>OW387138.1:11506243-21506243 GCA_936440205.1 Lepidonotus clava
GGTTTGATGTTGACAACCATTTTTATCAATAAATAATTATATAAAAAAAGAAACTCGGGGCCTCAAAGCATTGACTTTAGGGATTTTATTTTCCCATCATCAGCTTGATTTCTGTGTGTATAACGATGAACATTATAATTAAGAGATTACAAAATAAGTTGGTATCAGTAATGCTGGCTTAATGGCATTTATGCTCCGTGGGCTTAAATGTGTATGCTAACTTGTAATTATATAGAATACTTGCTGAAACTAAAAGAACACATTCTTTATCATGTATATGTTTCATAAAGTGATTACATATATGATTTAGTCTGCAAATACTATATCACCATGAAAATCACTGGCAAACTATTTTTTAACAACAAGATCTAGTCCTCGTCTTAATAATCATATGAACATCTCCTAACTGGGTCACTGTTAACAATAAGTTAATTTGGGATGCCCCAGAAGTCGGGTTAATTATTGGCATTCAAAATGCATTATTGTCACTGCACTCAAGACCCCCTATGGGACTGGGTGGGATGGTGGCGGGGGGGGGGGCACAGTGGGGATAGAATGTGTGGTGTTAAGAGTTCGGGCCTGGATGGGAGAGGGAGGGGGGAGGGGGAAGGGGGAGGGAGGAGGGAGGGGAGGGGAGGGGGTATTTTGGCATTGAATGCTCCAGCCATCAAAATGCCTCTATTAGAAACCACATACTCAGACATCAATATAAGATAAATACATTTAATGTACTACCGAGGAAAACTATTCGATTAGAAAGAAAACTATTTTCTACAAAGGAAAGGTCTGTAAGGGGCACCAACAGCTATGTAAAGGGCACAAACCTATGTAAAGGCCACCAAAGCTCTAAAAGGGGCGCGTCAAATGCGTGGTTCAATCAATATTGCACTTTCACCATTATCATGTGATTTTGAACTGTTTCTTCAATGATCGCATGGGTTTCTGACCGATTGCTATGTGGTCTTCAAGAACAGGGGTTTGTAATGAAATAAGCTTGTTAAATACATCTTATGTAATTTTAATCATACGGCCCTACGTTTTGATGCACTTATGGTAAAACCAAACAAATTGCCTTACGAATACACAATTACCTGGATTATTATGAGGAGTTACACACACTTTTTTTGTATAAAAATACATTTTCTGTTTTATTGTGATTATGGAGTGTGGCGCCGACCGAATCCAGGTTATACCTTATGACAGAGGCTGCATGAATTAGAATCGGATCCACACGGGAAGAATTTGAACTCATACATTCGACAGGCTCGGGCTTGTCTGAAACCACTTCCTCTAAAACGTGTCAAGGAGTGTAAGTCTTACTCCACGATTATCCCTGAAAAATCATAGTATCATTATACCACCCATAGCAGTGGGCGTGTTAGGTAATACTTTTGCGCCCACCTCAAAGTTTCCCTTGCCCTTCTGGCGTGTATATAAGTGTAAGTCAGGGGGTGTTAACTATATTGTGTCACAATAGTCCCATCCGCTCATAGTTCTCTTCACACGCCCAACCTTCTCGGCGTCTTAACGTACCCACACTCCATTCAGGCACCAATATAATTGCCAGCAGTGGCGTATCCAGTTCCCCCCCGCCCCCCCCCCCCTCAGGGCGGGAGTGGGGGGGGGGGTCCCCATGTTCGGTTGACCCCCCTCCGATTTCTCAAATTTTACGCAATTAAACTACCAATAAAGGGAATTATCCAAATTAGGGGGTCTCTGGAACCCCTCAGATTTAGCAAAGTTTCTATGCCTATAGACCTATACGGGGAATGTGGGTTGTATTTGATGGCCGCGCTTTACCAGTGTTCTACTCTCACTGTACTTAGAAGTTAGTAGGCATTAAAAGACTGTGTTTCACTCTGATCTAGTATATTTGTAAATTTAGATGAAACATATATTATGACTCACATTATCTGTTCAATATACTCTGTACGATCGGCCGTAGACTGCCAGGTACACACAAAAGGTACACATATAAGATTCTATGCCCTCGTTATTTTTTGCCTAGTAGCATCATCGAAAATCTATTCCATTGCAGTAGTTGCAGCTTTAACAAAACAATCCCCCCTTTCCAGCTTCAACGTGTTAATTCCATTAATGCGCTTTCCTCTCACAGTTAATCTGACAACCTGTATCCAAAGGTATTCTGTAGGCCTAAGTGTAATTAATGGAGGAAAGCGGGGGGGTGGGATATTGACATGTTTTGAATCGTACAGATTTATGTCTCAAACTTATCAACGTATATATATATCTGGTTTCAATACATATTATAGTAAAATCTCACAAAAGTGGCGAGTGTCATGTTGACGCTGGGGAAACGACAATCGTTTTGTTAGGCCGGGCCTAACGAATCTAGTGGGGGTCGAACCCACGAGGGGCTCGAATAATTCATTAGTGGCCCAGCGTCACGGCTCGCCGGACGGTTGTGGCCGATAGAGGCCTTTTATATCCGAACCACAGGACTGATGCAATACACCGCATCCTACTTCTAGTATAGTGTAGACAATCTGCGGCGAATGACCCCTCCGCGCCAGAATCGTCATCCATGATTCGCAGTTAGCGAGCGTCGAGGTGGCAGAGTGATAGTGTAGACTGATCTTTCCTCCAGCGACACCTGGTGGATTAAATTGAAACCAGGACGACCATGAACGAAAAAAATGTATTCAAATGGGGATTCGAACACGGGCAGGCCACCATCCAAGTAACAACCGGTCTCAATGTTGCTTAACTTACCCGGGCTAGGGACCATCCAAATACCCACCGGTATGAACAGATCGTAGCTTAGTGAAATTGACTGTATGGATTTAAACATATCAACCAGGAGCCATCAAGAGATAAAGTCTAGTATTGATAGACTTGGATACCTGCCAAACTGAATTAAACCTTCTGCATACCCAGTATTATTAGATTAAGCAGTTTGGGGTATTTAGGCATATTTCCTGGTACTGACATGTACAGAACCAGAATTTTGGGGGCGGTGATGTGAGTCTTCCCTGACAAACAAGGGGCCCTTGATGGGGGGGGGTCCCAATGTCGCATGTCAATTTTAAGAAACATCCATGTCGCCCTGTCGAATTTAAGAATTAGCCCTGTCCCATGTCACTAAGCCCAAAAAGGGCCATGTCGCCGTCTCGAATTTAAGGGTCTAGGGCCATAAACAAGAGGTGCACGTGGTCAACTAGAATTTAGGAGGGATCGGTGAGAAAAAGAAGGGGCGGGCGGTAGTTTGGCAGTGGGTAGTATCCTTGAAAGGGCCCCCTTCCCAGTATGAAGTGGAAAAGGAGAAAGTGGAGGATCGGATTCATATGGGGAGTCCCATTGGAATTGCAAATATAAATTTATGCAACATTTTGTTCACACTTTAATTTCAGAAACTAATTTCACATCAGAATGTACTGAGCATTTGTATATATTGTTCATTCTTAGTCCTAACACCAAGGAAAATGTACGTATTTTGTTTTTTTTTCCATATGAAATATTTATAGTTTTATATTCTGAATTTGTAGTCTTATCCCCGTCATGGGTAGCCCTGTGGTCAGGGGTGTCTGGTGACCAGCTGCAGATGGTTATGTGATGTGGGGGAAGAACGGGGGTTGGGCGATAGACACAGCATGTGGTCTCTGTCCTGTGGAGCATTAAATTATTCCGACAGTGATGATAGAAAAGTCTGAAATCATAAATCAAAGTAGGATTTTTTCTACGGAAAACATTCTTTAACATAATTGTGAACAAATTGATATGTTTAAAGTCAAAAATGAGCAATAATTAAGATAAATACAAAATTCGGAGAATTAAACAAATAATAATATGTTAATACTCGACCCTCCCGTAAATGCATGCAATTCTTCGAGGATGAATTTACACTTTTTTTTTCTCATGGACCACTTTCATCTCTGGAAATCCCCTTAGCTTATTACAGGGGTGCTAAACACTGGTTTTCCCTACCAAGACATATTCGTGAATTAGATAATATTGATATAAAATAGTACAATAATAATGACACTTTAAAATTATGAACAGAAAAAAGGCGTATTGCCGTATGACGGACGATACGTCAAGTTTACCCAGGCATTTACAGGATTCGAACCCGTGCAGAGAAAACACATCAGGTCGCCGGTGAAATGACTTATCCATTTTACCGCCGACTTGATGCTGCAGGTGATTGATTTTCCGACGGGTAGGTTCCTCCACGGGCCTTACGATGGGGTCAAACATTGCCATTTCTCCACGTCTTCACAAATCAAGGCTCCTGCCCCGCTAAAACTAGTAATCTGTCGGGATAGACTGGGAGGGAGTGAGGGAGAGAGCCCTGCGTGATGGAGGATTAATCTCCAGGGTCCGACCCGGGTGCCCGACCCAGAGACCGCCTGACGGTGTAACCCTTACCGGGCCACGCCCCACCACGCCCCGTTGCACTGCGTAAGTAAACCCCGGTCTCAACCGATGATTGGGACGGATTCTGAGCTGTGTCGCAGTTTGCCCCATGAGTTTAATTTGCCCCAGTCTGAGAGGAGCTCTCTGTTGGTCGTTACAGGGGTGTGCACCTGCCATCCGGCTTAAAGCCTGCAGTCTGTAGCAGAATGTATTGAAGGGGGGGGGGGGGGGTCCCCATGTTCGGTTGACCCCCCTCCGATTTCTCAAATTTTACGCAATTAAAACTACCAATAAAGGGAATTATCCAAATTAGGGGGTCTCTGGAACCCCTCAGATTTAGCAAAGTTTCTATGCCTCTAGACCTATACGGGGAATGTGGGTTGTATTTGATGGCCGCGCTTTACCAGTGTTCTACTCTCACTGTACTTAGAAGTTAGTAGGCATTAAAAGACTGTGTTTCACTCTGATCTAGTATATTTGTAAATTTAGATGAAACATATATTATGACTCACATTATCTGTTCAATATACTCTGTACGATCGGCCGTAGACTGCCAGGTACACACAAAAAACATAGTTTAGCGTGAAGCTGTGATTTAAGGTAAATTCTAACCTATAGCTAGTGTTACTGTATAAAAACAAAAATAAAAGGACATTTGACACAAAGTGTAGTTAAAATCTAGTGTACTATTTTATTGCTGAATCGATTCTATTAATCTTTATCCTCGGCGCACCACTCGCACAACACCTCGGAGCACATGATGCTGGCAGGCTCGCCCCCCTCACAGTCGGCGTGGTAGCACCGGCCGCAGTAGTTGCAGACCAAGTACATTCTGAAATATTACGGAGGCATGTTTAAATACACATTTTTTTAAATTGTGTGCACGAACTAATCGGACCATCATCAATCACAATTTTTAGTAACCGTACGAAATTCGGCGTTCACTCCAACGTCAACATCAAGATTCTATGCCCTCGTTATTTTTTGCCTAGTAGCATCATCGAAAATCATTGTCGCTATATAATATTATTTATTATGAAAAAAAAACCCGGCGTACCTGTAGTTGCCATCCAAGAATATGGCCTGCGGTTGTGTGGCGTGTTGGTCTTCGGCAAACGTTTCCATCGCCTTCCACCTTTGGTCCGTTAAGTACTCCTCCTGCTCCTGAAAAAAATTGTGTGGTTATAGTTAAATGTGCAAAAGTCAATTTTGCACTTACTACATACCAGCGTGTCCCTCGTAATATTGGCAAATTTCAGAACAATTGTACTCGTGAAATCGCCCCACTCATCATTTTGTTTTGTTTATACATATTTCCCTTCATACGCTTACATGTTTTATTTCCCACTTAGCTTCATCGTGTAAATACAAATGTACCAACCTGGGTCGGATCCTCCGAACAGTAGACGCACGTCCACTCTGATGGGCCGTCCGGGAGCTGTTGTTGGTCGTGCGTCCTGGAAAAAATTTCAAAAATCATCACACCGTCCATCATTTCAACATAGGTGGTCGAAACTACCAAATCATCGGCATCTCAATTTTTCTCATCCAATCTCTATTTCATGTTATTGTGCCAGTCTGACAAATTTGCAATTTTTAAAATGTCCAAAAAAGAGCCTGTTGTTTCAGCATGTTACATGAATTCGAGCGACCACAACTATGTCCGACCGCGAGTCCGTCGTCGGGTTTTAGACAGTGTGCATTATTTGGCATGACGATAGTCATCCTACCAGATAGTAAGTTAATAATTTTCTTTCCATGCTTCTCTTCCATCCCTGTCCATCAATTGCAACAGTGTTGAACAATTTAAACCTACTTAGGGGTGAACAGGGGCGCGCACTCGGTCCATTCGGGTTCCGTCCAGATCGTTTCCTCCTCTTCAATATTTTTCTCCTCACGCGGTGTCCATGCCTGGGATTCCTCTTCCTCCTCCGACCGCACATGGTTGCTTGAATGAGCCAAAAAAAACAACCTTTAAGTGTCTGGAATTGGTTATCTACGTGTATGGGGAGAAAACGAAAAAAAATGGAAAATATCTACCAAACGTAACAGCTATTATCCACACAATTATACATTTGTTAACAAACACTCTATAATTATATGGAAGTGTAACCCCCAAGTCATTCTCCCGCAAAGCCTGAAAAAACACTACTTCTCTATATAGGCATGTTATCTTATCAAATTATAGGCAAGTTATCTGATTCACCTACCGGGTTTTCTGCGCGGTCGCCATTGTTCACAATGTGGTGCTTGTGTTTAATATCAGCAAACTTCTGCGTACGTACGGCTTTTATGGTCGTGAGGCTGGCGCGGGACTGTGTGTGTGCACGTGGTGGGCACCTCCTTATAAAGCTGGTGCCCCCCCCCCCCCCCGACCCCCCCGGGGGGCAGGGTAATGAGGGGCCATCTAGGTCAGCCGAGCAGCCTGAGCGACCGGTGTCAGGTGTTACATAAGGTGTCGCTCGCGCAGCGCAGCCCTGGCAGCTGGATGTGCACGTCCTGACACCTGACTCAAGAAACCACCCGTAAATGCACACGGCCCCACACCCCCAGCCTGTGAAATAACTTCAGAAAACGTACCTCAAAGTCGCACATCCTGGCACCGTAACCTTGCGAAGTAATTTCCTACCTTTTATTTTAAATTTGAAAGTAGTCACATTATAAGGTTTAGGGCGTAATATAATTATTCCTAATAAAAAAATGTTGCTTTTGTTGGCAAAAGCGTCTAAATCACATAATCCTAACAATGCATATAAAACACCGGACATTGTCCGAAATTAAGCTGCTGCACCCTATAGGCCGGGCCTATAGGCCTTCACCCGGGGATCACACTCACACTCGTGAGTCTAGATCTGCACACTCACACTCGTGATTCTGCACACTCACTGCCAGGTGCGTTATTTTTAAGGTTTGCACATTTTTTTATACATGTGCACACTTCTCATGGAATTTTTTCATTCCCATATATCGGGGGGTGCATATCCAATATTTGTGGTGCACAATCTCATTAATGATGCATACGTTTTCAGCTTAATTTCGGACACTACGTGCACGAGTTCGTTATATATATCTATAGGTCCTCTAGATCTACAAGAAGTCGTGGCGCCGAAGGGGACATACGATCATATTTTCTTGTTCAACCACATATCCAAAATGTCCACTTATCCGCATAACAGGCAGGAAAGATGCCCATGAAGGTTGCTCGAACTTTTCCTTGTGCCACATTGTATAAGGACTTATGTATCTGGAATCGACGGTGCTGGGTCGGTACCACTTCACAGCTGCAAACACATGTTGCCTCTTCTGCCCGGTTGCATTACATTGTATGTAATGTTTCATGTAGTGGGTGGCGATGCACGGTCGCTCCCGGGGGTCAGTCTGTCCGTCGTCGTACCAATTTGCCATTAGTCTAGACAACTTTTTACCACTGCTGGAATTTGTGCTGGAATAAGTCATGGGGCCATATTTTGCGACTTTAGACTTCACGTAAACTGAAGGCAGAAATGACTTCTCTAGGATCTCCGGTTCTGTGGGGTACATCTTTTTGTATGTTTTTTTGAGCAGCTCAAGATCGTCCGAGTCGATCCACACATTTTCTCCTCTAAATGTCTCGAAGCCGTCGGGGAGACTCCATAGGCTCTCGCACTGCGCGAAATCTCGCTCATTGGGTACATCGAGTGTTTCCAGGACCGTTCTTGCTTTCTTCTCTCCTTCTCCCAGCTGGCAGTGTTTGCCAAATTTCCCCTCGTGTTTGGACGGCATTTCGGCGCGCGCCTGACTGACACGACTCATCCTGTGAAACCTCTCAAACAATTGTTTCTCTATCTGGCGATTGTTAGTCGGCACATCCCCCAAGTAACCATTATACCGCTCAAAACTGAACAGCCAAGTACTGGGAGCTGGACCATACTCCCGGAGACACTCCTTTAAATGGAGATGTAGATGCATGTTTGGGGTAATGAAATCAGAACCGAACTGGAGCTCTGTGCTCTTACAAAAGTGCAATAGTTTCCTGTGTGCCTGTTCTATCTCGTGGTGTGTAATACAAGGCTTGCACAGAAGTCGAGTGGCTTCTACGAAACGCTGCCAGCTATGAAGCATATTCTCCGGCAAAAGGCCCTGGAGGCAGTATCCAGACGAGACTGTAACCCAATTCTTCCACTCCTTTGCCGTCCACATCCCAGCGTTCGATTTGATGTTAGTTACCACGCAGTCATCCGGTAGTCCCTCTTTAAACTGATTCAGACGAGTATCAATAGTCAACACCTGATTAGCGCTTAGTACAACGTCATCTGTTGAATTCTTCTTCTTCTTTGACAACTCTTTGTCGGTCCACCTCTTCCACATTCGCTTGGCAGTCCCTGAATCCCAATAATAAAAGCACATATGTGAAATCGGTATTGAAACCCCAATGAACTAATAGTCCAAATTAAAGGCAAATGCAATTTCCATTTCAAACACATTATCAGTGCTAAACATTAATTAACGTTAGGTCAAGCTTCAACACTTACCCAACAGTACATTATGCATCACATCGATCGAGAGGAACCTGAAGAAATGAATGTCATATAATACAGTTACTGCTAATGGAAACATTTGTATTAATGTTTATTCAAATGTCAAATTAAAATTGTTAATATTTTGGTATAATTCTGTGTAAGATTGGCCTTTAAATTTGTTCGGCCTGGAGATTGAACTTACCTGATGGGATTGAAGTAGGGCAATTCCAGGAGGACACAGGAACGAGCTCCATACTGTTTCTCAAGTTTACTTTTCTCTCTCGGGGTGGATGCAGCTGTAATCTCACTCACTCTCTCCTTGTGTTGGTCCAGAGTACGAGGAGTCCAATTCGCCATGTTGAATCCTCCACGGTTTGAATTCTTGAATTCCTTCAGACATTTTGAACAACCCATGATAGCATTAGGTAGCAGGAAACCGCAGGTCTTCCTCCCTGCAGGCAGGTCGGCAGCAACGTTCAAAAGCGCCAACTTAACGGTCTTGCCATTTGGGCAAACGTTGGTTATAAGCCTTTTTCCCTGATGCCAGAATTCCTTGAGTTCGTTGACTAGGGGCCTCAGAAAACTGGTAAGGTCGGCAGGTTCTTTACTTAAGTTTGGAATGATACCGTATAGTATGAACCGCTCATTTCTGGGTAGGTTAAGTATTGTTAGGTAAATGCCCCCTACTGACATCGAAGCTTTCCGAGAGAATGGTTGAAACCAATCGATATTCATCTGAAGAGCCAAGTTGTCTTCATTATCAAGAAAGCCGTCGTTGTTCGCGTTAAATTCTTTCCATACCGAACCGTCGTAAATGTCAGCAAACACTCCTTTGGGTATCCTCCTGCCCTTCCACTCTCTACATTTCAGCTCAAAACCTGGACGTTTCATCATAACCTGCAAACTCTTCTCGAGCGACTGGTAACAGAATGTCCTGACTGGAAGGAAGGCAATTTCCCCCACAATCTTGGTCTCATAAAACAATTTCCTGTTGCAGCGTTTTAAATCATCACCGATGGTAGTACACCTAATGGGTTGCTGATTACCATTATGATCCGTGTAAAAGCCTCGAGCTCGCACACGCTCAGTGGTGGACAACACAGAATGCGACAACGTATAACAGGCCGGGCAGCATACACTGATAGAGTAATTAGTCATCGTTAGGTCTGTACCCAACCATTTGTACATCATCCGCATCGTTTTGGGGAATACTGCCTCCGCTGCTTGTGAAACCCGGTCATTACCTGCTACCGTCAATAATTCACAAATGAAGCACATAACTTTAGCCATTTGCGTATCACTGGTGAAGGTGTGGATCTGCCACTGCAAAAGAAAGAACAGAACCCATGAAAATAGGCTTTGGATATTCTTATTAGGGGTACCACTAACAAGCCTTGCCAATGGGCTAGGACGACCCGTCCCGTCACCGAAAACCACTTTTAAGTGACGGATGGCCCTGTTGCGAATGTTGACTGCCTCTGGATCAAGCTTATCATTTTCTTCCGTTTCTTGGGAATCTTCCATGGTACCGTAATAGTCTTCCATATCATCACATGACTCCTCATCGGCTTCCATGGGTACCGCCTCTTCAACAGGCTGATTGCGACCCACAGGCTGACTGTCTGCTTCTCCCGGATTGCCGACTTCAGCCTGCCGCTGATTAGCAGCTGCAGCTTCTTCCCGAATACCAGCTCCAACCTGGATACCACCTTCAGCCCGAATTCCCGCCTCAACCTGCATACCACCTTCAGCCTCAATACCCGCTTCAGCCTGGTTACCTGCCTCAGCCTCAACACCCGCTTCAGCCTTGTTACCTGCCTCAGCCTGAAAACCTGCTTCAGCCTGGTTACCTGCCTCAGCCTGAAAACCTGCTTCCGCCTGGTTACCTGCCTCAGCCTGAAAACCTGCTTCAGCCTGGTTAACTGCCTCAGCCTGAAAACCTGCTTCAGCCTGGTTACCTGCCTGAGCCTGAATATCTGCTTCCGCCTGGTTACCTGCCTCAGCCTGAAAACCTGCTTCAGCCTGGTTAACTGCCTCAGCCTGAAAACCTGCTTCAGCCTGGTTACCTGCCTGAGCCTGAATATCTGCAGCTTCGGCCTCAAGACCCACTTCTGCCTGATTGCCAGCGCGTTGAGGTAAACCAAATGGGATTGGTTCTGCAAGACACATGTATAATAATAAATCAAATGTACAGTCGGGTTTCAGAGTACAGACTTTCCCACCCAATGTTGTTTCTCTGACTCAAAAGCTATGATAGAAAGATGCATGGAGGGATACATATATATAACGTCCATTGTTCAAGTCATTCATTATTTGAACAATTGTTTAATTGTCAAGAAAAGATTTAGGCTGGCGATAATTTTCCAAACACTAACTGATCATTAAGAGTATAGTAGGTATTTGAAAATAATATCTATGCGCGCAAGCTAGCTATGAAGGTTTTGAAGGATATCGATTTCAGGTGAAAGTGACTTTATCCTAGTTATACTATTTATCTGGTACTCACCATGCTCCTTAAGATGCTTCCTGTTATATGTACTTTTTGAAACTGCACGTTTACATGTGTCGCACCATCGGTTTCGGCTAGTGTCCATATTTCTTCTGGTTTCTGCCTGGTCACTGGTCAGACCCTTGAAACACCACGATCGCGAGGCCATGGCGAACTTGAGTTAGACAGCAGCACTTCAGGGCTATGAACCTTCCCCATTTGCGACCGCGACACAAGTATTTATATATGGTACAGACCGACGCCTATGGTCCCACCAGCTGAAAGCCGCGAATTGCCGCGACATGCCACAGCCCCGACCCAGGGGTAGTTGCACTCGAGCTCCTAACCTCAGACACCCGTGTGAAATTAAAGCCGAGAACAGCCTGCCACAGTATTACCAGGAGATTAATGTCGCCTCCAGCCTGGCCGTCACGGTAGCGCGTTGTCGTGATTTGTCGGGCGCGTGAAGTTTCTCCAGCTTTCGAAACGCATCGTCCGCCGTCTGGACTGGTGAGGGCATGACACCTGCCATTAAAACCTAGGGTCTATCCATTAAAGGGCGGTGAAGTTTCCTCAGCTTCCGAAACGCATCGGCTGCCGTCAGGTCGACTGGTCATAGGATTTCATCTGCCTTGAAAACTGAGCTCGAAGTTTAGCTCGAAGGTCAAACCTTAAGCTTTCTGCTACTACTTAGGGTCAGCTTATTTCGTTATATAGTGCGTTTGGTGTACGGCTACGTGAATATCATGAGTGTCAAAATCCTGAGTGCCACCCTTGGTGAGAATCTTCTTAATTACTTTTGTTGTACAAGTGATACGAGTCGATGGCCGACTTTCCAAATTATTCAAAATAGGTAAAACATATGTATTCATTCTGGGGGTCGCCCTTCCTAATTAAATAATATGGCCAGTTTTCTGAATTCTAGGGTGTGGCCATATGGCAGTTATAGTTTATTCTGTCTGTTTGAATAGCCTGGCCATGGTAATTTGGAACGAAGGTGTTTGTTTAAAGTTGAGATGACAACCTTCATGTTCTCTTCTTTCTTTTTTTTTCAATATATAGCTGCCGCGTACTTGGTTCTTGTATCATGCGTGGAATTTGTTCGAGCTGCCAGTGGCGGACACTGGCCTAGGGTCGTTCACAATAAGCCTGGAGTAACCCGTACCCGGTTGGTCAACCTCACTGCTCCATTTACCGGTCACCCTCCACCAAAACACGATGCGATGACCGGCCTCACCTTTCATGACACCCTGCAAGCCTTGTTGGACCAGGACCATACCGTAACTGACACTGGATCTGAAGCCAACCCAGGAGACGGAAACATTAAAGAATTCCCAACTGTGGTACTTCTCTCTTCGTACACTCTTCTTCTTATCCTCGCCGTAGCCATAATTATTAGCATATTCTTTGTTTGCTCCGGAATTAATCGCATCTTCGCAGATGCTCGTTTTCGTGTATACTTGCTTGTCTCGGGCAATCACAGTGTATGGCTTAAAATAGGCACGTTCCCTGGACATTTTGGAGATTATATCTTTCAAACAGACGATCCTATCACACTGACTAAAGCCGAAAATATATGCCTAGGCGCACGATACACATTGAACTGTGTCATCCAAATGACCGACTGCTATACCGGCACATCGACACGACTGCCCACACATTTAAAGGTTAATAAACTGAAGGACATCATGTTGACAAGATTGATGACTAAGGACATTATACGCTACCAGTTGGTTACCATGGGTATAGGCATAGGAGAGCCTGTTCTTTTGGGGAAATACCGGCCCGGTGAGCTTGCAATTAGTACTAATACTTCAGTCGACTTAAGCCGTGTTGACCTTGATTAAGTCTTGTGTGAAAAATGTTGTATTTTTGTGTGTTTACTACCAATATGCTGCCGAACGTGCGTCAATCGATACAAGTGTTATGGTTATAAATTGAATTTGTAGCTAAATAAAATTTCGGTTTTGGAAAGAGCAGTATGACGCTGACAAGAGCGCTTTTACTCTGGCTCGGGCTAGGGTCGACCCCTTAGGTAATCTGCGAGACAGGCCCCTAATTTAGGGGCCTGAGGCTAAACTAGGTCTGCAACCAAAACTAGTAGTGGAATTAAATGTGGTTAACGCCACAATCTGGCGATGGGGCTCCAACCGAAATTATGGCTATAGCTAATTAAGCTATTGTCCCTTAATAAATCTCGACACCTAAATTGACTTGTTTGTTTTTTAAATTATTAATTTTGCAATGTCACAGAAGCTCCAAGTTACCTATACATAACTCCCGGAGAACTCCCACTTTAAAGGGTTACACTATATGCAAGAGGTTTTTTTATTCTCTCACAGAAAGAATATAGGTCACCGTGCCATACAAATCCTAGAAAGTATTTCGGGTTCATCAGGAGACTACATGGTCACTTGTAAATTTTGATAGGTCCTACTGGCAGCGATGTATTTGATCATAATAAAATTTCTGAAAAATTACTTTTGCACCTTACTGCATGGAATCGAACTAAAAAGGATCCACTTGAAAAGAAGTAACAGTTCTTAATTAAAACCGGCTTCATGCAACATTATTTTTTCATGACTGCGAAATAAGTACCAAGAGATGATTCATGTCGCATCATTTTAAAAATCGTATATCGAGCTTATGTTTGTTTAAAATACACTTTTTATGATTGATTTATGTTATTATTGATAACAGGCCTAGGTGTCATTCCATTGCTCTTCTAATGGTAGAGACCTTGTACCATAACACTCATCAAAAAAGTGTTGTATTGTAATCGATTTCAAGTTCGTGGTCTATCTTCAAGAAATAGCACATTCGGGTTTTCAACAAAATGACAGGTCATTATAGTTAAATGCGTTTCGTATCGTAAATAAAAAGTATTCATGAATTTAAGATTCACTTATGAGAAGGACCTGTATAACGCGTACGGTTTTAGACTAATATAAGGCGAGTCTTACCAACATATCTATAGAAATACTTCCCTGCTTATCGAGCATGCCACAATCAAAACAAGAAGCGCAAAGTTCTTTGATAAAAGTTTATAAAACGACTATACAATTGAAGAAAGTACAAAGACCTAACATACAGCGTGACACAGACCATACAATTAAACGTAGTGTAATTATAAAGAAAACATAAAGATGATAAACATAAACATCACATAAAATAGAGCTTTAAACAGACCCTTTAGAAATAAGTTAAATTGGCTGTGCATCGGCGATACCCGACCGATACCCGGGCTTCACCGCCCAGTCTGGGGTGTTGGGAGGAGGCTGTTGGCGTTTTGGGTTATCGTCGGGGACATTGTTCCGCTTCTTTTCCATTCTAACGCCCCGCTGACGGCCGCTAATTTCGTCATACTCAATTTCGTCCAGGTGGGCTTTGTAGGCCCTCAGCTCATCGCTCTCCCACACGAGCGGTTTGACGCGGCGGTGATATCGCTCTTTCGTCTTCCCGTCTTTGTCGACCGCGGCCGGATAATAAAGTCCGCGCTCCTCGTCGCTCGTGTAGTCGGGGGTGAGGAGGCGCCTCACGGAATTCTTTCGAGCTTCGTCCCACGTTTTGACGAAATTTTCCAACCCCACTATCCGTCTTCTGAGCTTCTGCAAAGTTAAAAAGACACTTTTTTATTTTAATACAGTTACGACATACTTGGTCAAGAACATCCAATAAACACAAACAAGTTTTTCAATATTTCAGTTGCCTTAATTTAAAAGCTGGTCACTGCAGTTAATTTCAAAAGCGTTGCTTTATCCTTGGTCTCTATAACATACAGGCACTTTTTATTAATTGTGTCATATCCATTCTAATTGTATGTCAAGATTATTGTCCAAGGAAGCAAGTAAGGTTACAGTGCTCTATAAAAATTCATAATGTAAAAAAATTATAATTGTTTCCCAAGTTTCAGTGTTACAACCATAAGATCATTTCACAGCCGGGCCCCCTGTTTTAAGCCAAATTGCCGATTCACAGCTACAGCCCCCGGTATAGTTCCGACCGCAGTTTGTACGTATACCCCTTTTTGAACTGAGTGGGTCCCCGGGAAGTCACACCCCCTACACCATAGACCCCCAGTCTGTCTACTCAGATATCAAAGTAGGACATATCATCGTTCTTCAAAATAGAAAACAACCCCTTTCCACTGACATTTATACCAAAAAATCGACCCCTTATTCTTCAAAACGCAGACATTTAGTGGCCAAGAAATACCCTTTTTCGTGAAATTTCATATTTCCCAGGAAAAAAAAGACCCTTATTTTCATATCATGGATATTTGGGATGAAAAAGTAACCTTTTTTCTAGAAACAAGGACATGTGAATGTTGTCAAACTAGACCCTTTCTTCGCGTTTTTTAGAACAATGATGCGTATCCTTCCACCCAAGGAGTGGACAGACTGGGCATAGACCATAGACATTACTCTTTCTCCTCGGCTTTGCACTTGAAAGGTGTAAAATTTCGGCCTGCCCGAATCGAACTACGTCAAACAATGTTGAGAACAATAGTCCGCAAAAGCCATGACGTCGGGCGGGCCCCTAACGGTCACTGCACGCTGCTCCCGTGCCTAAACATGGGCAGGGCTGGGCCGGGGGTCCCCTCTATGAACTTTAGTAGGACCCAGCTGTCAGATTTGCTATTTCCACTAATAATGCTCGCAAACTTATGAAAACATGTATTTTCATAGGGGAATTATCAATGTGCATTATGATATACTTGAAAAGAAAAAGAGTTAATAAATAGCAAAGTTATAGGCAATGTTATTGTCTGTGTGTACGGGTGACCGTGGTCCAGCCGGGTGTTATCTGTGCCCCCTCCAGGGCGGGCCGGGCCGGTGACCGGGGGTGTAGGGTTACCGGGGCCGGTCGTAAAAGGTTTAGGCCCAACACAGGGCCCAACACGTGTTGCGGGAGGGGTCCGTGACGTCAGACTTTTGTTATTTACCTCGTTCACGTGGTGACGGATGATAGCCTTTTCATTGTCAGCCTTAATTCGGTTCTTCCGCATTCTGTTGGCCCTATTTTGGAGGGTCTTGAAGTAGGTGTTGGCAGAAGCTAGAAAAAGAGGAAGGACATGAAGTGTGCTTAAAACTGGAGCCATTAAGTAGACAAAGGCACTATAAAGGCAATAAATCAAGGGAATACATGTTAAAAATGCAAAGTGAGGGTCAACATATTATTCACGAATTAAAACCATCATTACACTGGTATTATATTTCTTTGTCCAGATAATAGAACTTACGTTTTTTTCAGATGACTGGGAGGATAACTTAAATTATAAAAGTAACAATTTCCAATGTAAGTGGAGCCTATTTAGACACTAAAAACAGATTTCCAGCATTTCAAGCATGTTAAAATTTGTGTTAATTGAAGGACCAATACTTTGGAATCATGGACATTAGATGCATGAAATGTACAGCTGCAGGTTAGTTAACAAAGAAACTTGCTACCTATGGGACTTACCTAACACCTCTTCTCTGGGGGTATCTGGCCCGAGGCACACGTTGTCAACAACGGCCTTGATGATCGGCGCGTTATCCGGGTGTTTGATCCCCGCCCTGAATGTTGGAATATATTTATATTGTTCAATTCATCGGCATCACGTCAAGTGCTCTATGACTCTATTAACATGAAAAAAAAACAGCAAAACTTATTCAGCTGCAGCTTCTGGTGTTCAGGAACACATTACCCATTGCTTACTTAAAAACAATATTATTTTCTGTACTATTCATGTTGTTATGACGTAATCAACTTACCCAGGGTTCAGGTTGAATCCCCAACCAGGCTCACCTCTCTTGGCCTTGTAGGCCGAACGAACGAGTTCCTACAAACAATATAATAAGCCAATAATTAATAGTGGACTTCTAACTATATGTCAGTGTACGAAATCATTACGGATTTTCGTTGTTTTCCGGGATGTTCCCTGGCGGCGCGGCAAAGGAGAAGAACATCAGGGCTATACTAGGAATGAGATCATTTCTAAACAAACCGAGAACTATATCAAACGGTAACGTTTTCAAGGTGAGATTATTAGTTAATTATAAGCTGTAAAAACAAACTTTAGAACTTACACATATTTCATTGCGTGGTTTGGGTGGTTTGGCAGCTGCAGCTGGCTTCGCTTGGTTCACGAGCACCTCCACCTGGGCCTTTGCCGCAGCCGCTTCAGCCTCCGCCCTTCGGCACTTCTTCTCCAGCTCCTCCATCCTGGCCAGCAAATGGGCCATGGACGGTTCAGCTGTAGACGTGGAGGGGCCGGACGAGGACGAGTATTCGGGCGTGAACGACCTTTGGGACGTCGTCGACGAGAACGACCCTTGCGATGTCAAGGGCCCGGGCGTGAACGACCTTTGGGACGTCGTCGACGAGAACGACCCTTGCGATGTCAAGGGTCCGGGCGTGGACGACGTTCTGGACGTGGAGCTGGGGAACCATGGATGGGATTGCGACGTGGAGGGCGTCATCCCCCAGGGCGTGGATCCGGAGGGCGTGGAGGGCGTGGAGGGCGTGGAGGGCGTGGACGACGATGCGGATGCAGGACCGCCTTGGGAAGCACCAAGGCTAAGGTCCACGTCGTTGAGGGTGGATCCCTCTTCCGCGTACAGGGAGTCGTGAAGAGACTGATCCGCAGAGAGATCCGGAAACCCATTCTGAGACCCATACTGACGCGCATCCCCAGACATATCCAACAGCAGAGTACCTACGCCTGCTGATGAATCATGATCGGTTATTTTCTCGCCACCCGGTTTGGGGCTGCTGGTCAAGATCCTGCATGAGCTGGTAGACGGGTTTGACAGAACAGCGTCACTATAATCAGTTGACCCGTTCATGGTGGCAGCAAGTTTTCAAGTGATCTATATAGCCATATGCCACGCCGTATTTATACATGCCGGGCAGGCCCCCCTGTGGATACATGATCTGGTGAAAGCGATCTTTTATCGATGAGGCAAGACTTTGAACATAAGTTACGTGGTAGACGTGACGGGGTGTGGACGGGGTAAGAGAGACTTTTACCATAAGTTACGTGCTAGCCGTGACGGGGAGTACATGGGGTATCAGCGACACCCTCACCGCCGCCCCTTGTGAGGCCTGTTACGTGTCAAGAAGTGTTAAGACTACCCCGCGGGCCGCGTGCCGCGGTACTCCTGTGAGGGAGCTGACACAGAAGCTAGTTGACATGCGCCGCCTCAGATGGCCAACAGGTGGACGCGGTCATCACAGACGCGTGTCCCGGTGTCAAACGCGACAGAAGTCATTTCAGATGAACCCCCTGTCGATCGGCTCTCTGAAGAAAATAGCGGCCTATTAGACGTGCTTCGCACTACCCAGTGTAAAAACTTGTGAAGCCCCCGGCTAGAAGAAGTCGTTTTAGTTGTACCTTACCTAGCGTTTAAGTTGTCGACCGAGGGTTAACTTTTCGCTAAAGACTAGACGAAGCCCTTACAGTACCTGGGGGGGTTGTGATGTCATGTGGGGTGGGGGGTATAAGTATGTGCCTGTACTATACACTGGTTCAGAACAGCCACTTGATGGCCATGGACATCGAGCGACTGTTAAACGCAAGTCTGCGTCTGCGTCTTGTTCGGGAGGAAAGGCCAGTGGTGAGACCTAGTCACCTCCAACCCGCGGACCAATCCGACCATCAGTGGCTGCTTCTCTTGTTAGTGATATACCTGGGGTGGAAATTTATCGGTATCTTCTGGAAATTGGCAGCAGGCTGTCGCTCGTTGGCTCAGGGTCAACGTCGGAGGGCTACAGTGCAGTGCTGTCTGAGAATCTACTGCCGATGGGAAACGCTCCTATTTCCACTGGCTCCCATTCCCGCCGAAATGGAAGCCGTAGGAAGTGCTGCCTGCCCACGAATGATCATCCAAAGACCGAGCATCCTGTCCAAGGCCCTGACCGTCGCCTGGTCGGGCCCACTCACGGTCCATCTGAATGGCAGTGACGAACCCTTGACGTTGGAACTCCCGCAAGAAGTCAAGATTCCTCGTACGGAGCGCGTGCGCCTGAACAAATTTTTCAGGCACAGACTTTGTAGAGCGAGCGTTTGCCTGATAAACAACAGGAACAACATGGCCCAAGAACTACTCCCAGCCGAAAAACTGGGCTGCATGCCTGACGTAGACTCTTGGGTGTGATGAACAGTTATATAAAAGTGTACGATATGTTTGAAGTAGATATGGGAAAATTTTAATTGTGAAATGCATATGTTCACGAAGCTTTCGAGTTACATATGTACATTAGTGTATGGTCAGTAAATACAATTATGGGAAAATAGGCGAAACGTTGACACGTGGACATCATAAAACCTTTTCCGCATGCATAACAATAAAACATTTTGATATCATGAACGTGTGTAGTCTTATGTGGCTGTGACTAATTATAAATGGGAATTCATGAGGATAATGTGAATGAATTGCAGCTGTACTGTGACGAAATTATGAGGGCGAGTATATATTCTAAACAACAAAAATCGAACATGAATGAGAACTGATAACTTTTGAGCTGCAATAAAAGGAAGAGTTAATAGCTAATGTATATATAACCAACTCAATTTAAAGTCAAGCGTCTGCATGCGCTTTGAATCCTACGTTGTCTGAAATACAGAATTGAGATGAAAACAAAAAGTGCTGGTACCATTATAAAAGTAAGTCCAATGTTCAACAGGTAAACAGTACCGTGCACACTGGGGGGGAGGAATGGTACGTGGGGAAGATGCAAGTCACCACGAAGTTTCTTGTATTCGACCTCATTCAGTCGAATCTCTTTCATGTATGTACGGAGGGAAAGGAAATTGTCTTTTGCTCGCTTAAAAATATCCTCTTGGCGGACTCGCATTTGCGGGCTAAGAGGTAAAATTGGGAATGGTTTATCGTACGAAAAATCCGGGTTCACAAGTCGGCTAAGTGACAGGTTGAGGTGTTGAAGACTAGCAAGGTTGACGGGAAAAACTGTTCTTAAGGGGCCTGCTGTAGAAGGCAAACAGTTAACACTTGAGACTGGAATTTCCCATTCTTTGGCGGACACAGAACAACCACATTCAAAGGCACGAACGCACGATTCACATCCAGGATGGGTTGTTGTTCGGTTGGGGCAGCGCACAACGACCTCGTCTATGTGAGAGAACAAATAGGTCCCTGTTGCAATGACTTGGATGTTCGACCTTCTGAAATTAGACTGAATGAGTATTTTGAAATCACAATAAAGTTTGACAGACTCATGATCACGTAGATAGATAGAAATGAGGCACGACGAGGGAGAAACCCTGCGAAGTGGTAGGTCATAATGACAAAACGGAGAATGGCAATTATCCAGATCTGGGTTGGAGGATACTGTGTATTGGGTTGCGGACACCAATAAATAAGCCGGTGTGTTGGAGAGGCGAGTATAATGCCCATGGAAGGCTAGAGGGAAGGTGTTCACTTTTAGAACCTTGAATATTTTGTCGAAGGAAATAACGGGAATCTTCAAAATAGTTTTCAGAACATTTCGCTGTAAAACCGGGGGGACTAAAACAGTTACACTTCTATACATGTCGCGAGTGTTTGGAATATAAATATTTGAACGATTTGACTTGGAAAGGAAAAGGTACCGAATCTTCCTCATATCAGTCTCCGATATCAAAGAGTTACTCAGCCTGTTCTCCGTTAGGTCGCGAATAGCCTGTAGCAAGACATCAAGGGAATAGTCCAGTTTAAAATCCAGTAGACGCAATTCTTGCAAATCTTGCATCAACCTGACCATCAATTCCCGGTTACTAATGTAAGCCTGGAGTCCTCTGGACAAATTGTATATGGAATGAGTGTTCTCTATGATGGCCTGGAGTTGGATTTCCAAAGTGGAGTCAACTACCTTTAGGACTGCATTTATTTTGCCATCGAGGAAGCCAATTTCATCGGCATTTACCTGGTCAGCACGAGTCTGTTGCTTCAAGTCATCGAGTGTGGCCGTTCCAAATAAAGTCTCGGAGAACTTGCCGATTTCTGGAATCAGAGCCCGCTGCTTCCTGGATTTGGCTGATGGAGGTGTTGGCTGGGCCGTCGATTCCAAAATTGATTGCACTTCCCGGAGTCCGTTGGTGACCTTCGCTGCTATAGTCTTCCCAATAGATGTTATGTTATTCAACATAAGTTGGATTTTTCGACACTGTTCCATTGAACCGGCTGCCAGGGTAGCGCCGTGTCTACAATTTAGTGCGGCTGCCTGTTTGGGAGAAGGAGGAAGTGGTAAAATGATATCGACTTGGGTAGTGAAGTACTCATTACCTATGTGGATGGACGGTTTACTCTCGAATACTACACCATAGTTGGTACGAAAACGGTTTACCGTACTGGTGCATAGGCATGGCTTAGCTGAGACAGTGCCCAGGATAAAGAGTCCACGAAGGAGGAGTATGAATACTGTTGGAGCCATGTCTGATGCAGGCTAGAGACCGCTCTAGTCTTTTATTACTTTTTCCCAGTCACAGGAAGGAGTAGACAGACAGTCGCCACATGCACCTGGGATCTAAAGGTTTTGACCTCCGTGCAGAAACCTTAAGCTTACGTTAATGCCAAAAGAAAAGCCGTGCGAAGAGTATAAGCTTACGCGTATGCTTGCTTGTAAGCTTTCGTTGGTTAGGGTGTCGGCTTGTTCTAATTGAATTGGAAGGCAGACTTCAAAATGAATTGTTGGCATGGGGTTCCTTAACTTGTGGATGAGAAGTGAGAAAGCCTGTAAATGCCATTACTGCCTGATATTTATAGGTTTTATTTGCAGGTGGTTTATATGGAGTTCAGGCCGATTTAAGTCTGGACTGGCTGAAATTAGTCTCAAACCTTAAGGTCGGCTTTATATCTAACCAGCTTAGACCCAGTTTAAGGTGAATTATTTAGGGTAGTTATATAGGCCGGGAGGTACCTTTTATCCATACAGAAAATGTTTAATTAATTTTTAATGAATCTCATCTCTCACGGATGACTTCAAAAGAAGTTAATTTCAAACACTTTTAATACTCCATCTATGGATGGTAAGGGTAAATGGTTTTCCGGGTGGGAGGGGCGATGGATGGTAGGGTGAAATAGGCCTGTCAAAGATTTAGCTACATGTGCTTTGCAGGCGAACGTAGGTTGGGTATGGAAGTGCCCGACCCAGCAGGTTCCCTGCATGGGGCAACTCTGGCCCGTGTTAACTCGATAACTAACCCCTGATTAATGGCGGGGAGTCCGTCAGATGACACCCAGCATGATACCTGTGTCGCTCTTGAGTGGGTTTGGTGTGAGTTATGTGATTACCAAGACTGTGCCCCTGCCCTTGTCAGATGTCAGAGGGGGGTACAGATTAGATGGGGTGCTTCCGGGTACTTATGGGTGTTAATGGATTAAGGCCGGCCATGATGGACGCTTCCAAACTTTGCCGCCGTTAGGAATGGACCTGGTTTATTAGGAAATGTTATGCACAAGGGAAGAGGGGAGCGAGGGATAGCTGCAGAATCGCGAAAATGCTTTCTGTCATGTTACTTAAAAAGTACATGGAACTTGTTAACTAATGGTCGTATTTAACTGAGACAATTAATTTAAATGAAGTGTGATGCCCAGTGTCTCCTGTTTATTCAGATGCTAAGATCGGGAAAGAAGGTTATTTAGAATGTTTGCAAGAAGTATATATATTAATATTATAATATTAGGAATTTAAGCCGGATCAGTCTCATTACCATTAGGACTATCATGTTTAAAATTAGTAGTTGAGGAGAGGGCGGGTTCGAGCAGGTTTTTTTTTTTTTTTTTATAATTTTCCTTTTTTTTTAAGGGTCTTTTTGATTTAACAACTTTTCGATTACAAATGGAGAGTTATCCTTTAAAAAGCGTAACGTCCCGATCCTGTTTAAAATAAGTTAACAATCAACCTCCTCTCTTGACATGACGATTAGGGTTCAGAGTAGTCCTATCCTTATCATTAATTTGATAATACAAGTCTGATGGATGAACGAAAAACGTAAGGCATGAAGGGGATTCGAACCCGGGGCCGGGAGAGATAGCTGGTAGCCAAAAATCCACCGGGTTCAATAATACGATGACGTCGGAAACCAGCGAAAAGCCGTCTAGAGGTCCTTCCGGTCGCAGGACCAAATACGTCGAAACTACGTTGGGGAAAACGATGACGGGCAATGTAAATTGAAGTTGATAGAGACACATCAGTGACAATTGAGGGCGATCAAAATTAATAACTTGTGGTATTGCTTGTTTTCCAAATCGGAAAACCCACTGAAACACAAGGACCGAAACTACAAAGTGTCTCTTTTTGGTAAACACCTTTCTCGTTGCCCCGATTACACCTACGGTATATATATGTCGCAAACTCTATACGTAATTGGGTCTGGTTGTGCAAACTAATGAAATGAAATGAACTGAATAATGGCACGGATGAATTCGCCAGACCTGGGTGGTAGGAGCTAATCGAACCTCATGCACTCGATTACCACCTGCCACTCCAAATTTTTTTTTGGGAAGTTATATTTGTAATAATGGTATTGAAATGAAAAGATGGCCCACGGGCCGGTCCGGAGGGATGCAGGGGCGGACCCAGGCATTTCTAGGGGGGAGGGGGGGGGGGGGGGAGGGGCTAATGCATTAATCTACGTGGGAGGGGCCCCTTTTTAAACAACATTATTTAACAGGGGAGGGGGGGGGAGGGGGGGCATGGCCCGTCAGGCTAATATAGCGCATTTATCATTTCTTATGTCGAGAGTTAAATAAGGGTAAAAACTTGAAATCACACAAAATAATAGTTTTATGTGTAGTCAAGGTTATTTAATATTATCATTTTCAGTGAAAACCATTTGCGCTTTCAGCCCTTTCACCCTGTATTTCCAAGAAGTTTAAGAATCTGGTTTAGGCAGCCTGGTTTAACTCCCAAATAATGTGTTTCAAGAAAATCTGTTTTAAAAATGCTATATTTCTACCTGTTTTAGTTAAACTAGTACTGTATCTAAGGGACAGGGGTGGACGGTCCCAGGAATTTGTGGAGGGGGGGGGGTTGAACTAACCCTATTTTTTTTTTAGAAATAGGCCTATTGGACGTCACTTTCATGGGATGGAAAACCATTATTGATATGCTATATTTGATAAGTTTTCTCAAAAATATTACTTTCATTTCATGATAAGGGTTGTACCCAACATCATGGGAGACAATTGTTTCATTATTGATTATTCATAGAGGTTATAAAGTTAAATCACGCTTTATCGCTGTTTTTACGCATTTGATTAATTATTATGAATTATTTTGATTTTATATAACTTTTGTTTCTATATGTAAGGGTTTAAAAAACTAAATGCGCTAATGATATAGGCCTACCAATGTGAGCGATACAACCCTGTTTTACCCTAGTTGTGTGCACACTATAGGCTACTCCTTCTGCGCTTCAGCCTCATCTATTCTTATTAGGTCAGGAAACTGAGTATTATTTTTGTTGAGCTTGGAAACCAATATCAACCGGCGTTTATAGATATATGCACAAATGTGGGAAGTGGGGGGACTGGGTACGCCACTGCTGGCAATTATATTGGTGCCTGAATGGAGGGTAGGTACGTTAAGATGCCGAGAAGGTTGGGCGTGTGAAGAGAACTATGAGCGGACGGGACTATTGTGACACAATATAGTTAACACCCCCTGACTTACACTTATATACACGCCAGAAGGGCAAGGGAAACTTTGAGGTGAGCGCAAAAGTATTACCTAACACGCCCACTGCTATGGGTAGTATAATGATACTATGATTTTTCAGGGATAATCGTGGAGTAAGACTTACACTCCTTGACACGTTTTAGAGGAAGTGGTTTCAGACAAGCCCGAGCCTGTCGAATGTATGAGTTCAAATTCTTCCCGTGCCAGACTATAGGCCAATGTGACCACCCAAAGGTCAAAACAATTCCCAAGTCCCCTCCTCCCCCTCCCCCTCCCCGGCCCCACCCATGTCCACTGCTACATTGCATGCCACCAGGTGCGCGGAAATCATGTCAATTGACATGTTAAAACATCACAACATGACATGATTGATTGGATGATGGCGCCATATGTTCCCATGTGCCAATTAACACACCACCCACTGTAAAAAAGGCGTGTTCTCTGGGAGCTTTTACTTAGGGGTGACCGCTTTTTGTCTACAGAGGATTCCATAAAGTTTGTGGACTAGTAAATATAGTCTCTACATTATTTATTGTTGTAGGCAATAAGCGTTGGTGACAAAATAACTTATTTATATACCTAGTGTAAATGATTAATTAAGAAGAGGTAAGGTCGCATTGGGTAGTGCTATAACCCTTTCATGTTTTCTACAATAAGCAAAAATTTACAATTGAAGTATACGCCTATTTTATTCGTACAGCCGACTGCAATAAGGAATAATATAAAATTGACGTCTAATTTTGTGATACATACGTCATAGATCTTTATATAGAAATCTGTTCCTATAGTAAACACCCTTGCACATAACGTTTATGGTCTAACCATTATAAACAATTTAATAATTATAATTATTCGTTTAGATTATATAAATTCGTTGCACACTATAAGATAGCAATTATAATGCCAATGTCAAAAGTGAGTTAGAAACATCTCTGGTGTAAGAGCAAAGCGCTGCTTGACGCTTACTAAGCAGCAGAATGTGACTGTAAAATTGCCCCCCTGGGATGTTTTATTGTATTATTGATTGTTACGATAGTTAACCTGCATTCATTGGGAATCGTCACGCAATGTGTAAACGCACGCTGTGTATTCTCTAACGCCTAGAATAACGATGCATGCATTTGTCCAATACCCGGGGTATGCAGATGATGTATACATTCACGAGTATTCTACCTCCTATAAGATTATTCAATACTGCTTTTGAAACTATGACATCGTTTCTTTTGGAAAGATATGCTTTTCCTCATATTCATTGAAGATCTGTTAGATATTATACTTGTTCAAGGGGTCTCATTTCTTAGGTAATAGCATGATTACGCATTCCAATACTATATCCTGTGAGATCTATCAATCATCAGACTGGTATTACATGGATAGCTTGACTGCTTTTTTGCAGTAAGGTATTTCCGAGCCACGAATGAACTGAAACACATTGTCATAGACTGTTTGAAACCAAAAGCAAATTAATTTATCAAATGCAAAGGAGCCTAGACAATAATAAGAATTGTGTCATCCTCATCTGTCAGGTGTATAGATAATAATTCATTAAAGCTGTTACTCATTATAAAAGCTTTAAAAAGCTTTAAAAAGTTTCTCCAGACACTGACAATTATATACAATCTATTTCAGCAATAATAGTACCCCAAGAAATATAACTCCTTCCCCTGTAAACCAAGTGAAAGCAAGTTACCCCTCTCTCCCACCATCCATATCATGAACCAGGTGAGAGTGGGTGCCCCCTAAATGTGAAAGTATGTACTACCCCCTCTCACTGGCAACCAGGCAAATGTCCATAATATTACATACCAATGCTGAGATAAGTTATGAATTCTAACTGGACACTGCCATTTAGTATTTTTAGTATATTGGCATATTGGACAGTATTTATATATACTGGCCACCTTGCTCCACTATGGAAAATGTTTTTCTATTTATTTTGTGAATTCTGAATAGATTTGTATGATTCCCTTTTTAAATTTTATTTAGAACAATGCAATCTGATTCAATGGAGAAGTTAATAGAGCCTTATTTCTAAGAGAAAATCAAGAATTGCTTGAGATCATCCAAAGTGTGTCCATAGTCAATACATTGGGATACTGCCCATATTGCTCCACTGGTAATTGCCTTTCTATTTCCCTTATACATGTAGTTCCCTAAATATGTTATGTAAAATTCTTGGTCAAAAGTATGACCCTCAATACCCGGTGGGACATCAGAAAAATTACATCCCTCAACCTATCAGCGCCTCAATCAGGCAGTAATTTTTCGATGCCCACCTATTATTCAGGGTCATACTCTAAACCCTAGACAGTTTTCCATCAAGCCTCCCCACTTTTCCCCGTAAACCACATGAGGGTATGTCCCCCCCCCCCCCCTGCAACCCCCCCCCCCCCCCACCGTCAACCACAGGTGAGAGTGAGTACCCCCCCCCCCCCCTCGCCCTACCTGCCGGCCGGCTGACCCACAAGCCGACCCGCCGTCTTGGACATGCTTGGCTGACCAGAAGGATTACACTAGACGTGCCCCAAGGCCAAAAACAATAAAACGGTATCGCCGATGTAAGGCCCTGACTCGGTGTATATTTTTATTTTGTTATTTTTTATTTATTACAAAAAAGGCTAGTTTTTGTACACCTCGGGATATATGCTTTTTATCTGAATATCGCAAGCTTACTCATACCCGTTGTGTATACAGATATTCCCACACACTTGTAACTCCCGGGGAGTATGATTAATTGTACTGTTATTAGATTTTTTGCTAGACA
This sequence comes from Lepidonotus clava, assembly GCA_936440205.1. NCBI lineage: Eukaryota > Metazoa > Annelida > Polychaeta > Phyllodocida > Polynoidae > Lepidonotus > Lepidonotus clava. The sequence goes on from OW387138.1 coordinate 11,534,034, forward strand.
ACTAAAACAGTTACGGGAAATGCCTGGCCTATTTGGGTGCAATATAATCACTTTTGCTGGTTGCGTAATAAGGATGGGTCATTGATCGTTGATTGCCATTCGTTGCATATAGGTATTTTGGGACCTCAGGGTCGCAATGTATACGTTCATATTTAGATGGAATATCCATCCCCGAACAGGCGAGGGGATTGCGGCGCAGGTTACGTTCATATAACTTTCTTTGAACGGAACGTAGTACCTATAACTCAAAGGTGGATCAGTGACGCAACGCATCGGTACACCAATACTCATCATCAAACACTTTGTTCAGTTTCTAATCGAGTTGTGTCACTACCAAAGTCGAGCAGCTACTTTTAATATGGACGGAATGGTTGTCATTTATTTGGCACTGAGCACATGCATGACCGCCGTCCACTTTCCTACCCGGAACTTGGGGTCTTCTCTGCGCTGTTGGGATATTTCTTTAAAGGTAAGAATGTCATGTGTCTTTTAGACCACCTTTAAGTTGTATACATAATTATGTGTGCCCGTTGTATCTTGTGTTTGTGTCTTGTTTGTGTGTCTGTGTATGTTTGGATGTCTCTCTGTGTTTGTATGTGTGTGTGTCTGTGTCTGTGCCGGTGTGCATAACAATTATATCTAAACTGTTAAAGTTCTGTTTATATCATCTTGCTTTTCACATTGATATGATGCAAATATTAACAAAAAAAGTAGCCAATAACAATGCATACTCATGCAAAAACCGCTGGCCATTTACAAGGTAATATTCTATCGTAAAATTAGTTTCAATAAAATCTCTTTTTTTTTCATTTGGTGTATCAATAGGAGTAAAATACAGATCTAGCCATTGAACTGAAATCTACTTTCCTGTAGTTTAATTGCAATTATTTGTTTAGAAAATAACTTGTTTGAAATTCAAAGTGTTTTGATAAATACCCGTGCCGCATATGAATCCTATATTCGGTCAATTCCCAAATTGGTGTTATTTTAGAAGCTGACATCTACCGCCTGATTTGACTTCTTTTTTTATCATTTCCCACATCATTGAATTTCTAGAATGGTAACATGTATTTAGTTTATCAAAAGTGGACTCTTACAAGTCTAGATTGTTTATGCTGTCCTGGCTAGTGCACACAGGAAGTGTGTAGTATGTGTACAAGATACGGGAGGGGGGGGCGTAAAGGGAACGGGGGGGGGGGGGGGGGGGGCTGAACGGTACATGAACAAAGAAAGTGTGAAAACAGAGAAACATGCGTGCAAGAAAAGGACAATAAAGGAAAAGAAACATTCCACCTCTACCATAACATTCCCGAGCCTTTCTTTGTTAGACAAACCTGCCAGACTTAAATGCTCTGAAAACAAATGCGCTGATTTCTAGGGTATATTACTGTGTATGTAAACTCGCTAAATGTAAAGACAATATTAGCATTGCTTTGCATTTCCATATGTATCGCGTTATTTGTGTTTATGTTTCTCACATGCCTGTTTTGTATATGTATTAAATTAAGCTACTGATTGGAAGAGTATTAATTGCGCTTTCTTAAAACATTGTCCGTAGTTGCTAGCATAGATGAAAACTAAGGAAAACGTTGATATTTGTTACAAACAATTATATTTGTTAAAAAGCATAATATTATTAAGAAATTAGAAACATTATTGCATGTATAAGCCTTTTCAACTCAACTGAAAATAATAGCCAAACACACAGTAAACTGTATTTCGTTGTATTTAAATCACTCGTTAAATGCACAAAAAAAGAAGAGAAAGAAATTGAAAATTTGATAAACGATTCTAGAAATTGAATACTTCAGTGGGCAATTCGAATGGTCCAGACATTCCTTTGTTGGAGTTGATCAGGCAAAAACGCACCTGGCCAAAAAAAAAAAAAAAAAAAAAAAAAAAAAACAGGGACATTAATTTTATTCTAAAAGCAGCTGTTTTTTTCCTACGTTGATAACTATATGTTCAACTTCACTTTCACTTTATTTCCTTTCATAACAATGGTGTAGCCAGGAGAGATCTTTAAACGTCTGGAATCCCCTTGAATTTTCCAAAATATGAGTAGAAATATAAGGACATTTTATGAGACATAACAATGGTGTAGCCAGGAGAGATCTTTAAGGGTGACCAGTCACGGGATTTGGTAACCTAGAGGGATTTTAGTCATTTTGCTCTAAGTCCATTATTAAGTGAGTTATTGATGAAAACAAGCTGATAATACATATTTCCCTAAGAAATGTGACTTAGGCAGAATTTTCCAGAGATTATGATTATGAGCAAAATGTCGTTCTATTCTTTCATGAAAGTTGCATTGTGGGTAATTTTGTAAGGAACGTCCTCTTTTAAAAGAGTACTGCAATAAGGAATGTTGTCATGTTACCATGGCAACAGAAAAAGGAATGTTCAGATTGCATAAAATATTTTTGTCAATTTTAATAACAGAAGTTTTTCACTTTCTGGTAGTAAAAACTGTTATTTGAATGAAGATCTGTGTGAGAAGTTATTGTATTTTGAATAATTTTGATAGGTAAGAAAATTGTAATTTTCAATTAAATATTGTTTGGTTCAAGGAGCTATAATATGGAAATGGAGCACAAATGGGAAAACAAGGGTGTACCAGTGTGTACCGCATAGGGGATTTCAAACTCCCATATCTCAGCCTAAAATGGGAATATTTATAAATGGTTTGCATTGTCTGAAAGATAGGAATGTAAATTCAAATTCATACTTTCTCCCTCTAGGACACCAAGTCCCATGACTGGTCACAAGGGTCTGGAATCCCCTTGAATTTTCCAAAATATGAGTAGAAATATAAGGACATTTTATGAGACACTTAGAATGGAACCCACCTTAATATACTTGTAAAGACCTCAATCTTATTTGAAAACCCATTTGATTTCATGGATGGCTACGCCCCTACATAAGAATATTCAACATAGCCAGATGAATATAATTATAAATAGATTCACCATCATTCATGTATGTATTGCAAGTATGTGGGTATATGTATTATTAAGGTCAGGCCTATAAAATATCCATTTGGCATTCATGCATACAACGTGAGGCACAATGCATCTGTGTCAATTGCGATAATTTCTAAATTATCTTTCTTCAAAACTAGGGGCTTGAGTTATGGTTCAATGGAGCAGCGCACTAACATAGACTTTGTACAGAGACCTTATAATTAGTAAGAGTGACTGACCACTCCTTCTTTGTGGCTATGTGATCAATTTTTCCTAGCACATGTATGGTCAAAACAATATTACACAACCAATGGCAGATCCAGGATTTCCGAAAGTATGGGGCCTATGGACACATTTATAAGCTAAGTACTGAAACGGCAAGCATTTGAGCATTTCCCCATCTTTTACTAGTCTGTAGGTGTCCACCAAAAAGGCGCGGGGGGAGGGGTCATGACTCCCTTGACCCCCCTGGATCAGTCCCGGTATTCTCGCCATTGGCGATACCAAATTGCAGGCATTGCTAATAAGAATTTACCAATGCCCTTTTGACTATCTGCTAACAGGCGAGAGTAAACAGTATGTATGTTATACTTTTGAAACATTTTTCATGATGATGCATTTTGATTAACAAAAAAGATAAACACTATCGGAATATGGAATACGACCTTTCACCTTAGTACCAACACTAGTTAAACAATAACAAGAATGACGACCATATACAAATTATCCCTGATTATCTTGAAAATGATTGACAGTATAAAGGAAAAAATATACATCTGAGGTCGTGATGTCATCGAAATATCATCAGAATATTATCATGATGCCTTGGCGATAAATTTTTGGAGTATCATGAAAGTCTCATGGACAGTGTTCTGATCGCAATGATTATTGTGAAATCTCTTATGGTCATCACCCCACGTAAACCCCCAAGTGCCTACTCTTGCTGGTCTAAATTCTCTGCTCTAAGGTTGCCACGCCCTCTGGAGGGCAGGTGAGGAGGCACAGGTGTGCTAATTGGAGGTGAGGTGAGGAGGTTACTCAGGTGAGGGACCTAACAACAAAACGCCCCAAGGCTTTTTGTTCATAGGTGAAGTTGCACCTGAAAATATTCAGTGCAAACATATTTAGGGTGTGTACTGTTTGAAAGGCATTGTGCTTATAAACAATTGAAAGAGATGTAAAAAGAACTGATGAAGAAATGCGACAAGACAACATATGCGTGCAAAATAAAACAATGCGTAGTTCAGGGGCCCATTTTCTTAAGATAATTATGTTACATACATATTTTGATTTGATCCGCATTGGCAACAACCACTGAAATTTAGAAAAAAACGTCTCTGTAAGCGTTCTTAAACTTTGATGAGTAAAGGCTATATTCAACGATGCGTTCAGTCCCATTTGCGTTCATTTAATCATGGAAACGCAAGCTTGCTTGCGGAAATTTATAAACATGTTGGTATCTGAACGCAAGTAAAAACGCATGTAAACTTGCGTTTCCTAATAACGCAAGTACAACGCATTATGAACGCAAGTAAAACACATCATGGAATATACCCTGCATTCCAACCCAGATACGTTAATCACTTGTGTTGCAACGCAAGCTGACGACGCAAGTGAGCAGAACGCATCGTGGAATACAGTCATTACATGTCCATAGTGCGAGTTGTTTTCGACTAAAATCATTTGTCACCTTTTGGCATCTTTTTAGACACAGCTTTTAACCAATGGTCTATGATAAAGTGTATTTGCATGGATTTAGATAAATAAATATCTTCTCTGTCTAATAGATTAATCTGATCAAACTTCGCTTTAATTTATCAATGGAAATATTATTTGAAAAACTCTATATCTGTTTGGATTTTTTAATAGAATCTTAATCTTAAATCTGTCATTCAATGATTTCTTCTTTCAGTAAACCTGCAGAGAAGTGGCCAACATACCTTCGACATATGGATGATTGGGCGATCAATCTACAACCCCAAGGAAAATAATACGTAGGCCCTACGGGATTTGATTTGAAAAAGACATCCACCAACATAGAGAACACGGAAAACAGATGATATGAGGAGGTAGACAATTGGAGGACAGTGTGAGAATCCTACCATGTTCTGACAAATGCCCTAAACCTGTGTGGGTGATCTGTGCTTGGGTGAATTCGTCGATCATGTTTTTGAGTGATGGCCCATCATTATGTGGCATGGAAATGTACATGTTTGTTCTTAAGTGTATGAAAACATCAACTGATTATCAAAAGAACTTCTTATGATGATCGACTGATATAAATATATGCCGATTTAGTCCAATGGGTGTGGTACTTGTAATGGTGAACAAGCATGGATGTAAACTATGTGAATAGCGATCTACGTTGGATATAACTTCTTATTGAACCAGATAATATTGGAGATCAATATACTTTGAAGAATTGGGGAGGTAAGGTGGCTAAGTCCATAGCATGCTCTTAATTGATCAAGACATTAACTGCATGGGGGTAGCCCCCTTTACTTTAAGTAATTTATGATAATATATTGATTGTGTGCTGTCCATTATCATATGTACAATTTGCAGATGAATATGAAATATGATTGAACTTGAGCAAGATTAGTCAATCAGTCAATCAATCAATCAATCAATCAATCAAAGATAAGCAACCTTGGACAGAATCAAGGAGAAATGACAAGAGAAGAAAAGATTTTAATGATCACAGGTAAGTGCTGAAGAAGACTGCCACTGCAAGAACGACAGCCAAGATCAAGATTTGCAAACTTTGAATTTCAGTTTTGAGAGTATTGCTATGATGAAGGAGGCGGTAAATAAAACATGGATCAGACTCTATAGGAATCTCTTGATCCACGCAAATCTAACTCCCATGAATTATTAAGAAAATGTACTAAAGCATGTCTAAGACGTCAGACTAATAAATTTGTACTTTGATAGATATAGAGTAGAAAATAGTGGAATAGATATAGACATAAAGTGGTGTTCAATGGATTTGACTTAAGGATAGACACCAGTGGATGGGGCCTAAGTAGCGCTGCTCCCTTAAACCATGAACACAATACTTGTTTCTTGAATTAACAATTAATAGAAAACATCATTAGATTGCCAATAAAGCACCATATATATTGATATAACTTATATAGAAAAGGCTGGAATAACAGCAGTGTAGCATTGACACAAACATAAAATTGCTAATATTCAAAATTATTTTTTGAACACCAATATCTCACTTAATATTAAACCTGAAGATTAGAAATTTCTGGTACATATTCTTGACATACATTTGCAGGGAAGCGTGTCTCAGATTCTTGATATAGAGCTTAGTTTTGTTTTAATAAATGTAGAAAATGATATTTCACAAAAATCCAAAAAAGTTTCCCGTTTTTTTCCGTTTTTTTTATCATAAAATCAAATCTAGGACCTAGATAAGAAATCTGAGACACACTTCCCTTCTTATGATTGTTATGAAGGCATGTGTAAAAGATTATTCATGTAGGTTGATTATTAACCAAGATATGGATGTTCAAAAAATTAAAGTACAAAAATCAGTTTAAAATTGATAAAATGTTAGTTTTAAATTCCCTAATAATTTTATTGGTGTTAATAGGTACAGAAAAATATAAGCTTTCAAATGATGTATAATACATTGGGATCAGAGCATTATTAAGAAATCCATTGGTGATTTCATGAATTGGCCGCTAACCACTGGTATCTATCCTTAATATCTCAATGAACTCTATCAGATATAAGTTTTAAAAGGTGACTGATATATAAGTAAAATGATTCAAGCGTAGGCAGGCTTTCTGGGATTACATTTCTGAATATCCAGAATCACGATGAAGCACATTTAGCAAATCTCGTCTATTTTCAAGTAAAATATTACAAATATCTTTGATGAACGTTTATGACAATACGTCTACCGTCGAAAACGCCATCCAATTTTACCGTATATAATTAGGTACCCTTGCAATTGGTTTGGGAAAGGACTATCATAAATGTCTACTACTATCATTATGTATCTATAATCCTTAAATAATTATGTATGAAAACGTCTATTTTTAAATACTGTTTTATTGACCATCTTAAGGATAGACAACACCTCTCAGCGGGCCATTTGCAGTAATCCCTATTGCGCTCTCACTATTAAGAGCACAGTAATTTAGCTTACATTAAATGAAAGAGCAGAATTTTTTCTATCTTTTGATATGTAAATAATTATTTTTACTCCAATATTGGAGAAACCAGAGAAGAAAAATTGATTTTTCAACTTTTATTTTTTGAACATGAATATTTCAGCAACCACTCAATAGATTTTCATGAAATTTTGGGAGCTTGTTTATAACATTACTGTGGAGGGAAGCGTGTCTCAGAATTTTTATTTAGGTCTTAGTTTTTATTTTATGTCAAAAAACGGGAAACTTTTAATCATTTTTTTAGAATTAATTTCCTGAAATTTATAAAACAAAAACTAAGGCCTAAATAAAAGAAAATGAGACACGCTTCCCTCGAATAGAATGTTTTCTAGCTATACTGAAAGTTTCATGCAATTAGGTGGAGTATTAACAGAGATATCCTTGTTCAAAAAATAAAACTTGAAAATGTGTTTTTTGAATTCCCAGTTACCCTACATAGGTATCTATCTGTACATTATAATATGATTTATATGAATAGAAATGGTAATATAAGACGATTTTATTGGCATATGAATTACAGAGATTAAGTAGGAAATGAATAGCACAGAGCCAATTGAAAGGAGTACTGCAAATTCACCCCGGAGAGGTGTTGTCTATCCTTAAGACGTATCTGTTCTTCCAGACAATAAAAAATGCAGATGACATACAGTATATTTTTCTATATTTTTAGCACATACCAGCACATACTTACACAGGTGGGTAGCATGCAACGTTACCACACCTCTGTCGCATATATGTAAACCAAGCTATACCTCCTACAACTCTTTCTACCCTCCGTACGCATTTACCCTATACTATTTACCCTTGAGATCAGGCTGCATGCCCTACTCCGAGACACGTTTTAACAAAACACCTCTTGTACCTAGATGTTTACCTACGTGTCTAGGACAGGGGACATTCTGACCCTTACTCACTTGCCTTTCATCGAGTAGAGCATTTGAAAGGGGCATCTGCTTAGAGAATGCAATCTGAGGCATTTGTAATGACCACAGTGATGTCTATACACACCAAAAGTTACACTATTTCACGTCTTACAATTAAAACTTAAATCACCTTTGAATGGACAACAGCACTAGGAAAATTAGGCCTATATTCCACAGTCATTTTGACTGTACATGTCATCAAATCGGCAATGCATTACTTTAGTGCAAGACCATACATTGAAAGGGAATCAAAATACTTCTTTGATCTCATCGAGCTGTTTACAAAATGCTATAAACTACTATACCATTTGGGAAAATCCGTAGAATACTTGGAACATAATTATTTTGAATATTGTTAATTCTGTGTATACAGATTCATCCTTATCTTTGAAATCATCTTTACACAATATGCTTATCAACTTAGGAGTGTCCTTCAAATACTTTAAATACTATTTCAAGTAGAATATGTGATTCACATAATATCATGATGTAAATCAAATATTCGACACACAGCCTTATCATTAACTTATCATATAATTATCCTTTAAAATTGATATCACAAAACCTTCTCAACACAGCCTAGTCATCAGTTGAGAAAAAACATCAAAATACGTAAAATATGACATAAACCTCCATAGACAATTTGGTCATCAACCCAAAACATTCTCCAACCGAACTCTTTGCCCCCGGCCCTAAAAGGTATTCCCGTACCGAGAAGCTCGATGCGGCGGAGTGAACTCAGAAATGTGATCCCCCCACGCCAAGCTCACCTGTACCAGGTGAAGCGTGACGCCCAGGTAGGGGACAGACCCCTAGCCCCACCTGGAGGTATGGACAGGTACTACACTAAGTACTGACCCCCTCCTGGGGGGACAGGTAAAAACTACACCTGTGTCAGGTGTGAGGGAAAGGGGAGTAACAGCCGAATGGGAAGATACTACAATAAAGGAAATATTGTCAAGAATCCCTCGTAGGGGCTACCATTTAGTATATATGTACGTATATTTCTTAAGATTTTAGACCCCTTCCCCCATTGGACTGAAGTATGCATTGGATTTGTACAAGAAAATGTACACATTAAAAGAATTGCAGCCTTCTCTCCCTTTGATGTGTACGTACTTAATGGAAGGCCCCTTACTGTCCAACTTATGGAACCGATTTTCACATACAACAATTTGGTTCAAAATGTCACTGAAATATTGCATTCTTATAAATAATTTGGTCAATAAAATAATGAAAACTATGATATACTTACTTGGATGCAATTCAGTATAATACCATGTCTGCGTTCTGAGGTTGTATGGTGTTATAATTATTTAACCAAACTATGTTTCACGAATGAAATACTAAGTTTTTTTTATTGCAAATATTACATTTCTCAAGATTATTGAAAAGGCATTTATGTGAAATTCTTAAGATTGTTTCAAATAGGTCTGCTAGCTCTGATTCGGCTCCTTAATAATTCATCTCGACGTTAAAAAAAAAGACATCTATATATTTTTACATTCGCTATTTAGAACATTTTGATGTTTTATAGTTGACGAACGATGTGCCTTCCTATTTTATCGACACATTCTACAGAGCTAGTTAGGTCCGTAGGCCTATATAATCAGTAATAATTGTGTAGATTTTTCATAATTTGTGATGAATATATTTCATGTAACTACTATTTTACTATGGCTGGAATAACATGAAGCCTGTAGTGAATGGAATATAGTACAAGAGAAATAATAGATAAAAGATAAATGTGTGCTAGGGTCCAAACAAATTTAGCATACACCTCTGCCCATTTGGAAGCACGCTAGTACACTCTACTAAATCGTAGGCCTTAAGCTATCAGCTCTTGCGGATGAAAACTACATTAATTCTCCCATAGCCTGTGATGAAAATTAACGTTTTTCTCCCCCAACTAGCAGATCCTCGGCCGATATAAAACAGGGACGTACTGGGTGTCATTACTGACCGCCCCTCTGTGATTGCAGGGTCTAACCCCATGTAATAAATTCTACTGGTCTGGACGGTCTAACAGTCTAGATGTCTAGGGCCTGGAGAGGTCTGCCTTTCAGGAGGAAAGGTCACAATGTCCTTCAGAGTTTGGCAATCAGTTTTTTTGGTCAATTTCTGTTTTTCCTCCTTTTCCCCCTAAAGGCCATGATCTACGTTCCGATTTTGGGCCGATTCGGCTGGTCTTCCACAGAGTTCTGATAATAATATAGTGAATATTGAAGTATCGTTGCACACAAGGCACATATATATCAATAAGTGCAAATAGCCGCCTATCTACACCCGATAATATTCCAAAAGAAACTGTCATTTTACATGCAAATGGGGAAGGATGCTTTATAATCCATGGCCCTTGGTAAATTGTGACCCACTACATGAGTAGGATGCAAAGGGGAAAGGTCGTAACCATGGTATCAAAAGGAAGCACGGAGAAATGTATCGCTTTTCATAAGCTAACTGAGCTGTTTTTGTTGCCATCACCAATGGGAATTTGCATCCATACACGTCTGTTAGCTGCCCTAAACATCAGTTATCTACCCTAAAATGCCTGTTAATCATCCAATATTTGGGGGCTTTCATGAAACTTTTTTTTATGAAACACCTTTCTTCAAATATCTATTACGTTTTTATCAAACGTCCTATGGGGGACACTTTAGGTGCACGAGGCTGCTGAGGAAATGAAAATATGACCCTACCTTTAAAGTTTGATTTATATAATACTAGACCTATGTAAGAACCGGGATAAATCTATATTAGCCAATCCATTCAAAAGAATCTATTCATCATCCTATAGAAATGTCAATTCAATACATCCAAATTTCACACCTAAAGTCCATAGGACTTACTCACAAGAAAGGACTTTATACTAAAAGTTAAATTTGGTACCCTTCAGTATCTCAATATAAAACTAGGATTAGTCTCAGATCCCCTTAGTCATTGACCATCACACACTTTATCCAAAAGGTCATCTTTAAATGATGGGGAGGTCCCTTTACTGACAATTCTCCCCAAGATAAGGTTTAGGCCTGGATGTGGTAGGGTTAATGCATTAACTTTAGGCCAATCTAGGGGTGTCAGGCCTGACAAAAGGCCTAATCTTATCGCCTTGGGGTAGGTGGATGTTGTTACTACTTCAGTGGAGTCAGGGTCACCCAATCCTACCAATACCCAAAACAGGGCCTTCACTTTACCCAACGGTCTAAACAGTCAGAGAGCATAGCTGGGAGGGTACTTTTGAGAAATCCTCACATATATATTTACCCAAATGTGAAATCATAATGTACATGGTGCAAGAATACCAGGTGAGAAAGTATCAAAACTAGGAAGCGAGTAAAGCCTATATCCCATGTAAATATATGCAGACAAGGTTACGTGAGGTTATTTCAATGATCAGCTGATTATTTGGAGGCTATATTCATTGTAGGACTTATTATCATATTTCAATAAAGAGATTTCCTTTGTAGTTTTACATGTATACCATTTGATCATTAAAAAGAAAAAAACACCATTGTTTACAGAGTTGATCCCGAAATCTTGTCCATACTAAATAAAGTCCTACCTTCCATCAAAATCGCACCTCCAAAACAAGTTCTGACTATGATATCACAACTTAAACAATAAGTGGGAATATAATTCACACTTCTGTAAGGAAGTTATGCATACATGTACACCCTGCATTATAGTTTCACATATGATATTTATGTACAGCATTTGATCAAGAAAAAACCGCAATCACTGATCATAAAGCTGATCTCCTGATCCCCTAGTCTATACTCAAGTCCTATCCTACATCAAAATCCCACCTCCAAAACAAGTTCTAACCATGATGTCACAACTTTATAAATAAATGGGGCCAACCCCACCCACTTCTACCCACCACAAAAAGTTGCCCCTCTTCGCGGTTTGCTGACCTCATCACTTTGATCTGCTGATGACCAGTTGGCTGATGTGGGTAGGCCCCTACCTAGACTGTAGTTATGTCCAAGTCCGCTAGGTGCTCAAACTAGGACTGTTAACCAGCAACCATTTTAGGTAGAAATTCCCACCCATATCCCAGCATGCTTTGCAGCCGCTGGTTTATGGCAAGTAGGACCATAAACCAGCCAGCAACCAAACAACCATTAATGGGGTTCCCCATGTCACTTATAAAGGGCCAATAAAATAATTCCTTGCAAATTTTAAGTAGCCACTAGTAGCCATGGACTCTTGCGGGTGTAAGGACCTATTATGCAAGAGGTATCTAGGTCATGGAAGGACTGGCCCCTACCCTCTGGTTACTTCACCTGTAAGTGTTACCTGACACCCACCTGCCAAATGACCCCCCACACACCCCACCTGAGGCCCTACTGACCACTGACCACTGAAGGATCAATCAAATCACCCACCTTGACCACTGGGGTTGGGAGTTTGTAGAGGGGGGGGGGGGGGGGTGGTATGTGGGGGTACTGTGTCCTGAAAAGGATAGCTGATGCTGAAGGGTCTCTGTTATCGATTGGAAAACTTTAACAGGCATCAGATGTGTAACTTATTCAGCTGTTATATGAGTTGTCCTGTAGCAATGCACCAAATCTATCAAAATTAAGTCCCATACACGCAGGACTGACTCATCACAAAAATCAGCTGATTATCATTACTTTTATTTATAGACCTAATTGGCTGATTGTTGTGGCAATTCAGATCAAACATATAAGTTTCAATACAACATCCTGATGGGTGATCATTCAACTTAAAACAAGATTGGCAGGCCATATAGGTTGCTTCAATAGGTATGGCGCTACAACACTGAGGCCATGCAGCATTCTAAGCCAATCTTAATACAAACTAATAATTTCAAAACAACGCATAGAATTGAACCAAAGACATTGGGATCAACGGACCTGTTTTCTATTACTAAACTGAATTCGACCTACGGCTCTATCCTAGGGGTAGCTACATCAAATAGCTTGTTTGCATTTGGAGCGACTCCTGCTTGTTCAACAGCAACTGTATTCCTAACTGTAACTTTCAACAACTTGTAGACTTTTGTATATTTGGACATTAAACCACCAGTGCATGCAAACTACTGTTAGACTTAGCTCCCTAGATTGAAAATGCTTTACAGCTACATCTTTATACTTTAAAATCGTTTTGGGCTGAGTGTACCCCACCTCTTACACTGGAAAAGTACCCCCTCCCCCCACCCCCTGTATAAAAGGGGTGAGGGGGTGGACAGGGCTGGTCAAGGTACAAGGGGTAATTCTATGATTGATAGAGGTGTAGCTCAGAGGGGTGCTTTACACAGAAAACCCCCTCACTCCAGGATGTGAAATCTCCCTCAATGGTCAGGTACTGATGATTTGGGCCACTATGTCCTCAGGTAATAATCACTCTAAGGTGCTGACTGGACTCTTTCACCAGCTGGTTTCTTGATGAGAGGTTAATCTATAAAAAGAAGCTCAAATAAATAAACCAATAGAACACCCACCTTAATATAAGAAGACCCGTGTGGGGCGTCAGAGGGTGGCTGTACGACCCAGAGGGGTTCGTCACGACCCGAGGGCAATGCCCAAGGGTCTACGATCCCAATGGGTCGTACGGCCACCCGAGGATGACCCCTAAGTGTCTTCTATATATTATCATCCAAACAAGAATCAAAATTAAATGGAAATGCTGTAAACAAGGAGCAGTGCATACAGCCCCACTACTCACTGCCCCTTATACGCACTGCTTGGTGGCCGGGCGGGTGATAATTTATGAATTGCAGATTTTCAAAGAAAGTTAGAAAGCTACAATAGTCATAAAAATGTGCTCATAATAGTTTTTGAAATAAAAACACAGCCCTCCCTCATCATAATTCTACATAATAGACATTCTCTCATCTTGATTACTGTGGATAGCTTATATTCTTAATAAAAGACTACAAGTATAAAATTATATAGATGGAAGGTTTCTAGTATCATTGCAGGTATAAGATTTTATGTGGGAGGATGGAAAGGGCATGCAGCATTAGGCCTAAGGCAGGAGATAAATTGTAGACAGAAATGCATACGTCTCCCCTGCTTACTGTTACAAGATAGCATCATTACCTCTCAAATTGGTGTCTACACGCCATATATAGACATATCTAGACAGTAGTTGTTTCATAGAATACAATAGTGTCATAAATTATTTGAAGGTTCCGAGCGAGACAGCGAGACCGCCTAACGTACAAGGCTATATCCAGGACTATAGTAAATACATTACCTTGTGGGACCTTTTTATTTCGATCAGATAAAGTTCGCTTCTCTTAAATGTACACTTCCTTTTGAATTGGCATCAGCTTTAAAGTAAACTCTCGCTATTACACTGCCTATCTGTATTTACAGTGTGATTGTTTTTATCACTACCTCCTTTCGTTTTAGTACAATCTGCACTTAATTTTGGTAGGTAGGAAGTATAACTATCACTAAATTAACCAACAAGGGATTTGAATCAGGCACAACTAGATAATTGTACATTCCTTCTCTATGTTCTATTTGTTTCTTTTTTTATCTGATATGCCTTCAGATTATTCCTTTCCTAAGGGTTTAGACTTGATTTACCCTACCTTTGATGCCTTAAAAATGTTGGCCTTTTTTGTGAAACTCTTGCGCTATCTAATCTTCCCCTATAGATTACCGTCCCAGAAAGTAATGAACCCACAGTAATACGATCCTGGATCACGAACCCAAGGGTCTGCATGACTATTAACAGTAGATTCTGCTCCTAACCTTTGATAAAAAGCACTGAAAGCTACTTCAGAGAAAGGTGTTTTTCCTTTTATATTTAAACAGGAACTTTATATTCAAAACAGTCAAATGCCCCTACAGGGGTGAATGTACAATTCGGTATTTTTGAATGGAAGCGGCACCTATTGGGGAGGTACATATTGACAGGCCAGAGATAACGTTCCTCATTTTCAAAATATTTTGAATACAGTTTGGGTTTTAAAACATAGCTAATACAAACTACTTGGGGGACATCCTTGGGTAGCTGTATGACCCAGGGGGGTCATGCACCTTTGGGTCGTACAGACCTTAAGGCCGTATTCCACATACCGAAAGTGCGCTGCCGATTTCCCGCCGATATACTTTCGGTACTTCCGATACACTTTCGGCAGCCCTGCCGATAAATTTTACGAACATGTTGGTAACTATTTTCGGCCGATTGTAAACGGGCCGCCGATGACGCACTTTCGGCCGCCGATGACGCACTTTCGGCGGCCGAAAGTGCGTCATCGGCGGCCGAAAGTGCGTCATCGGCGGCCGTAATTGCGGCCTGCCGGTATGGAACGTTGCTACGGTGATGGTCACTATCGGCGCCGCTCACTTTCGGTATATGGAATACGGGCTTAAGGCTACAGCATTCAGTTAAAGGGAACCAAAAGCAATCTTGTGTCAAAATATGACAAAATTTTGCAAACCCAAATAAATAAAATACATTCTTAGAGTCTAACCTAAGCCATTGGTACATTATAAATCATGATAACTAACTATTAATTCGCTAAAATTCCATAATTCTCGTGGCATGTATGCCTTAAAACAGCAATGTTTGTAAACAAACCAATTTTGGTGGGTCACCAAAATTGACCTGACCTGAGTTTTAATGTTTTCTAATGCAGTTTAAGTTTGTATTCACAGTTTATATTTTACCATAGGCCTAGGTTATGCCCATAGAATATATTTCAATAGTTAACAGAATTTGCAAACTTTTGACACTTCATTGCTTTTGGCTCCCTTTAAAGACGACCCCTCATGGGTCGTACAACCACCCTCTGACATCCCCTTATTACTTTGGGTACTCTACATTATATTGATAGCTCTGGTAGATCTGTAAGTAATTCTGTGGAACACCAAGCCCCCACAGACATAAACCAGGGAAGGCTGTGGTATATGGGAGCTGCAGATACCCTATTCATTTACCAGAGAACCTTTTCTAATAAACCCTTGGCCCTAGGGCAATCTAATCAGAAGTAGAGATTCCTCAGTGCCTGAGTAGAATCATAAGGGAGATGTGTTATCCTAAATTCCCATTTTGTATACTTTTTCGCTAAAGCTTTTCTCTGAATGCTGCAAATTTTGATGAAATACCGGTGTATTTATTTCAAGTATTTGTATGTTTTTACTTGCTCTTATTGTTGTCATTGTTGAAATAATTATATACATTGAGTATGTTTCATCAGAATCTTTATAACCAAATGCACTGCTCTAACAGAAGACATAATTGCTTATTCCATATAAACCTATAATTGATAAAAAAAAATATATGATATATTGTATAAAATAAAAACCTGATTTGTCTGTTAATCTTATCTTAAATTGTCTTCCCACCGTTATCTATTCTATATCACTATACTGCCAACCACTACAGTACTATTTCTAATTGATTTAATTTATTTTTGCTTTCAAACTCACTTTATCTATCTACATCAAACAATTAAGTATATGGTATACAAAGTCTTGCTTTGGAAAAAAGTGAAGTGGCTGCGTTTCTTTCCTCCCCTTTGGTCATCTAACTTCAAGTAGCCTGGTAATCAAATCTCCATCCTAGCAAATAAGGAAGTGAAAAAAGCAGTCTCATCTAGTTGCCTAGGGCTGGTAGACTCATTATAGGCTGTCGGACTGATGCATTGGTAAGGCCTAAGTGGTGGTATCCAGGCATTGGTAAAGCCTAAATGGTGGTGTTCAGAACACTCAGATAGGCAATCAGTGGTAGGTTTAAGGTAGGGGGGATATTTTCTCTTTTTCTGTTAAAAATTAAGTTTTTCTTAAGGTACAATCTCTGTACCATAAAAACAATTAGTCCACAAGGCATTTAGTGAAGGCTTTAGGGGCACATATTTTTTCTTCCTTTTTGTTTAAGGATAATGTTAGGTTTTGAAAAATCTGTATGCAAAATTTAGTCTTGAGGCGAGGAAATATATATTTGTTGTTTTTATCAGAATGTAAGTTTAAAGTTAAAAACTTGCTTTCGAAAATCAATGGCAAGTTTTCCTGGCACCCCAGCCCCCTGATCCTCTTTGTCATAGTCCTGTTGATATCGATATCCATTTTTAGTAGGGGTGTACCTAGATTTATAGCTCTACTGGTGACATAGGCCAGAGCTTGGTTCCAGGTTGTTTTTTCTTTGTTTTTTTTAGGAATTTCCTAATTATGTAGAGTTATTGGTTCAACATCGACCAATTTTGATGATTCTTATATAGACCTAAATGATGTAGCACTAAATGATATCAAAAATAATTATCATCTTAATGAATTCATTATAGTGCTTTTACAGAATATTATCACAACTATGTCATTTCAATCAGTGCTTCGTTCGTGCATATTCGGATTTTCGGTTTTCCATATAATATTATGTAGCATTCCCATGATGTCCAGTTGGTGTTCTTCCATTATGCATACACATTAAGTTTTAGATAAATGCTTGCTTGACGTCGGGTAACATTAATTTCCCCAACAAAACATATATTCACGTATTGCCATGTTATCCATGTATCCAGTGTATCCATGTATCCATGTATCTATGTGCCATTTGTATCTACGGTATGCCTATATGTATCCATGTATCCGCTGTATCCTTACTGTATGCACATATATAAACCCTTTCATAAAAAAGAAATACAAAATATTGCATTTGCCTTGGTCTTCATACATCAACATTGCATAATCAAGAAAACAAAATATAAAAAACATGCAATGTATCTGAAGTAAATTAGTTACAGACATCCTGTCTTATAACCTATATCATGGAGATGACGGTGACATCGCCAAGAATCTAATTTACAATAATTAGTATTAACAAAATACTAACCTTTGAAGTCCAAAGTTTAATACTCTTAGGACCATACATTAAACTAACTAGTGCGTGTATAATCTTCAACAATGAGTGTTTCCTGTTGTCATTTTAAGATTAGAATGTGACAATAATTGCGACATCAAAAAAGAAAAAGAAAAGAAAAAGAAAAAAAGGAAATATTAACTCACCTGCCAAGCGTAGCCATCTCGGGGTACTTTATCTTTATGAGTTCTGCTACATTTTCGAAGTCATAGTCTGTTATGTCAGATCTGGGTCGGGTTCCGGGATTCCTGTGGAAAAAAAGAAAGATGACTATGTTACAACACATCTCAGATAACTGGGTCAACCTATCCAATTGTCACGTAACAATAACGTTATTTAAGGTAAAGTTATAACTTATCTAAAAAGAAAGTTATAATAATGTTATATTTTGGTCGAGTTGTGACCTAACTAATAAAGAATGTTATAATAATGTTATTATAATGTGAAATAACGTTACAAGAACGTCACAATAACGTTATATTGCGACGTCACAATATTAGGTTCTAAAGACGTTTTTGGGTGCCATCAAAATAACTTAACAAAAACCAAAGGATAACTAACCAGAACGTTATAATAACGTTATTATAACGTCATATTCTCGCTTGGGTAGGGCGTATATGTGCCTATAGACCATAAGATATGTCTTCAGACATTGGATTTTTAAAACAAGACAGAACAACCAATTAACATTTCTTTGGTAAAGGTCTATCCTCTGGCAGAGCGCCACACACTATTGAAAAAGATGGCTAGCACATACAAGAACCATGTTCCTGGATATCAAAAACAGAAACTGCTTACTTAAAGTGAAGATTTATGAGTCACTGGCTGCTAAGTCACCCAACTGTTTACCAATTATAGAGCTCTAATTAATGTCACTGAGGGACGGCAGTTTGCCTTAAGGGGAAGCAAAAGCAATCTATGGCCAACATTTTTCAAGCTCAAATAACTATTTAAATACATTCCATGAGCCTATAACGAATATATATGGTAAAGTATAAACCATGAAAACTGGCATAACATCATTTAAGAATGTTTTTCTTGGTCAATTTGATTTATGCAGATCCTCAATTAACATCACTTGTTTAAAGACATAATACCTTTGTTCTAGCAGTATTGTCTTGATGAATTATAACAATATCCCCAGGCAAGAATGTAACGTTATTACAACGTTGCAGTAACATTCTATTTAGTTCTGATTTGGTTCTTGTTACGTTATTTTAATGGCACCCAATAACATCTTTAGAACCTAACATTGTGATGTTGCACTGTGACGTTATTATTTTGTCACATCTCATTGGTGAACTCAGATTATGATGAGCTACTTCAGAGAAACTGCATTTCCTTAGTCTCAGTCATTGCTAGACAATCGTGGACTAACATTATCAGTTGTATAATATTGAGAATTGATGACAATATCAAAGGGGAAAACAACGGCTTTAGAGCTATACTGGAGGCATGCATGTCTTTGCAATAGGCACCATTTCCTAGAAAAAGTGACCACCCCAACTTCAGAGACTATAAAGCAAACCCCACTCCCTCCCACACAGAAGTACTGAGGGGTTGGGAGGAAATAAGGAGGGACGTAGTAGGGTAGGCAGGAGGGGGTTGGTGAGGGTTTCGTTGCTAGTGGGACTGTCCGAAAGGCACCAGAGTAGATCATCCATCATCCTGTTGTCCACTGGTAACAAGCATTAGCTGTACCTCCCCCTGGTGAATCCCTGGAATAACCCCTGTGGGGGTACTGGGGTGGGGCTTCTGCTCATTGGAAGAATATAGGTCCCCAGTTGCCTCTGCTGATCATAAAAGGCGATGATGAGGGACCCAGCACTGCCCAAGTGGTTGCACTGCCCAAGTGGTTGTTTGGGTTTGATTCCCGGTTGGTGTCTGGGTTCACTAAGGGATGAGGTACAGCAAAAATGATTTCCAGGTTTGATCCCCTACTGTTTGCCCACTCTGTTACCCTCATAGATACGATGCCAAAGACTGACCAACCCCCAACCTTCCAGACCCAAGCCAAACAATTTTGGCATCCTAATACTGGAAGCAATGGCGGACCCAGGGGGGGGGGGGGAAGGGGCAATTGCCCCACCTAGACCAACAATGAACTCTCGTAGTTTTGCCAAATCTGAGGAGAAATTTTGCAAGGTAAATCATGGGGGGTTGGGGGTAGATATATTGCCCCCCGTAGAAGACAGACTCTGGATCCGCCCCTGGGAAGATCTGTGTAAATCTGGTGTTCGTTGTTCTCAATTGTATGGGGAGGTCAGAATTTGCCCTGGTTCCGCCCCTGATCTCGGACAGTAACCTCCTCATGACCACCTCCCACAAGTTAACCCATTCCTCCACCCTCAACCACTAAACCTGCCGATATACAGTCACCTACCCATCCACTTTTCACCGGCGGCCACAGCTAGTGCCAATAGGTACACTCCGGGAACCAGCAGCAGTAGTTATTATGGGATGGCCGGCCGGGGCAGTTCGCTGTGACCCGGCGACCGGATTCCCGCCATACATCTCCCAGCCAATCTCGCTGGGTACCAGTTCCCGGGGTTTTGCACTTGCCTGATTGAAAGGGCATCATCCCTGCTCAGCAGAGAGCCCTGAAAAGGGCATCTGGGAGGGGTCATGGTCATACTGGGGGTCACACTGAGGTCAGGGGAAGGTCATACCAAATGTCCTCTTCCCATTTTTCAGTCTGAGTGAGATATGGAGAATATTAGTTTTTCCTTGAATTGAGAGAAGTCCTTATAGACCAGCCTATAGCAATTTGTCAACGTTGCAACGCCTTCAGTTATGAGTTAAAGCAAAACCTATTTCAAAGTCTCGAATAGTTGGGAATTCAGTTATGAGTAAGCAAGTTATCAAGGTATTGGAAATGGGCATGACCAAACCTAAACTTGCAAAGCAGAAATACAAAATTCCATGCCCTGTAGGCCTATATCCCTGTATTAAGAGAAATCATAACCAACGTGATCAGCCCCACTCTTGCCCCACGCCCTCCCTGTTGAGCACAGAATCGGGGATGCATATTCCATCTAAAGGAATCAAAGAACCAAAGTCCATATTCTTTACCCAGTGCAAAACAGTTTGGGATCAAAAATTGAATATCAAATAAGGATTTTAGATAATTTTGAATGTTCAAATATCAACATGGAATAGGAACATGAGTTACACCCATATCACGGAATTGACACATATGGAAAATCCTCTATAGATCCAGCCACAACCCAGTCCCATGTCGTTTTCCATTACAGTTATACTGACCTATAGAATAAAAATGCTGCCACCTGCCCCGAGTGAGGCTCGAACTCACGACCTTCAGACTATGAGACTGACGCGCTGCCGACTGCGCCATCGAGGCGGCTGGGGTTCATGGTCAGGTGGTCAAAGAAGAATCGCATTTTGTGTGCCTTTTCCTAGTGTGAGGTGAATTTGTATTCATTCTGATTAATCTTTTCATATGTTTAAGGGTGTTTATGATATAGGTGTTTTCATGTTTATAATTATTTCTATACTCCGCCTTGATCTGATATTGATGAGTGTGTCTCTGTATTGTTTATTAGGATATGCTATATTCATATCATTAACTGATACAGAGAAATATTATAGGTCTACTATACTGTGTATATGGTGGCCCCTATGGTGTGTAGACATCACATGTCATCACTTACAGATTCAGTGAATCATCAAGAGGGATGGGACACCCATGAAAAACATTCAAGTTGATCTAGAAGTCAAATAATCTGTTTATAATTCGATAGGTAAGGGATGTGAAAGCTTCCTATCAGTTTTCCCTAATCTAAAGCCTACAGGCCTATATGCAATTCTGTCACTTTCTTTTTAATTTCTAATTCCTGTATACACAAGTTCTTCCATTAGAAAATTTCATTTGTTGACGAACTTAACACAGATAAACATCAATCAACGTATTACAGTATAATAGAGATTACTCCAATACAAAGTCTATACAGCCATTTCATACACTGTCATGCCATTAATGGCATTAATACACATGTCAGATTTTAATTCCTTTTGAAATTCAACCGGCAATGAATGACAGATTTGACCCCTCTTATATAGGGGTTTCCTTGTACCTGGTAACAGCAATATACATTAATTAACATACAATATATTAGATACAAAAGTATATATAACCACTTCATATAAAGCTTTGCCTTTTTATGGCATTTTTAAACATGTCAGAGTTTAGTTCCTTTTGAAGTTCAACCGGCAATGAATCCCATATCATATATTCACATATCCAACAAGGAATCAATTTAAGATCACTATCCTCGGTCTATAACATTATATTGATAACTCACAAATGTACAGGCCTCCTCATTTTAGCAACTACTTACTATAAACCTTTTATTTTAAGACTGAACCTTAAAGTTTGCCGTGTGTCACTATCGCCAAGCAAGTGTTCGATTTCACCACTAGGGATGAGCCGCAACCTAGCACCTCGGTGACTCTCCGGTAGCAATCCTCTTATATAACGTAAAAAACTCACTAAGCGTCCTCCACGTCTAGACTGTGAGTCAGCATAGGTGACTTACTCTTTTGTGTATTAAAGAAAAAATATATAAGTAAAAAGAAGACCACAGACTTTTTTTGGCTGATCACCTGAGGAGGCTCTATAGAATATAGAAGGGACCTCTATTTTCATGGCCTTTCACTTGATTACACTGGGTGTAGACAGTAACTGTTGCTTGCGTTTTGCTGTTTATTTTTTTTGTGAACAGTGTTTTTGTGTTGTGACCATGATTAGCCCCAGGCCTTAGTCCTTGCGATTTAGGACAGATCTAGAAAGTCGTAAAATGGCATAAAGAAATAATCAAAATGGACGCTTTTACTAATAAAATGTCGTTTCCTGGCTAACAAGATTGAGATCTGTCACGTCATAGGTAAGTTATTTGAGGAAAGGACATCAATTTAATTAATCACAACTTTTTAAACAAATGACGAAAATAAGTTAAGGCAATCGTGTTAAATCTTATGTTATTGTGAACATGCCATATCCATTATAGATATTATACAGGGATTGTCATAATTCATTATTTGTACATACATAGATACTTTCATACGTACATGCCTACAAAATTCATACAGCGACAAATAGCGATGATATTCGTCAGTTGTATTACGACAACTTAAAGGTAAACAGTTTTTCAGAGTCAAGTATTTATCACCTTTTACAATTCAGCCTAAGGATCTATTCTCCCTTTGTAAATGGTTCATGTACTAAGGAATGTACCTCCACCCTTACATGGATCAATCAACGTCATACCCAATCATTACAATTCGTGTATTTGAATTACAATAACACAGCAAACTCTTTGGAATTTGTGTGGAAGGGCACATTTGTCACGGGTGTAAGTGTTTTGTATGTGCATGTGGCTTGTTAATGGAATTAGTTGGACGGATATATATATATATATATATATATATATATATATATATATATATAATGAACCTACTGTGAATTCCCTATGTTTATTAGGCTATATCATTGAATCAACTCCTGACGTTTTTCAGATTTAATCTATTCATCTATATGCGACACACATTTTATAACTGGTTTTCAATAACAATCGTGAGTTTACTGGTAAAACCTATCATATCAAATAGTGACATAATACACTGGTCCTCTCCTCTTTAATCCACTAAATCTCACTTTTTCTTTAATATATCGGAAGATTAATATGTATTTGTCAAGTTTATAGTACCACATATATACATGACCCATTGTCATGGAGTCACCGAACACATCTTCTAATCATACAATAACACAACACACTATAGGCCCTACCCTTTCCAATATACTGAAAATATCTACATCAACTACAATCTATACATTTCCATACATTGCTTTTAATCAAATAATTCGTCAAATCACAAACCATGGCACACAAAACCCATTAACAACACGTTCTCCATCACTATTCCCTAATCATACACTCACACAATACACTAGTCCCTTCCCCATACAATGACGCGTATCCTTGATAGGGTTTACTACCCTTTAACCTCCAGCTCACCTCAAACCCCCACCCCTCTCTGTTTCCGTCAGTAGTTGATAGCACAGAGTCCAACCTCTGGGTGGGTGTGAGTGTCTGATAAGGCCCTGTGGGCAGGATGGGAGTTTATACACTGTTGGCTGGTGATATACTGAGATGAGGTGTCATTTGTTGACTCACAGTGGGTTTAGTATGGTTTACACAGCCCGACAGTTGCCATTCTTGACAGTTGTCATTCCCGAGAGTTGCCATTTGTGACAGTTGTCATTTGTGATGGTTGCCATTTGTGATAGTTGCCATTGCCAGCAACACTGTATGATAGCCCTGCACCTAATCTGATATACTGAGATGAGGTGTCATTTGTTGACTCATACTGGGTTTACACAGCCTGAGAGTTGCCATTCTTGACAGTTGCCATTCCCAGCAGTTGCCATTCCCACAAGTTGCCATTGAAAAAGAAAAAAACGTTACCAATGATAAATTGTCATAATAGCCTGACAACTAATTTGATATACTGACATGAGGTGTCATTTGTTGACTCACAGGGGGTTTATACAGCCCGACAGTTGCTATTTCTGACAGTTGCCATTCCCGAAAGTAGTCATTCATGGTAGTGCCCATTTATGACAGTAGCAATTTCTGACAATTGCTATTCCTGGCAGTTACCATTTCTGACAGTTGCCATTGCCAGCAACACGTTATGATAGCCCGACATCCAATCTGATATACTGAGATGTGGTGTCATTCGTTGACTCACACTGGGTTTACATGGCCTGACAGTTGCCATTTCTAACAGTTGCCACTCACAATATTTGCCAATTTTGCTAGTTGCCTCTGAAAAACTATACCAATGACAAATTGTCATAATAGCATGACACCTGATTTGATATGTTGAGATGAGGTGTCATTTGTTGACTCCCAGTGGGTTTAGTATGGTTTACACAGCCCGACAGTTGCCATTCTTGACAGTTTCATTCCTAACAGTTGCCATTCCCGATAGTTGCCATTGAAGAAATGTTACTAATGACAAATTGTTATAATAGCCTGACACCTGATTTAATATGTTGAGATGAGGTGTCATTTGTTGACTCACAGTGGGTTTACACAGCCCGACGGTTGCCATTCTCGACAGTAGCCATTCCCAAAAATTGCCATTCCCGAAAGTTGTCATTGAAAATATGTTGCATCTTTATTTGATGAATTGTCATGGTAGCCCGACACCTGTTGCGATATATTAAGATGAGGTTGATTTATTAAATTATAGTGGATTTACACAACCCAAGTGTTGCCATTCTTGACACTCAGACAGTTGCTCTTACTGAGAGTTGTCATTCATGACAGTTGCCATTTTTAGGGAACAAGTTATGATATCCCAACTCCTGATTGGAAAAAAACTAAAATAAGGTGCCATTTGTTGACTTAAAGTGGATTTACATGTGCCAATAATTGTCACTACTGACAGTTGCCATTGGCAGCAACAGAATGTGATAGTTATACACCTGATTTGATATATCATACTGAGGTGAGTTGTCATTTGTGACTCAAAGTGGATTTAGGCAACCTGACTGTTGCCATTCTTGACACTTGCCATTCCTGACTGTTGCCATTTCTGAAAGTTCCCATATTTAACACTTGCCATTCGTAATAGTTTTCATTCTCAGGAAACCCCTTATGATAGTCAGGCACCTGGTCTGATGTACTTAAATTAGGTGTCATTAATTTTGTCGACTCAAAGTGGGTTAATACAGTCCAACAGTTGCAATCCTGAGAGTTGCCATTCCCAAAGGCAGTTACCATTGTTGACAACATGTCATGATAGCCCTCCAAGTGGTTTGATATAATAATTATGATGAGGTCTGATTTATTGACTCAAATTGGGTTAACACATTCCAAGAGTTGCTATTCCTGAGAGTTGACATTCTTGACAGTTGTCATTCCTGACAATTACCAGTCTGAACAGTTGCCATTTCCAGAAAATAAATTAACGCTCTAAATCAGAATTGATTTGATTGTAGTTGTAGTTACATGGAAGATCACCACATGGTAAATGTAGTTAATAAATTGAAAAGAATTAGTCAGACACCTGATCCAATGAGTGGAAATTTAGGTGTATTTTTGTTGACCCAAAGTGAATTTACATGTACTGGCACTTGCCATTCCCAGCAATTGCCATTCTAGATAATCTGTTATGACAGCCCAACACCTGATCTGTTTTACTGAGATAAGATGTGATTTGTTACCATTCCCAACAGTTACTATTTCTGACCACTTATGACATTTTCTGTGTTTCGCAGAGTCGGCTGCCTGACGTAGTTAGCTGATCGGTCGATGATTGTTTATTACAGAGGTTTGATATTCTGCCCATGCTGCTAATCAGAAATGGGATAAATATGGTCAAACATGAAAACAAAATCATAGCTTATTAAGTATTTGGGTATAATTTCAAGATAATTCCCTATTGTGAGCCACGCAGAAACCCGAAAGTTGAGGTGCATCTTAAACTGCATGTATTACAATTAAAGGTTTTACCATGTTCAAAAGCCTCCTTACAGTTCTATAAATATGTTGTGACAGGACACTAAATAATATATCCCAAGTAGTGAAGCGTACATATATAGCTATCTAACAGGGGCCTTCAAATCATATGTCCTTGTCACATAGAATTTGATCTACCACCCGCGATATGATCTCCACTCACGTCTAGAGAACTGCAAACTTTGACTGACCCAATTCTCCTATATAAGAATAAATATTCCCAGTATATTTTGGGAAATTTGCCCTTTTTATTTTTGAATTCCTATGCATAATGCATGATTTCGTCCGTGGCGGGGTAAAATGAAGTTGGCTTAGTAGGATTCTGTGGGAAAGTATGATGTAAAGCTTTAAATTATTCGTGAAAAGATAGGGCAGCTTTCGATGGTAGAAACAGCTTTATTTGATTTGCAACCCCCTAGATCCTATACGATAGTGAAGGCAAGTAGGCTTCTTTGGAAATGTCTACATTGCCAAGTGGGTCCATAGAAAGGCTTTTAGAAAGACCTAAAAGTGGCAAGAAAATAAAGAAAAAATAAACTTTACAAATTATAAATCAAAGTCCAGTCTACACAAGGGGGGACTCGTATGCAGCAGACAGGCAGGTGCGAGGTAAAGAAGATATATGATAGAGCCTTTTTAATGGTTTCAAAGGGTCAATGAAACGCACACAAACAGAATCGTCGTTGAGGGAGCAGAATACTTTAAATGTCTCGTGTAGCCTGACATTCAAATATTCTTTTAAAAAAAGGAACGAAAACTAAATGTAGGTCTGATACAAATCAAAACGAGATATGCACAATATTCTCTGCATTGAAATGTTCATAAAACGACTCAGTTATGTTAGGACAAAAATGACAATGATAGTGTCTTTGTGTTAGTTAATATGCAAATATGCACATGTGCTTAACACATTAGAACATAATTATTAGCATTAGATAGTGTGCATATAATTCATAATAACTATGAGGCAATGACTCCTGTAGTGCTCTTGAAAGTCAGTACCACGAATTTGTCCCTGAGATATTTTGAATGTCCTTAATGCTCCAATGATAATATGCTGTAAACAGATAGAGTTTTTGCAGACTAATACTGACCATAGATTAACAATGTACATGCCGGGTACTTTGTCTGCTACCGGTTCCATCGACATCCACAGACGCATACAACCACCTAGAAAACTATCTTTTTCATCCCCAGCAAGAAGCTTATTTTCTTCACATTTACACCCGAAGCTCACCAGGTGGAGCGGTGTGGAAAATCCCCTATAGTCCCTCTGATTACGGATTCCCTGCACACTCCGTCTGGGGCCACCCTAGATCCCCACGGGGCCAAACTCAACGGCAAACATGTCCTAGTCCAGGCCGATCAGCTGACTGTCTCCCCTCCCCTCTCACCTCTCCTTCCCACCTTCCCTGCCCTACCCTCTCCTCCTCTCCTCTCCCCCAGAGGGAGGAGGGGAGGGCACTTGGTTCGGAAATGGGTTACCAACTGCGGTCGGAACCTCCGGGGGCTGTAGCTGTGAACCACCAATTTGGCTAAAAAAGGGGGGCTGTCAAATAATCAAGGGGCACAATTAATGATGTATTATGCATTATACTATATCAACAGTTTATTGTATGCCATTCAATTACTTAATAATGATTCTTAAACAAATTATTGAGTTCAAAAATCAAATAATGGCCACAAAATTTGTCAACAAATGATTTTTGGGAGGGGCTGTCCCTGAACAGTGGGAGCTGTCAAAGTATTCCCATCCTAAAAATGGGGAGGCTGTACCTGACATAGCCTGAAAAAAAAGGGGGGGGGGGCTGTCAGAGTATTCCCATACCAAAAAAGGGGGGCTGTAGTTTCGCAGTTGGTACCTACCTTCAAAGACTGAGTGTCCCCCGGGGCCTGTCCCTCCTCTCCCAACTTCTGAAATCCCACCTCTTGCCCCTCACTCCCCACAAATACGCTTACTGACGCCTTTTTGTAAACGTCAAGCTTGTGACCCAGAGTGAGTTGGCAAGGTTTGAAATACTAGCTACTCTGGTGATTTGCCAGTTTTGATTGACCAAGTAGCTCCTTTGCAAGGCCCATAATTTGACCAAAAAGGATCACACATTAGATTGAGGTAATTTAAATGGAATATTAAGAGAAATAATCATGTTACAATCACATCTATCTTGTCTTTTATGATTCAATAATGCGCAACTCAGTTATGATATATTCAAAAACATCACTGGTGTTGCAAATTTATCTTTGTAAATCAGTCATCCGATCGTAGTTTGTATAAGATTAATGTCATTTCTGACTTGGCATGGTTTCAACAGACGCAGACAGCAGGAATAGATATATCAATAGTAAAAGTATGGACCTGTCGAATGTGCCATCGTGTCAAAATAGTTCGCATAATAATCACAAATGTATCATAGCATAGGTTGTCAGTGTTTCCCCTTTAAGATATTTTATATAACATAGACTCGATCCATCTTTTGGGCTCCCATGCATGGAGTGGTATCAATCTTGTCTATTATACTTCAGTCATACGCAATTCAGTTGAATTGAAACTATTTCAAACACAAAAACAGGAATAAATTACTCAATGAATAAGGTATATGGAACAGTTAAAAATGTCATCTTGATCTACATATTTCATATAAAAATGCATAGTTATCTTGGCAATAGTCCTTGCTTTTTCCGATTGATGTACTTCCTTATGACTTAAACTCTATTTATCCTCTGGCCATCTATGTATTGAGTGGTATCTGTCTTGTCTATTGTATTCAGTCATACACAACTCAGTAATGGTATTCAACAAAATTACTGGTGTTTTAAATCCACCTTTGTAAATCAGCCGTCTGTTTATAGCGAAGATTAATATAATATCTGACTTGAAACTATTTCGAACAGATACAACAGAAATTAGTACATTAAAGTCATACACAATTCAGTATAAGTATTCAACAAAATTAATAGTACTAGTGTTGCAAATTCATCTTTGAAATTAGCCATCCGATTATAGCTTGAATAAAGACAATATATCATTTCTGACTTGGAACTATTTCATACACATAGATCAGGCATAAATATAGCAATGAAGAGAACAAGGAAGGTCTACATATTTCACATATATACACAGGTATCTTAGCAATGGCTGTTGGTATTTCCCCTTCGGATATTTTCTATGACATAAGCTCGATCCATCTTCTGGGCCCCTATGCATGGACCAGTGTCTGTTTGGACAACCTCCCCCCTTCACAACCCCATGGGGTCCCTGGTAGGACACATAGGGCCATAACTTACAGAGGCTTCAAGATAGCTAAAAGCTACAATGCAGAAAGTCTGGAACTTCCGTTCTGTCTATGTGTTTTATTTGTCGAATTGAGTGTAAGCTTAACTGTTTTATCAATCAAGTTTTGAATCTATTTTATTTTTCGCTGTGGGATCAGAATGGTACTTCATTGCATTAAAATGTAGCATTCACCTTGATTTATTTGGAGAATTGAGTGTAGCCATTACTGATTTATCAATTAATTTTCTTTTTCTCTTTTGTATTTCATTGCATTGAAATGTAACATTACATCTTGATATATTTTATCATACATTTATGAGGTGGTTTATGTTATCATAGTACATTGTAGTTTGGTTAATTATATGTCCCGTTCTCTATTTAGTGGAGTTCCCATTTCTCATAAATATCATGAATATATGATATTCGAAGCATCATCATGAGCACGTCAAAAGAGTGCACGTCTTGGCTGTAAACACTGGTGGAGATCTTGATCGTTCGTGCATGATATATAGGCTGGGGCTATTTGGTTAGGATGAAAAAGGTTCCTTCATCCAGAATTATTGTGTTCATGTTGGTATAATCAACCAGTGAAAAGGTCATGGGGTATTATGTATTGGTGCATATTCACATATCAAGATTAGGTTCATCATTATTTGACTGATTATATACTTGTATAATCCTGTTGCTACTTTCATTTATCTGTTTCATGGAAAACAATAAGATATTTCTACGAATAGCTATTATTCAATGAAAAAATATAATAAAGGTAAATTTCTGGGCCCCGGCTACCAATGTAGCATTTGGTTACTATAGTGCACTATGCATGGAACCAGTACAGCAAAGGAAGGCAAACTCAGAGGGTCAGGCAGAACACACATTCAAAAAACTACCTATAAAACAACATTTATGTTGGAAATCTAAATAGTAAAAACATCTAGCTGAGCTAGCACGAATAACATTTTGATTCAAAGTCTAAAACAAGTGTTAAAAAGTAATGCGACGATGCGCCACCAGAGGGCATTACCAGCGTCACTTGGAGTGCTCTCCAGACGGATTTCTAGGAAATTTATTGCAGGAACACGCGGAGAGTTATCTGCTTGGAGAGTGGCGTCGCCTGCTCCCAAATCGCTTTGCGCATGCGCCTGTGACTGCTCGTCACGTGACGGATTTGTATGGGTGTAGACCCCTAAAATCGACATGGCGACATGGACATTTCTTAAAATTGACATGCGACATGGGGCCTAAAGCTCTGCAATCTGTGAGCGTTCGTAAAGCTCTGCGATCTGTGAACGTTGGCAACATTGCATTATCTTAACCCTGTACGACCTGTTGCATTGCGAAATTATTCAACATGTTTAATATCTTCGTAGAGATCCTGTACGATTCAAGGCAAGATTGCTTGTGAAAATAATCATAAGAGACCTTCCTTGTCAGTGTGAATGCCATACGATCATTTTTGCTGCTTTTCGATAATTTTGTTGTACATGAGTCATTTGCGAATGCTTAGGATAAATTTTTCGTGGGTCCATGCAACAGAAACATCGACCAGGGCGAGTGGGGCTTTAGTGACATGAGGAGAAAATAAACGACATGTGGAGTATTTCTTAAATTTGACATGTGACATGGAAGGTTCTCAAAATCGACATGGAAATTCAAAATAAAGTGAGAGGCGACATAGCCATTTCTGAAATTCAACATGCGACATGGGGTCCCCCATCTAAATCCCCCACTTGTAAAGCTAACATTGATTTGAAATGCGGGAAGGGAGAAAGGATGAGGACTTTGCACGGATTGGCTTAAATCTTTCCGTTTTCTGATTCGGGTCAATACTTTGTAGCCGGGGGTTATTTATAACGTGGCTGCAGACAAAGTAATGTGCCTTTTATGTGTTTCCCTGGGGCTTTAATCACAAGAGAAGACAATCACGACTTGCAGTGTGCCATTCGTCCCTGACAAATGAGTGTGCATGCACAGGCTTTGGCGCGCTTGCCATCGGAAATATAATATTTATTGTAACAGGTACATACACCATTTTCACGAGTATGCGCAGTGGACCGTCCCATAGACGCCTTGATCCCAACACTTTAAGCCTGGCTATATTGCTCCTTTCTGTATGTCCCCCTGTGACAACGACAGGGTTATCAAAGGTCCCTAGAGGGCCACTGGCTGTTGTGTGTAGGGCCCTGCATATGGGACCCTGCACATTAAAGAACACCTGCTTCGGTAAAAGTGTAGGGGTATGGTCTCTACCTCCTCATAGATATGATCATTTCATAGATATGATCATCAAAAAACACAGAATTGTCTAACCTTCTTGCCATGATATGACCATAGATGTTGATACAGCGTAAAACAGCAATAACCAACCAACAAACACTTTAAGCTTGAGCAAATTTGTATCCCAATACATGTTTAGCTATTATACAAGTTGGTAGGCTATATTAACTCTAAAGGACCATAGAGTCTTTGTTCTATACCATCTAATATACTTTGTACACATTCTATATACCCTTCTTGTATTGGTCACAGTAACAAATTTAAACATCAATTAGTAAAGAAGGCACTTTAAGTAGCCTTAAAGCCCAAGGCATTTATAGGCTTGTGTCCGGGGAACCCAAGGAAGCTGACAGTGACGCGAGGTGTCAGGACAATTTGGGAAAAGCATTTGGTAGAAAATTTAAACAAACCCTGTACACAAATTCTACTCTCTAGTATGGGTCACAGTAATAAATTTAAACAGCAATTGGTAGAGAAGCCACTTTAAGTAGCCTTAAG
The DNA here is from genome assembly GCA_936440205.1 of Lepidonotus clava. Classification (NCBI taxonomy): domain Eukaryota; kingdom Metazoa; phylum Annelida; class Polychaeta; order Phyllodocida; family Polynoidae; genus Lepidonotus; species Lepidonotus clava. The sequence goes on from OW387138.1 coordinate 11,566,548, forward strand.
AACCAAGGCATTTATAGGCTTGTGTCCAGGGAACCCAAGGAAGCTGACAGTGACGCGAGGTGTCAGGACAAATCGGGACAGGCATTAGTTAGCCGCAGCCAATTCATTAACCAAACATACTTTGTACACAAATTCTATATACCTAACTAGTATGGGTAAAGTGATTAGTTCAGGTATTGATTGGCACTGAAGCCACTTTGAGTAGCCTTAAAGCCCAAGGCATTTATAGGCTTGTGTCCAAGGAACCCGAGGAACCCGACACAAATTCTATATACCTTACCAGTATTGGTCAAAGAAAATAATTTAAAAATGCAATTGGCAACTTAAGTAGCTTTAAAGCCCAAGGCATTTATAGGCTTGTGTCCGGGGAACCCAAGGAAGCCGACAGTGACGCGGGGTGTCAGGACAAATCGGGGCAGGCATTAGTTAGCCGCAGCCAATTCATTAACCAAACATCTCCATCAGGAAGGCCCCACCATCCCCCACCCCACGTCTGTAATTTTTAAAAGGCCAAACATGGCCTGGCAAAAAGGGGTTTGCTGTTGCTTTTGCTGGCAGGGGGTGGGTTGGCAGGGGCTAATTGGTGGGTGTGGTGGGTGGAGTGGGTGGGGTGGATGGGGAGTGACAAAGAAGTTAGATCAGCAAGGATGGGCATTGAGGGATCTGATAAATTGATTTTCCCCTGAGAGCAGCCTGGGTGCTGGAAGGATCAAGTTTAGGCTATGTACTAGATTTTTTTTTTCCAGTTTTCAATTAATTTCTTTTTACAGATTATCAAACTGAATTGTGACTCTCATTTCCTTTACATTTATACTCTTTACCTTTAGCTCATTATTGGTTATCATCATACTAGCATCCAGCCCTGAACGTGAACAAATAGCCCCAAAGAGTAAAAGGGGAATCGTTTGAGCAATATGAGTCAAATTTGCGTCAAGTTTGAGATTACTATGCACCCTATAGACACCAATAACTAACATTGTCAGATATTTTCTAGTGATTGACCTTTTATTGATAGCTTTCTGGTCACATTGCTCAAAAGGAACACCATTTCTGGTTATTTCTTTTGATTTCTAGTCTCTTGAAACCAGAATTTTAATGTAATCACCCAATGGGTACCCCCCCCCCCCTGAGTGACTAGTCTCTACAAATACAAAGTCTTTCACCAGTTTAATAGCTGCATGGTTGGGTTAGTGGGCTCATTCAGGAGGGGAAGGAAAGGCATTTAAATAGGCACCAATGAATCCTTAACCAAAAAGTTCAACTGGGGGGGATTTGTATGAGTGACTTTTCAAATTGAACAAAAAAAATCAAGAGTTCAGTGCGAATAATAAGGCAAACTGAATGCTTTGGTGAAGCCAATGGCAACCCTAAAAGGCAGCTGGCTTGGGGTATGTGAAATGCAAGGGGGAGGGGCCACTGTCCCTATTATTTGGGTAACCATCACAACCCAGGGGGAGTCACCAAAGAGAACTTGCATTATTGAGGTCTATGAAATACAAAAATGAAATGTCACCACTATAACACTATTATTGGGGTATTTCCCTGATGCAACACCATTTTATCTATCTCAGCCCAAGACATAATTGTAAATTAAGTCAAAATTGGTTACCATTATGATCTGATGTAAGCAAACATGGGCCTAATTATAATTTCCCATAATTCATGAATTAAAATTAATACTAGAGAGCAACTGTCATAGAGGTATAAATGCCTTTTTCCGTTTACTTTCATTCTAAAAATACATCAATGCAAACAACATTTCGGATACAATAAACATCTTATTACACTCACTTGCGACAGTCATAAATACAACAGAACAGGAATGGAAATCAATGTGCATCTTCTTTCAATCAAAAGTGAGGCCGTTTTTAGATAGCAAGTGCACGTTCCCTAAAGTTTCCAATATGGATATATTTTATTGCCAACCCCAAAAATATTAAAAAGTGATACTATAAGAATTTTAATTAACTCAAATAACTCATCCTTTGTAGATAAGTATAGTTCAATCAATAAAAAAAACCAAAAAAACTACAGAAACACATCATTGCTTTTTAGTTCCCTTCAAAGCAATGGAAAGCTGTTTTAAGTCAGAGTACCCCCCCCCCCCCCCACCAATCATCTCCCCCAATATTACAGGATAAGGAGGGAAAATGGAAATGAGGGGCATGCCTCCATGTGGCCCTTGGCAGCTCCAGGGCTCACCTCCCAGTCCCAGGGCATTAATGGGGGAGGTTTTTGGGGCCCTCCAGAGATGGGAAAGCTGCACCCAAAATATTAAATGTCATGCAAAATTCGATTTTTAATTCAACACCAGTTTGATCAATCAAGACATCATGCATGGTACTAGATATGGAGATCTTCTCAAATATACATACAGCTATTTTTAACCTCTGGTTTAAAAGTCAAAACTGGATATCATATTTTGCACCCAAAAGAATCTGTTCTTGGTCAGGTTCTGCCAATATTTGCAAAGCATTTGTTACCTGTCATTTAATCTCAAAATCTCTCAACAGGTGAAATCTGTCTGGTTTTCTTTAGGGGCTTTTTTGCAACTCGGGCCCCTGGGATTTGTGACCTAGAATGTATGGAAATTACCTGAGACGTCTGTGTGTTTATTCTTCCTTAAAAAAAAAATGTCCCTTACTACAAAGTGAGTCTCAATAGTACATTTTATAAGGTGCAGGTGTGAAAGGCACCCCTTGAAATAGATGGTACTTGTAGTGCAAGGACCCATCAGAAATAGGAAGAAAAAGTTGAAGAATAAATTGACAGGTCCTACTATAAAACGAGTGGAATTCCCTCGTTGCCTCTAATGCTCTATACAAAAAGAGCCATACGGGGAAAAAGCCTTGGACAGCTTATAGATTTTAAGTTTATTCTGAGAAAGCCTAGCAGTCAATCCTCTTGTCAATCTCTTGCATAGTAAAGTAAGCTTGGGCTGTCTGCTGGCCGTTGCAACGGGGTAAAATCGGCCCCATGGTGCCAGTAGTGACAGGATCTGCCGACAGGGGGCCAGCAACATCCTGTCAACAGAAGAAGCTCATGTCTTCAATCCTTATAAGGGCATTGTAGGTGTAATCAGGGAGTATCTCAAAGATGGTGGGAGTGAGTGAGTGTTGGGTGTTTTATGCCGTACCGCCAGCGAGGGTCATTTTCATGGTGAAAACAAGTTGGGACAAATTCTGTCTTTGGTGATCGAATTTATGAGATGAAGGTAAACAGCAGGGGATCAAAACCTGGGTATCATTTTTGCTGTAGCTCATCCCCTAGTGAACCCAGCACCGACCAGGAATTGAACCCAAAGAACCATTTGATCAGTGCTGGGTTCCCCCTATTTTCACCTAATAGAATCAGCAGGGGCTACTTGGGGCCTATATTCGTCCCCGGACCCCAACGGGTTCAAAGATGGTGGGAGAATGGTGCAAGAAGAGGGGAGAGAACTGGGTGTCACTAGGAAGGAAAAAAACCCAGTAAAGGCCATATTCCACTTTGTGGTAGGTCGTATTTGCGACCGCTATTTTTAGCTGCTGCAAGCAATTTGTGATTTTGATACCAACATGTTGGTATCTGGTACCGCAAACAGACCATAGAAAATCAATATAAAAATACCGCAAGCACCTACCGCAAACACCTATATTCCCCCTCGCGGTACCCAACTGCAAGCAGGTTTGTGGCAGATTGCTTGTGTGTTTTCTAGGTGCTGCAAGCAAAAACTGTATAGTGGAATATAGCCTTAAGGCTCTTGATGGCTGGGAGGGGGGAATGCATGCAAGCAGTTGTAATAAGACACTGAACAGTTGTATGTTGAGCGTTATAGAAAAAGTAATTAAAGCTGACCATCTTCTTTGGTGAAATACACATGTATTCCCTGTCATTCAAAATGCACATGTATGCTCAATTGCAATCCCACTCGTGCATAGGATAATGAATAGACTTTTTTTTTTATGAATTTCACTGACAATGTAACATTATAAGGACAATGATAATATTTAGAGAAGAAAGACCAGATCGAACTACCCACGATCATTTTATGACATTTTCGCTCTACTAAAGGTTTTGGTAACCACAAGAAACATTCAGATAATCAAACTGATAAAGAAACTGATTTAAATGTCAAAGTTGTGCACCTGTGAAAAACCAATTGACCACATGTAAGTCATGTAAGGTGTTATTCGGCATTCCTGACATAACTTTATCTCTCTAAAGAATTAATCTGATACAAGAAAACACCCACTTATTGGACTATAAAATGTAAACATTAAATTCAACTATCCTTTCATTTATCCTTCTTGGGCTTGTTGGCCAAGGCCTTGTAATTCATTACACATTTCTTAAAGATGAGCTGTCATTTCCTGTAAAATGGCCCTTTTTGCCATCTTTAATTTTATCAGTTTTAGGACCAGTTGAGGACTGATTGCTCATCAATGCCAGAAATAAATCTTCTTTTTCTCCTCATGTGGCTTTTAGAAACATTTCTTCCCCCTTCTGATTCTATCTTTATCTGTATTTCTATTTCCATTGGTGTCCCTAAGCTGACAGTTCTGTTGGACGCCATAATCGGCATACCTTATTTTAACTAAAGCCTATATTCCGCCTACCGATTTGGCTGCTGATTTTAAAAATCTGCTTTGGAAGTTGAGGTTAAATATAGACATGTCACATATCATAGGAAGGTTTTACAGTTCTCTTTTCATTTGTTTATAGGATGTATGGTTCTATGCTTTATTCTCAGAGAATATCAAACAAATACCAAATCGAAAGCATCAATGTCGATACGTGGAATACAGGCTTAAAGCCCCATAACCACCCGGTTGAGTTGATGCACAAATTGGTAGATTATTGCCAAAAGAATCGACTGATGTTTGTGCTGATTATGATCAGCGATTAATATGCAATTTTGAAATATACATGATTGATATAAAATCATTACTAAAATCAGCAGATTTTACTGGTAGAATGTGCTAATTTTAGCACCGATCAGGCAGCCAATCTGGTCATATTCGCCTAGTGAATATGGGGCTTCAGAATTGAGTCACCATTTCAACAGTTAGGTCCTGCATCTAAAATAAGGGTTTGGTGATTCATTGAATTATATAGCTCAAAGAAATGGCTAATCATTAACACTATGATTAATGTCTCATGATTAGTTATTCCAAGTGTGATAATAATTGGCTATATTAACGTGAAAATCTTCAAACTTTTGGAGAAAGTGTAGTTATGAAATTGTATGAAAAGTTCATTTTTTAGCTTGAATAAATTCATAGTCTAGCTACACTATAACAGAATTGTACTAGTGTCTCACATAAAGCGGGATGAAATTGGGCTGGCTACAGCCTACAAGTTATTCTGTGTTTACCATCAAACTAATACACAGTCTATTTCAGATTTTGATTACGTGATTAAAAAGCTTAAGGGGAGGAGGGTTTAAATTTCCTATCAGTCCATGCATTCAATTCATGGATACTGGTTGTCAGTAGAACATTTTTTAATTAAACACAATCACTCAGGTATTCGTACCAGAGCAATACGTATTGTGTGAAGCAGGTTTCTGGTAATGTCCCGTTTGAGACAGTTATTCTAGGTACATCCCCAGGCCATTAAGCCTCAAGACTAACACGCCCAACAAACATTTGAAAAAACAGGAGAATAAAATAGACAAGCGCACTAACATCAGACCATCCCAGGGGCCTGACCACACTCGCACTTAACTTCTTCTGTAGGTGGAAAAACACCACGAATGGTCCCGTTGAGGTCTTCGCGGACTTAGTTAAGGTAACAGCCTTTTTAGCAGTGCAGCTTAAACAGGAAGACGTGCACTAAATAATTGTCTCTTAGTCTAACTAAAAGACAACTAATTGATGTATGAATCAAACATCACAAGGACGTTTATGTTTGAAAACGTATAGATCGATGGTTAATGTATGTGAATGGAGACCAATAAATTGCATCTGTTTTAAAAATCCAAAAGATTTGTACCTCGGAATTGATCGGAGAAAACATCACTTCTTATCTAGTCTAAATCCTTGGAGCACGAGGCTGTTGTTGGGGTACACATGGGCCTTATAATAAAAAGGCACCATTCGATACAGCTTTATGGAATTAAATGCCTGCACAAGGGAAAACACTTTTTTCACTGAAAGCGCCGTTAGGGCCGGAGGAGATATGAACTGAAGGAAATAGAAGTGCAGTTCAAATGCCTCTTTAAGCATGAAGAAGCAACCATAAATTGAGAAAAAAAGACGTGGGAAGTGGCACAAAAACATTAATAACAACAAAATAAAACAGCAAAAAACATTGTCCTTTTTTCTGGGATAAGGCCTTTTCATGTCAGCTACCTGGACGACCTAGTTTCTGAAGGTGCGGTAAGTGAGTGCAAAAAGTAAAGATAAAGAAATAAATGAAATGAAAGGAAATGATAAAAATGAGGGGCAAACAAGAGTTCCAGTTAGCTGGTTAAGAGGTGCATGCTATCTCTTCCCCCAACCGAGATGCTATGCTTGGTGTAACATTAGAAGGTGTCCCTTTAAGTGAGTGCCTATGGACAGTCAAAGTCCTAGGCCCAGGGGGGCGACTCTGCTACAAGTGTACCCGGGTGTGTGGGACGAAATTGTAGGGAAATGGGTCTGCACTGAAAACACAGAGTCGTCAGAGAGCCACTTTAAAGTTGTCAGAGGGTTGTCATAGGTGACTTTTGGGTTGTCATAGGTGGCTTTTGGGTTGTCATAGGTGACTTGTGGGGGCATAGCAGGGCTCATTTCAGGCCATTGATGCTGTGTGACAACCTTGTGACAATCCTTTGACAATTTGGGGGTGGTCAGAACAAAATGAGAGTCAAAAGTGCTGCCTGACGACCCTAGGGTTGTAAGTGAATGGTGCCTAAAATGACAGCCCAAGGTTGTCATGGCCTCTGTCTATGATAAAGTATTGTAAGTGAATGGTGTCAAAAACCATACAACTCATAGGCCTCCTATGTGTAATGGCCATACCTAATAAATTGTAATAAGATAATAGGAAGCCATTATTATGGACTATGATATCTGCAACATGAAACTATTCATAAATAAGATTTTTTGTATAAAAGACACAGACAACATTGGGTTGTCGTTTTTGGCACCATTTTGACAACTCTGTGTTTTCAGTGTGTATTCTGTCTTTAGAGAGGGAAATGGAACACCATTTGGGTATGGGTGTTATTTCAGAGGTCCTACACTCATATGGGTGCTACCTAAGGGGCCCCTCCCTATAATATGGGTGTCAAAACACTGAGGGATTAACTCAGGACCCTTGGTCTTTGGTTTGACTGAAAGCATCATGTCAAGTTTGAATTTCACTTACACATCTGAGGCCTGTAAGGTGTATGTTATTTAGATGAAACAAACCTGATAATTATTACTGGTACACTACCAGAAAACAAAAACAAAGATGCCTATAACAGTATTCCTATATTTTTTTTTAAATTCAGCTTTATTATCCTGAAAAGACATTGGCACACGCCAGTTTCCATTGTCATTCCAGCCTTACATCTAGGTTAACTGGGCGGTAATATGAACAGTTGCGGAATGATATATTGACATCTATCTTTTAGAAATGCAAACTTCTTAGGTCTATACATGAAAATGCAATTCACGGTGTGTTGGTATCACGAAGTAGGGAGTGATTAATCAATGGTTTTGTTTAGACATAATCTTCTTGCACAGTCGTAGCTGTGCTGTAACAGTTACAGATAACGACAATATACAGTATACAGTATACTATATTAATGAAGTCATTTGATCTACTTAGTTCATTAGATAAAGATAAAAATTGGAACACAGGTTTGAAATCTTCACTTATAGTTTCAGCAGACACTACAAACAATGGAAATGTATACTCATGCTCCATTTGTTCATATTCCCTTATGGGCCTATATTTCGGATTAGTATACACCTGTATGGGTCTATTTTTTGTTCAGAGTCATGCGCAACAATGGGTCAGTCTTAAAGGTGAAGCGCAAAGGTAAAAATAAAAATGCCAAATATTGTGTAGACCTCTTAATTGATGCATATTTCAAGCAGCATTAGACTTAAATTTGCATACATGGATAATATAATAAGCTAAATAAGCTTTTGTTTGGAATGTGAATCCACTCTCACAGATTATCTCACATGTCTGTGATGTCATCTGGGCTCCCTTACACAGGTGTCTGTGTGTGCAGTCACCCATAACAATAGCCTTATCAGCTTTCCCTACATGTGTGAAAGAGCCTAGATGACGTCACATGAACTCAGTAGAAGCCACTTTACAAGTTAATTTTTAAATATTAATTACTCCTGTATTAATGATGTGCTAGCAGTGATCTTGCAGATATATCTAAAGAAATACATATTCAACACAATATTAAGATTAAAACTGCCTTTGCGGTTCTCCTTTAAAAGCTCAGTCCCATACAACTCGGTAGAAAATGTTTGAGTCCCCCCCGGGGTCTTATGCCTATAACTAGTAAAGCCTATGTTACCGAATTTTGCTTCCAATTTTAAAAATCAGCAGTGGAAAGTATGATTAAGTAAATACATGTTATGTAACCATGGAAAGCTTTAACAAATCTTTTTCTGATGGTATAATTATGGGATGTGTTGTGTCATGCGATATTCTCAGAGAAAACCATGCAAATACAAAATCGCGAATATAAAAATCCAGGATTAATATTGCAAAGGTTGTATTCCACGAGGCGATTTTACTCCCAATTGTAAAACTTGGCAATAGTGATATTGGTTAATCATAAACAAGTTAATATACATCATCATAAGGGTATTTAATTCTCTTTCACATGATACATAGGATGCATGGAGTTTTGCAGTATTATTGGTTAAAGTCATGAATTTCCAAATTAATAGCAGTCAGGATCCCCTAGTAGAAAACAGGCTTTAGGCATATTATTGAGCAATATAGTTACCAACACATATTAAATCTGAAAACAACAATATATCGCAAGCTCAGCGAACATTCTTTTCTTATCACAAAACGTAATTCATTTGGGCAGGCCTCTGAGGGTACAGTGGCACATCAGTCACAGGACATGCCACCAAATATCGATCAGGCTTTTTCCAATAAGTCAAAGTGCACTTTATAAAAGCATTATATATTAAGCCCAGGGTCCTGGGGCTAAGCCATTGGCTTGATGCTTAACATGCATGCTTAGGTGTACAAGGTCGTAGGATCTACTGCCGAACCTTGGGGCACCCCCATGTTATCAAACCATTAATAAATCCCCATCAATATAGCCATAAATCTCCGGGTCTGCTATCCTAGAATTACCCTGCCCATAAATAGCCAGCTCTTCATGGCCAGGCTAGCCAGGTGCCATGAATATATTGAGATTAATGGGCCTCCACCCAAGATACCAGGGATCTTTGGTGCTTAGTGTTAAGGGATAGGAAGTCTTAAAGACCCTCAGGTCTTAAGTTCAGGAGTCACAGGGGTTAAGTTTCATCACTGTATTCTGATTGCAATTATGATATTCAGGTGCAGAGAGGAAGGCATGGTGGGCTTATATTATGTTAACATTGACTTGTTTTGTAAGGGTTCTTAATCAGATTATGAATAGTAATGTGCAAATTAATAACTATGCTATCAATTGATACTAACACCTCAATTTCAATATAGATACATGCCCATCAACTACTAATGTTAAACGCATCAATCCTAGAAATTATGAAATATTTGATATTCATAACCTGGTGGTGTAAAACTATATCATAATTTTATTTTTTGCTTGTTTATCTATATGTATATGGAACAAAATTTCCCAATTCTACACAAAAAGTATAAAATTGTCCACATTTGATCAATTCCTTTGGGGAAAAGATGAAATAGGAAAACCCTTTATAGAGGGATAATTGCTTTTCCCCTGATCCTCTCTTAATCTCTGACTATGTCACACATTCCTGTACTTTCATTCCCTTCCTGATCCTAGATAAATCCTATTCTAAACCAAAGAGACAGAATGCCCGTTTCCTCCACTCTAAAAGACCTAGTTTGTCGCTAACTCATTAGGCATTGAGGGATGAAAGACTAGGCTTGTAAGAGGACTGTGAGCAAAGCTGTGTTCACACTAACAGATTTCAGATGGGTCGCCACTGAGGGAGCACAACCTGCCCTGGGCAACTAAAAGTTGAAGATAGTATTCCACTATACAACACTATGATATTATTGATGTCACATTGGTGTAATAGGGTATAAGTCAAAGTCACTACGACTTTAACTATAAAGTCATGCGATATGATTTTTATCGCAGTTAAGTCGTGGAGAAAAATGTTGTAGGCTGTAGAGGCCCTATTACACTACACGACATGAACTGCGATATGACAATGTCGTAGAGAAGTGACATATATTAGAGACAAAATTCTTTGTGAGACATAAGTAAAGTAGGGCCTTAACATAGGCTACGACATTTGTTGAACATGTTGAATAATGTCGTGGAGGTGAGGTGAATAGTGCGAGAATGCTACAATATTGCTGCCATATACATATAAGGTTAGACTGGCAGGAAACACCTCCTGCGATCGTGCGGTATGGTCCTCATATTGTAGAAAAGTTTTATCGTGTAGTGGAACACCACCTTAATTATTGTCAAGGTTGGTTCCTGTTTTTAAGGGTTTTGTAAGCCATCTATTGCCTAATATATCAGACATGTTTGATTTCAGGGGTGTTTAGTCAGAGGTTTAGCCTCGACGATAACTTTAGTCACCCACAGAGAGTGTTGATCTTAGTCAGCTGATCAAGTCACTATCAATTCCCAGGGGGGCAAAGCTTAAAATTCAGCTGACCAAGTGCCTATTGATGGCTTAGTGGGGGCCAGGCTTACAATGTCATGTCAAAAAGGGGCAATAATAAGAACACAGGCTGTTATAAATATCATCATATAACCTGTTTATAATTATTAATTTTAGAGAACAAATCTCTAGAATATAACCGGTTAATTTCGTATTCTGTCATGTTATCAATTCAGTAAAATTTTACACATTTTGTTTCTAAAACCTATCTTCACTTAACATTTGCATGTAATTGGAAACCACAATTTCTCAGTGTAAACTAGGCTTCAGAGCCAACATGCAGCCTTGTAAACACAGATCATGCACGCAACAAGGTCCCCACACCAGAGCATTGTGCTCACCCTCAGAGGAAGGCCTGATCAAACAGGGGGCTGCAGGTGGGGGCTGTGTGTGGGAGGAGGTCTTTGGGAGAGTCCTTGTGGGAGTTTGGAGAGTGGGGCACAGGTCCCCATTGTAAGTTAGGAGTTCAAACACACACGTGTATTACATAGGCTTATAATTGTTTGTATGTATATTTGAATGTATGTATGTATGTCTGTATGTATGTAAGCATGTATGTCAGCACACACACACACGCACGCACGCACGCCCACATGGCCCCCCCCCCCACACACACACAGACAGACATACACACACACAGAAATATTATGTTGAATAATATGACAATATCACAAATTATAACATTTAATGCATGAATAACCAACATGAAATATTATACTTTCAATGCATGCATTACATTATACATGTACATGTACTATGCTATAAAAGCTAATACTATGAAACCTATCAACTCAGAATTGCAGTTGGACTAGCATATATTGTTTAAATAAAGGGTGCTTACGTTTACATGTATCACGTTTGAACTGTCATGATGCACACCAGTCAAACTTGTTTCTAGGATTCCCCACAGTATACCAAAAAGTATTGAGATTGTGAGAGCACAGTTAATATAATTGTAATTGTGCAGTATGCAGTATTTCAATAATCATAGTGGTTCGCTTCTCTGGGGAGTAATTGTTCCTAAGACAATAATCATATCTAACAAAAAGCTTGATATATATATATATGATAATAATTTATTTCATAATATATATAATTACATATGACAGGACTTCTTTGACTATAGAAAAAACAAAAACCACAGTACAAATAACGTAGGTAGTAGAAGATTACTCCCACTATGTAAAACTGGTTTCCCAATATAATCAGACAAAATACTCATGATTTCGTAGGAAGCGAGTGGGAACCACATCTCCACAACCTACAGTTTATCTAAGCAGTGACAGGAAAGTTAGAGCCTTCACGTTGGTTTTGAAGTGTTTACCAAGTCGTGATGAAATATTCAACTGTGCATTTGTATATAGCATGTCACTTCCAAGCCAATCCACCTCAAACATGGATATTTTCGCGACTGCCTATTTTCACGATATTTCCAGCTTCAAAATAATTCTTAATCAGCTTAATAAAAATGAGACAGGCTGTATTTGATCAGTTACGAAGAACTTGGGATTTATAAATGAATCATAGAATTTCTAATGAAATAATAAGAAAAATTCACGAAATTATAATTTTAGAGTATTTTCCCGTCTTGCGGTTCATGTATCGTGTTTTCATCTTCAGCATGCATGTCACACGTTCAACCCCCGACCTGAAACTGTACTTCAAACTGTTTTTCATGTATATACCATGACTCTGTTTGTTTTGTTTCCTGTTACTATATATCCAACTGAGTCTATACCTTGGATGTACAGCCCAAGAGGAGTGTAGGCAACAACTGAAGGTCCTCCTTACTAAAGGCCATATTCCACTATGCGGTAGTTGGCATTTGCGGTCGTTATCATTAGGTACCGCAAGCAATTTGCGGTTTTGATACCAACATGTTGGTACCTGAGACTGCAAGCAAACCATAGAAAACCAATATGAAATAGCATTTGCCGCAAGCAGGTGCCACAAGCAGGTGCCGCAAGTACCTTATTCCATCTTGCGCTACCTTGCCGCAAACTCGTTTGCGGTAGTTTGCTTGTGTCATTCCAGGGTACCGCAAGCAAGTACCGCATAGTGGAATATAGCTTTAACACAGATGCCATTTTGTCTGTTTTTCTCATTCTAAATGCTGCTACATGGTTGACACTCTGGACTCAATGCAGGCCACATAGCAAATAAAGTCTTTGAAGTCTTTTCCTGGAAGGGAAAAGGGAAAGTTCACGTAAAATGTCCATTGACACAGGTGCAGGGTTTATCTATACCAATTTCAACTGACAAACAATGTAGAGTTGTCTTTGTCTGTTGGTGTTATGAAGGATTATGTGATATACCATAAAAGGTTGTGGTACTATATAGATTTTGGGCGGGTCTCACACTGGTAATACCACAAGTACATTTCTCATAATTATCTTAAAACCTAAGGAAAAGCTCAATATACCACTGCATGTGATTTTCATCACGTTGGTCATCTGATAGACCTTAAAATCTATCGATTCTACAGGACTAATCGGTCAATTTTAGGTACCCAAAATCGTATCCAACATGTACATTTCAATGTAAAAATACTGATTGGTGATCTGAATCAGCAACAACTTCGGCCGATTCTTTTGGTAGCAATTGGTTGATTTGTGTACCGATTCAGCCAAGTGGGTAATGGTCTTAAGATGCTGAATAATTTCAGCAGATTATACTTAGGACTGATGTCACAACACTGGCTTTTGTAGCTCCTGGAAAGGATTGTGATTGTATGGAATGGAACTGAAATAGATATAAAGTCAGAAATTTCCTTTGATTCTGTGCTGATGCTCAAAGTAAAATTGTTTTCCTGCTTTTTACTCATTAATCTGAGGTTCTGCTCTGATTTAGGCTTATAACAATAAGATTGAACAAGGCCAAAATATCTTGCATAAGTACATGTATTGTGAAAACAGAAGACATACAACAATAACCTATTTTCAGATCAGATTCTGAGTATTTAAAGGGCTTATTACACTGAAATAAATGCATTATCTGTCTAAAACCTAAGACACTCTTATTGTCTTTGCAATTTTCAGTCACAAATCTACCGTCTCACTGCCTTCGAATTTCAGACATAGAAGACTACATTGTTGACATTGATGTCCTCCACCTGCTTCATGGTGTTTACCCATTACTTAACAACCTATCAATTAACCTGATAATTAACCTGGAAGGATCAGACACCAGTCTAATGTATGATCCATTGACTGAAACACAAGTCACAATTAATTCTCCGTAAGGGGGTGATTTACAATGTGATTATGCCCCCTTTTAACCAAGTTCAGAATCGGTTCGGCAAATTATCATGTCATGTTTGTTTCTATAGATCATGTAAGATATTACAGACTGCTTTTAAAGTTTTTAATTGAAAGAGAATTTTGACCTGAAAATATGGTTTTACGCATGTATGAAAAATACGCAAGGAGAAAATCAGTTGTCGTTTTTTTCGCATCATTGATCACTGGCCTTTAATACTGTAATCATTGATGCTATTTCATTTACCATAAATAAGAGATTTTCTCATGCTAGTATCAGTCTCTGAAGACTCCACACCATATATAATATTTAATGAGTATTACTCCACTGAATATAATTTGCCATTTGTTCATGATGATTCACATGGATACTTTAACTGAGCCGTTACCCATCTGTATGTAAGGTGGACTGCCAAACCACCATATGCAGTTGAAGTAAATTATTACAAAGTTTAGTTTGTGCTAGTTACCAATTAACCTATTTAAGTTTAATGATTAATGTCAACAGTAATTAATTTCCATATTATCATTAATGTCAATAATAATTAACTTTCCTCATCATCTATTGAGAGCATACAACTCCAGTAAGAAATTGCCTCCAGAGTATTGTTCAGATTAGTAAGGAAATAAAACAGGGTTCAGTTTAAAAGAACAAACACAGTGCTATGAGCCATGATACTTTTAAATAATGAATACTATAATTATTGTCCTTTCTTTAACAGGACCTGTTCACTACATGAACAGTTCCCTCAGTTCTCATTAGAATTGGATAAAGACAAATAGTTGTTAAAAAGTCTCTACTAATTACAAGGTGTGCTCAACTAATCTGAGATTGCCCTGATTCTGCCTACCACTAAGGTTCACCAAATCTATTCAGCAAGCATTATTGCCAATTAGTATTTAATTACACCACTAAATGACACAATCTATTCCCAGTGGGTCTGCTCCGCTAAGGGCAGGAATTCCCAATTACGCTAACATGGCTTCAGGTGTACGGTTACATGAAGCCCGGGGCAAGGTCTTCGCCCGAATGCAAACCGACTGCGGAACCATGAACCAAGTTTGCATGAGATATTACTTCTGGCACTCAAAGTCCACTAAATATTTCCAACAGCAAAGTGTCTGACTGCATAAGTTGTGTGGCCACAATGGTTAGTGATGTAGAATTAAAGAGGCAGCTGTCTTTGTCATTCTTGATGCAGGACTGACCTGCCCTACCTCCTGCTGTGAGGCACTCAGTCATTGGCCTGCTCAGGCCATACTAAAAACAAAATTGTTGACTGCCCAACAGGGTGTAAAGGCCATGATCCACGTTGCGATTTTCGGCCGTTTTTTGACCGATTTTTGAAAATCGGTTCATTATATAATCATTTTTCTTATACAACATACAATTTTCCGATGAGTTTCGAATAATTCATATCACAAAAATTGTATTTTCATTGGGAAAATTGATTCCAAATATGTGAAAAATGCATGAGAAGAAAATCGGTTGGCCTTTTGTTGCAACGTGGATTATGGCCTTTAAACCCCCAACTGGGAACCTTTTATTCATTTTCTTTTCTGAAAATTTTAGTACTTTCCCTACCAACAAAAAATATTTTAAAAGAGAATTCCCTACCGCCTGACTAGCCCGTTCAAAAGCCAGTCGGTCCACTGGAAATAGAAGTTTTTTTTAGCCTGGCCTCAGACCCTTTCTGCTCAACCTGGTGTCACCACTAACTGCTCATAACTGCTCTGAGCTGCTCACTCTTTCAGCCAGGGCCTGAAGGCAGTGTACCAACTCAGGCTCAGTCCTTGGTGCCTTTGGCTAAAAGCTTTTACAAGGGGGTCGAGACCTACTCACCAACCACCCCTTACCAACCACAACCAACATCATAGAGTGGGGAGGAGGGGGTGACTTTTCATTTAGATTCCATATTATGTCCCCATTGGTTTGTTTTTGACAAACAATCATTGGGTTCCCTAACTGAAACATATCAAAAGTGGTTTTTATTCCTATTCAATGTAAATGCATACAGAGATCATGGTTGGATAAAATTTACTGTTTTAAAATACTGGTCATATTGCAGAACTGAGCTACATACTGGTTAAAGAGAAGGACACTGATGTGTAGAGTGTTAAACTGCAATTTGATTTAATTCATCAAATTTTATTAACAAATCTTTTAAAAGGAGAAATTAAAACTTTGCATCCTACAAAAAGTTAATGAAGGACATTAGCACTTCAAATCTAAATATATTGGTCAGTTTGTGCACAGTGGATAGTCTGTTTTGGACCAAGTACCTCCCATGGCACAACCACCACCACCACCACACCACCACCACACCACCACCAGCACCACCTCTTCCAGCGTCACCAGCCACCACTGCCTCCTCCACTCTCACACAGCAGGGCCTGGCCTGGCATACTTAATGAAGGAGTGTTGATGTAGTGAGCAGCTCTTAAGACCTCAGGAAGGGAGCTGGTTGACCAGCTGCTCAGAACAGCCACTAACATGCTACCCCTTCCAACCGCATTCGGTCCAAAAAGAATCAGGTGCTGCCTCGCGCCCCAATTCCCAGATAATTTACACGGTCTTTACGTTAACACTTTGTCGCCTGTTCCTCCATCCATCATGATACTATTCATACAGTAACAGAGGAAAATGTGAGAATTTTTAATCTTTGCTCCTATTTGACAGCATTACAACTTGATCTTCCATAATTTTCTATTTCTTTCAGGTTTTGATGGATGTATCATATCCAGGGAAAGAAAATGATAAAGAAAATAATTTGATGAAGGGATAAGAGCAGGGGTCAAATTACATCAGTGGTTGAATTACTCAAGCCTTAGGCTTGTCTCCCAATACTGATGGCCATGTCATTACATCCAGGCCATTGCATTGATTCCACCCACTGCCATGTGATGATCCACAAATTGGGAGACTATAGAGTCTGCATTCCCCTAGAATTGCTCCCTCAGGCACCTCACCATTCCCTCATCTCCAGAAATAACCACTCACAGAACCAAGCAATCCTGCAAGTATGTGGCACCACACCCACAGAAGCCTGGTACAAGATCAGCCTACCAATAACACTATGCAGACCAGGAAAAACCCAGAGAATGGATCAAAGAAGTACTTATCTGTCTTATCTGTCGTGGCCTTAGGGCAGTCAGAGCTGGTTTCCCATTCCAACCAGATACCCACTGTTATGCCTGGTTCCTACTATAGGATGGCCAGTGGGTGTGATACAGCGAAATGCTAACAATAACCTCACGAAATAGCTAAACTTTTTTTGCAACCAATATCTTTTGCAGAAATCTTCACCGTAATCATCAATGAAACTAAAATTTGATATTCTGATGCAAAAAAGTACATGGTTTTTACAACTACATTCCTACTTCAAAATACTCTGCTATGTAATGCATTAACCATTGGCTGCTACGTAATCTTTCCCCATCTGGGACAGTTTCAGAGCTGTTTGAGGGAGGAAAGAATGAAACTGTATTAGTGTCCAAAATAGGGGTATGTCAATTGCAACCTTTTAAGACTGAAGAAGACTCATATGGTAGGAGTAATTATACTTGGCCTTAGAAGCTTAGATATTCTAACGCCAAAATATGTTGGTTTTCATTTCTCTCTTCATATTCTTAAATTTCCGCCTTTTAATCCATGTGGTGTTCAGATTAAGGCTTGATGGTTAGGTAGAGACTATAGGTCTTCTGACCAAGAATGGACCGAAAAACTTAAAATTTCCTGTGTTATGTCCTATAATAACAGCTGACTTTTTGTCTTCATGGCACATTTAATATAATCAAATCCCTTTGATCCTTTATAACATAAAGTCACATGGACTCAAACATTTCTTTCCTTAACCAGTAGACCTATAGTTGTATTCACCTTGGATACCAAACCCTGCCTGTGACCCTAGGGGTGGCCAACCTCCTCCTGCAGCTGGCAGTCTGCCAGGAGGAGCACCTGGAGGAGCATGACCTTGGCCATGACCTTGACCTTGCCATTGACTTTGACCTTTGGCCATGGGAAGGAGTTGCTGCCAAAGTCTGTATTCAGAGCAATCCATCAATGGGAAGCCAGTTTTCAGAAGACTCAGATTACTATACCAGTATACTACTGATATTTCTGTAATGCACTTTTGTATAGATTGAAGTGCACCCGTCAAGGATACTGAATTATTGTGCCTCTGCCTGCATAACTTCTCACTATAGACATCTCAATCGCAAATGTGGCTTAGTTCTCTATGGTTCCATCGAGGAATCTTCGATGTAGAGAGTCTTTTCTTCTCTGCAAGATTACTTCAAAAAGATCCAAGACCACTGAACGTTTACAAACGGAATAATTGATTCTCGGTACATTTTTAGGTATTTTAGATTTTTTTGGTCAAATTCTGGACAATCTGTAACAAGGTAATCTTACAAGAAATACCAGTAAATTACAGCCCAGTAAACATAAGCATAGTTATCCATTCACTGCTGGGAAACAAAGGTAAACACTCAACAATATTCCATATCATTTCCCTTGCTTTAAACTACCTATTCTCCTAGGTAAAGATAGCCATGAATAAGAAAACAAAATGGAGTTGATCACAATGTCCACATGCACGTGGTGGTGGGTGCACGCACTCTTACATGCACGCAGCATCCCCTAGCATGCTTTGTATGTTACACTCCTACAGGGGATTGTCTGGGGTCAGACTCAGGGTCACAGTGAAGCTTCTCTTTGGTGCACTTTGGCGCGTTCTCCCTAAGGGGTATATCTTAAGCCCCATATCCACTACAGTGATGTGCCAACTACTGATAATCCTTTTAGGATATGATGATGATGATGTGTTGGAGTTTACGGTCTGCTCAGCAATTTTTCAGCTATATCGAGACCAACTCCAGTTTTTGACTTTACGCAAGTTCAATGAACGAATCTATGGGGCTGGAAATGACAGCAAGGTAAGGTGGTGTAATGGACCTGGCCTAGGCTTGAACATGGTCCGGCCAAGTGAGAGGCGAGAACCTAACCCACTACACCATCACATCCCCTTTCTTTTTAGGATATTGCCTGTTAATATGCTGAATTGAAATGAACATGTTTGTACTTAAGTGGTGCAAAAAACAAGTCAATCGAACCAACTGACTATAGCCCCGATCAGTTAAAAGATCGTCTAGTGACCATGGGGTTTAAGGGATGGCAGGATAGAGGCTCACAGTCTTCACAGTTCCAACATTTCAGTGATACTTCAAAGTAAATCCAAGCTTAGGGTATGTTAAGAGTAACTACCTTCAACTTAGATTTCCCAGTGTGTGTCACTTAAATGATGCATCAAACACCTATTGATTTTGTTTTTCCAAGCAACTTCCAGACAACATGGACCAAATGCTTGATAATTATAAGGCCTATTGGTTGCAACATGATGAAAATCACAGAGTCTGCTACTGAACCCTAGAAATAACTTCATGACCGGATATGATTGGACATTTTTTGAAAGATTTATTTCATAGCATCAACCAGGATTTCCCCTGGTTTTCGAGATGACTACTTATCTCATACTTTGCACACACGCATTTCCCAGAGAATGTGTTGCAATCCCAAACCAATTTTCACCCGAAAAGAACCAGACGCTCACAGCAATGCTGCCAATACACTGTTTATTGACTGGGCTTCTTTCACTTGGAATAATTAATGTAACAACCAGTCTGGAATCCTGCTTTGTCCTTATCTTTTTACTGCCATCCAAAAACACCAGCCTGGTTTTGTTTGATGCCATCAGCAGTCTGGATTATTGAATAAGCCCATCCCACTTAGGGTATTTCCAGGGTTGCACAAGGGTCAGACAAAATTCACATATAAAGCATCCTTGTCTCCTAGAGTTAGGTTTAGGGAAATAAGCAAGAATTATATTTTTCTATATCTCCAAGTATTGATAAAACATTATGATTTCTAAAATTTTACTAATTGACAGATTTGCAGGTTTGCCAGCCAATCAAAATGCTGTATTTCAGGGAAAATAGGGTCGGACATTATATGATGGGCTGAGAGGCTTTAACATTGGTTCCTATGGGAACAAAGTCAATATATAAAGCTGCATTTTACAAGTTTAAGAAGCAATTTGTCAACCAAATTGCTTTCGTTAATATTGGATTATGTAACTCTCTTCATAGACAAAGCATAGAGTCAATTTCGAAAATATTTCATGGTATTGGTGTAAACTGGGATGGGCTTATTCACAGGGTGGATGACTGGTCAAAGGCCTGACCTACTGATCTAAGGGGTTTGAGTTCAACTCCCACAGGAGGTAACCTGCAATGGCTCTGCCTTTAATCTGCTAATAATGATGGGCTTTAGTTCCTCTGATGTCACATTAGTGGTCCCTAGGGTCTACTGGAGGATTGGATTAAAGTGTTTGGGATCTTGGCCCCTGGCCACTGCAAAAAAACATTTATCATTGTTACTGGTACTAGTGGTAGAGAGTATCACTTTTAGGCTTTTGATCATGTGGTTGGTTTTGCCTTAGTATCTGTTGAATGCCTGCTGTACATCATATGAATTTAGATACAAATTGTATTTTGAGATTATCATTGTGATTAGATATTATGTTGCAGTTGCAGAGCTATACCGGATCTAATGATGTTTACAGGAAACCTAGCAATACTTACAGTATGAGTATTTTTTTCAATATGAACTCCTCATCTTTGAAAAGGTATTGTTTGTAAAACTTCATTTTTATACATAAAATTTACAGAAATATCAATACGGCCATTCTTTTAAAAAATGCTTTGGAAAACAAAAAAGAGATGAAATCTATAAAACAAATGACAACTTGGACATTTGCATGCTAGGAACTCTTTGACCCATATCCAAAAGGGGGATCCAATCGTATCCAAAGAGTTTATTTTCTCGACAATACTGAGTATTAATGAAAATAATATTTTCATCAATTAAAGTATAGAAAATTAAATTAAATATATTATATTCAATTTTCTATACTTTAAGTTTTCTGACCAAAGCCATCCCTTTCTAACTGTATACAGCACTGATTTACATCTGATAAACAGCCTTACCTATATAGAAGAGTATCATTTTAAGAGTCCCCTACTTGGAATTCCATGCAGTTATGGGCAATTACCCACTTTGTGTCTGTTTTTAACCACAAAACCTTTGTAAATCCGAGGCACGTACACCTTGTTACCCCAGCCCTTAGGTTAGCAGACAGTCTGATTTTCTGGTCAGTAGTTAGCAACTGACATGTGACAAGGTCAAAGTTGACCAAGGACATATTTTATGGATTCCAAAATGGGGACCTTTCTCTACCACTTACCTTTACTGAAAGACAGAATGCTTTTACTCAAAGCTTAAAAAATACAGAATCCCAAATAAAAAGGAGAATTCTGTCTAGACAGCTACTATACCCCCTTCAGACTTTTTTCTGGGGAGTTATATATCTGAAATGTGATTTTAACTTATCTTGATTTTGTGGCTGTCATTCAGAAACACTGAATTGGTAAAAGAGGAATGTTTGTACAATGCCATCCGTACACTTGGATCAACTTCAAAGTCTACCATAAGATATATGACTCACACTTATCTAGATTTGATTCCATCATTCTACGATCAGCTCAAACCTTAAAAGAACAGTTACTGTATGTATCCTTTCACAGGAACCCTATCCGTTACTTTATCTAAGCCTTCTGACCTTATCTGAAATTAGATTTTCATTTTATTTTTCATGATGGTTAAAATACCTTAGAAGTTAACATTTTGAGGATTGCTAAGAGAAGATTACCCTGCAGGTACCAGTGGTTGCTTGCTCCGATACCTAGTGTCTTTAGATACCTTTAACTCACTTTATGTGATTATGACTGTGATTGCTATAATTATGTGATCAACCCCTAGACTGATAGACTGAGAGATGAGATTTACCTACATTCGCTGATTGGTATACAATTAGTTTATTTTTGATTTTCATCTATAGTCATTACTAATTATCGTCCTTGTAAGTATTTTATACAATGTAACTAGATGTGATATTCTATCATTTCCATTATCTTGTATAGGTTGGTGGTTGTTCCCCCCTCCCTCCCTCCCTTAGATGACTGACCCTGTATTGAGACTGGAAAGCTAGGAGAAATCTTGTTATTCATTGCAGGTGCTCCACCTGACCTCTGGTTGAGGTATATCTGGGTTTACCATTATGAGCATAGTGAAAATACCTTTTTTGGTGCCACTCACTGTTCCATAAATATCTTCGTAATGATAACACCAAGGTCATGGTTGACTGGCCTGGTTCGAGCTGTGACCACCAGGGGACTGATCACGTAGTCTCAGTATCTCTACATAAATATATCTATATCAATCTATCTATCTATAGCTATAATATATATATATATATATATATATATCTATCTATATATATATATATATCACACATATATATATATATGCAGACAGAGTCAGTGCTATATATCTGTATCAATCTATCTATCTATAGCTATAATATATATATCATATATATATATATATATATATATATATGCAGACAGAGTCAGTGCTAGGTACCCGCTTCCTGAAAACCAGTGAACCGTAAAGCCATTGGCTGAATGACCCCTGAGTGGCAATAGTCATTGATTAATTGCCTTCATTATATATCTCATCCCAGCCTCCAGCCAAGTTTCGAGGGGATTTTTCTAAGCCTGGTACACGTGTTCAGAATGAATCTTTGAGTAAATGTATGAATGTCTGCGGGTTTCCTAGTCTTCTCATAAAAATATCAGAGAGGACAGGATATTCAAGTTTAAGTTCACTAAAGCTAAAATGACTAGGATGGCAGATTGTTCATTGTTAAATTTACACTAAAGGAACACGTAATATGAACGGTTCTCGTGATGGTGTCGTAATTTATAGTTGGTAAAAATACTTCCCAAATGTTTATTGTACTTGTTGACACTCATAAATATTTCCCGAGGATTAACACACGAGGAAGGCATGCATGTTGTTTCCAGTCTAGTCGTATGAATCTGGGATGAAATTACTAAAGGTTTTCAGCTCAACAGTTTTTAATCTTTCAAGTTACTGCAAACCAATTAGGTTACCCTAGCCTTCAAACATACAAAACACATAGGGGCTCATTGTAATTGCGGATAAATCAAAACTAATTACAACTTTCTATAATTTTTATCTTTTTGTTAGTAGTTTAGAATATAACTGGGTGATAGAACTAAGTACTAATCCACTTATACATATAATTCATGTATACGGGTAATAGACAATGTAAAACAATGTGTAAATTACCAAGTGTTAATAGTCTGATGTCATGTCAATGGATTTTCCATGGGTGGGCCCCAGCTTGTACTGTTTGCTTCTCTAGAGACTTGATAAATACTCTCTGGATCGCTGGGGATTTTATTGAGCATGCAAGTCATGAATATTTGAATAACCACCGTTCCGTGCACTCCAGATACATATCTTACAATGAAGGCCTACCCTATGTATTGATCAAAGAACACTTTAGCTTTCAGTATATTGAAGACTTAATTTGATTAATGGATTGATGTGTTATTTTTGCTGGCCAGTGTGGCAGGTAATCTATTTTGAGACTTTCCCTATGTAAAGCAGACAGACCTTTGCCTTCTCCTACTGTTTAGTGAGGCGGACCTTGGGATTATTATACTTAAAGGATTATGTCAAAATTCCAATTTGATTTAGAGAGAAATATATTAGAGTTTTGCCACCGCAAGTAATTTGCATTTCAGATACCAACATGTTGGTTTCCCCACCACAAGCAATACATAGAAAATCTATATAGATTCATTTGCAGTGGTACTTGCGGTGGCCCAACGCATGTACCAACACAAGTACCAACGCAAGCAACGCAAACTTTTAAAGTAAGTTGGAACTGTCTTGCAAACACCTTTCTATTTAATGGATTCATTGAACAGACTCATCTCAGGATCCAGAGGTTCAAAGAATCCATCAAACTTAAAGGTGTTCGCCAGACTCACTGAATTAACCTCTTGCTTGAATAAACCTATACAAAACAGCTTTTAAGGAAAGAGCACCGCTGTGGTCTAGAACAAGAATATTTCATAAGAGCACAAAACCTTCCCAGCCAGCTTGCGATGTTATAGAAATGTTCTTCGACCATACTTCTTTAGTTAGTTTGTTACTTACTAAGATGGCACATAGCAATTACGTTATTGATGGTGAGGTTGAAACCTCACCAACCAGAATGTTATTATAACATTATTTCTTGGTGAGGTTAAGACAAAACCAAAACAGAACATTATAAAAACATTCTGTTTAGGTTGGAAAATGTAACCAGAATGTTAAAATAATGTCGCAGTGCAACGTCACAGCACCACATTGCAGCGACATGATTGGGAGTCATCAAAGGAGTGTAACACGAACCAATACAGAACCAAACAGAACGTTGCTGCAACGCTATTATAACGTCACACCGCCGGCTGCGTTCAGCTATCCAAATGGGGTTATTCAATTTTAGTACTCTTATAGTACCTTTAATTTATTTAGTTGTTCATAAACAAGTGTTTTATTTGGTTTGTTTCAATAAGCCTGTCCTTGCATCTTTTATTGTAAATCATCTTTCTTGCTGCATCTTAGCTGGGTCAGGCACAAAATATGGACTCTTTTAGGACAGCAGATTTACATAACAATGGTATTAAAGCTAATGCATATGCAAATCAGTAATATTAAATCCCTGTCCTTCAATACAATGATTGAGAGGTTCCTGGACACTAAGAGGATTTGATCTGGATTAATCAAAATGTTAAAAAGTTAATACCCAGTTCCCACTGCAAGATGTCTTAATATAATGGTGACACTGTGTTTGGCCAGTGCCCTGTTATGGTATATTTTCCTCAGAGATTTCTTTTTTTTATGAAAAGATGATATATAAGGCAACATGGGGTATCGATTATGTACCATGAAGTTACAGGTATATTCAATGAAACTACAATGATGATATTTAATTTTAAGTTCCTAAAAACACTGAAGACCAATTACAAACATTTTAAGTTATAACAAATGTCACAGCAACATAATACATTCATTCCTTTTATGATACATTCTCAAAGTACTTTTGATGGATTCCAAACTTATTTCTATAACCAAATATATGACATTGTATTATGGTAAAATGGTCACTTTTTGATTGAATTTCTGTTGAAGTTTCGTCCCTCTGTTTATATTTGGCCCTTCTGTTTATTTTTGGTTTATAAAAGGTCCTTCATTTTAGGTGTTGGCCTTTTTCTTAGGTTTGGTCCTTCCGTTTAAAGGCCGTACTCCACATATCGATGTTGCTGCCGTTTTTAAACATCGGCAGTGGGAATAAAGGTCAAATATGGTTATTTAATGCATCAATAAAAAGCTCTTACAATTCTCTTTTGAAAGGTATATGAGATGTAAGGTCTTATTTCATAATCTCAGAGAAATTCAAGCAAATGCAAAATAGGCAGCATCAAAATCGGTATGTGGAATACAGGCTTAAGTTTGGTCTTTGATCTGCTTATTGTAGATCTAGTTGTTGTATGAACAAGAAACAGGTTGAGACTGACATATTACATCAGAGTCGGGTGGCACAATGACTCAGTATAATGGTCCATGTGGGTCGATGATTAGAACAATGATGTGACCTCATTCGGCTAATTACATCCACAAAGAACAATACTGTATAGAATTGCCTATTTCCGTGGACATGTTATTTTTGATGCTATAACCTGCCTTCCTATTTCTACTGTCACATCATATTTCACCCCTTAAATCAAAAAACCTCCACACAAATTGCATTTTCAAGATACTCGATCGCACAGTTCAATTAGTGCGATCGCTTCCATCCGGGTTCTTTTTGGTGGAAATTTATGAAACGCCACAGCGAATTAATTGTCCACGAAGATGTCGATGATTTATGAAGATCCCACCCCCTGAATCATGGCTGTTGATTATCCTCACAGATTGAGGCTAGTGGTAATGTGCCTGGACACTTTTTGTTGGTTTTGATTGATATCAGCTTAGGCATTTGTTGTAGGCCTGCCTATGATTCTTGTATTGGGATTCACTGGGGCGTCCCTGACCATGATGAATAAGGAACAATTATTGGAGTTGGCTGGGCCCTGTTCTATTTATAAATCCAGGGGCTATCTATAACACAAGGGTAGATTTGGTTTCTTTAGCAAAATTGCACCTATTATGCTATTGGGATGAGACAGTATTTTGAAATCAAATAATCACCAAATTTCACCAAAACATTTATCTAGTTTTTTTCCAGACAAGTTGTTTTGAAAAAGATCCCAGCCATTGTATACGAAAACCACAGAAAAACTGTGGAGTATAGATTTATCAATATCTGTTTCCACATGTAATGAATTAAAGTAGAAGTTCTTATTGTAAAACGATCGCGATTGGCTATTGTTTTGGATACCCAACTCATGCCCAGTACCGATTGAATGATTTATACCTTGACAGTCACAGGCCAATCTTCCTGGCGATTGTTGTCAAAGATTCACATACCCACAGGCTAATTCTTGACTGTAATGGTGTTTGAGTGATGAATCATCTACTGGTTCAAGTATAATCGGTGTTAAGATAGCAAACCTGGTTGATATTATTCATCAACAAACCGATCAACCAACCATTTTATTGCCTACCAGTTGGCTGACTTGTTAAAAATAGCATCATAGGTATGGTGCATCAAAGCAGGTCCTCATAAGGTGAATCAGCCCTGGTGATTAGTGAATTGTCATGGCTAGCCAGTGTTAACTGGAGGCCATATTCCACACACCGAAAGTGCGGGCTGCCGATATTGACCCTTTACATGGCAACGTTCTATACCGGCAGCCACTAATTTCAGTGCATAATCGGCAGCCGAAAGTGCATGATTGGTGGTCGAAAGTGCATAATCGGCAGCCGAAAGTGCATAATCGACGGCCGAAAGTGCATAATCAGGGGGCCAAAAGTGCCATATCGGCAGCAAGTACAAAATTGGCAGGAAAAATTTACCAACATGTTGGTAAAATTTATTGGCAAGGCTGCCGAAAATATATCGGCACTGAATAGATTGTATTTGCTGCAAATTGGTAGCCCACTTTCGGTGTGTGGAATACGGCTATAACCATTTCAAACCACAGCGATTAAAGACACCGACAAACACAAATCACCAGCGATGGAAAGGGTTATTTTTATTGGTCAGCAAAATGTACTAATCGCTGAGGTTTAATCGCCTCGTGGTGACCCACTTTCAGGCTCAATATGGCATATCCAATACATAACTGGGCTGGCCTTAAGTGATTGATATCAGTGGAAAGTTCATGTAAAAGAAGGCAGGCTGACTTAACAAATTACCATCTTACATTACTCTCTCATATTACTGTGACATTCGATAGCCTTAAAGCCATTAGCCGATGACAAATGACCCATAGAAGATTTATTCACATATCGAGGGAGAAAGCCAATTAAAAGATAATTTCAATCCATCATCATTAGCATACCATATACCACAGACTTTGGTGGCACTCCATCGATACGCTTTCAAAAGATTAGAAAAAGATGAATTATGCTTAGTGGAAAGGGAAAATACAGAAAGGAGCTCTGGACTAGGAAAAGTCCATATATGATAATTCAGCAATCATTTTTCAACATATTTCTTGTATTTGATAAACACCAGGACATTTCCCTTTTATGTCAAAAAAGGAATTTCCCTCATATCTTTCATATGTCAGTAAGGAATTTCTCATTTTGCTCGGTAAAAACACATAAAAAAATGCACTTGATCATATAATTCTCAAAAAAAAACCTTATGCGTTTCAAAATGTAAAGTGATTCATAAAAATATAAAAAATGCAACTGATAGAATATTTGATAAAACTCAATCGAACCCGCATCACAATAGTTATATCATTTGAACTTGGCCATGGGGCTATGCTATTTTATCATAGCAATTTCCCCCTTCACTGTTGGCTCAAATTACAAAGATAATACCCTGCACAATTTAACCCAGCAGTACCATACATTAAGCGATGAATATTCCTTTCCAGCCTGTCACTTTCAGAAAATAATAACCATTCTTCACAACACCATTCAACTCCAAGTAGCATTTTATTGTAAAATCGATACCGAAGAAAATGAGCCATGTAGAATAGTAATCTCTTCATTTCGATTCCGCGAATTGGTTTTGTTCTGCAATTCCCAGAGTTGTCAAGCTATTAATTTTTATCGCTTCCTAATTAATGTCTCTTCCTGTTCTGCTAATTAAGGGTTTGGGGAGTATGAAGGGGGTTGTCACAAACAACGGAAACACTATGTTTCTGACTGCAAACCAAGCTTTGTGATTAGCGTTTTCATCTGAGAAGGGGCTGTCCATAAAGCCCCATACCCACTAAGCAACTTTGACAGAGTTGGGCAACAGATCGGCAGTGAAATCGGCCAATTTTTATGATCACGTGTTAGCATGGTATATTGAAATTTGCATGTTTGATCTGAATTGGTGCTGAAATTGGCCGATTCTAGGCGCAGAATTGGACAATTTCAGCACCGATCTGTTGCCCAACTCTGTAAAAGTTGCTTAGTGGGCATGGGGCTTAAGGATTGACACCGGTGGTTGGGCAGTGATTTTCGGTACTCAGGATTATTACATTTTTCTTGCTGTATTTCTCTGTCTTCATGGGTGTAACATTATAGTTCAAATGCTACGTTTATGCTACATCTAATGATACAAACTGTATATAAAAGTGTTTTCATGTCCCTAAGTTATTGTTACAAAAAGAGAAAATTTGATTTTTTAACTTTTATTTTTTGAACAATGATTTCTCACATACCATTAGGGTTAGACCTCTAAGATTTTGTATTTTTGTTCTAAACATTCTAATGGAGGGAAGGGTGTCTCAGAATTTCAATATCTGTTTTCAATTTTTTTCTAAAAAATAAAATATAAAAATTAAAATTAATTTACCTTAAAGTTACCCGTTTTTGGGCATAAAATAAAAACTAAGGCCTAAATAAAAATTCTGAGACACCCTTCCCTGCATTGTGAAGTTGATGACATGTGTGAAAAGTATCAGCTATGTAAGACTATCGGTCAGTTGGTAATCCTTGTTCAAAAATAAAAAGCTGAAAAATAGGTTTTTCAATATCAGTTTTCTCAATTTTTATCTGTTCTCCTGATAATTTATATCACTGAATAGAGAAAAATTAGACCTTTAAACTGATGTACATTGCATAGTTATGGCTAACGTAGGGGCGAAATTACATACAGAAACGTGAATCATGGCCCAACCACCGGTGTCAATCCTTAAATGAAGTCACACAGAAAGGGTTGGGTGGGTAGGTTGAACTGTGTAAAACTGCTCCAAGACAGGCCTTATTTCCATGTTTAAACCAGAAAATTCAGCATGACAGGGAGGTAGGGGGTCCTAAAAGAACGCTGAAAAAGCGTGACATCGTTTATGGATGGCCCTAAAGACTTGAACAGTAATGAAAATAAAACGTATATCTTTGACGATGTGCATTTAGTATGCCCTTTTATCTCAGAGATCTGGAGAACAATGCCTTGTGGAGTCATTTGATCAATTTGTGTGCACCTGTACATATATGAAAGAGTAGAATTATGCTATCCTTAATATCGTTTGTATATGATTTCTCTTAAACTAAATGGTTAAATATAGGCCAGTCGTCTTCATATAAAAATATTGATTTCATGAATTATCAATTCAACAATGTAAATACATCAGAGATGCAACATCTGTGGCCTATCACATAAAGGCTTTGTTTTTGTGATACCGCTATTGTGAAACGAATTGCTATTTGATTTCCAGCATATCAAGTAGTTAAATTTACACTCTATAAAAGCCACAAAAATAAAAGTTCAATTATATACCAACTTCTGGAAGAGGATTATATATTTAGCAGTAAAACAATCCTATTTCTAAAAACAACATACATAGATGATAAAGGATAGGAATTGTACAAAAGCATTTAAATTGTCATCCCTGTTATGACTATTCTGAAAAAGAAACACTATTGCTTTAAACTATCACTGTTTGCTTAGAGGACAGGTCACTGTATAATTATACCCTACTTCAATAGGTCTATACGTATTTTGTCCTTATTATGCCTTTAAATGTAAAGTAATCCTGTCAGTTACCAGCTATAGCATAGTTTCAATAAGCCCATCCCACTATACATGAACATCACATTTTACCATAAAATTATACACCAATCTCTTTCTGATTTAATCCCAAAAAATAGAAGTGTAAAACAAAATTAACCCTGGTGGTTTTGTTGACAAAATCAATTGCTCCTAAAATTTGTAAAATGCAGCTTTATATATTGGCATTTTCCCTATAGGAACAAATGTTAAAGCCTGTCAGCCCAACCTATAATGTCCAACCCTATTTTCCCTAAAATGCGGCATTTTGATTAGCTGGCAAACCTGGAAAGCTGTCAATTGGTAAAATGTTAGAAATCATAGCGTTTTATCAATACTTGGGGTTATAGAAAAACATAATTCTTAGTTATTTCAGTAATCCCAACTCTAGGAGAGAAAGGTGGCTTATATGGTAATTTTGTCCAACCCTTGTCCAACCCTAGTATATATCCAATGTGGGATGGGCTGAATGGAAAGCTTATAACCCAAAAACAACAGGTTTCAGTTGCATACACGGTGTGGTGTCATTTGGCAAAGACCTAAAGATGAAGAGCTACTGCTATGGCAGAATGTCTAAAAGGCTTCAAGACGACAGCTACGGCGATGTTGAAGACTATGTTTTATGGTTTCCTCAAAGATGACTTGCCCATGACATACCATCATTGTCTAGCTTTCCAATTGTGTTATGGTAATCTAGTGAATGATGTATTTTGCTCTCACACAGGGATGTTTCCTTGTACATATTTAAAGGGCAATTGTGGCTGTATTTCAGGTATATGTCAGACAAGTCATGTGAAAACATGATAATATTATTTAGGAACCGTTATATACGGATATAGAAGTAACTCTAGTTGTGATCATTTACATTTATGATTCCAAGTTTCTTTAATAGAAAAATGTATTGAATCAGAAAAGTACGGTCTGAATCAGGTCATCCTAATCTTAAATAATGTATAAAATAATACATCAAAATGGTTACAATCTTCAGAAAATGCAAATTATATTTTCTCTCAAATGATATACAGTTTGCAAACACAAAAAAAGGTGGTTGGATGTATTCTGATGAAAAAAAATCCTCCAAGGAAAAAAAAAAAAAAACAGCTGAGGGCCCATTTGCCTTTCACAATAACAGCGGTCGTCATCACCAGTTAGACACCAGTTTTGCCCCAGTCACCCCCCAATACCAGGCAATGAATGCTCCGTCCTTAGCTGCCACCCCACTGCCAAAGGCCCCCTGTTGTTGCGACGCCCGCCCGTAAGATGGCGTTGTCAAAGCTTCCTCCAGGGTGTGGTGACCCTGTATCGATTGACCCTTCTCCCTAGCAACCGAGCGCCGCAGGGTTACCAGGGCAACGACTAGTTGTAGCGGAAGGAGGGGACACCGAAGGACACTAGGCTGTATGGCAAATTACACCAAAGGGCAATTCAAACTAGTCTGTATGGAAAATTACACCAAAGTGCAATTTACACTAGGCTGTATGGCAAATTACAGCAAAGGGGAATTTAAGCTAGGCTATATGATACATTATGACAAAGGACAATTTACACTAGGGAGTAAAGTGAATGACAATGAAGGGCCATTTATATCTACACCTTTTCCCTTGCAACTGACCACTGGCGGGTTAAAACGACTAGTTGTAGCAGAAGGAGGGGACACCAAAGGGCAATTTACACTAGGCTGTATAGAAAATTACACCAAAGGGCAATTTACACTAGGTTGTATGGAAAATTACTCCAAAGGGGAATTTACACTAGACTGTATGAAAAATTACACCAAAGGGGAATTTACACTAGGGAGTAAGGTAAGGGCCATTCATATTTACTATTCTCCCTAGCAACTGGCAGCCAGAGGGTTAACAGGGCAATGACTAGTTGTGGGGGAAGGAGGGGACACCAAAGGGCAATTCACACTAGGCTGTATGGAAAATTACAGCAAAGAGCAATTTACACTAGGATGTATGGTACATTATGCCAAAGGGCAATTTTCACTAGGAAGTATAGTGAATGATAGTGAAGGGCCCTTCATAGTACCCTTTATATCTACCCTTATCCCTTGCAAACGACCACTGGTGGGTTATGAGGGAAACAACTAGTTGTAGCAGAAGGAGGGGATACCAAAGAGCAATTTACACTAGGCTGTATGGCAAATTACACCAAAGGGCAATTTACATTAGGAGTATACCAAGTTACATGAAAGGGAAATTTACACTACAGAATAATAATAATTTTTATGGTGAATGACAGGAACCAAGGCAAAGACTAGTTGTAAGAAAAGAAGGGGACACCAAAGGGCAAAGGCCAATCGATGGTTTACACTAGGACTACATGGAGAACTTTACAGTGAAGGGGCTGTACAGCAAATTACACCAAAGGTCAATTTACACTATGCTGTACCACAAAGGCCAAGTACACTAGTGAGTACAGTGATTACTGTGAAGGACCATTTATATTTACATTTTTACATAGCAACTGATCCCAGGTGGGCTACCAGAGCCAAGACTATTTGTAGTGGAAGTAAGGGACAACAAATGTCAATTAACACTATGCTGTACAGCGAATTACAGCAAATTACAACAAAGTACACCAGATTCACTAAAGGACAATTTACACTATGTTGAACACTGAGTTACAGCCATTTATACTACCAGAGCAACAGACCACCAGTAGATAATCAGGGAAACAGCTAGTTTTGCCAAAACTATTGCAGATAAAAGGGCAATTTACACAATGCTGTACAACAGATTTCACTAAGAGGCAAATTACACCAAAGGGCAATTTGCACTAGGAAGTACGATAAATTACAGTAAAGGAACATTTATATTTACCCTTCTCCATAGCAACTGTCTGCCGGCGGGTTACCAGGGCAACGACTAGTTGTAGCAGAAGGAAGAGACACAAAAGGGCAATTTACACTATGCTATACAGCAGAATTACAACAAGGGAAATTTACACTATGCCGTAATATGAATTACACCAAAGGGACATTTATATTTGGCCCTGAAATGTGGATTGCCCAAAGGGGTAGTTTTACAGTATAAATCTAATGATGAGGCATATGAAAGGGCAATTTACATTCATATATTACAGTAGGGGATATTAGGATTTAGTGATACTGAAGAGAATGAGGTTCTGTAAGGGGGATTTAAACCAGGGACAGCTGTGAGGTCTCTTAATGATGCAAGCTTAGAGCCCTACTGAGCAATACTGATGGAGGGCAAATTTGACAAAACAACTACACAATACAGAGCAATCTTGTCCTAAAAAGTTGGAAATGTGGTTATTGTGAGGACTATTGGGTTTAAAAAAAAGGAAAAATGTAATTTATTTTCATTTACAATTATTTGATAGAAATGAAAAAAAAAATCCAATTAAATTCTGTCAGTCGGGCAAACACCAAACATTTTTAATTACCAGTAATCATGACATGTGCCAATTGTAGCATTCGTTGTTATCTGTGATACATTAATACATTATGGCAATACCAGACAATGTTTGTCTCACTGAAATCCAAATTGATCCCCAATAAGCTGTCAGAACAAAGTTTTCTCCTAGAACCAATAACACTCTTCCCAATAGTTTCCTTTTCGCGAAATGCGAAATGCGGCTATTGAAAAACACACCCACCCTAAATCAATTTAGAATTGACAGCAACAAAAATTGATTTTTCTGCCTGCCAGAAAAAGCTCCCTGCCCTTGAGGCATTCCAGGAAGTATTAAGGACTAATTACACTGTGTACTTTAAATCGACCAAGTGGTCATTTTATTAAGCTAATGAAAATTAAGTAAACCAAGTGTTGGTTAAAAACGTGCCAAGCTCGCTCCAGGGACTTTTTTTCCCCAACAAGGGGATTTGTTCCGTTGGGACTTGCACCCCTCCCAGTAAGATACCATCGGGGCTTACCCAGCTTTTTCCTATCAATAAAACTCATTAATCTTTCAGATAATGCAGAAAGCTCTTTTTGCCCCAGCAAAATAGCGCCGCGATTAAGAAGTTAATGATCAATCAACATAACTGTCCATCCCTTAAAAGCCTCCAGCCTGGAAATTAATAGGACGTTCACAGTTCCAAATGCTGCCTCAACTCTTGGTAGCATTTTGTAGGACATTATTGAGATGTGTTTGGTATAACATTTTATACAACGTTATAGAGATGTGTTCGGCATAACATTTTATACAACTTTATGCAACATTATCAGAGATGTGTTTGTAGTGATATTTTGTACTACTTTATTTATAGATATGCTTAATTTTACAATTTAATCTAGCATTATAAAGATGTGCTCAGTGTAACATTTCATCTAATGTTATAGAGATGTGTTTGTGATACCTATTTATAGAGATGAGCCTGATGTAACATTTTTATATGACTTTATAGGGATGTGCTTAGTGTAACATTTTATAAATACAAAATTATAGAGATGTGATTGGAGTAACATTTTATATAATTATACAGATGTGCACAATGAGACGTTTTATATGACGTTATAGAGATGTGCTCAATGTAACATTTATGCAGTGGAAATTGAGGATGAATCACAATTTTAATCAGTGAGACAGAAAGAAACCTGCCGCCTGTTTCGTTAAAAAAAGTCCTTGGTATGGGTTTACAAACAGAAGTCTTAGAAATATTTGTAAGAAAGGCCCAAAACATCTACTTGGACGTTTTGGGACGATTTTGATAAGCAAACTCCCGTTCCTTACGCCAACGAAAAAGGACCCCATCCGCTCATGTAAACGCAATTTTCTTTAATTCCACCACAAATACACGACCTATACAACAAATAATTGATAGAATTGACACCATCCCCACCCTAACTATCATTACAATAGTGGCAGAATTTTCCCTATTTTTAGATTCGATCGCTATCGCTACCAGAAGGCGTTGGCGACTTGGGTCCAGTGCCAATCTCCAGCATTGACCCTTGTCAGCTGGGCGATGATGGATGTGGCCTTAAGGCTTACTCAGGAGGCACAGGAGACGCATATCTCATTAGGAGATGTACTAATTAGGTCAGCTTAATGACACTCACACCCCTCTCCAGGGCCGACACCTATGGGGCGCGAAGTGTTAAGCGCCATACCCACTAGGCGATTTTGACCAGAGTCGGTCGATTCACTGGTGCAAAATTGGCCGACTCTACTAGATGAGTTGGCCGATTTTAGCTCCGACTCATATCAAACATGCTCATTCCAATACACTATACTTACAGATGACCCCTAAAGCCCCATACCCACTAGGCGATTTTTTCCAGAGTCGGCCGATTCTTGGTGCTAAAATTGGCCGACTCTACTGTAAGAGTCGACCGCTTTTATCACCGATCCAGATCAAACATGTACATTTGAATATATCATACTAACAGGGGATCATAAGAGTCGGCCGATTCTTCCAGTTTCCCATCGCCCATCGCTGGTAAAATCGCCTAGTGGGTATGGGGCTTAAGAGTCGGCTGATTCTCCAAGTCGCCTGTTGCAGTTGCCACTAAAGTCGCTTAGTGGGTATTGGGCTTTAATCAATTATAGTAGGCTGATTGGTTACGGGTTGCTTTAATGCCTCTTTTTTACTGCCAGGGTTATATCAAGGGCGGTGATGGTGATTGAATTTGTGAAATATGAGACACCCTCTCTCTATACTTGACATGGCCAAGAGAAGGGTTCTTTTCCTGTATAGGAACAGAAATGAAAAAAAGCCCCATGAATACACAAAGGTTAGTAGTCCCACTTTGGGTATATCCCCGGCAGAGACCTTGTATGTATATATAGGATATATCGAGACTGGAAAGCCAGGGGAAAACCTGAAATGCACTACAGGCCTGCCACCTGGCCTATGGTAGGACTAGATTTGGATTGACCATTATGTCTATGGTAAAAATAGCCAGTGTGGTACCATTTGCTATTCCAAAATTACATTGATAATGACCAGATCTTGGTCATAGTTGATCCAACCAGCCACCAGGGGAATGGTTACATAGGGCCACAAAGACGCTTTCGAGTCTCGATATATCTATATACATACAAGGTCTCTGATCCCCGGGTTGGGGAATATATGAACAAAATTACTGTATAAGCCATCCTTGTCTCCTAGAGTTGGGGTTACTCAAATAACCAAGAATTTTTATTTTTTTTATATCTCCAAGTACTGATACAATATCATGATTACTTAGATTTTACCAATTGACAGATTTGCAGGTTCCCCAGCCAAATCAAAATGCTGTATTTGGTTGGCAGGCTTTAACATTGGTTCCCATAGGGAAAGGCCATTATATATAACGCTGCATTTAACCAATTTTAGAGGCATTCTGTCAATCACATTGCTTCGGTTAATTGTGTATTATGCAACTGTCTTCTGGAGGCAATTTTGAAAATGTTTCATGGTAAAACTTAACGTTGGTGTAAACTGGGATAGGCTTATTACAGGCTACAAGATGGCCATAGATTGCTTTACACACGGCCCACCTTATACTTCCACGGCCTCTGAAGCTGACACTGATCTTCAAAGCACCAGCTTTCTGACACGCCATACAGAGATTGCATCTATATTCCCAGGATCACTCTGTGGATCTATCTGCTAATTTGCAATGCCTACATGCCTGTGGTATCTTTCCTCTTTTTTACTCCCCGTATCTCCCACACCGCCCCCTCTCCGTATCTTCCCGAGACAGGGTGTTGACTTGCAGTATCATATTTGCTCTTGAATATGATACTCTAATACAGCAGTTTCCATTGAGAGTTTCATACTCTGACTTAAGGGTGTAAATTAATATATAAAAGTGTGTAACTGGTGCATCTTTTAAAAAAGAAATTCAAGAATGATTCTTAGATAAGATGATTATCCCATGTGATGTGAATTGGTACATCACATGTTCAGGTTTCATTTTAGGAATACTTTAGAGGTATACTTGAAATATAATCAATAGTGAAACAAACATAACGAAAATACTTAATAATATGTATTTACACTAATCCTACTAAGAACATTTGGGACATAACAGTCCTAAAAGAGCTATATAGACACATGGATCGTACATATATCGGTTCCTATATAGATATCAGGTCGTACACATACCTGTTCCTATAATATAGAATTATAAGATCGTAAATATCCCACTGGTTCCTAATCAGATGAGAAAGTACACATACCGGTTCCTACAGGCATATCAGATCGCACATATATTATACGGGTTTTGTTACAGATATATAATACTCATACTGGCACTTTAAAATCACACAATACGTCCATATATGCCTATAGACATACATAGGCCTATCAGTTTTTATATCTACATTATAAGACATTACAAATACCTGTTCCCATATACACACATCAGGTCTTACACATAGACATATAAGGTCGTCCACATACCCATTCCAGTGAAAGCCTAACCCTATCTAGGCAGCAAATATGAGGTACCAGTCTTATTTCTAGCTTTGTAGGTCTGGCCTCACAGCTTCTAGGAATAAGTCCTCTGCATATGGCATTCTGGTCATGCTTGTCCCAGATGCTTAGCACCCTTCTTATAGACTTCGCCGAGCAAGTCACAAAGGAGGCAGTGCCTGGAAAATTAAGTGTCACCGAAATGGAATGGGTGGGAGGAACTAAATTGATGTTTATTTTAGACTGTTTATTATAATACATTTAGCATGAGACGTATTGCCTAGGTTCCCAACCACCTCTCATAGACGCAAGCTTTTGCTGATGGGATTTGATGAATTGAATATGTCCATGTGTGCATGTTTGTTTGTATAGTTACACATTGAAGAGATGTAATTAGTATGAAGGCAAAACCTCATAGTCTACACTGCCTTACAAGGAAGATATTTTGATGACGTCTTATGGTCATATCTTGATTTTAATACCAAGGGTTCTATTAAGTCAAAATTCCACATTTCCACCGAATTTCACATAATCATTTCATCTAAATTCCAATTGTTTAGACACAATTATCGAACTTAAAAACTAAGACATTAAAGGATAATTCACAAAATCAACTTCCTGTACTTGTTTACTTGGAATATTCTAACCATTCCAAAATCAAATAGAATATGATTATAGTGAAAAGAAGGTTATGGATGTGCCTGCAATTTTCCTTTTGTTTTCAATACACTTTGTTATTGTTATGATTGTAATAGGAAAGCAGTCTGTATACACACAAGTCAAATATTTATCATTTTTATTAACTATTCATCCAACTCATTCATTCCTCTGACATGTTCTATCCAGGTAACATAAGGGGTCTTAGGACAATGTACAATTCTCTATTGTTAAATTTAGTTTTTATTGATTTTTTTTTGTTTCAAGTACCAAGCCATAAAGCTTTACATTTGTATATATGTATAATCACAGAATTGTGCACTCAGGTGGCATTCAGTTCAGTGTACCTATATCAATAGAAACTTAATCAACAGCAGGGGCACATACAGGATTTTCAAAAGGGGGGTCAGGTTGAAACGTCATGCATTTGTGCATACACGTGCAACATTTTCCCCTCTGTGGTAGTTTAAGTGTCCAGCAAAAGAGGGGGGCAGGGGTTCAGGATCCCCAGGATCCCCAGGACCCCCCCCCCCCCCCTCCGATCTGCCCCTGAACAGCTTTGTTTAAAAGCAAACAGATAAACGTTACTACGCAATATACAGAACCATTCAAAAGGCAAAAGGTCCATAAAACATGTTTGTAATTACAGGCCAAACAATGTAGTTATTTGTGACTAGTACAGCTACTCATTTCCTATTTTTTTGCTCATTGAACTTTACTTTTAAAACTATTGATTTGTAGATAGAATACATATCACCAGGATAAGCATAATTGATTTGTCTTTGTGCCTCTAATTTCTTGAGATTGGTCATACTCTTTAAAGACTAGCCCAGAAAATGCTAATGACTGTAATGACAGATTAATAGAGGCATAATGTACATTCTATAGGGCTAGTCTGTAAAGGATATATAGTGAAAAATGCAACGATTGCAGTACAGTACATATAACACACTGAAACAGCATTAAATTCCTTTGAAACAAACCATAAGAAAAAAACAATAAAAAAACAAGAGCAGCAAAAGTCCTTTGGCTCTTAAAAAGACCATCCACATTCAGTCCAGCTCCTTTATATTCCATCTAGCGTCAGGAGCCTTGCAGCAAAGTGTCCCCCAGTGAAAGCAATATCT
Organism: Lepidonotus clava; assembly: GCA_936440205.1. Taxonomy (NCBI): domain Eukaryota; kingdom Metazoa; phylum Annelida; class Polychaeta; order Phyllodocida; family Polynoidae; genus Lepidonotus; species Lepidonotus clava. The sequence goes on from OW387138.1 coordinate 11,605,911, forward strand.
TCCTCTACATCAAACACTGCTTACAGAGGCTTCTCTGACAATCTTGTGTGTTTCAATAAAGACTGCCCTGCCCCATTTGCATCTTCAGCCAACGTGACTAAAATGCCCCTGATTCCTACCCAAATGTTTTTTGACAATAACTGTCCCAGTCGTGGGTGGATCTTATTCATTTGGAACCTCCCCCGCCATAGTGGTGCGAGTGTCAATTGGGATATTGCTTCCATTGTTGCTCATCTCTATGGGCTTTGAAATGCCGCCCTGTTTGGTCTGTGTTAATGTATACATAATTCTGTGGTATACTCTAATATGCCTAAAGTGCCATACTCACTAGATGATTCACCGACGGCTGACGCCGACGACCGTCGGCCATCGGCATTGGCGTCAGTGTAAAATTATCAAACATGCTTGATATATATCGGTGCCAATGGCCGACGCTGACACCAACAGCACTGCCGATTATGTGTGGGTATGCCTTTTCCAATCAGAGTTGGCTGACGGCTGTGCCAACGTCGGTGCCGATCCGTCCCAAAATCGCCTAGTGGGTATGGGTCTTTAAGGGGAGTAGACCCAATGAGTAATGCAATCTAAATTCTGGTTGAAATACAGATCTCTAGCGACCAATATCTAACACTGTTGGATATTTTCCAAGCGATTAGCTATTTTTTGATGGATTTCTGGTGACATTGCTCAATGGGAACGCTTTTTCTGGTAGGTTCTGATCAGTTCCCAAATGTTATTAGAATCGCTCAATGGGTACCCCGCTTCATATGCCTTATATTTACTTCAAGAGGGGTTTTAAGCACATTTAAGAGGATTCCTATTTTATCCTATGTGAAGAGATTGTACACGTTAAAACAGCTTCAACAAGATCTTCAGATATAATTCAGTATATCTGGGGCAATATGAGCAAATTGTAGTGCACCCCTGGAAGTGAAGCAGGGGATAATATCTTTTGTGTTCAATGAAGGGGAACGCTGCATGACTAAACTGAATTAGGGCTGATGAGGATTTCTTGCAAAATGAGGGACACATGTCCTGATGGCACAGCAATTCATTTTGTCCAATTACCTCTTCAAGTCATGCAGAACAATTGGTTTGGGAAGTAGCCTTCACAAGTATCATAGCCCATTTTTCCACTTGATATAGCTTCCTAGCTGAAATGAAATCCTTTCAACATTTTATTAGTGTCAAATCACAGCACAGGCAATCCATTTCCCCTCTTCTGCTGAAAAGTATTGCATTAATTTGTGCGTGGTTTTACATTAAATATGGCCTCGTTTAGAGACAAACTTTTAATTACTTTTTCCAAATTGTTACGTTTGTGATCAAGATAGGGGCAGGGGAAAGTGAAAGGAAACCCACTGATGCGGAACCTTGGGTTATCAGGCGTTTCCATTGGCTGCTATCAGTTTCTGCGATCCTGGCGGAAGCGGAAATAGAACGTGCGCGCGCAGGAGCCTCAGAACAGGGCCTGATGGGCAGATTGGAACTCTCCCCTCGCGGAGATAGGAAAACAGACCTTTCTCTTATCTCCCGAACAGAGAACGACAGGGGGTGAAGCTTTATCATTAGACTAATTGCTATTCAATATTTTAATTATCTTTTCAATTACACAGGCGGTCCTGTGAGCGATAAAACCGGAAGATGGAGTGTGGGGATAAGTTGCTTTGTTAATTCCCCCATATAATGGAGCTATATTGACAACATGGATGTACATACTGCTAACAGTGATGCCATTTAGGTGTACCCGTAGGGGGAGGCTGTAATATTACAGGATTTATAGCTACACTGTGATTGGTCATTGAGGATATTACGGTCTATTTATTATCTTATCTGATCTCTGGCATCACTCTTCAAGCATAGCTGGGATCGATCAGACTTAGGTTTCTTATGTAGCTATCATACAATATCCAATGATCCGATTTTTTTCATCAACAACAAGTATAGATCTTTAGGCTGATCCTGAATGGGGTGAAAATGAGGGGTAATTTTCTCTGATAACACATAATGATTAATAACAAACATATATAGAATAATACTTTGATAGTTGTGGTGGTTTTTATTGTAATTGTTGCCATGCATGCTTTCATTATTATAGGTTCTAAAGGATTTTCATGCTCAGAGGTTTTTGTGAATATTCTTGAACATCAACCTATTTCACTGCATGTCATTTACAATTCAAAAGATTTACATGGCTAAATAGTGTAAATGTATGGTTTTAGAGATGTCAATGGGATGCCAATGGGATAGAATTCCTTGCCAATTTTTAACGATCATATCACTCCTGTATGTGTATTGTCTGCAATATCATCATTATCTCACCGATATCATATCCCGAGTCGTGTAGTGTAATTCCGCCTTCAAGAACATCTTGCACAGATAGGCCATGACAGTATTTATCCAGCCCTACCCACCACCCAAAGAATGCCCCAATTATTTGTCCCCATCTATTGTCACTATGTATGCTGTGTCTGCAACCACTGTATACCAGTCATATTGGGTCTGGGGGCATGCTGTAAAGAATAGATGGACTGTTGTGGTGCCCAATGTGTATGTATGTGACTGCTATATTTACGCCAAGAAAAGGGTCCCAATTTATCCAATGAATAGGACCAGAACTAGACTGTTTTTCAGCAACACTGGATGGAAAAGACCTTTTCAAAAATATATTTGGAATGAAAATTATCTTCCAGGATAATATGAGCTGGTTTCTTGACTTATATAATGTAACACACATATCTAGATCTGGATATAGTCTAATTGGTTGGTTATCACTTGCATTTCATTTCCTTCATGGTACATATATTTTTATCATTCTGTCAATGCTCATTCCATTTTGGCTGGGCCTATGGTAAGTTCCTCTTGTTATTTCCAATATTGATGCCAGCCATAGATCTGGGTATTGATACTTGAGTTGTGAGGTATATGTATACTAAACAAGGACCTGACGATCAAACTCCCAACACATTTAAATAATTCGTTTCAGACACGGTTTTCCTCTCATAATCCATTGGAAAAAGGCAATTGTCAGAGTGTTGTAACAATGATATTTCTGAACCCAGGGCAAAGCAAAGATATTTAAACCAACTGTACCCTTGATTTGTCTAATAAAGAAATACCATTATATGTGTGCCTGATTGTGCTTATATGTATTTATGTCTATATGATTATATGTGTGCTTGTTTGTCTTTGTGTGTATGTATTGTGTGTAGAATTATACTCAGTCTATAACCTTGTGCTTGTCTAAATGTCTACTCTTGACCTAAGCTTTCCTGTGCTTAGACTATAAGCCTATAACACCATCTTACACACTGACATGTCATGCCAAATCTTCCTGCAACACTACATGTGTCTAGGGGAGCAAGGCCAATACTTCTTATGTAATGCATTATAGAGCCACCCCCAGTGATGTATTGAATGATAAATACCTCATTGACCTTCACTGCACCACCACCACATTGAGTGGTTACTGTATATGTGACTCTGACAAGCCTACTTTATCAACCAACAAGAAGCCACTAACAGCATTGGCCTATATGATTGCAGAAAAATACCTTTCTGAAATTCAAGCTAAGTGGATTTGTTTGGTGGGAGATTGTGGAAGAGGAGAGATGGAATTTCACCCATATCTGTTTCACTCTGCCTGATTCGCATACAAGGACATTGTTAGGCTTTCGCTACAACATTTGACGCTATGCTGTCTTTGGTATTGCACTAACCTATGGTGGGTAAGAAAACTCTATATGATTATAATTCTTAACGTTGCAACATTATGAATATATATATCATTGTGCGACCATATCTACAAAACTTGAAATATGATATTTTCGAGATACTTTTAATTTCATTAAGCATGTTTATCTTATTGTTGGATTAATTATATACACATTTTAAATGTAATAAATGAATAATTAACATCTATGTAATTATTCAATTATACCATCAATTGTTTCTTTATAAATTTTCAAATGGCTTTATGCTTTAAAAGCATGTTGCGATAAGAATCTTTGATAGTAGTTGAGTAAAAAAGGATCTATTTGAAAAGGAAATTTTATTGAAAAAAAAACAACCTTTCAACCTATGTGCCTAGTATATAAACCAACTACACCTAACTGAACTCATACTTTGAACCAGTCCAGAGGGGTTGGAGACCGTCCCCACAGTATATTGAGTTATATTGCTGATGTCATGTTGGGTGTAAGAGGAGTAGGCAGGGCATGATCAGCATAGAATCAGCATGAAAGCAGTATAGAATCAGCATAGAATCAGTTTGGAATTCTACACTGCCCAAGGCACTGTTTGTTATCTCCAAGTTTGAACTTAAAGAGGTTCTGACGATTGTTCTAGGTATTAAATGATTAAATTGTAAGGAATATAATTATATGTATACTAAACAAGGCTCTGGCAATCAATATTCCAAACAAGTATTAGGATTTTTTACCAGAAACTTTCCTTCTCTTACAATCTGTTAGAATAAGGAAATTATAATGGCATTGTAAACCCATAAAACCCACCTCTACCCTTGTTAAATAGAGACATATCATTATGTGTGTAGAGTGTGTGTGTTTATATTTATGTACTTTATGTCTATAAATGATATATATAATTATGATATAAATAAAATGTTCTAGTCTATAACCTAGTGTCATACTATATGTCTATACTGATGACCTAGGCCTTACTTTACATATACTATAATTTATTAAGCCCACAACACCCTCTTGTGCACTGAAATGTCATGCCGAATCTTCCTGCAACACTACATGTGTCTAGGGAAGCAAGGCCAATACTTCTTATGTAATGCATTATAGAGCCATCCCCAGTGATGTATTGAATGATAAATACCTCATTGACCTTCATTGCAGCACCATCACATTGAGTGGTTACTTTATATGTGACTCTGACAAGCCTACTTTATCAACCAACAAGAAGCCACTAACAGCATTGGCCTATATGATTGCAGAAAAATACCTTTCTGAAATTCAAGCTAAGTAGATTTGTTTGGTGGGAGATTGCGGAAGAGGAGAGATGGAATTCCACCCATATCTGTTTCACTCTGCCTGATTCGCATACAAGGACATTGTTAGGCTTTTGCTATAACATTTGACGCTATGCTGTTATTGCGCTAACCTATGGAGGCTAAGAAAACTCTATATGATTATAATTCTTAACGTTGCAACATTATGAATATATCATTGCTGCGACCATATCTACAAAACTTGAAATATGATATTTTCGAGATCATTTTGATTTCATTATGCATGTCTATCTTATTGTTGGACCAATTATATACACATTTTAAATGTAATAAATGAATAATTAACATCTATGTAATTATTCAATTATACTATATAATTTTTAAATGGCATTAGGCTTTAAAAGCATGCTGTGAAACGAATCTTTGATAGTAGTTGAGTAAAAAAGGATCTATTTTCTGAGTTTGAAATGGAAACTTTATTGAAAAGAAAACAAAAAACTTTTCGACCTATGTACCTAGTATATAAACCAACTACAGCTAACTGAACTCATACTTTGAACTAGTCCTACGGGGTTGGAGACAGTCCCCACAGTATATTGAGTTATATTGCTGATGTCATGTTGGCTGTAAGAGGAGTAGGCAGGGCATGATCAGCATAGAATCAGCATGAAAGCAGTATAGAATCAGCATAGAATCAGTATGGAATTCTACACTACCCAAGGTTAAACCTAGGTCAAATATGGCAAGAGACAAACAGAAAGCTCACGTACTGATAATTGGACCCTACAGGAAAACACGGGCCATCGCAGTGAACAAGCTATAAGAGCAGAAAACTGATATGGCATATTGTAACACATGGGATATTTCAAGGCATGAAAATTATGTATTTTGATCATCCTATCATGTATCACCCATCTGAATTTGTCTCTATATTCCAGGGTTTCTAGATTTGACTTGTAATATTGCTATGGGTATTTGGCGTTTGGGTTAGTCATTTTGGGGGGATTTTTGGGGGGTTGGTGGTTTCCGCGAAAATTTCCTACCCGCGGATAATTTGTGGGCTTCTTGTATTGGGAAGATGAGCCCTGGAGGCCTACTACTGTAGGGTGACGGCTGGGGCTCTGGGGACGGTGTAAGATCACACCTGCCTCCAGACAACCACCACCACCACCACCACTTCACCACCACTTTACCAGCACCACTCTGGGCACCACCTACTAAGGGCATCACTGGTAGACACCAGTGTGGGAGGGTGGAGTTGGGGGCACTTCATCACTGAAAGAGGGTCCCCGCTGCAATACCACAGCTGCGCCCTTGCTTTTTTTTTGCATTATGTTAGCCATCATTATAGATTTGAGATTGACATTATGCATTACCCCTATATGATCTTGTTGTTTTATGATTTTGAATTCCATGTCATGGTTGTAATTGCTTAGTAGATGGCAGAAAGAGTTTTTCTCTCACAATTTTCATGTTCTATAGATTCGTACTTTCTCCAAATAGCCACAGGGGTTTTACATCCTTGATATCAATAGGACGACTTTGAGACTTTGTCTTATTGTCTTTAATTTTCAGTTATACAAATCAAAAGATACAATTTCATCTACAATTGAATCTATCCTTTCGAATGCCAGTATTTATCGAAGTTTACTATTTTTTTCTAAAATTTAACGAGGAGAATATCTTTCTAAGATGTGGGGGTCGTGGGGCCTTGACTTATGTGATCAGGGACCGAGTGCCCTCCACACTCCCCATTTGAGGCATCGTCCACTGCCTCCCTTCTGACACCCCACTGTGACAGCTGTGATCTTAGGGATCATAATGTGACAGGGATCGAACCCCCGGGGCCTCCTTTAACACACGCCCCCATGAAGAAAACCAATGACGCATGACCATCGACTGGTCTTTTGGAGATATTTAGAGGTATACTCGAAAATACCAATTGCATGCGACAGAATATAACTTGATTTGATGATCATGATGCTGTTTTGTCATGAAATACGGAAAAGACGGAATTGGAAAAGGTGGATCGCCCCGATAGTAAACTGAAAGGGCTTAGCGCAAATGCGAATCACGTACGATTCGCGTCGCATTGTGACGTTTTGCAAACGTTTTGATGTAAATCTTGTCTAATGGTGTTTCTATATACTTTGTATGGTCTATTTATCTTTTAAAAGATGTAGAAACTTGATTTAAGATACCCCCTAATGTGAAAATCTGGTTTGATTATCTTCTTTGAGTGTAAAAGTGTAAGTATTGTGTATTTAACCTAGACATCTTTTTTGTCCACTGGACTTTTTACTCTAATCTTGAACCATATGAACCAAAACTCAAAGCAAGAAGAGTATCATTCTTTTAAAATACTATGATCGCAGGTCCTTGACTTATGTTATCAGGGACCGAGTGCCCTCCACACTCCCTGTTTGAGGCATCGTCCACTACCTCCCTTCTGACACCCCACTGTGACAGCTGTGATCTTAGGGATCATAACGTGACAGGGATCGAGCCCCCAGGGCCTCTTTCAACGAACGCCTTCCCACAGCCTCAGAATTTATCTCTCTTCATTTTTACATATTGTCTTTTTGCCTTTTTTTTCCCAATTTCTATCCACTTCTATAAAGTCCCCCGATCCTCTAGGTTATACGTGCTAACATATAACATGTTTCATGAAAAAATAAAGTAAATTTAGACAGGTAATAACATACATTATTTGACGTGAGGTTAGGTTATGTATACTTAGGTTTCAAAATTATAAATATTCTTCTGCTATATTTTTTTCTATATTAATATGTTGGTGCATATTCACATTGATATTCATTGTCAGTTATTCTCAATAATGACATTGAATAACACTTGTTTTGATACTGGTCATAAAGTATTAATTTGACTAATCTAAACGTAGTAAACGTTGTAAGCTTGTAGGGCGTAACCAAACACATGCACAGAAAGTCATTGGGGTTCATGCCTATAAGCTTAGGGTAATTGGGGAATTTTAATTTGGGTAATTACTAATTTGAAATTCATTAGCCCAATTGGTATTTCCGTGTAATTTGCTTTAATTAATACCCACCATTTTAACACAAAAATAACCCCTTAATTGCAGGGTTTCTTCCCGAGACCATAACAGTGCGTTTTCCATAGTGAACATTTCTTTCAATTCGTTTGGTGTTTTTTTTAAGAATTAATTTCCGTTAATTATGCTTGTTTACCAACCGTTATTACGAATAAAGACTGCATGCGATTGACGTGAATGCGAATGATTCTTTCATGAATAGCTTTCCAGAAGATTAATCCTAATGATGGAAATTGGTTGATACAAATTCATTAAGGGCTGTCAGTTAGAATTATTGTTGAAGCTGGTTTGAACAATGGGAATTTGCTTCAAGATATTCGCCATATAGGCCTATGGATTACGAATTTAGTGTTGATTCATGGTTTAATTCCTATTATTAAACTTGTGAGTTATTTCTAGATCTCCCTGAACACAATTAACGGTATTTACGTGATTGATAATGTGCACATAAACCTTCTCGATATTGAATGAGTAATTATTACCACGTAAAAGATATCAACAGCACAATCCTACCTACCTTACAATCGTTCCATTAACGGCCTAAACAATTAAACATTTTAACATCTACAAACTTATCTGCCACATATATCGGACCCATTAAATACGTTTATACAATTTTCCCCAATTCGAAGTTGGGGTTATTATGATATGGGGAAATGACATTGGTGTTCGTAAGCGAATAGGTAGTACAATTCTATCAGCGTGACTGATCGTGATTTTACAGTGTCACCCACAGGTCCAATATCATCATGGTATAACGCGGGTTCATTGATAAAACAGACTGAGCATTGGTGATATATGTTGTGTTCGATTGCACTAGGAGGCCGTGCCGCTGGGTCAAGTTCGATTGTACCGACAGCGCAGCATAGCCGGCTCGGTGGCCAAGTGGTAAGGCGTCGGTCTCGTAAACCGAAGATCCGGGGTTCGATCCCCCGCCGGGCCTTTTTACTGTAGTCTATGCCTAATCTGTACTGATATATGATTTAGCAATTATCTAGTAATTGCAAATCCAGAAATATCCAAAAGGAAAGGCCGTAGTAGAATTGCGTATAATGATTTTATGTTTAAAAGAAACGTTAACCAAAACGTACAGAGAAATGGTAATGAATAGGCCTGAAGGAATATAGAAAAAAGACATAGGTAATAATATGAAAAATGAGATCTCAGTCATATTAGTCCAATAGGCCTGTAAATGAACATAAACAATTATATATTTTTAGTTGTTTACTTTATCAATTTAGATATTATAAGTATTTACGTGTGTTTTGTATGTGTACATCCTAGTACCTCATATTACAGGACCGCAGCCAACTTTTTTCAGAGGGGGGTTCGTTTTTTGAGTAATAGCTAAGGCTACAATATTGGAATAATATTTTTGTTGATTTGTAGGGGCCAATCACTAGAGGCCACTAGAACCTACATCGGAAAATCACCTGTAAATATAAAATTCACAGTAATTTCAAATTTTCAAAAATCATATTTCATCCAAGGGGGGGGGGGGGGGGGGGCCGGCTATGGGCCTGTATTATCATTCTGTTAATAGGCCTATAATAGAAACGTAATGATAAATGGGTGTGACTAAAACGTCGTAGGCTGAGCATACAACACTTCCCGGAAGATATGTAGGCAATAGTGTACACAGCTTTTTTATTACTGATTTGAGAGGAAATATTTTGGCTATATATGGCTGTAGAATACAGGCCTTTCATGAAGTACACAAAAGCAGGTGGTTCTAGGCCTATATCATGTTTTCTAAACATACCTGTGGTAGACCTAGAGATATATGTGCCTATCCTAAATACCTCAACTCATAACTTCCCCAACGAAGACCACGGAAGTAACGGATATATTACATTATTAGATGCTTATTAGTAATATTCTTAGTCAGAGAATTTATTACATAGGCATGAAATATATATCTTTTTAGTGATATAAACATATAACCTTCGTGAGTTTTCTACCATCCAGGTTAATGAAATTCAAACACCATCATTATATTTCAGTTTAACCTGATAAGCAATAATTATTACTCATATAGTAGGCCTATTAATAAGCCTATTGATCACTGCAGAAATACACGTAGGCCCATACTTATGCGATCATCAATATATTTCAATACCTTATTAGACGTCACCTAAAAGCAGTCAAATATCCATTTATAGTTTAAGAGTAATTTATCACTTAATAAAACTATACATGGAAAACACATCACAAAAACACTTCATATTAATTATACACATCCATTTGATTTTGACTATGCTGATATAATCCATAATCTCGAAACTACCAACAAGTTGGTGGCCTCAATATGTTTCTACATTATCCTATGTCATCTGACAACTCTGCTGCATGAGTTATGGCCAGTTTTTGACTCAGTGTGTATATTTGCTAACCTGTTCAGAGACTGGGTCCACTGGGTGTGTATTGGTCATGTGTAGGCTGAGCACAGATTATATTATACCACGCTGATGTCAGGTCTATACTGCCACACCTACGGAATTTCTGACTAAATACATATATATTCTAGACTCCTATATCAGGGGGAATTTTACACCATTGAAAAAGTAAATAATGCCTTTCTAACATCTGAAAGATTACTATGCGATGGTCGTCCAGGCCCTTCTAGTAAGTATGTGTTTTGATTTTCATATAATGGCGTATTAGACCTGTGATTCCATATTTCTGCTATAACTACTTTGTACTACTATTTTTGGTTATAACTACCAACAGAAACATTCGACCACAGGCCCAGTATCCCAGAACGTTAGTTATTACTTACACTTTTATACCAAAACCTATATATCTTATTTGATTATTCTGATTCAAGACATGTAGGATACTCCCATATTAAATTAAGCTCTAATCAAGAGGACTTAATAAAAAAAAGTCAATCTGTTGACAATATTTATAAAAACGTCTAGAACTAGTACTATAACATATCACTGGTAAATCACGGTGTAGGTGATTATTGCTTAGGTTAAGGATTGAGCTTTATCATTATAGTTAGTTTATAATGTACAATATACTAAAAATATTACAAGGCAATTGTTTACTCTTGGCCCAGCAAGGAAGTGCACTAGCACTAGCCAACTTAAATTGAGGAAGTAATGCAGGAAGATCAAGGTGTATAATATTATATTAACAAGTACCAATTTTCATTCAGCAGTTGTTTTACAAAGCCTATAATCATAGTATTGATCTTCAACATCCCAATAATTCTGTTATCAATACAAACTATCTAATCCTGCTGAAATGTATATTCAAATTACATATGTATATAGTAGAGATAACAGATCATTAGGTTTACAAAACTGCCATTATACTCAAGTGCGGTTTCTGAACCGTGACATTTTTCTAGGACCTACTGGCTGGGAGCAGTCGCCTGTGGTTTGTGTTGAACCTTTCTTCATAAATCAAGTTGTCCCTGTCTATTTTTTCCTACCAAATGGTGGCTATTAATGCTGCCTTTTTAACACCTGCCATTCATAGTCACAGCGTGGTTTCCTACCAGCGCCTACTTGCTGAAGCCTCCTCTGTGTTGTGTTTGGAGACTGCATTTCACTATTCGATTTTTAAAATATTTTTCTTATCATTAAAAAAATGGCAATGGGAGTAAAGGTCAATACTATACATGCTACATATCACTGGATATGACTTTTAATTTCCTCTCAAATGATATGTAGGATGCATGGTCTTTTTCCATATCATTTTAGAAAAGTCTGCTTACGAAAATTATGTTCAGTTAGAATCGTCTAGTGGAATAAAAGCTTAATTATCATTAATAATAGGGCTTGTGGCGTTTCTTGATCCAGATATCGTGTTTACCAGCGAGTGTTTACACCACAGTTAGTGTGCCTATTAGCGTAATACATCTATGATAATCATGCATGATAACTTGAAACATGTAGCAATGTGACTTTTAAGAGGATACTATAACATTGATTACTATCATGCATTTTTCTTGTAGTTCTTCCCTCTTTGTTCTAATAGTTTCTAGTTATTGCCCTCAAGACCTTTATTTGAGTAACATTCCCTTTAGAAAGGATATAATTATGTCCTTTTATTTCATACAAAATATTTGCTTATTTAGATACTCAACAGTTATTCATTGTAGCCTAAGTTTGCCATTAGAACTATCATTGCATTCAGTCATTTTACAAAATGTCTGTGCACGTTGTGCATTCTCTTTATAAGGTGAAGATAAGCCATCAAACACACTATATTTCTAAGAATTACAAAATAAGCATTACAATTTAACAATTTAATGCCGTTTCAATAATGAGAGGCCGTTTTTCCAAAATGAACATTGAACCCTTCTGCCCATTGACAACAGGAAATACTTCACAAATCAAGAGCTTCGCTCTAAGTCTCATGTTCAAGACTTCCTTTTAAGTCTGAAAAAGTTATTTGATAAGCTTCCAGCTACTATTTCAAAAGAATTGACATACTTTTGCCTTTTTGCAAACATGCAACCTCTCCCTTTACGTTTAGCATGCAGGGATATGCTCGCCAAAATTCTGATTAAAGATGAACTCCTTTGAACCTTTTGGCTTTTGTCACTGAAGAACTATGGTAAAGGTATCACACATGCATGCATAAGACTTGCTTGGCAACCTTTTCAGTGACAGGCTTCAAGTGAAAGATTGCAGCTCGCATGTTGCCTGACTTTGAAATTATGAGCAGCCATGCATTCAAAAGAGAATGAAGTTTTTCTTTTAAAGTATTCGTGATAAACTTTTGTGACAGACAAGATGACAAAAAGCCACGAACGTATTTTGTAAAAAGTATGTTACTCAGACCACGATGAAATTCAAAAGATCAGAGGTGTGAAAGAATAACTATGTTCTAGTACTTTATTTCTGGCTACCCTGTTCAAATCATTAATATTTATATCAGCAAAGTATGTCTTTATATAGGTGAAATAGGCTAGCAATAAATACCCTTTAATTAAAGTAAATTAAAGGACTGGATCAGTATCTATGACAGTTATTAAACTCTCAACAATTATTATGGTTATATATATGGGGCTTAAATTGATGGTTTACTGCACTTTGAGGAAGAAAAACGCCTACCCAGCCAAGGAGTGATGTTCCCAGCAACGGTAATGTACTCTGATGTTCTAATAACCTTCTGTGACGTTCTCAGACGTTACAATAACGTTCTGCGACGTCACATCCTTGGTTGGGTACATACATTTTGAGCATTGATCCATCTTAGCAGGTATATAAGCATAGTGAGTGAGTGATGAACCTTTTACACCATACTGACAGGCAGGGTTATTTTCACAGTGAAAACAAGTTGGGACGAATTCTGTCTTTGGTGATCATATATATGAGATGAAGGTGACAGGGCAGGCAAACAGCAGGGGATCAAAACCAGGAAATCATTTTTGCTGTACATCATCCCTTAGTGAACCCAGACACCAACCAGGAATCAAACCCAACAAACTGCTTGGTCAGTGCTGGGTCCTCCCTATCGTCACCTTTTACCATCAGCAGGGGCAACTGGGGGCCTATTCTTCCCAAGAGTAAAAGCCCCACCCCGGGACCCCCACAGAGTTATAATATTGTAAGCATAGATACAAACATAGGCACACTCTTCAAAGAAGACCATGGGAATATCTGACACAACTTACAACACCTAGTGGCGCCTCTAGCGGGAGGATCAAAGACTTGGGGGGCAGCAGGTTCTGACCCACCCCGCCTTGTTCTATTTTGGTTTGCACCTAAACTACAAAAGAGAGTGGGGGAAAAACAAGATGTTCACACGAAAATGCACCGTTTTAGTAGAGTGCAGATGTGATACCTCCTTGGCGGATTGAGGAATTTGAGGGTGGGGGGGGGGGGGGACTATAAGGATTATATTCATATTGTAATCTTTTCCATAATGACATGTTGACCGACTTTTATATCAATTAACGTAGGTTCGACACCTCAAATAATAAATGAATAAATAGAAATAGAAATAGAAATAAAGAAATACAGCCAAACAACCACCCTCGGATCCTACCTCTATTTTTAAGAAAGTTCAGGGTATACCCCTGTCTAAGCCTGTCTAACCAGCAGCCCTGTGCCTCCTCTGGATCCACCCATGACCCCACAACTAACCTTTGACCCTTCCCCTATTTAATAAAGGAAATTTATCTACATAGTCCAAGGATAAGAGGTATATGAATATGGGAAATTTTAGCAGTCAATGTACAGCAGTCAACCACAAAGGTTAAATTTAAGGAAATGATTAAGTTGATTTGTCGCTGATGCTGGATGTACATTGACCTTACATTGGCATGACCCTGGACTATGTTTTGAGGAATCTGTAACTTATTTATTGCTCATCAATCATGTACAATTCATCTTATGTTACTATACTATAAGTCTGCTGACCAAGAAAGGACTTAGAATGTGTTATGCCCTATAATAAAAGCTGATTGCAATGTCATATTATGTTTCTGTGAATGTCTAATCTAACTCTGAGAATTTTCAAACATATTTATCTTGTGACATTTTGTCCTGGTGGTATATCTAAGCGCTCATAGTTTTATAATCAGATCCCTTTAATTACTTATAAAAGATAGTCACATGAGCAAAATCTTAACCAGTGGACCTTTATGATATTGTATTATTATTCATCTAACCTCTGAAAGATCATGTGTTGTGTGTGAAGCATTTGCCACTCTGCAGGCCCTGTTAGTACCAGGGTCCATATATGCATGTCACAGGCCAGGCCTGGCATAAAGCACGTGCTCCATCATTCCCCTAACAGGGGATGAACCACTCCTTATCTTTAGGAGCAACTCAGTCCATTCCCCAACTGCTCAGTCTATAGAAGCCCTGACGACCAGACCTGATTATCTGCTACATGTGGATGGGGTGGGACATGATTGAAGGGCATTTACCACTCATATCAGTGCCAATCAAAGTTGCATGAATAGGTAGAGTGGTTACCAATCAAACTGAGTATGGAGTGGTGAGTAAGGAATGGTATTTTATTAAAGAATTTACGTTACTTACATGCATGTAAATACACTATTAAGTTACATGAATATGTTGAGTTGTTCTCTATCAAAGTGAATAAGGAGTGGTATTTTATGAGAGAAGTGGTCTGCCACTACAGACATTTAATACATCCTTAACACAGGGATAGGGGAACTTACGTTCCAGAAAGAAAATGTCAAAAATGTCCCTTACAGTAACCTAAAGGTCCCCTGACCAAGAAAGGACCACAAACCTTAAAACGTTCAATGTGTTATGCCCTATATTAAAAGCTGATTGCAATGTCATAATATGTTTCTGTGAATATCTTAACATTATCTGAGAATATTTTCCTTGCAACATGTTGTGGTGGTGGTTTATTTAAGCACTCATAGTGTTGTAATTAGATCCCTTTGATTCTTTATAAAATAAAGTCACATGAACAAAATAGGTCCTTTCTTAACCAGCAGACCATTTTTTCCATAGAGGATCAGTTAGGGAAGCAAACTCCCATACCTTAAGGCACAACATAATGGCTTAAGAAATGCAAACTTCCATTCATTTACTCGTGATTCCTTATGAAAAAGGTCACAGATATCTCATAACTTGACGTACAGCACAAAGTCTATGTAATATTTGCAGGAACAAACAGTTAACCAGGCCTTAAGGCCTTGATATATACTTGTAGGGCAGTTGTGTACTGATAGCTAACTGATTGTGTCCACGTGCTCTGTATTACTTTTCATGCATCAGTTCAGATTTAAAGTGTACATTTAAAATATCTATACCAAAGCAATCCATCAAAAAAACGATCATAGCTTGTCGAGGTGCAGAAATATAAAGTTAGTATAGTCCTTTAAGAAGCAGTTGAATGGGTCATATTATATATCCTTGCTCAGTTCCAGTTTTCGCACAAAATACCAAATAAAATGGTGGATCGTAAAGATTGTATTACCAAGAGAAGTAAATAAGTTTCCATAGAACAAATGCTATAACACAATTATAGCAGCCAGAAGACTATATGATTATGATAAAACTATATTTTACCTGAAATTATAGAATTAGAACAAATATATAGCACCCATAGACACTATAGTCATAACAAAACAACCATTTCAACTGAAGTTGTAATATTCCACTCAATATACACTGAAGACAGTGTGGTACAGTAGGTCACAATTCTCTTACCTCACCTCCTTTTCAAAACCAATATAAAAATGTACCCTCAGAATACAGAGACACACCAATACACCTAGTCCCTTGTTACATAAAATAAGCAGCCACCTCACATACCAGACTCACTTCCTTACACACATCACACACACCTCTACCTCTCCTTCTACCACCCTCTGCCCCCATACCTTCAATAGAAGCGCACACTAAAGCCAATCAGCCATCACTTAGCTGCTGCACCAGCCCCTTCCCCCTGGCCCTGACCAGCCGTCTAGGCCCACTTAACTTCCCATCAAATGTCCACATCCCTCTCCTCTATCAGGCCTGACCCCACACCCTTTCCTCCTCAGGTCCCATTCAATGGACATGGACCCCTAAAATCGACACCGCGACAAAGGCATTTCTTCCCAGCCAGCTTGCGACGTAACAGAAACGTTCTGCAACCATACTTTTTTAGTCGTTTTTTTTCTTATTAAGATGGCACGTAACAATGATGTTATTGATGGTGAGGTTGAAACCTTACCAAATTAGAATATTATAACATTATTTTTTGGTGTGGTTAGGACAAAACCAAAACAGAATATTATAAGAATATTCTATTTAGGTCAAAGAACATAACCAGAATGTAATAATAACATCACAGTGGAACGTTACAGCAGTAGGTCGCAGCGATGTAATTGGAAGTCATCAAAAGAACATAACAAGAACCAAACCAGAACCAAATAGAACATTACTACAATGTTATTATAATGTCACACCTATGGCTGGGTTAAATGCGACACATAACAGCGGATCATAATGACACAACAGGGAGTCAAAAATTAGTATCGATATTCGACATGGTCAGTTCTAAAGTTTGACATGCGAAATGGTGAAAATTAGTAGACAGCAGCATGTGACAAGGGTATTTCGTGAATTCAATATGCGACACGTGGACCGTCCCATCCAGGGCCCCAATTCGCCTGAGCCCAGAGGTGGTCATTGGCCTCCCACAAAGTGGACTGCCTCTGTGGCATCAGACAATGATGAGGATGTATAGGAGCTGATAGCTTATCTGTCATTATCAAAGGTGATGCACAAGTTAACCCTTTCACTGCCAGATATATCACAATGTAACTGATATTTACTGAAATATTGCCCAAAATACAACAATTAGTGCATAAATTCCCTAAAACTCAAATTTAGTGTAGATTCTTCAGATGGAAAGCTTTTTTCAATGATTTTGATATAAACGTTCCAAATGATGGCACTGTGCCAATAAGGCAAATTTCTTGTGTGGAGTAATTGTTTGTACTATTGTAATTTGCAGGTTACCATGGTAACCGATAATCCATAAAATAACTATGACACTCTTTATAAAAATAACATGAAAACATTATCTTTTTGGGGCAAAAGACAATTTGTGATTATCATAAATGAAAGAAAAGTTAGAGCAAATAAAAAATAAAAAATTATGTCATTTACAAAAATTCACCCATTTTTCATGCTTTTTAATTAGTATGGCAAATTCAAATGTAAATACTTTGTTTATGGTTTCTTGAATCGCAATTCTAACATTTTTGGGTGACTTGATAGTCCGATGTTCAAATACCTGTATCTCTGGTTCTAATTGGAATATCTGAAAAATTCTTTCAGATTCTGAAAGCATAATTTGCATTCTTTCAATGGTGTTCCTATGGGATTTTATTATAGGGCCCCATATGAGGCCTCTGGCAGTGTAAGGGTTAAGTGGTAAAGGCCTTTAAGGGAAAGCTCTGCCTGCACCAAAACATCAATGTCTATGTGTATACCCGCTGACATGCACATTGTTTTGTATAAAGTTCGTGCCCACAAGAGAACAGCTTGGGTTTTGAGTGATTGCAAAAGAATGCCTTCATAACGTGTATGGATTTATTTTGAATTATTGTAAAAAATATTCTTCCCATTACTAGTATGGTGGCCCAGCAATACTTCAGCAATTCAGTCTGGTAAAAGGACTCTGAAGGGTTGGCCAGACGTTAAACTAACCCCACAAACAAACAGATCAGCAATTCAGTCTAGTATGTATGAAGTTTTCTTTCTGCAGAATATCCTAACCGATTTAAATATATTGGTTTATATATTTTTATTCATACCAATAACCCATGCTCCACGATCATTAAACATTGTTTTACAAACCCCCATATCTATTGTATTATACGTTTGAATTGGAAACAAAATACATGAAATAAGTCGTTGTCAGAGATTCATTACGAAGTACTTTGCTTACAAGCAATTGCAGGATGTTTTAAAACTAAATTACATTTTATTGTTGAACATTCGGATTAGTATCCCAGTTTGCAATAAAAATAAACAAGATCCTTGTCAAAACTAAATAACGTCCACTTGGACCACTTTCTATTTGCTCTTTCCAATAGCCTGCTATTGATAATGCTATGTGTACAGTGGAGACTTTTTCTCTCAGGCGCAATATATATTCTAATTGAAAACAACTTTGCAATATGCATTCTACTCCTAGATTCTTCCCATTCATCTTGCAGAGTTTGATTCATTATTATTCCTGAGCACAGCCCCCAGGGGAATTAGGGGTTGGAAAAAAGGGTCATGACCCTACTGGTTCCCTCCATTGGTTCTTAATGATGTTTCCCTTAAGGGCCTATGCAAATGAGTTGGTCCGCTTAAAAGGTTTAGGACTTTCTCATTATTGGTTCCATTAAAAGGGGGGCAAAAGAAGGGGTTAGCCCCCAAGAAGTTGGATGCTCTAAAAAGGACAAGAATCCTTCAAACCTTTTCCTAACAGGTGATTGGTGAGTAAGGTGGTTTAATGGTGTAAAATCAAAAAAAGCATTTTCAGGCTTTTGAAGTTGTAAACCATCATAAAGATATTAAAACAAATAGAAATGGTTACAGATCTTCACCGCCATTATTACTTTTTATTGTGGTGTACACTGTTACATACCGATCCCATCTATGAGGGTCCTTCTTCGAATTCACCCTAATAAAAGTCACAGTTACAACGTAAACATAACATAGACCGTATAAATGCGTACCCTGCAACAAATATTATGATGCCCAAAATTTACACTTATACCCTTATATAAGATTGGGGGCCTTCCATTAAGCTGTGGTATCTGAATGGTGCCAACTTTATGGGGCTATGCCTGAAGGTTAGGTGATTCAATAATTTCCAACCTACATTGTCACATAGACTCAAAGAGGGCTGTGTGTCCTTATTTGCACAGATTGGCTGTGTCTTAAGGCCATATTACACTATGTGTTGGCTGATTCCAATGGGGCCGTTTCTATTCCGTTTTTGCTGACACGAATAGCAAACGCAAATTTTGATACCCAATGCGAAGTGTAATATAATAAAAAGTTTGCGTTGGGGACAAGACCCCAAAACGCGTAGTATAATATTACTTTGCGTTGGGTCGCGTTGCATACCAACGCGACCCAACACATAGTGTAATATGGCTTTAATACAGCCCTAACGTGAATCGGACACATTGGGCAATGCAACCCGACGCGTATGCAGACTCGACGCATAGTGTAATTATGGTTTCACTCTTTCTGAGTCCTCTATACACCTTACCCATGTTATCAAGGGCCCCCTCCCTCCCTTTGGAACCTTCACATACAGTCCTCAGTTCCATAGCCAACCTAGCACCACTTCTAAAGGCATCCCTTGCTGTTCCCATGTATAGACCATCAGCTGGTAGTAGCACCCGATCCTTCCCAGGCCCTAAATCTTGTCAGGCATGGAACCCCTCATCTCATGCATGATCATACCCATGCCCACTTAAGTGCAATGTTCCCTGACCTCATCCATAGCCCTTTATACACCATCTCCCATTTAATCATCCCCATTGCCCTTAACCGCAACCTCAATCTTTCAGGGAGGGCTGCTTAGCCCCGATGCCTTGCCTGCTTGTCTGACTTGTCCCTACCTGTTTGCCTTATCCTCGAGATGCTTGCCTTGTCCTTTTCAGTTTGCCTTCTCCTCAGCCTGTCCTTCCTCTGGCCTGCCTTGTCGCTTACATTTTCCTTTTACTCTGCCTGTCCTGCCTACCTCATTTTACTTTCTCATCTCTGTCACTTGTTCCTATCTCTCTGCCTTGGCAATACCTGCTTCATTATCCCTTAGTGCCTGCTTTGATCCTGTAAGCCTTACTTTTGTTTTGTCTGCCTCTCATATACCTATATGTCTTTCCTGCCTCTTTGCCTTATTCCTTCATATCTACTTTATTCTTGCCTCTTCATATTTCCCCTGTCTATCCACATAGCCCCTATCTGTCTGCCTTGTCTCTGCCCATTTTTTGTCCCCTATCTGACTGTCTACCTTGTCCCTGCCTGTCTGCCTTACCGCACACTATCTGCCTTGTCCCTGATTTTCTGCCTTACCCCCGCCTGTCTCCATTGCTCCTGCCTATCTGCCTAGTCATTGCCTGTCTGCCTTACCCCTGCCTGTCTGCCTTTACCCTGCATGTCTGAATTACCCCTGCCTGTACATGTCTTGCCTTGTCACCCCCTTACCCCTGCCTGTCTGCCTTGGTATTGCCTGTCTGTATGGCCAATGCCCGTTTGTCTTGTCCTGTCCTGGCTCCCTTGCCCTTCCCTACCTTTCCCCTGTCCGTCTGCCTTGGTATTGCCTGTCTACATTATCCCTGCCTGTTTGCCTTGCCCCTGCCTATTTTCATTATGCCTGCCTATCTACCTTGGTCATACTCTACTCGAGTGCCTACCTAACCATACCTCCCTTCCCTTTCGTGCCTCTATCTCTCACTTTACATTTCATATAAACTCTTCCCCCTGTACTCATACTTCAACCCATGTCACCTTCAATCTTTATCAATAGGTTCCACCAGCCCCTCACAGCTCTTTAGTTCAGGTACCAAAGATCAGGCTATTAGTAGCAATCTGGAGAGTAATACATCTTCCCTCACCAAAGTGAAGCCTGTCCTAGTGAACGATTTTTCCCCACAGTCCAATGACCCCTTCTATCACACCTTTTCTTCTGTAGCCATAATTACCTCCTCTCTGATGGAAATACCTCACGTCTCTACCAGCAACCTCTATTGGAAAATTTCACATGAAAGGCCTGGATTGGAGGCCTATCACAGGACTGTCATTCCAATAGAGCCTTTATTTGTAGACACACAGGTCCCCTTTTATAACCTTTCCTTGTGAGTGTAATTACAGTACTAGCAGTTGGTATGTACTTAAGTAAATCATTCTATGTACAAGGAAAGTAGTACAAAGCACCTTTCTGTACTAGAAATGCATCAAGTACTTGACGTTCAGATCACATACCCTGCTTAGGGCAGATCCAATCATAGCATACGTCAAGCTGTCCAAGTCAGAACATTATTCCATCTGTTTTTTCTCCTTTGGCTGTCTGTGCCTAGTATGAGCATGAGGCTGAAAGGCAACAGTCAACACCTTGTTACGACTACTTATAGGGAATGCAGGTTCTAGCAGAATAGTGTATGGCTTAGGCCTTACATTGTTGTGTAGTATGATCTCAGGTGATAATGATCATTGCTGTATATTATAATGTATATACACATTATATTTGCACATATATCAATGTCGGAAATTAAGGTCGGGTGCACAATTCCTTAAGCTATGCATCCGAAATTTGGTCCATGCACCCTCCTAATATATAGCAATTACATTAACTATTAAAAATGTGCACATTGTGGGTGCATACCTAAAAAAATCGCACACCCGGCCTCGAAAATGTGTGTGCGGGGTGCAGGGTGCTTGATTTCCGACACTATATATATATATATATATATATATATATATATATATATATATATATATATACATACATATATATGTCTATATCTATCATATACATAATAGTTATATATATTTGTGTCTCCATTATATTTATACATATAAATAAGTAGATAGATAGATAGATAGATAGATAGATAGATAGATAGATAGAAGATAGATAGATACACAAAGATTTGAGGATATACTAATGGTGAGAACAAGCTTCCCTCACTTCATCAGGCGTTTGGTGACGGTACCCATGATGAATAATTTATAAGAATGGAGACACCCTTACCGAGGCAATGGTTCTTTTATGTGCAATGTCCTGTAGTCAGGGCATCACACGTATAGTTTATAACCTGTTTGTAGCACATGGGGGACAGTTGGATATAAATATTATACATATAAATTGTTCTATTTACATATGTTATATCTTTAATTATAATTATCTATATCCATATTCATAAATTACCTTGCTGCAATTTTGAATCATTATTTGATACTTCTATTATAAATATACAAGTCGTTCTACATCCAGTCGTTGAGTTTGGTATACACTTCAACTTAATTCTTATATTCATAAATAAAAATTAATATATCTACATGTATATGTACACTTTTTGTATATCAAATTTAAGGCCTGTGCATGTGACACATATACCTTTTGTACATATACACACCTCAATTCGAACAAATAAAACCAATCCTCCATTACATTTTTATTATAATATTCAAAGAAAGTCACTGACCTCCCTAACAATCTTGAACAAAAAAGATAGATGGAAGGTCCATCTTGCAGACCATTTTCTTGACTCCCACCACCCATTCCCCTGTCCCCCTCTCTCCCTTATCTCCATGTAACCCCTCCCCCCGCCATTACATTTTTACTATGATATTCAAAGAAAGTCACTGACCTTTCCAACAATCTTGAAGGAAAAAAAAGATGGATGGAAGGTCCATCTTGGAGACCATTTTCTTGACTCCCACCGTCCATTCCCCTGTCCCCCTCCTTCCCTTATCTCCATGTACCCCACCCATTACATTTTTACTATAATATTCAAAGAAAGTCACTGACCTTCCTAACAATCTTGAACAAAAAAGATGGATGGAAGGTCCATCTTGGAGACCATTTTCTTGACTCCCACCGCCCATTCCCCTGTCCCCCTCTCTCCCTTATCTCCATGTACACCCCCCCCCTCCCCCGATAACATTTTTACTCTAATATTCAAAGAAAGTCACTGACCTTTCTAACAATCTTGAACAAAAAAGATTGATAGAAGGTCCATCTTGGAGACCATTTTCTTGACTCCCACCACCCATTCCCCTGTCCCCTCATTCCCTTATCTCCATGTACCCCCTCCACCCTGGCGGCCAGACTGGTCAATACAGCACGCTATCAGTAATGGGTCTATAAGGGTAGTATGATTAGAGACGCTGACCGCCTTAGTCTGTCGAGTCAGACTCACCGGTTTCCAAAGTGAGTCTGTATACCGGCAACCATTTCAGGTGGGGATTCCTACCTGCATCCCAGCATGCTTTGGGGCCACTGGTTTATAGCAAGTAGGATATAAACCAGCCAGCAGCCCAAAAACCATCAAAGGGGTTCCCCATGCCATTTATAGAGGGCAAATAAAATAATTCCTGACAATTTTAAATTGACCAATAAAAGCCATGGACTGTTGTGGGTGTACGGACCCATTATGTAATAGCTAAGTAGGTCAGGAACGTACTCTGGCCGCCTCACCTCTAGGGTCCCTCCAGGGTAATAGGCATTCACCTCCACCCTACCAGGCCCCAAGTGGACATTCCCCATGAGGCCCTGAACAGCCAGGCTCCAAACCTTTACAGACTTTGATGGGTGTAGTGGACCTGGTT
Source organism: Lepidonotus clava (assembly GCA_936440205.1). Lineage (NCBI taxonomy): Eukaryota > Metazoa > Annelida > Polychaeta > Phyllodocida > Polynoidae > Lepidonotus > Lepidonotus clava. Next base: position 11,629,744 of record OW387138.1, read on the forward strand.
TGATTTAAAGGGAGCCAAAACCAATGTCATGTCAAAATATGGCAAAATTTTACTAACTCAAATAACTATGAAAACAGGTTCTAAGAGACTAACAATAGCCATTGGTGCAGTACAAATCATGATAGCTAACTGTAACTTAACTTGAATTCCATAATACTCAGGCTATTTATGCCTGAGGACAGCAATGTGGGTCACCAAAATTGACCAGAGACATGTTTTAGAGTGTGTTGATGTTGTGTAAGTCTGTATTTACAGTCAATATTTTTCCATGGGCCTAGGTTATGGCCATAGAAAAAATTTCAATTGTAAACAGAATTTGCAAAATTTTTGACCCAACATTGCTTTTGGCTCCCTTTAAAGCAGGTGAGCATGTCTTGATTTTCGGACAAGTGAATATTTTGTTTCATAATCCCAATCCATGCAGGTTGCATTAACATTCATGTTTACCATGAAATATTGTCCCCATGCTTATATGACCGTTGCATAATACAAAACCAAAGCAATTCGGTTGACAAACTGCTCCTAAAATTTGTGAAATGCAGCTTTATATACTGGCTCCCCCCCCCCCCCCATAGGAATCAATGCTAAACGAAATTGCAATATGTTTTTGCAATGCATGGAGATAGCAATTAGTGGATGTTTGCATTTCGTAGGTTTTCGTTGTTGGTAGCTATTTTTAGACTTCAATATCTATTCAATACATTCCATGTTGATATACCTACGATTTCTCTATGCATTTCCTCATATCGTCATCTTAATTTCTGAGGAATGATATTAACTATCAAATGATGGATAACTTTCAATCCACCATTTAGTGGTATAACTTCTTTTTTTGTAAAATCCCTCGCATTAGTCGATGTCAGAAATCTAACCATATTAATGTCGTCGATGAGTATAACGAAACATCAACGAAGAGAAGATTAGTAAAGGGGAAATTAGCTTTCCCCTACAGCCTCTATAATGCAGACAAAAACCTACAACATAATCACATAATGATACTAAATAATACAGTAATCTGATGTCAACCCGTGTATGTTCTATTTACATAACAGAAAAACAACATAATAATGTATAGAATAAAAACATTTGGAGTATGACGCAAGCTGTGTGCATTAACTGTAACACTTATGTCCACGTTTATGTCTATGCCTATAACACTCCTTCGTCATACATATCACGATGCATCAATTAAAGTCATTTAGTCTATAGTGGGTCACCTAATTACTGGCACAATGGTGGATCGTTGGTGCCTTGTGGTGCACACAATTCAGAGAAAGAGATATTGAAGTAGCAGACATGTATTCTAAGCTATATGGATGCCATAGATTATGTCTTAACTGTTTATATACCACTACAGCTGCATATGCCTAAAGCCTAGAAAGTATTCTAGGACACGTTTGTTAAGGTTAAAAAACTACTAACAATTTAAAGTAATCAGTCTAAATTCTAATCATATCTTGGTGGTTCTAGCAACGAAATATGATTATCAGAGATGGATCCAGGAGGGGCACCCAGGGCATCCTGACCCCCCCCCCCCACAATCCCCTTTTGGTAGGAACATAAACTTGCCAAAAGGGAAATGATTATGTAAAATTCCGTGCACACACACAATTTAATTAAGTGTGTGCACGGAAATGCATGCCATTTTAGTACTTAGCCTATATTTATTTTTTTAAAGGATTTTATTGAGTAATATATCCCCCCTTTCCAAAATCCTGTATCTGCCCATGATTGTATATCAGGGATGTAATGGAATGGGTGCTAGGTTTCTCTGTTTCTTTATGGAACGTGCTAAAAATATATATCATGTACGTCTAAAATTAACTATTCTTCATCTCAGATACACATTAATTTTATCGTGTATTCCCAAAATAGGCATTATTGGGACAAGGCCAATATATTGATACATAAAATACCAATACATGTAATAACAATATTGTCTGTGGTTGGACCAAACCGCATTCTACCTTAGACTCTAACACAATCATCTGTTTTGAACGTTCAATTCCAGCATGGCGTGACGCCAACAGATTATACCTTAATACCATGTACCTTGTCGCGCCGGTAATTTTTTTTTCTTAAAGATAATTATACTCTTGACAGGTACATCGAAAAAGGAAACATAGACTTTACTTCCCCCCTGGTCCTGTTCTTTCTGTTTTTTGTTATGTCGGGGAATATGCCCCCGAGCCCTCCCCTTATTGAAATTGAGAAGCTGTAACTATTAAACAATTTTAACGTATAATATATCAGGCAATAAACCACGGTTGACGCTGAGAACAAAGGAATTGGGCCGAGGATATATCACGTATTGGTGGATGCAGTGAAGTGGAACGGTATAATCTCACAGCGTATACACCTTCTTTTCACTGGACCTATGGTCGTACATTTTTTTTACACTTTTGCCTCTAACTTGTTTGATATTCATCAAAATTACATTTAGTGAGTAAAATGTACTTCTGAACCTTGTGCATTGGCCCCTGTAATCAGATTTCAAAAACGTTGATGTCTTCATTTTCAAATGATTTAATTAAAACAAAAAGTTTTTTCTGCCCATAGACTGCCATGTTAAAATTCTTCATTTTCTAACCATAATATCTTGGCTAATATTTACTTCCCATGTACCCTTTTTTCTTGGTTAATGACTATTGATATGCCTTAAATTTGGCATTGTAAAACTTTGCTTGATCACTATTTTTCACTTGATTATCATGGATCAATCTGAGCAACACCAGTGGTCGGATTGGGCAAGTATGAACCCTATGGAAATGATTAACTTTTATTCTTCATTTAATCATAAAAAATCAAAACCTTCTAGAAATATAAAATTGGACACATGAATAAACTTGATAAGGTTCTTAGCTACATGTTGCTCCATAGTGCATGGTAATTCAATGAATGATAAACAAGTTATAAGCAAAACACACAAAAAAAGACCCGTGGTTTATGTCAGATACAGAACTTGTGTGGGGCAGTACTTGATATACTCACTCGGCTAGCGCCTCGTGATTATATCGCGTACAGCCCCACACTCGTTCTGTATCTACCACGTAAACCCAGGCCTTCGGCACTAAAATGAAGAAGAATCGGGAGGGGGCCAATATACTGTATGCCACCAAGGAGTCTACAGAGATTGTACACTCCTTAGTACTACTCGATCCAAAAAATTCATAACGCACCCCCCCTAGTCATTCAATGGATACCACATTTTTTAGATTTGTTGGGAGGTTTGAGGATCCTCCGAACTCCGAGCAAAACAACATGTAGCGTCAGTTATAAGCGTAATTTACCTTCAGTACATATTTTAAAAGTCACCAGTGGCAGTAGGCCTACAGGACATCCCTCATGTCATGTAGCATCAGTAATAAGCGTCATCTACTGTCAGAGCAAACGTCATTCCTCACCAGTATCGGACATATCTTACATGTTGTGTAGCGTCAGTTATAAGCGTCATAATTATAGCGTCAGTACAAAGGTCATAAGTCTGCAGTACTGGACATCCCACACTTCACGTAACATCCCACACGTCTAGCAACATCAGTCATAAGCGTCACTTAGCGTCTTTAACATCAGTTATAAGCATCATATAGCCTCAGTACAAAATGTCATAGCTCACCAGTCCTGGACATCGAACACTTCACGTAACAGTATAAGCCTCATTTACCATCAGTAGAGTACTGGACATTTAGCGTCATTTAATATCAGTTATAGGCGTCATTTAGTGTCAGTACAAAGAGTCATCACTCAACAGTACTGGACATCCCACATGTCATATAGCATCACTTATAAGCGTCATGTACTGTCATTTACCATCAGTACAAACCTCATAAGTCACAAGAACTGGACATCCCTCATGTCATTGTGTCATTGAAGCCCCATACCCACAAGACAATTTTACGGGCAAGGTACTATAGGCGACTGGGAGAATCAGCCGATTCTTATGATCACCTGTCAGTACGGTATATTGAAATGTGCATGTTTGATATGAGTCATCCCTACAATTGACTCTCCTAGTAGAGTCAGCCGATTTTAGAGCTGATCAGTCGGCCGACTCGGTAAAAATTGCCCAGTGGGTATAGAGTAATCAAGCGTCAGTAACAAGCGTCATTAAGCATACGTACAAAGGTCATAACTCCCCAGTACTGGACATCCCATATGTCGTGCAACATCAGTTATAAGCGTCATTTAGCGTCATTTACCATCACTTATAAGCGTCAGTACAAAACTTCATAACTCACCAGTACTGGACATCCCACATGTCCCGCTTCCACATGGCGCGTCGTCGAGCCGTGACGTCCGTTGTCGTCGTCGCCGTCGACGGCACTTCCGGTTCCGCTCTGAGCTACTTCCGGTCAGTGGCACTTCCGGTCAGCGGCCACCACCACCGCCACTCCTCCTGATGGTCAGCAGCGTCGCGATTAAATCCAGAATGACTGAGGTTGTGGGAGGGGGATTGAGATGGGAACTGGGTGGTTTGGGAGAAGGGGGGATGGGTCACTGATCGCTTTAGTCGTCCAGTTCCTGCCAACGGCCAACCAACGCTGTTGCTGCTGCTACTACCACTACCGCTACCGCTGCCGCCGCTACAGCCTCCAGGGCCTCTGGTAGTGGGTAATCACACACACAGGAGCAGGCCCTTTTTCCTGAGGGCCTTGGATCTCTGCCGAGACCTAGCAGGCCTGAGATTAAAGGACCCTTAGGTCAGGCGTGGGGTGTGTGGAGGGGGGATGTTAGGGGGGGTTGTTATTATTAAAGGAGCTGTGACACTTGTGCAGGAGGGATGGGTAGGAGGCCTTAATAGTAGTAGTAGTAGTGAGTAGTAGTAGGGAGTAGTGGCCCGCAGTGGCTTAAGCAGGGGGTTCCTGTGTGTATGGAACCCCCTTAAATTTCCCAAAATATGATTAAAATACAGGAAATTCTGCCAAAAATTCAAGTCGGAGCCCCTTAGATTTACCTTGAACCCCCTTTGACTTGCTACCCCCTTGGTGACACTTGTATAGGAGGGATGGGTAGGAGGCCTTAGTAGTAGTAGTAGTAGGGAGTAGTGGTATCACAGTGGTATCCTTCCTGTGGTGGTGGCGCGAACGCTGTTGTTGTGGTTCAAATGTCGTCTGCTGCGGCGTCCTCCGTACATCCAACGCTTTCAATGTCGTCTGCTCGCTCCTCCTTTAAGCCTGTCTCGCTCTGTTAAGTGCGCGGGCCTAACTGGGCTGTCTGGGCTGAGTACATAGGCCTCCCCCTCCTCTCTCTATCTCTCCAGTGCTTCCACTCTCCTACACAGACTCTCTCTCTCTCTCTCTGCTCCCCGTCTTTGCCTCTCGGACGCAGGCAGGCCGGGTGCCAACAGAGACTGGTAGTCCACACGCCGGTTATAAGCGCCTGGTCGCGCTGGGACCTACGCTACAGTAGGACACGGAATTAAAGAACCAGCAAAACATTCCGAGAATTTGGCAATGAGCCCATCCCACATTGGGTATATCCCAGGGTTGGACAAGAGTCGGACAAAATTACCATATAAGCGACCCTTGTCTCCTAGAGCTGGTATTACTGGAATAACTAAGAATTATATTTTTCTTTATCACCAAGTACTGATAAAATGTTATGATTTATTAAATTTTACCAATTGACATATTTGCAGGTTTGCCAGTCAATCAAAATGCTGCATTTTAGAGAAAATAGGGTCAGACATTATAGGTTGGGGTGACAGGCTTTAACATTGGTTCCTATGATAAAAAGACCAATATATAAAGCTACATTTTACAAATTCTATGAGCAATTTGTCAACTAAACCACACTGTTCCATTTTGTTTCAAACTCTTTCTTTGGGGGTTAAATCAGAAAGAAATTGCTATGAAAATTCGTGGTAAAATATTGATGTTCATGTTTACTGGGATGGGCTAATTATTTATGTTCATAATCTTACGTCAGCTCAGTAGAAGCGTCCTGTCATTCTACAAATACCTTTGTCACCGTTTGGGCTTTTCCCCTCTTTTTATTACTGAAAGAATTCTCGCCCCTGGTTTACATCTAAAACAAGCAGGGACGGAATTCCTTCTTTTACCCACAAATAAATCATTGGAGTTATCTTCCTTCAAGGTAGTTTATGTAAGGAATATTTGTAGGTAGTCTAACTTTATTATTCTAGGAGATTTATTGGGAGATCTAAAAGATAATGTGAGAATACATTAGAAACATTAGCATTTGCTTCATATTGTGCTTTATAATATAGTTATAATAAATATGTGAAATAATTCAGTAATTTGCCGGTATGGAGATGCCATGTGAAAGACGACTTAACTGGTAGGAGGATGACGCCTCTATACCTCAAAGATGCGATGGGTTTGCGTTATATGCCTTGTTAAATACAGACTTCATAGAGATAGCCTTTAAGGACATTGGTATTAAGCATGGCTCCCCATTCATCATTTTCTTAGCAAAGGTAGGTAGCGGAGTATATGATAATCTACTGTTGACAACTCCAGCATGCCGCACATACAATTGAACACGTCGATTGGATCCTAATTGTGTACGTTTGGAAAAATATCTCTGATGCCTAACTATGGGGGACGTTTTTTTGAATTTCCTTTATGAGCTGCATTCCTTTGTGTGATATAAACATGTAAGGAGTCGTAAAACGTAAATTAACATTGACAACCAAAATTATGATGTCACATTAGTTTGAAATTGGTCAATTTATTTACACGTCGATATTGATCTTGATATGATCTTTATATGTAGGCCTATGTTTGACATTCCTTGATTATGATAGATGTAAGAATTTGCGTAAAAGGTTTATTGCTTTTGCTAAAAGACATGCTTTAGAACATCAAGGATTTAAAAATAGTGTAGAATCAATCATTTGAAAACATGACAAAAGATACACCATATGACTGCTCATCTACAGCAAAAACTATATATGATACATGATAAATTATGTATATATAATATATTTACATGGTGTACACACACAAAACACACACATTCAGATATATGATATCATATAATTTATGATACTTATTATATCGTATATCTCTGTAAGTGTGTGTGTGTCTGTGTGTGAGCGTTTGTATGTGTGTCTGTGTCTGTGTCTGTGTCTGTGCCTATGTTACTCTATATCCATGTGTCTATGTGTGTCTACACTATGTGTCTCTGAATGCACCAAAACCAATTACATGGGAAACTACAGTAGGACGATGCCATATGGACAGCACAAGACACTAAATGATTGGTCCCCATCTGTTAATCCTCCATAAAACAGAGCTTTTTATGTTTCACAAGACATTGGTTTATGTTTCATCAGACAGTGGTTTATGTTTCATGAGACCAAAGGCGCACAGCTGTCGGATTGAATGTAGTGGTCTTTTTATGGCCAACGACAGAGATATGACAGAGGACGAGCAGTTAAGGAGTTGTTGTGGTAAAAACAACAGGGTGCAGGTGTGGAGGCAGAGCTAGAGCTGCTCAGAGCTGCTCAATGATGCTGTACTTACAGTAAGATATCCAACTACTGCTGCTAGTCTGCTAGGCCATAGAGTGGTGAAGTCACTTAGTGCCTAGAGCGTTCGGCTGGCAGGCAGGTGGCCCGGGTTCGATCCTTGGCTTGGCTGGGCTGCTACACCTCTCTGGTTCTCCCCTTGTGACAACAAGAGGGTTAGCAATGGTCTTAGGGCCACTGGCAGAGCTAGAGCTGCTCAGAGCTGCTCAAGGATGCTGTACTTATAGAAAGATACCCAACTAGTGCTATTCCAAGGGGCATGGAGTGGTGAAGTGCCTAGAGCATTCGGCTGGCAGGCAGGCGGACCGGGTTCGATCCTTGGCTTTGCTGGTGCCCCTTGTGCCAATAATAGATTTATTAGGGGTCTTAGGGCCACTGGCTGTTGTGTGTATGGCCCTGTCTATCGGTCTATATGTGACCATATACATTGAAGAACACTGGCCTTGGTAAACATGTAGGGATATGGTCTTTACCTTGTCTCAACCTTCTCCCTACCTTCTCTCTGCCTTCTCTCTGCCTTCTCTCTACCTTCTCTCTGCCTTCTCTCTGCCTTCTCTCGTCATTCTGTCTGCCTTCTCTCTACCTTTTCTCTACCTCTACCTTCTCTCTACCTTCTCTCTACCTCTACATTCTCTCTACCTTCTCACCCCGTGGGGGTTCCGGGGAAGAATAGGCCCCCAGTAGTCCCTGCTGATCATATAAGATGATGATAGGGGGGACCCTGCACTGACCTTAGTTGTTGAAATAGCGTAAAACATCCGTTACTCACTCACTCTACTTTCTCTCTACCTTCTCTCTACCTCCTTTTCTCTAAATCCTTCACTCTACCTTCTCATAGATTCATTCACCATCACTGCCATTTATATAACTCTAGCAGTTAATTAAGGCGTAAAACAACCTATAGCCAACCAACCCACCAACTGCTACTCCATCACTCTGCAACAAGATCTCTCTCAACTTTCCAAAAACAAGAGTCATTGAGAAGGGACTTTGCTTTGTAGGCCTTTAACTAGACACTGGCTTTACAAGATTACTACATCCTACGCCTCAAAAGTAGTCAGGCGTTTGTTGCTGGTACAGTACCGGCCGCTGGGGCAGAGCAAGTTACAGCTACAGTGCAAAGATCACTCTCATAGTTAGGTGGTGACTGGTCGAAGCGGCAGAGTGCTCTCTCTGTGTAAATTCTGAGGCGTTGACCTAAGTAGCAATAGTGCGATCTAAAGTGAAGATCATCTGTCCAATATCAGTTACTTGTTGAAGCAAAACATTGGCTGGGATAGACACATTCCAACTATATCATAGGTTACGTTCACCTTAAGGTATAGCTTCAAGTTCCTTAAAATTGATGTGTTTTATCAAGGAATAATCTACTCATGAACTGCAACTCAGGATTGGCATCCAACAAACATAATCACCTGTTTACTGGCGCATATATAGCGCTAAAGCATGTCGGCTCGACCTACAATTAATGTCCTATCTTTGTTTGACCTGTACTCTAACATCTATTTTCCTGGCAAAGCTATAAACCATTTGATTTATGAGATTTACAAGGTGTATTATTATCTTTTTTTTATATTACCTGATAGAACGGAACAATATGTTTGTCAGTTTCAATATGCACCAGGGAATACCCATTATTTACGTATGTAGGCCTACGCATTTATATATTTTATCTGGATCTCGGGCCCATCCCCGCTAGCATGCCCAATACGCATTTTATAATGTATTAAATAAGCCCCGACCCCACCCCTTTGTGTTTAGGTAACCAATAGACGGCCCATAATGTAGGAAGTTTATAGATGGCGTTTTGAAACATACCTTAATGGTACAACATGTACATTTCCCACGAACCAGCACAGTAACCCTTCCCACAGAGGTCTTGTTCCCAAACCTATAGCCTAGGCCCATTGGTCTCCATATCCCAAAACAGAGGTTTGGGTCTATACCTCTTTCAGGGTGCCACCCTAGCTATTGGGAAAGGTGTACAACCCAAAAGAACATGTTATTAATGCGGACTCTCCTAGGTGGCGCCAGCATTCCGCCGTTCACAACATGATCCCACAAAGTTCGATATCTTTCCGAAGATGAAATATCGTTGCAAGAAGGTTGGGAAGTGGGCGGGACAGGGGAGGCGTGCGAAAGAGAAGAATTTCCGCGTACTGCCATATTGTTCAATGACATGCAAACAAACAAAAGTCATTTTCTCTCGAGGAACTACTAACCTTCCGTCCGCCATACTTAATCTGCAGGTTTTATGGGCCTTTCTCCTACATTTGCCTTGAAAGTTTGGTTTGGTAAATAAATGTATTGTTATACCTCATATGGATAACACTATTGATCAGTTAATGATTCTGATCAAAGTACAATATAACTTTATCTGACTATATGAGTGCATGAATATTATTTGAAAGTATGAATTCCAATGGAAATCCTGAGTTCTGCATTTAAGAATTGTGTTACCTTAATATACTCTTGAAATCTGTATTGTTTAACTGATTAACTAACTCTATGTACTTTTTCCCATAATCATATCATAGTGTAAAGAAGCTATTGTCCGGTTGCAGACAGACCCACGCACATTTTTTTTTATTTCGGAGCTCCATCTTACAATGTAAGTTTTGTTTATGTAATTGCATGCACAGGTTACAGGAGAAGGAAAGCAAATTATTTACAAGACCCAGAGATACATAAAGGACAATACAAATATTTGCATTCAACAGGACATTACAAAAACATGCCTCTCCTACTCTAGTAGCGTTGTCTGACAAAGGCTCTATTAACACTTAATAGCACCGAGATATATGGCTTCACACCGAGACACTAATGAATTGTGTCACTGCCTCACAAATCAGAATGAACGGTAATGGAAAGGAACACTCCACTGGTTACCTATTGTTTATTGCACATCTAGACAACCTGTTTTTGCAGAGTCAGGAAAAATAGCAAATAGATTTAGGCTATTAAATGCTGAATAGATTTGTTTAAATGCTCAAATGAACTATATTGCTTTGAACGCATTTACTTTCCACTGTACATAATCGGATATAGTGTTCGCTTTATTCGCCCCTTTAAATGTCAGCAAAAATATGTACAACGTGAAAATATCGTTTAGAATAACATTTAGTGGTCCAAACGCATATTATTTCCCTATGTTAATTATAACTTGTAACAATACTCATAATAGCAATGAACACAAAAATAAATATTCGCGAATTTTCGATCAAAACCACCAAACTTTATGCACACAGAAATATCTTCGTTTATAGTATGTATAGATATAAATCAAAAGGATGTATAGATGCTATCTTGCCCTTCAAAAAACCTGTAAACATTGACTGCCAACTATAGCAGTGGTCCGCGAAATATAATGCGCGAAAATAACAATTAAGTAAGCTGTTAAAATTAATACATTTAACTCCAACAACAATGAAAACTATGATACACAGATAACCCATGGGATCAGTTTATTTAGTATTTCCCGCGCTTTACTGTACTTTCCGAATGTCGTCTGCGCGATGCTCGTGGCGCCCCCTTGTGACGCTACGCTTAACCAGGCGTGAAAATGGCGTTCAGTATCTTTGAGACGTTCAGCATCTATTGTAGCAAGAGGCAGTGAACCGGAAAGCGAGGGATCTTTCCTGGTTTCTTTTTTTCATTTTCTTCTGTGCTTCCGCCGGCTAAGCCCTTTCCCCTTTGTATCTTATATCTCTCGCCTTGAAGAGGTTTGCTGAGGTAGAAATGAACGCTGCTATCTCTGAGGTACATGGCTGGGAGGTGGTATAGGAGCGGATACATTGCGTTTTCCTTTGCTGTTATGTTGTGATAAAAGTTGCTTGTGGACAATTTGTGAACGAGGTCTTTATCCTTTAGCTTCAAAGTTGTTTTTATTTGTTGGGATAGTTGGTTTCTAACATAAGACACTTTTGTATCTGTATTTTCTTCTGTCAGATTTATAATCGGTTGCGCTTCTTCTACTTTGGATAATATGGTCTTTATATTTCATGTCTATGTATTGGCTATTAAACATTGTATTTGTCCTTGATCAAGTGTCTCTATTAGTAGAACTAAGTTAAATAAAATCCTACGAGACATCATGATGAGACACTTTAACCCCGATATTACCCCTTACTCGATCGTGGTTCACCTACAACAATATTAATATAAACTGAAAACCGAATATTCAATGCAAAAGTACAACCGAAACCTTTGCAGTTCATATTCCTTCCTTCATGGTCATGCATTAGGCCTACAGACATTACACTTATAATAAATTTGAAAAGCAATAGATAAAGTATAAAAGTGCACACCATTGCATGATGTTATATACCGTATAAATGGTTTCTGTTTGAAAATACGTTCAAGGGAAATGATTAAAAACTAGCTGCATTAAGATACAATAAAGGAAGTAATCGATTATAAACAATAGAAGAACTGTAAGAAAGAAAATCTGACATTTCGATAAGTTTTGAAGATACATCTTCATAGTACTTGCATATTATTCACAGGTAACCACAATCCACGTTTTAGGGGGAAAACTGACTTTTTGATTAGTTTGAAAGGTATATATCTTCATAGTACTTAAAAGAAATATTCACAGGTAAGCAAAATCCACGTTTAAGGGAATTGATTAGATATATAAATCTACAAGTACACTGGAGATGTACATTCATCAACAGCAATTAATTGTCCATTTGATGACAAATGTTCCCTAGAAATGCTGAACGCATTCTCAGAACAACCACGCCACCTTTTGTATTTGGAGTGTACCAAGGATGATCCTAGCATGATCTAGTAGCGTCACCTAATGTTTTAACTGGACACTATGCATCTTATGGCGAAATTTGGAATGATTAGTCAATTTGATTAAGCGACCCCAGACTACGTATAGATAGCACTAGCATGTTTAATACGGTCTAGGCAGGTTTTGCCACATTTCTCAATCTTTTTTATTGTTTATTGCAATTGCAAGAAAACTCCACACATTGCAGTTAAAGATGCTAATGTCTCATTAAACAAAGAAAGGGACAACTTAATGTTATCCACCATTTATTTAGCTATCATTACTTGTAGCAATACCATTTTAGTTAGACTGGTTTCCAGTCTTGTTATGCTTTTTTACCTGCTTTGATGAATTGGAACCCTTAATAATACTCCAAATTCTATGTGTAGAAGCGATGCGCACATTACTGCTAAGCTCATATATTTTCTGTTTCAAATTAAAATCAAAATAACTGTGCACTATTAAGTTAAACATGTCCCTATTCTTTCATCTCGAGGTTGTTTATGTTTGGACCAACAACGATTGGTTAGCAAATGTGCATCAACAGCGCCAGCAATGTATTATGTATACCGATTTTGATTTTACAGAACATGCATATATATGCAATATAAAACTGTAATATGAAAATTAACCACAACTGCCTTATTCACACGAACATGTACTGTATCTAGATCTAAGATTTTGACAGTAAAAGCGGTGATCCGCGATGCACTCTATCTCATTGTGGATCACCAGCTTCAGCAAAAGACTAATAAACCATTTCCCCGGGAAAATCAATAACAATAACTGATTCTGGTATAACATTCACCCATCTTTATTTTAACAAAATAATACAAAATAATACATTGAAAACCGCACCCCAGCAGTTCATTTTGAGGAGTTCTCTTTTTTTTTTACAGACACACTTTTCTTTTGCAGTGAATCAGCTGCAGACCCTGTGAAATTGTCCATACACTGTCTGGGTGCCAGACGGGGTCCAGGGGTCAGCCCAGAAAATGATTCACCACACATTGACTCACGGGGGGGGGGGGGGGGGGCTGCAAATTGCATTCCCATACCCGAGCGTCTTCAACTTGCACTTAGCACACTCCCACTGCCCCAGTGCACTCAGCTCCTCCAGGCCATATCACTGCATGGATGGTTAGGGTGGGATGCGAGACTGGGAGGGGCGGGGGGGGGGGGGGATACTCCAGGGGCCCAGGAGTTTTCAGTCATTAACCATTTCAGTTTTAAATTTTAAGATTTTTAGTGCATCGAAAATGGCAAATCTATGCATTAAGAAACTGGCCATGAAAATGTTTAAAGAAAACAATTTCCCTGCCTCTTTCGTACAAAAGTACACGGCCATGACTGCCATTTGTATTGTTTTAGATAAAATTTTAGCGTGATTGATATTTTCCGTGTATGGTCATAGACCTACATAACATATGTATCTCTATGGTACGGTCAAACTACTCTGGAAAAGATAATTATGTATAAATGTAAAGTGGAATCGTATATATCGCTTTACAATTATTTCCCTCAAAAGTACTTGTAATGGAGGAAACCAAAAAAACAGGAGAAATAAAAGGTCACCATAAACCTGAAAGTGCCTAAATTGATAGATTTAAAAGTCCTTAACTGGGTCAAGGTATCCTAGTTAATCACTCGAGCAGAACGGTCACCCGGTGGGTTCTGACAGCCTCCTGAATGCTGCGACCGCCGCCTGGACCGCCGCGTGACACCATTTCCACGGTCAGGGTATGGGGGTATAGACGGGGGGTCCCTTTGTCGCATGTCGAATTTAAGATTTGGCTATGTTACATGTCTCTATCTTTTTTTTAATGTTCATGCCACATTTAAAAACTCATTATATCGCATGACGAATTTTAGGAATACCCTATGTCATGTTTTGTTGTGTTTTTTGTATAATTAAATTCGACAACTCTTCATAATTATATACACAAACGTCTTCTGATGTCGGTGATAAGAATTTTCACAAGTGACCACAGTGATGAACATGGATGAGTTAAAAGTTTCAATATTTATAAACAAAAGGAAATAGCCCCATGATTCGTCTCTCTATATTATAAGGACATCATAATAACTCATTTCACGTCATGTTCAAATAATTCCAGACATTTTTTTAAACACAATACCTATCTATAAAAATTGCCAACGTTAGATCCAACCTGTTCCATAACTCAACCTCTATATAACAATAACGTCGTTTTTTTCTTTATGTCTCTAAGCTCCATGTCGCATGTGTTATTAAAAAAGAAAAAAAGAAAAACGGCCTTGTCGCCCTGTCGGTTTTAAGTGTCTACACCCACAAGGGTGGTGGTCTGCGGCAGCAGCAGTGGAGGGCAAGCATTGAACCTCGGCCAACCGACAAACACGTGTGTGTCATCGCATAAGGGGCAGGATATACCTTGACATGCGTCCTGTGTGTATGTATACATTCATGGCACTGTGTTGTAGGTTATAGAAGGACGTATAGGCTTGATATAGTGGTTACCCTGGAAGCTGTAGTGTATTATAGAAGGAGTGAGGGTTGACAGTGTTAAAAATAATACTGTCACTGCAAGCTGCTGCTGCTGCTTTTGCCAATAGGACAGCAACCCCCATCTGCATTAGTCCTTTCATGACCTACTTACCTCTTACATACTAGTTTGAGGGTCTAGCGGACTTGGACGTAACTACAGTCTACATCTGCTAAGGCCTCTACAAGAATCCTGCATCCATAAGGGTAGTGCGGCCGTACTCGTAGGAGCAGTGACACTACCACAACCACAACACACTCACAGCCAGATCCAATGTCCAGGATCTAATCTATAATAGACCCTTCCCCCAGTGTGTGTGCTCAGTATATAATATAGGACCCTGGAGGAGAGTATCACTGGCCTCCTAACCCTACTGGAGACATATCCGTTTGAGGCTACTCCACGGAGAGAGAGTAGCGAGGATTTGGATTGAATAATATCATCGGACATCCGAGGGTTAGTCCATATTAGATAGCTCAGCACTAGCATTGAGGGTGTGGGGAGAACAGTGAGAGGTTGCAGAAGTGCTGGAGGCATCAAAAACACAGACAAAGAGGATTGATCTGCAGGATTGTACCATATTTTGTATATTCTGTGGTTGCTACACATACATTTTCCAAGATGACAGACGGCGAGGCAACGTTATTACCGGTAAGGAAAAAATATTATTTCAATATGTGATTCAGTGTTTTTTTGTTGTTATTTTCAATATAACAATATTTAACTATTATACTAAGTATATTAAATGCAGGGGCGGATGCAGGATTTTCAAAAGGTGGGGGGGGGGGGGGGGGCGAGTCAGCATAAGGGCTAAGTACTAAAATCATGTGCAATCGCTCATACACACGCAGCATTTTCCTCTCTTTTTTTAGTTTAGGGGTCCACCAAAAGGGGGGTGGGGGTCAGGACCCCCAGGACTCCCCCCCCCCTGGATCCGCCCCTTAAATGTGGACAGAGCTAAGGAGTAGGTTGGGACCCCCTAAGATTTCCTCTGAAACATTTATACATTTCGAAGGATATTTTCTTCAATGAAACCCATCAAACACTATCCAAATCAATTCCAAACCCCTTAAAAATTATCCTAATACACCACGTCTCTCTTCCATATATCCCATTAGTTCACCCCTTTATAGACTTTTAAATATGACCTTTTCATATAACTCTACACTACTAAATGCCACATCTATTAAGGATACTGTATGGGGTTTGTCACTGTGGGTGGTGCCAGGAGGAGGGGCAGGTGGCTAGGGCCAAGCGGGCTTAATCTCACCCATTGTCATTAATGCAAATAGACCCAGGGCTAATCCCTTGGGATTTATGCAGGGGAAATTGGGTTTGCTATTAACTGGGAACAAGGTTTGCTGTTTAATGACATTGATTGCAAGCATCAGCTGTGTAAAGCCCCATACCCACTAGGCGATTTTGTCCAGAGTCTGCCGATTATTGATGCTGAAATTGGCCGACTCTACTCTAAGAGTCGGCCGATTTTAGTGCCGATCGAGATCAAACATGCACATTTCAATATATCATACTAACAGGTGATCATAAGAGTCGGCGATTCTGCCAGTCGCTGGTCGCCAGTCGCCGGTAAAATCGCCTAGTGGGTATGGGGCTTAAGGCTAACGAGGTTTGCAGTTGTATGGGCATTATTATGTATGTGAAAGTGTCAGATTGCTCTATTGTTCCTATAATGTATGTATTATAAAAGGGATGGATTGATGATAAGTAATTACTTACATTCAAGTAAATTTAACTGTTCGTTATAACTGCAGGCTATATGCCTTCACATCAAAGGGCTTTAAAGGTTTACGTCTCAAGCCTGAAGGCATTTCTATTTGAAGTTTATGAAGTCTGTATTCAAATCTAAAATTACATTTAACCGTTGAATATATCAGTTAACATTAAGTTTTAAGGCATGTGCAATAGTGTCACATAATATATGATTTAAACAGATTTAAATGTGTTCTTTTATATAACACTGAAACAGCTGTGATTTTGAGTTGATAATATTATCATGAATATATTACATAAAGGGACCATGTAATATCTCAAAATACACAATACAATCTGATCTACTGACCACTTTACAACAAAATCAGTGCTATCGTGAATATGACCCCATATATTATTAGTATTTTAGATTGGCATATTCTTCTCGGCAATTCATTATGATGGCATATCAGTGATATGAGATAGTACAACTGCACATGATATAAATATAGGACCTCCCCCAAAGTATTTCAACAATACCATTTTATATGGCTAGGTCTAGGCTGTGGCCAGCCTAAGTAGAGTTCAGGTATACATGTTATGTAGTCCAGTATTGACTTTGCTTTATCTAGGGGAATCAGGACTGTCATAACCTAGGCTTTTATCTGAGTCGGCCTACTCACTCTCCTAACCACTGAGACAGAAATCAATAGGATATCAGCCCTCATATATCAACTATGTTGACTCTGATGTGACCTATGTAATCTGTTGTGGGCGCAAACTATTCTGTAGCAGTATTATCTAATAAAAAGGGGTAATTTGCACTTGCACATCAATGAATCAATGTATATTCTTTGATAAGGTCTCAGATAATTGGTTATTTATCACCATAGAGTGAGGCATAATGATTATTGTAATTGTTAATGTGGTTGATAACATGTCTAGACTATTTTATTTCTATTTAATGTACTACATATTCATAGCAATGTCCGGCCGTCTGTTTTGTTGTAAAAAATAATGGTGCTATATTCTGCTATATTGATTGAAAGAGGCACACAGATCGGGCATATTTCCTTATCTCTAGGTGGAGTAGAAAAGAAATCAAAATGACGTTTTCATGAATATTTTTGACTATCAAAAAGTGATAACCAACAACCAGAAAATCAAAAGTGATATATTATAAATCAAAATGCTGTAAAAGTGATCTAACAAATCTGATGGAGGTTTTAATACTTTCTGCAACTGCTCTTGTCCCCCGCCTTGTCCATGCATATGGTGGTCTATATTGGGGCATCAGCCAATTAGTTCTCTATTTTAGATGGGACTGCCAGGAACAGACAAAAGGTCTATATTTACATGTACCAATATAGCCTGAGGACTGGTCAATAGGGCCGTTTACCGGTCAGCTGACTGCCCTACTGACCTCCTGCATAATCCATGTGGATGTAAGAGGCCACTTAGTTTAAGCTGTACCGCACCAGACAGCTGTCAGACACACCCTACTTAGGCACACATATACAGAGGCACACCCAGACACATATATATGCACAGAGACACATACAGACATACACAGAGAGATACAGACATACAGACATGTGCACAGATAGAGACACTTCCAGGCACAAATATATATGTATTTTATTTCCATGCACTGCCACAGACACACACACATATACAGAGGCACACCCAGACAAATACACGCAGAGACACATACAGACACATACAGAGATACACAGAGAGACAAATACATACACAGACAGGGACACAGGCAGAGACACATCCAGGCACAAATATTATGTACACAGACACATACACAAACACATATGTGCACACAGAGACACTCACACAGATGTAGGGACCCAAGCACATGCAGACACCGCCCAACACAGACACACCAAGATACATATTCAAACAAACACAGACACAGTCATTTACAGACACACTTAGTACAGACACACACAGTCACATACTCACACAGTCACACACACACATTATACATACATACAGACATACGAAGACAAACCCAAACATTTTAATTGAATACACACCCTTCTCCAAGATTAGTCAAATCATGATATAGATATTGGTACGTTCTCATGAATCAAATTCTATTGCAATTATTTTTTTTTATATAGATGCAGATATTAGATTGCATACATGCCTCTAGCGATGATACTAAGTGGCTATACTTCATACTTGTGATACAGCACCAGCTCAAATCAAATTCTATTGCAATTATTTCTTTTTATATAGATGCAGATATTAGATTGCATACATGCCTCTAGCGATGATACTAAGTGGCTATATATACTTCATACTTGTGATACAGCACCAGCTGTTACTACAGAACTGTGTTTCAAAAACGTGACATCAAGGTAATATACTGCAAATTGGTTTGCAAATACGCGGTTTCTGAAATGACCAATATATGGATCACAGATGATGGGTGACATACTAAGGGTTCCAATACTTGTTTGAAAATGCATCCTGGTATATATATATTCTTCCCATGTACAAACTACTGTAGTTATAAACCTTTATTCATTTCTATAATATAATTATGGTCATTTTACGATAACAGCACCGCTGTCAGTGATTCCAAATATCCCCATGTCATTCTTTTGATGGAGACTAAAATTTGACAAAGAGAAAGAGATGTTGTATGTGTGCACACATTCTTGATGTTTTAGTACTTAGACCCCCAACCCCACCCCCTTACCAATATCCCGTATCCGCTCCTAATGCATGCATATTGTTCATGGGTGATAATAACATAATATCAAACGTACTCTATACATATAAACCTATAATGGTATATCCTCACAAAAGGCTCTGTATCTGAGGGGGCTTGTCAACTATTCATGTCACTCTGTCAGACTACGGCGAGGAATCAGAGTGACGCATGGTCAAGTGCATACCGTGACATAATACCGAGTAACATCTCACCTGGCGTCATGTAACCCGTCACTCTATGGGATATTAGGTAACATTTTAGCATACCGCTAGTACTTACAATGCCCTCTATGTAATGGGTGATGACTCCCAAAATTGACATGGCGATGTGTACATTTTTGGAAATTCGAGGTGAGAATTGTGACTTAGTGATGCGACAAGTGCAGAAATAAATGACGTGTAAGGTTTAAATCTGTGCACTCGTCGGGTACATAGGTTTGAAATGTGTGCACCCTGTGAGTCTTTCATTGCAACCTCAGTGATATAAGGCTATTTATTCCATCAAAAACGTGTGCATCTGCCGGGTGCACATTATAAAAAAAACATGCACCCTGCTGCAAAATCAAGCACCCCGGGTGCAGGGTGCACCCTTAATTTCAGACGCTGATGACATATTTCTAAATTTGACATGCGACACTGAAGTTTTATGAACCAGCATGGAAAATACAGTGAAAGGCATAATTTGTCACGGACTGTTTATAAATTGGCATGGAAATCGAAAGACATGATCAATAAATTATAATTTGGTTATTGATCATGCTTGTCAGTGATCTAATTTGACATGTGGTATGGGACAGTCCCACCTATAACCCCTTTTGAGAAGCTATTTGATGTGTGTGTGTGTATGTACAAGTGTGTGTGTATGTGTGTCCCACTTTATCCTTTACGTTCAAAGGGAGACAGAGGCTATTTGGTGTGTGTGTGTGTGTGTGTGTGCGTGCGTGTGTGTGTGTGCGTGTGTGTTCAACCCCTATGTTAATAGGGAAAGACTATTTGGTGTGTGTGTGTGTGTGTGCGTGCGTGTGTGTGCGTGCAAGTGTGTGTGTTCAACCCCTATGTTAATAAGGAAAGACTATTTGGTGTGTGTGTGTGTGTGTGTGTGTGTGTGTGTGACTCCCACTTGTAACTATGTTGACAGGGAGAGGCCATTTCGTATCTGTGTGTGTGAGTGTGCGTGCGTGCATCCTACTTCTATGATGATAGAGAGAGGCCATTTGGTGTGGCGGGGGTGGGGGGTGGGGGGGGGGTGGAAGAGTTCCTTCGCCAGACATGGCAATGTCTTTTGTTTTGTTTTTCACCACGACAGAGCACGTTTGCATGTCACGTTTTCTAACAAAAATCTTCACTTTCCTCTATGTTTTTTCAACCATACCCAGCGATTTTACTATACTACAGCATACATAGACTGGCGTAAGGTCGGTATGCACCACACGCTCCTGTTCTATTTGGCCATATCTATTACATTTCAACAAACAGATTTACTACAAGAGAAAACGTAAACAAACCCACAAAAAAAGGATGCTTAGAAGAAGACATTGAATACTTCCCGCTCAGTGTAGGTTTGCATGGCATCAAGTCGCCATTGCAAGACCTGAACCTTTTGTTTCTTTTTTCTATTTTCTTACTATTCAAGATACAAACCAGTACTTGGGTACATGACTTGTATGCTGAAAGATTTGTCCAAGCAACGTATTCCATCACGCAAACAATCAATACCAGAACTACAAGTTTCAGAAAGTATGGATGAAGGGGTTGGGGTTGGGGGAGTTGCGAGTGCGCTTTTACACAAAACAGTAACTTTGGCGGTGCCAATTCATTCAATCATAATAAGGCTATTCGTCATCAGGAGAGCATGTGCCGGCCGCAACCCCCGTACCTGATTTTGCTTCTGATAGGCCTAATGGTATACGATCTCACCACGAACTCATAATTTGGATTGGTAGTACATTCCATGAAATCATTGTATTTCTAAACGTGCAATCGCAAACTTCACTCAAAAAGAAAAAAAAGAAGATAGTAAGAGAAAGCATAAAGATGACTGTTATTTTTATCTGCTTAAAACCAATTTCTGGACACAGTCACCGTCTAAGGCAACTTTCCAACAGGAACCACTCTTGTGCCATCCCTTTGCATGTCAGTTAGACGGGGAGCAGTGATTCATTCCGATAAGTGAGAGAGTTTTTGCCCAATTTAATAGCCTTGAGTAGAGACCAGGCAGCCGTGTCTCTTGGACAAGACGCCAATGTTTGAGTCGCAAGATCCTTGGGGGGTGGGGGTGGGGGTCACTGATTCATTGATGGTAGCTACCCACTGCAAAACTACAGCCCCGCTATTTTGTAATAATATGACAGCTATGTCTCATTTTCATACATGAGTTTACAGCCACATTTTCTGGAATTTCAAGGGACAACCTATTCTGTTACTGTTACGTACAGTTACTGTGTTTGCTTACTTACTTTTAGATGTCTAATGGAATTAAAAGAAAAAATCAATATAGAAAAAACAAATTAATATGAATAGTCCAAAACTAGTCCATGGTGTTATCCTCTGAATGAAAAGGCCTACCACTATTACCCCTGCAGGAAAGTAAGCCTTGACATCATTTTCTTTTAGAGTTATCTAGTCTATGACCCTAACATCATCACTATGGACCGTAACCAGATGCCCAAACCCAAGCGAAGTAGCATCCCCCCCCCCCAATCCCGGTTCAGGATCTTTATTCTGGCTAGGTGCTGGGTTAGGAGAGGGGTATGGTGTGTCACAGTACTCCTTTGTTGTCTAACCCCCTCCCCCTCCACAAACATCCCCGTGTGTCTCACATGCTGTAAACAGACTATTGTTTACAAACTTCTATAGAGCCTTTTATATAGAGCCTTTAGCATGATGCCGTCCACTCTGCAGCTTCATGGCCCTCCAGCTGGGAATGCTTGTTTCAATAGAAGGAAGTATAGAAACATGGAGGAGAATTGGTGGTCTTACAAGTGGGTTATGACATATAATGCATTTTAGACTTTTTAGTCATATAAATCCCCTAGTTTCAACGTGATTATTCAAGGAACACTAATCACCGGTACCATGAAGACCTACAAATATGTCTTTCAAAACAATCTAATGTTAGTCATTAGAGTTGCAGTCATATGCAGTCATTTGTTTATGTTAAGGAGAGTAGACACTATATCTGGTCATGTTTCTATACCTATATTTGCAAATCAGACATTGTATATAGTTCCGTTTGGGGGGGGGGGGGCGTGATTTGAAGGTTAGTACCCAATGCCAAACTACCGCCCCTACCATAACCACTCCCGAATTCTATATGATAGCACATTATCTTAAGGCAACACTGATTACTGCCATCCAAAATCGGAGTGTCTCAATACCTTGAAATAGATACAAATAATCAAAATTGTTTAGGAAAACCTTTGATAAATTGTCATATGTCTTATATGAAATAAAGTAAGAACAGGCTTTTAAGGTTTAAGTTATTACTACTATTTCTTTATCTATTATGATCTTTTTTCTCTTTCCTAAAACTTAGATAACCACACCTCAATTTTGATGTACACGTGCCATCTCCGCCTTGCGAGGCCTTTTGGCAGAGGGTACCCACTCAAGACCCAAGTGACCCACTCTAAGAATACAGTCATATGAGTCAAAGACACTTTTCTGGACACATTTCAACTTACACAAGCCTACATGAAATACAATTATGTTGTTAGCACAATAAGCATTTTATACCAATGCCAGTTCCCATTTCTCTCAACTTCAGTTATGAGTAATACTAAAACTAAGAAGTATAACGTGTTATGCGTCTCACGTTTAAGTTTCCAACACTTAACCATTATGAGCATTCCCTTTGATGACACATACATCTTCCAAGACACCATAGATTCCCTTAAATGTTTTCTTTTCTCAATTTCTTATACGGAATCGAACAGAAGATGGCAGGTTTTCCCAATAACATTATCAATATATTATAATCATTCTATATATCATATTATAGACCTCTTGCATCCATGCATTTTATAAGGGTAAACTGAATTCCTCAACATATCGTCGCACTGAAATTAATTTCTCCAATCAGAGAGTGAACATTCTACAGCGCTTAGTCTTGATTTAAGATAGCACACCTTGATTACATGTATAAAACCTTCATTCTCTGTAGTAAATTAAAGTTTTTTCAACAAAAAACAGGCTGTTTACTTTTTTTTCATAGGATTTTTATACAGGCTGAGTTCACTTTATTAGATGTTCTTCCACTGCAAAATTGATATAATCCATGTACCCTCACTGCACATCTTATTTTGTAAGGGCCTGTTTTCTGTATCTCCATGAATTGAGCTCTCGATCTACATCTAAAAAACAACTCATTCTGCCAGGCATTGTCTAACGATGGATGATAAACCACATAACTATTGATCATAAATCATTTTCTAACATTTGCAATCGAGATTTAGATATAAATGGTAGTTAGTGATATCCATCGTAAATGGATCCAATAAGCAATTACAGAAGGATTCCATTATAAAAACGATTTATAACGATGGATACATGTACGTAGTTTATATGATTTGTTACGTCAGTACTAAGATACTACTTCAATCGAAGGCTATCCTCCATACTAATTATTGTAGAAAAATAGCAGTATTATAGCGAAAACTTGTATTACAACATCTTGGCTTATATTTTCGTAACTTATTATGCTAAGTATGCATTATTTGTTCAGGGTGGCGATCCAGGGACAATTTACGAATCGCTTTGTATTGCAGATATGCAAAGCAAATATTTCATGTTTTCTCAACCAAGGAGACCCACGTTTCGCAAAAATACACAATAAAATGCTTTGTAAATGCTTTGTAAATTTACGAATCATAATTTAGAAATTTAAAAACATTAATACAATCTTTTTGGACCTCAAACCTCTTGAAAAACAGTATAAAAAGAGTAAAGTGATATGTTTCTATCATTTTGTATTGTTATTTTTGTATAATTTTGACACTTTAAAAAATACGATCACAACATTTGTGATCGTATATTTTAGCATTTACGAAGCAGTTTCGGTGCTTTGTAAAATTTACGAATCATAAAACATATACCATTTTTGCTTCGTAAATGTTCCCTGGATCCAGAATTTGCTTCGTATTTGCACATTTTGAGATACGAATGCTTCATAAATTCTCCCTGGATCGGCACCCAGACACTTTTCAATATAAATCTGATTAGAGAGTAAAAGCATTTAGCCTTTCCCTGCACCCTAACCTTCTAGATTAATACCAACAGATTTAACTATCAACAGATGCGAGGTCACATGTCAGGGTCAAAGGTCAGAGGTCAAGGTTAAAAGGTCACATAAACCTGACCCCAGAAAAAGGAAACATATGAGGTCAATAATTCAATGAGACAATTGGAGGGTAATCCTCAAGTTGTACGTGTCATCATGGAGAGTAAAATTAGATGTCATGATGTTTTTAAACCATTTTCGTTAAACACACTAAAGGGGCCAGGATGAACCGTCACACAGAACGGCCGATTACTACCGAAAGAACCAGCCGTCTTTTGCACCGATCCAGATTAACAATCAACATTCAATATTGGACTGAACATCTTTTGATATGAATTAGTGCTAAACTTGGCCGGTTACTCTGGTGGAATCGGTTGATTTTAGTGCCGATCAACTAATCAAATTGTTTAAAATTGGCTAGTGGGTATGGGGCTTAAAGTCGTATTCCCTTTATCCTGACGTGGTCCTTATTTAACACATTAGTTTGATGTATAAAAAGATATTTGAGATAACGTTTCTCACTCATTCAAGGTAGGTGGAACGTAAAGATACTGGCTTATCAGACTAGACAGTACCATTAGCCAGTATGAATCAACTTCCCACATGGGTTATAATTGGGAAATTTACGACGTACTCATAGCCGAACAAATACAAGCAATGGTGGGCCTGATTTGCCAGTGAACGTTTTTTTATGATTAACTATTAATTGAAATAAAGATATTTATCGCAGAGATGGTTGATCGTCTTCATTGTTGGACCGTTATTTCCAGGGCATGTGTAGTGGATTACATTAATTTTGTCTCCAGCCTGGCGATTCAAGACACATTTATTATCATTCTTTTACAAACAACTACTTATATCAAATATTTCATAGCTGTCCTAATCAATTTCTACATTCTTTATATGAACAGGTCCAGATTGAGAAGTTCGAACCGACATCGCCCGCATCGCCGAGCATGCACGGTGGAGAGCGAAAGCGATTACAAATCGCCACCGAGCATTTCCCCGCTGGAACAACTGCCAACACAGTCTGTGAGCAGGTCATGCAGAAATATGGAGCATCAGAAGGGATGGGTCTCTGGCTGCTCCAAATTAAGGTCACTGACCCAGATAATCAACAGCCCGAGACGGAATCAGGATATAAGACAGTGAAGGACTCCAAGTATGAACTCAAAGAGGGGGAGGACTATTTCGTGATACACTTCAGCGGAAGTGGCATGTTTCTATATTCATAGTGGCTTTAATTTCAAGTAATGTTATTAGTTTACTGATTGTAAATGATGACTGTGTATGGTATGTTGTATTATATATGAAATTATATAGAAAAACCTCTATAATACAAAACTGTGTGATGTGCTAGGTTTTTCAGTTTCTGTCCTTACAGTGTCCGTATGTTTGTGTAAATTGAATGATTTGTGATGGAAACTGAAGGGAGAAAGATTATTCCTATGTCAAAAAATAGGTAGAATTGTGGCTGTATGTAAATGTGATTATGTAGGGGATACAGGTATTTAAGATTATCTCATCATACTCCTCATCAGATTAGAAGTGTGTTTCTGTGCATTATGACATTATCAGTACTTATCATTGACCTCTTCTCGGGATTACACACTCTCTGGTGAGCCTTTATAAAAGAATTGCAATTGTGCTGTAAGTACTGTTGAGATATTATTTTGGTGGTAACCCTGGCCATGCATAATTGTATAAATAAGTCCGACCGTTTAGGGCATACACGGGAAAAACTGAGCCTTGTGTCTTTTTCGAGATTTGCTGCGCATCAGCACATTGTGTAGAAACAGTAAAGTTTGTACAGTTACACTGTGCTCAATTGTGCTGGATTGTGCGTCAATTTCTGTGCGTAAATTGTATTGATGCGCAGTTCTCACTACTGCAGCGTGAAGGGTCTTTTCGCGCAGGTTGCATAACACCCCCCCCCCTGGCCCCTTACTGACCACTCCCCTACGCGACCAGTTACATAACAAGGCCGTGGCCGGTTGTACACCTGTGGGTGTCAGGGCTGAGGCAGTATCTATATTTAGCCTTGGCCTGTATTTAACTCCACAACCCCAGCCCTAGCATCCCTGCATACCCCTGGCCCCTGGCCCCTGAGGTCCCCGTGCGTGATTCTGGTGTTCTGACGGGAGTAGGATGACTAGGGGCCGGGGAGTGTTAAGGGGGAAGCCCCTGAGGCCCCCATGCGTGATTCTGGTGTTCTGACGGGAGTAGGATGAGTATAGGGCCGGGGAGGGTTAAGGGGGTTGCCCCTGAGGCCCCCGTGCGTGATTCTGGTGTTCTGATGGGAGTAGGATGAGTATAGGGCTGGTGCAACCCCATCCCTCGAGCAGATGACTTGTGGAAGAAAAGAACATTTTGATAGGGTTTTCATGCCGATTTGAGCACTTTGAAAAATTTCCAAATTTGAAACATTTATGACTCCCAGTATGAGTCAACTATGGTTCAAAACTGACTCTAAGCTTGTAGCCCCAAGTGAGAATGACCATTGTAAACTAGTCAGGAAACTGTGAGACTAATAAAACATTTTCTAGAAATTTAGACAGATTTTTACCTTAATTCTTACAGTGAAAACCCCAACCATTGGATTTTGCTAAAAACTTGCATAAATGATATCTAGGCCTATCTCATGCCAAAAATGTCCCCTATTTAATGGAAATCATTTTATATATTTCCTGGCCTCCAGCCATTCCCTTCAGCTTCCTCTATTTGATGGAGTTAAGGTTGTTGTGGCATTCTGATGGGAATGCAATTACCTGATGACTTGTGGAAGAAAAGAACCTTTTAGTAGGGTTTTCATGCCGATTTGAGCAATATGAAAAAATTTCAAATTTAAAACATTTATGACTCCCAGTATGAGTCAACTATGAGTCAAAACTGACTCTGAGGTTGTAGCCCCAAATGAGAATGACCATTGTAAACTAGTCAGGAAACTGTGAGACTAATATAACATTTTCTAGAAATTTAGACAGATTTTTACCTTAATTCTTACAGTGAAAACCCCAACCATTGGATTTTGCTAAAAACTTGCAAAAATGATATCTAGGCCAATCTCATGCCAAAAATGTCCCCTATTTAATGGAAATCATTTTATATATTTCCCGGCCTCCAGCCATTCCCTTCAGCTTCCTCTATTTGATGGAGTTAAGGTTGTTGTGGCATTCTGATGGGAATGCAATTACCTGATGACTTGTGGAAGAAAAGAACCTTTTAGTAGGGTTTTCATGTCGATTTGAGCACTATGAAAAAATTTCAAATTTAAAACATTTATGACTCCCAGTATGAGTCAACTATGAGTCAAAACTGACTCTGAGGTTGTAGCCCCGAGTGAGAATGACCATTATAAACTAGTCAGGAAACTGTGTGACTAATAACACATTTTCTAGAAATTTAGACAGCTTTTTACCTTAATTCTTACACTGAAAACCTCAACCAATGGATTTTGCTAAAAACTTGCATAAATGGTATCTAGGCCTATCTCATGCCAAAAACATTGTTGGATTTATGGGCATCAAATTGCCTGGGGGGCATCTCATTGATTAAGGATGGGTGGAGGTGCCCAGCCTAATATATCTTAGCTATATTGGATGGGTACTTCTGGTAGGCGTGAGCCTCAAATCGGCATAGGAAGCAGCCCAGACCTCTACTGGAAGGACACCTCCACTCTCCACTATAATGTATTAGCTGGGCACCTTTACTGAGCCCCTGAGGTGGGCCCCTGATAATGCCCCCAATTTCAACAATGTTTGTACCATTAAATAGGCCTGGACATTATTTATGCAAGGTTTTAGCAAAATCTATTGGTTGGGTCTTTCAGTATAAAAATAAGGTGAAAAATCTTTCTAAATTTCTAGATGATGTTGTAATCATCACAGAATTTTCTGACATGTATAGAATTGTCATTCTCACTCGGGGCTACAACCTTAGAGTCAGTTTTGAACCATAGTTGACCCATGATGGGAGCCATAAATGTTTCAAATATGAAAATTTCTCAAAGTGCTCAAATCGACATAAAAACCGTCTCAAACAGTTCTCTCCTACCACAAGTGGTCTCCTCTTTGTAACCTGAGAATATCAGGGGGCTAGGGGTGGCTATCTATAAAGAGAAGGCCAGGGGTAAGGAGTAAAGGCCGGGAAATATGTAAAATGATTTCTATCAATGAGGGGACATTTTTGGCCTTAGGTGGGTCTAATTATCATGTATGCAAGTTTTTAGCAAAATCCATTGGTTGAGGCTTTCAGTATAAAAATAAGGTGAAAAATCTTTCAATTTTTTTAGATAATGTTGTAATCATCACAGAATTTTCTGACATGTATAGAATTGTCATTCTGACTCGGGGCTACAACCTTAGAGTCAGTTTTGAACCATAGTTGACCCATGATGGGAGCCATACATTTTTCCAAATTTGGAAATTTTTCAAAGTGCTCAAATCGGCCTAAAAACCCTTCTAAATGATTCTTTTCTTCCACACTATTTTTAGCATGTCCCGGCCCCCACACCCTTCCCATGGCACGCCCCCTAGGCCTGTTACATTATTGAGACCAACCTGGACATATCCCCTTCATATCCCGGCCCCCACACCCTTCCCCTGGCACCCCTGGCCTGTTACATTATTGGGACCTACCTGGACATATCCCTGTCATATCCCGGCCCCCACACTGTATATGTAAAGTTATTTTACTCATTTCCCGGCCTCCACTCAATGCCTCCGGTTTCCCCTCTTTAATTAAAGTTATTTTACTCATTTCCCAGCCTCCAGGTGTTATTAAACCATACAGGAGGGGGGATGGCATACATGTATACATGTATACATACATACATACAGATATATATAATACAATATTATCTAGGTCATTGGGTCAACTTAAGGAGGTGAAAGATTAGTGGACCAGTCACTGGGACAGGGGTAGAGGTCTGGCCGCGACCAGGGTGTTATGTAACCTGGCGCGGCTGGGCGGGATGGGCGGGGTGGGCGTGGGGGGGGGCACAGGTAAACTTTGCCCAAACTTTGCCTGCTGCTGGGTAGTAGTATTTATGCCATTCTGGCATCAGTCATACTTTAAACTTGTGCATCAGTAGTAATGACGCATGCTGATGCACAGTGTACATAATGTGCTGTTGCGCAGCAAATAGCGAAAACGACACGAGGCTCAGTTCTTCCTGTGATAATATCAATATGATTAAACCATAAAATTGAGAAGGACATTATTTATCAATTCCATTTAAGATTAAAACTCTGAGATTTGAAATTCACATCTCTCATGTGATTTTAACCTGATTATGTTAATAATCAACACAAAAATGTGAAGCTTGATATGATGAAACTGGTCTTACGGGTGAATGGATACATCAGCATATGTGTAATAATATTATGTAATATAGATATTGTATCATGGTTGTGATAGTGGTAAGATTATCCCAGTTGACATTTGTTGAAAAGCATTACTTCTGTCAAAATACTCTATCTCAAGACCTTTGCTGTTTCCGTAGAAGATTACCTTACTGTATTACAATGTTAACATATACATGTTTCACTTGATGTTGACTTTACAATGTTAGCCCTCTTACTGTGAGCATTTACAAACTTAAATGCATTTAATCTTGAATATCAAACATATTTCTTACCATCTAATATCTCCCAAAGTGAAACCCTTTATCAATGAAGAAAATAGATATAGGGGATTATAATTGTGAAATGAAATTACCTTTGTATAATAGTAATATTGAATATGTGAATCGTTTTTCCCCTCAAATTCTTAAGATACTCCGATGGTCAGTATGATCAGAATTTCCATTAGAAAAAGTATTTACTGTCTGTTGACATAAATTATTACGGAGTATTGCCATGTTCTTTCCGATGATATCCAAATGAGTAGAAAAAATGTAAGCATGCATAGAAATGTACAATATAGAGTTTTAGCATCCTTGATGCATCTCCATACCCTAACGTTTCCCAAGACTTCGAAATCGTATCAGAGACCAACTGAACCCAATTCCTGAAAACTTATCTTATCTATTGAAAGACAATTTTGAAATTGATTGATATCACTTAGATAGGATGTACGTTACGTTTTTCTTGTGTGATATGCTGGCAGCTCCTAAGTATCACAATATATAACTATATCAAACGTAAAATATTTTTCATTTCCTAGTACCACAGTATTTAATATAAACCCCAATCCCTTTCCCCTGTGAAAAAAAAATCCAGGTACTGAGCAAAATATTTTGTTCTGTTAAAACTTAAAATAGGAACACATGAAATGCATAAGCAAACTAAAAGGAACCAGAAATTTGAGGAACATACCAACTTATATACAAAATATTGTAACAAATCTAGATATCTCTTTATTACTGTTTTCTTGTCTACGTCTTCCTTGCTTTACTTCCATGGACATAATTATGTAATTATTATAATATTATGTGGAGGGTTGATGTTTTCCCTCATAAAAAGTGTACATGTTGTGTGCCACGTATCTCTTGAATTAAATGAAGGGAAATAAAAGATAAATTGTATAATCAACTGTCTTATGTTATGTATAATTTGAGTTTTATATTCCAATACATATTCCTAATTTAAAGCTTGAACCTATTGGATTTAATCTGTTTAGAGAGTGCACTGTTTTCTCTCCTGGCGTAAAGATGATCTTTAGCATAGCTAACAATCTAATGTTCTCCTTAGATATTCCAGCTCACTTTCAAATGCGGACATTGTCTAATGGTCTTCAGCTCCTCATCTGAAAGATACGCAATGCACAGATTTGGCCCAATTAATTTGTCCTGAAACTCTTCGAACTATTCATGAAACAACTATATTATTGCGTTACCTACCAAAGATTATCTGCTCTGGTCCACTGCTATGTGATTGTTATTAATCAAGCGACTGACTTTTAACCCTGAACATGTTGATTGATTATGAAGGGCTCGAGCTCCCATCTCACTGACGTATAGACTCCTTCATTGTCCTGTGGCGCCATCTGTAGTTTGCAGAGTAAAGTGTAGAAATCTGTGTGGGGTCTCTCGCGCCGCATAACGTTGAAGACCAATTGCGACCAATTCTTTTTTCTTGAGATGTAAGCCTATTTGTTGTTGAGACATGATAAGTGGTTTGCGTTGCAGTGGGCTGATATGGGAATTAAAGAAAGAGGTGGGAGCTATACTAACCACTTGATAGCCATGTCCCCGGCATGGTTTTACAACGGTACCTTTACCGCTTCCATTTTCTGCGCAAATTAATTTTATTCCATCAAAAGATTTAAATTGTTGGTTATCCAGAATGGTTGCCATGGCAACCGATGCAGGTAAATATCCAATATTATTTTTCTCACAAAGTAATGGGTCTCTTTGTTTCCATGATAATAGAATAGAAAATATTATCATGGCATGTCGTCATGATTAGAGGATTGAACAAAGGCATCATCCAGTGGCAAAGCTTTTTGAAAATGTGGGCACGCGCTAATAAAAAGGGGAGGGGACACGCCCTATTTCCAGAATATTACATTAAAAGAGTCTAAGACACGTTTGCCCCCCCCCCCCCCCCCGCTTCTAAATCCGCCACTGACATCAAACACATTATTTGACCAACTGAACCCCAAACAGGGGTGTGGTTAGGGGAACGCAAGCATTTTGCGCGAACGTGGGGTTGGGGAGGGTTGGCTTGGCCCTTTAAACTAACATGGTGACATGTCCATTTCATAAAATCGACAAGCGGCACGAGAAGAATAAAAAAAATAACGACACGACATTGGTTATTTCTTTAATTCCACGTGGGACATGAGGGTCTCTTAGAGGCGACATCCATATATATATGGTACTTGGAGTTAAGTAATAGGTGACATGACCTTTTCTTATTATTCAACCTGCGACACTTGACCCCCCTCCCCTCCCATCAAGTGCCCCAATGGAGGAGGTGAGAAAATTACATATTTTGTTGCTCTTAAAAAAGGCCCGGCGGGGGATCGAACCCCGGATCTTCGGTTTACGAGACCGACGCCTTACCACTTGGCCACCGAGCCAGCTGGCGTGCTGCTTTTAGCCTCCATAACTTTATAAAAGTAGAAAATGAAACTAATTACAGAGCCATAAGCATACATTGAATGTAGCACAAATGCTGGCATGAATTCCCCAAGACTGAAGTAAATTATATATATATAGCCTATATATATATATATATGTTTATACATATGTATACATATTTGATACAGTTATCTTTCTATGCATCAAATGTCTAATGACAAAATCATGAGGCCATTGATTCAACTTCGAAAATTCGCAATAATAAGAATTACCGCCGCGCCACCTGTACTCGCATATATATATATGTCTGTTGCCTGTTTTAGCTATTCACCGAATTGAAGTGTCTAATAATGAGTTTCAGCCTTTTGAATAATATAAAAGGGCAGACCATGCATGATCATTTTAGTTAGAATTGCAACGGCTCCACCAGCTTTGAGAGAAAGAACACAGAACTCACAAAAATCTGCGACCCCCCCCCCCCCTTTCTATAGGCCTAAACCCAGGATCCGCCCCCGCAGATTTTCTATTTGCAAATTAAATCGCGTTTTCTTTGTATCTCTGAAGAATATATATAGAATGATAGTGCTTAGAGTATGTAATGTCCTAATTATTCCTCAGTACCACTATTTGTATTACTAATTAGTCCTACGTGGGAGTGTACTAGAGCTAATTAGCCCTACTGAGTCGTATACTTATTATTAGCCCTACTTAGTACTATTCTAATTAGCCTACGTAGCATTATCATTTTCACTTAGCCTAAGTATGATCATTGGATCATTCTACCAGAAAGTATCAATTAGGATTTTATATCAATTATCGGTTATCATCTTCTGCTGAATTATCATTATTACTAATCAGAAAAAAAACTTCTCAGCACGTTTCTGAAAACAATTACCTGTTAGGTATACATGTATATTCATTGCACAAGCACGTACACTACGCCACAAATAGTCAAGAAGACAATAGACATTTTGCACAATGTGTTATCTAACGCCTATATAATCAATTATATGAAGTACCATCCACATTTGAGTTAAAGTTACAAACATGATTTTGATTCTAGGACAATCACCCCTGGGACAACTACCCCTGAGACAACTACCCCTGGGACAACTACCCCTGGGACAACTACCCACTAGGACTATTACCCAATAGGACTATTACCCAATAGGACTATTACCCCCATAGGACAACTACCCCTTAGGACAATTACCCCTATAGGTAAGACAACTACCCTTATAGGACAATTACCCCTATAGATAGGACAATTACCCCAATAGGTAGGACAATTATCCCTTTAGGACAACTACCCCCATAGGTAGGACAACTACCCCCATAGGTAGGACAACTACCCCCATTGGTAGGACAACTACCCCCATTGGTAGGACAACTACCCCCATTGGTAGGACAACTACCCCCATTGGTAGGACCTGCCCTTGGTGTTCAGGGCCGGGCAAAGGAGGGGTAGGCCTACCAATGGGTGTAGTTGTTCTATCAATGGGGGTAGTTGTCCTACTAAAGGGGGTAGTTGTCCTACCAATGGGGGTAGTTATCCTATCATAGGGGAAGTTGTCCTACCATTGGGGGTAGTTGTCCTATCTATAGGGGTAATTGTCCTAAAGGGGTAATTTTCCTATATATAGGGGTAGTTGTCCTATCTAAAGGGGTAGTTGTCCTATAGAGGTAGTTGTCCTATGGGGTAGTTGTCCTACCCATACGGGTAATTGTCCTAAGGGGTAGTTGTCCTAAAGGGTAGTTGTCCCAGGGGTAGTTGTCCTATGGGGGTTATAGTCCTAGGGGGTAATAGTCCTAAGGGGTAGTTGTCCTAGGGGATAGTTGTCCTAGGGGGTAGTTGTCCTAGGGGTAGTTGTCCCAGGGGTAGTTGTCCTGTCACCCATGCATGTTTTCAATGCAGTTGGGAATTGAGGCCAATTTATCATTTTCATTCAACCAGAAAATATAGTAAGATATATCTTATGAAATTATATCATAATTATTAAAACAGTATGGGAATTGGGAAAGGAGAGTTGCAAGATGAATTTGAAACATTAATGAAGTTTGAATTTGACTAATATATTATCATTTTATTGTTATAAAATGTGGTATCGACAGAGCATTTGTGATTAAATCAGTAGGACCTGTTTAGAATTAAAAATATGAGTAGGTGTGTTGCAATGCTAGCTCTTTTCCACACTAGGCATATTGGATATTTCTCCGAGTGTTCTTGCTCAGATAGTATAACAGATACAGTCCTGACTAATATTGGATGGGAATCCATATCGTTCCGAAAATATCCGTGTGACATTATTAAACATGCCAGTCATGTCATCTTTATAGTCATAAATGTCGCAGCCCTGATGAAACTGAGTCGTGATGACATTGATGGGACACAAGTTCTGTCTCACAGGTAACATATTGCTCTTGGTAAGTGAGTGAGTAATTATTGATTGTTTTTGTCCTGACAGCTATGATCATCTTTACGACAAGAACAGTTGAAACACTGAAATGTTGGAGTGGATTTAGAAGGTAAATGGCAAGGCCATGCAGCAGGCTTTGCTTTGTAATCTGGACTATTATATTGATTATATTAAATATCATGAAATAACCATTATAAAATTTGGATGTCTGCCACATCAACTTGCCCATGTGCCCTCTACCGACTATGATTCAAACTGTTAAATAAATAGGAAGTCGAAGCTTGGTGTGGTGGATCCCAGCTGCAAAAAAAACTAAAAAATTCAGCAAGTTAAAGTTATTCACAATTAGCCAGGAAATGACATCCAAAAGCAGCAGAAAAACTTAGATCTATGATTCAAACTGTTGTTAGGAAAAGGCTTGATCATATACATGTACTCCTTTAAAGACCAGGAGCAGCTCAACCTTGCATCTTGAAGTGTGAAAATGCTAAACCCAAATGAAGTTGAATAAAAACATCATTCTGCAAAATTTCCATGATTAAAGTTGGAGGAATAAACCGAAAGTATGTTACTTTGTATCGGTAAAATACTAATTGAACACACTGGATTCATAAATCTGAATTGTAATTGAGTGTAAAGCATTGCTAGTCACCTATCCCTACCATGGATGCCGGATAAACAGCATTTTAAGCACCTGCAGGTTAATTTGGACTGATTTTGTAGACAAAACCCCATGGAAAAACTATAGAAAGTAAACAAAGATTTGTAATAATATTATTATTAATAATATTATGTCCAAATTTAATCCTTCTCTAGTTTGTCATCATGTTAAGCTACTAATTAATAAAGATGTTATTCATGAAAGTTAAACAGCAAAGCCTTGTGATTTGTCTACATATTACCCAGCATGTATCGTGATCTAGGCCAAACTTCAGGTAAATCTTAAGAAAGTTGCTATCCTTTGTTGGGCGTATTGATGTAATTTATTACAGGGCAGTGAAGGTTATATAGTGTGAGTGAGACCGATTGCCTTTAACATTGTTTTCAATGGGAAACTGGCTATCACACCTGTTGAAGCTCTGTATTTCCACAACAAAATTAGCTGGCATCATTTTATTATAAGCAGGGTTTCCACGAGGTGAATAACTTGCAATTAATTGTCGACGACTAAGGTCAAGCACACTAGCGTTATGCTGGCGGGCACACTCATCATTGGCAAATAAGGTGAAAAATCTGACATGCCTGATATTTTCACCTTTGTCATTGATGATTATGCGTTAATTCATCAACAATGAAGGGATCATCGGCCGACGAAGCACAGAACCCTTTGTCATTGACGAATTAACAGCTATGAAATAGCTATTTATATAGCTATTTCCATTAACATAATTATTATGTTAAAACATCATGGAGATGCAGCTTAAAGGTTCTATAGCTTTCATGTGAAAGTCCTGGTGGACAGATATATAATATAGTACATAATAACACTGAACAAGCTAGGGCGGTTAATGAGTGTCACTTTATTGGCACTACCAAGCAACAAAACAGAAAAATAAAAAATAAAGTACAATGTCCAGTAAACCCAAACATGGGGGAGCTGTATACTAACTGTGTGTATGGTTGTAAGTCTGGCAGGAGAGAGGCAGGGTCAGACAACAAACAATGTTTATATACCCATGCACCTCCATCTGGTGGGGACTTTGGATTTCTACACCAGATGGGGCTACTTAGTTCCAACACATAACACCTGTGGTGCTAGTGAGCCATAAGTTGAGTTTGGCACCACAGAAGTATAGTCCACAACATGTAGCTATATCCATATAATCCTTCTGGGATTATATCTGCCATAGCTTTCATGTGAAAGTCCTGGTGGACAGATATATAATATAGTACATAATAACACTGAACAAGCTAGGGCGGTTAATGAGTGTCACTTTATTGGCACTACCAAGCACCCAACGCCCAGCAACAGTGTTATGAGTAATAAAGTATCACAATCCATTATAGAAAGGAGCGATGTTGGGATAACCAAGTACCCCACTCCAGCGAAGTAAGGATAACCAAGTACCCCTCTCCAGCGTAGTAAGGATAACCACGTACCCCACTCCAGCGTAGTAAGGATAACCATGTACCCCACTCCAGCGTAGTAAGGATAACCATGTACCCCACTCCAGCGTAGCATGGATAACCAAGTACCCACTCCAACGGTGTAGGAATAACCAAGTATCCCAATCCAGCGTAGTAAGGATAACCAAGTACCCTACCAGTGTAGTAGGACCACAAAGAGTCCTAATCGAGAGTAAGGTAACCAAGTACCAACTCTCCACAATGGATAACCAGGTATCTGTTAACCACAGTGAAGATAACCAAGTATCACATAAGGAATAACCATGTACTCCAATCCAGGCGTGTAGGGATAACCAAGTATCCATCTAATGAAGAGACTCAATATCTCCTCTTATCATTCCAAAGATGAAGCATTACAGTGATCAACATTCAGGTAGTGTAATAGTCAAAAAAATATTCACTCAGAAGACAACAGCACTAGGCAAACTTCAAAGATTACCTAAAAAAGTGCTTTGCAGTTGCATGCATCCATCCTAATTTTCGAGTCCAGGGAGCTCTCGAGGTACAGCAGTACAGACAAACTTTTCCAGTCCCCCAGTGCTTTAATACTGTGCAAGGAAACACCTGCATCTGCAAGTGCTGTAGCACCTCCTCTCCTTAAGGAGTGTGAAGTCAGCTTATTCAAACCCAGAACCTTACAGGCATTAGATAAGCGAAGTGAAAACCACTGACAAGTACAATTTTGAAATTTGGAATTTGACATGTAAGATAACACGTGAGATGAGTTAGTAGGGTGAGCCACCATGGCTAACAAACATGACATATAGAATCGCACACAAAATATCGATCCAGGTATATTAACCAGGGGAATTTGCAAGACACGTTCCTTAAAAGAAATTGTCTTGGTACGGCGGAGAGATAACAAGACTCCCCAGTCTCTGAATTCTACATCCCCAATTGTTAATGCCAACCCAATCTCAAAAAGATTCGACTTCCTTAATAAGGCTCGAAATCCTATAATGAGAGACAGCCAGAAGGCCAAATCCTCTGACTTAGTCAAATCTAAGGAGGAATATATAAGTTTCGTGTCTGGCACAGTAATAGGAATGGCAGAGACAGTAGCATCACCGATGGTGCGCCTAATACCTCTAAGCATGAACTGAATCAGGGTATCATCTATGGCTACATGTGGAACATTGTTAACCTTATGTAAAACCCAAACTGCTGACAGATAGTTCTGTATGGATGAATAACAAAATGTTTCAGCCATGTAAGATAAGTAGACACAAATAGTATCCACACTAGCAGGTATTGGGACAAGGTCTAACATAACACAAAAATCAATGTAATGTTTCCACTGAGATTTCCTTGTTTTGTAGGTTGATTCAGCCATCCAGCGACTCTGATAAAACAGAGATTTCTGTCTGAGAGCATCCAGACCTAAAACAAAAAGGAAACAGGTGGATGATAGCCCTTGCTCTTGGGATCAGTCACACGTGACAAATAGTCAGGCACAGTGTTATCATCTGTACGTATATATTCAGCAACAAGGTGCAAGTCAAATATGAAACACAGCCAGAATAATTCACGAAGCCAAAACATACAGTGAATGCTTCTGCTACGACCAGTATTCAACATACGTACAACCTGAGTATTATCACATTTAAAACGCACTTTACACCCACGCCAAGCTCTACCCCATCTCCAGACTGACACAAGAATAGGCCACAATTCAAGGAGATTTATATCAGGATTTGTTCTGATATAGAGTGGGGGCTCAGCCCAGTGGTGAGGACCTGCATCAAATTTTGCATGAACAGTGGGGTAAGGGGACCAAGATCCCAGCACATAATCGTCACCCCACACACACCCAAAACCTGTCAGAGAAGAATCTGTCCTCACAGGCAAATTGGCCAAAGTGCGGGTATCCATGATAGGAGCTTTACCATTGAATAACTGACAGAAAGATATCCACCAACGGATATCCTCTAGGAACCAATCAGGCAAGGTAATAACATCTCTTTTTGAATGTAACACCTTAGCAAGATTAATCAGTCTCCTGGAGAATGTCCTTCCCCCACGTACTACTTTGCTTGCATGTGAAACAACACCGCAAAGCGAATCCAGCTCATGTTTGGTAGCTGTTATCTTTGTGGAAAAGTTTGAAACCAAATTCTGTAGTTTCAACAGCTTATCACCAGGCAAGCTCAATTCCATAACCGTGCTGTCAATAATCAGGCCTAAATACTTAACTCGTTGAGCTGGAAGCACAACTTTATCTAGGGCTATCTCAAATCCAAGGAACTCAAGGAGACCTGATAAAACATCTAAGGCCCTCTAACATGAGTCCTCGGTTTTAGCTATGACCATGAAGTCATCTAGATAGCCGAAGGTGTCTGCAAACCCCCTGGATTTCATACCCCTAACAACAAATTCAGTCAATTGAGTAAAAATCCAGGGGGCACACTTGAGTCCAAAACACAAGTAGTTGTCAGAAAAATACTGTGAACAACCATTATAATCCCAAGCAAAACCCTGGAATTCCCTATGAGATGGATTAATGTGTACAGAACGATAGGCCGATTTGATATCCAACACTGCCATATATCGTTCATAATGGATGAATAATTGGAACATTCGTATGACGGTATAATAACATCATCTACAATGTCAAAACCCCTAACAATGCTGTTAAAAATAAAATCAGCATTAGGGTCAATACCCATAGGACGACAGTATGCCTCAGTGTGGAATGAACACGGGTTGAGTTGCAATTGGCAACCATCAAGATAGTGATAACAACTATCATCACAGGGGTGAGGTGGTACACCCTCACTGGTTACAAAATAACTGTCTGAGAAAAACTGGTCAACATTCAGAGAAGAGTAGTCAGTATGAAAGTCAAATTCATAAGGAATGCACAACACCGGCGTGGGTGTAAATTCAACTCGTTCATCCAAGTCATAACGCCAGAACTCTTCCTCTGAATAGACTGAAGATAATTCATCTTCTGCAGAACAGTAAACTGATGTGTCTCCCGCAGGTAGTTCAACAATTTCATGTACCTGAATAATTTCATGTACCTGAGGGAGAACCTCATCCTATCTGAAGTTAGGAGGTGTCATCCCTGAAGGCCTTACTTCTCTTTTTGTTCACTAGAACAATCCGTGGCCCTATGGTTCCCACTACACTCAGTACAGAGATGTTTGAGATCACAATTTGGCATTTGACATTTTTTCCCGAAATTCCATTTCCAGCAGTACCCACGTGGTAATTTACGTTTACGACCGAATTCATTTTTCTTTGAATCATTTGCGACCGGCTTCTGCTTAACTCTGATATTTTCAGGACCTAAATATCTGTGCACCAATTCGTGGTCACCATATACCATTGTACCTTCACCCAGAATATCAGCCCTCTCACGCACAGCCTGATCATATCGTATCAAAGAGGCTGCTGTATATACTTTTGATTTGTCAACCAAGAACCGAATATGTTTAAGGTAACATGACACAGAATACCCCTGTGTCAAAAGGCTATCCACTAGAGACAAATTTGCAGCTAATATATCCTCTAATGTACGGTAATCAGTGGTTTTCGAATCAAATGCCATATGCAATTCTAGGTCAAAAAAGCGCAACTTACGTTTTCTCCTTTCCGGAACTCTGCAGTCATGAGAGGAGCACCTGTCATCATAGTAGTCATCCCTCACATCACGGCCTAACTGCCCCTGTCGACCTGTTGGCTTGTTCCCATGCACGAGAGGTGTGAAGTGTGTACCGGCAGTGTGTTTCTGAAATACTGGGTTATGTGGAATAGGTGAAACAGGAACAAATTCCGACTTTTTCTCCTTCTTGGCTTCCAAACCATGTACAAATTGTGTCAATTTCTCACTGAAACTAGTGTCACTTGGTTCAGGTTCAGGTTCAGGTTCTCCCCCAGAAGCTCCCTGTGTGCGTGTACTAAGTTCAGAAAATAATTTCTCAAAGCCTGATACTATCAAGTCCATTTGCTTATCCTGACGAGAAATTGCTTCCCTTTGAAGAATATTTTCTTTAACTAACTGTTGTACAAGTTCAGGAGTAACCTCAGATAATTTTTCAGTTGACTTTGCATTCAAGTATGCCTCAGAGTCCTCAGAAATTTTTGTCAAATCAATGTGTAATAAATAGTCAGTCTCACTCACCCCCAAGGTCAAACACAGCTCCTTTGCAGCACAAGTATAAATACAGAACATTCCTCCCCGTGGTGGGTGTTCATTCTTGCATGAGCCACACAATATAAGCTTCCTGGTTGACATGGCTGCAAGAATAAAAAGAACAAAAAATAAAGTACAATGTCCAGTAAACCCAAACATGGGGGAGCTGTATACTAACTGTGTGTATGGTTGTAAGTCTGGCAGGAGAGAGGCAGGGTCAGACAACAAACAATGTTTATATACCCATGCACCTCCATCTGGTGGGGACTTTGGATTTCTACACCAGATGGGGCTACTTAGTTCCAACACATAACACCTGTGGTGCTAGTGAGCCATAAGTTGAGTTTGGCACCACAGAAGTATAGTCCACAACATGTAGCTATATCCATATAATCCTTCTGGGATTATATCTGCCATAACTGATGCTCCATTATGGAATTAAGTTTTGATTAAACTGGTATTGCCTTACATCTGGACACTTCAGATAACTGTGCTGTGCATTAGGACCTAACATATCACGTTTGTTTAATTAAGTATGTA
The DNA here is from genome assembly GCA_936440205.1 of Lepidonotus clava. Classification (NCBI taxonomy): domain Eukaryota; kingdom Metazoa; phylum Annelida; class Polychaeta; order Phyllodocida; family Polynoidae; genus Lepidonotus; species Lepidonotus clava. Next base: position 11,671,510 of record OW387138.1, read on the forward strand.
TTCGGATAGTGCAATTTATTTTGCAGCATCAATGTGAGATCTATAAAGAAGGACAATAGGCAAACCTTGACCTACAAGATCTCATTTCGGTAAGGTAGTGTTCTGAAATAACTGTATTATGTAAAGGATGATTAGTTTCAATCATCAGAAAATCATTTCTAAAAACCCTGAAGGCCAGAATTACACTATGCATATTTTGATTTGCGTTGGGGCATTTTAATGCACGTTTTCGCCGGCGCGAATAGCAAACGCGAATCAGGACGCCCAACGTGATGTGTAATATAGACAAAAGGATTCTACAGGCATTCACATTGGTTCGCGTTGGGTCAACGCAACCGAACATGACCCAAAACACATAGTATGATATACTTCACTTTGGGTGAACGCGTAGTGTAATATATCTTTAATATAGACCCAACATGAAGTAGTCACGTTAGGCAACATCACCCAATGCGAACGCAGACCCGATGTGTGGTGTAATTACGGCCTAACTCTTCGAATAGTGAATGGATACTTTACTGAGAGCGTTTCAAATAGAATTGAATGTTAACACTTTTCTCATGTAACATAAAGAAATAACACAACATGTTGATATAATCATTTTTGTTGATATAATCATTTTTAAGGTCATTGTAGTTGCTAAGGTCATAGCGTGTGATAGAGGTAGTCCTTACTGGCTACATATTACGGTATAGCAATAATATCAGCATCTAGACATACACATACAAGCACACAATCCAATGCAGTATCAATCCCATTGGTTTCACAATACACACTCGGTTTACAAGAAAGATTTAATGGGTCTTTAAGAAAGCTTTAATAAGTAATGTAATAACCAGCAGTGACCGCCAATAATCAATGGTTGACCTAAAATGTGTTCAATTACCTTCAGAGTATTGAAAGTTATTCTTGTCGTTACAGTACAGATAGTGAACAGTACGTATGGGAGACAGTTGAAGTATACATAAATATTATTGTGATCCAAGTGAGTGCTTCCCTATGCTGTTCAGGAGCATTGTGTTTCCAAGGAGGAGTCGAGAGGTTCTCCCAGACTTTGCTGTTTCCGTCTGCTGCTTTGAACTACCACACTCCTTAGTTCTGGAGCCTGGGTTATTCACCCTCACCTGCTCCTGTAATATGTAATCTATGAGCTCTGTCCTAACACTTTTACCAAAGCGAGGAGTGTTTCGTATATGTTGTGTCTTCTAGGCAGGGCACCATATACAGGCTCCATAGGCTCAATAATCATATCAATGCCCACAGCAATAATGGCTACATGGCTAATAAAACTACAGCGGCTGGGCAGAGACTTGAACCACCAATCTTTCATCATACAAAAGCAACAAAGGTACAAACACTCAGAAGCATTCTTATAGTTGCTCCTTCAACCATTCCTGTCAAAACAATTTATGTAATAGGCATACTCCGTGAGTAGTTTTAGTAGTCTGGGTTCATATCAAATGTTGGAGTAAGGTTTGAAATAAACACTGGAGTAGGATCTTTCGTCATAATCACTAGAGTAAATCTTTCAGAAACAAAGGAATATGGTGATGACAGGTGGATAAATACTCTGTGCTGTGCATTTAACCAGTGATAGGTGGTATGTCCATTCTGCAATCCTACACAAAATCAAAGAAGTTTAATGTTAAACACTACATAAATAAGCAATGCTTTCCTATTCCATTTGATTAGCAAATTTCATCTGGTCTCAAAAGTTTGCGATATACCTCTTAGAATCATTATAGATATGCACTAGGTTAACCTTACCAATTACGAAAATATGGCTGCGGAGGTCTATCTACGCATGCGCACAATACCTCTCATGAACAGGTGAGCATATATATGCAGCACAACAGACTGGTTTCTGTTATCTCATACTAATAATATAGGCTACTGAGTATTATCTCATACTAATGATTATACTCAGGTATTGCTCATTAGTGGACCATGGTAGCAAGATGGTGTGGGTGTCATGTTAAAGCGGGCATCTTCAATTAAGGTCTCATTTCATTAATAGGACTGCGTAGTATGGAACTACTAGACTACGTTTACACTAAGTAATTAGATCTAACGACGATCGCTGTTTTTTAGTGTCAGATTAATGTGAGTGAATAATAAAACTGTAGGAGTATCATGATTTTTAGTTAATGTATGCCTTCATTTGGTAAGTGTACACTCTGCATTAAATAATTCTATTGAATTAAACCTAACTTAAACTTTATCCAAATAATATCATAATGTTATGCCACAGTCGTCTAAGAAACGTTGGCTTCCCTATGCAGAGATCTATATTACCTCATATTAATTATATAGGCTAACCAGGTATTATTCATTTGTGGACTATGGTAGCAAGATGGTGTGGGTGTCATGTTAAAGCGGACATCTGCACTTAAGGTCTCATTTCATTAATAGGACTGCGTAGTATGGGCCTGCCAGGCTACGTTTACACTATAAGTGATTAGATCTGACGATGATCTGTTTCTAGCGTCAGTTTAATGTAAGTGAAAAATGTAACTGTAGGAGTATCATGATTTTTAGTTAATGCATGCCTTCATTTGGTAAGTGTACACTCTGCATTGAATAATTTTATCGAATTAAACCAAACTTTAACTTTATCCAAAATAAAATTATATTATGCCACAGTCGTCTAAGAAACGTTTTCTTCCCTATGCAGAGAGTTAATATTGTTAGGTTAACCCTTTTACTATTTCACCATACTATGCTGTCATGCTTTAACCCTTTGCAGACTATAATGACATATGAACCATTCCAACTCATGAAAATAATAAGAATAATACTCAGCCTTTTTCAAGCGCATGGTAAGAAATGAAAACAGGTTGAAAATCAAACACGCTGAATACTATCTGAATAAAAACTTAACGTTCTGACCGTTTGGTTAAACTGTCGTCCCTATAAAAACACACATGGGTTACTTCAAATATCATCCTCCGTGGCCTTTTGCTTGGGTTTTGTGAAACAGCCTCACCTGGTCATTGAATGCTCACCACTTGCTCACCATTTGCTAACCACCCACTCACTACATGCATATTACCTACCCACCACCTGCTCACCACTTGGTCACCTCCTGCTCAACACCTTTCTATAACCTTCTCACCACTTGCTCACCACCTGCTGTCTACCTACTTAGCACCTGCTCACCTCCTGCTCACCACTTTCTTACCTCCTGCTCACCGCCTTTCCATTACCTGCTCACTACCTTCTCACTTAATAGTCATCACCTTCTCACCACATGCGTATTGAACATCCACTTGCTCACCACCTGCTCACCTGCTCAACTCCTGCTTGTCTTTTCAACAAATGCTCACTTAATCCTCACCTCCTGCTCACTTGCCCATCGCGAAATGCTCATCAAATGCTCATCAAATGCTCATTAAATACTTGTCAAAGACTCATCAAATAGTCATCAAATGATGTTCATCAAAATTCTCATCAAATGTTCACTAAATGATCTTCTCTTGCTCAATACCTGTTCAACGCCTACTCACTAAATGCTCACCACCTGCTCACCACCTGCTCACCACCTGCTCACCTGCCTGTGACAGGTACAGGTAGAGCAACTCAGTCCCTCTACTCACCTTGATCCGAGCACACCTGCAGGTAGGTAGGTCTTACTTTGATACAACTAACTAGGTCTGTTTATAAATGGTTAGGTTGAAAAGTGTTACTCCGCCTAAAATTGGGTTTTATTTTTAGTGTGACAGGGGGGTGGTGGGTCAGAAAAGTACCCTGACAAAGTGAGACATCATTTTATGGACGGGCCTTGTTACAGTTACCTTTCAAACTACACCTCGTACAATAACTGCCAATGGTTTAAGTGTGTATTGTTAAATAGGCTGCAATAAGTCTCTTCATAATTCTAGCGTTATGACGTTTCTCACTTACATAATAGGGGTTTCCTCTTGTTTGTTATATGCTATGATTACGTAGCCAGAAAGAACCAGGAATTGTTATGAAACCACTTGCTATGAATACTGTTATGTGAGGGGCAGGTGTGTTAATTTCAAGGGCTTTTATTTCTTTTTTTCTAAACCCCCTCCCAATCTTTGTGAGACGCCCCTTTCTATTTGTGTAACCCTAAAATTGGTAAAACACCTACTTTAAACCTCTTTTAAACCGTTTGAAGCATTAATAGAATCGGCGAGTATAGACAGGCCTTTCTATACTTATTGCAGGAATTATTTTTATTTTTTGAATCCTATTAACCATCTTCAGATAAATCTGTTCTTCCAGACAGTACAAATGACAATCATTTCTACATCCCACTTTCAATACAATATACATGTATAATACTTTCAATTCAATATACAAGTACAATTCTTCACGTGCATTCAGTTTGCTTCACTACTACTGCCAAAGGTCCCTATGCTGTGAAACAGTAATTCGATACACGTTTGTATCATACCATCCTTTAAGTAAGGGCACAGTAAATTGCATTTCACATTTGATAGTCTTAAAAACGGACATTGAATCTTTCAATGATCCTCATATACTGGACCTTCTTTACAATAAGTAATCCCAGACGCAGGGGAATGTTTTTCAAAGTGATATGTTGCCCCCATGAAGGAAAACTAATGGCAAGTATGAGTAAATCATTTTTGCTATGAATACAGTAATTTCTAATGGAGATAAATTAAACTTACTATTAGCATTAAAAATGTGAATTATACTAAAAAAAAGAATGAACATAATCTTCAATGTTAAACCTGTACATGTGTTATACGATCCACCTCGATGCCGCCAATTTTGTATTTGTTTGATTTCTTCCCAAAATATTTCGGGGAACCATACATCATAATATTCAAAATTGAATCATAACATATATCTGATGATAGAAAACGTGTCAGTACAAAACCTGTATGTCACCTGTTAACCTTTTTTAACATTGGCAGGAAAATCAGCATAAGGAATAAAAAGGTTAAACTTAAGGTTTATTGAGGCCAGGGATATCAATCATTCGACATGTATACTTTAGAATGAATATAGATTCTATTTGCATATAAATTAAAGGGAAATAGCAAGCGATAAAATACATACTGCCATACATGTGACTTAGATTGTAACAAGTACTGTAGTGAGGGTGAATCTGTATGCTTTAATTGATCAAATCCTTACCCCAGAGACCTAATTATATAGTTTTTCTGGCTCCTCCTTATAAGCCTAGACCCAGGGGGATCCCAAGATATGTGCTGGCCTCTTGAACTTAACACAAGTCTGTTTCCACAAGGCAATTCTGACTGACAGCAGACTAATAATCTAATATTTTTCTTTTACAACATGTCAGGAGACCATGCATAAAACAAACCATTTGAAAGATACTCAAAGCCCTCATGTTATAATTTTAAAAAACATGGGCGATTTATGTAAGCAGGAGTGAAGTAGACTTGTAGAATAAAAGCTTAGCAAATTGGATTTTCAATATCCCTTTTCTGAATACAAGGGATTCCAAAGTAACTTTCAGTGTGAGGTAATTTATTTGAGGATATCCCCAAGAAAATTGATGCCAATATAAAATTAATTATGTCAGACTTATTTATTTGTATTTTGTCTTTTCTGGACTCATAATCTATAATGTAGACATGCAAAATAAGTCTGGGAAATTATTACAAAAGACGTTCTTTCAACATTGATATACAAAGATAGTGCACAGAGGTCTCCTAATATCAGATGTCAATCAAATTAATTTCATTTCATTTTGGCACTACTGATCTGACATTCTATCTCCAACGGAAGACTTTCTCATCATATAATCCTGCTTTTCCTTTAACGTCTGAAATTGCCTGTTGCACCTGGTCCTCTTCCCTTCCCCCCTCAGACCCTCTTGGATAGAGTGCTATAAGCCTGTCATTTTACGTCTGTATTCTAGTTCTTGTAACATCCATAATTAAACTTCCTTGAACACTACTTGTTTTTAGGTAGCTCAGTTGAGTGTAGGCGCACCTTATATGAGAGTACTTATAGGTTCATAGCTGTATACAAAATGAATAGTGCAATATATCCATTATTTAGAGTGCACAGCGGTATGGCAAAGTCACAGATAATTACATGTCATATGGCAAAATTGTATAGTTTATTTTTATCATGAATCAATATGTTGTGCAGATGATGTCACATCTCTGAAAATAGGCTGGCCGTCATATTGGTGATCACTTTAAATATCTACCATTTACATTTACTTAAACAAACTCGTTGACGCATTATCAACAATGATCATAATTAAGAATCTATATAAATTTAAAATTTATTGTATGTCCATGTGGTCAAGATCAGTGTGAGTGTGGTGATCACCAAAATGAGATCTATATATAATGGCCAATGATTCGTTAGAGCGCAACAAATGTATTAATCTTCCATTTAAAACATAATTTTACACCACGAGTGAATATTCTACTTGAAGTCGGAGAAAGATAGTGTAAAAAGAAGTATGTGTACATAAGTACACAAAATTCCAAATTGTGGCTTATTTTACCCATAATTATTTTTGGTCACCTTTTCGCTGCAGTCCTTGCCCCTAGGTTTATCAAGGTATATTTTAATAAGCTGGTTATTTTCAGACTTGATCACCGTCCAATGAGACTTGAGATTTGAACCAACCAATCAGAGCCAACGACACAAAGAGGCCTGTTAGGACACTATCCTACAAACAGATGATGTCCCACAAATACAACCTAATTGTCACTTAACATCCATGTCAGGACGCTATCATGCAAACATTCACTAAACCACAAAGCATTTTGTCAGTTAGCAGCACCCATATGCTGCTAAGCTACAATCAGATGCTATCCAACAAGATGCTATCCTACCAATGGATGATATCCTACAGATTTATGCTGAAAGATAGCAAACCAATTTTGAAGATTATTTCATTGGGGTTTGGAAGAGAGGTGTACTGCAGACTCCTAGAGGACATAGGACTAACCTTTTTGAATTTTCAAATATATAATTTATTTAGGAAGTTTAAATTACACTTTTCTATTCCGTATCAAAATAAATTTGAATATGATAAACTATTAACAAAATAAATTCAAGAAGCAAAAGTTAGATTTGAGTTGTTCAGCCCCTTGTCACTTCATAGCAGTAAAGGATAATAGATAAAGATAAACAAACATTGGTTTGTTTAGAATGATAACTCACTCATATTAATTGATTCTCCAATTTGCATGACATAAAACCTATTTTTGTATACCTAGTTGTTAGTTGTTGCACACAACCCTTTTTTCACAAATTCTGTCAATATTCTTTGAAGATCGTGCTAAAAAGACCAAAGTTTCAGAAAAAGATTAATGTCTATCACCTCTCATATAGCGATAACTAGAAATTGTCCCCTGAATCATCCCGACTCACTGAAAATTGCATTATTTTCCATGATTTTCTCATCTCATATTTCCCTAAATAGTAAGCTAAAAATGTTTAGACAAAAGTATACTATCTATTTTATTGGACATTTTATTAAAATAAAGATAAGGAACTTAACGTTTTGAGGCATCATTACTGCACAACCTGGTGACAAATAATAGAGACAGCAATTTGGGGAATAAATTTAAATTTTATTTGTGAATAAAGTTTATAGTATTTGTTGATATTGGTAGATAGATAAAATAATTGTTGTGAGGGGATAAAATAGATAGGATTATTATAGTAAGGATGTGGGTGGGTGGGTAAATGAGAAATGAATGGGTTGTAGTCTCAATGGCGTCGTGAACGCGATTGAGAGAGGGAGGAGAAGGGGATTGTGGGTATTGGGTTGTAGTTATTAGGTTGTATGATAGGTGGGGGTATGGGTGTAGGCACCAGGTGGCAGCAATGAATCCCCCTTCGCCCACTAAAGGCGTATGAGATACCCATTACTGCGCAACCTGGTGACAAATAATAGAGACAGCAATTTGGGGAATAAATTTAAATTTTATTTGTGAATAAAATTTATAGTATTTGTTGATATTGGTAGATAGATAAAATAATTGGCAAAAAGCTGCCAATATTAGTGGTGGATGTGTGGGGATAGTGGGGGTGGGAAGTAATATGAAATGGGAGAAATAAAAGAAAAGGGGGAAGAATTGTCTATTTAGCTACTGATTGCACCAGGGCCGCCGTGACGCGCCCAGTTTGGGTGTCTATATATCTTTTGTAGGCGTTCGACCGCCACCCGCCGTGCCTCTGAATCTCCACCTCTGTACAGCCATGTGCGTGCGCCTGAGTGGCGGCCGCTTTCCTGATGCTGTGTAAAGAGAAGAGTTTCAGGTCGCCCCCACGCCCCTTCAGCGCCCTGTCCCACATCTTCTTTATGAGTGAGATGGGTAGCGCCTTGCGCGAGTTGAGCATGAATAGGGGCTCTGCTGGGTGGAGTATTGGCACGTCGTCCATGTGCGCAGCTATCGCCAGCATGGGGCACATGTCCTTGTTTGGCACGGCCGGGAGGGTGACTGTTTTTGATTGTCCCGCCTTTTGTAGGTTTTTTGCCCATTTCACATGGAGTGTTACTGTATCTTGGTGCCATACGAGGTCCCCCCTCGTTGGGTGGCGGTCGGGCGTGAACGCCTTCAGGGTGAGTGGGGCCACCTCCGACTGGCGGAGGGCCCCATAAAACATTGTTAATATCGCGGCCCTGACCACCCTCCCCTCGGGCGTTGTTGGGAGGTCGGCCACCGCGGCCCGGAGCATGGCGACTGGTAGTGCCTTCTTCGCCCGCGGGATGTAGCGTTTGTTCCGGGCGAATGCCTCCAGGGCCATGGCCACCCGGGGATGGTTGACTTGGGTCGTCCTGGCTCCCGCCAGTCGGAGGTAGGTCCTGACGTGCGACACACAATTCCTCATCGATGCCGGGGCTGCGTTGAAATCGGCTATGTACTCGAGGTACGCGCAGATTGTTTGATATGTTGGGGATAGGGGGTCGGCGCCCGCCCTCGACATGAACGCGATATACGTTGCTGTAGCTGCCGCATGGTTTTTCCTCGTGCCAGGTGCCCTCGCTTGTTGCTGCCGATTGGCAGCCCTGGCCATCAATGTCTCCATTGCCGGGTCTGGAAGAGGGGGAGAGAGGTCTGTTACCAACGAAATATAAGCACGGGGCTACACATGTTAGGGCATAATGCTGGACCATGGAGGCTGCCAAGAGGCTGTCCGCTGAGGTGAGGTGTGCCCGACTGAGGGCGTCTGCAACCACATTATCCCGGCCCGGGATGTGGTCGTACGATATCTGTATATCCATGATGGCCTGTAACATCCATAATGTCCGCGCACATTCCTGAAGCGTGCTATTACGAGCCCGGCCCGAGCGCAGGGCGTTGACTGCCGCCAGGTTATCACATCGGACGAGGATGTGGGAGCCCCTGTCACGTTCTGTGATGAAGGTGTGGGCCGCCACGACCACGTTAGCTGCCTCCAGCTCGGTAATGTTCATGCCCTCGGTGTGCACATGCGCTACCTGTTGGCCGTAGGCAAACTGCCCATCCGTCCCCCCGAATCCACTAAGGCAAGCGTCCACTATGAGGACTTTTGTGGGTACGGAGGGGGTGATGATGGCCCTGCCATTCCATTGTTCACAGAATTGTGAGAACCACTCCAGGTCCGCCCGGATGTCCCTGTCCATTCTAATCCGTTCAGAGTCTGTGTCGCGCAGGGCGTTAAGGAGTCGGGATACGAACACCTGCGCCGGGGCCACGCACTTCGCCACAAAGAGAAGCTGTCCCAAGAGAGATTGTAGTTCTTTCTTTGTGATATACTCTTGTCGGTGGCATTGCGCTACCCTATCCAAGACCTGTGCCCAGGCGGTGGCCCGATCCGGAGCAATTATGATCAAATCATCCAGATACATAAGGCAATCAATGGTATGCAGCCCCATGATATCCACCACACAGTTTGCCACCGCCTGCATATGGCAGGACGAGGCCCTGGCCCCAAAGGGCATTGAAAGATCACAATAGTGACCCCCCTGCCAGGCAAAGCACAAAAGGGGCCAGTCCAGGGGGTCCGAGAGGAAATTTTTATATGCTCTTTTAATATCAATGGTGGCCATATATGCCGTGGGGCCCACCGATCTGAGGCGGTCCGCCAGGTCCTCCACGGTGGGGAGGGTGTGGTCTTGTTCCACCCCATACACCCCATTCTTGACTATATAGGCGTTGACGGACCCCTCCTCCGGGTATGTCGTATCTGTTATGACCCTGCGTTTTTCGGGGTCCGCCTTTTCCCTAGTCATTAGGGGAGAGATGTGGGCCCAGGGGTGGAATATGGGGGCCTGCTGTGGGCCCATCACCCCGTCGATGCCGCTCTCCTTCTCCAGAAAATCCTGTATGTGCGCGGGGTACCTCTCCGCGCTTGGGTGGTTCGGAACGTCCCGCGTATCAGACACCGGCCCCACGTATCCCAGTGGGAAGCCGTACCTGAGGAAGTCCGAGAGGTCGTCCCTTCCACCTAACTTTTCTATATAATAATCCCACATCTGTAAGTTTAGGGCTGTCGGCAGCTGGATCCTGACAGCCATGGCGTTCGGGAGACCCGTCTCCCTAACGACACTATAAATATGGACCAAGTTCGGGTCTGCTCGTCCCGGTACCATGTGGGGCCACTCCCTTCTCCTATGGTCGGCCACGACCTGGGGGCGGCGGTCCACCACCCTATTGAAGGGGAGCTTCCCCGCACAGGCCCTCCGGATCAGATCAAAGTCCGGGTCCGCCCGGTTGGCCCGAGGGCCCTTGGGATCACTATTGGGATTGCTCCGTGTGGTTTGCGGTTATGTCCGGTACCGCCTTCCCGTCCAGCCCTACACCCGGCGCCACTGCCTCTAATACCACTGGCAGGGCACCTACTGTCCGTTTTTTGGATTCTGCGCGTTGTAGTGGGCCTGCTGCTGGGGCTGCTGGAACTGGCGCCACTGCGGTTGATCGGCCCTCTGCTGTTGGACAGGGGGTGGTCCATAGTGCCCACCCTGTTGGTTATATGTCGGCGGGGGTTGTCTCGGTTGCGGTTGGCTTTGCCCCGGCTGCTGGAGCTTCCGCACACATCCCTGGACGTTATGTCCGGGGCACTGACGGCCCACGGAATCACATAACGCACAGACGTGTGAAAACTTAATTCCCGCCTCCTCGTGATGCGTTGGGTGGCGGCAGCCCGCCCTGGTATTAAAGCTGCGGCAAACCACTTCCCTGACCTGGTGTGCCTTTACATCGGGCGGGGGTGGACCCTGTGCCCTCCCCCCGCCGGTCATGGCAATCCGTATACGGGAATTTTGTATCTCCTGGTCATCTGTCCAAGCCAGGGAACCCCTTTCTATGGCGTCCCAGACTGACTGGGACCACCTACGGACCCCTTCCCATGGGCGCTCCATCGCGTCGTGTGTGACGTCTTGGAGATGCCTCATGATGTGATCCCGGTCGGAGGGGTCATATGCCCGCTTATCCCTGAGTAATGTAACCATGGCATTTACATATTCCATCGGGCCCAATGTGCACCTCACCTCCAGCCTCTGCTTAATGGTCTGACAACTCTCCCTGGTGATGTACATGTACGGCTTGGGGATTTGCCCTTCAGTAAAGATATCAGAAATACAATTGGGCTTACCCCGTACTTGTGGTCGGACGAACTCCTCCCTGCGCAGCATTTGATCCACGTATCCCTGTGTATTCTCCTGGCGTCTAAGCCATCTAGGGTGCGGTAGCTGGCCCGGTGGTCCGTCGGCCTCCGGTGCACGATCCTCTGGGGTCCGCGCATCCCGTGGAGCCGCCTGGTGTAGAGACGGCGTACTGGCGTACCTGGGCGGAGTGTCAGGCCTAGTGTTTCTAGGGAGAGAGTTAGCAAGTAGCAGATCAAGCTTAGCATTCATGTTATCAATGTCATTTTTAACCTGGCTCACGTCACCCTCGAGTCCCTGTATACGGCCCACGCAGTCCTCGTAGCTCCGGCCCGGTGTTCCGTCCGCGGACGCCCCCGACCTCGTGTGCTCGGAGCGGTCGCTAGTTCCCCCTCTTCCGTCCGTGTTGTCCCCCTCGTACCTCGGGTGAAACGACACCTCGTCCTCCTGCTCCCGTATACTCTCCCTCATGAGGGCCTGGGCCTTCTTCTTGGCCGCCCGCGTCTTCGGACGGCTCATGACTCGAGAAGAGAAAATACTGAGAATGTCACAATAAACGGTGTGTTAGCGACTTATCTGAGGGATGGTGTGGCGTGGGTACCCGTGGGGAGGTGGTGAACGGTTGTCGACCGGCTGAAGGGCAATTCTTGTCGGATGAAGACAGATTTTCATAAATGAGAAATGAATGGGTTGTAGTCTCAATGGCGTCGTGAACGTGATTGAGAGAGGGAGGAGAAGGGGATTGTGGGTATTGGGTTGTAGTTATTAGGTTGTATGATAGGTGGGGGTATGGGTGTAGGCACCAGGTGGCAGCAATGAATCCCCCTTCGCCCACTAAAGGCGTATGAGATACCAATACATAAGAGACCTGACACACCCTTTCAATTCTACACAAAAGGTAACTTTACTGTATAATACTTTGATATAGCTCTGTGCAGAGATGCTATCCCACAAATATTTGTGACTTAGCAGATATCTTTGTAGCTTAGCATCTTGTGGTGATGCTAAGTCACAAAAGGATGCTAAGCTACAAATATTTATGACTTAGTGTCTATTTTTGGAAAGATGCTATCCAACAAATATTTGTGTTTTAGCATCTGTTTGTAGCTTAGCATCCTGTGGTGATGCTATCCTGCAAAAAGTCACTAAACCACAAACATTTGTTGGATAGCATCTGTTTGTAGGATAGCATCCTAACAGGCCTCACTGACTGCTTTATAATAGCTAACCATTATCCCATTCACAGCGCCCTCACCGGTGGATGTGAACACTAAAATCCAAGATGGCGACCTACCAACTCCTTCTGCTCTTGCTCCTGGGCCTTACTCACATTAATGCAGAACCTACTAACTCTGTTACTCCTGGGAGTATTAACTCCAAGGCTGCAAAACAATTCTTCGGAAAATTGAGAAGGTTAGTATTGTTTAATTGTATATTTTACCGTGTGTAACTGTGTTTGACTTGATTCAAAGCTACTAACAGGTACAAATAGTATTATTCTATATAGGGAATGGCTGATACAATTTTAGGTATGGTATTGTTTTGTGATCTTTATACGTGTACATGTGCACACCTATACATTATGGAGTTTATTCCTGAATGCTACATGTATCATTTTGATGAAAATATGATTTGAATTGGAAATCATGGCGAGGATTTGTTTATCTAACTAGTTACTAACATATTTTTCAGTAACTAATCATCTGTGTAATAAAGTAATGTTTTATACGATTACCATTGGATGCAATCATTTTCATACAATTCAGTTAAACAATATCAAATGGTATGGAAACAACATCTAATAATATGGCAATAACATTAAACATGCTTAGAGCCAACATTGCCATCGAGTGCTGCTCCGATGTCGCTGTTTCCACCCATACAGCTTTACTGTTTTTCCTACTATTTTATGTCCTAGCCATATTATAGACGCTAATATGCAGCATCACCATATATATTGGCTAATGCATATCTGAGGCATTCCTGTCAGAAAATAGCACCCAGTTCCAAAACAAATATAATAATGTCCAAACTGTCAATGCATAGGTTCAGTATTCCCTTCCAATGCCGCGCTTTTGATAGTAATCACGATTAAAATTAAATTTTGAATCATGGTTTCGGAATTCGGATTATTGGTTTGGGATTTCACGATCACTCAGTGTTAAGGCCCTATTACACTACACGACTTACACGGGCTGCGATATAGGGTGTAGTAAGATAATGTTACCAACAAATCACATACAGGACTAATATGAAGATAAAATGGCAATACTAAAGATCCATACCCAGTAGGTATTTTTACTCAGTTGGCACACTCATTGCGGCTAAAATCCATAAATTATTTTGGTCACCTGTTAGTACGGTATATTGGAATGTGCAGGATTGATCGGAATCGCCGGTATAATTGGCCGATTCTAAGGGCAGAATTGGCTGATTTTAGCGGCCATCTGTCCACCGACTCAGGGATAATCACCTAGTGGGTATGGCCCTAAAGTATTTTATACGCCTAAATGATAGCTCATAATCGTGTAGTGTAAAAGGGCCTTTATATATACTTGGTGTTTAGAAAGCAGATACAGAAAGTTGTCGGTAACTATGTATTGGCAAAAACCACAAATTGGAATTGAAACACTTTTCATATGCTATAAAGATTAAACTTGGATTTTTCATAAAATGGTGTAGTTAAAATTGTTTCTGACACCGATCCTTCCCGTTGGTTTTGAATTTAAAGGGAGGGGCCAGTGACCATAAATGGGTATACTGCCGTGATCTTTACCATCCAGGGAATAACCATACCAAATGTTATGCTTTTATCTCTAATAGTTTTTATTTTATTCACATTTGTTTCCTCCAAAATGAGTTTCCCTGTCTGCACCTGACAGTGCCTGCACAGAGCAATTATCTGTATGTGACGTCACAAGCAGAACAGTTGAAAAATGATAAAAAAAAGTTTTCTATTATAAGGGGTGACTTCAAAGTTATGATAATGTCATATATTCATATTTTAGCACTTAACCTACGGTAGGATATGAGAATTGACCAATATTGAAATTTCACTGGCCCCTCTCTTTAACGTATTAGAAAAATAAATTGCTCGAAAGCAAATCAAATCGTGGATAGTGTAGTGTGGCTTTATAAATTTGACCAACCTGAGAGGATATCCCAAGGAGATCTACCAAAGTAGTCGAGGCATATCACTCTGAAGGGTGGGTGCATACAAATCTAACAAATTACATTACCATTTCACCTATGTAATTCCCTCTATAAGCCAAAGTACAGGCCCATGATAACAGAGATATTAATTACATTATATCCGCCTTTTAAATGCTAATTGTTTATGGGGAACACATGAAATGGTCATCCTAATAGCCTTTTGGCTTTTATAAGATTACTTCTGAAAGCATTAGGAACATAATCCTTCTCAATGTCATATGATAGGCATGGCTTTCCATCTGAGCCATGAAGGATAGTGTAATTGAATTGGTAACAGAGGTTAAGTTTATGAGAAGTTTATTTGTTACAGAACTTTGTTCGATTTTTATCCCAAAAGGATAATTATAACCTGGAAATATACAGACAAAAACACAAACAACTAAGAGTGAGAAGAGAATTGGTTCAGGTTCAGGTTTCAACATATCAGAGATTGTATGTAACGTTCTACTGTGAAATGCATCTGAAGAAATACAATATTGTTTTTGTAACTAAAATTTGCATAAAACACTTGGAATGTCTCTTGTGATCCAATGCCGTTCACAAACAAGTAATCCTATGGCTATGTACCACAAGGAGCCCATGCTCATACTCTTTATCAACGCACTCAATCTTATTATTATCACATAATTATGATAAGATATAAACAATCATAATAACCATGTTTTGATATAGTTATAATTATTTTTGGTGACCTTAATAGTTGTGCCCCAATTGAATGATAACTGTCTCTGAAATGAGTACGAGCAATTTTGTCTTATGATTATTGCATTCTCAATTAAGGACAGCTAGGCAACCAAGACAGTGTTAAAATATGTATGGAACTTCATCAAGAGAGATGTGTAACACCTGTTGTTTCTTAAACAACCTTCTGCTTAAGGTTTGAAACAACTGTGACCAAACACTTCCTCTCCTGATTCATATTGATTTGATGACTTATAAATGTACATGTCTACTGCTGTCATCATGAATAAATATAATAGAGGTATTTATGAGTAAAAAGAATATGATGTGATTAGTTTGGACAATAGGTAAAAAGACCATATCTTTTAAATCCTTCCTAGTGAACACTGACTTAATAAATTTGAAAATGACATCAAATGAGCTGTGCCATGGTTAGAATCCAAGTGACCAAACGATTATGGTGCTGGATTAATAGAGTGGGATGACAGCAAATTGACGTCACCATGGCAACAGAACATTTACGTCACTAGTGTGCCAGAAATAATAATTTTGTTTCAGGTCTCGCTGCACAAAATAATAGCTTCTTTTGCATGGCGAAAGACCTTACTATAATAATAATTGGTGGGCTGAATAAAAATAACTTGGAGTAAAGCCTATATTCCCCGATACATTTTTACTGGTATATTGTAGAAAGTGGCAATACATAATCGCTGGATATCAATAATAGAATATATGAACATTTCTGCAAAATAGTCATCGGATTATCGATTAACCGGTGGGATTAGAATTGTTCATTGTAAGTACAAATATATCAGGGGATTGCGAATCAATTGCCTTTGACGTATGATAGGTGTATTGTAAAAGTGTATTGTATAAAGCAGTTCATTCCATCATTTTAATCAAAAACTATATATACCTCTACGCTAGTAAATGTCAAAGTCTTTGTTTTAATCGTCTGGTTTCAAAGTGCCATCAAATTCTTCTTTGAAAGGTAGTTGATAAATGTATTCGTATAATTATTACAAATAGGTTCTTGAGCAATAACTTACACGGTACTTTAATACGTCATATTTAATTGGATAATACTGATTATATCACAATGAGAAATTATATAACTAATGGCCAATCAACGCACCTTGATGGGTGTGGCTGTTATATTTGGTTCTATCCTGAATGCAAAGTATGATTATATCATCGTATTACATCAGAAACGTATTGCCACTGTCAAACTGTCCATGTATCTCAGAACCAGCAGGCAAATTCTCTTTACCACAGAAAACACTTTCCCAATATAATCATGCATACAAGCCAAGATAACGATGTATACAGGGAAATACATAGACAACTACCAATGCTCAGGCATACACATGTCTATTAATCCTTGCATCCTCTTTCTATCCAGTTGGTTAGAAATTTTATCAAATATAGATCGATGATTATATAGAATATATTTGATTATCTTATGCAGTTTTACCTTGTTTTGTTGACAAATTAGTCCACATCAACCTACATGTGCTCAATAATGTAAATCAGCTGGCAGAAAGAATAAATCTTCTGCATAGTCCAGGCCCGTACCCAGGGGTGGTGGCGGGGGTGGCACGCCACTCTGCCACAGACGAAATTTCTTAAAATGTTCCACCTTTCTTTTAATAAATGATTGTAATAACCCTAAAAAAAACCTCGACACGAGATAAGACCTGCCAGTGAAATATCACCTTTCTAACCATGTCCATTCTGTATCTTTTCAGATCCTGCAGGTGTAAGCGTCTACAAACATGTCAGTGGGAATTTGGCTGCGCATGCGTACTGAATCAAGAACAATGCCATGAAGTCACACGCTATGTTTAAAAAAAACACACATTTAGTTGCCAAAATCTGGGGAAAAATCAGCTTATCTCAAACAAAGATGGGATTCACTAAGACTTGGACTGAGAGGAGCCAAAGGATCTTTCACGTGCATGCGACCTCTACCATGGCATTTGGAACTATATCAACAGGATGGGGAACAAGTATAGTGGCCCCCCCTCCAAAAAAAAGCAAGAGCGTTAGGATAGTTGAATCAGGTTGAGGCATGGAGCTTGACACTACAAACTGCCGCTTCCGCATTGACAACAGTAAAATGAACATCATTGATTGAACATTAACCATTGCATAAAAGCTATGGATTATGTACAAATGAATCGATTGTCTCCTTTAATATGGCAAGCATCTGTAGAATCTGGATTTCGTGAGAATAATCATCATAAGAAAATTAAAAGTGATGTCTACTGTAGACGAAGTGCAGATGATGTTACTTTGTCCAGAAACGACGTTCTCAAGTCTATAGTGATGATCAGTTAATATTTTGATACCTTGTAAGTTGTAAGAAAAATAACATCGATTTCTGTCGTTATCAAAAGTAATTTCAATCAAAATTTGAACTGGTCTATCTTTCATATTTTTATGATGATATCCAACAATACACATCCACACATCATAACACATAATTATATGCTGTTGGAGGATTTAGATCTTGTATCTAAGGGAAACAGAATAAAACCAAACAAAATATAACAAACTCTATATTCATATTTACAAATAAAAGCTTAGTAAAGGACCGCTTGAAGCGACAGACGTAAGGGGGATTTTCTACTGGGCCGATTTTATTTCTGTAAATATTTCTAAAAGATAGACAGTTGGATTTAAAATGCCTGAGATTTTCAGCCCAGAGGAATTATTACAAGCGGGTGAAATTTGATACTAGATTTTTGCACAACAGTGCGTGATTTAATAAGGACGTTGTTCGCTGTTTTCAGCGCCATTATGTGAGGGGCCACTGAAAGTACAAGAGATGGGTATGGTCTTTTGCTCCATGTGTACCGACGAACCGTTGCCGATTTGAAGCTTAATTATTGCCAAGAACAGGGGTTATTAAATACCACCTTTAATTATAGGGAATCCATCTTAATTGCAATATTGTATCTGCAGCCTCATCTGTAATATGATCTTAGTTGTCACAGCAACTAATGAAACATCACTCAAATACAAAGGAAATTAAATATAGGCAACTCTCTCTGCGTATGTGATGTCATCAGGCACTTGCTTATAATAAAAGTGCCGCAGTTTATGTAATCTAAACTTCTTCCACACATTAATCTTTCCGGAAGAAATGTAAGCCTCCCTCTAATTAATTAGGAACACTATTACGAATTATGAAACATAAATGATTATGAAATACAGGTAATTAATTAATTTAATCAGATTCCTACAGAATTTGCTGACAGGAAAAATATACAAATACAATCACTTACATGATATATATCGTGATATCATAATCACTATGCTATCATCCATTAATTACTCTTTTCAAAAACAACTTCCTTTGGTAAATTATTAATAAAACTATTAATGCAACTAGATTTTAGGTGTTGATAAGCTTCATGCATGACATCTATCTGTATGTAATGATATAAGTATTTCCTTTATAAAAGCAAGTCTAATCTTACCACACAGAATAACGCGTTCAGTTTATTACGAATACTTTTGTTTCAGATGACGATATCACTTATCCTTCTCAGGTTAAGGACACATTTCAATCTATTACATGGCATTGAAATATGATGCATGTGGATCTTAATTTCCATTTCATTAAATAGAAATAAGATACATAGTATTTAGACGACCGGAGATTTAGAATACTTTGTCCTAAAAAATATCTTCATTTGAAAAGGTGTGGTTTGTCCAGGGATAGTCAAACTGGTTTCTATAATCTCTAAAGATTAATTAAAATCTTGATAATTTTAGACACAGAGGTTCAATAGGTCAAAGTAATATGAAGAATCGTAGTTTGAACAGATAAGTTATGTTATACGGTTAAGCCAATGTATCCAGTCGCTGTGACCTTCTTCTCATATTATTTTGGTTGGGGCTTCGACTTTATTGAGTCGAGGAACGACTGAATGTAAGGTTTGCAGCATAGGAATTGCTCTTAAAGGTTTGTGGAAAAAATAAGGAAATCTCGGTCATTTTTCGGGCCGGCTGCATACAATTTGGGTCTGAAGGGTTAAATTACAACCCAATGACTACCCTGAAATGTTGTCAATGGCCGATTTTACAGAATCAAAGGTGTTTTTGTACGCTAATTTGAGTCTGCTTTCGCAAGAAAAAACCCAAAACAATGATGTCTGTTCACATTCAAAAAAAATGTTCTGAAATAGGACAACCCTAAATAATTGGCATTCATGAACTGTGAAGCCTTTATGCCTAAAGTGTCTTCCCTTAATAGTGGGTAACCTTCAGAGGCAAGTTGGCCAACTTGATTGCAGTAATTAAAATCCCAGCTGCCAAATGAGCACATTTGATCACCTATTATACGCGACCACCTGGGTACATCCACTTTTTTCATGAGTCTCTACATAGCCACAATCTTGTAGTTATTCTACGGAATTGATTCCCAGTGGAGCATGAATATTATTTGGGGCCCTGCCTATGGGACACTGCATTATGAAAGAACAGCTACCTCGCTAAACGTTTAGGGGTATGATCTCTACCTTCTCATCGATTAGATCATCTAGGAGAAAGGGTAAGAACCACTGAGTCTTGTGGTTCAAACCTTAAAACCCTTGACACAAACTTTGACACCCAAGAGCCTTATGGCCATATTCCACATGCGGAAAGTACACTGCTGATAATCCACAGATGTACTTTCGCCAGTGCCCATGTATTATCGGGAGCATTGCCGATAAAATTAACCAACATGTTGGTAAATTTTTCCTGCCGATTTTGCACTGGTTGGTGATATGGCACTTTCAGCTGCCGATTTTGCACTTTCAGCCACCGATTAGCACTTTTGGCTGCTGAATTTGCACTCAAAGTAGTGGCTGCCAGTGTAGAACGTTGCCATGCTGGAATATAGCCTTTAGAGAAAGGAAATCTCGGGGCACATTGGGCAGTAACGGTGGCTTGCAGGGGCAGATTCAAACGGTCATGATCCCATCCTTTTTTGTTGGGACTTGTCAAAGAGGAAAAGTGCAGCAGAGACCTTTTATGTATGTAGGGTATATTGAGACTGGAAATCTTCTCTATGGCCCTATGTGATCATTTCCCTGGTGGCTGGTTGGATCCCACTGTGACGAGGGTCTGATCATTACCAGTGTATTTTTGGAATAGCAAATGGCACCACACAAGTCACTTAAGTCATAGGCGTAATGGTCAAATCTGAATCCAATCCAACCACCTCCCAGGTGGCAGGCCTGTAGTGCATAACAGGTTCCCTCCTCGCTTTCCAGTCTCGATATATCCTATATAATTTATACATAAAAGGTCTGTGTGCAGCTACCATTCTACCTGTATACTTATTCATTGTTGCATGAACGTTTCCAAGGGCTGGTGGTCACATTCTAGCTGAAGTAACTTGCTTCTGAAAGAGGGTCAAATTTGAAGTAAAAGCCTGTAACGCTTCAAAGACTCCAAACATCTATCAATATATAAATCCCCCCACCTTACCACTATAACTAATGGGCATGCTTGCAGGTGTCCCTATACACCAAGTCCCCCGTCGGGTGGGGTTTTTCTCTCTGGGAAGAATATAGGCCCCAGTAGCTCCTGCTGATCGATGATAAGGGGGACCCAGCACTGACCAAGTGGTTCTTTGGGTTTGATTCCCAGTTGGTGTCTGGGTTCATTAAGGGATGAGGTACAGCTATAATGATTTTCAGGTTTTAATCCCCTGCTGTTTTCCTGTCCTGTCACCCTCATCTCATAGATACGATCACAAAAAACAGAATTCATCCCAACTTGTGAAAATGACCCTGGCTGTCGGTACGGCGTAAAACATCCATCACTCACTCACTCACTATACACCAAGTATAGGTCATCTTGACAGAGACATCTCTTACTGAGTTTTATTCATACAATCATGGAAAGGAGAACACCTTTTTGGGCTGCTGGTTACTGGCTAGCCTATAGTTTATGGGTGTGCCATGCTGAAAACCAGTGGCAGATGAATGTGCTGTCAGGTGTGCTTTTGTAAAGAGGGACAGTTTTTAAAATTCCTCTTAAATATAAATGTTTTGATTTTTGATTTTGATTTTGATTTGATTTTCTTTTCATTTTGATATAGTCATTTGATTTGATTGATCTTTTCCCTTTTCTTTCTACTTTTTTACTACATTTACTACAGTTGAGCTGAATAGTTCTCCTTCAGTTTATTTGGTAGGATAATCTTTCAGTTCATCACAAAAAGCCTCAAAAATGACTAATGGGATTGTAACACTTTCGTCATTTTAGCATTTTAAGGACCTAACGACGGGCGGTCAGGTCTGTATACAAAGGGCAGGGATGCAATTAGTGCGTTCCTGGCTAAAGCCTTGTTTCCACCAGCCGATTTTACTACCGATTTCAGAAATCGGCAGTGGGAATATTGGTTAATCATGAATATGTTATACACCATTAGAAAAGGTTTTTTATTCTCTTTCAAATGGTATGTAAGATATATATTCTTTTGCAATATTACTACTTAAAAGTGATAAATTATCAACAAGTCGGAGGTCAAAATCGGCTGGTGGAAATCAGGCTTAAGAGGACTAACGCCATGTTCTACAAGATCAGCCTGAATCTTTTCATGAGGTTGACAAACCCTTTCTTGTTCTGTCTTTGAAGGAGCATACATCATCAAAAAGGCACAACATTCACCAAACGTGATTTCTTATATTTCGTCTCTTCACATGTACATGATGGACACTGATTTAAAGGGTATCCAATTAGGCGGAAAAGCCCAGCAACAGGGAGGCAAGAGTTTGACAAATACCTTTTTAAAATCATTGTTGTGCTGTCACCCGGTAAAGAAGACATGTTGCTTAGCCATTGCCCAGGGCAACAGAATTAAAATGTAAAATGTTATAAGAGGAACCCAACATGCTGATAATATTTTCGCTGGGAGAATATGTTCATTCAGCTTCTCTCTCAGTGAATTTGTGTGTATCTACCACCATGTGTAATCCCTGCTTTACTAACTAAAATTACAACTCCCTTCAGGGGCGGATACAGGATTTTTGAAGGGGGGGGGTCAGCATAAAGGTTAAGTACTGTACATTTGCGCATAAGCATGCAACATTTTCCCCTCTTTTGGTAGTGTAGGGGTCCAGCAAAAGGGGGGGGGGGGGGGGGGGTCAGAACTTCCAGGACCCCGCCCCCGGATCCGGCCCTGCCCTGCATTCAGTGATCTGTATAATATCTTTTTGAAAGTTATGGAGCCGTGATGTCTTTACGTGTTACTTATTTCCTCATCAGTTTTGGAGAGCATGCAAGGTTTGAAATTGCATGTCGACATGGGGGTCTTGTGTCAACTCATGATTAATTTCTTTACCTCTGTTGTCTGTGGCATAATCTCCTCACTGTTGCGAGAGTTGTCCACAATAGCCAGAACCATCTTAGAACCCTTGCAACAGCAATGTCACTGTTGCGAGGTGTATGTTATGTTAAATTGTGCCGGTTGTATTGAGCCGATTTGAATTCTGTAAAACGTTATGAAAAATATAGATCCATACTCCTGAAAATGTCAACTCTTAGAAATGATTATAAATGGGTAAAACTTGCTGTGAAAGTTTTGCAACAGCGAGGGTTTTTACATTTAACGGCGAGACCTATATCTAAACCCTCGCTGTGCTCTCGGTGTTGCGAGGGTTTGGTTATGCGACCGAGCACTGGTTATGCATCTATTTGAAAATGCCAAAACCAAAGCCTTTCGATTAAATATGCACAAACATGGAAAGAATCTGAACCTTTTGATGACCTTATTTACTTTTTTTACTTCTCATTGAAATTTATTAAGTATTCTACATCTCTTTATAGTTTGTTTACACAGGTTTCATTATGTATAGGTAGGAATGGAGGATTTCATGAAGTGTACCAGAGAGGTCTGGTTCATAAAAATCTCTATCACTAAGCATATGTCATCATTAAACTACAATAATATTACTTAGATTTGAGGAAAGAGTGTTTTATAAGGTAAACCTCAGTAAGTAATCATCTTCCATAGCTGTCAGAGACCAAAAATATCTAAAAATGAAAATAATCCTTTGCTTTCCATGATGAAGCTAAGAGCTCCTAACTCGCTTGAGGAAAAATGAGAAAATAGTATCTGTAAGGTTATGGAAAGCAAACTTCTACGCTATTTTTTAACAAATTCCTGTTAGTCCTTATGAAACAAGCCATCATTTTACCACACATTGCACCCCATAGTTGTTTTCGTGATCCCATTCTTCTTGAGCAGTGAGGTATAAAGGAGCCGCACAGATAGGCTGGGGGGTAAGGCTTTCTTTTCAGTCACCAAGTCACTAGCCATCTAGAAGGTAAGACTCTGCTTTGATCTATATAATCTTTTGAAAGATTAATATTAACACACAGGCCTCTACTAAGGACATCGACTTTAAAGTATGTCTCTTATTTATACAAAATATAACTGATATAGACACATTAATATACTCAGACCCCGGTACACACATAACATACACTGTTTGACACAGGCAAAGATAATATAGCTTTGCCTGTGGCTGTATCATCTCTGTATATATCGGTGTCTGTGTCTATATGTATGTGCGATATATATGTGTTATATCTGATATGTATGTGATATGTATGTGATATGTATGTGATATGTATGTGATATGCATGTGATATGTATGTGTGATATGTATGTGTTACGTGTGTGATACGTGTGTGATATGTATATGATATGTATGTGATATTATATGTGATATATATGTGTTATAAGTGATATATATGTTATATATATGTGATATATATGTGATATATAAATATATCTATATCTATGTAAATATATCTATATACAAATATGCGCATTCACATGCACACGACCCATGGCAGATATGGTCATGTAACCATATTTTGGTGATCAACATTTGCATATCAAGAACAAGTGGCTCTGATAAACTAAAGCCCTACTCACACTTTGTGTTAAGTGCACAGACGCATTTGCCGCATTGACCACCTTGCCCAACGCCTCTGATGCGCATTAGGGCCATATATGCGTTGGGTTGCATTGCCTACCAACGCGACCTAATACAAACTATTATACTATGCATTTTTGTGTCACGTTGGGTTGACTCAATGTGAATGCCTGCACAAACTTCTTTATATATGACACTTCGCATTGGGCTTCCAGATTCGCGTTTGCCATTCACATTGCCAAAAACACGAATGAAATGGCCCCAACAGGAACCAGCCAACGCATAGTGTAATATGGCCTTAAATCTAAAATGTTAAATTGTAAATAATAATAGATTGGTTGGTTATTGGAATTTAACGCCATATCAATATCTGTGGTCATATCATGGTCACATTATCAAGTCTATGGGATGAACGAATCGGTGAGAATCTGTGAGGAGAAACCATACCCCTACACATTTACCGAGGCAGGTTGTTTAATTTGCAGGGTTTCATGCATAGACAGGGGCATACACAGCAGAGCCAATGGTCCTCTAAGGACCTTTGATAACCCTGTCATTGGCATAGGGGAAACTATACTATAAAGATGGGGTAGAATTACACTTGTAACTGGAAAAAATCAATGTGAATTAAAATCCTCATTTTCCCTCTTCATTTTGTGAATCGGTGTTTTTCTCCGAGTATCCTTTACTTATCAGCATTGTTTTTGTCATTTATTTAGCAAGAACTGCTAAAATGTTATGTAAAATTATCCTAGTCCTCATATTAGATAAAAGAACAGGGAAGTCTGAGACTTTTTACAATGTACTCCTACTTGAAGTTCTAGTTTTCATAAAATTCAAACTTGGTGGAAGGGTCCAGACTGAAAAGCCACGTCCCCACGTGGCGACTTACCTCCTCAATTAGTTGTCTATGGTGGCCCAAAGTGCCAAACCCATCCTAACATCCGCTATAAGTGCCCCATAGAGCAGTATAGTCACTGGAAATGCATGGTCTTGGTACTTTGGGCCACCCTATACAACTAATCGCCGAGGTTTAGTCGCCACATAGGGACGCGACTTTAGTTATTACAGGTACATGATCCTTACGCAGCAAACACACAACGTTCAGACAACGTTGTGCAACATTACCTTTTCACAACATTGGAAACAACAAATATTGCCAGGACCAATCGCAATGCTTGGAAAGGGTAAACACAGTTTGTCGGCAGACTTTATATATTATCAGCAAGTTGCAACACGGCTCCAGTTCCATTAAGAGGATGTGGCTTGAATAATTGTAACCTTGTTGCACTTAGGGGAAGACCCAAATTAAAAAGATCACCTTGTAAAAATAGACCCCTTACATGCATGTCTCCATAGGATGAAACACAATTAATTACAAACACAACCCATATTGTATGTCCCTGGTGTTAACAAGAGGGCAGTGTGCAAGCTAAAGTCACAGAGTAGGCTTTAGAAGTCATGCAGTCAAGCTAATGACCATAAGCATGCAAATTTGGCCTAAGGGGCTGCTTCACTTATATGTACCCGGATGTGTCTGTTGGGGTTTTAAAAAAGTACCCACTTGGAAGGACATTTTCCAGTCAAAAACATAACCATAATTAAAGAAAACATCCGTGGAGAAGTACTATTGGTGTACATGTTTATCAGATATGATACTCAAACTGTGTTTCAAATTCAGTTTGGCCCAATTCAAATACCTTATAGCATCTTGTTATGCTACACCACTATTTTCCATAAAGCTGAGTAACAAGGTGGTATCTGAAATTCATTCTGTACATATCAGCTTTATAAGTATACATATAATGTTTATACATATATAAACTCCTTTTGCAAGGCTATTTATAATGTTCATTAACCCAGGAGAGAGAGGGGACGTTTGTACCCTCACTCAAATATAAACAATATGGCTAAGCCCCATACCCATTAGGCGATCTTCCCAGTGACTGGTGAGCGGCGATCCCTAAAATTGCCAGCAAAGTTGCCAGGCCACTGGAATCATCAGTGACTCGTCCAGCGACTCAGTGGCATTCTGGGCGATGAGCTACGGGCAACAGAATCGCTGGAAAAATTGCCGTGAAAATCACTGAACAAATACCAAACTTGCTAAATATTTCAGTTGCTTGGCGACTTTACTGGCGACTGTCCGGATCGCCGGTCGCTTATCGGCGGGAAGCTTAAGATTGCCTAGTGGGTATGGGGCTTTAGAGTTGCTATGGAAAGGACTCCATCAGAACAGAACAATAGGTGGCAGCACAGTCCTGTCTTCTGAAAATACAGAGTTCATGTCACTGGAAATAATCACAATATAGTGTACACTTGCAACTTTGTATAAAATAAAAAAGGTTAGTTTTCTACAGTTCAATTTTATATAACTATGAGAAATAGAGCCATCATCCTCTCTTAATATGCTGTTTTGTAACTGGGAAAAGTATTGAATCACCAATAGAATTTTTGGCCTAAGACATAACTTTATTTATCTGTATAACGCCCAATATTTCAGGGTGACAGAACTGGGCCCATATATTCGTAACTAATTTGGCTGATCAGGGAAATTTTGATCAGGCCTAGGGCTTGAGATCAGCAATTTTTTCATTTACCAAAATTGATGGTATTATTCCAAAAAAGTATCAAAGAGGGATACTCAGATGTGAAATTTATTCATGATAGACAGAATCTCTAGTCGTGAGACACTGATCAAGGTTTCCCTGATCAGCCAAATTAGTTACGAAGAAATGGGACCAGGAATCTAGGCAAATCAAATGATTGCATGAAATGAGAAAGCAAAGATGTTGATGTAGGAGGAATAAGAATTCAATTTATTTCATCACAACATTATCGATGTTTCTATTCATCTTGGCTTTTACAAATGGATCGATCATATTTTCGTATTGTGCATTGTGAAAAAAATCTCGGCATACTACTGAGAGTTTTTCTATGTCAAATCAAACACAACTTTGAGGCTATAATTCAAGGAAACATAAATCAAACTCTGGAAACTGTTATCGATATTACAATGTTTGAGACCCAAGATTGGGCCAAATTTGGTAACAAAATTGAAGCTCTTAAATCTGATGCCAACTGTGTTGCCCAATATCTCTTCCTTTTAAAGACAACAAGTAATAGACAAAATGAGAAATATAGGTAATGAGTCCTTTCACTTTACCAGATGCTTTGAGGCATCACAAGTATTGAGGTACAGGATGCCTGTGAGATACCAGGGTAGGCGACTTAAAGAATTCCACAAATATTCGTGGAGTCCAAAAGGCTGTCCAGAAAACATCCATAAACATATTTGTGGAGATACTTCTGTATAGAAATCATATAGAGGCACATAGAATCACATGCAAACTGTAATAGGTCACACAAAAATACATTAAATCACTCACAGAAAGAAAAGAAACACGCAAAAGAACAAGAAATTATGATGAAATATTGGGACTATGAGGCAAGGGTTAATGAAAACAAAATATTGCAATATTACATTTTAATTGAAACCTATATAATATATATAGCACATAATCATGATATGAATATTTTTTAGTTAAATCAATTGGCTAGTTGCAAAGATCAAGCACTGATGGTTAGAGTGAAATTTAAGGAAATTCCTAGTTTACATATTAAGTGGGTGTCTTTGAACCTTTGCATGTCATTTGCTTATTTTAAAGGAA
Source organism: Lepidonotus clava (assembly GCA_936440205.1). Taxonomy (NCBI): domain Eukaryota; kingdom Metazoa; phylum Annelida; class Polychaeta; order Phyllodocida; family Polynoidae; genus Lepidonotus; species Lepidonotus clava. Next base: position 11,699,607 of record OW387138.1, read on the forward strand.
AGCCCAAGATCTATTACAACACACATCTATTAATGAAAGGGAATCCCATGCTCCCAATCATCAGATATATATATATATATATATATATATATATATATATATATACTTCTAAATTGTTATATATGTTTGGCCTGATCTAGATTAATTTTCATCGTAATATTACTCAACTTAAAACATGCATAAGCCTAGGAATTAGAAGTTATTCAGAAGTGAATTCCAACAGAGGTAGCAAGGGGGTACTGCAAATGCCAAGACTAGGGGATTCCCATTTTTAACATTTTCTGTCTTAATAATGCAGTTATATATTGAGATTTTCCCTTAATTTGTTTTCATATACTGTTAGAATACTTACTTGAAATTGAACACCCACAAATAAGGGATTTCGAAAATATGTGCTAGGAACTATTTAATACATGAAAACTGACCCATCCCTTTAACGTCAAACACCGTTGATTCTATGCTCTAAATCCAAAACACCAATTGTACAATACGTTCTTAGCCTTTCCGTCTCACTCTTCCACATAATGTATAGACATAGATACCTTTTGATATAAGTTTGTTATATGCTATGATACAGCTGAAGGCATCTGCCTGGGCACCACAAAAAATATAAAATACTACCTTGGCAGTAATGGAACCTATTATTTGTGCCTGGGAACCTTCATTTGTGCATGGCCATGGGAAATTGACATTAGCTTGAAAGGGTCAGCATGTTTATTGCATTCATTATATTGTTTATCTCATCATACTTTTTGCAAGTTTTTGTTCCAGATTGCCCTTGAAGTGAAGGGTTATGTGAATATTTTGCTTATGATAAATGGCATAATTTGGACAAAAACAATAACCATCTCTTTGTCATGGTTAGTGTTACATTTGGAAAGTGTCATTTGGATGGCTAAATCATGCCGTATATTCACACTACTTTTACTATATTCCATTCAGTATTTTATGGTGGTTAACTGATAGAATAACTACTTTAAAGAGTATAAGATTATAATTTTCTTGCAAAAATCCAAAATTGTATTTTAAATCTTACACGATGTGAACTAACAGAAGCATTTTATTTCATTGTGTATTCATTTATCAGTTATCACCTTATTTACCTTAGCGCTGCTTTAAAATTTTAATGATTAAACCTTTTGAACCCTAATTACACTACACTTTGGGTAAAGGGATGCATTGGGTCCCTTTACCATGGGAGTGTCTTAGAGGAGACATGGGACATGATAATACACAAGGGACATAATGATTTCTAAAATTCGACATGCGACAAGGGTACCCCCTTTTTTTTTTTATAAAATTTCTGGATCCGCCCCTGAGAATGAGATTGGCCCATATCGTGCATCAGAATGATAGAACTGGCCACAGAGTTGACTAAATTTCATAGTCATTTTCTGGGGTGATTAAATTGCGTAGTGTGATTTTGTCCCAACGCGAATCAAACCTGTTGTGTTCATCCATGTATATTTCTAAATTTTGTTTATATGAGAGCTGATCGTTAACAACATGTTTTACTAGAAAGGAGGATGTGAGAATAATAAAATATATTGTTTGCCATAGTTCTAGTCTTCTGCTTAACAATTTTACTGATTGGTTAATTAAGAAAGCTGACATTCAAAGGATTAAACTATTAAATTTGATATTTTCAGGAAGGAAGATGGCAGTAATTTCCAATGGGCTGTTCCTTATTGCACTAGCAATCCTCTGCTCTGCCTGTATTGCTGAGATAGATGTAAGCAGCATTATCAAAGAAGTTGGAGAGCTTGATAACCACTACACTACAAATGTCCATCAGTTCATGGGAGGAGATTTCTCTCTAGTGCTTGATAAAATGATTGGTGATTGGAACCTGAGTTTCATAGAATCAGGAGGCACTGGGTATAGAGGCCCAGTGGTAACAAATGAGACAGAAACTCTTGGTGGAATTCTTGAAGGCATCAATGCATCAAGTGTTTCTATCAAAGCTTTTAATGTAAAAGATGGCAGAGTCTGCAATGTTACGTTGGATGGTCCTCAGCTGGTCAGAAACTATGTCAGGTACTACAGGCGGCAGAAGGAGAAGTTGAAGTATGACCATGGGTTGCTGGCATTGGAAATCAATACGAACAACACAACAGGCACGGTCACACTCTTGCATACATTTGATGAAAATGAAGATGGAAAATACAAATTCTTACCCTACACAGCGACAGACATGGTTGATGTTTATGGATTTACCTTTCCAAATGTGATTCTACCATTACCATTCACCAAATTTGAGATCAGTGTTTCTGAAGGTTGCCTTCCAACAGGTGGTTCAGGAAATAAATCAGTCAATAATTGCAGTCATAACACCCTTAGCAACATCAAGCTTCCTTGCTATGATGTCATCAAGGATATAGAAAAACCCATTAATGAGTTTTTAATGTTTGCTGTCGCGGTCCAAGATTCCCTCTTTAAAGCTTACTCGGGTGACACTTTTGAACTTTCCCACCATGTTTGTACCGTTGATTATCGTTCAGATATGTATGCAAGCATAAACTTTCAAGAGTATGCACTCATTCAATGCTGTGCCCCTGTGAAAAAACATTCCCGACCTTACCAATCCAGTAAAGGTCTGTGGCATTGCCATGATCCATATATGATAACCAAAGTATTGGCCTCACTTGCAAGGTTTTTCAGTTTTCTCATAGTTATACTCTTTACACTGTCAGCCAAGTGGTTGCCAAAATCTAAAATAGGTAAGGACGATGATTACAAGGATGGGGAAGAAGATAAACAGAAAGATGTTGAACACAACTCAAGGTAAATGTAGCAAAAAGCTTTATAGTCCAACCCAAGGCCAATATATCTTACATATAAACTAGTAGATTAGCAGTCATAATTAATACCTTGAGGTGTTTATATTTCTCTCTAACATGTAGACTTCCAATTTTATCGCTAATTTATTTAATTTTACTCCTGAAATGATCTCACTCAAGTGCTTGCATTTTAATATTTGGTTATGGTCATTATCCAAAAAAAAAAAAAAATTTACCAACTTGTACAATTCTCTAATTTAGATTGTAAAGTTTATCCATCTTTAGGATATCAATATTCTATATTCCTATACACATAATTATAAGGTAAATGATAGCTAGCTAAGCACTTTTTGTCATTCCAACTTAAAAGCAGAATGTTAAGTTGTAATATTTCTAAATTTCAGGTTGATTCCAAAGAGCCAGCTCTCAGTAGACCTTGGGATCCATGGATGTAGAGATTCAGACAAGTCACAGCAAAGGGAAAATGATGAGAGAGATTCGTTCAAATCCCACAATGACACAACTCAAGGAAAATCAGCCTGGATCTTTCTGGATGATGATTCAGGTTACCATTTCAGTCCAAGTGTCATTTTGGGCTACCTTCTGTGTTATAAAAAGAACATGAGAGCCATTGTCATTGCAAGAAGGTTGTTATTTCTATACTTTGTTGCTGCCTTGCACTTCCTTGCCTCTTTGCAAATGTTAATTTATTACAAGCCAATTTTCAATGGTTCGTGGCAGTTTCATTTTACTACCTTCATTTTGGAACAGAATATTCATATACACTGGGCACTGTTTGACAAACAGTCATTTGACTTGGTCCTCTTGTTTTCTTGTCTCATTATCCCACTTGGAGTGGCCATCACTCAGTTTTTATTGTTGTCCCCTCTCCTCGCACAAAGAAGATCAATTTCTGAAATCCTTTATTGGAAAGAAAATGAAACATCAGTTGGAAAAGCTGTTGGTATGAAAGTACAAAAAACACATCAGGATTTAAGAAATACTCCCATAGAGACAAAGCTGTACCTTAATATTCTTGCACGGTTATCCTATTTGGTAAAATACAATTTCTGGAGGTACTTATTTACCAAGTGTTTGTTTGCAGTGGAAATAGACCGACCTAGCTTCAGGGCCTTGCTTAAATGTATACTACTGCCAATTTTAGTTCCTGTTTATACTTTTCCAATATTCACTGCATTCAGGGTAGTTTTCATAGGCAAAGGCATTCATAAACACAAACAAATAAACAGGTGTAGATTTTTTCTTGTAAAAATATCGATTCTAATAGGACTAGTCTACTTCTTTTTGATACTACTTGGATGTATCACACATTATACTTACATGATTGTTTTCTTACTGGTCGACATCATTAGAACCCTTAGCGCAACATTTACTCAAATAATGTTCCTTATTTCAGTGATAGTAAACATTAAGGAGACCTTTAGCTCTATAGAAGACAGGTACAGAGAAATGAAATTGATTGTATTCGATATCATTGAAGATATAGATAACTCCTCAGCTGCTGAAGGGATAAACCCCATTGAACCTCTTCTTAAAAGGTTTGAACATGGTACTGTTGCCATTCCAAGACCACTATTTTCTTATATTTGCAAAGAATATTTACCATATTCCAATCTGGTGAGTAAAGCAATATTTACGTTAGTCATAAAGCTGTCATTCCTAGGGTTACTGTACGGGCTGATTAAGGATTATCAGGTCCTGGAACAGTTTTCTCAAACAGGAGAGAGTATAATCACAATTGTCTTTGTCAGCTTACCAAGTTTACTTAGCAAAACCAAGTCTGATGCTGAGACACAGCTTGAGACAAGATATCTTACTGCAAGTGTCAGAGGAACAATCACAAAACTTTTAAAGTATAGACATCCACATCTAAAAAAAGAAAAGAAAAGGAGGCTGAGTGTGTGAATGTTACAATGTTACAGTACATACACAGAACTAACTGAGGGGGCACGAAGCCCTGATTATTGCCCCGCTGTCGAATGGTCGAGGGCTTTGCCAGAGACCTCACACAGGGGGCAATAATCAGGGCTGAGGGCCCCCGAGGTTAGTTATTGTTTTATCCTATACCGATAACCCTGAGAAATAACTCATTAACCCATTAACCCATGAAAAACAAGCAGGGCAATAACGCCATCTGTTATTCCACCTTTGCTAGTGGGGCAGGACAATGATGAAAGTATAGGCGCTACAAAGTTGGTATAGAATAAAACATGAGAACGACATGAATCCCCATTCTCAGCAGAGTTATTATGCATTTGTAGTTTTCTCAACAAATAGTAGAAAACATATCATTGAAAGACCAGTTCTTTGTATTGAGGTTCAACCTGTTTGCACCCCACAGATTGCAATCTGATTAAAGGCGGGTCCCCACATGTATGGCCACTAAACCATGGTGATTAACATTAGTCGCCCGCCGATTAAGAAGTTAGTATGTTGTCAGATAATTAACTTATCACCTACATTGGGATGCTATTCCCATCCAACTGCCAGTGATTAGAGGCCGCATTGGTCATCCTGCACTAATCACCCGCGACTAGAGAAAAATATTAAACATGTCAAATATCTTGCCTAGAAACCACGGCGACTAGTGGTTTATTTGCCAGACATCAAGGCACCACTGTATAGTAAGTCACCGGCCGACTAAACCACTGATTATCACGCTGGTCGCTGTCAAATTTTTGCTAACTAATCACTTACCTAGGACTTCCATAGATTTCCTTACAGAATTCTTTATATTCAAAGGTCGACCAACCTCTCTCGATCTTTGTTAGAGAAATCAGGTCTGTAGAATTGATAAGGAAATGAATTAGCATTTAACTGATATATTTGCCCATTTTGTATGTGGTTTTGTGGCAATATTTTCTCCTTAAAAAATATGGAACAAATATGGAGAGATGGCTCTTTTCCATGTGGTCGGATTGTGAATTTCACCCAAGGGCAGATACAACACGTTTTTATTACGTCAATTATATACATTGTATCACATGTGTATCAGGAGTAATTAGTATAGTGTGACAATATCTTCATATGTTTACAAAAAAACTTTTATCTACACACCTTTAAAAGACCTCCATCTGTTATGCATTAGCAGATTAGGCCAAAAATAAAAGATTGTTGTGTTCAGGTAATCCTACCTACCCTAAATTTGTGGCCCTCCCCTAACTTTTTTTGGGGATGTTTTTTTTTCTCTCTTTTTTTTTTAAATCCAAAAGAATTGACCTAAAAGCATGGAAAACCATAAAACAGCACATATACATGCTCAGAGCATCTATTGTAGATGATTAAAATGTTTTTAGATGATATTTGGAATTTTACTTTTATTTTCAATAATGCATGGGCCTCTCTGGTAAGTAAAAAAACAAGCAAAAAAAAACAAACTTCAACCTACCTACCTGTATTTCTTCGACCTATGTTACCTGAACAAAACAATTTTTTTTGGCCTTACTGGACCTGCTGCTTATTTTCGTAATCACATATTTGGATATTATTTGTTTAGAACATGATGCATCAAATAAAATTACTGATTTTTCACTATGCAAATGTCGGGTTCACTGTTTATTTGACTTGGAAGGTCAACCAAAAAAAATCACAAATCTAATACTCACGATATTTTTTTCATTCAAACGTCGTTCATAACATTGAAATAACTTTCTAATGGATATCATGAAAGATCCTATACATACATTATGAGTGTTCTTCATATGGAAATTTATACTCCCGATTCTATCGCATAATTATTTTGTCCATGTCGGCACATCTTTTTTTGGATGCGTGGAAATTTTCATGATGAACAAATGAGTATGAAAGCCGTTTTTGGATTGATGAAAGTTTTTTTGGTCGGCCTTGACGGATTAAAACAGAAAGATTTAAAAAAAAAAAGAAATTGATCAATTTTGCCGCTTTTAAAGGGTTGAGATAAAAAACAGCGTGACTAAGGCGTGGATTTTAGAGGAGGGTGGGGCGGGGGTGCCAGGTGCACCCCCCCACTATTTTTGACCAAATATTAATCTCTTTTTATGTAAAATTTTACAATAGCACGTCCCCCCTTTTTCAAAATCCTGGATCCGCCCCTGGCACTGACTTGTATAAAATATTTGAGGCAAAGATCCTTTGGTACGAATGTTTTGAATGAATGTACACCTTGAATAGTTTTATATAAATTCTGAACCCCACAACCTCTGCAGCTGGTTTGATATAGTGCCCTAATTGCAAACATCTATGTTATGCATGTAACGTCTGATTACTTGCAGGAATTGTCAGTTAGTGTATGTAGGAATTCCACTATAGCGCTCTAAGTGAATATTGAACAAAACTAAAATAACCAAGCTATGATCAGCCCTGTTGGAATCTGAATAAGTGATAGTAAACCGCCGCGGAGGGGGAGTTTATGGTATATAACCTCCGAGGCGTCAGCCGAGGAGGTTATATACCATAAACTCCCCCTCTAAGGCGGTTTACAAGCTTATACTACGTCCCATGACTCCAAGATACATAATTTGAAAATATGAAGATCTTTTTTTGTTGACATAGGTGATATATATTGTATCTATATATATTTATATATAGTTAGGTATAAACAGACATAGGGGCCTACACACATGTGCGTAAAAGGGGGTAAAAGGGCTCACCTACAATCAGCCACCGTAGGGTAGTGGTCAAGGTGTACGCCTCACTCATGGGAGGCCCCGGGTTCAAACCTTCCCAAACCTACCCATTTGTAATCCATGATTTCTATTGTGTGTTTTTTTTGCATTTGAATTAACCCTGAGCGTACTTATATGCTGGTTTATATTCAATTCTTTAACATTTTAGGTGTCTAGAAAATTTTAGGCCTTTACAAAATTTTATGTGGAAAACCCTTTTTCCGCCTTTTCTAAGTAACTAACTTGTGAATGTGATATATGAGGATATACCTAGCTCTAGCAGCTGCCTCAGTAGGGTAGTGGTTAACGTTTGAGACTCTAAATCCTAGACACCGCAGTTCGAATCTATAGGCTATCCTATTTGAGACTAAAACTTTTCAAAAAATCGAAATTGGGTGTATGAATTGATTGAATTGTGTCTATTTCTCAATTAACCTCCTCCGGAGGTTATTTGGATAACCTCCTCCGGAGGTTTATTGAATAAACCTCCTGATCAAATCTCCGGCAGAGGTATATCTTGTGGGGCATAGGAGGTTACGCTCTAAAATCTACTGGTGGAACAATAGAAGGACGAGCTGGGAGTAGTATAATAGTATCATAATAGGTATTGGTCCTAGGTTATCAGAAATGAGAAACTTTACATTCCCTCTGCTGGTCATACGTATAAGTAGCCCGAGCCCCCTTTGGCAATATGTACATGCACTAAATATGGATAATAGTGTGGACTATTGCATTTCCATGCAAGTAGGAAATGCAATGCATCACAGTAAATGTAATTTACTTGAGTAGATCCAGACAGATATGGGTTTTTCTGGGGATTCAAATTGAGTTGCCATTTTGTAGCTAGAGTACAAGAAAAATGGTGTCATTCTACACGTTAATTTTATGCTCCAAGGGGATCGTATCCATTGCTATGTGGGATATACTGATATGAGTGACATTTAGGGATATGAGTAAATCTATGAAAAATATTGACCAGACTTTATAAAACTAAATTTGTGTGAAAGTCAACTACCATATCCTAGATATTCTATTTCAGTCATGAATGTTCTTTTCTTTGGAACATTTCATCCCAATATGATTTACAATCCAACCCAGCCAGCTTGCGACGTAACAGAACCATTCTGCAACCATACTTTTTTAGTCAGTTTGTTACTTACTAAGATGGCACAATGTCATAACAATAACGTTATTGATGGTGAGGTTGAAACCTCACCAAATTAGAATGTTATTATAACATTATTTTTTGGTGAGGTTAGGATGTAACCAAAAGAACATTCCATTTAGGTCAAAGAACATAACCATATAATAACATCGCAGTGGAATGTGGCAGCAGTAGGTCACAGCGACGTAATTGGGAGTCATCAAAAGAATGTTACAAGAACCAAACCAGAACCAAATAGAACGTTACTGCAATGTTATTATAATGTCACACCTCCAGCTGGGAATGATATCATTTGGCTGCCATCTATGACCTATGACATCTGATAACGTATTGGAAACTCTATCGTGAAGGTATTCCTATCCAGAATACCATTTCTAGATCAAATATTTCTCAATGAATACTGAATTATTCACACGGTTGGCTTTTCCTGGAACTTTGACATTCCTGTGTTTCAAAACCTGCAACTTCATTGCTTATATTAACATGACTTTATATATTTGGTATCATTTGAAAGCACAGAACTTCCTCTCTAATTTTGATTCCCTCATACTTCATTTTACCCTCTGAGTGGGTCACAGTTACTGCAGTTTAACACATGGTTATGTCATACCCACCAAATAATAATTGGCTGAAACATATTATCTTATTGAATGCGTGGTTATCTTATAACCACTATGTAATGGTTGGCGGCTCACATGCACTTATCTCTGATATGGTTTAACTGTTAATTTGCTCAGTATACAAGAGGAATATGATACACATTTATTGAATGCATGTTTATATTGATGTCATAATAATTATTTATACTAATCCACAGTATAACTTCAGATTACATTTTATAAGTCATGACTACATTATATGTTCAACAAAAATTGTCAAAATAATTCATAAATCTACAAAATATTTGTCCACTTCGCACTCCATACAATAGTTTTCATGCATATGAATTGCTGGAGTGGTCGGGTATGTATGAATTACCCAGAGTAGTAGGGGTGTAATGTTACCGCAGCTTCCAACCATCCACAAGGTAAGGTTTGTAACATTCTGCTCCTATTCCATAGGTCAGCTTGAATTCAAATTTCTTTTTTTAATAGCATTCTTTATTCTGGCTAAGTATTAGCACAATGTACTAGTTTTCAGTACATGCCAGCATGTAATCAAAATTGTTCCACATACAAAAGATAGGGTATATAATGATAACAGTTAGATAAATTTATCATTTGGTAATTTTGGTTTGATGCAATGCCTCATCATTGCAAATCACAACAAACACATTAATCTTTATTACACTAACGTTGAAAAAATATTTTTTTTTATGAATGTTTGCTGACACTGGGCTTTATCCAACCATGATCCTTTACCTGTCTATTAATCCAATCTTATCAAAATTTCTCCCCCAAGCATCAAATCACCAATTAAATTGTCATAGTAGCACAAACATTCCTGGTGCTCCCAGTATAATTACATATGGTTATATATATAAATATATAATATATGTAAATATATGTATTACATATATATATATAGTAATTCAGATTTTTCGGTAATGTTAAAGGGTTCCTTGCACATAAATTTTCAAATGCCTATATTTCAGTTAATTAACTTCTTTTTGGTATTCTTAAAATATTTAAATAGAAAAAATGTGAAAATGTTGAATCATTATGGAATTATAAAGGACATAAAATGAAATTTGGGAATTCCCTAATTTCTGGGGCTACAGTTCTGTCCTTGCTATGCCATAATGAAGGGGAATCCCTTTAAAAATAACTGGGAATTTGAGGTAATTGAATAAATTTAGGTGAGTAAAAGATGCATGTGTTTGTAGCCTGAATTTGGTCTAATATGAATATTTGGTGCTACAGCTAAAATTCCTTTCTAAACACTATTGAGAGTTTGGGATTCCCTTTATTGAAAGCTGGAGAACCCCTTTTACAGTCCTTGCTACGTCACAATTTAGGGGATTTCCCCTAAAAACCCATTAAAATAGACCAAATATCAAAGTCCCACAACACTTGGAATATCCCTAAAATATTTCTAGCACTATTAGTTCTTGAGGCATATTTCATGCTCAAATAATTTCATTGAAAAATATTTATTTCTTAATTATGTGCAAGGAACCCTTAATATGCCAATTTAAAAAAATAATCAATATTGAGGCCAATAGGAAGGGGGTATACAGTCATCCAAAGAAGAATGTATTTTCCGAAAACCCCTGCCCTTGGGTACTCCTCTCTGTCCTTTTTCACTTATAAATGTTGGCCTTGTGCTTTTTATGTTTGTCCTGTTGTAATTCTGTTTACCCTGTGATCATTGATATTTTGTTCTAATGACAAGTGTATGACCTCTTGAAGTTTCATTTACTTGGAAAGTTATAATAATACGTAATAAGTTTATAACTATACAACGTGTACATACAGTTTGATGTTGAATTGCCAATTCATAAAGAAGTAGAAGTAAATTAACATAATGCAACATAAATATAGCAAGATTTAGGGGACACTAAAATGTTGAAGTATACTCCAATCAGAATAGGAGAAACAGTGTGTACATTATATCAGATGTATAGAGTCAATTACTAGTAAAACTGCTGGAAATTTGCTATTCAGATATCAGTTTCACAAGCATGCAGTGTAATAAACAGTAACAAAATGATGCCTGTATACGGGACAATTTTTACATTTTGCCTTAAGCACATAACCTATGCATGGGGAACAAAATGTGTTCTCCTTAACTAATTTCTTATTTCACATTTAGTATCTAATACTTAATAGGCTTCAATATAATGTAATGGTGTGCATGTGCCACAGTTATACATTAATTTAGGGGAGTGCGCCTATGGAATGAGCTAGATGAGTGTGTACAAAAATAAAAAAATATGTGTATATTCAAAAGATGTATAAACTGAGTCAATGGTGTTACGGATTATAATGTGTAAATATGGAAATCCAACCCCCTATATTATTCATCAATGTGCATTATGTATTTGTATATAATATATTATTATTTTTCATGTTCACCTCATCAGAAGAACTTCTGCAAATGTATGAAGAGATGTTACAATAAAATAATAATAATAAAAGAATTTGTCATAAGATGAGTGGCCTGTCGCACAATTGCACATTATAACAGAGAATGATGGTTTGTCAAATCCTGTACTGTTTTGCAAAAATCCAGTTTCAAATTTCACCAGCAAATATTAACTTCTCTGAGCTCGAAATTTCAGGATTTTCAGATCACAATATCTTTTTTAGAACTTTTTACGGAAGTTAAATCAATCCAGAAGAAAAGCCACAATTCATTAGCGAAAACCCATTGCAAAATCAATGCCCTTTTTGCAAGACACTGTATTATCACTGTATCACAATTTCATTATGTGACGGGCCACTGGAGTAATCACATAATCATTTTAGGGTCAAGACGTGGGATCGATCCTCATCGTTCGTCAGCTACATAATCATTTTAGGTATGACAGACTTATGGTCAACTCCTTATCATAATGAAGTTGTATTATGGTGTTAGATTGTTTGGTATAAGCTTTTTGCACAGAAGGTTATGCACTGATAATGGACCTGAATATGTATGAAGGAGTTGATCCATGATGCAACTCTGGGCCAATTTGGGGCCTTCCATTAAGTACGTACGCACCAAGGGGGGAGGGGGGGTCTGAGATTTTGGGAATTTTGCGTACGTTCCTATACAAATCCAATGCGTATTTTAGCCTTAGGGGATGGGGGGGGGGGGGGGTCTAAAATTTGTGAATTTTTGCGTATGTACTAAATGGAAGGCTCCTTTTGAACAGATTGTGAAAATCAGTTTGTTAGATAATCGTTTGAAGTGTTCGCTAAGTGAGTCTCCAAAACGGAACCTTGTAATTGAGTAGCTCTTCTCGTGAAGATCAACTTAATTTGGATGAGGCTGTTTTGGGGCCCAGTGGGATTGGGCTTTATGAAAGAGTGTTACTAGTGGATATGATAAACAAAAAAACAGAAATTGTCACGCTCCCATGATGCATTTATACAAAAAATTGCAAATGATACTGGTGATTGATGAACTTGATCATAAAAATGCCTGATAGTCTTTTGAAGTGACAATGTCACCAATGGGACATTTTATATATCAGGCCATGTGTCAATCAGTCACTTTCACTAAAAAAAGGAATTAGGTTGGGGCAACTCAGTGTCAGCTTTTTCCTGATGTGTTTATCAAAGAGTGATGGCTATGGGTCCTTTTCTGGGTTCAAATGAGTGCAATGAGTGAGGAGACTTGCTCAAATTGTTGTCTAATTTGAAACCTATACGGGTAAATGAATTTTGAAGAATTGTACAAAACGAGATAGAAACTACCTAAAACTTAGAAGTACTCTAACATATAAAAAATAAGACATTATTGATGCCTTATTCTGCATGCTCTTAACAGGGTCGGGGCAAGATGGATTGTAACAGCGGTGGCCTATATTTTATGATTGCTAAATCTAGCATCACAGGCGACTTACTCTCTTGTATGGTTGCTGTTTTTATTACTTTACCTTAACAATGGGTTACCCAGCCAAGGATGCGGCATTATTGTAATGTTGCAGCAACGTTCTAGTTGGTTCTGTATTTGGATTTTGTTACATTCTTTTGATGACTCCCAATCATGTCGCTGCAACAGACTGCCATGACATTGCACTGTGATGTTATTGCAACGTTCAGATTATGTTCTCATGTTTAAGACCCATTTTTGGCTATTGTGATATTCCTCAGGGTTTCCGGGCTTCACAATAAAAGGGGTTTCGGGTTTCTCGGTCTCAGGCTGGCCGGAATTTCGGGCAAGAGATTGGTTTACGAAGTAGATAATCGTGCCCCGTGCATGAGGGTGAACAGCCAGGTTGTTTGTTGGAGCTTTTGGGGAGGAGGAGGATGGGGTTCATTGTACATGGTCAGAGGCACCGAGAGGGGCGTCGCTGAGGCGGTTGGGGTGTCGTGTCCCTATGTTCAATCTGAAGAAAAACGTCGGGGAAGGCCGGTCTGACTACTGTCTGACTACCGGTCAATCCACGGGCTGGGAAAGTTGGGTTGTCGCTGACGATTAAAGGGTAGTAGTGCAGTGCAGAGCGGATGTACCTTCGTTCCCTGGGTTCTGGGTCGACTGCCTACAATTTTGGGTTTTCGTACCATGCTGGCTTTCTGTGCTAAAACGGGTTATTGTGCCATTTCGGGCTTTTGGGCCATCTTTGTACTTTTGGGCTATTATCTAACTTCTTGGTAATTCAGGGTCTCTGTCTAATTCTTTACTCGTCTATTAGCATAGATCTACTCGGGAAGATCTCAAGCTCGGGCTAGCTAGGAGGCGGGTCAGCTCAAAAGAAGAGGCATGTGAACACAAGGAGTACAACAAAGAAACTGTTTATTTCGGGCCATACCGCCCCCTTTTATAGTCTACAGTTCAACTCTGATTGGTCACTTAGACTTTCGTGACGTCATTTCCGGACTTTTCGGTCATTTTGGTCTATTTTTGTACCCATTTCCTTTGATTACATCATTTCATTATTAGTCGACAATTACCATATTATTTGATCATTTCACATTACAAATCGATTCTGCACAATTGTTATACCCCGATTTCTAACTTCATGATTTTCGTACCAAGGATGAAATAGCCATTCATCACACTATCAATTATGTTCTGGTAAGGTTCACTCAGGAAAAAGGTTTAGATTGGACTCAGGGCCCTCAAAACATTTTTGGGTCTCTAGGGTTTTTGTGCAGTGTGGAGGTCTTACTGTTTGGGGTCCGACAGGGCTTTTCAAATAGAGATAAGGGTTTGTCAGGGATCAACCTGAAGCTTAGTTTAGTTTAATGTTACATAGCCGAAAGTTCGCTCCGCTGCCCTCTGTTCCTAGTGGATATGAACCCTGCAGCCTCGCACACACCCCTCCTTATACAGTGTGTGGGTCTCACCACACCCCTGCCCCCTCGGTGTTACTGTCGGGGTCAGCGCCTGCACCAGGTCCGGCACCATGCGGAGTATGCACCACACAGTGTGGATACTGCACCCTTTTTTTCAAACTTTTGCATGTAACTCTTTTAATGTTCATCAAAAGTACATATAGTAAGCGAGCGAAATGTTGCTAAGAGCATTGTGGATATAATGAATATCTCAAATAAATGATTTCTTGAAGTTTTCGATTTGTGTGCAATTTAATGAAGAATTAAAGTATTGGCTGGTTGCTGGTGTTTTGCCTTGTATTTCATAGTGGCATGTATGAGTTGAATACCAGCTTTTAAAGGGTGGCATTCTGTCTCTCTGTCTTTAGGCTCACTCGCTATCTCATTGGTGGCTCCTATTCAAAGTTGAGGCTTGGGTAGGGATTGGAAGCACTGGTTCTTTAACTTTAGGATGGTCATGATCAGAGCAGAGAACTGGATCTCATTCAGGGATGCATCTTCTGGGAGCCCCCATACATTTAGAACCATCTTCGGGTTGGCAGGTGCACGAGTTGCTTAGATTTCATGGGTCATGTCTAAGACCTATCCTTGGCTATCAATTATTATCATGTTAGGGTTATTTTTTCGAGTGTTTACATAATTCAAGTTACTTTTAGAGTCTTTACATAACTTAATTGATAAAAGAATTTGTTTCACCTCCAAAGTGCATTATGATGTAATAAGAATTGAAGAGAACAAATGCTTCCTCTCCCACGTTTTTATATAATCTAAGTTACTTATTCTAGACAGAATGGCACACTTTTTTCTGATTCAGCACACATTTATTTTCACATTTTAGGACATATTCTTATTATTCTTACTGTAAAGATCTCAGTATTTACAGAAAGATGTATTGCATTTACCTCCTCCATTTATTTAGAAAACATGAAATACTTTGAAAAGTATAAAAACAAAATATATTGGACCAGGTTTAGGGAATATATAACAGGTGTTGTCATTTTATCCATCATGGCACGATAATACATCATTGAAAGAATTACTTCGGCTGAGTTTATACACACAGATGACCCGCGCTGATGAGTTGCCCTGTACAGCGGATCCTAAGTATACACATGTTTACTCTACTGTACACACAGACTTGGAAACTTTGCATACACACAGATCCTTTGAATATGCAGACTTTATAGTAAATAATCATAAATTAAGTCATCAAATGTTTTAGAAAATGTGTGTAAATTGGGGGCTGTCTCCCCAAACCCCCTTTGGTTTTCTTTCTGTCATTTTATCAAAGTATATTTACTTATAAATAGTCTGTGTATATAAGGATTTACTTTGTACACGACCATATGACCACATGTAATCAGTCTCAATTACTTCTCGTCCTGAATCTGGTTAATTGATTTATATCAAATTCCATCAGATATGTGTATGACTGAAATAGAGCATCCTTCCCAGTGATCAACTAAAAAGAACCTTTTATTATGGGCATTGAGAGGAAACATCTAGGTCACACACCCCTGCGAACCGGCTATATTATATGTTTTTAATACTACTAGTGACCTGTAATTGCTATTACAGCAGGTTTATGCCAAGTCGTGACATCAATTATTTTGACCCCTCTGTTATCATTTACTGATCCATAGAGTATAAAAATGTATTTTCCCCCAAAACAACACCAGATAATGATAGGTTTTTTACTTCATTGAGGTCTTTCCCACAATCAGGCAAGCAAGTGAGGGTTGAGGGGTAAAAGGTTCTGGGAATATAAGTATTTTGCAGATTAAAACAAATATGTATGCCACATGTTGGGAATGACAGGTCTCACAATCATATCAAAACAAAGCTGTGCTTTGTCAGTCCTGCCTAGGAGTGTGACACAACACGAGTCTATCATATATGTTTGACTTTGCACGTGGCTTGCAGCTTAAGGTTACTACATGCTAAGATTATTTCAAATCTAAATAGGAAGGTAATTCATTTTCATACTTTCAGAAAAGAAGATGGGAGCTCTTTCTCGTGGGTTGTTCCTCTTTGCAGTAGGACTACTGTACTGTACTTGCGAAGCTATTATTGATGTAGAAGACATTATCAGTGATGTGGGAGAGCGAGATAACCACTTCTCTACGTACGCGCATCATGTGCTTCATGACTTTGATCTAATGTTGGGTCTAACTATTGGTGATTGGTTTCTGACTTTTCATGTGTCATTTGGCAGTGGATACAGGGGACCAGTCATAACAAATGAGAAAGCAACTCTTGGAGGAATACTTGAAGGCATTAATGGGACAAGTATTTCTCTCGAAGCTTCAAATGTCAAAGATGGCAGAGTCTGTAATGTTACATTGAATGGTCCTCAACTGGTCAGGAACTATGTCAGGTACTACAGGAGAAAGAAGGAGAAACTGAAACAGGACCATGGCTTGGTGGCATTGGAGATTGAAATCAACAACACTGTAAGCACAGTGACATTCTTGCACACGTTTGAGAAACACGTAGAAGGGAAGTTCAAATTTTTACCCTATAAACTGGCAGACTTGGTTGATGTATATGGTTTTACCTATCCATATCAATTTCTTCCTCTACTGTTTACCAAGTTTGAAGTCAGCGTTTCAGGAGATTGCCTCCCAGTGAATAAATCAGGAAATGAGTCAGTCAATAGTTGTAATGTTCACTCTCTTAAGAACATCAAGCTGCCATGCTATGATGTAAACAAGGACATCGAAACTCCTATTAATAAGTTTCTAATGATAGCCATTCAACTCCAAGATGTACTGTTCAAAGCCTACTCAGGCCGTGCCCTTACACTATTCAACCATGTTTGCACTGTTGATTATGGGCTGAGCCTTGACATTAAAGAGTATACACTTATTGAATGCTGTGCCCTTCTCAATCCACGCCATCATGTCTATCAATATTTTGATACCACCACTGGCTTGATTTGCCATGATCCATACATGTTCACCAAGACATTGGCTTTACTTGCAAGGATTTTAAGTTTTGTTGTAGTGATACTCTTTCCATTGTCTGCAAAGTGGCTTCCAAAATCCAGAGTTGCCAAAGAAGATGAAGATGAAGAAAAGAAACAGATACTTGCAGAACACAACTCACGGTAAATATAATGAAAATGATAATGCTTTAATTGACCACTATAATAATTTTGCATGCCTAGGTTATAAATTCTAATAGTGTTATAGGTAACTTTAAGACCCTAAGCCAACATCAAAAGAATATTTGTAGGTTTCCTTACACAAATCAAAGGGTTATTTCAGGCCTAGGGTAGTGGGCATGACTTATAACTTGTACCTGTATATAAAGATTTCTTACTGATATTGCTTCTTATAATATTGTCAAATTATTAATTCAGTCACTGGCCCTTTTTGTTGGTCAAAACAATGTTAATGTCTAGCAACATCAGAAACAACATGGAAAGGCCATGAAAATTATTTCAAGATGGTTGAGCAACAAAACCTTAATATGATAGGTAAAAAATGTACAAATAACAAGTTCTGGTGGTGTTTTTATGATGTAGAACTAAGAAATGATCGCAAAATGGGCACCACCTAGCCAAGCTGTGATGTAACAATGTTCTGCAACTATACTTTTTTTAGGCAGTCTTGATCTTACTAAGCTGGCACATAACAATTACATTATCTATGGTTAGGTTGAAACCTCACCAAATCAGAATGTTATTAGAATGTCATTTTTTGGTAAGGTTAGGATGAAACCAAAACAGAATGTTATAAGAACATTCTGTTTAGGTTGAATAACGTAACCAGAATGTTATAATAATGTCGCAGTGTAATGTCACAGCAGTACATTGCAGCAATGTTATTCGGAGCCATTGAGATAATGTAACAAGAATCAATACATAACCAAACAAAACGTTGCTGCAACGTTATAATAACATCACATGCTTGGCTGGGCAATATTTCCGACATCATCTTTTTGTTGTTGACACCATGTGGGGAAATTGATTGGTCAAAAGTCAGGTCACCTTGTATTAGATTGTAAGAAATGGACTATTATCTTATTATACAGTAACCTTATACAAGGTACTTTATTGAACTTGTATATGTCCCTTCTTTATTCCAATGTATCAATTTCACAAAATAGTTTCAGCTTCAATAGAACTTTGATGTATCCATCTGCATTCCAGAATGATCCCAACAGGCCAGCACTCCGTAGATCTTGAGTTCAACAGAAGTGAGAAACCTAATAATCCTTGTACGAGTAAAAAGAATAAAAATAACTCATTCAACTTACAAGAGGACACAACTGAAGAAGAATCAACATGGATCTTTCTGGATGATGATTCAGGGTATCATTTCAGTCTAAGCGTCATTTTGGGTTACTTTTTGGGTTTCAAACTCCAAAATAGGGTCATTGTCATTGCCAGAAGGTTGTTTATTTTACACCTTCTTGCTGTACTCCACCTTCTTGCGTCATTACAAATGTTTATTCATTACCCAATTATTTATAAAAATAGCTGGCAATTTCACTACACAACTATTTTCTTGACACAGATACAGGATTTTAACTTAAGTTTTAGAATTAATGATAAGTGGTCATTTACCTTGGTTCTCTTGTTTTCTTGTCTCATTATACCACTTGGATTTGCAGTTACTCAATTCATATTTTTGTTCCCTATCCTCGTTGTAAAGAGAACAATTTGTTCAGTTCTTTATTGGAAGGAAAACAAGACTGCAGTTGGAAAAACTGTTGGTATAAAAGTACAAAAAACTCATCAGGATTTAAGAAATTCTCCTGTAGAGACAAAACTCTACCTGAACCTTCTTGCTCGCTTATCCTATTTGGTAAATTATAAATTCTGGGCTTACTTGTTCACTGAGTGTTTGTTTTCTGTGGAAACAGGTCATTTGACAGTCAGGGCTATACTTAAATGTATGTTACTGCCAATTTTAGGTCCAGTCTATACTCTTCCAATATTCACTGCATTTAGAAACGTTTTTACAGGAAAAGGCATACATGAACACAAACAAATTAACAGGTGTAAGCTATTTCTTGAAAGATTGTCAATTTTCATTGGACTAGTTTTTTTCTTTTCAGTATTACTTGGATGCATCACACTTTATACAAACATGCTTGTTTTCATACTGGTTGACCTTATAAGAACCCTCAGTGAAACATTTACTCAGATTATGTTTATTATTTCAGTAATAGTCAACATTAAGTTGACATTCAGTTCTATTGAGGACAGGTACAGAGAGATGAAATTGATTGTTTTTGATGTTCTTGAAGATATGGATAACTCTTCAAATGATGAAATGAATCCTTTAAAACCTCTACTTAAAAGACTAGAGCATGGCACTTTTGCCATTCCAAGGACACTGTTTTCCTTTGTTTGCCAAGAATATTTACCATATTCCAAACTGGTTAGTAAAGCAATATTATCTTTGCTCATCAAACTAGCATTTCTTGGATTACTGTACTGGCTGATTATAGATTATCAGGTTCTGAAACAGTTTTCTGAGACAGGAGAGAGTATAATCACTATATTCTTTGTCAGTTTACCAAGCTTGCTTAGCAAAACGAAGTCTGATGCTGAGATGCAGCTTGAAACTAGATATCTGACAACAAGTGTCAGAGGAACAATAACAACACTTTTAAGGTCTAGACATCCATCTCAAAAAAGGGAATCCAGGAAAAGACTGAGTGTTTGATGAACATACAGAATTTGAAGATTTTCTGCGTAAGCATAATAAAGAGCATATTGCACTCAAATCAGATTGATCATGTTGGGGCTGTTTCATTCGCATTTTTGCTGACACAAATAGTAAATGCGAATCTTGATGACCAAGGTGTAATGTTATAAAAAAAATTATTGTGTAGGGAACTAGATCCCAAAACGCCTGGTATAATGTACTTCCCATCGGGTCCGATCATAGTGTAATATGCGTATCAGATGCATTGGGTGCCAGGACCTGATGCAAACATAGACCTGACACATAGTGTAATGCAGCCTCAACACTCATAATAAATATGATGTATTTTGTAGTCTTCATAGAAAATGGATGTAGCTACTATAAATGGGAGAACTAGTGTTTTTCAGATAGGGTATCATAACTGCATAACCTGTATCCCATATATGGATTAGGAATATATCCAGAGATCAATGTTGCACTGTGAATATATCTTATAACCATTTCAACTAAAGACCGTATTCTACATATAGAAAGTGCGTTGCCAATGTATTGCCAATACAATATCACAAATATAGGCAGGAAAAATTAACAACATGTTTGTAAATAGTCCTGCCAATTCTGTATTGGTTGCCGATAGTATATTTTGTCAGCTTATGTCCCAATTTCAGTAGCCGATGTCTCAATTTCAGCAGCTGATGTCTCAATTTCAGCGGCCAAAATTGCATGAAAAGTACAGGCTGCCAGTATAGGAAGTTACCATTGGGAGGGTCAATATCGTCAGCCCGCACTTTCGGTATGTGGAATATGGCCTTAAGGGACCAGAATTGTCCGAAACGATCATAATCTTAGTTCAATGGGTATAATGTCTAATGAAGAATTTGTCATTATGTATCTTGCAGTTGAGGATATTGCTAGATATTCTAATGGCAATATCATTTGAAATTTTGTCAGCATTAGAAAGTCTTAATTGGTCATGATACAAATTTTGCACATGCTTTATCTTTACTAGAACACTCTTTTTGAACATTCACTGAATTTACACAATATTCAAAGAAAATTAATATCAGGAGGAATTTGATATCAGAAATTTCAATTTCACCTATGTTTGAACTGCTCTTATGCTATATTTCAAAATGATATTGCATCTTATGCTGACATGTATTATTGTTTAAATGCTTGATCACATATTAAAATATTTTAGAGTATTTCATTACCATGGCTATCTTTTAGCAGTAATTTTCAAATTTTCTATTAATCCATATGTCAGCTTTCATATTCATTTTACTGTTGCTTATGACTATAATTATAAACCTTGTGCAGACGTGACCATAATGTTTACCTTTTGGTGAACACCCTGTGAACACGTTGTGTTTTTTATTTCACAGCCAATTTCACAGCCAAGGGCACTTGGCTGTGAAATAAATCTTAAGTTGACCAATCCCAACTGATAATAACTGGTGATCACGATTCAGTGAGATTGTTCCAAACAAACTTGGCATGGATATATATATCTATATACACATAAATATATAATATATATGTATATACGTACATTATATCATACTCATATATCCATATAATATATTACTTTTAGAGCCTTAAAATGGCAAATAATGACAAGGAGAAGTGACGTTGAAAGGTGTTTTCTAAAAAGAGTGTCTATAGCTGTAACTATCATTGAATTATGTGTTATTGTGAATTAATTCGTCCTTATGTGCATATGCTCGATCTAGAATAAGAAAACCCAATTAGATGTTTAATAAAGTGAGAAAAGTGTTGGACAAAATTATTAACTTGGGGTAAAGCTTCAATAAAAAAAAAACACGAACTCTGAAAACCCACACTTTCCTCACGAAAGTGGAATAATGAAAATGAATAGAATCAATTAACTTGTACTCATAATCAATAGTTATAGTAATAGTATTATCCATAATTTGATATATAGAGTGATAGTGTGAGTAATATTAAAATATTTTGAAAGGGAGGAAAAATACACAATGACTTATCACAACAATAATAAATTTAAGATAACTTTAAGACACATGTCGTAACAAAGATATCTTTGTTAAGATATCATTGTTTTGAGTTGTCTGTTTCTTGTTTTCTACCAGATCAAATTGAATTCTGTAAATGGATATAATTATGAAGGGACACTGTAAGACTATTAACAAATTTTCAGTAAAAATTACAGGTCATTTACAGCATGCTAAATAGGTTTATTTTTAGGGTGTAAAATTGCATAACAACACGCAAAGTTGATATGAAAGTATCATTTTTACGATAGGTATTGTGCAACTGTTTGCTATCAGTAACGAAAAATAGAGGGGAAAATCCCATGCATGTATACACAAAAGTGTGCTGTTTTAGTACTTAGCCTAAATGGTGACCTTTCACCCCTGACTTTTTCAAATCCTATATTCACCCCTGTAGCTATTGTCTGGTAAGGCATTGTAGGCTTTTTGTGAATTTTGTACGAAATAAATGAAACGTAAGGGGGCTTATTTGACAATATAAAATATATGCTTCTTTCTCCCTAGCCTTTCACATGTTGTAACATATAATGTCTTTAAATGGGTTGTGGTGGAAGATCAACTATGCTTAGCCCATTATACCCAAAATAAAAGCAAACTAATATATATATATATATATATATATAATTGTATCAGCTTTTCATCATAACTTTGCATTATAGCCTGCCACTGTATCTGCTGTATGAAAAAAGAATGAATACTAACTAGGTTTGTGTTACTATAACAAAGCTTTATTGATAAAATGTGCAAATTATTTGATATTCTGACAATTGGTAGTTGCTGATACACCAGAAAGATGTGTTATCTTAAGACATGTTGTTAAGGAAACTCTGTGTCCAATGAAAGATTATCACAACATGGTTTACTATCTGATCGGGAAAATAGATCTTTATTGTTATCTTTATTGTTTGGTCTTTTGTTTCAGATAAAAAATATTTAATACCTTCAAAGATAAAGAACCTTTGTCATTAATGCTTTGTATGCTTAAATGCCGTCAATCTTATAGAATGAATCATTTTGTGACAACCTTTATCCTAAAGGTTAAATTCATTTTAGTTCTTACAACGTACAGAAACGAAGCTTCAATTGCACACTTACCCTAAGATTGATAAATATCTAGATGTTCACTGAACAAAACTCGGTTAGTTGTCATGTTTGTAATATAAAACCGCTTGTCAGCAAATAAATTGAAGCAAAACAGATTCATCTTATGATTTTATTATCCAAAGTATGCATAATTTAATGTTTTTAGTATCAAAAGTATGAATTTATCTTTACCTAGGCTATAAAGTTCAAATGTTATGTTTATCATGAATTATATCTTACTTTATAACTACCTTGGAAGTCTTGTTTTTTTCAGACAGATACCTGGTTCTTAAGAATGCCAAAAAAACTAAAACAAAGTTAAGGTCTCAAAAGAAATGTTTTTCAAAGGAAACCTCTGCTAGGGTACCAAAAACACTAGATTTGGAGCATCAAAACCTCTGTTAAGTTAACCAGTGACGAATAAAACTCCCATAACTTAGTCCCCATACCCTTTAGGCTGAATTGGTATAGAAATTGGCAGATTATTAGCAGAAGAATTGTTGGTTTTTAATGCCAATCCAGATCATCATTCAGTATGCAATGTATATTCTTATATTAATTGGTGCTAAAATCAGCTGATAAACCTTGTAAAATCAGCCAATTTTAGCACCAATCAGTTGGCCAACTTTGTCAAAATCACCTATTGTTTATGTGGCTTAAGGAGAGAGGAATTTGCACACTGGGATATATTCTGCTGGAACAGTTGCTAGAGGGAATCAATTTAAGATCTGATGGTTAGAACAGTTGGTTCCAACTTGCAAGCATTTCTTTCCCAAAGCAAATCTCTATCTTAGAGGAGATAAAATACGTTTAGATGTTATGTCATCAAAAGAATTTTATGATTCATTTTGACGTTGTATTAACTTACACATAGTGTACAAACTCTGTCTTTAGGCAGTATTCCATGTTCCGGGTGGACAGGCTGGAAATTTGTGCAGCGAGGCAATTCTACCGCTGATATATGTAATTATATATTGACATAATACAATTATGGTTCGCTGACAAATCACCAGCCTACTTTTGGGATGTGGTATAAAGCCTCTAAGGGGATACTCATTGAACTAAGATTATGATCGTTTCGGACAATTCTGGTCCCTTTAGGCCTTATTCCACATATCAAAAGTGCGGGCTGACGATATTGACACTCCCCAGGGTAACATTCTATACTGGAAGCCTGTACTTTTCATGCAATTTTGGCCGCCAAAATTGAGACATCAGCTGCTGAAATTGAGACATCGGCTGCTGAAATTGGGACATTGGCTGCCAAAATTGAGACCTCAGATGCCAAAAGTATACTATCAGCAACCAATACAGAATAAGCAGGACTATTTACCAACATAATTATGCATATATAACACTTCCCAATGCCCCCTAACTTTTTTAATCTGGACTCTAATACAAGCTTTCTACAAAATTAGATAGGTCCAAAAGACACAAAACAAAGCATCATGCCCTTATTTGCACCAATATTAGGCTAAATATGACATTAAGGAAATCATTTTTCAGAATGTATATTATTAGATATGCCATATTGTGAATAATTTCAGTACTACAAAACAGTAACTGTTACATTTTCTTGAATATTCAACTTTACATTCAAAATAATTTCTTTAGAAACATGCCTCAAAGCATCTGGTGTGTTTATATTGGTTATTCCTGGAGGCATCTGGTATATGATATATACCAGATGCCTCCAGGATATCAGCTATATATATATATATATATATATATATAATATATATATATATATCCAGACTTTTTGCCATTTCCGGGAATACTGACAGTCCTTTGTTCAACAGTCTGTAACTTCCTTCAAAATTATCCAATTTTGATGTGCTTGGTATCATTGAAACATCCTCTGTAATGCTTAATTCCTGCATGGAACATCCTTTCTGTGTTGAGAGACACACATGGTGTCTATAAGATAATCATGCACTCGATAGATTTGTGTCAGCCAACCATTTTTTGATGGGTATGACTTAATCATGTGTCGAAGTGTAATAACTGTGACCCACCATGGGGGAATGGTGCTGTATGTGGGAATATATATATATGGGTGGCTTTCATGTGAACAACATCTTATAATCTAAAACAGATTGCAAATACCATTTTCTAGATTATAAGTAAAGTGCAAGTTGTAATCAAAATTGATATCTCAACAAATACTGAATTATTCACACCGTTGGCATTTACTGGAACTTTGACATTACTGTCTTTCAGAATCTACAACTTCATTGATTATATTCACATAACTTTATATGTTTGGCATCACTTAAAAGTATAAAACATCCTTTCTAACTTCGGGTTCCCACATATAGTCCAGGAGCCAAATCCTGAAATCTGTCAAAATAAGGATTTACCCTCCGCGGTGAGCCCCCTGGATTTTTTTGATTTTTTTCAACTTATAGCATCCTAGGGACCATGAATCAAGACGGTTCCAAAGAATTTAGGTATGCGAACACTCTGTAATTACGCGATTTATGGTTAATTAGCAAAAATTGAAAAACGCGTTATTTCTTAATTTCTCTGGAACTATGTAAGATATGATAACATGCTATATGTCATCTGAAAGGTAATTTTTTTCCTGATTTTTTGGTATATTGTTTGCTATTGTCATTCATCATGGCAATGAGTAATTAAAGAAAAACTGTTGTTTTAGTCAAAATCATTAGAACTTAAGGATCCAAGGTTAAACTTTGGAATTGATAAACCAAGTCCTAGGTATAGTTAGAGGGGATCTTTGGGCAGTATCTAAAAAGAGTTGCATCTGATTTCACTAGAAATATAATGTAGAAATCATTTTTTGCTGATTAAATTCTAACCGACTACTGGTTCATTTTGCACTTATATTCTAAAAGGAGAGATGATATCATGAAAACAACACAATATATCCTAAAGTGAGGTGGAAATGATAATCACTATCTCCTTAAGCTGGTATTTCAGTGCTTTCTGAGCCATTTGGGCACATGCATGTAATATAGTGGCTGTTTGGAGAGCATTTTGGCTCACAGTGAGAAATGTGTCACAATAAAACTATGGTTTGAGTAAGATTTCTTTCCTCAGTAAAATACCATGATTATGTCTCAGTTTTATTACAAACCATCTTATTAGGGGTCTTGCATTAAGTATGTATGCATGAAGGGGGGAAGGATGTATGAAACTTTTGAAAATGTGCATACTTTATAGTACAAATCTAATGCATACTTTTGCCCAAAGGGGATGGGGGTCTGAGATTTTTGAAAATGTATGTACTTACTAAATAGAAGGCCCCATAATTATAGTTCTCTCTATTTCATGCTGATAAAAAGAAAAGAATAGCCCATAGTAGACTCACCCATTACCTGACCCCAAGCCATGTTTCTCAGGATATATATATGGGGAGCCTCCAAGTATTACTTTAGAGAAGAGATGAGTCCCAAAAAGACTGTTGTCATATATCAAGGGTTCTGAATTTTAAAAAAACAGTCCTTGTATCAATATGCCAATTGCAAAAAGACCAGGAATGCTATTTGTTAAACTTGATAGGTGTGCTACCTCTTTCAAATTGTTGGTTTTAACAAATTACTAGATTGTTCTTTAAACTCTAGGATTCTAGACCCATGTGCTTATATAAATGAGTAGCTTGGCTTGACCCTACACAAAATGGATATCTTATATTTTATGGGTTACTAGTATTAGTAATTGTATATCAAATTATGACCAGCCTATGATTATGCTTCACTCAGATTCATCCTACCAACTAATAGGATTCTGCCATATATCTAATTTTATCAGGAGGTGTACCAAGGGGACTGAGACCTCTGAGTGTGTATATACATATCAATATCATTGGCAAGTCCTCAAACAAATATCAAGCCCTGAAACAATACAGAAGTTCCTGATATAGCTTTCTATTTCAAAATTACAAGTTCTTGGTATGGCCATTACTGGTTTCCCAATATTATCTAGTAGCATTACTACATTGAGCAGCATGTGCACAGCACCCTTGATTTGACACCATAACCACGGCACTATGGTATTAGGAGATTATACAAGAGCAACAAATTGCTGTGATTCTGGTTGTTGCCTCAAACTTTCAGTTCTTTAAGCCCCAGAAACAACATTATTCCCTTATCAAAATAAAACCATTTTCATTTCTAAACTGCTATGAACAAGGATCCAATTTCCTTAACCTACAGCAAGACACAGTTTATAGGTACTAAGGGAAAGGTCAATCATGGTAAATACCCAGAGACCAAGAACTAAGGGAGTGATTACTCAAATACATAAATAATTTTCTAATCTATGATCAGTTCTAATAATCCAACACTGAATACTTAGTCTTTGATACACAAGGGTATAAAGCTAACTGAGCACTGAACCCATACAGCCTGGATCTGCTCTCAAGTAGAAGCAAAAGGATGACAAAGTTTAATTAAGTAGATTGGTGGGAGGATGTTAACAAAAGTACAGCAGGTGGTCAGCAATCCCACAATTTACAGCACACTATATAGGTCTGTAGTGTGTTGTACCATGGGGGCTCCCCTTAACCCTCAGTGCAGGTCACTCTGGGGAAAGGCTATACCTCTCCACCACTGATAAGTTTCTAAAGATCCACTACCTTCATTTCACTGCTGTAAGAGAGCATTGTCTAAACAGTTAAAGTTATCATTTTACTTCACCAGTTGCAGTGATGAATCCCATGCTCCTTTTGGAATTATGTGATAAAATGGAATAATAAGACGGTAATAAGTAGCCAAAATTTAAGCCTGCCCCACCCGCTGAGGGATCCTTTATTAGGTTGTGCACACAGTGTCTTATCAATGGGTTAACTCACACAACAGGAAGATAAAAACCCTAGTCTGCCATCTTTATCATTCCTCTGTCTTTCCAGGCCTTATCTGTTCCCAGGTATGAGGTAAACATTGGACACTGGGGCCAGCAATGGGGAGATTTAAAAGTATTATGGCCTACAACTCCCACCCTCCCTATAGGAATAGGGTTTAATGATGAGTGGGTACAGGGATATGTAAATAGAAGTTTGCAGCACATTGTTATGTCAATTTGTGAATCTTTGGCAATATAAGGAGCCATCCATACCCTTTTGAGTAAATAAATCAATGACTATCCTAATTTGATCAGGCAACAAAAATGAGCTTGGCTGCAAATTACATGGACAAATATTTCTTGCTAATGTAAACTTATTTTACAGCTCCAATGTTGTCTACAGTGGACCTAATAGCTCAGAAAGCACTGAAATACCAGCTTAGGGAGACAATGATTATTCTTTTCCCATCTCTTTAGGATATATTGTATTGTTTTCATGATATCATCTCTCCTTTTAGAATATAAGTGCAAAATGAACCAGTAGTCGGTTAGAATTTAATAAGCAAAAAATGATTTCTACATTATATTTCTAATGAAATCAGATGCAACTTTTTTTTAAAACTGCCCAAAGATCCCCTCTAACTATACCTAGGACTTGGTTTATCAATTCCAAAGTTTAACCTTGGATCCTTAAGTTCTAATGATTTTGACTAAAACAACAGTTTTTCTTTAATTACTCATTGCCATGATGAATGACAATAGCAAACAATATACCAAAAAATCAGGAAAAAAATTACCTTTCAGATGACATATAGCATGTTATCATATCTTACATAGTTCCAGAGAAATTAAGAAATAACGCGTTTTTCAATTTTTGCTAATTAACCATAAATCGCGTAATTACAGAGTGTTCGCATACCTAAATTCTTCGGAACCGTCTTGATTCATGGTCCCTAGGATGCTATAAGTTGAAAAAAATCAAAAAAATCCAGGGGGCTTACCGCGGAGGGTAAATCAAGATTTTCAGGTTTGGCTCCTGGACTAATACAGCACCCTTCCCCCATGGTGGGTCACAGTTATTGCACTTCGACACATGATTAATTCATACCCACCAAAAAATGGTTGGCTGACACAAATTTATTGGGTGCATAATTATCTTTTAGACACCATGTGTGTCTTACGACAGAGAAAGGATGCTCCATGCAGGAATAATGCATTACAGAGGATGTTTTAACCTTTCAAATGATACCAAGCACATCAAAATTGGAAAATTTAGAAGGAAGTTACAGGCTGTTGAACACAGAACTGTCAGCATTCCTGAAAATAGCAAAAAGTCCAGATTCTGTATGTATGGTGTTGTTTTCCCTACCAACCATTTCTAGGATTTGGTTTAACCATAGCCATTATGGTACCAGAATGCTGAAAACCATTCACACTAAACTTATACAATACATTCAGGTTGTTGCTAGGCAGAACCAATGGTTACTATACTACTTAGTATCAAAACTGTGGGTTGCTAGGCAACCATGACAATTGATTGACTCTTAACTACTGAATTGATACTGTTGTACCTTCTTTTTCATGGTATATGTGGTTTTGGTAAGATTCCATACCTTATGAATAGCTGACTAAGGGCTGTTATTCTTATGGTGGGGTGGCTATATATACATATTAATGTTGCCATGGGAATTTTGGACTGATAACATCGTAAAGTCATGCTTATCCAAATGGGTTACACTTTATGACAAAATCAACAAAATGTTGTTGTTTCCATCGTAAGCAAACATCTAATGTTAGGTAATATAATGAGGGGAAAACATTCCATTAACATTCCAAAAACGTTTTCCAAACTATAATTATGGAATGTTTAGAGTGGGATGATTGAATTCTACACAAAAAGTTGGTTTAACACATTTTCAGCCATATTTTTTACAAATCTACCCATATCCCCCTTAATATTAGCTGTAGAGCTTAACATATAACCCCCTCTGAGCATCCTTGCTGTGTTGGGAGACACATGTAATTATTGACTGCTGACTTATCTCTGTGATGGTTTAACTGTTAATTATAAATTAGAGTGTTCAAGAGGAATGTAACATTTATTGAATGCATGTTTTATGTTAATATCGTTCCTCTATTTCACTTCACTGTACTTTTCATCCTTGCTGACTAAGTTATCATTATACCACAAAAATTGTCAAAATAATTATCAATCTGCAAAATATTTGTACACTTTGCACTCCATACAATGGTTTTCATGAACTGCTGGAGTGGTTGGGTAAATATGAATTACCCAGTTTGGTACGATGGTAATATAGTTCTATTCAGTCACCACAGCTACCAACCATCCACAAGGTAAGGTTATAACATTCTGCTCCTATTCCGTAGGTCAGCTTGAATTCAAATTTCTCAGTTGGCAATTTTGGTTTGATGTAATATCTTATCATCGCAAATCACAACAAACACATTTGTGTGTGTGTGTTTGTGTGTGTATGTCTGTGTGTGTGTGTGCAGGTCCATAGCCAGCTTTTTCAGATGGCGGCTCGTTTGTCTATGTGTGTCTTTTCTATTTTCTAATTTTATTCTCATTTAAATGATTTCCCCCCCCAAATAAATTGTCTTTGAATTTTTTTTGAGGTGGGGGGGGAACACAAACAATTTTTATTTTATTTTGGGGGGAAAAATAGAAACAAAAAATAGAAACCCGACGTACCCTGATTTTTCCCCTAACCCTAAAGTTTGTAAAGACTTCTGGGGCAAAAGTATTAGAATTTTGGAAAATATCATAGAAGTCAGATTTTTTTCCCTACTAAAAGACATTAAAAAGAAAATCTCGCCCTACCTACTCTATTTTTTGGGACTGATGTTACCGGAACGGAACAATTTTTTCCCCTAACCAACCCCGGCAGGGGTCTAAGAACATTTGCATGAATGCATAAGATAAGGGGGCCGACTTCACCATGGGGCCGACTTCACTGTGGGGCCGACTTCACCATAGGGCCGACTTCACTGCTGGGCCGACTTCACCACAGGGGCGACATAGCTGCGGTGCGAGTTCGCCATGGGGCCGACTTCACTTGTATTCGCGCAAGAGACCCGCCTGGGCCAGAGACCTGGCCCCTCACCTCTTTACTCTTTTCTTCTATCCAGACCTAGAGACCCGAGCCCCGACCACCTCGAACATGCCCTCCCCACGTAGAACGAACCCCGACCCCCTCCAAAAGCTCATCCGAACAGCCAGTCCGTTCACCCTTGTGCGTTAGGTACGACTCTCGGTCTTACAAACTGGTCTCCCGCCCGAATTCCAAATCAGCTCGAGTCTGAGAAACCCAACATTCCCTTCACCGCGGAGCCCGGAAAACCCCGACTCCCCGAAGAATATCACATTATGTATGGAGAACAAAATGTGTTTTCTATGACAAATTTCATATTTCACATTCAATATCTAATACTTAACAGGCTGTGATATATATATTGGTGTGCATGTGCCACAGTTGTACATTTGTCACAAGGTCAATGGCCTGTCGTGTAATGGCACATATAACAGAGAGTGATGGTTTGTCAAATTATGCACTGCTGTGCAAAAATCCAGCATCAAATTTCACCCCCAAATAACAACTTCTCTGAGCTGGAAATTGTAGTGCAACATAAATACAACCATCAAATAAGACATTGTAAGCACGTTGCATAGGTTGGTAATTACAATGTAATTTAGCAATGTTTTAGCAACATTGTAGCAACATTGTATTGTGATGAATTGCCTCTTTCATCATTATGGTACAAAAGTATGAAGCTAGAAAAGCCCAAGATCCAGACCCCTAACCACGAAAGATCCCCCCTCCCCTCTCCTAGAATGAACGCTAGCCTAAAGCTCCACTGACCAACCCCTTCCCCGTTCACTCTTGTGCACAAGGCACACCTCTCAACTAAAACGGTCTCCCACAACAAGACCTCGGTTGGACCGAGACCGGAATTCAAACTCCCCTTCGCTGAGGAGAATGGAAAACGCGGGCTCCTCGAAGAATATCAAAGTAGCCACACTTCTTTTATGATAGGGAATGTTACATAACATCCTGCCCCTTCAAGGTGTTGTTTCTATAGTGTCTGGGGGACATCAAGGGATTAGTGCAGAGCTGCAGGGCCTAGCCCTGATAAGGTAGGGGCAGTCCGGATGAGGTAAGACTTAAGCCCCATACCCACTAGGCGATTTTTACACAATCGGCGGACTCATCAGGGCTAAAATAGGCCAATTCTTCTGGTTGAGTCGGCCGATTTTAGCACCAATTCAGATCAAACATGCACATTTCAATATACCATACTGACAGGCTATCATAAGAGTCAGCCGATTCTCCCAGTCACCAGTCGCCACTTAAGTCGCTTAGTGGGTATGGCCCTTTACAGACTACAGGAGGCACCAGTGGACCACCCAGCAAACATACGTTGTAGCAACACTGTAGCAACGTTGTAGCAACGTCGTAGCAACGCTGTGGATCTAATGCTGACTACAGGTGCGCAGAGTGAGCCAGCTGACCTACATAGCTAGCATGTACCCATGACAACCACTTGCAGCTGGGCAAGAGGTGCAACTACAACCAGTCCTACATGCCAGTTGACACCTCACTTTCAAAGGAACATACAGGCCCAGGGCAGGCACATAAGTCAGAGGTAAGTCTGATTTTGGTAAAGTTAAAGCTGGGAAACAGGGAGAAATAAAGCTGGGACAGAGGGAACAGTAAGGCCAGGAACTAGAGAGATACAAGGCCGGGAAATAGGGACCAGTAATTACATATATATATATATATATATAATATATATATATATATATACATATATATATATATGTAAAGGAGGGAGGGTGGGGGTGAAAATCATAGGCCTTTCTTTCAAATCTATTTTTTAGTTAATTGTAAATTTATATACATTAATAGCCATTTCTATGATTAGCCCTTTAAATGGAGACAATTTTAGAAATTTCGGAGGTAAATGGTAGCATTTCACGCACTTTTTGAGCAAATCACTTTTTGAACTCTTCATTTTCCGGGACATATATGCCCTTTCCCGGGACATCCAGGACAGGGGTTAAAATTCGGGACTGTCCCGAGAAATCTGGGACAGTTGGCAACCCTATTATAACGCAGGGTTTGTGCTGGGAAACGACGGGGGTATGCAAGCCCGTTGCTGGGGGGATGACGTAGGGTATGGGTCACTTTAGTATTAAATATTTTAGTTTTCCCTCCTCCCCTCTTATCCTAGCCCTCAGATACCCCTGTATCCTCTCTTATCCCTGCCGGCCCTCTGCTATTCCTGTAAATACTATCTCTTATGCTTTACTGCTCTCTGATGAGCATGCCACATTTCTGACACATTTGTGACATCATTTTTGACATCAATAACATCGCCGGATTACATTCTAACATTGCAAAATACAACATTGCTAGGCTAAGGGGTGGAGCCCCTAACCTTCACAACCTATGGACAATACCCTGACTGCTATTTTACTTCTAGAAAGTCCGCTTTTTGGAAATGGTCACCCCCCCCCCCCCCCACCACCCTCCATGAAAGGTTCTGGATACGGGCCTGGTATGTGCCATTAAACAGTGCATGGGGGTTTGAGCCAGTAAATGGCGGGGATGAGTACTAGGAGACAGCAAGCTTAAGGATATGGGCCGGGGAGGGCAGGTGTTTGGGCTGGGAAATGGCGAGGGTATGGCATGTGAAATGGCAGGGGTTTGGGCCGGGAAATGGCGAGGGTATGGCATGGAAAATGGCAGGGGTTTGGGCCAGGAAATGGCGAGGGTATGGCATGGGAAATGGCAGGGGTTTGGGCCAGGAAATGGCGAGGGTATGGCATGGGAAATGACAGGGGTTTGGGCTGGGAAATGGCGAGGGTATGGCATGGGAAATGGCAGGGGTTTGGGCCGGGAAATGGCGAGGGTATGGCATGGAAAATGGCAGGGGTTTGGGCCGGGAAATGGCGAGGTTATGGCAAGGGAAATGGCAGGGGTTTAGGCAAGGAAATGGCGAGGGTATGGCAAGGGAAATGGCAGGGGTTTAGGCAAGGAAATGGCGAGGGTATGGCAAGGGAAATGGCAGGGGTTTAGGCAGGGAAATGGCAGGGGCATGTGTAGGGAAAAAGTGGGGTTATATGCCAGGAATCTGCGGGGTATGTGCCGGGAAAAGGAGGGTAAAAGTAGAAATACTACACTTAAAATAGTCTTATTTTGATAAATCCTCAAATTCCCATGCTCGTATTTGCTTAGTAGTATTGACTTTTCTCTACTGTGAAAATGAGAAAAGTTCTCAAAGTACTGTGGCTAACCCTGTAAAAAAGCAATTTTTCTATTTTGTAATGGAGCAGAAAATGAATTTAATGTATTTAGGTATTGGTATTTGTTTCTAACTTCTGTTTATTTGTTCAAACTTTATCTAATCTATTCAATGTATTTTCAGGTCTACCAACTACCAAACAAAGGACAGTGGAAACTGTTAGGATTTACCACCT
Organism: Lepidonotus clava; assembly: GCA_936440205.1. Classification (NCBI taxonomy): domain Eukaryota; kingdom Metazoa; phylum Annelida; class Polychaeta; order Phyllodocida; family Polynoidae; genus Lepidonotus; species Lepidonotus clava. Next base: position 11,734,230 of record OW387138.1, read on the forward strand.
GTACAACGTGGAGATGATTTTATATCATGCACAATCAGAATATAGGAAATAAAATAAAGATACTTCATATTTTCAATAGTTAAAACGTTGTTTAAAGGTTGTTATTGCAACATTGCAATTAACCTTGTGGCAACATACCTAGCTGGGAGTCCACATTTTTACGTAGTAGCAACAAAAGATTGCAATGTTGTCACAACGTGATATCTACAAAGTTGTTAATTGGTGTCGATGCAACATAATTCACAACTTTGTGGCAACGTACCTGGGAGTCTACATTTTTATGTAGTAGCAACCAAGTATTGCAACGTTACAATGAAAACATGACTTTGTGACAACGTTGTGACAAGGTAAAATTGTTTGCTGGGGTTAGATTGTTTATTATTTTAAGCTTTTTGCACCAAGTGGGAGATATGTGGGTATATACACTGCTAATGGATCTGAATTGGACCTACATGGAAGATCATTTCAAATGAATGTGGTTCAATGAATAAAAAAAATGTTTATGAAGGAGATGATCCATGATGCGATTTGGGGCAAATTTTGAACGGACTTTGAAAATTGGTTTGTTGAATAATCGTTTTTATCATAACATAAAAAATTTCTAAAGAGTTTTGAATAGTCCATATTAGAAAAATGGTATCTACAAAGGGAAAATCATTCCAAATATGTGAAAAATGCAAGAAAAAATTGGTTGGCATTTTGTTGCTTTGTGGATTATGGCCTTAAGCCCCGCACATGGCGAACCTATACATGCTTGTCTAATTAAGTTGGAGCTTAAACCTTTGTTGACAGTATGAAACCTGGATTTCTGAGATGGAATTGGTATGATGAGTACACATCTTAAAATTGTGTGAACTTAGATTTGTATTTACTTATTTATTTGTTTATAAGTATGAATACTTATGAAATCTTATTCATGGAATGTAAAGTAACCAAAACTGAGGCTTGAGTAGCTCCTCTTGTGAAGATCGACTTAATTTGGACGGGGGTGTTTTGGGGCCCAGTGCGGTTGGGCTTTATGAAAGAGTGTTACTAGTTGATATGATAACCAAAAAAACTGAAATTCTCACGCTCCCATGATGCATTTATACAACAAAAAGCAAATGATACTGGTGATTGATGAACTTGATGATGAAAATGCCTGATAGTCTTTTGAAGTGACAATGTCACCAATGGGACATTGTATATCAGGCCATGTGTCGATCAGTCACTGTCACTAAAAAATAAAGATAATTAGGTCGGGGCAACTCCGTGTCAGCTTTGTCCTGATGTGTTTATTAAAGGGAGCCAAAACCAATATTGTGTCAAAATATGACAAAATTTTGCAAACTCAAATAACTATGAAAATAGATTCTAAGAATCTATCTTTAGGCATTGGTATAGTATAAATCATGATAACTAGCTTTAACTTCACTTAAATTCCATAGTACTCATGTCATGTATGCCTGAAAACAGCAATATTTGTAAACAAGCCAATTTTGGTGGGTCACCAAAATTGATCTTGGATGAGTTTTCATGTATTTTAATGTACTTTAAGTCCTAATTCACAGTTTGTATTTTACCACAGGCCTAGGCTATGGCCAAAGAATATATTTCAATAGTTAACAGAATTTACAAAATTTCGACCTTACATTGCTCTTGGCTCCCTTTAAAGAGTGATGGCTATGGATAATTTTTTGGGGGTTCAAATGAGTGAATAAAAAAGTATAATTATTTATTTTGCCAAATTATAAAACCTGTGAGTAAATCTTGAGCAACATAATTTGAATAATGTTTCAAAATCAGAATACATTTTACTGTATGGTTACTTTGTAAACAATAATTATTTACATTTTACTTCTGTAAATGTGTAGTCTGCTTTCTAGGTTTGTTGGGGGAAAGGGATGGACGGGACTCAGCGAGGGGCCTCGAGACATTTTGGGGTTTCAAGGTTTTTATTGGGTGTCGGGGTCTTAAGCTTGTTTGGGGCACAAGGGAGCTACACAAAGGGATGTAAGGGGGATGTTAAGGATTAACCTTTGGCTCAGTTTTGTTATCAAATGTTACATAGGCATGATCAGAGCAGACTACTGGATCTCCCTCAAGGCCACACTGGATGCATCTTCCCGGAGCCCCCATTCGTTTAGGACTATCCTTGGGTTGGCAGGTGCTCAGTAATCAACTAAAAAGAGCCTTTTATAATGGGCATTGAGAGGGAGCATCTAGGTCACACCTCCAGGGAACTGACTATATTGTATGTTTTTAGTACCACTAGTGACCTGTAATTGCTATTACCGTAGGATTATGCCAAGTCGTGACATCAATTATTTTGACCCCCCTTTTATCATCAACAAAAAGATAAATGATCTACAGAGTATAAAAATGTATTTTGCCATAAAATGACACTAGAGATAATGTATTTTCATTCATTCTGGGCCTTTCCATAATTAGGGAGGCAAATGAGAGTTGCGGGGTAAAGGGGTAAAATTTTGCAGATTAAAACAAATATGTGTGCCACGTGTTACGAATGACAGGTCTTTGGATCATATTCAATAAAAGCTGTGCCTTTTATGTCCTGCCTAGGACTGTGACACAACACAAGTCTATCATATGTGTTTGACTTTGCATGCGGCTAACTGCTCAAGGTTAACATATGTTAAGATTATTTCAAATCTAAATGGGAAGGTAATTCATTTTCATATTTTCAGAAAAGAAGATGGGAGTTCTTTCTCGTTGGTTATTCGTCTTTGCGGTAGGACTACTTTACTGTACTTGCAAAGCTGTTATTGATGTAGAAGACATTATCAGTGATGTGGGAGAGCGAGATAACCACTTCTCTACGTATGCACATCGTGTGCTTCATCAATTTCGTCTAACGATGGATCTAATGATTGGTGACTGGTATCTGACGTTCCATGAGTCATTTGGCACTGGATACAGGGGACCAGTCATAACAAATGAGAAAGCAACTCTTGGAGGAATACTTGAAGGCATTAATGGGACACGTATTTCTCTCAAAGCTTCAAATGTCAAAGATGGCAGAGTCTGTAATGTTACATTGAATGGTCCTCAACTGGTCAGAAACTATGTCAGGTACTACAGGAGAAAGAAGGAGAAACTGGGACAGGACCATGGCTTGGTGGCATTGGAAGTTGAAACCAATAAGACTGTAAGCACAGTGACATTCTTGCACACATTTGAGAAACACATAGAAGGGAAGTTCAAATTTTTACCCTATAAACTGACAGACATGGTTGATGTATATGGTTTTACCCATCCGTATCAATTTCTTCCTCTACTGTTTACCAAGTTTGAAGTCAGTGTTTCAGAAGATTGCCTCCCAATGAATAAATCAGGAAATGAGTCAGACAATAGTTGTGATGTTTTCTATCTTGAAAATATCAAGCTGCCATGCTATGACGTAAACAAGGACATTGAAACTCCTATTAATAAGTTTCTGATGATAGCCATCCAACTCCAAGATGTACTATTCAATGTCTACTCAGGCCATGCCTTCACACTATCCAACCATGTTTGCACTGTTAATTATAGGCCGAATGTAGACTTTAAAGAGTATACACTCATTGAATGCTGTGCCCTTCTCAATCCACGCTATCATATCTATCAATATTATGCCAGCGCTAACACCACTGGCTGGATTTGTCATGATCCATACATGTTCACCAAAACATTGGCTTTATTTGCAAGGATTTTAAGTTTTGTTGTAGTGATACTCTTCCCAATGTCAGCAAAGTGGCTTCCAAAATCCAGAATTGCTAAAGAAGACGAAGATGTAGAAAAGAAACAGATACTTGCAGAACACAGCTCAAGGTAAATATAATAATGATACTGCTTTTGTTGACCATTTGAATCATCTTTTGATGCCTAGGTCATAAATACTAATAGTGTTGTAGGAAACTTTTAACTTTAAGTTTAAGAATATTTCTCTAGGTTTACTAATCAAAATCCAAGGCTTTTTCTTATGCCTAGGGTAGTGGGCAAGAACTATAACTTATACCTATAAATTTAATCACTGTCCCTTTTGTTCATCTTAATAAAACTAATGTCTAGCAACATCAGAAACAACATGGAAAGGAAATGGAAATGATTTCGAAATGGTTAAGCATCAAAAAGATTCATTTTATATACTAGTTGTGAAAATGTATAAATTACAAGTTTTTGTGGTGTTTTTTTTTTTATGTAAAACTAAGAAATTATCGCCTATTATTTGTTGACATCATATGGCAAAAATGATTGGTTCAAGGTCACATCATCTGTTATTGGATTGTAAGAAATGGACTATCTTTTTGAGTAGTAAAACTAAAAAGGATTGCAAAATGGGCAACAATGTTTCCAACATTGCCTATTATACGTCGACATCATGTGGATAAAATGATTTGTCCAAAGTCATGCCATCTTGTATTGGATTGTAAGGAATGGACTTTTATCTAATTGTACAGCAACCTTATACAAGGTACTTTATTGGACTTCTACATGTCCCTTCTTTATTCCAATGCATCAATTTCACAAAACAATGATAACATTTCAGCTTCAATAGAACTTTGATGTATCAATCTGCATTCCAGACTGATCCCAACAGGCCAGCACTCCGTAGATCTAGGGTTTGACAGAAGTGAGAAGCCTAATGATCCTGATACAAGTAAAAAGAGTAAAACTAGCTCATTCAACTTACACAAGGAAACAACTGAAGGAGAATCAACATGGATCTTTCTGGATGATGATTCAGGGTACCATTTCAGTCTAAGCGTCATTTTGAGTTACTTTTTGTGTTTCAAACTCCAAAATAGGGTCATTGTCATTGCCAGAAGGTTGTTTATTTTACACCTTGTTGCTCTACTCCACCTTCTTGCATCATTACAAATGTTCCTTCATTACCAATTTATTTATAGAAATACCTTGCAGTTTCACTACACAACTATATTCTTGACACAGATACAGGACTTTGACTTAAGCTTTAAAATTAGACAAAAGTGGTCATTTGCCTTAGTTCTCTTGTTTTCTTGTCTCATTATACCACTTGGATTTGCAGTTACTCAATTCATATTTTTGTTCCCTATCCTCACTGAAAAGAGAACAATTTGTTCAGTTCTTTATTGGAAGGAAATGGAGACTTCAGTTGGAAAAACTGTTGGTATGAAACTACAAAAAACCCATCAGGATTTAAGAAATTCTCCTGTAGAGACAAAGCTGTACCTGAACCTTCTTGCTCGCTTATCCTATTTGGTAAATTTCAAATTCTGGACTTACTTGTTCACTGAGTGTTTGTTTTCTGTGGAAAAAGGTCATTTGACAGTCAGGGCTATATTTAAATGCATGCTACTGCCAATTTTAGTTCCTGTCTATACTTTTCCAATATTCACTGCATTCAGAAAAGTTTTTACAGGAAAAGGCATACATGAACACAAACAAATTAACAGGTGTAAGCTGTTTCTTGAAAGATCGTCAATTTTCATTGGACTAGTTTTTTTCTTTTCAGTATTACTTGGATGTATCACGCTTTATACAAACATGCTGGTTTTCATACTGGTTGATCTTATAAGAACCCTCAGTGAAACATTTACTCAGATTATGTTTATTATTTCAGTAATAGTAAACATTAAGTTGACATTCAGGTCTATTGAGGACAGGTACAGAGAGATGAAATTGATTGTTTTTGATGTTCTTGAAGATATGGATAATTCTTCAAATAATGAGATGAATCCTTTAGAACCTCTACTTAAAAGATTAGAACATGGCACTTTTGCCATTCCAAGGACACTGTTTTCCTTTGTTTGCCAAGAATATCTACCATATTCCAAACTGGTTAGTAAAGCAATATTATCTTTACTCATTAAACTAGCATTTCTTGGATTACTGTATTGGCTGATTATAGATTATCAGGTTCTGAAACAGTTTTCTGCAACAGGAGAGAGTATAATCACTATATTCTTTGTCAGTTTACCAAGCTTGCTCAGCAAAACGAAGTCTGATGCTGAAATGCAGCTTGAAACTAGATACCTGACCACAAGTGTCAGAGGAACAATAAGAACACTTTTAAGGTCTGGACATCCATCTCAAAAGAGGAAATCCAGAAGAAGACTGAGTATGTGATGAACAGACAGAATTTGAAGATTTTCTGCTTAAGTATGATAATACTCATAATAAGTATGATACATTTGTAGTCCTCATAGAAAATCAATATAGCTACTAAAAGTATTGGGGGAACTAGTGTTTTTAGTTCTAGGCTATCATAACTGCCTAGCTTGCACACCAAATATGCATTAGGAAGATATCTTATAATGTCTAATGAAGAATCTTTCATTATGTATCTTAAAGTTGAGAGAAGGTGCTAAATATTCTAATGGCAGTACCATTTGAAAAATTGTCAGCATTGGAATGTCTTAATTGCTTATGATACAAACTTAGAACAGTTCTATGCAGTTACAATGTATCGGGTGCCAATATCATAATTGTTTGATATTAGGAAATATTGCGATTGTAGATTATTTCAAGTCTATCATCTTGTATATTGTTTATCCTTGTGAAAATGGCTAATTGGTTAATGGATTCCATGCAAAAACATTTTATAGGGAATTATACAAAGAATTATTATTTTTGGTTATATTTCTATCAACACATACTTTGTCTTTACTAGAACATTCTTCTTGTACATTCACTGCATTGATACAAAAATCAAAGAAACATAAGAAAAGAATGCATCATAGGAAATAAACAAATAATGTAAACTTGATACTACGTATATTAATTTTTTTAACCAAGTACATGGTTGATTAATCCACTATATAAAAAAGTACTACAACCAACTACCACAACTAATAATGAACAATTGTAACTATGACAACAATTAGATCACAGTGACCTTTGACCTGTAAAATGAACACCAAGTAGTACTTCAATGCCTATTACATGTCTGTACTTATCCCTGAAGAAGACCAAATGTCGGTCGAAACGTCGGATGAATTCTAAATAAACAGCCTCATCAACCAAACCTGTCGGCCTTGTGGTTTTGATGTTATTTCCTTGAATCAAAACATAAGAAATGTGATATCAGAAATTTCGATTCGGTTTAGGTTTGTATATCATTTATGTTTGAACTGCCCTTATACTATATTTCAAATAATATTGCATCTTACACTAACATGTATTTTTGTCTACATCCTTGATTAAGTATTATGATATTTTAGTATATTTGTTGTAATATTCTGGTTGTAAAGGTGTTGAAGTTGATGGTGTGGCCTGTTGTCAATTTTGGCTGCCCAATGCCCAACGGCTATATATGAATATTTATAGCAGTCAGTAATTTTCAAATTATCTATTAATCCAGATGTCAGCTTTTATAATATTACTTTGCTGTTGCCTAAATATATTATATAGTCATTGTTCAGACGTGGCCGTATTTTTACTTTTCGATGAACACAATGTGACCACATGGCTATGAGTGAGAATGTTCTATGTAAATTTGGAATGAACATGATGATTTTATACATAAATAAATATATAGATAATTACCATATATACATACAAATACACACACACACAGATACATATATATATATAGATACTTTTAGTATCTATATATAGACTCCATCTGCTAAAAGTCTTCAGATAATAAGCTTAAACACATGAGATAAATCATGGGGCCTCGCATCAATGAAACTTATTATCATTGAATTGTGTGCTATTATGTATAATACTGAAGTAAGTTAATGAGGAATAAGAAAAGAAGCTTTTGCTGATGAAGATTATCAACAATCCAATAGAGCAATGGGAGGGGGTGGGGGGTTCTTCATTTTATTGTACGCGACTAACAGAAAAAAATGGACTATCTTATAATATTTAAGGGGGACTAGTAACTTTTCTGTGTGCCTAGTGATAAGGAAATTCTGAGATAACTAAATTCCTACGGTGTTTAGACTATTGGCCCCTAAGACCATTGGCCCCTGGACCATCGGCCCCCCAAACAGTGGACGATTGGCCCCTCTTGATATGGACCATTGGCCCCCTTACACCATTGGCCCCTTACACCATTGGCCCCTCTTGAGATGGAACATTGGCCCCCTGTGCTCCATTGGCCCCTCTTGATATGGACCATTGGCCCCCATTATAATTAGGTAGATTTGATGATTATATTTGATGATATTGGAATGACATTAAGAAGAATAACACATTTGAGATGGGCCATTGGCCCCTTAGACCATTGACCCCCCATTATGATTAGGTATGTTTGATGGTTATATGTGATGATTTTGTAATGACATTAAGAAGAATAACACATTTCTGAGTTGATCAATTTATTCAGAACCCCCCACCCCCCTCGTCCTCCCCCTCACACCTCCCGGCAGTGTGAGGCCTTCACAGAGGCCCCTACACGCCATGTATGTGAAAATCTAACAAGGGGGCCAATAATCTTTAGAGGAGGGGCCAATCATCCACTACCGGGGGCCAAAGTAACAAGGGGCCAATGTGACGAGGGGCCAATGGTCTTTAGAAGAGGGGCCAATCATCCACTACAGCTGGTCAAAGTGATGAGGGGCCAATGTGATGAGGGGCCACTGGTCTACCAATCTTTTAATGGAACGAAACAACAATTTCTTTTCTTCATGTCTTAAAATGAGGCATATTTTATGCCTGTATTATGGACCTGCATAGCTTGGGGGGGGGAAGTTGCTTCATTATACAGTGCGTTTTGACATTCTGCAACTTTTACTCTCTCACTGAATAAAATATCATTGCAATGGTAGGAAAGACATGAAGAAAAGAAATTGTTGTTTCGTTCCATTAAAATCACATGGTTAGCAGCTATACCAAGTATAATATTTCTGAATCTATTCGGTGTATGGACTATTGGCCCCTGACCATTGGCCCCCCACATTAGGGACTTTTGGCCCCCCATGAAATGGACCATTGGCCCCCTAGGACCATTGGCCCCCAAGACTATTGGCCCCCAAAATAATGACTATTGGCCCCCAAGACTATTGGTCCCTGACCATTGGCCCCCAAATTTGGGACTTTTGGCCCCCCTAAAAATGGACCATTGCTACACACTACCCACAACAATGCACAACAATGTATCTTTTATTCATTGTCAAACAAATTTACTGTTATCTTTTATAATTACCGAGAACCCCATTTGTCCACTGCAAGGGTAAAAATATATAGGTATATTAGATAAAATTGCCTCAGCTTTTCATCATAACTTTGCATCATAGCCTGGCACTGTAATAATACTATCTGCTGTATGAGAAAAAAATGAATACAAACTCAGTTTGTGTTACTATAAAAAAGCTTTATTAATAAAATGTGCAAATTTGATATTTTGACAAATGATAGTGGCTGATACAACAGAAAGAGTGCTATCTTAAGACTTGTTGTTCAGGAAACTCTGCGTCCAATAAAAGATATATCACAAACATGTTTATGATCTGATAGGGAAAAATAGATTTGTTATCTGTAAGGTGTTGTCTTTAGTTTAAGATAAAAAATATACAATATCTTCAGAGATAAAGAACCTTTGTGATTAACACTTTGTATGCCTAGATGTAATAGAATGAATCATTTTGGGGTAACCTTCATGTTGAAGGTTCACTTTTAGTTCTTACAACGTGCAGAAACCAAGCTACAATTGCACACCTACCCCAAGATTGATAAATATCTAGATGTTCACTGAACAAAACTTGGTTAGTCATCAGGTATGTAATGTGAAACTGCTTGTCAGAAAATAAATTGAAGCATTTACAATGAAGTATGATTATGTCTGACAAAAGCAGATTCAACTTATGATTTTATAATCCAAAGTTCACATAGTTTCACATTTTTAGTATTAAAAGTATTAATTTTTCTTTACCTTGGCTATAAAATGTCAAATGTTACCTTTTTCATAAATAATGCCTAACTTTATAATGACCTTGGAAGTTTTGTATTTCCCAGAGAGATACCTGTTTTTAAGAATGTCATTTGTCCCTAACAATAACAAAGTTTAAGTTTCAACAAAACATTTTTTGCAAAGGAAACCTCTGCTAGGGTCCCAAAACACTAGGTTAGGGGCATCAAAACCTCTGTTAGCAACAAAACTCCAACAACTAAAGCCCAATACCCTCTAGGCTGAATTGGCATACAAATCGGCAGATTGTTAGCAAAAGAATTGGCTGATTTATTTGTCAATCCAGATCACTATTCAGTATGCAATGTACATTTCTGATATTAATCGGTGCTAAAATCAGCTGATATACCTATAGTAAAATCAGCTAATTTTAGCACCAATCAGTTGGCCGACTTTGTCAAAATCATCCAGTGGGTATGGGGCTTAAGAATAGAGAAAAATGACTCTGTTATCTTATAAAATGCAATCTTCCATTAATTTCTCCAAACTTATTGATCAAGCATCAGTCCAACCCTTTAAACCGTCAAAATCAATATTTTATTTAAATTTGCAAACAGGGATATATTCTGCTGGAACAGTTGCTAGAGGGAATCGATTTAAGATCTGATGGTCAGAACAGTCGGTTCCAACTTGCAAGCATTTCTATCCCAAAGCAAATCTCTATCTTAAAAGAGATATAATACCTTTAGATGTTATATCACAAAATAGATTTCTAGGACTTATTTTGATATTGTATTATTTCTCACATAGTGTATAAAAGTATTCCCCATTCTGAGTGTACAGGCTGGAAATGTGTGCAGCGAAGTAATTCTACTGCCGATACATGTAATTATAAATTGACATTTGTAATTGTGTATCACTGGCAAATCACCAGCCTACTTTCGGGATGTGGTATACTGCCTTTAAAGGGATAACCATTGAGCGACTAAACTAAATTATGATTATTTCGATCAATTCTCGTTGCTTAGTTCTGGTCGAAATGACCAGAAATGGTCAAAAGAGACCAGAAATGGTGTTCATATAGAGTCTTTTGACCAGAAATCAATCAGAAAATAGCCAATCACTTTGAAAATATCTAACAATGTTAGATATTGGTTGCTAGCGATCTGTTTTTCAATCAGAATTTACATCGCTCAATGGGTACCCCTCTTAGAAGGAATGCCGACTGAGAACCATTCTTGATGGTGCAATATGCATGCTTCTGTGTTACATTTCATTTCAATATTACTTCCTATTTGCTTTGTAAATATTTTATTTGTGTTTGAACCAGAAGAAAATGTAGTACATGATAATGTCACACCGAAAAGATTATCTGGCAGTGGCGTAGCCAGGGGGGTTCCTGGTTTTCTGGAACCCCCTTTGATTTCCCAAGATATAAGTAAAATAATTGTCAAAAGTGGAATCAACAGGAATCCCCTGAAATTTACTTGGAACCCCATTTGACTTTAGGGTTGGCTACGTTCCTATACAGTAGACGCCAGTAGTGTCAGTGATTCCGATGATCTGGCAGAAAAATTGATGTACGTTATGTTCTAGAAAGATGTCTGTTTTTACAAAGAAACTCAATAGAATAACTATCATAGACTTTGAAATAGACAATATTCCGGTTGCTAGCAATGAATCCTGCACCTTAATGTAGCGTAATTGTCCACCTGAAAAAGAGTAATATGAAATATAGAATAATATTAATGTTTTCATAATAAGCTGTACTTAGTTTTACTGTACTGTTAAATGAGTAATGGGTCTCACTGTTGTGAGGGTTGACAATGCTCCATCGTGTAACCAAAACCTTGCAACAGCAAGACCACAGCGAGGGTTTAGATTTGGGTCTCACAACAGGGATATCCTTAAGGTTTTCAATTTGCCAACCCTAGCAACAGCGATGGTTTTGTACAAACTTTGAACACAGTTAATTTATTGAGAAATACATTTCCGCCACTTGCCTTCTTCACATTTTAAGAGCTGAGGGGCACACCTAACAGGTTATGAAAACAAAATGTTAAAATAACAACCCCAAAATGTCCCCCCATGTATTGAAAATTTGGGTGTGCCAACCCTCGCTGTTATCGCCAAAGTTGGATACACTCGCTGTTGAACAGGGAGGGGTCTCGCTGTTGTGGACAATCCTCGCAACAGCGAGGGGGGTTATGTGACGGCACCCACTGCAAGACCCATCCTTGTTGAATAGCGAGGGTATCCAACTTTCCTAACAGCAGCGAGGGTTTGCACACCCATTTTCCAATGTGTAAGGGGGGCATTTTGTTGCCATTATTTTAAGATTCTGTTTCCAGCAAATAATAGCCATGTTCCTCAGCTAATAAAATTTATATGAGGTAAGTGGTGGAAATGTAATTATCATTCAATTAAATGTGTCTGGTCAAAACCATTGGTATTACGAGGGTTGGCATTTTGACAATTTTAAGGATGTCGCTGTTGCAAGACCCAAATCAGACTTCTTTTTAAACTCTCGCTGTTGCAAGGGTTTGATTATGTGACAGGGCACAGTGGCCCATTGCACAATGATCTATCATTACAAAAATAACTTTAGACAACTTTAGACATGTCATTATTACAATAGCTATCATTATAACAATACCCCTATTATCTTTGTTTCAACTGGATCAAATTGAATTCTGTAAATTGATATATAAAGGGGCACCGTAGGGCTATATTCTGTAAAAATAACAGCTCATTAACAGCATTCTAAACAGCTTCATTCTAGTTTCAAAACATGCGTTATAACACATGAAGTTGCTATGAAATATGTCGTTAATTTGCTGCCTTGCTTTGTTACGATAGGTTTTGTGCAACAGGCCACGGGTGGATCTGTCACTTATTTTGTTTAAAGTATTATACTTACATCCCTGCAGTTTGTCATCGTATGGTACCACTCTTTTGTCTCCTATTACATCTGGAAATTTAAATAATAAGAAGCTGTTTTAGAAATATGTGAATTACCTATAAGTTCGTAACTGAAAGTTTTTTCAAAAAGAAAGATATTTTTGAACTTAATTAATACTACGAGTTTTTTGCATCATGGTTTCTGTCATTATTTACATTGGAGATAAGCCTTCTAATAAGGCTTGAAAAATCAAAAATATATCTTAACACTTCCCAATGTCCCCTAAACTTTTAATTTGGACAGGGAAACTGGCCATCTACAAAATTAAATAGTCCCAAAAGATGCAAAACAAAGCATGGTGCCCTAATTTACACCAATATTACACTACATATGCCATCAAAGAAATCACTTTTCAGAATGTATATTATTAGATATACCATATTGCAGATCATTTCAGTATCATGATACAGCAACTGTTACATTTCCTTGAATATTCAACTTTACATTAAAAAAAATAGTTTTTTTTTAAAAACATGCCTCGAAGCATCTGATGTGTTTATAGTGGTTATGCCTGGAGGTATCTGGTATAAATTTGATGAATTTGATAAATTTGATAATGTTTGATAATTTGATAAAAACTTATACATATAATATATATATATATATATATATATATATATAGTGTTGGTAATGCTTCAAATCATCTGCTGGAAAGAAAGGGTTCTAAAAGATTTTTAATGCAAAATAAAAGATGGCTAGGTCAAAATGAATCATAATTACGTCAGCGATGGGTGAGCAGCAGCAGGCAATGCTGGATCCAGTGACGGCCAAAAGGAAGACGATGACTCCACCGACGACGCCAATAGCACTCAGGGCCACCATTGTCTCAGAAATCATTTCAGCATTCTGCAAAAGTGGGTCACAAAATAAATTAACACAACAATGCCTTTATCCCACTTGGGTATATGTCTTTAGGATACCAATATATTCGTTTACGTGATTCAGGTTTTTGACAGGGTCTGACCAATAAATCACTCACTTGACATTATGTTGCTGTGGATTTGTATGGCGATATTATGTTTGAATTGGAATTGTTTTTGTGATATATTGTTGTAGAGCAGCATTAATTTATTCATATTATGCTATTGACCTTACATAATAGTAGTAATCTTATTATTACTATGGTTTCATCTTCTTATGTAAACAATATTATCATCATTATCAAACAACTGGAAGAACATTATGCCTTGTGTAAGTGAAGTTGTGGTTCAATAAAAAAAGAATGATAAAATAAATTTGGATAGTGGAATAATAGCCTTAAGGGACATGTCAATGATATATGGAGCCACTCATAAGCCTTCATAATTATAGACAAATTGGCTGCCAGCCTCTTATTTTTGTTTAGGCCATCTGGTTAAAATTTATATATGTGATATGGAAACATTCTAAATAATTAAAATAGATAGAACTATGTAACTATTTATATTGTTATCAACTTATTTATCTAGAAAAAAATTCTTCTATATTTCAAATTGCCAATATATTTATTGCCTTCAAAAAACGCTTTGTACTAAGCAATTATTTTATTCTTGTGAAATCTGCAAGGCAGACTAAAATATTTTCGTGAATTTATGAAGATTTATATGCATCTATAAGTTCTCTCAGAAAACTTTCATGCGTCAAAGAAAAAAAGGAAGATGTATGAATATGTATAAAGATGCGCGATAGAAATGTTAATATGAAGTTCAATCAAGAATATTATTAACTTAAATATATCTATGTATAATACTCCATTACATAAATATATAGCAGTAAAAGAATTTGTTATAGAAAAAAAAATCACAAAACCTTCACACATCAAAATTAATTTGCGATTTTTCATGCATCGAAATGTTGGAACCCTCGACATCAGATTCACGTTTAATTTGTTTGGTTAGTGCCACCAAATCTTCACTTACTGCAAGAATGGTTGACAGAATGGCCAGCTGGCCAACGACAAACACAGCACTCAGGATACTCAGAACCAGGAAGCCAGTTTTCTGAAATTTAATAAAACAATGATTAATTTGAAGCAAATCATGTCTTTTCCCATTTTTTTCCAGGATCAAATTTGAGCATGGCATCAGCATATGCATGTTAAGAGCCAAAACAAGTACTGGTAGGTATCGTACAACTGATATCAGTATTAAGGGGTATTTCCACCTTGTTGTCCACCTTGATTGCATTTGGGCCATTCTAGACACAAAACCAGCTAAATATTTATATGAAGAATGCTGTTAATGAGCTGTAATCTTTTCAGTATAATTATAGACCTATAGTGTCCCTTCATAATTATTTTAATTTATAATAATTATTTTATCTACAAATTCAGATGAAGGAGTTATATTGTTAATGGTAATTTTGAGCATGTTACATAAGTGAAACAATGAATTGTATCTCTGATGTGTGCGTTTTCACTCAAACATTTTCATATCGCAGCTCAAGGAATAGTAATAGTAAAAGTAACAGTTATAGTAATATCAATAGTAATAGTAATAGTAACAGTTATGGTAATAGTAATAGTAATAGTAACAGTTATAGTAATAGTAATAGTAACAGTTATAGTAATAGTAATAGTAACAGTAATAGTAACAGTTATAGTAATAGTAATAGTAATAGTAACAGTTAAATTGATAGTAATAGTAACAGTTAAAGTAATAGTAATAGTAACAGTTATAGTAATAGCAATAGTAATAGTAATAGTAACAGTTATAGTATAGTAAGAGTAAGAGTAGTGTAATAGGGCACAACTTACCAGGCCAGAGCGCACATGCCCAGCCATGCAGGATGCAGCACACGTTCCAATACATCCGGCGATAGTGTACTAGTAGTGGGAAAAGTACTAGTCATTAACAATTAATAGGACAAAAGAACACATTATGCTATAGTGATACGCTCAGTGACAATATATGAACAAACATCAGTAACACTGGAAACTCAACTTATCTCAGTATCTACTGTAACTCAACTCATCTCAACTCTCATAGCCTATGGGACGGCAACTAAATAGATTTCACGAATTTCAAAGTAAAACAAATTGTATATCTATACAGAAAATATTCATACAGAAAAGTCTAGCAGGGCTTGTAATTACTTGGGAAACCTCATATATCCCTTATGTAAAAAAAGAATTGATATCATGTATTTATGTAAAAGAATTGTTCTGTATGTTCCTGTATCAGTGTACGACTGTGGCAATATAAACAAAGGGCGTAAAACGTTATTATTCACATTTCCATATTGGTATAATGACCTCAAAATAATTAATAAAGTTGATTCTATTGATTTATTTCTGCATTTTTCCGTTGTAGTTGTACATGCTCTACCGATGTTAAAACAATAGTGCTACCTAGTGTTGAAGGCATGATCTAATATTTGCTTTCACCATTGGATATGCCATGTTTTGTATATTCTTCTCAATGTAATGTTTATCATGGAAGACCAGGGGTAACCCTAAATGTTGTTTTCAGAAACAAAAGTCAGTTTACAGTTAATATCCCTCTCAAGAATCCTATCTAGCTCAAAACGCCATTGTCTTAGCCACCTACTGTAGAAAGCAAAAAAATCATGACTTCTTTTTCAATTAAATCCAAACATAGTTAATATCATATCTGATAATTATATTTTGTAATCTACTACTAATGAAGCGCAAGTGATCAACTGATTAAAATTTATTTATTTATTTTCATTGGTTTATTTCATTTATTTCTCATCCATTCATAGCTTGTCGATCAGGACTGACTAATATATAATAATTAAACAACACAGATTTTTATTATCAATGCTGCTTGAAAAAAGGTGGTTTTATTGTAAATTTGGTCCTTTCTCTACAGTTCTATCAAAGATATAAAGTATTTTATCAAAGATATAAAGTACTTTATTATCCATACTACTTAAAAGGTGGTTTTATTGTATTGACCGGTTCATTAATTGTGATTATTAAATTTGCTGTAAATAGGAAATAACAAGTCACAAGTGATTAAGTTTGGACATTGATAAATATGGGAAATGTTTATCAAATCCTCCTATTACACCAAGCTAAAATTGAAATTTAATTTGATTACTTGTACAGGTTGCAATTGGTGATGTGGGAGGAACCGAAAATAACGGTTATGCCACAAATATATATAGTGGGATGACAACAGATCTGCATAACCACGATGACAGAACGGTTACATCACGTACCAGCTCCCAGAAATTACAATTTTGAGGCCTCACACCTCAAAATGATACGAATTTGGCCCGTTCTCTACAGTTTTATCAAAGAAATAAAGTAGTTTTTCTTACCAAGACTCCCAGTCCAATGAGGCAGGAGATCATGGTGTAGATCATGGCGCAGCCTCCGTTCATCATGGCAGGCATCATGCTTGGGGGCATTGTGGGTGTCATCATAGGATCCTCTGCCGGAGGCATCATTCCGCCGCACCTGAAACAAAGTGCAAAGTGTCATTTTATTTACTATTAATAGTATTTATTTATTATATTCATATTATGTTATATTCATATTATATTTATTATATTATATTATATTATATTATATTATATCTATTATATTATATCATATTATGTTTATTTTTTAAACATTAAAAACTAATTAGTTTTTGATATTAAATTTTAAAAAAGAATGTTTCATTTTTTTCATCTATCTATTTAGTTTTATTACTCATTTCTCTATTTTGTCGTTAATTTACTTCACTTATTTTTCTATCTATTTTTTGTTTTGTATTTTATTCTTTCATCTCTAATTGATTTCTTTTTAATTAAATGTATTCATGTAATCTATGGCGGGGTTGGGGTCCAGCTATTTGTGGACTGGAGAAAAAAGGGAGAAAGTATCATATTATATGATCGTATAAATATGTACTTTGTGAATATTTTTCCACTTTCACCAATATGTTTTGAATGAACACATATATGCCGCATCTATGACGCTGACAATAATAATTGTACTCTTCTGATCATTATTGTTACGTTGCAATAATGTCCATAATGATACGCGCTCTATCTAGATCTGACTACACGATTATATTTAAGACCTATCCCCATTGAGCGATTTTACTAGTCTGGCAACTAGAGTCAGACTACTGAATATCAAGCAAGTTTCACATTTTATCGCTAATTTAATAGGTGATTTTGTGGGTGATTGTCTGCAATTAAGGTGCAGAATCACCAAGTGAGTATGCAAATCACTGTCACTGATAATCGTTGCCTGACATCAATTATTTTTTGTCGCCGGTGACCGCCCTACCTCAACCAGTAAAGCCCCATACCCACTAGGCAATATTGACCAGAGTCAGCCAATTCACTTGTGCTAAAATTGGCTAACTCTACTAGATCTAGAAGAGTTGGCCAATTTTAGCCCCGATTCAGATCAAACATGCACATTTCAATATACCATACTGACAGACGACCCTAAGAATCGCTTGATTCTCCCGGTAGAAACTTGATCTTATAAATAATCTAACTAGTCTATGATTAACCAAAATGTCAACTGCCGATAATTTAAATGGGGTGTAGAATCGGCTAGAGGAATACACGTACCATTTTAGCACATAACAGTGAAATGGTAACGTCACTTGGTATACAGAAATTAACACGTATTAAAAGACTAATATAAACTGACATTAAGGTAAACGTTACCATGCGTTTCCACATTCAACTGCATCAATATTGGTATAAATTATGGATTATACAATAAGCTTTCTTTATAGTTTATCTTAGCTGTATCAGTATTTGTACAGGGTGCTCTGGCAACCCGCCACTGTTTCATGGTTTGCCGACTGGACTCAACAGCTCAGCGCACAGTAGGGTGTAAAGCAACCAATAATCAACCGACCAACCCTTTTAATAAACCTTTTCCTACCGAAGTATCAGTTCGCAGTGCTGCCACCTAGTGCATCTCACTGTAACCTCTATGATTATGTTTTGTTCAGCATTGAAAGTACTTTACGTGTGATAAGATCTATGAATCTGAACATGATCCTACATGGTACAGTTAAAACATCCTATTGATGTACACGCATTCAATTTAAGCTGCTCAATACTACAGGAAGAAGGCATATCCATTAATGAATACTCTTAACCCCTCTCCCCACTTCGTTCAGCTTTAGTCTCAGCTTTTTTATTGATGAATTGCAATGAAAAGTCTCCCTAAAGAAACCTATTTTTCCCCAAAGGAGAAGCTGTATACATGGACCTATATATGAGGGGCGGATCGGGAGGGGGTGGGGTCCAGGGAGTCACCGCCCACCCCGCCCACACGCTTTTGGTGGGGACTTAGGTTATCAAAGAGAAACAAAACGTTTGCTTGTTTTTGCGAAGCTATGCGCTTTTAGTACTTGTTTGTGGACACCCACTTTTAGAAGCCCTGTATCCTCCCCTATTATAACATAAACAGTAAATTATGCTTATAAGGGTATTGAAAATATTTCAGGAGTGAATTTCCGGACTAGACTTTGAAATGATTGCTAATAACAACGTTTTTATCCCAAACTTGCCATACAACTTGGGCCAGAATATTGATCGATTTGATTAATGAAATATTCACTTCGCTATCCATTTTACAAAATAGGTCTGTGATATGTTTTATTCTTTTACATCTGAATAGGCCCTCAGTTACACTACATTTATCCATTCAGTTACGCCTATTGGATTTGTATTTAATCTATTTAAAAATATTCAAACAGAATTTAGACAATAGAAAGGTCAATAATCTGAATATCATAAGCTTGGTCAAAAGTGCTTTCTTACGCCCTATTCCCCCGTAATCCATGAAAATTTAATTGAAGAATTTCACGTTGACTTTGGTGACCTACATACTAAGGTGAATGAAATGATATAAAAAATATATTGATCTAACATAAACAGAGAAAACAGAAATCATCCCAATATTGTTCTATATGATCAATATCATTTTTCCTTTCAAAATCGCGTCATAACTTGCTGAACTATAAGCACAGATAAAACTGGGACCTTAATTTCTTCCTGTCACCGGCAATTATCACGTACAATGCTTGTATGCGTGTACAATTGAACTCTCATGCATTGGGCATAACATAATTATAATATTCTTTAATACGTCTGACGGTCAATGTATTAGCAAACCAACTCCTATAGAGTTAAAAATAATCAAGAGCATGAAAGGGCGGTCGGTTAAAGGGAAATTATTCAATGTAATAAGGAAAACTAACATCTACAATATATGATAAATATCGCCAAACTATGTGATTGGTCATGCCCTGATTTATTGACTAAATACAGTACATGAGCTCACGCCCAAAGAGCATGGGCGAGAAATACCTATACCTTCCTTGGGACAACGCCCTCCATTCTATACCTGCGGCGGGTGAGATGATTTAAGAGTGAGGCTTTGAGGGCCATGATCAACGATGCGAATACATGGGCGGATACAAGATTTCCAAAGGGGGGCTCAGCATATAGGCTTGGTACTAAAACTACATACGCATGCAACTTTCCCACTCTATTTTGTAGTTTAGGGGTCTATCCGAAGGGGTGGGGGTGGGTGAGGGTCAGGACCCCTTGGATCCCCCCGCCCCCACCGGATCAGATGCAGGATTTCCAAAAGGGGGGGTCAGCATATAGGCTCAATACTAAATACTAATACTAAGGCGTACATTAACGTACATGCATGTAATTTCCCCCTTCATTTTGTAGGTTAGGGTCCATCAAAAGGTGTGTGTGTGTTGTGGGGGGGGGGGGGTCAGGACCCCCCCCCGTATCCGCCCCTGGATTATGTCCTAATTTTGAACCTAAATTGCTTTGACAAATAGCAATTATCTGTTTAAAATTTGTAAGTCGTTGTCACACATTATTTAATTTTCATAATATTTTGGGACATATTGATTCTATGTGTTTACGTGTTTGGAAAGTGTTTGGAAAGTGTATGGGAAGAAATCAGTTAGCATTTTGTCGCATCGTAGATCAATGGTTTAACATCCACGTGGATGAGTCATGAAACCATTACCGTATAAATTCCTTTGTTAAGGCCCTCGTACACTACTCGACATGAGCTGCGATCTGACAATGTCGTAGAGCAATGGTACATATTAGAGACAACATTCTTTGTCAGACATAATTATGTAAGTGACACCAAATTGTCATTTTTAACAGTCCTGTATTTAGTTTGTCTGTAATATCATGATTTGCACCCCATATCACCACAGCTCATATCGTGAAGTGTAATAGGGCCTTTACACACCTTACAAAAAGAGCAACTGGCAAGGTCATATATGTTAGTCCCGGTAGGATAGGATCATAAACATGACGTAAATAACCATAATGTACCATTGCATGATCACAACATCCACGCTTTAGTGCCGCTCCATAAATACTGCTTAATTATTATATATATATATATATATATATATATAATATATATTTTCTATACTCAATTACATCAATTGATCTTCCGTATAGGTTTTATGACATAAAGTAATACATATCATTCAAGTCAAGTCACGTGTAATAACCAACATAATACATTTAATATTGAGGTAATAAATGATGAGTCTATCCATACACACTTTCTCCTAAGTGGAGTTGTCATGTTGTAACATTGAGCGATGCTATACAACCTATTGTCCTTGATAATGACCCCTTATACCATGGGTCATATCCATAATTTGGGCATAGCCATACCCAGTCCTAAAATCTCAGGGGGTTGCGTTAAAATGGAAAGGGTGTTCCAGCCAAATTTGAATGGGGGAGGGGGGTCCTACTAAATCTGAGGGAATTTCAGGTAAATTTGAGATAGTTCAAATAAAATATGGGCGGGCTCCAGGTGAGAATGTCTACACACTTGGCCATGTTTTATGTCCCATGAACTAAACGTTTCAGAATCTGAAGGGGTTCCAGACACAGTTACCAGTAACGGATCCGGGGGGGGGGCGCCCCTCCCTTTTTTCGGGAATTTTGGCATTTTCTAATGTAAAACTCAGCCAAAATACAATTAAGGAAAATATGTTCCAATAGCGCCCCCTTTCAAAATTTTGGATCCGCCAGTGTGTGACACCCTTGGACAACCCCCAACCCCTCCCTCCTTTCCACAAGTATGGTACTACTGGCCCTCATCAGCCCGCCCGAGGATGCACCCGAGTGGTGCGTATATAAGGGAAAGTGTGTATTGACAAGCTGTACGTACTGCCCCTTAGTACATTATTTACTACTTTGTTTGGGTGATAAAATATAGAAAACCTTTAGGGGTCGTCCTCGGGTCTAAAGACGACCCTCTGGGCAGCATACTACCCGCGGGCTTCGGCCTTGGGCAGTACGCTGCCCGGCGGGTTGTCCTTCGACCCTCGGACGCCCCCAGTGGGCCTTCTTATTAGTAAGTGTGGCTTGGCAGGGGTGGATACAGGATTTCAGAAAGCAGGAGTGGGGGCCGACTAAGTACTAAAACGTCACACATTGATTGTTGCACATACCACAGCGTTTGGTCCTTTTTGTCAAGGTTTCTCTTTGCCAAATGGAGGGGGTCTGAGTTTATACACGCGGACTACCCGCGCCGATAAGCAGCCCTGTACGGGCGGGCCCCAAGTACGCGTTTGTTAACTGTACTGTACACGCGGACTTGGAACTTCCCGCACATACTACTCCCTGTTTATACGGATTTTATATTTAATATTAGATAATCATAAATTATATCATCAAATGACTTGAAAGATATATTTAAATCAGGGGGCTATGCCCCCGAACCCCATTTGGTTTTCTTTCTTTCATTTTATGAAAGTATATTGACTTTCAAGTCCGTGTATAAGCATTTACTTTATTCGCAACGGTCGTGGCGCGAGGTCCTCAAGGAGTCTGGTGGGGTCAAGACCCTCTGAACCTCCACCCCCTGGCTTTGCCCCTGCTTGACATGTGTGGCCAAATGTCTCATGTAGGGCCAAATGTCCCATTGTGGAGCGAAATGACCAATGTGGGGCCAAATGTCCCATATGGGGCCAAATTGTCCCATGACGTAGGACCAAATGTCCCACATGGGGGCCAGATGTCCCATATGGGGTCAAATGTCCCATGACGTGGGACAAAATATCCCATATGGGGCCAAATGTCCCATGCGGAGCCAAATGTCCCATCTGAGGCCAAATGTCCCATCTGAGGCCAAATGTCCCATGACACAGGCCCAAATGTCCCATGTAGGGCCAAATGTCCCATGGCGTGGGGCCAAAATATCTCATATGGGCCCAAATGTCCCACATGGGGCCAAATGTCCCATTATGTGGGGCCAAATGTCCCATGAGGGGCCAAACGGCGGGCAAAAGAAACCTGACTGGTACTTTTCATGTGTATACAGGTATGACGCCGTACCCAGCGGGCGCTGTGACCTGCGGTCTGCTCAGTCAGGCGTTTCACCAGCGAACCCCGCCCCTACCGGTATTCAACCACCAGTAAAACCCCTCATTTTAGCCGCACTCTGACTTTTAGTTTTTATATAGACATTTTTTCATAACATTTTTCCCTAGGTGCCATTGTATTGAATTCCTTCAAATTCTTTTAAAAACCGTATTTAAGCCACACCCTTAAAGTTGATGCCTTATTGGCTCTATTTTTTTTAAAATGACCCTTATTTAAGCCACGGCTTAAATTAGGGGTTTTACGGAAGGCAGTTTGGTGACCTGCTAGGGTTACTTGCCACCGCCATTTGCAAAGACTCCCTATTGTGTGCCACTTTTTAAATTACACATATTTAGAATAAAATCATGCCCTGTTCCCCCTGAAATTGGTCAAGGATGTCCCTGGCGCAGTGGTTGTATCTTGATTCAAATTATTGTCTTCATTATTTCTTCTTTTCTTCGCATGCACTTAATGTTAAGCTGATTTGTCTTCCACGTTATTTTGGGGAAGTATAAGATCGTCAATAATACAGATAACAAACCAGAATTCCAGCTTGGCCCTTATTCTTATTAATCTAAAGACAAACCTAGATACTTCAAACATTCTAAACAGAAATGGAAAGTTTTAATAAATACATAAAATTACACTTACTCTTCAATCAAGACTGCGGCTGCAATCCCGACTCCAATATGAATGAGGCCGAATAAAATAAGTAATCCCGATATGCTGAAATAGCTCATGACCGGGAACCCCATTCCTGGGCCGCACCCCATTCCACAGTCACAGCCCATACACTCATCCATGCTGAAAGAAAATGAACAAAGAATTAGTTAAATTTTTCACGGTTAAAATAGTTTCGTGGTTTGAAAACCAAAAGGTTATCTGTGTAATTATCTTCTGGCTCTCAGTCATACCCTAAGAAACATTAGGACTTCAACCCGGATTTCAAATAAGTATTCATGAAAAGAAGTTCTACCTTATGATCAGTGTCGAATTCTGAATACTATGGTTAGGAAATTACAATAATAAAAGGTAAAGTGTAAAGTAAATCAAGGCTATTTATGTCGTCATCCCATACATGTTTATATTTAGTTCATATGATAATCACAACATACCACATTGTTGTATAGATAGAAATGACGTCCTTAGATTATGTGATAACATATTAACGGAGCCAAAATCAATGAAATTGACACAACTTTCAAAGCTCAGATAAGTATAGGAATATTAGATGAGTCCAGTTCAGGTCATTGGTAAAGTATTAGTTGTAAAAATGAGCTCAAACTGAAGTAGAATGCCACAAGAGATGGTAATGTTTACAAGGAATAGATTTCTATCATTATTTGAGTTTGGAAAATTTCATTGAATTTATTGGTTTTGGCTCCCTTTAAAGAAGTATACCAATAGTTGATTTATCAAAACGTAATTAAACATACCCATCCATCATTGGTTGTTGTACTACTGGTTGTGCTTGCACAGTTTGAATTGTTTGCACTGGCTGCTGTTGTACGACAACAGGCTTTGCAACGCACATCATGGGCTGCCCCTGCACCTGCTGCGTGCTGACATATTGTACGGTAGGCATCTTGGAAGGTTGTTGCTGTGGAAGGTTGTTGCGACTTGTCTCTCCGAACGTAGATCCCAATCTGCGGGCTTTGCAGCATGAGAGAGGCCCACCCTTCTCCCTCTACATGCTTGACTTCCCCCGTCCCAGTAACGCCCTTCCGACCCGTCCAGTGTCTGCCTTTCTCTGCATGCATGCAGTTACACCCCCAAAAAGAGAGATATTTTCGCATAAGGCAAATGAGTAATTTTCCATTCCAAACTTATCTGATTTTTACTTCTCCGCTTGATTTCATTCTGGTTTAGGGTGATATGATTTTAATCCTGAATCTTGTTGTTTTTTCCCACTTATTCGGAAAACATGTGAAATTATGTTTACGGTAAAAGATTATTGTTCCCGATGGGTGTAGTCTCCTTAGTGACATCAGAAGTAAAGCGAAGAAGGTCATGCAGGGTCAATTGCAAGCCATAACCACTTGGTTTGATGTTCCTCATTTAGCATATTTAGCAGAAATTACTATATAGTCCTACCTCATGCAATACGTAATTACTAAAGTAGTATGAGGACACGGAAAAACCTGAGTTTTAGTGTCATCATGACTTTGGAATAGACAAAATAACTACAAGGGAATAATACCATTCCATCAATGCTGTATCTGCATCGATCCAAATGATACTGTGTTGAAACAAATAAGAATGGTGATCAAGATTGTACGGTTTTCATTGGGCAAGAGAAAACCTATTTTCATTACATTTCCAAATACAATAATTGAACGGTGGTGAATCAAGTATGGAGGAAGTTCTCTAAAAGGGGAATGCGTATACAGGACTTTTAAAAGGACTAGGGGTGTCATCATAAAGGCAAAAGTCCCTATTACACTGAACAACTTTGAGCTGCGATATCGAAGCGATATGATTGTATCACTGACAATTCTTACACAGGAGTAATATAATAATAAGTGAACATCATGTACAGACGTAGAAGGTTTACACCACAACTTGACATGAGTGATTTCGTTTCCTCGTGTAACTATTCATGATCACTTTACTATTAGGGAATTTCAGATTCTTCAAGGGGTGACGAACCGCAAACGAAACGTATCTTTTATTTCAGAATTTGTAATGTTTTTCAACAACATTTAACTGTAACTACACAGAGGTTCTCAGGTGTACTAAACCATTTAATTTGGATTACCAAATTTGCACTTTTAGCCTTATATATGATTGATTTGATTTGAGATACGTTGACATATCGAGATGTGTTATTTCTCCCTCTAACTGGATTGAACCATGCATGTAATAGGACACGCACATTTATGTCTTTTTATTTTATAAACAGAGAGCCTGGTTCACCAACCAAAGGGACGCCTTCATGCGTCACTATAGAGGCCGCAGGTCTTTCTCCAGTGATATATTGTATATATATATATATATATATATATATATATATATATATATATATATATATTAGGAAGCATTGAGCCTAGTTCGACTAAAGGTAAAGATTGGTCGATCTTGAATGTAAAAAAAAACATTCTGGAAGACGGCCGATGGGTGAAGGGATCAGTGGGTAAATCGCTGGGTAAATGGTCAGGAGATATCAAACTTGCTTGACATGACAGTCGCCGGCGACAGGGACGAGGATTCGCCCATTCGCCTGTCACCCATCGCCGCTAAAGTCACTAAAGGGCCATACTCACGAGGCAATTATTTCTGAGTCAGCTGACTGATCAGCACTAAAATCGGCTAATTGTATGCTTTGAATCAGCCAATTTTACCAGGAATTGGGATCAAACTGCACTTTCCAATATGCTATACTTACAGGTGACATTAAGAATCGGCCAATTCTCCCAGTTGGCCATCACTCACCGGTGTTAAAATCGCCTAGTGGGTATGGAGCTGTAGTGGGTATGGGGCTTAAAGGGCATACCCACTAAACGACTTTAGTGGCAACGGTCGATGGGTGACTGGGAGAATCGCTGGTAAAGTCGCTGGGCAACTCAGGATTACTGGGCAACTCCCCATGGGTATGGTTTGGATTCTAGGTGACTGACAACTAGGGACAGGATCGCTGGTAAAATTGCTGGTAAAATATCAAACTTACTTAATATTGCAGTTGCCCGGTGATGACAACGGTCAATCTCCCAGTTGCCCTTCAACAGTCGCCGGTAAAATAGCCCAGTGGGTATGGGCCATACCCACTAGGCAGAATTGGCACATAAATCGGCCTTACTCACACAACAATGTCTATATTTGCACCTATCATCTTGAACTTTAAATGGTCCAATCGCTAAGAATCCATCAGTCTTATTTTCTTCCCTTTTCCCTATCTTTTCTATGGTTACCTAAGGTTTTCTTTGGCTTACAGAACTCACTGTGGACCGAGATATGTAATATTACCTTAGAGTATTTCATGTAAAAAAATCATGGTAATTCATTTTCTGGATGTTGAACAATTCATTAGTTCTACTTACCTATGTGATAAAATTCATTGACATTAATTTTAATGCTGTTTCTGTTTTCAAAATGCTCATATCTTTAAAATTAACACAGTGACACGGTCAGGTTTTCAAAGTTTATTCAAGTTCGTATACTTCCTTCAAACCACCCTGTGATTGTGGAATTTGGTCACAGGTCTATATACCAGACCCCAACATCTACCTTAAAGCCCCATACACACTTGGCGACTGACGACGGGAAATGGACAGAATCGGCCGATTCTACCTGAAGAGTTGGCCGATTTTAGCACCGTTTCAGATCAGACACATTCCAGTATACCATACCCACTTGGATTCGCCCAGCTATCAGAGATGCTGGGCGATTTTACCCTTGTACTCTCGCCTGTTGCCCGCAAAATTGCCTAGTAGGTATGGGGCTTAAGGACACTCTATTCGTCCGTACCTCACGAAATTAAGTGCCATCGTGAATAGTTTCGCCACACTGCAAGGTTACCAGGTTAACAACCTGCATGGCCGGCTTTTGGATGCAAAAGACTTTGACCCAAACCGACGTACTGTTTATTTCCATGGGAGAATATTTTTGAAATAATCAATTTTTTTTTTTACATAATAATGTCACTGTAAGTATAAACGTATTGAATATTTGGCAACCAAAGGATTAGGTTTAATAAAATCCGTCTTTTTCTCAACATGTTTTAGAAGTTATTATAGCAATTAACAGTGAATACAATATAGAAGATATAATTATTATGTTCATTTTACTGTAAAATATGATAGAAAGTCTTGTATTTGCTGTGGGTGTACGGGGGATGAAGCAGCATGTATTCAAGGATAGCGTAAAGTTGGAAACTTTATATTAGAAGTTAGAAACTTTAAGCCCCATACCCACTAAGCAACTTTAGCGGCGATGGGCGACTGATAGAATTGTCCAATTCTAAGGGTAACTTGTAAGTATAGTATACTGAAAGGTGCAAGTTTGACCTGAGTCGCTGTTAAAACCGGTAAAACGGGCAGAATCGGCCGATTTTAACAGCGATCTATCTGCCAACTAAGGGGTAATCGCCTAGTGGATATGACCCTTAAGTCTATCATGAGAACAATTATCTACATACTTCCTCCCTTTTGCTTACTTAGAGCTATATCCATTGCCTTGTCAGCATGCTCTGGTCAGGTCAATGCTAAAAGTGTATGGTCGTGCTACATATCCACCCGACCATGGTATTTCCAATTACCTTAGGGGGCCGATTTTGTGTCAGATATGACATCTTTCTGTACAGCAAAGCCGACCATAAAAACCTATACCTAACAGAATATGTCCACACGTTCAACATTTGGGTGCCTGAAAAACACAAAACTTTAATTATATATTGCAATATATACTTCGTGATTATTCCCATTCAAAGTTCTTTAATTATATTGCAATATAATTCTAGAAGATATAATGAAGTATTATATATATTTTATTCATGTTATAAACGATGTTTATATGGAATTTCATATTCGTAATGCTATCACGCAGCTTTGCACATGTTCGTGCATTGTTTTCTTGAATGTGTGATTGTTTTCTTGAGCAATTAATGCGTGCATGGATAAGAAAAGAGATTCGTGAATTTTCTTTGGTAGGCCTTCCTGGTAGATACTGTTAGTACTCTTTATTACCGTCTTGTAAACAAGAACAGAACGGCTTTGCATGTAGGGCCCTTTTGCCAGCTTTTTCATTACATTGAATTTATGTAAGCGTGTATAGGTTTATCTTTTCTTGGATGAGACAGTTTGCAGTACACATGAGATGGCTGGGGGTAGTCAACCATGTGCTTGGTTTCCCAAATGCCCCTACCCCATTGCCTCATTCTGCCACGTCTGCAAAAGGTATATATTATATAGGTCCTGTGACCCAGCGCATACTGGGACATATGACTGCAAAAGATGATTTGTCAAATGACATCCAAATTCGTGCAAAATTCCTGCATTATATTTCACCTACTTCTAATGATTTTTCCAGGCTGAAAATCCCTAAATTTTAAGACTCTATGTTTTTATAGAACTGTTTACAGAATTAAAATTGGCCCAGTAGAACAGACACAATTTAACAGCCAAACTTGCTGCAACAGTGATGTTCTTGATGCGAGACATTGAATTGTTTTATCACTTCATTATGTGACGGGCCACTGAGCAACAGGCAACTTTTAAACCGACCTAATTCACTTGTGACTTGATGGGTGATATGTAGCTCATTGCACAATGCAAACTATGACATCAGCGATCAACAATCGTTGTTCACAGTAGAATATCTTATTTATTTTATATTTTGTAACTAACAATGGTCCAATTTTCTCCAATTAGAGAATCTAAATTAAATCAAAATCTAATTGAAATGTTCCAATATAATAAACAGCAATACATATTATGGCAACAACATCGTTGCAGCTATTCTGACTATGGAACTATTGAATAATCAGAGACAACGAATGTGTAAGAGTTTGGACTCAACGATTTTATCCTGTAAAATCAGACAAGGTAAACAATTGAACACACACATTATTAGAGACGAGTATGATAACAGTTTAAGCGGCCCACCACGTGGTAAGAAAACTATTTTTTGTTAGGTGTGGGCGGGTGGGTAATAAAGGGAAGTCATATGTCCATGCTCACTGAGTAGTAAGTCCAATATGGCGGCCGGAAGGCCAGCATACTCTTTCGTCGCTTCAGATTCCCGTGTAATCATCGCTCTGAGCTTGGCCTTTTTTCGTTATGCAATTTTACTGTATCCCTACGCACTGCTATTAACTGGGTCAAGCGTACATCCGGGCACTTGCAGAAACCCAGAGTGCTAAGGTTGGAGTGATGATTACACGGGAATCTGAAGCGACTGGGAGTGTGGGCCAGAAGTGCAGGGGTACAGTGGGAGCCTCTCTCTGAATTCGCGCCCTGATAAAGGCAATTTTACAACTACCGCCCAATGGAATGCATAATGGCAAATTATGGTTTTCTCAAACTACGCGCTTGTGTGAACAAATCAATCACATTTTGCCAACTAATAATGACTTATCTTTGCTGAAAATCTCTGAATGCTTAGGTAAAAAGAATCTCTTTTATAGAACTTTTTACAGAAGAACAGCCACAATGCAACGGCAGAACACATGGTAACAGTGATGTCCTTGTTGTGAGTTTCACAATTCTATTATGCGTGGAAGCACTATGGCCCATCGCACAATAACAATTTAACAAGGATAACTTTAAGTTTACTTTAAGATCATTGTCCTTACAAGGACAACTTTAAGATTGTTGTCCTAACAAGGACAACTTTGATGTTATGATCCTTGTTGCGAAATGCCTAAATCTTTTTTTCTACTGGATCAAGTGTAATCCTGTAAATTGGTGTTAAAAGGGGCACAGTAGAACTAGTTGCTGTAAAGCTTACATGTCATTTACAGCATTCTAAATAGTTTTATTTTGAGGGTGTAACAAGGAAAAGTTTCCTTGTTACAAATCATTCAGGAAAAGTTTCCTTGTTACAATCGGTTGCTGTTACAATCAGTCATTGTGCAATGGGCCACTAGGGTTGAAAGTTATCTAAACAGCGATAACCTTTATGCAGTGGACCAATGAGTACAATGGTATAAAGTCACAAGTAGCGATCAGTCACCCTTGGCAGGCCTTTACCCAAGGGGGGTGGGGGGGGGGGGTGGTAGGCCGCCACCCCCCCCCACCACCTCACCCTCACCAGAGCATCAATCGTAATTAGTTCCACCCTGGTAAACACAGTTTAACAATCAATCTCAAATCTCAAATCCATAATTTCTAGGCTGAATATTTTGATGAATGTATTATTGTATAGAGCTAAATGTTACCCATCTTGTAATACACAATGTGCCATCATTAGGACCCATATCGTAGATATGGCCTTAATGTACCATAGAACATCCAAACACATTATCTATCATTATGTTATTGATGGTAGGTGAGCATAGGTCGTGATTAGATGATAAAATCTTACTAAATTAGGTGATTAGTTTAAGGTCTGCTCAGCTATGTTTCAGATATATCGGTTTTTGATTTCACACACGTGTATGATCGTATCTGGTGGTGGAAACGACAGCAAGGTGGTATGATAGTTATTACATTACATCATACTTATCGTATTGTATTTTACATTAATTTATCTTTTAAATCATATCGCCTATTTTTTAATTATTCATCACTCTATTTCCTAATATGTATATATTGTCCAATTATAGATATATTGTATGAGATTTTATATTATGTTTGATATAGAAATTATTTTATTTCACATGTCTAGAAGGCCCAATTATTATAGTATAGACCTTGTGCAGACGTGGTCACGTGATTGGATAAATCTATAACTTTTTTATTTCTAGATACAAAAAATGACAGATTTTGACA
Source organism: Lepidonotus clava (assembly GCA_936440205.1). Lineage (NCBI taxonomy): Eukaryota > Metazoa > Annelida > Polychaeta > Phyllodocida > Polynoidae > Lepidonotus > Lepidonotus clava. The sequence goes on from OW387138.1 coordinate 11,765,773, forward strand.
GGATTGGATAATTCAAGATGAGTTTAGCATAAATATATGTCCTAGATATTTTTGAAATATGGATATTGATGATTTCAAATTGATCACCAATATGGCGTCCAGACAGTCTCAGTACATTGTGACGTCACCTGCACAAGGGATTGATGATATGTAATACACACCGCTGAACTGATATCGTCATGATTCATGATCAATCACATAGGTGTGAAGCACTCTACCATGACCTATAGGGTAATATGTTGTAGCAACATATCCCTATGAGGGGTGGGACAGGCTGGGATTATTAGCACAGACGTAGCAGCAGATGGCCGCGTGCACATAATTCCTTGTATACGCGGGTGCGAAGTCCGCGCAAATAGACCTGCCTAAATACGCAGACGTTGTGGCCGCGTATACAAATACAGTGATACACGCGGACGTGGCTCCTTTTTTCATCAATATTTTATTTGTAAATCGGGGGCTAAGGCCCCGAACCCACTTTTTCTCTTTTGATTTCTATGTTTTATCTTATTTCTGCACATATTATATTTTAAAAATACAATACAAGCCACTTTATCTTATGTCCGCGTATTTAAGCATTATCTGTATGCGCGGACTTAGTGTTCGCGTATATAAGTAATTCTATTTATGCGACGTCCGCGTGCGCAGCTGTCGCGCGTATAGTCAGCCTCGTTGGGACAGACTATACTGCATGGTTTTGTTTTGTTGTGTTATACAGTAGGGGCGGTCCAAGGGGTGTGGTCTACAAACAAAGAAGGGGAAATGACACGTTTCAGTACTTACCTGTTTGGCGCACTTACCACCCTCCCCTCTTAACATACACACATCCTGGACCTACCACTGACTGTGGTCATGCGTTAATGCACACTTCTCAGAAAGGGGGGCAGGCATCTATGACCAGCAAAGGTGGGAATTACCCATGCAGGGTTCATAGTTCTAACACCGTGGTTCTAATACTGATTTCAATGATTACACTAATCATGTGAATTTCGATTATTGTCTTAATCATATTGCATCATAATAAAAATAACAAACCCTTTTCAATGTTATTTTTAAACGATATCAAATTTACACAGATATGGGCCCAGGTCTAGCCGTTTGATATTTCACCTTTATTGGAAGGTGTTGATTGACACTATAACGTAGCTCAATAGATTTGTATTTTGGGACCAATGATACTCAATAGATTTGTGTTTGGGACCAATGAAAAATGAATTTTCATATTTTTTTTGTTAGCATTTTGTTATTCATGTCACATGAAATTATTTTCCATATAAGTGGATTATAATATCATGTACAAGTATTATAGAAATATTGTATACATATGGCTTTACCATTCTTTGATACCAATTAGTGTTTAAACATCCTAAAGTATTATCATGACCCTAATTATATTGGTTGGCCTGGGACCCTGCTTTGAAATAATGATTATTTTAATATTGAAGCCTGGGGGAGAACAAGCATATAGTTTGAGATAGTTTCAGTTGAATAAAAATGTTAGAAAAAACCTCAGTAACCAGTAGCTGAATGTAATAACTTATCTTCTGAAAATTAGATATTGCACTTTGAAACGGAAATTTGGTATTCTCTTTTATTGTTATTACAACCGCTTGATATACAATATTACAGAATTTGATATGATTTTATCTCTAAAATTCAAATGTAAATACGTGCATAGATAAATATTATCTATATAATTATCATTATGCGTCATGTTATGATTATCAAAGATACACAAAGACATTGTGCTCCAAAGACGCTTCAATGATGTATTTGGCATAGGTCCAGCCATTTCTTAAGCATGCTTGTGAGGGGTAAGTTACTTTCATATAGCCACAGAAAACATAAAGAGGACACTCTCCAGTGATATATTAGAAACTTGTTATTGACTGCGAAGGAAAGATAAATACAAATTTTGGATGAGGTGATTATAGTTGGTTCAAATGTGGATATCAAGGGAACAGGAACATTGTATCCTTTCTATGTCAGATATTTCTTTAATGTCTTATTTCCATAGGAAAGATGAGAAAAGTTTTTCATGTTTTCATTTTCTGTTTACATCGGAATAGCAACAAAAGAGTAGGGAGCTGTTTTAATCTAATATTCTATCCTTTCTCTTGTATAGTGGTCTCCATTGTCAATTATCAGAGTTGTTATAACATGGGTGGAACCAGAGGTGGGGCGCGGGGGTGTCATTCGGAAAGTTTTGTGTTTTTTTAAATGTGAAACTTGACCAAAAAGTAATAAAGAAAGGATTTTTTCCAATAACTCAACCCCCCTTTTCAAAATCCTGAATCCGCCAGTGCATAAGTATTCATTATCTCTGATATAAGGTAGACTCACTCTTAAAGCCTGTCTGAAATGTTTACAAATTCAGCTTGTGGTTTAATCTGTAAGTTGTTTATGCATCAGTGATATCATTGTATATATGCTGGACGAAATGGACCTCTAGTCCGATTATGGATCAGAAAAATGAGAACAATCAGTGTTGATGTTACTCTAAAATCACTTCAATATAGCATACTGGTGGGCGATCAGGGGCCATATCTTCGTAACTGATTTCAGTGATTAGGCTAATCAATTGAATTTTGATTAGTCTCTTATTCTATTTATTTTGTCTGTCAATCAAAGGAACTACACCTAACAAACCCTTCTCAAGGTTATTTTCAAATTACATCATTTTCTTTGGTGACAGACCAAATCAGGCATTTTGAGACACTAATCAAATTTCAACTGATTAGCCTGATCAGTAAAATCAGTCACGAAAATATGGGCTCAGAGGAAATATGATCGCCATGGCCAAAAGTGTCCTAGTGGGTATGGGGCTTTAACATACACACCCTGGACCAACTGCTGTTCGTAGTTATGCTTTAATACACGCTTCTTACAAAGGTTGGCAGCCAACTATGACCTTCAAAGTGAGAAAGACTCAGGTATACCTGCCTTATTGTTTGGCTCTACAAAGTCATTGAGGGTCTCAATTTAGCCAATCAAAGAAACAGGAACTACATTGTCTATGGCCGAATTTGAGAAGTCATTCTAAAATGCAAAAACATTTATGAATACTTAAATGAAAGTGACTTTTGGACAATAAGTTGGATGATTTTAATTAGGAGGAGAACTCCTTTTCTGGCCCACTGGGTACCAGCAGTAGGTTATCAGCTTAGCGTGCTGGGAACTTTCTTGGCCGCTGGCGCCCGGTGTGTATACCTATAACCTATGGCTGGTACCCAGTGGCCCAGAAAAGTTGTTCTTCCCCTAATTGTAAACAGAAGATATGAAGTAAACTATCATAAATGGCTTTCCATCAACTTTGGGTAAAACAAAGAGCACGAGCAAAGAAGATGGGGGCAACCTGCATGGCTGGTATAGCTCTCTATAGTTGACTATCCTACCCAAGAAAATCTAGTCAATGAGATACTCAATAGATTTGCATTTTGCGACGAATGTTAAAATATCTTCTCTATGAAACATTACCATGACCCTTATTGTAATAATTAACTTTTGACAAAGCTTTGACATGGTGGTTATAGCAGCATCTCAGTAACTATAATATAGTTATATATAATTGCTATATTATAGTGAACAAATATAATCTTTATCATCTAAAAATAAGGTTAGGAACTTTCAAACGGAAATTTGGTTTTCTCTTTTATTGTTATTACAACTGCTACAATATTACAGAATACAATATGATTTTTATATAATCATCAAAGGCCCACACATACACCGTGCTCAAAAGATGCTTCAAATGGACCTTGAATTTAGTAGCCATGTTTGGCATGGGGCCAGACATTTCTTAAGTATTTTTGTAAAGATAAAGGAAGTGTCATATGGCCTTTGATTTCCTGGAAAGAACACCTTTCAGACAATGTTAAACACATAATTAAGAAGGAGTTGCTCAATTTACAACTTATGACGAATCACTCGTTTTCAAATAAAGTGAAAAATGGGTTCCCATATGGATACCAAGGGAAATGACACTTGTATCAGTTCTATCATAGATATTATTCAATTTTCTTTACGTTTTATTCATAGAAAAGAGGAGAGAAATTCTTCATGTTTTCCATTTGGAATTGGAACTGATTTAATGTTATAGTCTATCCTTACTCTTGTATAGGGGTCTCCATGGCCACTTATCACTGTTGTCATAATTATCTATTATCTCTGTTATAATTAGCACTCACTCTCTTTAAATACTTCATAAAATTCTCTTAAACCTTGAAAATGTCAATTATAAAGCCTGTCTAAAAAGTTTACAAACTTTACTTGTTGTTTTATCTGTACACGTAATTCTTTAATACATCAGTGCTATCATTGTAAAAATATGCTGACTGGACCTAACGGCTTCTAGTCCAACTATCGACCAGAAAAACAAGAACAACTAGTGTTGATGTTACTCTAAAATCACTTTATTAATAAGCCTTGCATATCTCATGTTCTTAGAACTGGCAAGTACAGACAAAAACATGAAAATGAACATGAGAAATTACATTAGGATCTTCCATGAATTTAGGATCAAGGGAACGCCGAAGGGTCTAGGACATTTCTAAAAGATTAAGGGCACATGGAGTGAAGGGACGTCAGTATAGATGCACAATTAAAGGAAGGTTGCTTAAATTGGTCGAAGCTCCGTATAGTCTAGATGCTTACTTGAATATCTGTTTGAGAATAATGTATATCTATACATACAATGTGAGTATATACATCGGATATTGCAGTTTTAATATTACTTCTTGTTGCTCTTTATAATTATCAACATTTGCGTGTGGTCAAGTAGCAACATTATTCACTTTTAAGGGCAAATGATATTGTATGAATATCACCAAAATATCTTAATAAGGATCCCCGTAGCACATGAGCAGTATTTTACCGCGATATAACAGACAAGCAGCAAAGTAAAAGGCAGATTCTGCAACCATACTGTTTTTGGCCAGTCTGTTAAGCCGGGTTTCCACCGAACAACTTTTATGGAGAGTTCCTAACGACCATGAACGACTTTAAAAAAAGAAAATCTTTGCTGATTTTGGTCGTTCAGAAAGCAACCGTTTCTTGTTCCCACTGAACGACTTAAGTAACTGATTTGTGAACGACCAGGGGACATTCTGGACGACTACTTCCAACGACTAGAGCTAGAAAACATAGTGAACAATGTATTTAATTGCTCTTAATTGCTCTTGGAAGAAATCGTTAGCTACTGTCATCCAAAAATATCAAACAGGTTTAATATTTGGTCGTCCGTGAATCTTTCCCTTTCTGCAGTCGTTTACTGTCATTTTCAGTCGTTCACTGGGTTCTTAGTTGCCGATTTGTTGTTTCCACTGAACGATTCTGTGAAATGCCACCAATGATTTCTAAATATTTCCCTGTCTTAGGCTGTCTTGAGGAAGGTGTCGTTTGGTGGAAACAGGCCTTTACTTGCTTAATGTTCTGGTAACAGTTACAGTATTTTACAGGAGGCTCAGACTTACCAAAACAGAATACTAGAAACAATTTCACTTTATGAAGTTAAGACCTTACCAATGCAGGACATTATAATACTGTTATCTTTACATGAAGGCATATGCCAAGAATGTTACAATAAAGTCACAGTGTAACAATGCAATGTAGAGACCTAGAGACATTATTGAGTGCCATCAAAATAATGTAACAAGAACCAAAACAGAACTGAACAGAACGTTACTGCAACATAATAATAACATTGCATGCTTGCTTAGGGTGAGAATCAAGAAATACAATCATGTATACTGAAACGGTGTCTGGAGAACTTGGTCTGCTGGAGAACTCGGTCCACTTGTGTTTCTGACACCTTTTTATCCACAAACCGTGGAATAGGGAAACGATAGCCTGTTAGGTATAAATCATAGAGATCTATTAGAAGAGAGGGATATCATTTCTAGTTTGTTTTACAAAGGCCAGTGGACCAAGTTCTCTCCCGGCCCGAGTTTTCCTGGACTGAGTTCTCCAGTTTTCACTGAAACTATACGTCAAGAAGCTTGTAGAAGTGTATATGGCAAACATTTTTTTCACAAATCCAGAATATTGAATGCAAACCATGACCCACTTATTCATATACCAATATATATGTTTTTTTTTGTGTAAAATAGAACAAAAGTGTTTTGATTCTTTCCTATCTCTAATATAAAACGATGTTGTAAATACAAGGTATTTTAGTATGGTACTAACTGTATAATACTCTCTACATGAAAAGATTATATTAATTCTTCAATGACAAACATAATTTATAGACCATCAATGCTTAGATACAACTTTGTTTCACTGTAAATAAATGTTTTAAAGAACAAAATGATAGCTAAATTTATCAATGACAACTTCTTTATCGTAAATGATCATAGACGCTTGAATGCAACCAATCTTTATCAAACAGCTAGTTAGTAAAGAATATATATGGGAAATGTAGTATATTATCAAACTGAAAATATGGAATATGAATCCAAACTACTCAGTTTATACATAATTCTATACCATGCCAATTTGTCAGAGTATCTAGTTGTCAACGTTATCTAATATCATAAATGCACACAGGTGTAATTTTAGGTTTCTGTGATGAAAAGAATCTTATATAAGACTTTATTTTATCTAAAGGTCACATCACCTGTGATCAGAGGGTTAAAAGGGAATTTTGTCTCAAAGTATTTGATTTAGCAGATCATAATATTACATGCAACTATATTAGACACAGGTGGACATAATAGCAACTATTTGTATGTTGTTCAACGTTGGCTATCCACAAGATTAGGCCAAACTAACCTGCACCAGCTTACAAAACTGGAAATATTCTATCCATTGCAGCACTATTTTAATTAATCCCTCCTCTCCTGATATAACATAAACAAACAATGTTTTGGGATAGAATCTAAGTTTGATACATTCGAATTTCTTCTTGATAACAGATTTATCAGGAATATCAAGTATTTGCTAAGTCTAGAGAAGAGAGGTTTGAAATTAAACACAATCTGAAAAAGAATCTCTTTTGTTTGATAAAGTCTGCAGAACATAATTCATTGGAATATATTATACCATGCAAACTGTAGACAATGCATTGAATTTCCTGTTTCACAGGTCTCGTGGAATTGGTGAATTATTTATCTTATTTAATTTGATACCTCCATCTGAAAAAACATGAATAAAACACCATTAAAATTCATGCAATTATCTAAAATGGAGTTGTATCCTTATATTTGCAGACAGTCCCTCTATTTTTTATACAATAAAATATAACATGATTATGATAATGAATAAATATATATTTGTAGAATACATTTTTTCACTTGAACTCTAACATCATACTACTTACATGCTTGCAGATTATCATTGTATAAGGGTCCAGTCTGTCACTGCTTAGTAGACCATCCCGTTGGTCTGCAAGTAGGGAGAAGTTATTGAATAAGAAATCAAAGGGGTCAAACAGTTAGTGAATTCTACATTGCTATCCACACAGGTCAAATTCTTATAAATACATTTCTTTGATACTATATCATGTTTCGGGTGCTTATTTTTGATACTGTCCAATCCAACTTGCTACCAGGTCTTACTTTATCGATCTGTAAACCCCTATATACCAACCACCCTAGTTGGGAATTGACTGACTTGATTCATGGTCACTGATGTGTCTGCAAACTCATAACCCAGTTAAGCTTCATAACTTCTAAGCAAATTTGAATAAGTGTTTCGAATGATCAGCACTAAAATTGGTCGATTATTCTAGCTGATCAGCTGATTTAAGCACTGATTCCAATCACCAATATACAATAGTAAAATGTTCAGGTTCGATATGGATTGGTGTTAAAATCTGACAAGTATTTTGGTAGTTTCGGCTAACCTTAGCACAAATCATTTAACCTACTTAATTATCAAGAATGGCCTGTTTGGAATGGGGCTTAATATGATGGCATGTCAGACCATCATTAGTTTATTTAAAGGGCGGAGCCAGTGACTATGACCATCTATGGTGTCATGATCCTTCCCACCCATGTAGTAACCATACCAAATTTTGGCTTTTATCTATCATAATTTTATGATTAATTTTCTAATTTCTAAAACATAGTGCCTGCAACAACCTGATGCACCTTGCACAGTGCAATTACCTGCTTGTGACGTCACAAACAGAACATGTGGAAAATATGAAAATGAAAAAAATATCATGAAGTAATTTCCCTGAGTGTTAGTATTTAGTCTACCAATCCTTACTAAGATAAAATTCAATGATAATTGATGAAATTATACATTCTAAAGTTTTATTAAAGAATATATTTTTTTGAAATTTGAAAATAACGTCTGTTTTGTGTGATGTCACACACAGACTTGTGATTCCCTGTGTATGAGGGATTTGAGAAGGTTCATGACATGCCATCATATTAAGCCCCATCAAATTTCGTAAAGGTGTTTTATGTGGCCATGATGGAAAATCCAGCCCAGAAAGTATCCATACAATTTAATGGACACGACAGTTTAGTGAGAAATCATACTAAAATCATTCACAATAGTTTGATATAAAAGCTAAAATTAAGCAATTGAAAGTAAAATCCAAAGAATTTCATGGGGGCTTAGATTCCACAATGGGAAATAGTGTCATCGTGGCTATTTCAAAACCTTTCATGGGTCATAATTTTTTGCTGATGTTTTCTGATCAGCACCCCAGTGTTCGGGGAACAAACATGATGGGAACAAGAATCATTTGATGATGTGCACAAAAGTAGGTTCTAGAACAGTTTCAGATGTAAGAAACATGTGTATGATATTGCCATTTATTATACCTTAGGATGATATTGGTTTAGTAGTTAACAGATTAATGCAATCATGAATTATCAAGGAGCAGTGAAAACCTGACCGTTATCACCCCATAGGGTGATAAAGGCAAGTAGTTCGCGTAGGAAACGTCGCATGAATACAGACGGACCACCACAAAACATAGTCTGCGATAATGTGTTACTTAATGCATGCTTTACCTAATAATATGCAAAATTTTGTATTTGTATGGATAGATTTATGCAGGAAAAGCATAAACAATGCATAAACATAGTAAAATGCATAATAATATCTACATTCGAGATGTGGGTGATAATATGGAACTTGCAAAATGGACGGCCGTGATTCGAAATGGACAGCCATGATGCAAAACAGACGGTCGGAAACAGAGTTTTAAAAACATTTAAAAGCCTAAGGTATGATAAATCTGTATCCAACCTTGAAGGGAACCCTCAAGCGTCAGCAGCCCTTGCCAGGACTCCGATATCGGCTTGCGGGTGGCCCTTAGGGCCCTGCCCTTAGGCTAATATCGGGGTCTGGGCTTGGTCTGCTGATCCCCTTCGTATACCCTTCTCTGTTGGTTATAATTATGTATGTAATACCAATCGTAATTACCTCAGAGACGGGTGAGCAGCAGCAGGCGATGCTGGATCCAGTGACGGTCAGGAGGAAGACGATGACTCCACCGACGACGCCAATAGCACTCAGGGCCACCATCTCATCCGAAATAGTGGCACCTTGCTGCAGCATAGAAAATAAATAATCTCATTTAGTACTATAATAACACATGAATTGTTGGTTGCAACATGTGCCTTAAGCCCCATACCCGCTAGGTGATTTTTACACAATTGACCGACACATCAGTGCTAAAATCGGCCGATTCTACCTGTAGAGTCAGCTGATCTTAACAGCAATTCAGATCAAACATGCATCATTTCAATATACTGTACTGACAGGTGATCCTAAGGATCGGCCACTACTGCAAGTTGCCCGTCGCCAGTTGCCGGTTAAATCGCCTAGTCGGTATGGGGCTTTAGATGCAAATAATCATAAGAGTGAGATCTACTGAATTAGATATGATTATGATAATTACTGATAATATACTTTACATTTTTTAAGAACTGTAAACATGCACCAGCAAATCTGAATTGGGTCTTTGACAATTGTTTATCCAACCAACCAGTTGTACTATGGTGTAGTTTGTAATCTAATCGACCCGAGAATGGTTGAAATAAAACTGAAAATTTAATTGCATAGACTAAATAAAATCCTTCCAGAATCGGTCCAAAATATTAATAATTTCATCGGTACATTGTCGGTTTGAAATCAGTTGGAATGTTTTTCTGTTTTATTTATCTGCTCCATAGTCGGTTTTAGAAAATCGGTTGGTATGATCCATGGAGTGATTGTGGACCATAGTGAAATGATTCCGAACCAATTCTGGGCCAGTCTGGACTGATCTTTGAGAGAAAATATTTAGAACCGATTTCGAAATCGGTCCAGTGTCAGCCTACTTTTGTCATGCTGTGGATCAATGCTTTTTGTATCTGCAATAGATACAGTATGCATCTAATATACAGTATGCAACTTACCGACAAAACGAATGACAGTGAGGAGAGAGAGGCTATGACGACTATGGCACTGAAGATGCTCACAACCATGAATCCAATTTTCTGAAATACATAAAAAAAAAAATAACAACATGCATATATATGTATTTCCATTAGCGACACCTAGTAAAATTTTGAATTCTGGGGCTATTCACCCAACGTTATGTTACCAGTACCATGGCTATATATGGGCAATAGTTGACAACTATTATACCCTAAAACCCCCTTACGTAATCTGTGGCTTAAATAAGGGTTAGTCTGATAAATTAGAGCCAATAAGGCATTAACTTTTTTTTCTAAATAATTTTTATTTGACCTGGGGTGAGTAGGATATCTCCTGTCTTCCCTCACCTCCAGCCACAACTTAATCTAATACAGGCCTCGACTTAAATCAGGGTTTTACACTACTAGTGTAAAACCCTGAAATTTTGGTAATTATCGCTATTTCATGCACAGTTTGAACCACATTATTCTTTAAATTTCCAAACACAAATACAATTTTGAATTCCTCATTTTCCGGGACACCTGTGTCCTCTCCCAGGACGTCCGGGACAAGGGTCAAAATCCGGGACTGTCCCAGAAAATCCGGGACGGTTGACTAGCTTAAATACAATGGTACCTTGAAAGAAATCGTTTATAAAACGTTTAAAAAAAAACCGAATTCAGGGTGCAGCTCAAATTAGGTTGCAGCTTAAATTATGGATTTTACGGTAATTATAATTCTGGTTCTATAACTGTTGGAACCAGTTGCTCTCTCATCACTATGATAGTGCAGTTAGATCATAATGAGTTTAAAATGTAAGTGTTGATGTAACTAGAAAGGATTTAATTTGATTAACATTGTATGTTTATCTGTGTCCATAAATTGATATGTCATTGTGATGTTGCAACTACGGCAGATGGATCCAAACAATGTTGCTGTAATCAAACATTAATTGTACATAGATTTTGAATCTTTGATGCTACACTGCAATCTTATGCAGTGCCTGTGAGATTTTATCTTGATTATTTCATGGTGCCAGATTATCAGTGTTTCATTACACTTCTGGTAGATATAAGCCTAAAGTCATAACAACATAATTCTTGTTTGTGGATATTCTGAATATAAACTGTTACTCGTTTAATGCTGACTATGTAATTCTACCATATATATTGCCCCTAAAATGAATATCAGTCTTAAAATCGTCTAAAACTCAACTGTTATCTGGATGTTTGCTTAGAAATCTTGTTGCAAATGCCAAATGTTGGCCCTTTACCAATAGGGAAAATTGATATATTGATTTCAATCAAATAGGCTGAGAATTACGTCAGGAAAAGTGGTTAAACAGACAACTTGGGGAATGAAACCCAAGCTGCTGCGCAAAAGTCCCATGCACAATCCACTGTACGCCCCCCACCCCCCTCCCTGCCTGCTTTAATTTTTGAATATTACTAAGCAGGAATCCTTTTTTGTTGTTGTATAGAATATATATTTTGAATATTCAGATTGTTACTTACCAGGCCATTGCGCACGTGTCCGGTCATACAACAGGCAGCACAGGTTCCAAGACTGCCAGCCACTGTGTACTATTAGATAATGAGATATAGTATGTACATATTTCTGCTATTATTACATCGCAAATATCAACGTTATTTTGTCCTAAATAATTTTGATTTATAATAGTTATCATCTTGATGGTTACTTGAAAATATAAGGAAATGCCAAGGATGTTATATTTTGTTCGGTTAGACCTGAATAAAGACAAGTCTTTCTGGTGCGCCAGTAAAGTACCTGTTTTGTTCCCACAATTACTGCAGATAGTGAGTGGAACCATCCGAGCAAAGGATGCAATGTTATCATAATGTTGCAGCAATGTTCTAGTTGGTTCTGTATTTGGTTCTTGTTACATTCTTTTGCTGACTCCCCATTACCTCGTTGCAATGTACCGCTGTGATGCTGCACTGTGATGTTATTACAACATTCTGGTTACATTCTTCGACCCAAACAGAATGTCCTTATAATGTTCTGTTTTGGTTTTGTTCTAACCTTACCAAAAAATAATGTTAAAATAACATTCTGATTTGGTGAGATTTCAACGTCACCATCAATAACATAATTGTTACGTGCCATTTTAGTAAGTAACAAACTAACTAAAAAACTATGGTTGCAGAACGATTCTGTTACGTCACAAGCTGGCTGGGGTTCCATTATTTTCACCACTGCTGTTAACACTTTGGAATAATTAAAAATTGTAGAGTTATGGATATAAAGAAGGATTTAATAAATTTGAATATTCATTATTTTTCCAAACCAATCACCTGTTACAAAAACACATTGTTATATAGGATAGGGCCTGTTCTGAACTATAATCATGTATAGAGATGATAGTGATTTCATCAAAAGATTCTTTATGAGATCTTACCAAGACTCCTGTTCCAATAAGCGTACTGATCATCGTAAAATTGAAGGAACAGGCAAATGCAGCTATACCTGTAGGGCAACTGAAATGGATTAAAGAACAACATTCAAGTAATTCATTTGTGAAAGCCAATTTAGCATTGATTCTTATCGGGGAAACACTAACATATTTGCCTGCGTTTCATAAAATTTAGCTTCAATTAGTCTACCAAATCATGAATCCTTTCTCTTTACGCCTCTGTCTTTGTAATTTGAACTATGAAGCAACCATGAATATATTTCATGGTAATTTTTGGTATGAGCACGGCCGACCAAAAGACGTTCATGATAACCAATGTCTATGAATCCAACATTTGAATGTGTGAATAAAAACACCCCATTTTAGATTGGTGATTTATTTTTCTAATTCAAAACTCTTTAATTCTAATTATTGCAATATACTTCTAATAGGTATAATCAAGCATCATACATTTACATGTTATTGTATGTTATCATATGGAATTTTACACTCGCGATTACATCATGCATCTTTGTACATACATGTGCATGCAATGTTTTTTTGAAGCGTGGATGTTTTCTGGAACAGTTTTGGATGCAAAGATTAGAGTTATTTTTGGCCGGCCTTCCTGAATTACGATAAATAAGAATCCAAAATGCTGTCCAGAAAATCTCTACAAATATATTTGTGGATTATTTCTTTCCGAAGATAACCCAACATCAGTTATAATCACATACAAACTAGAAGAAATCTCACTTGAAATACCTTAAATTACATACAAAATACAACCAGAACAACCTCAAATTCTTTTGCACGAAACCTTAGGTCCACGATCTAAAATTATTGAATTTTGGAATTATGGATTTTATTTCCATTGGGCTTACTATATAAGGCCATCTATAGGTATGCTTGCTGAGAAAGGAGCTAAAAACTTACAAAGTTTGATGAGGTATGGGAGAAGATACGGGGTTATTGTCATCTTTTTTAGAATTCACAGATGTATTTTCCTTGTAATAATTTTGCCTAATCGTACAATTCAATTGTCACGGTGTTAGAAAATAATTCCTTTGATTCTATTTAAAATAAGGCCACAATCACAAATAGGTCCTTTCCTAACCAGTAGACCTATAGTGAGTGCCAATACTGCTGGTCATTTTAAAGGGGCAGGGAGGGTATATAAAGGACGGAACAGCCATAACCCCAGTGGGGGGTCTATCATTCTAACAGTTCAAAGGTCTCCTGCAAATTTAGACTTTATCCCAAATATCTCTGTAAAATATACCTCTATCTGTGTAAGTTATGGATAGGCTTGCATATAAACACATCATGAAACCTTGTTGTGAAAATGAAAAGAAATACCCTTCTATATCTATCAATACTAGGATATCTGTTTTGAAAATATTTCAGTTACATTTGAAAGTTGTGGCTGTTCCTTAATCAGGGTTACACCCCTCCTGTGTTGAGGCTGATATATCAAAGGGACACTGGTCAGTAAATGACACCTCCCTTACCTAATCCCCCATTCGACCCCAAGATTACCACATTAGCATATCCTTACTTCATGAGGTGCCCAGGAGGTCCTCAGCAGGGTGCAATTCGTTAGGTACCAAACAAGTTTTGCCTCTTTAAAATAAAAGTTTACTTACTCTGCTATCAGTACTGATGCTGCAATCCCTACACCGATGTGGATGAGCCCAAAGATAATGAGGAGTCCCGAAATGCTGAAATAGCTCATGGTCGGGAACACCCTTCCACACCCCCCTCCACACTCCATACAATCCATACAATCCATCTCGGGATTAACATTGCTGAAAAAAAAAACATGTTGACATAATACGTAATCTCGTGTACAAAATCAAGTAAATGGCTGTGCAAATTAGCTGCTCTCTAGCTTTTGTTTTGGTGGCAATATGGTATAATGTGGAAGTAATGTCAAATCTATGGGTAGGATCCAAGGGTGGGATCCATAGGTGCCAATGGTGGGATCCAAGGGTGGGATCCAAGGGTGAGATCCAAGTGTGGGATCCAGAGGTAGGATCCAGGGGTGGGAAACATAGGTGAGATCTAGGGTTGGGATCAAGGGGTAGAATCCATGGGAGGAATCCAAGGATGGAATCCATGGATGGGATATAAAATTTGGATCCAAGGGTAGGATTCATTGGTGGATCCCACCAATGGCAAACCCCTAAAGTTGTAGAGTTAAACTGATTCACGTTCCCTATTGGACTTCATTTGACTGTGGATGCACAGATGGTACTCGTTTATAATAATCGCTTCCCACAACTTACAAAAGTTCCCTTCGTATAGCGTTTTCGCAAAACATTAGAACAGAAAACTAAATTGAGGCCCTTATTCTTTGATACATAAATATGTGCCATGAATTTTAAACTTTTGTATTTGAATTGTTGTATTGTGTTGAATGTGCAGATACTGCACAACAAATTCATCCTGAAGTGTTTTGTGTGGTCGGACATTTCCCATGACTGTACAATTTCTATGAATATACATTTCCCTACCACCATTAGATGTGATCCTGCATGCAAACATCACAGAGTTAACTTGAGGTAGTTTGAAGCCCTTCCTGGTGCAAAAGTCTCATGTAATATGTGTTTTGATGTGTAAAACGTGTAACAAGTGTAACAAGTGTAACAAGTGTAACAAGTGTAACAAGTGTAACAAGTGTAACAAGTGTAACAAGTGTAACAAGTGTAACAAGTGTAACAAGTGTAACAATGTAACACTGTTATAAGTCTAATAAAACAATCTGTTTGGGGTACTAGAGAGGTAATGTTCTACTGAGGTAAATGAATGGACATTGGAAGGCAGATTTAAGTTAAATCTAAACTTAAAAGCCGTATATTCTACCCAAAGGTTAACTTCGATACGATGTTGTAACATTCACCCAATGTATTGCATGCTAATGATGCAATTAGATTTTCAAGTAAAAAGTGTGTGTGTGTGTGTGTGTGTGTGTGTGTGTGTGTGTGTGTGTGTGTGTGTGTGTGTGTGTACATTGGGAATTCATCATATCAGTTGGCCTTAAAGTTAAATGTCAGCAAAGATGGCCCATTGAAACTTGAGTGTAGTTCTCACTGGCCAGTCAACCGTATCGAGTAAGGACTGAGGGAAATGGCGCACTTTTAACATAATTATTTTACTTCCTGCTTAAACTTCTTAGCGCTGGGGTAAAATTGAATCTTGTGAATATACCTATATTCCTGTCCTGAGTGTTTGTACTCATCGTTTTGAATTAGGTATATTGTGTTCGTCAATTTGTAATACAGGTTTAGGTGTAATAGTGCTGATGCAAGTTGTTTTAGCTAGGGATGGTGGGCTGTCTTGATATATTACTTCCCCAATGGTGAAAAGCTAAGGAAAGGGAATAGTACACGAGAAGAGAACTATTAGCTACATTTTCTACTTTGCCATTAAACTGTTCGCAATGAACATAAAGTCATTCAGAATATTTACTGTTTTAAATAGACTTTTAATAAAATGTTTATAAACAAGATAAAGTAGATATTTACAATATCACTTTTTTATAGAAACTTTCTAGAAACTTAAGCTTTATAATCAAATTGATAAAGACAGCATATATGATTGAGGGAGCTATGTAGAAGTTGGCGTCTAAGTTTTCCATTTTGTCTCCGACTCAGAATGATAAAGAAACCAGATTTTAGGGTCTGTTAGATGGAAAAGGGTTTGTTATATGGAAAAAACGTTACAAACGTTAGCTTTGAAAAGTCACCTAAATTGTTTGCACGCAACAGATAGTTTATTTTATAATTATGTTTTTCATAGTGTCATAATCTAGCTGAATAAAGAAGAATTGATGATTGTATGAAAAGACAATGAGGAAAACTGTTCCTGCAATCATAAAGCAATGTAATCATAAAGCAATGACTTCACATACGTACAATTGATAATTTGAGTAGTTATCTAGTTATAAAAAGTACATTTCTAACAGCTAATTGGTGCAATATAATTAATCATACCTCTGCATTTGGACTGGCTGTGATTGCACAACAACAGGAGTAGCCATTACAGGCTGCTGTCTGGCTACGTTGACCATCATCTTGGAAGGTTGGTAGGTGACGTCTCTCGAAAAGTTGCAGGTCTTGTCTATCGAAACTTAGATCCTTCTTCTACTGAATGTGAAATGGGAGTGTGACTTCACCTGACCCTATGCCACGCTTGACTACCTGTGCCCTCCTGACGGCCTGACCAGCCAATCGCCGTCCTTTCTTCTCGGTTACACTCGCAGTTACACCACAAAAAACTGACTTTTTTGTGTATAATATACAATAAGTAATTTGTTCTCATTTTCATGAACTTTAATAAAAGAAATTTGATTTGCCATAAGATTTACCATTTAGAGAGGGGGTGCGGGTGTGCGCCCCCTCTTTTTTTTTGGTGCCAAATTTAGCTTTTTTGATATAAAATTCCGAAAAATTGGGGGTACGTCCCCCCAGCCTAATACCACGCCCCCACCTTTTCGAAAAGCTGGATCCACCACTATGTATACTCATCTTTCCATCCCAAATCACTGCAGACGTGCAGAAGTTCACATACAGCAAAAAGAATACAGATATTTGCTTAAGGTTTCATTGTTCCAAAAAAGGTCATACTTTTAGGACACATAAAGGTTGATGGTTATATAACTGATGTCTTTTTATGAATTAAAACAAATAGAATTGTTTTGCAAGGGCTGGTCCTGACCTATGTAGATTTTAGTGAAAGTATGTACTTCCTTCTTGCTATGTTACCTATAAATAAACTTTTTTTTCGTCTAGTGTTAAGGCTGATTTCAACTTGAAAGCCTTAAGACTGATTCCCACTAGCCTGTTAATAGGCGCTTGGTTGGCTGACTCAAGCCATGTCCCCACGAGGGGAAATTTTGGGCTGATATAATTCTGGATCCCCACTGCTGGATCCCTACTTGCAACTAATCATCAACGATGAAGCTGGGGACCCCTGGCGCCGAGATGCATATGGCGGGTAACTAGATGCACTAATCGTTAACGAATTAGCTTAAAAAATCGGACATTTCCGATATTTTGTGGATGATAAGTTGTAAATCGTCGACGATTAGTTTTTCGTCATCCAGCTAGGCTCTTGTCGGCGGATGAAGGCATCATTATTGATGACGAAATGTACACTCATTGCCCTGTGGGCATGCCACATTAGATTATTGTCTGTAAATCCCGCTGTCGACGATGAGTTTTCTGTTGATGATGGCAGATTTTACTCATCGTTGACAATGGAAAACTTATTGTGAACGAAAATGTATATATTGTTTTTACGATGGGACACGATGGACAATGAGTTTATGGACAATAAGTGGGTGTTTATCATCTGAAAAAATTGTTCCAGGCTAGGGGACGATAAACCTGTTTATCGGCGCTTATGACAGAACTATCTCTGTCAGCCGTTTTTGTCATTGGAAAATAAATAGCAGCTATAATTAGGTGGCACCAATCTGTCTACTTACTAATTATCCTGGGGGACCACCAAAAAAAGTTATGAAATTTTGTAGAGGCGGTTTTACCCTTTTGTTTGTGGCCACAATAGAAAGATTTGCCCAGAAAAAATGTACAACAATTTCTTGGACATTAAAGTTCAGTGAAAATCATACTAAAACCATGTAAATCCATCTAAAATACTGTTTATTGTACAATTTGGGAGTGAATAATTTAAAAAAAAGAAAGAAAAAAAAATCCACGAAAATTTGAAGTTTCTAAAATTCCACGGTAGGAAATGGAGCTATCTTGGGTATTAACACTTTTCATGGGATGCAATTCTTTGTAACTTTTTCTTGGTGCCCCCCCCCCCCCCCCACCCGGTTCATTCTTTGACGTCAGTTATTTTCGCCTCGCGGGGAAGGGCCCTAAGGTTAACACTCGTCCTAAGCAAATAAAGTTAATTGTCCAGGCCAACTAAACACCCCTGCAATCAAGCATTTTTGATATTCTTGATGTTAGTCGGCCAACTAAAGCCCTTAAAATAAGCGTTATTGTCCACCAAAGTAGCGCCAACCCTGAACATTTCTTGTCTTTCAAATTTCTTGTCTTTCAAAGCACAGCATGCTCTTCCAGTGGGGACCAGGCTAAATACCAATAACAAATGGTAGTTGGAAGCCAACACTATAGATCTGTGCAACAATAAAAAAAGTAATTGTAGAAGGAAAAGCATTATTTCGGCAAACCAAATTAATATGTCGCTATATTGGGTTAAGCGAGAACAGTGTACCATCATTAGGGTAAAATTAAGTTGGTCCCTAACATATCCGACCACAGACAATATGGTGGTCTGTGCAGTGTACAAGCATGATCTAAAATGCTCGACTGTGTTGGCAGACAGGACGTCGCAATGTCATGAGTTGACACTAAGATGGCACGTAAAGATTACGTTATTGATGGTGAACGTGAAAACTCACCACATTTTTTGGTGAGGTTATGACAAAATCAAAACAGAACATTATAAGAACAAATTCTGTTTAGGTTGAAGAACATAACCAGAATGTTGTAATAACGTTGCAGTGCAACATCACAGAGGTACATTGCAGCAATGTCATTGGGAGCCATCAAAATAACATAACAAGAACCAAACCAGAACGTTGCTGCAACATTATAATAACGTCACATGTTTGGCTTGGATGTTAGTTAAAATTCAACTTGTTGGTTAGATTATGTTGAGACAAAAATTAAAGTGGTGTCCGCACACAATTTCAAACCATGTTTATCGGGGGCCCTGTAATGTAATCCTTTTCAACCACAGTGACTCGTGTCACCTAAAAAGCTTTGGTCGTTGTGTATGGAAAGAGTTAACATCGGACGGCTGACGACGAATATGAAAGATTCCTTAATCATAAGTCACAGAAGTCATAAAATAGTAAAGTGATCCTTAGTATTTTAATCTATACCATTAAAACCCTTTAGACCCTTCAGACCCCAATCCGGCCATAGCCGCCCACGGGTGTGGTCCCCAATCTGGCCGTAGCTGCCCGGAAAAACGGCCGTTTTTCCATAATTTTCCATAGTTTTCCAAGGAGAATACTATTTCATGTCTTCAAGATACAAAAATAGCCAATATACCATTTGAAAGATGATTCCCTAATCAATACTTCAAATTAGATTTCTTTAATTTAAATTTATGGGCACGGGATAACTTTCCAGTTCCTCAATTACAGGGAAATCCATGGAAATCCATGGGGAAATACAACAGTTAATGGTCGTTATCCGTGGGGTCTAAAGGGGTAACAAAATTGATTTACATCAAAATTATTAAGGTAATTCACGTTTTTTCCCATCTATATAGTCTTAGTTGCTTTTGTGTAAATCGCCTTCTTCATAATCAATCAGTTAGGATACACGATAAAGCTATACAAACTTTCGGCATTATTCTATCATTTCAAACTGCTTTAACATAGCAGATGTTTCATACTATGAAGGATCGAACACTACAAGTAAGTTTCACCTGTGACCAAACTGAGTGTTTTTTACAACTTGTATACGTCCGACGTGGTAGACCGGTGAAATAGGGCATCACAAAATCAGCCATCAGATCTTACACCTATACGTAGGGCCGACCTAAGGCGTACTAGCGCACTGCGTCGTGCCCTGTAGCTATAACAAAACCACTGATCCAATTCATTCTTCCCCTCCTGCAATCTAGCTATGTATTCACCTCACCAGAGACCTTGTATATATATTATGTAGTGTATGGTGAGACTAGAAAGCTAGAGGGAAACGTGGGGTGCAAACCATAAAAAGTTTGTGATAATTATCAAAAGTCAAATCCCATCCATAAAAGTTTCACGAGACTCAAAGAATTATTGCAAATGCGATACCGCAACAATATTTTCACTATAATTATTGCAATTTTAGAAATACATTTCTTTACAAAGAGTAGCATATGAAAATATATGAAAATTAAGATTAAGTTTGATTAAAAATCCGAATTAAAAAAAGTAATTTCAGTTGGCGATAATAATTTTTTGGTTTGGATATTTTTTCTATGTCAGCCTTGCTGTTCCAGCACGACACACCTGCCACCTGGGATGTGGTTGGATTGGATTTGGGTTGACCGCTATGTCCATTGTTAAGGAGTATTGAGGGTTACCACTAAACTATTCCAAATATACAGAATAACGATAGACAGACCTTGGTCGTTGTTGAATAGCTAGGTTCCAATCAGCCACCAGGGAAATGATCACATGGGGCCACAGAGAAGCTTTCCAGTCTCGATATGGCTATCATCCGCTGGTCAACCCAACACAACACCCAGGGACTAGGGTCGGTCAAATTGCCGGTCAAAGTGTATACAAGAATTAAAAGAATACTTTTTAGTCGTAGAAATTGATTATTGGTTAGGAATCAGGGGATGTTGCCCCAACCCCTCTTTTTCTTTTCTTTTCTTTTCTTATCAATTGCTCCATAAAAATGACCGACATAGCTGGTCGACCATCTTACCAAGGACAAACCATAGGGGATTATCTTTTACCAATACGTTGACTACTGAGGTGATCCCCTCGATATATCTACATATATACATACAAGGTCCCAGACCTGAGTGAGAATGCCATGACTCCATGGGGCGCATATTCATTGATGATCATCCGTAATTCGTCACAGCGAAGGGACCGTTAACCAACAAAGCATTCATCAGCCGACGATCACTACATTGTTTACAAATTAATAGCTATTTCCCAATGAATAGAGTGAAAATATTGGACGTGTCCTATAGTTTCACTCTAGCTTTTGCTCAGGCGATTAGTGTGTTTAGTCACCCACCAGCATGGTCTATGAACACGGTGGTGCAAATGTTTGCAAATTCTGACAAATGTGCACAAATGTGAGAATTTTGTCACAGTATGTGCAACGTTTGCTTCAAATTTATATAGGGTATTGTACATGCTATACACAAATGTGCGAATTTTTTACTAAATTGCAAAAAGAATTAAAATCGGTTCCACTTTGCCTCACCTTAGTTGTCGCAAATAGATGCTAACAATTCGCCCATGGAAACAAAGCTCAATGCCTTGGTTTCACAGGGCATATATTCGTCGATGATTATCTGTCAATTCGTCAACAACAAAACATTCCTTGCTTCTTCAGCTAATGATCCCTTCATTGTTGACGTAGTAACAGATAATTGTTGACAAAATTTAATAACATGAAAACATCAGGTATGCATTCCATAAAAATTTGGCGATAATTATCGCCAGTGAAAGCACTTCCATAAAAGATTGGCGATACTCAAAATATTATCGCCAAGGCCTCAAATCAGTATCGCAGCGATAACTACAAAATATCGCGATTTTAAAAATATATATTTCCGCAAATATTAAAATATAAAAATATGTATATGTGTGCTAGGAAGAAGGCTGTATAGTTTGAGTTTGATTGAAAAAAAAATTGAACAAAAAAAAAGAAAAACAAAAAAGTTATGTGGCGATAACATTTGTTGGTATCGCATCGTTTTCTTACATATGATTATCGCCAATTTTTTATGGAATGCCCCCCAGACTTGTCCAGTATTTTCACCTTATTCATCGACAATAAATTCATTAATGCATATAGTCATCCACCAACACAGTGCCACTCTGCTTCACCTTGGTTGTTGATGACTAAATACAAAGTATTTGCCCAATGGAAACCATCCTTTTCCTTGTCTCAAAAAATTAACAATTTGAGGTTAGCTGTAGCTATTTTGTAGGGGCCATTTGAGGTTAGCTGTCTCTAGCTATTTGTTAGATCATGCTTGCACACTGCATAGTCCACCATATTGCCTGTGGTCAGAAATGTTAGGGACCAAGGGTCATACCAACGTATGTCGGTTAGAGAAAGTACCATCTTTTACATGGGATGTTTCCCTATAGACACATTAAATTTCATTTTCATAAAAGAATGTTAACGCTGTGTGAATATATATTACGCTCCTTTGAATGCTTATGATTTATATTTTACTTGACCTTTTGCTGCTGGTTAGGCAAACGAGAAGCAACATAATCGGTAAACAAAAAGTACATGGCAAAAAACTACTTGGATGGGAAGTATAATATTATAGTAACGTACATATGGCAGGGGCGGATACAGGATTTTCAAAGGGGGGGGGGCGTCAGCATAAGTGCTAAGTAATAACATTGCGTGTATTTGCGAATACACACGTGCGTTTCCCCTCTTTTGCAGTTTAGGGGTCCAACAAAAGGGGAGGGGCGGGGGGTCAGCACCCCTTGACCCCACCTCCCTGGATTCGCCCCTAATGGTTTTTAACGATCTAAACAACATGAAGCTTTATTCATTGATTTTACAGCGCATTAAAGGAGAAATGTACACAATAAGAAATCTTCTATGTAGCTTCCTTGTTTGAAGGATCCTGTAGAATCAGAGGAAATTGCGTTTGTGGCTGACAGGGCATGATAACTGAGAACGGCTGTGGAAAAAAAAGAAGAAAAAAACAAAAAAACTAACTTTGCCAAATAGTCTCGAGAATGCTACCATTAAGACTTCCTGAAAAGGATGGCAGGCGACAACCATATTTTGTATGTCTGAAGTTCTGTGATTCATGTAATACAAAGTTATTTTAAATGTATGATTTGTCATATTATTTGAGTTTTTAATACAGAATAAACTGTTGATGGGACAAACATGTGTGACCCACCACTACAATATGCTATCCTACAACTAATATGTAATGAGCATTGAGTACATTAACTTTGTGTAAATAGTGAAAACATTTCAATAAGATCAAATTTCATATACCCTGTGGGGGTTCCAGGGTATAGGCCCCCAGTAGCCCCTTCTGATCATATAAGGCGACAATGGGGGGACCTAGCACTGACTCAGTGGTTCTTTAGGTTCAATTCCTGGTTGGTCCTTGGTTCACTAAGGGATGAGGTACAGCAAAAAGGATTTTCAGGTTTTGATCCCCTACTGTTTGCCCGCCCTGTCACCTTCATCCCATAGATATGATTACCAAATACAGAATTCATCCCAACGTGTTTTCACCATGAATATGACCTTAGTTGTCAAAAACGGCATAAAGAATCCATTACACACACACTCAAATTTTATGTAGAATCTAGCTACCGCTAGCATACTCAAATATTCCATTTGTATGGAAGTTTTCCCTGTTTGAAAACCTAATTGAACGTTTGATTTGGATAAGAATCCACATTTCCTTCTGATTGGTTCCCGTGGAAACTTATTTTAAGTGATTTAGATAAGAAATAGACATAAATTAGAAAAGTATTCTGGTAGAAACTTCACATTTAAAACAGAATGAAAAAAAGCATTTCTAGATAGGAATCTATTAATGAAAGTGTACTCCGAACTAATTGCTTAATACTTATCATGATTCATCGTTATCAATAATCATGATAAGTCAATGAAATCGATAATGGATAATAAGGCTTTTATAAATTTTTCTGCTCCCACGTTTGAAGAGACAATGGCCATAAATCACCAAATTACGATCGAAAATATACATGCTTATTAGTAGAAGACTTACAGTAATCAAATAAAATGCAATCCCCCGCAAAGTATTATTTCCCCTCGTTGGGTTATATTAAGTATTTCATACCCATCTGAAACGAACCATAGTACCAATTCATGGTACGTATGTACCAATATACACCTTCATAAGGTAAACGATACCGATCCCGATCCACAAGGCCGGAGGCTTAATTGGTGATACGGTTCGCCTGGGCTCAGTCTATATTGCAATGAGCTCAGAAAGGTTATTTAATATAACACATTTATTTGGTGTTACATAGAAAGGCGGGTCTTTTATTTGACCCAGGCCAAATACTGTGAAAGGTGTAGTGCTTATGCAATAGAATAACAAGTTCCTAACACACACACACTGATACACACACAGACGTAGATATGTCTGTATACACATAATTGACATTACATCCTGTCCCGCAGTCTGCTTTATAGAACGTGCTGAGTATCGTAATATAAAGGGGGTGATATGCAAGTTTTGCACCTTCAAGTATAGGGTAAAAAAGACTCAAGGCTTTAGTATATCAATTTTCATGAATTGTATCATTATTAATTTTGTAAATTAACATTGTGAAAAACTAGCCATTATCATGTTTCGATTGTATTTATCTAATATTTTTCTGAGTTGTTTTTTTTTAAATTCATTCACTGTAGAAGATTATATTAAAATCATTTGATCATTTCTATACTTTTTCCAGGGGTTTTGTCAACAAAGTCAGTCACAATAGCCTACAGGTCCTAAAAGTATATAGATCGGCTATCCGTGGTAGGGAGAATTATGCATAGTAAGGAATTTATATTGTCCATGCCCCATGGTTGCAACGTCATACCTCCTTAACCTAGTTAATTAATGTACTAATTACTTACAAATTACCAAGATTAAAAAGGTTCATCTCAAGAGACTACTCATTTAGTCATCCAATTACTCGTATCAAGATGTGTGTCTCAATTATTGTGTATGTCACATAAAGCCCGTTGTACAAACACACATTTATAATTGAGGAAGTCAGAATTGAACAATTTATTGTACACGTAATGTAATAGGAAGAATAATGGGGGGCGTCAGAGGCTGGCCGTAGGACCCGTAAGGGTATTGTCACATACCGAGGGCGAAGCTAGAGGATCGTATAATCCTATGGGTCATATGGCCATCCGAGGACAACCCCAAAGGTTCTTCTACATTTTATCACCAAAGCATTATACAAACTACATGTATGTGAAAACAATTGAGAATGAGGAGCAGTATATACGGCTTGTCAATCCGCACTGCCCACAATATTCACCGCTTGTTGGGCGGGCAGGTGATAAACACTTTTTTCCCAAACTATGACAAAGCATTACCCAGCCAAGCTGCGACGTAACAGAAACGTTCTGCAACTTTACTTTTTTAGTCAGTCTGGCACTTACTAAGATGGCATGTAACAATTACGTTATTTATGGTTAGGTCGAAACCTTACCAAATCAGAATGTTATCAAAACATTATTTTTTTGGTAAGGTTAGGATGAAACCAAAACTAAATATTATGAGAACATTGTGTTTGGGTTATCACGTAAATGATAATGTTGCAATGAAATATCACAAAAGTACATTACAGCAACATTATTGGGAGCCATCAAAATAACGTAGCATGAACCAATACAGAACCAAACAGAACGTTGCTGCAACGTTATAATAATGTCAAATGCTTGGCTTGGTATATATTTACAACTTCATGCAGTGAGATCGGTTTTCTGGAAGATATGTTTCGGATTGCAGTTACCATATCATAATCAATTCTTCCTTCAGTGTGCGTGCATAAGGTTAAAAAAAGAAGCAGTAATGTCAACGATTAATTACAGAGGGGGATCCAGGAGAAGGGTGGGCATTATAGCCATTTTATGCTACTTCCAGACGAGGTTTACAAAGAAGTGGTTGATCTGGGGGTCCTCTCCTGTTAAAGCATGTTTATGGCCCCCAAAGCACAATAGTCACCGTGGTTTTGGGGTGAAATAATTGACATGGGTAATATTTTCCTCTATTCCCCGGCGATAAGTGAGGTTAATTGTCGGGTATGGCGACTAATGTCACCTCTAATCGCTGGAAGTTTGATGAGTAGAGCGTTCCAACGTACGCGTGGCAATTAGTTTTATAGTAGCCTGGCAAAGTATCCCTGCATTTGATAAACCAAAATAATCACAATTCCTATAAGAACACAAAGGGTGTTTCTGTGCCTGTATATCTAACTTATTTAAGCTAATGCTTTTTCACGTTAATTGAATACAAGGGTCCTCCCCTTTCTTTTCTGTAATGAAAATTACCAATGTACTGATACTGGTACCGTCAAAATAATATATGATGGCCACTCCCACCTCAGATTTCTAAATCCTGGATCCCTGAAACTATGTATAAGAAAACCACCTTGATGTTCAATATATATGTGTTTAAAACTTAGTAAACGGATTTACCCCATCCCACTATGTTACACTCGAATTCCAGTTTTTTTCTTTTCTTTGGTTTACCGACTCCTTTTCAATAGATATTTATCATATCCTTGGGTGATAGCGGTTCAGTGGCTAAGAGTTAATGCAGTAGCCTAAGTGTTATCACAAGGGAGGGTGTTATGGAAAGTAGTTTAGGCAGTAGGTGTGTCAGGGATATATCGGTGTTAGGGTGGCTGTTTGGGCCCTGCCCTAAGGCCGATACCCCTGACACATGTTAGGTTTATCACCCACCTCGGATACCTTCCCAGGTTCATTATACATACATTCATACATACATACATACATATACATACATACTTACATACATATACATATGTATACATACATATACATACATACATACATACATATATATGTATAATAAATACATACTATGTACATACATCATATATATATATATATATCATATATATTTAATGATAGTATGGATATGTATAGCCTTTCAAGTGCAATACAGTTAGCCTATATGTCCCCCAGTACCTGTACACACACATAGATATGCACACACTCACACTTACACACATAATTTTATACAGATATTTGTTTGTAGATATATATTATATGTTTAGATATAATGTTGTATTGAAATAAATAAAAAGTTTTTTCAAGTAAGAAGGGACAATATAGAACGGACTGTATTGCGCCTGAAAACTAGCCAGTATGTATTCGTGACAAATTTAAAGCGCTAGGCTCTCAGTGTTCAGCGAAAACTAGGAAAAACGTTCAAACTGGTTCTCTCTCCATGGTCCACTGACCACACAGCCCTTCCCGCCTTATACAGTGCACGCTGACATATTTCAGCCACTCCCAAGGTAGAAATAGACTTGCCTTAGTCTACAAATAAATGGACCATGTCCAAATACAAGTGGGGCTGGAATATGAAAAGTCACTAATCTATACCAGACAAAACAGCAATCAAATAGACAGGCTGCTAGCAGCCTATTTATCTGTTTTTTTGATAAGACCTGAAGTAAATTCAGTGTGTAGACCACTACTTGTGAAGGTACATAGTTTTAGAAATAGTATATAAATAGTGTACAGGGACTTAAGATAGTCTATGCATGGTGTTTATACAATGATATATCTTGCTGATGTATTTGAGTCTGTCCTTTTGCAATATTTAGTGCATGCAATACGACGTCAGTGATATAGCTTGTTCTTAAGAAAGACATGAGTTTGCTGGATTTTGAAAGGACATGAGAGATCTAATGCTTTCCAAATTGTTGCCGCCGAATAACATTATACATGTATGTCAATTATTGCAAATACAATGCCACAATGTAGACTATTATTGCCCTCTGATTTGGTAAATAGAAATTTTTTTAAAGTTACAGTCAACTTGTCAAATACCAAAACATAAATTTCAAATTAAAAAAGAAATAATAGGGGTGTTATTCTTCCACTGCTTAATATAATGGACTTTTACAACATTCTGCATTTATTGAAAACTTTGTGTATTGGTACATTATGGTTATGATTTTATGTAAGAGTGTGATTGATAAATATAAATACCACTGTAGGGCGTACCCAGATTGAAGACCTGGGGTGTGTCTATAGGAAAGTAGACTCCACCAAATCCGCCCTTGCCCTGCACTGGTTTCTATTCTTCTCTAGAAAAAAATCCAGGTCATAAGCGTATGTAGCCACCTTGGATGACTACGTGAAGTAAGGAAGAAACCGTCATTGATTATATATATTTGTGGCAATATTTGATACTCCATAACAGGGAACAACATAATAGAAGATAATTTCCAGATATATAGCTATGAAATCGACAATAAGTATTGCTGTTGTACTACAGAGCTTTGATTACTTTTAATGGCCACTGTCTGAACGGGTATTATTATTAGTAATTCTCCATTCCACGGATGGCTGATTTTCTTTGCTCTATGGACCTGTAGGATGATACTGTGATACTGACATTTTTTCTTAGTAAATATCAGAGACGTTTTCAAATACCATACATCATTATTGATGAATGAATATCCAAATAATGTCAAGAATATAACGTGCATACGAATGCAAGAACAACAATTATCAAACTTTAGGTATTCATATGGTATTCTTATTTACTAAGAATGTGTAATGCCAAGTATTAATGATATGCCTACAAATAAGCCTTAATACGAAACTTCTCTACACATTTCACAGATATCAAATTTAATCCTTCGATCGTGGTTATGCAAATTTCCATTACTTTGTCTAGGTTCATCAAAAATACCGATGTTGCTCACGGGAGAATAAACAAACGTCCTGTGTAGATCATATGTCACCTCTCCCGACCAGTTATAGTACACGGGGACGCTAGTAGGATTGGCAACTCGTAGGTAACTCGTAGGTAAGGGAGCTGAGTAGGGCGTTGTTTCTTATTGTTCGATAAGATGAAGGTAACAGGGACAACACGTTTGATGATTTCTTATACACATACACATGTATAATATTATATATCTGTTTGAAATCGTATGTAGCTAAATTGGAGGGAATTGGAGTACATCAAACCATATAATTATTCCATCTTTTTTTTATTCATCTTTTTCCAATAAATCATAAATAATTTGAGATACAAACAATGTTGTTTTCTTCAGAATACGGGTTGGGTACATCAAACGCCTTGTAAATTTACCCATGTGCACAAACCTGCACGGCTATGTATTGACATTATGAGATATAGATCGGCACAATCACTCATGGTCACACCCTCCCCTTGAATCGACACTTGCTTTTACCAGCTTATTCACAACAAGCGTATAGGAAAGTGATTAAAACAGAGAGGCAACCAAAGTGAGGAGGCAACCAAAGTGGGGAGGCAACCAAAGTGGGAAGGCAACCAAAGTGAGAAGACAACCAAAGCAGGGAGGCAACCAAAGTGGGAAGGCAATGAAAGGATGGAGACATCCAAAGAGGGGAGACAGAGTCAGGATCCCCCCACTCTACCTTTTTTATATTCATTTTACTCAGGACTTAAACTTGAATGCGTGCCGGTTTCATCCATCTCATTGTGTGTATGTGTGTGTATGTGTGTGTGTGTGTGTGTGTGTGTGTGTGTGTGTGTGTGTGTCACCCAATCAATTCGCGATACACCTATGTCTGCATAAAGCAAACTGCAGCTGTATACATCCTTCTTACTAAGGGTGGCGCCCCCTCCTAGCAGAAATATGAACCCTGGTGAGGGGAGTGCTGTCTGCAGCCATGCCTACTAGGCTTGGTGCAGAGTGCAGTGAGAAGTGGTGCCCACTCAGGCACCTGTGCCTATTAGCAGTGTGTGGAATCGGTAAGTGGGAGGGGAGGGGGAGAGGGGGTAGTTGTAGTTGTTCATGGCAGTTCACCTCCACAGGCCAAGACCTGTAAACAATCACTCAAACTCAGGTCCAAAACATACTCTTTGTGAGTGCCTACAATTAACTTGTCTTGAGAGTTGATCTCCCTTCAAAATAAAAGTCAAACTAAGCTAAAAGATTCCTTAATGTATCTAAACTGCATCTTATATAATAAACTTAGGTTATTTGTAGCAAAGAACAGATATTTTTGCATGATGATATGCGTGCTAAAAAGTATCAATTTGCTTTTTTGTTAGTGTATTCATGGGATTTTGATAAAAAGTTCAAAATTGTCCCTATGTAAGTCTATATAAATGCCCTGACCCAGAGTGGTGGGCTCCTGCCACCTTGGTCTGCTAGACAGTAGGCCTCCACTGCGCAGGGTCATAAGAAGGGTGTATAGCGTGAATGATCAAAGCAAAAAAAAGAGATGCGTCATACCTTTACAACAAAATAGTGGTAGGTAGGTCTGTAGCGCCACCTTCTGGTTATATGTACAGTACAACCAGGTGGCGTAATGCCGTGAGTGAAATGAGTTGTGGTTTTGTTTCAATAACCCTCCCTAGATGTAATGGAATATAGGTAAAAAAAGAATACATATAACATATACAGCTATTTTCATAATTGTTTTTATAAAATGTATGTTTTTGTTGTACAAAAGGAAAGCCGTTTCACACACCATACACCTTTTCAACTCTATTCTGAATTCTGGTGCTTTTGTGTGGGGGCCAAATATTTCAAAACACGAGACGTGAGAACTATGACATTTTAATAATTCGGAATCATGTAAAACCTCCCCTGAGCCAATAGTAGGTAGCTCTCGGATATCTTATCTATATCGACATAGGACCTGGATCTCCCTCTAGCTAGAGGGAAACGAAAGAGGAATGGATATCAGTAGAGGTCAGATTTAAGGTGGAGTCAGTAGTAATTGATTATTTACACATGTCAATAATTTTCAAATGATATTGGTCGTCAGCACTTATGTGTCGGGGTGGTTTTCAAAAGGTACCTCAATATGTTAATAGTGATAAGGCGCACATCAACTTTAGATAAATCAATACGCCTTGTAATGTGTGTGACAGTGCCACTCAGACATTTTTAGATATCAATATTCTTATCTAAAAATGTCTGAGTGGCACTGTCACACACATTACAAGGCGTATTGATTTATCTAAAGTACACTCAATCTGTGAGTAGAAACATAATGTTAATGTAAAGAGTTGTGACCAGCCAGGGAAAAGGATGCTCCAGGCGGGAATTCAACATTTAAGGATAGACAACTGGCGATTATACCGATAAGGGGTGTTTTGCTATGGTCGCAGTAATCTTATTATTATTTCTGCATTCCTAATGTCTTATGTTCATGTTATATAGTACCAAAAAGCCAATTAAATACCCTGTCTCTTGATACAAATCATAAGAATATATTTTCATGGACATCGATGCACCATAACCGAAAAGTTGAAAAACCCTATTTTTCCAACAATTTTTTTAACATTGATCTCTCAGTGAATTCTTCACTTGAAGCCTTGAAATTTTAAACACATACACATCATAGCCATTCAGAGAAAGCAGTGTCTCAGATTTTCTAAATAGGTCTTATTTTTTGTTTTATGAAATCTAGAAAATTAAGAATAAAAAATGACAAAAAGTTTTCCGTTTTTTGTAATAAAACAAAAACTAGAACCTAAATGAAAATTCTGAGATACAGTTACATATATAAGAACCTTATCAGGAGGTATGCAAAGTTTGAGGTCCGTAGCCCTTATTTTAAAGGAAATTGGTTTTTAAATAATTTTGCTAGAAATACTTAATGAACCTTCAATTATCTATACCATTAGATAGATACAATTACTACCTTTCTTTTGGTATATGACCCGATACTTTATCTCGAGAATTAAGAAAATGAGGCGAAGTAGTGCAAAGAACGCCTTGCCTACAGTTGTCTATCCTTAAGAGGATGGAATAAGCTTTCAAATGATACCAAAAATGTGAAATTGTGTTAATTATCAAAGAAGTTACAGGTTATAGAACTTAGGAATGTCAATGTTCCTGAAAATAACAACTTAACAACATAAATTTTTCAATATTTTACTGAGTTATGCAATAATAAAACATAGTTCTTTAAAAACATAAATGACTCTTTATGAAATACTATTGTGATCATAACTCTTGATCTGAAATGGTATTCTTTATCTGTTTGAAAATGTAATATTTTCATGTTATATTTTCCAACACGATGTCACAATTTTTAAAAATATATTATCACTAAAATTATTGTCTCTATGGCAACCAAGGTACCACTGTTTGGTAAATTTTGGGAATAAAACGTTCCATTGACATTCCAAATAAGGATATTTTGGAATGAAATAGAATCTTTTGAGTAGGTTGGCTGAATTGTACACAAAAAGTTAGTCTAAGACAGTTTTAACACTATGTTCCATTAAATTACTCTGAGTTAGGGACTGTAATGCTGGCAAAACACCGTATCTACAGTTGCAATGAATATCAGTTTTGATCACGTCCTTATTTAGTTCTTACACTATCTACATCTTCTTTACAGCACTCACAATTGCACCGAATTCAAAGATGGTGATGTGTGAGTCTGAACCTCTGTGTCAGAGAATCCTATTTTCGAGACTAAAAGGGGGTGGACTTCGATAACGACACCTATAAATGTCAGCTGGAGAAGGCACCTAGCTATTTCCTGGCGGATAGATAAGAAGACGAACTATGGTCTATGTAGTGATCGTCCTTACCAGCAATACACATTAGTTAGAATCGTGTTTTTGCAACTTTATCGCACATGCCACCTAGCAAAAGGACTTGGCACTTCATTTAAAGCACCTATTTATGAAAGGATCAACTTCCAGTGTGAAGGCTAACGGGAAATACAAAACACGATAAGAAAAGTTGTGATTGAGTGGTGAACAGATAGATATGAGTACGTGCTAATGGTTATATTGAACAACTCATCTAGTCATAAGTTTCAGCGATCAATGCCAATGCTGATAGCTCAAACCCAACGACAGACAACAAGGTGTATTATGCGTGGATATTGACATGAGATAAGGAAGAAACTGATTTCCATTTACTCAAAGGTCAACGTCATAATAGTAAGGTATATCAGTAGTCGATCGGCAGTCAAGTGGTCATGGGTAGGAGTCGAGATATCATATCGCATCAACATGCAAGTTCAAGTTTTCAAAAGGTTTTCGTGGAGATCGATATCTAGCTAATAAAAAGCATGCTGAGGATCAATAGGTAAGATTACGGACATTATGTTGCCAGCGTAGTGCTTGGTTGTAAGTTGAACACTCCGTACATCTTACCGAAGCCAGGAACGCACACACAGGTATTTGCTAATTACTGATATTATTATAATTCAAATATTATAATTCAAATATAAAAACATTTAATACTGTCAGACTAAATCAGTCTGCCTTTGCTGACCTATACATAATATCTATATTATCTACGAACATGATCGACGTTACGAAACACCAGTGCCAGCTCAAACACACTGGGGACGGAGGCTAGGGCTGCTGCGTAGGTGTGAACCTATAATATATTGCGCTGCCCAAACGAGCGGCGCATCTTCTACTTTACTAATATTTTTACACTTCTTTATTATACACCAAAGTCAAGAAAATATATATGATCATGAACCATTTAGAGTTTCAAATATGGTAAAAGAAACATTGAAGTTTCCAGGCGTTTTATAACATTGTACCTTTACAGAATAATGGCAATCCCAGT
Organism: Lepidonotus clava; assembly: GCA_936440205.1. NCBI lineage: Eukaryota > Metazoa > Annelida > Polychaeta > Phyllodocida > Polynoidae > Lepidonotus > Lepidonotus clava. The sequence continues at coordinate 11,799,615 of OW387138.1, forward strand.
CTACCCGGCATACCCCATGTATATCACCAGCATACAGCCCATTGAGGAAACAGTGGGTAGGAAAACTATCAATTTATTTAGTACGGTTTAAGGCTTTGGGGTAAGCCCCAGCCACACTGCACGACTCAACTCAACTCGACTGTCTAGTTGAGTTCAGTTGGGATCAGTCATAGAGTGTGGCATAGGTTTAGACTATAGTCTTAGCAATTTACTAAGACTATTTAATGGGGTCTTAGATCTTGAGATGTCAAAGATGTAAGACTGGATCGTCGGGTCTTAGGGGGGAGTGACAATGATAAAGCTATATGTATAACTGGTTAAGAGCTACGGCCATCGGGTCGTACCTCATGGCATGGTAGGGTTTCTAGCCTACGACCAGACAGTCGTAGTCAAAGGCGTCAGTAGCATCTACGATAGTCCAGTTGAGTTGAGTTGGTAAGTGTGGCCGGGGCTGTAGTTTAAGGTTCATTTTCTCATCTTTTTTGATACATGCGCTATACAAAGATATAATTATATGAATGTAGTGTAAGTGAGGCATCAAAGCAGGCATACTGGATTTGGATTGTTCTTATCTGCTTATGTTGTTGTGCACTGGACTGTGTAATTGGGCTATTAGCACCTCCCCTACTCCCTCCTCCCCCTCTCCCCTCTCCCCTCAGGTGTTCCTCTCTCCTTTGACTGGTCACTGGTGGTGGTGGTGGTGGTGGTGGTGGTGGTAGTGGTGGAGGTAGGAGGGAGAAAAGGTACGATTGACAGGTGGGGCGGGGTCATGGATTAGTAGGTAGGGGTAGTGGGGGAGTAGAGTGTATGGAGTGGAGTGGACAGGCAGGATCACAGTAGTGGTTGAAGGGAGTGGGGGTATTGGAGGGGGTGAGTATGCTTTCTACAAACACTTTCATTTAAGGACGCTTTTGGTTATGCTTCCAGTTATGCTTCCAGTTATGCTTCCGGTATAACTTGATCAACATGGGAGCTTTCAGTTAGGCTTCCGGTTACGAGAAATACTTATCAAATCCTCCTGTTAAATTTATTTTGATTTTACTCTAAAGTTTTAATATATCACAATGCGAACAGCTTGGTGGTGAGTGAGCAACTCCGAACGTTGGTGACGCGATATTTCTAGTGACGCGACAATAAATTATGGTTTCTATAGATACAGAACGTTGACGCCAGTGCCGTAATGACGAAATAGTTATCTTAAGGTCGCCCAACACAAAATATCACACAACTACCATCCTCCTGGCCGTACGTGACATAACCATACAACCAAATACAACAATACCTGCGACATTATTAGACATGCTAAATAAATGTCACACTTCACGATTTGAACCACAACAAGTAGGTTGCGATAAAGATGATTTATTGCATCATCCCCTAAAAAAAAGGGTTAAAATCAATCACGGCATTTTCCAGATAACCCCAAAACCAAAGTTCCTCACTTTTGCTGAAAACTGAGTGCTTATGGAACTTATTTTATAAAAGAAATATTATCAGTTCCCCATATCATTGTCATTTGACCATTTTTGAATTAAAGTCTCATTAAATAACAAGATGTCAATCATTCAAAAGTTACCACAGTGACATCATTTTCCTCGCATTTATGCTCAGATAATGTGTCCTCAAATGGGCATGTTATTCTGTTCACCCATTTGCCTTCAAATTCATCTCTTAAATGTCAAGAAAAATACTATAACTTTGTCTGATTCTAAGATATCCTAATTATGTTTTCTATACAATATAGCTAATGAAATTCTGAACATATTTTCGTACAGATATTGAATTTTCTTTGTTTCCATGGAAACACCTTTCCTTGGCTACCTTGGTTAACCACCTGAAAACAGTCTAAAAACGTTCCAATTAGAACATTTTTCATACTGGAAATATTTGAAAAGTTTTGCCTTATTTTGATTCGGCATAAAAAAAATAGCCCAATGATAATTTCACTGTTTTTTTTTTAAATTTTATCTTCTTTTTTATCATTTGTCAGCTATTTATATTTATATAAGGGGGCTCTAATTATGCAAAATATTGCTTTTTCAAATATCCATATTATTTTTCAATGATTGTATAGAAAAGTAAGACTGCTTTACTATGTTGTAGCCAATCAGTTGTCTTATAAGTATAATAACTAAGAATGTACATGGGACTAAGCCATAATTCTCCACAGGGGACCTTTTGGGGTATACAAAAAATGCTTCAGGGCATCTGGCGTCTTGAAAGGGTTAAACATTAAAGTGAAGTAAATGTGATGAAAAATATGATGTGCAGCTATACCGAACTTTCCATTAGATTCAAGCGTCATATTTAAATCTCAAAGTTCATGCAGTGCACAAGTCTGTACTGGACTGTTGCCTGTATAACCATCCATCAAGGCTAGATCTGGCAACACTCCTTATCTGGAGGTAATATAAACATTTTTTTAAAGCTTATGCTATTTAACGCCCTTCCGGTGATTTTATTTGCAGCACCCCAACCAAAATCAAAGATGGTGGCATGCGAGTCCGAACCCCTGTCAGAGAATCCCGAAGTGGAGACTGAAGAGGCGGCTTCCAATAATGAAATCTGATGAATATTAGTTGGTGAGGACACCTGTTTCCTTCTCTCAATGTGCAGTACATATTTCTTTCGTGTACACAGTATTACATGTTGGTATCTGAACGCATTGTTTAAATGAACGCAGTTTCACTGAACGCATCATGGAATATAGCCTTATACTTGTGTTTATACTTGCGTTCCATGAACACAAGTATAAACGCAAGTATGAACGCAAGTAAAATGATGAACGCAAGTACATAAACACATTGTGGAATACAGGCAGGCTATATTCCACGATGCGTTCACTGCCACGTGGTTGCTTTAATCATGGAAACGCAAGTTTGCTTGCAGAAATTTATAAGCATGTTGGTATCTGGATGCAAGTAAATTTGCGTTTCAACACAAGTGCCACTGAACACATCGTGGAATATAGCATTATACTTGCATTCCATGAACGCAAGTACAACGCAAGTACAACGCATCGTGGAATATATCTTGCGTTGCAGCCAAGTTGCGCTACTCGCTAGGGTACCCAGACGCAAGTTGACGATGCAAGTGACTGCAACACATTATGGAATACAGCCTTAATTCTCAACTGCCCCCCTTATCCATTCCTTACTGGAGTCAACATTGAGTTATTTTAAGACTAAATGAACAGTTTTGCTTTCAAATATATATGCTCATCTGTAAATCATCAAAAGAAAGGTTTTTATTTTAAAGGCACATTGGATTTTAGATGTAATTGCCATGCTTTGAAAAACAAAGTGAGGTGTAAGTGACACGGGGCATATTTTTCCGAATTAGAATCGCCCCATGGCCTAGAAAAATTCTCAATTTTTAATCAAGATTCTTTGATTTCTATATATGATTTAGGCCTTTATATTCAGAACGTATAGACAACTTGTTTTTCACTCCTAAGAAATTATTGATATTGGGAGGTGATACCTGCTATCACACAACTCTGACCCCCCCCCCCCGCCTGTATCATTTGCAGGCAGGGTCACACTATTCAACCTACCCACGCACCCCCTTAATTATCACATAATTTATAAATGACCCCCAACAATAACAATAACATCTTTTAATTTCTGTAATTACTGTCAATTATTTTAATACATACTTTTCTTGCAATGTATAAAATGTTATTAGAAGAACCTCCACCACAAATGTATGTGCCTGAATGCAGTGCACCACCCTAGCTTGGGACCCCTTATCAATCAATCAACCTTATAGCTATTATCTATCAAGTGTCGCTCGTACTGAAGCAGGTGGCAATTTGTTTCTAGAGCATGCGAGTGGGAGATAAGGACTGATAGGAAGTAACTGCTTGGTCAATATATGAGATAATGTTAGATATTCGTCCCTAATTTTAGATCATGATTATTTTGAAACTTACCTATTCTTCAGCTTCACTGTTGGCATTGCAAGTGGGAATCCCTTGATCGTTAAAGATGCACAATGTTTGGACCATTATCGGATGGATCACTTAACAGCTGATATGGAAGGAGGATTGAGTACTTACAGCTGTCGCTTGTTGGACTAACATTCCAGTATAAACAAGCATGATAAAACTAGCTGAGATTGTTGATGATTGGTGATTAGATAGTTACGAGTATACTTATAGATATACTGAACGACGCTTCATAACCATAAGATCAAGTGATCATAACGTATATATACTACCACGTGTCACAATCTGTTGTTATCAAGTGCTTGTCAACTCATGTATATGATAGTAGTAGTAGTAGTAGTAGTAGTAATTTTATTGACAATCTAAGAGTCATACATTTTGATCTCATGTGTCAGTCAAACAATGTACAGGGAAAAGATATGAATCTTTTCAGGTAATAAAGATAAGTTATACAGATCTTTTCAGTTAAAACATAACATATCATAGCACCTTGTCATGGAGGGAGCTTTGATTTCATCTCAATTTGATCCGTTTACCATGATCATTATCAAACATAACATATTTTAGCACATAACATAACATGGCATATCGTAACACATAAAACATATCGTAGCACCTTGACATAGAGGGAGCTTTGATTTCATCTGTTATTAGCAATGATCTTTATCACGACTAAAGACTAGTAAAGTTACATTGTAGACTAGAGATATAGCATCTAAGTTTATATAGTAGGCTAGAGAACTAGTATCTAGTATGTTTGCAGACTAGAAATAGTATACAAAGACATGCTCATGTTAATGTAATACTATTAAAACAGTATAATATACTATCATATACATGAGTTGACAATCTGAGACATATTATGTCTCAGATTTATACAGCCAACCTTTAGATATCTCAGACACCATGCAATGGTGGGACTGCACTATCCCAGCCAGTTTGCAACTTGACAGAAACTGTCTGTAACCATACATTTTTAGTCAGAATAATTGTTACTCACTAAAATGGCACATAACAATATATGTGAAACCTCACCAAATTAGAATGTTATCATAAGATTATTTTTTGGTGAGGTTAGGATGAAACCAAAACAGAATGTTATAAGAACATTCTGTTTGGGTTGAAGAATGTAACCAGAACATTGTAATAACGTCATAGTGCAGTGTCACTTTAGTATGTTACAGCGACATAATTGGGAGTCATCAAAAAAATGTAAGAAGAACCAAATATAGAACCAACCAGAACGTTGCTGCGACATTATGATAACGTTGTATCCTTAGCTAGGTATGCTAAGGAGGTGTAAAGGGCTGGAGTTATTCACGCGGGTATAGCAGCAGATGGCCTCGCACAGAGAATTCCTTATAATAATTTGTATGAAATGGCTATCGTTGATATGTCCATGTATACAGTGATAACTATATTGCACTGAGGCAGATACCTCAGGCAAATGCGATGTAAGTGTGCCCTCCGCTGAGCAATACTCAGTTTATTTTGTCTTAATAGAAAAGTACCACTTGTGACAAAGACTATATCTGATTGACAAAAAGGATAAGATAAAGGGTGGTCACCAAGTGTTATGAGCTCTGACAAAATGGAATATAAAAATAATAAATAGACTTGAATTGTAAAACGACTGATAAGTTTAGAATATATACATATATAGGATGACATCAAGGGGAGCTGAGACTGTCCTCAAAGCTGATGAGTGTAACTGTATGGCAGTGTTACCTGCCTGCAGAGGTAATATATCATGCCAGTCATAGTGGGGAAGTGGGGGAGAGTTAAGATTGAGCTAAAGGAGTAACAACATCACACGTCCAGCTAGGTGGACTAAGTCAGTGCTGGTGGCATTCTATGGTGACCATGAGTGGTTAGGAGAGATACCTGTTTACAGTAGACTGTGGGTCTATTTGTATTGATAGATTAAGACAGTGCAATGTTGAGCTGAGGAACATAGATGCTGATAGAGATAGGATACATCCTGTGACAGATAGACATTGTGCCAACTTTAACGGAGCTGTGCTTGATTGTACGACTAAATACCTGTACCTTCACCTTTCTTTGGATTCTTTAATAAACCTTGAACCTGTGCAAGCGATTTTCCTCATTTAGACTTGAACACCCTGAATGAAGTTTTAATATAAGAAGACCCTCGGGGGCCGTCAGAGGCTGACTTACGGCCCGGTGACGGCCGGCTGTCACAGGGCTGTACAGTCACCCGAGGACGGCCCCTAAGTGTCTTCTATATTTTATTACCCAAACAAAAGTGAAATAACCACAAAATTATAGAAAAAAACAAAGGACTCATTCTCCTCTCGTAGCGCTACCGCCGTGCGTAGTGTGACGAGCTTCGGAGAATGGACATGTATTCATACGCCCTCAAAAAAAAATCCTTTTTTTTTTTTAATATTCCATAATTTACTCTGGTATTTTAGATCTTCTCATTTTAAATTTCAGAACTTTTCATCCAATATTAAAGATTTGCCAATGAAATGAATATTTTTGGATCGTGATGGAACTGTCTTTCCTGCACTGAGGAGCGGTAGGTACAGTGGGGCCTTACGTCAAGTCCTTATATGGCCCGCTGCTCGGCCGTGCGAGTAATAAAACCGTATACCACTTACTAGTATATTACTATACTTACTATAGTATATCATAACTTTCACATAGAGACAAACTCAAAAGCATGAAGCAACGAGAAGAACTGTTTATCATACTTCCCCACTATAAACAGTAATACACTGTATTTATCCTGACATCTTATACTTGTTTGGTAGTGCTCAAAATAATAGGCTCTTGAGAGAGGCAACACCCAACCTAACCCTAGTTGTGCAGTTTTACATTTCTATATGTTTTGACTTTCATTCAGACCTTGTGGTATTCCCAAGAGTTGGAAAAGTATCTCTAATATGTCAGCCGTAGATATCTACAAATTATCATGCATGTGAGGTGTGGGAATTTAGGAATATTAAAAAGTCCTCAGTTGTCATCAGAATAACCTCTGTTTGGCATTTACCTAGTCTACCAGGCTAAGATCAAGTTTAATAAGTAATATGAATGACTTCTCAATTATAGGCTTTTTTCTATGATATCTCAGTCTCTGAGAGTATGGGTCTTGAGAGGGATGTAAAGGAAAAACTATGGTTGTACCCCTAGATTATTATACCCATGTATTTTACATACCTAAAAGTATGCATGTGGTACATGTCTTAGAGTAGGGCCTATACATGAAGGTAAAGGGAAACAGACTTCTGGCCACTGGAGGTCACACAGTGCCCACTCCCTGGTCAGAAGTCTTGTCTTAACCTCTGTCAGAACTCTGTGGATATAAAGCCCAGGATGTTAGGGCTAGTGATTCAGTCTGTTGTATGCCCTGCAGTAGTACAGACCATGTTCTATGCACTATTGGGTATACTTCAACGATAAAGGACTATATATTTTAATCCTAACACCAATTTATCATTGAGTCTTTTGGGATATACCCTGGGGGCACTTTAAACTGCAACTACAGATATAGTCAAAGAAAGACATTTGACTGTAAAAAAAACAATACCATTATGTGCTTTAAGAAAACCAGCAAAATTAGAAAGACAAAAGATGGAGAGAAACAAAGTTTGAACACATTAATAGGCCCAGAAAGTTAGTTTTTATATACAATATTCCTTTAATACCAACAAGTCCCCAAATATAAGGTGAATTCATATTGGAATAGAGGGGGTGCCGGGCGGTGAAGTGGTTAGAGCATTTCACCTGTTCCAGCAAAAGTGATGCAACTAGGCCTCCAGGGGCCAAAAAATCCAAATAGGAATACCATGAAATCCTATTGTGTGCATATAGCCCAGGTGTTGGGGGAACCTATGATATAGGTGAAATCTGTTAAATATGATATCCGTTGCCATGGTAACCAGGCAAAGTCGGTAACCTCATGGGGTGTGATGCGCGTCTCAGCATTAACTCCCAGATATGGATTTATGGTCTCCATATATATATGTTATCTGCTTTTTCAGAATATTATTGCATATATGTGATCTACTTATGTAAGGCTACAATGTAAATAAGAAAGATTAAGAATATATGTACTAGTGCTCGAGAAGCAACAGGTACAAAAATGTGAATTTTACTGTATTTTGCAGGTTTTTAGGTTCTTTTACATTATACTACATATCAGATACTCCCATTTAATAACTATAAGCAATTACCAGGTATGCATTCATATTTTGTTTCCTATAAGGGTTGCCTCTAACTCGGAAAAACATTTTTGGTTCTAGGTTCATACATATTTCTATAGCTAGAACTTTATGTATGCTACCATTAGTGCTGAGAATCTCGCCGTTAGTGCTGAGAATGCTCTCATTAGTGCTGAGACACCAATACATGAGACAAATACTTACTATGTGCAGTAATTACTCTTTTTGAAGATATCATTGCATCTGAATCTGCTATACCTTGCATGTTATGAATAACATACATATTTCTGCTATATATGACAGAAGATTTATGTATGTATATGTCCTATCAATGTACTTTTATGGGTGTTTTGTCATAGGAATTAGCTCAATTCTACCATTATCTGCTGCAGTAGTTAATTATGTGGCAAATATTACTGATCTCTTAGTAATTAAATAAAAGCTTATGAAATTATCCATTCCTATTGAACCACTATAACCTTATCGCTGAGATATACCTGTTAATGCTGAGACGCGCATTACCCCTGACTACAGCATATAGCACTGTACACCTGTTGAAGTATTTCTTTGTAATTTCTGCAAACTATACTGTACAATATAACTTCCATATGTCAATAAATGTTGAGAAATATGTATACAGATGTACCATTAATCAGATCATACAGTTAATGCTGAGATATCTTTGGTAGAAGTTACTGCTGAGAACCTTTCTTAGCTTTGGTCTATTTGTCACTCCTTTGTAGGAGTTAATGCTGAGAAATATTACGATTCTTCTCATGGTCATATTATGCTAATATTTGTCTAGTTCACTTCAGTGATGAGAATTTCTAGTATACATACATTCACAAACAACTGTCAAGTATGAGTTAATGCTGAGAAATATTTCATCACTAAACACAATGCATCGCACATATAAGTTTCAAACATTAATGCTGAGAATCCTCTGGTCAAAGTCAGTGCTAAGAATCTCTACTATGAAATACTTTCATCAAGTACTCTTAGGTATAAGTTAATGCTGAGAAATCTAACATCACTGTTCATATTCATAAATGCTGAGAATCCTCAGGTAAAATATACTGCTAATATTGTCTACTTCTACTTCCTCCTCTTTATGTATCTCCTACACAGGTCTTCATAAGGAGACTTGCAATTGGTTGTGATCCATCTGTGATTTCCCAGTTGACTTTTTTTCTCTTCTTTTCCTCCAACCTTTTGCTTGCCTTTCTTGACTACAGGTCAACATCTGACCTCTAACCAGTTCCAGGTCACACCGATGTTGTACATGTCTGGTGCTTCAAGGAGGAAGTTGTACACATGTTCTAATAATGGCTTGAATGAGAGTTGGAAATAATGTGCAGATGTTGTAGCTGAGGCTTGAAGTCTTCTTCAATGTGAGGTATCAGGAGGTCCAGGAATGACAGTGTAGTGAAGAACTTGTGGCAAAGCACAGGGGATATCCTAGCACATGCTTTACTGTTGAGAACTCACTTGTTTTCCTCTGAGATGGTGATGTAATTAACTACCATGGGTTGTATGGTCACCTGTGTTTTTCCATAAAACTCTTGAATGATCTCCTTCATATAGGCCACATTCCAGTTTTCACTGTCATCAACCTGAACTGGCAGTGATTTTCAGGCAGCTCCTTCTTCAATAGATTGCCTGCAGCATATTGGGCCTGAACCCAATATGCTTGCTCTGAGAAGGCTGGCAATGTACTCATTATTAGCTCCTCCATTTCTTTTTTGGTTACTTCCTTCTTGACCAATTCTGTGTGGGGTGTTGTCTTGACCTTCTTGGTTTTCTTATCAGTGTATTCCTTTTGCTCAGTCGTCCATGTTTTGTAAAACAGATTGTCCTTGTTGGCCATGTGAATGCTACTTCTGATCTCAGTGTCAGTGCTGTTGTTGATGAGGGAAGGGTTGGTACACTCTGTATCAACAAGCCCATGTTGGCATGGTAGATGCATAGGCATACATGTCTCTCCAGTTATTTGCATAGCTTGATGCACCTCTTGTTTTCTTCCCTTACAGCATAGAATAAGGCTAGAGACATTTGTATTGATGTCTGAGTACAAAATTGTTGGTGCAAGTTCCTCAACATGTCAGTGAGGGCCACTACTTGCTCTTTGCCTTCTTTATTTATCTGCTTGTCAGGCATGCTGTATACATTGTCTTCTCTACACAGGAATTCTATTGCGACAGCTTTCTTGGACAATACCAATTTCTTTCCTGGTGGTAGACTTCAGTTGCTCTCCTTTGTAAATCTTGTTCCTGCATAATTCTATGGCTTTAGATATGGCACTAGCAGAGCCATGGTATGTCTTTGTAACTTTGTCTTAGTAGATCTTCTTTTAAATCATGGTAAACTATTGTACTGCCTGTGCTACTGCCTCACATAGTGCCTGCACATTCCAAACACATTCTCTTGTAGGTGTTACTGTCCCTAAACATAAAGCTGTCCCTAGCATTTGATAGAACATATACATGTGCATAAATGTACTGTGACATATAACAAAGATATGTTTGTTATTGATTACATGCAAGGGATATGAGGTTCACCTACAATGATATACTGAAAAATAGAAATTCCTGCACATAGTTGGTATATATGTCTAAGATATTTGTGTCTCAGCACATTCTCAGCACTAATGGTAACATTCTCAGCATTAACACCTACGTACATCAAGTCCCATATACAAAAATCTGTACAGGCCTAGAACCAAAAATGTTTTTTTAAGTTAGAGGCAACCCTTACAAAAAACAAAATATGAATGCGTACCTCTTAAATGTTTATAGTTACTAAATGACAGCATTTGATATACAATGTAATGTAAAAGAATGTAGAAATCCTGCAAAATACAGTAAAATGGACAGATTTGTACCTGCTGGGTCTCATGCACTAGGAGATATATTGCTAATGTTCATCATTTACATTGTAGCCCTACATGAGAAGATTACATATATGCAATAATATTCTGAAAAAAAAACGGATAACACATACATACAGACCATATGGATGTTATTGCTGAGACACGCGTTATTGCTGAGACGCGTTATTGCTGAGACGCGCATTGCCAGGAAACATAAAAAATGCTTCTCATTCCCACTATAATGCATGTACATGGTAGCCCTTCTATTCATATATAGCCAACATAGTTTTGGACATGTCAGATATAGTGTATTTAGTTAAATATAATAATTGTGCAAAAGCCACGCAAAATAAGAAATCTGTTATTGCTGAGAAATCTGTTATTGCTGAGATTTGAGATGCATTCTTAACCTACTGTGAGCCAGGTATTATATTTTAAGTTCCAATAAATTGAGTGGAGGTTTGCCATCCTACCCTGCTTCTTACGTACCACAATTGGTATCAGTATATATTATTCCTGAAATACTGTGGTGCTTTATAAGATTAATGCTGAGAATGGACATTTTTCACTTTACAATCACTCATTTTGGTCCTGTGCCTAAAATATTGGGTTAATTTGAGTAAATCCGGGTATTAATGAAAGCTGATGTAATTTCCATGCATATAAACATTAAAAAATCCATGTACCCGGCATGTTCTTTATGTACTGAGTGCATGAAATGAAAGAAAGGTGTTCTAAATGTCAAAAAAGGCCATTTTTGGCATGTTTTTGGCCCACAGTTCCTTAAATATCGGTCACAGATATGTAAAACCATTGTTACCTTGAAAGCTCTCATCGAGCCGGACCCAATAGGATAAAAAATAATAATGCAAAAGCATTTGGGAAAATTCCAGGTCAGAAAAACCTGATTTTGGCCTAGTTGCATCACTTTCGCTGGAACAGGTGATTTGCTTGGCACGCAGGAGTCCCGGTTTCGATCCTGGGCTGGGCCATGGTAAGCTGCTACACCTGTCTGCCTTTCCCCCAGTGGCAACAACTGGGTTATCAAAGATCCTCAGAGACCACCGGCTATTGTGTGTAGGGCCCTGTCTATGGGACCTTGCACATTAAAGAGCACCTGCCTTGTTAAAAGTGTAGGGGTATGGTCTCTACCTTCTCATAGATTCAATCACTATCACCACCCTTGATATGACCCTGGAAGTTAATTAGGGTGCAAAGCAACCAATAACCAACCAACCAACCATATTGGAATAGAAGGAGATGATTCTATCAACAGACATCTTTTTCTTAGAACTAGCTGTCCCTCCCAAGTTTGTCCCTTTTATTAATATCTGTATTGCACTGCATAACATTTTGAAACAGCCCTCATACAAGTCTCATATTTTGCAATGTTTTTGTGTGCATTCTACAAAAAAGTAAATGCTGTTTTTTATAATACTAAAATGACTTTAGAATAATTCTAGGCAATGTCTATAATTATTGTTTGATAGACCAATTTTTGTCAATAACTACAGGAAACTATATGTCAAATCTGAACATATGACTCATTTTCCCCCCACAACCCATGAGTCTACTGAAATCCTAAATTATTTGTCATTTCTAATTACTTGGAGGTACACATGTCATCTCAAAATAGTTTGATTACTTTGAAAAATAAATATATGTGACCCGATCCGACAAAATGAGTCGCAAGTCGCGCGCGGTCAAACTGAGATATGGGCCTCTGAAGTCGGAAATCGGCCCCACCATCGAAAATGACTTTGTTGCATTTTCTTAATCTTTTATATCAGGACTTTCATTTCCCAAAATATTTTGATGAAATTAATATTCTTAGTGTGTTAGAATGGCCCCCAAAGTCGTTCTTCTGCTTCAGTGAGTTAAAACAAAAGGCTCCTGAGACGCCGATTTTTATCAACTTTGCCGACTTGCGAGCCGCTTTTAGGAGTCGACAACCCAAGAACTTTTGGTACCGCCGAAAAGCGCGGGACCTCTTCTAGCCAATCGCATCGTCGGATTTTGAATTGGGACGGGGATGGACCAATCAGAAGGCGGATCGCGAAAGCCGTCGCCGTAAACAATCGTTGTCAAGGAGGTCACGTGTTGCGATCCGAGCGCTCTGATTGGCTGAGACCCCCTCGGCGTGCCGGAAGCGCGACTGTTTGTAAAATTTAAAGGTCCGACCGACAGAAGCAGGTGCGCGTTCAATGAGGCCTAACGTGTTAATTAGCGTGTTATTTTTTGAACTGCAAGTGCAGTTTGGATCCAAACATTGTTAGGATTACATGGCTACCCCCAAGGAGCGTGAGGAGGCCGTGGCAGCCGCGCTAAATACAATTGTTCGGACTAATCTTCATGGCGGCGCCAACGACGAGCAATGGCGAGAACTTGTCGAGGATTACTTCGTCTTTGCCGAGGACGATGGGGACTTATCGGAGGGGGAGGAGGATGCTACCCTGTCGGAAAAGGACATAGAGGATTTGGAGGAGGCTGAGGAGTCACAGGAGGACGAGGATGAGCCCCTGGTTATCACTGATCCGACGGACCAATTGCTGCAGGAGGAAACTGACAGTTGCCAGAAATTTAGGTAGGCCATGCTTGTTTGCGACTTGCGATCGAAATTGCCCAAGTTGTGTCGTTTGAAAATTCCTATAAATACCAAACCGTTAGACCTGTCCGGCCATCAGAAGTTGCCCAAACATGTTTTCTAAGATATCCCGTAATTATTTTCATGTTTCTATCTGTCTTTATGTTCAAAATCGACATTTGCTGAAAGTATGCCGCCGTGACCTACTTAATGGCGTCTCGCACTTGAACGATGGACGGCCTTGACCGTTATGCTCTCTCAGGCCTAATTAAAAGTTCTTAGCGGCCATCTTATGAACCTAATTCAATCTATAGGGGTGCCCTCACATATCTTTGACATTAATGTGGACTTTCGTCATGTTTAGGTGCTCGTGTAAGTACCACAACGACGGCCCGTGTTGTGTCCAGTTCTCAACGGCGGAGCGTCTGGACAAACGGCAGGAGGTCGCCCAGCTGACTCCAGGTGCGGCCAATAACCATCCTATTAACCGTCTTAAATGAAGATAGTTTGTCATCTATAATACCTGTATGACCTCCTGGAGGCTGTAACTTTTCCTCTGTGGCATTGACATACGATTTTCGGCCAAGTAACCTCAGTGACCACGGGGGTAGACTTTCTGAAACTTTTTTTTTTTTTCACAAAGTCAGTCGCTCGTACATCACTAAAGTTCTGTGTCGGATTTCCATTCCAGGGGAGAAGGACATGCTCCTGTTGGGCGTTACAAGTGCCTGTACTGACACCTCGGTACAGCTGTCGACCTGGAAGAAGGGGAAAAAGGGCAAGGGTGCCAGGCAGCACCAACGGAGCCACTACACCGCCGGGGGCAGGAAGGTCTGCCGGGACACCCTGCTCTTTCTCTACAGGTAATTATTCATCTCTGCAGCTAACATTCTCTGTCTAAGTAGTTCCTAAACCTGTCTCCTGCTGTAACTTATTAACATGTACACAATAATTATTTTATGTAACCAAACATTATTTTTATGTAACCGAACCTGGTATGTCCAACATTATTCCATTTCCAATTGTAAGTTGTGTGTTCTTGTTTTTTAGCTGCAGTATCAACAAGATGACCGCCATCAGCCAGTGGTATCGGGAGAACGGGGTCATACCCCGTACTAAGAGGTCAGGCGGACGCAAGGCCAACACCCACTCCCTCGACCTCGCAGACATCCGCCGCGTGGTCGACTTCATCAACTCCTACGCCGAAACCTATGCCCTCGTCCTCCCCGGCCGAGTCTCCACGCACAAACGCGACGACATCCTCCTCCTCCCCTCCAGCACAAGGAAGGTAGATGTGCATAAACGTTATCTACAGGCCATCGGGGACGCCCACCGTCAGGTTGCCGTCACCACCTTCCGTAACCTCTGGCGCCAGTTGCTACCCCGTATTGTGTGTTCTCGCCCCATGACTGACCTGTGCTGGGAGTGTCAGAGGAACAACCGTGACATCTCCTACTCCTCTAACCTCCCCGAAGTAGTTAAGCAGGCAAAGTTAAAGAAGCAGCAGAAGCACCTGGAGGTGGTGGCCAAGGAACGGGAGTTCTACCAGGAACTGACTACCGCTGCCAAGCAGGCGTATGCCGAGGCAGGCCGGCCGGCGCTCGGGCCACACACTCCCTGTTCCTCTGACATCCGGGTGCATGTATCTTTCGACTACGCACAGCAGGTCCACCTCCCCTCCTCCCCCATGCAGCCAGGGCCCCTCTACTTCCTCGTCCCACGCAAAGTAGGCATCTTTGGCGTGTGTGCTGAAGCCATCCCCCGTCAAGTAAACTATCTTATTGATGAGTCCCACTGCGGCAGCAAGGGTTCAAACGCTGTCATCTCCTACCTCCACCACTACTTTGCCAACTACTCCCTCGGTGAACGCCTCCTTGACCTCCACTGTGACAACTGCAGTGGGCAAAACAAGAACAAGTACGTGATTGGCTATCTCATGTGGCGGGTCCTGACTGGTAGAGGAAGGGGGCGAGGTCGGGGGCGAGGTCGGGGGCGAGGCCGAGGTCGGGGGCGAGGTCGGGGGCGAGGTCGGGGTCGAGGTCGCGGTCGGGGTCGAGGAAAAACCCCTGACTTGGGCTCAGAGGACTCAGACAGAGAGACAGCAGCCCAAATGCGACGTGAAATGGAAACAGACTCAGACTCAGACACTTCCCCTGAGATCACTCCCCCACCCAAACGTAAACGCAGCCAAAGTCGGGGGCGGGGGCGTGGTCGGTCTACATCCTCTAGCAACTAGAATCATAGACTAGAATACCTGTATATAGTTCGAATTTTAATATTTTATTGGTACTTTTGTGCCTTTTGAGTTGTTTTAGACTCACAGTTTACTAACGTTTTGTGATCTTTCAACTTTATGGAACTTTTATCCAACTTACCTGGAACTATGACACTTATTATTTATGGCAAAACAGGCTGAAATACACTTGAACATTCCCATAGACACTTTACAAGTCGTTGTGACTTCAATTCAGCCTTCTAGAACAGGTATTGTGACTGTTTAAGCTTGCCCTCTTGCTTCAGTTTTTCATTTTCAGGTGCAGATTTACAGGAATTGTACTCTATCTTTACAAGGCCGGCATGATTAAAGTTTCCATTTCTAAAGCATGACTTCACAGTATTTTGTAGTTCAACTAGTCTAGAATGTATATTCCAAGTCTCAAGTCGGTGGGAGATAAACTTCTAGTGGTATCCAAGGAATTCCGACCGAGTCTAACCAAAACCGCACATAAAAACTTCAAACGCGTTTTTCTCAGAATCAAGTTTCCAGCCTACCGCGTATAGGGAAAAACCCAACTTTGGCCCTAATCATCGTACGAACACAATCTTGGTATCAAAATGAAGCTCTTTTCGAGGTGAGGAACATATCTTACTAACTCAAATTCGTATCTCCGCGACTTGCGACGCATTATGTCAGATCGGGTCACATATATCCTTCTAACATGAGGCCCTTAACAAGTCTAAAGATCTGGATGATTATGGATCTATTGAAAAATATGACATTGTTAAGGACCTAAATTCAGTGAAGTAAATATTAATGGGAAGGTTCTTAGTCTATATGTTTGTATTTTTGCAAACATTTAATATGTATGAGTGAGAAAGAGCAAGTCTATTGTGGATAACTATCCATAAATGATTATTTATGTAAAGAACCTTTCTTGTGTGAAGATCAATATTAATTTACACTCATTTCTGGCTCCTGACATGCAAAGAAACATTTATTTTCATTCATTAAAATGATTGACATTATCTCATAATTGTGACCTACATAAGTGACCTAGATAGGTCATAGGTCAATTACATATAATAAAAATGTTAGATGACATGTTTTCTATGATGTTTTATAGAATGACATGCTCCATAACACTGTATTTGTGAACTGTTCATCAAAAATGCATTTTTTATGATTAAATTGTATTTTTCAACTTTTTTTCTTAAAATGTGAATAACTTGAGTTGCCCAAAGATTTCAGCTTGGCACCTGGCAGATTTGAAATCAGAAGATTCTGGAGATAAAGAATCAGTCAAAAAACATTGTATGGATGCCATGTCAAGGTATACCCCTCTGGCCAATAGACTACAGGGGATTTTCTTTAAAAATGGTGACATGTGACATCGACGTTTCTTAAATTCGACAGGCATGTTGCTTTGACGGTTTCTTGACGTGACGACATGGGCGTTACTTCGACATCCGACATTAGGACCAACCAATCAAGTCGTTATAAAAACACCACCCCTCCAGACAGAATACATTAAACGATAGGTCTCGTCCTCCGTTACAAAACTTAGCCTCCCCCCTCCCCCCAACCTCTCGAATGTAGACTTGAGGTGCCAGATTTCTCTCCTTCCTAGTTTTTACGATTCGTTATGGACGCAATTTGTCTAGAGCTGTCACAAAAGCGTTAATGTCCCTTAAGATGCAAAGGGAACTTCAAACATAATAAATCATATTTTCTTTAGTGCAAAATTATAAATCCTCTTCAAATACCGCTTGGTGTTTCTCAAGCACATTGCCAATGATCTTCAGACTCGAAGGTGATTCTACTCTCTTGATCTTTGGCCAGGCAAGCTTAATCACCTGTAACCACTGATCCTGAGTTTGACCATGATACGAGGCGCACGTCTGTAATACAACCACAGGTCATATAATCTCCTTTGTATGACACTCAAGGTTAACCTTGGTTTTGTTTGAAGGGACATGAGACAGGTGCTCCTTATTATCAGTAAAACTGATAACAGACAAAACTGCTCCCTTATCAAGTACCATCTCAACCGACTTCCCTGAATGTTACAGGTCAAGTCATAACAATCTCTTCCTCATGAATTTATTCAGAGATAAGCATGGTGAGATATGTTTTCCTTTGGTTCATTATAATTATTCTGTTATGCTTTTTCTTGTTTTGTTATTTTTCTTAGTCTATTCTACCCATTTAAACCTCATTCTTAGATCTGTAATGGATTTCTATTTTGGGCAAACACCTCTTAAACCTTTTAAAACTAATTTTCTCAGCTATATTTTTTAAACATCGATACCTTGGTAACCGTGTAAGAAATCGAACTGGAATGTTCCTGTTCATTGTCTCAAAAAAATAATTGATTAACGTCTTAGAAATATATTTTTGACAACAAAATCGTGTAACGTTTTTTTTTATTTTCAAAACATTATTTTCTAGATTTGATAAAGTAATGTAATAAGAAGACATTATTATGGGGTATGAGGTCAGATATATTAACCTGCAGGTCAATTGGCCCGCGCCCTTTACAGCAAGGGCCGAAATTGGCCGAAAGGTAGTCTCCAGCCAGCCTCTGAAGAGTTGGGACCGTCCATAAATGTGGCCCGGGATTTGTGGATACTTAAAAATAAATCTATGATCCATTAAAGAGCAGAGGCGGATCCAGAGGGGGGGTCCAGGGGGTCCTGACCCCCTCCTTTTGGTGGACCCCTAAACTAGGGAAAGAGGGGAAAAGGTTCCATGCATGTGTGCAAATACATGCATTTTTAGTACTTAGCCTATATTATGCTGACCCCCTCCTTTTGGAAATCCTGGATCTGCCTCTGAAAGTATGTGTATATATAGCCAACCGCGCTCCTGGAACGCTTATCAGTTCTAAAGAGGTTGTTATCTCATAAAGTGTGGGAGGTGTATAAACATACATAGAATCTTTTCAATAAGCCCGTCCCCAGTTTTCACCAGTATTAAAGTTTACCATGAAGTATATTCTCAAAATTGCCTCCGTGCTTTTTCCATGAAGAGAGTTGCATAATACAAAATTGACCAAAGCAGTTTGGTTGACAAATTGCTTCTTAAATTTGTAAAATACAGCTTTTTACAGGTTGGGGATACAACGGGAAAACCAGTACGTTCCTGTATAACAGATTGTACTGATACCCCAGGACGTCCTGTTTTTAATTTCAGGACGTACTTTTTTTTTCAGTACGATTTGATGTCGTTGCCATGGCAACCTGGTTGTAACTTTTAGAACATATTAGATGTATGCCTCTAACTCTTTTAATATTGATTAAATCCTATTACGGTAAGCGACAAAAAGTTTGGTATTAGTCTGACTAAAATGTTTGTATTTTTTGTAATATTACACTACCATGCTTTGTGTGGTGATAGGCTGGTATTTGTAAATAAATTACTTGTCCATCAGTCTATCCGTGTAAATTCAAAAAATTTTAGTCTGACTAAAATGCCTCACCTTTTATTTTTATGCATAGGCCTATCTTTACTTTTAGAGGACTAAACTATTACGCTATTTGTATAGCCACACCGATATGGAATATGTATAGCAATACCTATAGAATGATTATTCCAGTGGATGTGGGTGACGTAAACAGTTTCGTAATCTTGATTATGCTGAGTTAAGGACAAACACCAGGTATGGCGACCAAAAAACTTTCACGAATATTCGTGGTAATAATTTCGTGCCTCACGAACCTTGGGTAGGTCCAGAAAACATTCACGAACCTTTGTGAGTGTTCACGAACCTTCTCAAACATGCAAAATTCCCTCAATGAAGTATTTATCTGTGTGCAAATTCCTTTCCCCTATCTCCGAGAGGAACATTAAAGTGTAATTGAATAGTTTGAACATGGAAAAAAATGAAAAAAATGAAAAAAAGTAATACATGAGATACGTGACCACGAATCCTTCACGAACCCAAAATTTGGAATCGTGACTATTTATTGAACTTGGGATTCGTGAATCTTTTTTGGTCACCCCCCCCCCCCCCAGTGATTCAGTGGTGGATCCGTGGGAGGGTGGGGGGGGGGGGCGGGGTCCCGGGGGTCCTGACCCCTCCTTCTTTTTAAGGTGTTTATTACATAATATCCTTCAGGGTTTCTCCTAGTTTTCAGGAGTGTTACAGAATTATTATGATAAAGAATAGATGATAACAACATACATAATATCAAGATGATATCGTTGAGATTTACATTATATTATTAAATAAAATGTGAATGTACATATATTATCGAATTGAGTTTCAGTTACTCAAAGTCACACACATTATAATACATCATGAATCACATTTGAAGTTATTATGAATTAGTGGGGTAACCTTTTGAAACCAGCTATTCACTCGTCGCGGCGCTGGTCACACGTCAATTTAAAGTTTTGCCTTCAAGTAATTAGTGAATTATTAGTAGGATAATAATAGATACTGCTATTTTTTCAGCTAGGTTACCCGTTACTTGTTCTTCATATATGTTATTACTTTAATAAATATCTTTATTCTCAGCTTCAACTATGATGTTCGAACATATCCAAAGCGGTCATCAAAATATACCTTTTTATGACTCAGGTACGGGATTTCTAATCACTTTTGAAAGGTTATGGATTTCCTTCATCTATTAGGCTGGAGTTGAACGAAATTTAATGTCCGATTTGGTTAGTCCTAGTCAAGTTTATTTGATTTGACTTCACAGCTTGCCCAGTGGTGCCATCTGGCGTATAAAGTTGCAGTTTCCTTGGCACTCCCCGACACTCTTAGCTCATTATGATTATTGATACCGTGGTTTGTTTTTGGTCTATATTTTGTTCTATACATTACCGGACGCATTTAGTTTTATTTAGTCCTTTTCCGGCTTGGAAAATACGTTCTTGAATAGAAGACATAAACCCCTGGACATAAACACTTAACAGGCATAGCTATATTTTTAATCCTACTCTCAACTTTCGTCAGGTTTGACCAAATCACACTTTCATCCAACATTGATCATACAAAGTAAATCCCTTTACACGTACGGTAAATATAACTATTGCTTTAAAGAGTTATTCTTTTTGCTAGAAATATTTATTTCAATGTAAAATTCTCAGAGGGGGTGGTGGAAACTCTTTTATTAGGACGTCCTCTTCCTTTTTACAAATCTCTAGTTTCTCCTGAATTATAATTACAAAATTAATGACAAACACCTCAAATATTAAATGAAAATTGCCAAGTTCAATATTTAAGTCCCTGACCCCTAAAATGAACATGGCCACATGGGCATTTTGGGACCTGAGTGACATGGGACAGAAAAGGCCGAACCCCTCTTTTGTTGGTTGGTAGTTCAAATTATAAATGGCGGATCTGGGGAGGGGGCGCGAGGGGGCGCGAGGGGCACCCCTCCCCCTATTTTTGACCGAATATTATGTAAAAATTATCGGGCCTGGAGGATCCAGCCGAAAATTTTTCAGTAGGGCGCCTCTCCCCCGGCCATTTTGGAAAATTTCTGGATCCAACTTTGAGGTAATTGGTATATCAGTTTCTAACTATAATTAAATACTGTATTCCACTATACGATTTTAATCCAAAATCATTAGTGAGTTATTGTATTATTATTTTACCAAAGAGGTATTAGGCCAAAAGGAAGGTTTTTCATATCTTTTTCAAATCGTGTGCGATCTGTATAGGTTGGTGTGATATTCCTCTTGAAAATTTAGAAACAACCAAATTTTCGGAAATAAAAATCTACTTGTGAAAAACAGGCTTAAGGTCATAATTATTATAATCTATACCGACCCCTGGATAACTCCGCTGGGTCCCCACAGGAGTGCATATATCACCTCTTTATCGGTTTCCTTATTATACGTCCCGGTGGGAGGTACTGATGGGTACCAACGTCACGTGACCTGAGCTGGTTCCTGACCTGTCCATGGTTGTGACCCTTTACACTGTGGTAACCAGCTTCAAGGGTTGATACATGTTAAACCACAAGTATATACCCACATAACAAAAGTACATTACATGTATTTATATTTTTTTTCGCTTTATTACAATTGTTTTCCAGTACACAATAAATGATAATAAATGAAACTCTAGGATTTGAGATCCATTATCTACAGCGAAGACCCGGAGAATGTTGAAAAGTACCAAACTAATAAAAAAGGATGTCTATACACCTTTCTCACAAGTTTATGCAATGGACCCTTCCATAGACCTTGTGCAGACGTGGTCATGTGACTACATTTTGGTGATCACCATGTGCTCTTCCTGAACATGTGTTTATTTCATAAATAAATATATCATTAGTTATATACAATGACAGTTGTTCAGTATGATTTCAAATGATTGTTTCAGACACATTTAACAATAATAATAATTGTGTGCTACATGTTGGTGAAGTTAATGATACTATAATGAATTCTAAGTTGATCACCGAGATGGTGTCCGCGGCCGGTCCCTTTCTGGCCGTTGTGACATCATCTGTACAATATCCATACATGCCTTGTACCCAAAACCTCATTCCCTGTTCCATGATACTCCATACCCCAAAACCCTAGCTCAGGAATTTCCGCTAGCCTGGCGCCACAATAATGAAAAAGGTCTATAGGTTTGCAGTGAGTTTCTAAACTTATCTACCAGGTGGCAGCATTGTACATTGGTCATAGAATATTGGTTCCAACTGAAGGCTGTATTCCACTTACCAATAATTGTAACTTTTATTTGCGATTTCAGAAATCACAAGAGGGGATAATAATGATTCATGACATAATTAAATATTATTTCCTTCAAAAGAAAGGACTTATAACTCTCATTCAAAATAGTATGTAGCAGGTGTACGTTCCTGGCACATTGATTGATATAATCTGGGTGTAAACTCTCATCAATGTCTAGCCTCTGCCTCCTGAGAAAACAGTCACCATTAGCATGTTTCTTATTTTGTCTATCGGCCAACAAAAATAGTTAAACTATGCAGATGTTATTGATAAACAGCATGTCATGACCATCGAGGTTAAAGGACATAGTGAAGTAGTCCGTCCCTGACCTACTTATTTGCTCCCGTAATATACATTGTACTCATTAATATCATTACCATTATGTACAGTTACAGTAGTGATGACGTTTTTTGCATATCCCTTTTTTATTTTCATCGGAGCACAAAGTCGCATGTTCATTACAGATACCCATATAGATAATGTTGCCTTCATAATTATAGGGGACTAATTTAGCTTGAAAAAAAAGACTAATGGTTTTTATATTGCCAATGACGTAATCCCATGTGATGCAACCGTTGTACGGACATGATGAATAGTCTCATTTGTTTTATGATAAATATGTCAACCGACACGAAATTGAAATTTAATAATATCATGTTTATGTGCGTATCAAGGGAGGGGGTCAAGCTAATGCTTTATATGTATGCATATAATTATAATGGAATTTAATATTATTTCTCTGGAATATAATTCAAATCAAAACTAACAACAGAATAACACGTATGGGGCTATGGGTGGGGGTCCCATGTCAAGTGTCGAATTTAAACAATGGCCATGTCGCCTGTCGTTATACATCAGTTTAGACCCATGTCACATGTCGAATTTAAGAAATAGCACTGTTCCATGTCACTATCCTTTTAAAGCCCCTGTCGCATGTCGAATTTAAGAAAAGAGCCATGTCATTTGTCACTAAATTGCCATGTTGCCTGTCGAATTTAAAAAAGAAAAAACGAAAAACGGCCATGTCGCCCTGTCAATTTTAAGGGTCTACACCCCCACTTTTGACTATGATTCTGAATATTATTGCATTTGTGATGACGTCACAAGGTGCGTGGCATCCGATTGGTCAATCCGTGATGGAACGCGGAAGTGACACCCATATATTCGGGCGTTGCCCTTTAAGCTGACGTTAACCTATGCTCCAACCACATTCCTCACCAGAAATGTATATATATGTATCCTTCGAATTCAATATGGAGAATGAAGCATATGATGCAGAAGGTCTTTTGTCAACACCGAGACATCGTCTTTTTTTCCGTTTAGTCATAGACTCTCTGGTTTAGACGATATGTATTATGTATGAGCCAAAGCATGATTGTTATTACACACCAGCGGATAATCTACGTTACATGAAAAGGGATAGGCATCGGTATCCCATATCGTATTAAAGCAATTCTACATAAAATGTTCTTGTAGGACTTTGTGATCTGAGAATAGGATACACGTGATGTGATATGTAAGTTCCAAATAAAAGCGTAACCATTGCATAATCTTCTTGCATGTTCTTCTTTATTCAAAGAATTTTTAGAATGATATTTGCATATTGTTGAATCTTTAGGGCTCGAAAATTAGTAGAATCATGTGGCATTGAATTTTCAATATGAGACCATATGATCATGTCAAGGGTCGTGGAGTTTAATGGTGATACAAATAAGAATGTTTGCGTCATTATGACAAACGTCATTCTCCAGAATATAAAATTCAACTTACATTTTCGGATGAATTTCAAGTTTATAACCATACATTTTCTAGGGGAAAATTGTGAGGGTGCATTGGAACACTGCCACTGAAGCAAGAACATCGAGAATCTTAAAGAAAAAAAAATGTTCTTTTGTCAGGAAGGCAATAAAAAGACAAAAGCAAAACGTGATCAGTGATCTCGATAAATCCATTTCAAGCCCCATAAAAAAAATATTATAAAATTAAAACCCATAATAAGAAATTATTAATTATATATATATATATATATATATATATATATATAAATCGCGACTAAACAGGTACACCCACCCCCTGGAGCCCCAGCCCCTCCTTGGTCGTTGCAGGAGGAGGGCGTGGAGACCAGCCTCGGTAGGTGGGGCTGTAATAACGTGCCTGTGGTCACTGGAGGACGACGAACAGACAGACACCCTGGAGGAGAGTGAAGCGTCACCACCAGGGTTGGGTCCATCCACGCTCGGTGACGGCAGAACATTTTGAGACAATAACTAAAGGCTGTGTTCCAGTGCACGATTTTACTCCCGATTTTAAATATCGCCTGCGTCAAAGGGAGCCAATAACAATGTTGTGTAAAAATAATGACAACATTTTGCAAACTCAAATAGCTATGGCAATATGTCATCAGAGTCTAACATAAGCCATTGGTACATTATACATCATGATAACTAACTATATCACTTTACTTGAATTCTATTTTACTCATGTTAATTAATTATGCTTGAAGACAGCAATGTTTGTAAACAAAGCAATTTAGGTGGGTCACTGAAATTGACAACTGATCATCTGATGAGTTTTAATGTATGTAAAAGTAGTTTAAGTCTGTATTCAAAGTTAATATTCTAACACGCACCTAGGTAATAGCCATAGAATAAATTTCAATAGTTAACAGAATTTGCAAAGTTTTCACCCAACATTGCTTTTTGCTCCCTTTAATAGCAATAAATCATGGACACTTTAAATCATTAGAAAGGGCTTTTAATTCTCTTTCGAATGATATGTAACATGCGTGATCTTGTGTTAAAGTTTTGATGAAAGGCAGTAATTCAATAAATTGCCAGCAGCAAGAATCGCCTGGTAGTGTTTAGGCTTAACGGTGATTCTGTGGACATTATGGCCCTAGACCCTTAAATTTGACACGGCGACATGGCCCTTTTTGGGCTTAATGACATATGATATGGCTATTTCTTAAAATCGACAGGGCGACATGGACGTTTCTTAAATTCGACATGCGACCTTAGGACCC
The DNA here is from genome assembly GCA_936440205.1 of Lepidonotus clava. Lineage (NCBI taxonomy): Eukaryota > Metazoa > Annelida > Polychaeta > Phyllodocida > Polynoidae > Lepidonotus > Lepidonotus clava. The sequence continues at coordinate 11,825,146 of OW387138.1, forward strand.
CCCCCATCAATGGCCCCGACATTGGCTGACAAAGCTACGACGTCAAGGCTGTGAGTGGGAGGGAGTGAATGCTTTGTATGCGTACACGCCGGAGGGAGCAGCTCGTATTAGTCTCTCACTGACTGGCTAATCCACCAGTCAACGGTGAACCACCACCACCACACCACCACCAGCACCACTCAGGCCCCGCCCGCACCACTGACCACCACCGCCACCACTACTACTACCACCACGCCCTAGGGCCACATACATGTCTTCTTCACACAACTGGTCATCATCAGAGTGACCAGTACGTCTGAAAACTGACCAATCGGCCAGCAGACCCTTGGGAACTGACTCGCCGACGCACCATCAATTGGAAAGAAGATTAAGACTGGGCGGAGTTGGAGCTGATCTAACTTTATCATTATAATATTCACTGGAGGAGTTTATAGGCTCAAAAAGCTCTGATTTTACTTGAACGCCACATATTGCTTTTGGAGTCAAGAGAGCGTACATAGGACAAGCCTAGGATGTATCCAGGAAAGCTACTACTTTGGGCTTTTGCCCTAAGCCTAATCCTGCTGCTGGACCTCTCCGGAGCCCAGGGTGAGTGAATGGCTTATCTATGACCTTAATCCTTTTACCATACATCATTTTGATAATCTCTGTTTTCTTAATCGCTCATCAGGATTAGTGTTGGAGTAAACCATGTCCGTAATGATGGGCGCTCTGCCGCATGTGTAGGCTTCTTAGGTCGTTAGTCAAGCAACAAATTAGTTTCGCATGTGCCCTCTTAGAACCCCAAGAAAAATAAACTGCTGCGGTTTCAGTCCAAGGATGTGGCAGAACGGAATTTGAACACGCAACCTGTCGGAAATCAGTGGCGGATTTAGAGGGGGGCGCGGGGATTTTTCTTTTCAATAGCGCCCCCCAACCTTTTTCGAAATCATGGATCCGCCACTGGAAATTATCCAACATAACGTACATACTTTTTACAGGTCTATTTCAAGAAATAAAGTCCCAAATGATCTATACTTTTTTCCATGTCTATTTTTAAAAAAAAATAAACTCCCTAATAAAATCCTTACCGGTTTCATGCCATGGCACACCGGTGCTCGGCCTTTACAGTGAATCAACATAAATACATTTCCAAATCCCCCTATTAAATTGTCGCTGATTGTCTTTTCTCAAAAGGTTAATTCTATGCAATGCACAACTTCCCAGCGTTATCGGGATATATTTTGCATTTTTGTGTTGTTTTCGCTTTGATATTTTGATCTAGATTTTGTTTTTTTTGTTCTGATGTCAAACAATTATCTAGTCTGGGTCGACTAAGTATAACAAGCCAAGTTATTCTGTACTTTTGCCGATACCATATAGGAGGTCAATTGGTTTAACCGTTATCGTTTCTTTTGTTGAAATCCTTTGCAAAGTAGTAGTGTTGTTTGCATGGTTTTTCATTTCATTTCAATCCATCGAATATCATTTCTAACCATATAGTCCATATATAGATCCCTCCTTTATACTACCTTTTTAGACCATAATTATATATTTGCAATTCGACTTCTTACATTGCAGCTGAATAATAGTGCCAACGCAACAGCTTATTAAAAAATCCGGTGTTGAAGGGATTAACTGATTTGCTACATGAATCGATGTAGGAATATGCTAACATTTCAATATGATGATAAATATCCATTTCATTCATAATATTATCATAAAGATACTATTCCTATCATCTATTTGATGTTATTTGTGTAAGGATTTATATTAATGATACCATGTATGTGTGAAAAGATTCGCCAATGCTACAAGCTAGTATAAACCATAGGCTATGGAGGCTATCCACAGGCTAGGTAGGTATGCACAATTTTAAAAGTTACGTTCTTTACTTGACAGATTACCCAATAATGGAAATAATTGTTAGATGAGTATAGGTTGCCAAAATTTAAAGCTAAACCATAGGCAATTACAAAGACACTATCGTGACTTCAGATTTCTCAGATTTCCCAAAAACCCTTATAACAAGTACAATATAGGTCCCCCATACTGAATACTAAAAGAAACCATAGGCAATTACAAACACAATCTTCATAAATCTTGACAAATTTCCCAATGATACCAAAGATACCCTTCTTCCATAAAAGAGTATAACAATCCCATCTCTACCCCCTTGGGACCGGCGACCAGTGGCAGTGGGGTGAGACGGTAGTGGTGATTTGTCAGGTTTTCAAAAAACCCTTATAGCTGTAAGTAAAATATAGGTCCCTACTGAATACTAAAATAAACCATAGGCAATTACAAAGACACAATCTTCATAAATCTTGACAAATTTCCCAATAATGCCAAAGATACCCTTCTTCCATATAAGAATACAACAATCCCCCATATCTCCACCCCCTTGGGCTGGCGACCAGTGGCAGTGGGGTGAGACGGTAGTGGTGGTGTTTGCAGAACCTGCTCAGATTTCTGACATTCTTAACCTCCTGCCCTGGAGCACCGGCTTGGCGGCACACTCCCACAAGGACCAGGAGGAGGGCCTGGTGTATCAGTGTCACCACTCCAGGGCGGGGAACGGGGGACACTTACAGGGGAAACTTAAAGCCATATACTGTACACGGGCGATTTTCACTGGGCGCGGCCATGTTGAACAAGGGTGGTCCTGATTGGGTGAAAATCCGCATAAAATTGGGCACCACAAGGTGAAATACAGAAATACCTTGCGGTGGTATTTTTGGCGAACCATCGTCAGTACCACCGCAAGCACCACCGCAAGTAATTTACAAAGGTTTTCTATGGAGTACTTGCGGTGGCAGAAATCAACATGTTCGTTTCTGAAATGCAAATGGCTTGCGATGGCAGATGAGCCCACCGCAGACAGCCCCCCCACCGCATAGTGGAATATGGCCTTCACTCAAAGAAGTAAGCTTAATGTCGCGCCATTTGCTCCGGCACAGTAGAATGGAAAAATGCGCATTGATGCAGACAACATTAATGCGTCGATAGCTCTTTTTGTTTTCAGGGAAAACTCACTCCCAGAACCCAGTAGTTAGCTGAAGGGCGTATCATTCACACCAGCGCATTATAATAGAAAAATGCGCCTTAATACAGGCAAAAATGCTTCAATGGCCCATAGGCCTTTTTCAGGGAAAACCCACTCCCAGAACCCAGTAGCTAGTTGGAGGGCGTGCCATTCACCCAACGCATTAAAACCGAAAATGCGCATTGATGCAGGAAAAAATTCGTCAATGGCTCATATATTGTTTTCAGGGAAAACCCAGTCCCAGAACCCTGGGCCCAGAACCCAGTAGTTAGCTGAAGGGTGTGTCATTCGCCCAACGCATTATATTGGAACATGCGCATTAATGCACATAAAAATGCGTCAATGGCGCATATATTTTTCTTAATTTAATGGTCGAATGCGAATGAGCCAACTTTTCTCTCCCATAGGTACCTTGTACCCAAAACCTTAGGTCCAGCTCACTTGGAAACCATACCCCAACCCCGGGACCCCAACTGTTTGGTGTAGACGAATCCACTGGCAGGGGGCCACACTATAGATCTGGGACACAAGAAACAACCTAAAAACTTGAACATTTTCTGTCACCCCCTGTTAGTTCATCCATTCCTATGTTCTCGCAAATTCACCAAAATGTGACCCTAGTGGCACATTCAAAGCGTAATGACAATACATGTCCTGTTAGGGAGCAGCTCGTATTAGTCGCTCACTGACTGGCTAATCCACCAGTCAACGGTGAACCACCACACCACCACCACCACCACCACTTGCAACACTTTATATATAAAATAACATTTATAATTCCTAGTCAGAACTCTTGCTATGTCACATGAAAAGGAACACAAAATGAGCTCTTTCTTGATGACCAGATCTATAGTTAAAAGGTCTATATCTCCTTTTTAAAGACAGTACCCTCCATCCTCCAGTAACTCCTAAAATGGATATATATGCCCTCAGACCCTGGAGTTTGTTACCAGTCACTACCCCCACCTACAGGAGGGCCATACTTTATATAGAGTGCGTCGTGAGGGTCACCCTGGAGTAGTGGGGTCTGAGCAGGGCGGGGTCGTCGTATACTGGAGGAAAGGGGGACGGGGCGGTGAATGAACTTTAGGGGGCTGAATGCCATCATGCATGATATTTGTGGTGGTTGTAAGATTTTGAAGTGAGTAAGAGGTCCTAAGGAAAAAGGTTGTTCTCTTGGGTATGGGACGGATTCTATATTAGGAACGTACACACATTGTCCAGAAACTGTTGAGAAAGTGGTTGAGGCCTCCACTCCAGTATTCAACTCTTCATCCAGCACTTTATAATTATGTTTAAATGACGTCTTTGAGAAACTGTCTAGATTATGATATTGTTATATAATCAAAATGATGTTCTTGAAGATGGCCGTTAAGAGGGCAGTTGCAGGTGGCAATCCTTCCTTCTAACCCAGAATATTTTATCCCAGAATATAGCACCGCCACTTTTTTGTATTAATAAAACCTATTTCTAGCTTTAACTGCTTATGTGCAAATCCTAGAACCGCTTTTATATGAATGCAACCAATACATTAAAGGACAACATTATTTCGACGATTTTCATTGTAATACACCCAGCACCCCTCTGTCATACCGTTATTAAGACTACTATCCATGGCTACACTGGAGGGTACTAAGGGCAAGTAGGGGGGTTATTATTTTAGGGTTCTCCATGGCGGCGGTGGGTGTGGGTGTGGGGTTGGGGCCCTCCCGTAGGGTTGACCCCTCTGGAGGAGGCTCCTCCAGGGTTGGGTCGTTACTGGGACGGCCGACCTCCACCTGTCAACGCCCTCCGCTGGACTTCGACTATTTAGCATAGACTTGCGCCAAGGCTGTCATATCAAATGATATTATTAATTTATTGCTTTTTTTGAAATTTTCAAATAGCTGTTTTATTATGTTAGATAGATATATAAGAGCATATCAGATTTATACAATAATCGCATTAGATCAATTGCAAACTTATTTTGTTAGATAATTAGGAGCATAGGAGACTTAATCAATGATCATTATAATGAGATCAATTCTTGACTAGTATTTGCCATATAATGAGTTTAAGAGTATAGTGATAGTGTTTATGATATATCTATGACATATCTGATTAACAAGGATAATACAGATTCTGCTAGCAGGCTGTCTGTCTTATTTGGCTATTTTTTGCTCTATAACTATAAAAGTTTGTTTCCAGTGTATCTACAATTATTGTCCTGATGACCATAAAAAAAATTATTATTTTAATAGGAACAAAGCATTCTTAACCCTTAGGCAAATAGTTACATATCATAATGCGTTAGATATGTTTTGTCATTATTAGTACATTATAATAGAACAAAATGATTGGAACTACATCTACAATCCAACGAATGGTGTAAGCATTGTACATATATATCACATCAGCATCATAAGTTGAACATCACCTAGTACTACATTTGAATTCCTCAAGTCACATTACCACCAGCCCCCAACAGCCATAAACAACATTAAAATCCTCCAAAGTCACATACTAAGAATGACACATCCATTTAGCGCCCTCAGACCCTGGCAAGTCTACAGATAAGGGTTGGGGTCCTACCCAGTTGTGGGTGATACGAGTAGATAGCACTGGCCACGCCTATACATCAGTAACCCTACCCCTTCTTCAATCTCCCCCAACCAACCCATGAACTGATTATTCCTCACCTCAAAGCCTAGGCCGAGTTTCCTATATTGATCTAGGCTCCCCGAAATATATGTATGTACTTACGGTTACCTCGCTAGGGTTCAGGTCAGTCAGTGTGGTTTTGGTTAACCTGTTAAATTGAATGGATTTAGCTTAATGGGTCATAATGGGAAAGCAATAAGGGGAGTGATAAAATCAGGAAATTTTGAAAGCGTCGGTGGCCGGAAGTGGAAAACCTTGAAAACTCAGTACATGTACATATACATTTTTGGGTCAAGGTTCCGCCAAGCACAGTAGAGGGTAGGTTTTCTGGAAGGGGAGCGTCAAATGCTCACTTAACCCCCTTGTGTTCTTTGTTTGAAATAACATAAAACTTATATTTGCATTTAAGAAATGGTCATCACAATTGAACAAATAAAATCAGAATTAGGAAGGAACATCTATGTTTAGTTATGTAACAACTGACACTGCGTAGCTAAGTTAGCATGACCGACTATGTATTGGCATCATGGCACCAGTAGGTAAAGGGGCGTTTACAAATTCCCTACGACAATGGTCATCGTAAAGGCCCTATATCCTACAAAACTTTGATGATATTACAAAGAATTCTTACAAAGGAGTGATACAGTTATTGAAATTGACCATTTTGAGTATTTTACTCATAGCTAACAAATGATTTTGTCTCTAATATGTGTGGTTTCTCTATGACTTCGTCATATCACAGCTAATGTCGTGTAGTCTAATAGGGCCTTCCCAGCCAGCTTGCGGCGTAACAGAAACATTCTGTGACCAAACTTTTTAAGTCAGTTTGTTACTTAGTACTTACTAATATGGCACGCAACAATAACGTTATTGATTGTGAGGTTTCAACCTCACCAAATAAGAATGCCATCGTAACATTATTTTGGTGAGGTTAGGACGAATCCAAAACATAAACTTGTAAGAACATTCTGTTTAGGTTGAAGAACATAACCAGAAAGTTGCAATAACATCGCAGTGCAAAGTCACAGCAGTACATTGCAGCGTCTTAATTGGAAGTCATCAAAAGAATGTAAGAACCAAATACAGAACCAACCAGACAATTGCTGCAACGTTAACGGTTATAATAACGTTGCATCCTTGGCTGGTTCCCAGGCCCCCAGGTTCTGACGGTGGTGGTATTTTCCTCCTGGGTCCCTGTCAGATGGTGGTCTATGTCAGTGCGTGCAGGGGGACACGCCTGTGATGACACAAATGTCTCAGAAAACATCCCATCAACACACCCAAAAAACCACACCCGACAGGCACGTCATCACCGCCCAGGTCTATAGGCAAAACAAAGGCAGATAGGCGTATTTATTAAGCCTATATTCCTCTGCTAAGCCTATGGAATGATAAATATCTGAGGGTAATTTTTATCAATAGTCTATGCTGCCTTAGCATTACCCAGGGTTAATCATGTAGACTGGAAAGGGGAAATGAAATATAGAAAGTGAAATTCAAGGCTAAAGAATACAACTAAAGAAATATGACACATTAAAGTATTGTTTGTAGTTATCACATAGCAAACGCTATTACATAGTTATCAGATAGCAAAAGCCATCTTATAGTTGTTCAATAAGAATTATATAACATGAAAATGTTTGTTGTCAGGAACCCATATTTTATGCTTTATTACCCTCTGGATCGACGAGCCGGGCGTATTCTTTGTCAGGTGTATTGCTAGGCCATACACCCTGCATCATTACCGGTTTGTTTTCATGATTTTTTAAACGTAAATTTACAATATTTAACATTAGTGTTGGATAAAAAATAAAGGAGAACCTTTGGGGTCGTCCTCGGGTGGCTGTATGACCTATGGGGATCGTACAAACCTGGGGCTTCGCTGTCGGATTGTAATGGTCCCCTATGGATCGTATAGCCACCCTCGGACGCCCCCTGTGGTTCTTCTTATTGTAATATGTATTTTATCAAGATAATTACATGTAGATTACTATTGAAACTTTGGTATCAATAGAATATAGAAAAAACATATTAGGATACTTATGGTAATAGTTACCAGAAAAAATGGAAGGTCCGTGTGGACAATAATTTCACTTTTTAGACTCATCCATAACAGACCAATAACATTTAAAACTAGTTAACCCTTTAGACCCCGCAGTTTGCATTCATAAATTGCTTGATTTCCCCAAGATTTCCATGGATTTCCCTCCGGAATTCCCTAAATTCCTTTCAATTGAGGAAGTTCAAAAGCTAGCCAACCTCTATCAATAAATGTTATAAGCATGAGGTTTGTAGCAATGGATAGGAAATTAAATCAGCTTTAAAACGATATATTGGCCAATTTTATATATTGAATATTCACAGAAGTGTCCCCCTTGGAAAAATAAGGAAAAATTAAGGAAAAATGGTCATTTTTCCGGGCGGCTACGGCCGGATCGGGGACTACACCCACGGGCGGCTATGGCCGGATTGGGGTCTAAAGGGTTAAACTATAACTTCACACTTAAACTATGTGGGTGCCGTTGCTCTAACCCAGCTGTAAGGGAGCCCTTCGGGTCTCATCAGCTAATGACCCATCTGACATACCTGAGGGCCCTGTGAATAATGAGGTCAATCACCTCACCTGATTAGACCTTAATTAGTAGGAGGTGAGTGAGAGGTGACCAATGGGCCAGGTATGTAGGGCATGGAGCTTGGATTAACTCTAAAGGCCGTATTTCATGTACCGAAAGTGTGGGCTGCCGACATTGATGCTTGCATTGTAACATTCTATACTGGCGCCCCGTACTTTCGGTCACTGAAAGTGCAATACGGGCCACTAAAAGTGCAAAATCGGCTGCCGAAAGTGCGGCCTGCCGATTTTCACCTGTAAAATCGGCTGCCGGCACATTATCGGCAGGAAAAAATTACCAACATGTCTGCAAAATTTATCGGCTATGCTGCCAATTGTGTATCAGCTGTACCGAAAGTGTAGTGGCTACACATCGGTAGTGCACTTTCAGTATGTGGAATACAGCCTTAACGACTAAAGCCTATATTCCACATACCGATTTTTTTATGCTAGCGATTTTGATTATATCTGTCTAATTTTGGCTGTGAATATGGCATAAACCCATACATCCAGAATAACATTTGATATAGAATTGTAAGCTCTTTCAAGTGATATATGGTTATCTTTAAGTTTAATTCCCCCTGCCCATTTTTAAAATCCTTAGCGAAATGGGAATGTAGAAATAAGAATACAGACTTAAAGCTTATATTCCACATTCCGATTTCACTTCCGATTTTAAAAATTGACACCGAAAAGGTTAGGTATTGACAAGTATCAAAGCACTAGAAAGGTTCTACAATTCACGTTTGAATGATGTAGAGGATGTATGGGTTCATGTCGTATTTTTGGAGAAAATCAAACAAATAGAAAATCACTGGCATGAAATCGGTATGTAGCATTAGGTAGGCTGCTGTTCACTTTCGAAAACTCACGATGTAAATATGTACAGACAGAATACAACATGTTAAATAGTAGAGATTTAGGAATATATTCGTATTTGTTATGCTGGTGATCAGTTTTGCAATTATTTGTATTGGATGTAATTTTAGATAGGAAATAGGAAGATCAAATAGTTATTAGTTTATTTGTACTAACATCATATTCTACTTAATTATATTTGGTAAATTATATTACATAACCCATTATAGCCTGATACTCCATAAACCAGGGGAGACCCTGGTGTTTATTGCAAGTGAAACCTGTTTACATTTAGAAATAAAAAATCAAACATCTTTTAAATATGAAGCAATAAAATGTTTTATGTATTGAAGCCTGTACCCTCGGGACCCACTTGGGTCTCAAAAGGTACCCAGTGCCAAATGGACTCACGAAGTGGGGCGGTGAACTTAAAAATTGAGGGGTGGTCAGCCACTTGTATGCCAATAAAGTGGGGCGGTGAACTACTTCTATAAAGCAATAATGGGCAAAAAAAACACATTTCAGACACAAAACTTATGCCAATTTTATCAGAAGTTTTCCTCAGCAATTTGCAATTGGGTGATTTTTGTCTATTTCATGGTACTGATACCCTCTGAATCTTAAGGGCAGTGACCTGCATACCCCGAAATCAGGGCAATCAACCAAATTTGGGAGCGGTCGGTCACAAAAGGTAGAGGTGGTAGTTTGGCAGTGGATAGTAACCTTCAAAGACTCAGTGTCCCCCACCCTCGAGCCTGCACTTCTGCTAGTTTGTTTGGAGGACAGATGCGTACACTTGGCAGTGTCCAAACCGCTCCTGATCTACTCCTGACCTGCTCCTGGGCTACTCATTAAGTAATCCTGACCAGCCCCAGAGCTGTTCCCGTCCTCCAGGGCGGCTTTCCCACGCCTGTGTGCGATGTGGAGGTTCCCGGCGTGTTGCTGAGTTATGTAACCGGTCAGCCGGACTGATAAGGGCCACGTGCAGGACCTCTGTTGGGAGAGTAAGTGACTGCAGGTTCTCTGTTGGGAGAGTGTCCGGCTGCAGGGTCTCTGCTTGGAGAATGACGGGTTAAAGTGTATGTGCTGGGGGAGTGACTGACTGCAGGTTTTCTGTTGGGAGAGTGACTGACTGCAGGGCCTCGGTTGGGAGAGTGACTGACTGCAGAGTCTCTGTAGGGAGAGTGACTGACTGCAGGGGCTCTGCTTGGAGAGTGTCTGACAGCAGGCTCTCTGTTGGGAAAGTGACTGACTGTAGGGCCTCTGTTGGGAGAGTGACTGACTGCAGAGTCTCTGTTGGGAGAGTGAATTACTGCAGGGTCTCTGTTTGGGAGAGTGACTGACTGCAGGTTCTCTGTTGGGAGAGTGACTGACTGCAGGTTCTCTGTTGGGAGAGTGACTGACTGCAGGGTCTCTGTTGGGAGAGTAACTGACTGCAGGGTCTCTGCTTGGAAAGTGACTGACTGCAGGCTCTCTGTAGGGAGAGTAACTGACTGCAGGTTCTCTGTTGGGAAAGTAACTGACTGCAGGTTCCCTGTTGGGAAAGTGACTGACTGCAGGTTCCCTGTTGGGAGAGTGACTGACTGCAGGTTCCCTGTTGGGAAAGTGACTGACTGAAGGTTCCCTGTTGAGAGAGTGACTGACTGCAGGGTCTCTATAGGGAGAGTGACTAAATGCAGGTTCTCTGCTTGGAGAGTGACTGACTGCAGGTTCTCTATAGGGAGAGTGAGTGACTGCAGAGTCTCTGCTTGGAGAGTGAGTGACTTCAGAGTCTCTGCTTGGAGAGTGACTGAATACAGGATCTCTGATTGGAAGGTGACTGACTGGAGGGTCTCTGCTTGGAGAGTGAGTGACTGCAGAGTCTCTGCTGGGAGAGTGACTGACTAGGGAAAAGGGGGGGAGACAACCATTGAGCTGCTCATCCGTAGTTCCCGGACTATCTAGATGAGCAGGAGGGAGCAATTGGTAGCTAGTTTGTGTAGAGTAGTATGCAAGAAACATTTAGAATTCCTTATCATACTGTTTGTATTTCTCCTGGAAAGTGCCCTTAAGTCCCACACCCACAAGGCAATTTCTCAGCTGAGAGAGGCTATAATAGATTATTACTGGATTCCGTTCCAAAAACCGGCAGATTTTTTTTTAACCAATTCAGATTAAACATGCACATTTCAATATAGCATACTGCTACATCATGCATCAACCAAACACATTATGGGGGTGATATCGCCATAGTGGGCATTATGAGGCTATATAATAATTATACTGACAATTTGAATAAGTTTCAGGATCACTTTGCCATCGTAATAATTATTATCACGGTGATGATCTTTTACCTTTTTCTTTTGTTATTTGCACACTACGAAGATCTAAAGAAAACATGGTTAGGTGACAAATATGAATATTCAGTCTTACAATGTTTAGTTTAATTTACTTGAAAACTCTTTTAACTTATGCTGATTTATCTTAGTCAAAATATATGGGGCATTGCTGTTTGGTGGAACCAGCCCTCCTATATATGTCAATAGTTACTCCACCCTGAAACTCACCATGTTCCACCCCTAAACCCAGATTCCTGCACTGCCTCCCTAACATTGTCTTCCAATCCTCCCCTTAAGATACTACTTCCATACATTTTTACATTTACACTCTACTACTCTGTAACAGATATGCTATTCATGGCATAGTTCTCTTTTATCGTGTGTACTTCAATTCAGTTTGCTAGAATCTGGTATCAGTTTTATTTTTTAAAAAAGGCGTTGTATCTGCCTATACCATGTGTTTTTGTTGAAACATAAGACACCTATTATGGTTTAGAAACTGCAGATTTATTTGAGTAACAGTGGCGCATTCATTGATGTGTGACCCATCTTTGATCTTAAAATCAAAGACAGTTTTCAGTGCATGTAAAACATTGGTTTGTGGGGGCGGTTAATATTGGGGGTACCGATGGACCGTGTAGCTTTTTTGTTAAGGTGTGTGTTGGTGACAAACGATAAGCTGCCCTTATTTTTAGTGATCTTGCATCTAGATTTGGTGATGAAGCAATATACAACAGAGAAAATGTGATTAAACGCATACTTCATATTATTCAAGATCAGATTATACAATTATGGAAGATCAGTCAACAGAGCTTCATTAATTCAATCCAATACATTTTCATACACTTCATACAATTTTAAAAATGCTTTAGCACCATGCATATTTCTTTTTATTTCACAACTTCACTGACAACAACGTTTGTATTCAGTCTGTGTTGAATGGAGGCTATCATTCCATGTATGAAATTCAACACTATGACTCATTCCATGATTTGATCTTTAATCCTTTGCCACCTAGTTAGCTCCATATTGCTTGTCAAACATTAAAGATATATGGAAGTTTCCAGCGAGTGGATAGTAGATTGGAACTTAACAAGCCTATGTATACAGTTATTTCCAGTCATGTTGTCTAATTTTTATGTGTCTAACATCAGATAAAATAGTAAAGCCATATAGTTTCCTTCGCCTCAATTCTACTCTTAAAATAGAACACTACTATCCATAAAAAAGACAATAAGTCACTTGATACAACCCCTCCCTAAGAATCTAGGCCAGGTCAGAGGTCTCAGATATACTCCTTATCAGATATCTCAAGTCAGAATGATACAGATACCATGATGACCTTTTGTGGGTAGCACCAAATATGCCTGACTCCCACAGTATCTAGGGCCTAAAGGTGGGGTGCACTCCACTAAAGACCATGCTCCACTTTGCGATTTTGGGCCGACCGATTTTCTTCCCATGCCTTTTTCACATATTTGGAATCAATTTTCCTGATGAAAATCCTATGTTTCTGATATGTATTATTCTAAACTCTTTGGAAAAGTGTATGACGTTGTATAAGAAAAATGATTATTTAACAAACCAATTTTCAAAATCGGTTCATAATTAGCCCAAAATCGCAACATGGATCATGGCATTTAGGAGTGGGTGCCCATTGCAAAACAAACCTTGGCTGCTGGGGAAGCTGTGGTTGTGGTCATGCCCAAGGCAGGAAAACAAAGGGCTGTCACTGACCAGAAAACTCTAAAGAGAGGTGCTGTCAAGCCTTACTGTCTTGTGCGCAGTGGACTTTTGCAGTTAGCTTTTGTAGTAAAAGTGAAGGATCATGGGCCTGTCTTGGGCTGTTCAGGTCATATCGTAACCTCAGAAGAACACTACTTGTCAATTAATATAACAGTACTTTAAGTACCTGAACGTTAATTCTGACTGCTTTTGTAGAAAAAACAAATGTAAGTCTGTAGAAAATAATATGTTGTTGTCATATTGCTATCTGTAATAGATACATTTTCAAACCAACCTAAAACAATATGAAGTGTATATCTAGATACAAGTTGAGAAAAATACTCTTTGCAAATTGTTAGTTTTTCAATTATGTTAATCTACAAAGGATGCCATGGCTGATAAAAAAAAAACTATGCTTGAGGCACAATTAAAAAATATATGCTTGATTTATTAGGGAGTTTTGGCAACCATGACACATCTCGATACGTTGAGGTATCTCTGAACTTTCAAGCCACATTAAAATCTACCATTACAAGATTTATCAAAAACAAACATGTAGCTATTGATCACATGGGAGATGTGTGTACCTCCTAAGACAAAATTATAATGTAATACATAACAGCAAAGATAACAGATACATTGCGTTTGTGTTACGGGATCTCCCGGATGGGTTGGAGTTGCTGAAACGTCCTATTATTTTCCGCGTGCACCTACCATGATGGTGGCAGTACCCCCCCCCCTCCCCCCTCTTACAGCTAGGGACATCCCTTTCTGTTTTATCCATCGGTGAAACTGATATCCATTACCATCTGGGAGGCGGGGGCCAAAGGCAACAGGTTTCCTTTTTGTTTCTTAAATGATTTTTGCCCCACCCAAAGGGGAGTAAAGGCCGCCGAATTCCACACATGTGGCATCAATGAAGGTTTTGTTGGATCTGCACGTGGCTACCATTTTGTGGCGTACTGTCGTCAAGTTCAAATATACTCACAGATAAAAGCATCAAATGGGGTTCTACGTCAAATTCAATCAATGTCCACTTTCGTGACGTCGCAGTCATAGAGTACGTAGCATAAAAGAGGAATCGTATAGTCCTATAAGCAAGTCTTATATTCCTAACTGAACCGCTATATTGTATATTGTGCAATAGACCTTATGCAGACGTGGTCACGTGACCCCATTTAGGTGATCACCACGTGGTGATCATGATCACATGGCCATACACAAGTTTTAGATTCATAAGTTCTAAATGGTAATAGTTAGGAGACCAGACTCGTAGTTTGAATTGTACCTGTCTCAATAACTTAAATAAAAAAAGAAAGTGTTGATAATGAGTCAGGGAGATTGTTTAAGTGAAAACTGCATTATTCTTACTTTCTAATGCTTTAGAATAGTGAATAAGAACTGTTACAAATTGATCACCAATATGGCGGCCAGACTATTTTCAGGGATGCGATGTCATCTGCACAACATCTATAGTAATGTTATATTATTCCAGACAAAAATAGTAGAACTCCAGTATCAAAACAGTATAGATTCAGTAGGGCTTAGGAGCAGTGTCAATCCAGTATGGAAAGAGTGTTGACTGTGTCCTTATTATAGTGACCTAATAGTAGGTATGAAGTGAGATACTGCAAACTCCAAACGTAGTTTTTAAAACATATTGCTGTCTAAGTGACATAGCCAAAGTCTACATAGACATTACGGCCGATTCTATTCTCACATCTAAAACAAACCACACATCTAAAAAATCACACATCTGCGGGCCCATTGGCGATGACTGCACACATCTGTGGGCCCATGCGCAATGACTGGAAGTCCCAAATTTGGTGACATATCATCGCGCGTGGGCCACAAATCATCGCGCATGGGCCGCAAATCATCGCACGTAGGGTGCCGACACCTCCACACCTCGGCACCCTAGAGTTGTCAGCACCCCATGCGCGATGATTTCCGTCATCACGCATGGTCCATGGATGTGTGACTGCCCATTCGCGCTGACTCGATGCCCATTCACAATGACGGAATCAGCGCGAATGGGCGTCGCCTTTGATGTGTGAAACCCAAATAAGGTGAAGGTGTGCCCACGTGTGATGATTTCAGTTGTTGCGAATGGCCGTCGAGTCATCGCGCATGGCCGCCGAGTCATCGCGCATGGTCACACATCCACGGCCCATGCGTGATGACGGAAATCATCACGCATGGCTCCCCGTGGATGTGTAGATGTGTGGATGCATGGATGTGTAAATAGACGGTCCCAGACATTACATTTCGTGATTTATCATAACATAATTATATTTCATACTTGTGTTATTTCAATTATTGTGGTTCTCCATGGAAACCGCCAGATAACCCAGATACCCCAAGGCACATGGCGATTCCACTCACCCCATCTTAAATCCTGGCATGACATAAACCACACCTAACAGCGCGTGCGCAACGCCATGAGTACGCGTGCGCACTCCCTTGGGCATGCGTAATCGAGACTTCCTGCTCTGGCCCATGCGCATTGGTCCCAATCCTCCATCAATCTTCAGCCATAGGCGTGCATATACTGCCTGTATACCTCTATGAGCGTACTGCGATTCTGATGATCCGTTACCAAAGATGTGACCTGAGATTGAGGGATCACTAAATGTGGGGTACATGGAATTGGGTTGGGTCGGTTTGGGTTGGGTTGGATTGGGAATAAGGCGAGGATACTCTCAGGCTCACCAGGTTCACTTCAAGTATGATCCTAATAATAAGTATAGAACAACTGATTGCTGGTGTTGAAAGTATAATTAGTCATCAGCAGAACGTATATTTAATTAAGAAATGGGGACAAAGCAATTTGATAATAGTTATCACCATTTCTCAATAACACGAACATGCAGAATGTGTGACTTCCTATTCATCTAACAGGCGGATCCAGGGGGTCCAGAGGGATCCAGGAGGTCCAGAGGGATCCAGGAGGTCCAGACCCAGCCAAGCTGCGACGTAACAGAAACGTTCTGCAACCATACTTTTTTAGTCAGTCTGTTACTTACTAAGATGGCACGTAACAATTATGTTATTGATGGTGAGGTTGAAAACTCACCAAATCAGAACGTTATTACGTTATTTTTTGGTGAGGTTAGGACGAAACCAAAACAGAATGTTATAAGAACGTCCTGATTAGGTTGAAGAATATAACAAGAACATTATGATAACGTCGCAGTGACACGTCACAACAGTATGTTGCAGCAACGTTATTGGAAGCCATCAACATAACGTAACAAGAACCAGTTCAGAACCAAACAGAACGTTGCTGCAACGTTATAATAACGTCACATGCTTGCCTGGGGAGGGATCCAGGAGGTCCAGGGGGATCCAGGGGCTTCCAGGGGGATCGAGGGGATCCAGGGGGTCCAGAGGGATCCAGGAGGGTCTATACGAGGTCTGATCTTTTCATTGTTGGTTGATACTTTACTACGGGAAATGGGAAAAATTAAATGCATAAGTAAATATTGCAGTTCTAGTGCACGGATCATGTTCAGACCCCACCCTTGCCCTGCCCTTTCTAACATCCTGGATGCGCCCCTACATCCCCCCTCTCCCTCTCAATGTGTCGACCCCTGGGATCTTTGATGGACATACCTGAGACGGCAGTGAGCAGGGGGTATACGTGTGAAGAGACCTATTGATAGAACGTAATCACTCCGAACGTGTGCTCAGAGTTCATGTATCTGACAGGGATAAAATATGTCAATCATTCCCTGTTGCATGCCTATAGGTCAACAACTAAAGTTAGTGGGTTCAGAGATGTTGGGCAGCCTACTCTACAGCAGGAGACATTATGAAAGAGTTGTGTTTTGTCTCAACTTAAGCTTAACACTTGTAAGCCCCCGTATTGTCATTCTAGCAAAATTATTTGTCAAATATTTACAAAGTCATGCAAGTTCAGTGTGGTATTCCAAATAGGCCTGGTTGAATGTTCTGACACATCGAGAATATTGTTGGATAATCTCGAAGTGTAATTCATATATAATATATGTATTACACGTTTATCCATTAGCTTTTTTGTATTTTATCATTATTGGCACAGTAATAAAATTCCAAAGACAATAAAAATCACATTTGATATTCATGAGGTATCTTCTGCCAACTCCAACTCCAATATACATATTTCTTCCTCTAAGAACATCAATATTGTCCAGACCTGTACAAATTGTATACTGAGAAAAAAGACATACAAGTTTGCATAAAAATATTTTCATCTCCATATTTCCATAGCAAAGGGAAAGAGCAAAAAGTATACCATTCCCTCTTCCTTCATGCATGTATTCTTTTCGTTCTAGACCACCACAAGAAATAAGAGAAGGATTCTCACATATCAGTAAAATGATTGGGTGATACATATAGTAGTTGTTTATCTTTACATTTCTAGACACGTAACGTAAAATGTACGTACATTGTATTCACCACGTTAGAGGTATTGGGCGTGACACTCATGGCCCCCCTCAGGGCCTTACACAGAGAAGGTTTCAGTAGCACATGATGCGGTGACTGGGCCATTGTAGCAACTTTCCCATTTTCCTGTTTTTCTTACAAAGTCCCATACCCACTAGGCGATTTTGACAATGTGGGTCGATTGACCAGAGCTAAAATCAGCTGAGTCTCATAGAATAATCACGATTTTCACACCAATTGAAATCAAACATGTACAAATTCAATAATACTGTATAATGATTGATGATATGAATCGGTGCAAATAACGGCTGATTCCTCTGCTATAATTGGACAATTTGTGCACCAATTCAACCCATGCTTCAGAACCTGTGATTAGTCATTAGGATTTTCTTTTGTGTATTATTGTGATGAGTCATAAGGATTTCCTCTTGCATAGTATTCATATAAAATTGTTTAAACCAATTAGCTAAAGAAATTGGCAATACTACATTGAATTGTAAATATCCATCAAGATTGAAAATACATTGTATTTGTTTATTAATAGTATGGCAAGTTGACTCAGATCAAATGCTTCCTTATATACCCAATGCATCAACACGAGCGAAAAAAACCCACAATAACCATAATTATAAACGTCAATACTATATTCCAGAGAACAATGAGCAATGACATATTTATAACTAAATGATTCAACCAAGGACACAAAACAAAAACTACCATATCACTAGAAGAAAACAGACATGAGCGAGAGTTTGGAGTATTCCGCTTATAAGAATAGTTCCTGCACTCTATATGACCACGCCCATTGCGCTCCCAAGTCTACCAGGACCTAGCTACATCCTCATACCAGGACAAAACACAACAACCTTAAAGATAGATAGCATGAGGTATGCAGGGTGGGATTCCAACTGAGTCTCATTTCTCCCATATGAGAAGAGGTATTGGATTAGTTACATACCAGATATCAGGTATGATTTGTTACTTTTCAATTATATATAATCAGGAGTATTGGTGTATAGGAGTATTCATACAAATACTATATAAGATTTCTTTTCCTTTTCAATTATAGGTACATGTAACATAGTAAAATTTGATAAGGGAAGTGAATATTATACACAATATAGAAGATATCAGTTTTTCTTTTCACTTGTATTTACATAGTTAGGTTAGAAAATTAAAGTGAAACATTAATTGTGTTAAGACATGGTGGCATTTTCTACGGCTCATTTGAGAGTTAAGAAACAGAAACTGGTGCCAATGTTAAAATTCTGATAATCATATTATGCATGCATTAAAAGATTTGCAGTTCTTTATGCCTTACTCATTAACCATGTATTACACAGGGGTCAATACACAAAATACATGAAAGTAAAGGTGAACATGAGCAACAGTCAAAGGGAATATTGCTTGGTCTGCAGGAGTATAGTTCTCAGAAGCAGAGAAAACCTGTTGTTAGAATGAATGAAATGAGACTACTACAACCTTTATCAAACACCACTTACTATTTATTCAACTTTAGTTAGAATGAATGTGATAAGAACCTAAGCCATTACAAAACTCCAATTACTATCCGTTTTCTATCCGTTTTCTATCCTTAAAGGTCCCAGCACTGTCGGTGAGTGTGAGATGGTGTAAGGACATAAATTACCACCTGTTGACTAACGTCATGCAGGGTGTCTTCCAATGTTATGTAGGGCGTTGTGCCCGAGGCTGGACGAAAAATGGTGGAGACTATGTATACATAATACTCACATTCATAGTTTGAATCCCCGAGGCAGGGCAAATTTGAGTTAGAATGAAAGAGATAAGAATCTTGGCCATTACAAAACTCCACTTACTAACCGTTGTGTATCCTTAAAGGTCCGTGGAGTGTGAAATGGTGTAAAGACGTAAATTACCACATGTTGACTAACCTCATGCAGGGCGTCTTCCAATGTTATGCAGGGCATTGTGTCCGAGGCTGAACGAAAAATGACGGAGATGTCGTACTCACTCAAACTCACCTGAATCCCCTAGGCAGGGCAAATTTTTGAGGCCAAACAATAAATGGCGGAGACGTCGTAATACTCAAACTCACGGTTTGAATCCCCAAGGCAGGGCAAATTTTAGTTAGAATGAAAGTGATAAGAACCCTGACCATTACCAAACTCTTACTGTCTGTTGTCTATCCTTAAAGGTCCAATGAGTGTGTGATGGTATAAAGACGTAAATTACCACCTGTTGACTAACCTTATGCAGGGCGTCTTCCAATGTTATGCAGTGCATTGTGCCTGAGGCTGAATGAAAAATGACGGAGATGTCGTCGATGCTCACACTCACAGCTTGAATCATTGAGGCAGCGCAAACTTAATTTTAGTTAGAATGAAAGTGATAAGAACCTTGACCATTACAAAACTCCACTTACTATCCATTATCTATCCTTAGAGGTCCAGTGAGTGTGAGATGGTGTAAGGACGTAAATCATCACCTGTTGACTAACCTCATGCAGGGCGTCTTCCAATGTTATGCAGGGTGTGTGCCCGAGGCTGAACGAAAAAATGACGGAGATGTCGTACGTACTCACGGACATGGGTGTGTAGGGACTAAAGGAAACAAAGTAGCTGGGTAGGAAATGGTACATGTAATAGGAAATGGAGAATACATACTTGGTTGTGTTTGATTTATAGGTAGATGTGAACTAAACAGTGGGGATATCTTGTCAAAAGTTGTAGAGAATATTGTATGCATACGGCTAGGTCTATCGTAAGAATTTCTTGAGTTGCAATTTATTGCCACTGTGATGGACATAAAAATTTCGTTTTGTTTTACTTTGTAGTCATTTATTACAAGCTATATCTGCTTTATTCCTACATAGGCCTACCATGCAAAAGATTTACAATAGAAAATGTCGGTATACTCAGTTTTTCGAGATGTGTCTTTCTTATGTAAACTATTGCTACAATCCATTTTCTTTTTCGTATAGTTCTACACACATTAAGAACATATTATCTAAACTAAAGATATATGCATATACATGCATTTGACAGAGTGTATTACAATGTGGCCCTAGCATGATGCTTTAATCCAGAAAAAAAATCATAACAAAAAGCCTGAGGTTAATGAACTAAACACTCTCCAGTAATTAGCGTCCCGGATGGTGAGTCACCAAGTCACATCCTGACAGACACTATGCCTTTGAAAAAAAGAATTATACTTTGGCATCATTCCATCTAAAAAAAGGAGAAGATCATTATTATAGTGACTTACAAACGCTGATTAAGTCTACAGTACATGTATGAGTCATTAATGTGGGTGCACTTACACATTGAATTTTATTCTTCTTATTTTGGAATTGGTTGGGCATTAATTACTAAGAACTATTTGCTTTACAGCAGATTTGGTCACCATTCTGACGATGACTGTATGATTTCATATATCATCATTTCTTTTTTTAAAACAATAGTGTGTTTTTTTTCTGTTGAGTTCGGTCAGCTATAATACACTGCTATACAGAGAGATAAGAGCGTTAAAATGTCATATGAAAGACATTTCAAATTCCCAAGGTCATAGGTTAGATAACAGAGAGGTCACAACCCCTCTTGTGATCTATGTGTAAGGGATGGCAGGGCCAGGGGGGCCTGGATGGGCCTAATCTACTGTCAGTAAACAGGCCTAGGGGTCGTAGGGGTCAGACTGTCACTGACAGGGCCCATGCCCTTTTAGACAGGGCACATGCCCTTCAGACCCTTGGAGGGGGGTTACTTGGTCTAGAAATGGGTACCCACTGGGGCCAGACCTTCGAAGGACTTTGGTTGTCAATTGTCATGGTCAATCACCAATTTGGCATGAGAAGGTAGGCTGTCAAATTATAATCTTATTTTGGAGAGTTGTCAATAATACTTTAATATGAAATCTAATTAAAAGAAAAAAGATTAGATTTCAAAGTCAATAGCATTTTAAACACTCAGTCCATGTGTGTCAAGTGTCATCTTTAACGGTTATGGTAAGGAGACTACTACAGCTACATGGACCCAGGTCACTCAGGATGTCTCCTCCAGGGTCCTGACATGCCAAGTGTCAGGCCTAATGCCTGTAGGACGACATGTATCATTGTCAAAGAGCCGGCGCGCCACTCTCACTGCCAAGATGCGCACTGTGGATGTTTAGGAGAATGTACTAGAATAGTGCATGGCGCGATATAGACGTTGTGCAAATGATGTCACATCGTCCAAAATGGGATGGCAGTCATATTGGCGATCAATTAATAATCAATATTGTTATTAATTCTGAAAAAAATGAATTAATTATGTGTGCTAGAGCTGATAAAAATAAAGTCATTCAGTCAGGATCAACCATCCTCATCCTTGACATAGGCACATGATCACCAAGTGGTGATCACCAAATAGTAGTTACACAAAGTTTTTTTGCGCAAGGTCTTCTACACATGGGTTATTTGATGAGAGGGAGGGGGAGGTAGGGTTATCATTTCCTTGAAGATGTGAGAAATAATGATTTGGGCGATCCAGGTGTGGCTCCATCTAGCCTTATGTTGCGGAGATTTATTTTGATGTGTATGTTGTATAAGTTTGTAAGTCCTCATACTTATACCATAGAAGCCTCTTCATAATATTTTAAAATTCAGAATTTACAATAAAATGTAAAAATACTAATTTTCTTTTCAGGAAGCCTTCCGGCTTCCCAGCCATGTAAACTGAGAGGTCAGGAGGCTAAAAAGGGTGCTGCTAACAACTTCCTTTAGAAAACCAAAGTAAGAGCTCTTTCTTACTTCAAGGGAGAGTGTTGAAGATGTCTATATCAGAGGATAATCGAAAATGTATGCCGAAATAGAATTTCCCATTCATCAACGGCGGATGCAGCTTTTTAAGGCCCCGTATTTCCAAAATGAAAAGTCTAAATTCGCACACACAAAAGGTGAGGGGCGGGGACCATCCCCTCCCGCCCCCTCTAAATTCGCCACTGTTAATCATGACGAAACTAACGGAACGCTAACTGATGGATGTATAAAAATTAATTTTGCAGATCAGAAGAATAAGAATAACATTTTTCATGCTGTTTTTAATGTAGCCTAGACTGAGTAGTAGTCAACTGTCAACTGTTGATATAGAAACACCATAGAACACTTCAAACAAAAAAAAACCACCAAAAAAAGGCAACATTTAGCAGCTTTTTCATCCCAACTTCATAGTCCTAATCTCATCAGATATGTGAGTAATGCCAACCATTAACCAACTGTTGATACATCATACCATGACCTCCAATCTCCATACACAGTCATGCTATCAATCTGAGCCATCTCCATATCAATACCATTACAAACAATGTGGGTGGAGAATTCACGCCCCTTTTGGAATGGGGCCACGGCAGGGCCGCTGATGGTTCGGTAAAATCGAGTGGTGATGGAGGCCTGGTTGGTTTGGATGTTGGAGTCTGTTTGTTAGTGTTTAAGACATTCCGACATAACCATGACTAAATCTGACCTAACCTGCCATTTCCTTAAGGCTGGAGCACTTTAAGTTGCCTCCTCTTCATGGGATAAGCTTATCTTAGTTTATTTTCACGTTAAAGTTAATCATGATAGCTTATCAATATTGCCTTCTGGCTCATTTCCTAAAGAGGGTTGCATAATACAAAATTAACCATACACATTTGACAGGTTACTCTTAAAGCTTGTAACGTGCAGCATATTAATCTAGGTCTAATAGCCTTTCCACATATGAACCAATGCTAAAGCCTTTCTGCCCAACCTATTATGTATAACATTATTTGCCCTGAAATACAGCATTTAGATTGGCTGGCAAACTTGAAAATCTGTCAATGGGTCAAATTGAAAAAAAACAAAAAAAACATTTGGCAGTACATAGGGATATAGAAAAACATAATTCACAGTGGTGAAATCCATAATATATGGGATGGTCTTATCGTGAGGGGGAATCACATAACTGGTCTAATGTTACAGGAATACAAGAATTACACAGGAGTATCATATACCTAGATCCCCAGGCTATGATAGATGTATGAGGTTAGTTGAGGTATCAGTGACTCCATCATAACAATGGTTTGAAATATGATCGTGCACAGACATAGCTAGGGCATCTAAATCTGAATGCTGAAGTACACATATCACGTTTGTATTATGGTATCGTGATTTATGACTTACCATCGGATATAAGTATTATTATATTGCGAAATTTACCTTTTCAATATGAGAAACTAGAGAAAACTCAGGAAGATAAAACTATGTACTGGTATTCTTGTTCAACGTCTTCTAATACGGATCTTTTGAAACACACATCACACATATAATGATATATAGACAAAACCCTACGAGTATGGAGATACGGATGGCCGGATCACCCGTGGCGGAAAGGCAGATCAGTGCTCGTGCGGTCAGCAATTCCGAAAAAAAAGTATATTAAAACACATAATCACAGGTATTGGTGGCAGGAATATCTGAAGATGCCTTTACTATCCCAATGGTCGGACGGCCATCCAAGGGCAACCCCAAAAGCTCCTATATACATTGACAAGGGTGGATCCAGGGGGGAGGAGGGTCCTGGGGGTCCTGACCCCCCTCTTTTTTTTCCTGGCTCCCTAAACTACCCCAAAAAAAAGGGGGGGGGGGGAATTCCACACATGTATGTGCGAATGCACGCTGTTTTAGTACTCAACCTTTATGCTGATCCCCCTCTTCGAAAATCCTGTATCCGTTGAAAAAAGTGAACCGTGAAAACGAGGGGCGGTACAACCTCTCGATAATATGCCCCACCCTCAATATACACCACTTCCCATGCCATGCGGGTGATAAAAGACAAACTTCACTTCTGCAGGTGGTGTTTATAGTCTTAGTTATTGCCTCCTCCTGTAAGTCCCAGGTTGTGTGACCTCACCTGATAAGATAGCCCGGTCCATACCTGTGTTATCGGGGTCACATTAGGCTCCTCCAGGGTCAGGGGGAGGAGCTCGTCTCAGGTGTCTCAGGTGGTCTATCTCTGCCCACCTGTCAGGGCCTCCTCCTGTGTCTTCTTCACACCAAGCCCGTATCCAGGGCGGGGGTGGGGTGGGGGGGGGGGGTGACGTTGGGTATGCATCAACCCGCCTTGGCTAGGCTAGGTCGACTTTTTGGAAACATGTTTTCATTATCTGATCGAAAGACATTAAATTTAATGTATTAATTTTGTTATACCTTGAAACTTATTTTACTTTTCTGAATGAAGTTCAACTCTAGGTGAAATCTGCATACCTTAATCTATGACAAATCTGCATACTTTTTTGTGGCATATTCTTTTATTCATTGTGTTAGAAAAGCCTATATCCTCTTCCTACATTTTTGAATTCTGTTATTAAAAAAGGTTCACTTTTTGGATATGGTCACCCCAACATAAATTCCTGGATACGGGCATGCACACTCCACTCTCAGCACACCCTGGAGGCAAGTGTTTTGTAGGAGAATAACATATTGAATAGCTTGAACTGAACTATGGTACAGCTCAACATATCCCAACCAGCCACAAGTCAAAACTATAATCCTGTCCATGTCAAGTTCTTGGGAAAAAAACAAATACAAAATACCTAGAACCAAAATAGGTATGTGTAATATAGGTTTAGCACAATCAACTCTTGCTGACTGCTTTGGCTTGCTCTGCAGTGACTAGACTTGTAGAGTAATAGATCATTATTTGATTACTTAGATTTTACAATTATATAGGCAGTAATATTAATTATTTATTGGCTTATCAGGATGGATTCCAATGTATCATTCTATCATACTCGCATAATAGCCAACTTGCATTGAGATCATTGCTGGGATTGGAACCTGAGGATTGGAATCCGTGATCGAACAAAATACATTGTGTGATACAATCTAGTCACTGCAGCGGAAGACAAACAATAATCAAGAGTTTATATATTGTCTGAAACCTTTATTCCTTTATGCCGATTTCTTGTTCTGGCGATTTTGTAATTGATTTTCTCCACGAACTTGACAAGGAGAGGTTAACGATGCATATATCACGTTATGCAATGAAAAGAAAAATTATAGAGAACCTATATAGATGCATAATCATATACATCTAGGTTCTTTATCAAATATTTTAGCCTATTATGTAGGCTGAAATATTAGATTTTTCTCAATATTTCAACCCCTTTGTTTAGAAATGTCATTTTTTAGTGAGCAGCAATGTTCCCATCACAGTGCCCCCCCTTTCCCAAACTTAATATACATACCCCTACATCAGGTTGTCTGCATTAGAGCGTTCCTGAGTAAATTGAATCCCGCTTGGAGAGTATCAAACTGACCGGAAGTTGTTCCTTCTCCAAGCAGAGGTCATTATGACCCAGCTATCACGTGACCTGTACTTGGATGAAGGGGTCATGAACCTTTTAGTGCAGATCTAGACTGGTCAGACTCAGGTCTAAAGCCTGGTCCCCACTTGGACGACTTACGACAGCGACTAACGTTAGTCGTCCGCCGATTAAGATATTAGTACGTCATCAGACGACTAATCAGTCACTGGTGACCAAAAAAGTTAATCACCACGTTGGGACACTCTTGTCATCAAACTGCCAGTGATTAGGGGTGACTTAAGTCACCTAGCACGGCGACCAACTGCTTTAATTGCCGGCAAATAGTGGAAAATATTAAACATGTCAAATATTTTGCTCAGAAACTCCGGCGACTAGTGGTTGGTCCCCAGACATCACGGCGCCAATGTGGAGTTGGTCGCCGGGCTACTAATTAGCTTCGTTGCTCGGCGACCAAAGACATCTGATCGCTCAAGTGGGGACCACGCTTTAGACACCCCTGTACATGATACATACTATACTCTACTATAGGGGAATGCAGGACAATCCCATGTTTCTTAAACAGCTATTTAAATCCAGCCATAATAATAAACTTCCAAGTAAACTCATAAATAGCCTGTTTTAAGATGTTGAGGGTGCCAAAGAAACTCACACAAGATTACGCATGGAGGGGAATCCCTCAGACGCTGGAGACATTGGCATGTTGTGCCAGTATTAAGTCTGTGGGGGCAATTTTCAATATATATAATTATTTATATAAATACATGGAATTTTTGGTTGATATTGAGATATAAACAGATCAAGACTAGATATCAACTGAACAATTATTATTTAAGAAAAATGTAAAAATTTTTGAAAACCTAGGGTGCTTTCAATGACATCATGTACTATTATATTCTTGTCTATATTATCAAAATACAAAAACAGCTGTTTCTTGCCTGGTAAATCTAGTCTTTAACTTCGATGCCTGAAAACTGAAAGTGATAATATTTCACTCTCTGTTACAAGTCTCTATTACTGGTCTAGGATTCTTGAAGAAAAACTCCAGGCCTGGGGTTAACTTGAATTGAATGTGTTCTTCTTTAAACATATATCCAAGCTTGTTTATATCTGCTGTGCCATGAGCACCGGCTCAGTCGAAAACAGAGGCGTAACCAAACGGGGAGGATTTAGTAGCTTTTATCTAAAGGAACCGGTGTGTATATTTGCATATAACAATGAGGTACAGGATGTATATTTGAATGATTATAATAATGAAGTGCAACTCTTTAAGCTTAAGTAACCAGGATGTATATTTAGATATACAATTTAGATACAGCTCTTTCAACATAACAAGCAGGATGTATATTTGAATAACACAATGAGGAACAACTCTAAGGAGACAGCAGCAATTTGTGGAATGTTTTTTCTGCATCCTTATTTCATTTTAAAACGAATCTACACCCCCTGCCGACACACCCAACTCTTAAAACAAAGACAACAGTCAAATCTAAAGTTATTGTCCCAACTGTTTAGCAGAAAGGGTAAGTGGAGGCAACTTTTGAGAATGTCACTACAGCATTGTATTGGTTGATTTATGGCTTGACTCAGACCAGCATGTGTCAGGGTGGGACCAGGGGTGGGACCTTGAGAAAGGAGGGGGAGGGGGGTACTCACAAATTTAAAACACAAAAAGATAAAGCCTCCAAAAACATAGGATGGGAATGTTAGAATTTTCTTGCGAGTGGCCGTCTCTGACTGAATAATTTAACTCATTTGACTAAAGAAATACCAGTAATTAGTGATGAATTATCCTAAAAGGTTTAAGAAAAGAGCGAGGATATTAAAACCGCAATCTGCCATAGTATTTGATATGTTAAATAGAATAGCATGAGTAACAGATATAGATTTAGATATCTTTGGATTACAGTGTAGGGAATGGGCGTTAGCCAATGTTTTTTTTCTTATTTTTCTAAAGATGCAGACTATGTGGCTGTTAATCGCAATGGAAAACAACAACGTTATCTAGTAGCACCTGTAATACATTTGGGATTGACCTTCAGAATTATTACACAAGTTCACTACGCGACAATAGACCTTTCCTGAACTTGAGTTTTACAAATACATCCATTAATGTCATTAAAAGGTTTAATAAAGGTAATCCAAATGTCAGTGAAGTATGAACTTCTAATTGCAAGTTGATTTTATTATCTTGGAAAGGTAATTAAATGTGACCTTTCTATAACCTTTAATGTTCCTTAATTCCCCAATTACAAGCTCCAAAGGTCAGTAAAGGTCTATTTTAGCGCCATGAAAGTACACAGTCATAATACACATAGTACCCCCAACAATTGTACAAAGGAAAGATTAATGACCGGATTCATTTTGGCGTGACGTCATTGTTAGTGGCACTGTCTATGGGAGTCTGTGCAAACCGTTATTACGCGGCCATTGTTATTACCATTTTTGTGATGTCATTGCCGTTTGTTTACGTTATAAACTGTTGATGACGTCACGAAAACGGTTAAAAATGCAGCCACGTCGTACCTGGTTGCACGGACTCTTATAGGGGTGCCAGTAGCGACAACGTCACGAAATTCTTGTAGGCGATGGCCGCACTTGACCATCTTTGTGTAGCTATAATAATTATGTTTGGTACCCCCATCGCCTGCCCTCCTGTTGAACCGTGGAGTTACTCCAGGGTGTCTTGGGTCGGTTCTTTAGGAGATTCCTACTACAGTGCCCCTACGTTAGTGGGGTAAGGTGATACCCATTTTATGGGGATGTTATTTTTTTGTGAACCGACTAGAATCACAATACAATGGGAAGCTGGCCCATGGCCGATAAAGCAGGAAACATGGCCTCTCTCAAGGAGGTTCAGACTGGCCTCAGATCTCTGCTAGTGAGCTACTACTATTCAGCTGTGGCTACTGGTTTATTGGTTGACTAGAAAAGCTGCTGTGAATACTGATAACCTTTATGAAAAAATGGGTGAGTTGGTGAGAGGTGTGTATTCACTATTGGGTTCAGGGTGTATACCAAATGTTCCAGATTTTCAACATGAATTGAATTTTGTTTGGGTGATATAAATTATAAGATTTTTCAGGGTCGGGTGTCTGTATGACCCATAGTAAATTGTACAAACCTCGGGCTTTGCCCTCGGATCGTGGTGATCCCCTATGGGTCATACAGACACATTAGACACAGCACGCAGTTCTTCTTATAGTGATAATAATTATATGCTGATATGCTGGGAACTGGTTGTATATAGAGGGAAGGCCCGGAAGGCGTTCGCACTCCCAACATTTTGGGGATGGCTTATGCAGGATGGTTAGGTACTTGAAAACATAGATTTGTGTACAAATGTTTATATATAATAAGGACCTTCCTAATGGTATTACACTTAAACTCCAACTCAAACAATGTAACAAAGCTGGAACAGAACGCGCGTACAGAAGTTAATCAGATACAGGCGCCAATATCAAAATCCTTATCAAAGTCTCAAAGATTATGAGCTACATAGATAAGAAGGTATCAAATCATTGATACGTCAAATATGGCTACTTCAATCCTACTTATGAACCACTTGATTCGTTATCGTTAAATATACACTTCCCTATGCTCTCAAAGTGAAGTGCCCCTTCAGTTTTTGATAACACAATCCTTGTCAAATTGAAGTAGGTTGTCAACTCAATACTTGCTGTCAATGACACTTGGATGTAATCTTGAATTTATAAATCGAACAACCACTCCTGGATGAGTCTTTTATCACACACTCTCTGAAGAACTGCGTGCACTTCCGTTCTGACAACGGACATATGGAACAGGGGAGCTGATTTGGTTGATAAACGACCTCCCATAGACATACCATTGATATCTAGTTCTAAGAACTTAATGTCAATGTTTTGTGTCCGAGTGTGTTGTGTTATTTCTAGTTCTAATAATCTCTATTGGTAGTTTCAATGTAAAATGTCCAGAGCACGCCCCAGTTTTTCAAGATCCTTATCATTGAGAACAGTTTGATGCTTGACTTTTGAACAAAGGTAGCTATTTCAACAATGATATCATATATATGCATGGTGTCTATAATCCCATTATAAGATTGTATAATTAATTGTAATCATAATTGTAATCTATTACTTTTGTGCTACTATATATCACCTACATGAAAGAATATGTAGTGAATGTGGTTGATGAATACAAAAGAAAAAAAATGAAAAAAACTAATCTCTCGTTATTGAGTATGTGACGGGCCACAGAAGCTTCTTCATTGCTCACATTAAACCATCTGAGCTGCTCATAGGCTAGCCTTCACCAAAGGAGCTGCTCCCCAAAAATCATGTGGGTGTTGGTGTCACAGGTCGGCCAGTGTTTGGGTAACTCTGTCAGGCTCCCTGCTACAAACACCTAAGTGGCCTCGATACGACCCACAAAGGGCAAAAACTACCCCAAAGGGCAAAAACTACCCCCAACCAAGCCCTGCTACTGAATGCCAGTGATCTGGGGGATCCAATGTAGGGCCCTAGACGGAGAGGTGGCGGATCCAGGATTTTGCAGACAAAAAAAAAAATGGGGGGGGGGGGGGGGGGCTATAAAAAGAAAAATCTTTAATTGCTTTTTGGCCGGGTTTTCCATTAAAAATACAAACTTTTCGGGAAAAAGAGAGGGACGCTCACCCACGCGCCCCCCTCTGGATCGGCCACTGTGTGATCTAGATTTTGCGTATCAAATTTACGATATACCCATGCTGGATGTGCCTGTCGCTTTTCTATTGGTCAGTGACCCATCGCATAATGGTATGTATAACAGCAAAGGATGGTTTGATCAGAGCTTGCACTGATGTGCAAAATTCTAGCATCTAATTTCACCCAATTCTAATGATTTACTGGCGGGAAACCCGGGATCTTTAGATCCCGATATCAATGTGTTTAGAACTGTTTACAGAATTCAAATCGATCTAGTAGAACAGCCGCAACAGTAGGTCCCATTAAAACAGGGACGCCCATACAGCATGGACGTCATGAGCTATGCCAAAACCCTTGCTGTCCTTTATTTTTGGATCCCTCTCCTGTCTTTTAAGCCCCATTCCCACTAGGCGACTTTAACACATTTGGTCAACGAGTAGGCACTTAAGGTTAGACTACTGTTATGCGCGACCATTTCACAGCACTCACAAGAATGCACACTGATTAATTTGCTACCACCTATCCCAAAATAAATTTGGTATTATTGAATAACCCAGTTAAATGTCTTTCCTGTGATATATGTTATATTACTGTGGATGGTAGAATGTGAATATCAATTAACCGGAAATGTGAAAATATAGTTTTATACTTTTATATTTTGAACTGAAAAATCTCAGTCAATAATCAAAGAAAACACATACAATTTGGCACACATATAGATGATAGCCATTTGGAGGGAACCGTGTCTCAGATTCTTTATCTAGTCCCTAGTTTCGATTTTATGAAATCTAGAAAATGAAAGTGTAAAAATTGATAAAAAATGGCAAAAAGTTTCCCGTTTTTGGTCATAAAATCAAAACCAGGGCCTATATAAAATTTTTGAGACACGGTTCCCTCCAAATGAATGTTATTAACAATACTGCTGAGTTTCAAAGCTTTGAAAATAATATTTAATTAAAAATCTTTGTTCAAAAAATAAAAGTGAAAAAATACAATTTTAATTCATGTTTTCACAAATCTAAATATGTCTGAAATCTGTTATATATCATAGGATAAAGAAAATTCAAAGCTTTCATGTGATGTATAACATGTTGAAATATCGTCAATAGCTACGGAGATATTGCAATTTTAGTAAATGGGCTGTTCATCACCGTAGTCTAACCTTAAGTCGGCGGACTCCTATCATATCCTATAACTATAGCATATAGAAATATG
Organism: Lepidonotus clava; assembly: GCA_936440205.1. Classification (NCBI taxonomy): domain Eukaryota; kingdom Metazoa; phylum Annelida; class Polychaeta; order Phyllodocida; family Polynoidae; genus Lepidonotus; species Lepidonotus clava. The sequence continues at coordinate 11,856,931 of OW387138.1, forward strand.
TATGTTTGATCTGAATCGTTGCCATATTATGATAATCAGCCGATTATTGAGGTAGAATCAGCCAATTTTAGGGCTGATCATTCAAGTGACTTGGTTAAAATCACCTAGTGGGTATGGGGCTCAAGATTCCATATCACATGTCGAATTTAACAAATGGCATAGTGCTGGGTTTAGGGGTCTAGACCCATTCATGTCTTCAGATCAGAGTTTGATATCTGTGGTGTCTGTGATCAAATGAACTCAAGTGGCATGCTGTTTTTCAGAGGTGTCTATGTGACATCTTGTTGATTGTAGGTTACACCAAAGTTGGCATTATTAGTTCCCAGCATTTTCAGGCACTGATGGGAAATCATCATAGGTACTGACCTATGAAATTGTTCTTGCTGCTGGTAGCTAAGCCTAATGATGTTATGCTTACAAATCCGTGGAATGTATACTGATTTTCCAACAATTTTAATTTTATAAGCTGAATATGTATAGGTATGTCTTACCCAGTCAGAATTGGCGGGAGCACCATCTCACCATCGTCCTAGTGGCCGGCATATATGGGGCTCAAAGCATATACATGGTTACTAGCTCAACCCAACCATGCCATTTCAAATGAAAAATATTGCAATTTTCCCCATGACCAAATCCTATGTCACCATGTCAGGTGCAGAAAGTATTCACAAGCAAGGGTGAGGTCCGAATAAACAGACTTTTTTCAACAGAACCATGTGGTTACCTTCAACCTTCAATACTCAACATTTCACCATACAGATTACCACCTTCCTAGTCAAAATAACACCCAAATGAGACCCCTCCACCCCCCTCTGATCCCCTACCCCTACCCCTTAGTGGTCAGCCCTTTGGTGATTGACCCCAGACGGTGGGGTCTTGACCCCTTCAGACCAGGTTAATGACCGGAGTGACCTCAAGGTGAGATTTAAATGTGACCTCCTGACCCTTGGCGTTTGAAGTGAAACATGTTTCAGGCTGTGATGGGAATAGTCAATGAAGGCACCAGTCTAGCCCTTTACATCTCCCTATACTCCAAGCCCACACTCCACTGGATTCATGGATAAAAATATTTAATCCACATTATTCCTATAATAGAGTGGTCTACAGTTAACCAGATTGTATAGATATAGATGTGTAAGAACCTGTCCTCTATACACAAAAACCTTTATATCATCATTAGTATTGATAAAACCAGGACACATTCTGGTCTACTGTCTCTAGTTACTACCCCAGAACTATGTGAAAAATCAGCCAATTGAGCCGAACGTTGCCTTGTTAAAGATATGAGCCAATAATACCCTGACGGGCCTTAAGCATCTAACATCAACAATCCCTGCCTTTATATACGTCCTTGTGGTTTGCAAAATGGTAAGTAGCCTTTAATGAGAGACCACACAGGAAGATGCGCACTTTAGATGATGAATCATCTCTACATGGTATCATGACGATAATATTTTCACATGCTGTGAATTATTTCTAAATCCATATCAAACTTAGTATCTAGACTTTACCCTCCTTTATTACATCCAAATACATATGTTGGTGTGGGACCATAGAACTGGCACACACAAAAAGTAATTTAACAGCTAGAGGAGACACTTTAGTCAAGCATACAAACACGTGCTATTACCCTAGTCTTCACTGAGCGTTCCATATAAGAAATGAATATATGTGATGATGAAATACACTAACTATTAAGTAAATTAAAAAATATCAAACCATGTTATTTATCTATTGATGGAAAAATAGGGTCATATAGAATTTATCTGAACAAACTATGTTATCAGATTATCTTCATAGATTGCTGAATGCCTCCACTATAGATATGTCTTTTTCAATAAAGTGGCGCCTCCCTGGCGTTAAAATCTGAAACAATTTTTCTGAGCTTTGTATAGTTAACTTATATGAAGTGAAGTGACTCGGTGACAAAAGTCCCAAAAAGTGCAGGCTGGTTGACTGCAGCGGAGGTTGGTATGAATGGTGTATATAGCATACTACTGGAGTGCACTCTCTGCTGGAAAACATACTCTCTGTCTAGCATGTGCTAAAGAAGGGAAGCTTTTTAAGAAAAGTAAAGTCTGTCAGTCAGACAAAATCAGTGCTTAGTACACAAAGGTTATTATCATAACATGATGAGTAATAGAATCAGCAAATATACTGCCACTTTCTTAGGTGACATTATATACACCTCATGGAGGTTTTGTTATTCCTACTACTGATTCAAATATTGTGATGGAAAATACAAGTATATAAGTAGGTTCTAATGCCAATATATACCAAAATAATTCTTAGTAGGTCAGAGTCATAATTTAGTATTGCTCTTAGTATACCATTAGGGGCATAGCCAGCCTCGAGGTTTGCAAATAAAATTCAAGGGATTTATGGGGGGTTTAACCTAGATTTCTCAAACAATTTCTTTAATTGTACTATTATGTTGTGAAATCGAAGGGAATTCCAGACACATCTGATTAGTACCTATACCAATAAATTAATGAAATATTTTCTGCTTCAATAATAATGGCTCATAAGTCAAAGTACGGGCTTCAGACCATATTGCCAATGGAAGTCATACAAATCTTAGATTTCAATAAATGGAGGTGTGGATGGGAACAATAAGTGATAAGATAATATTGGGAAAGATCAATTGATAGGGCCATGTTGATAACTCAATCCCAATAGACCACTGTTGCACGAATAGGAGAACTACTTTTCTGGGCCTCTGGCTACCAGCGGTAGGTTATCAGTGTAGCACGCTAGGAACTTTCTTGGCTGCTGGTGCCCAGCGTGTACACCAATAACCTATGGCTGGTACTCAGAGGCCCAGAAAAGTCGTTCTTCTCCTAGTTGTAAAATACTCAAACTGCTTTTTTTCTGTATAGCTACTAGTGAAAACAGCTGATCTGTATGCTTATAAAGCAGCTGAGGAATATGGGTCTACACTATAGTTTTCCAAGAAACTGAATTGACATTAATTCTACAGTTTCTAGATGTGCCAATGCCTCAGTCCCTCCGCCCATCTTTCTGTGAAGACATTACACATGTATTAAGGACCTCCTGGAGCCATCCTGGGTCTGTCCCGCCCAGGTCACGTGACACAATGTGTAGATCCACGGAAGGGTGGGGGAGGGGGGGGGGTACTCAGTCTTTGAGTAGAAATTAAAGATGTGATGTAATATCAAACTCGACGAGATCAACTTGTGGACGACAAATTGGTGATTTATTGATTAATCTAGGACACAAAAAGTCTCGGCAGGATCAACATGTTTCAAAGTGTAAGTCTGTAACCGTCTTCTTCAGGATCTTTGAGTGTAGACACCAAAATCTGCAAAATGTAACTACAAAACCACAGCCCACCTTCTTATGCTATACTTTGAGAGACCCAGAAAATCTATCACACTCTGACAGCCTCCCCTTTTCAAGATTGTTCATTGACAGTCTCTAATAACCAACCTTCTGATTTCAGAAAGTGATGATTGGCCATGGTGTTAAAGACATTATGATAGAATTGAATTGCATACTGTTCACTTTTAATCTTGTATTAAAAATTGTGTATTATTGACAGCTCTCCTAAAAGACAGTTTGATTATTCTTCAGCCCCTCCCCCCTCCCCTTTTAAAGCCAAATTGGTGATCAACAGCTGCAGCTCCTTAAGGGTCCAACCGCAGTTTTTACCCATTTCTAGGCTGGGTAGCACCCCCCAGCCTAGGCCCCCCTGGGTGAAGATATAATCCAACTCAGCTGTGGCGTATGTCCAAGGTTAAAGACATGACAGTTCATCACAGACACTGGCACATTTGTGACTTATGTGTACTAAAGATGGCATGGCTATGTCGTTAAGCAATATACAAGTTTTGCTAAGGAGTTAGGAAGTGTGATAGCAATGATAGATGTTGATGAATGTATGACTGACATTTTTCCAATGGAAGAGACACTGCTCATGATTCACTGTTGAATCCACACCCATTTTGCTTCGTTTTGGGATTCTTACTTGTATTATCTATATTATAGAAAGTAAACGATGTTCGAGATACCCAAGTCCACGACAGTGTGATCATGACTTGTAAATTTATTCAATATGACATGAATATGAATAAAAAGTATTGGCATGATCAACATGTTTAGACCAGGTCAAATATTTTCATCAGGATGGGTGGAATGCCAACAGAATAGTTTCATATGTACTAGATGACTAGCACTTTTAATTTTACACCTTGGAAGTTAAAAGTCTGGAAAGCCACAGTTTGGTTAATGCGGTAGAAAGTTAAAAGTTGGACGCTATTTTTAGCGTTAAAGTAATAAAAGGTTGACTTTGATAAAGTTAAACTTCAAAAAGTAAATAACACTCTACGGTACTTGATGAGATACAACTACAATCCTGGCTGCCCGTGCTTTATGTCTTTTCACTGGTGTTCTGAGTTTTTTCTTCTTGTTGACAATGTACTAGTAGATATACCAGCATTTATCTTGGAATAACCTGTAGTGCCTTTCATCTTTTGCTAATATTAACTTAATGCTTCTTGGAGGCAAAACAAAGTAAAAGAAAACAGGTTTGTCCTAATGCTTATTGGAGTTAGTTGAGGTTCATTAATTTCCAGTAATGATATAAGGTACATAAGAAGAAGAAGACATACTTATAGATTCAGAAACACCACTTTCCATATTCCCCTACCTACCATACTTATCTCTATGAGTCTTACCAGTCTCCTAACCCCTACCAGGACCAGACCAGGGGAGATTTCCTGTTGGGTAAAAAACTAGCCATTTTTGTTGGTTGATGGTAATAGCCACAATTGTCTTGACCTTAGGAGGGGGTAATAGTGGGAGTGGTACCCTGACCCAGAGGTCCAAAGTCCTTACCCTACTCACTCAACCATCTGAGTGTAAGCTAGGTCTGGGACAGGGGCATTCAGATCAACAGGTTGAGCCTGAAGCCAAGGGAGGCAACTTTACTTGTATGCCTGCATGTGTGTGTTAAGCCCCATACCCACTAGAAGATATTGCTCAAAGTCAGCTGACTTATCAGTGATAAAATCGGCCGACGCTCCTGAAGAGTACTATGGAAATCATTTTAGCACCGATCAAACATGCACATTTTGATATAGCATACTGATTGGTGATTTGATCTGATGCAAAAGTCGCCCGGTAATCCTGGTATAAGTAGCTGACCTTTGAGCCAACTTGGTTAAATTTGATCTGTCGGCTGACTTGGTTAAATTTGCCTAGTTGGTATGGGGCTTTATTTTCCGTTAGTTTGATATTTTACTGGTAATTTATGGGTGATTTTAGCGACAATCCTGTGCCACGTCACAAGAAACTGTACCATACCCACAAGGCATCACTTGGTGATGTTGAGTTGCCTGGCGACTTTACCAATGATTTGCCCAGTTGCCCGTCACCTGTCAAGGGTCAGATCACTTAACGGGTGTGGGGCTTATGGGGTTTACAAATAGACCCATATGCATTTGGAAGCACTTTGTCCATGCAAAAAACATACCTTAATGAGGGGAACATACATCAAAGGCACCCTTAGAGAAGGACTGTATACCAAAATATTTTGAAATAGAATCCTTGAGCTACAGTTCTGATATAATAGTTCTTGTAATGCTTAAAGTAATAAATGAAGTATAGCCTAGCGCCGCTTGGCCTGGTCGGATGCCAGCCTAAATGAAGTACAGTGTCACATAGAAAATGGATTTCTGATCAGCTGGGAAATGTATGGTACAAAAAGAGCTGGCTATAAATGTACCCTGTGGAAAACCATGTTGATTACATACAGTGTTACTGTTGGCATTACCATGCTTAGTACTATTCAGTTAGACACATTCTTGGAGGGTCAGCCCCAAAACTCTAGTATATATGCTTATTATTCTGTTACATATTTTTGCCTCAGAATATGTTGACCACAATGCATAGGTACTATATATATTAGAGTACCACTTACAATGGCCATAATTTACAACAGGTACTTCACTGTTATATATATATATATATATATATATATATATATATATATATATATAATATATATATTCATTAATTAAAATAATCTCAAACGTGTTTAGATACACTTATAATTAATTGATATCAAACATCATCAAACACATAACACCAGTGATCATATGCAGCTGGTTAAAAGAGTTTACAATCAACTGATTAATCGCTTTTTAAACATATCAAGCCCTAACACATACTTCCTATTCACAACTGCACATGCATGTATAATCAATTCTTTATAGTTAAAACATCAATTTCAGGATTAATGTCTATAGATAACACTATGAATTCTGTTATGAATAGCTTCTTGAATTGGAGAACCCATTGAGTTGTTCAAGTTTTTCCTGGTCGACCTGAACTAATTGAAAATTATCATAACTTGTCGACATGACCAGAAAATTGATGTTTCCATTGAACTATTCCAACAGAAATCTAGCAAGTTAGTCAATCACTTGGAGAATATCTAACAATGTTGAGTATTAGTCGCTATAGCGATCTCTGATTTGACCAGAATCATAGTTGAATTTCTCAGTAGGTTACGACCTTGAGCCTTTTGAAAGAAAAAAAATCAGGTATTTAAAAGAGATTTAATTATGAAAGGCTAGATTGTGAGACACTAGTACTTTTAGCACATTGACACCTTACAGACACCCTCTATCACTATCTCTCAGCACCTTCGTGGACAGGCCATGCAGGCCCATACACTACTTGGCGCCGGCACATATATGCAAAGTATGCAACGTTTACAAAACATGTCTAGCGAAATACTAGGTTTGTTATTATTTTGGGAGATAAGAATTTAAGGCTCGCTTATGTAGGTCATGGGAGCACTTGTACATCTCTGTTTGCTTTCACTTTATAGCATATCATTGTCTTCCGTGGTTACCATAATATTGTAACTAAGGAAGACAATGAAAATGCTATGCATGGTGTATATTATACAAGTAACCCTGAAAGATTAAACATGTTCAGGTGATGTCTAGAAATAATATATGTTTAAGTCAAGCAAATACGATGGAATTCCGAAATTCAATGTGTTACTTAATACGATCTGCTCATAGATTTGTTGCTATTTTCAATATAGCACATCCGTAGGCCTATTTTCTAAACTTACATAGGCCCCGGTATAAAAGGGATAATGACATGCTAAAACATTCTACCAGAAGGCAAGGCAATAATTCAAACACACCAGTAAACCTCTCGAAATGACTTTAATCTGTAGATTCAAAGAGCATATTTTCACTTGTATGATCATTTGCAAAATGCTTAATGTACACATGTAAGGACTGGTCATGGTTTACTCCCAACTGCTTTTCCTACTTGGTAGATACATAGCAGGACATAAGCCAATAGGGCTTAGAAGTAAGAAGAACCCTTTTGATGTTAGTTGGAAAGGTAAAAACAACCCACCCAATCACTCTGAATGGATTGGGCCCTCCTCTTGTGAGGCAGTAGGTCAAGTTGAACCCCAACACCTGCTCACCTCTTTTTGAAATCTTACCTAAAAAGTGTTTTTCCTCAAAGTTTCATCAATTTGAATAGAAAAAGACCAGAAAAATGCCATTTGGTCCACTGGAAACAATTTGATTTATCTCCCAGTGCAAATGATTGGGTTATAAAAGGTTCCTAGAGAACTACTGGTTGTTGTGTGTCTGGCCCTGTCTATGGCACCATGCACATCTAGAAATACACCTGCCTCAGTAAATGTGTAGGAGTACAGTCTCTATCTTCTCATAGATTCGATCTCTTTATAATTATATTCGATCATCAAAGACAGAATTGTCAAAAAACCTTCTTCTCACAGTAATATGACCCTAGATGTTGCTACGGCATTAAACCCAAATAACCAACCAACCAATTCGATTTAGGCTTACTCTCCATGAGCTGCTCATGGGCTGCTCATGAGAGAAGCCACAGACAGCTCAGGGTTAAACCAGTTAATCCCCAGACCCCACAACCCTGCCACACCCACATACCACTCACCTACTATTCCTGGACAATCCACCAGGGGGCACTGGGGGCTGGGCAGATTTTGAGTGAGGAGAATTTGGGTTGGGTTTGGGGTGTGGTTTGGGATACCATTTAGTGGCTTGATGCCAAATAATGGTGGCTATGATTGGTGGATATTCATAAATGCTGAAAGTAGAATTGTATGAATAGTATTTGGTAATGAACAAAAAGATTGATGCTGATATTAGAATATAATACATTTTTGTATACATAGTAGTTTTTGAGTGAGGAGACTTTTTGATAGGTTTGCAGTGTGGTTTGGGATCCAATTTGGCGGCCTGGTGCGAAATAGTGGTCTATAAGTTTGATTAATACTGAAGGGCTATACCCACGAAGCAGCTTCAGCAGTAACAGCTAGGTGATGGGCAACTGGCAGAATCACCGGTAAAGTCGCCGGGCAATTGCAACTCAGGCGTGCCTGGTGACTCCCCATGGATAAGGTATGGATTGTGGGCAACCAGTAACGGGCCATACAATTGCCAGTAAAATAATCAGTAAAGACTCAAACTTGCTTGAAAATCCAGTCGCCAGGCAACAAGGATGGAAATTCTCCCCATAGCCCATTATCCGTTGCTGCTGAAGTCGTTTAGTGTGTATGGCCCTTAATATTAGCTGAAAATAGAATTGTGTAAAATTGTATTTGTCAATGGGTGGTAAGGTTAATATTAGGGTAGAGAACCACGTGAATCGTATTTACCAATGGCCAATAATGTTAACAAAGGAACAGAGAATTTTGTCAATAATATTGAATTTTGTCAATGACCAAAACACTTGGTTGGTACCCTTTGTAAAATTATATTTGCCTATATTCAGATAGAAACAATGCAATTATTTGTAATATTTAGGGCACCAGGATGGTAATCTGGAAAGAGGGTTTCCTTTGGATGGATTTGGGATAGGGGTACAGACAGCTGCAGGGTTTTGGCTCTGCACCAAGCCACTTTCAGATAAGCAGACACATGCTCAGGATAGATTGATTCTCCAACATAATGTGGTGCAATATTTGGCGTGTCCTCTGCTTAGATAAACAGCTAACATAGAGGAATGGTATTTTGTTTAGAACTGGGAATGGCAGAGTGACGCAGTGTGTCTTAAGGCATTATTCTTGTCAAATCTAGATTTCTTAGTTGCTACTGTTTTAGATAATTTCATGAGTAGATATTGCACAAAACAATTAGAATTAAAAAGAAATCATACCACCACACAAATGCAATGACTGAATCCGTGCCACCTCTTGCTAGAAACTACATTCCTGGCAACACCGGTACCATTGCAATGTGAGATTTGAAAATAAAGTAGACGGCACATAGCACACACTAGTATTATGATACTATATCAGACTTCGGACATACTGATTCTATACTGTTTCTCCACTGTTTTCCTACTGCATTCTAGCCCGGGAATTATATAGGATTCCATTTCCCAAAACAGAAATTCATCTATACTGCTAGCAGGGCGCCACACTATTGAAAAAGGTCTATAACTCAAGCAAGTCTAGATGGAGGGCGTGGCCAGGCTGGACATCAGCAATGGGGTGTGGGATGGAGGGGAGGGTCCAGGCCACTAACCCAGCTGGCCATGGGTTAAGATGGGATTAACCTAGTTAAGTGTTCCTCCAGGGTGTCTGCAGGAGGAGGGGGTAACGGTCATTATCCGTCTGGTCAGCCGCTTAGCCTCAGCCCCTGGAGGAGATGGGGCATGCAGGTGAGGGTCAGCATATAGCACAGGTGTATATTATTGAAAGGTGAGGAAGTGGAGCCAGCCTATAGAATTGTTTCCCTTGGACCAATTGGTGTTTAAAAAGGCCTGTGGGGCGATCGGGATGTTTTGTTTTTTGGCTTTTCAGATTTTCTTAAATTTTTAGGGAAGGTATTTTATTACATGCTATATAGGCCTTTGTTTCTTAGAAAGGCTGCCGTATATAGCACAGGTGTATAGGATGAAGGGTGAGGAACTAGGGGCATAGGAACTGGCAAACTTAAGAATGGGTATATAAGGGACATTAAAGTCTAAACATGTATACGTCTACCTTCATAGACCTGCTGCCATTACAGGATGAAAGGTAAGGCTCTAGGGTCGTAGGGACTGGAAAAGTGCATAGTATGGGTATATATACGGGACATTTTAGGCTATATAGGCCTTTGTTCATAGACAGGCTGCTATTTTATAGTACAGATGATTAGTATGGAGGGTGAAGAGCCTTTGCTTATAGAAACTGACAGTTTGTACTGTGGTAAAATAAGGGACAGTGTATAAGCCTAGGGTAATGGATAGTCTGTCATACAATAGCTGCAGGTATATAATTACATAATTGGATCTTCGTTGACCTCCTTGTTTTTCAAAATTATGCTATAATCTTCTCTGTTTTAATTCTATCTAATTATTATCTGTTTTACCTGTGTATTATATTCCATGTTATTTTGAATTATTCCAGAATGAGAGCCAGGATCAAATTAACGAAGCCAAATAATATAGTGGTCTTCCTCTTCTAAAAAGTCATCTTGATAATCAGTATATACTTTTATATGGGCCCTTCAATACACTAGCAAAAATGTCACATGAAATAGACATAAAAAGATATCCCATAATAGCACCCAGTCACACAAACCCGTATCGTCTAACGATTTGGCATTGGTTGCAACCAGACTACACTGTAATTAGCAAAACATATAGAATTAATTGCTATAGAGATGAAGGCATCATCATGAGAGCAGCACTCGATTAATTCTTTTCACATACTCAAAAAGCAAACACACTCACAATCATGTCATTGACATACTGCCAAGGAAGGGGACGTTAACCTTTGCTGGGATATGACAAATTGGAGAGAGCTTAAGAAATGTACTACATGACCGTGGTGGGCGACCAAGAAAAAGATACGAAATTTCGTGGAATTGTTTTTTTCATTTTTCTTGGCCACGATAGAAATTTCTCCCCCAGAAAAAATGTACGAAAATTTCGTGGACATTAAAATTCAGTGAACAATCATACTAAAGTCATTTATAATATATATAATCAACTAAAATACTTTACAATGTGTATTTGGAGTACATTAGGATGCTTTGAGATTGTATAATTTTGAAAAAAAATGGTAAAAAATAGCCACGAAAATTTTTGGTTTCTAAAATCCCACGATAGGAAATTTAACTATCGTGGGTATAAATTTACACTTTTCGTGGGACGCGATTTTTCGTATCTTTTTCTTGGTCACCCCCCGTATGTGATATATAAATGGAAGCAGATGTGCTCTGTAAGAGGATTATTACCTATACATCCTACGCTCTTATAATGCTTTGGTACGGAATCATCATGTGCACCCACCTACTAGGGTTATGCGGGTTCAGTAGCATTGCTATTAATGCAGCAGGAGGACATAGATGGCGATAAATCATAACCAAAGGGTTAGCATTCGTCTGGGTGTCAGTAGAGATGCCATTTGTCCTACTTTTGTAGGATGTCCTACTTTTAAGTGATTTTGGATTGCAGAACAGATATTCATACATCACTTAGTATCTGTTTTAGAGTATTATTGTGTAAGTTTCGAGCTATTCTTATACAAATGTTATGTCAGGAATCATTTCGTCAAGGTTATTTTTGCTCAGCTGCTTCTGGAAAAAAAGTAGGAAGAGTGTCTTCTACTTTTCCTACTTTTTCATCAATCGGGAATGACATCTCTGATATTGTCAGTAGAAAGTTTCATTTCAACATTATTATGATGATTATAAACTCCAATGATCTAGCCCTATTAAGGACAATCGCGCCATTATAGACGCAGCATTGAGATTTCTATAAAACACTTCACACTGAAAGTTATACCTATGTTTACAAGTACTAAACATGTAAAAAACACACACGCTAGTTTAGTTTTTGTAAGATCAGGATCTCCTGATCTTAAAAAAAACACTGAAACACTCAGGATCAGTGGTTGATTTAGAGGGGGCGACGTTGATGAAATATTGATTTAATTAATAACTCTCGAACCTGGAGAATCCAGTGGTGAATTTCTCTGGATGCACCCATGCCACTCATGTTCAAAACAGGCTCTTGATGGTCTAACTGAAAGTAGACAGACCTAAGTGAATCCACCATACCACTACAAGTACAACCCAAACCACAACCAGCATTCCTCATGCATTATCTGTGGTTACTTCCCCCACAACAACCACTGACTCATCTCGTGCTCTCTCGTGGTTTCTCGGGGGCGGGGTCAGGCGAGAGGTCAGGTATTCGCAGCACCCCCTATCGAGTTACGGTCGAGTCTTATCAGACTCATTGATATGCATGCCAGTGGCTCCCCCCCAGCGGGCTGGCCCAGTATGCGCATGCGCGGTAGGCGTTAGTAGAGGCGCCACGCCCAGATCTCTAGAAAAATATGCTTGTATTAGGGGGGCAGGGCCCCAGGGGTGGATACAGGATTTCTGGAAGGTGGGGTCAGCATGTAGGCCTTTTGTAGTTTGGGGCCGGGGTCCAATAAAATAAAAAGCATGTTAAGGTTAGGACCTCCTGTTCCCCTCATACTTTGGGAAACAAAGATATATATAACAAGAATAACTTAAGAATGAATCCAATTCAAATGAAGTCATTTTCATGAATTCATAACACATAGCGAATTCATAAAATGATTATACTAAAATAATCAGAATCCAAACTAAGAACATCAAACTCCTCACCAAGAAACACTAGCAGAGGTATTTTATCTCCCACTTTTTGTGACACTTTATATATTAGTAGGTGGGTCGGGCCCCAATTCCAATACTGTCAATATTCGTGTCATATCAGATATGTTGAGGGCCCCAGAGGTATGACAAAACATGCTGGTAATCGCCCAAAAAAAACTGTTGCTTAGGAAAGTGGTGTCATAAAACATGTAGGAATGAAGATGACTTAACCAAATGGCACACCTTGCATATAATGGTGACCCAAGAATATTCATTGTCATCCTGTCAATGTTATATTATTGTCTAGGTATAGACACATAACACACATTGAAACCCGGTCATTGAAATCAAATGCTATAGGGGCCCTCGAAATTGTCATAATGTTAGAGTGATATGACCCAGTGACTATATAAATGATGGTTACATTGTAATGCATTTTCACGATTACAATTTCAGAGTTATGACCCTTTCACCAAAAGATTTACAGCATTATGACCCTTTCACCAAAAAAGTTACAGCATTATGACCCTTTCGCCAAGACGGTTATGGTGTTATGACCCTTTACCAAAATGGTTACATAGTTAACTTATGATATGACCCCAGGGGAGGGGTGCTCAACTTGGGTTTGGGTACGCAGTGCAAAACAGACTCTGGGAGCTGTGGCTGCACTCATAACAGGAAAGGCAGGAAAAGGGGGTATGTCACTGACCAGACAACCTTATAAAGGGGGGCTATCAAGGTGTACTGTCCTGTAAGGTCTTCATAGGAAAGCTTCTTAAGTCAGAAGAAAGCATCAAGGGCACATTTTAGGCTTTTAAACTTATTCATAAATTTAATTATAATCTTTGAAGAACAATGCTCATTATATTTGTTTTACAGCCAAAAACAGTCGCTGTAGTGAAAACAAGGGGCTGTCCCTTGACATCTCAGAAAACAGGGGGCTGTAAACCCACATGCTGAATTTCACAGAGCTGTCATAATCACGAGAAAAAAAAAGGGGGGGGGTGTAGTCTTGCAGCGGGTTCCTACAATCAAAGCAATATGACTCTTTCATCGATACACTTACAGTGTTATGACCCTTTTACTAAAACGGTTACACTGTAATGACCTTTTCACCAAGACACTTACAGTGTTATGACCTTTTCACCTGCACCACCTGGAGAGGTTTACTGTGCTAACAGGTAGATCTGACACCCCGCTATGAGCTGCTCATTGCCACTTGTTGAGTCACATGGTTCCCATCGCCAACTGGGTCAACTCGTCCCTGAGAGGGAGCAGCTCGGTAGACTGTAGTTCCATTCAAGTATGCTAGTCGCTCAAACTGGAACCAGGGACCTTGATGGTATATATATATATATATATATATATATATATATATATATATATATATATATATATATATATATATATATATCGAGACTGGAAAGTTCCTCTATGTTCCTATGTAACCAATCCCCTGGTGGCTGGTTGGAATAAAATCAGTCAAACATGACCATGGGTTGATCATTGGCAATGTATTTTTGGAACAGTTAATTGCTGCACCACACAGGCCATTTTTACCAATGGTCAATCCAAATTTACTCCAACCACAGCCCATATGGGAGGCCTGTAGTGTGCAACAGGTTTTCCTTGCTTTCCAGTCTCGAAAAAACATATAAGGTCTCTGCTGGGATTGTTAACCAGCAGCCTTTTAAGGTGAGAATTCCACCCTGTATCCCAGCATGCTTTGGGGCCGCTGGTTTATGGCAGGTAGGACCATAAACGAGCTCGCAGCCCAATAACCATCAAAGAGGTTACCTATGCTAATTATTGAGGGCCAATAAAAGAATTATTTTACAAATTGTAAGTGACCAGTAGTAGACATGGACTGTTGTTGGTGTAAGGACCTATTATGCTAGAGGAAACTAGGTCAAAGAAGTACTAGAGCATCTCTGGAATAGCTCAATGCATTACCACCAGGAGGAGGCAGTCACATTCATGACCCCTGATTGTGGGGTGACTGGGGCATTTTATATAGGAGGGTAGGGGGTTGGGGTGAGGGCCAAGAATATTTATTTACTCTGGACCCAATCTAAAGCCCCATTCTTATTGGAATGAATTGGGGTATAAGTAGAATTGATAGAATAAGGAGGAGAATGACTTTTATAAAGTAGATGTTCGCAAGCTTAAGAATTGGGCAGAAGTCCGAATCATGTTTAATTCTTCGAGACTGTACAAATTCATCCACGCCCCCACATCCCACCATTATTGCTAGTCAGGTACCCATGATTATGGTAGATAGCAATATGCACATCTTTCTTTCTAGGTTGATGATAAATGATTATTCTTAATGATTAGAACACAACTGTGAAGCACGTATTCATACTGTATATACAAAGAAATCTCACTGAATCATAATTGAAAAAAAATATCATTCACAATTGATAAGTGTAGGAATTCATTTCAGAGCCACATGGTCATGACCATCACATGGTGATCACCAAGAAGTGATTAAGGGGATTACCAAGAAGACGTAGTAATCACGGGGATCACCAAGAAGTGATTAAGTAACTAACCATGTCTATGTCTGCACAAAGTCTATTATTATATTCTCCAGTTGACACAAATATCATGGCAAGGCTCTAGGTGCGTTTCCACTTGATACGTTTTGACACATATCAAAAACCTAATTAATTGTTATCTGTTTCCCACACTAAGTTTGTGTTGTGAAGTCAAAAACTTAAAGTTCATCCAACAAATACAATAGATGTGAAAACGTCCAGCGTGTGAAAACGAATTCTTTACAATATAGCTTATGTAAACCACTTTTACATGGAGTTCTATTAACACGGTTAGCTCTGTTATACCAGACAGATTTTCTTAGTTCATAAGTTTATGTTTTAACAATGGTTTTACAGTTGGTTTGCTTTTCTGTTTTTATTGAAGCTAGTGACCAAGTCCTTTTGTACGTTTCATTACTCATATCATAAGGTCAGCAACATTCTAGTTCATAACTGTTCTTTGTTCCCAGCAAGCATGCTAGCTCTTTGCAATATAAAAAGACTTGATAAATGTGAAAAGGAAAATAATGTGGATACACACGTGGATGCACACATCTGTCATTTCAAAGTAACAGCGCCAGGAAAGACTGTTTATATTTTGCTGAACCGTATGATTCATATTGCAAAAGAAAAGGCCATAGAACAGAATGTGGAAAACAAACATCCCTGTTTTTCTGAATATATTATATTTTTGTTACTTCATTACTTATATTCCACAGACAAGGTGTAAATGTATGGTGTAAATGTATGGTTGATTAATGTGATATAGGCCTAATTAAGAAATACCTGTTATGATTATAATAATTGTAGCTAGCGTTCCATGTTTTGACTTTTAAAGATTCCAATAATGATTTGGGCATCTCTTGCCTATTCTATAAAAGTAGTGCACCTCGAGTATTATCTCTCCCATATGATCACGTATGAACTTCTTATCAATATGGCATTGTATTTAGCGACTGAGGCTAAAACCTATTGCATCAACAATAGCTGCGTTATTCATTGTAATTGAAGACTGTCCTTGCATTTGAGACGCTGACTTGCTTTATGACATAACAAATCGCCGGCAATGATACTCTATATATGTAGGCTCAATTCAAGGGAAAACCAAATAATTATTAATGTAAATTATGCTTTTTACGGACACATTCTATTTGATGCTTAGGAATTCTGATGCTCATTGTGACATGAGTCTACTTGGTAGGCAAAACCAATAAGTTAGGTACAACATATGTTCCTCTTTTCTTTAATATTATAGTACAATAGTGAGATATAAAAAAAAATTATGGGGTTACAGTTGCAGTCTGTTTATCCTCATATCCTGAATCCTTATTTGAAAAAAGTATTAGGAGTTTATGATTCATTAATACCCCATTTTAGTGGTAAGGAAGTTTGCAAGAGAGCTTATAACTAGACCATGCAATTTCCAGAGACAATACGTTGGTTAGTTAGTTATTTGGTACTATATGTCCTAATCAAATGCCAGGGTCACATCAATGGCGGTGATGGTGCATGATCAAATCTATGAGAAGGTAGACACCCTGCCCCTACACTTTAACTGAGGCGAGAGCTCCTTTACTTCCTATACTGCATAGACATACGGACATTCCTTTGATATAGAAGTATATATCCACACTGCTTGGGTAGGAAAGGCTAGCACCAGAATTTGAACCTCCGACATCTCATGTTCTCATATGGCACCTTAGACGACTCCGCCATCGTACCCCAAGAGGCAGCTATAAGACTAGTTGTGAAAACATCTTGCCTATTGAAGTTATGCAGATGACATCATGTCTTCCAAAATAGACGTATTGGTGAGCAATTCAAATAGTAATCTTTCCAAATTGGAAAGATATCCGTAGAACATTACAATATACCTGGAACTAATTCATCAATAATTCCGGAGTCACAATCAACTATCATTAGTATTTATAATTCACATTTTAAATATAAGTTTCATAATCATATACGTCTGTAGGGCCCATCGCTGTCAGATAACAAAAACTTTGTACTTGGTCACTGGATTACGTCTGCACAAGGTCCATGGCCAATAATGCATAATACTGAGGGTGCCAGGTAGATTCTCAGACCAGAATACCATTATCACACAAAATGGCCTGAGGCAGGTTAGCAGACGTCCAAGTGGGTGGTCCCTCACTAAATCCACATCTTCAGGTGTGACAGGCTGTGAATTATATTATCACACCTTGCCAGGTTAGCCAATGGCATGGGCGGATAGCCGATTCCAAGATATTTTTAGATTCATCACTAGACTTAGAATTGTGTTTTCTTCTTGTTCTGTGACGCCAGAAAATTTCGTGCTAGATACAGGGCAAAGAGTATCATACAAAATGTGAATCCGTTTAAAATTGTATAAACAACATTGTCTAGTTGTGTTCCTATTCCACAGGTGTTTTTTAACTCTCTGTAACAACATAATTGGAGTGTAAGGAGAATTATGGACTTTCATATATAATTTTGGATCAAATAGGATAAATGATAATTGGAAATGCAATTGAAGCCCTCTCCATGGGTAGTATTTCAAAAATAGAAAGGAATGACATCTGGAGTAGGTTTAAACAATGTCATGGGAAAATATGAAAGGTTTATAACATTTTCATTATTTCATAGAATAGACTTATGAAAATATATAACAATTTTTGGCTTGAAACAGATGCAACAACTTCTTCATCAGCCACCGAAATAGCAGAAAGTGCACCAACAACGGCAAAAAGTGAATCACTAACAGAAAATGCAACATCACCAACAGAAGATCCAATTTCAACAACAGAAAGTGCCTCAGATTCTGAAGGTGCACTTCAATCAACAGAGAGTACACATCAATCAACCGAAAGTGCACCAGAATCGGAGGATGCACAACAATCAACAGAAAGTGTACAACAATCGACAGAAGGTGCACCAATATCAACAGAAAGTGCTTCCGATTCTGAAGGTGCGCAACAATCAACAGCAAGTTCACAACAATCAACAGAAAGTTCAGAACAATCAACAGGTGCGCCAATATCAACAGAAGGTGCACCAGAATCAGAGAGTGCACAGCAATCAACAGAAAGTGCACAACAATCAACAGAAAGTGCACAACAATCAACAGAAAGTGCACCAGAGTCAGAAGGTGCACAACAATCAACAGAAGGTGCACCAATATCGACAGAAAATGCATCAGAATCAGAATCTGAAGGTGCACAACAATCAACAGAAAGTGTGCAACAATCAACAGAAAGTGCACCAATATCAACAAAAGTTGCACAACAATCAACAGAAAGTGCACCAGAATCAGAAGGTGCACAACAATCAACAGAAAGTTCACAACAATCAACAGAAAGTTCACAACAATCAACCGAAGGTGCACCAACAACCACAGGTGATATCATAGACCTAATGTAGGTGGTGGTTAGTTTGTAAGCAAGTGTCTACTTTAAGCTACTTATTCATGACTTTTCTGATACCACCTATTCGTACACGGGCACCTCTTGGAGATTCAACACCACATGTCTATGTCCTCTCTCTGCCTGTTTATCACACTTTCAGCATGGTTTGTTGTGGCACTTATTACACTGTTCATTAGTTACACACATAAGTTAAGAGTCATACTCTGATACTCTGAAGGGCCATACCCACTAGGTGATTATCCCTGAGTCGGCTGACAAATCGCCGGTAAAATCGGCTAATTCTGCCCTTAGAATCGGCCAATTTTACAGGTGATTCATATTAAACCTGTACATTCCAATACGTATAGGCGATGGTGACAGCCCTTCTACCAGTCGGTTGTCGCTGGCTGCTGGTAAAATCGCTTGGTGGTATGGCCCTTAAGGCACAACTTCTATCATCACGCAAAAAGATGTCACGCAAAAAGGTGTAATCAAGCTTCTCTGTTTGGTGTTGTGTCTGTCCTATATATTCCGTCTACAACTAGCAACTGGTATCTTGGAACTAGACTTCAGGCTCTACTTGTGTGGTTTTACATTCATAATATAATGTGTAATTTATAAATCCAGAAATTGAATTTGCATGTTCAATTTCATGATCTGAGAATAAGAATTGAATAGTCTATTTGCAAAGAATCTTTTCTGCAGAATTGTTCAGATTCAGCAATGAAGTATTAATGTGCTGAAGCATTAAATGTTTTGTTAATTTACTTTTATCTAACAATCTTTTACATAAAAAGTTAACATAAAAAATGTTGGAGAAAAAAAATCAAATTTCATACTTTCTTACTGATTTCTTAAATCACTAGGTTCATCTTATCCCTTTGAAGCAATCGCTCATAGAAGTGCAGTGTTAAGTTACTATTATGTTCTTTGTAAAAAAAAAACGCTAACAATTATGTTTCAGAAAATGGCAGGCCCTTTAACAATTACTTGCATATATATATATTACTCTGAATACAGTTATCCAGGAATCGACTGTAATCATGCCTGCAGTTGAAGGTACCACAGGAAGTGCAGGCACACCACTAACTACAGACAGTGTGCTTGCAGATGTGTCGTCTACAGACAGCTCAGTAAAAACAAATGTGTCTGCAAGTACTGTGTCTGCAGAGGTAGACACAATGGAAAGCAACACAGGCTTTTCATCAAGCAATGTGTAAACATGTGTCTGCAAGTAATACAGGGGTGTCTGTCAGTACTTTTGTGCCTGCACGTACAAGTGCCTTTGCAGATACAAGTGTGTCTGCTTATATACAGGTTCCGCAGCAGTGCCAGCAGGAACAGATGCCTCAGGTTTAATTGTGATAACTTAATTTATATCTCATTTCTTTGGGGACATATCATTGTAAAACAAAAAAAAGTTGTGCTTGCAAGCTTATGTTCTTCTATTCTTACTTATTACAAATCATTTATTTATTTCCGGGACTTCTCGGTATCTCTGACTTGCTTGCTTGCGCATACATCACAATCTTCAATTTTCAATTTTTTAATGTTCTTAATTGTGTCAATAATGCGGATATTGATATCATTGATTTGTCTTCATTACATATTGACCTGATTTACTGCACTTTATCATTAAAATTTATTCATACAGGTCCTTCTTTATGTTAAACCTTTGAAATCAAATCGATATTCTTCAATGTGTTGGATGATCTAGGTTTTAATACTAACAACACATATGTAGAATCTCAGGAGTTAAGGTGGAGCTACGTGGGGTTCCACATTGAGATCTCAACATTGTTATAATTAGCAGTCTATATGTACACATAATTATGTTATAAGAATCTTATTTTCTCATACAACTCGCCTTATCAATAGGCCTCTATATATGTGCACATAATTCTAATCAGATTCTTGAGTGTGTCCATGTAATTCATTATACTAATGATAAATATTTTGAAAAAAAATATTAAAAAACAGATTACAAATTAGAAAATTAAATATTTATTAACTCACCATTTTGTCCTTATTTTCTTCACCAGAGGGCACCACTGTGGCGGCAGGAGACGGAGGTGCAGCGGATGGTGGCGACTTAGTACCTGTTGGTGGCGCAGATGGCGCCACTGAAGCTCCAGCTAGTGACGTCACAGAAGGAAATACAGAAGATGGGAAGGTTGCAACCACGGAAGGTAATATGAAACAAATGACTTTTTTCTTAATATCCTTGTACTTTTACCAAACTATTATTGTGTTTTTTTTTATATCTAAAAACTATTGGGGTGGTATTTCAAAATAATATGTGATCTCAAAAATTACCTTTAAAGGTATACAATAGCTCTTCAGGGCGCAACATGGGTTAAATCTAACCCAATTATCGCCACAGCTTTACCCTTTAGCAAAGTGTTCCCTACACATAGATTTTGTAAACCCATTACATTTTCTTGGGTATTCCAAATATTTCAAAAGGAAACAACGAAAATGTCGAAGTATTAGTGAATTTTAAAGAAAAAGAAGAAAATTCGGGAACTCCGTTATCTCAAGGAATTTCGCGGTTTTCATTTATCACCAGTGACAAAAAAATCTCACAAATGCGAGAGGCATAAGCATTATATGTTTACTACATAAAAACATGAACTCTTTGAACATGAAAAAAAAACTTGAATTTCTCAATCAAACAGTTACACGTTTTTCAAAGAGAACAGGTCTAGCATGACTACAGCAGTTATTGGAAGTCACAAATCCTATAAGACAGCATATTTACAATTGAACCAGTTGATGGATTTTTTACCACGTTCTAAATTGAATTGAAGATAAAACTGATTATTTTGAAAAATATAGTTTTTTCTTGTCTGACCCCTCAGCTGCCGGTGACATGGTCCCTGTAGGAGGAGACGTCGCTACCAACCCCGCGGAGGTGGCTGTCACAGAGGGTACTGGAGGAGACGCCGGGGATGACGTCACAGCCGCCCAGGAGGAATCCACAGGTACCGCGGCCCCCGCTGGAGGAGCCGTAGTAACTGAGGGTTCTGTCACTGAGGGAGCCACTGGAGAGGCAGAGCAAGCAGTGACAGCCGCAGGGGAGGCAGGTGGGTACAGTCGTGATGAATCACAGATATTCAGAATTCAGACATTTCAAAAAAAGGGAGGGGTGGGCGCCCTAATATAGGATTTGAGGCGGACCATCCAAGGGCTAGAATTTTACATTTAAGATATCTAAATTTGGCGAAAAATAATAGGGGGACGTCCCCCCCACACACACATATTCACCTAAATCCGTCCCTGAATCACGTGATTTTGAATAGGCCTACATGGAATTTGGTAATTTTTGACGCTCATAATGTAAAATTAACCGAAGTCCCTCTTTTTCTTTTTCTTTTTTAAATTTTGTCAAGTAACATTTCAAAGATATTTTTTGGGGGATAGGATGCGATATGGAAGGGGAGGGCGTGTGTGCTTTCCGTCCTTTTTCGTCAGAGAGGTGGGGAACTGTTAAACAGTGCTCCTTATACTTACAATCTACCACTACCGTCCGGTCTTGACGGCCCAATAAGCTTGTGTACATTAATTTTGAAGAAATAGCCTGATTGCTTCCTATTGAATTTAATATAACTAATCCGTAATTCAATGTTGCGTAGGATTACATAAGCTTGTCCAAATGCAGGCCTACCATAACTAACGTCTTCTGTTCTTCACATAATTATAAAACATTTAGACAAAGTTCCTTCCCTACTAGGCCTATATCATTGGAAATTGTGGCGAGACCACACAGCAAACAATGAAAGTCGAAATATTTGACAACCCGTGGACTTCATTTAATATTACAACATGGGCAGATATCAGGGCAGACCCAGTATTTCTGAAAGGAGGGGGTCAGCATAATAGGCTAAATAATGAAAAGGAGTGCATTTGCACACATGCTCGCAGTATTTTTCCCTCTTTTTGCAGTTCAGAGGTCCACCAAAAGAAGGCGGTCAGGACCCCCTGGACCCCCACCCCCCTCTGGATCCGCCCCTTGTCATATAAGATCTCTACAATTACATAAAGCTCCAATTTCATGCAAATCCAAAAAAAATTTCATTCCATCAAACCCCATCCAGGTGGCGCTACCGAGGCAGCGGCTGGTTCTACAGAGAGCTCCCAGGGGGCGGCACAAGTTACGTCTGCGGCTGCGGCTGGAGCGGCTGCCGTAACGCAGGCTGCAGCCACAACAGAGGCCGTAGAGGCCGCAGGAACGACCGTAGCGGCTGGAGACGTAGCCGTGGACGTAACAACAGCCGCAGAAGCTGAGGAGGTGAAAACTACCCGCCCCCCTCCAGAGGCTACCTATAAGGTGACCACTATTCCGGTGAGTGGCGTTTAGTTTGATTTTTATTACATTCTCAGTAAAAAATTATTTATAATGACAAAATAAAGATGATTGCAAAAGTTATAGGGATCTAAAACAGTAGACGAAATGAGTGTAAATATGAACGTATAGAATCTTGATCTGCAAAGTTGCAATTGAAATTCTTAATACTAAAAGAAATATTATCAAATCCTTATAATGTTGCATCACAAAATATATTGTAAGTAATTGTTTCGGTTATGTGTCCCCTTGGATGTTCTCATTGTGCAATTATTCCCCTTTTTTTGACATCAACAATATCCTAATCGTTTGGACAACTTAATATCATGTTACGAACCAATCACCCCTACTCATTTGATCCCAATTAATAAGATGTAAACTTGAATGATGTATATCACTGATATTTGTCCAAAAGATAGATGCTAGCACTCTATATATTTTACTTACATGTTCATCTATATATATATATATATATATATAACTGCACGTTCATATATATATATATATATATATATATATTGCAATGTAACATAATCTGATAATTGAAAAACAAGGGAAACCTTGACGTTTATTAAGCCTAAAAAGATAAATTGTTGTGTTCAGATAACCCGACCTACCCTAAAAATTTTTAGCTCTACCAAAACTTATTTTTTGGATGATTTCCCAAGAATGGTTCAATATTCAAGAGAATTGACCAGAAAAACATGGAAAAGCATGAAGTACAGACATATGCTTAAGGCTTGTATTTTAGGTGCTAAAATTGTTTTTGGAGGATCCATGTTTAGAGTTCATTTTTCATTTCCAACTCTGCCCTGGTCTGGTTGGTTAGTGAGAAAAAAAAGATAAAATCGACCTACCTATACCTAACATTTTTGACTTATGTTACTTGAACACAATATTTTCTTTTAGGCCTTACCAATAAACATTACGATTATGGTTTTTGGTCGTTATCCAGGTGGAGCCCTACCTGATGATCAACACTGGGGCCGACGGTGGCTACACGGGCTACATCCCCGACCTACTGGACAAACTGGCCCAAAACATGAACGTGGAGTTCAATATCCAGCTGAACAACGAGGGACAGTACGGCAAGGAGGTGAACGGAGAGTGGACAGGCATGATCGGCGAGGTAGTCAGAGGGGTGAGTAAACATGATATTGAATTCTCCCCACAATGGATAGCTTATTTTATTGGAGTTCTTTTTTATTGGACTACAGTCTTTAAAGGTAAATCTGGGTAACACTGGTGCGCCAACTAGTGCAATTCCTTGACAATGCAATCAAGACATAATTTTGGTATTTTTTTTCTAGAATGAATGCACATTTTTGCTTTTGGGGCTTCCTATAAATGGTTATTGGTAAGGGTGCCCCTCAAGGTTTATAATCAGAACTTCTCCATTGTGTAAAAACCATAAAATTGGTCTTTTGTGGGGCCTTGTTCCCAATTTGTAACAATTATCTCTTGATGGGCCTGGGGTCTTGGCACCTGTCAATCACTGTTACTGCCAGTACTATTTCTTTGCATTGAAATGCCTATCTGCACTGATAATCTCAGCATTGAAAAAGTTAGTCATGTACGGCTAACTTTCTTAGTCATTTTGGCGGTGCCAAATTTAACTACTTTCAAAATTAAAGTTAGCCAGATTGACTAACTCAAGTTATTAAAAAGATTTCCTGACTAATCATGTTAGCCAGTAATGACTAACCCTCAAAAGGTTGCAGGACCAGTTGTAAACTGCAGGGCACAATCTAATAATTAGATTGTGCCCTGCAGTTTATAACATCAGTTGTTATAGTATAACAACTGATCCACACACTTCCTTTGGGTAGTCTTTATCATCTGTGATACTGTTTGAGCCCATACTTCTAAAAATATGATAATGACTTATTCAATTGAATGATTGAATGAATCAATTGATGGACCTCTTCTTAGCGACGGGCGACTGAGAAAATTTGCGGTGAAATTGCTAGTCGACTTCAGATTGCCGGGCGACTGCCGTTGGTATGGTGCATTTTTTGGGCAACTGGCAACGGACTACGGGATCGTCTGGAAAATCGCTGGGAAATTATAAAACATGCCTGATAATCCAGTCGCTGTGCGACACTGACAGCCATTCTTCCCATCGCCCATGTCTGCTAAAGTGGCCTTGTGGGTATGGCCCTTAAGTGCCTAACTTTAGAGTTCTGGACTAGAAGAATAGGTGCTTGGCACAAAAGCCCAACCCAGCTGGCGGTGTGACGTTATTATAATGTTGCAGCAACGTTCTGAATGTTGAGGAAATGTTGGCAGGTCAGTAATTAACATTGAGAGCTCTATGTTACATTGAACAAGCAGACTTGCAGGGCTAACACTGGCCAGTTACCAGCTGTAATATAAATCAAAATTTATCCCAAACTTAAGCATTTAATACTGTTTTACACTTCTAAGACGTCTATGTTCTTTTCACAAGTATATCATTGAGATAGCTATAGAAAAGATTGAATCAAGATAATTTTTCCTGACATCAGAGGTATGTGGTTTCCATCAGAGTCTCAGACACATTATCATTCAACTCTTATTACACAATGAGATCCTATGCTACTTTAGCAGTTGGTCATAATGACCAATACCTTAGTCATTTTGATTAAAGTTCATCATTATGACTAACCTTAACATAAACCTCTATCTTCATTTAAGTTAACAAATTCACAACTAAATAGACCATTTAATTGTTCTAATTGAGTTTAGAAATCATCCTTGATATCTATTCTTTCAAACAGAATGTGTTTGAAAGTTAGATGTGCAATGTGAGCTAAGGATGGGAATGGATAAACTTACCAAGATGTGGATTCTGTTTCCTTGTGTATGCCTTTTCCCTGGTGGTCATGTGATCACTTATTTGGTCATGTGACATGTTAGTCATCTTGACTAACAATTTAGTCCTAATGACTGAGACATTATCAATAAAGTTAGCCAAAAGGACTAACCCTTAAATGACTAACACAAGTTAGCCAATAGTGAGTAACTTTTGAACTCATAGGATTATCAGTGTGGGCCCGTTCTAGATAACTGTGAAATGTGAAGTCACAGAGAATACTACTTTTTTAGATTTAAGAAAATCAGCAATTCCCGCCATTGGACACTGTAGATAATGCTAATTTTTGCTATCTGTTATTGGTAGAGGTGCCCCCAAAGCTTTACCATCAGAACTCTTTCATTGTGTTAAATCAATGGGGTGTGAAATTATATGAATACCCTCATTAATTTTGTAACAATTACAACAATTACCTTCTCCTCCCTTCTCCTCCCTTCTCCTCTACAGCTCCCCTTCTCCATGCCCCCACCAATTCTCTAAAAGGAGTGTGGCTTGGTTATTGGTGGTTCCTGATTGGATGCCTGTGTCAGTGATTGACATCCACTGCGCTTGGGTCCTATATATAGAAGTATGTCAAGTTTGAGAGACCAGAAAGCCCAGGTTGCCCTGAAAACCATATTAATTCGTTATTTTCAATAAATGTACTCATGTAATAGACCTGTCCACTTTGCCAGCTAGCCCATCCCTTTTTTCTATGATATCAACATTTTTAGAAAAATGTTCATCATACTTGATTCACAGTAATTTTCCCAGTACTATTACCCAAAACTAAACTTTATAAGCCTTCACTTTCAATATGATGTTGAATATGTAGCTGTAGGACTCAAAAGCAAAAATGGCATTTTCCCATAGGGAACAGTGTTAAAGCCCTTCAGCTTTGCCCACAATGTCCAACCCTTAAATCACAAAAACATACCTTGTTTTGGTACACCTAAGATGGAGGTAATTACTTAATTGAGAGAAAATAGTAATTCATCTTCATTTATCAACACCTTATTGACTTAGAAAACACAAGTACTGACTCATTCCCTCAGATTTGTGTCAGTGGCTGACTTTGCAAAAACTGCAATTATGTCCAACCTCTGTATCATGCCAACAATACATCCCAAAGTGGACAGGTCTATTGTATCTGACAAATCCTTAAAGTGTAATTGTTCAGCATTGATATAAGCATTTAATTCATTTTTACTTAATTATGTTTCATATCTTGATTTCAAATTGATTTTTATTTTAATAAGGGCAAAGAAAGAAATCCAAATATCCTTTGGCCTTGACTGTCTCCTATCTCACCACTCCACCTCCACCTTCCCCTCCCCCTGCCCCCAACCCACCTTCCACCACGATATAGTGGACACAGAGGGGCCAGACCACCTGCCTGACACATTAGGCCAAAGAGAAAAATTGTTGTGTTCAGGTAACATAAGTCAAAAATATTCGGGTAGGTTGGTCTCTTTTTTTAAAAACTTACGCAACCAACCAAAAGAATTAGG
Source organism: Lepidonotus clava (assembly GCA_936440205.1). Lineage (NCBI taxonomy): Eukaryota > Metazoa > Annelida > Polychaeta > Phyllodocida > Polynoidae > Lepidonotus > Lepidonotus clava. Next base: position 11,884,208 of record OW387138.1, read on the forward strand.
GTAGGTTGGGTTACCTGAACACAACAATTTTTTTAAATTTTAGGCCTTATCACATTGGGCAGCAAGAGTGGTGCCAGATGTTATTAATCAAAATAGATGGTCATTTTTTGCCACTAAAGCAAGATTTTTCAGTCCAGAGAACTGAAAAATATGTTTTCTCTTGTTAGCAGCAGCAATAATTGCACTGCAGTGAGCCATACCCTTTCTTCAGTCCATATTCAAACAGGCAATTTTTTTAAACGATATATCAAGCAAAATCGACTACAGCCTTTAATACTTATCTTATCTTTTTTACCCACAGGAGGTGGACCTGGCAGCAGCACCCTTAACAGTAACTCTGGACCGTGAGGCTGTTGTGGACTTCACCCACCCCTTCATGAGCTTTACAGCTGAGATTGTCATCATGAAGCGCTCCCCCTACTCCGCCCCTCGTCTCGAATCACTCGAGGATCTGATGAACAACGATTTTCAGTTTGCCGTGAATGAAGGCAGCAGCATTCATAAGTTGCTCCAAAACAGCCAAGACGAGACACACAAGAAGGTATGATTCAGATTAATATTAATATTTTAATCGGATTGCTTCTTTTAGACGTAAATACTCGCGGTGAAAATTACGATTTTTTTTGTTCAGTTTATTTATGCCGAGAGGATCTTTGGACATAACAGTTCGGTTTTCATAGCCTCCCAGTAGGCGTTTTACAGTCTGGGAATGATTTCTTAAGCCGCTTCCCCGCTTGAGTGACAAATGTTAGTTGCCCAATGATTAAGAAATTAGTACGTTGTCAGGCAACTAACTGGTCGCTGGGCTACTAAAAAGCTAATCGCCACGTTGGGACGCTCTTGTAGTTAGTTGCCGGGCAAAATGAAAACACGTTAGTACGTCGCCCAGCTACTAACTGCACTAATAGCTGGCAACTAGGAAGCAATATTAAACATGTCAACTATTTTGCTAGAAAACGACGGCAACTAGTGGTTTAATCACTAGACATCACGGTGCCAGTATAAAGTTGGTCGCAGGGCGACTAACGTCCTTAGGCGCCGGATGACCAAGGTTCCTACTCGCTCAAATGGGGACCAGGTATAATGGTAACATATGTAGTGCATATACAGGAGTGGGTAAAGGGAGGGATGGTGGTAAGCAATGAAATACTAATACCATTGGCCTGTCAAATAATGGGACGTAATAGCGAATACTAGTTTTTGTCTAATCACGCACTGTTGTGCAAAATCCAGCATCAATTTTCACCCACTTCTAATGATTTTAATCCCAGGATTTTTAGATCCAAAATCTACTTTCTTAGAACTGTTTACCAAAATTAAAATTGGCCCAGTAGAGCAGCCACAATTCAACAGTGGAACCCATCACAGCAATGTCCGAGTTGTGAGACATTGAAATTATTTGTATTGTTTCACCATTTCATGTATCCACCCCTGACCTTATGTAATGGCCATAGGTATGGTGGTTTTAGTTTGCCATCACGTATCCCTCAGCCATCACCAAACTTAGCCTAGTGTATCTCTCAGGCATCACCAGGTCTAGATCCCTAATGCCTGACAGATACATAACAAATATCTCAATATTGTCAATTTAATGCTCAATATGTATCAAATACGTTTTATTTTCTATTTCAAAACACTGAAACATTTGGTCCATAGTATGCTCCCTCTAACTAATGCCATTTGGAAATAATTATTTCTATTCAAGTTTTGCCTTGGTCTGATTTAAAAATTTGTGGTATCAGTGGTGTCTTTTGGGGATATTTCTTAAGTAAATTGGTGTCCATTTGTTACTACATCAACATTTGGTGGCGTCTTGAAAGGGTTAAGCCCCATACCCACTAGGTGATTTTACTGTCGACGAGCGACGAGCAACTGAGAGAACAGGCGGTGAAATTGCCGGGCGATTCCCATTGGTATGGTGTACTTTTTGGTGACGGGCGAAGAGATGCAAAATCGCCGGCAAATTCACTGGTAAAATATCAAAGTTGCCTGATTTTACAGTCACTGGGCAATGACAACTGCCGGGCGCCGGGGGTAAAATCGCTGAATGGGTATGGGGCTTAAATGTAGCTATCTTTGCTTTTAGATACTAAAGAGCATCGAGGATGGAGGACTCATGGAGTCTAACAATGAGGGAGTGGCAAAGGCCAGGTGGGACAAGACGTTCGCCTTCATCATGGAAGGTACCTTGGCCGAGTGGATCGTCACCCAGAAACCCTGCGACTTGAAGGTAAGTGATTTATCATATTATTTTCAAGTATTTTTTTAAGTTGGTCGTACATGCAGACATTAATAAAACAAAAAAATAAGAACCTTTTGGATGACAGTTTTAAAACAAAGAAAAATGCAAACAGCATGTGTTCAGTGATGCGTTCCGTAATGTGTTTAGCGAGCGAGTTCACAAATATGACCTTTTCAGAATTCAGCCCATACACTTGGATTCTTTCTCTTCAAGGAGAAGAGAAAGGTTTCCCTCATCTTCTTGAAGCATACCTTTTACTTCCTGTTATACCTATTAAACCTATGTGTACTCAATTGGTGAGAGATTTCACTTCAAGTAAAAGAGGACATACATGCACCCCCTGATGATATATACATCAATACTAAACCTCTATGTGTGTTCAAGAAGAAAACCTCACCTTATAAGCCTCATGTGAGATATAACGGGGAGAATGTTTGCATTCTGAAGTAACAAAGGAATACAATAAAATGTTCGTTCATCAAATAACTGTTACCCAAACGGGACATTATAATATGATGATATGAAAAAGTCTTTCTTTCAACAAAATAAGTTTGTTATCTATGAACCTAATCAACCTTGATTTATTTTGCTTGTTTGTTGGACATTCATATCCCTGAAGTTCTTCCACTCAATAGTAACATTCAAAATGATATATTTGTATTGACTAAATTAGATAAACAATGAAGCTGAACATTAGCAATATTCTATATAAGGAAAACAGCTAAAAGATTTGTATAATAGTATTTGTCGTAAGTGATTGATTTATCTACCTATGGGACCCTGTACAATAGCTGACTCAGTAGAGTCTAGGGGTATGGTCTCTACCTTCTCATAGATTCAATCGCCACCACCACCCCTGAAACGACACTGGCAGTTAATTAGGGCATAAAGCAACCAATAACCAAGCATGATTAATCTTCTGTACTTCTTTCTGTTCTTAAAGGTCATCCCAACTGAGATCTACAAACGAAAGTATGCTTTCGCTATCGAGAACAGGTCTGAATTACGTGACAAGTTCAACCATGCTATCTACAAACTGCAAGACGGAAATGTCCTGAAACGTCTTCAGGATAAGTGGTTCCGGAGTGGACCCTGCAACGGAAGTGACGTCATTAGCTGTTCCCTTTTCAACATGGCCGTGCTGACGTGTTTATCCATCATCATGTACCTCCGAGTGTGAAATGCGTTTAAAAGTTATTTTCTAGTTGCCTTTTCTTTTTTTGGATGTTGGGTGTTGAAAGTAAAACTAAATGGCATACCCACTGTTTGATTTTTTATGCTGGTGTTTCCTTTTTAAATAAATGTTATTGAATGGCATAGACATATTTTGTGTAATAAAAATCATAGTAAAATGAGCTCAATTTCTTTGATTACATGTCTAAAAAGAATGAGCTCATCAGGTTATGTGAATATAATTTGCCAACAAGGTTAATTTGAACGTGTACACTGATAAAAGATGTTCCTAATGAACGGAATATCCCCTGCCATTTTGCTCAGCAATCATAGTTAAGATTCAGAAGTAAAATAGCAACCCAGGGTACCCTGTTTATAGTCAAACATTAAAGCCCATACCCACTAGGCGATTTTACCGTCAACAGAAAATTGTTATTGTCACCGGCAGACTTGATCAAACAATGTCATGTATATTTCAATATACCATACTGACTGGTATTCTGAATCAGTGCTATGATCAGTCGATTCTATGTGAAAAATTGGCCGATTCTAGCGCTGATTAATCGGGCGACTCAGTCAAAATCGCCAAGTGGGTATGAGGCTTTAGTTTTATATTTTGGACCAGGCTCAAGACTAATGGTATGCTTATGCACAGTTGTGTGATCAGAAAAAGAAATCAAGCAGTGGGTATAGTCTTCATGCCACATAATTGGCTGGTGAACATATCATGAACTTTCTGAACATATCGTCAAATATCAACATATCACGGACTTGACTGCCAACCTCACATTCGAGTCCCTCTTTACTGAACATCGCCATTAGTGTAATAATTGATGATAGATAACCTCATACTTATGTGTAGGGGAGGTCATCTATTGAAGCCTTTGCATCAGCTTTTATGAATTGTATTCTTTGCTTTTTGCTATTGAAACAGCCCAAGTGTTACAAATAATTGCTACTCATGCAACTCTGCATAGCAAATTTACTATCACAAATAGTATAGTTGAAGCCACATCTCTATGAAGCACTTCAGTTTAAAATATTATGTGCTAATTCGTTGATGACGAAGGACTCGATGCCTTGTCGGCCAACAAACCCTTGGTCTTTATCGATTATCATATGATCGTCAAGGATGAAGGTGAAAATATGGCGATTGAATATGTCTGATTTTTTTTACCATATTTGTCAGTGATAAGGTTTTTTAGTCATCGGCCAGCACAGTGCCAGTGTGCTTCAACTTAGTCATCGACGACTAGTTTCAAGTTATTTGCCCTGTGGAAACCAGGCTTGAGGGCATGATATAGTTCCAATGCTGTAGATCATTTGCCTATGAAAACTGTAACCAGTTATCAACATTACATGCACTTGGGAGTACATATGTAGGTCACATATGAATATGTACATATAAGTCGATGCAATACTTACTCAGCTTGAATGTGTACATGTGTTGCAAAAGTGTCCCTAAAACCAATCTAAAGATATTCAGCTAACCTGACATTACATTGGACAACTGTAGAGAAAACTATTTAAAATGTTAATCGATGATCAGTGATACAGTGTACTAATTATATAAGTGGGACATTTTCACATAAAAGTAACAAAATAGAATGTAAAGAATATTCATTTTATTCTATATACTTCATGGCAAACATATGATAATGATAAGATATGTTATAAAGATATTCAGAAAATAATCTCATTCTCACTGTAAATATCAAAATAGAATAATAATTGTGAATTTGGATATTCTGAGTCTATTGTTTGAAGATGAACTGTTTATCTAGGAATAAGAGAAGAGTTGTTCAAAGACTGCTCAATTAACTGCACAAACAAACCAGGAGAGTTTAAACAAGGTGCAAGGATAGTTCCATGCCAGGAATTGTAGATGCATTTTCAGACATTGTAAATCGTCGAAAAGCATCTGAATTGTAGAGTATAGTGCTAGGCATTATAAGACATTCAATACATTAAAGCTGCAAAAGGTTAGCTAGAATATAAATCGGGATTATAAACACTGCTTATGAATCCAAGGTTTCATCCTATGTGCTGGGCCACTGCAAGTGAAATATGAAAGAATTAAAAATACATTGGCATGCATGAGGTTGCATTTCAGAAAATTCATAAGATAAAGAGTGACGACCATGAACATTTCTTGAAAGTTATCATGATTCAAAGACTGTCCATGAAATCTTCATGATAGTCTATGATAGTAAATAATAACTTCCAGCCCTCATATTTTTTTTTCACAAAGAGTAATACATGAAAAACAATGTATGTGTTGGAGGTTGATACCTCTGTAAATAAAGTTTGATTCTAGAAAAATGCCATGGTCACAATACCGTTGCTTCTATTGTCAATTATTTCCAGTGTAACTATCATGGAGTTTGTGTTTATCTAGGCTTAATTGATGTCTGAGCTATAATTGTTAGGTATCGTGTGTTTGCAATGAGATGGGTTGCCAATGAATGTCATCAATTTTCCTGTGTGTATGTTATTAGAGTACAAATTAACTTAGAAACCATGATAGGAAATAAGTGCCCTTATGAAAACGATATACACATAGTACCTTATGAAAATGATATGCACATAGTTCATTGTGAAAATAATATGCACGTAGTACCTCGCTATTACATGAAATTAATCATAGTAAGGTACTACGTATATGTAATATTCATGCAATTTGATGAGTGTACACTCGAAACATATCTTTTCATTTTTCCCAATAAGATAATGTTCAACATAGTCTGAATGTAGTGAGACTTGAAGTGTGAAGTAAAACAATGTCTATTCCGATTTAACCTCTAAACATTATATGTTTTTCAGTACATTCAAGTTACACTCTGAAATACCCTATTTCTTTTCCCATTCCCTAAATCATCAAATGCCTGAGTCATGTATTTGATGGGAGTGCAAAGTTTGTACAGGCATTATTATTCACCCTGCATTCAAAAAAAACCTAGAGTTCCATAGACTTAATACTGCAGATAATGGGATGTGATGATATACTGAAATCTGATCCTTTGTCAAACATCCAGTCCCTCTTGTGTGTCCTGCTTGAAAATAAAGACAAATATTTTGTAAGATATGTTCTGAGTCTTTTTACTCAAGCCTCAAGTCAGCTGATGAAAGATTTAATGACCTTATGTGAGAAAAAATAGAATTAAAATTGCAATATGGGAGCATATTAATTTTGGGAAAAGGTACCTAATGACATATTTGGCCACCCAGTTGCCACTCGTTTTGGAGGTTTGTTCATATCATAAAATAATTATGTAACATGCAGCTAAAAGTTTTGTTTTATAATGTTTCTGAAGTCCTAGGGATTCTTCTACTCTTTGTTTTATCATTCTACGATATTTAGTTCCTTCACAATCTTACATACAATATAGGCCATTATGCTCAATTTGGGCCTAATCTGGCAGTATCTGGCAGAAATTGACTATTTGTTACATTAATCATTAAGTATATGGGGAAAAAACTATTTTTTAAGTTATTTTGTGAAAGATTTTGACTTACATGAAATTTTCTAAAGATTCTCATGACATTTACTAAAAAATCAAAATTTTTATAAGCAATGCATCATGGGAAAATCAAAATGGACTGTTTTTGGCAGAATTTCTGTGCGTAATTTAGGTTAGCAAGTTACCATGGTTACAGTAAAAAGAATATCAAAAATGAAAAGAACATTTTTTCACAGGTAATGTAGAAAGTATTTGTATCTTCTCAAAACTGAAAAAAGTGAGTGGAACAAGCACTCCTATCAATAATTATGGCACTTTTAATATTCTCAGAAATAAGAAAACCTAATTTCTTAATAAACATAAGAAACTTTAAGTCGCCATAACATGGAAGTAACAACAGCAATTGGGAATAGGGGGTTCTCAATTTACAAGAGGTGGGGACGTTCATACATGTTTATCTCAGGTTCTATCAGGAATATTTTAAAATGGTTTGCAACATTTGAAAGAGTAGGTTCTCTACAATAAGAATAATGCTGACACATTTCCCCATGTTTCATGTGATTTTGTGACCTCATTAATTGGCAATAGGTACCTTTTCCCAGATACGCTCCCATATTGCATTTCTACACTGGTGGCCTGTTACAGAACGATAATCATAACAACACACATTTACATGAAGGTAATTGAAAAATTAAATAAAAAAAGAATCAATAAAAAAAAAGAAAACAATAAAAAAGGGGAAAAAAATACAGATAATAGAAAAAAAATAGATGTAAGGAAAAAACATCTTTTACCATGAGCATGCCCCCTGGTGACAGTATCCTGAATTAACACCTTGGGTGATTCCAGGTAGTCATACAATCCCTCCCAGTTTCCCTTCACTCCACACACCCATTTTTTTCTCTCCTTTTTTCCTCAGCCCTTTCACCGTTGACAAAGGCCCAGTCTGGGGCCCCCAATAATTGGTCCTGGCCAACCACGCCTTGCCAGTGTCCGTCCGTGGGTACATGGGGCATTATGATCAGGGGGCGGGAGCTGCTCACAGAAAAACAGCCAGTAATTAGGTCTTCAGTCTGAGCTGCTCAGTGTTAGAGCTCACTGCTAGGTGGAGCCAGTGAGTTGGTTGAGCGTTGTACCAGAAGCCAGTAATGGTATTTCTTTTATTTTTCATTGAAAATTACTTATTACAGGTAATATCCTCTAGTTGTTGGTACCGGTGATGTATTAGTTAAAATATATAGTCATAGAACATATAGTAATTATTCAAAAGCTAACCAATGCTAATATTACAATTCTTTTCAGGGACGGATCCAGAAATTTAAAAAAAGAGGGGGGCCTTATATAATTGTGTGAGGCGCCCAATCCCTGGGCTAAATGTTTTTTTATTAAAGAAATATAAATTTGGCAAAAATTATGGGGAGGCGCGTGCCTCAGGCGCCCCCCTCTAAATCCGTCCCTGCTTTTCTTGAGGTTTGGATGCAGAGAAACAGTTGAGTGAAGGACTCTGACCTTATAGGAACATTTTGAATTTTATGTAGAACCAGTAGGTTCAGTTCAGCATTGCACCACGAGCCAGTAATGATAAGTCGTAATTATATAATGACAATTTCATAGTTAATATTGTAATCGTTTTTTTTTTTTATGAATTCGGATACAGAAAAAGAGTTTAGTGACTTTTATCCTTCACTAAAAATCACTTTTTCAAATACATTTTGTTTATCATTCTTTTAAACGCTGAAACATTTTCTGACCACAGGAATGCTCTACATATATAAAGTACACATTTTGAAAAAATGGTTCGAGAAGTGAATTGATGGTAACGACCTCTTGGTAGCCAGTAATTATTACACATTACATAATTTTATCCGAGGAGATGATTTGTCCGCAAAACACATTATCGTAATCGGTTCGCACTCGTGCCTTGATGATTTACATTATAGGCCTAGTATTCAGTCAATTTCGAACCAATTTCCGGAATAGGTTAAATGATTTTTTTTTCTGTAAAAAAAGTAATAATTTGGGCAAATAGCCAAAATGAAAAAAACAAACGTTAAGAAATATTATTTTTAATCAAAACACAAATTATCATATGCTGCTGACCATTGTTATTGCACATAACAATTTTAATCACTACTATTTGATATATGATGTATCATCATGAATATTCATCGGGAAAATGTGTTTTAATCCTAATATTTGTATAGTTTAGTGTAAATCATTATCAGAAATGAACTTTTTAGCCTCGACACAATATGAGAATCCTTTCAGTTCCCCATTGATTGCCAAGGATGAGTTAGTGATCGCCAATTGTAGGCAATTAACACCTGGACATAGGGGCTCAAAAGGGGTGTACATAAAGGCAATCCCGTCACTCGTATTGTCAACAGGTGACAGCAGTCTTAAGGCTGTATTCCACTAGCCGATTTTACTCCCGATTCCAAAAATCACCAATGGAAATTTTGATTAACCATAGACATGTTTCATACCATTAGGACGGTCTTTAGATTCTCTTTTAAATGATATGTAGGATGCATAGTTCCATGCAATATTAATTGTGTAAAATAATTCATTACCAAAATTCCGACAGTCAGAATCGGCTAGTGGAATACAGGCTTTAGTGAGAAGGAAGTATACAACTGGCAAAACACCCTTCCATATACGATCCGAAGGCACCATTCCGAACCTAAGGTTGATCAGGCAATTAAAACCCAGTCCCAAAATAATAGGATAAACTACCGGCGCTGTCGATCTCAAAACCGAACAATAAAACGATCCAGGGGTTAGAAAGAAAACACAGGGCATTCACCTTTGAGGTGGTCGACTAGGAAAAGTCTGGCGGTAAGGTAGATCTCTTGGGAGTAATAGATTCAAATGTGTGTGATCAATAGTCCGGTTACACACAAGGGACCCTTAAACTTCAGCTAGGACCTTTTAGTGACTCCCGCCTCTTCGTACCTGGAATACAAATCAAGGAATGTGCCGTGTTGAAAAGTGACAATATATCATGGTACTATATTGGATACATGCCACTATATGGGCCGGCCCTATAGGGTTGTCGACCATTGTCTTAATTGCTGAAAACCTGGAAATACATTCTGAGATACTTTAACTCCTCTGAGCAGTTGTCGGACACTTTTTGAATCGTCATGGATTTGTGATTGGCTTAATTAGCTCATTGATAACCCGGTGTATGAGTTTATATTGTCAATTCAAAAAAATGCTTTTCAAATTCTCCAAACCAGCTTATGAGGACACTACCAAGTGATAATAATTTGAACGTTTTCTTCTCTACCTACGGAAAATTGTTCATGTCGAAACGATTAACTGATTATGCATTCAATTGACTTTTGCGGGGAATATTTCAAGACTTCTGACTGGACACAGCGATTTATTAGTTATTTAACTGGTGGCCGCTGCTAAACTGACTTTTATTCAACACTGTGCTACATTTTGTACACAAACTTTGAAACGGAGTACTAAAACAGGGGATACACGAAGACAAAGGTAGGTTTTGCAGGTATTCAAGTTAACAAGACAAGTACATTGATTCTGCATCAGGTAAGTGCAACGTTACATGTACACTATGTGTGAAATTAGTCATGACAATATTGATAAGATAAAAGTCGTATTCAAACAGTATTGATCAAGTCAACGATAATACAAATAATCATAGAGATACATAAGATTATGTATGTCTATGAAATAATGTAGCTATAATATTTATGATCAAGTTTGCTATATACTGATATTGTAAATGACCATTGTAAATAGCATAGTTTAGCGGATGAAAGTAACATTTATCTTATCATTGTCATGGCTGATTTCAAACATATAAGTATTTTGGATTGCATTAAGATTATTAAGATTTCCGTGTAGTGGCCGGTGTACCCAGAGAATGGAGGGCGGGCGGATGGAGGGGGGTCGGATAACATAATTGTTAACCCAAAATTCTATATCGCCAACTTCCAATACGACTTTCTTTTCAAAATAACCATATGAGAACCCCCTCATATTTATTTGGAACCTCATCTGGTCCCATATCTTCGTAACTAATTTGGCTGATCAGGGAAAAATGATCAGGGTCCCATGATCAGAAATTCTGTCTATCATGAATAAATTTTACAAATGATAATTCCTCTTTGACACTTTTTTGCAATAACACAATACATTTTGGTAAAAGGCAAGATCACTGATCATGGGACCCTGATCAAATTTTCCCTGTTCAGCCAAATTAGTTACGAAGATATGGCCCCAGATCTAGTTTGAACCCCATCAGTATAATTATAAGGAACCTCCGCTCCGACATTATAACCCGGTATGCCCCTGCTGTGTGAGTTTAACTTTAAGTTTGAATTAAGTTTCCAAGTCTACAGGACTTCACGTCGGGTCGAAGCCCACGCGGGTTAGTAGATCTATCCTTTTCCCAATTGGGATTTTATCTTAAGATTGATACCATTGTGAAATGTGGGGGTTATACTGATGATACTATTTACTCACCAAATAGTAGACAATACGATTGATATAGCAGTGATATCATAATCCTAAAAATGATAATTTTTTATTCATTTTCCACGTTGTGCTTTGACTTAGTGTTGAGGTAGGGTACTATCTTCTCAGTAAACAAACAAAAAGGCAAAATAATAGTGATTTTATTGCTTTGTCTTGAAGACAGATTTGATAAACTCTTGTAATTTATAGGTTTATTATACAGGTTGAGCTCGTTTCTTAGATGATTAACGATGACAAGATGTCTGATGGAAGCGATTATATTACTTAAAAGCTATAATTATACTTGGCTACCTGATACTAAACCAATTTCAAACGCGTGCTACTCCGCCTAATCGTGTGCGATAAAGACAGTATTTTTCATACAGAAATGGGGATTCCGTGTGAACACCTACGTAGCACAGGCTGTTTAGTCAATTTATGTATATTTTAGCTCAACATGATAAGGATAGAATTAATAATGAATATTTCATTTCTCACTTATCACGTAATATATCATGCATCACGATCATATTTTCGTAACTGATTAAGTTAATAAGGTATGCTATGAATAGTGACCATAACTAGAGGTTCTGTCCTACATGAAAAGTAGTGATATCAGCAAAAAGTATCGTCAAAGTACCAAACTTTAAAATTACATATGAAGGTGTACCAGGCAAAATCTGATGGGGATTCATGTAAAACTGCTGGGGGGTCCAAATGGTTATATATATAACAAAACACACTTTATATGCAATCTTTACTTCTTTTCCTTTGTATTCCTTAATCATTCCTTGGTCTTAGTCGTTATAGGTTAAACCTCCTTGCCTTAGCTTCTAGATTAAGTGATTGTCTTATTACAAGGTCTACACTTTAAGAAATATCAGGTATTTCTAATCTTCTGAGAGTCAGACAATACCTGATTTAAGCCTACGTTTCACTATGTTATTTTACCTGCATTGGGTGTTTTCTTAGTGCAGATTGACACGATTGGCTTTACACTCTAATTATCTGCAAGGGTCATATCCAAGGTGGTCCCTTTTTGTAGCAGTGGGACCCAATGCCATCTCTATTTTTGTGCTGTCTCACTTCAATATCATGTTATAGGCCCACATGATACCCCACCTAGTCGGATTATACCAACACAGGGCCAACCAGTCATGTTTTGTGCTTCTTACTTCATACCCAGTATCAGGCAAGCTGCAAACACTACCATTTTAAAAATGTCTATGGTGTGACTCTACCCGGGTATGAACACAAGACCTCCCACAATCAAAGCGGGCACCCTATCAGCTGAGCCACTGAGTCTGGTGGCACCCAATTTCCAACACCCCATAGTGGAATACAGAAAAATACTTGGATTTTTACTTGTGATGGGCAAATTCAAGCATATTTCTATGTTTCCTGTATGAATTACTTGCATTTAATGCAGATATCAACATGTTGGCTTCTTAGATGCAAACAAGCGGCATTGCAATTGGCGTCCAAAGTTAATTCAACTGGTTTCGGACGCACAGAGGAATAAGCCCTATAATAACCAGTCCAGCATCTTAATTCATATGACGGCATTAAAGATTCATTGCCTGTCAATCTGATTTCTCCTTGTCACGTGAATCGGAAACGCCCCTAGCAGTCAGCCCTTCAACCCTACCCCTTGCACCCATATCTTGGGGCTCTTGAGGACCGAGAGTGTGGGGGGGGGGGAGAGGTAGCAATATCGAATATCGAATTCATGATTTATGAAATAGTAATCCATGGGCGGATCCAGGGGAAAGGGTTGGGGGTGGGGGTGTGCGTTCCTCCCCCTTTTCTGGAAAATGTGTGTTTTTGCATAATGTAAAACTCAGTCCCCCAAAAAATGAAAAAAAACGATTCAATAGGGTTCCTCTCCCTTTTCAAAATACTGGATCGACAATTGTCATATGATTGTAATTTTCATATCGATTTAACCTAATTTCTTAGGTCAAATTTAAAAAACCTCATATGTCATGTCGCTCAGTTTTATTCCCTTCCTGTCGATAAACTCTAGTCTATGTTGCATAACGATTTCAGAATAAAGAAAACAGATTTTGCTGTGTAGAATGTAATGGTCAAGGCCCCCTGTTTAAAATCTCCCCGACCCATCCTGTCAACCTCTTCATGCCTAAATACCCATCGACCATCGTGACAGGAATTATACAAAAATTATGCATCCTCTTGCACCTCTGAATGTATAATAGGGCTTGGAGAGACACAAGAACCGCCCAATTCCAGGCTTAAAAACAACGCTTGTATGGCTAAGAACTCAAGTCACATGATCAGCCTTGTCACGTGATTTCGCCCAGCCTCAGTCTGGATGGGGTCAAAAGGTCATATGCAGTGGGGGATGATGGGTCGGGTGTAAGCTGGTTAAATTGTAGTTTCAGAAATTTAAGAAATTAAGAAAATTTTCCAAAACAGAGAAATAAGTAGGGATTCTAAGATATGAAACTGTGGAAACCGCGTAGAAAGTAAGCCTGTATGTGTGATAACAACAGCAAATGTAAGTTTTATATTGGGTAAGCGGGTCTCAGTTTTTGTGGTGGAAATCGCCTATGGCAGTTGGTGGTTTCTTTTACATCGGATGTGATGGCAGAAAACAGGCTCAATTTGGGGAAAAAAAAAACTTCACTAAGAAAGCGATAAATATGTTGGGATTTACCTCATACATATCATACAATCCAGGAGTGCCGACCAAAGAAATTTCACTAATCCTTATTGTTTATTCCAAACTCGTCCAGAAAACACTCACACATCTAAAAAAAGAAAAAGATGCATGAAAGTGTAAAAAAAGATGCGTGATGGATTCGTGAAGGAAAATGTCAATATAAAAACATCTTTAAAGGATAAATATTTATGTAAAATAGTTCACTATATCTACTAGAAACAAATTGCAATTCAATTAGAGTGTTTTTAGTCACGAATCTAAAATTTTGTGTTATTTCACGAATCCCTGTCACACTAAATTCTCAAATCTAAACATGAAAATAAAGCCCATTATCAAGCAGTGTTACACTGTTAAACCCACCCACCCACCCCCTTGTGTGTGACATCATTTATTGACGGCCCCTGTGCTATAAAAGAGTTGAAGACTTAGAATAGCGTAACACATAATGCATTGTATATGTGACAGTTTCCAGCCTTTTGGAAATGCCTATTCATAGCTCTAGAGCCTTTCTTTAGCTTGGAAATCATAAAAATCAGTTAAATTTATGCTACAAATGAAATTTTTCATAGTTTTCATTACTGGTGAAAAAATTTAGATTTTTTGCATTTTATTGCCATGGTAACCAGAATGTTGATAGAACGTCCAAACCTGCCGATACTATCGCTATGCAAATGAGGGTTTCCATGGTAACCATGGAACAAAATTAAGTTTTCAAAATGGGAAATTCTGAATCAAGTGACTGCTTGCCTATATCCAACAAAAAAAAGATTTTGAATATCTTAAATAGAAAGGAAATGCCAGTATATTTCCTGAAATCATATTTCCAATCTCAATTTTTGGCCTAGATGATATAAGCTATATCTTTATAAAAAACAAAGACTAGTCTATTTTAGCATATCTAGCATAGCTGACCTTTGTGTCTTCAAATTAACATAACTTTTTTTCTAATAAGAATATTTACCCAATTGTTTCAGTATTAGATTCCCTAGGACACCTTCTTAACCTAATATTCCAGGCCATACGACTGCTTTTCACAGAGGATGTCACATATGTATTTCTTGTGAATTAATGTAACACATTTAATGTGTAAAAATACCCAAAGGTTTGCACCAAGTGCCCCATAAGAAAGGAATGTGGGAGACAGTTGAAATGACAGGAACTTGTTGAGAATAACCCTTGGATAACCTTCGGCCAACCCAAGGATAACCCAAGGATAACCCACCTGTCAATGTGAGGGGTTTCAAGAAGAACTTGGGTCAAGAGGTTGTATAAAGTGTCTGCATAAACAGCACGTCATAGAATATGTATAGCCCATAGAGGAGAACATAAGCAGAATAGGATTCACTAGATTTTCACCAATAGACGAATTACAAGGTATTACAATTTGTTGAGCCCAGACAACAAATCCATTACAGAAAAGATTTCAAGTCCTTGTCAATAGTGATAGCGTTTAGATAAGGTTTCAGAGAGGGAAAGAATGCCTTATCTATAGTATCCTTCTAAAACATGAAATTGAGCAAAATTTAAATAAATAGCCATTAAAAACTCCATTACACGATCATCAGATCGCACATGGAAATGATCTTAAAAGGTCAATTGAAACAAGACCAGTTGAAATTTCAGTACTAGTTTCAATTCTAATTAAAATTTTGCCATAACCACATAAGTAATAAATTATATCGATTATGGGAAGTGATATTTCTAAAGCAGTCAGCAATACCTTTAACCCACAACTCCAAGTAAGTATGAAGGAGAATTATGGTATTATGTTGGAATGGTATAAATATAAATGTATCCAGAACAAACTTAGTTGTGTTGACTGCTGGTAGTTGCTAGTGAATCATAAAGAACGTCAAATTCAATAAATGGCTTCGTCACCTGTTACCACATTTTTTACCTTTTATGTCCATTCTAGGGGACTTTCAATTATAATTCGCATTATTCCATGCAATTTATTCAGCTGTCGATTACACCCATTCTCATGTCATATGTCGAAACGGTCATGTTGCCATATCGACTGTAAGCACCTTAGCCATTACACTGTCTTGTTGAATTATTGTACCATAACATCTGTAGAGGCCATTACCTTTTCCAACATTTTTACCCCATCCCCCTGCCTTATGAGTTATAACACCATCCCTACATTAGACCTAGGCACAAACACACAACGCCTAAAATCCTTTCAATCAATAGCTAATTTTATTTTAAACCTCGTGTCCCTAGCACTCTGTCCTACCAGTCAGCCTCCCATCCATTGGTGCCAATCCAACAACTTGGCTTGTATTTCATTTTTACTATATCTTTTTTTTTGTCATATCAAACTCTGATAAAATGTCGGAGCACTGTCACACAAATACTGATATAAGGGTGATATAAGGATATAATACCCATATACGGGTGATTTGAACCTCGCCGATTGTGATTTTGATTGGTCGCCCAGCAGTATCCTGTTTTGAAATGAAAATGTATACTGGATCTGAACCAGTGCAACAATAAGCCAATTATCTTGGTTGAGGCACATAATCAGAGAGGTTTATTATCAAAGGTTTGAATGTTACATCAAGTACCATTCAGTACAATAAACCAGTAACAACTTTGTTAAAATGTAAATATACATAATGACAGTATTTCTGATCTCCAGAAATTTCAAAACCGAATGCTACGGAAATGCCATAATATTGGGCAACTGATAGAGATAAACACTGAAAAACTGCATATGGATTCTAGTATTGTCTACATGACCAAACATGGTGAGCTTATGTTACTGCAGTTGATGTATAAAAGAAGCAGTAACCCGGAATATGTAGAGATTCCAGATAACAGACATACCCGTTGAGATACTAGAATTGTTTTTACATTGAAGATACCATCCACAGAAACCTATAAATGCTCACCATATTGGAGAGGTTGTGTGCTTTGGGATGTTCTACCTTAACATGTGCAAGAATCTGCAACAATCATCTTCCGACAGCAACTAAAAATTCTGTACAAGAATGTTAAGAAAAATTCTTTTTTAGTAACTTTGTATGGGCAAGTACTGTACTCAGGAAAGCCCAATCATTCCTATACAGTGTAAGTTTTATGAAAGTTGCAACCCTGTGACGAATACAATTGTTTTTCTTTTAAATTTGTAAAGTGTTCCCCCTAAACATTTGTGGGGACGATGAACTGTAAATATTAATAAATGTACTTACTTGGAAGAACACATTTATGTGAAAGTGGTTAAATCAATGATAGACAAAGTTATTATTCTCATTGCATGGTTTCATCTATATTACAATTTTATATGCAAAAACATTAGGCCTTTAATATACAGTCACAATGATGTATGCCAGGAAGAGGACGTTTCAGACTCAAGCAGATAGACAATTGTCTGATTGCTTTTAACTTCTTTCCTTTCACATATATATATATCTACCATCATAATTATAACAAATATACACTCTGTTTCCTTCCTTCACTGATGACGATTCCCACATACCTTCCCATCCCTTCTATTCTTTTTGATCTTTCTATTTGTTACTTTTTTCACCTTTTTGGGAGTCCCTAGTCATATCTGTATATTATTGTAGTTAATGGTGGGGACTCCCTCAATCAGTCATGTCTTTAGTCATTTAATTCTCTTTGTTCTCAATGACCGGTTACACAATCTCATGTTTAGCAGTCCCACAATGGTTGTTAGAATCAAGCAGTGTGAGAAGCCAGAAGTGGGTTACATAACTTTTACCTGAGCCAAACAGCCCTCACCCCTTTAGGACCTCCACTGTCACCTGCAGGTGGGCAGTTTTAGGTGGGTGAGTGATAGGTCACTCAGTACTAGGTGTATGACAGTACATGCAGGGATCTAGAAGTGGCCCTTTCATAAACTCCTCCCTGAGCTGTGTGTGACAGCAGGAGTGGTGGTGGTGGTGAGCACCTATAGCCCATATTTCACATAGCCTTCTGGTATTGGGAGGGCCTCAAGTTTACTGAGGGACGATCATCGCTCAGGCATGAGCGAAACTTTGTAGCTATTTTGCTTCCTGTTTCTTTCCTGTATTTTTACTTGCTTATTTCTTTTTTTTTCTTTTTTATCCATCTTTTCTCTTTTCATTCTTTTTTTACTTTCTTTTGGAAGGCTGGCACAATCCTTTCTGACGAGGAAATTGACACAACCAAACATTTGCCAAAAGAAAAAGAAAAAGAAAAGAAAAAAATAAACTCATTTGCTTGATATAAGAAAAATAGCAATTATTGTGCTCATGTTAGAATTGAATAGATTGGTACGCTAGAACGGTTTAATTTAATAATTTGCTTGTGCATAGCATTTTCTCGAAAATTAAGACACATTTTGACTCCTTTAGATGTACTTCAGATACCTACTTAACAAACAGGTCTTTCTTTTTAATTCCATATTGTTATTCACATCTAGTAACTTTTTAACGATCAACCATTATGCAACTCATTAGAACTCAAATAAATAAACACAATGTAAATTTCACATCTTTAATTGTAATACCTCTGAAAACTGCCTAGATACTCTGATGTATTCTGAAGGCAATAAATAGAAATCTTAAAAGCATCAGTTCATTTAATTCAAGTTCAATGAAAAAATAAAGTTATAGAACTCTTTCGAAACCTGCGTCTGAAAGGATTGTGAGGTGGAGGATTGGAGGATTTTTTTTTTTTTTTTTTTTTACTTTTTTAAAAAATACTTGTCATCGTGTTTTTTCCCCGTGATGCAAAGTTGTCTATGCTAAAATTTGTAATAGCAGAGACAACACAATACAAATTGTTGTAACCTTATAACTATTATCAAATAACACAGTCCTATGAAATGCTTATTTTGACTTGTTGATGCTGGCCTTCTTGGTAGCCATGACAAATAAAAACAAATATGACATTTTCTGCAATCACAGGTCGCCCATAGGTATGAGATGTGATGTTTAAGACGGGGACTTCGCACCCTGAGAAGTTTAATCTATGATTGTATTATAGGGTCTTGGAACTGGGAGTAGATAAGATACAATAATGAGACTCAATAGTTTGACCACCACAAATGCTTATTTTAACTTAAAATGTAAAATTGATGATAATTTGGAATCCAAAGTTAGAGTACCTGGGCGCTGTTCCACAAAAAAATGTTCGTAAGTGTGAGGGTTATCTTTGAATTTGTGCGTACCTAGTGTTAGTAAGGACAAGTGTTGTAACGTCCAAATAACACTGATAACTTGTAGTTACGCACAAACTGGACAAAAATATTTCAAATAATTTGAGGTTTTCCAGGATATCTCCATAAATTCTTAACCAATTCAAAATTGGTTTTCACCAACAGATTCCTTTGAACGTTTGCTTTTCAATGATACCATACATTATCATAGCCTTAGTAGTTCCTGAAGAACACTGCAATAGCTGTCGTAGCATTTAGAGAGGTATGCACACTTTTGCATACCTGCGTACAGTATACAGACATGACATTAAATTTTTTGTTCATATCTTGTTTCTGGAACGAAATATAAATTATAAATGTTCGTAACTTTTTATGGAACGGCCCCCTGTGCCCCGTCGCATAACGGGTCTCGCTGTAGCGAACATTGGCACATTTCAAAAGACCTCTCCCTGTTCAACAGGGAGCGAATCCACCTTTCATCCTTACAGGGATGGTTTGACCACCCCTTTTCTTTCATGTCCCGGGGGGACATTTTGGGGTGTTAATTTTAATATTCTGTTTTCAGCAAATAATAGCAGTGTCCCTCATCTTATAAGATATATAGGAGGTAAGTTGCGGAAATGTATTTATCAATCAATTAAATTAACTTCAAAGTGTGTGCAAAACCATCGCAACAGGGACAATTGGCACATTCCAAAAACAAGGAGAGAAAAAAACAGCGAGAAAAAAACAAATCCATCCTTAATCGCTCCCTCTTGCGAGAGTTTGGTTATGCGACGGGCCACTGGTATAAGTGTAACTACGCAGTGTAGATAACGTTACCTTCTGCTCCCTTTCATCGTCTGTCACTGTGTGTCAATTTCATGACTCCACATGCCTCTCTTTTCTCGGTGGTGGGAGGGTGACCCCTGACACTAATAATCACGTATAATAATTTATTTCATTTGAAAGTGGTAGGAAATTAGAGTGCAGATATGTAGAGTTTTTCGATATTATAACGGGGATTGTTAGAAGGGAGGATGAGACTCAGCAGTGCTGTATCCAAGGTTCCAAGAGGATCGGAAAACCATTTCAGATTTTGAAAGTTAACAGAATATTAAAGACCTGGATAAGATTGTCATCTTGAACCCTCTCAGATTTCATTAGAAACCTATTTAGTTAACTTAGATTTTACTCAGATTTTACTGCTGGGTTACGGTCCTAATAAGGATTTTGGCCTTGTCTGTAAACTAGCCAAAGAGACAATTCACTGCACTTGGCCATAAGTGTCCATTTTAACCTAATTTTGATGATGGTCATAATAATCAGAGACGTTGCACGTCGTGTAGCACATATTATGTTTGATTTGTACAATTAGGAAACTTAAAGACAATCAGCGTTCAGAAAAAGGAATTAGAGTGCACCTCAATTTGTTAAGTAACTGACTTGATCTGTACTACAATGTATCTTATATAACCAGCTGAGGTGGGGGTACCAGATGGTTTAACAATATTTAGTCTTTAGGTCTGTCTTTGCCGGGAAAGATGGACCTACGGCTGTAATGATATTATTCAAATAAATAATCTGTTTTTATCATTTGATAATCAGCAATTTTGCAAACAATGATTATAGTGATTATCATTTTGTGTCCTTTATCATGGCCACATATTGTAATTCATTTATGCATCTAAAATAGCTCTTCATTAGATATTCTGTATGGCAATGCGGCAGTGCAAAATAGACGTAATTAGTCACATTGAGTACATTTCTAGACTCGTAGTAGCCATATGTAACTATGGCAAATCAACTCGAAAACCATAACATAAAGTGGCCCATTTCATATAGATTTACCAAGAAATTAATGTATTGCATTTCTTAAGGTTACTAAGTGATTTTTCATGGTATCTATACCCAACAAATCTTTTGGGTAAACCTTATCAAGGTTTTAAGGCTTCTAGTTGATGTTTAAGCACCATCATTGTTTTTTTGCTGTATGAAAACCTATTCCGAGCCTCCAATTTGTTTGCTTTAAGAACACACATGAAAATAATACACGTAGTGTAGCAGCTAGTTTACGAAATATGATTGTAAGTTCAGAAAGGTAACTATCTTTATGTAACTTGATATTTGCACTTACCTGAATGTTCAATACACAATACACCCTGGATATTAATTGCACCTGTGTTATGGCTAATTTGAGAAGATAATGCTTAAACTATAACTTGCAACTTGATACCTAAAAAGCACCTGAAACCTAAATGATACCTGTTAGCTAGATATCACCTGATGCCTAATGACACCTTATACCTGAATGATACTTTGAGTCCATGAACATAACACTACTTATTTATCTATACACTAATATAGGTTGTTATCACACCCTGTGCATGAGCAAATATGTGTGTACTTCATGACCTTATAATAAGCATAATATGGTTATCATAAGGTCATAAAGTACACACATAATTGTTCGTGTTATTTTATTTTTAATATGCAACCCCTGCAATCACAATGAAGAGAATAATTATTGTAAACCCTGCTGGGCCTGTGTATTTCTTGGGGAGACAGGTTTTTTTTTTATTATTATTTTTTCTTTATATTGCAACATCTCTCGAATTTACATTGAAGTTCTTCCGATACAGGTGATAGATGATTACATAATATAATTATTATACAAAAGGATGAACATAAATGATAACAACATTAATGCCTATATATGTCAACCGACTTATACCATTATATAGTCTCCAATCTATTTAACAATATTTCTCTTGAATGTACATACATCTTTTGAGAGCTGAATTGATACATCTAATCCATTCCATTTTTTCTATGCCTGCATAATACGGACTTCGAAGTACCCTTTCCTTATTACTGAAAGCATGATTGAATTTGACCTTATGGTCACTTCTTAAACTTCTTCCAACTTCTTCTCTGAACTCCTGAGGCAGTTTGGTCTGGTATCAGAGTTTGTGGTGAGGAATTTTACTAAGTTCATATTAACAGGTTCGTATGATTACATAGTACTCAATGTTTGTTTAAAAATGTTGTTGACCAATATACCTTTTAGCATTTGTACCGCTTAGGTGCGTCCCTCTCAATCCAGACTAAATTTTGAAAGGTGGTCATGAAAGTTAGATACGTTGAATATCTAAAACTTTTACTAACAATGGTGATGGATAACAAGTTTCTGTGCATGATCAGCAATTTTATTTCAATAAAATCTAAACAGTTATACTATTAACCCGTTATAAATACTATGTTTGCACAATATCCATGCTGAGTTATAATATTTAGTCATGGAAACAAGTAAAAAAAAAAGTGAAATAGTTTTAATATAATTAGTTTGTATTATTAACCAGGCCCATAGCCAGGGGACTGGGGGGGGGGGGGGGGGGGGGTTGGGGGGTTCGTTCCAACCCCCCTTGGACGAACCCCCTTCTAAAATACCCGACCCCCCCCGCCCCCGCCTATAGGATAGCTAGGATTCTTACAGAAACATTGATCTAATTTCCCTTGTATAACTATAGACCTATGTACAAAATACTATATAGTTCAGTATGCCCCCCTACCCATCTACAAGAATATATTTGAGTCCTATAACTCAAAAAATGACCCCCCCTTCAAAAAGGCTGGCTCAGCGTCTGTTAACGTAGCATCAGCGAAGAGTTCAAACTTTGCAACTCATGTTGCCAATCAGGCCTTAAAAAAAAGTTATGTTCAGGTAACCCGACCTACCCTAATATTTTGGCCCTACCCTAACTTTCTTTTGACATTTTTTTTCCAAAAAAAATATTGAAATAAAAGAAAATGTCTAAAGGGGCAGGAAATGGCCCGTACATGATCAAGAGATGTATTTGTGAAACTAAAACTTGATGTGGAGGGTGTCTGGAGTAGTTTATGAATTTTCTGACTGCCTGAGTCTATCTGTGACAGTTAAAAAAAAGCAAAAAACAACAACAAATTAAATCGACCTACCTACACTAATTTTTTCGAGCCATGTTACCTGAACACAACTATTTTTTTGCCTTAGAAACACTTATTGTAACGCTATCAACGTCATCAGTCAACGATGTACAAATTATAGAACCAATTATAGTGCAGAGTCTTCACACGTAGGGCTCCGTGAGGGTATCAATTTCCTAAGTAATTACCTAGAATTATATTGAATTGCCAATTTTTGAAACTCATACCTGTGCGCCTAATTAGGTTCAATTATTATGTTAATGTTATCATACGACTCTGAATATCAAAGACCATCGCGCGTGCTTCGCTGGCAAATTGGTTATGGTATTCACTTCGACAGGACCAAGGTAAGTTATCTCCCTATGTATCTTTATTAACCTTTTTTTATATGCAGCTAGATGGATATGTGAAGCAACAAATTCTAAACATGTGATAGAGAGTTTAAAGTCATCTTTATTTGAGAAAATTAAAATTTAGGTAAAATGACTTATGGTGTTATTATAGAGAAAGAAATAATAGAATGATGATCATATTTTCTTAGAAAATACACCGTGGATGTGCATATTTTCAGTGGAATATTTCTTCAGGTATTCACATGGATTTATTTTCAAGTTTGATCAAAATCTTGTTTCTTTGTGATATAAGTAATCGTAATTTCAGAAACGCAAATTAAATGAATTTGTGACTAACCACATTAGTGCAAGAAATCATAGGAGCATAGAACATAGACTATTCATTTAATACTTTTCGTTTCTAGAGAAATAACTTCAATTAAATGTGGAAATAGTAGAATTGAAGGATAAACTTGACATTAATAAATAGGAATATTCATTTTTATCCCTCCTAATTATAAAGGGACAATCATTTGGGATGAACTATGCCATGATGTACAATTTGCAACCTGTGTCAATGAATTTATGAATCTTATCAAACACAGATACTGTGTCTATATTGATCTACTTTATTAGGTCCAAAATATATTGTATTGATCTTGATGTACATACTTATAATTTACACCTGAAATGTTTATTTACTACACTTTATCATTGTAATATCACCGAAAACCAGAGGCAACCCTGAAGTGAGTTACTTAATAAAACAATTAAGGGAGGGAAAAAAATTACATTGACTCTAAAAAGTTAAAATCTGCCGTGATGTGAAGAGTGTGGTCGTTGGAATGTGAATGACAAAAGTTTCGTTACGCTAATTTATACATACACACCTCTCTAAAATAATAATTTTGATATAGGTATCACTATACAAAATAAATATGTAATATAGGGGAATCGCTGAGGTTACCTGTTTCTATGGGGTGTAGGGTGGGGCAAGACGCCCAGGTGGGGTAAAACGCCCACCCCCTCTAACTTTGCATAATTTACTATTATAATAAAAGTGAGATCTGAAATTAACTTCATAGGGCTATATTACTTTATAGATGTTATATTTGAATGTATATATACATGATTAAAAGAATTATGAACATTTTTATTTTTCAGGCCCTTACACAGTTAATTTTTGGCTTTATGAATTTATTTCCTAAATTTTCAGGGTCATCCCACGCTGAAAAATTGCATGTATTCAGAAAGTAACACCCTTTCTGATTGTAAGGGAATATATAAAGATGTTATACACACATTTTCTTACAAGTCTTATACATTTCTAAATTGTGGGGCAAAAGGCCCACCCCAAAAATAGGCAAAATGGGGCAAGATGCCCATGGGCCTTTTGCCCCACACGTGGGCTTTTTGCCCCATATGGGCCTTTTGCCCCTCTTAGGATATATAGTATTTTTATGTGGGCCTTTTGCCCCACACCCCCTGGGCATCTTACCCCACACCCCTGGGCATCTTACCCCACACACCCTAGGGGTGGGGCAAAAGGCCCACTTTTTGAAAATTTGCTTTTATCTTAACCCTATTCAAATAAAATCAATAACTTTTGTGTTATTTGACAAAAGGTCACTAGTTCTTTGATTTTATTTCTTTTCGTTTTTGATCCTACAGCTTAGACCAGAAATATTGGAATGCTTTCTTAAGGTGGGCGTCTTGCCCCACCTTACCCTACCTCTCCAAGCTAGAATTAATGCAGACCCCCAATTGTCACAGGTCCAAAGGAGATGTTCAGCCATGTTTGATTTTAAAATGCTGACTAAATACTTTAAGAAATGGCACTATTTTCCCCCAAAAGAAATCGTTAGTAAAAGCTCATTTTCCTCACCAAGATAATTAATCTTGAAAAGTAAGTCAATGACATATCAATTTTTTGCATGATTTTTTGTGAAAAAATCCTTGTGTATATTTGTTAATTTTCATAAATTACCTGATTAATGGATGATTTTTTCACTTTAATGGATCGGGAGGCCTGTCTTTTGTTCTTTTGGGCAAGTAACGGATCTAAAAGACTATTTTTCACACATGTATTGTATTTTGAACAACCTGGATAGCCACCTTCACGGTTTGCTTCCCCCCTAACCACCCCCCTCACCCCCCTCCAGCCCCCCCCCCCCCCCCAATCTGCTAGGTGTTGGCACGGCTCCCCCCTAACCCTACAGGTCAATATCCAGAACTTTTCATGAGAGGGTGATCATTTCCAAAAAGTGGACTTTCTAGAGGTAAAATAGGCTAAAGTCAGGCTATTGTGCATAGGTCGTGAAGGTTAGGGGCTCCACTAAAAAAAGTTCAGGGGTGTGCAAAGTTAAAAAAAAATCCACACAGATGTGCATTTTTTTTTCACAGAATGTGCAAATTTTATCTTCAATTCGCATAGAAAAGTGAAAATGATGTGCAAATAATTAAGTGTGAATTTGTGACTGAGATTTACAAATTTAATTGTTAGTTTTGTGAAAATATTTTTAGGTCTGCACATCCCTGATATTGGTTTATCAAAAAGTGGACCTGGCCCAACATGGGGGGGGGGGGGGTGACGCATACCCCACGTCACTCCCCCTGGATACGGGCTTGCCCTACCCTCTCCTAGACGCTCAATGGTTCTCAGGTCTGTCCACAGTGTGCTGGATGCGTCCATCCACTGCGTCACTACCTTCACAGTTGGATTCCCCCCTCCCCCACCTGCAATCAGACGCTATACACCTTTCTTATGACCCTGCGCAGAAGGGTCCGTACAGAGATGGCAGGAGAGGTTACATAGGCATCTAGAGGGAGTGGGCTGAAAGTTAAGGATTTACCTTTATTTCTCAGTGCCTTTGAGGCATTCCACTGGCCCAGGCTTTTGATATATATTATGGTGTATTGTCATAGACACTGACGTGGGCGATTTTTTTTTTATATTAATATTTGAATATCTCTGTGTGAAAACTTCATAAGAAGTGATTTCTTTAGCTATGCCACTGTATGAGAATCATTTCAGTGCCCCTTTGAGGGTCCACATCAAGGTAGTGATTAGTGATTGACAAATATAAAGAATATGTGACCCTGTCAGTGTCGTCATTCTTTATGCTGCTCTCATCGATCTGTTGAAATATCTTTTTTGATTTAAATATTTTTATAGGTGATTCGTGTTGAAATAACGTTTATTTTCCACTGATAGATCATTTACGATCTTCATTACACGTTTCTTGTTATTCCTTTAGAGATCTTTACTCCTTATGAGAATAGCCATAATGATCTTTTATGATAGAGTTTGATCACTTATTTGTGACAAGCGCACATAATGAAAAGAAATGACTTTGTGGATGCCGCGTTGTCCCCCCCCCCCCCAAAAAAAAAAAAAAAAAAAAAAAAAAGAATATTAAGCTAAGCTGCTAGATAAATGATAAGCTATGAATAGGAAACTCTCATGTTGCAAAGAAGACATAAATAATCTCCCAGTTTGTGTTTATGTGGTACTTTTGAAAAAATATATTACTTTAAAAATACATTTGAAACGCAGTTTGTAACATTTACTTCTTATTTTCATTATAGGTCTGACATTTCATTCGGCATGGGCTCATTTCTGCTGGAGAATGCTACAGTCAAATTACAAAAGGGGAACTTGGACGTTTTAGGTGCTGACGGAAACAGTTCAGCACCATTTCTGCTGAACAATCAAAATGTATCTTCGCATAATTCTACGAGTCAAGCGCCTTTGGATAATGTCCCGTTACCATGGTTATTTATCCTCATATATTACACGATAAAGGCCCTGTGGTCAGTATTAGCTATAGTGGGTAATACTTTGACCATTGCTGTGGTGAGTAAGTTTGAGCAACTACATACCAGCAGCAATATTCTCGTCTGCAACCTGGCAATAGCCGATCTCCTTGGTGGGCTTGTCGTCCCGCTCTTCTTCATACATGATACCAACCTAACAGGTCCACTCTTCGTTCCAGTCTGTTTGCTTGAGAAGGTGAGTAGCATTTGATTATAGCGGTCGTAACTGTGACGCAACACACAGAAAGGATGCTCCGAGGGGGTTATATCTTAAGCTCTAAGGTCAATATTAATGGAGATATGGATAGATTTATGAAAAATAGGGATAAAAATTTCCTAAACTATTTTTGTGTGTAGAATTCAGTTAACCCAGTCTAAACATTCCATTTAGTTTGAAAAACATTCCATTTGGAATGTTAATAGAATTTTTTTCCCCATATATTAGCCAACATTAGATGTTTGGTTACCATGGACACGACAACATTTTGCAGATTTGTCAAAAATTGTATTCCATTTGGAAAAACATGACTTGAATATACCATCAGTCCAAACTAAAGTAGATTAACTTTTCTAGATCAAAAGTTATACCCTTAATAGCTTTTAAGGGTTTCTTGGAACTTTATGGAGTGAATTTTATCGTATTACTAAATATTTAGATAATATTCAGTATCCGGGCTTTTTGCTGTTTTCAGAAGGATCAACCGTCCTATGTTCAACAGCCTGTTGCTTCTTTGAAAATTATCCAATTTTGTTGTGCATGGTATCATTTGAAAGCTAAAAACATCCTCTTTAATGCTTAATTTCCGCCTGTGGGGAGACACATTACTTTTTCTTTTACTAAATTATTATTAATTCAAATCACTTCCAAAAATATCATCATTCAACAATCTGTTATTCATCACCATGGTGTCCATGTTGACAGTTTGGATATCATCTGTAATAGTTCACCATCATTACTACCCCTCCCACTATTATCTCAAGTCAAGAAGTATCCTTCAGTTTTGCAGATCATTTTATTCAGTGATGTGCCACATTTAAATATGAGCAAGTACTTGTGTGATCTCTAATGATATATAACCTTGATTTCTTTCTTTCTTTCAGACTTTGAATTTATTGGCAACTGCTATGAATCTAATGAGCATCCTCTACATTTCGATCGACCGCTACATCTACTTTGAGTATCCCCTCCGTTATCATTCATTAATTAATATAAAGAAAATCATAATTCTTCTCTGCATCAGCTGGGTTTATTTCACTATTGCTATACCTCTTACAATTTACCATACCAACTTTTTGAAAGTGGGAGTTACATGCAAATATACACTTTTTATGGAGCCATTTGTATACTATTTCCTTCTAGGGCCACAATTTTTACTAATATTGTTTCTTACTGTTGGTTTCTACATAGCCATTGCTAGGATTGCATACAAGCAATATCGTAAAGTTCACGCTTTAGGTGAAATGGCGGCAAGTACAGAGGCACAAAAGAGTCAAAAGTCTAAAAAGGTCACCAAGATGTTGGGAACCATATTGGGTGTATTTTTGATAACAGTTTTGCCCCAGTTTTTTATGTCCTTAGCTCTACAGAGTCAACAGAGCATACAATTTCAGATAGTGGAGAAAATTACTGAAGTATTGTATTGGTCAAACATTTGGGTGAACCCAATAATCTATGCTCTGAAGATGAAAGAGTTCAGAACCCCCCTCAAAAAGCTACTCAAGGTCGGTGGAGGCCAGAATTGATCAATGGAAAGTTGAGTTTTCTAAAGCCACTTAGCATGGACATTCAAGCTGTGTTATCGTCCTTGAAAATGTAGTTTTTGCTATTGTAATTCCTGTACATTCCCAATTCATTGTTATCCATAAACTTGCTGGGTTATGTTCTAACATCGTAAAACACCTCGTGGGCTGTGGCATCACTAGGCTTATGTCGGTGGATAATGATGATGATTGTTGGAGTTTAAGGTCCACTCAGCAGTATTTCAGCCATATCAGGACCAACTCAATGTTTTCCGTTTGTACAAAGTACTATGATTGAATCTATAGGAGTGAGAACAACGGTAAGCCAAGGCAGTGTAGCAGGCAAATACCCCACTCTGGGCTTGAACCTTGTCTGGCCATGTGCAAGGCGAGGACCTTACCCACTAAACTGTCCCACCCCCTTCCATTGGTGGATGTATCTCACAGACTAGACTGCTCCTTTAGGTTTCAATCATTCATTGCCATTTATCATACATCATGTTTCTTTATGATGATTATGGCATTGGTTTGTATGTTTATCGTAATCTTGTCTTGTGAATACAGTTAATTAGAGCATTTTACTATTGATTTTGCATTCTTAAAGGCATTTGGATGTCTTAGATATTTTAACATAATGGCAAATTGATACTTAGATACAAAATACGATCATGTTTTCAGCATAGTGCATGTACATTTGCTTTTACCCTTGTGAAAATAATGTAAATCAACCTATGTATTGTTTATTTGAATTTGTAAAAGCATAAATAAAGTGTCGGCATAAATTCATCAATTCTTCATCTTAATTTTCTGAATATTGAATTCTCATTATCTTTCCTTTGGGAAAGGCAATCTCAGGTATTTATGGGGTTCTTATTCCAATCAATAACAGTTCTATTTACTGCCACGCCTAGAATGAATATAGTAGTGATTGTGAATAACAAAGAATAACAGGTGATTAGTTTGGACATTAATAAATGGGATTATTTATTTTATCTTCCAAGTAACATTGACCCTAAAATCTAAAATCTTTGGCAAGATGTGTTAGGACGCTATCCCATAAATAGATGCTATCCAACAAATCTTTGTCACTTAGTGTGTTTTTGTAGGATAGCATCTCCACAAGATGCTAAGCCACAAACAAATGCTAAATCACAAATATTTGTCATATCACATCAGCTCCAAAATGGACACTAAACCACTAACAATTGTGATTTAGCGTCCAATTGTAACTTAGCAAATACAACAAATTCCATGCGTAGTTTTGTTTTTAAGTGGCATACATTAAGTGTTTTTCTCTTTTCTTACCTATTTTGTATCATACTGTCATTCAACTTGGAAACCCGGAGTATCGAGGATACACAACTGCGGTTTATGATAGATTTAATAAAACTATGGAGTTTCCACAACTAACGGCTCCTTTTCAACATAAAATACATCATAAAACGATGATTCATTAGCCTCCCTATGCTGTATTACCCTACTGCTATACGTTCTTTGAAGGCTATTGCCGGCAAATAGTGTATACCTATGGTTTTTAGACTCATGTACATGGTGGCCACTCAGAGCGGGCTCTGTTTCAGATTTTTTGTTAAAAGTTGTATAAATCCAGAAAATGTAGTTGATGAAACAGTAATTACAATTTACAACTTTTTGAGATAAATAAACAGAGACACTTCTTTCGTAAAATATTCATGTTCAATTAAAATAATATCTTATTTGACTGAATTGTCCATATAAGTGTCGAGCTATTTTGATCCAACCCAACAGAAAGCTTAAGAGAAAAGCCCGTCTTTTCATCTCATGTATAGCATTATAAGATCGGTTTGGTAGTTCTTGGTAAAATTAGCTGTTTGTGAAGGAGAAGATAACCATTATCGCGTATCTTTAATTTTCACGATATACACATTACTTAGCATTCTGCTTAAACCTTCCATAAGCTTATAATGTTATTAGTATGGCGTAAGTGAAGACAAATAAATCATGAAACAAATACTACTTGTTGCGCTAAGGTTTGATTGCGGGTAAGAAGATGCGCGAAAATTTAGCAGCGCGAAAATGTACGTTCACAGTTGACTAACATGCTATAAACAACGACGCTTGACATCCCTTAACCAACTTAAAGTGAAACTGTGAAAGTTGAGTATATGGTACGCTGTCCTTCTCCATCGACCTTGCTTTTTTCGGATTTGTCCCGGAATGAGTCCATGCTGCAGAGCGGAATGCCATATGCAGGCGTGCCAACCTATGGTGGGCTAAATCCGGGACAATCATGCGCTACATATTCAGTGGCCCGTTGCACAATGGGTTTCGTAACAACGAAAATATTGTAAACAACGAAACATTTCGTTGTTACTTTTATCGTAACAACGATGGTTTTGCACAATTTTTTTTCTATATTTAGAATGTTCCCAAAGAGCTGTAACTTTTACTGAATTTTTTATAATTTTTTCTTAGTTCTTAACACTTTACAGAATTTAATTTCATTCATTAGATCCTGAGATATTGCATTTTCGTAACAACGAAACATTTCGTTGTTAAGCAAAAGTTCGTTGTGCTTTCGTTGTTTTATCTTAGTAACGAAATTCTATTTTGCAACGGGCCACAGATCTCAGAGTCCAGGTATGACGACCAAAAGGAATTCACGAATTTTTTTTTGTGCATAAACTTTTATTCAGTAATAAACATCATAGTTGCCTCTGTTTTTCAGTTCATTACAAAAATGAAAAATGAAAAAAAAAATCTTATGCCCACGATTCTAAAATTTGGATTCGTGAAAATACACAAAATTTTAGATTTGTGACATTTTTGTTGTTGCTAAAAACACTTTAATTAAATTGCAATTTGTTCCTAATAGTTATAATGAAGTATTTTATATGAATATTTATACTTTATACATGATTTTATATGGACATTTTCATTCACAAAATCTTTTTTACACTTTCACGCATCATTTTGTAGATGTGTGACTGTCTTCTGGACCATTTTGGAGGAACAAATTCATGCATGAAATTTCTTTGGTCATCACCCCAGATTTGAGTTCAAAGAAAAGGTAAAGAATTTTTTGATTTGCATTAACTCACTGATGCTTATCTTAGCTAAGTGATATACGTTGTGAGGATACTGACTATGGAACTATTACAACAATCTACATTCATTGAACATTTGAATTTGTGTATGATCATATTTCCATCGTATTTCTCTGTACTTTTTGAATATGTGTGTCATCAAATAATACATCCTCTTTGAACCTGATGCTTATCTTAGCTAAGGTAACAAGAAAATGATCACATTTCGATTATATTTCTATGTACTTTTTTACTGATTATAATATGTAACTATAACACACCTAAATGACCAGCTCTGCAAAATCAGGGCCTATTAACATACAATTTTATAGGTCTATATTCAATATTTACACAGAAAATGACCAAAAATGTTAAAATAAGCCAAATTTTGACTAAAAATCTAATTTTGTGTAGTTTCATATCAAACTTTAAAATTTCCTAAAATTTTACATTCGGTTGCCATGGTAACCGGAATGTTAACAAACATCAAAACGTAGAATTACTGATATTATGAAGAATTTGGTTTCCATGGAAACCAAGTCATGTGACATTTATTTTAGAATTCATAAAACCTAAAAGTATACCTTTTAAGCTACATGGTGCAAAAAACAGATTGTAGCTATCTTTATTTTGTATTTTGTATTTTGTTCGCATCATAATTAATGTAGATAATATTTTACTCTATATCTAACTGTTTGTAATCCTGTCGCTACCGTCTAAATTGTATTTTCAATGGATTTAAGGTGTCTGACGTTATCATGTTCAGAAGCTCACAACTCAGCTTCTACTCGGAATATTCAAGAGATGTTTACATTTTTAGAAAGCCTGAGCCTTGTTCTAAATTCATTATTCATGTCAAGTAGCCCCAAAATCGCAGAGCAGGTCACCATACTGAAGATCATGTAAAATGAGCATGGTTTGATAAATAAAAAACAAACAAACAACAATAATTTAGGTAGATCCAGGATTCATTTTTTTGTAGAGGATCGGGGGCGGAAAAATTAAAAAGAAAAAGAAAAAAGTTGTATATTGAGGTTGAAGAGTTAATATTTTGTTCAATGTTTTACCCTGAGAAAGTTTTGGAAATTTCGCAAGGATTACATTTTGATCACGGACCTTTGGGGGAAAATGTGGTCTTAACTTTCAAACATAATCATCTACTGTGAACATATATATTTTCGCGCTGCTAAATTTTCGCGCACCAAGCAATGATTAGAATATCCGCGCATTCATAATTTCGCGCATTTCATACTTATTTCTATTTATTGATACATTTCACATCATATCTTCGCGTATTTATAGCGGTGCGCGAAATGCGCGAACATATAATATTATGTCCAGCGCGAAAATGAATACGTTTCCAGTATTTTGAATTCTTCACTTTCTGGGACATCTGTATCTTTTCTGGAACGTCTGGGACTGGGGTTAAAATCCGGGATGGTTTGCAGCCCTGCATGCATATGGGCCTTGCTAATTAATTTGTTAGTAGCAACTGTCGCGCCCTGAGTATCTATGGGTTATAACTATGTCATCTGCGTGGTACAGTTTATGATACCATGGCTCTCCACGGCTTTTTGTGTTCAATCAACATGTCATTTGAAATGGACACGCGCACACGCACACACACACTCACCCACACACAGAGAGGTTAGTTAATCATTGATTACTTAATTATGCAAGCTTCTGTTATATGTGTATATTTGAATCGTGCCTTTTATCATATATTTATGAACGTGGTTAAATGATTACTAACTATTATTGAAAGTTTCCATTTAGTAGTAGCGGTTGAATGATGTCTTCACTGTGTACACAGTGTGGCGGTAAGCCCCGTTAACCATAGGCCAACTATTTATTCAGATTCATTGCAAAATCGCAAAATTGCAAGCATAACAAATTTTCATTTTGAATTGAACTGTTTTGATTATAGTCATTAATAAATTAGTGATGGGTCACAGAGATATTTTTCAAAGATTTTGAATCAAAGCGTAAAAGATCGAGAGAAATGACCCAGATCGCAATAAATCATGAGGTAAAGGTGTTTCCGTGGCAACGACGGAAACTTTTCCACAGAAAACATCCCCGAAATTTCGTGGACATGAAATATTTTTGAAAAATCATATTAAATAGTTTAAATGGATAAGGGATAACGTACTGTTCAATGTGCTTCCTAGTGGCAAACTTTTTAAATCCTTACATACAATACTTTTTAAAGTGTGTTAGAAGGACATTGAAATGGTTTATAAGTTGAAAAAAAATGAAAACAATTACAAAAAATCGACCAAATTTCGTGGACACCATAAAACGCACAATAGGAAATTGAGCTATTGTGGGTATTTCAACCTGTTCTCGGTCTGGACTTTTCGTGAATGTTTTTTGGTCGGCACCTTGCAGTGGTGATCCACGATGTGATAAAGGGCCGATTTTGGGCAGAAAATGTAATTATTGTGTTCTATTTTCTACTAATAGTTCTCGAGAGGCTTTTAAGTAAATTCTTGATTGTCTACGCTGCCTTGCCATACAAATAGGAAGAATTTAGACCAGCAGGACTTCCATCTTTGACGAGGGGCCGGCAAGGGTGTAGGGTGGACAGGGGGCGCCTGCTAGGATTTGGCTTGGGTTATACCCGCGGACATGGCAGCAGACTCATGCATTCCTTGGGGGGGGCGACCAAAAAAGATTCACGAATCTCAGATGCAATGAATAGTCACGATTCCAAATTTTGGGTTCGTGATGGATGAGTGGTCACGAATCTTATATCTTTTAAATTTGCATGTTTTCCCATTTTTTTCATTTCAAAATTATTTCTTTTTTTTACTGCAAATGTATTCTAATAGATATCAGGCCTAAGATGTATTATGTACAATGATATGCACTTTGGAAACACTTTTTTGAATGCTTGAAAATGTTTGTGAATGTTCATGGAGATTCGTAAATGTTTTCTGGACACTCCCTGGCTTCGATTCGCGAGAGGGCAAATTATTATGACGAATATTCATATGAAAGTTCTTTGGTCGCCACCCAAGTGTATACGAAGATGTAAAGTCCGTGCAAACAAATCTGGTTACATACGCAGACGTCGCACATGCGCGCATATTACAGTACTTGTATGCGCGGACACAACTCTGCGTTTGTAACCAGATTCGTTTGCGCGGACTTTACAGTCATAAGCGTACCTATATTTTTCATCATTATTTTTTTTTTCTCTCTCTCACTTATTTTACCCCCCCCCCCCCTTACTTTTCTTATTTCTATGTTTGATATTATTTCTGCACATATATATACAAGGTTTCGAAAATACACTACACGCCACCTTATCATATATCAGTGTATATAAGGATATCTGGGGGGGGGGGGGGTGCCCAAGAAAAAGTTACGAAATTTCGTAGAGGCGTTTTTACCCTTTTTTCGTGGCCATGATAGAAATTCACCCCCAGAAAAAATGTACGAAAATTTCGTGGACATTAAAATCCAGTGAAAAATCATATTAAAGTCATTCCCAATGTATATTTTCACCTAAAATACGCTTTAATGTGTTTTTGAAATACTTTGGGACACTTTGAGATTGTATAATTTTGAAAAAAGCTGGGGGGAAAATCCACGAAAATTTTTTGTTACTTAAATCCCACGATAGATCAACCCTCCTATCGTGGCTTTTATAACTTTTCGTGGACGAATTTTTCGTAGTTTTTTTTTGGTTGCCCCCCCTGCTTGCACGGACTTTGTGTGCGCTTGACTGTCACGTGTATAACCACTCCTCTGTAGTTTGAGAGGGCAGTATAGGAGGGTGTTGCGCCTATAGAATTTCTTATATATATTGTATACGTGGACATTATCTTGAAGACAGCGCACATACTGTATAACATATAAACTAGGCAAAAATAGAAAAAGAAATGTGAGGAACAAACCCAGGATGCCACTATGGGGTGGGTTACAGATGCAAGGTTAGCGCCGCTTTTGGAGCTGCACTATTGACATTGTAGTCACACCTTCATTTCCTTGCAAACCTAAAATTATGTGCTCTTTATTTCAAACTGAATATTGTTATTGTGATGGATTGAGCCTATCTCATCATTTAGGCATGAACATAAGAAGCTAGAAATTGGTCATAATTCTTGTACAATGCAAGTTCTAGCACAAATGAATTTATATAAATTTCTATGGATTGCTTGTGGTGGGGGATAGCAACATATTGGTATCTGAAATGCAAATTACTTGTGGTTGCAAAAACGCCCGTCGCAAATGGTACCCCACTGCACAGTGGAATATGGGCTTCAGTATTTGTGTGGGAGCGACGAAAAATATTTCTTGAATGATGTGTCAACTAGCTTCTCAGTGTCTTAACAACCACTGTTTCCGCTTATATTGCAGATCCAACACATTATCGGTCATGTCTCAAGTTCCAATTGAAAACGTATCAGTTGTCCAGATTGCATCTTCATCCATGCCGACTAACCACACACTTTCCGATTTCCAAATGTTATCACCATCAATTCGGATTGGATACTATGTCATCCGAGTGCTTTGGTCAGTATTAGCCATTGTGGGCAATACTTTGACCATTGCTGTGATCAGCAAGTTTCATCGTCTTCATACAAACAGCAACATCCTTCTCTGCAACCTTGCAATAGCTGACCTCCTGAGTGGACTTCCCACGCCTTTACTTATTCTACATGAAACGCACCTAACCAGTCCACTCTTTGTTCCAATCTGTTTGACTGAGAAGGTGAGTATATTTTCTGACAGCTGCTCCAACATTTTATACCCTTACTTGTCTTCTGTAGTTGGGTCAAAGGTAGACTATTCCTATCCTATGCAATGGTTTACCTGAAATTATATATGAATTGGTCGAAAGTACAAAATATCATATTATTTCTTCATTGTTGACTTCTTCCTACAAGAAGTTAAAAATGTTAAGTAGATTCACATGTGGTTTTCATAGCTAACATGAACACCATCGAACAATAATGACATGTATATATATATCTATATATATATTTATTTCACCCCTAATGGCGTAGTGTCTATACATTTCCTATTTAAATGTTGTATTCCCCTACTAGGGGAATAATAAAATTGATATTCCCCTGAATTAAACTCTTAAGTACAGAGTCGAGGGGAATATCAAAAAGTTATTCCCCTGGAAAACCAAGGAAATTTAGGCCACGCCCCCTTTTGTAAGGCTAGACCAATAGGAATACAGGGAGCCAGGGCAATAACTTTTAGTAAGGCCACGCCCCTTTATGCTATCAGCCAATCAGAGGGCACCAGTGGAATATCTAGGTCACATTGCTAGGTCACGTTGCTAGGTGACGTTCTTACGTCACACAAATCCGCCGTTTGTTTACATTTTGTAGTAACTCTTATCTGTTGATATCTCTGCTGATATTACACCAATTTTCACAGTTTAAAGTATGTAAATAAGAGAATGGAACTCATATTATATTCCCGTGGATTTATATATTCAGAGGGGTCGAAATAAATCCAGTAATGACCGAGGTGAAATACCAAAATAGTTATTCCCATGGTAGTCATGGTCGAGGGCTGAAGCGCAGCGTAAGCCCGAGATATATATATATATACGTGTGCGTGTAATAGATGTAAAATATATACCAAATATGATTAGCAGTAAGTAAGACATGCCTCCACTGAGCAGCTTGGAGATATCACAGAAAAACAGGTCCTGTAAAAACTGGACGTCCTGTAAAAATAGGCAATTATGAAAAAGTATATTTATAATTCTTTACATGTTTAATAAGTCATTGGAGTATGGGGAATTTCCCAAAGCCCTGGGCTCATGCTACAATCACACCTATCCCTAAGGAAGGGGATCGAACTCAGTGTAAAAATTGGAGACCTATATCAATAATTCCAGTGGTGGGTAAGGTTTTAGAAAAGTTATGTTCTAATTATTATTATGGAGTCATCTTGACACCAATGAGTTATTGTTCCAGGAACAGCATGGTTTCAGACAAGGTCTGGCAACCTCAATAGCTGTTTTCAAGTACAGTAAATTCCTAGCAGATAACATAAATGAAAGGAAGCTAGTTGGTTCAATTTATTTAGATTTTGCCAAAGCATTTGATTCTATTAATCATGAATTACTCATAAATAGGATGAAAGATATGGGGTTTTCTTATCAAATCATATCATGGATCAGAGGTTATCTTAAAAATAGGTTAATCTCAACTAAAGTTAATAATAGTATATCAAAACCTGGAAGGTTAAGATGCGGGGTCCCTCAAGGCTCAGTTATCGGCCCAATCTTGTTCTTGATATACATAAAATTTAATGATCTAGTCTTAGTGGCTAGAAAATATCAGGTGAATATTACATTGTATGCAGATGACGCTGTGATATATTGTGGTGATACTGATGTGCAGAATATTGAGGATACGTTACAGCAGGTCTTAAATGAGGTTGGCACCTGGTGTCAAAACAACTGTATAAATTTAAATACATCTAAATCAAAATTTTGCTTGTATGGTTCTAGATCGACTGTCAACAATGCACGGAAAGTGACCCTTACTTGTAAAAATCAGACAATACGAAATTGTGAAAACTACTGTTATCTGGGAGTTACATTGGATCAATGTCTAAACCTGAAATCACATTTTAATTCTGTCATAAAAAAGTTTTCATATAGAATTTTTCACCTTAGTAGAATTAAAATAAATGTGAATAGGGAAATCCGAATCCTGATTTACAAACAATCAATCCTGCCACTGGTTGAATATGTAAGCTATAGTTTGTACTTTTGTACAAAATCTGAACGGCAAAAGTTGCAGCATCTCCAAAATAGGGCATTGAGGTTGTGTTATGATATACAAAACCCTAGGGATATAGGAGTAAATCATTTACATCAGATAGGAGGGATTGAATTCCTAGATGTAAGACGTGAGCATCAATTGTTACTGCTTTTCTATAACTATAGAGAGTATGAAGAATTCTTACAATATTTTAATAGGCTAACTAGACAAGCTGATCGTATAGTTTTTAAAACAAATATGGTTAATACAGTATTATATGAAATATCCCCTTACTATAGGGGTGCAAAGCTATGGAATAACTTGCCCATTGAAACCAAGAACGCAGTCTAAAGACATGACTTTAAGCGGGCTCTAAGGCAGCTATGAATTCATTATTACAATATACATCTTCTATTTAAATGTTTTTTCTTATTTGCATATTATAATTCACAATCTATTTTATTAAGAAAACATTGACAAACTGTTTTTCAATTTGTATTGAACTATGAAACTTATTCTATGGGTGACCAAGCCCAAATTGTTTAAAACATGATACATTGCTCATCAATATGACAAAGCTCCTATTCACCTCTGATGCTTAAACTAGCTAAGGGGAGTTTAAGGTAGCTGAGTCAGTGCATATATATGCAGTCATTTCATGTATTTGACATAATACTTATACGGAAGATCAATTCTTGTAATTGAGTTTAGTTTAATAAAAAAAAAAAAATATTATCTTACTATTGCGGATGAAATCATACATGAATGATACATGAAATAGACATGATATAATACTTCTACATAATTATGCAATGTACACAATTATGAAATTCTGCATTTACATGAATTACATGACCATCCCATTTTTACAATTTCATAAATAAGAATTTTATAACTAATATTCCTACATAGATAGAATTGCTCAGAAAATGAGGAGTTTGCTAAATTCAAGAATAATTTGTAATAAAAGAACACATCTTTTGCATCAAAATGATTGTTGCATTACCACATTCTATCATTGCGTTTTTATTCTATTGTTTTTCTTTTTTTGTTTAAGTTACAAAAGGCATGCCAAGAAAACATCCTGTCCTGAAATAACAGGACGGTTTTGTGATCCATTATTACAGGACATCCCTTTTTTCAAGCATACTTTTAAAAACCATTACAACTGTTATTGTAAGATGAAATTCAATTTTAATTTAACCAAATAATTGTTGTCATGTAAGGTTATATTTCAAATTCGAAAAATGATAACGGAATGTTTGAAAATTAATGATATAAAGGGTTGTCTCCTGAAAATATGGGATGTCCCGATTTTACAGTTGTAGCCCCAACCTGTTGAGTATAACAATGAGAATATTATTATGATAAACCTTTGTGATAGATGGAACTTTCTTTTCACACAGATGCTGACTCTAGTGGCCGGCTCTCTCTATATGATGACCACTCTCTACATCTCAATGGACCGCTACATCTTTCTTGCGTTTCCCCTTCATTACAACCGATTAATTAATACGAAGAGAACAGTCA
Source organism: Lepidonotus clava (assembly GCA_936440205.1). NCBI lineage: Eukaryota > Metazoa > Annelida > Polychaeta > Phyllodocida > Polynoidae > Lepidonotus > Lepidonotus clava. The sequence continues at coordinate 11,924,578 of OW387138.1, forward strand.
TCCTCATTTGTAGTACCTGGATGTATTTGATCGTGAATGCAATACTTTTAGTTTACTTTTTTAACAATCTGAAAATAGGGATGATGTGCAAATATAACATTTTCCTACACCCCACTGTCTATTATGGCCTTCTAGGGCCATTCAGTTTGGTAGTTTTAGCCCTTACAGTTTTCTTCTACTTGGCTATTGCTAAGATTGCTTGTAAACAACATCGTGCCATTAGTCGAACGATCTATCCTTTTGCAAGTATCAATTCGCTAAAGAGTAAAATGTCTAGGAAGGTAACTAAGATGTTGGGCACCATCTTGGGTGTGTATCTGGTGTTGGTTTTGCCCAACATCTTAATGTCTATAATTCTAAGAAATGTTCAAACGGTGTCCTCGGTGATATTAGACAAGCTTACTGTTTTACTCTTCTTCTCCCACACTTGGGTTAATCCTATCATCTATGTTTTGAAATTGAAAAAGTTTAGACAGCCTCTCAGGAAGTTGCTGAGACTCAATAGGTATCCCCCCTTACCAAATTGAGTTCAAAAAGGGTAGCAACCTTAAAAATTACATGATTCTCCCATGTTAAATGGTCACAATTCCTGAATTTTGAATCATGCAATTGAAGATTTGTGAAGGATTCTTTCGATAAATACTTTTATCATTTTTGTTGTATTTTGTACTATATCACATACATATTGTGTATGTGCTTTCACTTAGATTGTATGGGTTTTTTTTTATTCACCGCTATTTATAGGGTTACCGCATTCATCATGTGTGACCAGACAGGGGGAAAGGATGCACCGTGTGGGATTTACTTAAATCCCATTAATGAATCACTCTACAGACAATGATATAGTGTGGAAATGTGAATTTGTACGTGATGTTAAATGAATCACTCATGTCATTATCATTGATATCATCTAATTTCATCTATACTTTATTCGATCACTTGTCCAATAGGAAGACCATGTGATCATGGGATATTCGCAATAAAACTGTTTAAAAAAAGATAATAAATAGCATGATTGTCATTACTTTTTAAATCATACTAAGCATACGAAATTTGTGATATTAAGCGAGTAATGTCTCCTGTAATATGCCATGGTTGGGATACAAGAAAATGAATACAATTCTTATTATCCACTGTTTATCGAGATATCACGTTTACAGTTATAGATTACAATGATTTTTAATCAAATAATCAAAAATACAATTATATCAACCAATTTTGATCTAGAAATGATGTTTTCATTCCGTTTTCCAATGTTGAGATCTTTTAGGTATACTTTATTTTGTTTGACCCTTTATAGTTTCCATGGTAACCAAAAAAAGAATGAATTACATTTTCAAAACGAAAACGTTCCATTGACACTCCAAATGAGGGAAAATTCTACTTAAATAGAACGTTTTCAGTGCGATAGCTGAACTCTACACAAAAAGGTGGTCCAATGACATATTTTCACTATTTTTCACAAATTACCGCATATCTCCCAAAATATTACTCTTAGGATAGCTAATATAGAAACCTCGGAGCATCCTTTCCCCTCGGTGGGCCACATATTAAGATAAGGTTGTTTAAGAAAGTTGTTGAATTGATACAAATAAAATCTTATCTTTATCCTTCAAGCTTTCAATTTCTTTTGCTGCGGTCGAGATTATCAACGCTTAAACCTGTATTCCACATACCGATTTTGATGCTGCCGATTTTGCATTTTGTTGGTTTTCTCTGAGAATATGTCTTGAAACATTACAGCCTATATATCATTTGAAAGAGAATCATAAAACCTTGCTAATGATGTATAACATGCCTATATTTCACCTTTATATCAACTGCCGATTTTTAAAATCGGTAGCACAATCAGTATATGGAATACGAATTCAAGAACAATGTTTTTGGCCGTTAAAATATCCATCCTTTTGGTCGAGCCCTCTCTGCCATGGGGTGGCTGATATATTGTAAAGTAATGGGCACAACCATAGATGTAATTCCATGCCAAGAGTAAAAATAATCAGGTTAGTAAAGATGGATGGTTCAATGTGAGAGGGTGTAGCCGTCAGCACGTGTGATGAATCTTGTACCTTTTTGACACAGGAGCGAGGCAGTGGATTAAACAGAATCGGCGTCATAATAAGGGGCCCTTGATGTGGGGGGGGGGGGCGCCCTGTCACATGTCAAATTTAAGAAAATAATAATTTATTGAAAAAAACAGCGATATCGCAATGCTAACGGCGATGTTGTCGTCATGCAAGGGGACTGATTATACGCGCGACAGTCGCGCACGCGACCCTAGTGTATGTAAAATATCTTATACACGCGGACACAAAGTCCGCCCATAATTATGGATCTGCTTATATACGCGGACATAAGGTATAGTGGCATGTATTCTATCAAGCAAATTATTTGTACAGAAATTAGATAAAACATAGAAATAAGAACAGAAAAAGGGGGTTCGGGGGCTTTGCCCCCAATTTACACATGATATAATGATGAAAATATTAGTTACGTCTGTGTATTTTACCGTGCTTGTATACGCAGTTTCGATGTCCACATATGTAAGCAGATCTATTTCCGCTGACCTTACACCCGCGTATACAAGCAATTCTGTGGGCGCGACCTTCTGCTGCTATGCCCGCGCGTATAACTCCAGCCGTGGTCATGATGGCAATGTCGCCAACCTTGTTTGTTTACTTAATGCACAGCCTCCATTGGTTAAAATGCGTCACGTAGTGCATTATATTTTGCTTTGGAATGTCTAGAGGTAAATACATACCAGGATATATTTACCACGGCTGCAGCAGGGTGTATTTCATTCGAAACAGCACCATACATACTGCTACGTACCCTAGCCATTACATAAATAGACAAAATCTATAATGGTTAGATTTCATAGAACTCAGACCAAACTGATAGGGGAGAGCGAGAATCGAATTGGAACTTGGATTAACCTTTAGGTTTGTCAGCTGGTTGGAAGTTAACCTAACTTGGTTCGGTGGCATTCTCTGGTGACCATACGTTGAAATACAAATACATTGAAAGGCATAGGACTAACATAGGCAGACTTAGCAATAAGGAAACCTATAGACTGTGTACGGCAAACTTCTGGAATGGTTAAGGGCATACTACACCCAGTATAACAAGACTGTATCGTGAATGACATCACATATCTCCTACCAGTGTTTGAATCAATAAAAGGAACTTCTGCAAACTGAATGTCTGCATTTGGATTTAAAATACCCAAATAGAGAATCACATCTATCCTTGGCTAGCCATGAGTGAATAATATTGACTAATAAAGACTCACAATAATTATAGCCTTGATTGGTTCTCCATTATAACATTAAGATACAACAACATATGAGTGCACTTGCTCATTCGGATAGTCTTTTGTCTTGTAAGTCTATTTTCAGCAATAAAAAAGGAGTACCCATTGCAAACCCATTTTAAATTTTCTAATGAATCTGAATAGAAAACCTTTCAGGTTTCCATCTTATATAATTAAAAAACACACTCACCTCGCGAGCAAGAAACTGTTTTTCACTCGTCAAATGGAAATGGCAGGGTCTTCTTTTGAAACCATACTCTGTCACTTAGTATTGAGTAAGGGAACCTGTGATAAACAATCGCTTTCTGAAAATCCTGTGCATACTGATGGTGGAAAATGGTGAGTGGAAAGAGAAACTTGTCTGAAATGCTGAACGAGTTGAAAAGACATCTAAAAACTTAGAGCCCTTATTCCACATACCAATTTTGTTGCCGATTCTAAAGATCGGCGGTGGGAATAAAATAAAGACATAGACATGTTATACATCAATAAAAAGGTCTTACAATTGTCTTTTGAATGGTACAAAGGATGTAGGGTCTCATGTGATATTCCCTGAGAAAATCAAACAAATACAAAATTGGCAGCATCAAAATCGGTATGTGGAATACAGGCTTAAGGCGTTTCATCTTAAATACTGCACATTTTGAAAGGCTGTTGGAGCTGTGATGGGAATGAGCACTGAACTTCTTAGCCATCAAATGGATGTGTGTTTGTCTTGATGCCCAGAGCATGAGTAAATAATTTCAAAGAATGCATTAGTCTTTCAATGGTAAGTTGTAGCCTCAGGCAGGCCAACGTGTATTATAAGAAAATCAAAGTTTCGTGTCTGCACACATTATTTGAAGTAAGTTTAAGATTTTGTATGAATTTGTTTTAGGGGGATGAACAATATAAAAATCTAATGCCAAAAAGAGTAATACTTTGAAGTTGACGTGGAAGTTATATTGTAAGTAATTCGATGATGCATTTCTATTTGAAAGATAATATTGTTTGTATTGTTGTACTAGTTTTGCATTTATGGTTGTTTGATTACGGAACATGAACACAATTTTATGAAATCCTCTTCAATATTATTTTTGCCGGTTTTCATCTTTTGCCATTGTCTTATACCCATACAAAGGAGCTGTACCGTTGCTCGATCACTAATAATTGATGGATTACTAAAATTATTTGGAACAGTAATTCAAAGATTATTAACAAAATAGGCATTAGGTATTTGGAAGATGTTTTTCCCTTCAAGAAAATTAATGATTTTATTATTCATTTCACCCAGCTATACTGGTTTCATCTCCAGTAATAATCGTATGAAGGAAACTAAACACAAATTTACAAAATCATCCTTTTATTTCATATGATATTGTTAGTTTCCATACTTCGTCATAGTCTTACACCCATCGTGCAAAGAAAATACTCTATTGAACTAAACAATGTACCACATTTGGTTCGCTAATGATTAATACTAGCACTAAATCACCTCAGTATAGGCCGTTTTTATCAGTCACACCTACTATTTACAATTTCACACTCTCCACACCTTTTTCATACTTGCAACCTTCTTGGGTCTCACTTATAGAAAGCCATGTATGCAAATACCTTCACAGAGCTTCACTTTTGGGCATTCAGCTTGATAATTATCCAATTTACAAGGTGACTATAGAACCCCCGTAATTCGTTTGGGATAATCATTATTTCCACAATTTCTATTCTACATGCTTGTTTTGAGATTTTTAAAAGTTTATGTAGAATCCATGTATAGGCCTATTGTACAGCCTAAATGTGGCAAAGATGGCCCAATTTAGGATACAGCCATCAATGTTTACTTATGAAATATCTGAGCTTCGACTGGAGAATACGTCTATATTTGGGTATTTTGTTAATCAGACACCAATATTAAGCAATATGTTCACAGTGTCAAAGTTGTTGAAAATAAATTGATTACAGGTTTTCCAATTGCAAATTAGAATTACAGTTGATTAGTATCTATTGGTCGAAATTAAAGGCAATGTTCAACAACGTGACACTTTTCCTGTTTCTATTTATAACCCTCCTCAGGGTGTGGCTTTTACATAATTACAACAACTTTGTTTAGAAATTGTAGCAATACTTATATCTATGGAATAATTTGGAATTCCGATCAAATAAGAAAGACTGCAGCTGGCATTCAGTATTACAAGGCAACTGCAAGGAATGTGGCAAAAATAATTTGGGCCTGAATCAAAAATTGTATCTAGTGGTTTATTTTTTCAGATATAATTTGATAATAAACTTGAAGCAATAACTTTAAATTTGTTTTTACATTTAATTAAGCCCAAAATATTGTTTAAACCATGTGGTTTTGTTGCCCTGAAAGCAATAAGCTTTAATTTTTACAGATACAAAGGTCAATAGCGGCCTTTGTTTGCAAATACTGTCAGAACAGCATATTATACTTATTTTATCAGTCATTGTTAGACAGAAAGAACTGAAATCCTTATCAGATGATTGTTGGGTCACATTTTGGCACAAACATCGATGGAACCTGATCACATAGATTTTCATCAAGAGAGGCATTTGAATACGTGTATTAAACCTAAATTTTCTGATAAATAAGATTCATTCAGGAAGCGGAGCAAAATGAAATTAATTTTGAATGAGAAAACTTTGGTTATGTTAGTAGACTACTTAACCAAATCATGTCACACTTAAACAAATCATATAGTTGTTTGATTTCTGTTAAACTTAATCTGGCATTTCAATAATGCCAGATTTCTCAGTTTCAAAGGATATTTTGGTAACGGAAAATAAGTCTGTCTTATTTCAATTGCATGTAGAGTAAAGGCGAACAGAAATGAGCTCAGAAACAGGAGGAGGTATTGGATACTCTATACCCTTGATGAAATAAATATAAGTTAGCAACAGCGCTCTTTCTAGCTTCCATTAATGATTTAATGTACAATTTCCAGTTCCAGTTTCCAAAAAATGCAATGCGCTGAATTTCAATCAAAATCATGTTGACTATATTCATGCACACACAAAAACCCGTCTGACGATGTTTCTACGATGTTAAAGCAATAATATCCTGGAAAAGTATTCTGAAGAATGTTGCCTCACATACATATTATCATAGTTTTTCTTATTCAAATCACAAGAGGAATAATACATATCTTCTTCACACTAATCCCAACATGGGAAATAATGTTTCACACACTCATCTCTGTCTTCACTAAAGCAAAGTGTATAGATTGATTCCCAATGGCTGGAATCTGTTTTGTTTTGTTTGTTTTCTTTTTCTCTTCTTTTATTTTGTCTGAGAAGCCGAAAGCTTATTGGATCCTCACTCTTTGTTTAGATAAGCACTGATAAGCCTTCTTCCGGAAGATTGGCCGTGGTGCATTCCGGGACGTGGTCACGTGGGGGTGGACAATGGCCAGCCAGCCAATCAGGAGTGTTTGCCATGGAGGGATCCAACTTGGATCATTTGACCAGGGTCTCTGCACCGATTGCCCCCACCCCTAGAGCCCTTCGCGTTAGTTTCGCGACTACCCAAACCGGAACTAGTATTCCGCACCCTATGTAGGACGACGCATGCGCCCTGGATCAAGGGAGGAAGTCACTTCCGGTTTCACTGTTGTCCTCCAATCAGCGTTTCCGGATTGGTTTGTTGTTGTCAATGGGTGAAAAGCAAAAGTAAAAGTATACACCAGTTGCCCTCACCGCCATAAGTTAGCAGCCAGTAGGTGGCAGCACAGGGCAGAGGTCAGCAAGTGCAGAATACTGTGTTTTCTAACGGACGTCGCTGATTGGTTGAGGCTAAACACGCGACCTGTTTGAATGCCGTGGCAACTGCCCCTCTCCACCCACCACTTATGGTACATCCTCTTTAAGTATCCATTAGCGTCCAAAATATCCAGGGCTTTATTGATATAAGGCAGAAGGGCCGAATGCTTGGGCACCGCTATACCATAACCGGACTTCAACAGAAACTTGTCTATGAGTACCAAATCGCAAGGGCGCCTCCTTGCAACATAATCTGCAATAGTATTAGGCAGAATAAACGCGTACGTTTCCGACCTTACGCGCGCTATGCCTTGCTCATTAGTCGTGGTTAGCAAATCATCCTCGTACGCCTTCATATATTCCCACATAGTCTTGTAGAGGGACACGTTCGTATGGCGGAAGCCTCGCCGGATCACTCCTCGGTTCAGGGTGCCGTAGCGTATGTAGGGCTTGTTCACCAGGTCCTCGACTGAGGTGAAGTCCAGGGGGACTCCGTCCGGAGGTTTCTTGTAGATGATGGTCGCTTCGACGACGAGGAAGGAGCGCGAGAAGTCGACGGCGCGCCGCCGCTGCTCGGTGATGAACATGGGCGCCGCCGCGATGTCTGCCTCCTGGGTGGGTAGGGAGAAAAAAAGGGGAATTAGTACAAGATTCAAGATTCAGATCCAAGATTCAAGATCCAAGATTCAAGATTCAGATTCAAGATTCAGATTCAAGATTCAGATTCAGGATTCAAGATGGTCTATTGACTATGTATTAGTTTACATACATGTCACCGCGTGTTGTGATTCAGAGAAAGATAACATGCTAACAATGTTATATAGATAGCCTACAAAATCAATTGCATTTTTTTTCACTTTGAGATCAACGGGAGAATACATAGATATAGGGGCCGTCCATTAATTACTTAGGCACAACTTTTGGGGAAGTGTGTGTGTGTGGGGGGGGGGGGGGGGACTTTTTAACAGTTCTAATACGTTTTGCGTGCTAAAAGTAGGGAAGGGTTCTAGAAAACATATATAAACGTGTCCGCAATTAATGTATAGCTTAATTGGATGTCATTTCCCAGGTGGGCGGAGGAAGAGAAATCAGCGATTAGAGGCCTTCCATTTAGTATATACGCATATTTTCAACGTGTATATCATGGGCTGCTATGTATGATATCATTATGGCAGTTTGAGAAAGGAGAAAATATCTGATGGAATTCTACAGAAAACAAATATGAAAAGTCATTTCAATTAATATAAATAAAACATCCGTGAAGCAATGAATGCCTGTCTCACAAGCCAAGTTTAATAAAAAAACATCTTTCTACTCCCAAATCTAAGAACAAATGGGGTGGAACCTTGAGTCTCGCGGAGACCAATAACTATTGTTGTACCCAGACAACCCCATAATTAGCCAATTATCCCAGAAAATCTCAGAGACCCAGAACTAGTCAATAGGTGGGATTCTTGAAGCTAATGACCCTGTCACACAAAGCTAGGAATTCCGGTGGATTATTTTCTTTTATGGCCCTTTGCATAATGAAAACGTAGAGACTGAATAATAGCGAATGATTTCCTTGTTAAAATATCCACTGTTTTACGAAAGTTCAGTGGCAAATTTCTCCTTATTGAAATGCTCATTTCGGCTGAGATTTCGAAGGTTTTAGATCTCACTTTCCTCATTGTATAACTATTTGTAGACGTACAATTTGACAGAAGAACAGCTATAAATCGACAGGGAGACAGATTGTAAGAGCAACATTCCCCTTGTTAAATATTGATTTATGTTGCTGTTATATGCGTTATTATAAGACCGGCCATTGCTCAAAATATCAAACAGAAACCGATTATCAGCTGATTATTAGGTAGTTTTCTATGCCATGAGAGTGTATTACCACCTATCATGAGAAGGATACACCTATGCTCTGCTGTTGTAGCACTCTATATATAATATCCTCAACTACTCTGTGCAATTCTCAACGACATGAAACTATACGTCCTATACACCATTCAAACGAGAATTGTAAAACCATCCTAGTGATGTATACCATCTCTATAGTTTAACAAGGAAATCGTAATCCACCCAATTTTCTAGCTAGGTATGATATCAACAATGTCATTACCTTCACAAATCCTACCTATTGACTGATTCTGGGCTGTGAGATTTTCTCGAATAATTGGATAATTGTAGTGGACTTTGGGTAGAACCAGTAATAATACATTATAACATCGTTAGAGTATATACACTAAAACTAAGAAGTAGATGTGATTACACCTTTAGATTCTATAAACTAAAATTATTTCAAAACGAGCAGGTATCACGTTTGCCGGAACCATTTTCCTTTGACACCAGACATCTTCATTATGCTACAAAAAGAATAAGGCGAATCACATCACCTGTCATGCATTTATCTCACGTCATATAAATTTATGAAAAAAATGTTCAGAAACTCCAGCCAACTTATTTTGAGTCTGTCTGGTAGAGGGCTCTATCAATGTATCCAAAGGTTACCGTAAATATTCAAATAATCACTTTCTGTAAATCCCATAATTTTTTAAACGGATATTCCAGTTTTAAAGAAGGATTCTTATTATTCATGTTATGTGAAATGTTCCTTAATTCTGGACCTAACATATAATTTTATGTGTATAAACATTTGACGTAGGCCCTATGGGGCATTTGAACAAGGAAAACCTCGTAATTGTCAGAAAACATGCATCAACTGGACAGTATTAAACAATTTACAAGTCACTTGAAACGAATGGATGTGCATAAATTTGACTGGAAAACCTAGAAATGCCTACTGAAGAATCCTTTCTTCTATGACATAAGGTTGTGAAAGTATAAAATGCACTACAATCATTCATTTATTCTCATCAAATTGTACACTAATAATATAATATGTTACTAACCTTTTTCTACTATCTGAAAAGCGTCTTGTGACGAGATAGTTTTGCTCAATAAAAAAAAAAAAAAAAAAAAAATTAAACTAGCTTCTAAATCTACCTGTTTTCGACATAAACTTCAGTTAAACCCACATTTTACTACTAACAATTTACCTAACCCTCTCTTTTTTTCAAACTAAACACTTGATGATTTCCCTTGGGGGCTATGGGTTTAAAATGAAAACCTCAAGTTTGTGTATGTAAAAACAAACGGTAAACTGTCCCAGTTGAACAAACATAGATTATATAAACAACTTTTGAAATAAAAACACTTGCAAAAGACACACCCATAACTGTCTTAATATAAATATTGTCATAATAAATCATAATTAACCACTGGTTGTCATTAGAGACTTTACGGTAGTGTCAGTCAACCATCTGTCATGCCCTAACCTGATGGCGGACAACACTTCCGTAGTAGGCTCAGCCTCCTAAGGCGGCGGGCGTGTAGGCCTAAGCATGCTCTAAGCTCGGCCTAAGTCCAGCCTAAGCTCGGCCTGAGCTGAGGGATTTGAGTGCGGCCCTTTTCTTCCCTGTCCATTCACACAGACCAGATTTGGCCCCTGTCGTCTTGTGTGGCAGCCAGAATTCCTGATAGATTTCAGCTACAACGTCGGTGAAATCGGCCTGATGCTTCGTGCTTCCTGGGACCTAGACGTGCTATATGTCCCCTTTTTTAACTTTTATTTCCTGGGACCTAGAAGTATTCTATTTCCCTTTTTTGAACTTTTACTTCAATGCAGTAATCCAAATACTTTGTTCTGTTCCAGGGATGACAAACATGCATAAAAAAAACTACGTATATAGAACTAATTATTCAGAAAATACTACGTCAAAGGACTTTGTTAAACAAAATTCAATTTTGTTAAACAATCAATTTTTCATGTAATCTTTAACAAACTGAATTAATAATTTGATATGTCTAAGTATCTACCTCGAGCACAGCTTCGCATGCGTCACTTTTACTTTTGACTATCGTGACTAATGTATAATCGGGATTTGGCTGATGATAAAGTTATCGTGAAATATTTTCCGTTTGTTCAAATGGTAGAAATTCTAAATCAGTACCTGATTCATTTGAAACCGCAGCTTTTTGAATGATTTTCAGAACATGGTAGCTATCTAGTCATGTTTACAATTCCACATATCTTGATACAACTATATCAACACAGTTGACAAAAATCATAAAAGAAGTGGAATGGCTGCCATCACAAAATAGGTACATCCAATTGTTAGAATACTAATGAATTCCATTACAAACAAGAAAAACGTTGGCAATTTCGTACTTTTGATTTTCGTGTATATCCCACAAAAAGTTGATTAAAGTGCTGATTATTATTATTCATGCTAACATTTTATACTTGGCTATGTACCTAGACGGTGCAGACAGGTAACTCGATTCATAATCCTGGGATATTCTACTTTAATAAATAATAGTTTATATAAAGACAGGAATGGTGCAATTCTATGAAGTACTATAACTGTAAGCTCTAAGAAGCCCGGCAGAAGAAGTTCTATCTCCATATGCCAGTGGGAGGAAAGTCCGCCTAGTCCTCGGCTCAGTAGCGACTGATAGGGCGACGGTCGCACCACTATACCATAGGGCGACGGTCGCACCATTATACAACAGGGCGACGGTCGCACCACTCTATATAGTATATATATATACTACCACCCCATTCCCAACACCACAAAGTATGCTGCCGCTAGAGGCGCCACATAAGCCTTTATCCAGCGATATCACTGCACCAATGGCTTGGTGGGCATAGCCAAAAATCTCCACCGTAATGTACGGCTGATGCATTTGGCGACAAAGTACTTGATATAAGTTGCAACCTGCATCGGGGAACTCAGAAATAAAGTACCAAAATAAGAAGAAATTCTTTTTAGTTTTTCATCAAAAATTTGGTTATAATGAAAAATAAGAATGTCATACTGAAACATAATATGCATAATAATGTTATACTTAACAATAATATTATACCCAAAAATTCTCAGAAAAATCTAGCTTAAAAGTCAAAATCATATGCATTGCCATCTCCGTTCCCAAGGACTTTGGAACTACGACATTCTCCAAGCAGATATCCCCAGTAATGTGGCATCTATACCATATAAAGCACCTCCGCATGGAGACTGCCCCCAGGGAACTAGATGACGGACGAGGAAGGGCAAATGTGTCTTGATAGTGCCAGGGCCTACCATTTAGTGAGATAGCTGGGGCTAAATGGGGAGCGAGGGTCGATTTTCAGGAGAGCTGGGGTTATGAAGCTATTTGCCAGAGGGATTTAGGTCACTAATGTCCCACTTGGTGGCAGTAAGCAATGTGTGTGGAGCCACATGGAGAAGCAATGGTGGTATTTGGGTGGTTAGTTTTGGGTCTATATGAACTAGTTTGGTAAAGGGCTTGTGGTTAGCGTTTTATTATTTTTTAGAATATCATGATGTGGTTCTTATTAGAAATTAGAATACTGTTTATATACATATATAGTATATATATAATATATATATATAATATATATATATTCAACATTTGATTCCTTCAAAATTGTCTGTATGGAATGGGTTTTCTTGTGTGGTATAACCGTGAGAAGGTATACGTACAAATGCCTATATATATGATTAATGTAAATAGTTTTCATCTGATACTATTTTGCCTTCCTCTTTAGATTAATTGTTAAGCTAGTTTTGATGACCAATACATTGTAACTACCTCAAATGGAACCCTTAGAGCATAGAACTGATCTGTGTTCATGGAGTACAACTTAAGATTTGCACACTTGTGGAAAATCTAATTATTACATTGCTTTTGACTCTTTTTAACATGGTTAGTCTAATGTTGGACAAGGTGACTCTCACTCCACAGGTGATGCCCTGGAATCCCAATTTAGAGAAAATGGTTGTGACCCCTGGACAATACAGGTTCACTCAGGCAGGTAGGCTGAAGACGATAGGAGGGGGCGTTGTTGAAAGGACTAATCCTGTTCTTGCACTTACCCTGATTGATGAACCATTGATTTTAGCTTAGAACCCCTTTCCGCACCCCTTTCAACGCCTATACAAGAATCCTGAGGGCTGACCAAAAAACATCCACAAGAATTCTGTGCTACATGAAGTAAGAATATTCACGATCACAAAATTTGCTCTTTTGAGTATATTAAGTTAAAATATCCGCGATCACAAAATTTGCTCTGGTGAGTATTTAGATTTTTCTTCTCGTGGGCATAAAAATTAATAACCCCCACGAGAAATCGTAGATGTTTTTGGTCGGCCCCCCTGTATTTCATACCAGACTACCAACTGCTGAAGCCCTGGTTTGATTGATCACCTGTTTCCATACATTTTCTCCTTCTAAAAGTTAAAGCCTGTTTTCCACATACCAAATTTGATGCTGCCGATATTGTATTTGTTTGATTTTCTCTAAGAATACAACATGAGATCTTACATCTTATATATCATTCATAAGAGAATTGTAAGACCTTTCTATTGATGTATGACATATCTATATTTGACTTTTATTCCCACTGCCGATTTTCAAAATTGGCAACAAAATCGGTATGTGGAATACACCTCCAAGTCCGATTATTTAAAAACACATCTTTCGATCTTAGGATGAAGATGACCCCATCTGTAAGTATGAATCTTTCAACATGTGCATTTGATTATAGATTGCAGAGCTGTTATTATGATCACGTAACTATTCTTAAAAGCTATTTCATTTATCTCTTCCTCCTACGTCTCAATTCCAAACACAATAGTTATGTAGAAAGAGACTATAGAATGAAATTCACTATTTTAACCGAATTTTAACTATCCCAAACACTGATTTATATTTCGGATTCTATGTAAGGTCTTTGGGATAATAGGTATAATACATATAATATATCTATTTTGGTTTGACCTTGGTACATGCGAGTTTTCATAGCCTTCCCAGTCAGAAGGTTACCATTTCACAGGTCAAAGTACATGATATAAACCTACAGCAAGAATATTGCACATCAAATCTAAACCTTAACTTAAACTGTACTAAATAGTGAGCATTCCTGTGCATGACAGTGGCATCTTTTTGGAGTTAAGGCGTCCACCAAAAAAGAAGGGAGGGGGCGGTGGGTCAGGACCCCCTCGACAACCCCCCTCTTGGATCTGCCCTGGAAATAGTAAACATTCTTTTGCAACCTTTTAAATTACAAAATAATACCACTTCTACTGGGCATATCATGAGAATCACTGAACTGACCCCATCCTTGTTGCACTACATGTACCTCAGACCCAAGAGCCTAAGGGCATTGACCATTCCTACAACACACGAACCCAAACACGCACATGTCCCCTTGACCCCTCTCCCCTTACACACCCCTTTCTCTTCCTCCCCGTCGACTCCAGGTCAGTGCCGATTATCGGACATTGCCCCCCGGCAGCGGAACCGGAAACGTCCAATACTCACTTCCGGTGCGGCCATTGCCATTCATTGGCCCCCTGGGTGGGCTACCTAACACGTGACCCGAGCTCTCCTGGGATGGAGGAGGGAAAACTACCTCCCCTGCTGAGTATACCGACTAGGCAGGTTCCACCGTTTTATTTTATTTCATTTTTTCATTTATTTTTTTTTGGTTTTTGATTTTTATACAATTTTGTTCCCAGATTTTGAGGTAGCGTATGGTGGAATTTTGACTCATATTATGACGCTTATGCAAAAAACACATTTGATCATATTGGATTTAATCACGCATTTATAGTCCTTAAATAATGGTCTTTCACATCGGCTTCACAATCTAGTTCCGGTTATCATCAATGTATTTCCGGTCCGTTTGATTAGTAGAATTGAGACCCTCATATCCCACATAGTGAAATGGTTGACATTGGTTGAGTGTGGTGGTACAAAAAAACTGGTTCTGACTTTTCATTTAACTGTTTGCACCCTTGGGGGGGCATGACTTGGTGATTTATTTTTATGGATGGAGTTGTAGGGAACGCTGGCGTCCAATATAGCTGGTTTCTGGTCATAGGTTGTAGGTATGTTGACGGTTATATTGGTAGTAAGTATGGACAGGTACCAGGAATACTAAGATGAGTGGAGAAGGAGTTGGGGAAGTATAGAATGCCTTGTGTAGACCATGAGACGTACACTTTATTCTCCCTACCACAGATAGCTAATTTAAAATGTTTCAGGCACCTGCAGGTTAATTTTGACTGATTTCGAAGGCAAGAACTCTGGAAAACTATAGAAAATTAACAAATATTTGCTATATGATTTTCTTAAATGAATGTATTTTTGAACCAACTCGAAAAATATCAAACATAATTATATAGATACAAGATGGAAGAATTGTGAATGCTAGTTTACCATCATTTAAAACCACAAATTATGCCCTGATAATTGGAAATTTGTAAACTTAAGCCTTATGAGTTGTCTACATATTTGCCAGCATGCACCTGGATTTAGGGTAGTCTGCAGGCGAACTACAATGAATTATCTGTTATGGGGATAATTGCCAAATTCGTACATCAAAGAAACATTTTTAGGCCCTGAGAAAACTTAGTAAAGTAGCTGAGTTTAATGGAGATTCATACTCGCAAAATACAGAAATGAGTTTAAAGAATGATGCTCGACTACTTTGCCTTATTGTCAGTTGACTAATGCTGACTGAATTTGTTTCAGCAATCAGTTAACTGAAAGCTTTCAAAGAACAAGACTTTTCTGGTAAGCAGCATTTACTTTACAACAAGTACAAACTCTTATACGCTCCAGGGGAAATCCAAGCTTATTGTAGGTATAGATAAGCTTGGATTTCACATGGAGTGTCACTATATTTCCTGAGTTGTGGCCAACTTAAAACACACTGTCAATAATCTGTATATTCATATCATATACCCAACCAAAAGCATGATCTACAATTGAACTTGGGACCTTTCAACTGAGCCAACCAACTATATATACAGTTGCTTTTTCCTTCTCTTTTATATCATATTAAGGATAAAAATAAAAGCCTTAAGAGGTAACACCCCATAATCCTCACACCTAAAAGGGAAGATTAACTTAAGTTCCTCCTGTGTGGGAACACCTTCAACTGTGCCAGGAATTTCATATCCCTGGAGGAACAGGAAATGAGTTTTTTCGGACAGAAGGACCGGTGGCCAGCAGAAATACTTAGTGACCAGAGAGATCTACTTCAGAACTTTCCCTCACATGCCTTTAGTAAGTAGTATATAACAAGGGAATATTGGAGGTGGGACATGTCTACCTGCTAGGCAATATAGGATAATATCTTCCAGAGAATTATTTTCAGAAGCTGTGCGATGCAGGGGCGGATATAGGGGCAGTGTCCAAGGGGTCCTGCCCTCCCCCCCACCCCATTTTTGTGGACTCAAAAACTAATAAAAACAAGGGGAAAATGCAGCGAATGCAAGCTGTTTTTAGTACCTTGCCTATATGCTGATCCCCCCCGCTTTCAGAAATCCTGTATCCGCCCCTGCAAAGGTTTTAAATGGAGCGAGTATGATAAATGATGCTCTGTTATTGCTTGTGATAAATGGTAGGAGTTATTGAGTCTTGATAAGAGGTCCAAAACCTCTTTTTGTTCTGTGAAAGATAAGCTGTAAGTCCTGATAATCCATTCCACTATCGGAGACTGAAAATTGTATTTGTGTAAAAAGTGCTGGTATTAATTTGTTCATGTAGTATTTATTTATAGATAAGTTCTCTTAGATTGTTTTATTTAGTGCTCGGTTTAATAGATATATAAGATAAAGGTTTGTGTATATATGTCACCTATTTTTTTATTTTATTATTCAAAGCAACTTCATATACAAAAGTCCGTGTTCTTCCAGTCGCAAGATGAGGTAATAATGAGGATGTGTAATACATTATAGCGAGCAGTGATGAGGTAATGGTCAAAAGAAAATTGAATAGAAAAGAAATTGGTCTTACAACTATTTCTGGGTGGGTTTGGATAGGCTAAATGCTTTTTGGTCCGTCAAGCAAGAGGTCCATTCACAATGTTCCATCCGATATTCATCCAGCAAATCTGTTGCTTAGTCACCTAGTGGGTATGAGGCTTATGACTGTCTTTACATATAGGGTATCAGGCCTATAGCCTCCAGTGCCCCTCCTCCCCCGACCTCAGGGCCGACCCCTCATCATTGCCCGGGCCCTGCTGTCACTCAGCCCGTCAAACCACCCCAGACACCCCAGACCTCCTCCAGGGCTTCTCTAGGCATATATGGCATGGGTATTATGGAATTTAAGTGAAGTTATAGGTAATTATCATGATCTATACTGTAAGTGGCCAAAGTTAGACTCTTAGAATGTATTTTCATAGTAATTTCAGTTTGCAACAAATTTTCATATTTTGACACAACATTGCTTTTTGCTCCCTTTAAGTATTTACATATAGGGGCCCTTTAGTCATATAACCTCCAAGGCCCTAGCCCACCTACCCCCTCCCCCCTCCACACACACAAACTTCCCCGACCTCCGGGCCGACCCCCCATCACTGCCCCGGGCCCTCCTGTCACTCAGCCCGTCAGCCCAGCCCAGACAGGGCCTCCTCCAGGGCTCCTCCAAGGCAGACCATCCCTGACACGGATTCCCAGACACGTAGAGGGCCCTCCAGGGTCTGAGGAGGAATACAGGTACAGGAGGAAAGGTATTGCTGCAGTAGTAAAGGTGGTATTACACTACGTGACTAAAGTCCCATACCCACTAAGCAACTTTTCCACAGTCGGCCGTCAGATTGGCGCTAAAATTGGATGACTTTTGGCTTAGAATCGGCTGAATTTAGTGCCGACTCACATCAAACAGACACATATCAATATGATATACCTGCAGGTGATCATAGGAGTCGGCCGACTTTACCACCGACTTGTCAGCCGACTGCGTGTGCAAAAGTTGCCTGGTGGGTATGGGGCTTTAGGCTGCGATATCGGTAGGATATGATGATATTACAGACAATTATTTACGTACAGGAGGGATATAATTGTTAAAAATCAGCAATTTGGAGAATCTCACAAAGAATGTTATCTCTTGTATCTTTGCAACTTCTCTGTGACGTCATATCACAGCTGAAGTCGTGTAGTGTAATACCGCCTTTAGTGTATAGGGAGGATTGGCCTAGAAGGTCTAGGTGTATAGAGATTGGCTAAGGACCGTGGAGAATTGTAGAAGGCATATTGGTGGAATATTCTAAAGGTTTGTGGAAAAAAGTGCCCTTTATAAGTGTCTTTAGGCCTATGTCCGTCCCGACTGGCACTGCATGACAAAAGTTTTCCAGAACTCAACAAACACAATAAAGTCAGCAAACACAATATTGTCAGTTATCCGGTGTATAGAGGTCTTCCTACAGACGTATAGCCATCTTGTACTTTACAAACGATTAACTGACCATTGGTCAGTAGCAGAGGACAACTAAATCTTCCCATTACACAATTCCCTAATTCTACGACAATGCCATATACCACTGGCCGTCCGCCTTGTCCTAACATTTATATTATATATGGAGTAATTATAAGACCTCAGAAATGTACCCCTTACCCTTCTCACACGTTCCCTAGCCATTCCATCACACTTGCATTCCTTCCTGAAAAGGCAAAACCAGCCCTACCAGACAGACACTAGGCAACTAAATATATACCCATTACCCTTCTGCCAAGTTCATTATAATTAAAACTAGTATATATACACCCTTACCCTTCTCACAAGTTCTCCGACCATGCCGTCCCATTGGCCGTCCTCTCCGACGTAACCAAAACGGCCATCACAGGTACCAGGCAATAGATGAGTATACCCATAGCCCTCTCACAAATGTATACTATTAAATGCAGTAAATATACATCCTTACCCTTCTCACGAGTTCTCCGACCATGCCGTCCCATTGGCCATCCTCCCCGACGTAACCAAAACGGCCGTCCCAGGCTGGAACCAATCGGTATCGGAATCCAACTATCTCGGCCACTTTGTTCATGATGTCCACGATGAACCCTTCATACATGCCGTGGCCTGCGGAGTGGTTACTGGTACGTAGCATCACATAGGGCTCAATCTGAAAAGGTAAAGGATATATCATAGTTTCATCATGTGTGCGGCCGGGAGCGGTGAGTATTGGGGGCTGGGCATACTAACAGGTCATACACACCACTCCATATTCTCAATATTTTCTCAACGCTTTGAGGATTGTTTGGGCGATAAAATAAAAAATCACCTTTGGGCTCATCCTTAGGTAGCTGTACAACCCATGGGGATCGTACAAACCTTAGGCTTCGCCCTCAGTACGTGACAATCCCCTATGGGTCGCACAGCCACAATTGGACACCCCCCCCCCTCGCCACCGGTGCTTCTTATTATAATATGTTTGAAGTTTACTTTCATAGTGATCAGCAGACTATTGCATAAGGAATCAGGGGGTTGATTCTGTGGGGAAGGGGGGGTCCAGGACCCGCTGGACCTCCCCTCTCGCCCAATTGGTGGAGACTTATACTTCACAAAGAGGAAAAAAACGTTGCACATGCACATGCAAATGCGCAACGTTTTAGTTCTTAGCCTGTATGCAGACCCCCCATTTTCGAAATCCTTTATCCGCCCCTAGAAATAATGGAGAAGTTGTAGAAGTTCTGAGTTTTATAAGCTACTGGAGACCTTTTTGGTAATCTGTAGTAACGTTAACAACGGTTGAGTTATCCAAACGAACATTATTGGGGCCCCTGACCTAAATCTTTTAAAACCTTCACACCTTCAAACAGCTTGTAGATCATCTAACCATAAAGCAGTCGCTAGATGTATTTGTGTATAAAGTTTGCTACTCCTAACTAGTCTGGCAGCCAAGAAGAGAAATTTTTGATTTCGTTTGCACTAAAAGGTTTATAACTAAAACTATTATAGGGTGGTAGAGGAGCCTTTTGAGAGCCAGAATAACCCGGTTGTCACCTCACAGAGGTGTGCACAGGTAAGAGGGCGACCATTTTGTTGACGCGTTTTCTTGAAAAAAAGAGATTTTCCTAAATTCACATAATTTAGGAATTTCTCATTAATTTATCAAGAATTCATCTCAAATTTGATTTTTGATAGTCCTCTATGGGTTCAGAGATGTGCCACAATAACGACAAGGTTACACAAAAATCTAGTATTTGATTTAGAAAAGCCTAAATGTTAAATTTGTGTCGTAAATTCTATTATTTCGATGCAAATATCTAAATAAACATGAGAATGTTTGCTCATAATGTTATTTTCCTTTCAAGTAAGTAACATATAAAGAACATTAATTCTATTCAAGTCATCCATTAATTTTATGTCTATAATCAATGGTTATTACACAGAGCTTAATGGTTTATGTGCATCCTTTTAAAACGTCATGTTTAGTTATGTCCATCTTCAATACTGTCATAGTCAAAATGAACTAAAGAAACACACAGGCGACCTCTAGAGACAGCCACTTTCATAATGAGATGTTTCTCATTTAATTCACCAGGTGGCGACATAATCCTAATAATAAGTTTAGTATTTCAATTAAGATCATTATTACCCAGAAATATAAGACGTAGAGAATGTATAGAGGATATCTAATTGGCAAATATCATTTTGCACACTTAATTTATGGATTGAAATTTTTAAACACTAATTGATACAATACAAAATGTACTAAACTGAATCAATAAGTGGTTGCTGCCTGGGCAACGCTGTGTCTTCAAAGAGCAGAAGAAGTTTGAAGAAATGAACCTAATGATTATGAATGGTAAGTTTATGGTCAGGTTATGGCGTAGATAACAAATTTGTCATATACCAGTAATGATATGCATTGAAAAGAAAATAGTTTATCTTTTAGATACTGTAATGCAAACAGTTAAAATGTCATAACTGCTACATCCTCTATCCCGCCATATGCAATTCGTAAAGTATAAGCTTCAGATGGAATCTTTTAGACTTTATGTAGTAAATGCATAAGTCTTTTTATACAACGTATGTGTTGTATGGCATGTTGCATATCAATTGAAAGCAAATTTCATGCTTGTTTGACTGCTGGAGAGTACGTTCAGATTGGAGTAGAATTGATCATAAAGATCCATATAGTAAATAGTGAGCAAATTAGCTGTGTTGCTTTATCAATAAAGAAAAATGAATTGTCATGATGATTTTGTTTATTTTCCTAGGGTATAATAAAACGATGCACTGTTATGTATATATTTGATATTCTGCTACTTTTGATGTAGTTTCAATAAATTAAACATCAATTAGCCTTGTGCTGACCCAGAAATCTTTATTTTGCTTTGATATTCCAGTTGGTATTCTTTTGATTGAATGCTGTAAATGTTATACAGACTAACATGAACATCACAGTAAAAATGAAACGGTATTCATTAATTAAACTGATATGTGATATTGAGAATTTTCTAGAATGTTGAAGTCACAGGGGGAATGTGGGTTATATCATGCACATAATGCACGATATAACAACAGCAGGAAATGCTAGATACAGAGATAAACACCAAAATTTATTGCTGATCTTAAAGAGGGAAAACGGGCATCAAAGAAAGGGAGTACATTTGTTTTTACAGCTTTCCAACCCATATCAACTTGTGTTTATATGAAAGTGTGGGAAAGCCAGCATACAAATATACAGTTTATGCCTCAAAATTGTCATTTTTAAAGCCCAAATCTTATTTACATGAACAGGAATCAATGGCCAGTTGTTATATCGCGCATGTGAGGATTGTATCACGTTTTTTATATCTTTATTGTTGATAGAAAAATATGAAATAAGTTAATCAGAAATTCTAAACCAAATATTGCGAATATTGAGCCAAGGGTCTGAATTCAATTGTGATAACAAATATTAGCAAAAAATATTAAGTCATAATTATTTGCCAATTGAATTTCTGATAAATCACCTTTGTTCCATGTGATAATTGCAAAAATATCAAATTCCCAGGGAAAATGCTAATTTGCCACTGGCTGAATTTTTACAGAGTGGGTAACATTAGCATTTTTCTCCAGCAAATTATAGATAATTATCTGAGGTAGCCCATGGTTGAAATATAAAAAGGAAAAATGTTCATGGTATTGAAAACCCGTTCAAAATGTGAAAAAATATCAGAAATTAAGGAAAATACACAAATTTCAACTATATATTGATTATAAAGAATTACCTGCGTGATATAACAACAGTTGATGCATGATACAAGACCATGTGCAGTTATATTTACACTTTTGAATATAATTAA
Organism: Lepidonotus clava; assembly: GCA_936440205.1. Classification (NCBI taxonomy): domain Eukaryota; kingdom Metazoa; phylum Annelida; class Polychaeta; order Phyllodocida; family Polynoidae; genus Lepidonotus; species Lepidonotus clava. The sequence continues at coordinate 11,946,787 of OW387138.1, forward strand.
AAGAATCTTTTATTTCAGTGTTGGGAGAAAAATAGATATTAGATAAATAGCTACGCGATACACCGCTCATGCGCGATAAAACCCACATTCCCCCTATATATATAATACCCATGACGTTAAAGAAGGGCCTGAAAAAGAGCCAGAACATCATGGAAAGTGACAAACTATTTAGTTTTTCTCCTGTTTATACTTAATAATCTTTAGAATATGATGAACTTCCATATGAATTTCCTTTCATTTGATGTATAATATACGTTGCTAAGACAAATAAAAAGGAAAAACTACTAAATTTTGATAATTAAATCACAGTAACTTTGCTCCCTATTTCATGACATGAAATTGATTAAGGGATAACCTGACAGGCCAAAATAATATTCTTCTAAATTTCAACACTAGAGACAGAGTAAACTGTCACATCTGATCATTTCCATAAGGTGGTGGTTAATTGTTTAGTGCATGGTGGTGGTTTCTCGCAGCTTCTAATTACTTTTAGCTTCTAGATATCAAACTTACCTTCCATTTGATTAACATATCTTTCTGTTTCTGGTGATGGTTCTTACATATTTTCAGACGGCCATTAGAAATCTCCAAACACATCATCATCAAGAATGGATGAAGACATTGAATCAGTAGCAGTGTTGCCCCCAAAGCGAAGAAGAACGAATACAACCAACTGGCAATTATGTTTAGTGTGTCAGAAAACTGGCAAAGAACTCTCCTCAGCAAGTGACAGTGGCATAGACAAATTCAAAAGTATCTTCTGCACCAGATTAGAACTTGCACAGTTTGATGAAGCCTTTGCCCAAACTCTAGAACGTTTAAAGGGTGATGTTCAAAACTTGAAAGACTATGATCCAAAGTGGCATAAAACATGCTATGCATCGTTCACCAGCAATGTAAATGTTCAACGTTTGGTAGTTAGGTCAAAAAAAAGTGGAGGTGAACCACTGAAAGATGACAGTGTGCCACTTACACGCAACAAAGTTCCTGATGTCAACTGGAAACAGTGTATATTTTGCCAAACAAGAAAGAGAGAAGCAATTCATCAAATTCAGTCTAAGGAGGTTCAGGCTAGTGTATACAAGGTAGCAAATATTGACTATAAACTGAAGTGCCTCATTGGTGATAACGACCTGATAGCATATGAAGCTCATTACCATAAGTCATGTAAGAATAAAGCATTGAAGTCTGTGTCATCTCCATCCATGTCAAGCACTGATGATGAGGAGGTCTTGCAGGATTCAGCTCTTGCAAGGATTATCAGCATTCTTGATAATGGTTTATCTGAGGGAAAGGTATATGCTATGGACGATATCTTGAAGAAGTACAACATCTTTCAAGCAGAGGAACAAAATCCCAAGCCATGCACTTCTCGTGTTTTAAAGAGCAGACTAAGTAAACATTATGGCAGTAGGATACTTTTCAGGAGACAAAGAAATCTGAACCAGCCATATCTTTTGTTTTCTTCTGTAAGTGCTGGAGAAGCAGTCGAAGCATTGAAATTAGTCACAGATCAGTTGAAAGAGTCAGAAATAGAAATGGGCAATACAGAATCAGTGGGTGAACAAAGCACCTTACTCCACTCTTTTCATCAGGTTTCTTCTGCACTCTACCATGATCTGAAAAACGTCCAAGGGCACAAAGGTTATGATAACCTTAACATGCAGGCTGCAGAACAATGTGTACCAGACAGTCTTTACATGCTTCTGAAATGGATTATAGGTGGAGATGTGAGTGACGATGAAAGATGTGTCGATACATCAAATGAGGATGGAACCCACATACACAGGGCAGTTATAAATATCGGACAGACAATCTTGTATGCAATGTCAAATGGAAAGAAAAACACACCAAAGCACATAGGAACTGGTTTATTTGTGCACCATGTTACACGCTCAAAACAGTTAGTTGACTATCTGCATGCTGCTGGAGACAGTATTGGCTATGAAACAGTGCGAAGAATTGACACATCTATAGCTCAAAAACAGCTAGCAAGGTATGCTGCAAATGACAATGTCTTCATCCCAGAAACCATCATGCCTGACAGATTTGTTCAGTTTGCTGCTGATAATCTAGACATCATAGAGGAGACACTTGATGGTAAAGGCACATTTCATGTGACACAGATGGCTGCTTTCCAGAGAGGGCCAAAGCAATTGCATCAAATCCAGGACACTGTTATTGGCAGAGAGAGATCTTTGAAGGATGTGCCGGAGGATATGACCACTACTACACCAGTAGTGTTGCCACCAAAACGGATTTCACCACAATTTGCCACAGCTGTGAAGCCTGAATGGTATTCACACTCCCCAGACATCACACAGCAGTACGAAAAGAAAGATCTCACGTGGGTCTGTTCAAGGTTTGTTTCACAAGATGATCAAAAGGTGCCAAGCTGGACTGCTTTCAATCAAGAGGTTACAAATCTGTCACCCAATGAGTCTGTAACTGGGTACTTGCCCATCATTCCTGCCCCAGCCCACGAGATGGATACCCTCATGACAGTACTTTTAAGGTGCAAACAAGTGACAGAATTCCTTGGTCAATCAGTAACTGTTGTTACACTTGATCAAGCACTGTACTGCCGAGCAAGAGAACTCCTTTGGCTGTGTCCAGAAACTCTCAGCAATGTTGTTGTTCGTCTTGGAGGATTCCACATTGCAATGAACTACTTGGGAGTAGTGGGACAGCACTTCACTGAGTCAGGCCTATCAGATGCATGGACAGCATCTGGTTTGTATGGAAAAGGTACAGCTGAACAGATTCTGAAAGGAAAGTCTTGGAATCGAGCAATCCGTGCACACAAACTCACCCTTGAAGCTCTGTTTCGCTTGTTTTTCAAAAGGTTCAAAGAGTGGCAAGTGGAGCAGGAAAAGACAAGCTTTGAAGACTTCTGTCAACATGCACTGCTACTTGCCCTTCAGTTCGAGGATGAAGGCAATGACAGTTCTGATAGCTGCATGTCAAGAGAGGGGCAGTGTCTTTCTCATATTGCTGAGCTCTGTGAAGACCTGGAAGACTTTGTCAACTCCAATGAAAGTAATGGCACTTTTGTGTTCTGGAAGCAGTACCTGGATATAATAGGTGCCCTGCTACGGTTCATCAGAGCAGAAAGAGAAGGAAACTGGTGCCTACACATTAACAGTTTCCAGGAGATGCTGCCTCTTATGGTTCTATATGACCATACAAACTACACACGGTGGGGCACAATCTATCTTGCTGATATGCAACAGCTTTCTGAAACTGCACCAGAAGTTCACTCAGAGTTCATGGATGGGAACTTTGTTGTGAAGGAGTCAACTGGAAAATTCAATCAAGTCTCTCCTGATCAGGCACTTGAACACATCAACAAAACATGCAAAACATCTGGGGGTTTGGTTGGAATAACAAGAACAGAATCTGCACTCAACAGGTGGATGCTCACATGTTCTGACCGTGCCCGTCTCTCAGATGATATTCGCATCATGGTTGGTTGTTCAACTGAACATCAACAGCAAAGAAAGGAAAGCACAAAATCCCGCAGGGATAGAGATGAACATGATGTCCTGAAGCTTGAAGAGACTCTTGAAGAATTCAACCCATTTGGACGCCAAACAGAGGAACTTATGTGCATATCTACCAATGATGTTGCACCAAGTGATGTGAAAACAGATCTTCTTTCAGCTGTTGATCGTGGCCAAAATTTGTTGAAAGAGTTTGTACACCAAAGACTGTGTGCTAATCCCTCTGAGTTTCATGATCCTATCAGCAGGAACAAATCTAAGACATTTGCTACAATGCATACTCCTGTTGAATCAAAAGGGGCTGAAACAAAGAATGTGAAAGCAGATCGTGACTTCTTCAGACGTCTTCTCAGTGCTTCAAGCAGTGGTCGTGAGATACAGTTAGAGGAAATCCTGAAACAAGAGTTGGCTCCAGTTCCCCCTGCCTTAGCTACTGCGGATGGGAGTCTCAGACATACAGATAAAGCAGCCCTTCTCCATATTCTTGCTGATGAACATGCAGTCAAGGATATCCCAAGCTCAGAAACATCAACTTGTGTTGTCATTGATGCCATGGCTGTTGTGCAAAGCATTGGAAAGCCTTCTAATGCCACAACATTTGGAGACCTTGCCGACATTTTCTGTACATGTGTATTCCAACATCTACGTGGTAATTGCACAAGGGTTGATGTGGTGTTTGACACATATGGTGAGACATCCATTAAGGGTGTGACTCGTACAAAGCGCACAAGCAAGAAGAGGAAAATCAGGAGAGTCATTGAAAGTCGTGACATTCACTTGCCGATTTGTTGGGAATCTTTCATTAGCATGGAAGAAAACAAGGTGGATCTGATCAAATTCCTCACAAAGCAACTGCTAGCAAAAGCTGAGTCCCTTTCTGGGGAAAAGGAAGTGAACATTGCTGGTGGATGCACAGACCCTCAACAGGTGGTGTCTTCCTCAGGGAAGGATATGAGTCACCTTTTCTCGACCCAAGAAGAAGCAGACACAAGAATTATTCTACATGTTCAGGATGCCGTGAGAGATGGCTACAGTAGGCTAGAAATCATCAGCAGAGACACAGATGTCTTAGTTCTTCTCCTCTTCCACTTTGGTGATCATGAGGAAATATGGTTGAGAGCTGGAACGTCCAGAAAACCTTTCCATATCCCAGTACACCAGATCAAACTCTCTCCAGAGGAAAGGTCTGCACTTCCAGCATTCCATGCACTAACAGGATGCGATTCAACAAGTCAGTTCAAAGGTCATGGGAAAAAGTCAGCTTGGAAGACATTCAGAAGTCACCATGAACTGCTTGAAAATCATGCTGATGGGGAGTTTGCAAGTGTGGAACAATTTGTAATCAAAATGTACAATCCATCCTCTCCTGCAAAATGCATTGACACGTTGCGCATTGAGATGTTCCACAGAGTCAATGACCCAGAAAAGCTCCCTCCAACAAAGGATGCACTTGAATTCCATCTCAAACGCAGTCAGTACCAAACGATTGTTTGGCACACAGCAACAACAGCAAAGCCAGACCTTCCTTCAGTTGAGGAGTATGGCTGGCATGTGAATCCATCAAATAACACCCTGGACCCAATTCTCATGAGTCAGAGCTCTGCACCATCAGCATGTATTCAGCTGTTGACATGCAAGTGCAAGACATCCAAGTGCACTTCAGGGCGATGTAGTTGCAGGAAGAATAAACTCTCATGTTCAGCAGCTTGCCTGTGCACTGGACAGTGTCAGAATCCAAAAAATGACGTTAATGGAATTTCAGAAGATTCAAATGAGGAATAACTTCAAATGACTGCTACTGAAGTGTATAATGTAAATAGCATTGAATGAATGGTTATGAAGGTTTCAAGTGCAAGGAAAAGTAGAAATTGACATTGCCATAATGGAATTGGGTATTGACTTTAAATGAAACTGTAATGCCTAAATGCCATGCTAAATAACTGTTCATAGGCAGACGGATAGATAACTGTAATTAATGAAAAAGCAAGGAGGTATGTGGTTTAGAATAATAATACATGTATAAATGCATATTTCTGTGTTTATTTATACTTTTATTGGCCATAGTAACTGATACAAATTAAGTTATATTTTTACAGAACTGAAATACTTTATTTGGAATATCTATAAATATGTGTAACAGAAGGATAGTTTAGAATGGGTTAAAATGCCTTTTCCAGAGTTCAGTCCCATGACCCAATGACCTTGACCTTGACCTAGATAAACACTGTTTGTGCTCATTGATAAACTATATTATAAAGAACAAGAAATGGAAGGTTTTAGTGGGTTTCCAAAGAGATATAGCAAAAACTTTGAATTTCGAGTAAGATCTTATTTTTGAAAACATAGGGTTAAAAAACGATGGTTGTCACACTCATGCACACCTCTGTGAGGTGACAACCGGGTAATCCTGATGGCCAAAGGACCCCTCTAGCCCCCCAGCACAGTTTCAGGTATAAACCTTTCAGTGCAAACGAACTCCTAAAATAAGTTACTTTCTTGGTCTTGGCTGCCAGACTAAACAGCATCCTTTTGATTTATCTACTTTTCAAGGCATATTTCCGAAAACATAACTTCTGAGAGCATCCTCTAAGCATTAGCAACATCAAAGTCGTGCCTTTTCCAGTATTCGCTAAAATAGCTTTACGTTGTGTTGCATCTGAACTAAATAATATGTTCGTAATTACATTGTGTCTCAAAAATGTTGTACAGAGAATACTCACAATAATTGTTGAAACAGTCAGGACCCGATCTGCATAGTATGCCGAATCCAATATACTGTTAGCTGAAATGAGAAAAAATGCAATTTGTTAGAATGTAATACCACACCAAATGTCACAACTATGACAACATCATCTGCAATATTTCATGTTGAATATGACGGTTTAGTTTTATGCGATTATTCATTAATTATAAGAGCTTAATTTGTCCAGTATTGAGATCAGAATTATTTTAACAAGTTGTCTGACATATAAGACACTGTATCATATAAGGCACTGTGTAATGAGAAATTGAAATATGTCCGACAGTAAGATCTAATAACATTGGATGCAAGTATTATATTTAATTCTAAAGGTGTTTTAACATGAAGCAGTATTTGGGAAGTAGGAATTAGTATCTTGTATGAGATGTCGAAACGCTCTGTATATATTATATATTTACATAGGTATATATTATTATTACGATAACACATATGGATTATATGGATATGTAGACTTTGTGCAGACGTGGTCACGTGATCAAATTTTTGTGATCACCATGTGCATGCCCAACACAACCACATAGTGATCAGGAAAATATAGATTGTATTTATTCCAGATAATGAAAATGAGAGATTACGCCTCAGTTAGAAAATTTAAGATGAATTTAGCATAAATTAATGTTATCGATATTTTTGAATCATTCCTATTAATAAATTTAGATTAATCACCAATAATATAGTGTCCAGACCCTTTCAGAGCATGTTGACATCATCTGCAAAACGTCTATAGACAAAGCTATGCAAACACAGAAAGACGACTGAGTAGTAATGGCAAGTAGGAAAGCAAACTTTGAAATAAGAATGGTTCAAAGAGGGATACAAAATAGTGATTCATGAGGTAAGGTACTCTTATCCAAGTCCCTTTACAGATGAGGTCCTTTATAAAAACATCCTATGCATCATAAGACCACTGACTTAAACCATTTGCTCTCCACCATTCCATCAATGAGACGGACGTTTGCAAAGCACAGACATTAAACGCCATACCCACTAGGCGATTTGGGGGAGAATCGGCACCGACATCGGCCAACTCTGCTTGCAAAACCCATACCCACACATAATCGCCACTGATGTTGGCAGCGGCACCGCCGAATGTCGGCGCTGACGCTAACCTGTCGGTTAGTGGATATGGGGCTTAAAGCCTGCATTCCACTTGGTCATTTTGCTAAAATACATATCATCAGAAACGTTTTGCAGGTCTCTTTTAATTTGTATATAGGATGTATGATTTCACCCCATATCTTCAAAGGGAAAAACAAACAAATGAAAAATCACCATCATCAATATCGCCTATGGCCCGTTGCACAATGATTTTCGTAACAAAGAAATAAAAAAACAACGAAACATTTCCTTGTTACTTTTATTGTAACAAGAAACATTTTGACATATTTTTTTTCTATATTTAAAATGCCATCAAAGACCTGTAACTTTTACTGAATTTTTTTCTGATTTTTTCCCTTTTTATAACAATTTACAGATTTCAATTTCATTCATTAGAACCAGAGATATTGCATTTTCGTTACAACGAAACATTTAGTTACTAAGCAAAAGTTCGTTGTGCTTTCGTTGTTTGATCCTCACAATGAAAATCAATTGTGCAACGGGCCACTGTGGCCCATTTCACAACGATTTTATGTAACAACGACAGCTTTAAGAAAGTTATCATTACAATGATAGTTATCATTATTACAATACTCCCTAATATCTCTTTTAGTACTAGATCAATTGAATTCTGTGAATTGATATATATGAAGGGGCACCTTAGGGCTACATTCTGTAAAAATAACAGCTCATAACAGCATTCTAAACATTTTTGTTTAGTTTCAAAACGTGCATTATTACACATAAAGTTGCTTACGTAAGGTGTCGTAATAACGATGAGTATGGTAACAACATAAGCTATTGTGCAATGGGCCACTAGTGGAATATAGGCTGTAAATACTCAGCGTCTGGAGGTGAGCTGCTCCTGGGTTGAGTTGTATTGACCCTGACTGAGTACCCACTCCCCAACACCTCCGAGTCCCCCTGAGTCCCTCGGTCTATGTGACCAGTATGGTAATGTCCAAAAGCAGTGGGGACCTTTCAGTATATTGCCTCTATGAGGCAAGAAAGGGCTATCATACTGGGCTCTCTTATCAGATTGCTCAATTGAGGTACATAGATCTATTCATCAAGCCTATATTCCAAATGTGGATTTTACTGTCGATTTTGAAAATCGGCAGGGGGAGGGAGAATTCATGTTAAGTGGGAACATGTTACTTTGCGTCTATTCATATTTCGTCCTTCCTCTTATCAATGGCTTTGGCACACGCTCTTGGAACATTGTCATGGGCTACTTGCTGACTGAACTAGAAAGAATGTTTTATAAACATATACCTACACCAAAATAGTAGGAAGGTATTTCTCAAATGTTTAGGAGGGCACAGCGGACAATCTGTACAACTCTCCCCCTCCACTCTTTTGAAAATATCAACCTCATCTTCTGACCATTAAGATTTTAACAAAATAAATCTTCTTGCAAATGTTCTCAATACTTGTACATTTACACCTTTTCCACGACCCTGCGCAGTGAACCCTCCCGTATATATATAGATTTGTTCCCAAAACCCTTATCCCAGGCCCATTGGACTCCATATCCTAAAACAGAGGTTCAGGCCTATACCCTTTAGCAGGGCGGGACACTACAGAAAAAGGTCTATACAGCCAAGTATGATACACTTTCAATAATACCTAGCATTACCAACCAGGTAGAGCCTATAATATAGGAAATCCACTTAGACCCTCATGCGTGGACAGACCCATCACCATGTTAAAAGACCCTAAACAAGCGTCTCACTTAAAGCCCCATACCAACTAGGCGATTTTAACACGAGCGACGGGAGACTGGGAGAATCGGCTGATTCTTAAGGTCACCCATAAGTATAGCATATTGGAATGTGCAGGTTTGATCTGAATCGCTGCTAAAATCGGCCAATTCTGAGAGTAGAATCGGCCGACTTGAGAGCCAATCAGTCGGCCGACTCAGTAATAATCCCCTAGTGGGTATGGGCTTTTAGACCGAGCTGCTCTGAGCACTTCGTCTCTGAGGGCAATAGCCCTGTGACCTTTGAATGTCGTGCTGGCCCCCCATAACAACAAGGCCCTCTCCGGTCACTTGACCTGTAGGTTGGACCTGTAGCATGGCATCACCTAATTAGAGTGACCACTCTGTGTGGGGGGAGTAAGACACTCTGAAACTAGACTCTGTGAAGCCCATGGCCAGACATGGCTTCTCCTCCTTGGATGTGGAGGGAGTTCCTAGTAAGTGTGTGGGGGGGAGTCTCTGCTGGTGCTGCTGTAATAATAACTGTGGATGTTTTATAGAAGGATTTATATATTTAGTAATGTGTTTTATGGGTGACTGAGGTTATTTAGCATGGTTCTGATATGTTCATCCTGAAGGTAGCTCAAATTATACTAAAATCACACACTCACACAACTCCACACATATGTATACACATCAATAGACATCATACTGACACACGGAGCACCACACTAATATTTGCGTACATCATAATTATATGTGTTGATATATATAAATAATATAGATATATAAGAATACATTTATTTGATCACAAATGTTTATAGGCTACATATGTAAGTCTGAGGTTCAACCCTGTACAAAAGTCAAGCAATGTTATGCAATTGTTACATAGGCCTATATTGCATTAATATCATACATATTGTAATATCTACACTTTCTATGAAGTAAAAAAGACAATCCCGCTCCCCCTCCCCTCTACCCCTTCCCCTAACCCTCTCCCTATGTCCAGCCCTCCTATTCACCACCCATACAACTGACCCCTTAGAAAGGGTCCCAAGCCAGATTCTTCTATTGCCCTCCCCAGTAGGATTGTCCGGAAGGTCTTAGCAGGCAGCCTTGCAACTAATCCACCAGGGGGCGCTCGGCCTAGTCTCGCAGCCTCTCGCGAAGTCTCGCGCCATGTTCATGTCAAAACGAGACAAATTGTGCAGCGGTCTTTGGGCGAGCGCTCCCCGGACGATATTCTCCGAGATTTTGCGAGAGAGCGTTCTGAATGATTGGGCGATAAATGAACAGGTTGGCCGGAGAGAGTACTTTGTCAGGACCCCCCCCCCCCTGTCCCTCACCTCTCTGCCCCCCCCCTTCTCTTCTGCGCCTGCGCAGAGCTCCGGAATTCCGTTGAGTAGCAGAAAAGCGTACTTCGTCAGTCAGCGTCGTTTAGTGGGGCCCTTAACCCCTACATTTGAGATGGCGACATGTATGTTTTTTTCAAATTGTCATGTGACATGGGGCTCAGTGTTATAAAGAAAGAAACACAAATGACATGACATGGCCAATTTCTTTAATTCCACATGTAACATTGGGGTCTACATGGCATTTGGAGAATTCGTATATCCAAACTGCGACATTGGTGGCCCCCCCCCTCTATTATGGCCCTATTACACTACATGACTGTGTGCTATGATATAAGCATGATAGTTACGATGATACGACAGAAAGTTTGCATGCAGGAGCAATATATACAAATTTGCAATATGGAGTATCTTAAACAATGTATAACAAAGAGTTTTATCTCCCTTATATATGCAACTCCTCAACAACATCGTCATATCACAGCTCAAGTCGCGCAGTGTAATACCATCTCAAGAAACCCCTAAGACACAACAAGACTATAGTCTAGGCACGTGCCATTTATGACCAATGGGATCCATCTCTGGTCACTCTCAAAGCCGAGACATCCCAACCAAGTCAACCCATCAATGATTAGACACGGAAAGGTTAGTCTAATGAGACTCGTGTCCTAATTCGATTAAATGTGTAGATAGTACACGGCTTGTGACCTTTGAATATTGAGGGAAAACAGTAAGGGTAAAGCTATATGGATTCAAGAGTGGATACAAATATTCCGAATGGGCAGCAGGACAGCATAATACTATAGGCAAGGTACTAAAACGTTGAACGTTTGCACGCATGATCACAACATCCCCCCCTTTTTTCTCTCCTTTTTTTAAGTTTAGGGGTCTCATCAAAAGAAGAACATCAATCCCCCACCCCTTGGAACCCCTTATATCTTGTAATAGGCACAATTATATAATACCCTTAACATGTGAGTAGTATACTGAATTGCGAATTTGAAGCTGGTCGCCACTGTGTGCGATGTCACCTATAGATCTAATGCTTGTATTGTAAATAAGTAACAACTTCTTGGTTAATGTAGAAGCAATTGAAAGTACATATCATGTGCTATTAATTTGGGCTAGGACTTTGACGATTGTGTGCATACAAGTATCTGTGTATGCGAGCTGAAGTCCTTGCACATAATAATAATGGTCAGTTCTCCTGAAAGGGTGCTAAATAAAAAGGTAACAGCTTGAATTCCTCTAAGTGAGTAACGACATTAATTTTAACACTATGACAAAATAACAATAATCTTCATAATTCATAGTGATATTACGTTTTTGATTGGTATATGTATACATGGTGAATTTCGTCATTCCGTACCTTTCTGATCATAATGCATACCGTATACGCTTATAACTGCAGCCATTTGGCAAAACTAAGGCCAAAGCACGCCCATAATGACCAGTGAGTGATGGTCAGAGGACAGATCAATCTCAGCTTAACACCCTCGACCACCACAACAGCGTTCCCATCTCAGCCCCTGCCATAACAATGTGAAGAATAGCCCCTTTCCCCCTGCGCATGACAAATGGGGGGGTCCCTATGACTAATGCTATCCCCCACACTCCCTGGGTCTTTATTGCATTGATTTGCAGCCCACTGGTGTGCTGAGTTACCGCCAGGAGGCTGGGCCTGTGACTCGCGGATCTTCCTGTAGGGGGCGCCTGTTTCGTGACTTCCGCTTCCGGGACTCAGGTGGCGCAACACCAAATCTAGTCCTTTCATGACCTAGATACCTCTTGTACAATAGTTCCTTACACCCACAAGTAGTAGCGGATCCAGGGGGGCGTACCAGGTGCGCACCCCCTACTTTTGGCTCAAAATCAATTTTTTAATGTAAAATTGGCAGCCCGAAGGGGGCGCCGGACCCTTTTTAATATGTGCACCCCCCCTTTCTCAAATTTCTGGATCCGCTCCTGACAAGGGCCCCTGGCCGCTAGCGGCCAACTAAAACCTGTAAGGAATTATTTTATTGGCCCTCTATAAATGTAATGGGGAACCCCTTTGATGGTTGTTTGGGTTCTGGCTGGTTTATGGTCCTACCTGCCATATACCAGTGGCCCAAAAGCATGCTGGGATGTAGGGTGGAACCCCACCCAAAATGGTTGCAGGTTAACAGTCCTAGTTGTAGCGCCTAGTGGAATGGACGCACGTAACTACAGTCTACACCAAGCTCAGCTGCTTCGGCCATCTTTGCCGGGGTGTCAGGGGCTGGGTTTATTGTAACAATGGCTACGGCTGGCTGGCTGTCGGCAACTCTGCACCAGCTGTCGACCGGATAAATTGCCGATAGGATGAATTGCCGATGACTGTAAAAAGACTTTTTTTCAAGGAAAGGAGGGGTAGAAGTGAGTGACACTGTTGAAGGCTGGCTGTTTATTTGAGGGTGGTGGAGGAGAAGGGTAGAGTGGAGTGAAGTAGGGTAAAATGACAGGAAAAATAACCAGCACTTGGGTTGGATTAGAGAAATCTTTTGGGGAGGATTATCACCTGACTGACAGTTATGTACATCGCAATGACTCAGTATGCAAATCAAGGGGGGGGGGGGGGTATCCAGTGTATTCTACCCCCTATCCTGTCTTCGTTGTGCATTTGCACTTTATTCTGATAGCTTACGAGGCCCATATAATGCTGCACTTTCCCAAGTCTCAAAGTTATGGAAATATCCGTATTTTAAAGATTATATATATATATATATATATATATATATATATATATATATATATATCAAGATGGTTAGAGCTGCTCACAGCGAAGTTTGAGTGGAAGCACAAGAGGCAAGTGCAGTGAGAACGGAGACAGTGATATGCATTCATTATATGGATTGGCTTAATGAATAACATCTGTATCTCAAACCACAAGTGCCTCTTCAGTTCTGGCCTTCAAAAATGTAGTTCTGACGATGCCCAGGACAACAACAATCTTATAATATAATTGAGCTAACTGTCCATGTATGAGCAGACCATATACACAATGTAGAAACCCCACAATATCTAAATCTCTCTGATGTAACAATTAGCTCATGTGATGTTGCAACAATGAGGATTGCATGTTATCCCAGCAGCGGTGACCTCTCTGTGAGGGGCCACTCAGCCTGGACGTCCCTTCCAAACACGTTATGTTGTATGCAGTAATGAGGAGAGGGCCTTGACGACTAAGGTTTAATGCGTACATTATTGTGACCTCCACACTATGGATGGCCCACCCAAAACACGCAGAGCTTTAAGAAGTTAATAGGCTGTTTGCAGATAAGGACACATTACAATGGGGGATCCAAGGGGGGCAAAAGGGGCAATTGCCCCCCCCCCTGGACCAGAGGGAGATAATTTTGGCATCTTAAAATTGGAAGATCTGTATAAAAGTGGGGTTTTAAATTTTCATTTTTATAAGGGGGATCAAGGTTGCCCCCCCTAGACCACTGACTCTGGATCCGCCCCTGCAATATTAAATTATGTTTTCATCCCATTGTTCGAGTATTTGATCAAACAATAGTTACCAAATGTTAAAATGAAGTATCTTTTTTCTATGGTGGTCAATTATGTACAAATCTTAGTTGAATGCTTTTCCTTGGAATGTTGTGTAAATAACACAATTGATAATCACTCAAAAGTTAATCTTGAACCTGACTTTGTCCGCCAAATTTGTTAGAGACCGCTAGAATCATACTTTAATGAAAAGATTTAAAATAATTTAGATATTAATGAAAATTTGGCGTTTTACCCCTCTGTAGTTCCCTTCTATGATACTATAGACATAGAACCGAATTTTTATGACAAATATATCCAAACACAAATAGCAGTACGTGTTTTGTTATCAAGTCGAAAAAGGCAAATAGAGAGATAAATATTCATAAACTGAGGCTTTGGATATCAAGGGATCTCCTTAAGAAAATATGAGTTTATGCTTGTACGTCACGTTCAGTAAATAGAAATGAAATTACTGGCGTGTCATGCTATGGGTAAAACACCATGTTCATTTAATACCAACAAATGTTCTTTTTACCTGTCAACAAGCAGAATATTAATTGAAGACCAGAAAAAGGAGAGAGAAAAATGACATGAAAATTCGATAAATCACCTCGGAAATTGAAATTGATCTTTTAGGATCAATTGCAAATTACACCAATGTGAAAAAGAAATGCAATTCTTACTAAAAGCTGTTAATTCTTATTTGTTCATAATAAAAGTTTGCGCTTCTTACAAAATATTTTATGTTGCCATTAATTAAAGAGCATTTTCTTTGAGTGGTCATTTCTATGCTGAGGCAGGAATACTTTGTTTTACATGCAAGTCTTTTACCAAAAATTAGCAGCAACTCTTGTAAAATAAAATCACTAAGAACAGCTGTTCTGGAAGTGAGATAATTAGGGTTCGTTGGTGTTCGTGCTGCTTGTGAGGCTTGGCAGCGGTTGAGGTGGGGTGTGGAGGTGGGGTGGGGGTGGGGGTGAGGTGGTTTGGGTGGGGGTGATTGGAAGGACAAGGTGGGGGGGGAGGGGGGGTGGCTGTTCTGAGGTGGGCCGGATGTTTTTTTCAGAGGTCATGCACGCACGGCACTCGCCCTGTGGCAATGGCTAGCCATGCAATCTGGGCGGGGGGGGGGGGGGCACTTCCCAGAAGGGATGGTTACATAATTTTGGAAAAAGGGGGAGGGGGGATGGCTAAGGCTAAGTAAAATTTAAAAAAAGAAACTTGGCAATTCGCGTGCCAGTGGCCAACTCCCCCCCCCCCCCCCCCCCCCCCTCTTTTCAAGTTTTAGTCTTCATCGAAAGGGGGTTGGGGGAAGAGCCAAGATCCATAAATCCCCAAGGATCTACCCCTGTCCCACCCAAGGGTGTGGCATCACAGAAAGTTGTCATAGAGGTCTAGATATGGTTCCACTTGAACATGACGTGAACAACATGTATGAGGGTGATGTGATAAGTTACTCTAAACAGTTGATCACTGCGTGCTAAACAGACATGAAGGACCAGCAACCTTTGCTTGATAGGTGGATTTAGGGGTCCTGACCCCCCTCCCAACCTATTTTCTGGTGGGGACTTATATTTGGCAAAGAGAAGAAAACATCGCATGTGCACCCAATCGTGCAGTGCTTTAGTGCATAGCCTATATATGCGGACCTCCCCTGTCTGAAATCCTATATCCCCCATTGGCTTGTTCCCTGGACTGCTTGCAACTGAACAGCTGAGCATCACTGTTTATAAGTTTATGATGTGGTCCAACATTATCTGTGCATGTGGAGTACCATACAATTAACTAAAAGCCATACTTGCATAAGTATCAATTCATTTGCTGTATATGTATCTATAGCCTTTAGATAAGTAGTGCCCCCTCCCCATCCCAATGGGCCCTTACTAAATCAGGCATAACCACTGCTAACTGTTTAATGTCCAGACTCCGGCTCCATCCCAACCCCTATCCCTACACCCATAACACTGCCACACCCAATCCCCACCAACCATAACCCTCCCACACCCAATCTGCCCCTATCCCATCCCGATCCTGACCCTATTTGCCCAGCAAGCACTCCAATGTTCATAATGTTTGTTTTCAAGGAAATTAAAAGGGGCGAACAGTCGCGTGACACCAATCAGCGTCTCCGGAATCCGACTTCCGGTGGCGGCGGGACTAATTTCCAGCGTCCCTGCATCACGTGACTCTCCCACGTGACCTTGCCGAGTTTGGCCACCAGGTGGCAGTAGTAGTGGGAAACTCCCCTATTGCCATGGTTACCAGAAACTCTGCACAGTTAGCCCCTGCCATCCCAGATAGAGTTTGGGGGGTCCGGACAGGGGATCCCATGTCACATGTCAAATTTTGACAAATGGCAATGCCGCATGTCTTTGTCGCTTAATTTTCTCCATGTTGCATGTCGGATTTAAGAAATGTATATGTCCCATGTCAGTAAGGTTTTAAAGCTGTCTGTTGCGTCATTTAGGGTCCATGTCGCGTGTCGTTTTATGAAACGGGCATGTCGCCGTGTCAAATCTAGCGGTCCATACCCATAGAGTTTGGTAGCCCTTGCAGAGGTCGAAAGGTCATGCAGTTACAGATTAGATTTGGCAGAACTCTGCAATGCAGGAGGTAGGCCTCTCTTTTGGATGGCTGCCACAGGCCCCCTCCATGGCTCCCCTCCTCTCTTTCTTTACCTATCTCAGGGCTGGGATGGCTGCTATAAAGTGTGACGTACGACTTGGCAAACTATCAATTTTATTACAGGGGGTAGGAAGTTTCTGATGAGGTAAACGCGTCTTGCACAGACCCCTGGAGTGGCTAATGCGAACGGACACATTAAATGCAATGGAAAGTTTCTCCTTTCCTACCGTAAATCTGTTTCTTTACACAGCCAAGTGGAGGGTCTTGGAGATCATTGGTGCACACGGAGAGGGTTACGTACCTTTTGATAGCACATGCGCAGGAGAAACACGGTTTAAGTAAGATTATTGATATTTTCTCATAAAAAATTAAAAAAATCATCAGTATCCTCCATCCATTGGATATGCAAACAACCACCACAACTGACTTCTTTTCTACCTGCTTATTGCATGTTTTAATCCTGAATATATATATATATAATATATTTACTACTGAAATTACTAAAATCACTAGCACTGTTTGTACAGAGGATTTTCTGACACAGTCTATACTCTCAACACACACCTAACTTCTCTTATACCTGCTTATTGCATGTTTTAATCCTGAATAAAAACATATTATACACATCCACTACTGAAATAACTAAAATCACTAGCACCATTCATACAGAGGATTTTCCTACACAGTCTATACTCTCAGTGCACACCTGACTTCTCTTATACCTGCTTATTGCATGTTTCTAATCCTAAATATAAAAACACATAATTATATACATCCACAACTGAAATAACTAAAATCACTAGCATCGTTCATACAGAGGATTTTCCGACACAGTCTATATTCTCAGTACACACCTGATTTCTCTTATACCTGCTTATTGCATGTTTTAATCCTGAATAAAAACATATATACATCCACTACTGAAATAACTAAAATCACTAGCACCATTTGTACAGAGGATTTTCCGACACAGTCTATACTCTCAGTACACACTTGCCTTCTCTTATACCTGCTTATTGCATGTTTTAATCCTGAATAAAAACATATATACATCCACTACTGAAATAACTAAAATCACCAGCATCCTTCATACATAGGATATCCCAAGAACCAGTACACAAAAAATCTACATCTCACTACACACCTGACTTCTCTTATACCTGCTTATTGCATGTTTTAATCCTGAATCAAAACAATCATTTATATATATATATATATATATATATATATATCCACTACTGAAATAACTAAAATCACTAGCACTGTTTGTACAGAGGATTTTCCAACACAGTCTATACTCTCAGTACACACCTGACTTCTCTTATACCTGCTTATTGCATGTTTTCCCAGAGGGGACATATGTGCAACAACTGCTGTACCGTCTCCAGGGCTGGCGTCCGGAGCATGCTACATTACCCCTTTATCTTCCCCCCGCCTCCCAGTCTTGGCAGGACCCAGTCACGCACAGACTGAAGCTTTCATCTTCTGATGGAGGCACAAGTCAGACCTATCGGTGGTGATTGGCAACGTAAATGAAGCATGTCTTTGTCTGCGTTATAGTCTAGAGGTTGGATTCAACTGTGTGATTTTTTTGGTTGTGATGTACGGTGATTGGTAGTCTAAACTGGACATTATTGTCTGTGTTATAGCTAAGATTTACGTTTAATGTCGATGTCTTTACCTTCAGTGATCGGCAATGCAAATGAAGTGTGTCTTTATGTTCTAGTGTAGAGGTTGGATTCAACTGCACAATTTTTTTTTCGCAATTTGCATTTTAGTGGCAATTTTCTTTTGATGGTGATTGACAATGTAAACTGGGTATTTCATGTCTTTATCGTAAACGGTGTCATTTTTGTTTGTGATTTGGTTTTAGTGGTGATTTCTTTATCGGTTGTGATTGGCAACATAGGCTAAATGAATGTCTTTGTCAGTGTTTCAACCTAAAGGATGGGTCATAGGCAACATTTTGGTTGGTAGTTCAAGTCTCTGTACCTCTGCTGTGGTATCAGATATTTTGTCTATGATCAACAACAGGGTTATCTAATGCCCACTGCCAATGGCCATTGTATTGGTGCCCTGCCGATGGGACACTGCAAGTAAAAGAACACCTGCGTCGGTAAAAGTATAAGGGTGTGGTCTCTACCTTCTCATAGATTCAATCATCCAGGAGCAAGGGTGAAATAACCCTGCGCTCCAGAACCAGAGTCGAGTGGTTCAAACCCACTAAACAAAGCAATGATGATGATTGTTGGAGTTTGAAGTATGCCCAGCAATTTTCAGCTATATCAGGACCACTCACGTTTTTGTAATTACCAGTTGGCTGACCAAATCTAATTATTTCATCGGGGTGGAAACGGCAAGGCAAGGTTATATAGCAGGCAAGACTCAAACCTGGTCCGGCGAAGTGTGAGGTGAGAACTCAACCCACTACAAGACAAATTCGTCATCTGAACTTGTGATTTTGGCATTTCCTCTGTTATACAACTTTATTGGTAACGAAATAACGTAAGAAATATGTTTGATATATAGACTGAATTTATAAATTTATCGATGCTAAACTGTACTATAATGTCTATAAGGAACAATGTATGTTAACTGGACTTCATTGTTGTCATCATGTCATTCATCTCTTATTGTTCTATTGTGTTTCATTTTTACTTTGTTCATCAGAATTCTGGAAGAACTTACTGTATGTGAGAAGAATACGAAAAAAAAAACTAAAAAAAACTACACCATCCCGCCCCCCTACAAAGCAAAGAGGCTAGTTGTACAAACAAGGCGTGTTATCACTTGCTTTACATTTCGTTTTGTAACAAGTACTTCAGTCGTTCAATCTTCTTTCCTGTATAGGTTTCCTAGTTCTCCTTACACAGATATACAAGTGTTTGACTCCTGATCAACCCACTTACCTAGCGATATCTACACACTTATATACCCACTTATACACCTACTTTACTTATTTACCCACTTTGCCACCCACTTATCTACCCACTTGTCTTCCTACTTACCCAACAACTTACCTACCCACTTAAATACCCACTTACATACACTCCGCCCTACACTTGACGGTTTTCTCACAAACACTTACCGACTATCCAACTTGTGTTATCAGCTACTCAGCGTTCATACTTAAGTCGTCTTTACGAATCTCTTATCTCTTATCTCAAGTGTGCAGAAGAAGTTTCTAGTAGTAGAAGTAGTATCATTGATAAAACAAGTTTACAGATCCATTGATAAGGATTATCAGATTGTATCAAACTAGTATGGTTATTGAGACAGTGCTATATGAATAATTGATTTACAGATGACAATCATGATAACAATGACATGCCAATAAAAAGAGAGTACGGCATGATGCCAATAAAAAGAGAGTACGGCATGAAGAGCAACACCTTTATAAACAAGAATTCAAATAAACTGGTACAACCTCAATGGAATGATTATAGTGTAGAATACGTTGCAACTCCAATAAAATACATATCCAAAACTTTCTGAAAAACATGCTGCATTCTTATTATAGTCATCCACGCATCATTTCAATTACTATTTATACTATTTGCGTCAGCGCGTCTGTTCTAAAGACATCACAACTGTCATATCGATCTAGAAGCTAAGAATAGGACTTCTATTCTCATAGGTACTTTGTTGATACGCCAAAGTTAAATGCATGCCTCTATATTGATCAAACACTATAAGTATGGGCTCGCAAATACCCACTGAGACCAAGAGAGAACAAGATTTAGTGTAATTTGTCTACAGGTTTCCAAGTGTTTAAAATTAAATTAATCATAATGATTGTTTTATGTTCTGCAATATCAGTTTACAAAGTAAATCATTATTGCACCCATAATTATACAAATTCGGTTAACTTGTGCTGTACCGTCAACTTTACTTTGGTTTGGAGGTATTAAGTTATGAAACTGACAAACTGAAGGCTGATGCATTGTAGAGTGTGGGGGTGAAACCTTGGGTGCTTAAATATAGAAGAACCTTCAGGGGTCGTCCCCGGGTGGCTGTATGACCCATTGGGATCCTACAAACCTTGGGCTTTTTTTCTTTTCTTTTCTATTAAACTACATTCATCATAGATGATCTTCCATGTAAGTGAAACATACGCATAAGTAGATTATAATGTTCGTACAATAGATATTCAGAGGTACTAAGTTAAGTGCATTCTGAAAGTCTCCATACTTTTCAATTGGCAGGTTTGAAATGAGCACTAAGTTAAGTGCATCAAATATCATAGATATTGCCTTCGGGTTGTGACTTTCCCTTATGGGTCCCCCCCCCCTAGGATGCCCCCGCAAGTCTTCTTATTATGATAATAATTATCTGAATTAGCATGCCAGTGCTGATAATATAAGAACTAAGCATGCCAGTACTGATTATGATAAGAACTGCAGGGGGCATCTGAGGGTGGCTGTACGACCCATAGGGGATCGTTACAAACCAATGGCGACGCCCGAGGTTTGTACGATCCCCATGGGTCGTAGGCCTACATCCAATCTCAAACGCCCCCTGCGGTTCTTCTTTATTTTATCACCCTAACAACCCTCAAATTGTAAAAAAGAAAAACAAGAGAAAGTTAAACAGTGCGTATGGCCCGTTAATACGCCCTACCTTCAATACACACCGCTCGCCAACCATGCGGGTGATAAAGCCTGTCAGTTCATATCTCCCTCTATACGTACCGCTTGTCGGCCACGTGGATGATAAACCTAAAGGCTATAATTATCTCCCTTGAGCCCACACACATACCTATGATGTCTGCAGATGGCACACTGTACAATACTCCTATGACAGTGAACAAGTTACCTGACACTACCCTGTACAACTATTGGCCCTGGTCCCTAGTACGTCACAGCACGTCAAGTAGAACAAAGAACCCAGGGGTCTGCACGCTATTCTGTCATGCTCCCTTTGAGCAATGCGAGACAAAAACCGTACTAATATTTGCCAATAGGTAAGAGCGAAATATAGTACTGCATCGATTTTCTGTCGAGGCAAGACGCTTTTTGCAGGTAACCATCTGAGAAGGGAGGCCTTCGCTCCAGAGCCTGGGAGCAAAACATTGTACGAGTGTGATACTGCTTATTTTGCCCTTTTTATCTTCAGTTATTTAAAGCATTAGTTCACATGTATAGGCCCTATTATTCTAACGTCTAACAGTTAATCTTGATGTGTATTTGGTTCTCATTGTCTTTGGTTATGTATCAAACTATTCAGTGGTTAATTGCTTCACTACATCTGCTTCTAGATAAAACTTTTGGGTACGAAAGCATTCTTGATTCTTAATTGCGAGTAACTAATACCAAAAAAAAAAAAAAAATCACTGGGCCCACACCCACAAAATATTTTGGAGCAACGCGTTCCCTTAACGCGATCCCAGAATGCCACGTAGAAAATAAGAAATAAGAAATATCATTAACAGTTTGGAAATCAATATACAGTCGACTCTGTCTTTAGTGGACTCTGTGTTAAAGGGACAACTGTCTTTAGTGGACAAATCTTCTGGTACCGGCAGGATTTCTCTTTAATTTAATGTAGAATTCTCTGTCTTAAAGGGACAACTGTCTTATGTGGACAGTGGACAATTTTTTTTAAAATTTTGGTCAGATTCTCTGTCTTTAGTGGACAGCACTGGTTATAAGTGAACAGTAGTATTAAGTTATTTTATACATAACTCAAGGTTGTCTAGGACACAGGGGGGTGTCTAACTTGAGTTTTCCCCTCAATAAGGGGCTGACATGGGTATTGGGAGGACAGGGGCCAACAAGCAGGTCTTCTACCTTTGAAATGTGGCTGGGAAAGGTGTTGAGAGGACAGGGGGTGACTGACAGGACTTCTCCCTTTGAAATATGGCCGGGAAAGGTGTTGAGAGGACAAGGGGGTGACTGACAGGACTTCTCTCTTTGATGGGAAGTCAGGAGAGGTGTTGAGAGGACAGGGGGATGACTGACAGGACTTCTCTCTTTGATGGGAAGTCGGGAGAGGTGTGGAGTGGACAGGGGGTGACTGACAGGACTTCTCTCTTTGATGGGAAGTCGGGAGAGGTGTGGAGTGGACAGGGGTGACTGACAGGACTTCTCCCTTTATTGGGAGGTCGGGAGAGGTGTAGAGGGGACAGGGGGTGACTGACAGGACTTCTCCCTTTAATGGGAGGTCGGGAGAGGTGTGGAGTGGACAGGGGGTGACTGACAGGACTTCTCCCTTTAATGGGAGGTCGGGAGAGGTGTGGAGGGGACAGGGTGTGACTGACAGGACTTTTCCCTTTGATGTGCTTATAGACTTGTACACCTGTGTATGTAAATATATATATTCTCCCTAACACCTAATGAATATTATATATATATATATATATTGCATATAAATATATGCTATACATTACATATATATTTACATATATGTGTACAAATATAATTTTACATATATATGTACATGCACATACTTGTATACATATATTTCCTAGTCCGATTGATACACACTTGTCCTATACTACTGACTCTGTCTTTAGCGGACATCTGTCTATAGTGGACAAATCCCCTGGTCCCGTCAGTGTCCACTATAGACAGAGTCGACTGTAAGTATACCGCTATTTTATTTTGCTTTAATTTGTATGATCTTATAAGCTAATGAAATGCTATAGATGGTTATTGTATTATGACTGAAACAATGTCATGATTAAGCAGCCAACAGAATGTCAAATGAAGTTGCATAGGTATTTTATCTCATACACTTTCTTTGACGAAAGTATGCCTTCTTTTATGTATCTTTCTGGCAAACTATTATGTTTTGTTACAGCTATCATCGCTATACATCATTTAACAAATAACCATACTGTTAATTCTTTACACTCTTTTGCTAAATGGTCCGTGACGTGCAGTGTAGGGATGTTATAATTCTCTAACAAAAGGGCGCCTAAGTTAGGCTTTATCTCTGGGAAAATAGGCCTGGTCAAATAACAATAAATCAAGCCTAACAAGCATGCAACACTGACAAGCTGACAATTGTAGGCAAGTAGGCATGGTCTTTATGAGTAGTCCCCATTGGAGACCATATCAGCTTTACATTCCACCAGTGAAAGCAAAACATTTACGGCCATTCTCAAAAAGCATGCGTAGAAAATGCGCCAGCGCATTAACTTCATAAACGAACTGTGAAAACCATCCATCATGCTAAATCTGCATTCCATTTGCCAGCCTTACTCGTTGGTGAAAGAGCCTTTGTTGCAGCCTACTATGGATCAATGATAGTTTAAAAAGCCTACTCCTAACCTGAGGCGTTTTGAGCTTGACAGCAATGGGTTTTAGTTGGCCTAAATATAGAACATTTTATCTTTATAGTTTTTATCCTTTCCCAGTTTCCCGCTGCAGAACACACGTTGGAACAGCTCTGAGGTAGTGAAGAGTGAGAGTCATTGCGAGTTATCTTATACAAAATCATTGCTATAGGGCCTATTTCCAACATGAGAAATGAACATTTTAGAATTTCAAAATATACTAATTTCTTCTTGTAGCAGCTGTTGGGCTCGATGGCATTTGAGACATAAACCGTGGTTTCGTAACTGATATTTATTACTACTAAAAAGGTTCTTGAATATATATGGAAAATGATGAAACAATATGTACAGTTCGTTGGGTAATAAATTCTTCGGTTCTTTCGGTATATAAAGGTTCACAAATTCCAGTTCTTGTTCGTACAACTTTGGTTCTTAATTCTTTGTTCTTAGTTCTTTGTAGCAATAAAATACCGTCGAAAACTGAAATAGACAAAAGGATATTTGTGTCTAAATAATAGTTTCAGACAATCTTAGACATGGATCTATATTCATAATTCTACAGTGACTTATATCCATAAAAGTGTATAATAATACACACAGTCTTTAGTTTTCTTAGTTCTTACACTGACTCATTACCATATTCATGAGATTAGGATCAAAGCCTACATAAATCCTTTACTCTGTAGTTCTTTAGAATACTACTCAATACTACTCAAAGTACTACTCAAAGTACATACTTAGAATATAATGTCAATACTACTGACACATCAGAATAACCTTTGGCCTTATTTAGGCTTAGATCTACACAGATCATAGATTCTTAGGCATAAAGCCCACATAGATTCTTCTAGAACTTTGTCACATGGCCCAGTTTACAGAGCACATGGTCCTGTACAAAACTGTCTTTTACTACTTAGATCTTGCATGTCATGATACAAAATATGGTTCACACAACTCTCAGGATATTTACATACCTTTTGGTTTGTCCAAGCCCAACAATGCTTGTTCAAAGCTTCTTAATCTTGGCTTTCTTTTGGTCAAACCTTGGGAGATTCATCTTTGATTTTCTGCTAAATCATCACCCGATGTCATCAGAAAGTTCTACCACACAACATGTTTTGTCTTTGTCTAATTCTCTTATCATGTAAACACAGATAATACTGACCGTGTACTTATTCATAAAATATATAATCATGATTTTACCACATGTCAAAAACCATGACAAACATCAAACTCTTTAGAGAAAGTCATAAAGTATCTCAAACATTTTAGTGCAAACATTTCTTGGGACACCTTCTTTTGTAAACATGTCAGCTGATTCTTTCTTAGGATTTGGCAAAGTTTCAAAAACCTGATTACTCTGAAATACAGGACTAACACTGTAAATATGACACAGTTACAGCATTATGATATCCAAATGATATCTGCAAGATAGGTCCAGAAACTGCAAGATAGTTCAGACTTCTTACAGGTAGGCTGAAACTTAGAATTTCGAGTTGGTTTGCCAAATGCTGTATTATCGCTCAGGCGCGTAGTTCGCCAGCGGCTACACTTCTCTAAATCAACTATCATTGTTGAATCAACGGATTAACACCAACTTTGCTAGAATATTTCAATCCATGCAATCTGAATATTCTATTTTTGTTGCCATGGAAACACGGTATTACTGCTGTCAACTGAAAATGGAATTGGATACCTCGCTATTATATCCCTTATCTAACTGTTTTTCGAAGCATATCTGACTTTTAGCAGAAAATGTCCCGATGATATTGACTAGCATAAAACTTGCAACTCTTTGGTAGCCATTGGGATCCTAAATCATTTCTGCTAGTCGTTATTATGGTATTTAGTGACCTTTTCTAGGCGTTTAAATAGGAAAACAACAAAATAATGCGTCATGCACTTTCTACACACAAACCTTCTGAAGTTTTTCTTAATGTAAGCTTCTTTCTAATATTTCCTTCTCTTGTCTAAATCTTGCTTATGAATATACATTTGTATGAGAGGAGGATACAGAATTTGGGGACCACCTGGATCCATCCATGTACACCTTTTCCGCCCTTGCACATTAGAAATAAATTAATATAGAAGCGAAGGGGTAAGGATCCTGCAGATAACACAGCTGTACCTCAGATATTAAAAGAGATGTGAAAAAAAGACAACAAAAGACTTCAAAGTCAGGAGCTTTCAGACCGAATAGAAGTTAAAGCAAAAGCGAAGCACATATGATGAACGGAAGCCGCGCAGTCGTTCCGGAACCCGAACATGAATTGGCGGCCATATTTCTTTCTGCCATCTTGTAATCATCTCTACTTTTGGCTTGCGATTAGAGTCATCCTACCCTAAAGCCCCATACCCACTAGGCAATTTTACCGGCGATTGGCGATGGGCAACTGAGAGAATCGGGTGATTCTTATGATCCCCAGTCAGTACAGTATATTGAAATGTACATGTTTGATCTGAATCAGCACTAAAATCGGCCGATATTAGGGGTAGAATCGGCCGATTTTAGCGCCGATCCGTCGGTCGACTGTGTAAAAATCGCCTAGTGGGTATGGGGCTTAATGCAGGAGTAGGCTGGGGCTGGGGATAGGCAGGATGACAGGAGGATCCTGTAATGACTTTACCCACCTGTGTAAAGCCCCGTACCCACTAGGCAATTTTACTGGCGATTGGCGATGGGCAACTGAGAGAATCGGGCAATTCTTATGATCCCCAGTCAGTACAGTATATTGAAATGTACATGTTTGATCTGAATCAGCACTAAAATCGGCCGATATTAGGGGTAGAATCGGCCGATTTTAGCACCGATCCATCGGCCGACTGTGTAAAAATCGTCTAGTATGGGGCTTAATGCAGGAGTAGGCTGGGGCTGGGGATGGGCAGGATGACAGGAAGATCCTGTAATGACTTTACCCACCTGTGTAAGACAAAATAATTATCCTGGAGGAGAAGGGCGACAAGATGGCGGATGGTGGAGGGGACGCTGCTTCATTTCCGGTGGCCTTTCTGATCAGACACTGCAGCGCCACCTGGCGAACTAGATAAGAATGAGGCGCATAGTGTAACCCATTTAAGGCCCGTCCCTACTTGGGTGACAAAGATTTTATACATTTTATGGCGATTAGTGTTCCTTTCCGTTATTGGTGACTAGTGCTTGTCTTTGGTCTTGGTGGCTGTGGTTTGAAACGGTTAATGCTAGTCAACCTGGGGATATGGCTGTAATTTGTATAGAAAGGTAATGGGTAAGCTATGTAATTCATACTTTCCTACAAGTTGAATTTAAGTAAACAAGTTCTTTTTCCACTGGGAAAGTATTGCAATTGCAACCCAATGACAAAAGGCTGTATGAATGATAGGCACTGAAACATTTTGCTTGGCGTGGACAAATATGAAATTTTGCCTTGTCTGTGTAGTTTAACTACCCACCAAGAAGGGGACCCGCAATCTTGATGAGGACCCAATGAACAGCCTGGATTTGTCCCGTGTTTATGTGCTTAAGGTAGAATAATGAAGGCTCGGCCAATTGAAAAACCATATATGAATCTTGAAATGATACCGTGTCATATTATTTTGAGAATATTTCATAAAATGAAATCTGAAATCTTCACACTATGCTCAATATGTTAGAGAATTATCCCAATTAGGAGAGGATCAGGAAAAAGACATACCCTCTCACTCTCTACTACCTCCTAACTTACCTTCCCATCCTACCAACCATCCACACATCCTCAAAAACACCCACCCACCCATCAACCAATCAACCCACCAACCATCCACCAACCATCCACCCATCCACCACCCACCCATCCACTCACCCACCAACCCACCCACCCTACAAGCGATCACTCACTGTTACTTTGCTCCCCGATAGGAAGTAAAAAATGGATTAGTCAGAAGAATCTCGCTTGGATCGAGTTTTGATCACATCCATTATATCCGTAGGTAGTGTAAGGATGACGCTTTATCAGATTATCCATTGATTTTTTTTCTCAAAGTCTACTCTGTTCCTGACATTAGTCAACTTCACTATTTTCAGACTTGGCTCTCTGAAAGTGAGCTGAAACGGGAACTTAATAGGATTAAGACTTAATCATTTGATCTCTTCTTTTGACTGATTTTGGAGAGCTTCTCCGCACCTGGTTGTGACAGTTCTAGTTCAGTGTATTCAAGAAGTGTTTGCATTCATGAACTGTTTCCCCAGGATTTCCATGGGGTTCCCTCCAGAACTCCCTAAATTATGTTTAATTCAAGAAGTTCAAAGGCTAAACCCCTATCAATGAACATTATAGAAATGGAGTTTGTTGCATTGGATAAAAAGTTAAATAAGCTTTCAATCAATATGTTAGCCGACTTTGTATGTAAGATATTCATATAACAGTGTTCTCCTTTGGAAAAATGGAAAGATATTGGAAAAATGTCAGTTTTTCCAGGCAGCTACAGCCAGATTGGGGACCACACCCTTGGTCGGTTATGGCGGGATGTGGTCTAAACGGTAATACATTTTCAAAATGGGGAAATTAATGTATTTGGTACATGTACCTTGGAAACATAGTAAATTTGATAGGATATTCTGTACTAAGATCAGATTGATACACCACATGACGATCTATTCAGTTTAGTTGGTTGATTAAGGTTTCACAGTAAGGAGGTTTCGCCACAACCATAGGCATTTGCAATGATCAGTTGGTATTAAATCAGACATCAAGTGCACTTCAAAAAGCATCATGTGTAGTAGAACTACCCATCAGAAGATCCCTTGTTATATTTTCCACAGTGTAACTTTACTAGCTTCATCGATTGTCAACCTAATTCTGCACCCAAAAAGATTTGTGAGTCAAGTCGCAAAAGGCAATGTAGGTGGATCTTTAATGGTTAAATCGGAGAGTGTACAAACGATCTGCCTGCCATACTGTTTCATTTGATAAAAAAAGACTGCACTGGCAGTTAAGCCCCAAACATATAGGCGAATTTAACCAAGTCGGTCGACTAATCTGTGATAAAATCGGCTGATTCTACCCCCCAAAATTGGCCGATTTAATACCGATTCAGATCGGAGATATACATTTCAATATGATATACCAACAGGCAATCATTGGAATCAGCCGATTTTAGCGCAAACTCGTTGGCCAACTGCGAATCCGTCACCTAGTGGGTATGGGGCTTTACACATAGTATATTGCCAATGTTTAAACATTGCAGCTATTCTCGCCTCAGGCTTCTCTTTTTGTCAAAGCATCCTCCCTTTGACCTAGCGGAAGCCACATTTTGTAAGCTGTCTTCAAACACCCACTTAAATGCCCCAACCTCCCCAACTCTCAAACACTTGAGAATGACGTCAAAGAGGGCTTGTTCTTTGACACAAAATCTGCCCTCCCTCCTTTGAAGGTTCAGGATTGACATTTCGATTTGCCCTCACCTCTCACGCTCCTATAGAGGGACTGTGTAGTCCTCTTTGCTATAGCTATTGGGGTGGTTGTATTTAAGATTGAAGTAGGTGTCTATACTGAAAGAGCACCATTGGTGCAAAGTTTATTCTATATATAGGAAGGGATAGTATGTTAGGATGAACTATTTTGTAATGGAAAAATTCTGTTTTTTACCCAAAATGAAATGTGTACATTTTGATACACATAAACCGATCAACAATTCTTGCTTGAATACTGTTGAATTAGTACGTGTGCTTCTCGTCTAATGTATATATTGCATTTAACATTTCATAATACGTTCTACAGGTAAGTTAGATGTGCTACTTTAGTTACCCATAAATATATCATTAGAGATTGATTGTTAGAGACAATTTCAGAGACAATTTCAGGTTACGTTGGGATATTGAAGACTAAATTTGGTATTTTCAGTTAAAATCAACGGTTTTTCTGTGGGGTGGTCATATTGCTAGGCAAAAAAAAATCACTCTTTTTTATTCTATTTCTCTGATGGGGGTGGGGGGGTGGGGGGGTGGTCCGCTTTATATGATGTCATTTCTAGAGGGGGGAGGGTCAAGGGCCACATGACAAAACATGACAAAAAAGGTAAAAAATAGCATGACGTCATTTATGGACGGCCCTTTATTTACGTGTTAAAAACAGGATACTGGCGGTTATTCCTATTAGTAAGAGGGACTTCAGTATTTCATTCATCGTTCATACAATTTATCACTTTCTATCTAGCAATAGTGCGTATTAAACACACCCTGAGATATCAGAATACCATATAATTATGTTCAGCATTTGAATGGCATTAAGTAAATAAGTCCCCGAAGAATGCATACAATATTTACAAAAATACTCGCCTACATGTGGATAACTCTGTCCCTACCTCCTGCCAGCATAGACAAACACAAAAAGAATCTAGTTCCCCTATTCGATTATTTAAAGTCTGTGCCAATGAATTTGGACCATGGCCTATCACGTCACCTTAGAATGTGTATTCTAGTCAAAAGCAATCTGCATATTCACAAGTTTACTAGGGATGCAGATGAAATGTAACCAAGAATAGGGTAGGGTTACTTCTATTGCAAATACACATCCAGAAACTGTTCTGTCTCTTACACCTTGCATGCGTATTTCGCAACTTATATGATAACTATAAAAGGCCATATGTGTGAAGATATTCCAGTACCTATACGCACAACATTCTAAGATTTCTACTCAGATTTTTAAGTAATAAAATAAGGACAATGTGCAAGACAAGGTTATGAAAGAAATGATGTGGACTCAAACCAAGATGAACCTAAAATGATATTGTGATGTTGTTCACGAGTTCCAAAGAGTAAAGTCGGCCTTGAGACATATGTAAGCTATATTTGAACGAAGAGGTTGACAACGAAATGGGTTGGCAAACTATAATGCCACTATAGGTAATCTGTCCAGTATGATTTAATTCAATAAAAAGAGCAAATACTGCATAATAGAGGTTGCCGTTCCAATGCAAGGGGTAATGAAAAAAGGGAGGAGGGTCCGCTTAGAAGTAAACCTTTGCACATTCACGCACTTGCATCCGTGAGTGAATGGAAATAAGTACATGGAAATATGATGTCCATGCATGTCTTGGGATTCGCTCTGTTTAAGTATTTAGTATTTGTAGCCTCTTCTATTTCAAGATCTAGTATCTTTCAGTAGTCGAGATATATTCTGGGAAAACTCGAATATGCTAAATTTAGATATTTGTATGACACATGAGATCAGCTTGTAATGACTCTTTGTTGTCAATAAAAGCACTTTTACAACTACTACTATTATGATACATCATGCCAACAATCGTTAGTTTGCTATTTTTTCTTTTTTCTTTTTTTCTTTTCATTTAATTGTTTTTTTGTTCTTTCTTTCTTTCTTTCTTTCTTTCTTCTTTAGTTACTTTTGGTCATGATTTCTGATGATATTCTTCCTGCATGCAGTTTAGCTGCGTATCAGTCATTCGGTTCACGCAATTCAATCTCCTTCACGTATAAGAGGGAACCCTTGCTGGCCTAAGATGGTGCTTCGATGTGGCCCCCATCAACGCCCTCACACTCTTCTTTAGGAGATCGTAAACTGGAGCCCCTCCACCCGACTCAGAGCTCCTCACCTTATAGAAGGTTAAGTTAGGGCCTTGGGGAAGGAACCCTTGGGTTTCAAAAGATTGAATTGGTGCAAAGGGACTAACCTCTAGCATTGACATGTTGGGTATATAAACTCAGGGGCGTAGCCAGTCCTAAAGTCGAAGGGGGTTCCAGGCAAATCTAAGGGGGTTCCGACTTATATTTTTGACAGTTTCTTATATTTCACTTATATTCAGGAAAATTTAAGGGGGTTCCAGACACCCACAAACCCCATGGCTACGCCACTGAAACTCCGTTGAAAATACAGCATATCATAGTGACCAAATTCAGGTCCCAGGTACTTAGCTCTTTCTTAGGGCCGCCACTCTTACATTCATTCAAAGCTGACGCTTATTATTAAAAGCCCAACAGTTATCCTTTCTGAAATATGATTGACAATAGGGAAGAATTTTATGCACAATAAAAAGTAGTTTTGTCCGGCCACTGTAACTTCTTTGTCCCCTTGCACTTTTCTAAGGCCCAGTACTGGTTATCTTGATAGCTCTAACCTTGGAGTTTACATTTTAAACCCAGTGTTCATTTTCAATATTTGATTTGTTTCTTTATGGGCCCAATATCATCTTATTGCTATTTCTCTTGCAGTCTCTTTAATTCAAATACAAAAAGAACAAAATAGTGCAATATTTAACATTAACTACTATATTCCTTTGTCGACAGAGCCAAAATTCTGCAATCTATTCCTAACCGATACAGTTAATAAAAATCCTATGAACGTTCCTAAAACTGCTCACACCCACTCACGAGCTGTTCCAGGAGTAACCCTTTACACACAACTCCCACAATACGACTTACGAGCAGTATGAAGGATTGCCGACTATTGTGATGCCCTATTCGCCACTACTGTCTACGCGGTAATTGTTCTTATCATTAGTACGTGCCAAGCCTAGGTTCTACTGAATACTGCAGCTAAAAATGACATTTCTATATAACAGGGAGGAAGAGGAAAGTTGGCAAGATCCTGCATTGTCTCCTGAACGTAATTGTCTCTTTATGCTACTTTTTTTCTATTGTGAGTCTTTGCAGGGTACTCTGTGGGTAGATTTCTGTGTAACCTAAGTACACTGTTCTTGAAGTTGGCATTGGCCAAGAGTGTGACAACCATATGGTTGTAAAAGGAGCTTTGCAGTAACTACTGATAAGGCATTTGCAGGAAGGGTGAGGAGGTATCATACAATGTCATATGGGTATGATATATGATGATGTCACACAAACTCACACATCAGGGGCGGATCCAGAGTCAGTCATCTCGGGGGTGCAAACCTATCCTCACCCCCCCCCCCCTCTCATAAGAAAGTGAAAATAAATAACCTCAGATTTGTACAAATCAACAAACGTAGATATTTTTTTTTAATCCACTTAGTCTATCCACCGCCCCATTTGCCCCCCCCCCCCCCTCCACTGCACATGAGACACGAAAAAGGGTTTGACATATAATGTGTAAAACCCCGGCTAAATGCTAAATTTAGATATTTGTATCTCTTTTAGATGAAAAGTGAATGTGATAAAGTATCCTGCTGACATCGAAGCTCGAAGCTACATAATGCATGTGCACAGCAGATTTCCCTCTTTGCCCAATATGAATGTCCCCTGAAAACGAAAAGGAAGGGGGGTGGGCATGACCCCCTACACCCCCTGGATCCACCACCTAGGCTCACCAACAGATAATAGGCTACTTCACACCTACAACCCTTACTAATTACATTTGTTTTACGAGAACACCATGAAAATGTTACGCTTGCGTTAAAGGAGCAGTCTCATCCATGGGTTCAAAGAGATACATCCGCAGACGTAAGCTTAGCAACGGGACAGCGGGTGATGTGTTTTGTGATGCTAGAACGTAATCTGACAACTTTAGTGGTCACGTCGCCAATTTAATGGCTCTATTCCACAAGCCGATTTTCACAACAGTTTCAAGTACCGCCAGTGAGAATCAGAATTAAACATAGCCATGTTACATATCATTAGAAAGGTTTTTAAATGCTCTTTCCAATGATATGCAACATGCATAGTCTATTCCAAATTAATTTGGCAATGTCCCGAATTCACATATTGCTGGCAGTTGGAATCGCCCAGTGGAATACAGGCTTAAGGCTCCAACACATACCTCCATCATACGCCGTAACCACTTGTGAGCGTGTACCACCTCCTTAATTATACACCACCTAATGAGAAATCACACCCAGGCCGCATATACACCAGGGACCCATTAATGCAAAGCCCTCCTAGTTTTTCCTCTTTGTTAATACCTCTGTCACATTTTTATGTCATATTTTACGCCCAGCTTCTCCTCCTTTCCATCCAACTATATATAGATACATATTATATGGGCCTAGGTTTGTATAACTATATATCATGATATACAAATATGTTAACAAAAATAGTATATTACATGTTAGCTTGTGTAGACTTACAAGATTTCCAAAAAGACAACGCAGGTTATATGAATAACAACGATGAACAGTTGAAAATGAAGAAAAGCAATTAATTGATAATATGTGTATCTTAATTAGTCCTTGAGAGTGCTACAACTTACCAAAGGACGCGTTTGTGGAAGATTCTGTCCTCTATTCTCCCCAAATGCATCCAATATTCCTCTGAAATAGTCGTCTCTCTTCTCTACAATTAATAATACTATACTATACCCGACCATCTGGGAAATCAGCCAACTGTCCTTGGTGTAAATTTATTGGCTGGACATACTATATACTTAAAAAAATAAAGAGGCGCTTTGTATATAGAATGGCTGCTTAAATAGAATTGCAAGGTCTTATTTTTTTTAATTTGATGTCTTTGGTTGAGACCTTGTGACTAGGAATATATCGGAATAGTTAAAGATTTTGACAACATTTATCCATATCGATATGAAAGCAGATTTTGTGGTAATGATAATAGATATCCAACTGTTGAGAAATCAAAATCAAATTTGTCATGTCATAAAATATATTTAAAACATGCACAATCCTTAGTCTGAAAGAATGCATGGCGTATAGACCGTTAGAACCCACTATCCAAACACCCCCATCCTTCCTACACTCAAACAAAAAAACTATAGGGCGCTTTGATATGTATTTTATTCAAGGGTTCAAAAATAACTTACATCAATGGCACAAATGACAAGCCCTCGTTTATGATGCCTGTTTTTTGTAATTACTGTCAGCCTGACGTATACGAGATATACACACATTTTCCCCTTTGGGGGTGTCACTCGAAGAAAAAAGAGGTTTATTTATAAGAGAGACGCACGGAAAGAGCTGGTGTAAAGCTAAATGGCGTAAAGCTATTTGGGATAAATCTTCCTTTTTTCCCTGAGGGCCCTTACATCGGATGGCAATACTGGGAACGTTGCACGCCGTCATAGCAATAACCGTTAGGTGTGTTGAGTGCTTAGTGCCTATTGGGAATCTGACTGCGATTTTAATCCTAATAACTGTGTGAGCGTTTCTGGAATTTCCAGCCTTATGGAAATGCCTAGTCATGGCTCTAGAGCCTTTATTTAGCTTAGAATTCATAAAAATAAGAAAAATAAGCTAAATTCATGCAATAAATGAAATTTTTCATAGTTTTCAATACTGGTATAAAAATTGGGAGTTTTTGCATTTTGTTGCCATGGTAACTGGAATGTTAAAAGAACGTCCAAACCCACCGATACTACGACTATACCAATGACGAGTTTCCATGGTAACCATGGAACAAAATTAAGTTCGCAGACGATGTCACCTAGTATATATACCTCGTATGTGTAATTGACGAACTAAAGCGCAAGTTTTGTATGGAACTTTGACGAGGGATATTTATATTCTCTAGCCTTTATGTACATTCCAAATAAGAAGGGATTAAAACCAATGTTTTCCTTATGGTGATATCGTACTGTGCACAAAGAATATTATTACTGAAACTCCTGACTAGTGAAATATCTTTCACCTTTTCTATATGCATGTAATCTACATATTAAGTAGGTTAATCAGTATGCATATATAGATCAATGAGTATGCAACTATGGACATTTATACGGAAGAGACACACTTATATTGTATACTTTTGTGCAGTGACACCTGAAGCAAAGTTGTTAATTATGGCCATGGACATAATATAGCCGTTCTGTAACCATGGTTACATGAAACTCTCGCCATCCCACTGTAATAATTATAAATCTGTAGCAGTAACCTTTGGTCAGTTGCATTTCAACCACCACTGTGTCCACTGTATCTATAATTTTAAATGTTTAGAGTCACTGTATACTAGGAAATATCTAATAATTACTGTCTATTTATTTATTATCCAAACTTATCACGTTGGATTCCTTAATATTCATAAATCACTCAAAAATATCTATTCCCTACTTCAATGGTAAATATGATAAAGGATTGTAATAAAAAAATCAGTATTTTTCCATGGGGACTTCAGCAAGTCTACCCACTAACTGCGGCAACAAGTCTGCGCCAGGCGTTAAGAGGCGTTATTTTTTACGTCCCTGAGATGGAGAGTGGAGTCTTAAGTCAATATCAATGTTCATTAGTGTTATAGTAACCTCAGACACCCTACTCCCACACCCCCAGGCCATCTGGGAGCTCTCACCATAGGCTGGAGGAAGTTCTTTAAGTTGCGAAGAACGCCAATTGGACGGAGGAAAAAGAGTGAGGGCCTTTTCATTGGGTTGGGGTGAGTTTGGGAAAAAGAGGGGAGGGTGTAATTAAAATAATGAAATCCTGGTTTGTGGTTGGTTATTTGTGTCTGCTTATGGTGGGTTTGTGGTAAGGTGGTGCGTTGACGCTGTTGAATGGTGAGAAAAGATTCTGGTTTAATAGAAGTAATTAAAGATAAGATAATTATATTTGTAATGGGAAAAAAGTAGAGTAGTAAGCCATAATATTGCCATAGATGTATAATTTTAACTAATCAGGATAGGGAGTCAAACGATGATAAGAAAACTATATCAGCCTAAAGGGATCAGGAATAGTATCAGCCTACAGACGTGCATGCTCAGAGGTGCCCCGGACTGACGTCCCTGAAATACCATTCTTTGACATCCACATATTTTTCATGTTTTTCATATATTGATACAAATTGAACGTGAATATTTGAAGTTTATACTAAAATAACCAGTTACCAGAACTATTTCCGAATGCCACTTGTTTTTTGAAACAACTTTACTTGAATTCTACTTGTTCAGTATCGCCGTCGAGGTACAATCCGGTTACCACACTCCCATCAGCTGTCTCACTGCTGTATTAAATTACTAAACCGTTATCTGCCTGAAGGTGGTAGTCTTCATGACTGTTATAATTGCACAATCTGGCGGATACACCAAACAAGTGAAATACACAGATCTCAATTATTTCAGAAAAATTTAATAATTTGTAAAAATAATTAGATGACTGAGAAGTTAAGCTACTTATGTACATGAGCTGATCATGAAAGGCAAAGAAATATGCATATAACATTTTTACGATGGATAACAATTACACCTCAATATCTCTCACCTCAAAAGAAGCCCAACCCAATTGTCAATGGCACCAGCCATGTGGTACCTGCCAACGAATTCCACTGGCCTGTTTTAAAACAAATAAAATGGTGAAAGTGGGTGGGGGCATGGGTTGAACAAAAAAAAACTGTTAATGTAATAGAATTATCGCTACAATTGTCTCACATTCATTCATTACTTCTTCTTTTGCAATGGAATGGAACTGTTAATCCTTTCCAGTGAAGCCTCAGGATTAAACCAGAAGTCTGTTTCCCAAGAAAGTGACCTATTTTCAGCTATCAAGGAGAAAGGGGTTCCAACTCCGAAATATTTGTGTCTGTTTAAAGCCAAGCACTTTGGGGGAGGGTGAGATGGCTTAGTTTTTACACTCATCCATCAATGGAGCATTAGGAAATCAGGTTTTAGTGGGCTTTTGTGTCGAGGGATTCGGGAAAGTATATGGGTCATTTTTATCTGCTGCTTCTGTTATTTATAACTGATGAATTAGTCATCGAGTTTCGATAATCACCCTAAAACCAAATCCCATGTTCTTCAGCCCTGACAAATGAACAGCTTTCTATTCTCAAATCCGGAATGGCAAGTAGAAGTGGCCCTTGGGATTGGAATAGTAGTTTAAGCCTCCCAAGGACAAAGGCATTATCTAAGTATGTATTCTGCTGATATGATAATCATATTGTATAGTTGCTAAAGACTTCACTTCATATCACCTCACTTTATAATTCATGTCTTCCTACATGCACAATGGGTTAGATATGCTTTAACTTTAAATTTTCTAAAGTTATTATTACACTTTAGACCCGCAGGCAATTGCGGTGGACTATCGGTTCAACCTGTTAAAGCTTTTTCTTTTCACATCCTTGTAACATTCTAAACTCATTATTTTGAATTGTCATATTTTATATGATTAAATCATATCGGTGAGTACCTGATTTACTTCTTCTTAGTCAGTTTACCTTTTATATTTTCAAGTAGGATTGAGTTGAACCAACGTGTTTACATACATGTACATGTGCGCTTAATCCCAACATTTTACTATTGAAACTTTTGAAAGTGGGAAAATCAAAGGAGCCCCACGATCTAATACTGGGTCCCCCATCATACAGTTGCATGTTTATCCTAACTCACCAAATCGCATCACATGATCCTGGAGGGATCACGTGACATCTCTGACGCACACCATGACGTCACAGTGTGACAATCTTGATAGCCAAAAGATGACGTGAGATGTTTGAGACAGCCACCTCACTACCAACTCTGCATTAAGGCTGTATTCCACTATACAGTGTTAAGTGCCATACCCACTAGGCAATTTTGGCTGAGTCGGCCTACTAATTGGCCCTAAAACCGGCTAATTCTTCCCTTTGAATCAGCCAATTTTAGGGCCGATTCAGATCAAACAGGCACATTTCAATATACCGTACTGGCAGGTGGGCCTATTCTCCCAGTTGCCCGTTGCCCATCGCTTGTAAAATCACCTAGTGGGTATGGGGCTTTACTCACAATTGGCGAAATCGCAGTTGAGAATGGCGGCACATTATAGAGATGTTATATACCATAAGAAAGGCCTCTCAATTCTCTTCTCTTTTTGAACAATGTGTAATCTGTATGGATTCCTTTACTTTCCCTACGAAAAATCTAGAAATAATTATATTTTCATTTATGAAAATCTCCCAGTGGAATACAGGCTTTTATCCCACTATCACATACCTTAAATCCCTTCTCTTCTCATCCAAAAGATGCCAGTATCAGTCCTGACCTCTGGTGTCACAGCCTGCCACTTACTGTTTGGGATGAGGGAGGGGAGGCAGAAGGGTGGGGTGAGG
Organism: Lepidonotus clava; assembly: GCA_936440205.1. Lineage (NCBI taxonomy): Eukaryota > Metazoa > Annelida > Polychaeta > Phyllodocida > Polynoidae > Lepidonotus > Lepidonotus clava. Next base: position 11,985,528 of record OW387138.1, read on the forward strand.
GGTTACTTTGGTTCGGCTGCCATTCACTGGTCAACCAATCACAACTAGGGATTAAGGTTGGGTGGCTGTGGTGGTCAAAATTTATGCAAGAATTACACAAATCTTTTCAGACGGGAAATTTTTTTTGATCATCAGGTTTTTATATATATTTGTTGTATTTATTGGTTAGAAATCGGCGGCTGTGCTCCCCTAACCTCCTTAATTTTTGTCAAATTGCTCTATAAACAATGACCTCCAAAATTGTTGACTGACTGACCTTAACCAAACATCCTAGCAAGGCAGTAAACCCTTCCCAGAAACAGACCCAAGTTGCACAATGGAATTTCTTTGTTAGGATCAAGTTAAGATAGGATAACAAACGTTAACATTTGCTTCAGGGAAATTTTCATTGTTACGAAAATTGAAAAATCTCTGGTTCTGATGAATGAAATTAAATGATCTGAATTGATATTTGAGGGGAAAACATGAGAGAAAAATCAGTAAAAGTTACAACTCTTTGAGGGCATTCTAAATATAGAAAAGAATTGTGTCAAAACCATCGTTGTTACGATAAAAGTAACAACGAAATGTGTTGTCGTTTAAATAATTTTCGTTGTTAACAAAATCATTGTGCAACGGGCCACAGTTATCATGCAGTACGGGACCATTTTCCATTTACAACAAGATGAGTGAGTGCCCCCCAGCTCCCCATCCGGGGGCCACTTGCCCCCTAGTACCCCCTGGTGGCAGTGGGGGCTGTCAGCTTCCGCTGGGATTCGTCCCTAGGGGGAGCCACTGATAGGTGAGTGTGTAGGGGTGGGGGTGGAGGCAGGAACTGTTTGGGATGGGTAAAGGAGATGGGTTGAAGGGTGCAGGAGGGCAGGGGAGGTCCCACAGGAGGAGTTGATATCCCTGGAGGCATTGAGGTGCTGGAGGGACATCCAATAGGATTTGTGAAACCCTTTTCTCAAAATCATTATTTTTCAGTATGTTTTATATCAAGTTTATTCGACAAAATTGCTGATATCAATTTTGTTCGAAAAACTGCTGCATGGAATATATACAATAATTGTATTTCCCTTAGATTTACAATATGGAATACAAAGAATACCAAACCATTCTTTTGTTAAATAAGACAAGGACTTTTGCATTACCTTTTAAATACAGCTTTAAAGGGTTAAGAAATAAAATCCTAGGGAATGGAAACACATGTGTCCCCTTCTCATATCACAACGTCAGTTACATGCCACTCTGGCACCAGGTCAAGCCCATATCAGACACCATAGGGATCTATATCAATGTAGGGGGGCTTTAAAGAAGCATGTCTTACCATCCCAACAGATTTAATAATTCAGACCCCCTTCCGATCATTCCGATATCCCTCCGAGTATGGCCATATGATCCCTCTCGGGAGAGCCTCAGGGAGTAAGCCCCATGGAATATGGATGTCCCGACTGGACAGAATTGAATTAGACTTTATGGATGGGCTGGCGTTCTATCACTTTAATGTGCAGGAGGCGAGCTAACGCGGCTTAAAAGTACACACAACCAGGCGGAACACGTTGTAGGGATTATAGGATTTAGATGGGAATGGATCCCACTGTGTTCTTGACTTGTCAAAACCAACTTTCTGGTTTTGATGCGACTGTATGCCGTTGCATTAAAAGGGAGTCAAAAGCAAAGTTGTGTCAAAATATGACAACATTTTGGCAACTCAAATTAATATGGAAATACATTCCAAGAGTTTAACTTTAGCCAAAAGTACAATATAAATTATGAAATCTAACGCTAATTTTACTTGAAATCCAAAATAAGTATGTTATGTATGCCTAAAAACAACAATGATTGTAAACAAACCAATTTTGGTGGGTCACTGACATTGACTTGGGGTAGGTTTTGATGTATTTTAATGAAGTTTACAGCTGCATTGATCATCTATATTTTACCACAGGCCATGGTTATGGACACAGAATATGGTTAACAGGATTTGCAAAATGTTAACCTTACATTGCTTTTGGCTCCCTTAAAAAGACTCTGGTGGTTGTAACAATGAGAAACATGGGGACCTTTGTGGGTAGACTTTAGCAGTGGGAATATTAACATTGAAAAAGTGAAGATAGCTTTGTTGGCATATCGATAAAATATGTTATTTACATAAGCATCATTATAGCATACTTTTGTGTAGGGAAGCATGTAGACCTTCAGGCCAATGCTGAATATATTACAATGAACAAAGATACTGATACAACAAAATAATTGACCAAATGATTCAGATCAGAACTAGTATGGTAAAAATAGAATTCTTAATCAGTTACAAATCCTGCTTCATCTTTATTTAAGCATAACTTCAGAAAAGGGTCTCCATTGACAAATACTGTCCATTCTGAATCCAGTTTAAGGCCAGTTACTTTGTCTTTACAACTCTTTTTTTCCAGACATTAAAGCTGCACTCAAAGCCATTTCTGATGAGTCCCCCTGTGCCAAAGAACTAAGATCAGGAAGAACAAGTACTCAGACCAAACCTAAGTGAGTTATTGATAACGGTGTTGCTTACTTTTACGATAATTCATTTGTATAAATCTACATATTTCTGCTAGTGATTGCCGAATGATGTGCACACAAGTAAAAATGTCTATAAGTATAATATTATTAAACCCACATCTCATTGGTTTTGATCAGGAACTCGAATGTAACCTTAAATTAGTCATCATACCTTAAATTTCATTATAAGTTAATCCGAAGATCTTTTGGTTGTAATGTCAGCCTAAATTGGGACTCAGATAAGAAGCACATTTCCTAAGATAAGAAGTAGTATTATTCTAGTTTAATTTAGTTTAATTCTTTGTTGGCTTCCTTATTTCATTTTAAGATAATTTTACACAAGGATGAAGATCTTAGAACCACTATTATCTCAGGATCTCATACTGAATCCTAGGATCACATTAGAACACCCACCTCATCATATATCCCCAAAGAGAGAGTGAACAGTCTCTACAAATACAACAGCACTGCCTGGGCCCAGCACCAGAGAGAACAAGACAGAATAACGAACACAAAACCTTCTAATAACCTGATTACAAGAAGAACTTTCCCTTTCCCCTGCCAAACCTTCCCCCATCACGTTGCCACCTTTTCTTGGCTGCTGAAGTCAGATTGGTCTCAGCCCATAAAAACTAGTTGGTATTACAGTGGCAGGGGCTGTCCATATTGGACGTGATCAAATCAAGCATGTCTGTTAGGACGCTATCCTACAAACAGATGCTATCCAACAAATGTTTGTGTTTTAGTGACTTTTTGTAGGATAGCATCACCACAGGATGCTAAGCTACAAACAGATGCTAAACCAAAAATATTTGTTGGATAGCATCTTTCCAAAAATAGACACTAAGTCATAAATATTTGTAGCTTAGCATCCTTTTGTGACTTAGCATCACCACAAGATGCTAAGCTACAAACATATCTGCTAACTCACAAATATTTGTGGGATAGCATCTCTGCAAAAAGCTATATTAAAGTATTATACAGCAAAGTTACCTTTTCTGTAGGATTGAAAGGGAGTGTCCGGTCTTTTATGTATTATGCCTCAAAAGTTAAGTTCCTTATATTTATTTTGATAGAATGTCCAATAAAATAGATAGTATATTTTTGTCTAAACATTTTTAGCTTTTTATTCAGGGAAACGTGAGATGAGAAATAATGGAAAATAATGCATTTTTCAGTGAGCTGGGATGATTCAGGGGACAATTTCTACTTATCGCTATATGAGAGGTGATAGAAATTAACCTTTTTCTGAAACTTTGGTCTTTTTAGTACGATCTTCAAAGAATATTGAAAGAATTTGTGAAAAAAGGGTTGTGTGCAACAACTAACAACTAGGTATACAAAAATAGGTTTTATGTCCTGCAAATGGGAGAATCAATTAAGATGAATGAGTTATCATTCTAAACAAACCGATGTTTGTTTATCTTTATCTATTATCCTCCACTGCTATGAACTGACAAGGGGCTAAACAACTCAAGTCTTATTTTTGCTTCTTGAATTTATTTTGTTAATAGTTTATCAATATTCAAGTTTCTTTTGATACAGAATAGAAATTGCAAAATGAAAGTGTGATTTAATTTTTCCTAAATAAATTATATGTTTGAAAAGGTTAGTCTTATGTCCTCTAGGAGTTTGCAGTACACCTCTCTTCCAAACCCCAATGAAATAATCTTCAAAATTGGTTTGCTATTTTTCAGCATGAATCTGTAGGATAGCATCCATTGGTAGGATAGCATCTTGTTGGATAGCATCTGATTGTAGCTTAGCAGCATATGGGTGCTGCTAACTGACAAAGTGCTTTGTGGTTTAGTGAATGTTTGCATGATAGCATCCTGACATGGATGTTAAGTGACAATTAGGTTGTATTTGTGGGATAGCATCTGTTTGTAGGATAGCGTCCTAACAATGTCTCCCCCGCAGAGCGTCGCAGTGCTAATGGCCTTGCTTGATCCTTCTGTCATAACTGGTTGCTGATTGCAACTCGCCGATGGTGTTTGGGAGGGACAAACACCCTGCCACTACTAAAGACTTGGGAGTTTGGAGGGGGGTCCTTTTTTTGAGATTTACAAATGTTATAGATGCAATACAGATTATGTCAGATTTTCTGAGTTTTTTCTGGGTGCACATTTGACCAAATACACTTTCTGAAATACATCAAATGTTACAAATTTTCATGTTATTCAGGCATGGTGATTGTCTTCCTTGATTTGAAACATATCAAGTGGGCTGAGGTTTTTTTAAAAATTATTGTGGATGATAGAGATGCCATGTAAGTTTTACATAACATTTTCAGTTTTTTATTTAAGTGATTATGTTATGATAATCTTGGCTATATAATAGTCTAAGCACATAAAAACTAGTTGATATTACAGTGGCAGGGGCTGTCTATATTGGACGTGATCAAATCAAACATGTCTCCCCCACAGAGCGTCGCAGTGCTAATGGCCTTGCTTGATCCTTCTGTCATAACTGGTTGCTGATTGCAACTCACCGATGGTGTTTGGGAGGGACAAACACCCTGCCACCACTAAAGACTTGGGAGTTTGAAGGGGGTTACTGTTTTTGAAGATTTGTAAACGTTATAGATTCAATGCAGATGATGTCAGATTTTCTCAGGTTTTTCTGCTTGTAAATTTAGGAAAATTTACTTTCTGAGATATACAATTTGTGTTATTAAAGCACAATCAGCCTCCTTGAACTGAAACGTATCAGGGGGACTGGGGGCCACTTTTTTAAAGATTTTAAATGCTAAAGATATCTTGCAGATATTGCCAGTTGACCTAACTTTCTGATTGTTTTATTTTAGGTATTAGTTGACTATGTTGCCAAATTATTATCTCATCCTATCAAAACTAGTTGGTATTACACTGGCAGGAGCTGTCTATATTGGACGTGATCAAATCAAGCATGTCTCCCCTGCAGAGCGTCGCGGTGCTAATGGCCTTGCTTGATCCTTCTGTCATAACTGGTTGCTGAATGCGACCCACCAATAGTGTTTGGGAGGGACAAACACCCAGCCACAACTCAAGACTTGGGAGTTTAGAGGGAGGTTACTTTTTTGAAGATTTGTAAATGTAATAGATGCAATGCACATAATGACTTGTCAGATTTTCTCAGATTTTTCTGGGTGTCAATTTGGCAAAATACACTGAAATAAACAAGCTTGTCTTTCAGGCATACTTTGCTTCCTTAGATTGAAAGATATAAGATTATAATTACATCTTTAAGTATTGTAAATTTGAAAAATGTAATACAGATAATATCTGATTACCTTTTTTGGGGGGTTCATTTTAGTGATTAGTTGGTGATTATTTAGACATTATAATGGTCGTCAGTCAGTGAAGACTAGTAGGCATATAAGAAGGAGGGGCTGTCCATATTAACAAGGTCAAACTATCCAATGTAGGTACAGACCAGCACCTGCCCAAACGATAGCATAGAATGTTGGTGAGCTGATATCATCATACCATGTGTGTAAACCAGTGTTACGAAAGGTGTGAGGGGCATTCCAGACGCTTTGCCATGAGGTTACCCCTCTCCAGCATGCAAGAATTTTCTAACACCTCCCCCCCTCCGCTCAATCCACCTACCTCCAGACAGCTGCTGACAAGGCTGCTGGAGGCGCTCTACCTTTTGTGCCTGAAAGAGAAATTGGAGATGGCGGCAAGAGGCTCTTTTGAGTGATCCCGGGGAGAAGAAAAGCCTATATTCTACTAGGTCACTTTACTTATAGAGAATTTGATCATTTCTATATTTCTATGAAGATTATTACAGGAAACAATGCACTGCTCCTCTCTTCTTCCAGAAAACTACCTCCCTTCCCCTTCCTCTCACCTCCCTTTTATAGACTAATTTTCCTGTTCCCCTCTGTTTAGCGAAGGTAGTTTCCACAAAACTAACTTCGTCTCCCTTTGCATCCATATCCCTCCTACAGACCTTTGACCATGCTCTCCACTTTTCCCTCTTTTCTGCTCTTCAACAAAACTACCTCCACTTCTCCTTCTACCCCTCCTTAGGCATAATTGCTCTCTTGTGCCCAACTGTCCCCTCACCTCTGTTTTTACACAGTAAATACATCCTCTTCCTTTTCCGCCCATCTCCCACCTTTAACATGTTCTCCTCTCTTCCCTCTCCTCTGCTCTTTCTTCAAATCCTCTTCTCCTTCCATTCGACTATCTCCTATAGACCTTTCTACAAATCCGCTTAACAATTTCTCCCTTCTCTCTCTACCCTGGTCTTCCACAAACCTCCCCTCTTTTCTCCTTCCACTCATCTCCCTCCTATAGACCTTTCCACAAAACTACCTTCCCTTCTCTTCCACCCATTTCACTAATATAGACCTTTATTGCTGCTCTCCACTTTTCCTTCTCCTCTGCTCTTCTACAAAACTACCCAACCGCCTTCACCTTCCACTCATCTTCCTTCCATAGACATTAAATGCTTCTCCTCTTCCTCCCTGTTCCCTCTACTCCCATTTATACCTTTAATTCTGTTCTCCTGTTCCCAATGTTCTCTATGCCCTTCCCTTCAACAAACCTCTCCCCTCTTCCCTTTCACCCATCTCCCTCCTATAGACCTTTAACGCTACTCTCCCTCAGACTCCAACAGATTCATTGCTACAGATTGCCAATCCCTAAAAAGGCCAATGGGGTTAAGTGTCTCATATTTGAGTGCGGGTTTCCAGCTGACACGCAGTCCCGATGTAAGACGCACGCTGATTGATTGGATTACTCAGACTCTAAAGACCAGCAAAGCCAGCAGAATCACTCTCCGTCCACTGGTAGCCAACACTCTCCATGTAGAGTGTAGGTGTTTTCCTCCTTCGTTTTGGAGTAGGTTAATGCTAAAACAAGCTTGTGTATCTGTGTGATCTGCTCAAAATTTTGAATTTTTAACAGGTTAGCCGTTCTAATGTTGAAGTAATTAGTGTCAGGTCTCCCATTTTCATCGGCAGATGACATTAAACCTAAGAACCCAGAACTACCCTCTCTTTAGCCATATGCCCCGAAAAAAGTGTATCTTGTAGAGTTAATGTGGATTATGTCTGAAAGGCAGTAGGCTCATAGTAAAACGTGGCATGATATAGAAGTCAATCCTTCATCATAGCTTCTTTGTCAAGAGGCACTTCTTATTTAAAATTACCATGTCCTTACAAATCTAAAATTATTATGTTAAACAATAACTTTGATTTTTTTATTATGATGCAGAAATTGCTAGAATGCATTTATGTAAATTGTAATTTTGAATGGTGTATATCTACAGACAGTTCCCAGTGTAATTCTACACCATAAAAAGGCACTGTACAACTAAGGAGAAATGACTTGATCTTGTAAGTTATAAATACATGTTGATCCCTGAATCTAATCTCAAAGTGGGACTCTAATGATTCGCTTGTTGTTTGAAATAGACCAATAATGAAATGGTATCAATCATTCCTACTCTAATTAAAGAGACAATTGTTACTTGAGCTGTTCGAGTCTGTGCTCCTAAAGAATTCCCCTTGCTGATAAGAACATTGATTGTCTTGCAATGTTTGTCAGGACTTTATCCTTAGAAACCTTTGATCACATTATTGATGTACTAGGCATATAACAACAAGCTTTATTAACTTTATTATCCTGGCCTAAATCGACATAGTATTAACGTATGTCAAAATTTCATCTAGCTTTCCACAATAAAAAAAAACATGATATCATCTGAAACATTTCAGCGAGGAAACAGTTACACTGTGCTACTCGCATATACATTCGCGGGAGTATTCGGTTTAACCTCTAGGGTGTACAGGAACAAGGAACCTGGTTGATGGCTCTATTTCCCTGTGCTACTTACATATATATAGTCATGGGAGTATTCGATTTAACCTATGGGGCACAGTGTATGTTGCAAGCTATTTTTGACATTACTTACAATATCCTGGTACGAATTCGAAGTTAATCCTGGCATTTGAATATCGGTTTTATGGAACGGCCCCCAGGAGTATTTGGCTTAACCTATGAAATATTCATTAACTATGTGCTTGCTTTAGGCTCTGTGGCCATGTGCTACTCACCCATACATTCTCGGGAGTATCAGGCTTAACCTTTAGGTTTAGCTGAATATTTGCCTGTTGTATGGCGCTATATTCGAATTCGCATATCCTACCAGCATACACATTCTCTGAAAAATCAGGTTAAACCTATGGGCATACATGAACTATATGCCTGATTTTAGGTTCTCTGGTCATGTGCTACTCACCCAAGGTTACATTCCCGGGAGTACCAGGCTTAGATTGGTGGGTGCTACTCCCCCACACATTCGGCTTAATCTATGGGGTATACTTGAACTATGTACCTGGCTTATGACCTTATTTCCATGTGTTACTCACAGGTCCATTCTCTGGAGTACAAGCCTTAACCTCTGAACTATGTGCCTGTCTTCTAGCCCTGATTCCATGTACTACTCGCACACACACTCCCCAGAGAAGCGCCCCACTCCCATCCTGACCCACCCCTCTGTCACCGCCCCTGTCGCCCCATGCCCTTTACGTCACCCCGGAAGGGCCTCCGGGCGGGCCCTGGAGGTATGGGGCACCACATGTAAGCATGTGAATTTTGGAGTTTTCATAGGAAACCCCTAAAGGATGTTTAAAGGTCCCCATTAAAGATATGAGCACTAAAAAAGACTGTTTTCTATTGTGACCTATGACAAAAAGTACATTTTTCAACATTCAAAAATATATCCTGATTATTACTTTAAATGGCATAAATGTGTGGGTAGGGCCATGATGTGCATTTAATGTGAAAGAAAGGATTAGGTCATCAAGAAAGATTTCATACTATTCCTGAAAATAAGGGGAGAAAATCTGCTCATCTGTATTTATCTTTAACAAGGTTACCAACCCCTTATCCATAAAACAGGTGAAGTCTATATTGGATAACAATAGGTTCTTTGAAGTCTAAAGGACTTTCTCTTCGCTGTCACCGCTCGTCCTTTTGCAAGAAGTTACTTGGTTAGAATAAAAAAAGAAAGAAGTTACTTTTTGTGAGAATACAAACGGGAAAAAGGGGCAAATTTCACACATATAGTCCTCAAAGCCACGTGTTTCAAATCTATAGACGTTGTGCAGATGATGCCACAACTGCTCATAATGGACTGCCCGCCATGTAGGTGATCAATTTACATTTACATTTCTGAAGTATTTAGCTCATATTATGTTGTTACCTTTCATTAAAGTAATCTCCATAAATAATACGAATAACAATTATCATAATTTAGAATTATTTAATTTGGATTTATTCCATACCCTCATGTTTTTGATCAGCACGTGGTGATCACCGAAATGTGATCACGTCTGCACAAGGTCGATATCATTTCATCAGTGTGGAAAATATGCATTTCTAATTACGATCTAAATATCAATACTTTGGGCCATCATCTTACATTTCCAAGTCAAGATTAACAATAAAGACCATTCCTTTCGAAAGGCCTATACTTTACACACTCTGGTCTTTCGACGTGGTCATTGCCCTTCCAATGCACATCTTCAATGAATTGCACGTACAACACTCAACGCTCCATAGTTAGGTCGCTACGTATGGTGGCCTAAGGTCACATAGGGTGGCCCAGGGGTGGCCCCGGAGCGCCATTAGGCCAACTAGGGGCAATTATCAGGGCTTAGTTAGGCGGCTGGCAGGCCTGATGAATGGGGGCGGGGCCCCCGGGTAGGGGTTAGGCCAGGGGAGGGGCTTGTAGGGGGGGGGGATCCAAGCACTCACAGGGGCCCTATAAACAAAGCGCCCGGACTTACACCTAACCTATAGGCCCTGTTGGAAAAGAACAGTTACTTATTTGTTTGGTAAGGTGTTTTAACTTTTAGTTTTATCTTATTTTTACGTTTTGGGTTAGATTTGGTTTTGAAAAGCATATATTCTTTTGTATTTGTTTTATATATTTCCCCTTGTATCTGTTAAGATGATTTTTTCATAGACGTCTTGCAGTAGCGGATTTCCTGTTTATGTAATGTAGAGGGCATGTAGATTTCCACTCATGAATAACTGGGTAACCTCCTCATATATGCATATCATATACGGGAATTTCATATCCGCACTGTCTTTTAAGTTTTTAATGGTTTCTCGATTCCAAGTTCTATAGACCTAATCTCTATTGTCTCCAATCAAGTGAAAATTGAATATTTACCATGCCAAAGGGACAGAGGTCAAATTTGTTTGTATTTCAAATAACCACCTGGAGAAGAGCTCATTCTCTGCACCAATAAATGTCTATAAAATCAATGAGGGACGCCTAGGCATTGTTAGTTTGTCACATAAGCATAAGTCTAAATGCAAAGGCCAGTAACTGTCCTTGTTTTTGGTAACTGTAGATAATTTTATTAATGTTGGTCCAATATTAGTCTGTACTCGGTCACATGGGAAGGTATCTCATGTAAAAGTAGAATACGTGTTAACAGAGTTATAATGACTTTATAGTTTCTAGGTTTAGGCACAGAAACAGCAGGGACAGATCCAGGGGGTCCAGGGGGTCCTGATACTCCAAACCCTTTTGGTGGGGACTTACACTTGACAAAGAGGAAAAAACATTGCCCGTGCAACCGCAAATGAACAACATTTTTTTGTACTTAGCCTGCATGCAGACCCCCCCCTTTCCAAATCCTGTATCCACCCTTGGATAGACTTGTTTCATGCTGAGTCATTCTAACCGATTCCTAGAACTTGCAGTATAGGTTCTATACAAAAAATTGAGATCAATCAAAAGGGGTGAAATTTCCCAAGGCACTTGAGTCTGTCCCAGTATGTCTTTTTGTAGAAATTGGTACTGGCTCATGGAAACTTGCAGTTTGCTGGCATTTAAGAATCAGTCTCAATTTCTCTCATGTAACGAGACAGGCGCCAATGTTTATGACTGTAACCTTTGCCATGATAAGATGAAAATTGAGAGCACTCCTTTGTCATTTCTGAATTTCACTGGATGCAGTCATTGGCCTAATACAATGGGAACAGTGTCTCCTACGATTTCGAACATACAACGTAATTTTAGATGTTGCCGTTATCAAAACCAGCTAAAGTTCATGACTAAAGAAATCTCGTATACTTAACCCCAGACTTTCAGTAAATAAATTTTAAATAAACTTTGAACAGGAAATGATATTGAGAGAACTTCCCAGCCATGGATGAGACGCCGAAGAACGTTCTCATAACGTCAGAGAACGTTACAGAACGTTATTAGAATGTCACAAAACGTGACCGTTACGTCTCTGCTTTGCTGGGTTGTAAGTGACCAAGGTGTAAAGTCTGTTACAATATCACATCTATTTGTTTTGGACATGTCTACCACCAGCTCAAACCTTATTATACTTGATAGCAATCATAAATCCCTTCATTACAGATAGCTTATTGACAGCATTGTACCTGCACACTAGCCTCGATCAAAGTTTATGCTGGGAAATCACAGGCCTTAAGGATATACGTTTGTATTAATCTTGGCATTTTTTGTGGTTTAGCATAATGGAAGAATACCAATAAGTCTTTTTATTCAATTTATATCTATGTTATATACTTTCTATTTTAGGTTGGTTTGAAAAGTATCCTTTTCAAATACACGTATGACAAATATTTTGTATAATATTATTTTCTATAGATGTCCCGGTTCTGTTGTCTACAAAAATAAATTAACCTACTTAGAGTACTGTAAAGCCGCTATCTTTGGTGGGACGAATTGAATTAACTTCCTATCTAGCATAGACACATGAACTACTAGTTATACTTGACTCAGCTATTATTCCAACAATGGTTCTCTTCAATGTGTACTGTAAGGCTACTGTCTCCCTTCAACACTGCCACCGCCCCCATCTAGTAAGGATTTATCAGCCCCATAATAAACTCCAATTATAACTAGTCACGTACTGAGAGTCATGCAACAAAGATGAACATGACTACCGCACGTTTTACGTCAGCGGTCGGTGAAAAAAGATCCCAAATAAGAAATTAAATTACATTCTTATGGCAAGATAAGGAAGAAAGAGGGAGTTGGGCAAAGTATGCGCTGCATGGAGGGGCATAAAACCGTCATAAATTCAGGGGGAAGAGTGCTGACAACAGGCAATGTGGTAAAAACAGGCTTAAAGGGGTTAAAATTCCATACGCATAGTTGTAGGCCAAAAGCTGTTAAAAAGAGGAGACACAGGAAATACGAAACTAGGCAGGACAAATAGCCTTAAGCGAGCTCGGTCACTACAAGAGCTTGATGGAGAGTGTGGTTAGTGCATTCTCCAAGCAGATGCTTCATCACTCCGCCCACTCTGCCCCTGGGGCCCTGACAGAACAGAGCCTGAGGATCTGCTTGGAGAGCGTGGGCATAAGTCACGTGATCTCGACATACGGGTAGTGTAGGGAGAATCACGGCTGTGTGTGACGGTTGAGGTGTTGGGGATTTGAACACAAGGGAGGGCAATAGCCCTTTTACAGACTAGCCTTAAATGCGCAGAAAATGACAGTTTAAAACAGATAAAATGCCACTAAATTAATATTATTATGAACCTTATCTGTAAAAGGTATATCACCCTTATCAACAATACCAAGTGAACCGAGGAAAACCCCATTTGCTGGTGCTGGTGTGGGTGTTCAGTTGTAGCCTAACACACAGTTACAAAAGCCCCAAATACTGCTTGTAAGAGCTGATTCGATTTTCTAATGAATGTTACAAACCAGATTCATCTAGCTACAATTGAGGTGGGTCATCCTTTGAAATTTAAATCCATGGAAATCCCGAGCAAATCCAGCAACTTATGAATACAATATGTTTGGTGTAAAGGTTTAGATAACACATTCATGAACTTCTAATATTACACAAATTGGCAACAATACTAACCATCTTAGGATTGAATTCACAACCTCACATGCTCTCAGTCTACGCAATAGGCAGCTAATAGTGCTCTGAGATTTGGAGTTGCCCCGAATGGCCAGGTTTAGGTTGAGACAGGGCCTACGCCAATTAACCATTAAAGCCTGATTTCTACTAGGCAATTCTCCCTAACAGCAATTTGGTGATTTGTTAATTTTCTCTAATAATATGACAGGGACCCATGCATCCTACATATCATTTGAAAGCCAATTTAAAATCCTTTCCTGTGATATATAACACTTATGTAATCAGCCCTTATCGCCACTGGCGATTTCCAAAAACGCGAGAAAAATCAAATGATGGAAAACAACCTTTAAAGCCTATATTCCACATGCCGATTCTGGTGCCGTTTTTAAACACCGGCAGTAGGAATAAAGATTGAGGTCATGTTATATATGATTAGAAAGGGGTTAAAGTTCTCTGATAGCATCCCAGCCAAGCATGTGACGTTATTATAACGTTGCAGCAATGTTCTGTTTGGTTCTGTATTGGTTCTTGTTACGTTATTTTGATGGCTCCCAATAACGTTGCTGTAATGTACTGCTGTGACGTTGCACTGGGTCATTGGTATAACGCTCTAGTTACGTTATTCAACCTATACAGAATGTTCTTATAATGTTCTGTTTTGGTTTTGTCCTAACCTCACTGAAAAATAATGTTTTAATAACATTCTGATTTGGTGAGGTATCAACCCAACCATAAATTACATAATTGTTATGTGCCATCTTAGTAAGTACCAGACTGACTAAAAACGTATAATTGCAGAACGTTTCTGTTACGTAGCAGCTTGGCTGGGATATTACATTTTATGGACAACATGGCAACAAATAAAAAATCGCAAGGGTCAAAATCGGTGTGTGGCATCCAGGCTTGATACTCCCGGTCTTAAGATCGACCACACCTCGCTATGCCGCGCCGTGTGTACATAACCATAAATCTGCCCCATTCCCTCACCCTTAAGGTGCCAAAGGGATGATCCCCAGCCGCTGATTTGTGGAGTAGGGTGAGTTTATGGCTCGTCGTTAGATCATCCCCCGACAGTGATTTGTATGGGGTAGGGTACATGGGATCTGTGGTGGCTGATTTAGGGGGTATTAGGATGTGGTGGGGGTATGTTATCCAAGAGTGTGGCATTTGATTAATATATAAAGATTGCTTGAATAGATTGGGTGCTTTGAATTGATTATAAAAGTCATATCATATGTTCGAGTTTTAAGAAATAGATACAGGTAAACAGGGGTCCGAGAACAACACACAAAGTTTATATTAAATCGTACATTCCTGCTGAAATAATTTGCTATAGATAAACCAATTAAGTAAGTCTATTCCCATGAATCAAGGGTATATTCTGGAGTGATCCAGTGTCCTGACTAAAAGTGAGTCAAAGAAGAGAAAATGCCTTCCGCATTCACGGGGCCGTGAACAAGCAGAGATTCAGTGCTAAGCGTTTTATACCAATACCCTTGCCCCCACTTTCAGAAATCTCAATGTTGGCTCGGAGCACAATGAAATTCGTAATGCAATTTGGATATAGACTGCGCCTGAAAACAATACAATAATGTTTTATGAATACAATTTGTGTTACGTTAGGTACCCTACCCATAAGGCTTCTACTATAGTGTGGCCTTGTGAGGAGCTTTAGTGTGGGTATGTCATGTCTCTGGGTGCTAGTTTTCTGTCCTTATTGCATAGTGACATTATTCCATAGTGGTCTGTATGAGTTATTATACCTACTGGCATACTGTCTCTGCCCACTTGTGTATTCAACAGTGGTCACTACTGAACGGGTGGGGTATGGATAAAGATTGGAAGCAGTGCCCTTAAATATAAGGTTGTAAATAACACCAGAGCACAATGCAATTCCTTACACAATTTGTACACAGTTGGCGCCTCATCAAGGCAGGAATAGTTGCTACACAAGTCACACAGCCTAGCCATTAGCCAAATCAGACCCTGGTTTGTCTGGTGGAACAAACTGTCCCCTCCACCCCAGCCCTGGCTACAAAGTACACACAGAGGTCCCTACTCCTTGTCTAATGGAGGCGGGTAGGAATGGCTCATATACATGGCACCTAAAGCTTAGAAGGGTTGGATCCAGGATTGAGTTCTATGTAACAGAGAGTCATTCCTAAGTGTGATTATTAGATGAATTATTCAGTGAATACTTGAAATATGATATAAAGTGTTTATGAAATGGAAATAGGTAATACTTGAAATATGACTCAGAAGTGTGTAACTTTAAATTGTTAATTGCCTCGAACAACACACACTACTGTATTAAACAACTGTTTTAGTGTACTCAATAATAATAGTATGTGATCTATTTCAACTAATCAGCTGCAATATACCTTTGGAGAGCCTATACAATGCGAGCTGTTGTCACTTGTTGTGAAAACAAAGCAAAAGAATAGTAACCCATCTGTATAAACAAATCTGCAATATGCAATTTTTAGAACTATATTCGATAAAAATATTCTCCTTGCCATTTATAGATGTTTTGGTTGGAACCTAGAAATACAAGTTCAGATACATTGCCACAACTAGCATTCTCATGAAATGAGTTTATGCATGAGTCCTCTGTGATCCAGCATTATGACATAATGCTGGATCACAGAGGACTCATGCATAAACTCATGCATGAACACATTAGGTATTATGTGGACAGGCTCATACTTTTTGTGAAATTCAAAATCACAGTCCAAGGAAAGCTGTAAGGGCGTAGGCACATGCTTTCCAATCTGCATGTGATCAATATACAGGCTTTAAATATCATCTTTTACGAAATTTCTCCAGATGAGAAATTAGATTTGTGGTCTTAAGTTTGTGTGACACGACAATGCTTGTATGTACTGCTTACATTAACCATGTCATGATGCAAAAGGAGTTGGCGATCCTTTGCTTCAAGTCATGAGAAAGATGTTGGTTTAATATGAAGGACATGCACATCATGAACTCAATAAGAATTTAAAGAAAATGCAATAATTAGTTTAGAGAAGCACGGGAGGATCACTGATTGTGCATGTTGAATGTTGAATGTTGATAGCATGCAATGCATACCGATACTGCATGATAGACTTCTAATGGAATGGTGGCTGTTTAATCTTAGATCAATGTGAAATGTCATAAAATACATCTCAGGAATGCATATTTCCTTTATAGTTCTTACACTAAATCATTAGTACTGAACTTGTGTACAGTCCCTTAAAACATTGTCTGTTTCATATAGTCTGTAAAAGTATATTTAAAGTAGTGCTTTGAACCTTTTTCTATAGGTCTTTCTTATAGTTTTTTTTTCAACCTTTGAAGGCTGCAGCAAGGAATGAAGAAAGCTCCAAAGCTCTTCTTCGTTAATTCAATGAAATGATTTACTTTGTCAGTGTACCTACGTCATTGGAGAGGTATTATATTCCTAAAACTTAATATCTGCCCTGTGGGCGTCAGCAAAACTAGGCAATTCTGTTATCCTGAAGGGTTCACGCATCTTCTACATGTTTTTCTTAACCCCCTTCCCCATAAATGAACAGTCCCTTAGGCACATTTGTTTGTCAATGCACATGAATATATTTCACTATGTTCCCAGCGGAACAGCAAGAACATTTTTGCAATTGAGAAAAGGTTCTGAATCCTAAACAAGGATTTGGGACTTATTCATAAGCCATTTACAAGCAAAGAACCTGACGATAAACATGCAACGGCTTTTGCTTGATTGCCAAATTGAATATTATAAGCAAAATTTAGAGACATTATGAAGTTGCAAGAGGTTCGTTCAATATGATTAATCATAACAATTCATCATTATGACCAGAGATTTACAAGAGATTACAAAGCCTTCTTCTTGTTACACAGAGCAAGGGGAGAAATGAGTAGATATTTGCATTTAATAAGCTCATAGAACTATTTTCGTTGCTGTTAGGTATGACAGTTTGTTTGCCTAACGGATCTTTTAAGTTCATCTAACGGATTCTAGTGGGACGTATATTTTAATCGTCCACTAGCGTTCTATTAACAGATTCTTCATTATCAACGAACGCTATTATTAAACAGGCCACAGATTTGCTGTTATGACTAAAGTGACGCTACATAAAACCAATTAACCCACATTCAAGGTTGTAGTTTTGTAATGTAATGAACTTTCTTTCATTATAGATAAAAACCCATTGCAGAGACATTTGAGGTTTCAACCAATAAAAGGGGATATAAAAAAACCACTCCATAAAACCCTAGGAGATGCAGTTATTCTCACACTTCAAAATGTTTTAATTGACAGTAACAGGAATTACAGCTGATTTCTTCCCAAGAATATTACCAAGGCAATTAATTCATTGTTCTATTGCTGTCAGCACGTGGAAGGACTATTAATGCTACTGCGAATAGTCAATGAATAAAGATACAAAGGCTTCAATTAAGTCCATACCCCTCCGACGCTTAAATCAGCATTAATTATCAGTACAGATAGGGCAGCCACGTTCAACAAAGGCAATCTTCCTATTTTGTAGGAACTATTTTAGCTACTGTCTCCTATGGTAATCTATCTTCATCTGAAAAATACTTCAATAAATATATATTTATTGTTTAAGTGCTAACTTACCAAAAGTAAATATTTTGAATACCCAACACTCAGTATACAGATGGAATTTATTTAAAAGGATATAGGTCACTATATGAAATGGCTGTAATGTGTTATCAAGTGATAACATTTTACATCAAATACTAGAAAATACTTCTATGTATTTATGGCCCTGTCTAGTCCATCTGAATATTGAGTATTTGGAAGCACCGGGAAAATGTGTATTTGGGAGTTAAACGAAACTTTCTGCGATTCTAGATTGATTTTTCAATTAGAAAATAGGCAGAATATATATTTGCATGAGTCACTGTTCCAGGTCCTTACTCAATCAATATGACTGACCGAAATAATGAAATCCCTGTCTGAGTTAGGCACTAACCCTGGAGGTGGGTTTCCACATGTCAACTAAATCCAAGCGATAACTGCTTGTTATCTGACAAGTGTCAACCCTGTCAGCTGACCACAGGCAGATATCCCTTATGGCATTGGAGGAACACCCTTTTGAAAAGGGTTAAAACTAGCACTGCTTTTCAAAGTTAAGTGGGCACATAGAAAACTATCATAAATCCGCATCCCCACTTGGAGAACAACAAACCTGCAAAGGGTTAACAGTAGTCGCCCAATGACTTTGTCAACCAAGCGTGGATGCAGCTTAACTTGGACCAGTTTTCTCATTACGAAGCAGCCATAATGCATCTGTGACGTCACAATAGACAAGACAAAGGCAGACATAAAGATGCCTAGCAATGGACCTTTCCACACACCCTGTCACACCTTGGCAATGTAACTATGTCCCCTTGTCTCCCTTGTAATCACCTCTGTGACTATCGCCTTTTTTCAGACACCTAAAAGTGGATATTACTACGTGCTGGGGTAAACTAGGTCAAACCAGTGTGTGAAACCAGAATGCTATGCTTGGAGCGATGATTATGGAGGAATTTGAAGCAACACTGCAGTATGCTTTGCACACCGGAAGTGATGGTTCTAACAAGGCCACTAGGTGGAGCAACTTAATGCAGTGTGAAATGAACACACCCCACTCCATAAAGGATTGACATGGGTGGTGGGTTAATTAAGCACTGCTAATAATTGGCCTAAAATATGCATCAGTTGGTCATAAAATCTCAGGGATCCTAATGTGGCAAATTTAACACTTTACACCCATGACATGCTGTCATACTGAAACAAATATAAAAAAAAATAATGTATAGACAACAATTTACTGGAACCTAATAATTTTGGTATTTCTTATTGTTCTCTATATAGAAATATAAATGGCGTTAATGCAATCATAGACTCTTAGATATAGGGAAACGAAGAAAATCATTGTTTTTTTCCTACTGGATTATGATTAACATGTCAATGTCAATTTGCCTTTTGAAGGCATTTTCCGAAGGCATTCCGCTTACCCAAGTGTAAAATTGGAAGTATGAGCAGGAAAATTTCCTAATTTGTTGGTAATGTTTTCTTCTTCCGATTTTACAAGTGTAGATCAGTAGCCTGCAATTTTGTTGCACTTTCAGCGCCAAGAACTTGCCTAAAATGTGCCAACAGTGCAAAGCATTCCAAGCGCATTTCCATGGATACACTCTTTATCAACAACATCCACTTTTGGGATGGGGGATATGGCCTTCAGAACTTAAGAATGAAACAAAACATGGACGCTCATCAAATAACTAATAAATGGTTATGCAACAAATGGTTTATGAAATACTTAATCATAAAGCCTACTGGGCCCACTGAATCTCAAGTACCACGTTGCTCATGTGACAACATGATGTCATAGCCTTAAATCACAATCATGATTTCAGGGAAGCCTATAACTAAATTATCGAATGCTTGTGTTACTCCTCTCCTCTTTATATGATTAGTACAGGGTGATATTATGCAGATACAGTACTAATTGGTGATGGACCAAGCCTGTGATCTTTGGGGACCAAAGTAGCGTGAACAGAAAGTGCACCAATCTATAAAACAAAACTGGGGCGATGCAATGGTCGAATAAATCATCGCTCATAATCACCCTAAAACAATTAGTTTATAAAGCCTCAAGGGTATAATATCTACAGCGGTAACATGCTATCATGTAACCATGGACCCTGTGCAGACCTGCTCAATTCAAACCTGGATATGGGCGTTTCTTAGGGAACATCCTACGAGCTTTGGTTTCCTAAAGCCCATGAGCTATGATTGAAAGAGGTAAAAATGCGAGTTTTAGGTCCCTCCAGCAGTCAAGTGGCAATGAGTTACTTTTCCCAATGGACATGTGTCTACCTGTGATCCCTTCCCCTGTCAAGGTTATTGAAGCAGCAAAACTAGAGACGATTCAGAATGGATCTTACATTTTAAAACTGTTGTTGGTATTTCTTTGATATACGACATAATTTAGAAAGGAAAATAAGGATTCGTTGTAACACCATTTCATAAAGAATCATTGCTAGTTATCTAAAAATTGATCCTTCTTTCTTGCTGTTCTTTGGTGATAGAATTTATATTAGTTTAGAATCCTCGTGCTATAGCATCTGCAAAATGATTTACGTTTGGAGTGGTGCAATCAATGCTTGTTTAAACCAATGGCAATAGCCTCAGGCTTCTGATGTGTCTTCACACTTTATATTCTATATACTGAATCCTATGTAAAGAATAAGCTCATATTATATAGGACACCAACGTTTACTTTTAAGTAGTTTATCAATAATGAACGTAAAGAAATGGATAATTTAAATTGATAACACTTGAGATAACACTTTAAAATGATACGAAACTACCTCAGCAGTGATAGGCCATCTCTAGGTGTATGGAACGACGCAATGTTCACCATTACATCGGTAATTCTCCTATCTTATACTTTCTTTTCTCCACGTTGGATCCAAATTACGCCTTCACTAATGAAGTTACATTGTACTGTCGCTTCTATTAGACAGCTCCGTAATGTTATCTGATAAAGAAAGGGTGTTTCGTAATCAAAAACTACCACTGTCGTTTTCACTATGGCCGATCTAATGAGACTATGATGGGAACGAATGGGGCCGATTCATTGCTACTAATGTCAAACTTAACAAGCATTTTCATTACCTGACACCACAAATTCAAAAAGTGAAACACTGCAAGTTGTAATGCTTCTTGAGTAGGTTGTGTTAAGGCTATATTCCACATACCGATTTTGATGCTTTCGATTTTGTATTTGTTTGATTTTCTCTTACAATATCAAGTGAGGCCCTTCACCCTACATACCATTCGAAAGAGAATTTTAAGACCTTTCTTTTTATGTATTACACATCTTCATTCGACCTTTATTCCCACTACCAATTTTCAATCCTTACATGTTACATACCATTTGAAAGGGAATAAGAAATCCTTTCTAATGATATATAACATGTCTATGTTTAATCCACATTGCCACAGGCGATTTCTGAAATCATGAATAAAATCGAATAGTGGAATACAGCCTATAGATTGCTGAATCGCGCTTGTCACTTGGGGTTGCTCATAACCTTTAGAGAATATCCATTAGGATGTGTTATACACTCCCTGTCGTCCTGATCAAATCAATATTCCTAAAACGTGTAAACGTCATACATAATTATCGAATGCGATGGCGGGGACAGTGGAGAGACACTAAAAACACGTTAATTACTTTCCACAGCTAGCCCAGGCTATATTCGGCTGGCGTTCGAGACTGCAATTAACACCACAACTGTCATTCATCATGAGAATTAAACGAAAAAGATGTTGACAGTTTGTATGGGCTTTTGCTCATTAGGCTGTCATCTTCATATATATATAGCGAGACGTATATGTGATATTGCAGCGAAGTGTCATACTTCTCGTAGTGTATGAAATGGTCCCCAGGCAAGCAGTGACGCAATGGGTGAGTTCTATGACCATACTTTTTTGGTCAGTCGGTTACTTGTTAAATTTTCACGTAGCAGTTATTTTAGGTTAGGTTAAGACTTACTAAAACAAAGTGTTATGATAACATATTTCTAGTGATGTTGAGACCTAACTTATAACTTATACAATATATTATAATGTTATTTTTGAGTGAAAGAATGTGAGAAGAATGTCACAATAACGTTACATGGCAATGTTACAATGTTATGTTCTAAAGACATTTTCGGGTGCCATAAAAATAATGTTACAAGAACCAAAGCAGACTTAAATATAACATTTCTGCAACATCATAATAATGTCTCATTCTTGCATTGGGTCCATCAAACGTTGTGAGTATATCGATTGCAATGCACTCACAATTGTCCTTTACTGGCGATTCATTGGCTACTGCACACTTATTATGTCAAAATGATATTGTCCCCCAAACAATTCTAATATCTTCGACAAATCTTATCAGCATCTGTAATTATGTTTCTCTCTGCAATTGTGAGAAAATATATATACATGCTTTCATTTGATTAGTTTTATGAATATTCGTGCCATGATTATTCTAATGAACGGGAAAATGCTGCCGCGAGTTCTTGAATCACTAGTATGCAATTGCGAGTAAAATCACGACTACATGTTGCTAACGTTAAACTAAATCTCAAGATTAAGTTTTGAAAGTTCTCAATATGGCCAGACCGCGAGCAAAACAATTTTGTCTAACAAGGTGCGACGGGAGCTTCAGTTACATTCCAATTAACGGGAGCTTTTTTGGACAATCAATCAATAGTGATTTCCATTTGGCTGCCATTTTCCAGTTGGGAATACTTTGGATGTCTCTATTCACAGCTATATTCTTTACATAGCTTTTGTTGTGCATAATTATACAGTATCATTTTTCATTTTTCAGTGTTCATATTTCTTTTTTCAAACGCGCTTCTCTGATTTTCTGACAGCAAAATTTGAGTTAGAACGTACCGTGAGGTTAAACACGATCTGATGTACATTATCGTAAACATACAGGCACCTGTATTCTTCTTCTTCAATGTTGATTACTCTGCACATAGGGATTGTGTTTGTGCAATGTTTAATGGGAAACCCTGTAGAGTAACGGCCTATGTGTGCTGTTCTCAGGGAATGTTAATACACAATGTTTTTTGTTTTCATACTATGGGTGTCAACACTTTTCTTTCGGTGTATTTTTTATCTTCATTTTGCGTAATTTTATACAGCATTGTTTTCTGTGTGCAGCGCAACCGCTTTTTATTCGCTAAAATCACCGGCTATCAATCTGAGGGGAAATGTTTAAATTCTGACAGAAGGGTACTTTTCACTATGCATTGGGAGGGCATTTTCTCAACATTAATGGTATATGTAACCAAACATTTTGTCGGTCAGAGTTCAATATAATTTGTTTTATAATTTGTTTGGATATGATAACGTTCACAAGACATTTTCATATGGCCATATTTATACATGTTTATCATAATTATATGTTATATAGGCAATTAATGTATATATAAGTATCTTATTAGTTTTCACATGTTTCCAATAATAAAATTTGAACGAAAGCCAACACACAAGTCACATTGTTTTCTCCCATGTTTCCAATAACTATATCTTACATAATCCACCAATAATATTAACCTGTAGGTACGTACATCATCACAAAATACACACCTAACTCAGCATGACATTGTATTCCACACAGTGTCTCATAACACCCAAACATCCCACCCCCATGCCAGTACCCCCGATGCAGGGTCATATCTTATTGTTTTCCAATTAGCCCCATCCCCTCCAGTAGGCCAATGACCCTATCATAACTCCCTGGAGGCCCCCACTTCCTCCACGGTTAGTCTGTCGCATTAGACCCACTATTTTCCATAGTGAGTCTGTACACCAGCAGCCATTTTAAGTGGGAATTCCCACCCAAATCCCAGCATGTTTTGCAGCCGCTGGTTTACGACAGGTAGGACCATTAACCAGTCAGCAGGCTAAGAACCATCAAAGGGATTGCCCAAGCCATTGATAGAGGGCCAATAAAAGAATTCCTTGCAAGTTTTTAGTATCCACTAGCAGCCATGGACTATTGTGGGTGTGCGGACCTATTACTTAAGAGCTAAGAAGGTCAGGGATGGACTACATCCACGGTATGCTATGCACGGACCGGCTTTGCATGCGCCTCATGCTTTGGCGCGCCCGATCTGGGCATTAAAGATGCATGTCCTAATACATCTACTGGCTGGGCTCCTATCTCCTCCTCAAACAGGAACAGGAGATTACCACACACGTCGTGGAGGTATAGAGCATTTGTAAAGAGGGCGCCCACTTTGTTATGGATTAGTAAGGAAACATTGGTCATACTTAAGTTGAAACAGCAAATTCTCAATGTGCTGCTGGAATAACATGTACTTACAAGAGACTCTCAATAAAATCATTATTCTAAAAAAAAAGAATTATCTCAGATGAAACAGACTTGCTTCATATGCAATGAAGATATTTTTAATGGATATTTGATAGATATTTATAAGATACTTTTGGTTAACTCAACAGAGGTTTCATTTGTGAAACAACTTTTTCTCCGCTTCGCCAAGTTTCCATTATTGAATCACTGTTTTTCTTTATTAGCAGACATTTCTATGAAATAAGCCAATGTTCTTTTTCCGTTACGAATATTAGGATCAAAGAAGGCAATTAGAATTAACTAAGATAGAATTAATTAATCGCTGGGTACCTCAAATAAAAAGTATTACCCTTGAAATGTCTGTATATCTAATTATGCATTTCAGTTAATAGCATTAGCTCTGTCTTTGCGGGCTTCAGCAACCTTAAGTAGTTGTAGCAATACATTTGAACTCTTGTGTCTTCCATATTTTGAGGATAAGTGTTACTCACTGTGATGTTCGTAGATTTTTTCTGGTTCACGCCAATTGCGAGCATAGATTCTAAAGCAGTACATCCTTATCTCTTTACTTTGCAGTAACCAGTACGTTATATAATGAGCTTCCAAACGAAAAATAAATTGTTTCATCCTGTCCATTCCAAGTTTCTTTGGATATCTCCTTTTTCCTGTTCATAGAGTAACTATTAAATGTATTGACTTTTGCTTTTAGCATAGTGATTTTGATCTGTTAAGTTGCTGATAAAGTTTGGTTCCCTTTAACAACGGATGATCTATTGGCAATTTACCTAGACATACCTGCCAAGAACCTTTAGCATAGTTCAAAACAAATATCTCATTTAGCTCAAAGATCACTCTAGATTATGTCTACTGTGCGCATATATTCCTGGATTTTCGCCAGGAAGACTTCATAGAAAGCCATCCTTTGGCTTGTAATTTATAATACATATGACTAGAAGATAAAGCCGGTATTACGAAAGGGGGATTTTCAAGCTTCATTGGTCATTCACGTTGCCACACTCAAGAACTGTTATTCTCTAATGGAAGTCGTAAGGAGAAATTATCAATAATGAATTGTTTGGAATAAAGGTCGCATTTCGGTGTGTTAAAAATTCATGCGCAGCTGTTATCGAACGACATATGACCCCGGATGGAATTATCTCGTAAATAAAGCTTCATCACGGATAATCTGATTTACGAGATGCCTTTATATGATGCCCCATCAGAACTCTTATGATAAATAATAGTGTCTTTTATCATATGATAAATGTGTTTGAAGGCAGCCATCCGTTATGACAGTAATCAATACTATTTCCTGTCCTCTGTTTAAACTAACGACCAATTTGAAAAGCTTGATGACATATATCAATAAATTGCCTAATTTATACCCCAGAAGCCTATAGATCTAATGAAATACAAACAGGAAACAATGGGCCATAAATTCAAATCCATGCCACTCTACCAACCACCCATCCACCAACTTTAAAACATCACAGCACAATCAAAAGTGATGAGATATCAAGGGAGTGTTCGGAAATTTGTTCAGTTTGCTGCTCAATGCGATTCGCATCTGATGTATTATCGCTCACCAATTTATCATGGAATGGTTGACTCTGTAGAGAAAGAGGGGGGTGTGTGTGGGTGGTATGGGGTGATCGATCTAAAGTAATATGGTCTGGTAGTAGGGCTATTGTTTTACAGGGACGTGGCTAGGCATTGATATATGGCGTGCAGGAGCCAATCTGCTGCCTATACCTTTAAGCCCTATACCCACTCGCCAATTGCCGATCACTAATCATCAATCGCCAATCACCAAGTGCCAAGTGCCAAGTGCCAATCGCCAATCACCTATTGCCATTCACCAATCATGAATTACCAATCACCAATCGCCAATTGCCCATCGTCCATTGCCCATTGCCAACCAGCCATTGATGAGAGAATCGCTGGACAAGTCGTTGGGCGACTTGAATAATAAACAAGTTTGATATTAGTTTTGCAATTTTACCGAAGATTTGACCAACAATCCTGTTGCTCAGGTCACCCAGTCTGGGCTCTATACTAACATGTTATCTTTTATTCAGACTAATCTTTGGACGACCAGGAACAACCGATTACACCGTTTTCAATGGTCACTAGCTGTCAGTTGCCAGTAAAATCGCCTATTGCGTATGGGGCTATACACTGGTGAGCTACTCCATCAGACCCTATCCGAGCTACTCACATGGTAAGGCAGGATGTTTGGAGCCACTCAGTAGACTCTCATGTATGTAGGGGAAGGGTGGTGGCCCTTAGATCCATGGTATCACGTAAGTGATTCCATGATCAGCTCCCAATGGGAGGACAAGAGGGCATGAGGGTGTAGCTCAGATTCCTTGATTTTATACAAGGGGATGTATTGTTCCCATACATACAATACCACATACAGGGACCATTTCATCCTTGAGACATAATTTGGCACAAAATAACTTAATAGGTTCAGACAATATGATGCAAAAGTGACTTAAGTGGCCAAGCCATCTGAGGCATTGTTATGATCTTCATCATACTATATCTTTGCAGTTAGAAAGTTATAACATTGTTTGTTGTAGTAAAAGTTTAGGGACAGGTGCCGACCTTCTCTTCGACTCTATATCCACTGTCACCTTTGAAATGGCCCTGTCAGTTGTACAGGGAGTTAAGCAAATAATCAACTAATCGACTAACAAATGTATCCTTCAGAAGACAACATTGATTAGGGGAACCTAGCGCTGCACAAAGGGACATATTATTATTGTCACTAAAAGTAACAGTCCTATGTAAGATGACATTTTGCTCTCAGACTGACTATACTGCGCAAAAGTGAGTGCTACTCAAGTTGATCCAAATACATTGACAGACCATGGGACACAATTGTCCCAGACTATGTTGTCATCCCAAACAAACAGTGTCACTGAAAGGTCCATGATAGTCCCAGACATGATAAAGAGAGAGAGGATATAATGATTTCCTACTCAGTCTATTATTATACTCTTACATGCAGGCAGAATGTCCGCATGCATAAGGTTACTTGGACACACTGATGTATTGAAGTGTACATGTTTAATCTGAATAGCTGAAAAAGTCTGACGATTATGTGAGATGAATTAGCCTATTTTAGCACCAATCAGTCATGATTATAGTTACTGAGTGTATGGAAAATTCATATGATAAGCTTAAATGCACACAGTTGTTCCAGACACAAGGTGTCATAAAAGGATATAATGGTTTCCAGACATTGGTGCCATAAGTTTGAATAAAAAATGCCCCAGATGCACAGTACAACAAACATAGCCGCAGGTTCAAAACATACATTACGTGGGACAGATTCCTATCCGACACACTGCCAGTACTAATGTTAGCAAAAGTGAAAGAGCCAAAGCCAAGTTTCCATGGGATGAATAAACCCTGGTGACTGGTGAACTTTGTTGGCTGCCTATATTTTAACCCTTGCCATGGGCAGCAACGAGAGGCTATTGAAAGTTCTATTTGCTGTGGTTGGAAAGGGTTTATCCTTTCCCTACGCCACCTACATTTCATTCAGGATTTATAAGACTGCCAATGAACTGTAGTAAAAAGTCTCAAAATACATCACATATGACATAATGACACCATATAGACCTAAGCTGTGCTTAATATGATGAATAAAAAAATAGTGTACACATTTTAGTTCTTAGATATAGCATATTAGGGATGGTTTCAGTGTTTTGAAACACAAACTGTTATTTTTACACTTAGTGGGGTCTGTTATGTCGAAAGGTGTTTTCGGAGGGGTAAAAGCAATTTGAAGACATCTTTGGAAAGCCCTAGGTCTCCAGTTTTAGAAATGCCACGTTTCCGAAAATTCTTTTTCCCGGAAACATGTTTTTTGACCCGTTTCCATGGCAACCATAGCATTTTATGAGGAAATCACAAAATCATCAATAAATCAGAAAGTATTTATGATGGAAGTGTCATATTTTCACCAAAGGTAGGTATCTATTTTGGGCAAATGACAAATATGTGAATTTGACCTTGACTCAAGGTCAAGGTCACATTTTGGAAGGTCAAATCTCAAAATTGCATACAAAT
The DNA here is from genome assembly GCA_936440205.1 of Lepidonotus clava. NCBI lineage: Eukaryota > Metazoa > Annelida > Polychaeta > Phyllodocida > Polynoidae > Lepidonotus > Lepidonotus clava. The sequence continues at coordinate 12,013,880 of OW387138.1, forward strand.
TGGGAATCTTGCCTATCAGTTACCTTGACAACATACCTTTCTTGAATAAGGATCGAATAGAAACACTCCATAAACTTTGTACACATGAGCCCCTTTCACTTCATGGCAAAAATTTGAACTCAGTTATCATGGTTGCCATGGTAACCAAGGGATAAGCATGTTTCAGGGAGGTGCAATAACGTTTTTTCATAGACTCTCTTTACAGATATCACAAATCCAAATTATCAACAAGTCAAAAGGTATTCATGATAGGAGTGCCATATTTTCACCAAAGGTAGATATCAATTTTGGGCAAATGTCAAAAATGTTAATTTGACCTTGAGTCAAGGTCAAGGTCATGTTTTTCAAGGTCAAATATCAAAATTGGCATTAAAATCAGGAATTTTGATTATCAGTTACCTTGACAACGCGTGTTTCTTAAATAAGGATCAAATTGAAACACTCCATAAACTTTGTACACATGAGCACCTTTCATTTCATAGCAATACTTTGAACCAAGTTACCTTGGTTACCATGGTAACCAAGGGATAAACATGTGTTTCAGGGAGGTTGAATAATGTATTTTCATAGACTCTTTGTACAGAGTTCAAAAACCTAAATTACAAATAAGTCAAAAAGTGTTAATGATGGAAGTTTCATATTTTCACCAAAGGTAGATATCAATTTAAACATGTGTTTCAGGGAGGTTGAATAAGAATTTTTCATAGACTGTTTTTACAGAGTTCAAAAACCCAAATTATCTATGAATGATGGAAGTTTCATATTTTCACCAAATGTAAATATTGACTGTTGGCAAGTGATAAATATACAAATTTGACCTTTAGTCAAGTTCAAGGTCATGTTGTACAAGGTCAAATCTCAAAATTGGCATGAAAATTGGGAATTTAGACTATCAGTTACCTTATAAACACATGTTTCTTGAGCTAGGATCAAATTGAAACTTCCCAGTTACCATGGTTGCCATGGTAACCAAGGGATACCATGTTTCAAGTGTCATACTTTGGCAAGGATTGGTGAAAAGTTAGTGAATTTACTAATTTCTTGGTATAAAAGAGAGTTTTTATGATTTTAAGACTGATTTTCAAATCCCTGGTTTTCTGACTATGGGGAAAGCTCCTCACTATCCCAGCACACCTCCACCTCCCACCTTCCCACTTCAACCATAGGCACACAAGACACATCCTAATGACACAGTAAAAATGAATGTGGTGATGAAACTTCTAAAAGTTCAGTATGTATACTGATTTTCAGGATTTAAAAGATATTCATAATGGTTCTAGGGATGTAATAACTCATCAAGGGCAAGTCATTTGCTTGTAAATACTGTATTTCTTTAGATATTTCAGTGAAATCCACATCCATTCACTGGTCCCAATAATAGTAAGGCAGATCATAAGCCCCAGCAACCCTCCTTAACTCCACCCTTCCTCATCCCATATATGAGATGGAGGCACAAATGTGTGGTTATGATGCATGAAACACTCAAAATGTGCTGGATTTACTGATCTTCAAGATTCATGAGGTACTAAGTAATTTGTGATTCAATGTAAGGGAAGAAAGTTCCCAGGGGGCTGTAACGTATGCTGTAGGAACTAATATCAAGGGAGATGGTAAAAGCGTCTTTTTCTCCGTTTTCGTCCAGTCGATAACGTCGATAGTCCTATACATAGGAGTCTTAGGTTGTCCCAAACTGCTGGAACCAGCGAAAATATCTGTAGGGAGATAGCAGAGGTCGCTAGTAACCAGTGGAGGGGGGGACACCGTGCGTATCGGTGGTATTGTGAACCTGGTCGGAGAGTGATCGTTTTCTCATAGAAAATGCCTTGAGAGTGTAAAAATTAGCATAAAAAAGGCATTACCTGGAGATTGACGAGATGATGTCATAATAATATTCTAAAAATAGACTGTAACTAGGTCGGGAACACCCCCTTTCCCCATGGGGGCGGCCATATTGAAAATATGCTGGTTCTTCAGTCTCTCACCAGGGGGATATGGTAATAAATGATTTTCCGGACCACGCCACCTAGTGTGAAACTCGACCAAAGAAGGGCTACCCAGACAAGCCTCTGGGTTTTCTCTCTTTGAGTATATGTAAATTGGCTATATTAAACTTCCTATAACTTTTTAGCTATAAAAGTTTGAAGAATCCCATGACAATGGCCATACAGTTCAGAATCTGATCTTTTTGTATGTATAGATTGTGTCTGTAAATGTAAGTGTTGTATTTTATAAACATTTTTCAATAATAAAAGTTTTGATTTAACTGTTAGCCAATGGGAGAGCTCCTCAGCTCCTTATCAGCATCATGTAATCACCCCCCACCAATCAGGTGTCGTGCTGTCCCCACCACGTGGGTTTGTTTGTCCTACCTCCACTGGACCGTGACGGGTCGCCGGGATGTGGAGAATAGTCTATTCAAAGAGTGTAGGTTTGAACATAGGATCTTTATGGGATTCAAACATTTTTCATATCAACCAAATCATGATTGGAGATCAGATACATTACGATATTCTAAAAATAGACTGTAACTATGTCGGGAATACCCCCTTCTTCCACTGGGGGCGGTCATATTAAACATATGCTGGTGTTTTTGTTCTCCAATAAATCTCTCCCTCTCTCTCCCTCTCCCTTTCCCTCTCCCTTTCCCTCTCCCTCTCTTTCAGCTGTTATTGAACAAAGGGGATAAGACAGCTTTTGGGTTCTTTAGAACCCAACATACTTGATCTTGTAATGTACAATGCATTAAACCTGAACTAAACATTCTATTCTACTTGAAAATGGCTTTATTTAGAATGTCAATTCTATATTGTCATTACATTGACATGGAGACAGAAAGGTTCCAGATTTCTGTTTAGGTTCAAAACTTAAATTTAGACTTAGAATTTAGAGCAAGCAGTTTACTTATTGGAAAACAATATACTGTACTTAATTATACTGTAATTATAAAAAATCTGAATAAATACTGAATACTGAATTATTGCCATTCCTATCCATTTTAGGAGGGCAGAGCTCATCCAGGACACATTGGGGGGGCTTGACATGGTGTTCTTTTAGAATAATGTTGATGAAAATGTGTCCTATTCTCATCTTGTCTCCTTCTCGAGTGTAAGCAAAGCAAAGCAACTCCCACACCCCTTAACCCTTTAGACCCCACATGATGCATTCATGCATTTCTGGATTTCCCCAGGATTTCCATGCATTCCCTTATGGATTTCCCTAAATTCTTTGTAATGGAAGATGTTCAAAGAAAGGCCAACAGATATTAGATTGAATTATAGAAATGTGGTTTGAAGTATTGGAAATGAAATTTAATCAGCTTTTAAACGATATATTGGCCACTTTTGTATGTTTTATGTTTTTCAAAGTGTTCTCCCTGGAAAAATATGGAAATACAGCCATTTTTCTGGCCGGTCACTGCCAGATTGGGGGGTACACCCTCAAGTGGCTACGGCCAGATTGGGGTCTAAAGGGTTAACACACTACCCGTCCCTGCCAAATGTGCATTCTTATGCACAAGTGAAGGCAGTGTGCAATGACAAGGGGGTTGATTTGCTGTAAACATTGAGATATTTAGATGAATTTTGTAGATTCACCATTCATCAAACTGCTGTTGACCCATCCCTGCCCAACCCCACACCCATTGGCCCTGAGAGGCAGATGCCAGCAACAGTAAAGATGTGTGGTGTTAAGGTGAAGGAATTTCCTCACATTTTAGCAGATTAACATATTTTCAGGGTTTGGGAAGTCATACGATGGTAAATTTTTGGTTGGTTGACACTTCCCTGTAATATCACCTTGTAATAACATCATTTTATGGGGATTTGTTTGTTTGTGGGGTTAGTTCAATGTCCGGCCGACCCTTTAGGGTTCTTTTACCAGACTGCACAAGGTAAAGCTTTTCAACTTGTTTTACACCACAGGGGTGGTGATCAAATCTATGAAATGAGGTGCCTATTTGTAGCAGTGGGACCCAATGCCCTCTTTATAGTGCTGCCACACTGAGATATCATGTAATAGGCCCACACAATACCCAACCCAGTCCTACTATACTCACACCGGGCCAACCAGTCATGTTTCGTGGTTCTTACTTTATACTGAGTGCCAGGCAAGCAATTACCACTGCCATTGTTAAGGTCTTTGGTGTGACTTGGCCAGGGATAAATCCCAAGACATCCCAGACTTGAAGCGGGCACTCTACCAATTGAGCTACCGAGTCTGGTCTCCCCATTTGTCGCCTTCTACAGACAGCAAGGGACTGCTGGGGATACATTCTTCCCAGAAGGCTCCCGATGGAACCCCCTACCCTGGGCCCCCATGGGGGATTTTATGGGAAAGTCAGAACCCAACACCAACATGGTGTCATAATGCCGTTATTGATAGGTTCTAGTCATCACATAAATGTCCAAATAAAGTGATGTTACATCCTCATTTGAACAGTATGTTGCTGAAATGTCCATAAGAAGTGTTGTTACATCCTCACTTGAATAGTATGTCACAGAAATGTCCAAACGAAATGCACTCACAATCTTACTTGACTATTTCATCACAGAGCACCTTATCAACATGTTCTCTTCTTCTCTAACACAAAATTCTCTAAACCTCTCTTCTTAAGCATCAAGAAATTCTCATTCTCTGTAAAGAAAGACTGAGAATTCTGTCTATCCTGAGAATAGAGAATGAAAACTCTTTCTCCATGAAAATAGAGAATTTGAGCCTCTTTAAGAGAAAGGAATTCTCATTCTCTAAACTACCAGAGAATAGGAGAATCCTCTGGAATTGCTCTTCAAGAAGAAAACAGTTAGAGATTTCTTGTTAGAGAAGAAGAGAATGTGTGGATAAGGTGCACCGAGACATCCAAGTGAAATGCAGTTGCAACCTCACTTGAATAGTATGTTACAAAAACATCTGAGTTAAGTGCAGTCATTATCTCACTTGAATAGTACGCTACAGAAACATCTGAATTAAATGCAGTCATGACCTTACTTACATGGGACATCACAGAGATGTCCAAATAAGGTCTAGTACTAACCACACCAAATGGAACATGGCAGAAATGCACCGTTAAGGTATAGTCAAAACCACACTTAAAGGGTCTTCAAAGAAATGCGTAGTTAAAGTATAGTGCAAACCACACTTTAATTGGACATTGCATAAAGGTCTGACTAAGATGTAGTTCCTATCTTACTTAAAAAGTACCAATAAGGTGTAGTATAAACTACACTTTATTGGGAAATCTCAGAGATTTGTAATTTAGTTGTAGTCCAAATCATACTCCAATGGGACATGAGGTTGGCAGGGCCCTTGAGGGATTAGCAGGATGAATTATTGAAAATGATTCTTTTAGGTGACTAAGCTAGGAATAGCCACAATATGACATCACACATGTCTTTGAGATATCAAATGGAGTCACCACTTTTCACATCATAGAGATGTCCACCTGCGATGTAACTGTGATGCAACTGATGACGTGTCTATGACATCAGTATGATGTTACATTCTTAGCTGGAGGGACTCAGCCTACTTTCACAAACAAATGGGCATAAAGCCCTACTCTTAAAAAGGCAATACAATTATTTCATAAATCCAAAAAATTGATAAAAGGCCTTTTTATATTATTATAGTTGACATATTGTATTGCTGCCTAGGTTATATGTATGGGTATACCATAGGACATCTTGATAAGGATTAGGACAGTGATATCAGCCTGTTTGCAAACACTGCTAATTCTCCTTTTACTTTGAACCCTTAAGGCTACACCCAGCCAAAGATATGAGGTTATAATAATGTTGCAGCAACGTTCTAGATTGATTCTTGTTATTTCACATTGTTTGATTACAGTGAAGTTCTTTTGATGACTCCCAATTATGTTGCTGCAACCAACTGTTGCAGGTTACAACAACGTTCTGTTTAAGTCAGGACTAGAACTCACCTAGTCAGAATGTCACCATGACATTCTATTTTGATTTGATCTTGACCTAACCTTACCAGAACATTACAACATTCTGCCCTGGTTAGGTCTCAACCTCACAGAAAAATAATATAACAGTTATGTGACATTTTAGTAAGTAACAGACAAACCAAAAAACATGCTTGCATAACATGACTGTTACATCGCACCTTGGCTGGGCAGAGATAAGCTAATATAAGAATGTTTGAAAACAAACTGAAACATCTACTCTGATGAATTTGATGAGTCTTACTCAAGTTCACAATAGTCATGATGCTGATTTTGTGTGACAAACTTTTAGTTGTCATACAAACAGCCCAGTACAAGTGCCCAAATGGCTCAGAGGACACTGAGACATAGGTATAACATGATAATGATTAATCCATCCATGTATTTTAAGAATATGTTATGTTAAAGGGAGCCAAAAGCAATGTAGGGTCAAATTTTTGCAAATTCTGTTAACTATTGAAATGACATTGTATCCTATTGCCACAACCCAGGCTTGTAGTAAAATATAGACTGTGAATACAGACTTGAATTACATTGAAATAAATTAAAACTTCCCCTCAGTCAATTTTGGTGACCCACCAAAGTTGCTTTGTTTACAAACATTGCTGCCTTGAGACATAAATGGCATGAGTATTATTGAATTCAATTAAAGTTATAGTTACTTATCATGATTTATACTGCACCAATGGCTAAAGTTAGACTCTTAGAATATATTTTGGTAGTTATTTGTGTTTGCAAAATTCTTTCAAATTTTGACCGAACATTGCTTTTGGCTCCTTTTAAGTCTAAATGAAACAGTAATTGGTTAGAATGAAATCAACAAAAATTATTTCCTACACTACATATCTTGTTAAATGAGGAGAAACTACCTGTGAAATAATGAAAAAGAGTCAATTCTCCATAATTCTAAAGTCTCATGGACCATAACTGTTTCCACCTCTTCATTGTTTCACCATGCCCTTGGGGTAGTGGAGTGGGACCACAAGAGATAGCCATCATGGTAGCTCCCAAATTTCTGTCACGATTCTTGGCTATATAATACCCATGGACAGTTGGGTTGGTAAACTCTGTAAAAAGAGTCTATGAAAAATTCTTATTCAACCTCCCTGAAACACATGTTTTTTCCTTGGTTACATGGCAACCATGATAACTGGGCTCAAATTATAGCTATGAAATGAAAGGTGCTCATGTGCAAAAAGTTTATGGAATGTCTCAATTTGATCCTAGTTCAAGAAAAATGTGTTTTCAGGGTAACTGATTGTCTAAATATCTGATTTTCATGCCAATTTTGAGATTTGACCTTCTAAAACATGACCTTGACCTGGACCGAAGGTCAAATTTGTATATCTATCACTTGCCCAAAATTGATATCTACCTTTGGTGAAAATATGGAACTTCCATCATTAACACTTTTTGACTTATTTGTAATTTAGGTTTTTGAACTCTGTACAAAGAGTCTATGAAAATACATTATTCAACCTCCCTGAAACACATGTTTATCCCTTGGTTACCATGGTAGCCAAGGTAACTTGGTTCAAAGTATTACTATGAAATGAAAGGTGCTCATGTGTACAAAGTTTATGGAGTGTTTCAATTTGATCCTTATTTAAGAAACACGCGTTGTCAAGGTAACTGATAATCAAAATTCCTGATTTTTATGCCAATTTTGATATTTGACCTTGAAAAACATGACCTTGACCTTGACTCAAGGTCAAATTAACATTTTTGACATTTGCCCAAAATTGATATCTACCTTTGGTGAAAATATGGCACTCCTACCATGAATACCTTTTGACTTGTTGATAATTTGGATTTGTGATATCTGTAAAGAGAGTCTATGAAAAAACGTTATTGCACCTCCCTGAAACACGCTTATCCCTTGGTTACCATGGCAACCATGATAACTGAGTTCAAATTTTTGCCATGAAGTGAAAGGGGCTCATGTGTACAAAGTTTATGGAGTGTTTCTATTCGATCCTTATTCAAGAAAGGTATGTTGTCAAGGTAACCGATAGGCAAGATTCCCAATTTTTATGCAATTTTGAGATTTGACCTTCCAAAATGTGACCTTGACCTTGAGTCAAGGTCAAATTCACATATTTGTCATTTGCCCAAAATAGATACCTAACTTTGGTGAAAATATGACACTTCCATCATAAATACTTTCTGATTTATTGATGATTTTGTGATTTTCTCATAAAATGCTATGGTTGCCATGGAAACGGGTCAAAAAACATGTTTCCGGGAAAAAGAATTTTCGGAAACGTGGCATTTCTAAAACTGGAGACATAGGGCTTTCCAAAGATGTCTTCGAATTGCTTTTACCCCTCCGAAAACACCTGACCCCTTTTTCAGACGTAAGGAACCCCACTAACTCATATTTGGCTTTAAAATAACTATTACAAGATTTAGGGCAAAGATGCCTCAAGGCATCTGGCGTGTTTTTGTTGGTGATGCCTCTCGGCATCTGGCGTGTTTTTGTTCGTGATGCCTCAAAGCATCTGGTGGGTGGAAAGGGTTAACACTGGTCGTCAAACTAAATAATATATTATTCACTGGGGTTTATTTGTCTCATAGAAGCCCCACCTCAAGTAGCGTCAATATGGCAATTAATCTTGCCTTTAGTCAGCTGACTAGTGCCATCCACTCTAGTCATTAGGGTTTAACCCTTTAGACCCAATCCAGCCATAATTAAGGTACCCGGAAAAAAATACAGTTTTCAAAGGAGGGCACGTTTATGAATAGTCTACATACAAAATTGGCCAGCATACAAAACTGGCCAATATACCGTTTAAAAGCTGATATGATTTCCTATCCAAACCCCATTTCTATATAATTCATTGCTAGGGGTTGGTTAACCCTTCAGGTTCCTCAATAGCAAGGAATTTAGGGAATTCTGGAGGGAAATCCATGGAAATCTTGGGGAAATCTAGCAATTCATGAATGCAAACTGTGGGGTCTAAAGTGTTAAAAGGATTTACATTTGTCGGTTGCTGGCTGACACAAGTCGAAGGAGTTAAGCATGCAGTAATGTAGAAACATGGCTTCAGCTAACACTGAAACAGAATACACAAAACTACATCTCATTTACTAAAGACAACTTTAAAAGCACATCGCCTGAGGTCGACTTCATCTTAATCAATAGCATTAAAGTGAGCTAAGCATCATGAAGATTAAACGCCTAAAAGGGTTGTTTTTATGGCCTATAATTAGTCAGGTATGATAGGTAATTCATTGCTGCAGGCATGGCAATTAATTACTTTAACAAGACTCATGTTACAGGCTTTAGGTAGAAGGCAGGGTTAGAAGAGTGGCGTGTTGTAGATCTATTTAAAACACCATGCCCAAAAGTAATGGATTGCAGAGTGCATGATTAACCACCTAATTGCTGAGACAACATGACTGATATTATTTTGGCTTGAATGTTGGTTCTACTCTTTGGTGCAAATAGTGTAATGGCAGCACAGAATTCCATAAATCAATACTTTTTCCTTGGCTTCTGTATCAGAGAGAGAAAAGTATTCCTATTTATTATTCCAAAAGCCTTGGTGCTCTAAATTGCATAAATAATGGTTTTGGTTATTGCATAATAAACACACTGATTGTGTGTTTATATAGTTTAAAATTAAAAGTCAACGCTAATTCCGCACGAAACATATTCGCTTGAAGCTTTTTCACGTCCTTGGATTGATATTAATGTCTTCTAAATTGTTAGCATTGTCAGCCCAACGTCAGTTTTTCTATTTAGATCTAACGGGAAAAGTCAAAGGTCAGTGGAACCTATACTACAACACGTCACGACCTTTCATTCTGGTTTAAATTCTAGTAGTAGTCATGTACTATAACTGTACTATATAATCTTTAATGACTAAAACTATGTAAATGACATTAGAACGTCAATTCAAATTTGAAAAGAATAAAGGGAGAGATTATGATTAATGAATGCAATATATGTTGACATCTAGTTTCAGATATATACTCTACATATGACACCTAGAACATACAATATCGGTGACTTCTTTTCCACTCTGTTGAATAAAGCCCCATACCCACTAGGGCAATTCTGACAAAATCAGCTGACTGATCAGTGCTAAAGTCAGCTGATTCTACTAAAAGAAATGGCCGACTTTACCAGTGATTCATATCAAACATGTACATTTCAATATAACATACTGACTGGTGATCTGAATCAGTGATGATTTTACCAGTGATTCTGCCAGTCGCCCGTCGCTGGTTGCTGGGAAACTCACCTAGTGGGTATGGGGCTTTAAAGTCCAAAAACACCTTTATAAAAAACTTACACCACTCGGGTCTGATCTTTTCTCATACATTTACAGCACCGGCCGGTCGTTGCCCCATTACACCAATCAGTATTTAAGGAGGGGCAGGCCCCCTCCGTGTGTAGCCACCACTCCAGGCGATAAGGGTCTCCTTTAACCCTCCTAAATACACTTTAACGACCTCCAGACACCAGCCTTCTCACGTACCAAAAAGTAGTTCCAGACTGAAAAGTAGTGCTGTATTCAAAGGAAGTTTGCAACCATGAGGCGTAGTTTGCACTGTACTTTTTTCTGGGGTATTTGGGTGGCACAGTGGTAAGGTGTAGGCTTAGTCATCCGAAGTTTGGTGGTTAAAGTTTCTGTCATGCAACTGTGGTATCAGACGTTCTCCTTGTAGTCAATGACAGGGTTATCAAAGGTCCCTAGAGGACCACTGGTCATTGTGTGTATGGCCCTGTTTACGGGAACATGTGCGTTAACGAACACCTGCATTGGTAAAAGTGTAGGGGTATGGTCACTACCTTTTAAGGGATTTGATCATCCAGGAGCAAGGGTGAAATAACCTAGTGCTCCAGAACCACTGAGCCTGGTGGTTCAAATGCAAAAATAAAACAAAAAAACTTACACCACACTGGTCTGATCTGTTCTCATACATTTACAGCACCGGCTGGTCGTTGCCCCATTACACCAATCAGTATTTAAGGAGGGGCAGGCCCCGTCCGTGTGTAGCTACCACTCCGGGCGATAAGGGCCTCCTTTAACCCTCCTAAATACACTTTAACGACCTCCAGACGCCAACCTTCTCACGTCCCAAAAAGTAGTTCCTGACTGAAAAAGTAGATCGCTATGAAAAATAAGTAGTTTACGTCTTTTCACATACAAAAATGTAGTAGTATCAAAAAGCAGTTTGCAACCCAGGGTTCGCAACTATAAGAAATAGTTCGCATAGTACTTTTTCCAAGGGAAATTCTAATGAAGCACGAAACATGTCAATCTATTGATTATTAGGCCTATGTCTGAACCAAACATCAAGTCTACAAAGTCGTCGTATACTCTTCAACATTCTTTTTTACCTAAAGTGTACCAATATTGAAGCGAAACTTAGTCTATATTAACCACCACTATTATAATTATTGTTTTAATAGCTATATAAATGATAATCACATGACACGTAAGACGAAATGTCTGTTGCAAGGTTTAGCCATCTCATCCGATATGACTGATTATTCAGAAATGAGCTGTCCTGGAATTTGGGACTGTTATTCCTTGCCGTTGGGAATGAATCGATAATATGACGAATGTTTTGGGAAATGTGCTGACTTCTTGGGAAAGGCAGGTGGGTTTCACACGTAATGTCCCATAAAGGCCGTACAGCACATCATGGCCTAACAGAACCTTGTAATAGAACACACGAAGAAACCTGTTTTGCAACAACACAGCAATATATTCCTCATGTTTTTTTTAAATTCACTTATTTTAGCTGGATATATATTACCATTATTTGATCTACATCTTTTGTAAGCAAAGTAAGTCCAGATAAGCCTGCGGGTGTTTTAAATACTCTAAATCAGCTGTCCGTGGTAGGGAGAATTGAATAGAGAACTCTTCACTCTCTTCTTATTACTTACCAGAAATAATATGTTGTTGTGCTTATTCAGCTGGGTTTAACCTGTCCTGGGGATTGTGATGATGTTATGAAGATTTCAAATACACCAATGTCAAACGGAACTCCTTGCTTATATTCGTTTTGCCAATATTCTAATTGGGATCGTTTTTTCACATGGCAAAGAATCCTACCAATATAAGTCCTACCAATATAAGTATAAAGTGACTATGTCAGGATTACCTTGTCAATGAAACATCCTTTGCCATTTTCCATGAGGTGTTATGATATAATATAAGACGAGGCATGGATTCGAACCTGGAACCTTAAGATCAGTTAACCATTGCTCCACCACTGTGCTCTTAACTGCACTATACTGCAATAAGTCCATCCTAGTTTATACCATCATTAAATTTTACCATGAAATATTTTCAAAATTGCCTCCATGCTTATTTCATGCATAATACAAAATTAAACAGAGCAATTTGGTTGATAAGCTGCTCCTCAAATTTGTAAAATGCAGCTTTATATTTTGGCCTTTTCCCCATAGGAACCAATGTTAAAGCCTGTCAGCCCAACCTATAATGTCAAACCTTTTTTTTTGCTCTGAAATACAGCATTTTGATTGGCTGGCAAACCTGTAAATCTGCCAGTTGGTAAAATTTAGGAAATCATGGAATGTTTCATTGGAACTTATGGTTATTTTAGTAACCCCAACTCTAGTAGACAAGGATAGTTTATATGGTAATTTTGTCCAACCCTTGTCCAACCCTTGGATTTACTTAATGTGGGACGGGCTTTTCAAGGATTTAAATTTCACGAGTTTATACCTCATAAATTATATCTATGGAGCACGTGATTCAGCAATCAGTAATACTAGGAAACAAAAGTCAAAACACCCTTAGGGCCAATTCCTGATAAGCGAGTAGCATGTTTCTCTAGCTTCTCGATTTACTATAACTCCTTGTTTCCTCAGAGATTTCGAAATCCCATCCCACTGGCATCTTGATACAAACACGAACATAAAGATGTCACAGGCATGTCCGGTATGTTTATGAATTCCGACCCTCCACTGACCGTTCCGTGTAACCGGAAGCGTTTAGGACCTCAGGTAATGTCCAAATAGTACCACTAGGGCCTGATAGATGGCGTTGTGGCATGCAATGACGTCAAAAACAATGTCGGTCAGAAAAGTTGAAAAACAGTTGAGTGTGGGCGCGAAAATGTATTATGTTCATGTTCCTGACATGAACTGAAACAAATATGAATATTTGTGCGTGATTTGAATTATGAAATTGTAGTACACTTTCATTCAAGCAATTCTTATTTGCTATGATTGTTTGCATAATAATAACAATATAGTATTACAGTCATTAAGAACTACGTGCACAGCATACATTTTGACGGGTATCTGATGTAACACTTTATCGTACCCATGATTACAGTTTGGTTAATATTTCAGTTACATTATTACGTTATTGTAAACTTCGGATTCAGTGACCTATTCCCACACATCTAGTACGTACGTTGTACACGGGCAGAATTGAACTTAGCAGACTGACCTACCTACTTGCCATTAAAATATAGCGTTTATCCAAAGTAATCATTTTCATTATCAGATCGAAAATAGATCGACTCATAAAGTTTCATGTATAAACAGAATATTCCGATTGGGATGAAGCTATCTTTGTAAGCAGTACAAGAAACGGTAGCAATTCTCGGGCAACACGTAAGAAGTATGTAGAAATGTGAGCTAGTCCCAGGCAGGGCAGGCAGGGCACATATTGTGCCACACTTGAAAAGTCGCCCATCGCAGTAGCTGGATGCCGTTCCATTGGGACAAGAGAGGGACAAGCCATCCAGACAATCAAACACATCTTCTGGTATATATACGGGCACCACCATAATTATAGTTCAACTATTTATGGGCAATCTTGTGGCGCAGCTTTTGGATATTGGCTTTGAAATCACCAGGTTGGTGGTTCAAGTCTTGATCCCTCTTCTGTGGTATCAGTCATCCTCCCTGTGGTCAACGACAGGGTTATAAACTTCTAGTGCCAATGGCTGTTGTATGTGGTGCCCTGCCTATGGGGCACTGCATATAAAACACCTGCCTCGGTAAAAATGTAGGGGTTAGGCCTCTATCTTCTCATAGATCCGATCTTCTAGGGGCAAGGGGGGAAACATCAGGTGCTCCGGAACTACTAGTCTGGTAACTCAGAACAAACAACAACAATACAACTTTACCATGTAAACCAAATGTCTTAAATGTATACATCCAATTCCTCTTTCCCAAAAGCTCTTGGCTTTCTAAGGTAAGTCATGGACATCCTAAAAGTAACCCATAATGTCAAAAGAAGAAGTTTTAAACCAAGTGACACAAACTACCCAAGTTTAAGTACTTTCGAAGCCAGACGAGGGTAAAAGGGTATGTATCAGTTGCTTTGAGAGATCCCCCCCCCCTTATGGTAGCAGTGATTTTCTTCGCATATCTCCCCCCGTCCCTATACTTATATCCGCCCTTAAGTAGAGGGGATAGGGGAATCCCGCCTGGGCTTGGGAGAGTGATGGGATTCTTTGGTTAATGCCTGTTCGCGTGTGGTCTGGTATATATGTCTTCTCTGGAGATGAGGGGGGAGAGTGGAGATGAGGGGGGGGGAGTGGAGGCACCAGGGGACTGTAGTGGTGGAGTTAAGGTTGGTTTCCACTAGCCGACTTTTACTCTCCATTACAGGAATTGTCAATGAGAACATGAGCCATTTAAGTACATGTTATTTATCATTAACAAGGACTTTGAATTCTCCTTTAATTGGCGTGTACAGGTTCCTCTAATATTGCTCATAATTTAAAGCTTAACAACAGGAGTTGATTTTGTGAGGGGGGAGGGCGGTTGACGCACACACACACTCTTAATTTTTTTTTACCAAATGTACATCTTTTTAAATGTAAAATTCTAGCCCACGGAGTGGGCGCCTCAAATCGTTACATAAGTACACCCCCGTTCTAAAACCTCTGGATCCGTCCCTTGAGGAAACTGAGGAAAGTTGGAAGTTGTCAGTGGTAAAATCACCCAGTGAAATACAAGCTTTAGGCCAAGGGTAGCCAGGATTTTGGAGGCCCTTACCAGATATCACTGCATATGGATGTCCCTAAGCTGTGCGACCACCAACGACGATATAGACGGGCAGTATATATCCACTGAGGTAGGCAGAGGCGATAGTGGCATTGGCGGCACTCGTTTGGGCGACTTATAGGTACCGGTCAATTTTCAGTGGCGCAGTGATATGGGGCTGGGATGGGCGGTTGTGCGGCTCGGTGATGAGGCAGTGGGGACGGCGGATGTAGCGGCACATTTATATTTGTATCGATTGGCACTGGTGGTACTTAAGGCCCCAATAATGGCGAACCGATAAAAACGAAGGCGACAGCGATTTGTCTTTGGGGGACCTGGAGTGACTGGACCCCTCCCCCTGCCTCCCGCCTCGGCCTTCTTGGTATACTGATGGCACTACACCCTTAAATTCGACAGGGTGACATGTGGCCCGTTGCACAATAGAATTTCGTTGTGAGGATCAAACAACGGAAGCACAACGAACTTTTGCTTAGCAGGGAAATGTTTCTTTGTTATGAAAATGTTCCCTTGTTACTTAAATATAATAAATCTCTGGTTCTAATGAATGGAATTTAATTCTGTAAATTGATATAAAAAGGGAAGACATTAGAGAAAAACCTGCAACAGTTAAAAACTCTTTTAGGGCATTCTAAATATATATAAAAAAAATTGTTGAAATTTTTTCGTTGTTAATTTATTAAGCAACAGCAAACTCTTTCACTATTTATCACATTTTCGTTGTTACGAAACCCTTTGTGCAACGGGCCAATGGGCCTTTTGGGGCCTAATGGCATGCGACATGAGATTTTAGGAAGATAATGATAAGGGACATTGCAATTTCTTAAATTCGATAGTGTCACATAGCTATTTCTTAAATTCGACAGGGTGATATTGTCTTTCCTTACGCCCCATACCCCCTAGGCGATTTTACCAGCGACTGGCGATGGGCGACTGGGAGAATCAGCTGACTCTTAAGGTCAC
Organism: Lepidonotus clava; assembly: GCA_936440205.1. Lineage (NCBI taxonomy): Eukaryota > Metazoa > Annelida > Polychaeta > Phyllodocida > Polynoidae > Lepidonotus > Lepidonotus clava. The sequence continues at coordinate 12,029,812 of OW387138.1, forward strand.
CTGTAAGTATGGTATATTGGAATGTGCAGGTTTGATCTGAATCGCCGGTAAAATCGGCCGATTATTCTGGTAGAATCGGCCGATTTTAGGGCCAATGACTCAGCCGACTCAGCCAAAATTGCCTAGTGGGTATGATGCTTTCAATTCGACATAAGACATCGGGACTCCCCATCAAGGGCCCCATACTGACCACATGGGGGTAGGGTGAGGGAGGTGGTGTTAGAGACGCTGTTGACCAACGCCTGGAGGGATGACCACTACCGCCAGGGGGAGGTACTGGTCAAGGCCACTGATATGAGTACTGACCGCCCATTGGTCGCCTGCTGACCAGTGGTCAAGCCTCGATAAGCTTACCAGGGTCGGCTCACTTCCACCCCCCTTTCCGCCAACCCCCTGCCCCTCACTACCCCTATTCCCTCCACACCAACCCCTCCATACACGCGGCCGGGACTCCCACCGCCCTTTCTATATCATTAATGCTTCGATAGTCAATATCAGCATCGGCTAAAACGCCACCCCGCCGACCGCGCGACCGGAAATGGCGCGTCGTCGGGCAGCGCTTGTTCACCTAATGCTTGCTCAATAACAGTGCAGGGGCGACCCTAAGCAGGCCCATAACGCGACCCCTATTTCCACTAAATTGGCCCTGATGGCGGGAGGAGAAATTCAACTGACAGGCCCTTATAGATCTTTAATGCCTTCGTGGCTTTTTCTTGGCATTCCCGTCGGTTGGCATTCAGTGGTAGTGGTCTAGGTTCTACCCTTGGCTAGTTTCTATTATATATCTGTATGATTGGAACCAGAGTTCATATGTAGGCTGATATGAGGTACAACAGTTTGGTTCTTATGATTGTATTTCACTGAAATTCAACTGACGGGCCATTATAGATCTTTAATGCCTTTGTGTTTTTTTCTTGACATTCCCGTCGGTTGGCATTCAGTGGTAGTGGTCTAGGTTCTACCCTTGGCTAGTTTCTATTATATATCTGAATGATTGGAACCAGAGTTCTTATGTAGGCTGATATAAGGTACAACAGTTTGGTTCTTATGATTATATTTCACTGAAATTCAACTGACGGGCCCTTATAGATCTTTAATGCCTTCATGGCTTTTTCTTGGCATTCCTGTCAGTTGGTGTTCAGTGGTAGTGGTACCTTAACCTTTAGCCAGTTTATATTGTATATCTGGAAGTGGAATAAGGTACAGCAGGGGTAGACACAATATTTCTGAATGGGGGGGGGGTTCAGCATTTAGGCTAAGTACTAAAATGGTATGCATTCATACCCATGTATGAGGCATTTTTCTACCAAAAGAGAACGGGGGTCAGGAATCCCTAGACCCCAACAGTTTGGTTCATATACCTATATCTAAATATATGCAATGTTATTCAAAGCTCATGTAATTTCCTATACATTGGTAAATCTACTTCTGTGCATGTAATATTGTTGCGACTTTGCACTCTTTGATAAAACAACTCAAGCTGAATTTGACAAGTGGAAAATATGGGAGATAACAATGGTGACAGCCATGTGGTAACGATGATAGTTGTTCTATTAAACAGTGCAGGGCTGACCCTAAACAGGCCAATAACGTGACCCCTTATTCCCCTAAATTGGCCCTGATGGCAGGAGGAGAGATTCAACTGACGGGCCCTTATAGATCTTTAATGCCTTCGCACATTTTCTCTTGGCATTCCCATCGGATTGTGTTCAGCGGAAGTTGTCTAGGTTCTACCCTTGGCTAGTTTCTATTATATATCTGTCTGATTGGAACCAGAGTGCATAATATTCGTGAGGGCCTAATAGAGGTACAACACTGCCTTATCTCCCTCCATACAAAAATCCAGTCCGAAATTTCAACAACAGTAGAGAATGATTGTGTTATGCATACTTGCAAAATAGATTAAGTTGCAGTTATTGAAAATCCCTTTGTGCAAAATGTAATTCTTATAATATAAGAATTACATTTGGCAATATATTATATTCAACATCATTATTTTTTATGAGTGTCATTCAGGCTAAGAGCATGACCATGACATTAGGGTTACTACATCCATTTAGTTATTTGGTAATTGGTCGCCTTACACCCTAATTAACTGCAAGGGTCATATCAAGGGCGGTGCATTTTTGTAGCAGTGAGACCCAATGCCCTCTTTATATTGCTGCCTCACTGAAATATCATGCCATAGGCCCATGTGATACCACATCGAGTCACATTAAACTGACACCAGGCCAACCGGTTATGTTTTGTGGTTCTCACCTCATATCAAGGGTGAGGCAAGCAGCAACCACTACCATTTTTTAAAGTCTTTGGTGTTACTTGGCCAGGTTTGAACCCATGACCTCCCACACTCGAAGCAGGCACCCTACCATCTGAGCTGCTGGGTCTGGTACTACATTTATCCCCAGTCCCTAACCATATGCGAGACATGATCATGTTGACACATAGTTAAAAACCCACAATATCTTTTTCAATCCTAGAGCAACAATAGTCAATCAATCAATTCATGGTTTTATGAATATTGAATGACAATCTAATAGGAACAACAACAGATCAATTAACCCATGCATAATTATTCGACCCTCCCACGCAGGCTATAAAAATCAACCTTTGTGATCTGAACATCTGCGTAGAACCCTCTTGTCCTTTTTCATGAGGTACCAATGAATGCAGCTCTCTACATGCAAATTATTATGCTTATGATTTTTTTATCTGTTTGATTATCTCTGAGAATATGGAGAGCCATACATCCGTATACCATTTGAAAAAGAATAGTAAAACCTTTCTAGTCATTTATAATAGTAATTACCTTAAAAGGAGGCAGAAGCAATATCGGGTCACAATTCAGCAAAATGTATTAATTAATGCAAAACCTTATATGATCATAACAGAGGCCCATGATAAAATATAGGCTTTAAAACAGGTTGTAACTTCAACACAATACTTGTCACCAGTCAATTTTGGTGACCTGCCAAAATTGATTGTCTACAGGCAGAAAGGACTGGAATTCAAGTTAGATTCAAGTCAATTTTCATGGTTTAAACTGTTCTGCTAGGGAAGGTTAGGCCTTTAGAATGTATTTTTATATTAATATTTTTATTGTATCATATCTAGCACAACATTGTTTTTGGCTCCCTTCATTACAACGGCCAATATTCTAAACCGGCGATGAAAATCGGCATGTTGAATATAGGCTTTAGTCCTCTAGAGTCCATCCCCTGTACACTCATTACCCTGTCCCTTTGATATTCCATACCCTGACTTCTCTGTCTCCTGCCATTCAGCCATGGCGACGGAAAACTCAGCAGCCGCCCAGGAAATGAATGGTCCCCTGCTGAGACGTTGATTTTGTCCGTGTTCAGGGACCATCAGGGCTGGCGCGCCATCCCCATACTATTATCTGTATATACAGGGACCTTCAGTAGTGCCTGATAGGGTCTAGATATGGCCTTCCACCAGCCAATAAGTCACACCACTAGTTCTGCCTGACTGGCACAATGGACCTCAGGTAGCCATTTGTCAATAGCATTGGGTATCCGGATGGCGGGATGAAATGGTTAGCAGATGGGGGTGTTTGGTATACTTGCTGCATTGGTTATGTACAGCTCTTAGTCTATCTACATGCTTTGGATATAAGACTTCAGTCATTATATTGCTGATGCTTATAAATGTATGTATATTAGAAAAAACGAATCAAAATTACTACATAGTTGGTGGTGGATTCTTCATTTTTGTAATGTGATTAAAGTTCAAAATGTAGGGTTTCATTGTATAATTGCCTTTGTAAGAATGTATATCAGAGAGATATGGCTTTCTTGCTGCCAATAAATCACACTACTAGTTCTGCCTGACTGGCACAATAGACCTCAGGTAGCCATTTGTTGGTAGCATTGGATATCCTGATAGCGGAAGCAATGTATATCCCTGTGTTGGAGCAGGCGTGGTTTCTCAGTATACTTGCTGCGCTGGTTATGGCTCCTGTGGCCCGTTGCACAATGGGTTTCGTAACATGAAAATATAATAGATAGCAAAAGAGTTCGTTATTGCTTAATAAATTATTTGCAGATATTTTTCTAACAACTAAACATTTTTTCAACGATTTTTTTTCTATATTTAGAATGCCCTCAAAGAGTTGTCACTTTTACTGGTTTTTCTCTAACTTCTTCCCTTTTTATAACAATTTACAGAATTCAATTCCATTCATTAGAGCCAGAGATTTCTACTATCTTCGTTACAAGGGACAATTTTCATAACAAAGAAAAAATTTCGCTGTTAAGCATTTGTTCATTATGCTTCCGTTGTTTGATCCTCACAACGAAATTCTATTGTGCAACGGCCACTGGTTTTTCTATATGCTTCAGATATGACATTTCATTCACCATATTCTTGAAGGGCGTAAAGCAACCAATAACCAACCAACCAACCATATTCTTGATGGTTGGAAATGTATGGGCCTTAAATAACAGAAAAACTACGTCTAAAGCAACACATACTTAGATTACAATCTAAAATTTGAATTGTCAGGTCCCACGGCATAAATGCCTTCGTCAGACTTTATCGAGTAGACAGATATGGCCTTTCAGTAGCCAATAAGTCACACCACTAGTTCTGCCTGACTGGCACAATGAGCTTGAGGTACTCATTTGCCAATAGCATTGGGTATCCAGCTTTTGCGAAGCAAAGGATATCCTATGTCGGAGTGGCTGGGTCTTTTCTATACACTTCCTGCACTCTCTATGAGTTCCTTTTTGTCTATACAAAATGAGACTTGGAGAATCCAACTCAGAGGTATTGTCTTCTATACTCTGTCTGCTTTTTTTCCTAGTAGTTCCATATCAGAGCAATTCTTCAACATTTTACCCAATTTTCGGAAACAAGAAGTACAACAATGATCATTTTAACATCTAATTTATTGTTGTAGTCCTTGTACCTTTCAATTCAAAATATCCCAGGTTTCAAGAAGACAAAATGAACAACTATATATAACATCTATGATTAAAGTTCTTTTATTTTCCCTGACAAGTGTCTGGCAGTAGAACATTTTAGTATTTCATCTCTGTTGTCTTTCTTCTCAATATTCTGTACAAGTCTTGATGCTTCACAAAGGAAACCTTTCCAATAGATACCTACATTTTAAAAGCATAACATAAAACTGTTTCATCTGGGCATGGAGCAAAACATTTGAGGGACATCTCATCTTTTACACTTCAAACCAATGGGCCTTATGATAATTCTATCTCCAACCACCACCAGGGTATCTGGAGGATTTATATTTCTGTGCCCTTTCATTCCACCTGCTGGTGCTAGTGGCATGACCTATGGGACCTGTATGACACCTCTCTGAGACCCCTGTGGCAACTTGCCCAGCCTAGACAATGTTATGTGGGCAGAGGTTGGCATTGGTTCAGGGCTGAGATGTGAAATAGGGAGGAGAGGAAAGCAGGTGATAAATAAAGGCAGAGGTGTGGAGGAAAAAGTATTATGTACTGTTGAATTTATAAGTAAATGTGACCCGTTTTGGCGAATTGAGTCGCATGTCGCACAGGACGAATTTTAGTTAGTTATACCATCCGAAAATACCAATTCTTAGCATTAGAACGAGGTATAGCATGCGACATCTGACTCATTGGGACATCCAACACATTTCGCTAAAACGGGTCACAAATAAAAGATAACTTGGCAAACAGGTTGTTGTGCAGAACAAGGTTTTTGCTGTATTTTAAGAGAGAAATGTTTATGAGCCAACACTGCTAACTACAGATGCAACTTGAGACCGTGGATATGTGGGTGAACAATCTTAGATTTCTAATTGGATCACTGAATTAGGTGATAACCTTATCGATATCATACTCTAAATAATTATAATTATATATATATATAATTATATATATATATATATATATATATAGGTCTACTTATATATGTGCCCACATAAATATAGGTATATATATATGTATGTATTCTTGTATGTAACATATATTTATGTGTAATAACTATGAAATAGAACAAATCATATGGTAACCACAAGCAGTGGTAAAGCTACAACCTAGGAAATACAGAGGAAGGCAGAATACAGTATCCACAAAGGAAGGTGTGGGTGTCATAAGGGAATCGGACAGGAATAAGGAACGCGGCCAATGGGCGGGCCGAATGGGCGGGCCGAATGGGCGGGCCGAATGGGCGGCCAAGAGGGGGCGGTGACAGATCTGTGAGGGCGACCGGTGTGACAGGGTGACATCCCCCGGGGATGGTCACCCAAAGCATTGGATAGCCCCGCCCGGCCAGCCCTTAAATTAGCACTTCCAAATCAATACCAATGCATTTTGTATGTGGCTCTAGAAATCTGGCCCCCTCGTGTGCCAATGATGTATACTGAGGGTAGCATATCTCATCAAATGCCCCTCTGTTGGTGGGTGTTGCAGAGGTTGGTTGGCTAGGAGATTGTATGGATATGGTGAAGTGAGTGAATGGGTAGTTGTCACTTTGATGTATATCACTGGCAAAAGGGTGAAAAAAGTATAATCCTGGAAAAATTCTGCATCCGCGTTCCAGTGAAATCAGCATTCATTAACTATCAATATGACCCTTTGCTATCTCTGTGACAGACAATGCAATGGCGTTAGTGTGAAAACAGTATATTTGTAAAAAAAAAAAATATATAAAAAATCTACATCCGCGTCATAGTAAAATCGTCATTCGTAAACTATAAATAAAACCTCTAGTCATATCTCTGAAAGAGTGGTACTGCAAGGTCATGCTTCAACCAGGATACCTTCCTACCTTTGGGCAGCCAGATGTGTACTATTAAATCTGCTGGTCGGGGCTACTTCAGGCATGGTGGTATTAGCACATTAAATATCCATAGGCCCCCTTTCCCATCCAACACAAACACATTTATACCAGTGTTCGGACAAAACAGGCACTTCTAAGCAGAGGTGTTGTGTGGGCTCTGTTGACAGGAGAAAAAAATCCCATTCAACTTATTGCATGCTCCATTTTGCATATTACATGATTAGTAATTGCCTCGAATGAACTTCCTTTTGTAGTTTTGTGTCACAAATGGTTTGTATACATACAGGAAATTAGCTTTTATGTGGGATACATTGAATTGAAAGAACAGAATGTAGTACTTTTTGTACAACCATGACCTAAGCTCCCAGCCAAGCTGCGACGTAACAGAAACATTCTGCAACTATACTTTTTTAGTCAGTCAAGTACTTACTAAGATGGCATGTAACAATTACTTTATTTATGGTTAGATCAAAACCTTACCAAATCAGAATGTTATTAAAACATTATTTTTAGGTGAGGTTAGGATGAGACCAAAACAGAACATTATAAGAACATTCTGTTTTGGCTGAATTACGTAACCAGAATGCTGTTATTGGACAGCAATGTTATTGGGAACCATCAAAATAATGTAACAAGAACCAATACAGAACTAAACAGAATGTTGCTGCAACGGTATAATAACATCACATGCTTGCCTGGGCTAGTGCTAGAAAATGGCTTTTTGATATGGCCTCTACCAAAGCTTAGCACTATTGTCAGTGGGCCCTGTAATATCAAACAGCTACCTGTCAGCTAATATTAAGAGACAAATCACTTTAATTAAATACCATCTAAAAGATTTATAGCAGGCACTCACAAGAGTGGTATTTTACATTTATCACTAGAGCCATTTCTATGCAGGTAAGGTATTCTTGATTGCCTATAAAACATTGAATGTCCTGGTCTACCCCTTTGTTAACGTGGTACTTGGACTGTGTAGATTGTGCTGGTGGATTATATAGAGATAAAGGTCTAACTAGTCGGGATCAACGCCCTTTGAGCAGGTTAAACAGTGCAATATCACCCACACTGCTGATGAGGGGTGCATACAAAGGGAGGTGTGTATTGACAGATTGTATGAACCGCTCCTTATTTTCAGTATATTCAACAGCTTTTGAATATTGTTTAGGTGATGACATATAGAAGGACCTTTTGGGTTGTTCTTGGGTAGATGTACGACTCATGAGAATCAAAAAGCCTAAGGGCTTTGCCCTGGATATGGCCCGAGGGTGAAGCCCGAGTGCCATGACCAACCCTTTTGGATTGTATTATACATGTAGAAGTACTATTTAATAGCAGCATACATTATAACAATTTTGAAATATAAAAAATGCCATATTGCTCATCTATTTGAAAATGTGGTGAATAATAAAGACTATCATTCATATTTCATATTTACAATATGTTAGCTGTCATTGCAATAAAGAATCATAGAGCAGTCTTGTAACACCAGAAGATAGGAGAGGGGTCTGTACAATTATAGACTAAATAATATGCTAAAATGACATAGCATTTGCAAAGCACTGCAAAGCAAACTGTACACAGCTGCAAGAACAGTATCTAAGGCCCCACACTATCATAACACAAGACTTATGTCTGTTTGGGAAAACCCCCTACAGTTAAATCCCCCACAGGCCTGGGGAAGCCTCCCAATTAGATTACTCCACAACCACACTTGTCTGCCACTCCCCCCCCCCCCCCCCACACACACACACCCTCCAGACCACCCATGGACTATGAGGGGTTTTGACAAAGACAATGCTTGTCATGGCTAACCCTGTTTGAAGCTGATTGATGAGACCAGTTTATATCACACCAGTGGCATGAGGAAACATGGCAGAATCTGGTTACCCGCGGGCCCTGGCCCAACCAGACAGATAAATCGCTGGACTGTAGTTTCGCCCAATTCCGCTAGGTGCTCAAACTAGGATTGTTAACCAGCAACCATTTTAGGTGGGAATTCCACCTTGCATCCCAGCATGCTTTGGGACTACTGGTTTCTGGCAGGTAGGACCATAAACCAGCCAGATGACCAACAATGGTCAAAGGGGTTATCCATGCTATAAATAGAGGAACAATAAAATAGTTCTTTATAAATTTTAAGTGACCAGTAGTGGCCATGGACTGTTGTGCATGTGAGGACCTATTATGCAAGTGGTATCTAGGTCATGGAAGGACTAATAAATCGCTGGCCCATTGCACAGTGCAGGCGTAAATAGCCCCCATCGCACGCACATACCCCCTGGTGGTGGCTCATAAACAAACGGATGTACCCCATGCACATGAGCATTCTATATGGTGGTAAGTGTAAGCTAATGGCTCATGAGGTGACTGACCTTTTCTTGGTCTCGCGTTTTGTAAGTGAGGTCATCTATCACTGGTCTGTTGTTAATTAGCAGTGGTATTGCTGATATGTCAGATTTGTATTCATTTTAATAAGATAGAATATACTTGTTAAAAAACTTGAACTTGAGTATATATATCTCATTATTGTTCATTTACTATGTTCACTTATGTTTGTTCACCTACATCGGAAGAATTAGAAGGGTTAGTAGGCTGGATTAGAAAAGTGGGGGGAGAGTGGAGGGTTTGTAGGTTAGGCTAGAAAAGTGGGGGGAGATTGGAGGGTTAGTAGGCTGGGCTAGATAAGTGGGGGGGAGTGGAGGGTTAGTAGGCTGGGCCAGTACGGTGGCCCAGAAGTACAAAACCGCGCCGCTACCAAATTCCGCCGCGTCGCTACCAAATTCCGCCGCACCGCTACCAAATTCCGCGCACCGCTACTAAAAACGCCGCACCGCTACCAAAAACGCCGCGCCGCTACCAAACCAAAGTTCTTTGCTCCTTGACCAAACTGCGTTCCCCTCTTACCAATAGGCAGAGACTCCAGGCCCCGACGGCTCGTAACTTCCTAGACTGGATTAAGGTGGATCAAGCCACTGTTGTCGTAGCAACGTTCTTATCAGGTTAAACTAAACGGCTCGTAACTCCTAATCCAGTCTAATCCACCCTTAATCTAACCCCACTAGTTAAATTAAATATCTTGGCCCTTATCAGGTTTTCAGAGGATCGGATTAAGGTTAGACCAATAATATGTCCTCTTACATTGTGTCTCGGGGATACTACGAGCCGTTGCCTCTAATCCCGTTTTTTGCTTAATCCTGTCTAATTCACCCAAACCCAATCCCGGAGATTACAGCGGATTACACAATTACGAGACGTCGGGCCCAGGTTGGGTTAGCTTCAAATCGGGAGATTGTCCTCATTGCTAGATGTATCTAAATGACAAAATATAAAGGAAATTTCATGTAATTCCGTTGCTGTCATTTTTTTAAAAATTCTTTATTAACGTGGCTTGCTTCGGCTCAGGCCGGTTTTCTAGCAAGTCCACCAAAATAGATATCACACTGAGTTTCAATTGGTTTGTACAAGTTGTTACAGAACTTTTGATGACGGTAGACAGTCAATATAAATATATGATATACAACAAATATTCAAATTCAGACAAATTGGTTGTTTTACATATCAGTTTGTACATACCTCACAGACCTTTACGGGTGTAATAAGGAAAACATATAATATTGATTTACAGTAATATAATTAATTGGCAATATAGTTTCTAATGTACACTCCTATGAAATTAATGTTATAAGGCAATCATTTATCCAAACACATTAAGGTCTAGGCCATGGCTATCTGCTTTTGATCATTTTTAAATTGATCATAAGTAGGAATATTTCTTTGTACAACTGGCAAATTGTTCCAATTTTTAGCACCATAGTAAAAGATATTTTCTTTAAATTTTTCACATGTTGGTTTAGTAGTTTTGAATAATAATGCATCATGTCTTCTGGTAGGTAAATTTCTATTGTCGACATGCTTGGTATTTGCTCTTTGTTTGTACATAAAATTCAATGCATGCCAGTTGCGTCTTTTAAATAAATAAGGTAATGAAGCAAGTGTATGTAATTCATCAGTAGATAAAGGTAATTGATTATGGGTCAGACAGATTTGTAATCCTCTGTTCTGGAGTTTTTGTAATATATAATATATGTGTGTGTGTGTGTGTGCAGGTCTTATAAGGTCTTCCAACTCCAATGCTTAAAGGTGTCTGGATCGGAGGTCCCGTGTCTTATCTCGAATTTAAGAAACGGCCGTGTCGCCTGTCACTATAGGCCTATCACAGATTAGACCCATGTCACATGTCGAATTTAAGAAATAGCCATGTCGCTATGTCAATTTTAAGGGTCTAGACCCATAGCATAGGGCGGATGTCAGGAATAGGTTCATATTATATATTATCACTTTTTATAGCGATCATTCACATTTAATCTAATATGGATTAATATGGCAGACAGCCATTGATAATACGATATCTCATAATATTCAACAAAATATTATAATAAGAATTTCATAGCAAGCCCGTTTCTGGGGGCAGGGGGGGGGGGGGGTGGTTGACGTGGGGTATGTGTCACCGCATTTTTCCGGAGCGGCGTGACGTTTTCTGGAGCGGCGCGGCGTTTTTCTGCAGCGGCGCGGCGTTTTTCTGCAGCGGCGCGGTGTTTTCTGCAGCGGCGCGGTGTTTTCTGCAGCGCCGCGGTGTTTTCTGCAGCGGCGCGGCGTTTTCTGCAGCGGCGCGGCGTTTTGTACTTCTGGGTGAGGGGAGAGTGGAGGGTTAGTAGGTTGGGGGAAAAGAGGGGGAGAGTGGAGGGTAAGTAGGCTGGCCTAGAAAGGTGGGGGGAGAGTGGAGGGTTAGTAGGCTGGTTTGTCTCCAGTCACAGTCTCTATGTCAACCGCACGACCACCTGGAGGGTCGTCAAATTGCACTTCCGGTCATCCGGGACCTGGTGGGTCGTCGACCGGAACCGGAAGCACCAGGCCCCTCCCCTAGGTTAGGGGATGTTAATGATCACGTGATCACGTGTTAAACCTACAGACTGCTGTTGGGACCATTGCCCACCCTCCCACCGGCGATTTGTCTCAGTGTTTTAGTGTTCTTTTTATGTTGTGTCTGGTTCCCTTGGACAGGCTAAATTTAGCATATAATATCCTTGATGATCTGAGGCATCAATACTTTTATTGATTCTCATTATGGCTAATCCAATTGGGAATCATTATGTCATGTTTAGTTTTAATGTTTTTATAATAATGGTCAATCCTTATATCAGCGTATTAAAGAACAATATTAAACTATCACTGAATATGTTTTAGATGGCTACCATTCAATATGTTACGAAAAGAAATCTCATAAAGTGATTTAATGGGTTCAGTGATTTCATTCACTCCACAATATAGTACATTGCAATGTTGATGTCTAAGCGATAGCATGGTGAAAATAATGTGAAATGGATCCTTGTAAGGGTGATTTCCAGTGTTATGTGAATAATCTTTTGAACAATTAATCAGTCATCATGGGGGGCCACCAAAAAAAGAAAAAGAAACTTCGTACAGGCATTTTTACCCATTTCTCTTGGCTATGATAGAAATTCTCCCCCAGAAAAAATGTACGAGAATTTCGTGGAAATAAAAATTCATTGAAAAATCATACTAAAATCATTCATAATATATATTCAACTAAAGTACTTTCTAATGTGCATTTGAAATACTTTGGGACACTTTGAGATTGTATAATTTTGACAAGAAACTGAAAAAGAAAATCTACGAAACTTTGTTTTTTTCAAAATCCCACGATAGATCAACCCTCCTATTGTGGGTTTTATAACTTTTCGTGGACACAATTTATTTGTATTTTCTTTTTGGTTGCCCTCCCAGGTTACCCTTCTAGAATGATCAGCTGTGTGTCACGAGTCTATATTATAATGCAATAACATGCTTTGTAATATGATTAAACTGAAACTGATGGCAGGGATCATTTGAATATTTTTCTGTCAGGTTGCGAAAGAACAAGACAGCAGCCCTTTATATGAGTTTGAATATTCCAAAAACGATTCAGTCTTTGAGAATAAAAACATGTTATTTAGTGGCTCATTTCTTCAATTTTGAAAATTAGTTTGAGAAGGCGATCCATAAAAAACATGAAGATTAACTTCAAGAGATAATATCAATATCTCTAATGATCAAAAAAATCATTTCAATAAGTTATTTAACTTTTACTTACAAGTATTGTGAAACTTAACTTCCTCACTTTTTGGTCCACTTTTGCAAGGATCAGTAAAATGTAAAAAGAGCATATCCATCTCAAGGTAGACTAACGTCAGATAATTTACTTCAGTATTCTTACAGTTCTCCGAAATTGAAATATGTACACATCCATGGCTAATGGCACAGGTACAATTACATCATTATGTTTCTACATTTCCTGCATATGTAGCGTCACATTGCCAACATAGTCTTTATGTGTTTACCACAAGTCTCATGAGAAAATACAAAGTCAATGTACATCCATGTAATTCTGTCAGTGGAAGGAGATGCATCTGTGTATTCCCATGAAACTTGAGGTAAATGTTAAACAGACATATGTAACCGAAATAATAAACTGATGAATACTATACAATGGAATAGTATGTATTGTTTCTTTACTGCTTTTCCTTGTGCTTCTGTGGGAATCACAAAGCATAAGTTATCCAGCCTCCATACTTCCCGTCATATGCAGCATATCGCTTTTTTCTGTCTTGTACATTTCAACAGGCATGTCTCGTATTTGCACAGAAACAAGTTATTTAAGTTCCATTCCCGGCATGCATGTTGGTAATCTTTTTCAGTCAATTATGCATCAGTGACTATTATGGCAAAGTGTAAACCTGCGGCTGCACCATCACCGCACTTTTAAAGAAAGTAAGGCATTTTTAGAGCATTCACCACTAAACACTTGATATCAATAACTTACATTTTCCGTATTCAAAGCTTAAGTGACCTTGTTTACAGGAGTATATATATATACATGAAGTTGGCATACGTCACTGCTTGTTGCCCCTTTAAACAGATTAAGGACTGCCTAGCAGGTTTCTAAATAAAGCAGCATATCATCTTGATACTGTTTGTGAGGTTAGACCAATACTATGGGAATAAATAACCATGATAAAAATCATATGTCACCGTATTCATTTTCAAGATAAATGGGCTTGTAAAAATTAGGTTTTATTATAGGTTTCTATGGGAAAACACTAGTTATTCATCTCCTGAAAAATTCAACCAGCATATATTAATCAAACATGGTTTGATATCATCTGTGGACCTGTACCAATATATTTCAGCAAAGAAAAGTGGAGGTCACCATGCTAATTAAAGAGCTGTAACCCTTAGAAACACAATAATATGGTAATTCCTGTATATTCCTATATAAACAAATTCTCTTTAAATCTCTCATTATCCCATTTTAAGTTAAAATCTTTGTAGAAAAGTAGGTATTTCTTTGGAAATAAAAGATATATTATACATAAATACAATTTCAAGCCCCTAAGATTTTGACACCAGGTGGAGCTGGTGGGGTCAGTCCCAAATCCCTTTATTTATCTTCGTGAGTGATTACACAATCACATACGTTTTGATTGGGTCTCATTATCTTGAGGTTCTATAAGTAACAAGGCAAAATGGTTGGTTAAAGTGAGTACCCTTTCAAGTGCATTTTCACACAGAATACATAATTTAGTTTCTGCAGTTTCTGGTTAACTATTTCCATCTGGCCCCTAGTTAGGGAACTCCCCAATGGTAACTGTATGTGGATCAGGGACGAGTTAAGCCCAGCAGACTCCCTTAATGTCCTTTTGCCAGCCGTCCTGTGCCCATTCAACCATCTGCCCCCTGGAGTATTAAGTAACTCAGGATAATCCCAAGGCCACCTGGTCGTGAGGAAAATCACCAAGTTGTCAACTGATAACCAGAAGGTTACAGCCTGGGAGTCCCATATGCAAACAAGATGGACATAAATTATAATATCAGTCCTCCAATTTCCACAACAGACCCCTAATGATGACATAACATTAACATAATTCAATTTGGTAAATACTTTTAGTTTATTAATTAGATCTTCAGGTTGATGACATGTCAAGCAAATGGTTTTGTGCAGAACATACGAACATTTTCACATATTCCGGACCCTTCCCCAACCCCCTTAATAGAAGGTGCTTTATCCAGTATTTCCAGAATATCCCACCTGAAAGCAGGCGTGGATCTTTTTTCTACCTTTTTGGGAGTCCTTAGTTATATCTATATAGTATTGTAGCTAATGGTGGGGACTCCCTCATTCAGTCAGGTCTTTAGCCATTTAATTCTCTTTGTTCTCAATGGCTGGTTACACAATCTCATGTTCAGCAGTTGAAGGGCATTGTCCTATATTGGTTGTTAGATTCAGGCAGTGTGAGAAGCAAGAAGTAGGTTACATAACTAATCACTCGCATCCCTATTTCAGCCCAAATATCTCTCCTTTTTTAATGTAGACGAAGGGGAAATCTTTGCTTTGACAACCCTTTCCTCACCTTTTTTTCAAATTCTTATATACGCCTCCAGAAACATGACGACAGAGCTCGAGGACTACAGAACTTTCCTGAGTTACAAAAACAATCCCCACTCCCTATCACATCTCAGTCTGGATCTCGCTCCAGTGTGTATATAGTCGGGGCGCGTCCGGAACGCGGCCTCCCGGAAGATCCACACACCCCAGCAGGTGTGCACTCCTTAAATTAGGGCCCTGTTCCTCCAGGAGGAGCCTAGGACCTTGCGGGGGGAGGCTACTTGACTTTTATATGCCTGGAGGTTTGTGTTTAGGTTTCAAAAATGGACCCTTTTGGAAGGACTTTGTCTATGCAAAAAAACAAACATACCCATAATAAATCAAGGGATCACATATCAAAGAGGCCCTTAGAGAAGGACTATGTAATTTTGAAGTAGAATCCTTGAGCTACACTTTTGATAGCACTTGTGATGCTTATAGTAATTAATGAAGCAAGGCTCGACTCTGAATGGCTGGGGTCAGTGTGACATATCCTGATGTATTAAGGGTCCTTTTTAAAAATACACCCATTACCCATTACCCATTATTGAGTAGTCCGTGTTAATTCGACACCCATTGTGAGTGAGTGAAGTGCCAATCATTTCACTCCCTTGAAGCTGAAAAAGTACCCTTGTCCTTCACGTTTTAACAGCCACATTTGAGCAGCCCAATCAAGAATGCAACGTCATTATAGCATTCCAGGAACGTTCTGTTGAGTTTATTCTGTATTTCTTTTGTTTCACGATTAGTTACCCTGGGTATGCTTCAGTCTGAAAAGACTGGTTTTCAAGATTGACCCGGCCATCATAATAAAGTATTGATAAGGTCTCAACTTCACTAAAATGTGATGGTATTATAACATTCTTTTTTAGTAAGTCTAACCTAAAATAACGTAACTGTTCCGTGAAAATTAAACAAGTAACAACCTGACCAAAAAGGTATGGTTGCAGTACATGCCCGTTACATCTCTGCTTGCTGGGAGACTTAGTGTGAAGTCCCTCCCCCCAGGGGGGCCTAGGAGGGTGCCAGGCCATTCTAATCCAATATGGGACAGTCTGCAGAACCACACCCAGCTCTCTCCAACCCAGGGCCTTAATTCAGTTAGCGACACGTGTTTCCTTAGCGCTGACACTGATCAGGACGCGTTTTCCACGAGATGATGCTAATTATTGACTGGACGTGAGAAAACAAACCGCCTGGAATAAACTAATACAGGGGCAGATCCAGGGGGTAGTGTCCTGCGGGTCCTGGTCCTGATTTCACCCTTTTGGGAAAAAAACGTGTTTGTGTGTGCAAATGCGAAGCGTTTCAGCACTTAGTCTATATTATATGTACCCCATACTTTCTGAAATCCTTTATATAATCTTACTAATGCTGTGCTCTATGGACTTCCCATTAGCGAGTTGGCTGATTCTCCCAACTGTGCATAGGGCGTAGAATAAGTGTTTTATTTTAGTAGTTATCTAAGAAAGGCCATTATTTTCTCATAGTATTTTGACTAGTTCCTGGTCATACAGAATTCTGCCCGTCAATTGTTTTGACACATTGCAAAACTACCCGAAAGAGGGATCATAAAGTGTCTCACAGAATCATTCAGTGTATGGCGCTCATCAAAATTCACCTGACTAGTTACACAAATATGGACCAGGAGTTTAAGCATTACCATTTCATCATAGCCTAACAGTAATATAACTTCAAAACATATATATTTCAAAAGATATTAATCATGCCTGACCAGTACGTATTATTTGTTGTCAGGGAACTTATACCTTCTGACATTTATTAGCATAACTATTATCCACTTGAAAACGTATCTAAAGTCTATTATCAATACACATAATTAACTTACATCTTAAGAAGAAATTTCATTTGAAACATCAGGACAACAGTTCGCAAATAGGATAACGGAGTTGAATGTCCTCTCAAAAATCAATCTCTTTTGTGTAGTAAAAACGGATTGTTCTTTTGACATCATGCCCAGCAAAACAAGTTTTAATTTCGTTTGAAATTAAATACATCGTATTTTGTTTCATTGAAGTCTGATACTCTCTGCCTAGTCATGTCGCTTCTTAACTGTGCCTAGCTCAAAAAGTTCGGACGTGATTTCGTTCATGGATTCTGATCAAAACAAGCTTGTCTTATTTGTATAAAGTTCCTTGAATTACATTTAATATCAATGTTGAATACAAAGAAGTTCCTAATCCCTCATATCTTATGTTATCTAGCGTTGTGTCATGCTTCATTTAAGAAATCAATACAGACCTTTGTTATATCATTATATTATGTATCTCGATCATATGCTTGATTTAAGAAATCAAAGTAGTCCTACACTATTATTTAATCTAGCTTGATTTTATGTCTAATTTGATAATTAAAAGCAGTCGTACTATGAAAAATCATCTTATCAACGTTGTGTGAACAGTGTGTTCAGCCTCCTTCACGGGACAATAATCATAAATATAAAAGTTATACCTAAGCCCCTACCCACTAGGACACTTTTACACAATCAGCCACCGTGTCAGTGGTAAACTCAGCCGATTCCTGTGATTGCCTGTAAGTATCCCATATTGAAATGGAAGTGTTTGATATGAATCGGTCCTAAAGTCGACTGATTCTAACCTTAAACTCGGCCGATTCTATTGCTGATTAGTCGCCCAACTGTGTAAAAATCGCCTAGTGGGTATTGGGCTTAAGAGATAAATGTCCTTAAAAAAAAAGAGGTAAATATATCAAATGAACCATGTTAACGGATACGAGGATGGTCGCCTTCATATCTTTTAAATGTAATTAATAATGTGTGCCGCAGAGTGCACGTGGTCATCACAATTCTGGATACTTTATATTATTAAAATAATCCTGAAATATGAAAAACCAAAGTAATTGAGCAGGGGACATAATTTCATCACAAATCCAAAGATGTATCTTGTAGAGGGGTACGTGAAGTCAGCACAACAGCGATATCAAAGAGATCAAATTTAAACTAGACAACATACACTCTGAGGAAACCATTTCACAACCAACAGAAACAGACACAGGGAAAGGAAACCCAAATCTCAGATAGAAAGTAGTGATATTGAAAAGGGACTAAATCTAATAGGGGCTATCCAAAAAATCTTACTATTCTTGTCCGTTTTCCGTTGAACCTTGGGGCCATATATGTGATCTCGCGAACGCGAGACTTGGATATTCCCAGATGTGGACTTCCTCCCTGTTGGCAACAGCAAAACCACACATGAATATTCAATAATCAAAGCAATATGTGACAGAGCGGTTGAGTTACAGTTTTTGTTTTACCTCTATATAGTATAGTCTTTCTGCATTCAGAGCTCATTTTTTGTGACAACAGAATGTCGGGCTCTGCTTCTGTTTTCACCATTTGTTTTTTAAATCAAAATGATACGTACATGGAGTAAAGCAAAATACTCTTTTCAGGTTCAACAAAAAGGTTTCGTTTTACTTCTCAATCATGCGAGCCGGTAATATCAGAAATGAATGGCATTGCACTGCTAGGTTTAATAATGTCGTAGATCAAACTGTGAAGATAATTATGATTAATGTGAAGTAAATGTGATGAATTTGCTTTGTGTTTTGGTAGCTTCGGTTTACTTGTAAGTTGGATGAAACGTCGATCAAAACAGACAACAACTTGTATCTTGCCCGACAAAGAATTTATCAAACAATGAATAGGAATGAATGGGTAGAATCTGATATCCAGATGTTATATCAATATAATGTTTGAGCACTATGTTTCAAGGCCTCTATTGAAGTCTCTCATCACCATGGTACCTCAATATTCAATCGAGTCAAAAAAATATATGAGAAGCTTTCTCAGTATCTAATACATCCCAATATAAAGCTTCTATATTTCATTAAACATTAAAAGTATATTCTACCCTTGACACTGTGGGCAGAGCAATACATTAGTCGTCATTCCATCAGAACCAAACAAAAACAAATGGACATAAAACACAATCCGAGAAAAAAGCTTATTCTACTGGAGAATTTAAGTCAACATAAAACTACTTGTATGACCAACAGTCACATGTCCTTTACTCTACTCAAGAGTTGGATTCTGTGTCAAGTGTGAGATTTACGACTTGCCTAGCGTGTCACCAGCTCATACCTTGTGTGAGTAGCTCAATACCCCCAGGTTTATTGCTCGTTGTACACAGCCCATAACTGCAGCTGACCCCCTCTTACGATCTCCGTTTGATCCATTACGCCCATACAAACTAAGCGATTTTTGCAACATCGGCCAACAAATCAGCATTAAAATGGGAGATTTTTATGAACGCCTGTCAGTATACTGTATTGAAATGTGAATGTTTGATCTGAATCTGCATTAAGGACAGATGGTGTTTTTGGTATATTTGGCCAATTTTAATACCAATCGGTTCACTGCCTTGTTTTAAATAGCCTAATAACTGTGGGCTTTAAGCCCCATACCCTCTGGTAATTTTTACATAGTCGGCCAACAGATCAGTGCTAAATTCAGAGATTCTACCCCAAAATTTGAGCAATTCTAGCACGGATTCACATCAAACATGCACATTTCAATACAGTATACCGAGAGGCATTAATAAGAATCAGCTGATTTTTACACTGATTTGTTGGCTGACGTTGCAAAAATGGCCTAGTTGGTATGGGTGTAAAAGATCAAACGAAATCGTAAAAATCGCCTGGTGTGTACAGGCATTAGATGTTGTAGCCTGAGGGTAAAGCGGTACAGCCGCTTTGATGGCTAGGATCCCCCTGTCAGTCCCAGCTGGGGCCTGTCATTAAAGATTATCGTCATTTTGATACCGTTTTCATACCACTTCTCTGTCCTTTGTGATACTACTCCTTTGGTCGACAAGGATAGGGGATGGCTGAATTTTGTGACTTAAGCCCCATACCCACTAAGCGATGTCACCGATGCCGGGCGACGGGCAACTGAGAGAATAAGCCGATTCTTATGATTACCTGTTAGTATGATATATTGAAATGTGCATGTTTGATCTGAATAATTACTAAAATCGGCCGATTCTAGGGATATAATTGGCTGATTTTAGCACCAATCAGTCGGCCGACTTGGTCAAAATCGCCTAGTGGGTATGTCCTAACAATACTCAGTGGCCCTTTCCCTAAAGGCGGGTCACCACGAGGAGAATAGACCTCGATAATTATTGCATTTTGTTATTCGCCTATTGTTAAAGCCACATCTCCACGAGCAGAATTGTATGCAATGAGTCGTCGACGACTAAGCTTAACGTCTGGTCCACTGATGCCACATTGGTGGGTGAATAGATGCATTTATCATCAATGTATAAGGTGAAAAAAAATCAGACATATCTGTCCTCTATTCATCAACGATTATATCAGTTGATAGCCCTGTATTTTGTATTTTGTTTTGTAATTTGTTCTGTAATTCGATACCTTAGTCAGTCAATTAACCCCTATTTGCTGCAGTTACTCACCTCATGGAGGTCCAGTATAACTTCTCCATCAGCAGTGACTAGAGAGTAATTGAATCACTAATCGTCGAAATTAGAAATAGTTAGCTCTAGTCGTATGACTCTTGTGTGTCTATTGGTCGATCCACAATAAAAAAATGAAGAAAAACAATAGGTTGGGAAAGAATCTGGCTTGATATAAGCTTGTTGTTCCTGCATTCTGTTTATCAAAAACCTGTGTCAGTACCGTCCAATTTATGAAAGCTCATACAGCTGTTCTTTGAGAGGGAAAAAGATCTTAGTTTAGGTTCATGTTTTCATTTTGTGTAAAGTGATTGGGTATAGTACAGCCATGATTGCTGTGTGTGTGTTTGACAACTGAGGTTATGGATGAGGTTTGGTTTCGAGTGTTCAACTAATATGAAAGTTGAGGCTTTAGAATACAAGGGATGTATTCATGGACAAGATATCCCAATGACTTGTATTGCAACTCATTTGGAAAAGCTGCTTTTGAATAGATGAAAAAGGTCTTGTCAACACTTTTGTTAGCAGTTTACAATGCAGGAGGGTTGTTTGTGTCATATGATACTCATGCAGTGGTGCCTTACAATGGAAAAATGAAAGGATAGGAGAAGCCCAAAGAACTAGATGTTTATTCGACGAGATGCAGATCTTGTTACACGATATAAAGTTGCACGATATATGAAATAACACATATTCCAACACATATGATATAGATGCATGTATTAAGAAATGTGCAAGTGACCGATATAGTAGTCATCTGATCTTTGAAGTATGATTATTAAAAAGAGATGACAGTTATCCATATTAGTCAGATCATTTGTATTTTAGTGGTACTGTTAACGATTATTGTCAATTTTCTCGATACGGAGTAAATGTACATTAAAATAAATGGTTAAAATAAGGGATTTGTAAGGTGTTCAGTGTTGGCTCCATCTCAGACATTCAACAGTGGCAACTTCGTTGATAACTCGTCTCCGACCAACTCACAATTAAAATCCATGTTAGAAACAGTTTATTTCAGCAATAATAGTTAGGTCTTCAGAAAGATCGACACTTCTACTCCTTACGAGTAAAGCCACACACGTTAATACTTCAAAACAGGCAAAATGCAACCAATGATGGGCATCATATGCTATTCAAAGTAGCTTTAATGCTTACATTATACTTGTTTTGAACATTCAACACATAAATATAAGTGTGGATGGACACCAAACTCGACGAGCACAAACGATGGACGATTTTGTTATTTATTAATCGTAGTGTAGACAATTTGTGTAGCACAAGGATCAACATGTTTCGACTGGTTGAAAGTCTTCGTCAGGGTGAGTGGAAAAAACAGAGTGTATGGGGGTATATCCGATCAACAGTGTGGAATTAACACAGTAGATAACAGTGTGGAATTTAAACGTGTGGATTCAACACATAAATGCACATTCTGAAAAGGGTGTTACCTTATTCCTTATTCAGTCTTTATTATGCCCAGCATGCTTTTTCTTACAATATATATACACACATCCTGAAGCTAGTCTGTCAATGATATTTATTTTCGTGCAAACCAAACCTACCCTACCTATTAGCGTAGAAATTACGGGTTTCCCACAAAACAGTGGGTTCGGTTGTAACACGCGCAGTGTCAGATTTCTAGGTATCACTCAGGGCAGCCATTAAGTCACCTCTACTATTTATCCCAGCTAATGGATGGAGAGTAACAGGACACTACATGCCCATAACTACCCACCTGACAAGGATCGATAGACCCAACTGGGACTAAAGCTTGTATTCCACCAGGCGATTCTGACCACCGAAAATTGGGAAGTTTCTAAATTTTGACTAGATATGTTACAGAAACCCATGCATGCTACATATCATTTGAAAGATAATTTGAAGACCTTTCTAATGGTATGTAGCATGTCTATGTTTAACCAATATTACCACCGCCAATTTTTTATATCGGGAGTAAAATCGGCTAATGGAATACATCCATCAGGAGGCTATGGGGGTGGCCCCGAATAGCTAATGACTAATAATGAGACTGAAGCCCCATTCGCGCTGGTAAATTTGGTACATACGATCTCATACGACATTTCTCGTTTGCAATTCTGGTACAAACGATACTTCAAACGACAGGTCTGGAACCGATCAGATCCAACATGTTGGATCAAATCGGTTGGTTTCCAGCCGATTGCAGGGTATTTGAAGTACTTGAAGTACTTAAGTACTTATCGTTTGCAATCGTTTGGAACCTCTTTGGTCAGTGTGAATGCTATATTTTCAATTTCAGGGGGCAAGCGATAATTTTATCGGCCCTGAGATAATCGTCTTGGCCAGACGATAAGTTTATCGCAGGTGCCTCCGACAGAACCATCGGCCAGGGCGAATGGGGCTTAATACTTTCTATTCTGGTCCTACCTGGTATCAAATTTTGATAAGGGATCCATGACAATGAACAATTCATTTTGCTACTGTCAATGGTTTTGATTTATCGGGAATATCTAATTTCAAATCTGTTGTGTATCAAATCTGCCAGACGTTAGAGTTGCATATGTCTTAAATGATTGCGCCAAAATCTGTAAGTCAGGTATTAGATACTTGTACTTGTGAGCTATCGTTAGGTGATGTGTTTATGGAGTTATGGTCCCAGAGTGACCATATGGTTATCATATATGTGATGGGGTCATTAAAAATATTCGCTGTTGTGATGTAGAACAATCATATAGTCTTATTTTAGAGGAATTCAAAGTTTTTATTGACCATGCAACAACAGAAAAAACCTTCAATATACTTCTTTAAAAAACAACTGAACTATTCAATTACTATTCATGTTTATCTTTTTCTGTTTTTCCAAAGAAAATATCAACTTCACATGCAGTTCAGATATAACATCATTCGTCATTAAGAGCATGTGAAGCTTTTATGCTTATAGTGACTTACTGCAGTCACCAACATTGCTAAATGGGAACTAGGCAGCAGAGTCATTAATAGCCATAAATAATAAACAAGTTACGAGCGGGGTGTACCTTGTACGAGTATTGACCCTGAGATCTATAATACTAACTGGTACTGAGTGCAGGAGGTGTAGGAGGTACATCAGAACGGGAATGGTGGACCAAAAGTATGGCAATGCTCCAGCACTTTATTCCAACTGACTTGGCTGCACTTGTTTGTGTTAGGCTTCTCTGTGTTGACACAAAGTATATATACGTTATCAAAAGACTTGGCAAGGCTTCTAGAAAATATGCTCTAGAAGATATGCTTGTTTTCTATCTTTTCCGAATATATATATATATATATATATGTATATATATATATTTATATATTATTATATATATTTATATATATTATATATATATATATATATTTGTATATGTATGTATGCCTGTCTGTCTGTCTGTCTTGTATGTATGTATGTATGTATGTATGTATGTATGTATGTATGTATGTATGTATGTATGTATGTATACATGTATAGGATATGAATAGAAATGCAAGCCAAGTTGTCTTGATTCTTTTGATTCCAGAATGGAGCACTTTCCAGTGATGATTTTGCAATGGCCACACCCTCCAAACCTACTATCCTTGTAAGAAATAGCGTAGGAAGAAAGGAAAACTGATATCCTAACTTGCTCACAATGACTGAATGACGTTATAGCTTAACCCTAAAACGAATATGATTTAACAGATCTGACAAAGTATATTTTACATTATTGATGAAATTGAACTTTGTAGAGTTTCACCAAAATAACGTCTTCTCAATACACAAGTACTGAATCAACAGCTGCCTCCTGTATGTTCAAAGCTTCATCACCTTGGTATTCAGAAAATACTGTTCAGTTTGTGCCTATACAAAGTACAACACTTTCTTTCCCTTTGATGTATATCCTTTCTATATAGGGGTCTGCTAGGGTGTTGTCATACACTGGAAATGATGTACTCCAGTACCCTGAAGTAAGACACTCTTTGACAAATGAGCCACCTTTCTCTTGGGGTTAGAGAGGGCTTTATATCTCAGCTACTTCAGTCTTACATTGTGGAAGCACACAGAAAGACCACTGAAGCTAAAGGCCATATTCCACTATGCAGTATTTGCTTGCGGCACCATAAAAAGACGCAAGCAAACTGCTCGAAACTTGTTTGCGGTAGGGTACTGCAAGGTGGAATATAAGCTTTTGTGGTTGCTGTTTGTGGTAGTTGTTTGCGGTTGTTGCTATTTCATATTGGTTTTCTATTAATTGCTTGCGGTCATGGATACCAACATGTTGGTATCAAACTCGCAAATTGCTTGCGGTGGCCCTAAAGAGTAACCACAAATGCCAAGTAGAATATAGCCTTAAAGCATCGGTCCCTGCTTTGCCTACTATAATCTTTTTTACTGGGCGACTAGTGTTAACCCTTTCAGTCAGCCATGACTAGTTCCCATTTTGTCACTTGTCGCCACTGATTGAAAGGGTTAACCTGCAACTAAAGTCTTTGTCAGCAAAGTGGGGACTTGCTTTTCATTGGCACACTAATTATTAGTGTTAACTCTTTTATCCCTAGCAGCTAGTGTCTGTGTGCACCCCTAATTTCTGTGGTTGCTAAGGGTTAACATCAGTTGGCTTACAAGTGGCTATGTTGGTTGGAAAAGTGAGAATGAGACTTTAGGAACAGAATATTTTACTTACTGTGAGGGGCTGTCCATAAATGATTTTAGGATTTTTAGGACCCCCCCACCCCCCTGTCACACTAACCTTTCTGATTTAAACGTGAAAATAAGGCCCGTTATCAGGGAGTGTCACACTTTTCCAACCACCCGCCCACCCTCTTGTGCGTGACATCATTTATGGACAGCCCCTGAAGTAGTCCATTCAAGTAAATATTTTGGAAAATATTTCTTGTTTGTAGGCTTCTTATGCACAGTTATCGTTTGTGAAATTAATTTGCACACTTTGAATCAAACCAGCCCCTTGATGTCCAATAGTAAGATGAAAGAACAGTATCAGCATAACCATTCAACTATCGATAAACCTGGGTTTCAAACAGTGTACAGGGCCTACAGCATGACCCACTGCCCCTCATTCCACATACATGCAAGTCAATACTTACTTAATGTACACAAACACCCCATCAATCAAACTCTCTTTGACAACCACTGAAGTCTCTTTGATAAAAAACAAACAAAAATCCTTATAAGGGAGATTTTTCTGATGAGGGTTTTAATACCTTGGCAGCAGCTTCAGAAGTGTCCCAACATGAACCCTCTTAACAGCTGTGCCACTAAAGCAGTGAGTAGAGCTACTGATGAGCAGTTTGAGTTACTCAGAGAACAGATTGCCTCTTGTCTCATGTCTTTTATTACTTGCCTCGTGAGCAGCTCACCACTTCAGGGAGCTGCTCTCATCAAACACATTTCACTCACAGGCAGAAGCCTTCCCTCTGGAAGCTTGACATTGCTAGGAGTAGGACAGGATTCTTTGTCAGATTTTTTTTATCAGGTTCTATCCTAGAAGAAGGTGGACAGTTGAACTGCTTAGTAAGCTGCTCATTGTGAGAGTTAATGGCATTTACAGACTGTAGGATAAAGTAGTTGTTAATAATTGTAACTGTATGTATAAGTTAAAATGAGAGTTACTGATATGTGCACCAGTTATGATCATCGCTCTTAAGCTTGTTCAATGTGTAATGTATATCACAAGAATGTATGTCCCTCTTCAGAGATTATCTGCCACCTTTTATGTGGCAAAAGGTTTTGGTCACACAGTTATCACTGATCACTACCATCTACCATTGTCACATTTCCATGGTTAAAATATTGATCGAACTGGAAAAGCAATAATCCTAGAGCCTGTATTTAATTATACAATATTTTCCGTTATTCCTTGAACATGCACTATTGCATCTGGCAACACATGATATTAGAAATTACCAACATGTTGATTAATTTTCTTGGCAATATTGCTCTTAGTATGCATGGCAACCTACATTCATGCATCACAATCTGTGAAAGTACACTTATTGAAAGCTAAATTCAATAGGTGGAAGATCGGATATGACTATTTCAATAGTGATTCATGAAGTAGTGATGTCGTTCATTCTACATACATCTAAAGCCAAAGTCAGTATGTAGAATACAGCCTATATAATACTCATAGAACAATTGAATCTCCCCTAATCCCTAGGGAGCAATGTAAATACTCCTTTAGGAGGAGAGAAACAGAAGAGGTGTGATTAGGTTGAAGAGTCTAGGTGTAGATTGAGTGGGGTCTGAGACTGACAGTCCTATCAGTGACAGTTCTTTTTGTGACAGCTCCATGCAGTGTCTCTTGATTAGCAGCACTCAATGCTCATCACAGTCTATAGATACTTGATTAATGTCCTAATCCAGTGCCACAGAATAGAAGCCCAACAGGGACTGAGAACTTATTATAGACCTCCTGCAGATGACATGGCAGTCCTTAATGTAAAGTGGAATGGGCACCATATTGGAGACCAACTTTTACATTCAAAATTATATCATTATAATTCATATCAAGTGTATCTCAAAGCAATTCATGGAATTAGTATATGCAATTGTTAGTATTTATAATTCATTGGAATCAGAGTTGGTGAACAGCCATGCATGTGATAATGATAATAACATGGTGATCACCAAAAGTGATTAAAGCAGCGTCCCCAGGAACTTGACTTGGTCAGCTGACTAAGATAAATACTTGTTATCGAGTGACTAAAGTTAATCATCAGGCCAATTAAACATCCTCAAAATGAGAGGTCTCTGATATTTTTGGTGTAGGTCGACCAACTAGACCCAAAAAAATGGGTTTGTCATTCACCAGGCTCCCATCTTACCCTACAATTAACATTTAGTCATACAGTGCAGGCTGTACTTAGGCCTACTCAGTGACCACATCTGCAAATGATCTATAGTAATTTAAGATTCTCTGTCACACCACTTCTACCTTTCAATGCTATCACCACCTTTCCCCTTGGGTGGAACCGCTTCAGTTTCTATATGATAATGACTATTATTCAGTTCCATGAAACCCTAAAGAGTAGTTTGCAGGTCTCGGTCAGAAAATACCCTGATGTACTTAATGGAAGTCCCAAAACATATCACTCTGCCGCTTTCTCTCATTAACTCATATTACTGAATGACAAAAGACTATTGATGAATATCTCTCTGATTATCCTATTAAATGGCAATGCAAAACATAAGGCCACAGTAATAGTGACAGTATTGATTCTTTCATCCAAGTCATAAGTAGGATTTTGGCACCAGTACCAGTAAGACCTGTTATTTGAAGAATCAATTTCAGAAAATAGCTTGCAACCCATAATGAAGGGGACAAGTTCATGACAAGTTGGTACGGAAATCAATATCAAAAGTGCTGTTGAATTCCTAAATCCTTGAAATGATGCGCCCCAAAGTACAAAAGCCTGTCCACGATTGCTGCTTATGATTAAGCTTTAAACCATTGATACCCACAAAACCAGTGCCAAAATCCTTCCCTTCATACCAAATTGCCTCCAACTGAACTACTAAATAAACCTACTACACACCACTAAAGACTTACACCCCTACCTTAGCAAACTGCCTGGACGAGAAAACAAGAAAAAGCCTTAAAATAAAGCTTGAAACCATTGACACCCAAAACCCTCCCCTTGATACTTAAACAGCACCAACTTAACTACTTCTTAAACCTACTGTTCAGTCAATAACACCACTAAAGAGTTGCATCCCTGCCTTAGCAAATTGCCTGGAGGAAAAACAAGAAAAAGGCTTAAAATAAAGCTTGACACCATTGATACCCAAAACCCTCCCCTCTATACTGAAACACCACCATCTAAACTCCCTAATAAACCTTCTGTTCCTTCCATAAGCACCACTAAAGACCTACACCCCTACCTAAACAAACTCCCTATGAGAAAAAACACTACTTTAGGTGTAATGTAAATAGGCCAGGGTGTGAAGCCATACCCCCAACTCTGCCATAGAAAGCTGCAAGGCCTGAGCTATGGGGCCGCTCCAAAAACAAGGTACCTGTTAAAGGAGAGCCATTATTAATGACGTATCTCACCATCAACTAAACTACTTAATAAATCTGCTTTACATTCCATAAGTACCTCTAAAGACTTACACCTCTACCTAAGGAAACTGCCTGGATGAGAAAACAAAGAAAAGTCTTAGAATAAAGCCTTAAACCATTGACACCCAAAACCCTCCCCTTGATTCTTAAACACCACCATCTAAACTCCCTAATAAACCTACTGTTCACTCCACAAGCACCAATAAAGACTTACAACCCCACCTAAGCAAACTGCCTGGAAGAAAAACAGCCACTACTTTAGGTGTAATGTAAATAGGCCAGGGTGTGAGGCCATACCCCCAACTCTGCCATAGAAAGCTTCAAGGCCTGAGCTATGGGGCTGCTCCAAAAACAAGGTACCTGCATGCTGTTAAAGGCGAGCAATTATTAATGACGTATCTCACCATCAACTAAACTACTTAATAAATCTGTTTTACATTCCATAAGAACCTCTAAAGACTTACACCCCTACCTAAGGAAACTGCCTGGACGAGAAAACAAAGAAAAGTCTTAGAATAAAGCCTTAAACCATTGACACCCAAAACCCTCCCCTTGATACTTAAACACCACCATCTAAACTCCCTAATAAACCTTCTGTTCACTCCACAAGCACCACAAAATACCTACACCCTTACCTAAGCAAACTCCCTGGAAGAAAAACAACCACTACTTTAGGTGTAATGTAAATAGGCCAGGGTGTGAAGCCATACCCCTAACTCTGCCATAGAAAGCTGCGAGGCCTGAGCTATGGGGCCGCTCCAAAAACAAGGTACCTGTTAAAGGCGAGCAATTATTAATGACGTATCTCCGGTCTGGCACCCAGCGTCGCCTGGGTTCTCTTTTTTCGTCTGAGTGCGTCGGGCTGGGTAGCATTAATAACAAGGAGAAGGTGTGTGGGAGAGGGGTGGGGGTGTGGCAAAGTGCCCTGGAGGAGGTGGGGAGGTGGGGAGGTGGGGAGGTGGGGAGAGACAGGTGCTGGAGGTGTTGTAGGAGTGGGGAGTTTCAGTTGGGTTGGGAAGGTATCACATAGAGGATTTTTATATGATGTTAGTTGGGTGTTTCAGGTGGGTACGGAAAGTGTGGTGGTATAGAGCCGTTTTATATGGTATTATTTGCAAGAAAAAAGACCTTTAGTGACCTTTGGGTTTTGTAAAATTAACAATGGGCCCATTAAATTGCATTAAAGGTCAAGGAGATGTTCTTCCAGAATTGTAAAGGTCATTTGAAAGACTCTTGTGAAGCTCTTGCAAATGTTATGAGCCTTTTATTTTTTAAGTATGTAAGCACATTTTCAAAAATATCAGACCCCCAACCCCCCTTAGCCCAAAGTACGCATTGGATTTGTACAGGAAAGTACACCTATTTTCAAAAATTCCAGACCTCCCCCCACCCCTCCTTAGTGCGTATGTACTTAATAGAAAGCCCCTGAGCTTTCTATTATCCTCAATGTATCTAATAACCCTTAACAACACAAGGACAAGGCGTGTGGGAGAAGGGTGGGGACTTGCTCTGGAGGAGGTTGGGGAGGTGGAGAGAGACAGGTGCTGGAGGTGTGGGGAGTTTCAGATGGGTTTCGAAGGTGTGGCATAGATTATTTTCATATGGTATTAGTAGGGAGTTTCAGGTGGGCGTGGAAGGTGTGTTATATAGCATTTTTATATGGTGCTATAGTTGAAAAAAAGACCTTTAATGACCTTTAGGTTTTGTGAATGGGGCCATTGTGTGACATTAAATGTCAAGGAGAAATATTGTACATGTGCTCTTTCCAGAATTGTAAAGGTCACCTGAAAGACTCTTGTAAAGGTCTGCAAAGGTGCTTTGCCGTTATCGTCAACAACCTTAATGGCCCTATTTACGAAATCTGTAAAATAATAAATGCAGAAATAATTATCTTCTGACCAAAGGAAACTTTTGTTTTTGATACGATCTCTCACATATGAATAGGCAATACCCGCTTGGTAGCTGTTAACTGGAATACTGTCGACATAGATGTAGAACTAAAGAGCATACTGTCAGTTCCCTTTGTATACACCATCAGAGATACAGTTTATTCACAAGAATATAGGACAAGGCAAACCGAATGGGAGAAATTCAGGGAAAACTTTTATATTCGAGGTCTCATATGGACACGGACTCTGGGTTGTAGGGTGCAACCCTGATCTCTTTGATAAAAGAACCCAACACCCCCCTACCCCTCCAGGCCCCAATGCCTTGGTCCCAGGCCAAGTTCATCTCCTACAGCTGGCAGCCCCACCCCTGGCTCCTCCAGGGCGGCGCCAGCAGTCCTCCTCCAGTAGTAGTCCTTCCACGACCTAGATACCTCTTACATAATAGGTCTTTACACCCACAAGAGTCCATGGCTACTTGTGGTCAATACAATTTTGTAAGGAATTCTTTTATTAGCCCTCTATAAGTAGCATGGGGAACCCCTTTGATGGTTCTTGGGCTGCTGGCTGGTTCATGGTGCTCCCTGCCATAAACCAGCGGCTGCCAAGCATGCTGGGGTTTGGGTGGGAACTCCCACCTAAAATGGTTGCTGGAGTACAGACTCACTTTGGGAAACAGTAGGTGTGAGCTCGACAGACTACCTCCAGTAGGGGCTGTAATAGGAGACCAGCGTTCAGGAGGGACCCTGCACTGACCACCGGTAATCTCATCCAATTACTCCCGGCTTAGTCAGGGATAAGCTGTGAGGGTGTGGGGTGTGTGGGTGTGGGGTGTGGGGGTGTTGTCCACCCCTCCTCCTGTTCCTACCACCTCCAGGGTGGGGTGAGGTGTAGATCCCTCCTGCATCAAGTTGCTTACTGATATTAGGGCGCAATGTGTTAACATTAAGATGTTTAGTAAATTACGGTAAAAGTGTCCCATTCATCTACGTGAATCTAAAAGAATTAGATCACTTTTTTTCATGCGATACTTTGTGGAAATTCTACTCATCGGCAATCGTTTGCTGTTCACCATACAGGTCATGTTTGAAGTGCCTAGGATGACTATACATGAACGTTTCACCGCAATCTTGGAATTGTAAGGCAATCACGGAAAGACTAAAGCCCTCTTGAGCCCTCTTGAGCCCTTTTGTTTGCATTTTCTGGTGTCTACAACACTGAGGCACGACAAGGTACTTTAAGAAGGACAAACTAATTTCTGGGCCACAATTGAATGGTATTGGCAAAATCACTGTCATTTCAGTTTTGCTCTTCCATATATTCCTTTACCATTTCCTTTTAAACCTGTGTATAGGATATACCCTGTTTATCGTATCAACATTCTTTTAAAATGTATTGGCGAAATTGATAAGCAATAAGCACAAGAATCATACAAACCATCTACAAATTTCATATAAAAAATGTACAAAATCTAAAAAAAACATGTACAGGATTAACCAATTGCCACTTCGCTCCCCATACCACCCACGCCCAGTGGCCACCCTGGGGCCACTAATCCTGTAATGCGGGTAATGTCGTTACGAGCCGCCCGATGTGGTGACGCCTGATTTGGACATTTAATACATTATATTCAAAATTACACAACATATATAGGGCCTATACAAAATTCCTACAAATCATTACGAAATCAATTCAAACATGTACAAATTCATACAAAGCATGTACATAACCCAATACAAAACATGTACACAATTCATATAATGCATGAAGAAAATTCATACAAAACATGTAGTAAATCCCTACAAAACATGTATACAATCCTTATAAATCATGTGTAAGATTTAAACAGTCAAATCAAAATTCACAGATTAACACTCCGCGCCCCATACCACCCACGCCCGGTGGCCACCCTCGGGCCACTAATCCTGTAATACGGGTAATGTCGTTACGACCCACCCGACGTGGTGACGCCTGATTTGGGATGAAAAGGTCCCTGCCAAAACGAGGAGGGAGGTGGGGGGATGCTCCACATCAAACGGGAGGGAAGAGGGGATGGACTGAATGGGTGCCAAGGTGTTGAAAAAAGAGAATAAGGGGTGGGGTGAGGAGTGGGTGATAAGTGCAAGTATTACTAAGATTTCTTTCTTTTTTCAGGTAATTCAGGTTGAGTAAAAGCTGGAGGTAGGTGGGGGATACTCCATATCAAGGGGGCAAGGAAGGGGCTGAGTTAGGGGTTGCCAAGGTTTGAAAAAAGGCGAATAAAGATTGGGGTTGTGGTTGAGGGTATTTAATAGGTGCAAGTCTTACAAGGGTTTCTTCTTGTTCGGGTAATTTTGGTGACATATCAAAATCAAGTGGACACTGACGTAGCATTTTGGGCGCCCTCTCCGGTGGCTTAGATTCTTGATTGCAATTCGATATTTAAGTTTAAATTCTATTTAAAATAGATGGTTTTGCAGTTTTAGCATTTGTGAATGTCATTCTCGTACTGACTATAGGTAAAACTACATCACATTGGGATTACAGTATTTCACTTACTAACATTTCTGTTTGTATACAACCCAACTTTCGATTGCCAAGGAATTGTACTGATAGAGTCCAGTTGGACATTCCGGCAGAAAAAACATTCCTATTGTTTTATTTTGTTATCAGATAACATTCCTTGACCAGCTAGTTCACAAACTAGCTAAAACTAGCTCAGCATTTTGCATGTGCCATTAGCCAATGATTGAAAAGTGCCAACTTTTTGTCACTCCTACAATGAAATTCAAGTTAGATGTAGAAAGGGTATACGTCACTGCTATGCATGTAACATGAACAACTTTTTAACATGTTGATTCATTCAGCTATATCTGCTATGTACAATGCATGCAGCACATTTCGCAATACTTACATCCTCAAAAAAAGGGAAAAATCTACATCTATCCCAAAGTCTTTGTGCTATCCATGAATGCTGATGAAATGTTTTATCTAATTCTTGTCAGTTCTTAAGAGACAGTTTGTTGAAGTGCACGATACGCGTGCGAGTCTCTTATACTGTGACTGGTGTGTGAAGAGAAACTTACTATCATGTTGGGAGGTTGAAAAATAAACAATTAATCAGTTGATCAGGCAACTGTGCATGCCCCTCCGTGCTAGTTAAGTAAGCATAAGTAAGATTGTGGCTTAACTTTCTTGATTCTTAGGGGACATGGATCTTCAGTATAAAGCACGCACATGTGTTAGAGTTTAGAACGGATGTTTCTCCCAACTTTCCTCTCTTGAAGAACATTGCTTATTTTTGTGCTTAGCTTTGCTATCATGCCATAGCCAATAACACAATAGATAACTAACTAAAACATGAATACCTATTGGTCCGCTAACAAGGAAACCTGTGTAATGAAAGTTTTTCTGTAAGATTCTAGTATAAAATATTGAGGATCGATGGCTTTAATGTAGAAATAAACATTTCAAAATTAGGTAAGTTAAGCTTATTCGTCAACGCATTTTCATTAAGTGTAAACAATAATGTATGAAATTGCTAGGCATGAAACGATGTCTTGGAAAAATATGAAACAATTATGTGGCGAACTATCAATCATAATATAACCATCTTATCAATTGATAATTGAATAAATGTAAATAAAAACGATGAATAAACGGCAGAATGATCTTGAATTCATCAATATTAATAAATTAAATGGTGTGTAAAATATTGTATTGAGCAAAGAATTGATTTATCATTCTTCAAAAAGACTGATTAAAAAGAACAATAGTAGTGCATAACGAAAATAGCATTCGCATATTTTATCATTGTTTATAACAACATGCTGTATCACTTTCATTCAATTATCTGAGAAACGTTTTTCTGTAACGAGATATTGAGTCATCAAAAGAAAGAGAACATTTTAAAAAGAATTAAAAGAAAGAGAATATGTTTTAATAAGAATCCCTCCATCTGATACTTTATAGTTGTTATAGCTATAAAAACCTTGTTCTTCCTAAAATCCTTCCCCGTACATATTTATCAAAGTCATAAGCAGACAATAGAAAACCTGTAACACAATATGTAATTCATAAGCAGTATAACAAGGATGTATGTATAAGCTATTATCTCCGGAGATTTTTTTGCTCAATCTTCCCTCATAAAGATAGATTGGCTGCTATTGTTCTAGCAGTAGACCATAATGAGGTGCAGAAATAGCCTCTGTTAGCAGACTGAATGGTAAGATAAGCTCTCCTTAATGTTAAACCTGTG
Organism: Lepidonotus clava; assembly: GCA_936440205.1. Taxonomy (NCBI): domain Eukaryota; kingdom Metazoa; phylum Annelida; class Polychaeta; order Phyllodocida; family Polynoidae; genus Lepidonotus; species Lepidonotus clava. The sequence continues at coordinate 12,064,728 of OW387138.1, forward strand.
TAAAGTTTAATGGGAAACCTTTGTTTAACGACAGCGCTTTCTCATAAAAAGGATGTATATACCTAAGCCATGACTCATGGGAATTTCAAACCTGTTGGGGCTGTCTACTGTATAAGTTTTGATACCTTTTTTGTCTAAAGCCTATACTGTAACACTTAAAATGCATTATAGTGATGCGCTGGCATTTCTATTACCTTCACAGACTAAATTTATCGACATGTTGGTTATCATTTTCTACCAATTATCCTCATGATATAAATTTATATCATGAGGATTTTGATTGTTTCTATGGAAATGCTCTTGGAATATTTGTTCTACATACCAAATATTTTGTATGTACATTACAGGCACTGTGTCTAGATAGTAAAGAAAGAGTTAAGAAAGAATATGTGATTGAAAAGAAAAGAAAATCATCTAGGTATTGACAAAATTCCTATTTTGTTGAACAGTTCATCTCTGTAGTTTTGTATGCGTAAAGTTATCTGTTCTGAAAGCCAGCACTTTTTATACTAATCGTACAATGTATTTCATGGGAATTAATGTCCAACTATACCAGAATGGTATGTAACACAGGCATATAGCAAATACGATATCTAGATGCTAATCAGTATGTTTCTGAATGAGTTGTCGGTATGTCTGGATGTAAACTAGTAACGGAACATATCCATTAGAGACAGAGAGGCTTAATGAAATACTGTATTGCCACTCAACTCGTAACAGTAAGCCCAAATGGTTTGGACTAACTACTGCTACACTCTAATGCCGTTGGGTTAATTATACAATTAGCATTCTATGAGAATGTTCTAGTGGATATGATTGCATCCAATTATTAGTTACTTTGTCTCATTTGAAGTGTTCGAATAATATGTATAGAACATCGTGATAATGAAGTTCTTCAATTATTAGTTTAGCCCTATAGACCCAACGGATTTGAGTTAAGAAGGGCTTTATTTCTCAAGATTTTTCAAAATAACATGTTCTTTGATATGGGTCTAACTCTAATGGGTTATTTCGATAACATATTTTAAATAACCTAAGGCTATATTTCACTACCCGATATTACTAACGATGTAAGACATCACCAGTGACAATAAGGATCAAATATAGACATGTTACATGTCATTAAAAAGGATTTCATATTCCCTTTCAAATGGCATGGAGCATGTAGGGGTTACCTTAATATTTCTAATAACAAATCGGAAATTGCCAAATTCCAGATAGTCAAAATTGCCTAGCGGAATATTGGTTTAAACCAAAGACAAAGCGAGGAAAATACACCAGAATGGTGCGGTTGCAGAAATTACTTTACTTCGACGAAAGCATTACAAAACAAAGTTTCCATGGAAAACCAACAGAAAAGAAAGTAGCAAAATGCATCAAAGGCCTCTGCGTTAAACGACAATGAAATACATAAATAAAAGAGAACAATTAATCCAAATGGGGGAACGCTGAAGCTCCTCCAGGGCATAGAAGCCTTCCTCCGGTGTTTACGACCAGCCCCAGACTATTAGCGTTGAGACGATACCATGGAGGAATAATAAAGTCGCAGGCCGTTAGTCACATCCTCTTTTAACGACCGGCTGGCATGAGAGAAGTGCGTCACCCGATCTTACTGGAGGAATGGGCTGGAGGAATGGACTGGAGGGACTGTGTGGTAGGATGCTTTAGACTGTCTAGAATATCCCTTAAAGGTCACCTAGCAAATTCATTGGCGGATTCAGAGAGGGTGCCTTTCCTTTTTTATATTCTTTTGCCAAATTTAGATTTTTTTAATGTTAAATTCTCGGACAAAAGCCCTTTTCATTGATGCCCCCCCCCCCCCTCAGCTTTTTCACAAGCTGGATCCACCACTAATATATATTCAGGTTTCTCCTGTTTTTGGTGCAATCTTATCATCAGAATTTAAATATATCATTTGCTCTTTTTGTGCGTTTGTTTCTTACTACACTGTTAAAACAAGTGTTTAGAACCTAAACATTTTCCTAAACACTTCGGTGCATCCAGTTTTGGAACACTTTATTTCCTTAAACATGTTTAGAATTATCGGTGTTTAGGGTTAAGTGTTTAGAAATGTATGATGTTTAGCTGTTTAACCATGAAGTGTTTAGGTCCTCAAGGTGTTTAGAATCAAAACGCTTATGCTTTTTTAATGTTTAGCTGTTAAGTGTCTAAAAAACTATGATGTTTAGATGTTTATCTATGAAGCATTTAGGTCTTCAAGGTGTTTAGGGTTAGGTGTTAAATTAAACAGTAATATACCGTAATATGTACAGTGTACTTTCATTCTTGAGGATGAAAACCATTTTAAATTTAACAATACTATACCGTAGTGTTTAAAATAACGTAGATCTTACATGTGAAACACTGCTATGGTACTATGCCATTCAGTTTACACCAGATGTAATGTTAACAGCATTGAAAGTTTTATTTTTCCTGTAATCACACTACAGGATCATTGAGCCAATAACCACATATGGCCTTCCTTCTTGGTTCAGCCTTGCATGGATTGTTTGATTGTTGGAGGTAAAACCTTTAGGGGTATAGCTGATAAAGTTCTTGCACTAAAAAGGTGTCTACATGTTAATCCTACTAAAAAGGTGTTTTAAAACATTTTGTAAATGTTTTAGGGGTGTTCTGGTTGGTTGACCGTACATAGAATAGCAGGCCAATGAAGTGATTATCTTAATGACACAACAAAAACTTAAAAATCTAACATTTTTAATCACAAAGTTCCAAATTCCTAAGTGTATGAAAAAACTATTTTACCCATCATAGCCAAAAATATGGAGGGCATGTGGCAAACCACTAATAGTACAACTACTTCATAGTACTATTTTGGTAACTTCAGTAGCCAAGATTTGAACCCGGGGCCCCTCACATATGAAGCCTATGCTCTACCACTGAGCTATGGAGGCCTGTAGGTAGACACAGCCCAGCTTTGCTACTTAACTGAATAAGTAGGGGTATGAAATTAATGACCTAATGTCTGTCTAATGTTGATCACCTGTATAGTAGTACTGATCCTACTCATTGGTGCTGACTATGCAAGTGTGCACTGCATGCAGTCCAAGTTAGCTCAGTTGGTTAGGCTTCTACCTTGAATGTAAAGAATGTGGGTTCTAATCCCAAAGTGTCCATTTTTCTTTTCCATAGTATACAATTGATATTATGTGTTTAGATTCTAAACATATCCCATTCAAAACATGGTTAGAGGTTACAAGTGTTTAGCTTTTAAACACAACTAATGATGCGTTTAGATTATAAGCATAGTTAACCCAACACATGTTTAGAAGTTACAAGTGTTTAGGTTTTAAACAGATATGGTTTAATGTATTTAGATTATAAACATGTTTATGCCCTTAACTCATTTAAATTCTAAACACCATTTTAACAGTGTAGTCGACTTGTGCTATACATATGCAATATATGCCATTGTAATATCTAGTCTAATATCATTCACAGACAAGCCTCTGGTTGTGCATATTTATTATGTTTAGAGTTCAATACAGGCACTGTTCTATAGAAAAGTTTCGCATTTCGAGCCTTATACCCTTTCCAGACTAGCCCAAGAATGTACATAATTGTTTGTTTTAGCTGTCATTGTAGCGCATTTTGAGACTTGTCTGTATAGGGTATAATCTGCTAAATGTATAAAAGTGTTCAAATGTGTCCTCTGAATCTAAACATTTTGAGCACACTTGATATCCTTCAACTTCTAAGGGACATGCCTCATTTCACTGCACAGTCAAAGGCCTCTATTCACTAGGTGATTTTGACTATCTGGAATTTGGTAATTTGTAAATTGTTATTAGAATACAAAGAAAGGAACCCTCAAATGCTACTTGCCATTTGAACGGAAATGTGAGGTGATTTATTATTATATATAACATGTTTTTATATAATCCATATGCCTCTGGCGATTCCTGAAATAGTGAGTAAAATCATATAGTGGAATACAGTCTTAACAGTACGTCTGCAGAACTACAGCCTTAAATACTGTTTTATGTCAGACACTTCAAGTAGTGTTTTAATGTAAAAGCCTCAGACTGTCTCGGGATGTTGAGGCTCACAGGCCACAACTCATGGTTGAGATTAGCAATTAAGACAATGGACGAGGTAATAGGCATTACACTCAAACGGCTCCCTATTGTGTCTGCCTCTGCAGATGATACTGAAGGTTTGCTGTGAAATCCTTTCTCATGGTATATATATATATATATATATATAATATTTTTTATGTAATCTATATTGCCACTTGCATTTTCTGAAATCCTGAGTAAAATTGTATAGTGGAATGCGACCTTAATGGTACAACGTCTGCAGGACTACAGCCTTAAGTACTGTTTTATGTCAGACATGTTGAGTAGTGTTTTAACGTAAAAGCCTCAGACCGTCTCGAGACGTTGAGGCTCACAGGCCACAACTCACTGCCCAGATTAGCAATTAAGACAATGGACGAGGTAATAGGCATTATGCTCAAACAGCTTGCTTTTGTGTCTGTCTCTGCAGATGATAGTATAGGTTTGCTGTGAATTCTTTCTTATGATATGTATCATTTTTTGTATGTAATGTATATTGCCCCTGCCGATTTCTGAAATAATGTGTAAAATCCTATAGTGGAATACAGTCTTAATGGTATGTCTGCAGGACTAGGACTACAGCCTTAAGTATTGTTTTATGTCAGACACGTTGAGTAGTGTTTTAACGTAAAAGCCTCAGACCGTCTCGAGACGTTGAGGCTCACAGGCCACAACTCATGGCCCAGATTAGCAATTAAGACAATGGACGAGGTAATAGGCATTACGCTCAAACGGCTCCCTATTGTGTCTGCCTCTGCAGATGATACTAAAGGTTTGCTTCCCCTTGGTGTTATTCTCATTACTTCCTGCAGTATATAGATTGCGTTTTCATGCTCTAGATGTGTGTGGTTTAATTGAGAGGATAGACACAAGCTTATTTGAGTGTATGTAGTAATCCAGTATTGTATGCATCACTATCATTTTATGTGGCAGCATAGATTTATTAATTTGATTTTTATAAGCTGACACAAATAAAGAACCTGGTTTAATCAGCTGTTCATTGGAAGGGTAAATGAATTTGTATTGAATTATAAAAGCAGTGAACCAATGTTCATATCATTATGAGTTCATACACTCTATGTGGTTTGTGAATATATTTAATTGAATAGCTATTTGATAGCTAAGAACAATGAAAAACAAGGTGATTGTTATTGGAATATTATATGCGTATCATAAATAAGATCATGCAACTGCAACCCAATACAAGGATCGAAAGAGGCAGAAAGGAGCAATTGGTAATTGTATCTTCAGTGCCCCTTTGCAGAACAAACCTTAAAGCAAAAGTCTTGCATTACAAATGACCCTTTCAGAATAATTCTCCTGTGCTTATATATTTAGGATATGTACATATCAACTGCCAACCTGCCTACATCTTTTTATAGAATATGAATTGGTCTTGTAAAATAGCCACAATAATTTATTTATTTAAGCTGTTATGAAAGCTCTTCAGTAGGGGCCCAGAGGACATCCATGACTTTGTTATGCTACTATGGGACTGTTCAGACTGACATAAGAATAGAAACAGTAATCACCAACAGTCTAGACAGAACTAATGTCAGTATTATCTCCACCATCACAACTCCACCCAAGAGAGTTTCAGAAATCATTTTTCATCATTGTGCCTTATGAATGCTTGCTGCTTCACTGTATTATCGCTCAACGAATCGATCATGGAACAAGCCTGGTTAGATCTATTGTGCATTTTAAGCTATAGGAAGGCCTTTGATAAAAGCCTTAAAGAAGCCTTTTAAACATCAATAGACCTGAAGTTGAAGGAACAGGAAGACCTTAAGAAATGATACAGAAATACACGCCTTTGAATCTGAACCTAACACGTAAGGAGTTTTAGTGTAAAGCCCCATGCCCACTAGGTGATTTAACAATGGATGGTCACCAGGCGACCGGGCGAATTGCCGTCATCGCTAGGCGACTGTAATATTAAGCAATTTTGATATTTTACTGGCGATTTTACCAGCGATCCTGTGCCACGTTGCCCGTTGCTCAAAAAGCACACCATACCCATGGGGAATCGCCCAGTGATTTCTGCCAGTGATTTGTTTCTTTTGTAGTTGCCTGTTGCCGTGAAGTCGCTTACTGGGTATGTCCCTTAAGACGAAGGGCAGACGTGAGTGTAGGAGAAACGATTAACCTCAGCCCTTTGATGGAAATTTAGATAGACTTGTCGGCTTACGACCAGAGACAATTGGCTCATTGATCTAAAGGTCAGGGGTTCAAGTCCCTGTGTGGGAGTGCATGTGGTGGGGGATTGTATCGGATCGTGAGGGGCCTTAGTGAGTCATGATGTGGACGTGGGTGGGAAATTATCCCCTTCAGGCATAGGGCTGGGATTTTCCAATTGGGAATAGGGGAATAGGGTTAGTGTAGGACAAAGGACATGTTCAATTTGCCTAACGTGTGTAGGGTATTTGCATGCTTTAATGTTAGATTAAGGGGTAATCAGTTCTATTTCAAATGTGCATTTCCCTAGGTCATGCTGAGCATGGAAATGCATTTCCCAAGCTAGAATGCAACGTTGTTATAGCGTTGCAACAATGTTCTGTTTAGTTTTGATTTGTTTCTTGTTGCGTTATTCTTGTAGCAGCCAAAAACTTCTTTAGAACTTAACATTGTGACACTGCACTGTGATGTTATTATGACGTTCGTGTTATGTTCTTTCACATAAATATGATGTTATCATAACATTCTGTATTAGTAAGATCTCAACTTAACTGAAATGTGATATTATCATAACACCCTTTTTGTGCGTCTCAACATAACCTAAAATAGTTTAACTGTCTGGTGAAAATTGAACTGAAGTAACTGACTGATGCAGAAAATCCTTTTACGTCAATGCTTGCCTGGGGTAACTGACCCTAGAATTCGTATCCAAGCTCGACACAGATTTGCATACATGTCAAAGTATCTTGAACAACTAGGGACCTTGTGGATTTTAAACAATCATGATAGAAATAATGAGAATTTAGACCTCCAGCTTGTCCTCTAACTTATGCAGTCCTTTGTAAGCTCAATAGTTGTGCTAATACTTATTTAGGATGGTTCTTAAAAAATTAAATGATTTACTACGTTTAACACAACATCTCCTTGAGATTCAAGTGTGACTCTTTATTCGGCCATTGTATAAAAGAAACTCATTTCAGAATGTAACTCAGAACTTTGACGGGTGGTACTACCAATGTTATTTTCCTCAAATTACATTGATCGATTCAGCATTAAATTTTATTTCGATATTCAGATTTAGAATTGCCTTGATTCGGCGAAAAATTAACAAAATTTCCCTTATCTCCCTGGCTACATAATAAGCATTTTTCCTGTGACGTAAATACAAAACAGTGTACATGTAGTCTCTCTGAATCCTATTCTGCATTCCAATTGACCAGTCTAATTAACCCTATTACACACTTATAAGCACAAAAATATAATGTTAATCATGGATTAGGTGATGTTACTGGATATAATTATGTGTAACACATTCCTGTATCATTTTGTTGTTTATTTGGACATTGTCCACTTCATAATAGGTGAAGGTAACTATCAATTCATTGACATTTACCCACAGTCGATTCAATTCAGATAACGATCCAAAAGAGGTGTAACTGCCCTTTGGTTGACAATTTAATCATGACCGTTGACAAAATTACTTGCTCAGTCTTTACAAACTTACTCGGAGGCCAACTTATCCTAGGCCTATCGCTCGTAAGAATAATTTCCTCTTGGCATTTTACTCCCTAGTCAATGTCTTCTTTAGCAACTCAGCCAGCGTTATGCGTCAGTCCCATCACATTAACTCAAAGCATAACCAAAAAGCTTTGACTTTGGGGTTGATTATGAAACCGCTTAGTCGGATCTGTCCACCTTTAAGATAAAGATTTTACCACCAATACCAAAATCCCTTCACTCGCTTCAACACGCTTCAGTGCACATTGCTTTGTCTTTACAGAAGATCCCATGGACTTTAGGGAGCCCTCCCAGACTTTTAATCGTTTCAAACCGGCTCAAATGCCCATAGCCAAATCACTTGCGGCCAATTTATATTAAGTGACAACTTTCCCCCTGGGGGACCAAAAGCCCATCACACTCCCCCCAAAAAGTATTGACAGGATTATGTTTTCATGTGGGCCAACTACCTCCGAAAGTACACGATCTGTCATGCTTTTTCAGGGCTCTTTCAGTGTTTTTTAACTCTTTCTGTCTTCTTTTTGGGGATGGTTTTCTTTTATTGTGTCAGCTTTAAGAAGTGGACGACGGAAGGACCCCTGTCATAAAATCTGCCAAGGCTAACAAGGCTGCCAAGTTTGTTTTTTCTTGTTCTTCAAGGGAGGTAACTCTTTAATGAGGTTTGTTTCAAGTGGATTATTGAAACCAGTTCGCATTGATTGACCACAGATGCGACTATTTGCGACTGTTTCCTGGAAATAAAGTATTTGTAGATATATTTTCATTGTAGAGAATATTAAAGGCATCAACTATTTCCTTCTCTTTTCTTAGCTTTGGTAGCTCTACCAAAGAGCAAGGGTTGATACCAATAAGCTAGGATCGCTGTGTCAAAATATACATGCACTAAAAATGCAGGTTAAGGTAGACGTAAAAACGGCCTACCGCAGAACTATTAAGATTGATGAATTAACCTCACGTCAACCAATCGGACCTTTTTGGTTTTTTAAAGGGCCAATCCACACCATGACAGTGTACAAGCCCATGATTGACTAACAATCATCATACATTGGTTGTTCTAAATGCTGATTGATTAAATTACGATTGCATATTTAACATGTCACATAATCTGTTTATGGATTTTCGGATATCCCCAGCGATTACCATCTGATTCTCAAACATCTGATTTTACCACTCTGCTGTAATCAAATAGACTTCCATGTAATCAATGATGGATCTCTCTGTAGCGATTATTTCTTCAGAAATATAAAAAAACATCCAGTGCCAAAATCGCAAGTTTATAGTCACTAGGGAAGACATTACTGTTGTAAGGAAGTGCCCCTGTTGTGGAGTTCGTTTGTCAAATTAAACCACCAGACTCAGTGGTTCTGGAGCACTGGGGTATTTCACCCTTGCTCCAGGATGATCAAGTCTATGAGAAATTTGATACCATACCCACATAGGCGCGGATCCAGAAATTTTGGAAAGGGGTGGGGGGCGCCCATATTAAAAAGGGTCCCTATGCTCCCTTCCAGGGTCGCCAATTTTACATGCCTGCCCCCCCCCCCCCCGGATCTGCCACTGCCATACACTTTTACTGAGGCAGGTGTTCTTTTACATGCAATGTCCCATAGGCAGGGCACCACATACAACTGCCGATGGCACTTGGCCTTTGATAACCCTGTAATTGACTACAGGGAGAATGTCTAATACCACAACAGGAAGACATAATTATTATAATCAAACCGTCAACCTTTAGATTATGAAGGCAACATCCTACCACTGTGCCACGGCTTTGGTTATCCGCTCGGGCACGGTTGCAGATGGCTGTGCACAGGGGAATTTCTTGCATACATGGGTATGTACGCGCATACTGGCCTGATTAACACCATTATATATCATTGAAAACTGTTTTCTAATCTGGCTCGGCCGGGCTATGCCACAAATTCCCTTTCTCTTTTTATTTCTTTGTAAATTTGATGTAAATTCAGCCTCATTTAGGTTCTGGATACACCCGCATACGTAAGATTACCCATGTCCATGTCTTTTAGGATATCTGTATGCGCGGACTTGTGCCCGCATGTATATCAAACTGTATACGCACAATACTCACGGCACGACACCCTCCTGTGGTACCAAAACACCTTCTGCTGCTATTCGCTATGTACAATAGCGAGAAGATTGCAAGATAAAAAGGGGGTTTTACTCAAAATATGTGACGGTGCCTTCAGGCTGTACCCCCAGGCACATCTCTGAGGGCCCACTCTCCACTAACTGAATCTACCCTTGGGTACCAGATGTTCCTTGTACCAAGTTGTTATGATGGGTTGTTACTCTACGCCTAGTCTTGGCATTGTCAACACAGAATGCCTCCAGGCTCTGTTGGTTGTGTACTGAAAGCCTGTATTACACAAGCTAATTTTGATCCTTTTGATTTTGTATTTGTAATATTTCTTAAGAAAATCTGGCATGAAGGCATATGGCATGAAGCCATACCTTGTATATAGTATTCGAGAGATGATTATGAAACCGTTCAAATACATTTTTCAACAAAATTTAGACTTCACTTTCTTTCTATTGCTGATTTTTAAATTAGCTGGAATTTCTGACTTTAGAATTTAGGCTAACTATATTGTTCCTCGGAAATAATCGCAATATTGACTTTTTAGAATTGAGTCTTTTATGGTGACAAGTTAACAATGTCTAGATGTTTTCTTAAATTTGTTTCTATATGGTAGTGATTAACCAAGCTTATTGTAGGTATATAGATAAACTTGAATATCCTATGAAATAACTGATGTGTTTTGTTATTCCATATTTTACATTATAGGGAATACCTCAGACTAACATTATGAACAAACTGAAATAAACAACGTTGCAAGAGAACCTGGCCTTGGATATGACGGATTGCGTTTTGTTTTTGCCTGAAAGATACATTATCCTTTGATGGGTTATGACTTTGATGGAATGTGCTCCCTTCAAAGGTGCTTGGCCATTGTAGTCGATTTATGGGAGGGAATTCGTGGTCCTTGGTTACAGCCTATCTGTCAGGTGGCATATGGAGGTGGTGCAGAATGCTGCAATGTTTATTTGTCTCCCAAGATTGCCAAATTGCTTTGACGCCTTTGCTTCCTAGTTTGTAGGCTTAAGGCATTTAAGATTATATATCATTTATAAACGTTCATACATTGCTATTTTTTCGATGTAATTTTCCCCAAAATCATATATATTAAGGCCGTATTCCACATATTGATAGTGGACTGCCGATTTGCAACCGATACACTTTCGGTACTGCCAATATAAAATCGGCGGCCCTGCAGATAAAATTAACAACATGTTGGTAAATTTTTCCGGCCAATTTTAAACTGGTTGCCGATATCACACTTTCGGCTGCCGATTATGCACCGAAAGTATGGGCTGCCATTATGGAACGTTACCATGGTCATTATTGGCAGCCCGCACTTTCGGTATGTGGAATATGTTCTTTAGACCATAGGTTTTTAATGTCAACAAACAGTTTTGAACCAATGATATTGGTCTGAATAGTACATTGTCTGGCCATGTGCAAGGCGAGGACTTTACCCACTACACTGCCCCCCCCCCCCCCCCTTCCAGCTTCCTTGCTCCAAGCATGCTGCTCTATCAAAGGCTTGACCAGCGAGGCCAACCGTTGTAATGGAAATTGCGAGGGTAATCGAAAAGGTGCTCATCTTGTGCAAATTATAAGAAAAAGACTCCCCCAATGTTAGATAAATTGGGGGCATTTTACAGGCCACCTATCAATCTGTCACATATTACATGCAACGTGATAGGAGTCACAGGAGCATAGTGTAAGGCAGGAAGAAATCAGGTCACCAAGTGAACGTTGCCTTTATTATCGCTGAAGTAGCTAACGCATTTTGGCTCGAGAGGGGACTTCTATAGCACCTAAGGAGGCGTGAGATGTGCATTGGCCACGCCTCTTATCGGGAAAAATAGAGGCCCATGATATAAGTAATGAAAGTAGAAGGGAGGGGATGAAGGACAGAAGAGGCTATGCCAAGTAATAATAGGGCAGGCCCGTTAGCTTTTCCTTAAAGAGTTAGAGGACAGTAGGGTTGGTTTTCAAAGAAGGAAAGATTCCCTGGGTTGGAGTAAGGATTCCAATGGGCCCAGGCTGAATTTACAAAATAGATAAATAAATAAATAAATGAAACAAAATAGGGTAAATCCTATACATAAATCACTATTACAAGTATTATGATATAGTATCAGTTAAAATGTTAGGGTCAAGATGTCTATTTAAGGGTCCAATGCCTCGACTCGTCGGACGGTTGTAGAGGATGCATGTTCTATAGTATAGAACATGCATCCTCTACAACCGTATTATGGTATATCAGCCTGGTTATTGGCATGACATCAGCAGACATAACCTATAAAATAGCACGTATATAAGCTTCGGGGCCTTCCATTTAATACGTACATACATTTTCAAAATTCTCAGACCCAACCTCCGCCCTTGATGCACACATACTTAATGGAAGGCCCCCTTTGTGTAAGTTGCCATTGGAATTTACTAAACTTGTAATTATTCATGCACTCGATATACAAGAAAAAATAAACAAAACGTAACAAAAGGAGGTGTGGCTCCGGTTCTATGTATCATCTACTGTCAACAAACCATAATATTGATAAGCAATCTAGCCACAATAATCTTCTTGAAAGCAGATACATCAAGTTTGACAAAAGAGAACTAGGAAACAGTATACAATGGAAAGAATGTCTCTGGAGTCACAGAATATAAGCCAAATGCAAAGGTTTTATTCTGTGAGTAGTGGGTGGCAAGAGTTTGCCTGAGTTTGTGTCAGGCAATTGCCTTTGTGATACATTGCAAAGTTGTCTGCCACAGTGTATATAAGGCTGCCAGACAATATTTGAAACAGTAGATGCCTAACATTGATAACAACCCCATAGGTTAATATGAAGGGCTGCTAAACTTGCCACACCCAGTATAGTAATGGGACAGGTATATAATTGTACCTAAACTATATGACCAGAATCTGTGAAATACAATCATCCATATTGTGGGATCACCTGCAGCTGCTTGTTTGTGAGGGGTCGAAGATCTCATCAAAGGTTCAAGAATGGCTGCACTGTAGCAGCTATACATGTGCACTGTTATTTTTTTTCTGAAGTTTTCTATGACTCTTGTTTCGGAGGAGACGTCCTTTCAAAAGATAAGCCTCAGTATGCAAAAACACAATTTTGACAATGGCGTATTAGATGCATGTAGCCTTATTTTAGTTTTGCTTTAAGCCATACACCAACCGACTTCACCTGTCGATATTGCACTATACAAGAAAATATCTTGGGCACCTATAGGTATGTGGGCCAGATACAGGATTTCGGAAAGGAGGGTCTGCTTATAGGCTAAGAACTAAAACCCTGTGGATTCATGTGTGCACATGTGATGTATGTTTTCTTTGGCAGGTTTAGGTCCCCACCGAAATGGGACAGGGTTTCGAGATCCCCTTGCCTCCTCTCCCCCCCCCCCCCCGGAACCGCCCCTAGTTTACTAATGAAATAGATAGTAATCTAAACTCCATAAACCTGTATAGTGTTCAAGCAGAAGGTGAATTTCAAAAATTACTTATTATGTACTTATAAATTTGGAACTGGAGTAGGGCTCTTTTTAAATAAAATCCTATCTTTCAATAGGGTTAAATAAGGGCGAATCCGTGCTAAACTACCTGCTGTGTTCCTCAGGAAATGGACCTGTTATATTCCACAGGGAAAAAAGTCAGCACCCCCGCTGACAACACTGACAACTCACACCCACTGACAACTGACAACTCTATACGTGGCGTGCCTCGAAATGCTGTCACGTACAAGTAGGGGGTAGGGGGAAGTAATTTGGGGTCTTAGGAGACCTCCTGTCTCTTCAGGTGAGAGTGCCATGACATTTTCCCACGGGTCACATGACCGGCTTGGTCACGTGATGTGTCGGTGACGTCATGGTGGGACAGCGAAAGCGAAAGTGAAAGTGAAAGCAAAAGCGAAAGTGAAAGTCAAGATAGGACTGGACTGCGTGTGAAAATTAAGCCTTCTTCTAAGGCTAGCTGGACCAGGAGGAAATGGAGGTGTTAAGAGGGGTGAACATGGGTTGCATGTCTACTAAAGGAAACTGCTGGATCTATAAGAACACCCGTCGATTCTCCCCCTCTCGCCCTGTTGGCTGGGATAGGCACTGGAAAGAGCGGCTAGATGGAAATGGTATAATAGTATTTATGCTATGGTTATTTAGGTACCTGCACTTTTTATTAATATGTTGGATGAATCCTTGATAACAGGACAAAAAGGAGTGTCTTTTTTATCATGATTTATATGATGTGAGAGGTAAGGGGTTCCACCGTAACTAATCGAAATTAATCAGAAGGAACGGGTACTATAGGTCTGCTGGTTAAGAAAAGACCAATTTTGTTCATTTGACTATATTTTATAAAGTATCAAAGGGATCTTATCATAATACTATGAGCGCTTAAATATACCACGAGGACAAAATGCTACAATGAATATACGGTTGAAAATTCTAAGATATAGATCATATATTAAAAGAGACATATTATGACACTGCAATCAGCTTTTATCATAGAGCATAATACATTTTAAGTTTTAAGTTTTTCCGTCCTTTCTTGGTCAGCAGACCTTATAGTAGGTGTAAATCCAGTAGGATTATGGTCCATGAGATCCTGGTCCCATCTTTTGTAGAGGCTTGAATTACATAAACGCCCCCATCCAATCCCCTTTTGCGAAATCCACGTTTCATTAATGGCTTCCATCATAATTATTTCTAAATTTACCCCCTCCCCCTTTCAAAGACCTCCATTTGGTCATCTGCATTGAACAAAACGTAATATTCTGAAATTCCAGGGGCACACAACCATAACCATAATATTCGTTTGTGAAAACGTAGAAAGGAACTGGTGTTAAACTGGTGTGACAGCCACTTAAGCGGTTGTTACGTGGAGTTTATCTCAACTGCAGCGTTCATGCTACGTGTTTGTTGATAATGTCAGGACTACAGACCCCATATACTCATAACACAGGCCTTAGCCCTGGCCACATCGTGCAATGTACAGCTTGTTTGTGGGTTTGAATCACCAAACTCAGTGGTTCCGGAGCAGTAGGCTATTTCACCCTTGCTCCCAGATGATCAAATCTAGGACAAGGTAGAGACCATACTCCTACACTTTTACCAAGGCAGGTGTCTTTTTACATGCAGTGTCCCATGGGCAGGGCACTACATACAATGGCCAATGACACTAGGCCTTTGATAACCCTGTCGTTGACCACAGGGAGAATGTCTGATACTACAGCAGATACCTTTGCCATGATTTTTATTTATTTTTTTGCAATGCTCCATTGCACATTATTTCTATCATTGTATCTCACTGTGTAGTGTTGGCTTTGGAAGCCAGAAGGGGAGAAAGAGGAAGATGGAGGGTGTAGGTAGTGTGGGGTGGGGAGTGGGGGAAAGAGGCAAAAGTGGGGTAGAAATGGACTGGTGTTAAGGTGGTGTGACAGGTCCATAAAGGTTTGTTTACTGGAGTCATGAGGGGTGCAGATTAGATAAATCAGGGCCCGGCAGCTGCTAGCCTCCTGTGGCGTCTGTAAAAGCTGTGTGTGTATAAGGGGCCGTTTTGACATCGTTAGGGGCTCACGCGATGGGTCTATGGAGTACCTAAAGTCAACAAACCAACTACAAGTGTTTTATAATAAGAAGAGAATATGTATACGTAATCAGAAAATGTGTTTATTTAGGGTATCCATTTTGACATTGTTAGGGGCTAACTCAATGGGTCTATGGTGTGCAGAAAGTCAACAAACTAACTTAAATTGCTCTTATCATAACAAGTGAATCTGTTTTATATAATAAGCAAATGTGTGTATGTGGAGGATTTGTTTTGACTTCATTAGGGGCTAATGTGATGGGTCTATGGGGTGCTGAAAGTCAATAATATAATGTTGACTTCTAATGTTTTGGTATATTGTACTAAAACTTCTTTTATCCTTGGGAAGTGGAAGCGTGTAGTGGCCGTATTACACTAGGTGACTTGAGCAGACATTTTCGCAATATGACGTTATCACAGACCATAAAGGTTTGTTTACTCGAGTCATGAGGGGTGGAGATTAGATAAATCAGGGCCCGGCAGCTGGTAGCCTCCTGTGGCGTCTGTAAAAGCTGTGTGTGTATAAGGGGCCGTTTTGACGTCGTTACGGGCTCACGCGATGGGTCTGTGGGGTGCCAAAAGTCAACAAACTGACTCAAATGTTTTCTAAAGTGTTGTATGGTAACAAGAGAATCTTGGAACTAACAACATGTGTTTGCAGATGTGTTGACAATGTATTCTTTTGCAAAATAGCCAGGTATTGTAAAAAGACAAATTAGATGCCAATTCATTACTCAGCATGGTGAGTATATTCTAAAGTTCGTTTTACCAAGAAACTGTCTCAAAATGGATTATGAGCCAATGCAAAATAGTGCCTATTTAATAGTGATGTCAAAAAAGCGAAATAATTATGTATCTGCATTACATAATTTATTAATTCTTGCTCTAGAATTAAGAGGGGTAAAAGATTATCTCATCTTCAATCCCTTCCATGATTATGAAAATGTAATGCACTTTCGTTTTTGAATCATTCACAATTCATATCAATTTAACAAATCAAATTGACATTTTGCACCCCATGACAGCCGACCTACCGCGCCCCATTGGCGCCAGTTCGGCCTTAACTGTTTCAGGTCTCTGACCGCCTGCTGTTTCTGTCTACAGGGGTGTGTAGGTAAATGCCTAATGACTTTACATAGTGTATTGAAATGCCAAAAGACTTTACATAACAATTTGTGTTTTTGTACAGAACCTTTACCTCAAATTACCTCTTTTCTACATGAAATTGTAACTACTGCCTATTCCTTTTATGATATTACTGTATTTTCACGTTGGGGTTGTATCTGATATTTATATTTATTCTTTACCAATAATTTCGTACTCTATTAGTTTATCATGCTGCTGAATTATGGTTAAGATGAAATATAACTGAGAAAATTGGCCTCTCAGATAGCAATCGATATAGATGAACAAGCAATGAATAGAAACAAGCACCGTTAAAAAAATAATCACGTTTGTACCAAAATAAGAGTACTTTCTACGTTATCTCTGTCCTTGACATTGAAATCAAATCGAACTGCCTACTAAGAAAAGCGGAAAATGATGCTGAATCCAACGACATTGGAAGTTGAACTCCATCATCGTTTCGTTCTATAAAAGAGGTCCTTGCACTTTTCTTACTCGGCCTCCAGACAACACCTTAAACTGCCTCTTCATTTGTCTAAGCCCAGGGTTGGCGTTTTCGTACTAGGGTATAAAACGTTTGGTCTCTTCTTTTTATAGCATCAGGACTGATATTTGTACAGTACCCTACAGTACCCTGTTGTCGAGTCTGTAATTCGTTTTATAAGTTCAATCAGCCACCAAGACATAATCGTTGAGGTATAAACCTCATTATACACTCACCTACTCATTTACTCAGTTATTCATTCGCTCGCTCAACCACTCAATCACTCACCCACTCAACCACCCTTTCACTCACTCAACCACCCACTCTCCCTTACATCTGTTTACTCATCCACCTACTCATCCACCCACTTGTTCACTAATTTGCCCACTCACTAACTCGATAACTCACTATTCCTTCTTACACATACTCACTTCACTCATTCCTTACCCACTCACCTACTCACCCATTCAACACTCATCCACTCATCCACCAAGCTACTCATCTACTCACCCTCTCACTCACTTGATCACCCTCTCAGCCATCTACTTATCCACTCACTCGCTTACCCACTCACTCACTCACTAACTCACACACTCACTGACCGACTGACTGACTGACTGACTCGCTCACTCACTCACTCACCCACCCACTCACCCACTCACCCACTCACCCACTCACTATCTCACCCACTCCCTAACAAACTCACACAAGAATTACGCGAACCCCTAGCTCCCCTTCAACCAATACTCTCACACCTATAAACCCCATCCCAATACACCTACCCAATCACCATAAGATATACAACACGGACATATTTCAGTCGCCCGTCTCCTAGTTAACCAAACCCTAGAGTATTTTAAGGCACCTCCTGGAGGCAATCAACTCTAAAGCCCAATACCCCCTGGGTGATTTTGACCAGAGTCAGCTGATTCACTGGCGCTAAAATTGGCCTACTCTACTAGAAATTTTTAGCGCTGACTCATATGAAACACACACATTTCAATATGGTATACATACAGGCAGTCATAGGAATTCTCCCAGTAGCCGGTCACCCGTCGCCGGTAAAATCGCCTAGTACCCACCCCCATCTGTTTCCCACCTCCGCCTCCAGCCCATATGGTCTCACGGTTTCTTTCTATGTTTGGTTTCTTTTTTTTGGTAATATTCCATCAGCTATTTTCATTTAGCCTTGGACCTCAGGCTTTACTGTAAGCCCCCACAAATGTTAATGCCACCCACGCAGAAACACCTGCGTATTAATGGTGGTTGTTTCTATTCGTGCTTGTAATCATCCATACACCTCTTTTTTTACATTCAATATTAAAGTATGTTGCAGATCCACTGTCTTCTATTGATAGATTCTGTTTCTATTCGTAGATGTAATCTTGTAATCTGTTTTACATTCAACAGATGCGGCAATATGACTCGCTTTCTTGTTGTTGTTTTTTTTGCTGGTATATTGAGGTGGTAATTCAGCCAGGGGTTGACATATGGATTGCATAAACAAAACTGCCTTTGTGTAAGTAAAGTATTCGTCCAATGATGCTCGTTTAAATGACGTAGCATCAACAGGAAATATTATTGTGGTACATTGAATGTGATTTTACTTAAGGTAAAACAATTCTTGTTTTGTTTTTAGTTGATGCATCTCTTTACCCATGATATTCCAGGGAGAGTCGACGAAAAGTAAAGGACAAAAACTCTGCTTTCCTTTCCCATGGTGTTACCTATACAATATTTCCTTATTTCCATTATTGACTGTTATATTCCTACATTCTGATTCCTGACAATTAAAAAATTGCTTATACATACTGTACACCACTTAGATATCTCCTATCTCTGCCAATATTCATCACATTCATTTACAAGCACATTTTTCTTTGCCTACATTCCTCAATCTGTCCTGGCCCCTTGACCTTTTTTTCCGAAACAGCGTTTCGTCCTTAGCCCGGGCCAAGGAGGCCTATACATCTACTTTGTCGCCACTTTGCCACTTGGCGGCATCGTTCTGTCATGATCATGTCGCCCCTTCCGATGTCGCGTCCATACAAGACGTTACTACCAGGTCGCATCCCTCATCCCTCCCTCACGATCCCCCTCCCCTCCTCATCCTACCAAATCTGAGCAGTAGGAGAACAACTGAGGGTGGGGCTACTTCTTGTGGAAGTACAAGGAGGCCCTTACCTGTTCCGTCTCTGGTTTTTGTCATATAGTATTATGATCTTGTACATCCATAATTGTATTTTAGGAGGAGTGAGAGCACCAGAATTATAAAGGATCCGGTGCAGTATCCTAGATAATTGTGATGGTGAACAGCTTTTGAACTGATGTAGTATCGTTGTCAACTAGTGTGTTCTCATGATCATAATTATCTAGTTAATGTGTATTGTGTTTTTATGTTTATGTACATTTATATAGTGAGCAATGTAAGTTATAAGCCACAATCAGGCTCCCTCCGTTACCCTAATTTGTCACATTCTAAGGATGTGTCACATTCAAAGGGTGCACCATCACACAACAGCTTCTACAATGCAGGCTGTCCTGTCAGTCAAAGTCTTTGGTTGCATTCGAATTGTTCAATCTGTTGTATTACAGGATAGTTTCAGAATAAAGGGCTGTACAAGAACCTAAATAGTCCTACCTCAAACCATTAGAAACCGTCCCTTTTTTATCAGTAAACGGAATAACTTTCATATTTTTATACAATTACCACACTGCCATGATGCCAATAAAACTTCAATACCAAAATAGAATGTAGCAGCGACGGTTTCTGAAGGGTTTGAGGAGGCACTGTCGAGATCAATAACGTGAAATGCAAAAATATCAATAATTAAAGGTTAGTTTTAAACTAAAACCTTTTATGGTTCCCTTCATCAACTATCACAATTGTATCCTTTTCCCAAGCAAGTACCCCCCTTCTCCCTCCAGCATCCCACTCATTCCTCTGGGCCCTGAAACCGCCTTGGTCAGAAACAATACCTAGATCGATCTTCCATCTCTTTCTACTGACATTAATTTGCCAGCCGTCTCCTCCGGGCTCCCACAAGAACTCTCCCCGAAATTGCCTACTGCTGAAAGAGCCTGAATGCCTGGTATTATTCTTTGCCAGGCTTAGGCCTCATCTATTAGAGAGCTTAGGCTGGATGTATTAGAGGGAAATCCCTCTTTGGTTAGAACCAGATGGATACGGATTACAATTAAATTTTGAAGCTGGATAGAATACTTCATGAACCGACTGAGAATTTGTTTAAATTAACAGTTTTTCGTCTTTCGCTTGCGTTACGCATTGCCGAATGATAGAGCGTTGCCTAATAATTCTTCTGTCCTTTACTCGTGTAATTGTACTGGAATAAGTTGGACGAAGGAGGTTTTGATTGTCCTGTGCACATTTGTCTCTCCTTTTATTGAGCAATATCATTTAAAGAAACTTTCTGGAATTAAAAGTAGCCAGAGTGTTTGTAATGGAAACAGAAGAAGACTTATTTTCAAAACAGCAGCATGTCTTTTTGTGTGTTGAGTTTTTTGTTCATATTCTAGATTTCGTATTTTACTCTGTATGAGCAATCAATTTTCTTCAGGATATGTATTGTATTGCGTTTGTCCATGATACATGTGTTGTTGTCAAAGTAACATTGTTTAAAGAAATAACCACTTTGGATCTACTTCACATAGAGCTTTTCTGAACCTTCCTATCTCAAAATATAAGGTACAAAATATCACCCAAGTAAAGCAGTGTCCCTACTTGTGAAAATATTGTGCCTTTCTCTTTGAAAGAATATTGACAAACTTGACCGAGTACAGAACAAGGTATTATCATTGGCCCTACATAAAAGAAGGCAAGAACATCTATTGACCTTCATGTACACTCAGCAATCAAATGAAGAAATCATAGATGAAAAGAGGCCGAACAGGACACTGCGTAGGTACTATGGTACCAATGAAAAGGTACAGCAAAGCCCCTATTATAGAAGCTTCTTCCTATGAAAGATTATCCTTAGAAATACAACAAATGGAAGAACTTGCTGTATGTAAGAATTAAGGAAACGTAAATATATATATATATATATAACTCCATATATATATATATATATATATATATATATATATATACAACCCATATATATATTTCCACCACCCACTAGTGCTCGTCAGTATTAACCCTTTCCATCATAGGCTAATAGGGCTTTTTGGTGGAACTAGTCGGCACAGTTGTAAAGGATTAACAGAGTTTGTTGGTCAACTAAATTATAGAGAAGATGGTATTTGTCAGTCAAGTGGGGATGTGGCTTTAGTCATTTTATGAATGTTGTGAGCAGATCAATTTTTCACTTATTCTTCAATCTGGTGTTTCAATTAGTATTCTATTAGCATACCAGCTAAATCATTCATTCATATCATAATGATGTAGGGACATAATTATCATCAAGTTTCACATACATTTTTGTTTGAGTTTACGGCAAAATGTGAACTGAATCAAGTTACTATCGTCTTCACTATGTTTAATCTTCTTATCCCCTCTTTAGTTAACTCCAAATCCCTTCTCCTTAGACCTTCATACTGAAACATTTGCCATTGATTTCTACACTTTCATGAAAGTCTAATGAATCACAGTCTAATCTTCAAACCTGGCAACATCAATAATTATGAGTCTTCATTAGATGTGTAATTAGAGTCTTTATAGACGGAATAGCTGTTGGAGTTATCGATAGATTCAGAAGACTAAGATAAGCTGGAGGGATGGAATGAATTGCATATCAATAGATTAGGATGGATACGCTGTTCCTACAAAGATATGTTCATTATTTGTATTTAAGGATAGACAACACCTCTCAGCGGCCAATTCGTGAGACTCTCTTTCAATAGGCATATATTTTTCAATATCTGTAGTATTAATATGAGTGTCATATCATTCAAATCCCCTTTAATGACCCTGTCTACTCGTATAAGTCACATTTTGATCTGTACATATATGCCTGTATGAGCATATCAGGAATACCAAAAACACATTTTTCACTTTTATTTTTTGAACATAAATATCTCACTTAATATTCCACGAAAAAGCTTGAAATTTTCACAGCTTACAGACAACATTCGTCTGGAGGGAAGCATCTCTCAGATTTTATATTTAGTTTCTAGTTTTTGTTTTATAAAATCTAGAAAATAATGTTGAAAAAAATAACAAAAAGTTTCCCGTTTTTTGTTATAAAATGAAAACCAGGACCTAAATTAAAAATCTGAGACACTCTTCCCTGCAGACAAATGTTACTAACAAGCTCCCAAAATTTTGTGAGAATCCATTAAGCGGTAGCAGAGATATCAATGTTCAAAAAATAAAAGTGAAAAAATACGTTTTTCACTTCTTATTTTCAAAGTCTTAACATTACAAGCATGTACTTTATATCAAAAGATAGAGAAAAATATATTTTACCATATGGTATACACTACATAAGTGTAGCCTTGTCAGGTACAGCACATTATTAATTACTGTAAATGGGGCGCCGAGAGGTGTTGTCTATCCTTAAGATGAACACATTGTCAGCCATCCATAATTATTTCTAGAATAGACTTTTGACTGTTGGAAACCAATGTAGATACATTGTATACTGGGCCCAGTTATTCCATATAATTATATTAATAGTTCATTGTGCACGATACTCATTCAAACTTATATTAAGGGAGACATCAAAATTCACGGACTATTACCAAGTCCTACCACTGAAAGTCAAAACTGCCTGCAAAGTTTAAGCCCTTTAAGTCGAATTAGTGCACAGACCCGCTGGTAACTACCAAATTAATTGCCTAATTTTGGTGCCGACTGGGATCACCAATCAGTATTCAATATAGAAATTTACGTATTTCATATGAGCCGATGCTAAAACCGATTATTCTGGTAGAATCTGCTGATTTTAACTCTGGTCAATTGACCAACTTAGTCAGATTAATCTATTGGGCATAGGGCTTAAGGTTGCAGCTCTTTGACTGTCAACGAAGGTTTCACTGAATTTTGACATATCTCCTCTGCATTTGATTGTCTTATGCTAGGACAAGTCAAAATACCATTGTCAGTAGTTGAGATCATCTTTTTGAAAATGTGTGTACATACTTAATAGGACCCGCATGTTGGTCTTATCTGTATATTGGTGCTGGTGTATGATGATGTTGTAATGACATGGTTATGATTTGCTATGGATACTGAGTTTTAGAAGACAACATAATGTTTTTTAAGTCAAAATGATTCAAAATAAGAAAAAAATAACTTGAACTCACCATACTTCCATCCAGAGGAGCTGACCAGTAGTGTCAGTATAAGGAATGCCTTAATGGTGAGGGTGGGGGGCATGGCCTGTCGGAGTCCCACCGTAAGTCCTGGCCTACCCCCACCCCTACCACACAAACTACACAGGTCCATGGCTACTGCCTGAGCCCTCCAGGGCCACACAACCTACTCCAGGGTCCTGGGCCTTACTCCAGGGTGTAGGGATGGATGTTAGTGCAGGAGGGTCATCCAGGGTTGTGCTGACGTAATCATTCCGTATGTGGTACTGTTGAGGGTGTTAACCTGGAAAGATAGGGAAGTGGATGTGGATATATTATTCATGTTTATTCATTGTGCTTTAATTGTTCTGGGGCTTTATACTAATTGCGTGCAGACTTTATGCTGAAAGAGCCACGTCATCTCCTATTGGTTCTCAGCATGGCAGGACCATGGAGCCCCATACCCACTAGGCGATTTTTACACAATCGGCTGACTCATCAGCTCTAAAATCGACTGATTCTTCTATTAGAGTCGGCCGATTTTAGCAGCGATTCAGATCAAACATGCACATTTCAAAATACCACACTGACGGGCGATCATAAGAGTCGGCTGATTCTCTGAGTCGCCCGTCACCAGTTGCCGGTAAAATTGCCTAGTGGGTATGGGGCTTAAGAGCTTTATCACCCACACAGCCAATGAGCGGTACGTATAACGGGCAGTGTGTATTGACAGGCTGTACGTACTGCTCCTTGTATTCATGATTCCTAACATTAATTTTCTGCTTGGGTGACAAAGTATAGAAGAACCTTTGGGGTTGTCCTCAAGTGGCTGTATGACCCAGGGGGATATTACGACCCTCGGGCTTTGCCCTCGGGCTGTGACAAACCCCTCCGGGTTGTATGGCCACCCTCAGACAACCCCAGCGGGTCTTTTTGAATTATCAATGTTCAGATATTCAACAATGTATAAAATCAAAGAGGCATGAAATCGTCTTATAGAGCATCAACCATGTATGACATCGGCCAATTAATTTCTATATTGTTTGGCGGTGTTCCTAATTTGGATCCAATTTGTAACAATTAACTCTTGGTGGGACATTGACACCTGTCAATCACTTTTGCTACAAAGCAAAATATGATGACTATTTCTAATTTCCGTACATGTATGCGCCCAGGCCTTTGTTATAATAAATAATTGATAAACTTGCCATTATTATCAATATTACATAATTGTCCTCCTTACTTGTTATTTGAGTTATTTTTGTCCGCAAAGAGGCTTAGCACACTCGCAGAAATATTTGTGAAAACACTGTGTTCCCTTTAAAAAACCATGTTTTCTACCAAAAAATAGTGTTTCTCACCCAAAACAGTGTCGGAATCATAGTTATTTTGAGAAAACATGGTTCTCCCTGGAAAACTGTTTTCCGAAAGGGAAAACAGGGTTTTCCCAAAAATAACTTTGATCTCCACAGTGTTGACAAAGTAATTTGAGAAGTTATTTCTCTGGTTATCATGCTCCCTATTCATTAGAATCTTGTACCATTTGAAGCATACAGCAAGAACATAACGAATATTCGTTGCAAGAAGTCGGTAAACAGAAAACTAAGAATAGGCCACTTGCACGTCAAAAACTGAGAGAGGTAATTCAAAGTAAACATGGGAAGTAAAACAACCTAATTGTGCAGGCTCTATCAGGAAATCGTTCAGATACATGAAAGTATACTCAGGTAGAAATGTTATTTAGCTCACTTTCGTGCAGAACTCTCTATAGGATCGTGTCGTCCCTATCTTCATGTTACTAATAATATCCTGATGTTTAGTTGAGGATGTATCTACGTACTACTACATGCAAATGTATGAGTACATGCTAGATTTCCCACATAAGCATAGGGTAAGATGAGAACTACTGAATATACGATAATCTCTGTGCTTTTCGAGATCTTACACTGGTCTGGGTACCCACTACACCGTTACATGGCGTGATTCCTTTTTCTTAATTGATTTCCCCCCCCCCCCCATTTTCATTACATTATTCAAGTAGTACACCTCAATCCCTTTCTTAACAGAAACCCTGCCTAGTTGGGCTCTATCAATGCTAAGATATTACTGCCTGGAAAAATATCAATACTAAGAGAATACTGCCAGGTAAATCAGCTGGATAAATTCAACTGTGTAGGGAAGGTGCATTTTGTTGCATGGGTTCCAGCATAGTTTATGATTAAAGTCCTCCATATGCTTTTAACATTGTTTACATTCTAACACCACCTGCCCTACCCATAGGGTGTCGTGTAATGAGATGGGGAGAATTCACGGTTGTTGGAAGGAGAACTTTTGAATCAATCCCCAAACAAATTAGTAATCAGTGCCAAAAGCCTTCTAATAAGAAAAGATGGTTTCTTTGGATAAAATGCCAAGTAACTGTCAATGCGCAGCCCTCACTTTTGAACTTGAAGACTGCTGCTGAGAGGTGACAGGGGAAGTGGTAAATAAACTGTATATATTGTGCAAGTACTACTAGTACATGGAGAGTCTTGCTTTATTCTGGCATGCTTTTATTTTGCAAGGTCTTCCCATAATGATTGATATTCAGAGTAATGTACAGGGGCGGATCCAGAGCCAGTGTTCTGCGGGGGGGGGGGGGGGGGGGGCAAAACCTGACCCTCCACCCCCCCTTACAAAAATGTGAAAATCTAAATTTCGAGGTTTACACAGATCTTCCAATTTTGAGTTTTTCCCCATGGTCTAGAGGGGTTAGTTGCCCTTTTTGCGCCCCCCCCCCCCAAGATCCGCCACTGAATATGCTACAACATCTGATCTACCAAAAGGGTACCAAATGTAAGCTGAAAAAGACCTTGGCTGTTAAGGAAATCCTTTAAAAATTGCTTACCAACAAATTGATTGACCAGTGCCAAAAATCATCAAAGAAAAACATGTTTCCTTGTATAAAATGAAACTCTGTGCAGCCTTCTTTTTCTGACTTGAAGGCTGGTACTGGAAGGTTGCCCAGGGAGGTTACAGAGACATTGAACTGGATATTTTTCATATTTCAGATCATGTAAATATAAGTAGTATATGGGAATTTGGGCTTTCCCATGGTACACCATTATGTTTCATGGGTTTTCAGCATAGTTGATATTTATTCCCTCACATTCTTTTTACAACAACTGCTCCCTCCTAAAAGGTTACCAAATAACGAGGGAGAAAACCCTTGGCTGTTGGGAGAAGAACTTTTAAGAATGAATCCCCAACAAATTGACTAATCAGCACCAAAAATCATCAAAAAAAAACCTGAAACTCTGTTCAGCCCTCATCTTCTGATTTGAAGGCTGGTACTGGAAGATTGCCCAGGGAATTTACAGAGGAACTGGTAAATGAGCTGGATATTTCCTACAGTTAAGACCACGTAAGAAGTAAATGGCAAGTTTGGGTTTCCTATGGTACACCATGGGTTTCCAGCATTGTTTATATTCAATCCTTCACATTCTTTTTACAATATCTGCTCCCTCCTAAAAGGGTACCAAATAATGAGGGGCAAAACCCTTGGCTGTTTGGAGAAGAACCTTTAAGAATTAATCCCCAACAAATTGATTGATCAGCATCAAAAATCAGCTAATGAGGGGAAAAACTTTCCTTGTAGAAAATGTCAGGTAAAAGCTGGCTGCACAGCCCTCACTTTCTGACTTGAAGGCCAGCCCTGGGAGATTGCCCAGATAGTTGGCAAACGGGGAAGATGTTTTCTTCTATTCGCTTCTCATAATTAAAGACCTTCATCTATTCATTATTGGAATCTGGCTCCATCTGGGTTCAAAGGGGGGCTTTCACGGAGTCTGTAATTCCTGTGTGTAATTGAGAGGATCAGAAGTGGTAAGACCGTAAAGTTAGCCCGCCTTCGACATTAAGGGTTGCCATTTGCTCTTCGGAGTCTTCGCTCATAAGTGATTGCTTAATAGTGCATACGTGTCATTGAAAGTTGAATAATTGTAACATGAGCATCAATAATTAAAATACTGTTGAGGTATGATTCCTTCGATATGTTTTTTCCAATCAAATATTACATACAACTCATCTTCCTTGAACATTTAATGAAAAATGAAATGGGAATTACCAATGGGTATGCATAATACAATTAATATACATAATCAATTTTTCAATAATATTTTTCAATAGTATTTTTTCTTTTATATGTAAACTAATTGAAAAGCATCGATTCCATGTCAGATCAGAACTTTCTCATTATTCTATGTATGTTCAGGATATATATGTACTGTTAGTGCTTTCATAACCTATTGATGTTGCTCATACATAGGTTCAGAGTAAAGTGATAACTATAGCAATGTCTAGCTAGACCAGGTCAGATATGAATTTAGCTGGAACAAGGTTTCTCTTTGAAGTCACCTCTTACCTAATCACATTACCTTTATCCTTTAATAAAGTGACATTTGTTAAACAAGGTCGGTGCTTAAGTTCACATATCAAGTGTTATTTTTGATTGTGTCAACGTTTAACATTTCAAAGTGAATATTAAGTTTGATAATAATTGGACTTGATCTAGCTGGTTTAAAGTTCTTTATTTTAGTGTAATCCAAAGGGGGAGTTCCCAGAAGGGTTCACTTTTCCATGTGTTACAATGGATTTAGAGCCATTAACATATATGGTACGGTAAAAAGCAAATTCTCTTTCAAACATTTCTAGTGCATTTGGAAATATTCTTCCTAGCCACATTTGTCTGTTGGTGATATGCCTGTTTAATAATTATCCTATTTTGAAGGGTTAGTTATGTTATGAAATTAAGTTCTTGAATAGGCCAGGATGTCATTGTAGATAGCTGCCTTTAATGTATAAAGAACAGGTGCTGTTTTCCACATTGACCTGGATCGATTTATTCAGTGTTGTATGTCTGAGAGATCCATAAGGGCGATGATCCACTATACGATTTTTTCATCGATTCTGCACTAATTTCAGAAGATGTTTTATACTGACAAATTATCATTTTGAAAGATGGAATTTAGTGTTAAAATGCTCAGGTCTTTTTCAGCATAATTTGGTTTATGTCCAACAGGATTATCTACAAAAGAAGAAGAAAAATAAAGCGAAAACAATCGGTTGATGTTTTGTCGCATCGTGGATGATCGGCTTAACAGAACTTGAGCAAAAAGGATTGGCTTCTCGCTCCAAGGCCAACACCTCTTTGTACTCTCCCATGCTAAGTGTCCTTTAATCAATAATACATACGTACAGAACGTGATAGACCGCCTTCAAACAATGGCTTATT
The DNA here is from genome assembly GCA_936440205.1 of Lepidonotus clava. Classification (NCBI taxonomy): domain Eukaryota; kingdom Metazoa; phylum Annelida; class Polychaeta; order Phyllodocida; family Polynoidae; genus Lepidonotus; species Lepidonotus clava. The sequence goes on from OW387138.1 coordinate 12,093,324, forward strand.
TTTAGGCCTGGATCTGCACGAGATCAGTACAATAGTGTCTGATGCTGGGAACAATCTGTCTTGAGTTTGGCCGATAAACAATCTTTGCAACGAGGGGTAACAGAGCAGAAATGGGACAAGAGAAGTGAACTGATAGCCCATGAAGGTGGTCTTAGGGGTAGTAGTATTGTCGAAAAGGCCTTTATGGATGGGTAGTACGGTATCATATGGCATGGCCCTCTTTTGAGAAGTCATGCATACATTCTGTCTTGAGTTTGTCCAATAAACAATATTTGCAACGAGGGGTAACAGAGCAGAAATAGGACAAGAGAAGTGAACTGATATCTTACAAAGGTGGTCTGTGGGGTAATAGTATTGTGGAAAAGGCCTTTGTGGATGGGTAGTTTGGTATCATATGATATGGCCTTCTGTTGAGAAGGCATTGCATTCTGTCATAAGGTTGTATGATAAATACTCTTTGCAACGAGGGAAAACAGAGTAGAAATGGGACAAGAGAAGCCAACTGATACCCCACGAAGGTGGTTTGTTTGGGGTAGTAGTATTGTGAAAAGGCCTTTGTGTATGGGTAGAGTAGTATGATATGTGTCATTGCCATCTGTTGAGAAGTCAGACATTCTGTCTCGGGTTTGTCTGATAAACAATCTTTGCGACGAGGGAAAACAGAGCAGAAATAGACAAGAGAAGAGAACTGATAGCCCATGAAGGTGGTCTGTGGGGTAGTAGTATTGTGAAAAAGTGTCTTTGTGGGTGGGTAGTATGGTAAGATATGGCATGGCCTTCTGTTGAGTCACACATATATTCTAGAGTTTGTCCTGTAAACAATCTTTGAAAGGAGTGGTAACAGAGCAGACATATGACAAGAGAAGCCATTGATACGCCATAAAAGTGGTCAAACATAGATTCTATCTTGAGTTTATCTGATAAACATTCTATGGAACGAGGGGTAACAGAGCAGAAATAGGACAAGAAAAGGGAAGTGATACCCCATATAGGTGATCTGGGGTAGTAGTATTGGGTAATTGGCCTTTGTTGATGGGTAGTAGCCTATAGCATCAAATACCCTAGCCTTCTGTTGAAAAGTGACAGAGAGATTCATGGATAGTTGGTATCACTTTAAACTGCAGAACTCTTTGTGATAACTAACTCTGCTAAGATCTTGAAAAAGGATGCCTTAACTAAACAGGGAACTAACTATACGTTTGTCCTTTGTATAGTGTAACCGTTATGAACGAGTACTTCTGGGATAAGATTATAATCATTATTTCTCATTGCGCAAAATATGACCCTTAAGATCTTTAATTTTGTAAATGGGGCCATTGAGGAGGAATAGGATGTCTCACATTTCCCTTCTTGCACACAAGTCAAACTGACATAAACGGTTTGTACTATTAGAATAAAGCCCTAGGCAATACAAGCTAGACGAGGTTAAGATAGATATGTCCCTAAATAGATGGGTAGAGCGATGTCTGGGCCACCCCACCTGACGTAAGCTAATCCTGACAGCGTCTGACGTCATGAACGTCATGTGTAACAATGACATCATCTGACGTCATCACCCAGGGATCGAGCAGTTCACTGGCCGTAATCGTGACATACAGGAATAAGGCACTGGAGACACAACAACCCCTGTCAAAGACAGGAAACATGCCTGGGAAATGCCCTATCGTTGTAGCGTCCCCCTCAGCTTTCTCCCTTCTACTCAGAACTTGGGACACGCTATGCCCACATTTAGGGTCCGGTTCCAGTCTATGCCAATGCCCCAAGACTTGCCTGTGAATCCTATACCCTACTACTACTGCTCCTACTACTATTATTACCTGATACTAGTACCACTACTACTCAGTGGCGGATCCAGGGGCGCCCAGGGAGTCCTGGTAACCCCCGTTAAATATCAGGAACAATGCAGGAGTACTCTTAGAACATATTTATATCCAGAGAGAACATAGCTGAGTCATCCTTCAGGTATCACAACAGTACCATATCAATATCAGGGGTCACTCCACTCAATATTCTTTTTAATGTTTATTATCCTATTTAGTGCCAATAATACTACACAACTCCCCCCTCCCCTCCCCACCTTTTGGTGGGGGACTTGAATTTGAAAAAGAGAAAAAAAACGTTGTGCACACACATGTGCGACGTTTTACTATTTAGCCTATATCATTATGTGGATTTCCCCCTTTTGATATGCTGTATCTACCCCTGACCACTGCTATCCAATATAACTTCCAATGGTTTGATACCTAGCTAAAGAACCTTCTAGGTAAGTACTCACATTTTCAAAATGTCTGACCCACTCCCCTCGGCTAAAGTACTCATTTTCAATGTCATGAATGGCAGCCCCCTACTCCCTAAAGCTTGATGCATACATAGAAAGTCCCTAATACATAAGATATTAGAGGACCTCCACCCCCACCCCTCACCCTGGGCTGAAGTACCCATTGGATTTATAAAGGATTCTACTCACATTATCAAAAAAGAAAGTCAGGCCTTTTATTCACTACCTCCGCACCTGACTAATGCCATTAACTATTCAAAAGGTAGTTCTTCTCTGATATACTATCACACAAAAGATGTCTAGGTGTGTCACAAGACGTGCATGTTCGTTTAACCTTACCTGCGTTTTTCGTAACTGTATCCTTACACACAAACGTCCTTGCAAGCTATTGTAGCTTATTAATCCTGGCATCTGACAATGCTTATCAAACGAACGACACAGGCTTCTATTTGCATATGGAGAATGTGATTCCCAAGGTCTGTATGGTTCAAATTCACCTACCTCAGCTAATTGAATTGCTTTGAGAGTGTTTTACCCAATCTCTTTGTTGTGTTGGGATTCGATTAAAGCGTTCATACCTTTTATACAGTATGCTTTCTGTCACATCACTGAGGTATGAAAATGTCAAGGTAAATGTACGATAATGATTGTGGAGGTTATGTCAATCATATCCTTGATAACTTTTCATTATCAAATGTCCAGTCATCAGCACGCAATAACTCGTATATATGGTGATTCCCTACACATATATATATACGACGAGACTTGTAATCATGTGCCAATGCGTATATAGTTGACGGTGACAGTTGTGGCAACGACAACTATTTGACACAGTAGCTCAGATATTAATCTGAAATATTAATGTTACATTCAAAAGTTTGCAAATCTCACGCTCGTTCCTTAGATGCAATCCATGAAACTGTAGAACTTTGCGCAGAGTGCAAGTCTTGGTCTTAAAAACTTTGCAGTAGGTTGCAGTAGTATGTTAGGTTAGGTCCTCCAAGTTTATGTTAGGTTTGGTCCTCCTAATGTATGCTAGGTTTGGTCGTCCCACTGTATGTTACGTCCTCCAAAAGCAAGCTAGGCTTGGTCCCCCAAGTGTATGTTCGCTCTGGTCCTTCCAGTTTATGTAAGGTTCCAGTGTAGCTGGATGATAAGCCACGTGGATCCAAGCTTTCACTCTCATTAAAGTCTCTGCGGTCTACTTACTCCACTGCCACCCTAAAGCCTTAGATTCCATTCAATAAATCCACACAGACAAACATATGCCTGAACTTCGCAAACTTAATAAACTTCAAACCCTCCACAGGCCTTAGCATAACCCTCAACTTTCAACACTAAGTCCACAGTGGCTGGGGTAAACGCTGAAGTTAAGGCTAACGCCCCCGCGCGTTTTTTCTCCAGGGTATTTCACCGCGCCCGCCCCCGACCCGCGCGTCAACTCCTGCCGCCTCCAGGTGGGGCCGCGCCGGGAGAAATCCTCCAGTCAGTCCTCCAGCACTAGGGACCCGGTGCCAATCATCTCACGCGCGCCGCTGCCAGACGAAAAATGCCGCGCGTCGGGCCGCGTCGCATGCCTTTAACAAGGACGAGGGATGGGGAGGACGGGTGTCCGCGCCGCGCCGCTTTCCCTCCGCGCGGGCGCTGTTTGAATGAGACGCGGTAGGATGTGTAGTGAGGGGGTTGGGTTGGATGGGATTGACGCGTCTGGCCGACTGAAGCGCCCCGTGTGGAGGTTAGGGGAGTTAGGGGAGTAGGACGGGGATAGGGTGAGTGTGTGTGGGAGGGTGGGGGGGGGGGGAGGGTTGTTGGGGGGGGGGGAGTGTTGAAGGGATTAACACTAGGGGCTCGGTTGTTGTTGTTGTTGTTGTTGTTGGTTGTTGGTTGTTGGTTGTTGGTTGTTGGTTCTGCTATTGTTGTTGTTGTTGTTGTTGTTGTTGTTGTTGTTGTTGTTGTTGTTGTTGTTGTTGAGACTGCTGCCTTTGTTGTTGCTGTTATTTTCAGTGTGTTGTTATATTAGGAATGAAGGGAACCCATCTGGGTGTCAGGGTTCCATATATATAGGTATACGTTAGTTTAGGCGGGTGATAGATGAGTAGTAGAGGCCTGACAATCAAAATGTACCAGGTTCACCAGGGGGGTTGGGGCGGCACATGATAGTGTGATTTATGTACTAAAGCAGAAACTTCACGACATGAAAAACAAATGTTGCTTTCAATGTAAATCTATGCAATATCTTTACTCACACATCAACGTTCAACATCGGATGATCATGATAATACCGATTGTTGTTATGAAATGTCAATTTTGATCTGTTATTTTACTTCAAATTCTGCGTTAAAACGTTGGGGGAAAAGCATAGGTGCCTGAGATTCATTTACGCTTTTCTTTAAAATATCACAAAGAATGGAAACAAATCCATTGAATACTTGAAATAATCTGTTGTCAGTGTTTTAACGAGTTTGATTCTTATCTAACAGTGAAGATCTACGTCACAACCAAATAAGGGGAAAAAAGAGAAAGACATGGTGCGGGAACGTCATAAATATCACGGAGGACCACCTTTTATACTCGAAAATGTTATGCTTATCTTTGCCCATCACTTTCCCACTATGCCTTGCTAGTTAGAGCTCACTCGTCATATGATACTTCAGCGAGCTACTAAAACGAAATGAAATATCGAACTTCGTCAACATAATAAAGCATCTATTGTATCCAAGCAGACGCGACTCAGTTTGAATTATTTTCAAACTTTCGTCTATTGTTCACCCACTCAACACCATTGTGGGGAAGTAGAAATCCACTATCGATTTCCTGACTATTTCTTTAATAATTAACCCATTCTTTTGTTCTCAATGTCCGCTTTCTAGAGGGAATCCATGCTGCACTCACCTTTTTAGGCAGAAGATAAGCACTGCACCTTGCTGGGGTGGATTTACTAAAGAGACTGTTTGTCAAAGGGTGAAAGTAATGTGTGGTTCCCACTTCATAAAAAATGCTCTATTATACACGTCAATCTCGGCTAGTGGTGATTTGATACAGCTGATTCACAGCCCTGTTAATAGAGCCTTTACATCATGTATGGAGACTGCATAAAATAGGCTCTATTATACTAATCAATCCTGTCTAGTGGTGATTTGATACAGGTGATTCACAGCCCTGTTAATAGACCCTTTACATCATGTATGGAGACTGCATAAAATAGGCTTTATTATACTAGTCAATCTCGTCAAGTGGCGATTTGATACAGGTGATTCACAGCCCTGTTAATAGAGCCTTTACATCATGTATGGAGACTGCATAAAATAGGCTCTATTATACTAATCAATCCTGTCTAGTGGTGATTTGATACAGGTGATTCACAGCCCTGTTAATAGACCCTTTACATCATGTATGGAGACTGTATAAAATAGGCTCTATTATACTAATCAATCCTGTCTAGTGGTGATTTGATACAGATGACTCACAGCCCTGTTAGTAGACCTTTACATCATGTATGGAGACTGATTAGTATAATAGAGCCTTTTTTATGCAATCTCGTCAAGTGGCGATTTGATATAGGTGATTCATAGCCCTGTTAATAGAGCCTTTATATGGTATGTGGAGATGGTGAGGAGTCATCTGGTCCCAGAGTCAACTGGTCTCACGGTCAAGTGGTCCAACAGTCAAGTGGTCCTACAGTCAACTGGTCCCACTGTCAACTGGTCCCAGTCAACTATATCCAGTTAACTGGTCACACAGTCAACTGGTCCCAATGAACTGGATCCATCACAGTCGATTAATTAGTCCTACGCAAGTTATCAGTAAAGTGTTCCCATGTTTCTGTCTACTTCACGACCTGAACCTAATAGATGTACTCCTTGTATAAATAATTATTATGAATAATAAGGCACCTGATAATGGGACCAAATAACTGGGGACGAATTGAATCATGGATGCAGACCACAAATGCATCCCAGATTAATCTTAAATTCCTCAAGGTAGGATCAAAGCCTCTGTGTAGTTTCGTATGGATACAAAGGCTCTGCAACCTCAAGCTGAAACTTGTGATAACAAATCAGCTGATAGAATATGATTGCAATTCGAATACAATATACATTCTTCGATGATATTCAAAACAATATGTAACTTGTCGTATTCAATTTGAGGCCATCCCATGAAATTCAATGAAATATTAGATTTTTTTGTTTTAACAGCTTTTAATGCTCCCCAAAATTAACAACACTAAAAAGGGCTGAGACAAATACATAAGCGACAAAAAAGGGCAAAATTGCAATAACATCACAGCAGAAATAAATCATGTGGTTACAACTGTCCATTTCAATTGATCCCCTCCTCCCACTCACCCTTTATTATCGTCACTGGGATCACCCTCATAATTACCTTAAATAATCAATCCTAATTACACAAGTCAGTTTAATTAAATAAACATCAGGCGGCCATCCGGGGGGAGGAACTTCTTAAAACGTAACAGCCGGGAAAGGTCACGTGGTCTCTCCGTCCCACTTCCGGTCTGGAGTGGCGGCCATTTTGAAAATCTTCCCTTCAGAATGGGGTTGGACCACTAAAAATCGACACAGCAACAGAGGCATTATTTAAATTTGACATGTCACATGGGGGCCTAACGATATGACAGGGAGGGTTAAAAACATAGTGATGTGCGACAGGGGTATTTCTTAAACTCGACCGATTTGACATTTGACATTGGTAGAAATAAGCGACAAAGCAATGCAACATTGGCATTTTTAAAATTTGACATGCGACATTGGGAACCCCCCTCTAGAGCCCCTTCAGAGGAGTCACGGGCTTGCATGCCCTCAGCCTCTTTCTCCCCCTCCACAAGGGCGGAATTGATGATTAAATAATGACTAAGTGGACTTTTTGTGAACTTTTTTTCTTGGGAAATTATCATTGATTCATCCATATTTTCTTCCCACTAAGTGGCCAACTGTACCCTGTTCACATGGAAAGGGGAATGATTTGGACCTATTTTCTCTTTGATATGGTTGTATTAACACTTGAATGGTATCGTAAACATTCTTATGCATATCTATGATGGAAATAAAAGTAGCGTATTGTTCAGAATTGACACAAATGTGTGAAAATATAGATCTACAGATCTGCAGATGTAGGGTTATCAACATCAATAAAGCTTTTTAATGATACTGAAGATTGTTTCCACAAACTATATCTCAGATTGGTGGTACAATCATATGGTGCGTTTGTTTGTTTCGCCTTCTTGACTTTTCCAAATTGTAATGGTTTTCATCGATAATGACCAAACTGATTACATTGGCAGCCTTTGGCTTCCATTCTATAGAAACCGCAAACAGCATAACACCTTTAATAAGTATACTAGTGTTCCATAGACTTGACTAGAAAGTGAACCTTTTTGTGTCACTAGCTATAAGACCTTGTGCAGATGTGGTCAACTGATCACTTTTGGTGATCACCACATAGCGATCAAGACCACATGGCAAGGGAAAAAATAAAAACACATGAATTGTAAGTGACAATAATTGCGGTGTATTATTCAGTGACACTATTTCTGATAAAACTGTATGTAAGATGCTTCAGATCTTGTAAAAATAATGATTTCAAATTGATCACCAATATGGTGGCCAGTCCATAATGGGCAGTTGTGACGTCATCTGCACAACGTCTATATACAATAGTAGGATGTCCTACATATTCACACTTTTCTTTAATTTTACATAACATAAATAATAAAGGGCGGATTTTTTGATACAATATATGATGTAGGATCCCTTAGTGTAGATTTACATATAGTTTGATTATACAAAATTCCACATCAAGAGTACATACCTCCCACTATGTGTGCAACAAAATCTGTCCTTCAATTAATATTCCCAAGGACTCCCATGAAGGCCACTTTGTTAGAATACTGTATTGATCCTAAAGACGTCTCGCACTTTCTAGTTCTATATTTTGCGTGGGATAATCCATTAACGCGGAAAGAAACCTTGACCTCTTTAAAGTTTAAAATGATGAAGGTAAAGAAACTCCAGAACAAACACACTCGTGAAGTCAGATAGTGCTTTTCTGTACATGAGAGGCGAAAAGGTGTCAGGACTAATATAGGCTAATTTGAAGGAGATCCAAAAATACCTACTTATATAATATCTTTTAAATTGCTTTCAGCAGTATGGATTTTTGCATAGGGTTATGAATAACAGCACATTTGGTAGTTCTATTCACGATAAACTAGTGGCTTCACAATTATTGTTAGAGACAGAACACTCCTCTTCAGTTTACCTTGCCAGACATTGAACAGATTTGTAACTTTTGCCAACTCTCTTGACACATAAATTAATGCCTATTAAATAGATTTTCAGGCAGAAAAACCCAATCAGATCGTTGGTAGTTTTAAAGGTAGCATAGAATCTTAAGAAAGAAGTACCACAAGGGGTATCCCACATCCAATACATGCGGCGTTAAATTGATGAAGTCTGCATTTACAAGGCTAAACTACATAATCTAACGCCAACCATCATCTGCAACCACACGGAATGTACGTCATATAATATTAACTTCGTTGGTAGAAAAATGCTCCCAGAAAAAAGACTAACATAAAAGTAATCTCAGGAAATATATATAAAAAAGCTACACACGAACTTGCCGGCATGTATATCCAAGCCTGTACATGTACATATTCCACATGTCTACCTCTGTCCCCATGATATTGACCTCTTAATGGTCCCCACCTATAGCCCTACATATGATACGGTAAAAGTCCCTACACAATTTGATTAGCCATCAGGTCACTAATGAAGTAAGTAAGCGGACCATATTGTATGACCTAGACCACCATTGGTAATTGCAGAGACACGGCAATTTTCACAGTGTTGGCCAATAAATCGGCACTAAAATCGGCCAATACTAATGATCGCTTGTCAATATACTGTGTTGAATTGTGCATGATTGATCTGACGATCTTACTTGATCTACCAATTATTTGACTATAATAATAATGAAGCCAATGTTAGCACCGATCAGTCAGCCAACTAGGGGGAAATCACCTAGTGAGTACTGGTCTTAAGACTGTATTTACCTGCCTTTTTTGTAGCCCATTTCTCAGTATTTTAAGTAGCCAGTATGCATTTAAAAATAGTTAAAGCCATTTGGACATGGACGAACTTCTATGCCTATTTCTCAGATCGGCCGTTGGTATTCTGCAATATACATGTTTTACCTAAGTTGTTTCCGAAATCGCAGGACGATTTGCAGAGCAATTTTATCAAACATGTTCTTTGCAGACTAGCTAAATGACGAACAATCATAGGAAGATAAGATCGCCAATGTCCAAATTGTCTTAGTGGGTATTGAGCTCAAGTTATGATACTTATCACGCTGGTGGACGGATAATGCTACTTCGGGAGCTGATGTCCAGATAATGCATACCTCGGAGCCTCCCGCATTTTCACGAAATAAACAAACTGGAGTTTTTCATTTAAATAATCTTTTCCTATATTCTAATTATACCACGAAATGCAGTATTAGTTATGAATGCAAATTGATGAATCAATTCATTTTCTTTTTTCCATTAGTATAAGAAAAGTATGTGTTTTCACAGTAGTCTTTTGCATCGCACTCCTTCTCCATCCAAACATTTTGTCCCACACTTTTGCGATGTGAGTACACAAATTCTCCTAAATAACATGACACAAATATGAGGCCTAAACCCTGAAACATTCCGTGAGTAGAGTCTATCTGGTTTAAATTAATTTTTGAATTTTGAAAAAAAGTTGATATTAGTGAAATTCCAGCGTTTCGAAAATCACCTCCTTAAGTACCATTATCCACTCCGAGGTATGCATTATCTGGGTACCGGTTCCCGAAGTATCATTATTGGTCCACCCCCGTGCTTAAGTCGCCGATGTTTAGATACAAACTCTTCACCTCGTTGAAACCCGCCTTCAGGGAGCAGCTCCTATCAGCTCAGCCCTGACCACGAGTCGCTCACAATCAGAGGTCATGGCCAGGGTCAGACAACTCGTTAAACATTAAAGACCAACGTCCTCAGACTTAGACACCCTCAGCCATCTTCCATGGATTCAGTAACCAGAGACAGCAGTAGACGGCCCTTGTTGTTTAGGTGGTATTTTAGCTTTGATAATTTTCAATAAGATCAAAGATTATGTATCTATACAACCCTTTCCTAGTTTAAATCATTATTAGAACTTTGCATACAATATAACTTTAATTTCATATAGTGTAAGCTTGGAATGAGTAGAAATGAAGAATATCAGTTCATGTGATTTTGATGATGAATGTCAAATGAAACTTACAACATGTCAACATTGGAAATGATCTGTTTCACAGGGGAAATTAAACTACCTTGAAGGAGCAGGGCTAGCTTAGTGGAAGAGCACTCGTCTTCTAGTTGAAAATATTTCTAAGCCCACAATCATTCTGGAGTCATTGTTTATGAACAGGCATGGTTAATGAATCTTACTCCTGAAACAGCTTATGAAATATGAGCTTTGGAGTGTAAGGTTCTGTCCTCTGTGCGTCATAATATCTCAGATTCCCATTCAGATAAATGAGAACAGGGAGGAACCCGAGGAATACTTGTCTCTCTTATCAGCAAAAACTGCTTGTATATATGTGTACTATCTCATGACAAAATGGAAGGGCAGCTGATTAACTGATTATTACATACCTGGTGAAATAATATCTCAAATAAAAAGGAAATTGTAAAATAAGCTTGATTATGTTGCTCTGTGATAAATCCTGATTGTTGCAGTTATTTACTGAAAACTATCCCTGAGGATATGTTTGTGAAAATTATTATAGTGTTCAGAACAAAGCAATGGCATTGTGCCGATAAACAATGAGATCTACAAAACTGCCAATATCTAGATTTTAGTAACTGGTCTCTTTAGGATGAATATAAGTTTTTGTTCCATCAGCAAAGTGTGTGAGGTGCATTGCCTTAATCTGCATTGCCTCAATCTGTATTAACTTTAGAGGATCAAACATGAGCAAATTACTGTTACACCCACTTCTATTGTTCACTGGTGTTTTTAGGATGAATATATGTTTTTGTTCCTCAGCTGACTGTGAAAGTTCAGAGAAGGAGCATTAGGGTTTTTCTCTCCTTTTAAAAGGGATACAGGGATAAGAAAGAAACCTCTCAAACTCTTTTAGGACCATTCTTCTGCAAGCTGATTAACTCTAGGGTGTGGCTGGAATTGTCCATTTGTGTGTATTATCAACGCATCACCACACAATCTATTCCAACAGACTTATTCTTTTGAATAGGAATCTTGGTTCTTTTTGGTATTTGCCCTCAGTATTTTCTGTATGGACTGCTTCTGTTAGACCTGTTTTTCTAATTCACTTTTGCTTAGCGATGGTATGCCTTATTGGGTACATCTTTCCCTCTGTTTCATAACTTAGCTTGCTGTCTCCTTCTATGGCACGTCATGAGCGAGTGAAAACAGGTTGGGGTGAATTCTGTGTTTGGTGATCGTATCTATGAGATGAAAGTGACAGGGTGGACAAACAGCAGGGGATCAAAACATGGAAATCATTTTTGCTGTACCTCATTCCTTAGACCAAAAAAAATATATTGTTGTGTTCAGGTTTCATACCTCCCAAAAAATAAGGTCGGTAGGTCGGGATTATTTTTTTGTTAGTATTTATTTTTAACTGCAATGATAGTCTCGAGTGCTAACTTTAGCCACATTTTAATGAATTTTCCCTATATTTTCTTCCAAACACTTTAGGGTCGGGGCTAAAAAATAGGGTCGGTTGGGAAACCTGAACACAACTATTTTCTTTTTGGCCTTAGGAACCTAGCACAACCTGGAAATTGAACCCAGAGCACCACTTGGTCAGTGCCGGGTCCCCCTTATCGTCGCCTTCTAAAATCAGCAGGGGCTACTGGGGGCCTATATTCTACCCTGAAACCCCCACAGTGTTGGTACTGCATGTATTTCCTAGACAGGCAAATTGATTCACCAGTATTCAATCCCATTTTATCAAAAACAACCCTATTATAACAAATGCAAATGGTAATATGACATGTCACATGAAACACCCTTTGTCCCATATCATGTTCTACCACACAACCCATGGTGGGGACAACACAAGAAAAAAAGCCTACTCCCCAAGCACCATAGGCCTAATATCAGGTGTCCACATGTACAGGTGATTAGCCATATGGCCTTTTATGTCCCCCAGTCTTTGTTTATGACTAATGGTGGACTCAGTTGGGTCTGACTCCCCAAACACGAAGGGTCAGAAGGGTAGGATCTGTCACATTGTAAAGGCTGACTCACTCAGGGCTATGGTGTTTGAATTGTTGGTTCATATAATATTAATAAGGAGTTTTTTTGTCAAAATTTCTGGATTAATTTGTTAGAGTTGTAATAAGGCGGTGTAAAACAATCTATTGATGGAGCATATTAGATTATCAGTTCAGAACCTAAGATTACTACAAACGCTAGGTTATGTATCAATTCATGGTTTTAACCCAGCATTTCCTGACCTTTCAATTGTACTGAAACTATAAAAGTTAGACTTGGTTAACCATATTTTCCACTCGGCCAAGGTAAAAAACAGTACGATTATGTTCGAATGAAAAAATACATGAAAAGGGTTGGAGGCGGATCCAAAGGCAGATCCAGGGGGTCCAGGAGGCTGTGACCCCCCTTTCAGTGGATACTTAAATTACACTAAGAGTGGAAGATTCTTCATGTGTGCACGAAAATGCTTAGTGATTTAGTTCTTAGGCTATGGATAAATCCCCCTATTCGAACTCCTGGATCCATCCCTTGGATCCACCCCTTGGATCCACCCCTTGGATCCACCCCTTGGATCCAATGCAAGAGGTCAATCTAAAGATAACTGTATCGATTCATTGTTGACATTGCCGTTGACCCCCAACCTATTGTTGGCTCTTGAGGTCAAGGTTGATGCATGACGGGGTGATTCTTTGCACCGCATGACCCCACATGGAAAATATGACCATGCGGGAACTATGATAACTAATCATAGAATGTCTTCATTCTTTACGGTCAGCTGTGATAAAATATCAAGATGGTAGAGGATTCCAAAGGCGTTAATGATACCTGATGAAAAATAATCAAAAAGAAATTGTTACGGATCTTTGTAATAACCAATAATAACACATTTGCGTAACATTACATGTTTTCGGAATTGTGAGATATAAGAAAGAGAGAGCCGGTAGGCCTGTTTAATTTAAATATGCTATAGAACCCCACCCTAAAATAAAACATAAAAATAGGTACATAAAAAAAGAAAAAAACGGTTTTTAACATCGAAATAGCTCTCAGAAATTACACTAAAAAGAGTGCTACTTATGAATCGTTTTTGATCCAAACTAAAACATCCTTGCCAAATAAAACATCCCAGTTGGATTGGCAAATTGGTCTCCCTCATAATTCTCAAGTGTCAAGGCTTCTGGGGTCAAAACTAAAAGCTTATGGACTCTTAAGATTGATGTGGCAATAAATCCAGTAATAAAACCATAACGATATTTGCTTCTCATGACTCATCGCTGATTTGGGTGTAAACCTGCTACAAAAGCCATTGGGAGCAATCCGATAATGTAAATATCGTTGTCCAAATACCCTCTATTGATCGGTGACAAAATGTTGTTACTCATGCGTAAAAATGGGCCATGAAAAAATATTTCTAAAAACATGGAGATTCTATTTATGGCCGCCAATAGCTAATAAAACACCAGCTGTCGCCAGCCAATGAGTATGTTGTGTTGACACAAATTACCAAGAATAATATCTATATCGTTTGTGGAAAACAAAATGACTGATGGTGTATGGTTCAACCTACCTACAAAGAACAATAAGCCCATCCCAGTTTATACCAGCAATAATCTTTTCCATTAGATATTACCAAATTCGCCTCCATGCTTATTCTATGAAGATAGTTGCAAAATACAAAATTAACAAATTATATTTGGTTGATGTATTGCTCCGAGAATTTCTAAAATGTGACCTTACATTTTGGACTTTTCCTCATAGGCACCAATGGTAAATCTTGTCAGTCCAACCTATATATTGTCCAACCCTGTTTTGCCCTAAAATGCAGTATTGTGATTGGTTTGCAAACTTTCAAATCTGCCAATTGATAAAATTTATGAAATGATAATAGTTTAGCAGTACTTTAATATATATATATAGAAACACAATTTTGCTTATTATATCTAAGTAAATCCAAGTATTGGAGAGAATGAAGGCTTATACAGTCTAATTTGTCTAACCCTTGTCCAACTCTAGGATATACCAAATATGGGATGGACTTACTGTTTCTCCTAACATTGGGACTATTTTCAGAGTGGCAGTGCACGTCAAACGGTTGTGACGTGGTTTCAAGATGGACGCCCCCAGTGGAACTCGGCCGGATGCTTTTACGCGCCTTCCTTGTATGACGTCACTCGCTTGACTGGTCACGTGGGTAAGGGCACAGTTCGGAGATGCCCCTCCAGATGGCAGTGGAGTCGTCGGGGCGTGGGGAGGCACGACTAGCGTCGTAACTCAGTGGGGTAACTAGGGTGACGGGGGCAGAAAACTCCCAGATTCTCAGGGGTTGAGGGGGTCGGGGAATATTAGGGGGGTAGGGAAAATCGGAGGGGTTTGGGGAAATCTGAGTGGGCAATGGACAATCAGAGGGGTCGAGAATATCTTAGGGGGTCGAGGTAAATCTAAGGGGGTCCAAAAACACCTGTGGGGGTTCGGGAAAACCTGAGGGGTTTGGGAAAGTCCCGCAAATATAAATATAAGGAGAGTTGAGCAAATCTGAGGGATTCCAACTGACATTTCTAGCCAGAGTTGCTATGCTTTTTTTAGCCATGTGACTTAAAACCAGTGGATCATGATGTGACTAAACGCCAAACGATTTTTTATCATGCATTTTTCACATTTTTAGAATTAAAACATTATAATTTAGGATCACAATTCCCTTGGTGGCATGATAGACTAATTGAGCAATAGATTATAATGAATTGTACAACCTTTGCAACAATGATCATTTTTTTGTCAAACCGATTTCTGAAATTGGTTCAAAATAGGGCCAATGATAAGATATGCGTCATTGATCAATGCCTTTAACCTCTTGAAATCTGAGGGCGGCAACCGCCTCAGATTTCCGAAATTTTATGTCATCGATTCACTTTAGATGAAAAAGAAATCTTTCTCAATAATCCCTGTGTACATCAATTAGGGAAAGGAAGGGAGGGCTATGGGAAAAGGGATATTACAAAGGGACAGAACAGCAGTAGATCAATATAGTGGAAGGGGAATGAAATACACAGCAGGGAAAGCGAGGATACAATGTTGCAAGGAATGGAAAGGAATGGTTGGGGAAATGGTATAGGTGTCGAGAAAAGTGACAGCAGGGTGGCAAACGAACTGCATACATATTATATCGGAGGGACAGATTTAAGGACCATCAAAGAAACTAGGGCAGAAAGATAGGCAAACTGGTGGAATGAAAAAGATGGGAAGGTTGTGGCTGAGCAATTTAGGTAAAACAGTAGAAAAAAAGGACGGAAGAGAATCGAAGGATTTCAATTATGATGTCAATTAATCAAATAAAAGAATAGCCACATATGTATGCCAGTATTGCTTAAGGAAATGACATTTCTTTAACCTTGTTATGAATATGTAAAACCCCGAAAACATAACACAGAAGAAACGGACGTGCCCAGCCAATTCGGAAACAAAAAGTTCTGCTAGGATCATAAAACAAAAAGGGACACAGAGCCAATTCTGGACCCTGTGAAAGTGGGAGACTGTCATAAAAACAGAGCGCAAAATGAGCATAATAGAGGTTGGAATGCAGATGGGGATGGCAGTAGGGGGTATAGGAGGGGGCAGGGAGCCGTAAAGCTTTGGGCAGAAAGCGTGAGGCAGTGAAAGGGCAGTGGGCGATATGAGCCTAGATACCACTAGGCGATTCTGACTAGCCCATAGCCCCGTTACCACTAGGCGATTTTTATACAATCAGCGGACTCATCAGGGCTAAAATCAGCTGATTCTTCTGGAAGAGTCGGCCGATTTTAATGGCCATTGAGATCAAACATGCACATTTCAATATAACGTACTGACAGGTGATGATAAGGATCGACTGATTCTACCAGTTACCCGTTGCCAGTCGCTGGTAAAATCGTCTAGTGGGTATGGGGCTTTAGAGTTTCTACTTTCTGTTTCCCTTAGGAATTGCCACACCATAATCTATGTTACATGTAACCTATACATGCTACATATTATTTGAGAGGAAATTCAAAAAAGGTTCCATTGATGTGTAACATGCCCATAATTTTTGCTGAAATTGCACATAAGATCAGCTTGTGGAAAACAGCCCGCAGGCGTTGGAGGATAGGCGACTTAGGTCCAGTGCAAAGGAATCAATATCTCTGTTTATAGAAATCTCCAGCGGTTGGCTCATTCGTGGTCAGCCAGCGGAAGGATATGCTCTCCATGCCGACAATGACTAGAGACCCATCTGATGGGCTTCCATGAATAAATGTTTCAAAAACACATCAGTCACGTCCTTCTCAGACCCATTCGGCCATTCTGCAGCAGGCGTGAAGAGGACTGCGGCCGGCGTGAAGAGGACTGTGGCCAACGTGAAAAGGACTGTGGCGGACGTAAAGCGAGCAAAGGTTCAGTCCAATTGACTGAAGAATTTAACTCATTTTTAACTGAGTTAAATGAGAGTTTTGTGAAGAATTTGTGAGATTAGTGATGTTCTGTTTCATCTGTTTGGTTAGTGTGAAGAAAACTGCGGCTGGTATGAAGAGGACTGTGGCCGGCATGAAGAAGACTGTGGCCGACGTAAAGAGAGCAAAGGTTCGCTCCAATTACCTGAGGAATTTAACTCATTTTTAACTGAATTAAAGGAGAGCTTTGTGAAGAATTTGTGAGATTAATGATGTTCTGTTTCGTCTGTTAGGTCGGCATGAAGAAGACTGCGGTTGTTGTCAAGAGGACTGTAGCCAGCGTGGAGAGGACTGTAGCCAGCTTGAATGGGTCTGCGGCCGCAGTGAAGATGACTAGGGCTGACGTAAAGAGAGCAAAGGTTCACTCCAATTGACTGATGAATTTAACTCATTTTTAACTAAGGAAAAATAGTCTTTTGAAGAATTTGTGAGATTAGTGATGTGCTGTTTCATCTGTTAGGTCGGCATGACGAAGACTGTGGCCAGCGTGAAATGGACTGTGTCCAGTGTGAAGAAGACTGCAGCAGACGTGAAAAGGACTGTGGCCCACGTAAAAGGAGTTTGCAGTTGGCATGAAGCTAGAAAAGATACAATCATCTGAGTATCAGCCACCATTGGCAGACTTCGGAATTATATATTATGTCATTATATTATATCATAATGAGTATGTTATATTATGAAAAACGTTATAAGATTCCAGGACAACGAAATTTTTTTCCAATATAAAATACAGTTTAAAATTGAATTTCTTTCAAATAAGAAGCAAAATACTTGGCCACCCATAGCAGCCATACCATTGACGCTTGTAATTTTGAGAAAAATCGACCAGGACTTGGAGCCTAAAGACAGCGCTGCCATTCAAGGAAGTTGTTTTGTTCTGTTCAGAAGCGCGTCCAACGGCGCTGACTTTTTCTCCCGACCCAAATCGGTGGATTCGTGACGTTGTAAGTGGTGATGAAAGGAAGCATTAGCCAGTGCGGTTTTGCCCCCTTTCTCTGTGCGCCCCCTGTCGGTGCTTCCGGTGATAATGGTGGGTTCTCCTGGTCTGAGAAGACAAAGGACGTGCAGAAAACCTGGGCAGGTTTTCTTGGGTTGTCATATGGATTGGGAATGTTCTGAGGAGGGTTTCCTCGGTGGTAATGTTGAAATGGTTGATGATAAAGCCCCATACCCACTAGGCGATTTGGGCCCTAGCTATCATATTTTCCCCTGATCACCCATAAATATGGTGTATAAAAATATACATGTTTAATCTGAGTCACCGACAAAATCGCCTGACGATTTACCCGACTATTTTAGTCATGGTCATTTCAATATAGCATACTGACAGGCGATGAAGCCCAAATCGCCCAGTGGGTATGGGGCTTAAAGGTATGCTTACAGGCATCGATGACTCTTTCGCTTTAGTATCCATATGGTGCGTTAAGCAGTGCATATTGTGGGCAGTGAGTATAGTTGTGCGGTACATACTACTTCTCATATTCACTATTTTATTATCAAATTTTAATGTTGTTTCGGTTATGAACTGTGTGAACCCTTGCCTACCTCCAATGGCCATATATAATACATGGGGATCATATGAACCTCCGCCTTTGCACTCGATTTGTTTATCTTAACAAATAAAAAATACCATTTTAAACAAAATATGTAACTTATTATTAGTAAATTATGACTAATATGGTCAAATGTAAGTACCTAAATAACATATGCGATTGTGCACGTGTACAATTGCGCACGTGTACAACTACACACATGTAAGATTGCACATGTGTAAGATTGCACACGCGTAAGATTGCACTTGCGTAAGATTTCACGCAATCGTGCACAACGCCACATACCCAGTAGTGCGCCATACCCTTTGTGAACTCTGGATCTGTCACTGAGAGTAATAATGACGTTCTGACTAATTCAGAGCTCCCAAACTACTAATTAAGTATGAAAGTATTGGAAAAGATATGGAATGTCAACATCAAATAACTATGCTTTCAGAAGTAGCTTTTGTCATCAAGAAACTCCATTAGCTTGAGATGGATCATGTCCATCAGATATGTACAGCTAAATGTACACTCTTTTGAGAACATGATTTAACTCCTAAAGGCATTCCTTCAGTAATAGGACATACACAAAGATGATAAAAAACGTTATTTGAGAAGGCATTGCTGTATCAAAGGAGTCCATCAATGCCATAAGAGCTTACGTCTTTTAAGGCATTGTTTGACAGGAGAAGGCAAAGAAACTATTTAGGCGATATAAAAACCATTGGCAATGGGTTAAACAATACAGTTCATGACGTCAGGCAAGTACTGAAAAGGTTGGATACAAACTTGATGATGTCAGCAGAAATTATTAGGAGAGCCAACTTTAGTGACTTCTACTAGAAATATAATGCGCAAGGGGGGGGGGGGGTTTCGGGTCTGAATTATTTAGAAAATATGTGTGCGTTTCTGTACAAATCAAATACGTGCTCTAGCTCAAAGGGGAAGGGGGGAGGGCGATGTCTGACATTTTTTTAAATGAGCGCACTTAGTTAATGGAAACCCCCCTGTGGTCTAACCTATGTATCGATGCTATAATCTAATGGGGATTTCGATAAAGATGTTATAAAGATGACATGGGTATGATACAACACTATTTTATGAAAGATAGTTCATGGAATGTGGAGCTTTCAACAAGAAATTGAATCAGAGTTCCCTCCTATTTAACTGGTGTCAATATTGCCAATAGTTTACTTTAAAATGTTTCTCGTTACACTATACATACAGCTGCCTCAGTAAACACGTCTTTGTTTTCTGTTGTTGTGTCTACATAAGAATAACCCTTCTTGGCACTGGTGTCTAGACAAAAAGTCTCAAATGCACCTCTGAGTTCAAGGGTGTTATGGGAATAGTTCTCTTGAGGTTTCCTCAACAACTTCTTAGTCCAGTGCCGGATACAGCTATTTGAAAAGGTGGGGGGCGTGCTAATAGAAAGCGGTGGGCACGCCCCCTATTTTTCAGAATTTTACGTCAGCTAAATTTGGCCAAAAAATAAAGGGAGGGAGGGGGCGCTTCCCCCGCACCCAATCCCCCTCCAAATGTGCCATTGAAGTCATTTAATCTCTTTTCTAACTTTCTCATGGACGTTTCCCCCATAGTAACCCAGACAGACATTTAAAATGACACATTTATTTCATTTTGAGGGTGGATATTAAAAATACATGCATGTAAGATTATGTAAGGGGGAAAATAATCTTTGCAGGCTTCAGATTTTTCTGTTTATAGTAACCAATAGGAGTGGTTAAAGCAAATGTTGGGAGCCCTGGCCCCCAGCTATTTGGTTGACCACCAGCCAAAGATTAAGTGATCACTCAGGCCTCCAGGTCCTAGGGGATATCTCAGCTCTTGTTTTTCTGGTACCTGTTAGCTCGTCTTTCAGTCTGTCTAATGAATTGGCCTAGAACTTTGTTTTGCAGCGTTTTTGCGTACACAAAATAGTGGTTGTTTTGTTTTGTTTAGATGGTGGTGCTATATAGATAATTAGTGTTTAGTACAAAGTAAACAGGTTATGTAAATAACCCCAAATCAGCAGAAGTCGCATGTTATCATGAGCTAGTTGAGATGAACCAAACCAAATTAACATGTTAAGTCGTTGTAGCTTCGTTTCAAATTTTAATACCAAATAACCTATAATTTACTCACATACAATCAGAGTTTAGTTCATTATTCTAAATGTAGAAACAGAACGACTGAGGAGTATCGCATTCACTTCAATCATTGTTTTACAATCACAATCGCTTAGGTATAATGGAAGGCAGTCACGTCCTAGCAAAGTTATATCCGGAATAGGTCAAGGGAGCATTCTCGGACCAACCGTGTTTATATTCTATATTAATGATGTTATTCACAGAATTGGCAATGTTAATATAAGTATGTATGCTGACGACTGTGTACTTTATACTTCAGGGTATAATTGGAACCTGATTAGTAAATATCTCCAAGATGATCTTAACAATTTTGTTTCCTGGGGTGAAGATAACTCACTTTTTCTCAATGTGAACAAGACAAAAGCAATGATTATAGCATGTAGCGCAAAGCAGAGCAAGCTAGATCCCATTCCCCCTTTTCATGCGGGCAACAACAATATACAGTTTGTTGAGCGCTACTCATACCTAGGTATTACTATTGATCATGACTTGTCAGTTTCTCCAACTTTTAATAATGTTAAACGTATTGTAACTAATAAGGTATTTCAGTTGTCCAAAATTAGAAAATCAATTGATTGTTCAACCAGCATAGCAATTTACAAGCAAACTATTCTGCCGTATTTCGATTACTGTGGATTTATATTGATGTCATGTACACTTGAACAGAAAAGAGAGCTTCAGATACTGCAAAATAATGCAGCCAGAATCTGTCTTTGTGTCTCTCCCCGTGACCATGTCACCATTGAATATCTACATTCTAAACTAAAATTGACTAGTTTAGAGCAGAGAAGGCATAAACAACTACTTCGTTTGATGTTTTTACACAGTGTTAAAGATGGTGTGTTAACTATTCCAGTAAGACAAACTAGATTGGCTAATAAAAAACAGTTTATTGTCCCAACAAAAATGAAAACAAAATTCCAGAATAGTGCTTTTTATAAAGGGACAATCATTTGGGATGAACTATGCCATGATATGCAATTTGCAACCTGTGTCAATGAATTTATTAATCTGATCAAACACAGATACCGTGCTTATACTGATCTACTTTACTAGGTCCAATATATATTGTATTATCTTGATGTACATATTTATAGATTTCACCTGAAATGTTTATTTACTACACTTTATCATTGTAATATCACCGAAAACCAGGGGCAACCCTGAAGTGATTTACTTAATAAACAATTTAAAAAAAACAAAAAAACAATCTAAACATACTGAATAAGCCATCTGAGTATAGGGTCGAGAACTATAACATTAATGGTACTCTCCATGTACAGGCAGTCAATGCGATTAAGCCTCCCTAAGCCGTCACTAACAAGTAAGGCAACATCTCTGATTATTTGATTCAATTCGACAGAAGCATAAAACCATTGTTTAATACAAAGCGTATTATGGTACAAATCTGCAATTTCCATATTCTACACCCTAGAAATGTGTCAATCATGTGTAATTGTACCGTGGTCGATATTGTATTTATTGTAGGCAATAGGAAGTAAAGTGTGATTCACCCCACAGCTTCCTTAACATTTTCCCGCCATTTTGCGATTACGCAGAAGTCGCAGACGACATTTTTTCAGATGAGTTTGATTGGCAGCGGATAGTCTTTCCAGGCCTCGAGTGGGGAAACTGCAACCTTTGGAAAATACACTACCAAAATCTTCTCCAGGGAGTCCTGTTCACTATTAATATGCATGTTAAGTTAAAATGCGGAAAATTTAAATGCAGAATCACGTGGAATATTTTCTAACAGGTCCGCTTGCTGATATCGAAAAAAGTTAATTTGCAACAGATAAAATTCTCTCTGACGTCTAGATTGGGCCTAATTTGCAATTCGCTCAAGATCCCTGCTTCTTATTTTTCTACAATAATTCTTATTGTTTCTGCAATAAAAAACATTTCATAAAAAAGACAAACTGAATGGATAAGTGGTTCTAATCAATGAGGAAATTAGTCACAGGGTTCATTAATTATAGAAAAACCTATGGTTTAATGTCCTCAAGGGATTGAAAAATGTCCCTCAGGGAGTTGAGGGGACTTAGTCAAAGTATGACTCATTTAGAGGCAAATCTAATGTGAGAAACGTCGGTCTTTAAAAGCAACATGACAAGTGAATCCTTAACTAAAACAGCATCCGCCCTCCAGCCCATTGGGGATAGCATTTGCGAAAAGAGTTATTTCTAAGAGCGCGCCATGTTGTTTTTCCATTCCATCAGATCTTACTTTACAATCTAAGTGAAATGATTTTCCTCCATGGGATTGCAGCCTAGTTTCAAATCAGGCCTATCTGTAAGAAATAGAGTGGTCTTAATACCCTATGCACTGAAGTGGATTGCGGGAATATCGAATTTCTGACAGGGACAGTCGCCTTAGATTTATATCCATCGCCATTCAGGGGAATAGGCCTGGAACTATTGCATTTCCTTTTATAGCTTGGCCAATGAATCATTGGTGTTGACGTTATCATCTTATTGGTAATATTGCACTATAATAACAAAATCCAATATTGCTGTATATCAAATATATAAGGCAGATGATTTATGTTTTATGACCATTTGGGAATAATTTCAGCATCCAATATTGCATTGGATGCCAAAAGGAGAGAGGCCCTATTTGACAGTAATTTACAGAAAAAAGTAAAACCTTTAATAAAGACACTGAAATAAGTCACCCAGCAGGTGATTTCCCAGTAGTATCAATCTAATACTTGTTAAATGTTACCCAGAATAGCAGGTCTTAATATACCACCCTGATTTGATAATGATAGTTTTATGTATTTATTATAAGAACATTAGATAGCCCTATTGATGTTCAATGAAAGCTTGTACAGAAAAACCCTGAATATAAAATGCGTAATGGCCACCAAGCCCTTTATAGATTGATGCTTCATAGTATAGGGTTTGACACGTAATCGATCCACTACTAACGACCAACCAAATCTTGGTGAATATTGTATGAGACTATAGCGTAGTGTTAGACAGGAGGTAACTAAATATAAAGTGCTGAGTCGATGCTATTACTCTGAACAAAATAGGTAGCGTTCCTGTGATGTATTTTATTTATGATGCTATTCTATTCATAATATCTTAAGTATTGGTTCGTTCATTCAATAGCAGACCCCTTTTCACATCCTCTTACTACAGTGTATTTTGCATTACAAAAACATATAAATGATTTTAATACATTCTTTGTAATATGAACACATCCGAACTATATATATATATCTATATATACATAGATTGCAAGGAGAGCATTCTACATAAATATAGATTACAAGAAGAATAGGCAATTATCAAAGTACTTATTGATTGAAAAAATACTCTTTTACAATCATACAGATCCTGTTGAGTACTGCAGTAGTGAAATGTCTATTTAATGGTACTTCCAATGTACAAGCAGTCAATGAGATTTTGCCTCCCTAAGCCGTTACTTACAAGTAAGGCAACATCTCCCATTGTTCGCGGCAAATGGAGAAGCAATAAGTAGGGAATAGAGCTCGTGGAATATGGAAGGGCGGATACACATATCCCTCCAAAGCGTATCAATAGGAAGCGTGGCTCAGGGGTTTTGAAGACATCAAAATTGCGTTATGAGCTAATGGAGCTTGTATAATGCCACGGTAATGTGTGCGGATAGCCCCCGCTACACACCTCAGTGGGAGCAGCCATTGTTGGTGCCGCACTACTGCAGGGAGCATACAGTATTCTTCACGGCCTACTAATCCATAAGCCATTGGGAGAAAATGAAGGGAGAGGTGGCAAGCAAAGGCACGGGGATGTAGGGAGGCAGGGGTTACTCTGTACAATTAGATAATAGACAAGGCAATGAATTATTGACCAGCACTGTTAAACAGTCATGAAAGACCTCATGATAGAGTCCTTTTGCCAAAGGAATACACTTATTCTTCAATATACACAGCCATATTTCTGAATGATAATTGATGAGAATAAATACTGTTAACTTTTTTTATTGGACAAATTCCCATGCCATGTCCAAACAAAAGGAAGTTTAACCAGTTAGTACGGTGTTTCAGATCCTATGGCACATCTTGATATGTCAACATATCTCAAGTCTAACCAGTCATACTTAATGCTTAATGTGCAAAATTTGGTAATTGTAATTAAATGTTCCTGTAACATAAAGCCATTAAAGTTTACTCATAATGATTTTTTTAAAACACATTATACAAGCTGAGATAAAAGATATATGTTACTTTTGAGCTACGTCATGCCTAGGAGGATCTGAAACTCCCTAGGAATGGACATATTACCTACTGTAACATTTAACAACAGAAATTTTGGGTTATAAGATTTTAATTTATGTATGCACTTATGGGGAGTACATTATGTAAGGCATTTTAATGGGTCAAATTATGGGAGCAATGGGTCAAAATCGATATGATTGTTTTAACAGCCATAGTTATTTTTTCACATAGAGAGTAGCATCCATACTGATGGGGAGTAATCCCCACCACAGCAATGCAGTAATTATGCAGAGGGACTGGCAATTAGCCTAGTCTGTCCCGACAAACTAGGCCTGCCATGCCTAGTTCTCATCTGCTGCCAATTTTGCTTGAGGGGTGTTGAGGGATTCAGATGTTATGCCAGTGAGCTACAGCTATGGTGTGAGGGTCTTTAATGTAGAGTGATAAAGTACCATTCACTATATATTGGTGAGCAGGCATGGAAGCCATATATATAGGCCTTGTATCAGGGCATAGATTTTTCTAGTCCCTACCTGCACCCCACACTGAAATACCCTATTGATTAGTATACATAACTGCGGGCTGGTTGCACCCTGATAAAGCAAAGCGATTGAAAAGAAATAGATTCTGATATTTTTGTCGTTTACTCTCCATTATTTTGTCAGAGCTGGGGACGCTTGCGTATAATCGATAATGCTCGAATAGATATATGCCACCCGGGAGACGTTCCATCACGGTGTAATTTGATGTAATATAAAGACCGAGTAAATTATGGAGGTTTTACAATCACCATATATAGATGATGCACTCTTTCTATGGGGCCTCTAGTAAGTGGTTATCATGAAGAGTAATGGAGGAAAAGACAAAGAACCTTCCTTTGTATTTGAAGTATGTTTGTCATTTATCACTATAATCGAATGATGGTTCTTAAGATGTGCTTGCGTAATGGAAATATGAAACAAAGAGCAAATGGAACCGAATAAATAGAGACTGTATTATCAGGCAAAAGAAGTAATTAAGTTAGGCTTTACATGCTTAGGCTTGAATCAATCAATGGTGTAAAAACTGCAAAACAGCCATAATATTCCAACCCTGTGCTATACATTTACAGTTCTGATATGAAAAATGTGTTACTGTCCTTAGAAGCTATTATATTAACCATGATAACTGACATAATACTAAACCCAAGTATTCAGATCACCCTCAGCTTTCCAATATAATTATAGTCATGTAGAATGTATAACACATTGAATAATTATAAAGAGCCACTGTTTCCAAATTTGGCATTGATCTATTTAATTTGTGTCACTTTGCAACATTGAAAGCCAGTTGCAGATTATGGATAAACTTACCAATAAATCAAGTCATAATCATTTTCATTCAATTTTGCAACGTTTTGCATGGAGTCAACTGATGTGATGGTCAAACAAACAGTGTCCACGTCTTTTGAAAATTAAGTTCTTCTGATTCGCTTGACAAATGGCTGCCATTGAAATGGTTCAATCTCACTGTACTATACTGTAAATCTTTGGTGAAAATTATATTCTTTACATTCATGAAATAACTCACAACAACATCTTCAGCAATCTAAATATCTCATAGATATTCAAATTTCTCAGATAGCCCAGATGCAGACAACATCCGAACTAAAGTACTGAAAAAATCCTTCACCTAAGCTTTTGTCCATAAGCCCCATTGTTATTCTACCAACACCAACCATAAAATGCTCCCTACATGCCCTATCCTAACCCCTTCATTTCCTATTTGCAGCCACTCTTTGCCCACCAGACCCACCGATATTATGCACAACCAACAAAAGAGCAGAGGCTTCCCATAGAAGCCTACCTCTAGTCCTGGGCCAAATAATACATGCCTTTTAGATGGGGTCAAGAGTAGGAGGTCATTCTTTGTCTGTGTATGTGGCAGTGGCTGGTTGGGCCCAGACATAAGAACCTCCCTAGGGGGCTGGGGTAGGGTAACTGCTCATGAAAACAGCGCGCAGTTGGTCGTTATGGAGCAGGTATTGCTCGTAATAACTCACACCTCGAGCAGTTGTGAGTGATTGCCTCCCCAGGCCCCGAGCAGATTCTCACTTAGCGCAGTCTGGCCTCGGACCTTGGACCAAGCGATAGCCTGGAGTTTGGGATTGGCCAAGTGTGAACTTATAACATACTAACACTTTAAAGTATACACCAAGGCTGGGATTTTTTGAAACAATTCAACCTTTCTGTCATATTTGTTCCTATATTTTGACCTGATGGTGTTCATTGTTTTGTTTGTCTCAGGTTATTTGACATCTGTTTTCTTTTGCTTATTTTTATGTTTTTCTTTTGATCGAAAATATGTTCTGTTCCCACGACCCTGTCATTGATTAAATTCTCCCATTTTCTCCATTCCCCCATCATTTGTTAGTGATTCTCTCTCATAATTTCCCAGGAAGCTTTGCATATTAGTTTTATACTTTCTATTGGCTTTTAGTTTAGTAACTGCTCATGAAAACAGCGCGCAGTTGGTCGTTATGGAGCAGGTATTGCTCGTAATAACTCACACCTCGAGCAGTTGTGAGTGATTGCCTCCCCAGGCCCCGAGCAGATTCTCACTTAGCGCAGTCTGGCCTCAGACCTTGGACCCAGCGATAGCCTGAAAATTGGGATTGGCCAAGTGTGAACTTATAACTTACAACCATTTTTGAATAAACTACAAGACTGAAAAGTGTTTGGTACCGATTCAATTAATATTTCTTCTGTTGTGTTTTTTCTCTGGTTCAGACCTGGTTTCTGGGTCCTTTTTCGTATTCAGTCCGTTTTGTTTCAATTCTGTTTCGTATCCTGAGTTATTCCGTTTTGTTTTCAAAATGTATTCTGTTTCCACGACTTCTTTATTCATCACTTCTCCTGTGTTCTCCTTTCCCCGTCAGAAATACATGATATCCACGTAAGTATTGTATTTCTTTCTTATTTCTTGGAATTGCCTGTATTAGATAGTTAAATATGACTGTTTGTCCATCAGATCTTACTTTACGATCTAAGTGAAATGATTTTCCTCCATGGGATTGCAGCCTAGTTTCAAATCAAGCCTATCTGTAAGAAATAGAGTGGTCTTAATACCCTATGCACTGAAGTGGATTGCGGGAATATCGAATTTCTGACAGGGACAGTCGCCTAAGATTTATATCCATCGCCATTCAGGGGAATGAGCCTGGAACTATTGCATTTCCTTTTATAGCTTGGCCAATGAATCATTGGTGTTGACGTTATCATCTTATTGGTAATATTGCACTATAATAACACAATCCAATATTGCTGTATATCAAATATATAAGGCTGATGATTTATGTTTTGTGACCATTCGGGAATAATTTCACCATCCAATATTGGATTGGATGCCAAAAGGAAAAGGGCCCTATTTGACAGAGTAATTTACAGAAAATAGTAAAACCTTTAATAAAGAAACTGAACTAAGTAGCTATCATTCACAAAGCCGGTGATTTCCCATTAGTATCAATCTAATACTTGTTAAAAGTTACCCAGAATAGCCGTTCTTAATATACACCACCCTGATTTGATAATGCTAGTTTCATGTATTTATTATAAGAAAATTAGATAACCCTATTGATGCTCAAGCTTAAGGAAAGCTTGTATACAAAAACCCTGAATATAAAATGTGTAATGGCCGCCAAGCCCTTTATAGATTGATGCTTCATAGTATAGGGTTTGACATGTAATCGATCCACTACTAACGACCAACCAAATCTTGGTGAATATTGTATGAGACTATAGTGTAGTGTTAGACAGGAGGTAACTAAATATAAAGTGCTGAGTCGATGCTATTACTCTGAACAAAATAGGTGGCATTACACAACACGTTTCTGTAAGGTATTTTTATCTATGATGCTAGATGTTTTATCATGATGCATTTTATTCTAAAGTCTTATTTTATCTCAAGTACGAGTTGTTCAAGAAATCCTATTTCTCTCCTTACCTCAAAGGCCTTTTAATACAATGTGTTAGCATAACAGATAAAACCACTATTATAGATCATTTGTAATACAAGCACATCTAAACTATATTACAAGGGGACTATTATAGATTACAAAAAGAACAGGCAATTTTCAAAGTACTCATTGATTGACAAAATACTGTTTTATAATCATACAGATCCTGTTGAGTACTGCAGTAGTGAAATTTCTATTTAATGGTACTTCCAATGTACAAGCAGTCAATGTGATTTTGCCTCTCTAAGCCGTTACTTACAAGTAAGGCAGCATCTCCCATTGTTCACAGCAAATGGAGAAGCAATAAGTAGGGAATAGAGCTCGTGGAATATGGAAGGGCGGATACACATATCCCTCCAAAGTGTATCAATAGGAAGCGTGGCTCAGGGGTTTTGAAGACATCAAAATTGCGTTACGAGCTAATGGAGCTTGTATAATGCCACGGTAATGTGTGCGGATAGCCCCGCTACACACCTCAGCGGGAGCAGCCATTGTAGGTGCCACGCTACTGCAGGGAGCATACAGTATTCTTCACGGCCCACTAATCCATAAGCCATTGGGAGAAAATGAAGGGAGAGGTGGCAAGCAAAGGCACGGGGATGGTGAGAGGCAGGGGTAACTCTGTACAATTAGATAATAGACAAGGCAATGAATTGGTGACCAACACTGTTAAACAGTCATGTAAGACCTCATGTAAGAGTCCTTTTGCTGAAGGAATACACTTATTCTTCAATATACACAGCCATAATTCTGAATGATAATTGATAAGAATAAATACTGTGTACTCTCTTTTTTCATCTGACAAATTCCCATGCCATGTCCAAACAAAAGGTAGTTTAACCAGTTGGTACGGCGTTTCAGATCCTAAAGCACATCTTGATACGTCAACTATCTCAAGTCTAACCAGTCGTACTTAATGCTTAATGTGCAAAATTTCCTGTAACATAAAGGCATTAAAGTATACTCATAATGATATTAACAAGATGAATTTTTAAACACATTATAAAAGCTGAGATAAAATATATGTTACTTTTGTGCTACATCATGCCTAGGAGGATCTGAAACTTCCTAGCAATTGACATATTACCTATTGTAACATTTCAACAACAAAAATCTTGGGTTAGAAGATTTTAATTCACGTATGCACCTATGGGGAGTACATTATTTAAGGCATTTTTATGGGTCACATTATGGGAGCAATGGTTCAAAATCGGCACCCCATACGTCTAGACTCTTTCTCTTCAAGGAGAGGAGAAAGGTTCCCCTCATCTTCTTGAAGCATACCTTTCACTCCCTATTATACTTATGTTTGGCTCATTTGGTGAGGGATTTTGCTTCAAGAAAAAGAGGATATATATGCACCCCATGGTGGTATACATCAATACTAAACCTCTATGTCTCAAGAAGAAAACCTCACCTTATAAGCCTCATGTGAGATATATCAGGGAGAATCTTTGCTCTTAAAGAGGAAGAGGGGAAACCTTTCTCTTCTCCTTAAAGAGAAAGAGTCTAGGTGTATGGGGTGCACCCGACATGATTGTTTTATTTAACAGCCATAGTTATTTTTTCACATAGAGAGTAGCATCCATACTGATGGGGAGTAATCCCCACCACAGCAATGCAGTTACTATGCAGAGGGACTGGCAATTAGCCTAGTCTGTCCCAACAAACTAGGCCTGCCATGCCTAGTTCCCATCTGCTGCCAATTTTGCTTGAGGGGTGTTGAGGGATTCAGATGTTATGCCAGTGAGCTACAGCTATGGTGTGAAGGTCTTTAATGTAGAGTGATAAAGTACCATTTACTATATATTGGTGAGCAGGCATGGAAGCCATATATATAGGCCTTGTATCAGGGCATAGATTTTTTCTAGTCCCTATACCTGCACCCCACTCTGAAATACCCTATTGATTAGTATACATAACTGCAGGCTGGTTGCACCCTGATAAAGCAAAGCGATTGAAAAGAAATAGATTCTGATATTTTTGTCGTTTACTCTCCATTATTTTGTCAGAGCTGGGGATGCTTGCGTATAATCGATAATGCTCGAATAGATATATGCCACCCGGGAGGCGTTCCATCACGGTGTAATTTGATGTAATATAAAGACCGAGTAAATTATGGAGGTTTTACAATCACCATATATAGATGATGCACTCTTTCTATGGGGCCTCTAGTAAGTGGTTATCATGAAGAGTAATGGAGGAAAAGACAAAGAGCCGTCCTTTGTATTTGAAGTATGTTTGTCATTTATCACTATAATCGAATGATGATTCTTAAGATGCGCTTGCGTAATGGAAATATGAAACAAAGTGCAAATGGAACTGAATAAATTGAGACTGTATTATCAGGCAAAGGAAGAATATAGGCTGTATATGCTTAGGCTTGAATCAATCAATGATGTAATAACTGCAAAACAGCCGTTGTTTGATAATATTCTAACCCTGTACTATACATTTACAGTTAGCCCCATTATTTTGCCTCCTACCACTTCGGGAATCCCTATTTCTGATATGATATGGGTGTACCTGTTCATTGAAGCCATTCTGTTTACCATGAAGTATTGAATTTTTAGATTTTCTGTATCGTCTGTATCAAATAGAATGTTAAAAGGTAACTGAATTGATATGAAACGGAACCCAATTATTCAATTTTCACATACAGGCATGCAGGATATATAACAAGGATAGACAACACTTCTCAGCGACCAATTGGACGGACTCCCTTTAAATGTTCCTCTAGACTTTAATATGTATAGCATTAAGATGTGCCTTATACTATCAAATATCCCTTTGGTAGCACTTTCTACTCATATAACTAATATTATAACGTGTAGAAATATGCTATGCATGCCAGGAAAACAAAAAAAAACATTTTCAACTTTTATTTTTTGAACTTGGATATCTAATTTACTGTTGCATGTAAAGACATGCAATTTTCACGGCATGTAGAAAAAATTCCTTTGAAGGGAAGCATGTCTCGGATTTCCTATTTAGGTCCTAGTTTTTGTTTTATGAAATCTAGAAAATAATGTTGAAAAAAATGTCAAATAGTGTCCCGTTTTTTCTCATAAAATAAGAACTAGGACCCAGATACAAATTCTGAGACACGCTTCCCTCCTAATAAGTGTTATCTACATGCTGTGAAAATTTTGTAAGAATATCTTAAGTGGTAACTGAGATATCCATGTTCAAAAAATAAAATTGAAAAAATATGTTTTTTACTTTTTATTTCCCTAATTATGTACCTGTTATATGTTTCACTCTGCAATATTTAAAGCAAACTGCAGATTTTAAGTACCAATAAATCACTTCATTATCTGATTCATTCAGTTCTGAAACATTTTGCATGGAGTCAACTTGCATGATGATCAAATAAAAAGTTCCTATGCCTTTTGAAAACTAAATTCTTCTGTCTGATTTGCTTGACCAAGGGCTGCACTTGAAGTGGTTGAATCTCACTGTACTTCTATAATTCTTGGCGAAGATTATATTTTTTACATTCACAAAATAACTCACAATAACATCTTCAGCAATCCAAATATCTTATAGATATTCAAATTTCTCAGATAGCCCAGTTGCAGACAACATCCGAACTGAAGTACTGGGAAAATCCTTCACCTAAGCCTTTGTCCATAAGCCCCATTGTTATTCTACCAACACCAACCATAAAATGCTCCCTATATGCCCTATCCTAACCCCTTCATTTCCTATTTGCAGCCACTCTTTGCCCACCAGACCTACCAATATTATGCACGACCAACAAAAGAGCAGAGGCTTCCCATAGAAGCCTACCTCTAGTCCTGGGCCAAATAATACATGCCTTTAGGATGGGGTCAAGAGTAGGAGGTCATTCTTTGTCGGTGTATGTGGCAGTGGCTGGTTGGGCCCAGACATAAGAACCTCCCTAGGGGGCTGGGGTAGGGTAACTGCTCATGAAAACAGCGCGCAGTTGGTCGTTATGGAGCAGGTATTGCTCGTAATAACTCACACCTCGAGCAGTTGTGAGTGATTGCCTCCCCAGGCCCCGAGCAGATTCTCACTTAGCGCAGTCTGGCCTCGGACCTGGGACCCAGCGATAGCCTGGAGTTTGGGATTGGCCAAGTGTGAACTTATAACATACTAACCCTTTTAAATATAATCAAGGCTGGGATTTTTAGTAACAATTCAACTTTTCTTTCATATTTGTTCCTATATTTTGACCTGATTGTTTTCATTACTTTTTGTTTCAGTGTGTTTAACATATTTTCTCTCTTTTGTTTCTCTTTTTGTTTTTTTGCTTGAAAATTTGTTCTGTTCCCACGACCCCATAATTCATTAAATTCTCCTATTTTCTCTGTTTCTCCAGTGTTTTTTGTACTTTCTATTGGCTATTAATTTAGTAACTGCTCATGAAAACAGCGCACAGTTGGTCGTTATGGAGCAGGTATTGCTCGTAATAACTCACACCTCGAGCAGTTGTGAGTGATTGCCTCCCCAGGCTCCGAGCAGATTCTCACTTAGCGCAGTCTGGCCTTGGACCTCGGACCCAGCGATAGCCTGCAGTTTGGGATTGGCCAAGTGTGAACTTATTACATACTAACACTTTTAAATATACATAAAGGCTAGGATTTGTTGTAAAAATCCAACCTTCCTATCATGTTCGTTCTTGTATTTTGACCTGATTGTTTTCATTCTGCTCATGAAAACAGCACACAGTTGGTCGTTATGGAGCAGGTATTGCTCGTAATAACTCACACCTCGAGCAGTTGTGAGTGATTGCCTCCCCAGGCCCCGAGCAGATTCTCCCTTAGCGCAGTCTGGCCTCAGACCCCGGACCCCGCGATAGCCTGGAGTTCGGGATTGGCCAAATGTGAACTTATAGTATACTACCAC
This sequence comes from Lepidonotus clava, assembly GCA_936440205.1. NCBI lineage: Eukaryota > Metazoa > Annelida > Polychaeta > Phyllodocida > Polynoidae > Lepidonotus > Lepidonotus clava. Next base: position 12,127,088 of record OW387138.1, read on the forward strand.
TTTACAATATATTACAAGGCTTGGGAATTATTTGGTATCAATTTTTTTTTCTGTTGTATTTGTTCTATTGTTTGAATTGTATGACTGCTTCTTTCATATGTGCCAGTCAGTTATTTTCAGTTTACCTGGCTAAGCCTACCATAAATAACAAAATTACTGGCATGCAAAATATCAATAGGCAAGCTGGTCATGATCCACTCTTCAGCATTTGTCCGAATACTATATCAGCATCAGGCCAAGTCGTACCAAAGTTAATTTTCCTCTGCGCACTCGGCACCAACCACGGCTTCCGAAAGTCCCCACATGGGGAGCCCCCCCCCCCCCCTTCTCACCGATGGATCCGTCTTAGGCGTAAATTACACCCCCGCATAGGTCAACATGGGTCCTTATGTTCTCTAATTGGCGAATAGTCGCACTGGGCTCCTTCACAGCGTTAGGCCCCTCCGATTCGCTAACTGCTTCTGATGGACGAAAGCCTCTACTTCCTATAAAGGCGATATTACATTACACAACACGGGCTACAATATGGGTGTGATATGATGATATTACAGACTATTCAGTTACATGAGTGATATAATTGTTAGAATTTACAATTTGGAGTATCTCAGATATGTGTAATAAAGAATGTTATCTCTAAAATGTGTGACTTCTCTGCGTCATTTTGCGACAATATCATCATATAGCAGCTCAAGTTGTGTAGTGTAATACCACCTTTAGTTCCAAAGTCCCCACCAGGGCGGCGCTATGGGCGTTATTACCAGCCTCGTTCTGGTTGTCAAGGTCAAGGTCAAGAGTTTTGGGGGAAAAAGCCAAAAAAGAAAATAAAGAAATATAATAAAGAGACGCATGCAGAGGGGGAGCTTTAATAGCTTTTGCTCCTTTTGGGGGTGAGGAGATAATGTAAAATGGTTGGTCTGTCTGGAAGTCAATGAAGAGAACTTGGATTTGTGGGGTGGGAATTATAAAGATAAGAAAACTAGAGAGATGAATGTTCAGAGAAAGAGGTTTTAGAAGTTAATGTGATAGAACTTTGTCAATGTAAAAGGGAGGTATTCGACGCAGCAAATATAACAGGAAGCTTTACAAAACAGACTTTTAATATTGAAAGGATAAAAGGCACTAAACTGAGAACAAAATAAACAGAAAGTGGCGACTTTTGATTAAGAAAAGACATTTAGATATCAATAGGATGGCCCAAACAGAAATCATATGAGGTAGGTATTTAGGGAAATAGACTAACTTTCATATTGTACTAGTCGTTTTCTTTCAATCTCGTGTATATTCACAGAATGGTTACTTATAGATATAATTTGTACAGGTGACGTCACATCTCAAAAAAGATTGAAAGGCTATAGCCGCCATATGGATGAAAAATTAATTATTAATCAATATTTTTTACAATTGTGAATAGAATAGTTATGCTTCAGATTTGAGATTAGTAAAGTATTTAAAGCTCAAAGAATCATAATCAATAATTTCTCATTTGGTTCAGATTTAGAACCACCTGGCCATGATCACCAGATGGTGATCCCCATGTAGTGATCCCATGACAATGCCAGCAAAATATCTATAAAGCTCTCATTCCACTCCCCCCCCCCCCTCACCTTCAACGACAAGCCCCTCCCCCCCCCCCCCCGCCTTGGCCAACACCCTTCTGACTTTCCCTAGATCCCCCTGCTGCTCCTGACAGACCTACAGGGTAGGTAGTGGACAGGGAAATAAGAGAGGGGGGGCACCCAACATCCCTCCAAATCTGAGTCACGCCATTACCGCGCATGCGCACACCCCAACAAGGGCAGCTCCGCAGCAAATGGACGAGCACGCCCCCTGTTGAGTGACCTGGGAACGACCGCTGAGTCACCCTCCCCAATCTAGTCCTTTCATGACCTAGATACCTCTTACATAATAGGACCTTACACACACAAGAGTCCATGGCTACTCGTTGCTACTAAAAAAAATTGCAAGAAATATTGTTATTGGCCCTCTATAAATGACATGGGGAATCCCTTTGATGGTTGTTTGGGTGCTGGCTGGTTTATGGTCCCACCTGCCATAAACCAGCGGTCCCAAAGCATGCTGGGATGCAGGGCAGAATTACCACCGAAAATGGCTGCTTGTTAACAGTCCTAGTTTGAGCACCTGGTAGACTTGGATGTAACTACAGTCTACCCCCAATCACCCATTGGTCCCCACCCCACCCACTCATCCCCCACCCCACCCAACAACCCACCCACCCACTCACCCACCCACTCAGTCACTCACCAATTCATGATCACTCACTCACAGGGCCACCTCAAAAAACATGCCCCACCCCCTTGGCCCCCTCTCCAAACTTCCAGGTGATTCAGGGGTCAGCCTGCAGGAATTCCTTAACAAGCTTTATGGAAATCTGCCCGCCGGCCGACAACCGCCCCTCTAGGCCATGACATGCATGCGCCTGCACACGCGCAGTGGGGCCTTATTATTGGTTGCCAAGTGTGAGTCGGCATTTCTGAAGATTAACTTCATAAGTTTTGCTCTCTCTATTGTGCATAATGTAGAAGGTGCTTGATATTTGATTTGGCATTTGAAATAAGTTATTTTGATTTTGATAAAAGGGCAAATCTTGCTAAGCATCACATTTTAGTTGTCATGTCTATCTTTCATGGCTGCCGATTGAAAATGTGGGGTGAAAAGATTTCTGATATAACCAGTGAAGAGTCCACCTGAAACTGGTATGTTGTCTTTATGGGAACTTTATGGGATTATATTCAAGACTTCTAAAAGTAGTATATAGTAGAAATAATAATGCAGATTGTTATAATCCTACCGAATGTATCAAACATGAGGATCACCCAAATGGGACACTATATGATGCTCTCACTTCAGCTTTTGAGCATCTGCAAGTTGGATGCGCTTCATAAACCAAGTGTCAGAGCTGATTGGTGGATGTCTGTCTCACTTTGGGTTCGGTTTAACTCCCACTGCGAGGCTGTATAATGGACAGACAGCCTGACAGCTCGGGACAATGACACATTTTAACACTCTAACTCCAGTGGGGAGGGGGAGCTACTTTTTACACATTAATCCAGAGCAGCAAATTCTGTGGGAGAGGGTTGGGATTGTAAGTGCCTATTTTCATCTGCATGTGAATAAAGTTTGATGAAAAACATTCAAACATAACATTCAACACTTTACACTCGGCGGTCCATAGACGATGAACAGTGAATACACTGGCTTCACCTTTTGAGCATCTGCAAGTTGGATGCGCTTCATAAACCAAGTGTCAGAGCTGATTGGTGGATGTCTGTCTCACTCTGGGCTCGGTTTAACTCCCACTGCGAGGCCGTATAACTGACGGACAGACTGACAGCTCGGGACAATGACACCTTTTAACACAATAACCCCAAGCAGTGCAGACTGATTCTGTTACTGCCTATTTCCACTGACACTCCTGATTTGTAATACAATGGTGAGCTTGTCCAGGGCATTGTTTCTGTTTGTATTTCTAATTACATGTCTCATATTGTCATGAATATTTCCTTTTGCCAGGAAACATTGGGGGAATGGCTGAATAAGAATGTATTTCTGTGAATAAATTCGAATACTTATAGCGTATTGAAGACAATCACCTTACGTGGGGTTTTCTGGACCCTTTTCCCCCCCTTTCATTTCGAGAATGGATATGTAGCTGCATGTTTAAAGTTAACATACTTTTGCGAATTCAGATAATCATAAGATAAAATGTTAACCCTGAAACCGGCCTAAAACGTATTGCAATTTTACAAGGACGATGTTATTTTCTATTGTTCATAAACTGTAAAAGATTTTCAGATCTGCATTACAAAGTGAAGGGTGCAATAAGGAAGGTATTTGTGTTGTTTGAGTTAGCTGTTAATTGCCGTTTTCTATAGGGTTGACGTATACTCATAGAATATTGTTCTACAGATATGTGAGCTTGTAATATATTGCCACTTTTGAGCATCAAAAATGGCTTTAATGTGAGCTTAATTAGCTATGAATAACTGTGAATTTTATGTGTGTTACCATAATTTGTTACAAGTGACTGCATGTAAACATGTGAATATGATTATACGAAGACCAAGAATCGCGACATTCTGTATGTGTACGTGTTACCCCAAAAAAAGATGCAAGGCTTATGCTAAGTAGAAACAAAAATGGAAAAAACAGTAAAAGGAAAACAACAATGTCAAGATTTGCTGTCAGACAAGGGTTAATTGTTTTTACAAGATATCACTCTTTGTTAGCCAATCTGTATGCACAAACAGAATCTCTAAATCCCTCTTATTGAATAAAAGGGTCTATTACACCGTCATAAAAAGGGTTAATCATTGGCACTATTTCCACTTTGTCCCTCTTTCCTTTTCAAGATGAGTCACAAATTGGCTTTTACATTGGTTTATCCCTCCAATTAGACACAGTAATAATTTTGTGAATCTTAATCCATGCAAACCATAATTGCGTCCTCTCACCACTCATGCATTTGATTGGGAAGGAAAACATGCTGGGTTTATGTGAGAAAAAATTGTATTGAGATTCTTTCTGTCGTATTTGAAGAGGCATCTATCCTGGTGGAACGATATGGATGAGTGGTTCTGACGCCAAAAGTAGGTCATTGATCTGTTTAAAAGTAGGTCGGGGGGGGGGGGAGAGAAAAATGATGCGCTGAGTAGGCAAGAGGGGGGGGGGGGGGGGTCTCTAAAAGCTTTTTCAAATATCACACCATGTGTAATGTTCCTGGTTTCACCATTAGGGGACATTCAATATATTTTGAGGCTTTACACGATTCTTGTTTCTTTTCTTTTCTTTGTGTTATTTTTCTCCCCTTTATGTCAATTTCCTAAACTTGTTCATGTATTATAATTTTCTGCCAACAGATATAGAAATATAGACATTTAAATCTTTGAATGACTTTTGCAAGGGAGATTTCACACTTTCGCAAATAATTCCTGGTGGATTTTAGGTTTGTGATAGCTCACATTCGGAAACATTCATGAGTGTTTTGTCACCAGTCATGACCATGTAGTTTTACAGACTAAAAGTCCTGATGGTGATACCTACTAGACCTTGTTTGTCATTGTTTCCGTATTTTCAAGCATATGAGTAAACGATAATTCAAACTTTTTTCCACCGATTATACAACTGTCTTGACCTTGGAATCGAACTTGCTATATTTGGATCAAGGGACCAGTACTCAGCTATTACGTTTCAAGGCTGGATTCCACTTGCCGATTTTACTCCAAATTTCATAAATAGGCCATGGGAATAGTGGATAATCATAACCATTCTATTTGTACATAATTATATTATTTTATATATATGTAAAATTTAATACAGTCTGTAATTATTTTTCAAATCATAAATATGTAGGTTGCATGGTCTTTTGTCATATCAATATGAATAAAACGATAACTTTATTAATCATTCACTTTTGTAAAAAAAAAAAAAAAAAAAAAAAAAAAGAATAGCAAATTATTGGCAGTCAGAATTCTCTAGTTGAACCACGGCTTCAAATGAAACCGCTCAAAACTGAGTCAGTGAGATGCACGCTTACGTTCGTGATGAACCATCGGGGCTCTTGTAATAATTCATATGGATTTAATCTGGTGAAATTATATTTGATCTGCTCGGTAATAAGGCTTAGTCGAGCACGTAGTGGGTCTGATTAAATATGGATTCTATTATCTCCAATCAATATCTTGCCACCCTCCACAACTCCAACCATTGAAATTTGCCAGATATTTGCTACACATGCATGGTGCAATGGATTTTCAAGAGTTAAATGTGAATCTATTTTAAAATGTTTTCACTGCACTTAGTTGCCTATTAGTACTTTGGTGTTGGATTTTGGAATTGGGATGAAAAGGCTCTATTATAAAGTTATGGTTACACTTACGAACTGAACCCAACTCGTCCGTTGAGTACAGCCGAAATCCTCGCAACTCTACAACTCAAGTCTAAGTATTTTTTCATGAATATTGAGTTAAGATGTATATTTAAAGTGGTGCTCCTGAAGGTTGTATTCCATAGCCTTTACACTATGTGTTAGAAAAAGGCATGAAACACGTATAGTAACAGGGATACATACTTCATGGACCCAAAGACATTTCTAAAATACTATATTGCACTTTGGGTTTTCATACATTCCTAACATAAACAATGGCAAGTCGATATATCAAATGGGGTGTGCCTCATATCTTTCATTAATCCATTTTCATTTGATGCGTTTCGTTAACTTGTTAATTTTATTTTACATAATTCACGATTCCGGCTTAGCGTTGGTTGGTTGGTTGGTTGTTGGTTTGAGCTACCAGACTCAGAAGCTCTGGAGCACTGCTATTTCGCCTTGCTCTTGTATGCTCTAATCTATGAGAATATAGAGTCCATACCCCTACACTTTTATAAGGCTGGTGTTTTTTTTCTATGTAGTGTCCCATAGGCAGGGTGCTACATACAATGGCTATTGTTATTGATAAACCAGCTGACTCAGAAGGGAGATCAGGAATGTGAAATTCTTCCATTTTCAAGAAACTTTTCAAATCTTGGCCAAAAACCAAAACATTTCACTTTCAAAATTCTAGAGCCACCACTGCTGGCCTCCTTTATTCCTTTGACAAACTTTAAGTTAACAACGGTTGATAGATCTTAGGCATGGTTAAAATCAATGTTTAATATGTTATTACTTGTATAGAGTATTTGTATCATCACATCGCACGCTATGATAAAAAGTGATTAAGTGCTAATTACGATTGTAGTTCAAGTGCTCTCATGTACCGGCAAAATAGAAACTAACATCATTGAATGTGGTAAATCAAAAAATATTAATCACTGGAAAAACATCTGAAGCTCCTTATTAGCTCACAGTATTAACTTTTTCCTAGTTGGACACCCAACCCCCTCCATCCTTTGGGTTCACAATGCATCTGTCACGGTACTAATATAAGAAGACCTTCAGGGGGCGTCCGAGGGTCGAAAGATGAACTGCCGGAAGCGTACTGCCCAAGGCCAAAGGCTGCAGGCAGTACCCTGCCCAGAGGTTCGTCCATAGACCTGAGGACGATCCCTAAGGGTCTTCTATATTTTATCACCCAAACAATCCCCCAAATATGGCTAAAATACTGTAAATGAGGAGCGGTAGGTACAGCCTGTCAATACCTACTGACCCTTGTACGTACGCTGCTCAGCCCTGCGGGTGATAAAATCCAATATTACCCCAAATAAACACTCTTTTGCTTCACTCCTCCCCATATGTTTGATTGGAACAACAACCCTTCCCAGAGGCCAAATGACCAATATTTGTGTTCACAAATCCCACTGGTCTACAACATCTCTGGGAGGTGGCGATTTGTGATGGGGGCTCAGAAAAGATGAGCTCAAGTCAGAGATGTCAGGCCAGTCGCCTCGCCGGGCCCCACGAATCGTAATTGGATCTTAATTGCTAATTGAATCACGAGCTGGTAATTGGCAGGTAATGTTCCCGGCGTGTGCTGTTGTGATTAGTCAGGTTGACTTGGGTATCCACCCAAAGGCGTCCCAGTACCAGCGTATGGCTTGGGCCGATCAGGGGGTTTCCCAGAAGGTGAAGAGTTTGGTATGGGAAGCCATTTAAGGGAAATAAACAGAATAAAAGTAGAAAAACTGCAGTGGACTAAAGCCCCATACGCATTGGGCTGAACTGGTGCAAAATTTGGCCGATAACTAGCAAAGGAATCGGACGATCTGTGCACCAATTAATTTCACCAAGCAATATTGGAATTTACATCTTTGATATGAACCAGTACTTAAATGACCAGATTATTCTAGTATAATTGGCAAACTTTAGTACTAAACGGTTGGTCGACTTAATGAAAATTGCCTAGTTGGTATGGGGCTTAAGATTATGCCGATTCATTTGAAAACTTTGATATGCTCTAAGTAAGCAAGGTATACCAATACACCAATTTTAGGTCTCGATGCCCTTTAAGAATGTTTGTTAACAGATGCGTATTGGACTTGGTGCCAGCAGAAGGACATACATAGGCTCCCAAATCCGTCATATCATCCCTCCTGTCTTAGTGCATACATGCAGCTTATCACCTAGTAGTACTGCGGCCAAGGAGGCTTTTTGGGAGTTGACCCCAACCGGAGGTATAACAAGCTAAAACCTATTTTTTCCATTGGTGCATGATGTCCCGCAGCTGGCTTGATAGTTTGTACTAAAAAAAGTGCGTCCTGGCATATCGAAAATCACTGGTTTCCATGGCAACCACCCAAAAATCAGGTAATTCTGAAATCAACACTATTTTTGACATATCTTCCTTAATTTTCAAGGTAGAAGCACAAATGAGATATCAAAATTAAGCATTCCTAGAGTTCTATGGGATAGAAGGCTGAAATGGGTTGTCTTGGTTATTCGGTTGCCATGGTTACCTAAAATAACTCCAAAATTGACCATAATTTCAGTTTCTCTATTCTTCTTGTTACCATAGCAACCGCAAATATGGGTTTATCAAGGAACAAGGTATCTCATCTCAAGAGTACATATCCCCTCTACATGGAAACAAGTGTTTTTTGTCAAAACAATGATATGGAATGCAGTAAATGACTGGTTTCCATGGAAACAACTCAAAATTCATGTTATTTCAAATTTGACAGTATTTGGGCAGTATCTCTCTTAATATTCAAGTTAGAAACACAAATGATATGTCAAATTGATGCACTCTGAGAGTTACATTGGATAAGAAACTGAAATTGGTTGTTCCTTTTACTCGGTTGCCATGGTAACCCAAAACATCCTCAAAAATGACTGTTTTTTTCACTTTTTCTCCCATTCCTGTTACCATGGCAACCAAGAACATAGAATTTAAGGTATAACAGAGTGCAATCTATCTTATCTGAAGTGTATTAGTCTCTTGTGTGTAGATTTGGGGTTTGTACTGAAATATCTTGAGTATAGAACATAATAAATGACTAGTTTCCATGGAAACCAGCTCAAAAAATTAAGGGTTTCTTAAAATATAGACTAAAATGGCCATATCTTCCTTAATATTCAAGATAGAAGCACAAGTGAAACATCAAATTAAAGCATTCTGAGAGTTCTATTGAATGGTATATTGAAATAGGTTATCTTGGATACTCAGTTGCCATGGTAACCACAAATAACCTCAAAATTGGCCATAATTTCGGGTCTCCCTCCTGTTTCTGTTACCATAGCAACCATAAATTTAAGGTATAACCAACAACCAACTATCTCATCATAGGGGAAAATACTCTTCCTCAAAATTTCGATGATTTATTTCAAAAGCATGCTGGGAAATATAATACATGACGGGTTTCCATGGAAACCACCCAAAAATCAGGTTAGGTAAAATTCATCAGTATATGTACTCTTGAGATGAGATACCTTGTTCCTTGATAAACCCATATTTGCGGTTGCTATGGTAACAAGAAGAATAGAGAAACTGAAATTATGGTCAATTTTGGAGTTATTTTTGGTAACCATGGCAACTGAGTAACCAAGACAACCCATTTCAGCCTTCTATCCCATAGAACTCTAGGGATGCTTAATTTTGATATCTCATTTGTGCTTCTACCTTGAAAATTAAGGAAGATATGTCAAAAATAGTGTTGATTTCAGAATTACCTGATTTTTGGGTGGTTGCCATGGAAACCAGTGATTTTCGATATGCCAGGACCCGCTTTTTTTAGTACAAACTATCAGGCCATAAAGTTGAGATATTTACCTATCCATTGATGTATGACTTGCTTTGTTATACCTCGGGTTGGGGTTTTTCCTTAAATAAGGCTCTTTTTGAGTTTGGCCCCTCTACTATAGGCTCCTGTGCAGTTATTTCCCCTATCCCTTTCCTGCCCCCATCCCCAAAAATAACAGCCATTTTAAAACATATATCAACCTTTCTTTAAATTCCTATCTTTATTAAATTGTGATATTACACTTTCAAGATGTTTTTACTAGTACGGCCTACCATAGTGTGCTCTTGTCTTTAACACAGATTTGTTGCTGGCAGTTGGGATTGAGCAAGTTACCAGAATACTAGAGTCGGGAAATCTAATTATAACGACGAAGCCTGAGAACTTAAGGTCCATCAACGCCTCTCACCAGAAATTCGGTCGAATGTGGACAGAATGTAAATTTAAGGGTTGTATTGAACAGAATAATGCAAATGGAACATGGAAAAGAAGGTGGACATGTTAATGGATTTATTTAGTGGATTGAGAAAAGGCCGGGTAAAAGGAAGCTGGTTATGTTTATCAAGCAAAAGTGAGTGAGTAATTGATGGATGTTTTACACCGGACTGACAGCCAGGGTTATTTTTATGGTGAAAACAGATTGGAACAAATTCTGTCTTTGGTGATCGTATCTATGAAATGAAGGTGTCCGGACAGGCAAACAGCAAGGGATCAAAACCTGGAAATCATTTTTGCTGTACCTCATCCCTTAGTGAACCAAGCACCAACTAAAAATTGAAACCAAAGAACCACTTGCTCAGTGCCCTATCGTAACCTCATACGATCAGCACGCGTACGTGTGTGTTACAGCGAAAACGACCAAGAAAATAACATAATATTTTGAGTTGCGAGACCTTAATGCGAGATCTCAGACTGTGATCTAATTGTTATATAACCATGGTTCTACAGATTTGTTGCTACCTGACTACTTAACTCGTGAGACCAAGGGTTATATCTTTTTCAGTTGCTCACTCCCTTCAGAGCTGCTCGCACTGTCCTTTTTAAACTTTAGAGTCAATGTACTTAAGAAGAATTTAATAAATAGTTCCTGTATTTATTCATGCTTTGACTTAATCACCTTGTTGATTGTTATTTCTAATAATCGCTCTATTAATGTTGAACATTTTGACGATCAGTAAACATTCATTTACCACCCTTGATATGACCCTGGCAGTTAATTAGGGCATAAAACAGCCAATAACCAACCAACCAATATTCATGTGTCATCGTACAAATGAATATACAAGAGACTACAAACCAAATGCGGCAAAAAAACTAAATAAGGCAGAGATTCTTTCCTACTATATGAATAGAATATATGCCTAACAAAGGCAAGAAAGCTTGTCATACTTTGGCATTAATCAAAGAAGAAAATATCTAAGACGTCAGCAGTCTATGGGGAAATGGGACATTATAAGACAGGATAACCTTAGGGAAAATCAACATAAGAAGGTTCTGCCTGACAACAAGACAGTAAGTGCGACGAGTACAAGGGGGATGGACGGCTAATGGAATAGCCAGTAGGCATGGGTCGTCCGCAAAGGCAAAGTCATAAGGAACATAAGAAAATGACAGAGTGGGACAAAGAAAATATGACATGTACATAATTAACAAAATATCAGTATATTCTCCGTTCGCTATCTCAGACTCAAACGATGTTTTGTGTGTGTGTGTTTTTAAATTTTTTTTTTGTTACCTTTTTTACTCTCCCTAGTGCTGTATATTTCTATCATTGTGTAGTTTTACAAAGGTTGTTTTTACGTCTTTTGATGTGTATAATGCATGAGACAATGCATTGGCTGCCGATGTAACAATGAATTTAATTATTGAGTTATCAAAGAGAACCGGATGGGTCCTTTTAAGAATGAAACATTGTTCCTATTGACATGAAAGAAGGGAATAAGAAAAAATATCATCCCATACAAGGATATGCTATAGATGTTTGCGCATACTGCCTATATCATGAGAAGCGAGCAACTTATTCATCTAATCGAAAATTGAATACCTACCTCCTTCTAACGGCAAATCAATGACCCACTGTTATAGTTTGTTAGCCTTAGTTTCTATGGTTATGTTCTTGCATAACCAGTAATACAGCTAAGGCATGCAATTCACTAGGTGATTTTGAATACTGAGGGTTTGGTAATTCCTAATCTTCTTTGAATATATTACAAAAGCACATGCATGTCAAATGCCATATGACAGAGAATTCAAAACCCTTTCTAATGACATATAACATATCAATAATAAATCTTTATTCCAACTGGTGTTTTTCAGAGTAGTGAGTAAATTTGGGCAGTGGAATACATCCGCCAGGCTGTTTAGAGTAATTCTTGAGAGCTGTCTATTTCCCTCCATAACTAATAAGGGATATACAGTCCTTATTAGGTATGGAGGGATATATACATTAACATCTATGTTAACATTCCTCTATAACTATATCCTTGCCTTAGGACATACAACTTTATATGTTACTTCCAGTTCCAACTAAATTAAAATATACATATAAAGGATAAAGTAAGTTGATAAGTTTCTTTTCAAAAGTAGGATATATTCAAGTCCCATCTTATTTCCACCCCTAAATCATATGATATGATATGAATGAAGGGAGAGCGGGAAAACAGTCTGTTTTAAAGCAGAACTCTGATATCACATCAAAATGTAATTTTCCGAGTAACTTTCATAACACAGCTAGAATATCTGTAGAGATGCACTACTTTTTCTGAGGCGTGCTCATCATGACTCGCTTGCGTATGAATACTACTTCTGATGCCGTAGGTCTTATTGCAACTAGATACAGCAGGTTATTAGAGTTTCCCACTGTCCCAAACATTAAATATTCCTATGCAGCCCCGGGCATACAGATCTGTCAGTATAGAATGACACCTCCGTAGCTTTCATGGAAAACTATCTGTAATACAGGTATCTTTTTCAATGCAGTTATTTCCATGCAGTCATTCACAAATACTGTACCGTTTTGATATTCATAGACTTATAAAAGCATATCGACTTATTCTATATCCAACCAACCAGTCTGCTCCAATGCCTTTTGAAAATGTTCATGAATATTGGCAAAATAGCCTAATAGTGTGTTTTACTTTCTGCGTATTCCTTAAGCTTTGACGCGATATATCAACATTTTGATCTCTTGAAGTACTACTTTGAGCTGTAAAGGTTGAGGTAGAAATCGGATAAGCGTTCCCTTTCAGGAGACATTTCTGGGAACTCATATTTAACTTTGATTATTGTGCCTAAAAAGAGCAAAACGAAATAGCTCCAACTAATAAAAAGAACCTTCCATAAGTGAAAAACCTACCAGATTATGGTGATTTGAAGATTATAAATAAGAAAAAGCGATCTCTTTTTTAATACGCGTGGACATAAATTGATCTTAAACCGAACCTGATATTTTTCCTAATATCGCCTATCAAGCAGTTATAGCAGTATATACATCCTAAAAGCACTTTCATTTTAGAGTCAAAATCAAAGAAATACTTACGTGGCTCTGTCAAAACAGCCTTCGGCAGCTGGCTCCGCAGGAACAACGTAATCCTCACGGTTGGTGTAATTTGGCGCGCTTTTCTTCAAATGTCGTCTGCTGGCGAAAGGCCGCTTACGCGATCAACAACTGACACTGAGACGCCTTTTCATTGGTTCACAGTCTCCCAGAATGCGATTGGTCGACCAGAAATCTGCGTGCAGGTTGGGATTACGATTGCTCAATTGCTGTTGGATGATCTTTTATGATGAAATCCGGTTCCCAGAATGTATTCCTGAACGTTTGGTGATGTGACCACCTGCAATGGTGAAGAAAAGGGCAAAGTTTGTATTGCATTTGAAAAGATTTACATTTTGCTGCTGATATTGATACACGACCTCGGTGAGTGTGCATGAGAGGCTGGGGATTGGGAGGAGGGATTGGTATTGAATTTCTCATTGGGGATTTTAGAAATTACCCCATGGGAATGGATTGATCGATGAATGAAGTGAAGGAAGGGATTACTCTGCACTCAGCCATTAAGGAAATGCTTAGGATCTTGATCTCAGTTGCCACTATGAGCGTGAGGGCTATTAAGCAAAGCAAAACTAAAAAGGACCTCCAGATTTTAGAAGCCTATTAGATTTTTTTCGGCCAGCTTACATTAACACATCCCTGGTAAATGAGTTCAACCACGAAATTGGTCTGAATAAATTTCTCAGGGATTGAATTAGATTTAGAATGAGTCCCTCTTAAATGTGTCAAGGTTTTATATGATTTTTAACCCATGCCCCATTGCCTGTTTACAATGATTGACTATTTCAACTCACTACAATGCATTAGTAGACCACTTCATTCATGAGATATATTCTAGGACAAGCTTCATATCTGAAAACATAGAAATGTAATACCATCTTTTTCATATAGTAGATCTTATGAGAGGGATGTATCCACTCAAACCGATAGGATTTGTCCTATTATAAGAAAAAGATATTGGCGTATTCAGTTTAAGTGATTTAAAAAAATAATCACACATGGTGTGATTGAAATTAATCACACCATTTGTGATTGATTAAGGATGAGTCACACTTATGGAGACAACAATAATCAACATGGATCTCGAACAGAACCAAGTGCAAAGTAATCTTTCAGCACAATGGATTATACAGTATGTTGTAGGGATATTGATTACATCCTAAAGACATTTCAATTTGCTAGCCTCAGACAAATCCTACACCAATGAATATGATAAGTGCCTTGTCAGGGGAATATTGAATAAAGACTATTCATCCTGTCAAAATGTCTAGCACTTCAGATATCTCCTGAGGCCTCTTCTTGAAGCAATTCATCATTTCCAAGCTGTAACTAGGGATATAAGCTAATGGAGTCTTCATGTGAAATATAGAGACATATAATATGGTTGCCAAGGTTACTTCGCATTAGTCATTTGTAATATGCAATTATATGTGGCCTAAATCAGTCTTCCCTTTGAACCTAGATAACATGTACACTGTTCGCTTTCACATCAGTGCTTTTATAGTTGTTTGTGTAGCAACATATTATTATCCTAGCCATATTCTATTGCAGATTGTATTAAATAATCTAGGCAATGTCGTTGATAAATGTAACATGTTGGTAAGTTAAAGGCAGTAGGGTAATATATTTGTATTGTACTACAATACAAGGAAAGGGGAAAGAAAGGAATAGTGTATTCTGGGCAAAAGTCCAATAAGGACCACCCTGCCATACCACTGATAGAATAAGTTGATATTGGTTATGTATTTCATCATACATCCCAAACAGCTCGGATATATATGGAATACAATCTGAAGCTCAGTATTAGACAATACGCCAAAATGCATTAACTGCATCGATGAATGGTGATTCACTCGCCTAGAAGCATTAGCAGAAATACTAATCCAATTCTATGACACCTTGATATAATGATAGGAATCAACCTAGATAGATGATGGGATGGAGCGTTGTCTATGTCACAGGTCACATGACCTTCCGCTAGTTACCGGGGTCCCTGAGGGACAAGATGATACTATAATAAATGCGGGGGCGACCGAGAACCATAAGATCCCCATGGGTTGTACGAAAGGCCTTCAGTTTACTGAGAGACGACCATCGCTCATGCATGAGCAAAACTTTGTAGCTATTTTGCTTCTTGTTCATTAGTGCTATTTTGTTTTACTAGTAACTGTCCCTTCAATTCTAAACGTCTTTATATAAATAATAATATATGTAGAGTAAATGTAAATAATTATATATGTAGAGATTGCAACAAAGGGATCTATAATAATATCAGACTCTCATTTCTGAACGGCGCAGGAGACTAGATAGAATGGTTTTCTGCCCAGCCAATCTGTGACATAACAGAAACGTTCTGCAGCCATGCATTTTTAGTATGTTTGTTACTTACAAAGATGGCATGTAACAATTTCATTACCGATGGTGAGGTTGAAACCTCACCTAATCGGAACATTGTTATAACACTATTTTTGGTGAGGTTAGGACGAAACTAATACAGCATATGTAATAAGAACATTCTGTTTAAGATGAAGAACATAACCAGAAAGTTGTAATAATGTCACAGTGCAACGTTATGGCAGTACTTTGCAGCAACCTAATTGGGAGTCATCAAAAGAGAATGTAACAAGAACCAAGTACAGAACCAACCAGAACGTTGCTGCAAGGTTATAATAATGTTACATCCTTGGTTGGGTGTAAACCATCCACGACAATAAGACTATCAAAAACAATTGAGCATCAGCTACGTACATACTACAACGTATCTGTGCATCCAGTCTGATGAAGTCAATGAGTCTGCGCCTCCGTGCAATAACAGTGGCAATTATCGCCCGCCTTGTATTGATTGTCTGAGGCCATGCTGTGCTTTATTGACCATTACAGGGCAATAACTTCATCAACGAAGATTGCGAAGGCCAATTGGCATTGTAGTAGGAACTGGGGTGGGTATGGTCTAAATAACCCCGATGTTACATGTTGTTATGTGCTAGGTTTTGGAAGCCATAGTTGTAGTGATATATTAGTTCCTGTTGTAATTCATGAACTGGCAATATGAGGCTTTGAATAATCCCAATAATAATGCAGGTTTTGCATTCAAATATGTTAGAATTTGCAAAATGTTTAATTTTCTCGTACGGGTATTTATAGCCATTCATAGGGGATGATCAAGCAACTTTAGAAAGTAGGAGAGTAGAGACGCTAAAATAATCATAGCACATATGAAAACTCCATATGCAAAATATATTGGCGTCGATAATGTAATATACAAAATTATATTTTGGAAAAATTATCAAAACTATAACTGTCTTGTCTGCCCCCCCCCCCCACCCCCAACTGCTACTTGGCCATACTATCCATAGGTAATTTTCTCAGCAGAGGAAATTGTTGACTACACCACCGCATCCTCACATCAACCATGTTCTGTTTTCTCAAATTCGTATAGAGCCTGAAAGTTCGAAAAGCCACGTTTGAGCGTGTACATATAGACCTTGCGCAGACAGGGTCATGTGACCAGATTTTGGTGATCATCACGTGGTTACCATACCCACGTGGGTTTGAAATAATGTACAATTTGTACAACTAGATTTATGTTGATAAAATAGATAAAAATCTGCTCCGTTAACACTTTAGAATTGGGAATAATAACAAAGTCAGATAGATCACCAATATGGCTCCCTTTCCTATTTAGGAGGTTTGACGTCATGTGCACAATGTCTATATAATTATGATCACTGGAGTCGTGGGAGTCATGAATTGTAGTTCCCAGCAGCTTACTCTGAGGACCTACATCATGATCATTCTACGTGCAATGAAACACAATATTTTTCACTTTGGTCAGCTTTATATTGAAATGAATCGTAGTCTTAATGACGGTTCATCTGTTCGAACTTGAACGTTTTGACAAAGAACTTTGGATAACCTTTGCAGTGGGTCTAAATATACGTGCGGCTATTGTCATATGTTCTTGTTGTTGTCTTTATCAAACTGTTATAATTGTAAAATATTCGTTGAGCCTGGAAAGAAAGTTGAATTGGTGAGGCATTGACCTTTACGTAATAACTCTTCTGTTTTATAAATGCTGAAGTTTCACAATAACCTGTTTACGTCAGTCCATCATTATCGGTTGTGTTTACAGAATACGTATGAAAGGAAAACTATTTGTTATTTCATGTCAAATCATTTGCTGGTCTACTTGCAACATTTGCCCATGATATCAAGAGAACCAAATAACAATAATAATAACAACTGACAATATTATCCTTGCAAAGGACAGCTATTCAGTAAACCTTTTTGGGATTCTGAATGGCATCTTTTCGCGCGGATTGTTATAATACCGTTAATATTTGAAAACTGCGGCAATTCTATTTGCATCTGTGGAGTGGTATTTAGACCGACGGTCTCTAAATTCATCCAGCCATGCCATGAAGAATGATAACTCCTACTTGTCGAGGGCGGAGCGGACTAGAATACTTCAAATATTTCCATGATGCAAAATGTTTGCGCTTCTAGCATTCTAAAGGACGTATTCCACCTACTGATTTTGATGCTGCCGATTTTGCATTTCGTTGATTTTCTTTGAGAATGTAGCATCAAAGCTTACATTCTATATACTTTTTGAAGAGGAAGTGTGAGACCTTTCTGATGATGTATAACATGTCTATATTATTTTGACCTTTATTCCCACTGCCGATTTTTAAAATCGGCAGCAAAATCGGTATTTGAAATACAGCCTTAAATTACTTTCACGGAATGTAATTTCAGCTTACCGCATAGTTGACTAAATCTAATTTGTTGTTATTTGAAATCTCGTTTAGCACTATAAGTATTTCTGTGCATTTCCACCAATGCGCAAAATGGGTAAAAATGTATAAAACGCGAAATTTAATAAGTTTACAGTAGCAGGAAGGCGGAGCCGATTCGGTCAGGGCAGGGACAAGCCATGATCGCTCACAAAAGTATCAAGCTGACTATTGTCGTACAAAAAAAACCCGGAACCTGCGTCCCACAAAATCATGAGCGATAATTGAGGTATTGACCGCTCACGTGCTTCCCTCTAGCGGCCACAATTAGAGACTATAGCGGCGTCGCACGCCGTTGCCTGGTTACCCAGTGAGTCGTAAAACGACGACAATTATATGGTATTGTTATCAGGTGGCTCAGAAAATGGCGACAGGATTAGGGGAGGGGGAGGTGGTGGGGTTGGGGTGATCGTCGATGTGTTTAGGGACGCTGGTCGACCGCCGACCGCCGACGACGACTGGGATGTGGGGTGTTACTATCGGAAACGGCTTATTCCGGTTCCGGTTTCGACAGGAAGATACCAGGAAGGTTCAGAGGGCTCATTTGTTGTGATTTTGGTACCATTTTGATAAAGGTTAATTTCCTTGTGTCCCGTTGGTTTAACAAGAATACGTGAACTTTCGACATTCAAGGCAATATCAGATGAGGGTCCCCCCAAGAATGAATGTAACTAAAAGCAATTTGACAAAATGTTATGCTAATATCTAGTTATTTTACAATGCATTAGAACATCCGAAGCCATTAGTTTCACTGCTCTTTTCTAAATTAGATTAACCACAATTCCTAATCAAAACGTTTTCCTACGTAATATAAACCGCTTATGGTAATTTAACTTGTGCTTTTTATAAATCATACACAGAATGTAAGCAAAACACTTAGGCAATGGACACTTACTCCACTAGTGTCCAATATAAGCACCAGAGGTTGTTTGTGGAAAAACAATTCACATTGCGCCTATGAACTTCCCCTTTTCAGACTTGGGTTCTTGGGCACTCCCAACGAACCCACCGCCTACCATCCTGAACAAAGCCATCTCCTGGCGAAACGAATGGGACAATGAATTTTTGAAGAGGGTCGATCATGCCTGGAAACGTTTCAATATCCAGGAGCAGTTTAGATTTATCCGATCTTTTCCAATTGAGATGCACGCTTAAAGGCTGTATTCCACTGTACGAATTTACTCACGATTTCTGCAGTCGTGATTTAGAATATGGACATCCTTTATTAAAGATATATCATAAATTATATCATTAGAACGGTCTTTCAATACTCTGTCAAATGGTGTGTAATGTATGGGTTCCTGTAATATTCCTGATACAAATATTGAAATCCTAAAATCTTCGGTCGTGGAACTCTCCTTGTAGAATAAAGGCTTAAAGCCATGCTCTCGTCCTTCTGCTGCTAGGCTTGCATATATATATATATATGCTAACGTAAGCTTGATTAATGATGCCACAGCCGGCGATGTGTTCTGCGACATTAAAATGTAATCCAGTGACGTTATTGGTCACGTCACAAACCTAGCGCGGCATTAAGGAAGTTACAATGTAGCAAATAACGACGTCCTTATGCACGATTAATCATACCAATGCCCTGCCAACCACCTAGCACCCCCTCCACCCCATCCTTGTACACCCCTTTTCTCCAGAGACCTTCCCCCTACACACAACACACACACACACACACACACACTCACACACAAACACGCACACACACACTCTCTCTCTCTCACACACACACACACACACACACACACACGCACACACACACACACACACACACACACACACACACACACACACACACACACACACACACACACACACACACACTCATCCTCTTCGTGTTCAGCGGAAAAGAGAACTGTGTCAAGAAAAATCGTGTTGTCCTCACTGAAATATTTCTTCCCTTTCTGGTCCGTTACGGACGTGACAGGCTACAATCTGCGGAACGGGCAGAGTGGGATCGCCGAATTAGATTGACACGAACTGATCGGACCAATAGTGGGGATCTTTTTGTACTGATTCTGTTACATTGGATTTGTAACTGAGCATGGATAGAAGGTTGTTCGTTCTATTATTACTGCCTTTGCGGGTTTTATACAATGCTCTATTGAAATTCGAATGAAATAGGTTAATAAATTGGAGTGGTTATGTTACTGCATGATACGCTAATACAATATTATGATTTGATGGCACTGATAAATAACTGCAATTACAGTTCAGTAACCGGAGGCAACCACACCTTTCTTTTTTATTTGCATGCCAGTTCGTATTATCATACAGGATTTACCAGAATATTATTCAGATATTGACATAACACAATATCTTTACAAGTTACATATATTCATAAGATATGAAATAATTATATGAATTTCGTATATATCTTTATTTCTTCAAGTATCCCTTCAATATATAGATAGAATAATACAAGTATTCAAGGGTTTTTAAGTGTTCCTAAAATCTGTAGATGTGGTTAAACTGAATCAAACTCAACTCTCAAAGATTGGTGGACAGCGGTTGTTTATTTTGTGAATTACTGTGCGTTTAATCAAAATGTTTCGGTTTTTCAACCTTCATCAGGATCTAATAACGTATGTCTCTTTCTAATGAATTACTCGGACAAATAGCAGTTCATAATCCTCAAGTTGGCGTGTATAATGATCAGGAAAGTACTTGTTATTCCAAATAATCTGTATCCCACTCCTATCCCTATCCATTCATTAGTAGTAGAATCGACGAAGACACAAAACAATGAATCATATTGAACCTGATCACCAAGACACATTCCCTGCTCTTTTTAACCCCTCTCTCCCATAAAGCTCCCTCCAATTAATATTCATTCGCAGGCCAAGTATTATATCACCCTTCTTCATCGCATTCCCAGGCGGGAGAGTGGAACAAAAATAATCTCTTAGTCTGAGGGATTGTATAATTAATCCTTCAACCAACCCTCTCCCCATATTGCTGATTGCAAAAACAGCCCATTCCAATTCACTGCTGTCATGTTATAAATTTCTGCAATCCTAGCCCCAATTGTCTTTAAGCTAGGCTTAGGGTTAAAAACAATTAATCTTAAGCTTAATCATGGATTATTAAGGCAGTGAGGCGTCTAAGGGACTAATAGTAGCTTCGGATCAGATCGAGATAACTATTTATCAGATCCCCAACATGTGGTTTCTATTTCAATTATGGAATGATAGCGCCAATATAGAAGAGTGTTTTTGTAGATGAGATTAATTTGTTTGCTACATGTGATATGAATAGGTAGACGTCAGCATGCTCTTTAATGTTATCCTATTTCAAAAGCACTACACAGTTTCTCTTTATCATCATACAATAACATAATCGGAAACATCAATAGATTTTATAATGAATAGATGGATAGTATAACAACAAGGGATTAATAATCATAGACAGTATACTGGTAACATAAGAGGGACCATTAATTTGGTTATTATCTAAACAGGATAAGAAGCAACCAGACAGATATTTATACCTTTAGACTTGTGTTCCACATAACGACTATGATGCTGACGATTTTGCATTTGTTTGATTTTCTTCAAGATTATGGCATGAAACCTTACATCTTATATAGACCCTGTGCATACGTGGTCACGTGATCACTTTTTGGTGATCGCCACGTGGTGATCATGACCACGTGGCTATCAAATACACTCAGCATTTAGCATGCTAATCAATGGTGGTTGTTGTTTATAATCCAGGGATATTATCTAAAGATATTATGACATGAATATTAGGTATTTATGTTCCACACTTGTTGATAATGAATAGTATAAATTGATCAACAACATGGCGGCCAGCTCAATTATGGAGATATGACGTCATCTGCACAACGTCTATACCATTCAAAAGAGATTAATACAACCTCCCTAGTGCAACATGACATATTCATATTTAATCTTTATTCCCACTGCCAATTTTTGAAATTAGACGATAAATCGGCTTATGGAATATAGGCTTCAAGCAGAAACAATTCGGGCATATATAAAGACAGGCAAATAATAAGCCAGCTTGCAATAAAAACACACAGAAAGTATAGCTGCAGTCAACTAGCTCCTTTACAAGAAAGGATAGCTGCAGTCAACTAGGTCCTTTACAAGAGAACACATAGGAAAACAGTCTAAAGCCCTTTTAATGGAGAATACATTTGATAAAAAGCCCATTCTATCTGAGGTTATTAGGGGGAAGCTTTCAGACATGGTCCTTTCGTATATTGAGTTAATCCGCTAAGTGAAACCGTCTTAGATTCCTTATCGACATATCGTCTAGAGCGGATCTGCTGTTCCTTAGATTATCAGCAGATTAGAGTCTGGGATCTAATGATCAGTCACAAAGAAGGTACAGCAAAGGTATTAGACTGGTTTATTTGATAGAGTGTGTGAACCTTATACTTCATCCCTTGAGAGGCTTGATGTTTATTCCAGTAAACACCCCATATATAGACTTGCTGATGGTTTCAGTAGCATAGTTATTGATCAAATATTTCTAAGCTGTTAATTGAGTTCTTTAACAAAATAGTTTTGAGAAGCTCTCAACAGTATTGAACAATATCATTATAGAAATCCTTTCCAACTCATGTTTCTAAACCCAAGATTAATCTTAATGTATATACTACACACATATCATAATCTTTTTTTGCAACTCTCTTTTCAAAGGTTGTACTGGTATATCATCTTTCTATATATAAAACAGGAGGGTAAGTGCCTGACTGAACAAAGCTTAGCCAAAATAGATCTAGACCTAATAAATGCATTATTCTCTCCTACTATATGGCTTAATGAGTCTAATCTGTCTACTGTCACCCAGTGTTAATACCAAGTTGCCAATTTCAAACAATGATACTCCTCATGTGTGTGGATTTTTCTGTGATTGTCTCATAATATTATTGCAACAACGTCACAGCACAAGTTGTATAGTGTAATAGGGCCGTAAGGCTCCATGTCACCTGGTTTTTACGACTTACATTCATATGACACCTCCCTAAGCCTGCCCTGGAGTAGGGATAGTGTCCTGGATGTGCAACAGTGCCTCACTTTGTAAGTAGGCAGAGGGGATAGGTAAGCAGGGGCTGAGAGCAGGTAGTTTTCCACCTTAAGTGGAAACCACTGTAAGGCGCATGGGTTCCTGTTTGTCTGATACATCACTTGGGAAAAAGGAGGTGGCAGGGGTGTATAGTAATATGATATTGTTAGGGATTTGGCACTGTCAGCTACGTTTATTTCAAGTTATCTGTCAGTGGGTCTGTGAGGGAGTTTGTTGGTTACTGTCAGCTACAATCATAATGACAGTATAATTGTACTGTCATTCCATCTGTCAGAGGGTCTGTGATAGTGTAATGTTAATAGCTAGTCTTGTTAGTGATACTGTCTACCAATTTGTCATAGGGTAAATTTTAGAATTGGGTTTAGATATTATTATTATGCTGGATCTTGCTACTATCTCTTGCTGACATCCCATTTGTCGGTAGGTCTGTATGGGGTTGGTGTTATGATTGTCTGTTATAATTATTGTTAACCCTCTGTCAGTAAGCGTGGGCCTGTGTGTAGTTGGAGCGGGCAGTCATATGATATTGTAAGGTATACCAGTTACTCTAATTATTTGTCACTATCAATCAATCTGCGAGAAGGCATGTGTGTGGGTAAGAGGGTTTGTTTAGATAGTAATATAACATTGTTAGGTACCAGTTACTATTTGCTACAGTTAAGCCTTCTGTTAACGTTATTGGATCTGAATGGCTGAGGTGTGTTCATGGGGTAGCTATATGATATTGCTAGTAGCAAGTTACTGTTGGCTATTATCAACCATCCGTCAGTGCGTCTATGTGTGACTAAAGGGTTTGTAGGATTGTAATATGATATTGTTAATGCCTGGTTACTGTCAGCTACTGTCAAGGCATCTTT
Source organism: Lepidonotus clava (assembly GCA_936440205.1). Lineage (NCBI taxonomy): Eukaryota > Metazoa > Annelida > Polychaeta > Phyllodocida > Polynoidae > Lepidonotus > Lepidonotus clava. The sequence goes on from OW387138.1 coordinate 12,151,051, forward strand.
CAGTGGGTCTGTATGTTGTGTAGAGAATCGCTAAAAAATGATGTGGAGGAATGGTGCCATATCAGGAGTAGAGGTAGTGGCACTAGAACGCTGATTAGTTAATGAAATTGTTCCCATTGCAATCTCTCTACAATAAATGTTTATAAGTCAACACCTATTATCTTATTCAATCTTTGGCATACACCTTTTAACCTTTTAAACAATAACTTTGCCACATATACCTATAAAGGTCAAACTAGCACTCAGCAAAGAATAAGTTAGGAGTTAAAAACTAATGCTAAAAAGGAAGACATTAATTACAGACTTGCAGGCCCATACCTGCATTGCCTTAATACAGTAATTCGTGATTCTATGTATTCAGAATATAAATATCAATACCTAGGATCGTTCTAAAGAACAGTAGGTATTCTATGTTCTGGAGAAAGAGTGCAAGTTGGAACATATATTTACCAATACTAACTCCATTAAGCATGGCCTACTCTGATTGCCTCACCTCAAACAAAAATCACTTGTAGGTAACAAACACCCCCATTGATTGCAGCTAATGTAAGTCTGTGGCATTGGTAGGTCCCTCAGGCCTTGTTAACATGGGAAGACCCCATCTGTTTACCCCCTGTAGTCCCTATACACGACTCGCCCGCGGAACCCCTATACAATTAGAATAGGCGATCACGAATGGTATAGAGGGCGCGTTCGCTCATGCAATGAGTGATTGTTGACTTGAAGTGTCAGGCCCAAGCTCATGAATTAAGGATACTGGTTGCATGCCTTGTCAGAGCCTGAGCTGGATGTAAAAGTGGGAAACAAACTGAGGTTACAACACTGTAATACTAATTTGGTGGGTAAGCCTATGGTTGTAACACTGTGATACTAATTTGGTGGGTAAGACTATGGTTATAAGACTGTGATGCTAATTTGGTGGGTAAGCCTATGGTTGTAACACTGTAATACTAATTTGGTGGGTAAACTACAGTTGTACACTATGGTTGAAACACTGTAATACTAATTTGCTGGGTAAGCCTTGGGTGTGGGGTTATGTTTGGATAGTGTACTTGTGTTTTTGCCCGAAGGGGTATTTGGGTTCTGTGCTTATGTTGCATATTGAACGAGAACTGTTTTTCTAATGTAATTAGAGCTTGTTCGATAGATGGTAAGTGTATTCCAGCATTCCCTTGATCATTATAGGGATCCAGGGAGAACTTTCTAAACCTACTATCATAGCGTTTTCTTTATCTTGATTTCATGTAAACTAATGCTCAGAATATGTCAGATAGCTATAAAACATATTTCATTTAGTAAATCTGCTGTTCTAAGACTACACAACCATTCTTGTGGGAGCTAGCAGCTACAGTCATTGATGTCCGCTCTCTCCCAGAATGCCTACCCTACCTCCTCAACCTATCCTAGAGGCCCATTCATGCAACGATGATTTGTCCAAATCAGATGCTGCGGTGTAGTGTGGGCAGGTAAAATAAAAGGGGGTCATACATACACTGATTTCAACTGCTGAATGCTCGACATCGACGAGTTTTTGATGACAACATTTTTGGATAGGAAATAACGATAAAAACTAAATTTGTGTTGCTGGGCATTCAGATCTCCAGAAAAATAATTCAACTCTAAGTTGGGCAGATTCTTAGGTCTATAATTATGCAATAAAAGGATAGGTCCTACCTTTTAATTTCTAATTTCTAAACATCTTTTCTTGTGTTTAAAATCCCAAGAAAACGCTCATTAATTCCATTGCTAAAAGAACAACCCTGGGACTGTGGGAAAAAATAAGGGTTGACTTTTAGAAGGCAGCTTGACCCGGAGGTCACGTCCCATATCACATCTCTGAGTCAGCTAGTCCTGTGGTGGAAACCTTAAGCTGTCCCCACCTCCACCCCTGACCTTCCTGCCACTCTCCACCCTAATGCCCCTCCAAGGGCCCCTTGCATTAAGCCATCACCATAATCAGGGCTTCCAAAGAGGCGGCTGGGGTCTTCTGAGATAGGGTGGGGGCGGGGGATGGGCTTGACTCCCCCTTTTTTTGTCATTCTTGGCCCCTCCTTACTGATGTTAGGGAGGGGAGGGTATGGGTAAATGTAGGTAGCAACTGGGGAATTATCCCATCTGTTTTTGGGGGTAGGGCCATCTTGGAGTTGGTCTAACATCCTGATTAGCCAGAAAAAGTTTCCTCCAGTTCATTTATCAACCGAACCACTATTAAGCAGGGAATATAAAGGGTAGTGTGTTTTATCACCTGCACTGTTGGCGAGCGGTACATACAGGCGGTAGCATGTACTGACAGACTGTACGTACCGCTGATCGTTTTTGACTATTTTCAACGACTTTTGAATGATGTTTGGGTGATAAAATATAGAAGACCCTTTGGGGTCGTCCTTGGGTGTCTGTTTGACCCATGGGGATTGTATGTACCTCGGGCTTTGCCCTCGGTATGTGACAATCCCCTCTGGGTCATACAGACACCCTCGGACGACCCTGGCGGGTCTTCCTATAGGGCCTATTAGTATGTACCACTCCTCATGTTCATGCTTTCAACAATAACTCAAATCAGTTTTGCTTGGGTGAGAAAATATAGAAGAACCTTTGGGGTCGTCCTCGAATTTCTGTATAACCCATAGTGATCGTACGGCCTGAGGACAAAGCCCGAGGGCTGTAACACACCCTTTTGGGTCGTACAGCCACCCTCTGATGCCCCCCATAGCTCTTCTTATAGTAATACAAATAGGGTCATTCTACAACTCAGCGATTGCTGACTGGTTAATCATCAGCTTATTCAGATTGAATTTGCTTCAAACTGGAAGAAAAATACTTCAATAATATTTCTGATCGGCTAACTAATAAGCTGACAATTAAGTGCTTTTTTGGATATGCTGCTTAACAGAAGCCAGCATTCAATGATTAACATGTGGCTTTTCATACATGTAGACAAACATGTATATAATGAAAGGTTTAATAACGTGAGATGTTCTTTTGAAGTTCTTGTACTGTCTATATTTATCCAAATATTGATTTGTCCGTACATCTGTGGCAACCTTGAACATTGCTATAATAGAAAGGTGAACATACCCAGAGGATGTTGTACTGGTAAAGCACCACTTATATATGTATTAGACAATGCCCTATCTTTAGGACACCCTGCCAACTATATATTTGTCTGTTCATTACATTGATGATGAAAGAGTGGATTGACATGGAAATTCTATACCAAAATAATCATTAAAACCACGCTATTGTCCATGAGCCTGTGATGATTTGAAACGCTGTGACTCTCGATAAAGATGCCAAATTTGTGACTTGACCAATGACGTCGTCGGATTACGTTCCAAAACAGCACAACTCTTCAACAGCAACAATGTGGTTAGGCTTAAGGGTGGAGCCCTTAACCTTACCAACATACAGATGATACCGTGGCTTTAAGCATCACACAATTCAGGTAGAATTGGCATTAACATATCAATCTGCACAAAATTTATGAGCTACCAACCAATCAGCTGACTATCTTAGCACTGATCATAGCTGGCCACCTTTATGAAATCGGCTATACAGGCTTCCCAAGCAAGAATATGATGTTATTATAGTGTTATTATAACATTCTGTTTAGTTTTGCTTTGGTTCTTGTGACATTCTTTTAATGGCACCGTAGAACCTAACATTGTGACATCGCACTGTGACATTATTGTGATATCCTTGTGACCTTCTTTCATGTAACATTATTAAGTCTCAACTTTACCTAAAATAACATAACTGTTATGTGAAAATTGGGCAGGTTACAGACTAATCAATAAAGTACAGTCGCAGAATGTGCTTCTTACATCGCTGCTTGCCAGGGTTAGCAAGAGTACCCACCCTTCCCCCTCCAAAGCACCCCCCACCCCCCATGAATTCCCCCGACCTCCCACTGCATGCCTAACCTCTCACTCACCCCTCCCCTGGGATAATAGGGCAGAATGTCCTCCAGGGTTTTATTGAGTGCCTCCAGGGTGTCACATGTGTGACAGGGGGTCAGGCCTGGAGGTCATGCAGGTGGGGGCACCCTTCAACCCTGCGTCCGGGAAAGGTAAGCCCCATACCCACTACGACATTTTAACCGAGTCGGCCGACAGATTGGCACTAAAATCGGCTGAGTCTCCTAGTAGAGTCGGCCATTTTTTAACACCGACTCATATCAAACATGTTTATCTCAATATTACATACTGACTTGTGATCTGAATCAGTGATGAGTTTACTGATGATTTTGCCAATTGCCTATCACCGGTTACTGGGAAAATCCTCTAGTGGGTATGGGGCTTAAGCGACTTTAGCGGCTAGGGGCAACTGGAAGGAAGGCCATCGTCATCACCGGGTGACTGTAATAACTAGCAAGTTTAATATTTTTCAAGTTATTCTGGTCACTTTCCTGGCGATCACATTGTCCATCACCGGTCACCCAAAAAACACACCATACCAACAGGAGTTGCCCAGCGATCTTCAGTCACCCAGCAATTTCACCGCGAATTCTCCCTGTCGGCCATCGCTCGTCACCACTAAAATCGCTTAGTGAGTATGGGGCTGTAGGCTACTGGAGGAGTGGTGACAATAATTCATAGTCAGCAATGCAGATCTGGAGGAGGGGTCACCCTGGAGGTAATAATAGGATCAGCGTCCCTAGACCCAGGTGTGATCCCTTTTGGCACGTCCTCAGGGAGCCTACTCAATAACCTGGACATGGCAGAATTGATGGTCATGAATTTCTGAACACCCCCTTTCATGAATTTCCGAACATCCCTTTTAGTGAATTAAAAAACGTCCCCCTTTAAAGAATTTCTGAACATCCCCTTTCACAAATTTCCAAAAAAGTCTTTTTTTTTTTTTTTTTTTTAATATTTTTATTGAATATCTTCAGATACATCTGTTCTTCCAGATATTACAGTGATTTATATAATATACATTGCAATGTTAATCCACTATGTCAAGATCATCCAATGTTAACTATGATAATGAAATTTGTACAATGGAATGATATGCACATATAATGGATATATTGACTTAAGGATCATTCCCTTAATTCTTTTTACAAATAAAGTGGTAATAGTTGGCAATCAAACACTCCGGTGGCTTATGAGACTATCAGATTAGCATGGTGCTCTAATTCATGTTGGCTGTATCAGGAAACCATTCACACCAGCACCTCAAACATGTAAAACATGTCTTGTTCTTAGGAATTTCTGAATGACCTCTCATGAATTTCTGAACCTCCCAAGAATTGAATATCTGAACCTCCCCTTTCATGAATTTGTGGATATCTCCTGTTTAGAATTAAAAAAGGCCTACTTTTAAGGAGTTTCTGAATGACCCTTACATAGATTTCTGAACATCGCCTGAAATGATTTTCTGAACATCGTCTTTCATGAATTTTCAAAAGTCACCTTTCGTGGATTCCCTAACATCTCCTTTCATGGGTTTTCACATTTTCCCTTCCATAACTTTCCGAAAGTCCCCTTTTCATGAATGTCCGAATTTCCCCCTTTCTGGATTTCTGAAAATCTCCTAAAACTACACGTTTGAAATTTATATTTTGTGGACCTCTGAATGTCCGTTGTCATGAATTTGCAAGGACCCCCTTTCACAAATGTCCTGGCTAACCTCTTATTTAGTGCATTTCTGGATTTCCCCTTTCATTAATTTTCGAATATCATCTTTCCAGATAGGTGAAGTAGGCATTGGGAATGTTGAGGTGGTCAGGTGACCCTTAAAACCCTGTCCCCATGTTGGTGTGACCCTAAACTGCTTAAAGAATAAAGGAATTAAACAGCTTTTTCTCTTATAGCTTTAGCAGCTGTTGTGCTGGGTTTATTTGAATATCGGCAAGCATATAGTCCGCACCGTTCTCGTCTCTATATAAATGGTGGTACACTATCCCAATGCTGTATATTTAGACTGAGCCAAAAATAGCTAGTAAAACTAACTAGGAAAAGAAAAACATTTGCGACGCAAATTAATAGTGTCTTAGCAATCACCCTACGTTTATTCCCAACCCCCAGCCACCTCTCCACTCTTTCCCAAAACCTTTGATGCACCCTGATCATAGAACAAGACAAAGTTTTGTATTAGCCCTATATCAATACCTTGACAAACGCTGCATCCTGAGTCTGAAACCTTGAAAGACACCCTTGAATTACTAGTTCACAGAATTTCTAGGCAATCTGCCCTTGAAAAGCTGGAAAACGCCAATAGGGCCACAGAAAAGTGGGAGTACTGAAGGGAGGTTCCTTGACGTTAGTTTGCATAGGGTTCAATGACTGTCACACGTTTGTCACTTCACAAGTTGTGAATTTATTTGAAGTACCCATAAATGGAACATGCGAATTGATTACAGTGCCCAAGATGTTCATTTCAACCTTTCATACACTGCTATTTCTGAAGCGTCCTTTTCATAACACGGTATGAAAATCAATCAAACCTTTACAGTCGTTAGAAATTAAAATAATACGTAACTAAGGTTAACCGTGCCTTTACGTATTTGAAAATAATTTGTGGGTACTATAATGAATTATGAACATGGCGGGGACAAATGTACTACTTTTGGTAGAAGACACTCGAGACACACTGTAGAGAAATTCTTACTCTGAAGCCACTTTACTTCCTTAGGGAACTATACCAATTTTTGATTATCTATGAGATAAACAGATTTTCTGTATTACTTTGGATAGGAAGGACACTGAAAATTACTCATTCTTTGTAATGAAACCATTCCCCTTTTCCTCCCACACGCATAATTATATATAAGACGTCCCTCACATCTTTCATTTCTGCCTTGTCTTTCTGTAGAAGTAAACAATATGGCAGGATACAAATTATTGTTGTAGCTGTCTTTCCGGGTAAATGCCATGAGCTATTCGCTGGAACTTCCCTAATTATAGCAGTAAGACTGGTCGGGGGCCTGGACAGAACCTTCCAACCCCTCATTTAGGCAGTCAGGTTACTCCCAGCCCCTCATTAAGGTAGTTAGGTACGTGGTACTGGAGGAGTAGCCTTAGCGCCTTGACAAAGCCCTCCAGTGCGGACTGTATGGTCGTGATGCTGCATGCAATGCCGTGAGGGTAATCTTAACATATTTATATCTATGATTGTAGAAATAATGTAGTATAACGTTGTATTTAGATTGTAGTATACTATAGTATAAATACGTTATACTACATTATGTCTATCGATATATTATACATATAAATTATAAATGTATAATATAATCATATAAGCAATTTATTAATACATTTATGTAAAATATACATTTCTATATGTATAAGTTAATGTGTAAATTAATTACTGCTAACAAAGAGAATGATGAGACAGCTACGATGAAAAATAAATGGTTGATTTTTAAATTGTTTATTTCTTCACAATATCTTAACATTTGCTCCGAATATAACACAGTTATTTTCAACAACTTTTATCAACCATCCTTAATATTCATGGTGAATTCCAACACACATGCACACCTTCCTAACACAACCCCACAACATATCTAAACGCGCACCGATTCACAATTAAAATAACATTTCCAAATAATCACAAACTACATTTACAGTTCGCACCAAGCAGAACAAGGAAACATGCAATTGCGCCTGTCGAAGACTCCGCCTTGGAGTCACTGACAATACCCCCGTCTCATTTAGATACGCCACACGTAGTCTCATTGCGCATGTGCCAATCGATTCAGGGCCATGGGTATAAGGGTGGTATTACACTACACGACATGAGGTACGATATGATGATGTTCCAGAGAAATCGCACATATTTAGAGAGAAAATTCTTTGTTAAACATGTGTAAAATCCCCGAATTACCAATTTCAAATATATGCTTATCACGTCTTCATGCCAATTATCAGTAATATAATCGTTGTGACGCTTTTGTCGCCCCAAACAAGAATGCAACGTTATTATAACGTTGCAACAACGTACTTTTTAGTTTTTCTTTATCCTTGTTATGCTATTTTGATGGCATCTGAAACCGTCTTAAGAACATAACTTTGCGATGTTTCACTGTAATGTAATTATTTCCTTCTTACATTCCTTCACCTAGACATAATGTTATTATAACATTCTGTATTAGGAAAGTCTCCACTTGACTAAAATGTAATGTTATTACTCTATTATGTAGGTCTCAACCTAAACTAAAATAACATAACTGTTACTTGAAAATCTATCAAGTTACAGACTGACCCAAAAAAGTATGGTCACAGAACGTGCCCATTACAACGCAGCTTGCCTGGGCAGCTCAGCGTCGTGTAGTGTAAAAGGGCCTTAGCGGTAGAGGGGATCGATGGTTGATTAAAGGCGACTGTGTGACAGTGTGTCTATACGATTAGCACCTTGTGACAGGGCTGGGCCTCAGTCACTGCACATCCTCCTTCGGTTCATTACAGGACGGAAACCTACTTTGCAATATTTCCTGCCAATTGGGTGTAGTCTCGCTCGGGCTGATTTTGTTAGGTCTTGTGTCCCTCGTTGAGCAGTTTAGGTGTAGTTTTGTGGTGTTTCAATGACAAATTAGGATGGCGCCCAGGGACAGTGTGCATACACTTTTCTGGAAAAGTTGACTTCTTTGACTGTAAAAATTCCTCAAAGAACATGGTAAGAAATATAATCCAATGAAATACCCTTTCCTTCCTCCTTTGATCTATATGCATAGTTCCAATACTTTATCTAGTTATCTTGTTCAGTTCCTGTAGCATTGAAAAACGACATTATTACCTACGTTTTATTGATTATTTTGTGAAAATACGTAATCCGTCTCAGTTGCTAACTGAGTACTTTCTATTTTCCTTATTAAGAAATATATCTATATTGACCATCCTCTTAGCTCTTAGCATTCTTGAGAACAGTCCCAATTCTTCTTCTTTGGTTCAACTATTTTTTGTTTCAATGACAATATCCCTGTACAGTTATCATCAATTGACAGTCTGTTTCAATCCCTGGCTCTCATGATACCGAGAGGAATGTGTAAACACCATTTACATCGCACTTTACATTCATAGGCTAATGTAGCCGAGGAAATATAGGCCTACAGTAGAAATCATAATGCGTCCTATGTGGGCTTTTGGAAAAGTGAGCCGGAAGTAGATCTTGTGGCATATGACTCTACATGTAAAACTCAATCTACAAGAAATTCTATGTTCTCTTTGCCCATCTTTACATTAATGTATATTAAAGTAAGGACTATAGTCCACAGTTTAAACGTATTGATAATGTCAAACTGCCGTGATGCGTCTGAACTGCGGAACATTCTTCAAAAGGAGTCATGTAAAATTATATGAATAATATGAAAGGTATAGGCCTACATTTCTCATCTATCAATTAATATCGCAATGCCACAACAAACACAGTTGCCTCAGAATTTTCTTTGGTAGAAATGAAAGAGACCAGAAATGAAACCTGAGGATAGCATAGAACTCTAGATAGCACATTACAGAAGTCAGCTAGATAGTCAGAAAGGACTCAGTTCTGTGAACCTTCCCTTTTACCCTATTCCCTATGGTGACCTTCACCTATTATCACCCAGACATTCAGAGAGGAAAAGCCCTTTTCTGGGACTACTTTTTATTCCACTCCTCCCTCCAGCATTTCCCCCACCCCACACTCTCCCTTTCTGGTCACTAAAAGGAGGATTATTGTAGCTAAGGCGAATAGAAACGTCCCAACCCCCTTCCCTTTTCACCCATTGCAACATGGAGGTCAATAGCTTTAGCTCAGCCAACACCGATAAGTTAATAGCATTCAGAGCCTATTCAATATCCCCTGGAGGAAAGGGACATAATCTCAGCTGGGGGAAACCAGCACTGAAAGACCTAATGAAACACATTGCAGTCAGTCCGCCATAAGTTCATTTACAAAAAGAGGAGAGATGTGGAGAAAGAGAGGGAGAGATGTAGAGAAAGAGAGGGAGAGATGGGGATCTATGTTAAGGCCCTTTTGACAAAACGAAGCTAGGCGATTCGGCCTGGAATAATCAGCCCAATCGATGGGACTGAACTATATTATAACTGGTTAGCTGGTAAGGAGGGTAATGCACTGGCCCTATCATTAAGTTGGCTCCAATGGGGGACATTGCCAAACCTGACCAAAGGGCCTTAATTTGAAAGAAGTTGCCCTTAAAGGAAGTGCCCTTAAAGCACCTCCTTTTAGAATTTCTCTGATGGTTCCAGATTCGCATGTTTAAAGCTCTATAAGGCAAAGGTTTGTTTAGGAATATATGAGTCTATCATGTCATCATTGTTGTAGTAATACTTTGATTTGTCCATCTGCCTCTAAGACAAGAAAGAGACAACATCTAGGTCTGAGACCTATTTCAGTGTAATAAACTTATTTAAATGCTCGTAGCTATGAACAGATTAGTGTGCACCTTAGTTTTGGCGAAGATTCACTTTTGTTTGAACGTTCAGAACCATTGATTCATAATCTTAAACCACTTTCACACACTTTTGGTATATGAAATACAGCCTTTAGGTTGCGTACAGAATTTTAGGCCATCCCAGATTAATATACAACTTTCCTTCTAGACATTCGCCATCAGTTTTATTTTGCTTGCATTGGTTTGCAGAATATATATGAGTCAGATTGTTAATAAGTAGATCCAATCTCAGACCACGTAGTGAGACTTTTACTTCACAATTTCATATTAGATTCTGCAATGTGTACCTGTCAGAATTCAGATTTCATTTCAACGTTGTTGGGCCAAAATGACACGTGGAAGTAATATTTCGTGGAGATGTAGTGTCTATAGTTCTCCGTATCAGAGTACTGTCAAGTCTAGTGCTAGTAAACTCTGATATCAAATTTTCTAACAGCAACTTCAACTTTTGCAGATCATTAGACTGGGACTTGCTGTCAGTGTACTTTCAAAAGTGGTCTGGCCCTTTAGGCAAGATAAGTTATTTTGACATTTCTGTGCAGCAATTCTAACTCACAAAACAAACAAATAATCATTTACAGAATGTTCCTTTGTTTTTAGAAGCCCCTACTATTTTTAGTATTGTAGCTAGGTGATAAGAGGTGCTTGATACATGAGTTGTGAGTTTTAGGTGGGCAACTCATTGCCAGTTTTATGTCAAGTTGTTAAAGAATTTTCTTTGGGCAGAACCCTAACGTCTTTAGCCCGCTTTCACTACCTCATTCATCTCTTTTTGTGTGGATGCTACCCAATGTAGACTCATATTGATACAAGAAGAAATGTGGGTGGCATCCAAGGGTAGCTGTATGAACCAATAGGATTCATCACAGACTAAGAGCAAAGCCCGAGAGCTAAATGATCCCCATGGGTCATATGGCCACTCAAAAATGACCCCAAATTAAGGTTCTTCTATATTTCATCACTTAAACAACATTCAGAAGCTGCTACGAATACTGAAAACAAGGGCGCTAGCACAGTTTGTTAAAACACATCTCCCTCTATATGCGCTGCTCTTCGGCCATGCAGGTGATAAAGCTGTAGCATGCCCAATGTGATGGAGGGTAGCAGGAAATAAGGTGATGAATCAACTAATGATGTGTAGGATGGTCATGGAGTAACATGTAATAGTTTGGTAGACATCTACAAAGTGAGCAAATACCAACATTATTCTCTTATTTTGTGGGTTTATACTTGATAATTACTGATATAGCTACAGCAGTAGCCCTAAAGAAACCGTAAGGTGATTCTGTATAATATAAGGTCATAATGTATTTTCTTTTGGTAATTTAGTCTCATACCAAAAGAAGGAGTGTGAAGGGGTGTAAGGCATAAATCAACCTCCACTCCTTGGATCAGTCCCTGGAAACCCTCAGTTACCACTCAAACCCATGCAACCCTTACACAAAGAAAACACCCCCAGAATGTCCTTCACATCCCCATAGAAAATATGTCGCAAGGGCGTCTTCGCCCCTTCTCATCCCCCTTCCCACTCCCCTCAGGCAATGATGGCCTCTGCTTGGAGAGTGATGCTTTCTCTGACACTCTCCGGCACAGGCATTGGGCCGGCTTCAGGTCTGACAGCACTAAATGATGCACTCAACAAGCCGGCAAGCAGCGGGTTGCAACAAATCATGTCTGTGATTATCTGCCATTGTCAGTGCCTAGCCCCCAGAAAATAAGGTCTAGCTTCTTGGTCTCTCTACTTAAAGCCTACAGGTCCCCGTGCTAGACATCTACCTTCTTTTCTATCCAGATACATAAGGATAAAGAACAGTAAAATATGTACTTTTGGCAGTTGTTCTGGAAGTACATCTAAGTTAAAAGTATTTTTTCATTATTTATGAATCTACATAAAAATTCAAAATTAATTTTTCTCGTAGGTAATTTGCATGTTACTAGCTAGATCCCTTTACTTATTCAACACATTGAATGGAAATGCTATACAAGTTATTTTGGTGCATAAAATAAGTGACTATTTGTTAGAGGTTTTACATACAATTTTCACTATTCATTCTTGTTTTCTAAAGAGAAACATCATAAAACAGTAAGGGGGAGGGGTGGTGAATGGATAGCATGTGGGCGGGGGTCGCAGACTTGATTCTTTAAGGTGTTTGTTGAACCACCCTTCCTTGCCATGTAAAAGCGAGCTAGCAAAAATTGTTTAGTAGACCTTTATCTCAACTTATCATCATCCTATCAAAGTAAATAGAGAGAAAACAAAGTCACAACATCGTCAAAGAATTACAGAAATCTATAGAGCCATGTTTACAAAAAACAACTTCCCCTTTACATAGATTCACTATTGACTATCATTATCAGAAAACTGTTATCAAAGCCATACTTCACTGAGCTACTATCAATACATGATACTACCTCACAGAACATCCCCCAACCAAACATACAGACCACAAACCTTTCAGAGCAGTGACTCTTTTGTTCTACACATCTGTGTGAGGGTAGGGGAGGGGCAGACTCCTGTATTGCCCCCCTGTGACATTCTATTCCTCCAGGGCCTGGCTTGCCACTGCAAGCTGTCACTGTGTATATTAGACTTCCAGCTAAGCGTAACACCCCCTTTCCACCTAGCCACCTCCCGAAGCTGCAATCCTTTACCGACAGTCTCCAAAGCTTCATTTTGCTCACTGTGTCTGTTGCTTTCTATGCCAAGTCAAATGGGTGAGGTTCTGCAGACAATTTTCATTAAATGTATAAACAGTGATCTGAACATTGTGGTGTTTCGTCATGTCATGTATAGTGACAGGCAACTTAAAATCCAATTGCAACTTGAGGATTATCATAAAAGATTTTAATGACTGTGTCAATGTTTAATTTCATTGATTTACCTATAGGAAATAATGTCCTTCACTTGCTTGCTGTAAAAAGTATATCTTGAATGGTAGACCCGGTACTAAATCATTCGATTATTTAAGATACATTTTATAGGTATTTTACTAAAGAAAATATAAGATTTCTCACTATTTCATCCCATTCATTTGTTGACACTGGGTTATGTGACATAATGTGTATTGTCCAAAATTAAAGTGAGAAGGGCTCATTGTCTGGAAAGTTGATTTAATTATAATCTACCTCATAATAAAACAATGTTATTTGACTGAAATCTCCCTTGTCAACAATAACAAACGTCAATTCTCTTTCTTGAGGGACATCAACACTTTAATATTACTTAATTCATTACAAAAATTACCTCATCTCTGCAATTGAATTTTCGTTGGCAAAGAAGTGGACAAAACAGGATGGATGGAACAGGAAAATACAGGTTATGTCAATTGCATGGCAAACGCTTACAACACTTATGATCTCCTGTGGACCATCGCAGGATGACACGTATCACAGTGAACAACATCTATTTGTCAAATGATGCACCGTTGTACCAAAATCTAGCATGAAATGTCACCCATTTATTTCATTTTCCGAGCTTAAAATCACAGGATTTTTAGATCCAAATATCTTTTTTAATAACTGTTTACATGTTTAAAATCAGCCCAGTAGAACAGCCAGAATTCAACGGTGCGACCCATCACAACAGGGACGACCTTGTTGCGAGACACTGAAGTGTTTCACCATTTCATTTTGCAATGGGCCATGTATCAAAATTGACCGTACAGCTTGTCATAGCCAGCACCTCCAACCAATGCAACCTTGCCCTTCCCAAAAGGCTCTGTGATGAAACTGCAATTGCAGATGCTATCACAAACCTCCCCGTGCCATTCTCAGGCAATATTAGCTGTCCACAATAGATTACAGATGGGTGGCCATCGGCTGCTCGCGCCTATTGAATCCGATCAGTATCTTTGTGAATGGGATTTCCTCCTTTTCCACAACATCTCAAAAGCCCCATACCCACTAAGGAAATTTGACAAAGTCGGCCAACTGATTGGTGCTAAAATCGACCGATTTTATCGGAATAATCAGCCAGTTTTGGGATTGATTCATATCTGACATGTACATTTCAATATAGCATTCTAATTGGTGATCATAATCAGTCCAGATATTGGGCGCTTTTGCCGTTGATAATCGGCCGACTTGTGCACTGATTTAGCCTAGTAGATATGGGCTATAAGCTTGGCCTGCTTGCCTTTCCCCCAAGGGAGTCTACACGGTTCTTTTCATGTCTCACTTCACACAATTCAAGCGTCATCTATGTGATTATTCCCTAGGATGTTGATGTTGTGCGCCTTGCAATTCTTTATGCTTTTGGTTTTCGCAGTCAAAATGTACATTCTATTAATTGTTAAATTATTGCCAACATTGTGGGCTATACTGAAAAATATGCGAACCACATATGTGACCCGTTTTGGCGAATTGAGTCGGATGTCGCACGGGGTCCATTTTTAGAGACCTATCCCATCAGAAAATTCAGATTCTTAGCTTTAAAATGAGTAGTAACAGCCGACATCCGACTCGTTGCGACTTCCGACCTGATTCGCCAAAACGGGTCACATATCCTCTCAGGAACACAACATTATATTGGAAAGAAGACCTAACAACAGTTTCTGCACTATGGACAGATATATCCCTTTGCCTCCCTCCTCCTCCGTCCCAATGCTATCAAAAGTAGTACTAATATGAAACAAGTGATAAGCATACACAGTTTTGCCCACAGTAGATAGAATAGTCCAACTAAAATGCATTACCTGTAGGATTCAGATTATTAATTCTGTTACAACGTTAACAGCTATAGTTTTGGCTTGTCCTCAGGTATTATGATACATAAGGAACATTGCAACTTTCTGTTTCATCAGGAGTGCTGACCAAAGAAATTTCACGCATCTAAACGTGTCCACAAGCTGCTCCGGAGAACGACCACGCATCTAAAAAATGATGCATGAAAATGCAAAAAAGATGCGTGATGGATTCATGGAGTAAAATGTCTAAATAGAAACATGGATAAAGTGTAAATATTTACATAAAATACTTCATTATTCCTATTAGAAACAAATAACAATTTAATTGGAGTGTTATTAACCCAAAAAGAATGTCACGAATCTAAAATTTTGTGTTATTTCACGCATCCAAATTCTGGAATCGTGGACATAAGATGCGTGAAATTTCTTTGGTCGCCACCCCAGAACATCATTTCTGAAGCAGGAAGAAGAGAAACCCCTAATGTTTGTATTCAGCAACAAGGAAGACTCCAGTGCTCTAGATATATAGTTATAATTATAATTAGCTCTTTCTGAAATGCGAGCTACCCTCTCAGGAGCTATGCTATCTAAAAATCTTAAATTGCGATAGACTAACTTGTAAACAAGTTTTGATCTGGATAACCGCTTTGTGGAACTTAAGCCTCATACCCACTAGGCAATTTTACCAGTGATGGGCTACGGGCAACTGGCAGAATCGCTGCTAAAATTGTCACCAATTCAGATCACCTGTTAGCATGTAATATTTAAAATGTACATGTTGGATATGAGTCGGCACAAAAATCGGCCGACTCTTCTTGTAGAGTCGGCCGATTTTTGCACCAGAGAATCAACCAACTCTGTTCAAAATTGCCTGGTGGATATAGGGCTTTAGAAACTTTCATAAACTACATTTTGCTCGAAATACAATGTAGTTGTTTCCATTATGAGTGCATGTTTAACACAGAATCACAAACACTTCAGACAGTATCAAGGAGTATCATTCAGACAACTAGATGTTGGCATTCAACTAACGTCATCATTTTGCCTGTTTTTAGCATGTGTCTTGCAACAGTAAACCGCTTTTAAGTTTGCATTCACTCCAGAAGATACGCTAATGATCCCTTCCCTTCCCTCAAAGTAAAAAGCAGCCTTTGCTTAAATAAGCTAAATTAGTTTAGTTTTCTTCTTCTTGTCAATATCATGATGTCTGTGAAGAAGCAGTATTTCTTACTAAGGAGCTCTGCTACCCCTCCCTTGGTTTGATATTCCTCTGATGAACTAATAAGAGGAAGGAGTGGAGGTGGCATTCATGCAGTGGAGAAAGACATAAGAGGTAGAATGGTGAGCACAAAGCAATCGATTTATATCTACAGATCGAGGGGAAAATACCAATTACGGAAACTTCAGGGTGGGGGTACAATATTGAGAGGTGCTAAGTGTCCAAACTAAAGCCTGTATTCCACTGGGCAATTTTGAAAACTATAAAATGCTTTAAGTTATTGTTAGAGATTCTACAAGAGTCCCTGCATATTACATAGCTTTGATATAAAATTTGACATCCCTTCTTATGTGTATAAGAGGTCTCTGATAAGCGATTATTCTTACTCAAGATTTTGGAAATCTCAAGTAAAATTGGTTAGTGGGATATGCCTTATGTACACTCTATGCACACAATATATACACATTGAAATTGTTAAGAAACGCCATGATTTCATAAAGTTTACTTAATGTTTATAAAATATTTTCATCTTTTTGGCCAGGGGGTGTATACATTGACAAAATAAACTTGACCAAAAAACGCATAATATGTATTTATGCTTATTTTTCATAGGTTTACATTTCACATCTCATAGTGCATCGGGTTGGATGTGGGTCTGAGACGATCAGCTGCTTACAGGGATCTCTCATTGATCCTATTCCACTGATTTGAACATGCCATAATGAGGAGAATCAAAGGGGACTGTCTCAAGATAAGTGGTCTTTTACCCTAACAGGCCTGGTTGGTTAGGGTATGGCTAGGAACATAAAGTACCCCGGTAATTGTAATCTTGGGCTGTTATCTTGGTCTTATCTACCATCCCTTAAGGCCGTATTCCACATACCGAAAGGGCGGGCCGCCGATGTTGACCCTCCCCATTGTAACGTTCTATACCGCACACGGGAGTTTTGCACTGGGCGCCGCCATATTGAGTCACATGGTACAAAAGGACAATCCTCATTGGCTGGTAGATCATGCTTGACCCCCGAAATCTAGTGGCGCCAAATCGCCACGCATGCGCATAACTAAACTCCCGACCTCGGTATACCGGCAGCCCAAACTGTTGGGACACTTTCAGGAGTGCCGACCAAAGAAATTTCACGCATCCTTTTTTTCGTCCAAACTCGTCCAGAAAACACTCACGCATCTAGAAAATGATGCGTGAAAGTGTAAAAAAGGATTCGTGGAGGAAAATGTCCTTTAAAAAAAATGTATGAAGGATAAATATTCATATAATATGCTTCATTATATCTATTAGAAACAAATTACAATTTAATTAGAGTGTATTAACCACACAAAAAATGTCACGAATCTAATATTTTGTGTTTTTTCACGCATCCAAATGTTGGAATCGTGGGCATAAGATGCGTGAAATTTCTTTGGTCGTCACCCCAGGACACTTTCGGCGCCGAAAGTGTCCCGAAAGTGTCCCGATTTTGAGTCCTACCAATTTTGAGTGCCAAATTGGCTGCCACCGATAATCGTCAGGAACAATTTGCCAACATGTTGGTAAATATTATCGGTAGTACTGCCGATTATGTATCGGCATTACCGAAATTGTATCGGCGTCAAATCGGCAGAGCACTTTCAGTATGTGGAATACGGCCTTTAAAGGGCCATACCCACTAGGCAATTTTACAGTCGATGGGCAATGGGCAACTGGTAGAATGGCTGTCGTTGTCACTGGGTGACTGTAATCTCCAGCAACTTTGATATTTTTCTGCTGGTTTTCCCGCCAATTTTCCCACTGATTCTGTTGCCCATCGCCCACTGCCAAGAAATCACACCATACCCACAGGCAGTCACCCGGCGATCCATTGATGATCTCGTCGGCCGTCGACTTTACTGGTGATTCTCCCAGTCGCCCGTGGCCCATTGCAAGCAAGATCGCTTAGTGGGTATAGGGCTCAATGATGGCGTTCTGGTATAGGGATCTTCTTTATAAAATGTAGATAAGGGCTTACAGTATCGATGGCTAATATGATCCTCATATCAACTCAAAAAGGTTTCGATTAATTGGAAGATTAAATATGTCTTGATATGAAGCATACAAAGAAGGATATATGGATTTTGCTCAATTATAACTTTCAATTAACAGGTGTTTCTTTTTATATAAGGGCAATTTAGCAGCAAATACAAGGATATGGAATGCTTTACCGATGATTCAAAACCGCCCCATGAGATTATATTGTATGAAAGAAAGCAAGTCATTTAAGCATGAAAATACAGTTATCTTAGTAAAAATAGGTTACTAAACTCAAATATATCGAATTTCACTAAGCAGAACAACAAATTAAGATTAATTACAAATTTACACATCAGTCTCAAAGTTCAATGTAGTTATTTAGGTAATTTATGATGTATCTTTTTTCATAATACTTTGTATTCGCCCAACACATACTGGTATTTGCCTACCAACAATCCGCATACACAGTTTCTGAAAATCAATTTAGAATATAGCAAGACCGCTAATGTACAAAAAGTCATTTCACAATTACTCTTCCTGTAGTGAATAACACAATTTAACATTCTTGCTACAAATATGAGATAATTTGGTATCAAGGTTATCTTTAATCTATTCAATATGTCCTATGTAATTCAAAACCATATATGGCAATCAGTATTTTGGTATCATAAACATCACAAAGATAATGTTTTCCTATGCCAATGCAATATCTGGCGCTTATATCACTTCTTCATGAATTCTGTCATCAATATTCCTGTTTCTAAATTTAGCCATTTCTTTGAGGTATAAGGTCTATTACGAAATAGCGTGCATTCCCTTAGCCTCAGTAGCCTACATGACATTGTTCTTTTAGCATACAGCGAACATCGTTTTTCAGTATATATATACTATTGTTATCCGAAAATACGTCAAGCAATGCAATCGGTAAAAGAAATACAACCTCAGAACAGCCAGGAATAGTTCCCCTCAAAGAACATGTATACTTCTTTCACCACACAAAAAGCCATACAGGAATAACTCCATTTACCTAGCAGACACCACTTTGCATGACAGCCCCAGCCACCTTAGGACGTCAGAGATTGACGTCACTATTAAGGGCCATACCCACTAGGCGATTTTACCGGCGATTGGCAACGGGCAACTTGGAAAGTCGGCTGACTCTTAAGGTTGCCTGTCAGTATACTATATTGAAAAGTGTGTGTTTGATATGAATAGGCTCTAGAGTCGGCCAATTATAGGAACAGAATCGGCGGACTGGGTCGTGGATATGGGGCTTAAATGACGTCAGGATGACTGATGACTTTGGTCCACCCTGGAGGCAGGTGTCTGCTAGGTAAATAGAGTTATTTCTGCATGGCTTTTTGTGTGGTGTAAGAACTATGTATGTTCTTTGAGCCAAACTATTCCTGGCTGTTCTGAGGTCGCATTTCTGTTATTGAATGCATCGCTTGACGTATTTTCGGCTAACAATAATATGTATATGGAAAAACACATAATTTTATTATGTTCCCTATATGCTAAAAGAACAATAGTCATGTAGCCTACAGCGGCAAAAGCCCCATACCCAGTAGGTGATTTTGACTAAGGTGGCCAACTGATCGATGCTAGAATTAGCCGATTCTACCCCTAAAATTGGCAGATTCTAGCACCGATTTGGATTAAATGTGCACATTTCAATGTACCATACTAACAGGCGATCATAAGGATTGGCCGATTTAAGTGGCGCTCTGTCGGCTGACTATGTAAAAATCACTTAGTGGGTATGGGGCTTAAGGGAATGCATGACGTCAGGATGACTGATGACTTTGGCCGACCTTGGGTGTCCACAGTGCTGGGACCCTGGAGGCAGGTGTGGGTGGATTCTGATTGGCCACCTCCTGACCTCCCGCTGATACTCACACCTGGTGTACTACCTTAACCACCTACCTACCACCTACCTACCCACCCAGCGCTCCTCCAGGGGATATTCTCACATGGTCAGATGATAGTGGTTTTATGTTAAACCTGTATTATTCCCAATACCGCTTTTGATGCTGCCGATTTTGTATGTATTTGATTTTCTCTGAGAATATGACATGAAACCTTGCATCCTGTAATTTTCTATCATTTTATAGAGAATTGTTAAACCTTCCTAGTGGTGTGAAATATGTCTATATCAGTATCTTTATTTCAACTGCCGAGTTTTAAATCGACACTTACAATATAGGCTTTACATTTTTGAAGGGTACACTTTCGTAAACAAATGTGCACGTATGACAAAAAATTGGATGTTAATTTATTTTCTCTCTCTTTTGTTATAGCTACGTGAGTTTTCATCCGAGAAGGTTGGGAGGTGAGGTGTGGTGGTGGGGGAGGGGTATAGGTAGTAGGCATGCTTAGGCTACGTACTAACATATTACAGAACCTCTAAATATTAATCTGTTTTCACCTTATCTAGTTGGCCAATAGCAGTAGCTTTAATCCACAGTATACCTGATCGAGCCTTGCCAAGATAATAAGAAACATTAAACTATTTGATACCTCGATACCTCTCAATATGTTTTCCTATTCTGACGTTTATTTATCTACACGTATTTAGGATTCATTTCATAATCTTTCAGGGAATCAATCTATTTTTGCCAATTGCATACAAACTTTTGCAATGTGCAAGTTAAAATCTCATCGTATGATTATTAGCTTTGAGGATTATACAAAGGCCTACAGTTAATCAACCATGGTTGGTAGGCATTTGCTCCATTATATGGAGCCAGCAGTATAAGTTTTTTGACTTATAGTCCTGTGGTTCTTAAAGAGGTATATCTTTTATGGTTCTCCTTGGCTCTGTTCCCATTGACACATAAAAGGCAGCTTCCTATACAAAAGACATGACTAGGACTTTGGAACAGAAATAAAGAAATATGAGCTGTATGTGGAGTATGAATCAGTTTTATTGTTATCCACAAGTATAAATAGAAAGTAGTTCTGGGTGTATCACTTATTAAAGGAAACTATTTTAGGATATAGGACAGGTAACGTTGCAGACCAAAATACTAAGTTTTTATTACATTGTTCAGCTTTAAGATAGAATTACCATATTATTGGGTGGCCTACATGTATGGTTTTAATACCTTGCATTTTGTGCTAATGCATGCAGGTATGCACGAATTCCCATTGAATTGCCCCAGCATGTGATCACAAATTAACTATTATTACTATGGCTTAAGTATATTTTTTACATCTTTATGCCTCCGGATTCGAACAGTGATCATTGTCCCGATGTTCTCCTGGTTATAATTAATAGAATATCAAAAAAGTCTAACCATGGCAATGCAAATATTCATTATATATATATATATATATATATATATATATATATATATATATATATATATATATATTTATATATCTTTCTTTTTTGCATGGTTGTCGTAGTTGAAGCTACACTTAGGAATATATGATATAGATAATAAATAATGAAGAACAACTAACAATGTTATTATATTTGAACAAATAAAGTACATTAAATGTTTACCAAATATCATCCTAATACACGCGAGTGAGCAATTGGTTCTAAACTTTTACGATTTTTATAGTGACATGTTATAGAACCACCCACCCCCAGAAAATATATTTTGTAGGTCTCGCTAAACACACTCCAAATATTATATGTCAACATAATATATATATATATATATATATATATATATATATATATATATATATATATATATAAAGTTGGGTTGAAAGCATATCTATTACACATAGAAACAGAACAAATACTTGTATATTTGTTCTGTGCTTTTAACAAAATTCACCAAATTTAGGCTGCATGTACTACAAAATTCATACTGAAAATTGGGTCATATGTGGTCACGAACATTTCAACTTTTCACCATGATATTACATGAAGTGAACTCTGACCCGAACATCCTCATATTCCACCTCATTAATCCAGGTCAATCAACTCCAGCTCAAATTTAATTGGTGTCAAGCAACATGTTGGCCTGTCCAATTCAAGTAACCAGACCTACCCCATTAAAATGACCTGCCCCACATGGCCTATAGATCAGAGTGGCAAATTGGGAACTTTGGACTAGCCACATTCAAGGCCATCTTTATTCAAATCAATCCATAATTTTTAAACCAAAAAAGAAGGACATTTATGGAAACTATGTGAGATACTTATTCGTTAAGGTAGGAAGAAATCAAAATCATAAGGAAAGGTCAAATGTATGACATGGGCAGAACAGAAAGGTCATATTTTTTATTTACTTCATATAGGATTTCAGGTAAGATATTCTATAAATACCATGATAATACATACCATGAGGTAGAAGATTTCCTAGGCCTTCTCATTATATCCTTTTTGTCAAAATTCAATGCAAACTTCCTGCGCTATTTTATTTGTCCTCCTTAAAGGTTGGAAAAGGTCCTCAATTTGTTAAACCTAGCTATAGATGTGAGTCGTTATCTGTGAAGGCATGGTAGGGAGAGTATGATTAGTTGATGAAATATTGACAAGGTTTGTTACAGCCAATCAGGGCGTGCTGACCCCCTACTGGAGCATGTTGTCGTGACAGGATGAGCTGGTCGGAGCTGCTCCACGGTCACTGGGTTAAGGGCTGAGGGGTCAGATGGCATCTGTTGTAGGAGTGGGTGAGTCTCTAAGTCTGAGGCGAGCTGCGAACTGCGAACTGTTTGGGGTTGTTTAGGGCTGGGCCTAGTCAGAGTTACTGCCTGAAGCTGTTCACAGCTGCTCGGAGCTGTTCATGGAGGTGTTTTCTCGAAACTGCTCGCTACTGTTAAAAACCGTGTATACTTGCCCGAGCTGCTTGGATATGGGATCTAGATTGTTTTGAACTCTTCGTCTCTCCATGGTAAATTGGCGAGGGGCTAAGGGGTCAGATGGTATCTGTAATAGCAATGGTCAATTTTCTTAGACCTACAGAACTACTCAGAGTTGCTTGGAGCTCTTGGGCCTACATGAACTTCTCTGAGAGGCTCAGGGTTGCTGAGAGCTATTCAGAGTTTATGCTTGGAGCTGCTCGGAACTTCTCTAAGTTGCTTGGATCTGCTCAGATATATTCCAAGTTGTTTTGAACTGCTTGGGTTTATTCAGAGCTATTTGAAGTGGCTCCACAATTGCTCAAATGGAGGACACAGTTTAATTGATCCAGTTTTGCATGATAACATAAGAGAGATGTGAAATAAGTACCGTCCTCTGCCTTTTCTGTTTTGTTTTGAAGAAATTTGAAATTTCTGAATTCACACTGTCATATTAGGAAAATCCCGCTCATTGATTCCAAGCCCAGCTGCTACAGTACCAGACTCTTGTCTTGTAGCAGTCTGACCTCCTGAAATGCCATCTTCCATAGGGCGATGAAAAATAAAGTCACGCTAATGGCTTTTCAGTGTAACACCATGGGACAATGTCATAATATAGAGTAGTGGCATTTCCCTAATACAGGATGTTTAGTTTATTATGCTGTTGATGTATAAGACATGTTAAGGATTGCCTTATAGATAAAAGCACTTGTGCTTTTGTCAATAGCATAATGTTGGGAACATAGGTGTTTATTTTCGGATATCCATGCAAGCCAGACTATGTTTTCAGTCTGAGGAGCTATTTGAAGCAATATTCAACTTTGCAATACGGTTGGACGTAGTTTAAGCCATCATATTATACACACAATATATGTATTATAAAAATATATACATAACATGAATAGTTTGAATAACTTATGTGATTGTAATCAATATAAAAAGCTTAACAGTTTATATCTGAGCCTAGCAGGCATTCACACTATCTGTTGCCATTCAGTGTATTCCTAATACTGGTTATTCCTCAAAGTCGCTTTTGAAATCAATGCCTTTCATTTTCATTCTGAATTTTAGTGAATCGTAAGAACTGACTGCCTTGACTGGCATAAGGAAAATGATTCACCGCCCTTTTGGATCAGCTCTCTCTAATGCAGCTTATGAAACCAATTCCCCTAGGTTAACCCTAGTGGGCCCACAACTTGGTATCCTATGTAAACTATTGATGTATCCCATTAGATGTGCGTGGTATCAAAGAGAGTGGCACTGGTGACAAGGTTGGTATTGTTCAATATATTGACAGGTTATTTAGGGTCCAAGGGGGTCAATGAGCTGGCCCCAGGCTTAACCTTGGGCTTAAATTACACTTTATATAAGCGAAACCTGTCTACTTGGGGTTGGTTACACAAGCAAGAGTCATGACATGCATCTTGCAGTTATAAAAGGAATTTTCAGAAACTTAAATGTTTCCCGAAGCATGATTGAAACGAATGTCTTTTCTCTGTTCCTTTTTTGGCATGTTTCAAAATTATTTCAGTATGATTAGGTTTTCTAATGTGCAGTTATCATCAACATTAATACCAAAGATACCATCAATATCAACGCATTATGGTTCCTGAAACTTTATCAATATTCTAAACCAGGTATGCATTCCAGAAAGATTTGGCGATAATTATCGCAATCAGAGCACTTCCATAAAAATCTAATGCAAAAGTTATCGCCAAGGCACCATAGCAGTGTCGTGGCGATAATTTTTAAAATATCACGGTTTTAAGAATATGTATTTTCACAAAGATTGATATATCAAGATAATGCATGTGGTCAAGGAAGAATGGTATATAGTTTAAGTTTCATTAAGATCAAAATTAAACCCAAAAAAAAGGTATGTGGTGATAACATTTTTTGGTATCGCATCGTTTCTTACATAGAATTATCGCGAAATTTTTATGGAATGCCCCCCAATAGTTTTGGTTCGAGCTTGAGAAAACGGGTGGATGGGACTATATTCGGGGTCTCAACGGTTTAATATTGTGGGCCTTGGGGACTCAAGCGCTCAAGTAAAAGTGATAAAAAGAGAGACAATGGAGGATTGGATGTCAAAGGTCAACCTGCAGTTAATGTTACATGTTCGTGATTGGGGGTCGAGTTTCTGATCTCCATGCAAACCTTGACTTTTGACTCATCTTTCAAGTATTACCTATTTTTGTGTCATTTATAACTGTTTGCCATGTTTTGAGTATCAACTACTTTTGTGTAGCATTTACCTTTAATTTTGTGTTGTGTTTCGAGTATCCACTGAATCATTCATATTTTTTTTTACAATTTGTAATGTTTATATATGCTAGCCTTTGGAAATATTGTCCTCCTATGGACACCTTTACCCCAAAACCTTTAGCCTTGACCTATACACCCTTCTTACTAAAGGTGGCACCCCCTCTTGGCAGAAATATGAACCCTGGTGAGGGGAGTCCAGTCCAATTCAGTCTGCAACACTGACCACTATACCTGAAGCAGAATTAAGTGAGAACTAGTGACCATTCAGATGGCCAAAGTCTGTAATTGATAGTAGTTCACAGTTTGTATGTATGGCATGGGGGTGGGAGAGGGGTTAGTTGTGGTTGTTCACACCAGTTCAGTTCCACAGCCCAGGACCCATAAATACCCACTCAAGTTGAGGGGCAAAACAATCCCTGTTGGTGAGTACCTGTATTTGATTTGTGTTTAGAGTTGACCTCCTTTCAAAATAAAAGTCAAGCTATGATGGAAGATTCCTTAATGTATCTAAACTACATCTTGTATCATGAAATTAGGTTACTTGTAGCAAAGAACAGATATTTTTGCATGTAAATATGAGTGCAAACAATGATCAATTTGATTTTCTGTTAGTGTATTGATAGGATTCAGACAAAAAGTTCAGAATGGTCCCTGTGTTAGCCTATATGCAGGGGAGTGACCCAGTGAGGGGACTCCTGCCACCTTGGTCTGGGCCACAGCAGGCCTGCACTGCGCAGGGTCGTGAGAAGGGTGTATTGAAATCCATACCCCAACTAGTAGGTTCTGCATGGCCTATACCGTTAGCATATTACTACAATAAAGAAAAAGATATACATAGTATTGTCATGCTTTAGGTTTGCTTTAATCCTGTTCAGTTGAACACTTTGTAAGAAGCAAGATAAACCCTCCTGTATGCATGAATACAAAAGCAACTAATCGATAGGCTAAAGCTTTTATCTTTGAATATAAGAATTATAATCAATACGGTTTCATATATGAAAAACCATAATACATATACAGAAGTGATCTTTTGTGCTTATAAATCTGTTAATATAAGAATATGATCAATACGGTTTCACATATGAAAAGAAATATATGGAAGGGATCTTTTGTGCTTTGAAGAAACCTTTTTTTGTGTGTTTCATTTTGAGGAATTATCGGCATGTTTTCAGGCCCATAGCTACCGGGTTATTGTCCTTATGAACAGCAAAATTAATTAAAACATCTCATCTACAAAACTCATTTAACACTGTTAAATGTTACCAAGCTATCAATCAAATTTGCTTTCTGCACAATTTAATCATAGTCAGTGCATGCATAAGAAATGATATCTATCTATCTCTTCAAATATAGCCTAAAAAAAGCCCATCAGTTCCAGAAGCCTACAGCCATCAGGGCCTATAACCATCAGGACCCTATCCCAAGGCAAAGCCTGCAATGCCCCCCTCAACCTATCTGACATAGTATCAAGATGTCTGGATTGATTTCCAATTCATTCTTCACGGCTATTTTAGCAGCGTAAACCACGCCTAAGCTAACATCAGCGCCCGCTTCGCTCCTGTCCAGGGGAGCAGCAAGAAAAAAATCCTTCGCCGCATGGTGAAAAGTGGTGCCTATCGATCTAGTTATTGACCTGTTAGCCTCAGGTCAGAGCCATGAAAACAGGCACGTTAACGGTAAGGGTAGGCGTAAGCCGGACGACGCCTGTGGAGGCCGTTGGGGGAAGGTTACAGGACAAGGAGGTTGGTGATGGAAGGGGTATGGACAACCAAGTGTGAGTATGTTTGTGTGGGTTTTTCAATTGGTAGCAATTAATGATGATAGTACTTATACTTTTAAGACTGTATTCCCCATACCAAAAGTACGCTGCAGATTTGCAGCTGCTATACTTTCTGCACTTCAGCTGCCGACTATATATCGGCAGCTAAGTTTACAACTGGAAATCAGCAGAATGCATTTTACGGCACACTTTCAGTGCCGAAAATGCACCGAAAGTGTGTCGGAAGACCATGATATAGAACATTTCCAATTTCGGCAGGGCACACTTTCGGCATGTGGAATACGGCCTTTACTATGAAAAGTATTTTAAATGAATATTAATGACAGTATTTTCTTCTTCATAATGGACATGATTACAGTTTTTTTGCACTTTAAAAATTACTTTTAAAAACAGTATTTTTTCATTTTCTAAATGAAAATTGATTACAGTATTTATATTTACCAAATGAATATGGATGACAGCATTTTTGTTTTCCAAGCGAATATTGATGATGGTATTATTATTTTAAAATTACCTCTTATCACATCATTTTTCATTTTTCAAATGAATATTGGTGACAGTATTTTTATTTACAAAAGTGATATTGATAACAACAATTTTGTTTCCAAAATAAATATTATTGACAGCTTTCATATTTTTAAATGAATGTGTAAAATTAGCAATACGGGAGAAAGTTATGTTATGATATCAAATGTTATTAGCTCAAATCCATGTTTCAGATGTGGATGTTCAAAATTATTTAATTTCTAGAAAATGCCTTTATACTGTTAATATTTTGCGCACCCATGTGCCAAAGATGACGGGAATCATACTGATTGTGTTCTCATGTCCTTCACTATGGCACATACTATTATTCTAAACCTCAAAATCAAAGAAAGAAATCAGGTCATAGAACAATTCCATGTGCCAACACTATGCCACCTAATCATGTCACCGCCTCGCTATAGAAAAATCAATATGCAGATTGAAGTATACGTTCCATCTCCAATGATAGCTGATCATTGTCATTTACGTGGAGTAATACTTTGCATCCCATACAGTTGTCCAGGGGGATGGCTGCCACTACAACTTGGAGCAAAGGAGGTTGTTTGTAGGACGTGGAAGGGTCGGTAAGGGGCGGAATAGATCACAGGGCAGTATTTATGGGTAGTGTCCCGAGCTAGTTCTTGTTGCATGTGGCAATATTACCGTATGCTTTTGTGTTAGTTTTTTTTTTCTTTTATAGCTTTGGATCTTAAGTATGAATTAAATTTTTTTTAAAGCAAACCCATTTAGGTTGTTATACGCACATATACATATAATATAATATGTAGGTGTGCCTATAACAACTTAAATGGTTTGCTTGAAAAGTATGAATTTTTCAGTTGCAATCCATAACGATTCACTATCGTTTTGGGTTGAGATTACAATTTGAAAACTGACCGGCCCAAATGTTAGCAATTCAGGATTTTACCGTATACAATAAGGGAGGACACTGATTCTCATCTAAACCTTCAAATACCCCTCTGAAACATTTAATTATTAAACCGCCTTGGATAGATCATCTTCATGTCGACCACGAGGGATATTCCAATCTTACTTATAGTCGAATTGAGACACAGCTAGAAATTATTCAAACTTTTGGCAGAAAATTAAAACTTCTGACAACATATCTTTAAAGTATTCATTTTTGTGTCATATAATTTGATGGCATCTACGACTCTAACTGGAGGAAGATAAAAGGGGAAGTAAACTGACAATTTTTTCTCGTGAGCAGTAGTCAGGCACATCTTTGACATACATTGACCATGCTTGGGATCAAACTAACCACTACAAACATCCATCTATACAAATTTCTTACCCTCCACCAACCAGCATCTGTTCCCCTCCCCTAACCCCCAAACATAACAACAATCCCCCCTTCCTGAGCCATTATCAACACAGGAGGCAGGGGTGGGAGGTAGAGTTAGGGCAGGGATCAATCTGTGTCGTGGGAGCAATGATGATTAGTCTATAATCTGCTCCTAATACCCACCCCCTCTTGCCCCCCCCCCCCCCCCCCAACAAGGGAAACTAGAAGAGGGGAAGGAATATAGGTCGCTACCTGTAAAATCTTGATTTCCGTTTCAATCATGCTGAAATCCCATAGGTGTAAAATACATGAGATTTTGTCTGCAGTCAGTCCTCCCTTGGTTGCAATTCTCAAAAGAAATTCCTGTTTTGAATCTGGACATCTTATGAATTAGGTTAACCAATCTTAAATTTACCATATAAAGAAGTAAGACCCTTATCAATTTATTTCACGGTGATTTGCCTGGTAATGATTCAGTCATATTTGGTCAATTAGAGATAACTGGTAACTAGGCAATCGAAGACAACAACTCTGTTTAATATGTCATTGTTTATACATATGTATCGATGTATAGATCAGGGATCAGGGCGAAAAGAGACAATCCATCCCGTCGAATAATCAGGCAGACTTTAAAAAAAAGAGACCACATAAATACCCAAACAAATATAATCAAATTGTATAGATAGAAAATCAATCATTCTATTGTGTTTAGGAAAACCTCATTGGTTAACAATTGTCATCCAACAATAACATAGGCTCCGGCCAGGGCCCCTCACTATCGGCCGGGGGTTGCTCGTAGCTGCTCAGAACCGCCCGGCGTTGCTCGGGACGTGCTCAGCGGGCTCATCGGCTCAGGGTCGAGCAGATTGGGTTTGTGATTTATACCACCTCGGTGGGCCTGTATCACTGGCTATATCGCCCAGCGTGTCCAGGGTCTTAGGGCTATAGGGCAAGGCAAAGTAGAAATGCATTCTGTTATCACTAGCACGGCCGACAAGCGGTGCATATTTGGGATGGTGCGTATTGACAGGCTTTAAACGCCTATTTTCAGTTAAGCCTTTCACCACTACAGTAGCGCTACAGTAAATTCACATAGGGATGGCCCTTAAAAAGCAGATATTAAGCTATCTGTATGTGAAAGAATTTTCCAAAAATTCCAATTAAAACCAGAGATACTAGCGTTTGAATATTCTAGCGTTGATTCATTAGAAAATGATACAATTCCAATTTAACAAACTGGTAGCAATATATATGAATTAGAATATGCCATAACTTTCCAAAATTGTGTAATAATGTTTATTTGAGGAAAATTATTTAATTTTGAAAAAGTCATAGCTTAGGTTCCATTCATGATAATTGCAAAGTGTTTTTTGTGGAAACAAGATTAATTTGTTATGTTCTCTTCGAAATACATATAATTGATATTTTACCAAATGTTGGTTGCCATGGAAACCGACAAATAGAGTATAGTACACAATTTGCCAATAAAGACAAGATTGCCCACTTGGCACAGTGCCAACATTTAGAATGTTTTCATCAGAATTACATAAAAATGAAATCTACCAGAAGAATCTAGAGACAATTTGAGTTTTAGACAATTTTTAGACTCGTTTTCATATTTTGGGCAATATCTCAATAATTATGAACTGTAGAACAACATATTTAGCAGTGAAAGGGTTAATTAACTTCTCTTTGCTATTTCCAATATGAATATTTAGTGCTACAGCTAAAATTCCTTTCAACACACTATTAGCAGTTGGGGATGCCGTTTTTTGAAAGTTGGGGAATCCCAATTAAAGTCCTTGCTACGTCACAAATTAGGGGATTTCCCTTAAAACCCCATTAGAATAGACCAGGTTTCACAGCAAAACCTACATTTGGACTATCCCTAAGATATTTTTAGCATTATTAGTCCTTGAGGCATATTCCATGCTCAAATAATTTCATTGAAAAATATATATTTGTTAATTAT
This sequence comes from Lepidonotus clava, assembly GCA_936440205.1. Taxonomy (NCBI): domain Eukaryota; kingdom Metazoa; phylum Annelida; class Polychaeta; order Phyllodocida; family Polynoidae; genus Lepidonotus; species Lepidonotus clava. Next base: position 12,182,010 of record OW387138.1, read on the forward strand.
GTGCAAGGAACCCTTTAACCACCTTTATCTTTCGAGAAAAAAAATCCCTCGGTCTGCTATGGCCTTGGGGAACTTTGCATTGATCGGCTGTAGGCATAAACGTGTCTACAGATGAGATCTTTAATAGGGTTATTTCTATAGAAAATCAATAAATTTCTACTCATTCACACCGTCCATTTATTATACAATAGTACACTATATTGGATATCATTCATATCTAATTAAATATAACGAATATATATGGCAGACGTGGCGATAGATCTATAAGACTGGGGTGTCATTTTTAAAGACTAGAAAGATCAATATAATGTATAAGAAACGAAGGTATTAGTCTTTGATCCAGCAGACAGTTATATTGATGACTTGTTAAGTAAACAAATGCTTACGTCAATACACTGTATGATCTCTTCCTCCAACACACCCATGTTTTGTATGTGCCCTAGTGCCACTTTACAGGGGAGTTTCTTATTACAAGACACTTTGAGCAACTGCAAGAGGATCATTTGACCAGACTTTTTACAAAAAAGGCGAACTGAGAGGTGGTGCGGGCAGGGTTTTGTTTACTCAAGAGGTCCTGTCCCTCCCCACATTTAAAGGGGTGGTATCATGGCCTATTTTATAAGTCATGACACCGTCAACCGACAACCGTCGTTGTCTGATGACGTTCTGTGAGGGCAAAACATGTCAACAGTGACTCCTTTGTCAAGCTAATCACTACTACTACTTTAAACCCTACACCTACTAGGGCGATCTGTGGCCTTTCGTTTTAGTTATCGCGTGTCAGAATTTATTATTGAGATGTACATGTTTGACGGAAATCTCTGGCAATAAATTATTATAAAACACAATCCAGAGACCTCTCTAGAGGGTATCAGACTTTAAATAATTGTTATCAATTGTTTGAGGTCGTCACGAAAGATAATTGATATTTGTGATTTCGTACTTGTTTTTCCTGAAAATAATGCATGGCACTACATAGCCTATAAGATATCTGAAAGAAAATGATAAAACCTGTTAAATGGTAGGTTACGTGCCTCTGCATTACCTATGTTTCGCCTGTCGATTTTTAGAACCAGCAGTAAAATCGACAGCAAAATCTCCAGCAGTAAAATCGACAGCAAAATCTCCATATGGAATATAGGCTTTAATAAGGCCCAGACACTCCTGACTTTGGCTGGTAAAGGTTAGTAACATCGTATTGATTGGGGATTATTTTAGGCTGAGCGTGGGAGGGTTGAGCCTAACCCACCTCTCATAACGAGCCAGGATCAATGACAATAAGGACAGGCTGGTTGGGTCTAACTCAGCTGTAGCCAATAACAAATGTGCACGAATTGCGCGGTTTGGTTAACAGGGTGACAGGGGTGGATATAGTATTTCAGAAAGGGGATTTGCATAATTTAGGCTAATGACTAACCTGTCACACATTTTGTATGCATGGGCCAACTTTATTTTCCTCTTTGTTCCCACCAAACAGGGGAGTAGAGGTGTCCAGGACCCTCTGCACCCACCTCACCTTCCCTTGAATCGCCTCTAAGCACAATTGGTGAGGCGACATCAGTTTCAAGGGGGGAGCTATTTCACACAATTGCTTGCTAGGTTTACGTATGCATATCCCTTTTTTTATCTGACTTATTCTATGTTTGCATTAATATTTTAATATTTCAGGTATTCCGGGGTATTTTAAGGTACCATAGTTCCTTCCATTTCGGATTATCTATGTAATTCAAGGTTTATTGCGTACTTTGAGTATAATAAGCTGAGGTGAGGGTCAATCGTAAGGCCAAACAACTTTAAAACACTTTGCTATGTCGATGTATTTCTGATTATTAGGCTTTCAATGTGAGTATGGCAAAAATTATATCTAACGATTGCAGTGGCATTCATTATTACTAGCTCATTTAATTCTTCTCGTGATGGAAAATTGTATATCTTTCCAAATCAAAATAAAAAGTGAGATTGCATTATATTACATGAATGGTCAGGGCTGCTCATAAACCTACGTATCACCACGTACAACATATAGTTATAATAACATGCCTTCCCTTCAGTATGTCAGGCCAAATGCATCAGCTATTGATTTATTGAACACTATACAACACACAGGTGCTAAGCCATTGTTTCGTCATACGTACCCTATTGAGAGTTCAACAAAACCATTCCCACCCACCAATAAGAATAACACATACTCATAACCAATCAATACATGATGCAATACAATCACAATTCCATAACAAAAGACCAACATCAAAATTCCTGTCACAACTACAGTATTCTGTAGTTCCTTCCCACCTCCGGCCCTCCCCATCCACATGGTCTTCTCAAGCCCCATACCCACTAAAGCCCTATACCCACTGGCGTAAAATTATTAAACATGTTTGATATGGACCAGTGCCGACATCGGCACCGATGGCTGATGCTGATGCCGACGTTGGGCCAATTATGTGTGGCTATGCCTTGTCTACGGACAGTTGGAAGACGCCCATGGCGCTTAAGCAAATTTGACCAAGTCGGCCGACTGATCCGCAGGAAGAACGGTTGATTCCAGAAGAATCAGGAGGTTTTTTCACCAATTTACATCAAGAATGTATATTTGAATATTACATACTGATTGGTGACCTAAATCGTTGCAAAGATCGGCTGGTTATTTTGCTAATAATCGACCGATTTGTGCACCGATTCATCCCAGTGGGTATGGCACTCAACACAAAACAATGGCCAAACTCCCACCCCATCCCAACCACACTTCCCAACATGCCTTGGGGCACATTTCCGGAAGCGGAAATAGAGGTCGGAGACCCAGGGGTCATGGAGTCAAACGTTCCCGAGAGGGGGCGCTCCTGACCAGTCAATATGGCGTATTGGGGGAGGGTCAGGCCTGGGCATTAGCTAATTATTGGATTAGGCCCACCTAATCCCCTTCTCAAATGGAAATTGGCGTGTTCTTGGAGCCCTTGATCTAATTGACCTTTGACCTGGTGCGAGTTATGCAGAAAGTACACTTTGCGAATGGAGAGAAGCGGGCTTTTGTGAACTGCATTTTGTTTTGGGGTGCTGAGTGGAAGTGTGTAAATTCACATGGCTTCAGCAGTGCTTTACAGATAATCTCAATTAAGGAACTAAGATGCACATTGTAATAAGCCCATCCCAGTTTCTACCAACAAAAAAGTTTACCATGAAATATTATCAAAATTGCTTCCGTGCTTATACCATGAAGAGAGTTTCAGAATACTAAATTAACAAAAGTGATTTGGTTGACAGGTTGCTCGTAAAATTTCTATAATGTGACCTTACATTTTGAACTTTTCCCCATAGAAACCAATGGTAAATCCTGTCAGTCGAACCTTTAATGTCCAACCCTATTTTGTCCTAAAATACAGCATTTAGATAGGTTGGCAAACCTGCAAATCTGTCAATTGATAAAATCTAAGAAATGGTAATGTTTTAGCAGTACTTGGGGATATAGCAAAACACAATTCTTGCTTATTTAAATAATCCCATGTCTTGGAGACAAGGATGGCATATATGTCTATTTTGTCCAACCCTTGTCCAACCCCAGGATATACCCAATGTGGGATGGGCTTATTGGATTGCCAAATTTGACAGTTTGACCCTGACAAAGAACAGGTACAATAAATTAACTCAAAATGAACAAGGGTATTTTTTCTTGGGTTTTATGGATGTACATCCCTTAAACCTTTGCGTATTACCGCACCTGTTATGCATATCTAACCTTTATGATCTAAATAATTGTTGAATCTTGATGCCGAGTTGATTCACCTGCTCAGATTTTCATGATGAAATGGTCCTGATCTGTTACAAAAGCCCCACCTTGATTCGTAGATGCCCTTGGGTCAAAATTGATCTTTATAATATGGCTTGTGTAACCGCACTTGCATTATCAAGTCAGTTGATCATTTTGTATGCGAATAAAGATCGGTTCCAAAAAGTGACATTTGGCACCTCTTAAAGGTGCCTCCCCGCAAGGATGTCACACTAATCCATGACAACAGGGACAGGGTTGTAACACTCGTGTCTTATTAACGTCCGCCGATTTGGGTCACCTGAAATAAGGTTAACTATCAAATGAAACTCTGAGGACAAAGAGCCTTGATCAAAATGTCATTCGATGTTTACTGGGTCATAGTATCAGGATGATCTAATCTCTTGATTACTATCACTAAAACACACAGTTGTCGTTTGACGATGGTATATGAATTATGAGGAGTAGAATGAGACTATTCGAAAATCATATTATACCGTGTGCAAGTGCTGAATTATAGAAATATTGGCTTTCTAAATTGTTGCTTATTTGATGTTTGTTATATATCAAATATGTATGAATTTTGATATGATATCAAGTCTGAACTATACTCTGAAAACCAAAGTAATGTGTTCATAAAAGAATTCCTTTCCTAATTCTGAATATCTTCATGCCATGTCTGCCCATCTTAACTCCAAGCAGCCACTCTGTTTCTCTACTTAATCCCTAGAACATTTCAGCCAGACAAAAACCTCAAAAAGATTAATCCAATAGTTCGGATTTCCAATACTATTAATTACTCGGCAATAATAATACTATTCTGCCGAGACTTGACAAAGGTAGATTTTCATGATTGTGTGCAATCCCTCAAGGGCCTCTGTTAGAAATGCTGCTTTTTACTTAAAGCATCGCTTGCATATTTAATGGTTTGTAGGGAATTGAATCTGGAGGGATAATAGACAGGAAGAGGAAAGAATTGATGGCATGCGAGGCAAGCTCCTCTGAGAAATTGTGATAAACTGTTGCCTGTCTGGGAAAGTGAACTAGCTCTGGATCTTGCCAACTGGGAATAATCAGAAATGCTTCATTTGTCTGGTTCGATTTGTATTTGCTGGGGAGAAACCTGGTGATATGTTATTGTTGGTTCAATAACAAGTGCATCTCTGAGGCACTTAGGATTGACTGGTCTCCAAGGAAGTGGAAAATTAAGATAAGTTGATCTAGTACATGTTCATTCTTCCAAAGCTCCCAAGTTTAGATTTGACACTATGCATGGTTTTCGGTGGGATTTCATTCAACTTGCTTTGATAAGGTTAAGTTCAGGATAGATAAGTATGATAGTTCAAAGAAATACTTTTCACATGTTTTACTAAAGATGCTATGTCAGGGGATATGAAAAGTGATGTTCTATGCACGAGAATAACTGTTTGCACAAGCACATTCTCACCTGCATAGTTAATGCTTCATAGATTGCCTTTCTTCCCTTGCCAGTAACAGCATATGTTTGATAGTATTAGATATTACTTCAAGTAACAGATAACACAACTTCTCTGGAGATAATACAACAACAGGCAAACAGAAACAATTCAGTAACATCGTGTCAACTATATTTAGCAACAAACTGTGACATTTCCGTCATACAATGCAAGGTGCATTGTATAAATGTACAAACATGTACAGCAAATCATGTGATAAATATCGATGTATGCCTGTGTTTTCTACAAAACATGAAATAGTGCATGTTAACAGGTAAATGCTGGAGACAAACAGATTTGGATGTAATTCATAGTGTTGTTTTGTCTGCCATGCATACTAGATATCAAAACAATTGTTTTGCTCTTTCATATATTGTTTTTGCATATGTTTCACATTTCATGTTTTCCCCAAGTGTCTTAAAGGTTGACGCTCAAACAGAACTAGTGCTTTCAGGCACTCCAAGGCATACTTAAGAGTAATGTATCTTTCACTTCCGACTCTTTGGTATTATTTTGGTAAAACATTTCATCATGAGCGCACCGTTGAGCATATATACAATATATAATTATTTAATCATATTCCCCAAACTTTGCACTTTTTGTCTCAAAAGTGACTGGACAAATTTGAGATGCGTTAACATATCGGGGCACATGCTGGTTTCCGAAACTCTAACTGATGATATTGTTTTAAACTGATGATTTGTTGTGGAAAAATTGATAGAGGAACCCTGGTTGCAAATGGACATCATTGTGAGGCCTTCTATCAAGTAACTTCGCACCTTTCAAAAATGTTGACCATCCACACCCCTTGAACTAAAATATGCAATACATTTATTTTCAAAACCTTCACCTCGATGCGTGGGCCTACATACTAAATAGAATCCCACGATTTGACAGTGGAATATGTGAAATGTAAACAAAAATAACCATACACACATCCCTATTTGACAACAGAACGTTAGCAACTGTAAATAAAAACAACATGCATAAACACGTACATATACGTTTTAACTTCATCCTCAGTGACCCGTCCATGTCTTTTGACATCTGACCTTCAAGAAAAAAACACCTCAAAGGCTCCCCCTGGTGGGAGGATGGGATCACGTGTACTGCGCAGGCGCAGAAGATGTTGAGACCGGATATTAGGTAGTATTTAGACCTCCTGACGTCCGGCCTAGGCCTGCTGACCAAATGTCAGGGCGGATATGCGCTGGGAATTGAAGCTGCCTGAGTAGGAAGTGGCAGTGAACCTACAGCCGTGTGTTAAGTCAGAGTGAGACGGTGGGTAAGGCAAGGAAGGGAAGGTGGGCAAGGTAGGCAAGGTAGGGTATAGGCAAGGTAGACAAGGTAAACTAGGCAATGATGAAAGCAGAGTAGGCAATGAAAGAAATGTAGGCAAGGTAGGGAAGGTGGGCAGAGGAAGTAAGGCAGGTAAGGCAGGCAAGGTAGACAAAGAAGGCAGAGAAGGCAAGATATGCATGGCAGGCGAAGTAGGCAAGGTAGACACAGTATGCAAGGTTGGCATATCAGGTAAAGAAGGCATAGCAGGCAGGTTATGCAGGTACACAATGTAGGCAGGGCGGGCAAAGTATGCAAGGTAGGCAAGGGGAGCATGGTAAGTGAGATAGGCAAGGTAGGCAGTGAAGGCAGAGAAGGCAAGGAATACTAGGCAGGCAAAAAAGGCCCAGCAGGTATGCAATGGAGGCAAGGCAGGCAAAATATGCAAAGCAAAATAGGTAAGGCAGGTAGAGAAGGCATGACAGGCAAGACAGGAAAGGTTGGCAGAGTGGGAAAGAAAAAAAGGCAATATACACAAGGTAGGGAAAGTGGGCAAAGTGGGCAAAGTGGTCAGAGAAGGCAAGGTAGTAAAGGAAGGCAAGGAAGGCAAGGAAGGCAAGGTAGACTAGGTGGCTGAAAATAGGTAAGGTAGGTGTAGTAGCCAAGACATGCAAGGTAGGCAAGGTAGGCAAGGCAGGCAAGCAAGGCAAGGCAAACAAGGCAGGCTACAAAAATAGAAGAGATCAAGCCCAACATTTGATGGACTGAATCGCCACACTATTCAGCCAGTCTATAGGTGATTATATAATTGACCAATTTTTGCGCCATCTTAGATCAAACATGTGTGACGTTCTCTGGTAAGTCGGGGTTGCCGATTCTTACAACAGAGGAACGTGGGGGTTGTTCGGGTCTCGGGGCGGACGGGGAATCCGGGCCAAGAACCGAGATGTGTTTCTAGAGTCGTGCCTCGCGCACGAGGGGGGGCTGAGCGAATCGATCGGGAATCGGCACTCGATGTCAACGGAGGACTGCGGGGGAGGGAAATTATGGTAGGGGTACGGGTCGGCCGGGGTTCGTCTCGCTCTATCTCCCAGACCAGCATTCACCCCGACCGGGCGGTCCACCCCTGAGTTCCGGTCCGCGGGGGCGACGGGCCGACGGTCGCCTATTGTTTGGTAGCGTGGGGCCGAGCATGCCGCGCCCTCGTCCCCGCGGACTTCGCTCCTTCGTTCCGTTCCCCATGTCTTCGTGCCATACTACGCCTCGGTTTCCGGGACTTACTTCGGGCCTTCGTGCCTTACTCCGTTCCCTCGTTCCTCGTTCTTCGGGCCGTCGGGCCCCTTACCCTGTTTTTCTACTACCTATCTCGAGCTTCGACTGTTTTGTCCTAACTTCTGCTTAATTACTCTGATCGGCTCATCTTTAGCGGTTGTTTCAGGAAAGAGGACACGTCTGGACACCAGGAGAACTGTTAAAGAACTCTGTTTATTCGGGCCTCACCGCCCCTTTATATACTAGAGAGGTCAGCCCTGATTGGCTGCTTTCGGTCACGTGACCTACAACTGACGTCACTTCCGGTTTATATATTCCGTTTCCGGTTTACATTTCACTTCCGGTTTACATATTTCCGGGTTTCGTTCCTTTACATTTTCGTTCCTTACATATTCGTTCCTTACATATTCGTTCTTTACATATTCGTTCTTTTACATATTCGTGCCTCTTTTTCAGGCTTTCTATACTTTCGTTCATTATTACATATTCGTTCCTTTACATCTATTTCGTTCTCTTACATATATTTCTACTATTACCTTATTTCTATTATTTTGACCTCTATGTATTTTGGATGAATAGCCGTTCATCACACCCTCCCGCACCTTCTTGAAAGGTGGGAAAACACGTTTTACAAAATTTCAAAACAGTTCATACAGCAACGACAACAGAACATACTCTAGAACCAGAAACATTTCAATCCTACGCTCCTTATCGGCAGAGGAGGAGGTGTCACCCTCTGTCCTCCCCGGTCTACTTCGGAGGGCCCCCGGGGCCTATCCGGCTAATTATTATTTCTCTTCTTTCTTCGTTTTTCGTTCTTCGTTTTTCTCTCTTCGTTTTTCTCTTTTCTTAGTGAAAGTTCATATAATTCGTTTTATATATCCTAGTCTCTTTTTATCTTCGTCAGAGTTCTTATCCTGGATCTATTAGGACCCGTTTTACACCTCCTCTTTTTCTCGTCTTTAGGATGAGCGAGCCGGTCGTGGCTCTCCCACCCGGGACTGGGGATCGGTCGTGACCCCGTCGCCCCCGCTCCTCTCCTCTGGGCTCTATTTACTTAGCCCCTCGGCGCGTTTTTCCTCGCCTTGTACCCTCATTAGGACAGAGGGACCGGTCGTGGTCCTCCTGCCCGGGGCCATGGGTCGGTCGTGACCCGCAGTGCCCCCGTTCCCTTCGTTTTTCGTCGTCCAGACGTTCTCCCCTAGTTCGGGTGGAGAATCGGTCGCGACTCTCCCACCCAGAGGCCAGGGCCGGTCGTGACCCTCAGTCCTCTCGACCCTCAGTCCGTTCTTCCGTCGTCCAGACGTTCTCCGTTGTTTTTGGGTAGAGAATCGGTCGTGATTCTCCCACCCGGTCGGTCGTGACCCCTCGTTCTTCCGTAACTATTACTCTTCTCTGCGTTCTCTTAGGTGATGATGATGATTTTAAGGATGAGTTGAAGAAGAAAGACTGAAGTTTTTGTAGATAGAATGTTCTTTTTGGACTTCGCACCCTCGGTCGCCTCGGCATTCAGAGCCCTCCAGTGACTTTTTCACGTTTGGCAAGGACAACATGTTCGAGCCAGAGGCCAAGGTACCCAAAGAAGAAGATGGCGTTGTATGTGGAAAGGAACTTAACTTCATGCATCAAAGCTTAGAGTGGAAGCTTCAGCAGACGACGTCGCGGGTTTCGTGCTATTTGTCACAGTGAAACTTTGAGATGGAGTCCGGGTGAAGGTAAGACTGAGAAGATTAGAATCATTAATTATCGATGAGGTGTCCGTTTTCCGTACAGGAACTGAAGTTTGACTTTTACGACACATGTCCTCGTGGTTAACCCAGCACCAAGACGTTCAGTCCTCGACCACGTCGACACACTCGAAGATTTCAGGATTTCAGAAAGAGATGTCGGAGAGAGTCCACCATAGTAAAGTATTTCCGTCACCGTTCCGGGCCCAAGTGGCATGACAACAACCGGAACGGAGACCCGATTAAGAAGATAATTTTGATGAAGTTTCTTTTGATGACAGGGGCCGGTGCCTCTCATCCCTCCCCCCCTCCGTAAGCAACGGCAGGAAGACAATCCTCTTTGGGGCGAGAGGGAGGCTCCTTCGTTCCACTGATGAGATGATTTTCCTAAGAAGAGGATTCCTGCTTCGGGCACTCGGGCCCTCGTTCGTTTCCTAGGCTCTCGGGCCTCGCTCTGTTTACTAAGTTTTTCTCTTCGTCCTCCCGGAGGACCATGCTTTTAGACGATTTTCGTGAGACTGTAATACCAACAAATAGTTCGTTAATAGAAGTAAGTTTAAGATCTGGTCTGGTTTGATTCTGGAGTAAGGCCACAGTCGTCCACGGTGCCATGTCACCTTGCATGAAGCCACTATGCCTATGACGAACGCCGAGACAACAGCTCCGAGCCGTTCCGGGCTGCTCCTAGGTACGGCGGTTCGAAGTTGGTAAGTTGAAGATATTAGTGAGAAGGAGAGGAAGAAGCCGTAGAAAGTGAAGATGGACGACATCAACTGGGATCTGCACCCAACGTCAACCTCTGAGATCCGGAACGGGCCCATTCTCAAAAAAATAGCATATATAGAGAAGAACTCATCCGATGTCGAACTCCAAGAAGGATCGCTCCTCGTCGCTCTTTGCAGACCTCTTGAGGCGTCTATCAAGGCATCCGCGGCCGACGTTCCAAGCACCACCTCCCTGTATATTTCAAAGACTACTTCCCTATATGTTTCAAAGACTATTTTGTTTCGTTCCTCGAGAAGAAGATACCAGGAAGTACGACATGGAAGCAGTCACTGTCGTTACCGCAGGTAAGATATTAATATAAGTTTTTAGTAAGTCTATTAATTTTCGTTTCTTGTTCATGTATTGCTTCGGTCGGTCACGAGCCAGGGCCCCTAAGTTATCGTCCCTGCTCGTGCCTTGGTCCTCCGGGAGACATCTACGACTCGCCGCAATCCTTTCACGACTCGCTGCATCAACTCTGGCAAGATAAAACCAGCATTCAGGTCGAAAAATTCCATTTTGCCGCTCTTCGTATGCGGTAAGAGGCTGAAGACAAGGAAACTCAGAAGATGATGGTACATGAATCCGGGCTCATCCACATTCTGATCGATCCATCCAAGATCAAGAAGACTAAGTTGCAGGGAGTAGAAGTGCCACTAGAGGACAGAGGTCGTCTCCTCCTCGCCCCCAGATCGCTCAAGGCAGCACGGGAGAAGGGTTTTCAGTCTTGGCCCGCGCCAGCCTTTCCTCCAGCGGCGAGTCGCCGGCCCACCGGTACCTTATTTACCCCGGCACGACCGTCGACTCAAAGACTACAATGACAACACTATCTGTCCATTCTGATTTCCTTTCTTCGATTCCGCCTCCCAACTTTCACTCTCGCTCCTGGGCCGCCCGGCCCGCTATCCATTTGATTTCCGCGACCGGACGATCCCGTTCCACCTGCTCGGTCCCAACCAACGCAGCGGGCTCCAGGGAAGAAGAGGAACAGCTACACACTTGTTTTTCCTCCTAGCGCCTCCTCCCGTTCCGTATTCGCCCCGCAGGCTTGGTAAGTTCGTTCCAGTCATGGACCCTCCAGCTCGCTGATTACGCTCAACACCTCCTAACACATGTGGTTTCGTTCACTTCCGCAAGAAGATTCCCATAAAGAAACTAGTAGGAATAAATTAAGATAAGAATGTTCGAGCCCGCCAGTCCGTTCCCGATGAGTTTAAGTAAAGTTTCGGGCCCGTCCAGCGGTCTCCAGGAGAGTCTTTTATCCAGGCTTCGGCCTCCTGTGCGGCTCAGGTACCTCCACCTCGGCCCGGTTCTCTCCCTGGGGGTTTGACACTATGGGTGAGGAGCCAACGCCCCGTAATCCCTCCCCACCCGACTCGCGACGCGCCATATTCCGCCTCTGGTTCCGTCGCGCTTTTTCTCTTCCGTGCAAGACCTCGAGCAGCATCTACTTCACCCTTCTTCTTGGCGTCGGATCGGTAGCAACAGCCTCTCCTCCCTAGCGGGGAGCTCGAGAAGCTGATCCACCATTCCGCTCTGTTTTTCCGCCTCTCTTGTCGCCTTCAACAAGTCATCCAGTTGATCTTCGTTTTTGTACATCACTAGGGTCTGAGCCAATTGGACGGTCCGGTTGTGTTCGTTAACTAGCCGGTCGACCCCCGGGAACTCCCTGGTCAACGGCCCCAGTGCCGCCGTCGGGAACTGCGCCATCGCTTCTTCAAATGTCTCTGGCTTGCGGCCCGTTTCTAGTGCCATCAGGAACGCCATAGACGCCGAAGCCATTGCTCTTGTCTTAGCCGTCATTCCTCGCACCTCCCTCGGGGGCCACACCAGTTGCACCCGAATGGCCTCTTCCGCGTCCCAGTCTCGTACTGCTCGCGCCGTCACCGGAAAGTGTCCCTGTAAGACCTGGTGAATGGCCTGTGTCCGTAATAACTTGAGTCTCGGTGTTTCTTTAGATGGTCCTGCCGTCGGTATCTCCGTTCCTATGGACCCGAACACTGAATCCGCTCCCGACTCGTCCAATTCTTGCTTCTCCGGCTCATATCCTCTGGTCTCGGCCTGCCCCAACTCCATGTCCTCTGAGTCTTCCACCTCCGCGTCCATGGACTGGGCAGCCGGTATTTGCAATCTGTGTATCACAACCCGCGGTTGTAGCGCTCGCCCGTGTTTATCCTCGTCCTTGAGTGGGGTATCCGGTCCTGGCGGCGATCCCATTCGTTCGGGCGACGGTGGTCCCGGGGTCTCCTCCGATCCTTGCGACCCGAAGAACGAGCTCCCCAAACTGGCTCGAGTCAGGTTGTCAACCGCCGCCCGTGTCTCTGGCGTGTCTGGTGCTACCGTAATGTCTCTCATTCGTTTCAGTCCCGGGGGCGGCACTATCGGCTGCTTACATACCATCTTCTCCAGGGGTGAATCCGCTCTCGTCGGGGTAGGGGTAGAGAACAGCGGCTGTGTCGAGGCCATCGACGCCGTGTCCTCCGGTCTGGCCGCATGCCGAACATACTTTACTTTCTCCACTCGCCCCGACGGTTTGAGTCCCTGCCTTTCTGCCATCTCGCGTAGAAACCTCCCTAGGTACAATGCTTCTCTTTCCACCAGCCGGCCTCCCTGTGCTTCCCGAATGCTGTCCTCCAGCTCCCGGTCGGATCTTGCTTCGTGGTAACCCCTGAACGATCCCTCCCGGTTCATTGTTCCTTTTAAATATCCGGGGTACCTCGGGTGTCGTGATTCGTATATCACCGATTTCTTATGAACTGTCATCATAGTAAATTGTGCATCGCTACAAGGTGGTTCTAGTCCCGTGGTCCGTTTGACTCCTGTGGAGGTCTCAGGCTGTGATGGTCCCAGCTCTCCCGTGCTACTAGACTCAGCAATAATCAAGGACCGATCGCTTCGGACCGACATACTCCTGCCTGACTCCGACTGGTCCGAACTCGTTCCCTCCTCCAATTCTCTCGGGACTTTCTTGACCTTTTTCCACTTCTTCTTTCGCGACGGCTCCTCCGCGGGGCATCCCTGCGTCGGGGGCCTCTTGAAAGCGAGCGGCTCCTCTTCCTCTTTTACTTTCAGACGTTGGTCGTCGGACGAGCTCACCAATTCCACCACCTCAGCCCCCGGTGGTATTCCTGAGCAACCCGGCTTCGGGGTGGGTGTGGATGTCCGTCCTTTTCCTCTGCCCGGGAGTCCTCGTCCTCTCGGTTCCCGTGGTTCTCCCTGGGCGTTTAACTTCTTAATTCGGCTCTGTACCAACCCTGATATTTGGTCTGGTGTCAGAAGTGGTTTCGGGTTGACCACGGCTCGGCTCGCGCTTCGCGGCGACTCGGTGGCTTCCTTCCGCACTCCTTTCGCGGCCCTTCGAGGGGAACGACGCGTGGGTGTCGATCGTTCCGCTACCTCGGCCAGGGGTCCCTTCCCTGCTGCTTTGGCTGCTTGGGCTCCCTCGCCGGCCTCGTCGGCCTCTGATCCTTCTTCGGTTGCTACCTGCTCCGGCTGCTCGGCGTCGCTGTCCTCGGACCCTCTCGACGCCCTCGGGTAGTAAGGTACGCGGATATGCCGTCGCGGCCTCTCCGGTGCCTCCTTATCCACCGCCCTCTCAGGGGGTTGAAACCCCTCCGGATGGCGCACCGCGTAGTCCCGTTCCATGTTGGCTACCCGGGCCGCCGTTTCATCCCCAGCAGCGAAACTGGTGTACGGCGGTCGTCCTTTCGGGTCCAAGGCGAACGCCGCAGCATACTCCAGCCTCAGAAGGGGGTCTTGCTTCGGCATCCCCCTCTGCAGGTTCCCTTCGTGTGAGTCCGTCATGTGCTTCTTCCAGTCCTGGTGTGTCGAATAGGCTCGATTCGAACACACCGGGCACATGTAGTACTGCTTCCGTAATCCATCGTGCTGGCCTTTAATATGCTTGACCAAGTGCTTAAACTCCTTTCCATGGCAATGTCCTTCCCAGCACTGTCCGCTCATCGTGTCCGTTTTCCGGCAACAGCCTCTCCTCCCTAGCGGGGAGCTCGAGAAGCTGATCCACCATTCCGCTCTGTTTTTCCGCCTCTCTTGTCGCCTTCAACAAGTCATCCAGTTGATCTTCGTTTTTGTACATCACTAGGGTCTGAGCCAATTGGACGGTCCGGTTGTGTTCGTTAACTAGCCGGTCGACCCCCGGGAACTCCCTGGTCAACGGCCCCAGTGCCGCCGTCGGGAACTGCGCCATCGCTTCTTCAAATGTCTCTGGCTTGCGGCCCGTTTCTAGTGCCATCAGGAACGCCATAGACGCCGAAGCCATTGCTCTTGTCTTAGCCGTCATTCCTCGCACCTCCCTCGGGGGCCACACCAGTTGCACCCGAATGGCCTCTTCCGCGTCCCAGTCTCGTACTGCTCGCGCCGTCACCGGAAAGTGTCCCTGTAAGACCTGGTGAATGGCCTGTGTCCGTAATAACTTGAGTCTCGGTGTTTCTTTAGATGGTCCTGCCGTCGGTATCTCTGTTCCTATGGACCCGAACACTGAATCCGCTCCCGACTCGTCCAATTCTTGCTTCTCCGGCTCATATCCTCTGGTCTCGGCCTGCCCCAACTCCATGTCCTCTGAGTCTTCCACCTCCGCGTCCATGGACTGGGCAGCCGGTATTTGCAATCTGTGTATCACAACCCGCGGTTGTAGCGCTCGCCCGTGTTTATCCTCGTCCTTGAGTGGGGTATCCGGTCCTGGCGGCGATCCCATTCGTTCGGGCGACGGTGGTCCCGGGGTCTCCTCCGATCCTTGCGACCCGAAGAACGAGCTCCCCAAACTGGCTCGAGTCAGGTTGTCAACCGCCGCCCGTGTCTCTGGCGTGTCTGGTGCTACCGTAATGTCTCTCATTCGTTTCAGTCCCGGGGGCGGCACTATCGGCTGCTTACATACCATCTTCTCCAGGGGTGAATCCGCTCTCGTCGGGGTAGGGGTAGAGAACAGCGGCTGTGTCGAGGCCATCGACGCCGTGTCCTCCGGTCTGGCCGCATGCCGAACATACTTTACTTTCTCCACTCGCCCCGACGGTTTGAGTCCCTGCCTTTCTGCCATCTCGCGTAGAAACCTCCCTAGGTACAATGCTTCTCTTTCCACCAGCCGGCCTCCCTGTGCTTCCCGAATGCTGTCCTCCAGCTCCCGGTCGGATCTTGCTTCGTGGTAACCCCTGAACGATCCCTCCCGGTTCATTGTTCCTTTTAAATATCCGGGGTACCTCGGGTGTCGTGATTCGTATATCACCGATTTCTTATGAACTGTCATCATAGTAAATTGTGCATCGCTACAAGGTGGTTCTAGTCCCGTGGTCCGTTTGACTCCTGTGGAGGTCTCAGGCTGTGATGGTCCCAGCTCTCCCGTGCTACTAGACTCAGCAATAATCAAGGACCGATCGCTTCGGACCGACATACTCCTGCCTGACTCCGACTGGTCCGAACTCGTTCCCTCCTCCAATTCTCTCGGGACTTTCTTGACCTTTTTCCACTTCTTCTTTCGCGACGGCTCCTCCGCGGGGCATCCCTGCGTCGGGGGCCTCTTGAAAGCGAGCGGCTCCTCTTCCTCTTTTACTTTCAGACGTTGGTCGTCGGACGAGCTCACCAATTCCACCACCTCAGCCCCCGGTGGTATTCCTGAGCAACCCGGCTTCGGGGTGGGTGTGGATGTCCGTCCTTTTCCTCTGCCCGGGAGTCCTCGTCCTCTCGGTTCCCGTGGTTCTCCCTGGGCGTTTAACTTCTTAATTCGGCTCTGTACCAACCCTGATATTTGGTCTGGTGTCAGAAGTGGTTTCGGGTTGACCACGGCTCGGCTCGCGCTTCGCGGCGACTCGGTGGCTTCCTTCCGCACTCCTTTCGCGGCCCTTCGAGGGGAACGACGCGTGGGTGTCGATCGTTCCGCTACCTCGGCCAGGGGTCCCTTCCCTGCTGCTTTGGCTGCTTGGGCTCCCTCGCCGGCCTCGTCGGCCTCTGATCCTTCTTCGGTTGCTACCTGCTCCGGCTGCTCGGCGTCGCTGTCCTCGGACCCTCTCGACGCCCTCGGGTAGTAAGGTACGCGGATATGCCGTCGCGGCCTCTCCGGTGCCTCCTTATCCACCGCCCTCTCAGGGGGTTGAAACCCCTCCGGATGGCGCACCGCGTAGTCCCGTTCCATGTTGGCTACCCGGGCCGCCGTTTCATCCCCAGCAGCGAAACTGGTGTACGGCGGTCGTCCTTTCGGGTCCAAGGCGAACGCCGCAGCATACTCCAGCCTCAGAAGGGGGTCTTGCTTCGGCATCCCCCTCTGCAGGTTCCCTTCGTGTGAGTCCGTCATGTGCTTCTTCCAGTCCTGGTGTGTCGAATAGGCTCGATTCGAACACACCGGGCACATGTAGTACTGCTTCCGTAATCCATCGTGCTGGCCTTTAATATGCTTGACCAAGTGCTTAAACTCCTTTCCATGGCAATGTCCTTCCCAGCACTGTCCGCTCATCGTGTCCGTTTTCCGGGCTTTCGGGGCTCGTTCCAATCCTGAAGCTCGTCCCGTCAGCCTTTTCCGTTTTTGTCTCGTGGTGATGCTGCTCGTCTCGCTTCTCTGCTTTTTCTCTTGTTTTCTTCTCCTTAGCTCAGTCTGCTCGTCTGCGATTTGATGAATCCTGATCGGCTGACCAGAATGACCTGCTCCGGCGAGCGCTCTGCCTTTTATAGCCGCCGCAGGCGGAAGTGGGCGTGGCCTGCACTAGCGACCCCTAGCGTCAGACTCACCATCCACTTCTACGGTGGCGCCCCCTACTATTTTCCGGTCCCCGGGGCCCGCCGCTGGTCACCGCCTCGCCTGCTTTTTACCTCGCGGCCCTTCGCCCGTCCACGCGTTTTTTCCTAGGCCTTTTATTGCCCCACCGGACGTCCTCGGTCTTTTCATCCTCCGTCGCCTTCTCTTGCCTTTTTCATCTTGGCCCTCACAGTGCTTCCGCACACTTCCCGGAGAACACAGGGGCTCGACGTTATCATCTCCTCGCCGCCGCCCCGTTCTCTTTGTCCTCTTTTACTCCTTTTACGACCTACTTTAAAGCCCGTCCTCGTTTCAGGCCTCGCCTTTTACAACCGTCCGTTCGTTCCTCCGGCGTTCCCGAGAGTGCCGCATCTACTCTCCTCCGGTCTCCTGGACGCTGTAAAGCGGTATTACCAAGTCGGCATTACTTCAAAAGTCTTCACCAGCTTGCCACCGGGTCTGTCTTCTGTTGTAATCCAACCATCTTTTCCACGCTGTGGTTCCTCCGAACTGACCGGAAAGCGGCTCCGTGGGACTACTTTAGACATTCGGGCCGTCGTGGCTCCCGAACGCCGTTTTTCGTTCCAACCCCGCATTTCCCACCTATATTACATCCGCAAGAGAACCAATCTTCAGCTAGGTAGCAAATCTCTACAGCCTAACGACCTGCACTCCTACTGTAGTGGTCAACGCACCGCCCCGACTCAATGGCCCCAGGTTGATCAGTCCTTTTTGGCCAAAGCCTTTTTGTGTAGCGCCGATTTGGTCGTTCCCTTGGTCCTCTTCCACCTGCGGAATCGAGACACGAAAACGACTTCATCACAAAAAGGGGTGCCCCGTTTCCTTACGTGCCCTAGCGCGCCCCACCCCAAGCATTTACTGTGCAGCCTCGTATCCTTGCTGGTCAGCTACCATCCAGGCTGGCGCAGCGTGTCCTCGGTAGGGTTCCAGGCGGTCCACATGGACTACCCCCCCCCGGTTTCCCTCGTTTCTTCCGTACTACCACCCGTCCTCGGTCCAGCACCTTGACGATCAGTGCAGGGCCCATCCATGGAAATCGCAACTTCGTTCCTTTGTCCCTATCCACTACCGTATCGTGCACCCAGACCAGTTCTCCGGCGTGGTATTCCCGCCGAGTCACCTTCCCATCGTACTCGTGTTTCTGATGGATGGCGGCTCGTTTCAGCCCCGTCCGGGCCTCCCGATAGGCCGCGACTAGCCCTTCCTCCAGGCTTTCCACATAGTCGCCTACCCGTCGGGGTTCCTCCTCTGGTCCTAGAGGTCTCCCATAAATCGCCTGTCGCGGCATCATGGTCTGTCGGCCCAGCATCATCATATTCGGTGTCACTCCCGTGCTGGCTTGCGGCGTTGCTCTATAACTCATCATCACGAGCGGGACCATCTCGTCCCATTCCCGGCCTGTTGCTCGGCAGCTGGCTTTCAAACAACACCCCAAGGTACGGAAACTTCGTTCTATGTACCCGTCACTCCTGGGGTGGTACGGCGTCGTTCTTGTTTTGTGTATTCCAAATAGTGCACAGACCTGAGCCACCACCTCGGATTCGAAATTCGTGCCTTGATCCAAGTGTAGTTCCCGAAACGCGCCGTACCGTGCTACTACTTCTTCAACCAGTTTGTCCGCCACTGTCGTTGCCTTTTGATCCGGGATCGGGAAACACTCCAACCATTTGGTGAAATAGCATCCCACCATCAGGCAATACTTATTTCCTCGTTTGGTGACTGGGTACGGGCCCGAAACATCCATGGCCAGCCGTTCCATCGGCTCCCCCACTATGTACTGATGTAGCGGCTCCCGTCTTCCTCGTCCTTTTTTCAGCAACGCGCAATCACATTCTCGACATTCCTTCCGCACGTCTTCCCGGAGTCCCGGCCAGTAAAACCCTTGCTCCAACAGGGCCGTCGTTCTGGCGACTCCCAAATGCGCTCCTGCCGCGCCTCCATGGTATTCCCTTACCAACTTGGCCCGTTCCCCTCGGGGAACGACCAACTGGTTCCTCCAACCATGTCCTTCCAGTTCCCAGTACTTCCGATGCAGCACGCCATCCCTGAGGCTTAATCGTTCCCATTGCCTCCATAGGATCTTTGTTTCCCGGGATTCCGGAGATATGGCCTCCCAGCCTGGCCGGTCCGCATTCTCTTCCATCCGTGCGACAATCGGCCCTATATCTCGATCCCTCCTCTGCGCTGCTCTCATCTCCTGCGGGGACCATCCGGGCTCATACCCCCGGGCCCGCGTCACTACTCTCACTTTTTCGGTATTCTCGTGCTCCTCTCCACATTGTTTGCACGGATACCGGGACAACGCGTCAGCGTTCCCATGCTTCCTGCCCGGTCGGTGTTGGAACGACACATCATGCGAGTCGATAATCTCAATCCACCGAGCAGCCTGCCCCATCGGTTCCTTACTTCTCTGCAGCCAACTGACCGCGCTATTATCCGTCCGGACTATCACGCGTTGACCATAGATGTAGCACCGAAAATGCTTCAAAGCTCGCACCACCGCCAACAGTTCTTTCCGCGTGGTGCAATACTTTCGTTCGTTTGACTCCAGGGTTTTGCTCGTGTAAGCTATCACCCGTTCCTCCCCTCTCTGCTCCTGTGATAGCACAGCTCCTGTCCCCACGTCACTGGTGTCCGTGTCAAGCCACCATTGTCCATCTTCCTCCGGGAATCCCAACACCGGGGCCTCCGTTAGCGCCTTCTTCATCGCATCAAATGCCTCTTGTCGTCTCGCGCTCCACACGAACGGTTCCTCCTTCGTTGCCAATTCATACAAGGGGGCAGCCAATTCCGTGAAGCCGTTTATATGCCTTCTATAATATGAACATAATCCCACGAAGGCTCGTACCTCGTGGAGATCCCGAGGGACCGGCCACTCAGTTACTTGCCGACACTTTTCGGGGTCGGGTTCGATCCCGTTGAATGAGACAACGTGCCCCAAGAACGGAATCTTCTTCTGGAACAGCTTGCATTTTCGCGCCTTTAACTTCAGTCCTGCAGCGTTCAATCGGTCCAGAACCCGTACCAATCTTTCCAGAGTCACTTTAAACGTTGGTCCAAAGACCAGTATGTCATCCAAGTATACCAGACACTCCTCCCACACGATTCCTCTGAGGATTCTTTCCATCAGTCTCTCGAAGGTGGCTGGGGCGTTCACTAGCCCGAATGGCATCACTTTGAACTCATACAATCCTCCTTGAGTCACGAAGGCCGTCTTTTCTTGGTCCTCCGGTGCCATCTCCACCTGCCAATATCCGCTTGCGAGATCCAGACTGCAAAAGAATAGGCTTCCTCCCAAGGTGTTGAGGCTGTCCTCTATCCGTGGAAGCGGATAGGCGTCCACTTTCGTAGCCTGGTTCAGTTTTCGGTAGTCGATACAGAACCTCGTTCCTCCGTCCTTCTTTTTGACTAGAACGGTCGGGCTACTCCACGCACTCCCGCTCTCCTGGATAATCCCTAGATTTAACATATCCTCCACCAGTGCTCGTTCTTCCTCTCTCCTGGTGGCCGGATACCGTCTGACCCTCTGCTTGATCGGCATCTGATCCCCCGTTTTAATTCGATGTTGTACTAAATCTGTCCGTCCTAACTCATGTTTCGAGGTCGCAAACATTTGTTCCCGGGCCATGATGGCTTTCTCCAGCTCTCCGCCTTCCTCCGTGGTCAGGTCTTTCTTAGCCTCCTCTATCATTTCAACGAGCGCTCCAGGGGGTTCTTTTGCTTCACTTCCTATTCCTCGTACCTCTTGTACGAAGGTGGCTTCTCCGAGTACCCCGCCGGTTTCCAATTTCGCGCTCTCGGTCCCTCGGTTGGCCACCCAAACTTCATTTTCTTCTCCCAATGTCACCGTTCCTGGGATCACCTCCAGTCCCATAGGTAATCCAGCGCCGGTGATGACAGCCAGCTGTCCACTCTGTCCTATGTCTACTCTCGTTACTACTGTTACTCGGGTCACTTGGAGTGGGGGTATTTCCGTCGTTTCCTCGATTCGCACGACCTGTCCTCCGACGGTAACTGCCCGAATCCCATCCGTTCTTTGTTCTACTCCCGGGATTCGTTCCCCCTCTCCCTCCCCCTCGGCGGGCAGGAAGATAGCACTCGCGTGGGGCTTAACTGTTAGCCGGTATTTCACCGCGAAGTCGTTTCCCAGGATCCCTTCATCTCTACCGATGTCTGCCACCATGAATGTCCACTTCAACACGCGCGTTCCCAATTTTACTGGCAAGTTCGTGCATCCGTAGCACCGCAACGGACTACCATCCACCGAGCAGAGACGTCCTTCATATCCATCCAGTTCTTCCCATTTTGTCCCCACTCTCTCCAGAGGCGTTCCGACAGCAGACTGATCATAGATCCGGTATCAACCAAAAAACGGACGACACTCTCTCCCACCGTCCCGGCCACATAAAGTCCACATTCTCCCATGCCTACTACTTCTCTCGCCGCGCCCGAAGGGGGCCCCGCGCTTACTGCGACGGCGACTGTCCGTTTCCCTGACGCTGAGAACACTCTCTCGCGAAATGGCCCTTCTGGTGACATTGATGACACTCTAAATCTTCTTTTCGCTTCTTAAACGCCTCCCTCCGGGCCGTTGCTTGTCTTCTAGCTTCCCGTTCTTCTGCCAATTCTTTCATCATCTCCTCCAACTTACCGTTTCAGGCCATGATCTGTGTATTGGCGTCCTCCTCGGGCTTCACTGCCCGCAGGAGGCGGCGTGAGTATCGTTCCTGTATTTCTACCACCTCTACCGCCTCCTCTAGTGTCTTGCATCCTTTCTCTGCACACTTCAGCTGAAGGTCTTCCCCAACTGCAGCCTGGAACGCATGTAATGCTGCTTTTTCCTGGCTAGCGTAGTCGTTGGAGAAGTAGGCTCTCGATGCCAGTCGCCGGGCATTATCAGCCAACTCCTTCACTGTCTGGTTCTTTACACGTTTCAATCCTGCCAACTCTTGCAGAGCATTGCACGTGTCCTTCTCCTGACCGAACCTCCGGCGCAACGCATCCACCCTCGCTGAGTAACGGAGTCGTTCCCTGTCCGGGAGCCCGACAAAGTACATTCGTGCCGTTCCCGTCAGCGAGAGAAAGAGCATCGCCGCTTTTTCCTCGGCCGTCCAGCGTCCCAATGTTGCGTACTCCTCAAACTGGTTGATCCATCCCTCGAAATCCGGTTTACCGTCATACTTCTCCGGTCGTAAACTGAACTTCTTCAAACTCGCTCCTACCTGGCCGGTCTGTTGTTGTTGAGCCCGCGCATTCTGCTCATCCGTCGGGGTGGACGTTCCCATAAAATTAAACTGCCTACCCATGATGGTCGTGTCCTCCCCTTTGGTTTCGGTTTTCGCACCTCCTTTCTCCTCCCCACCTTCCTTGAAGGCGACGTCAGAATCCATCTGCTCGAAGACTGCCGCGGTCGCCATGAGTATCCAATACCGACGAAACACCCAAGATCCACAAGTCCGTATGTGCCTATTTCAGCACCACCGCTGCCACCAGTGTGACGTTCTCTGGTAAGTCGGGGTTGCCGATTCTTACAACAGAGGAACGTGGGGGTTGTTCGGGTCTCGGGGCGGACGGGGAATCCGGGCCAAGAACCGAGATGTGTTTCTAGAGTCGTGCCTCGCGCACGAGGGGGGGCTGAGCGAATCGATCGGGAATCGGCACTCGATGTCAACGGAGGACTGCGGGGGAGGGAAATTATGGTAGGGGTACGGGTCGGCCGGGGTTCGTCTCGCTCTATCTCCCAGACCAGCATTCACCCCGACCGGGCGGTCCACCCCTGAGTTCCGGTCCGCGGGGGCGACGGGCCGACGGTCGCCTATTGTTTGGTAGCGTGGGGCCGAGCATGCCGCGCCCTCGTCCCCGCGGACTTCGCTCCTTCGTTCCGTTCCCCATGTCTTCGTGCTATACTACGCCTCGGTTTCCGGGACTTACTTCGGGCCTTCGTGCCTTACTCCGTTCCCTCGTTCCTCGTTCTTCGGGCCGTCGGGCCCCTTACCCTGTTTTTCTACTACCTATCTCGAGCTTCGACTGTTTTGTCCTAACTTCTGCTTAATTACTCTGATCGGCTCATCTTTAGCGGTTGTTTCAGGAAAGAGGACACGTCTGGACACCAGGAGAACTGTTAAAGAACTCTGTTTATTCGGGCCTCACCGCCCCTTTATATACTAGAGAGGTCAGCCCTGATTGGCTGCTTTCGGTCACGTGACCTACAACTGACGTCACTTCCGGTTTATATATTCCGTTTCCGGTTTACATTTCACTTCCGGTTTACATATTTCCGGGTTTCGTTCCTTTACATTTTCGTTCCTTACATATTCGTTCCTTACATATTCGTTCTTTACATATTCGTTCTTTTACATATTCGTGCCTCTTTTTCAGGCTTTCTATACTTTCGTTCATTATTACATATTCGTTCCTTTACATCTATTTCATTCTCTTACATATATTTCTACTATTACCTTATTTCTATTATTTTGACCTCTATGTATTTTGGATGAATAGCCGTTCATCACACATGCACACTTTAAAGGTACTTGGGCATGTTCAACCTGATTTTTATTGACCAGTCAAATTTCTTAGATAATTTTTTTTAATTAAGCTTATATCTATAGGAGTAAATTGAAACTGAAATTTTGATATTTTACCGTTTGTGAAAGAAGTTACAGCCTAATTAAGAAAATTGCCTTTACCATTGGTTTCTATGGGAAAAATGGGTTTTTGTAAAATCACACAAAAACTACCAGTGCAATTCCCACCAACCTCAGTGTACAACAAGAATAGGCAATTATACAAATTTTAGAAATAAATAAAGAACATTTACCATTTGTGAGATTAGTTATAGTGAATAAACCTAAAAATGGGGGTATTTGAACACTATTCATGCTATGGCGCCCTGAACGCACCCCATTACCTTTAATACAATATACTGATCATGATGAGCAATTACTCAGAAACAATTGCTATACAGGTTACAGATTGCCCTTGTGGGAATGGGGTTTCCCTCAGTCTTCTCGGTAATGTAATGATAATCTCTGATAGAGTTGTTTCTCATCTATGAGATTGCAAAAGGAACAGGTAACTCAAAGACCAGGTACAAAGCAAAAGAAACCCCTTTTGGATTAAGCCAAGATAAACAAAGACATACAAAACATCACAACAAAAGATGTGTCGTGTCATTGGCAAAGGCTACTCCTCATTCTAGCAGGCTCAAGGTGGCTCTGATGAAACAATAATGGTTTTGCCTTTCACTAAGGGGTCTTAGGCTTATAAACAATGGATTAGTTTAGGTTCTAAGCCGCCAGAAACAGTGTGAAATACACTGCCAAATCCCCTGGGGGACTAATGAGAAAGGGAAATAGAGGTACGTATTTAATCAGGTAAAAACTTGACTAAGACTCTTTCCATTGATCTTCCCTTCACAAATAATTCTAATCCCACTCAAGCTCAGGATAAGTTTCTTTTCAATCTTCAAACTATATTCTAGGTTAACCCCCCAAACAATACAAGATTATATAAATTAGAGAGGATAGAGATTAGGTGGAATATCGTAGCTACTTCTCCTCACTATCTGGTCAGGGAAAATGGAAAATAAAATACACAGAAAGAAAATTCCCTGGTTATTTTTGCAATATGCTTTCAGCTTCATATCATTCTACAACTATTGGGCCTATCTATATAAAAGGTGTGTCGTATAGCAGGTCATTTATACAGATGTGCATGATGTTATGCGTATCTTAGATATATATTAGATTAGATACAAATAGAAAAACTTAATTTCTGTTACGTTTATAATTTCCCATGAAGGTGGTGCCCTGAACACTATTGGGCGCCTTTACCCTCTCCACAGACATTAGATCGTTGATGTAGTATTCTGTAGTATTTAAGATCTCTTTTTCAAAGGTTTTTAGAAGAATTTTCAAGGTTTCCCTAGGTTTACAGAGATTCTTAAGGTTTCGTGAGCAACCTAGCCTCCCAAACATTCTGTTTAGTTCATTTTTGTTTCTTGTTAGGTTATTTGTATGACACTCAAAAAAAGCATTAAAACCTAAAATTGCAAAGCTGCACTGTGCAGTATTGGGACATTCTTGTTACCTTATTTCATGTAGAAAAACATTATTACAACATTCTTTATGAGGAAGGTCTCAATGTCATTAAAGTGTAATGTCATTACAGCATTCTTCAAAGTGAGTCTCAACCTAACCTAAAATAATGTAATTGTTATGTGACAAATTAAAAAGTAATGGCAAACCAAAAAAGTATGGTCGAAGAACGTACCCATTACCTCACTGCTTGCCTGGGCTTATACCAGATTCATCTTACCCCCTTGCCTTGCATGTCCAGGCTCCTTAGGCCCTGTTGTTCTGGGGTATAGGACTTCCTGCATGGGAAGAGGGTTGAGATGTAGCCGCGTCCGGAGCAACTCACCCAGTTAGGGCGAGCTGCTCGGAGCTGCTCCAAGACACGCTCAGCCCCTATAGACCGTGTGCAGTTATGGTAATAGTGTATATAGTCTGCGGGGGCAGATAAAGGATTTGGGAAAAGGGGGAGGTGGTTGGCATAAAGGGATAGTACTGAAACGGCGTGCATTTTTCTCATTGGCAAGTTTAAGTCCCCATCAAAAGGAAGGGAGAAGGTGAGGACATCTAGGACCTCACGTGGATCTGCCCCTGGCCTATGTGTTTTTGACCATAATTATGTTGATCATATGCGATACAAAAGATAGCGTGTACATACAATATGCAATAGACCGTATGAAGATGATATAGATACCAAACAATTGTTTAGTCTTAAAGTATTTGGGAAGTTGGTATAAATGTGGTGTACATTCTATATATTATAGACGCTTTCTAGCTGTGGTATCTACCTTAGATGGCTTAGGTCTAAGCACTTTCGATGATTATGAAGGACGTGTATGTAAATAGTGTCTCTAGTCAATTTCAACTTAACAGTTTCTGCATCTACTTAATAACTCAGTTGGAAATGATAATTATGTGTATTGCCTTCATCTACCAAATATTATACATTAATATACATTAACCAATTGCACTTATCCACCTGCATGCATTGGAAATGACTCTGCGGTCATTCACCCCAGAACCATTAACTTTACCCTAACCTCCTCCCTTCACACCTTAAGGCACCCTCCTCCTCCTACCTCCTCCAGGGTGGAGCGCCCCCAAGTGCCTCACCTACATCAGCCCCCTCCACCCTGACAAAGGGGGTCCTCCTGACACGAGCTGTTGGCAGGGGTAGGCCCAGGAGGAGCACCTGGAGCAAATAGGTAGGGGAGGGGGTTGGGGTGTGGGGATGGAGGGGATATAGGTGGGAAGCTGTAGGTGAAAGGTGAGAAAAGCTGTTAAGCCCTGTACTTATTCGGCAAATTTCACAAAGTTGGATGGTTGATTGGTGCTAAAATTGGCCGATTCTATCGAAATAATCGGCAATGGTAGATTTGACTCTAGAACACAAAATATTAACATAGAGAGATTATTATGAACATTGTGCAGATGACGTCACAGTGCTTAGAAGGTTCTGGCAGCCATATTGGTGATCAACCGACCATTTGATCTTTAAAAATAGATAGGGTATATTTTCATCAACAGAGGATATGTTGGTGATCCACAGGAATCAGTAAGATATTTACCCTACTACTTTTACTTTCACATATTACAGTCTACACACTGAACTTACTTCAAGAACCAGTGAAATAGGCTGTTACAAGCCAGTCCATTTGGTTGCTGATTTGTTAAACAGCTTTTTAAAGGACCTGTACGTGGGAACTAGCAAATTAGGTCATGACACCATTATATAGTTCCCCTCTCATCCTCTTTGTGGCTTCATACTGTAAGGGTTAGATACCCCCTACAAACACCTATGTTGTGGGTTCGAAACCTGGAGGGACTTGTATATTATAAATTTGGGCATACATTCAGGGTTTCTCTCATTTCCCTAGGATCACATTGTTGTGGATATCACATTGTGATCACCAGAATCTGGTGTCCTGATGTTGTCTGCACAAGGTCTATTACATTATATAACCACCACCCTCCCTCTCCTATCTAAATATACCTATTCCTGTCCCACCTAGCGTCTTTGTTACATTCACCTGTTCAGGTACACAGGACTTCACACTATGTTCCTCCAGGACATCTCCATTGTTAGGGGGGTTGTGGAGGTAATCAATAGAAAGTATATTGAGCCTTAAAGCCTAGCTTGACAATGGGAAAGAGGGGCTTGTGGCAGTCATAAGCTAGACATTTCCGGATTTATATGGAAAGAAGGTACTTTTTGATGGACGAAGTTGCTGTCTGGTTCTATCTTTATCCAGTATCAACAGTCTAAATGTGTCTGTTTTTAGACTGTGTGGTAGAGTGTAGTGGTGGATCTAGCACTCGTTAGTGAGTTTTGTTTCGAATCTCACAATATAAAACACACAATATCTTTCCGAAAAAATGAAGCGGTGCTCGCACCCATGCCCAATCCCCTCTAAATCTGCCACTATGATATAGAATCACAAACATTAATATTTTACTACATTGAATATATCAACTCTTTTATTACAAGAAGATTGAAAGAAATAATGTAACTGAGGGTCCACTGGTGGGGTAGGCCTTTCTTAATAGACCTGTACATTGTTCCCCTCATTTCAATTTAGACAATCAGTTTGAAACCCAGCCTTTATTAATTTTGTTATGGGTCACTGCCATTCAGATATGATATCAGAGAAAAATGACACAGACTAAAACAGACAGATATTATACAATTTACAATATATTTTCTCCCCACCCTCCCCAGCCTTTGACCTATCACCACCCACAAACAACACCCACCACCACCCACCACAACCCATCACCACCCACCACCTACCACCGGCCACAACCCACCACCCATATGTCTCCAACGGCCCTACCATCACCCGCCATCCACACATCACCCGGAAACCACCACTGATATGTCTTCCACATATTCCCAACCATCCACCAGCCACAACCACCCCAACCACCTCTACCCCCCCCCCCCCAACACCCCACCACTCCACTACCCCACCATCCCACTACCCCACCACCTCCAGCACAGATAGACACACCCAGAGTACAGACACTAAGAGGAGTTGTCCCCCTGGATGGCCCTCTATTGACTCCATGGGGTGCCTGGGGGCCATGCCCTGGAGGCTGGGTGTCATGAACCCTTTTACCTGGCTCCAGGGGGGGGGGGAGGTTTGTGGAGAGGTAGAGGGTAGAGAGGAGAGGCTGGAGTGGTGTGGGCGTGTACACTAGTGTTACATTAAGCCTCTTTCTAGGACTACTACCTCCAGTAGGGAGTATTGTATAGGCAGGAGGGGGATGGGGTTACTTAAGCACGATTCCCATTGGACTGAATCAGAGCTGGATCAGATTTAACATGTACTTATATAAGAGGAATTACTGGGGGTGTCCGAGGGCAGGCGTATGACCCAGGGGACTTTCATGAGCTGAGGGCAAAGCCCCAGGTTTGAACGATACCCATGGGTTTTATTACCCGCACAGCTGACAATCGGTCCGTATTGGTTGTGGTACGTATTGCCAGTCATATGAATCGCTCATCATTCTCAGCTCAGTAGTTTTATCATTATTTGAATATTATTTGAGCGATGAAATAAAGAAGGACCATTGGGTTGTCCTTTGGTGGCTGTGCGACCCATGGGGATCGTACAGATCTCGGGCTTCACCCTCAGTACAAGACAGTACCCTCTGGGTCATACGGCCACCCTCAGACGCCCCCTGTGGTGTTCTTATTATAGTATGGCAACCTAAGAACAACCCATAAAAGACACCCGAGGACGACTCAACTGAAAAATAGCTTTGATATGGTGCCAAAAATAACTTGGCTTAATAGACACCTGGTTAGACTAGATATGGGGAATGTAATATCAATATTTAAAAATCTGGGAGGTTTTGAATTCTGGAGCACTGTTTTTAAGGTTTCACAAAGGTAGACTTTAATGTGCAGAACTTCAAATAGCAATGCGTGATATGAGAGTCCATCAACTGGATCCATATCTGTGTTCACATTCATACGATATACCTCGAATTGAAAGGTAAGGCTGGAAATGAAAGCCATACCAACGTCTATATATATAGGTAGAAAAGCAATTTTAATGTACGTAAAATACGTTTGGACTGGTATGAGGTGCGTGGTAGATATTGAGATTCTGGATCTCTTTTCACATAGAAAATGGCCTCGCGTGGGCATTCCACACAACAAATATGAAGGTTCTTTCCAATATCTGTGTAGAGAGCCGTTTAAGGTAACATCAGAACTTTAGAAAATAAAGTTAGAAATGAATAATTCCGAAGGTTGTCCTCTGATGCTTTCTATATGTCTGTTAGAAAGGACGAAGGACTCATGATACAAAGTTTTCATGCTACATTTTGTTAGAACTGACTTTAAATTCTTATTCAACTGATATCATGCATTTGCTACTGAGAAGACCAAATTCCAGGCAGTAAAGATTACCTAGTGGAATTCAGGCTTTACACCTTTAGCATTTGGTAGCCATTGCCGTAGCAGTCTGCACATCATTATGGTGTTGCTCAAAATACCTTTATGCAAATAAATATTGGAAAGAAACTTCTATTATTGTAAGGATTGCCCAAGCCGGGACATTCTCTCTGTAAAAAGAGATCCAGAAACTCAATGTTTGTGGAGTGGTGGGTTACCGACGCGGCCGCTTGCTTCACACGACCACAAACGACCTGCTGGGCCAATCAGATTGCTTGTATTATATTTTTATTTACTGAGGTCAATGTTAGGAGGTATCCCATTGGTCAGTCTTTCCCTCATATCACTCAGGTGAGATTTGGTTTGTGACTTTCAGAATCTCAATATTCACCAAGAACATTAATACCTTATTCCAGGTATTTTGTATTTTGCAGAGAGTACCTCCCCCCTCCCCCTCCTTACCCCATCCCTAATCCCTCCAGGG
Source organism: Lepidonotus clava (assembly GCA_936440205.1). Classification (NCBI taxonomy): domain Eukaryota; kingdom Metazoa; phylum Annelida; class Polychaeta; order Phyllodocida; family Polynoidae; genus Lepidonotus; species Lepidonotus clava. The sequence goes on from OW387138.1 coordinate 12,212,014, forward strand.
TCCTAGAGACAGTCAGTCTGCCCACTCTCCTCCCCCCATACACTGGACACTGTAAGGAGGCCCTCAGTGTTGTGTAGGGGTCAGTCAGAGGTCCTGACCGACATGGTTTGTGTACTATCAGGACTTAGGGCTGACTCAGTAGGCCCTCATGATAGATAAACCTCACCAGCCAGATCCCACCGATAGATATTATTACCCGCACAGCCGGCATATTTTTGACAGGGAGTATTGACTGGCCATACACGTCGCTCCATATTCTCAGTGTTTTCTAAACAATAATGGGATTGATGAAATAAAGAAACACCTTTGAGGTCGTCCTCAGGTGGCTGTGCGACCCATGGGGATCTTACAAACCTCAGGCTTTTAATACCCTCTGTATGTGACGATCCCCTATTGGTCGTACGACCACCCTCAGACAGCCCCTGCGGTGCTTCTTATTATAATACGCACTTATTGGTGGAGAGTACTCACTGACCGATAGATAATACTCACCCACTGATAGGTTATACTCACCCACTGGTTGATACTACTCACCTAAGAATAGATAATACTCAGCCACTGATAGATAATACTCAGTAAGCTCTCATGATAGATACACATCGACAGGCGAATCCTACTGGTAGATGATATGTACCCATTTGGAGATAATACTCTCCCACTGATAGATAATATTCATCCAATTAGACATAATAATCTCCCACTGATAGATAATACTCACCTTCTGATAAATGATACTCACCCACTGGTTGATAATACTCACCCACTGGTTGATAATACTCACCTAAGGATAGATAATACTCACCCACTGATAGATAATACTCAGTAAGCTCTCATGATAGATACACCTCACACTCACCCACTGGCTGATAATACTCACCTAAGGATAGATAATACTTGATCACCCACTGATAGATAGTACTCGCTAAGCACTCATGATTATAGATACATCTCACCGGGCAAATCCTACTGGTATATAATATGTACCCATTGGAAGATGGTACTCTTTCACTGTTGGATAAAACTCTCTCAGTAATAGATAAACCTATCTCACTAATAGATGCAACTCTCTAACTGATAGATAGTACTCTCCCACTGATAGATAATACTCATCCACTAAACCCTGGTGAGAGATCCACCCACTGATAGATTATACTTGGCCCCTAAATCCAACTAATAGATAATACACACTCACTAATAGATGATGCACATCCTCTGTTAGATAGTACTCAGGCACTAAGCTCTATTGATAGATAACACTTAGAATCCCGCCGGCCGATCCCCCTTAAATAATGCTTCCCTTTCAATAGTAACTAAAGATCCGTTTTCCCTGCTGCAAATCATACTTTCTCAGTACTACTCACTATGCAAAGGACCGCCAAACTACCTTTTTCTCTATACTACTTATACGCTAACACAGAAGAGATTATAGTCAGAAATCCCCTGGGTTGTCTTTCATAGCCGACAACTATCGCAAAAGTGACAAATTAAAAACTCCGATGCTTTTGGTTAATTCAAATCTTTGTCGAGTATATGAATCTAGTTATGGTCTTCGTAGAATCTAAATTGACCCATCAGAAATAACAAAAAAAGGACAATAACTCTAAATCTTTAGTTACAAGTTATCAGTACTGACTGGCCAATGAACATTCATATTATTTAACAGGACTGCAAAAGTTTACAATTGTACACATATAAAATTTGATGTTATTCAACAAATAAGACAAAATACACCAATAAATGAAATTTTCTTTTTCTTTGCTGATGCCTTATTTCATCATAAATCTAACAATACCGTCCAAGGGCCTTATAACTGTTATCAAGTAAGACTATTTTCGACCTATCCATAGAGTGGCTATAAACAAGTCCATTGGCAGGTCTGGCCGACTGGATGGTGGGGGTGCATGTAACACTTATATTAACCCGGCCAAGTCAAGTGATGGATAACACGGAAACACTTCATCATCCCACTGTGTCCTGGCCCAATGGACCCAGGCCGAAATCCCATCACCGACGCTATAGGCCAATGAAAATATCAATTAGTTCAGCAGAGCAATCGATCTCTTAACCCTTTCCTGATGACAGATGCTTTAATGTGTCATCAGACTTTCAACGTCTGATGCATTAATGCATCAACACAGTATGGAAGTGTGATTTATAAATGCATCACCACACTATTCGACGAAGGCCAGATGCATTGGTACATGATAGTTATGCATATTTTTTAAACCAATTTAAAATTTGACTATTTACAGAATTTAGATATTCCATTTAGAAAATATGACATAATATCAAATTTAGAATTCCTGTTCAACTTAATTTTCAGGCATGGACGTCATGGAATGGAGCTGTATATCAAAATATCATATATGTTGAATACTTCATTGTTGCCTCTTTTAGAGATAAACTGTCGTTATTTTGAAGTGCGGTCCTGTCATGAAAACATTATGGCCGATTTACACGGTGTACAGTTAGTGGGTTTATCATATAGAGTCCTTGCTCATTTTGCGTTTCTTCGACGTAATTGACACTTAAAATTTTAGAACATTGACCATGTTGATTTTAATGTTGTCAGTAGCATTTCTTGTATTCATTATTTACCTCGCTATCATAATTAAGAATTTGTATTTACCCATATGGAAACTTACCCAATAAATTTCCAACCCTTGGCCTACCTGAAAAACTGACCTAGACAGACATCCCAAGCCCAGATTCTTAATGGCATAATTGATTTGAAGTGATTAAAACATCCCTAGATGTCAGGTGAGGTTAAAACATTAATCACTAGGGTACAGACTGGTATATAAAGCGGTCACTCTTCCGAATCGCGCTCTGTAAGGTATTGTTGAACACCATTGAAATTTTAATGGGACATGCAAGTGGATCCATCCCCTGGAAGCAATAGAGGGGGTGTAGATGGGGGTCACGATGTCGCTGTGTTGAATTTACGAAAAGCCCATGTCACTTGTGGTTGTCGCTAGGAGATTTCTATATCCCATGTCGATTTTAAGAAATGAGCATGTCCCATGTCGCGATCTCTTTAATATGATGTTGCATGTCACTAAGCCCCATGTCGCTCTGTCGAATTTAAGAAATAGCCATGTCACCCTGTCGATTTTAAGAGTCTATATCCATTATGGAGAAGTCGGTCAGCATCTCTTTGTACTTAGTGATTTATTTCTGGCCATTAATTGTCATGGGTGACACTTTCACAGTTTGGGTGTATACATTGTACCTCAGCCAATTGAAACATTTGTATCTAGATAAGTAAATATACTCTAGTGATGGATCCAGGATTCTGAAAAAGGTATGGCATACTATTTCATCATCCCAAGTAGATCAATTTTGGCCAGAGTTTTGCAATTTGATAACAGATACATAAAAAGTATGATGCCTGTCTGAGCGCCAATCCCTAATTCCACCACTGTAAGCCAATCAAAAAGATGCATTTGCTGCCTCTGAAAAAAATATGAGGATTTTGGCAGGATTTCATTTCTTTCGAGTTTAATTTAATTTCACTGTATTATAACCTAATCTATGTAGTGTATTCTTGATATGAGGGATGAAGATCTATTATTCGAGTTTTTCTTGAGAGTTTTTCTGGGTGAAATTGGATTGATAGGCTAAATCTAGGACGTACAACTTTTGCCTTGCTAAAATACTAATTCCATCTTTTTTTCTTGTTCTTGTAGCAGCCACTTTGGAAATTAGATCATTCTCAGATAAGGCGATAAGAACAGGCCATTCATTCTCAGATTAAATCTAGAATCTCAGACCTAATATCCCTTTTAAAACTTTCAAAAAAAGAAAACTTGCAATGTAATTTACAAGCACAGCCTCGTGCTTGTTCAGTTTAGCAGGGAGTGCAAACCGTTTATCTCTCAAATTCTATGCATTAGATGGGAGCCAATCTTTACTTCAGCGGATAAAAACAGCGCCAGACGCTTGTTCTGTAAGCCCCAATGGATCTATTAACCCATCCCTATGTACTCTCTAACCCCCATCCCTTTCAACCAGCCCTGTCCCTTGCCTCGGCTAGTTAGGTGCGTAATACCCATACCAACATACATCGAGGCTATTCTCAACTTCGTGCGAGGGATCAAACTGCGACCGTGACACCGGAAGTGCGAGGCTAGCGGTTCAAAAAAAGCGGAACGGCGAGCGGCGCAACCGAAAAGGATCAGGGAGCAATTTCATTCGCTCTGCTGGCCTGGCTGGGCTACACGAAACAGGGTTGGTTCTCCCTTGAACTTCAAACTTCTTTTTGGGGACAAATGGACCGTTGCAAATGGGCCCTAGTTGGTGAAGGGCCCCTTTCATCGATGTTTAAACTACTATAGGACCGAAAATAGCAAATGAATAGTTAATCTAAAACTAAATGTTCATTCATTTTATTTTTCAATTCAAGAAGATATATTTTTCTTGTTAACTTTTCTCTTCTCTTACTTTTCTTAAAATTTGTACAGATTCTTGATGATTTGCAATGCCTTGTTTCAAGTGTTAGTGGCACTCTTACATAGGTATACCCTGAGAACTTTTTTTGTGAGAATACGATCATATTATAAATAGTTATAATATCCTGTTTTCAAATCTCTTATATGACACTCTATGTGCATTGAGCTACTCTTAAAAGTAATCCTGGAGTAGTATACTTCCATTGCTTGCAAAGAAGAGAAACCAGATATCCTATGGTAGCCCATCTTTTATATTATTACTATTAGAAATCTGTGATCTCCTTTTTGTAACAGGAGACACAATCCTACACACCCACAGTTTTTAATAACTTATGAACCAAATACTGTACTCACAAGTTTAGAAACCTACCGTAAAACCCCTCATATAAGCAGCGGCTTAAATAAAGGTTAATCCCAGAAATGAGAGCTTATCAGGTCTCAACTTTGGCAATGTGGCTTAAATAAATGTTTTCCAAACCCTTTGACGCTATGCGGTTCTAAAAAAACAATTCTGACAAAACATACCCAACTTAAACAGGTTGGGGCAACGGCTACAAAATAGCGTCGTTTCATGATCTTGCATCATTGCAGACTTTAAACCCACAGCCGTAGCAAGATACCACATCATTGCAATACACACCTATGCATATTTTACATTGCCTCATTTCTAGTAGCAATATTTCATGTTTAAGAATATGCCTAACTTTAAATGACTTGTTGCGAATTATTATTTCACATAATTGATCACATATCATTGTTACAGCAAAATGTATCGTGTAGTTTCTTAGCCCTGTGCATACATTTCTGCAGTCAGTAGATGGGACTCCACTGAGCAGACGGCACCGTCACACTTCAATGATTTCCCGCGTATCACTCTCCAGTCCTGGCTTTGGTGTGCAGCTTTATTACACTGCTGCTGTTATTCTGGAGAGTGATAGGATTTGATCACACACCGAGTCAGTGTCTTGTCTCGGCATTACATTCTAATACATTGCAAGATTCAAGTCGTTGCCCCAACCTGTTAAACTCAAAGCTAAGGCGCGGCTTGAAATAGAGGGTGGCTTCACTTAGCGGTTTTACGTTAATGATACTCAAAGTCGAAGCTGCTCTTCCTTCTCAGAACTTGATTGGGAAGGTGTCAAAACCAGACAGATTGGCTGGCAATAGTTGGGCATCTTAACCTGCTCAGTAAACACTAAAAGCTACCTAGTGAGACAGGAATCTTCAGACCTAGTGGCCTGGTCACATCCCTTTCAAGGCTCAGGGTGGTAGAGGCGTTGATTTATAGGTTCTGGGGCGGAGGGATTGCTACGGGATCATTTATCAAGGGGTCCCAGCTAAGACTGATGTCTGAGTCATAGGCCTGAGTTAGAGTTTTTTTAATGTAGATTTAAGAAGGGATTGGACAGATAACTGTGATGTTCCATACATATTCTTAGTTTAAATATATAGTCTTATTTTAGATTGGGAAGTCTGATAAGTTTGGCTGTAATATGTATCTTATTTGTACAGAAAGTAGGTATAATTGGATAGAATTAAATTTGTTTTTGAGGAGTGATAGGACTATCTCTTAGATCTTAAATATGACAGATCCAGAACAGTATTCCTCATTTTAACCCACAATCAAACATTTCTGACAGTCTTTATAATCACTTGGTCATGTTTGGTATATCTCCGACACTGCCACACAGCAATACCTATAGTTAATCACTCTTCCTTGCTTATTTTAGACCCCCCCCCCCCTCCACCACACACACACTCCAACTCCAGTAACAGATCCAAGGGGTAGGATTCCATAGCATGAGGGTCCCCTTGTCCCTTTTTGGTGAAGGGCTAAATTATACAATGAGGAAAGAATAAGGCGTGAGCATGCAAATGGGAGACGTTTTAGACTCATCCTATACGTTGACCCAAAAGCACTTTTACATCATGGATCCGGCTCTAAACCTACCTCCCACCTCCTAGCTAGAAAGCTCTACCACAACCTCTACATTATACATCTAAATGAGTTAGGGCTTATACCAAAAGCTCATTGCCTCCTTTGCACTCCCTTGCATGATAAGAAACAATTAACAGAGTGACCCCTTAACCATCAGGCCAGATGGGGGTCAGGGAGGTGCAGATATCTGGACACTTATCGGATTGGCCTGAGGCAGGCCAGGGCTAGTTTTATCACCAAAGGGGACTGGGTACAGATGAATACAGCTGGCGCCAAGGCTAGTCTCCTGCACCCTGAAGTGCCTGCTCTTGAGTCCAAGTATAGACTTTATACAAACTTGATCACCATGCTCACATTAAAACCACGTGACTATCAAGTATTTTTTGAATTTATCAATAAAGAATAACAGAAACATATATTATCACAATGTTTGTTTTCAGACTAGAAAGCTACAATCTACTTAAATCACTCATCTTAGCCAGAATTATAAGTGTGAATTGTTGGTACACACTTTCAGCGTATTTTTATTTCTGAAAGTACAACGGAACTACTCCGAAAATGCGCCAATGGTTTAAAAATATTCCAAGAGCAATACCCTGGAAACACCCAGCATTGAAGGCGCGTACCTTTGGTACATGGAATACAGACTTTAGGTCTTGTCAGGAGAGTACAAATTGGTCTGAGGCCCACCCCATCATCTCCGTGCTTTGACCTATAGCTGTATACTCATCCCCAGTCAGAGCTGCTCAGAGCTGCTCGTCCCTCAGCCCTCTACTCTCTACTCCCCTGTCCCCAGCTGCTCATTTCCTACTGATTCAGGCTTCATCCTACCCCGATAACTTGACTGATTATACCAATCTAGCACACCTAGTATTGAACCAGTCTTCCACCAGTGAGCTGACCCAGGCCTATATTTTACCACCTATCTACCCTGAGCTAACTCTATAGAAATAACACAGATACAGGAACATCCAGGATTGTTTGTGTACCCTTTGCCTATTCACTTCTATCAAATATTCTAATATATTATCTTTATAATTGTTTCAGGCACGACAGCTGCAATCTGCTTAAATCGCTCATTTTATGCCTATTTTGCAGCATGCTCTCTAGACCCAGTATTATCAAACATGTTCTCCTGACTTATATGTTTCACACTTTCAGGATATTTTCATCATCGAAAGTACACCGAAACTACTCCGAAAGTGTGCCAAAGGTTTTAAAGTATTCCAAGAGCAATACCCTGGAAACACCCAGCATTGATGGCGCGTACCTTCGGTACATGGAATACAGACTTTAGGTCTTGTCAGGATGGTACAAATTGGTCTGAGACCCACCCCATCATCTCCATGCTTTGACCTATAGCTGTACACTCATCCCCAGTCAGAGCTGCTCAGAGATACTCGTCCCTCAGCCCTCTACTCTCTACTCCCCTGTCCCCAGCTGCTCATTTCCCCCTGATTCAGGCTTCATCCTACCCCGATAACTTGACTGATTATACCAATCTAGCACACCTAGCATTGAGCCAGTCTTCTCCCAGTGAGTTGTCCCAGGCCTATATTTTACCACCTATCTACCCTCTCAAGCCATAGAAATAACACAAGTAGGCCTATACAAACATCCAGGGTTATTTGTATACCCTTTCCTTATTCGCTACTATCAATTATTGTAGCATGTATAATTATTATAATTTAGGGGGGCGGGATGGTACAGTCGGTAGGGTGCTCGCCTCACACATGGGAGATCAGGGTTCGAGTTTGGGTCTTTCCGGCTTTACCACCTTGCCTTGCCGTTGTTCTCACCCCCATAAATTCGGTCAGCCAATTGGTAGTCAAAAACCGGAGTTGGTCTCGATAAAGCTGACAAATTGCTGAGTAGACCTTAAACTCCAACACATCATCTTCATCATCATTATAATTAACTCAGGCAAGAAAGCTACAATTTGCCTAAATCACTCATCTTAGGCCTATGCCTTTATTGCAGCATCGCCCCTAGCCCCAATACTATCAGACGTGTACATCCAGTATTATGTTGGTAATCACAGAACATAATATCATTATCCTTGGCCTATGGTGAGATCATGGTCTATGGAAATGCTCATTGTTTTCCTCTTGTTGTGTGATAAGGATATCCCTATGTTTTGTGAGTTTGTGTACCCTTATTCACCTCCCAAAACCAGGAACTATTTTAATAGGGCATGTGCGGCCAAATAGCGGTGCAAAAGGGCCTGCTTGGTACCAGCCAGGTGTGTACAGGTAGCACACCTTGACCAGCGTCCGCTGTGACCTGTGATATGTCCAGTGAAGCATGTCACCAGTGACCACTGCTTGTACCTGTAATCAACACATTGGGCAGTTTGGTGGCCGGCTGGGGCTACTTTCAGCCGCTATTGGCGAACACTCCCTATTGTATTTCATATGCTTTCTTGATCTCGCATCTTCCCCAGACAAAGAATGGAGGTAAAATTAGGTCATTGGCATATAGTTAATGTAGGTTACAAATGCCTAGACAATTATGTATAGATGGAAATTCTGTTTTGAAACTCAGCATTATAACAATGCTATCAATTTGTTGGATAAATGGCAGCGGTATTAATATATCTATATATGAGACTTGTCAGAAATGTTGTTGTCATTCATCCTACTTGTAGATTTCAATCTGTCTCTTGGCAGCTATGGGTGTGTGTACACCCTCCTGTGCATCTCCTGCTCTGCTTTGCTCTGCTCTCCCTTATGGCACATTTCCTGGACAACACCAATTTGCAGTGGTCACCTTTTACCATTCATCCCACCCACTCCCTGCCCCACAGGGACTGTTTCTAGTAATTGCCTTCCCATCTAAATTTTCCAACCCACCAAAATAGCCTTTTACCAGAGAACTTTTATCTAAAGGGACCGGTCACTTTCCTAGTTTCCTAGTCCATCCCAGTTTACAAGTTCAAATTTACCATATGATATTATTGTACTTCCTTCCCAGATGATTCCCATAAGACACTAGTGTAAAAACAAAAATGAATAATGACAAAGAAGAATGTACATTTTTATCACACAGACAGTGCTAACCCCACATATCAACGAGGCACCATTTTGTAGAAAATAGTGATTTACTGCCACCTAAACAAGTGATAATATACAATGTCCCCTTTTACAACGACAGGGTTATCAAAGGCCTTGTGCGCCAAGCTGTTGTGTGTATTGCTCCGTCTATGGGACCATGCACATTAAATAACACCTGCTTTGATAAAGGTGTAGGGGTATGGTCTCTACCTTCTCATAGATTTGATCACCATCAGCACTCTTGATATGACCATGGCAGTTGATTAGGGCATAAGTAAAGGCCATATTACACTACGCGTTAAGGCACATTTGCGTTGCCCAATGCGTCTGATTCGCATTATTTTACCAACATATTTGTAATTTCCGACGTGAGCTTCTTGCCCAATGTGACTCAATGCGTGCCCAACGCACCCCGACACGTACCCAACGCGACCAGGCACGTGCCAATGCGACCCCAACGTGTCCCAAAATGCGTAGTATAATATATTTCGTGCAGGGTCGAGGTGGGTACCCAATGGGACCCAACGAGTAGTGTAATATCCCCTTAAAACGGCCCTAACACGTGCCAGACACGTTGGGAAATATTGCCCAACTCGACCATACACCCGACGCGTAGTACAATTAGGGCTTAACAAATAACAAACCAACCAGCATACAATGTTGCCCAACAAGAATGTTCCACCTATGTGACACAACTGTAAAAGAGGAACTTTAACTCACCAGTTTCCATATGGGTAACAGTGAAAAGATAGTTGGCAGATCCCTGAGTGCCCATTCCCCTTATCTAAGTTCTCAAGATTTCCTCTTGCCTGAGCAGTTAGCATTTTACACTCATTTGCTTTTTTGGTAGCATGTGAGATTTAAAAAACACCTCTTTGAGTTTCCTTCCTCTATGAAAGTAAATCCAATTCATGTCAATGCCATTTGAAGAAGTGGTTGGTAAAAAATGTTGTGCATGTAGGAAATTACCCTGGATGTGGGAGGCACTAGCTGCCTCTGCTTTATCATTCTGTGGGGTAAATCAAATTAACTTAAAATAGAAGAATTCTCAAGAGTTCCACATTTCTATTAATATGCATTTGATTGCTAGATGATGTCAATTGTACCCTCACATGACAACTGTATATCTAAGTTCAAAAAGTATATTAGATTTCTCTAAATTGTATTGTTCCCTATCTATTACATCATTAATGGACAACTCTATATACAAGGATGAAGAATAATTTTTCATTTTCTGAAATTAGCTGTATTGTTTTCAAAGAACAAAATACATCATAGTTTTTTCTTTTCATGAAGGGTAGCAAATCAAGGCCACTGGTGATTATTCATATTCTAGCTCAACAGTAGGAAATGCTCATTAAAAGGAGTCTAGCCTCAAGAATAGACTCGAATGAGCATCTCACTGCACTGAGCAACTCATTCTACTGACAACAACAGGCTATCCTCACAGCATCCTCTCAAAAACCATTCTTGGTCTCACGGAATTCAACATACACATGCCTGTTTGGCATTCTTTATAAAAGTCTGCTCAAAGGGAGTTTCTATGAGCAGAACAGAAATGCTCACTGATTGCTTGTGGTGAAGTGACTTTAGAGAGCAGCTCGAGTTCAGAAAGAAAGACCTGGACTTTGGTTGCTCATCGTTAAAGTCCTTGTTAAACCAGTTTCTGTGAGAGTATAAAGTAAGATGTTAATTACACTGAACTTACTAATGAGACTGAATATCTATTTTTTCACTTCTATGACTATAGCAAAGTTTTAATTTGAAGTTATAGAGATCTTTTTATATGATATTTAAACTTGTTACTCAAACTGTTTCTACCATTAGAAAAGCTCTCCCGAAAGAACATTAATACAACTCGTGATTTGAAATTTGAGTAATCTGTTGGCCTACATTCAGGTATCTAGATACAGGTTTTTCTACCAATACATCCGTTTTACTTCTGCACCAGCTAATAATGTACTAAATATGTTAAAGAAAAGTAAAATTACACCATTATAAAGTAAAATTACATCATTATATCATAACAATAAGTTAATTTCAATAAATCTGAATATGCACTAAAGGTTTTCTTTATGTGAGACCTGAACAATCTAAGGAAATGCTGTGTCGCATATTGTTATCTATTGAACGCAATGTTGAATGGGCTCTTCAAAATTATTGCGTTTCTATATGGCATTACACAGATCTTCTTGGCATTGTATTTTCCTAGTTCTCGATGAAGGAAAAAGCGATGACCAGGGAATAAGAATTGGATAGGGATGGTTTAGAACACTATTTGAGGTTACATATATTATGCTTTGAGGTATTGCTTCTCTCTGCAGTTCTAAGGTCACTCTTATCTATACATATTGCAACTGGGAGATGTTTCCCTACTCACTTTATCATTAACGTACTCACTCACTCACTCACTCACTCACTCACTCATTTACTCACTCATGTGATTTGAAACATGAAGTCAGCGACAATTTTAGTATCAGCTAGCAGTACTGTTACAAAATGTGGTAGTATAGCCAGTCCTTGTATGCACACTTCTTTGTAGACTATTGCACCCTTCAGTGCATTTGTCATACAAAGTAAAGACATGCAAAATGTCGTGTAAAGCGTGGTTAAGACAAAGGAATGGGTACATCCGTTGGCAAGACATTCAGAAAACTTTTCTAGGCATGATGTAGTTGTTATATTGCTGGACTAAAATACTAAAACATACTTAAAAGATAGCGTTACAAACAGAACTCGCATGCATCAGAACGTGTCTAAAGTTTACCTGGAAATGTTTTGTGCAGTGAATATATGTGGAAGTGACAATAGTAAACTTTTCTAAAACAAGGTATAGTAATACAATTGTGAAGGAATACTTCCCTGACTTAATTAGTTAGAAACATGTTTAGTCACACTTGATTCGTGCAGACTAATACTGGGAGCTCATCTCTATTCAGAATTGCATGGGTGAGGACTTTTCTTGAATGAAGGTCGTGATTTGCATATATTTCACCTCTGTAACTAGGACTATGTTTCATTTTCTTATAGAAAGATAAATCTCATGTCTCACGACTTATGAGTTCCATTGTGCACACAGTGTCTTGTAAATACCTAGCCTGTTTGGTAAATGACACTTGGGGAAAAGTGTGGACAGGAGTCTGGGCCCCTTAGATGGTTTGGGGCTCGTGGGTTTTGCGGACTTCATGGTTTAGGGCTCAAGTAAAAGTGAGAAAAGGAGGGGGGTTCGAAGGTCTGCCAGGGTTTACCCATAGATTCATTACACATTCGTGATTGGAACACCCACCCAAACCCACTTCCTTGGCCCGTCCTTGGGTGCTCATAACCATCACAATGTTGTACTCCCATGTATAAGTGAACAACTTGTATAGGCATCCAAGAGGTACATAGCAGCTAATTGGTTCATATTGATCATATGATTAGAACACTAAAACAGTTGTGGAACACAGTAGTGTGTGTTGTTTGAGACAATTGACAATATTTATGTCACTCAAAATTACACACTTTCGAGTCATATTTCGAATATTACCTATTTCCATATCATTTACACTATTATGTCATATTTTGAGTTTCACTAAATTGGGAATTTTTTAGGTATTGTCTTGGATTCTGATCTCAGATACAAGACATTGTAAATTGTGATATAGCTAACTATACTTGTGTGCTGTACTATAATTACGTTGTTTGTACCTATACGTAAGATCATTCTTATGAGTCAGTATGGTTGATAAAATTAAAAAAAAGAAAATTAAAAAAATTTGTTATCTAATTGTTACACTTAGGAATGACTCATAATATACGTTATATACACAAGGCACTTTTGTCACTGCCTGTCTCCCCTTACACTTCTCCATCCTACCTCCCTCCAATATGTCTGCTGGTAGAACCAGGCCTAGGGGTATGTTTGTGGAGTAGGGATGTAGGCTTTGGTTGGTGGTGGCGGTTGTAGTGGTGGTGGCTGTGGTAATTGTTTGGCTCAGGCAGGTTAGACCAGGCACCCAGACATTTCTGATGACATTAGATGTTGGCAGGCATGGTACCACTACCTAATCTGACACAGAGACATAGACTTTCCTTGCTCTTACCCTCCCTGCCTCCTGCCTTCTAACTCTCTCTGAATTCTACAGATTCTTCAGGCAATACAGGAGTGACAATCTTCAGATTTGTAGTTTCTAGCGGGGATTTGGTTATTCATAATAAACACTCATTTGCGGTATATATCATTCAGTTGAAAGCGAACTTTGATGATTGTGTACATCATTTCTGTGTCAAACCCATATTAATTCAGTCAAGTCTTTAAATGCAGATTAGAAAAGGATCTATGCAATAGCCTTCAATTTACTATAAATATAGATTTAATTCAAAGTTAAGCAAATTAACCAGTTATATTTACTTAAAAAGTATTACTTGAATAGAATTTAGCTATTGGAGAGTACAACCATTAAATTATGAGCCACACAAGAAATTTCAAGTAGTATACTACTCATTGAAGTGCGTTGTTTGTATCTGAGGTAAATATTTGTATAAGATATGTGACTTCTCACTGCAATATGACCATGGAGAACTGTCCTTATGGAGACCCCTAGTAAGTGCAGCTGCTCGGTGTACTCTGCTGATCGTAAGAGGCTGAGAGGTAAGAAGATGATAGGGGTATTTGGGGGAGAGCCGTCTTCTATGGCCTCACATAATGTTGAGCTTTACTATGTGACCTATCCCCAATCTGTCCAAGTCTAGCCTGACATCTTCACGCTAAACCTTGTTGTAAAACTAGTATTTGGGGTTTGATTACCTGCTACAAAATATCCCTGCTCCCTAAAAACAGTTTGTGTTGCATATACTTACATTGACTATCACTAATCCAGTGATGCATACGGAAGTTTGTTGATTCTGTTACGTTGCTTTTGTGTTACTTCACTATAATTTTGTGGGCCCCTTAAGAAGGTTTTGTCGTCCCTTATTGAATTGTTCCTCATAGAACACTTTTCTTTAAACCAACAGAAAATTGCTATAAGGAAAGCATAACATTCATGAGGATTCCCATTTAACAGGCCACAGTGATCAGAACTGGTCTGTTTGATTGACTCTGTAGTACAGATCCCTGTAATAATGTTTTTGCAAATCATTCATTTCAATGTCTTTCTCATAGGACAGCTGTCACAGACGACACCCTTGAGATGAGACGGGCTGTGAGGGCCTTTAATTTTGCTTATTACACTCTGCAACTTGAGCTGGGATACTAGCGCAATAAAAAAATCACAGAAAATTTGCATACAGGCGCAATTAAACGGTTGTTTTGTGCCATTGATTCACCCTTATTCATCTTTAATTGACTGCATCCCCATTATTACATCATGATACAACAGCTGGAGGAACATGATCTGATGTACGTGACGTTGTTAAACTGGGAAAATGTGGAGGGTTTTACGCTTGTGGAAAAAATGATATTATTTCTCATGCGTGTGGATTGTCTGAATTATCAAAATACCGTACCCGTGTCGCATAGTCTGATACCTTCTCAAGCAACACAACACCAATGTGACGCTAACTGCTGGCAATACGATGTCATCGTATTGCACGTATACAAATTGCTTGTCACTTTGCCCTTCAGTAAACTGTAACATTGGACGGCAGAAACCAATACTGATAACTCAAGAAGGACTTCAGTGTAAACATATATGACTGGTATGGCCACAAGGCCTGAATGTATCATCCTATGATCCTTAAGCCTATATTTCACCATGGAATGAAAATAATAATCAAAGATCACAACAACTTTGAGTCAAAAATTGCGAGGGTGTACATTTCACCTATCAACAATACCTAGGGTCACTTCTAATTCTTCATAAGAAAGGTTACAGGGAACCATGTATGCTACACTTTGAAGAAAATTCTAAATCCTTCCCGCCTTTATGGGTATCCATTTTGTTCTGTAGTGTAATAGATCCAGCCCTTTTGATTGAGAGGCAATATTTACAATCCATACGACGACCCAGATCAAATATCCTAATTTCGATAATGTCAGCTGAAATAAAACCCAAACAGAGTTGTTTGAATTTCAGCTGTTGTCCTACTGGTCAACCTAGTCTTGATATTCCAAAATGAAGTGAAGAACCAACTACCCTGAAGTTTGCATTCCCTAAAAATGAAAGTGTTTCCCTTTTCCCCCCATGGGGATGCTGGTTGGGGGTTCCTTCGGGAACCTCCTGGGAAGAATAGGTCCCCAGCAGCCCCTTGTTGTTCGTAGAAGGCGACAAATGGGGAGACCAGACTTGGTAGCTAAATTGGTAGAGTGCCCGCTTCGAGTCTTGGGATTTATCTGTGGCTGAGTCACACCAAAGACTTTAACAATGGCAGTGGTCACTGCTTGCCTGGCACTCTGTATGAAGTAAGAACCAAGAAACATGACTGGTCAGCCCGGTGTCAGTATAATATGACTGGGTGGGGTATTGTGTGGGCCTAAGACATGATATCTCAGTGTGGCAGCACTATAAAGAGGGCATTGGGTCCCACTGTTACAAATAGGCACCTCATTTCATAGATTCGGTCACCGCCCCTGTGGCGTAAAACTAGCTGAAAAGCTTTACCTTGTGCAGTCTGGTAAAAGAACCCTAAAGGGTTGGCCGGACGTTAAACTAATCCCACAAACAAAACACAAATTTCCCTTTGCACATTAAGAGACAACAAGGTCCATAACCATGACAAAATTAACTCTTGTTTGTAATTATCATTATTATTCATGAATCATGAATCTATTGGACCCATGAGAGCCACATTGCACAATCTTGTGCTCCTAAGTAGGCCATCTTGGTTTTTTTTTTGACTAATACAGGATCAAAGTCTCACTACTTGGGACCTTATTCTTACAGAAACTACAGACACTAAAACCATTCCCATTCATGTACAAATTTTATGTAGTCAAGTTAGTGGTAATATTCAAAACCAGTCAGCCATCTTGGATTCTGACTTCTTCCACAGACTCAAAACATTGAAATTTAGCTTCCCAGACCTTGAATCTCATAATATACAGAGCAACCATGTCTTCTATTCATTCTAGAAGATAAAATACAAGCCTATTTCCAATAAGAGGCAGCCATGTTGGTTTTTGACATCTGCCTGGCTTCTATTGATTTGTCTATGGAATTCCCATAACAGAATTACTTATTAAGCACCTGTGGTCCTTTTATATGGCTTTAAACCATCATTTTGTCAATATATATACCAATGTTGTAATTTTCATGAAATTGGCACTTTACGTCAGATTACGTCAATTTAGACCCAATTTATTCAATATAGTTCATCATTTTTGCTATATTTATTTAGATTTCGATGCTTTTTACTGTACCAAAGAAGATTTAGACTGAAAACATGCATTAGGTGGTCACAATAGATAACAGAAAAAAAGATTTAATCATTTTTTGACCATTTTCCACCAAAACCATCACTTGTTACCATGGTAACCAATCAATTTTTGTAGTTTTGCTCATTCCCCCTGTTCACTAGGTTCTAACCTTCAATTTGATTGCATACACAAGTTTCCAACATTGTTTTGAGGGCAGCTGGGGAGGAAATACTGGGATTATCTTTTTTCTCAGAAAATGCTATTTTTTATCGGAAAACGTCATTTTTCACCCAAAACCCAGAGGCTTTGACAACTAAGAAATGGATTTTTGAATTCTATGGAAAATTTGGGTTAGGAAACCACCTTCAAACCTTTTGGCCTCAGTCACATAAATAAAAGTGCCGCATCTCCTGGACTACTGTCTACGAAGAGTTATTGACTCTCCCAGAGATAGTTTGCAACGATTTATTATTAGATTTTAGAGAAGGGGTCCAATAGATTATGTAAGACGACCCCTTTATTCTATACTTTGGAACCAAATGATCGTAAATCAATCATAAATCAATCATAAGTGCCTAAAATACAGTTTGTCAGCTATTCGTGGTAGGGAGAATTAGGTGTGCACCTAGCGCCCGATATGCACATTTTACATTCAGGGGGACTCTGGTTCTGCATGATTTTTGTATCTTATACACCACGTGTATGCATGAAATAAATCCTTAATTTAAACACTTTATTTGTGTGCTGAAGGATCAAGCAGCCTGAAATTTACTAATAAGAGCAGTGTGGACGGAAGTAGCATCCTCAGTCTCACTGAGCAGACACCCTGCACTGTGCAGCATGTTATCAAGGCTAGTGAATGGGGATTAAAGGTTGGCTGTATTATTGCGTGGCAAATAAACACAGTACAGCAAGACTTTTATAGAAGTAAAAATAGCAAAAGATGCCCTGTGCCCACAGCACGGCGAAGGTGCGCACTGCTCTGTTGTATACAGTGCAGTCAGGGTTAACGTTGGATCGGGTGCTTTGAACTAACACCAATTTAACACAGTACATATTCAAGGCTTAAGACTGTATTCCACATACCGATTTTGCATTTGGTTGATTTTCTTTGAGATTATGGCATTAATCCTTACATACTCGTATTTATAAGCGTATTTATTGTCATGAGTAACTATATTTCAACGAACATTTGTTATTTTTTATTGACTCTGTATCTATATATTGTTATTGTATGTTGAAGAGAGCATTGTGTATCATGCTGTTTAGGCATTCAATGTAAACAAGTGCTTTTGCACTTATTTTGTGTCTGATCAAATAAACGAATAAAAAAAACTATATATCATTTGAAAGAGAATCGTAAGATCTTCCTAACAATGTATAACATTTCTATTTTTGATTTTATTCCTGCTGCCGATTTTCAAAGTCAGCAGCAAAATCAGTATGTGGAATACGGCATTTAATCCCTTATTAGCTTGTTCTTTTTTGCTAAAGCCTATATTCCACATGCCAATTATGCTGCCGATTTGAAGAAAATGGCAGTTTAAATGTAACCTTTACTGTAGGGATACTAAACATATGTATCTATAAAGGTTTTACTTTTTTATGAATGGTGAATATGAAGTAAAGTGTCCTGCCATAACATCTGAGAAAACCATACAAACACTAAATCGGCAGCATCAAAATCGGTATAATTATGATGTACGAGCTTTATGCAAATCCCTCCGTTTCCCCCACTCCTCCAGTATTAGGCATCTACCAGCTCCTCCAGGGGGCAGACAAATGTATCTGGCCGTCACGGATGGTTGAACAATCTTCCCGGTCTTTACTTGTCTATGGTATCCATCACCATAAGGTATAATGGGCGCCTCCAGCTCCTGTAGAACCCCGGAGGAGGCACTGGACCGAGACGACCTGCTCGGAGCAGCTCGTTTAACTGGAAGTGAGCTGCCCCTGTCTCTGCACTGCCCCATTCTGCAGCGAGACACCCTCTGCTCTAAGAAAGTAATCCATGAGACCAGTCTCTGATATGTAGGTAGAATACTCACCATCAGTGGGGGAAGATTACTACGCGCTGTGGCTCAGAAGTAGTTTGGTGGTTTTCGCTGGTGGGATATAGCTCGCAGGGGCCGACCTGATGGCAGCTAGAGCACAGAGATGGATCTCCTTACAGAGAGGGTTGTATTGCAAAATGGCACAGGCGTAGGCAACTTGGAAGATACTACATCAAGGATGGGGTATATACCCATCCTCAAAAGTAGGTGGAGTCAGAGTGGGGGGAAGCTCATGGTGGTACTTCTTAGGCTAATTGTTTGTTCATTTGGGATTTGACCAACCCCCCAGCCCTCCAAGGTTTTATCCAGACTGAACAAAGTGATGCTTTTAAGCTATGGGTCATCGTATCTATGACATGATCAAGGAGAAACCAGCCATACGAAATACTACCCTACTTTTCTTTTCTTTCGAAATGTGCCCTTAATCTTCATGGGTTGCGAAAAACAATGTATCTGAAGTGCAACCTTTATCAAATTTTCGGTTTTATCATGAATGTCAGTTATCTTTATAAGGAACTTAGGGTTATGCGTGAATCCTGTAGTGGAATTTCAAAGGCCTAGGGAACTATAACGGTTTCATAGTGAATATATATACAACATCAGAGAATAAACTTAATGCTTACAAGTATTCCTCCTACGTCCCTAACCACCCAAACCCCATTCCCCCTTCAAACCCCCTACCACTGGACAAGCCGTCAGGAGGGAGGCAGTGGAGGAGCGGGTTAGTGGATAGGACGACTTAAACCATATATCCACTAGGGGATTTTGATAAAGTCAGCTTATTGATCACAGCAAAATTGGCTGATTCGACTGTACCAATTGGCAATTTTTAGCACTGATTCAGATCACCCTTCTGTATGCAGTATTAAATGTACTAGTTTAATCTGAATTGGTGCAAACGTCAGCCAGTTATAAAAAAATGAATCGACCGATTTTAGCACTGATCAGTTGGCCGATTTTAGCACCAATTCAGATCACCTGTCTTTATGCAATATTGCAATATGTTTAATCAGAATTGGTGTTAAAGTCAGCCAATTATTAAAGTATAATCAGCCGATTTTAGCACTGATCAGTTGGCCGATTTTAGCACTGATTCAGATCACATGTCTCTATGCAGTATTGAAAAGTACTAGTTTAATCTGAATTGATGTAAAAGTCGGCCAATTATTTCACTAGAATCGGTCGATTTTAGCACTGATCAGTTGGTCGACTTTAGCACCGATTCAGACCACCTGTCAGTATATATGCAGCAATAAAATGTACTAGTTCAAACTCAATGGGTGGAAAAGTCTGCCGATTATTAAAGTAGAATCGGCCGATTTTAGCACCGAACAGTTGGCCGACTTGATAAAATCTACCCAGCGCGGACGCAGCTTTAGGAAGGAGGGAGGGAGAGGTCAAGACCCTACCGGAAGTAATCGTCTAGAAGAACATGGCGGAAGTAATCGAGTAGAATCGAACGGCGTATGTATGTAAATGGATAGATGGAGGGGTCGGGGGAAGCTTGTAGGGGAGGGGCGAACGGAGTGTTAGGCATGGGTCTATGGTTTCAAAGCACTTCCTCTCACTTTTTTATCAGTCTTTGATGGAAAAGGTTTCGCTGAGGTAAAAAAAAAAAGGACGATCGTTCTAAGGAAATATATCCATTTCTTATTGAACGTGTTTTTCTCCGGTGTATTGTGTGTCTTTTTGCAGTAGATGATAGTGGGTGGAGCCTTTGTGAATTTGTTTTCCTTTATCGATTTTTGTCTTCTTTCTTTTTTATTGTATTTGTGAGTTCTGAATACAAATAAAATACATAAACTCAACGATATACCCTATTCGTAGTTATGAATATGACTATGGGCAATTACACGGATTAATCATTCATGTTTTACTACAAAGATGATACACTTAGAGCAAAGAACTAAGCATGACATATTTATACTCATATTAGTGTAGTCACCTTCCAGAATGAGGCCATTGGCTATTGTGTATTATCTTCCTGTCTATGGGCCCATGCACATTAAAAACACCTGCCTTGTTAAAGGTGTAGGGGTACAGTCTCGTAGATTCGATCACCATCACCACCCTTCATATGACCCTGGCAGTTAATTAGGGCATAAATCAACTAATAACCAACCAACCTCCTTCCAGAATCAGGAACCAATGCGTAATTACCAGATAGTTCTGGTTATTGAGAAGTGACCTAGTTAAATCAGTGAAACCAACCCTTGTGCCAAGTTATGTAGCTATTAATCGCGTCTCCTCAAAACTAATATCAATACATCAACTCCATTTCATTGCAATGCAAATTTGCAAACCTGATTGTTCGAATTTTTAATACTGATCCATCTTGGGTATCTTTGCAAGTGGTACGAGTGGCATTTTGTTTTGTGGTTTAATGTTCTTCAAACTGTTCTCCTGACCCATTCACTTGGAAAAAGAAATTGGTTTCAAAAGTAAATTTATTTTCAGACCAAGTCTTCCAATAATAAGAATCATTCTTCTTCTCTCACGGGTAGGTTCAATTTTACTTGCAATGAGAGTTTATGAGTGTGATTGCTAGGTTTGATGATAGAATCACACAACAACCAGACAATTCTGTTCTTTTTCTGTTTCACCATTTTTGTGGTGGATCAAAAGTCAACTCAAGCCATGACAGGCGTCCCACCACTCACCATACGCTAGTTCCGTCTACTCGCTCCCCAATCCGTATTTTAATACCCACCTTCCCTGCCTGTCCGTTTCGTTATCTTCCTCCCACAGGCTTCCACGTCACACATGGCGACGTATAAAAGAATGACTAATCCTCGACATAATGACCCTGGGAATCCCCTGGGGCAGTGATCCCTGCTGAGATAAGAACTCACCCCCTGCTCCAGGGGGGCATGTGATACTGATAACAGGGGTATTAACGCTGGTACTAGACAGGCACCTGAGTCATTACTATGCATCGCTCAGTACAAGCGGAGTACTTTTACAGGTGCATACGGGAGATTTTACGTTGTATCCTGTGCACCAACTTCTGGCTTATTATCAATTAAGCTGGTACTAAGGGAGATTCAACCTTGCATTTCCAGCACCAATTTCTAGCTTTTTATCAATTAAGTTGGTACGCTTCAGGGATTAATACTGCTTCAAATGGTCTAAGGACTATCCCTTTCTCGCAGCCACATAATGGCACATGTAACAGCAAATTATGGTTTTGTCAAATCACACATTGTTGGGCAAAACCCCAGCATCAAATTTCACCAACTTACTATATTTTTGCCATGCCGAAAATCTCTAGAGTTTAAAATCGAAATATCTAATTCTTATAACTTTTTACACAATTAAAACCAGCCCAGTAGAACAGCCACAATTCAACAGCGGGACGCATCGCAACAGTAACATCCTCGTTGTTAGACATTGAATTGTTTCACTACTTCATTATGCGACGGGACACATGGGCTAACACTACTTCCAAAGCACTAAGGATTATCGCTTTCTCTTTGCCTCCAGGGTAGATGGTGTCATATAAAACTGACTTGTTGTCAGCTCTAGAATCCTGCCCCATGGCTGTGTGCAATTCTTCTAGGCAAACCTGAGAGGAATAGGTAATTGAGATGGATTGTTGGATGTCTAAAGTTGCTGTCAACAACATTCCTTTTACTACAAGAGACATTGAGCCATTATTATGGCCGTTCATACCAAGTATTGTGGATGTCTAGAATCACTAAAGAACCTCTTGGGTTTGATTATATGCACCAGAGGCGTTGTCCCCTGATAAACAAGATAGAATTGATATGGAGAAGATGTTTGCCCCTTACTGTTTTAAAGTGTGTGTCACCAACAGTTTCTGAGCATAAACAACAGTTTTTCTGAGCATAAACAACAATGTTTCAGAGCATAAACAACAATGTCTGATAATGTTTGTAAATCTACATGACAATGTGGGTACTCACCATGTTCCTTATGATTTACTCTTCTCTTCTGACATCATAATGTTTGTCCTATTATTGCTCTTTCCAAGAATCTGTATGAATCGCACACCTGAAATGAAAATTAACTATCATTGTTTTATGCTGGGAGGGAAAATTTTGTGTTGGATATAAGATATCAAAAGAGCTTATTTAAATTAATCGGTTGTCAACCTTTGCAACCCTTATTATGAATACAGCAATTGTACCAACACCATACAGAGGTAACCACTGTTGACGTTAAAACCAACCATAACATTAAAGCTGAAAATAGGCATAGTGGATTTGCTGATGGTTTCCCCAAGTGCGTCATCATTCAATCTGCATGTCGAATTTGTATAATAAATACCAGATTCGGGGTAGGTAGAATTTGAGATGAATGAGCACAATTCTTGAAAATGTTTGCATGACTTGTGTAGAGTCTTTCTTTTGAGGGGTAGTATAATTATACAACCTTGCTCATCTAAAACTATCATAACAATACCTATCCACTACATCAATGTTGTTTTAAATATATCAGTTGTTATCATGTAATCTAAGAAATCATGTGTATGAATGTGAAGATGCTGAAAATAAATCAATAGAAAAAAGAAAAACAATATAAGTAAAGGAAGAAAAACAGGTAATCTTTAGAAACAAGGTTTTATTAGGTTCACATTTGCAACGAACGGAGCAGACCCTACTCCTACGCTCGACTCACCCCACCTGCCCCATTCTTTTGATTTGTTTCTTGACCAAATTAGTTGTCGGCATTCCAGATGGCACGTGGATCAAAGGGAGGAATGATCATTTCACGGATCAGGATCCAAAGGATCAATGACCCATGAGACCCTGCCAGAAACCGTGTATTAAGCCTGTGTTGCACTGGCCGATTTCTACCACTTTTGTTTTTGTTAATTTGATTTTGTCATTATGATTATGATACGAAACCACACATGTTACATATTATTTGAAGGAGAATTCAAAATACTTTCCAATAATACGTAACATGTCTATGATTGCCGTCACTCCAACTGGCGATTTTTAAGATCGCAAGTTAAATCGCATAGTGTAATACAGCCTTGGGGGGGATATGGGGGTATCAATAGTAGCACCTGCAACCCGGGTTAGTTCACCATTACACCTGAATACACCTGTAAATAATACTATTTCCTACCTGTGGAACCACTACAACAGATCCTAAATGTGATTCATTCATATATAGATAATTAGGGGTTTCTGGATGTTTTGGTAGTGCCTCATTTGTAAATGGTTAAGGTGATTGTAAATTGTAATTAGACTCGTCCTATCAGTTAATCAACTTAGGGGAGCATGCTCAGGTTCAAGGGTAAAGGTTCAAACCAGGACATCACATGGGGGTTCACAGGGACACGTCTGACTCTAGACTGTAGTTACATCCAAATCCGCTAGTTCCTCAAACTAATATGCAAGAGTAAACTAGGTCACGGAAGGCCTAGTCGGACTCGTTCATGGTTAAAATACATAATGAGAGAAGAGTATGATATAGCAGTAAAAAAGATATAACATGTACGAATAGCAAAAGAAAAAGTTTATCCCAAAAAATAAATGGTGGCTCTGTTAGCTTCATAGTATTAGTTAGTATAGTTGCTTTTATTTCTACCCTTTTGAATACAAATCTCGCGTCCTTTGAAGAATCGTCCATAAACCTTTTGACTTATAGCTTCTCTACAAATACACATTGAAGTTGAAACTATGAAACAATATTGAAAATGTAAAGGAACAATGTCGGGGTTGACTAATGACGGCAGAAAAAAATAGTTTGTAATTTTTGATAAAATAATTTGAAACCTCAACTCACGCCGTTTAAAGTTCCTTCATAGGTATTTATTGTTTTATTATCCAATGAAATGTGTGAAAGGTATTCCCAAATTGGATGAAAATCTGACTCAGCAATCATAAAACATTTAAATGATGCAGCATCACGTAATGGACAACGCTGTTTTTGTTGAATCTTTTCACATGGCAACATGCAATGCAGCACACCTGCACCCTCTCATAGAATAGAATACCTATACACCAGCATGCATGTTAAAGGCCGTATTCCACATACCGGAAGTGTGTTAGCGATTTGACGGCGATACAATTTCGGTAGTAATTGGCAGCACTGCAGATAATATTTACGAACATGTTGGTAATTTTTTCCTGCCGATTTTCAACGCGTTCCCGATATCGCACTTTCGGCCGCCGATTACGTAATTTCAGCCGCCGATTACGTAATTTCGGCCGCCGAAATTGCGTAATCGGCGGCCGAAATTAGGGGCTGACGGTATGGAACGTTGCTATGGAGAGGCTCAATATCGGCAGCCCGCACTTTCGGTATGTGGAATACGGCCTTAAGGCTCTATTACACTACACGACTTTGAGCTGTAATACCAGAATGATATGACGTTTTACTGACAATTCCCACACTAGAGTGACATAATTATTTGAAATTGCCAATTTGGAGTACCTTTAACAAAGTATGGTGCCTCTAATTTGTGTGATTTCTCTGCAGCGTAATCATATCGCAGCTCATGTCATGTAGTGTAATACCGTCTTTAGTGACGGATTTGTGAAGAGTAATGGCTGTATTCCACATACCAAAAGTGCGCTGCCGATTTCCTGCTGATATACTATCGGCTGTTCTGATATACTTTCGGCAGCCTTGCCGATAAAATTTACGAACATATTGGTAAATATTTCTGGCCGATTGTATACGGGCCGCTGCCGACACACTTTCGGCCGCCGATAACATAATTTCGGCAGCCAATTACGCAATTTTGGCCACCAAAATCGCACCGAAATGACAGGCTGCCGGTATGGAACGTTGCTATGGGGAGGCTCACTATCGGCGGCCTGCACTTTTGGTATGTGGATTACGGCCTTAAGGAATAAAACGTTTGATAATAGACAGCGTGTGTGATCATATATATGACCTTTAGAGAATGTGATCATAACTTACTTCTAGTAAAGCCTGTATTCCACTACGCGCTTTTATAAACCATGAGAATTTGGTAATTTCTAAATTCTCATTAGAAATATTAAGGAGACCCACGTATGTAATCATATCAGTGGAATAGAATTCAAAATCCCTTCTCATAATTTATAACATAATTAAAAGTAGCCATTTTTCGTTCTGGCGATTTTTAAAATTGGGAGTATCATCGGACAGTGAGATACAGCCTCAATGATTGCATTAGTACAGCAGCACAGGGTCTGAAACCCACCGACAGTGTACAATTGCAGCACACTAAGCCTGCTTATAAAGCTATGGCTTACTCTTAAGCTATTTTTCTCCAAAATCATATACTGTATGCAAGTCAGCAATAGGTTCTGCAGCGAGAACGTCCTACATCCAGACATAGCAGTCAGTCAGCCAACTTGAAAAGTTAATCCCAGGGGTAGAGTTATGTGAAAAGCAAAAAGAAAAGACCAAAGTGAAGTAATTAAATATGCATGGTGTGTCATAATCAGCTCATTTATCAAAGTCCATTTGACAGCTAGTTCAGGAAGGGAGTGGTGTCCTATTCAGACTTTTACTTACAAAGTTCATTTCAAGAGAATGTGTATTTAAGTAGTCTGTCTAGAAATGAAAAAAATAAAGCATGTTCTATGCGTGGCATTTTACATTATGGAATAGTATTCTAGCAATGTGTTTTTTTGGATTCATTCATAACCAACCTTCTGAGAGCAACAGGAGCAGGGGCGGATCCAGGGGGGCGGATCCTTGGGATCCTTACCCCCCCCCCTATTTTTTGGTGGATCCCTAAACTGCGAAAAGAGGGGAAAATGTCACGTGCGTATGAGTGATTGCATGCGGTTTTAGAACTTACCCTTTATGCTGACCCCCCCCCCCCCCCTTTCGAAAATCATGTATCCACCCCTGAGGAGGTAAGTGTAAAGTATTTGTTTTCCTGCAAATTCAGTTTGTTGTGGTCCACCTCCTGTTATATATACCTGGCGAATCCAGCTAGTAAAAACATTACCATTGTACATCAATCCACCAATCCTCGGCAGTGAATTTTCGTTGTGTATATATCTTTATATTTTACATTTCACACTCTAGTTTAAATTTGTGTAAGCCTGACTTATTTGTCACTTTGCAGTTTGACACATCGTCACGAGCCACCTATCACTTCTCAATGTCATCTAAATCAATCACTTGTGAGGGGGTATTCCACTATACGACTTGAGCAGCTGTGATATGATAGTGTCACAGAGAGGTTGCACATATCAGAGATATCATTCATTATTCATATTATGTGACATGCTCCAAATTGTCAACTTTTATCAATTATGTCACTCATGTATGCAAATTGTCTGTAATGTCATCATTCTGTGCCAATATTGCGGCCCAAGTTGTGTAGTGTAAAACTGCATTGAATTCTCCCTACCATGGATAGCTGAATTTCAGTATTTCTGGCACCCGCAGGCTAAGTTGGGCAGATTTTTTCGACAAAAACATAGGAAAAACTATAGAAAATACAGAAATATTTACCATATGTTTATTTGTAATGACTGAATTTTCTAACCAACTTGAAAATGTTAAGTATACAGATATGAATTGACAAAATGTACAATAGTGAGTGATAGTTTTCAATTATGATGAACCACAAATTATGCCATAAATACCGAAAATATCTATACTTAAATATTGTGACTTGTCGACATATTACGCAGCATGCACCTTAATCAAGGCTAGTCTGCAGGTAAAGTGTAGAAAAT
Source organism: Lepidonotus clava (assembly GCA_936440205.1). Taxonomy (NCBI): domain Eukaryota; kingdom Metazoa; phylum Annelida; class Polychaeta; order Phyllodocida; family Polynoidae; genus Lepidonotus; species Lepidonotus clava. The sequence goes on from OW387138.1 coordinate 12,239,516, forward strand.
ATGCTATCCGTTGTAGGGAGAATTAAATGAGTCTCCAAGTCCACTAGAGGCCGCTACCGCCAACTGCCAAACATGGCTGGAATTTGTTGATTATCTCTGCCAAATTCGGACCGTTTTTTCCCGTTTAAATTAGCCTCATACGACTCAGGTTCCGGAGGATCAGGCTTCAGGTAATTCAGCCAGAAAAAGTGGACTTTCTGAATCTGTAATTTGCAGCCTGAAGAAAAATGTTGAATAACTTCTGTTGCCAAGGAAGTGGTCAAGACTTGAATTATTTCCTTCCATGATATTTTTCTGTGTGTGATCGTTGTCAGTATAACTATAAGTTAAAGAACCAAATAATTTTTTTTTAAATTTTATACTACAATGATATGAATGATATCTACCAAAGATTTATTGATGAAAAACTGTAAATTATAAATATTTTTATATGAATAAATGTGTCATTCAAAAATAATCTTTCTGACTAATACCATATCGAAACATAAAATGTTTGAAAGAAGCTACATTCAAAAGTTGGAGAATTCTGACTTCTAATATTGAAACAAAATCAAACCTCTAGCAAATTGACCGCCTGGAATATAGTCAGCCTATTACAATTATGACTTGTGTCAAAGAATAATTATATCATTCTACCAGCTTTTACTTTTACACTATGATCTTTTCATTATTGACCCTACGATCTCGGGGCCTCAAATGGCAGTGATTGCATGTTCTTCCCTGGCCTTAACACCGCTGTAAAACGTCTTCAACCCATGATGCCAATACAGCCCCAACGTTGCTCCATACAGCCCCTATAATCATTGCCCCTATCTGGCCTTCATACAGACCGACATCATCCAATATAGTCCCGACATCGCCCAATACAGCCCTCACGCCCAAGTTATACACCACAGCCCAAATATTGTGCTGTATAGCCCCCATACTGCCCCCATAAGTCCCTCACAACAACCAATACAGCTCGACATCACCCAATACAGCCCCAACGTTGGCTCATACAGCCCCTAAGCCACCCCATTTAGTCCCCGCATCATCCCCTACAGCCCCCACATCACTTCATACTGTCCCCACACTGCTTTAAACGTCAACAGAAATGCCTTGAATATCCCCTACTGCCAAACATTGCACGCACATCATCCAATACAGCCCCAACACTGCCCCATACAGCCCAACATCACCCAATGCAGCCCGACATCACTTAATATAGCCCCAACATCACCCAATACAGCACTGACATTACCCAATACAGCCCGAGATTGTCCCATCCAACCCAACGTCACCCACTATAGCCCCAACATAAAAAGTATTATAGCTTCACTAAGATATTTGACTCCCGACCATGACCAACATGATTTCTGTGAACATCGTTATGGCGTCGCCATCTATATGAGTCCATGCTATCAGATACAATGCATTGATTCTGAAAAAGAACGAAAAAGACGGCCTGTTGTTTTATTTGTATCTGGTAGCATGGACTCTCATAGGGGACACCACTATCAACTACGTTCATGGCAAAAGGACACAAATTATTAATCTTTGCTTGCTATACGACCCGAGACTGCCCCATACAGCCCCGACATCACCCAATACAGCTCCAATACTGCTCCATACAACCCAACATAACCCAGTAAAGCCCCAACACCCAATCTTGCCCCTACACTGCCCTAAAAGACCCCTACACTGCCCCTCACGGCCCCTACACCTCTGAGGCCCAGGGTCCCTTGGGCCCTAGACCCTGCTGCTTCATCACTGAACTGACAGCACACACCGCTCTGTTTATTGGGAGGTGTCCAGCCCCGCCACGCCTCATCAGGGGGGGAATGGGTTGGGGTTCGTGTGGGTTGGGGTTGGGCTGGAGTGAGGAGGCATTCTGCTGGAGGCTTCTTGGACTATTGCATAAAGAAGGAGTGAAAGATCACCCTCAGTGTACACAAATAATTGTGTTATAATAGAAATACATGCTTTTGAACAAAAACTGAAAAAGAAGTCGAATCATTGCGGTTTATGATACCAACATGTTGATATCCCCGACCGCAATCAATTCATAGAAAACCATTATAAAATAACCGGTACTGCAAGCAGTTGTCTTAAACAGGTGCTGCAAGTACCTTTGTTCCACCTTGTGATACCCAATTTTTCAAATACATTTAAGATACAACAACGATCTAGAAAAAATAAAAATGAACAATTTATGAATTTATGTGTCAGGATCCCTTTAAGTGGCTGTCAGAAAATCTCCGGAGAGGTACCGCAGAGAGGATTCTCTGGACACAAGCTTCAGAGTTGCACAAGGAGGTGGTTGTGGAGGGGATAGTTGTTTGAGGAATGTGGCATGGGTCTGGGGTGAGATGGAAGAGGGGGCCAGGGTGAGAGGAGAGTGATGAGGGGGTAGGGGCAGGAAGGGAGTGAGGAGGGGGAGGGTTGGGGAGGAGGGAGGGATTTCCAGCTGTGCAACTAGCCACATGTCTTTCTTCTTACCCTGTGGTTTCAGCATCCAGGACCTTGGCTTTTGGTCTCCTTGTGACAGACCTCTCTTTGAATAGCTACATGCTCGCAAATGAATAAACTTCCAATGTTTCTACAATAATTTATAAGTATACAAAAGCCATTTGTTTTAAATCGAAAAAGGAACTATATAATTGTATCTCTAATATTTCAGGTTTTATAGTTATTGATAAAGCTGTATATTTTTTCGTTATTTCTCTGAATATAGGTGGGAATCTCTGTGGAGATCTTTATTTTCTCATCAAACTTATATAAAGAGTATATCCTTTAATTATTTTCTTCAATAGCGAAACAGCATTTTACAGTTCATCGTAAATCTTACAGTAGTTATTGATAATCTTAATGAAAATTGCGAACAATAAGTTTCAAATAGAATATGTAGTCATATTCCATTATGAATGAAACTTTAGATTATGGTCTCCCTATGTATTGTAATTATAAGAATGCCTTCGTTCATCTAGTATATATAAAAGTCGCTTAAAGCTGTACAGACATGGCCATAAAGCAATTATAGGTACAATTATATATCACAAACCATTTGAAAAATAGATACATGGGCCAGACAGTCTTTTCCTATAGGGGCTCCTGTTATGCCTCACAATGGGTAACTCAGCTCAATTAAGTTCTCAGCAATACCTATGAGACTGGCAACTTAGTGGGAGCCCTTTGGCAAATTATCTACATTGCAGCCACTGCCATTTCCACAGAATTGTTGATATCCCACAGGGGAACAGTAAATACTAGCTGCTGCAATTTGGATTTGACAACAGCCCTAGCTTTATGAAGAAATATCGGCCAGTTGGTGGTCACTTAAGCCAATCCTCAATGGTGACCGATGGTCAGTTTTGTGTACCCCTGGGGACAGCATTGGCTGGTCAGTTTGACCAGTCTAGAGTAGGGGGGTAGCGGAGGGAGCTTTTCTATGGATCCAATTATACCATTATGACTAAATAAGCTATTGTCTCAGATGTATTATTGTCCTGTTGAGGTACACTTGCTATCTATTGTGCTCATAGTGGAAGTAGCACTGACTGATTTGAGGTAGCAATTGAGGCAATGCAGACCAGTAGTTTGCTTTTTTGTTTGCAGCTGATCCTCTGATACAGGAACAGTCACATACATTCCAGGGTATTTGGATAGGTGTTATTCTTGGACTCACTTTGCACTGCCACAAAGTTTGATAAATCTGAGCGGCGTAAAAAATTGTATTTAATGAGATGAAGGTTTAGCATGTAAAGATATCAGAACGCTAGAAACAGAGATACATTTATGTAACTTTGTCCTTACTTAACTCCTCAGACCATCCCCGTTTTGTGACGAATCAATTGATAAAATCTTTTGTTTGACATTTCTTTTGCGGCAAGTATTTAACCAAACAAGCTATAATCATAGCAGTGTAGCGGAGTCTTTCTCTGTGGGTATGCCAAGAGCCCCTATACCTAAGAAGCGTACCCCTTACCCTGCTCTCCTCACCTACCATAGGGCCCATGCTGGGGGGTCCCTGTACATATTGTATGTCAAACTTACGAAATGGCAATTAACTCCAGAAATGTCTCTTGTCGCCTCCAATAAGTTGTAATGTCACACTCATAATACGGAGTATTTTATGTCATGTCGTTTCTATTTTTGATTAATGTCACTAAGCCTCACCGCAGGCCCGTATACAGCTTCTGCTGTTGGGGGATGGCGAAGTTGAAATTTTGCTTATAATTTCAATAATTTCAACTTAAAAAAGGGCTGGCGAGGTTCGCCAAGTGAAACCTTTCAACAGTTTGTTTTTTACATTGTTTTAAGGGTTTTTACATTGTTTTTTAATCTTCTTAGTTTTGTTCCTTTTTTGCCTGCCACCCCATAACTCCCTGTGTGTACGGGCCAGCTCATGTTACATGTCGATTTTAAGAAATGTCACCATGTCCAAATCCAAGGGTATCATGCCCTACCATAACCCAGTCCCTCGTGTATCTCCACCACCTCACAGTTCAAACTGCCATTGCTATCGACAGCTCCTTAGCCCAACCACCACCGGTTTTCATCAGGATGAGGACTTATTTGACAGTTGCTGGCGTCCCTATCGACCCTCTGGGGCCGTGAGAGGGGCCAGAGCACCTGGATTAATGCCTTTTATTCGCTCGATAAATCAGGAGCTACTCGCGCCTTGACACTGAACACTGGGAGCAGATCGATCGGGGGTCCTGGGCACAATGTGAGAGAGATGTCAGTGGAGCAGAGACCGACCCCTGGTGCTTTAATACCTATGGAATGGTTAGGCTTCTGACTTGAGGTGCTATGCAGAAGGGGAGGGGGGGGGGCTTGTAGGTACCAAATCATTGCCAATTTGTTAGTCTTGCTGGTACCAAATCATTGCTAATTCAGAATTTTTGTTGGCACTAAATCATAGCTACTTTGTAAGTTTTGTTGGCATCAAATCATTGCTAATTTGTAAGTTTTTTTTGGCACTTATTTTTAAGTATCGTTGGTACTAAATCATTGGTCATTTATAAATATTACTGAAGCGTGTACAAAATTAAGGGGTTTAGTCTAAGAAGATTCTTTCTCAATTTTCCTTTTTTCCGCTTGTTAAATCAGAAGCTACTTGCAGCTTGACACTGAACACTGGGAGTAGATCGATCAGGGGTCCTGAGCACATTGTGAGAGAGATGTCAGTGGATTAGGGACCGACCTCTGGTGCTTTGATACCTATGGAATAGTTAGGCCATAATTACAATGCCATGCAGAGCTCTGTGACTTTTGAAGGGGTCGAGTGAGGGTGTTGTAGGTACCAAATCATTGCTAATTTGTTAGTCTTACTGGTACCAAATCACTGCTAATTCGGAATTTTTGTTGGCTCTAAATATCATTGCTACTTTGTAAGTTTTGTTGACACTAAATCATTGCTAATTTTTAAGTATCGTTAGTACTAAAACACTATTCATTTATAAGTATTACTGATGCCTGTAGAAAATCAAGCAATTTATACTAAAAAGAATCTCTCAATTTTCCTTTTATCTGCTCGTTAAATCAGGAGCTACTCGCGGCTTGATACTGAACACTGAGAGCAGATCGATTGGGAGAGAGATGTCAGTGGAGCAGAGGGGGACCTCTGGTGCTTTGATACCTACGGTGGTTAAGAACTGACTGCAGTGCTGTGCAATGCTGTGCAGCTTTTGAATGCTTGGGGGGGGGGGGGGCTTGTAGGTACCAAATCATAGATAACTTAGCTAACTAAGATTTGATGTTACTAAATCATTGCCAATTTCTAAGTATCGATGTCACTAAATCATTGCCAATTTGCAAGTGTACTGGTACTAAATCATCATTCATTTATGAGTCTTACTGATGACTGTACAAAAGTTAGCAATTCATACTATGAAGACTTTTTGCAATTTTCCTTTTATTCGCTTGTTAAATCAGAAGCAACTCATGGCTTGACACTGAACACTGGGAGCAAATTGAGCTGCGGTTAATAGATTCTGAAAGGGGGATTATAGATCATTTCTAACTTGTAATATTTGTTACTATTGCTTATTTGTTAGTATTGTTGGACTAAATCATTGCTAATTTATCAGTTGCGTTAGTACCTAAACGTTGCTTATTTATTTCTTCTCGCACCAACCCCCTTAATACGATATTGCCATTCTCTTCATGGCGTATGTAAAGCCTATAGTTAGTGCCCATTTCATATGAGGCCTCAGAATTCACATTTGGCCTGTACCTGACAGCCATAGAATACGCATTCTGTGACAGGTATAACATAATACTCTTATAGGGTAATATCTTGTATACATCATTTGTGAGAAAAAATCTTTTCAGAACAAATGCCATGAGTTTCGCTTAAAAAGGAAATCCCAAACTACCGCTTTTGTTTACTTCCCAGTTTCTTCCCATTACATATTAACTTCTCCATCCTGCCTTTGGTAATTTTGCCTTCCTTTGAACTCTTCTCATCCTATGAAAAACGTAACATGATATGCATAAATTACCCATTAAAGTGCGTTCTTGTGAAACGGAGAGATACTGAGACTATAATGGGATAATTGCTGCTGCGCTACATAATCTATCGGTTTTAGTTAAATATCAAACGAATGGCATACCTTGTATTATTCACAAGAGTCGCATCTTTTGGTTGGTTTCCTAAAACGCGAAGTCCCAAAAGTCCCAAAAGATTACAAAATATTATTACTAAGTGCTATTATGTTACTTAACACTATATCAAGACAGTATGTGACATAGAAAGTCCTAAAATGATTAAGCTCATTAACTACAAGACATCATTAATTCACAAAATAAGTTACATATGATACATGCAACTAATGTATTGTATACCTTAAACTCTTTTTTTTTCTAATTTTGCCGTCATTCCCATCCCAATACATTCAATCATAGTACCTTGTACAACCCAAAACATTGTGAGTTGGTCCTGATATAGCTGAACAATTTCAGAGTGGATTTACATCAAACAATCATCACAATAATATTTTTTTTTTTTTTGATAATATTTTTATTGGCGTCTTCAAACAGTGTCTGATCTTCCAGACGGTACAATTAGCTTTGTAATCAGGTAATAGATATCCGGTACAATATTATCTTTTATATATATTATGAAGAAAATGAAATACTCCTCCGGGACACTTTTGTTAAATAAATCACTAGACAACATTATACAAACCAATGTATGAGTTATAGTCCCGAATGATTAATAATGATAATATATGATGATTGCATGTGTATCTAGAGAAAGCCCCAATTAAGTACCGCTCAGAGTACACACTCATAAGCATTCAATTCATAAATGTCGAAGTCACTACAATGCCTGGAGATTATTTGTACCAAAATGTAATTTAATTTAATTTTTAAATTCTAGTCTGCTGTCAACATTCCGTATATTTCTCGGAATGGACAGCCATAATTTTGCTCCTCTGTAGAAGGGGGACAGTTTAGCAAACTCAGATCTTGGTTTCAAGACTTTAAATTGTAAAGCAGTCTGATTTCTTGTATTTCTTCCCTGAGTCTTTAACCAGATCCCATTCATCTTATAGTGATACATAAGAGTCAGCAAATGACATTTCCTTCTGGCCTTCAAAGTAGTTAGTCTTGATCTAGTTAAGAGTTCATGTCTATGTATATCAGTTGGTGACTTTATTTTATAAACTATTCGCAGGGCCCTATACTGTAGTTTCTCAAGCTTCGATATATCTCTCTTTCTACAGGAATCAATTAGAAAATCACAGTATTCAAAATAAGGTAATATGGTTTGTTTATAAACTAAAAGTGCAGTAGGAGTATTAAGACAGCATCTTAATTTTTTCAACTTGTAAATTTTCTGGTATGCTGTCTTATACCCATTATTTAGATGTTTCTGGAAGTCTAATTTATTATTAAACCATACACCTAGATATTTATAACTATTTACTTCCTGTAGAATATCATCTCCAGCTTTGATTACAACGCTACGGTCCACACTCCCATTTATCACCATAAGCTTTGTTTTGGCAGTATTCATCTTCATAAAGTTATCATTTGTCCATTGGAGAGCATTTTCAAACAGTCTCTGTAGTTTTTCCTCAACTTGATCTAACGAAGTTGCTGATTCAAATAAAACTGCATCATCAGCAAACAATAGCAGTCTTTCTTTATCTATATAATCCATTAAGTCATTAATATAGAGAATAAAAAGCAGTGGGCCCATAACCGAGCCCTGTGGAACGCCATTAAAAACAATGGCTTCATTTGACAGCATTTTATTAACTTTAGTCATTTGTTTTCTATTTTCTAGATAGCTTTTAAACCAGTTTAACGCTGTTGAATGTACTCCAATGCACCTTAGTTTCCGTAAAAGCCGGTCATGTGATACCATATTAAATGCTTTACACATATCGATGAAAATGCAGCCCACCACTCGTCTTCTATCAATTTGTTCATTGGCAAACTTTGTCAATTTCATTACCGCCTGCATGGTTGATTTTTCCGGTTGAAACCCGAATTGATCAGGTGCAATTATTTTATTGCACTGAAGAAATTTCAATAACTGCTTATGAATGATTTTTTCTAGAATTTTCCCTAGAAGTGGAAGGATAACAATTGGTCTCCAGTTTGTTATCTTCAATAAATCACCTTGTTTGGGAATAGGAGAAACTATTCCTATTCTCCAATCTTCAGGAAATTCACCACCCAGAATACATTTATTAATTAAAGCCACGATTTTGTCAATATTAACCAGAAGAAAGTCTTTCAAGACACAGGAGGAGATACTAGCATGACCTGATGGTTTATATATATTGATTTCTTTTATCAAATCCTCCATTTCCTCAGTATTAACTGTTTCAAAACTTGTCAGTTCATGACTTGGAAATGGACCAATTAATTCTTCAATTGGGGTCTGAACAGGGTTCATTATAATTGGCGAATCTCCCAATTTGGCATAATATTCATTCATGTAGTCAGGCAAGTCTGCATTCAATATTCTACCTCCAGCATTGTCTGTAATATTAATGACAAACTCTTTGGCCCTATCTGGATTCAAAAGATTATTTAGCTCTCTCCAAAATTTCCTATGATCATGTTGGGAGTCTTTTAGAGTCATTTTTACATATTGATTTTTTGCATTTCGAATCATTTTATTAACCTTATTTCTCTGCGTTCTCAATAGACCCAGATATAACAAGTATGACTCAATCAACTCCTCAATTTTAGAGACATCAGTCTCTTTTGAGATAGATTTTTTAATTCTAATAATCTTTCTTGTCAGGTAATTACGATCAGCAATCTCCTCAAGTATTTCCATAGTCAGCCACGGTTGATTCCCATTTCTGACACGAATATCCGCAACCGGACATTTATTGTCAAGGTATTCTGTCAACTGACTCTTCAGAAACTGCCAACAATCATTCATTGATTCAAAATCTGCCATATCCCAAGTATTACATTCACTGCAGTACAATTCTAGATTCTCAAAACTATGATTTCTATAACTACGACCTCTACTAATAAATCTATGGGTACTATTTCTTTTCTTCTTTTTAATACAATAAATAGGGAAATGATCACTGAGGCCATCCATCAAGCACCCTGAATCTGAAATATAATTACTGTTTGTAAGTGTCATAGCGTTATATTTCATATATGTAATTCTCCTATATAAATGTAGTTCTGAAACTGGTATTAAGTAAATATAAGTAAAAGGTCCTTATGACAAAAAGCTGATTCAAACAAAGCAATAACATTAAGTGACGCACGGGAAAGTCCGGGTTTCCGAGAACCCAATGATGCCCGACCCGAACCACAACAAACCCATAAACAAGGACCATAAAAGGGAATGACGCAGGCAGTGACGTCAGTACACACTGTCTGTGATTGGGGAAACTCTGGGAATCCCCATGTTTACATCTACAGGATTGGTAGGCTCTGGGATTTTCCCAGCTACGTTGGTGTTGGTCAGGACTAATCAGATACTGATGTCATGGATGACATCATGGTCATGGGGTTAAAAGACGTCGCTAACCAACGATAAGCAGAGAGGAGACGGGAACGGCAACAAGACGACACAGCAACCCGTGACCAGCAAGCAGCCACCGCCACCCGTTCTACGATACTGGGACAACCCCTCTCCATGACCATATTCACATTGTACTCTACCTACCACTGACCACACTGACAGGTATTTCTGATCATATACAAAGTGACAATATTCTACTACTTCAGGACCTTCTCTCCAGGAACAGCAAGTAACCTGTGAACATTTAGTGAACATTCATCTTGAACTTATATGTGGATCCTATTGGCAATATTAACTACATTTGTGAACCTTCAGGAAAATAAATTATTCAACAACCATTCTCCATGTGACTACTGTGTGTCTTTACATACATGCACACAGCCTTAGTCATATATGGTGGACAACCCTCAAGATTCATCCTCTACATTGCCAAGTGAGTGATCAAAGAACCAGTGTGTGAATAGACCTCCACCAGCAGCCTCCCCTGACCGCTGCATTTTATGACCCACAGCACCACCCCTCTGACTCGCCCATAGGATTATTGATCCGGACGCAGGCGCAGGGCCGTAAACCCTCTATGCCCTTACACATCGAAAGGACACTGCAGTGAATAGGCATAAGAACGGAAACACTGAATAAGCAATTCAGGATGGCAAATCTGGAGCCAATGTACTTTTCTGGTAGTGAAAATGCTAAAATATTCATTACTAAATTTCAGGCTTTTGCTAGTTTAACACCTGATGTAGATCCAGCATCTATTTTCCCATTATTTCTTAAGGGAAATGCCTTCACATGGTATACAACATTGAAAGACAATCAAAAAAACAGTTTTACTGAATTGGAAAAGGTTTTTCTAAAAAGATATTCAATCAGTGAATGCCTACATTACACCAAGGTCAGTGACATTTTTAATTCCAAACAATTAGAAGAAGAAACAGTTCAAGACTTTATGGACAGAATGGCAAATGAGTGTAGTTCTATTGAACTGTCTCAGCAAATCCAGTTCTATGCTGTTCTGAATGGGATGAAATCGACAATCAGATCAAAGGTTTTACTGCAGAACCCTCACACCATGCAGGAGTTACGACAGAGTGCGACCTTAGCAGAGGTTGCTACAGCTGATCAAGTGGATAATGAAGAAGTCAACACGGCGTTGGAGGTATTAAAACAGCAAATAGCGGATCTCAAGAATGTGACCCTCCACAATGCAGCAACCCCTCGACATGAACTGAACATGCTATTAGATTACAGTAAATCTGGTAACCAGGAGCGACATGCGAAGCAGCATCAGATCGACACAAACTACTTTGAAAGGGCACCATACCATAAAACTGTCAAATTTAAACACTCATATAGACAATCCAGACTCTACAAGGCGAAAACAAAGTGTCAGAAATGTAAGTACAACCATTTTAATTACAACTGCCCAGCTAAAAACAAAAAGTGTTTTAATTGTCTCAAATTTGGTCATTTTCAGTCAGTATGCAAATAGAAAAAGCAGCTTTTCTGTGGGAATGCCAGGCCCATAGATAGGCATCAAAATAAAAGTCTCAGCTCAGTCTATATTGAAAAGTCTCAGAAACAAACAGTCATTGCATTTATAACACCTATGGATAGAAATTATGTTCAAGGAAGGATTAAGGGTAATCACATTCGCATGCTAGTTGATAGCGGTGCTGGCATATCATGTATATCTATGAGATATTTGGAAAAATTGGGAATAAAAAGACAGGACCTGAGAAGAAGCCAAGATATAACTGTAATACGAGGTGTAGGCGGTGAAGCATTGAGTGTTATAGGAAAGATTGATCTTGAAATCTGCATGTCTGGGATGAAAATATATCAATCATTCCATGTATTTAATGTATTATATACACCAGTGATATTGGGATATGACTTTTTGGTATCACATAAAGCAAAGATTGACATGGAAAACAAAGTGCTTGAAATTTATGATGGCATGACAGCAGTAAGCTTAGTACAAAAAGATAATCATTTAGGTTTGGCAAGGACAACAGCTCCAGTTGTAATACCTCCCAGAACACAATGCAATTTTCCAGTCAGAATGTCAAAGCTAAAACAAGGCACATTGGCATTGCTAGAGCCAGTATCAAATTTGGATTCTAAGAAAAACATTGTAGGTGCAAAAAGCCTAATCACAGTGGAACAAGGTAAGGCAAACTGTACAGTACTGAATCCTACCAAAGCTACAGTATACTTGAATACTGGATGTGTAGTGGCTACTGCTGCTATTATTGATGAAAATGATGTGCAGCCATTTGAAGATGTGTGCACAGAAAACACACAGTCAGCAGATGAGAATGTATTCAATGTTAATGCAAGTGACTCAAACAGTGATGAAGAATACATAAAGATAGCTGATGAGCTTGGTGTACAGTTAGATAATGCAGATCTTAATGAAGAACAGAAAAAGAAACTAATGATTCTTATAGGGACAAATCGTAAAGCATTTGCAAAAGACTTATCAGAGCTTGGTTGCACTGATTGGTATCATCACAAAATAGATACAGGTGATGCTTTACCTGTAAGGCAAAGATTCTACAGACAGACCCCAGTGATGAGACAGGAAGCAGAAAGGCAAATTCAAGAAATGCTTGACAATGATATTATTGAGAAATCAAACTCAGAATGGCACTCGCCAATTGTCTTAGTCAAAAAGAAGGATGGTTCATGGCGCTTTGCAGTTGATTACAGAAAACTGAATGCAGTTACAAAGACAATGGTATTTCCTCTACCTAGGATGGATGATTTATTCAACACAGTAGGAGAAAGCAAACCTCAATTCTTAAGTGTACTTGATTGTGCTAGTGGATTTTGGCAAATTCCATTAGAGGAAAATTCAAAAGACAAAACTTCTTTCATAACACCATCAGGATTATATCGTTTTAAGAGGTTGCCTTTTGGTATGAAGAACAGCTCATTAACCTTCCAAATGCTTGTTACTGAAGTGCTTAGGGACATAAATTGGAAATTTTCCCTAGTATATATTGATGATATTTTGGTATTTTCAAATGATTTTGACTCACATTTGGACCATCTCTCCCAAGTCTTTGATAGACTTCGAAAAGCAAATCTTACACTCAAAGTTTCTAAATGCAAGTTTGCAACTGCCTCAGTATCATATTTGGGGCATACTATCTCAAAAGATGGTATAGCAGTTGACACAGCCAAAACAAAAGTTATTAGAGAATTTCCAGTGCCACGAAATGCAAATGATGTGCGATCATTTTTAGGCATGTGCAATTTCTTCAGAAAATTCATTCCAGACTATGCACACATAGCAAACCCATTGAACCAACTCTTGAGAAAAGAAGCTAAATTTCAATGGACAGATGCTTGTCAAAATGTATTCGATACCTTGAAGGACAAATTGAGTCATCCTCCAGTTCTAGCATTTCCTGATCTATCAAAATCATTTCAATTAAGCACAGATGCTTCCAACCATGCTTTAGGGTATGTACTTGAACAAAAGGATGACAAGGGAAGAGTTAGAGCCATAGCTTATGGAGGAAGAGCATTAAGAGGTTCAGAAATTGCTTGGGGTATAAGTGACAAAGAATGCCTAGCGGTGATTGAAGTAATTAAAGCTTATCACCATTACCTTGCTAATGACCGTTTTGATGTATATACTGATCACATTGCACTCAAATACTTGCAAACAATGAAGCAGACAACAGGACGTCTAGCAAGATGGTCACTGATGCTACAAGGGTATAACTTCACAGTGCATCATCGACCAGGTAAAAAGAATACAGTAGCAGATGCTCTCTCAAGAAGAGAATACAAAGAAACAGTTGAAGGGGTTGATTCTGATGATTTCGAAACAATACAAGTCCTGACAGTGGACACAGCAGATCCTGAAACAAATTGGGAACAGTGCGAATTCTTCTATGAAAATGAACAGACTAAGAAGGTTGAAAACCTAACTGAAATGCCCAACTATCCTGAAACTCCTGAAAAAGAGATTGAAATACAGGAATCGTTAGTGGCTGAAGTAAAGGACCTTCAGACAATGCAAAGAGAATGTGCTGATTGCAAACCGATAATCCAATACTTAGAAGAAGATGAGCTACCAGACAATGTAAAACAGGCAAAAAGATTGACAGCTGAATCAGATAATTATGTCATGGAGAAAGACATATTGTATCATTTGTATTATCGAAGAGCAAAGGGCTTACCAAAAGCAGATAGACTGGTAAAACAACTTGTAGTGCCGAAACCATTAAGAGCAGATGCATTGCAGGCATACCATGACTCCTTAATAGGAGGAGGTCATCAGGGCTTTGAGAGAACTTACCACGCACTTAGAAACAAATATTATTGGCCCAAAATGTACCGAGATGTGTATGAGCATGTGCATTCCTGCATTGAATGCCAACAAGCTAAAAACAGACCATCAGTAACACCTGCACCATTGCATCCTTTGCCAATTGCAGACATCTTTTCAAGATGGCACATGGATTTTCAGGGACCGGTTACAACTTCAGAACAAGGTTATAAACACATACTCGTTCTAACAGATAGTTTTTCCAAATGGTGTGAAGCAATTCCAACAAAAACTCAGGAAGCCAAAGAAGTAGCAGAAGTCTTGTACAGAGACATTTTCACAAGGTATGGAGCACCACATACTTTGGTTTCTGATAGAGGAAGAAACTTCATGTCAACTCTTGTTGAGGCACTATGCACACTCTTTGACATAAAGAGAGTACATACTAGCAGTTACCATCCACAGACAAATTCAGCTGTTGAACGCATGAACAGTGTTATAGCGCAGTCTATAAGAGCATACGGTAAGTTAAACCAAAAGAATTGGCCAGACCTACTTCCAGGAATAATGATGGCATATAGAGCCACTCCAGCCACTCAGTCTACCCATTATTCACCATATTTCATGATCTTTGGAAGAGAAATGAATTTACCTTTTGATATAGAGTGGATTCCAAAACCTAATATGCCTTATACAGCTCAAAAACATTTAGAGCAAGTTCTAGATAATTTGGAAGATGCAAGAAAAGTTGCAACAGAAAATATGAAGGAAGCTCAAGCAAAGTACAAAAAGTATTATGATCAAAAAGTGAAAGAACCAAAATTTAGTCCAGGTGATAGAGTATGGCTATATGATACAAAAGTACCAACAGGTTTGAGTAATAAATTCCACAAGAAATGGACAGGGCCATATTACATTACTCAAATGGGTCCAAATCACACCTATAAGTTAAGACAATGCTCAGACAACAAAGAAGTGAAAAGCTTGACACATGCAAACAGACTAAAGATGTTCTTTGATCCTGCGAGTAGACCAGTACACAGCCCATTTCGAGCCACAAATGCCACTGAAGCGAACGGAGAAACAGACACAGAGGCAGCACAGCCTGATAATGTGAATACTGCCAGGAATAGGCAGACAAATGACAGTCAGAAGGATAAAAAGAATAATACTGAAAAGAAACAGGAAGACACATGGCACAAAATAGATAAGATTTGTGCATTTAAGAGACAAAATGGTAAAGTATACTACAGAGTCAAATGGGAAGGAATACCCCAGACTGAATGGGTCCTCAGCGAAAATGTGTCTGATTTTGCGAAGCAGCAATTTCATGTGAACAGAACTGCAAGTGGAAAGAGAAGGAAAAGACCACTAGGCAGAAACAGATTCTTTACTCCAGCAAATTGAAGATATGCTGAGATGCCAGATACAAGTGAGAACACTTGGATGCAGACCTCAAAACTCAACAAACAGGTGTAAAGGTAATGATAAATTAACGAACATATGATATACCAGAGCAAAATGAACATGTACATGGAAAATAGGGACGCCTAGATTCTATGGACAGGAATGAAGAACTAGATTTTGATACTACCTACATTCTATTGCTATCCATTTCCAATTTACATATGCGCAGCATTCAGGACACATAACCTTAGATTGGATGGCATGCTTGAATACAGGTTCAAAACAAGAGATACATAGGGAAGGTTGACATCAGAAAATGGAAAAGCATTACAAAAACAACTAATGCAAATGAAGGCTCTGAGGAATTAAAGTGGGAAAGCAAAGGTACTGCAGACCAGCTGCCACTTTCTGACATTACTTTAATGCACAGACAGGTCTTAGCATTGCATGATATGGATGAACCCAATACCTGAACTGATAAAATGATACATGGAATCAAACTGAATTCCACAGATAAATGATGCAGAACTGACTGAGACAATGGAGACTTTGCTAAAACGACACAAGATGTTGTACTGAGATGAGACTTAAGTAACTGAAAACTGGCCGAGAATTATCTGGTAAGTAACACAATGGTTACAGATGCTTTGCAGTTGTATTGGTTGTACACTACATGTACTTGCGAACTGATTCCTACGATGATATGTATACGCATGATACACATTGATTCAAATATAAATGTCTAATTGAATGTTAACTATTCATGATATTGCATGCTATGATGATTGCTTATTGATGTTGACATGTATTCTGTAGAATATGTACTTACTGATACAGCTATTGCATACGATGAACTGACTACTCTATTACTGCATAACATATTGATGTATTTCCTGTATTGTATTAACTAGCCTAGAGTGTTTAACTTTTTCAAGTTTGAGGACAAACTTTTTCAGATGAAGGGGAAGATTGTCATAGCGTTATATTTCATATATGTAATTCTCCTATATAAATGTAGTTCTGAAACTGGTATTAAGTAAATATAAGTAAAAGGTCCTTATGACAAAAAGCTGATTCAAACAAAGCAATAACATTAAGTGACGCACGGGAAAGTCCGGGTTTCCGAGAACCCAATGATGCCCGACCCGAACCACAACAAACCCATAAACAAGGACCATAAAAGGGAATGACGCAGGCAGTGACGTCAGTACACACTGTCTGTGATTGGGGAAACTCTGGGAATCCCCATGTTTACATCTACAGGATTGGTAGGCTCTGGGATTTTCCCAGCTACGTTGGTGTTGGTCAGGACTAATCAGATACTGATGTCATGGATGACATCATGGTCATGGGGTTAAAAGACGTCGCTAACCAACGATAAGCAGAGAGGAGACGGGAACGGCAACAAGACGACACAGCAACCCGTGACCAGCAAGCAGCCACCGCCACCCGTTCTACGATACTGGGACAACCCCTCTCCATGACCATATTCACATTGTACTCTACCTACCACTGACCACACTGACAGGTATTTCTGATCATATACAAAGTGACAATATTCTACTACTTCAGGACCTTCTCTCCAGGAACAGCAAGTAACCTGTGAACATTTAGTGAACATTCATCTTGAACTTATATGTGGATCCTATTGGCAATATTAACTACATTTGTGAACCTTCAGGAAAATAAATTATTCAACAACCATTCTCCATGTGACTACTGTGTGTCTTTACATACAAGCACACAGCCTTAGTCATATAAGTATCAAATCCAACAATGTGCTTGAGGTGGTACCAAATCTGGTGGGACTTGAAATCAATTGTCTCAAAGTGTATATTTTTTCAAAGTCCTTTAAACTTTGTGTTTTGGTATTGGTGCTATCCAGATAGTTAATATTAAAATCACCCAGCAGAAACACTTCCCTACCTGAATAAACATTATTATCCATGAATGACTTTAATGTATTAATAAAGTTTGTGACATTGCCTGCTGGTGGTCGATACACAGTTATTATCAACTGTTTCCTATGATTTTCACTCCGATGGTCAATTGCTATCGATTCAATATCTCTATTAGAAATTGTTAAATCCTTAACCACGGAGCAAAAATCTGATATTTTATCCGAAATATAGCAGGCAACACCACCTCCTCGCCTATTCTCCTCCCTATCCTGTCTAAAGATGCTAAAACCCTCTAATGATAACATGTCATCACTGTACAATTTAGTTAACCATGTTTCTGTTATGCAAAGAAAATCGACTTTTGTATTAAAAGACTGCAATTGCGATAGTTTCGGCCATAAACTGCAAATATTAATATGTAATAATTTTACTCCAGACATTGTATTTAAATCAACAATACTTTTATTTAAATCATCCGTTGAAATAAGTGTATCCCTTCAGGCAATTCTCTGACTCTACACACACATGCAACAAGTATTTACAATTAGTGAGATGATGTTGTTGAACAAAAATAACTACATAATGGATATTTGATAAAATAACCCATCCACCCTCCCCACAATTAAATCATAACATACCGTAGACTGGATACGTCATAGATATGTTTTGTCAAGCTTCCCTGTAACATAAAATTTAATACGTACTATAAATAATAATATTAATAAATACTTCTAGAGAATGGTAGTGTATGCGGGAGAGCATCACACGGAATGTCAATCAGAGTTCATCGAATTAAATCACGATTATTCATAAAGTTCACGAATATCAGTACATCTGTTCCAATATGAGGTACTAGCTCAAATAGATACATGCAAGTAAATTTAGCCATTGCAGTCCATAGTTTGTTAGCAAAAGTTCCTGAGATAGAGTTATCCGTTTTACTGAATCATAAAAATAACTAATCATGATCACTACAAATGTATTAAATTTTGATGTTTTGTTCAAAGAACAATCTCCTGTCTAATTTCTTTATTAGACAATCAGTGTTTGATACGTGGTCATATAGCAGTTCATGATCCTAGACATCGTAATTGATGTAAATACATTAATGTCCAATTTCTTTATCAGACATCTCTAAATATCCTCGTATCCTGGCATATTGTCCGATTCTACGATGGTACACCAATTAATTTATTGGCCCATCTTTTCTGATTTCTTTATCAGAATACTAGATTGATATTAATATCCGTTGCCATGATGGAGGGAATACCGATTTCTTTATCGGACGATTATATCAATGAGAACATTAATAGTGATTCCCCATCCTCTGGTTTCTCTGGATGGTGCGGTCTAGATAGGTGGTGATATGCTGGGCGGTGGCACGACGAGGATGTAGCCCATCCACCAATCTGTGATATAGATGTCGCATTGGATCATGGGGCCCCATGTAACGATGTATCACATTGGCGAAATGGGGAGTGTACATCCCATTTTGGTTATTCATTTCACGGATATGCCTGTTTATATCAACCACCGATCGATCAACAACATCTTGTAGATGGTGCCTACCTATTTCATGATTGTATCGGGCAATGTCAAGACCATAAATGGGACACATCACCACACTGGCACCCGGTAGTTCACGTACAATGCGAGCCTTGGTTTCTTCTAGTTCACCTGTTAGGTATTCCACAATGTTTGGGGGTTATGGGAAATAAGAGTTACTGTTCCAGTGCTACGTAGACGCACTGTAATGTTGTTTATACCCCCATTCACATATATCACGTCGTGATATTCTTCACCAAAGTCACGCACATAGTAGGTGACCATCCTATCCAGATTTGCGCCCCGATAGTATATGGAATCTGCATGCCGAGGATGGAGAGACCTTCCCCTTGAATCGCTTAGGATTGCTACCGAATTCATCCTTTTTGATTTCCAAGATAAATGTTTCACATACCTTTACCGGGGCACCGGTTGTTGACTACATACTGGACACTCAGGCACGAGCAGGCCCAAGGGATCTTGTATGGCAAGCCATTCACATTTACTTTAATGTTTTGGCTCTCAATTTCTCACGCTTGTTTGTTAGGATTTCTCCTAGTTTGTTTTCTCCTTTGAGTTGATGACCCTCGTACTCTGCTGAATTAAACGGGTAACCACCCGCCCAATAAGGGTGGGTAGTTCCCTCAACCAATCTCAGCGGATGGGTTGATACTAATTCCTGGGCCAGGTCGGGATTTTGATCATATTTTGAATCATTCAGTTCCGCCATATGATCATATCTTACAGCTCTCCAGGCTTCATCTGAAGACAGTCCCTTTCCAAGGGCATGAATGATCATGGTGTCGCTTTCCTTCATTATTTTCTCGGCAAGAACCTTGTTCTTGTCATGTAAGGCATGCAGGTGCATGTATCCTTGTTCAACACTGTTGTACGTAATGCCCTTATGGACAAAAGGGCGTTTGTACAAATTACTGAATTTGGTGTTCTTGCCGCTAAAAACTAAGCCGCCCCGAACCTTTCTAATTCTCTGCACTGGTTCTTGTCGTTTCTGAGACGATTGCTTGGCATTATCTAATTTCTCAGGAACGGGTGGCTTTTCTACAGTTGGGATGTTAGTATCCTGTTTCTTCTCATGATCATGCCTATACATTTCAGGTACCTTCTCTAGTGCAGAGAGAAAATATTTCTTGCCAGAAATTATGATTCCATCATGCTTCATTGATACTACTTCCCCCGAGTCTCTGGCCCTGTATGCTATTTCTCTAGCTTCACGCCGATTGAGCCTTGTCTCTTTGTCTTCATCTGCGGTGACCCATGTTGTTGTATACTTCTCAAGTGACTTCAGCTTATACTTGTTCTTGAGAATGTCGTCGCGTACATAAGTACGCAGAAAACATACTCGTATTGGCCTGATGAATGGTTTGTTAGTACCAGTCGGTTGCTTTCTAACATTTATTCTCATGGCCAGGTTGATATCGGTCTCTGCGATACTAACACCCATTTCCTTGCTCATGAGAATGATAACTTGAAGCAGGTCTTCATCCTTTTGCTCGGGCACACCGTTGATGATGATGTTCAGCCTTCTCGGGCTGAAATATGAGGGTGATTCTCTTGGTGAAGATACTGCTTTTGCATAACTAGGCTGATCAGTTTTCACCTTTAATGCTGACAAAGCACTTCTCAGCTCATTAATTTCATCTTGCTGGTTTTGTAGCTCTTTTTTGAGTGAATCTACCCCGGTAGTATTATTTGTTACTTGGGTTTGGACTTCTGCCAGCTCTTTCCTTGTTGCTAGATTTCGTATTGCACGATCAATAGAACGATCCATGTACTTCTTTGTTGGTAGATTGTCTAATTTACGCAGTACAAGATTCATTAATGGTTCATTTTCGTCCTCGGGAACGAAACTTCCATCATCCTCATCCAATTCCAAACTCTCATTCAGTGAATGGCTTGCCATAGCAGCGGCCGCAGGTAAGGGACCTTCACCCGGTACGGGTGTAAGGTCAATCGTTCCGGTCTGATTCTCAGGCGCCAATGTAGGCTTGCTAGGGTCTGATAGGGGTATTTCAGTTTTTTGTTTCTTCGAATCAGGTGAGGAAGATTCTTGAATAGTATTTAATAATGGCGTTTGACCTTCCTTATCCTTGTCCAATGTTATTTTACCGGACCTTTGTCTCCTCCTTTTACGATTCCCACCCATTTAAATAGGATGGTACTAATTATCAACGTAATTCAATAGGTGCAAGTCTATTGTCAGTAGTAAACAAGAGTTCCGGGACATGCGTGTTAAACCAGTGAAATAACAGCTTACAGTACCTCAGATTCTCGTGATTTCCCTCTTAATCTGGTCACCTGTACCAATTATTCCATGTTAATCCTGATCTCTGTGTCTTCATACATCAGATGAACGGGTCAGATTCCACTTTCTTCTTTCAATTTTCTGGTAAAACCGTGATAGTCTCTCCGCACACACACGCACGTCTGTCCCGGTGCTACGCCATTCTCGCCTAGATATGGAATGCTGCTATTTCATGGGATCCATCTGAGTCACTAAGGCCAACCAGGCTACCACCCAACCACCTTCCCTCAGATTACATCATCTCCAGTTTATCACACTGTTGCCCCAGCTTATCCTAATGGATACCTCAGTGTGGGGATAGAGGCGTTACAGAATCAGGATTGAATAATACATGCTCGGTCGAACGGGCCTCACACCATTTGACACTCCTCCTGAAAGGAGGATTACACGCTCTGCTGGTTCCTCCAGGGGCGTCATGGTTCAGTGAGCACCAGGTTTAAGAGTCTGAGGGAGTGCTCAGTCCCCAACTGGTTGAATATTATTGTTGTTGAGGAGCCTATGGATGGTTCAAAGCTGTAGTCGTCTACGCATTGTTTGGCTTGCTTTCATGGAGACTTGTAAATGCAGGCGATGTCAAATAACGTAAGGTTGAATATATGTTGATATCATTGCTCACGCTGTTTAAAATCCCTTGCATTTTTCTACATTTGAGCTTGCATTGCTTTGGTAGGTATCAACAAGCTGTTATCTGAAATGCAAGCTCCTTGGGTTGGCTAATAAAATCAGTTAAAATAACATCCAACGCAAGATAGAATATTGACTTAAAGGCATATAGTTTTATTTATTTGGAAGATACAGGTCTATCTTTATTGAACTTTCCTAGCAATTCATATAATTGTCATGGGGTCGGAGTTTAGCACTTTTCATATACTATAAATTTATCTGTTGTTATATTGGTATAATGTACTGAGTTCAACGTATGCCTCAATAAACCGATGCCATCATTTGTTATAGGCTATTTGGAGCATGAAATGGTGGCTTGAAACACTGCTCACGATTCCCACAGCCCACCTTATAGTCATCTAAAATCCCCTAACCTAAAGTGTTGTATTTCACTATAGCTACAGCTGCATTCCTTAACACCTAGTATGATCATAGTTCAACAGCAATATAGAAACCCCAGAAATCCCTGAAGTAGATCGTGAAATGTGCATAGTATGCTTCTGAAAACAGCTGTAAGTGGTTAAGCCACTAGAAGGACAGGTTCCATACATAATTAAGCCTTACCCTGTTTTCCAAATATAGCTGGCTTCGATATCTTTCATACTTAAATACCCATATTACTATAAGTAGTTTGGAATGTATGTACATGAAGGTTCTGCGGGAGGCCCATAAAAGGTGACACCACTGAAAGGACCAGCTGCAGTTCAACGAAGTTTTCAACCCTACCCTATATTCTTTCCCTTTAAATCTATTGCTTTTATGAAGTCATTCATACCCAATGTTCACCTATACCATTTCCTGTACAGAAACCCCTATACTACTATCAAATGATCAATAGAATATGTGTACAACATACTTCAGAAGGGACCCATAAGTGGCAACACCACTGAAAAGAGCTGTTCCATACATAATTGAATATGGTAGTAAAGCCAGCGCTCTAACCACTATACTATACAGCCTTAAGCCTGTATTCCACATGCCGATTCTGAAGCTAGCGATTTCGTATTTGTTATATTTTTTCTTGGAATATGACATGAAACCATACATCCTATATACCATTTGAATGGGAAATTAAAAACCCTTTCTAATGATATGTCACATGTGTATACGGTGGCCAGTTTCATAACAGATCTCCGCATGATTTGCATTTCATAAGTTACGATGACCTTTTTGGGTGCCGTAGCTACGTGAGTTTTGTTTTTTCTTACGGGAGTTTGGGGGGATTTACGGGAGTTTTGGGTGGATTTACGGAAGTTTTGGGTCGATTTATGCGAGTTTTGGGTCGATTTACACAAGTTTTGTTAAGAAACGGCGGCATATGAGAGTTTCAAACTCACGTAGTTTCCGTAAGCCCACCTAAAACCTTCGCAACTACGGAGGTTGTTATGAAACACCCCACTTATCTTTTATTCTCATTACTAGTTTTCGAAATCGGCAGCAAAATCAGCATGTAGAAAATCAGCTTTAAGATGGCTGTCCAGCTGGCTACCCTTGATGTATTCGCCATCATCGTAGGCCTAGCCCTTGGGGGATCTAAGGGTTTAGTAGCTGGCCACTGAGGAGCTCGAGTACAATTGCCTTCTCCATGTATAGATGGGTGTTTATGGTGAAGACTTGAAGGCTTAATGCCGTGTATATGGCGTGTTTATGAAGGCTTTTTAAGGTTGGGTTTTTGAAAAGGAAAATGCGAAGTTCATAATAGAAAACAATTTTACTGATTTTTTACAGAAAATTATTAAAATTACCCTTAGGAATTCAAGTCCGTACATGTATGCTTATACGATTTTATGTATGTGTCTCATAGATGTTAAGTTCGTAGAACATGTGAATAGCTACTAACACCTATTAAATTACCAGGCTGAAGATAATCTGAAGGGGGCAAAAAGGGAGGAGACTTGGTGGTATTGGGCTTACTTCAGACTTAAAGGTAAATGTGGGTGTTAGGGGTGATTTCTTAAAAACCGTGACAAAATTCTGAAACTCACAGGGTGGTTAGTTGGATGTATAAGGAACATAAAAAAACTTTAAAAATCATATGCCACCATATCAATTTCAGAGATATGAGCATCTGCAAAAATAGTTCTTTACTATTGGAGTCTATTGGGAAAAGTAGTTTTTTCATCATTAAAAAATAAATAACCATGATTTTTACTTTAAATGCTGACAATAGGTGTGTAGGACCCCAATGAGTATTTTATGCCAAAGAAAACCTTAGGTCACCATGGAAAATCTCATTTTATTCTCAAAAATGAGGAAAAAGTGAAGAAAAACTACATTATTAACTATATTTGACTAATTATCCCTAGTTTTTTTCCATTCAAAAATTCACATTCATCATTCCTAAGTGTTCCTTGAAATATTTCTGAAAGTTCAAGAAATTTCGGCAATGAAAATAAAATCACACCAGGTGGCGCTGCTGTGGTCACCCATATTTACCTTTAATCTGAAAATAGAGATATGCACTGGAAACACTATAGCCACTAACATCAATATTCGCCTAGAATTGCCTTTCAAAAATAAGATTACATATATACATTTGGCTGGTTTGTTACGACTGTTTCACATACTCCTAGGCCTTTTTATCGCTAACACAATTTCTATCATCTTCAGGTTTGGGCAAAATAATCATTGGCATGCATAAACAAAAGGCTGGTCCCCATGGGGCAATCAATTTTACAAAAATCAACGGCGACTATGTGGTCTAATCGCCGGACGACTTACTAAACCCTGGGGCCAAAATGTCTGGCAGCAAAGCAACTAGTCGCCGTGGTTTCTGGACGAAATATTGGATAAGTTTAATATTTTTCTATACTCTTGGGCAACTCATTAGTCTTTGGGCAATGTACTAAAGTGTCCTCTAGTCGTCAGCAGATTTGTAACAAGAGCGTCCCAACGTAGAGATTAATTTCTTGGTCTCTGGGCGACTAGTTAGTCGTCTGACGATTATCATTTCGTCCTTGGTCGCCGCTAAAAACCACTAATCGCTGTGGTTTAGTGCATCTAGGCATAATATTAGCATTCTAGCCTAGCCTCAACATAACGGTCACTTTTTGTTACGTTGTAATAACGTTATGTGACGTTCTGACACTTATTAGAACGTTCTGTGGTGGTACATCCTTGGCTGTGATAGTATGGTTTCTCCTTGGACATCGGCCATTTTGTAATCAAATATCTTTATAGTTTTATTACTCCATAAATGTTATAAAGGCTATTCAAAGAGACTTTGGCTGCATGAAGTAATTGGATACTTCCTGTGTTGTCCATTTCTAATAGTTCTTCGTTGTTCCCTAAATTGCTCGCTGCCATTGCTATTAACCTCTTCTATAAACTGTGAACAATTGCTGTTTTGTGGAAGATCTTGATATCCAATTTCTGAGTTTTATGGCATGATTACTATTTCTTTATTGGTAGCGATGATGAAAAACCAAATGAGAAAGGGGTAATAGAATATAATTTATATTAATGAAAATGCTATCCTCCCTCTAGATTATACTCATTTGCCCCAGACTTAAAATGTAAAAAGTAATGCCCATTGGTGAATGTTATTACTCCTATCATAATCATTTTTACTTGAATTGGAATTTGATCAGTACCCTGGCTGACTGAAAACGAGAATGCATATCAAATATGGTACACTTTCAAATGAAATGTAGATCACGTCTCCATTCAGGCTACTGAAGTGAGCAGCAATTTCCATCCAATTAGCTTGGATATTAAACATGCATATGTTGGAATGGCATCTCTCTACTCTATGCCCATTATTTCCCATCTCATGAAATACTGAATACCAGGCAATGGCGTCAAGTGTGTGTTTTCATCTAAAGCCTGTATTCCACTAGGCGACATTGACTTCTTAGAATTTGGTAATTTCCAAATGTTCATTAGAAAATGTACAGACAGCCATGCATGTGACATACCGTTTAAAAGGGAATTCAAGCCCATACAAATATATATATTTATATATATATATATATATATATACATAATTAGTCTATATCTATACTGGCGAATTTCAAAATCGTCAGTAAAATCAGACAGTGGAATACAGCCTTAAGTAAGACATAGTAGAACTGTATTGACCGTTTCCTAGTCACGTTGTCAGGTGTGATGCAATGCAACATGCATCAAATTTGAACATTGCAAAAGGCTTTTAAAAATGCGATTCTGCATAGCGTTAGTCTCCAGAAGGACATACCAATAAGTATGTATATCATATTTTGAGGCTGAAGCGGCGGCTTCTCTTTGGTGCGATCCTTTTCCAAGTGTTTTAGTTACCTGCCGTCCAATCTTTGTTCGCTTGATGCAGGAGAAAACATTATTTTTAAGTAAGACATCTAATTAGTAGACATTCCACTAATGCTGGCCTTTACAAGATTTATGAAAATACTTAGAAGTCTCTGGGGGGGAAGTCAGTCATTTTATCCGAAATACAGAGGCTCTAACGAATTAATTAAATGCTAAGATAAAAAAAAAAAAATCTATTCATATCAGATATGTTGCGTATCCAAATATCAAAATTAGACCTTTTTTCAAATCAGATTTACAGTCTAGACATTTACGGTCATTATCAGCTGATGTTGTAAATTTTTAAATATTTCTCTTAGGTATTTTGAACTTTATGTTGATAACCATTAATAGCCTAGTAATTGTAAGTTCCCAATGGTTGCCAATGATCACCACAAACTTATACACTAATCTACATCGTGAATAGGACGAACTGTAGAATCAGAATCACCTTTTCTTGCAAGCTTGTCCTTACTCCATTGGTACATTGGGGAGGCAGGGAGGTCGGGGAGTGGGTGGTGGGGATTGGGTATAAGTGGTGTAAGAGTGAATTACTCTGCCAGAATGGGTGAATTTAAATCAATGCTGGCCCCATTTCCCTCTCCCAGTGTACGTGTCCTGGGGCGGGGAACTGACACTGAATAGGATCAGGGTGTAGGCGTCTGGTAACCCTATACCGTAAACACCAAAAATACATGTAAAATTAATTACATTTTTCAGAA
The DNA here is from genome assembly GCA_936440205.1 of Lepidonotus clava. Lineage (NCBI taxonomy): Eukaryota > Metazoa > Annelida > Polychaeta > Phyllodocida > Polynoidae > Lepidonotus > Lepidonotus clava. Next base: position 12,266,646 of record OW387138.1, read on the forward strand.
TTTTAATTATATATTGTTTTAGAAATAGCCAGATGTACTACATTGAATAATTACAGATAATCTACTACTTGTCATACTTTTTTGTCATACCTTTATTTTGTCCTAGGTTCTAATTTAGCAAATGTATGCTAGTTTTCGTTGTAATTCCAGCAATTTCCTATACATAAATCATTCCTCATAACTATGTCAAGTAAAGATACACTTATGTGTTGTTATTGAGTTTGTTTAAAGTTATACTAATAGTTTAAACAGCGAATTAATAATCAAAAGAAATAATTGAATATTGTCTAAGCGATGATAGTGATCAAGCTTGTTAAATATCTATAGAGTGAATATACAAACCAACAACGAAGTAGGTAGTTAAGCTTGGCATAGATAAAGAGGGAAATATTTATCAAATCCTTCCTAATTACATCAACTCTAAAGGTTTAGATTAACTAGGCGAGCAGCTCAGTGACAAGTGAGCAACTGACAAATAGGCGTTGATCCTGCAAGTTAAATAGTCAGGTATCAATAAATCCATAGAACTATGGTTACAAAAAGGTTATGTCACTAGCCGCCTCATATAAATATTTGCATTAAAGTATCAGAACCCAAACTTTTAGTAAGGTTAAAGGGACGTTCTCGTCCGTGAGTTCATTGAGATACATCCGCCGACGTAAGCTTAGCAATGACGTCACTGGCGTCGTGTTTTGCCCTTTCAGAACGTAATTACACAATGTGATTGCTCACGTCGTGAATTTGGCGTCGCGGTACGGGAGTTACAACGGAGCAATTTTGGTTCCTCTGACGGACGAGAACGTCCCTTTAATACCTGTGTGATATACTTTCCTATGTGCATATTACATACTAACATGTGAAATATTACATACTAACATGTGAGCTAAATTAGTAATGATTGCACCAGTGATTCTGCTGTTGCCCGTCACCAGTCGCCGGTAAAATCGCCTAGTGGGTATGGGGCTTTAGGCAGTGGCGTAGCCAGGGGGAGGGGTGTGTTTCCTGGGTGTCTGGAACCCCCTTAAACTTCCTAAAATATAAGTAAAATATGAAAAATCTTGCCAAAAACGTAAATCAGAACCCCCTTAGATTTACCTGGAACCTCCTTTGACTTTAGGGCTGGCTACGCCCCTGTTAGGTACATTTGTCGAACACCTTAATCCAAAGGTGGGGTAGGGATTTGTACAGTTGGATTAACTAGTACTAGGAGGAATTGTTCTTTTACTTTAGAGATGATTACTAGAAAACACTAATGGGTTTCTGAGCAACTGCCTTTGTTCCTCATCCCTTTTAATTCCTCAAAAAAAATAAGAACAGACAAATTATTTAGAGTTTTCAGGATTCTTCATTTCTTTACTTCCATGCTAACAACAACCCTTCAAAGGTTTTATCGTTGAGAGGAAGGATGAGCATTTGCGTTAGGGTGGGGCTTAAGTCATTAGCATTGTCCCTCTCGAGCTAAAGTGTGCAACCCTTAAGCCCTATATAACCACTAGTACGATCTGCAGTATGTCCGAAACCTATTCTATGCTGGTTGGATGATAACATTGATTTTAGAGGAGCATTTGACACTGGACCCAAGTGGCTTTACACAATACCTACACTGTTAAAAAATCCCGTCAAATTTACGGTAAAGTACTGGCAACTATGTTGCCAAACTTTTACCGTTAATTTAACGGGTGACCGTAATTCTGTGTGACCGTATTTTTTACAGGTGAACACCGTTTAAGTTTAACAGTAATATACTGTAATATGTACAGTGGACTTTCATTTTTACTGATTGAAACCATTTAAGTTTAACAGTAATATACTGTAATACATTTGTCAGTCTTTCATTCTTATGGATCAAAACCGTTGAAGTTCAACAAAAATATACTGTAATACATACTATAGTAAAATGCCATACAGCTTACACTGGATGTAACTTTAGCAGCATTGAAAGTTTTATTTTTCCTGCAATCACACTACAGGATAATTTAGCCAATAACCAAGTACATCCTTTTTCTCTTGGTTTAGCCTTGCATGGGTTGTTTGACTGTTGGAGGTAAAACCTACAGGACTATAGCTGAGTTCTTGTACTAAAAAGGTGTCTGCATGTTAATCCTACTGAAAAGGTGTTTTAAAACATCTTGTAAATGTTTTAGGGTGTTCTGGTTGGTTGGCCATACAAAAAATAGCAGGCCAATGAGGTGATTCCATTAATAACACTATAAAACCCTAAAAATCTAACATTTTTAATCACAAAGTTCCAAATCCCTAAATGTGTGAAAAAGATATTTTGCTAATCATGGCCAAAAATACAGAGGGCATGCTGCAAACCACTACTACGGATATTACTATTACTGCATAGTAGTAATTTGATAACATGACTAGCCGAGGTTTGAACCCCGGATCTCTCACATATGAAGCCTGTGCTCTACCACTGAGCTATGGAGGCCTGTAGGTACACAGAGCTTTGCTACTTAACTGAATAAGTAGGGGTATGAAACAAATGACTTAATGTCTGTCTAATGTTGAATACCTGTATAGTAGTACTGATCCTACTCATTGGTGCTGACTATGACAGTGTACACCTCATGCAGTCCAAGTTAGCTCAGTTGGTTAGGCTTCTGCCTTGAATGTGGAGAATGTGGGTTCTAATCCCAAAGTGTCCATTTTCCTTTTCCATACAGTATACAATTCCCAGATACGGTATATTACTGTTAGGCTAAAATCCAGTAATAAATACAGTTATATACTGTAAATTGCAATGATATTATTGTAGATAACCGTAAAATGAAATACGGTATTATACTGTTGAAGTTTACAGTATATAACTGTTAAAGTTACGGGTTTTTTTAACAGTGTATCGTAACGACACTAAAGTTAGTTTTTCTACATAATGTTGCTCTTTCAAATGCACATTTTGTATTGTGTATATGATCATGTATGTAGACACTACTTAATCATTAGTCTACAAAAGTCGTCTTTGAGTTATATGTATTTTTCAACATTTAATAACTTTATTATTTGTATAATTCATGAAGAAATTACCTTGGTTACGGACACCACACTTTTAGTACATTCTTCTTATACCAACTGCAAAGAAAACTTTCTCTGTAAGATTAAACTCCGAAATGAAAAAATAAATAAAAAAGATGTTGCACGGAACTAGGATGTCAGGGCCCCCACCGAGGCTGTGAGGGACCAGAGTGACTGTCCCAGCACACTCTACTCCCCTAACACAATTTTCCTGGAATCGTTTTCTCCTGCTGGGTATACTTATCTAATCCCCCACCAGCGACAGGCGTCGGTCTAAACATTTAGAGTAACTTACGTTTTACTACGTTAGGGCCACCCTAGTGGTGTTCTGGTAAAGCTTTAGGGACGTTCGCTACATTGGAAAGGTGTGTTTTTAGTTCAAATGTAAGATGCAATCTCTAGATGTTCAACGTATGTCTGACGTGGTAGTTTTAGAGTTAACATATATATTTAAGTACTCACGAAAAAGCCCGACGCTTTGAAAGGTCTTTGAGTTCAGCTTAGCACCGTGGAGGACGGGTAAGGTTAGTATATGCCGTCGACTTAGTAAAAAGTACTAAATCTGGAATGCAATGCTTTTACAAAGTCGACGTAACTATTATTTCCTGAACGCCGCCCCCCCCCCCCCCCCCCACCAACAACAACAAAAAATCAAAATGTGAGATGATGTGCTCAAGTTTTTCGATTGAGCTAACTGCTTTGAAACTATCAATGTGTATTTAGGTCGGCCATACTTTGGTAGTTGTTTTCTGATTGATATAAGCTACTAATGGGATATGTGTAGGGTATATCAAATCTAAACAAGCTCATGGAACCAACATTATAGACCGACCACACTACCCTTTAAAACAAAAACAAACAAAATCATAAATAGATAACCACAAGCGAGTCTAGCGTACATTTAGCCAGTCTGCAGTAATAGACACACAAGCTCATGGAACCAACATTATAGACCGACCACACTACCCTTTAAAACAAAAACAAACAAAATCATAAATAGATAACCACAAGCGAGTCTAGCGTACATTTAGCCAGTCTGCAGTAATAGACACATTTTTCAACATTTAATAACTTTATTATTTGTATAATTCATGAAGAAATTACCTTGGTTACGGACACCACACTTTTAGTACATTCTTCTTATACCAACTGCAAAGAAAACTTTCTCTGTAAGATTAAACTCCGAAATGAAAAAATAAATAAAAAAGATGTTGCACGGAACTAGGATGTCAGGGCCCCCACCGAGGCTGTGAGGGACCAGAGTGACTGTCCCAGCACACTCTACTCCCCTAACACAATTTTCCTGGAATCGTTTTCTCCTGCTGGGTATACTTATCTAATCCCCCACCAGCGACAGGCGTCGGTCTAAACATTTAGAGTAACTTACGTTTTACTACGTTAGGGCCACCCTAGTGGTGTTCTGGTAAAGCTTTAGGGACGTTCGCTACATTGGAAAGGTGTGTTTTTAGTTCAAATGTAAGATGCAATCTCTAGATGTTCAACGTATGTCTGACGTGGTAGTTTTAGAGTTAACATATATATTTAAGTACTCACGAAAAAGCCCGACGCTTTGAAAGGTCTTTGAGTTCAGCTTAGCACCGTGGAGGACGGGTAAGGTTAGTATATGCCGTCGACTTAGTAAAAAGTACTAAATCTGGAATGCAATGCTTTTACAAAGTCGACGTAACTATTATTTCCTGAACGCCGCCCCCCCCCCCCCCCCACCAACAACAACAAAAAATCAAAATGTGAGATGATGTGCTCAAGTTTTTCGATTGAGCTAACTGCTTTGAAACTATCAATGTGTATTTAGGTCGGCCATACTTTGGTAGTTGTTTTCTGATTGATATAAGCTACTAATGGGATATGTGTAGGGTATATCAAATCTAAACAAGCTCATGGAACCAACATTATAGACCGACCACACTACCCTTTAAAACAAAAACAAACAAAATCATAAATAGATAACCACAAGCGAGTCTAGCGTACATTTAGCCAGTCTGCAGTAATAGACACATCCACCACCCACCACCCCCACCCCCACCCCCACCCCCACCCCCACCCCACCCCACCATCCCCACCCTCCCCACCCTCCCCTATCCCCTACTCATCTCCACCCTCATCCCTTGGGGGCAGGGGCCGACGATAAAGGTGTGCGCCCCCGGAGTGATCTCCCCCATACGTCATTGTCTGATGAAACATGTAAAGGGATCAAGGCCCTGAGCATCGCTGTCAACAGTGATAACCGGCCGTTCAGCGAGCTGCGTTGGAGAGTGTCACTTCTGGTTTGGTGGGACTGAGCTCTGGTTTTTAGGGAGGTATATGTATGGTTGGTGGAAGGTGGGGTGGTTTTTGGAAAGGGCAGAAATGTTGTATAGACGATGTGTAGGTGATGTCACATATCAAAATTGACTGGGTATGGTGGTGAATATAGATTGTTAGGACTGGTTATTGTAAATTGATAACCAATATCACTTCAATATATACTGTTTTCAATAGCGTGACGCCCGTCTCAAGGATAGGGCGAAAAGTAAGAGCTGTGTTGGAGAGTGTCACTTCTGGTTTGCTAGCACTCATGAGCTCTGGTTTTGGGGAGGTATATGTATGGGTGGCGGAAGGGGGTATGGTTTTTTCGAAAGGAAAGATATGTTGTATAGATGATGTGTAGATGATGTCACATATTACAATTGACTGGGCATGTTGGTAATTAAAGATTGTGAGTAATGGTCATTGTAAATTGATAACCAATGTCAGTTCAATATTATACTGTTTTCAATAGCGTGACGCCCATCTGAAGGATAGGGATAAAACTAAGAGCTTTGTTGGAGAGTGTCACTTCTGGTTTGCTGGGACTGAGCTCTAGTTTTGTGGAGGTATATGTATGGGTGGCGGAAGGTGGGGTGTTTTTTGGAAAGGTAGGAAATGTTGTATAGATGATGTGTAGATGATGTCACATCTTCGCAGAATTGGATTTTCAAAGGATTAAGAATGTATTTTATGCCAAATCTACTTGGATCAACTTCACTTAACCATAATCAACAATTGTTTTGAGTTAGAATTGATTTACTTCATAGCCACGTGGTTGTGAGCACCACATGGTGATCACCAAAAAGTCACCACGTGACCATGTCTGCTCAAGGTCTATATTGATAACCAATATCAGTTCAATATATATACTGTTTTCAATAGTGTGATGCCCGTCTGAAGGATGTGGTTGAAACTAAGAGCTGTGTTGGAGAGTGTCACTTCTGGTTTGCTAGCACTAAGCTCTGGTTTTGGGGAGGTACTTGTATGGATGGTGGAAGGGAGGATGATTTTTGGAAAGGAAGGAAATGTTGTATAGATTATGTGTAGATGATGTCACATATTAAAATTGACTGGGTATGGTGGTGATACCATTATAAATTGTGAAGAATGGTTATTTTGAACTGATAACCAATATCAGTTCAATATACACTGTTTTCAATAGTGTGACACCCGTCTGAAGGATAGGGCTAAATGTAAGAGCTGGGTTGGAGAGTGTCACTTCTGGTTTGCTGGGACTGAGCTCCGGTTTTGGGGAGGTATATGTATGGGTGGCGGAAGGGAGGATGGTTTTTGGAAAGGAAGCAGATGTTGTATAGACGGTGTGTAGGTGATGTCACATATCAAAATTGACTGCGCATGGTGGTAATATTTTGCAATATTATAGATTGTGAGTAATGGTTATTGTAAATTGATAACCAGTATCAGTTCAGTATAAACTGCTTTCAATTGCATGACACCCATCTAAAGGATAGGGCTAAAACTAAGAGCTGTGTTGGTGAGTGTCACTTCTGGTTTGCTGGGACTGAGCTCTGGTTTTGGGAGGTATATGTATGGGTGGTGGAAGGTGGGGTGTTTCTTTGGAAAGGAAGGAGATATTGTATAGATGATGTGTATGTGTTATCACATATTAAAATTGGCTGGTGATAGTGGTAATATTATTATATATTGTAAAGAATGGTTATTTTGAATTGATAACCAATATCAGTTCAATATACTGTTTTCAATAGTGTGGCGCCCGTCTAAAAGATAGGGCTAAATATAAGAGCTGTGTTGGAGAGTGTCACTTCTGGTTTGCTAGCACTCATGAGCTCTGGTTTTTGGGGAGGTATATGTATGGGTGGCAGAAGGTGGGGTGGATTTTGGAAAGGAAGGAAATGTTGTATAGATGATGTGCAGATGATGTTACATATTAAGATTGACTGGTCATAGTGGTAATATTATTATAGATTGTAAAGAATGGTTATTTTAAATTGATAACGAATATCAGTTCAATATACTGTTTTCAATAGTGTGACACCCATCTGAAGGATAGGGCTAAAACTAAGAGCTGGGTTGGAGAGTGTCACTTCTGGTTTGCTAGCACCCATGAGCTCTGGTCTTGGGAGGTATTTGTATGGGTGGTGGAAGGGAGGATGGTTTTTGGAAAGGAAAGAATGTTGTATAGATGATGTGCAAATGATGTCACATCTTCGCAAAATTGAGTGGGTACCGTGGTATTTATAGATTGTGAGTAATGGTTATGATAAATTGATCACCAATATCAGTTTAATATACACTGTCTTCGATAGTGTGGTGCCCTGCTAGCAGTATAGCTAAAACCAAGCGAATACTATTATTCTTCGCGTTGTATTAAGTTTCACCAATGGTATAAAGTTTGATAGGCGAAGTATAGGATGGCTTTTTCTTTGACTAAGTGAAAGAGCCAGTTCACCCTATTATCACACATTTAATCTCCTGGTTCCTGTCCTATGCTTGGAGAGTGGATGCATGGGTTTTCTTGTGAGAGGAGATTTTAGTTACATTTAGTTACGTGTAGATGTGTCCTATGGCCTTTGACAATTTTTACATTAGAATGGATTTTGTGTTGTTATAATTCTTTAAAAAAAATACCTTAAATGTATTTTACATAATTCTCTTATAAGTTTTTATGTATTTTGCTTGTTTTCATGTTATTTGATCAAAATTTACAAGTTTTAGGATAGTTAAAACAATAATAAACAACTTTGAGTTTTGGGCAACTCTAGTGGGAGAGTGGAGCCAAGGTGAAAGTCAAATGCCTCTTATGTTATTAGCTGTGCGGCAGACCGGAACAGACTGGAACAGAAGTGTCAAGTAAACAACTTTGAGGTTTGGCCGACTGTAGTGCGTAGAGTGGAACCCAGGTGAAAGTCAATTGCCTCTCATATTATTAGCTGTGGGTCAGACTGGAACAGAAGTGTCAAGTCCTTACATTCTGTTGTTATGGTGTGCCAAATGAGAAAAAAACAAGTACACACTTTCAAATTTGTATAACATTTTTTCTCAATTCCAACATTTACAGAAGTTCATCAGACATGTTTGTCAGCATGGCGGCCATGTTTTTATGATATGCAAAGTGCCCAAAAGTGACTTCAAAATTTTATATTTCCAAGAAATTTCTTTTCACTTCCAAGTTTTAGACAAGGTCATCAGACATAATTGTCAGCATGGCGTCCATGTTTTATGATATGCCAAGTGCGCAAAAACAAATTCAAATTTTTTTATTTTCATGAAATTTCTTATTGGGCCTACTTCCAAGTTAAAGACAAGTTTTAGACAAGGTCATCAGACATGTTTTTTCAGCATGGTGGCCATGTTTTTATGATGCGCCAAGTGCGAAAACAACTTCAAATTTTTTTATTTTCATGAAATTTCTTTTTACTTCCAAGTTAAAGACAAGTTTTAGACAAGGTCTTCAGACATGTTTTTTCAGCATGGCAGCCATGTTTTTATGATGCGCCAAGTGCACAAAAACAACTTCAAATTTTTTATTTTCATGAAATTTCTTTTTACTTCCAAGTTTAAGACAAGTTTTAGACAAGGTCATCAGACATATTTTTTCAGCATGGCAGCCATGTTTATATGATGAGCCGAGTGCACAAAAACGACTTCAGTATTTTTGATTTTTGGGATTTTTTTTTTACTTCCAAGTTAAAGACAAGTTTTAGACAAGGTCATCAGACACCTTTTTTTGGCATGGCAGCCATGTTTTTATAATGTGCCAAGTGCACAAAAAACAAGTACACAATGTCATCAGGCATGTCTATTAGCATGGCAGCCATGTTCTTATGATGCACCAAGTGTGTAAAAATGACTTCAAAATTTTTGATTTTCAGGAAATTTCTTTTCACTTCTAAGTTGCAAACAAGGATTTCAGACATGTTTGTCAGCATGGCGGCCATGTTTTTATGATGCACCAAGTGCCCAAAAATGATTTCAAAATGTTAGATTTTAAGGAAACTTCTTTCCATTTGAAGTTTTAGACAAGGTCATCAGACATGTTTATCAGCATGGCAGCCATGTTTTTATGATTCACCAAGTGCATAAAGACGACTTCAAAATTTTCAATTTTTAGGAAATTTCTTTCTATTTCTTAGTTTTAGACAAGGGAATCAGACATGTTTATCAGCATGGCGACCATGTTTTTATGATATGCCAAGTGCATAAAAACGACTTCAAAATTGTTGATTTACAGGAAATTTCTTTTTACTTCCAAGTTTTAGATAAGGTCATTAGACATGTTTGTCAGCATGGCGGCCATGTTTTTATGATGCACCAAGTGCCCAAAAATGATTTCAAAATGTTAGATTTTTAGTAAACTTCTTTTCATTCCAAGTTTTAGACAAGGTCATCAGGCATGTTTATCAGCATGGCGGCCATGTTTTTTTGATGCGCCAAGTGCATCGAAACAACTTCAAAATTTTTGATTTTCATGAAATTTCCTTTTACTTCCAAGTTTTAGACTTGGTCATCAGATATGTTAGTTAGCATGGCAACCTTATTTTTATGATATGCAAAGTGTCCAAAAACGCGTGCAATTTTCAATCTCTACTAAATTTCTTTTTTTTCCCAAGTTTTAGACAAGGTGAAAAGACATGTTATTCAGCATGGTGACTTGTTTTTATTATGTGACAAGTTTACAAGAACAAGTTCAAATCTTTAAAATCTCAAGAAATTTGTTCTCACTCTAATACAGTATCTATGTAGGATATCCTTTTTTTCCTTACGAGTTCCTCTTTGCCAATAACAATCTCTTCTTTATACAAACGTATGATTAATTTACAATTATCTAATTCAAACTTTAGTTTTTTTTTCATTAACAGGCGAAGAATCTCGTTATTTCAATAACGATTCATTTTTAAACGAGATTATACAGTTGCACTTGTTATGATATAAGTTCATATGGGGCCAGGCTTAAATGTTTAGAAACAAAGCGACTATATGAGGCGTTCCAATGCGGAGACTCGTTAAAAGGTGAATATTACTGCCATTATTAATTTGATTACGAATATCATTGTAGATTATTCAATAACTATCAGTATGACAATTTATCAGTATCCATATGTTCATGTTTAATTAATTTGAAAATAATGGCTGACGGACAAGTCTGTAAAAAGATATTTCTAAGATTGACAGACTGCTTGAAAATTAGCCTTTTTCCACAGTCATATGTTAAAACAAAGTTTGATATCACACACAGGATTAATGGTATGTTTCGTATTGAAACATATAAAAGCTAATCCTCACCTCGCGTGTAACCTAACATATAGGTTGTACACTTTATTTCACTTTAAGGCCATATTACACTATGCGGTGGATGACTACTAGCGGTGATCTTTTTGGAAACCACAAGCAATTTGCGTTTCACAAACTTTCTGCCAACGCAATTTGCGTTTCTGCCACTGCAAGCACTCAATAGAAAACTACCTAAAATCATTTGCGGTAGTACCTGCATTGACCCAACACAAGTAACACCACAAGTAACACCGCAAGCAATTTCTATATTGCAACTTGCAGTACCCTGATTTACTTGCAGTGGGGCCAAGCATCACTAGTTAAACGCCCACCGCGAGCAGAACGCTGTATAATGGAATATGGTATCTGCAGATTACATCAGCAGAAAAATTAAGATCTAAGCAGAATCAAACACAAAACCATAACAGGCCTAAGGTAGGGGATTTCCTGTACTACTGGTGATGTCTCTATAATTATTACACCCACTTGGCCTAACTCTAATCCCCTGCCGTGGAGGGAAGGATTAGAATAGGACTCATCCCCCTTTGTTACAGATAAGACCCGACAGGTGCCAGAAAACACCTAATCTGCAGGATTAGTGTTGGTACAGGGGTGTCCTGCAGGGAGGGAGTTGAAGTATGGGCTATATTCGACCACGCGATCTTACGACAAATTTTGAAAATCGCGAGGAGAAATACTCACAAATCACACATATGTATATGTCATTGGGAAGGATTTTAAATAAGCTTTCAAATGGTATGTAACATTCAGGGTTTCTTTATGATATGTCTAATGAAAAATTAAAATTAGCAAAAGATTTGTTGTCAAAATAGTCCAGTGGAATACATGCTTAGGACTTCTCTATGAGATTGGAGTAGAGTAGTTATGTTAAGAATAGGTTTAAGTTATTGTTTCTATAAGTAATTATATAAGTGTTTCATACTCTTTATTATTAAGAAATCATCATGTATTGTGAACATAATATTAAAAAGAATCAGCAAAGGTCCTGGAGTGACCTACTGAGTCAGGCCTAAGTGAAGAAATATGCATGACAAACAGAAAAAAACATCATACCTTTTGGGCATGCTTTGCACTGCAGTGATAAGACACGATACAAAATAGGTAAATCACCCAGTAACTTTCAAAGCAGCTAAACCATTTAGCACATGATAACATTAGTTTCTTTTACACCACCCACAATAAGCTTGTAATGATTGAATTTTTAAAAACTGCAGTGATAATAAAATTATGCAAATAGATAAATGATCCAGTAATTTTCAAAGCAGCTAAACCTTTTAACTCATAATAACAGCAGTTTCTTTTTATCATCAACAATTAGCTTGTAAAGATGGAATTTGCAAAAAAGTTATTTTGTTATGACCAAGTACCACTTTTTGAATGATAGAGATTAATAAGACAAAAGGTAAATTCAATTTAAAATATCGGGTTAAGTTTAAAAAAATACATCTTAGACTATGAATAACAATCGAGATGCATTTTTAGGACAAACACCTATGTCCTAGGGGGAATTGACAGATTTTGCCACTAGGGGGAAGTACTAGTTTGCAGGTGTCATCCATAATAATTATGACCTGATTTATCTATGCAGAACAAAGGTCTTAAAGTAAATGATCTGAGAGGAATGAGGGGGGTGGGGTGGTCTAGCGGTTAGCATGTTGGCATTGCACGCAGCCGGCCCGGGTTCGATTCCCAGACCCGGTAGCTACCTGTTAGATCACCTTACCTTGCCGTCGTTTCCACCCCCATAGATTCGATCACAGACCTGTGAAGTCAAAAACCGGAGTTGGTCTTGATATAGCTGAAAAATTGCTGAATAGACCTTAAACTCCAACACATCATCATCATCTGAGAGGAATGAACAGGAGTACTTAACCAGTTTAGTTAAAATTCTGTTATTGTGTCGAAAACAGTTAAGCCCCATACCCAATAGGCGATTTAACCGGCGATGGGTGACAGGCAACTGGGAGAATCGGCCGATTCTTATGATAGCCGTTAGTATAGTAAATTGAAATGTACATGTTTGATACCAATCAGCCCTAGAATCGGCCGATTCTACTAGCAGAATCGGCCAATTTTAGGGCCCATGAGTTGGCCGACTCTGGTCAAAATCGCCTAGTGGGTATGGGGCTTTACAGTAATGTTGAAAAGTTTTGTTAAATAGTAAATGTAAAAGAGCATACACTAAAACTTTGCCTTCACTTTACCCCAGTATGCCATTTGCCATAATATGCCATTTTTAACAGAATTCTGAATCGCCTAATCGTCTGCCAGATCTATACAACTTACTACAATATCAATATTGTTAATTCCGTTAATATTATTGCTTCTAGAAAGATCCATTTGCTAAAATAAGTCCTACATCTTGTTTAAGAGCAACCCAAAGGTGTGCAACAAAGCCATACTCCCACAGTGTGAAATTGAGCAATAGATTCTTTGTATGAATGCCAAGGAATTCAGAGCACATAAAATACACACATGTCTTTGACAATGTCTTCGGCATACCACAAATGCCTTCCTCACATCCGGAAAGCACTATGACAGAACAACAAGAGACAAAAACTACCTCTACTCTGCCTCAAGCCTTTGCTGGAAATTGCAGGCAATAGTGGCTTGAGAACAATATGGCTTCACGCGTGACATTTGACAAGCTGTAGAACGACATGGGCCCCATTGATTTTGTGCCTAGTCCTCCGAAACAATCTCTGTCTGCTAGGGCTGTGCCATTTTGGGGATTGCCAAGTGTTGGAGAAATTGTAAGAAATATTTTAAAATGTTGTAGCTGGGGTGGGTACAGAATATCTGAAAGGATGGGGGGTCAGCATATAGGCTAAATGCTAGAATGGCATGCATTCGTGTGCACACACATACATCATTTCCCCCTCTTTTCGTAGTTTGGGGGTCCGCCAAAAAAGTGGGGGGAGGGGGTCGTGACCCCCCTGGATCCACCCATGTGTAGCTATGCCGAATTAGAAATAATTTATGGTTGTATGGAATGTTGTTGATTTATTTAATGTCAATATTGCCCAGATATGTTTGCGCGTGTCCTTCAAATTGAGTGTGAGCTTTACAGCAGAATTTTGCTATTCTAAAATCAAGCACAAAACTTCAAAAACACGTTTTCTTAACACTACATCTTTTGAGAATGGGGCCCGACCATTATTTCACTGGTTCTTTCCTGACTCGTTCTTTTTTTCAGGTGTTTAGTACATGTACTACGATGTCCTCTGGAAGGATTCGAAATTGAATTTGATGCAATCTTTCTTTTCCGAAACAAAATCCACATGCAAAAAGTGCAAAAACGTGACATTGGAACTATAAGAGAGGGACAACAAACAACCACATCCACATTAATTTTCTCAATGGGGACTGAATGTGCCTTTTGTTTTACTGAATATGTACTGGTCTAAAACTTGGAAATGGTGAAGGGATCTTTTTCGTAAAGAAGAAGTCAGAATCTGCCCATAAGTCTAGATCTGCCAAATAATGCCCTTTATAGACTCGACTCAGAATGAGCATTACGCCCATATAATATTGAACTGTTATCTTACGACGATTCTGAGTCCAGTATGTAAAGGATATTAGATTCATTCTGAGTAAAATACATATAAAATGTAATATCATATTTTGTACAAATGTGTGGAAATTGCCAAAAGAAGTTTCAAATGAACTTCAATCAAATTCCACGGCTTACACTCAGCCTCTCATACCACACAGTCTACTCTGCCACCTCTACCTCCCACCCTGAGACTCCAGCACTGCGAGGGTCATTGTCCCTATCAGATAAGGGCTATCAGGGGCCTCCGGGGGCGCCTCCCTATCTCCAATTGTTTACCAGGCCCTGGCAAGAATGAGGCAGAATAAGGGGAAACTAGCATCATTCAGGTGGCAGATTTAGGCCTAGGCCTTCACTGGTGGCTTGTATCTCCCCTATGGTGCAGCTTTGTAATGCTTCATTGCTTTGTATCCAGCTATCTGTTCTCCTGCTTTGTGGGGTGCTGGGGTTGTCTATTGGTGCCTCTTGTCTAATCTTGTCTCTGCTTGGAGAATGGATGGATGGATGGAGAGTGTAGAGGATACGTCTCTTTTTGGAGTGACATACTAGGAAATGTGTGTGTGTGTGTATGAAGTGACTGTAAAGTAAGCAGTTCTACCTTATACATACACACTAAAAAGAAAAGAGACATATGTCACACAATGTGGAAAATCTTCAAAAATAAACTGAACATTGATTCTAGTGCCTAGTTGTAGTAGTAGTAGTAGTAGTAGTAGTAGTAGGGAGTAGCAGATTTTGAAACTAAAAAATTACATTTATTCACATGCCAGCAACCTTTCTTTTCCTTCTCCCATACAGGTCAGATGATATTGAGCACAATATTGATGAAATTGAGCACAATCATCTCGACAGATGATATTGTAATATTGTACAGCCTGAAGCGTACAATATATCTAATTACCTTAATTCTTTTTTCAGTTAAGTTGCCAGGTTAATTTATAGTAATAGAAATTGTAAGATGGAAAATACCTATATTCAATTTCTGTTAAAGAGACGTTAGAATTTAATAACTGTGCCCTGCATTCAACCTGCAGTTTTATATAAATATGCATGCTGTCTCTAAATTATGATACAAAAAGCTGCGCTATTCCAATTGATAGAGTGTGCAATAACAGTTATATATACTTGAAGAATAGATCCACGGTATTAATCATGAATGCGTCATTTGTAACTGCTATCTGATCATTGCTATATACCATTTCACACTAGGAAATTACATACATATTTACTGAGATACAAAGGTTGACCTAGTGCAATCATCAATAATGTAGGCATGAGGAGGTCTGAAATATATAGTATGCACTTCTATACTGCGTTTCAAACTAACAGGTTCATGCATAGACTATCAACAAAACACTTTAAATCTATTGATTCAAAAACTCCTTTAGAGGACTTATTAATTGATGCACTATCCCTTATGTCTCTAATGAACATATATTTCTAAAACCTGAATAATGCAATGTAAATGTAAGAGGTCTAGAGATGTATAAAACAAACTGTACAAAAAAGCACGATTTTCATATTTGAAATGTTAAAAAATAGGAATACCTAGATACGAACTGAACTTGATCTTTCAGATTGTTATTGCTTTGTCAGTGATGACAACTTTCCTATAGTTATACCAGCCAGCTATCACTGGCACAGTGCCTCTCACACTAAAGGCGCTGGTGTACATTGATTTATAAATAACCCCCCTATAGATCAGAACAATTTACATTACAGATACATCAGCCGTCTGAATAGCTCAGTAGTCAGGAAGTTCAGTGGATGAAAAGGTATGAAGATTGGCGCATAGGGTGTGAATCGATACTACTGTAGTACTCGGTCGATACTACCTGTATGTATGTGGCCAAACTCACACTTTATCACTCACACAGCCGACAGGGGTGCATATCAGGGGCAGTGCATTTTGATATGCCATATGGAGGGTTCCTTGTTTTCATGGTTTTCAAAACTATTGTATACTTTGCTTGGGTGATGAAATATAGAAGAACCTTGGGGGTCGCCTTGGGTGGCCATACTATAATAAGAAGCACCACGGGGGGTGTCCGAGGGTGGCCGTATAACCCATAGGGATCACCATGTACCAAGGGCGAAGCCCGAGTTTTGTATAATCCCCATGGGTCATACAGCCACCCAAGGACAACCCTTAAGGTCCTACTTTATTTTATAGTTTACTATCATCGTTATTCAATCTTACCAATTTTGGTGACTATGCCAGACTGAACACTAGTAGGGATGGCTAACACAATTGGTAAAGCCCTAATTACACTATGCGTTGGGTCCCTGCATGCGTTGGGTAATGTTGCTCAATGCAAACAATTCGTGTGCATGCCATATTATATTATGCGTCAGACACAATGCGGAGGATATTTTTATCTGTGTTTTGGGGCCTTTTTTTCCCAATGCAAAGCTTTTTTATATACATTACACTATGTGTTACCCATTCAGGTTCGCATTTGCTATTAGCGTCGGCAAAAATGCGTATGAAACGGCCCTAACGCGAACCAGCCAACGCATAGTGTAATACGGCCTTTACACAGTCGTGTGTGACTGCGTCTACAATATCCATAGATTATCAGTGCAGGTTGAAGTAGAGGGCTGGCGGTAGTACTTGTAGTCTGGTCAGGTAGGCAGGTAGCTTTTATGTCTTACTGGATCAAGGAGAATCCGAGGTTCAGGTGTTTTTAGATGACAATCAGATACTTTCTGAGTACTGCTGACTTCAGCACACCTGCGTTCTGATAATCCATACACTCTTCTCTAGAAGAAGAATAAAATATTCCTATGGTTTGATTCAAATCAGGGTTTGTTCTGAAATGTTTTGATAATCATTTTCAATTGTTTTCATTAACAGGATTAATATTTGAAAGACCTTTGCAAATTCTCAGTAAAAGACAGTCAACTCAATGTGTATTCTATTTTGACGGAGGCTTTTTTGAATATTGATTATTACTCAGATAATATTAACTTCTCGTGAATCTGCATGATGATGAGATATCTAATTGAAGTTCCCTTTGAACTTTCAGAATGTGATTTTCGACTTAAATGTCGTCACATTATCCCCGAAGCCTTTTGTTAATGGAGGTATTGTATATTCACAGAGCACTTTAGGCTAAGGAAAACAATAACGATAGAAACATTAAGCAAATAATGCTATTACTTTCTGTGAGCTTGTTTTAAACTGTCAAATATAATCATTCATTTTATCTCACTTGTAATATCTCACATCTTTAACCATAAAAACTTTGTTAATTCATCACAGATGGTCCAATATCGGTTTGTTTTCTTGAAAGGTGCCTAGTATGTCATAGTTCATTAACTTAAGATGCACATAACGTTTTCGAGCACATATTTATTTATTTATTTATTTATTTCAATTGTGTCTCCCTGAAAATGAGTAAGCTTCACCTTCCAAGTGTACAAGGCTTCCTTGGTAAATTCTTCTTAAACTAGAAGTTTTTCACCCGCTGTGTATTTCACATGAATCAGCAGAAAGTGATCGGAAAAGGTATCATATTCAATGTCAAACAATACTTTGGGCAAGAAGTATAAAAAAGAACGCCCATGTGTTGTGTCACAAATGGACCCTTTTTGAATTCACAGGCAAAATAATACCCAGGCCATAAGTCCTGTAGAGTTTGATGAGTCCTTTTTATCTGAACATGTAAATGTCAGGAAACATATCGTGCTCAGTGAAATAGCAACGTTCAGGTACCAGCTGTCTCTATGTTTCTTTCTTCTTTTTTTTTCGTTTGTGGTTTCTATTTTTGCATGACGATGGCTGATATCACTTTTCATTGAAAAAAAAACTTTCAAATAAAACTTTCAATCACATGCCCACACTTTGAATAAAAACAGTAACATGTTGACTGACATTATTTGCTTTGGGTGGAATAAAGTGTAATGTTTTTGAGGCAATAACGTTTCTGATCCCTATAATAGCTTCTTATTTTCTGTTATTATTGTTATTATTAGCTTTACCCATGGCAACTGATTTGGATTTGAACCTGCTAAGCTGCGATCGTGAGGTATATACGTTCGTGTAATAAGGACATTGATGAATTTGAATTATTGATATCCTTATTGATTCATAAGAAGTGTAAAATTGCACTTCATAAGCCTCAACGATTTTCTCAACAGCCAATAATTCCATATGCGTTATTACAATAATAATTGAGCTGCACGTGAATATTTGGGTTGTTTTATACCCACAGACTGAGATATAAAAGGGTCATGACAAACTTTCTGCAGACCATAGGGGCATGCTAAATTTACTCTCAGACATTAAGGCATCGAATGAAGCACTATTGCAAAATAAGATTAAGCAAACCATTTCGGTTAAACAAGACTATCAAAATAATAGCATTATTTAGAAAGAGAAAACTCATACAATTATAATGTCAATTGCAACCCATATTCATTTTTCTAATGACTGACATGGCCGCCTCTCATGACATCACATCCTTAAGGTTTGGCTGATGTCACGCACAATGCCTTATCACTGACCTTCCTCCAGTGGGTGGACAAAGAGGGGCAACTTTCTACTGTGGCCTTAATGTGGCCAGGAATGGGGGCATTGGGAGGAGGCGGCAGACAGTAGAGATTGAAATCTCCTATTGAAAGGGGTTCGAAGAGAGCATGGAGGAGCAGCCTATGGAGGACCGAATGTAAACAGGTTGTAGACTATCGATTTAGCAAGGTAATCATCCGAAATTGAAGAGAAACACAATCAGTGTACTAATTTCACAATAGATAAGACCGGCCGGGTCGGTGGCAAAAAAAACCATCCAAGATATAATCATGGTGGCCTAGTCCATGATAGAAAACATTCTTGTTCCGGCCATAGATAAGTTTATGGTTTGTTCTCTTGTCATGTGTCAAATCCGTTCCAACATTTATCAATTCCTCTGAGCTAGGTTTGCGAGTAGTGCAGAGAAAGGTTTCTTTGGTGCCGGGGGTTGGGCTCAATATAATACATAGATAAGAGCTGGGTGTAAATGAGGAACTGAAATTCAGTTTATATCTAATCCTCATTACTATTCTTTAGGATACTATAAACTTTCTATATACACTTCCATTTGTATCTTTGAATGCAACATCTACACCGAAATGCTTTTGTTACCAATTAGTATAAGACAATTTACTAGTACTTTGTCACAGCTTGTTTGGACAGCACTGGCGTTCCATATATATTAGCACGCACAGAATTCATTCCTTCCAGTATAGATAAAGAAACCATTTATTAAATCACAATATTTCGCACCTATCTGAGTTTCCTCCCTGCAACTACAACAGGGCTATCAAAGGCCTTGTACCACCGGCTGTTGTTTGTATGGCCTTTTCCATGGGACAATGCACATGAAAGAACACTGGCCTTGGTAAAAGTGTAGCAGTCTGGTCTCTATCTTCTCATAGATTCGATCATCATCACCACCTTTGATATGACCCTGGCAGTTAATTTAGGTGTAACGCCCATAACATTGTTCCACTAGGCCTTGGGTAACACTTGCGTTGGCTTGAGATGCCAAACGCAAGGATTTTGCGTTTCAGATAAACATGTTGGTATCAGAACACGTACATGTTCACCATAGAAAACCACATAGAAATTTGAATGCGTTCCTACTTGCATTTTCCAAATGCACACAAGCAAACAAGCAAACACAAGCAAATTCCATATTCAACAACATGGTTTTAGAAATGCTTGCATTTGCTCGCGTCAATAAACGCAAGTGAAATGCCCAAAACATGATAAATAACGCATAGTAGAGGTGCATGGACTTAAGGCAACCAATAACCAACTAGCCAATGCGATGGGTTTTTTTAAACATTTTATATCAACCACATTCATTTCGGTAAATGTACTTCCATGTAGTTATTTTCATAACTAATTGTATAGAATTGAATAGTGAGAGAAATTGATCTATATAACATTCTTAGCCATAAGTTAAGTGATGGGTTTTAATTATGTAATATAAGTGCAACATACGGTTTATGAATAGATCCCCTATTTGGAGCAGGACAATCAGCACCCCATAGTAGAAATGGGAGGTGATCATCATGGCTGGTGGGCCTAGGGTCTAATCTTCTACTAAC
Organism: Lepidonotus clava; assembly: GCA_936440205.1. Lineage (NCBI taxonomy): Eukaryota > Metazoa > Annelida > Polychaeta > Phyllodocida > Polynoidae > Lepidonotus > Lepidonotus clava. The sequence continues at coordinate 12,286,897 of OW387138.1, forward strand.
ACTCAGAGACTGGCTCCAGTCAAGGTTCAACAGGCGAGATGAGAGTGGTTTACGACCGCTCCGGGCTGATCTAATTGAAACCAAGCACGCATCTGGAGTTGCTGATCACTTTGAGACATTAGGTGGAGAGGCAGGGTAGGTGGAGGGATTGAAAAGATAGGTTGGTGGTGGGGATTGTGAAGAGAGGAGGGGCAGTCATTATTCATTGGGGAAGAGAGTGTGGAATGGAATAGAGAGGTGGGGGTGGTTGGATGGAATGAGGATGTTCCATCTCATGGCTGGAATTTTAAATCCACTTCAGAGGGAATCTTCAATGGGGAAAGGAGATGAAAAGATACCCCAACCCCCTTTGGGTATTGGAGGTTGGTTTAGATTATCAAGGTTCACCAAGTGGTGCTACAAATACAATGTCTTTTAAAGTGTGTCTGTTCTGCTCTTAGAACTCTCTTTGCCCTGTTTATTTGAAGATTACGTGATACTTGGAATCCATTAGGAGTCTATTGCTTTCTCTGATGGGAACTGAGATGGGAAAGAGGTTTTCAAAGACCTTCTGTCATTCTTAGAACTAAATTTCAATCTATTATATATATAGATAAATATATTTCATATAATTATATATGCCTGAAGCCTTATTCATAAGAACCTCTGAAACTAGGGTTATTTAATGTTCCCCTTATGGAAATGCCATTAAAGTTTAAAGCATGTGTTTCATTAGAAAGTCCACAGGGGACACCAAAATCTCTGTAAGGGACCCTTAAAACTCCCTTAATTGCAATAAAATTGCCATAAGGGCCACAAAAAGCCTTGTAAGAGAACTAAAAAGCTCAGGAAGGGCCCGAAAAGCTGTGGTAGGAACTGAAAAACTCCCTACCTGACTTGAGGGAAAAGGTCATCATAAAGATATGCAATACAAAATTTAATGACATTTGAACAATTCAATAACATTCTAACAATTGTCTTTACAAGTCCTTATTAAAAAAGAGGGCAGAGAGAATCCAGATGGCAGCTGAAATACTTGACATCAGGGAAACTTCCATTTCTGTTCAGTATAGCTGTAACCAAAAGCAGACACCAACGCTTCACCATGCATTGCCATTTCTTAATGATGAACTGTCACTCAATTTCATAACTGGCTGTTAATCAGACCATCCTTGGCATACCTAATGAGTATCTTGAGGGTATTTAAACAAACCAGGTGACTGCAGTAAAAATTCATTCTCAAAACCACCCTTCTGGTGATAGACAGGTAATGTAAATAAAGTCACCAGGCCTAGGGTGTTACCTCTTGTTTCACTGTGCATGTCATTGCCCATTAAGTATGAAGTTCTGCGGCTGGTGATTGTTAAGTAAGCCATTGTTTTATTCATCGCTATCCCCCAGGCTCCTAGGTGCCAGACACTGTCTCGGGAAACGGGAAGCATACCTGCAGTGTTGGCTTAGGCTGTACTATCTGATTGGATAAATATGTGATAGCATAGGACCCGTGCAATGCCTTGCTATGCCAGAAGATGCCATGTATGGCAATATTCAACATCTTAGATCAGAAGGGAAGGTAAGGGAGAGTTCCCGGATTCCCTTTCAAAGGCAAGGGGCAACCCTGAGAGTACCCGTCTCTCAATTCTGCAATAGATATTAGTATACCATAATAAGAAGGACCGCACGGGGGTGTCCGAGGGTGGCCGTACAACCCATAGGGGATCTTTAGGTACCGAGGGCAAAACCCAAGGTTTGTACAATCCCCATGGGTTGTACGGTCACCTGGGGACACCCCCTTAGGTCCTTCTTTATTTTATCACTCAAGAAACATTAAAGAAATGTAACATTTCCTGACAATTAGGTGTCTACAGTGAGTGGTGTGTACGGCCTGTCAATACGCCCTGGCCATAATACGCACCGCTGGCCAGCTGTGCGGGTGATAATATGACAGAACAATGGGAAGAGCAGCTGGATAAGCCAAGTTAACATAATGTGCCTCGTAAAATATCTCAACAAAATATTTTAACCCATATTAATGGCAAAGCAGTGATTAGTTAGACGTAAGATGTAAAACATGTCACTGTCTAATAAAAGTATTCAACATAATGCTTGGAAATGATATTTACCTGTGTGAATCTGCCTGATAAATATGACTGTTCCCTGATTTCATATAGTGTGTGTTCATTGATGAATTTACGCATTCTAATAGCAATGAAAACGTACAATTGCATTGCATCCCTCTTTATGATCAACTGCAAGCATTTAAAGGCAAATATTGCTTTAGTGTGACTGGAGCTTAGTCATAAAACCCCTGGTTAACTGACATACAGTCAACGAAATAGCAAAGGCTATGAGTGCCTTCTACTAAAGCATCTAGACTGCACATAAAAAGGAAGGGTGAGGCATAGTATTCGGCGTATACGGAATATTCTGTATTGTTAGTGGGTGGCTTTTACGAGTAGTGATAAGAGTTGGGGCAATAGTGCAGAGCTGGGGGTTGAGAGATAGAGAATTAACTATCAGATGTATTGTCTGTATGGAAATCATTTGTTTATGCAGTCATCTATTTGGTGGCTGCAAGGGGCACTTTTTGGTCAAACATTTTTTTAATGTCCAATTCTCAACTCCAGATGGGCTAATATTCTCTGTTTTTGTTCTTGAAAACCTCTAGATCTGCCGCTGCCTATACTATAGGAAAATGTTCGTTTCTGAATTACAATAGCCCCTTGTGAATGTACGTGAATTAGCGTATGGTATCAGAAACATATAGTATCTTTTTGTTCATTCTGCTGTCTGCCAGTTCCCATAGATAACAGATATACAAGGACCGTGTAGTTACCCTTTATTCTTATCAGTTGCTTGCAGAATGCTGATAAGGCATGCTGTTTTCCGGCAGAGGTAGGTACATTGGAAAGTTAGTTTTCAGATAACGAAATTACATATGTTCATATGGTCTAAAAGAAAAGTACTTCCATATTATGTAGCCTATCTGATTTAGCTCAAAAGTACCCTAAGCGCAGCAGGGTAATGAACATACCTGTATTGTATTTATTCTAAAAGTTTTACTTCATTGTTTTTATAAACTGCCAATTTTACACTTGGAAACTGGTCGTTGTTGTTTGGTATTATTACTCAATTTGAAATACTGTGTTTGCATTCAAAGAAACAAAGAATATACAATCGAATGCTATTGGGAGAACTCACATGAAAATAACCAGTCAAATGCATTGTATCATTAGGTAAGACAAAGTAAGTTAGTTCATGAAGTCCATAAACATCTAAGTTAGAATCAGATTACATGTAAGAGCATGGTGCTATGGGGTTAAAGCTAGGGTTAAAGTTAATCCCATGTGTGCTTACCCCTACTAACCTAGGAGGAAAACAGATACCCACCCTTAATGTGAACTGAAAACGCGATGGGACGATTGCAGTGCGGGTGGTGGGTGTATCGAATCTTTCGGCCGTTTAACACTATTAGATTTGTAACGATAGGAAAGTCGAACAGGCAGTCTCTGTTGTCAGGGTACATCTTTCCTTAATTGCTCATAATTTTGTGTTTCACAAACAAAAATGTTACACAAAGCAGCATTAAGTTTTCATCTATTTTATTTTAAATGTTACTTGAAACAATTCAAAATGTTATAAAAACATTCGTCCCTACTGAACAGAGTGCAAAGGGGGATTTTCCCAGTCAGGTAAGGAAACTTCCTCTGATGGCCTTAAGGCTGTATTCCGCTATCTGATTTTAGTTGCTATTTCGAAAATCACCATTGGGAATAAGGAGTAATCATATTCATGTAACATATCACTAGAAAGCATTTTCAATTTCCTTTCAAAAGGTATGTAACATGCATGGGTTTTTGTTATATTTTTATGTAAATTCTGAGATAAAATCATTCTCGGTAGTAAAGTCGCGCAGTGGAATTCAGGCTTTATTGTACTATTGGGACTCCTAAAGTAGGATTGCAGGTCCCAAAGCAATGAGTATAGGAGTTCGTCAATTATGTGTTTGCCCGTGAGGGTTTGTAGATGGATGTAAACACATTCTTGTAGAGGTTGAATTAGACATCAGTTATTTAGCGCATGCTACTGAAAGATGTGTGTGGTTGAATAAAAGAAATCTACAAGGACCTTGTTACCTCTTGTTTCCTATTTACTGTGATGTCTTCGCACTGCTAACGTTAATTTTGATGTGCTTACTTCACTGAAACTTAACCTAATAGTTTTACATAATGATAATGAACCTCCTATAAAAATCAGTTCAGGATTCTATTGCACACAGATACCACAGATTCATATTATTATACTTCTCCAGCAGTCGTCTGCAATTTACCACATAATAATGCCTTAGAGCAGCTGAGTTAGTAAAATATCACGTACCTGGAAAAGCAGCTTCTAAAACTATTAAATGTTTATTCACATATGATATATAGTACAAGAGCTAAACTTACTCACTTGGGCTATCTGGCATTGGCTTGCATTGCACGGAGCATGTATTAGAATAATACTAAGATTTTTATCATACCCTTTTTTAAATGGTCAGATGGTCAGGAGAGACCAGTACGTATGATTGTCCACATTGAGTGGTAACTGTAAGATATGAAAAATGGAGATAATTCTACCTGGTTCTACCTGGTTCTGCATTATCATATCTGACTACAATATAAAAAATATTATCATATTTACTGTTCGTCATATTTGTTAATATGAATAGACTGATTACAAGAAATAACAATCAACAATGTGAATAAGATTGGATATTCATAAACAATCAATGGGAAATATTGATCAAATCCTACATTAACAAGTACACCAACTCTAAAGTTTAAAAACGAAAATCTGAAAGCTCAGCAACGAGTGAGCAGCTGAAAAATAAACGCTGGTTCTTCAAGGTAAATAATAAGATGTCAAGAAATCTGCCTTGCAGAAATATCTATTTTAAGGTCTCGTAACCCAAAACATTACATTATAAAAAAAATTGTCATAATATCATTCCTTTATGATACCTGAAGCATTACACATGTAAGTCTACAAATGCTTCTCAAGTCTTGCTACATTTAATAAAGTGAATGGGGATTTACCCCCTAAGCCTTCTTATATAAGCCGCTTCCCCTCTGCTGCCAACCTCCACCAAGACTCGGCCCAGAATGTATGGATTCTGTCAGCGTTTAGTGACTACTCTCATTTCCTGCGAATGAATCCTATCCACCGCCCTGCCAAAGCCAATACACACAGGAGACCCAAGGATTTACACTGCACGGCTTAACACCTTATGTCAGCTACAGACGTTAAGGTGCCTGGCCTTAAGCGATTACATATTTGTGGGGCATTATTTCATTCCCCATAGGAAGCTTATGTCCCAGCGAGGGACTCACCATTGGAGTAAGTGAGCAAATGAATTGCTCAGTTGGGTAATAAGAGCAGGCTGAAAGGTTGTAAGAAAGGCTGCGTGAAGCCTAACTGAATTGAATTTCAAATTTGCTCTGGCTCAGGATTTCAATATTCAAATTTAGAAGACATGAGTGTTTTTGAGGGATGTACTCGTGGGAGCACAGTCTGCAATCAGAATGGTCCATGGAGATAGCAACTTCTTGTGACTGCTTTTTTAATTGCCTTCACTTAAATAGAAAGCTATAGATATATATTGTCCATAGACAGGCTTTCACACTCGTTATTCACGCCTTTTTACACTTTCATGCAGCTTCCCCATTCAAAATAAAAGTGTTTTTTCTACATGGACAGTAAGGACTGTATGACATGTTTATTTGTTTTGCCTTTTTTTTTTTAATTTAGTCTAACTTCACATACACCAAGTTCGTGTTCTTCCGGCAAGCAAGATCAAAGGTAATGCTTTACAATAAAAATGAAGATGAGGAAGGAGTGTATAGAATAAAAGAAAACCTATAAATAGTAAAGAGTAAATAAAATGGGAAGAGACTTAGCAAGAAGGTGCAGAATAATGTGTCTAATAAATCAAAATTCAGTCAGTTCACTCTCTTTTGTTTAATCCATGGATTTCCATGCCTCCTTTCCACACGGGTCATGGCATTTTCAGAGGTTCAGGTGTGCTGTATATTAGTCGGCCAGTATATTAAAATTATGAAACGTGTTGAATGAGTAATAGATTAAGATGAACTGTAATCATGTTGCTCCCCGTAAGTAAATTCAATAATAGATCAGCTACATGACACCTGCACTGTTAATTTATATTGGATGGGATCACTTTATGCCTGATACTGCCTGAATATGTGTATCAGGGGTATGAAAACAGATCCATTTTGAGTGACATATATTTCTGTAAAACATACCCATACAGAAGGGATGCAGTGAATATTTCATACCCATGGTAGCTGTTTTATTGTCAATATACAATGTTTTTGTATCAAATGAATTCGCTTTTCGTCAAGTTGGTCTATTTAACATAGAATTAGCTCGGTTTGAGTGGTTTTATTTATCATTGTATATAACTCCTCAAAAATCTCTCACCCATATTGAGATACCGACATCTATGAACATAAGGTATTGTTCACTGCCCGGAAACATCTCTGCATACAACTGCATCCAGATGCATAGATGAATATTTATATAATAATCTATAAAATTTATAATATACAAATGTATGAATTCTCACATTCAAGTTATACTTATAGGGATCCTACTAGATACTTAGCCGCACCCAGACAGTGTATAGCTAACAAGTTAAGCCTATTACCACCTACAGCTCCCAGGCTGGAACGTGACGACGTCGTTAATCTTCAGAGTTCAGGGGTTCAGGTTATAAGTCAGATCTACCTTCCGGCTCCTCGCCACTAAATACTATAACAAATTGTTATTTTCGCGGATAAAAATCCTTAAAAAATCACGGGAAAACATACTAAAACGTTAATAGATGTAGGCTTAATTTATTGGAGAAAATGTGTTCTGTGTTGCAGCAATTGTGAATTTCCCCTTACCCTCAAAGAACAATACAGATAAATAAATGAAAAAAGTTATGTATAAAAATAATTTGTTAAGCATAACCTGTGAGGATAACCTGAGGGTGGGCATAACCTATGAGGATCGTAAGGGTTGACGTCTTATACATCATGATTTAGTCAGGGAAATCTGCTCTATCCGTCTGGCCAAGCCACACAGGATGGCCTTAAGCATGCAGCTATTTATCTATTTATAGCCAAGCTTTAATAGAAAGTCTCAAAGAAGGCCCATCCTCCTCCTTTAAGATTCAGGATGTTTACGTTAGATGATAGCGTAGGCGTGGTAAATTATAGATAATGGTTACTTTTATCCATGCCTTTCAAGGATACAGTATGGAAGACATGTATTTTTCTGGGTTAATTGGTATATCGGTCACAGGGGTAGACACATGATTTCAGAAAAGGGGGCGTCTGCATATAGGTTATGTACTAAAACGTCAAACATTCGTGCATATGGGTGCGACGTACTCTTCTTATTGTCACGTTTAAGTCCCCCAATAATGGCCGTGCGTCATAGATTACAAGTGTACATGCCGGGAACTTGTGGTGTTATTGGTTCCCGCTGTCACATCTGGAAAGTCGGCGAATGTGTAAAGTCGCCGAGGCCGGAAGAAGGGCACTACGCATGCGTATGGGAGAAGTCTCTAGCCTCAAGCCATGTTGTGTCAATGAATTCCACAAAGTTGAAACGGGTAGCAAACTAAATATATATCCCTCTCATCTTTTACATACTTGAAATTCATACATAAATGGCTAACTCGTCCCTAGCTACTCCACAGTTTGTGGAAAACGTACACGTCGAGATTATATACTTCGAACACAGAGACTTCCTCTACACATGCGCAGATGCCGCACTATGACCATCGGCGACTTCACACATGCGGCGACTCTCTACTCGCTACACCGCCATGTCACACTATTAGCGCCAGATACAAACCAGCTATGTACGCAACGTCGTGTATATTGGATAGGCTGTGTCCAAGACGTCGCCTGAACGATGTACGCGCAAAGAATCAAACCATCTATAAATTCCCATTTCCAAATACTACTAACATGTCGCGTGTAGGAGAATCAATACAAGCGATATTTTAGCTTGAATAGTTGATCTTATTGACGCGACGTCGCGTTGGTTTTAAATACTAGTTATTGGCCACCAGACGATTCTAAGTACTGGCAATCTCACTACAAAAGACTTGTTATCAATCATATGGAAAAAGCTCATACATCCAACATATCAGTTGAAAGACATTTAACCCCCTTTTTAATCATCATAATGATACGTAGAATTATAATTAACCGCTGTTCTCAAAAAGCGATTTGGTAGCTGGATTTAAGAGATATGAGAGATATTTTTTCACCATGTTTCCATTTCATGTTTTCCCATTTCATTGACAAATTCTGACCTGTTTTTTTCATGGAAGACACATCACGCAATTGCCAAACTCAACAGTATCATGCCTAATTATAAATCATTTGAAGTCCAAGGAAACAACCCATAGGCTTTGTTGTAATTTGAACATCAAATAATCAAACCAAACCCCTAGAATCACCATCACCACCAAGCCTAGACCCAAAACAACCTAAAATAACACTGAAAACAAATCAATACAATCCCAACCCTCCCACCCACCCTCCTTCCCACCCCCATAAAATCCCATCTTCTTACTTTCAAAAGGGTAAAAATCAATTTGAGGATAAGAGGGGTAATGTAATTGAAGTCGTCCATTAAGCGACCCCCATCCGGGAGATCCGAGATGCTTTATATCTGAGTTTTTGCCTTCCGTGAGGGGCTCATTAGTACTTTGGTCTTGGCACTGAGCAGCTCACGCCATGGGGTTGGCACGAGCTGCTCGTGGGGTGTACAGGGGTCACTTGGTCTCAACTTTACCTGGGGACTGATTATCCTGGTTGAATTATGGCGGGTTATCCAGAAGGTAATTTGATGTAGTCTTAATATAATCAACAGATCTTAAATTTCGTCTTAAGAATAAAAATAAGATATTTGGTTAGACTGCAAAGATTAACAATACACAAGGAGCGTTTTAAATTGTTAACAATTATTGCCCTAAGTTGGACCTCTTATTCCATCTTTGGATATTATAATTCTAGGTGGCCACTTTGCATCAAAACTTGCGATTCATCTGATTCATCCTAAGATATTATTTGTTTGGGTTGTTTCATTAAAAGGTTGAGATGCGCAGCATATAAGAAGCCTTTTAGATTCATTCAAATCTGTCAGCAAACTCGTGAATGCACACACTTTTAGTACTTATAGTCTGTAGTCTGACTCCCCCCCCCCTTTTTTTTTTCTTTCTTTTTTTTCAAAATCCTCTATGATCCCAGTAGGGGTATGCTAGAGGTAACCCAGAATGGCAAGGCTCACATTCACCTAGTATTTTTCAATGTTTTTTTTTTTTAATGACATTGTATTCATTACAGATCGATATATTGAAATCATTTTAATAATCACTATAGTTTTTAATGTTTCTTTCCCTCAAATTATTCCAAATTACCCTGCAGGTGCTGGTAAATACAGGAAATCACCTATCCATGGTAGGGAGAATTCAAGTACCCCCCAATCAAACATAAGCACACTCCCCCTGCCCCAGTTCCTTGTACCGGTCACACGCAGCCAGTGGTTACCTATTCAGTCTAGGCCTTTGATGGGGGAGCTGCTCGCGAGAGTTGTTTCTGAGGAGTTAGTCAGTGTCAATTTGAGCAGCTCAATTCGGGGAATTGTGTATGTTTCTGTGATTTATTTGCTGACTGATTACTGTTTGATACTGGTACAAAGGGAATTTATTAAATAATGAGATGGGTAAAGTGCTGTTAGAATTGGTAATTACCTCTTTGCTTTTCAAAGTTCAAAAGGATTTACTCTATAAAGTTGCCAATGGACTTGTATAAATCATGAAGAATTGTCAATCAGTATTCTACCTGCTATGGTACTGTTATGCCACCTGGGTGATGGTATGATAAAATCTGGGTTGGCCATCATTCTTTGGTCACAGCTCATTGCACAAAGGGCTTACTTTAAATACTCCCAAAATGGCTACAATGGAAATGACAAGCCTGCTGCGAGGTGTTGCTGATGGTGGTTGGAATGTGAATGAATAACGGTTACGTCATGCCAATTTATATAGTGAGGCATCAACAAATCTGCATAACCACAGAGATGAGCCAGTTATGTCAACGCGCTCCCGAAATAACAGTTCTGACATAGGTATCGCTACACAAAATATTATGTGATGAATGTCTATTCATCAGTTATCAAGGTTGAAATATGGAAAGTAAGACTATGCGACAGATTAAAGTGTATTTTGTAACGGGCGCGAAAAAGCCCCAAAGGCCTGAAAAGCCCGAAAATGTAAAGGCCCGAAAAGCCCGAAACCCGAAAGACCCGAGAAATATGTAAACCGGAAGTGATGAATGTAAACCGGAAATGACGTCATTATGACCACGTGATCAGAGGCAGCCAATCAGGGCTGACCACTAGACTATAAAAGGGGTGGTGAGGCCCGAGAATATAAGAGTTCCTACGCAGTACTCCTTGTGTCCACATGTGTCTTCTTCCTATGGTAATCGATAAGATGATCCAATACAGGCTAATTAACTATAAAGTACAAGTAAAATAGTGAAAGTTATAGGAAATTAGCCGAAAGTTAGGACGGCGTCCCGAAGACCTGAGGGACCAAAACATGGCACGAAAGCCCGAAATGGCCCGGATGGAGTCCCGAGAACGGAAGACCGGACTGGCACGAAGGCCCGAAATAGGGAGCGGAAACCCAGGGATCGGGGGCACGAAGGCGCGACCGGCTCGGCCCCACGCTACCAAACAATAGGCGACCGTCGGCCCGACACCCCCACTGGACGAGAACGAGGATAGACCGTCTGCAGTGGGCCCCGAAGAGAGTGCCAGCACAAAAGGAAATGGCCTGCACCCATCCCTACCATTTTTCCTCCTCCGCAATCCTCCACCCGCTAACAGAAGTGCCCGGACCCCGCGCCCGATGGCTGAGACCCCTCGGTCCGGCCCAGAAGATACACCCCTCCCCCGTCAACGAATACCGATTTCCCGATCGACCCGCTCAATCCCCCTAGTGCGCGAGGCACGACTCTTTATATCACATCTCGGCTTCTTGCTCGGACTCCCTGTCCGGCTGAGACCCGAAACAACCCCCACGTCCCTCTGTTGTAGAAATCAGAAACCCCGAACTACCGAGGAACGTCACAATTACATATGTTTCCATTGAAAGCCATATCCCAATAGATTATTCAGGCCTATACTACTAGCAGGCCACTGTATTGAAAAAGGTCTATAGCCACACCCTATTGGTTCTGATCATACAATTACTGTGAGTACAGATATAATAGTCATATAAAAGGGGAATACAAAATGGTTATAAATTCTTAAGTCCTTTAAAGTTGCCACATAACTGGCACCACGTGAAGAATTGATATTCACCTAATTTACCTATAAGATTAGACCTCACCACCTTATTACCCAATATTTATACCTCTACCCCCTGCTTGAACATCACCTCTTTATGTATCTTTAAGAAATCAAAAAGAAATTGAATGTACACTAAAAACATCAGTTGACAAAACTGTTTCCCTAAGAACCTTCGAGTAATGAAGACAACATCGCAGCAACTCAAAATTTGAAAGCTGCTCGCATTTGAGGCCCACTACAACAACAAAAAAGAACCCAAACCACTCTGTTATATGATTGGTGTAAATAAAAACACAGGGTTTCGGTGGATAGGTCGGGGCTGTTTTCTTGGCAAAAGCGGCCCATTTGCAACCAATAATTTGTGGAAAAGACACTATACACTGAAAATCTTGGTCAATAAGTCTGGTTTACCAACGAACTGTCACAAAATGAAGGCAACAGCAGAGCAACTGACAATTGCTCGCATGTGAGGCCCACTACAACAACAAAAAGAACCCAACCACTCCGTTATATGATTGATGTCAATAAAAACACAGGGTTTCGCTGGGTGGGTCGATGCTGTTTTCTTGGCAAAAAGCAGCCCTGTTGCAACCAATAATCCGTTCAAAAGACACTATAAGCTAAATAACCTTGGTCAATAAGTCTGATTTACCAATGAACTGTCACAAAATGAAGGCAAAATCAGAGCAATTGACAATTGCTCGCATGCGAGGCCCACTACCACAACAAAAAGAACCCAAAGCACTCCGTTATATGATTGATGTCAATAAAAACACAGGGTTTCGGTGGGTGGGCCGAGGCTGTTTTCTTGGCAAAAGCGGCCCAGTTGCAACCAATAATTCGTCAGCAGGTGGGAAAAAGACGCCGTAAATTGTGGCACCACAGGGAGTTCGGGGGCTCGTGTTAATTCAATTGCAGGGCAGATTGCCTGAGCTTGCGATTTAGCTGATCTCAACGGAAGCGTCGTTGGGGAATGGCCATTGAATAGGTCCCCTGATACAACTTTGTGCTGGAAGGTTTTTTTTCGCTAAGGCAAATATTGGCATGACTATTTATAACAGGGACAAGGGACATTTAAAAGCATAGTTCGTGACCAGATTGCCGGTTGAATATGTTCGGTTTGCCTCATTGGTTTAAAGCTCATGTTATGTTGGTTTGAGAAGGATGTAGTGATATTCAAAAGTATTGTCTGAACAAAATAAAGGATTGTGATTATCCCTTACTTGCCTTTGAACAATATAAAATTATGACACAATGAAGATTCACATTAGACGTCCTTTTAGGTATTAGCTGATGTTAACTTTGTATTGTATGGTGCTCAATTCAAAATCTTAGTCATTTGTAGCGAGACGTTCAAGTATAACTAGTTCTATGTAGGACATTATATTGGCACAACTGTAACTGCGGGTACAACTGTAGAGTAAGGCTATGGTATATAGGTTTTGCATCCTAGAAACTGCAATTGAAATAATATAAGCCTTTAACAATGTATAATGATTAAAGCCTTGTGTACTAATATCTAGCCTAAGAGAAGGTGTATCCCTGAAATGCAACAATAACTATGACAATAAACTAAAAAAGCAATAAATCAAAGTCAATCAGAGCATATTGCTGTTGTTGGCTTGTGTGACTCACATAATCTGAAGCCAGTGTTATCAAGACCGGTCAGGGTTTCACAAACATGATATGACACACACGCACGTGCCACATACATCCTTGTAATGTGTGACCTACACAACTCGTATCTGACACAGACACACAAACACACACCATATGTGACAAACAGATCATGTGTGGCACACACATACACTTACACACTGTGTGACATCTCCTTTAGGAAGAGTCAGCCAACATCAGAAACGGAACTTTCACATGGGAATCACTTGCAAGAAGTAGAAAGTCAGGCAGGCTTACCTTAAGTCACTACTTCGCTGACGTCCTGTCCCTTTAACAGATACATACGCTGCTTCTGCATAGGACAACCTCCCAGACAGGAGCCACTTTAGTCTGTGTCAAAAAGGGTAGTTGTACATACAGTACTACAGTCTGTGACTTCCTAGTTTGTGACTGTACATATAGAATAGGCAATTTAGTAGAAAGTATGCAACATAGCAGTAGAACACCTTTTTTCCATTGAATACAATACTTAGGCTATTGTAGTCTGTGTTGTTGTGAATAGAACAGTCAGCTAGCTGCCATTCAAAAGTCTTAATGGCTTAATGTGAGCACAACAACTTTCAAATCAGTCCAGGCCAGTGCACAAGGGCGTAGTATATATGACGTTTTGGCGAAGGTTTACTTATAGTGTATGGTGGTATGGGTGAAAAATGTCAGTTATAGGTATGCCTCATCGAAGTGTAAAAACCTCAAATCATCTGTAGATGAAATATATTCCCAGTTATAAATGTCTATCAGACTATGGAAAGAATCCTGTTTGTGTAGTTTGAGTTGTAAGTAGTATATACAATCGTCACTTTATCCCAGGGGCATGTATATATGTTTAAGTCACTGTTTTATGTAATATCTCCATTCACCAAGAGGCTTAGCTAGTCACAACACAATCTCCTCCTGTAATAGGCAGCTATAAAGTATCCACTACTAAGCCTACACAGATTAACGCTGGGTATCCCTCCTCCAGGGCTTTTTTTCGTATTAATTACTCCTGTGTAGCGCTCCCAGAATCATCTGTTTCCACTCCTTGCTCCAGTGTTTTCATCCCTGAAGTCACACACATGTTGTTTCCTCCAGTAGGCCTCCTGGGTGTTAGATCCCTGGTGGGGACATACACACAGTCTGGGGGAAGTCTAGACTTTCCCTTCTATCCCTATACCTTAATTCCTCCAGTAAGCAAGCATTAGTGCTCAGTACCCCTCTGGAGGTATCCTCTCATCCTCTACACACACACTCACCTAGCTACCTCTCTCTCTCCCTTTCCTCCAGCTCCCTCCATAACCTGGAGAGGACTGGCGGACGCAACCGTGGAGCGATCAATGTAAGCCTACCCACTCTTCCTCCAGTCCTCCCCCCACTCCTCCAGTCCACACCCCTCCCACTCCTCCTACCCCACCACCCACTCCCTCTACCTCCTCCAGACCGGTCCCAGCACCACAGACCGTGGAGGAAGCTCGGGCTGGCGATGCTGTGGGTTACCTGGAGTGGTAACAACACGGGTGGACGGATAATGCTACTTCAGGAGCTGATGACCAGCTAGTGCATACCTCGGAGGGGATAATGATACTTTGGGAGGCTGATTTTGAAATGCCGGGTACAGAAATTCACTGTTATTTTACAAAATACCAATATATATTAAATGAAACTTGCTCACGGAATATTTCTGGGTATAGCTCTTACATTATTACAATTTTGTTTATCAAAATTTGTGTACTTAGGCCTACATGAGGAAATTGTGGGACAAAAATGTCTGGATGGGGGAAAAATTGGGTCTGAACAAACACTGTGTAATCCCACACTTTTCTTGTAAAATAACAATCAGCAAAACATGTTTAATGTCAGAATCTATATCTAGAACCAGTGTTCCATTCCGTGGCATATTTAAAATATAATACAATTTCATTTATCAAAAAGAACAGCTTTATTATGTCGCGAAAATGCGGGAGGCTCCCAGGTATGCATTATCCGTGTATCGGCTCCCGAAGTAGCATTATCAATCCAACAGCACGAACAACACTGGAGGCAGGATGGGCAGGTCGGAGGTACTGGAGGATGATCAGGCTGGCTGCTGCTGGGTTGGGCTGGGTTGGGTCCGAGCCCAGACATGCGTTTTGGTCGTTTTCTATGCGATCCGACACGCGACGTACGGGTTAGTGGGAGAGGGTACTGTGGAGCTGGGCTGTGGGTTGAGGGGTTAGTATTAAAGAGGATGGACAGGAAGAATCATACTAATCAAGAAGGTGAACGGAGTGCCGACCAAAATAAAAACATCCACAAAAATGCTGTACCCACAATAATTTAAAATACTCTCGATATCACATTTTTATATCGCAGGATTTTAGTGTCCACAAAATTTCGTGAATTTTTCTTGTAATGATATCACTTTTCTACTCCCAAACTGTTGCAATGTCCCTCGATCATGCTTAAAAAACAGTGTTATGTGTGAATACAAATGTATTGTAAATTACTTTATTATATGATTTCTCAATTAACTTTCACCACGATATATCGTGTATATGATTTGGTCAGCAACCCGTTAACTTATGAGGTAAAAAAACAGAAATCACCCATAGGGAATATTTTAAAGAATGTTTCTCATATGTATGAGTTTGAAGTGAGATCCTATAGTCTGGATGAAAAGTACAAAGCTGGGGAATAGGGCATACGTGTGAGTACATAAGAATGAGACGTTTCTCAGTGTTTGAAATCATTTTGTGACCACCTAGTCGCCGATTTTACTGTTATGTAAATATTTATTTTTGTAGATCATGTTCATGAACTGTGCCACTGAAACAATAAATAAACCATCAGCTTTTCACATATATTCTAACTATCTTGGATATTATTAATACATTAATGGTATGTGTCGCCTGGGTCAGTTCTCTTCGGTTATTCAGAAAGAAATATTATATCAAAGCCATCAGCAAATCAGCTTTGAGTCATATTCCAAATGGTTCCAGTGTTTTAATCTATTAACCAACCTCTTGTAATAGGTCTGATTATATGGATGCAGAACAAAACAACAACAAAAACGTAGCAAAGTGAATAACCCGACTAAATAATCACGGACATGTGAATGCATAAAAAATGAGACGTTTCTCGGAATTTGAAATCATTTTTGACCGCCTAGCCACCGAGATTCCCTGTGATGTAAATATTTATTTTTGTGAATTATGTTTATGATCTGTGCCACTGGAATAATAAATAAAACATCAGCCAATCACATATAATTGTCTTAGATAATGCTTGCAGGACAATACATTAATATGTATCGCCTGGGTCGGCTATCTTCGGTTATTCAGAAAGAAATATTATATCAAAGCCATCAGCAAATCAGCTTAGAGTCATATTCCAAATGGTTCCAGTGTTTTAATCTATTAACCAACCTCTTGTAAAAGGTCTGATTATATGGATGCAGAACCAAACAAAAAAAACATAGCAAAGTGAATAACCAGACTAAATAATCACGGAGCGAGATAATGGTAGGGTAAGACGGAACGATCTGGTTGATTAGAGTCTAGACACACTGATAGACTCCGGAGATTAACTGTATTCTGGTGGGGGCTGAAGATTAGGGGGGAAGGGGGTGTAGGAAGGGTGAGGGTAGCTGGGACTGGAACGTGGATGAGTAAAGGGAAACAATAATGGAGAAAAAAAGTAGCTGAAAAAAAAGGAAAAGACGCAAACAAATATAATTATCGATACCCGTAGACAGTGTTTTGTAGAAATATAATTGTTGTGTCGGGACGGCATCTGGTCCCAAACACGAAAACCCGAAAGATAACCTTGTCACTGGACACAGTTTCCTATCAATTTATTTATGATTACTTTTATTAAAAAAACAAGCCTCAGCATATGGCTTATATCTAAGTACAAGTGTACTGAAAGTTACATATCATGACCCGGGCAGAACCCCAACTCTCAATACCCGTGACATCACGGCTCCCCCTCCCCCCCTGGCCTGCCAGCTCATCGATGACTCAGCCTGCCAGTCGGGAAAAACCCGTGACATCACGGTCCCCCCTCCCACCTGGCTGGCCAATTACATAACAACCCGTGACATCATCCTGTGACATCACAGCCCCCTCCCACTGGTCGTGAGCAACAGCCAATCAAAAGACACCAGGTGTTGCATCAGTCCCTGTGACATCACGGAGCCCCCTCCCCCTCTGCACCAAAAGGATGGTGCAATCACCAACTGCTGGATATAAAAAGGGGGCTCCACACACCAGTGGGCAGTCTCCCCTGGAACTCACCACCTGGACCACACTGGACCACTCTACAAGACCGGACCTGCAGCCACCTGCCCTGCCAGAAGCCTACCTCCAGACCACCACTTCTCAGACCTTCAAAGACTCTGACTCTCTGCCAACCGGCGGTCTGTGCGTTCGGGTAACCGTTCCGGGACTCTGAGGTAATCACGGACATCACTCACCATATTGTCCGGTATTGTAAGAGACCGTCTGCCATTGTAAACTTATACCCCATGCTGTCCGGTGTTGTGTGAAACGGTCTGCCATTGTAACTCTAGACCCAATAAAGGTTTGAAACTGTATTTGAACGTGTGGCTTTTCCTTTCCAAGTTGTCCAAAGTTACCGTGAGAATATTGTATTCAACGGGGAGTACCTCTATAGTACTCTACTCACTCGAGCTAAATATGTCTGATAACATGGATGCAGATCCAGACATAAACCATAGCAAAGAGAATAACCAGACTAAATAATCACGGAGCGAGATAATGGTGGGATAAGACGGAACGATCTGGTTGATTAGAGTCTAGACACACTGATAGACTCCGGAGATTAAGTGTATTCCGGTGGGGGCTGAAGATAAGGGGGAAGGGGATGTAATGGTGAGGGTGTGGGGTGTGGTTGGGAGTAGAACATGGGATGAGTAAAGGGAAACAATCATGGAGAAAAAAGTGGACGAAAAAATGGAAAAGACGCAAAAGAACATTATAATCATCGATATCTGTAGACGGTGTGTTGTAGAAATAAATGTGGTAACATTGTCGGTAGGAAAGCAAATCAGAAAATAGACATAATAGTATATCAAGATAGCTTGGATGACCACCGGTACACAAATGCACACTTTCTACTGGTATGTAGAGATAAATCTAATTGCTGGTTGAAATTGAATCTGGACATATCATACCCACTGGAAATATGAAAACATCCTTCTTTTGTCTCATTGCCCACAGTGTAACACTTTATCTAATTATAATATGATGGTCCGTCCACTGGGAACCTATAGCTAAAAAACTACGTGCAAACACATGTAATAAGATTCATGCAAATGTGCCTCATCCAATTTAAAAGGTAGCTCCAATAAAGATTCTTAAACACTTATCCTTCAACTGTCCAACTGTCACCAAGAAACACTTCACACTCCTCTGCCAACCCCCCAACCAACCAAACCACACACTCCTGTCAGACATTTCAAAGTGGCACCAGGTGCAAGCCTCCCCCCACAACGTCCAGCTAGTGTGGCCTAATGGATATTTAACTCCCTCAGTTAGCTTTTCTGCAGGGGCAAACCTGTATGTTTTTCCCAGCAATGAACGTCAGTAGAAGGGCTTGCTTTTCTAGAGAACAATCTAGTTAATTGGAAAATGTATAAAGCCAAAGTGTCAGTACATGTAAT
This sequence comes from Lepidonotus clava, assembly GCA_936440205.1. Taxonomy (NCBI): domain Eukaryota; kingdom Metazoa; phylum Annelida; class Polychaeta; order Phyllodocida; family Polynoidae; genus Lepidonotus; species Lepidonotus clava. Next base: position 12,305,615 of record OW387138.1, read on the forward strand.
ATGATATAATTTATATGCATGACATTTTTCCCAACCAAATTTAAAAGGTAGTCCAATAAAGATTCTAAAACACTTATCCTTCAACTGTGCAACTGTCACCAAGACGCACTTCACACTCCTCCGCCAATCCCCCAACCAACCAGACCACTCCCCTGTCAGACATTTCAAAGTGGCACCAGGTGCAAGCCTCCCCCCACAACGTCCAGCTAACGTGGCCTAATGGATATTTAACTCCCTCGGTTAGCTTTTCTGCAGGGGCAAACCTGTATGTTTTTCCCAGCAATGAACGTCAGTAGAAGGGCCTGCTTTTCCGCCATCCATTTAGACCGGTCCCGGACCGGAAGTATCCACTTTACCCAGCATGCCGTCTACTCTACTTCCGTCTGGCCGGCAGGTGGGGGTTCCCTTATTACTACCAAAGCGCCTACTCCTGCGCATGCGCGGCAGTCCTGCTTTTGATCAGCTTTGGCTTACAAGTGTAGCAGAGGCTAGAACTTAGACATGGTGGACTGTTTTGATAATGCTGAGAGGTGGCTGGTATGTTTGGCTTTGATGGTTCTTGTGTTTAGTTTGTATGGGTAGATGTGTGATGTAAAGCCTTGATAACTAGAAATGTACAAAAGGGGATAGAAATCGAGAGAATTTATTTGGTGATACCCTTATAAAGATGAAATTATCATCAGACCAGTTTCGTCACTATGTTCACGACAGTTTCTATGTGTCACTTTCAGATCATCAGAGTTAATCATGAGATGGGGTAATATATTACCAAAATTAACCCTTTAGACTCCACACAGTACTACCATTTCCTTAAACATTTTGTAATAAGCCCATCCCAGTATACATCAGCATCACATTTTACCATGAAATTAAATAGCAATTTCTTTCTAATTTAATTCCCACAGATAGATGTGTAAAACAAAATGAACCATCATGGTTTAGTTGACAAATTGCTCATAAAATCTATAAAATGCAGTTTTGTATATTTGCCTTTTTCCCATAGGAACCAATGTTAAAGCCTGTCAACCCTATCTATAATGTCCAACCCTATTTTCCCTAAACTGCAGTATTTTGATTGGCTGGCAAACCTGTAAACCTGTTAAATAATATAATTTTAAAAATCATAACATTTTATCAGTACTTGGGGATATAGAAAGACATGATTCATAGTTATTCCAGTAATTCCAAAACTAGGTGACAAGGATGGCTTATATGTTTGTTTTGTCCAACCCTTGTCCAACCCTGGAATATACCCAATATGGGATGGGCTTATTGAGGAAGTTCAAAGGATGACGTACCCCTATAAATTGAAGTCATAGAATCGGAGTTTAGGGAATTGGATCAGCTTTGAAACAATATATTTGCTGTTTCTGTATGTCTAATAGTCTTTTGACTGTTCTGTTTCGAAAAATATGGAAAAAGTAAGGAAAACCCTGTTTTTCCGGGTGGCTATGGCTAGATTGGGGAGTACACCCTCGGGCGGCTATGGCCGGATTGGGGTCTAAAGGGGTAACCCTTTGGACCCCAATCCAGCCCTATCCGCCCGATGTTGTGCTCCCCAATCCGGCCATAGCCGTTTGGAAAAAACAAGGAAAACACCTTCATGAATATTCAACATACAAAAACGACCAATATATCGTTTAAAAGCTGATTAACTTTCCTACCTAATGCTACAAGTCCCATTTCGATAACATTCGTTGATGGGGTAGGGTCAGACTTTATATTTCCTCCAGTACAAGGAATTTAGGGAATTCTGGAGGGAAATCCGGGGAAATCCCGGGGAAATCAAGCAATTCAGATGTACATCCTGTGGGGTCTAAAGGGTTAATTTGTTTATTTTGTTAAGTAGTCTAACCAGCCTCAAATTTAGATTACATTCAAAACCTACGGGAAAACATTGGCATAAACAAGATTTTGTAAAGGGGGTCAGAATATAGCTTAATAACTAAAACAACCACACACACAATTCTTTTCTCTTTGCAAAGTTAAAGCCCCGCCAAAAAGGTGGAGGGGGTTCAGGAACTCTTGAAAGCCTCTTGGATCTGGCCTGGGGACGATACCTATCATAGTGTTGTTTCATTGTAGGCTCCATAAGCCTATAAATGACTTAGACGATCGAAATCTCATGCATTGCACTTAAGGTATGTTTTTCCTTGAATAAATATCATTATTGCAATGTCATACAGCACAGACTCTCATAGGTGGCGCCCACATCACTATTATTTAGCGGGTGCAGTCGGATATCTTTGCATAGGTCCAGAATCGTTGATGACATTCAAGATAATTGAAGGCCATTTCTCTTTCACCAAATCTCAATCTCTTACACTCAACTGATTGGAAAACAACCAGAACTCCTGACTCTAGCTGGAAAATAAACAAATATAGGGGATACTCGTGGGCCTTGTTATTCCAGGTTGACCTTTCGCTGGTTTCCAAGCTCCCCTTGATGATCACATTAACAGAGAGGGATGGTAGGGGTACCAGCTCCCTGCTCCAGGGGGTAATGGAGTTCCTCCAGCCTCTCCTCCATGGCTATAGCACAGTTAGTCCTTCCATGGCCTAGATATTTCTTACATTGTAGGTCCTTACACCCACAAGAGTCCATATGCTGGTCCCTGCTATCTCCATGCTAGGTACGCTGGTCCCCGCGCCTCGAACTCACGCTATCGCTGAACGTCACGAATCAGGCGCAGGTACAGCCCAACCCCGAGTTAGCCAGATTTTGGCTAACTCGGCGTCACGTGACCACTTTTTGACCAATCTGATCCATCGACACAGTGGCCTCCACCTGTGCCCTGTCGTGACGTTCAGCGATAGCGTGAGTTCGAGGCGCGGATCCCAGCGTACATGCTAGGGGACACAGCATGAGAGACTACAGGTACAGCCTATTTTTTCCAGGGATCTGATTGGTCAAGAAGTGGTCACGTGACCCCGAGTTAGCCCAAATCTGGCTAACTCGGGATTGGCTTGTACCTGCGCTAATTCATGACGTACAGTGAGAGCGTGAGTTGAGGTGCGGGTACCAGCGTAAAGAGTCCATTGCTATCAGTGGTCACTAAAATGTATAAGGAATTCTTTTACCAGCCCTCTATAAACGGCATGAGGAACCCCTTTGATGGTTGTTGGGGTGCTGGCTGGTTCATGGTCCTGCCTGCCATAAACCAGCGGCTGCAAAGCATGCAGGGATTTGGTTGGGAATTCCCACCTAAAATGGTTGCCCGTTTACAGACTCACTTTGGAAAACAGTGGGTCTGAACTCGACAGACTATAGCACAGGCTCTGTTACAGATCGATAGGTAGGACTGGCCTCCGGGCTAAGAGCCTATGTTTCTGTAATTGGCTCAAAGTACTAGCTGCTATTCTGGTACCCCAGCTTGTCTTTGGTATGTTCAGAATCTATTTAAATGTGTTCTGTGTTCCTTGCGGCACAAAGATATATCTGTCTATGTTATAGAGGTAGTGATACAGTTAAGCCCCGTACACACTAGATGAATTTGAAGAAAGTGGGCTTAAAGATTAGTGCTAAAATCAATTGATTCCACCAGATTATTCAGGCGATTTTAGCACTGATTCACATCAAACATGTCAAACATATAAATACTGTAAACTGATTTGTGAAATGAGTTAACACAATAACTGGTTTATTCGTTTTTGTATTCTTGTAGTCGCCTGATTTGTGCACCGATTCGGCCTTGTAATAAGCTTCTTTCTAGATACCGAGAGATGATGTAATATCGGCGCCCCCGGGGGGTCTGAAGGCCGGAAGGGAGGACAGTTCCTTGGGCTGACATCCAGTGGCTCTGACCCCCAGCCTGAACATCTCAGTTCTGTTACCTCCTGTGGGGATGGGGGCAGTTTAGATTAGATAATGTTGTAATCTTTGGCTTTAACAATATAACTTATGGGTCATTTTGTCCCCATGGTCAAGGGGGTTTATGTACATAATGGTCATCAGTCAGTAGGGGTCTCTGACCACAGGAGGGTGCTAATTGATGCCACCCCTAACTGGCCCTCTGATCTCACCATGGGGTTGGGGGTGGTTATTTTCAGGGAACCATGGGAGCATTTTTCCCTATATTTACCCAACTTTTTTTGTATGATATTACTTTACACATTGATGGAACTATTTCCAGTGTTTTAATCAGTGTCAATGGAAAGATGAGGATTTGCTTTTTCCAAATATATAATTTTCCACCCCTGAAAATATGATATTCCTTGTCTAAACTGGAAATAAAAAATATTTCCTATGCATTTCTATACTGAGCAGGGGGTAGTTGTCCGTCCTTCCGGTCCCTGGACAGGCTGGGAACAAGCTTCAGCACCCAAAAACCGCGGGAAACTCGTATATCGGAAGACGCGTATTATGGGACTGTTTTAGGACATACTGTAGAGTTTGGAGTGGGGAGTCTGTTTTCAGTTCTACATGTCAAGGGATTTTACATTACAATATGACCTATGTCCTTTCTGAGACTATAATAGTCAATTTTAAGCACAACTCTTTTCTTCAAGCCTTTATTTCTACCATACAACAAAACCCACTTTCCATAAACTACTACAACAGAGGATAATAATTATAGTCCTAAGCACACCTGCTCGCAAATGTGAACTGCTCTACTGACAAACTCACACCTGAACCTCTCTTGTACACCTGCAACCCTCTTTTAAACTCCTGATCTCCATCCACTCTTAACAACATGATACCTTTGTCTTCTAACACGCCGTACCCTTTCTGGGTGCCTGGGGTTGGCATATACATGTGTCACTATCAAAGGTACACAGATCGTGATCAGAGAGACATCATGATCAGTCAGGTTTGGTAGCCTCACCTGCTGCCTGTTTACCTACCTTTGGTTGCCCTCAAGGGTAGGCAGAGGCACTAAGGTAACATATGGCGACCTTTAGCAAACTTCATATATAAGTAAAATTAAATAAATAGATAATTTGTACGTGGCTGGAGAGCTGTCCCCCCCAATATATATATATATATATATATATAGCGAAATCCATGTAATAAAGTTATTTGTGATTCATAATATATCGTAGAAATATCAGATTAGATCTTGTGAACCATGGACTTTAAAAATAATGTAATGTAACCAACTCTTGCAAGTGAAATTATACTGAAAACCCCTTTTGTACGCAATCCATAAGCTTAGATAAGCTTTGTTAATTCATGATTCATGTTTTAGAACATCTGTGGTTAGAATAATTATTGATAGACACACCTTTGAGATTTTACGGTTCTGCCTAATTAACCAATCCCAGAAAAAATATTGCACAAGGTTGGTCAGGTATCATATAAGGGCTGTGGCATATTGAAAATTCAGGGTTAGTAACAGTTTTTCAATTATGCAATCAAATATAGTACGAATTTGCAAAAGAAAATGTGCAGAAATACTTCCTCGTGGCAGTGTATGACTCCCCCGCATCTAACACTCCAACACAAGGTACATTGTCCCAATACAACAGCGCCAACCATCCCCTGAATCTCTCCAATCAGATCCATCCTGGATCTCCCCAGCCATTGGGGTCGGCAGGGTAGGTCCCATTTATTTTTTGAGTTCGTGATTAAATCTGTGAGGGGCAGGTTTAAGTGGTGCTGAAGTAAGATGTACGTCTGACAGTGTAGGCCTGAGCAGGAAGCTGTAAGGCCGATTGTAGGCCGAACTAGTGATTGTAAGCCTAACTAGTGCTTGTAAAGGATACCAGTGCAGTTAGCTATATAGGCTAATTGGCTTTGGGTGATTGCGTTTGATTCTGAATATAATGTGATGTGCTTATTTTCAAACAGCAATACAAATAGTAGTTTAACTTTTATATTCCTGTTTGATATAGATTATTGATCTCTCATGGGAATATCTTCCTGTTAGTATTTTGACTTGCTAGCAGTTTGTAATACAGTCTATTTCAAGATAATATCTTGAAATTGATAGTGTGACATATAATGTGCCTTACGTAAACAAGGTTTCGATAAAGTGCGTATGTTCCTCCCATAAAAGGAATTTATTTTATCTGACATTCAATCGTATACTGTTTTACCCATCCGAAAATGTGACACTCAAAGCGAATCCAAACAAAGCATACTTTTTATTTCCAACGTATACTGAGTTTGAACCGAAATTGAAACAACTTTATACATGTTTATCTATATTCTACACTGCCAAAACTTTGAAATCAAATTCTGTAAAATGACAACATAGACACCTATAGATGGCAAGTGGCTATGCCTGGAAACAAATCCATACCAGATATCTGCAGAACCCCTCACTCTTCAAGCCCAGCTTGGATACCCATGGCTGCAGATAAAGCAGTAAAGACCGGGCTTATCCCTAAGGCTTTAAGATAAAAAGGGCTTTCCCCAAGAAAAAGGGGGCCAGATAGGCCATTCTGAGTCGGGACAGGGATGTTATCGGTTGAGCTGTATCCGGATTGTTGTTGTGGGACTGGTCCTACAGAGGCTATAGAAGAGGGGAGGTGGCCTTTGGGACAAAATGTAATATTTTGTGTAGCAACACAGGTCTACATCAAAATTGCTATTTCGGGATTGGCTCATCTCCGTGGTTACGCCGATTTGTTGACGCACCACTATATAAATTTGTGTCACATAACCGTTATTCACTCGCATTCCAATCACCATCAACAACACTTCACAGCAGATTTTAACTTTTTAGAGTTGAGGATAAAATATACAATCCTATTTATTAATGTCGAAACCAGTCACCTGATATTCTTTGTTATTTCCAATCACTCTACAATATAGACTATATAATATATTTATTTGTAATTCTTGACGCTATCCATAAAACTTTCATGATACTCAAAAAGTTATCATGATTGCTTTGCAATAATATTGCCATGGTATTTTAAAGATATTGCAACTAAGAATATGTTGTTTTTTTTTGCAAAAAGACCAAGAGTAGCATATGAAAAGTTGTATATGTGTGGTAAAATCAAATTCTTTGTGATTAAAGTTTGATTAGACAAGGACTGAAATAATCATATGTCACCTTCGTAATAATACTTTTTGGTATCATGAATTATCTTCAAAATTGTTGTTGCAATTCTTTCACGATCGCCATTCTATATGTCAAAGGTGCAAAGGACCTGGTGTTAATTGCGTACATATTGCTTGTCATAATAATTCTAATGCTCCTCTTTGTGTGTATAGAATTTAAGAAATGGCCCTATTGCGGTGTCCAATTTAGCGGTTTTGTACCACCCTATAGAAATCTGCCCACCACCTCCATGCACATCTCATTTCCCACCCAAGAAAAGACGGCTTTCCATAATCATTTCTCCGTTTTGGTTGCGAATCAATATTAACCATTCCACTTGGTTATTTTTCACCGGTAGAAATTATGGTATTTTTGTCTGCGGTTGATTTTACATGTTATCATCGACTTTGCAGTGAAAGGTTGACTGTTGGCTGATTGAAAAAAGAACAAACTAATTAATAAAAGCATTTTAAATGGAACTAATTATCGATCAACTTTCTTCTTTTTGTGAGAATGTTCTTTTTGGTAGGGTTTGCCTTTTCCCCCATTTCCCTATTTCATGGCGTTGTATCTAAGTCTCAGCTGTTAGCTTTCCCATAGTGTATGTGTAATAAAGAGCTCAGATAGCTCATGGAAATCATTTTAAAAAGGTTTGAATGCGAGGACTTTCTAGTCTGTTTATACATAACCCTGTGTATTAAAAACCAAAAGAATTAATGCGACATCTACAACCAATTGAGACATCTCTGTCGCATGTCAAAAAAATCTAAATCCATCACATAAATTCTATAATTTGAATATTGAATGATTGACAAATACGGAAGTCCCTGGAGCCCTCTAAACATCAAAGGCTTGCTAAGACTAAAAGTAATGCACCGTATTGTCCCATTCCGCCGCCCCTCAGTCAGGCTTGTGACTACTTCAGTCATAAAGTTGTCTGTTGCAAAATATGTCCGTCACTTGTCAGCAATTCCAAAACCATCGCATTGCAATGTTTGAGAGTCCAGTACATCCCACGTACCCTTTGGTGTAGGAATCTAAGGTTTTGCCAGGTTTTAAAGGACAAACCTAATTGATGAATTTCAAAAGCTGTCTAAAACTTAGTCCTGTGACTACCTTAGTCATAAAGACAGTGATAAAGTCAGTGTTGACATTGCAAAACACTTCCATCTCATTTCAGAAAATCTATAACACAAACTCTACACTGATTAACGAGTCTGAAAACCCCCACAGTTCTCTAGACATAGAATTTAGAACTCCGGAAAAATATAAGGATGCAAACAACCATTTCACCAGCCCAAGGCCTCAGTAACATTTAATGATGCAACCATTTTGCTAATACAGAAAGTGATAAAGACAGTGTCGACATAGCAAAGTATTTCCGACACATTTCAGAAAAGCCCAAATCCATGACATAAACCCTACAATGATTGACAAGTCCGAAAATCTCCAGAGCTCTCTATACATAGAAATTTAAGGTTTCAGACGACTAAAAGAGATGCACCCAATCGGCCCAATCAGCTAGTCCTTAGTCAGTTTGATGGCTACTTCAGTCATACAAAGTTATTCTAAACCAATCAAAGTATCTCCAACACACGCTAGAAAAACTTTAACTACAACATTGCAATGTTTCAGAAGTCAATAAAAAAAACCTATGCCTCCTTGGATGTATTAGATTAAAGCTTCACAAAATTAAAAGGGCTGTGAATGTTACCTATCAGCCTTCAGTAATTGCAAAACATCTCCTTCACATTTCAGAAAAGCCCAAATCCATGACACAAACTCTACAATGATTGACAAGTCCGAAAATCCCCAGAGCTCTCTAGACATAGAAATTTAAGGCTTCATACAACTAAAAGGGACACACCCAATCGGTCCAATCTGCCAGTTCTGTGACTACTCCAATCATAATGTTCCCAGCAAACAAGGCTCGTGTTTTCTTTCACTTTAACACGTGTTTTATTAGTTGTAAACTAGTTTAGGACCAATCCCCAAGTTTTCCCCATGAAAACTACAGGTTTATGACACGAGTTTTGAGTTGGTGATCAACTAGTTCTTTACCCATGTTTTTCAGGGCACATTAAGCTAAAGAAAGTCAGAGGAAACACGAGATTAACATGAACCTGTGAAAAACACCAGAAATGCTGTTAACAAAATCTCGTGAATACAACCTCTTTTTGCTCCCTGTTAAACACGTGTTAACACGAATCTTTGTTTCTTGGGTTGGCATTTACGGCTTCGTAAGAATAAAAGGAATGAAACCATGGACTATTTTCTATGCACTAGGTAAGTCCTACTTCAAAATATACGCAGTGATAAAGTCATTGTGAACATAGCAAAACATTTCCGTCACATTCTAGAAAAGCACAAATCCATGACACAGACTCTACAATGATTGACAAGTCCGAAAATCCCCAGAGCTCTTTAGACATACAAATTTAAGGCTTCAGAAGACTAAAAGGGACACACCCAATTGGCCCAATCCGCCAGTCCTGTGACTACTCCAATCATAATTATGTTGGTGTTTAAAGCTTCGTAAGAATAAAAGGAACAGAACCAAATGACCTATTCTACCAGTCCTCAGTAAGTCTTACTTCAATATAATATTATACACAGTGATCAAGTCAGTGTGAACATAGCAAAACATTTCTGACACATTTCAGAAAAGCTCAAATCCATGACACAAACTCTACAATGATTGACAAGTCCGAAAATCCCCAGAGCTCTCTAGACATAGAAATTTAAGGCTTCAGACGACTAAAAGGGACGCACCCAATCGGCCCAATCCGCCAGTCCTGTGACTACTCGAATCATATGTTGGCATTTAAGGCTTCATAAGAAAGAAAGGAATGGAACCATGCGACCTATTCTATGTCCTCAGGAAGTCCTACTTCAACATATACACAGTGATGAAGGCAGTATGAACATAGCAAAACACTAATTTTCTGTCGAATTTCAGAAAAGACCAAATCCATGACACAAACTCTACAATGATTGACATGTCCGAAAATCCCCAGAGTTCTCTAGACATAGAAATTTAAGGCTTTGGAAGACTAAAAGAGATTAAATCACTAGTTCAATTCCATCAGTTGTCAGTAAATCAGGTGACCACTTTACTAATATAAAGAGTGATAAAGTCAGTGCGAAAATTGCAAAACATTTCCGTCACATTTCAGAAAAGCCCAAATCCATGCCACAAACTTTACAATGATTGACAAGTCCGAAAATCCCCGGAGCTCTCTAGACATAGAAATTTAAGGCTTCAGACGACTAAAAGGGACGCACCCAATCGGCCCAATCCGCCAGTCCTGTGACTACTCCAATCATATGAAGTCAACGTTGGAGGATCACAGGCTGCTTGGGCTGAAGGGAATTAGTACGACTTGAAGCCGCTAGGGGGAGAGATGACAGGGGTGGCTGAAGGTCCCTGTGACGTGGGACTTTCCTCCAGGGTGGCTGACAGTGGGTGGGAAGGGGGTGGAAGGGGGGGTGGGAGGGAGGGGAGTGGAGTGGGGTTGGGTATGGGGGTTAAGGAGTTTGCAATTTGGGAGGGGTGTAGGGAGAAAGGTATGGAATACAGACTGGTTACTGACTTGAAGGATTGTATGAACGAATTTTAAAGCCAACAGTGCGTACAGTGCCAAGTTATGTTATGTTTATGGGAGAACAGGTATTCGTTTATGTTGAGTTTTTGTGATGATATCTCAATGGGATTCAATACAGAGTTCAATGAGTTCACGTTGCTGCCGCATCACTGTTTGGGGAAGGGAATTTTAAAAGTCAATAGCTATAATCTTGAATTAGAATATTTAGGTATGCATAAGCAGGCTAGGGTTGTGAGCAAAACATATATTAAAACATTATGTGCTTGCAGTAAAGTGATATGTTTCAGAAATATCTTTTTGTATAAAGACCCCAAAGACCCAGACTAAAAAACAGAGGAGTTTGATTAAAGTACTCAGAAACAGACTTACAAGTAAAAACCCTAGAATTGATATAAGTTAATCACAATGAAAATTCGATATCTTTTTTTTTGTTTCATTAAGGTACTTATAGAGGTATTACAGTCGAATTTTACGTTTGGCATATTGCCATAAATTCGAAACGTAGGCCTATAATCAGGTAAAGAGGTGAAACAACGACAAACATGTATTAGAAACAAACTCTGTTTATTATCCAGACACAATAATTTTTTGAAATGTAAATAAAAGTCATGTACATTACACAGTCTTCTCATGTCAACTTGGCTCTCCATAAAGGGGCTGGAGGCATAAAAAGTGAAGGGAAAGGGTGTGTGTTGGGGGGTGATCAGAAATGAAGTGTCAGGGGTGTTGCAGAGGGGGCAGAGGAGTTGTCAAGGGGACTAGTAAGGGGTGGGGTAGGCTGATCAAAAGTGAAGTGTCAGAGGGTGGTGCACACTGCCCACATCACAGGGAATTAGAGGGTGGCTGGATGATTCCCTACCGTAAGACCCCTGTGTTTAAGTCTCCATTTAGGGCCAGGTACAAGGACCATCGTTAGGCTTTACATTCACACCCCCTTTGAATATGATTAACTGAGCTGGGATATAATGGTCTCTGCTCAGGGACACACAATGGAGAAATGCCTCTTGATTTTGATTAATTTGAACCGAGTGGCAGTTGATCAACCAATCAGATTGCTTCTATTGCTAATTCTATAGGCCTTGTGCAGACATGGTCACATGATCACATTTTGGTCACGGGGTGATCAAGACACATGGCTATGGATAAAATACAAATACATTATTTCTTAGTGACAATAATTGCTAAGTATCATTCAATAAAACTATAGTACTTTTATAATTGTAGCATAAAATTGTGAATCAAATGCATCAGAATTTTGAATAGTAGTAACTATAATTTGATCACCAATATGGCAGCCAGCCCATTCTAACCAGCCGTGACGTCATCTACATAACGTCCATACACCACGGATAGATTTGTTATTGCAGTTCACCTGCAGATAAGCCTTAAGCAATGTGCTTGTTGGGAAATATGTAGACAAGTCAAAAGGCATAAGTATAGAAATTTTCAATATATCGAAACCTGAACATTGTATTGATGCCATAGACAAATAAAACAGTGTAAATGTGAAACTGAATGGATATAATTATACCTCTAGTTCTGATAAAATGTGTTGTGTAAGTATGTGTTTCATACATATTAAATTATGTCTGAGATGGCGGTACCGAAAGTCTATTTTGTGTAAAGTATTGTTAAGTGTTTATTAGATGTCACCTCAATATTAAGTGAAAGCTGACACGTTATACTTATCATAGATATATATAAGATATTTATCTCTATGTAATTATGTAGAATATATACAAAGTCTGAAAGGTTGATGGGGAATGTATTTTCAAGCAAAGCATCAACACATAGATTCAAAATTCATTGCATTTCTCCCTTGTCCAGCACCAATTCAGTCAAATTGCTGTGGGCATTATCATTACATGTAATCATGCATATATGGGCTTAATCATTTGTCTTTAACGTCACTTTGGGTCTACCTTTTTGTACTTCCATTTCCCGCATTTGTATGCCTCTGACAATTGGGTTTTTGAGGGACATTTATTTTCATGAAATTATCTTTAAAGTTACACTGACTAAGATAAACCTGCTCAATAGGAACGTTTAATAAAATGACATAACTATTATGTTCATGAACAGACAACCAGTCAGTATAGAGTAAAATAATAACAAGAGATAGAATCAATATTCAGCTTGCTAATCTGTAAGCTTCATAATCTATATAGAGCAGCAGAAAATCAGCTGTCCTTTCTATACAGCCAAGCACAGACCTCATAGCCAATCATAGAAACTGCAGTAAAAAAGGCAACAAAATACATTACCTTTCCAAAAGGACTGAACAAAGCCCCACTCACAATCCATGCAGGCAATACAGACCAAATCCGACAGAGAAATGATTAATCACTTTTCTTTATAACAACCTAAACCCCTTCCGTCCCCTAGCTACTCCTAAGAGACCTTTCCTTAGGCATGAGCTATTGAACTATACAGCCCCCAAGTCGTCTAGCGCTATAGCGCTTTGGCAGGCTATTTTGCAGGCATGCCCGCAACTTCCGGTTTCTATCGACATCCGATCGTGGCCGTTATTTGCGATGGTCGCTGGGAGAGGAATAAAGACAGAATCGACACACTTGGGAGAGCCTGTCAAGCTCAGACCAACTGTTTCCCAAAGTGGGTCCGTAAATCGGCAACCATTTTAGGTAGGAATTCCTACCCAAATCCCAGCATGCTTTGCAGCCACTGGTTTATAGCAGGTAGGACCATAAACCAACCAGCAGGTCAAGAACCGTCAAAGGGGTTCCCTATGCCATTTATAGAGGGCCAATAAAAGAATTCCTTAAAAATTTTCATTGACCACTAGTAGCCATGGACTCTTGTGGATGTAAGGACCTATTATGTAAGAGGTATCTAGGTCATGGAAGGACCACACTTGGGAGAGCCTGGCCACCTCGATATCGGCATGGCAGAGGGATGACCAAGGGGCCAATTTGCTGCACAAAAAGAACACTATTGGTTTTGCCCACGGTCGATATTCTTCTAGTCGGCATTAAACTTTGTAGAGCTATGGGCTGCGGAGAATGTAGGCACGGCCAATTCGCAGGTTTAGTTGGTGTGACCAAGGATTTATAACATTGTGGATTTTTTGGTAATCTATGGGTTTAAGTGTTGTGTTGTAAACATAGAACGTTATTTTATAAATAGAGGAATTATCATATTTTGTTGGGATGGTGCTCTCAGATTTCTTATTCAAAAGATGTATACTAATTCTACAACAGTCACTATTCATCCCGTTTCATTTTAAGTGTTCTCCTTACATGTCGTTTTGAGATAAACGGATAAAAAGACAAAGATTCTTATCAGGTTACATATAGATTATCAATTCTAAAAGCACTTTTGTAGGCCGAGGCTTCTAGAAATGACAGCTCATTTCAGATACCATATGATGAGCAGTAGTGTTTGTATTCATATTCATCTAAACTAAATTTCATTCATGCTGTATACCTTTTCAAAAGCGAGGAACTCTTGCTATAGTGCAATAGGCCCAAACCAATATACGGGATATGAGTTATAAAAGCCCCCAGGTAAAGATTGAAGCCAAGTCGTGGATGGTTGGATTCACTTCGTTATTTCGTGAAAAAGGCATAATTCCTACACATACATTCAGTATTACGTATATGTTGTCTTTGGTTACATTACTGTTGGATATTAGAGAATTTTAGCAGCCCCTGACGCATCCTGTAACACAAACGCAACGCATCTCATATCTCCACTGTAATGACTAATATCAAAATAATGTCTTTTGAGGTGCACTTCTTTTCCTGTGCCATCAATAAGTAAATGATTGCCTTTTATAGATATGGCACCAGTAGTCTGTGATGTGGCTTGAATGTTTTGAGATACGTTAACTTTTTGAGTTACGTCATGGTTGCTAAAACTCCTTATTAGGTGGGAACGTATGACCAATTAGCCCATCCCAGTATACATCAACATCACATTTTACAATGAAATTACATAGAAATTCCTTTCTGATTAAACCCCTGAAGGTAGAAGTGTAAAACAAAATGAACTACGGTTGTTTAGTTGACAAATTGGTCTTAATATGTGTAAAATAGAGCTATATATATTGGCCTTTTCCCCATAGGAACCAATGTTAAAGCCTATCAGCTCAACCTATAATATCCAACCCTATTTTCCCTAAAATTCATCATTTTGATTGGCTGGCAAACCTGCAAATGTGTCAATTGGTAAAATTTAAGAATTTATAACATTTCCTCCTTACATGGGGATACAGAAAAACATTATTATTAGTTATTCCAGTAATCTCAACTCTAGGAGACAAGGACGGCTTAGATGGTTATTTTGTCCAACCCTGGAGCATAACCAATGTGGGATGGGCTCATAACACACACTTAGAGAACATGGTGGTGACAATATCATTGCAATATTCTCACGGCCACCACAGGTATGAAAGGACATCTGACAATAAGGAACGACCTTTGACCAATCATGACGTGCATGCCTGACTGTAGAATGGGAATGTGACAAGGCATTACTATGGAATATTGATGGTCCATGCTCCGATAATCATTTACAGTTTTCTGCATGTCACAATATTGAAAAGCTGTTTTGTGACATGCAATTCAATATGCAAGGATCATCAATCAACGTAGACGTGCCAATGTCCTTTACTAGTTTGCAACATGTTGTAAAGGAGATACAATCATGTTAAAAAGCATTCTTATCAGTTTCACATGCATATTTCTTCAATCATTTTAATTTCATACTTTCTACGTTTTCGACAAACTAGGTTTTAATTTAGGCCTTGATTAATGAAGAATGACACCCGAAGGAATGTTGATTCATTCTTTGAGGTTTTTTTATCTGTCAGCTTGAGAAGCAGATATGTCTAGTATAAAACGTCGCCAGAAGGTTAAGATTTTTTTCTGTGCTTCAAATGATCACATATGAAAATTTGAAGAACAGAAAGAATTATTACATACTGTGTTAGAGTAAGATACGTAAAGGTTCGTCAAAACTCAAGCTCTCTGGCTCCCTGGGGATCAATCCTGGAATCAACATCATAATAATGTACCCACTTCTTCCGAAGATGTTTGTGAGATGCAACTCCAGTTTCTACTTGTTACACAGAGACTGCCTCTCCTTAATACTTCCTCCTGCACCTGTCGGCACGTCCACCTCCCTGATATGTTTACCCCTACCCCCTGGAGGAGCCCACTTGGTCAGGCACCTCACACACTTACCACCCCTACCCACCAACACCCTGGAGTATGTCCTCCAGGGTCTGTGCTACCAGTGAGCACACATCCCTGAAGGTGAGGAGAATGACAAGGTTCTTAAGGGCTTGAGGGATATTCCTGGCTTGCTCAATTTAAAGAAAAACAGTTTTTAAGCACGACAAGGAATGGTAGGAATCCATGTTTGGTTAGATGTTTATGTCGTGTTGGTCTTATTAAAGCTGTTAAAATCTATATTGAAGTCTGTCATATGTTGTAAGTTGTTAGTGTACTAACATAAGAAGACCTGCGGGGGTCGTCCAAGGGTGTCTGTACAATCCAGAGGAATTTGTCATGTACTGAGGCTGAAGCCCGAGGTATGTATGAACCCCATGAGCGGTACAGACACCCGAGGACGACCCCAAAGGGTCTTCTATATTTCATCAAATAAACAAAGTACTAAATGTTGTTGAAAAATATGAAAATGAGGAGCAGTAGGTACAGCTTTCCAATATGTACAACTCCTGGTACGTACCGCTCCTTAGCAGTGCAGGTGATAATTAAAACCACTGACTTAAAGAAGTTCATAGCACCTGAACAGAGAATAAGCATAACCAATAGTAATGTTCCAAGATGAATTAATCATAATTATATATCTGTCCACATGATGACATGCCAACAATAAGCAGGTAAAGCAACTCTAGTGCATCTCGAGATGTTTATAAATCTTGAAACCAAATACTAAAATAATTGTCTTGATTTTGAATAAATTTATATTGGTTATGAAATCCGGGATGCAATATGTACAAGTGTGCTTCACATCCCTAGTGTCTCTGCTTATAATGCACGGGTAACCAATGAAAGAATCTACAAATTCATATTGAATAAATAGCAATGTTCGTGTCTGTCATCTTAACTTCTTTATGGAGAAAAAGGTCATCAAATATAGGAGGTATATTCTGTTAAAGCCCGCGAATAAAAATTACTACTTTTTTGGTTTTCTTAGAATGCAAGTAAAACTGCAAGGATATAGTAAGTATCAGTTATTTGTATGGTATCCTTGCACATCCGCCAAAAAAGGTCAACTTTGGTATTATGATAGATTATGTTTTCTTAGTTTTTGCAAACACCTTGTCGTGAGAACCACGTGTTTAGCCTGGTAAAACCATCCGGACTTCACAAGAATGGTCTGTTAGGAGTGTTTCCCAAGGCGGAAGTAACCAACGTCTCCCATCGTGCACCTGAGGCTTCTTCTGGTCGCACATGCGCAGGTGAAAAGCACGTGATTAACGTTTGTTTATGTTTAGGGAAATAACGTTGTTTGCCAAGTGCAGAGAGGCAAAACATGTTTAAAGGAGAATAATGATTGATACTAGTTATATAACCAGGAAAATAGCAAAACTTGTAAATCAAAGTATGTTCAGATATAGACGTTGTGCAGATGACGTCACAATTCATGGAAACGGCCTGGGCGCCATATTGGTGATCATTTAAAAGTTATCACTACTCACATTTTAAAAAACATCAAGCATTATGTTTCTGCTGAGTTATTCTTAAATACTCAAATGAATTCATGATTACTAATTGTAATTATTCAAAATTGAGGACTTTTAGGTTATCGGATAGCCACATGCTTATGATAAGCACATGGTCTTCACCAAAAAAGGGATCACGTGACCACGTCTGCACAAGGTCTATAGACGAAATTAATTTTAAACAGGTGAAATCAAATTCTTCATAATGTATTCATTTACTACTAATAATACATATACAGTCACTTTTGTTGTGAGTTAAAAACTCATACAGAACTGGTGCTGAACAAAAATCTGCCAATGTCAAAACCCTGTCTATAGGCGGCAACTGAAAGTAGTGCACACAAGTATACAACAGCAGTCACTTTTGACAGCAGCATCCTATTCAAAATAATTGCAATAACCCTATCCAATATCCTTAGCTGTTGTGAAAAAAACCAGCGAGTTTTAATCATCTTCTCTCAAGTTATTTCCTCTAGCTTCATGGAGCTTCTTTAGAAGCTGGCTTTTGTTGAGCTAATCTTAACTGCTCACAATAGCCACTGGAGTCTCTCCCAGAGCAGCTCATCTCAAGGGAAACTGTCTCAGCTTTCTGGGTCTTCTCACTAGGAGTAGCATTCAGGACTGCCAAGTGGGTAATCCAAAAGGGAACCTGAATCAATAGTCAATTATGAGGTAGATATCAGAGAGAAAAAGGTAGGGCCTTGGTAAAAATGAAAGTGTCTTTGTTATTGCAAACAAATACCTGGCTTTCGTTAGGGAGTGAGGTTGGTTTTCTATTGGCAGGGGTGAGTGGAAGGAAAATATTTTCTAGCTTTTGAAATTGGATATATTTAGTATGATTGCTGGGAGAATTTCATTTAGTTTGTGATGTCCAATTGAGAAAACTATTTGGTGTGGAATCAGGTTATTTCCAAACCCAAATATCAAGTTTTCAATTTTCATTTGTTTGATTTCAATGACCAAGTCCAGCTCTCTTAAGGATTCGTCCCTATCAATTCTAATTTACTGGTTACCAATAGCTTCTGACTTAAGAGGCAAGTGGTTATCTATAGCATTTTCATAATATCCTTTCCTATAATTATAGCTGACATTGTCAGATCTGCTATGGAGGCTTCATAAATTCGCAATATTCATAAAAACGTAGATCACACATATTTTTTTAGTGTCGTAGAGCAAATTCAATCTACAAATAAAGATAAGAATTCTTTCCACTTGTTGTACATGCTATTCAAACTAGTCTATTCAGGCCTTATACTGTTTCTGCATAAAGTACGGTTCTTAAAACTCTAATACCTAATTATGTCCATCGACCCAGAATACCTTTGCCTACTAAAAGATTTTGATGACGTCTGTAAATATAAGTTAGAATAAAAAGATAATACATTCAAACAGGTTATATGGATAAGCTGTACGCAATGGAAATACAGTCAAACAAAATGAAAAACCTTTAAACATGTCAGAAAAATAATAGTGATAACTTGAATATGTATACTAATAGCCTTTAAAATCGGACAATTACTGTACCTTTCTGTATCCTTATATTTTCTTAATCGATCCTAGTTGTATGAGCTATTCAAAATAAGCCCCAGGCATATACAAGGTGCACAAAATGTCCTCCTTTCCGGTGTGTCTTTTTCTATTTAGACTGGGCGATAATACATCGATCTAAGCCTACGGCGTAGTAATCTTGCTGTGGAAAAAAAGTGTGAAGGTGCGCAATTGCTTGCCCCCAGAAAGCCTGATAGCACAGGCATCGATCGAACTATTTGGACAACATTGAGCCAAACATCTAGCCAGCCAAAGTACTGGTGAAGGGGATCAATACATGAAATATCATTTAATGTGACAGCATTGTTAGCAAGGGCTGGTGGATCCATATCAGTACTTGGAATAGGCAAAAGTAAAGTCAGACCAATGATGCTAAGATGAGAAGTTGGACGTGGCAGAGGCTATATTACCATTGCTCCTGTAGGCTTACATGAAGTTTTCTTTTTCCAATTATTATTTTTGCTGTGTATGATTGGTTGATAATTTACTTTGAACATTTGATAACATTTGATAATCTGTGGTTATGTACCGATAATCTCTATTCGAGGAACATATTGAACATTATAGACCTGAAAGTGTGCTCAGGAGCAATCAAAACGTAAAGTTCCGTGTTCCTGCAACAAAATTAACAAAGATTCAGAATAGTCCTTTTTATAGAGGTGTGCGGCTATGGGACCAGTTCAGATACAACGGGCAACTACAAATGTAAAATTAAAAAAATGTATTAAATCAAGACCGACATTGTCTTGTACTTGTTTTCTTCAGCCAAAGCAAAGAACTGTCGGAGAGTCGACACACACAAACCCCCGTGTACGTTTCTATATAACATCCTTAAAGTTGTCCCAAGATATTGTTATATTAGACAAATTATCAGTGAATTCTCGAAATATGGTACTAGGCTGTAAATATAATGAAAGTTGTTTTTTGAAATATGACTCAAAGCTGTGGATGACATGAAATTAGGCAATACTCAAAAGTAGACTCGAAAGTGTGAAGCGTCATATATTCTGCGACAGCTTTAGAGTACTTGTAACATGATCTTTCTGTATCCAATCAGGTACGATGTACCTTTTGGAAGACTATTAGAAGATACATGAAAAGACAATTCATATAATATATGAATTGTCTTTTCATGTATCTTCTAATTCAATCAATAATGTTCAATCAATTATTCTCTAAACCTGGACTTGTACAGAAATTATCCTATTCTGTTATGAGAATCGAGTGTGGTCTGAATTAAGTATAATGATTAAGGATAGACAACACCTCTCGGCGGCATATTCACGGGACTCCCTTTAAATAGACGCAATATTTTTTTAGATACCCTTTAATAACCCTCTCTACTCATATAATTATCTCACATTTTGATGTGTAGATGTGCCGGAAAAACAAAAAACTCATTTGTAACTTATATTTTTGGAACTTGAATATCTCACTTAATATTTCATGAAAAAGCATGAGATTTTAGCCCGTCCTACTTTGGATATATCCTGGGGTTGGACAAAGGTTGGACAAAAAAGATATATATGCCATCTTTGTCTCCAAGATTTGGAATTACTTAAATGAGCAAGAGTTGTGCTTTTCTGTATTCCCAAGTACTGCTAAAACATTACCATTTTATCAATTGACAGATTTGCAGGTTTGCCACCTAATAGAAATACTGTATTTCAGGGCAAAATAGGGTTGGACATTATAGGCTAGGCTGGTAGGCTTTAGCATTGGTTCTTATGGTAAATTCTAAGTCCAAAATGTACCGTCACATTTTAGAAATTTTAGGAGCAATCTGTAAAATAAACTGATTTGGTTAATTTTGTATTGTGCAACTGTCTTCAGGGAATAAGCATGAAAGATTCGTTGATAATATTTCATGGTAAACTTTATTGTTGTTATAAGCTGGGATGGGCTTATTACATCTTTACAACCAGCGTTATCATGGCGGGGGAGGGGGCCGGTGGACATCGCTCTGTTCACCGGCCGCTACCAAGTTTCTCGCTGAGCGCTCTGAGGGGAAACCCCCACGCTTAGTGTTGATCTTCATCTGACCTGTTTAATAGAGTGACAAAGCACATTAAATCTGTATATGATGAGGATGTCGTAGTGGTGACGCCGAGGATCACTTATTTTAGCAGACAATAATTGTATTTATTTATTTATCTTTATTTCTACACTCCCTACGAATACATGAGGTTTTCCAGATCTCCAGAAGATTTCCAGAAGAGCAAAGATCTTCCAGCGGACAATCAAAGATGATAAAATGGGATAAAAGGACCAACTGGAAGAAATTGATTAGGGGGCAGTTTGATCTGATTGAAGGTGTATCTTATATTTAGTAAAAATGTAGGATACTAATGGAAAAAGTGACGATAAAATATAGTCCCGTAGCAACATATATTTAGATAAGAAAATCAGAATATCGGCAAGGATATTACTAAGATATCATCTTACAAATATCTTATAGCGAAATCTGACATGTCGATTGTATTGCAGACGGCTGTGTAAGTGGCCAGATCAATTGAAGTAAAGGAATAAAGTTGAAAGGATATCACATAATAAGTATATTCATTTTAAAATTCCACTCACAGTCATAGCCACTGGCTGAGTTGGCGCAAGCATAACGTTTTCCCATTGGGGGCTGAAATATCAAAACAGTGTTTCATGGGAAAATAAGCTTTGGTATACATAAAGGTCTGATTCTTTTGACAGGCAATCAGGGATCACAACTTCTACAGGATTTCATTTAGGGCTTTGTAACATTTGAATTGATTTATATTTCGGATTGATGAATGTGTTTTGGGCAAGCAGCCATGTGTTAATCAGTATGCTCTCCCTTAATAAATGTTGGCTACCATTGTATATTGACCTAACACAATCTTTATTGTTATACTCATATGTTTTGGTAACAGTTCAAGGCAAAACAATATGTTGCTAATTTAACGAGTTCTGAAAAACCTTAAAACATTGATATATTATCCAGAGAAGAAGATATCATTACCCTCACGTGCACATCATCGCTGGCTGAAAAGTGGAATAAGAGTCAGAGTAAATTGCCATGTTATCTTTATTCAAGAAATACCTCTTTGACCTTTTTCATTTTATGTGGTTTCGTTGCTAAAAATACAATAACTGTCAAGCATAAACTTAAACAATATCGAAATCACAGACACTTTTTAAACCATTTCTAATTAGTCGATTATTGTTTAGTTATCAGAAGCATCACAGATAATAATTAATTGTGTTCGTTGTGGTAAAAGAAACCTTGAACCTTGAATGGACTTTCCAACATTTTTCGAAAAGACATAGGAAGAACATGCGACAATTTGATGACCAAGTAATGCAATTGACGGGATTTGTAGGCAAGAATATATTCATACTCACTTGCTATTTGCCAAACTACGCAGCTTATCACCAGAAGAATCGTGAGTTTCATTGGAATCAGTCCTTTGGTCATCTTGAAGGTTTTGACAACTTATGCTTCCTCAGTTCACTGTAGATTTGATTTGCCTGTCAGAGAGGTAGAGACTTAAATAAAAGACCTGTGTGAATATCAGAAAGCAAGCGGAATGATTAGAATGAGAGGGAATTACTTTTACTGAACCACTGGATACCAGCATACCTTGCAGGTGTGCCACGCCGCGAACTTTCTCTGTCACTGATTCCAGGTTTGTTGCACAGATAAATTACTACATAAATCAAAATTAATAAGTAATTGTGTCTGTGTTCCCTCACACAACTGCACTGTGTAACAGTAAAAAAAACTTTTATTTCTAGATACATTATATCTAGAAATATCTAGATACATTATATCTAGAAATTTCTAGATACATTATATCTAGAAATATCTAGATACATTATATCTAGAAATATCTAGATACATTATATCTAGAAATATCTAGATACATTATATCTAGAAATATCTAGATACATTATATCTAGAAATATCTAGATACATTATATCTAGAAATATCTAGATACATTATATCTAGAAATATCTAGATACATTATATCTAGAAATATCTAGATACATTATATCTAGAAATAAAAGCGTTACATCTAAAATCACGCAAGAAGACTAGGCGCACTTTACCTGTGTTCAATGGCTACTGCGAGATGCCTTTGAATGGATGAGAACTATATTGAAAGGCGCAACTAAATCATTGAACTCTGACAAGTACAACCTTTATATACGCAGAAATATTGTCACAATCAATAACAACCGATATTGTGTGTGTAGCAGGTGTCTTCATATGAAGATAATTAAATGTCAATATAACTTAATAAAATCGTTAGGATTGTGTTGAGCCTTGTTAAATCCAGTTGTTTCAGTTCAATATTACTGTAATTGAATATATGAAACCACAAATATTTCCAATTTGGCCCTTCTTTTACGTCTCTGGATGTGTCCTTGTGTATCGCCCATGACCCTGCTGATATTCCGTAGCTTGCTATATTGTGGAAGGTTGAAAATAAGAACATATACATGGCCCAGGATTGCAGGTTTCAAATTTACATAAAAAGAGAAATTTGGGTAAGAATTCGAACAGGACCTTAATTGGGAGAATGATGTAGAAAGGTGTGAGAGTGACTTTGCATTTCTAGAATTAGATTAATGATATTGGTAACATGTCCCAAGCTTAATCTGTCTAAGAGCAATGGTAATTTAGTGCACAGTGCCTATCTGAGTTTTGATATCATGCATTTTAGTGTAATTTATAGGGAGAAGACTGACTGCTTGCCATGTTGAATGGATTAACACAAAAACAGAAAAAGGCCACAGATAGTATGTGGTCAGCTCTGCAAATTTGGGGCCTATTAACATTCACTTGGATAGGTCTATCATCAATACTTACAGACAAAATGACCAAACATGATGAAATAAGCCAAAAATTGACTCAAAATCAAATTTGTTTAGTTTAATTGTACATGTTGTTGCCATGGTAATCAGAATGTTTATCAAATATTAGATATTTACCCTTTTTAGAGTATGGTGATATTATATATAGTGCCACTACAAACTTGAATTTGCAAAAGATTGATAAGTTATTTTTTAGAGGCTTAAGATTAAGTGTAAATCAACCAGATTATATTTCAAAAGGTGAATTATGTCAAACCTGTGATATTGCAAAATTATTAGATAGAAGAATCTGCCATATAAAGAATTTTATGTATAAGTTGTCTAAACAAATTGAATATTTACAAATATGTTTAAGGGAAACAAGGTTACATGATGCTCCAGTGTTCAAATTATATAAACCAAATAGTGAGAAATCGAAATTAAATGTTTTTTACAGGGGAGCTATTATATGGAATGGTCTTTCCCCTCAAATAAGGAATTCTGAATCTCTTGAAGCATTTAAAAAAATTCAAAAAAATAATCTACAAATTGCAATATCAGAATACTGAGTGAGACAGGTGATTTTGTTTCTTTTTTCCTTGTCATGAAGTTTAAGATCAAGATTTATGATAATTAATTATTGGGTGAAATTTTTAGATATTTTATATATGTTCATTTTCCAATGGTTGATGTATATCTTTTAATATATATTGATGTATTATATTACCTAACTATTATTAATCTTATTATATACTTGAATCGCTTCTGTGAAATTTAACTAATAATATATTTTATATCACTGTATCAGAGTAAGTGATTTGATCTACAAACATCATATTGGTATAGGCTTGCCTATATAACTCAGGCACTTAATGAAAACAAGTTTGTATAACTTTTTATTTGTCTGAATAAAGAAACGAATTCAAAAAAATATATATATACCGCTAAGAAAAGCAATTGTTTTCCATGGAAACCTGGTCATGATACATTTATCATAGAATTAGTAAAACCCCATAGTAGAACTTTCAAGCTACATTATGCAAAAAAACCAGCTTGTAACCGTCGTCATTAGAACAAAATCAAGATTATTTTGTTTGTATCATAATTATATCAGTTTATATTTCAATCTATATTTCGCTGTTTGTAATTTTCTCCATACTGTTTATATTGTTTTTTTTGATAGATTTAAGGTGTCCAACCATATCATATGTATGTTCAAAACCTCATAGCTCAGCTTCTACTCAGAATATCTAAACTTGTTCTACATTCATCATCTCTGTCAATAACCCCCAAAATCGCAGAGCATGTCACAAAAAGCTGTATCGTTTGTCAAACATAAACACAATTAATGTGAATTGCCAGGTGATAAAGTATGTAATCATATGGACTACACATTCAAATCTTAAATCCTTAAATCTGTATAAAAACTGTGTTCATTAAATTCCATTTTCATTGCTATACACACTAAAATGCTTCAGTATCAGAAACCAGTATACCAAACATCCACTGCAGTCTCAACCTATCTACTCTATACTTCAGTCATTTTATCACCCTTCCAGCACTGCAATGACAACCCCATCTCTCTACAAGGTCCATATCCAATGCTCACTTCTGTCGATTGAAGTGATTAAAGAATAATGGCACAAAACTGAGTCTACATTGCGCCCAGGCCGCACAAAAGGAAAGAGGTTCCTGTGGGACACATCGGTCATTTTTCATCTCATCATTCATTCATTTGCACTGATTGGATTCTCAAGAGAGGGGGTGAAAGTTGTACAGAGAGATGATCGATGGCTCCAGGGAAATATTCTCACTGAAAACTGATAAGAAACACATCTCAATGTTATAGAGACGGTAGTCATTTTTCCATTTGAAGTCCTATAGAATGGGAATGGCCTATGTATGGTTTAGAAACAGCTCAGTCTTTAAAGTGATGTACTGCTGTTGCAAAGAGATATTGTGATATTACCACGAGTTGAAGGGGTGCTGTACAATTAAGGGAGGTCTTCTTTGTATTGCCTTCATATTAAATAATGCCAAACCTTATATGAGTGGTGCTTATAGCTTGCCAATAGGCCTACGCCCTTCCCATGATAGAAAATAATTAAGCATTATCTTAAAAAATTGTCCAAAACTATGGAAAAGGTTGGAAACCAGCACTGACTAATAACCTCATGCATATTCAGATTATATTCATGTGCTACATTTAGTGATGACATGTCTGTTTTAAATCAAATTAACAAAAACAAATCTGGAAGCTTCTTAGCTAGCATCTTTTATCAGCACAAAATAATCTCTCTTGGCTTCCAAAGTCTTAAGATATGTGGTACTTGAAACAACATACCTATTTGATAGAGGGCATTAATTCATTTATTTCAATTTATGTAGTGTGTAGGGACGATTTGCCTTAATCTGTCATACCCCTCGTTCTTTATTGTCCAGCCTATCTCAGATGCCTATGTTATTCTTTTGGTATCCAATCCAAAACACTAATCATTTAATAACTAATTACCACCTCTCATGATATGCATTGACATGTCTTTGAATGTTACCAAAACCTCCTATAAAACCATAATTAAATGATGAGATTGTGATTTTGGAAGACAATGGCAAAATAAAACAAGGACCTCCCTGCCCAGTTTGAATGATGGACTTTTCTGTAAAGTTTCAAAGGAATCATTAACCTGCCACAAGATATCAGTTCCCAATCCACCAAAAGGAGCTCTTTGAAAGGATACCATTGAACATCCCAACTGAACAAAAACAACTTCCCTCAAGTTTCTTTTCCTGCCTCTTTGTTCTCTGGGCGCAGGAGGTAGGCTTCTTCTGAGGGCCCAGAGGGATGGTTATCTTTCTCCTGCTGGATCTTGATCATTAATACATTAAGGATTTATGCATTTCTTTTTAATTGGTGATCAGTATTTGATTTGGCTGAATAAACTCTGTTACTGCCTCCCCTACTGGGGATGTCCCAACAGAACCAACAGCAATCAAGTAAAATCAACATTAGGCATAATTACACAATGCTCCCATACTTGTGATAACAATAATTGCCTGCTACTAATTGCTTCCAATTCAGGTATTGAATTACATTACAATTACTGGAAGTTGCGAAAACATGCGGAACTAATTTTTATAAGGTTTTGGTTGAATGCACTGCTGGAGAAGGTTTAATAAAGATTGATTTCTTAAAGTGGCTACAATTAGGCAGATTTTCCCTAACGCTAGAATAGATAGCTTCAGGGTGACACGTTTTTAAATAATCAGTTCAATATGGTTCTACTTGCAACAGATTTAACAATCGCTGTACATAATCACATATCTAGAAGCTCCAAATCATCTCTAAATCTATATTCCGTATACTTGCATGTTGTATTCATGATGATTATTTTTCTCCTTTAATCATCTTTCTCTTTCTCAAGACACTTTCCAAAGTAACCCTTACATCAAAGTAAGCCACCAAGATGGCTCTACAGTAAGTTCCTATTAATAAGGGCTCCCTTTATAGAGGGGGACTTTTTTTTGTAATAACTGAAAGAATCTTCCAAATATTCCAATCAGAATCAGAGGGGTGGTACTTTAAATATTCTAGCGTCATTTCAATAGGAAACAGTATAATTCCAATTGAGAAAATACATGTAGCCATATTCACAAATAATATGACTTTATCAGTACTGTCTAGAATTAAGCAAATAATGTGATTTATAGAAAATTGGTTATAGACCAATTTTCATATTTTGAGCATTATGTCAGTAACTATGAACCATAGAATGAAATGGTCAGCAGGGTTAATTGAAAAAAAAAACACTCCTAATGACCTATCGTTTGATTAGAAATACCATTATAAATCACTTAGATATGCCCGAATTTTGTAAGATAAAAACCTTGAAGTATCAGACTGTCCCATCATGAGCCATCTATTTAATCCTTTAAATACTGTATGCCAAAACTAATGCATTGTTGGCCATGGTGCACTGCGTGCTTTAGCCCTGTAATGAAATACATTAGGTCACTACTTTAATCTTGATTACTTTAAAACATTATGTCAGATTGTTGGAACCATTTCGGATATTTATTGATGGAAAAAGTACATACCTGGAAACTCTTTCTTTGCAATTGCTTGGAAACCCTAGACAGACTGATACCCTATCAGTGGCGGGTAAGATAACTTACAGCTGTGCTATGCTACTGAGCACTGTTTTCCAGTAGATTTCACAATCTTATCTCATAGAAAAACCAATTACTCTTCCTTAAGTTACAAAAGCCTTCCTTCATTGGCTACAATAAAAACCTATTCATGGCACACCATAAACAAACTCAGATAGATAAAAGAGAGACAAAAGATGCATGTGTCTATAGTTAAATGATGCAGGAAAATCAAGAATAACAATAAGTATCGCTATGATTAAATCACAATTGCTCAATTGCTGGAGCGAAGGGAGCGCACGCTCCACCGCGGATAATAATCTAATGGGATCTGATATCGCTTCTATCGCTGAGAAGGCCACCCCTTCGCTGGGCTGTAAAACATCCTTACCGCTTTGTTATCTCAACAGCCCCCCTCCTATCAGTAGACACAGCCATTATCAGTGGGGTCCAATTAGTTTGAATCATTAAATGATTTGCTTCATTTTTGCCCCTTTGGGGCTCAAAGGGAATGATAGCTTGGAATTAAAGAAATTACACTGCTGCTCAGGCTGGTTTTCAAGGTATTGGATAGTGGGGGAAAATAGCGAATTGATGGCAATTTGTTGAAGTGGGTGTGGTTGAATAATGGTTCTTGCTCTGTCTTGGGATTTGGAAAACTGGATTTGATGTAATTTTATTGGTTATTCAGTATTATTTTGCAACGAAATGTTTCTAGATGGCAAAATGAAAGTACAGTTCCTCAATTACAAGGCTTGAGTTCAGAAATCCTACTGTGCTTAAATCAGATCAGAAAATTATTGAAGCAGGGGTTTCCTTTCTAAACCAATCAAGCCAGGTGTGTCAAATTGTACTGATGTTCGTATGTGAAATAATGAGATACCTGTGAATGTTGTATTACCTTTGCTAAAATCCAAGCATGTAGATGTGCATGTATTGTTCAATGTATAGAAAAAAGAACATAGTGGAAATACTCGGTTGCACTATACAAGTCATGAAATTCAAACAGTAAAACAGATCGAAATAGCAAAATATCTCCTCAACAGCTTTTTGTCTACACAATTGTTATATTGATGTGCCCTCTGTTCATATTAGCCAAATGTCTCCTCACGTATATTGCTCAAACAATTGTCACAAGTGTTAATATGGTACAATTCATTTACTTGTAGGTTATCCGACCCCCCAGTTCTCCAGCAGTATCTACCTGCTGTTACCCCGTGGCGGTACCTCCAGGTAAACTGAGGTCACCTTTAAGTCCCTCAGGCACCCCCAGGCCAAGGCCTCCTACTGAATAGGGCTGTCTATGGAGAGCCAAGTGTACAATGGGCAGTACTAGTACTCATTCAAATGTTATAATTGAGGGTAAGAATGCTATGGCTGCACTAAAAAAAACCATCATGCACACAGTTATTGTAATTTAGTGATGTCATAGTTGTGGCACTCTATATGTCAATCATGGATAGATACGTTATAACTATCCTTCGATCAAGGACAGAACTAGCAGTTTAACTATTGGCCACAAGAAAACCAAGGGTGGCAGACAATAATGTTGACATGTAATGTGCAGAGACTCTCGAGCTCATAGGTGGTGCCATTGTTGCGAGGCTCATGTCGAGAAACTGTGTAATTGGAATAATATTATTACTGCTTACCCTAGATGAGACTGGTGACTTAGTTTATATAGTAGTTACTAATCTTAGTCTGGCTTTACATCCATTGAAATAGTTCTTATCATGAATTACTTCAATCGGGGTAAACCCAAACCTAGAGGATTCTGAACTCATAAGAGCCTATACCACCACCACAGAAGGATTAAACCATTGTCTTTAACCTGCAATTTAGAAAAAATAAATTTCATTGCATTTTCCAAATTCTTACCCAAGGCTCTCCATACCTGACCACCCATACCTTCAGTGCACTGAGCTGCTCGCCTTAAATTCAGGCCACATATGGCGAGGTGAGCAGGACAAACCGGGCCATGAGCCCCTAGGGAGCGGTTGCCTCTGATAGCCGTTCAAGTCGGACAGAGCCCCTAGGGCCAGGGCCATGTGGGGATTGGTGAAGGCTATATTCCACTAACCGATTTTACTCCAAATTTTGAAAAATCGCGAAAGGGAATATGTGCTAATCATAGACATGGCATATATCATTGCAAACGATTTTGAATTACCTTGGCATGTAGGGGTTCTTGTAATATTTCTAATGAAAACTTAAGATTAGAAAATTTCTAGTATACAAAATCGCCTAGTGGAATGCAGGCTTTAGCTTTATGTCACATTCTCTCAGAAGTCTAAGGCTCTTGTAACTGTTTGTGGTTGTTTGTTGGGGAAGAATCTGATACTGTATTATGATAGGAGCAGTATGAGTTATATTTGAGATTAACGTATATTGTGATAGGGAGGTTTAGCAATTCATTTACATTCATAAGGCCCCCAAATATGTTATTAATGTATCACAGGGATGGGCTACATAATTATATGCTTCTGTCTTAAGATCTAAATAAGATTTAAATTTCCCAACAAGTTTCATCTGTCCAATGAAGGTTGACTGGAGAAAAAAAGGGGTGTAGTGGGTTCTACAATTCAAAAGAAAATTCTCTAACATAGATTTGTTCAGCTCATAGTTATCATGGCAATGAAGCTCATTATTTATAATTCCCTGGTGACACAACAAGCTTGTGTGCTCTGATCATTTAGAAAAGAGCATAGGGTATTGAATGTATAATCATTATGTCTGATGAAGTATTCTGCCAGCATGTACCTATAGTTAAAAAGACTTATAGTTCTATAACCTACAGTGGCAATGCAACGTTAATGAAGCTAGATTATTAAACAAGGCCTCAGATAAGGCCAGGCACTTAGATAATGTTAAGCAGCATCCCCGCATAGGCGATGAAAATTTTAGTAGCCCAGCGACTAATATAAACCATTTCCATCAATGACAACCGAGAGCACTAAAAAGCTAGTAACTGTGGATGCAAAGGGTTAACACTAATCGCCTGGCAACCAAGATCTTCGTCACCCAAGTGGGGACAGGGATTTAGAGTTAGTGGGCCAGTTCTCTAACACAGTCCTTGCTCTTCACCTAGTTTTAAATCTCATTCTCTACTCTGTCAATTCCAAACACCTCTCATCAAAACTACCCCCTACTCAGCAATTCCATCTCAGGGATAAAGTCCTTTTAGTACACCTGTGCAATGGCTCTACCCCCACTCCATACCACACCCTCATCTTACAGTGTGAAACTCAATAGCCCTACTATGGGCTTGTGCACTGGGGCCAGATGCATTAAGATATCAAGACTTCATAATCCTCTTCTTCCATCCAATCATACTAAATCTTATCACCACAAAAGTGACCAGGGGCCTCGGGCGGGGGAAATTGGAGGAGCTGAGAGTGTCGATTTTAGGAAGAGCGCTCAAGCAGATAAGCTCGGCTGAAATGACAAATGCCTCTGGTGCCACATCTGAGATGAACACTTGGAATATGTACGCAGTGGGCCCTGGTAAGGGACACTGACTATCTATGTTGGGAGGAGAGGAAATCCTGTTGCAGCCAGGGGGAATCCTTTAACCTACCTGAACCATGGGAATTCCACTAGGATGTTTGCAATGAATCACAACATGTTTAAAAAAGGGGCCTACATAAGCTATCACTTGGCTTTTTTTACATATGAAACATCTGAAATTTATAAGTATACCAACCAGGAACAGGTAGAGAAGAGGACCATTTCTAACAGCTGTATAGTTAGTAATAGTTCATACATATTGAAGCAGTCAAAAGAAAAGCTTTGACCTTAGAACTTTATTCACTACTATGCATAAAACAAAATATATCTTTAAGATAATGTACAATTGAAAGGGGAGTTTCACAATCCTTGTTTGGAAGGATCCAAATTCTTCAAGTATCTTGAGGAAAGACCAGTCTTTCTCAAGGTCATCCCTTCAAGTGGTATGATAGTATGTCAATGTAGAGGTCATAAGGTCATAAGGGCAATGACCTTTGTGGTTATTAGATTCTCCAGGGTCAGGATGGGAAACTTGGCCAACCATAAAAGAGGAGTATCTGGCCTATCTATTCCCTGAGCAACTCATGAGCTTCTCATGACACATCTTCCCATTAGCTCAACCCTAACTGCCCTCCTAGGCTTTGCTGCTGCAAGTGCTGTTAGAGAGGCAGGCACCTGAGCCCTAAGGGAAATGGGATCACTCAATGATTTTTTTTTATATTCTCAGAACTTAGTAAGAATGAGCATTGGGATTTTTTTTCAATATTTCATTATATTTAGTATAGGTTGAGATCAGTAGTTGTGTTATTTTTATACTAACATTTACCTAAATGCTTTAGGGATTGCTTTTTGGAATTAATTGTTAATAGCAATGTTGTATAAATGACCTGAGACTCTGGTCAAGAATATCTAAAAGAAATTATAGCTAAGATTCAGAGTACAATCTTTGTTAATCATTTGAGAGCCAATCTGATCTACAGGCAGATATGTAATACGATTGAAGGCTTCGTACTAAAGAATGGAATTCATTATTTAATGTATACAGAAGAAACAGAAGATAATTTAGGGATACTGTCTGGATTACCTTTGGAATTCCTGTGGGACCCCTGTACCAGCCATTGTCGATCGTGTTTTTCAAAGATCGACCATTAGTATGGTGTATATAACATGTATGTTTCTTTCATCTGAATTGCCACAAAGTTTGTTAAATCTCAGACCAGTGGCTACAAAGGCTTAGAAATTGGGGATGTTCCAAATCTAAATGAAGAACCAACTGCACATTAAAGATAGAAACTGTTTTCACACATTTCTATCTACACGTCTCCGTCAAAACGAAAGCAACAGTTCAGAATTCCAATGTAGTACAGAAATTCATTTTGTGTCAGTTCTAGAACACAAAATCTGGTCACATAATCCAGGCTTACAGAAGCATTAGCCTTTTTGGACACTGACAAAGAACGTCATGTGACAAAGCTTTGCACAGTCATACAAAAGCCCGAGGCAGAATTCTGAAATCCAACACACTAGAATTTCATAACTTTTGATTTGAAAGGAAGCTTAAACTTACTTTCCCATCGTCTGTCCTATAAATTATACTCATTACCTCGTAAATGCTACTGATTCTGTTTTCAAAACTACTGGATACTAATAATTGACATGTGATTTACAAAGGAATGTATCAGACACTGTATCAGACACTGTATCTGATGTTTGTTAGTTATTTAATAACCAATTATTGACTGAGGACCGAGGAAACTTTCAAAACCTTATCTTCAACATCAAATAACAGCCCTCTCTTTGTAACATCTGACCATTATTATCAGAGGCTGAGATGGATATGAGGATGCCTTAATACAATCCATTGCTTATTTGCAAGATGAACTTAAAAAACTGTATTTGATTATTTGGTGATTTTCAGTTTAGCTTACAAAGGTTTCTGAAGTACGTTTATGCAAAGTTCTGTTTAGGTAATAAAAATAACTCTGATTTTACGCAAAGTAAAGCGGTTAAGTATACTAAATCAGAAAGACATTTTCTCTCTCAAGAAAACATAAATAAATATACCTATTCATTAGAACGTACACTTTGGAATAACAAAATGCTTTGATAGTCCCACCTCAGTCTCAGACCCAATCTCAGACCAAATCACCAACTTTCACTATGAGCCGTACCCTCAGTGTGATAGATTTCTCCCTGCACAGCTCATTAATGCAAGAACTTGGCGAGCTGCTCCTCTCCTTATCCCAACCCATTGGCGCTTGGCCTGTAACAACAATAACAAGAAGTAAAGGAGCAGAAACAACAAAAAGTCCTATGCTCCATCATTAGAGGTTGGCGGTCCCAGATGGGACCTATAATCAGCAGCATTAAGTCGGCCGGGCTGCTTACCGATTTAACGGTGTCGGACGATGAGCAGCTTAATGCTTAAGGAACTGATTTACTGATGGTTTGGTGTATTTTCACACATACAATAGAACTATGCTCCTATATGTGTCTTTTACCTATAATCAGCAGTAATAAATCAGCTGAGCAGTTCGATAATTTAACGGTGTCAGTCTATGAGCAGTATAATGCTTAAGGGACTGATTTACTGATGGTTTGGTGTATTTTCACACATACAGTGGAACTATGCTGCTAAATGTGTCTTTTACCTATAATCAGCAGTAATAAATCAGCTGAGCAGTTCGACAATTTAACGGTGTCAGACTATGAGCAGCTTAATGCTTAAGGGACTGATTTACTGATGGTTTAGTGTATTCTCACACATATGATAGAACTGTGCTGCAAAATGTGTCTTTCATCCTATAATCAGCAGCATTAAGTCTGCCAAGCTGCTCACCGATTGAACAGTGTCAGATGAATTATGATGCTAAACTTGTCTGCTATTAAATGGTCAGGTCACACAGGACAGGCGTTTTCAAAAGTCATGTATAGGATTCACCTACACATCCGTATATTGTAGATGAACCTAAAGAAGTTTGTTTTGCAAGTGTGTTGACAGAATTATCGTTGTCATGCCCTTCCATTACTAAAACATACATCAATACTTGATGCTTTTAGCTAACACTTCTGGCATAGAAATACATGTCAATAAATGTGATTATCCCCAATTAATGATATGTTGAACATTGGAGAAATAAGACTAAGATATTGTTAATAATCATAAATGAATTAACAGTTATCTAAAGCTTAGTGTGACCTTGAAGCGCTGTCAGAAGGCAGGAACTAATCAGTTGCAATAATCATTCTAAGGAGTTATCACGAGTTATAATGAATCCCAAAATTATATACATTCAATCATGATGTCCCTATACCTATAAGAGCTTGATTTTAATTTTGTTTGGTGTTTTATCAACATAAATTTGGATCAAGGTGTCTTCAATCATGTTTGTCCAATCAGTATTTCTTTCACAAGATGAATGGTAGAATATGCACGTGAGCTCCAGTGCTTGATATAGAATTAATGCGAGTTCGTATATTCGTGTACTGTGACGATTCCAAGAAACACAAAGAGGCCAAAAGTGTGACATTAACAATTCATCAAACAAGAGGGAAGTAATATATTGTCAACCAACAAAAATTGTTTGCCTTATTCTGATTCTATGATGTTATAAGTGGTACATTATTGTGCTTTGATAGTCCAAACGGTGCCAATGCTCCAAGGCAAACACCACCATAACAAAACAATGCTGGCAATGATCATACATGATCAACAATTAATAAATTTCATGCACCCAAGACATTATTGCTTCACCCTAATAGCCCCATTAAGCTTAATGTTTCACAAATAGCCTGCTCTTCTATTCACGATATACCAATGGTTTGTTATACACCTTTCATACCTGTTAATTGCCTTTTTGTACTTTACATATGATTTTATATGAAGAACTGTTACGGATTTAGGAACAGATTAACCGTGGCCAATTGGATAAAGGACATCCCTGTTGTGAAAACTTGCAATTTTAGCTATCGCAACAGTGACGTCACTGTTATGATGGATATTGCTATAGCACTGTTTGATTTCTAACTTTTCTGTTTGTTCAATTTTGATTATACAAATGCAAGAAATAAAACCACAGTAAGGTACATATGCATGGTAAACATTCGAAATCAAACAAAAGCTTTACAAAGTCCATACTTAATGTAGATTCATAACTCTTATGTCTTTTTTGAGTGACTATTACAACGTGACGGTTTGTGTGGATTACTGTGGCCTGTTACATAGGGAAATTCAGTGTGATTATTAGAATTGTGCATTTCATGACCTAACAGAAGTCTCCCGTTGCATAATAATCTCCATAGTTACGGGAGTGTTATGTGTGCTCACGAAAACTCTAAGGGATTTTGAAAATGCCATTTCATAATAAAACTTCCATAAATTACCCTTAAACTCCCTCAAATACAACCAAACCTCCCGTAAGTGCCGCCAAAACTTCCGTCAGCAAACCTCAGCTCTCGTAGCCACGAGGATAGTATAAACAGCTGGTAAAAGATGATTGTAACTTATGAAACGCAAACTCCCGTAGCTTTTTTCTCATTTCATTATGAAACACCCCCAGACGATTTAATATGATATGAAGATTAACTTACTATTACTTCTTTCTCTAAACTTCTCAGTATACATGTATGTATACTACACAATTACACATCACACAATAACTAGCTCTTGTTTGATTCAAAAGGAACACCTTTCTTTTTTTTATCTGACCTTGGCACTCAAAACCTAATAGGAAACATTCTGTTGGGTACAAAACAAATAACCCAACTGAAGTGAGAAATTATATACAATGTATTACCCTCTTACCTCAGGGAACAATAACTTTGTTTCCTAAATGAGAACTTAAATACCACCACCTGAAGCAAAGAGCAAAAAGTGCACTGTCCTTGAGAGAAAAATCATCCATCTCGTATATGGTGATAAGTTAATCGTACACTTACTGCTTTGTGTAAAACAAATAATCAAACTGATGCTTCAAAGTGACAAAATATACTACCTATTACCCCTTCACCTCAGGGAATAATAGCTTTGCTTCCTCACTGAGAACTTAAATAACACCACCTATAGTACAGAGCAAAAAGTGCAGTGTCCTTGAAAGAAAATCCATCCATCTTGTATGGTGATAAGGTATTTCTGGCCTTGATATATCCTACAGTGCTCCATCCAGGGGGTACACATGAGAGCTGGTGATTAATCAAAGACCTAATTAGGCTAAGACAGGTCTCAGGGGGTTCCAACAAAGACAGATGGAGACCTAACCTGGTTGTTTCCACAGCCTGGTAATGATTTGCTAATAACCAGTCA
Source organism: Lepidonotus clava (assembly GCA_936440205.1). Classification (NCBI taxonomy): domain Eukaryota; kingdom Metazoa; phylum Annelida; class Polychaeta; order Phyllodocida; family Polynoidae; genus Lepidonotus; species Lepidonotus clava. Next base: position 12,342,261 of record OW387138.1, read on the forward strand.
TGTAGAGACATATATGTCTTCTATAGCAAGCCAATCTTGTGGAAGGTTGTATAGATTGCATGAAAATTTAATGCATTTGATACACACTAGCTTTATGCAATGACGTTTTATTTTAAAGTGATTAAGGTTGATCAAATGTAAAAGATAATTTTTTTATTATTAACAAATATTTATACTGGACAATAATCGGAACTCAGTCCGGTTTTCACTATCATTCCAGTTTGTACACAAGTTTTCACAATTTTGTTATACCCCTTGGCAGATAAAACGAATACAATGCAATCTTAAATCTTAAATCTAAATCTTAATGTTAATTTCATAGTGTATAATCCATATATGAAGGTCCATAGTTATTTCATATATGATGCTATCAACAATGTTGTTTTTTTTAAACTGTTTTGTCCTGTATTTTCCTTTTTTTCTGATGGTAATTTGTTCCATTCAATTCCTCCAGCATAGAAAATGTTCCCTTTGGCTGATTCATTTGTTGGCTTATATATCTTAAAAGATGGAACACCTTTCCAATACATTTTCAAGAAGACCCTTCCAGAATCTTAAAGCGCCATACCCACTAGGCGATTTTATGGACAACGGGCAATGGGCAACGGGCAAGTAGGAGAATCATCATCATTGTTGCCCATTCTTACAATCACCTGTTAGTATAGTATATTGAACTCTGCATGTTTGATATGAGTTGGTGCTAAAATCGGCTGACTTTTCTGGTAGGGTCGGCCGATTTTAGGGCCGACTGATTTTAGGGCCGACGAGTCAGCCAACTTAGGTCAAAGTTGCCTGGTGGGCATGGGGCTTTAGGGTCACACAAAAGCTTCCAAATGTCTTGTAAATGACCTGTCAAAAAATGGTTATGAAATTCTTCACCAAGTTCATGGAAGGTCAAATGTCTTTTGTGGTTACTTGCGAAGCTGCCCAAAAGGTTTCTTGTTTGTCTTCAAATACGATGCATCCATAACCAATAAACCAAGCCCACATAGGGGATTTCCAGGGTTGGACAAGGGTCAGACAAAATACACATTATATATATTTTATATAGCATCTTTGTCTCCTAAAGTTAGAGTTAAGCAAGAGAGTTAGAGAAATAAGCAAGAATTATGTTTTCCTTTATTGCCAAGTATTGATACAACATTATTATTTCTAGAATTTTACCAATTGATAGATTTATGGGTTTGCGAGCCAATCAAAATGCTGTATTTCAGTGCAAAATAGGTTCGGACATTGTAGGCTGGGCTGACAGGCTTTATCATTGGTTCTTATGGGGAAAAGGTCAATATATAAAGCTGCAATTGACCAATTTTAGGAGCAATTTTTCAATCAAATTGCTTTGGTTTATCTTGAATCATGCAACTGTCTTCATGGAATAAACACAGAAGCAATTTTGATCTATATCATAGTGAAGTTTGATGTAAGTGTCAACTGGGAAGGGCTTATTGCAAAGTAACATAACAGGGTTCAACCTTGGCCCCCATCTTTATATATCTTGTAAGATCATCTCACAATCTTAACCTTAATCTTTTACCTTTTCACATCATCAGGATGATAAAATGTAAAAGCATTGTAGTAATAAGTGTAATCTAGCGTGGAGACTCTAGTTGTTTTATCAACGCCTATTATCATTCATGAAATAAGTCTCTTAAAGCTATGAAGATTTACGTCATACATAGGCAAATGAAAGGTTTTTTCATTTTATGTTTTATTGACTGACTTCAGAACAATCTGATCTTCCGGGCAGTACAGTAGAAATGAATATTTTCTTTTACATCGTAATTGTAATGTCTTGTTATATGAAAAGTCTGTGAATAGATATGATAAATAATGAATATGGATGATATCTGGATCTCTATCCATAGCAATGTAGATACATGAAATATGAAGGTCGGTCCTCAAGGTTTTGAAATAATATTTCATCACATAGTTTCAAATGCATGTAAGTACCGATTTTCTTGAAAGCGTACACATAGAATGTCCAATTACGGTTCCTTCAAAATAAACTTAGAGCAGGATTTTACACCGTGTTACTGTCTAATGCAAACTGTCCTATCCTATTCTATCAATGGGATTACATTGGGTGCCCAATGTATACCTTGTTCCCAGCCCGTCAGGAGCTCGATTATGATGTTCTGTGGGCATACAGTGAGTCTGCAGCCACAACCACTAATGAGATGCTCAGAGCTGCTCAAGTCATTACTCGGTCCCAGTAAGGGGTGGTGTTGTAGTAATGTGAGCTGCTCTGGTAGTGATCCATCGTATGATGAAGGCAAGGGATCTGTACCAGCATAATAATTTAATCTAGCTATGCCTACATGTCGTACCTAGCCCAGAAATCTGAAGGCAGTTTCCATCTACCAATACTGTTCACTTGCGTTAATGAGAAGAATCGCGATCGACTATTATGTGTTACATTCACAAAACAACTGTCACTTAACCTTTGTAATTATTGATAATTGTGTTTTATATTCACAAAAGGTACGGGTACACTTTTGCAGAGATTTCCTCATGATTTTGGGTGTCTGCGAGTAATATCATTAATATCGGCTACTTTTATGAACTTGTCCTATAATTTTCAATCGCTGGGATGAAGGATTGCTCATCTAACTTTGATCGTTGCCTGGACGAATATAATCTTTAGGCAGTTGCAAATATATCTAACGTTTCACAACTGACACCTTTCACTGTAAAACAATTTGCTTATTTGCACGCCCCTTATTTTGCAAAATGTTGATGTTTTAAATGTAAAACTTACACTGCAAGAGGAGCCCCCCCCCCCACCCTTCAAGAATTCCTGGTTCTGTCTTTGGTTAGTACCTAAAGGGTGGCCATCTATTGATATAGGACTGACCTGCTCGAACCAACGATAGGCCTACCATTGGGCAAATTTAAATTTACCCAGACAGATGATCAGTTTTTCAACGCATTTGACTGTTCTAATATGCTATAGAATAAGATCCAGAAACATTATAACCTATAGCTATCAGAAGTCTCTCACCAACCCACCACCACTTCCAGAGGTAACCACCACAAATAAACACCCATACATTCTTGTCCTTATCCCTCGTCGGCTCCCACAATCAATAACAAATAAAACACTAAGTGGCCTACTATTAAGTACATTTTCGTAATATATAATTATCATGTAGTACAATACACTCATGAATATATGTGATCATAACACACCCACCACCAGAGGTCAGCACCTGTAAAAACCCCTATTATCACCCACCCTAGCCTTAGTTAGTTCCCTGCCAGCTTCACAGAGGGCGTGACGTATGTCGGCCTGTTCCTGGACGGATCCCCCCATTTATCACCCTAATCCGGCCTCACACCTGAGCTGCATATGATCACCTGGGCGTCGTGTGATCAATACAGCCACATCCACCTGCTAATTGGCCAAGATGGATCATGGACCAATCAGACGCCCTCCCATGGATCATCGGCCCTCCGCACTTACCTTTGGTGCACCAGGGAAAGGACATAGTAGACTTGTCAAAGACCCCCTTATTCCTATTTATTGTTATTATCATTCATCTTTATAATTGTTAAATTCATGGATCCAATAGATCATCAGCCTTGTGCACTGACCTGTGGTGCACCAGCAAAAGGGTGTGCTAGTGTTGCCAAAGACTCCGTTTATTCAATTTGTTACTATTATTATTAATCTTAATGATTATTGTTAGAGTTATATGGATACACTGGATCATCAGCCCTGCATTCTTAGCTTTAATTTGGTGCATCCCTGAAAGGGCATGCTAGACTTGCTGAAGACACCATTTATTTATTTTATTTTTATCATTGTTATATTATTGGCATTATTATTCAGATTAAATGTATGGATCCCACGTATCATCATTGTAGCACCCCTATTATCACCCTACCCTTAGTTTACTCCAAGCCTCACAGAGGGCGTGATGTATGGCGGCCTGTTCCCGGACGGATCCCCCCATTTATCACCCTAATCTGGCCTCACACCTGAGCTGCATATGATCACCTGGGCGTCGTGTGATCGTTACGGCCACATCCACCTGCTAATTGGCCAAGATGGATCATGGACCAATCAGACGCCCTCCCATGGATCATGGGCCATGGGTACTGACCTTTGGTGCACCAGCGAACGGGCATGCTAGACTTGCCAAATACTTCTTTTCTATTTTCATTTCTTTTCACTATTATCATTATCATCATTTTTTATCATTATCATTATTCAGCTTTATGATTATTAAATATATGTATTCAATGGGAAATCGGCCCTGTGAACTGACTTTTGGTTTACCCATGAAAGGACATGGTGGGCTTGTCAAAGTCACCCTTTATCCAATTTTTTCCATTGTTAAAAATTCTCTATTTTATGAATATTAAATCTATGTAGTCTATATGACCCTTTGCACTGACCTTTGGTACAATGATACAAGGATAAGGTAGACTTGCCAAAGACTCCTTTTATTCTTATCTTATTCATTATTATTAATCATCTTTGTAATTGTTTAATATATGGATTCAAAGGATCATCAGCCCTGTGCACTGACCTTTGGTTGGTGCACCCGTGAAAGGGTATAGTAGACTTGCCAAAGACACCCTTTTTTCGATTTTTTTTCATTGTTATATTATTTGCATTGTTGTTCATATCAAATGTATGGATCCTATGGATCCCATTGATCATCAGCTCTGTGTGCTTAAAGCTTACCTTAGGTGCAGCGACAAAAGGGCATAGTAGGCTTGCAAATACACCAATTTTTCAGTTATCTTTTATTGTTGCATTCTCGTTGCTTTGGATATTAGATTTATCGATCCCATGGATCATCGGCCCTTTGCACTGAACTTTGGTACACCCATGAAGGGACACTGTAGTCTTGCCAACCCCAAAGACTACTTTTATTCGCATTTTCTAATTAGAATTATACAGAATAGTTATCAAATTAATGGATCTCATGGATTATCGGCCTTTTTCACTGAACTTTGGAGATACATCCGAGAAAAAAGGGCATTGCAGACTTTCCTTTGTTCCGATTTCATTTCTTTTCAATATTAACTGCTATATTTCCATTGTTTTATTAAATAAATGAATCCCATAGTCCATCAGTCCTGCGTACTTACCTTTTGGTGCACTCATGGGAGGGCAGGAAATTATATAGTCATCTATCTATATTTTTTGGCACCCAATTTAGATTAGTGCATCCACGAAAGGGCATTGTAAACGTGTGAAAGGCTCTATTTATTTATTCTTGGTCATTATAAACTTCCTAAAGGCTACATTTGTTCTTTTTTCCTTGGTTTTATTCATTCTCATCTTTTATATCATTATCTTACTTTATGGATACCGTTGATTAGGTTGGTTTGGTGGTTTCTGTAATGTGCACATTTTGAACTGCTTTATTTTTCACAAGTATTTACATAAAGAAACTACATATTCTGAAACCATTTAGATAATATAATAATACATTACAATCTTTATGATTTAATGATTCCTTTGACGTTATTGTACTCATGTAAATCATAAGTTGCATTTGTACCTAGAGAACTTACATACGCCTCTACTGCAATATCCTAAGATTTCTGAGCAAAACCAAATGGTCTACTGCATCAACAATGATTCATATGGGGAGCTGGCCTTTGTGCAAAGATTCATTTGGCACCGTCAGTTTTCTCTCTTTTTCTTCTCTTTTCTTTCTCTGGTCCATCCACTCATCTTGGCCCTCTTTGTCTGGCCAACATAACTGGTTGGCTGCTCCTGGTTGCCTAGTGCCAGTTGCCTAGCAATCTAGGCAAAGGCCAGGACCCTGGGGGACAGTGAGATGCTCCAGGGCAGGTTGGGACGTCATCACCTACCTCTGTAGACCACTTCTGAGACAGTACCATCCATCACTTTATATATGTGAACTCCTACCATTGAATGAGTCATAAGTTGCCCAAAAACAAAATGGGAAAATAAGGGGGTGGGGGTGGGGTCCAAAATGTGAAAACTGATTTTTCTACAACAATAACATAAACAAACATAAGAACATTAGAATTCATAACAAATATAAAAGATTTAGTGATTTTTTCATGCATAATTCTGTTCTTAATATTTACTTATAATCATTATTAAGGTCATCAAGTTTTCCTGATGACCTTAACTTTCATATCTGCCACATATGCGTCATTACCTGGTAGGAGGGTATAAGTATGTGACCAAACGGTGGGAGATTAAGATCCCCAAGGTATCATAACACGTAAATGAAACATCTTTTATCTCAGTTCTAAGATGTACTTACAGAAATATTTCATTTTGATTTTTTTTGTAGGTTAAACATGTACTTTCCATATACCACAACCAAATGGGTTATCACTCATAGCCACATGATTTGTCGCCCAGAGGGCAAAGTATTTGATTCATAGTAACAAAGAGGAGAACGACTTTTCTGGGCAATTAGGTATCAGCCACAGGTTATTGCTGTTTCTTCCCCGAAACCAGTGACAAAGAAAGTTCCTGGTGTGATACACTGATAACCTATATTTGGTACTCTAAGGCCCAGAAAACTAGTCACTACAAGATAGAGGCCAGGGGCGGATCCAAGGGGGCGAGGGGTCCTGGGGGTCCTGAACCTGCCCCTCCCCCCCTCGCCTTTTGCTGGAACCTTGAATTACGAAAAGATTGGGAAATGCTGCATGCATATATATAGAAATATAGGTTCCAACCGGCCATAAAGAATACAATGACTTATTAAAGCACCTGGATTTTATGGTGGACTATGCAGGGGTGGATACAGGGCCTGCCACCCATCTGGACGTTTAGCTAATTGTAATCCCTGTTGTTGTAGGAGCCGTTCGCCGGGCCCCGGTCCTAATTGGGCCCATTAGGGGTGGGTCCCGCCGGGCCCCACTTCCACAGTTTTTAATAATGCAGAGTAAACTAAATCTATATCCCTCTCTTCTGATAGTTCTTTAGGATTCATATCTAAAAGGCTAACTCGTCCCTATTCCTAGTCACTATTTTCTACAGTTTTTAATAATAGGGAGTAAACTAAATCTATATCCCTCTTTTCTGATAGTTCTTTGGGATTCATATCTAAAAGGCTAACTTGTCCCTATTCCTAGTCACTATTTTCCACAGGTTTTTAATAATGGGGAGTAAACTAGATATATATCCCTCCTTCTGATATATATATATATTCTTAATTTCAATATGCGCATGTGGACCTCACCCTTGAGAGCCCCCCTCCCAGTCGACCAGCCTAAAGTAAACATAAGGGGATTACTTAACGTCCAGGTGAAGACACCCTGATACAGGTGGGGTCCAGGTATATAGGATAAGTACTAAAACAATGTACTAAAATACTAAAACAATGAGCAACGTTTTACTTTTTTCCTTTTTTTGTTGTTGTTTTGTTTTTCTCTCTTGACCATAAGGGGGATAGCAAATTGATATATTACTAATATTGCATGTACATTATTATATGGAGAGGGGGACCCCCCCCCCCCCCACACACACACACACACAAACACACACACACTTGTTCCATCTATGCACCGCACAAATTGCATATGGTATATTACCCCCCCATCCCCCCTTAATGGGTTCTCCATGGTGCCACATACACTGATTACCCCCATTATCGTCACACCTGGCACGCCAACGACCTCTGGTGGTGAACGATTACCTGCTCATCGATCACCACCGCAAGGCCTTTCCTTATTAGAGATGTGAGGAGGTGGGAATGGCCGGTGGTGAGAAGGTTGGGGTGGATACCTTTGTCTTAAGGACCTTGTGTGTTTAGGAAAAGGTCGTTTGGTAAGGTCTTAATAAGCCCATCCCACATTGGGTATATCCCTGGGTTGGACAAGGGTCAGATGCAATAACAGTATAAGCCATCCTTGTCTCCTAGAGTAGGGATTACTGAAATAACCAAAAATTGTGTTTTTCTATATCCCAAAGAACTGATAAAAGTTACCAATAGACGGATTTGCAGGTTGGCCAGCCAATCAAAATGTGTTATTTCAGGGAAAAATAGGGTTGGACATTATAGGTTGGGCTGACATGCTTTAACACTGGTTGCTATGGGAAAAAGGCCAATATAATTATAAGCTGCATTTTACAAATTTTATAAGCAATTCATCAACCAAATTGCTTTCATTCATTTTGAATTATGCAACTCTCTTCATGGGATAAGCAGAGAGGCAATTTAAAAAATATTTTAAGATAAACTTTAATGTTTTTGTAAATTGGGATGGACTTATTGTCAGTACATATAACTGCATGAAATTTGACCTTGGATATAATTATCCAAATTTTGTAGATGGAACTTTTCAGGTATATCAGCTTATATGTTCAGCTTTTCATGGGGCATTCAGGTAATCGTTAGAATTCTGGAGATGTTACTTTTACAAGAACTCTCTAAAATGTGAATTGCAAGGTAAAGATGCAAACAGAGTAGCTGCATGTAGAGTCCCTTGACATCTCGGAAAACATGGGGCTATAAACTCTCATTTGCGGATAACACTGAACTGGCATATCACAATATCGGGGAGCTGTAGTTTTGCAGGGGGTACTTGCCGTCAAAGGGAAAGATCCCCCACTCCTCTGTAGATCAATTATATTTTATAACATGGTTTTTGTTTTTGCATTATTCAGAAGACGCTACTAATACAACTAAAATTTACCTTTGCACCATTCTACATGCTAAACCTGCACAGTCTTACTGTAAATTCAATGCGAGCAGCTTGAAACTACACATAAGTGCCCTGATAATGATATGAATCTCCAATATCCATACTGACATTAACAGTATTTCAAATGATGTACATCAAACTGGATCGAGGCACAGAGCATCAGTTGAAAAAAGTCATTACGCCAAACCATAAAATGTATGAAAATCGATACAAATGACAGTAAAATAATCTGCTGAATTTATTCTGATACAGGTATTGATGACGCCATTTGGTAAAACTGTACATGTGTTACCTAGAATACAAGCATACGAAGGACATGTATGTTAATGTTTCCTCTCCCTTGTAGTAATATAAAGAAAAGTTACATAATTCCACCCTAAATTTTAAAATGAATGACAATATTTATTGTGTGGGCAAATATTTTAGCACATGAAATGTATCTCAATATGATAGGTGCACAGTATTTAGGAGCATAAAATTGCATAGGTTATAGTATAGATTGACACAACCTAAATGCATTATTTTCCTAACTTAAGCTCTAGTCTGTCATTCAAATATGTTATATTAATTTTGCATCTGTAACTAGACAGGTAGGTACCGTTACATAATGCAATATGTACATAAAACATGTTATCCGTTTACTTATTTCCCTATGCATTCGTATTTAAGATGAGGACTAGATAAATTTTATTTTGAAGCCCAGAAACAAAACTTGCTATCAAATATGCCATTGAAACGCATCAAATTCTTGGTATGGTGACCAAAAAACTTTCACGAATATTCGTGGTAATATTTTTGTATCTCACGAACCTAGGATGCGTCCAGAAAACATTCACGAACCTGTCTGGCCAGCCACGAACATTCTTAAACATAACAAAAATCTAGTAAAACATACATATCTTTGTAAATTATACATTTTTATATCTATTAGAATACCAAATTCATGTAATAACCTTGTTTGGAAATGGAAAAAATGGAAAAAATGGGAAAAGAATAAGTCAGGAGGTTTGTGACCATGAACCTTTCACGAGCCCAAAATTTGGAATCGTGACTATCATTGAACCTCAGATTCGTGAATCTTTTTTGATCCCCCCCCCCTTGGTTTTGTATTCCTTAATTATTGTATTCCCTCTTTTGCCATTGTCTATTCTGTGTCATAACTGTAACTAAGTTTGTCTGGACTGAAATTACTTATGCACCCATCATTTTGCACCAAAAAGTAGTGGTCTCTATTATTTTCAACGATATTGATTATGTACTGACAAAATTAATGTGTTACTGTTTCACTCATTTAGACCCTGCTGCAAAATACATTACATACATTTGTCCTAATGCTGGATTACAGCGAAAAATAAAGGCCAGACTGTTACCCTAGAAAAGATAAAATAATTTAAGGGAAAAAAATGTACTGACATCCAACGGTTCCACCATTCCCCCAACTCACCTCTATGCATCCACCTACCAGTGTACACGTGTTTATACAAATCAATAGTCACCACCAGGTGGGGCAGCAATAAATAGGGCCATTTGTCATTGTAGGCCAGCATATGAGAGTGGCAAAATGTTTGACACAAACATACATAGATATGCATATACATGTACAATGTATCATTCAGGGGGAAATCCAGGGTGGGGAAAGGTCCAGTGGTCCGTCGCATAACCAGACCCTCACCACATCGTGAGCAGAGTGAGGGTTTAGATATGGGACTCGTTGTTGTGATGACAAAACCTTCGCTGTTGCGAAAATTTAACATCATTTTTCACCCATTCATACTAGCTTTCTGTACTTTTAACTTGCAGGAATATTAGATCTGTATGTATATTCGTTATAACCTTTTGCAGAAATAAAATTGACTGAGTAGAATTGGCACAATTCAGCATTTCATACCTCTCACAACAGTGACATCAGTGTTGCGAGAACACAAGAATAGCTCTCACTGTTGATGCAAACCCTCGCAACATGTACAGCGAGACCTGCTATGCGACGGACCAAAGTGGCCCATGGCATAATGTCTCTCAACAAGGACATTGCTGTTGCAATGAGGCCCAATGTAGAATTTTTTTAATTCTGTAAAACAGTCCTAAAAATATATATTTAGATCTATAATTCCCAAGATTTTCAGCCCGGAAAAATATTAGAAGTGGATGAAATTTGATGCCCTCCCATTTCCGAAATCCTGTAATCATCCCTTATAAATATAGGGTCACTTGTCGCATACTAGCTTTGTTGTGTTCTTAGTTGGTCTCTCTATTGTTGTGAACCAAAGCAAAGTATGTTAAAAGATATGGAATGTCTGCCTTACATCTATTTCTTACCTAGTTATTGTGCAATTTCCATTTTTATCAATGGCTGTAGTGTGTGGTGCCTGCCTTTGGGGTACTGTAATTGAAGAAAGGTTGCCTGGGAAAACACATAATTATTACTTTTGACTCAATATACTGGATTAGTCAAAAACTTTCTTGTCCCTTTGATATACACATGGTCTTTAGACAGCTAAGATCCAGTTGCTTTGGTTTGAATTCAGGTGCTGGCAGCTGGACATCCTTACTCCAAGCCGGGTGGGCACACTGGAAGTACATACTCTGGTGTGTACAATACTCAGTTCATTGATATACACATGGTCTTTAGACAGCTAAGATCCAGTTGCTTTGGTTTGAATTCAGGTGCTGGCAGCTGGACATCCTTACTCCAAGCCGGGTGGGCACACTGGAAGTACATACTCTGGTGTGTACAATACTCAGTTCAGAAGTCAGTGACTGGGTGCTCTCTCTGTCTGGTTTGTCTGGTATTGGGTTCAGAACGTACAATATCCACGGCCAAGCAGACAGCAAATACCCCAGTCTTTGAAATCTCAGTCCCTGGTAACTTTCTCGATATTGTTCAACTGGTATACATTGATAAGAAGTCAGTGACTGGGTGCTCTCTCTGTCCGGTTTGCTAGGTACTGGATTCAGAAGTCAGTGACTGGGTGCTCTCTCTGTCTGGTTTGTCTGGTATTGGGTTCATAACATACAATATCCATGGCTAAGCAGACAGCAAATATCCCAGTCTTTTAAATATTCAGGTGCTTTATCTATACAGTTTGACTGGTATCCAGTTCAGGGTTCAACGACTTGGTGTGCTTTCCATCTGCTGTGTCTGGTCCACAGTTCAGAAGTCAGTGACTGGGTGCTCTCTCTGTCTGGTTTGTCTGGTATTGGGTTTAAAACGTACAATAGCCATGGCTAAGCAGACAGCAAATACCCCAGTCTAACTCCAGGTGGCGGCACTGAGTCAGGTTTATCAGTCAGAGTTCAAATGGGCTACAACTCCACCTAGTGGAGATCAGTCACTTTACTTACCCAGGAAAGTCCTTACTTGCAGATGGTAATACATGACTCACACATCTTTCTATTGTAGACAAGATGTAAAGAGATGGCCAGAACAATAAAGAAATATTGTATTTTAACAGATTGTATCCCTTTTACAATGTCAGATATCTTGAGGCATCGCCAGTAAAAATACTTAGGGCATCTTTTCAAAGACGGCAAAAATTGTCAAGTACAAACTAACTATTAAAGATAAAATATCAGCTACTGTTTAAAACCCTGAAATCATAAAGTAGGGAAGTGTGTGCCTTAAGTATTGTACTTTGAGGCTATTTACTAGAGTATAATAGGCAGTTAATTGTACAAGTCTAAATCCTAAATGAATTAATGTTGGTGGCAGAGGGAAAGAGTTAGAAAGTAATGCCAAGGAAGTTTTCATTACAAGTCTTTTATGGCACGTGCTACACTTAGCTTGATAATGGCTGCCGCCGACCCCTGTATCATAATTATATCAATTTGCTATTTTCCACCGCACATGCGACATGCAACAAGGGTTAACTTTGACCTTTGAACTTCAGATCTAATTCTTAGGCTAAATAAATAAGCACAAGTTTTTTACTCAAATTTTGGTGCTTTATATATTGTTACAGTCAAGTAGCACATTGCGATGATAATCCGTTCCATATGGTTTAACTTTCAGAGCTATGTATGATGTACATTTCTTCATGTACGACTAATTATTGATCAGATAAAATTATAAATTTAAAAATAACGTGGCATGATAGAAATTAGAGTCAATAAACCTCCCAAAATAAAATAACATTACAAATAATTATAATGATATGTAATATCAGATAAGAAAAGAAGAATATTGTTTATTTCTATTTTCTTATCGGGTAACTATCTTGTGAGAATACTCAATAATCATTAATTATATTGAAGTGTGTTTGCATAAAAAAATGATATTGAATCGTAACGAAAATACAGACAGTACCTCCAACTTGTTCCTCCATATACTGCTCCTGAAGTTCTCCTGTGTCGCTCACTTTGTCTGACACCTGTACATCTGATCAACACTAGTAACTGGATGTTTATGGTATGATCATTGGGACACCTGTGCCTATATACCCCCTAACCCCCCACCCCCACGCTCATTGCCCCCCCCCCTTCCGTGCACGCCCCTAACAACTTAACTCATGTCATATCCCCCCACTACCCCTCCCCCCCCCTCATCATCACTACAAATACCCAACCCCTGGTACACGCACGTTGTATTGAAGATATTTTCGAGAAATAGATTAATTTGATGTTAAATATTGAATGTACATAGGCATATACATGATTTTTTTAAGGGACATTCAGTTGATGACATAAACCTTACACATATCGATGAACAGACACATTCGGATATATTCACTGTATGTAAACTGCGCGAACATTTCTGTGTGTAAAAATACACGAAAATTTGGCTTAAAAAGTTTACCGGTATGCGCGCGCACCTGTTGCGTGCCACCAGTCTCCACCGGTGGTGGACAGGTGGCGCCACCTGTAATCCGGTCAGCGTCACGCTTCACTGGTTATTGCCTGCTAAATGGATGGAAGTGACGGGAAAAGGTAGAAAAGGACAGTGTATTCGGATAAAGATGAGTACTCTAGGTCGGAATGTTCCTAAAGCCCCATTTATCCTGAGCAATTATATTTTTCACAGCGATCTTAAAATCGATCTAGATGCTTTATATGGACAAAACTTACAGTTTTAAATGGCTATTTAGTATTATGTGACATATCTATAATGTGTTATTTGGCATATCACAGTAGAGAATATACTACTGAGACCATAGCAAAACACCCCTCATCAACAATAATTGTCTATCCTTAATAGTTCCTTGTTTAAAATTGTTTATTAACGTGGTAGACTTCGGTACATTCTGTTTACAAGTGAATCAGCAAACATATTTTCCAAACATAACGATTATTTCTAAATCAAAAAAGATAGCATTTATATTGAAGATATCGCAGTGAAAAATTGCCCAAGGCGAATGGGGCTTCAGGCGTAGTTGGATTTGTTTAATGATTTGCATAGGTATAGACATTGTGCACATGACGTCACACCTCCCAAATTTGGATGGGCGCCAAATTGGTGATCAATCAAAATGTTTATCATTCAGAATACTATAGCATCTAAAATGTAACCTTTTGTCTATTTGATCAAAAGAAAACTCAGGAAATGATTAAAGATAATTAATACACAAGTTGCAGGTATATTTCATAGCCACTGGGGTGTACTAAATGCAATTCTTTTTTGTCCATCGCCATCCCCGCCCCTTTTTTTTCCAGATCTTCAATTCACACATACCACCCCTCATCCCTAACATTAGTTTCCGGCAAGTTGTTTTTATCATACCTTGTTCAAATTTAAGTTCATGGTTTCAGTAGTGGCTTATTTCACGTTTTTAAAACACTCCATGGGCCTTAACCAATTAATTGTTTTTCAATACTAACAAAATTCCTAAAAGTGAACAAAATACTTGCAGCCATAATTATACAATGTAGTTCCGGTTTAATTAACTACTTAGCTGATCATGCAGGATTCGGGACCCTCATGTCCCTATACTTGTACACGTATACCACTATTATACCTGTCGGGGAGGAGGTGTACATGGATGCAGTTTGCAGGTGTTACCACTGTCACTGCACACCTATTGATTAATGTCACACAGGTGATCAATTAATTCACCAAATCCCCCTCTCCACGCCCCTCTCCCTTCCCTGAGCAACTGTCCCCGCTGTGCATGCATGCCCATCTACCTCGCCCACCCACCCACCCCCGGCACGCCCACCCACCCAGCTCACCCCGCCCACCGGCCATAGAAGCGCATCCCCCGCCCATGTGCCCCCTTCGCCCACCCAACATTAACCGTAAAACATTCTTGTAAAAATGGTTAATTAATAGAGAAAAAAAACCTTTGTCAAGTTGGACCCTATACTTTAAGCCGTACAACAGGTATGGCGACCAAAATAAATTCACAAATCCAATGCCCATGATTCCAAAATTTGGATTTGTTAAAAGAACACCAAATTTTAGGTTCATGACATTTTGTGTGTGTTAAAAACCTTCTAATAAAATTGCACTTTGTTTCTAATAAATAAAATGAAGAATTTTGCATAAATATTTATGCTTTATACATGTTTTCATGTGAACATCTTTTATGCAAAAATCCATCCCGCATCTCTTTTACACTTCCACACATCATTTTTTAGATGCATATCTGTTTTCTGAAGCACTTTGTGGATGCGTGGATCAAAAAAGAAATCGTGAAATTTCTTTGGTCGTCACCCCAGGTGTGCGCGGGTTTCTTTGTGGGCAGCTTTTAAGAACATTTTCTCATGGGTCACATAAAAAAATGACCAATCAATGAAGGAATGATAATGATAATACATAGATTAGCCGCACCCTAGTTTAATCTACACTTTAGCTTACTTTGGGTTCCTTTGTGAGCAGTTGTTCTAAACCTTTTCACATGAGTGACATAACGTTAGAGTCATTGTGAAACCCTAGTTCAGACAGCATCCTTAACATTGAGGCCTGGCAATTTGTAAACTAACACTTTTTTTAAAACCTCGACTTAGATTAGTGGTTTTACGGTAATGATATCCCACTCCCCTCCCCTCCCCTCCCCTCCCCTCCCCTCCCAGACACACGACTGCCACGCACTTAGGTCAATACATTTAATCCTATAACTATGTATTAAACTATGAGTACATGCATATTGGATGCACAGACATGTGCCACATCCATGTCAGAATTTGTCATCATTAACTGGCATATTTAAGGCAGCTATATATCCCACTTAATCGCCAGAAGTACTAATTGTAGACATGTGATATCATTAGAGGGAGTTTTAAATTATTTTTTAAATGGTGTGTAGCTTGCCTGGGTTATTTAACATTCCTGACAAAAATGTGTTTGATAGTACTAGTAAAACCTTGTAGAATGAAAGAATTATACTGATCATGAATGTTTTAGATGCATGAAGCGTTTGAAAAGAACTAATTGAATAAATATTTATGAAGAGAATCTGATTGCATCAATCTATATAAATAATAATAAAATCAATAAGATAAAATATATAGAATTGACAGGCAAGTGCCAGGTGAACCAAGGTGAGAAAAAAAGCTAATGGAAAAGATGTACAATAATTTCCTAGGTCACCACAACCATATGCATTTTATTTCCATAAGTTCATCATTTATAATAACATAAGGTTTAGATGGGTAGATGAAATACACAAATAATAACTTTATTTGATTGATAAAACCATAGACATGCATAACATAATTATCTCTATGATGATACATTTGAATCCCATCTGTGTTAACGAATATAAATACATTAGTTGATTCAACTGCAATAACAATGATACATTTAATACAGTAAAGAGTCATTTGTGTTACGTTATAGCTATAATTTTCATAGTTTACAAAATATGATTTAAACACATTTTCATTGTTTATATTTTACCATAGGTCTCGGAGACGCTCATGAGTATAATTCTATTTTCATTGGCGTTTGTACTTTAGACTTAATATTCCTGACGAAAATGTGTTTGATAGTAAAACCTTGTAGAATGAAAGAATCTGATAGTCACTTATTTGTTATACTTGGCTTTTGCAATTGGTCCCCTTTAATGTCAGTACATCTCCAAACTCTAAATGCTGGAAGATGTCACTGTTGTGTTAGCCTTATTGGAAGGTTGCCTAGTTTCCACCGATGCCACTAGGTGGTAGCACACTAAAGCATTCCACATCAAATATAGACCTTTCTCAAACATGCGGCGCCCTGCTAGTGGTCTGGGCCCAAACCTCTGTTTTGGGATATGGAGTCCAATGGGCCTAGGCTATAGGTTTTGGGAATAAGGGTCCTATGGAAGGGAAAGGTGCATAAGCTGTAGAAATGCATCCCTTTTAAGGCCCAGGAATTGCTGGTAATGTAATGTATTCCCTATAATTTTAAACATATTTATTTATGTTTATTGTTTTGATAGCTGCTAAGGGGTTAATCTGAGGTATGATAAGCATATATATGTTGTCTAAACAGGCTAGCATAACTAGAAATGTCATTAAAGGGAGCCAAAACCAATGAAATTGACAAAATTTTCAAAACTCAGATAAGTAAAGAAATATGTTAGATGAGTCCAGTTAAGGTCAGTGATAAAGTATTAGCTGTGAAAACTAGCTCAAACTGAAGTAGAATGCCACAAGAGAAGGTAGATATTTACATTTGTTTGTAAATAAACCCTATTTTTGTGGATCCACATTAATTGAATTGAGCAAGAAAAACATGTTTTTTTATTACATTTCACCATATTTCATGGTTTAGATTTTAACATGCGCCAGAAATAGGTTCAAGGAATAGATTTCCATGATCATTTGAGTTTGGATAATTTCAATGAATTTTTTGGTTTTGGCTCCCTTTAACTGTTATACGGATTTGATCCTGTACAAATAAGGAGTCATTAAGCGTTCAACTTAGCACTAATATACTCAGGTTTGGTTCATGCATGACAACCAATCATCAAAAATATGATCTGACCAGGTCTAAATACCAACTCACTATCGCAGTATTATAAGAATAACCGAAATGGTAACCCAAATAATATTTTGACATTGTTGACACCCATACATTATGTCTGTGAATGCAAAGTTATGTTACCTTATATTTCATCAATTAGATTAGAAAATAGCAGAAATTGTGAGAGAAATATAATCATTTTACACAGCTGTCACATACATAAATAATGTCTACGAATGCAGAGCTTTGTTAGCTTATATAAACAGGAGCAGCATTCATCATGGTTCCTTTATCCGTCGTCTGGCAGGATCGATGTATTTTGTGAAAGATGATCTGTGTTCAAATAATAGATTCGAGGTAAAAGCATTTAATGTTGACAGGGAAATAACGGTGATCTTGTCGATGACATTCGGGGATGGGGATGGGGATGAGGTTGTTTAATCTTTCTGTTACATCAAAATGATGGAAATTTCTGTTTCATGAAAATTTCTGTTTCATGAAAATACAACAAAATGTAAAGTAACGGGCTAAATGCATTAATTTGTGCATCTTGCTTTGATCTCCATAATGTAGTTAAAGAACAGGAAGATTTTCATGAATTTAAATTTCTGTGGCTGGTCACATAAGAACTCATATGAGAGTGAATGACATCCATTTCAAAATAGACAATGTTGTTCAAGACCTGGAATCAAGATCCTCCCTCTTACATTGAGTATTCTGGGCTGAAAAATCTCAGAATTTTTAGATAAAGATGAAACTATAATTATACAAATTGTTCCATCGTACTCTTTGGCTTTTGACTCTATTGACCATGAAATCTTGATGATAAAACTGGCAGACATGGGTTTTTCAAAACAGCTATTAAATTGGATCAAAAGTTACTTGATGAATAGAACCATGTCAACAAAATTGAATGGATTTGTTTCCCAACCTGGTGCGTTGAGTTGTGGCGTCCCCCAGGGATCTGTTATAGGGCCGATCTTGTTTTTATGTTACATAAATGATTTAATAATGGTTGCAAGAGATGAGGAAATCAGGATCGGCCTTTATGCAGATGATGCTGTTGTGTACTGTGAACACAAAGATCCTATATTAATTGAAACTAGACTACAATCTGTTTTACATAGGATCAATATCTGGTGTCAAAATAACCATATAAACTTGAATATTGGGAAAACTAAATATTGTTTGTATGGTACATCCGGTATGTTAAGAAATATTGCCCCACTAAGACTTGTGATTGGCTCAGAAGTAGTTCAGGAGTGTAAGAAATACTGTTACCTAGGAGTAATCCTAGATACACATCTTACATTAGAATCCCAGTTTAATTCTGTGTTTAAAAAGTTTTCATACAAAATTTTTCAGCTGAGCAAAATTCGAAATTTAATAAACACCCAAACTAGAATATTGGTTTATAAACAAACAATTGCCCCTTTGGTGGAATATGTAAGCTATATCCTGAATTATTGTAGAAAACATGATCTCGATAAACTACAAAAACTACAAAATCGCGCTTTGCGGTTATGTTACAATATAAATAATCCTAGAGACATCAGTGTATCTCAGTTGCATTTAGATGCTCATGTTGAAATGTTAGAGACAAGACGTAATAACCAGTTATTATCGATGATGTATCACTATAGGCTAAATGAACTTTTTACGGTGCAACCAAACAGAATTACTCGTCAGGCTGAGAAGATTATTTTTAGAACTGATATTGTAGCATGTGAAATTTACAAAAAATCCCCATATTACATTGGATCCATGCTCTGGAACAAATTGCCTGCTAATGTACAACACTTGGATTCAAAATATGACTTCAAGAAAGCCCTCAAACGGCTATGACATTCATTTTGAAAGTTGAAACTTTATTTGATAATTTCAACTTATAACCTCATGATTTTCTGATTACTGGATGGGTATTGTCGGTTACCCTGATGCTTATACTAGCTAGGGGGCACTGGCAATTCGCAACCAAAATTAGATGACATATGTTGCTTATTTACTGGATGGGTATTGTCAATTACTCTGATGCTTATATTAGCTAGGGGTAGTGGCAACTCTCAACCAAAATGATATATGTGACATCCTCTGCGAAAAGCAGTCTTATGGCCTGGAATATTGAATTAAGATGGTGTCTTGGGGAATCTAATACTGAAAAAATTAGGTCAATATTTTTATTAGAAAAAAAGTTACGTTAATTTAAAGACACAAAGGTCGGATATGCTAAATATACTAAAATAGACCAGTCTTTGGTATCTATAAAGATATAACGTATATATAATCTAGGTCAAAAAGTGAAATCCCAAATATGATTTCAGGAAATATACCGCCATTTCCTTTATATTTAAGATATTCAGAATCTGTTTTTTGCTGAATATGGCCAAGCAGTCCCTTGATTCAGAATTTCAAATTTTGATAACTTAATTTTGTTCCATGGTTTCCATGGAAACCAACATTTGCATAGGTGTATTATCGGCAGGTTTAGACGTTCCATCAACATTCCGGTTACCATGGCAACAAAATGCAAAAATATCGATATTTTTTCACCAGAAATGAAAACTATGAAAATTTCATTTATAACATGGATTTAGCTTATTTTTCCTATTTTTATGTTTTCTAAGCTAAATAAAAGCTCTAGAGCCATGAATAGGCATTTCCATAAGGCTGGAAATCCCAGAAACTGTCACATATGATATGATGTATGCTTGATTGATAATTTGATAAAATGTTTTCTGTATATCTTGTAAATCAAATCTATACGGAAGATCAATTCATGTTATTGAGTATAGTCAATAAAAAAAAAAAAAAAAAAAAAAAATTTGCATTCAAATAGTTCAAATTAAGACGGTGTTCCGTTGGATAATACCATTAGTAACAATAGTAGGTTGCGCAACATCAAAACCATTCTTCAAACCATTATAGCTTTCTGGCTATTTTTCACAACCAAAACGTAACTATCTGATCTGGAGTATTGATTTGGGGCTGAGGCTTTTTTAAAGTTGTCGTTATAATCGGTCTTTGTGCAACGGTCTATGATAAAATAGGTCTAACAGTCATGACATCTATCATTGCAAGTTGTCACAATAGCAAAGCCTTAATGTGATGGGCCACAGACAAAAGTAAACTTGATGAATAATGAATTCAGAAACCTGAGGCCTGATTTTCTGGCAACAGTAAATATGTCAGCCTCTGAATGCATGTCAGCCTCTGCAAATGTTTTAACGAACAAAACAACTGTTTTGTATATAAGACGCCTGAATATGGATACTGAACTTCTTCTGGTTTGCGAATTAGATGTTATATTTCTGCAGTGATAAGTATCATCCAGGGATGTGCATAAATACAATGAATCCAGTCATCTTTTTATGGCTATTGCTTTTAGTTATAGATTATGTCACTCTTCAAGGTTTGTCAATACCCTTCACATAAGGGATCTTCTTGTATTTATTTTCATGGCAAGCTAAACTAATTGACTTCAAAGCACATATAACAATTAGATTGCATACACAAAATACAGGCAATGCATTTTCTGCATTAGTGTGTTCAAATATATTATATAGTAATATAGTAATTTTAGTTTTTATTTAAAACAATGAAGCATATATTTTCCCTACTGTATGGGAAGGTATAGATATCGTTTTCGAAAATGAAAACACAGAATAAGTTTAAAATGATATTTTGCGTTAATAATCAAATATTTTTTCCAACAGACAACCACATGCCAAAGGAGGTGGGGCTACTACTATCCGGTTTGATTACACAGAATGATTTGTCAAAAGTAGTTTACATTGGCGATGAAACTATATCAGGTACATGTATTTTAAGTACATTAAATATTATTTTCTCTGACATGCTACCACTGTTAATTAAATGAAATCAGACGACATTTTAAAATTATTCATGCATGTCTGCAATTTGCTATGCTTTCACTATAAACAATCTTATGATTACCTGAACTTCTAAAACGACTAAAGGTGTCTAAAGAACGACTAATTGATGTCAAAATAAAGAGAGGATGGGTTAGTAAATTATTTTCAATAGATGTCAATGCAGAGATCCAAAACCCAAGATGGTTGACCAGTTTTGAGGAATACCATGTATTTCAGCTGCTAAACATCTAGACAATTGGGAAATGTCCCAATAATACTTATTCATATCCTAAAGAGTTCAACAGATACAATATTCATCCAATGCAATACCACTAATTCAAGATGTTGAAATTCATTTGCATAACGGCATCGATAATGCTCGCTGTATTCCATAATAATTTAAAAGAAAAGGGACTTTTAATACTCTTTCATCACAAGTTTTCTTCATTTCATCTGGTATGCCGATTCTCTGGGACCCCTCCAGTAAATTTTAAATGAGAGCCACTTTGAGATATCAACAAAACATTGATCTTAAGCTTGTATGTGTGTACAAGGTTTTCTTTACAGAGAAAGTCATTAATGATTGAATGAAATTAATTCCATCTTTCCAGAAAATGTATTTGCAGCAAACAGACACATGGAACCCATGAAGTTGTATGACATGAGCTGCAGTCATGCCACAGCAGCCACTTACAGCTACAGGGACTTTATAGAGGATGGGAACGATCTGTTCCTGAACATTATAATCAATTGTCCATACCAAGACCCCTTACAGGTTATTAAACCTTCATCAGGTGTACAATTTTGCTGACCAAGAGACAGTTATCATACTTGACCTGATAAAGCTGATCAATTTCATGATCAACAATTCCATCTGACACTTAAGCTTGTAAAAGATGTGACCATACTGCTATATCATGCAAAAATTAGAATTTTATCAAATGATTTTCTAATTTTTGCATGGTATAGCAATGTGGTCACGTTTTTATGAGAGATAATTATCCAATGAGACTTAATAACGTCCCACTGATTATTTATGGGTTAGCCTACATCTATAGTTATGATGTATATTTTCAATTTACATTTCATAGTATTGTATGAATACTGAAATATTCCTAGTTATGTTTTTCATATTAACTTTTTCTACTAATCACCATTTTCCACTACTATGATATTCTGTTGATGAATCTAAATATTCTGTTTTAAATATTTCCAGGACATACTGTTAAGGATTCTACCATCAATCTACAATACCAAAATTACCATGACTTTACTGTTACCCATCTTGAATGTTGTTATTGTGTCACATCAGCTACCAAATAAGATTGAACTGGATACATTCTTTCTGAAAAATAATGTTGTTGTCAACATTGTTTATGTTATTGGCAAAAAGGTAGTCATTAAATAATGTGTACTAGTAACTTGTTAACCTGTAATTCCATTCTGCTAGTTGACATAATTATGATCTAGTATAGGGCATTTGTTTGAACATGCTACCTTATTGGATATATATATATTTATAATACATGCATTTTATTATGTAATAATCTTCAGTGTTTAATATATGACAATAACCATCGTCTTTGCATAACATTAGTTTCTAACATTAAATTAGGATAATCATAATCATGACAGATTTTTTTTTTCCTTTTTCAACAAAATGAAATATTTTATATATCAATGTGTCAATAAAGGCATAAATGGACTTTTTTAAAACGAGTTTTTGTTTCGGAGAGACGTAAACCGTTGGTTAAGCATCTGGTGCAAAGTAAACATGTAGAAAAGGAAAGCCTCCTCACAGTATAATTATTTAGAGGAAGATCAGAAGATTTCTGGAATGTTCCAGTTATGGTATATGACCTACTTTGTTACAGGATGCTGATTCTGTTCGATGGAATATCTCTGAATCTTCATTAGTGTGTCAAGGATACTCCCTCTTTAAACATGAACCAGTTCAAATGGACAATAGTTTGGAACAGTTTAAACATACTGCACATGTATCAAAGAGTTGTATCATAGAAGGAAACACTATTATACTGCAGCGCGCCTTCAATGGTTTCAAGGGGAAACGACTGAAGGTTGGTTACGTTGAGGTGAGTGGGAGTGAATTCCGAATTTTTCTCATTCACATGTCATAGTATATTTCACAATGACATAATTGCACAAATTTGCTGATCTGTTTGTGTTCTGTTTGTATGCAGGGTCTACTAGGGACTTATTGATACAAGGTACTCCCTCCCCCAATTTTAGCTTCAGCTCAAGCTCCATTTGAGATCAACAGATTAATCAAATAGCAAAATAACTCTGCAGAGCTGAAAGTTCATAGATCAAACCTTTGCTAAATCAGCTGTTCGGGGCTGCTCCTGGGAAACAGGCTTATTTCATGCCTTTAGGATGGTACAATAGTGGTACAAAATAACAGGCATTATTCTATATCCAATCTATACTATTTTCAATGTAGTACTATCATTTTGTGATATTTTTTCTAAAGTTAGCAGCATTAAGATGGTTTTGGTAAACTCTTTCAGAAGGTCCAGGATGGGAGTGAGTGACAAGTGGAGGGGAGTGGGTTGTTAGGCTTGGTTGTACTGAATTATCCAAACAAATCCTGAGTTAGGGAAGTATTGTATGGCGTAGATTTGGGAGCTGCTGCTGACACATTAATTTTGTCCATTCATCGCAATATTAATTTTGGCAGGATAGTACATTTCTGATTGCCAAGATGGATCCTTCCACTGGTAGAATGGTATTTCAAGGCTTATTTATCACAATCTTAGAGTGTTTGGCTGAGAAACTTAATTTTAAGTAAGTATTTTTATTTCAGATAATCTTCTTTCATTCCTGATTCATGTTTCAAGACAAACTTAATTTGTCTGAATTTATATGATTTTAGGCTCCATAATTATATGCACATAAAGGATCCTCTTTCTCTTTCTTTTTATCCCCAAATTCTCAATCTCTTTAGGTATGACCTTATTCCAAGTACAGATGGTGTCTATGGAATTCCAGATGAAAATGGAAAGTTTAATGGTTTAGTTGGTATGTTGGAACGAATGGTACGTAAATTACATTTTTCTGGGAAATTTGGCTTGAGAAAGAAAGAGTGATTTGTTTTCAATTGTCCAGTCTAATCTATGCTTTGGGGTGTTCTATAATGGTTATTGGTAATGGTGCCCCCCAAAGGTTTACATTCTCCATTGTATAAAATCAGGGAGCCATATAATTGGTCTTTTGTGTGGCCTTGTTCCCAATTTGAATCAAATTTGGGACAATAATCTCTTGATGGGCCTGAGGTCTTGACACCTGTCCATCACTCTTACTGCAAGACAATTTGCCACCTGCATTCTCATCGGCTGTCTGCAGGTAGGGGTCAGTGGTACCATGCTAGTGGGGAGGGGCACTGTACCCTGATTGACATGTCCTCCCTCCCATCCCTACCAGAGGTCCGTTGCAGCAAGGATGGTGCCGAAAGTCGTTGATCAGTATAGATGGCTATTTTTTGCTACCAAATCATGCTTTTTCAGTCCAATGGACTGAAAAATATGTATTCTTTTGTGGCACTTACATAAAAGACACTAGATCATGTCAAAAGCATTCATCATCTATCAAAGTAGGAGGAATGTCTTCTTTTAAAAGTGTAAAAAGCTAATTTTGAAGACAAGTTTCATATAATATTAGTCCATTACACTTTATCACATCTTGTTTACCTTCGTATTAGGAGGACAGAAGCATAGAAGCAAAGACCACTAAGCCAGCAGTGAACTACATAATATAACAAAGAACAGCAAAATATCTTACTGCTTATTGTTTATAGTATGAAACACACCGGAGGCTCATTTCAGACCAATTTCAATACTCCTTCTTCAATTTAGGAAATTGATATGGTAATCAATAGCCTGGGAATATCAGTACCTAGGGACCAAGTGGTGGACATAACCTTTCCTTTTGAGGAGAACCAAGTAGTTGCTGTATATGTAGCTCATACTCCAGATGTTGGGTGGTTTTCCCTTCTCAACCCATTCAAGGTAAAGCAGCTTTATGAAATATTAACAGCCTCCCACAATAAAAGTAAATTATTTTATCGTTCATTCATATATACAAACTGTATGTGTATAAAAACATTCACACATTTTAATATACTTTAGTTTCAGGTGTGGATTGTACTTCTCAGTCTACTTTTCTTTGTAGCCTTTTCTATGTGGCTATTTGAAATTCCATACATTGTCTGGAATTGCCAAACAAGAAATCAGAATCTCTCAAACAAAGAGATTTGCTGGAATGTGTACAGTGGAATTCTCCGTCAAAGTAAGACATCTTTTTTGAGTTTGTCCTAAAGCATGCCCTTACAAAATAACCTAATCAATTCGTCCAATACTTAAAAATGCAAATTTGAAAAGATTTTCCATGTCAACTATTATATTGATCTTTGCAAATTTCCGATCCATCCCTAACTAGAAAAGGTTCAGTCTTATAGATATTTTGTTCGGTTCTGTATTGGTTCTTGTTGAGTTATTTTGCTGGCTTCCAATAACGTTCCTGCAATATACTGCTGTGACTTTGCACTGTTACATTATTATAACATTGCAAATTTCCGATCCATCCCTAACTAGAAAAGGTTCAGTCTTATAGATGTTTTGTTCGGTTCTGTATTGGTTCTTGTTGCGTTATTTTGCGTAACATTGCTGCAATATACTGCTATGACTTTGCACTGTTACATTATCTGGTTACATTCTTCAACCTAAACAGAATGTTCTTATAACGTTCTGTTTTGGTTTCATCCTAACCTCTCCAAAAAATAATGATTTAAAAACATTCTGATTTGGTGAGGTTTCGACCTCACCATAAATAACGTAATTGTTATGTGTCATCCTAGTAAGCAACAAAGTATAGTTGCGGAATATTTCTGTTACGTCACAGGTTGGCTGGGCAGCATGTGGTATTGTATGATTCTAAATAGTTCAACTCTTATTCTGCAGGTATTCCTCGTGCACCCACATCTTTGGCAAGTCGGCTGGCCTTTATAGCATACCTGTTTACTGTATTATTAGTTATAGGCTGTTACAATAGTAATTTGAAAGCCGCTACAGCTGTTCCTAAAACAACTCCAACATATTCAACTTTAGAGGACTTGGCAGCAGATGATGAAAAAATCTTCTTGATTAATCGAGGTGGATCAATCAGAAATGGACTGGAGGTGAGCATCTTAAGCCTGGTCCCCACAGGGTGATTATTTTGCAAAAATATGATGGTGACCAACGTGATAATCGGTGGTTTAGTTTGCCGGCAACTTATCATACACTGGTGCCGTGATGTCTGGTGACTAAACCACTAGTCGCCGTGGTTTCTGGGCAAAATAATTGACATGTTTGATATTTTCCTATGGCCACCAGCGATTAGTTAGTCACCGGGTGACGTACTAATAAAGGTGTCCTCTAGTCATCCAACGATTATTTACAAGAGCGTCCCAATGAGACTAATTTTGTTGTTGTCCAGCGACTAGTTAGTCTTCCGGAGACTATCATTTTCTTGCTGGTCACCGCTGAAAATCACTAATCACCGGGGTTCAGTCGCCTTGTGGGGACACGCCTTTATGGTTAAACACTTGAAACTTTGACATACCTTTAACCTAGGATTTGTGAACTTACCAAAAAAGTTCACACAACAAATTTTTTTTCATTTAGATTCTACACTAACAACATAAAAATGTTTACATTTAGCTTTAAGTGATGCAGTTCATACATCTAGTATACATTAATTTTATCATACTTATGTATGGTGATTCACAGGAATAGTCAAACTTCAAGTCCTAGACAAAAGTCCTAAATGAAACTATTTCCTACTAACAGGATTTTTCTGTGTCACCATCAGAATATTAATGATATCATGTTGGTTACCGCTTTCCATGTCTGATCACTCCATTAATCTTCTCTTAACCCTTTAGACCTCAATCCCACTATATCTGCCCATGGGTAGTTTCCCCAATCCGGCCATGGCCCCCTGTATATCCGAAGTTTTCTGACGTTTTTCTGACGTTTTTGTAA
Source organism: Lepidonotus clava (assembly GCA_936440205.1). Classification (NCBI taxonomy): domain Eukaryota; kingdom Metazoa; phylum Annelida; class Polychaeta; order Phyllodocida; family Polynoidae; genus Lepidonotus; species Lepidonotus clava. The sequence continues at coordinate 12,369,710 of OW387138.1, forward strand.
AGTGGTATAAGCATACAAATACATCCAATATATCAAATGAAAGCTAATCAGATTCTCCATCCATCACTGTGAACCGTATTTCTTTATTTTATTTTGAAAAGGTTTGGCAGAATTGAGAAGTAGATGACCTTCATTGAATCTTTGGAAATTTCTTGGACAATTATGGAAAATCCTTGGGAAATATAGCATATTATTAACGCTTCCAGTGTTGCCTAAAGGGGTCAATCTGTGCCATCCAAGAGTGCATTGATCAATATGCCATGACAAGTTTTTACTTTTGTTTACAGACATCTAAAAGGGGGATTCTCCAGAAGATATGGAAAAGAATTAAGTCCACTGAAGATTCATCACTACAGGATGGACTAGCTCAGATTATTGACAAGATGGCAAACCCTTCCTATACTGCAATTGTTAGTAGAAGGTACTTCTTAGGAGCTATAAACCAAGTCTCTAGGAATGAATGCAACTGGGAAATACTGCCAGAGGTGCTCTACACAACTCATGCTGGTTTTGCTCTCCCTAAACATTCACCATATTTTGACCAATTTAGCATGATGTAAGTATTCGTCCCAGAATTATAGTTTTATCCATGTTTTAATGATACTATCCCAGGGATCTTTCTAGAAATGTTTCAAATATCAAAATCACCCCTGGGCAAATTTTGATTAGGCTATTTTCTTATAATATATGGGACTTTAAAATATTAACTTAATTTTTTAGAAAAGTCTAAATGTGGGAATGGCCCTTCAAACTTAACCCACTGTGGGAATGTAACTTCCGGAGCAGGAATGGCCCAAGGATTTCGGACAAAACTGCTCAAAGATTTAATACCGCCTAGATAAACAATCTAAATTGCTTTATATGTCTGTCTCATTTGTCCTGATCAGGGAAAGTTAGCTCTGTTGGATGCATGGGCATATATGATTAAGGGTTGATTTTTAAAAGGTCACCTCTTTTTACAGAATTCTACAGCTCACACAAACTGGTTTGATAAATAAATGGTTTCAAGATTCAGTTCCCGAAAGGAGCTGCAAAAAACAAATGGATTCATCACAACCACTTGGTCTCACCAAAACTAAATCTCTAATTTTGATTCTGTTCATAGGTATATGCTTAGCAACAATTGTTCTATGTATTGAATTGTATAATCATAAAAAAGCATGCTTAATGAAGTAATGAGAGAAACAATGTAAAAGTCAATCAAAAGTGCCAGGTCAACCAAGGTGAGAAAAAAAGGTAACGGACGACATTTCTAGGTCATCACAACCATATGCATTTTATTTCAATAAGTCCATCATTTATAATAACATAAGGTTTAGATGGATAGATAGGATACACAAATAACAACTTTATTTGATTGATAAAACCAGAGACATGCATAACATATATCTATGATAACACACTTAAATCCCATCTGTGTTAACGAATATATACATTGGTTGATTCAACTGCAATAAAAATGATAGATTTTAAAATTAAGATTTATTACAATACAGAGACATTTCTGTTACGTTAGAGCTATAGTTTTCATAGTTTACGAAAAATAATCTAAACACCTTTTCATTGCTTATATTTACCATAGATCTTGGAGAGGCTCATGGGTGTACTTTCTGAAATACCTCGCCAGTTAAATTCTCTCCCTTTTATGGCTAGAACCATTCTTTAATGGATCTGTCAAATATCCGGAGACTGAATGATAATTTTCGAACATTATTGAAGTTTGATACAATCTATATGTTACTCCTCTACCATATTCCAACTTGGCAGGTTCCATCAGACACCTATTAAAACTGATAAATTGACTTTTTAAGTACTAACTGTTTTGTATTTAAATATCTATGTTATTAGGAGCTATCTGCCTCCTTTCCTATGTAAATACAACCAAAGGTTGAAACCAATGCTATTTTATAGCACTACAGATGTTCAACCCAAATCACATATCATCCTCATCCTTTTTCATTTTACCTCATATAAGTGCACAATTCCATATATAAGAATATGACTAATATTTCCCACATTAAGGGTCTCAAGATTGTCTATTGGAACATACGCAGTCTACTCCCTAAGCTCCAACAGGTGATTCAAGTTTTTGAAGTTAATCAAATAGACATGCTACTCCTATGTGAAACATGGCTTAATGACAATATTGAGAATAACCTGGTCAATATTAGTGGATATAATTTGACTAGGCTTGACAGAAATCAGAGAAGGGGTGGTGGTGTATGTGTCTATATTAATGAAAAATTTCATTTCGAACCTTGCCCTGACTCCACATTAAATGTCCTGAATGCTGATATTGAGATGTTAACATTAAATCTTAGACTCAAATTTACTAAATTCATATTTATTACAATTATATATAGACCTCCACCTGGAAATATAGATGATTTCTTTGCTTATTTACAATCATTATTAACATATGTTGACTCAAACACTAATATTGAGCTATGGCTTGGCGATGACTTTAATATAGATTATAGCAAAGTATTGCCTCCAAAAAAGAAAATAAAGGATTTTGAGAAACGATTTGGCCTAACACAATTGATCAAGAGTCCAACTCGCCCCTTTATAATTCTACTGTTTTTGATTTGATTTTAACCACTCCCAATGCAATAAAAGAATCGGGTGTCCTAGATAAATATTAATAACCATATTCCTGTCTTTGCTATATGTAAAAAAAAACAAGGATCATTACTCTAAATGTTCCTTCTCGGGTCGCACCTATAAAAACTACACTCCTGAAGCCCTTAATAACATGTTGGATGGAATTGATTTTGATTTTGTCTATAGCTCTAATGTTTTGGATTCTATCTGGACAACACTATAATATAGTGTTGTAAATGTGTATATTGTACACATTTAACAAGAATTGCTGATAATTTATGTCCAGTTAAGAAATCTACTTATAGAAAGGATAAGCCTATATGGCTTACAAGGGAACTGATCGAATTGTCTAAGGATAAAGACAGGGCTTTACGAAAAGCCAAGCATAGTAAGTTAGATATCTACATAATCTATGCTAAAAACCTTAGAAATCGCTGTAATGTATCATTTAAAAAGGCAAGAGCTGATTATATACTACCTTCTCTACATGAATTCTCAGATAACCCTACGAAATTTTGGAAATTAATTAGGGAAATTGTACCAATAAATCAGAAAAACCATATCATTAATCTACATGACGATCGATTCTGATGGTCACACCATCAAACCATCAGAATTGCCTGATTACATAAAAAAAGATTTACGCAAATTGGCTTAAATCTGGCCAATGCAATAGCAGACAATACCAAAATCCTCTTCAACATACTCATCAAGATATGATCAACCAGGACCTTTTACCTTTAAAAATAGATAAAATTACTCTTGAGGAAACTAGAAAATATGTTAAAGAAACATCAATTTATAAGTCGTCTGGCTTTGCTGACATTTCTACTCAGATTTTTTAAGATTTTTGTTTAATCAATCCTGATATTTTATGTTTTTTTTGTTTTTTTTATATAAATTTATCAATTAATCAGAAATATTTTCCAACTGCATGGAAACACGCCCTTGTTACCCCCATCCCAAAAATAGCAAATTCAAACTCAGTTAACAACTTAAGACCAATCTCTTTATTAGCAATTCCAGGCAAGATCATGGAGAAACACTTACATGCACAAATCACATCACATTTAACTAATAATAATTTACTAGATGTTGAACAAAATGGTTTTCGCCCAAAACATAGCACAAATGATACCATGCTTAAACTGATAAAGCACATTGTGGATGGTGTCAATAATAGAGACAAAATAATCACACTTTTTATCGATTTTCGGAAAGCTTTCGATACTATTTGTCATAAAAAACTAATCATAAAACTTAGTAATTATTGTTTTTGACCGGAATTGATTTCATGGGTTAATCACTACTTAACAATTAGAACACAAAGTACTTTTGTAAATGGAATAGCCTCCTCAAGAACCACTATTACTTATGGTGTGCCACATGCACAGGGGTCCATTATGGGTCCTCTTTTGTTTCTCCTATATATTAATGATTTACCAAATCTTTCAATAAAATCTGACATATTACTTTATGCTGACGACACTGTTCTTACTCTGTCTGACCGAGATCCTAATTTGTTGTGCATGCAGATGCAAAATGATGTACAAAAGGTTAAACAATGTGTGACCATAATAAATTGACTATAAATGTTAAAAAAACAAAGTGTGTCTTTTTTAATCATAAGGATGCTAATAATTGTCAAGCTTTACCATTCAGGTTAAATACCTCCCAATAGAATTCTACAGGAACATAAATACCTTGGTATCATTCTTGATTATCAATTAACAATGCATTCTCATGTTCAGTTTGTCTCTAAAACTGTTACTGATAAGATACAGATGTTGAGATTTGCCAGACAGTTTATCACAATCAATGCAGCCCTCACCTTGGTAACCATACTTGACCTCAAAAACTGTTTTTATACATGGGCTAAACAATACAACACAAACAGACTTGAAGTATTGTTTAATACTAGTCTGTGAAAAGCCCATAGAATTAAAAAAACAACTGATATTACTAGGTATGAACTGCATATTAAATCAAATTATTTACCTCTCTCCTACAGAAGGGACTTGTTCCTATTAACTGCAATGTATAGGTTAATTCAGACCAATAGTATTGAATTAAAAATGGTAACTAGGGCAACTAGGCAAAATCAAGCTCCCCTTGTTTTAATTCCCCGTACCAATCTAACTAAATGTTTAAAATCACCATACTATACGGCAACTAAGCTCTGGAATGAGCTGCCTTACGAGACCAGGTTATACCCTACTAATACTAATTTCAGGAACATAATACAGAGTAAGCTATTTCAAAAATACAGGCTTGAAAATGCTTATTTTCCCTAAGGCTATTGTGAAGGTACTCTATATTCTAAATTTGAATTATTTCTTGACTACTACCACCTTATGTATGAATGACTGCAAATTACCACATGGACATCTATAATGACCCTTATATCTGTATTGAACATTATAATATTATTTCTATGAACTTTGTATTATCGACTATGTAATATTATGTAGCAAAAAACTGTTCTCATCATTCCAATACCATCACCTCCATCATTATGTGTTAATTAATCATCTACTTTATTTTGCTACAACTCCAGTGCTAATTCCTTATAAATGCTAATAGGCACTGTTTACAAGAGGGAGACCAGATTTGTATAAATTTGATCTGCAGTATAAATAAAAACATCTATATATAATATATATATATATATATATATATACTTCTCTATTCATTGGTGTTTTAAATTTAGAAGAAATAGAAACTTATTTGTGATACTTTGCTTTTGCAATTGTTTCCCTTTAATGCCAGTGCATCTCTGATCTCTAAATACTGGAAGATGTCACTGCTGTGTAAGCCTTATTGAAAGGTTGCCTAGTTTCCAACAATGCCACTAGGTGGTAGCACACTAAAGCACTCGACATCAAGTACAGATCTTTCTCAAATATGTGGCGCCTCGCTAGCGGTCTGGGCCCAAACCTTTGATTTGGGATATGGAGTCCAATGGACCTATATTAGGCTATAGGTTTTGGGAACAAGGGTCCTATGGAAAGGTTCATTGGCGTGTTAGTGGGAGAGGTGCATAAGGTGTAGAAGTGCATCCCTTGTTAGGCCCAGGAATTACTGACAAGGTGAAGTACTCCCTATATTTTAGGCTTGTTTATTGATTTTTATTGTTTTGACAGGTTAGGAGTTGATCTGTGGTGTGAGAAACATAAATGAGTGGTGTAAACAGGCTAGCATATCTAGAAATGTCATGAAACTCTTATACAGATTTGATCCTGTACAAATAAGGATTCATTAAGCATTCAACTTAACACTAATATACTGACGTCCACCGCATGTATGACAACCAATTATCAAAAATAATGATCAAAATAATAACCCAAATGATTACCCAAATATATTAATGATTTGACATTGTTGACACATATATACATTATGTCTATGAATGCAAAGGTTATGCTACCCTTATCAATTCTCCCAACCACGGATAGCCATTTTCTGGAGTTCTACCTGCAGGTTAACCTAAAACAGGGTGCATGCTGGGTAATATGTCGACAAAACCAAATGCATTATTTTCAAAATTAGTATTCATATCCATTAATATTTCCTGAGTGAAATGAAAATTCATTCATTATAGATGGATTTATAACAATCATTTGCTAATTTTCTATAGGTTTTCCAGGGGATTTGTCAGCAAAATCAGTGCAATTAGCCTGCAGGTCCTTAAAATGCTAGATTTCAGCTATCCGTGGTAGGGAGATTATAAAAAAAAGCAGAAATTGTGACAGAAATATAATCATTTGATTTTTTACCATGTAAACAAATAATGTCTGTGAAAGCTGAGCTATGTTACCTTACAAGTTACATGTCAAGGTAAACAGAAGCAGTATTCATCATCATGTTTCCTTTCTCTGTTGTCTGTTAAGATCGATGTATTCCGTGAAAAACGATCTGTGTTCAAATAATACATTTGAGATAAAAGCATTTAGTGTTGACAGACAAATAACGGTGATCTTGTCGATGACATTCGGGGATTGGGGTGGGGATGAGGTGGTTTAATCTTTCTGTTACATCAAAATGATGGAAATTTATGTTTCATGAAAATTTATATTTCATGAAAATGCAACAAAATGTAAAGTAATGGGCTAATAATAACTAATAATAACTCATATTATGACAGTGAATGATATCCATGTCAAAATAGAAACCATTGTTCAAAGATCCGGAACCACAATCCTCCCTTTTACATTGAGTCTCCCAGACTGAAAATCTCAGGATATTTAGATAAAGATGAAACTATAATTCTACAAATTGTTTCATTGTCCTCTTCACTTTTGCAATTTAGATAATTCAAATCAAAACAGTGGTTAATTGGACAATACCATTTGTAAAACAACACATTAAAGCCATTCTTTGTTCAAACCAATAGCTGTTGGGCTATTTTTCACAACCAAAATGTAACTATCTGGAATAATGATTTGGGGCTGAGACTTTTTTTAAGTTGTCGTTATGATCGGTTATTGTGCAATGGGCTATTGTAAAAATGGTCTAACAGTCATGACATCTATCATTGCAAGTTGTCACAACAGCAAAGCTTTAATGTGATGGGCCACAGATAAAAGTAGATTGGATGAGTAATGAATTCAGAAACCTGAAGCCTGAAATGTGGTTCTCCTGGCAACAGTAAATATGTCAGCCTCTGAACGCGTGTCAGGCACTGCAAATGTTTTAACGAACAAAACAACACTTATGTATATAAGATGCCTGAATATAGATACTGAACTACTTCTGGCTTGCAAACTACGTTATATTTTTGCAGTGACATTCAGGGATGAGCATAGGCACAATGAATCTAGTCATCTTTTCATGGCTGTTGCTTTTTGTAATATCAGGTTATGTCACTCTTCACGGTTTGTCAATTCCCTTCATTATTAATCTTGTTGAATTGTTTTTATTTTCATGGCAAGCTAAACTAATTGACTCAGAGCACATATAACAACATATATTTGCATACACAAAATAAATACAAAGCACTTTCTGTATTAGTGTGTTACAACAACTATGGATAGATTTAGTTTTGATTTAAAACTATAAAGCACATACTGTCCTTACAGTATGAGAAGGTATCGATATTGTTTTTGAAAACGAAAAAAACTGAATACGTGTGTGAATAAGGTATTTTGAGGTAATTATACTATTTTTTTCCCAACAGACAGCCACATGCCAAAGGAGGTGGGGCTACTACTGTCCAGTTTGATTAAACAGAATGATTTGTCAAAAGTGGTTTACATTGGCAATGAAATTATATCAGGTACATTTATTTCATGTACAGTTAAGCCCTAATTACACTACACGTCAGGTGTCTGGTCACGTTGGGTCCCGTTGTCCAATGTGTCTGATTCACATCGAGGGTGAATTAAGCCTATATTACACTACATGTTGGGTCGCGTTGGGACCCAAAGTGACGTGTTGGGGTCACGTTGGGTTGCGTTACCCAATGCAAACACATGCAGAAACTTGTTTCCATATTACACTTTGCGTTGGGCATTCAGATTCGAGTTTGCTATTTGCGTTAGCAAAAACGCGTTTGAAACAGAATAAATGCGTTAAAAATAAACACATAGTATAATAAGGTCCTAAAGTAAAGCTTTGTTTTCGGTAATGTTTCTACTGATAGTGAAATACGATATTAGACGATGGTCTTAAATAATCTAATGTATGCAATTGGTTCTCCGGCATAATGATTATTTTTAGCATACCATTGGTTGATACAGTTTTAGTAGATAAGCATTTTAATTTAAGCAATAGAGCAAGCAGAGTGATGACAAAAGCGTTATCATCTTGGAGGGCGATATGGAAAGAAGTTCCAGCAGGAGAAAATAGTTCCCCTATTTCAGTTATATTATGCAACTTGATTTTGAATTTACTATTGTGCCCGAGTATAATATATAAGATATATAAACAATTGGTGCACGGGTTATCAACTCTCAGCGATGTCAGCTGTATCAGTCTTTGGGTGACTTTGCAACTTGCAAGCCCTGCCACCACGCAGATATCCCTGACACAACTTTGGTTGATAACCCACTGCAGACCCCTGTCCAGTTGGTTACATATGGGGGAAATTAAGCAAATTATTAGGATGTGATACAAATCTAACTGATGAGGAAAAATCCAAAGATATACTTTTACTAAGCTGGGATTTCCATTCTTTTTGTGGTCACTGTTCTTTTAATTCAAAATTATGGTCATTGAGACTTGCAGTAGCATAAAACTTCACAAGCTATATTTTGTGCAACTTTTTGGAGTCCCGTCAAAGCTTGTTGCAAAATTCGAACAAAATTAAGCATAATCAACAACAGCCCAAAGAAGAAAATCATTGATGATAAGGTAAATTATATCTATCGACCACAAAAGTCTATTATTCTCTAGAATATCTAGATATTTGAATATATATATGCTTGCTAATGAAGCACACATTCAGAGCCAGAGATTATTCACTAATCACTTGTTATGTGTTAAAGAAATTGTCATGTTTTTACCGCTATACTAACTTTCCAGAAACTGTATTTGCAGGGAACAGACCCTTTGAATCAATAAAGATATTTGATATGAGCTGCAGTCATGCCTCAATGGCCACTTACAGCTACCGAGACTTTATAAAGGATTGGGCCGACATGTTCCTTAATATAATAATTGACTGTCCATCTCAAGACCCCTTACAGGTTATTAAACCTTAATCAGGTGTACTATGATTATCTTAATCTATTGCAAAATGTATTTACTCATGACAATCCTTCTTTGATGTAATTTCACAATGACATTGTTTTGTACTTTTAGTGGTAGACAAAGATGCCAATCAAGAGAAAATTATCCTACTTAATCTGATCAATTAAACAAAAATTGCCAAGACTGATTAGTAATCAGTTATATTAGTGTCTAATGATCAACAGGTCAATCTGACACTTGCAAAAGATGCAAAAAATAGTTATTGTTTTATGACAAATACTTGTCTAAGGTGACTTGATAACTCCCAATTATTAGCTATGGATTAGTCTACATAGTTTGGATAGCCTACACTGATTACCAAGCTGAGTTTTCTTTTGTACAATTGTATGAATACTGAAATTCTGTGGATAAATCCAAGTATTCTGCTTTAAAAATTTTCAGGATATACTAACAAGGATTCTACCATCAATCATCAGTACCAACATTACCATGACATTGCTGCTACCAATCTTGAACGTTATCATTGTTTCAAATGAACTCCCAAATAAGGTTGAACTGGATGCATTCCTGTTGAAAAATAATGTTGTTGCCAACATTGTTTATGTTATTGGCACAAAGGTAGTCATCAAATAATGTGTACTAGTAGCTTATTAAACAAATTTCCATTCTGTCATATGATCAAGTACAGAACATTAAATTTTGTTTAAACCAGTACCTGTCAGTTGGTCTTGATAATGAAATAACTGAGTAAAGGGGACAGAGAGTCATAGGTAGCTTAAAGCACCATACCGACTAGGCGATTTGGGCTTGGTCGCCCGTCAGTACGCTACATTGAAATGAACATGTATGATAAAATCATTGGGAGAATTGTCGGGTGATTTTCCCAGCGATTCAGATTATACATGTATATTTCAAGATCGCATACTGACGGAATGCTCCTTTTGAATGCTGCTGTTAAAAAATGTATATTTCATATGTTACAGAATGATGATTTTGTAAAATGGAATGTCCCTGAAGCTTCAATAGCATGTCAAGGATATTTCCTCTTTAAATATGAACCAGATCAAAAGGACAATGGTTCGGAGCATCATTTTGAACATACTGCACATGTGTCACAGAGTTGTGTCGTAGAAGGAAACACAAATATACTGCAGCACACCTTCAATGGTTTCAAAGGGAAACGACTCAAAGTCGGTTACATTGAGGTGAGTTGAGGTGAATTCTGACTCAGAATTTTTCCTCATTCAGAGGTCATAGTATATTTCACAATGACATACTAGCACATATTTCTTTTTTATTCAGGTAAGTTGTACAGCATTTAAAAACCTCAGTGTATGTGTACACTGGTCTACTGATCCGCTTGTGTTCTGCTTATATGCAGGGAATACTAGGCAGGTAACCCGTGCAGGTAATGTTATGTAGGGACTACTATACAGCTTTTACCTTCAGCTATAGCTCCATTTAAGGTCAACAGATGAAGCAAAAAAAAACAAAAAAACTTAGAGCCTTTAGGATGGTCAGTGGTAAAAAATAACAGGCAATATTCAACATATTTTCTAAAGGTATCAGCATTGAAACGATTTTGGTAAACTCGTTGGGGAAGTCCAGAATTGGAACGAGTGAAGCGTGAGGGAGAGCGAGGTGTTCGATTTGGTTGTACTACATTGCCCGGACAATTCCTAAGTTCAAGAAGTATTGTATAGACTTAGGGGCTGTTACTTACACAATTTTCCCGATCCATTCATCTCATCCATTGGCAGGATATTACATTTCTGATTGGCAAAATGGATGCATACACTGGTGAAATGGTATTTCAAGGCTTGTTTATCACAATTTTGGAGTGTTTGGCAGAAAAACTGAATTTTAAGTAAGTATTTTTATTGCAGGTAATTTTCTTTGATACCTGATTCTTCTTTACATCCAAACTTAATTTGTCTGAATTTATGTAATTTATGCTCCATATTATATGAACATGAATTATCCAGTTTCTCTTTCTTTCTATCCCGAAATTCTCTAAAGGTATGACCTTATTCCAAGTGTAGATGGTTTGTATGGATATCCAGATGAAAATGGAAGGTTTAACGGTTTAGTTGGTATGTTGGAACGAATGGTATGTGAATTACATTTTGCTGGAAAATTTTGAGTAATAAAGAAACTTTGACTTTTTTCAATTGTTCAGTCTCATTTTTGAATATACACTTTCATAGGAGTTACTACAATAATGTCAGTAAATGTAATACTTATCATCTATCAAAGCTTGGGGAATGTCTTCTTTAATAAGGGTAAAAAGCTATGGTTTATCAAATTCTGAAGTCAAGTATCATTTCATTTTACCACATCTTTTATATCTTTGTATTAGGAGGACAGAAGCATAATTTGAAAGTGCTCAATTCAAGGTATTAATCATTTCAGAACATTATTTTGTACAGATTTAGAAACATTTTGACAAACTGTTCGCCATTTAATCAAATGCAAAGACCATTAAACCAGCAGTGAACTACATGATACAACAAAGAACAGCAAACGATCTTACTGCTTATTGTTTATGATATGGAGGCTAATTTAAGACCAGTTTCAATACTCTATGCCTTCTTCAATATAGGAAATTGATATGGTAATCAATAGCCTGGGAATATCAGTATCCAGGGACCAAGTGGTGGACATAACCTTTCCTTTTGAGGAGAACCAAATAGTTGCTTTATACATAGCTGATTTTCCAGACATCGGGTGGTTTTCCTTTCTCAACCCATTCAAGGTAAAGCAGCTTTATGAAATACTAACAGCCTCCCCAAATAAAAGGACATTTATTGTTCATTCATATATACGAACTGCAAAGGCAGGTTCCCACATGGTGACCAATAATACAAAAATTGACAGGCGAAATATTGGACATGTTTAATATTTCTCTATACCCAGCGATGTCTAGTTAGTCGCTGGACGACATACTAAAGTGTCCTCTAGTCACCAGCAGATTTAGAACAACAGCATCCCAACGGGGAGATTAGACTAGTTAGTCTGCCAGCGACTATCATTTTATTCTTGATCGCCACTGAAAACTTTACTTACATTTTGATATATTTTAGTTTCAGGTATGGCTTGTGCTTCTTAGTCTACTTTTCTTTGTCGCCTATTCTATGTGGCTATTTGAAATTCCATACATAGTATGGAATTCCCAAACAAGACATCAAACTCTCTCAAATGAAGAGATTTGCTGGAATGTGTATAGTGGAATTCTCCGTCAAAGTAAGACATCTTTTTTCAGTTTGTCCTAAAGCATGCCCTTACAGAATAACCAAATCAACTTGTTCAACATTTAAAACTGTAACTTTGAAAAGATTTTCCATGTCAATTCTTATATTGAAAGCTTTAATTTGCCAATTTCTGTTCCATGCCTCTCTAGAAAAAAGTATGCGTTGCTGGTCAAATAGTGGTAAAATTGGTTTAGTAAACAACGCTTTTTTAGATTATATAGACTTTTATGATCAAAATCAGGAATCCCCTGATCGAGATCAGGAATTTGGATTTTCATAGATAACAACAAGAAAACGATGAGGCATATGAAATACAAATATTTACTAAAATATGTAAAAGGAAGTATGACCTTGCTATATCTAAGATATCTCTCTGTGAAAATGCTTCAAGCATCGGACAATATTGAAAGACTTACCTATATAGAGTATTGTTTGTTAGCTAGTCATATCTTATGTAATTTTTCTTTCAAATGTAACCGATAGGATGTAAATGACTGTACAGACATCATGAAAAGCACTGTAAAGTGATGATGATGTGATGAATGTCTATTCATCACGTGTCAAAGCAAATGCGGTAGAGTTAAAAGTGTATTTTGGTAACGGGCCCGAAAGCCCGAAATTGTAAGCCCGAAAGGAACGAAACCCGAAATGATATGTAAATCGGATATGACGTCATAGTGACCACGTGATAACCACGTGACAGCGAATAGCCAATCAGAGTTGACCTGTAGACTATAAAAGGGGCGGTGAGGCCCGAAAATAAAGGAGTACTTTCATAGTACTCATGGTGTTCGGATGTGTCTTCTTCCCTTAGCAGCGCCCCGAAGAGGGATTCCAGTCGATAAGATGATTCAGTAGGACTAGCAGACAGAGAAATATTGCGAAGTTATTGGAAAACTTAGATAGAAATAGTAGTAGGCCCGAAGGCCCGAGAGACCGAAACATGGCCCGAAAGTCCGGCGCGGCACGACATATGGCCCGGGAACGGAAGACCGGACAGGTACGGAAGCCCGAAATAGTCAGCGGTGGCCCGAAAGCGGGAGGTATTAAGGCGCGACCGGCTCGGCCCCACGCTACCAAACAATAGGCGACCGTCGGCCCAAGACCTCCGACAGAGAACGAGCAGAGAAAGGAACGGCACGAAGCAGAGGAACGAACCCGGACCCCCCTACAAAAACACTGTCTATTTTCACCCCCGCCATCCTCCGCTTGATGGCCAAAACCCCCCGGTCCCATCCGACCAACCCTCCCCCTCCCTTGCAACGAATACCGGTCCCCCGACCGACCCCTCAACCCCCCTCATGCGCGAGGCACGACTCTTTATCTCACATCTCGGCTTCTTGCTCGGCCTCCATGCCCAGCTGAGAACCGAAATAACCCCCACGTCCCCCGATCGCAGCCCCCGGCAACCCCGAGCGACCGAGGAACGTCACAATGATATTTTCCAATAAAAACAAAACCAAAAAAAGCAGCGGAAAAGTAATGAATGGGACTAAAGGACATATTCAACTATGCAGTGGATGGCCGTTTGCCGTGGGCATTAGATAGAAAAGCTGTATAAAAACATTTGTGGTGGGTTGCAGTGGCCCACCGCAAGTGCCACCACAAGCAATTTCTATATTCCACTTTGCATTTTCTGTATTCCACTTTGCATTGCGCTAGTTTAAGGCTTTATTCCATTATGCAGTAGGGTGCTACTTGCGGTGGGTTCACCTGCCACTGCAAGCTATTTGCAGTGAGGAAACACCGCAAGCATTCTATAGAAAACATATATAAAATTACTTGTGCTGGTCCTTGCGGTGGGCCAACACAAGGACCAGCACAAGGACTGCCACAAGGACCACCACTAGGACTACCCTATGTTCTATCATGTGGTGCCTAGTTTCATTAGCAGTGGCCTGGGTCAAACACCGCATGTTAATTGCCCACCGCAAGTAAAACGCCGCACAGTGGAATATGGCCTTTACTCGCGGTGGGGCCAAACAGCGCTAGTAAAACACCCAGCACGAGCAAAACGCGGCAAAGTGGAATATAGTTTTAACTGTGAACTACTAAAAAATTATCGATAGTTAGGCAGCATGTGGTATTGTATGTTTCCAAATATTTCAACTCTTATTCTGCAGGTGTTCCTTGCGCACCCACATCTTTGGCGAGTCGGCTGGCCTTTATAGCATACCTGTTTACTGTATTATTAGTAATAGGCTGTTACAATAGTAATTTGAAAGCCACTACAGCTGTTCCTAAAGCAACTCCAAAATATTCAACTTTAGAGGACTTGGTAGCAGATGATGCAATAATATTCTTGATCAATGGAGGTGCATCAACCAGAAATTTATTGGAGGTAGGTATCTAATGTGTTAGAGACTTGAAACTTTGACATACCATCAACCTAGGATTTGTTTACCTAAAACATCCCTATAACAAAAGATAAGTTTTTTCATTTAGATTCTACAACCACAACACAAAAATGTTTACATTTAGCTATAAGTGATGCAGTTCATACACCTTGCATACATTATTGATCTAGGCATGTGGGGTGGTGAAGTGGTTAGAGTGTCCGCCTGTTGCGTGGGCGGCCTGGGTTCGATCCTGGGCTGTGCTGGACTGCTATACCCCTCTGTATGTCTCCCTGTGACCACAGCAGGGATATCAAAGGTCCCTAGAGGACCACTGGCTGTTGTGTGTAGGGCCCTGCCTATGGGACCCTGCACATTAAAGAACACCTGCCTCGGTAAATGTGTAGGGGTACGGTCTCTACCTTCCCATAGATTCGATCACCATCACCACCCTTGATATGACCCTGGCAGTTAATTAGGGTGTAAAGCAACCAATAACCAACCAACCAACCATTATTGATCATACTTATATATGGTGACACATATATACAGGAATAGTCAAACTTTAAGTCATAGTCAAAAGTCCTAAAGGAAACTATTTCTTACTAGCAGGACTTTTCAGAATAATATCATATTGGTTACTGCTCTCCATGTATGATCACTCCAATAAACTTCTCTTAACCTCAATCCGGGGGTATCTGCCCATGGCTAGTTTCCCCAATTCGGCCATGGCCCCTCATATTTCTGACATTTTCTGATGTTTTTCTGACATTTTGTAAAGTGGTATAACCATATAGATACATGCAATATATCAAATGAAAGCTAATCGGTTTCTCCATCCATCACTGTGAACCGTATTTCTTTATTTTATTTTGAAAAGGTTTGGCAGAATTGAGAAGTAGATGACCTTCATTGAATCTTTGGAAATTTCTTGGACAATTATGGAAAATCCTTGGGAAATATAGCACATTATGAACGCTTCCAGTGTTGCCTAAAGGGTTCAATCTGTGCCATCCAAGGGTGCATTGATAAATATGCCATGACAAGTTTTTACTTTTGTTCACAGACATATGCATCTAAAAGGGGGATTCTCCAGAAGATATGGAAAAGAATTAAGTCCACTGAAGATTCATCACTACAGGATGGACTAGCTCAGATTATTGACAAGATGGCAAACCCTTCCTATACTGCAATTGTTAGTAGAAGGTACTTCGTAGGAGCTACAAACCAAGTCTCTAGGAATGAATGCAACTGGGAAATACTGCCAGAGGTGCTCTACACAACTCATGCTGGTTTTGCTCTCCCCAAACATTCACCATATTCTGACCATTTTCGCATGCTGTAAGTATTCGTCCCAGAATTATAGTTTTATCCATGTTTTAATGTACTATCCCAGGGATCTTTCTAGAAATGTTTCAAATATCAAAATCATCCTTGGGCAAATTTTGGTTAGGCTATTTTCTTATAATATATGGGACTTTAAAATATTATCTTAAATTTTTAGAAAAGTCTAAATGTGGGAATGGCCCTTCAAACTTAACCCACTGTGGGAATGGAATTTCCAGAGCAGGAATGGCCCAAGGATTTTGGACAAAACTGCTCAAAGATTTAATACCGCCTAGATAAACAATCTAAATTGCTCATTTGTCCTGATCAGGGAAAGTTAGCTCTGTTGGATGCATGGGCATATATGATTAAGGGTTGATTCTTAAAAGGTCACCTCTTTTTACAGAATTCTACAGCTCACACAAACTGGTTTGATAAATAAATGGTTTCAAGATTCAGTTCCCGAAAAGAGATGCAAAAAACAAATGGATTCATCACAACCACTTGGTCTCACCAAAACTAAATCTCTAATTTTGATTCTGTTCATAGGTATATGCTTAGCAACAATTGTTCTATGTATTGAATTGTATAATCATAAAAAAAACATGCTTAATGAAGTAATGAGAGAAACAATGTAAAAGTCAATCAAAAGTGCCAGTTCAACCAAGGTGAGAAAAAAAGGTAATGGAGAACATTTCTAGGTCATCACAACCATATGCATTTTATTTCAATAAGTCCATCATTTATAATAACATAGGGTTTAGATGGATAGATAAGATACACAAATAACAACTTTATTTGATTGATAAAACCAGAGACATACATAACATATATCTATGATAACACGCTTGAATCCCATCTGTGTTAACGAATATATACATTGGTTGATTCAACTGCAATAAAAATGATATATTTTAAAATTAAGATTTATTACAATACAGAGACATTTCTGTTACGTTAGAGCTATAGTTTTCATAGTTTACGAAAAATAATCTAAACACCTTTTCATTGCTTATATTTACCATAGATCTTGGAGAGGCTCATGGGTGTACTTTCTGAAATACCTCGCCAGTTTCATTCTCTCCCTTTTATGGCTAGAACCATTCTTTAATGGATCTGTCAAATATCAGAAGACTGAATGATAATTTTCGAATATTATTGAAGTTTGATACAATCTATATGTTACTCCTCTACCATATTCCAACTTGGCAGGTTCCATCGGACACCTGTTAAAACTGATATATTGACTTTTTAAGTACTAACGTTTTTGTATTTAAATATCTATGTTATTAGGAGCTATCTGCCTCCTTTCCTATGTAGATACTACCAAAGGTTGAAACCAATGCTATTTTATAGCACTACAGATGTTCAACCCAATTCACATATCATCCTCATCTTTTTTTCATTTTACCTCATATAAGTGCACAATTCCATATATAAGAATATGACTAATATTTCCCACATTAAGGGTCTCAAGATTGTCTATTGGAACATACACAGTCTACTCCCTAAGCTCCAACAGGTGATACAAGTTCTTGAAGTTAATCAAATAGACATACTACTCCTATGTAAAACATGGCTTAATGACAATATTGAGAATAACCTGGTCAATATTAGTGGATATAATTTGACTAGGCTTGACAGAAATCAGAGAAGGGGGGTTGGTGTGTGTGTCTATATTAATGAAAAACTTCATTTCGAACCTTGCCCTGACCCCATATTGAATGTCCTGAATGCTGATATTGAGATGTTAACATTAAATCTTGGACTCAAATTGACTAAACCCATAATTTATTACAATTATATACAGACCTCCAGCTGGAAATATAGATGATTTCTTTGCTTATTTACAATCGTTATTAAATGTTGTCTCAAAGACTAATATTGAGCTATGGCTTGGCGATGACTTTAATATAGATTATAGCAAAATATCGCCTCCAAAAAAGAAATTAAAGGATTTTGAGAAACGATTTGGCCTAACACAATTCATCAAGAGTCCAACTCATCCCCTTTATAATTCTGCTGTTTTAGATTTGATTTTAACTACTCCCAATACAATAAAAGAATCGGATGTCCTAGATATAAATTAGTGACCATATTTCTGTCTTTGCTATACGTAAAAAACAACAAGGATCATTACAATAAATGTTCCTTCTCGGGTCGCACCTATAAAGACTACACTCCTGAAGCCATTAAGTCATGTTGGATGAAATTGATTTTGATTTCGTCTATAGCTCTAATGATTTGGATTCTATCTGGACAACACTATATACACATTTAACAAGAATTGCTGATAATTTATGTCTAGTTAAGAAATCTACTTATCGAAAGGATAAGCCTATATGGCTTACAAGGTAACTGATCGAATTGTCTAAGGATAAAGACAGGGCTTTACGAAAAGCCAAGCATAGTAAGTTAGATATCGACATAATCTATGCTAAAAACCTTAGAAATCACTGTAATGTATCATTTAAAAAGGCAAGAGCTGATTATATACTATCTTCTCTACATGAATTCTCAGATAACCCTGAGAAATTTTGGAAATTAATTAGGGAAATTGTACCAAAAAATCAGAAAACCTACATGACAATTCTGATGGTCACACCATGGAACCGTCAGAACTGCCTGATTACATACAATTTTTTTTTACGCAGATTGGCTTAAATCTGGCCAATGCTATAGTAGACAATACCAAAATCCTCTCCAACATACTCATCAAGATATGATCAACCAGGACCTTTTACCTTTAAAAAAAGATGAAATTACTCTTGTGGAAACTAGAAACTATGTTAAATAAATATAAATTTAAAAGTCATCTGGCTTTGCTGACATTTCTACTCAGATTTCTAGAGATTTTTGTTTAATCAATCCTGATATTTTACGCTTTCTTATAAATTTATCAATTAATCGGAAATATTTTCCAACTGCATGGAAACATGCCCTTAATTGTTACCCCCATCCCCAAAATAGCAAATCCTAACTCAGTTAATTATTTAAGACCAATCTCTTTATTACCAATTCCAGGCAAGATCATGGAGAAACATTTACATGCACAAATCACATCACATTAACTAATAATAATTTACTAGCTGTTAAACAAAATGGTTTTTGCCCAAGAATTACCACAAATAATACCGTGTTTAAACTGATAAAGCACATTGTGGATGGTATCAATAATAGAAACAAAATAATCACACTTTTTATCGATTTTCGGACAGATTTCTATACTATTTCTCCCTAATAGAAAGAACTGGTGGCCCCCTAGCACTCTCCAACACAACACCTCTCCCATCTTGAGTCATTCTGGTCACATAGGTCAAGGGTGGAGAGTGTCTGTGGTCCCTAAAACCGGCCAAAACTGCCTGTCATGAACACATGCTGGAAAGAGCCTAAATTGGTGCATACATACCCTCTCAACTATGCTCTATGAGACCACATAAGGGTCTTCATAAATAATGTAATGCAATACTAACAAGCTCCCCATTTTTCTTTGAATTTACCATTCCCCATTAAGATGAGTAGAAGGCGAATGATTTTGACTAATTTCACGAGGTCAGAGGGGCCACCACCAACTGGAGATGGGTTCACTCAAGCTAAAAATAACGCCTGCCGCCCAGACCCACGCTGCCCGATGGTCAGTCGGGCCAGAACTGAGTCACCCCTCCTCCCGGGGAGGGGAGGATATAGTTCGTTCTGACCCAGATTAGCTGGGATATGGGTGGGAATTCCCACCTAAAATGGTTGCTGGTGTTAATGAAAAGAATGATATTTCCATATATCCAGGGTGCGTGATACAAACCTGTTTTAATATTTTTATAATATTAAATCATTATTTTGTAGAATTTTATGAGATATCATATCAAGGAGCAAAGACTGATGCGTAGCTAATTATAGATCTTTGATCATATCCCCTTTGCTCACATTTTCTAACATCACGAGAATGGGGGGGTGTCAATGCATAGTGTGAACGTATATAAACATCTAGACAACATTTAACTCATTTTTCATTTTTTTTGTATATATATTTTCTGCCCCTTCTTATAGAAATGCGTGATATAACACTTGTTGTCATAAAAAAAACTAATCATAAAACTTAGTAATTATTGTTTTTCACCAGAATTGATTTCATGGGTTGATCACTACTTAACTAATAGAACACAAAGTACTTTTGTAAATGGAATAGCCTTCTCAAGAACCACTATTACTTGTGCCACGTGCACAGGGGTCCATTATGGATCCTCTTTTGATTCTCCTATATATTAATGATTTACCAATCTTTCAATAAAATCTGACATGTTACTTTATGCTGACGACACTGTTCTTACTCTGTCTGGCCAAGATCGATCCTAATTTGTTGTGCATGCAGATGCAAAATGATATACAAAAGGTTAAACAATGATGTGACCATAATAAATTGACTAAAAATGTTAAAAAGACCAAATGTGGCTTTTTAAATTATAAGGATGCTAATAATTGTCAAGCTTTACCACTCAGGTTAGATACCTCCACAATAGAATTCTACAGGAATATAAACACCTTGGTATTATTCTTGATAATCAATTAACAATGCATTCTCATGTTCAGTTTGTCTCTAAAACTGTTACTGATAAGATACAGATGCTGAGATTTGCCAGACAGTTTATCACAATCAATGCAGCCCTCACCTTTATAAAAACAATGATTTCACCACACCTTGACCTCAAAAACATTATTAAATATTAAATAGACCAAATCAATGGTTTTTGGAAGTTCACACAAAATTAAAAAAGCGGTAGAAACGAATTTGTATATCAACAATGGTTTGATAAAAAAAGTAAATACCTTTAGATATTTAGGAGTAACTCTAGATCAAAAACTCTGTTATAAAAATCATTTGAAAAATACCATCTCGAACATATCATATAAATTACTATTATTTGGTAAAATAAGACATCAATTAAATGATGATGCTGCTAAGATCATATATAAGTCTATGATTTTGCCGTTCTTTGATTATTGTGATTTTATATACATGTACAGTAAAGCGCCTGAGATATACAAATTAAATAGACTTCATTTAAGAGGTCTTAGAATATGTCTGAAAACTCAAGGAAAATGTGAAGACAAGGTTTTATTTAAAAAATGTAAAATTGCAAGTTTACACCAAAGAAGAGAAAACCATCTGTTCAATTTTCTATACTCTTATAAATCAAAAAATCCTGAAATAATACATGAAACGATAAGACAAACAAGATCAAACGATGGTATACTATTTATTGTCAACAAACCAAATTGTGAATCTTATAAAAGAAATATTTTGTATTCAGGATCACTTGATTTTAATAAACAAAAACCTGAAATCAGAAATATTCAATCAAAAACTGAATTTAAAAGAATTCAAAGAAATATAATGATAAGTTACTTTGTATAATTATATATAAAAGAACATTATGTTTAGTTAAACGAAGAGTTCAAAAATGATTTGTATGTTAACTAACATGTTATAAAATGTGTTTGATAACTATAAGATTATTGATCATTTTAAATGCAATCGTATTATCAAAGTCAATGTATTTAAATTAAAACTGAATTATAAATTGAACAGCAACTCCTAAATAGAAATGTTTGTAATACTGTATTATATTACCAAAATTAGAATAAGTTTCACTATTAATCAATCAATTGTTCATGATTGATCCTTAATGTAAGCCCACTGGTGCAGCAACGAAAACTGGTTATCCGAGCGTTGACCAGTATAATAAAATTGTTAATAAAAAAAATAAAAAATAAAAAAAACTGTTTTTATACATGGGCTAATCAATACAACACAAACAGACTTGAAGTATTGTTTAATACTTGTCTGTGAATAGCCCATAGAATTAAAAAAAACAACTGATATTACTAGGTATGAACTGCATATTAAATCAAATTATTTACCTCTCTCCTACAGAAGGGACTCGTTCCTATTAACTGCAATGTATAGGTTAATTCAGACCAATAGTATTGAATTAAAAAATGGTAACTAGGGCAACTAGGCAAAATCAAGCTCCCCTTGTTTTAATTCCCCATACCAATCTAACTAAATGTTTAAAATCACCATACTATACGGCAGCTAAGCTCTGGAATGAGCTGCCTTACAAGACCAAGTTATCCCCTACTAATACTAATTTCAAGAACATAATTAAGAGTAACCTATTTCAAAAATACAGGCTTGAAAATGCCTGTTTGCCCTGGGTTATTGTGAAGGTACTGTATCTTCTAAATTTGAATTGTTTCTTCACTACTACCGCCTTATGTATGAATGACTGCAAATTACCACATGGACATCTATAATGACCCTTATATCTGTATTGAACATTATAATATTATTTCAATGAACTTTGTATTATCGACTATGTAATATTATGTAGCAAAAAACTGTTCTCATAATTCCATTACCATCAACTCCATCATTATGTATTAATTTATCTACTTTATTTTGCTACAACTCCAGTGCTAATTCCTTATAAATGCTAATAGGCACTGTTTACAAGAGGGAGACCAGATTTGTATAAATTTGATCTTGTCTGCAGTATAAATAAAAATATCTATATATATATAATATATTATACTTCTCTATTCATTAGGCCTAGTGTTTTAAATTTAGAAGAAATAGAAACTTATTTGTGATACTTTGCTTTTGCAATTGTTTCCCTTTAATGCCAGTGCATCTCAGATCTCTAAATACTGGAAGATGTCACTGCTGTGTAAGCCTTATTGAAAGGTTGCCTAGTTTCCAACAATGCCACTAGGTGGTAGCACACTAAAGCACTTGACATCAAGTACAGATCCTTCTCAAATATGTGGCGCCTCGTTAGCGGTCTGGGCCCAAACCTTTGATTTGGGATATGGAGTCCAATGGACCTATATTAGGCTATAGGTTTTGGGAACAAGGGTCCTATGGAAAGGTTCATTGGCGTGTTAGTGGGAGAGGTGCATAAGGTGTAGAAGCGCATCCCTTGTTAGGCCCAGGAATTACTGACAATGTGAAGTACTCCCTATATTTAGACTTGTTTATTGATTTTTATTGTTTTGACAGGTTAGGAGTTGATCTGTGGTGTGAGAAACATAAATGAGTGGTGTAAACAGGCTAGCATATCTAGAAATGTAATGAAACTATTATACAGATTTGATCCTGTACAAATAAGGATTCATTAAGCATTCAACTTAACACTAATATACTGACGTCCACCGCATGTATGACAACCAATTATCAAAAATAATGATCAAAATAATAACCCAAATGGTTACCCAAATATATTAATGATTTGACATTGCTGACACAAATATACATTATGTCTGTGAATGCAAAGGTTATGCTACCCTTATCAATTCTCCCAACCACGGATAGCCATTTTCTGGAGTTCTACCTGCAGGTTAACCTAATACAGGGTGCATGCTGGGTAATATGTCGACAAAACCAAATGCTTTAGTATAAAATTTTCACAAATTGTATCATTTTTGCTTTTGGGGCGCCCTCTTGTGGTTATTGGTGAAGTCCGCCCCAAAAGCCTTAGTGTCGGATGTTTTTCTATTGTGTATAGTCAACAGGCGTGAAATTGGTGCTAATTGCACCCTTCACCCTCCCCATCCAACCTGCCCCTGCGCCTCTGTGTACCTGGCAGGGAGTGGAGGGGTGGTGTTCTCATTGGTTCCCCAGGACAGTCAATCACCCCTGTAGCTACACCCCTGGCACGGACAGTGCACTAGTCCACTGGTCTGAGTCAGCTGTGTCATGTCGCACTCCTGCCCCATTATGTAAGAGGTGAGACCACAATCAGAGCGGAGGGGGACAGGGGGCTAGGGGGGGGTTGGTGGTGGATTGGTGGGGCGGAGGGGGGTGGGGGGTGGAGTAACAGGTGCCGGTGTTCACACTGTCTACCTTTTTGGCCCCTTCCACCGTAGTTTATATTATATATGATTAATTTTCGCCACAAACGCAAGGTTTTTCAGTCCAGAGGACTGAAAAATATATTTTCTCTTGTATAGATTATCATTGTTAAAAACAAACCATCATTATTTTCAAAATTAGTATTCATATCCATTAATATTTCCTGAGTGAAATCAAAATTCATTCATTATAGATGGATTTATAACAATCATTTGCTAATTTTCTATAGGTTTTCCAGGGGATTTGTCAGCAAAATCAGTGCAATTAGCCTGCAGGTCCTTAAAATGCTAGATTTCAGCTATCCGTGGTAGGGAGATTATAAAAAAAAGCAGAAATTGTGACAGAAATATAATCATTTGATTTTTTACCACGTAAACAAATAATGTCTGTGAAAGCTGAGCTATGTTACCTTACAAGTTACATGTCAAGGTAAACAGAAGCAGTATTCATAATCATGCTTCCTTTCTCTGGTGTCTGTCACGATCGATATCTTCTGTGAAAGATGATCTGTGTTTAAATAATAGATTCGAGGTAAAAGCATTAAATGTTGTCAGGCAAATAACGGTGATCTTGTCGATGACATTCGGGGATTGGGGTGGGGATGAGGTGGTTTAATCTTTCTGTTACATCAAAATGATGGAAATTTCTGTTTCATGAAAATTTATATTTCATGAAAATGCAACAAAATGTAAAGTAATGGGCTAATAATAACTAATAATAACTCATATTATGACAGTGAATGATATCCATGTCAAAATAGAAACCATTGTTCAAAGATCCGGAACCACAATCCTCCCTTTTACATTGAGTCTCCCAGACTGAAAATCTCAGGATATTTAGATAAAGATGAAACTATAATTCTACAAATTGTTTCATTGTCCTCTTCACTTTTGCAATTTAGATAATTCAAATCAAAACAGTGGTTAATTGGACAATACCATTTGTAAAACAACACATTAAAGCCATTCTTTGTTCAAACCAATAGCTGTTGGGCTATTTTTCACAACCAAAATGTAACTATCTGGAATAATGATTTGGGGCTGAGACTTTTTTTAAGTTGTCGTTATGATCGGTTATTGTGCAATGGGCTATTGTAAAAATGGTCTAACAGTCATGACATCTATCATTGCAAGTTGTCACAACAGCAAAGCTTTAATGTGATGGGCCACAGATAAAAGTAGATTGGATGAGTAATGAATTCAGAAACCTGAAGCCTGAAATGTGGTTCTCCTGGCAACAGTAAATATGTCAGCCTCTGAACGCGTGTCAGGCACTGCAAATGTTTTAACGAACAAAACAACACTTATGTATATAAGATGCCTGAATATAGATACTGAACTACTTCTGGCTTGCAAACTACGTTATATTTTTGCAGTGACATTCAGGGATGAGCATAGGCACAATGAATCTAGTCATCTTTTCATGGCTGTTGCTTTTTGTAATATCAGGTTATGTCACTCTTCACGGTTTGTCAATTCCCTTCATTATTAATCTTGTTGAATTGTTTTTATTTTCATGGCAAGCTAAACTAATTGACTCAGAGCACATATAACAACATATATTTGCATACACAAGATAAATACAAAGCACTTTCTGTATTAGTGTGTTACAACAACTATGGGTAGATTTAGTTTTGATTTAAAACTATAAAGCACATACTGTCCTTACAGTATGAGAAGGTATCGATATTGTTTTTGAAAACGAAAAAAACTGAATACGTGTGTGAATAAGGTATTTTGAGGTAAATATAAAATATTTTTTTCCAACAGACAACCACATGCCAAAGGAGGTGGGGCTACTACTGTCCAGTTTGATTGAACAGAATGATTTGTCAAAAGTGGTTTACATTGGCAATGAAATTATATCAGGTACATTTATTTCATGTACAGTTAAGCCCTAATTACACTACACGTCGGGTGTCTGGTCACGTTGGGTCCCATTGCCCAATGTGTCTGATTCACATCAAGGGTGAATTAAGCCTATATTACACTACATGTTGGGTCGCGTTGGGACCCAAAGTGACGTGTTGGGGTCACGTTGGGTTGCGTTACCCAATGCAAACACATGCAGAAACTTTTTTCCATATTACACTTTGCGTTGGGCATTCAGATTCGAGTTTGCTATTTGCGTTAGCAAAAATGCGTTTGAAACAGAATAAACGCTTCAAAAATAAGCACATAGTATAATAAGGTCCTAAAGTAAAGCTTTTTTTTCGGTAATGTTTCACCTGATAGTGAAATACGATATTAGACGATGGTCTTAAATAATCTAATGTATGCAATTGGTTCTCCGGCATGATGATTATTTTTAGCATACCATTGGTTGATACAGTTTTAGTAGATTTATAAGCACTTTAATTTAAGCAATAGAGCAAGCAGAGTGATGACAAAAGCGTTATCACCTTGGAGGGAGATATGGAAAGAAGTTCCAGCAGGAGAAAATAGTTCCCCTATTTCAGTTATATTATGCGACTTGATTTTGAATTTACTATTGTGCCCGAGTATATTATAAGATATATAAACAATTGGTGCACGGGTTATCAACTCTCAGCGATGTCAGCTGTATCAGTCTTTGGGTGACTTTGCAACTTGCAAGCCCTGCCACCAGGCAGATATCCCTGACACAACTTTGGTTGATAACCCACTGCAGACCCCTGTCCAGTTGGTTGCATATGGGGGAAATTAAGCAAATTATTAGGATGTGATACAAATCTAACTGATGAGGAAAAATCCAAAGATATACTTTTACTAAGCTGGGATTTCCATTCATTTTGTGGTCACTGTTCTTTTAATATCAAAATTATGGTCATTGAGACTTGCAGTTGCATAAAGCTTCACAAACTATATTTTGTACAACTTTTTGGAGTCCCGTCAAAGCTTGTTGCAAAATTCGAACAAAATTAAGCATAATCAACAACAGCCCAAAGAAGAAAATCATTGATGATAAGGTAAATTATATCTATCGACCACAAAAGTCTATTAGGGGAGACGTCAAAATTCACCACAGCAGGTCGCAGCCAGTGGTCAGTGACTTTACAGCATGTAACCACCACTCTGGGATACTTAGGTCGCGACCTGCTGCAACAGGGCTGCAGCCTGGAAGGAAGGGGGTAGGGATACTATCTTAATGACCTCATTAAGTAATTAAATAATTGATTAATTAGTGCTAATGAGGTGATAAGATTATGTTATGTATACAAACATAAAAGAAAAGTTCCAGCCTATCTTTTTCCTGAATGATAGATTGATAAAAGGCTGTGTCTGGCACCCATAATGGCTAGGCAATGGGGTTTTGGAAGGCTGCAGCTAGTCACTGGGGTATAGACATCTCACTGACATCCTGCCACAGCCTGCCACAGCATCTCAGGGTCGCAGCCTCTGAATTTTGACGTCACCCCTTATTCTCTAGAATATCTAGATATTTGAATATATATATGCTTGCTAATGAAGCACACATTCAGAGCCAGAGATTATTCACTAATCACTTGTTATGTGTTAAAGAAATTGTCATGTTTTTACCGCTATACTAACTTTCCAGAAACTGTATTTGCAGGGAGCAGACCCTTTGAATCAATAAAGATATTTGATATGAGCTGCAGTCATGCCCTAATGGCAACTTACAGCTACCGAGACTTTATAGAGGATTGGGCCGACATGTTCCTTAATATAATAATTGACTGTCCATCTCAAGACCCCTTACAGGTTATTAAACCTTAATCAGGTGTACTATAATTATCTTAATCTATTGCAAAATGTATTTACTCATGATAATCCTTCTTTGATGTAATTTCACAATGACATTGTTTTGTACTTTTAGTGGTAGACAAAGATGCCAATCAAGAGAAAATTATCCTACTTAATCTGATCAATTAAAAAAAAATTGCCAAGACTGATTAGTAATCCATAAGTTATATTAGTGTCTAATGATCAACAGGTCAATCTGACACTTGCAAAAGATGCAAAAAATAGTTATTGTTTTATGACAAGTACTTGTCTAAGGTGACTTGATAACTCCCAATTATTAGCTATGGATTAGTCTACATAGTTTGGATAGCCTACACTGATTACCAAGCTGAGTTTTTCTTTTGTACAATTGTATGAATACTGAAATTCTGTGGATGAATCCAAGTATTCTGCTTTAAAAATTTTCAGGATATACTAACAAGGATTCTACCATCAATCATCAGTACCAACATTACCATGACATTGCTGCTACCAATCTTGAACGTTATCATTGTTTCAAATGAACTCCCAAATAAGGTTGAACTGGATGCATTCCTGCTGAAAAATAATGTTGTTGCCAACATTGTTTATGTTATTGGCACAAAGGTAGTCATCAAATAATGTGTACTAGTAACTTATTAAACAAATTTCCATTCTGCTAGTTGACATAATTATGATCAAATACAGAACATTAAATTTTGTTTAAACCAGTACCCGTCAGTTGGTCTTGATAATGAAATAACTTAGTAAAGGGGACAGAGAGTAATAGGTAGCTTAAAGCACCATACCCACTTGGCGATTTGGGCTTGGTCGCCCGTCAGTACGCTACATTGAAATGAACACGTATGATAAAATCATCGGGCGAATTGTCGGGTGATTTTCCCAGCGATTCAGATTGTACATGTATATTTCAATATCGCATACTGACGGAATGCTCCTTTTGAATGCTGCTGTTAAAAAATGTATATTTCATATGTTACAGAATGATGATTTTGTAAAATGGAATGTCCCTGAAGCTTCAATAGCATGTCAAGGATATTTCCTCTTTAAATATGAACCAGATCAAAAGGACAATGGTTCGGAGCATCATTTTGAACATACTGCACATGTGTCACAGAGTTGTGTCGTAGAAGGAAACACAAATATACTGCAGCACACCTTCAATGGTTTCAAAGGGAAACGACTCAAAGTCGGTTACATTGAGGTGAGTTGAGGTGAATTCTGACTCAGAATTTTTCCTCATTCAGAGGTCATAGTATATTTCACAATGACATACTAGCACATATTTCTTTTTTATTCAGGTAAGTTGTACAGCATTTAAAAACCTCAGTGTATGTGTACACTGGTCTACTGATCTGTTTGTGTTCTGCTTATATGCAGGGACTACTAGGCAGGTAACACGTGCAGGTAATGTTATGTAGGGACTACTATACAGCTTTTACCTTCAGCTATAGCTCCATTTAAGGTCAACAGATGAAGCAAAAAACAAAAAAAAACTCTGCAGAGCTGAACGTTCATAGATCAGAACATCAGGAAATTAGCTTTTTGGGGCTGCTTCTGGGAAACAGGCTCATTTAGAGCCTTTGGGATGGTCAGTGGTAAAAAATAACAGGCAATATTCAACATATTTTCTAAAGGTATCAGCATTGAAATGATTTTGGTAAACTCGTTGGGGAAGTCCAGAATTGGAATGAGTGAAGCGTGAGGGAGAGCGAGGTGTTCGATTTGGTTGTACTACATTGCCCGGACAATTCCTAAGTTCAAGAAGTATTGTATAGACTTAGGGGCTGTTACTTACACAATTTTCCCGATCCATTCATCTTATCCATTGGCAGGATATTACATTTCTGATTGGCAAAATGGATGCATACACTGGTGAAATGGTATTTCAAGGCTTGTTTATCACAATTTTGGAGTGTTTGGCAGAAAAACTGAATTTTAAGTAAGTATTTTTATTGCAGGTAATTTTCTTTGATACCTGATTCTTCTTTACATCCCAACTTAATTTGTCTGAATTTATGTAATTTTATGCTCCATATTATATGAACATGAATTATCCAGTTTCTCTTTCTTTCTATCCCAAAATTCTCTAAAGGTATGACCTTATTCCAAGTGTAGATGGTTTGTATGGATATCCAGATGAAAATGGAAGGTTTAACGGTTTAGTTGGTATGTTGGAACGAATGGTATGTGAATTACATTTTGCTGGAAAATTTTGAGTAATAAAGAAACTTTGACTTTTTTCAATTGCCCAGTGTCATTTTTGAATATACACTTTCATAGGAGTTACTACAATAATGTCAGTAAATGTAATACTAATCATCTATCAAAGCTTGGGGAATGTCTTCTTTAATAAGGGTAAAAAGCTATGGTTTATCAAATTCTGAAGTCAAGTATCATTTCATTTTACCACATCTTTTATATCTTTGTATTAGGAGGACAGAAGCATAATTTGAAAGTGCTCAATTCAAGGTATTAATCATTTCAGAACATTATTTTGTACAGATTT
Organism: Lepidonotus clava; assembly: GCA_936440205.1. Classification (NCBI taxonomy): domain Eukaryota; kingdom Metazoa; phylum Annelida; class Polychaeta; order Phyllodocida; family Polynoidae; genus Lepidonotus; species Lepidonotus clava. Next base: position 12,400,057 of record OW387138.1, read on the forward strand.
AGAAACATTTTGACAAACTGTTCACAATTTAATCAAATGCAAAGACCATGAAACCAGCAGTGAACTACATGATATAACAAAGAATAGCAAAAGATCTTACTGTTTATTGTTTATGATATGGAGGCTAATTTCAGACCAGTTTCAATACTCTATGCCTTCTTCAATTTAGGAAATTGATATGGTAATCAATAGCCTGGGAATATCAGTATCCAGGGACCAAGTGGTGGACATAACCTTTCCTTTTGAGGAGAACCAAATAGTTGCTTTATACATAGCTGATATTCCAGACATCGGGTGGTTTTCCTTTCTCAACCCATTCAAGGTAAAGCAGCTTTATGAAATACTAACAGCCTCCCCAAATAAAAGGAAATTTATTGTTCATTCATATATACAAACTGCAAAGGCAGGTTCCCACATGGTGACCAATAATACAAAAATTGACAGGCGAAATATTGGACATGTTTAATATTTCTCTATACCCAGCGATGACTAGTTAGTCACTGGACGACATACTAAAGTGTCCTCTAGTCACCAGCAGATTTAGAACAACAGCATCCCAACGGGGAGATTAGACTAGTTAGTCACCCAGCGACTATCATTTTCTTCTTGATCGCCACTGAAAACTTTACTTACATTTTGATATATTTTAGTTTCAGGTATGGCTTGTGCTTCTTAGTCTACTTTTCTTTGTCGCCTATTCTATGTGGCTATTTGAAATTCCATACATAGTATGGAATTCCCAAACAAGACATCAAACTCTCTCAAATGAAGAGATTTGCTGGAATGTGTATAGTGGAATTCTCCGTCAAAGTAAGACATCTTTTTTCAGTTTGTCCTAAAGCATGCCCTTACAGAATAACCAAATCAACTTGTTCAACATTTAAAACTGTAACTTTGAAAAGATTTTCCATGTCAATTCTTATATTGAAAGCTTTAATTTGCCAATTTCTGTTCCATGCCTCTCTAGAAAAAAGTATACATTGCTGGTCAAATAGTGGTAAAATTGGTTTAGTAAACAACGCTTTTTTAGATTATATAGACTTTAATGATCAAAATCAGGAATCCCCTGATCGAGATCAGGAATTTGGATTTTCATAGATAACAACAAGAAAACGATGAGGCATATGAAATACAAATATTTACTAAAATATGTAAAAGGAAGTATGACCTTGCTATATCTAAGATATCTCTCTGTGAAAATGCTTCAAGCATCGGACAATATTGAAAGACTTACCTATATAGCTATATAGAGTATTGTTTGTTATCTAGTCATATCTTATGTGATTTTTCTTTCAAATGTAACCGATAGGATGTAAATGACTGTACAGACATCATGAAAAGCACTGTAAAGTGATGATGATGTGATGAATGTCTATTCATCACGTGTCAAAGCAAATGCGGTAGAGTTAAAAGTGTATTTTGGTAACGGGCCCGAAAGCCCGCAATTGTAAGCCCGAAAGGAACGAAACCCGAAATGATATGCAAACCGGATATGACGTCATAGTGACCACGTGATAACCACGTGACAGCGAATAGCCAATCAGAGTTGACCTGTAGACTATAAAAGGGGCGGTGAGGCCCGAAAATAAAGGAGTTCTTTCATAGTACTCATGGTGTTCGGATGTGTCTTCTTCCCTTAGCAGCGCCCCGAAGAGGGATTCCAGTCGATAAGATGATTCAGTAGGACTAGTAGACAGAGAAATAGATGTAATATTGCGAAGTTATTGGAAAACTTAGATAAAAATAGTAGTAGGCCCGAAGGCCCGAGAGACCGAAACATGGCCCGAAAGTCCGGCGCGGCACGACATATGGCCCGGGAACGGAAGACCGGACAGGTACGGAAGCCCGAAATAGTCAGCGGTGGCCCGAAAGCGGGATGTATTAAGGCGCGTCCGGCTCGGCCCCACGCTACCAAACAATAGGCGACCGTCAGCCCGAGACCTCCGATAGAGAACGAGCAGAGAAAGGAACGGCACGAAGCAGAGGAATGGACCCGGACCCCCCTACAAAAACACTGTCTATTTTCGCCCCCGCCATCCTCCGCTTGATGGCCGAAACCCCCCGGTCCCATCCGACCAACCCTCCCCCTCCCTTGCAACGAATACCGGTCCCCCGACCGACCCACTCAACCCCCCTCGTGCGCAAGGCACGACTCTTGATCTCACATCTCGGCTTCTTGCTCGGCCTCCGTGCCCAGCTGAGAACCGAAATAACCCCCACGTCCCCAGATCGCAGCCCCCGGCAACCCCGAGCGACCGAGGAACGTCACAATGATATTTTCCAATAAAAACAAAACCAAAAAAAGCAGCAGAAAAGTAATGAATGGGACTAAAGGCCATATTCCACTATGCAGTGGATGGCCGTTTGCCGTGGGCATTAGATAGAAAAGCTGTATAAAAACATTTGTGGTGGGTTGCAGTGGCCCACCGCAAGTGCCACCACAAGCAATTTCTATATTCCACTTTGCATTTTCTGTAAACTACTTTGCATTGCGCTAGTTTAAGGCTTTATTCCATTATGCAGTAGGGTGCTACTTGCGGTGGGTTCACCTGCCACTGCAAGCTATTTGCAGTGAGGAAACACCGCAAGCATTCTATAGAAAACATATATAAAATTACTTGTGCTGGTCCTTGCGGTGGGCCAACACAAGGACCAGCACAAGGACTGCCACAAGGACCACCACTAGGACTACCCTATGTTCTATCATGTGGTGCCTAGTTTCATTAGCAGTGGCCTGGGTCAAACACCGCATGTTAATTGCCCACCGCAAGTAAAACGCCGCACAGTGGAATATGGCCTTTACTCGCGGTGGGGCCAAACAGCGCTAGTAAAACACCCAGCACGAGCAAAACGCGGCAAAGTGGAATATAGTTTTAACTGTGAACTACTAAAAAATTATCGATAGTTAGGCAGCATGTGGTATTGTATGTTTCCAAATATTTCAACTCTTATTCTGCAGGTGTTCCTTGCGCACCCACATCTTTGGCGAGTCGGCTGGCCTTTATAGCATACCTGTTTACTGTATTATTAGTAATAGGCTGTTACAATAGTAATTTGAAAGCCACTACAGCTGTTCCTAAAGCAACTCCAAAATATTCAACTTTAGAGGACTTGGTAGCAGATGATGCAATAATATTCTTGATCAATGGAGGTGCATCAACCAGAAATTTATTGGAGGTAGGTATCTAATGTGTTAAAGACTTGAAACTTTGACATACCATCAACCTAGGATTTGTTTACCTAAAACATCCCTATAACAAAAGATAAGTTTTTTCATTTAGATTCTACAACCACAACACAAAAATGTTTACATTTAGCTATAAGTGATGCAGTTCATACACCTTGCATACATTATTGATCATACTTATATATGGTGACACATATATACAGGAATAGTCAAACTTCAAGTCCTAGTCAAAAGTCCTAAAGGAAACTATTTCTTACTAACAGGACTTTTCTGTGTCACCATCAGAATAATATCATATTGGTTACTGCTCTCCATGTATGATCACTCCAATAAACTTCTCTTAACCTCAATCCGGGGGTATCTGCCCATGGCTAGTTTCCCCAATTCAGCCATGGCCCCTCATATTTCTGACATTTTCTGATGTTTTTCTGACATTTTGTAAAGTGGTATAACCATATAAATACATCCAATATATCAAATGAAAGCTAATCAGATTCTCCATCCATCAATGTGAACCATATTTCTTTATTTCATCTTGAAAACGTTTGGCAGAATTGAGAAGTAGATGACCTTCATTGAAAATTAAGGAAAATACTTGTGAAATATAGCTCATTATGAACACTTACATTTTGGTCAAACGAGTTAAATCTGTGCCATCCAAGGGTACATTAATAAATGTGCCATGACAAGTTTTTGCTTTTGTTTACAGACATCTAAAAGGGGGGTTCTCCAGAAGATATGGAAAAGAATTAAATCCACTGAAGATTCGTCACTACAGGATTCTATAACTGAAATTGTTGACAAAATAGCAAACCCTTTCCATGCTGCAATTGTTAGTAAAAGATACTTCTTAGGAGCTATAAAGCAAGTCTCTAGGAATGAATGCAACTGGGAAATACTGCCAGAGGTGGTCTTCACAACTTATGCTGGTTTAGCGCTCCCTAAACATTCACCATATTTTGACCATTTCAGCATGTTGTAAGTATTCATCCCATAATTATAGTTTTATCCATGCTTTAATGATACTATCCCATGAATCTTCCTAGAAATGTTTCAATCGTCAAAATCACCCTTGGACACATTTCGATTACTCTAATTATCCTAATATGTGGGCCTTTAAAATATCATCTTAATTTTTAGAAAAGTCTAAATGTGGGAATGGCCCCTTCAAACTTTACCCACTGTGGAAATGTAATTTCTGGAGCAGTAATGGCCCAAGGATTTAAGACAAAACTGCTCAAAGATTATATCATGCCTAGGTAAACTCGCTAAGTTGCTTTATATGTCTGTCTTATTTGTCCTGATCAGGGAAAGTTAGCTCTGTTGGATGCATGGGCATATATGATTAAGGGTTGATTTTTAAAATTTTTCTCTTTATGCAGAATTCTTCAACTCACACAAGCTGGTTTAATGAATAAATGGTTTCAAGATTCAGTTTCTGAAAGGAGATGCAAAAAACAAATGGATTCATCACACCCACTTGGTCTCACCAAAATTAAATCTCTAATTTTGATTCTGTTCATAGGCATATGCTCAGCAACAATAGTTCTATGTATTGAATTGTATTATCATAAAAAAACGCCATGTTTAATGAAGTAATGAGAGAAACAAAGTAAAAGAGAATTAGATTATGTTATTATTATAGTGACAATGTTGAGTTACCAAACTGCAGAAACAGTGGTTAGTGCAAAGGACAAAATCTGAAAGGGGCAAGATTCTCTGGTTCTTCATAATATGTGAATAAAAGACAATTAAAGAGATTAAGGATTGACCAGCATGTTTCTGAATGAATCAGCTTATATGATTTGTGAGGTCGGACCAATACTTTGGGGATACAACACAAAGAAAAACAAACATACATCACTGACTTACTTTTTAAGATATATAAATTATGTGTGTTAAAAAGAGGTTTCACCAAAGGTGTCTATGGGATAACAATAGGTTCGCCCTCCCTGAAAAATCAGATTATATCTTCTTTCCTCAGCAAAGTCCAGGAAATAAGTGGATACGTCTATATTTACTACTGAGAATACAGAACACGAGTCATCCTCATATTATACATATATGAATATATCATCTAACTTATCATATCATAATCACCTATCCGTCTGTTGGAAGAGCATATTCAAGTGAAACGGATTTATCCCAAACAAATATTATGTAGATTAAACATTTTTTAATATCATTCCACATGTACAAATACATTTCATCAAAAAAACATTGTTGAAATAAGATATTTACCATAACAGAAAATAATAAAATTGCTATCAAAAAATGTCATGTTTGTGTAAAAATTCTTATTTCTTTGGTAATGAAGGTATTTATACTAAATTCATGACTCTATTATGCTCCTAAGATTCTGTTGGTTGGTTGGTTATTGGTGTTCAATGCCATATCAACATCTATGGTCATATCATGGCGAGAAAGTTAGACAATTCTGTCTTTTTGATGATCATATCTGTGAAATGATCGTATCTTTGAGGAGGTAGAGACCATACCTGTATACATTTCCTGAGGCAGGTGTTCCTTAATGTACGGGGTCCCATAGGCAGGGCCCTGCACAAACAGCCAGTGGCCATTTAATAACCATGTCGTTGTCAGAGGGGGACTGCAAAGGGGAGCAGTAGCCAGCCAAGTCCGGGATTAAACCACGGCTGCCCACACGCGAGACGGTCATGTTAACCACTACACCACCAGTTTTTTGTATTGACTTATACATGATACCTAACATTAGCTAGTGTCCAATAATGTTACATAACAATGCCTAGAACTGGACACTGCCAATTATTTTAGGGGAACTGCTTGAGACCATTCAAAGCATACGTGTGCATATTCAAGACATTGTGAACCTGTGCACTTTGCCTCACTGGTAATTGGCTTTATATTATCCTTATAACTTACAACATATCATACATATATAAGGAAAACAACCCTAGGTTGACAGTATGACCGTGAATACTTGGTGGGATATCAGACAAATTACAGCCCTCAGCCTAACAGCCTCGGACAGTAGTTTTTTTATGCCCACCTGGTATTCAGGGTCCTACGGTTAACCTCTGTATGTTTACCTATGTAGTAGGACCATTTTCATCCAGAGTTTGAAAGACTGTAAAATAGAATGTATCAGGGCATGACATAATTATAGTCTAACAGGTGCGACTGATTTTACTACTGCATACAATTATTACCTAAACTGACTTATACATTTATTCATTAACTTGCAAACAATCAAAACCAGATGAATCTGAGATAAAAAAAAGTTTTCCCATCTGAAATATTCACAATTGATTAGACTTAGGTCTGTATTACCAGAAATTATTTCAAACAGGTGATATAGTTATGCATGAAATGTAGTAGTCTGTTTGATATGGGTAGCATTTACATATAAGCAGGTGACTGTTTCCCAGCAAAAGCAAAATATTGGCAACCCTGGAAAAACACAAACCCCACCCTGAATTTATCAAACCATGTTTTGCTGAGTTATATTTACAAGGGTAGGCTATTCAATTTATTTAGAATAAAAGATGCAGAAAGAGTAAACTGAGAACCTAAGAGAATCCATTGGTCTTTCATTCAGCATTCTGTCTCTGCAAATATTTAAAGAACCATGAACATTTTAGGTGAAACCAATAGAGCTCTGCATTTATGTTTGGAAGTAGTAGGCCATGGTTGCACCAAACATAGCATTCCTACTGTACCACTTGTCACCAAAGCCTTGTCTATGCATAGATAGAATGGGTTGTGTCCTCCTTTCATGGTCACTGCTGTTAGTAGTGATGAGTTGTTCCACATTTACAGGTAGGTTTATTTCTTCATCTAGATCTTCTCCCTTTTGCCTTATTCACATCAATATCAAAGTATGCAAATTTCCTATTCAGCAGATTCCAGAGAAGTGCTACTCTAGAATAATTCTTGAAATCTTAATAACATGCTTAGCTCTTCCATACTTGAGCAATGCATAGTACCAAGAGCAAGGGAATTCCTCCTGAGGACAAAATTAATGTTCTTCCGTCTTGAATCCCTTAATGGAAAACTGAAGGCTTCCGCAGTTTCAGAACTTTAAGATGCCTACTGATCTGTTATCATTATTGAGATTAACACAACAACAATTTCCTTCCTCTTGAATGATATTAGATACATACATTCAGATATTGGTAGCAGGTTGACTGTCTCTACTTCTCATTGAATAAAGATGGTTAACATTTTGATATAAATGCTATTGATGCAATGGAGTCCTAAGGACCTCATTTCTCACAGAAGATATAGCCTATACATATATGTTGCTGGTCACTATGTATTAGCTGTTACTTTTTGAAAAATGCAATCACAACATACGATATGAAGCTGGGGTAATAATAATTGCTTTTTACCATAATACAACCTAATTTTCTCCTTCAGAAAACTGCATGTCAAAAGGGGTGGGTCTGCTGTTGTCAAGTTTGATTGAAAAAAATAATCTCTCAAAAGCAGTATACTTTGGTGATGAAACTATAGCAGGTAAAGCTCAATTTTAATTTTCTCAAAATTTCAGACTGTTGGCTTAATGAAAAGTATTTGAATTGCCTTCAGCATTCTGTTGATATTTTATTCATTTTGTTGATAGCCTCATTTCTATGTAATACCTTTTCTTCAAAGAAACTTCATGTGATGCATACTTTACATTATCAAGCTAGCTTCAATTGTTCTTATGTACTAATAATTCAATTTTGTTCAACTGCATTGACACTGAATACAGCATTGCATTCTAATATAAATTTACTACTTTTTTCTATGTATATGAATTGTCCCAATTGTCTCCTTGAGGGATGACATTGTAACACATTTAAAAATAATCATTTATTTATAGTCAACCTTTGTAAGCCATCTTCAGATTGTAAATTTGAATCATCATTTCATGGTTTCTTTGCAAAATCTCTGTTGCAGAAATTCAACCAATGACATTGATAAAGATATATGATATGAGCTGCAGTCATGCCTCAATAGCCACTTACAGCTACCAAGACTTCATAGAGGATGGGAAGGATATATTTTTTAACATTATAATTAACTGTCCATATCAAGATATTGTGAAGGTATTTATCAACCCTCAATATATTAGATTATGAATTATCTTTTTTAGCTATATGAAAACATGCACCAACTGCTTATTATCAATATTTTAGGATATTCAGAATAAAGGAGCCATGATAGGAAACCAGTATTACATGTGTTACATCATGAGGGTATTTATCTATCACAGGATCCTAATTTGTTAAACATTGATTAATGACAGATCATGTAGAAAAATAAGGCTACCTGATAATTTCAATTTCTATTCATGAAATGTAACAAATCCTTTTGTATACGTATTGATTAACATTTCAAAATATTCACATGATTACATTTTGAGACCAATAATGAATTTGATATCAATTCTGTTACAATGTTTCAAGGAAGTATTAATGAAGATTCTACCATCACATTTGAATACCAGCATTAGTATGGCCCTACTGTTGCCCATCTTCAATGTCATTGTCATTTCATATCAGCTCCCAGGGAGTGTTGAAATTGATTCATTGCAACTGAAAAATAATTTGATGAACAACATTGTGTATGTGATTAACAAAACAGTAAGTATAACAAAGTTTGGATTGGTAGTTTGCTCAATTATGATCATTATGCAGCTTTTCGATGTATTCTGCCTGATCAGTAATAAGAGTGAAGAATAAAGACTTTACCATTACATATGTACTTCTGCCTGATCAGTAATAAGAGTGAAGAAAAGTTACATCACTTGCCTCTAATGAGTAATCAATGTAGAATGTAAATGGAATTTCCCTTGCTATGTGTGTTTCCAGAAAGAGAATTCCATATCATCAGATGACTGTGATACTGCAATAGTGTGTCAGAGATATTCACTGTATGAATATAAATGGGCTACCAAGGTCAACAGTTCAGGACGTTTTGATCATAGTGCTCATGTGTCAAGAAGTTGTGTCATTGAAGGAAATTCACATATACTACAGCACACCTTTAATGGTTTCAATGGAAGACTTCTTAAAGTTGGTTATCTTGAGGTAAGTGTTAATGATACTGTAAAAATAACTATGGGGTTCTCAGAGGATTGCCATAACATTTTAAAGATTACCCCTAAGGTTCTTCTCTATTTCATCATCCTGACTAAATTCAAAGTCATCTTGCAAATCATGAAAATGAAGAGCAGTACATACAGCCTGTCAGTATATACCATCCCTTATATGCCCTATTTGGTCCCCCTGGCCTCTTCCGTCCGTATCCCGGTCCCAAGAACCCAGGGGATGGTGCCCCATGCCTCCTCAATCCTTATCATAGCATCAGGACCCCAGAGGTGGTCTCACCAGCCTCTAAACCCTCTGGTTACTGATTTTCTTTACTAAAGGAAGTAAAGACTTTACCATTACATATATACTTTAAATAAAACTTTGGATATGTGAAATATCTTTACTGAAAAAGTAACGACATTTGCTTTGACTTTACTCATGCAGTAAAGGCTGAGACAAAACCAATATATTTTAAAGTAAGATTTACTTAGAATTGCAAAGGTTATAACATATCCTTTATATCAGACCGTAAAGAATGTGTCTGTCTTACAACTCATTTAATGTGTTACAAATTATTTGCATACACTTTAAATGTGGGGTAATGTAACTATTCAGTAAAGTCAAATAAATGTGATGTAAAATAGTAGTTGCCATCTTTACCCAACTATCCATTAGATTTAAGCTTTATATCAATTTAAGTATAATGTCAAAGTTCCTGCAGTGATAGTTGTAAGCAACCATTTGGAACTGCATGAATGTGCTGATCATGCAATAGCCTGTGATTAAGGTCACAATATCTAACTAATTGCAGGGATTACTGGCACAGCCTTGTATTAAGTTAACTCAGAATTTAAGAGTAGAATGAGCAGTTGAGCAATCACCTAACAGTACCAGTTAATTTAGATGCACAAAGTACATCATCAAAATTAATTAACAAGGAAAATGGACTATCTCCATTCGTTAATTACTCAATATTCAATTTCTATTGATCCTATGATACTATTCCAAAAGATGAATCTATGGAGAATTGAAGAATCAGCCTATGGAAACAAAAGTTTCTAGGTTAGACCATCAGAAATTATCATCCAAGGAAGCAGACCGGCCAATTAGAATAAATTATGAACAAGTTATATGATGTGGTGGGACGTGAGTCTTAGAGGTTTAGTTGTATGTTACAATTTTCTCATTCATCTTTGATTTCACATTTTCAACAGGATAGTACATTTCTAATGAGACAGAAAGATGTGAAAACTGGTGAAATGGTATTCAGAGGCAGATCAATTAGAATTTTAGAGTCTTTGGCAGAGAAACTAAATTTTAGGTAAGTATCCTTTTTCATTTTAACTCTTAATCAATCAAGAAAGATGAATTGTTTTGTAACGATTGATACTTTGGTTGACCCAACGTCAATAAACTGACCTAATTCATTTACTCTATCTGAATTCTCTACCTCTTTAGATATAACCTTATTCCTAGTATAGATGGTAGTTATGGAGTTCCAGATGAAAATGGCAAGTTCGATGGTCTAGCTGGTATGTTGGCACGAATGGTAAGTTTATAAACTGTGCTAGAAAAGTTGGAATCATGTCAAAACAGTGAAATTACCATGTATTATATGTATTAGCCAGTAACATAATAGAGGGAAAAAACATCATTTCAGTTGCCAGGTAATACTATATAACGTTGGGTGAGTAACAAAAGGTCGTATCTCAAAAAATTCAATTTTATTTTTATTTTTGAATATGTTTCCCTTGCCCCTAAGGTACCCAGCAAACACACAACGTTCAGACAACGTTGTGCAACATTACCTTTTTGCAACATTGGACAAAAGACGTTGCAGCAACGTTGCTTAAACCAAAAGAATAACCTTATCTTGCAACATTGCCACAACGTTATACAGAAATGTTGTAAAAACGTTGCACATGACAACGTTATTATCATAATGTTGTAGCAACGTTCTGGGACAACCTAAATACAACCTTAAGGTGGCACCACTGTTCAAAAGGTAGTATATTTCAAAAACGTTTTTTGAAACAGGTTATTCATGATTAATGTTTTAAGTAAGTTTTCATTTAAGATACATAATTAAGGTGTCCTGAATCAGACAATATGACTTCTATTAAAGATTTAACAAAATCCTAAAATTATAAGTGAAATTCAAGCGAATGCCTATGTACAACACCTTTTTCATAGCTCCTTAACATAATGCACCCTTTCTAGTCCTGTGAGGCTAGTTGTAAATGCGACAGGTCATTAACCTGACATCATCTAACTTAATTGGTTAGGTTTCAGTGTGTTATTGCACAAAGGAATAAAGATTTGGTAATTATTAATAAAGTTTGTTTTCAATTTTGTCATGTGATCATATATTTAAATATTCATTTCGGTTTGACATTAATGTTATCATGAAAAAAAAGGAATATTACCAATTAATTGGGCAAAGATGGGGCAGGTACTTCATACATTTATAAACAATAAAAACCATATTTTATTCTTGAATATTAAGAAAATGTTTTTCATGGAAATTCCAGGCCTAAATCCAAAAAATATTTAGGTTGTGAAAAGGTTGTGGATTGGTCACAATACAACGTTGTAAACAACGTTGCTGCAACCTTTCTGGGAGTCCACATTTTTACGTTGTGACAACGTAAATTCACAACGTTGTTGCAACCAAAGTGCAACGTTGTGGCAACGTTGTAACAACGTGAAATTGTTAGCTGGGTATCTACAATTTTTGAAATTTTTGGAATTTTCCAAATCTTTGGAATGATATAACCCAGTAAACAAAGGTTGTATCTACAAAACTTTACTTTTGGTTGAGTAATAAAAGGTCGTATCTGAAAAGGGTCATTTGATTTTCTTAGTAAAAAATGACAATTAATGCAAAATGATCATAATTATCTCATGATTCTGAATTTTTTTTATAACTATCACATGGACCATATTGTAAAATATTATGGATAAATATTTGAAAATCAATAGCAGATATGGGAAAATAATTGCAAAATGTTGGATACGACCTTTGTTTACTGAAGTTCTTGTGTTTGTGTTGAGTAATAAAAAGTCGTATCTGGGCTGCAATTGAGTCTGATCCTTTCAATATCACATAAATCTTTAATATTTTAGAGCAATCAAATGGATTCAATACTAGCACATTGGTTCAAGTTTAGAAATGTTATTTTGTGTAATTTGTATTAGTTGAACTGATATAATTAGTGTTTATTTAAAATATAGACATGTCAGATACGACCTTTTGTTATTCCCTGGTTTCCAATTTTTTCCTTTAAAGATGAGTAATAAAAGGTCGTATCTGGAAAAAATGAAGTATAATTATGTTACCATAGTAACATCTGAATAATTCAAATATATTCATAATTGTGATTAAAGTATTGGAGCATATTATTCTTCCAAGTAATAACATTTTATAAGGATTGAGCAGATATTTAGAATCATACAGAGCTTAATATTATGTCATATTTCTTTAATAGGCAATTACTCAAAATGAGCATTTGTCAGATACGACCTTTTATTACTCAGCCAACGATAAGATTATGGCTTTCAATCATTCTTTATCAATTTGAAAGGAAAATTGTCAAAGGCTGATTTTCTCTTTAGCAAACGTCCCTGTAGAACTAAACCACCACATCTAAATGAATGCTTCTAAAATTGGTAACAAATAATATTATAGGATAGTTTAACTTATAAAAGTCATAACTCTGGCAGTAATTCATTAAACATCATTGCACCTTTTTGAAAATGAAGAGTGAGTAGGGCAAGGACATATTTGTAAATAAGTCAGGAGTATGCGCAGATCTATATTAGTTGAATTGGTCCAAGAAAATACTTTTTTAATAATGTAATGCAATTTTTCATAGTCTCTACTTTATTGTAAGGCTAACTTAAGCTAATGTATTGTTGTCTGTCCATATAAATGCTGAATTTTAGATCCATTGTAGAACAATTGACTGCCACTTGTGTGTCTGCTCACACTTTAGGAAATTGATATGGTAATCAATGCATTGATAGTAACAACATCTAGGGACCAAGTGATGGACATTACCTTTCCTTTTGAGGAGGATCCAGTAGTTGCAGTTTACAAAGATGATACTCCAAGCATTGGATGGTTTTCTTTTTTAAACCCATTTAAGGTAAAGTAGCTTCATTAAGTGCATATAATTAGAATTCTATGAAAATGATTATTTTCTGTTGGATATGGACAAACCGAAGAAATTCACATAGTAATGACTAATTCAGTTTCAGGTATGGCTGATACTTCTTGCTTTGCTGTTCTTCATGGCCCTGTCAATATGGCTATTTGGTATTCCATACACGCTCTGGACTTCCCAAATAAGTAATCAGAGATCTTTAGATAAAGAAATATCATGTTGGAATGTGTATAGTGGATTGCTTTATCAAGGTAAGGTACATCTTTGGTTACTTTTAGTAAAATCCCTGCTTTAACAAAACTTGTTATTGCATGCTTGATACCATTAGCCTTTGTTACTCATACATGCAAAAGAATAGCTTACATATCATTTTCTCATATCAATTGCTTGCTTGTGCTAGATCTAAAATGATTTTCTTTGGGGCAAATGTAATATTTGAAAAGAAATTGTCTGGCCTTAGAAAAAGAGGTCAAATGGTAGTAAAGCTGAATAGCCTCATCATATACAAATAATATTGGAAGAAGTTTTGTATGATCTTAAATATTGTCCCTTTTTTCTGTAGGTGTCCCTCATATCCCCTCTTCCTTGACTATTCGACTCATCTTCATAGGATACTTATTTACTGTAGTGTTTATTGTTGCCTATTATAATAGTAACCTCAAGGCTACAATAGCCATTCCTAAAGTTGCTCCCAAATATTCCAATTTAAAAGAACTGGCAAAAGATGAGAAGGCAATCTTCTTGATTAATAAGGTTACAGGCTTGAGAGATGCTGTGGAGGTGAGAATCTTTCATATATTTTACACTTTAACATCTTGAGACACTTACCTTTAACATGTAACAAAGCTGTTTGCATTGGTGTGGTTTGATTTTGTATGGATCATTTGCCATGTAGTTTGATGATACAATATCCCTTTGTACAAAAAAGTCAAACATTACATCTTAGGCAATAAAAGTAAGGTAATATCCATCTAATGCCAGGGACTGTATCCTCCTGGAATGGTACTTGTGTGGATAATACTCCCCAGTCCCCATCTTATCACCACATGTCATAACCACAAAATTGTATCATCAAAAGGTGTAGGCCTAATGATATGAATTCCCTGACCAAATTTGTGAATTCTTTTACAGGCATCCAAGAAAGGGGTTATACAGAAGATATGGGAAAGAATAAAATCCACTGCAGATGTATCCTTGCAGTCAGATGAAGCTGCAATTATTGACAAGATGGTTGATCCTTCTTATATAGCAATTGTTGAAATGAATTATTTCTTGGGAGCTGTATACCAAGTCTCGCGGAATGAATGCAACTGGGTAGTAGTACCAGAAATGCTCTTCACATTCCAGGCTGGCATAGCATTACCCAAACAATCACCATATCTTAACATATTTAGCAAGATGTGAGTATTCAACCTAGAACATATTATCCAGCCAAAGCTTACTGTGGCCTTAGCACAATGGGTTTCCTAGCAACGAAAATAATATTATTAGCAAAACAGTTCATCGTTGCATAATAAATTATTTGCAGATATTTTCATAACAAAGAATGCTTTTTCAACTATTTTTTTTTCTATATCTAGAATGCCCTCAAAGAGCTGTAACTATTACTGGTTTTTCTCTAATTGTTTCCCTTTTATTATCAATTTACAGATTTCAATTTCATTCATTAGAACCAGAGATTTCCACTATTTTTGAAACAAGGGAAATTTTCCTTACAAAGAAACATTACCCTGTTAAGCATTTGTTCGTTATGCTATCTTCATTTGATCCTCAGAAGGAAATTATATTGTGCAACGGGCCACTGGGATTAGTATCTTTGAGCATTAATTCAACTTATATTATAGAAAACATTGGTTTGAGAGTTCATTATTGTAAGCTGACAATCAGATCCAGGCCCATTCTAATGTATGTAGCTATAGCAAAAATGTATTTGTTTCTAGATTATTCAGTGGACACTGTTCCTTCTTCACACCAGAGCCAAAACATAACCAAGCAAAGTTACCAATGTGGAATTTGTTTACATAATCTCTGGTGGATTGTTAAGATATTTGAGAAAATAATTTGACCCATAAACTCTAGGCTCATTATATTGTATTAACATGGGGTAGATTTGTTCTGGACAAGTCAACACAAAGCCATGTCAGGCACCAGTAACCATCTTCCTTTTGGATTCTCTGAATATCATGTTCTTTTTTATGCAGAATAGAACGGCTCATGGAGACTGGTTTGATGGATAAATGGTTACAAGATTCTTTTCCTGAGAGGAGATGCCTCAAACAAATTGATTCACAGCAGCGTCTGGGTCTGACTGAAATCAAATCTGTACTTTTGATTCTGTGGGTTGGTATCAGCCTATCAACAATTATGCTATTTTTTGAGCTCATGTTTCATAAAAATGCATAAATGTTTTTAATGAAATAATGAGAGAAATGATCTTCAATGATACAATGATAGAAATGATGTCAAAGTTGGCCACAGAAAGTTACTGGTGTTGTTTCAGTTACAAGTATGATGTATATGGATAGCTTTGGCGACATAGTTTTTATTGAATGGCTAATTGCTGTTTTAGAAATACACAGGATATGCTTGTTCTGCAATTTTTGATTGTTTACCATGTTCACTGAGAAATTTGATAAAATTTGAAGTAGCAGCATATTGAATATAATATATAGAAGGATATTAAATTTTGTTGTCTAAGACAACCTTGCGAGACTTATTGCAATGTTTTATCATGATTTTGAAGGCCAAAATTGGACACCTTGGAAACAACGGCCTTTTGCACAACAGCCCATGAAAAATACCCACTAAAATACCCATGAATATATTGATTGGGCGTGTAGTTCTGTGTTGGTAGTCACCAAGCATGCATATGCCCAAGGTTCAATCCCTGCTGAGGCACCACCTCGAGTTCCCCCACTAACAATGACAGGGTTATGAAAGACCAATGGTGCACCCCATACACCTACTTTCTGCTTATTCAAGAGGAAGAAGAAGGTATAGCCTCTTCCTCTTTAAGAGCAAATATTCTTCCTGTTATATCTCACATGAGGCTTATAAGGTGAGGTTTTCTTCTTGAGACATAGAGGTTTAGTATTGATGTATACCACCAGGGGGTGCATGTATGTCCTCTTTTTCCTGAAGCTAAATCCCTCACCAAATGAGCCAAACATAAGTAGAATAGGGAGTGAAAGGTGTGCTTCAAGAGGATAAGGGGAAACCTTTCTCTTCTACTTAAAGAGAGAGAGTCTAGGTGTATAGGGTGGGACTATGCACATTAAAAAACCATTGCCTTGTTCAATGCGTAGGGGCATGGTTTCATTTTCATAGATTTGATCATCAATGACAGAATTGTCAAAACCTAGTTTTTGGTGTGATATAACCATTGATGTTGATACAGCATTAAATACCACTTACTTACCAACCAACACAATATGTACCCATATATATATGGTTGCGAAGTATTGCCTTGTAAAATGTGTGCTTATATTGCTATGTGGAACCACCATTTTATATATAAATTTCTCATAATCAATCGGGATTTTTAGCTGCTCCATTATGCCAAACATGTAGAATGTTGCCTTTGCTGCTGCATATAAAAATGCTTCTTTTTGAGGCTCTAGGACTGAATTCATGGTAAATAATGTGTAACCATAATGCGTTTTCTTCATAATGATTATGAAATAAATACTATTTCAAAGAATTGTCATTTTGCCGTCAATTGTCAGTTGATACCATGATGATTGTGTATCTTCTGATACTATGAGATTAATCCAGATAAATAAGCAAGTTTGATTTGTTAAAATTATGAGACTGGACTGATTATCTCATATGATGATTCAGATAAATGCTTCATGCTTTAACCCTTACGACCCCACAGATTGATAATATAAATTGCTGTTTTTCCCCAAGATTTCCTTGGATTTCCCTCAGGAATTGCTTAAATTTCCATTAATTGATTTCAATGGTTCACCAACCAATAGCAATAAGAATTTTTTTTTTTTGACATGGCTATGTTCTTCGCACATCTTCACCACGTCTCACAACATCAATAGCAATAAGAATGATAGAAATATGGTTTGAAGCACTAAGTAGGGGATCAAATACGCTTTTAAATACTTATTAAAGGATTGTCATTGGAAAAATATGGAAAAATTATTGAAAAACAGCCATTTTTCCAGGCAGCTATGGCCGGATTGGGGACCGCACACTCGAGCAGCTATGGCCGGATTGGGGTCTAAGGGGTTAAAACAAATACCAAAAATGGGCATGTGAATTGGACTGAAAGGTGCACGATGCTGTTTGGCTTGATTTAAGATGACAACAAATATGATATATATTTTACATATTATGTAAAAGAGTCATATGATATGGTTCCATGATTATTTCTGTTCACGGTTGAGTGCCAACCAGAGCCCTTTACATACAATGAAAAAGAATACTGATATTGTTAAATCACAAAACCAACAAACATGGAGGTTAAACTTGCTATTTCATAGCAATCAAAGGTGTGTCTGGGATATCACATTGAGGGTTGATGACCTGACAAGGACCTCTTCCCCAGTTAGTTATGGATTTATCATACCCTCACTATGTTTTAAGGAGAAATTCTAAAGCTTAGATCAGCTGTACGAGCAAAACTATTTTCTACTGCTGGATTTACTTGTCTGTACGAGTGATGCATTGATCACTTTACAACATAGCATACACATTTGTGTTTTATATCAGCTATAGAATGATGCAGTTTACACATCTTGCACACATATGTATCATACTTATCCATGGTGACACACACACACACACAGATTCAAACTTCATGTCCTAGTCAGAAGTCCTAAAAGGAAATTTTTCTTACTACCAGGTCTTTTCTGTGTCACCATGAGAATGATAATATTCGTTTGTTACTACTCTCCATTTTTCATCACTCCATTAAACTCCTCTTAAACCTGTGTCATCCAAGGGTACCTTAAAAATGTGTGATGACAAGTTTTTGCATTTGTTTACCGACATCTAAAAGGGGGGGTTCACCAGAAGATATGGAAAAAATTAAATCGACTGAAGATTCATCATTACTGGATACTCTAGCTGAGATGATTGACAAGATGGCAAACCCTTCCAATACCAAAATTGTTAGTAGGTGGAACTTCTTTGGAGTCTCTAGGAATGAATGCAACTGGGATGTATGTACTGCCAGAGGTGCTCTACATATCTCATGCTGCTTTAATGCTCCCAAACATTCACCATTATTTTGACCATTTCAAAAGTCTAAATGTGGGAATGGCACCTTCAAACTTAACCCAATGTGGGAATGTAATTTCTGGAGCAGGAATGGCCCAATGATTTTAGACAAAACTGCTCAAAGATTTAATAATGACTAGGTAAACAAGCTAAATTGCTTTATATTTCTGTCTTATTTGTCCAGATCAAGGAAAGTTAACTCTGTTGGATGCATGGGCATATATGATTAAGGGTTGGTTTTTATAATATCTTCTCTTTATACAGAATTCTATGGCTCACACAAACTGGTTTAATGAATAAGATTCAGTTCCCGTACGGAGATGCAAAAAACAAATGGATTCATCACAACCACTTGGTCTCGCCAAAATTAAATCTCTAATTTTGATTCTGTTCATAGGCATATGCTTAGCAACAATTGTTCACTGTATTGAAATCATCACCATGTTTAATGAAATAATTAGAGAAACAATGTCAAAGTCAATCAGAGTATATTGTATCATTCAGTGATGATATTGAGTTACCAAACTGTAGAAATGACGGCTAGTGCAAAGGACAAAATCTGAAATGAGCAGGATTCTCTGGTTCTTCATTTGTGAATTAAAGGGATTAAGGATTGACCAGCATGTTTCTGAATGAACCAGCTTATATGATTTGTGAGGTCGGACCAATACTCTGGGAATACAAAACAAAGAAAGAAAAAAACATACGTCGCTGACTTACATTTTAAGATATATAAATTACGTATGTGAAAATGTGGTTATACCAAAGGTGTCTAGAGGATAACAATAGGTTCTCCCTCCCTAACATTCAGTTCAGATTATATTCTCTTTCCTCAGCAAAGTCCTGGAAATAAGTAGATAGGTCTAGATTAGATACTGAGAACTTAAAACATGAATCATCCTCATTATTATGCATATAGTCTGTTTGCCAAAGCCCATTTTTGGGCTTAACCTTGACAAGGCGTCCATACAATGTTTTTTGATGGATTCTTTATCTCCTGAATCCTCTGATTTCAAATCTGCCGGGTGCCAAGCTGAAATCTTTGGGCAACTCGAGTTATTCACGTTATAAGAAAAAAAGTTGGAAAATACAATTTAAATCATAAAAAAAATACATTTTTGATGTATAGTTCACAACTACTGTATTGTGGAGCATTTAAGTCTATAAAACATGATAGAAAACATGTTACTAACCTTTTTGTTATATGTAATTGACCTATGACCTATCTAGGTCACTTATGTAGGTCACAGATATGAGATATTGTCAATCATTTTAATGAATGAGAATATAGGTTGCTTTACATGTCAGGGGCCAGAAATAATAGTAAATCACTATTAAACTTCACACAATAAAGGTTCTTTAGATAAATACTTATTAATACATAGTTATCCACAATAGACTTGCTCTTTCTCCTCATACATATTATATGCTTGGAGACATACAAACATGTAGACCAAGAATCTTCCCATTGATATTTACTTCACTGAATATAGGTCCTGGCAATGTAGTAGTTTTTTAATAAAATCATAATCATCCAGGGAATTAGACTTGTTAAGGCCCTTAGGTTATGATGATAATTATATATCTATTTTTCAATGTAACCAAACTTTGTGAGAGCACAATTGTTCTTGTATTTTCAGGCCATGAACAGTCAGGAATAATAGCAAAATGACCTTTATTCAGACTTCATAAAGAATTCAGCATTAAATGTTGTGTGATAAATGATTATGATAGATATACACTGTCATGTTCATCATTGATAGCATAATTCATAAGTAATCAATCTTGAAAACATATTTCCGATTATATTCTGTAATGACTCATTTAAGATTATATAAACCATAAAGATTTAAGGGTCCTCTTGCTCTCTGTGAGGAAATACTGTGATATGGCAATATATTACATGAAATCCTGCCAAACTAACTTATGCCATCTTTATTCTGGGGACATACCTAGGAGATTATGATAGCCTTATTTATTCATCAATGTTGCACATCAACTTACCAATAATCATAGTAAATGATGATTATCGTGATGTCTTGGGTATGAAGAAAATAATCAATATTGTTTTGTTTGTTGGGGTAGCTTGACGTCTGGCCAACCCTTATTGGTTATTTCCAGGCTGCACAAGGTAATGCTTTTCAGCTAAGGGGTAATTATATCTATGATATGATTTAGAAGAAACCCTCCACTGGGTGCAATACCTTACTCGTTCCGAAGAGTGGCAAGAGGTCTTTCATGTGCAATGTCCCATAGAAAGGACACCACACACCTGGCCTTTGGTGACCCTGTCGGGAGCACAGGGTAAATAATCAATAGATCACTGGCTTCTTATGCATCTATGTAGATGTCTTCCACACCTAAATATTTATCTTGACATACTTGTTTGGTAGTGCTCAAAATATATGCTCTTGAGAGAGGGAACACCCAACCTAAACCTATTTGTGCAGTTTTACATTTCTATGTGTTTTGACTTTTATTCAGACCTTGTGGTATTCCCAAGAGTTGAAAGAGTATTTCTGATAGGTCAGCTATAGATATCTACAAAATATTGTGCAGTTGAAGTGTGGGAATTCAAGAATATTATAAGGTCCTCAGTTGTCATCAGGATAATCTCTGTTTGGCATTTACCTAGTCTTAAGGTTAAGATCAAGTTTAAAAAGTTATATGAATGGGAATTCTCTATTATAGGCTTCTTTCTAGGATATCTCAATCTCTGAGACATGGGTCTTGAGAGGGATGTACAGGAAAAGACTATTGCTGTGCCCCTATAGATTATCATACCCAGGTATTTTACAGAATTAAAAGTATGTATGTATTTTCATGTACATGTCCTAGAGTAGGGCCCATACAGTGTGCTTCTTTATACATGTAGGTAAAGGGGGCCAGACTTCTGACCACTGGAGGGCACTGCGTGCCCACTCCCTGGTCAGAAGTCTCATCAGAACTTCCATCAGAACTCTGGGAATATATAAAGCCCATGATATTAGGGCTAGTAATTACGTCTGTTGTATGCCCTGGAGTAGTACAGACTATGTTCATTCCACTATTGGATATACTTCAACAATAAAGGACTATATATTTTCATCCTTTACTATTTAGTCTTTTGGGATATACCCTGGGGACACTTTGCTTTTTATATTATCAGGGGCTTGTACATTACATGGGGTAGATAACAATATCACCTACATAAAAACATACAGCTCTTTGTTTTTAACTGCAACTACAGATAATTATTAGTCAAATGAAGACACTTGACTATGAAAAAACATTAGCATTATGTGCTTTAAGAAAATCAGGGACTGTCTGAGATGGTTAGAAAGGGATATATGTTTTAAGGAGTAGCATTGACTGAACAAGTCAGGGAGAAAATGTATTAATACAATGAGAGCACTCCTATGTCACAGCTGTAGATGAAAATTAGAAAGACAAAAGGTGGAGAGAAACAAAGTTTGAACACATTTATAGGCCAGGAAAGTTAGTTTTTATAAACAATATAACTTAAATGCCAACACATACCCCAAAATAAGGTGAATTCATATTGGAATAGATGGAGATGATTTTATCGACAGACATATTTTTCTTAGATCTAGCTGTCCTTCCCTAATTTGTCCCTTTTAATTGTAGCTGTAGAGCACTGCATAGCATTTTCAGACAGCCCTCATACAAGTCTCATATTTTGCATTGTTTGTGTGTGCATTCTACAACAAGTAATTGGTTTTTTTATATACTGACATGACTTTGGAATAGTTCTAAGCAATGTCTATATTGTTTGATAGACCCATTTTTGTGAATAACTACAGTAAACTATATGTCAAATCTGAACATATGACTCTTTTTTTTCCTTAGCCCATTAGTCTACTTTAATCCTAAATTCTTTATTATCATTTGTAATTACTTGGTAAATGGAGTTACATGTGTTGTCTAAAAAATGTTTGATTACTTTGAACAATAGATATAAATCATTATAACATGAGGCCCTTAACAACTCTAATGATCTGGATGATTCTTGGTCTATTGAAAAATACGACATTGTTAAGGACCTAAATTCAGTGAAGTTAATATCAATGGGAAGATTCTTAGTCTATATGTTTGTATGTTTGCAATCATATGATATATATGAGAGAGAAAGAGCAAGTCTATTGTGGATAACTATGCATAAGTAATTATTTATGTAAAGAATCTTTCTAATGTGAAGTTCAATAGTGATTTACAATTATTTATGGACCCAGACATGCACAGAAACCTTTATTCTCATTCATTAAAATGATTGACAATATCTCATACTTGTGACCTACATAAATGACCTAGAAAGGTCATAGGTCAATTACATATTACAAAAAGGTTAGTAACATGTTTTCTATCATCTTTTATGGATTGACATGCTCAACAATACTGTGTTTGTGAAAAAATAATCAAAAATGCGTTTTTTATGATTAAAATTGTATTTTTCAACTTTTTTTCTTAAAACGTGAATAACGCGAGTTGCCCAAGGATTTCAGCTTGGCACCCGGCAGATTTGAAATCAGAAGATTCGGGAGATAAAGAATCCATCAAAAAACATTGTATGGACGCCATGTCAAGGTATACCCCTCTGGGCAATAGACTAATATATGTATAAATAAACATATCTTCTAACTTTTCATATCATAATCTCCTATCCGTCTGTTGGAAGAGCATATTCATGTAAAACAAATCTGTCAACAACAAAAAATGTATTATGTAGAATAAATATTTTTTAATATCACATTCCACATGTAAAAATACATTTCAACAAAAATGTGGGGGTCATAGTTTAAATAAGATATTTACCATAAAAGAATATAGAAAAATTGCAATAACAAAATTTCATGTTTGTGTAAAAATTCTTTTGGTATTGAAGGTATTGTGATGAATGTCTATTCATCAGGTGTCAAAGCTAAAATGTGAAAGATGAAACGATACGATAGATACACCTTGTAACGGGCCCGAAAGCCGAAACCCGAGAAATAATGTAAACTGGAAATGAAGTCGGTATAACCACGTGATGTCACTATGACCACGTGACGTGAGATAGCCAATCAGAGCTGACCGCTAGGGTATAAAAGGGGCGGTGAGGCCCGAAAATAAAGAGTTCCTTCGTAGTACTCCTGGTGTTCACACATGTCTTCTTCCTCTAGGAGCCCCTTAGGAGGGATTCCATTCAATAAGATGATCGCATATGGACTAAGTAACCAGAAAATACAAGTAATATTGGTAAAGTTATAGGAAAATTAGACATAAAATAGTACGGGGTCAGAAGTCCCGAAAGACCGAAAACATGGCCCGAAGGCCCGAAATAGCCCGACTGACGACCCGGGAACGGAAGACTGGCCAGGTACGGAAGCCCGAAATTTGTAGTCCAATGACTGGAGGTACCTAGGCTTGACTGGCTCGGCCCCACGCTACCAAACAATAGGCGACCGTCGGCCCGAAACCTCCGGCTGAGATAAAAGAGGGTAGATCCCCCCCCAGCTGGCCCAGAGAGCACGAACACGAAGAGACGGCCCAGACCCTTACCCCCTACTCTTGCCCTCCACCATCCTCTGCACCCGATGGCTGAAACCCCTCGGTCCAGTCCAACCAACACATCCTTCCCCCTTCAACGAATACCGATCCCCGACCGACCCACTCAGTCACCCTCGTGCGCGAGGCATGACTCTTGATCTCACATCTTGGCTTATTGCTCGGCCTCCGTGCCCAGCTGAGAACCAAAATAACCCCCACGTCCCTCTGCTGTAGATATCGGGGAAACCCCGAACTACCAAGGAACGTCACAGTATCTATACTCAATTTATGACTTCCCCATGCTCCTAAGATTCTCACAACATGTGGCACTGTGTTCAGCCATAAATCCCTATACTATATATATAAACAATGTAATACAGTTTTTTTTATATTGACTTATAGGTATCAATGTATGGTGTATATTTATATTAATTCCATAAAGGACATCTACTATAAACAACAGGGGTCTCCACCACCTGGAACTGATGTGGCCTCTAGTTGGCTATTCACTATCAGTCACTTTTCAGTTGACACTTGGAGAGACCACACCTGTACCTTTTGCCCTGGAATTTATAATACAATTTTTTCTTTATGTCGGGCAGTTGACCTGCCGCTTGCTTACAGCCCAACCCATGACTTGTCTCATTTATTATGTGATTCAGTATGAGAGTTTATACAATACCTAACACACGCTAGTATCCAATATGACCATTTTCATCCAGAGTTTGAAAGACTGTTAACTAGAATATATCAGGGCATGAAATAATCATAGTCTGACAGGTGCACCAGATTTTACTAGTGCCTACAATTATTACTTACACTCATTCATTGAAAATAATGAACAATGAAAACCAGATGAATCTTTGATAAAAAAAAAGGTTTTCCCATCTGAAATATTTACAAATGGTTAGAATTAGGTCTGTATTATCAGAAATTATTTGAAACAGATGACATAATTATGAAATGGAGTCGCCTGTTTGATATGGACAGCATTTATATAAGCAGGTGACTGTTTCCAGGTGAAAGCAGAATATTGACAGCCCTGGGGCAAACACAAACACCACCCTGGATTTACCAACCTCTGTATATTTACAAAGGTAGGCTACTTAATTCGTTTGAAATGACATATACAGAAAGAGTAAACTAAGAACCCATTAGTCTTTCGTTCAGCATTCTGTCTCTGCAAATATTTAAAGAACAATAAACATTTTAAGTGAAACCAATAGAGCTCTGCATTTATCTTTGGAAGTAACAGGCCATGGCTTGCACCAAAATAGCATTATATTCCTACTGTACCACTTGTCACCAAAGCCTTGTCTTTGCATAGATAGAATGGGTTGTGTCCTCCTTTCATGGTTGCTGTTGTTAGTAGTGATGAATTGTTTCACATTTACAGGTAGGTTTATTTCTTCATTCTTCGTCTCCATTTGCATTTTTCACATCAATATCAAAGTATGCAGATTTCTTAGTAAGCAGATTCCAAAGAAGTGCCAATCTAGAATAATTTTGAAATCTAAATAACATGCTTAGCTCTTCCATACTTGAGCCATACATAGTACCAAGAGCAAGGGAATTCCTCCTGAGGGCAAATGTGTTTCTGTCTTAAATCCATCAGTGGATAACTGAATGCTTGCACAGTTTTGGAACTTGAAGATGCCTACTGAATTGTTATCATATGCATATTAAGATTAACACAATGAACAATTTCCTTCCTCTTGAATGATATTAGGTACATACAGTCAGATATTGGAATCAGCTCTTGACTGTCTCTAGTTCTCATTGTATTAAGATGGTTGACATTTTGTTACAAAATTAATGCTATTGATCATATATTATATTTGTGTTACAATGGAGTCCTTAAGACCTCATTTCTAACAGAAGATAGCTCATATATATGTTGTTGATCACTAAGTATTAGCTGTTACTTTTTGAAAAACATAATCACAACATTCAATATTAAGCTGGGGTAATAATAATTCCCTGTTACCATAATGCAACATACTTTTCTCCTTCAGAAACCTACATGTCAAAAGAGGTGGGTCTACTGCTGTCCAGTTTGATTGAAAAGAATAATCTCTCAAAAGCAGTATACTTTGGTGATGAAACTATAGCAGGTAAAGCTCAACTTCAATTCTTTTTTAAATTTCAAATATTGTTGGTTAAGTGAAAAGCATTTTTTGATATTTTATTCATTTTGTTGATTGCCTCATTTCTATGTAATACCTTTTCTTTATAGAAACTTCATGTGATGCATACTTTACATTATCAAGTTAATTTCAATTGTTCTAAGGTACTCAATTGTAAAGTTGAATCATCATTTTGTTGTTTCTTTGCAAAATATGTGTTGCAGGAATTCAACCAATGGAACTGATAAAGATATATGTTATGAGCTGCAGTCATGCCTCAATGGCCACTCACAGCTACAAGGACTTCATAGAGGATGGGAAGGATATGTTCTTGAACATTATAATCAACTGTCCATATCAAGATACTGTGCAGGTATTTATCAACCTCAATATATTAGATTATGAATTATCTTTTTTAGCTATGTGAAAACATGCACTGACTGCTTATTATCAACATTTTAGGATATTTAGAATAAAGGGGCCATGATTAGAAACCATTGTTACATGTGTTACATCATGAGGATATTTATCAGAGGATGCTAATTTGTGAAACATTGATTAATGACAGATTACATAGAAAGATAAGGTTAGCTGATCATTTCCATTTCTATTCATGAAATGTAACAAATCCTTTTGTACTGATTAACATTTCAAAATATTCATATGATTAAATTTTGAGACCAATAAAGAATTTGATATCAATTCTGTTACAATATTTCTAGGAATTATTAATGAAGATTCTACCATCACATTTGAATACCAACATTAGTATGGCCCTACTGTTGCCCATCTTGAATGTCATTGTCATTTCATATCAGCTTCCAGGGAGTGTTGAAATTGATTCATTGCAACTGAAAAATAATTTGATGAACAACATTGTGTATGTGATTGATAAAACAGTAAGTATAAGAGGATCTGGATCGATAGTTTGCCCAATTATGATTCAATATGCAGCTTTTCGATGTATTCTGCCTGATCAGTAAAAAGAGGGAAGAAAAGTTATATCACTTGCCTCTAATGAGTAATCAATTTAGAAGGTAAATGGCATTTCCTTTGCTATGTGTGTTTCCAGAATGAGGATTCCATATCATCAGATGACTCTGAAGCTGCAATAGTATGTCAAAGATATGCCCTGTATAAGTATAAATGGGCTAACAAGGTCAATAGTTCAGGACATTTTGATCATAGTGCTCATGTATCGAAAAGTTGTGTCATTAAAGGAAATACTCATATACTACAACACACCTTTAATGGTTTCAATGGAAAACTTCTGAAGGTTGGTTATCACGAGGTAAGTGGGAATAATACTATAAATCCATACTAGGTAACATCAATGTGTGTTCAATGATTACATTAGGGTCTAGTTGCCTAACAATTAGCATAGGTCTATCAGAAGAGAGGATTATATATTTAGTTTCTTCCCGTTTACAAACTATGGAAAAGTGACAAGTTAGCCATTTAGATATGAATTCTAAAGATTTCAATATCAGAGGAGAAGTTACTGGGCAAAGGGATTGGTAACTATAGATCTGGACAGCAAGAAACAGCTCATTTTGTGTTCCTTTTTATTGTGACATAGCAAAAGTTTAGAGTTCTGGCTAGATATTATAAATGTTATTTTATATGAAGTGTCGTAAGTAGCTGGACATAATTATGTTGTCATTACACTTTGAATCTGCCACTGAGGTTACATTTTGGGAAATGACGAACTAACAGGAGTTGACAAAAAATGTTCAGGTTTTTGAGTCGTTTCTTGTGTCCCAGATCTATAGACTACATTTAATTCATTATTATGCCTGACCCCAGAGCTGGCTTAGGGGATAGGGAACTGTTCCCTAATACTAAAACAACAGGATAAGGTAACCTAATGATTTCCTGTGTGGTCCAGATAAAGGACAGCCAACACAAGCACTTGAGGAGGGGTTCTAACTAGGTCCTGAGGATCCTAAGATGACTTGAGCACCCACTGACTCAGGAAGGTGCCTCTATGGCAGCCGCAAGACAATCTGGACTGTTAATGTGCTCAAGAATATGTAATAGCTATGATAAAAGGTTAATAGTAGATTATGACATGGCATTCCATTCCTAATAATAGAATACCAATTTTGCCTGATCCCCAACCCTCATACACCCTGTCCAACATTTTTGAGGCCCATGAACAACTTCGAGACACCTCCAAATCCCATCTACACCGTGAATTTCTTGGGCATATGCAAACATCGAACCAGGTGTTTACAATACTTATATACGTAAGCAACCATTCAAAACTTCATGAACGTGCTGAGCATGGAATAGCCTGTGATGCAGGTGACAATATCTCACTTAATTGCAGGGATTACTGGCACACCCTCGTTGTAAGTTAACTCAGAATTTCAGAGTAGACTGAACAATTGAGCAATCACCTAACATAACCAGTTAATTATGGTGTACAAAGTACATCGTCAAATATTAATTAGCAAGGGAAATGGAAGGGAATATTCATACATTAGATACTCAGCTTTCAATTCTTATTGAGCCTACAAGGAGGCTTATATTATTCCAAAAGATGAATCTCTACATGATTGATGGATTAGCCTATGGAAACTATAGTTTCTAGGTTAGCCCATCAGAAATAATCATTCAAGGAAACAGATCAGCAAGATTAGAATATGAAGAAGTCATATGATGTGGTGGTTTGAGAGTCTTAAAGATTTGGTTGTATGTTACAATTTTCTCATTCATCTATTGATTTCACATTTTCAACAGGATAGTATATTTGTAATGAGACAGAAAGATGTGAAAACTGGTGAAATGGTATTCAGAGGCAGATCTATCAGAGTTTTAGAGTCTTTGGCTGAAAAACTAAATTTTACGTAAGTATTCTTATTCAGGGGTTCCCATTTTAACTCTTAATCCATCAAGAAAGATTAACTGTTTTGTAACAATTGGTACTTTGGTTAACCCTGCTAAAGTAAACTGACGTAATCTATTTACATCTCTACCTTAGCTCTTTATCTCTTTAGGTATAACCTTATTCCTACTGTAGATGGTAGTTATGGAGTTCCAGATGAAAATGGCAAGTTCAATGGCCTGGTTGGTATGTTGGCTCGAATGGTAAGTTTATAAACAGTGCTGGGAAATTTGGAGTCATATAGGAACAGTGAAATTGTTGTGTTGTTATAAGTAATAGCAGGACAAATACTACGTTATTTCAGTTACTCGGTAATGTTATATATGATTATGGCCTTCAGTCATCCTTCATCAATTCGAAAAAATTGTCCGTGGCTGATTTTAACAAATATTCCTGTAGAATTAAACTGCCACATCTAAATGAGTGCTTTTAGAATGGGTAACAAGTATAGGAAAGTTAAAATTAGAGACTCAAAATTCTGGTAATGATTCATTAAACATTGTTGCACCTTTTTGAAGATGAAGAGTAAGTAGGGCAAGGACTAATTTGTAAATAAGTCAAGGGTTAAAGAGAGGCCTAGGATATGTGCGGATCTGTATTAGTTGAATTGGTCAAGGAAAACTAACTTTTTAAATAACGTTATGCAATTTTTCATAGTTATCATTTTACTGTAAGCCTAACTAGAAATTATCCAACTGCAGCTGACTAACACTTG
Source organism: Lepidonotus clava (assembly GCA_936440205.1). Taxonomy (NCBI): domain Eukaryota; kingdom Metazoa; phylum Annelida; class Polychaeta; order Phyllodocida; family Polynoidae; genus Lepidonotus; species Lepidonotus clava. The sequence continues at coordinate 12,429,961 of OW387138.1, forward strand.
TGTGTCTGCTCACACTTTAGGAAATTGATATGGTAATCAACAATTTGATAGCAACAACATCTAGGGACAAAGTGATGGACCTTACCTTTCCTTTTGAGGAGGATCCAGTAGTTGCAGTATACAAATTTGATACTCCAAGCGTTGGATGGGTTTCTTTTTTAACACCATTTAAGGTAAAGTAGATTCATTAAACGCATATAATTAGAATTATATAAAAGTTATCATTTTCTGTTGGATATGTACAAACCTAAGAAATTCATATAAGAATGACTAATTCAGTTTCAGGTATGGCTGTTACTTCTTGCTTTGCTTTTCTTCATGGCCATGTCAATGTGGCTATTTGGAATTCCATACATGCTCTGGACTTCCCAAATAAGTAATCAGAGATCTTTAGATAAAGAAATATCATGCTGGAATGTGTATAGCGGAATGCTTTATCAAAGTAAGGCACATCTTTGGTTGCTTTTCTTAAAAACAATTAGCTTTTAGCATAACAAAACTTGTTATTGTATGCTTGATACCTTTGCTATTTGTTACTAATACATGCTGAAGAATAGCTTACATATCATTTTCTCATATCAATTGCCAAGTTTGTGCTAGATTGAAAATGCTTTTCTTTGAGGCAAATGTAATATTTGAAAAGAAATGGTACTAAAACTGAAAAGCATTATCCTATACAAATAGTTTTGGAATAAGTTTTGTATGATCCTAAAATATTATAACTTTTTTTCTGTAGGTGTCCCTCACATATCCTCTTCCTTGACTATTCGAGTCATCTTCATAGGATACTTATTTATGGTAGTGTTTATTATAGCCTATTATAATAGTAACCTGAAGGCTATGACAGCCATTCCTAAAGTTACTCCCAAATATTCCAATTTAAAAGAACTGGCAGAAGATGATGAGGCAATCTTCTTGATTAATAAGGTTACAGGCTTGAGAGGTGCTGTGGAGGTGAGAATCTTTCATATTATCATGTTACACTTTAACATCTTGAGACACTTAAGCTTACCTTAACAGATCCTTAAACATGTAACACAGCTGTTTGTGTTGAAGTGGTTTGCTTTGGTATGCACCATTTGCCATGTAATTTGATGATATAAAATACCTTAGTACAAAGAAGTCAAACATTAAATCTTAGGCTATAAAAAGTAAGGTAATATCTATCTACTGCCATGGACTGTATCTGCCTGGAATGGTACGTGTGTGGATAGTACTCCCCCATCCCTATCTTATCACTACATGTCATAACCACAAAACTGTATCACCAACAGGTGTAGGCCTAATGATATGAATTCCCTTACCAAATTTGTGAATTCTTTTACAGGCATCCAAGAAAGGGGTTATACAGAAGATATGGGAAAGAATTATATCCACTGCAGATGTATCATTGCAACCTGATGAAGCTGCAATTATTGACAAGATGGTTGATTCTTCTTATATAGCAATTGTTGATATGAATTATTTCTTGGTCACTGCATACCAAGTCTCCCGGAATGAATGTAACTGGGTAGTAGTACCAGAAGATCTCTTCACATATCAGGCTGGCATAGCATTACCCAAACATTCACCCTATCTTACCACATTTAGCAAAATGTGAGTATTCAACCTAGAACACATTGGACTAGTATCTTTGATCATGAATTCAACTTTTGTTATAAATAAAACTGGTTTGAGAGTTCATTTTTATAATCTCAAAATTGGATCCAGATCCATTCTAATGTATGTAACTATAGAAAAATACTATGTATTTGTTTCTAGCTAGATTATTCAATAACCACTGGTCCCCTCTTCAAACCAGATTCAAAACATAACCAAGGAAAGTTACCAATATGGACTTTGTTTACATAATCTTGGGTGGATTCTTAAAACATTTGAGAAAATAATTTGTTCCATAAATTCTATATCCATTTCTTTATTTATATGGGCTAGATTTGTTCTGGACAAATCATGACGAAGCCACGTCAGCTGCCAGTACCCATGTTCATTTTGGATTCCTAAAATATTATATTCTTCTTTTATACAGAATTGAACAGTTCATGGAGACTGGTTTGATAGATAAATGGTTTCAAGATTCTTTTCCTGAAAGGAGATGCCTCAAACAAACGGATTCACAGCAGGCACTAGGTCTGAATGAAATCAAATCCATACTTTTGATTCTATTTGTAGGTAGCATCCTATCAATAATTGTCTTATTTTTTGAGCTCATCTTTCATAAAAAACACAAAAACATTTTAATGAAACAATGAGAGGAATGATGTTCAATTATACAATGAGAGAAATAATGTCAAAGCTGGCTACAGAATGTCACAGAACACCTTGTCTCGATGACGCTGTTGCTTCAATTACCAGTGTTGATGTATATGGATAACTTTGGCAACAAAGCTTTTTTTGAACCGCTAATTGCTGTTTTAGAAATTAATAGGATATGCTTGCTCTGCACATTAGCACTAGAGGTGATGACCGGCTATCTATTAATTGTTTGCCATGCTCACTGAGAAATTTGACAAAATTTGAGCTAACAGCATATTGAACATAATATAAAGAAGGATATTTATTGTCCAAGTAACCCTTGCAATATAGAGTCTTATCGCCATGTTAAATCATGATTTGAGGACCAATATTTGACACCTTGGAAACAACCCTTTTGTACAACAGCCTCCACCCACATGAATATATAGATGGGGTGTTTGGTAATGTGTTGATAGTACACTCACCAAGCATGCATACGGCCCAGTATCAATCCCTGCTGAGGCACCACTTTGAGTTCCCCCAGTAACAATGACAGGGTTAAGAATGACCAAAATGGGCCACCAGCCATTCTGTGTATGGCTCTGACTATTGGACTATGCACATTAAGGAACAATTGCCTTGGTAAATGTGTAGGGGCATGGTTTCATCCTTTTCATAGATTCGATCATCAATGACAGAATTGTCAAAACTTAGTTTTTGGTGTAAAATGACCATTGATGTTGATACATCATTAAATACCACTTACTTACCAACTAACAAAATGCATACGGGTGGTCCATGTATATGGTTGCGATCGAAATATTGCCTTGTGATATTTATGCTTATATTGATATGTGGAACCACCATTTTACATATTAATTTGTCATACTCAATTGGGATCTTTAGCTGCTTCATAGGTCAACAGAGTGATAGTTTTGATATCATGATGTCTTTGTCCTGCTCTCTTTTGACTTCTTTATGCCAGACATGTAGAATGTTGCCTTTGTTGTTGCATACTGAAAAGCTTAAGATTTCTTCCAAGGCTCTGGCTGGGGCTGAATTGATTGTAAATGACATGTAACCAGGTTAGGGACGGACTGCTATTCTTGCACTGAGGCAGCATTGTGCAGCGATGCAAGATATGACAACGTTGATTATTATTTCATAATTTGTTGATTTATGGTTATATCAACGTATAAAATACTTTACATTATAAAAAAAGCTTAGATAAATCAATTTTGCCCCAATATATTTCAAAATTTACCTTTCATCCAAAAGAATGTGTTCAAAATGGTCAAAAATGAGCACTGAATCGGCAAAATAATGCACAATCTTGTTTTTATTTGTTTACATCACGTGGTATAGATACTGGAACTCTATTGGCCAGAAATATTTAAACAAAGATATTTTAAAATCTGTACGGTAAAAATCTATCAAATTTTCAAATATTGTATGAATTAAACTACTCTTTATTTTTAAAAAATCGTTAGAACTCGGCAATAAAGATGAGATGAGTTATTTCAATTTTTAAACATTTGTTTACATCACGTGGTATAAAAGCTGCTACCCTATTGGTCAAAAATGCTTAAACAAAGATTAAAAAAGAACTATATGGTAAAAATCTGTTTAATCATCAAATATTATCTAAATTATACTATTCTTTGTGTACATACACTTGTTAGAATTCGGCAACAAAAATAAGATGAGTTATTTCAGTTACAAATTAAATTGCCTACAGCGATGCAAGATAACAATACACCTGTGTTGCAAGATGTAGCAACGATGCAAGATATAGTATCGTTGCAATTTCAAGTCTTGTCCCGAACCTGGTAACCATACTGCATTTTCTTTATATATGAAATAAATACTATTCCAGAGAATTGTCATTTTGCTGTCAATTGTCACTTGATACCATGATCATTGTGTATTTTCTGATATTATGAGGTTAATCCAGATAAATAAGCAAGTTTGATTTGTAAGAATTATCAGACTGGACTGACTATCTCATACATATGGAATCAATAATTTGGAAACTTTACAAATGGGTTTTATGTTCTAATGAAATAAGATAACAAAAATGAACATGCATAATATTTCTTAAACATGCCAAGGGAAATGTAAAAGATGATGCTTCAGATAAACGCTTCATGCTTTAACCCTTTAGACCCCAAAGATTGTTAATATAAATTGCTGTTTTTCCCCAAGATTTCCTTGGATTTCCCTCAGGAATTCCTTAAAATTCCATTAATAAATTGATTTCAAAGGATCACCAACCAATAGCAATAAGAATTTTTGTTTTGTTTTGATGTGTTTATGTTCTTTACACATCTTCACCACATCTCACAACATCAATAGCAATAAGAATGATAGAAATATGGTTTGAAGCACTAGGTAGGGGATCAAATACACTTTTAAATACTTATTAAAGGATTGTCATTGGAAAAATTACAGAAAAACAGCGGAAAAACTGCCATTTTTCCCAGCAGCTATGGCTGGATTGGGGTCCGCACCCTCGAGCAGCTATGGGCGGATTGGGGTCTTAAGGGTTAAAACAAATACCAAAGATTTGCATGTGAATTGGACTGAAAGGTGCACGGTGCTGTTTGGCTTGATTTTAAATGACAACAAATATAATATATTTTTTACATATTATGTAAAAGAGTCATATGATATGGTTCGATGATTATTTCTGTTCATGGCTGAGTGCAAACCAGAGCCCTTCACCTACAATGAAAAAGGATGCTGATATTGTTAAATCACAAACCAACAAACATGGAGGTTAAACTTGCTATTTCATATCAATCAAAGGTGTCTCTGGGATATCACATCTCCAGTTAGTTATGGACTTATCATACCCCTACTATGTTTTTAGGAGAAATCTAAAGCTTAAATCAGCCGTATGAGCAAAACTATTTTCTACTGCTGGATTTACTTGCCTGTATGAATGATGCTTTGCTCACTTAACAACAGAGCATATACATTTTTGCTTTATATCAGCTATAGATTGATGCAGTTTACACATCTTGCACACATATTTATCATACTTATGTATGGTGACACACACACAGATTCAAACTTCATGGCATAATCAGAAGTCCTAAAAGAAAATATTTCCTACTTCCAGGACTTTCTGTGTCACCAAAAGAATGATAATATTATCATGCTGGTTACTACTCTCAATTTCTCATCACTCCATTAAACTCGTCTTAAACCTGTGTCAACCAAGGGTAACTTAATAGATATGCAGTGACAATTTTTTACATTTGATTACAGACATCTAAAAGGGGCTTCTCCAGAAGATGTGGTAAGAATTCTAATTAAATCCACTGAAGATTCATCATTACTGGATACTCTAGCTCAGATGATTAACAAGATGGCAAACCCTTCCAATACCACAATTGTTAGTAGATGGTACTTCTTTGGCATCTCTAGGAATGAATGCAACTGGGATGTACTGCCAGAGGTGCTCTACACAACTAATGCTGGTTTTCAAAAGTCTTTAGAAATGTGGGAATGGCCCTTTCAAACTTAGCCCACAGTGGGAATGTAATTTCTAGAGCAGAAATGGTCCAAGGATTTTAGACAAAACTGCGCATGCTCAAAGATTTAATAACGCCTAGGTAAACAAGCTAAATTGCTTTATATGTCTGTCTTATTTGTCCAGATCAAGGAAAGTTAACCCTGTTGGATGCATGGTCATAATTATATGATTAAGGGTTGATATTTATAATGTCTTCTCTTTATACAGAATTCTATGGCTCACACAAACTGGTTTAGAAGATAAAAGGTTTCAAGATTCAGTTCCCAAAAGGAGATGCAAAAAAAACAACTGGATTCATCACAACCACTTTGTCTCGCCAAAATTAATTCTCTAATTTTGATTCTGTTCATAGGCATACGCTTAGCAACAATTGTTCTATGTATTGAAATCAAAAACACACACCACGTTTAATGAAATATAATGAGAGAAACAAATAAATAATGTAAAAGTCAATCAGAGTATATTGTATCATTTTGTGACAATGTTGAGTTACCAAACTGTAGAAATGGTGGCTAGTGCAAAGGAAAAAATCTGAAATGAGCAGGATTCTCTGGTTCTTAACTTTTGAATCAAAGACAATTAAAGGGAATAAGGATTGACCAGCATGTTTCTAAATGAACCAGCTTATATGATTTGTGAGGTCAGACCAATACTCTGGGAATACAAAACAAAGAAAAAAACTACTTCACTGACTTACATTCTAAGATATATAAATTATGTATGTGAAAAAGTTGTTATACCAAAGGTGTCTATAGGATAACAATAGGTTCTCCCTCCCTAAAATTCAGTTAAGATAATATCCTCTTTCCTGAGCAAAGTCCAGGAAATAAGTAGATACATCTAGATTAGATACTGAGAAATTAGAACATGAGTCATCCTCATAATTATACATATATATATATATATACATATCTTCTAACTTATCATATCATAATCTCCTATCCGTATTTGGAAGAGCATATTCATGTAAAACAAATTTGTAAACAACAAAAAATATATTATGTAGATTAAAATTTTTTATAATATCACATTACACATGTAAAAATACATTTCAACAAAAATGTGGGGGTCACTGTTAAAATAAGATATTTACCATAACAGAATATAGAAAAAATTGCAATAAAAAATGTCATGTTTGTGTAAAATTTCTTATTTCTTTGGTATTGAAGGTATATACTCAATTTACGACTTCCCCATGCTCCTAACATTCTCACAACATGTGGCACTGTTGTGTTCAGCTGCAAATCCCTATATACTATATAAACGATGCAATACAGTTTTGTTTATATTGACTTATATGTATCAATGTATTGTGTATATTTATACAAATTACATTAAAGAGAGGGGCCAGTGAAATTTCAATATTGTTTTTGTACCAGTGTTTACTGCCCATCTTGCTTCAATGTGTACAATATTTTTCTCTTAATTTTGTATATTTTGAATGGATTTGCATGGTTACATTTTTAATATAAGGTAAGGTAATGCATTCTGTTTACATGGAGATAGTGATAGAGCCTTTTTTTGAGAGAGAAAACCAATAATCTCAGGGTGAACTGCTTGAGGCCAGTCACAACATGTGCATAGTCAAAACATTGTGATACTGTCCACTTTGCTTTGCTGGTAATTTCCTTTCTACTATCCTTATAACTTACAAAAATATCATACATAATATAAGAAAAAAACTACCCTCGGTTGACAGTATGACCTTGAATACTTGGTGGGATATCAGACAAATTACAGCCCTCAGCCTAACAGCCTCATGCATTTTTTTATATGCCCACCTGGTATTCAGGGTCGAACTGTCAACCTCTGTATGTATGTAGTAGTACCATTTTCATCCAGAGTTTGAAAGACTGTAAACTAGAATATATCAGGGCATGACATAATCATAGTCTGACAGGTGCACCAGATTTTACTAGTGCCTACAATTATTACCTACACTGACTTATGCATTCATTCATTGACTTGCTTACAATGAAAACCAGATGAATCTTTGATAAAAAAAAAGGTTTTCCCATCTGAAATATTCACAAATGGTTGGAATTAGGTCTGTATTACCAGAAATTATTTGAACCAGATGACATAATTATGAAATGGAGTCGCCTGTTTGATATGGACAGCATTTGTATAAGCAGGTGACTGTTTCCTGGGAAAAGCAGAATAATATTGACAACCCTGGGGCAAACATGAACCCCACCCTGGATTTATCAAACCATGTTTAGCTGAGTTATACTTACAAAGGTAGGCTATTTAGTTCATTTAAAATGTCAGATGCAGAAAGAGTAAACTAAGAACCCATTAGTCTTTCATTTAGCATTCTGTTTTCGCAAATATTCAATGCACCATGATCATTTTAAGTGAAACCAATAGAGCTCTGTATTTATCTTTGGAAGCAGCAGGCCATGGCTTGCACCAAACATAGCATTCCTACTGTACCACTTGTCACCAAAGCCTTGTCTATGCATAGATAGAATGGGTTGTGTCCTCCTATCATGGTCACTGCTGTTAGTAGTGATGAATTGTTCCACATTTACAGGTAGGTTTATTTCTTTATCTAGATCTTCTCCCTTTTGTCTTTTTCACATCAATATCAAAGTGTGCAAATTTCCTATTCAGCAGATTCCAGAGAAGTGCTACTCTAGAATAATTCTTGAAATCTTAATAACATGCTTAGCTCTTCCATACTTGAGCAATGCATAGTACCAAGAGCAAGGGAATTCCTCCTGAGGACAAAATTAATGTTCTTCTGTCTTGAATCCCTTAATGGAAAACTGAAGGCTTCCGCAGTTTCAGAACTTTAAGATGCCTACTGAACTGTTATCATTATTGAGATTAACACAACAACAATTTCCTTCCTCTTGAATGATATTAGATACATACATTCAGATATTGGTAGCAGGTTGACTGTCTCTACTTCTCATTGAATAAAGATGGTTAACATTTTGTTATAAATGTTATTGATGCAATGGAGTCCTAAAGACCTCATTTCTCACAGAAGATATAGCCTATACATATAATATATGTAGTGACCAGCAACATATTATGTTGCTGGTCACTATGTATTAGCTGTAACTCTTTGAAAAATACAATCACAACATACAATATAAAGCTGGGGTAATAATAATTGCTTTTTACCATAATACAACCTAATTTTCTCCTTCAGAAAACTGCATGTCAAAAGGGGTGGGTCTGCTGTTGTCAAGTTTGATTGAAAAAAATAATCTCTCAAAAGCAGTATACTTTGGTGGTGAAAGTATAGCAGGTAAAGCTCAATTTTAATTTTCTCAAAATTTCAGACTGTTCGCTTAGTGAAAAGTATTTGAATTGCCTTCAGCATTCTGTTGATATTTTATTCATTTTGTTGATAGCCTCATTTCTATGTAATACTTTTTCTTCACTTTACATTATCAAGCTAGTTTCAATTGTTCTTATGTACTAATAATTCAATTTTGTTCAACTGCATTGACACTCAATACAGCATTGCATTCTAATATAAATTTACTACTTTTTTCTATGTATATGAATTGTCCCAAATGGGTTCTTCTAGGGATGACATTGTAACACATTTAAAAATAATCATTTATTTATAGTCAACCTTTGTAAGCCATCTTCAGATTGTAAATTTGAATCATCATTTCATGGTTTCTTTGCAAAATCTCTGTTGCAGAAATTCAACCAATGACATTGATAAAGATATATGATATGAGCTGCAGTCATGCCTCAATGGCCACTTACAGCTACAAGGACTTCATAGAGAATGGGAAGGATATATTTTTTAACATTATAATTAACTGTCCATATCAAGATATTGTGAAGGTATTAATTTTATCAACCCTCAATATATTAGATTATGAATTATCTTTTTTAGCTATATGAAAACATGCACCAACTGCTTATTATCAATATTTTAGGATATTTAGAATAAAGGAGCCATGATAAGAAACCAGTATTACATGTGTTACATCATGAGGATATTTATCTATCACAGGATTCTAATTTGTTAAACATTGATTAATGACAGATCATGTAGAAAAATAAGGCTACCTGATAATTTCAATTTCTATTCATGAAATGTAACAAATCCTTTTGTAATGATTAACATTTCAAAATATTCACATGATTACATTTTGAGACCAATAATGAATTTGATATCAATTCTGTTACAATGTTTCTAGGAAGTATTAATGAAGATTCTACCATCACATTTGAATACCAGCATTAATATGGCCCTACTGTTGCCCATCTTCAATGTCATTGTCATTTCATATCAGCTCCCAGGGAGTGTTGAGATTGATTCATTGCAACTGAAAAATAATTTGATGAACAACATTGTGTATGTGATTAACAAAACAGTAAGTATAACAATGTTTGGATTGGTAGTTTGCTCAATTATGATACAATATGCAGCTTTTCGATGTATTCTGCCTGATCAGTACTAAGAGTGAAGAATAAAGACTTTACCATTACATATATACTTCTGTCTGATCAGTAATAAGAGTGAAGAAAAGTTATATCACTTGCCTCTAATGAGTAATCAATGTAGAATGTAAAGGGAATTTCCTTGCTATGTGTGTTTGCAGAAAGAGAATTCCATATCATCAGATGAATGTGATACTGCAATAGTGTGTCAGAGATATTCACTGTATGAATATAAATGGGCTACCAAGGTCAATAGTTCAGGACATTTTGATTATAGTGCTCATGTGTCAAGAAACTGTGTCACTGAAGGAAATTCACATGTACTACAGCACACTTTTAATGGTTTCAATGGAAGACTTCTTAAAGTTGGTTATTTTGAGGTAAGTGTTAATAATACTGTAAAAATAACTATGGGGTTGTCAGAGGATTGCCATAACATTTTAGAGACTACCCCTAAGGTTCTTCTCTATTTCATCATCCAAACAAAATTCAAGTTATCTTGCAAATCATGAAAATGAAGAGCAGTACATACAGCCTGTCAGTATATATACCATCCCCAATATGCCCCAATTGGTCCTCCTGACCTCCTCCCTCTATATATCCTGGCACTAGGACCACAGGGGACGGTACCCCCTGCCTCCTCCATCCTTATCCCAGCACCAGGACCCCAGACGTGGTCTCACCAGCCTCTAAAACCTCTGGTTACTGATTGTCTTTATTAAAGGAAGTAAAGACTTAACCATTACATATATACTTGAAATAAAACTTTGGATATGTGAAATATCTTTACTGAAAAAGTAAAGACACTTGCATTGACTTTACTAATGCAGTAAAGGTTGAGACAAAACCAATATTTTTTTAAAGTAAGATTTACTTAGAATTGCCAGGGTTATAACATTATCCTTTACATCAGACAGTAAAGAACATGTCTGTCTTACAACACATTTAATGTGTTAGGAATTATTTGCATAACATTTAAATGTTTAGTAACTATTCAGTAAAGTCAAATAAATGTGAAATATATCTTATGTAAAATAGTAGTTGCCATCTTTAGATTTAAGCTTTATGTCAATTCATGATCAAGTAAATGTCAAAGTTTGTGCAGTGATAGTTGTAAGCGACCATTTGGAACTGCATGGATGTGCTTATAATGCAATAGTCTGTGATCTAGGTGACAATATCTCACTTCATTTCAGGGATTACTTGCACAGCCTTGTAGTAAGTTAACTCAGAATTTCAGAGTAGAGTGAGCAGTTGAGCAATCACCTAACAGTACCAGTTAATTATGGTGTAAAAAATACATCATCAAAATTAATTAACAAGGAAAATGAACTATCTTCATTCATTAAAATACTCAATTTTCAATTTCTATTGATCCTACAAGGAGGCTAATATAATTTCAAAAGACGAATCTATGAAGAATTGAAGAATCAGCCTATGGAAACAAAAGTTTCTAGGTTAGACCATCAGAAATATCATCCAAGGAAGCAGACCGGCTAATTAGAATAAATTATGAATAAGTTATATGATGTGTAGGGAAGTGAGTCTTAGAGGTTTTGTTGTATGTTACAATTTTCTCATTGATCTTTGGTTTCACATTTTTAACAGGATAGTACATTTCTAATGAGACAGAAAGATGTTAAAACTGGTGAAATGGTATTCAGAGGCCAAAGCATCAGAATATTAGAGTCTTTGGCTGAAAAACTAAATTTTACGTAAGTATTCTTATTCCGAGGTTCCCATTTTAACTCCTAATCCATCAAGAAAGATGAACTTTTTTTTATAACAATTGGTACCTTGGTTAACCCCATATCAGTAAACTGACCTAATTTATCTAATTTTCTAACAATATAAATTATGCTGTTTTCTTTTCAATCAAACATGTATGCGGGCTATATTAGGTATGAGCTCATTGAAACAATTGATGGTCAATATGGAGTTCCTGACAAACATGGGAATTTCAGTGGTGTAGTTGGAATGCTTCAGAGAAAGGTCAGATTTCTTTCAAACTGATAAACATTTTGGCAACTTATAGGAAACAGTCTAGCTCTTGTTCACTTGACCCCACACAGTTATAAATCAATAGAGCAGCCAGTTTTGAGAAAGAATCTTGCATATCCCATAACAAAGAAAAAGGAATTGTTGTTTTATAAACTTAAGATTACCCTTTCCTTGAGTATATATACCAAGAGAGTTTAATCAAACTTATGTTTAGGGTTATATTATTTCCATAATGGAAGTTTTGAAATAACTAAAGTGTGGTCAAGGGTTTACTTAAAGAGATCACTTTTCTTCCAAAGACTATCCACTGGTGCTACTGGAATTTCTTTGTTTACCATGGTTTTTAAACAGGCTAAAATGTACTTGTTGTTCTTACAGGAAATTGATTTTATCGCAAACTTAATGTTAGTAACAGAGTCTAGAAAGGATGTAATAGATGGAGTGTTTCCTTTTGAAGAGTTTTCTTACGTGGCATTTTACAGAGCTGATGATAAGGATATGGCTTGGTTTTCCTTCCTTTCTCCATTAAAGGTGAGTAATTAAGTGGTGACATCAAAATTCAGCGGCTGTGAACCTAAGATGCTGCATCAGGCTGCTGTTCTTTACACCTATGTGCCACAGAGTGGCTGCAGCATTCGACAACCCATTGCTTTCTCATTAAAGGTGCCAGACACCATCCTTTATCAATATAATTATTAGAGAGAAAGATAGAATGGAATGTTATTTGTTAATACCCTAATCACATAATTAGGGCTAATTAAGTAATTGATTATTTAGTTAATGAGGTCATTTGAGGACTTTAAGATTGTGTCCCTACCCTCTTCATATCAGACTGCAGCCCTATGGCAGCAGGCTTTGACCCTCAGTACCCCACAATGGAGGCTACTTTTTTTTTTTTTTTAGGTTCCAATTTTTATTTCTGATATGAAATCGTACAGACAGTTGTTCGGTTTTCATTTCACACCAGCATAAAAAGATACAATACTAATATCAATTTGGGTTTAACCAGTATAGTGAAATCACTTTACAAATTCAAGAAAAGTCTAGTTTACAGAAATTTACCTGTACCCATAAAGGGTTTTAAATTGAGTCAAACTCTTAGTAAACAAATACCTCCTTGGTTGAATCTAACAACCAACATAATCACCTTTTAATACCTTTTATTTTAACATTTAATAACCATCAAGGAGAAAAGGAACCCAGAAACATTCTTAATAAACTTACAAACACACATGAACCTATCTATGTACCAACATCAACCTAGTCTAGTTTATCACGGAGTCTCATTTTTAATTCAGACTTGTAAGCAGAGAATGTACCAATATTTCTGTGTACAGGAGGAGAGTCATTCCAAGCAGTAGCACCTCTATATAAGACACTCTTTTTAAATAACTCATTATTAGGGAAAGGCACCTTTAGAATGGGAGCATCATATGCCCTAGTTCGATTCTCTTGCACAGAAATGTAATCTTGTTGCTGAGCTCTTTTATACATAAGTTTCAATAAGTGACTCTGAGCTCTATCTTGAATTGAATTTACACCGGTAAAATTATATAATTCATAGTGAGTATATTCATAATTATCAGGTAAACATCTCCGTAAACATCTGAGGTGAAGTCTATGAAGTTTGTTATAATAATATGCCGTTACATGGTGACATGCATATGGTGTCAAGTCACTGACTATTGGCTGCAACCTGCTATGGTTAATTTTGACTCCCTTAATTTGTAGTCATAATAGTGCAAAGAAAAACAATACTTTTGCTTATATTCCATCCATCATCTGCTTGCAATGATTAATTGTTGAACAATCAATAGTCACTATGACAAGACCATTTGGGCCATTCTCCGGGAATCTCCTCAATTGATGAGAACAGGATCAATATCAATCATAGAGCTCTGTGCCATACAATTTTCACAACATTCTATCGACATATTACCTGCACATAAATCAAACATTGACAGTTCAGAAAATGTATGGCGTTCCTAGTATGTAGTTGTGGAAAATGTCAAAAATGTAACAAGATATGAGAAAAGTGCCAGAAATTTAAAGTCACGTGGTAATTTATTTTCTCATTCTAGTAATGTTGTATACAAAGGGTGCTCTGATATCCATTATGTAGTCAAAGTAAGCTAAATCATTGTTTCTTTGAAGACTAGCATACAAATATGTGATTCTTTAAATACATGTATTGTTAATCTTTCTTGTATAACAAATTTTAGAGTAACTTGAGATTTTATTGAATTCAAACTTATGTAACATGCAGAACCAAAGTTTACTCCTTTCTCATTTTATCAAAATATGTAATTTCATTGATGTAACATGATGAAATAAAGGCTTACAATGAAGGCCTCTTTTAAACATACAAATTGATGTGCTTACTACACACAACAGCTTGTTAACCCCTATTGAAGCTATTACTAATTTGATGTTAATGATATAAGAAGTGCAGAATATTTAAATGACTATTACTAGTAAAAGTAATAAACCCTCTCATAGTTGGCTGAGTAATAAAAGGTCGTATCTTAAAAAAATTGATTTTATTTTTATTTTTGAAAATGTTTCCCTCCGTCCTAAAATTTTTGGAAATTTTGGAATTTTTCGAATTTTCCAAATCTTTGGCGTGTTATTAACCAGGAAACAAAGGTCGTATCTGCACATTTACACTTTTTAGTGAGTAATAAAAGGTCGTATCTGAAAGAAGCCAATGGTATATTCTTAATAAAGTATGGTAATTCATACAAAATAAAAATATCTTAGGATTCAGTTTTTCAGATAACTGTCCTGTAAACCATATTTTACAATATCATAGTTAAATCTATAAAACCAAGAGCAGGTATAGGAATGTAATAACTAATTACAAAATGTTGGATACGACCTTTGTTTACTGAAGTAATGGTCTGGATGGTGAGTAATAAAAGGTCGTATCTGGGCTTCAATTAAATGTGATAGTGTAAGAGTTATATAAATCTTTGTTTTCTTATAATAATAAAATGTTGTCAAACCTAAAATATAAGTGGAATATCAGAGATATTATTTTTGTGAAATTTCTGTTGGTTAAATTGATTTAATTGGGATTTATTTCAAATGTATGTATGACAGATACGATCTTTTATTATTCAATAATTTCCAACTTTCTTCCATAAAGTTGAGTAATAAAAGGTCGTATCTGAAATATATTCTTATTTTCTACCATAGTAACATCCTAATCATTTAGATATTTTCAAAATCCTGACCAAAAGACTTTTGAAATGGTATTTTACCAATGAATCATATATTATGATGATTGACTAACAATTTAGAATTATATAGCCCTTCAAAATATGTCAATTTCCTTTAATTACCAATTACTCAAAATGAGCATTTGCCAGATACGACCTTTTATTACTCAGCCAACGTCATGATTCTCATGCATCTCATATCATATCTATGTCACCCATATCTTTATATTATTGGAAAGACAATTTGTATCTGAAATAGCTTGGATATAAAAATCCAAAAGAAAAATTGTTAATCTAGTTTCAGGTATGGATCGCTCTCTGTGGCACATCACTAGTTACAGCATTTATGGTGTGGATACTGCAGATTCCTTACCTACTCAGACACTCCATTTCTGCTAACAATATCAACCAACTCCTCTCCAGAAAGCAGATTTTGTGGAATATATTGAAAGGAAATTTATCTCAAGGTAAGCAGCAAACATTATTAACAAATATTTGATAGTAAGAAGTCTCCTCATTTTATTGTTACTTGTCTCAAAAATAGTAAACACTAAAACATAATAACCAGGTTGGAGAAACGCCCCCATTCTTAATGCATTACCTTATTCTAATTCATACTAGAACACAGCATCAGGGGCAGCTTAGAATACAAATACGGCTTTGTATGACACACGTTTGATAGTTAGTCATTATTTCTTAAGCTTTTGCAAATTTAATATAACTTTGTAAATTTTCAAAAGTATAATGACACAATTTAGTTGCCACTTATCTACACATTTACCACAGGGATTATGAGTTAATGGCTTTATTTGATTTTTTAGTACCGTCCCTACAGTCATAGCGGACACCTAAGTGTCCTATCTATTGACCCAGGGGCCGCATGCACTCTCCAGGGACAGGAGGGGTTGTTTACTTAGTGGACAACAGTAAACATCAGGCTGGAGAGTGTAGGGGCAGAGAAGAATGTCAGATTACTTTTCTAAGCTGCATTTCTCTTAGAATGCGTGATCATTTTCCTTACATTTCCCTAACCTGATGATTTATCTATGCATTCATTCCTGAAGGGTTGATTTGACATAATGTGAACCTACTTGAAAAAGGAGGTACTGATACAAGATTGATCTGGTTACAGGTATTGCCAACTTCCCTGGAACATTACCTGCTAGATGTACTTTCGTAGGCTTCCTGCATCTAATGATATTGGTTGTAGCATTCTACCATGCAAATATGAAGGCTGCTATGAGTGTTCCTAAGACAAAACCAAAGTTCTCTTCATTGAAAGAGCTGATAAGCAATCAGAACATGGTTATACAGGTTTATCAAGGAGGGGGGATAAGAAGCATACTTGAGGTAAGGGCCTAGGCCTGTTGGATTAACTTTATACTACAGTAAAAGACATAGTAGTGCAAAACATGCTTTCTATTGTGAAATAAAGCTTTATTTTTCGAAAACTTATCTGTCTAGATGAGCTAGGCTGATATTTTGGTATGCCTTTTAAATCATATGTGACTCAAATAGAATTTGTTTCGTACCTCAACCACCCTTCATTCTCCAGTGAAGGTCCATGGGTTGGATAGAGTGCGACCCCTAATGGGATTGGTGGGAGTTATTACAAAGTAAATGCAAACTTTTGATATTGAAAAATGTTGATAAAATATAAGGCTTATATCCACAGTAATGAGTCATATATCAATGAAAAAATGAAAAAAGAAAGTTCTGCACCCAATGTTAAGGCATTATTTTAGCTTGCATGTATACAAAGCTATAGGTAGATAAAAATCACTAATTTACATGAGCTCAAAGAGACAATTACATCAGGCTTGTCTGACCAACACTTCCAGAACTGAGTTCCACACCGGATGATGTGGTCTGGAATCATATGTATTTAACATTTTGAGTTTGAGGTCTCTTGTATGTTGTGGTCTATGTCAATTGGTATGACAGATGTGATGGAATATTTCTTATATAATGGCTGTCACTACTGAATTTTCACAATATGTATGATGTAATGAATGATTATAAGAACTGCCACATTACATGATGGCCAATCAATTTGATTTTTTTAATGATATTATTTACTTAGGACTCGAAGGAAGGGACATTTAAAGTTATTTGGGATAAAATCATATCCAACCGAGATGTTTCGATAAAACCAACAACTGAAGAAGCCCTTAAAGTTATGATGGAAAACAAAGGCTTTGCAACAATAACAGCTAAAGTTATTGCCTTATCATATTTGCATAAAAAGTACAAAAATAATGAGGAATGGAGGATCCTACCCGAGACAATTATCAAGAAGCATGCAGGACTTGCATTGCCAAAAGATTCACCATACACCTCAAGATTCAACCAGATGTAAGTCCAATATCTTTTCTTAAATGGTTAGATGGCTGACAAGTACAGGGCTTTATCATGATACCCAACCTCTTTAGAATGATATTGTATGAAAAATATGTCTTGCTAATTAATAGCAATGATTAATATAATAGTGGTTGAAATATTAGAGAAGATAACATAATATGGATGTTGCTATTTTACATTTTCTGACTTTAATCACATATACATTTAAAGATATAAGCAGAAAATTTTACTCAAAAAGTCATTATTGATTTACTGAGTCGATAGCCTTCCATTCAGCAGTAGTTGTACTAGGGTCCTTATAAATGAAGCCTAAATTGAAATATTTCATTTTTGTTAAAAATGCAGAATGATGGAGCTTGCAGGAACAGGGTTAATCAATAAATGGTCCATTGAGAATGTACCGAAAAGAGTCCAACATACAGAATCAACCGAACAGCGAATCAGTATGTCGCATATGAAAGGCATGCTATTGATCCTTGTTTCTGGCATAATCTTTTCAATATTGATCTTCATTATTGAATTTGTTTCCCATAAACTGTCCATTGGGAAAAAAATATTTGGTATTTACTCATTTCAATGAAGTGTATCTTTCATTTTGATGGTATTCATTGTATTTTTTTCTTCCCTAAAACAATGCAAAGCTGACTCTTCCTATGTCTATGTTTTCTTGTTCCTAAAATAATGCAAAGTTGAATTTTCTCACATGAAAGTTTACTTTGGCTCACGATTAGATTAGGAGAGCAAAAATATGTCTCACATGAAGGAATAACATTGCATTTACCCTAATGACAGTGCCATCTGTGATCTGCAAATAAATTATATATAATAAAATAGATTGTGTTGAATGGTTCTTTGTCAAGTGTTGGCCCTTGTGTATTTTTAGTATTTACCCATAAAGAATATTCATTCTGCAAACCCATAAAATAAATAATCAGTTTCAATTCGTGTTATCCAACTGAAACCATACATACATACATTCAAAGATAACAAATGTACCATTATAATATAGTCATTTCAAGACATCAAGATTATATAGATCAGGAAGTACAGAATAGTGTTCGTTCTTATCACCTAAAGTTCCAGTTTGCTAAATGCTAATTTTGATTGGCAAACACAATCTAGAAACGTAATGTAATGTAATGTAATGGATGTAATCTATGGAATAATCTACCTGTGAATTGTAGACTAATAGCCTCACTCGACGAGTTCAAAAATACTGTTGGAACTTGACAATCTTGTACTGTAAATACTGTTTTTCTACCCCTAACTTTATTATCAAACCTGTTGAAATCCATTTTTGTAATCCCTCGCATTTATGAGCCACTCCACTGTATTGTCAATGTATAGTCCAATGTGTTGTTGTTGTAGTCCTGTCCTTGGAAGATCAATGTTAACTGAGAGATGAATAAGCACATTTTGATCTAGTTGTATGTATGTAAACACTGAAGGTGGGAGAAGAACAGGCAAAAGCTTGACCTCTTTCAGGATAATGTTGAATAAAAAAAAATAGAAAAGAAACAGGGGTCAAACAATTAGTTTTGTAATTAGCATAGATGTCACACATGGCCTGTCAGACAGCTTTTGTAACCACTTTGCACAATACTGGGTAACACGGACTGGATTAAAATTAAAGTTGGTTTGTGTCACCAACAACAACTCTCATTCTTGCAACTTGGGGGATCAACTGCCGCATTGTTCTCGTGTGCTCCTGTGCTTCAGGAGAAAGGGACTCATGGGTTATGCCACACACATGAGGGTTGGCTACATAGTATCTCATAGGAGAGGAATGAAGGGGAAGGGAGAAGGAGAGGGCGGAGGGGGCACCTTACGTTGGACCTCTACTGGGAGAATAGGACTCCGGCAAGGGAAATGCATTTGGGTCTTCGCCATTTGTGTCTTGTTCAAGAGTCTTGTTCCCCAAGCTCTTCTGATTGCTCGTGCTCATCTCACACCATACCATTGTCATAGTCTATTTGTTCTTCTAGCCTTAATTCGTCTAAGTCCAATCACAGATGATAATCAGATTAACTGTACTTTTTAGGCAAGCTACTCATGGGCTCTTTTAGTTATCTCTATGTCTGCTAATTTCTCAGATGATCAGATACTCATGCTGATTGGTCAATACTGGTCACATGGTTGTGATGACTCCTTGTGACATCATTTCCGGTACCATCTTTCTCTCCTAAACTATTTGTGATCATGAGCACAAACCTTACTTACACGAGCTACATCACAAACACTCATACCAACAATAAAACCTTTTTTCATAGAATTACCTGAATAATCATAGATATATACAACAATTGAAAGTGACAGAACAACTTGTACGAGACTATAACATATTGTTTACACCTTATTTCAAGAATCGTAAGTCTGTAAATGCTCATACTGACAGATTCATCACTACTGTTTTGTTACCTACATGAGGTCAATACTATGCTGTTGTAGTAACTGTAATATTTACATTCCATTAAGAGTTTTGTTTAACACCAGCATAACATATCATTAAGTATACCCCTTTATTCATGAATGCCTGATGGTGTATAGGGAATAAAAGTAAATGCACCTGTGGCTTTTTATCATTTATTAATAATAATCTGATGTGTTAAAGTGATTTATAAGTTGTTGATAAAATGGTAGAAGTAAATAAAAGAGGGTAATAAGTAAGTCATAAATATAAGAAAGGGTGGGCTGGTGGAAGTTGTCAAAGTAGACAGACAGATATTCAGTTTCTTAGGCATTGTGTCTATGGGGTTATATTCACCAACGTTCACACCTTACTGCAGCGCCACCTCTACCAAATGCCCGGATAACCGAATCCGAGAATGGCAGGAGGTGAAGTGACCAGGGCTACATTCCAAACTAATATTTGTTGATTCAATGGCATTTCCATAATTGGCTTTAAAGTCTAGGGTTAGTTACCATGAAAATGTGGTAGAACATTGACTTTCAAAATTACCATTTCTAACTTGTAGTGTTAGGTATATTTGTGAGGCAAATGTGGCATTCAGGGTTGTCACATATTATCTGTGTGTTAAATGTGGAATTTTCCAGTTTATCAGTCACTTATATGGGGCATTTATAGAAATGTCTTTTCCAACTTGTGGGAAAAAAGGGTTTGTGAACACCATTACACATTGACATTAGAGTATTAATTTAGAAAATATTATGTGACTGGGGGACCCCTTCATCTACACACATACAGGTAGTCCATAAGCATCCCACATAAACACCAAAAGACCATGAAGCACTCTTGCCTGACCCAACCCAATGCATTTGTATTGTGGGACACTTACAGACCATTCCATATGTAAGTGCCATATGTAAGGAAGCTAAGTTAACAACAAGTTTATTTGTTGAGGTTGGATTGACTGAGAGTGCAATAGGAGATATGGAACAGTCTTCCTCAAAGTTGGAAATGCACCCAAGGGTAGGTAGACAAGTGGAAATGGAGCATTGTGCATGGGCAGTGGGCACATGGGATGATTGAGGGGAAGACCATTAGGTGGGGTACGTTGAGACCTGAAATCTCCACCTGGTGTCCCCAGTGGGGTGTCACCCACTAATAGGTATGCCAACACAGGTAAATTTGCCGCAATATTTTACTTATTTGTGAAATGTTCTTGTTATTCAATGGAAGGCAGAGAATATTGACCAAAGTTTAAATATTCATCAGGTCAATCTCAGAGTGACAGACTAAAAGAATCAGCATCGTTTCAGTGTGCACTCTTTGTATTGTTTACTCATCGATGCAAAATACATAAACTAATGGAATATTGATCTGAAAAACTAAACAAAGGAACAGGTAAAAATGTCACATTTACCTGAAAGCTGTAATGTCACACTATTCAATTAGATAAATAGGATATAGACAAACTATGCCATATGCCATGGGTGATATATACATACCAGGTTCACTCCAACCACAACCCAAGTAAAAAATACAACGAATATATAAATAAATTAACCCTTTAGTCCCCAATCCGGCCCTGGCCGCCCGAGGGTGTACTCCCTGATCCGGCCATAGGCGCTCAGAAAAACGGACATTTTTCCATTATTTGTCATAATTTTATCAAACACAACTTTCTAATGAGTGGGCAACATACAAAAACGGTAAATATGTCGTTTAAAAGCTGATTTAATTCTCTATTAGATGCTGCAACTCTGATTTCTATAACTTTAATTAATAAAGCTTAGATCAGTCCTTGATCGTCCTCAAATACAAGGAATTTAAGGAATTCCTGAGGGAAATCCATGGAAATCCTGGGGAAATACAGCAATTCATACTTGTGGTCTGTGGGGTCTAAAGGGTTAATAAGATAAAAACCCATGATTATCATCAGGGTTTCACTGGTAAAGGTCAACCTTTGTTTAACATCTCACTTATCTCACCTTGGACTGGTGCTGTAGTTGTTTTAATATGTAAGCTGTACAGTTTGAAAAAAGCATAACATTGAATGACATAGTGTCAATCAAACCTTGGCTGCTAGTAAGTAATGCCAGGATATGACAAATTTCTCAGTCCAAGAGGTGTGGTCCAAAGTACCAAACCATTCTGATTCCTGGCAATGAGTGCCTACTAGAGCACGGATCACCAGGGTTGGGATGGGTTATGTACTTTGGACCACCATACACAATTAATCACAGGGGATTAGTCGGGTTGTGGGAACTGGACTTTAGGGTATGGTCTCTATATTTTAATAGATTAGATCAACATCACTGCCCTTGAAATAACCCTGGCAGTTAATTTGGGTGCAAAGCAACCAATAACCAACCAACCAAAAGAGGCATAATCAGAATGGTGATTGTTTTCCACATCTATTTGATATTGAGGAAGATGAAGACAGAGATGCTTCTTTTGAGCAAAGAATACAGGACTTCAATATTTTACCCATGAAATAACTTATTGCAGCTCCAACCAATGTTTTGTGACATGGGATCAAACTTGGCTTTCCAGTATTTATTACTTTTGCAGATTATCAAGACCAAAGCAGGTGACTTAAGAGTAAATATTGTGATGAATCTCTGAAGTATTTTTTCAACAGCATTATTAATTCTTGATGTAAAGTTATAGATAATACATAGGTATAACCGAATGGAGAGGAGATACAAGATTTTGTCTGGGATATCAACCTTGTGTTGGCCCCAATTGTTATAGATTGATCAGAAGCTGACAATATTTTAAAATGAAATCCTATGTACAGCTAAGTCTAACTGAACAACTGAAAATATTTTCTAATGCCAGAACTACTTTCCTGTATCACCCTGAAGGGTGAAAACACTTTGATTATCACTCTGTCTGTATCAGTGTTGCATTAAACTCTATAAACTACTGAAACTGTACCACCCTAGGATACAATAAATTCCCTTCTCAGTTACTAAGATAAACCTTACTGTTTTAAATTATATTCAATATTCACAATTCAGGGACATCTACTGAAACCAGTCTGACCTTGACTGACATGATTGTGAAAAACAACATATCTATTCTTATATACATCAATGATATTGATATGTCAGGTATGGAGATTTCTGCTTGGATTATTATTACTTCATAAAACATCAAAGTCCATATTGCAATTGGTTTGCATTTTAGATACCAACATTTTGGTATATGAAACACAAGTACTTCATACAACAACACAGAGGAAAGTGCTTGTGTTGATACTTGTATTGACTCAAGAGAAGTATCAAAGTGATCAAATTCATTCAAATGCATTCTTGGAAATTGCTTGTGTTTTTGTCAATATGTGTCAAATGCCCAACACAAGTCAAATGGTGCATTGTAGAATATGGACTTAACCCTTTAGACCCCAATCCAGCTGTAGCCGCCCGTGGGCACTATCCCTGATCCGGCTGTAGCCGCCCGGAAAAACGGAAATTTTCCATAAATTTTCCAAATTTTTTCAAGAAGAACACTTTAATGAATATTGGATGGACAAAAATGACCAATATATCGTTTGAAAGCTTATTTTATTTCCAAACCAATGCTAGAAACCAGATAATTGTAACTTCAATTGGTAGATCTTTGAACTTATTCAGGTATAATGAATTTAAGGAATTCCGGAGGGAATTCCATGGAAATCTCGGGGAAATACAGCAATTCATGAATGCAATCTGTGGGGTCTAAAGGGTTAAAGCATACAACAACTGAAAATAATTATGCTATTGCCAACCTACAATGAGTGAATATGTATCATCTGTTGTGTAAACTTTTAATTGTGTGTTCTCATGCAAATACCTTCCACTTCTATAAGATGTTATCAAGACACCTGTTACCAATGTACCATGTTGTGTAACTTATTTTCACTAATTATGCACCTGCAGAAAACATCCCCCTGTGGAATGGCAGATATACTTTTTATAAAGTCATTGATATTGGCTGCAGTGAGTATGGATTGATTAACTCCAGATTTAGAAAATTTGTTGGAGTCATCGATAATGGAAGGATAAACATTGTCATCAACTGCAAGACAGTTACACCAATTCAGGTGATAATATATTCATCTAAATATATTAACTATTATACACAGAGGAAGGAGGTTATTCATATTCTCAGACATTTTATAGTAATCTGAGGTAGGAATTTCAGATACCATCATATTGGTATCCTCCACTCCGAGCATTCGGCAGTAAAGGCTATATTTCACTATGCAGTATTTGCATGCAACACCATGAAATGACACAAGCAAAGCGATGCAAACTTTCGTGTGGTGGGGTACCATAATGTGGAATATTAGTAGGAAATACTAGTATTTCATGTTAGTATGCTACATACTAACAGATGATCTGAATTGGTAAAAATTTTACCATTATTCTGGCAGTTGCCCATCACCAGTTGCCAGTAAAATCGCCTAGAGGGTATGGGGCTTAATACTGCAACATGACATGCTAAATTGAGTGTGATACTTTTCTTGTTTGCTTTCAGAATATTGTGTTAAGGATGTTGTTGCTACACCATTATCAGAAAAAAAAAAAACAGCTCTCCATATACCAATATTGAATGTCATCATTTTAATGAAGGAACTTCCAAATTTTGATGAAATGCAGTTTGTGGACTCCTTTACTTTTTCCGTTGCTCTGCTTGTTGGGAACAAGGTAAAATCAATTAAGATCAGCTCCTTCTGCCAAGGTTTCATCAATTTCCTAGTAAATGGCATGCCTAATGTCTATCTCAGAATGTCAATGTCAGAAATGAGAACCTGAACATAATAAAAAACAGATCTAGAATAATATTGATTTTCACAATATAAGTATTCAAAACCAGTAAAGACGATAATTCTATTTAAAGAAAAACTTGAATTCATTATTTATTTTTAACAAATATCACAAAACTGATTATAAAAAGTCATAGCATTATATGTATATTGTTTTGTTCTTAAAGAAAAATAAATAAATAAATGAATAAGATTTATTATATTTGCTTAACACATAGGTTCAGGATCCTGTGAGTGACTTGTATTGCAAGAGTTATTCCATATACAAATATGATCCAACGAGAAGACAGAATACGTCCTTTGCTCTCACAGCTATCTTGACTTCTGATTGTACCATTGAAGGAGATACAAGCATTCTCTGGAGTTCTTTCAATGGCTTCTATGGAAAGAAATTAAAAGTTGGATACAGGCAGGTAACCATAAGAAATACTGTTGAATCTAGGCTAACAATGATTGTATTATTATGATTTGATGTTTTTCTCATAGTTTTTCTATGGACTTTCTGTGCATATCGCCTTTATTCATATAAACAAAAGTATTATAAGTAAATATATGAGACTCACACTTTTTCTCGACAATTGTTTAAAACTTATAGCAAAACACATCATGGCAATAATGTTTACTTGTTAGCTTTTCAAAGAAAGGTAATCTGACCATGTCTTTCTTATAAACACTTTGCCAATGTGGGACTATTATAAATCTAGAACATACTCACGTTCAAATTAATCATAAATGAATGAGAAGTATTATGGGAAATAAAATCATGATACATTATTACAAATAAAGTAAGAGTGATTATCTAAATAAATGGATGTATCAAAATGAAATTTTATAAACATTTGTGTCTCCTTTACAGAATACTTACTTCACTGTTAACAAAAGAGCTGATCAAGTGACTTATAGTGGTATGCAATACAAGGTCTTAAATACCCTCGCTGCCAAGTTAAATTTCACGTGAGTTTACATTTCTATTATCAAAGGTATATAATTCACATTATATGGGTGTAAATCCATATCATTAAGGCAGAGGAGGCAATTTTCTTTCCTATTCATATACATCAGTAATCTTAGACATAGCTATAGAACTACACTTAACACATGTTGATGTTGTGTTTTTAACAGGCCTCACTCACCAAGCAACTTAAGTAGTAAGGGTTACTGGCTACTGGCAACTATCAGGATTGCTGGGGACATTGTCCCGTGACTGGAATATTTAACAAGTTTGATATTATTTTCTTTATATTCTCTGTGGATTGCACTGGTGATTGCACTAGTGATCTCCTTGCCAGTTGTCAGTTACCCCTTCTGTGGTCCAAACCAACAAGTATTTTGGATCTTACAATGGTTGCATGTTTTCCTCTTCTATGTCTCTAACAGAATTTTCCAGAATTCAGGTGTCCGTCATTGTCCAGTGGAGGCCAGACAAACAAATCCCCATATAGAAAGTAGGCAACATCTGGCGGGAGATCATTGCATAATGGTGACAAGGCGTCTTGGGACCCTTCTAATAGGCTAGAATCAAATCAACACTTTTAATAATGAAAGATATTTAGTTAATACTTGGGTCACCTCCACAGTCATAGGTTCTACACTATGCAATAATCATTATGGCATTCTTAAGCATTAATTATGTCTACAAAAAGTTTCAGGTGGTGTGAAGTAACCAATTTACATGGCCTCATAGAGAAAATAACCCCAGGCTTGTCTGACCTGCACCTATGGAACTCAGTTCCACGGGAAGATTTTGATCAAATACATTAGACAGACTCGGCCGTGTCTGAATCCACTTGCTCTAAACCGTGTCAAGAAGTGTAAGGGATGTGTTCACACTCTTGCAGTGTCAATGGTATGGCCCATTACATAAGTGTCTCACAGGGGGTCCCCCACCCACCCACCCCCGCCCAGCTGGGGACATCTATAATTAGCACTATGTTTGGTTGTCTCATTTTAGTTATTTCCCAGCCCTTTCTATGTCTGACCAGAGGTGTTGGTAAAGGCCTAGACTGCAGAGCAACCCACGGGGAGACCTGCAGGGCTATCCCCCTGACCTCTTCCCGGCCCCCTACCCATCCTAATCCCGTCAGTCCCACAGAGTAACGCACGGGGGCTGATGACTTGTGGAAGAAAAGAAGCTTTTGATAGGGTTTTCATGCCGATTTGAGCACTTTGAAAAAAATCCAAATTTAAAACATTTATGACTCCCAGTAGGAGTCAACTATGGGTCAAATGTGACTCTTAGGTTGTAGCCCCGAGTGAGAAGGACAATTCTATACATGCCAGAAAATTCTGTGATGATTACAAAATTATCTAGAAATTTAGAAAGATTTTTCACCTTATTTTTATACTGAAAGACTCAACCAATGGATTTTGCTAAAATCTTTCATAAATGATAATTAGGCCCATCTTATGCCAAAAATGTCCCCTAATTGATGGAAATCCTTTTACATATTTCCCAGCCTTTACTCCATGTCCCTGACCATCCCTCTATGAATAGCCACCTCTAGCCTCCTGATATTCTCAGGTTGCAAAGAGCTGATGACTTGTGGAAGAAAAGAACCTTTTGATAGGGTTTTCATGCCGATTTGAGCACTTTGAAAAATTTCCAAATTTGAAACATTTTTGACTCCCAGTATGAGTCAACTATGAGTCAAAACTGACTCTGAGCTTGTAGCCCCGACTAAGAATGACCATTATAAACTAGTCAGGAAACTGTGAGACTAAAAAAACATTTTCTAGAAATTTAGACAGATTTTTACCTTGATTCTTACAGTGAAAACCCCAATCAATGGATTTTGCTAAAAACTTGCATAAATGATATCTAGGCCTATCTCATGCCAACAATATTGTCGGATATATGGGCAGCAAATTTTCTCAGGGACAACTCATGGGTTAAGGATGGGTGCAGGTGGCCAGCCTAATACATCATAGTGGGATTGGATGTGTCCTTCTGGTAGGCCTGAGCCTCAAATCAAGATAGAAACAATACAGGAGGGGGGACGGTTGGTAACCAACCACCACTATAATGTAATGGGCCAGGTACCTGCACCTATCCTTGGTCCCTGAGGTGGGCCCCTGATAATTCAATGCCTGTAAATTCAACAACATTTTTGGCATAAGATAGGCCTAATTATTATTCCTGGAAGGTTTTAGCAAAATCTACTGGTTGAGTTTTCCTGTGTGAAAAAAACAGCAAAAATCGTTGTGATTTTCTAGATAATGTTGTAATCGTCACAGAATTTCCTGACATGTATAGAATGGACCCTCTCACTTGGGGCTACAATCTCAAAGTCAGTTTTTACCCATAGTTCACTTTTTAGGGGAGCCATGAATATTTCAAATTTGAATTTTTTTTAAATTGCTCAAATCGGCCTAAAAACCCTATCAAATGATTCTTTTCCTCCACAAGTCATCTGCTCCTTTCATCCTAAGATTATCAAGGAGCTAGGGCCGGGAAATGAGTAAAGTGACTTCAGCCTGGCCTCTGAGGGCTTGGTCCCTGAGGTGCCCCCTGATAATTTGATGCCCATGAATTCAACAACATTTTTGGTATTAGAAAGGCCTAATTATCATTCCTGGAAGGTTTTAGCAAAATCTACTGGTTGAGTTTTCCTGTGTGAAAAAAACAGTAAAAATCGTTGTGATTTTCTAGATAATGTTGTAATCGTCACAGAATTTCCTGACATGTATAGAATGGACCCTCTCACTTGGGGCTACAATCTCAAAGTCAGTTTTTACCCATAGTTCACTTTTTAGGGGAGCCATGAATATTTCAAATTTGAATTTTTTTCAAATTGCTCAAATCGGCCTAAAAACCCTATCAAATGATTCATTTCCTCCACAAGTCATCTGCTCCTTTCATCCTAAGATTATCAAGGAGCTACTCCCCCTAACCCCGTCAGCATGACAGAGCAACGCACGGGGGGACCAGGGCCGTCCCCCTGTCCTCTTCCCGGCCCCCTACTCCCCCTAATCCCGTCAGCACCACAGAGCAACGCACGGGGAGACCAGGGCTATCCCCCTGATCTCTTCCCGGCACCCTACCCCTCCTAACCCCGTCAGCATCACAGAGCAACGCACGGGGAGACCAGGGCTATCCCCCTGATCTCTTCCCGGCACCCTACCCCTCCTAACCCCATCAGCATCACAGAGCAACGCACGGGGAGACCAGGGCCATTCCCCTGAGCCCTCCCCGGCCCCCTACCCATCCTAATCCCGTCAGCATCACAGAGCAACGCACGGGGAGACCAGGGCTATCCCCCTGATCTCTCCCCGGCCCCCTACCCCTCCTAACCCCGTCAGCATCACAGAGCAACGCACTGGGAGACCAGGGCTATCCCCCTGACCTCTTCCCGGCCCCCTACCCCTCCTAACCCCGTCAGCATCACAGAGCAACCCACGGGGAGACCAGGGCTATCCCCCTGACCTCTTCCCGGCCCCCTACCCCTCCTAACCCCGTCAGCATCACAGAGCAACGCACTGGGAGACCAGGGCTATCCCCCTGACCTCTAAATATTGATTATATTTGATTCTTGATTTCTTGTTTGTTTTGCTATATTATCTAGGTCATTGGGTCAACTTAAGGAGGTGAAAGTTTAGTGGCAGCTCCAGGGTTACAGGCAAGGTGGGGGGGGACCCCCTGTGAGACACTTATGTAATGGGCCATACCATTGACACTGCAAGAGCCCTTACACATCCCTTACACTCCTTGACACGTTTTAGAGCAAGTGGATTCAGACACGGCCGAGCCTGTCTAATGTATGAGTTCAAAAATTTGCCGTGTTCCACACTAGGTGCCTGGGTCTAGAATCTTATTTATTGCAAGATGTGCCTTTGGGCTGTCTATTTTGTGTTTATAGATATTGTGCAGATGACGTCACATGTCCTGAAATAAACCGGCTGCCTAATTGGTTATCAACTTTTGATCATTATTGAATATTATTTTGTCGCGTTTAGAATGCATTTTCACTACATTTACTTATAACAATCTCACTGAGTCTTGATCGACCGTCATTGTCATCTAGAATGATATATTTTTTAATCATTTAATATCTGAGTGGTTGTGATACTCAAGAAGTGATCACTTGACCGCCTTTGCACCAGGTCTATATCTTAACCCTTTAATGACGCCATGTATACTGATGAATTGTAACATTTGACGCCATTTATGTACCAAAAAGTTCCCTTTAGGACGCCAGGGGCATTTATGCAATATATATCAACACATGATGTGGCCTGATAAAAAAATAAATTCAAGTTAATTCAATAACAGTCAGACAGAAATCCTTATAATTATGCTTAATTTCACACCAATGAAAAAAAATCTGTGAATTTTAGAAATTATCTAGGATTTTATGCATCTTTGAAGAACTTTAAAATTGTTGCATTTATGCAACTGGCGTCTTTACCATGGTGTTGCATTTATGCAACTGGTGTCAAGAGCATGGTGAAGGCTGACACCAATGCCAGCAACAACATTGGTACCAAGTGTAACAGCTTTTTTTACGTCTGAATAAATAAATGAATTTTTTTTAAAAATCCATCGTAAAATTGTTTAGTGGGCATGGGCTTTAGATTCTGGCCATCCTGACCTCGAGCTCTCCAGCCGATTGGTTTATACACTCTCAGAAGATCAGGTGACCAAAATACTTCACAATGCAATATTATCTTACACAAATTTGGTGACACAATACCTATAGTCACATGTGTTTATGCCTTGTGCCAAAATACAACTGAAAATTAGTATATGTAAGAAAAACAACCATATCCTGAGTTGCTAAACACAATCATAACAACATTTATTGAAGGCTCATAACTTGATTACTTCAATTATCATTGACCACTTAAGATAATTATAAAATGCTGTGTTTTCTTTCCAATCCAACGTATATGTGAGTTATAGGTATGAGCTTATTGAAACAATTGATGGCCAATTTGGAGTTCCTGACAAACATGGAAATTTCAGTGGTTTAGTTGGAATGCTTCAGAGAAAGGTCAGATTTCTTTCAAACTGATAAAAAATTGGCTATTTATAAGACACATTCCAGCTTTAGGTCACTTGACCAAACATTTGTAAATCACAAATAGGGCTTGTTTAAAAACATAAAGAAAATACCATTACAAAGTAACAGGAACTGTTGTTTAGAAAACTTAAGCTGGTCACCATCTGGTTACTAAATCCTGGTAATTAATTGTATATGGTGGCCCAAATTGCCAATCTCATCCCATCCCCGGCCCAACAACGAGTGTCCCATACGGAACTAATCACAGGGGATGGGACGGTTTTAGCACTTTGGCCACCACATACAACTAATCACTAAATCAAGGGTTCACTTGAAGAGATCACTTAACTTCCACAGATTGTCCACTGGTGCTAGTTCAATCTCTCTGTCTGCCCAGGTATCTTAAGTGTACTTTTCGTTCTTACAGGAAATTGATTTTATTGCAACCCTTATCGTAGTAACAGAGTCTAGAAAGGACATAATGGATGGAACATTTCCTTATGAAGAGATATCATACGTGGCAGTTTACAGAGCTGATGATAAGGATATTGGGTGGTTTTCTTTCCTTTCTCCATTCAAGGTAAGAAACTAATTTACATTTTGATAGAGTGTTAAGAAAAAATAATATACTTTTCTTATAGTCTATCCATGACCTGCTTGTAACAATTAATTGTTGCAAATAGTCACTATGACAAGACCATTCGCTGTCAATATCTGACATACCATAAACTCTCACTCTGCACAACTGTACACTTGTTATATTTGTACTCTCTATGGCTTTGTGGCCCTACAAGCCTTGTCCTCATACTGATGCACTGAGGGTTTATAACTTTCTGAGGACCTTGTCCTGGTTAGTTATAGTTGGTTATCATATTCTGCTATGATTATAGAGTGAAATCCTAAGCTCATAAATGATAAGTGGAATTGTATTCTACAGCCAGAACTACTTTCCTATATCACCCTTCAGGGTCATAACTCTTTTGTTACCATACTGCCTTTACCAGTGATGCAATAAACTCTTAGCCACTGAACCTGTATCACCCTAGGTAAGAATAGTAGTATCATCCTCACAGCATGTCCAAGCAATTGCTCTAGATCTTAAAAATCATTTTGTGAAAGTCATTCAAAGGTTGGAACTTTTAAATCTTCACTGTTTTGTTTTAATTTGATGGAATCATTTTGACAAATTGAAAATGGATTGGTTCTTATTAATCTCTAGATCTATTATAGTAATTGTAAATTTGAACTTTAAAGATATGTTAAGTGCAACATAATTATAATGGTCATTACTAGCTAAAGTCATAAACCATCTTGTGAATCTCACTTCACATTTACATCACCCATGGCTTAATAATTTTGGAAGAACAGGTTGTAGTATATCAGAAATGAGAAACGAAAATACATACATTGTTAATCTAGTTTCAGGTATGGATCGCTCTATATGGTACATTTTTAGTCACAGCATATATGGTGTGGATACTGCAGCTTCCTTACCGACTCAGACACTCCATTTCTGCTAATAAGACCAACCAACTCCTCTCAAGAAAAATAATTTTGTGGAATATACTTCAGGGAGTTTTATCTCAAGGTAAGCAGCAAACATTATTAAATAAAAAGTAATAGTAAGAAGTCTCTTTATTTTTGTTGTTGCTTCAGTGTTAAACACGGAAAAAAAGAAAAACTTATCAAGGCATTCATTCCTTAGGGGTTAATTTTACATACACTGGTAAAAAAAGTGTGTAGAATCTAAACACTTTCCTAAACACTTTGTTGCATCCATTTTTGAAAACCTTTTATGCTAAACATGTATAGAATTCTTGGTGTTGATAGGTTAGTGTTTAGAAATACTTAATGCTTATGTGTTTCCTGTTGACATGCTTAGGTCTTCGAGGTGTTTAAAGTCTAAATGCTTAGCATATATTTTTATGTTTAGGTAAAAGTTTAGGAGGTTCTACCATGTACTTTCATCAATATAACCAATTTCTTTGGTAATTTTCATTTGTATTGTTTTTGAATTATATGTGACAGAAATTCAAGAGAGTAAACATGTTTCCTGATATTATTTGATCGAGAGGCCTCTATCAATATCATGCATATATAAATGCAGAATTAACCTTTGAACTAAGTAGGGCTGAGCTACCTCAAGTGAATTCCAGAACTTCGGATCCATGGCCATACCATAGTCCCTATGTCTATCTGCATTATTATAAAGGTGTCTGAACAAACTACATCTTCAGAAGTCACACTTTCATGTCCTGATATTCTAAACATATATAATCATATACATGTTTAGAAGGTGTAGGTGTTAAGGTCTTGTGTTTGTATTCTAAACATATCTAAACCATACATGTTTAGAAGTTGTAAGTGATTGGGTTTTAAATATATGTGATTTCTTGTGTTTAGATTCTAACCCTTGTTTAGACCCTAATTATGTTAAATTCTAAACATCATTTTCACCATGTTATGTGAACCTACTTGAAAAAGAAGGTACTGATACAAGATTAATCTGGTTACAGGTATTGTCAACTTCCCCAGAACATTACCTGCTAAAATTAATGTACTTTCATAAGCTTCCTGCATTTAATGATGTTGGTTATAGCATTCTACCATGCAAATATGAAGGCTGCCATGAGTGTTCCTAAGACAAAACCAAAGTTCTCTTCATTGAAAGAACTGATAAGTGATCAAAAAATGGTTATACAGGTTAATAAAGGAGGGGCGATAAGAGGCATGCTTGAGGTAAGGGCCAAGGCCTGTTAAATTTATATTGACTTTATCTACTACTGTAAAAGATATTGTGGGTGTTTTTTCATTATCCCATTATTTCAAGTTTTTTCATTATCCCTGCCTTAATGTTTCATGTATTTTAAAACTTGTGCACTTGAGTCCATAATTGTATTAGCTAATAAAAGGAAAGGAAATCTCAACAAACCAGGAAAAAGATTAATTTGGACAACAATAAATTATTGTTTCATTCTATAATCTCCTTTTAATTCTATAATCTCCTAACTTAACCTATCACATCTGAAGGATGGAAAACTGTAATTTATCTAATGAGGTGCCATGGTGATAGATATACTAGTGTATATAACTAATATACAACTAGTTTCCATGGTAATTATCCAAATTAATGCCAGTTGAATTCAACTATATTTCAAGCATCGATTTCTCTCTTACAATGCAAAAGTAAAAGCCAAATGACACCTCAATTTGAAGGATTACTTAAGTTCTTTGTAAGGAGGTTTTGACTTTGATTGTCTTGATCACTTGGTTGTCATTATAACTGAATATTCTTTTCAAGATTGATAATTTAAAATAACTCCAGGTACAAAAGCAACCATAAAATATAGGTATAACAAAGAACAACCTACATTTTTTTGACATATTATGTCTCTACCTCATGAAATAAGGTACTGTAATAGATAAAACATTCTATATGTAACATAGCAAAAACTGTGAATGTATATTATATTTCAGCACTGTAAAATGTTCACGAAACAAGGAGGAAGTAGCATTTTTGTTCTTTCATATTTTCACATATTTAGTAGTTAATTTGAGTTGTTCAATAATATCTTTAAGTTTTACATGATTCATCTTTGTGTGCATATAGAGGTCCACAAAAGGCTTTCTTTTTGTGAAACTGAGCTTTCTGTTTCAAAAATACACATGTCTAGATGATCCAGGCTGAGGTTTGGTACACCTTTAAAATTGTATGCAACTTCAGTCTTTTGAGATTGAAGCCTCTTGTGTGTCTTGGTCTGTCTTTAAGTATGGCAGATGTGATGGGATATTTCTTATATGGTGGTCATTGCTACTGAATTTTCACAACATATTTATGTATAACTATAACTTGTATGTTCATAACAACTGCCATGATATATACATGAAGGCCAATCAGTAAATTTTGCTCATATTTACATAGCATTCCAATGAAGGAACACTGAAAGATATTTGGCAGAAAATCATTTCAACCCAAGATGTTTCAATGAAACCAACAACTGAAGCATCCTTTAAAGTTATGATGGAGAACAAAGACTTTGCAGTAATAACTCCTAAAGTTACTGCCTTATCTTCTTATCATAAAAACTACAACAATAGTGAGGATTGGAGGATCCTACCCGAGACAATTATCAAGAGGCATGCAGGACTTGCATTGCCAAAAGATTCACCATACACCTCAAGATTCAACCAAATGTGAGTCCAGTATCTTTATTAAAAGGTTGGCAATATGGGCCGATAAGCACAGGCCTTTATCGTGATATCCAACTCCTTTTTAAATGAAATTGCCCAGAAATTAAACTGTCTCAGTAGTAACAAAGATTGATTTGATAATACTAAATATAATTAGAAGATAAAACAATGGTTGTTACCATTTTACATTTTCTCACATTAATAGCATATACATTTTAAAGATATAGGCAGAAAACATTATTAAAAAAGTCATTATTCATCAAGTATGAAAACAGCTTTCCATTCAGTTGTCATTGTTCTAGGGTCCTTATAATTGAAGCCTGACTCAAAATCTTTTGTTTTGTTACAAATTTAGAATGATGGAGCTTGCAGAAACAGGGTTAATTACTAAATGGTCCAAGGAGGATGTACCCAAAAGAATTCAACATACGGAATCAACCCAACAACAAATCAGTATGTCACATATGAAAGGCATGCTATTAATCCTTGTCTCTGGCTTGATATTTTCAATATTAATCTTTATTATTGAATGTCTTTGCCATAAACTGTCCATTGGAAAGAACATATTTGGTATTTACTAATTTCAAAGAACTGCATCTTTCTTAATTTCATTTTTGAGATATATCAGACTGCCTTATTTTGTTAGTTGGTTTTCTTTATTTTGAGCCAGAATACGACCAAAAAAAACATGTTGATGGTATCACAATAGAGCTGTTTACAGTTTTAGAAAGCCTGAGCCTTGTTCTACATTCAGTATTTATATCAAGCAGCCCCAAAATCGCAGAGTAGATCACAATATATATTCCTCTTTTTAAAATTATGCAAAAGTAAGTTTTCCCAATGTCTAAGTTTACATTTAATCAGAATAGCTGAAAATCCATGCTTAATTCAAAAAGCTTCAAGACTTTTCACATGAAGTATTAAACTTCCATCTATATTCATTTCATTTATTTTTATGACATGTAACTGCTGTCATCCATAATTTTGTACATGATACATCAAAATTCTTTTTATTGTTTGGCATTTACACAGTCTGATTTATTTTCCTTGTGCAATTTCTCAATATTGTAAAGGACTAACTCATGTGTGTACTGTAAATAAATTATATTTGATAAAAAGATATTGTTGTATTTTGTATCTTGTTGTATCACAGGTTTTGTCACACCTCTTTACAAAGATCCGTGCCAGCGTAATTGGAATATACCCAATCTGATCAAGGTGTAGAGTGTCCACCCCTTTTTTGTATACATATTTTACGTTTTCCTTTTTCCTTTTACTTTCTTTTTTTAAATTTTTCGTTTTCCTTTTTCCCTTTTTTGTAATTTTTTTTCATACCATTTTCCTCCCTATTTCATCAATTCTGTAATCCTCGTAAGCCAGTTTCCCTTTCCCTTTAAATGCATTTTTCTCCCTTGATCATCCTATGCCATTTTCCCTTTTTTGTTTTATTCAACTTTTTCGTTTTCCCTTTTCCTTTTTTTTGTAATATTACAAAATATTTTCGTTTTCCCTATTTCTTTTTTTCACAACTTATGTTTTACAATACTCTCAATCCCTCCCCCTTATTATCATAGCCCCTCCCACTAGTCACTTGAGTCCTTACATAATACAACCCTAGCTCCCCCATATAAACTAACTATGAGATTCAAATAATAGCTGGATGGGTGATTATTGACTCAGTAGGATTACGACATTTTCTGTTTTTTGTTTATTTGAAGTTAGAATGAGTGATTTAGGAAATTATGAGAAAGCAACAGGATTGAAACCTTTCGCTAATAAATGATAAATGATAAATATTATTATAAATATTGTAAAACTGGAAGAGAGAGAAAAGGTTAAGGGAGGGTTATAGGTTTATATACGTAAATTAGGAAAAGAAAAAAAGGATTAGGGTTTACAAGGGTGTGGCCGGAGTATACCCTGACCATTTCTCTTATGTTCTCCCTTTTCCTTTTCCCTTTTTGTATACTACTTTCTATTTAGGCCACACCCACCTCATTACTATTCATGAGCATTTTTACCACCACGCCACCTTCAGGGTGACTACTCATACCTTATAATCCCCCATATAAACTAACTATGAGATTCAAATAGTAGCTGGATGGGTGATTATTGACTCAGTAGGATTATAAGGGATGAGTAGTCACCCTGAAGATGGTGTGGTGGTAAAAATGCTCATGAATAGTAATGAGGTGGGTGTGGCCTAAATAGAAAGTAGTATACAAAAAAGGGAAAAAGGAAAAGGGAGAACATAAGAGAAATGCACTCGTACGACGTTTTCTGTTTTTTGTTTATTTGAAATTAGAATGAGTGATTTAGGAATTTATGAGAAAGCAACAGGATTGCAACCTTTCGCTAATAAATGATAAATGATAAATATTATTATAAATATTGTAAAACTGGAAAAGAGAGAAAAGGTTAAGGGAGGGTTATAGGTTTATATACGTAAATTAGGAAAAGAAAAAAAGGATTAGGGTTTACAAGGGTGTGGCCGGAGTATACCCTGACCCAATTTGCTGTCCCTGTATTTGGGAATAATTTACATAGATACTTGAGCAACACATAGAAGTATTAAAACCAGCATTTTCAGTTGCCCTGAATCTCTGCAGGTCGCTTTTTATCATAGGAGTTCAACAAAGTGACACAAGTATTGTTTGCCTAGCAAATATCTAGAGAAGTATGCCATTTCATCAAAGAGCTTTATTGACCATAGAAACTCAAAACCTAAGTAGAATTTTATCACATTATAATTATATCTATCATATAAATAGTTTAAATCAGATATCACTTCGTACTCTAAGGAATGAGTTTTAGAAGCATGTTAGTTAGTCATAATTATTAGTAAAAGGATGTAGAATAAGTGCCTGGAATCGGATTGTTGAGATAATGATTAATGAACTTTTAGAAACAAAATGTGCAGAGTGGCACGAGAAGTGACCAGTTGGTATGAGAGTAGGTGAGAGCAATAATAATCTATTAAGGAAGCCTGTAAACAAGAATGATCTCTGTGAGGGTCATCAAGACCATATGATCTGAACTGACCAATTGAGTGCTAGTTGAGGTGATATAAAGCAGAGAGTTGCATGAGAATAAACAGTCCCTTTAAGGTAAAATGTAATGTTATTATAACACTCTGTTTGAGAAACTCTGAACACAACATAAAAATTAATACAATAACTATAACATAGAAGTTTATAAGTAACAGACTGACTAAAAAGGTATGGTCACAGAACGTGCCTCCTATAGATCTAGGTCTTTTGTCCCCTGGACCTTTTACCGCTGGAATTTCGCCCTCTAGCCATATGCCCCCATGCCTTTTGCCCCCATGCCTTTTGCCCCCCAGACTTTTGCCCACGAGGACTTCTGTCCCCTAGGACCTTTGCCCCCCTGGACTTTTGCCCCCCAATACTTTAGTTTAATTCTCATTACAAGGGCCCTTGAAATTATAGAGACAGCCCTGTTCAATTTAAGAAATATCCATGTTGCAATGTTTAATAAAGAAATTATATCATCACATGCCACTGAACCCTAAAAAGGCTTGGTTTGGGGGCAGTATTACATTGGTTGGGACCAATGTATCAAAGGAGGTGAGACAAGGGATGGCCAGGAATGGGGAGGGGCATCAGTATGGTATCAGTAGGAGGGCCAGCAAGGTGCTTTGAGAAGCACAGGACAGGGCTGGGAGATACAACAGGGGGATAAGGAGGGAGAAGCCTTGTAAAGCACCAGATTTAAGTCTTTTTTTTATGCAGGGAACATTCGTCTTGAATATTGTATTTGATGAATATGAGCATAAATCAACAAAAATTTGATTCTTTATTTGGTAATTTAGATCAATGAAAACATAAAAGATATTTCAAGTTTCTCAAGATATATCCAAAAATAATGAGTATTCTGCACTTCCTAAATACACAATCTGACAACAAATAAAGATAATTATATTAATGGAAGGAAGTTACTGAGGATAAATAATCAAAAAATTTAATTTGCAGGGGGCAAAAGTCCTGGGGGTAAAAGTCCTGGAGGGCAAAGGTCTGAGGGGCAAAAAGTCCAGGGGGCACAAAACCTGGGGGGCAATTGGCTAGGGGGCAAAAGTCCAGGGGTCAAAGGTCTGGGGGGCAAAGGTCCATTGAGCAAAGGTCCGGGGTGCAAAAGTCTGGTCACCACCTCTTGCATTGTTTCTTCGCTACAGCTGGGCACATATGAATCTGTTTTTCTACCTGTAAACCTAGACATGCATATATTATCTTTCCCACTAAATCCAGCTGCCTCTCATATCCCTCTTCCCATTCCTCTCCTGTCTCTCAGGAATTGCTGCATTGACTTGCCTCCTGCCTAGCCATCCCCAAACAAGAATGTGATGTTGGTATAAGGTTGCAGAAATGTCCTGTTTAGTTGAAATTACGTTTTACTTCTTGTAACATTATTTTGATGGAACCTAAAAATTTCTTTGGAACCTATCATTGTAACACTGCACTGTAACACTATTTTCAAATTCTTATGTTATTTCACATAAAAAAATAAAATTATTTTAACATCCTGTATTGGTAAGGCCTCAACTGCACTAACATTTGATGTTATTAGAACACTCTTCTCTAGTGCCTCAACCTAACCTAAAATAATGTAACTATTTCATGAAAATTTAAGAAGTAATAGACTAACCAAAACACCATGGTTGCAGTGTCTGTTACGTAGCTGCTTGCCTTGATCTTGAGCCACCTCCGAGGAAGTGGCTCTATATTCCAACCATCACCTACAGCTTTGTCAGCTCTCTCTAACTGGGAAAGCCCCACGCCACACATTGGGCATCCAGAGTCAGCTTCTAGGCTCTGTCCAAAATCTACATTTAAGTTTTCACTTGTTGGCGTATGGGTATGTGTCCTGGAGGGTAAGTGTCCTGGGCCCATATCTTCGTAACTAATTTGTCTGATCAGGGAAATCTTGTCATTGTCTCACAATTAGAGATCCTGTCTATCATGAATAAATTTTACACCTAATAATGCCTCTTTGACACAATTTTGCAATAACACTATAAAGTTTGGTAAAAGGCAAAATCGCTTATGATGGGACCCTAATCAAATTTTCCCTGATCAGCCAAATTAGTTACGAAGATATGGGTCCAGGGGTAAGTGTCCTAGAGGGTATGTGTCCTAGGGGGTAAGTGTCTGGAGAGTAAGTGTGGTGATTATTGAAATCCTTACATTAAAACTTATAATGCCTTGTGCCTATACATCCTCATTGGAGTGCTTGGTTTAACTCATCAGAAAATGGAGAGGATAATGGACTTACCCCAAATTCCTAACATCAATCTGCGGGTATGTAATAGTATTCTGTAAAAGTTACTGGGGTGGTGGTCTGGGTCTGTAACTCCTGGCTCCTGTTCCCGAATAATAGGGGTAGGTTTTACAGATAAGGAGCAGGTCTCCAATAAGTATCTTACAACATTGTAAATGTAGATCAGTGCCACTCTGTATCCTAATGCTCTCATTCCGATCCTTGCAGAGATTTTATGAAATAATGCTCATTACAATTACACCAACCCAATAAAAAAGTTATTTTATGTTTATCTCATTTCCCTATGGCACTTTTGACAGTTTTTAGAAAAAATCTATATTTTTAACAAATTTGACCGCCAACCTGTCTTTTAAATCTTCCTTATTATTTAATCTCAAAAAAACTGTTTTGATCATTCTGGCACTTTGTAAATCAAGAAAAGTACTAAATTTCACTAGATTGATATAAACAACAATCACTTACAGTTCCTCTAGAGGTACTGCAAAAAGTTCTTGAAACTTTTACCAATTTTGAGGGTATTTACAAGTACAGACTGGTTCTAGGAACACTTTCTGAACTTACATAGGTTGTTCCTTGTGAGTTTACCTTTTCTAGCATATTTGCAGATAGGGGACATCACATTCTTGTAACTTTGAAGGAAGTACATTTCTGAACGTTTTTTGGGAACCAAAATCCAGTTTGCAGACTTGCATCTCCATTTTTACTTGTGTTTGTCCTTTACAGGCCCGCATTTCAATTTTAGGAATTCAGGGTTAATCCAGTAAACAGTCATCACATTTGTCTCTTGTCAATATGGAAAAAGAAGAATTGATCTTATGCTTTAGGACTAATGCACTGATATGATACTATTGATTATGAGAGCTTGAAGCATGTCACATACCCAAATGCAATAATATGTCCAAGTTATACTGGTATTTTAACATTCAACTCCAAGGGGTCATTTGAAATATGGGGACAAACCATGCTTTTCTGTACTTGATACTTATATCAATCAACCAAAATGAAGGTAACTTTTATTCATATGAAACTTAAAGTATGAAGCTAATCTTTGCTCAATTTTTTTTCAGATCTTATTCTGTCTCTTCTGAAATTCCTGAACTGGTGTATATAAATTTGCCACTCTGTCAATAACACTTATTTTTCTCAATTCAGGAGCATCCACAGAAACAGGGATTATCCTGGCTGATATATTTCAGAAAAACAACATATCCATGCTTTTATACATCAGTGATATAACAGGTATGAAGGTTTTACATGCATTTAGCATTCCTGAAACACATTAATATGAGATATCCAGGTTAAGAATTGATATTTCTTATTGGTTATTGATCAATCTGTAACAGTATATAGCCAGTTGTCTATTGTGACTTTTGCTAAGATTAATGTAAAAAGCCTCCACGTTCAGGAGAAAAGTATTTTGTGGTAATTAATCTTTAAAGTTGTTACTGACTTTCAGCTAGAACTAAGAATCCATTATTTATTTGAAAAACTATTTTAGATGTTGCTGACACAGTAAAACATAGAACCAATCTCAATTTATAGATAATGAAGCAATAGTCTTTGGGAACTTTGCTGAATCAACTGTTTCTAGAAGGCCTACAACAGGCAAATCAAACTGCTTGAAAGTGTTTCTGAGAAGCATACCAAAATGCATGTTCAGAAAAAAAATTAGGATTGCTATTAGTATGCATCTGCCTGTATCCATCTAAATATTTGTCTGAATTCTTTGTCTAACGATTACCTCAATTTCAAAGTGAGTTAGTTTTACCCTTTTCAAATATATAATAATGTAGATTTTGATGCGAACCAAAGTTCTAGGTGCTGCTAGTGTCAGCAGGCATGCAGTAATGCATGCAAAGAGTTATAGCAACGGCTAAACCAATGTGTTTGCAAAATAAATTCTGAATATTTTCACCTTTAAAACAGATGATATCTCATTTTGGAATGGTGGAGGTGATAGTTATAAAGTTATTGATGTTGGCTGCAATGGGAATGAATTAATCTACTCAAGAATGATGAATCTTCACAATATTTACGATGATGGGAGGTTAAATATTGTCATAAACTGTCAGATAGATTCACCAATTCAGGTAGGGTTACAATCTTTTGGTCTAGAACGCTAAAACCAAATGAAAAACAGACAATTGGAATCACATTTAATATGCAGATTGGTGAGTATAGGTGACTGACAGGCAAGATCAATCAAATCAGGTTGTCCCTCCTGCAAGCTCTAGGAGGCAACCTGGAGTGAAACGCTTTCAATGAGTACAACAGTACGCAATTTAAATTTTTGACATCTACGCTAAAACTAAAGCAATAGTATGAAGGAAATAGAAAATTAAAAGTGATTTCAAGTTTTTGAAACAGTTATTTGTTTTTTTATTGCATAACATGCTTTCAAAGAATTTGTGCAAAGAAAATAGAAAATAGAAAAATAAATACTTGCTTCTCTACCCTTTTGTTGTAGAGCTGAAACCTTAATATTGTGATAATTTATGGTAATAAGAGTAAGATGTTGTTCTGATGTATTTCAGGGTATTTTATTAAGGATGCTGCTGCTACACTATGATCTGAACAAAGCAGTATCTCTTCGCTTACCTGTATTAAATGTCATGATTATCTCAAGGGGACTTCCAAATGATGATGAAATGATGGCTATTCAGCTCTTGAATTCTTTTGTTTTTTCATTTGCATTTCTCATCAGAGACTATGTAACTATAAATCAATTTATTTTCAATTTCTACCAATTTCCATATAATTCTATGTGTAGCTAATATATTATTTCTCTGATGGCATAGCATTGTTAGCAATTGAAACAATGTGACAAAGTATTGATGAGCCAGGAGAAACAGGATTCAATTCATTTTCCCTGAGTTATAATCATAACAATAATTATAAATTTGGTTTGTGATTTAGGTTCATCATCCCATGCAGGACTTCAATAATCGTTCACATTGCGAGAATTATTCTATATATAAAAATGTTCCCTCTGGAGGACTGAATATGTCAATTGACTTAATTTTGACAGCAACATTAACTCCTAATTGTACTCTTAAAGGCAACAGTAAGATACTTTGGACTTCCTTTCCTGGGTTTTATGGAAGGCAATTGAAAGTAGGATACAAAGAAGTGAGTAAAAAGACTTTTTGATGATGTGTGATGCTGTATCGTTGCACTTGGACAGCATCTTACAGCTCAATTGTACAGTTAAAAAGCTTGAATTGTATATCATGGTGGACATTGACACTGGATGAATCCAGGCCTTCAATACTTTGTTTCAGACAATGTGATGTCATTATATCCTACCTCTTCCCACCCCCTACCTGTCCCTCTTCCCATCCCCTTCCTTTTCCCCTTCCCATCCACTACCCATCCCTCTTCTCATCCCCTACCTGTTCTTCTTCACAGCCCCTATCTGTCCACCTATCAACCCACTCTCTAATCCCATTCCTGATCCATTCCTGTCCATCTTCCCATTCTCTACCTGTCCCTCTTCCCTTCTCTACCTGTCCCTCTTCTCACACCTACCTTTCCCTCTTCTCATTCCCTACCTGTCCTTCTTGCCACCCCCTAACTGTCCCTTTTTCCCACCCCCTACCTATTCCTCTTCCCTTCCCTACATGTCCCCCTCACTGGCCCCTACCTCTCCTCCTCTCTATCACTACCTGTCTCCCTTCCCACCCCTACCTGTCCCTGGACCCTTGTCCTTTACTTTTGGACACACACATCCTAGCACACTTGGCATAAAGAAGCCTCCCGACCCTATCCCAAGTGCACACCTCAGGCACCAAGTTAATAACTCTCCCCCCACCTCCACCCCAATCCTCATGTCCACAGTTGCCCACAGTTTTAGTAGAGGCCTAGGCCAGCCTTCATACCTCAGGGGCCAGAGTTAGTAGCCCCCTCTCCCATCTCCACCCCCATCCTGGCATCTACAGTGGCCCTAAGGTACACTAGTCCCTCAATGGCCCTTGCACTACTCTTCATTGTAGTGTAGTGAAGTAGTGTGAAGTTTGACACCCCAGTCTACACTGTATGCAGCAGGTTTAACCTGTGCTTTGACATGGGAATAATGGCATCACATGGACAGAAACACAGCATTGAAGGCCTGGTGTAATCCAACGCGAATTTCCGTATATATCTGGATTCTGGTATTCAAACACTATGGTATTCTGGACAAGACATACTTTCAATGTAAAGATACAAGTTCAAGCTTGTTACATAAATATCTATATTGGCTAAAACTATATCATCACAGGCTCAAATGTAACCCAACAGAGGGAAAGGATGCTCTGAAGCTCTAAGGTTAATATTCAGGGAAATATGGCTGTATTAGTAAAAACAAAATGGATAAAGATGTTTTTAACCAACTTGTTGTCTAGGATTTAGGTAACCCACTCTAAACTTTCCATTTCATTTTAAAAACATTCTATTTGGAATGTTAATGGAAAGACTTTTCCCTGTGTATCACAAAACATGAGATATTTGGTTACCACGGAAACAACATTTT
This sequence comes from Lepidonotus clava, assembly GCA_936440205.1. Lineage (NCBI taxonomy): Eukaryota > Metazoa > Annelida > Polychaeta > Phyllodocida > Polynoidae > Lepidonotus > Lepidonotus clava. Next base: position 12,474,948 of record OW387138.1, read on the forward strand.
ATGGATATTGTCAAAAAGTCTAAACAAAAATAGATTATCTTTTCAAAGGTCCACATTTATGCACATAAAAGCTTATGGATCTTCATATAAATATTGGAAAAATTTCAATACTAAATATTTAAAGAGATATTCAATAAACAGGCTTTTATCCATTTTCTGGAAAACTTACTGTCCTGTGTTCAATAGCCTGTGATTTCCTTACAATTGATAATTATCAGATTGTGATTTGTTTGGTATCATTTGAAAGCTAAGAACAGCCTGATTCCTTCACAGAGCATCTTCTCCTAACAGCCTTCTGAATAACATAACAACCTAACAACCTAACAACCTTCTGAATAACATATTCATGACTAAATTGTCAAGTTCCATTTCAGAAATAATCATTTTACTCATTTTATAGACATCAAAGTTCAGAACGAAAAGAGATGCTGAAAATGACAAAGTCATATTTAGTGGCATGAATTACCAGATCTTACAGACTCTGGCTACTAAACTAAATTTTATGTGAGTTTCAATTTTAAACAGTTAGTATTATGAGTTTCAATGTTAATACAACTGCTGCAGATTGTGATATCATTTTAACCCACATTATTATAGATTATAGTAAAGCCCAACTTGAAGAATATTTTGTCACTGAAGTAAATTCATATCCAAACAGAATCCACCAAATATCCAGTACCTGTAGTACCAATAGAATGTTTCTCATATGCAATGCATAGATTATTTTGGAAAAGCTGATCAAGAATAGTTGTGTGGCGAAAGTATGAAGAGGGATGTCAGGACCCTTCACCATGCTCTCAACTTTAGGGTTTGTTCCTTTTGAACTGCCTGGCCATAACACAGAAACAGGGACACAGCCAGACGAGGTAGACTTCTCGGAGCCATGCCTCATGTCCGAGGGTGGATTGGTTCTGATGATGAGGGGGGACAAACCTATAAGGTTCGGGATGTCGGGAAAAAAGAAGGAGGATACCGGCTGTCAACTCAAAAAGGGGGGGATGGATTTTGGGTGCCTTCATAACTCAGTATTCATCGTTGAGTCAGCGGTGCCTACTTCTAGTGGCTATTCTGACTAACACTGGGCCAATTCCCATGAAGCTGGGGTGTGGGGTTGGTGCTCCTGAAGATAAGGTGATAGCATGGATGTCTCATGCCTCGTGCCCCCCCATCGCCGTTGTGCCCATGCCAATGTGTCCTTTCTTGTCCGTGTTCCATACCCAATTTCTGTTTGCGCCTATGTTTTGTGTCATGCCCACCCAATTTATTTCAGCAGTTCCACTTTTACCCAAACTTCTGGTTAATTCCAGGTTTTGTGTCTCATGTTGTGTGTCTAAGTAGCTAGAACTAGACCTTGAATTAGTTTGTCTAATAAGGAAAAGACATTAGCACCATGAGTTCAAGATCGGGACTGTTTAATCATTGTCTCACACATGCTTTCATAGGTACATACTCTTTGATCATTGGCTAATCTAGTCACATGGTCTCAATAACTCTTTGATGAAGTCACTTCTGGTTTACATGCTTTTGTGCACTGACCTACAGCTAATTAACGACTTAAAGGGATTTAGGACTGACCCCACCAGCTCCACCTGGTGTGAAAATCTTAGGGGCTTGAAATTGAATTTATGTATAAAATATCTTTTATTTCCAAAGAAATACCAACTTTTCCACAAAGACTTTAACTTAATGGGATAATGAGAAATTTAAAGAGAATTTGTTTACATAGGAATATAGAGGAATTACCATATCATTCTGTTTCTATGGGTTGTAGCTCTTTAATTAGCACGGTGACCCCCACTTTTCTTTGCTGAAATATATTGGTAAAGGTCCACAGATGATATCAAACCATGTTTGATTAATATATGCTGGTTGAATTTTTCAGGAGATGAAGAACTAGTGTTTTCCCATAGAAACCTATAGTAAAACCTGATTTTTGCATGCCCATTTATCTTGAAAACCAATATGGTGACATGATTTTTATCATGGTTATTCATTCCCATAGCATAGGTCTAACCTCACAAACAGTATCAAGACTATATGCTGGTTCATTTAAAAACCTGCTAGACAGTCCTTAATCCCTTTAATGACTCAAGCTTTCGTGCCATTATAAGAATATTTGTGTAATGAAGGAAACACTTGCTTGTTCTTTACGATATACAGTGTTAAAGCAGATATTCTATTATTTTACATACTTTTTGTACATATTCTAATCTCTAAAAACTCGTGTCATGCTCAAACATGAATCCATCACGGATTTATCACATTAATATCCACTTTGCAATAATAACATGAATACCTTATGATCAACATTAATGAGATATATATACTTTGTCAAAATATATCTATATGGGTGTCAAATTTTTTACAACTCTGATTTTTTGAAATGAGAAATCTAAAACATAAACTGTCACAATATAGAAATGCCTCAAAATGTCACATATACGTCACAAATCCTACTGACCCTTTTTTCATTTAGGTTATTACAATTTCTCAAATAAATCTTCTTTGTCAATCAAACCCTGTTTGTGGTTAATAGGTATAAGCTTTTGAAACCAACCAATGGTCATTTTGGGGTTCCTGATGAGCATGGGAATTTCAATGGCCTTGTTGGAATGTTACAAAGAAAGGTGAAATCATTTTCTTTTCATCCAAAAGAATTGATAGTTTTATTGAACATGTTGGTTCTCCCTATTATAGATACCTAGTTTCTAATTTTCCATGCACTGTACATGTATGGCTGCAATTTACAGCATTTCTAAAAGGACACACAAAAGGAAAATGATAGACAGCACACAGACAAAGTATATCATGTCAAACAACACATTATACCAAGAAAAAAAGTAAGAGTAGTACATAAACTTGAATCTAATTGAAAACATCTACTTCCAACAATTCATTTTACACACATATGTAGACGTTGTGCAGATGACGTCACATCTCTGAAAATGGACTGGCCGCCATATTGGTGATCACTTGACAATATCTATCATCCTGAATTCTGGGCTATTTAGAATAAATATTTATGCAAAATATCACTTAAACAAACTCCCTGACTCATAATCAACAATTACTTATCATTCAGAATCTATAAATTCAGAAATTATTGTATGACCATGTGGTCATGATAAGCACATGGTGATCACCAAAAAAGGATCACATGACCACGTCTGCACAAGGTCTATAGATGATTATCAAAAAAGAAAGCAGCATTACAACTCCAAATCCCATTTCACAATAAAGGGAAAATAAGACTCGAAAAAAATATTACTATTGTAACCTAGTCTAGCTTAAATGGTTTAGAATACTGTAACGGTTTTTATAATTTTTAATTTTAGAAAAATCCATGTTGGTTTTCCCATAAAAAAACAATGAAACTGATGCTAAGCAAACATAAATGTTTGAACAAAAACTGTCATACTGTTTTTTTCCTATCTTGCAGGAAATAGATCTCATAGCAGTCAACTTGGCAATGACAGATTCTAGGATGGAAGTGATGGATAGACTATTTCCTACTGGAGAGTTGTCAGTTGTTGTGTTCTACAGAGCTTATCAGTATGATAATATGCTTGGATGGTTTTCTTACTTGTCCCCATTCAAGGAAAGTATATAGACTCAAAAAAATAATATCATACAGATTTATAGATTGTATAGTCAAAATAGTTTACACGCTTTAGACACACATAATCCAATTCCAATTTTCTAGCAATATACATTTCAAAATATAGTAAAATTTAGATAGTACATACAGCCATAACTTAATTTGGATTTAATTATGTTTGTGACCAGCCATATGCATGTGATATGGTAACCTGGGATATTGGGCAATTAAATTACCCCATCATTGAGTTGGATACTAATAAAAACAAGTTTCTCTTAGAATAACAGACCCCCAGTATAATAGATATTAAAAATAGACAGAGGCAGAGCTATGGCATAGTACTTTTAAGACTTGCTTATTATTATTCTTAACAATAAAATTGTTTATATCAAGATGATGTGATTTAATTAGGTTGATAAACCGCATGAAAGGGGCAGTTAATGTTTAAGCATCTCTTAACTGTCCTTTCACTGCCACAGGCCTCTTTCTAGACCCACTGGAAAACCCCTCTGATTCTAAAAATAGTTATGTGGAATCCCCAGGGATTCCCCTTAGAAAGCCACAGGGATTCCCCTAATTTCCCAAGGTATACCTGGGCCTCTGACGAAAAGCTACTAAAGTGTTATTTTACTCTGAATATTAATTATTCTGTAATTGAATGTATCTAATCTCAGTTTACCTATTGCATTTACTTGAAATCGTTCCTCTTAGGGATTTTTGAGGTAATTGAAACATTACAATGCATATGATTGACCAAGAAGTGACAAAGGATCTATAGCTATAATTCCTGCCCACAAATTCTTTTTGATGAATTGGATCTTCCAATTTTGATTTCCATTTATGTACTTAATGTAATAGGATATATTATCATGAATATTTTAAGAAATTTAGAAAAGATACAAATAAAGGTGAAGAAAATTGGTGAAAGTAGTTAAAATGGCAAAATAATTGGTGTTTTGGTTACCATGCATATTTGAATCCTCCTCATGGGAAAATAATACCTACAATATGTGTGAATAATATTAAAAGATAAATTCCATCTCTTTTTGTTGACATGGCACAGTACCCTTACCATAAATACTATTAGGTCACCTATAATCCCACTTAATCTGGCAGTGAAAGGGTAAGCTATTTGGGGGATCGTGTCCATTTGTGGGTCCTATCCACAGGTCCCCACAGGGGTTAAATACTATTAGGTCACCTGTAATCCCACTTAATCTGGCAGTGAAAGGGTAAGCCATTTGGGGGATCGTGTCCATTTGTGGATCCTAACCCCAGGTCCCCACTGGGGTTCTCTAGGACTGAAGCAAAGCATGGTGCAATTGCCCAGTAAGTATGTAGATAAAAACACTTGTGATAACATTTTGTTTGAAAGATTTCAGATCTCTGATAGATCTTTGATCTTGATAAATCATGCAATGTCAAACAGTTTCATAATTATCTGGATTGTTAACTGAGCTGTATGTTTGGCTTTTTCATTCAGTTTCAGGTATGGCTAGTTCTGTTCAGTACACTTTTAGTCACAGCATACATGGTCTGGATACTACAGATTCCTTACATGCTAAAACCTTTATTTTCTGCTGGTGAGGTCAGAAAGCATCAGTCAAGAAAACAAATATTTTGGAACATTTTTGGAGGAATCTTATATCAAAGTAAGCAATAGCCATTTCTTCTCATGCTCACTTAGTTCCATCTGGTATAAAGCAGGTCCTAAAAAGTTGTCTATCTAGCTATAGGTTTCTAAAGATTTTATGACTATGCATGGTCATTGTAAAACAAATAATTTATCTATGCCATTGTGTGGTACAGGATAAAAAAAGATATAAGTTTATGGAGTTACGACTGTCCCTTAAATCAGCTCGATTCAGAAGATCTTTCTAAAATTGTGTTGATTTGTTTGGTATGGTAAATATTATACCTAGGTTGATAACTCATCTTAGACCACCTTTTCAGTTGAATAACATGTAGCAATAACTGGCTTTTAAAACATGATATGATGCTGGTGAAATATTCTGTTTACAGGCATTGGTCATATACCTAAAACTTTACCAAGTAAATGCATTATCCTAGGCTTCCTGTTTTCTTCAATACTGGTTGTTAACGTTTACCATGGTAATTTGAAAGCTGCCATAAGTGTTCCTGAAACAAAACCAAGATATTCCTCAATTACTGACTTGATAGCTGATAAACAATCAGTCATACAGACTTCTAATGGAGGAGCATTGAGAAGCCTTTTTAAGGTAACAATCATTTACATCTGCTTAAACTGTTCAATAACATTATGATACTTTGTATAATAATTCATTATTGCTGACATATAAATATATTGATTATCTTTAATCTAAGTCACTTTATCATACTATATATAAGAAGAAGACACTATTAAGGAGTTTAAGGTCTGATATATTTACCCCAGGACCAATTGGAGGTGTCAATCGGTCCGGGGTAAATATATTAGACCCAATACAACATAAGTGTGTCTTTTTTATTTTATGTGATGGTTAAAAACATATTTATTTGTCAAATTATCAAGAAAAAACTGCCATGTGAAGACAATCCTGAATAATCATCAATTATTTATTAAAACGGTGATTTAGTAGTGCCGACAGCGATGTTGGCACTACATCAGCTTTGTTTTGGAATGTGCTGAGGTGATATATTTACCTTGGCTGCAGCAGGGCTTATTTGATTCAAAACGGCACTATATGCACTGCTGCTCCCACTAGCCATTACATAAAGAGAGTAGTTTACTCATTATTGATGACTTTCAGTTTCTTTTGCAGGGCTCAAAAAAGGGGGTAATGAAGGATATTTGGGACAAAATGATTTCCAACCAAAATGCTTCCTTAACAACATCTTCTGAAGCAGCTCTTACAGCCATGATGGAAAATGAAGGCTTAGCAACAATAATTAACAAGGATTTCGGTTTATCATATTTATATAAAAATTTTAAAGAAAATCAGGATTGGAGAATGCTGCCTGACCCTCTTTTCATTTCCCATGGAGGAATGGCATTGCCCAAGGATTCACCATACACCTTAAGATTCAACAATATGTAAGCTTTAAATCCTAAAGCTGGTTCCCCACTGAGCTCTAAAAAGTGAGTTGGTCGGCTGCAAAAGGGAAAAAGTCGGTGCCAGCGACCAAAGTTGGGAGTATATTTGGGGAAATCAAACATGTCTGATAATTTTGGTAGTTTTTTGGCCAACTAAACCTCTAAAGCAGACTTTGCCATCCCCTAGACTGGGGCCAGGCTAGTTAATCGCTAGCACCTTAGTTGGTGAGGGCTGCCTTCACTCAGTGGGGATCAGGCTTTAGTTACAATTATGTGGTGTTATTCTTGTTGACAGTTGCAAATAATAACATGTTGTAATATATTCTTGTGAGGCGTTATTTGCAATATGCAATTTCGAATTGGATTAAAGTCTGTATTCCCCTTACATGTTTATTTCAGTTGTTAATACTTAAGTTGATATGAACATTTTAAACATGTATACTGTATGTTGCTTTCATAGTTTTACCAGTTTTCATAAATCATGTGAAAACAAAAGTGGACCAGACTAGTAACTCTAAAGTAGAATTGATGTAAACTCGAATTAAGTTGCTAATTTGATATCATCAGGATAAATAAAATGAATTTAGAAAAAAAAAGATGTGATGATGATCAGCTTTCAAACCCAATCTCATTACACATTTTGTTGATTTCAAACAGAATATTGGACCTTACAGCAGCTGGATTTATCAATAAATGGTTAATCAAGCAAAAACCTCAAAATATATATCACATTCCACAACCAATAAGCATGAGTCATGTGAAAGGCATGATGGTAATACTTGTGTCAGGTATAATTTTGGCAACACTCATCTTCATAATTGAGCATGTGTGTTATAAAAAGGAGGAGACATTTTTCGTTTGGAATATTGACTAATTTCAATGAAGCGTATTGTCTACACTGTCAACAATTTTCTGAAAATTTCCACAGAACAAAAATAGAATTTGTATTTGCCAGAATAAAATGATGATACAGGTTATTTCTTTCTTATTATATGAAAAACTGATCCTTGAAAAACCTCTAAATCCACATAATTTCAAATTCAGCATAGCCAACTATTTGATTAGTTTAAGTGTTAGGCTTTCAGTTGTCCACATTAATTTACTAAATGATAGACTTCAGTGGTATGCTTTTATGAATTTACATAATTGATAAGTTGGCAAGGGCTATTTGATCATGTTTGTGTTGCTAAGCATTACCATGTTCCTTGCAAATTTATGAGGAGAAGGCCTCCCAGCCAGCTTGCGACATAACAGAAATGTTCTGCAACCATACTTTTTTAGTCCGTTTGTTACTTACTAAAATGGCACATAACAATCACATTATTGATGGTGAGGATTCAACCTCACCAAATCAGAATGTTATTATAACATTATTTTTTGGTGAGGAAACCAAAACCAAAACATGATAAGAACATACTGTTTGACGAATGTAACCAGAACGTCACATAAACCACAGTGCAATGTCACATTAGCGAGTTGCAGAGATGTACTTGGGAGTCATCAAAAGAACCTTAAAAGAACCAAATACAGAACCAACCAAACTGTTGCTGCACCGTTAAAATAATGTTGCATCCTTGGCTGGGCCAGCTCTTACCTGTAGTCATCATCTGTACCACCCTGGGCATTACTCCCCCATTCTACCCTAATCATCCCTGTCAGTATGCCCCAAAATATGACCATCTTAGTTTACACCATCATTACCCAGGCAAGCAGCGACGTAACAAGTACAGTCTGTACCTCTACTTTTTTGGTTAGTCTGTAACCTGCCTAATTATCACGTAACAGTTACATTATTTTAGGTTAAGTTGAGACTTACTAAAAATAATGTTATAATAACATTATATTTTAGTGAAGTTGAGACCTTACTAATAAAGAATGTTGTAATAATGTCATTATGTTGTGAAAGAACGTCAAAAGAATCACAATTATGTCTCAGTGCAACGTCACAATGTTAGGTTCTAAAGACGTTTTTGGGTTCCATCAAAAAAAACTAAAAGGACCGAAGCAGAAATAAACAAAATTTTATGATAACATTATAATAACATCATATTCTTGATTGGGTAAAGTTTAAAATGAAATATTTTCAAAATTGCCTCTATACTTATTCTATGAAGATAGATGCAAAATACAAAATTAACCAAAGCAATTTGGTTGACAAATTTCTCATAAGATTTTTTAAATGCAGCTTTATATGTTGACCCCTAGGACTTTCCTACTTTTCCCCATAGGAACCGATGTTTAAGTCTGTCAGCCCAACCTTATTTTGCTCTGAAATAGCATTGTGATTGGCTGTCAAGCCTGTAATTGGTAAAATTTCAAAAACTATAATGTTTCATCAGTAATTGGGGAAATACAAAAATATGATTCTTGGTTACTTCAGTAACCCGAACTATAGAATACAAGGATAGTTTGCATAGTAGTTTTGTCCAACCCTTGTCAAACCGTTGGAGATATTCAATGTGGGATGGCCATAATATTATTGAAGAGCAGATCCAATATTTTTTTAATGTCATTACTTTTGGTGAAAACCTTTTGATCTCATCATATTGCTTTCATTATAATTTGTTGCTAACTACAATTGGTGATGATGGCATAACAGTTTTGTAATTTTCCCTTACTCAATATGGACCTTTGGAATCTAGAGTCTTATCCAGACCTCGCACACTGGTCCCGGTCCACTGGAGGCTTGACAAACCAACCCACGTGGTAGGAGTTACAGGACACCTGATTGGTGGGGGCCCATTACATAATGCTGATAAGGCCTCTGTGCACCATTCCCATTGGCCAAAATTAATTCAAAACTTTTAATCTTACAAAATGTTTTTAAAATACAAAATAACAATTCACAACAATGTTGTATATAACGATGCAAAGATAAGATTCTAAACTCTGTGGCCATTGTTACAAGATTCTTCAAACTTTTGTAACTAAAAAGTTATAGGTAGTTCAATATGACCAATTTACACATGCTCAAAGAGAGACAAACCATAAGCTTGTCTGGTTAGCCCTTCTTTGTGTGAGTTTCACACTAGGTGGCGTGGTCTGGAAAATCGTGTATTCATCGGTATGAAGTCTGAATCAAAACCTCAGGAAAGATTGATATCTGATGAAGCTTTTGTGGTAGACACACAATAGGTAGACTAAGGTTATGTTTGACACCAACATGATTATGTATATAGACATGGAACCATGACATTTGAATTGCACATAGTTAAATAAACATCCTAATCAATGTGTGTGAGCCCACATCGGGAGTTTCAGTTTGTTCTCCCGTCTCCGTTAAAAAAACGCTGTTGTGTTAATGCTGTATGCAACATTAATGTTGCTTACACTCAACACATGTTCCTAATATGCTGTGAGATAACCATAGTAATCCTTTAGCATCAATTTGGTAAATTCAATATCTGTGTGTCATGTGATCTGCAATAGTTATTCATCTGCATATCACACAGGAAACATTGCATATTTGACTTTGGACATTGAGGGACATAATATGTCCCTCAACATATTATGCTAAAAGCTACATACTTGCATGTTCAAAAACTTGCCTCTGTATGGCAAGTTCACGAAATAATAACTTACAATGAACATTAAGTTTCTTTTCTGCCTCTTGCATAATTTGCTACTGATCAAAAGAGAAACAAGTAAGCGTTTTTGTTTTTGGTATTAGATCACCAAGTAAATATTTTTGGGATTATTGCATTTTCAAACAATAAAAGATTTGGAAAAAAGCTGAAAATGGCATCAACCATATTAACAGAATCAGACTTGCAGCTTTACCCACTGGAATGCTCATAAATAACCATTGTTAAGAAGGGATTTCACTTGGGATGGAGATCAAAAGGATTGTTTATACATTCTGCAAACTGAATGCAGATTCACATTTGATTACACAAAATTTCATGTTCCGGTTTCTTTTATATGATAATTGTCTTTAACACGAAAAGTGCTATTCCTACAAAAAATGGTGTATTGAACAAGAACAGAAAATGTCCAATATCTGTTTGTATTATGGGAATTTACAATACTCAGCAGACATATAGTTCTATACATTAATAACATGTAACCTTAAATCAAAAGAATCTGATGTTCATAATTTGAGGTTTTTTATTATACTATTTAGATAATACACGAGCGCATAGGAGTAAGCTGTTCTTGCAATCTTCCCTTACCTCCAACCACCATAATTATCAGTTGAAATAGAATAATTTTACTTTGGAGTAAATCTTTAGCAGCATGCCAAGAGCTATTTTGTGAAAAGTCATAAAGTATTTTAGTATTCACATTTACATCAGCTTAGGAGGAGCATTGTTAGGACGCTATCCTACAAACAGATGCTATCCACCAAATGATTGCGGTTTAGTGACTTTTTGCAGGATAGCATCCCCACAGGATGCTAAGCTACAAACAGATGCTAAACCGAAAATATTTTAAGGTTAGCATCTTTCCAAAAATAGACACTAAGTTATAAATATTTGTAGCTTAGCATCCTTTTGTGACATAGCACTACCACAAGATGCTAAGCTACAAACAGATCTACTATGTCACAATTATTTGCGGGATAGCATCTCTACACAAAGCTATATTAAACTATCATACAGCAAAGTTACCTTTTCTGTAGGATTGAAAGGGGGTGTCAGGTCTTTTATGGATTATGCCCCAAAATGTTAAGTTCCTTATCTTTATTTTAATAAAATGTCCAATAAAATAGAAAGTATATTTTTGTCTAAATGTTTACAGCTTTCTATTCAGGGAAATGTGAGATGAGAAATCTTGGAAAAATATGCATTTTTCAGTGGGGCGGGATGATTCAGGGGACAATTTCTAGTAATCACTATATGAGAGGTGATAGACATTAACCTTTTTCTGAAACTTTGGTCTTTTTAGTACGATCTTCAAAGAGTATTGATAGAATTTGTGTAAAAAGGATTGTGTGCAACAACTCACAACTAGGTACTCAAAAATAGGTTTTATGTCCTGCAAATGGGAGAATCAATTAAGATGAGTGAGTTATCATTCTAAATAAACCAATATTTGTTTATCTATATCTATTATCCTTCACTGTTATGAAGTGATAAGGGGCTGAACAACTGAAGCCTTATTTTTGCATCTTGAATTTATGTTGTAAATAATTATAAATATTCAAATTTCTCTTGATATGGAATACAAATTGCAAAATGAAAGTGTGATTTACTTTTCCTAAATAAATGATATATTTGAAAATTTGAAAAGGTTAGTCCTATATCCTCTAGGAGTTTGCAGTACACCTCTCTTCCAAACCCCAATGAAATAACCTCAAAAATTGGTTTGCTATTTTTCAGCAAAAATCTGTAGGATAGCATCCATTGTAGGATAGCATCTTGTTGGATAGCATTTGATTGTAGCTTAGCAGCATGAAGGTGCTGCTAACTGACAAAGTGCTTTGTGGTTTAGTGAATGTTTGCATGATAGCGTCCTGACATGGATGTTAAGTGACAATTAGCTTGCGTTTGTGGGATAGCGCCCATTTGCGGTTTAGCGTCCTAACAAGTATCCCTCTATATATTTTTCTGAACCTAATTCCAGTTTTTATCTTTTGAAATAAGGAAAATAAGACATCATAATATTATTCACTTTTTTTCAATTTTCTCTTATTTTGTCATATTATTTTAAGATAGAGTTTTGTGGTTTTCCTCCCGTTCTCTCGTCCAAGGTGCACAGGATGAGGAGACTGGCATCATTTTGTCACATATCATTGAGGAAAACAAGATCTCCAGTATTATCTATATCAGTGACTTCCCAGGTATTTCAACGAACATGCAAATGTTGAGCAATATCAGAAAATTGTATTAGGGATTTGTATGCATCTGAATATAATTTTAAAATGATACAAATTTGTTTTCCTATCACACCTTCATACTTTTCTTTACAAATCCCTCAAAGAATATAGATCACAGAACTTACCCTTGCTGAAGTATTTCACAAAGACAAAATATATATGTTTTATAAATCAATCGCTTTACAAACACACATATGATGTTTTGTGTGCATTCTAAATTAGTGAAACACTACTTTATCCAATGTCCAGGTTAAAAAAAATTATCTTTTATTTAGTCAGCAATGAATCAGTAGCTCCATAGCCAGGTACCGCCTGTGTAAGCAGTCAGTAATACCGTCAAACAGTTATAGAAAGAGAAATAAGTTTTGGATATTCTCACATTTAAATCAGAAGAAGTCCCTTTTTGGAATGGTAGAGGTGGCATTTATAAAGTTGTTGATGTTGGCTGCAATCAGAATAGACTGATGATATCCAGTTTTAGGAATCTTCATGATATCATTGACAATGGAAGAATAAATATTGCCATAAACTGTCAGACAGATACACCAATTCAGGTAAGGACTCATTATTATTATATATATATATAGTTTTGCTTTTAGAATCCACTGCTCTCAAAATCCTCCTTTTTCAGACCTTTTCCTGATTTTTTCATGTGAACTGAAAATGTGTTTATTAAATAATTTCAGTGCATGTTTCAAGTTTCCTTATTTTAAATTTTTTCAATGGTAATTTCTAGATAATTTTCAATTTCTTTTGGTGTATGATCTGCATTTATACCTACATACTTATATTTTCATCATAAACAAAAATAATTAAATCATTGATACAGAGAAAAAACAACAAAAGTCATATTATGGATCCTTGGGGGACTGCATATGATACCATTTCATCATCCAATTTTAAACTAAACTTGGCACATTGTCTTCGATTAAGGTTGCTCTCAAACCATTTCAATCCAATTGCCGCTATGATAGCTTACTAGTCTCACATGCTTTCCAACCCACATATCCCTGTTCACGGTCTAGTCTACCTTAGGCCTATACATTATTACTTTTCAGTTTGTCAACATCTCAAAACTGAAATAAGAAAGACCCTTAAGGAGAAAAAGTTGTGTAAAGTATACCCATATCTGATGTATAGAACTCAAATCCTGATGTTATGAAACGGTGGTCAGAGTAAAATAACATTCTGATTTATTTCAGGACATTTTACTAAGGATGTTGTTGCTACACAGTGATCTGAACAAAGCAATAGCTTTGCGTTTACCCATATTGAATATCATCATTGTATCAAGGGAACTTCCAAATGATGATGAAATGCAGGCTGTTGAGCTCTTGAAATCTTTGGTCTTTTCTATGGCATTGCTTGTCAGAAACCATGTAACTATAGATTAGATATATTTTATGTTCAATCTATTTTTCAATGATATTATCTGTAACTCTTAAAATTGATTTCTCCAATGGCAATGCATTGCAAGCAATTGAAACCAAATTTTATATTCTTTGCGAGGCATTCTGGGTAGTCAATTCTGGATCTTTCTGCAAAAGTTCAGTTCTTGAATATTTTGGGCCTTAACAAAATTTGAAAACCTTATAAGCAACTGAAACTTAACCAGATTTTGTTTAGAATAAACATAATTGTAAGAATAAAAATGTAAACCTGTAACTTATTGATAGGTGAGGAGGGGGAGGATTTAATTAAGATTCCCTGAATTCAAGCGATATCAATTATATGTTGTTTCTGCTTCAGGTTGATAATCCTGTATGGGACTTCAACAGTCATCCGCAGTGCAAAAATTATTCTTTATATAAGTATGTTCCCTCTGGACGAAGTAAAAGGTCAATTGACTTTATTTTGACAGCCTCTTTAACTCCCAATTGTACTCTTAAAGGAGATGCTAACATACTTTTTAATTATTTTAATGGATTTTATGGAAGGCAATTGAAAGTAGGATACACGGAGGTAAGTATAAAGGCCTTCTGATATTGAAACCTAACATTTTTTTCTATCACCTGCTTTCAATATAGGGATATAATGCCTTTTAAACATTTATAAAAAATACTAATATTAGGTGTGGGATTTAAGCAAAATATTATCTTCATGTTATACACTTTTTGGACAATTCTTTACCCCCTCTTTAGCCCTTAAGAATTTTCAATGCAATAGATTATTGACCTGAGTTTATCTAAATGATCTAACCTCAATGAGTTTAAGTTTGAGCTTTCTCATCTAGTTGAAAGTAAACCCTAGAATAAGGAAAAGGTGACCATTGATATAGCCCGTGTTTAATTTTCTTGGAGATAATGCAATATTGTAAGCTATGTTGCTGTAACTTTTGGTGGACCACAATTGTTATGTCATGACAACACAAATTTGCTGTGTCATGGCATCCATATGATTGTTGTCACGAGGTGAGATCATTAGATGGAATACCATCTCGTGATGGCTTGAATTTTCATTTTATAAGCAAAAAATGTATATCAAGGTAACAACTAAATTATCAGCTATTAAAATGCAAGATTCCATACGATTACCATATGACATCATGGGTAATACTAATTTCATTCGATGTTTAGATCTAATTTGTCTGTATATATTGGCAGTAACTATAAGATCTTATTTGGCTATATTGGCAATAACATTTTAGTTCAGAGTTAATAGTATGATCAAACATTAAACATTCCGCCTCATAAAAGCATATGATACACTATGAGATCCAGTTTTTCAATGGCTGTCAATGGTTTACAATAACTATAGCTGGTGTCTGAAATGTCTTTCAATTTTACTCTGTTAAAACAACATGTATGAATAATATTATACAAAAATAATATTGTTACCACATCAAGGAAGTGAGGCCTCAATGAGCTTATAATTAAATAAATTACTAACATAGAAAGCATGATTACTATGAACATGATTAAGCGCAGTCTTCTATTCCAGAATTATTAATTTCAACTCTTTTTTTCTATAGAATCCAAACTTCAGAAGAAGTGCTGAGAATGACAAAGTCACATACAGTGGCATGCATTACCAGGTCTTAGAGGCTCTAGCTACTAAACTAAATTTCACGTGAGTTTCAACTTTAGACAAAAACTATTATTGTGGGTGGGACCTCAAATATTTACGAGGGAGCTACAAATTGCAAAATCCAGATACTGGAAAAGTATATTATTTTTTCATTCAAGCAGTTGAACAACAACCACAATTTCAAAATTAATGTCCGTACAAGTTGCACCAATTCTCCCAACCAAGCTTGTTTGCTTTTCTCAAATAATTGTCACATGACCTGGTTTCCATAGAATTCTTTTGCATTTCTGCCTTTTGACTTTTCATCATCGAAATTCCAGTTACCATTGCAATGGTATGCAATATTGTCATAATAATTATGTTTATATTTAAGATTACACAGAGGTAGATCTTTAGTCTGATATTATTTTCAACCTGATATTTCCGGTGTTTGGTTGTATAACTGGTCAGAGACATATCAAGGTGTACATAAAATATATTTTCTGTGTGAATGTCATGATATTTGCCAATTTCAATACAACCATCAAAATAGCACTGAGAAATATACATATGAACCTGATGATTTTCATATCACAGTATGAGCAATTCCTACATTTCATATATGTCTCACAACATGTTTACCCTTCATGATAGTTACAAGATATTTCAAATAAATTTTCTTCATCAATCAAACCATTTTGTGGTTAATAGGTATGAGCTGCTTGAATCAATTGATGGTCAGTATGGAATTCCTGATGAACATGGGAATTTCAATGGCCTGATTGGAATGTTGCAACGGAAGGTATGACTGTTTTCGTTTTAGTCAAAAGAACTGATAGTTAAATTGATCACAGGGACCAACCTGATTTTAGCATTCTAAGCATTTTATGGCTGAAATTGACAAATTTGTGACCAGTCACGGGATATGGTAACCTGGTAGGATAATAGTCATTTTCCTCTAACTCCATTATTAACCCTTTAGACCCCAATCCGGCCATGGCCGCCCGAGGGTGTACTCCCCGATCCGGCTGTGGCCGCACGGAAAAATGGCCGTTTTTCCCCAATTTTTCAATTTTTCCCCTAATGGGACAATTTAATAAGTGTTCAACCTATAAAGTCGGCCAATTATCGTTTTAAAGCTGATTGAATCTCCTGATTGATGTCACAAACCACAGTTCTATAATTCAAATTGATAAGTAAGGGTCTGCCTTTGAAGGTATATTATTGCAAGGAATTTAGGGAATTCCTGACGGAAATCCTTGGAAATCCTGGGGAAATCCAGCAATTCATAAACGTTATCTGTGGGGTCTAAAGGGTTAAGTGAGTTATTGAAGAAAACAGACCAAATATCCTTTTTAAAAAGGGTGTTACAATATGGAATATGTCATGGTACCATGGCTACAGAAAAAAGAATGCTCAGATTACATCGAATATTATTTTTCAATTTCGATAACAAAAGGTAAGTTTCCCATGGCCAGGGGGTAAGTGTCCCAGGGGATAAGTGTCCTAGGGGGTAAGTGTCCTAGCGGGTAAGTGTCCAGGGGGTGAGTGTCCAGCGGGTAAGTGTCCAGCGGGTAAGTATCAAGGGGGTATATTTCCTAGAACCGGACATATGATATTATTTTGACTCAGGCTCTAGCAAAAGTCTTAACCAAGCATGTAAACTGTAACATCCTTACTTTCTATACCAAATTCTGCTTAATTAATATAAAAAAAAGTTTAGTCTATGCTAAACCAGATTAGATCAATCTATTGACAAAAACTGTTGCTCTTGATGCTTTTTTTCGCTTGCAGGAAATAGATTTTATAGCATCCCATTTAACCATGACTGAATCTCGAACAGGAGTAATGGATGGCATAGTTCCATATGAAGTGTTATCAGTTGTGGCTTTTTACAGAGCCGATAAGTATGATGATGCAATTGGATGGTTTTCTTATATGTCCCCATTCAAGGAAAGTATAGATCTCTCATGATACATAAGCAAAAATACTCACATTTATACAGTCTATAAATCTAATTTCATGTATAGCTTGTAAATCCAGCACAGTGAACACACTAGTGTTGACTCAATATTGAATACATTTTTACCATAAGATTTAATAATGTTAAATCAAAATTTAATATTGTTTGAAAATGGAAGTTAGTATCAACTTTCATTGATGACATCTGACATCACATCAAATCAACATTGTTGATAAAATGTGTTTTAAATAATCAGAGTAAATGGAAAATTAACCTGAATATTTATGATAATATTCAGTTGCTCTTCTTCAAACTCCCTTCCACAAATACATAAGAAAGTGATATACTAAGAATTTATAATAAAAAAATCGCTCAGATTGTTTTTAGGAAAAAACACTGTCCGGGTTACTGGGAGGTTTATGGATGGCTCATTAATCCAGTTTCAGGTATGGATTCTTCTCTTAAGTATGCTTTTGGTCACAGCATACATGATCTGGATACTGCAGATTCCTTACAAGCTAGAAACCTCATTTCCTGCAGTTGAAGGCAAAAGTCATCTCTCAAGAAAACAGATTTTTTGGGATATATTTGGAGGAATTTTGTACCAAAGTAAGCAGTGACTATTTCTCTTTTTCTTTACTTGTTTCATCAGATACCACATGTATCTTAAAGCGTTGTCAATTACCTAGGGATTTAACATTTGATAAGTATATGGACAATGGTTCATTTGTCTAACCCATGCCATGGTAGAGGTTTATAGGGTACAAGGTTGTGCAATACTGATTTCCATTGGGTAAGATTGATTCAAAGCTATTTTGAAATTGTGCTAATCTGTTGGTTATAATAAACATATAGCTAAGTAGTGCAGGGATGCATTAAGTAGCCCTGACCTCACACACAAGTCCCTGATACAAATTAGGTTGATAATTTGCATGATAGCCCTATCCCAGTTGATTGCCATAGAGCAGAAAACTGGCCAGGAAAATGTTTAGCTTCTTATAAAATTCTTTTTGCAGGCATCACCCACATACCTAACACATTACCAAGTAAATGTACTATCATAGGCTTCCTTTTTTCTACGGTACTGGTCGTGAACTTGTACCATGGTAATATGAAGGCTGCGATAAATGTTCCCAAGACAAAGCCAAAATATTCCTCAATCACTGACTTAGTAGCTGATAAAGGATCAATCATACAGGTAGCTCAAGGGACAGCAATAAGAGTCATTCTTGAGGTAGGTTTTTCATACACACTCAATAGTTGGCAATGTAATCAGGATAATTTTGTATAATCAATTAATTATTGCTGACTTGTTGTTTCTTCATAAGCCAATAATATCTCTTGTTAAGAGATATTTACTTGAAATATGCAGCTAGTAAAGCAGGCTGTTAAAGGGTTCTTTATACTTGCCAGACACAAGTTCAAAACTTTGCAGTTACTCTTATACTATAATTATCATTTTACCCACACCAACACATGCATTCATTTGTACCATTAGTAAAGGCCATATTCCACCTTGCAGCGTTTTGCTCGCCGTGGCCACTTTACTAGCGGTGATTGCCCCCATTGCAAGTAAATCTGGCCATCGCATAATAGAATATAGACATTACTTGCGATGTTACTTGCAGTGTTACTTGCGGTGTTACTTGCGGTGTTACTTGCATTGGGCCACCGCAAAGACCACTGCAAGTGATTTATATAGGTTTTTATAGGGATGCTTGCGGTAGAAGAAGTGAATATGTTCGAAACCCAAATTGTTTGAGGTGGCCAAAAAGAACACCGCTAGTTGGAATCCATCAACATTCTTTATTCTGAGATAATCAGCTATATCACAACAAAATAGTAAAACTGGGTCTATATTATTCACAACCTTCTGATCTTCTGTTCCAATTTTAATTTACCAGGGCTCAAAAAGAGGAGTAATGAAGGATATTTGGCACAAAATGATATCCAACCCAGATCTTTCCCTAAACCGTTCTTTTGAGGCAATCCTTACACGTATGATGGAAAAACAAGGCTATGCAATTATAAATGGTAAAGATTCAGCTTCTTCATTTTTATATGAGAATTACAAAAACAATCAGTATTGGAGGATGCTGCCTGAGACTCTTATCAATACCTATGAAGGAATGGCATTGCCCAAGGATTCACCATACACCTTTAGGTTCAACAACATGTAAGTCTTAAATCCACCTTTTCATGATGTGGGAGATGTTTAGTTTTCACGAGTGCAAATTGTATAGTGTAATATTTCTTTTGTGAGGCCTTATTGGGTTAATCAAGCTCGTGTGACAATGGTAACCATTCAAAACCAGTAAAATTAAGCATGTTCGATATTGTTTGAGACGTATGCTACTTTTTTCGTTTACAGAATATTGGACCTTACAGCAGCGGGACTTATTTCTAAATGGTTGTATAAGAACCATCCTCAAACGAAATGTCAAATGGAAATCACCCAACAACCAATTAGCATGCGCCATATGAAAGGCATGATATTAGTTCTTGTGTGTGGTATAATGATAGCAACACTTGTCTTCATTATTGAATATGTTTGCCATAAGCTCACTATTATAAAGACATTTTTTGTGTGGAATATTCACTAACTTCAATAAAGAGCAATATTCGTATATTTGTCTACATTATTTATAAGGTTTATTCCAAAGCAAATCTTTCAACAATGTTGTCAATATTCTTGAAATTGCATCAATGCAGAACTTGTCTTCTTCATAATAACTTTGTCTGCATTAAGGAGTGCTTTATATGTGCGCTATAAATATTTAAAGTGACAACTGTATGGCAATATCCTCTATGTCTCATATTCATATGCTAGGTTAACGTTGAGGAGAAAACTAGATGCAAGGTTGACAAGAGGAACCTAATATTCTGAGGGTTAAGATATTTGTATGCATAGTTTGCATATATTCCCTGTAAAGGCCTAGCTGTGGCCTGATGTCATAGTTCAAGCTTCTCAATGTGGTATTGTGTTTCAAAATGTTATGAATACAGGAAGAAGATGTGACTTTCTGTGTGACTATACACTTTGAAACGGTAAGGTCTGCAGTCAAGAAGTGTATACCGTAAAGAACTATTTAATTCTTTTATTTTTAGTTTAATTTGTATGGTAAGATTGATGACAATGTTGAATACTGTAGCTTAGGTATGTGAAATATTGTTGATTGAATGCAACCAACTCTGCTAAAATGAAAGAATGGCTTGGCCATGTGAAGAAAATTCTAGTTAGGAAAACAGAAACGTAGTTGTGCAAGCAACAGCTCTCCCCTATATCAATTATGATATGATAAGACTAATTTCCTAATTGAATAAAGATTTGTGCTACAATCAATTTGTTTGAATAGGTTAACTCATTGTTACACTCTTGGAGCATGTCAACTCAATCAACGTATTAGTGTTATATCAACAAAGGAGGTGTCCGTACTATCTATTGATTTTTGATGTTTTATGGACTGACACAGATAAAAGACAAATATCAATCAATTATACTAATTAACAAGTATTTGATATAGCATGATTCTTGTCAATTCCTATTGATTAATTCAGACCATAGCCCTTATAACTCTCCCTTAGGAGGGCTTATTATAAATCCCCCCTAGGCTGCCAGTAGCTACTGAATGGTTCATTGAAGGACACTGCCCTAGTAGGGCTAATTATAGATAACCCATTGGGTTCTCAGTGGCAGGAAGTGTAACAGCAATCACCTGCGTGTATATATGTATATATATATATATATATATATATATAATATATAAAATTTGATTTCTGCCAATTTAGCCTTAAACTGTGACATCACACTGACACAAAATCATTATTCAAGTCGTCAATTTGCCAAATGTAAGTTATGCTTATCAGGGTTAGTGTTTTAGACTAAAGCATACCCAGGGGCAAATGGCCAATGATTTTGTTTAAGGGCACATAATTTTCGGGGAAAATCCATTAAAATCTGCCCTGTTGCCCGAGGATTTTTCAGATTTAAACATGTAAATAAGACCCTTAAGCTTGATAGTCTCGACCACTTAGGGTTGTGAAATAGGTTCGCACTCTCTAAACCTGGTTGTCATAGTGATTGTCAAACAGCGTGAATGTGATAACCAGGCCCCCAAAAGTACTCAATCACTATTATCAAACATAATTATAGTTCAGCTAATCAAGCTTGCTAGTGAATAAGAGTGTTGTGTATTATTAATGTTTATAATAGGGAACTAATAAAGGCTATTTAGTTCATATTATGAGTTGTTACTAGTCACTATTCTTCGTTTGTTGCTAGCCAAGGACAGAGGTAAGTCTCTGCTTGGGTCGTTCAAATACAAATGCAGACACTCGCTCTGCAGATGTTAGTTTTATCAAATCCAACTCAGTTTGAGATATGCGTCATCGTACAGAACATAATCTAACAATACCAGGTGTAGTATGCCCTACAGTATCACAGTAGTTCATCATGCACATTCTATTAGGTTCCCTAATCGCTAAGTCTGCCTATGTTAGTCCTATGCCTCTTGAGGTATTGGTACTTCAACATATGTTCACCAGATGACGCCACCAAACTGAGTAATTTTATTCCATCCAGCTCCCGAACCTGAAGGTTCATCCAAGTTCCAAATTGTTTTTCACTCTCCCCTTTTTGGTTGGTCTGCATGGTTCTTTATATACTAATTAACTAATTATTATCAATTTTGTGTGTACCTGTATACCCCACTACAGTGCTGCTGCTGGTAGTTGAGACTGCCGTCTAGACATTGGTCTTATGACTGTCTCGTCTCCCTATGACACTGCCTTTAGCCATCAAAAAGCCTTTACTATCATTTGAATTTTCTTAACCTTATTTAAAAAAAATAATCTTGTTTACTGCAGTCTGGTGACCTTTCTTCTTTATTTTATTTACATAGCCTTTACTGTGAGCATTCTACTTCTAGTAATAATTAAAGTCTTAGAATTAAAGTCTTAGCTGTAATACCCTCTGCTATTAGGTTTTTTAAATTTTTGCCATGCACAAGGGGTTGACCTCAATGCACTAGCTAGCCTGAAGAGAAAATGTTTTCCCTATCTTGATAATATAAAGGTTTTTGGGTATTTATATCATTTCATTGTTATCAAATATTTTGAAATCAAGTTGTTGTGCTGCATTGCCATGAATAGTAATGACATGCTAGGGTAGCTGAGGGGTAGGCTGTTGAACTCTGACTATTCCATTAAGTCTACATGGATTTATATAATTGATCTATATAAAATGTTTAGGCTGAGTAATGACCAGTGAGAATTGATTCTGTTAAAAGAGGGTGAGTGTTAAGCACACAACCTGACAAATTACAACCAATCGACATCTGTGTAGGTAAACATGGAACCGGAACTTTTAATGGAATCGATTTGAATAAACATCACATTAGCAGTGGATCGGCTTACCAAAGATGGGTTTTCATTGGTCTTTTTACCATCTGAGAATATGCATTCTTACAGAAGGCATGTTTTGGTTAACCAATATACACAAAGTTTAGGTGTTTGTCCATCATACTGCAATATAAATAGATAACCTGAACCATTAAAAATTGTGTATCTTAAATCTTATCTTTACTTAGTAATACTTATTCATTTTATGTGATATATAAAGAAAAAATAGTTCGAGAATTAGGACCTTGGTAGTATACTGGACATTTGCATTATATTTGTATCATGGGAGTATGCCCTCTATTGATGACATAGTCTGTTTTACTCTAAACGTTGAGGACAAAGAAATCAAATCTTAAGGCATTGTTGAATGAAAGCTATCCTCTGTTCTGTAGGTTGACAATGGTGATAGGTTACCATGATCACCAAGCTACTTTTCTGGTTTTTATATGTATCATTGATTAATACAGAAAAAAGTATGTTTTGTTATTCTTTTTTCGCATTTCTTTGTTCTTTGCATTTTAAGATTGCTCAAAGACTTATAGAAATATTTGTACATTTTCAATAGGCCACTGAAAAATGCTGCTTATCCTTAAGCTTCAACATTTTAATTGTAGATCAATCTTTAGAAAAAAGAAATGCATAATTATATGATATTAGTTGAAATAGATTACAATAAGTGTGAGTAGGTGTGCATACCAGTAACTTAAGAATGTTTTGATCTTATTTCCTTATATATTTTATAATATTTGAATACTTGCTCTCCAAATGTGAAAGTTTCATGCCCAAACAATTCATTGGTTGGAGAGGAATGCCATTCCTTTTCTTTATTGAATTCCTATAATTATTGAAATGACAGATATTTATTGAAACACATAAAGAGAATATATTTTTTCTTTCCATTTTCTTTTCAAGATGCACTGACTAGAGATATTAGCATCATCTTGTCTGACATCATCAAGCAAAACAAGATCACCAGTATTCTGTACATCAGTAATTTACCAGGTATATAATATAACTTGTGTAACAATTCTAGTGAGCTTTAATTTGTGAGTGATTGTTTAATCATAGGATACCACAAAAATGATTTGCAAGTATCTCTGCATGCAAAAAACAAAAAGTGCACTAATTCCATAATAATAATTATGTCTACTTTCTTTGTTTGACACATTGTTCATGCTATTCATCATACAACACTAGATATATCTCTCTGGAATGATGAAACTGGTTACTTCAAAGTCATGCAAATAGGATGTGACAACATGAGCCTGCTTCATTCTAAGTTAAGGCATTTTCATGGAATTATAGATAACGAGAGGCTGAACATGGTTATAAACTGTAGGTCTTTCAACCAAGTCACAGTAAGTGAACAAAATGAAGTTTTCACTAAAAAAACTATTTATAATCACAAATGATTTCAATGGTTCACCAACAGCTTAAGCTTACAAGCATAAAGATCCAAATCCACTATGATTATAGTCTGCAGGCCACTTTTTTTTTCATACAAACAAGTGCCTTCGGCAAATTTGACAAAATCCAGCTGTAATAGAATTAAACTCTTCCTTTCAGATTTGTTAAATATAATGACTACATTAAGATTAATAAATGAATTCTCTGATAGATCCATCCTCATGATTGCTAGTCCACAGATATATATATATATATACATATATATATATCTATATAGTGGTTACTGTACAGGCATAATTATGTCTGCATGGTGGCTACAGTGCAGATATGTTTTGCTGGTTATAAGCAGTTCCTCTGATTCATTACACTGGCATAAAATAACTGGACAGAAGGGGCATATCAGCCAATCAGAAAGCTAGTGTAGGTGCTACCACCTAGCAGATTTGGGTGGAGTAACATGAAGTGGAGTGCACCTCAGCCAATCAGATTGCTGCATTTTGTGGATACCTAACATTCAGTGTAACATAGACAGACCTGCATAATTTTATTAGTTGATACTGAGCTCTTGAAATTAAGCAAAACAAAAAAGGCCTTTATCTATCTAAATAAGAAATCATAAACCTAAACAAAATGTAGGTGAAGGCTAGTGTTACATTGCACTATATTTATCAATACCTTGTTGTGCTTATTTCATTCATAGATAACAGGGGAAGTGTGAACAAAAATAGTCTCATTCTAGCATGTGTTCAATAGAGGCAATTTGGTCAGTTTTTGGGGAGATTTGCCATGGCCCACATATGGATTCCAACAGTTTCTTTACGTTTGATTTCTGTGAATTTAGCCCTCAACTGCGAATTTGGCCCATGTTTGTTATACTTATCAGAGTTAGTGTTTTAGACTAAAGCCTGCCCAGGGGCAAATGGCCGATGATTTCATTTAAGGGCACATATTTTTCGGGGAAAATCCATTAAAATCTGCCCTGTTGGCTGAGGATTTTTCAGATTTAAACATGTAAGTAAGACCCTTAAGCTTGACAGTCCTGACCACTTAGGGTTGTGTAATAGGTTTGCACTCTCAAAACCTGGCTGCCCATTGGAGACTTCAGCTGTAGACTGTGTGTGGGTGTCCTTTGCTTATTACCGCTGAAGAAAGTTAATCAACCCACTCCCAGTCAGCACACACTGGCCACTAATAAGAAACAAGTATTTTATAAGTCATTAGAATAAATCTAAAGCAATTACTTATGTTGTCATTTTACTGAATAGGGGATAGTAACAAAAACAAATTTAATGCTTATCACTTTTTTTTCCAGAAAATTCTCTTTCGGGTGGTTACTGCGGACAATGATCTAAATGTAAAATTACTCCTTGAATTACCATTATTGAATGTGATCATAATTGCTAAACAAATTCCAAATGATCATGAAATGGAGGCTCTACATCTAACAGATTCATTGATGTTTCAGATAGTGTTCATAGTAAGGAAAGAAGTAAGTTAATTTCTAATGCATGTCTCACATATTATTGGCTCATATGACGACACAGCACTCAAGACATCAGTTCAAAAATTGCATACTTAAATAAGATCTTCATTTGGTTCAATGTTTTATTTATGATCTTTCTGTCCTTTTTTAAGAATCATTCACACATTTGATGCCTTAATTTACTCTCCAAAAGAAAAAGATGAAAGATTAGTTTTTTTTATCCCTTTAATTTCCTCATCCTTCTTCTTTCATCAGCACAGATACATGAAGCCTCTCTTCAAATGTTTTCATGAGAGAGGTCTCTTGTCAATTGCAAGTTTTTGATATTAATTGTTTAGATAATTAGCCCTCATCCTTCTGTCCAACTAACTCATACATATATGTTTTTTCTCAAAGCAGTCTTTTTTAATATTACAGGTCCTGGCAGTTCAGCATGATCTAAGAGTTAACATTACTGAAACAGAGAAAGTCATCAATCATACAAACTGCCAAGAATTAGCTGTATACAAATATAGTCCATTTGATAATAGGAATACATCATGCTCTTTTCATCTGAAAGCATCACTTGCACCTAATTGCACAATAGTAGGGGACACAGGTGTTCTCTGGCATAAATTCAATGGCTTTGATGGAAAACAGTTAAAAGTAGGTTACAAGCAAGTAAGTGGAAAAATGAATTTGTCTTTTTTGATTTGCAAAGAACACACATAATGTAACAACAAAATGAAAAAGAAGAACAATGCATCAAAGTACTAAATTATGCCTGACCAATAATCAGAAAACTATGATTTTCTTTTCATTGGGACAAGTTAAGATAATAATAGATTTGTTTCCCTTGTTGTAGGGAAGTTAACTGTGTTTTTCTTTGCAAGCGATCTTAAGCTTGACAGTTTTTAATCTGTCAGTTCAGCATAGCCTTTATATCTCTTTCTTAACAAGAAACCTTCAGGTTCTATCCAATTCCCTGAACTGTAATAAGGAGTATGCGATGCAACTCACCAAACTCTTTAACCTGTTATATCTCTGAAGTCATTCTACACAATACTAATACAACTCACAAGTGGCAATTATTAATTTTTCAGACAACAGATTTCAGGGTCAACAAGCATGATAATGGTAGAGTTACATATGAAGGCAGACATCTCCAAATTTTGCAAGCTCTAGCCATGCAACTGAATTTTACGTAGGTTTATTTCTGTTTATATCTTTCATATCTCTATAATTATTCATACCCTGGGAATGATCACCTCATACCAATACTTTCTGCTTATTTAAGAGGAAGAGGAAGGTATAGCCTCTTCATCTTTATGAGCAAACATTCTCCCTGTTATATCTCACATGAGGATTATAAGGTGTGGTTTTCTTCTTGACACATAGAGGTTTAGTATTGATGAATACCACCAGGGGGGCATGTATGTCCTCTTTTACTTGAAGCGAAATCCCTCACCAAATGAGCCAAACATAAGTATAACAGGGAGTAAAAGGTGTGCTTCAAGAGGATGAGGGGAAACCTTTCTCTTCTCCTTAAAGAGAAAGAGTCTAGGTGTATGGGGTGGAATGATTGTGATGTAATGAGGGTCAAACTATTTGAATGCTACAAGAACATGGATTGGTAAGTTCTCAAAGGTACCATATTTGTATAATTTCTTTGTAGACATACAAAATCTTTTGGTGATCATTAATTGATGAATGAATAAACATATTATTTTTTTATCCAAATAACACCAATGTCTAAATTATATCACAGGTATGTGAGTCTTTGTTTACAATAGGATTTGGAAGCCATTGGTTTTCAAATATGTATGAAAGACATCAACTTAACAAGAAAGACATAAAAGATAGTAAAATGTGTCTCCCCACACAGAAAGGATGCTCCAGGTGGGAATTAATCATTAAAGAGATTGTTTTAAACTGAATTCTACTCAAAAAGTTGGTTTAAGACATTTTCATCCCTATTTTTCACATATCTACCCATATCTCCCTTAATATTACCTGTAGAGCTTAAGATATATCCCCCTCGGAGCATCCTTTCTGTGTGGGGAGACACAAATACTTGGGCTAGAACACTGACTAGGGTCAATTTCTCCCTAGAGCAAAATTGGAATTGAAATAATCCTTTTCCCCTTTTTGAATAGTGTGATGAATTGTAGGCCACTCCATGATTGTAGGAACAATTCAAGAAGCCTGTGACTTCGTCAGAATTTTTGGTAAAGCATTTGAAGCAAAATCCCTGGAGTAGAATTGTTAAAAGATATAGTTAATTTGCTTGTAGAAACAAAATTTGTGTAACGGCAAAAAAAATGACATGTCAGTATGAAATTAAGTAATGAATGTGCAAATAATTAAGAAAGTATGTAACAAGAAGTGACCTCTGTAAAGGTCAAAGATCATCATGTGATTGTAAAGCCCCATACTCACTAACCGACGGACCACCGTCGGCACCGACAACGACGTACATCGGCCGTTGGCACTGATGTCGGTATCGTCGTCGGCGTAAAATTATTAAACATGTTTAATATGGATTGGCAATGTTGTCGGCGCCGATGGGCAGGTAGGTACTGACGTCGGCGCCGATTATGTGTGGGTATTGGTCTTGCAAGTGATCGGTGCCGACGGCCGCGCTGATTCCCTCCAAAATGCCCGAGTGTGTATGGCGCTTAAATGACCAATAGGAAGCAATTTAAGGCCATATAAAGCATCGAGTAGCACGAAATAAACAGTCGCTTTTAGGTACTCATTCACACCTCTTTCTTCCTGGGCACAAATCATCTCCGACCGGTGATGATTAGGGCCTATTGGGCACTAGACATGGACCAAGATAGAGTTAAACAGGATGCTGGACCCAAAAGAATTAGGTGAAGTATGCCATGAAAATGGGAGCGAAGAGGCATGGGGTCTGAAGCATGATTAGCGCAAGCACTGGGAACGACAAAACTGGCAGCCAGCTGACACATTACAGGCCCTTTATTTTTGGTGATGGCTCGATGGCCATCCCCCAGCATGAGACCCCGTACGACTAATAGCAGGATTGCCCAAGGCCCATAATAGTACCAACAGGCCAGAGGGACCTAGGTACCACAACAGAGACCCCTCCCTCCTTTTTGACCCCGAGCCACTAAGCCCTCAGCAGACGAACCCTGATAACGACCCAATCTCCGACCACAAGGCATGACTCTCTCTAGACACCCCTATGCTTGGTCTGCAGTCTTGCAGCCAGACTCAGGTCTCGAGTGAGTGTCCGTTTCGGCTTTCCTATCCTTTCTCTCGTACCATGGTGAATGGTCGGACCACAGCTAGAGGCCGAACTCACCATAAAAAAGGAACCAAACCCCATTTCCCATCACAATATCATATATGTTTCTTTTTGCTACAGGTTTGAGCTTATTGAGCCAGTTGATGGTGAATATGGAGTGCCTAATGACTATGGACAATTTACTGGCCTAGTGGGTATGCTCCAGAAAAAGGCAAGAATTGCACTGTGTGCTATTGGATATATCCATCTATGTCTGGGGTAGCCTATCATTTCAAAATAGGAATTTAATAGACGGTGTAGTTTACCAAGTTTGTCTCTAGACCCAGAAAGGAATGAATTGACCTCTTGATGATAAAGATCTAATACAGTGCTGTCTCACTGAAGCTGTATGATTACCAGTTACCAGCTACATCCACCCTAGCTTCTGCTTCTAATTCCTGTCCGAAATAAAATGATCTGGAATTCTGAATATTTGAATGCATTCTAGATATTCAGGGGTCACTCAACTTTTTTTAAACTTTTCAAAATTAATTTCTTTTTAAATTTTGTCTTCATTTGTTTACAGGGCCACAGACATGTTTCTCCATATGGTGGCCATGTCTTTATGATGTGGCAAATGTTCAAAAGTGTGTTAAAATTTTTGTTATTTTATTGGTGTGGGCTTATTATCCCTGGGTTCTCATCGATAAAAGGAAGAAATAGTTTCTCTCATATATTATGTTGCAAAAAAATTGCTTGTATAGCAATTACATTAATTTTATGACTGATAGAGCTCTAAAATGTTTTCTCCTGTAGGAAGTGGATCTGGTGATAACTCCATTGTCAATAACCAAAACAAGAGTAGAGGTGCTTGAGGTATTATCTTATTTTGAAGAGGAACAGTATGTTGGTTTTTATAGAGCTGATATGCATGATGCTGGTTGGTTTTCATTTCTTCACCCTTTTAAGGTAAATCATTATTTTTCCTGTTTACCAAGTCAAATTCTGGTGATTCTAGGTAACTATGAATGATTTGCAGTGTTTTGACCAAGGATAATCAATAAAAAGATAGGGAATGTACACAACATAACCATGGAATGTTATTGTTACTATTCAGTTTCAGTTGTGGTTGAGTATTCTTGGATTTGGCTTTGTCACAATATCAGCTGTATGGATCATGAACACATTCTATCTGCTAAGGCCTTCCCTTTCTTCAAGCAACATAAAAAATATTTCAAAATCAGAATTGCTTTTTGACATCTACAGAGGAGGTTTATGTCAAAGTAGGTATCACACTTTCATCTGTAAGTCACACTTTGAAATTCTAATTTCACTGCTGGAGTTTGCCAGTAAACCCTTTCACAATGTTCACAGAACTTGTACGTAATGATGCTAATTTTTTGAACAGATGGAATATCTTTATATATTTTAGAATGGGAAACCTTAAATATTCTTAAAACAAATTTCATATTAATTCCTTGAAAACTAAATGTTGTTTGTCAAATCCTTTTAATAGTCATTGGTAGACGCACCTGTGCACATCGGATCTTTTGTCATTAAGATAAAATAACCAACGTGTTTGAGATGCAGTGTCAAAATTTAATATACACATACATTCCCCAGCACAACAGAGAGCTATAGGGTATTAATCTTACAACCGGGCTAAACTTTATTACAAAAGTATTTGATCTTATTTGTTGTTCTGTTTGATTAAGAAAAGATTGACTCATGGCTGATACCAGAGCATTTGTAGATATTCCGATTATTCCGATTATTTGGATTTCAAATACTTCTTGTTGTGATGATTTCTTCTAGAGTGTTTTATTACAGGTATCCTAAATACTCCCATGTCTTATCCAGGCAAATGCACCTTCGTTGGATTTCTGTTTACTATTCTATTGTTAGTAGCCTCCTATCATGGTAATACAAAGGCAGCCTTAAGCGTTCCTAAATCAAGGCCACGATTTTCCTCCTTGGCTGATCTAGTAGCAGATAATGACACACGTATCTTAACTTATGGTGGCGGATCAGTTAGAGCTGTACTTGAGGTAAGAGCTATTGTAAGCTTTCTCAACCATTATTATGAGTAAAATTCATAAACTCCTTGAGTAAACATTGTTGTTATCTAATACATTTAAGAAACTGTTATGTAATGAAATTGACTTTTGACTGTTTCCAATATATCTGTTAAGGGACCTCCCATTAAGTGTGTTTGTATCAAATCGGGTTTTAGGGTTCTGACATAATATGTCAGAAACCTAAAACCTTTTAAAAATGTTTTTTAAATGTTTTTTTGGTGTATCAAATCGGGTACAAAAAAACCCATTTGATAATATTATTTGAAATTATTTGAAAATATGCACAGGATGGATCAGGGCCCACATTTCTCAGGTTAGGATTCTAAACCAGGACAAATACAACATTTTCTAGAAACTTACCATTTTTTATTACTCTGAAAAAAACAACAAAATGAATTTTGCTAAAACTTTCTATAAATGATAATTATTGATGGAAATCAGTATACTCATTCCCCAGCTTCCCCTCCACACCCCTGGCCTCCCTTCTATAAAGAGGCGCCAATAGCTCTTGATATACTTGGTTTGCAAAGAGCTAACTTGCGGTAGGAAAGAAGCATTTGAGAGGGTTTCCATTCTGATTTGAGCACTTTGAAAAAATTCAAAAACTGAAACACTTATGACTCTCATAATGAGTCAACTATGGGTCAAAACTAACTGAGTTATTAACCGGCTGCCATGTGACAATAGCAATGCACCCTGCAGGCAATATTACTCCAGATCTATGCTAAAGATGACTAAGCTGTGCACTAACGCCAGCAATCCAATTTTCCTTACCACGGATAACTGATTTACTGTATTTTAGGCACCTGCAGGTTAATTTTGACTGATTTTGTGGACAAAAATCACAGAAAAGGTATACAAAAATTGACAAATTTTTCCTTTAAGGCATTCTGAAATGGATGAATTTTAAAACCAGCTTGAAAAATATTGAATATATTTAGATATGAAAATGGAAAAATAGTCAATGCTAGTTTTCCACCATATTAAACCACAAGTTATGCCATTATTATTGAAAAATGCTATACTTAAGCTTTATGAATTGTCAACATATTTCCCAACAAGCACCTTATTTTAGGCTAGTCTACAGGTAAACTGCAATAGATAGGCTATCCGTGGCAGGGAGAATTGGTAACTGATCCTGAGATGCATTCCTGTACAAATCCATTGCTAGTTTAGCCAAAAAGGGGGTGGAGGCCTCTGAAATATATTAATATGTATGTACATACTTAAATGAAGTCCCCTAACTATAATGTCTACACTCTACAGGCAGCAAAAGGAGGAGTACTGAAGTCCATTTGGGAAAGAATCATATCTACTTCAGACCTATCCTTAATATCAGAGGACACTACGTATACTTCCCTCATTGATATGTTAGAAGATGCCCATGCAGTGTATGCAAGTATAACAGAAAAGACCGAAGCTCTATCATATCTAAATGAACACTATGAACACGAATGTAATTGGAGGATAATACCAGAGACTCTCTTCAGGACCTATGCAGCACCTGCCATATCCCACGGATCAATATACACCAAAAGATTTAACCGAGTGTAAGTTAAAATCACTGTGAACTCCATCATAGGAAAAATGTTATACTTTTAGTTATCCTGATAGCTCTTATCAGCCTTGTGCTGATAGGGACATAAGCAAGTGTCCATGATATCTGTGTCACTATTGTGTGACATTTCAGATATTTCCTGGTAATATGAGCTTGTCCTAATAGATCTAGAGTTAATACTTTGGATTTCTTGATACCTCTAATGCACCGTAAGTCCTTACTTTTCTTGTGAAAATAAGTTGTGATCTTTACATTTTGGACTGTAATAATTCCATTAATATAATATTTTGGCAAGAGTATGCAGAGGTACTTTTAAAACATTCCAAACTCTGTCACTTCCAATTTAAGATGCTGCATCACTCATGTATAAAATGTATCTATATGAAATATGATAAATTGACACTACATTCATGTGAAGATGCAGCTAAATTGATAAGTATTCATGCACCTTCTCAGGTTTTTTTTTAATTAAAGGTATGTAAAGGTTGTATTAAAGGTATGTGAGTAGATGAGGTATCTAATACCTCATCCACTCCCTTTTAACTTAGTATACATTTGATTAACACAGCAGTGTCACACATTTTCAATGTTTTTTAACCCCAAAGAAAACTTGAAGTACCTAAAGCAAGGTACCTTTACCCTTCAATTCATACTTGGTTTTTTACTCTATAAGTTTGCATTCATGTTTGATAAATTCAATATCTACTATTTATAGCCTTCAACAACTTGAAGAGGCAGGATTACCTGATAAATGGTCTAAAGAAAGCATGCCAAAACAAACTTGTCATCTGCATCAGGAGAAACAACCAATCAATATGTCCCAAATAAAGGGAAGCATAATGATTGTTATAACGGGGATACTCATCTCCACACTTGTGTTTGTTCTTGAACACATTCGCCATAAAATGCAGAATTTGTTGTCCAAAAAACTGCTGCCACCATAGAAAATATGCATTTTAAAAGCACAATAGACAGGGTGAATGAAGTGAAGCACAACCGATATTTGATTTGGCACAGTACTCTGTGTCATAGAATTCAAAACACTAGGTTAGGCACAGTAGCTACCTTGATAGCTCTTGATTTTGATGATAGTTTGAGTATCCTTAACATGGTGAAAGACATCTGCTACTGCTTTAAGCCCAAGACACGGACTGTTCAGAAACTATTCTGGATTGTTAATATTTTTCACCTTAAAGGTACGTAAATCTATTACTCAAAATGTTATTTCCCTGATTCTGTTCTATCTTTACTGTTGTGTAACCTGTTGTGTAACTACTTTTGTGTACCAAAGACAATTATAGTACTAGTCCTCGTCCAGCTAATTTCTAAAGTGTTAAAAATTCAACCAAACATATTGATTTCTACTCTAATTATAGAATAGAACTTTGATCATAAACTGGAGTTGGTTTTAATACAATTAATTACCATCTAATTTCTGATCCAGTATATGTGTATGTCTCATGAATAATTCATGTGGATGCTTTAATTCAAAACCTACAACACAGCGTTACAGAACCTGTACAAATGATTTACATGACTTTAAGATTTGAACTATCTGTATGATAAAAAAAGACACTGATTGACAGACTAAGAGAGTTCCCCTAGAAAGTTGTTCTTCTCAATGTTTATACTACTTTGTAGATACTTAAATATTTCCATCAAACGTTTAGTAATGTGATATGTCCTATAGCCCATTTTGCAGGAAAACTGTGTTCTTTTTTAAATCATGTTTGTAGTGGTGGCCTCTTCTTTTAAAAGGAGATTAAGGGCATGGCCACCAAAGCTTCACTTTCAAATTCAGCCTAGAGAATACTGTACTAGAGTACAGATTGAGTTACATTACATTTGTTAAGATACCAGATGCATTAGGCATATTTACTGAAAATGTAATGTACAGAAAGAGACATTAATTTTATTCCTGGTGGGTGAGGTAATCTTAGAATGTTCCATATTATAAGTAAAAAGGCAGGCATGCACACTGATGATCTGAGAGTATTGAGGTATTGAGCCATTGGAAAGTCTGTGGTACATAGAGATCTTGACGGAGGCATGATTTGTGGTAGATCTGAATATGAATCAACTATGTCAGGATGTTCAGGAGATCGATGTTACTGTATTGAGTGGATGTATACCCTCTGATGAGATTACTTGAGTGATGCAATGACTGCTACACCATGGATCTAATAAAGAAAATCCTCTCATTTGTGCTCAATGTCATTTGTTTTATTGAACTAAGACAAAACCGAGATTGAAACCATGCTTATTTATTAAGAACTAAACATCTACAACTATCACGCATTGTTGCGCTAACCTGTTCTCAATTGAAAAAAAGTATTGAAGATAGTGCTATCCCAAGGAAATCCTTTTACTCAAGAAGCACCTCATATTCTTTGTTTGAAAAGTCTCCTTATCATGTTTTCCACAATAAAAGCAATAATACCAAGAACTATTCCAATAATTAGAAACACTATCATGGGCTTGATATCTGCCAGTCTGACAGGAATTTGTGAATTCTCACTTGACATTCCTGAAGTTGGGTGACATTCATTGCTTAGGTAGAAGAGTTTAGACCACTTGCTGATCAATCCTGCCTCATTGAACCTGATTATCCTAAAAAGAAAGAGAATTGATTACTCTTTTACTATCAATATTTGTAATGTTTTAAACCACAAACTTATAATGTGTTTTCAGTGACTGGACTATTGCCCCCTGGACCTTTGCCCCCAGACCTTTACCATTGGACTTTTGCCTCACTATCATTTTTGCCCCCTGGACTTTTGCCCCCTTTTACCCACTTTTGTAAACAATAATTTTCTTATTAATCTATTCTCATATTCATCAAATACAATAGTTGGGGCCACCGTCCACATGAAAGAAACTTACACCTAGTGACATACATGCTTTGCTAGGCCCCTTTCTCAAGTTCCCTCCTGCCCCATCACCTAACCCTCTACTGTGCCTCTCAAGGCACCTTCCTGCCCCTTTTAATGGCCTTTTTAGGGTTTAGTGACATGCAACAGCTCAAATTAAGCATGGCAACAGTCATTGATGTTTTTTTACATTCTATGAGGGGACATGGAAATGACCTGGTGACATGGACATCTCTTAAATTTCAAGGGCCCCTGTAATGAAAATTATATGATATTAAGAGAGGGAGGGCAAAAGTCTTTGGGGACAAAAGTCCTCGGGGGAAAAAGTCCTCGGGGGCAAAGAAAGGGGGCAAAAGTCCTCAGGGGCAAATGGCTAGGGGGCAAAAGTCCAGGGAGTAAAAGTCTAGGGGCAAAGTCCAGGGGGCAAGGGTCCAGGGGCCAAAGGACCTAGAACCATATTCTGTACAGGCCAACCTCAATAGTTTTAAGTGCATTTTTTTGGTTGATATACTTACTTAGATGCATAGTTGGTGCATACCAAAACTTTCAGCCTGGATACCCAATGCTTTGGAAGAATAGAATAATATCCTCCTATTTTTTACAAAATGATCCCAATTCAATATTAATAATCCATGCACATGTTCTAGGATAATAATATTATATCAATGTAAGTCATAGAATCAAAATATTTTAATACAATATCACCTGATCTAACAAACTGCTTCAGAAGTTGCAGCAGATTGATATCTTGTTATCAGATGTATACTTTGAGCTTGTCCTATTCAGCAGGCTATTCACTTGATACAACCCAATCATTATACTTTATCCTCTTGTGTATCTCTCTTTTGTTTAGGAATACTAAACACTCAATGCTATACTCACAATTTGCTGAATTCAGAAGTATAAGGAGAGTTCTTTGGAAGTCCTAATCCAAAAGATATTTGAAAGAAAACTTCAGGTAGGACATGCCAGTTACATTGTTTTGGGTACTTCTTACTCAAATATGAAATAGCTCCATATTTGTCTACAATAGAAACATATGATGGGTTTTCCATCATCTGGAGAACAGAGGAATAGGCAACAGAAGCTAAAGAAGTTTCTGGTTTTTCTTTGATCTTTGTCCATATATCCTTTAGTACAGGAATTCTCGATGCCTGTAAACAATAATAAAGAATATTAACTTGATTGGGGCAGCCTTCTTCCATCTTATTACAAAGAGATACTGTATAGAAATGTGGCTGCCTATATAATTTAAATATATTGTGACATTGGGTAAACAGGGCCCATATCTTCGAAACTAATTTGGCTAATCATGGAAACTTTGGTTAGCATCTCATGATCAAAAATTCTGTCTATCATGAATACATTTTACACCTAATAATTTCTCTTTGACACTATTTTTCAACAACGCTATAAAGTTTGGTAAAAGGCAAAATCACTGATCATGGGACCCTGATCAAATTTTCCCTGATCAGCCAAATTAGTTTCGAAGATATGGGCCCAGAACATGAGTTTCCAAATAGTAATGAATCGAGAATAAGCAATTCATTTTCCTATTTCAGTAGACACAATCAATTTTGAGAAATGATTAAAGAACTTCCTTCCTGTCTAAATTGGTCCATTTCTTAAACAACACTAGATCTTGGGGGTGACAGGACAACTACCCCTGGGACCACTACCCCTGGGACAACTACCCCTGGGACAACTACCCTGGGGACAACTA
Organism: Lepidonotus clava; assembly: GCA_936440205.1. Lineage (NCBI taxonomy): Eukaryota > Metazoa > Annelida > Polychaeta > Phyllodocida > Polynoidae > Lepidonotus > Lepidonotus clava. The sequence goes on from OW387138.1 coordinate 12,512,139, forward strand.
CCCCCTAGGACAACTACCCCCTAGGACTATTACCCCCTAGGACTATTACCCCCATAGGACAACTACCCCTGGGACAACTACCCCTTAGGACAACTACCCCTTAGGACAATTACCCCTTAGGACAACTACCCCTATGGATAGGACAACTACCCCCATAGGACAACTACCCCTTTTGATAGGACAACTACCCCTATATATAGGACCATTATCCATTTAGGACAATTACCCTACATATAGGACAACTATCCCCCTTGATAGGACAACTACCCCTCCTTTGCCCTGCCCTGAACACCAAGGACAGGTCCTACCAATGGGGGTAGTTGTCCTACCAATAGGGGTAGTTGTCCTATTTATGGGGGTAGTTGTCCTATCAAGGGGGGTAGTTGTCCTATCTGTTGGGGGTAGTTGTCCTACCTATGGGGGTAGTTGTCCTATCAAGGGGGGTAGTTGTCCTATCAAAGGGGGTAGTTGTCCTACCTATGGGGGTAGTTGTCTTATCAAGGGGGGTAGTTGTCCTAAAGGGGTAATTGTCCTACCTATAGGGGTAATTGTCCTATCTAAAGGGGTAGTTGTCCTAAGGGGTAGTTGTCCTACCTATAGGGGTAATTGTCCTAAGGGGTAGTTGTCCTAAGGGGTAGTTGTCCCAGGGGTAGTTGTCCTATGGGGGTAATAGTCATAGTGGGTAATAGTTCTAGTGGGTAATAGTCCTAGGGGGTAGTTGTCCCAGGGGTAGTTGTCCCAGGGGTAGTTGTCCCAGGGGTAGTTGTCCCAGGGGTGATTGTCCTAGAATCGATCTTGGGCTATCATTTGAGGTGATTTTCATATACCCAACAGTTCCATTCTAGATATTGAGATCTTGGTTTCATGCTCAGTGTTTCTTATTAAGATGATCGTAAGATTGATGGCCAATAATGACTTTTCAGATGGACCATAATGACTGGTCTATAGTTGTAACGACACATACCAACTATTATTCCCAATCAATCAAAACTAAACAATTCAACCAACCACAGATAACCAATTTCTTTATATTTACTTCCTGAGGTTAGCCTTTCATCAGGAAGCATGATGGGTAAAATTACAAGGCTTTAGCATAGGAATTATCATTAATCTCGCCATTATTTCTAGTTTGACATGGAGAAAAACTAGAGACTATCATTAATTATTTTGTTCAATTTGTATCCTTAAACATTGAATATTTTAAAATTAACTTGAAAATTCATTCATTATAGGTGGATATATCACAATCATTCAGTAATTTTACAGAGTTTTTCCTGGGGTCATGTTGACAAAGTTGGTAAAGCCTAACATTTCGGTGGCTGTGACCCAAACCCCCCCTGTGTATGTGTGACATAAATTTAAATAATTATCATGACACTCTTTTGGGAACAGAATGTGTATTCTATTGATGTAGAAATTCATAGTACCTCTAAGGTATCACGGGTGGATCCACTGGCAAAAGTTATTACAGTGGCCTCTTTATCTGTAGCTAAGTCTGTCAGAGATTTATACTTTGGTGTCCTCCTTGGAAAGGATGTTATTGCCATGAGGTTACTGTTGTAATGGGCAGCTATTAGGACTGTAGTGAGCATAGCTCCCGCCAGGACACATCGACTAGGGAGGCATGATGGATACTTAACAACACCTGCAGAGCAAGAAATAATGTTTTTTTTTGTCAATACTTTATCTGAAACAAGTATCAGTATAAAAGGGGTTCAGTATATAGGTAAGTAGTAAAACGTCACACATGTGTACAGCCACTTAACATTTCTTCTCCCTATGAAGCAGAGGTCTCCACCAGAAGGGAGATGTGAAGGACCCCCTGAAACCCCTCCTCCCTGGATCTGCCCCTTTATAACTAAGCCTGGGCCCATATCTTGGTAACTAATTTGGCTGATCAGGGAAATCTTGATCAGTGTCTCACAATTAGAGATTCTGTCTATCATGAATAAATTTCACATCTGAGTATCCCTCTGTGATACTATTTTGCAATAATACCATCAATTTTGGTAAAAGGCAAAACTGCTGATCTTGAGGCCCTGATCAAAATTTCCCTGATCAGCGAAATCAATTACAAAGATATGGGCCCAGGTCACCACACGGTGATAAGTGTTCAAAAATACAACGTTAACCAACGTGAAAATAAGTGTTTAAATGTAGAAAATGGTGCAACAAACAAATCTCAAAAAGTTGCCCGTTTTTTGCCGTTGTTGATCATAAGATACAAACTAGGGCCTTAATCACACATCTGAGAAACAGATCCCTGCATAAGAATGTTATGAAGATTTGTGTAAAATATCATACATGCTAGCCTAATATTGACCAAGATATCGTTGTTCAAAAAATATAAGTAAAAAAATCTGTTTTTATTTGATAAAATCTTCAATTCCAAATACATCATAACTTTAAATATATCAATAGATAAAGAAAAATCTGAGCTTTTACATGATATATATTGCACATTATAATCAAACCATTACTAAGAAAGGTATTAATGCTTTTCTGAATTGGCTATCCATCTCTGGGGTCTATCCTTAATATATTACACAAGACCCTAATCTTCCCTCAAAATTCTAATACATGTCTAAGGACTAATTTCTTAAAGGGTTTTATAAGGTTCTATTGAACTTAGAAATTCCAATTACATAAGCATAAAAAGTGCACAATTTGAATACCTATTATGAAGGCCATTTCCATCAACACTTTTTTTACCATTTTCTCATAGATGCATAGAAAATATGAGCTTCAATTACTGTATTGTACATTTCAAATCGTAAGTTCTGTTTATAGACCCTCTAACAAAAATTACTTTAGTTCATAACCTCAGTTATTTTGCCACCAATGATGTTAAATGAATAATAATAGTTTTAATCATGAAAATCATCCCAGTCCAGTAACTATACCCATGCTATTACAGTGTAGGGCCAATACAAAATACCCTCTTTCATTACATCTTATTACTACGGAATCGAACCATTTGCTTACCTTGATAAATCAATGTTCTATATACACTAAACAATATGTCCTTCCTTGAAACAGATGTTTTGTTTGACATAAAAGGCTGAACTTGATACATCATTTGAAAGATCCAGATGGTAAATGATGCAATTATCAAAGCTGCAATTATGGTGACCCATACCTGAAACTAACATTTAAAAGAAACTTTGATGTAGATAGATAATGTAAATCTAGTTAAGAATACATGCTGATTAGATAAGCAAGGAGCAAGTCACACAACCTTGTTTGGCTAGCAAGGAATGTGAAAACATTATTGACATTGTGCTCTGGCTACCTGGGGCCTGATACTCAATATACTAGCGGTGATTTGAGTGCATATATCAAACCATGTGACAGGACTACATGGCTCAAGTAGTGTTGAGTAGTTAGAGGATGTTTATATACAGACACATTCCTCATAAATATCTTACATATTGACCATTGTAATGGTAAAGTTCTTTTAATATATCTAGCTTGAGCCAGTCCATATACATGTAAAAGAAGGACAAATTATGTCCTTTTATATAACAAGTTTTTGGTTGAGATAAGAAGCTGACTCCTAATAGATTAGTTGAAAGAGCTATAATCAAAAAAGTGTCAGGTACTACTTTAATATTACCAGCAATTACTCAATATTCCCATCTGTCCCCAGATACAACATTTTGTTAACTCAGCCAATGATTCAGTTCCACAACTATTTTAATGTTCTGGTCATGTTAACTATTTGAACCAATCAGCTTCTATGTACTGCTAGGATGCATATAAAAGGTGACTTGATTCGGAAGAATAGACATCTTAACATCTAATTCTCCCTACCATGGATAGCGAGTTTCTTGAATCCTACCTGCAGGTTAGCCTAGAACAGGGTGCATGCTGGGAAATATGTCGACAAAATTCAAGGTTTTAACATGGACATTTTCATGAAATGTACCATTATTTGGAGATTAACATTGAATAAAACTAACATTATTATTCTTTTAATAAGTATCCATATACATTTATATTTCCTGAGTTGTCATTCATTATAGGTGGATTGATAGCAGTTATTTGTTTATTTTCTATAGTTTTTCTATAGGTTTTGTCGACAAAATCAGCCCAAATTAGTCATTAAAATACTGTAAATCAGCTATCCGTGGTAGGGAGAATTGTTGTCTATTCATGCTGGGGGAAATTACATCATGAATCTTATCTACACCTGAAGAAGGACCAAGGGAAGTGACTGTTTCCTAAATGCTTGACCACCTACTGATCCGAGGATGGCCCAGCTGAAAACAGGTTTGGGCAGGTGTTTCAACAAGGCCTACATGTTAGATCTGATACTCAATACCCCTATCATGAATATGTAATGATTCAATAGACATAGGACCCTGAGTACCATCCACCCTTTTCCCAAGTCTTAATTATCAACAGGCTAAGCATTTACTCTTCATGCAGTACTTACCACATACTCAGAATATGCCAACTTACCTTGAGTGGACGGAAAACTGAGAATAATTCTGATAGCTGTGCATCATCCCTATATATGGCAACAACAGAATCATCCCCAAATGGAAAGGTTAGATCGACTACCTCCTCTCTAGCTACAGTTGCTGTCAATTCTGTCAATATTACATCGATCTCCTGTTGAGGATATGGATTACAAAATATGAAAACAAACCATCAGTGGGGACACTTGCAACACAGCTTTGGGAAAAAATTGAACATTATATCCATCTTTCCTCACATAGGATATCATATGATTATTACAATAAAACAATCTTTTGAAAACATTAAATTCATTTTGTACACTTCATGCCTTTGCCAAGTGCTAAATTCAGTGCTACCTTCCATATTGACATAGATAAATATTATAGGAAAACATACACAGGTTGACAGAATGACCCTGAATACGTGGTGGGTGTTGAAAAAATTACTGGCTGAGGCCATTAGGCTGAGGGCTGTAATTTTTCTGACATCCAACTGAGTATACAGGGTTGTATTGTCAACCAAGGTTAGTTTTTCTCATATTATATACCATATTTTGTAAGTTTTAAGAAAACAGAAAGGAAATTACCAGTGGAGCAAAGTGAGCAGTATCACGTTTTCGTGATTATGCACACACTTTGACTGGTCTCGAGCAGTTTAATATTCTTAATTATAGGACCCTATTGCTATCTCCATTTAATCAGACTGCATTATTTTACCTGAAACAATCATGCAAATCCATTCAGAATTCACAAAATAAAGAGAAGATCATTTTACACCATGAAGCAAGGTGGGCAGCATACACAAATACTGCTCAATGTGCCAATACACCAAAAATATTAAATGGCAGTGTCCAGTTAGTATTCGTAACCTTTCCTGGTACTGGTATATAATTGTGACCAGCCGAGGGGAAAGGATGCTTTGTGGTTACTATATTTGCTATCCTAAACCTAATATTTAAAGAGATATGAGTAGATTTATGAAAAATAGTGATAATTTTGTCTTGGATCAACTTTTTGTGTAGAATTCATATATCATACCCAAAACATTCCATCATGATGGAATATTTCCATATTTGGAATGTCAATGGAATGTTTTGATATGGAAAATTCACTATATTCATTCTATTTGGTTGCCATGGAAACTAAAAATACATGAGATTTTCAGAAAATAGTGTAAACTGTGAGAAACTATCATTTTCAGTTCTCAACATTGAAAACAGAATACATTCATCATTTCTGGTTAAAAATTAATAATAAAAGTGTGTTTTTGAATATTTACTTGTAATTATGATAATTTATGATAATTTATGCAAAATCTCAATAAATACAAGAAAGTTAAGCTTTTCCTCATTTTCTGGTATCCTGACAGTGTTATGTATAAGGGCCCATAACTTCTTTAATAATCATCAGATATGGACATGCTTCATATCATTTGAAAGCTAAGAACCTGCTCTACAAGACTAGTTTAATAGGAAATCCCGCACGGAGCACCCTTTCCCCTCGTTGGGTCACAATTACATATCTATTGAAATTCCCCTTCAAAATTATGGTGAGGGACAAAGCTTGAGGGTGTTCATACATTATATGGCTTACGTGACTAGATTAAACTACTTTGAAATGAAAAAGCTTGATTTGATATAAGTTTTCCAGAGCATCATAGAGGACATCAAATGGTGGATGAGAAAAATTTCTTTGTTTTTACCTGCCGCTGTAACATACCAACTAGTCCACTGAAATTCCCCTGTTTATCACGATACCCAAATTCACCATCAGGCGGCACTTTAAGATGGTAGCTAAAAAGAAAGAAATGCATAGTAAACAGCCAAAATATAGTTCAAGATGATAAATTATTAAAATTTAATAACAGAAACTAAGAAGGCTTCTTACAAAAGTATCTGTATCAGGGTATAGGTGTTTAATAGCACTGGGCATAGTTAAGAAATAACTGAAAAACATTTTTGCAATGAAAATTGGTATAAAAAATATTTAAAAGTTCTTACGTGAAGTTCAGCTGAGAAGCGAGTGTCTTTATGATTCCTTTAAGTGTACCACAATGCTGTCCATCATATCTGCATCTATCTCTTTGTATGAATGGTAGTTCCTGCCAAGATTGGTTTAAAAGTATATCATACCTATCATGCTGGGACCTTGGTGATTTCTTACTGAAATTTGCCAATAATCTATCTGGAATAACGACCATAAACAATTTGTGATACCATATGACACAATACCAAAAGATGTTATTGCCTATGTGACTAAATGTTTTTTACATTTTTCTTTAATCACACTTTATTTACATAGGTGTATACCTTGAACCAACAAGGGGTTTCACATTCTACTATTTGTGATAAAATGCATTTTGAGGTCATGATATTAACAAAATTTTGTCACAATATTATTGTGAAGCCTTGGCAATAATTTTTAGAGTATTGTGAAAGTTTTATGGATGAGTTTTGGCTCGCAATAATTATTGTGAAATCTTTCTGGTGGGCACCCATGGAGTTAACGGACATCCAAAAGGACATTCATTGGCAACCATAAACAACAAATTACTTGACTCTTTTACTGTTGGTCTTATCATTAATGTCCATTTCCAAGATATGTGCTAAGTGATTGAATTTATTTCACCACATGTTAATGATCCACAATATTCAGACTTGTACTGAAAAACTTGTGTGTATGCCCTCTACAGACACTATTACAGTATAAACTAGTCCATGAATTTCCACAGCCTAAACAAGTGGTAGAAGCAGCAATACTTATTTTAACTGGTTTAGAGTGATTGATGATTAGGTATTATGCTCCAATCAATGTTGCATAAGTGATAAGCAATATACCTATGAAAAGGTAGGCAATCATAGTTCTATGTCTTAATTTGAATTCTGTTTAATATTTCTGGAAAGATTTGCTTAAGAATAAACATTAACTATTATATATTATATACAAATACTGACAAAACAATGAACATGGAAGTGAATTAATTTTGATAATGCACAACCAACATAATAGTACCCTTTTAAAGCATTCAAAGATATGATATTATGAGGAAAACACACGTGCAATAAGTGGATATGACCCAAGAATATACAATTTTATTTGACATTTTCTTACTTCTATAAATCCAACCTGTAAGCACCTCCCTTGAAACCCATCAAATGTCTGTCCAAGCAGGTCAGTTTTTCCTTCTATGGTGCATTTTGGAGTTAAAATAGCCTTCAGAACTGGTTGCACTGAGTGGTTACCTCCATGGGACTGCTCATATTCATAGAGATAATGATCATTGCAGTGATGTTGAGCAGTATAATTGACTTCATTGTCATTGTCATTGTCACTGACTTTGTCGTTGACTTGTAGCTGTAAACTTGTCTAAGAAAAAACAAATAAAGATCAAACTTATAGAGATTACAGCAGGAAGAGCAAGTAATTAACTGTCCGAATGTCATACACATAAACATTCAAGACATTTTACCTTCTTTATAAAAAATTATATTATTGTTCTTTGGATTGAAAGCAAAGCAAAGGGCTGGGGAGCTATGAAACTGATTCACTGTAAGTGGAGCTTTTTGGAACTACAAAGGTCATTCAATTCTCAATCTTGTAAAGTCAGACAGATTGAACAAATCATTACAATAAACTTTAACCAGAATATCATTAAACTTCCAAATCTTATTGACAAACTAAGATATGAACAAAAGTAATATCTAAAAGCCAAGCCAAATGTACCTTTGCGCCAACAATAAATATGAAGGAGAACATTGCAAGATCTTTCAAATGTTGAATACTATCAACTGTTCCCTCATTTGGAAGTTCCTTTGAGATGACAATGACGTTGAAAATTGGGAGGATGAGAGTCATGGTTTTTGTAGAATTTGCATACTTTTGCCATATACTTCCAATGACATTCTGCAATTAAAGGATTTTCGTTATGCACAGCTAGTCTGAAGAAGTACGTCAATATTTTGAGATATGTACCCAACAACAATTGTTGTTGTCTTCTTGTCATTAGATTTTGCATACTGCCTAAAAGAATTGTCATGGAAATTACAATTTTCATCTACATTTCAATGGATTTTCTGTCATTTTACTATTGTTGTTTAAGTGACATGCCTCGAATAATAAGTAAGCTAATCTGTATGTAATAAATATAACATCTTTCATAAATTACTTACTTTAAGCAAGATATGAGTAGGACAACTTATGATTACATTCCTTTTCATCTCTGTATTCACTTCAAGTATATGTTTGTAGATATTTTCTAAAGCTTCTAGCTCGGTACATCCAGTTTCAGTAATTGTTAGGAGTCGTTGCCGTTTTTTCATAAGTAACATTTCATCTAGAATAATAGTATATGTGGTTTAATCAAGGGTCTTGACTGAATAAATGATATGAAGAAAGAGAAAGTCTTAAGACATCTACATTGCAATCAGATTGTAGTGTTCAACACTACTTCAATTCAAGTTAATTGGTTTTAGGTTTGGTTATACTTATTTTTTGGTTATACTTATTTTCTTACTATTAGAAGAATTGATATTCAGTATACTGATCATAACCACACAGAATTGCTGAGGTAATGTGCCTCATATTTTCTACATTCCTGAGTGAAAATGTGTTGTTGTAAAGGACAAGTTAATCACTATTGAAAACTCAAGATAAAGTACGTTTGATGAGGTTTACTTTATTGAAAAATGTTATTGGTTAATATTGGAAGTTAAGTGAAAATATAGTGGGGTCTGTTAACAACATTTTCGTTACGCGGCGGATAAAAGCACCAAATTTTGCATGAGGCACCTCTGAGGCATAACTATTGAATCTAGAAGGGGAGCCATCTTGAAATACCAAAATGAAATTTTGACAAATTTTGTATGTTTTTAGCATTTGAAATTTAAGGTATTTAACCAAAACTTTTGGCTACCTTTGATTAGACCTATTGTATAGATTCGAAAGGTTAATAACTGAATTCCCTGTCCTATAATCTACCAATTTGGACAATAGCAATGTGTTTCTGGGTATTTCAGAAGCTGAGATATAAGATTATTTCAATAGAAGTCGGCCATATTGGATTTTTGGCCCCTGTTTGGGTTATATTGATATTTCAAGGTGGCTCCCCTTTTAAATTCAATGAAGGGGTCCCAGGGGATCATCATACCAAATGAAATTAAGAAATCTTGTGGCAAAAGAGCAAAGTCTATATCCTTTCTTTTGAATTATTTTGGGATCCAGCTGTCATTATCAAAGCTATCATGCTAATGAATTCAGCCATTTTGAAATTTATGGTATTGTATTGGATGAATATCATATTTATTGAGCCCTCTAGGCTATTAACAACTGATATTGGAACCATTTCCCCTGACCTTATGCCTTAGTAGCTAAAAATCATAATATTTCTCAAAATTGGTCAGCCACCTTGGATTTTGGATTGCCGCATTGACTTGAAACATAAATAATTGAATTCCCTGACCCATAATCCCTCAATTTTGACACCAACCATGTCTCTTTAGTCTTTTTAGAAGCTGAGATATAAGAATTTTTATAGTAAAAGTCGGCCATATTGGTTTTTGGGCCCCCACATCCGTCCTATTGATATTTCAACGTGGCTCCCCTTCTAGATTTGATAGTTATGCCTCAGAGGTGCCTCATACCAAATTTGGTGCTTTTATCCGCCGCGTAACGATTTCTCAACAAAATGACCTTAACAGACCCCACTAATAAGGGCAATGATTCCACAACATTACCGTTCACTGAGTTGTCACTAATCAACCAGATCTTAGTAATATTGTTTCTATCCATCAGCTCAAACAAGATAATGTCTACTTCTTTTGACATTGGATATAAACCTAAAATGTGATCAAATTATCTGTCATATATTATTCAACAATGTTCAAAATGAATACTCTTGAATATAGTTTCAAGTCATCTTATGTCTGTAGAGCTTTGACTACAACTTTGGATAGCTTCATTGTTATTTTTCTTGTTGAAAGGCCTAGGCCTCTTTATATAAACAAAGAATCATTCAAAGATAAATAGCTGTAGGTGGAATCATGTTAACCCAGTAAACACACTTATGTTGACTCAATATTGAATCAATGCTCGCCATCAATTTTGAATCAACATTTTATATTGGTTGATATTGGAAGTTGTTTCAACTATGAAAAGCTAATGCTGATTCTACACCAACTTTCAATATTGATACAATATTGAAATCTGACATTGAATCAACATTGTTTTTAAAATTTGAAAAAATGGAAAAAAATTATTGCCCAAAATATTTGTAAAAAAAAACTCTGTCCGTCAAATGATCTATTTTCTAAATGATAATATCAAACCTTTCTTGGTCATATTCCAAGATTAAGGCCATCTATTACTATTTCCCCAACTAAGTTCACCTTTGTATGGATAGGTAGCATTAATGTCAGGTGGTCTGACAATGCATGGGAAGAGATACAAAGGAACTCCAGTAGTTTGAACCTGTATTTTATTCCTTTCTGATGAAAATGGTGTTTTAACATGCCATACTTTAAAAATTGCCAAAAATAAAAAACAAAGAGTGTATAAATACTTTTCATGTGATAGAATCTGTAATGGTAAACTTAGTCTGAGATACCAACAGTTGTTTCTGAATTATTTAGACAATTATGACTCCGGTTCCTTTTCATATTGAAATACTCAACATTTTGACAAAGTCGGCAGGTGGTGCCCCCTGGTGGTGGATCAATGTCCAATTGAAAATCCAATATTGCTTCAACATTGTAAATCAATGTAAAACAGGATTGATTTAGGATTGATTATAAAATGTGACCCCCCCACCACTAAAGTGGCCCAGACCAATTCTGAGGAAATGAAAAAATAAGGGAAAAAAGTCAAAAATTGGGAAAATGTGTTTTCTATGAAAATGACATGGTAAATACATGGAAATCACAATTTACAAACAAAAATCAAAGAATTAACTATTTTTCATGCAATAAAGATGGGTTTTCCTGATGGTCATATTTAAGCCTATAGACATTTGCACTAACATGAAGAGAAGATATCTCTAGAGTGATTTTTCTGCTTAAGGCTATATTGGATGTGTGTTACTTAAAATATTCACAACTTGGGTTAAAATAATAATAGAAACATAATTCATTATTCTAAAGCTTCTCCTCTCTGATAATCAAATTAAAGTTCAATTTTCATGATCTGCGACTTATGCCTCATTATGTGGTGGGAGGTCACAAATATCTAGTCAATGTTATTGTGATGAATTGTCCATTCATCTATTTTTAGAGGTACAAACTATAATGAACTATTATGTGAAATAATCGAAAAATGGTGTAATGAATGTCAAACAAATGTAAAAGCGCAAGGTACGAAACAGGTACAAAAGTAGACCGAATCTTGCACGAAAGTACGAAACCATATTGTAACCGGATGTGACATCAGAATGGTCACGTAATTGAGATTGACCAATCAGAATCGAGTAATAGACTATAAAAAGGGGCGTGAAGGCCCTAAATAAACAGTTCCTCCTTGGTACTCACTGTGTTCACATGTCTCTTCTTTAAGATGTCCGGCCCCCGAAGTCTAAGATATGCAATAATAGTAATAGGCGAACCCGTAGAACTTAGCTAAATGACATAAGTTATCAGTAAATTAGGTAGTGGTTCGAGAAGCCTGAATATGGTACAAAGACCCGGATCCGCCTGAGAAGCGGCCCGAGACCCAAACACCTGCCAGGTACGGAAACCCAAAATAGTGAGCAGCCGACCCAACACAGCAGGGATGAAGGTGCGACCCGCTCGGCCACATGCTACCAATCTCTAGGCGAGCGATGACCCGACTCCCGGGATGGGCTGGCCGGACTACATATACACTCCCCCTTGATGCCCCAGACACGCCATACCCAAAAAACCCTCCTGCCTTGACTCTCAAGTGTCCTGTTTGTTCACCCTCGTGTGCGAGGCACGACTCTTAATCTTACGCCTCGGTTTCCTACTCGAACTCCTCGTTCGAATCGGGACCGAAACAACCCCAACATCTCTTCATCGTAGAGTTTGGCAACCCCGACTCACCGAGGAATGTCACATTAGCATAAAGGCATTGGATCAACATCAAATCCTTCAATATTCATAACTGAGCATTGAATCAACATCAGTTGCCAGTATTGAATCAATATTTGATCAGCATTTAGATATGATTGATTGCTGGTTCAATCCAATTTCAATATTGATTCAACACTGGGTGTTTACTGGGATTAGCTCTTTATAACTAAGTCTTGCTGGAGTAGCTAAGGATAGCCATAGGTTTGGATGAAACATAAAGGATGGTACTTACCTATTCCACAATTAACAGTTGTCATCAGAAAAAAGCATAGACATACTGATCTATGTATGGTAGCGATGTAATAGTAGTAAGGGCCTGTACATGTTGCCATTATAGTTGTAGTTCAAACAGTTTCAGCAGTGTTAAATCTACAATACTGAGGCAGATTTTGGTACCAATCTTAAACGTTGGCAAGGGAAACAAAAATCAAATAGAGGCAGGTTATAAATCATTGAAAAGTTTTATTAAATTTTTTCCACATAATACTGGACGTAAAGTACCGATCAATTATTTCCTTAAAAAATAAACAAAATCTGATGCATCAAAATCGGCATGTAGAAACAGGCTTCAGTAGTATAGGTACATACTCTTCCTTTTGATAAGTTATACATGTTAAAATTAAATTAAAGGTAAATCATGCTCAAGGATTCAGCACTTAGATGCAGTAATACTTACTGCCCCCTTAGATTCGACCATGTTGGAAAAGATGAAGCCCTTAAAAGATGATAGCAAAGTATTATATAACTGTACCATATGAACTTCTAATTGTGTAGACAGCCTTATTCAAGTGTTCCTACAGCTTTGTCTACATACAAATAATACTGTACAAAAAAACTGAATCAATAAAATAGATAGGATCGTGAAATATATGGATACAGGAAAACCTCTCTTATATGAAAGAAAAAGTAACAAAAATATCTGCAAACCTTCTTTGATTACATCTTATCTTTAGCTAAGCCACATTTTGAATGAATAATTTTATTCTCCTAAACAATAGTAGTTTCATAGAAAATTGAAGATATTGAAAATCAAGGTATTTCACAAGATATGTCTCAGGATTTCCTGATGGACAGTCTTCTCCTAGCTAGTAAAAATAGGTATGTTCCTTTAAAGTGTCATAATTAAATAATGTTTGCAATATGCATTAGTGATGTACACAATGTCTGTAGCAAAGTTGTATACAATGTTAGTCTGATAAACAAGAGGTAACAATTCCACTTTTATGTTTGTGCCTCATTCACCTGTGTTATGCAGGATGAATATTAAGCCTCCATTAAAGCCAGTGAAATTCCTGGCAACGTTATACCTGTCCATTTTGCTATCCACTGTTACAATTGGCTTGTCTATGGCCAAATCCGTAGCATTAAAAACAGTGGTAAAATATTAGGAAGCCAATCCAAATATTGTATTACCGGACAATGAAGGATGGGGTATCATGTGTAAAACTGACATTCTTTAAAAAAAATGTCCTATGGAAAATATTTTATTATGCTCTAGTTGGGCAACCATTCATTATGATTAGTGAAAAATTACCTTGGTTTATGTAATCTCACCTTATTTCTCTGGATTAAATCTGCTATCATTGAAGCAAAATATTGATTAATGCAAGTTTGCAAATGGATTGTCTGAAACCACAGCAAGGCCAAACAGACACAATATCTTCACAAGCAAAATTATGTCAATAAGAATATTTACAGAAACGGAATGAATACACAAAATGCTTTTAAGCTAATGCTGAAAAATCATATATCATATTTCTATAGATGCTTTAGGTGAATATCAAATTGACTCTTAGTCGTGATGTATTATGTATGGATATGTATCCAATATGTTGGTTTATTGTTTTAGTTACTTGATCAGGTTTCATAGTTTCAATAATTGAGACCCATTCCAGTAAATGGTAATTTAATGTGAGATACCAACAATATTGTCATGACTAGTTAGGCTGATCAATTGATTTTTTATTTGTGTCTCATTATTAGTAATTCAATGAAGGTCAAGAGCTTTGTACATTAGAAAACTTCTTTCACATGTTATTTTTCACTTTTTGCGAGGAACAGGGATCTCAAAATTGGAAACCCTAATCAAAATGTTTTCATTATATTTTCATTGTAATAAGAGGTGGAAATAATATCTTAAGATATTTATCCAGATGTAAGATAACATTTCTGCAAACTCCATACTAAAATATGTTCTACTTTTACTTATCCTGATATCTGTTATCAACCTTGTGCAGATGGGACATAAGCAAGTGTCCATGATATCTGTGTCACTTATGTGACGTTTCGGATATTCACTGGTAATCTAAACTTATTTCAATAGAGGTAATATAGTTCTGATTTCTTGTTACTTCTTTAATGCACCTACTTAATTTTCTGAAAATAAGGATTGATTCTTGATTTTTGACTGCGATAATACCCGGAATATACCATTCTGGCAAGAGGTGCAGAAGTACTCATCAAACATTCCAAATTCTGTCAATTTAAGAAGCTGTATCACTCATGTATAAAATGTATCTATATGAAATATGATAAATTTGCACTACTGTGATTTTCCTCGGTAGGTCGGGGTTTCCGCTTCCTATGGGGGGGGGGGGGGGGGACGAGCGGGACGGTCGGGGAATCTGTATTCTTGGATGGGTGGGGGGTGTGTGTCGGTCTGTTGTGCCTGGAGTGTACCGGACATCTGGTGGAGGTGGATGAGTTTATGATTAGGGGGAGGGATGGATGTTGGCATTCCGTCTGTCTGGTCTGGTCTTCTGTGGGGGTCGCGTCTCTGCTTGCCTAATGGTCGGTGGCGTGAGGCCGAGCGGGTCGCACTTTCGTCCCAGCGATCACGGGCCGGCAGCTTACTATTTCGGGCTTCCGGACCTGCCCGGTCTTTTATTCTCGGGTCGATCTTCAGGTCGATTCGGGCTCTTGGGCCATCTTCAGTCTTCCGGACCCCCACTCTATTTTACTAGATAGCCTACTTACTTAGATTATTTACTTGATTTCAACTGGTTAATTAACTTCTATTTCGGCATATCTTCGGCTTAAACCCACTCGAGGGTTAGGTTATTGGAAGAAGACACGTGTGAACACAAGGAGTACCAGGATGGGACTGTTTATTTCGGGCCTTAACGCCCCCCCTTTTATACTCTATTACTCGACTCTGATTGGTCACTTAGATCGCATTACTATTCTGACGTCATATCCGGTTACAATACACTTCTGTGCTTTTGTGCTTTCGGGATTTTCCGATATATCTTTTGTACCTTATACGTACCTTACATCTTTGCTATATTATGTTGATACTTGATTACGTTCTAGTTCATACAGATTAATGGACATTCATCACACTACATTCAGGTAAAGATGCAGATGAATTGATAAGTATTAAATTTTATGCACTTTCTTAGATTTATTTTCAATAAAGGTATGTAAAGGTTTTGTTAAAGCTTTCGGAGCAGATGAGGTATTTTATTACTCAGTCACTCCCTTTTGACTTTTATACATTTGATTAACACAGGGTTGTAACACATTTTCTATAGTTTTAACCCCAAAGAAAACCTTAAAGTAAGGCACCATTACCCTTCATTTAGTGGTTTATATTTTTCACTCTGTAAGTTTTTCTTCATGTTTCATAAATTCTATTTCTAATATATATAGCCTTCAACAACTTGAAGAGGCAGGATTACCTGATAAATAGTCTAAAGGAAGCATGCCAAACAAGCTTGTCATCGGCATCAGGAGAAAACAAACAATTAATATGTCCCAAATAAAGGGAAGCATAATGATTGTTGTAATGGGGATACTTATCTCCACACCTGTGTTTGTTCTTGAACACATTCACCACAAAATGCAGAATTTGTTATCAACAAGACTACTGCCACCAAAGAAAACATGTAACTTACGAGTACAATTGCAACACACAAGGCAAATGAAGTAAAGCACAATTAATATTTAAATTTGGCACAGTAATCTGTGCCATAAAACTCAAAACAAAAGGTTTTAATTGCAGATAGCACAGTATTATTGATTTTAATGATAGTTTTAGTATCCTTAACATGGTGAAAGACATCTACAACTGCTTTAAGCAGGGTCAGCCAAGGTCACAGACTATTCATAAACCAATGTGGACTTTTGTGTACATTGACAATTAAAGTCCTAGTCCAACTAATTTCAGAAGTGTTAAAAAGTTCAACCAAAACATGTTGGTTTCTACTTAAATTATCTACTTATAAAAAATTACTTTGACCATAAACTGGAGTCGGTTTCAATACAGTTGATTACCATTTAATTTCTGATCCGGTATAATGTGTATGTCTCATGAATAATTTCTAACACAGGCCACCCTTGTGGTGGCAGATGGGCTTATTGCTGCCACCTGGGGGAAACTATCTATAACTACTAACTTACAACACCTTACAAAACCCTACCATACATCTTCTTCCATTTTTACAGACAACCCAACATTCTCCAATTCAAAAATAAATCTAAAACAACAACCTTTATCAACTCAATCTTCCTGCATGATAAAAAAAAAAGACTAAGAGAGTTCTGCAAGTTCCTTCTTTATATTTTCTTGAATAATTGAATGGTTCCATCAAAAGTGTAGTAATTTTATATGCCCTGTAGCGCTGTTTTCAGAGAAACTGGGTTGATGTTTTTTAACCCTTTAGACCCTAATCCGGCCATAGCCGCCCATGGCTGTACTCCCCAATCCAGCCGTAGCCGCCCATAAAAATGGCTGTTTTCCCACAATCTTCCCATATTTTCCAAAAGAAGATATTTCAAAAAGTCTTCAACATACAAAAATGATAAATATATCGTTTAAAAGCTTATTTAATCCCATATTCAATGCTTCAATCAAGATTTCTATCAATCTAATTGCAATTGGTGGATGAAACTTTGAAATCAGTCATTTAATGGAAATTTAAGGAATTCCCTAGGGAAATCCAAGGAAATCTTGGGGAAATACAGCAATTCATAGTCACAATCCATGGCGTCTAAAGGGTTAAACATCTTTGTATAGGTGGCCTAATCAGTTATAGGGAATAATATAAACGAAGGGCATGGCCACCAAAGCTTTACTGTCAAACTTTTAGCTTATAGACTTCATGCAGATGTCGTCACATGATTCCATTTTGGTGATCATTGTGTGCTAATCATATATGCTCGTGGCTATTAGATAAAGCTGAAATTCATGAATTTTGAATAGCAATTACTAATTTTGACTCAAACCTTTATTCCACATACCGATTTTGATGCTTGCGATTTTGTATTTGTTTGGCTTTCTCCAAGAAGTTGAATTGATACCATGTATCATGTATATCTTTTGAAAGATAATTCTAAAACCTGCATGTCTGATGATCTATAGATGTCAATACTGTACTATTGTTTCCCTTGCTAAATTTAATGATTGGTAGGAAAATCGACATGTGGAATATAGGTTTTAGTGTTATTATACCTGATAAGGTCAGTAAAGAATTTTATTCTAGACATCTTAGAATTGTGAAAAATCATTCTTTGAAAATGATCACCAATATAGCGCTCAGAACCTTTCTCAGACTTGTGACATCATCTGTACAACATCATAGATTCTATAGAGGAATGGGACTGGTCAAATAATTTCTAATGTGTATTGGCAAGTTCCTATAGTTTGTATCTAAATTGTAATGATTTGTAATCTCTTGGTTGCCTGAGACCTTGTTGCCTGTCAATCACTTAGATCGCATCATCCTAACCGCGTTTCTCCATGAAAGCATTCAAGCCACGCTGTGGTTCTTGAATTCGTGCGGTGTACCGCTGATTATCTCAGTTTTGTGGACCATTTGCTGGTCAAATCGGGTTTAAACACGATGGTCAAGCCTCGTGCAACAAAGGGAAGCAAGATCTCCGTGAAGATTTGCTGGATGAAGATCTAGGAGTGTGCAGGGGCAACTGTAATCCAGACTACTTCGCAGGGCCCGGAATAAACAGGGTGGTCGACCAAACGTCAGAATTTTCAGGGCTGGCTGATCAAGGAGGATCCAGTCAGAGTTTCTCATCATCTGTGGATTGAAGGCTATGCTAGCTCGAAAGGGCCTACAGGCGTGAGGCAGAGAAATCTAGGCGTGGACATAGCAAACAGGGAGTTAAAAACGTGCTAAATGCAGACGACGTTCACCATCCCTGAGTGATCCGAGCGACAACAGTGACAGCGAGAGTGACAACTCTGACAGTGGTTCTGGCAGTGATACTGAGTCGTCGTCAAGTGGATTTTACAGATCATCATTGTGCTCCAGCCAGGGAGGCAATAGGAAACATCGCAAGTCAAGGGCAAGATCAAACTCAACCCAGAAAAGCCGGAGAGGGAAATACGACCACAAGAGACAGAGAAAGGGGAAGTTGTAAAGAACTTTAAAGGCCTCATTATCGGCCTACTGAAACTGTTGTGTGACGCCTATGGTGGAGGCAAAATGGTGTCAGGTGTAATTGATCACATGTTAGTCTTAGCTGAAAAGTCTGAAACCAGGGTATACAAACTTGAGGTACTGTGGCCCGTTGCACAATGGGTTTCGTAACAACGAAAATATTGTAAACAACGAAAGAGTTCGTTGTTACTTTTATCTTAACAACAATGGTTTTGCAATGTTTTTTTTTCTATATTTAGAATAGCCTCAAAGAGCTGTAACTTTGACTGAATTTTTTCTAAATTTTTTCTAGTTCATAACACTTTACAGAATTTAATTTCATTCATTAGATCCCGAGATATTGTATTTTCGTTACAACGAAATTTTTCGTTGCTAAGCAAAAGTTCGTTGTGCTTTCGTCGTTTTATCTTAGTAACGAAATTCTATTGTGCAACGGGCCACTGGTGAGCTATTATAATTATTCCGTAGCTAAGCGTTATAGTGTAATATCTTCCTATCTTGTGCAAAAATATCTCAATGTTGATGATCCAAGTACATATTCTAAGACTATGCTATATTATCCTACTTAGAATAGAAATATTTTAATACAATCATGTGAATTTTTCATATGTATAGTTTGTCCTTTGCTAAAAGTTCAAAGATCTAAAGATGCATTGGTTAAGAGGTTAGGTCTATGTGCTATAAGATCTGTCAATATACCACCTACTTTAGTTTCACAATCTAATGGTACCATTTCAATAATGGATATGTTGACCAGTATAAATCATCATGCTTGATTCCAGTATATCGTAATTGATAAAGATTATAGTACATTTATGAATTATGATATTGTCATTGCATCTGGAAATGCATAGTTTAATGTGTATCATACATTTACAAAATAATCCAAATATTTTGAAATATTACAACATACAGCTAATTCAAGTTGTTGAAGATACACCAAACTTAACAACAGTGTTGATGGACAGTGTTTGTATTTATTCAATTAAACATTTGAATATAATTGTGGCAGATCGACATGTTTCGACTTTTGACAGCCTTCATCAGGTTCAGAATCATTAAGCTAAGTACATTACTGCAAATAAGTTTCATACAAATAAATTTAATGATTTATCCACCAAAGCATTACTCTATGTAAAAGTCGTAGCTTAGTGCTCAATATAAGAAGTATTCTAGAAGCAGCCAGTGCTATCCCATGGATGCTACTTTGCACAAGAAGCACCTCAAAATCTCTTTTTGAAAAATCTCCTTATCATGATTTCCATGATAAAAGTAATAATACCAAGAACTAATCCAAAAATTAGAACCACTATCATTGGCTTAATATCTGCCAGTCCCACAGGCCTCCCACTTGAGATTCCTGAAGTTGAGTGACATTCCTTTTTAACATAGACAAGTTTAGACCACTTGCTAATCAAGCCAGCTTCATTGAACCTGATTATCCTAAAAAGAAGGAGAATTAAAAACTCTGTTACTATCAATATTATGTTTCATAAACCCTTTCCTGATGCCTGATACATAAATGCATCACTACACTAAAGACGACAGATGCATTTCTGCATCGAACATAACACATTTTGTAATCTACCTGGAAATTCATGTAACTTGTAGATTTCATGTATTTGTATATAAGAATATGCTCATTACAATGTTCTCTTTGAAATTTTATTGATTTTCGTCATGAAGACTATTTTTTCAGATAACAAAGTGTGTTGTAAATATATGGGAGTGTATCTGGGAAAAGGTACCTATTGCCAGATAATCAGGTCACAAAATTACATGAAACATGGGGAAATGTGTCAGCATTATTCTTATTGTAGAGAACCTACTCTTTCAAATGCTGCAAACCATTTTGAAATATTCCTGATGGAACCTGAGATAAATGTGTATGAACTTCCCCACCTCCTGTACATTGAGAACCCCTTATTCCCAATTGCTGTTGTTACTTCCATGTTATGGTGACTTAAAGTTTCTTATGTTTAGTAAGAAATTAAGTTTTCTTATTTCTGAGAATATGAAAAGTGCCATAACTTTTGATAGGAGTGCTTGTTCCACTCACTGTTTTAAGTTTTGAGAAGATAAAAACATTTTCTACATTACCTATATGAAAAAATGTTCTTTTCATTTTTGATATTCTTTTTACTGTAACCATGGTAACTCGCTAACCTAAATTATGCGCAGAAATTCTACTAAAAATGTTCCATTTTGATTTTCCCATGATGCACTGCTTATGAAAATTTTGATTTTTTATAAATGTCATGAGAATCTCCAGAAAATTTCATGTAAGTCAAAAATTTTTCACAAAATATCTTAAAAAGTAGTTTTTTCCCCTACATTTCATGATTAACCCTTTAGACCCCACATATTACGATCAGGAATGCTGTATTTCCCCAGGATTTCCATGGATTTCCCTCAGGAATTCCTTAAATTTCCTGTAATTTAGGAATTTCAAAGGTTACTTCACCCCTATAAATAGGAATTATAGAAATCTGATATAAAGCATTGATTAGGGAATTCAAACAGCTTTCAAACGATATATTTGCCGTTTTTGTATGTTGAATACTTACAATATTGTTCTTATTTGGAAAAATATGGAAAAAGTATGGAAAAACAGCAATTTTCCGGGTGGCTATGGCCGGATTGGGGAGTACACCATCGGGTTAATGTAACAAAGAGTCAATTTCTGCAAGACACTGCCAGATTTGGCCCAAATTGAGCATAATGGCCTATCTTGTACATAAGATTTTGAAGGAACTAAACATCATAGAACAATAAAACAAAGAGTAGAAGAATCCCTGGGACTTCAGAAACATTATAAAACATAACTTTTAGCTGCATGTTAAGTAATTATTTCATAATATGAACAAACTTCCAAAACTAGTGGCCACAGGGTGACCAAATATGTCATTAGGTACCTTTTCCCAAATATACTCCCATATATCCTAACTGCTTTTGGCATCACGTATGGTTAATTATGACATAAGCCGGGCACCATTGTGAGTATTTCCTCAGTATGTATGGCATAACAAAAGTGTTAAGCGCAAAGCTATAATGTTTTTTCGTATGGGCCTACCTTATTAGTTTTGAGTGCAATTTCTCAGTTGATATAGGCTACTTACTTCGATACATGGTCGGTCAATACAAAAAACTTTCAGCCTGGTTACACAATATTTTGAAAGAATAGCTTAATATCCTCCTACTTTGGACAAATGATATCAATAATCCACACACATATTCCAGGATTATACTATAATATCAATGTAAGTCATAGAATCAAAATATTATATCAATTGTCACTTGATCTGACAAACTG
Organism: Lepidonotus clava; assembly: GCA_936440205.1. Taxonomy (NCBI): domain Eukaryota; kingdom Metazoa; phylum Annelida; class Polychaeta; order Phyllodocida; family Polynoidae; genus Lepidonotus; species Lepidonotus clava. The sequence continues at coordinate 12,534,391 of OW387138.1, forward strand.
CTTCAGAAGTCATACCAGATTGATTCCTTCTTATTGAATGTGACATCACAAACAGACAATGTGAAAGATAGAAAACTCAAAAACTAATGAAAGATAATTTGATCGCTTTATTTTAATGAGTCTAATATTGCTCAAAATAACTAACCTGAATTACCTATGCTAAAAAATATGTTAAAAAGTGATTTAGGTTGATTTAGAAATTTTAAGAATTGAAAATAACGGCTTCTATGTGTGACATCACACACAGACATTCATTTCAAGACTGTCAAGGCCTCCAAAATGTTTTCTGTTAAGATAACTTCGAATTCATTAAGAATCAATCCAAAATAAATATTTATAACAATAAAAATTTTATGTATGTCTTTATTAGCTTTAAAGAATTGTATCGAATACAAATTGGAAGAAAATTGAATTTCATTGGCCCCTCCCTTTAAGGAGTCTGTAATACTGAGCACTCAATGTTATATACTCACAATTTACTGAACTCAGAAGTGTAAGGAGAGTTCCTTGGAAGTCCTAATCCATAAGGTATTTGAAAGATCACTTCAGGCAGGATTTTCCAGTTACATTGTTTTGGATACTCCTTACTCAAATGTGAAATAGCTCCATATTTGTCTAAAATTGATACATAGGATGGATTTTCCATTATCTGTAGTATAGAGGAATAGGGAACAGATACTAAAGAGGTTTCTGGCTTTTCTTCTATCTTTTTCCAGATATCTTTGAGTACAGGAACTCTTGATGCCTGTAAGCAATAATAACAAATATTAACTTGATAGGGGCAGCATTCTTTCATGGTATTACAAAAAGATACTGTATATAAATTCGGCTGCCTATATTATTGAAATATATTGTGAAAACGGGTGAACAGAACTTGATTTTCCCAATAGTAATGCATAGAGGATAAGCAATTCATTTACTTACTTCAATAGACATAATCAATTTTGAGAAATAATTAAAGAACTTCCTTCCTGTCTAAATTGTTCCAACTCTTTAATGATGCTAAATCTTGGGGTATCATTTTAGGTGATTTTCATATACCCAATAGTTCCATTTTAGATATTGATATCTTAGTTTCATGCGCAACGTTTTTTATTAAGATAATCATACAATTGATGGTCCATAATGACTTTTCAGATGGACCATAATGACTTGCCCATAGTTGCAATATCCCATATTGAGTATAACTCGACACTATTTTGAGGACAGAACATGTATTCTATTGATTTAGGGATTTAAAGTATTTCTCCCTACCTCCAAGATTTCACGAGTGGATCCACCGGCATATGTTATTATAGTGGCCTCTTTATCTGTAGCTAAGTCCGTCAGAGTTTTATACTTTAATGTCTTCTTTGGAAAGGATGTTATTGCAATGAGGTTACTGCTGTAATGGGCAGCTATCAGAACTGAAGTGAGCATAGCTCCTGCCAGGACAAAGCGACTAGGGGGGCATGATGCATAGTTAACAACACCTGCAGAGCAAGAACAAATTATTTTTTGTCAATGCTTTATCTGAAACAAGTATCAGTATAACAGGGGCACTTACAGGATTTCAAAAGGGGTGGTCAGTATATAAGTTAAGTACTAAAACGTTGCACATGTGTACAAACACTCAACAATTCGTTTTCTTTATACAGTAGAGGTCTAGGAGTGCTAAAATGTTGTACATTTGGACACAGCCACACTATATTTTTTCTCTTCATATAGTAGAGGTCTCCACCATAAGGGGGGAGGGGTTCAGGACCCCATAGAATCCTTCCCTGGGTCTACCCCTGTATAATTGTTATCATGTTTTGTATTTTTCATTCTGATTGTGTATCATCTTCATCTTCATCATCTGTCACCTTATGTCATCAACTGGAAGACCATGTTGTTACATGATGTTGAGAAGCAATAGATAAACAAAAAAAGGGGGAAGAAATTCAGTAGAGGTAAAAGTTGATGTCATTGATACCGAAAATCCAGCACTCTAGACCAAAACATTTGAGTGCTAAGGAAGAAGTTACTCTTATAGGAATATATATTACATATGAAGGTTATTATCGGCCTTAAGCTTAGCACTAAATATATTACACCCTTAGCTTCCCTCAAAATTCTAATACATGTTTAAGCACTAATTTCATAAAGGGTTTGATAATGTTCTTTTGGACGTAGAAATTCCAAACTTATAAGCAATAAAAGTGCACAATTTGAATAACTATTATTAAGGCCATTTTCATCAATACTTTTTTTATCTTTTTATGTTTAGAAAATATGATCTTCAATTACAGTGTTGTACACTTTAAAGTCTAAGTTATGTTTATAAATAGACCCTCTACCAAAAATTACAAATGGATAGTAAGAGTTTCAATCATGAAAATCATCCCAGTCCAGTAACTATACCCATCCCATTATAGTGTAGGGCCAGCACAAAATATCCTTTCATTGCATCTTCTTAGTATGAGACCATTTGCCTACCTTGATAAAAGAGCATTCCATATACACTAAACAATATGTCCTTCCTTGAAACAGGTGTTTTGTTTGACAAAAAAGGCTGAACCTGATACATGATTTGAAAAACCCAGATGGTAAATGATGCTATTATCAAAGCTGCAATTATGGTGATCCAAACCTGGAACTAACATTTGAAAGAAACTTTGATGTAGATAAGATAATGTAAGTCTAGTTAAAGGGACTGTCTCGTCCATGAGTTCACCAAATTTGGCACGCGAATTAGATGGCTACAACGTAGCCAGCGGCGACGTCGTTGGTGACAAGAACGTCCCTTTAAGACTACATACTGTTTAGTCAAGCAAGGAGCAAGTGCATACAATCTTGTTCGGCTAGCAAATAATGTGAAAACATTATTAATATTGTGCTCTTGCTACAAGGGGTCCTATACTAAAGTTTTTATTGGTGATTTGGGTGCATACATAAAACAGGTGACAGGACTACATGGCTCAAGTTGTGTTGAGTAGTAAGAGGATGTTTATATACAGACACATTCCCCATAAAACTATTAAATTGTCAATATGATATGAGATCAATTTTATCTCATATTATATTGACAATTCTATTAAACAACACAGTCCTTAATATATATATATATATATATATATATATATATATAGCTTGAGCCAGTCCATAAACATGTAACAGAAGAACAAATAATGCCCTTATATATATAGCAGGTTTTTGGTTGAGATAAGAAGCTCACTCCTAATAGATTAGTTGAAAGAGCTAGATAATAAATGCTATAATAAAAATAATTTCAGGTATGATCCATACCCTACCCTCAGAGGGCTTAAAAACTGTGAAAGAATCAAATTTATCCCATATGATCTATACAAGAAACTAAAGTGTCAAAATGATTAATTTTATTAAGAAATTCACATACCATTTGTCCATTAAACCAATTGAGAATCACTTCTTAGACCCCAATATGGCCATATCTGCCCATTCCAGCCATAGTGTTAATTTTATTTATTGACAGTCAAAGTATGATCTGTAATCATGTTCACTATCCCCTTTTGTCCCCAGATACAACCTATTGTTACATCAGCCAATGATTCAGTTCCACAACTACTTTAGTATCCTGGGCACTGTTCCACAAAAAGTGTTCGCAAGTCAAATAATTGTACTTTTAATGTGTACACAAATAGTGTACGAAAAGAAAAGTGTTTGAATTTTTTTTTTTATGGAATGGCCCCCTGGTCATGTTATCTGTTTGAACCAATCAGGTCCTATGTACCGTTAGAAGGCATTTAAACGGTGGCTTGATTCAGAAGAATAGACCAGTGTTGGTCAACTGCTTACATCTAATTGTTGTTTATTTTATGCTAGAGGAAACAACATCCTTTTCACAGAGTCTCAACTATCAATAGGCTAGGCATTTATCTTCCTGTTCATGCAGTATGTAACACGTAGTCACAACAATATGCCATCTTACCTTGAGCGGACGAAAAACTGACAAAATTTCTGATGGCTGTGCATCATCCTTATATATGGCAACAATTGAATCGTCTCCAAATGGAAAAGTTAGATCAACTACCTCCTCTCTAGCTTCAGTTCCTGTCAATGTGGTCAATATTATATCAATCTCCTGTTGAGGATATGGGTCACAAAATATGAAAACAAACCATCAATAGGAACACTTGCAACACAGCTTGGCAAACAATTGAACATTATATACATATTTCCTCACATAGGATATCATTATAATTTTTACTGAAAAAGAAACTTCGTAAAAGATAATTCTTTTTTGTGCACTTCATGGCTTTGCTTGATGTTAAATTCAGTGCTACCTTCCAGATCATTGTAGATCAATACATATAATTACTTTCCTATTGAAATTCCCCTTCAAAAATTATGGTGATGGACAAAGCTTGATTTTATATCAGTTTTCCAGCGTATCCTAGAGAACTTTAAATGGAGGATGAGAAAAATTTCTTTATTTTTACCTGCCGTTGTAACATACCCACTAGTCCATTGAAATTCCCTTGTTTATCAGGATACCCATATTTACCATCAGGGGGTGCTTTAAGATGGTAGCTAGAAAGACAGAAATGCATTTTCTCTAGTAAACAGCCAAAATGCCATTTTAAATAATGAAAGATTTTGGAATTGGAAAGTATATGTATCAGGATATAGGTAATAGCACTCTATATAGTTATGAAATAAATGAAAAACATTTTTGTAATAAAGATTGCTATAGAATTTTTTCATACGTGAAGTTCAGCTGAGAAGCGAGTGTCTTTATGATCCCTTTAAGTGTACCACAATGCTGTCCATCATATTCGCATCCCTCTCTTTGTATGAATGGTAGATCCTGTCAAGATTGTTTTAAAAATATATTAAACCTATCAACGAGTTACCCATGCTGAGGCCTGGGTGATGTCTTACTGAAATTTATGAGTAATTTACCAGGAATGACAATCATAAATAATTTGTGATATTCATTTCAAAAATAAGATACCAGAAAATGTTTTTGCCAATGTGACACAATGTCATATTCTTTTTACATTTTTGTTTAATCAAACTTTGTTTACATAGGTTTATACCTTGAACCAATGCAAGGGTTTTCACATTCTACTATTTGTGAAGAAAAAATTACTATTTTCAAGGTTGTGATATCATCAAAGTTTTGTCACAATATTATTGTAAAGCCTTGGCAATCATTTTAGGGGGTATCATGAAAGTTCTACGGATGATTTGTGGCCGGGATAATTATCATAATATCTTTCTAATAGGCACCCATGAAGTTAATGGACAACCAAAAAGACATTCAAAAGCAACCCTAAACAAAAACTACTTGACCCTTTGACTGTTTGTCTTATCATTAATATCCATTGCCAAGATATGTGCTGACTGATTGAATTTATTTCTGTAGATTTTAGTGATCAACAATATTCAGACTTGTACTGAAAACCTGTGTGTATTCCCTATTCAAACACCCTAACAGTTTAAACTAGTTCATCAATTTCCACAGTCTAAACAAATGGCAGATGCAGCAATAATTATCTTAACTGGTTTAGAGTGACTAATGATTTGGTATTTTGCCTTTCTTCAAATTCTGTTTATGCTCCTGTGACCAATCAGTACTAGTGTTGCATAAGTGATAAGTAATATACTTGTGAAAAGGTAGGCAATCATAGTCCCATTGCCCAATTTTAATTCTTTTAACCTTAATATTTCTGAAAAATTTGCTTAAGATGACCAACCAACAAAATAGTACTCTTTGATACTCAAGGATATCATAATTATGAGGAAAACACAATAATATAACCCTTATGTGCCACTGGGTAGCTGCAGCTCTCTAAAACCCCGTTGCTATCTCATTACCAGTGCCAGAAAGGGCTTGTTTTCAATATAATGATTAGGGAGAAAGATAACATGGAACTTCCCTCTTGTGTTTGTATGCATTATATACCTTAATCACCTCATTACCTCACCTCAGTGGTGGCTATTTGCTGCTGTATCACTGACCACTGGCTGCGGCCTGCTGTAGTGAATTTTAACATCTCCCCTAAGTGGGTATTTGCCAAAGATATAACAATTCTATTTGACATTTTTCTTACTTCCATAAATCCAACCTGTAGGCACTTCCCTTGAAATCCATCAAATTTCTGTCCTAGTAGGTCAGATTTTCCTTCTATGGTGCATTCTGGAGTTAAAATAGCTTTCAGAACTGGTTGCACTGACTGGTTACCTTCATGGAACTGTTCATATTCATATAAATAATGATCATTGCAATGTTGCTGAACAGTATGGTTGACTTCATTATCATTGTCATTGTCACTGACTTCATCATTGACTTGTAGCTGAAAACCGGTCTGAGAAAAACCAAATAGAGATTAGATAGAGATCTCAATAGAAAGACTGTGTAATTAACTGTGTGAATGCCATATTCATGAAAATTCTAGATATTCTACATCCTTTATGAATAAAAAATAAACATTATTGTTCTTTGGATTGAAACCAAAGCAAAGGGAGGGAGCAAGGCAGCTGATAAAATGAAAATTGACCTTTTTTTGAACTATAAACGTTGTTCACTTCTCAATCTTGGAGAGTCAGACTGATTGAAAAAATTATTTGAATAAACTTTTATCAGAATAATATCATTAAACTTTCTGATCTTTTTGACAAACGAAGGTATAAAAATTTAACTGACTAAAACCCAAGCCAAATGTACCTTTGGTCCAACGATAAATATGAAGGAGAACATAGCAAGATCTTTCAGATGTTGGATGCTGTCAACTGTTCCCTCATTTGGAAGTTCCTTTGAGAAGACAATGATGTTAAACATTGGGAGCATGAGATTCATCGTTTTTGTAGAATTCACATACTTTTGCCATATACTTCCAATTACGTTCTGCAAATAAAGGATTTTCTTTATGCAGAGCTAGTCTGAAGAAGTACTTATAAATGCAGACTATTTTAAATATCTTTAGATATTTACCCAACAACAATTATTGTTGTCTTCTCGTCATTAGATTTTGCATACTGAAATAAAAACATTGTGATGGAAATTACAATGTTCAATCTAACTTGGAATGGATTTTCTGCTGTTTCCCTGTCGTTGTTTTGTGAAATGCCTTGAATAATAAGTAAGCTAAGCTGTATATAACTATTATTACGTCTTTCTTAAAGGACTTACTTTTACTGAGATATGAGCAGGACAATTTATGATAACATTCATTTTCATCTCTGTGTTCACTTCAAGTATATGTTTGTAAATATTTTTTAAAGTTTCTAGCTCAGTACATCCAGTTTTAGTAATGGTGAGTAGTCGTTGTCGGTTTGTCATAAGTAGCATTTTCTCTAGAAGAAATAGCATTATGTGGATTAATCAAGAGTCCTAACAGAAAAAAGAAAATGAATAAAGAGAAAGTCTAATATATATGTGATCAGATTGTAGCTTTTGACACTGTTTCAATTCAAATTAATTGGTATTAGGTTTGGTTATACCTTTTTTGTTCATTTAACCATACTCAATTACAAGAATTAATCTTCTGTATACTAATTATAACCACACAGAATTGTGCCTCATATCTTCCAGATTTCTGTGTGAAACTATGTTTTTGTAAAGGACAAGTTAAACATTATTGAAAGCTCAGGATAAATCATGTTCAATAAGGTTTACTTTATTGAAAAATGTTCTTATTATTGGTTAATATTGGAATTTAAGTGAAAATAAAGCCAATGATTCCACACTGTTACCGTTCACTGAGTTGTCACTAATTAACCAGATCTTAGTTATATTGTTTCTATCCATCAGCTCAAACAAGATAATGTCCACTTCCTTTGACATTGGATATAAACCTTAAATATGACCAAAGTGACTGTCATTTATTATCTAACAGAATTAATACTTCTTGAATATAGTTTCAAGTAATCTTATGTTTTTAGAGCTTTGACTACAACTTCGGATAGCTTAATTAGTCCTAGACTACTTTCATTGTTATTTTTGTTGCTGAAAGGCCTCTTTATATAATCAAAGGATCGTTCAAAGATATATAGCTATTAATGGAATCATAATTATTAGCCCTTTATACCCAAATCTTGATGGAGTAGCTAAGGACACCTATAGGTTGGGATGAAACATAAAGGATAGTACTTACCTATTACACATTTAAGAGTTGTTATTAGAAAAAAGCATAGACATACTGATCTATGCATGGTAGTGGTGTAATAGTAGTAGGGGCTTGTACATGTTGCCATTATAGTTGTAGTTCAAACAGTTTTAGCAGTGTTAAATCTGCATTACACATGCAGATTTTGCTACCAACCTTAAACATCAGCAGGAGAAATAAAAGTTGAGTATAGGCAGGTTATAAACATTGAAAAGGTTTAATAAATATCTTTCAGGTATTATATTGGACATGAGGTACCATTCAATAATCACCTTAAGAAATAAACTAATACAAAATTTGATGCATCAAAATCAGCCAATAGAAGACAGGCTTTAGTAGTATAGGTACATACTGTTCCTTGTGATAAGTAATGTAAAATAATATCAATGTGAAAGTAAATCATACTCAGGGATGCAGCAGTTAGCTGCAGTAATATTTCCTGCCCTCAGATACAACAATTCTGGAAAAGTTGAAGCCCGTAAAAAAATGAGAGTAAAGAGTTATATAGCTGTACCATATTAATCTAATTTGGTAGACAGCCTAATTCTAGTGTTTCTACAATTTTGTCTACGTATAAATATAACTGTATAAAAAGAACTAAATCAATGGAATGGATAGCATCATAACATATATGGATACAGGAAAACCTCTCTTATATACAAGAAAAAGTAACAAAAATATCTGAAAACCTTCTTTAATAACATTTCTAAGTTATCCTTGGCTAAGCTACTTTTCAAATGAATGGTTTTATTCTCCTAAATAATAATAGCTTTATAGAAAATTGAAAAGATATATCTCTGGATTTCCTGATGTGCATTAGTAATGTACACAATGTCTGCAACAAATTTACATTCACTGTTTGTCTGATAAACAAGAGGTAACAATTTCAATTTTATCTTTGTACCTTTCTCACCTGGGTTATGCAGGACAAATATTAAGCCTCCATTAAGCTAGTGCAATTCCTTTAGAGTTTATCATCCATGCTTTCCCTTTTCCCTTTTCTCAAATCATGTTCACAGCAGATATAAAGTGCAAATACTGTAAATTTAAAGTGTTCCACAGTAAGGTTTCTTTAAACCTGCTATTATTGAAGCATAATTGATTAATGCAAGTTTGCAAACAGATGGTCTGAAACTGGAGCAACACCAAACAGACAATTATCTACACAAGAAAAAGTTATAGGTGTATGTCAACAAGAATATTTACAGAGTTGGAATACATACACAAAATGCTTTTAAGCTAATGCAGAACAATTGTATATCATATTTATGAATATGCTTTTGGTGAATATTACCTTTTAGTTGTGATATACTATGTTGGTTTATTGTTCTAATTACTTTATCAGGCTTCATGGTTCAAATAATTGCAACCCTTTGCAGTACAATGGTCATTCAATGTGAGGTATATGGCAATATTGTCATGACTAATTAGGCTGGTTAATTGATTTTTCATTTGTGACTTGTTATTAGTAACTAATTGAAAGTCAAAAGCTTTGTAAATTAGTAAACTTCTTTTACAGGTAATTTTTCAATGACACAACCACATTTTGTATGGTAAACAGATCTCAAAATCGAAGACCCTGATCAACATTTTCTTTTATTCAGTTCTTGAAAAATGCTCTTAATCTTCATTATTGCTGATTCTATATTTCATATCAACTAATCTCATCTTATTTCTATATCCTGGTTTTAGGACTCTTCATCCCTTGTCCGTGGCCCAAACCCTATAATGATGAATTTAAAGGAATCAAATTATGATTTTAGTATGAGTTTTTAAGGCTCGAATTATGAATGACAGGTCAGATAGTTGCTTATTATAAAGAGTAAGTACACAATAGAATGTTAACGCAAAAATGTAATCACGAATTGGATGAAAATATGTTGTATGAAAACACAAATTGGACGAAATATAAACATTGTACAAATAACAAGAGTGTACTGATGTTGAATGTACTAGAGTCTAAATTTTCGAGAAAATATGTGACTGGAAATTACCCCAGCAAAGGTCAAAGTGACTATGTGATGTTAATTAGCCAATCAGAGGCCAGTTTGGGCTATTCTTGTCTTACGAGAATAAATAGTTCCATCCTGGTACTCACTGTGTTCTCAGCTCCTTTCTTCCTGGGAATGGACCATTAGATGACTAGTCTCAATAGAGATAGAGGTCCAAGAAGCAAGATTAGACCTAAGTTTAGCATAAAAAGGGGAACCTGGACTAAGAAGAAAGTCATGGATATTGATATGAAACAAACATATGAAAATGGGAACAAGCAGACCAAGGGTATGAAATCAGAATGGGGCCTGCATTAGAGACAAGATAATGGGAGACCTGCTGACATGCTACCAACCCTTTATTTTTGGCATCATCCCCATCCCCCTTCTAGAATGGTTGGTCCCATGAGGATGTTAGGATCCCAACACGAGACCCCAAATACCAAAAGGCTCGAACAGTAACACCGGCCCCCACCGCACACTCCCCAGTTGACGACCCCCATTGACTTCTGCCTACTGAACCCCACGAGTTTCATTCTGACCACCATCTGCCCCATGTGCGGGGAATAACTCTGAGAACCACACAACCATCCATTCACTCCATCCCTTCACAGTTCCAAGGCGGACCAGAATGAGTATTTAAGCTACTCATCCCGGTCGTAGTCTCGTGATACTGAGAGTGACCGGGTTGAGGTTGTAGAACCTGAATACGAACGGGAACAGGAAAAGCATCTTACTCCCCTATCTCCCAACATCACACTATGCTTTTTACCACCTAAAATATTCTGAATATTTTAGGTATAATCATTTTCTATTATAGTCATAGATTGAGGGACGGGAATTGTCCATGAAGATCCCTTAACCCTAAATAAAAATAAACCAAAATACTCAATTTTTTCATTAAACAAATGCAGATTATTTTAACTGCTCATTTCATCAAAATCATTGGACCTGAAGGAGCAAAGGTTCGGAATGTATCATATTTCAGCAGAAATATGGTGTCAAAATAATTCTAAATTAAAGGTGATAGAAAGAGAAAAGTTACAGAACGATTTAGATAAATGTATACTATACCCACGTATTCAATAAACATATCCCTTGGATTAAATTAACTTTTCTATCACCTGCGCTTCCACAATGGTTTATTGTTTCTTGAGAGCTCCTGATTGAACTTAAATTCTCAGCTTGAAAAATGTTATCCTTTCTCACTAGTCGGCGCAAGGTGCTAAAACTTGTGACATAATATGTGCCATAGGCATTCTTAACTGTTGGCCGTTACACTAAGGTGTGCGCAAATTTTATTCCCTCTGTCCTTACCTAGCAATGTTTTTCTCTCATACATGCATATGCCTAGTTCAGTGTCATTCTGATAACTAGGATGAGCATAAGGGGGTTGTGTACTTCACTCAAGTTGATATAGTAAACCTTTCATTCTTGTAACCTTTATGATAATTTTATATCAATGAGTCTTTTTTATGTTTTACATATAGCAGAAAACTCAGTGAAAACATATTTATAAGTTCTTGTATCTTTGATATGAAAAGTTAACACATTATAAAGCATTGAAGTTTATAAATCCAGGCACACTCTATTACATGATGAGTTTACCATGGCAAATATGACGTCACAGACACCTCTTGCACTGCTTATCAGGTAGAATATGGGTCTCACCTGTCTTGCTGATCGCTGTGAGCAACGTCATATTAAGAAAATTGTGATAATTTTGTGAATTTTAAACCAATTTACACAATGTTTTCGCTGTATACAGCCAACGTCATGAGGAAAAAGTATGGATTACCCTGAGTTCTCTTTCTATCACCTTTAATGCATTACAATACCAGCATGTCAGTGTCCTATCTAGGTGTCTGGGTGTGAAGTCAGGCCTGATCTCTTGTCTTAATCTGCAAAGTCAATGTCCATTATTTTGTGTCTTGACATACTGTAATTGAACTTATAATTAACATGACACCAGATGCAGGCCGATAACCAGGAGGGGGTGGCAGGGTGGCAGGCCACCCTCCACAGAGGAAATGTTTCCAAAAGTTCCACCTTCACTTCCAAAAGTAACGTCAAAATCCCTTAGATAAGTAGGAAAATATTGAAAACGTTCCACTTTTTACTGCACGCCAACCCCCTTTTCAAGTTAAAATATTTGAAAATATAGGCAAAGGTTCTGCTTGAGGAACACCGACACCCCCTACAGCAAATTCAGGTACAGGCCTAGGATGGCAACCAAGTGGCGAATTCCCATGCCAATTCCAAGACTGCAACCGAGTACCAATCCCCATACCTAGGTGGCAGCACTGTGCCGTTAGTGAAACTCAAATAGCAATGTGGAGTGACAACTATAATTTTATAACATTTGCAATGGTTATTTTAAAAATGCTCTTAATCTTGTTTTCCGCCCTGTGGTCAGTCTGGACTAGCTGGTCAAGGAGTACAGACCTATTCAGTGTTGCTATTTTATCCCACCCTCCCCTCCCAATATGGAGATACTGACTCTATTCTAACAGGCCCTTACACCTCGGCCCACTGACATTTATTCATCTCTAATGGAACTATCACCTTCCACTTTTATTATGTCAGGTTTATCTTTGTATCTATGCCATGTCTTGTCCTGTTTTATTAAATGTTTTATGTCCAATTTGCTGTCTCGCCTCCTTTGTTAATTATTCTTTGCATAATCAAACCTCAATGGTACAGGATTCAACCTTGACCAAACATACCACTTTCCATGTGTCATTCTTTATGTTCTTGAGGTTGCAATAATTTCAAAATATTGTCATAATATTATTCCAAACCCTTGGTTATAATATTGGAGTAACAAGAAAGTGAAGGAGGATTAGTTAGAGAACATGCTTTAATTTTTTGGCAAACATACAGCCATGATCAGTTACGAGGCAAAATATAGATAATATAGAGAAATAAAAGTATACCTTTTGAATTGTTCAATCTTCTTTTCAATTTGTTTATCTAAACTGGCAATTATCAGCATACAGTCGGTTTAAAGTAGCGACCAACCTTGACAGATTAAAAATACATGGATTACCAGTTCAAGAAATATTGATCACGAGTGTTTGATCATGTTTACTATTTTTTAGGTATAATTCATAAAAAAAATTTACTATGTTAAATCTATAGGACAACATGCAGATAAACCTCAAGAAGTTATTTTTTTAACCCCTTCCACCCCATAAGGCCATATTTGGCCACCACAGGGCTGTTACCCATAAATTGGAACCTAATGTTATGGTTATTTTCTAATTGCAAAATTAGTATTTAACCTACTGTCAAAAGGTAAATATCAAAATATTCCTGATGCTCCAAGGAATCTTCAGCTTTTTATATTATCTTTCAAAGATAATTAGTTCTTTTAGAATGGATATTTAAGTACAGGACATCCTGCCCAATTTAGGCCAAATATGGCAAAACCTCGAAATCACCCTCTCAATTGCAAAAATTAGGGAATTATATGGAAAAAACCTATTTCTTATGTAATTTTGTGTAAAAACTTGACTTATATGAAAATTTACAGAGAATTCAGTGGCATTTACAGAAATAACCAAATTTTCCTGAATGAGGCATTATGGGAAATTTGCAATGGAATGTTTATTCTGGGAAATTCTATGTTTAAGAAAGGTCGTTATGTTACCATAGTTATGGAAAAGAGAATATTAAGGTTCAATGGAACATTTGTCATGGATAAAGTAGAAAATACCTTTGTTCACCTAATACTTCAAACAGGTAGAGAAATAACCTTCTGAATCAAAAGTTATTGCATTTCTATAATTTTCTATAATTAGATATACCTTCTTTTCCTTACTAAATATGGTTAAGTTCAAGCTGCCATAACATGGAAAGTAATATGATAATCAGGACTGGGATGTTTCTATTATACAAGAGGTAGGGCACTTCATACAACCATAATTATCTTAGCTTCTAAAAGGAATATTTTAAAAAAGTTTGCAGCATTTGAAAGCTTACTTTCTCTTGTCTACAGATATTTTTTACCTCATGTTCTCAGAAATAGAGGGTTGAAGGGGTTAATTCGTTTATTTATTTAGATATAAAGTAAGTTACAACAGTTGTATTCTCTTTACATCTGAGTTGTATGAGGAAATTACCCCATACCCATCAAGAAGACAGTTAACAAAAGTTAAGTAATTTGAATTTGTATGACATAAAACCAACATTACAATATAAACATCATAAAATCATACACAATATAATCACAAAATTATATATAGCTAAGTAAAGCAAAAAAGCATAAAAATAGAAGGTATACCATTATAAATCTTAAAAACACCAATTGTTTAATAAACAAAATTTGATGTAAAATTGATAAAAGCTGGCTAGATAAGACAACGCCAATCAGTTTACCATAGTCACCTGATATCCATTTTCATGATTTTCTAATGTTAACTTTGTAAGACTTTCTAGGGATGTGAAAAATCAATACAATATATCTACCCATAATTAAATCTTTTTGCAGCACAAATTATGTGCTATAAAAAAAGAAAATTGGCTTTATCAGCAAAAATGGATGACAAACGAACAAAGATTACAAAGAATCTGCACAGTAGAAACTGTTCTAATTATGTAACTTAATTCGGATTCCTTCTCTCGTTATTTGCCTGGAACTTTCAGAAGACCATACACATCTTTTTTACGCTGATAATTAACCCATAGTTAAGTCATAGTACAGAAAGAAGCAGCGTTTTACTATCATAATACGCCCCTGGGGCAAGATTTGGCAATGATGCAGGATATGTAAGTTTTGGGGCTTGATATATGTACTGTTATTATTACTGCCAGTTTCCATTCTAGAATATAATGCACTCTACAGTGTAAGCTTTGATCCTATAGACCAAACATGATTATTGTAATAGTTGTTATATTTCCCACTGGTTTTCTGTAGTTTTGAAAAGTTTAGAAAACTCTAGAAGTAAGATTAACAACTTAATTTAAATATATGATCAATAGAGGATTCCATAGGTTTTCATATGGTACAAAGAAACTATTTGTAGGTTCAATGTTTCTTCCGCAACTTAAAGGGAGCCAAAACCAATAAATTCAATGAAATTTTCCAAACTCAAATAATCATTGAAATCCATTCCTTGAGCCTATTCCTGGCCCATGTTAAAATCTGATATATGGTAAACAATAATTGAAAACATGTTTTTCTTGCTCAAATCAATTAATGTGGATCCACAAAAATAGGGTTTGTTTACAAACAAATGCAAATATTACCATCTCTTGTGGCATTCTACTTCAGTTTGAGCTAGTTTTCACAGCTAATACTTTACCACTGACCTTAACTGGACTCATCCAACATATTTCTATACTTATCTGAGTTTTGAAAATGTTGTCTATTATATTGGTTTTAGCTCCCTTTAAGCTTAGATATACATGCAGCTATTGCCGGCTTTGTGAGCACACCAGAGGTGGCCAATATTGAATATGATCAAGTTAAAACAATGCTGATGTATGTATAGCGAAAAGCGTATCTAAGATCCTTTAAGGATACCAATATCATTTTGACCAAGTATTGTACAAGCAACCTTTCTGTATAAGCACTACTTTTCATATAACATTCAAGCCATCAATTGAGGTCTATATAAACCATGGCCAACAGTATGTCCGGGCCAACGTTGGCCCGTCGCATAACCAAATGCTCGCTGTAGGGAGAGAAACAGCGAGGGTTTGGCAAAGTCTCGCTACTATACGCGAAATTCGGCATCAATTTTCACCCATTTCTAATCATTTTCCTGGGCTGAAAATTTCAGGGATTTTAGATCTAAATGTCTAGTTTCTAGAACTTTTTACAGAATTAAAATCGGTTGCTTAGAACACCCACAAATCAACAGGGGGACCCAGCGCAACAGGGATGTCCTTGTTGCGAGAGTGGTGTGCCAATGTTCCCTACAGCGAGACCCGTTATGCGACGGGGCACGTATGAAATTGTTTATGTTAAGGGCCTTCACTCATGCAGATAATGAGGTATAGATCTTGTGCAGATGTGGCCACGTGATCACTTTTTGGTGACCACCACATGGTCATGACCATCATGGCCATGTGACTATAAAATAAATCCTAAATTTGATATTCATAGGGATGAGTTTCATTGATTCATGAAGTGTAGCACTTCCTTTTCTAAATGTTGCTAAATTGTTACTAATAATACTGATAGTTAATTGATGACCAATATGGCTGCTATCCAATTTCAGGTGATCTGACGTCATCTGCACAACGTCTATAGTGGATTAGAAAGTCAGCCGAAGTTGCACGTATAGCCATTGCCATGTTTTATCACCTGCACTGCCAGCGAGCGGATTGTATACATATTATTCTGAATAATTTTGTTTGGATGATAGACTATCCCTCTGGTGACCATACAACACAGAGCGGTTTGATACACACCCCGCGGTTTTTATTATTCATAATCAGACGTGATCACATGAACACATTTTTGGTGATTACCATGTTCTCGTCACAACCACGTGGCTTATAGGCAATTATTACTAAATAAAATCCTAAACAATCATCTCAAATTTGTAACTCCTGAGTAATATAAATGACCTATTCTGAATAAGTGAGATTATATCAGATAAATCTAACAGAAATGTTTGTTCTAGATATTTTAAAATGTGAAAAATACTTTTTAATTGATCACCATGCAATATGGCGTCCAGACCATTCTAGAAATTGTGACGTCATATGCACATCGTCTATGCTAGTATTGGTGAAAGGTCCTCTTTCAGAGTCTTCTTTATTAATAGCAATTTTACATAAAGCCATCGGGAACCCTAATAATCTCTGGATGTTTCTCCGGCTCTAGGTTTCTGTGGGGGATGAGGTAACGAATCTTCCTCCAGAAGCCTGGGTCTCCCCATCTAACAAACTTCCCCGCTGTTAGATGGCGCTTTAGGTCAGGACTCAGATGTGTAGGATCAAGGTCAGGCATTAGAACCACTATCAGTCGATGGTCTGCATCCTTCAGCATCTTTGGAGAAAATTAAAACAGATTGTATAGACATTAAATATCATTATAATTAGTTTTGTAAAATAAGAATTAGTATTAAGCCATACCCACTAACCGATTTGGGACAAATTGGCGCCGACATGCATCAGCACAGCCATTGGCCAACTCTGCTTAGACCAGGCATACACGCACAGAATCGGCCCAGACGTCAGCATTGGCATCGGCCGATGGCACCGACAATCCATATTAAACATGTTTAAAAAATTGTACACCGACATCAACGCCAACGCCAACAATCGACGGCCATCATCGTCAGCTGTGGGTCCGTCGGTTAGTGGGTATGCCACTTAAGAGTCAGTGTGGGTAGTATCAATACCTAATGGCTACCTGCAATAATCATATACGAACTTTTTAGAGAAATATTTTTAAAAGGTAATAAACCCTTATTAGATACAATTTAATCCTTTGGAGATCTAAAGTATTTTGAGAGTCTTACCAAAACGATAGCTGGCCTAATCATTGAATTGTTATCATGAGCAAAATCAAACCTTTTGATGAAAACTTCTAGTTCATTTAGTAGATTGATTGCATGTTTACTTTGATACAGGTATGTAGTGAAATTGTCTTCACAATAGTAGGGGCTCTTGTGTCCAAAAGCCTAATTTTGCAAACTATGTTTTATTAAAATGATCTGATATTCATAAAAATGGGTTAATGCTTACATTCTAAATTCAGAAAATAAAGAGTCACCATGCAAATAATAGATATTTATATTCAGTTCTAACGGCCACTAAGCCCAACCCAGTTTACACCAAAGTTAAAGTTTTCAAAATTGTCTCCGTGCTTTTTCCATGAAGATAGTCGCATAATACAAAATTTACCAAAGCAATTTGGTTGAGAATCTTTTTCCCTAGAATTGTAAACTTCACATTTATATATTGGCTTTTATCCCATAGGATCCAGTGTTAAAACCTGTCAGTCCAACCTACAATGTCCGACCCTATTTTGCAACCTACAATATCCGACCCTAAATCTATCAATTGGTAAAATTTTAGAAATCATAATGGTTTATCAATACTTGGGGATATAGGAAAACATAATTCTTGCTTATTTCAGAGACAAAGATGTTTTATACATGAATTTTGTCTGACTCTTGTCCAACCCTGGAAATCCCCTATATGGGATGGGCTTATTGGAAACATAGCAAAACATATATATATTATATTCATTCCCTAATTACAAGATAGAAGATCATAATTAAATACCTTCTTAAAGACAGGATTGGGGAAGTATACAACCGACCCAGTAAGGTCAACCGAAAAAGAATGAGCGTAGTTAGTAACCTGTCTCCCTATGGCTATTTGGACCAAAAGTGTCTGGAATTACCCACACTGGTAAAAAAATGAGAACTATAATTATTCTATCTTTGAGCACAAGGTAGGTAAGCTTGTTATCATGTTATGACGATATCCTCCACAAAAGTTAATAAGGTTTTCTATATCAAACCTTTCATAAACTTGTCAGAGGAAAAATAACCTGATGATTCATATAAAAAGAAAAAGATTTAAATTTGTTTTCTAAGCTACAATAACAATACATTCATAATAATTATTCATGAAAAGAACAGTTGTTAAGGCACTAAGTGACAAATGTCACTAAAGGCCATATTATATTTTACGTTTTTTGAAACGCATTTGGGCCGTTTCAAACGTGTTTTTGCCAATGCGAATAGCAAACGCGAATCAGGACACCCAACGTGATGTATAATATATATAAAAAAAGGTTCACGTTTGGAACAAGACACCAAAACGCACAGTATAATATACTTCGCGTTGGGTCGCATTTATAGGAAAAACGGTTCGTGTTGGCATTCACGTTGGGTGGCACGTTCGAGTTGGCATATGCGTCGGCATTCGCGTTTGGCACTAGATTTGCATTTTTTTCACGTTCGGCAAAAGAATTGCCTTTGTATTTGCATAAGTTTTCAAACATATTAATTAAAGCCACATAATATTTTTGTTGGGTTGATTATTTTAGGGACTTAATATAGAGAACATGATTCGCGTTGGGATTCGCGTTTGGTCCCGTTGGGAAAGTAGTTCGCATCGGCCTTTTACAAACATGTTTGTAAAATAACGCGAATCGGATGCGTTGGGCACTCAAACCCAACGCAAGCACACCCCCGATGCATAGTATAATATGGCCTTTAGTGACAAAATTTTGTCACTTAGTGCCTTTTTGTCACTTAGTGTCTTAACAACTGTGGTCTTAACTTGTTCCTCAATGTTCTCTCAACTTTGTTAAACACTTCAATATAAATAAACAAGCTTGTATTACCTGTTGTTGAGCCATCTGGAAGCCGAAGTTGCACCACTGATGCTGCAGAAAACTGTTGCTGACAACAAGAATGGTAAATCTGCTTCTCTCCACACATGTTATGATGGTATTCGTTATGAATTTCCCACCAGGCCAATTATAATAATCTACACAAACCTGAAAAATGACAAAATGTGTTGATATTACTCTCAAATTCATAATTTAGCAATTTACTCTGAAATGTGGCTCTGATATAAGTCAAACAAATGTAAAATTAATACACTGTCAAAACAATTCCCAAATAAGATTTAAAGTTTTGTTCAAAGTTCTGCATTTCATGAACTGTGAAGGCTAGTTCACATGGTGTGAAGATAGTTTTTGATTGTCACTTATTTCCCTCTGTACATGAGCATGAGTTCGTGACAGTCATTGGGTGCTTATGCCTTGAGGCAATACGATCAAATTCTTAAACTTAAAGAAATAATGTGCAGACAGAAATGTTTTGCCTATCATTAAAACCCCCTTCTTGTCACGAGTAGAATACTGAACCTATTAAGGAAGAGAATGACTTTCATGGGCAACTAGGTACCAGCTATAGGAGAGAGGACCCTTTTCGATACACACATAGGTACCAGCTGTAGGTATCAGTGTAGAACGCAGGTGAATTTCTTTACCGCTGGTGCCCGGCATGTACAGCATATGGCTGGCACACAGTTGCCCAGAATTTATTGTCCTCCTAATTGAAAATCAGTTATTAATCACAAAAGATGTCTAAGAATGCCAAGCAACTTATTTAACATCTTACAAAATTTGATTACGAGTAAATCATGAACACGAGTGTACACCTGTTGCAAGTTAATCATGAGTTAATGTATACCTGCAAGCTTGTGTCGTGAGATAACGCCTTTATGTATTGCTACTTGCTTTGGCTATTTCAAATAGTTACCTTTAAGTAATGGCTGGAATGATGAAGCCCTGGGATAATTTGTGTTATTACACACTGCCAATCTTGGGGTGAATAAACAACAAAAACATCAAACGTCTTCTGAACAGAACCCTTTGTTATCGGTCTAAGTCTCCTTTTAATGAATCTTGGACACCTTGAGTAAAGCTGAATTTTGAGTGTCTTCCTGTAATGATTGAGAACAACACAAAAGAGAATGGTCAGAATTGAGTATGATATCAGGAAGGATACTGTTGAAATCACCAGTCCTTCATTTCCTGATTTTCCTCCATAGAACCCTTCACATTGAGTAAAGTTGACTTCCAAAATACTTTTCCAGCCTTGCACTATGTCCATGCTGGTCAAGTTATTTGAATGGGAATAATTTGAGAAGTTTTGTATTGGATGTGCCATTCTAGTCAAATGTGAAACAGAACTGTTGGATTCATTGTTCAATGAATCAGAAGAGTTGGTAAAGTAAACAGGGCATGTGATTTCAGTAATGTCTATGACTGTGGCAGTCCTTGACATGAGCCAGTATCTAAAGTATTGTCCCATAGAGCATTCACAGGACCAAGTATTATTTCCAGGGCTGATGGATATAAGAGGCAAATCATCAAACTGATCCAGGCTCAACACTATCAGATGGTTTCCATTGAGGTAAAGTTCCTTGAGGTTTGTCAGACTTGAAAAGGTGTGTGGTTCAATATGATTAAGCTTATTAAAGCTCAAGTCCAAAATCTGAAGAGAGTGCAGAAAGTTGAAAGTACTGTTTGATAGATTCTGCAGATTATTATGCTGCAGGTGTAGTTTTTCGAGACGGTAAAGTGGTTGGAAAGCATCTTCTTCTATGTGATCCAAGTTGTTGTTGCTCAGGTTCAGTGTAACAAGTTTGCTATGATCTGAAAAAGAATCTATATGCAGATTCTTGATATCATTCAAGCTAAGGCTCAAATGAGTTATAAAACCAGGAATCTCTTTAGGTATTTGTTGTAAATGGGCATTTGTACAGTCAATGATGCTGATTTGTGGTCGGAAATCATCAAAACATGAACATTCCGAAGGACAGATGTAACAAGCTGAAGAATTACACAGTTTATCAGTTATGCAAAGTGATCTTTCCCCAGGTACTTCTGTTGCTTTCATCCATTTCTTGATTTTCTCATTTGCACATGGTTCCCTTGACAACTCTTTGATCATAAAATTGTTCTTCTTCCTAAAATAAGATGAAAATATTGTGTTTAGCATTTCTTATACTTTTACTTTCTTGTTCATAAGGCTTACTAATATAAGAAGACCCGCGGGGGGCACCAGAGGGTGTCTGTATGACCCAGAGGATGTCTGTATGACCCATGAGGATCGTACGCCCCGAGGGTCTTCTATATATTCTATCACCCAAACAAGATTAAAAAGTTTGTTAAAACACTGAAAACAAGGAGCGGTACATACAGGCAGTCAATACTCACTGCCCCTTGTACGCACCGCTCGGTGGCCATGCGGGTGATAAAGCAGAGTATTGGCATATATAGCTGACTTATTTGTTGTATTCATTATACTTCAGTAATACTAGTTGCAGCTGGGCATAATATTCAGATACTAGTCTCGTTATTATAGTCCAGAAGCCAAATTCCCAAATTCAGTCAAAATTAGGATTTACTCTACATTGTGACCCCCTGAATTTTCTTGATTTTTTTCCTACTTATGGCATCATAGGGATCCTAAATCAAGATGGTTCTGAAGAATTTGGGTATATGAATGCTAATAGACCTGCCCACTTTGGGATGTATTGCTGGCATGATACAGTGATCGGACATAATTGCAGTTTTTGCAAAGTCAGGCACTGACACCAATCTGAGTGAATGAGTTAGTACTTGTGTTTCTAAGTCAATAAGGTGTTGATAAATGAGGATGAATTATTATTTTCCCTCAATTAGGTAATTACCTCCATTTTAGGTAAACCAAAATAAGGTATGTTTTTATAATTTTAGGTTTGGACATTGTGAGCAAAGCTGAAGGGATTTAACACTGTTCCCTATGGGAAAATGCCATTTTTGCTTTCCAGTCCTACAGCTACATATTTAACATCATATTGAAAGTAAAAGCTTATAAAGTTTAGTTTTGGGTAATAGTACTAGGAAAATTACTGTGAATCAAGTATGATGAACATTTTCCTAAAAATCTTGATATCATAGAAATGAGGGGTGGGCTAGCTGGCAAAGTGGACAGGTTTATTGTGTGATTTGTGCTTAGTTTTTTTTTAAAATCATTGAAAAATGCGTTATTTCAATGATTTGGATACCAGGCTTAATACCGAAGAAAAATCAGACTTGACTCTAAAGCAGTGTCCCCGTTTGAGTGACTAAAGCCGGCGACTAGTTATATGTGGTGGTACAAACTAGCAACTGGTCTCCACTCAAGCACTAGGATGGGATGGGTTTTGCACTTTGGGCCACCACATGCAACTGGTCGTTGGCCTTAGCCGCCCAAGCGGGGACCCCTCCTTTGGTTGCCTGCCAGCAGAGTTTAGTTAAAGAGCAACACTTTTTTGTCACCAAGTGAATCCAGATTTAATCTATGGCAATCAATCATAGAGGTTATACATTACCTGGAGACACTTGGTCATTTTCTAAACCCAGCCATATCTCTTTTTCTTCTGTTTAAGTTCAACATTATAATATGATACACATACAGTCTCAATTATATCATATGAGACTGTATAGGTATCGTATCTATAAGCTATGGTGAAGTTTGAACATCTGTAAGCATTATACATCAGGCTCATAATACACAGTTTGGAAAAAATGTTAAAAATGTCCAAGAAAAATAAATATACTTACATTGCAGTAGAAAGAAGTTTTTTCAAATTGTACAATCGACAGTGGCATTGAAGTCCCTCGTGGATAAGCACCTCAAACTTCATTGAAGTAGAATTTGAAAGTTTTGCAACTTCATTTTTGGCTTCAAGGTTGTTAGCAGGCAGTAAATGAAGAATATCATAATCAAATCCTCCCACCTTTCTAATTTTGTTGAAGGCTAGGTCTATGAGAATGATATTTGACTCCTGATATGGTCTGAATTTCAAGTAGAGGTGGGTGGTGTCCTTGAGAAGTAAGACATAGAGATATGTATGGCTAACACTTTGATTTCCATTATGATGTAGTCTCAATTTGACATAGCTTTTCAGATTGGACTCAGGATTTCCATTTGATGTATCAGAATTATCCTCTATTGGTGAGAATTCAAAATCAGGCCTTCTAAATTGTTGGAATGTTTTCTTCATCAAAAAATCAGGTATCCAACCATCATGTGTTCGGTCAATCCGAATGGCCTGCGGTTTCATGAACATTTGAAGGTGTTCTGGGTTTATTTCAGTGATAAAGTTATTCTTCATATTGATTGACTGTAGATTTGACAAGTGAAAGATAGCCTCTGGAAAGCCATTTAAATTGTTTTTTTGCAGATCAAGTTCTACCAAAAGGGGACAGTGATCAAATGCCTTTGGTGATATTGTTGTTATTGCATTATTTGTCAATGATAAAAGTTTAAGTTCAACAAGACCTAAAAATGAGTCATTGTTAATGGCTTTCAGCTTGTTGTTCTTTATATAAAGGTTTGTTAGATTGGAGAAATCTCTAAACGTTCCATTTGGAATGTATTCAATCCCATTATCTGATAATGTCATAACTTGGATATGTGTTACTGATATATCCTGGAAAATCTGACCAATCCTTGCAAGATTATTTGAAGCCACTTCAACTCTTTCCAAAGTACCTCTCCTTTGAGTCCCTGATTTCTGACAAATCTTGGTGAGTTTATTCTCACGAAAGTTTATATTCTTTAGAGAAGGAAATGTAACTGAAAGATCTATGTTGATTTTTGACATGTTATTATGTGCCAGTGAAAGAGCCTCTAGTTCTGGATGATAGTGAAATGTAATACTATCTATTTCTGTGAGAAAATTTCCAGTAAGATCTATTTCTTTGACCATTGTCAAATTGAAAAACACTTGCTGGTGAATGAATTTAACTTCTGAAAACTTGATCAGAAATCCCTTCAAATTGGGAAAGTTTCTACCTAGTTCAAGGTCGAATTTTTGTATGAAATTATATGAAAGATCCATAGACACAAGCTCCTTTATGCAATGCTTGGACAGATCTCTCTGATTCAGACCTAGAAGGCTTGTGTTCCAAAGTCCATTGGCAGTGAGATTTATATTCTTCAGCTGTGTGGCACAGAAGAGGCTAACAGGAATATTTCTGATGTTATTTATGGTGAGATCCAGATTCTGCAGATTAGCAAGATTTTGTAACCATGTTTTATCAGTTATATCCTCCAAACTTGCTTTTTTCACCATTAAAGTTGTCAGATTTGTCAACCCTAAAAACATGTCTCCTGTTAGACGTAATAGGCGGCAGCCTATGATTTCTAAGGTGTTTAGGTTGGACAGGTGACTGAGCAGCCTAGGCCTTATCCTGCTCAGGAACAGGTCAGATGCACAGGTTATGGTGAGTGTGTGAACCTCCCTCCTGTTGAGTGACCTATGGTGAAAGGAAGCAAACAGAAAATGTGTCAGTGCATGGATAAGTGTGCTTCCCTGGTAGTTAATTACAAAGTAAGAGAGCACAACAGAGGTTTATAAAGCTGCTGTGTGTTTTTAAAGTAATTAGTTAGGATATATATCATAATGTTACTCATGTACATGTATTTTTATGTGAACATATAATTATATAATATTACTGTACAAACATTGTTGCAAGCCCTATCTGTTATTCCTGAACAGAAATTTTCATTCTATTCAGGGTTAGAGTCAGTGGAGTTACTCTGTCCAAGAGGGTAATTCTGCCCATTTTTCAAGTAACCATTATAAAGTATTTTTCATTATGATTATCATTGTATTTTTTTCATTCTAATTCTAGGCGAATTTTATTCTTTAGAATATCAATCTTATCAAGATTCTACATCAAAGCTGACTCCCAATAGACCTGTCCAATTTAGCATGTATTGCTGGCATGATACAGAGGTCAGACATAATTGCAGTTTTTGCAAAGTCAGCCACTGACACAAATTTGAGTGAATGAGTTAGTACTTGTGTTTTCTAAGTCAATAAGGTGTTGATAAATGGGAATGAATTTTTTTTTTCTCCATTTCAGGTGAACCAAAATATGGTATGTGTTTGTGATATTAGGGTTGGACATTGTGGGCAAAGCTGAAGGGCTTTAACACTATTCCCTGTGGGAAAATGCCAATTTTTGCTTTCCAGTCCTACAGCTACATATTTAACATCGTGTTGAAAGTAAAAGCTTATAAAGTTTAGTTTCGGGTAATAGTACGAGGAAAATTACTGTGAATCAATTACATCATAGAAAAATAAGGGGTGGGCTAGCTGGCAAAGTGGACAGGTCTCTTTTGATAAGTTGGAAATGTCCAGGCCATGTATCATTATGTTAATAGCATATCCTATGCAAATGCTCTTTGATGGCCTTTTTGTCAGTAGAAAACTTGATTCACATAGGTCTAATCAAAGTGTTTCCTACAACTGTGTAAATTATACTTTTCTGCTATTTTTATCAGTTTTACTTGGTCATTCATGGTTGTGGAACATAAACTGAAAAACATTTTCTAATTTTTATAAATCTTTCAGTCAACTACAATAAATACTCTCATCAAATTCAGTGGTCACAAACCAAAGAGAATAACTCCACCCACAATAAAGATATGTGCAGCAATGAAGAGTTGAATGTAGAGCGAAGTCCTATCAACATAAATCATAACTTGAATAGAACACTCTAAGCAATGGTAACCGATTCCTTTATTTGACAGCACCGTCATATTCTTGTTGTACCAGGATTACTTGACAGCTGAAAATTCTCTAATTTTTCAGGAAGTAGGGTTAGAATTTTATCAAAAGCGGGAACATTCCTGGAAAAGTATCTAAATGCCCCTCAGGAACATTTATATGTGGCTATTTTCTAAATAGG
The DNA here is from genome assembly GCA_936440205.1 of Lepidonotus clava. Taxonomy (NCBI): domain Eukaryota; kingdom Metazoa; phylum Annelida; class Polychaeta; order Phyllodocida; family Polynoidae; genus Lepidonotus; species Lepidonotus clava. The sequence continues at coordinate 12,560,712 of OW387138.1, forward strand.
GAATGTACAGCCATGCGAAATAGCGATGACAATAGACCTGACTGGCCATGGTCCAAACCAGGTGTATTGGCTACAGTGGGGCAACTGTGACCATCGGTCACTGTGGCCTGTGATTTGTGTACTTAGTTAGTTACCAGTGGCCACCACTGGTAGCTGTATTCAACATGAAAGGGAGTTTTGTGACCAGATGGAGCCGCCCCTGGCAGCTTTATTGGCAAACACTCCTTATCGTCCTTAAGCAATATCTTACTACTAAAGAAATTACATACTTTAAGTCCATACCCACTAGGCGAATTTTACTGAGTCAGTTGACTCATCATTGCTAGAATCAGCCGATTATTCTCATAGAAATGGCCGATTTTAGCACCCATTCAGATCACTATTCAGTATATTATATCAAAATGTACATGTTTAATATGAATGGGTGCTAAAATCGGCTGACTCTTCTAGAAGAGTTGGCCTATTTTACCACCTATTTGACTTTGGTCAAATTCCCCTTGTCGGTATGGGGCTTGAGGCATAGTAGCAATTTAAAGGAAAAAGCCAATGTTAAATGTATCAAAGTACAAAATTGCAGTTTAATATCCTATTCTGCACTAGAGTTGTGTCTTTTCAATTTTTCATCAAGTTTATAGCTTGTCCAATATGTACAGATTTTCTCATTTTCGATTACATAGAGAAATAAACAAGTCCTGTAAGAGGAGATATCTCATGCTGGGAGTGCCAGCCTGGAGAAATAAAATATCCTAAAAACATTGTTACTGGCAGCCAGTACCACTACTGGACAATAAAGTACAGTTGGCTTTGGATAACCTTTTGAGAGTTTACAGTGTGCCCCTATAAACTGTGCACGAATGGCCCGCCTCCTGGTGGCACTTCTGCCCCCTTGGTAATATTAACATACCATTATGAAACTGATGATTTTGGGAATAAAAGCGGAGAGCCATTTCCAAATCTTTGGTCATTCATACCCAGCACTTACTTGTTGTGTGATCATTATTTCTGGTCTCCTGGCTATCCCAGCCAAATTGTTGCCCGGGCCCTCCAGGCCTGAGAATTTGACATTAAAAACTTCAATATTTGGCCAAAAATAGTGTGGGGGGCGTGTGCCTGGCACCTGCTGGGCATGCCCCCCTCCCCTAAATCTGCTGCTGCATACATACATACATACATACATACATACATACATACACATACATACATACATACACACATACACACACACATACATACATACACATACATACATACACATACATACATACATACATCTGATACTCACATACATACTATCACCCCCATACATACACACACGTAGAATCTGATGTTGATATGGCGTTAAACACCAATAACCAACCAACCAACTAGTTTCTAAGGCAACTGATTCTTTCATTTGACAGTATCGTCATATTCTTGTTATACCCCCTTGGTGGGTCACATATATATATATATAGTGGACAGAAGTGGCTATATATATATATAGCTATATATATATATATATATATCTTTGATTATATATATATATAGTACTGACCGAGGTGTGATATCAAAAAAGTTATTCCCTGGGTCTCACAGGGTCGAGGGCTGTAGCGTAGCGCAGGCCCGAGACCCTGTGAGACCCAGGGAATAACTTTTTTGATATCATACCGAGGTCTGTACTGGATTTATTTCAAACCCCCTGAATCTATAAATCTGGTATCCTATTAAATACATTATTTACTATCCATTTCACTTTTTAAATCATGAAAATTCACTAAATATCAGCAGAGATATCAACAGATAAAAGCTACGACAAAAAGTAAACAAATGGATGAATTTTGTGACGTAGCAACGCGACCTAGCAACGCAACTTAGCAACGCGACCTAGATATTCCACTGCTACGCTCTGATTGGATGATAGCATAAGGGGGCATGGCTTAACTAAAAGTTATTGCCCTGGTTCTGTAGATTCCTATTGGTTAAGCCTTATAAAAGGGGCGTGGTCAAATGTTTCCATGGTTTTCCAGGGGAATATCTTTTAGTTATTCCCCTGCTCTCTGTAGTTAACAGTCTAAATCAGGGTCTTATCAGTTTTGTTATTGCCCTAGTCGGGGAATATTACTTTTAAATAGGAAATGTACGGGGACTAACCCATTAGGGGTGAAATAAATATATATGTATATCATTGTCGTCTTCTGAGTCTGATCTTCCAGACGTTACAAAAGATATAAATTTCATGTTATAGTACATAAAAATGTTATGTAGTCATCTTCCCAGGCAATACAGATTACCCATAATGCCTCATTTCAAGATGAAACCAGGAGTCCATTCCATAACATTTTCACACATCCATAAAACTTTCATGATACCCAAGAAATTATCGTTAAAGCCTCATGGTAGTATTGTGATGATAATTTCAAGACATCGCAAGATATATATTTGTTCACAAAGGGTAATATCTGAAAGTACATGTATGTGACCAAGAAAGCATGCTATAAAGTTTAAGTTTGATTGGGAAAAAAAGTGAAAAAAAGCAAAAATACAATTCATTTGGCAATAACATTTTTTGGTATCGTATTGTATCCTAAACATGAATATCGCAATTTGTGTTATGGAAGGCTATCCTGGAAGGATATGTTGTGATTTTATTATGAATCCAAATTTAACACCAGGATGGGCGTTTTTTTCTCTTTAATGAATGAGGGGGAACTTTTGTGGTAATACTTCAGGGATTAAGAACATGTAGTTTAATTTCTTGATACACTCTGTTTGCTGGATAAATGGGGTAAATTCCAATTTAGGAGACTGTGCCATTTTAAGAATGACCGATGTATTTAGGCATATTGTTGATGGACATTATTTTCCAACAACCAACAATGGGATATTTGAGAATTTGGTTTCTTTGGTAACTGTAGAGAAAGATTTAGCTGCTTTTTTCCCATTCTTCTAAATTCTTTGAACATGATTTGCTTTTTTACCAAATTTAATATATAGTGAAATCATTGCACAAAAGAGAGAAAAATATCAAGAAAAGCTTTAGGCTTAGATTTACCATGAATTTCAACAGATGAGAATTATAGCCATAGATCTTGAGGCCACATTACACTATGCGTCAGGTATGGGGTCACATTGGGTACCGGCATCCAACGCCTCTGACTCGCGTTATCTTACGGACATGTTTGTAAACCCCCTGACGCAAACTGGGGCCCAACATGACCCATTGTGACCCCAATGCAACCCCCAATGCCACCCCCAATGCGACCCAACACATGCCAAATGAGTGCCAAATGTGTGTCAAATGCAAAGTGTAATATACTTCGCGTTGGGTTGCGTTTGTACCCGACGCGACCCAACGCATAGTGTATTATGCCCTTAATACGGCCCAAACAGGAATCAAACGTGTTGGGTTCAGGGACCCAAAATGAACAATTACCTGACACATAGTGTAATTAGGGCTTTAGGGGTGCTGGTCAGTTCTATGGATTATATCCCTTATACTTCTCTAAAACTAAATTATGTTTTGGGAATTCCCCATGATTTCATAAGGGTTCCCTGGAGATTCCTTGTTACTATTTTAAGACACAGGTTGTTTTTCACAGTGTGCCCTAGTCGCAGTCTGTGACAGCACGAAAGGGTTCAAGTAGGATTCATATATTCATGACAGATGAGTGAATATTGTGCATTCTTTTGGATAATTAGTAAATGCATACACACAAACGCATATATCATAAGCCATGTTTCAACTTCCCCAATGACAAACATCTGTGCACTCACACGTACACACATACACACAAACTGACACATTTGATATCATATTTTGACACAACATTGCATTTCACCCCCTTTAAGGAAAATATCAGAACATTCCCGGTAAACTATTTTTCAATTTCAATAATGATAGACTAAACATTATTGAACCTTTCTGCAAGATTTGAGAAAAAATGAAGGTCTTTGATTGTTTTCATTATCTGGATAATGGTGCGATTGTTCATAAGATTCTTATGGCCAACACAGGCTATTATGGCAATGTTCTTTATTCTTTTATGTTATATTATTTCTTTAGAAGGTATCTTTATCTCTTAAACACTGCAAACAATTACTGAAATAAACTAATCTTTCTAAAGTTATTGTATTTTCAGGGTTGATAATGATTTAAAAAACTTAATTTCTTGTTTCAGTATGGTTAAGTTCCATCTGCCTAGTATATTAGACATTGAAGATATATGGAATAAAGGGTTTCCTATCACATATGAAGCAAAGAGTTTCAAACAATGATATCTCAGTTTCTAACAGGAATAATATTATTTAAAAAAAATACATACCACTCACTCAAAACTTTCCAGGCCCCCTGCACACTTACATACATGCTTACATCTACACACACATACATACACACAGGAAAACATTCATATGTACATACATGTTTATATACATTCATACATGCATACCAGGGGCGGATCTAGGAATTTAAAAAGGGTGGATGCGTGCCATAGCCACATTGTTGCCCGGGCCCTCCAGGCCTGAGAATTTTACATTATAAAAAATTCAATATTTGGCTCCGCTACTGCATACATACATACATGTATACATACATGTATACATACATACATACATACATACATACACACACACACACATGCATACATACATACATACATACATACATGTACATAAATACACACAAACATCTGATACGCACATACATACTAGTACTCCCATACATACACACACGCTGCATACAATGCAACAGCACATTCTCAGCCTAAAGCTACAAACAATATATCATAACCTTTACCTCAGATTGATGCCAGTGTGAAGAAACGGGAACTTGCATAACACCTTCCTCCATGGCGCTCCAGTAGGTCCCAAACACTCACAGCCGTCAGGACCACACCGTGGTGGGGCCGGAGACCCTGGAGGAGTATCAGTCACCACCCCACCTCCAGGTATAAGCCTACTGGAGGACAGGTCCACATGATGCACCACCAGCACTGCCAATAGTACCCAGCACCTCCAGTAACATCCCACAATCTCTGGAGAAGACATGGTAGATTTCTGGGGTCTCTAGGTGCCTCTATCTGTGTGCAGCTTTAGTCTTTAACAGTGAGGTGTTGATGGTAGTTGATGACCTACTTTAACTTCCCTGTTCTGTAAATAGGTCTGTCAGACTTTGGGAGGCCAGTGGGGAAAAAAACTAACCTTCATAATCACTCATGCATGACGTCTCATGGAGCGGCGTTTTAAACATGCTATTCCCTGCTGCTCAATAATAATAGTTTTGTTGTTGTTCTTTTGTTGTTCTTTTTTTCTTTTTTTTCTTTTTTCTTTTTGTTCTATTTCTGTTTGTTTGTATTTTTTTTCATTTAGCAGACGGTTTACCAAAACAGTTGGGCCTCTTTGTTTTCTTGGATTGTCTCTTTTCCTATAGGGCCTATAGAAACCGTGGTTTCCTTTATTGATTGTATAAATTTTGATTTGTGAGTGTTTTTCCCCATGTCATATAAAGCCATTTACCAATCTTAGAAAAACGTATGTCGTGTTTAAAGGTGGGAGGTCTGAAGCCCCATTCGCCCTGGTCGATCTTTCTATCGCAGAGTGCCACCTAAAATGTATCGAAAGTCCCACTCGCCCTGGTCGATCTTTCTGTTGCAGAGGGCTACGACAAAATGATCGCAAGCTAGAGATATTGATCGTATAGCATTCACACTGAGAGGGAGGGCTCCTTGCGATCATTTTCGTAAGCCATCTAGTCTTGAATCGCACAAGATCTCTACGAAAATATTAAACATGTTGAATAATTTCGCAAGGGACTAGGTCGCAAACAACCCCAGGTGCCACAAAATGATTGCAAGCTAGAGAAATTGATCGCATGGCATCCACACGTGAAGGAAGGACTCTTGCGACGATTTTCGCAAGCAATCTCATCCATGATCACACAGGTTCCCTACGAAAACATTCAACATGTTGAATAATTTTGCAAGGAATTACGTCGCAGAAGTCTACGATTATCCCATGTTTCCAACGTTCGCAGATCGCAGAGGTCTACGAAAAACCACTTTCACCACGGTGAGAGGGGCTTAAAGGCCGTATTCCACATACCGATTTGGTGCTGACGATTTTGTATTTCTTTTATTTTCTCTAGGAAAAGTGCGCGAGACCTTACATCCTATATATCACTTGAAAGAGTATGCTGAGACCTTTCTAGTAATGTGTAACATGTCTATATTTTACCTTTATTCTCACTGCCGATTTTCAAAATGATAGATCTAGAGTTGTTCAAAAGTTTGAAACAGCAGATGGCGCCACGTACGCTCTTGTGAACTGCAAAAGTATGTCCACTGCCATGGACATAATAATATTAAGGGAAAACTGTTTAAGGTTGAAAGTGTGACCCTAAATAAAATGTGGGAATCGGCGCATTACTGCAAGGAGGCTGTTAGGCTGAGGGCTATAATTTTTCAGATGTAGCATCAGGTATTCATGATGATACTTTAACCGAGAATAGATTTCCTTAAATCATAATGATTATACCATATTTTGTGAATTATAGAATATAATAGGGAAATAGAAAGAAAATTTGTAGTGCAGGAAAGTGGGCAGTATGCCAATGTTCTGACTATGCACACACTTAAGATGATCTCGAGCAGTTGACTCTAAAATTCTTTAATTTCTCTCAAGTATTGGGGTTCTATCAATATTTCAATTGAATCAGATTGCATTATTTCACCTTGAATCATAAAAATCCATTCAGAATAAACAAAATAAATAGAAAACCATTTTACACATTGTAGGAAGGTGGGGAATGCATAAAAGATTCACCCGCAGGTACTAGGGTAATATTGGCAATCCCTAAGTTGATACGAAAAAGTTATTACAAAAATTACTTACTCTAAAATGATGACTATCGTTTATATGTTCATTGAAAATCTGGGTCAGAGTAATTTTTCAATGTGTTTGATGTCATGATCATAGTACAATCTGAATATGCATGGAGAAACAGTCACTAAAATTTAATATCCTACAAATTTTGGGATAATAAAGGGCCATACCCAATTAGCAACTTGAGGGGCTACAGGCGACATGAGAATTACCGGTAAAAGTCTCCACCGGCAATTCTCCCAGTCACCCATCAGCCGTAACTGCTAAAGTAACTAAGGGTATAGGGCTTTAGCCCATGCCACATTTTGCATATCCTGAGGTTGGACACGAATTGGAAAGAATGCATATCTTATGAGCCAACCCCGTCTTTGTCACATTTCTCCCTGCCATAGATAGCTGATTTGCAGTATTTTAAGCACGTGCAGGCTAATTTGGACTGAAATTGTAGAGAAAAAAAGTTAGAAAAATATACAAAATAAACAAATAAGCGTTGAGCCTATATATACCTTTCTATAACGAATTAATTTTCTAAATACTTAGAAAACATCAAATGTATAAGGATACAAATTTAGAAAAGATCTTTAGTTCATATCATATTACACTTTTAATAATGAAACGATTCATACAAATCCCTATGGTAATGCCTTTTGATTTGTTTACGTATTACCCATCATGCATCCTGATCTAGGCTAACCTGCAGGCAAAACTCAAGAAATTGCCTATCCGTGTTTGGGAGATAAAGACCAATTGGATATGATGGCTTAGGCTGAAATGCTTTAGTATTTGCTCCTATGGGAAATATACTTCTACATATGGGTGTATTTCACAGACCTTTATGCCAATCCCAGTATACATAAACATCAGATTTTACCATAAAATAACATGGCAATTTATTTCTGATTTAAACCCCAAAGATAGAAGAAGAACAATTGAACCACGGTGGTTTGGTTGACAAATTATCAAATTGCTCCAAACATTTTTAAAATGCAGCTTTATATATTGGCTTTTTCCCATATAAACCGATGTTAAAACCTGTCAGCCCAACCTATAATGTTGGGTGCATTTTCCCTAATATATAGCATTTTGATTGGATGGCAAGCCTGTAAATCTGTCAATTGGTAAAATCTAAGAAATCACAATGTTTTATCAATATTTGGGGATATAGAAAAACTTAATTCTTAGTTATTCCATGGCCAGTAACCCCAACTCCAGGAGACAAGGATGGCTTATACAGTTATTTTATCTGACCTTTGTCCAACCCTGGGATATACCTGATGTGGGAGGGCTTATTTTTGTTAACTAAATCTTAATCATCCATTTAGTTTTAGGCCACTCTGTTCTGGGAACAAACCAGGAAGCAGTCGTTATAGTATTTTCTGACAAATTTATATCTTGTTTTAAACTGGAATGGGCCTATTTCATTTGAATTCTGAAATGCAAATTCTTTTATTTTGATAGGATATCTAGAATTAATAACAAAGATATAGAATTGCATGTCAAAACATATCAAATATATTATTTGAAATATCCAACTTTATTTGAATTTGATAATAGCTCAACCACGCATGAGATTGTATTGTAACTGTGTGGACGAGAACAGTAATGAGTTTGTCATTGTAACAGCTGCACACTAGTAGTATAAATAAACGGCGACCAAAACCTTTACACAAAAGTCACGAGTTAAGCTGGCCACTCTCCGTTTTTTTCTTCTGAACAGGAAGAATGACAAAGAAATTCTTACAACAAGTACACCAGTTCAAAGAAAAAACTTCAGTACTCTATTTTATTGGGACATCAAATATCTACTTTTTAGACGATAGCTTTCACCGAGAATCCTATGCCAAAGGCCCTATGTACACTGCAACACTTGGCCAGCGATATTGAGTGAGGTATGATGATATTACAGACAAATTATATACAGGAGTGATATTATTGTGAAAAGACTCGCAACTTGGAGCCTCTCACATAAGTGTATAACATGTATATATATATCTCGAATATGTGCAACTTTCCTGTGATATATTCATATCACAGCCCAACTGCAAGTTGTGTACACGTATGAGATGAGCTGTGACTACCAAGTTTACCTATACCAGGGTCCATATCTTTGATTAGTGTCTCATTATAATAAGAAGAACTGCGGGGGAGCGTCCTCGGGTGGCTGTACGAGCCAAATGGGATCTTTACAAACCAAGGGCGAAGCCTGAGGTATGTACGATCCCAATTGATCATACAGCCATCGGAGGACAACCCCAAAGGTTCTTCTTTATTTTATCACCCAAGCAATCCTCGAATTGATTAGAAAAAAGTGAGAAAGTGGAGCGGTGCGTACGGCGTGTCAATACGCCCTGTGGATCATACGCACTGCTTGCCTGCCGTACGGGTGATAAAATACCTGATTCTGTCTTGTAATAAAAGAAGTGATGTCATTTGAAACTAACCTAGAAAAGGGATTGATAGATGTTACTTTGATTTACAAACAGAAGAAATATGAATGAGACACTGATCAAATTTCAACCTGATTAGCCTAATCACTGAAATTGATTACAAAGATTATTGCACCAGGTGACTACCAGTTGTACTAATCATCAGCACCATAATACCGATACATTTACATTCAGATGGACATCATTATATCATATCACCATATAATTCCAATATCCCAGCCCAAGTCGTCAAGTGTAAAACTACCTTTATGGGCTTCTCTCTTTTTGAAATCACCTGAGAATTCGAAGTCAACATGTTGTGGAGGATAATCTCATATTGTTTGTGTTAGATTGGTGAGTTCTTATGGAGCAATTTATAAGATTAAAAAAATAGTGAGCGAGTGAGTGATCGATGTTTTACGCTGTACCAAAAGCCAGAGTCATTTTCACACTGAAAACAGGTTGGAACGAATTCTGTCTTTGGTTATCATATCTATGAGATGAAGGTGAGAGGGCAGGCAAACAGCAGGGGCATTGTTACTGTCCCTCGTACCTTAGTGAACCAAACACCAACTGGAATTGTACCCAAAGAACCACTTGGTCAGTGTTGGGTCCCCCTATCATCACCTTATACAATCAGCAGGGGCTACTGGGGGCCTATATTCTTCCCTGGAATCCACACAGGGTTTAAAAGTAGAAAAGGGAGAGAAAAATAGAGAGGGTGTGAGGGCACAGCACCCCAAATTGTAACCTATTTTTACAACAGATCTTTAAGAAAACCGAATAATAACATCATTAAAACTTGTAAACGTGTAACTCTTGTATATACTTTAACAGGCACTGCCACCCAGCCCTAGGCCCTGGTTGATGTGGTTGGTTGACCAGCAAATGACAACCCTTTTTCTTATGCATATATATTATGTTCAATCCTCAAGGCAAATGCGAGGCATCAGGTCAAGCATTGAATTCTAACTGGGTCAACAATTGCAAACCAGTGAACCGTTGTACACTACAGGTCAAGTTGAAACGTGTTATCTGTGTAAATATATAGATATTTTGAAACATATGACACCGTACCTAGTGGTACAAGTTTTACCATTTTACCAGAAACCATCATTTTCAATACCAGTAATAACTGATGGTAGAAGTTGCAAATGTCTCAGAGGTAGAATAGTTTATAGTTTTGTTGAATTATGCAGTCAGACTACACTTCAGGACATTGATTGTTTATCTCATATATTTGTCTTTTATTATTATGCTTACTTATAGAGTCTATTTTTGTACCTTGAATTTGTTTCACAAGATTGAGAAGACTGATTTGGCCGTTTTTTCATTTTGGGTATAGACTTTTGGGATTTAAGTTGACTTGAAGTTATTCATTAATAGTTGACTTGAAGTTATTCATATAGCAAGAAAAGACCCGTGATATTGACCTGGGGTGTGTGTGTGTGTGTGTTTACATGTATTTGTGTACATGTAAATATGATTGTGTACATGTATGTGTTTACATGTATGTGTGTGCATGTATGTGTGTATGCATGTATCTGTACATGTGTGTTAACATGTATGTGTGTGCATGTATACATGTATGCATTTGTATGTACATTCATATAAGGTGTACATGAATGTATGAACATGTATATCTCTATGTATATACATGTATGTATATCTAAGCAATTAGGTATTATTGTACATAATAGTTAGGTATGGATGGGCTCTTTGGTTACAATGTGTTTTATGTATGTTCGTAAACGTGTATGTTTGAATGTTGTGAAAATGTATTTACAAGTTTGTGTACTTACATCATTGTAATATGACCAAAATGTCAATAGCAGTTCGGTGAAAATACAGTTTGGCTTCATCATCAATAGCATTTGGTTTGTAAACACTTACAGAAATATTATGCTTGCTGCAGTTTTGGTTATATTAACTCTAACTTTGAGGTATTTCTTCTTCCTCTGATTACATGAAGATGTTATGCGACTTCGTATTGTTTACGTCACTGATTATTCTTTGGAATACGAAATGTTACATTATCACACTTGTAAGTCATGATACTACGAACATACTCATAGGTGGATAAACTGTTCAATTTAAATTTGCCACTTTGCCATCTAAGTGACATCCTCTGCGAAAAGCTCTTATGGCCTGCAATATTGAATAAGGAAGGTGTATTGGGGAATCCAATACTGAAAGAATTATGTAAATACTCTTTCTTATCCGTTCTGGTTTCCAACAATAACGAAATGATCAATATAAGGAACAAGGTAATCCCCCCTGGCCACTTGGATGTCGATCACAGAAGGTGTCTTATACACCCTGAGAGGTTTTCCACATTGGCTTCATTGATATCCAAGTGGAAGAAATGGTGTGAAGAGGTTGGTACACTGGGCATGGCACAATAAGTTTACTGGAAATATCAAAAAGCTTCCTATTTCATTCTTCTTCACAATAATGATTTATGATGAAATAACCTTAGGATCTCCATAGTATGTATAGCGCAAAACCGATCCCATGATTCCTTTCATGGTCTTGATAGTCTCAAGGGTTATCGTGTCACGAGGTGAGGCATGGAACATAAAATGGAGAACATACAGTTCTCTCCAATTAATGGTATCCTTATACAAAAGTTCTCTATCCCGCCAATCAGGGGTGGTCAGTTTTCTAGGCTCGATATGAACCAATTCAGGCCTTTTTAGGTACAATGCATAAGCCATCTCAGCACAATTATAATCCCATTTTTTAGCATGGTAGTTTTTCTTGTATGAGGCATGGACAATCCTGAGGAAAAGAGCGTCTCTCTCGGCAATCATTATTCCTGCAATTAATTTGGGGTTTTTCTCCTTGCCAAGGGTCATAGGGTACATCCTCAGGGGATCCAGGGAATTGATGATAATGACGTCATAGTCCAGATAAATGCCTCCGTACTCCTGCAGGATTTCCAGCTTAGCCACATCTGCCTGATGGAAAACATGGGCCAGTTTTTGGCCATGAACGTATAAAGGAGGAGCCCGGTAGATGATCTTCAGTGGCACCTCTTTCCAAACCCTTTCCCACCATGTGCCATTAGGAATGATATCACAGTGCAACAAAATCATCTCAGGTTTCTGCACCTTGTATGCACTGAGAATACTCAAGTAGTTCAGGAAGAGGAAACCAGAACCATTCTGGTCTCCAAAAATAACGAAATGCACAAGATTAGGCACAAGGTAATCCCCCCTGGCCACTGGGATGTCAAACATAGAAGGTGTCTTATGTCCTGAGAGGTTTTCCACGTTGGCTCCATTGATATCTAATTTGACACTGACGTTTAAAATGTGCCTTGACCGTAAATAAACTGATAAACATGCCACCTGGAATAGCACCATAGCCAGAAGGATTATGATGAATTTGAAATTATTTTTTAAGAAATGGCGAAGGAACACTTCGTTGTAGATCCTATTTGTCACTTTTTCCCAGCAGGTCTCAGGGCAGTCTAGTTCCAGGGTAAGCCTCCATTGCTTTGAGTCCGATTGATGTCTAAGTGGTTCCTTTTTTAGCCTGTGTGAAAAGAATACCATTGAAATTAGTAGGTGACAAAGTCAAAATGTCGAACATGTTATAGGTACGTGTTAACATTACAAATAACAAAGAACTCTGTGGGTAGGTGAGTTTTAGTGTGGCTCTATTGTATACTCACAAAGTATGCATTTTGCTTATCAGCATATAATTCACAAATCAAAGTCGAAACTATATTGTTAGCTTTGAGGTAATCATTTGCGATGATTAAGTTGGTTTAAGTAAAAAAGGCTTAATGTTGCACTGGCACAAGCAGGTTAAGGAGACGACTAAGTCTTGAAACTGACAATGTTGACATATCCTGTATCGTAGACACCTCTTGTCTCAAGGGCGTTGTCAATTTCAGTATGGTGGAATTAACATAGGTAAACAACTGAGCTAACTACTAAGCTTTGACTGAGTCATTGTCAGTTCCAATGATTTCCTTAGGTTGATCCAGAAATTTACATAAGCTTTTAGTTTCTACATAATACCCCCACCCCCCACCCCAATTGGATTATCATTTACGAACACGTTTTCCTTGGAAAACCTTTGGGAAATAATTATGAAAATTACGGTCATTTTTCTTATCAGCAACGACCTGATAGGGGGAACTAACCAAGGGCAGCTAATGCTAATGTTCATATATTTTCTTCAACTTCATCTATGTATATAACCTGTACGGAAGATCAATTTTTGTAGTTGAGTATGGTTTAATAAAAAAAAGATGTTAATAAAAATGTATTAAGACAACCCGTAGAAGACAACCTCAATGTGAGCCTCCCCCACCATACTTAGTGGGCCATGGACACCACATCAATACAAGTCTACTTTTTAAGGTCCACCGACCAAATAGGTCATGACTAGGTTAACACTGTCACCAAGAAAAAACTGTATATTAAATTTAAACTGCCAGGTGGTTCAAAAGTTCAGGTCTCACCTTTTTGGGTTATCCATGGTTATTCCAAGATTTCCAGGGTTTTAGGCATGTTACTGGAGGACTTTTGATGTCTTTACTCTAGGGTGCTTCAGTTATGTCCCACATGTACACCTCCCTGTGTGGCGACTGCGGGGAGTGGTGCTCTATAGTAGAGGTGACCACTCAGTGTGACCAGGCTTCATAAACTAGGCACTGAATACGGTAAAACCTCAAATAACTTGTGACCAGCCGAGGGGAAACAATGCCCCAGGGTTTCTACATTTCAAACTGCAGCATTGATATTTAAGGACAACCTCTTATTGCTTTGAAGTAGTGCATTTTGAGTGGCTGGCAAACCTGTGAATACATATTATATTGAATTTCGGAAGTCATAATGTATAACCTTGGTGATATAGAAATAGGAAGTCTTTCTTCTATTTCATTTAACTAAAATTAATTGTGTCGACGGGATGGCCTGCATGGTTCTATAGTGCCTTGGAACAATATAGGATGGGCTAGATTGTGTCCTAATTTATGAATAAAGATATATTAACAAAACGACACAAAATCGCAACCACTCATTACTATATCAGTATGCCTATACACAACGTATACCACATATACTCCTTTCTGATCTAATATAAGCCCTTAAACCATTGACAGGTTTTGTCGGTGTTACTATTCAAATGCCTCTAGCTGTTCCTGCTATCATACATTGTGACATTGGACTCTATTTCTATCTTGGACATACGTGTTTATAATTATGATCGAATAGCACGTGCGTCCATATTTCTTAAATTAATTTATTTATACTGAAGTTAGCTTATGCTATAGGTCAGGTGGGCAAATAGCAGACTTAAAACTAGTTTTTCTGGACCAGCCTCACTAATTTTAGAATAACTGTTCTTGTAATGTGGCTACAATATTGAATAATGTATCAATTTAAAGCTATGAATTTACCTGTTTTAGGAGTGTCACTGATGATACGCCTAAATGGAAGGTTTTCCTTCTATAGAGCTAAATGGAACCTAAAACTTTTTTTTAGTTTTCATTGTTCTCCGGTTGTCAGGTAATCAGATATAAATGTTTAATACATAACACGTATTTAGCATATACTATATGATGTTATGTATATATCATAAATACTGTGTGTAAAATAATTTCAATGAAAAACATAATGAGTCTTTAGAAATATATAGTCCATCAACTCCCTGCACGTATATATATATAGAGAGAGAGAGAGAGAGATTAGATATCATTGAAGCCAATGTGGAAAACCTCGCAGGTCGTAAGACACCTTCTGTGATTGCCATCCCAGTGGCCAGGGGGGGTTTCCATATTCCTAATCTTGTGCATTTCGTTATTTTTGGAAACCAGAAGGGTTCTGTTTTCATTTTCCTGAACTACTTGAGTATTCTCAGTGTATACAAGGTGCTGAAACCTTTACTTGGATTATGACGTTATTATCATCAATTCCCTGGATCCGCTGAGGATGTACCCCATGACCCTTGGCAAGAAGAAAACCCCTAAGTTAATTGCAGGAATAATGATTGCCTAGAGAGATGGTCTTTTTTCTTAGTATTGTCCATGCCTCATATCAGAATAATTACTATGCTAATAAATGGGATTATAATTGTGCTCGGATATCTTATGAATTGTACCTTAAAAGGCTTGAATTGGTTCATATTGAGCTTAGAAATCTGTCCACCCCTGATTATCTTGTGTAGACTTGGTAACGTGATCACTTTTTGGTGATCACCACGTGGTGATCACCACCACTTGGCGATGGAATACATAAACATATATGAATTTTAAGTGGTGATAATTGCTAAGTATCATTGACAGAATATTTCTAGTAAACGTAGCATAACACTTCATTCCAAAAGCTTCCTAATTTTGAATAACAATGATTATACGTTGATCATTGATATGGTGTAGATTACAATCTTGACAGTTATGACGTCATGTGCACATCGTCTATACGTAATTATGTAAATGGAAAATAGAATCTAATAAAGTAAGCATGGTACGATCAAGATAATTATACCTACCTGTTAGTTCTCAATAACTATTATCAGTCAGTTATACGTAGTTTCAATGTAACATTCAGGCCCTAAATGGAACTTTTGCCCACAATATCAATAATCTAAACATAAAAATGGGGGTGTCGAGGTTCCCAAAGTGAAACTTTTCAATATTTTCCTATTATTCTTAGGGTTTTTTAGGTTTAATTTTAGATGGAAAGGTGGAACTCTTTAAGAAATTTACTCTGGCCACCCCCCACCCCCCACCTTGGTACGGGCCTAATTGTACCATGCTTACCTCTGCTATACAAAGGCACAACGGAGGCAAATAAATCATCAAAATCCCACTCAGTAGTTGTCCCCTTTGGCAGTGTAATACTATGGAATGTTACCGTTAATCAATGTGAAAGCGGTGTTACACTACACAACTTCCAAATGCGACATTGGGGCGATAATAATGTTACAGACAACTTGCACACAAGAGTGACATACAAGTGTTTGTGAATTGGTAATTGGTGGTATTTTTCATATTTTTAATTAAAGGGAGCCAAAAACAATAAATTCAATGAAATTTCCCAATCTCATATAATCATGGAAATCCATTCCTTGAGCTTATTTCTGGCCCATGTTAAAATCTAAACCATAAAATATGGCAAAAGATCATTAAAAACATGTTTTCCTTGCTCAAATCAATTCTGCAAAAATAGGGTTTGTTTACAAACAAATGCTAATATAACCATCTCTTGTGGCATTCTAATTCAGTTTGAGCTAGTTTTCACAGCTAATACTTTACCACTGACCTTAACTGGACTCATCTAACATATTTCTATACTTATCTGAGTTTTGAAAATGTAGTCACTTATATTTGATTTGGCTCCCTTAAACAAAGAATTATGTCTCTAAAATCTGCAATTTCTCTATGACTTTGTCATTTCGCACGTCATGTCGTGTAGTGTGATAGGGCCATTTTAAGGGTATACACTGTTCTACTATAATAGTATATAGGGAGGACTGGCAGGAAAGGACAATAGAGTGTTTGCTTTACAGTTGCAGAAAGAATCCTGTAAAGGTAAAACTTCCGCTCTAGACTTATTTCATTAGTGTATCACTCTACTAGCCCTAAAGGGCCAAACTTGTGTTTTGTATATGGATTCCTTTTTTCGCCTAAACTAAAAGAGTTGCGATCAAGGCGTATGTTTGAGGCTACAACTTTTTAAATGACAGCATATCTTCCTCTCAATGTTATGTTTTATTATCGTTTTCCTTTTTCTTCCCTGGTTATACATGTTCATTTAGAAACGTTGATTGCCTTTTATTTTTTTTCTACATTGGCCTAGATATCTGCTGTCTCTATATCTTACGTTGCATGTATCACAATTTTACGTATAAGTACGCATTTACAAAAACTATATATGTTGAGACACATGCTTCAACTTCAGGCTATTTGACGCTGGACATAGCCTTGAGGTAAGTGGACACTTCTCTCGCTCAAGCTTGTTCAGTTCTTACCAAAGCTTTCTTTTACAGATGATAAAGTAGAAAGCAGACAGGCTTGTAGGTCAGCGCTGTATTACACTCGCCAATTCTCAATTTACTGCAGCTTTCATGAACAAAACTAGCTTTCAATAACCTTAAGTCAGAAGGAAGCATGTCTCTAGCCCTGTATTTGTTTCCCAGTTTGTCACTATAATCATTTCTACTGAGTGACATATTTTGAAAACCAAGAATTCTGATATAGTAATGTTTGGACACTATAGTATTGATAAACCAAAATTATATTGAAATTGTATGTGTGAAGTCCATGTTTAGCATAGGCTGACATTTCCATAAAGACTGCAAGCCAGCAACTATTATCAGCAAATGGTTTATAGGATGAGCGTTCTCTGCATAAATTACACGCAATCCCAAAGTAACTGGTACAATATAGTAGGTGATCTACAGCGAAACGTCAAATATTGTCCAATAACAATTCCTCATGTCACTCCGTGTGAATGGCATCCCTTTTAGTGTAGAAGTTTCCAATTTGAGTCTTACTGGAAAGAATGGGTCTCCAGTATCCCCTGTGGCCCATATTATAATTATATAAATATAAATATATATATATATATATATATATATATATATATAAGGGCATACAATGGTTTTGTCAAATCACACATCATTGTGCAAAAAAACACCATCAAATTTAACCCACTTCTAATTAACCCACTTCACAATTCAAAAGCAGGACCTATCACAATGGCAGCGTCCATGTTGCAAGACATTGAATTGTTTCAGCAATTCGTTATGCGATGGGCCACCGTGGTCCATTGCACAATACAGACCACTTTAAGACATTTTGGTTTCAATTCCCCCATTGGTGCTGGGTCCACAAAGGGTCTGGGTAAAGCCCCAAACCCACAAGGCGATTTTACCAGCGATGGGCGGCAGGGAGAATAGGCCAATTCTTATCATGATCGCCTGTCAGTACGGTATATTGAAAAGTGCATGTTTGATCTGAATTGGCGCTGAAAGCGTACAATTCTAAGGGTAGAATCGGCCAATTTCTGCGCCGATCCATCGGCCGACTGTGTAAAAATGTCCTACTGGGTATGGGGCTTAAAACAAACATGATCTCTGGATTCGATTCCACTGTCCAACCCTGTCACCCTGTGCCCTCAACAGGGTCTTCACGGGTTAGGGGTGTGGTGCCCTTTCCCATACCCACTAGGCGACTTTGACCAGAGTCGGCCGACTCATTGGTGCCAAAATCAGCCGACTCTACTGCAAGAGCTGGCCGATTTTAGCACCGACACATATCAAACATATATCTTTCAGTATAACATACTATAACTGATAATCTGAATTGGTGCTAAAACCGACTGATTCTAAGAGAATAATCGAATCGGCCGATTCTAGCGGATGGACCAACTCAGTCAAATTTGCCTAGAAGGTATGGGGTTTATATAGGACATTGCACATAAAAGATATCTTGTTTTTCTTTTAAAAGAGCGCAATAGCGATCTCAGTTGAAGGTTTTCCATAATCCATCATGTCTCGCAAGACTGGATATGCCCAAACTTGTTTTTTTCATTGATAATGACCTTGCATGACGGTATGGCAAAAAACGTCCAACCCTCGCTCCCTCACTGTCTGGAGGGCTTTTCAGATCACTCCAAGCATGAAGCATTATCAATAAATTGTTAAAAAGTAGTAAAATAGCTTTACACCCTTGACTTAGCAGGGACCTGTTTCATAACAAACCTCCATAGTTATGTTTTGCATTTCATAAAATTAAGGGTGATACCAACTGAAGCCTCATACCCACTCGGTGACCTTTAGTCGGCTGATGAATCTGCACTAAAATCAGCCAATTCTACCCTAAAGTCGGCCTACTTTTTGCGCCGATTCAGATTAAACATGCAGATTTCAATATACCATGCTGACAGGTGATCATAAGAATCGGCCGATTCTCCGTCTCACCCATAATCCATAGCTGGTAAAATCGCCTAGTTGGTATGGGGCTTTAGTGACTTTAGCGGCAATGGGCAACAGGCAACGGAGAGCATCGCCGGTGAAGTTGCCGGCAACTGTAATATCAAGCAAGTTTGGTATTTGTTTGGTGACTTTAATTTACTGGCAATCTTATGGGCGATTCCGTCACCCATCACCAGTTGCTCAGAATCTGCACCATAACCACGGGAAGTCACCCGGCGATCTATTAAAATTCAGTCGCCAAGCGACTTAACCAGCAACTTTAATTTACCAGCCAATCGGCTGTCGCCTGATGTCGGTAAGATCGCCTAGTGGGTATGGGACTTAACAACCACCTTTTTGGTTGCCGTATCTACGTGAGTTTTGCTTTTCCTTACGTGAGTTTGGGTGGATTTACGTGAGTTTTGGGTGGGTTTACATGCATTTTTGGTAGATTTACTTGACTTTATGGTTGATTTACGTGAGTTTATGGTGCATTTACTTGAGTTTTGGGTGGATTTACATGAGTTTTTGGGTGGATGTACGAGAGTTTTATTAATGAAATATGGTTGCATACGAGTTTCCGTAAGGGCACATAAAACCTCCGTAACTACGAAGGTTATTATGAAACAAGCCCTAGACCCATACCCACTAGGCAATTTTGGCCTCGGTGATCGTATTTCCCCCTGATCGCCCATTAGTAATGATTGTATACTGAAATAAACATGTTTGATCTGAATTGTCGGGAAAATCGTCGGGTGAATCACTGGGCGATTTTATCAAACCTGTTCATTTCAATGTAGCATACTGAAAGGCGACGAGGCCCAAATCGTTTAGTGGGTATGGGGCTTCAGTGTGAACCCGGCTTTTGTGGCCAGAGTGAGGACACTTCTCCTTGTCATACCATACTGACCTCAAAGTAATGTGTCACAACTCCCATACACGGTCCACTGACTGTCAATAGCGATTCTCAAAATTACTGGTACATTCTAGGTACATTTTGTCAAAGGGATATTCAGTAGAAATGTACTCAACATAATTATATAATTCTGTGCATTGCATGTCTTGGTTGGTTTTTGGCCAGAAGCTATGTTTGTTTTTCATTCATGAAAATAACATCCTCACACCCATGGATAAGGCATTTTAGTGGAAAAGTCCCTGACTTATGTTGACATGAGGATGTCCTTTATGGTATAAATAA
Source organism: Lepidonotus clava (assembly GCA_936440205.1). Lineage (NCBI taxonomy): Eukaryota > Metazoa > Annelida > Polychaeta > Phyllodocida > Polynoidae > Lepidonotus > Lepidonotus clava. The sequence goes on from OW387138.1 coordinate 12,581,130, forward strand.
TAGCATAGCATCTGAAGTCAGATCCTTGAAAAACCAGTTAAGCCGGGTTGATTGCTTTGTACTAGATATGTGCACATACCAAAAAGCTGTTATTTTCATGTCGTTTTTCTAATGCTGAAATAATGTCTTCTGATTTTATGGCATCATACTTTTTCGATATGTTATTCTCATTACTCCTCTATATATCATAATGTTATGTGAAGCATTCTCTAGAATACCGTTTATGACAACCTTCGGTCTATAAATACAAATCTCAGTTCCAATCATACTAGTAAAATTATTACTGATTATTGTAGATACCATCAAAATACATGAATTGCCTAATTATGATATGATGTAACCCATATTTAATCATATGATTTTAATGTATGGAAGACGAAGCTACTCTGACAATGAGAAATAAAGATTATCAAAACAAAAGAAATTCACAGAAAATATTATACTTGTGTTATACTCTAACTGCTGGAATCCAATGAAAGCAAGCAAAAGTAATTTCCAGGGTTGATAAATGTATATAAAACATACAAAATACAATGTATTATTTTGTAGTGCGACGCCTTAACAAAATTATTATTTCAACAGATCCATGACGTCACCACCACAAAACCATGGTGACGACCATGGCCACTTATTGATGTGTCTTTATATAAATATCCAGTTCCGTAACCATCACCTTCATTCGTGTTCCAACCATCACAGCAGCAACATCTCCTGCATTTTAGAATTTTAGAGTTGATGTAATTAGGAAGGATTAATAAATATGTGTAATTATATTCATGTCCAAACCAATCTAGCTTGTCCTTGTTATTAATCGACTACTCAATAACTTGCGGTTGACGTTGTAAATAAATACATTCTATCCAAACTTTAAGGAACCCAATGGACCGTTTATATTCGTTTGGCGCTCTGTTACTGATAGAGCCTGAACTAATAAGCTGCTGTATGTATTGCAATTACTTTAGGCCCATGCTACAAGTTTGGGTTTCAAAGGTTCTGTGCATGTACATGCCCTTTGCGCAGACTCGTTGAAAATGTATATACACATGTTTCTTTATCAGGGTGAACTGAAGCATCCTTAGTTCCTCCACGGTCCAACAGATGGCGCCATGACAAGGTGAAACCTTTAGCCCCAACTGATTGCGTTCATGAATTGCTGGAATTCCCAAGGATTTCCATGGATTTCGCTCCAATTTTCCAGAATTTCCTTTTAATTATTGAAGTTCAAGGCTTGACCCATGCTTTTGATTCAAGTTAGGGGAATATCGTTTGTGGCATAGGTTAGATAATTAAATCAGCTTTAAAACGATATATTGGTTGCTTTTATATGCTGAATACTTATCAAAGTTTTTCTCACTGGAAAAATATGGAAAATTATGGAAAAATAGCAATTTTCCAGGCGGCTACGGCCTGATGAGGGAGTACAAACAGAGATGGCTATGGCCGGATTGGCGTCTAAAGGGATAACTCGTATTGTTTCATCCACAAGTCATTCATCGATAACGGGGGTGTAGATAGGGGGATGCTATGTCCCATGTCACTACACTGAAAACCTAGACTTGTCAAAAGTTTGTCACAGACTTGTCAAATTGACAAGTTTGAGGGTTGTCAAATGATCTTGACAAAGTGTTTGTCATACTTGACAAAGTGTTTGTCGTTTTTGGCAAAGCGTTTGTCAAAAGCTTGTCATAGTTGTAATGGGTATTTAAAAGCCCATACATGTTGCACCATTTCAACAGGAACAGGAAATAGCCCTTCTCTTCAAAGTCAAGAAGCTGCTTTGCACAATTTGGTAAGTCAATGTTAATCTGTCTCCATCCTTGTTCATCAAACATCATTTTTACAATTGAATGTTCAAGGTTATACATTAAGGTGTCAATGTTCATTTAAAATGTTGATTTAATGAAAACTTATATGTATTTACATAATAAACGTGAATTACATGAAAAAAATGTGATTTTGGTATTATGTTTCTTTTTCAATGTTTAGCTTATTCTAATTATGTTAATAACATCTTAATTATGTAAATAACATCCTAATTGTACCCTTTTTTCAATTTCAGATGCATTCCTGTGTAATAAAAGAAGATGCGGGACTTTGAAACAATAAAGATCTACAATGTGCTTGTCATGTTGACGAAGTCGACTTTGTCATGTTGACAAAGTCAACTTTGTCAACTTGACAAGGTCCTTGTCAGTGGTCCATATGTCTCGACAAGGCCCTTGTCAGTGCTTTCTGCCAAACCTAGCATTGTTGTTTTTGGCCCCATCGGGGCGACAATGCAAATTGACAAGTCTAGGTTTTCAGTGTAAGCAAAGAGGAGTGACGCTACTGTCACTAAAAATAATGAAAAAAATGTGCTTAAGAGTGTTTGTATCAGAATCATGACTTACATCAGTATGTGAAATTGATAATGGGCTAGTAAAACAGACCTCATTATTTCCTGAAATACCAATCTATGCATCTATGCATTTAAATTAAAATTGTTGAATTTAAAGGGAAATGCAAATTACCTGATGCCATACAAAGTCCACAATGACATAATTATACAAAGTACTTAAAATCACATACCAAAACATTTTTGGAGAAAGGAAAATCAATAACAAACTATAAAAACCAGGTCTTCCCAAATGTCATGCTCCAGAATTTCAGTTCGTACAGTCATGGCCATAATACGTTTGGAGATGGATTTCAATTTGGTTGCCTGGAACTCATATGAGACTCAGTTGCGTCAGTCAGTGAGTCCGAAATAGTTTGTATTTCTGCATAGAGGCATATTAATGAGTAAAAATTATTGTTGTTGTTTTTTCAGTGTTGAGCCTGTATTCCACTAGGCGATTCTGACAGCCGTTAATTTGGTAAACGTTATTTTATGAGATTCCAGCAAAAATCCTACGAATCATCTGAAAGAGAATTAAAACGGCTATCTACTGCATGTAACATGTTTTTGATTAATTCATATCCCTAGGGGCAAATGCAGGCCTTTCGAAAGAGGGAGTTCAGCATACAGGCTAAGTACTAAAACGGCAGAAAGACCTTTTTAGACCTTTAGTTTTGTAAATGGGGCCATTGAGGTTCATTGAAGGCATAGGATATGTCACCTTTCCAATACCTTTACAGGATCTTTGATGAATCTTTAAAGGTCACCTGACAAAGATTCGGAAAGGTCTTTTAAAGGTGACCTTTCCATTACCTTTAGCACACCTCATTGGCCCCATTTACAAAAACGTAAAGGCCTTAAAGGTTATAGTTTAATTAGGGATCCACTGAAAAGAGAGAGGAGGATGGTTTAGGACTCCCTGGACTCCCCCCTCCCCCTGAAAGTTTTGAAATCGGGAATAATAGGTATTTTTATCCATTATGTTTTATTCGATTTGAATATGTAAATATAATATTAGTATAATGTATTTTGCATGTGGTTTTCGAATGATGGTCAACCAATGAAATTTGTACTGTCACTATACTTCTTAGGTTACTCCGATATAATTATTTGATTTGTATGATATATGATATGATTGTAATCTATGTTTCGCCATAGCTTTAGGTGCAACAAGCCATATTCTGCATAAAGTCCACTGTGGCTCATCGCATGCTGATACGATGAAAAAAATAACATCTCGCAAAAATGAGGCGTAGCCGTTGTGATGGGTCCTGCTGTTTAACTATGCCCGTTCTATGGGCCCGGGGCCACTTTTTATTTGGTAAATGGTTCTCAAAATGCACGTTGGTTTCACAAAATTGCATCAAATCCAACTCACATTTTGATGCCTTTACAAACATTTATACTTAGTCCAATACCGCCTTAACACTGTTAATCAATTATTTATTGCGGAAAGTCAAACTTATTAATTATTACTTGTGATGGCAGACATGAATTATTATCAGCTTTTGCTGTAACCAGTGTTGACAGCAAGTGAAGTTTTATAAAAATTAACAAGAGTGGTTTGTATGAATGTCAGGGTATCATTTTGGAGTTATTATCCTTATCCTGACTCCTTGTTTGATACGACAGGCAAGTCAACTTACTTATATAAAAGAAGAAGGTACTTTTTGGGAGTCCCTAGTTATATCTATATTGTATTGCAGTTATTGGTGGTGACTCCCTCAATCAGTCAAGTCTTTAGTAATCTGATTCTCTTTGTTCTTAATGACCGGTTGCACAATATCATATTCAGCTATTGGAGGGCACTGTCCTACAGTTGCTGTGAGAATCAGCAGTGGCAGAACCCAGAAGTGGTTTACATAACCACTGCCTGATCCAAACAGTCCTCACCCCTTCACATGAGGACCTCCACTGTCACCTGCTGGTGGGCAGGTCTAGGTGGGTGGGTGATAGGTCACTCAGTACTGGGTGCATGGCAGTAGCCTAGTAGCCGCCCCTTTCCTAAACCTCTCCCTGAGTTGTGTGTGACAGCAGGAGTGGTGGTGGTGTTCACTACTTATAGCCTGTATAGCCTTCTAGTTATTGGAAGGCCTTCGTTTTATTGAGGGATGACCCTCGCTCCTGCATTCATGAGCGAAACTTTGTAGCTCTTTTGCTTCTTGTTTTAAAATATGGTGACTTTACCATGCATATGGGTACTTCTGACATAAAGGTCAAGAACTAGCACTACGTTCAACTTGGTTCTGCATTGATTCTCGTTATGGTATATTGATGATATTCAGAATGTTCTCATAACGATCTATTTTGGTTTGAACCTTGCACATAATTAATGGGTGAATATTTTAGAATGAAATTCTTTGTGCATGGTATATGTATCAAGAACTAATAATTCTAGAGATATCATAATGATATTCTCAGTGTAGAAACAGTTATCAGACTTTAATCATTGGTCTATTTTATGAGTTTTTTAAGGAAAATCCCCAAATTTGCAACGTCACCTGGACACTAATTGGGAATCCCAAGCTTTAGATAAAAGGGAATCCCCTAGACTAAAAAATATGATAGCCAGGAAATTGAACTTCTTAGAATAGTTACATTAGGCCCCATACAGGCTGTTATCATTTGTATTTTTCATTTGCCTTAGTATGTTCCATAACCTGGGATTCCCAAATTATTTTGAAAGGGATTTCTCATTGTTATGACGTAGCAAGGGGAGTACTGAATAACCCAGGATTCCAGTTTTCTTCTTATTCCAGTTGTGTTCCACAACTATAAAAGACTCTAGTTGAAAGTGGACTTGATTGGCAAACCATGCATTTCGCCATTCACCAAAGCTCATCACGAAAGCAAAGCATTAATGAAGTTATGACCATAAAGGGGGGTACAGGGTGGTGAACTGACTAGTTGGCTCACTTGCGGTCGGTCTGGGTTCGGCCCAAGGCTAGGCCTTGGCTGCTATACCACTCTGACTTTCTCCCACTGCCAATGATGTGGTTATCAAAGGTCTTAGGGCCACTGGCTGTTGAGTGAATTGCTCCGTCTTATTGAGCCATGCACCTTAAAGAACACCTGTCTCAGTGAATGTGTAGGGGTATGGTCTCTACCTCATAGTTTTAATCACTATCACCAACCTTCACTGTAAAAATTTGCTGTTAATTTACAGCAGTTCTTGCAGTAAATTTATAGCAGTTTTTGCTGTCTGAAATTAAACAGAAATATTTACTGTAAAATTACAGTAGTACCACTGATAATGTATTAAAATACAGCAACGTTGTAATTGATTTAATTCAAATCCAAGAATAATAGTTGAGTACTATCATTATTAACAGAATGCCTAACCTGCAGTGAGTTTTTAACCACATTAATGTGCTTGTCCTTGCATTTTGCTAATTGACCAAGCTCATCACGAACCTAAGCAATCAATAACATAACATGCAGGTATTTTCTGGGAACATAATTTTTTAATCAGACTTGCTAATATGTGTTATATTATTACATTATTTTACGTAAGGTTGAGACTTACAAAAACAGATTGTTTAAATAACATTACATCTTAGTTAGGTTGAGACCTTACCAATACAGAATGTTACAACACAGTATCTCTTGATGACACAATGTAACCAGAGTGTTACAATCACGTTAGAGTGTAAAATTACAGTGTTAGTTTCTAGAGACATAATTTGGTGCCATCAAAATGATGTACTAAGCACAACAACAGAGGTAAACAGAATGACACGGCAAAGTAATGTTGCGTGCTTCCCTGGGATAGGCAAAGCATCAATGATGTAAGGTTATTGACCAAATGGCCAAATTAGTCATAGAGACACCTTAATTTTTTAAAAGAGTCGTTTGTTGATTTTCAGGTTAATCTAGCCCTTGATACATAATTTTTAAAAGTTAATGCTGCATTCTAACACTTTTATCTACATCTGTCATCCGAAATATGAAGGGTCGCTATTATCGATTCATAAAAGGTTTGCACTGCCACATATGATTTATTGAGGCTATAGGAGGAATAATTGATGGACATTTTCACAGGTTTCAGGCTTGGACAGAGAGATTGGGTTGAGCAAGTAAACAAGACTTGTTGCAAGAGGAGTCTTGAAAGTGTGGCACTTGAGGTATGTAGGACATATTTACCGTTTATACTCACAAGACAAAGAAAAAGGAAATTTTCAGATCAAATATATTGGTTTTCAGATCATATATTTTTGTGGCTTGTGGATTGTCAAATTTGATCTTTTTCTTTCTAATTCTCATAGAGGAGTATATTGATGTGTACACATTATGTAAAGGATATTGATTGAGGATGCATACGAAGTACTTGATAGCGGTGAATCTGCTCTGGATATCGGCCATACCGACCATTTGTAAGTATTTAGATGTATAATCTTAAAATATGAATTATAGTATTGTAGCACTGAAGGGAATTAAGAAAACGTGTTTGCGTTTAATCAAAGATATATAATTATCATGTGCTTGACAAATTCCTATTCTTTACTCTTGTGTGACAATCCATGGAATACGAAAATATGAATATAACTCAATTTCATTATCTTTGCCTGTACCATACATGGACTTTAGTGCACTCATGTGACTAATCATTGTTATATTTTGAATTTGAAGTTTATTGCTTATATTCTTTGATATATTCTACAGAGCTTTATATTTGTATTTCCTTTCAGACGCTAGCCAATTTTAAAGTATAGATTATGTTGTATCCTATATGCTATAAAGTTTTCTCTTATTATTGATTATAGGAAATAACAAGTAACAAGGTGTTTAAGTTTGGAAATATATAGAATATTTGTCTAATCCTCCTTTTACATTGACTCTAAAGCTTGAAATATCACAGTGCAAGATGCTTAGCTGCAAGCGAGCAACTGAAATGCAACAGTTGCTTCCCCAATTTAGGCATCAGCAGATCCAGGGAATCATGGTTATGTTATTCGTCGCTTCACAGAAATAACAATTTTGAGGTCTCGCAACAAAAAGTAATACTATATTTCTTCACGTCAGATGGTGACCATTTACCATGCAACGTTCCCGGAGGCTGTACAGGAACAACATCTATTGGTTCTAATGGACGATATGTGGGACAGTGGTATGAGTATAAGTGTGGTACCGACATGTATACTGCCTCCTCAGCTAAAACCTTCAAACGTTACTGCCGATACACATCTTCGTATTTTTATACTGGATGTCAATCTTGTTCTGTAGGTATGGACAATAATTTAAGTTTTGTTATGCTGTAGTTTTGTTTTGTTAGGATTTTAGGTTTCTTGTCTGTACCCCTAGGGTAGCAATGTAATGTGGGCAGTTATCATGACTCTGTGAAGTAGTGTTTCTACAAGGCGAATATACTTCAGGGAATAGTTCAATTGTTCGGCCTTCTACTATTAACTTTTTCTATCAGCAGTGAATAGAGCCTATGTGCTGCACTAATTGCTATGGTTAGATAGCTGTAGGGTTAAAACCTTGGACAGCCAACTGAACAACTATTGGCTGCAGTTATTTGAGGGTTTCTATGATCCTAATTAACCCCAATGATTAGTAAAAACATTGTGGGACTGGTAAAAAAGATTTCTATTTGCTTTACAACTTTCAAAAATATGGTATATAATATAAGGAAAACTACCTTTGGTTGAAAGTGCGACCCTTAATAATTGGTGGGATGTCTGGACAATTATTACCCTCAGCCTAACGGCCTCAGGCAGTGATTTGTCAAATGTCACTTTCCATTTCATTGGCGACAAATACATGTTTGATCCACATCTTTGGGCAGATTATTGAAGAGGAAAAGGATAATGTCCTTCAATTGGTTTATTGCATCGGGAACACCTGTCTCTCAGAAATAGGGATTGGATAAGGGACTTGACAACTGAGTGCAGTGCAAGTTGTGACATAACGGTCACGTTATGCAACCATACTTTTTTGGTTTGTCTGTTACTTACTAAAATGTCAGGTAACTGTAACATTATTTTTCTGTGAGGTTGAGACCTAACCAAAACAGAATGTTATCATAACGCTCAGGTGTGGTTAGGTCAAAATCAAATTAAAATAGAATGTCATTGTGACGTTCTGATTAGGTGAAGTCTAGACCTGACTTAAACAGAACATTGTTGTCACCTCCTGTGCAGAGAAGGTCCCAATCTCATCTAAACAGAATGTTATTGTGATGTTCTGATTACGTCAGATGTTAACCTTACCTAAACAGAAAGTTAATGTAACCATCTTATTAGGTTGGGTGTCACCCTAACCTAAACAGAATGCCATTGTGACATCCTAATTTAGTGAGGTCCCAACCACACCTAAACAGAATGTTATTGTGACATTCTTTTTAAGTCTCAGCCTCATAAATAATGTTACAAGAACATTATAAGAATGTCATGTCGCAACAGTTGGTTGCAGCAACGTAATTGGGAGTCATCAAAAGAACGTCACTGTAACCTAACAGTGTAACATAACAAGAATCAATCCAGAACATTGCTGCAACGTCATTAGATGTCATATCCTTGGCTGGGCTGTCTACTATGCTGGCAAAAACTGTGAAAGTTACTTTTCCAGCTAAAAAAAGGGCACTATGCCTGGTTATAAGCCTCATGATTTGACCACAGCTGGGGCAGATACAGGATTTTCAAAAGGTAGTTTAGTGGACCACCAAATGGGGGGGTCAGAAGCGAGCGTGGCTATATGCGCGACTATCGCATACGTGACTGTCGCGCTTATATAATTCCTATATACAGAGCTATCAGTATGGCGGACATTACAGTCCTGCGTGTATAGGCCTAATTGTGTTCGTGGACCTGGCAGCCGGGTATACAAGTAATTCTCTATGTGCGGTCTTTTGACGCTATGCCCGCATGTATAACTCCAGCCGTCAGAAGCCCCTTGTCCCCTCCTGGTTCTGCCTGTGCGCAGAGACTATACACGGTAAACATAGGAATAGTAGCAGAAAATAATGTTATACAGTTTATATGCCCCTTTTGATATAATACCCAAATCAAAAGCTAAAGATTAAAATTGCTATATTATGGAAGAAAATAAACTACAGAAATCAAATGCCCCTCTCACCAATCTAAGCTGATGTATAGAAAATAATGGGAATTTGTCAATTCTGTCATCAGAATCTATTTGTGGAGATCCACCTTCCGCCTTGACGGTAGTTACTCATTCTGTGACAACTACTCAACACCACATCACCTTCACATGTGATTCTGATAATTATGTTGGGATGACTTCAAATACTCAATATACTTTTGCCTGCAACCAGCAAACAAATTTTACCTGGGATGTCGAGGGTAACTGTACAACAGGCAAGTTATATATATATTCATATTAACTCTACAGACTCCAATGTGGCTTTATATGCATGCCCATGGGTAACAATTTGATTAGTATTCAAGGTAAAAATACGGAAAAAATGTATTCAATAGTTTATTTGACTTCATGACTATTGCTATGAACCAGATTTTCAGATTTTAAATTGATAAGATATCAAAAACAAGTAATTTATGGAACTCCTGAAGAAAATCTATGGAAATCATGTGGAAATCCAGCTATTTATGGATGTAATCTGTAGGTTGTAAAGGGTTTAAGATGATATTCCACTTTCGTTTATGTAAGTCTTTTTTTATACATCAAGAAACATAATGGAATTAAAGGCCATATTCCACTATGCGGTGGGGTGGTACTAGCAGTTGGATAAGCTGCCACCGCAATCTATTTGCGGTTGGGTAACCAACATGTTCGTTTCTGCCACTGCAAGCATTCAAAAGAAAACAATATAAAATAATTCTAGAATATAGATATAAAATCATTAAAAAAAAATCATAAAAATCATAATAACATTTTGGAAAAGTCAAAAAAAAAATTGTAAAGTCTGTAAAATGATATAAGTGTTACTTGCAGTGACCCAATGCAAGCACCACCGCAAACACCACCTCAAGTAATGTCTATATTCCACCTTGTGGTGACCAGATTTACTTGCGGTGGGGCCAATCACCGCTAGTAAAATGCCCACCGCGAGCAAAACGCCGCAAGGTGGAATATGGCCTCATAAGTTATGGTAATATTAGGTCCTACGGACATATTATGATAATGCATATAGTGTGTCCATAATAGATGTTAATTATAGATGTGCTACATCAGTTTCCACTTGAGCAAAAATATTGCGTGCTTGTATCTGAAAATATTCATGAGCCATTTTCATTTCCTTTACAGAATCTCCATGTTCAGGATTAACCTCATTTCCCATCTCTATAAGAGGGGAAGTCAATTTCCATATCAACTCAATATTGATGGACAATGACATCCAAACCTGTCTCAGTCTTGGCCAAGGAACCACTTTTTCCCTCTACAGTATAACAGTTCTCAAAGTCTACAATGTAAATCCTGTTCCACACTGCCCTACTATATTATTCAAACTGACTTATGACAACTTCTTGGATGATTATACCAATGGCCTTCTCATATACACATTAACCAGTGGTGACAGCACAGTTGATACAATGACTAATTGTCAAGTAAACCAAATTGGAGATGTATCTGGTGGACTTATAACCAAACATTTCTCCTGTCCCTGTTTATTTAGCTGCAACCTGTTCATTCAGATAGGTTCAAAGGCCTTGAACATGGATGGATTAACATATAGGTTATGTGAGGCCAATATAATTTCTTAAGAACAAGTTAAATGAACAGCTCAATAGGATTGCTTGCTTTAGCTATATGCTGGGGAGCTAATTTAATGCTTGAACTTAAAATTGATTTGTTGAATACAAAGACAATATGAAGGGACCACCAAGGGATTTGGTAGAAAGTGTGACTGCACTGTTGTAAAAATTCCCAGAGCTTCATCCAGAGACAAAAGTTTTTGATTAGAATATTCACAGTTTGAAATTGATTAACAAAGAAATGGGGGGTTGCAGGCTTTGGCTGCTAACCCTTATTCTGCCATTAATGTGTATTAATACCATAGATGGAGGTTGAGCAAACAAAATATCTATCCAGGAAGCATGGTTTTGGATCTCAAGACATCCTCAAGAAATCGACAGGACGATGGATGTACATCCAAATGATTTCATTTTGGACCATATTTTGCCAGAAATGCTTGCAATCATATGTAAGTACATGCAATTGAAAGATGATAATTGAGTACCCCTAACCAGGACTAGTAGCATTTTTGTTATATATAACTGTATTATTAGAATGGGTTTATATCATTCGGTTTGCCGGCTATAATGCTGCACAATTTCAGATTTGTATTGAACAGAATAATTATTCTGTATGAAGGCAAACTTTACAACTGAAAAAAAATACTGTTGAGTTCCTGTTGACCGATTTACAGATGTCGTTGAGACTTTTTTGTGACAAGATAATTTATCATGGCGTATTGTATTCAGAATATTAATAATGTTTGTCTCAAGTTAACATAAATCATATGCATTGTAACCAATGGATACAAAACACACAGTAATGTAGGGTGTCCTTTCTATTATAGAAAACCTATTTTATGGGATTGAGTCAGAGATGTAAGGTGTCCTTTCTATTATAGACAACCTATTTTATGGGATTTTAAACAGTCAGAGACATAAAACATCATCTATTAGTAAAGGGTTCTTTGTTAACATATTTGTATGCCATCCTGATTTGATAAGATCTCTGTCATTTGAAAACCAAATATCGAGAAGCGTGCATAGCGAAGTATGTTATCTTTTTTAAGGTTATTTCACCCAAATAAACATTGTTAATCATTGAGATACTGGTTGACATATATTGATTTGTGACCGATTTGACTAGTGATTGATAAGCTTCATCATCTTTGCAAATGATGTGTCCATTATTGTGCTGATTCTTAAAAAAAAGGTTTTGATAATTTACATAGGAGTATTATACACACATCTTTCCCAACCTTTTAAAATTGTCCTCCAATGTCAAATACCGCAACTTAAAGTGAGCCAAAAGCAATTGTATCTCAAAATGTGACAAACATTTGCAAACTTAAATAACTCTAAAAATACAGACCAAGAGTCTAACTTTAGCCATCGGTAGAGTTTAAGTCATGAACAATAACTATACCTGTATTTTAATTTGATATTACTTATGTCATTTATGGCTGAAGACAGCAATATTTGTAAACAAACCAATTTTGATGGGTCACCAAAATTGACCAGGGATCGGTTTTTATGTATTTTGATGTGGTTTTAGTCTTTATTCACAGTATATATTTCACCACAGGCCTATACTTTTGGCTCCCTTTAAATTGAAACTTAGCTGCTGAAGGTATGCATTGTCATAGATACTGGCATTAATTTGGAATTTACACTAAATGATTTTATTCATAATTTGAAAAGCTGAATCCTTTGAAAATCAATTATGACGAAAAGAGAAGTATCTTGGATCCTGTGCATGACATCAATTAATCACAATTTTGTTTGCCCAACACAACACGATAAAAACACAATAACCTGCAAGGCATATGAGTTGACACACCTTGTAGGCCTAGCCTATGTGTTCAGATATAATCAGTGCTATTTTTTTACTTAAGGTCCTTACCCAGTAGATCTTTCCATAGTATGTCAAATCTGAGTTAGTGCATGACCAGTAGTTATATTAAATTTCCCTCTGAAAAAAAATTGTGTTTCTCCATTTATGATATGAAACTTTAATGAATTTGAATTACATATAATTATTAGAGGCAAGTAATTTTGTAAAGGTGGGAACCCACCGAGCGATGCAGCTGAAATTCGAGTCGAATCTCAACATTCAATTTTAAAAATTGATCATAAAATGGAAAATCGCTTGAAAAAATATCTAAAGAGCATTACTCGTTTCATCTAGTTTTGGTGGCTTTGTTCTGGTTGAGACCACTAAAACTGGTCAGAAACTACCAGAAATGGTTTGTTTTTGTTTTTTTTAATTGTTTTCAATTGGGTCACATAGGCTCGGCTTTGCTGATCTTCCACCCAGTCCCAATGGTGTCCCCATTGAGCGATGCGACTAGGTATGTATAAAATGTATTTCGACCAGGGCCCATATCTTGGTAACTGATTTGGCTGATCATGGAAATTTTGATCAGGGTCCTATGATCAGTGATTTTGCCTTTTACCAAAAATTTATAGTGTTATGGCAAAAAAGTGTCAAAGAGGAATTATTAGGCATAACATTTATTCATAGTTATATTTATTTTATTCGTAGTTATATCTATTTCCTATCGTGATACCCTGATCAAATTTTCCCTGATTAGCTAAGTTAGTTGTAAACTAAGACATTGGCCCAGAGTTCAAGTTACATTGCTCCATGCCCCCCCCCTCTGATCCTGGGCTGAGCTGGCTACCACACCCCTCTGCGTGTCTCCCTGTGGGTCCACCGGCTGTTGTGTGTGTGGCCCTGTCCATGGGACCATGCACATTAAAGAACACCTCCCCCGAGTTAATGCATAGGGGTCTCTATCTGCTCATAGATCCGATCATTTCATATATTCGATCACCAAAGACTTGTCAAAAAATGTGTTCTCACTGTAATATGACCATAGATGTTGTTACAGTGTTAAACCCCATTAACCAAGTAACCTATTAAGTCGCTAGTGAAAAAGACCAGATCAGAATCTTAGTTGTGATCGCTTGGCGGGTTCCCAACTTTACATGGCGTATGGTCTGCAGAATTATGTTTGCTGCTTTCAAATTGAAATAATATGTGCACTATTGTTGCTGGGATTAATCTGAAAACAATCATATCAAGCATAAAAAAGATGTCTTTGTTTCTATCAAGCTATATAACTTGATGACAGGCAGTGTGTATATATAGATATGTATAATGTATATTTTGTATCATATGATATCTAAATCATGCAAGATAGTCATAACAAAATGGAACCAGTCACCATCTGAAGATTTCGCATAATTATCAAGTGCCATCCCAGGCAAGCATGTGATATTATTATAACATTGCAGCAACGTTCTGTTTGATGCTGTATTGGTTCTTGTTACGTTATTTTGATGGCTCCCAATAATGTTGCTGAAACATACTGCTGCAACGTTGCACTGCGATGTTATTATAATGTTCTGGTTACGTTATTAAACCTAAACAGAATGTTCTTATAATGTTCTGTTTTGGTTTTGTCCTAACCCAGCAAACAGGACACGTGTATTTACCAGTTTACCACGTGTTAAATTGATGTAAAACTGGTGTTTCTGTAATCTCTGTGTATAGTCAGTATCTTAGCAGGTTTTACTGTGAGTTTTTACATAGTAATACATCTATGTCTATTTCATAATTACAAGGTCTTTTATGTAATTGACATGATCATATCCGCCGAGGAAATACTAATTCAAAATTTTCTTACGTGTATCAATTGTTAAACATTTTGGTGTCATCTTTGGTTCATTCTGGTGTAGTGACAATCTCTGGGTAAAACATGTGTAATATGTTAGTTATAACACGCGTTATTTTGATGTGATATTGGTGTTGTGTAAAACCATGAGTTTTACATGGGAAAACTATCCTCCTTTTACATGAGGTTTTGACACAAGTAATTTCAGAGTAAAACGTGTGTTCTTAAATGATTTCCCCTGTGTTTTCCCTCAGTTTTCTTCTAAAAATCCCAAAGATAATCTTGGGGAATTGATAGCTTTATACTAGGATTCCACTGTGTAAACTCTGTCAACACTGGTATGATTTTATTTGTGCATTTTTGTGAGTCAAGATCTTTATCAAAATATTGAATAAAAAATGTACCCTTGTTATTATATATAATTCGAAGGTTTTTTCCAAAAATGCCAATGTTCTGTATAGTATAAGTGCAATGCAATGACCTGTCCTGTCAATCAAATTGTGTATAGCTTAGTGGTAAAGTATTAGCATTGTATGTGAGAGGTCCAGAGTTCGAATCCCCACTGTTTTCTTATGCTATAGAGCAAAAAACACGAGTTTTTCCTTTGATATCTCGTGTTGAAAACTCGTGTTAGAAACTCGTGGGAAACACCAGAAATGAGGTCCACAGAATCCCGAGTTATACACGTGCTTAAAACACGGGTTTGACACCCTGGATCCCGGGGGTACAAGGTGCACATCACGGGTCTTTGTTACCTGGGAACCTCTCCAAAAAATATTGTTATAATAACATTCTGATTTGGTGAGGTTTTGATCTAACCATAAATAAAGTAATTGTTACGTGCCATCCTAGTAAGTACCAGACTGACTAAAAAAGTATAGTTGCAGAACATTTCTCCGTGTTGCAGCTTGCCTGGGATAGCTCAGCTGACCCCACGCCTGATAAATTATCCACCCAGAAAGCCTTCTCTTTCAATAAAGTATTTACCGTTCTGCCATGTTAATATTAAATGTGGCTTTGTCTCTCAATCTTGCATGCAAAATTGACAAGCTCCATATCTAGTTTACTCTAATATGATATCATGAAAACATCATAAGCAGTGCTAGTATGTGTATCTTCAAATTCAAAACATAAGGTGATGATGACTCTAAATTCTATTGATAAGATCAAAAATTAGGTCATAGAATACTGTAAAGTCCAACAGATGACATGTTAGAAATGTTTGCAATATCATTCTATCATGTTTCTATTTTATTATCTTAATTTTTGCTGTATCCTATTTATTCTGTTTTTACTAGAGATCTTTTGCTATATCAAGGAATTTAGTTTTGTTGATGCTTTCTTACAGATCGGTATTTTATTTCCGGAGAAATTTCTTCATTTCATGAAATGTATAAAATGAAGAAATGTCTTGGGAAATAAAGTTAGTATGATGAGAAAATGTCTTTGTTTCGCCGAAACACAATAATGTATTGTCATTTTCTAGTAAAGTTGAGATTTCCTTAACTCTGTTGCACCCGCTATCCGCAAGCTAGATCACTAGGATATCTTGTGCCATGCTCCAATGCACACATCTGAACTGCACTTAATCATTGATGAACTTTAACAAAAGGCAGTTCAGACGTGAAGAAGTCTATGTTATCAATTTATCAATATCGATGATTAACGCCCAATACCTTATATATTTCATCTTCATTTTATTGATTTATTTGGTAGTGACCACATAAATGCACCAAAAGCAGTATTGTCCTTATGTATTAATGTTTTGTAACAGTACTTACTTTGATAAATTATTTATGTTGTGTATGTACTGAGAAGAAAAGCTTGATTAAAATTGGACACTATTTTGATTATATCACATCTCGTACGTGACTGTCGAACCAGAAACGAACCAATGATTCAAAGGATTATGAAAATGGGTTGTTTTCAATTCTTACTTATTCCTATTACGTTTCAGAGAATATAACCTTGAATTAGCTTTTACAAATCCTATTGAAGATTTTGAAGATTTTGAAGGTTTACATTTCCAAAATAATCATGTTATGAATGCATCGACATTTCACTAGAAATCAATGTTTGTCATTATGTATCCATACCCTTCCCAACGGCAACTCAAAAAGTAACTTACATTTTAAAATTTCAATAATGATATTGATCCAAAAGATGCCTCAAAGTGTCATATTATATATGCACGCGATACCTCCAGGCCCTAGCACCGACATTTTAAAACTTGTGAAATTGATGCTGGCATGGTAACCTAATGTTTTTTTTATATTTAATTGTCAGTAATAAGAGAACTATGTTCAACTACAATAATGCCAATATGTCTGTCTCTTTTTTGTTAAGATGCCATAAGTACAGTGTCTTAATTTGTCATTAATAGCCTGGGTCTGAAATTTTAAAATGTGCATATTTACTTAATGGAAGGCCCTAAGAGAAATAGGTGAAATCAGAGTTATATAGGTTTGTAATTGCTTCCATATGCATCACAGTTTATTTAACATTAGGAAGGCAAACAATCAGAATGTTCTAACAATTGGAAAAAAAAAGTTACACTTTGGAACTAAGAAGTATATAATTATAGTGTACAGCTGGTGTACACGTCCTGTTCACAAGCTAGACTTTATCACTAGAGGGCGGCATGATTCAGAATTTGAATGGTTTTGAGAGGGAGATCTCATGTTGTTAGTATGAAAAGGCGGCGTGCTCTATCATTATTGTAAATTTTGTTCATCTAGTGGTACATCTTAGAACTATGAAGTGTAGCAAAATGACTTTTAAGGTGATACATACAATACATTTCTATGCTCTCTCGGTTTTGTGGATATTTGACACACAACTCTTGTTCTTTTCATCTTTTTATTCGGGTGAACTAAGTTCTCGGTCACTTCAGGCTTGTAATACAGGTAGGTATAACATTTTATTATGACTTGATACAATGATTGACCTCCTATGTCTATCAATGCATGTACATATTCAGGAAGGACACTTTGATGATAACAGTACTGTTCAAAATGTAAATTGTTCATCAGTGTGTCTCTCTAAATGATAAACAGTTATAGAACTCTGTATTAAAGGGAGCCAAAACCAATATATTCAATGACATTTTCCTACTCAAATACTCATGGACATCAATTCCTTGAGCCTATTCCTGGACCATGTTAAAATCTAGACCGTGAAACATGGAAGAAAATTATTAAAAACATGTTTTCCTTGCTCAACTGAATTAATGTGGATCCACAAAAATGAAATTCATTTATAATTACAAACAAATGGAAATATCTCTCATGGAATTCTGCTTCAGTTTGAACTAGTTTTCACAGCCGATACTTTACCACTGACCTTTACTGGACTCATCTAACATATTTTTATACTTATCTGAATTTTGAAAATGTTGTCAATTATATTGGTTTTGGCTCCCTTTATTATTGATTGAATTAAATTATGAACATGTTTTTCCAAAACAATGTGGCCATTTATTAACCAATAATACTCTGTAGCCACTCAAGTCTATGAAGGAGGCATATGGGATGTTTTTATCACATTCTAAAACTCATTAAAGAATATTACATGATATTGAGAAAGTAATGATAGTAATGCTGATGAGGTCCAAACTAATGCACAGAAATGCAGAGGTGTTGGATAAAATGTGTAGGTTTGATTATGCAATAAAGTAATTCTCCATTGACATAAAGAGAGATATGAAAGTAACATTGTCAACATTTTGCAATGTGAACTTGGAAGCAAATTACACTTCAATTGTGGTGTTCAGTTTACAAAGTACAAAACACCCTACTTGTATAGCAGTATGACAATAGAGGTTCTGCTATGCTATTGCTTGTTTATAATGTATGTAACTTCATAGGTGTATGAGGTCATCTTGACCACTGAGACCTCTAGAGGTCAGATTAAGGCACTTAGGATTTCATTTGGACAAGGTAACTTCTCAGTACCAACACTTTTCAAATGTGCATGTTGAATATGAAAATGTTCATTTGTATAACAAATAAAGAGAGACAAAACATAAAGATTACTAGCTATAGGCAATCCTGAACAAGAGGATAATGGAAAGTTAATTACTCTAATGTACAGTAGTTCCTATATGTCAAGAAAAAACAATGACTAAAATTGTTTGATGCAATCAGTTGTAATCCTGTACTTGATTTTGAATTGGATGTGTTTATCATACATGATAAACTTCAGATTAACCAGACATACATACATTAACAGGGTTCGCATGATATAAATGATATATTTCAGAGGACGATTGCTCATTACTTGATTCCATGGAAATTGTGTAGATAATGTGCGTTTTGATAAATGGGATGTTATGCCAAAAAGCTGATCCTTTCATACAGTTTATGTTCTGAAGAAGCTTACTATAATGTACAGGAACATGGATTTCCATCATTATTATATACATCTGCATAACCACTTGATGAGGAAGTACGAGGTGGGTTATCAACCCAAGATAAGTCAGAAATTTAAACTAGAGCGCTAGGCCTGCAGGGTGTCATAAGGCTGATATTCCTGAAACACCTTAGGTTGATAACCTACTGAGGAAACTGAGGTTGGTTATGGATTCACCATACCCTGGCAATAATTCAAAGTGAAATCGATCTTAAAGCTTAGTCTCATCAAAAAGAAGCAGAATTATTTTCTACTGACCTGCAGAGTAATAGTACTTAGGTTATCACCCTGCTTGTATCAGTGATGCTTTAAACTTCCGGACCTGTTTCACTATAGTGTATGATATATTTATAACAATATAGTTATTGTATCTTTCAAATCTTTCCCCACATATACACATTCGATGAAAATAATATAAGTGAATAATATAATGATGTATGTATGCTCCCTGCAAGATATATGATAGTTCTTTGAGAAGTAATTAGCAAACTATATTCTGGCATGATAAAGGCAATGGTTTCCTATAATCAGCTGACACTTCTTATTAGTTGACCAAAGTTATAGAGAAATCTAACTTTGTGCAATATGATTGTCGGTTTTTTAATAAGAATTCTCATTTAATATGAATTGATCTTCCGGATAGGTTATTAACAGTTGTACTTATATAACAAAACAGTGGTAACACAAATTGGTTAAGTTATAGCTGTAGTCAGCATTGTGGAAATACCATAAATCATGACAAATATGGTTATTCAAAGATATGTTAGTCAGCTTATTTGACAAAGAATACCAGTCAATTCAGTGTACAAAGCAAGGTAAGACCTAAAATAAAATCAAGCTCATAACAACTAACAATAGTGGCTCTACAAAGCATAGCAAACAATAACAACAGCAAAACAAATCAACAATATGCATATTCTTCATTAAACAATTGATTGTAATTCTAATGTAGACAACAAGTCCATTTTGGGTTTCAACCCATCTGGAAGAGTAATATAATCAGGCTTCTCAAACCTCTCGGTATCTCTCAGTGCTTTACAAAATCGGTCTACTTTCGCGAATATTTTCTGCTGTTCTTGCGCTCCCTTTGACCATGCACACTCCGTAAGCAGTAATATAGATTCATACACCACAGCCTTGTGTTGATCCTCATTAATTCCTGCAAGCTCCCCTGTCAGCCTTGCAGTCAAAATCCCTGCAGCTGCACTGGTTATGCCAATGCAGAAGTTGTTGGAGAGAATGGTCCAGCCCAGATGTGCCCTGAAGTAGAAGCAGATGAAGGCTGTGATGTCTCCTAGTAGGAGCAGGATCATAAGGGCTGTGAACAACCAGAGAGCCCTCTTCAGGTGAGGGTTGGAGATGTCACCACCTGACTGCTGGATGTACTCCACCTTTGCTCTTTCCTTCTTCAGCCTCTGGAAGCCTCCCCAGCCTGCTGCCAGTCTTGCCACAATGATCTGGAAAATGTTTTTAATTTTTTAATTTCTAAGGTTCATTATAAATATCAATGTGTGCCCCTGGTTTCACAAAGTAGTATAAAATATACAAATAACAATAATTTGGTAAGCTTCATTTCATGTATCATTTGTGTTATTTTCAGCTTATTTCACTTTAATTGATTTTAGCAGAAGAAATGTGGGGAAAATGTAATTTGGGGCAAATTGTGCCTTATGACTGCTATTAAGTGAAAGAATAGTAATTGGTTAGGTCTTCTTAGAAATAAATGGTAAATAATGGGTGGAAAGTGGGGAAAATAATGGCATGGTAAACACATTTTTCATTATTTCATTTTTGGTCATAATGAAATAATGCTCATCTACAATATATCATCATGCCACTTTTTTGTTTAAATGTCAAAGGGCCCTAATATAACCATGAACACCATTGAATGGTTTGATATCCCATGTAAGGCCATATTCCACATACCACTGTCCCTGCCGATTTTAAAATTCGGCCATTGGAATATATTATATATAAAGGTCAAAAATAGAAATGCTATACATCATTAGAAAGGTCTTATGATTCTCTTTCAAATGATATATAAAATGTAAGGATTAATGCCATATTCTCAAAGAAAATCAACCAAATGTAAAATAGGCAGCATCAAAATCGGTATGTTGTATATGGCCTTTAATCTTGTAGTGATAATTTGGTCGGTAGGCTGTGAATGATTCCTTACCTGTAGGGCTACGTAAGTCTCGACACATGAGGCCGCTAGATGGAGGTCCTCAGCCTCAGTGCGCATGTTGAGGCCCTCTTTGATTGCCCCAAGGGCTACGGCAGACATATGTAGGGTCAGCAGGAGGGGTTCGGCCGTGAACAGGGTCCAAGCAAACTTCTGTAGGGTACATACAAATAACATGTATCAATTCAGTGGTGGATCAAACAGAGGGAGGAGGAGGTCTAGGGGGTTCTGATCCCCCTATTTGGTTGATGACTGTATCGTGTAGGGTAAGCAGGAGGGGTTCGGCCGTGAACAGGGTCCAGGTAAACTTCTGTAGGGGTGCATACAAAAAACATGTATTTATTAGAGAAGCAAATCCAGGAGGGGAGGTCATCTTCTAGGGGGTTCTGACCCCTCTTTTGGGCACGGCAGACATATGTACGGTCAACAGGAGGGGTTCGGCCGTGAACAGGGTCCAGGCAAACTTCTGTAAGGGTGCGTACAAAAAACATGTATTAATTCAGGGATGGCTCAGAGGGGGTGTCTGGGGGGTCCTGAACCTCCCTTTTTAGGTCATGGTAGTCATATGTAGGGTCACCAGCAGGGGCTCAGACGTGACAGGGTCCAGGCAAATTTCTGTAGGGGTGCGTACAAGAAACATGTATTAATTCAGGGTTGTATCAAAGGGGGAATCTAGGGGGTCCTGATCGCCCCCCCTTTTTGGGTCATGGTAGTCATATGTAGGGTCAGCAGGATGGGTTCAGCGGTGAACAGGGTCCAGGAAAACCTCTGTGGGGTTGCGTACAAAAAACGTGGTTAAATTCAGGGATGGCTCAGAGGGGTGTCTAGGGGGTCCTGAACCTCCCTTTTTGGGTCATGGTAGTCATATGTAGGGTCAATAGGAGGGGTTCAGCCGTGAACAGGGTCCAAGCAAACTTCTGTAGGGTACATACAAATAGTTTAATTGGGCCACATGCAACAGTATTGTTACAGGTGGCGTCATTGCCGCCATCTGGTGGAAACCCACAACACCACTACTCTACTATTTCCTATCTCCCCCTTTCCCCCATTATTCCATACTCCTTCTTCCTTCTTCTCTATATATCCTCCGTTACCACTACAACTTCTCCAATTTCTCCAACCACCCACCCAACCTTCTTTTTAACATTATTATTTTATTCCTTATATATATATATATATATATATATATATATATATATATATATATATCATATATCTTCAAATTAAAATTATTATCAAATAAAATTTTAATTTCCCCAAACTTCATGCCTCTGGTATTTCTTTCCACCTGGTGAGGGGGTGAGGGCTGTTTTGCTCAGGTAGTGGTTATGTAACCTACTTCTGGCTTCTCACACTGCCTGATTCTAACAACCATTGTAGGACAATGCCCTTCAACTGCTGAACATGAGATTGTGTAACTGGTCATTGAGAACAAAGAGAATTAAATGACTAAAGCCATGACTGATTGGGGAGTCTCCACGATTAGCTACTATACTATTATAGATATAACTAGGGACTCACAAAAGAAGATGAACTTACTTTACAAGTGGTCCTCTTGCTGGGCTGGCAGCATGGCAAGCACTCCTCCTTGAAGATATCCCCGACCAGTTGGTCCCTCTGGATGCCCCTGTCGATCCTGAACCTTGTCACGTACCTGTTTCCCCGTTTGGCGTCAGTGCCTAGTACTAGACACCCGTCGGTGGACTGAGATACATCTGAGACGCCTGATGCTGTGGTAGTCTGGAAATGAATTTATAATTATATCAAATGTAATCAATGAATTCTTCCAGATGCGATTACCCGGTTATTAGTATTTTGGCCTACCTGCAGGCTAAATCAAGGTGCATTGTGGGTAACATGTTAACATGTCCGTTTCCTGTCATAAGCCTTTAACATATCATAATTGTTTATCTTTGACATTTTCCTTTTTTTTGAGATAATAAAGAGGTAGAATATTAGACACTGTTTCTTTTTGTAGTTGTATGTTCTTCAGTTTCTGAAGTTAATCTAAAAATATCTTCATTATAATAAATTTTGCCATAAGATGCATTATTTCTATTGGTTCTCCCATGTTTTGTCCACAAAATATGCCAAAATTAGCCTGCAGGAGCATTGAATACAGGAAAACTTGGAACTGCGTCTTCCTGGAATAATGAATTTGTGAAAAAATATCATTCGGGTGGTAGGAAAGCCAATGATGGCTCCAGAGTCATTTAATCATGCATGTACATGAAATGAGTTGAATTAATGGAACATAAAATTTGTAAGAGTCAACGACCACCCCCTTTGTCTCAAAATGACACCAAGTCACATGACACGAAACTTTTGAGACTTAGTGCTTTTTTAGTGCCATAACACCCTCCCCCCCCCCCCCCGCGCTGAATACTATAGACCTAATTCAATAGAGTGGCGTCCTGCCAGTGGGATAGGCCTGAAGATATGAGATATGGGCTTGAGATATGGGTTTCAATAGGAATTGTTGGCAACGGGGCTTCTATTGTAAGGTTCACTAAGCAGGTTCGTGGGAAAGGTGTAACCTGGTAGCAATTATTGCTACCAGTGTTATATTATAGGCTAATGGCAATAATTATCATTAGCTATTTGTTTGCGCCATTTATTTTACTTTAATCACAGACAGTGAGGGTTTGTTGCAATACTTAGGTATTCATCATTAACACAATTCTTTTTTTTTAATCCACGTGTACAGCTTACATTAATAAGATTTCCCTGAAGGTCGATTTTTAAGGAAAATAAAGAGGAAAAGGGACAAAAATGTTCAAATATGTTGTGAGTAGGAACATAGCTTTTTCGTCAGTCTGACGGCGAATCTTATTTTTTTTCTTAGCACAATTTGGAATCATTTGCGACAAGGAATAACCAGAAAAAATTCTAAACAAAGAATTCAAAACCTGAGTCTCCTTTGTAGGAGTCGTGTTTACCAGGTCTTAATGCTGCTGCCATCTGGTGGAAATTAGACGCACTATCTCAATGATTCAATATTTAAGGAAAAGGTAAACCTTTTGATCTCTAGGAAACAATAAAAGAGGGTTTAGAGACATCGGTTTAATATGAAGGAACTCACTTTTTTCTGACCGAAAAAGAAACATAAAAGATCAATCTACTTTAAGATATTTTTTCTCAATAGTCTTGATCGAACTGATTATGATTAAGTGGAAATTTCTTCAAATGGCAATCAAATATATTATGTTATATCAGAACAACCCAACTTGACCTATACCACACTACCAAAGTACTACATGAAAAGTTAAGTTACATTCAACAACATATATGTAATAATCCAAAGAAAAGAATCAGTCTGGAACGGATTGTTTTTTTGTTACTGCCATTGGAGTTCATTAATTCATATTACATGTCAGTAGTTTTTTCCACCAGTAGGATTATATTCCTGCGTTGGAGATAGCCAATCAGGATTGAGCTTACAACTAGGTCACGCGAAACAAGGACAGGAGCAGAGTGTATGAATATATGTATACCAACACTTTTTTCAATTTCAAAACTTCACACAGCTTGTCAAGTGGAGTGGTTAAGTACCTACAGATTTACCAATTGGTAATACACGTATTGAATGTGTGGACAGTTGTGAATATACATTGATAGAGAATTGAATTTTAAGGACTAAGACAAAAAGGGGTTTTAAAATTATATCTCAAAGATTTTACATTTTTAAAAAACTTAAAGATCAATTGATCAAAAAAGGTAAAATTGAGGCAATTAAGTCGATGATCCTACCCTATTTTCAATATTGTAATGTTTATTATGTATGTGCGGTGAAGGACAAAGAGGAATTTGTGTTGATGAACTACATGTGAGACTCAATGTTTAATTATGAAATAAACATTTATTAGTATGTATTTATTATGGAATAAAAAATCACACTGTTATTTTGAAAGAGAATATTCGAAACTTACGTTTTTTGGATGCACCTGTGGTTAAGTTAAATCAGCATAATAACAATATAATGTATAAATTATCTCCTCTATATATAAAGGTGGCCAATTATTGAATGGACTCTCGGCCGAGGTTCGTAATGCAGATGATTTAGAAACATTCAAAGAAATGGTTGTACAATACCTATAAATGTATATGACTGAAAAACTGTTTTGATTAATTATGGTAATCTATGCATCAGAGGTTTCATGTATGCGTGAAATTTATCACCCGCACGGCCGAGCAGCGGGCCGTACAGAGGCCAGGGTGTACTGACATGTTGTACGGCCCGCTCGTCGTGTTCACTGTCTAGAGCATATTTAGAGCATATTTAGAGCATATTTAGAGCGTTTCTTGGGTGATAAAATGTAAAAGGCCCTTATGGGACGTCCTCGGGCCCTCTTATATTAGTAACACCCTATATGTAACACAGGATCGAGAATGGTGTTTCATAAAGAAAAGAACATTAGAGTCCCAACACCTCTCTCAAGAGCCCTCCGTTAGGGTCACAAGATCCATGAGCGTTGCTAGCTCCTAGGCCTATACGCCGTATGCGGGTCTGAAAATAGTGCATCTCGCAACGAATTTTCGGGGAAATCGCGAACGGACGTTGGGGGTGCATTTAACATAGGATCCTATGGGAGAAAACAGGTTATTTCGCTGTAACTTTTTAAATACAACTCCAATCTTCATGCAGTAAATGAGAAAAAGGTTGGAATTGATCCCAGGAATGCCATACAAGCCTTCAAATTTTCGCATTTTGTCAATTCTTTGCATAATCGCGAAAATTCACGTTTTCTCCATAGGGGCCAATGTTAAGTAAGGTCACTTCTGGGGTGACGACCAAAGAAATTTCACGCATCTTATGCTCACGATTCCTAAATTTGGATTCGTGAAAATACACAAAATTTTAGATTCGTGACATTTTTTTCTGGATAAAATCACTCTAATGAAATTGCAATTTATTTCTAATCGATATAATGAAGTATTTTACATAAATATTTGTTTGGTCGGCACTCCTGGAGCCCAGTATTCCACCGCGCGACGTCGAAAATTCCGAGCATACTGCTAACCCGTTTAATCTGTATAGGTAAAGACTCCTTCAGCTAGTTTATTACATGGCAACCTCCATTATATAGAACTCCTTCACGATTCTTTATGGTACAGGCTGCTCGTCGAATTATAGGTATGGAATACAGCCCATTTGTCATTGATTGGTTTTTAGCGGGGATAAAAATATCAAATTTCCGATCAATTGTTTAGCCATAAACTACTCCGTATGCATGGCAATACAGACGAACTTAAAAAATTAATGAGTTAAAAGGCATTACTGCCTTTCATGTTTTTTAATGAACCAGCATATAGCATTGACATGATGTGTGAAGTCAGACCACTACGATGGAAATATAATGTCACGGTAATTTTTCTGTACTATATTAATGTGGAACATGTGTCACTGTATAAATTTTCGATACGTAGGGGTGTTCAAAAATGAGGTTCCACTTTACTAAGTAGTTTTCTATTGGAAAATAGTAGTTCTTTACTGCTGCAATATTTAACAAACATAATTTGTCATTTCCTGCATATTCCCATGTAAATAATTCCGTTTCACATCTCTCAAAAGTTGTGTTGTGATATAATTTCTACATAGGTATCAAATGTAAGGCTCCAAAGATTTTCAAACTAGGTGGTACTGGTGGGGTCAGTCACAAAACCATTTTAATATTGCATAGATAAACCAACAATTTTATTTAAAACGTTGTATTTCAAAGCCATACAGAAGCTACAGCAGTAGAAGACCGTTACCAATAGGCTCACGGTTAAGTTTGAGCTGTAGAAGATATATTTATGGACAGGTAGGTACTAGGACAAAAAAGTGTAAAGTTAAACCATGGTACCCAGAAAGTATGAAGAAAGTGAAAGGACTCATTTTTTATGTTTTACTGCAGTCCATGAATTACGTAAGTATTTTGACATGCTTTATAGACCTTCATAGTTCTAATGAGCAGGTGCGCACCTGCCAAGCCCCCCCCCCCCCCCCACCCCCCAAAAAAAAGAGGGGGGAGGGGGAGGGGACGAGTGGGGGGAGAGGCAGGTCCGAGCAAAGATAACAGTTAAAAATACGCTAAACCTGTCCACCCCAAACCCTCGGTAAATAATGAATGGTCCCTTAGAAGAACCCTTTTTGCTTGTGAAATGGCTTAGCAAATATTTCCTATCCTTTGAAGCGGGTTGTCTCGCCCATGCTAGCTAACATGATGGTAGTCACAGTTAGTAATAACTAAAACGTGTTTGGACTTTCCTGCAAACTGAGAAACGTGTCTCTTGTTAACTTGTTGTTGGTCTTGAGAAAATGAGAATTTCCTTTTTGTCTATGACTGAAGCCAGAGCCCTTGTGACCTCCTGGTTAAGTCCAACAATTATTGGAGGTAATGTATATTTTCTAGTAAATACTAGAGTTTGTTTTTATCATAGGAAAATTTACTGTGCAAACCACAAAATACCACCAGATTGAATATCACAGTGGTGCAAAATATAGTTGCAACATAGTTTTCTTACACAGCAACATCTTGCAAACACGTTGCTAACCATCTGATTTTAGTTAGTTATAAAGTTTTAAGAATTAAAACTAGATTGAACTCTATCCGGCAATGTTTGTAAACAGGATATCTAGAGTACCCCATGCAAAAAATGTATAGCATTGACTACTAGGATTCATGATTTCTTAATGGAGACAGATGATATAGGCAAAGTGCTAACCCATAAAGTATTCATGTGCATGAATGTGACATTTTCCCCATATTACATATACTAGCAGCTAGTATATATAATACATATATAGCAATTAGATACGTGATATGTATATCCTAAACACCCAATATAAAAGCCATATTCTGTATTTAGGACAGACATATCACATATCTAATTGCAGCAGCCATATCAATTTTTGTTTTAGGAACACGAATTATATATAGTATATCACATTTTCATATGGACAAAATCCGATCTGTGATGTGGTCCTCAGCCTATACTTCCCTCTTTGGTGGACACCTAACATGATATGACTAATGTAATTAGATACGTGATAATTTGTATCCTGAATAATCACAAAAATGTATGTCTAATAATAATTTTTGTTTTAGTTCTCCTGTTTCTTTTGTTATCAAAATCTCGTATGGGACTGAAGAGTGTACAGGGCCAGATTCAGAATTTTGGAAAGTGAGAAGGTGCGTGCCTGGCAGCCCGCCCCGCCCCGCCCCCTAAAGAATAAAATAAATAAATAAATAAATAAATAAAATGTTGAACTATTTAATGTAAAATCGTCCGGTCCAGAAGGTCCGAGCAAAGATTTTGCTGTAACACGTCCCCCCCAGCCCCCCCCCCCCACCCCCACCCCCCACCCCAGCCCCTTTTTTAAAAATTCAAATTTCTAGATCCGCCGCGATGTGGGGGGGGGGGGGGGTGTTGGCGAGTACATGTAAGGTATACCACAATTTGTCCACTTTATAAATCCACTAAAAATGGTAGGGTGGGGGTCCCCTCACCTCTCCCTTGATCCGCCACTGGTGCATACTTACCGAACTAGTTGCTCGTTTCAACCCAAAGAGTTCATCCGTAAACTCCATGGCCGACTCGGACACGTTACCCCGAGACCCCATGGTGACGTCAGGATGGTATCAACCTATGGGAAAAAGAAACAGTACTTAATTGCTATTAAGCTTTCATATAATATTCACTGAGTGAGATAAGGATTGAGAAAGTTTTCCTATAATGTGTGAGAAATCCTTTTTTGAGATGTTATTTCAATATGAAAAAAAATATGGTAATTTGACTAAAGCCCCGGCTCCACTGCCCGACAATAGAATTGAGTTGAGTTGGGTTGGGCTCAGTCCTACAGTGGAGGCGGGGTTAAGACTAGAGTCTTAGCACTTTGCTACGACTAAACCGTCGGGTCCTAGATCTTGAGATGTCAAACATGTAAGACTGGATAGTCGGGTCTTAGAGGGGTGTGCAGTAGAGTTATATAGGTTTGGGGTACCCTTTAACTACGACTATGGGGTCTAACATGTGGCATGGTGGAGTTTGGTTCTATGACCAGACAGTCGTAGTTCCTGGCGCCTCTTTTTGCTACGACAATCGAGTTGAGTTGAGTTAGGCAGTGGAGCCGGGGCTTTAGTGTCCATATATACATTACTCCTATAATTTATATGCAATTGACTTAGTGACCTACATTAGTTAAAGACTGCTGTTGAAATTCGCATAATATAAGCTAAAGTGTACTTATCTTAGTACACTTTGATTAATTGTATGTTATGATGTCCATATGATTCACTTACATGGACGATCATCAGTGATAAATATAAAAAAGAAATCATGAAACGTAAAGCAGATATTCAAACATAATATCTTAGATTTTTTTCTCTATTACCATTATAGATCATTACAATTATGGATAATTATTTTACAATTATACAATTATACATGCTCTACGGTAGCTCTTTTAGTCATAGAAGTTCTTCCATTAGTGAAAGATACGAAGAGTAAGACATGATTATACGTAATGTGTGTATTTATCTTAGTGCCCACAAGGCAAACTTCACTAAGTCAGCCAACTGGTCAGTGCTAAAATCTGCCAATTCTACGAGAATAATCGGTTTATTTTAGCATTGATTCATATCAAACATGTACATTCCAATACTGATTGGTGAACTAAACTGGTGCACACGTCGGCTATTTCCTGTGCTAGGAATCAGCCAATTTGTGTACAGATTCAGCCTAGTGGGTATGGGGCTTAACTCTCTCAGCTACATGATACAGATTTTCAGTAATGGGGCTAGAATGTAGTGGAAAAGAAAGTAGGATCACATGTGGCCAGCACATGTTAGACACTATAACCCTGAAGGCATGTGAGCACAGATGTAAAGGTGTGAGAAGGTGATGTTTCTTCAGACTTCTTGGTTATGGCCCTCACAAACATCTGACAAAAAATGCTAAGCCAGACATGAGGTATTGCCTTTATATATTAAGTACCAGGTTGCAAGGTAAGTAGGGAGAGAGGACCTTACAGCTCAGATAACCTGCCCCATGGTGATATTATAAATCCAAGAGAAATAAAGGGATTATAGATAATTCAGTACTGGGATGATTTACTCTTAGAATCAACATAATGATATGGACTCAGCTTAATTGAAAGGTTTATATAGTTATTAGTTGTGCCATTTATGTAAGTTATAGGATATTATGTCTTTATATGCCCCACTCCCATGTGCCTAAAAAGGTAGTTATGGTTCATAGATATCCCAGTTAATTAATAAAGAAAACAAGGTGATATTCGTAAAATATTCACTGGTAATCAAACATAAGTGTGCCCTCAGAGGAACCTCTACATCATAAAGTTTTATGGCCATATTCCATACACCGAAAGTGTGGGCCGCCGATAATGACTGTCTTCCTTGGTGACATTCCATACCAGCAGCCCATACTTTTGTTGCATAATCGGCTGCTGAAAGTGCATAATCGGCGGCCGAAAGTGTGATAGGGCAGCTAGTAGAAAATCGGCAAAAAAAAAGAAGAGCATTACCGGTATGTGGAATACGGCCTTTAACAACTTCACTGTGACAAAGAAGAAAAGTGATTATGATAATAGGCAGTATGATAATAGGCAGACCTCTTAAAATGGTCGTGCAAAGCATGGGAAGAAGACAGCATGTTGTTTGGTTTCATTGTGTTCCTATGTAGTTTTAAAAGTACCTTTTCTTGAATGTATACTCAGTAGCTTTGTATAGTAGTGTTAAATTTGATGACAAGAAATTGTTAAAGTTACAACCAACGTGATAAATGGAGACGATCATGGATCCTGTCGAACTGAACTGTCCTACTTATGTTTTTGTTTTATTCTTCTTTTTTCGGGGCGGAGCGGGGGGGGGGGGGGGCCTCTATCAATTACGCAAGCACAAAGGGGTTAGGAGATCAAGGGCTTTAGTACATGTCTAATGCGTATAACATGTTAAAGGGGATAGGGGTCTAGAAATCATGTCAAAATATGTATGTAATTACAGGATGACCTCTTTTTTATTGTTTTTTGTATGGGTTATGATTGCACTGCCCTGCCCTGAACTATACAGTTAATGGGATAATGATGGTGTGAGGTGGCTAGTGCAATGCTGGTGTGATTAATTATAGCACTACATGCCATACCAATAACTATCATAAGGGGTGTACAGATATGGACGGCAGCCAACTGGTACAGTTGATATATCCTAGGATAATGCCTATCTCGTCCCCCGACGAAAAACAATATAATACCAATAACATATATTATTTTGTGCAGCAAGATCTGAATCAAAATGATTGTTTCTGGGTGTTGACATGATGTAGACGTTCTGCAACCACACTTACTTCAATCTGTTGTCATCTCACTAAAGGGCCATACCCACTAGGCGATTTTACCGTCGCCGAGCGACTGTACAAGAAACACATTGTCGGCACAATTGCCCGGCGACTACAGTCGCGGGGCGATTCTCCGTGGGTATGGTGCGCATTCTCGGCGACTGGCGACGGACAACAGGATCGCCGGGCAAATCGCCGAGCAAATCGCCGAGAAAATATCAAACATGCTAGATAATACCGTCGCCGGGCGATGACGACGGCCGTTCTTACCGTCGCCCGTCGCCCAGCAACGGTAAAATCGCCTAGTGGGTATGGGGCTTAAGTCTATACAAATCCACCGCCATAAGTTTTGCGTTTCAAACAACTGTTGTGTCCTAGGAATGATTAAGTAATTATTGTCGATTCATTTATTGTACAAACTAATCACCTTACAGTCATTGTTGTTCATAAATCAATGTAATTATGGTATTCATGACGACAAGAGTTGATATTACTGTAATGGTGATGTTTTTCATATTCCACCCATATGCTCACAATTTCAAAATTTGAAATCTTGAAAAAACACAACATTTTAGGTTCGTGACTTTTTTTTGTTAAAAACACTCTAATTAAATTGCAATTTATTTCCTGTATGAATATTTATACTTTATACATGTTCTTATAGGGACATTTTCCTCCACAAATCCGTCACATATCTTTTTTACACTTTCATGCATCGTTTTGTACATGCGTGATCGTTTTCATGAGTTGTTTGTGCATGCATTTAGATGCGTGAAATTTCTTTGGTCGGCCCTCCTGCTGCATGATTTTAGTTGCAATGCACTATATTTCAGGCTTGCAAATTCTATGTGAATGATTCGCATAGGGCCAATTATTCCCAAATGTGACTGTAATGTCATTCTTTGAGGAGTTTTATGAGAAAAGCAGGAATAATTCATGTTGGTTGTGTCGATTCACTGACTTTTAAATCTTACTTTTAATCGAAGTGAACTTTAATACGGCATTTTACGTTTTCATAATTTCCACTGGTTCGTTTTGCCCAAGGTGAATCTTTAAAATACTTTCTCCAACATGCTAAAACCACGTATAGTATACACTTTGCCATGGCAAAACCACAAAGTAAATTTACATGCATAGGTGTCTGAGCCTTATGTAAATCCTATATGTTTGTCAAGCAGAATCACCAAAAGAGGTATATTATGTACACTATATTGCACTTTGTGTTTTCAAATGTTTGGTTTGACCCAACACAGATCATTTACATTACTGTTACTAACATGTGAGTAAATAACCCGAATCCAGCCCCAAAAACAAATACCATAGCAAATCCACCATCCTATATAAATCATTTAAATTTTGTTGCATTTTGCATTTTGTTTTGCGCTGCCTTTTTGTTTCCAGTAAAATAACAGATAGCCCTAAATTGACAGAAATGCCTTCACATGAACCAAACACTGCATATAGTATTTAATGTTGTTGCCGTGAACAGATATATTAGAGTACTAGTAGTTTATGAATAACACTGAATACAAGGCAATTAGTTTAGACAATAAGGAAATATACAATATTTAGACCTATCAAATCCTTCATCTTATTAACTCTAAATAATTATTTAGAAATCAGACAATGTGGACACGGCAATAGTTGAAATGCAACTGGCCAATTGGTTGTAGCCGTATATTTATATAGTGTAATGACAACAGATCAACATAACGGTGATTACAGAATAATCACAACGTTAACCCTTTCAGGACTAGAGAATGCCTTATGGCATCTTGGACATAAAGATAAGTGAAAAGTTATCTATAGAAGAGGCCTTCAGGGTTACATAGGTGAAAAAACCTTGATAAAAGAGTGATTAGAACTGAAGTTATCACCGTATACATATGTGTACCCCTTCTCACATAAACATAATTTGGAATGTGCTACTACCGCTATTAACGGAAATACAGCCAGTTGTATTCATATGTCAATATTTTGACAACGATCAAGAAAATTGCAAAAAAGTTCATATCTCTGGATCTAATTAAGCTATTCTATTTCTGTTTTCAGCTAATTATAGCTTAAGTCTTTAGCTATTATTTCTCACAATTGCATTTGGCAAAGTTTGATTCAATGTTTCCATGGCAACCTCCTAATCAGGTTCAAAGGGTTTTATCATTGAAAACGTTCCATTTACATTCTATTTAGAATGTTTTCTGCGATGAAAATATTATTGAATCTAAGCTTATTTTGGAATCAGGATGAAATTATATTATAGTTGGGTTTTCAAAATAATTTATTTATATTTTCTATTTTTCCTATTTTTTTCCATAAAATATTGATATTAGAGACTATCAATTTAATTGAATTTTAGGTTTTCCTCAATTCCCATGAAATCCTAAGGGAATAAGCAAATTACTATTCAATGGTATTGTAGGAACCAGAAACTCAACCTTAATGACATCAACACTTACTATTTTGTCATTTCAAAATATTTTTGAATGTGGGATGTCTCCGAAAAAGCATGAAATACACCAAAAATGGGCCTTGCAGATAAAGCCCTAGTCCTTAAAGGGTTAACAGGGACATGCAGAAATAATAATAATTTTGGTTCAGGTCAAGCTGCACGCAGTACTAGTAATACATAATACCCCCTATAGCATAGTATCACCAACCATCTACTAGGTCTATACCTTGGTCCTCTAGTCTGTGATTGACAAGTATTACCTTATCTAAAACAGTAACAGATAAGATGAGTGTCATATCTCGAAGAATAAACAGGTGAGGAGGCCACGCTCTGCACTTGACTATGATAGCTTTCCTTTCAGCTGTTGCCAAACATCATGGCTGAGTATTTAATCATTTATATCAAGGAACTCCACAACCCTCAAGATGATAGGCTTCTCTTCTATAAGTTAATACAACAACGACTCTCATTTGTGTGAGCAGAGGGTGCATGGGTGATATGTATATACTTTGCAATTATCCATCATTAATCTAATAAACATAGATATCTTACTGTGTCAGTATGTCTTCACCTCTTGATGCACACAATATTACATAATAGGCCCTGTATAATAGCACCACTGACTGTTCTCTAGTCTGTATGTGATTGACAGGTATTACCTTATCTATTATAGTAACAGATAAGATGAGTATCATATCTCGAAGAATAAACAGGGAAAGAGGCCACACTCTGCACTTGGCTATGATAGTTTCTTTCAGCCGTTGCCAAACATCATGGCTGTGTGTTCAATTATTTAGACCAAGGAACTTCACAGCCCATAAGATGATAGGGTTCTCTTCTATAATACAATGATGACTCTATTTCGTCTGTAGAGAGGGTGCATGGTTGATATGTATATACTTTGTGATGATCTATCATTAATCTGATAAACCTGTCTATAGACTGGTTCAGCATGTGTACATTGACATTTGTGCAGTCTAAATATTATGTTGTAGTTTATGTATATTTGCGTATGAGCATGTATCTGTGTGTATAATCTGGAGCCATATTTTTGTAACTGATTTCAGTGATTAGGCTAATAATTTGAATTTTGATTAGTGTCTTATTCTGTACGTATTCTTTCTGTCAATCAAAGTAACTACACCTAACAATACCTTTTGAAGGCACCCCCTGACACACAGGGCAGGCCTGCTGCTGCCAGCAGAGCCCCCACTCACTGACCAATGAAAAAAGCTGGCACACACAACCCGGCTACCAGTACACAAAACTGACCAATGGGCAGTAAGTTTACTAAACTGGCGGCAAAAGGAGGGCCATGTGAAATATTTTTTCACCCACGTGGTCATTCGCGGTCTTGTTCACAGAGAGTCCACACAAGCCCCACCACCACCCACCTTTTGAAGGTTTTGTTTACTTTTGGTGACAGAAAGCATCAGCAAATCAGTTACAACGATATGGACCCTGGTGTGTCAATTGTAGGGAACTACGCACAGTTCTATGATATGATTACGTGTGCATGTGTGTGTGCGGCTGTCATTCTCTGATCAACCTCTCCTTTTTTCTTTTTTTCTTTTATTTTCTTTTTTTACTTTCTTTTTTTCCATTTTACTGTAATTTAGAAATATTAAATATGCAGTCATTAAATATTATGTTCAAATTGAAAGATAAATTTGGTAAAAGAAGTTTGAACAATAGAAATACACATTCCTGCCATGAATTAAGATTTCCCATTGCTAAACCGAACTTGACAGTTTATTCTGGAAGCCCATATTATATTATAGTGTTAAATCATGGTTACAACTCCCCACAGAGATCAAATTGACACAAAATAAAGATACATCTAACACTGTTTAAGAACTTTGTGAGAACTTGGACAGAGATCAAATGACACAAAATAAAGATACATTTGTGAATAATCGTGGGATTTGGTGTCCTAGAGGGGGAAAGTATGAAAATGAATTTAAAATCATACCTTTCAGACAATGCAAACCGTTTTTAAATATTCAAATTAGAGGCTGGGATATGGGTGTTTGAAATCCCCTATGTGGTACACAATCACACACCCCTGTTTTGTTGTTTGTACCCCATTTCCATATTATAGCTCCTTGTACCAAACCATGTATAGTTAAAAAGTACAATTTTCTTAATTATCACAATTATTCAAAATACAATAACTTTTCACACAGATCTCCATTCGAATAACAGTTTTTACTACTGCAAAGTGAAAGACTTATGTTATCAAACTTTACAAAAATATGTTATGCAATCTGAATATTCCTTTTTCTGTTGCCATGGTAACATGAGAACTTTCCTTATTGTAACGCCCTTATTAAAAAGAACGTTCCTTGGAAAATTACCCATAATGCAACTTTCATTAATGAATAAAATGTCTTTATGCTCTTGATCTTAATCTCTGGAAAATTCTGCCTGGGTCAAAATTCTTAGGAAAATATGCATTATTAGCATGTTTTCATCAATAACTCACTTAATAATGGACTTAGAGCAAAATTACTAATATCCCTCTAGGTTACCATATCCCACGACTGGTCACATTTAAGAACTTTGTGAGAACTTGGATATGTTCCATTCTACAGTGATATATAAGCATAAACTCATGCATAATACACTGACCAAATGATGTTAACATCACGTGTACATGTCACATCTAAACTCATGTGGACACTCTATTGGGGTATACATTTATCTCAATATTACTTTTAGTAAACTAATGCTACATTAAATTGTATTAATTTGGCCTTAATTGGTGTAATTGACAATCATATCATGCTAAGTTGTACTAGTCATTGTGTCATGATACTATATCTATTGAATTTATAGGCTATTTAACATAAAGACATAATAGTCATAGTACTTGCCCGACAATTGTATTGTGACAGTGATCACCGTACTAGTTTAAATTTGGACCACAAGTCATCTTACTTGGCTGATATTCTTACTGTCACTATACAAGTGACTTGCCATCATTATAATTGGCCTACATCTTTTAAGTCACCGTACTTGCAGCCTAGTGTCACTGTACTTGCCTGGTCATTGTACTTGATTATATTATCATTGTAATTGTTATTGAAATTAACACCTAAAATGTTTCCAGTTGACTTAATAATGTAATGACCTTTCCACTGTTTGTGTAATAACATCCAATACAGTAATCATGACTT
Organism: Lepidonotus clava; assembly: GCA_936440205.1. Classification (NCBI taxonomy): domain Eukaryota; kingdom Metazoa; phylum Annelida; class Polychaeta; order Phyllodocida; family Polynoidae; genus Lepidonotus; species Lepidonotus clava. The sequence goes on from OW387138.1 coordinate 12,618,402, forward strand.
GAATACATTACTGATTATTGTACTCATTATGGAATTGTCATAATTGAAATTGTGTTGTTTTCACATTGATTTTTTTATTGAGTCCATAGCAACTCTCTGTTATACCTACATGGAAGATCATTGATGTAATGAATGTGGTTAATGAATAAATGAATAATTAAGATAACATCATCTTCATGTGCAAAAACAAAACCAACATGTTGCAATAACACGTGTATTGTGGGGCTGTACGTACCGCTCCTTATTTTTCATAGGTTTGTGAAGGCGTTAGGCTCTATGACACTACTGGGTGCCATGAAAATTATGTATATCTAACAAGAACCAAAGCAGAACTTAACAGAACATATTATTTGTGCAGCGAGACCTACATCAAAATTATTATTTCTGTGAGGCTATATGACATAGCCATTCTGTAACCATGGTTCCAGGCTTGTTGACAATGCACTATATAAATGCATCCCGCCAGTAACCGTTGTGTCATTCGCATTTCAACTGCCATAATTATGATCCTCTTCATTAAGATTTTAAATTTTTAGAGTAAATGCAACTAGGAGGATTTGATAAATATTGTATATTTATCCATGTCCAAACTGCATTTCCTTGTTATTTAATGTCGCCTTAATATCAAATAAGAGGAGAACTACTTTTCTGGGCCACTAGGTACCAGCAGTAGGTTATCAGCGTAGCACGCCAAAAACTTTCTTGGTTGCTGGTGCCCAAGATGTACACAAATAACCTATGGCTGGTACCCAGTGGCCCAGAAAAGTTGTTGTCATTCTGATTCAATCCCCAAAAGTAAATATAGCTGTATAATGTTGTATAATTGCCTGGGTAGGCTTTAGAATATAAACTGTCACTTTGTAAATCAGCAGACCGTGTGAGTGTCCATGTTTGACCCCCTTTTTCCCAGCACTCACACTATGGCCCTAGACCCAAAATTTGACATGGCGACATGGCCATTTATCAAAATCGACATGTGACATGAGGCTTGGTGACACGAAGAAAAATATAAACGACATGACAGGGACCATTTCTTAACTTCAACATGGGACATGAGAAGTTCTTAGAGCCGACCTGGGACATGAAGTTAAGCGACAAGTTATAAGTCTTAAATTTCACATGCGACATGGGACCCCCCCCCCCCCCCCCCCCATCAAGGGCCCCACACTGATTCTAGGGTAACCAAACAGACTAGACGCTGCTTCCCTGACCTACCTCCCACTCCTGGTTTGAATTTACAATTTATAGGCTTAGTGATACACTAGGAGGGTACCCAGGGGTCCTAAAATTACCTAAGGTACTTTTGGTAAGCTTAAGGAGCTAAGCACAAAAAAGGTGAGTAAATATGTATTTTCGTGCTGCTATTTTTTCGCGAAATCCACAGGTGATCTACACTAGGGGATATTTTCAGGTTATCATAATTTCGTGCTTTTCTTTCTATTTTTACATTTATAACTTTGTTTTTCAATTATCTCGTATTTACGGTCATGCATAAAATTATCTAATAGACAAGTTCACAGTTTGCATTATTGTGCCAACATTAATTCAGCGTTAAAGTTCATGACCCATGAGTGGGGTTTTTAACAAAAAAGTCGACTTTGTGACATGACCATCCCTAAGGCCTTTATATTTACATCTGACATAAGGCCTGTGGTGACATGAGATATAGGTTTGAAAGACATAATGCCATCAGACATCTTTTTCCTTTTTTCTTTATACTTATTTGACATGTGATATTAAAAATGATAAGCAACAGAGACATCTTTCCTAAATGTACATAAAATATAAGGTACCCCCTTCCCCCCTTCAAGAGCCCCGTGAGTGGAACTCAGGTGAAACCCCTCTATTGAAACCCTGGACCTGTTCAGATACACATTTCCTCACCTGCTTAAAGTTATGCAAGTGTGTATACAGATAACATATCAACATAGGTATTCGTTAAAAGCTCTTGCAAGATAAGAGAGTAAATATACATTTTGTCTGGTGAAAGTGTGTGTCCAGAGCAAATAGGTATACTGGTTTTAATACCTTGCCCTTTGGATGGTCTTTGGATGCAAACATGGCGTATGTCGTTTGACATAACTGTACATATAGGAAAATAAACATGACATCCGTGGGAAAAGCACACCGTTAGAGAACCAGGGGTCTCCTGTAAAAAAAGGTTTGACTTTAAAATGAATGCTATTGGTGGGAATGCACACAGTTCTCTATTTTCAGCTAATGCTATGATATCTCATTTAAAACCTGGACGCAAGAGATAGGCTTACAGCATACACGCACATTTACACACACGTTGTAAAATTGTGTACAGCGAGACCTGAATCTAAATAGATCTTTCTTGTGTGTCAGCAACGAGTAGTCTGTCTATACTCGTTGGTGTCAGTGACATAGCAGTTCCGTTATTGACCTAACAAACCACCTGTGTTGCTTGTTTGTTTGTTTGTATTAATGTTATTCCTAAATCATTCTATTATGTTTATTCATTACGCCAACATTAAATATATTATATAGACAACAAAATGAGCCCATCCCACTTTACACCAAAGTTAAAGTTTACCTTGAAATATTTTCAAAATTGTCTTCGTGCTTTTTCCATGAAGACAGTTGCATAATACCAAAGTAACAAAAGCAATTTGGTTGAGAATTTCTTCCTAAAATTGTAAAATGCAGCTTTAGATATTGGCTTTTTTCCCCCATAGGAACCAATAATAAAACCTGTCAGCCCAACCTACAATGTCTAACCCTATTTTGTCCTGATTGGCTGGCAAACTTGCAAATCTATCACTTGGTAAAATTGAAGAAATCATAATGTTTTATCAATACCTCGGCATGTAGGAAAAAATAATGCTTGCTTATTTCAGTAACCCTAACTCTAGGAGACAAAGATGCTTTATACAAGAATTTTGTCCAACCCTCATCCAACCCTGGAAATCCCCTATGTGGGATGGGCTTATTGTCATGTTGCACAGAGTAGCCTGCTTTATCTTGCTTTGATAAGGACTTTTATTATACCTTAGTGTGATACACGTTTAGTAGTTAAGAGTCTTACGCATGAATTATCATGCTTGTGTGATAACCTGCCTTTTATCACACTGCAGTGTGATACAAGAAATAGTCCGCGTGGGAACGGCGCATGAATACAAAGCCGCATCACACAAATGATGCCGAAAACATAGTCCATAACAATGCGGTAATTAACGCATATTTTACCTAAAAATATGCAGTATTTTCCATCTGTATGCGTAGATTTATGCATTAAAAGCATGAAAAAACGCATAAATATAGTAAAACGCATAATAATAGTTACGTTACGCCATGGGCGATAATGGGGAAGTTTCGGACACGGAGTTTCGGACACGGAGTTTCGGACACGATCAAGATTTCCGGGGTCTAAGGTATAATAAATCCATAACCAACCTCGAAGGGGGTCCTCGGGGGGTCAGCACCCCTCGGTGGACCCCCAGTATCAGCCTTCGGGGGAGCCCTTCGGGCTCTCCCCTCCTCCTTCGGGGGAGCCCTTCGGGCTCTCCCCTCAGGCTGATACTGGGGGTCCACCGAGGGGTGCTGACCCCCCTCGTACCACCTTCTCGGTTGGTTATATGTATAGCTCAGGCTAAACTATTGTAGTAACCTACACTGTTTAGACCTAGGCCTAGATCTAATAGCCTAATAGTGCTCTGTCCTCCAGCTGTTAGGTGCTGGGACACAGTGCATGCCTGTTTAATTGTAGGCTTAAAGCAATCTTTGCTCCTAATCGTTCCTCTAATTCCTGCATCTAATCCAGGTAGACTTCATGGTGTATCGACCTTGTGCAGACGTGCACGTGGTCACTTGATCCCTTTTTCAATGGTGATCACCATGTGGAAATCATGACCACTGGATATGGGGAAAAATATGAAATATATCATTTATATGGCGGTGATTGTTCTTAATGGTGCAGGGTGTTTATCTTCGGTAAATTCAACATAATATTATCTTTTATTCTAAATTTTCTAGCATTAGAAATAATAATGAAAATTAATTGATCACCATCAAGGTGGACATCCCATTTTGGCAAACGTGACATTATCTGCACAACATCTAATATTATCTAAGGGTTTAAACGAATCGATCGTTCACAAAGGTTCCAGGGAGGTACTACAACAAGTAGTAGCTCCCATTGTATGTGTAAGCCTCCTTACCTACTTACCTGTATCAGGGAGTCCAACACATGTATAAACTATATATAGGCCTATATGTGTGCCGGGGCCTAAATATGTGTCAGGTGTGAGTATACATAGACGATGCACACACTGACATGAGATATGTTTTTTAACAAATGTAGGTGTTCTATAGAATGTCCCTTTTAGGCTCATGTGTCTTCATGCACATAAATGTATACATGTACACTGCACGTGTGTACGAACATATGTATATACACATATACAAACACGTTTATTCAATACATGTGATATACCTACACGTGAATGTGTCTCCTTACCGTAGGCGATTCTTTCGGTGAGTTTTGGTAATCTACGACCCTGGGTATTATAACTATGGTAATGTACGACCCCGGGTACTCTAACTGTTAAGAAACCCAATGATTTTTTCTTACCCTGGGTACCATAACTGTTTTAAAATCCTATGTGGTCAGTTTTAGTCAATACAAGTAATATACCTACGAGTGAATGTGTCTTGAAAGCGTGGGTGTCCCCGTCAGCGCGTCTGTGGCAACTCACGACCCTGGATAGCCTATAACTGTTAAGAAATCCAATGGCAATTTAAAATCCTGGGTATCATAACCGTGGTAATGTACAGCCCTGGGTGTCATAAGTGTCCAAAAATCCAACGTGGTCAGCTTTAGTCCTTGCTCCTCCTGAACACCCCTTAGTGTGATCTCCAGCCAACACAGAAAGGGACTTCTCATCCGAGACCAGACCGGCTTGAGTTTTCGTGTGAGAAGGGGAAGGTCCTATGTGTGAGTGGTGAAAGGGGAATATGAACCCACGCGGCTGGAGTAGTGGTGGTTGTATGTATGTGTGTTAGGTCGCCCCATGCGGTAGCCTTCACAATACAAACAGTGGGGCTGTAGAGGAGTGGGTGGTGTATTGAATTCAGTGAGAGTTATGTAATTTGTATGGGCGTCTGGTGAATTGTTCTAAATTTGGGTTGATGGAGAGACATTTCTTTTTGTTTTATAGGTCACACACAAGGTCTTAATTTCTTTTATATGTACTTTAGATAATATGAAAAGAGTGTGCGTGTCAATATCAATTGTTTATTTTTCTTATTGATATATTTAAATTATCCGTTAGTCAATTGTGCTATGATAGTGCATCTATCATGTGTGATTAAATTCAGAATCGCATAGATATCATATAAGCAATTTAACTATGATAAAGGAAAGAGTGCACTGCAATGATAATTAATTAGTTTGTGCTGTGTTCTTTTTTTATAGAAGAATAGACGCCCTTCTTTTCAGTATAAACCTATTATATTTGTATATCTTCAATTCTTCAAAGCATAACACAGGATAATCTACATTTTGTCCGAATTTAAAGTCAAGGTAATATCTCTTTGATATACACTATGTTGATATTGCGGCTATACCTTTTTGTATTTCCATTTCTTCAAAGCGAAAAACATTAGAATAATCTATATTTTTTCCAAATTAAAGTCAAGGTAACATCTCTTTGATATACACTATGTATTGATATTGCGGCTATTCGTAACCTTCCCCCTTACCCTGTCGGATTTAAGAGTCCGCTAACACATTATAAACTATACCTTTGACGCCGGTAGCGTTTGTAAACGATGTTTGTTTTGTAGGTGAAAGTAAAGGCCCGGTCACATATAGAGACTCAACTCAACTCAACAGTTGAGTTGAGTTGGGTCTCTGATAGTTTTGATATGTGACATAGGGTTAAAACTGGAGTTTTCTCAAGACTGATCAGTCTGGTCTCTAATCTTGAGATGTTGAAGATTTAAAACTGGATAGTCTTGAGTCTTTAACAGTCTTAAGACCCAGTCTCAATATGTGACCGGCCTTAAGACTGGATAGTCTTCAGTCTCAAGTAGTTTAAAGGCCCAGTCTCTATAATTTATGTGACATAGGTTAAGACTCAACTCAACTGTCTTGAGTCCATTATCCAATCATATAAAGGCAAATAGACACACCTCTTTTTCCTACATATCATTGCGTTTATAGGCAGAGGAAAGAAGACACAAGACTATCCAGTCTCTATATGTGACCACTCATCATTTTTTCCTTAAGACTGGTTTGTCTGCAACTGTTCAGTCTCAAGTCCTTAAGACTGTTGAGTTTAGTCCAGTCTCTATATATGTGACCGGGCCTTAATAGTACATAGACCTACTCAGCCTTTTTCAGCCTTCATGGAGTGCGTACGTAAATACATTCTTAACGATCAATGCACAATGTGCAATTTGTTTGCCATCTATTTATAATACCTAGGCCCTTTTCGATCGAAAGACTGAACAAACTATGGCCTGATGAACTACAAGAGCACTATCGATATACCGCGTATGTGTAACCAGTCTGGCCAATGGGAAAGACCGGAAATTGATGGACGAGGACCGGAACCTGATGGTTGAACAATGTAGAAAGACTGCAATCGCATCGATGACATGTAAAAATCAAATTGAGTGTTGTTGTTTTTTTTGTTGTTTTTTTTTTATTTCACAATGAACAGTAAGTGATTTCAAACAAGCAGGATGACCGACTCGCTCTGTAAACTATGTATGCCTGCTGGTTTTTATTTCATCCATATCTCAATAAACTATATGGCCAGCCTTTTTGAGGGGCCTACGGGCCTGCTATATTATCATTATTAATCGTTATATTTTTGGTGTGTGTGTGTAGTTTGTCGTTAGCCTTGCGATCTGCAAAGTTGGAAACATTGGATTATCGTAGCCCTCTTTGACCTCAATCCTTGCGAAATTATTCAACATGTTTAATATTTTCGTAGAGATCCTGTGCAATTCAAGACAAGATTGCTTGCGAAAACTATTGCCTTCCTTCTGGGTGTGAATGCTATGCGATCAATTTCTGTATCTTGCAATCATTTTGTCGCACAAGAGAGTATTTTGTGAATGCAAAAAAAAAACATCTTCATAGATTTCTACGACAGAACCGACGACCAGGGCAAATGTGGCTTAAGTAGGTCTAGCATAGACGTTGTGCAGATTATGTCACAACCACCAGAAATAGACCTGGCGCCATATTGGTGATCAATTCAAAATTCTTTATAGGCCTACTACATTTTAACAAATATGTAAAGTGAATAACATTATTGCTATACAACTTTTGTTATATATAATTAATATCACATGGATGTAGGTAAGGGCCACATGTTCAGGGAGAGCACATGGTGATCACCAAAATGTGGTCACGTGACCACGTCTGCACAAGGTCTATAGTAAGCAGTAGCTATTCATGGGGACTTCTTCAACCAGTCATGTCTTCAATAATTTAATTCGCCTTGTTCTTAATGGTACAATGTCATGTTCAGCAGGTGAGAGGTATTGTAAGTTACAATCAAGCATCCCTTGTATAGTTGCAGTCGTATTGTTCTGATTGGTGCCTTTCCATTATTCATTCTCCCACTCCGTCTTTTTCCCACTACCAACATTGAACAGAGTCAATAAACAACTAGACTACCCATGGGAACTACATAAACGAATGCCATGCATTTCAATTTCCTACTGTCTCTATCTTAAAACTAGAACTGCTTGTGTCACTACAAGCCTTGTAGATACGTGGTCACTTGACTTTTAGAGAATATTATGATTAATAGAGAATATCGACATTGTGCAGACGTGGTCACGTGATCACATGTTGGTGATCACCACGTGCTGATCAAAAACATGTGGGTATGGAAACAATCCAAATTCATGAATTCTAAATTATGATAATTGTTTAGTATTATTTAGGGAGATTACTTTTATGAAAGGTAACAACATAATATGAGCTAAATACTTCAGAAATGTAAATTTAAATTGATCACCAACATGGCGGGCAGTTTATATGTGTGATCATCAGTCTGTGACATCATCTGCACAACGTCTATAGAGGCTATTATATTAACAGGTTAGGAACATGCCTGAAATTGCGACGTTGCAATATCTTGCACCATTGTTAATTCTTGCCTCACAAGCATATTGTAGTTGTTGATTTTAATACTATGACCTAAGTATAAGCCTACCTTTTAGTCTTATAACTTGTTTAATGCTTATTGCCGAATTCAAAAACCATCTAAAATGTAATTACCAATATGATGCCTTACTGCTCCTGTTCTTTGCAATGTCATCGGTACAGTGTCTTATGCTATTTACAACCTATCAACAGTGATAATGTTTCAAATAATCTTAAGATTTTCACTTCATGTGCTTTTTATGTGTGTGTTGTTTTTTTGTGTTTTTTATGGTTGTTTTTTTTGTTTGTTTGTTTGTTGTTGTTGTTTTTTTGTGTGTTTTTTGTGTGTTTTTTTTTGTTTTTTTTTGGGGGGGGTGTTTACATACCTATGAACTAGATATATAACATTGTGATTCAGTAGTCCTTCCATGCGCACGCGATGCACTATCTGTTTTCAACCAAGACAAGTGGTCATCCTTTTAGATTCCAAGTCGTCGTTAATGATTATCAACACGTGCTTAAAGGCTATTGAAACCCTGGTCATGTAATGAAACAAAATAAAAGTCATGGCGGACTGAGGTGAACGTGCGGTAGCGGGGCTCTTTGGGACTATTGATCAATGTACGATCAAAAGGCGGTGAAGAGCGCATAATAATGACCACTCAGGAATATAAGATGTACCTGAACTGAATCTAGATTACTATTGATCTATTAGAGTATAACTATCAAGATACCTTGAATTTTGTATAAGTTTTGTAACTTAATATTATATAGCGTTTTTTTTTAAATATTTTCTGTTAACATATATAGTGTAGTACCAAGGATCACAAAGCTTGTGACGTATTGAGGCTGGATAGGGGGGCAGACAAGGATTAATTCCTTACCCTTTCCAGGATAGATAAATAAAACGTTTCAATAATGCTATGTGTAACTAATGTATATCTAAGCATTTTGGAAAATTACTTCAAACATCAAAGTATATTTTTATTTTAATATAATATTATCTTGTTTATTTCAAAACAAATGCACAGTCTTAAATCCAATGTATTCCTTATATGCATTGTGATATTCCTGTACAGACATTAGATAAAAGAGATTCTGGCATGCATGCTAGGCTGAAGAAATAATGACCTCCAAAGAGTGAACAGTATTACAGTAGATCTATCGCTGCAGCTATAAAATTGAATAATCATAATAAGTATACAAACTTCAGGTTTTCAATCTACATTGAAACCAATGAGTTATTCACACAAATATGTATAACATGAGCATGCATGTATACCTCTCTACATAATACATCAAAAACAATTGGGAACCAGACTTTTTGGTCTTTTTCAAGCCAAGATTTAATTATTTCCAAAGAGATCTGAATGCCATGTCATAACTGTCACACTTCACCTTCCTACCACACCAGATATGTAACCCATTTCAGGAGATAGTTGAAAAGTACTAATGTTGCGTCTGTAACCTGTTATTTGCGTCTTTTAATCTTCAGTTGAAAGTTCTTATATTCCACGTTGGCCTAATCTGAGAAATAATTCAAACTAATTATTTCAATCTTTTTCCCAAAACATCGTTAAATTTCCTGATCAATTGGTGCAATGCTGTAACATTTATATCATGCAAAGGTTTTACATATTTCAAAGACATTTTTTACACATACAAATCTTATTTCAAACAAGCCATCTGCTCAGAGTAACTAAAAGTAATAAAGGTTCACTGTGCCAGTTGTCTCTCCATAGACAGGGGGCAGTATTTGGCAGTTGTTTATCTTCCTCCATGTCTAGGTTCTCCACCAGGGTTTCCTCCAGGGCCTGGTGTTTGGGGTAAGTCCCCTGAATGGTGGTATTGTTGGTAGACTTTACCTGGGTGTAAGGAATGGATAGGGCGTCCAACAATGTGTCACCTGTAATGAAAAAGTTAATAAGATTATTTTAATCTGACCCCGGTCTCATACCTTTATCTAAACAGGGCAGGCACATATTTTTAGAAATGTCATATACCCCTCTTATACACACTCTTTTGATGTGTGCATCCTTGATGGGAGCTTAAAGCCTGTTCCCCACTTGGATGACTAGATTACAAAAAATGGTGACGACAAAATTAATGTTGTTAATCACCCGGCGACCAACTAGACACTGGTGCCATGATGTCTGGTAACTAAACCACTAGTCGCTGTGGTTTTCTGGCAAAATACTTGACATGTTAAATATTTCTCATTGCCGGCGATTAGCTATAGTGCAGTTATTAGCCTGGCTGGGGGACCAATGTGACCTTTAATCGCCAACAGTTTGACGGGAAGAATGTCCCATAAGGCAAATAAGTTTTTAGTTGTCCGGCGATAGTAAGTCACCCGCCACGTACTAACTCTCTAATCGCTTTGGGATTAATGTCATTTGCTGTCGTTGGTCTTCCAAGTGCGTATGCGGCATGAGGCTCCTTAAAAGAATTACTGTATATACGCGGATTTCAAATGAACCAGCCCTCTCTATTTTCATGTGTAAACGGAGGAGGGGGGGTAGATAATGATCCCCTAATGCGTTGGCTATGTTGCATAGGGAAAATATTTTCCCTTGCACTGGGACAGGGTATACGGCCAAGGTCTCTACCTTCTTGAAGATTCAATCACTATATCCCTCCTCAATATGAGGCGCTGAATAAATAGAGACTGATTACACATTCAGACCTTGCACCACGACTGTTGTGAACATATCGAATCCTTAAATATGGACCTTGTTTTAAATGAATAGATGAAACCTAGATGTATCCCCTGATTGCTAAAAAGACAGAAAGAAAAGAAAAAGGGGGTTCAGGGGCATAGCCCCAGCTTTAAATACAGTTTGAGGATGTGATGTATAATTATTTAATAAAAAGTCCATGTATACATGGGCCATTGTATGCACAAGGTCTCACTGTAGTTAATATACACGGCCTTTGGGTCCGCACATATAAGGGATGTCAATTGGTGCAGGTAGGTCCACACACTCCTTTCTCGCTTCAGATTCCCGTGTAATCATCATTACTTGGTGAATGTGAAGCGACTGAGGAGTATGGGTAGGTCCATACTCAGCCAAATAATTCCAGTAACCAATGGCAACCAACAACTACAGTCACTCATTGTAAATCAACAAACCTAGTTATTTTCTTTTAGGTTAGGACAAGAAAATCACTGGGCACTGTATCCCTTGGACACTTAACTCCTTATACTTTAGCGCCTGGGTACTTTTTTACACCAGGACATAGATGATGCAGTTAAGCCCCATATACACTAGCCGATTTAACAATTGCTGGGCAACAGGCGACTTGAAGAATGGGCGTTGTCGTCGCCAGGCGACTGTCCTATCAAACAATTTTGATATTTTTCTAGCAATTTTCCTATCGGCTGCTGCCAAGAACTCACACCATAAACATGGACATGGCCATTGAATTCCCCGCACAATAACATGGCGATTCCCATGTTTATGGTGTGAGTTCTTGGAAGCATTGAGACATTGTGCATACAATATCCCATGTTTGCGTGGACTTAATATCAAATAATTATAATTAGGCGATTTCGCCGATGCCCACCGACATCATGGCCATTGAATTCCCCGCACAATCACAAACATTTCGGCGGGCATCGGCGAAACCGCCTAATGGGTATGGGGCTTTAAGGTTAGGTCAGTGTATAGGTTAGATTGTAGATAGGGTTAGGTGTGGGGTAGATTTCAAGTTAGGGTGGGTAGAGTTTAACTTAGGGTATTGAGCTTGTATAGACGGTGATCACTGTATCTCCCCCTGGTGGCTAAAAATGAAGCTATTCATAAACTCTCTGGTCTGTCTCTATAGAGGACTCCTTCTTGTGTTGCCTTAGAACCAGCACCCTCCAAATACTTTCAATTAAATAAAATTGACAGGTGAGTTGAATGGGAGAAATAAATGTCAATTATCTGAGCCCCAAATTCCAATAAAGTTTGCCTTTAAACAGCTGTTAAGTTATGACTGCTTTTCTTTTCTCCATTTTATAGACGTGAAACCATGAATGGGGATCTACATGTATGTGCATCTGTAAACACATACATACAAGTATACATACATACATACAAAAATACATACAAACATGTATTCAAATATTAACACACAATTTTCAAATAGTTCAACAATCATGCTAAACTAGACATGCATACTAATAAATCTGCTCCTACATATCCTGCAATTGTCATGAAACCCTCAAGCGACATCGTTACATTAACGTAAGGTAACACTGCACTATAGATCATTGGCAATTTGGGGCATGTTATAATGGTCAACCAGGAATTGCATCTCTAATTTGTGCCATTTCTCTGTGACATTGTCATAGCGCAGCTCAAGTCATGTAGGCTAGTGTAATAGGGCTTAACATTAAGCACATAAAAATACCATGCTCATCAATATGGTTTACCTCTTGCAAGTAAGTTCCAAGTTAAAGTTTTAAACAATCTCTAATTTGAAAAAGATTAGTTTTTCTCTTCTTTTTTTTTTTTTTTTTTTCTTTTTTTTTTTTTTTTTGGGGGGGGGGGGGAGATTGTGGTCCTGACCAAGGATAGACCGCCACGTCCAGCACAAACCTAAGTTCCAAGTTAAACCTTTCTTCCACATGACGATTTTGCTGCCGATTTCGAGAATCAGCAGTGGCAATAAGTTTTATATACACCCTTCTTGCTAAAGGTGGCACCCCCTCTTGGCAGAAATATGAACCCTGGTGAGGGGAGTGCAGTCCAATTCAGTCTGCAGCACTGACCATTATACCTGAAGCAGAATGAAGTGAGAACTGGTGACCATTTAGATGGCCAAGGGTCTGTTGTTGTTAGTAGTTCACAGTTTGTATGTATGGAAGGGGGGTGGCAAAGGGGGTAGTTGTGGTTGTTCACACCAGTTCAGTTCCACAGCCCAGGACCCCTAAACACCCACTAAAGTTGAGGTGCAAAATAATCCCTGTTGGTGAGTACCTGTATTTGACTTGTGTTTAGAGTTGACCTCCTTTCAAAATAAAAGTCAAGCTATGATGAAAGATTCCTTAATGTATCTAAACTACATCTTTTATCATGATATTAAGTTACTTGTAGCAAAGAACAGATAATTTTGTATGTAAATATGAGTGCTAAAAGTGATCAATTTGTTTTTTTGTTAGTGTATTGATAGGATTCAGACAAAAAGTTCTGAATGGTGCCTGTGTTAGCCTATATGGAGACCAGTGTCCCAGTGAGGGGACTCCTGCCACCTTGGTCTGGGGCATAGCAGGCCTGCACTGCGCAGGGTCATGAGAAGGGTGTATACAGTCATGTTATACGCTAGAAAGGTGCTTAAAGATACTTTTACTTAGCACTGCCACCTGGTGCCTATCAATGGAACCCTCTTTGCGCCATTGTTATAGGCCTACTGCTGCTACATACAAAGAATGTGCCAATTCCTGTTATAGGGATAATATGGGAGGTATTTTCGAAACGACAAAACCCTTTAATTTGTTTCAAGATAGATCAAGACTAGGCCTAATGATCTATGGGAATATGTAAGTAAATGAGGTTTCTTTCTTGTATTTTGGTAATTTGAAAAATTAGGTATTTCGCATAGAAGTATACTATAAAGATCCCAAATAGTATTACTTGCTCTGATCCATGTGAATAGTAAACATTGATTTCCTCCTGGCTATGTGTTCCTGATAAATGGTAGAAAATTCTGAGGGAGTATCGAAAATGCATCAATGGAATTTAAAATCCTACAGAATAGATACAAGTATCTTTAACCTCCCTAATAAAAGTGCTTCATTACCTAATGTGTTTGCCCTGTTGTCTACTGCTGGAGTCAGGTTGTTCATGATCCGCTCGTTCCAGTACTTACTGCCGTAGTCAGGGGCAGAGCTCTTACTCCTTTTAAAAGTACTCGGCAACCTCTGGTCTCTATGTGAAAAGGACATGAGAATGAGTAAATAAAATCCCCTGAGGTAGCTTGGGAAAATAGGGGAAAAAATATTTTGTTAACGTAGTTTCTTTTTCAGTATTTTGGAAAAATAAACTTGAATAATCTTACATTCGGTCTTTTATACAATGATTCATGCCAAGGTTCTATTATAATTGGTTTGAAATATTTACGTAGATTGCATGTTTATCAATATTTCCGATCAAAACTATCCAGTTAAAAGAAGGTTGAAAGAAAAGTATAATACAGGAAATCAATGGTTTTAGGTAGGAAGTACAGATAATTATCTGACTATATGTAACATAGTTATTATCATATTGATCTATATATTATACATATTAGTTAACATGTCGTTTTCGCATCAGAGGCAATTCATGATTATTCATTGAACAGGGTAGGTACAAATTGGCGGCAAACCCATTGTCACTTGGTCGCAATTAGCCTTGCATATCTTCCCAAGTATCTGTATTTTTTTAACGTATGAATTATGTGTATTCAATTAAATATTCGTATTTTGTACTTACTTCTGTTCTTTCTTATTATCCACCATCTGTGCAGGACTAAGTTCTATGTACTTCCCGCTCTCAAAGAGTAAGAACGGGTCCTCCTCCACATACTGACCTCCTGCCACTGGTACCAAGCTACCCAATGCACTAACAATACATACACCCAGAACCAGCAGCCACCCGGCCGCCATCATTGTCACTTATGACGTCACAAAATAAGCAAACGCTACGTATGTCCTTTAAGAAATCCGATTTTGTAATTCAATGTGCATGGTTCTGTTGTGACGTCCTAGTTCCTCTTCTCACACATCCTTATTGTTGAATTGTAAAATATTAACCTGCCAAAACTTGTACTATATTGCAATGTCACTATGGATTGGATGGCGATTTAACTATGTCCGGTGTGTCAGGGCAACGACCAAAGGGAATGGCTTGGTTTTATGACTTTGCATGACAAGATCATGACATGGATCTAAGCTCGCATGACGACTTCGCAATGGTCAGAGGGCATAGTGTGGATGATGCTCAACACTAACTATATGTATGATGTCTATATGTCTAATAACTCAACTTGACAAATGGTGGTTTATATTCCATGTGAGACTTATAACGATGCATAAACTCACACAAATATACTGTGAATGTATTAGTTTTCGCGCTGAACATATTTTCATGCAATTAGCACTTTGTCTAAATGCGCAATGGTATGATATGAATGATAAAGTTATTTGATAACAAAACATAATTCTTGAAAATCATAAATGCCTATTTATAAAATACTATTGTGATCATAACTCTTGATCTAAAATGGTATTATCTATCTGTTTGAAGCTGGAATATTTTCAAGTTATACTTTCCAACATGATGTTGAACGCTATTGTTTTGTTTATGGTTAATTATAGTTATCATGCATTGTCCGAGATAATCACAGTCATTAATATTATTCCTAATGGGTGCTAGTCGAGTAGTAAGTGAGTCCACGAGATGGGCGCTCAATCCATAACATGAACAACGCTTGGCAGTAGGGTATGTTTATTGGTGGATACGGTGATGCGTACAATTGCCAGTGAAGCGATAATAAGATCCTAGGTGTTACAATTCCAATTTAGGGTAGAGTAAGCTTCCTCCTCGGAGTCCGCCTAGTCTCACCTCCAGCCGTAGTGCGGTAGTACCGTGTAAGTCACCAGATGTCCCTGTGGTTGCGTAGCTATCTAAAAACCCTCGAATCTCTCAATCTGTATTGTCCAAACGTTAATGATTTCTCTCCGCCCTTACACTGCTTTCCCGCTTCTTATAGCAGTCTGGTATTGATTTTACCCCAGGCATTGACGCCTGTTGGGAGGTGTACCCTGCTGAGCATTGCCATCAGGTATATTTACACCTACCAGTGGCACCTGCCATATTTATACTATGTATTATCATAAGCTAAGTAATTTGGAAGAATTCTTAGTATCCTCTTGTATTCAACTGGTGACCTTTACACTATTTCAATTATCATGCGCAAAGTAAATGAGTTAATCTCTACCTTTGTGCAATGTTATAATTATTTCAATAAATTACTAAAATTATTGTCTCCATTGCAACCAAATTACTATTGTTTGGAAATTTTTTGGAAGAAAACGTTCCATTGACATTCCAAAATAAGGACATTTTGGAATGAAATAGAATCTTTTGAGTAGGTCAGCTGAATTATACACAAAAGGTTAGTCTAAGACAGTTTTAACACTATTTATCATTAAATTACTCATGTCTCCTTAAATATTCGTCTTGGGGTATTGGAAAAATCCCCCTCAGAGCATCCTTTCCCTTCGTTGAGTCACATGTTTCTTAAAGAATTGATTGATACATCACAGTTTTTTAAGCATCAAATTCAACTTCTATTTGGTCAATGGGCTGTGATTCTGAGGTAATTCTCTTGGATGGGTTTTCTTTGTAAAAATGTGGCAAGATATATTCCTCCGGGCAGTTATGTTCAGATAGGAGGCTACATGATTAGGGTGTGCCTGAAATATAAGTATGACACAAGCTGTGTTTCCAGCCATGTCTGGTTACATTGAAACATGCCTTTAACCATAGAATTTAAAGTCATAGATATAACACTAAGGCCAAAAATAAAAAAGAATTATTGCTGTAGTCAGGTAACCCTACCTACCTTAATTTTTAGGCCCTACCCTAACTTTTGTTTTGGGAAATTTGTGATTATTTTTATTCAAAAGCCAGAAGAATTGACCTAAAAATGCATGGAAAACCTTAAAACAACATCTAGATGCTCAGGGCACACTAAAAATGTTTTAAGGGGATATTTGGAATATTTTTTTATCTTCCAACACTGGCTTGGTCTCTTTGGTAAGTAAAAAAAAAAGCAAAAAAAAAAAAAAGATGTTGACCTACCTACCCTATTTTTATTGACCTATGTTACCTGAACGCAACTTCTTTTTTGGCCTAACTATTCCACAAAGCCTATATTTCACATGGAGATTTTGATGGCTATTTTAAAAATTGGCATTCAAAGTTATAGACATGTTATTTATCCTAGAAATGGTGAACATTTCTCTTTCATAAAATGTGTAGTTCCGTGCCATATAATCAGAGAAAGTTGGACAAATACAAAATCGCCAGTATCAAAATTGCTATGCGGAATACAAGCCTCAGGAGTGGACTCTGATTAGGGGCGGTCTGTTTTAATAATGAAATACTAGTCACTCTCAAAACATCAATGTAGACATTGGCCTTTTGATGTTGGGTCCATTTAAAAAGTATCGAAGTTGATAATTACTTATACGTGGGATTCTAAAGAACGTGCCCATATTGGTACTTTGAGCAGAATCTGTGTTATATTAGTGAAGAGGAAGTATAAGTCCTTGGCTTGTAAGTTGCATTTTGTTAGTTTAATTAATGTTGTGAAAACACCTTTCATGGATAAATGTGGGTTAGAAATGGGTTTCTGATACATGTATCAAAATTGGGAGCAGCTTGCACATGACTAATATCCCTCTAGGTTACCATATCTCGAGAATGGTCATAGATGTTAACCAGGTGAACCTATCTTTTATTATATACCAACTTCGTAGCGCCTATTCCTTCAGCATTGTACTCACCCGTTAGCAAAGGTGGAATAACTGATGGCGTTATGCCACACTGTGGCGTAATCAAAAATTATTGCCCCGCTACTCTCCGTGGGGCAATAACGATGCTTGTCAGCGTGGAAACTACGTAAACAACCCTAACACTACGCCAAATTCGTCTAATTTGATGAAAAAACAACGTAAAATCGATTTATTTTACCGTCAAATTCGGCGAAAGCGTTGCATGCCCGCCATGTTTGATCTCCATAGTAAACACCAGACGACAGGGCAGTGGTAATCTCGATCCGATTAAATTCGCAATATTTTGCGTTTTTCATGCATTTCAACGCATACATACGTCAAAATATTGAAAATAACGCATGAATTGACCAAAATAATGCGGTAAAATACGTAAATAAGACGTTTGATGCGTCTAGAAACCGGTAGCAAGGCTAGGAACTCTCCGCCGAGGAGGTACAATCAACGCATCCGGCAATGGCGCGGCCCACGCACGAAGGAAAATAAAGAGGATTCGTCTTATTTTTTTCACATATCTTCAACATAGGCAGGTATTTGATATATAATAAAACAAGAACTAACCTCGGGCGCACTCAGCAATCATTATTTCCCCTCGTCTCCGCGGGTCCCTGGGTCTCGGGCCCTACGGCCCTCGACCCAGGGACCCGCTCCGACTCGGGGAAATAATGATTGCTTCGTGCCCCCTCGGTTAGTTCTGTGTATATATTCATAAAGCTGCTGCAGGGAAGTAAATAAAGCTAATTGATTAAGCATTTTTTGAAATGTTATAAGCACCAACATTGTGGATATAACAGTATAAGTCTCATAGCAACTTGGAAAAACAAAAACAAACCCTTTTTGCTCAATTTCCATTTGATATAAGTAAGTCACCCTAGATACTGACACGCATATATGATAATATTATGCATTTAAGAATTTGTTTTAATATTTAATTGAAATGAAGTGATATATTTGTGTATGTATGTCGTTATAATGAAGGTAGCTGGAGTCTAGAGGGCATCACCCTTCTTAAAGGTACTTCCAACCTATCCCAGCACTGCCACCTGGTGCATACCTGTCCAATCCTCTTTGTGCTATTGTTATACTGCTGCTACACACAAACAGTGTGTCATTTATTACTATAGGGATGATAGAAAAGTCTATGATCAAAATGGTAAAACCCTTTGAATTTTGTACAGGATATCAATAAGATCAAGACTTCAAATCTGTAGGGATTTCAAGAAAAAAAGACTACAACTTTTTTTTCTGGGATTTTTGCAATTTAAAAACTCAGGTATTTCCCATGGAAACCTATAATAAATACCTAAAAAGCTTACGATCACCTAACTGAAAAGCCAAACGGTAAAACTTGTTTTCCCTCTGGCTATGTATTCCTGATGTACTAAAGAAGATTCTGAGGAGGTATGGAAAAAATATCACTACAAGTTAAAATCCTGCTGAATAGGTACAAGTACCTTTAACACCAGGGAGTACCACATCTACCTGCTTGTATGTGATCACCTGACAGCTTACACTGCCTCAAGCTACGAGTACCAAACATGGTGGACAACCCCTGCATTTGCATTTCATAGCACAAATTTTCTTTTGAATAAAAGGGCGGTCAATGACACACTGTCATCTTGCACATTACTGTGTCATTGTCCTCACTTAAAATGTTACATATGAATTACTTGATTTATATAGTTTTAAGTTGCAGTTATAATACTAAATTATCATGAAAAAGAGACTTAGATATCATGAGTAGTTGTATTATAGCTTGATTAAACTTTATATATTGTAGTTGAATAAATGTATCAAAAATAAAACATTCGTATGCAGCAATTTCCAAGCAAACATACAACTTCAAGACAATGTTGTGAAACATTTCCTTTTTACAACGTTCAAGGAAAAACGTGACAGCAACATTGCTACTACGTAATTTGCAATGTCTTTTTCAAAACATACATGCAACATTTCAAAATACCGTTGTTACAATGTCATTTCACAATGTTTTGACAATGTTACTTTTACAACATTGTTGCAACGTTGTAGAACAACCTAAAATCACCATACAGGTGGCACCACTGTCTAAAAAGTACAAAAATTTAAAAAACATTTTTCATTTTGTGCAATTAAGTACATATGCACCTTTTTTCTCTTTATGTCAAGTTTAAAGCTACTTGAGGCTGTCAAGGGTTCCACCTGGCAAATATATTTGGAACTACAAAAAGAATGTAAAGCTGTGATCAACTACTTAGAGGTCCAATAATGATAGGAGAAGTAAAGATAATGTGTTTCTGTCCTATTATGAAAATGTGGTATCAAATTAACAGTATAAATACTGAAATGCAAAATACCTTAATTTTTCATTGTTTCTCAATATAACTTTCCTAATAGATCATGAATATTTTCTCTCATGTAAAAAATAGATGTTCCAGAAGTTTCATGAGACTGCCTGGATTCCACCCTTTCTGGATCTGCCCCCGCACTAACTTATTATGGATTTAGGATTAATCTTTGTATCTTTTATTAGGAATTTCCCGATGTGCCTTCTCATCCTGCTGGTTGTCTTCTTCATAGGCCATTCTGCTGGTAAGTGGATGTTTAATAACTGGTGTAAACATAAATGAGGCTTCAAACCATACCCTTCAGATATTCTTGTAATTTTCATACTCCTAATTTCATAGATGTGCAGTGGAAAGAGGAGCCAATTCAAAATGTGTTATAATATCAAATATATGATTAGATGATAAAAGCATTGTTGGTATTCTTTTATATGAAAGTTAGGATGCATGGCAAATTATGTTCCCTTGCTCGAGCTGAGAGAAATAATAGCAATCAAGCATGGTATATCTAATGGAAACACTTCGACACAGCAATAACATTTCTAAATATTTGTTGCCAATGAAACTTCCTAAATTTGTCGCCATGTGGATTTCCCGCTGAAGTCCGAAGAGAAAGTAGTTCTTTGTTCTATCAATTGACAAGTTATAATATAAGATAAGAGTAATGTTCCATGAATCTTAGGCCCAGCTGCCCAACAGGCCAATGCTGATCAGCACAGACATTGGTGTGGCTGTCGGTGTGGTCATCAGCGCGGCCCTCGGGCAACGTTAACGCTGACTGGGCGACACATACCCACAAACAATCGGCATGGCTGTTGGTGTCAACTAATCATTTAGTGGGTATGGGGCTTTATCTTGTTGACCAAAACAGAGTACCGAATAGAAAATACATACATTTTTGTGATATAACTATCACTACTGAAATAATGTCCAACTATTTTAAAAGTTAAATATATTCAGATACTAAATGAAAAACATAGTCAAAGATTAGATGCATATGTTGCACCACATTCATATAATGTTGTGGAATGTCACATAGGTTTATCCCAGTTGATAATTTCATATTGTTACAACATTGATACAATGTTGCACTTAAGTTGTGACAATGTTGTGAATTAGGTTGTCACAACATAAAAATGTGGACCGCCAGAAAGGTTGCTGCAACGTTGTGCACAATGTTGTATTGTTTCCAATTCACAACCTTTTCACAACCTTGATATATCTTCGGGTATACCTAGAATTTTCATACAAAAAGTATGCTATGGTTGACACTAAGGAATTTTATCAAGGTACCAACCCCATCCTTGACCCTTTGGAAATGGTTTATTAATCACAATATTATTTGTGCACATATAAGAATTATAAATCATGATATCTTTATTAAAACCCAGCCTTATTAATGATCACCTTTTGAGAGTGTTTTACACACAGAACACACAGAAAAACTTTAATTTCTATTAAGGTTAGACCATGTCATATTAATGACCTGTTGCATTTACAATTAGTTCCCCAGTGCTCGAAAGGGTCTATCATGTTAAGGACCATAAAAATGGTGTGTAACCTTAATGATTGTTGAAATTCCACTCCTACCAATAGAGTTTAGTTACATCTTTAACAGGGATCTAATGACCTTATTCAGGACAGTTTACTAATTCATTTTTTATTGAACATATTTAGTAACATTATTCCTAAATTACCTATTTCAAAAATGTATTGAAAACATGCAACATTTTAAACAGTGGTGCCACCTATTATGTTGTTTTTAGGTTATTTTACAATGTTGAAGAAATGTTGTGATCACATCGTTTTTACAACTTTATTTCCCAATGTTGTTGCAATGATGCAAAACAACATAAGAAAATTGGTTGTAGCAACCTTGTGCAATGTTTTCTCTTGAATATTGTAGAAACATAATGTACAACATTGTCTGGATGTAGTGTGTTTGCTATAATTGAACATCGCACGACATATACTTCCCAGCATAAATCTTGATACTGGCTAGTCTGGAGGTTATATACAGACAATTAGATATTGACATTGTACAACTTCAGATAATAAAATTGTTTAAACTGTATCAAGCTTAACTTTTAACTTTTGGTGGACACATTGTATTTATAAAAGCCCAATTTCCTTTTAAATCTTCATGTACTTGTTTCTCGTTAAGGCCTTCATCAGGATAATCAGACATCATAATGATCATAGGTAGATTAATTTTTCATGCTGTTAAAAATTACCAGTGTCAAAATTTCAGCCAGTGGAAATTATGGTATTTTGATAATTTGTAATGAAAATAAAGTCAGTTTTTTTGTATTCAGGTAAACTTTCATGGTGAAATTTATTTTTGTTTTCATTTGAATTGTAGTAAAGAAAAATAATAACCAAATGTTGGGAATTGTGAGTCCACCATAAAGTATTAAAGAATCCAACTGTAACATCCCCGCCAATTTCTTTTCCAAATAATGTTTATTTGATCTTGACAGCATTGACCAATGTTGCCCTTGGAAAACCAGCAAGGCAGTGGCCCGAGACATTACTGGGTGCAAGGGCAGAGAAAGCAGTCGATGGCAATGAAGAAACCAACTTCTATCTCCATTCCTGTACCCACACAACAGAACAGAACAAGCCTTGGTGGAAAGTGGACCTGGGCAGGGACTATGTGATATATAAAGTGGCTGTCAAAAACAGGGGAGATTGCTGCGGTGAGTATTGATAGATCTTTTTCAATAAAGTGGCACCACTCTAGTATGTTAAATTTGAAACAACTTTATATTGTTTCCTATAGTTGTTTTAAATAAAGTGAAGTAATATGAAACTGTATATTGTCTCAAACTATGATATTATGCCTCATCCATTGGTCCTCATATACCTCATATTATAATGTATATCATATCTATAAAGATGAAGAAGTTTTGTTCATTCTGTTCATTGCTTATATATAATTGTGTATTCTCACGTGATTGGCCCCTGTAGCTCATCGCACAATAACTCCTATAAGAGTGAATGCTATCCTTGTTCAAATAGCCAAATTTTTTAGCAACTGAAATGCTCATTGTGGGCTGACATTTTCATGTATTTGGATTTTAACCATTTTCATTCCACAAGTGTTTTACAGAAATAAAGTTAGGTTGTAGTAGACCTACATAGAACAGCTACAAACCAACAGGAAAACCTAATAATTTCATCAGGGACAAACTATCAATCTCTTGAAGTGTATTTGCTGACAACAGCAGCCATCATTTTCTTCCAAGCCAATTAAAAGCAGTTATTTATTTAGTTTTAATTTCTTTATTGGATCTTTATCCACCTAAAAAGAGCAATCAAGGACTTTCCAATAACGTTCAGATACCCGGGTTTCGGTCAATTAATGGAAACAACCACTTGTTCATTTGAGAAACATGAAAGCCCATTTGTGCTGGCCAATGACTGTGCTTGCGACATCTTCCAACAATTGTCATGCATAATCCCTGGTGCAATAAGCCCATCCCAGTTTACAGCAACATCAAGGTTTACTATCAAAATAATATTTTCAAAATTGCCCCCATGCTCATTCCCTGAATTCAGTTGTATGATACAAAAGTAATCAAAGATATTTCATTGACATATTGCTCCTAAGATTTGTAGAATGCAACTTTATATTTTGGCCTTTGTCCCATAGAAACCAATGTTAAAGCTTGTCAGCCCAGCCTATGATGTCCAACCCTATTTTGTCCTGAAATACAGCATTTTGATTGGCTGGCAAACCTGCAAATCTGTCAAATGATAAAATTTAAGAAATCATAATATTCAACCGGTACTTGAGGATATAGAAAAACATAATTCTTGCTTATTTCAGCAGCACCAACTCTTGGAAACGAGGATAGCTTATGCAGTTATTTTGTCCAACCCTTGTCCAACCCTAGGTTATACCTAATGTGGGATGGGCTTATTGATAATGTTACCCACAAATCTCGAGCGTTCAAATCCTACATGTTGGATTGATTCACTTGTATTCCAAGTGATTATGGGGGGATGATTATCCCTGACAATTATTTCATCCAGTGTGAAGACATCTCTTTTGTCAGTGTGAAAGCTATTTGTTGATTTTGCTGGCATGCAATCATCTTATCAGCTTTAAATATTTGGCCTTCATTATTTTTCTTTATCATTTGCAATCGTTAGAAGGGAAACATCCAAAGTCATTCCATGGGAATGAGGCTAAGAAGACATGTTTAAACAATAATACTAATAATTATAGAATATTTCTTCAAGGTTACCGTCTGGGCAACTTCGATGTCCGAGTGGCCAAAGAAGGTGGGACCGACCAACTTTGTTACCACCAAGTGGAACCTGTAGCAAATGGCGGGTGGCTTAACATGACATGTCGGCAGCCGCTCCTCGGCCAACATGTAACGATACAGATCATGGCTCCCTCTCAATATAAGCATCAACAGATGTTGACACTGTGTGAGGTGCAGGTCTGGGGACAACAAGGTTATTATAACATACAGTTAAGCCCTGTTTAACATTCATCCCCCAATTCTATCCTAACATGTTTGAAAAGGCAAAGAAAAATCAGTGATTACCTAACAATGATGCTTGAACATCCTACTTTAAGGATGGTGAGTGGTAATTTTGGTGTTTTTTGCAGTAGCTGCAGCTTTGAACCATCATGAAAAGCACTGTAAGGGGTGACGTCAAAATTCAGGGGCTGCGAACTTGAGATGCTGCGGCAGGCTGCGGCAGGTTGTTAGTTATAAGTCCTATGTGCCATGACTGGCTGCAGCATTCTAAACCCATTGCATTCTCATTAGGGGTGCCAGACACAGTCTTTTATCAGTATTTTATTTAGGAAAAAGATAGAATGGTGCTTTTCTTTATGTTTGTATATATTAATACCTTAATAACCTCATTAGACTAATTAATTAATTAGCTAATGAGGTCATTAAGGGTCATTAAGATAGTGTCCCCACCCCTTTCCTACCAGGCTGTGGCAGGCTGCGACCTTTAATAGCCCTGAGTGGAGGCATGTTGGTGTAATGTCACTGACCAGTGGCTGCGGTCTGCTGTGGGGAATTTTGACGTCTCCCCTAAAGTGATGATGTTTTTTCCAATAAAAAAAATATATTCAAGTTTTGAAATATCTGAACTCTCCTTTCTACACTTGAATATATGCCCTTCTACACTGTGTCTCTTTTTTTTTATATAAAAGTCCTAGTTACATTTTAAGAAAACATTGACAACAAAATATGAAAAACAAAAATCTGAGACACAGTCCCCTCCATAGTTATGTTCTTGTGTTACCTGTTAAGTTTCAGATCCCAAAGAAACTGTTGATGAAGATATTGACTATGAAATGTAAAAGTGAAAAATTCACTTTTTCATATATTTTGCCCTTTCATTTAATCCATGATACATCAATCAGTTAGCAATATTTACAAAAATAATTTGTGATTTTATTGAAATGCACCATAGATCACCACTCTCTATCCTTAATATTTTTCTAAATCTAGAAAATTTAATTTTGTCAAATGGCTCAGTTCCCATGGCATTTGATTCCTTTTATTAGACAATATTTCTTATGTACTCACAGTATTTTTATTCACTGACAGTATTTTTATGTATATCTAATATATCTATGCATTTCCAGTGTTTTCGTATATCGCCAGTATTTTCTATGACATCTTTTAATTACAACTAATCTCATTAGGATGCACATACTGTGGTGGTCACCATGATAGGTTCCTTAGGATTTCCCATCAAAATTCTTTAATTTCCTTCCCTATTAATGTAAGTTATATAAATCTGATTTGCAGCACTAATAAGTAAACTATATTAGTTTTTGAATGGTATATTGGCTGCTTTTGTGTGCTGAACAGTTTTATTTAAGTGTCTTGTGCCATATTCAGCAGTAAAAGGGTTAGGTGTCTTCCTGGAAAATTACCTTAAATATACCCCTTTTCCATATGGTTACATTAAGACTGGGGAAGCTGCCCACAAGCAGCTATTGCCAGATTTGTGTCTAAAGGGTCAATGCCATTGACTGCAAGGTAATACCTCCTGAAGCAACATCATTTCAGAAATAGTGGCGACACATTCAGAAGATGAAGACCCTGTTACGATAAAGTGTCCATCAATAAGTGATGTCTACATCAGTCGTGGATGGTACGCTGGCAACGTTCTCAGCTCAGATGAAGCAGACCCTGACAGCTTACTGTTCTCCCAAGAGTCCTCAGGGGCTGTTGTTAGTGATGAAGTTTCCCCAAATTTGAGCCTGAACCCTAAAACCTTTGAGCTGAAAATTAGCAACATCATGTTTGGAGAGACTACTTACACTTGTATTACAAAGCCTGCTGCAGGGGAGCAGGAACAGGTTCTTCCTGTACAGCTGAGTGTTTACAGTGAGTTTAAATTATCTTATGTATCATATATAAGAAGAAAATAATACTTATAACTGGTGTCAAATCCAGTAATGAAAAGGTCACAGTTTACAAAATGGCTTAGTACTAAAACATTGTCCATTTGCAGGCACAAACAGGATATATCTGTAATTTGTGGAACAAATGGCACTAAAGTGGCATTATAAAATGCTGATGTGTGTTCCAGACTAGTTAAGTCTGCCAACAAACTGCATTAACCCTTTCTGACCACAGCGATTAGACCTGCCAACAGGCACAAGTCACAGTCCATGGAAAGTGTTAACAGGGCTGTGCCTCAATGCCTTTTTAGCAGCATTTGTCATCCAAGTCTGGAAACCGCTTAAGTGAGCTTGACCCGTTGTTGCTCCAAAATCTAGGCTAAATCTAGATAGACTCTAGACTTCAAGTGGAAAATGACCCAAACTTTGGATTAGGTGGCACAATAAAAAAGTAACCCTTTGGGTCTGTGGTCTGTAAAATTAGATAACTATAAACCGTGATGCACTATCAACCTTACATTTTTCTCCCTCCTTTTTTTGCACTTAGTTCAACCAAAGATACAACTACAAGGCCTTGAGAGTACATCCTTCAGGGAGTTTACTACTGTGACTGTCACATGTTATATCAGTCGTTTGTACCCTGCTGTCAATTCCAATGCCTTCCAGATGTCATGGGGCAATGTGAGTATAGATGCCACAAGAGTAAAGAACAAGGATTCTACCTTCAGCTACAAGGTGCAGATGTCCCAATTGGTTACCAGATGGAATAATGGAATGAAGATCAGCTGTAGTGTTAGACCTATCTTTGGAAACTTTGTCTCAGTGGAGAAATACATAAGTGTCCATGGTAAGTACTTGAAAAGTATCACCACTATGCTTAAAGTAGTTTTAAAACATATTCAAACATATTTGAACTTAAATGGTGTTCACCTGTAAAAAAATATGGTCACACAGAATTACAGTCATCCGTTAAATTTACGGTAAAAGTTCAGGAACATAGTTGCCAGTACTTAGCCGTAAATTTGATGGATTTTTTTTAACAGTGTGCTATCAAAATGCAGGGATATAGAATAGAGAAAATCAGGGAGCTACCTTCAAAAGAATTTTCTAAAATGGTATATATCTATGCTACAGACAATCACCCAGAACATCAGGCCATCCTAGGACTGACAGGCTTCACCCTTGTCTGTATGTTGTTTATAGTTATCGTTGTGGTTCTTCTAATTGTGATGTTCGTGAGGAAAGGGCTACAAGGACTAGGTAGGTGATGACTGGTTTCCTTGAGACGGGGGTGTAGGGGTTGGCCAAGTAAGCACTGGGCACTTTAAGGTGCTGGAATAGAACCCACAGATCCTTATAGACTAGGTGGATTAGAATCCTGGTGCAGGCATCTTGTTTTTACTTCCAAGTGGTATGAACATACTGCTATATCAAAGGCCATCCTTCTCATACTGTGTCTATGCAATACAGGATGTAAAAGACTTATTTGGTAAAAGGGGTAGGTTGTCTACCTTCTCATACATTTGAACCCTGGCAATCAAATAGGGTGTAAAGTACCCAATATCTAACCAATCTAAGACCCTTGTCTTGGTGTTACATTTTATGTATCAGATATGGAGTTTCTCAACAAATTACTTCATGAACGATCAAAATCCGGGTTTTAAATACCTATGAAAACCAAAGTTCTCTGCCACCTCTGGTGTAGGTGTCCAAAGAAAGTCAACATTTTTTCGCCTATCTGGGTCAATTGGCACATTATTCGCGAAAATTATGAAATGATATGATGTAGTCATGATCAAGCATTTTTTTATTTTCAATTCATAAACTCAAGTTTATGTGATAGTCAAGTGTTTGTTATGAGTAAATTGTGATTATAATAAAAAGTCACATGACCACATCTGCACAAGGTCTGTACTCAAAATTTAAATTTCCCTGCAATTCATAAAGTCTAACAAAACAAGAACTTATGACATATACAAAGGTTGTTCTATATTTAAAGAAAATGCAAGTTGAATATTTAATCATTCTTGATTTTGATTGATGGCACATTCATTTTGCAATTATTTTAACCATAGGCAATAGAGAATCTGCCAACCGAGCTCCACAAGAGATGGAAGAGAAAATTCGCTTATATGACATAAACGAGCTTACAGCTGAACTTTATGAAGAGACAGGCAAAGTCACTGTTGTCCAAGGTACGTAGAATTAACCCTTTCCACAGAACACAAACATTTCAAGCAGGATCTATAGAATTGAATCAAAAACATAATATTAATGTTTTTGAAGTGAAGATCTTCAGAATATTTTTGAAGTGAGGAGCTTCAGATGCATGATTAAGATATATTTTGTAGATTAAATGATAATGGGAGGGTGCTATATTGTTACACTCTGGATTCTCAATCATTTATTATTTCATAGATACTTTAATTTAGGGTGAAGCTTAATCAGTGGAGTTAAGGTATTTGGAGACCAATATTCCTGGATCTATGAAGATTCAGAATCCCTCAACCCCAGCTTCTAAAGATTGAACACTGGTTCATGTTATTTTCTCTTTTAAATATAGACATTTTCCTTTTAAATACTTCTATCCCTTACAAAATATAACATTAAAATAAACAATGATAACAAAAAGAATAATAAGGAATTTTATGCTGTTTAAGATGAAGCCTCTAGCAGAGCAGATCCCCACTACTATGAGGTACTACAGTCACCATCTCAGGTAAGGAGAACAGAACTGTTCTCCATGAAGAAACCTTTACAAATACTAATTTAAGAAGAACCTTGAGGGTGGTCAGAGGGTGGCTGAATGATCCACATTGGTCATACAGCCACCCAAGGGTGACCCCCAAGGTTCTTCTATATCTAATTGCGAAAAAAAAATGATGTTGAAAATGCTGACTATGCAGGGCAGTGCATACAGCCTGTCTTTTCTCAATACCCTTTATATTATATGCACCGCTGGCTGGCTGTGTGGATGATAAAGCAAAAGATATTGTATACTAGTATATAGATATATAGAGACTTAAAAGTTTGTCTATGATCTTTTGTGACTATTTCCCTGGTGGCAGGTTGCACCCAAGGCAGTCGACCATGACCAGGGTCTGATCATTACTTATGTATTTTTGGAACAGGTATTGAACCATATGCATACAAGGTATTTTAATCAGAGGGACAAATTTTTTGATTCAATTGTCTATTCACATACAAAAATAAGTTGGATACCTGTTTTCATTTTACATCTGAGTTAACTATAACAAAATCGTTATAGACCAATATCACATAAACATCACAATATAAACATGAATTCAGTTTGAAAGTTCAATAATTTAGCACCTTTATACATAATAGTCAATTTGCCTTTTCATTATTAATGGTCAACCGGAGTGGTCAGCCGCAATGTAATTCAACCATGGCCCAGGTGGTGCACCTGCAGTGAATGATAGGTTTTTCCATAAGTATTTTCCGCAGTAAATATGACTGACTTACCATATTCCCTTTACCAAACTGTAAAATTAATGATGGGTAAATATTTGGAGATCATGCTTAAAGGTCATATTCCATATATACGGAGGGTGCCCACTAGCGGTGGTCATTTTAGCCACCACAAGCAATTTGCGTTTCAGAAACGGACACGTCCGTTTCTGCAACCGCAAGCAATCCATAGAAAACCTTTATAAATCCACTTGTGGTGGCACTTGTGTTGACCCAACGAATATAATATTATGGTGTTCTCAATGCAAGTAACACCATATATTCCACCTTGCAATGGCTGTCTTTACTTGCGGTGGATATTGTATGTATGATGGTGGCTTTATGTGTTTCTGAATGGATTTTGGGTCAATATTCTTCCAGAATTATTAGACAGTGTTAAACTGTTTAGTTTAGTTCCCTAACACCTAATGGCTATGTTCAGCATGGGCCATGTCAGAATTTTGACACTTCTTCTATCTCTCTTGAGAACCTTATGTTAGTTCTGACAAACTTTCAAATAGTATAAGCTCTTATGGAAAATTTAGATTATACTTTTCAGCTATTACAAAATGTAAACCTGGCTTTATTCTGGGATTTTATATGCTGACCTGTTTAGAATGATCATTTAAGAGGTAAAAAGCATAATGTTGTTGGACCATTTCAATTTATACCACATATATATATGAAATCAAAACATTTTCAAATGAATTATTCTGAACATGAACTTGTTTACTGAGAATGCCTTTAAACCTTTCATTTTCAGAAGATGGAAAACTTGTAAAACCGATATGTGGATCAATAACCAAGGATCTACAGAATAGATGATTTCAACAACTTTGTCTCAAGTATTCAAAAATTGACAAATTTGGTAAAAAAAATGTGCATAGGAACTACTGTCTTGTATAAATTTTATGTATGTTACGAGATTGCAAAATAAACTCAATGAAGACAGGTCAGATTAGGTCGTTGGCTGAGTAATAAAAGGTCGTATCTCAAAAAAAATCATTTCTTTTTTATTTTTGAATATGTTTCCCTTCCCTCTAAGGTTTCTAGAAATTTTGAAATTTTTGGAAATTTCCAAATCTTTGGAATGTTATAACCCAGTAAACAAAGGTCGTATCTCCACAATTTGACTTTTGGTTGAGTAATAAAAGGTCGTATCTGAAAGAAGCCAATTTGATTTTCTTAGTAAAATATGCTAATTAATGCAAAATGAACATATCTTATGATTCAGTTTTGAAGATAACTATTATATGAGCCTTATTGCAAAATATTATGGTTAAATTTTTTAAATCAGTTGCAGATACAGGAATATAATTCCAAAATGTTGGATACAACCTTTGTTTACTGAAAAAGTGGTCCGTGTGTTGAGTAATAAAAGGTCGTATCCAGGGTTGCAAATAAATCTGATAGTTTAAATGTCACATAAAACTTTAATATTTTAGATTAACCATATGAAGTCCATACTAGCATATTGCTTTTAGTTCAGAAATATTATTTTGTGTAATTTGTATCAGTTACATTGATTTTATTTGTAATTATCTGAAGTTTATATATGCCAAATACGACCTGTTATTACTCACTAATTTTCAATTTTTCTCCATAAAAATGAGTAATAAAAGGTCGTATCTGGAAAAAGCTATGTAAATGTTACCATAGTAACATCCTAATGAACTAAATGTATTCATAATTATGATAAAAGTATCTGTAGCATATTATTCTTCCTAGGAATAAGATGTCATGATGATTGAGCAGATATTTATAATCATACAGAGCTTTAAAATATATCATTAACCTTTAATCAGCAATTATTCAAAATGACCATTTGTCAGATATGACCTTTTATTACTCAGCCAACGGCTGGTGATCTTCAGTTGGTTATATTGATTCTTGAAAGTACAGAAAACAATCTGTTATAAATTTACTTAGATTTATCAGCTGAATTGATACACGTTTTTTAGATATAAGGATAGGCTGCTGTTAAATGGGCTTAGATATAACATTATATGAACTTGCAATTATTTCACTATTATCAAACCTAAATGAACGTTTTCTATGTTAGATGTAGCATATTGTCGTATTTGAGCTCTGGGGGTACTTGAATACGAATTAATATTGAATTGTTATCAGTTTGATGAAATTGTAGTCTACAATGATAATTACAATTATAGCTGCTACAACAATAACTAAATGATAAAATGACACCAAAGACATTTATTTGTATCCTGGAAACAAATAAAAGTACTAAACAAGAATTGAAGAAAAAAGAGTTGATCAATCTGTACGTAATTTCCGATATCAAGGATAGATAACTTACAGTATTTTAAATCATCTTTCCGATACCTCAGTACACAATAATGGGTTTCTTTCCATTATATCTGAGGTGTATACCTCAGTGATGAGATTACCACAATGGTCATCTTTTCAATCACTGAGATGTATCTCTCATTTTGTGTCATTTCAAGTTTGATATAAAGGAAGAGGAAGGGCACCTAGTCACTCTTGTCGCTTTAAATGAAAAAGGTGTCTATCAAAAGTATCATTACTTAGAGGCATTATAAAATCTATGACAAAAATGTTTTGGTTTTCATCAGGTATTGGAAAGATGACCCTTGAGCCATATCCAAACTCATCAAATATGGCCAGTACCCCTGCAATATCACAGAAGCCTTATCTTTCCAAGCACTTCATTCTTTTCAATCTTTATAAAGATTATATTTAAGGCATTTCCTGATACTATAAAAGAACATGAAATATCACATCTACAACTTTTACCTTTCCAGTAAATGCGGGCTTTCATACTTTTCCAAATTCCATCAGGGACAGCCTCTACTGCAATTTACAAGGTTCATTGAATTTGGACAAGGTGGCCATTGTCACTTTTACTATTTGTTCAAGCTCATCCTTCACAGTATCAATCGACAATTGCATCTTTGTTAGTATGCACCCTTAAAGTTGCACAAAAGTCATTGTGCATATAGGGTATTAGTGAAGTTCTTTTATGTGAAATATATTCTGCTTTATGAATGAGAATTCAGATGAGAGACAAAAGTCACCGGATGAGAGGGAAATTATAAAGGAATTGTAAAGAATATTCAAAATTATATAAGTATATTAAAATGGCAGACGCTGCTGGTAGGTGACATACCTGTATAACCACGGCAGGCGTAAGGCATCTCCCAGTAGCTGCTGCACTAAGACAAGCGGACTCTTAGAACGAAGCTAGCCTTGGGCAGTGTTGAACGAAGGCCTCAAGGCCTTTCAGTTCTATTCAGATCTAAGGAACATCCTTTGCATCCCTAAAACAGGGAAATTCATAGCTTTAAAATGATGTTTTATTCAATATTGTAGCTACATTATACCAAAAGTTATTCTAAAATTAGTAAGGATGGTCAAGAAAAACTAGTTTTAAGCCTGCTATTTGCTAACCTCACCTATAGATTCCTAACATTGACTTGTCGTTGGTCAAATTCTTAATTTTCAGAAAAATATTATATATCAATAAGCACGTGAATAGATAGGGGCCTTAAATTCACTGTGTATGTGTCATATTGCTAAGGGCATGATACATAAGGTCTCTATTAATGTAACTAAACTGTTGTAAACAGTATAATAGAGGAAGGCTTTTGTGCATGAAGTTCACATAAGACAAGTGGCATCCAGGTTTGCATCAAACATATAGTTTAGAATTATAAACAACAGGGCAGACATAGTTATAATCATAAACAATACAGTGCACCAATTAGAGTAAAAATCATTTATATTGTCAAGGCTTTCCTGTGTCCAGTATTTGCCTAATATTACCTTTCCATACAGTAATCTATCATTCCAAGGTATTTTATTTGAGAGAAAGGTGAATATTATACTACAAGCCTTTGGCTAGGGTCTTTCAAGCCTGAGTGCAATAAGGTCAAATGATATCAGTTAAAGAGGTTTATGACAACTTGTATTGGTATTGACATAACACAATTTTACGTTTTTACAAAGAAAAAGCCTGTTAACCATGTTTTAATATATTCCTGTGGTTTGTCCTATATCTCTACTCTCTCCACCATCTTTTTAATATTAATCCTGCCAAACGTATGATTTTATGTTTTTCCAAGTCTCCTGTGCCACTTCTATCTGTCATTTGGCGTTGTAATGAGACATCTGAGTGGTTTCATCAGAAGTCTTTAGTCTAATGCACAGAGGCATAACAACTGATCCAAAATTCTTAGATATATGCCAGAGAAACATATGGGGGATTGAAATCAACATAATCGTATGTTTACTTTTTTTAAACAGTTTTATTGCCTTGCATCACATAATTACATGGTTTTCTTGAAGGACAGAGGTTGGTGATGTAATTAATAAAATGAGAAACTTCCAAATAACAAACTTTATTTTCCTCTTTTCAAAGTCCATGGCTATGGTATCGTGACAAACTGTTCATAAAGCTTAAGGGCTGTATTCTTGTGACAAATATTCTAAAAAGTCTCCTATAAAAAATTACACTAAAACAAAATGGAAACTTATTAACCTGAATATGTTACTTTCCATTAGATAAAGTGAGAGAGAATTAGCTTAAATACAAAAAAAATAATGTTATTATCCACTTTGACCTAACAACATTTCGAGGTATGTTACATTAATTATGTGGTTGTGTTTTCATTCGAAGATAGAAATTCTTCATTCTACATATAATTTCTAATCATCATATCAGAATATTCTTAATATTCATGATGCAAGGAAAAACCTGTTCAAATATAAGCATACATTTTGTTTATTACAAACTTGCGTACCAGTAAAATTATGGTAATTTTCCATTATTTTTCAATATAATTATCATTCCAAGGGAACAATGTTATGACTATTCAACGTACAAAATTGGCCAATATGTCATTCAA
Organism: Lepidonotus clava; assembly: GCA_936440205.1. Taxonomy (NCBI): domain Eukaryota; kingdom Metazoa; phylum Annelida; class Polychaeta; order Phyllodocida; family Polynoidae; genus Lepidonotus; species Lepidonotus clava. Next base: position 12,653,152 of record OW387138.1, read on the forward strand.
AAGCTGATCTTATTTCATATCCAGTGCTACAAACCCCATGTCTATGATAAAATATTGAGTAGCGGGAAGAATTGGCTGGTTACCATTGCAACCAATGCAAAAATCAGGCAATTCTAAAATGAGCATTCTTTGGGTCATATCTGTCTTAATATTCAAGATAAAAGCACCACTGACATGTCAAATCAAAGCATTCCCAGAGTTCTATAGGATAAAAGAATAAAAATGGTTGTCATGGTAATGTGGTTACCATGGTAACCAAAAACCAGCTGAAAATTGACCATAATTTAAATTTCTCTTCTATTTCTGTTGCCATAGCAACCTCATATATAATAAACATAACAAAGCAAGACCTACTTTACCTAAAGATTATGTATCCCTTCTTCATAAAATCAGGTGTTTTACCAAAAAAAAACAATTACATGGAAGGTAGAAAATAACGTGTTTTCATGGAAACCACTCAAAATTCATGTTTTTCACAACGTTTCACAAGGTTTTTGACAACAATCATGTCCCTTTAGTCATTTTAGAAACTATGATAAAAGTCTGTCATATTGGTTCTTTGGCCCGCACATCTATCCTATTGATATTTCAAGGTACCTCCCCTTCCAAATTTCATAGTTATGCCTCAGAGGTACCTCATACCAGATTTGATGCTTTATCCACTCTGTAACACATTCTAAAAAAAATGTCCTTAAAGGGACCCTTGCATATAATTACAGGATAAATATTTTTCAATCAAATTCTTTGAGCTAAGTGTTTGGATTAAGAACTAATAATGCTAGAGATATCTTGATAATATTACAAGTGTAGACAAAGTTGTGACACTTCAACGTTTGGTCGTTTTTATAAATTTTTATGGGATCCCTAAATATGTGACATCACAAGGACTAATTTGGGAATCCCAATCTCTCAATAAAAGGGAATCCCCCAACCCCAAAACTGCACAGAAAGGAAAATGAACTTTAAGACCTTGTATGTATATATAAGATATATTGAGACTGGAAAGCTTCTCTAAGGCCCCATGTGCCCATTTCCCTGGTGGCTGGTTGGATCAACTATGACCAAGGTCTGGTCATTACCAATGTAATTGTAGAATAGCCAGTGGCACCACGCTGGCTATTCTTAACATAATGGTCAATCCAAATCTAGTCCAACCAAGGGCCAGGTGGCAGGCCGGTAGTGAATAAAAGGTTTACCCCTGGCTTTCCAGTCTCGATATATCCTATATATACGTACAAGGTCTCTGGCCTCATACAGGTTATTATTAATTGTGATTTTTACAAACCTACATTCATTCAATAACCTGGAATTCCCAAGTTATTTTTTTGGGAATTCCCATTATTATGATGTAGCAAGGACAATACTGAAAGCCCAGAAATTAGGGATATAGTGTTTGGTGGCTTGGTGGGGTGAGTTTTCTTTTCTGGATCATTGTCTTCTATCCTAACATTGTTTCATTTTTTCATATGTAACATGCTTATGACACATTACTAAAGTGAAAAACACAAAAATTTGATACTTGTTAATTTATGTACAACGAACCCTTTAACACACCCCACTATCATCTGGCATAATAAGTAAGATATGACCCAAATACAGTTAACCCTTTAGACCCCATCGATTAGGAGGATATATTGCTGGATTTATATTTGCCATTTCTGTATCCTGTAAAGAAATTAAAGTGTTCCTTTTTTGAAAAATATGGAAAAAGTCATTTTTTCAGGCGGCCACAGCTGGATCGGGGAGCACACCCTCGGGCAGCCATAGATTGGGGTATAAAGGTTTAAATTTGAAAAAAATCCTGCATCCACCCCTGGGCTAATTTTAAAAAAATGGTAATACACCACTTACTACTCCATTTCATGCACTTTGATTTGATAGACACAACTGATTTCATGAAGTAGGGGTATTTATTCTTCAGATAAAATAGGTCTTGCTTTGTTATATTTATATTTTTGGGACCAAAGGCAATAGAAATAAAGGAAAATCTGAAATTATGGTTATTTTGAGCTTGTATTAGGTTACTATGGCAATCAAAAAACCAAGACAACCAATTTTATTCCGAGGTGGATAAAGAAACTGTTAGAGTAGTGTTACGGAGTGACACTGGTAAAAAACTAGATTTGGATAAACCGAATCTGGAAGTATAATAAGAAAAATTGGAAATATCGTGCATACAAATATTGGGAATGTTTGACCCGATGAGTGTTTAGAGTGTCCATCAGTCTGACCTACCACAATAGTTCCAAAATATTGAATGTATAGCTGAATTTCAAAAATTATTAACTACTGAAATTGTCGTACGTGTGTGCAAGAAGATTCATGAAATTGGAATAACATGATATGATGTAATTATAATATTATATATATGCCAGTTAAAACTGGTAAATTCTCTTCACGATGAGATGTACATATTTACATCATGAAAAGCACTTGTAGTGATGATGTTTCAGTTAAATGTAAATAATAATAATACATGACATTGTGTCCTCTAGTTAAACGTGAAAGACTTAAGGTCATATTCCACAATGCGTTCAGTGGCACTTGCATTCCCTAGCTCTAATTAGGAAACACAAGTTTACTTGCATTCAGATACCAACATAGAACTCCATACAAAACAACATACTTGTGTTCCCTAAATGCAAGTATGAACACAAGCAAATTTCGTATTCCTCTGTGCGTTATTAGAAATTGCTTGCTTGTGCATGCATTCACTTGCATTTCCGTGAATAGACTAAAGTTAAATGACCAACGCAAGTAAAAGAACACATAGTGGAATACACACTACGGATCAGGGTATGAAGTGTCAGTTCCTTTTCACTGTAACACTGTAACACTGTTTCCCTTTTTTTATCACTACTTTCACTCATTTTTCCTCTTAAATGTTATATATAATACTTCTTAACTCCTTATTTCCCTCCTCTCCCAAAATAGCAAAATAGTGTAACAGTGAAAAGCAAAACAAGCTGTATAAATACAAATCATTTCATGCAAATCTCCCTTTGCCTCCCACTGGTGCAGGCATGGGGGATTATATAACCTTTCATAACAGGGGGTGGATTTTCATCTCTTTGGTGGGTTCATGAGGGGAAACATATGGAATTGCATAACATTAGTTGTCTTTTGCCACTGAAGTGATAAGACATGTAAATGAGACCACAGGGAGATTTGCATGAAATGAATTGTATTTATACAGCCTGTTTGCCTTTTCACTGTAACACTGTTTGCCTTTTAGGGAACCGGAGGCAAATACGGGGTAAAGATGTATTTGGAATGGTTTAAAGGTTATTCTTGAACAGAATTATGCCCTGTATATAAAGTTTAAGAGGAAAAAATAGGCAAAAGAGGGGTTAAAAAAGGCAAACAGTGTTACAGTGTTACAGTGAAAAGGAACTGACACTTTGTACCCAGATCACTACGCCCACTCTGGTGTGACACATGAGACGCCTGTCATGCATGGGTAATTGTAATCCAGAGACGACTTAGGCTCGGACCTCGCGTCGCAACCGACGCGTATGGTTATAGTAAATGTTTATATGTGAACTTTTTCGAAAAATCAATATACTTTGATAAAAAGACAGAAGGAAAAGAAAAGGGGGTTCGGGGACATAGCTCCTAATTTGAATACATAATTATTCTAAATCTTTTGATGCTATGAGATATATACTTTTTTATTTATAATGTCTGTGTGTACAAGGATCAGTGTATACATTGTGTACACTGCAGATGACTAACATGTACTTAGGGTCCGCGCTTACAGGGGTGAAAATTGGCGTCTAAATCTCAGCCATATGACTATGTCCCAAGCAAGTCACAGACCAGATATGAGTGAAGTCGTAGCCGTGTAAATGGGATATCGCGATTGCTTCGACTTTTTTTTTATTGCAGAGATGTTGCCGTGCTTCATATCGCAAGGTGCGATATTTATCTAGCATGTTTGATAATGTCATAGGTTTTGGTTGTAATTGACAGCGTGCGATATCCCAATGATTTTCCACATGGGAAGGGGTGCTTAAACACTCTATAGAGTAGAGGAGCCAGTTTCCGTGCAGCTCTAGTTTTCGCAAATTTTACGCATTTTTATGAACACATTTTTTATAAGTTCACTTAAAACCCGTTTTTTCCCTCTGAAACACATAAGGGAATGATTGCCTAATAAATTCGGTGTTTTTTTTAATTGTTATTCAAATATTTAAGTATTTTATGAGCAAAAACGTGTTGCAATGTCCCTATTAAATGGAAAACTACCAGAAGCCTTATAAGATGAATTTTTTTTAAAATAAGAAATAAAACTGTGTTTTCTTTAATAAAAAAGAAATCTTAAGGCTCAAAATTGTACAGAAATTAGTTTTAGGTGATATTCCGTCAAATTGTTATCAGAAAATTTTTTCATCTATATCTTAGAAAATAAACCCCTGCGTGAAAACTAATGACAAAAAATAAGGCAGTTGTCAGTTTTCGCACATTTTTCACATATTTTTCAGAATTTTCCTAATTTCCAAGCATTTTTATCATATATAAACTTGAAAAATGATCTAAGCAAGCTTCTATACATTTGTGAGACAGTTTCCTAAATCATATAAACCCAAGAAAAGATGCTATTTCTTTTTCTCTTTTATCTAGGTGAATTAAGGCTGCATGCTGTCATTTAATAAAAATGCACAAATATGCGCATTTTCTACTTTTATTATAATATCTATTTTTTAGATTTTCAGGGTAACATAGCTTTGCTGATGTGCATTATAATGAATTAAGATGTATTCATAGATAATCTTTTTCTGATTCTAAAAAGATGACATTTTCTATCTGTTGCACTTTTATACATTTTGTGCCTGAAATATGATTAAATGCGCGAAAACTGATGCTAAATGCCCGAAAATAGGCACCAGGTGCGCGAAAATTGAAGAATTTACCTCTGAAAGTATAACATTGTGATATTATACCCCAAAAAAATATTTTCACTTTTTTTTATTATGATTATCTTCATAGACGTTTTTCCACTATATATTGAATGAATTCATTTTTTCTCTAAATATTTTGCTAAAATCTTATTTCTGGCCCTTAGTGCGCAAAAACTAGCTCATCTACTCTAAATATTATGCAATATCTTTGATTTAATCTCATGTTCGTTAATGCCCGCAGCCCTGCCTTAAGCTGTGATAAGGCTGCAGCGGTTAAGTGGACATCGCAATATGAAGTGCATTCAGATTGCACCATGCTATATAACAGAGATATCGCAGTGTAAAAAACCCTATGAGTACAAATTACACCATCTTATACTGGTCCTTTTATGTTGTTTCTTACCTCCTGCAAATTGTGGGCAACAGATATTATTGACGTTTTCTTATTTTTTAAATGTATGCATCGAAAGTAGAGCCAAAATCAGATGTCACCATTACCATAATTCATCCCAGAGCCTTGGACGCCATGGCATCTAACACGATATGATTTTGACTTAATTGTCAAGTTGTCATCAGATCAACCAGTGTGAAAATACACTGTGTCAAATTATGTTTGTGTATACATCTTTTGGTGACTGTGTATGAAAGTACTTTTCACAAGTTCTCCGCACATAATTGTGGGATTCTGTGCTTACCATGCGAAATATGGTACAGTGTCACACATAAGATGAAACGTGCTGGCCTATAATTGTTGCTTGGCGGCCGTCCCACAAAACGTGATGCACATGGCAAAGCTATATTTAGTACCACAAACAAGATATGCACAAAAAGATAACTGTGCACAGTGTGCAAAAGTGTCTGTATCTCCTCCTAGACTGTGACAGGTTATAAATGATGGTTTTAATGATGTCTCCGTTTGTCATTTTCTTTACATTCCTGCATTGTTTACTCGTCAAGTCATAAAACAGTGCTATAGAAACATGTAAGCTGTAAAAGAGATAGCTTACATCACGATGAACTCATCATAATCGCTTAGAAATTGTTATGAATTGAGTATACATTGCTTAATACTCTATCTTATTATAATTATGTTGCATTAGGATGGCGTTGTTTGTTCAGAGAATGATATATATTTGTATACAGTGTATTCGAATTCCAAGTAAACCTATTAGCCTGTGTTCCAAGAAGCTGTATCCATAGCTTTGTGCAGTTGGCTGTGACAATGCCTAAGATGCGTGATCAGAGCCCCGTATGGTACATCCCATAATTAGGCTAATTGTAGCTGCCCCATTTGGGACAAGCATAGATCTTGAAACCAATCTAAAACATTAGAAAGTTAAGTGCCACAACTACTTTTAAAAACACATGATTCTGATAAAACCATAAATTGACTAGGTAGAAGTGAACACACTGTCAGGTCCTATAAACAAGCAAGTGCTGCAAGTCCTCTATATGAGCAGATCAGAAACAGAAATGGCAAGATAAAAACATTACCTCAAATACCATACGAACTTTAGGGTTCTTTCCCTGATTGACTGTAATTTCAGGATATGACTGGAGATGAGATTTTTTCTACGACTCGTCGGGTTTAAAGTCTTGGAATGACAAAGAAATGCAGCTAGATTGGCCAGTCTGAGGAGCTTATAATTAGCTATAATTCAATTATGTTTAAAGGGTTCCTTGCACATAAATTTACATAATGCTGATTTGTGAGCCCCCACCACATAATGAGGCATAAGTCACAGACAGGAGTTTTTGACCTTTGGTAAATCCTTGTAGAAGGTGACATAACCTTTACATTGGTAAAAGAATTTTGTGTCTATCATTAATAGAACTTGAGTTATGATTATCTGAAGTGTCGGGCATCAAACAAGGCTAATTAGAGAAAAATGACCTTTAAGATTAGACTTATTTGAATGTCTATGCAAATCTCCATAGACCAAATCCATGACAGTCTGGAAACCCTGTGTAATATGCATGTAAAATCAATCATTCCTATAAATTTCTTGGTAAACTATATTGCTGGGGTGTTTTTCATGAGATTTCTGCAGAAAACTGATTTTTTGGCTTTTTCACTTTTTTCTCTTATTATGCAATTTTCTCAGAATATTACACAGCGACTTATGCCTCATTTAGTGGTGTGGGGTCACATTTGTTTGTATATCACTTCACTGATGTATTATATCTATGTAGACCAAATTTTAATGTCCCATAACTATGCCACCTGCAATTATGTGTATGGATCCATTTAAATTAACAGAATCCTTTATACCTAAGTTATGGCCTGTTGCTTGGTCCAGTTTCTACGGTCTAGTTAACTTTAGATGGTGAGGTTGGGTTGGGCTTTAACTCCTTGCTGGTCCAGCAGTTCTCACCCTTAAGGCAGGTTTCAACTGACCGACTTTAAGCTTAGGACCATGAACAACGGCCTAACATTCATTAATCGGCGATGGTCGTTGAGAGAATCTTTCAGTGGAAACATCAAATTGGTGGTTAAGACATCTGTGGCCCGTTGCACAATGGGTTTCAAAAATAATAAAACAACGCAACATTTCGTTGTTACTTTGATCGTAACAGCACACTAAAAAACTATTTAGAATGGTCATAATGCGCTATATTCTTAACAGGAAATTTCTATATCTTTTCCCTTTTTACATCAATTTACAGAATTTAATTTGATCCAGTAGAAACAGAGATATAAGGGTTTCATAACAACACAACCTTGTGCTGTTACACAACTGTCTCAAGCCCCATACCCACTAGGCGATTTTACCATCTCTGGGCGATGAGCAACTGGGAGAATCAGCATTGAAATCGCCAGGTGTTCACAATTGGCAGGCGATTCTCCATGGGTATGATGCACATTCTGGGCGACGGACGTCAGGATCGCTGTGAAAATCGTCAGGAAAATCCGAGGGAAATTATCAATCTTGCGTGATATTTCAGTCGCTCGGCAATCACCTGTCGCCCATCACCCGTCGCCACTAAAGTCGCTTACTGGGTATGGCCCTTTAAAGTTATCCTTGAGGTTGTGCTGTTATGAAATGTCATTGTGCAACGGGCCACTGTTAATGACTGCAAATTACAATAAACAACTGCAGAAAAGATTTATGAAAGCCAAAATATTTAACCCAATAAATACTTCTGGATGACTACACCTAACGATTTTCAAAAAATAATTACGAAAATGTAATTATCATGTTGAGTATGTAAATGTGAGCTTATAAGGCAATCATGATATTTTAGATATAACCCAAACTCTTCCTTATCGACACTTTAAGCCCTGTTTCCACCAACCGATTTTACTACCGATTTGTTGCTTATTTATTACTTTTAACTTGTTATAATTATGGCAACGGATTATATATCTTACATAACATTTGAAAGAGAATTAGAAACTTTTTCTAATAGTATGTAACATGTTCATGATTTACCAATATTCCCGCTGCCGATTTCTGAAATCGGTTGTAAAATCGGTTGGTGGAAACAGGGCTTTATGTGCACAAGTTCAAAGTAAAATTATGACACTTTAGAACGATTTGGTGGAACAGTGCCCAGGGCTCACCGTTCATGTCAGTTGTCACCTGTATACATGTAGGCTCAGCTTGACACACCCAGATAGCCCTCTATGGCTGGTAGACAGGGAGGATCACACTTCAGGATGGATCAGCAGCAGGAAAACCAGAGCTGAAAAACATCTGGAGCGGATTACTTTATTTTGCGGACTTGAAAAAGGGATTTACTGGATAATTTTAATCACCATAAACAGGGGTGCAACTGAGGAATATATAAGGTTTGTTCCGCATTATACTTTTATTACTTCTCTATAATGCTGTTCTCTGTTATTCATGGATTTGTTGCATATGCACGTTTGAATATAGAAATGGTTTAGTAAGAGATAAATATGTCATTACGAATAGTAAAAGTGTTAGATGATAAAAGATCATTTAACTGTTTGAGTGTGTTGTTGAGAAGAAATTGTATGTTTAAAGAGAGACTACAAACTACGTAATCACTAATCATCTCATTGTTTCAATACATAAATCATATATATGTCCAAGGAAGAACTTACCTGTAAAAGATTGGATTTAAAAAAATTTAAAAACGATCCGTTCTCCTCTGCTGATGGGCACAGAGTGTTCATGCAGGTGTTGGTACCTGGCCTTTGGCCTCTGACCCCATTACATTAATTCATCCAGTTGACCAATAAGAGTAGAGGGGGTGTTTAAAACATTTTATATGACCATGACTGATAAACATAAACTCTTTAACCAAATACACTAGGCCTACACATATTTGATATATATATTGATTGTTATGATTCTGACACAAAATATGTATTATGAATTAGATAAATGGGTGACCCCCTTGTAAATACCTGTAAGAGGCCAAATGTGTCATGGTATGATACCCGTATCCTTGACCTAGATGGAAAACATACAGATAAATTATACACTCAACTTGGGTATGTATGTAATTCCTGGACAAGCCCAGTCACCAACTGCAGAACTATAGCCCCCACCCCTACCCTTTTTTGAAACGCCCACCTTCTGAGAGCCCTTCTTTTCAGGAAAACCTATAGATTTCTTTGAAAATTTCATTATCAGGATTTGACTCAATGATTGTTTTGAAAGTATAATGAAGGCATTAGAATATAGAAAATGGATTTTTGAAAGTGTAAGCTCGCATCAAAGACTAACAGCTCTCCTTAAAGGTGGTTTGGTTATTTGACAGCCCCTCTTTTTAAGTGGATTCACAGCTATAACTCCTTGAGAGTTCAATCACAATACCAGAGAATCGAGTTACAAGATGAGTAAAGAACCTCTTATCATTTATTAGGAAAAGTTCTGGCTCCTACAATATAGAAATTGTTATGAATTGAGTATACATTGCTTAATACTCTATCTTATTATGATTATGTTGCATTTGGATGGCATCGTTTGTTCAGAGAATAATATATATTTGTATATTCGAATTCCAAGTAAACCTATTAGCCTGTTTTCCAAGAAGCTGTATCCATAGCTTTGTGCAGTTGGCTGTGACGATGCCTATGATGCGTGACCAGAGCCCCGTATGGTACATCCCATAACTAGGCTAATGGTAGCTGCCCCATTTGGGGCAAGCATAGATCTTGAAACCAATCTAAAACATTAGAAAGTTAACTGCGACAACTACTTTAAAAACATATGATTCTGATAAAACCATAAATTGACTAGGGAGAAGTGAACGCACTGTCAGGTCCTATAAACAAGCAAGTGTTGCAAGTCCTCTATATGAGCAGATCAGAAACAGAAATGGCAAGATAAATGATATTACTTCAAATACCATACAAACTTTAGGGTTCTTTCCCTGATTGACTGTAATTTCGGGATATGACTGGAGATGAGATTTTTTCTACGACTCGTCGGGTTTAAAGTCTTGGAATGACAAAGAAATGCAGCCGGATTGGCCAGTTTGGCCAGATTGAGGAGCTAAGCTATAATTTAATTATGTTTAAAGGGTTCCTTGCACATAAATTTACACAATGCTAATTTGTTTGTATATCACTTCACTGATGTATTATATTTATGTAGACCAAATTTTAATGTCCCATAACTATGCCACCTGCAATTATGTGCATGGATCCCTTTAAATTAACAGAATCCTTTATACCTAAGTCATGGCCTGTTGCTTGGTCCAGTTTTTTGATAAATTTAGATCTTATGATTAGGTTCTAGTATTTTTAGAAACTACTATGGTCGAGTTAATTTTAGATGGTGAGGTTGGGTGGGGCTTGCTGGTCCAGCCTTGCTGGTCCGGCAGTTCTCACCCTTAAAGCCAGATTCAACTGACCAACTTTAAGCTTAGGACCATGAACAACGGCCTAACATTCATTAGTCGGCAATGGTTGTTGAGAGAATCTTTCAGTGGAAACATCAAATTTGTGGTTAAGACATCTGTGGCCCGTTGCACAATGGGTTTCAAAAATAATAAAACAACACAACATATTGGTGTTACTTTGATCGTAACAGCACACGTTTTGACATTAAAAAAACCTATTTAGAATGATCATAATGCGCTATATTCTTTACAAGAAATTTCTATATCTTTTCCCTTTTTACATAAATTTACAGAATTTGTCAATCTGATATCAATCTGATATCGCAGCTCAAGTTGCATAGGTGTAAAAGAGCCTTATATCACATATTTCACTAGTCGAGCGGAACGCCTGCACATAAAGTCACGGCGCCACAGAGGTGCCGTGAGGCGCACGGGGTGGTGAAGTGGTTAGAGTGCCAGACTCCCATGCGAGCGGCCTGGGTTCGATCCTGGGCTGGGCTCCTGCTATACCCCTCTGTGTGTCTCCCAGTGGCAACAACTGGGTTATCAAAGGTTCCTTGAGGACCATCGGCCGTTGTGTGTAGAGCCTTGTCTATGAGAATCTGCACATTAAAGAACACCTGCCTCGGTAAATGTGTAGGGGTACGGTCTCTACCTCCTCATAGATTCGATCATCCAGGAGCAAGGGTGAAACATCCCAGTGCTCCAGAACCACTGAGTCTGGTGGTTCAAACCAACAAACAACAGGTGCCGTGAGGTCTGCCCCGGCCCTTGCCCCGGCCCTAGACCGTGACCGGGGTAATCACTTGAGAAAGGAGGTGGGGTGGATAGAGGGTGGAGAGGGGGGTTGGAGGTGGATCAGGGCAGTGGGGAGGGGACAGTGACCAGCCGCGGATTTAGGGGGGCATGCAGGGCACACGTCCCCCCCTTTTAGGTCCAAAATATCATTTTTTTGATATAAAATATGAAATATGATAGGATATGATTTCACATCACAATGAACAACTCATACAGGTAATTTTACAATATATAAAGTACATAATACATAATAGCATTGAACTGTAGCAAGAGCTCCGTACAGTTCTATGATAATAAGTATATCAAATATAATCAGTGATACTACGTTTAAAGATGTCAATTGTATCAGAAATCTGGACAGTAGTAGGCAATGTATTCCATAACTAGATACCAGAATGAAATACAGATTTTAGACTGATCTACTTTAAAAATATCCTAAATCCGTCCCTGAAGTTTAATTTTTCCTAATTTTTTGTCTAAAATAAAAGTATGTTTTGTTGTTGGCAAAATTCATGTTATATAGATGTTAAAAGGGTGTGTGCCCTCCTTTCTATTAGCATGGCTACACCTTTTCAGTGTGTGTGTGTGTGGATAATAATAAACTAGACAAAGTTGATATAAAGTACCCAAATTACAAAATAAAATGATACTGATTTGACTGTGCTTTCTTCAGAAATGTGTGATTTCTATTTGATCTAATTCTATAAAAAAAAATAAATAAACTGTCTTTACCATACGTTCCTCTCTCACTGACTGCCTAGTGAAAATTAAAAAGACCAAGGTAGCATTTGGGTCTTTTATAGGAGCAGAGTGACCACATGATCAGGTCCCAGACAAACACCAATTAACCCCCCTCCCTAGACTCGTGGTATATGCCAGATATAGCCCTCGTCAGTGGCTATACTTGATAAGAATGTCATTTTGCGACGTCGCATTGGAAGTCTCAGAGACGTGATTGGGAGCCATCAAATCTACGTCTATAGAACGTTGAAATGCGACATAACAAGAACCAGAAAATGACATCACAATAACGTTCTTATAACTTCGCATTCTTGCCTGGGTACCCATTTAACAAGGGTGTCCCAGTATTTGTTTGCTCCAACCCCCACTAGTCACTCCTGATAGTGACAATTGGAAAACACACTCATGCTTAACTCCCTGAGTGAGTGTTCCTTTAAGTTAAGTGAAAAGTTAGTTTGACTATTGAAAACATTAACTGGAAAGCTCAATATATTCAAAAATCGACCAGACATTTATTGTAATAGAAGATAGATGTTACATAGAAAATTATATTTAGGCTGACAATAGGCAAACTGGCTGGCCATATTTTCCCCATATCTGTGAGAAATCAAATTACATGTATTATTATGGATTAAACTGCACCATAGGATGTATAAGATTTTAGACAATTTAGATAATACATGGATTATCTAGTTATGTTTACCATTATACACTGTGATACTTTTGGCTGTTGAAAACGGGAACCAGGGAGGTATTTCATTAAAAAAGAGGTCTTTGAAAAAATCGTTATTGTACAATTTTCTTAAAACTTAAAGAAATATTTAAGAATGTTCTTAGCTATTTTCTTTAAAACACAATTGTTGTTAAAATAATAAATTCTTTATTCACCATTTTTCATTGTTGTAACTTAGAGAAAATTTGTTGTTAAACAAGTTAAGTTCATGTTTACCCTTGCAGAATTGTCGGGAATTTGAAATACACATCTCTTATTTCTTGATTTCTCCTTTACTGCTCCACCTCAATGCATTAAACCTTAAATACAACTAGAAAACATTCTTTTGGAAGGAATTAAGGGTGTCTCAAATTAGTTTGGCTTTAGGTAATATTTTTTAAAAACTAATTTGAAAAAAATGTTTCCTTGTTTTTCCCCATAAAAGAGACCTAAATGACAAATCTGAGGGACTCCTATCGCAAGCATAGTTTTATAGGTTTTTCACCCAAAAATCATGATTCACTATATAAAAATAATATGCTTCACACCAAAAGATAGAGAAAAATATGCCCCTTCATTTGATATGAATAACATTATTCTACCCTGTAATTGTGCTGCTTAATGCGAACTTCTGCAAAAGACACCTAGAAGTGTTGTCAATCCTTAACCCTTTAGACCCCACTGATTGCAATCAGGAATTGCTTGATTTCCCCAAGATTTCCATGGGAAATAAATCAGCTTTTAAACCATGTAAATGAATTTGCCGTTTTTGTTGAATACTCTGTACTGATGTGGACGGTCAGTCCACAGTTAGCTTAGCCATTCTTGTGTAGAACTAAACATCGGGGCTAAGAACGTACCTCTTCTTGAACCAAAGGTGAAGAGTTTAAGGTGGCAGTGTCATGGTATGGATGTAAGTGCTTGTTAGCTGCAGCGCTCAGCAGAGCACTACTCAATGTCAATTATTAAACACGCTGTAAAGATCAGTGCTGGAAGCTAGGTTCTGTAATGGAATTGAAGTGGATAGACTAGTAGGTAGGCAGGGTGTGGTTGAGTGGACATTATCCTTTGGATTGTTCATTGTCAACAGGAGTTCTTGTGACTGGTATTGCTTATTCCTTTCACCCGAGTGCTATGTCCTTCATAATGAGGAACTATGTTATGGATTGGAGTTAGATTGCCATTGGAGCTAGCTAATATCTATACGACTGAATCATAAGCCAAGCAATAAAAGTACCATACCACTTAACTGCCATGCTCCTGGGGCTAATTTTAGCCAAAATATATGCATTTTTGAACAAATATATTTCTTATACTTTTCCAATGATGGGCATGTTTTGGTATACCATTCTTTAGATTATGACCTGATAATTTAGGAAATGGCAAAAAATTGACTTTTCGGTTACCATGGCAACCATTTTGTTGATTTTTCTTCAAATAACATTTAAAAGTGAAAGTGATCATATAACATTTGGCATAATTTTTAAAATTGCAATAGAAGCATAATAAAGACTAAGAACAAGATCTCCATGCAATTCTCTAAATTTTGATATATTACTTGCCTCAATAGTACCTGTATGTCAAAAGAAATAGCATATCAAAAAATACATGTATTTTTCTTGAATAATGCACAAAAATGCACAAAATTAGTGAATTTGACCATCTGGCCAAACTGTTACCATAGCAACAAGTATTTCTCAACAATTAGCTATATTTCTAAACATTTTAGTTCCTTATGGGTTGTTTTATAATTTTAAGCAACAACAAAGATTTTTGAACACTGTTACCATGGTAACCATGCTATTTTTGTACTTTTCTTCAATTTAATTGAATTTTCCCCCTAAAATAAGGTATATTTATCTCAGTTTCCATGGCAACCAACACTTTCAGTGTACCAAATATTTTCTTTGTAAGAATAAGTTGTAAACAGATCTAGAATTTGTCCAATCAGTTGGTTTTGCAATTTTTGGCCAATTCTGCCCAATTTTCTGCATTTTTTGAAATTTAGAAAATGTGTTGCTAAGGAAAGTGTTGCCATGGTTACCATGCAGAATGGCAAGTTTTTTAAAGAAACCAACATGAGAACCATGAAGGTCAGGGGATGACCTTTCCAACAATACCAAGCACCACTATTTTTGGATAACAATTCAATATGCAAAATTATCATAAAAATTGGTCTATTTTTGGGTAAAACACCTTAAAAATGGACTCTGCATCCGAGTATACTCGGGAGCAGCTGTTAAGTGGTTAAACTTCTATAGTTCAACTCTTTAGAGCGTTCCCTTTGGAAAAAATATGGATAAATTATGGAAAGAATTTAATGGCCATTTTTCCAGGCAGCCATGGCTGGACTCGGGAGCCAACCTTTGGGAGGCCATGGCCGGATTAGGGTCTAAAGGTTTAAACCAACCAGGAATTAAATATACAACACAGTGTACATTTTACAAAATATATGCCATCATTTGCTGTTTTTCATGACGGGTTTTTGCCTACAGAAATACAATGCATGAAATTATACACTATTATTGGAATATCTCAGAATGTTAAACTGAAGATGGAAACGATAAAGACAATGGGACAGTAGGTGTATTGAATATTATAAAGTAACATGATGCTTCTACATAGTTCTACACCGAACTCTTACATTAGAGACAACTATTTTCTAGAGTGTATTTGTTTTGACTGCACCAACCTGTTTCTATTTCCATGCTTTATGAAATAATCCTGAAGTGGGTTCATGTTATTATAATGGTCGTGATATAGCCCGTCCCATTAACATTGTTCTCGTATTCAAGATTCTTTTGCCTGACTAGGGGGAATGTGGGTTATATCGCGCATGTGTGCTATATCGCGCACCTACACTTAAATATTCATAAATTGGTAAAAAATTATCTGATTATTAAAATTCAAAAAGGTACATGTGCAGTATTGTCTACGTCAGCCTTTGCAATACCTGGATACATTTTTCCTAATGAGTAACTAATAGAATATTTAGTGTGCATCTTCTTACATATTTTTTTTTTATTGTTTTAACTTTTAGTTAATTTGTGAGTCTACTAATTTTATCATCACAAATTAACTAACCTGTTAGGATGTTATTCCACTATTTAAACAGAGAGTCCGTGAAATTATGAACTATGTGTTTTTTTTCATTAGAATGAAAAAGATATTTTTTTCAAATATATTTCAGAGTGAAAATATAACTTTAGGTGGTATTGTATCGTGCATTATTTGTTATTGTATCGCGCAGCTGAGTGCATACTATACATATAAAACTATGATCATTCCATTTTCATTTATTTCAGACTTAAATTCATATTTTAAAGAATGTTTTTATACCACGAACATCTCTCCATTTCATGTGTAAAACATGAACTGGGTCAAACAAACATTTTAAATTATCCAGAAGAAAATATATTTATGATCTATTTTGAAAAAGAAAAAAGCATAGAAAATCAGTAATTTGACCTGACTTTGTCATTTTCTCAATTATAAAGGAGAATGACACATTCATTGTCAAATATTCATTTCAAAATCACGTTGATTTAATATACTCTAGTAATGATTTTTTCCAAAAGAATGTAGGCAAATGTGCGCACAATCTCCAATATTTTGTCAATTTTTTCTTAATTAATTATTTTATTACATGATATCAAAGATAAGAGTCTTAAATTCACGATACAACACCTAGATGCGCGATATAACAACAGACCATTGCTTCTAATAAAAGTGGCCTTTTTGTGAGATATAATAACACAAATCTTATCGATACTAAACAATAATTAACAGGTGTAATTATCCCAAATCAAAATTAACCTGGGATAAAACGGGTTTGAAATATCATGAAATTAGATACTTTATTTGGTTAACTGGGTTTTTTCTCCTCATACTTCAGGGATGTATCTTATGGCTTATTTCTCTCTCTAGCATTTGCTGCTGTTGTTATATCGCGCATTAGGTGCGCGATATAACCCACATTCCCCCTAATTGTCTTCAGAAATGTATAATCCTACCTCAAAACAAAGAGCTTAAGGCTATTTTGAATAATCAAATATGCTGGCTTGAATTGCACATTTTCTCTGTAACAAATCAAAGATACCACAAACTGTTTACCTTTTTGAGAAATATGTGAATGTTTGCAGGCCATCATATGATAGTGTTGTCAATATTTTCCCATTATTAATGATATGACACGTTTGAAACGTGGTGCTATTTAATTATTTTGCAAATCTCTAGCCTAATGAATGATGCGTTTAAACTTCTTCAGAAACAACAAGATCATGGTGTCACGCTATTTGCCAGGAATGACCTCATCACCTCGAAACATTGGAACCTTGTTTCCACAGACACAATCCCCAAGGTTTCTGGTTGTTCGAAGGTCAGGCAATGACTTTATGTTCAACAACCACCCTACCTTCAGAGCAGCGCAGCGACCAATTCAGCCACCAAGGTAAATATGCATATATATGATTGTATAAATGTTAGGCCAAATGTGTATGTCACTACTAGAAGTACTTTATTTCCTGTCGTCAAGCTTGATCAGTCGCCATGTATTGAGAAAGATTAGATACAACTTTCCTTTATTTGACAGAGCTGTGCAAACTGTGGAGGAAATCTGATTTGAGGGCATCACCTCAGTAGTCAATTGTTGGATGGAAGATGATCTCAAATTGTTGTATTAGGTTGGCTTTAAGCAAAGTTCCACTAGTGGATCTTTTGCCTACATTTTCAATAATTTGAACTTGAAAGGGGAGGTGGCGAGCAGTAAAGAGTGGAACTTTTCAATATTTTCCTATTAATTTTAGGGGTTTTTACATTTAATTTTGGAAGGAAAGGTTGAACTTTTGCAAACATTTCCCCTGCCTTCACCCTTGGTTACGGGCCTGTAAATATTCATCCCTCTTTTCTGATGGACCTGTTTTAATGGTTTAGCAACTGGTTTAGCTAATGGTTTAGCAACTGGACCCAAATGTAATCATTGAACATACATTGATGGATGTCGGCCGTCAGTGGGTGTCCGTCAATGTGTGTCTAATGTAGACAACAGGGTTAGCCGTGTCCAGTACAGAATGTGCACCTTGTTATGGTATTGTGTATGAACACAAATTTAGTAATTTTCTAAATGTAAACACCTCAAAACTGCAGCTTAACAAAGGAAATTGTCATTACCTACCTCTCTGATACCAAACAAAATTAAATACTGATTAGTTCCAAAATGCGCCACTCATGGTGCTACAGGTGCAATGTCCAGGGTTTGCTCATGCATTCATCTAATGAACATAATTGTCCCATGCCTTTCAACTTCCCCAAGAGAAAGGGCAAGGGCAATTGCCAGGTCACGAGAAGGCCTGTGACCTGAGGGACAAAGACAGCCTCTGACCACTTAACGGGTATGTGACCTGACATCCCAGCCAGTGGTGTGACACTATAATAACGTTGCAGCAACATTCTGGATTGGTGTTTGTTACGTTACAGTGTAACATTGCAGCAACGTTATTTTGATGACTCCCAATAACGTCGCTGCAACCAACTGTTGTGATGTTACATTGTGACGTTCTCATAACATTCTTATAACGTTATTTATAAGGCTGAGACTTGATAAGAATGTCACAATAACTTTCTGTTTAGGTGTGGTTGAGACCTGACTAAAAGAGAATGTCACAATAACATTCTGTTTAGGTTATGTTGACACCTGACCTAATAAGATAGTCACAGTTACGTTCTGTTTAGGTAAGGTTAAGACTTGACCTAATCAGAACATCACAATAACATTCTGTTTAGGTCAGGTTAGGACCTCCCCTGGTGAGGAAGTTACAATAATGTTCTTTTTAAGTGAGGTTTCAACCTAACTAAATCAGAACGTCACTATAATGTTCTGTTTGGATTTGGTCTTAACATTACTTCTTTAGAACGTTATGATAACATTCTTCTTTGGTTAGGTCTCAACCTCTCAGAAAAATAACGTTATGGTTATGTGCTATTCTATAACCAAAAAAGTATGGTTGCATAACGTGACCGTTACGTCGCACTCCGGCTGGGATTGCCCTGTAGACAAAGCTGACCAGGAAATTGTCCTGACCTTCCTGCTTGTCCAAACAAAGACTCTGTCAACAGATCAGTTTGCAGAACTTGGGGTAAATAACATGGACTTTTGGAAAATGGTGTGTGTGCGAGTAAGGGCTGACAGAGGCACCAAATCATGGAGAGGCTGTCGAGAGGTGGGACTGACAGACTGACCATTCTAATGGGAGGAAGGACGTCTCAGAATTGTCGCACCTGTCTTCAGTCTTTTTAAAAAAGATAGTGCAAAATGAAAATAATTCCTCTTAAAGTTACAGGTTTTGTTTGTTACATAAAACAATAAGGCGTTAATGAATTGACTGAGACGTACACAGTTCCCTGCAATGGAAAATCATACATATTCCTTGCAATGGAAAATCATTAGCATGTTGCACTAAAGTTACATCATTTGTTTTTTTTTGTGTTAGTTTAAATTGTGAATTCCTATAGTAGATCGTGATATCTGTAATCTGTTACAAGCTTGGATACGTCTGCATACAGGTGTAATACTTATACATGTGACCTCATGTCCACACACAGAGATGGTCCCTGCAAAGCATAGCAGTTTTATGATGATAACAGTTAGAATATAAGAAGAACTGATCAAAAAGGCATTACCTTTAATATAACAGGCACATAATATAAACCTTCCAGAACGACTGACCATTGCAAACTGAGCATTTCTGAAAGGTCAGAGCCCCTTAATATAGGCCTAGGGTGAAGTAGACTGACGTTACGTCCAAGTCCGCTAGGTGCTCAAACTAGCTATTATGCAAGAGGTATCTAGGTCATGAAAGGATTATAGGTGAAGGAGATCGGTCTGTAAGGATCCAGACAAACAGCAATTAAAGGGCCTGTGGTGGCATATGTCAGATATAGCCCTCGTCACTGAGTATAATTGATACCCATCAAATTGCTAAAAGGTTGTTCTCTAAAACTTTTTTTCAATACTCAATTAGTTCATTATGTTGTTTCGTTATAACAGGACACCGAGATATAGAATAGTTCGGTACCTTGTGAGAAGGTTTCCAAAACTTCCGCTTGGCCCCGGTCTCACAACTACCGGTAGTACGGTAAGTACTTTGCAAATATAAGTTGATTACATATCACTGGTATACATGTGAGCTGTTTTCAGAAGGCAGTGAATGAGCTGTTAGACTGTAAATCGTAAATCTGAAGCAAAATGTAAATTAATGTAAAATCTAAATCTGGCTCAAAGTGTAAACCATGTTACCATGTAATGTATATCTGTGCTACCGCAAAATGTAACAAATTGACATAAAATGAAAACAAAAATGTTGACGTGAAATTGTAAATCTGCCTATATCAATAAACCATAATCTGCAAGTATCCACCCATTCGCATCCTCCCCGGGCAATCTGGGGTAGCCAACTGGAAAAACAGCAATTTTTCAAAAAGCTTCCACATTTTTTCAAGGAGAACAATTCTAAACCAATATATCGACTTAAATTGATAGGACTAATTCCACAGTCATGGATGAACCTTTGAACTACCACGAGTACTATGAATTTGGGGAATTCTCCCTACCACGGATAGCCAATTTCTTGACTGTTACCTGCAGGTTAGCCTTAATCAGGGTGCGTCCTGGGTAATATGTTGACAAATCACAAGGCTTTTGCAAAGGAATTTTCATTAATCATGTCACTATTTCTAGTTTGACATGAAGAAAAACTAGAGATAATTATTTGTTAAATATGTATCTATATACATTTCATATTTTCCAAAATTCATTCATTATAGGTGGAAATATTACAATTTTCCACTGATTTTCTATAGTTTTTCTAGGGAATTTGTCGACAAAATTGGTCAAAATTAGCCTGCAGGTGTTGAAAATACTGAAAATGAGCTATCCGTGGTAGGGAGAATTCCCATGGAAATCCAAGAGAAATCCCATAGAAATCTATAAGAAATTTACCAATTCATGATAGCGAAGTGTAGACTCTAAAGGGTTATCTTAGAACTTGGAAAAGGATAAATATGAATACATGCATGAATATTCAAGAGCCAGTGTTCTCATACTTTTCTGCAATGGATCTTTTCTTCATCTCAAATGGAGTAAATACATGAATATCTAAGAAATAGAAAATATTTAATCCTGTTGATTTTTTATATTGATTTACTCATAATAAACAGTAGAAAATCATAAGGCATTTTTATTGATTTACAATTAACGACCAGTACTGAATTTCTATTTTACTAATTTAAGGCAGAAGGTATATTTACATTTTACACCAATTTGAGTTACATTTTAGGTGAGATTTACATTGTACATCAATTTCAATTATATTTTACATCTAGTCACATTTTAGGGCTGTTTTACAATTAACAGTCTAACTGGTGGAACCTTGGGGTTCTCCTCCAATACCCTTTCAATAGTTTGTACTTAAATTATTGAATAGTATCATTAATTCTTTTATAAATAGCGAACACTAACCATGAGCCAAAATTATGCATTGTATTCAGAACTTTAAATTTTCTGAAATGAAGTCAATGAATAATAACTTACTTATTAAGAGATACTTGATCTGACAATGATCCCACAACCGAAAATGTATACCCGTTTTTGTTTTAGGTGTTGTCCCCTGGGATTGTCGGGGCTGTTCTGGTGTCATTCTTTTTGACCGTCGCAGCTATAGCCGGACTGACCTTTGCCTTTGCAAGGCGTGAGTAGATACCAATGATTGCATGCATTGCAGTCACCACCACCCCAAATTTCTATTTGGTCTTTTCATCATGATAAGTGTACAAGTGTCTAAAGGACCATACTCACTAAGCGAGTTGGTCCACAAATCGACATTGAAATCGGCAAAAAAAAATGACTGCATTGCAACAATTTCTGCAACAATTTCTGGGCCATTTGTGTGTATGTCTTGCTGAATCAGAGATGACCAAAGGCCAAGAGTCCCTCAACTCTCGCACGCTGAGCATGTCTCACCACTGCCTAATGGGTATGGGCCTTCCCAGCCAAGGATATGACATTCTAATAACATTCTAATAACGTTTTGGATTGGTTCTTGTTACGTCACACTGTTAGGTTACAGCGACGTTCTGTTGATGACTCCCAATTACGTCGCTACATGACATTGTGATGTTCTGACAATGTTCTTGTCACGTTATTTATAGGGCTGAGACTTAAAACGTTATTGTGAAGTTTTGATTATGTCAGGTCTTAAACTTACCTAAACAGAAGGTTACTGTAACCAACTTAATAGGTTAGGTGTGACCCTAACCTAAACAGAATGTTATTGTGACATCCTCATTCAGTGAGGACTTAACCACACCTAAAGAGATTATCTCTTTAGAATCTCTTCACTGAATGAGGATGTCACAATAACATTCTGTTTAGGTTAGGGTCACACCTAACCTAATAAGTTGGTTACAGTAACCTTCTGTTTAGGTAAGTTTAAGACCTGACATAATCAAAACTTCACAATAACATTCTGTTTAGGTAAGGTTGGGGCCTCCCCTGGTCAGGAGGTGACAACAATGTTCTGTTTAAGTCAGGTCTAGACCTCACCTAATCAGAATGTCACAATAACATTCTATTTTAATTTGATCCCGACCTAACCTCACCAGAACGTTATAATAACTTTCTGTTTTGGTTAGGTCACAACCTCACAGAAAAATATTGTAACAGTTACATGACATTTTAGTAAGTAACAGACAAACCAAAAAAGTATAGTCGCATAACATGACCATTACATCATGCCTTGGCTGGGTTAACATTACATTAACATTAAATAAGGGGCCTAGCTATGTGATGTCTGACGACAGTGCTTGTTAACCATACTAGTCATGGACCATTGCATTTGACAATTTCTTTGAGATAACCTGTCACAATAAGACTTTAAAAACTGAGCTTTCAACCAAAAGGAGATTAGTTAATGGGTTAGTTTCATGCTATATATCTGCACAACCCAAGCAAGAATATGACGTTATAATAATGTTACAGCAGTGTTCTGTTTAGACCTGTTTTGGTTCTTGTTACGTTCTTTTGAGGGCACCCAAAGCCGTCTGTAGAACCTAATGTTGCGACATCACACTAGAACGTTGTTGTGACGTTGTTGTAACATTATTTTACATTACAGTAACGTTATTATAACATTCTTTATTAGTTTGGTCTCAACTTTACCAAAATAGAATGTTATTATAATGTTCTTTTTCAGTAAGTCTAAACCTTACCTAAAATAACGTTATTGTTATGTGAAAATTGGCCAGGTCTCAGACCAATTAAAAAAGTACAGTCGCAGAACGTTCTTGTTACGTTGGTGCTTGCCTGGGAAAGGCACTATTGGCATTTATATGTTAAATACTGCATAGTGTACTGCAAAACGCCCATAGAAACATATCATCCCCTTAATGAACAGAAAAAATATTATTTTCTTACATTGACGGTTACAGTTCTTTCTCTGTGCTAATGGTGGTGTTGGTGTACATAGTGATTCTTAATTGAGTGATCTAAATCATTCCCCCTTAACAGATTAGAAGGATTGTAATTCAATCATTTGATAGATTGGATCTCTAACCTTGTCCAAAGGGTTTAGATGCCAATTCAAGAGAAGACGGTGCAGCAGGGGTAGATATGTATACATGATTTTGAAAGAGGGGTCCACATACAAGCCAAGTACTAAAATGTTGCACATTCATCCATGCGCAAGTGACGTTTTTTCCTCTATGTGAAGCTTAAGTGCCCACCAAAAAGGTGGTGGTGGTGTGGTGGGGGGAGGGTACTTACACCCCATGGACACCCCTCCCCCCCTCTAGCTGGTGATCCACCGGTAATTGTCAGCAAAAGGGTGTTAAACTCTTTTATAATTGAATGACTTGTTTCTACCCAATGACTGAAATAAAGGTATTTGGACAATCCTGGACATTTTGAACGACTATTTCCGATGACTAGAGGTAATAAATGGAGGGAACAACGAATTTAATTGCTATCCACCCGCCCGATGCATTGAGGCATCGCCGCAGTAATCACGCCGGATGCGCCCAGGCATCGCCGCCGAAAACACGCCCGATGCTTTGAAGCATCTTTTCGCGAGATTTGGCTTTATTTTGCTTAAAATCGCTCTAAAATCGTTAGAAAAAGCCAAAATTGTCCAGAATTTTGTACAGAATAAAGCAAAAAGTCAAAATTTCATAATTTCTTGAGATTTTATTTCTGTAACCATGGCAACAGGGAGCATCACGGAGATGTCAAGCGCCCGGGCCCAAGGCCTACACTCCTCGGCAGAAGCACGGCAAGATTGCCCGAATCACATCAGATTTCAGCTCAAAATCCATCGATTTACACCGGATTTTCGCGATATGCACAATCAACGGTATCCCTACCTTGAAAGTATCATGTCCATATAGTGGTAAATCCAATATTTTCCACAGGCTGCCGATATTTTGATCTGTCCACTCCCTCCTCCTCGTTCGCCGATCGACACCATCCCGGCGAGAGCGGCACAAATTTCAAAATTCCCTGATGGTTTTACGTTTGAAATGCGAAAAATACTGCATGTCCACTGGAAAACCGGGTATCCCCGTGATCCTTGAGACATATAGTACCTAAATATCACAAAAAGAATGTGGAAATCGCTCATTTCTGCGAAAATTGAGACAAATTCGTGGGGACATCCCCCTCCCTTGCTCGCCGACCGGCTCCCGATCGGCGGAATGAGGCGAGAGGTGGCGTCATCTAACGGATAACAGGAGAACTAATTGGCGCTGCACCTCGCGGTTTTCCCGCTAGGGGAGGCGGGTGGAAAGGGTTAATGCTTTTGAATAAATCGAAGGCTACATGACAAAAATATTCAACAAGTTGAATTATTGGTCATTTTAACATCTTTTTCACTCCTGCAGTTTGTGTTTCCAATTATTATGCTAACAACCACAAAAGATTAGTGAATCTTTTACTGGACATCTTTCATGGTCGTCAGCTTAGTGTCGTTCGGTGGAAACCCACCTAAAGTCATACAAAGACAATGAGTCATAAAATAGAAAATCGTGTAAATTAAAAGCACTAAGACCGGCCTAGACCTGGGTAACAGATAAATGTCCAACATGGTAATGTTTCCTCAGAATATATGATCAAAATAGTATGAAACATATCTGAATTGCTTCCTGTCTGCTGAATCCTTCACACCCGAAAAGACCTTCTGAACTTTTTCATGCCTTTTGTTTTTCAGAGTCTAACAATGCTTCTCCAGTAAATACCGGCATTGCCTTTATGGCCCCTGAGATATCCACAGCATCATCTATTTTGGTTGAAAGCACCTCTGCAAATATGTCACCAGAGTCAGGTATTTCTGGGTCTAATGGTCCTGTGATAGCGCCATTTGGAGAACGTTTGACACCACCAGAAACTGTTATCACTGACTCAACATTATCGACCACTGGCTCTGTAGCTGAAGGTACCACTACAACACCCGCTGACTCCACAACCACATCAAAACCCACTGATTCCACAACAATATCAGTGACTGCTGACTCATCAACCACATCAATGACTACTAATCCTACACCCTCATCAACAACCATTGAATCTGCCACTGAATCTACAACTATAGCAATGACAACTGAGCCTACAACAATAAGTACCACTGAATCTACAACTGCAGCAATGACCACTGAGCCTACAACAAAAAGTACCACTGAATCTACAACTACAACAATGACCACTCAGCCTACAACAACTGCCACTGAATCTACAACAACAACAATGACCACTCAGCCTATCACAACAAGTACCACTGAATCTACAACAACAATGACCACTGAGGCTACAACAACAAGTACCACTGAATCTACAACTACAACAATGACCACTCAGCCTACAACTGCCACTGAATCTACAACTACAACAATGACCACTCAGCCTACAACAAGTACCACTGAATCTACAACTACAACAATGACCACTCAGCCTACAACAAGTACCACTGAATCTACAACTACAACAATGACCACTCAGCCTACAACAAGTACCACTGAATCTACAACTACAACAATGACCACTCAGCCTACAACAACAAGTACCACTGAATCTACAACTACAACAATAACAACCCAGCCTACAACAACAAGTACCACTGAATCTACAACTACAACAATGACCACTCAGCCTACAACAACAAGTACCACTGAATCTACAACTACAACAATGACCACTCAGCCTACAACAACTGCCACTGAATCTACAACTACAACAATGACCACTCAGCCTACAACAACAACTGCCACTGAATCTACAACTACAACAATGACCACCAACCCTACCACTACAACAATGGCCACTGACTCTACAACCACATCAACCACAACTGACTCTCCAATTACATCAACAACCATTGCTACAATGACTACAACACTTGATCCTAATTGTAATGACCTGCTTAATCAGTGTTTTGCGAAAGGAACTGTTCCAAATGGTTTCATAAACAGGTGTACAATGTCATGTGACTCTAAAAACCTACCTATTAATTACACATGTGAGGAAGACCCAAAGCAAAATGACCAGCAGTGCTGTGTTTGTGACTGTACATGTTCCCTCACAGAAGACATTAATATTATTCAAATAACAAGTGCCACTGAATCTACAACTACAACAATGACCACCAACCCTACCACCACAACAATGGCCACTGACTCTACAACCACATCAACCACAACTGACCCTCCAATTACATCAACAACCATTGCTACAACTACTACAACACTTGATCCTAATTGTAATGACCTGCTTAATCAGTGTTTTGCGAAAGGAACTGTTCCAAATGGTTTCATAAACAGGTGTACAATGTCATGTGACTCTAAAAACCTACCTATTAATTACACATGTGAGGAAGACCCAAAGCAAAATGACCAGCAGTGCTGTGTTTGTGACTGTACATGTTCCCTCACAGAAGACATTAATATTATTCAAATAACAAGTGCCACTGAATCTACAACTACAACAATGACCACCAACCCTACCACTACGACAATGGCCACTGACTCTACAACCACATCAACCACAACTGACCCTCCAATTACATCAACAACCATTGCTACAACTACTACAACACTTGATCCTAATTGTAATGACCTGCTTAATCAGTGTTTTGCGAAAGGAACTGTTCCAAATGGTTTCATAAACAGGTGTGAAAAGTCATGTGAATCTAAAGGCCTACCTGATAGCTACACATGTGAGGAAGACCCAAAGCAAAATGACCAGCAGTGCTGTGTTTGTGACTGTACATGTTCCCTCACAGAAGACATTAATATTATTCAAATAACAAGTGCCACTGAATCTACAACTACAACAATGACCACCAACCCTACCACTACGACAATGGCCACTGAATCTACAGCCACATCAACCACAACTGACCCTCCAATGATATCAACAACAATTGCTACAACTACTACAACACTTGATCCTAATTGTAATGACCTGCTTAATCAGTGTTTTGCGAAAGGAACTGTTCCAAATGGTTTCATAAACAGGTGTGAAAAGTCATGTGAATCTAAAGGCCTACCTGATAGCTACACATGTGAGGAAGATCCAAAGCAAAATGACCAGCAGTGCTGTGTTTGTGACTGTACATGTGCCATCACAGAAGACATTAATATTATTCAAATAACAAGTGCCACTGAATCTACAACTACAACAATGACCACCAACCCTACCACTACGACAATGGCCACTGACTCTACAACCACATCAACCACAACTGACACTCCAATTACATCAACAACCATTGCTACAACTACTACAACACTTGATCCTAATTGTAATGACCTGCTTAATCAGTGTTTTGCGAAAGGAACTGTTCCAAATGGTTTCATAAACAGGTGTGAAAAGTCATGTGAATCTAAAGGCCTACCTGATAGCTACACATGTGAGGAAGATCCAAAGCAAAATGACCAGCAGTGTTGTGTTTGTGACTGTACATGTTCCCTCACAGAAGACATTAATATTATTCAAATAACAAATGCCACTGAATCTACAACTACAACAATGACCACCAACCCTACCACTACGACAATGGCCACTGACTCTACAACCACATCAACCACAACTGACCCTCCAATTACATCAACAACAATTGCTACAACTACTACAACACTTGATCCTAATTGTAATGACCTGCTTAATCAGTGTTTTGCGAAAGGAACTGTTCCAAATGGTTTCATAAACAGGTGTGAAAAGTCATGTGAATCTAAAGGCCTACCTGATAGCTACACATGTGAGGAAGATCCAAAGCAAAATGACCAGCAGTGCTGTGTTTGTGACTGTACATGTTCCCTCACAGAAGACATTAATATTATTCAAATAACAAGTGCCACTGAATCTACAACTACAACAATGACCACCAACCCTACCACTACGACAATGGCCACTGAATCTACAACCACATCAACCACAACTGACCCTCCAATGATATCAACAACAATTGCTACAACTACTACAACACTTGATCCTAATTGTAATGACCTGCTTAATCAGTGTTTTGCGAAAGGAACTGTTCCAAATGGTTTCATAAACAGATGTGAAAAGTCATGTGAATCTAAAGGCCTACCTGATAGCTACACATGTGAGGAAGATCCAAAGCAAAATGACCAGCAGTGCTGTGTTTGTGACTGTACATGTGCCATCACAGAAGACATTAATATTATTCAAATAACAAGTGCCACTGAATCTACAACTACAACAATGACCACCAACCCTACCACTACAACAATGGCCACTGACTCTACAACCACATCAACCACAACTGACCCTCCAATTACATCAACAACCATTGCTACAACTACTACAACACTTGATCCTAATTGTAATGACCTGCTTAATCAGTGTTTTGCGAAAGGAACTGTTCCAAATGGTTTCTTAAACAGGTGTGAAAAGTCATGTGAATCTAAAGGCCTACCTGATAGCTACACATGTGAGGAAGATCCAAAGCAAAATGACCAACAGTGCTGTGTTTGTGACTGTACATGTTCCCTCACAGAAGACATTAATATTATTCAAATAACAAGTGCCACTGAATCTACAACTACAACAATGACCACCAACCCTACCACTACGACAATGGCCACTGAATCTACAACCACATCAACCACAACTGACCCTCCAATTACATCAACAACCATTGCTACAACTACTACAACACTTGATCCTAATTGTAATGACCTGCTTAATCAGTGTTTTGCGAAGGGAACTGTTCCAAATGGTTTCGTAAACAGGTGTGAAAAGTCATGTGAATCTAAAGGCCTACCTGATAGCTACACATGTGAGGAAGATCCAAAGCAAAATGACCAGCAGTGCTGTGTTTGTGACTGTACATGTTGAACGCTAGTGGTTGTTTATGGGTGTTACTTTAGATATGGGGAAACTACCGTTAATCGTTACTCAGACCGTCTAGTATTGTCTCAGTTAATGTCACTAGTCAAGTGATAGACTACATCCGTGAAATGGGCGTTCATATCCACAACACGAATCCCGCTTGGCTGAGAGGAAGTTTTTTGGTGTTTATTCCAAAGGCATACAGTGGCTGGTGGGTTATGGCCTAAGTATCCGGCCCTCATTCATCACTGCCCAAGGCTAGCTTCCTCCTAAGAGTCCACCTGTCTTAGCGCAGTAGCACAATGGTAATATCTCCTATCCAAGTCACCCAATGTCTGCGTACATGGCTAAAACCAAACCCCAAATCGTATAGATTCGTATTGATCCAAACAAGTAGTGTTCTCTGGCTTCGCTTGCCGGCCCAGACCCTTATATATACTATCCATTTTATTGATTTTACCCAGGCAGCACTGCTTACTGGGAGGTGCCTTTCGTCTGCTGTGGTTATACAGGTATATCACCTACCAGCAGCGTCTGCCATTCTTACACTAATGTAATTCTGAATATTCCCTACAATTCCCCCAAAATTTCCTTTCTCATCTGGTGACTTTTATCTCTCATCTAAATTCTCATTCACAAAGCAGAATATATTTCACATAAAAGAACTTCACCAATACTTCAAATGCACAATGACTTTTGTGCAATGTTCCCTCACAGAAAACATTAATATTATTCAAATAACAAGTGCCACGTGCACTGAATCTACAACCACATCATCAACCACTGATTCTGAAACTATATCAACAACCATTGCCACAACTACTACAACCATTGATCCTGATTGTAATGACCTGCTTGATCAATGTTTTTCAAAAGGAACTGTTACAAATGGATTTATAAACAGGTGTACAATGTCATGTGACTCTAAGAACCTACCTATTAATTACACATGTGAGGAAGATCCAAAGCAAAATGACCAGGAGTGCTGTGTTTGTGACTGCACATGTTGAAGCTTATTTCTCACAGAAACCATTATTCAAAGAAATGTAATAATATTGTGTCTCCCCACACAGAAAGGATGCTCCATGCGGGAATTGAGCATTGCAGGGCATGTTTTAAGCTTTCAAATGATACCAAGCACATCAAAATTAGATAATTTCCAAGGAAGTTACAGGATTTTGAGTACAGGACTATTGATCTTCCTGAAAATGGCAAAAAGCCAAAATATTCAATATTCAATATTCAATATTTTATCTAGATATTTAGATATAAGGTACAATTTTCTCCATCTCTTAACAAAAAGTCATAAAAGCTATTATGCTTATAACGTTTGATCTACAAAAGATATTCTCTTTTAGTTTGGACTGATAATACAATCAAGTGATGTTTTCCCAAATGGGTTACAATTTTTGATAAAATCAGCAAAATGTTGTTGTTTCCATTGTAACCAAACACCTGATGTTAGGTAATATTTAAAGAAAATACATTCCATTAACATTCCAAATAGAATGTTTTTCACACTATTTGGAATGTTTAGAGTGGGTTAACTGAATCCTACACAAAAAGTTGTTTTAAGACATTTTCTTCCCAATTTTGCATAAATCTACCCATATTTCCCTTAATCTTAGCATTAGAGCATAAGATTATAACCCCCTCGGGGCATCCTTTCTGTGTGGGGAGACAATTATATGAATGTATATTAATTTATGTTGGATCATTCCCATTTTATTAATGCCACAAAAAGACTTACACTGAATTATCTGCAGATGATGTACTAGAACACAGATTGAATTACATTACATTTGTTTGTACCTTAAACGCCACTGTAGTAAATAGCCCTACTTGGGGCATTACCAATTCCTTGAAGAATCCTGGTGGTCTTCTGTTTTTTATTAGGGTGGACTCTAGCAATCCCTCTCTGATCCTTTATGTTGATGACTCAACATTTCATTTTTTACACTCTTGTGGTCTCTAGATCTTTATCAGATCTTACTGAATAGGAGTCATCTGATCTATGCTAGTGGTGACATCCTAGGAAACCTTATAAAACTACTATAAAACTTCTAACACTATGGCATTGATGCAGTCAAAAGCCTTATGAAGATTCCTAAAAGTGGTGCATTTGTACCTGTACCGTGTTTCTGGTGAGGATTCTTGGTTAGACGCTGAAACTGCATTTATTATTTCCTTTAGGAAGACTTTGGAATAGAAGTGTCTGTTGCACAAGCTTCCAGATTAGTGCCATCTGGCGCTTCTAACATTTCTTTCACTTATTTCTTACATCCTGTTCACTTTACAATTATGTCCTTAAGGATGACTATAAGATATCCACCTGTATGAAATCTATATAAAGGAGTAAAGTAACTTGTATGAATTCACTACTAAGTGACCTACTAAGATAAAAAGGAGAAAGTAAGAAATTGAGATTAAAGGGTTATGGCTTATGTAATAGAAGGAAATAATTGTTACACCAGAAAATGTGTACTGTTTATTCTGCTTGTGTAAAAACTGTTAAAAAAGCAGTTGTAAAAATAACACAACACAAGTAAAAATAACACAACACAAGAAAATGGCGTGCTAACAGGTCGTACATGACGAGAGCTCCCGATGTATATGGACTTACACACAATACCAGAAGTAGATTCATAAATATTTTGGGTGAAACACCTAAATGAAGGTACCGTGACTTTACTAATAACTTGATTGAACTTGATTCTGCTCCTGATTACTGATTTGGACAAGATTTAGACCCAACCAAAACGCAGTGCAATACGAAAACAAAAACAAACATGTCTAAAAATAACTCATCGGCCCCGCCATACCCGTCTCTGTTACCTGCGCTGGACTCACCTGAAGGGGAACGTTCGGAAAGGCAGAAACGACGTGACCTTACACAACGCATTGAAAGGGAAGCTCTTCTCTCTCAGAAAAGGCATACAGAATTGAATGCAAAGATTGAAAAATTTGATGAGAAGTTTCAGAAACTAGATGAATCACTCACCAAAATTAACTCGACCCTGGAAAATGTAACCCACCCGACTGAAAATATCATTACAAAGGTTGATTTTGAAGATGAAATCAAAAAAAGGGATGATCGAATCTCTCAAATTGAAAAGAAAGTCGTCACATTGGAGAAGCAAATGCAAATACAACAAAGCATAACTGATCATTTGAGTGAATACTCCAAGTACCAAACAATTGTTATCAACGCACTAAGAGATGACATTGAACTACTTGAGATAAAATCACGGGACAAAGGCCTTATCTTCAGAAACGTCCCTGAGACAAATGATACGCCCAAAGCAGACATAGACAAAGTGCTGAAATCAATTGGCTGCAACATTGATATGGACAGGGATGTGGACCAAGTAAAAAGAGTAGGCAAACCACCTCAACAGGGATCAAGGTATATAAGACCTATTCTTGTCGAACTGAAATCATCATCAAAAAAGGGTGAGCTATATGGAAACATCAGCAAGTTGCAAAACTCTGAATATAAAAGAGTGGAAATTATCAATGATACAACACCCAAGGAGCAAAGGAAAATAAGAGACCTACGGATAGTGTCTGCAGTTGCCAGAAAAAAAGGATATCAAGCCAAAGTAAAGGGAAATAAATTGATAATCAATGATCAAACCTATACTGAGAGCAACATCAAAGCACTCCCGGCAGAACTATCCATAGAGAAGATCAAAACACCAGTGATTCCGGATGTTGGGATTGCCTTCCAAGGTCACCATAGTACATTTTCCAACATCAGAGAAGCACCTTTCATCTATGATGACCATGAATACAAGACAGTTGAACATGCTTTGTTGGCTACAAGAGGACGAGTTGAGGAAAATGATCAACTGATAGCAGCAGCAATATTGCTAGAGGATCCATACGAGCTAATGGCATTTGCCAAAAGATTCCCTGAAACAAGAAAATGGAAATCTATGAAAGATGATGTACTCCAGGAGCAAATCTATGAGAAATTTCTCCAAAATCAAGACCTTCAACAGGCCCTCCTGGACACTGGAGATGCACGTCTTTACGAATGCACCGCCAACCGGGAATACGGTGTTGGATATACCCTAGCTGAACGAATGAAGATCAAAAGAGCAGGTAACCCCGGTGAGAACAAGACAGGAGTCTTTGTTATGTGTGCACGTGAAAGGATAAGAAAGGAACTAACTACTAACACTACAACATGAACTACTTCAAAATATTGGTGGTATCTGATTCAAGACTGAAGCAGTTTGAGAACTACTTGAACTTTGAAGCAACAAAATACGAGTCCTTACTACAATTCAAAGTGATACCGGTGCCAGGAGCAAGTATTATTGATCTGATAGCCCCAACCATTGCAGAACTACAACACGATAAGTACCACCTCATATACCTTACTGCTGGGGTTAATGATTTAACTACTCTGAACTCGACTACCAGAATAGTATCACCTGTATTTGATGATATAGGCCACCTTGTAAATCTCATGTGTGATAAGTTCCAGATAGCTAAAGCACTGGTCGCCCCTCATGCACCACAAGTGATATTCTGTCCAATTGTAGGGATCGATATTAATCGATATAACAAGTATAGGACAGACCATGAGGCATTACAATACGTGATCAATGAGGGAATCATTGGAGTAAACAGGGTAATAGCCTCAATCAATACAGAACTGCATGTAGTACCACCGATGTGGGCAAATACAATTCATGTATTTGATCATAGATCACAAATCTGGTTGCACAAGTATGAAAAACTATCTGACGGACTACATCTGACTGATTTACTCAAAATGAAGTGGGCTGAAGCATTCATCAAGTCAATCTATACGAACCTGGACATTTACTACACCAAAATCTAATGATATACAGGAATTAGACATGTATTTTCCTATCTGATTAACCCACTAGGGTATAAAGACTGATAGTGTATTTTATGCATCCAATACACAAACGGAAATAATCAATAATACCTATTTGGGTGACTGAGCTAACATATTTAAGTAAAGTAACATCATATATACCCACTTGGGTGATGAATGGCGGATTAATCTCATGGAACTAAATGAACAAATTCATATATACCCACTTGGGTGATGAAACCGGGAGAATCATCAAGAAATAATATTATATCATCTATACCCACTTGGGTGACGAATGACGGATTAATTTCATGGAATTGATAAACAAATTCGTATATATACCCACTTGGGTGATGAAACTGTGAGGATTATCATGAAATAATATTATATCATTCTATACCCACTTGGGTGACATTGAAATAGTGATAAATAGTACTCATTTAAGTGATTTCAATATGATTATTAAACCTGGTATTATGTACTATACTTAACGATGAATTTTAAATCCTTTTCTCTCCATCAATTACCTACTTGGGTGTGGTGGATGAAAATATATTACTTAACTATCAATTCTATTATAGGGAGCTCTCTACGACCTGTACTTGGTATATCACATGCATCCAGCTGACATTATATTGTCATTGGCTGTATGTATGGATATATTAAGAATGTTTTGGACAATAGCAATACACAAAGAAAGGAGATTATCCATACATGATAGACAATAGCACTTAAGACAAACTTCCAAGATTGTAAAGGCATCCATTTTGCGCATTTAAATATAAGAAGCTTAAATAGTAATTTTGACCTTTTAAAATTATTCTTATTGAATAATCATATCCACTGTTTATCCCTATCTGAAACCTGGCTTAATGGAAATCTACCTAATAGTTTATATCCAATACCTGGATGTAATCTTTTACGGTATGATAGGAACCACACTAAAGCCAAAAATGGTGGTGGTCTAGCTTGTTATATTATGAATAACAATAGTGGATTTATCATAGATGAACAAACCCTGTGTGATATGAACATCTCCACTGTTGACATAGAAATACAATATATTCTATTAATTTTTAAAAATATGAAAAATATTGTTATCTGTAATACTTATCGACCACCCTCAGGTAATGTGGATAATGCCCTGAAGATATTGAATGATAATATGACAATTCTAACTGAGCAATATCCACATTATGAAATTTTCCAGCTTGGTGATTTTAATATAAACTTTAAGATTAAATCCACTGATACAAGGAAAGCAATAAATTTAATGGCTGATTTTGGCTGTAGATATCTCATTACAGAAATAACTAGACAAACGAATGATTCGGCAACTACAATAGATCAAATATTTACAAACTCTCTCAATAAATTAAGTTCAGGAATTATGGATATTAATATTAGTGATCACAAACTAATTTATGTTTCAAAATTACACTGTAAAAAAATTAAACATTCACTACAATTTGAAGGCCGTTCTTATATGAATTATACCCTCCAAGCTCTTGAAGATATGCTATTGGCCTGGGACTGGAACAACTATTATAATATTAATGACCCTAATGAATTATGGGATTATCTATATGACGCCCTTAAGAAAACTTTGGATATTCTATGTCCTATACAAAAATTTAATATAAAGCAACTTAAGGAACCATGGGTAACTGATGAAATTTTACAGTTGATTGTTTTTAAAGATCAACTTTATGAATTGGCAAAAAATTCAAATTCAGCAGAATCCTGGGTGAGGGCTAAACAAGAAAAAAATAGATTAAAAAACATAATCCGTATGGCCAAAAAGGATTATATACATGAGCAAATTGAAATGAATAAAAACAATAGTAAAAAATTTTGGAAAAGTGTAAAGTCAGTGATGCCTGATGAAAAAAATTATCATGATATTATCTACCTTGTTAACCAGTCCACTTCTAAGTCTATTCCTGAACAAGAAATACCTAATTACATAAATGACTTCTTTGTATCAATTGGCTCCTCACTTGCAAACAAATTTCCTAATATATCAATAATTAATGGACCAAATATTAAACCAAATTTTGATTTTGAGCTATGTACCGAGGCTGAAGTGATGAAGGAAATACAGCAGATTCAATTATCAAAAAGTTCTGCTATACCTGATCTGCCTACTAAAATATTAAAGGAAGCTTTTAGAATTTTAATTGTACAGCTGACATTTTTATATAATCAATGTCTTGCCTTAGATATTTTTCCAGACAAATGGAAGATAGCCACTGTTACACCATTACGAAAGGATGGGGATAAGCAAGATGTCAATAATTTGAGACCTATATCTCTTCTACCTCTTCCAGGCAAAATTTTTGAAAAATTATTACATAAAAGACTATATACATATATAGAACAAAATAAATTTCTGTATCAATATCAAGGTGGATTTAGAAAGAATCACTCAACAGTACAAACAATATCACACCTAACTGACTTTATTGCTGAATCAATAGATACTAAATTAATAGCTCAATGTGTTTTTATCGATTTTAGAAAAGCTTTTGATGCTATTAATCACAAAATACTTCTAAATAAATTACCTACTTTTGGGATGACCCATAAAGCAATAGCACTAATTGAAAATTATTTAACCAATAGAAAACAACTCACATTAGCAAATGACATTAAATCAGAAGTTCAAGTACTAACTCATGGAGTACCTCAAGGATCAGTACTCGGACCATTGTTGTTTCTCATGTATATCAATGATTTATATATTCATATCCAAAATTCTAATATGTATCTCTTTGCTGATGACACTGTGATTTGTAATAAAAATAAATGTGTAGATATGGGAGCCAAAAATTTACAAGCTGACTTAGACAGCTTAACTATATGGTGCAATGATAATCATGTTACAATAAATATTAAAAAAACAAAAAACATGTATTTCGGAAGTAGACAAAAAATCAAAAGCCTGGGTGAAAATTTGCCAAATATGACTATCAATAATGAAAAGCTTTCAAATACACATTCATACAAATATCTTGGTATAACTTTAGACCCCTACCTCAGCTATAATCAACATATGGACAACTTAATAAAGACTTTAAATTACAAGTTATCAATCTTTTATAAAATACGTTATTTATTACCGGCTGAAACTAGATATACTATATATAAATCTTATATCTTGCCCCACATCGACTATGGTGATATTTTTTATCATGGAGTAAATAAAACTAAGACCCAAATTATTCAAAATAAGCAAACAAAATTTTTAAGACTTTGTTCTAATAATTATAGACTAAAAGATGAAAAACAAATACATGTTGCAGCAAGACTAAATCTTCTTGAAGACAGAATGATATGCCACTTGTTGAACATTATGTATAAAAGGAAATGTAATGGTGAGAATTTGGATCAAAGGATACTTCCTAATCGAGCTCACCAAGGTCCATTATTTAATATCAAAATACCAAATACCACAACATATCAACAAAGTGTCATTTATAGAGGATCAAATCTCTGGAATGCATTGCCTGTTGATGAAAGAAATATTCAATCGAATATACAATTTAATTATAAGCAAAAAAATAATATGCGCAAAAAATTAAACTAAATTAATTAAGTGCTTTGCTATATATACTGTTTATTACTTTTTTTTCCTTTTCCCTTAATCTCCATCTTTTTAAGTTGTTACAGGAATCATCATACTCATATTAGTCCATCCTGACTAACACATATTGTATCATATTGCATTATTCATTATATGAAATAGCATAGATGTATGTAAAGGCTGGGTCAATCTTGAAAACCAGTCTTTTCAGACTGAAGCATACCCAGGGTAAAAAATTTTGAAATAAAAAAAAAAAAAAAAAAAAAAAAAACAAATAGTGGGTGAAAATATTGACCCAAAACAGGAGGGACCTGGATACAGAGAGTGAACCTCTTCTTGTTGTGCTTGAAGAGTGTTGGCTAACCAGGGACCTTGGGGTAAAAGCGGGACACATAGCAAGCAACTTAGAGTGTGTTAGACCATTGGTTGAGTAACATCTCATAATTATAGGAAAAGGGCAGGATATTGGAGTCTTGCGGGCTTCTGCAGACAGGCTTGGCTGTGTGGCTAGGCACATTGCCTGTGTGAGTTGAGTCGATTAGCCTAAGGACTGGTAATTGTCAACAGAAACGCAGTGACTTATATCATACATTTTGATTTTAATGAACAACAGCCTTTCATGCATGTGTTTGTGTCACCTCTAGATGCAGAACTACATCTCGAGATGTTGTAGTTAGTGTTGTGATAGCTGTAGCCTTGTCAATGGCTCCAATAACCCTTTAGACCCCAATCCGGCCATGGTCGCCTGAGGCTGTGCTCCCCAATCCGGCCATGGCCGCCCAGAAAAATGGCCATTTTTCCATAAATTTTCAATATTTTTCCAAAGAGAACACTCTAAAATGAATAGTGTTCAGTGTAGAAAAATGGCAAATATATCGTTTAAAAGCTGATTTAATTGCCTATTCCATACTTCAAACCATATTTCTATAATTTTAGTATTTATGGGTGCATGAACCTTTGAACCCTCTCAATTGAAACGAATTTAAGGAATCTCTGAGGGAAATCCTGGGAAATTAATAAGTCAGAGTTAAAAGGGTTAAAAGTCAGAGCACCAGGAACACCCTTCCAATAATTATAGAGCTGTAGATGAATGGAATGTATAGCTGTAGATGAATGGAATGTATTGCCGTCTGTAATAAGGAATAGTCGATCTAAAGAGACTCTTAAAAGCTCTATTGAACTTCTTTTTGTAAATCCGTATTTGTAATTACCCTATGTTATGTAAGTAGTTGTTACATTATATACCTTGTCTCACCATGTCAATCATCTTACTCATCCATGTTTCTATCACTAATGGTTCTCCTAATTAGTTTTCACCCACGTTGTTTACCAAGAAAATCATTGTTTGACATTATTATTCTTTGGATATTGAAAGACTGTACTGTTTCTTCAGAGGGAAGGGAATTAAATCGTCTATGACGATCCCTTAAACCCTAAATAAAAACCAATAAAAAAGAAATTGGATAATAATCATATTATTAGAAAGCCGGTTGATATGAAAATATATAGCTATAACAGAGAATTTATGAAGAAGCACCAATTGATCAGAATTAATAGGTCTGGAAACCAATCACATGACGTGACCATTTTAAATGATTATACACAACTGTACTAGTATGTGGGAGGGGCGCGGGGCGGTGAAGTGGTTAGAGCGTTCGCCTGGAGTGTGGGAGGTCCTGGGTTCAATCCTGGGCCAGGCTTGGTTGCTACGCCTCTCTGCGTTTCTCCCAGTGACAACGACTGGGTTATCAAAGGTCCCTAGAGGGCCACGGCTGTTGTGTGTATGGCCCTGTCTATGGGACCATGCACATTAAAGAACACCTGCCTCGGTAAATGGTATGATCTCTACCTTCTCATAGATTTGATCACCACCACCGCCCTTGATATGACCCTGGCTGTTTATTAGGGCATGAAGCAACCAATAACCAACCAACCAACTAGCATGTGGAGATTGATAGCAGGATTGGCCTCGCGGGGAAGGGTATCTGGTGTGTCTTCATTAATCATGGTTGACCTTACCAAAATGTATTGGTATTTAACCTACTTGAAATAAGGTGTGTTAAACGTTTCTAAATTTTCGACCTGCAGTACTCAAATGAGTTGTACCTGACTTTCAACCATGTGACCCATCGTGGGAAATGGTGATATAAGGGAATGAAGTATAAATTACAATTCACAATGCGCTCTTTCAAATGCTGCAAACTATTTTAAAATATTCTTATTAAGGCCTGAGATATGCTTGTTTGAAAATCCCTGTTCTGGACTGATGAAATACCCTTAATTTAAATTTTATGCAATCTGAAAATTCTATTTCCTGTTTCCATGGTAACATGGTATTGTTGCTTATTTTGGCATCTGAAAGGAAATGTACATTCCATAGTAAATTACCCATAATGCAATTGCTATGAGAAGATGGAATGTTTTCATGTTAATAATTATAATCTCTGGAAAATTCTACCTATGTGCACATTTTCAAGAAAATATGTATGGTCAACACATTTTTATCAATAACTCACTTAATAATGGGTTTGGAGCAAATTGCTTTATATCCCTCTAGGTTACCTTTTCCCACGATGGGTCACATATTCAGGCCGGATACTTTGCCTAAATGATCGCGGGATCATGCCTGATTGTTTGGTTTGTTTATTTCATGTGGTAGGGTTGAAGAGTTTCCTGAATGAGCCACCATTTTTGAGTTTACATGACTTGTTACTTGAGTCCGGGATTTATAGTAATGTATTCATGTAATTAAAATGATAATAAAGAGGATACAAATTCTATCGTTTGCATCATACCATTTAAATTGATAAAGTTTGAAGACTATAATTTAGCCACCCTATTATATCACTTATATTCTTTAATGTAAACCCCCATCACCTGTAGAATAGTACAGATCAAATAACATTCCCTGAAAAAAATAATCCGGTCCTAAAAAGCCTAAGAAAGAATTTTACAAAATAAATAACATTACCTTTGTGAAGATACTAGATGCGTTAGTCATTTATACATTCAGAAAAGCAACCTTATTGTGTGTAATGTACAGCGAAAGGCACTGCCTATTCCTGGTGGATGAGGTAATCTTGGACTGTTCCACATAGGTATAAAGGTTTGCATGTACCCAGGTACTCTGAGAATATACTGAGGTAGGGAGCTGCTGGTTCAGCTTTAGAACAGAACCAGTTTAGCGGTCTTCTTATGAAGTCTGCGATACAATGTTTCATTTTGATATTTCAAGATGGCTCCCATTCAAGATTTGATAGTTAAGCCTCAGAGGTGCTTCAGCCAAATTTGGAAGTTTTATCTGCTCTGTAATAAAAACAAACTATAGAAAAAAGCCTGATATCTGGCTACTTTCTCTGAATCAACATAACATCATAGTACCTAGTTCTGTAGTACAATAGCCATCATAGTACCTCATGGTGCTCCTTAATCACAGGCTGGGCCATCTTATTGGTACAATATCAATGATCTGAGCAGCCACCTCTTAGTTTAC
Organism: Lepidonotus clava; assembly: GCA_936440205.1. Taxonomy (NCBI): domain Eukaryota; kingdom Metazoa; phylum Annelida; class Polychaeta; order Phyllodocida; family Polynoidae; genus Lepidonotus; species Lepidonotus clava. The sequence continues at coordinate 12,694,451 of OW387138.1, forward strand.
AGGAGTGGATACATATACAGGATTTCTGAAAAGGAGGGAATCAGCCTATAGGCTAGGTACTAAAAATGGGTGTACGCACCAGACAACCAATTTTATTCCTCTCTCCAATCAAACTTTAGGAATGCTTCAATTTGACATCTCAAAGGTCCTTCTGTCCGTTATATGAAGGGAGATATGACCCAAATACCGCTCATTTTTTAAAATAGCCTTATTTGTTGTGTTGGTTACCATGGAAACCAGCCATTTCTCTAGGCAACTCAAATATTCTTTCAAGAACTTTGGATTTTCTGAAAAAGAATCACCTATACTACAGGAAAATCAGGTTGCACCGTGGTTTACCTAAAAACCTATATTCATGGTTGCTATGGAAACAGAGATTGAAGGGAAACTGAAATAATGGTCCATTTTTAGGGTTCTTTTCAGTCACCATGGTGACTGTATTGCTAAGAAAACTCGTTTCAATCTTCTAATCCATAATATGACTCTAACAGAGCATTACAATGACCCAATTGGGACATCTTATTTTTATTACTATAGCTTATATATTAATAAAGATATCAGCCAAATACTGTTAAATTTCAAAACCATGAATTTTGAGTTGTTTCCATGGAAACACATCATTATCTACATTCCATGTCATTGTTTCTGAGGTAAAACACCTGATTTTATAGATTTATAAGGCCTAAATTTGTGGTTGCTATGGCAACAGAAATAGAAGAGAAACTGAAATTATGGTCATTTTTGAGCTTGTTTATGGTTAACATGGTAACCTCATTACCATGACAACCGTTTTTTTTTATCCTATAGAACTCTAGGAATGATTCAATTTGACATGTCAGTGGTGCTTTTATCTTGGATATTAAGAGAGATATGACCCAACAAATGTTTATTTTTAGAATAATTTTATAGTATCATGTCAGCAATGCATCCTAAAGTGGAGAGGTCTATTGGATGTAGATATGGAGTATTCTCCCAAAATGTACAATTCTTTGGCTGTAGGTATGGAGTCAGTTGGTCCATCTCACAGATTCATGTTTGCGGTCATCATGCAAGGCACCTTTGGCATCATCCTTGGAATAATGGCTGTAATAGCCTACTTTATCCAGGAATGGTTTATCCTGACCATTGTCTACACAGTGTTCATCCTTCCCTTCCTGGCCTAATTCAAGTAAGTCAAACCAACAATAGTACAAAGGAAAGATTAATGACTGTACTACATTTCGACATGAACATGGACAATGGTGGTGCCGTCTATAAGAACCTGTGTAACCAGTTACAACGTGACATCTTTTTTTGCCATTTTTGTGACATCATACGTAAACAAAGAGGTGGTGATGTCATGAAAATGGCAAAAAAAGACGTCATGTCGTAACTGGTTGCATGGATTCTCATAGACAGCGCCACTATCAAGGACATCACGAAAATGCCTTTTTAGGCAACGTTCAGACTAACCCATCTTTGTGTAGCTATAATATTTTTGGTCAAACTCAGGGTAACAAGATCAAAGCAATCAATGAGGAATTTAGTGTTCATGAAAGAGGACAATTAAAATAAATGGCAACCATACCAGAGTTTGATATCAGTTATGACATTCCTCTTTTGTTAACTTAGTGGACAGCTTTTGGATGAATGGGACTTTACCAATTGCTTTATGCTTTAAGACCATATTCCACTATGAGGCATTTTGCTTGCGGTGGGCAATTTACATGAATATTTGTCATCACTGCTAGTAAATCAAGGCACCGCAAGGTGGAATATAGAAATTGCTTGCGGTGGTACTTGTGGTGGATCAACGATCAAATGATTTTCTATTCTTTTAAAAAAGAAATTGACTTTTTGATGATTTTATTTCAATTTTTACGACTTTTTGATGATTTTATATCTATTGTCTATAATGATTTTATATAGTTTTCTTTTTAATGTTTCCTCACCACAAATAGCTTGCTGTGGCAGCTTATCCCACTGCAAGTACTACCCCACCGCATAGTGGAATATGGCCTTTAGTCTGCAAGTATACAAAGGCACATTTAGTCTGTAAGTATACAAAGGCAGATTAATGTTCCACTTAATGTTCCCTTGTTTACCTGCAGACTATATATTCTATTTTACAACAATTGCAGTTAGATTTAGTCTGCATGTACATGAAGGTGACAAAGATTAGTGTTTGGAGTACTTCATGCATTCCTCTGTAAGATGTCTATTTTTCATTATGTTGATCACACATTTAAAATTTAATGTAAGTAACTAAATAGTTATTTATTTTGAGATTGCAGGTTAATGTTTGAATCCCAAAGGTGGCTCTTGTGTAAGGGGCATGAAAGAGAAGCTTGTACCATTTTGAAAAAGATGGTAAAAATCAATGGCAGTGTTCTTCCAGATGACATTAAACTGACTGTTCCAGTGAATGCTTTTCAATGTTTTATGCTAACTATGTATTGAATAAAAGAAAAAGGTAATGTTATTCTATGCCCAGTGGTCCGTCACATAACCAAACCCTTGAAACAGCAAGAGCAAAGCGAGGGTTTAGATATGGGTCTCAGCGTTCAAAATGCAAACCCTCGCTGTTGCGATGATTTTGCACACATTTTGAATGCATTAAATTGACTGATAAATATATTTCCACCACTTACCTCTTATATATTTCATAATCTGAGGAATGCAGCTATTAACTACTGAAACAAAATATTGAAATAATGGACATTTTGGGGTTATTATCTTAACATTTTGTTTCCAATCAATGTTAGATGCATCCCTTAGCTCTTAAAATGTGCAGGAGGCAAGTGGCGGAAATGCATTTGTCAATAAATTAACTGTGCTCAAAGTTTGTACAAAACCATCGCTTTTGCAAGAGTTGGCACATCGAAAACCTTAAGGATATCGCTGTTGCGAGACCCATATCTAAACCCTCCCTGTGGTCTCACTGTTGCGAGGGTTGGCTTATGCGATGGAGCACAGAGCAAACTAGTATACTATTAACCATTTTTTATTAGTAAGCCTTGTAATATGACTTGTATCAGCCTTATATTTCTTAATCCTGTTAATGTGCCCATAGATGGCCATTCAAGAAATCTAGTATCTAAAAATGAAATAAAGTAGATAATTTGTTCTGCTTCAGTTGGATGAGAACAGCCACGAGTACAGTATATTTAGGAGTGTAGGAGACCAGTTATCTGTGTGTACCTCTTTATCAACATCTATATTTGGTAAGTAGATAGTCTGCAACAAAGGGAGGAAACTAATTTAATGTTTTTCTCATAGTTTACAAGTGACAGGCTGTCCATAAATGATGTCATCCTTTTTCAGGGTATTTTGAGGACCCACCCACCCCCTGTCACACTAAATTTTCTAATCTAAACATGAAAATAAGGCCACCAAGGAAAATAAAATACCAACCCACCCCCTTGTGTGTGACATCATTTATTGACAGCCCCTGATGAAGACAAGCTTTATAATTCATTTCAAAATAAATAAATAGAGCAGTCGTCAAAAAGTACAACAGCCTTTAGCAGCAGGTCACAGTTATCAGTCCATACATAATTTATACCATAACATAACTGGTGTCATTCATAACAATCTACATTACCTACACTGTTTATGTAAGAGTGTATAAATCCCTTCTCTGATAGAACTTAAGAAAACTCACAGAACAATACAAAAATCAAATGAACTTGATATTTTTTCATTGCTGATTCCAATTGTACATCACATCTTCTGTTAGTCAAATATGCTGACATAATATTTTAGATTAAATCATAACATACCAATTTGACATACATCATATGGACATGCTATTGAGATGTTCCTTAAAAATATTTAAGAAAAATATACCGTTAAATCTGAACTATGGGTGACGATCATACAAATTACACAATAATTAATGCAGACTGAACCCTGTCCATAAACCTATCTGTTACATGTACAATAGTCCTAAAAGTATTGCAAAGCCTTTTTTTTATGATATTGGGACAATACTTTGACAAGACCGCAACTCAAATATATAATTTTCAAAGAAATGACAAAGACACTACAGTCATGTACTCCAGGTATAAATCTGTATAAATAAAATGTGATAAACAGAATTATTTTAAAATATCATGTTACATTGGCGATAACATTTGTTGGTATTGCCAATGTTACGAAATATTAACTTACTCTCATTTTCTCAAGGTTTTTATTTTCTTCTGGAACGTTGACGTGATTGTGTTCTACAGTCTCACCCTAAACTCGATGTCCCTGTTTGGGAACCTCTACTGGAACGTGGCAGCTGGGGGCCTGGTGGAGCTTCCAGCTTATGGACTGACCCACTTACTGTCGAGCTGCAATCTGGGCAAGAGAGGACCTCAGGCCTTCTTCCTGATTCTATCAGGAGCCACTGTTATTGCTGCACATTTTGTACCTACTGGTAGGATATGGTTATGTTAAAGCCCCATACCTAATGTGTGATTTTACCGGGGATAGGTGATGGGCAATAGGCAGGTGCTGAGAAAATTGCTGGTAAGGTTGTTGGGCAACTGTATCATTAAGCAAGTTTGGTATCTTACCAGCGATTTTACCAGTGATTCTACTGGTGATCACGTTGCCTGTTGCCAAGAATACACACCATACCAACAGGGAGCCCAATAAGCCCGTCCCACATTGGGCATATCCCAGGGTCGGACAAGGGTTGGACAAAATTAACATATAAACCATCTTTGCCTCAGAGAGTTGGGGTTACTGAAATAAGCAATAATCATATTTTTCTATATTCCCAAGTCCTGGTAAACCATTATGATTTCCTAAAATTTATCAATTGACAGATTTGCAGGTTTAACAGCCAATCAAGATGTTGTATTACAGGGCAAAATAGGGTTGGACATTAGTTAGGGCTGACAGGCTTTAACATTGGTTCCTATGGGGAAAAGGCCAATATAAAACTGCATTTTAGAAATTTTGGAAGCAACATGTCAACCAAATTGCCTTTGTTAATTTTGTATTATGCAACTAATTTCATGGAATAAGCCTGGAGGCAATTCTGAAAATATTTCATGGTAAATTCTAATGTTGCTGTAAACTTGGATAGGCCTATTGTGACAAACTGTTCATAAAGCTGAAGGGCTGTATTCTTATGACAAATATTCCATCTCCTATAAAATATTTCACTAGAACAAAATGGAAAATCATTAAGCTGAATATGTTAATATGTTGTGTTTTTGTTGTAAGAATAGCTACAAATTCTTCATTCTACATATAATTTCTAATCATCATATTCCTAATATTCATGATGCAAGTCAAAATCTGTTCCAATATGAATACACAGTTAGTTTGTTACACCAGGCCCTGTATAACCTTTTCTATTTATACACATGGACCACAATTTGGAGTCCCTTATACACATACATTTTTTTTTATTTAAACCATAGTCATTTGCATGATCTTCTGTCTAGGTGCATTATAGTTGCATATCATAACCAGTAGACAAATACACTGAAACAAGATGGAAATATGATTATATAATTTCTTGTTACCTTAGCATCAGGTTCCAAGAGGAGGTCTTTTGGTGACACACAAATTTGAATGTTCAATGAATGTAGGTTGTTATAACAGCACCATAGTCAGTATCCACACGACATATATAATCACTTAGCTAAGATGAGCATCAGTAAGTTAATACAAATAAAATTAATTTCTTTACCTTTTCTTTGAATTCAAATCTTGACTCAGAGATCTGAATATGTAGCAGTAGATTGTCCCAAACTTGGGTACCAGTAAGATATGGTGACTTCCTATATATTTCTCTATTGACCTTATTAGTTTTAAACACAACATACCCTCTAGTTACAACTATGATAGCTCTCTAATATAAGGTTTACAGCAGGTCCTCTATATAACCCTATCCTACTCATATAAAGGCCCAACCATTCAGACTTCCACACACACACACACCTTATAGCTGCTGCTGGAGTACCACTGTCAACTATAATAGCTCTCTAATATAAGGTTTACAGCAGGCCCTCTATATAACCCCATCCTACTCATATAAAGGCCCAACCATTCAGACACACATACACACACACCTTATAGCTGCTGCTGGAGTACCACTGTCATCCCACCATGGAGTATGACAGCCTACTGGAGAAGTACCTACCAAAGTTTGGACCCTACCACTGGAGAACCCTTCTCACCTTTGCCTTCCTGGCTGCACCTACCTGTGTCATCTTAACAGAGGCCATCTTCCAGGCAGCAGAGCCTACTTTTAACTGTGTGAGGCCTAATATTACTTCTAATGGAAATGAAACAGCTCTTAAAGCCCCAAACCCTGGAGAAATGAGTCAGTGTGAGATATATACTGGAGGGTCTGGAATTGGAAGAAACGATAATAGTGAATATCATGAGACAGCACTGCAGAATCATAGTATTATCCTTTCTAATACTACTGAATGTACAGCCTGGGAATTTCACACTTCAAAATATGGCAACACAATAGTCACACAGGTAAGATAGAATGCTAAGATATTTAAAGATGTGTTAAGAATTTAAAAGGTTGGAAAAGTAATTGGCTACTGGTAGAATAGATCTGTCTCTCTTAGAACAGTCTCTTATTATTATTTTTTCCATTACGGTTGCTACAAACCTTAAGGGCCATACCCACTAAGCAACTATAGCAGCAATGGGCGACAGCTGCCATTACAGTCAGTGCTAAAATCAGCCAATTCCTAGGATCACCATACTGAAATGTGTGTGTCTGATCTGAATAGGCACTACAATCAGCCAATTCTACCTTTAAATTCAGTGCTAAAATGGGCCGATTGTGTAAAAGTCGCCTAGTGGGTATAGTGCTTTACATACAGAAGAAATTAAACATGAAATGGAAAATCACTATGACCCATTGCATAAAGTAGCGGTGAAACAATACAAGTCTCACAACAAGGACTTTGCTGTTGTCATTGGTCCTACCATTGAATCATGACTGTTCTACTGTGCAATTTTCAATTCTGTTAACAGTTCTGAAAAATTCATTTTTTGATCTATGAATCCTAAGATTTTCTGCCTGTAAAAATCATTAGATATAGGTGAAATTTGATGCTGGATTTTGCACATCAGTGCATGATTTGACAAAACCATTAATATTGTTTGCTGTTATATGTTCTATTGTGCAATGGGCCGCCAGTGAATATTCATAAGAAGGATTATATGTCTTTGTCAAGTCCAATGTACCTTAGAGATGTGAGGAGGATTACATTTACATACTATTTATTAGCTAAAGGGGATAGCTTTTCTTATCTGCTCATGAATCTTCAATTTCTAGGTACTATATACACAAATTGTTTCACACATATAGGTTCATAGCGACAGCTCCACGATTGTGTTTTAGCTATAGTCCAAGTCTGTTAAGGTGTTTGCAATCCCCTTGCTTTGCTTTTGATTTTAACATATATATTTATGTGGGTATTTGGTGTAAATCAACCGACTATATACTAAAAGAAATCTTTAAAAAATTATTTTAATAAAGTTTTATTCAAAATAAACATCAGGGTTTCCCCTGGTTTTCAGAGTATTGCTATATCATGGGCTACAGAGTCAAATATTACATAACACATTATACATACATAGAATGGTTATAAGGACAAAGTTACACACAGGTTTTCGCAACTGTGGTTCCAATTGCTACATATCAGAAGAATCATCAAAAACATTAATAAATAGCTTATTTGCTATATCTGGCATTCAGAAAGCCATTTCCCACAGTCTCTTGACATTACTAATATTATATAAACATGTTTTTTGTGAAAGGCTAGGCACCATGGGGTATATAGTGGTGGTAGAGGTGGTGGTGGTGGTGGTGGAGGGAGGGGGTTGTGGTAGACAGCATATTGAGACATCTGAACTGCAGGACTGGGTTCAATTCCCAAAGTAGTCTGTTGGACAATATTTCCTTGCTGCTTTTTCACCACCATAGATTTGATCATGAATACTTTGTACAAAGCAAAAATATGAGTATGTCCCAAAACAAAAAAAATCGAACATATTCTCACCATTTCAGTGACAACAATACTCAGCGAGGATATCAAAATGGGAGGTCATGTCATAGTAGCCTAGTTTTTCACAGCTGGACAGCTTCCAATTAATAATTACATAAGGCCATATTACACTATGTGTCAAGGCACGTTCATGTTGGGTTGCGTTGCCCAATGTATCCAACTCGCATTATTTTTTGTAGACATGTTTGTAGAAAAATGCAACCCAAAATGAGCCAACGGGACCTGACGCGAGCCAACGTGAGCCCAAAACGCTCAGTATAGTATAGTTTGGGTTGGTCACATTGGTGGCCAATGCGAGCCAATGCATAGTTTAATATGGTATTTAGTACAGCCCAAACGCGAACCGTTCACATTGGCATGGGCAACCTTTACCAACACAAACAGAGACCCGACGCGTAGTATAATTAGGGCTTTACATCTGTGGCAAACAAAAGAGTATCTAATTGACCTGCACCCTGGTTATGGGTTAATAGCCCTGTTGTTGTCACTGATGACAAAAGTGTCCATGTATATCAGTAGCTATTACTGCTATACAATAATTACACCAATTAATTACAATAAGGATCTGTGACCCATTGCCTATGATATGGGTCCTGCTGTTGAATTGTGTTCTACTGGGTTGATTTTAATTCGGTAAACAGTTCTAAAAGAAAGATATTTGGACCTAAAAATAAATAGATTGTCAGCCTGAAAAAATCATAAGAAGTGGCTGATATTTGATGCTGGATTTTTGTGCAACAGTGCATGATCTGACGAAACCATCATTCGCTCTTATATGTTCTATTATGCGATGGGCCACACTGGCTCGTTGCACAATGGATTTTCGTTGGGAGGATCAAACAACAAAAACACAATGAACTTTTGCTTAACAACGAAATGTTTCGTTGTTAAGCAAAAGTTTGTTGTGCTTTTGTGGTTTGATCCTCACAACAAAAATGCATTGTGCAATGGGTCACTGGGGCACATAATCAAGTTATATATATATATATATATATATATATGTATGTATAACAGGGACATACCTTTACAGGTACATCACGGTTCCATCTGTTGAATTGCAGCTGTTTTACTGGGCTGTTTTTGGTTCTCAAAAATAGACATTTGGATCTAGAATTCCTGAAGTTTTGGTCCACATATATTATAATAAGTGTAAACTACAGTTTATGCTAATCTTTTACCAGCTGAAAAAAACAAATTAGAAAAAAAACTAATAAATAAGTGTGGGAAATTGATGCTGGATAGTTTTGACAAAGCAAATGACCTTCTTTTTGTAAGGACATCCCTGGTGCAACAAATTTTGGGAGAATATGATGCTGGGTTTTTGCAAACAAAGAGCCAATTATAAAAATATCTTTAGCAAGTCCTAGAAACACCCTGGCACAATATGCAACAGGCTACGGAGAGTGGATCTCAACCAACAATTCATGGGAAAACCTTCATATAGTACATCCAATTGAACAGGACAACTAAATTATCCCAAAAAAATCAGATCGTGAGACCCACATTATCTTTATCAAGAAGTTGAAATCCATTATTTTCAATGAATCTGAGTACCATATAATTTGGTTGAACCATGAAAAATGTGTCTTAACAGATCTACTAGAATCACCAAAGGATGAAAACAACACATAGAATTGGTACAGTTAAGCTCTATACCCACTATTATTTTACCGGCGATGGCCAACGGGGGACTGGGAGAATCTGCCAATTTTTATAATTGCCTGTTAGTACAGTACATTAGATTGTGCAGGTTTAATCTCAATCGGTGTTAAAATCAGCCGATTCTACCCTTAGATTGGCCGACTGTTAACAAATTGCCTAGTGGGTATGGGGCTTTACTTTGGACTTCAGCTGAAAAAATCCTTATTGCATTTATTTGTGATCATCATTACTTTTCTTATTATTTTCTTTTTTTTTTCTTTTTTAGTGGTCTCTGGTTTGTTCTCTTGACTGGGTTCCTAATGCTATCCAATCAGCAATCATGGCTGGCATGATGTGCGGAGTGTTCATCAGTGGACTTCTTTCGGACCAGTTTGGTCGACGACCAGTCAGTCTTACCTGCCTGGTGCTATGTCTTATTGTAAGACTGGTCAATGTGTTTTCTCCAAACTACATGTGTTTCATTGTCACCAAGTTTCTCATGGCCTCTTTTATCATTGGTTGGTTCACCCCTGCCTATCTTGCCTGTAAGTCACAATAATTTTCTTATAGTACAATCATATAATGATATCATTATATATAACAATAATGATATACAATATCAATATATATCATTGAGATTTAGCATAGTTTGAAATGGCAATATCAGTATCAATATCTATCATAGAATTAAGATATCATGTAAATTCTATCAAATGGGGCATACACTATATCTGAAAGTCCAAGCAGTTGAGGCAGTACTTACTATACAACTGTCATCCTCAGCCAATTGGCTATAGGTATCTTCTCCTAAAATTTACAATTCTGTAGGTATGGAGTCAGTTGGTCCATCTCACCGATTCATGTTTGCGGTCATCATGCAAGGCACCTTTGGCATCATCCTTGGAATAATGGCTGTAATAGCCTACTTTATTCGGGAATGGTTTATCTTGACCATTGTCTACACAGTGTTTATCCTTCCCTTCCTGGCCCAATTCAAGTAAGTCAAACCAACGATAGTACAAAGGAAAGATTAATCACTGTACTACATTTCGATGTGAATATGGACGATGGTGGTGCAGTCTATGAGAATCTGTGCAACCAGTTAAGACATTACTTTTTTTTGCCATTTTTGTGATGTCATACATAAACAAAGAGGTGGTGACATCATGAAAACGGAAAAAAAGACGTCATGTCATAACTGGTTGCACAGATTCTCATAAATGGCACCACTATCAAGGACATCACAAAAATGCCGTAGGCAACGTTCTGACTTTCCCATCTTTGTGTAGCAATACTATTTTTGGTCAAACTCACAGTAACAAGATTAAAGCAATCATCAATAAGGAATTAAGTGTTCAGGAAAGAGATCAATTTAAAAAATTAATGGCAACCATACCAGAGTTTGATATCAGTTATGACATTCATAATTCAAACTCACAATATTAAATCAATCAATAAAGAATTTAGTGTTCAGGAATGAAAATAATTGAAAAAATTAATGGCAACCATACCAGAGTTTGATATCAGTTATGACATACCTCTTTTGTAAACTGAGTTGAGAGCTTTTGGATGAATGGGACTTCACCGATTGCTTTATAAGCAATATGACTTAGTCTGCAAGTATACAAAGGCACATTTATGTTCCACTCAATGTTCCCTTGTTTCCCTGCAGATTATTCTATTTTACAACAATTGCAGTTAGATTTAGTCTGCAGGTACACAAGGTGACAAAGATTAGTGTTTGGAGAACCTCATGCATTCCTCTGTAAGATGTTTAATTTTCATTATGTTGATCACACATTTGAAATTTAATGTAATTAACTAGCTATTTATTTTGAGTTTGCAGGTTAATGTTTGAATCCCCAAGGTGGCTCTTGTGTAAAGGGCGTGAAAGAGAAGCTTGTGCCATTTTGAAAAAGATGGTAAAAATTAATGGCAGTGTTCTTCCAGATGACATTAAACTGAACGTTCCAGTGAGTGCTTTTTGAAGTTATATGCTAACTATGTAATAAAAAGAAAGGTAATGTTATTCTATGCCCAGTGGTCCGTCACATAACCAAACCCTTGAAACAGCAAGAGCACGCCGAGGGTTTAGATATGTGGCTCGGTGTTCAAAATGCAAACCTTGCTTTTGATATGGTTTTGCACACATTTTGAATGCATTATACTGACTGATAAATACATTTCCGCCTCTTACCTCCTACATATTTCATAAGCTGAGGAACGCAGCTAATACTGAAAACAAATTATTGAAATAATGACTCCAAAATGTCCTGCCGACACTTTTAAAAATCAGATGTGCCAACCCTCGCCATTATCGGTAAAGTTGGATTCACCTGCTGTTCTATAGGGATGGGTCTCGCTGTGTGTGCCAACCCTTGCAACAGTGAGACCCATTATGCAACGAACCACTGAGCAAACTAGTATACTAAAGACTATTTTGTTAAAGTAAACCTTGTTATATGACTTTTGTCAGCCTTTTATCTCTTAATCCTGTGAATGTGTCCATAGACAACCATTCAAGAAATTTAGTATCTAAAAATGAAATAAAATAGATAATGTTTTGTGCTTCAGTCGGATGAGAACAGCCACGAGTACAGTATATTTGACCTGTGTAGGAGACCAGTTATATGTGTGTACCTCTTTATCAACATCTATATTTGGTAAGTAGATAGTCTGCAACAAAGGAAGGAAACTAATTTAATGTTTTTCTCATAGTTTGCATGTAATGAAAACAGACGTTGTAATATATTTAGAAATAAATAAATAGACCAGACGTCAAAATATACAATAGCTTTTATAGCAGCAGGTCACAGCTAATGGTTGATGCATAATATTATTTACACCACACCATAAGTGTTACCATTCATAACAAAACTACATTACCTATAAGATTTATATACAAATGTATATATTCTACTTGTAATTATACATAATTATGAAAATTCACAGAACATCACAATAATAAATGAGCTTGATATTTGTTTATTTGTTGAATGAGATCAATGTATACCAATTATACATACATTTGTATGCACATTATATTGAGATGTTCCTGCATGATTACAAATGTGAACAAAACTGTGAAACAAATGTGAACAATCTACCCCTAAATCTAAACCATGGGTGACGACCATAAATATTTGTGACAATTATTAGACCAAACCCCATTCATAATTCTGTCATGATAATCAAATAATCATCGCGAAGCTTTCGCAATAATTAGGGACCCTATTTGGATGATATAGAAACTTAAATATATTTTTGTCACGAAGATTAAGAATGGGAAAAGTGATATATGTACTCAAGGTAAAAATCTGTATAAATAAAGTTTGATTAGAAAATACTTTTTTAAATCATAATGTCATGTTGGCGATAACACCTTTTGGTTTCATGAATTATTTTCAAGATAATAATCGAGAAAGTTCTATGGTCATCATTCCATATGTGTCTTTACCTCAAAATGTTCTTCACTTCAGGAACGTAGACGTTATGGTGTTCTACAGCCTCACCCTTAACTCAGTGTCTCTGTTTGGGAACCTCTACTGGAACGTGGCTGCAGGAGGCCTTGTGGAGCTTCCCGCCTATGGACTGACTCACTTTCTGTCGAGCTGCAACCTGGGCAGGAGAGGACCTCAGGCCTTCTTCCTGATTCTATCAGGAGTCACTGTTGTTGCTGCACATTTTGTACCTACTGGTGCGTATGGTTTTGTTTAGGGGCTGTCATGTATGTTTGTGTTAGCTGGCCTCTTATGCATGAGATCCCTATAGACAATAATAAGAATATCCATGTACCAGGGATTCATGTTGAACTATATATGGGGTGTTATTTATTAGCTCTGCATAATTGTGTTGTCTTAGGTATTTGATAATGTTAATAATTATTCAATTATTTGTCCCAGTAGTTGGCACAGCTGGCATTGCATACTTTCGATTTTGCTCCATTTAGACTTGAAATGAAGCCAGTTCCTGGCATCGCATACCTCTATTTTCGACCTTTCTAGACATGGAGTGGCTGCAGCTGATTCTGTTCCTGACCAGTAAGCTGGCCATCACCTCAGCCTTCTGTTTCACTTACATCTTCACCCCGGAGCTGTTCCCAACCTCACTCCGGAATCGTGCTTTCGGCATCTGCTCGCAGCTCGGACGAATTGGAGCGATTCTTGGACCCTTCATTGGCAGACTGGTAAGTACATATTACTCAAGGAAATATAATTATACTTAATACTTGGAGAAGACACTTTCTTACATACCATATTAAATCTTTGTCACAAAGTGTGCATTGAACCCTCCCTGGTCCCAACAATTTCCATTGAAAGCCATATGTCAATCGATTCTTCAGGCCTAGCTAGTCTAGTAGGGTGCTGCTATATTGAAAAAAGATCTCTAGATGATTACAAAACTATGAGGGGGGTCAACATACAGGCTAAGTACTAAAACATCGCACATTCATGAGGGCACATGCAACGTTTTCCCCTCCTATTTTTATTAGTCTATGGGTCCACTAAAACGGTTAGGACTCCCAAGATGCCACCCAAAATCATCTGCGAAATTTCCTAGAGGTGTTTTTCATGGCCAAAATTCTGCCAAGAAAACATCCACAAATTTCCGTGGACATGAAAGTTCAGCGGGAAATCATATGCAAATCATTCACAATAATGCGTATTCACCTAAAATACTTTTTAATGTGTGTTTGAATGACATTGGGACCATTTTGGGAGCGGAAAAATTTGAAAAATTTTTAAAGAAAACCATGAAATTTCGTGGAAGCTTTAATTCTACGATAGGAAATAGAATCATCGTGGATAATAAAACTTTACGTCAGGCGTGATTTTTTATGGATGTTTTTTGGTCGGCACCTCAGCTGGATCTACCCCCGTATTTTGTCAAAAAATACTGAAAATAATAGTTTAAACCACAATGAATAGGCCTATTGCTGACAGTGTGAACACTCATTTTCCTCAAATTCTTTTGGTGGCTGAGGTCAATTTTGATGAATACAATTCAACCTGATTGCAATTTTCGGCTATGAAAATTATTTTACTTTTCATGTATACTGGATATTATTCTTTATTCACAGTCTAGAGTGTGGCCGCCATTTCCGGAAGTATTTATTGGAACAGCAGCGGCCTTGGCAGGTCTTCTCACACTTCTCCTGCCTGAAACCAGGGGGCGCCACCTACCACAGACTCTGGAGGACAGCGAACAACTCCGAAGGTCAGTTTAAGTTGTTATGCTGCTCTTATTTCTTTTATCCTTTTTAATCCTGTGCTGTACTTAACCCTTTAGACCCTAATCCGGCCGTAGCTGCCTGAGGGTGTATTCCCCAATCCAGCCGTAGCCGCCCATTGAAATGGCAATTTTCCACAGTTTTTCATATTTTTCCAATAAGAACACTTTGATGGGTATTCAACATACAAAAATGGCCAATATATCGTTTTTTATGGATTTACCTATTATAGCGAGGAATTTGGGAAATTCAAGAGGAGAATTGATGGGAATCATGGGGAAATCGAGCAGTTCATGAAAACTATCTGTGGGGTCGAAAGGGTTAAAGGGAACCAAAAGCAATGTATAGGGCCAAAACTCTGCAAATTGTGTTAACTATTTGAATACTTGTTATGATCATGACTGAGACCTATGATATAATACAGATTGTAAAAACAGACTGTTATTTCATCATTGAGACCTGTACCTGGTAAATTTTGGTGACCCACCAAAATTGATTTATTTACATGTAGAAAAAACTGAGGTTTCATGGAACTCAAGTCAGATTCAAGTCAGTTTTCATGGTCTGGGCTGCGTTCCTGACTGCCTATTTTTAACCCTGTTTTGGCTAACTTATATTTTTAGACCCTATTTTTGAGGGTTGTGTTCTTGAGTGTGCAGTCAGCTGGCCTCTCTTAGTTGGCTGCTAAAAATAACCCTCTAAATGGCATTTAAAACCGTTCTCAAGTCAGCTAAAAATAAGTCTAAGTTAGCCAAGAACAGGCTATTTTTGACTCAATTGTAAAACTCCTCTCAGGCAACAATAACTATCTATGTATGTGTACAAAAATGTGAAACTACTAAAGAATGTTTTACAATATTAGAAAGATGGCACTATATTCTGAAAGCTGAGATGTTATGCTAGAGTTATATGTTAAAAGAATACAAAAACCTCAGCTTAAAACCTAATAAATAGTGTTTAGAAAACCTCTGTCCCATTTTCAGTGAAGATAGTGTCTGTATGCTAAGATACCTCTGTTATGCCCAACTTACTGGTGGCCCTGAAACTATTATGTAACACTGGTGCCAGTGGTCATTGAGACTGGTGCCAGTAATTATAGCCCCTCAGTAGTCAATGGGCCTTCACCTGTCAATCACAAATACCTGTCTGCCCACTGTCTGGGTGCACCAGAAGGGCTATAACAATGGTCATGCTCTAATGCACACACTTCAGTTTTTTCCTGACACTTTTTGGTATCTAAATAATTATGAAAT
Source organism: Lepidonotus clava (assembly GCA_936440205.1). Lineage (NCBI taxonomy): Eukaryota > Metazoa > Annelida > Polychaeta > Phyllodocida > Polynoidae > Lepidonotus > Lepidonotus clava. The sequence continues at coordinate 12,710,593 of OW387138.1, forward strand.
GGGTAAATCATACACCAATGGAAAGCCACAGGAGTAACCTAATTTTTGACATAGCTTATACATAAAAATTTGATGATCTAATATTTCATGAGGAAATATGTGAAATAAAGAAATACATGTGTTTTCAATGTGCTAAGGGAGGAGAAGGTCCACCAGGAAATATTAGCCCTGTATGTGTATTGCGCCAATTGCCCTTAACCCAATCAGGCCTGACTTATTTTTGGCTCTTGGCAACACCCCCAGATAACTTGGCCAGTTAAAAATAAGTCAGCTAAGCCAGCAACGGGGTTGAGTCAGGAACGCAGCCCTGAACTGTACTACTATAGCTAAGATTCTAAGAATGTATTGTTATATCTATAAGTTTTTAAAATCTTGCAACACTTTGGCACAACATTGCTTTTGCCCCCCCTTTAAAGGGGAAGAGTACCCAGGGTATTGAAAATCCACTCAGCTTTAAGAAACAAACACGGGTTGCGTAAATTTGTAATAGGCATGGTAATTTAGGTCTTAAACCTCAGCGGGAAACCTTTTATATATGCTTAGAACCCCTTCACATCTGCTTGCAACCCCTTACGATTTTGGGGCCGTTCCGTATGTCTGAAAAATGTAGTTTGAGTGTTAGGTAATCGTACCTTAATATAGCAAAATATCAAATGAACATGAAGGAATAATCGCTAAACTTATGTAATTAAATACATACTCTTATTATCATTTCCACAGTGGAACGACTAGAAAATCTTACGTATATAGTAGGGTGTGGTAAAACAATAACAAAAAATGTATAACACAATAAAGTTAATTGTAACGTAGGCTGATCGATAAACTTTCTTAACATAACTCCTATAGACAAATAAACTTCTATTTAAAATCAATACCATTAAGATTAATTAACATTTTACTATGCTTTGTTTCAGGCCTCAACAGCCAAAAGCTGCAGAAGAGGTCACCAGCTGTTAACTGCAAGGTTTCAAACGATACTGTCATGAGGAAGAAATACTCTCACCACAGAAATCTATATGCATATGTGTATCTATATGCATATGCCTGAATGTGTGGCAGCCTACACACGCACATCAGTTATTAGTGCAAATCGAACCTAAGCCCTTGAAAACTTGGGCATTTAGAAATGGTTTGGCTGAATAGGATTAAACCTGAGCTATAGCGTGCTCTGTCTATTTTTGATCCGTCCTATGAAAAAGGCCACGGACAAGGCACAGCCATAGGCAATGAAAACAAATATTCCATTTTGTCTTTAAATAATGACTTGAGATAATGTTGATTTGATTATATACGCTGATTATATTTGCATAGATATCATTATTTTCTATTAATGTTGATTGCTCGAGCAATCAACATTCTGAGATACGCTTCATTCAAGAATAAAGATGAGAGGATGAAAATTAATTGGTTTATTAAATGCATGAACTCATCAGGTTTGAGGAATTCTTGATAAAGAACAACATGGTTCTTGTCTTATATCTAAACGTAATACAACTGGTACTCCAGATATGTCTCACTCTTAAGTGCTAATGAAATGAAATAAAAAAGTAAGGTTTGAGGGTAAAAATGCGTCGGCCGGGAATCGAACCCGGATCGACTGCTTGGAAGGCAACCATGCTAACCGTTACACCACCGACGCCTTGTGATCTCCTCACCTGAAGTCCTATACGTCTTTACACACCTGTTCTCCCTTACCTGTCTACCTGTCTACATACCTACATACCTGGGCAGGTAAGGGGAGGACGCAGTGACCTGCTGACCTGGTGACCTGAATTCAGACGGCCGTGGATTTTTAATCAACTTTTGTTTAAACTGTTTAAACAATTTTCTCGCGTTATTCCGGTTTTCGTCGTTGCACCAGTATTTAAACATTGGAACTGGTGAAATTGTACAAATCAATATCATATAATTATTTGATTATTGGCTGGTCTCCAGGGTATTAATAGTACACTGTATGGGGGAAGGGCTTTAAATAGATGAGACTTTGGGTTAGACTGTAGTTACATCCAAGTGCGCTAGTAGTGGAACTAGTATGCAATGGGTAACTAGGTCACGGAAGGACTATTTTGGGGTTTGATCTTTTGACCTCTTAAAGCCGGCTTAATCCAACGCCACGAATTTAAGAGATCATTGTGTGTTTAATAGATATAACAAGAGCAACTTTATAAAACTATAAGGAATGGATTATTGTGATTCGTCTCAAATCTTCAGCATAATATATACAATTATTCTAACAATCATTTTTTTGCCGTCACAAAGTTTATTGTGAGCTTATACACATGAATAGCATATTTCTGGAAATTTGACCTTCATCAACGGGCATAACTAAAACATGATAATTACAACTTATGCCGTTTACAGATTTGCTCCAAGATCTAGATTACTGAATTGTCATTATGAGCGCGAGTCTGTTTAAGGTATGATAATTATTTTGTTTGATATTGCCTATACATCATTATCACCCCAACATTTCCATCGTTTATTGTCAGTTAGGGTGTAAAGATTTTTTTAAACCGATGGTTCCTTATTATACATGTAGGATATGTACCCAAAGCTCCCATAGTGGATAACCAATTATTAATGATTTAATACAATTAATGCGGACACAATGGTCATGCTTGAAAGGTTTTATTTGTTGACATTTCTGAGATATGGGACATACATTGATTATAAGTACATATAATACTAAGAAAAAGGAATTATGCTTTCATTAAAACAAAGTATATTGCCTTCATCGGAATCTAGCAGTCGGGTTGGATGCATTGAACACATTTAATACTTTGAGAGGTATCAAGGGCACTGTTTCATTAATGTGGTCCATTCAGGGTCAGATACAGGATTCAGGGGGGATACGATACAGGATTTCGAAAAGTTGGGGTCCGCATATATATAGGCTAAGTACTAAAACGCTACACATTCATACACACGTGTGCAACGTTGTTTTTCTCTGTATGAAGTATAAGTCTTCACTAAAAGGGGGGGACAGGACCCCCTGGAGAACCCCCTCTGGATCTGCCCTAAGGATTTTGAAAAGGAGGGGGTTGACATATAGGCCAAGTACTAAAGCATCGCGAATCAGAATGCCTCCACGTGACATTTTTGCCAATTATAGGTCCCCGTAAAAGTATTGTATTTTTTTCCGGAGGGGGAGGGGGGGGTCAGGACCCCCTTGACCTCCCTGTCTAGATCCGTCCCTACCATTACTGGGTAGTTTCATCAACCTTCTTACATCCACACATCCTGGGACAAGCCGCCTTGACGTCGGTGTAGATGCAGTAGTTGTAGGGATACTGGTAGGGAAGTTCGCCATCGCAATAGTCGGGGTCCTTAGGTAAGCTGAGATCTGCAATGAGTTCAATTTGAGATGTAATCCCACACAAGCAATGATGTAACTTTTTTGGTCAGCCTGTAACTTGTTGAATTTCCCATAACAGTTACATTGTTTTCTGTTAGGTTAACACTCACTAAAATAAACCGATATAATAATATTACACTTCTGTGATAATAATGTGTTTTTTCAATATGAAAGAACCTAACCATAATGTCACAATAGCATCACATTGTAATCTCGAATCACTAGGTTCTAGAGATGTCTTTGAGTGCCATCAAAATAATGTAACAAGAACTAAAGCAAAACTAGATAAACTGCAACATTATATATAGTTGTATATAGGTAAAATAGGCCAAAAAGCAGGTCAGTTGAAAAAGAACTTACAAAAGTAGACTCGTTATTCTTTTTTAGTACCAAACTCACTCTACAATGCATCTTTTCAACAAATATATAAATTAGCAAAATCAACAAACTGTTACAATTTTACCGCGTCTATCCTTATGGCTGTATTCCACTAGTCAATAATACTCTCGATTTCAAAATTCGGTTGTTGGAATTTTGTTTAATCACCAACATGTTAAATATTATTAGAACGAGGTTTTAATTCTCTTCCAAATGATATGTGGGATGCATGGTCCTTTTTCCAAATCACTAGTGAATAATAATTCATTACAAAAATTCCGACAGTCAGAATCAGCTAGTGGAATATAGGCTTTGAAGTCGCATCCTCACTTGGGCAATTAACGACGGCGTCTAGTGGATTTCCCGGGCGACCAAGGATGTAATATTGGTCGCTGGGAGACTAACTTGTCGCCAGGCTACTAAAAAACTAATTGCCACATTGGGACACTTTTGAGGTTAATTGCCGGACGACGAGAGGACACTTTAGTACGTCACCCGACAATTAATTAGTCTCCGGTGGGTATAGAAAAACATTAAAATGTTAATATTTTACCCTATAAACCCAAGGCAACTAGTGGTTTAGTCGCCAGACATCACGGCGCCAGTGTGGAGTTGGTCGTGGGGCTACTAACAACCTTAGTCATCCGCCGACCAAGGGAATCTAGTCGCCCAAGTGGGGACCACCCAGGCAAGCAGCGACGTAAAAAGAACGTTCTGCGACTGTACTTTTTTAGTTAATCTGAAACCTATCCAATTGTCACGTAACAATAACGTTATTTTAGGTAAAGTTACAACTTCCCAAAACAGAACGTTATAATTACGTTATATTTTGGTTGAGTTGTGACCTAACTAATAAAGAATCTTATAATAACGTTATTATGATGTGAAAGAATGTTACAAGAACGTCACAATAACGTTATATTGCAACATCCCAATGTTAGGTTTTCTAAAGACGTCTTTGGGTGCCATCAAAATAACGTAACAAGAACCAAACCATGACTCACCAGAATGTTGTAATAACTTTTTTATAACGTCATATTCTTGCTTGGGCAGGCTTAAGTTGGCGATTAGTTAGCAATTGGTCACCTACCGCAAGCACAGTCGTCCCCTCCATACCCCTGGAGACAGTCACATTTGCAGTCACTTGTTGGGGTGCCTCCGTTTTTGCACGAATTATAATTCATTTCTGGACACGTTGCTACCAAAAGATATTATAGAAAAGTATATCATTAAATGAATGTCTGAAAATAAACCTTATACTTGAGTCTGATTTAAAGAAAGATCAACTAATGTTTTGGCCGATGTATTTTTCTTACATCAGAAACAGATGTTAGACATAATAATCATATATCTCTTGTATCTCTTAATTCATAACAGTATTGATCATAATCATTGATAGATATTTGGATATTTGTATCAATTAATCATATTCATTTACCAGTGATGCTAGTTATCCTGTTAAACAATAGGTACTTTGAAAATTGGAAAAGCTTACAGGAGAAAGCTGTTAAAATATCTATTACAAACGTTTTAAGGATTATGCTGACATCAATTAATAAATTATTAAACAATTATTGTTTAGTTGAAATGGTCTATTGTACATTAACTCCATCTCATGGGCTATATAAATACCAAGAAAGAACTTCTGACTGTAAGATTGGTGGAAATATTCTTTTTTTAAATGTAATCTTACCATTGCAAACACCGCACATAATAGGGCAGGCCTCGGGTACGTTTGTGTACTGTGAACAAGCAGAAGATTTCCAGTTGGTTCCACAATTATAGTCCATGTCTACGAATGGACACACGGCTGTGGTAGAAAAATATAGCCAGTATCATTAGATCTGGACAGCTGATTCTTTGAAGTATTCATTTTGGTTATTAGGGAGTTTCAGAAACTCCAAGGCATGACGTAACGTAAACATAATGTACCTTTTTTCTCAGCTTTTATGATATATTTCACAAAAGATTCTTTATGAGTATGCTGTAGTATATACCTATCCCACAAGGCCCTATGATTTTGATGATCAAACTGTACACTTATCCTTGATATATTACTAGATAGATTCAGAAATATTATTTTATTGAGGTATTGAGATGCAATATGATATCTGAAATCTCCTATTCTCATGCCCTCTAGAAAACAATAGCTTGGTTCCATGCCTGTTGTGCTACTGTTAGTGTTGCTGTTATTGTTGTTTTAGTTGTTAGAAATAGTCAAAATGATATTAAAAAGGCTGAAAAACTTAAATGATTATAAATACCGGGAAAGAATGTTAAGCTTCATTACTAAACATTAACAAAATGTGCAAATTGTAATGTGGGTTTCTTAAGCCCAATACCACTAACCAACGGGCCGACATCGGCACAGCCGTTGTTGCCGACAGTTGGCGTAAAATTGATAACCACATTTAATAAGGATCGGCGTGATCGGCGCTGACCGTCGGCGCCAATGCCAAAGTCAACACCTATTATGTGTGGGTATAGCCCCATTCGCCCTGGCCGACGAGGGTGTGAGCGACGCGCGAACGTTGGAAACGTTGTATTAACGATAAAGTTATCGCATGGACTTCAAACGATCACATCCAACATATTGGATCAGATCGGTTGAATTCCAGCCGATTTTAAGGGTAAAGGTACTTGAGAATTGATCGTTTGCAGTCGCAAGGACCCCCTTTTGTCAGGGCGAATGCTAGTTTGTTGAATTTCAGCACCATACGATCATTTTATCGGCCTGGAGATTATGGTCTTGCCCATGCGATCAGTTTATCGTAGCTCCTTCCGACAGAATGATCGGCCAGGGCGAATGGGCCTTATGCCTTGTGTAAACCAGAGTCGGCCGACATCTGTGCCAAAGTCGGTGCAGATGTCAGTGCCGATTCATCCCAAAATCGGTTAGTGGGTATGGCATTTTATGTTTACTTACTGCACTCATCTCCAGAGAAGCCGTGGTGACAGGTGCACTTGCAGGTTTGTAGGTCCAGTTCACCTCCATGTGCACACAACTTAGTTCCACAATCTAAGAAACCAACCAGAATAATCTTAGAAACGAAACTCTATATTCTGAAAGTAGTTAATACACTTTACATCGACTTGTACATTCCCAACATCTTGTGACTATTGCTGTGTCTGATTTCTTTTTTATTTAGTAATATGACTTCACGCAGTTTAGGTGATCTTTGTGTCAAAAGGTGGTAGAAAAGAGAATAAAAGAAACACAGAAAATTAGTGTAATCAGAAACAAAAATTGATATAGATTAGGTTACATGAAAATATATTTCTGTCCATAGAAAGGTAGGCTTAAGCCCTTATTAGCTGAAAACAAAAGTTAGAGCCTAAAAGTACTAAATTGGTAAGATAAAAACAAAGTAAAACATACCGCAAAGGTTGTTAGCAGTGCATGTATTTGGACATTCTGCGCAGGATGTGCCATTTACATAGGGAGTTCGGTAGTTCATGTTCCTGGATAATCAACAGAGACGAGATAAGTGAATTACCACAAAAGACTAAAGCCCCATGTATATAACCATTAGGTAATTTTACCAGCAACTGGTTTTCAGGCAGACGCAGTTCCAAGTTTTCCTGTATTTAATGCTCCTGCAGGCTAATTTTGACATATTGTGCAGACAAAAGCATTGGAAAACTAATAGAAATAATCTTATGACAAAATAAAAGTATATAATGAAAATATTTTTAAAACAAGTTCAGAAACTGAGCAGAGCAGGGCTCATTTCAGGCCATTGATGCTGTGTGACGACCTTGTGATAATCCTATGACAATTTGGGGGTGGTCAGAGGGTTGTCATTGTGAATTTTGAGGCTAGATGACAACCCAAAGGTTGTCATTTCCTCCCGACTACTCTGGGCCAAAAAGGTCGTCAGAGAAGCAAAATTGAAAATTGGGTTGTCATAGGGTTGTCAAAGAAGTCAAAAGCCCTGCCTGACAACCCTAGGGTTGTACGTGAATGGTGCCTAAAACGACAGCCCAAGGTTGTCATGGCCTCTGTTTATGAAAAAGTGCATGGGTATTCAAGTCCCATACTCACTAGGCAACGTTTACACAAGTTGGTGCTAAAACCATCCGATTCCTATGATCACCTATTGGTACACCATATTGAAATGTGTATGCTTGATCTGAATCGGCACTAACATCAACCAATTTTGAGGGAAGAATCGGCCGATGATTTTAACATAGATTAGTCAGCCGACTATTGGCCTTTAATGTTAATATGTAGTTAATTTAATTATTTAATGTAGTCGCTATTGGCCTTTAATTTTAATATGAACGTATGTCATACTTACGGGTAGGCATAGTTGCAATAAAAATATTCTCCAATTGGACATTTTGTAGCACCACATCCAACCAGATTTGATTTAGCAAGTACTTCCTGAAAACAAGAGGTATTATTATTTGAGGTCTTTTTCAAATATAATGGCCAGGGTGAATAATTATTGGAAGTGCCTTAGACAATAATTTAAAAAAATGATTGTGAAAGTGGTTTAATTTAATAAAAATAAAAATGCAGTAAATAGTTCCATGATAATTAATCATTGTGATGACAAATCATTGCTTTACCTGTGTATAGTGGCCTACTGGCTTGCCATCTGTGCTAGCTTCCCCAAAATTGAAGTCGTCAACTTCATTGTACCAAGCAGCTACAACGTCCTTCCACAGTGTACCATTGGGCCCAAGAGCATAGTTCTGACCAACAGCGATTCCAAGTTCTAAGGATAACAAAAGGAAAATTTCCACTCAATTAAAAGAAGTGAATGCAAAGTAAAGTTGTTTACCATGGGCTGAGGTACATGTACCTCCAAATGTGTAAAACGGTGAAACTCCTATAAATATTAGTGGGTTCCAATAAATATCAGGAATCTAAAAGACTGTCCAGAATATTAACTTTATGGTATTCATCTTAACATCGTTTCAACGTTTCTTTTCCAGTCATCAGAAGACATCCTGAAGCACACTTATGTCGTGGTGGCCACTACAAAGGTTCTGATCCATAGGACGAGACAAGTGTCCCTTTATGATACACATAATCTGTAATAGATATCGGCAACCTTTGAAATGTTCCCCTGGATATATTCGTTGAATTGATTCTTAAGATCACATAAAATCACATAGAGTTACAAACAAACTGTTTAAATAGAAATCACCTGCAAAATACCTTAAACCAGATACAAAAACTGAAACAAAGTATACTATATGTAATAGGTTGTCATGTTCTGTTGACTCACAGGCTATATCCATAATTATGTTATCACTCTGATTGTACAATATTTCTGAAATGTTCAGTAAATAAAGGTTATACAGGAAAAGGACAAAGAACTTGTCTCTTACTTGCTAATTGAGTCCTGTCCCAGGCATCGTCATGTTTATTTCCCGTCCTGCACTCGTCAGCAACTTTTTGGGCAGCATTTGCCAGATCTTTGTTCCAGTACTGGATTTAGAAAAATGAAAATACAACAATAAAGTTTTGCTGTACGCTTTTCCCACAAACCTGCGCAGTGAGCCCTCTCATTATGAAGCCCTAGGCCTGTACCCAACGATTCCCATTGAAAGCCATATCCCAATCGATTGTTCCTATTCCGCTAGCAAGGCACCACTCTATTGAAAAGGTCTATAGCTGCTAAATAAGAACAACTTAGAGAGCATTTTATTGGTCTATGGGTCGTTGGCACATATAATTATTGTCGGCAGTTGGCGTCTTTATACAATATTAATCCTTTAAATCCTACACAATGCATTCATGAATCTCCAGGCTTTCCATGGATGTCCCTCCAGAGTTCCATAAATGCATAGGAACTGGGTAAGTTCATTAGTTGACCCATGAATATCAATTTCAGTTATAGACATACGGTTTGTATTATTGGTAAGGAAATTAGATAAGCTTCAAACAATGTTTTTTTGTATGTTGAATACTTGTCAAAGTGTCCTCTTTGGAAGAAAATCTGGAAAAAAATATTCTGATTGGAGGCTATAGGGTTAAGCTTAAGGCTATAAGGTTGAAATAAATCATGTGTCATAGAATTGATTTTGAAAATGTCAGCCTTTGAAAATAATATCCCTGATCATTCATGTTAATGGGAAAAGAACATTGAGCTACATTCGTAGATTGAAATCTTGAAACTCTGCCAATGCTTGCGAAGAAACAAGTATGGGTGTTGCAGAAAACTAAAGATAACAGTCAAAAATCTAATTGTACTCTTGGAAAGAAGAAATTAATTTACTCTACACTTAAAAAAGTTACTTTGTCTTAATAGTTTTTCATAAATATGTTTACCTTCAGTACTTTCAGAAATTATTTCTCATAATTCCTTAATAACTCATATTATCATTTGATCATCAATAATTTGCATAAGGGAGATATCTCTAATCGAATTTGATTTTAAGACAACCATGTCATGTTAGCAATAGCATCTTTTGCTACTGCCATTCATTTTAAATTTACAATAGTTATTGCAATTTTGTTACAGTCATCATTCCATTGCTAGAGCTGGAAAAAAAATAGTTTTAGAAAATTTTAATTAAACCTACCATCTGCCTCATGTTCCTTGCTGGGGGATCCACAACTGACCTGTATTTGTTATGTTCCTCTACAATAATCTTCTGATTAGCAAAAGACACTGTTGATTCAACACTCCTCCTTGAAACCGACTGAGTAGAGAAGAATATATATACACAGATTATGTTTTTTGCCACTGATCACAATCTTTTGCGTTTGAATTCTCGCAACCACGGATAGCCAATTCTTTGAGTTTCACCTGCAGGTTAGCCTAGATCAGGTTGCATGTCGGGTAATATGTTGACAAGTCACAAGGCTTTAGCATAGTAATTTTCAATAACCATTTCATCATTTGTTCTTAATTATGGTGAAATACTGGTGACCTTTATTTTCTTTAATCGAATATATAAATATTTGATATTTTCTGAGTTGTTTGAAAATTCATCAATGATAGATGGATATATAAAATGTATTATTTGATTATTTCTATAGGTTTCCCTATGGTTTTGTCAACCAAATTAGTCTAAATTAATCTGGGCCCATGTTTTCGTAACTATTTAGGCTAATCAGGGAAATTTTGATTAGGGCATCAAGATCAGCAATTTTGTCTTTTACCAAAATTGATGGTGTTATTGCAAAAAAGCATCAAAGAGGGATACTCAGATGTAAAATTCATTCATGGTAGACAGAATCTCTAATCGTGAGACACTGATCAAAATTTCAATGATCAACCAAATTATTTACACCCTGCAGGTACTTGAAAAATTGTAAATCAGCTATCCATAGTAGGGGGAATTGTCATGACTGAAATACAAAAATCTGAGTCCTTGATTAGCTTCGGAAAAGTATCACAAGTCTGTATAGTGGACTGAAAAGAACACATCTTGAGTTGAAATAACATGTTCCTATAGCTGTACTGAAGTTGGGAAAGTCACTGATACCAATTACTTAGGAAAGCCACTGATATCAATCAATTGAAATAACATGTTCCTATGGCTGTGCCGAACTTGGGAAAGCCACTGATATCAATTACTCACATGTCTAATATAGGTACCTTGTATGCCAGGCTGCTTATGATTACTATTTCAATTATCCTAGAATTATGTACAAAATGATAGTTGATGAAATATCATCTACAAAACCTTTTACTATAAGTATGTACATTAGTTATTTTCCAAAGAGTAACAACAACATTTCTACAACTGAACATGTGTGTGAAAGCGGTTATTTTATTTTTTTTAATCTTAATTCTGTAAAGTAGTCATTGTCATTATAAATATTTTAGCACATTTCACACTTTGCTTTCAATGGTCATGATGTGAGGTCATTTAAAACGAAGTCAATTTAGATTAAACAGATGAATAAATATTAGTTCCACTTACATTTCCATTGGTGTCTTGGTTTTCAATTGATTTAAGAATCGGTTGCTCATCAGATGCATCCGGAGTTATCTCTCCCGAGCCAGGCTGAAGGAGTGAAAGCTTATTCTATTACATGTATAGCTTGATTAATGTGCTTCAGGTTGTGTTCCTATAGGTTTTTTGCTTCAATAAAGTGAGTTCAAACAAAATCTGTCATCGTGATTTGAGGGTTTCAGTATAAGTCATGCGAAACAGAACTTCATGATGTTTATCAAATATCTTTGAAAGACTAGTGTGCCAGTACAACAAAAAAAAGATGATACATTTTTCTTTTGTTTTTGTAAAACCGCCACATTTTAGGGCTAATAAACAATCTTTATACTATTCAAAAAGAGCTAGTTTTTCAAAGGCTTTTATTTGTGATGATATTCAATGATTTCTTTGGTTTTCAGAGTCATTATAATTATTATGGAACATTTGCAATACGTAGTATATACCATTCACATTTTACATTTAGAACTAATGGTAGCAAGTAAAAGATGACAAGAAAGACATAGCATCCATATATTATGTTATATGACAATGTAAATTCATATTATGAGTTTGCATGAGATCACACTAAGCCCAGCAATATGTGCCAGTACAATACATATTAATCCCAATATCTATTTCTTGAAATGGGGAAATAAACAACTGATAGAGCAAATGGTTATTGATGGAAAATAGAAAGCACAATCAATTTCATATGATAAATCAATATTAGTCTAGGTAAATTGATACCTCAGGGTCCATGGGTGGTGCCAGTCCTGGAGAATTTTCATTGCTTTCATCACTCTCCAATGTTATACCTCTGCCAGAACCCAGGGCTATTGAGGTATAGAACAAGAGTCCCCAAAATGCAAACTTTAACACCAACATCTTTGGAGATTACCTAAAAGATAAGAACATCAACAAATACATTGGAAATCTCTGCATCTTTGGAAATCTTCTCGAAATTTGGTAATAATTCTCCCCACCATGGATGGCTTATTTTTTGTTCACCTGTATACTAGACTAAAACTAGGTGCATGCTGGGAAATATGCAGACAAGTCTCAAGACTAAAGTATAAGAATTTTCAATAATTATGGCATAACTTGATAAATAATAGCATTGACTATTTCCCCATGTTGTATCTTTGTATATTTAATATTATTTTTTTCAAGTTGGCTTGAAAATTGATTCATTTCAACCCAATGGGGATGGGTTGGTTATAAAATCTTATGAAATCGTGTGTGTACTTAGTAGACCTGTTCACTTTGCAAGCTAGCCCAACCCTTATTTCTATGATATCAACATTTTTAGAAAAATGTTCATCATACTTGATTCACAGTAATTTTCCTAGTACTATTACCTAAAACTTAAGGCTGTATTATACTATGCTTCACGTTTGGGCCGTTTCATACGTGTTTTTGCCGAGGTGAATAGCAAACACGATTCTGGAGGCACAACACATAGTGTAATATAGAAAAATACAACCCAACAATAGCCAAAGTGCCAGTGTTAAAGCCCTTCAGCTTTGCCCACAATGTCCAACCCTAAAATCACAAAACATACCTTATTTGTTTCACCTTAAATGGAGGTAATTACCTAATTGAGAGAAAATAGTAATTCATCCTCATTTCTAAACACCCCTAACTCATTCACTCAGATTTGTGCCAGTGCCTGACTTGCAAAAACTGCAATTATGTCCAACCTTAATACGGTATTGCCAGCAATACATCCTAGAGTGGACAGGTCTTAAGCCCCATACCCACTAGGCAATTTGGGCTTGGTTGCCTAGAGATAAAGGCCAAATCACCCGGCGATTCGCCTGACGATTTTATCAAACATGTTCATTTCAATATAGCATACGGACGGGCGACCAAGCCCAAATCGCCTAGTGGGTATGGGGTTTTAATGTGAAATCGCAAAACCGGCTGACAACAGTTGGTGGTCAGCTTTAAATTATCAAACATGCTTAATACGGTTCATTGCAGCGTTCAACAGCCAACTCTGACCGGACAAGGCATACCCACACACAATCGCCGTAAGTCTGACTGGACAAGGCATACCCACACACAATCGCCATGAGTCTGACTAGACAAGGCATACCCACACACGATCACCATGAGTCTGACTGGACAAGGCATACGCATACAAAATTGGCATGACCCTGAATGAACAAGGCATACCCACACACAATAGGCATGACTCAATTGGACAAGGCATACCCACACACGATCAGCATGAGTCTGACTGGACAAGGCATACGCACACAAAATTGGCATGATCCTGAATGAATAAGGCATACCCACACACAATTGGCATGACCCTGAATGAACAAGGCATACCCACACACTATTGGCATGACCCTGAATGAACAAGGCATACCCACACACTATTGGCATGATCCTGAATGAACAAGGCATACACACACACTATTGGCATGACTCTGACCGGAAAAGGCATACCCACACACAATTGACATGATTCTGACTTACAAGGCATACCCACACACAATTCTCCCTACCACGGATAGCTGATTTACAGTATTTTAAGGACCTGCAGGCTAATTTTGACTGAATTTGTCAACAAAATCCATGGAAAAACTATAGAAAATAAACAAATAATTCCTATAAATCCATCTACAATGAATGAACTAGCAAACAACTCAGAAAATATTAATGCACATAGATACTAATCTCAAAAATTATGATGACTAGTTTTTTACAATCTTAAATTACAAATAATGAAACAATTCATGGAAATGTCTATACCAAAACTCATGAAAATGGCTATTCGTGGTAGGGAGAATTAGCATGACCCTGACTGGACAAGGTATACCCGCACACAATTAGCATGACCCTGACTGGACAAGGCATACCCACACACAATTGGCATGACCCTGACTGTGCCAATACCATGCTGAACACCAATGCCAACGTCGATTCACATGCCAATCCAACCAAAATCAGTTAGTGGGTATGGGGCTTTATTCCAAGAACAGCAATGCATAAAGGCCGTATTCCACATACTGAAAGTGCGAGCCACCAATATTGACCCTCGCCATGGTAACGTTCCATATCTGGACACCCAACTTTCGGCACACTTTTGGTTGCCGAAAGTGGAATGTCGGCTGCCAAAATAAGAATATTGGCTGGCAAAAGTGGATACTGCCAGCAGAAAGTGGGACATTGGCAATGAGTACGGCTGGAAAATTTTACCGACATGTTGGTAAATTTCCTCGGTGGTGCTGCTGATTATATATCTGCTGCTAATCGGCAGCGCATTATCGGTATGTGGAATACGGCCTTAAACCTTTAAAAGAAAGTTATCAAGGGAAGCCCTACTTACCTTTGCATGCGCACCAGACAGGAAGATGTGAAGAGAAGGTTCCAGCTTACCTTTTATACCCATTTCTGTTTATGTTAGCCACCTGCTGATGCTCAAAGCTCATTGTACTGGCCAATGAAACCAAATCAATTGTAAAAACGAGTCAATGACAGGTCTCCATCCATATTACTGCACCTGATAATACAAACTCAGTTCACTCTTGAAATAAGTCAAATAACTGCGTTTTTCATCACCTGAACAGGATTCAATAGAGTAAACTTGAGTTTGTTGATGAAAAATTGATCCGCAATGTCATTCTTTATCTGAGTGACAAGTGCATGTATTTCAGACTATGAATTAAAGTTGACTTAATTGAATTGATGCCCCTGCAGGTGGTCTATTTTATGTGAGTTGTAATTATAGGGATTTGACATCTAAACAGAGAGATTGATAGGTAAGGGGAAGATAGGGACAGGCCAAAACTATCCATTATTTAATCAGACAAAAAGCCATGATCCTTGTCCATTTGAGTATGCTTCGATCTTGCACAATAAATAACAGTTGATGTTTGTTGACCATCCAAACCTCCAAATTAATAATGAAACATAGTGAAATAATCCAGATAGGGAGGAGTGTCATGGATAGAGGCCTATTCTATCATCGTGTCATTCCTGTTTACTGTTACATAGAAACTAAGGGGATCAGGTCCTCTCACCCCAGCCGGAGGTGTGACGTTATAATAAAGTAGCAGCAAGGTTCTGTGTTACATTCTTTTGATGACTCCAAATTATGTCTCTGCAACCTACTGCTGTGATGTTGCACTGTGACGTTATTATATCATTCTGGATATGTTCTTCAACCCGAACAGAATGTTCTTATAGTGTTCTGTTTTGGTTTTGTCCCAACCTCACCAAAAAATAATGTCGTTCTGATTTGGTGAGGTTTCAACCTAACTGTCAATAATGTAATTGTTACTTGCCATCTTAGTAAGTAACAAACTGACTAAAAAGCTTTTGGTTGCAGAACGTTTCTGTTACGTTGCAAGCTGGCTGGGATGGTGGCCCTCAATGCACTGTCCCAGGGCACAAGTATGATCTTGGCCACCCTTGGGTCACCAGTCTACTTCTCAAGCATATGGTTAAAGGTGAATGCTGATTAATATTGGCATTTCGTGTTACAACTTGACTATTTTCGTACTTTTCGGGAAATTTTGAGCTACTTTTCGAGTATTCTTGAAAGTGTTTACATAATTCAAGTATCCCGGGACACTTCCTATAGTAATTACACAATTATTACAATACAAAATTCATCTTCCCATCCATTTTCTCTAAATGTGAGATTCTCAGATGGTCATTACACTCAGGAAAACCTGCCTAAATATTTTGATTTCCCTTGTACATCTCTGAAAGCAACTTGTCTGATCAATCGTGACATGTTTACCATTTATTATGAAAAATTATTTAATACGGCCGTAGTGCGGTAATAATTTAGAATTGGTTATACTCTTTGTTTATTAGGTGTGTGATATGATTATTTACATGCTTGATCTGAATTGCAGAGGTTATTTTTCCAAGAACATTTTGTACGCACTTTTTTCATAACACTTAACTATCACTAGTATCCATATGAGTGAACTGATCTACACCACAGAAAATGAAGGTTTAAAATCAGAATATGACATATTTTGAGGACTGTTGAATACTGAGATATGATGGTAATTTGGTTCAGGTTTTGGACATTCATTTTATATAGTATTGTTGTATGCAGTGAATTATAAAGTGCACACATACCCGAAATTACAAGCATCCAATTGAGCATGATGTTTATGATACTAAAGTCAACACCCAAATAACATGTGAATTATGTATCATGTTTTTTGAAGAAAAAGCTCCTGGCTTTTACTGAACAAAGGAAACTCAAAAGGACAAACTGATTCCTTTTTCTTGTATAAGCTTTTATTTCTCTCAGGTAAGTATATGTATAGTTACATAGGAACAATTGATGAAATGCACTTTACTTGCTGTATTTTCCCTCATGTAAGTTAACAGTGTACTTAATAATATAATTATAATTGCAATAAAACCATTAAGAAAAAAATCCTTATGGTTACCAACTACTGGCACATGAACACCCTCGGATTCCACTCAAGGCATTAACTATCGCTTCTCATATTTTAGTGCAATATCACACTTAATATATTTACATATAACTGCATTCACATACTTCAAACACCACTTATGTTCTTCGACCGTATCTTTTTAGCAGACTGCAAATAACATAGTTTCCATACTCTTTGGTTTAAACTAACTTCAAGTTCAACTTGACTGAAAGAATTTGTCTGCATGCAACTGTTAGTATACCGTTATAATTCTGAGAGGGGACTCTCACAAGCAAACCCAAACAGAATGTCATGGTTATGCCCTGGTTAAGTGAGGTTGGGAGCAAACCTTAACAGAATGTCATCATAATATTTCAATTAGGTGGGCTTTTGGTAACTGAGTCACTTCAGTCAATATGGATTTTCTATAGGAAACCCAAATTCACCGGATATAAAGATTGTATATCTTATAGAGATAATACATACTACTAACAACAATGATAGCATGTAAGTAAGACTATTATTTAGTTTTCCTTTTCTACTCACATAAATTCTGACAGCACACAATGCTTTAAACATTGCTATGGAGCCTTTCTATTTCAAAAGTAAAACATTCTATAAGCCAACATGATGTAGGGTTAAAATATAGTGACATTTTGTTTTATTCAGTGAGGCTGAAAACGTTGTCGGGCGACTGGATTATCAAGCAAGTTTAATATTTGTCCAGAGATTTTACTGGCGATCCCATTGCCCAATACCCATTGCCTAGAATGTACACCATACCCACGGAGTTTCGGCCAGCACAATTGCCCAGCGATCACAGTTGTCAGGCAATGTGTCACTTGTGCCATCACCCAGTGCTGGTAAAATCGCCTAATGGGTAGATCTATGACACTTTAAATTTTGTTAATAAGAATACGCCAGCAACTCTTGCATGCTATGAACCACTTTAAAGAAGTTCGATATCCTTTCCGCCAATGAATAATATCTCCATAATTCCCCTTATTCACGTGAGCAAAGATCGACTCGTGGAATACCGTTTAGTATTAATCCTCTATATGTTGGAGCTGTTACAAATAAAAATAATGGCTATTTGTGAGGTACATGGCTAGTAATTTCATTTCGTGTCAACGTTGTGTAACTCAGAAGGGGAGGTATGGTTTTCGGAGCTCTCATTCCAGTATGAAGGGCCCCGGTTTCGTTTCGTGAGGAATCCTTCACTAGAAAGCTGTGGAAATGACAATGAATTCATACATACAGTACATTTTTCTTTTACTTTTGACAATACAAAGCTTTCTTTGCATAGTTATGTTTACATAGTTATCCCTATAATTATGTCTTATATTAGTACTACAGAGACTAGGTCAAGTGTCATTCAAGAAACATCTCTAACCAAATAATTATGTTTTTTTACATGAATTATCAACATTATTTGAAATAGCTTCCATTCGTCCTTCCTTTTTCAGTATCTTTTTAGTTTTGCACGCTCAATATTTCTTTTTTTAAACTATCATTCTATTCCGAAGCCATTGAAACAACAAAGTAACATTTTCTGATGAATAGTTACACCCTTTATATTATATAACTAATTATTAATCTAAAAATCTGTTTCCAGATCTTCTTGGTGGCATCTTTTGAAATGGACAATAATACAAGTACCTTAATAATGACCAGGCTCTTTTTCATAGTTTACATCTTACCAGAGCCTTTGATTAGAATATGTTATCTCAATAGATTTCAAGAGACCCTTTTACAGTTATTTGAATTCGTACAAACGACGTCAATGTTGGAATAAAATTCTGGTTGTTTTTTTCTATTCAAAACAATAATTACATATTTTTCAGCCACTATGTGTTATCTGCATCACAGAAGGTCTTTACAAAATAAAACAAGTGAAACTTACGACGATGCTAGTAGAAGCCCGTCAACACCGCCCCTACATCTGGCCCCCGTGGCTCAGTTTGGGAGGACCCCGTTGGTGTAGTTCATGCCGGGAGTATAGGGGAACATGGCACCAGAGGACGTGTCGGCAGACTCAAAGGCCTCCAGGGCGTCCTCGAAGAAGAACCTGCAGGAAATTTGACAACAATTAAGCCCCATACCCACTAGGCAATTTTACCGGGAAGTGGCAATGGGCAACTGAGAGAATCGACTGATTATTAGAATCTCCTGTCAGTACGCTATATTGAAATGTACATGTTTGATCTGATTCGGTGCTAAAATCAGCCGATTCTAGGAGTAGAATTGGCCGATTTTAGTGTTGATCTGTCGGCCGACTGTGTAAAAATCGCTTGGTGGGTATGGGGCTTAAGTATAACAGGGGTGACGACCAAAGAAATTTCACGCATCTTATGCTCACAATTCCAATATTTGGATGCATGAAATAACACAAAATTTTAGATTCGTGAATTTTTTTTGCTGGTTAAAACACTCTAATTAAATTGCAATTCGTTTCTAATAGATACAATGAAGCATATTATATAAATATTTATCCTTTTAGTCTAGGAGCCAAATCCTGAAATCAGTCAAAATAAGGATTTACCCTCCGCGGTGAGCCCCCTGGATTTTCTTGATTTTTTTCATCTTAAAGCATCCTAGGGACCATGAATCAAGACGGTTCCGAAGAATTTAGGTATGCGAACACTGTCTAATTACGCGATTTGTGCTTAATTAGCCGAAATTGAAAAACGCGTTATTTCTAAATTTCTCAGGAACTATGCTATATGTCATCTGAAAGGTGATTTTTTTCCTGATTTTTTGGTATATTGTTTGTTATTGTCATTAATCATGGCAATGAGTAATTAAAGAAAAACTGTTGTTTTAGTCATAATCATTAGAACTTAGGAATTCAAGATCAAACTTTGGAATTGATAAACCAAGTGCTAGGTATACTAAGAGGGGATCTTTAGGCAGTTTTTAAAGAAGGTTGCATCTGATTTCATTGGAAATATAATGTAGAAATCATTTTTTGCTGATTACATTCTAACCGACTATAGGCTCATTTTGCACTTATATTTCAAAAGGAGAGATGATATCATGAAAATAACACAATATATTCTAAAGAGATGTGGAAATGATGATCACTATCTCCCTAGGCTGGTATTTTAGTGCTTTCACAGCCATTTGGGCACATGTATATAATATGGTAGCTGTTTGGAGAGCATTTTGGATCACAGTGAAAGATGTGTCACAATAAAACTATGGTTTGAGTAAGATTTCTTTCCTCAGCATAATACCATGGTAATGTTTCAGTTTGATTACAAACCATCATATTAGGGCCCTTGCATTAAGTTTGTATGCATCAAGGGGGGAGAGGGAGGTATGAAATCTTTGAAAATGTGTGTACTTTCTAGTACAAATCCAATGCATATTTATGACAAAAGGGGGGTGGGGATCTGAGATTTTTGAAAATGTGTGTACTTATTAAATGGAAGGCCCCTTATAGTTTCCTCTACTTCTTGTTTACACAAAGAAAAGAATAGCTTGTAGCAGACTCACCCATTACCTGACCCCAATCCAGATTTCTGAGGGTATACTACTTTAAAGAAGAGATGAATCCCAAAAAGTATGCTGTCATATATCAAAGGTTCTGAATTTAGAAAAGAGTCCTTGTATCAATATGCCAACTGCAAAAAGACCAAGTGTGCTATTTGTTAAACTTGTAAACTTGATAGGTGTGCTACCTCTGCCAAATTATTGGTTTTAATAAATTACTAGATTGCACTCTTGGATTCTAGACCCATGTGCTTATATAAATGAGTAACTTAGCTTGACCATACACAAAATGGATATCTTATATTTTATTCTATATATGGGTTACTGGTATTAGTAATCTGATATTAAATTATGATCATGGTCACAGTTCATTTCTAAGAGCCAAACTTCCAATCCTCCCAAATTACCAATACAAGTTATGACCAGCCTTTGGTCATGCTTCACTGAGATTCATCCTATCAACTAACAGGATTTTGCCATATATCCAATTTTATTAGGAAGTGTACCAGAGGAACTGAGACCTCTGTGTGTGTACATACATATCAATATCATTGGCAAGACCTCAAACAAATATCAAAACCTGAAACAATACAGAAGTTCCTGATATATCTTTATATTTCAAAATTACAAATTTTTGGTATAGCCATTACTGGTTTCCCAATATTATCTAGTAGCATTACCACATTGAGCAGCATGTGCACAGCACCCTTGCTATGGGACCATAACCAAGGCAGTACGGTATTAGGAGAATGTACAAGAGCAACAAATTGCTGTGATTCTGGTTGTAACCTCAAACTTTCTGTTATATAAACCTCAGAAACAACATTATTCCCTTATCAAAATATAACTGACCATTTTCATTTCTCAACTGCTTTGAATAAGGATCCAATTTCCCTAACCAACAGCAAGAGACAGCTTATAGATAGATACTAAGGGAAAGGTCAATATGGTAAATACTCAGAGACCCAAAACTAAGGGAGTCATTATTCAAATATATGAATAATCCTCTAGTCTATGATCAGTCCTTATAATACAACATACTTAGTCTATAGTACAAAAGGGTATAAAGCTAAGTGAGCAATGAACCAATACAGCCTGGAACTGTAAACCCTCTAGTAGCAAAAGGGTAACAAAGTTTAATTTGGCAGATTGGTAGTAGGATGTTAACAAAAGTACAGCAGGTGGTCAGCAATCCCACAGTTTATGGCACACTATATATAGGCCTGCAGTGTGTTGCACCATGGGAGGCTGCCCTTATTCCCCAGTTCAGGTCGCTCAGGGGAAAGGCTAGACCTCTCCACCACTGATAAGGTTCTGAAGATCCACTACCTTCATTTTACTGCTGGAAGGCAACATTGTCTAAACAGTTAACTTTATCATTTTATCTAACCAGCTGCAGTGATGAACCCCATGCTCCTTGTGGAATTATGTGATAAAATTGAATAATAAGACAGTCATAGGTAGCCAAATTTTAAGCCTGCCCCTCTCTTTGAGGGAACCTTTATTAGGTTGTAAACACAGTGTCTTACCAATGGGGGAGATAAGAACAGGGAGATAAGAACCCTAGTCTGCCATCTTTATCATTCCTCTGTCTCTCCAGGCCTCAGGCCTGTTGCCAGGGTGAGGTAAACATTAGATATTGGGGCCAGCAATGGGGGGATTTAAAAGAGTATTACAGCCTACAACTCCCACTCTCACTATAGGAACATGCTTTTTAAAGATCAGTGGGTACAGGGGTATGTAAATAGAAGTTTGCTGCATATTGTTTGCTGCATATTGTCAGTGTGTGAATCTTTGGCAATATAAGGAGCCATCCATACCATTTTGAGTAAATAAATCAATGACGATACTAGTTTGATCAGGCAACAAAGATGAGCTTATCTGCAAATTACATGGACACATATTTCTTGCTAATGTTCACTTATTTTACAGCTCCAATGTTGTATACAATGGACTAAATGGCTCAGAAAGCATTGAAATACAGCTTAGGGAGACAGTGATAATCATTTTTCCATCTCTTTTGGATATATTGTGTTATTTTCATGATATCATCTCTCCTTTTGAAATATAAGTGCAAAATGAGCCTGTAGTCGGTTAGAATTTAATCAGCAAAAAATTGTTTCTACATTATATTTCCAATGAAATCAGATGCAACCTTCTTTAAAAACTGCCTAAAGATCCCCTTTAAGTATACCTAGGACTTGGTTTATCAATTCCAGAGTTTAACTTTGGATCCTTAAGTTCTAATGATTTTGATTGAAACAACAGTTTTTCTTTAATTACTCATTGCCATGATTAATGATAATAGCAAACAATATATCAAAAAATCAGGAAAAAAATCACCTTTCAGATGACATATAGCATAGTTCCTGAGAAATTTAGAAATAACGCGTTTTTCAATTTCGGCTAATTAAGCACAAATCGCGTAATTAGACAGCGTTCGCATACCTAAATTCTTCGGAACCATCTTGATTCATGGTCCCTAGGATGCTATAAGATGAAAAAAATCAAGAAAATCCAGGGGGCTCACCGCGGAGGGTAAATCAAGATTTTCAGATTTGGCTCCTGGACTATTTATACATTTTTTTTTATCGACATTTTTCTCCACGAATCCTGTTTTACACTTTCACGCATCATTTTCTAGATGCGTGAGTGTTTTCTGGACGAGTTTGGACGAAAAAAAGGATGCGTGAAATTTCTTTGGTCGGCCCTCCAGATATGCCACTGTCCTTCCCTGTAGATATCTTTTTGCTCTAACAAATTTGTATAATCTCCAATGTTCGGAAGAAAATTATCCTTACACTTGATATCAGGAAATCGATGATATACACTTAAGCGCCATACCCACTAGGCGATTTTGGGAGGGAATGGTTGCCGACATTGGCACCAACGTCAGGCAACTCCGATGAACAAGCCATACCCACACACAATCAGTGCCAACGTCGGTGTCCGCAACGACGGTCGGTGCTTGTGTAAGCACCAATCCTTATTAAACATGCTTAATAACTTTACGCCAACGTCGGTCCATCAGTTATTGGGTATGGGGCTTTACACATTTTTCAGTGTCGTAAAGACTAACATAGTTGGTTCAAAATACGAAAACGAAAACAGAGTTTCAAGGTTTAGTTTTTTTTCCATCTCTAAGGAGTGTCACCTCTCTTATAAAAAATTGTTCCAATATTTTGATAAAAGGACAGTATGTTATTTGATTGCATGTCTCAGTAGTTGTTGGGAAGGTTTTAACGAAACGTCATACAAAGAACAATCCTGCTAGATAGTAGATCCTAATTAGTATCTTTGATTGATCTAAGCTCTTTAATGTATATATACTGCGCTCTTACCTGTCCTCCCCAAATGCCGGTTTCAGGTCGTCCATCCAGGAAGCTTGGGGGTCAAACTTGGCAAAGAACACCCGGTCAGTCCACGACGGGTCTCGGGCCTACGGGAACAACACAACTGGTTTATTTGAAAACTATCTAACAATATACCTTTTATTTTTATAGTATTATAAAAAAAAGATATGCCTATGTATAAGAATGTGTATAGATGAAAAATGCAGTATTCTATATACAATGCGTTCATACTATTTATTGTAAATAGTGCCATTCTGTGCAAAACATGGCACTACTTGGCATATACTACTTACATCATTCATAAAAAAACACATTATAAACCCACCTGTAAGAACCATAGTACAAATACCTTCTGGCCGTGCACGTTGGCCGTTCCCAACACATGCACCTTGCCTGCTGTGTGTGACATGGAGGGGTCATACTGACAACCTTATATGACAGTTTTACTGTAATACCCACCTGTAAGAACCGTAGTACAAACACTTCTGGCCGTGCATGGTGGTCGTTCCCAACATGTGCACATTGCCTGCTGTGTTTGATATGGAGGGCATAAGGTTGTCAGTACAACCCTGAGTATGAGGTGGGTTGTCAAAAACAATGTAAAATATTACCCTCAATATACTTTTTGACAACCCAATTTGTCAAAATATATTGCCTTCAATATTTATTTTGACAACCCACCTCGTCAAAAAAAATCAATACCGACCCCATAATTTTCTAATTTTTCTTCTTTTTTTTGGTCAAGAAATGTGCTTAATCAGGATCATCCTGACAACCATTTACCATAATACCTACCTGTAAGAACCGTAGTACAAACACCTTCTGGCCGTGCACGTTGGCCGTTCCCAACACGTGCACCTTGCCTGCCGTGTGTGACATGGAGGGACCCCTCACGGTGCGCCCCACCCCTGATACAGCCGATGTGGCCTGGGTGTAGATGGACAACCCCCTCTCCAGGGGCACCTCGAAGTAGTGCTTGGACCCTGTGTCCCGCTCCACGAACATGTAGTATGGGATGATGCCCAGCCGCACCTGCAAAGATGAGTTTTGTTTAGTTGTTGGGATATCCAATTACCTAGTTCGAGTTTACATATATATTATATGCAACCAGAAGAGTTAACCGCAAAGTATCATTACAGGTGCTTTTTGGTTAATTCTTTTAAAGGTACTAAGGTGAAACAAATTCTCCCTACCATGGATAGGTAATATACAGTATTTTAAGGACCTGCAGGCTAATTTTGGCTGATTTTGTCAACAAAACCCCCAGAAAAACTATAGAAAATAACCAAATAATTGCTATTTATCCATCTTTTATGAATGAATTTTCAAACAACTCAGGGAATACAAATGGATATGGATACTAATTCTAAAAATAATGATGGTTAATTTTATTCAATGTTAATCTCAGAATTACGAGAATTTTGGAGACAAAATTAATTGACATTTTGGATAATATATCGTTATTTTATCCAACCTGCGGGATATAAACTATGTTGGACAAGCTTATTACTGTGCTTCCAAGGGAAATCCTGCACGTGAGTTTTCCATACAATCTAATATTCCTTAGTTACAGCAGTGAGGTTAAACAAAGCGCCTTCATAGTACATTAACGTCTCTCTTAACGTTCAATGATAATGAAGTAGTCAGGGTCATTATTCACAGTACAAATTAATCTTTTAACCACTAACGTTAACCCTTCACCCAACGACCTTGAGTTAGATTGCCTGTGTTCAATAGCTATTGACATGCCGTATGAGAGGGGCCTGTGACTGTATGACGGCACTAAAGTTTAATACTAAATTACAAGTCCAAATACTTTGATTAACCTCTAACCCTCAACCTAATGGCCTTGGGTTACATTATCTGTAATCTCCACATACTGGTCGAGGTGGCTGGATCATCGTTGACATGCCATGTGAAGGGGGCCTATGACCGTATGACGGCCCTCGTCATTCATATTTCTACCATTACCAATACCTGGATAAACTTCTCACCGACCACCTAATGGCCTTGGGTCACATTACCTGTGTTCTCCACATACTGGCCGAGGTAGCGGGGTCGTCATTTACATGCGGTATGAGAGGGGCCTGTAACTAAATGACAGCGACCGTCGTTCATATTCACAATTATAAAGATCTTGATTAACCTCTACCCCTCCACCTAATGGCCTTGGGTTACGTTACCTGTGTTCTCCACATACTGGCCCAGGTAGTGGGGTCATAATTGACATGTCGTATGAGGGGGGCCTGTGACCGTAAGACAGCCCTCATCATTCATATTTCCTCCTTTACAACTACCTGGATAAACCTCTAGCCCTCCACCTAATGGCCTTGGATTACATTACCTGTGTTCTCGGTGGTTCTCCACATACTGGCCCATGTAGCGGGGTCATCATTGACATGTTGTATGAGGGGGGCCTGTGACCGTATGACGGCACCTATCATTCATATCCTACAATTACATATACCTCAATTAACCTTTAGCCCTCCACCTAATGGCCTCGGGTTACATTACCTGTGTTCTCCACATGCTGGCCCAGGTAGCTGGGTCATCGTTGACATGTCGTATGAGGGGGGCCTGTGACCATATATGACAGCCCTCGTCATTCATTTTTCTACCATTACCAATACCTGGATTACTTCTAACCCTCCACCTAATGGCCTCAGGTTACATTACCTGTGTTCTCCACATACTGGCCCAGGTAGCTGGGTCATCGTTGACATGTCGTATGAGGGGGGCCTGTGACCATATATGACAGCCCTCGTCATTCATTTTTCTACCATTACCAATACCTGGATTACTTCTAACCCTCCACCTAATGGCCTCAGGTTACATTACCTGTGTTCTCCACATACTGGCCCAGGTAGCTGGGTCATCGTTGACATGTCGTATGAGGGGGGCCTGTGACCATATATGACAGCCCTCGTCATTCATTTTTCTACCATTACCAATACCTGGATTACTTCTAACCCTCCACCTAATGGCCTTGGGTTACATTACCTGTGTTCTCCACATACTGGCCCAGGTAGCGGAGTCGTCATTTACATGCCGTATGAGGGGGGCCTGTGACCGTATGACGGCGCCCGTCATTCGTATCCGTCGTATTGCCTCCTGTACGGCCGGTGTGCTCAGCTCCCGGGGGTGGGAGAAGTGGGCCATGAAGGCCAGGTGACGACCTGACTGCACCACCTGCTCAAACAACCTGGGGAGGGAAATTTAGAGGAGTTACTTCTCCCAACCACAGATAGCAAATTTCTTGGGTTGTACCTGCAGGTTAGCTAAGTTCAGGTTGCATAATATGTCGACAAAACCCAAGGCATAAGCATAGAGATTTTCATAAATTTGATCATTATTTTGTAGTTAGACATGATGGAAATTTACTCTTTTAAATTTGTATCCATATACACATAATATTTTCATAGTCGTTTGGAAATTTACTCATTATTGGTGGATATGATATCAATTATTTGTTTATTTTCTATAGGTTTTCCAGGGGTTTTTTTTGACAGAATCAGTCCAAATTAGCCTGCAGGTGCTTGAAATACTGTAAATCAACCATCTGTGGTAGGGTGAATTGATACTCATCAAATAGCATGTATAAAGTAATATAAGAAATAGATCCAGAT
This sequence comes from Lepidonotus clava, assembly GCA_936440205.1. NCBI lineage: Eukaryota > Metazoa > Annelida > Polychaeta > Phyllodocida > Polynoidae > Lepidonotus > Lepidonotus clava. Next base: position 12,738,119 of record OW387138.1, read on the forward strand.
CATATAAAGAATTTTACTATCTGTTGACAACGTTTACAAACGGGAAGTTTTTGAAAGACATTTTATCTATGGAAGTGAATGGTAAGGTTTGTCGATGCATTATTGTTTTTCCCCTCTTTAAGTAATCCCAGAATAGTTCATATAGGAATTGGTATGCTTTTGGTATACTGTGAAAATGATAACCCTTGTGGCGCCCCCTGGTGTAACTCGGGAGCATCTGACCTGAGTATGTCATCTGAGTCTTTGTCGCTGAGGAACCTGTACGGCCAGTAGGCCAGCGACTTGGACCCGATCCGTATGGTCGCCAACTGCGGGAGGAGAGAGGAAGCATTAAAACGTCTGAAAAGTGGGCATTTTTATGTGCTGATCTTTACTGAACATCTTGTGAACTTTTGTGAATATTTGAAACAGTAACAAAATTAAAGTACTCTGTTTTAGTATGGATAACTATGTACCTTTAACATGATATTTGAGATATTCACAAAATGATTTGAAATGATCTTTGAAATACATCTGGAACTACTGCACTTTGTGGGTAACCACGAAAGCTATGAAAAGGGGGGGAAACGAATGTACTGACGTTTTTATGTTGGCCATTATACACCATATGTGAAAGTATCTAGTAAGGTATGTCAGTAATTTCAGAACTTCTGCACAATACAATATCAATCACAGTAGTTGTTATAGTGGCGGCCCCTGGCGTTTGTAACCCAAACCAAGGTGACAAACCTAGGAATGTCATTCCTTGTACAAAAATCTAACTTCTGTTTTTTAGTCTTTATTATATTAATACTCACTAAGTGAAATTGAGCAGAAAAATCGGCCAATTTCAGCACCAATTCATATGAAACATAACTGTATATTTCAATATTTCATATTGATCGGTGATTTGAATAGGTGCTAAACTTGGCAAATTTTTGTGTTAGAATCGTTTCATTTAGCGCTGATTTTTCAACCAACTATGTCAGATTTGCCTAGAGGGTTTGATGCTTAAACCTCTTGATCCCAACCCACACCCTCTGTGTAAAAATGATTAATTGATTGCCCTTAACCTTTCTACAGTTGGCAGACTGATTGGAGCTAAAATCGGCTAATTCTACCAGGGCAATCGACTGATTTTAGCACCGATTCATATCAGACATGTATATTTCAATGTTGTATACTGATTGGCGATCTGAATCGGTGCTACAATCAGCCGAGCTCCTGTTCCTAACATTTAGTTATTTCAATTTGCAAGATATTGTTCCAATAAAGTCTAGAAGTGCTTTACCTGTTCCAGGCGGGGGTCTGTGAGGAGGGGCTGGAGGTAGCGCCTCCACTGTCGGGCAGTCATCACCATGGGGTCTCCCCCTGTGAACAGGACGTCTGAGATGCAGGGGTTAGCGGCCAGGTAGTCACACAGCAGGCTCTCGTCTGTAGACTACATAAAGGGAATAGATTATTACTCATAAAAAATTATTACATGTGGGGAAAAAAAGTATATTCATTCATATCATTGTAACTCTTGTAACTCTCCTATCTATTGAAAGAACGTTGCAAATGAATGCAACAATTTTTGAAAATCAAAAAAAAGTAAGAAAAAAAGAAGAAAAATATGTGAATTTCATGATTTAATAATTCACAAACCCAACTGTTGAAATCATGACTATTCTTATGCATATTCCCTCACATTCTGCATGGCCGGCAAGTGGTGCATATTCGTGATAGTGCATATTACCAAGCTATACGTGCCACTCCTAATGTTCATGGCTTTAAACGTAAGTTGAAATTTTGTTTGAATGATAAAATGTAGAAGAACCTTTGAGACGTCCTTGAGTGTCTGTGTGACCCATGGGAATTTGCTGTCGAGTCATTATGATCCCCTCTGGAGCATATGGTCACCCTCAGGCACCCCACCAGTTTTTTTTATTATCATATTATGCCCCAATTGTAAGGCCAAAATATCCAAATATTCAGTCCCAAAGGATACTTACCTGGAAGGTCTGGTCACTACCAACAGCAGTGAACTGGGCCCAGCGGAAGCAGTATGTACAGAAGGCTTGGCAGTACTGGCCCTCTGAGGGGAAGAAGAGCGCCGTCTCCCGGTATTTGTGCTGCATTCCAGGAACAGGCACGCCCCCGACTCGCGGCACATTGAGCTGGAACAGTTAAAGAGTCAATATCAGTATAAGAAAGTTGGTCTGGCAGAAATAGTAGTACATAAGGTTTGGCAATGCTGGCCCTCTGAAGGGTACAAGAATGCTGTTTCCCGGTACTTCTGTTGCATTCGGGGTATGGGTACGCCCCCGACTCAGAGCACATTGGGCTGGAAAAGTTAAAGAGTCAACTTAGAAGAACTTGGTCTGGCAGATAAAGTATGCACAGAAGGCTTGGCAGTACTGGAATAGTTAATATCAGTATAGAGATTATTTGGCCTGGCAGAAATAACAATACATAAGGTTTGGCAATGCTGGCCCTCTGAAGGGAATAAGAGCGCTGTCTCCCAGTACATTCCGGGCATCAGTATGAAAACATATGTGGCTTGGCAGAAAAAGTAATACATAAGTTTTGCAATGCTGGCCCTCTGAAGGGAAGAAGAACGCTGTCACATTCAGGTTATGGGCACGCCCATGAATCAGGGCACATTGAAATGGAACAGTTCAAGAGTCTACATTAGTATGGAAGAACTTTTCATGGGAGAAGTGTTAAATGTGCAAGTAATGCCTGGCAGTACTGGCCCTCTGAAGGGAAGAAGAGCGCCGTCTCCCGGTACTTGTGCTGCATTCCAGGAACAGGCACGCCCCCGACTCGGGGTACATTGAGCTGGAAGAGTTAAAGAGTCAACTTAGTTAGAACAACTTGGTCAGGCAGTAGGAGTATACACAGAAGGCTTGGCAGTACTGGCCCTCCGACAGGAAGAAGAGCGCCGTCTCCCGGTATTTGTGCTGCATTCCAGGCACAGGCACACCCCCAACTCGGGGCACATTGAGCTGGAACAGTGAAAGAGTCAATATCAGTATAAAAAAAGATTTTGCCTGGCAGAAATATTTATAGATAAGGTTTGGCAATGCTGGGCCTCTGAAGGGAAGAAGAATGTTGAAGGGAAGAATACCGGTACTTGTGCTACATTCAGGGTATGGGCACGCCCCGAACCAGGGCACATTAAAGGCCGTATTCCACTACACGATGTTTGGCACAATATTTATGGAAATTCTGCTGATGTTTGGTAAAAAGATCAAAAGATCGGCAGTCACTAATAATTTTTGGTGAAAGCTCAAACATCTTGAGGTGGAATATACCAGCAAAGGCTGGAAGAACTTGGCATGGGAGAAGTTGTATGCAGGTAATGCCTGGCAGCACTAGCCCTCTGAGGGGAAAAAGAGTGCTGTCTCCAGGTATTTGTGCTGTATTCCAGGCATGGGCACACTTCTGACTCGGGACACATTGCGCTGGAACAGTGGAAGAGTCAATATAAGTATAAAAAGAAATTTGGCCTGGCAGAAATTGCAAAACATAAGGTTTGGCAATGCTGGCCCTCTGAAGGGAAGAAGAACGCTGCCTGCCAGTACTTGTGCTGCATTATTGGTACAGGCATGCCTCCAACCCAGGGCACATTGAGCTGGAAAAATTAAAGAGTCAACTTAGTTAGAAGAACTTGGTCTGGCAGAAGTAGTATGCACAGAAGGCTTGGCAGTACTGGCCCTCTGATGGAAAGAAGAGCGCTGTCTCCTGGTATTTGTGCTGCATTCTGGGTACAGCCATGCCCCCGACTCGGGGCACATTGAGCTGGAACAGTTAAAGAGTCAATATCAGTATAAGAAAGTTGGTCTGGCAGAAATAGTAGTGCAGAAGGTTTGGAAATGCTGGCACTCTGAGGGAAAGAAGAGCACTGTCTCCCGGTACTTGTGCTGCATTACAGGAATGGGCATGCTCCCAACCCGGGGCACATTGAACTGGAGCATTAAAAGAGTTAACATTAGTATGAAAGAACTTGGCATGGGAGAAGTTGTATGCAAGTAATGTCTGGCAGTACTGGCCCTCTGAAGAAAAGAAGAGCGCCGTCTCCAAGTATTAAATTGTGCTGCATTCCAGAAACTGGCACCACCCCCCATTCCGGGGCATGTTGAGCTGGAACAATTAAAGAGTCAACATTAGTGTGGAAGAACTTGGCATGGGAGAAGTTCCATGCAAGTAATGACTGGCAGTACTCTCTCTCTGAGGGGAAGAACAGCACTGTCTCCAAGTATTTGTGCTGCATTCTGGGGACGGGCACCCACCCACCCACCCACGCCGACTCGGGGCACATTGCGCTGGAACAGTGAAAGAGTCAATATCAGCATAAAAAATAGATTTGGCCTGGCAGAAATTGCAATACCTAAGGTTTGGCAATGCTGATCCTCTGACGGGAAGAAGAACTAAAGCCATTTCCTGCACTTGGTTGTTCTGTGGAAACCAGGCTTTAAGGAGTCAACATTAGTATGGAAGAACTTGGCATGGGAGAAGTTGTGTGCAAGTATTGCCTGGCAGTACTTCCTCTCTGGGAGTAAAAAGAGCGCTGTCTCCTGGTACTTGTGCTGCATTATGGGTAGGGGCATGCCCCCAATCTGGGGCACATTGAGCCAGAGCAGTTATAAGGTGTTTTTACACCTGTGCGATAAAGTGCCTGCAACATTTCCATCATATCGCAGCTTGTGATGTGAGAATATCGCATTTTGCAATGAATCCCCATCCCCTCCCCACAATCATATCACTGCAATATCGCAATGTGTTGTAGGCATTGAGGCATTGACACACATGAGATAAAAACAAGGATATCGCATATAATTAGTTTAGTAAATATAGGCACCCTCTCAGGGCTGCGACATCAGTGTGATATCACAGTGTGGGATATGCTGTCATTCACAAGCAAATCCTGCAACATTATTAAACATGCTAAATAATTATCGCACCTTGTGATATGAACTACGATAATGTGGCTGCGATAAAAAAAAAAGATTATCGCGACCCCCACATTGCAGCAGGTTGCGACATCCCATTTACACACCTGTGATATTTCCTGTATCGCAGTGGTCTGTGACTTGATTGAGAAATGGTCATATCGCAGGCATATCGCAGCCAAAGTCGCATAGGTGTAAAGCTACCTTAAGAGTCAACATTAGTATGATACATCTGATAAGACCCAGCAGTACCAAAAACCATTACTCATGTGCAATTAATAAGATGGAAAGGGTAAACATCTCATTAACACCTCAGTCTGGAATAACTGGCCCTTAACAGGATGAATAGTTTACTTTCCTAATAATAAAAAAAGGCCAATAAAGAAAAATGACAAACGATACATTCCACCTACCTAAACCCATCACAACCATGCTATTGTACCTTTCTACTCAAAAGGATTTTTAAGACATTCTTCTGTTTTACTGTGCATAAATAATGATAAAACAAGACAATAATAGTTTTGAAATGACCTCTTTTCAGATGTAGAAGTGAATGCTTACCTCCTTCTGTTTGGCAGGGTGAGGGTTGAGGGTTTCCCTGATCTTCTCCACCTCGCCCCGCAGTACTGTGGGACTGACATTACGAACTAACAGGTCCTGCACCCTTTGTAGGTCCTCGTCCACTAACATGCCTACAGGTATGAGATTTTGGGTATTAGTACATGAAGTCAGTACAATTTCCAAATTATTATATGTCTGACAACTTGTGATCGTGCTACATCTAGTAGTATACAAAACTGGTGCAGTTTAGAGAATGGTTGTTATGATTCTGTTAAGGGTAGTATGATGTTATGATTTGGTTATGGGAGGTAGGTTAGGGAGTAAGGGCAGTGTAAAGCATGATAAGGTGTTATGGCTAATTTGCAGTATTGTAATGGCGTAAAATTTTTCTACTAAAATGCCTATAGGTATGAAATGGTGGGTAGTTGTACCATATTTTCCAAATTAGGTCTGAGGAATTAGGTCTAAGGATTTGCATCTATTGCTAGTAGTATATGAAATTGGCACAGTATAAAGGGAAAAGTAAAATTATAGTTTAGGTATTATGATTGTAATGTTGTTAAGAGTTGTAAGGGCAGAGGGCTAGGTACATTGACATTCCCACATGTTAATCATACAAAATATATGTAATAGTGCATGAAATACATGCATTTCCCAAATCATAATAGATCTGGGCTACGTCCTTGACTTTGTTGGCTTAGCAATCCTATTTCTGGTAACTAACCTACAAACAGATGTTCTCAGGAGCTAAAGATAATTCATTTCTAACCTGGGTAAGGGTGTTGGTGCAATGTGGGACCTGCTACTCCCTTAGCACATGAAAACACATGCATAGTTATATTATTTCTCAGGAAACATAAGATCATTATGTATATATATATATGCTATGCCAAAAATTAACTTACACCAGCAGCTTTCCATTGATGTATGATTTCAACTATTTTTATAAACAACTAAACCATAAAATGTCAAGAAAGAAATTGAAGTGTGTGGATTGGAGTATTGTCATGGTTAGAACCCTTCTGGTGCATCCAGATAGTGGGCAGACAGGTAACTGAGATTGATAGGTGAAGGTTCAGTCACTTTTGAGAGCATATCATTACTGGCACCAGTCTCCACAACCTCTGGCACAACCATAGCACTAGGTAAGGGTGACCCTGGTGCGTTCAAACAAGTCAAGTGGAACCCAGATAAGTTTATCACCAGGGGTTTGATTTTTTCAGTCATATCTTTCCACTGCTCACATAGCCACATCATAGTCAACTTTAACATTTCCCATTCCAATACGCGTAGCTTTGGTTTCATATAGCGTGCAAATTTAAAATTTAAAACATAACCTGGTAAGTCCTCGAGAGATGTTTTAAACTTGCCTCATAAGTTAGGTGTTCCTGACATAGAGTCACAGAATTAAGGCTCCCTTGAAACCAGTTTTGAATGCCAATGGTGAGGTTTTTTTCAGATGCAATTCAAGAGAGGCAGCTACCTCAACATTTAATAATAGTTGTCTTATTAATACAGGCTTAAATATAAGTTAGGGCTCATTGGGGTAAAATAGGGCAGTCAGTAGTCCAGCCCTAATGATCTGAAAGGATGTTATGGCTAGTAGTATAGGAAATGGGGGCAGTATTAAGGATAGTATGGTTGCTATAACGTTGTTATGAGTAACAGTATAGGAAGTAAGGGCATTGAAAGAGTAGTATGGTTTGTATGATTGGCGATGTTGTTATGGGTAGTAGTACAAGCAGTTGGGGCATATCACAAAGTAAAATAGTTGTAATCATACACAACAGCACCAGAAGTAAAACAAAATCAGAGAATTATTAATTGATAGTTAAGATCTTATGATCTGCAACTGTGGTTTGACTAGTAGTATAGGAATTGTACAGGGATGAATACATATGTATTATGAAAAGTGAAAGTGGATATAATGGTTAGTGGCACAGAAAACCCAAGTTTTATGCAACTATTAGAGGTCTTACCAACCTACCAACTTCATTTCTCTGATCCTGATAGGGATGTCCAGAGGAACAGCTGTTGGGTCCTCACGTCAGGTGTCAACTTTAAATAATCACAAGCCAGATTGTGCAAACCCTTTCGGGACAAGGGTTGGACAAAATATGTCATGTAATTCTACCCACTCTACACGAACGTGTTCAGTGGAACAGACAAGAGTTATCTTATTCTGACTAAATAATTGACTGCATAATGGCTTCTTGTATTTGATTAATATTATTGATGTTTTATAGGTTTGCCAGCTAATCAAAACAATATTTTTCAGGGCAATCAAGGGTTGACTCAAGGGAATGAGTCAGGCTGACTGGCTTCAGCATTGTTTCCTATGAGGAAAATGTAATTGGATTTACCTGCATTCTGCACACTTTACTGTTCTCTTTGATTTAGGCTATAATACCCAGGAATTAAACTCGAAAACACCTGTGACAATACTAGATGATTAATTCGACTTTGATAAAAACAGCAATGGACTTTTTGGGGGGCATTGCTATTAGTCCTCTTTGGTCATGGTTCCTCTACTCAGCTACTCTCTTTACCCCAAATATCTGGCAATTGCTGATGTGCATTGTCTAAGTATTTGATGTCTTTTGAGCCCCATGCCCACTAGGGTGATTTTGATCTTCGTGATAATATTTTCCTCTGTATATTCAACTTGTGCAAATTAAAAATAGATAGTCAGAGAAAACTCAGGTAATTTGAAAATTTGATCAAAACACAGGGAATTCTCTTTGCCCAAATACTTGATTTTCTGATTTGGGATATTCAGGAAATTGCAATTTTTCAAGAATACTATTTCAATTTTATCTGGAAACTTCACACACTTTTAGGTCAGAACAAGTCATCAGAACCATGCCAGGGAAAATTCACCATGGAATAAGGAAAACTTGGGGAAAACACAAGGAATTTGATTGTGTAATTTGAATGGGGACCCTGGACATAAAATGGATACTCTGGCCTTACTTGCATAGGCCGCAATAGGTGTGATGATGATTAGCTGACTGTGTCTTGGTGTATCAGAAACTGAGGTCATATACAGGGTTTGAGGTAGTGTTTGTGTATCGATGATTGGCAACTGTACTACGCGTAGTAATGATATTCTTTTGGTGGGACAGTCGGGGCACGGGTAACAACAATATAGAAACAATTTCACGCACAATATATAAGTCAGACCCCAATAACAGACACATTTTTCTGACACAAGGAATGAGGTAATGGACTATGACTGATAATAATCATCCTTTTTAGAGCTAATAATCAATCTGTTAAACTTACAGTTTTAACAGTGCAGCACATGTCAAATAAATGTGACTCGTAGAGGATAAACATATACATGATAGAAGAAAGGGGATATCTGTATAGGCCTTCTCTCAAAACAATGAATACTGGAGAACTTGGTTCGCAGAAGAACTTAGCCTAGGAGAACTCGGGCTGCTAGAGAACTAGGTCCAGTGAAGCTGGAACAATCTTTCTAATGCAAAGCAAACTAAACATATATCCCTCTCTTCTAAAAGATATCTAGAATTCATACCTAAACGGCTAACTCGTCCCTATTCCACAATTTGTCGGTTGAGAACTGTCAAAACATCATCGGGCAAAGTTCTCCAGTGGCCCGAGTTCTCCTGGACCGAGTTCTCCTGAGGCCTGAGTTCTCCAGTTACCAAAACAACATAAGGGGCTGTCCATAAATGGTGTCACACTTTTTCAGCACATTTTGAGGACCCACCCACCCCCCCTGTCACACTAAATTTTCTAACCTAAACATGAAAATAAGGCCTGTTTTCAGGCAGTGTCATGCTGTTCAAAATACCCACCCACTCCCTTGGGCGTGACATCATTTATGGACAGCCCCTAATAGACAAGGTGGTGATTAAAGAGATCTCTCATAAAATCTGCAGTTTTGATAAATTAAATCTTGAAAAACTGACAAGTTAGAAAGAAGAAACAAAAGAAACCCACCTGGTTGGGGGAAGACCAGCTGGAAGATGGGGTCGTCAGGGATGTTGGACCAATCAATGAGCTCGTCACATACGTAGTTGTTGGCGCGCATGGGCAGAACGCTGGCGGCAGCCATGAAGGGTACAGGGTCGACGCCATCTTGGTTGTCGAGGTAGGCGTTCAGTACAGCTGGGATTTGTCGTTTGGTATACAGCCGGAGGTCCTTCGGTTCAATATGAAGACCTGTAATAAATGAAAATTATGATCATGGGTCAACTGTTGAGTTAAGAACAAGCTTACAGGGAGTATTCAACTACACGAGATGGGTGATATAAGAACAAGAGTGATATAATGGTTAAGAAATGGCAATTTGGAGCATGAGTCATGTGTAACATCGAATTTTATCTGTAATATGTGCAATTTCCTTGTGATACTGTCATTTCGCAGCCTTAGTTGTGTAGTGGAATACCCCCTGAAGTCTGTATTTCACACAATCGCCCGGCATTTCTATCAGCGATTGGTATCAAATTCACCAAGAGGGAATGGGGCTTAAAACTGAAAATTCTAAAGGAGTTTGCAATGGTTCCATTAGGTGTTTGGACTCATTAGATTTTGAAGGCCATACACTTTCACGATCTTTTATATTTAGGAGCATTCTTATATTATCTATTTTATGAAACTTTATAATTTGTAATGTGTATGGAATATTTCATTCAACTTTCCAATTACTGAGAAGATATCATACATTTAAAGAGCATAATGATGTAACATAAAACTGGTATTAGGGAAAATAATGGACGTTGTCATTTCTTCCATCGGTGCAAAATAATGCTGCAGTGCAAAAATTGTAGTCTATAAAATTTGTCAATTAAAAAGATAGCTTTTAAAGCAACTCTTACATTATATCGTTTCTTCTGGAAGTTTCTAAAATAGACCTCGGTAATTGGATAAGTCTGCGTACATACTAAAGCAACATCTATGAACGCTTCATGACGTCACAGGGGCAGATTCAGAAATTTGAAAAAGGGGGAACATGCTATAGCAAATCTTTTGCACGTACCCTCCGGACGCAAGAATTTTACATTCAAAGACTAAATATTTTGATCAAAAAAGGGGGCCCGTGCGCCCTGGAATGCTAGAAAGTCGATGTGTACGTACTACCTCTATTAACCCTTTCCCTCCGCCACCTGATCTTTAATTCAAGTTTGAAAAACTGCCAAGTCATTATAATAGATAATCCCAAAATACGCCACATACACTGTGATGCCAATATAGAGACCATAATTATTGAGCTAAAGTTGAAATAGAAAAAAGTGAATCCAAAGTCAGCATCATTAGATATGCCACTTTTTTATGATTTCAGTATCATAAAACAGTAATTACAACATTTTTATGAATATTCAGCTTTGAATTCACAACAATGAGATTTATCGAAAAGATGCTTCAATGCATCTGCCCTAAAAAAAAACTGCTGACCTGGCCGGAGAGGTACATCCAGCTGGGGTTCCTCCAGGGGCTGAGCGTCGGTACTGCGGTCACGTGATGAGACACCACCCTTAGTGCAAGGTTTGCCCGCTAGGAGTCTCTGCAGAGGCGTCGCTGATCGGTGGAGGACGCCGGCGACGGTCTTGTACATGCCGCTGTTTATTGGGACCTTTTACTGTTTAACAGTTGCCTAGGGAAAAAAGAGAGACATTTATTCGTTAAACAGTTGCCTGGGGGGAAAGAGGTATAGTATGTTAACACCTTGATGTGCTATAAGTTATATTACGGAGGCGTCACTGATTGGTGGAGGACACCGGTAATCGTCTTGTACATCCTGCTGTTTACTGGGACCTTTTACTGTTAAACAGTTGCCTAGGGGGGAAAAGAAACATTTAACTGTTTAACAGTTGCCTGGGGGGAAAGAGGGATAGTATGTTAGCACCTTGATGCTCAATAAGTTATATTACGTTGGCATCGCTGACCGGTGGATGATGCCGGTAATCATCTTGTACATGCCACTGTTTACTGGGACCTTTTAACTGTTTGACAGTTGCATTGGTGGGGTGGGGGAAGGACAGTATGATTATTTAATGTTAATACCTTAGTGCTCTATTCATTATATTACAGAGGCAGCCCTGATCGGTGGAGGATGTTTGTAATGGTCTTGTACATGCCGCTGTTTCTCAGGACTTTTAAACTGTTTGAGAGTTGCCGGGGGGGAAAGGAGGGGCAGTATAAAGTTCTGATAAAACAGATGGGTGTTTTAACTAACTCGACGCAAGATGTAGCAGTAGTTGGAACGTGTTACGTCTTTGATCAAGCACGTACCGCTCAAGAGAGATCTTAGATCTTTAGAAAATTTGTGTTCGTTCCCATACAGATCCAATGCTTATCCAATGCAGATCTTATCTGAACCATAAAAGATTTTCTTTTTTAAATCTGCACATGTACTGTATGGAAGACCCCTATCTTTTATCTTGGATTTTACGTTACAATTCTGCTATTGAGCATGTGATAACTGAGCTCAGTAGGGATACTAAGGAAGATAAAGAAAAAATAATTGAACATTTTCTATAGATATTCTGTAAAGTCTCATATAAACAGTCATAAAGTATACCTTTTTGCATGTGGCCAGTACACAAATATTTCAGTATTTATATCATATTTGTATATTGTCTCTGTTACCTTCCAAATGTTATGATACGTTGTTGGTCTATTCGGCCTAGAAACAAAATAGTATTGATTCACAATACATGATTATTTCAAATAGAAATGTAGTTTGAATCGGCGTGTTGCAAACATACGTTATTGTCTGATTAGGAATTGGTTTATGAAATGTAATCAGATGAAGCATATGAATAAACTACTAATTTACCTTGAACATGCGTTATAACAATGAAAAAAAACTTTTCTTTTCTAACACACACATTGCTTTAATCAGAAATATTTCAAACAAATTCGGGTATGTAATTGACATACAATGATTTTCTTAATGGTATAGGGCCTACCAATTTGTAAACTTGCAGACTTCAAGTGAAATTAGTTCAGAGTGCAACTTAAACTTAATGATGTTGTAGTGTGTGTAAAGGCTGTTTTCCATATGCTAATTTGGGCCGATAGCTTCATAACTAATTTGGCTGATCAAGGAAAATATGACCAGGGTCCCATGATCAGAAATTCTGTCAATCATGAATAGATTTTACAAATAATAATTCCTCTTTGACACTATTTTGCAATAGCACAATAAATTTTGGTAAAAGGCAAAATCATTGATCATGGGACCCTGATCAAATTTTCCTTGATCAGCCAAATTAGTTACGAAGATATGTGCCTTGGTTCACTTGTTATGTTAGAAGAAATCGCTATAACTATCATGTCACTATTATTTTGACTTTTATGGTTAAATATAACCTTTCGTATACATAGTGGAATAAAATGTGCTGCCTTCCTAGCAGATATGGCTGAACAGAGGTATTAAGGTGTGGTTTCCTACGAAATGGGTCTGAGGTGCTAGCCCACGTCCGTCTGTAGGAAAGTCCATTGCGCAAACTCGTGAAAAGGGTGTATAGGCTAAGATTCCATAAGCAGTGGTAAGCGCGGGAATCTAGCAGACGACATTGACGGCCACTCCTTCCGGTACGTCGCTGGTTGCCGACTGTCTGCCGCTGCAATATGGACAGGCCCTTTGGTTACGCTCAGACATGCCAATCACCAGCGCCAGTTGTTTACATGCCTAGTGCAGAAGCACCAACAAACACTCCAGGAACCAGCTTGTTGCCGTCATTCGGCCTCGGGATTCCGAGGACTGCCGAGGACACCCGAAGGAGTTTCATGAGAAACTACCATCCGCCACCTTATCATAGCCCTTTTCCCTAGGCTTATATTTCATAAGCCGATTTTGCTGTATATTTAGAATTGGCAGTGAAAATAAAGATTAAATATAGACACGTTTATGTCATTAGAAACGTCTTACCATTTTCTTTCAAATAATATACATGTGGGATGTGTGGTTTCATGCAATACTGCCAGAAATTATTTTTTTAAAGTGGCAGCATCAAAATAGGTCTATAGAATACAGGCTTAAATCACTATCAAAGAGCCGGCTGTCCACTGAAGTATACCTAATAATATTGATAAGTGATTTGCTACATCCCACCAAATCCATGTTTAATCAATCACTTTTGATCTGGCAAATAACTCCGTGCATACCTTTAGAATTGGAATGCAAACAGCACATGCAAACAGCAAAAAGTCTTTATCATTTTAGTATGTCAAGAATCTGTTATCCGTCGAGAAATAGTTTATACTTCCCACTCATTGAGAGATATTTGATAAATTATGAAAGGGCCTAAGATGTAATAGTGCAGCTATCAAAATGTCAAATCAGATGCATAGAAATGTCAAAGGCCATATCCTATCGAACGGTCAGTAGTGTATGGAAAGTTTCGTTATGTCCTGAGTACAATGTCCCTGCTATTGCAGGTGTCATAATTTGCTTGCTGGGCTAGTTTAAGTAGCATTACCCAATGTAATAGTGCTCCAGTACTAGCCCACCTCGTGTTACTCTCAGGTAATGAACAGCACTACTGATGTCTCATGGGTACATTAGTATAATATGTTAATGTGCCAATGAGACAACAGTATTATTAGTAAACCAGGGAAGGCCAAAATTACCCAGTCGGATTTGTGTCCAGAGATTTAATCTCATACGAATAATCAACACGAGTAAAAGATCTAAGGCCATTCCACATAGAACAAATTGAAGTCACCTCACTATGTGATATTGCTCAGGCGACCATTCGTTATTCAGCTATACATAACATTTGGAAATTAAGAGGGGTCGGGTCTGTTGAAACAATGTTAACGTTTGTTCACGAATTGGAAATTTGTTGAAGTTGACCTTCTGATCAGAGTTTACTGATTTTGGCCATATACTACTTTGTGGTGTTTTGCTCGTAGTTGGCAATTCACTGGCGGTGTTTGTTACTACCGCTAGCAAATCTTGGCACCGCAAGGTGGAATATAGAAATTGCTAGCATTGTTACTTGCACTAGTACTTGCGGTGATTCAACGCAAGTGCCGTCACAAATGGTTTTATATAGATTTTCTATGGATTGCCTCCAGTGGCAGATACCAACATGTTGGTATCTAAAACACAAATTACTAGTGGTGGCAAAATGTAACACCACAAATGGTCCACTACCGAACAGTGGAATAAGGCCTTATGTCCGCATGTATAAACTCAGTCATGCAAATCAGCCCATTCCTCTCACAGTAGAGCTTAGGGGTTGGGACCAGGGAACAAGAATGATGGACAGTTGATGGTGTTATGCAATTCCCCAAGCTTAATCACCTTATGAACCCCACCCCCTCATGAAAGGGGAGCCTTTTTTGCATTTTATAGAGGCAGAGTGATTTGAAATTTTAGTTTTCAGTTTGGTGCTAGGAGGGAGAGCGAAAATTGAGACTAGTTAACTTTGAAATAAAGTACATTTAGCGTCCATGACGTTAAGGGTTTATAGGATAAACTCATGCAATCAAGGCAAGGCATGGATAGTTCGTCATAATTGAAACCTACCTCTTCCATTTACAAATGCACATGTTTTAGTTAAAATTCATAATTATTGTATAGATATATTACCAATTTTTACCTACATGGAAGATCATTGTGTATGAATGTGGTTATATGATATACAAAAGGAGTGAAGAAGAAAATTGACAAATAGTTTTACTATCCAATAAAAAATCTATCTTCTGTTTATGAAAATGTTAAAATTAGAATAAAGGATGGCAAATGTATTTTTGATTTTCACATTATGGTTTTCTAATCAATAACTCACCAAGTCCATTAAAAATATTATTCATTATAGCTTCGCTCTCATAAACATGTATTTACTAGATATTGAAATTGTCCGATTTTGAATAAAGAATCATTTGAATGATTATGTAGGTCGCCATGTGTGTGGGTTTACAATAGCTAAATAGCTAAAAGCAGTTCTAAATTCCCTATACATGAATTTGCCCCCATGGTATCGTTATGAAAATAGGAAAATGTTTATCTAGCATCAAAGCAATATCTGCAATATCAGATATGATGGTGCAGTTACCAAATTAACGAACAAATTAATCATTCTTCTCTTTTTGATATGACACATTCTAATATATGGCATTGGATCACAACGGACAATATGCATTATGATTATCATATTTGACCATGGTATATATACAGCATGGTATCCACAGTATGTAATACTATGTGTTAAAATATGAATAATTATCTAATATCATAAGCATATAAAAATGGCTTTCCCATTGCTGATGAATTTGCCCTCATTCTAACATTTAGCAGTAAGGAACCATAGTAAGCAAATCATTATCAAATCTTATGGGGATACAGTTTTAGTAGTTAGGAGTTAAGTGTAGTACCAAGACAGGGAGGGTGATGACCAAAGTGTCATTACCCTGAAGAGTGATACATAAAGTAGTCCTGGCAATAGAAAGTAGTTCCACTTATTCTGCTAAAATGTTATCTTTATGTTGTGTCAAGTATGATAAGTATATAACTAACTGGCTAGGGATTACTCAATGGGCCTGGTGCCCTGCCCTCAGACTGATCTATCCCCTTGGATCATCTAGGGATCATCTTGGATCTCCTCCCCGTTTGGATATATAAATGTATCACTCTTGAGTATAAAGTATCCATATCCTGAAGCATACATGAAGCTGTGGTTTATTGATGTTCAATAGCATGTGTGTAGCCATGGTATATTGTTGTTTAATAGCATACATGTAACCATGATTATTTTATTGTTGTTCAATAGCATACGTGTAGCCATGGTATAATTATTGTTGTTCAATAATAAACATGTAGCCATGGTATATTGTTGTTCCATAGCATACATGTAGCCATGGTTTATTGTTGTTCAATAATAAACATGTAGCCATGGTTTATTGTCGTTCTATAGATGTAAACACTCATGTGACCTGCTCAGCTTATTATGTATTGACCATCATAATTATCTTATAGAAGAGAATCAAGTCAGTACAATAAACCATTTATGATATGAACAGATATTCTAGCCTACGTCACCAGAGACCGGATAATCATTTGTGATGTAGTATTTGCTTAACCTGTGGTACAGAGTTCATGGATGACGTCCTTATGGGTTACGAAACGTTTGTCATTGTTCATTTCGGTAGCCTGTTCTATGCACAGCACTCTGGCAACATTCTATTGCACTAATCCCCTATTTACTAAATGTTGTCATACCTGTCTATATCTGGGGTCCTCCCTTTGTAGATTCAGGGGATCTGTCAAAATGTTTATCGTACCGAGAGATTCGATCATTATTAATAGGATATGACGTCATGTCTGACCGGATATAGCCCACGTGACGTCATACCAAGCTTGTTACATTCGAAGTGGTGAAGGTAGACTGTATTTCCAGTCCAGCCCGCTAGTTGCTATTATGCAAGAGGTGTAATAGGTCACGGAAGGACTATGGAATAGGTCGTAGCTGGGATGGGTTACTAGTTCTGTCGAGTTCAGACCCACTGTTTCCCAAGATGAGTCTGTACACCAGCAACCATTTTAGGTGGGAATTTCTATACCCGAATCCCAACATGCTTTGCAGCTGCTGGGCTATGGTAGGTAGGACCATAGACCAGCCAGCACCCAAACAACCACCAAAGGGGTTCACCATGCCATTTATAGAGGGCCAGTAAAAGAATTCCTTACAAATTTTAAGTGACCAATAAAAGTCATGGACTCTTGTGGTTGTATGGACTCATTACATAAGAAGCTATCTTGGTCAGAACGGACTATATGCGTTACTCGTCCGCATGATGTGCAACTATCCCCACCTACAGAAATGATGACAATAAGATATGTATACATGAAACAAGTGGTATTCGACTTAATCATTAATCTGGTAATACTATTATTCAATGATTTATAGGCTTAATGATACATCTTTTTTCTCCTGGAAGAGAATCTGTCAAATAAAGAGAATGGACCCACAGGCTGGGTGTTACAGTTGAACAAGTACAATAATGACAATGTGGTGCGATGAATGATTACAAAGGGCACCCTTTTGACCCTAAAACAATGATCTTTTATTGCCACAAGACAAGATTCCGGGTACAATACACCTTTTAATAAAAGGGTATAGAATATTAATCTTCCAAACCTTATCCGTGGTATGGGTATATTATGCCAAGATGAATATATTAGCAACTTCGAAAAGACGTAAAGTTAGTGCATACATGAAACCTATACATGTGTGAACGTTTCCATGAATCTATAAGTAAAAACGTATTCTAGCATAAATTAGACGTAACTGCTGTTTAACCACATCGATAATTAAAGTGCACAGTATTCTTCATATGGTGGTAAATCATCAATAGATTCAATGCAGAGGATCTATAGTTAATAATCGTCGTAGCTAACTCAAATAACCGATAGAAATAATGCCTGATTATAAACTGCATTACGATGGTCCACAAAAGTAGTTTGCTATTTCTCTCCTGTCTTATTTCATTTTCTTTTATTTTATAAAACCTAATACCGTTCACCCCACATTTTTCACACAAAGCTTCATAGTATCATTTATGAATACAAAACTTCCCATGCTTTATCACTTAAGAACTTGACCTTGACCTTGACCTTCCTCCAGGGTACCACAAAGGTCAGGCAGTAGAATGCCACCTTCATACCTTATTGACTAAAGAGCTCCTCCTGTCCCTATTGGGCGGATCGGGTGGCAAAAGCAGGGTCCCAGAACGCATGCGCGGGCGGATATAATGAGTTGTATTGGCCTCTTCCCCAGGGAACCGCGCACCCTCTACTGGGAGAAAGGCGAACTACGCATACCAATTATTGTGATGCGATGGCTCTTGGTGGTTTAATGCCGTTGTCCGGAATTGTACAGGGGTTTTCTTCTTTGGCACCATCTTTTATGGACTCTTAAATGCCTTATTCCACATACCGAAAGTGTGCTGCCGATTTCCTGCCGGTATACGTTCGGCAGTGCCGATTTACTTTTGGCAGCATCGGCGATAAAATTTACCAACACGTTGGTAATTATTTCCTGCCAATTATAAATCAGCAGCGGATCTTACATCCTAACTCACTAAGATTTTATAATATTATTATGTGATGGCATGCAAACAAGTTCAGTGACCCTCTAAAAGTATTTCTCCCAAACCTGAACAGATTTATATAGTCATTTGCTGAAAAGAAATGGCCTACTCAACATTTTTGTGGTTTGATGTTTTGTAGTATGAGGTGGTAGCACCATTATTTTATTTTTTCTCTCTGGGGGTCGTTTTAAAGACAGGATACAAAATATTTGTAAATTTACCATAGAAAAAAACCCTTTACAAAAGCAAAAGTTGGACTAAAGACAGGATACAAAAATTTCGGTCGAGCTTAAGAGAAATGCCCCAAATTTACATATTTTTTGTAAATATTTACAAATGGAAAAACCGTTGGTAAACGCCAAAATTTACAGATGGTGCGATGAGCAATGGTAAATTTTTTTGGGCGGGAAATATTGACCTTTGGGCGCCAAAACGTCATTTGGCGGATCGACGGAGACGTAAGTATTATGCCTATTTTTTTTTTTAGGGTTCTGAGATGATTTTGACCATTTTCAGACGTTTTTGTATTTTCACTTTTTCTCATGATAATGCATAGACATAAGGTGTCATATTTCTACTTTCCTTTGTCAAGTTATTTCTGCACAATTAGCAAATGTTGTAATGGGTATGCTTTTTTCATTGTTTAGCATGGTGAAGCTTCCCATTGGCCAGTGTGCCAGGAGTATGCCACTGCGATTTTGGCTGCGCCCCAGTGCTCTCAAGCATCCAAAACGACTCAGAGAGGGTACTGGACGGAGACGATGTAGGGCGCAACGCGTTATTAGGAGAAGAAATGATCCCCGTATGTTGTGGCCTCGCAGCAGAGAGTTCGAGCAAAGACACCGGCTTACACCTGAAATGGTGGAGTACCTTGCTGGGGAGTTCTTCCGAAGCTCTATCTACATCACCCAGGGGGATGATCCAAACGGCAGGGGAAGTCCCATTCCTGTTTTCCAGAAAGTATGTATTTACCTTTTTTTAAACGATATATATATATATACTTTGTTGTACATACTGTTGTACATATTAAGTTTTAGTTCAGTTCACTGTAATCATAGTATCATTCAGTTGAACTATAGTTCTATGTGTGTCCCCCCCCTCTCTTAAAAAAAACTTAATATTTACAATATTATGTAGTTAACTTCCTATTATTTATTACTTAATTTCTTTCCCACAGGTGTGCCTCGCACTTCGGTTCATGGCAACCGGGGCCAACTACACAGCCCTGCGAGATACCCAAGGAGGTTGCTCCAAAGGTGCCCTTTCGGACGCGGTGCACCGCTTCGTTAAGTTCTTGTGCTCCCGCTCCAAGAACTACATCACTTTCCCTTCTGTGAGTAACATTTCATTTCATTATGATATATTTTCTAATCCCTTAAGACATATTTTGCTATTTTACAGATACAAACTAGATCGATACAAAAATACTTGCAACAAACTAAACAAATTTTCATACATGTTATCATTTACTGTATGTATTCATGTATATTCAATAGCGCTAATTGTCTATTTTTGTCTACCTAATTAGGGGTACGAGTTGCATGAGAGTGCTGTGCGCTTTGCCAACAACTACCGCTTCAATCAGTGTGTAGGGTGTATAGATGGCAGCTACGTCCCCATAAAGAGGCCAACGAACCAAGAGGCCAATTACATCTGCCGTCATGGCTACCACGCCTTGAATGTGATGGTAAAAACCCCTTACACCTTTGTTGCATATGATCTAGTTTTTTATAAATACTAATAATACTTTTGTTTTTCTTATCTACATAACCTACTAGTTTAAAATCCTATGTTTACTCAAATTGGATTATGTTACCTTGTAAAATAAGAAAAAGCTAAAACTTCTATTTCTATTCAGTTGGTGACCGATGCCAGACAGCGATTCACCTTCGTGGAGTCAGCCGTTGCCGGATCCCACCATGACATGTCGGTGTTCGACATTTCGGATTTCGGGCAACTAGTATCGAACACGGACAGGATGGGGGACTACTTTCTCCTGGCCGACAGCGGGTAAAAATAAATACATAACATTATCTTTAAATATAAATTGCTTTTTTCTTGGTTTTTCTTGCTTTCAAACCAATACTTTAGACAATATAATTGGCTTCACTTGTTTTTTACTGTTGTAAATTTTTGGTAAACTTACAAATTCCACTGTATATAGTTAGATGTTTATACATTACTTTAGGTTAAGTTGCATTTTATCTTGCTTATCATGCACAGGTACGCATTGACAGAACGCCTGATGACACCGTTCAAAAATGTCGACATTGACACCATGGAGCCCTGGGATAAGCGATA
This sequence comes from Lepidonotus clava, assembly GCA_936440205.1. Taxonomy (NCBI): domain Eukaryota; kingdom Metazoa; phylum Annelida; class Polychaeta; order Phyllodocida; family Polynoidae; genus Lepidonotus; species Lepidonotus clava. The sequence goes on from OW387138.1 coordinate 12,758,971, forward strand.
CCAGTCCCGCCACACAAGTGCGCGGAGCTCTGTGGAACGTGCAATCGGGCAGCTCAAGACGCGGTGGAGGTATTTTTCTAAATGGACTTGAGAAAAACAACTTGAAAAAAACACTCTAAACATTATCTTATTAATGTTTTCCATTGATTGAAACAAAAATAATAATTGAGTGTGCTTGGATTTCATGGAATTATTGTGTATATTATGACATTGTATTCTAAATTAGTCTAACTTTCACATTCCAGGTGCCTTGCAAAGAACGGGGGGGGCGTCGTGAAAATGGAGCCTCTTCAGGCGTCAAGGCTCGTGAGGGCGTGTTGTGTTTTGCACAACATGTGCGTGGATTGGGGTCTGCGTGCAGTGCGTCCTCAAGATCGGTATGACCCCGACATCGAGGGCCAAATCCAGAAGACAGCTGCAAAGCGCTTTCTCAAAGCGCTGCGAGATGCCCGAGGGCGTGACCCAGTCGTACACCCCAGGAGGCGTTTTGACAAGGATGCGCACCTGGCCGGAGTTGCACGCCGAAAGAAGATCATCTACCAAGAATGTGGGGGTCCATCCCCCGTCGAGCTTGCCCGTGCCCAGGCACAAGCCAAGAAGGCCAAGGCAAAGGAACGTGCACGGGCACGTGGCCGTGGGCGTGGCCGTGGCCGTCCCCGTGGTCCAGCTAAGGGCCCTGAATCTAACAAGGATTAAGATGCGTACCTCCCCAAACCGAATTACTGAGGCAATGGTGTTTCCGGTCTATGGACCAAAGACTAGAAAGTCATATCTGAACAGTTAAGGAGAATGGCGCAAGTTTGCTTGTGAGATTAAGAATAAAGATGGATATTTGCTAAAAATTGGTTAATATTGTAGTACTTATTGACTTATTTTTCGATACAAAGTAAATAGATTTACAAATTGTACTATTTAATGTAAAAGTATCAACAAATAAAGCGTAGACAGTTAACCACTATTTATTTGCAGAAACTAAGTAAAAACGTCAATTTCTATAACATTCTAAACTTTTTTTTTTCTTGTAAACGATCACAAGTACTTATTAACATTCCGGCCACATCTTGAACATGTTTCACATATTTTCCCGTATCTTTGGTAAACATTCTAAAGCATTGTCAAACAATCCGCCCACATGTTTAACATGTTTCACATGCTTTTTTCCTGTATCCACGCTACAGACTATCAAATACAGAGTACATGGGTCTCATATACATATGAACAATTACAGTACCTTTGGTAAACATTCTAAAGTATTGTCAAACAATCCGCCCGCATGTTTAACATGTTTCACATGCTTTTTTCCTGTATCCACGCTACAGACTATCAAATACAGAGTACATGGGTCTCATATACATATGAACAATTACAGTACCTTTGGTAAACATTCTAAAGTATTGTCAAACAATCCGCCCGCATGTTTAACATGTTTCACATGCTTTTTTCCTGTATCCACGCTACAGACTATCAAATACAGAGTACATGGGTCTCATATACATATGAACAATTACAGTACCTTTGGTAAACATTCTAAAGTATTGTCAAACAATCCGCCCGCATGTTTAACATGTTTCACATGCTTTTTTCCTGTATCCATGCTACAGACTGTCAAATACAAAATACGTGGGTCACACAAATAGCAAAAAATTACAGTATCTTTGGTTAACATTATCAATTATTCATAAACAATACAGCCACATGTTTCACTTGTGTATCATGTTACTTCTTTTTTACCTACTACATAAGTAACCGCGTAGTAAGGTAAGACAATGCTAGTCAAATAATACTAGTAACATTCTCAACATGTTTCTCAACATGTTTATAGTAGAACAGGGTGGTGACCATATTCCACAAAACTTCTAACTATTGAACAAGAAATTTCAGTTATTTGGTAAACTTACACAAATACTTGTAAATATTGCCCTCACATGTTGAACACATTCCTCTGCTTCCTCTGTCTGGAGGACTTTCTAGGGCTCGAGCATGTGCTACTACAATCATCCTCTTGTTTCTGAAGGGGAAGACTGACAAGTTTAAGACCCAAAGTACGGCCCCTTCCTTTGCCCTTTCCCTTGGCCTTTCCCCTCGATTTCCCCCTACTGCTTTGGTTCCCTTTGGGTTGGAGAATACTCTGGCTCTCTTCTTCCTCTATAGCTACTTCCTGGGGCGGTTCCATTTCTGTCGCCATTGCTTGTGCCTCTATGGGTACACAGTCGTCGTCTTTGGGCTCTTTCTTAACAATATTTATATTGAACTCGTGAGTTACTACCTCTGGACCCGCCTCCTGTTCTCTTTCGTATATTTCAGAATCATCTTGCGTTTCCGGTACTAGTAGTCGTCCAGGTCCCGGTGGTGTTCCTGGTATTACCTCACTATCGGCAAACACTTTGTGACGGATGCTTGTCATGTACCTTTCATACTCTAGCTGGTTTGGCCATGATAGAGAACTTTCTTTTTGTGAAGATGATTTGTGCTCTTGTATATTAACCACCCCTTCCATGTCAGCCAGAACCTCCGCAACCTCATGTATTTTCTCAAGACTAGCTTCAGATGAAACATCCCTCAGTTCCTCCAAAACACAGTCCTCTGATAGAAACTTTGTGGAAACTCTATCCCCAGTATACATAGGTTGGTCTTGAATATTATATATATTCCCATGATGGGTACCGTGCTGGACATGGTGCTGATCATTACTTGTGCCCTGTGTCAACTCTGTGTTTCCAACCTCCATTTCCTGCTGCTCATCATTTGTTGTCTGGTGTGGCGACTCTGTGTTGCCACAGTCGATTTGGTGCTGATCATTACTTGTTCCCTGCATCGACTCTGTGTTTCCAACCTCCATTTCCTGCTGCTCATCATTTGTTGTCTGGTGTGGCGACTCTGTGTTGCCACAGTCCATTTCCTGCTGATCATTACTTGTGCCCTGCATCGACTCTGTGTTTCCAACCTCCATTTCCTGCTGCTCATCATTTGTTGTCTGGTGTGGCGACTCTGAGTTTCCACCCTCCATTTCCGGGTCAGGATTTGTTGTCTTCTTGATCGACCCTCTTTTGCAAGAGTCTATTTCATGCTCACCATTTGTTGTCTGGGGGATCGACCCTGTCTTGTCACCCTGCATTTCCTCCTGATCATTTGTTTTTTCCTGCTGCGACTCTGTGTTGCCAGTATTCATTTCTTTTTTCCTGGAGTGGATCGATTCTGTATTGCCAGAGTTAATCTTAAAAACAGTTGGAGTTTTAAGCAAATCATTCTTATGATATTGTGTACCAGACTCTACCATTTCTTTAGCATCAGATTCCATATCAAGGGAAATTTTGAGAGTTTTGAATTTACTCTTTTGAGCCGCACCTTTTGTTTTCAGTTCATCTAATGTCTCCTTTACCTCCTTCAATCCGTCTTTCATTTCCCCTTTTATTTCCCTAACCATGTTGAAGAGTGAGTACATTTGATTTTCAACTCCACCTACGCGACTGGAACAAGCATCGGATCGATTGCTAGCTTTTGCAATAGACCCTTTTATTTCTTCCATACTGAATGCCAGCTTATCGGATATCTTTTCCCCCAGTCGGTTTTCCATCCTTCTCAGACGTCTTTCTATGGCTTCCAGAAACTCTTTTTCTGCCTGCTCTTGCCTCAACTCCTCCTCAGTCATGCCTAACCTATTTTGACTAACCTGAACAGAGGGAGGGTCTCTGAGGGTGCCGGACCTACTTTCATTAGCCTGAACAGAGGGAGGGTCACTGAGGGTGGATCCCTGCTTCTGAGTACGTTCACTACAGGGAGTCTGAATTACATTAGCATGTTCAGAGGGGGGCTTACCGGAACACCCTATTTTACCCGAGGAGGAACCGTTCTGTTGTTGTTTACTTTTGTAGAACACATCAGTCTTTATGGTGACAGGGACACTATCACCAGCTTTCGGGATGGCCTTTCTCACAGTGACCTTCTGCGGGCTAGTATCGTACTCGATGCCAGTAGTCCCATCATCAGCGTTCTCGATGCCAGTAGTCCCGTCATCAGCGTTCTCGATGCCAGTAGTCCCGTCATCAGCGTACTCGATGCCAGTAGTCCCGTCATCAGCGTAGTCACTCACATGAGGGCTTTCATATGAAGAATCTGTAAGCATTTTTAAAAATACCATTTATATTGTAAACTTAATTTCATTATTAATTAATTTTTTGTAAACGGTGTAAGTTAGGAAATCTGTTAAAGTCAGTGTTTATTACATTTACATGCTGTAGAATTAACATGATATAGTTAACATATACATAATAATATCGGTAACCGGTTTTACAAGTAACAAAGTTTATTGGTAAAAATTACAAATCTTATATGTATTTTGGGGAAGCAAACATTGTTTTTTTGGTCTATTGCCCGCAATTAGTATATATTTACCTTTCTCCTTTGCACAGTAATCCAGCTTCTTCTTGGATTTGGGGGTTAACGCTCCCTCTCTGCATTTACCTTCCGTGGCCATTCTTTCTTGAAGACGTGGACTTTTACGAGTTGTTGTTTCTGAAAAATAACAAGTAAAAACACTTGCAATCAAGTTTCACAACAACATTATAATACTAGTATTATTAAAAATAACATTTCCATTCTTATGGTAGAGCTTCAGGAGAATTTAGGAATTGGCTAGGTCTATTATAATTTAAGTTTTTTAAGTGGTTTTACTGACATATGGTTCTTATTAGATTGGGGTCTGAAAATGATACATTGTATGATGGAAGTGCTTAATAGATACTTACTTTCGACAGGTTTATAAGCGGCTACACCTTCTGCTGCCTTCAGACGAGGACTACGGCGAGGTTCTGGAGGAAGCGGAAACGAAGCATGTATTTAACCTACAGGACCTACGGGACATGAGTGTATAAGTTGACCTAAGTTGACCTATGGTATACACATGATCTACTTTACCTACGGGACATGAGTGCATAAGTTGACCTATGGTATACACATGATCTACTTTACCTACGGGACATGAGTGCATAAGTTGACCTATGGTATACACATGATCTACTTTACCTACGGGACATGAGTGCATAAGTTGACCTATGGTATACACATGATCTACTTTACCTACGGGACATGAGTGCATAAGTTGACCTAAGTTGACCTATGGTATACACATGATCTACTTTACGTACGGGACATGAGTGCATAAGTTGACCTAAGTTGACCTATGGTATACACATGATCTACTTTACCTACGGGACATGAGTGCATAAGTTGACCTAAGTTGACCTATGGTATACACATGACCTACTTTACCTACATAACATGAGTGCATAAGTTGACCTAATATGAGCTAACTTGACCTATGTTATGTACATCATATACTACAAGACCTACGATCAAATACATACCTTCCCCCTCAAAAGAAGACTGTTGTTCTGAAGAATCATCCTTCCTTCCTGTCTTTCTGTGTTTTTTCTCTGGAAAAACATTGGTATTTCCAGATAAAATAAAAGTAATAAATCATGCAATAAAGTAAGAAGTAATATATGAAAATAACCTGACTTGAACGCGACGTGAATATGGGCATTTACCAAAATTTTTGTAAAGTATAGTACACACTGTAATTGTGACTAACACATAGTTTTCTCAGAATTTCTGTGAGTACATTACGACTATATTTTCAATTTATATTTACCTGCATGACGTTCACTAGCAAATTCCTTGGTAGGGGTGGGGATTTTTGAGAAGTTTTCAGTACTCGTTTCAGCTTAAAACCAAAAAAAGGTTTAATGTAATTAAATATTAAAGAGCGGATGTATAATTTTTTCAAGAGTTAACACAGATAGTGTGAGTACTATGAGTACATTTATACCTATAATATAGTGATAAAGCAAATATATGGTAATTTCAGATTAGAATTACTCTGAAACGTACTTTTTACTCATGTGGTATAAACAAACCAATAAAAAATGCAAATTAAATACCTTCACTGGGCGTTTCATGTGCTGTTTTCTCGGCGCTCTCACTGCTGCTGTTATGGGCACAGGATTTCCCACTAACTGACACTTTACGTGCTGGCTTGTACTTTTCAGCTCTCCTCTGGATCTCCTCGTCACTGGTCATACGGTACATCTGAGAAGTAACGCCTGTAGGAAATATTCAATATATAGCAAATTATATAATATTATGTTATGGTACTGACAGCATACCTACAGTAATGTAACAGTGTCACTTGATTGTAATAATATTAAATCAGTTTGGATGTTTTATTTTGGAGTAAATGTAAGTGCAAGTTGAAGTTAATTTTCTTTATACCACATGAAGTGCAAGTACTTATATAAATGAATATTAGTTAAATAACTATAACAGGGGGAGATTGAGGGAGAGGGAGGGAGAGGGAGGGCGGAGCGTAGGGGACAGGGGGATAGTGAGGGGGAGTCTCAGAGTCGTTATCTTTGAAACACCTACCATACTCCTCTGCCTGAATTTTCTTTTCTTGTTTCCTGTCATCCTTGTACTTTTGAGCCTCCTTCTTCTGGTGTTCCTCGCCCATGAACATTTTCTGGAACACTACGGCCGATGTATCCAGCTCACCATCCGAGTCAGGGTCAACAGAGAAGATTTGAGCACCGGGAACAGCTATAAAAAAAACAACAACACACAAATAAAAAAATAAATATAAGTACTAGATTAGAGTCCATACAATTCATACATTCTGTTAATTTTACTCAGGGTCAAAGAATAAGAAGTGGAATATGACATTTACAGATTTACCAAAATATAAATATAGCTACATATTATTTGTATATATACTGATTTATTGCAAGTCATTTTTAACTAAGTATTCTCTGTATATATATTGATTAATTCCAATTCATTGTTTGTAGTTACCTCCGCAGTATGCCTCACCCCAGAAACTAAGGCACATTAGTTCGCAAGTTTTGAGGGTGAACTCCTCTGGTTTTTTCCCCCCCGCCGCACCAGTTTTCCCGTATTTGTTGTTGATTCTCCGCACCTGTAGGAAGAATTTTTGGAATCATAGAAAGAAAATAGAAATTTAACAGACATAATGATATGATATGATTTGGGTATTAAAGATAATTGACTGCATAAGTTACACGACATATTTCCAATAAAATCACATTTGCAATCAGTGCAATAGGTTTATTGCCCTTATATAATGTCCAAGTGTTTCATAAAACTTTGTATATTATTCGGTTATGCAGTAATGTATATACACACAAAATGAATGGATATATATTTAATATATTAAGAAATGATTGTACTGAATTGTCATATATTATATTTATGGAAGTTCTCTACTTTTCCCATGACATGGTGGGACATACTTAAATGATAAGCATTATGTACCTTGTCTTTGGTGGTTCTTTTGTGGTCGTTCAACTTACTGAAGACGTGTCGAACCAAACGCTTCTTACCCCCTACAGCGTTAACGGCTTTCTGCATCTTGCGAAATGCTATCCATCTCTTCTTTTTACGCTCAGGATCCTTCTTGTTGTCCCTCTCACAGATAACGTCGGTCCTATTTACAAATGATTTTGTAAAGAGGAAAAGTTAATGTAAAACTAAAAAAAGTAAGCGCACACAATGAGTAAAAACAAGGAAGCAATGAAGATTCCAGATATTAATTAAAAAATATAAAGGGCAAATTTGTGTCAGTGTAAATGACTATTTAGGAATGTATTTAAATTCAATGAGTATAAATTGCTGAATATCATAAGAATTACTATTGAAATAAGTAATCCCTTACGCAGTATATGGTATTATTTACATATATATTGTAAATATAAGATAAAGTGTTTACAGGATAAATAACTTACTTGAAGTGGTTAGCAACCCTGTACATTGCTTCGACCTCCACATCCTTCCAGTTAGATGACTTTCCACTACCCTCAGTGTCACTTTCCCCCTCGTATCGCATCCATGATTGGGTAGTAACGCTTTTTTTTTTCGCTGGTGTCTTAGACGGAGTCTTAGATGTCTTTTTAGTTTTAGTTTTCTTCTTCTTTTTCTTCTTCTTAGAGCCACTCGGTTCTACCGGACTCACGTACTCTAAACTGTCACTATCACTGTCATGAGAAGATGATGACGATGAAGATGATGTTGTAGTTGGAGATGATGATGAACTGGTATCATGAGACCTCTTTTTCTTTTTCTTCTTAATGGGCGTGGAGGAGACTTTGGAACTTCTTCTTGACCCAGCTTTTTTTTCCACTTTCTTGTGTTTTACCTTTGGAGTTCTTGATTTGGTTTTGGTTTTCTTAGAATGTCTTTTTGATTTGGTGGATAACTGTGGGAGATCTGAGGGGGAATCCATGATCTCAACGTCAGATGTTCCTGAGTCATCAGAACTGTCCTCACTATCAGTATTTTCTTTATGCAATGCACGAGGAAGTTTCTTTGTTTTCTTCTTTGGAGGGATTGAGGATTTAGAGCTTTCACCTTTCTTACTTTCACTTTTTTTTTTAGATACACCCTTTTTTTTGTTCTTAGCGTTAGCTTTTCTTAGGTTCTTCTCTTCCATAAGTTCTTGCATTAGCTTACGTTGTTTGGCAGGTATCTCTGGGTTTTGAATTAGAGCTGTGAACTCTGGATCTTCTTCTTCTTCGTTAGAATCTTCAGATGATGAACGCTCATTTGAATCAGGTTTGAAATCCTCATCCGCATCCGTGTCGTCTATTGGGCTTCTAATGGGGTCTTCTTCGTCATCAGAAAATGTGGGTGCTGGTGAAGATTTCCTTTTATTATGTCTGGAAGGGCGGGTTATCGACTCAGACTGTGACTGTGACTGTGATGGGTATATAGTTGATTGCTCTGGCTGACTTTCATCCATCTAAAAATAAAAAAAAAAGTATATAAAGGTTACTAAAAATACACTGAAAAAGTCAGACAACATTCCCCCCTCTAGGAATTCCTGGATCCACCCCTGCGGCGCCGCCCGCACTTAGCAGACAATCTAATACGGTCTCACACATACTACAGACGATGCACTATACTCAATTCAAGGAACATCTTCTAGAGAAATACTATAAAAAGCCAAATACACGTGCACAACAGTATTACAAAGTATAATATCCAGAAAATCTGGACATAAGGTACGCGATGTGCAGAGTCATGTTGTTCATTCATTACGCAATGGACGACGTGCGCCATTGATAGGATGAAAATACCGAGAATCAAACAAATGAAGCTATGTCACGGAACCCTTACGTTATGTAAGATACACCTATTATCTGTACTCGATAACTACCTGTAATCAGAACAATTTAGACACTGAATTATGATGATTTCGCATGATTTCTTACCTCCGGTTGTGGCCGGATCACGGTACGTCAAAGATGGCGTCAAAGATGGCGTCCTTTCGCTGGTTAACTGAGATCGGTATGTAAAAATGTAGTCCTCCCGCCGGAAACCAGCAAAACCGGAAATGACCTTTCGGGCAAGTCACGTGACCAAAAGCGCGATTTACAAATATTTTGGTAAAATTATACAAAAATTTTGTAAATTTACAAAAGAATTTGTATATTTACCAAAAATTTTCGAAAAATATTCAGAATTTTTTTTTACATATACAAAAGGAAAAAACCCTGTCTTAAGCTCGACTTGGCAATATTTTTCATTTGTATATGTAAAGCATTTTTTGTATTAATTTATTTACCAAAAATATGTATCCTGTCTTTAAAACGCCCCCCAGATCTAACCAAGAATAAGTAATATAAGGGGTGTCCATATTACCTGCTCTTCCCATTTTACTTGACTTAACCATAATTATATATATATATATATATATATCCTTCCTGCAAGCACATACAGGCCTATCAACTTGTCTGAATAATAGACTAATACACCTGATGCGCCTAACATGATAGCTCACCGATTTTACATCTGAAAATCGGCAGGGTGCACTTTTGGCCTATATCGCCGCACTTTCTAAAAGTAGGGTACCTAAACTATACCAGATTGCATATACAATAAGTGAAGCATTTCTGTTAAATGTCTAAGAAATGACACTGAATTGAATTTATTTACAACAATGTTCATGCTGCTGCCATTCATAACAATTCAAAAAGGTGAGAGGTACTCAAAGGAAACTTTTTTCGTAATACAGCCAGTGAATTGTGGGACTTGTGGGCAGAGGGATGATTAGTGTTACAGACTATGGCTCTCATATTGTTGCTCTGGTAGCTACCCCACACAGGCATTGTCTTAATAGATGGCTAAACCCCTAAAACAAAATCTTCACCTGATTACAGATTGGACACTGTGCGCACAACCTATTTAAGGCTCCCATAGAGGGATATATTTTACCTACCTATAACTTCCTTTTTATTAGATCTTATCAAAAAATTCCAAAGGGAAGATTGAGTTAGTTACTACAGTTGTTGATATAAAATGATGACATCATCTCTTTAGATACTGTTGTCCTGCAGCAGTGAAATGAAGATAGTAGGTTTTTGGTAGCTTATCAGTGACAAAGGGGTCTAGCTTGGCCCCTGAGTAGCCTGCACTGGGGGGACAATAGGGACAATGGCTGCCCCCATGGTACAACTCACTACAGGCCTATACTCTACCCAGGTGAGAGATGCATGAGGTCTGGATCCAACCACAAACCATACACAGGCTGGGACTGGGGATGGACTGAAGTAGACTAAGTGACTTCACTGATACTCCATGCAGTATGTGTAACAGAGGGTGAAAGAAATAGTGTTTTTATACCAACACAGTTCATACATTTGCACTTCAGCGTGCTGGTGGTGGGGTGACGGAGCATTTTATGGGGAAGCTCTTCATTTTTTTGCTTTCCATACAGGTCATTTCTCCAAAAGGCTTTCTTTCTGTAAATGCCATTTTTATTTCTCAAGGAACTTTGTAGACATTTGTAGTAATCTTTGTATTTAGGTGTGTATAGCAAAGGTGTACCTAATTGGCTATACTGCAAATATCCATAAAATGTTTAATATCTACTCTGGCCTCTTGCAACCGTATTATGGGAGCAATGTAAGCTATCGTGTTAAGTGTTTCAGGTTTATTAGTCTAAAATTCAGACATGTTGATAGGCCTGTATGTGTGACTTGCGGGATGGGTATATATGTGGTTAAGTCAAGTAAAATGGGAAAAGAATGTAATATGGACATCCTTATTATTACTTCCTCTGGCTGGATAAAGGTGCTACCACCTCATTCTACAAAACAGCAAACCACAAAAATGTAGAGCAGGCCATTTCTTTTCACTATTGAATCTGTTCAGGTATGGGAGAAATACATTTAGAGGGTCACTGAACTTGCTTGCATGCCATCAAATCTTAGTGAGTTAGGACACTCTTGCCATTCAAGTATGAGTCATAGTGCAATCTCTCAAAAACAAGTAGAAACCGCACTGAAGGATGTAGGAGAAATACACTCAGTCGTATTGAGGATCAGTGATGGACTGTTTTGTATTGTGATATGGGTATATCCCAAATCCCAACATACTCTATGGGAAGGCGGATGTGGGCATATTTCATGTGCTGCACTTTTTAGCCTCCTTAATTTGTAACTGTATTGGAAAAGCACTAATATAAGCAGTTTTGCCTATAAAATCCTAGAATAAGTGTCTCCTATATGTCCAGCTCTGGGTATTATGGGTTTTGAAAGGTGAAAAAACTAATTTCCAAGCAATCCACTTATTTCTTCAATGACTGGTAAGAACTCCAAGAGTCACTTTATTATACAATGTCTCTCACGTCACAAGGATTGGATCAGAAATGGTTGATGTGCTGTCCATAATAGCAATGAATCAGGTTCTGGATTTTGGAAAATTGTTCTAGATGATAACAAGTGACTGGTAATCAACTACAAGGTATACCTTCTTCTTGGATGATAATGAGACCTTAAATTGGGGAGAAATTATATTACTCATGTCCAAGATTCAGATTTGCTAGTTATATCCGTATACAATAATATGTGCGTTATCACAAATACACAACCAAATAATATGTGATAAACATTTCTGTATACATACACGTTTGTGTGTTTGTGTACATGTGTTGCGATAATTTAAATGATATTATGTAAAGTGTATTGCGAACAATGATATCAATAACCTTCTTTGTGTCGACTCTTTTTGATCAACAAAATTTAATGTATAATTATCAACCACCTGCACATGGTTGCAGGTGATATGGGCACTTCATTAATTACGTACTCATCTTCTCAGAATTCTGGTCCCCTTTCCCCAGCCACCCACCATAGCTATAGACATACACATTAGTTTTAAATAGGGTCATGTTATCTTCAAGAAATTCATACCCCCATACCACCTTGATCCACGTATTCATTGGACAATCCCTCAGGAAGGAAATACCATCTTCAGCTGAGCTTAGTTTTACGTTATCATTGGACTATAACGATTAGATCGTTGTACCTAGGAGGATAATTGATAAATAAATGTTCCTTTTAATGTTTGAATATAAACCTGTGTAACCTATTCTTTGTATATATTATGTCTAATATAATTTCATTACATTCATAGTCCTGATATAGCTGAAAAATTGCTGAAATGGACGTTAAACTCTAACAATCATCATCATTATTATATTCTACTTCTAGCAGCAACAACATCGTCCATTGATTAATTTCAGTCATCAATAAGTCTGCATAATCTGCACTTATAACATAATTAACCCCCACCCCCACCGCCACCCCCTCCTTGGGGAGTGTGCATCAGATGATCTCTACCAGGCCTAAAATTGGTTCTATTGCCCTGCAAAACGGCTTTTCCCTTAGTGAATAGGAAGAACCCCCTGGGCCTTAGTCCCCCTGCGTCCGTATAGGTAAGACCAGTCTACCAGCCTGCAGGGGCCCATCCCCACGGTGGTAATTTCCCCAACATCATCTGAGGTCAGGATACGAAAATCATTGGACGTTACTGCGATGAATAATATCAAAGAACAGAATTAAGGATGTCCTTGATGTACTGAAACGTTGTGTGTAGAATGAAGATGTAGGATGTTGTTTGTGTGGGTGTGGGTGTGGGTGGGTGGGTGTGGGTGGTTGGTTGGGTGGGTGTGTCTGTGTGTGCACGTGTGTGAGTGTGTCTGTGTCTGTGTGTGTGTTTGTGTGTCAGTGTGTGTGTGTGTGTGTGTGTGTGTGTGTGTGTGTGTGTGTGTGTGTGTGTCCGTGACTGTGTGTGAGTGGGCGTGTGTGTCCATGTGTTTGTCTGTGTGCGTGCATGTGAGTGAGTGTGTGAATGCGTGTGTGAGTGTATGCATCTGTGTGTGTGTGTTCGTCTGCGTGTGTGTTAGTCTTGATCATTTTAGTGGCAGGGGCTGAATTCGGGGGGGGGGGGGTGGATCCGAGAGGTCCTGACCACCCCAACCCCCTTTTGGTTGACCACTAAACTACAAAAACGGGAGAAACGTTAATTGCACATAGGCGTATGAATGCACGTCATTCTATTATTTTACTTAGCCCCCTCCTTTTTTTCCCTCCTTTGAAAACTCCTGTACCCTCTGTTGAAATGGGGGTCCCATTCGGGCAACAGACAAGTGAAGCATCCCCTCAGAACACTGAGCAACACAAATGCAGATGTTGCCTGGTAACAGCAACTTTGTTGTTGCCAACTGGGCACCATAATGTAAATTGCGGTTAATAGGGCACTAAAAACTGTTGCATATCCTTAAACTAAAATATAATTTGGATAGCGCAATTTGTGTTGATGTGTTGACACTGCAATTTTTGCTGAGCAACAACTTCCATTACCTATTGCCTACCTCGTGCCAAGTTGTTATGGAGGTGCTGATGGCTTTTTGTTGCCTTAAGTAACATCCTCAATTTTTATACAAACTAGTTTTGTCCTCTTTTGCCTGACTAATCCTATTTGTCGTGATCTCTTCTTGTCACATGCAAAAACATGGGAATTTTAAATAGGACAGCCTTTTTCCTCTTTTCTGAGTACTTATAAATACTAGTTATTATTTATATGTTTGGATCATTATATCCAAGTACGACAAATATATTAGATCTTCCGCTCACTCTCTCCCTTCTATGAAAACATTACATCACGAAGTTAGGCTAAGAACTAATCCAGGAATGTAGATGATGTTATATGTTTTGGTCTGAGGAATCTTTGAATTTCAACAGTTCCAACAAAGAGGTAGGTTGGAATCAGGCGCGATATCAATGCTATAAATAATATTCTCCATAGTTTGCATAACAGTGACAAATTCTAGATTTTTAGCCATGGTTGCCATGGTTTCCTGGAATGTTAAAAGAACACCCAAACCTGCCAATACTGCTCCTATGCAAATGAGGATTTCCATGGTAACCATAGAAAACAAGTAAATTTCTGAAAATTGGAATTCAGAATTGAAGGCTTCCTTATCTATGCTCTGCAAATTCTGAATATCTCAAATAGAAAAGAATTGGAAGAACGTGACATTGTATTTTGATTTCAATTTTTTGCCCAGGTTATCTTAAGTTTTATCTTGATGAATATCCAAGGTTTGGCCTTTCTGACCTTAGAGTCTTCAAATAGATTTAACTTTTGTTCTAATTGAAATATTGACATAGTTTTTTCAGTATTGGAATCCCCAAGACCTCTTCCCCATTCAATATTCCAGGACATAAGACGAGGTCACACTTTTGTAAATCATGCTAATTCTCTCTACCATGGATAGCTCATTTACTGCATCAATTGTAACTGCAGGCTAGACTATAGATAACAATGCATGCTGGGAAATATGTAGACAAGACTTAAGCATATATTTTTTCATTAATCATGGCATTATTTTGTGGTTTGATATGTTAGAAAACTTGTATTGAAAATGTATTTGCACATTTCCAGAGTGGTAAGGGCCATACCCACTAGGCGATTATCCCTGAGTTGGCCAATAAATCGGTGCTAAATTCGGCTATTCTGCCCTTAGAATCGGCCGATTTTAGCACCGATTCAGATCAAACATGCACATTTTGATATACAGTACTGACAGGTGATCCTACGAATCAGCCGATTCTTCCAGTCGCCAGTTGCCAGTCACCAGTAAAATCGCCTAGTGGGTATGGGGCTGTACTGACATTGCATACTACCTGGTATATTCTTGCTACCTCCCTCTCAATAAGGGGCAGAAATATAGATGCAGGATGCTGTATATTCTCGCTACCACATACGGTCAATTTTCTAAAAGATACCTGCAGGTTTGCCTCAAACAAGATGCATGAATATTTTTGTGTCAACAAGTCACGGGGCTTTAGCATATGAATTTTCACCAATAAGAATCATTTGTAGATTAGTATGATAAAAAAAGAAGCATTCAGTATTTTTTAAGTTTTTGTATCCATATATATTTAATAATTTCTGAGTTGGCTTAGAACAATTTTTATTACAGATATGGATATAAAGCAAATATTTGTATATTTTCTATAGCATTTGCTGTGTTGTTGTTGACAACATCAGTCCAAATTAACCTGCAGATACCTAAAATACTGGAAATCAGCTAACCGTGGTAGCGAGAAATTTATCACTCTATACGTACCGGGGACTTTCTAGGTCGCTAGTTACCGGTATAGTATACACTGATAGAAAATAACTGGTGATCAACGGCCCAGAAAGGTTTTACCATCTTTATTGCCACACACATTCCTTAAAGAATGATAAATGTGACCAGCTCTGCCAATTATGGGCCTATTAACCTACGCTTTGTCAGGTCTATTCTCAATATTTTCAGAGGAAATAACCAAAAATGGTCAAACAAGCTAAATCAAATGTTGTGTAGTTTTATATGAAAATTCTTATTTGTAATTTTCTACAAATTTTACTCATTATTGCCATGGTAACCAGAAGGGGACCCCACAGGTTCTTCTTTATCTTAACACCCAAATAGGCCTGTGTTTAAAAAAGTGAAAACTGCGAGCGGTAGGCCTACATATATACAGCATGTCACTCGTCGCCAGTGCGGGTGATTTAGGCCCGATATTTCAAAACACCTTAAACTATTCCCTGAGTTCAGGCAACCTTAAACGTCGGGACATACTTCACCTTAAATGCTGCTTTCCTTAAACTTTAAGGTTGACTTGAGAATTTCGAAACACCTTGTCACCTTAAAAGTTTAAGGTGCCTGCACAACCTTACATTCTAATGATCTGAGGCTATTTTCCGATACTTTATCAAAATTAGTGTGATTCTGAACATGATTTGCGTTAGAAAATACATTTTCCTCTTCAAGTCAAAAAAAAATGTTGTGAAAATTCATGCAGAACTCATTGAGATATGTAAAAGTTTAGATCGCCGATATTGTTTACATTAAATTGATGACGACGTCGTTGTTACAACGTCGTCACCATGACAACGACGTTGCAGAACCACGCATGTAAACATCCCCAGATAGATAACAGAATAATTATAGTTCCCTTTCTTATTAATGATTACATTGTTGGTGATGTAATTATATTAAATTTGTGTGCATATTTATGTTAATAGTAAACAAATAACTCTGATAATACGAGTGTGTTAGACTAAATTTGAATATTTAAGCATCACCTCCCGACCTACCTTAAATAATTCACCTTAAACTGGCTCTTTTTTAAGGTAAGGTGCTTCGAATATCTGTCACATTTGCAGTTTTTTAAGGTCAGACCTTTAACTCCCTAGCAACCACCTTAAATGCACCAAAGTTTAAGGTAAAGGTGTTTCGAAATATCAGGCCTAAAAGCCTGGATTCCACGTGACGACAAATTTTCAAAGTTTCATAGGCGATACCGTGAAACATTGTTGAATTGCACATTCGCCCAAGTAACATTGAAAAAATTGATATTGTTGCCATGTTTGATTTCTGTCTTGCCTTCAGCAAAAGCTAGGCAATGTAATTTTTGCAGGCAACAGAACGGCAACAATAATTATTTAAGAATGTCGTTGCCTACCAGTTGCTGGACCGTTGCTGCGAATTTGTTGCCACGTTGAATCCATGCTAAAGTGTGGATTTCACGTGGCAACAGATTTAAAAAGATACATGGGCAACACTGGGAAACACAGGAGAATTGCATAATTTCCCACCTAATATCAAAAGATATCGTTGCCATGATGAAGTGCTTCCATTAGATTTACTAAATCTGATTAAATTTGTTGCCCTTAGCAAGAGATAGGCAATGTAAATATTATGGGTAACACAACAGCAACAAATCAGAACAGTTGTTGCCGACTGTTGCTATACTTCTGCTCTATTTTTGTTGCCACGTGGAATCCACCCTTTAATCAACAGGTCAGCGACAACTTTCCTGAATTGCCGCTGACCATTGCTCGGAAAAGTTCAATCACAATTTCCAAGCTGTTTCTGAAGGTGGCAAAAGGAATGAAAAATGCTGAATCTAATGGAATCAGTTCAACATAACAGCGATAATTTCTAACGTTTAATGAGTGACAATGCTGTTCATCTTCATTTCCCAGTGCTGTCCATAGAATTTTATAAATGTGTTGCCATGTGGAATCCCTATTTTAGATCCTGGGCCAGATCCAGGGGGTCGTTACCCCCCCCCCCCCCCCCCACTTCACCCCCCTCCCCATCCTCTTTTGGTGCGGACCTAAACTTGTCAAAGAGATAAATATGTTGCGTGCGTGAATGTGAATGGTCTTACATAGCATTCTCTTTGCTCACAAGTGCAAGCAACGTCGATGAGTTTCCCTGTCAATATATAAAGTATACAAAGTAGCTTTTACTTTGCATACAAAGTGCATTGAATCCACCGGTACCCCTGACTACTGCATGTGAAATACAATATAAAAAGTAAAAAGTAACTGAGGATTTTCCAATATTTTGGTAATTTTGGCTACGAATTTACTGTATAAATTAATATAGATTTTAGACTTTTGCAGTAATTAACAGTGAGTTATTTAAAACTTACAGCAAACTTTGCCGGCAAGGCCATTAAACATCTTTTTACGGTGAATAATACCACAAACGTACTCATTTCGGTTCAGGGACTTCTCGAAATTGGTTGCACCCTAGCAAAAGAACAATTTTCTACCCTAATTCGTTCTACTTATATCTCACAGATTTTTTCCACCTTGCTGATCCACTGAAGCGCGTTCCCCTTACCTGCAAAACGTCCTTAAGATCTTCTGTACACGGCGTCAAAAACTCCAAAAAATAGTTATCCTTTTCTTGTGTACTTTTGTCTCTTGAATGTATGGCTTGTACGTTCCGGACACTTACTTCAATTGCGCACTATGATCTTATAAGACGGCTTTGCCTCTGCCTGTGGGTAGAAACGAAATGATCATCCGGCCGGGGGAACTTGCCTTTATGACTGCTGGAACAGTGAGGCCCGCTTGGCGTAGCAATCGTTCAGAATCAGGCCAAGCCAAAGCACACCGGTGTTATGCCGCGCCAACAGTTCACTACTGAAACAAAGGCAACTAGAGAAGTGTGGAATTTTTTTTTATTATTATTGGGTTTATTACTGCCCCAGGATCTAAAATAGGGATGTAGGTGAATCATAGATTAACAAATATGTCTATATATACAAGGTGATCGAAGTAATGAACATCATAACATTGATATCATGCTAATAATATACGATCAGTTTGAAGGTTTTTTCTTTACAAAATGCACTTAGTACAATTTCATCAAATATTTCCTAAATTCTTGAATACTTCCAGATTTCTGCACATGCTTATTCAGTTCATCCCATAGCAATACTCCTTTATAATACGGGCTCTTAAAGGGAGCCAAAACCAATAAATTTAATGAAATTTTCCAAACTCAATTAATCATGGAAATCCATTCCCTGAGCCTATTTCTGGTCCATGTTAATATCTAAACCATGAAATATGGTACAAAAATCATTAAAAACATGTTTTCCTTGCTCAAATCAATTAATGTGGATCCGCAAAAATAGGGTTTGTTTACAAACAAATACAAATATTACCTTCTCTTGTGGCAAAATACTTCAGTTTGAGCTAGTTTTCACAGCTAGTACTTTACCATTGACCTTAACTGGACTCATCTAACATATTTCTATACTTATCTGATTTTTGAAAATGTTGTCAATTTTATTGGTTTTGGCTCCCTCGTTCCTTATTTATGAATGGTGTTTTAAATTTTACCTTCCCCTCGCTTCTAGTGCTACGAGTTGAGTCTGTTATAATATTTTCATGATTTGCGCTTAACTTGTACATCATTTTCAGAACTACATGCTTCTGCCTTACATGCAGCATCTTCAGTGAGAGTTCACTGTGTAGCAGTCGCATTTCATTACTCGATACATAACCATTTCTAACTGTTACAGTTTTAACCACCCTGTTCTGCAATGGTTGTAATTTCTTAAACTTACGTAGAGTTGTCGATCCGTATAAGATTGCTGAATATTTTTATCTATGAATTTTCTTATCTTTCCCAATGTAGTTAATCGGACATTAACCTTCGATATCACATTATCAAGCTGTTTCTCAAACACTAAATACTTATCTATATACATTCCCAAATACTTGTAATAGTCCACATTACAAATAATTTTATTCTCTACAGCTATACAACAGTTATTTTCTTTAACACATTTCCTGGATCCTGACAGCATATGTTTGGTTTTATCTTTATTCAGAACAATCTTATTCTTATCACACCATTGCAGAACGGTCTCCAGTTGCACAGCATTACTTTTGACCGCTTCCTTCTCACTGTCAACAGTACAAACTATCACAGTATCATCAGCATAAATATTACAATAATTATACTGATTGTGTATCAAACTACTGATATCATTAATATAAATAATGAAGATAAGCGCTCCTAAAGGACTCCCCTGATACACCCCACAAGCTACATCACATGACGTTGACACCATATCGTCCACTTTTGTCTGCTGACTTCTATTTGATAAATAGTCACGGAACCACTCAACACACGTGTCATGTAACCCATACATCGAAAGTTTCCTCAATAAAATGCTGTGATCTATTGAATTAAATGCTTTAGAATAATCTAAAAATAAACAACTAGATATCTTATTATTATTTATATCAGTGAATAATTTGCGTGTTAAATCCATCACAGCAGTATCAGTTCCATGTCCTTTTCTGAAGCCGTGTTGATTAGCCGTGAACAATGATTCATTCTCAAAAAACGAAGACAATTGACGGTACACACATTTTTCCAACAGTTTTCCAGGAACACATAAATTATTTATAGGCCTCCAATCCCCTGCGTTTCGAGAATTACCCTCCTTGGGTATAGGTGTAATGATACTACGCTTCCAGGTATCGGGAAATTTACCAGTATATAGGGACATATTGAATAAATAAGTAACTTCATGTATCCATGCACCTCTTCAACAATAACGAGTTTATACCATCCACACCAGATGATTTATGTACATCAAAATTACCAATATGCCGCTTCACTTCACTGGCCTCAATTACACTAAAACTCATTGATCTATCCAAACATGCACCAAACGTACCCATGTCACTTTCATCCCATTCCAGTGTACTCTGCGTATGCAACATTTCCCCCATTTCTGCATAATACCTGTTCATAAATTCCAACGCATCAACTCCTTCTATAACATCACCATTATTATCCTCAATACCCTGAATACCACCACTAAGAGATTTGCCCAGTACATCTTCATTTATGACTTGCCAAAAAAATGTTGGGTTTTTAATATTTCTGTTCAATCGTTCCTTAATAATCTCACCCTTTTTCCTATTAATCAATTTTGATACATTTCCTTTACCAGTCCTATAGTTGGCCCAGTCACTCACACTATTCAATCGAATTGCACAATCATACAGGTCATTTTTAATACGTACCGCATTTAACACTTCCTGGTCGATCCATTCTGGCCTATTCACCTGTATAGTCCTACTTACATATGGACATAATTGATCAATAACATCTTTGAAGATTATATACATCGTGTCCCACATATCAGTAACATTGTTATCCTGGAACCAGAATTTATACCATCGCATATCACTTCTTATAGCTCTATGAAGCTCAGCCACATTCAAATTCTTATAATTACGCGACCAGACTTTTTTTATATACCTTTTTAAATTTACCTTTTTTCTTAACAATAACAATCGGGAGGTGGTCACTTATACTCACATGCTTCACTCCACATTCAGTAATATCAGACAAATTACTAAATAATAGGTCGATAATTGAGCCTCCAGTTGCAGTCACCCTAGTATTCTCCCTTATTTTTTGCTCCAAATTATATTTACACATTATTTCCTTCAACTCCCTTACACCTCGTAATCTAGGGTTTCCAAAGTTGATATTGAAATCACCCAATAATATGTATTCCGATTTCCTTGATTCAGTAAAACAGGCAATTTTCCCTTCCATTTCTCTAGGAAATTACTTACACTTCCCTGTGGAGGCCTATAAATTAGCCCTATCCCTAGCCTCTTCATACCTGGTTTACATAAGTCAAGCCAGATCTCCTCACTCTCTGCCGGTACAACACTCAACAATGTATTCACATTAGTATAGGGTGCAAATTTATTTTTTACATACACCAATAACCCCCCCCCCCCCCTCGTTTTGCTATATTATTTCCTCTGTCTTGCCTAAATATTGTGTACCCCGCTCGAGACACAAGTGAATCAACAATACCTGAGTGCAACCATGTTTCACTTAGTAATATTATATCATAATCCCAAAAATGTACAAATAGTTCTTCAATATTTTTTAACACACTACGGGTATTCAAGTGTACAATTCTTAATCCCTTCCCCATTGGTCAGATAAATACCTATAACCAAACAGCATGATATCAAAAAATGAGATGACTAAACACTTTTCCACTATATATTCAGACACTAACCCCGGTTTACCACCGTTCATATCAGCGCCCATACAAATAGTTTATCAGAACGCGCTACATGAAGCCTGCACTCTCTATATCTAACTCATTGCACATCCTAGTACCCCCGTTTCCTCAACTCTTCCCGTCCTTCAACTAGTTCTCCCAGCCGATTTTTCCCATTCCAGTCTCCATTCCTTATTTCTTTACTGTACATCTGTCTGCCACACCCCCACTTTCTGTCAGTGCTGCCTTCAATAGAGTCTTTTCCAGACCCTGTCTTCACAGTCCAGTGGCTTTGTTTGTCTGGGTGTCGCTATGGTGACCACCGGGCAGCGGGGGTCAACACCTGTTATGTAATGCTGATAAGCACTGGTTCAGGGCACCTGATTGGCTAGAAACTTTTATTATTGTAAAATCATTTTAAAATATATACCATCCATGCACACAGATGACACATATATCAGAAAAAAAGACAAAGATTGGGGCTATAAGTACATATAAACAGAATTATGCAATTTTGTATACATAAAAGGTTATGGGTGGTGAAAAATCAGCAATTTACAAAGGCTCAAAGAGGAAATAACCCCAAGCTTGTCTGGGTAGCAGTTCTGGGCCTATGTCCTACACTAGGTGGCGTGGTCTGGAAAATCATTTATTAAATATACCCCCCATGTTTCCATGAGTAGGTCCCGTTCCCTTTTGTTCAGCAACATGTTCTGAGATAACATACGTATTTTGTAATGCTAATGTTTTACGATAGCATTCACATAGATAAAATTTAATGTTCAATGTTATAAGATAACATCTGGAAAATTGGGGATGTCGCATCAAGATCTAAAATGGCATTCAATATTATATAAACAATGTCATTAAGAATAAGATGTGATCAGAGAAGTGTGGGAAGTTACGTAACGTTCTAGGATAGCATTCATAATAAGCAATGTTATTGTTAACATGTTATGAATGAATAAACTATTTTCTGAGATCAAAAGAGTAATGTGGTTGCGCGGGAGAACCTCTCCCTTTTTTAATACAAAACTTTGGCACCAGTTCATGATTTATGAAGCTTATTAATGATTATGAGCACATACTTATTTTACCTACTTGATCTGTCGCTCGACATAAATCATAGGTGAATAATATAATAAGCCCACCCCGCACTGGGTATATCCCAGGGTTGGACAAGGGTTGGACAAAATAGACATATAAGCCATCCTTGTCACCTAGAATTGGAATTACTGGAATAACTAAGAATTATGATTTTTCTATATCCCCAAGTACTGATAAAATGTTATGATTTCTTAAATTTAACAATTTTGATACATTTGCAGGTTTGCCAGCCAATTAAAAGGTTGCATTTTAGGGAAAATGGGGTTGGACATTATGGGTAAGGCTGACAGGCTTTAACATTGGTTCCTATGGGAAAAAGGCCAATATATAAAACTGCATTTTACAAATTGTAGGAGCAATTTGTCAACTACACCACCATAGTTAATTTTGTTGTGCCCTTCTATCTTTGGGGATTAACTTAGAAAGAAATTGCTATGTAATTTCATGGTAAAATGTTATGTTGATGTCTACTTGGAAGGGCATATTGAAAACAGTATATCTGATAAACATCTAAAAACGCAAATACATACGTACAATTACACATTATTATTTGATTATTCCATATAATAATTATATACAATTGTATGTAAGTTACTAACTATTGAAAAGACTCATAACATGATATATGCTATATTTCATATGGACAATCATGAAATACTATTTTTTGTTAAGACTATTAAGCACTTTCATGCAACGTTTTTAGACATTCATGTCAAATACCAAATTGAAGTGTAGAACATCTAACTCAACGACGGCTTGTTGTAGACTTTGAAATTTATTAAGACATTCAAAGGTGGTCGAATTTACATGTTTCGGATTGTTACATCCTTCATCAGAATTTCAAATACCAGTACCATTTTCAAAACGTAATAACCATATGATAACATACAGGCCTATGTATACATAATATTTAATTATTATGGGGAGTACTGGGTCTAACAGTATGAGATATACATAATACTTTGTATAGGTATCTTAGAGAACCATCTCGGTTTAATGCATTCGGGACCAATCCTCCGGTACCACATCCATGCCTATAGCGCAGTCGGGAGTTTAGGTCTGCGCATGCGTGGTGCTTTGGCGCCACTAGTTTTCGGGGGTCAAGCGCGACTTTTCAGCCTATCAGGACCATCCCTTTACCAACATGGTGGCGCCCAGTGACAAACTCCCGTCAGCGGTATAGACGATGTGCAGATGACATCACACCTCCTAAAAATGGACTGGACGCCTTATTGGTAATCAATAATATTATTATTGGAAATCATTATTTCTCTCACTTTCCGAACATCTAGGCCGCATACCTTTATGGATTATGTCCAAAACAAACTCATGGAATCACAGTTGACACCTTAGCTTTTCACAATTAACCCCTTCCACCCCATAAGGCCTAATGTTATGGTTATTTTCTAATTGAAAAAGGAGTATTTTACCTACAGTCAAAAGGTAAATATCAAAATATTCCTGATGCTCCAAGGAATCTTCAGCTTTTTATATTATCCTTCAAAGATAATTAGTTCTTTTAGAGCGGATATTTAAGTATAGGACATCTTGCCCAATTTAGGGCAAATATGGCAAAATCTCGAAATCATCCTCTCAATTGCAATAATTAAGGAATTATATGGAAAAAACATATTTCTTATGAAATTTGTGTGAAAACTTGACTTTTATGAAAATTTACAGAGAATTAAATGGCATTTACAGAAATAACCAAATTTTCCTGAATGAGGCATTATGGGAAATTTGCAATGGAATGTTTTTTCTGGGAAATTCTATGTTTAAGAAAGGTCGTTATGTTGCCATGGTTACAGAAAAAAGAATATCAAGGGTCAATTGAACATTTGTCATGGATAATGTAGAAAATATCTTTGTTCACCTAATACTTCAAACAGGTAGAGAAATAACCTTCTGAATCAAAAGTTATTGCATTTCTATCATTTTCTATGATTAGATATACCTTCTTTTCTTTACTAAATATGGTTAAGTTCAAGCTGCCATAACATGGAAAGGAATATGATAATCAGGGCTGGGGTGTTTCTATTATACAAGAGGTAGGGCACTTCATACAACCATATCTTAGCTTCTAAAAGGAATATTTTAAAAAGGTTTGCAGCATTTGAAAGCTTACTTTCTCTTGTCTACAGATATTTTTTACCTCATGTTCTCAGGAATAGAGGGTTGAAGGGGTTAATAAATTCAAGATATAGCCATGTTAGTCAGGTATCAGGATGTTCAAAATCTGATTCCGTGGGAATTTTGTGAAGAAAGCAAGAGACACACCCAGATATTTTAGGGAGGCCCTAAGGTACAAGAAAATGTTTGGTGTCAGTCTGGGATTTTGCTCTGGTTGCCATGGCAACCATTTTAAGTAAAAAATAAGGGAAAATCAGGAAAAAGGTATTTTCATTTTTTTCAGATATATCATTAGATTAAAGCAAGAATCTAACTTTGGAATCATATAGGGGCACTGGGGCTCTAACATACAAAATGGTTTCCGTTTGAATCTCAAGGTAATCTCAAGGTCAAAACCCAAGGTCAAGGTCATTTTTCAGCCATTTTTTGTCTTAGACTTGAAAACATTCCATTCCACAGAGAGGTATATGAATTCAAAAGAACATATCACAGTGAAGATGAAAGCTAAGGTCCAGACCTTTAATTTGATGCCTTAATGATGTCCCTAGCTATAGTAGAAGTATCAGAATCTATACTGCGAAAAATGGATGTCCTCTACTTTACTGAGCTCTTCAGAGGTCAATGACCTTGTTAACCATACTGTATGATTGTCAGGGTTATATGTGGTTATGGTTATCACCTTTGTGATCATCAACAGGTGATACGCATTTTTTTAGATTAATTGTATTATCCTGACAGAATACAAGTAGGCTAAAGCCAGCTGTTTTCATTCACACATCAGCATCATACAGTATTTATAAATACATGCGCACACTTTCCAGTGTGTGTATAAGGTCCGTTTTCACATTGTTTCTAGGCCACTCCCAGCCCCTTTAGCATATAACAAATAAGAACCATACGAAACTCCTTCCCCACTAGGCCTATATGTGAAGCAAGAAGGTCGTACATTTCCAAATAATAATTATATGGGGCAAGGAGTTATGTTTATTTATAATGTGTATTACATGCTAATTGGGATGGGGGGGATCTAGAAAACATGTGAAAACGAATCTTATCTCGATATACATATTACATAACTATTTTACACCCATCCCAGTGATTATTAATTTACAGCCACAAATGTCCCCATCATAATAATCCTAGCCCTTTAAGCCGATTTATAACTATCCTTTCTTTTTCGAAATATGAAAATAGCATGAACAACAGCACTGCATAGGGTAAGGAAAAACGATGTTATCAATAAGAAATGAGGAGATAGAAATCGAAGAGTTTACACCTAGTCCACCCCTGGAAGTAACATTGTTATTGCCTCGGATTACTTTCAGAGCGATCTTACTACCTGTTCGGATTTACCCTAAAACCCCAAAATGTACACATATCCATATCTCTATCACATTGGTCTTGATCTGTAGGTATCCACTGGTTAGTATCATAATGCATTTAACGTGAATTATTGAATTGATATCAATTGTATCAATCACTGACACGCTAGCTCAAAAGTGCTTCATAGATATTGCGCCCTTTAAGCTATTGCCCAATGTATTATATAAATAGCATATATGTTATAGAATATGCCTATATTATATCGAATATAAAGACAATATTATTATAGAGTAAAAGAATGATAATTGTATGTATTATGAGGGTGGACATATTGAAATCTCAATACAAACACAAAGGCTTCTGTTGTGCCTCCTACCTTTTCCGACTATAAAACCCCCATCCCCCACCCTTTTGGTTGGAACTTAAACTTGCCAACGAGAAAACTTAAGTACACGACCACAATTATGGAACTGGACAATGCAATTGGTCCCTCGGATGGAATCAACTGAAAGTAGTGCTGGCAGTAGAAGATAGTTCCGCTTGTTTAGTTAGTCTAAGCTTTAAGATTTCACTTTAGAATATTGATATGATAAATCCATTACCAGCTAGGGAGAATGTCCTGAGATTGTTATCAACCCTTGGTGTGTCAGGAATATCAGCTAGCCTTTGCACGGGCAGCTCTGTGGGCCCTGCCCTCAGGCTAATATCCCTGACTCAACTTGGGTTGATAAAGGCCTGTTTCCACCGAACGACACTTTTCTCAATACAGCCTAAGATATGGAAAGATTTAGATATCGTTGATGGTCGTTGATAAAATCGTTCAGTGGAAACACAAAATCGTTAATAAAGACATTTCTGAACGACTACAAACGACTAAACTGAATGACTAAACTGAACAATTCACCAACGACCAAATATCTAACCTGTTTAATATTTCTGGACGACAGTTGCTCACGATTTCTCCCAAGGGTAATTAAAACCTATTAAATCTATTGTTCCCTCACTTTTCTGATCTCTGTCGTTTGAAAAAATCGTTCAGAGAGTCCAAAAATCGTTCAGATATCAGTATTTCAGTCGTTCAGTGGAAACAAGAAATTCTTATTTCTGAACGACCAAAAGGAGCAAAGATTTTCTTTTTTTATGTCGTTCATGGTCGTAGGAAACTCACCAAATAAAAGTCGTTAGGTGGAAACCCGGCTTTACCTACCTCGTCCCTTATCCCTGGTTCGTTAAGCCAGGTTTCCACCTAACGACTTTCACAGAGAGTTCCTAACGACCCTGAACGACTGTAAAAAAAGAAAATCTTTGCTAATTTAAGTTGTTCAGAAAGGAACAATTTCTTGTTTCCACTGAACCACTAGAATACTGATATCTGAAAGACTCTTGCACTATCTGGACAACTTTTTCAAACGACAGAGGCCAGGAAAGTAAGGAAACAATAGATTTAATTGCTTTTAATTGCTCTCGGAAAAAATTGTTGACATTTGTCATCCAGAAATATTCAACAGGTTAGATATTTGGTTGTTGGTGAATCGTTCACTTTAGTCTTGAGCAAATGTTGTTTGTGCAAAGCAGTCTTTAACAAAAATCTTAACCAACGATTTTGTGTTTCCACTGAACGATTTTACTAACAAACCACAAAAGATTCGCGAATCGTTCACTGTCGTTAGCATAATGTCGTTCGGTGGAAACAGGCCTTTATACATATATGTAGATCCTTAGAAGATTAACCCCTTCTTTGTGTATACTTACCAGTATTTTGAAAGATGAAGGGTGCAATGACTGAGAATTGTGCTGCCCCTGATGACAGAGGTCCCTAATCATTCATACCAACGATTCTTGACCAAACAAAGATTGATAATTTATGATTTTTCAACATTAAGCCGCGATGGTGGCGATAGTGAAACACACCACTCCCTGTAACGGTTTGCACAGACTCCCATAGGGGGCGCCACCGTCGACGATATCATGAAACAATATAGACCTTTCTGCAGAATCATGAGAAATGTGTACACATATGAAAAGGTAGGAGTTACATATCTTAGTGTAGCTATGATATCTTTGATCATAATTGTGACCCGATCTGACATAATGAGTCGCAAGTCGCGGAGATACGAATTTGAGTTAGTAAGATATGTTCCTCACCTCGAAAAGAGCTTCATTTTGATACCAAGATTGTGTTCGTACGATGATTAGGGCCAAAGTTAGGTTTTTCCCTATACGCGGTAGGCTGGAAACTTGATTCTGAGAAAAACGCGTTTGAAGTTTTTATGTGCGGTTTTGGTTAGACTCGGTCGGAATTCCTTGGATACCACTAGAAGTTTATCTCCCACCGACTTGAGACTTGGAATATACATTCTAGACTAGTTGAACTACAAAATACTGTGAAGTCATGCTTTAGAAATGGAAACTTTAATCATGCCGGCCTTGTAAAGATAGAGTACAATTCCTGTAAATCTGCACCTGAAAATGAAAAACTGAAGCAAGAGGGCAAGCTCAAACAGTCACAATACCTGTTCTAGAAGGCTGAATTGAAGTCACAACGACTTGTAAAGAGTCTATGGGAATGTTCAAGTGTATTTCAGCCTGTTTTGCCATAAATAATAAGTGTCATAGTTCCAGGTAAGTTGGATAAAAGTTCCATAAAGTTGAAAGATCACAAAACGTCAGTAAACTGTGAGTCTAAAACAACTCAAAAGGCACAAAAGTACCAATAAAATATTAAAATTCAAACTATATACAGGTATTCTAGTCTATGATTCTAGTTGCTAGAGGATGTAGACCGACCACGCCCCCGCCCCCGACTTTGGCTGCGTTTACGTTTGGGTGGGGGAGTGATCTCAGGGGAAGTGTCTGAGTCTGAGTCTGTTTCCATTTCACGTCGCATTTGGGCTGCTGTCTCTCTGTCTGAGTCCTCTGAGCCCGAGTCAGGGGTTTTTCCTCGACCCCGACCGCGACCTCGACCCCGACCTCGCCCCCGACCTCGGCCTCGCCCCCGACCTCGCCCCCTTCCTCTACCACGTCCCCTTCCTCGCGCCTCCTCCTCCTCCTCCTCCTCCCCTGCATCTCCACCTCCACCTGCTCCTGAGGGCCCTGGACCTGGATCTGGCGATGGGTCCCGCCGCCTTGGTGCCTCTGCTGCAGGCTCAGGTTCCGTGGGCTTGGGGCACGTAATGTCTTTGGTTTCCTCTGTGCAGAAGTCTCTGATGTTTTTGAAGAGGTACCACTGCCGACGAAGGGGAAGCCCAGGGGAAGGTGTGGCCGGTGGTAGGACCTTTGGGACGGCTCCAGGGTCCACAGTGAGCACATCCACTTCCTCTGGCTCAGAGTCAATGTACTGTCGGACGGTTACCTTCCCGGGGCTGTTTGATGAGAAGATAAAGTGGTGATACTGCTTGATCCCTTTTATTGGCCGGGTGAACGGGGTCAGGAAGGCTTGCCAGTTATAGGTTGGGACAAAGACGGCCCCATCTTCTGACCCACACAGCTGAGGGATGTTGACTTCTTTTTGGGTGCTGTCCCGGACCGTCTTGGCTAGGTCAGCAAGGCAGGACACCTCGGCACGGCGAAACCGCTGCTTGAGGAGACCGAAGCACCAGTCGGGGGCAAACTTGGTGTGGCCGGTTATAAGAAAGTTCAGAGTGATCTGCTTATGCAGACCAGTCAGGACCCGCCACATGAGATAGCCAATCACGTACTTGTTCTTGTTTTGCCCACTGCAGTTGTCACAGTGGAGGTCAAGGAGGCGTTCACCGAGGGAGTAGTTGGCAAAGTAGTGGTGGAGGTAGGAGATGACAGCGTTTGAACCCTTGCTGCCGCAGTGGGACTCATCAATAAGATAGTTTACTTGACGGGGGATGGCTTCAGCACACACGCCAAAGATGCCTACTTTGCGTGGGACGAGGAAGTAGAGGGGCCCTGGCTGCATGGGGGAGGAGGGGAGGTGGACCTGCTGTGCGTAGTCGAAAGATACATGCACCCGGATGTCAGAGGAACAGGGAGTGTGTGGCCCGAGCGCCGGCCGGCCTGCCTCGGCATACGCCTGCTTGGCAGCGGTAGTCAGTTCCTGGTAGAACTCCCGTTCCTTGGCCACCACCTCCAGGTGCTTCTGCTGCTTCTTTAACTTTGCCTGCTTAACTACTTCGGGGAGGTTAGAGGAGTAGGAGATGTCACGGTTGTTCCTCTGACACTCCCAGCATAGGTCAGTCATGGGGCGAGAACACACAATACGGGGTAGCAACTGGCGCCAGAGGTTACGGAAGGTGGTGACGGCAACCTGACGGTGGGCGTCCCCGATGGCCTGTAGATAACGTTTATGCACATCTACCTTCCTTGTGCTGGAGGGGAGGAGGAGGATGTCGTCGCGTTTGTGCGTGGAGACTCGGCCGGGGAGGACGAGGGCATAGGTTTCGGCGTAGGAGTTGATGAAGTTGACCACGCGGCGGATGTCTGCGAGGTCGAGGGAATGGGTGTTGGCCTTGCGTCCGCCTGACCTCTTAGTACGGGGTACGACCCCGTTCTCCCGATACCACTGGCTGATGGCGGTCATCTTGTTGATACTGCAGCTAAAAAACAAGAACACACAACTTACAATTGGAAATGGAATAATGTTGGACATACCAGGTTCGGTTACATAAAAATAATGTTTGGTTACATAAAATAATTATTGTGTACATGTTAATAAGTTACAGCAGGAGACAGGTTTAGGAACTACTTAGACAGAGAATGTTAGCTGCAGAGATGAATAATTACCTGTAGAGAAAGAGCAGGGTGTCCCGGCAGACCTTCCTGCCCCCGGCGGTGTAGTGGCTCCGTTGGTGCTGCCTGGCCCCCTTGCCCTTTTTCCCCTTCTTCCAGGTCGACAGCTGTACCGAGGTGTCAGTACAGGCACTTGTAACACCCAACAGGAGCATGTCCTTCTCCCCTGGAATGGAAATCCGACACAGAACTTTAGTGATGTACGAGCGACTGACTTTGTGAAAAAAAAAAAAAAAAGTTTAAGAAAGTTTCATACATTACTCTCGGCTGGGTCTACCCCCGCGGTCACTGAGGTTACTTGGCCGAAAATCGTATGTCAATGCCACAGAGGAAAAGTTACAGCCTCCAGGAGGTCATACAGGTATTATAGATGACAAACTATCTTCATTTACGACGGTTTATAGGATGGTTATTGGCCGCACCTGGAGTCAGCTGGGCGACCTCCTGCCGTTTGTCCAGACGCTCTGCCGTTGAGAACTGGACACAACACGGGCCGTCGTTGTGGTACTTACACGAGCACCTAAACATGACGAAAGTCCACATTAATGTCAAAGATATGTGAGGGCACCCCTATAGATTGAATTAGGTTCATTAGATGGCCGCTAAGAACTTTTAATTAGGCCTGAGAGAGCATAACGGTCAAGGCCGTCCATCGTTCAAGTGCGAGACGCCATTAAGTAGGTCACGGCGGCATACTTTCAGCAAATGTCGATTTTGAACATAAAGACAGATAGAAACATGAAAATAATTACGGGATATCTTAGAAAACATGTTTGGGCAACTTCTGATGGCCGGACAGGTCTAACGGTTTGGTATTTATAGGAATTTTCAAACGACACAACTTGGGCAATTTCGATCGCAAGTCGCAAACAAGCATGGCCTACCTAAATTTCTGGCAACTGTGAATTTCCTCCTGCAGCAGTTGGTCCGTCGGATCAGTGATAACCAGGGGCTCATCCTCGTCCTCCTGTGACTCCTCAGCCTCCTCCAAATCCTCTATGTCCTTTTCCGACAGGGTAGCATCCTCCTCCCCCTCCGATAAGTCCCCATCGTCCTCGGCAAAGACGAAGTAATCCTCGACAAGTTCTCGCCATTGCTCGTCGTTGGCGCCGCCATGAAGATTAGTCCGAACAATTGTATTTAGCGCGGCTGCCACGGCCTCCTCACGCTCCTTGGGGGTAGCCATGTAATCCTAACAATGTTTGGATCCAAACTGCACTTGCAGTTCAAGAAATAACACGCTAATTAACACGTTAGGCCTCATTGAACGCGCACCTGCTTCTGTCGGTCGGACCTTTAAATTTTACAAACAGTGGCGCTTCCGGCACGCCGAGGGGGTCTCAGCCAATCAGAGCGCTCGGATCGCAACACGTGACCTCCTTGACAACGATTGTTTACGGCGACGGCTTTCGCGATCCGCCTTCTGATTGGTCCATCCCCGTCCCAATTCAAAATCCGACGATGCGATTGGCTAGAAGAGGTCCCGCGCTTTTCGGCGGTACCAAAAGTTCTTGGGTTGTCGACTCCTAAAAGCGGCTCGCAAGTCGGCAAAGTTGATAAAAATCGGCGTCTCAGGAGCCTTTTGTTTTAACTCACTGAAGCAGAAGAACGACTTTGGGGGCCATTCTAACACACTAAGAATATTAATTTCATCAAAATATTTTGGGAAATGAAAGTCCTGATATAAAAGATTAAGAAAATGCAAGAAAGTCATTTTCGATAGTGGGGCCGATTTCCGACTTCAGAGGCCCATATCTCAGTTTGACCGCGCGCGACTTGCGACTCATTTTGTCGGATCGGGTCACAATTATGGAATGCAACAATGAGACCAAAGGTGGTCTATCACTCTGGGGAGCCGAGGGTATCTGGTAGCCTACCCTGGGCCCCTCAGATTCATTAAAAGTGTATACGATGAAACTACAAATACAAGGAATTCTATCAAAATAACTGGTGAGAACCCTTAGTGTTGCATGTAACCGCCAAGGGTTAACCTGGAACCCCCTCAGATTTTAGGGATGGGTAATCTCCTCTCTGCTCGGATAGAATTCACTTCAAATTATCAGGCCTCTAGACTTTCCCCTTCCCCAGTTTTAAAATCATGATGGTGATAAGAAAATTCTGACCCCCGGTTTATGTATGCTTCTATTTGACATACACAACAAGGCGCATTGGGGACCACCCATAAATGACGTCGTGCAGCAAGGGGGGGGGTGTCTAGTCCATGACGAAGGGGAGGAGGGGAGGTCAAACGTGGTAAAAAATAACATGACGTCATTTCTGGACAGCCCCTGGGCCCACAAATCGGCCAATTACTACCAAAAGAATCCGCCGATATCTTTGCCGAATCACATCATTAATCAGTATGCTATATAGAAATGAGCATGTTTAATACAAACTTGTGCGAAAATCGACCGATTATTACAGTAGAATTGGCCAGTTTCTGAGCTGACTGGTTGGCTGACATGGTCAATATCCCAGAGTTAGTATAGAGTTTAATCTCTCCTTTCTACTTTTTCTACGGTCAATGCTTCCTTGACCTGCCTCTACTCATCAGGCCGCCATGACCAAGGCAAAAAAGGCAATTTTTAATTTTATTCAAGTTATTTTCACAGCATTAAAAAGACCCATGGCATAATGGCACATATAACAGCAAACGATTGTTTCGTCAAAGCATGCACTGTTGTGCAAAAGTCGAGCATCAAATTTCATCCACTTACGATAACTTTCCTGGACCAAAAAACTCAGGATTTTTAGATCAAAATATCTATTTTTCACAACTTTTTACAGAATCGAAATTAGCCCAGTAGAACAGCCATTGCTCTGTCGCATAACGGGTTTGGCAACAGCGATGGTTTGCACCCTCTCGCTGTTGCGAGACATGTCCCTGTTGCGATGGTTCCCCCTGTTGATTTGCGGCTGTTCTGCTGAACCGATTTTAATCCTGTAAAAAGTTCTGGAAACTAGACATTTAGATCTAAAATCCCGGAAATATTCATCCCGGAAAAATGATTAGAAATGGGTGAAAATTGATGCCCAATTTCGCCTATAACAGCGAGACTTTGCCAAACCCCCACTGTTTTATAGAGCGATATCGCTCCTTCCGTTATGCAACAGAGCACATGATTCAACAGTGGGAACTATCATAACAGGAATGTCCTTGTTGGGAGACGTTGTATTGTTTCAAAATTGTATTATGCAACGGGCCACAGTGTACACACAAAATGGTCTACTAGTTCAAGTTATTTTTGATACAGGTACATTGAAGAATGATTTGAATATATAGTTGTTGGAGTCATTAAATAGATTAGTTTTAGTTTTATTAGAATAAATTAAAACAAAGTTATCAATTCATTTAATAAATTGATAGATAAGTGAATAAATAGATCGAATGACCTACTATGCCGTGTCGCATAATGAAACCATCGTAAAAAGGACGTCCTTGAACAAGGACATTGCTGTAGCTATGGGTCCCGCTGTTGAATTGTGGCTGTTCTCCTGGACCGATTTTGATTCTGTAAACGGTTTCTTGACAACTTACATTTAGATCTAAAATTCCTAAAATTGTCAGCCTGGAAAAATTATTAGAAATGGGTGAAAATCGATGTTGAATTTTAGTCTAACAGTGAGAGTTTGACCATGTGCCAAAAATTGCTCCTTATTTTTATTATGCAATGCACTAGTGGTTGCACTGACCTTTAGATAATACATAGTAAATCGCATTAGCAAGAAACCACTTTTAAATGATAGAGTGGCGATGTAAATAGATGAATTTGTATCATTTTTCATACTAATGATTCAAAAAATAATTTCCTTGTTTTGGTAAGCATTGGAGTTGCATTGGCATGCATTGGGTTGCATTGGCATCCAATGGGTTACGTTGGCACATGTCTTTTTTAACCAACATGTTCGTAAAATAACGCGAATCTTATGCATTGGGCAACGCTACCCAATGCGAATGTGAACCAATGCATAGTGAAATATGGCCTTAACACAACACGAACAAAACAGAACATCAGGAAGAGGTTGTTTTTTGTGTGTGTGTTTTTTTATATCATCTCTTCACATATACAAAGTTCTTCCAATAAGTGTGAATACTTATCATATACAAAATGATTGCTGTAATGAACAAATATGCCATATAATTTTGATAAAATACCATATCATAAACACCTATATTTCCGTTACAACGTCTCATTTGATCAAACTTTTCTTATCTCATCTTTAAACTCCCTCGCATTGGCTGCATCCTGCATAATGTATGTACCCAATTGATTCCATCTAGATATTCCTATATAATACAGACTCTTTAGAACTCTTTCCCTATTAGAAAAGGGCGCATTAACTTTAACTTTATCTCTGTTTTTCAAGGATATATCTGGTCTATCTATATCTAAAATATTTTCTTGCTTACTCAACCTGTACATCATTTTCAGTAATATTGAGTTACACCTACCTCTAACAGTATGAGCTGACCTGCCTGTTTACCAAATATATTGATCCATAATCAATTTTGCACTGAGCTTCCAGAGAATGCTGTTATTTACACAACCGGCAACAGGTTACTGGGGAATTATCTTCACCTTATTGGCGCCATTCTGTCTGGATAAATGGGGTGTTTCACACTGGTCTTAACTCTATGATCCAATTTTTCAAATAAGATATTTTGATTTTGAGTTGTCAATGTTTCAGACTTAAGATTCTGTGTTGCCTTTGTTGGCGTTATAGTAAGTATCATTAAGAGTAATCCATGTAAGTATGATCTCATCTTACATTTAAGATATGAGAAACACAGGGGGCCACTGCTTTAAAATGGATACAAGTTAGGAATTTCAATGTAGAACCAGTAGTGTATAAGAACTCAAACATAAATGAGACAAAACAAGATGGCCTATGGATATGAAAATTTGACCTGACAACCGAATATGGTCAAGATTGCTCAATATGATTGCATTCAAACTAACTAATATTGGTCTAGAGAAATAATAGTCAATGGATTAGGCATTCCTTTCATTTCATTCTAATCTTCACACCTAGACCTGTGATAAAAACACCTAGCCTTACTTTTTCGCCAGCAATTTGCTTACAATTATGACAGTTATGTGGTGACAGATATTTGTCAGAGAAACCCAAGGCCTCAAAACAGGCCTATGGTCTTGAAAGAGGCCTAGGGACTAAGAGCCAGACAAAAGGGTTACACAACCCTAGGTTCTCCCACTCAAGACCCAGGGACTCTTCTACCCCAGATTCAAGGACTGCTCCCTCCTACCCCCAGACCCAGGGACCACTCTCCTCTATCCCCAGACCCAGGGACTACTCCCTCCTACCCCGAGACCCAGGGACTACTCCCACCTATCCATAGACCCAGGGACTGCTACCTCCTACCCCTAGACCCAGGGACTGCTACCTGCTACCCCAGAATAAGGGACTGCTGCCTCCTACCCCCAGACCCAAGGTCTACTCCCACCTACCCCCAGACCCAGGGACTACTCCCACCTACCCATAGACCCAGGGACTACTCGACCTACCCCCAGACCCAGGGACTAGTCCCACCTACCCCCAGACCCAGGGACTACTCCCACCTACCCATAGACCCAGGGACTGCTCCCACCTACCCCCAGACCCAGGGACTACTCCCACCTACCCCCAGACCCAGGGACTACTCCCACCTACCCATAGACCCAGGGACTACTCGACCTACCCCCAGACCCAGGGACTAGTCCCACCTACCCCCAGACCCAGGGACTAGTCCCACCTACCCCCAGACCCAGGGACTAGTCCCACCTACCCATAGATCCAGGGACCACTCCCTCCTACCCATAGATCCAGGGACTTGTTACAACAAGTACAACAAGATCTAAATCTGGTTGACATTTGGTGCCGCCAGAACAAGTTGACAGTTAACATATCAAAAACCAAATCTGTTGTCTTTCAAAATCAAGAGCAATATGTTATTCCTAAATTCATTATGGGTGTAGGGCACATCGACAGTGTGAAAATATACAAATATCTTGGTATCAACCTTGATTCAGCACTGAATTTTAAATATCAGTTGAATGAGACTTATAAAATAGCATCCCATAAACTGTTGTTATTGAGGAAAATAAGGAACACAATAACTGATTTCACAGCATTGACTGTTGTTAAGACGATGTTATTGCCATATCTTGATATGGGAAATTGTTATTTCTCTGCTTGTCTACAGTACGATACTCAGAAGCTAGAAATACTACTAAATGTGGCTTTAAGAGTATGTTATAGAATCAAAAACCCAACTGAGATACATTTGGTTGATTTGTATACAAGAGCTAATCTACTGCCACTTCACTATAGACAGCAATATTTTTTATTAAATATTATATATAGACTTATTAAATCCAATGACATTGTATTAAAAAACCATCAACATAGAACTAGGAGAGCGGAGGCACCGTTAGTTTACATACCTACTACTAGGTATGAATATATTCTGAAATCAACAGTGATCTATGCTAAATCACTTTGGAACTCCTTATCCACTGACTTGAGGTTGATTGTTGAATACCAGGGTTTTAAGACAAAATTAAAAAAACATCTAACTGAGCAATATGAACAGGCAGAGATTGCTAAGCTTGTAGCTGGCCTGTTTGTCTAGTTGGATTGGTATTCAGGATGTAGTGATGCTTATTGTAATGTGCTGTCACTAATGTATATGAAATATGTTATCTAATTGGTGATTTTTCATTTTCATTTCATCTCATCTCATTCAAATCATTTAGTAATCACAAAACCATATTAATTTAGGTAAAAAACCCCACTCAGGGAAATTATACTATGGAATCTTTTGGAATATGCAATTGTAATAGATTAAGTTATGGCTGGCGATGAGGGAAGACAGGATTAGTCCTACTCATCCCAGGGTAAATAAAATTGTTTAAAAAAAAAAAAAGATCCAGGGACTGCTACTTCCTACCCCCAGACCCGGGGACTGATCCCTCCTACCCCCAGACCCAGGGACTGCTCCCTCCTACCCCCAGACCCAGGGACTGTTCTGTCCTACCCTTAGACCCAGGGACTACTCTCCTCTACCCCCAGACCCAGGGACCACTCCTCTCTACCCCAAGACCCAGGGACTACTCCCATCTATCCCCAGACCCAGGGACTGCTCCCTCCTACCCCCAGACCCAGGGACTACTCCCACCTACCCCCAGACTCGGGGACTACTCCGACCTACCCCCAGACCCGGGGACTGCTTCCTCTACCCCCAGACCCAGGGACTGCTCCCTCCTACCCCCAGACCCGGGGGCTACTCCTGCCTACCCCCGGACCCGGGGACTACTCCCACCTACCCCCGGACCCAGGGACTGGTCTCACCTACCCCCAGACCCAGGGACTACTCCCACCTACCCCCAGACTCGAGGACTGCTCCCTCCTACCCCCGGACCCAGGGACTGCTCCCTCCTACCTCCAGACCCATGGACCACTCCCTCTATCCCCAGACCCAGGGAATCCTCCCCTCTACCTCCAGACCCAGGGACTCCTCCCCTCTACCCCCAGACCCAGGGACCACTCCACTCTACCTCAAGATCAAGGGACAACTTCCTATATCCCCAGACCAAGGGTCCACTCCCCTCTACCTCCAGACCAAGGGACAACTCCCTCTATCCCCAGAACCAGGGACCACTCCCCTCTACCTCCAGACCCAGGGACCACTCCCCTCTACCCCCAAACCCAGGGACCACTCCCCTCTTCATCCAGACCCAGGGAATCCTCCCCTCTACCTCCAGTCCCAGGGACAACTCCCCTCTACCTCCAGACCCAGGGACCACTCCCCTCTACATCCAGACCCAGGGACTGCTACCTCCTACCCCCAGACCCAGGGACTGCTCCCTCCTACCTCCAGACCCGGGGACTGCACCCTCCTACCCCCAGACCCAGGGACTGCTACCTCCTACCCCAAGACTCTTAGACTACTCCCTCCTACCCCTAAACCCAGGGACCACTCCCCTCTACCTCTAGACCCAGGGACCACTCCCCTCTACCTCCAGATCAAGGGACAACTCCCTATATCCCCAGACCCAGGGACCACTCCTCTCTACCCCCAGACCCAGGGACCGCTCCCCTCTTCCTCCAGACCCAGGGAATCCTCCCCTCTACCTCCAGACCCAGGGACCACTCCCCTCTACCTCCAGACCCAGGGACCACTCCCCTCTCCATCCAGACCCAGGGACTGCTCCCTCCTACCTCCAGACCCAGGGACTGCTACCCTCTACCCCTAGACCTAGGGACTGCTACCTCCTACCCCCAGACCCAGGGACTACTCCCTTCTACCCCTCAGACCCAGGGACTGCTCCCTCCTACCCCCAGACCAAGGGACTACTCCCTCCTAGCCCCAGCCCCAGGGACTGATACCTCCTACCCCCGGACCCGGGGACTACTCCCTCCTACCCCCAGCCTCAGGGACTGCTACCTCCTACCCCCAGACCCAGGGACCACTCCCCTCTACCCCTGAACCCAGGGACCTCTCCCCTCTACCCCTAAACCCAGGGACCACTCCCCTCTACCCCTAAACCCAGGGACCACTCCCCTCTACCCCCAGACCCAGGGACCACTCCCACCTACCCCCAGACCCAGGGACTACTCCCTCCTACCCCCAGACCCAGGGACTGCTCCCTCTTACCCCCAGACCCAGGGTCTGCTCCCTCCACCCCCAGACCCAGGGACCACTCCCTCCTACCCCCAGACCCAGGGACCACTCCCTCCTACCCCCAGACCATGGGACTGCTCCCTCCTACCCCCAGACCCAGGGTCTGCTCCCTCCTACCCCCAGACCCAGGGACCACTCCCTCCTACCCCCAGACCCAGGGACCACTCCCTCCTACCCCCAGACCATGGGACTGCTCCCTCCTACCCCCAGACCCAAGGACTACTGTCCTCTACCCCGAGACCCAGGGGCTCCTCCCCTCTACCTTCAGACTCAGGGACTCTTCCCCTATGTTCACAATTCAAGACTACCTAAAATATATACCACATCAGAGGTAAGTCAGGCCAACCAATCAATTAAGGTCTAGGACCATCACAGGTTAACCTTGAATGCTAGCATATTCATCTGAAAACAATTTACATTTAATCGCATGCAATGGGCATTTGATGTTTTTTATGATTTAAAATAAGAAAGGTAGGATCTACTATTGCCCGCAAAAGGCTGAACAGAATATGCAGTGAATATGCCTAAGCTGTCCAGATAAAATTATCAAAAATAAGGGTTTAGTTTCGTTGTAAGCCAGTAGGGGCCCGTGAGAGTTCGCTAAGAGGATTCATGCAGACCATAGAGGCACCTGGTGTTTGAGAGGGAAACTAATCATACCTGACTAGCTACGTTGGTCATAATATAGAAATGAGCGTGGTCATTGATTAAACTTGTGACATGGAGCATAATGACGTGAAGGGAAAAATAAATGACATGACGTGCTTTCCTGCTTTACTTCTATTGTTGATTATTTTGCTTACTGATTATAATGCAGTACTACTGTCTAGTGTGAGGTTAAGGGGATTCAAAGGCGATTTCAAACTCAAGTGGCTTAAGGGGCCGTCCATAAATGACGTCATGCTATTTTTGACCTTTTTTTGCCCCCCCTCCCCTCCCCCCTTCGGCATGCTTTTACTATAGGAATATATAGGGGACTGGATCCCCCCCCCCCCCGGCACATGACATTTATGGGCGGCCCCTAATCATGGTTCACTAATTATATTTGGTAAAGGGCGTGGGGGAAGAGAAACATTCAAAACAACTCAAACACTCACAACAATAGAGAAGGCCGGGGGATGTATTTATATTTATTCAAAAAACGGAAGAGACGGATTGGTAGGTCTACACTACCCAGCACTCAAATACAATCAAATAACGGAAGAGATGTATTCCAGCTCTAAATAAAACAGGACTAATTTTAGGCCATGAAACGTTATAATAGCTCCATGAGCAAAGTAAAGATTTGTGAATCCGAATTACTGAATATAGGTATCTGTAGGCTGTATTCCACTAGCCCCCCACCCTCAACGCAATCCCCCTATAGGAATTAAGCTTGATTTCTGAATCACGCGTGAAGGGCCATACATAAATGATAACACACACAAGGGGGTGGGTGGGTGGTTTGAATAGTGTGACACTGCCTGAAAGCGGGCTTATTTTCAAGTTTAAATCTGAAAGTTTAGTGTGACGGGGGGGGGGGTCCTAAAAATACCCTGAAAAAGTGTGACATCATTTATGGACGGCCCCTGAGGATAACAGTTTATTATAATATCATGTTCTATATCATAAGACAGGCCTAGGGTTTTGAATTCCTTTCAAATGGTGTGTAATCTGTATGGGTTTTCCTAATACTCCTTATGACAATTTAGAAATAACCCAAGTGTCAGTAATCAAAATCGCTTAATGGAATACAGAATTTAATGATGTTTCAGCTAAATTTTACATTATTAAGATTTGACCACAGTTTTGCGTTATGTATTTCAGCTTTTAAAGATTTTTCGATTTTTGGGCACTGTATAGCCTTTGGGTAACTTTTATAGTCCTACCCCGATTTATAAGTGACCATCTTCTGATATGATACGCTCACATTCAAAGATGATAATGATAATTGGAAGAGCTGGATGTAACTCAAGATCTAGAAGTGAATGTTGGAAATCTTTTGTAGCAAATGCATCTTAAATCGTGATTCAAATACTGTACCCTTGCTTTCTCAAATCAGGTATACAGAATGGGTAAATGACACAATTTATGATAAGTTTTTAATATACAAGGGGTATCCAAATAAAGTCGGTATGGAAATATTCTGATTAAAACGTTTCAATTGGATTGAATTATTATCATATATCTTTTATATAGGCCTATTGCAAACTTTACCCATTACCCGCGGTTTATAGATCAATCAAATAAATTAATGTTTAATAATACCATATAAATATGGATGCCTCACCGCATCCGGTATACCAAATTGATCCATTTCGGATCAAATGTTTTCATCAAATTTCATTGTTTTTCTTGTTATGTTATGTCCCTTTCTAATTCTTCTTTTTTTTCAATCCCTTTCCATTTAAAAACCTGTATATTCATGACAGAAAATTTGGCTGCCAATGAAGGACTCACTATCCAAATAATTATAAGATAGGTCCAAAGTAATTCCCAAATATACCAACACCCAAATATTGCATGTTCTTTCTTTCTTTTCCAATGGAAACACATGAGCTAACTCTAAGTTAAGAGTCATTTGGGAAAAGTTTACTGTAAACACGAAT
Source organism: Lepidonotus clava (assembly GCA_936440205.1). Classification (NCBI taxonomy): domain Eukaryota; kingdom Metazoa; phylum Annelida; class Polychaeta; order Phyllodocida; family Polynoidae; genus Lepidonotus; species Lepidonotus clava. The sequence continues at coordinate 12,801,324 of OW387138.1, forward strand.
TGAGTGTAATTCACAATAACCTTTTGAATGTTTGTAGTTATCTTATTTCAATATGTTCCTTCTTAACTGACAAGCTCTGCTTATTTTCTACACCAACGACAATTTGAACACCCATATCAAAGATTATACGATACAATAATATTGTATCACATCAATCATCAGAGTTTATGTGATATAATAATATCATATCACATACATTTTGCTATAAACTATTTTGACTACACATTTGCCGTTTGAGGAGAGAGGACTTTTCGTTTTGTACATTTTAATATAAAGGAAGTCTATAATTATAGTTCCTCTAGACTGGCAAAAATGAGGTGTGTTTTTAAAAATGATATATCAGACCATAATGGGCTCATACAACCACCAAAGTAGGTCAGGTCAGGTGGGTGGGTCAATTACCTACCAGACGCAGCCAGGTGTGACGACCAGGTAAGTCGTGACGTACCTGTCCCACACCCACAACCTTCCCTCCCACCTAACACCCCCAACCAACTTGGATGGGGGGTGGGGGGCACTCAGTCTTTAAACGAGACCAATCATGGGAATTGGTGTCCTAGTGGGGGAATGTATGAATTTGAATTTGCAATCCTACCTTTCAGACAATGCAAACCATTTGTAGATATTCCCATAATAGGCTGAGACATTTCTGCCTGGGTCACACTTCTTAGGAAAATATGCATCATTAACTAGATTTCATCAAAAACTCACTTAATAATGGACTTAGGCCGAGAACAAAGCAACTTTTATCCCACTAGGCTACCATATCCTATGGCTGGTCACGAATGTAGGTACCAACTGAAAAAATACAACCCCTCTATTTGAGCATAATTTACAATTTACAGCTACAGCCCCTGGAGGTTCTGACTGCAGTTGGTACCCATTTCTGGACCGAGTACCCCCTACCTCCACCCCCGCCCCCCACCCACGACCTTCACACGGCCTATCCAACACCCCCAATATTAAATCTTAATCTATATACTGTAAAGTAATAGATATAGTGGTGTCCTTACCCTTTTGGGTCAGGACTTTTTTCTATTTTTGTCATCAGAGTTTACCCCAATAGCCAGTACTGTATATACATACACGTGGGACTACCAGTAGCTATTTTTAACGAACCGTCTCGGTCCCCTGCACCCTTACACATGTGGGAGTCACGCTTTTAAAGTTGGGTAGGAGGAGCAGAGGTGGCTAGATAGCAGACGGTGCAGTTACACTGTGGTACCAGCCCTGGTAACCTACACACCTGTATTTAATATGTGCCACCTGAACCCACCTGCCATCTGAATTAACAAGGATTATTAAAGCCTTAAATGGATTAACAAAGATTATAACATGCCATAGGATTTTCTCTCCATGCTGGATACATACTTCATACACACACTGGAACAGGTGAATAGGTTTCACTATACATGTATGAGCTTATAATAGTGACAGCTTTTTCTGGGTCTCAAACTCTCATGTGGAGTTAAAAACAAACAGGGAAGACCCCGTCTGAACTGTGACTCCAAGTCACGACGACCTACAGACATGCCTTTGAGGAAGTTAACATAGCAGAGGATTTATCCTATGTGTGTCGTCTAGGTATTTACAGAACTAAAGGTGGAGGATTTACCATGGAGAAGCAGTGGACAGTGGCCGGAGTGGGGACAGGGGCTAGACCCCTTAGGTGGGGGTTACTTGTGTTAGTAGCCCTCATTACATGGACAATACCCTTAATAGAAGGTAGGTGCTTTTTTATATTAATAAATGCAATGCTCCTATAACATCCCTCTTAAAGCTTATTTTGCTATCTATTATGTTTCGGATAACAATGTATATCATAACCAACTACCTCTATAAAAGGAATGATTTGGTATTAGTAATAGTGATGTAAACATGACACTTGCCTATACCAGGGGCAAATCCAGGGGACCATGGGGTCCTGACCTCCCAGCCCTATTTTTGGGTAGGAATTGAGACTTGCTAAACAGATAAAACGTCACTCATGTACACTCATATGTGCAACGTTTTAGAACTCAACCTATGTACAGACCCCCCCCCCCCCTTCCGAAGTCCTGTATCTGCCCCTATTATATTATGTATTTTATTATGATATTTATATATAATATACACTTATGTAAAGGTTTGCACTGTGATATTCTTACAATTAAAAACACTGTCTACAATTACATTTACAATTACATATGCCACTTAATTTTCAGGTTTCTCCCTTTGTTCAGCTTTTCTTGAGCACCACATGCAAGTGTTGGTCAACTAAAACTGAACAATAACTCGAACAAAGTAGACTGGGTATATAAAAAAATATATTAGTGTCATGCAGACAGAACTTTAGGTGAAGATGAAAAAGTATTCATAGAGTGAGTAAGTTGAGACCATGTAATATTCCCATCATGAGTAACTATAAAGGTGCAATGGTATGCATAGCTGATTTGGACAATGGCCAGTGAAACTAAGTAGGGTAGAACAGTGGCCGTGATATAGGCACTAATGCTTATAGATCTGGGCCACAAGGAACCACTCAAAAACATGACTATTCTCTGTCACCTCATGGCAGTTCTTCTTTTTTTTTTCTTCTTTTTTCTTTGTTTGGGGGGGGGGGGGTTGTTAATTTCTTCACGTGTAACACATGATCTTCCAGATGGTTAGATAAATAATGATACAATATTATAGTATAGGACTATATTAAGATGAATTTTACATGATTGATGAGCAATAGATAAGTTACAGAATCTTTAAAACATAGTCCAGGGTCACGTCAATGTAAGGTCAATATATTCTCCTATATTCTCAAACGTTTAACAAACTGAAGCTCTTATGGCACATACAAAGTTTACTGACAATATGTGTTCTGTTAAAGTACAACACAGAAGAAAAGCGTTAAAACTGAGCTGTTTCTTGCTGACCAGATCTATAGATTGGCATAGAAGTGGGTTTTAGGTCCTATGATCCACATGAGCCTAATAAGGCAATTCCTTATGTAGGTGAATTTAAGTATAGCTTGAACATATTTAAATGTGCACTGATCCTATATAGCTTAATAAATTAGCGTTTGTTTAAATCCGCGAAATTATGTTCAACGTGAAATGTCCATAACATCTTTGGGAAGCGATACTATAAGAAATTGCATTTCAATTTGTGTCAAATTCACGAAAATGCATATGTAAAAGCTAAAATAACTCTGCTTGCAATATAAGCTATAGCGTGTTACACTTCCTGGAATTATTCTATTCTGCACTGTCTTTCGATTGCAAAAGAATACTATTATATTGCATACAGTAGCCAAACTATATTTGGTAAATAACATTCATTACATTTCTCAAAGTAGATTTGTTTTTACGAAATTGCTATCGAGGGGAAAAAAGATCAAGCATATCTCTTCGTGTACTAGCAAAGTGACTTTTAGGGATAGATTTGATATTGAATTAGGATATTGCTAGATCATCTGTGAAATTGCCTTTCCCACATATATAAGTCATCGTCAAGGGCAAAAATAATAATACCTTTTGACCTAGCTGAAAGTGTTCTTGCCACATGGCCTTAGGTCAAGCCTATGGTGGGGTGAGTGCCTATGAGACATAGCCTGCCCTTCCGGAGTTTTCACCCTCTTAGGGCTGTTTTGTCTGTTAAAGTACAGAAAAAAAACATACGTCTGGCATTTGGCTTTAACAAGTCAAGTCAAGTATATCAATTGTACATGTATACCTCACATCCTGGACACGATACCAAAATCATTCGAGTTGTGCGAGGTTTAGATATTATTGTCTTAAAGGGAGCCAAAACCAATAAATTCTATGAAATTTTCAAAACTCAGATAATCATGGAAATCCATTCCTTAAGCCTATTCCTGGCCTATGTTAAAATCTAAACTATAAAATATAGTAAAAATAATTAAAAACACGTTTTTCTTGCTCAAATCAATTAATGTGGATCCGCAAAAATAGGGTTTGTTAACAAACAAATGCAAATATTACCATGTCTTGTGGCATTCTACTTTAGATTGAGCTAGTTTTCACAGTTAATACTTTATCATTGACCTTAACTGGACTCATCTAACAAATTTCTATACTTATCTCATTTTTGAAAATTTTGTCAATTATATTGGTTTTGGCTCCCTTTAAGGGGGTACCCATTGAGCGATTCACCTAGGATTCTGGTTGTTCGAGCGATCAGAGGATGCCTATGTACTTATTGGAAGCCCTAACGTAAAATGTAATCTTTTGTAAAACAGATATGTATGTATGGCAGGAGTGGATAAAGGATTTTTGAAAGGGGGGGTCAACATAAAGGCTAAGAACTAAAACTGCATGCAATTGTGCATAAATGCAGGGCATTTTATAGTTTAGGGGTCCACCAAAGGGCGGGGGGCAGTCAGGACCCCCTATTCCCCTCCCCCTGGATCCCCCCCCCCTTGATAGATGGTATTGGGGTACACCAGTCAAGGTTTCTGAAACACCAATAATTAAAATTTAATGTGCATCTACTCTGGGCCGATTAATCCATTTTGCTACTCAGTGAAGAAGCATCAGAATGACATCCCAATTTGCATTTTAAATGTAGAAATGTAGAAAGTCATGTATAACTATATTGAAATGCTGTTTACATGTGAATAGTTCTCATATTTTAGCCCAGTCAATGCCTTGAATTTCACTGAGTATAAAGACCTAAACCCACAGCGACCTGCTGATCATGTTTTTGAGTGATCGCCCGTCAGTTTATGGTATTGATATGTACAATTATGTTTGACCTGAACCGCAGGATCAATTCTCCTATATTATTAGTAGAAATATAATATTAGGTGATTTATCCACTGATTCAATCCAGAAGGTATGGAGCTTAAAGTGGGTTTCCACCAAACGGCTGTGGTTGAGAATATGTGATGACTACCAACGACTGTAAAAAAGGAATTATCATTGACAGTTTTGGTCTATTAGGGACAACAAATTTATTGTTTCCACTAAATGACTAAAATAAAGATATTGAGAGAGTACAGACGCGTACCATTCCTAAAATAAAGATATTTCGACGATCCTTGGGCATTGTGAACGACTAATACCACCGACTTGAGGTAGAAAATGTTAGGAACAATGTATCTAAATTGCTTTTAATTGCTCTTGGAAAAAATCGTTGGCATCCGTTGTCCAAAAATATCTAACAGGTTAGATATTTGGTTGTTGGTGTATCATTCACTTTAGTCTTGAGTAAATGTCATTTGCAGTCATTCACAAATGTCTTTACCATCGATTTTGTGTTTCCACTGAACGATTACACTAAAGACCACAAAAGATTTTTGAATCATTAAACGTCGTTCATGGTCGTTAGCATAATGTCATTTGGTGGAAACAGGCCTTCACTGTTCAACCACTCCTGATACCAGGGGAAGATTGGATCCATTGTTTGCCCAGAAAGGTTTCGGTTTGATAGACTTGTTTATTTTTGACATTGTCAAACTTGTTTTGTCAAGCTATACCACATCCACCTGGCACACGGTGACTCGTGGTCTGGTCTGGTATGGTACCATCAAACCATGTCACCACACCTATTTATAGGGGGCAGGGTGGGTCCAGGGGGGTCCTGACCACCCCCCTCCCCTACCCCACCCCTTTTGGTGAACCCCTAAACTACAATAAGAGGGGTAAATGCCGCATGTTTATGCGCAAATTTATGCACATGGTTTCAGTGCTTAGCCTTTATACTGACTCCCCCCCCCCTCCCCTCGAAAATCCTGTATCTGCCCCTGGGGGGTATCTCTAGGGACCTGCCATTGAGTATGTTTCCCCATTTTCAAAATACTCAACCTCCCAGCCCCCCCTTTTGGTTTCAGTTCGCATCACGAATTAGAAATGTTGGATAAACTACGTGTGTAGGATGTAAAAAAATATATACTAAGTTTTTTGCTGATAATGTGCCAGTTGAAAAATGACACCTACTATTTAGAGATGAATGGAAGCAGGATTGTGTATATAGGCCTACAAGAAACAAGAAGGAATTTATTTATTATCTAGAATAAGACATAATTGTTATTGTAGGGGAGTGGACCTACTCATATTCAGTTGTTAGAAATTGTTCACGAATTTTATTGTTGACTTATTACGTGTATAAACATTTTTATATTGTAATTCTTGTATTGTCCATATTCTTTAATTCATCTCATGCCTTCCTCAAATGCGAAAGGATTTCAAAGAACTTATATGTGTAAGATTGAACTTAAGATTCAAAAAGGAAAAAGAAAATAAGCCCATCCCACATATATGGTATATCCGAGGGTTGGACAAGGGTTGGACAACATAACCATATTTGCCATCCTTGTCTCCTAACATTGGTGTTACTGAAATAGGCAAGACTTATATTTTTCTATATCCCCAAGCAAGGCTTAAACATTAGGATTTCTTAAATCTGATCTATTGACAGATTTGCAGGTTTGCCAGCAACGGCAAACTGTCGACCAATTGCTTTGGTTAATTTTGTATCATGCAACTGTCTTCAGGGAATAAACATGGAGGCAATTACAAAATATTTCAGGGTAAACTTAAGTGTTGGTGTAAAGTGGGATTGAGATCCCCTCTACCCCAGGATTCGCCGTTGATCTCACGGTATAAACTAAGGCGGCAACGCCTCTGACCTTAATACAAAGGGATATCGTCATATAGCAATACTGCAAAATAACCATACGGTAGTGGCATGAGATTTATATGTCTCAACCTAGCGACCCCCTTAAAGGTGGGAGTCCATTGTAAATGCGTGAGGAGATAGTATCCAAAATACCCGTTAGGCCTTAGAAAACTGACTTATTACTTCTTCCTTGACTGTTCGGACTGTGGGAAGCATTTCCCTTTCCTTTTATTCTGCTGCCCGTTAGACTAAGTACCCTTTTTGTGGGTCGCTTTTTTCACAGCTGTACCAGTCAGTGCACGCACCCATTGCCGTGTGTCCTATAGCCTATATAGACCAGGCTTGGATCGGCAATTAAGTTAAGCCTGTATTCGACCAGGCGATTTTCACTACTGAGAATCTAGTAATTTTTCAATTGCCATTAAATATTTCTATGAGTGTTGTATACCATTGGAAAGATGATTAGAAATCTGTTCTAATGATATGATAGTACATACTACTTTGTCAAAAGTACAAAATAGTCCCAAGTATAGGGGAATTCGTATGTGGAATAATATTCCTGAGTTACTACAACGTGCGACAACTAAAGCTAAATTTAAAAGTGAGATTAGAAAATACCTACGACAATAATAAAATGTAGAAATATATAGGTAATGTCTATCTGTTGCAGTGCCTACTGCACAGGTCTAGTCTTTGAAGTGTAATATTGCTTGACATTGTTACGTAGTTGTGGTGTCAATATGTGAATTTATATTAATATTAATTATTGTAAATATCACAGGCGTCGCCAATCATATCATTGTATATTATCATCATTTTCATTGTAATTATTCTGTAAATATGTTTATTTATAATTGCTCCGCTGGAAGATCTTATGTATTTCGTAGGAAGTGGACAAATAACAAAAAAAAAATAATAAAAAAATAAAAAAAATATGGTCATATCATATACCATCAGAAAGTTGTTAGAAATCAGCTTAAATACTAAAGCTCTTATAGGCTATATTATCTTGTTTATAAGAAGCCATTGCTCCGCCAAACGATTCTTGAAATTAGGAGTAAAATCAGATAGTTGAATACAGCCCTAAGTGTTACCAAAAAACCGTACGGTTTCACTCACCTGACACAGCTTTATTTTTCTTAAAGCAGTCCGTGCTCCAGGCCCCACGTGACCTCAGGTCAGGTGACAGAGCTTTAGTACAGGGCCAAAATTTAAAGTCAAAGCAAATCTTCAGGTCTCAAAACACTGAATTCAATAGGCCATGATATATGTCTAACTATAATTAGGTACGGATTATGGTGATATAATAGAATGATTGACTATATGAGGAGGGTGCTGCCACCTACTGATTGGAACCAGCTTGTGTTTCTGGTATCCTGGCAACCACCACTGTTTATTACCTGGGCAGGCCTACCTCCTCTCACCTGTTTTTGTGTTATGTTTCAATCATTCAATAAATGGCCGTTATAAAAAAAAAAACACCCCACTGATTATCAACAAGGAAGTACCAAATGAAATGGAATTAACCTGTTAGCATATAATCGCACCTCATAATTATTGTATTGGATGTACACCAATAAATATGATAATGTTAATAAACTGGTGTATAGTCACAAAAATATTATCATAAACATGTACAGACATGGGGACGCTACCGAATAAACAGGAAGTATTATGGCTATGTCCCAAGGAATTTCTCGACATTTCTGCAATTGCTGCTCCAAAACCTGACGAGTGTATACATGTGTGGGCGTGGGAGCATGTCTTCATGGTAGTCTGACGACCATGGATAAGTGGGGTACCCATTATATGAACAAAAGTTTCCACAAAGTCTTTCAGTGGCCTGTTTTGTAACAATTTTCCGTATGGTTTTGTGTTTTATAAACTTACGATGACCTCCTTGGCGGTGACAGGACAACTACCCCTGGGACAACTACCCCTGGGACAACTACCCCTTAGGACTATTACCCCCTAGGACTATTACCCCCCTAGGACAACTACTCCTGGGACAACTACCCCTTTGGACAACTACCCCTTAGGACAATTACCCCTATGGGTAGGACAACTACCCCCATAGGACAACTACCCCTATAGGACAATTACCCCTTTAGATAGGACAACTACCCCTATATATAAGACCATTACCCCTTTAAGACAATTACCCCTACAGATAGGACAACTACCCCCAATGATAGGACAACTACCCCTATGATAGGACAACTACCCCCCTTGATAGGACAACTACCCCCTTGATAGGACAACTACCCCCATATGTAGGACAACTACTCCTATTGGTAGGACAACTACCCCCCTTTGATAGGACAATTACCCCCTTTAGTAGGACAATTACCCCCTTTAGTAGGACAACTACCCCCATTGATAGAACAACTACACCCGTTGGTAGGCCTACCCCTCCTTTGCCCGGCCCTGAACACTAAAGGCAGGTTCTACCAATGGGGGTAGTTGTCCTACCAATAGGGGTAGTTGTCCTATCAAGGGGGGTAGTTGTCCTACCTATGAGGGTAGTTGTCCTATCAAGGGGGATAGTTTTCCTAAAGGGGTAATTGTCCTATCTATAGGGGTAATTGTCCTATCTAGAGGGGTAATTGTCCTAAGGGGTAGTTGTCCTACCCATAGGGGTAATTGTCCTAAGGGGTAAATGTCCTAAGGGGTAGTTGTCCCAGGGGTAGTTGTCCTATGGGGGTAATAGTCCTAGTGGGTAATAGTCCTAGTGGGTAATAGTCCTAGGGGGTAGTTGTCCCAGGGGTAGTTGTCCCAGGGGTAGTTGTCCCAGGGGTAGTTGTCCCAGGGGTAGTTGTCCTAGAATCCTTTTTGGCTGCCATAGCTACATGAGTTTTGTTTTTGCTAACGTGAGTTTGGGTGGATTTATGACAGTTTTGGGTGGATTTAGGAGAGTTTCGTTATGAAACAGCTGCCTGTGAGAATTTCAAACTACCAACAGTTTCATATTTTTGGTATGATCTATTTTCAATTGTGTGTCACATTTCAAGTATCATCAATGGTCATGTCATATTTAACTTTACGACATATTACGTGTATCACTAAATAATTACCGAAAAAATAGGTCGGAGAAGATAAGATGGCGACATGAATATAATTTTCGCAGCTTGCAAGGGTAAATACATTGTTTCTCTGTTGTCTGTTCGCCTGGATGACATGAAACGAATGTAAAATCCAACTCGTGGATGGCAGGCCTTTCTTATGGATTTCGCGATATCCACTCATCTTCGACTCGTAGATTTCTCCGCTCATCCACTCGTGGAAATATTTCAGCCCTGCCATCTACTTATTGAGTTTTACCTATATGTTACGCTTCTCTGTTTTATCAAACATTTAATGTTCTCCTTCCACAGGTGTCACAACATGCCCATCTGGGTGGATGGCAGTGGTAGAGGCCAGTGGGATGTGTATCCTGCCCTCAGACGTCAGCCTCCCGTGGAAGGAGGCTGTGAGTTACTGCCAAAACCGCCAGTCCAGTCTGGCCATCACTGGCAAGGAAGCCCACAGGATGCAGGTAGGAAGCTCAAGTTTCCATGGGGTGAATAATTACCCTACTACTTCTAACATTATGTCCTTTCACATGTTACAGTCTACACATGGAACTAACTTCATACCAAACCAAGAAACAGCGAAATAGACTGTTACAAGCCAGTTCATTTGGTTGCTGATTTGTTCATCAGCATTTTAAAGGACCTGTGGGAACCAGCAAATTAGGTTATGACATCATTATTTAGTTCCCCTCTCATCCTCTATGTGGCTTCATAGCTTAAGGGTTAGCAACCCCCTCCAAACACCTATGTTGTGGGTTCGAATCCTGGAAGGACTTATAATATAAGAAGAACCCCGGAGGTCGTCTGAGGGTGGCTGTATGACCCATAGAGGATCGTCACGACCCGAGGGCAAAGTCCGAGGTTCGTACTATCCCCATGGGTCATACGGCCACCCAAGGATGACCCTAAAGGTTCTTCTTTATTTTTTCACCCAAACAATAGTCCAAATATGTTTAAAGTACTGACAAGGAGCAGTATGTACGGCCTGTCAATACGCACCAGCCCCTGTATGCACCGCTCCTCGGCAGCGCGGGTGATAACTAAGTGAATAGTGGTTTGGTCATCTACCTTTTGGGGAGACTTCTGGGGTAACCAACTATTTTAAGCATTGGCAAATAGTGTAAAAATATCAGAAATGCAAGATTTTCTGTCTAAAAAACCACAGCGATTTATGTATTTAGTCACTTGCCATCACGGCACCCTTAGGCGTTTACAGTGCACGCGTTTTGTTTTAAATCAAACACATGGAAGTAAGAGCATTTTGAGATATATATATGTTTTTTCATGTACTGTATAATGGATTTACTTATCTGTGTTACTAGACAAAAGGGTGAATTTAATGTATGGATCAGAAATTCAAAATTCTTGATGAGTTTAGGTCACAGAACACATTATTGTGTATCTGCAGTGTGTGCATGTGTTTTGGTGTGTATCTGTGTGTGCTTTCGTGTGTATGAACAACGCAACACATCAGGCAGATGTACATTTTGGTTGATTTGAATAAGCCAATTTTCAGATGGAAATGCTTAAAATCTACAGGAACACATGAATATTGGTATGGGAATTAACAAGCTGCATTACATATACGACAATACTAATTCATTCACTTTACGATTTCTCTGTACAGGTTGAAGCTGTCTCCGAGGAGCTGGACCGAGATGAGGTGTGGATGAACGCTAAGAACGGTCCACGGGTCTGGGCGTGGGGTGAAAGTACGTACAAAATCCTCATACACAATCCTCATTTACATTATGAAAATTTGGTTTGATTATTTTATTACTTAAGATTTTGGAAACTCGAAAGTATGTAACAGGGAGGAGTGAGAGTAATAAACTTGTATGTTTTTTTACATGGCAAACTTATTATGCAACTGTGTATCGCATCTGTTATCATTATTGTTTAGTGTTAGCTTCATCACTTTGAAGCAAACTATTTCATTGCAAACAACTGCCATCCAGTAATCTGCATTACCTTATAAGATAATTTCAACTACTCTTAGTAGTCAGTTGACAATCAGCTGAGTCATATTTTCTTTACCATTAGTAAAAACGAGATTATATCCAAAATTAATAGATTTTGATTTTTTCTTTATTGAGAATGTTTTTTCTTCTGTGTGTTTTCACATTGTAGAATAACGCTGACGTAAGTAGACACTGAGGTTGTGTGTATGACAGTTTGCTATGAGTATCGTCTGTGCTGCGTCGCATAACGGAAGGAGCGATATCGCTCCTTAAAACAGCAGGGGTTTGGCAAAGTCTCGCTGTTATACGCGAAATTCGGCATCCATTTTCACCCATTTCTAATCATTTTTCCGAGATGAAAATTTCAGGGATTTTAGATCTAAATGTCTAGGTTCCAGAACTTTTTACAGAATTAAAATCGGTTCAGCAGAATAGCCGTAAATCAACAGGGGGACCCATCGCAACAGGGACATCCTTGTAGCGAGAGTGGGGTGGACAACCCTCGCTGTTGCAAAATCCGTTATGCGACGCGGCACTGAAGGCCAAATTGTTTCAAATTTCATGAGACTTGATTCTCTACTTCCTTTCACCAGTATAACAGTTAAAGTGTATCTGTTCGCTTTCTCTTTCCTTGTACCTGCAAGTACATTTTAAACACATAAATCCTGTATCCAAAAATAATTGACCTGGGCCCGTATCTTCGTATCTAATTTGGCTGATCAGGGAAATCTTGATCAGTGTCTCATGATTAGAAATTATGTCTATCATGAATTAATATCACATCTGAGTATACCTCTTTGATACTATTTTGCAATAATACCATCAAGTTTGGTAAATTACAAAATTGCTGATCTTGAGGCCCTGATCAAAATTTCCTTGATTAGCCTAATTTGTTACGAAAATATGGGCCCTGCTTATCAATATTATTGTTTTATGCATTTCAGATAAAAAGGCATTAAATGTACAAGGCTGTTGGAATGATGATCCAAACCAACCAGATTTGCCGTACCTTGCACCCCTTGCACCCAATTTATCCATCACTCCAGAGGCTTGTGTCAATGCCTGTAGAAATGGGTCATACACAGCGGCCAGTCTACAGATTTCTCAGGTAAATTTTAAAATCACAAAAGTGCAGAGTACCAGAGCTACTATGGAAAGTTCATCTCCTTTATTCTATACACCTGCAGATTAAACTTGACATATGAAAGACCATGAGAGCAAAAGCAGTCACATCCCAATTTATATCAATATTTGATATCTGAATAAAATTCATTGTATAATTCAAAAATGTAATACATAGGTAAAACCCAATGAGTGGATGTCGCATCTGCAATATTTTCATAAGTGGATGAGTGGAGTAATTCATGAATCAGCGAGTGAATTGCGAAGCAAAATCCACGAGTGAAAATAAGAACGATGTGACATTCATGAGTAGAGTTTTTCATTTATTTCATACCATCGAGCCGAAAGAGAAACCATTTATTTGCCTGTGCCTCCTCCAAAAAGTGGTTTTTGTCACCATCTTACCTTGTCTGACCTATTTTTCAGTGAAATGGTAGGTTTTTTTTTGCCGAACATTCACAAGTGCCGGGTTTTTTTTACAGGTCTCAGGGAACTTAATGTTTTCCTGTATAAATTAATGTAACGTGTCATCCAATAAAAAATATTCAGAAAGAGTGTTGCCCAAAAATTAAATTCTAAAACTCAAGACAGACCTTTCACACACAACATATCAAAATTTCAGAGTAGGTTAACCCTGAAAATCTTGAATAAGGGCCCAAAATGTGTACCTACCCTCATTTTAACAGGTCTGCACTGCCAGAATGCACCTAGAGTACACCCTGTCCTAAAGGCATTCTCAAAAATTCTAACAGTCAGATACCAGACTGTATAATATATAAATCGAATCAGGAATAGTTGGGGAGCATCCTGAATGTTTCCCTTATTTGTCAATAGAGTTTTCATTCTAATATAGACCAACCAGAGCCCAGCAAAGTATTCACTGTGGTTTGGAAAGGTATATGACACTAAAGATGGCACCGCATTTAGTTCTTTGAGACCTTCAATTCTATGTATTTTTCATGCATTCGAACACATAGATTTGTCAAAATATGAAAATTTACACATGAATTCACTGAAATAACATGTTGAAACTTGTAAAAGAGAACCCCCATTTCTGTCAAGATACATTTGAAACCTGAAAGATTCAGAGGTGTTTCTAATTAAAGAATGTAACTAAAACACGTGTTATTTCTATGTACAGTTTAAGTCTCCACCCAAACAAAAACAGAGGGAGGGGCATCAGGACATGAAGGAACCACTAAATAATGTTGAGCTATTCTGTGACATTATAGGACCAACCTGTGTGCCGATGTGGGAAGTCCTTTGGGAAGTACAGCCGGGCGCCCATAGGAGATTGCCTGGCTCCCTGCCCTCAGGCAGCCTCCGGGGAACCCATCACGTACTGTGGGGGGAAAAGAAAGCAACTGGTCTTTGCTGTCATAAGTAAGTCTGATTTTTGTTAGTTACTTCAGCAGTATACCCACTAGGCGATTTTGGGAAGAATCGGCGCCGACATCAGCGCCAACATCGGCGCAGCCATCAGCCGACGCTACTTGGACAACACATACCAACACAAAATCAGCACCGACATCAGTGTCGGCGCCGGCCATCAGCACCAACGTCGGCGCCGATCACGCCGATCCTTATTAAACATGTTTAATAATTTTACGCCGGCGCCGACCATCATGTCCGCCAGTCGGGCTTAAGATGCATCAATTTTTCCTTGGTGTCTTAGATGATACAGTCATGAGATGATGAAATGAATATAGTAATATCACTATACTAACGTTCCAGATTGACAATATAGGAACAATTGCATTCTTGTATATTATGTTTAACCAACTAGGGAGGAGGTACGAGGTTGATAAACAACCCAAGGTGTGTCATGGATATCAGCCTGGGGGCAGGGATCACAGGGCCGCCTGAAAGCTGATATCCCTGACACACTGAGGGTTGATAACCTACAGAAGACCTTTTCCCTGGTTGGTTATGGATTTATCATATCCGGGCAATATTTTAAAGTGAATTCTTATGCTTAGGCTAACTTAACAAGGGGAACTATTTCTCTGCTGGAACTACGTTCCTGTATCACCCTGTAGGGTGATGACACTTTGGTTATCACCCTGCCTGTATCAGTGATGCATTAAACTTTTAACTACTGAACCTGTATCACCCTAGGGTATGATAAAATGTTTATCATCCAACAGTTGTGTGTTCCCTGGCGCGTATTCCATATGTCTACAATTATTTTGTGCCAATGCTAGCAATAATATTATATTTAGGCCTTTTTAATGAATATAGATCTGCTAAGATTTTTGGAATTGGTAGCGTTACTTGACCTTCATAGTTTATGATAGTCATTCTAAAAAATCATTGTTTTTCATGCAACTAATCATATTTTACAGTTAGTTTTTAGGCATTAGTTTTCGTCTCATATTATATAATCATTTCATTGCTTCTTCATGAGCCTGTCTCATATGTTTATTCTAAGACTAGTACGTGTATATAGATGACGCATTAAAGGTATTACTGATCTATAACTAGTTGCTTAGAAAAATAGATCATAAATATTGCTTGAAAACATTGCATATCAGAAGCTATCATATAAACATACATTTTAAAATATTCCATGCTGTAGTTATATTATTTCATCCTCAAAGCTATTTAAAAACAGAAAAATAGTTAAATAACTTATCAAATCCTCTGTGAGAGTAGTGTAATAAATTGTTAAACAGTGTATGTTCATTTGTGTATACTACATTACTTTTACAAGCTCGATATAACTGGTGTGTGGGGATCCATGCATGAATATTATTTAGGGATCCCCACGTGACTTAGCGTCCCTTTACTTGCCGGGTACCGTCTCTGGACAGTGAGAGGTGTGGCAGCAGGGAGAGGGAACGGACGGGTCACTCACCAGCAGAGCCCAGTGTGGGGCAACCATAACATCAGAGTACTACAGAGCCTGGAAAATAAAAGAAGTGATTCCAACATCAACTGGTTTTTGTTCACCACTACACGATCCGGCCAACAAAATGTACATGTTACTTTTTCTTTATACAGGGACCACCGTACCATTACCAGTGGAGTTTGAGTACTTGGGGTTCAGTTCTCAAGTTGGAGAGTGTGCAGCCCTAGTCAACAAAGACCCAGTCAACTGGGTGCAAAAATCATGCAGCGAAAGGTTGCCATTTGTTTGTGAAAAACGTAAGTACCAGCTGATGAAGTATACTCCAATGGTTATACTTTGAGATCTTATATTGGACTTAAAATTTAAGGCTGTGTTCCACAGGCTGAAAGTATGGGCTGCTGATAGTGAGCGTATCCATGGGAACATTCCATATCGGGATCAACTTCTTTCAGTGCAATATCAGCCGCCGAAAATGCAATATCACCAACAAGTTCAAAATTGGCAGGAAATATTTACCAACATGTTGGTAAATTTTGTCCGCAATGCTGCCAACGATACATAGGCACTGGCAAAAGTATATTAGCACATTATCGGCGGCACACTTTCAGCATGTGGAATATGGCCTTTAGACATCCTTGTGCATCTTTATCATGGTGGCACTGCTCTAGTGGCAGAAATGTAAAACAACTGAGTGGGTACAAGCTTCAATGAGAGAGACACTGAGCTTCTACTTTGAAGTAGGTGGCTATTTCCAATAGGTCATGTGTCTAGTTGATTTGGTGGTGTTAGTGGAGAGTAGTACTACTAATAATGGTCAGTGGCCCATTACACAATGACATTTCGTAACAGCACAAGCTCAAGGATAACTTTAAGAACGGTTGTGTACAGCACAAGGTTGTGTAACAGCACAACCCTTATATCTCTGTTTCTACTTGATCAAATTAAATTCTGTAAATTGATGCAAAACGGGAAAAAAATATCAAAAATTCCTGTAAAGATTACAGCTCATTATGACCATTCTAAATAGGTTTTTTTAGTGTCAAAACGTGTGCTGTTACAATCAAAGTAACAACAAAATGTTGTGCTGTTTTATTATTTCCGTTGTTACGAAACCCATTGTGCAACGGGTCACAGGCCTGTTTACCACACAAACATGGAACACACTGCTAATGACAAACTTGAACAAAACTCCAAAATACTCACTCACCAACCAACTTGTTTTGATGTTTGACCTCTATTCAGACTAAAAAGCCTTAAAGCCTGCAAACAGTAGAATAGGAACATTTTCATACATGACTACTAGAAAGGTTAATACATACTAATTGGCTAGTTAAGTAATGTACTTCTATTTCTTGTATCAATGTTAATAGGGTTTTGTGGTGTTGCAGCTTAGGGTTCCAAATGGTCCTCTCTATACACCTTTCCCATAAACAAACCACACAAACATGGAACACACTGCTAATGACAAACTTGAACAAAACTCCAAAATACTCACTCACCAACCAACTTGTTTTGATGTTTGACCTCTATTCAGACTAAAAAGCCTTAAAGCCTGCAAACAGTAGAATAGGAACATTTTCATACATGACTACTAGAAAGGTTAATACATACTAATTGGCTAGTTAAGTAATGTACTTCTATTTCTTGTATCAATGTTAATAGGGTTTTGTGGTGTTGCAGCTTAGGGTTCCAAATGGTCCTCTCTATACACCTTTCCCATAAACCTGCGCAGTGCCCCAATCAAGCCACTTTTGGTAACTAGGTCACTTCACTTCATATACCTTAACTATGGAAAAGCCCTAAAAAGTGTTGCAATTTTAATCCACCAGGAGGCGCTACTTTAATGAAAAAGTTGTATAATTTTGAATGCAGTAAAGTGACCCAGTTCACCTTTCCGCTAAATCTCAGCACACTATATGAGTGAGGGGTACTGTGCAAGGCCATGGAAAAGATGTCCAAGATAGAGACCAAGGCAGATTCATTTTTATCATTATTATCAAACAAATATATCTATGGTCAATTTTCATATGGGCCCAATTGGGGCCAAAGTTGGGTTCAAAAATGTGTTGTCTTCATAATTATATAAGTTCAGTCAAAGTATATTAAGTGACTTGTAATATTTATATAAGAAATTGGGAACTTTAAAATGTATTTGAACATCAGGAACCCGACGACTGAGGACAAGACGACCACGATTGAGGAGATCACTATTGATGACCACACGTCCACAATTGATGATATCACCCCCACCGTCAATGACAACAGCCCCACAATTGATGACAGGTTAATAAAGAGCCCAGAATATTATATCTGTATATGGTGATGTCTAATTATTCTTTTTTGCTATACTAAACATGTATGTATAAGTAGGAATTGATACATGATAGCATATTATTCAACAATTAATCATATCTATTAAAGATTTGACAGCAAATACCTCCATTATCAATGACAGCCCCCAAGATCAATTACAAGACATTAAAACACCCATAAAAATTAATGAATAATAATTATGTTTGAATTAAATCTTTATGACCCAGCCAGGGGTGTGACATTATAACAATATTGCAGCAAAGTTCTGTTTTGGTTCTTGTTACATTATTTTGATGACTCTGAATAACGTTGCTGCAACATACTGCTGTGACATTGCATTGCAATGTTATTATAACATTCTGGTTATGTTCTTCAACCTAAACAGAATGTTCTTATAACATACTGTTTTGGTTTTATCCTAACCTCACCAAAAAGTAAAGTTATAATCATATCCTGATTTGGTGAGTTTTCAACCTCTCCATCAATAATGTAATAGTTACGTACCATCTTAGTAAGTAACAAACCGACTAAATATGTATGGTTGCAGAACGTTTCTGTTGCATCGCAGGTTGGCTGAAATGTGAACTATATGATCAATGACACCGATCTAGGGTGTGTTGTCATCAATTGTGGGGGTGTTGTCATCGATCATGGGGGTGTTATCATTGGAAATATTCCAAATTACCACCTTTCTGAAGAATCACAGAAAAGTTTGATACCCTAATTGTACAATTTTCTGTTATATGATATTTACTGGTCCACCACAGTTTTTTATCAAAGTAGTCACATTAACTGTGGCACATTGGTCTAGCACAAGCTATAGTGGTCCTTCTTGTATATTTACACTTAATAGCATAATGATTCAGAATTATATGACTTGATTAATTGAAAAATGTATATTGTAATAGTAATTTGAACTGTTATGAACCCTACAAGATTATTTGACATCCTATGGCCATTGCTCTATCACAAGCCAGGGATATTTTCTACTGATCTCCAATGTCATGATATACTAATTTGTGTCTAATGTTGATTATAGAGTATGAGTAGTTTAAATTGTGATCTAGACTAATGTGTGGGAATTACTCCTCATTTCCTGGTACAACATGATATATTCTACTGCTGATTCAAGCCTACTAAACGATGTCATGTATCAATCCCTTTGCATAATTTTGTATTTTGATATATTTGTTCAAGATCGTTGATTTAAGCTCTGTGGATTTGATTTGATTTAGGTTTATTTTGGTTCATTTAGAATCATTGTTGTGGCTCAGACTTTGCTAACTTTGTTGTAATAGCTGGGGAATAACAAAAATGGCTTTTGGCTAAATGGTAATCTCCCAGTATCATTATTGATAAATAAAACCACAAGTGATGACAGAACATTGAAATACACAGAAATTATTATCATAAAACCGTTTGGAACCAAACATAAATGCATAATACACAATTTAAGTTGGTGAAATGCTATACACTAATACCCAATAATTCTTGAAGAACAGTATATATACACTCTTACACAAATACACCACATGAAAAATCCTGTAAAATATCCCATTATTCACCATAACTCTTTAAATTTTAGAGAATACATGCTAAAGTGAGGTACCTAATAGAAGTAAAGTATGTATGCATGGAAAAAATGAGTATTTTTGATAAATATACCCAAATAAAGAATCTTCACTTGAAAAATGTCATTGCAAAAACACCATTTTGGATATAATATATCCCATTCTCTTTTAAAGGTTCCTCATACCTCTAATGTTATCTCTCTTTGCAGAGTCATCTGATGGGGATTGTATAACCAGAGTGCCAACGCTACGTAACGCCTGTATCACTCTCCATACAGAGAAAGCCACCTGGTACCAGGCCAGGGCAACCTGCTTGGTGAGTGTTGCTTCTCCCTGACCCCATAGTAGCAATACAGGAGATTCCAGAAAAAGCCACCTAGTTTGGAACTGAGGCTCAGAACTGCAGGTTGGACAAGCTGGGGATTATTTTCTATTTGAGCCCATAATATACATTGGTTACATTAAACCATCCTTAACTTTTGAGCTTCACAAGGTAGAATAATGCCATAACAATAAGCTTATAGTATAGAACTTGATCTCCTGCTGATTTAATGACATATTTAATGATAATACCCACTAGGCGATTTTGACCAGAGTCGGCCGATTCACTGGTGCTAAAATCGGCCGACTCTCCTATAGAGTCAGCTGATTTTAGCCCAGCTTACCATCAAACATGCACATTTTAATATACCATACTGACAGGCAATCATAAGAATTGGCCGACTCTTCCAGTCAGCCGTTGCCCGTCGCCGGTAAAATCGCCTAGTGGGTATGGGGCTTTAATATATATGGATAGACCATGATTGTGAATGATGTCTTGTATTTTGTAAGCATTTTTTCATAAGACAACACATGTTTTTGGCTGTCAGCCTAACCCATATTGCCAAACCCTTTATAGCTTTGAAATTTACTGCATTTTGATTGGCTGACAAACCTGTAAATCAGTCCATTCGTGGAAGTCATTATGTTTAAGCATTACTTGAATAATATAATAAAGAAAGGAAATACAATTCTTATCTATCCCAGTAACCTAAGTTTGGAGACTTGGATAGCTAATATAACATATTAGTCCAACCCTTGTCCAACCGCAAGTACATAATATATAGACAATTTGAGATGGACTTATCATTTTTATTTTTTTGTTTTTCAGAGTGAGGGAGGCAGACTTCTCCAGCTGGACAGACCCGTCAGGCCCACAGACCTAGGGTGGCGCCCGGGGGATGGTATGCCCCAAAACTGGTGGATCGGTGCTACCATCTTCAACTGGAAAACAGACAGTGAGGATACATTCATTTTACAAAAAAAAACATTATTTGTAATTGCTTAAATTCTTGACCAATCGTCTTGAAGAGTGTATCCTAAAAGAAAAATTTCAAGGCGAGTTTCCATAGAACAACAGACTATATTTTTAGGCGACCATGAAGTGTTAACCCTTTCCAACCTCAACGACCAATGCCTCTTTGTGCCAATAGTCACTGTGGTTGGAAGGGGTTAACATCAATATTTCACGTTGGTTGTTCTGTGGAAATTATGTTTACAGAGACTAGTAGCATTGGCCTATGGGCCGGACAAATGAAGTGAAGCATACATAACCTGCATGGATACATCAGTACATGATAAAACATATGTATGACAGAAATAATTATGTGAGCTATTGCTTTGTTACTTGTTACCTGCCAACCTCTGTTGGAAGGTGTCACCCAGGCAAGCAGTGACGTAACAAGCACTTTCTACGACCATACCTTTTTCGGCTAGTCTGTAACCTGCCCAATTTTCACGTAATAGTAACATTATTTCAGGTGAAGTTGAGACTCACTAAAAACAAATGTTATAATAACATTATATTTTAGTGAAGTTGAGACCTTACTAATAAAGAATGTTATAATAGCGTTATTATAACGTGAAAGAACATTACAAGGATGTCACAATCACTTCACATTGTGACATGGCAATGTTAGGTTCTAAAGACGTTTTTGGGTGCCATCAAAATAACGTAACAAGAACCAAAGCAGAACTAAACAGAATGTTATAATAGCGTTATAATAACGTCATATGCTTGCTTGGGCATGTAGAAACTTAGCTTATAGTTGCTTTGATACCCACCCACCCCATGTTTAACCACTTTTCAAAGCTGTAAACTCATTTTCAGATCAGAATCTGCCGGTCTACGACGGCTGGGCCCCCAGCCAGCCTTACTACAGTCCGATCAAAGAACAATGTATCCTGGCAAAGGAGGGAAACGACTACCGATGGTCAGTGGGTGACTGCAATGAGCGAAAACACTTCTACTGTGTAGGCCGTATGTAGACGTTTCTTAACTTCTCAGTTATATTTTTTTAATGTTCTGTCGTATTGCTTAAATCATGATGTATAAGTTCTTTAGTAGGGTGTAGCGAGCTGTTTGGTTGAGTCTGTACTGTTTTATTGCATGGCCGATTATTTTGATGGACATATCATAAAAGAAAAATGAATCGGATTATTATTGATTTTGGAGTCCAAACAGAGAACTAAGATGACTGACCGATTTTGTGGAAATAGCATTGAATTCAGCTGCTGAAACATATGAGAATTATTTCAATATCAATTGTTTATACCCTAAAGTTTTCAATTAAGGAACGTTGGATTATATATAAAGCCACAAGGCAGCTGACTCAAAAAGTATAAGGGTACATAGGGTTCATAGGACCAGTTGATTTTTTTATATTTTTTTTGTAATTTAAAAACATATCGTTATCTTCTATTTCAAATAGTCTCATAAATGTCATAAAAGTGTTGTGCTAAAATGTCTAAAGAGGAGAGTTTACTACAACGATCAGGGTACAAAGCGTCAGTTCCTTTTCACTGTATTCCTGTATCCCTGTTTGCCTTTTTTTACCCTCTTCTTCCTATTTTTTCACCTTAAATGTAGTGCATAATGCATAATTCTGTTCAAGAATAACCTTTAAACCATATCAATTATTTCTTAATCCCATATTCGCCTTTGGGTCCCTAAAATGCAAACAGTGTTACAGTGAAAAGGCATACAGGCTGTGTAAATACAAATCATTTCATGCAAATTTCTCTTCCACCTCCCCCTGGTGCAGACATGGAGGATTACATAACCTTTCATAACAGGGGGTGGATTTTCACCTCTTTGGTTGGGTTTATGAGGGGAAACATGAGGAATTGCATAACATTAGTTGTCTTTTGCCACTGAAGTGATAGGAAATTTACATGAAATGATTTGTATTTATACAGCCTGATTGCCATTTCACTGTTACCCAGTTTGGCTATTTAGCAGGGACAGGGTATTAAGGAGTAAAGAGTGGGTCTAAGCTAAATGTGAAAAGGATTATGCATTAGATTTATGATTTAAATGGAAAATAGTGAGAGAAAAAGGCAAACAGGGTTACAGGAATACAGTGGAATAGAACTGACACTTCATACCCTGATCTACAACCCTCACATGTCATGAAAAAAATAACATTCTAATATTGGATTAATGAACCATCATTATTCAATTATAATAATATTCGCCATCATTTGGACACGTGTTCTAAATTATTTATATCATATGTTATGAAGTATTTCCTATAATTCTAGAAAGAGCTTTTGCATGAAAGAGATGGTTGGAATCAAATAGATTTCATTTCATTTCATTTTTCTTAAATATTAATTTCTTTCAAGTGGCTGCCAACGTCACCCCTATCCCTTCGTCACCTCTGCCAATAAGTGCAAAACCTGTAACCTCAAGCGTGAGCAATGATGATGATGACATCAGCCCCACAGCGCTATCGTTAACCTCAGCATCCCCTTCAGGCAGCCCCGCACCTCAACAGGGAGTCGACAAAACCATCATAGTTGGTAAGTGCAGGGAATATGTCAGAAACCTTCCTGTTGCAAAGGATGCGCATTTTTGTTGAATCCAATGCGATATTTCCATTCTAATGTGCGATGCGTTTTCATTTGAATGCGCATTGTTTTTAGAAGACACATTATTTCCTAAATTGAAGAAATGCGCATTTAGTCTTTTATCAATACGTCATATTCCTTTTTAAAGTACATTATCCTTCATATTATCCCGGTAAAATGAACACATGCCATTCTCCTTAGCATATTCCTCAGTTAATCATTTTGACTTACTTTTGTGACATTAATTCGGTATTAATCATGCAATGTGTCTTTAATTTTATGGCTTAAGATCTTAGCCATTTTAAGCAATTCCGCAACCTTTTTTTTAGATTTATTGATAGTCTTCATAGTGCATCTGATCTTCCAGGCAATCATGTCAGTGAATATTATGTAAACATATTGTTGTTTGGGAATTGAGATAATGATGTAAAATCAAACATTATAAGATCTCTAATAAAGCTTATACTCAATTTACTATATAAGGGCTGGTAAATGTATTTGTGAGATTATTTTCTTTAACTGTCAATTTGATTATTTGTAGGTGCGATTGGCGCAGGAGTAGGGGTTGGTTTTGTCCTGGTTGTCATCTGTATTGTGTTGGCCTGTAGACGGTAAGTTTTCATTGAAAAACCTAAGGACCTAAACATCTCTGGCTTAGTTACCCATCCAAAATTAAAAGTATTAACTATGTTGATATTGCACTGGGCCTTCCATTAAGTACGTATACATGCGTCAATCGGTGTGGGTGGAGTCTGAAAGTTTTGAAAATAAGCTTTTGTAGAACGTGGAAGGGCAAATGTGGTTAATTCATATCGTGTGTGATGCGTGAAGAAGTTAATTGATATTAAACAAACAAAACCTGTTATATATATTCTGCAATTGCAATTGTCATTCTAGATAATTATTGTAAACGCCTAGCCTGCTGTCTAGGTGCTCTTGGGAAAGAGGAGTGGACAGTACTTGGGGACCTTGAGTTATTTCAGGGTCTCTATAGATTTTATGGGGCATCGGGGTCTTGGCGTTTGGGGCTTGAGGAGATTGCCTAAAAAGATGGAAGGGGGATGAGGATACTGATTTATTTCCTGATAACAAGTCACCTTTCATAGGCCAATGAGATGGAAACTGTTGTTGATAAACACAACCATATGACATTGCTTCAAAAACATCGGTTTTCGAGTTCGGTATCATTTTTGTGTTACTTTTTTAGTGTTTACATAATTTTTTTTTATTATTATTATTGCATTTAAAACTCATACAACACTTCGGCTTGACAATATGTAGCCATTAAATTGGTATTTTACATAACCTGGGTATTCTTAGGTACCAATTTCTCAGCATGTTGTTTACAGTTTTAAACATTTTACATAATAATTTATCTAATTATTACAATATCCTACCATCCCAACAGGTGCGCCAAACGTCGGGGTGACCACGGGGGGAGAGACTCGCCCAAATCAGGAGGTGCTCGCCGACTCCCGAGCATCCCCAAGAAGAAGAAACACCAGAAATACCACTCCTCACCCCCCAGGGTCCTCAGCAAGATGTCTGCGGATGGCAAGGACGAGACAGAGGAGGTAGAAGATGATGGGGATTATGCCTATATAGATCTGGATGAGACTGCAGGCCCTGTGAAGGATCCTGAAGATGGGGTCACGTATGAGCCGCTTATAGTGGTGGAGGGGGAGGATGTCAAGATAGATAAGGATGGAAATCATGTGTATGAGGGGTTGGATGATACTTATGTGATAGCCATGGAGCCTCCTGAGGAAGGGGGGAAGGGTGGGATCAAACCTCCCAAAGGGGAGAAAGTGGATGAGGAGAAAAAGGATGAAGGTGGGATTAAACCGCCTACTGTTGTGAATATGGAGGATGAGAAGGAGAAAGAGAAGGAGAGAGAGAAGGAGAAAGAGAAAGAGGGGAAGGAAGAGGGGGAGGAAGAACCAGAGGTTACTTATGCTGTGGTTAACAAGCACTCTTCAGTTGTGGATCCTGCAGCTGAGGATAAACCAATTATGGCTGAGGATAAACCATCCAGGGACTCTGTCGTTGAGGATAAACCGTCACCCAGGGAATCAATATATGATGATAAACCATCCAGGGACTCTGACACTGAGGATAAACCATCGAGGGAGTCACTGTATTATGATAAACCATCCAGGGATTCTGTAGTTGATGATAAACCATCCAGGAACTCTGTAGCTGATGATAAACCATCCAAGGATCCTGAAGCTGATGATAAACCATCCAGGGACTTTGTTGCCGAAGATAAACCATACAGGGATTCAGTAACTGATGATAAACCTTCCATTGACTCTGTAGATGAGGAAAAACCATCTAGAAATTCTATGATTGGTATTTCTCAACCAGATTAACCTATTTTCTCAATGTTATCTCCCAAGGGGTACTCAACAGGTATAAAGACCCCCTGGGTGTCATAGCTATATTTTACAATTTTACCATCAAGACAGCCTATATTATTGATTGTAAATATATCTATAGGCCTATTAGTCTGAGAAGCACTACCCCTAAAATATCATAAAAACCCATATTGATTTGCTTTTCTTGTCACTCTGTTGGTTGAAAGAAGAGGAATATGTAATTGAATCTACTCGCAATTTTATTTAGGTGCACTGACCTACTTGCCTGGTAGATGATAGACTAATGCTGTGTGAATAACCGCACCATTAAAATGTTAATAAAAGGGACATCATACTACCGCTTGGTTGCATGACATCAATTACTGCTACCAGGACTTCTTAACTAATCATAATTTCAGATTGTTTGATAGTCACAACGTGCCGACGACTGAACAGCCATATTGATTTTTGCCATGTACTAGTGCCGATCATTTTGGACACGTAGACAAACATGTGGACCCGTGTCTGTACAGCATATAGGAACCAGTTTATGTTAACAATTTTGAAGATTATTGTATATCATGGAAGGATAATATGTGTGTGTGTATAGAATATGACAGAATATGGTTCCATATTGCTCTTGTGAGAAACTCTGACAATATATGATTGGCCAAGGTATCATTTCCAGAATATAAACCTTGGCTGGTCATTTAATAGATGGCTATAATTATTTCATAGTCAGAGACCAATATACCAATTTCCAGCAGCTGCAGAAAATGCTGGGATCGGATAGAAAGCACTGCCATATAAGGAGAGGGACCAGGAACGTTGCAGAAAATTATTAGAACGTTGCAGAACGTTACCATTACGTCGGTCCTGTCCTCCGTCGTTTAGCGACCTTATGATAGACCATGAGCCATGAGGTCTATCAAACAATAAAACTATTGGATAAACACAATAGGAAAGTAGTAGCTATGTCATGGAATCTTGAACCAGCCTAAAGACTATATTCCACAATGCGTTTCTATATATTTACTGTCCCGGTGTACTGTATAAAACAGGAGGGAGTCTAACTGTTAGTGACATGAGACAAGCAAGCCTCTTTTAGTATGTTTTTCCCGATATAATCAACCTAGATAAAGCCTAGTAAAAGGGCTTCTATATATGACAAGCTTAATACTTTCTGTTGACAAATACCATTTTATAACTGATTATGTAGATAGTTATTTAAATAACTCTCGTAAATCCAATACCATACATAGATACTGTACATCATTGTCTTAATTTGTGATTTCATCTTATGTCAATAATTAATCAAGTTTGGTGTCTCAACGAGAAGGTTTTGGTAAGAGGGGAGGCGATTTGACCTCCCAGGAGTTGGTTTTACTTTAACAAAGTGAAGTTCACAATTAAATGCGTGCTTTGGAACGATTTGAGAGTGTAGATATGAGTCGCTACCGTTTACCACTAAATTAAATACAACAGGAAATACATTGTACAAATTTGAGGACAGTGTGAATTAGAACCAAACGACAATAATTATTGCTATGTCATTATTATCCTTAGTATAATATAAACACGGACGTCTAAATAACTTCCCTATGTGAGTCGTGGTTCGACGGTTTGCCTTTCGTGAGGTTATAGTTCCGGGAGAGTTGTCCATATTGTATCTATCCTGAAACTTTGTATAAATAATGAAATCAGTGCTATTGAGGTTAACACAAGGGCACCATACAATGCTACGCAATATAATATTTGGATTTATTTGTTATTATAGAGTGTGCTTTTCACTATAAGCAGTCTGTTGTCCTTGTTCTAATGTATCTTATCTGTTAATCGGTTTAGCAAAACTCCTTAATTATGCATATTTCAAATCATAATAATGTGATATTTAAGATAAGCCTTCTCTTCGTAGGGCACGTCACAAATAGTACATATCATCATTTTGGTACGGGGGGAATGCAGAGTTCATACATATGTTTAATGACACGTTTAATGTAAATATATACTTTACCTTGCATATTTTCCTATATATAATTCAGAATTATATTGTGAAAACTGACATCATACATAACTTAAGAACCGCTTCTATAACAATGGTGCTACAAAATGGTGGTGGTGCCGATTCTGTATATTGATGCAAGACGCATAATCTTTGTCAAATATTTTGTAAAGAATGATAATAAATATGTTTTATTCAGCAAAATGCTCGATCTACCTTATTTGAATAATCGCTGTGTAATGTGGTTTGACATCCGCAACCACAGCCAAATTATGCCAAACCTCGAGATATATCATCGAATCCAAAATCACAAGAGCAAATATTTGCATTGCCCCTATATGGCAATATTTAGGTAAAATGTTTTTTATGAACATACTCACGTGAACATTGGATATGATGTATAGTAATAGGTATAGAATGGGAAGAGAGGGATATATAAGGGATATATGGAGGGGCAATAAGCCCATCCCAGTTTACACCAAAGTTAAAGTTTACCAAGAAATGTTTTCAAAATTGCCTCAGTGCTTTTTCCATGAAGACAGCTGCATAATAAAAATTTCTTCCTGAATTTGTAAAATGTGGCTTTATATAATTGGCTCTTTCCCATAGGATCCAATGTAAAAGCCTGTCAGCTCAACCTACAATGTCCGACCCTATTTTGCCTTGAAATACAGCATTTTGATTGGCTGGCAAACCTGTAAATCTGTCAATTTGGTAAAATTTTAGAAATCATCATGTTTTATCAGTACTTGGGGATGTAGGAAAACATAATTATTGCTTACTTCAGTAACCCTAACTCTTGGAGACAAAGATTCTTTATGCATGAATTTTGTCCGACCCTTGTCTAATCCTGGAAATTCCTTGTGTGGGATGGGCTTATTTGAGGCGCATTTCCATCCAAGCTACTTAATGCCATCACAAAGTACAAAAAGACTTACATGAATTTTGTTTCCCAATAGCTGTTTATCAATATCTGTTAAAACACAAATATTAGAAATTAGATATCAGAAAATAATTTACCTGCAGATGCTTAAAAAACAATATTGATATCGACTTATCGTTATCAATTTAGGCTTATATTGAAAACCAATAAGTCAATAGGAACGAGTAATTGTAATCTTCAGTGCGCTCTTTGTGCTGCTGTCATTTAGTAACAATGGGAAATGAAACTGTAGATTTGACAATGGAAATACAACAGGGGAATTGCCATGTAGCTTGTCGTGCTTCCTTTAAAGGGACAGGGATATTGTTTTGGCCCCACCTTCCAAAAATGATCGTAATGAGTGGCACTGTGGGGGTGAGAATCCCCTTGGTGCCACCTGGTGAAGACCACTGACACTAATGATTCAATCTGCGGTTGATATTCTATTTTTTATTTGTTTATCACCCGCATGGCAGAGGAGTGGTACGTACAAAGGGTGGTGCGTACTGAGTTGTACACACACCCTTGGATGCCCCGGCAGTTCTCCTTATATTAGTATTAACTTAGTGTGTATTTGCAATATTTCATTTGTGTTGTGCCATTAGTTACTTAATACAACCATGTCAATAAAGTACACTACAATAATGATTTGGGTCATTTGAGATCCAATGTGTCCATGTCTACTTTTAGATTTGACAAATCCATTTCAAGATAGGTCACAGTGATGATATGGAATTCAGAATTATGAATTTCAGAGCCTTTTACAATGTTTGATATCTAATAGCGAGGCAAAAAATATGACAATGGAATATAAACTTCATTTCTAGGATATCAGAAAGTTTAGCATTGTGGAATATGACCCTAAAGGGTAAATCTCGCTATGACCAAAGGGCATTAGATATGGATCTAGACTATGGTACTGATAAGGCACCACAACCATTTTTTATTCTACACATGTATGACGAGCCATTATCTTATTTTCCTATACATATATTATATGGAGACAAATAGTCAGCTGTAGGTGTGTGCAGTCATAGATACTATTTACACTATTTCTTTCTTTTTTTTTCATTTGAGTTTGAATTGTGTGTTTCCTTGTATTTTTTAGCAAAGCCTGTATTCCACTTGATTTTTTCAAATCCTGAAGTAGGAATTATGGCTATATGATAGCCATGTTATATATATATACATATATATATATATATATATATATATATCACTAAAAGGGTTTAGAGTTCTGTCTCTTCTTAATGGTATTGAGGATGTATACATAGTTTCACACTATATATTCTCAGAGAAAGTCAAACTATACAAAATCGGCAATTTCGATATTGGTATGTGGAATATGGAATAATGTATGTTTAAATCAAGGTCTATTTCAGGTAAAGGTTGACAAGTCCATTGGCACCACATACAACTTTATTTGGCATATCATTATTGTCTGTTTTATTGCATCAAAGAAAGGTATCACCGAGTTTGCTTTGTTTTCAGTGTTGACTTCCTATTTCAGAAGTATCTTTTAGATTTAATTTTCATTTAATATCATTATAAAGTGATAATGAACGGTTTCTATTGATTTCCGTTTTGTCTATGAAGTATTCTACTTTAGCCTCTGGATGACTTGTATACAGGAAAGTCTAACTATAAACTGAAAGGCAAACAGTGCTTTTCCTCAGTCTTTATAGGGGCAACAACACTTTTTTTTTGCTATTCACAACATACAAATTCCCTTATGAGATATCCTGTTTGGTTAAAATAACAACATTATAAATTCTTTTTCCTGTAAACTGGTGGAGAGTTATTGTTTATGTAAAATATCTTCTTTTGCTTTTTACAATATCCCCTCTCGTGTGCTATCCCCCTAGTCAAAGTCCCCATAGATAAGATAGCTTAGACCTTGACTCGCGATTTATTGTCGATTCTGACCGGGAGAATCTATAGATATGTATATCATGATACTGTAGCCTATCAATATGGTTCTCGTTTCATTTGGATAATCATCAAGGCATGGGAGAGAAAGGACACACTTGCTATCATAAGATTGTATGTGTGATGCCTGTGCTATTCATGTGATATCCTAATAGTTGTGACCTAATAATGTAGCTGAGATTGAAGGAATATCAATGGATAGTATCTGGATTGCATACAGTGAATGGAATGGAACTTCTGCATAGATAATCAATTAAGGATAGCAGTCACATATATTATGCTATGTTATTTTCAAAGATTGTTATGAAATGTCCTGGAGAATTATCGTCATCTGGTAGATGTAAGGTGAGAAGTTATATAGTATACGTAGATATGTTTTTATAGATGAGAAATGGCTTGTGATTTTAATATTCTATAACTTACATATAGGTCCTTGGATTTTGAATGAATTCTTCTTTAGTACAAACGGAAGTGGGTTTTCTTTTATGTTAAAGTCCAGTTAATATGATACCTAATAAATATATACATCCAATCATCCAAGGGCATTCGAATTTTCTTAACTTTGAGTACATTAAGAGTTAGCACAATCTCGCTTATAATATTAAAAAAACAGGGCCGTTTTGCTTCCATCTCCAATCTACTAAATCCAATATTAGACCATAAGTCTAGAAGATCCCATGAGATATAAGGAATAAGTTTCTAAATCATGTACGTTATTATAACTATCACATTTAAACATGTATTTTCACTTTCGACACTATTTGAATAAAGATCATCATAACGAAATGTACCTGTGACCATTCGGTATTACTCGGTATTGTTTTATCTCCGTTTCTCGAATTGTTTCATCGGTCCAAAATGGCACCCCAGTTTCTCCCTTCTGAACGATAGGCCTATAACTATACAATACAACGTGACCTGGCAAACAAATAAGTGATCTTTAGTCGGTGATAAAAGTTGACCGTCCTGTTTAAATATTTTATCATTTGTGAATAACAAACAAATCAAGTGAAAATGAAACCAAACCTGGTGCTGTGTGCCTGTCAAATATAAAGTTAGAATAGAAGTGAGGGGTAGCATAAAAACCACACACAACATATATATAAACTGCTGAGTTGCACAAACACAGCAAAAGACAAAAATTGCTGAAAGATGCACTTAGGTGCAATAATTTCGAATAGTCTCCTGTATTTAATATAATATGAATGCTAACACGCCAAGTTCTTTCAGTAGCAAGTAAAACAGAATTAATTTTCTTTGATAACTTTCACTTTCCTTCCTCAGTTGTTAGAAGGTCGAACAGATGCATAAATGGCGCACCCATCATTGCCATATATATGAGGTTATATCTATGGAATGCTACTGTAACCAACTGGTTATTTCAACCAAGTTACCTCACTAGTCTGAGCTATCCTAAGCGGAGTTGGCCCGCACCCATGGGGATCTATTTTTTTTTCATAGCCATCCAAACATTAATTGACTCATGCTTATGACACCAATCCGTCACTTCCCAACCCCTTAATTCTATCTCTTATCTAGGTTACTAAACCATGGAGTACAAAATCAGCGAGCGGGATATAGAGGATCCCAGTGGGGGGATTCGAGTCACAGGAGCAACTACAATCACCACCAGTGGGAAACTTTACCAAACCTTAGTGGAAGACAATGAAATGGAAGTGGTTCATTTTGACGGAGAAAAACCTCGGTCTTCCAACAAAGGGAAGCGAGGATTATTTGGATTATTTTCAGATATCCGCGTATTTGCTGTGGTTGTGTGTTTGTACATAATGTTCTTTGTTATGGTTGAGATGTACATTGTCGCTGTTATCACCACCATTGAAAAACGTTTTGGATTTAGAAGCTCATCTTCAGGAATGCTATTAAGTATCAAAGAAATTGCCTATGTGTGTGTGGTCGCACTTTCGAGCCACTTTGGTAACAGATGGCATAGACCACGGTTCCTATCTTTAATGGCAGTACTTGGGGCCTTTGGAAGTGCTCTTTCCTCCCTGCCCCATTTTTTATATGACTCGCCATTCCATGTGAGTTTAAACTCAACAGACGTAACAATTGGATCCAAAACGAAGCACCTTTGTCAAAGCGGGGCGCTTGAATTTCCCCTGGTGGCAGCAAGTGGAAATACCTCTCAGCCTACTGGAGAATGTACTGGAGAAGACAATCAACAAGTAGCACATAATGATGGTGCCTATGCCATCTTTGCCACTAGTAGTGTTGTCGTGGGGCTTGCTATTGCCCCTATGATTGCCTGCACAACTACTTATGTGGACGATG
Source organism: Lepidonotus clava (assembly GCA_936440205.1). Taxonomy (NCBI): domain Eukaryota; kingdom Metazoa; phylum Annelida; class Polychaeta; order Phyllodocida; family Polynoidae; genus Lepidonotus; species Lepidonotus clava. The sequence continues at coordinate 12,834,218 of OW387138.1, forward strand.
CTGTAGGCCCAGTAAAGAACGCTTTATATTTAGGTAAGTTAATGTTTATTTTATTGTTTATTTATGAACATATCTAAGAGGTACATGATTATGTTTATCAGTCATTCCTATATCACTTAATGATGACATGATATGCCAAAAACCTTCTTAGTATTACCCTAATTCTATCAATAGGGTTGTATCATGCATCTTATAAATGCCAAAATATTTCATTCTTCCTCATCCATCAAAAACATCACGGATTATGAACAACTAAATTTACACTGGAAAATTCTAACGAATATTATCAATATATGAAACAAAAATCAATATTTGATGGATATTTATGTATTTTATTGCCATTATTATAAAATCCACGATACCCACTGTGTGTGGTACAATGCTGTTTTACCTTATTTTCGAACCAACCTAAAAGAATATAAAGTATGTAGATACAGTTGGGGAAAAACTAATTCCTAGTTTTCTATCATGTTAAACCACAAAGAATACCATGATTAACCTTTCATACAGTCATGTTAACCATTCAGGCCATCTTGAAACAGAATTGATAATAGATTGATGAACAAACTTTCTTCCCGCCCATCAAAATTCCAAAGTTATGTGATTATGTATCCCTTGCAGCTTTCATGAACATGATGCGGCCCCTCGGTCCCGTTTTGGCTTTTCTTGTGGGTGGTCTTTTCACAAGTTTTCATGAATCGTTGGAAGGTAAAGTATCATTAAGATCTTATTTCTTCATTTCAGATATTTGCTTTAGGTCATTCTCTCGCAATCGCTGGTCTTATGTGTAGATGCTTATTAAAACTTGATTAAGGATTAAAATAATTAATTATGTTAAATGTTGCAACATATTGCCATAGTTTTGACAGATGTCTTGCGATTAGCCCACGCTTAAATTATATCTCTATGTACATAGATTTGAATTCTTTAGAATCATTTATAATGTAATTATAGTAAAGTTCAAGTACCTGAATTGTTGAAAAAGGGGAAAAAAGGGTTTTTGGAATACACAATATCAAAATCCCCAGAAATTCTATAAAATAGATTTAGTGATTTAAATTTGGCATTCATAATTTTTCAAGATTTACTTACTTATTCTTATTTCATGAATTAATGTTAAGATATTTGTATTTTCAGACCCAGGTTATGGTCCATCTGACCCTCGCTGGGTGGGGGCATGGTGGGTTGGGTACCTTATCAACCCCTCCCTACTCCTCATAGCTGCCATACTTATAGCATTGTTTCCAAGGACAATGCCTAAGGATTGGGTCAAGAAGGAAGCGATTGAAATGACAATTAATACTCAAATTGAGAAGAAGGAAAAGGAGAACGCAATAACAGGTGTGTATCTTTCATTTCTTGCTTTAATGTTACATGTATATGTTATATATATTGTCTTTACTATTATTTTTTTGTAATGCAATGTAAGTTTTTTTATACTTCTTGCGGGCAGTTACCTTTTGTAGTAGGCTGCCTGGTGGTTAACATTATTATTGAGATGCTACTGTCCCACAGACTTTTTTTCAGGCATACTTGTTGTAACGGCCTTTCCTTACAGACTTTTGGGGTGGTCAGTGGACTATATCTTTGTAATAATTCTATGTGGCTGTTGCATACAGGCCTGTTTCAGGCCAGGGAATGTCTTTTGTGCAAATAGTTGTCTCACAGACGAAGTTTGGGCAGTGGCCATCTATCCTTTTACTCAGTGTACGTTTGTGCTTGCCTGACAGACTTAATAATATGTCAGGCTATGTGCCCATTCTTGTATAACCCAATCTACATGGCCCCGTCTTACAAACCTGTTTCAGGCAGTGGACAATCTAGATTTTAATCATTTTTCTGCTTTCCTTACAGACTTATTTCAGCCTTTGGGCTCTCCCTTGTGTAATTCAATCAACATGGCCCTGCCTTACAGTTTAACGTTTTACATTTAACTCAGTGTATTTATGTACTTGCCTTACAGACTTGTTTCAGCTTTTGATGCCCTCTCCTGCATAACCAAAACTACATGGCCCTGCCTTAAGGATCTATTATCTAACTCTGTGTAATTATGCACTTGCCTTACAGACTTATTTTGGGCATTGGACCGTCTCTTGTGTAACTCGATTTACATGGCCCTGCCTCACAGATCTATTATTCATCTAATCATATCTATGTGCTTACATTACAGACTTATTTCGGGCATTGGGTCGTCTCTTGTGTAACCCAACCTACATGGCCCTGATGGCCTCTGGCTGCTTCAGTTCCTTTGTTGTCTCTGGCATGTTCCCATTCATGCCCAAATATATAGAAGTTCAGTTCCACCTCTCAGCATCCAAGGCCAATGTTCTAGTTGGTGAGCTGTTTATATTTTCTGTGCTTCTATAATTGGTATGCAATTCTCCCAACCATGGATAGCCTTTAATTTGATTCTACCTGCAGGTTAGCTCAGAACAGGATGCATGCTTGGTAATATGTCGACAAAACTTATGGATTTATCATAGAAATCTTTAGTTTTTCTAGGGTTTTTGTCGACAAAATGAGCCCAAATTAACCTGCAGGTGCTCAAAATACTGTAAATCAGCTAGCCGTGGTAGGGAGAATTGTCTGTTCTCCAGAAATCACAGTGAGACACACCCTTACTGATGATAAAAGAAGAAATTGTAGAGTTGTATCAGATAGATTTTCTTCAGATTTTGAATATTAATTTTAGTAAACTATAATGTGCAGAAGGGGCCACATAACCAGATTATGGAGATCACCATGTCATCATTATAGTTGATCTAGAATCTAGGAGACCAGGGGGTTTACCTATGAAAATAATAAAGGTCACACTATTTAAGATAAAAGACCTTCAGAAAATGTGAAGGGATCAACTGATCACTATTATCCAATCCTTCTTGAGAAATTTGAACCTCATCTGCACAATGTATTTGTCTTCACTAAAACGTTTTTGGTAATTCTTTTATAATTGCAAAATAAGATGTCATAATAGTTTATAGAAATACATAGGCATAACCATGAACTTCTCATCCCCATATCTTCAGGTATCGTGGGGTCGTTGCTGGCCGGTGTGGGGGTCTTGCTGGGAGGGGTCCTGTCCTCTCGGCTCAAACTGAAGCCCAGTCAGTCAGCCTGCTTCATACTGGTCACAGACATCCTGTTCATTGTGGCCGTCCTCCTCATGATGTCCATCACCTGCCCATCTGTCACCTATGTGGGCATTAACAAGTCAGTCTCCATGTGATGTAGTCTAATCTTGGACATTATAAGGAATATGTGAAATTTTAGGGACAAATCTGAATGATTTGTTAAGTTTTTGGGTGATTTTTACAATGCATGGTGTTGGTATGTTATCCATTCCCACATTTCAACAGTATTTTATTTATAATTATATTCTAGTAATTCATGTAGCAAATTTTATGCCAAACTATTTTCATTTCCCATGTGATATTCAAAGCCCATCTGTCTGAGCAGAAGACTTCCATCATACCCACTTCACCAAACCATATTACCATTTATTTATTTAATATATCATATATTGCAATGTGTCCAATTATGTGTAAGGTGTGTATATTTCTTCTATATGCATAATGCAAACTTCTCAAAAGTTTGGTTTTAAATTAAAATAATGAAAATAATATAAATAATAGCTTTTATCCTTCAGCCCAACCAATGAGACCTGTAGAGCCACCTGTGGGTGTGAGATGAACCAGTTTGACCCAGTTTGTGGGTCGGATGGACTGACCTACACATCCCCATGTATGGCTGGCTGCCAACAATATAACAGTAATGAGGTAAATATAACCAATGGGGAGGTGGAACTAGATGGGTTTTCAACCTTTGGTGTGTCACAGATATCAGCTTAAGGGGAGTGGAAGACTGACATCCCTGACACACCGAGGGTTGAAAAACTCACAGAGTACCCCCACACCCATCAGTTATTTCTCATACCCTAGCAATATTTCAGAATAAACTTTCAAAGCTTAGACTAACTGAACAGAACTATTTTTCTACTGCAAGAACTACTTTCCTGTAGCACTCTCCAAGATGAGGCACTTTGGTTATCATCCTGCCTGTCTCAGTGATGCATTGCATTCTTAAATACTTAATCTAAGTCCTTCGTCCCTAAAGTTTGTGGGTCTTAAAATATCTCCAATTATTACAGAAACTACATCTTACATACATTATATTTTCAGCATCCTATCATCTTTGGCAAAATTGTCTGCATACTTCTACACATAGAATGTATTGATAATAGTAGAGAAGGGGCCAAGGGGAATCACGATTGGAATAGTGTGTGAATGGAATATGAATTTTTTTTCAAATACTCAGTGTTTCAATCAAATGTTAATGGGATTGTATATGCATTAAACATGAGCTACACTGGTCTTGATCAGTTCCATTATCACCAAGAGCTCTTTTGAAATATTACCCAAGATTCTGAAGTATAGGCCTATATAATATAAAGATATAATTGCAAAGCATATGAAGTAATATATTTCCATAGAAAGATGTATGTTTGCTTTTTGCTTTTTCTGGTCCCCAGACACTGGGAGACTGTACCTGCATAGGTGGGGCCCATACAGCTCTGCCTGGGCCATGTGACTCGGGGTGCCAGATGTGGATGTTGTATATGGCCGTGCTAGCAGGTGGGGCTGTGATCGGCATGATGGCTTCTGTACCAGCTACCACCATTTGTCTCAGGTACGTAAGATAACATTTATGTGTATTTTCTATACTGATTATGAATACATGGTGGTGCTGGTAGGTGGCACTGTGATCGGCATGATGGCGTCTGTGCTGGCTACAACTATCTGTCCAAGGTAAGCAGGGTATCTTTGATGAGTATTTGGATTCTGATTACAAAAACAAATGTATAAAATTACAACCAACTGGGAAGTAGTGCAAGTTAAATAATCAACCAAAGGTATATCAGGGACATCACCCATGCACAGAGGGTTGTTATTTATGGATTTATCGTACCCTGGCAATATTGTCTAGAAATCCCTATCAAAATACTATGTGGAAACAGACCTTTACTGACTTTTGGTTTTGTAATTGGGGCTTCATAAAGTGAAGATTATCTATACAGGACCTTTAAAATATGAATTTTGATATTCTGGAAAGGTCTTAGAAAATATATCTTTCCATTACCTTTAATGTTACGGTCCCATTTACAAAACTGAAAGCTCAGTAAAGGTCTATTTTTGTAAAGTGAAATACTCCCGTAAACAGCCCAATATTTCTTTTACAGATGCGTCGAGGAAAGGGACAGATCGTTAGCTCTGGGATTCACAGGCACTGTGATCTCTCTAATATGTAGGTATCGTAATATGCCCATTCAGTGAATTCTACTAATGATAAAAAGTGTTAATTTTGGAAGTATGATCTTTAGAGCCTACCTACCGGTATTGCCTTTTTCAATACCAAGAGGCCATAGAAAAAAACACTCTAATTTGCTGTAGACTCAACCTTATGTATAATTCTTAATAATTCACAAGTTATGAATAATCAATGTTAATGAACTTTTTCTTTTTCCCATTTATTCTTAGCTTTTGTTCCTGGTCCGCTGGTATATGGCCTACTCATAGATTCATCCTGTGTCCTCTGGGCCGACTCCTGTGCGCACACCGGGTACTGCCGACTTTATGACAATGACCGGTTCCGGTTCCGGTTGCATGGGATCACGGCCGTCTTGAAAGGGGTGGCGGGACTCTTCTACTTGTTGGTCTGGGTTCTCATCCGGAGGGAGGAGAAAAAGTTGACTTTTACAAAAGTTATGACCAAGGAGGTTCATGCAGTGGAGAAGTTGTCCGATGAATCATCTGACAGTTTATAGCTTTAACTATCTACAGTCAAAGTAATTAATAAGATTTAATGTTTATTTCTTGCAATCTTACATAATGTGATATATTAGGCAAGTATTAAGTCATTTGGGGACTAATAAATAAGGCTTACGTTATTGATAACAATGCAGTCTCAGAACAGTTAACTTCCATTAGGAATACAGTTGTTATTGGTATTTCAATTATGCGTCCCAGGCATCCCAATTCATGACAAAATGTTCCAATATTTAGAGAGATAAAAAGGATATATAAATTATTGGGAAAACTGGCTAAATCTTCCCTTAAATAGATTATTTTCTATAAAAAAAAAAATAAAAAAAACAGATTCATTTTTTCTTGGGGGCGAACCCCTAAAACCCCCCTAACCTGCATTTTTTTCAAAAATGGCCGGGAATTTACTAATTATGTTTAATTAGACTAGGGGGAGAATTTGGGTGTCCCAATTTTTAGGAGTCTAGGGATGGCAGACCTGAGTTGATCATGTAAAAACTCCTGAGGTAATATTGAACTATTGTGAGTTTATACTAATGTTAAACATATGGTTTATGGCGAATAAACTTACGATCCGTTTGTTTTTTCATTTCATCTCTATGTTGTGTTATTGAGGGACTCAATAGAGTTAAATAGCACTAGCTCCTTGGCTTGTGGTAGATTCAGCCTTCACTGAGGGAGTTCAATTCTAAATGAAGACACTTGCTTAGCAGAGGTTCATATATTTATTGAGTTCACGTCTGGAGAGTACAGCATCTATTGTTCACATCACCCTGAACCATCAACACACTTTATAATATTTGTTAACTCTTTCACTACACCAGATGCATTGAGGCATCAACACTAAATGCATTCCAGATGCATTAAGGCATCTTTTCTATATAAGATATTATTATGTCATTAAAGTGAATTCAAAGTTAATTATCACAGAAAATTTTACTGTTCAAAGGCATTGCACAAACCAAAATATTGTTTATCTAAAATTAGATACCAGAAATCACCTATTGAAAATAATTCATCTGCAGATGCTTAGAATACATCATTCATATTGACTTATTAGTGGTTCTCAATATTGTCTTATATTGAAAGTCAATATGCATGTGTAATTGTAATCTTCAGAGCACCCATTGTGCTGCTGCCATCTAGTAACAATGGAAAACGAAAATTGTAAATTTGACAATGGAAATACAAGAAAGGAATTGTCATGTACCTTGTAGTTCTTCCTTTAAAGGGGCAGGGACATTGTTTTAGCCCCACCCACCAATATTGATCATGATTTTGGGACTGTGGGGATGACAATCCCCTTGGTGCCACCTGGTGGAGACCACTGACACTAATGATTCAATCTGCGGTTAATATTCATTTTGTAGTTGTGTATTAACATAGGATTATGTTTTGGCAATATGTTTAAGTGCGAATTTTGTCACAGAATGTGCGAATTTTCCTCTGAAATTTATATAGGAAACTGAAAAGGCTATACAAAATGTGCGAATTTATGACTGGATGGTGCGAATTTTGGTGTCAGTTTTGTGAAAATAGCTTGGGGTCTGTACACCCCTGCTGTTATTTGTAATTTGACATTAATGATTTGGATTTTTAGAGTCCCGATGTGTGTATTTCCACTTTTAGATTTGAGATATCCATTTCAGTATAGGTGATAATAATGAATTGGAACAAAGAATTGTCTGTTTTACAAATATTTGTATTATGTTTTTTGTAGTTTTTTTATTATCGGCATGACTTCATGTGTATATACACGTTCTTCTAGTCAAGGTGTAAGTTATATAATAATGTCTTAATCTAAGGGATGAGCCCAGTAATAGAATGAGATAATTAATGGGATGAGATGAGGTCTATTGGGCATACATTCAAATGCAGTCTTCAGACGCAGTCCTGTAACAGTTCAATTGTCCATACCCTAAAGGCCATATTCCACTGTGCATTCGTGGCTTGCGGCCACCCAAGCCAAGGCTGCAAATGACGAAAACGCAAATGCAAATGCGTTAGCGGCCGGGTTTCGCAAGGTGGAATATAGGTGCTTGCGGCCATTACTTGCGGCCACTTCTTGCAGCCACTGCTGTTTTAAGGCTATTTTCCACTTGTTTGTGGCCTCCAGATGCAAACAAACTGCCCCAAATGCGTTTTCGGCGGCCGCAAACGCATTTACGGTAGGTGGAATATAGGTAGTTGCGGCCCTTACTTGCGGCCTCTGCTAGCTACCACTACAGTTTGCTTATGGCCAGGGTTGGCCAAAAAAAAAAAAAAAAAAAAAAAAAAGCCGAAAATTGCTTGCAGCCCCTTGTAATAGGCGCCGCAAACGCGACCTGACGCAAAGTGGAATATGGCTCAAATATGTAGTCCCGATAATTCTTTCTTAAGTTTTACTTTCAACACTGATATTTGTACAGATTCCAGTAACCTATCCCATAACTCAATTCCACGATGAAGGGGTCCCTTTGGTATCTCGTCAAACTTTCATTTCTTAGTCCTAAATTTAATCTTAAATCGGCTTCTGAGCCCTTCTCTTGGACAGTCTACATTTAAGAGATCTAGGTTCTGAGCCTTACGATACATCAGTACAGTGTGGTGTTCGTGTCTTCTCTCAGACAGAGTACTCATATCATACAATTTCCCAATTTGTGACAGTCCAATTCCATGAGGATGGTTACAATCAATCATTTTGATAGCCTTTGCATGCAATGCGTCGAGTTTTTTGATATCCTCAAGTGTACCACTTTCGATCAAGAAATCAGCATGATCGTAAAGTGGTAGAATAGTCTGTTTATAGACAAGAGTGGCTATGTCCCTAGTTATAATTTTCCTCATCTTACATAATTGAACTATTCATGCATTCATTTTATTATACTTATCTTTTAGAAACATATCAAAACGGAGCTCAGTGTCAATCTGCACATATAGATAGTTGTAACAATGTATCGGATTTTATCTCAGTGTTATCTTTTAAAAGCTGGGCATCTAACATATGGGGTTATAGATGGGGGCCCCAATGTCCCTGTCGAATTTAATAAATTGTCAAATTTGTATCCCACGTTCCTGTTCCACCCTTCAACTTTGTACGTCACCATAAACTGGGTGGTGCAGGAAACCAGTAAAGTTTACTGAAAACTGCCCAGTATAAAATAAAGTTGTTTAAAAGAAATGGCAATGTCACATGTCTTTGTCACTTATAGTAGAGTGGCCAAACTCAAAAAGAGCCTTATTTAAGGAAAAACCCCAACCCAAGGTACAACAAAGCATGCCATACCTCATTAGAAAGATAAATATCTCAACTTTATGGCCTGATAGTTTGTACTAAACTAAGTGCGTTCCGGAATATAGTAAATGGCTGGTTTCCATGGCAACCACCCAAAAATCAGATAATTCTGAAAATGAAATGAATATAATTATTCATGTTAAATTTCATGTTGCCTCTGTAGAAGTATCATATCATGTTTATCTTGTGTATTATTCATGTATAACCCGCTCGCCCTCTGATTCCACTGGGATTTCTTTAGTTCTTTTGATGCATCCTCATGTCCACTAAGAAATAAACAGCTAAAATGTGAAAATTTCATTGTGCACAAAGGTCTGAAAATGCTGGATGCATGACAATTTAGCAGAGTGAAAACATGCACGTTCACAATATTCAACATAGGGAACTGGACCAGTGCAGACAATTTGTTGGAACTTCACTTTATTCATGTCATTAGATAGATAGAATTATTGCCTTTCTTTTGGTATATGGCACGGTACTGTATCTCAACAATCAAGAAAATTAGGGGTCCCGGAGAAAGTGCAAATAACGCCCAGGCTACAGTTGTGTATCCTTAATTGATTGATCTGAGTAGTTTCCATCCCCAATAATGTTTCGAAACCCTTCTCAGCTAGATCGGTGTATGAAGATCCAAAGTACTAAATAAAACCTCTCCATTTTGATTGACCAGGGGATATTTAATATCTCCGACATAATCAATTAAAAACCAATTTCCTTACTTTTATTTTTTGAACATGGATATTTCCTTTAATATAAGGGCAATGTACTTTAAACTTTGCATGCCTCCTGATAAGAATCTTTTTTTAGGTCCTAGTTTTTATTTTATCACAAAAAAACGGGAAACGTTTTGTCATTTTTTTATTCTTAATTTTCTAGATTTCATAGAACAAAAACTAAATAAAAAAACTGAGACATGGTTCCCTCCGAATGGCCATGAATTATATGCATTAAAAATTTCAAGGTTCTAAGTGAAGAATTCACTGAGATATCATTGTTCAAAAACTTGTAAAAAAAGGTTTTGTACAACTTTCCTTTCATATCAACAGATAGGGTATTTAATTGTTTTTTGGGACTATATAATATGAACATAAGAGATTAGGAATGCAGAAATCAGAATAAGATTACTGCGACCATAGCAAGGCACCCCTTATCTACAGTTGTCTATCCTTAAGCTAGGCACTGAACATGTACAGACAATACTAATAGGGTAATAATATTATGTATAACTGGGCAAATATAGGCACATACATGTAGTCTAAAGCCCTAATTAAACTACGCGTTGGGAAGACGTATGCGTCGGGCCTCTTGGCCCAACGGGTCTGGTCCGCGTTTTGGCCGTATTAGGAATATATTACACTACGCATTGTGTCACGTTGGGTCCCGACGCGACCCAACGAGAAATATATTATACTACGCGTTGAGGGCTGTGTTGGCACGCATTGGGGTCGCGTTGGCACACATTGGCACGCGTTTTTTTACAAACATGTTTGTAAATTGACGCATATAAGACGCATGGGCAACGCGACCCAACGCGAAGGTGACCCAACACATAGTGTAATATGGCCTTTACACATTACAGCTATAGTCACATAGCTTCTTTTAGTAAAATTGTATTATTCTGCTGTAAAGTGAAAGTGGAGTTATCTTGTTATGTTCAGTTTCATAAGAAACGTACTACATGTATATATATATATATATATATATATATATATATATATATATATAGGGATGTTTCTATAACTTAGAAGGGGTGTTACCTCCACTATAATCAATCGAGTATCATGCTCTGAGATATGGCTAGTAGGATTATCACTAAGAGGTATTAATAATCATACATCATAATATATAGGCCTCAGGTATATATCCACTTGGCAAAGTCACCTTGCTTACACATTTAGATGGCCAAGGGTCAGTTCTTAAAAGTTACCGCACACTCACATTGTGTCCACCTTGCCTTTTGCTGCAAATAGCAGTATGTCTTAGTTTCTTATCCCTACCTATTGTGGCCCCTGGTCAAAATAGAGTCCAAACTGGTGAGGGAAGGTGACCGATGGTTTTGCAACGTGACCAACAAGAAATAGTGAGGCTGCTGTAACCACAACAGCCAAAAGAGGGGTAGGGGGAACAACGATGTGTTTTTTGATCCAGTGGGCCCCCTGCCCACTGGGGCCAATAATGTATGACTGGCCTCCCCCACCAGTGTGTAGTAGAGTGCCCCCTGATGGGGGGGGGGGGGGGGGTTTACAGAGTTTTCTTCTTTAATGCAACTATTATTTGTTATTTATTCAATGAGGGGTCCGGCATTTTGAAAGGGGGGGACGCTTTTGGAAAAATTGTTCCTTAACTACTTTTTGGCTGAATTTTACATTAAAAAAGTCTAAAACTTCCCCCCCCCCCCCAAAAAAAAAAGTGAGGGCGCACGCCCCTGCGCCCCCCCCTCTAAATTCACCACCGTTGTTTATGCCTTCTTCCAGAACTTCTGTCGCAGAACGGTCTTGTTACGTTGCTGCTTGCCTGAGACACTGTTAGAAATTACTCAAATACTGTCGGGGCTATCCTAAGGCTGTCGGGACCCTAGGACAACGGTCGGGACTATCCTAAAGCTCAGGACAACCATTATCATAAGAGTTTTCATGGCCTGTAGGCGCCGTTTTTGGGGGGGGGGGGGGATGCCAGGCGTGCACCCCCCCTTTTGGGGCCAAATTTAGATTTTTTTAATGTTAAATTCCTACACCCGCCGGAGTCTTGAGGCGAAAATTTTGCTATAGCACGCCCCCCCCCCCCCCCCGCCTCCCGTGTTTTTTTTCAACATCTTCTGGCCTGTGTGCACTCCGCTTAAGACACCAATCCCGGTATTTCCCATCTTCACGAGTCAAGCCTCCTACCTCCGCTGCCACTGCTAGTTGGACTGACCGAGAGGGAGGGAGGGACAGAGCCCTGCATGATGGAGGATGTTATTTCCAAACACCCTAATTCTGTCTCCTACCCTGGTCACTCAAGGATCTAATGTCCCGCTGCCGGACGAGGGTGCCTTTTATCTCACACTGCCGGATCAGAAATATAACTGTCAACAGCCTAAAATTACAATTTCCACCGCAACCAATCAAAAGGCATGCACAGGATTCTAATATCGTAATTCTATGAGAATTCGGGCACTATTTAAAAAATAAATCATGTTGTAATCCATGATATCAAACGTTCCACAGACTAAACAAATTAAAGTTTTGACAAATAAAATGCCCACCTCGGATTGATTTTTGTGTGTTCTCCTGCAGTAATCAGAGAGTATATACAAATATAATTTTGTCACCCTGGTATTCTAGAAGCACAAGTGTAATCCGCAGAAGTATTACATTAATGAATATATACTTATTTCTTAATATTTAATAACATTTAGATGTCGCAATACAGCTCTGATCCGATTAGGTCTGACGGTGAAGGGGCGGTGATGAGGTGGGTCAAGGGGTGGGTCCCTGTGTCGCTGTTTGCATAAGACACCAGCCCGTTATTTCCCAACACCCTAGTTCTGTCTCTGATGCAGGTCACAAAAGGGCTGTTGATGGGGTGGGTTCCTGTGTCGCTTGTCGAATTTAAGAAATGTTCATGTTGCACCCCCCTAATTTTTGTTATCCATGTTGATTTTAAGAGCCCCCCATGTCCACCATGTCGCATGTCGGATTTATGAAATGGCCAATGTCATGTCCTTTATTTTATTCTTCATGTCACTAAGCCTCATGTCTTGATCATGTCGAATTTAAGAAAAGGCCATGTCGCCCTGTTCATGTTAGGGTTCCTTACCCATACTGAGCCATGGAGTCACAGGAGCCACTACAATCACCTCTAGTGGGAAACTTTACCAAGCCTTAGTAGAAGCCAGCGAAATGGAAGAGGACCATCTTGACGGAGAAAAACCTCAGTCTTCCGATAAAAGGAAGCGGGGTTTCTTTAGATTGCTTTCGGATGTCCGTGTATTTACTGTGGTTGTATGTTTGTACACAATGATTTCCTTTATGATTGAGGCATACAGTGTGGCCGTTATCACCACCATAGAAAAACGTTTCGGATTTAGAAGCACCTCCTCAGGAATGTTATTTACCTTCAAGGAGATTGCCTATGTGGGAATCGTTGCAGTTTCTGCCTATGTAGGCAATAGATGGCATATCCCGCGGTACCTAGCTTTAATGGGAGTATTATGTGCATTTGGAACTGCCCTTTCCTCCCTGCCCCATTTTATATATGGCTCGCCAAATGATATGTTTGTAAACTTAACGGATGTAAACTCAACAGCCGGATCGAAAACAAGGAAGCTATGCCAAAGTGGGGTACTTGAATCCCTGGCGGGGGGAAGTGGAAACACTTCTCAGCCTATTGGAGAATGTAATGGAGGAGACAACAAACAGCTTGTACATAATGATGGTGCTTATGCCCTCTTTGCCACCAGCCAATTTATCGTAGGATTGGCTCTTGCCCCCTTAGTTGCTTGTACAACTACTTACATGGACGATGCCGTGGGGCCAGTTAAGAACTCAATATATCTAGGTAAGTTCATATATTTGTCACAACTCTTTGATTATAAATACGTCTTAAGAGCTAAATTCTATAACAGTTATTTCTACCAAGAAGGGCAATAAAGTAAAATGCACATAGTGTCTACATACTTACGTATTTGTGTTAATGGGCACCCAGTTACAAAAAAAAAGAGAAAGATATACCAGTCCTGCTCTCCTGTCCCTTTCTTTCCCCATCAGGCCCTTTACTTCCCCTCCCGGTCCTTTGCCTCCCCTCTTGGTCTTTTGCTTCCCCTCCCGACTCTTTCCTTACCCTTCAAGTCCTGTCCTTTCGTTCCCCTCCCAGCCCTTTGCTTCCCCTCCCGGCCCTTTGCTTGGCCTCCCCACTCTTTCCTTACCCTTCCAGTCCTGTCCTTCCCCTCTTAGCCCTTTCGTTCCCCTCCCAGCCCTTTGCTTACCCTCCCAGCCCTTTGCTTCCCCTCCCGGTCCTTTGCCTCCCCTCTTGGTCTTTTGCTTCCCCTCCCCACTCTTTCCTTACCCTTCCAGTCCTGTCCTTCCCCTCTTAGCACTTTCGTTCCCCTCCCAGCCCTTTGCTTGCCCTCCCGGCCGGCTGGAGTTATACACGCGGGCATAGCATCAGAAGGCCGCTCATATAGAATTACACATACACGCGGATGTAAGGTCCGCGCATCCTGGAAGGCCTGTACGCGCGGGGGTATAAAGTTCGCGCATACTCACCTACCTGTATGCGCGGACTTTATACCCCCGCGCGTACAGGCCTTCCAGGGTGCGCGGACCTTACATCCGCGTATATAATCACGGCAATGTACGCGGACGTACCTCATTTTTTCATCATAATATTATTTGTTAATCGGGGGCTAAGCCCCCGAACCCCCCTTTTCTTTTTTATTTCTATATTTTGATCTAATTTTTGTGCATATAAAGTCTGTAAGGGCAGATTCTGTGTCCGCGTGTACAGAATATTCTATATACGCGACGGCCGCGTACGCGACGTCCGCGCGTATAGTCAGCCCCCTCCCGGCTCTTTGCTTGCCCTCCCCACCCTTTGCTTCCACTCTTAGCCCTTTGCTTCCGCTCTTGGCCCTGCCCCTCCCCTCTTGGCCCTTTGCCCCCCCCCCCCCCCCCCAGGCCCCTTGTTTCCCCTCCTGGCCCTGTCTTTTCCCTCCCGGTCCTGTGCTTCCCCTCCCGGCCTTTTACAAGCCAAGGATATCACATTCTATAATAATGTTGCAGCAACATCCTGCATTGATTTTTGTTACATTACGTTATAAGGCTGCATAAGATCCGCCCCTGCATTTCAACTGCCAGCCACTTTAAAACAAAATTTGATAAGTGGTTGGTAAGCAAACACAAGCAACCAATCCAATAGACCATGCAGTTTAATTTCAATATTACAGATCTATGTTTCCGTTGCAGCTTTTCTGGTTATGGTGCGGCCCCTTGGACCCGTCTTTGCTTTTCTCGTGGGCTCTCTTTTCACAAGTTATCATGAATCATTGGGAGGTAAAGTATGAATCTATTAATTTTAGTTGATACAGCAAGGTGAAATATACCAAGATCTTCTCTCAGATGTTTCTGATAGTTCCATTTGGTCATTCTAATAGCAATTGCTGATCTTCTGTTTAAATACTTATCCAAATCAAACTTTATTGAGATGAAAATAATAATGTTGAATGTTGCATCATATAGACCCATTGACCGTTGTTGTTTTGGCTGCCCGGCCTGATAGGCAGAAGACATGCAGACTTTCATATGTAATCTACACTGAAAACACAAAGTCGTCAGAGAGCCACTGCAAGGTTGTCAAAGGGTTGTCACAGGTCACTTTTGGGCTCTCATGTGTGACTTTTGGGTCATCACAGGGCTCATTTCAGGCCATCAATGCTGTGTGACTACCTTGTGACAATCCTTTGACAACTTTGGGGTGGTCAGAAGGTTGTCATTGTGAATTTTGAGGCTGGATGACAACCCAAAGGTAGTCATTTTCTCCCGACTACTTTAGGCCAAAAAGGTCGTCAGAGAAGCAAAAATGAAGAATGGGTTGTCATAGGGTTGTCACAGAAGAAAATGAGAAGTCAAATGTCCTGCCTGACTACCCTAGGGTTGTAGGTGAATGGTGCCTAAAGTGACAGCCCAGGGTTGTCATGGCCTCTGTCTATATCAACCCAGTGTTGTAAGTGAATGGTGTCAAAACCATACAACTCATAGGCCTCCTATGTGTAATGGCCACACCTAATAACTAGTAATAACATAATAGGATGCCATTATAATGACTATGATATCTACAACATGAAAATATTCATAAATAAGATTTTTTGTCTAACAGACACAGACACAGCCTGTGACAACCTTGGGTTGTCGTTTTTGGCACCACTTTTGACAACTCTGTGTTTTCAGTGTAGACTGGGCAAATCGCCGGTAAAGTTGCTGGGCTACTCAAAATAGATGGGCATTTTCCCTTGGGTATGGTGTGCATTCTGGGCAATGAGCAATGGGCAACAGGATTGCCATAAAGTGGCCCGGAAAATTACTGGAAAAATGTCAAACTTCTTTGATTTTCCAGTTGCCTGGTGACTTTACCGGCGATTTTCCAGATTAGCAGTCGCTGGTTGCCAGGAAGATCACCTATTGGGTATGGGGCTTTAAGCTTGGTGGGCAGAGCAATGTTTATTATACACACTAAGGGGAGTGATGGTATATATAAATATATATATATATATATATATATATATATATATACAACGACTGGTGGTACCAGGAGGTACTAGATCTTATATCTATAACATCCCCTTTCTTTTAATTAAAGAGATAAGTGTCTTGTCAGTCTTGTCAGCCAAAACAGTCTTCGGTTTGTCCTCAGACATAGTCTTAAGCTTCTTGAAAGTCTTTCTTGATCATGGTAATAATAGATCATATCAAACTATCCATGAGTCTGTGTGTATGGATATACTTTTTAAACTATATTGAGATAATAATGCTTAATTACCTTATATATGGTAGATCAAAATGTCTTTCATAGATTTTCTTTGCAATATCTTTGGTGAGTCAGGTCTAACTATTCAACTGACTATCTTAATATATTTCACGGCTATATTATAGCTGTACTTATCTAGAATAGCACAGCACGTGGCAACTTTCATTGGGTGTAGACTACCCTCAGTAACTACATGCATTATTCTGGCCTTGCTGACTATTCACTAATCTCAGGTCTTTTTCACTACTTATAGACCTTTTTCGTTTGGGTGTGGCACCCCCTGGTGAAGTAAATGGAACCGATGGTTTAGGGCATTTCCCATAGTTAACCTCCCAGCAAACAGGACACGTGTATTCCCCAGTTTGACACCGTGTTAAACTAATGTAATACTGGTGTTGTTGCAAACTCAGAGTAATGATAGCAATTTAATAGGTTTTTCTGCTAGTTTTGACACAGTAATGTACCTGTGCTATTTTCTTTTATACAGCACTTATTGTTTATGTTATTATGGCTAAATTGATTTAGCTACATCTAATTACATATTGTTGAAAATGTATCAAATCCTTTACATTTCAGTATCATTCTTGTGACAATCTGGTGTGATGCTAAACACCATGTAAAATATGTATTTGATGTGAGTTTAACACATGTTATTTTCATGTTATTCTGGTGTTGTGTAAAACCCTGTGAATTCTCTTAGAGAACCATCTCTCTCTGACACTAGTTTGGATATGTGTAAAACCAGGGATAATTATGTATTTTCCACAAGCTCTGCATGGATTTTACCTTAGTAATAATGTGTCAATCTACCTGATAACCATGAGAAAAACACGAGTGTGCATTACACTAGTTTTGCAAGGGAAAACTGTCAGTTTCTGAAACCAGTTTTTGACATATGTAATTTCTGAGTATAACATGTATTTTACATGGGTTTACCATGGGTTTTTCTTGAGATCTCACAGATAAATTACACAGATAACCTTTAGAAGTTGATATCATTACACCTGAATTTAACTCTGTAAACTCTTGTAAAACTAGAGTGATTTTTATGTGTGTACTTAATTGATTTAAGTATTTCTCAAAAACAATGCATAGACATAAATCCTAATAATAGGCTGTATAGTTGGGAGATTTTCAATTAACACGTATTTCCCATGTCATTCAAATACAATGTAATACCCCTAACCTCCCAACTCATTCTGTATAGCTCAGTGGTAGAGCACTGGCATTGTCTGTGGGAGATCAAGGGTTCGAGTCCCCACAGCTTTTTCACATTATTAAGCAAAAACCACGAGTTTTACATGTCAAATCTCGTGTCAAAATCTTGTGTTAAAAACACGTTGGAAACACCAGAAATGAGGTCCACAGAATCCCGAGTAGGGCACAAGTTTAAAACACGTGTTTGGCACCCTGGATCCCGAGGGTACAACGTGGAAAACACGGGTCCTTGTTACCTGGGCTATTATGAAGTGAAGCATAGGTTAACTATGGGAAATGATCTAAACCATCAGTTCCATTTACTTCACCAGGGGTCGCAACACTCTTAATGAAAAAGGTCTATAGTCTTTTAAACATGCTGGCGGATTGACTGTTCTGCTGCTTCGAGATGTGGGTCACCTCCCGGCCATGGAGCCTGAGAGGTGTTGCCTTTCCTTAATAGAAAACATGATTAGATAGCCAAACGAATAACATAATCTATTAATATAACTTTTATCAAAATGCCTTGAACAATAATACCGCAGGTTAAAAGTGTAAAAAGTGTAAAAACTACTGAATGCTATAGAAAAGTGTAAGTGAATTGTTTATAATGTGCGATATACACCTTTTTTAACCCTATTTCATAACCTTTGTTATATTTATACCTAGGATCAATTAATATGAGAGAGTGATACTGGTAATTGATTAAAACAGACTATGGAGCCTACAATTGTCAACCTAATCAAAATGAAATAACTCGAAAAAAGCAAATAGGAGGGAAATAGAGACCTGATATTGAATTTGTAAATGATTAGGATGAAACTAACAGAAACTGATATTTTACAAATTTACGTTTAAGATATTTTATTTTCATTACTTATTTTCATAACATTACTTTTTTATTTGTATTTTCAGACCCAGGTTATGGTCCGACTGACCCTCGCTGGATGGGCGCATGGTGGATCGGGTACCTCCTTAACCCATGCCTAATGCTCTTAGGTGCCATTCTCATAGCACCGTTTCCTAAGACAATGCAAAAGGAAGGGGTCAAGCAGCAAATGATTGAAATGACAATTATTCGTCCTCAAATTGAGAAGAAAGAAACGAAGAACGTTATAATAGGTATGCATCTGTCATTTTGTGCTTTGATTTATGCTGTTTTCTTTTGTTTTTTTTTTTTCATTCAAGTTATTTATACTGGTCTGCTATCAGTCTATAAGTAACAATCCGGTCTCCCTAGGGATCCAGTGACAGTACAACTTATTCTATACATTGAAACTCAATAATGATGCGATATATATATAACTAACCAGAAAGGGAGTACGAGGGTGGTTATCACCCCAAGCCGGGACCCTCGATATCAGCCCGAGGCCAGGGCCCGAAGGCGAGGGGTGATAACTGCCCGAGTACTCCCTTCGAGGTTGGTTATGGATTTATTATACCTTTTCTGTTAGATCTGAGCTCCCAAGGAAGGATGAACAGCAATCAGTGATGGTGGGACTGTGATGCTGCACATTTTTTTATGCTTTTTCATATAACTCTTTTGATATCCATCAAATCCACAAATAGTAAACAGTAAAATGTAAATATGAACGTTGTACAGATAATGCATATGTTAGATTATTTTATTTCTTAATTATTTCATTTTTTTCATGAATTTTAGAAAAATAAAAAGTTTCTGTATCACACTGCAGTGTGATACAAAGCTGGTCATCACCCAGGTTTGTATCGCCCTGTGTTAAACTCTTAACTACTAAACTTGTATCACCCTAAGGTATAATAAGATTAAGTAACAGCATTCAACTTAAACCTAAAAGTGTACAGGAATATAACCCAATTGTCCCCATTCAGCTGACAGACACACTAAGCATACAATATTTAATAGTTAATTTTTTTTTTTTTTTTTTATTAGCAAAAACCACTTCACAATAATTAGTGATCTTCCAGTAGTTAGAAAATGGGACAGAACAGCAAGCAACAGAGAGCACACACAGAAAATACATACAGCAACATATATAATAATGAATCTCAATAAAACTCAGTCAGTATACCCAGTAATTATATAGATAGAACAATTTCCTTTTTGAAGGTCAGTAAGTCATTGATATTCGGAATTCCTGCTGGTAATATATTCCACAATTCCTTGTACACGTATTATGACAAGAACAATGAACAAGCCGCACATTTAGGCAGATGAATATGCTAATTCCTCTGGTTATTGTAAATGAGAATACAATATAAATATGACAGAAAAGCTGCAACAGTGAGTCTTTGCAGGGAACAATGACAGTTACTCACTTTACTATTTGATTTGTCTGGAAATTTATTTTTGAAAATTCTCTCAAGCTTTAAGGAGATGAAACAGGAGATTTTTCAGATTAATAGCATTGCAACTATTATCATATTATGTAATGTAATTTTCTTTTATGGTTATTTCTCCTGGGCAGTTTCCTTTTGGTAGTACGTTGACTTTTGTTTGGCATAATTGATGGCACTGTCTTACCAACTTTTTTTTTAGCAAGAATATACCTTTTGTGTGACATAGTTGTAATTGCCTCACAGACCCATTTCAGGCAGTGGACCATCTATGTAGTTATTTATTCTTTGTTTTTTGTGCTTGCCTGACAGACCTATTTCAGGCATTGGACCTCCTCTTGTGTAACCCGATCTACTTGGCTATGCCTTAGAGACCTATCATTTAACTCATATTTATGTGCTTGGCTGACAGACCTATTTCAGGCCTTGCAATATTTCTTGCATAACTTGATCTGCATGGCCCTGCCTTACATATCTACCATTTAACTCACTGTACTTCCTTACAGACATACTTAGGGCATTGGGGCATATCTTCTGTAACCCAATCTTCATGACCCTGATGACCGCTGGCTGCTTCAGCTCCTTTGTTGCCGCCGGCATGTTCCCATTCATGCCCAAATATTTAGAAGTTCATTTTGCCATCTCAGCATCCAAGGCCAACCTTCTAGTTGGTGAGTCATTTATTCAGTTGTTTATATTGGCTGTGCCATTATAAAGTGTCTTTTAGAAGACTGCACTCCAAAAGTCACAGTGAAACAGACACATATTGATGCTAAAAAGCACAGTGTACTAAAGAATTGTCTCAGAATTCTTATTTAGGTCCTAGATTTGATTTTATTACAAATAAAATGGAAACTCTTTGTCATTTTTTGATACTTAATTTTCTAGATTTCATAAAACAAAAAATAAGACCTAAATTCAAAATATGAGACACAGTAATTTCAAGGATTTATGTGGAAAATTGACTGAGATATTGATATTCAAAAAATTGTGAAAATAGGATTTATCAACTTCCCGGTTATGTTGCCAAGGTGTCCATAAGAATATATTGTTATGATTTATATCAAAAGATAGGGTATTTAATTGGCTTTTTGGTGCTATATCATATAGATTACTGCGACCATAGCAAAACACTCCTTAATATATCCTGTTGTCTATCCTTAAGTGATCTATTGATTACTAATACAGCATCAATCTCTTCTTGAGAACTTGGGACCTCATCTAAATAATGCTTTTATATTATAGTAATCAAATTCTAAAATGTTTCCTATCACTGCAAAATTGGATGTCATAATCCTTTAGGTATACATTATATATTCATAACCAATAACCTCCCTTAGGTGTGCAAGGTGGTGTAGTGGTTAGAGTGTCCGTCTGTTGCGCGGGCGGCCCGGGTTCAAGTCTATGTTGAGGTGGGCTGGCTGCTACTCCCCTCTACATGTCTCCCTGTGACAACAACAGGGTTATCAAAGGCTCCTAGTGGGCCACCGGCTGTTGTGTGTAGGGCCCTGCCTATGGGACCCCACACATTAAAGAACACCTGCCTCGGTAAATGTGTAGGGGTATGGTCTCTATCTTCTCATAGATTCGTTCATTCCATAGATACGATCATCAACGACAGAATTGTCTAACCTTGTTCTCGCCATGATATGACCTTAGATGTTGCTACGGCGTTAAACCCCAATAACCAACCAACTAACCAATAACCTCCCACATCTTCAGGAACCTTAGGGGCGGTTACGGCCGGTGTGGGGGCCCTGCTGGGAGGGATCCTGCCCTCACGGCTAAAGTGGAGGCCCAGTCAGTCAGCCCGCTTCATATTGTTGACAAACATCCTGTTCACCATAACCATGACCATCATGATGTTAATCAGCTGCCCAACTGTCACCTATGCGGGTATTAACGGGTAAGTCTTCAAGTGTCACAGGATTTCCAAAAGAGGGGGTCAGCATTTAGGCTAAGTAATAACAATCGGTGTCAACAGAAGACATTAACCATTCCCAAATCACCAAAGCTATAATACAATAATTATATTTTCTTCATAAAGTTTTATTTACCCTGACAAGGAATTGGATTTCTCCTGTGGCCCGTTGCACAATAGAATTTCGTTGTTAGGATCAAACAAAGATATCTTTAACAAAGATATCGTTGTTACGATTTTACAAACATAGTAAAATCTCTGGTTCTAATGAATGAAATTGAATTCTGTAAATTGGTGTAAAAAGGAAAAAAATTAGAGACAAATCAGTAAAAGTTACAGCTCTCTGGCTGCATTCTAGATATAGAAAAACAATGTGTATAAACCATCTTTGTTACGAAAATATTAATTTCGTTAATAACATTATTTTCGTTGTTATGAAACCCATTGTGCAACGGGCCACTGTGGCCCGTTGCACAATGGGTTCGTAACTACGAAAATAATTTTTTTGAAAAAAATAAATATTTTCGTAACAAGGATGGTTTATACACATTGTTTTTCTATATTTAGAATGCAGCCAGAGAGCTGTAACTTTTACTGATTTGTCCTTAATTCTTTTCCCTTTTTACATCAATTTACAGAATTCAATTTCATTCATTAGAACCAGAAATATTACTATGTTTGTAAAATCATAACAAAGATATCTGTAACAAAGATATCTTTGTTTGATCCTAACAACGAAACTCTATTGTGCAACGGGCCACAGTATTCCTTCCTCATTGACCATAACTTAATCTAATAGCTTTGTATTAATGAGTTGAAATATTACTCAATCAGTTAAGTTGATGTATACATTGCATTTGTAACAGGAGGTTCTCAAAGGATAAGTAATGAGATGGTATGATTATGATTACATTAGTGTCATGTTATGAAGTTTGTTCTTTTTCAGACATTTATTCCTAATAAAATACAATAATTATTTAGGCCTATTGTAATGATTTATGTGTGGTTCATCTATATCAAATACTTCATGAGAACTTCTCTGAATTTCAGTTTTAAAATATAGTAATAATTATAACTTTTAACCTTAAGCCCTCTCGATGAGACCTGTAGAGCCACCTGCGGGTGTGAGATGAACCAGTTTGACCCAGTTTGTGGGTCTGATGGACTTACCTACATATCCCCACGTGTGGCTGGGTGTCAGCAGTCCTACAGTAATGAGGTAGGGGGTGTTTTTTTGTTGTTTTTTTAATCAATGGTGAGTTTATTTCCTTTATTACACATTAGGCCCATCAAACAATGATTGTAACAACAATGATATTGCTTTTTTCTACTGGGTCAAATTGAATTCTGTAAACTGATATATGGAGGGACACTGTAGGGCCATAACCTCTCAAAATTACAGCTCATTGACAATATTGTAAAAAAGTGTGTTTTTGCAGTATCTTGTCTGCAGTATCTTGTCAGTATCTTGATATTCTGCGTACCTCTGCTGGTGGAGTGTCTTTATAATAGTGGATGAAAGACCAAGTCACGATTTGGATAGTGTGTGAATAGTATATGATTCTCCTCCCTCTTTCCAAAATATGCTGCCTTTTAAAAATCAAAACCCCCATATTGACATTAGATTTTACTATTCTTGCCTCTAGACACTGGGAGACTGCACCTGCATAGATGGGGCCCATACAGCCGTTCCCGGGACATGTGATTCAGAGTGCCGGATGTGGATATTGTATATAGCGGTGATGGGAGTTGGTGCTGTCATAGGCATGATGGCAGTTGTACCAGGTACCACTGTCTGTCTCAGGTAAGTAGGATAACATTTATGTTTATTTTTATACTGATTATGAATACATGGCAGTGCTGGCAGGTGGCACTGTGATCAGCATGATGGTGTCGGTACCAGCTACCACCATCTAAGTTCTGTCTAAGGTAAGCAAGGTATCCTTTATAGAGACATCAATTACTGATGTCACACACAAGGGGATGGGCAGGTAGGTTTAACAAAGTGACATTTCCTGAAAATGGGCCTCATTTTCATGTTTAAGACAGAAAGTTTAGGGTGACAGGGGGATGGGGGGCCAAAAGGTACCCTGAAAAAGTGTGATTTCATAGATTGATGGCCCCTATCAGGTTTGGAACAGACCTTAAAAATGCTGATTATGGGGGCTTATCTTGAATTGTTGCTGCATCTTGTATTGCTTAATTCATTGCTATTGATTAAGTACAAAATTACTTCTCATTGCTTCGCAATATGCTTTTCACCAATAAGAATTCAGTATTTTGAGCCACAGCATTTGGTTCAAACAAAACCAAACAATATGAAATTTATTTTTGGAAATTCAGCACTTACTTTGTCAAATTATAAGGAAACCTTCCATCAAATATTCTGTAAAACAAAGTATTTATGGGTAAAAAGAATATATTTTACTTTTTCATTAGCTTACTTAATCTTACTAATTGAATGTTAAACAAATTTTATGGAAAATAATGGGTATTGTTATTTCTTACATTGGCACACAGTTGTGCATCATTGCAAGAATTTCTTCCCATTGCTAACCTGTAGGTATGTATACTGATCATAGTTGAAAATGTAAGGTCCTTCTTCCTCAGACAGCTATTAATTATGAATACAATGTATGCATATTTATAATCAAAATGCATTACATCAAATGTAAGGTGACCTTCTCAGTTTTTCTGTGGCAGTAAAGGTCGAGAGAAATACTTCTAAACAATCTGATATTTCACCAATGTTATTTTATTCATCTTTTACAGGTGCGTTGAGGAGAGGGACAGAACACTGGCTCTGGGTGTTGTAGGCACTATTGTCTCTCTAGTAGGTAAGTGTAATAACAATGAAAAGATTACCACTGTTTAGTTGTGTTCTGCCTCATGATTATTTAGGTATAGTTATGAAATTTAAGTTACATCAGATATTGTGCTTCACAGAGGGGATTTATTAGTATTTTTTAGAACAAAACCATCCTTTCTTGGGTCTACCTTCATAACTGGTTACCTGACAGGTTTCCTCTTGGCTCATCTATACCTATCGTTCACTTACAGATTATGGGTCTAATTCAAAAGAATCCTATGAGCTGAACTTCAATTGGCCTACTCCCTTTTTGAACTTCATTGATTTAAAAATAAATTATGTTTATTAAAATGTTTTTCCTCTTTATTTGCAGCTTTTCTTCCTGGTGGAGTGGTATTCGGCCTACTCATAGACTCAGCCTGTGTCCTCTGGGCCGAGTCCTGCACAAACTCCGGGTCCTGCCGACTTTACGACAAAGAGCAGTTCCGGTACAGGTTTCATGGGGTCATTCTCATCTTGAAGGTGATGGCTGGACTCTTCTACTTTGTGGTCTGTGTTCTCATCCACAGGGCGGAGAAAAAGTCAACTTTTACAAAAGTTAAGACCGATGAGGATGATGCAGTGGAGAAGTTGTCCGATGAACCATCTAAAAGGTTGTAATGTGTTAGGACAAAGGTTTTCCCAAACACAAAATGTTCAAAATAGGAATGTGAAACAAACACTCCTTTTATATACACAATCTCCCAGATCCTAATGTAAAACAACCCAATATAAAACCAATTCAGGGTCAAATAATAAGGCTACTGAAGCCCCAGATGGTTATGCATGGTTTTTATATGGTAAAAAGGGGGTATATTGTGTATCATGTTTAATTTGCTAATACTTTTCTCTTAAGGCGCATCCCCATGGGGCGACTAAACCTCAGTGATTAGTGTTTTTCAGCAGCGACCAAGAAGAAAATTATAGCTGTTAGGAGTCTAACTAGTCACCTGACGACCAAAAAATTAATCTGCATGTTGGGACACTCCTGCTATAAATCTGTTGGTGACTAGAGGACACTTTAGTATGTCATCCAGCGACTAACTAGTCGCCTGTGGCTATAGGGAAATATCAAACATGTCAAATATTTCACCCAGAAACCATGGCGACTAGTTGGTTAATCACCAGACATCATGGCGCCCTTGTAGGGTAAGTTGTTGGGTGACTAAGCCACCGATAACCATATTGGTCGCCATCCATTTTTGTCATATTGGTCGTCCTGTGGGGACCAGCCTTTTTTAGATTCATTTGTTTTTGTATTTTAGCATAGCCCTACTTTAACTTTTATTAGATAAGGACACTAATACTAATTTTAGGCCTTGTAACGCGCACATCAGTCTAATGTCGTGCATTTATCATGTCTAGTATCACATATTATATATAAAATCTAAAGGAAAATGAATAGTCCACGATGCGTTTTATGACACTTGCGTCCCTTTTATTACATAAACGCAAGTTTGCTTGCGCAAATTTATCAACATGTCGGTAAATTTGCGCAAACAAACTCGCGTTTGTGTAATAAAAGGAACGCAAGTGTCACAAAACGCATAATTGAATATAGCCTTTGCTAACGAAAATGCAAGTAAACTTGTGTTTATGTAATTAAAGGAATGTAAGTTGCACTGAACGCATAATGCAATATAGCCATATATTATATGCGTTGATACTTGCGTTCCATGAACGCAAGCAAAATGATGAACACAAGTACAAAAACGCATCGTAGAATACAGGCTTTAAAGGCTATCTAGGTCGAGAAAATTATACCATTATTTTAGCAGGGGCGGATCCAGGATTTCGAAAAGGGGGGGGGGGGCGTGCAATAGTAAAATTATGCCCGGGCGCCCACGGTACAGGAATTTTACATTAAAAAAAATATAATTTGGCCCAAAACAGGGGGGGGGGGCGCACACCTGGCACGCCCCCCCCCCCCCCTAACTCTGCGCCTGATTTGTAAGAAATAGGAAATGAAGGCATTATGTGTCCCCCCCCCCCCCTCTGTGTGCCAACTTTGAAATTCTGTATCTGCCCTTGTATCTGCACAACCCAGAGGATGTCTACTGGCAGAGAACTGCACCGTTGCTCCCACCTCCACCCCCTTGGGACTGCTCATAAATGTTCCATGTGAAGTAGTCTGCCAACCTACTATCCCACTGGGACATCTCTTTATACCACTTCTTTTCTACTTTTGTAGTTGGTTGTATAGGAATTCGACCAGGGGGTTTCTATACTTGGAAAGTACTTCCTCCTTTTGCCTGCAATGGTGAAGGACATCGTAGGAAAGCAATGTGTTCTAAAATGAAATATTATAAGAGGATTATGTGATGAGAGGAATGTGTGATAGTGAGAGGAATAAGGGATATAAGCAATACGTTATAAGAAGAATATGTAATGGGAAGAAAGCGAATTTAAGTGGCTCAGTGTAAGGTATTCTTATATGAAATTATTTAGATTGTGAACAGGTTCTTATATCCTCAAGGACTGTTTTAACATTATGATTTCTTCAATTTCATCAGTTGACAGATTTGTTGGTTGTACCAGCCAATCACAATGCTGTATTACAGGGCAAAATATGGTTGTACATTGTAGGCTAGACTGACAGGCTTTAAAATTGGTTACTATGGGGAAAATGCCAAAATATAAAGCTGCATTTTACCATATTTAGGAGCGATCTGTCACCCAAATTGCTTTGGTTAATATTTGTATTCTAGAATTATCTTCAGGAAGGCAATTTTGAAAATATTTCACAGTAAACCTTAGGGATGGTCTAAACTGGGATGGGCTTATTACATAAAGAAATAAAAGTGTTTCTTGGAACATCTGTTTAGGGTAGTATCCTGGATACAGAAAGATGTATTATATTTATTTCAATGACACTCACACATCATATGAATCCGTCTAGAGGGAGAACCAAGAACAAAATACAATAAAGGTATTAGCGCAAGGAAGGAAGGAACAATGCCCTTCATCCAACCATAAAAGTTTTATTTGTAATTCATTATCACTTTATGACAACAAATGTACATGTACAGACAGTTAATTAATAACCATAATCTGATAATAGCCAGACCGAAATGTCACATTCTCCTTCAAGAGTTCACAATCCAATTGTATCACAAACATGCATACATGTATACATACAAACAGCCAACCACAAGACAAGTCCAGGCAAGAACCTTCCAAACATAGGCTTAAAACTCCTTATACATAATACCCCAACCCTAAGGCGTAGGCCTAAAGCCCCATACCCACTACGTGACTTTAGCGGCAACTGGCGACTGGCGACTGGCGACTTGGAGAGTCGGCTGATTGTTTAGGATTGACTATGAGTTTAGTATATTGGAATGTGCATGTTAGATATGAGTCGGTGCTAAAATCGGCCAATTCTTCTAGTAGTAGTAGAGTCGGCCGATTTTAGCACCTTGAATTGGCCGACTCTGATAAAAATCGCCTAGTGGGTATGGGGCTTTACAGAAACACGCCTACATACACTCTCGACCTTGGAGTTTAACGAGGCTGGATTCCATCAACTGAGACCTTGATAAATCTGAACTTCAAACAAGTGGGCACACTCATACATATCTGTGTTCAGGTATCTGTGGCCTAGGTGGCCGCTGTAGCACCTGTGCTTAGATCGATACCTGTTCTATTGATCTGACCCTACCTGGGAGGGACACGCACACCTGTCTTGAACGGTGAGGGGATACTTACCCAGCCAGCTTGCGACGTAACAGAAACGTTCTGCAACCATACTTTTTTAGTCAGTTTGTTACTTACTAAGATGGCACGTAACAATAATGTTATTGATGGTGAGGTTAAAACCACCAAATTAGAACGTCATTATAACATTATTTTTTTGTGAGGTTAGGACGAAACCAAAACAGAATGTTTAGGTCAAAGAACATAACCAGAACGTTATAATAACGTCGCAGTGCAACGTTGCAGCAGTAGGTCGCAGCGACATAATTGGGAGTCATCAAATGAACGTAACAAGAACCAAACCAGAACCAAATAGAACGTTACTGCAACATTATTATAACATCACACCTCCGGCTGGGTATATACCCTTTATAGGCTAGCCCCAAAATGTGTTTACAATGGCAGTTCAATACAGGCAGAATGCGCATTCTGGGTCTAGTCTGTAAGGGGTATAAAGTCTGAAAAACTATTCAGCAACCTCTTTTTCTTTTTTAAACGATTTTTTGGAGGTTATAATCATCAAGGTTGTCTTTGTTGTTCTTTTTAGATTTATTACATGGTTGGTAATTTTGGCCTGTTTCATAAAACGCTTGAGGCATATTCAGGCACCCCTAAAATGATTTTTGAGGTAATAATAATCAAGGTTGTCTTTTTCAGACTTATTACATGATTAGTAATTTTGTTTCTTAAAAGGTTCAGGCATATTCAGGCACCCCTAAACGCTGTTTGGAAAGGGTGTTTAAACAGAATGCTATAAGAACATTCTGTTTAGGTTGAATAATGTAACCAGAATGTTATAAAAACGTTGCAGTGCAATGTCACAGCAGTACATTGCAGCAACTTTATTGGGAGCCATCAAAATAACGTAACAAGAACCAAAACAGAACCAAACAGAACGTTGCTGCAACGTTATAATAACGTCACATGCTTGGCTGGGGAACCAGTGCTCAACCATTCACCCACCACTCCACCCTGGAGTAACCCCCCCCCCACCTCCTCTAACCCTGGCGACACCCTAGCTGGTACCTGTGTGTGGTAAGGATTTACCTGTGGGCAGGCTGGCGACAAGCAGAAGCAGACTGGTGGTGGGACGGAGCATTGACCAGCAATTGGCAGGACACCAATATACTCACAACTGACCAAAGACTGGACACACCTAAAGCTGACCATAACACTGTATACATGTGTGTGGGTGCAGTTGTGTGACTGTTATTGTGTTACATATAAGAGGGCTGCTGTGGAGAAAAGGACAGTTTTGTTTCAAGGGAGAATAGAACAAACTGGTTGGGAGCATTGACCAGCAATTGGCAGGACACCAATATACTCACAACTGACCAAAGACTGGACACAACTAAAGCTGACCCAATAACACTCTATGTGTGTGGGTGCAGTTGTGTGACTGTTATTGTGTTACATAGAAGAAGACCGCTGTGAAAAAACAGACATTTTTGTATCAAAGGAGAATAGAAGAAACTGTGGACGCTGATTGGTTTGTGTTTGCTTTGGGGGGAGACAGCAATACAAGGGTTGTTCCTGGTTTTAAGATTAGGCGCTCCAGTTGTTTCTGTGTGTAGCTATTACAACAGAGTTGCATGTGCACACGACTGGAATAAGAAGGTGTGCCTTATGCCAGCTGAATAGATTTGGGTGAGTATGTTATGAGTTCTGTTATTGTTCCTATATATGTAAACATAAATATTGCATGCCCAATATTGCAGTAGTTAAATAATGCATGCTTCTAAATGGCACACATATGACTTTGATTGTTTTGAACTCAGCAATTTTTAATATGATATTGCCATAATCTATAAACGTAAAATGTATACCCAACATAGCAATATGTTTTACAATCCATATTATGAAGAACACATTGTTAATGGCTGTAAAGTAGATACCAGTATTCATAACAGTATGCAGGTGACAAGTGTGAATACATGGAGTGTTCCTGTTCCTGCTTATCTTCTCAAGGAAGCGTAAACTGCTTGGCATGCCACTTCCTATGTTATCGGCAGAAATCTGAGATATGGTTATTTACCTGTAACATGTAATATTGATTGAAGATTAATGAAAGCAATTTGTATCGAACGGGAATTGAGCCATTTACCAAAAGTCTTTGTTGGGGGTAAAGTAATTGAGTTTCCAAGAGGAGGACCTGGGCCCATATCTTCGTAATTGGTTTTAGTGATTAGGCTAATCAGGTGAAATTTGATTAGTATCTCAAAATGCCCAATTCTGTCTGTCAAAAAAGAAGTGATGTTATTTCAAAAATAACATTTAAAGGGGTGTAGTTACCTTGATTAACAAAAAGAATAAATATGAATGAGACGCTGATCAAATTTCACCTGACTAGCCTAATCACAGAAATATGTTACGAAGATATGGCCCCAGACAATTTAAATTAACTAGTTTCCATTGGTAGCTTGTGTTGACTTAAGGCTGCAAGCTACTAAGATGGCCTAAGCACTCTTAAGCCTACATTCATTTTATAGACATGTTTATCTCCCATAGCTATATGCTAGTAAAATAATTGCAATTCTTATCAAAACCTCCAATATAAGAACTTTTACAAAAAGGGGAACACTAATAACACTGACATGCTTGAGCTGTCCATAACTTAATAACTCAATCCCCCAGCATTACTTAGCAATACTATAATTAAACATCTCTCAATCAATTATGTTGTTTTCAGGTTTTGATATACCTATCAATGTGGTAGCAATGGAGAATAAGGACGAAGATGCCAAATCCCTAAGGCAGCGGCGACGGGAGTTTAAACAACTCACAGAGGGGCTTGTCACCCATATCCTGATGACCAAACGAACAGACTATTACGCATGCGCAGCGGAATATTTTAACAAACTATTACAGATGCGTGAACAATCGCAAAATAATGCTTCAGATGAAGCAGAGGAGCAAGATGAAAAAAGCTAGAGTAGTTTCTTTTAGGCAGTAATTTGTTAATATGTTCATGTCTTTATTTATAAAATTATACTCAGATGTAGGATTAAGTATGTAGTATTATTTTAGAAACGTGAGCAATTCTTGTGTTTAGCTTATTTGAATACTCAAACCTATAGGACAGAAACATTCTTGTAATAAAAATGAAATGTAGTGATCTACAATAGGAAATTGGATGTAACCTGTAGAATTTCAGGGATTACATTTTTTATAATGGTAATGAATAATGACTCCCTTAGCTTATGAAATACAAGCTTCCATTTATTTCTCTGTAATTTAGTGCCAAGAAGGGTTGCAAACTTGTATTGCATGAAATATACGGGTTCTAGATGAAAAGCTTGCAGTTGAATAAACACTGAATACAGGATATGTCTTCTGAAAAATCTTACCATAATTGGAAACTTAGTTTATAAAAGATTCCTTCTGTAAATGTGTATTTCCTTGTCTTCTTTTGTCTCAAACAAAAAAAGAAATGAGTATTTACTTCTCTTCATTGAGTGAGGCTTGGCAGTCTGATTAAACAATATCTAGTTATTTTCAATCAACCCCATAGTGAAAGGCATAAGATGTCTGGGAATGTTTTTTCACACTAATATAGATGTTTCCATACAGTAATCATGGAACAGCTATTTTTGTGGGAGGTGGGGGGGGGGGGGGGGGGGTTGTGACATGGGAATATTGAAGTTGTGTGTATATTTCACTATATAACATGTCTTGTACATCAATTGTCAGCTGACTTTAGGTACGCTATTACAGTTGCAAATTCCGGAAACTGTCAACAAAAGAATATTGACCGGCACTGCCATTTATAACTAATCCCTTGTTGTGGTAGGTTGACCAGCGAATGGCAGCTGAATGTTTTTGAAATTCTTTTGCAAATTTCTTTCCTATATTACATAAAAAGATAACTATAATTATTATCAAAATTCCAAGTCACAATTGCCTCGATGTAGATATGAAGATCTACTAGTGAAGATTTAGATATTGAGTCAGATATTGATGTTCACAAATAAATACGAATCTCATGAATTTTGGGTCCAGGACCGACCTACTTAGTTGTTCCAGCTCTATTTCATAACAATCATGTTCCACATCTTGTGTTCCATATCCTCTTCCTTGGTGGGGTTGTTATGTTCACCAGGTCCCATATCTTCGTAACTGATTTTAGTGATCAGGCTAATTAGTTGAGCTTTGATAAGTGTTGCATGATACCCTATTCAATCTTGTCACTAAAAGAAGTGATTTGAAAATAACATTGAAAAGGGATTGTTAGGTGTAGTTACTTTGATTTACAAACAAAATAAGAATGAATGAGACACTAATCAAATTTCAGCTGATTAGCCTAATCACTGAAATCAGTTACGAAGATATGGGCCCAGATGACACCCTGACCCCAGGATTACCTCATTAGAGTGATAACACCTTCAGCAGGGGGGATTCATTAGGATCCTACCAGATTCTTCCCCTTTAAGCCTCATTAATTGGATTCAGGTAACCAGGAGCAGGCAGAAGCTCATTAGCACCTGATCCACAGGTAAACCGTGATCCAGTCCAATGTCAGGTCAGGGAGGATAGAACTGAGTGGAGATTTTACAGCATAACCTGAGAGTAAAGGCCATATTCCACTAAGCGGTGGGTGACCACTAGTGGTGATCGTTTTTGGCCACCGCAAGCCATTTGCGGTGAGGAAACGAACATGTTTGTTTCTGCCACTATAAAACTATATAAAAATCATTTGCGATGGTACTTGTGGTGGCCCACAGCAAGTACCACGACAAGTAATGTCTATATTCCACCTTGCGGTGGCCAGATTTACTTGCGATGGGGACAAACACCGCTAGGAAAATGCCCACTGCAAGCAAAACGCCGCAAAATGGAATATGGCCTTAAAGAATATATTCCACATACCGATTTTGATGCTGGCGATTTTGTATTTGTGCGATATACTCTGACAATATAGTTTGAAAC
The DNA here is from genome assembly GCA_936440205.1 of Lepidonotus clava. Taxonomy (NCBI): domain Eukaryota; kingdom Metazoa; phylum Annelida; class Polychaeta; order Phyllodocida; family Polynoidae; genus Lepidonotus; species Lepidonotus clava. Next base: position 12,867,718 of record OW387138.1, read on the forward strand.
TATACCGTTCAAAGGTGAATAATACCTTTCTAGTGATATATAACATGTTTACAACATCGGCAGCAAAATTGCCGTGTGGAATATAGGCTTAAAAAAATTGTCCTAGTGAGATGGGGCTTAAGATAGTGTAGCCTGGCATCTTATACCAGGGTATCTGTTACTTTGTAAGATTATGTGTCTAAACTCGGATTCAGTTGGCATGTAGCACCTTGTAGGCCTAATTAACCGACCCATACTGTAGCCTGCATTAGAAGCCACCAGAGAGGGCTGGAAATCAGATCTAGAAACAAAATACCAGGTGACAAACTAGAAGATACCAGAGGAATAATGTACTAACACATTTTTCTTGGAACTTGAAATCTTGTAAGTTGTGTTTAAGAAAAATGTATGGAAGGTGAAAAATATATTTACAGAAGAATCATATTATAAATTGGAAGTTTAAAATTTCTCCTCTGAATTACCTGGAAAAAAAGTTCCGCCTTAGTATTGTAAAAATATGAGAGAAACCATACTAGACCAGTTTTAAATGACAAGTGAATGAGAAAGAAATAAGCAGTCATGTTTCCCTTTTTATCGATATAATGTTTTCATAATTAGGTTCAGGATGTTGGTTTTCTTGCATCTAGGAAAACAAGAGGTAGTGGAGTTTTTGGGTGAGGGTCACCAACATACACAGGAAAACTTGTATGAGTTATATACATGAAGATATGTAAAAGCAATTGACCACTGAAGGATTTATTGGCAGAGAATATAAGAGATAGGCAGAGATATGTGTAAAACCAACAATTGAGTGTAATAATGATAGATGTTGGAACGTATTTGAGCTGAGTAAACAATTACTATATACAAATGCATCGACGTGCTAAAATCAATACATTAGTAACGATAACTGTTCCAAAATTGATTAATTAAAGTAGCATACCCATTAGGCGATTTTCAGAAAGTTGGCTGACTGAGCGGCACGAAATTCACCCGATTCTACTTCAATATCAAACATTTGAAGCTCAATACTACTTACTGACGGAGGATCACTCAAAATCATCCAGGTCCAAATTGTTCTGGCAGGTAAGCCTCTTTAAGTTATGACTGTCAATTCAACTACAGATTGTGCCACTGATTCTACCTCAGAAATCCCCAGCCAATTTATCTAGAATAGGCGTTGAAATATCAAACCTGCTTAATATTTCTGATATGTTTACCAATAAGCCCATCCCAGTTTATATCAACTACAAGTAGGCAGAGAGCATATATCATATATATATGCTCCCTAACTGGCGGCCCCGATATATTTTCTGTAATTTAATATTTTGAAATATATATATTTCAGTCTAGGGAAGGGGAGAGTACACTGGTTCCCCGTAGTATTCCATTACCGCTGGTAGGGGCAAATGGGATGACCTTTACCCTTCTTGAAACCACTTTGTATAAACAAAGCAGATATATCAAAATTATCCTCATATATGCATGTAATTTAGGAATCACACACTAATATTAATAAGTGAGGGAAGTTATGAGCTGTTGGAGGAAACCACCTTCTGAGTCACACAGCCCCCTACCCCCACCCTGTAAAGTAACTTCAGAAACAACCCTCAAAGTCGCACAGCACATGCGCACTGACCACCGGCCACCCTCGCTCCCCACTGACACCACTTGTCTTGGTCAGAGTGAAGTGGGACTGGGGCGGGGACCAGCCTGGTGGACGCCTGGTGGACACGAGCGGCCGACGGCAAGTAGGTAAGCCCCATGCAACGGGAGGCGGGGAGCGGAGGGGGGGGGGGGGGGGGGGGGGGGGAGGGAGGGGGACGCCGCATACGGCCCAGGCTAGGCCAGGCAGCTTCTCGGCGAAAATATGTTTCACAAACATGGAAATGATACCTATTAATACTAATATTTGAGTGTAGGTACGCTTAACTTTTATCATTCAGGTGTTTTCACATTTATAAATTGCATTTTTGAGAATATAGTTTCTTGGGAACAACCCTCGAATTTACATCACAAATCACAGGTTTCCACTATGACTTATAACAGGGGAGACATGGTGAGGATGACGTCATCACAGCGGATTTCAAAGAGACTGGCAGTACCTGGCGGCGCCGGTATGGTAATTTAGGAATCACACACTAATATTAATAAGTGAGGGAAGTTATGAGCTGTTGGAGGAAACCACCTTCTGAGTCACACAGCCCCCTACCCCCACCCTGTAAAGTAACTTCAGAAACAACCCTCAAAGTCGCACAGCACATGCGCACTGACCACCGGCCACCCTCGCTCCCCACTGACACCACTTGTCTTGGTCAGAGTGAAGTGGGACTGGGGCGGGGACCAGCCTGGTGGACGCCTGGTGGACACGAGCGGCCGACGGCAAGTAGGTCAGCCCCATGCAACGGGAGGCGGGGAGCGGAGGGGGGGGGGGAGGGAGGGGAGGGAGGGGGACGCCGCATACGGCCCAGGCTAGGCCAGGCAGCTTCTCGGCGAAAATATGTTTCACAAACATGGAAATGATACCTATTAATACTAATATTTGAGTGTAGGTACGCTTAACTTTTATCATTCAGGTGTTTTCACATTTATAAATTGCATTTTTGAGAATATAGTTTCTTGGGAACAACCCTCGAATTTACATCACAAATCACAGGTTTCCACTATGACTTATAACAGGGGAGACATGGTGAGGATGACGTCATCACAGCGGATTTCAAAGAGACTGGCAGTACCTGGCGGCGCCGGTATGGCCGCCAGGTAATAAAGCTTACCATGAAATATCATCAATATTGCTTCTGTGCTTATTTCCTGAAGAGTGTTGCACAATGCAAAATTAACCAAAGCAATTTGGTTGACCAATTGCTCCTAAAATTTCTAAAATGTGACCTTACATTTTGGACTTTTCCCCATAGGAATGAATGGTAAAGCCTGTCAGTCCAACCTATAATGTCCAACCCTATTTTGCCCTAAGATACATTATTTTGATTGGCTGGCAAACCTGCAAAGCTGTCAATTGATAAAATTTAGGAAATGATAATGTTTTGGCAGTACTTTGGGATATAGAAAAACACAATTCTTGCTTATTTTACCAATCACAAGTCTTGGAAACAAGGATGGCATATATATGTCTATTTTGTCTAACTCTTGTCCAACCCCAGGATACACCCAAAGTGGGATGGGCTTATTGTCAATAATATTAGCGCCATCAATGGAATGGAAGATTTCCCAGCAACAAGCTCCGCCCCTTACACGAAGGGGGAAATAAGCATTTCCTTATGATTTTCTTTCTCTTCAATAAAAAGATTGAGCTTTTGCTATGGAGCATCCCAACCTAGTATTATAAAGTTTTGTTTTAAAGCAACAAAATGACCATTAAATAACCATGAAAAACATGTTTATTACTCTAATCACAGACCACAAGCAAGTTATACTTCTACCAAATTTCATTTCAAGTTGTACAATTTGAATATCATATAATGCCCTTTTGAAATGAATACTTTTTACACTTTGGTTTTAGTCTTACACAAATAGTCAAGAGTAAAGGCTATATTTCACGATGCGTTCAGTGGCACTTGCGCTGCCCTTAATTAGGAAACGCAAGTAGCTTGCGTTTCAGATGCGGTCCGAAACCAACATGTTGGTATCTGAAACGCAAGTGACTAGCGTTTCCTAATTAGAGGGAAACGCAAGTGCCACTGAACGCATCGTGGAATGTAGCATTATACTTGCGTTCCATGAACAAGTACGACACATCATGGAATATACTTTGCGTTGCACCCTAGTTGCATTCATCCCTTGCCTCATGGAACGTTTCACTTGCGTTGCTAGGGTGTCTGGACACAAGCTGACGATGCAACTGACAGGAACGCACCGTGGAATACAGCCTTAAGATACATCCTTTTGACGTGACAACTTGGGTCACTTTGTACAGATCGTTATTAACACCTCACAACACTTGTTTCAAATATCTTGTCAGTAATTGTATTAGTCTACTTGATTCTTTCTGTATGATTCTATACATGTATTGCTGATAACAATAAAATAACTGGCCATGTGACATCAAATTCCAGGGGCCATATCTCCATAACTGCTTTCTGTGATTAAGCTAAGTAAATGAAATATGAAATTTGATTAAGCATCTCATTCATATTTATTGTATTTGTAAATCAGAGAAACTACATTTAACAATCTTTTTTCAAGGTTATTTTCAAATGCCATCACTCTTTTTAGTGACAAGACAGAATTAGGTATTATGAGACACTAATCAAATTTCACCTAAGCACAAGAAAAGGTTGTATGGCATAAACAAAAACAAATCCAGGAGACCAGTACCTTTCCTGGGCCCTGATTTGGTAACTGATTTGGCTTATCAGTCACTAATCATTGATTTATGATCAGTGTTCTTATGATTGCCATTTTTGTCTGTCTCAAACATTATCTACACCCAACCATCCTTCTTCGAGGTAACTACATGATGACACTATTATCTGTAAAAGACAATATTGCTAAACATATATATAATATATGCTTGGTAATATTGGCAGTGTGTCATAATTAATGTCACTGTAATAATTATAGTGACACTGATCATAATACACTGATATCACTACTTTTTGTAAAAGACAATACTCCTAAGCATATACAGTGACACTTATTGTAATAGACCAATTTATGACAGATTAGCACAATCAATTACAAACATATGAACCTAGTCTCTCAACATGACTTTTCTGAACAAGACATTAAAAACGAGGCTATATTACTGCCATACAGAAGGGGTCATTGCACTAGTCACTGTTGATGACTAGGGCCCACATTTACGCAACTGATTAAGTGAATCAGTCACTGGTCACTATTTCATGATAAGTGTCTTTATAGTAAGTAGTTCAGTCCATCAGACAAAGAAGTGACATTATTGCAATATAACCTCATAGATTGATGATTTGGGTTCAATACTTGTTGTGAGATGGAATCGCAAATCATGAAGTTATTGAAATACACTGATTGATGACTGCTTAGCCTAATTAGTTACAAAAATATGGCCCTAGAGTATAAAAAACAGAACCCAATGTAGTGTAGCCTTAACCCATGCTATGTGCTCGCACGACCACAACATTAACCTCTACTGGGTGCCCATATATCAAACAGATTTTAAAAACATAAACTAGTGTTATCCTTCTCAAAGACACAACTAACTAAAAGGTCATAACATTCCAGTCTTCATTGAAGAGGGAATAAATTTATTCCTCAATAGCAAATCTATGCAAGCGTATTTTATTTTCTTTGCCACGTAGCAATCTTCATATTTTTCATATTATCAAAAAGTACCATTTGATACTATTCACACTATTTGATATCATATCAAAAACAATAAAGTCAAGCAAAACTATTTTGCACTTAAATATTTTGACACCTCTTTATTATACCATTATTGAGCCATAAAAATATCAATTTTGTTTTTAGAACAACGATCTGTTCTTAGTACCACACGATTGTATTTTTTACACATTTTTACAACTATACATCACATTCCCACAACCTTGGTTTAACAGAAGGAAACAGATGACCTACTTCTAAGTTTGACAAAAAATGAAATTAGAAAAAAATGTAACTGGACAAAGAAATAAAGCTGTGTTACGTAATCAAATAGTTCAAGTTGATTTCCAAATACAATTATTTCAAGCAAAGCATAGCGACATATGGCGATTCAGTCATCTTGAGCGATGCAAAAACAAGCTTTATAATGAGCAACCTATCTATTAATAAGAAATGTCAGGTACTATGACAGGGACCCATGCATGCTACATACCATTTGAAAGAGGATTCAAAATCCTTTCTAATCATATGTAACAAGCATGACATCAACCCTTACTCTTACATGTGATTTCCAAAATGGCTAGTAAAATCGGATGGGGGAATACAGCATTTGGCATCAATTAACCATGTACTATACACCTTTCCCATGAGTCTGCGCAGTGGCCCCTCCCATACTCTTTGACCCCAACACCTATAAGGCAATATTCCACTATGCAGTAGGTTGTATTTACGGCCGCTATTTTCAGATACCGCAAGCAATTTGCGATTTTGATACCAACATGCTGGTATCTGCGACCGCAAGCAAAGCATAGAAAATCTATACAAAATAGCAGCAGCCGCAAACAGGTGCTGCAAACATCCATATTCCACCTTGCGGCATCCTACCGCAAGCAGGTTAACAGCCGTTTGCTTGCGGTTTTTCAAGTTGCCAAAAGCAACTACCGCATAGTGGAATATAGCCTTTAGTCTGGACCCATTAAAGCCTATATCCCAAGTCCCTAGCTTAGCCTATACCACTAGCAGAGTGCCACACAAATGAAAACGGTCTAGATCCCCCGCATGATGCAATGAAATAATCGCGACGATACGAGATCGAGAATTTCGATAAATCCGGATACTTCTTTGTGGTTATTCAAAAGCACAAAGTTTTGATAGTTCATGATTTGTTTTACAGTCGCTATATCCGGAGAATGCTGCCGTAATGTTATGGTAACGGCAGAAATATTGGATGTAGTATTTGATATTATATTTGATACTATATTTTTGGAGAAAAAACAACTGCATCTGTTATATTGTCCAGAAACAATGTAGTTATTTTTCAAGCGACATAACGTTGTTAATAGTTTGTTATATAACCATATCAAGTCCAGAGGTAGAATATTCATTCCGTATACATAACAACACATAAGCTTGTAAGAATGTTTAGTGAATATACAGAACTTACAATAAAATTCGTGCAGTAGTTATCTATGCATGTTTGCGCTGCTAGGTGTAGTTTTCAGAAATGTTCGCCATACTTGTGCACTTTTTAAGTCAACTTTATTGGGAAATCTTTAGCTAAAAAAGTATGCCGATTAATATACATGTTCATGGCGCACAATTCCAAAAATGTGCATCCAGAAGGCACATAAAATAAAATATTTCGGTAGGCAAAATAAAAATGTTTTTTTAATGTTAAATTTGAACATTCGCACCATAAGCAAGGGACCCACTTATGAAGCAGAAGCTTTGATAATTTGATTTCTTTTGATAATGATATAATTAGATATCAATATAACTTGATATCATACTGTACTAATGGCTTAGTACTTTTAATACATTGTCATAATATATAATCCAACAAGGATCAGGCTTAGCAAGTCTACTTCTAGTCTACTCCTAGGAGAAATATCTTACGCTCCTAGCGCCACCTGTTAACCAGTATAAAAGGCGCTGCAAGGTAGGGAGCGAGCAGTTTGTGAGTTAGTTGGTTAGAATAAACATGTTTAACCAAGGAGTTATACCTGGAGTAAGTACATCGACTCCATGTAACAGACTGGAGTTTACCAATACCCACTACCTCGGACATAGGATTGTGTTAGAGCTGAATGCTAGAATGGTCTAGAAGGCGTTGGAGCAACTCGTGTTCTAAATGTGGTTGATTGCTGATAGGAGATGGGAGGTGGACTGATGAAGACTTATACATGGTGGCTTTGACTCGGGATGAGATGTTTATTGAATAAAAACCCTTTCATATTAAGAAGCTCCCTCATCGTTCATTTCTTTTGAACTATTGGGAAGTGAATGGACAAACTTTAAACGCGGTCTGAATTACTCAGACATTCTGGAAAGCAACTTACGAAGACTTGGATATACACGAATCTTACGCAGTCTTAAATCAAACCTTAACAATAGTTCATTTGGTGGAGATACCCGAAACATGACTTGTGCCGTTTTCCTCATCCTTGATGTCAGCCACCGGTGACTTTGAGGCTTCCTCTAACCCCAAGCCTCAATCTTTGCGGCCCGCAGGACACGATGTGTCAACATCATATACAGGGAATGTGGAAAACCGCCACCTGGTAGGTAATCCCTTAGACGGGGAGGCACAGAGACAGGAGGTCGCAGCCAGACCCAAGCAGCTCTGCCCCGAAGGTGCACAAAATTACCAAACCCGTGGCAAAGGTAAACCATTTCCCTGGCACCTAGGGTCCAAAGATAGGCCGGTTCTTGACGAAGGACTTGAAACCCTAACACACTCGGGACGAGTTGAAGGGAAGAACCGTCTCACGGAATATCAGCAATATTGGAACCCAGGGTACGTACCACCTACGGACCAAGAAACTGGTACTAGCTCTCGCTCCACCTGTGAATCTGATGTGAACAATCCGTGGTGTAACCAAAGTGTTCCTTATCGTTTACTGCCCGCAGCGGGAGGTGAAGGCGAACAGGAAGTTTCCAATGGAGATAACCTATTTTCTTCAGGAAATCTAAAACAACGACAAAACACCGCGGATAACTCCAGCCCATCAGGGGGAAAACGCCCCGAAAATCCGGTAATCCTACCTGATGGGAGCTCTCTCACCTATCCATTACCCCAACGACTTGAGTTTATCAGTCACCCACTGGTAACACCAACTCACCCCAACCCGGGGGCGTCCATTCCTTATTCCACTGTAGCTAAAGGAAAAACAGTGGGAAGGGATAGGGGAGTGGGAAGGGAAGCAGAGGGAAACAGCGAGAAAGTAGGCAATTTACAACCCTATCGATTAACTTACGGTGTAGAAACGAACTTAGACCAGGCTGGTAGGGGAGCGGAAGCTCAGGCCTTTGATCCAGCCGAAATATTAAAGCAGTGGGCAGACTCAAGCCCCGAAAAGCGCATAGATTTAGAGAGGCTAAGCGATCAGGATAGTGAAGAAAATGTAACGCTTAAAGCACAAGATTTTAACACTCTAACTCATGAATTGTATGGAGAATACGAGGACGAGTACGAGGAAGAAAATAGCGAGACAGAACAAGCAGCCGCAGATGTCAGAGGGGGTGGTCCTGATAGAAAATTAGCTAGAGAAGATAAATCAACCTCGTCTTCATACGAAATTATTACCGAGGATGTTTTAGACACAGGTAAGAAAGCTAAACTAGAAAGTGAGGACGAAATTAGTGTAGAGGAAATACCTGTGAAAGAACAGTGGGACGATCACGATATACAAAACCTCCACGAAAATAATATGGCGGAAGGAGGCGCTCCTTTGATGGATCTAGTAGAAGAAAGAGAGGATAGAGATCAACGCCAGCAACCCGATGAAGGGGGAGCTGGGGGTGTAGATCTGGGGGCATGGAATCCTAACCGTGGGATGGACCCTGGGGGACCTCAACAAAACAATGGGAATGGCCAGATCCTAATCCAGCAGCCGGACCAAGGTGTGCAGGCAGGACTTATTCCTCCTCTTAATCAACAGGCCCAAGGAGGCCAAGGTAATCAGGCCAATCCTCCCCTTAATCAACAAGTTCAAGGGGGCCAGAACGATCAGGCCAATCCTCAAGGACTTATTCCTCCTCTTAATCAGCAGGTCCAGGGAGGCCAGGATAATCAGGCCAACCCACAAGGGCCTAACCCTCCTCAAAACCTTCTCAACAACCCTCCTCAAAACCTTCTCAACAACCCTCCTCAAAACCTTCTCAACAACCCTCCCCAAAACCTTATTAATAATCTCCCTCCGAATCAGCCCAATCTGGGGATAAACCCTGGGGGACTCCAGCAACCCGGTGCAGGGGGAAATGGTGGTGTGAATCCGGGAATACAGCAGCCTAATCCTGGGGTAAACCTTGGGGGACTGCAACAAAATGATGGGGGAGGCCAACCGGGCCAACAGCCTGGCCGGGCCGTACCAGCAGGGGGTGGGGTCGATCAAAACCTGCTCCCTCACCTATTGCAGGCGATGGCACTCGCTGCCAATCTTAACGCAGGCCAGAATAATCAAGTAAATCCACCAGGACCCAATAACCCTCCCCCGAACCAGAACAACAATCCTTTCCTTAACCAACTCAACAACCCCCCAAACCCACCGAACCCTCCGCCGCCCGGACCACCAGGTCCGCCGGGCCCACCAGGTCAGAACAACCCTCCAAACCCACCGAATCAACCAAATATTTGGGAAATTCTACCACAGTTGAGCCAGGCACTGGGGCAAACACCAGCGCCAGTGCGTGAAACGACTCACAGTGGTCACCAAAGGGGACCAAACATTAGGTTACCGTGGTTTAGTGGAAAAGAAGACGAGCAAATAGAAAAGTATTTCAGGGAATTAAAACGACTGAAAGCTATCTATGACTGGTCGGACGCCCATCTCCTGAATATGGCGCTGTTAGGCCTAAAAGGAAGGGCCGACGACTGGGCAGGAGCGTTAGCTGAAAGTGAGAAAGACTCGTTTGAGAAACTAGAAGCCCAAATGACCAAGATCTTCGGTGATCGAAGAGCTAAGTGGCAGAAACACGCAGAATTCTGTGGCCTTAAGCAAGGAAAAGACCAGAGCGTGATCGAATTTGCAGGTGTTCTGAAACAAAAGCAAGTTAAAGCAGAGGCGAGTGAAAGCATGATGTTAGCTGTGTTTTTAGAGGGATTAAAACAGGGCGTAGCCAGGCAAGTAGCTATACTGGACCCTAAGTCGTTCACCGAAGCGGTGGATTGTGCAACGAGGCTAGAATCGTTGGACAAAGGCAAAGGGGGAACTAAAATATCTAATGCAGTGAGCGAACTGGCTGGAAGCCAAGAATCAGAGGAGACCGCGGCCCTAAACTCCATCTCCGAACGATTTGGAGTGGTGCTGGCCCGACTAGAGGCCGCTCCATGGTTCCAGAAACCAAAGCCAGGGCAAAGCGGGACTCCCCAGAGTGGTGGTAACTTTAAACAGCAAGGTTATGAGAGAAAAGATAGGTACGAAAACCAGAAAGGTGAAAGAAATTCAGATCAGAAGCCTAAATCCAATATCGCCCCGAACAGAGAGGCAGATAAGGGAAAGAATCTGCCAACTCAACAGAAAGTAGAGAGACCCAGGTTGCCTTTTGATGAAAGTAAGTTTTGTATCATTCATCAACAACATGGTCACTCTACAGAAGCGTGCTTGTGGTTAAAGAATAGGTTGAGGGAAAAACCCCCGCGGATCTACAAAGATAGCAAAGCCAGTGGTACCGAACAAAAGAATCAGGGAAACTAGAGGAAGGGTCCGTTCATTCCACGATAGAATTAGGCGCAGTGGACGGACCGGCTAGGAGAGAGATAGGAGACGAAGCATTTTTCTTAACGTTAAGATTTGATGATCAGAAGGAGGTTAGATCTTTAGTAGACACAGGAGCGAGCGATTGCTTCATGTCCACCCATTGTAAACGACAGATCCCTAAACAATGCATTTTAGATGAATGGAAGGTATCGAAGGGAAACATCAGTTTGGCAGACAACTCGTCTCAAGTAATACTAGAACAAATTAGATGTAAGTTTTCAATCCAGGGATCGGTGGTCTGCTATGATTTCAACATAGTGGACGATCTATGCCACCTAATAGTAATCGGAAGAAACTTATTAACAGTGCTTCGATCAGATTTATCTCTACCAGGCGCAAAGATAGAAGTGTTTTGTGGAAACCCTATAGTTAGCAAAGAAACAGTGAAAATCCCGCCGGGAAATGAATGCATCATACCGGTAACCACTCGAGAGCCGCTGGGATTAGACTCACCGGTAGCTTACTGCGCACCGGCGGTAACCGCACCAGTCCTAGTGGAGGGGTGCGTGAACACGGTGGGAAGCCAGTGGTGGATCAAAGTCATGAATCCGCTAGATGAAATGCAAGAAATCACTCCCCAGGAAGTATTAGCTTTTGCGGAAGAATGCGCAGTGCCTGAGGTAAACCAAAACCAGATAGAGGAGTTCCTAGACTTGTGTTATCTAACTAAAACAGAGACCCCAATGTCCATCTGCAGGATTTCTGTAGAAGTAATGAAAGACGCAGTGCAAATGGAAAGCCAAACCTCTGAGGAGAAATCCCGAGGTAAAATGGATGAGAATGTAAGTAAAATAGATCTGACCGAGTCGTGCTTAAACGAAGAACAACAGGTAAGGTTTAGGCAAATGCTTAATAACAATAGAAATGCACTAGCGTTCTCAATGGAAGAGTTAGGTCACTGTGAAATAGCGCCGATGAGAATCATTGTGGATGAGTCGCAGGGAGTCATAAGTTCCAGGCCATACCGATACTCTCCACAGAAAATGGATATCATCGATGAACAGGTTAGGCAACTCATAGATATAGGTGTCATAGAACCCAGCGAATCGGCTTGGCGAAGCCCGCTGGTGGTAGTGCAGAAGAAAGATGGCAAACCTAGGCTCTGTACAGACTTTCGCATGCTTAATCAAGTCACTTTTAAAGATAAATTCCCCATGCCCACGGCTCGCTCGCTTTTCCTATATATGGCTTACAAGAAACCCACTATGTGGACAGCCTTAGATCTGTTGAGCGGCTATCATCAGTGCGTAATCGAAGAGGACAGTAGAAAATATACCGCTTTTGAAACCCCGATGGGTGTGTATCAGTATAAGCGTGTACCATTTGGCTTAGTTGGCGCACCTTGGCAGTTTACCAAGGTAATGGCCATAGCGCTAAAGGGATTGATTCCTAGAACATGCTTAGCATATTTAGACGACGTAATTGTCTACGACACTACATTTGAAGAACACCTGGCGAGCGTTGAGGTGGTTCTCCAAGCTTTGGCGAGAGCTAATCTCAAACTGAAACCGTCAAAGTGTGAGTGGTGTCGTAGTGAAATCAATTTCCTCGGCCACGTAGTAAACGCGGAAGGTGTGGCTACACAAAGGGTAACCACAGAAAAGATCACAGCCTTTAACCGTCCACATAATGTGAAAACCATTAAATCATTTCTGGGACTGTGTAACTACTACCGATCGTTTGTCCCTAATTTCGCTGATCTAGCAAAGCCTTTAAACCGACTGCTAAAGAAAGAAGTCTGTTTTGAGTGGACAGAGGCCTGCGAGGAAGCGTTTCAACAGTTAAAGAAATTGCTAACCTCGCCGCCCTTACTAATTCATCCAGATATAGGAGGGCATTTCTATCTACTAACTGACGCATCGGACGCCGCGTGCGGTGCAGCGGTTTGTCACAAACTAGATGAAATCTACCGTCCGGTTGCTTTCTGGGGATGTACTCTCCGGGACGCCGAATTAAATTATTCGGTAACAGAAAAGGAGGCTCTGGCAGTAATTAAAGGCATTAAGAACTATGAGGACATGTTGCAGGGAGCTAAAATCACAATAGTGACTGATCACAAACCGTTGATTCCCCTGCTACAGAGTGCCTACAAAGCCCCGTCAGCCCGGCTGAGACGGTGGGCTTTAGCGTTATCAGATTTTGATTTTGAAATCACATATGAGCCAGGAGCGACTCATTTTCTACCGGACTATTTGTCTAGAGTCTATCATGAGCATGTCCCAGGTGAGGAATATGAGCCCGCTGTGGGATGTGAGTTATTTGAGGCCGAAGTTCAGGATGAAGAGCTTTCTGTGGCTACGGTATTAAACGCGCAACTCCAAGATGCAGAGTGCGCGCAATTGATAGACTACCTGCAGGACGGAGACCTACCGACAGATCCCCTTGAAGCTAGGCGAATAATGGACCAAGCTGATTTTGTAGGAATGGTAGCACCGGGAGTACTATGTAGGTTCAACATCAAAAGGTATAACAAACACCAAGACCAACTGGTCAGACTAAAACCCAGAATGATAGTTCCAGGTAGGTTAATTCCCAAAGTCCTGAGACTGTTACATAATGACATCTTAGCTGGGGGACATGTAGGGATCAGTAACCTCACTACCAAAATCTCTGATAAATTCTACTGGCGGAACATGAACGCCGACATCGTAGACTATGTAAAAGCTTGTGAGACCTGTTCTCTAAGGAGACGGGCCCCACATTTCAAGGCCTTAGCCAAGTCTTGGGAGAGACCAACCCGACCCTTTGAGGTAGTACAGTGTGATTTCATCGGGCCGCTAAAGAAGGCTAGGGATGGGTCAAAATATATCATGACCTTCATAGACCTACTAACAGGTTGGCCGGAGGCTTTCACCACTAAAGACTCCACCGCGCAGACCGCGGCTAACTGTTTCCTCACCGGAATAGTGTGTCGGTATGGGCGGGTAAACCGCCTGCACACAGACCGGGGGGCGGCCTTCCTCTCAGGGCTATTCAGGGAAATCACTACACGACTAGCGTGCAAGCAAACGTTCACTACCGGGCGAATGCCGACTGGCAACGCTCGAGTAGAGAGACTACATAAAACCATTGAAAACCTGATTGCTTATTATATCCCTGACGATCACTGTAACTGGGTCGATCTACTTCCCATTGCATTATGGACAGTTAGATCCACAATCAGTGTACGGTCGGGATACAGCCCGCACACCCTGCTGTTTGGCAGAGATCCAATCAGTATGGGAATGCCTGAGCAAGGAACAATTCCTGAAACGCTGAACGACTGCGAGTTTTTCATGCAAACCAAGGATAATATTGCTATGTTTAGGAATATGGCTGAAAGAGTAGTTCAAAACTACGAAAAAGATCTGAGGCTGCGAATTGACGAGCGGGCGCGGCCCACTCAGATGTACGAAGGTGATATGGTATACATGTACGACCCTTTAGCTAGTGAAAATAAAGCGTCTAAGTTCTCAAACAGGTATACGGGGCCATTCAGGGTAATTGAAACAAAAGGAGACCACCTTGTTAGACTAGTGTCTTTAAAAACTGGAAAACAGGTCCCACATCTAGTAAACATTTCAAAACTCAAACCTGCACGTGGGCCCTGGTCTCCCGCTGTCCCTCATAATATTCCCAAACTGGTGAGAGAAGCGAAAATCACTAACTCAAAAGGGGCAGATCCTGACCGAAACCCTGAATTGCATCACACTCCGACGGGTGAAATCGCTGAGGAAGATGGCGAAATAAGGGGTGCTGAGACTGAAAACTCAACGGGAACGACCGGTCCCCGTGAGCATGATGCAGTTCCTATGACCAGGAAGGTACCTACACAAAAACCTGGCCCAAGTCCCACTGATTTAGCAGAAACGGATGGGCAAATCACTGATGGTCAGGGCACCAGTGCGGACACCGCGCTGTCCACAAACTTATCCTTTGTTCCTAATAAAGCCGCCTGTGAACGGGGAACAGCTGGCGCAAATGGACAGAGGAAACGCAAACGAGCTAAACGAAGGGGCAAAAGCCAGCCGTTGGAGGGGAGAACCCCTCCAGGCAACAACAAGCCCATAAAATTACCCTGTGGTGATGTGCCGATCTTGGATACGTCGGAACAGAGCCCAGGAAAAACAGTAAAGGACCATGTCCCGACGAAAGGTGGCTATAACCTACGTCGGAACCGCCGCCCTAACTACGTCGCTCTGTCCAACGGCGGAGAAAGCGACGACATGGATGATTAATGCAGGAAATTTAGCCGCCCTGTGAAAATAAAGATTCGGCGGAGCGGCACCGTTAGCATCAGCGCTAATGGAACAGGTGGTCTACCTCACGGCCACCTTGCCGCGCCCAGGGGGCGTGGCAGAAAGGGAGGGTGCGCACGCCAAGAGAGATGCCAGTGGTTGGGCGTCATCTCTTGGGACCGGATGCAAGCGTTCCCCCCCCACCTGAAACAAGATACAGCTCCAAATATGGAGACGGCATGGACAAGCGGATCGGTTATAATTTCGTGGGATCCGCGCCGATCCACCAGTCGGTCCGCAACTCTGCTCCTAGACGGTCACCTCTGCTGCAGGTGATTGTACGCGCAACCCAGCTTGGGAAGAAACGGGGATAGAAATTGATTCTATCTCTGAACAGAAGTTGGAGATAGAAAGTTGTTCAACCTCCGACTTCTCCTGGAAGGAGCAGGAAGAGAACTTAGCTGGGACACTGATCCACCGACTCATGGGGAACTGTCTAGCCCTCCGGCCACATAGCAATCCAAAGGGAACCACTACTTTCCCTGCGGACACGGAGGGAAGGATTATCGTCCCCCTGAGAAGGAAACGGATTAGCCGGCCCACCCTGAGGGCGCTGCCTACCAAGGGAAGGTTCGTTGGGCCATTCTTTTAGGATTTTACCAAATGAAAGAAAAGGCAGTCGAGAAGGAGAGTGCTAAGAAACAACCGGCTCAGACCCTTAGGCGGTGGAGTTGGCCGGGCCGGGGCGGTGTCCGTCCGGACTCGACCGACGCCGGGATTGCCCGGAAGAAACCAAGGACACCAGCCCGGCGGCCCACCAGAACGACCACAGGCGGAGCCAAGAGGTCCGCTAAATCGGCTCCAGCCAAAAAGAAGACCGCAGATAAAGACTTCTACAATTTATCTGAGGTGAGTGACTCGGAGCCCGAGCCAAGGCTAACGGCGTTGGCCAAGCCGGTTCAGAAGGAGGAAGCGGTCAACCAACCAGTGCAGATACAGGCCGGCTGGTTCTGGGACCTTACGCAACCACTGTTCCAACTATTCGAGACTGTTGACGAAATTAGGAGAACAGTAGGACTGGATGTGCCAAAATCAAACAAACAGTTAGCTGAGATTAAAACTCAGATAGCTCCTTTCATTCAAAGGACCACACAAAACTCTAAATGCGTCAAGGAAAGTACCAGCCTACAAACAACACGAGGCGGCCGACCTCTGCCCACTCTGGAAAGGCGATCGGGAGGGGAACAGCTAACCGTCGCCGCTCCAGGACTAAAAGTGGAGGTAGCACCCGTTCAACACGCGCCAACCCCACCGGTGGGGAACGGGCCAGCGGGAGCTCCCCTCCTCCACCACTTGCAGCCTGCGGACCCCGCTTGTTTAGACTTGAGCAGCTTGACAACGAGCTGCAACGCCAATCCCTCACCACTGCTATGGAACCAGCAGCAGTGGACGCCAACCAACCAGCCGGGGGGCCCACTGTGGCCGAGTCCACTCCCAGCGACAAACCAACCACAGGTACCGAACCCATACCCCTCGAGCCAACCGTCGTACGATCCAACGGGGGCCGTTTCGGACTGGAACCTACTAGGCCAAGACCCCTCAGAGCAATGCGCCCCTCGTCCTGCGAACGTATGAGAGGCTTGAGGATCACGGTCACCAAGGACGAGAGCGGGATCATCAGGCGAGTGGTAAATGACAACGGGCAAAACCTCTACGAGCATGTCCCAAACTAAACAGACCAGGAAGCCCGAGAGGAGAGCATTTTTCGGCGCATGGATGATAGTAGTGCGCAGAAAAATAAGGTAACTTTGCTGTGAACATGTTTTAGATAAACTGCAAAATTAACTTTCTCAAACTATCGCTAAGGCCAAAACAAAGACAATGAAGTGGCTGGTGCTGTTCGTATTAGCTATAATAGGGGGCATTAGGGGAGTGCATAACGACTCCAGCCCACCTGAAGGGCTAGCCCCTAACGCTGAAGTGATAGCTTTAGAACAATATGGAGTAGTGTTAAAACCAGGAAAGTTAATGTCCACCGCGGATATAACACACGTCCGACAAGGCTTCCTAATCACTATCCCAAGGAGACGCTCCTTCAACAAGGCTACCTTTGGCCAGGTCTGTCACCGATATCTACAAGGAGGAGACGCCCTTGATCGGGCCTGCTACCATATCAGGTCACTGGTCAGTTGGATGGATCAGACGTCACAGGCACTTAAGGGTCGGTACCGAGAAGTTCTTAATGAAACCTTAAGTTCCCTAATAAAGAACACTCAACAAGACCTTCAAAATCAAGAGTCGGAATTAAATCCAGGTGGAAGGGTTAAGAGAATGAAGAAGTTGCCCACAATGCTGGACGATCCAGGATGGCCGACCTTTCCGCTTCCAACCTCTTGGAATCAAGGGCTGGCGGCTGATGTCAAATATAACAGAGAATTGATTAGAGTATTGCAGGAGTCTTCGAACCAAATGATCGAAGACTTGGCTCTGATGAATGAAAAACATGACGAGGCTGTCGAAAAGGTTAACCATGTCGTGATAGGCCTACTGGACAATCTAAGATCACTAAATAAGGCACACAACACGACTCGCCGAAGGTTGAAACTCGTGCAACATAAGGTGGATTGGATGGAACTGTACCTGAATATGATACCGGTCGCTCTAGAAGACAAGTTAGGAGAGATGGTGTATCTTCAACTAATGGTAGAGCAAACTCGCGTGTTCAGGAAAGGTGTACAGCGCCTGACGCGGGGCCAGCTGACTATGGACTTGGTACCCCGCCAATATATGGTCGGAGCGGTCAAGGAAGTGAACAGATATCTGAAGGGGATCCACCCCAGGTTCCATGTCGCGTTCACAGATCCTTCCTTCTATTACGAGAACAGTCAACCTTCGTTCAAATTCAATGAAACCACTCAGGAATTTATAGTGTATGTAAGGGTGCCTGTGGTGGCTGATGAACATTTGTTCCGGGTCTACGAAGTACTAACTTTCCCTGTGCCAGTGACGGTTAGGGGGCGACTTAAGAAGGACGCTCTCCAAATTGTTAATCTACCCAAAAGTGTCGCCATGTCCATGTCCCGCCAGTATTACGTACCATTGGCTAGTGGCAGTTGGACAGGTTGTTATGGACAGACCATCACGCTCTGTAAGGACCTACCTTATATGAAAAAGATTACAGACAACACCTGCACTGCTGCGCTACTGAGGCGCGACGACCTAGCGATCCAAGAAAAATGTGAACTGGACTATCTACTGGAAGCAGACTTCGGAGAGATGGCAGTGTATCTAGACGACGGAGATATGCTAGTGGTCAGCGCCGACACCCGAGGCCAAATGATTTGCAGAAACCAGCCTGCGGTCGGTGTGAACATAGAAAATTATGCAAGGGTTCAGGTGGAATGCGACTGTGCATTCCAAACACAAGGAGCATGGATACCGTATAGCTTGCGAAATTGTGACAAGCACACCAGGATCACCACGGTTGTGTACCCACATAATGACCTGTTGGAAGCAGCAAGTCGTGTGAAGGGGTGGGACATGAATTTCACGACGTCCAAAAACGAACCCACTATGTTAGAATCAGACCCTATCCCTGAAACAATTAGGAAAGACCTGCTGGAAATCGAGGAAAGCCTGAAGGCCAAAATACCTGTAACCTCCCTGGCCAAACGAATACAAAAACACCGTAAAGACTTGGCCAAGGGTATCAAGAAAGCGACTGACCGTTATGAGGTAGAGAAACACGCCCCGTGGTTCTCTATAGGCAACTTCGGAGGCGGTTTTGGTCTCCTCACCATCTTTTGCATAGTGGTAGCTGTGACAATTATTGGATGTGTTCTCTGGAAGTGCTGGCGGAACCACCAAGGCAAGGCTGCCCTGGCCGGACTAACCATGACTTTACCTCGGGCCATGGCCTTGGAGGCGGCGGACCCGGAGGAGCTGCTGCGCAGTGAAAAGGAACTAACTGGATGCCCGGACACGACCGCTAACCCCACTGCGGTGGCAGTACTTGCTATATTACTGGCAGTACTCGTCATCGCCATAGTGGTCCTCGTGTGGCGAAAGTGGAGAAATATTAGAGGAAAAACTGTGGATGGGTTGTACGTACAGTTTGCCAATCCACATATGATAGAAACAATCTTCCTAGGCGAACTGGCTATGCCTTCAGACCACACTTATACTGAAGGCTATGTGCTCATTAGGGATCTACTGGTGACCCAGCTGTGTCTGAAGTATACTCTGACGGTAACCTGGGGGGCGCAGCTGATGGGAGCAGCAACTAGACCTGGACAGCACCCATCTAAGGTGCCACTACCCGACACCCTGAGGGTATCCAAAAAACTCGCCCGTCTGATGATGAGTAACTTAAAATACAATACCAGGGCCAGACTACTGAGATATTCCTCGGGGCTAGCCACTCCTGTACCCATGGGAGTACCTCGCCTCATCGACGCAGGGTGGTCCGATGTCGGAGCGGACTGGCCTCAACCGGTGTTGGGACAAGGAACAATGCCTAACGCTCCTCCTAGATCGACCACGCCCACCTCAACAGCGACCGGAACAGGATCTGCACGAAAGACAATAAGGCCAGGGACATCCGAAATAAATCCAGGAACGGTTTATGAAGTTATCATATGACAATGTAACGAGTGGTAAAACCTGACCTAGTACTGTACAGGTAAAATTGGTGAATTAATAACACAGAGGTACGAAAACTAAAACTAAAATGTTACAGGAAGTTCGCTGGGCGATACCTGTTTGGGTAGGTAGGGTTCTGTTGACTAGCCTGAGCAATAAGGATTCACCAGTCAGGAAAAACTTAGTTCGGGTAGGCTGGTCCAACCGTCTCTCTATGGACCCATGGGTTATCTAAATTTCGCTCAAGTCGAGTGTCCCATGCCCGGTAGCCTAGCTCAACACTCTAATTGTTATTGATTTGGCAACTCTTTTAAAGTAGGGAACCATTTGGAACCGATCCTAGTGTCGCGAAATTTCAGCATTTTAAAAGAAAAACTCAAAATTCTGTATAAAACCTAAGAGCGCTCAACGGGACCAATGCTCCCAACGAGCGAAGTGAACTTCCCCAAGCAAGTACCATCTACACCTGGCCCCTGTGCTGTTGTTACCGCTAGGATCGGGCTGCAGTACAGGAGCCACTTGGGGAACGCCACTGTCTATTCTTTAGCATGCTTACATATATACTCTTCTCCAAGATGAGGGGGTTGCACAAGCAGCAGGAGCCTGCCCACAGGCCTGGTGTCAGTGGTGCCTGACAGGAGGCAGGACGTTGGGGTTACGCGTCACCGACGCTGCGAAGGGCACTGGGGTGGACGCCCGACCATGGCAGTCACTATGCCCCGGGTGGATTGGCTCCTGACAAGCGGTCCCTTCATCACAAAAAAAAATCGACGAGTAGAAAGAAATTTACCTAAAAACTAATATATAAAGCAAACCAATATTTGTGTAACTAAGAGCTCTTCCTCAGGGAATTTTGGGCAAAATATAATAAGAACGCAGAATAATTAGTAACATTCTCAGGGGGGACGCTCTGTGACAGCACACGAGAGTACCTTATACGTGGCTCGTTTGCTCCTGGCATAGACACGCTGCAGCGGCAAGGATATGTGCAAATCCTGACAAGGCGTGCTCTATTTGGGAGCTATAACGGAGGTCACAAGGAAATGTGGTTACGGGACAATGGCGAATTGGTGACATTCACAGGGTGCTCGGCTCTCTCTCACTATATTGCGACTCCCTCAGACGGGATAAGCCATCCCTGGGGGGGGAGAAGCTGTAGCGAAAACTCACAAGGCGGTGGAGCGAGGTGCTGTCCTTATTAATAGCCCCGTCGTCTTGGTTATGTGTAAATGGCCACTGGATCACCGTATGTCTTAGGTCAAAGGATCCTGACTTTAACATAAAAGTCAGGATCCAACGACAACTAGTATATGAACAACTGCCCATAATTCAAGACTAAATTATTTAGACCACTTTTAGACCAGTTTTAATCGGGACAGAGACAAAACGGCAAGAAGTCAAGTTTCGACCCGGGTAAAAAATTAGAAATAATTAAAATTAATAAAGAAAATGAGCGGCTTCAGAGCTGACCGCCGTCGAGGAAAAGAAAATAAAATAAATGAATGAAAATTAGTCTTGACCGCCGTCGTGGCGCTAAAAGTATCCAGGTCTCCGCTCAACAGTTGAGCTGAAGAGGGGGGACATGGACTACTGATTCCCTGATGAACAAGCTACAATAAACTTGGTTGACACCCAGAGCTGATAAGTTTACCCGATCTATTAGAAAGGAGATAAAAAAAATTCTAACTCTGTCTTTAGCACTACCTATCCCTGCCCGGCATGCGCATAGTTAGGATAAGCTGGGGGCGGAGTCTTTTCAGGAGTAGTCTTGACTCTCCACAAGAGAAACGGGCATAGACCTGAACAAGAAAACGGGTTTAACCTTGTACTGTACTTCGGTAAAGGCCCGACTTACTAGGTGCTGTCTGGAAGTAAGTGATCTAAGGAGATGCATTTACACATCTCTATAATTTAAAGGGGGTGTAGGCTGCATATTATTAAAAAAAATATATATGCAGTCTGCTCCCAATTATAACAATGGAAACTCGGTGCTGCCCATTCTGGTCCTATGAATGGGAGGGTACCGACAAACCACATGTAACTAATGAGGACCGGGAATCCGATCAGAAGTGAACCTGAATCTGAGACCCGATCCTCTAGTGATAACAAATAAGGAACGAATAATCTCAGCCTCCTTTGTACAGTTACTACTTAATGTCCTTTAATGACATTTATACCTCACGGAATGAAAACGCTACCCCAACCGCTTGCCATGTTGGTTTTTCCCATGTGATGTAGAGTATAGGGTAGACAGTGAAATGTCACTGTTAACATAGGTATAATATCTATTCAGTGAACCGTTTGGAGTTAGTGGCGCACCCGTTTGCATTCAGAAGGGCGCCACTACCCAATATAAAGTGGAACTCGGTCTTCAAACCCCAGGCTGAATGTAGGGGGTGAACGCCGAGCTACCACCTGTAACTAGCAGGGAAAGAAGGGATTTTGTAGTAACAAAATCATTCAATAAGAACAAAACTGGGGTTTTAAAGCGAATGCTTCATAAAATGGAGTCAAATATGTTAGAACAGTTGTCACCCTTGAAGGGGGTGTTAACTTGTTTGCGTATAAATCTTTGGAGTGTATTGGGTAATTATTCTAACACACTGTACAGAAAGAGTGTTATCAAGAGTATTGACCCTTGTGACCCCTTAAGGTAAATCACCAGGGATCCAATTCCTATCATTATTCTTATCTCCCCATGAGGTCGGTTAGGGAATCTGAGCGGGACAGTTTTGCATCAACTCTCGGGCACTCATGAAACCTTTGTAGGTGGATGTTCTTGTAACGGCTCAGTCCCGACCTGTGAGCATAGGCTCCCACTCATTCATCACAAGGATATCACTGTCTGAGATGTTTGGCAATCTCGGGCACTGATAAGCGTGGCTTCTGCGTTCAATGGAACGGCGCCTACTGAGGCCTGATCTATGAATGTACGAACTCCCACGGTGCACACACATGTATCTCTGCTTGGGACGCTTGATAATCTTTGTGGTGTTGGTGCCTTTCCAGCTCTTAATGAGGATACCATTCCTTCTTTCATTATATTCATACAGAATCTTCATCTGGGAGTTCATTCAGTGTCTTAGAGACTTCATCTCGGTCTCCTCACAGTAGTATTTTTTCCTCTTCGAGACGACTCTGGACAATAATACTCACTCTAACACTTATTCTAACACAATGACACTGACGAAGTCTTGCTGTTAGACTAAAACATGGGATGGGTATCTGTGGCCTTCGCCACTACATCTCAAACTTACCTTGGAGTCGCCAACAGCTCGTTGGACGGCTCCACCTGTGGTGTCGCCTTACGTGGCCGACACGTCAATCTTTCCAGTACTCTGTAAGGGGGACAACTCATCAAAGAATTCTGTCACAGCCAATCTAATGCTGGGAAGTCTGGACCAAAATACTTGGTCACCTACTGTCACTTAAACTTACCAGGGTGAACACCCTGGGAAGCGCTTGTTACCTAGGGCACCCCATGTGAATTGTTTCCAATGAAGACATTTACACTAACGCCCTGTACGTATAACGACTAAAACAAAGAATCCTGTTACAGCAAATCTTGTGTTGTACAACTCAGACCGGAATCTCTGGCCACCCATGCCTGATTATCATGTGCAGTGTCAGTCCCCAACAGTTAATAGTATCAAAAAAAAAAAAAAAAAATAATAACAATACGATACGAATTACCCACACTCCAGAAAACCTACTTAGATCGGTAATGTCAACAAACCGCTAGTCAGAAAACCCCTTAATATCGCCCAACCACGCGCGAGGTAAAATACTTGATCATGTTAGCCTAAACAATCCGCCCACTAAAATTATATAGCCTGACGCTTTTCAGTGCCAACCGTGTCACATTGCTTCATTTACATCACCCTAACATACCGCAGGACCTGGAAAAGATAATAAGTTTAGTACGAAAGATCCTGACTCTCGGCCCGCGCCCACCATCTTGGAACCAAAAGTAAACACTAGGTGGCCACCCACGCTACCCGTTACTAAAATTACCAGCGAAACACAGTTTCTGGTTCCGGGAGTGACATCAGCTTCCGGAATACAACCACGTGAGGGCGAGCCGAGAACCACCAAGAAGAATTTGGCCAACAATCTCCTTAAAATCTACGATTAGTAGCCAGCCTAACATGCAAAGAACAATAGGAAGAAGGCTGTACTCACCAAGTCTCGGAGCGGGCTGGGCGAGGGGCCATCTCTACGAGGAGGGCGGTGTCCAACGACGAGCAAGAGCGGTGAAACATCTGAGTCCTCCCATGTTAACAGTCCGGAGCTCCCGTAAGAACGATCTGGCCGAAGCCTCTTGGATATATGAACTTAAAGTGGACTAGGTACTGATCGGGAATTAATTCACCAGAATCACTCGGTGAAAACGATCCAGAATTAAGTGTTCCAATCACAGGCCGGGAATTGGATCATAAAATCACTTGTTGAAAATCAATAAGAAATTAATATATACAAAAGAGTGCCGGCGGCCTACTACTGAAGGGGCAGTCTGACAAAGACTCGGCCTAAAGCCCGGGCCCAACGACGAAGCAACCGGGTTGACGGCATGTAGCCATCTGTCAGCTCGCGGAAATCGTTGACCGTCATTACCCCGTCCGCGACTACCTTGGGCCGGTGGAGTGCGTGACCAGTGTCAACCGTCGGAACCGCATACCACTCGTTGGCTCTTCTGACCTCTCTGCTGACTCGCGGGATGATCCGGTTCAGCCACTTTTGTAACGAGCTATCACTGTCAGTCAACTCCCAACTCCGGGCATCAAAACCGGAGGGAGTGGCCAAGATCAGGGTGGCTGGGATGGGATGGGCTCGCAGGTTCAGGAACGCCTGGTTAAATAGTTCCGCATAAAAGTTCACTACTCCATCCGGGTTAATGAATAGTGGCAGGTAAAGCTCCAATTCTCTGTCCCAAGTCAAAATGTCGAGGAGGTTAGTCATAACTATTAGCACGTCTTCCGGGTAGAGCATGTGATGGGCGAAGGCGTGCCCCGCCAACTCCGCTGTCGTTGCGTCCTCGCTCGGAAAAGTTACAAAATAATGGTCGGTGCTGCTCCGGATTAGATCAGGATAATCCTGGAGTCCGGCCTCCCGGTTTGAAGAAAAAATAGCCACTCGGACCATGGTGAACTTGTGGAGGATAGAGTAAAATGAACGAAGATATAAAAAACACGTCTTAACTCTGTAAAAATACCGCCGGCACTGATTAAAATGACGTCAAAACGAGGCTAATTTGGAAAACCCCTTTTTGATCCAAAAGATCCAAATTCTGAAATCGGCTAGCATGATCAAAGCATCGTATAATTTCTTATAAAATCTGTGCTAAACTAAAGTTTAGGTCCCCAACCAACATAATCAAGCGCCAGAATTAATTCATATCGGCCCAAAATATCAGGTCGAACAATCAAACTTGAAAGTTTGATCGAAGCAGAAATTTGCCATCCGGGCGCTTCGCGCCCGAAGGATCCAAATCGAGGTCAAACCTTGGGGGGGAACTCCAGTCAAGCGTCCCGCTAAGTACACGTGTACTAAGTATAGCTGGCGGACGCGTGACGGGAATGGTGGTATTTTCTGGTTCCAACTGCTCGGTATTACTAAACCTGATACAGAGACCTTGTATTTATTGTAAATAATGTTGTTCTGGTTGAAATTTGATTGAAATTCAACACGCATTGTATCATGAAAGTCGTTCGTTCAAAATGTCCGAATTCTCTGAATTGACTTATGTTGTGTTAATTTGTTCTGAAATTGGATTTGATGTACACTTGTTACTCTTAGAAGTTTAAGACAACCCTACACTGTATATATGTTGAGTTCTGTTGACTTGTGTTACAAATCATAAATATCAGAAACTGTACATGCGCGTACTAAGTCAAAACTGAATTTGTCACCTTATGCACGGGTGTCGCAATCTTTGAATCTTAAAAAAAAAGCTAACGATGCTGAGAACTGACTTTAATGCACAAGGCACGTACTAAGTGAATACCTAAAGATGACGAATACTTCATCCTCTAAAGTTGACTTTGTCATTTTGTAACCATGATTATGTCATCATTTACGTTGTTATCCAAATAATCATGTTATCAATTTTTAACACTTACCTTGTCATTTTATGAACGAGTTCTGCTAACCTTGAGCTTCAAAATGTGGAAATCAACTCAATGAATAATTTCACTGTGAATTTGTGTTGAAACCGGATCTACAAATCTATTGATACTGTGTTGAATGTACCACGAGAGTCAAGGCCACCCCACCATGGTTTAACAAATATATCCAATCATCAAAATTGGGAGTTCATTATATTCATTTGGTTTGAGCTATGTCGTCCACCTCCTTAAACTCAAACACCTGACCGCCGTCGAATGTACTAATGGCTTAGTACTTTTAATACATTGTCATAATATATAATCCAACAAGGATCAGGCTTAGCAAGTCTACTTCTAGTCTACTCCTAGGAGAAATATCTTACGCTCCTAGCGCCACCTGTTAACCAGTATAAAAGGCGCTGCAAGGTAGGGAGCGAGCAGTTTGTGAGTTAGTTGGTTAGAATAAACATGTTTAACCAAGGAGTTATACCTGGAGTAAGTACATCGACTCCATGTAACAGACTGGAGTTTACCAATACCCACTACCTCGGACATAGGATTGTGTTAGAGCTGAATGCTAGAATGGTCTAGAAGGCGTTGGAGCAACTCGTGTTCTAAATGTGGTTGATTGCTGATAGGAGATGGGAGGTGGACTGATGAAGACTTATACATGGTGGCTTTGACTCGGGATGAGATGTTTATTGAATAAAAACCCTTTCATATTAAGAAGCTCCCTCATCGTTCATTTCTTTTGAACTATTGGGAAGTGAATGGACAAACTTTAAACGCGGTCTGAATTACTCAGACATTCTGGAAAGCAACTTACGAAGACTTGGATATACACGAATCTTACGCAGTCTTAAATCAAACATTAACAATAGTTCAATACGATACTGATATCATTTGATAATAATATCATTTGACATTGGTATCATTTGAAATCATGATCACCAACATGCTGCAAATGTTGTTCCCCAAGACAGGTTCGGGTTTTCTCAATTCGATAAATGGTGAGTTACACATGGGTTTTACTTATATCAATACGTGTACACATTTATTAATTAACAGATTAAGAAGATTATGTTTCCAATTCACCCATAAAGCATGCTGCCCTTTGCTTATGGGTAATAACAAGAGTAAGACGCAAAAAAAATCCGGTAACAATAGTCCGAGATCAGCAACTAAAACACCTTGCATAGTTTCCCTATACATGTGAATGAACAAAATCATAAGCGTCTTCAACTTCAAGCATAAATTCTTGAGTAAGTATTGCTATTTCAAACCAGCATGTGTTGTATAAGTGCTCAACAGCCCTGGAACAATAACACATAAAAATGAAAAAAAAAAAGAAAAAAGAAAATACGACAACACTTGTCAAAATAAAAGCATACATATCTACAGTAAAACGCAAAATAAAGTGAGCCCTTTTCCCTGTTAATAGCTACAGTAGGACATTGTATGATGTAGCCTTATCGTCAGTTCTTGGGTCATTAGCCCAAATGTTGTTTAAAGAGACTGGCCGCTGGTCTTAGATGTAGTATATAGTGGTTATTCGCAACGCGATACCATCTAATGCTGTTACCATAAAAGTTTCCTGGGACCAACCAACCTTATTCAACTCAATTCTGGACAAGTGCACTAGGGACAAAACTATCATGATATATATATGTCTAACAAATTTATGTTTGCCCTTCAAGACCTTTACCACTAAGGACAATTACCCCATGGGACATTTACCTAACAGTACAAGAACTTTTTGACATAAGTTGGGTTCCGCTTAAATCCCTGTTCTCGTGTTATAATGAAAGTCCCATATAATTTCTCCGTGGAACCAGTATATATGCTTATCCCATATACCGAGTATATATATATTTTGTATTTTGTCCCTTGAGCACTTGTCAGAAGATGTTGCCCTACCACCGATATTTTGCTAAAAATTTCCCCAAAATAATAATCCCCAAATTTTTCGTTTTCAATTTAAGACGATTTCAGAGGTGAGATATGCTTAAACTTTTTCTTCAAATTTAGGCCCAATTAGTTGATTTCCATAGCCAATGACATCTATTATCTAAAACCCTTGGCTACCCTGTCGTGATTTTCCAACCTGTCTAGACACATCACTTTTGGGAAGAAAGGAGTGACACAGACAAGGAAGAAAAATCTCGCAGGGGAGTCAAGTTTTAGGGCATGTGCGGCCAAACAGCAGTTCAAAATGGGCCTGACTGCTACTGGCCAGGTGTATACAGTTGGGCCCACTGTGACCTGTGATCTGCTTAGTCAAGCGTATCACCAGTGAACACCACAATAGGTAGTTCCTTGACCAGTTTGACCCACTTTCAACCGCTATTGGTGAACAGTCCCTCTTGTTGTAATTTTAAGATGGAATACGTGGCTTGAGAGTTCATGTGAGATGAAAAAATAAATTAAAAAATTGTTGTTATTTTAAGATCATCATGGACCTCTTTGTAGTGGTAGGTGAGGTTGGGAGTATCCCAAGAAAGGTTTTGCCTTATATTACTCGTAGTCACTCGCTGAGGCGCTCATTGAGTTACTTGGCGAGTTGTTCTTCGCTCGCTCCTCGCTCGGTCAGGGACCGGTGAGTGGGGCGTTAGACTCAGCGGTGTAACTTCTCACACGAGAGAAGATCAGGTTCGGGTAGCTCTGTTTGTTCAGTTCCAACTCGCTCACTGATTCCTGTCCAGTTGACCTAAAAAGAGAAGTAAAAAGAGTGAGTTTATTGAGTGAAATGTAAGGCCCCCTATTTTATTTTTGTTATTAACAAAAATAAAAAATTGTTGTGTTCAGGTAACCCTATCTACCCTAATTTTTTGGCCCTACCCTAAATTTCTTTTTAGGAAATTTGTATTTTATTTTTATCAAAAGCCAGAAGAATTGACCTAAAAATGCATGGAAAACCTTAAAACAACATGTAGATGCTCAGGGCATGTATTTTAGATGCTAAAAATGTTTTTAGGGGATATTTGGTTTGTTGAGGTAGTTTAACGTCCGGCCAACCCTTATGGGTTCTTTCCAGACTGAGGGGATATTTGGAATATATTTTATTTTCCAACACTGGCTGGGTCTCTTTGGTAAGTAAAGAAAAAGCAAAAAAAAAGACAAAAATTTCGACCTACCTACCCTATTTTTTTCGACCTATGTTACCTGAGCACAACTTTTTTTTGGCGGGGGGGGGGGGGGGGCTAATGAAAATATAGTTATAACAATCCATTTACTTCCCTGTCTGTTGATTGAGGGTCAAAATCTAGAAGGTTAGTATAATGTAAAGTGATAAGGAAATGTTCAGGCCTTCCATTAGTTTGTCAAATGATTTTAACACGCAAACTTATTAACATTTAATTTTCAATAATTTATCTAATATTTAACATTATACGCTTAATTTTCACTTTCAAATTCACTGGGTTTTCCCAGGACTGCCTTATTTTTTTTCTGAGTCATTTTACATCGAAGGTAACTGAATATACACATTTACGTTTTACGATACTCAAACTGTATACAAAACATAAAAACTTAAAAAATACATATATACATGTAGGCAGGTCAATACTCACTTATACTTAGTCCGGATGGAGTAGTGGATCCAAGACAACTGTTGGTTTTGCCAGTTCCGGTTGCTGTCTTGCATCTGGAACTCCTGTTAGCAGAGAAATATTTGTCTTTAATAATCTCGAAATTGCATTGCTTATAGATCCGATATTAAAGGTTGATACAACTACAAAATCTTTGCTGGTTTAATCATAGAGTTCTGTCTGATTTCCGACTGTTTTGATGTACTTTGCCAACACACTGCAAAGATTTTGAAAATTTTTCTTTTTAAAAAAAAAGTTGGGGTAGGGTCATTTTCATGGCAAAAACAAGTTGAGACGAATTCTGTCTTTGGTGATTGTATCTATGAGATGAAGGTGACAGGGTGGGCAAACAGCAGGGAATGAAAACCTGGAAATTATTTTTGCTGTACCTCATCCCTTAGTGAATCAAGACACCAACCAGGAACGGAACCAAATGAACCACTTGGTCAGTATTGGGTCCCCCCTATCGTTGCCTTTTACGATCAGCAGGGGTTACTAGGGGTCTATATTCTTCCCAGGAGCATAATCCCCACCCTGTTACCCCCACAGGAGACAATGTAAGATTGGTGGGATCATAGAAATACATTTTTGTTGTTGTGCCCCATAACGAGTGACTCACCACGTAGAAGATCTGCTCGCTGTCCGACTTCTCATGGGTACGGCGCTGTCTCTTGTAGCGGTACCCAGTCTTATCCTGCTGAGTCTTACGGGTCAGCACTGCTGTCACCTAGATGGAAAATATTAAATTATATTTAATTTCATTATTTTTTGTTCATTCTATTCTGAAAGTATAGAATTCTTTCTTTGGAATCAATATATTATGAACTATATGAATACAGTACAATGGAGTGTATCGATGTGAATAATTGTTGTATATTCTTATAATTTATCGTGTAAATATAAACTTGAATATGGATTAAACATTTGCGTTGATATTGTAATATTGAATTTAAATTATAACAATATATCCCAATTATTCACATGGATACACACTGATTATTCATGGGTTTATTTCCCTCAAGAAGTAATTATAATATCTGACCTTGTATTAATTTTGCTTTAAAGTTAACCAATATTGGCTCTTATTTTTTTTATTAAAACTTACACTCAGTTTTAGTATAAACATTAAGTACTACACTAAAGGTTGGCTGACCTTTAACAAAGAGTTTAAGTGGTTAAGGCTGGCTGGCCTCTTTGCTCCCCATGGTCGTTTCTATAGGTGCTCCCCAGGTCCCACCCTACCCCCATGCTCCCATAGGGGGCCCCAAATCTTGGGTGGGCCAGTGTTTATATTGGAGGGGCATTCTGCTTCATGTAGTATTTATCAATTGGACACTAATGAGGGAGTAGTCATTTGTGATGG
Organism: Lepidonotus clava; assembly: GCA_936440205.1. NCBI lineage: Eukaryota > Metazoa > Annelida > Polychaeta > Phyllodocida > Polynoidae > Lepidonotus > Lepidonotus clava. Next base: position 12,898,687 of record OW387138.1, read on the forward strand.
ATAATGGTGATAATGATGTGTATATGGGCCTTCAATATACAAGGCTGGTCTACAGCTTAGCTCCACTCACACCTCCCATAACACCTTCCCCACACAGCTCAGTTCGCACCTCCATTGTATGTAGCTGGCTGGGAGTAGTCACAGCCCAAGTACCCACCTATGGGTAGAGCACTGTTGTTTTCACCCTTCACTGTGAGGGGCTCCCTAGGGGAATTATGTGAATTCATCTTACTTTTAAATACAATTTACTTCATGAAATATTACAATTATGAACATAAGAGTCCTATGTCCGACACTGTAGGGAAGTGAACTTTATAGTCAGTATGTTTTTGAAAAAAAATCATGAATTTCTCCCTTGTCCTCTTGAGGACTATTATAGTTTTAGGCCCGTCTATAGACGGCCTGGGGGACAACAGGGGGTGTGCTAGGCCCGCACATAGACGGCCTGGGGGAGCAAAGGGATAATTATATAATAAAAAAGGTAAAGAGCTCATTATAATTTCTGTATTTGTATTAATTTTACTTTAAAATGAAACCAACATGGTTCTTATTTATTTCATGGTAAAATCTGATACTCAGTTTTTATATATTCATTAATTTTAAGTGGTAAAGGCTGGCAGACCTTTAAAAAAAGTGTAAGTGGTAAAGGATGGCTGACCTTCCAAAAGTTTTGAGTGGTAAAGGCTAGCTGACTTTTGAAAAAGGTTTGAATGGTAAAGGCTGGGTGACCTTTAAAAAAGGTGTAAGTGGTAAAGACTGGGTGACCTTTAAAAAAGGTTTGAGTGGTAAAGACTGGCTAACCTTTAAATAAAGTTTGAGTGGTAAAGGCTGACTGACCTTGTTACTGCTGAGTTTGTAGTAGCCGGTGAGGAGGCCCTGTATCCGGGGGTTACGGGGCTTCAGGTCCGACACCGTGTTGTACGGGTCGTCGGGGGTCACCAGCATCAACACCTTCCCTGAAAACACAATATATTTTTTTTAAATGTTTATTTGGTTCTGAATCAGGGACAGGTTTACGGCCGCACATCGCGCAATACGCGTTTATAAAATCGAAAAATTGCGCGCTGAATAACATTTGGATGTGTTTTTTCGCATAGGCAAATTTTTTAAAAGAAAAACTTTTTTCAGAAATTATAAAAATATTTTCAGATTTCCACTGGGACAATTTTGATCTCCACTCATCATCTCTAATACTTTCCAAGTTTTACCATTATGTTTTGTTTTGTGGAATACCATGGAAAATCGTGCATTGAAATAAATATAGATGGGAAATCGCATTGCAACATTTTCTTACATTATCCATGTATAAACATGAAAAATTCGGATACCTGCGAGACAGCAATCCAGATTTCAAATAGGAATGGTTAAAACACGAAATACCACAGTAAGAAGATTTTGACTTCTTCTCATGTTCACCTCATAAAGGTTCTGATCCGTTAACATAGCATGGAAACTGTTTTCAGAATTACTAGGTTGGTGATATTTGGATTAAAGGGAGTGTGCACACCTTCAGGAAAGAAGCGGACGTATCGGTAGTACTCGACCAGGTGGAACGGTCGGTAGAAGTTGTCGAGGCTGTGTTCGCCTTGTCGGTAGTACGACATGCGGCTGATGTAACAACCTGTAGGAGAAGTAGATATCTTTATTCAATGTTTATTGGGGCAATAGGTACCTTTATTGAATGATAAATGGGGAAATAGATATGTTCATTCAATCATAACTGGGGATATAGATATCTTTATTCAATGATAATGCGGGAATGAGATATCTTTATTTAATGATGATAGGGGAAATGGAAATCCATACATTATGTCCTCCTATATCAACAATAAATTATCAATTATTCAATGTATAAATTAATTGTTAGTCAATTATAGATTATAAGTGCGAAAAAAAGAGGACACAAAGCGAGGAAAATGTGGCACTGGAGTATCCTAAAATGCTGTTGAAATGTCTGAACATTTCATTTATTTGTTGAAATAAGGGAAGTGGCGCACAAATATACAACCGGATAATGTTTTTAGGTGACCTCTGTCAAATTCATGGTTTTAGTTTCATTTACGAAGATAATTTATGTCATAATGTGTTACGGATATAGGCCAAGGCATTCCCCTTTCTATATTCACTGCATGAAATATCCGGCTTTACAAGTTTCATTTTCCATCTGCACAAACAGCTAACAACGAAATACGACGGATAGTATTAACTACAATAGTGTTGCTAGAAAGGACCTAGCACCAAAAAAAAGAACCTATTTTCCGTTGTCAAAAAATAATTTATATATGTAAACAGCAGGTCAACATAAGAAGGTGGCTAACGTTTTTGTGATAGGAAAAAAAAACTATAGTTATTTGCGTGTCTTACCGTTGAAGTGGAGGTGGGGCCGGCCGTAGTACATGTTGCGCCAACTGCCATACTCCTTCATCCCGCCACAGTGCACGCCCCACAGGCTGGGCAAGGATAAACAATGATACATTTTTAATGATTAATTTTTACTAATGACAAAATGCCTTTATTCATATGCGACAGCATATAATGGAGGTGTTAACATGACATTTCCGCTGAATACTTTAGTTGGATGTAAATTTCGTCATACCTGAAACCCCGAAGTTTGTATCATTGAGGTTCAGCTCAAACATCGGAAGTTGTTTTTACAGTTTAGAATTAAATAAAATATTTGAGAATAAAATTATCAGGCATGTGACGCTTTAAAAAATTAATGTAAAATATGTAATTCAACATACAGTACGATATCTGAGGGACAATTGTTGAAATTTTCATATAGAAATAATTACTTCAAGAAAATATATATATTAGCTCATATGGTTTACTCATAAGCTTCCTCATTTATTTCGAGGTTAATTTTTCCTACTGCTTTTGATTGTCATAATCTCTGGGAAGTTGTAAATGACTTTAACTGCCATATTAAATCTGATCGCCAAAGAAAAAAAAAGTATTGAATCTCCAAAAGGATTAAGGCTGGAGATACATTGAAAACTAGCAATAACTGCTAAATACATGCCAGGACAAAATAAAACTTCATCCTTGAAGAAGGACAACTGCAGTCCGAAACGTTGGACCCTAGACACAATAAAGCCTACTTTTTACCTCAGATAGTGTTGTGGTTTTGGTGTATTTTTTACAACAACATCACAAAATAAGTGATTGAAAATAATAATAATTGCAGAACATTTTTTCTGCAAGTTTAAGCTTCCTCATTAAACTTAGTTATTTTTCTTAATTGTGAATTCCTGTACTTACCGCTCGCAGATGTGTCGCCATAGCTCCTCATCGCGGGCGGCCAGGTAGAAGCCACGGCCGACGAGGGCCACGCGCTCAAGCGAGGACACGTCAAGGTCAGATGACACGACCCACTGTAGGATGTAGAGCATCACCTCGGCCGGCAGGTCGGAGATATGGGTGCTCTGTGTAAGATTATTAGATTAATGTTAAGTATTTATTATAAGCAGAGATGCCACTCCCGACTGATGAAAAAGTAGGAAAAGCAGGAAACACTTTTCTTACTTTTTTCTAGAAGCAACTAGCAGGTAAATAACCTTTAGGAATAGAGATCTGACATTGAATTTGTATTTGACTAGCTTGAATCTATAGAAAATACTCTAAAACAGATATTTCAGTGACGCAGGAAAATTCAGTTGCCCAATCCAAAATCACCAACAAGTAGGAAATCCTACAAAAGTAGGGAAAATGGCATCTCTGAATAAGGTTGTTGTTGTTTTCTTTGCTGTGAACAATCCTACACAGCCACGTCTCCCACATTTGGTATTTAGCTGAAAATAGCTGCCACAAACCAACGTAAAGAGTGGATAGCGTGAGAGGTTTAAGTTAGATTTATAATGGGTAATATGTCACTTCTTTTTTTCCTTTCACATCTAGCCATGTCTCTAATTAATATTTTGATTCTTATTTTGATTATCATGATCTAAGATCCAAGATGGTTTATTGACTAACGTATAATAATAAGGTTACATTGGTTGATTACTTGCTTAACTTGCTCATGCTGCTTATAACTGTAGACTGGTCTGGAGCCACGGGCCATAAGAAATTATCCACAAACTTCAAAGTGAAAGTGTGAGTTGGCCCGGCAAGGTACAACGATGGTGGTGCCACCTTGTTTTTAAAGCACGTACTCAATGGTTACGAAGGGTTATGCAGCATAATACATTAGTTTAAATGTATTATGATATTAATTATGACTTTACAAAGGAGCAAAGATATATAAACATTCAGAAGGTTGTTTTGGTAAAGCACAACGTCTTGTGTGTGATTTCTTTTTTGATGTTTGGTTCAACAGCATACATTTTGGCTGTTTTTATGTTATACGCTAGATGGCGCCATTGGCCTATGCTGCTGATACACAAGACTGTACTCACAAGTTATTGTTTTCGTGGGGTTTCAACGACTTGTGTGAACACCTGTCAATGTTCTGTGTCCCACCGAAGAGATTCTCAAATTTGCGAATAACTATCATATTATATTATATTGTGTCTTCCAAACCTGCAAACTTAATTAGCATATTTTCTTGTGAAATATACGAAAACCTACAAATATTTTGTGTAGAAACTTGCCTTTTCTGATAACTTCATAAATCAGAATACATGTACATACAAGTTGAAAAGGGTTATATATATACACATGATAAATAACTGCCCCCAAAAAAATACAAAAACAAAAAAATGTATACATGGCAAATAGGTTAATTGAAAAAAAAAGGTTACGAAAAAAGGCCGAGAAAATGGGAGTTGTCACCAAATTTCCAAGAATTCCTGATGCAGAATGTCCCTAAAAACCATAAAAACATGGTTCCACATTCATACAATTGATCCTTATAAAATTGTTCATAAGTCCTTCCCACTTTATATTTATGCTTAAGTTTACCATGAAATATTTTCAATATTGCCTCCATGCTTATTCAATGAATACAGGTGCATAATATGAAATTAACCAAAGCAAGTTGGTTGACAAATTGCTCCAAAAATTTGTAAAATACATGTATAGCTTTATATATTAGCATTTTTTCAAAAGGAACCAATGTTAAAGCCTATCAGCCAAACCTATTATGTCCAACCCTAATTTGCCCTGAAATACAGCATTTTGATTGGATGGCAAACCTACAAATCTGTAAGTTCGTTAAATTTGAGAAATCATGTTTTATCAGTACTTGGGAGTAAAGAAAAAAATTGAAGTCTTGCTTAATTCGGTAATCCCAACTCTAAGATGCAAGGATAACTTATACAGTAATTATGTCCAGCCCTTGTCCCAATGTGGGATGGGCTTATTGCAAGCTTGTTCTTACTCTTAAAATTGTTTTGTTTGAGGTAGGGTTTCAACTTACAGATGGCTCATACTCGGGCCGGCAGACCGTGTTGGTGGAGAGTTTAGAAAAATGCTGAGTCAGGTTACTCAGATCCTCTTCTTCTTCCGCCAGGTTCCTAAAATAGAAATCAAACTCTTTAGAAATATCTAGGGCTTGATTCAATTTTCACTCATTACTGCTCCAATACACGAAGCAAAAAGACGGTATTCCAATTGGAAAGTTGTGTCTGACCATACAAAACCGTAGTTATTTAGCAATGAAATCGTCTAATTCCCTAGGATATATTTAAAATGTTTCCTGTAACTAACAATCTTCCAAGAATCGAAACCAGTTATGACTACAAGAATTTCTAGTATTCCCCTTACAAAGTATTACAAGATGTATGTTTTCAAGTCGATACCATATCCAATCAGTTGAGTATATTTTCACCGTATGAATAAACAATGTAATTTTTCACACACACAAAAGAAAAAAAGGAGTAGTGTCATTTTTCCTGTTTCATGTACTATTTTAGACCATAGAGATATATCATGTACGTCTATGTTTGGAAATGAAAATAGGATTTCATAGTCTGCAGATAGGAGAGGTGAAATTAAAACAAGTTAATGTTTATGAGTACTTAGGAATGTATCTGGATGACAAATTAGATATGAATTTACTCATTGATCATGTAATGAATAAAGTGCAAGGCAAGTTGAGTATCCTTGCCAAAATAAGAAGGTTTATTAAACAACAAACAGGTTACCCAGGTCAGATATTCAAATGTTGCACACTAAATATAGATGAGATTATTCAAAAATTTGAAGAAAAAGGAGTAATTTAAAAATCATATTTGGTCAAAGTAAAGAGGCTATGAATGTTTACAAGCCGAAACATAATACATTGTTACGAAGTAATTCAAAGGTTAAAATGAAACCCCAATTTACACGGTTAGCAAAGGTACAGAAAAAAAACCTTATGTTAGGGGGCTCAAAGAATAAGATTTATTACCTCCAGACATCCAATGTATTTCTGATAGAAGAGGATTTAAATATCTCATAAAAAGTATGACATTTAATAAACATGGACTGAGGTTGATATACCTCGCACAATGTGCTATTGGAACAGGTTGATATACACCTTAATATTTATTTATATATACACACACGCACACACAGACAAGCTTTGAACATAGCTTGGGTGCGGTTGATATACCTCATAAACTCTGTATATGTTACATGGTCTTGGATGATTATCTCGTTTTCAAAGGTCGATATACCTTATAACTATGTATACGATGGATTACATATATTATGTCTATTCAGCAGGGATTGTTTTGTACAAAGATGTTATATTGGATATTTATGATAATGATACTATGTAATGGCTATGCAAATTATGTTAGAACTTATTCATAATTCGATGGAACAATTATATATATATATATATATATATATATATATATATATATAAACCTTTACCCCTCTCCCATAGTTGTTTCTGCTTCCCACGTTTTAAAGACAGACGCCCAAAAACAGAATAGTTGTGTTCAGGTAACATAGTTTGGGAAAAAGTACACAAGTACACAAGTGGACTCTTGTTCTTCAAAAAATTGGAAATCGCAACAAACATCCTCCAAAACAATTTCTAGCATCTTAAATGCACCCCTTGATCAAATATTTGCCATTTCCTGTCCTTAAAGTCACTTTTATTAAATTTTAATATTTCATTTTAGAAAGATTTTCATCAAAGACGTTAGGATAGGGCCAAAATATTATGATAGATCGGGTAACCTAAACACAACATTTTTGAGGCCAGAATCCTTCAATTCTATACTACACTTAAAGTATCTTTTTTTTTATTCAGAGCTACATCTTACAATGTAAATATCTCATGTAGATGATGATGATAATAATAATAATAAAAAATTACAAAAAAATAAAAAAAAAATAATAATAATCAAATTGTGGCCCAAACTTACACGCTCCCCTCGGAGCTCTCACTCTCCAGGCGGCTGCGTGGTTTGTTGTTGAGGGCGGGCCTGCTGTAGTCAGTGATGCGGAACTCGATGTCCGGGACGAGCTGCACGGCCCGTCGGTAGTACTGGATGGCTGAAAGGGATTGACCATTAATCAGATGGTTGGGATAAATTGTTTTTTGTTTTTGTTTAATTTCAGAGCTCCATCTTATAATGTTAGATTTTGCATTTAGTTTTTTTATATTTATTTATGGAGGGAGAAATACTTCTATTATATTTTTGACAGCAGCTTTTATGAAAAAAAGGTAAAGAGATTTCTCCAGACTAAAGAAAAAGTAAGCAATAGGGAGAAAATAATTTTAAGGAATAGACTCCTGAATTGTAGCCTAAATTGAATTCATGTAAACTAAAAAGAAAAACTCAAACACAATGATTCAGATAAATTATCTGTGCAATCGGATATCACTAAAACCTAGGAAAACATCCCACCAACAAAAGAAAATTGGAGAAAATACATCTCTGCCTATAAACAAAAACATCTGGTAGAGAATCTTTCCAAATGAAAGAATACATTTGGTGTAAAGATTTGCATAGTTTTAAAACAAATCATATCTATTTTAGATTGTAGTTTGCATACCCTCATACAGCCGGTGACACTGCTCTGCGTTCACGCCCTGGAGGAAAAGGTACCGGGCCTGAGGGGGGAAGAGAGGAGTATTATTACAAATAATGTCATTTTACATATCGCAGAACATAATATTGCTTCCGTAGGCACCCGTGTTATCATAAAGCCAATATAATTTCCTCACGGGATTTTTTGCATATATGCTGTAAAAGTTGTCATGAATCTAAAAAGGGGCAAAGATTACCATCTGTGATGTTGCAAATAGACATGCTGCCCTGAGGGGGCAATAAGGCCAAGGAAAAGAATTACTACGTTCCGGTAACATGAGTCTAAAAAATTTCGGTAGAGTAGGTTGGAAGATTTTGTATTTTAGGTATTCTTTTGTGTATTTTAGAAAAATAACATCGCAACTTCGGTGATACAAATTATGATAAAACTCTAATATTTTTAACCTAAAAAATCTTTCAAAACAGTAGGGTGTGGCAAAAGTTTAGGGTAAGTCAGGTAACCGGAATGTACCATTTTCCCCCTTGGCCTTATACAACCTGTAAGGTAAGACTATACTCAAAATGTTGTTTCCTGTACACGGCCCGAAAGAATTTCTTAGGCCCCCCAGACAAGTTTTTTTCCTCATTGACTGATTTTTCCCCTGTTCTCCCACTATATTTTTTGCCTTATTGAAGATCATGGAAAAAAAATTCAAACCTCCCGACTGTCTATTTCTATGGCCACCAGCTGGACAGAAAAACTCTTTTTTAAATGGTTTGCATAAACTGATAAAGCATCACCTACCTCCTCCTCCTTACTGGGGTGCGGCTGCTGCCCCTGGCCATTGGAGAGGCCCCTCTGCTCGGAGTCATCGGTCGACTCCTTCTGCTGGGCCAGCTCCTGAGACCACTGCTCGCGGAAGCGCACAAGCTCCGCTTCGATGTCGCCATGACCAAATGGGGTCGCGACATCTAAACCCTCCTCGTAAAAGGATGGGACGATCCAATCATTATCCTGCAACCATAAGGATTGGGTTAAGAAAGCGTTGTTAAAGGGAGCCAAAAATCAATGCCAGGTCAAGATTTTGCAGATTCCCTTAACTATTGAAATATATTCTATGGCCATAGGCTAGGCCTGTGGTAATATATAAACTGTGAATACAGGCTAAACTACATTAAAACTCATCCCAGGTCAATTTTGGTGACCCACCAAAATTGGTTTGTTTACAAACATTGCTGTTTTCAGGCATGCATGACATGAGTAATATGAAATTTAAGTGAAGTTATAGCTAGTTATCGTGATTTGTACTGTACCAACAACTAAAGTTTGACTCCTAGAATGTATTTTCATAGTTATTTGAGTTTGCAAAATTTTGTTATATTTCAACACAATAATATTATTACTTTTGGCTCCCTTTAAGAAAACTATTGCAAAAACGTATTTTTCTTGGATTTGTAACGGTTGGGAACCTGATCTGGCCGTATTGGCCTATGGAGAAGTTTCCCCCATCCGCCTATAACCATCCCCAAAACAGGTGACCTTCCACAATTTGACAAATTTCTCGAGGTAGAACGGGTGATGAAATAAACATTTATCAATCCACAGGGCTTCCTATGTATAACATGAAAACTCATTCAAAAGTCTGCCAGTTCTAACAGACATTATTTCTTGGGTCATTACTTCTAATTAACAGACATTTGAATATATTGGATTTACAACTATCTGGATATTTCTTTTGGGAAAATCAAACTCTTCTCATCGCAATTATATTAAGCCATTAAACCTCCAATAGAATCTTTTAACGCGTATATATAGTAAGGTTTGGCAACCTCGTGAAGAATGGTACAATATAAATTGAATATATCTTTCAGATAAGCCCCTGCATTTCTATTATCCTAATTTTACACTGTTGAGAAAAGGAAATCTGTAATAATTTTGTAGCATTACTGGATAATAACGTCTCATCGAGGCCTAGAAAAAAAATTCTTTAGGACTTGAGATTTAACATCGTTTGAGGGGTGTTTATATCTACCAGAATAAGACATCCAACTTAACGTGTGCAGGTCTACCTATGGGCTTACCCTAGCCATGTAGGCCAAAGGGTTGGCCAAAGTTTAAAAACAATACACAGCTTAGTAAGCAGTTCTAGAGCCAAGCTTAACCATGAATGTGTATGGCTTACCAGTGGCAGAGTGTGCATGGGCCAAATCAGTGGTGGCAGTGCCAATGATAGCTGTAGTTTCATTGTGTAGTGTATGAGTATGGTCAAATGGCTACCAAAGGCAAGCAGGAGAAAACTCAAACTCTTTATCAACTAACAAAACAATCATACAATGTGCCGCGATGCAGCTACATTGAAGTACAGTATTTAAGCCAACAAACAAAAGTGTGCTGCATGTTCATTCTCGCATAGCGCTGCTCCAGTTCATACCAGGACAAACACTTAATTGGTCTTAAATGGGACGTTCTCATAATACCGCAATTACCGGAATTTAATTAATTATAACCTAGATTATCTACCTTTAATGCACATCACATGGGGCAATGATATTATACCACTCATGATGTCGCAATAGATTGTACTTGTAGATAGTTACCTACGACTACGTGGTGTGGGTACAAAGTCAAAAAATTGTCAACAACGTTGTGACCGTCAACAGGCTTCAACAGCCGCCAAAATTTGCATTTCATAACAACCCTGCCCCGGCGACGATTTATAATTTTATTTTCGTGTTCCTGGTAAAGCTTTAGCAATAATATACGATATTCTGATGTCATCGTAAAATATCAACAGTGCTGAATTTAGCAAGGTCACGTGGAACGTGAGGCTTACATTATTTAGGCCACAGACATGTTTTTGTGGCATGTTTATCTATCTAGGTGGGCCAGGGCAAGGTGTCCTCGCCGTCCTACGCATTTTTAGCGTGGCTTCAAAACGCAACTTCTACATCGAATTTCACCTACTTTCCGCCTATGTCAGTGTCTCAAACTCTCACAGCTGCTTCTTTACTCACCGTAGCCATTGTGTACACAGGCTGCGAATAAATTTAGTCAAAGAGGTCACGGTAGGAGTAGCAAATCACTGTGCCATACAAGAGTGCTTTCCTCACGGCGGCCATGTTGATTGAAGATTGAGTGAAGAAACGAGAGTTTGGGCGGAGGACAGCAGCTTCCGGTGACGTCACGGCCGACTCCAAAACGAGGCAGGGTCTGTCGAAGTCGGACCTTCCCACATTTAGTCTGTCCATACCCGCCATTTTCGTTGGGAATTCCATCTGCGTCCCAGCAAGCTTTTAGGCTGCTGGTTTATAGCAAATGGGACCATAAATAAGCCAGCAGCCCAACAACCATTAAAGGGATAACCCATGCTATTTGTAGAGGGACAATTAAAGAATATTTAACAGAATTAAAGTGGCCAATAAAAGCCAAGGACTGTTCTGGGTGTATAAACTCATTATAAAATAGGTAAGTAGGTCAGGGACGGACTATTCGAGGCACCGTCCCGTTAAAATGGACGACAGAAGCATCGTCTCCGCAGGCCAAGCGGTCTTACTTTCCATGTAACAAGGACTAAAACAGGGATATCACCAGCAAAAAAGGTAAAGGTCCGATTCATTAAGTAACGGTTGTGGTTGTGTTGTCAGGAAAAGGCGTATTTTGGCGGATCCAAGCCAGAATTTGCTTTTGTTTTGGTCGTGTTTTGGAGCACTGGCCTGTGATTTGACCAACTTCCCGGCTGCCATGATCACGTTTGACAGGACTCAACATACCTGTGGCTTGTTTTGCCGATTTACTCAGGTTCATTCTCAATATTTGATAATGAATAGGCTATAATTTACATACATGTATTGACACACATTTGTTCTAGTTCATCCAAAAGCCCTGATGTTAAATTCCGCTGTCAAATTGACAGTGAATCAAGCTTGGTTTGGCTACTCCTGAGACTGAGTCCTCTCTCTACATCTGAGAATGGAGTTTTCATGACTTCCTGAGAATTGGACATTTTTGTCAGTATTTCTGAATATGAACACCTCTTTTTCTCAATTTTATCAAAAACATTGATCCTAGAAGTGTGTCCATTCATATAAATGCTGATGATACGTGGATTCAATAGTATTTCTGTCAGTGAAGGCTGAAGCCACTCAATAACAGAGTAAACAGATCTAGATCTAGTTTTGAGTAAAATTCGACCCTTGTTCAACCTTTTTTTAGTGGATTTAGATTTTGGACTTGATAAAAAGATCATTGATACATTGAATATTTCTCCAACATCGAGGAACGTTTCCCCCTAGGCTAGGCGGGCCTAGGCTTGAAGCCAGCAATGTTAGGTAGTTAGTTATTATCCGAGGTTAAACCTAGGACTGAGTCGTGGGGCTGGGCTGGTCAAGCCTAGACTGAGTGGTGACCAAGAGGCGTGGGCGTGGTGTTGATTTTTATTATGTAATAACAAGACTTCAACTTGAAGTACTGTTGCACCTGTTGTAGGTAGTTCAATCAAAGACAGAGAACTGGACATTCAATATTCGATATAGTCTAGATCTATAAGCTTATTATTAGTAACCTTTACTTACAGTAGACCTTTCTATTACTCATTAGGACTAGGCTAGAGAAGTGACACATCTTAGAAAGACTTGGGCTAGCCTAGACTCATTGAATTTAGTTTAAAATCGTCTATGAAAAAGAGGCCTTGTTAGTATCATTTTTATTAAAATTTTAGGTAACGTATACTTAAAGATAGACTTCACTAAAATAAATTACCAGTCAGCTGGATTTTACCTCAGCCAATCACATTCAGTGTTGGTGAGATCATGCGAGAAGTGAACAGGCAGGGAACCAGCAGCCCATGTGGATTATGTACAGGGAGTAAGACGTGTTTCTATCAGCAGTAAGTATTTTTCTTATGTTACAGGGAGTTTTCCCGATGGAAGGCTTTCCTTTTCTTCATATTATAATTTACTTTAAAGTTGTCCTTTGTCCTACTTCTGCTGGAGTGGATTTCATGGACTTAAATACCAGTTTTTGGTAAATTACTCTCGTAGGCTTGCTGAGGCAGTGTGAAACGAGATTTCCAATATGGCTTCTGAGCCAACAGCTACTTTTCATTAAGTAGCATTTTTGGAATAAATCAGTTCTTTAGTAGCCATTTGACAAGCAGTCATAGGTGAAAGAGATAATATAATACCCTTTGTTTCTTACTCTATTTCAGAGTAAATAGAAACAAATAACGTGTTTTACACCTGTCAAAGTGCAGTGTGTAGTGCCGGTGTCTGGAAGAGCCATTGGTTTTAGAGAATATGCTGTGGAACTTGTATGCTGTCATATTTTGTTAGACATACAATTTCAAGACATTGAAATTATTTCTACCTTATGATGGTTAGATAAATGAATACGCCATGCTGACAGCTGGTTTCTAACATATACTGACAATAGCATTTACTGCTGTAAGATAAGTCAGTATAGTCTTTGATTGTGTCAAGTGACTTGGACTGTTCTGCCATATTTAGCTTTCTGCACGGGTCCAGTGTATCACATGTACGAAAACAAACACTTGGTTGCTCTCTAAAGATAGAGAGATTAGCTAGGGGCCCAATTGTACCCAACACGTAGTTCAGTACTGAATAGGAATGACAAGTGTCATTTAGAACTACGTTTATTCTGGCCTTGGGCTTTCCTAAATTACAAGTAACCAATGCTAGGAGCATACACTTGTTGACCTGTTGATCTAGTAAAGCTGTCACCACGAGAGGTTTCTTATGTAAGCTAAAACTAGTAGATAAAACTAATGGTTGAGTTAGACCTCACTTTCATAGCATAGAATGCAAAACAAGTTAAGAGGTTCGTGAGAATAATAATAAAAAAAAAAAAAACTCACTGTGAAATAGGATGAAACGTTGATGGTTGAATAATACATTTTCCTGTCATATCTGCTATTGTGTAAAGGTTTGAATTAACCACTACAATAATATCTACAATCAATATAGCTATTTCTGCATGCATGCAATATTGCACTAATACCAACAGCAACGAGTCACATCATAGAGGTTGTTGTTTTTTATGAAATTATTCTGGAATAGTCTTTGGTTTACTTTCATTTGTGATTATATTTTCCAAAAATGTATATTTTGAAAAAAAAAAAAAAAAAAAAACGTTCACTGTCCTGCGAACAATATGCACATAATGTGTGTTCTATTTTATCTAGGCATTTCAAAGAGTGGTTTAAGTAAAGATTTGAACTTTTATTGAAACACATAACAAGTAAATGGTACGGCACAATTGAAATTTACAAATTATTGTTACCATTGTGCAATACTGTCAATGTAGCATGTTTTACTTGAGCCAGAGTTGGCCAAATATTTTCGAGATAGATGTGAGAGTCAGAACATTCTGAATTTATTGGAATATTTTCCATTCTCCATTTAGAAACTTGTTTGTTTTCATGCAAGTGTTCTTCAAAGTGTGTAATTTGGATATCTTTAAATCATTGAAATTCTTTGAGTTCAAATGAATTCTTTAAAAGAAAAATCCCATCATCAAATGATTACGTATTTATTGGTCTGATATTGATACAGTGTCATAATCCCAACATGCATTTTCAACATTCGTATGCAATATTTGTAGATTGTGAAGTGTACACCTGGAAAGTACACACATTTCTTATATTTTTATATTTGACAGAAGTGTGAAATACTAGTGCAACCTCATTATTTGCTATATTGTTGTAGTATAGCGTTGGATATATAATTATATATACTCTGCAGCCAAATTTGATGCCCTGCAGAAAACCTGTTTCCTACACCTTGTTTAAAAATATTTTCAAACTAGTTTCATCTGAAATGTTATTCTTGAAAACATTGATTAATAGTAGAATCACAGATGTTTTAAGGAAATGCTGGCCTACTTCTTATAAAAAGACAGAACAACCTAGGAAAGTGAGGTCAAGTCTGCTAGACAACTAGTTTTGATTTGTCACTCCTTGTCAAAAACGAGATATACTTTGTATTTGAAAAAGTAATAACCAATAATATGCGATTTTTCTAAGTAGCTTGTCCTTATAAAAGCTTTACTTCTCACTGCAGATTTGGTTGCAGATTTCATGTTCTAATACCACATCTTACATCACTTAAGATAGAGTGGTGTAATCATTCAACATAATATCATTGGTTAAAGATCGGAGAACTTTACTCCAAACTTCAATAATCATTAATTTTTAGATTATATCCATGGTTTAGGTCTAGACCTTAAATTGAATTGATTTAATAAATCTTGAGGCATATCCATCCGTCTCTCAGAAATACAATTTGTTCTGTACACATTTTACAGAAAACTATATATGTAACATTTATAGCTACAATAATAGTAGTATGCTCGATCAATCAAATGATGGCACCTAATGAGGGGACTCTAAGCACATGCCCCCATCAACTTCAAATACTGAGGAGGAAGGAGCATTTGTCAACCACATCAATTTCAAACAATGTTAATGCTATGGTCGTCGATAGGCTCCAGATTTAGTGTATGCAAGCATGTCCTCCATACAGTTTATCATCGTCATGGAAGGTACACCGATGAGTGCATATTGATCACTGTTAAAACATATATGACAATCATAAACATTAGATAACCAAACATATATGACAAAGGTGTTGATATATCAGTTTATTACAGTGATCCATTGAAAATTAAGTTCTATGAAACCTATTTTTGCAAATGGAAAGCTTTCATTGATGATTGCATTCTCATCAATGTCCTGGATGTTATATCTGTCGCAATGGTTTCAAACACAAACCTATGTCTAGTGTCCCAAGAAGTGACCGTCATATCTTTATTGTACATTGTGTGCCCCTATTTGAATTATCAGCCCTTGCTGGTTCTGAAACAATGTTCTCCTTCGAGAATTCAGATGTACATGCAGCTCATTCGGTGTAGAATTGAATGACTTAGTTATACTAAAATATTTGGTTACAACGTTCTACAATAGACAGAGATGTTCAAAGACTATTATCTTATTGAACTGAAGTTAAAGACACTATGTAATCTATAATGCTATTCGGCATGAATTATATATGAATTCTTTATTTCATATACGAGATTTGGTTGTCATTTGACATGTATTCTGGATGTTTATAGGAACATTCATGATTGACGTTTGGGTCATATTTCTAAAGATATTAAAACAGAATGAGAAGGTAGTTTAAGAAAACCAATACATTATTCAATAACTGTAATGTAATGTGTTCATTGTATATTTTAATTCATTCTAGTATATCCTGACTGATGAATTGAAGAAAGTTTGTTTCTGGCAACTCACATTTAGTAGAGTATACTTATGAGTATAATTGTATACATTAGCTCATACTCCTTCGATGAATGTTTTCAAATAATTAAAAAGGTCGCCCTAGCCTCTTAGATGCTGTTGCCAAACAGAACACCATATCAATTTTAATGACAATTTGACATTTTCATATGTTCCCAATAGCCAAAAAGAAGCACTATATCATTTTTTCTGCCTCCAGAAAGTGAAGAAAGCTGTAGCCATTGGCAACCTGGCGTCTTTATAGAATGACCCCTGAGTTACATGGAAATGTAATTTGACTCACAGAAAAATTATGGTAGATTACATTATAAAGACATGCATAAAAGATCTTTATAACATGAAACTTGTATGTTTGGATGATCTTCTGCGTTGTGTAAATGTGTATATTATTTCTTCAGTTGCACACGGGGTTGTATCACAACATAGAGATACATAAGTCTGAAGTCCTATGTATGTCTATGATCACAACTAGTTGTATCCATTCCGATCCAATCCAACTACATTTTAAATTTGAAGTGATGTACTAACATTAGTACAGTGGTTTGGTTACATAAAGCCTGATCATATTTATGCAGTGTAAAACTGTAATAAACATTCTCAAAATTGCTATCTAAAAGCAGTTCATGTAAGAATTTACCTAATTTTCCAAGAATGGTGAACATGGTATTTATGTTTTATAATGAATAGTATGCCATGATAAAGGATTTGATATATTTTTAAAAGATGAATTTTACAAGCTATGAAGTTCTCGCATGATCTCACCAACACTGAACGTGATTGGCTGAGGTAAAATTGTTGAATTATACGAGACTTACCTTGGTAAAAGTTGATGTAGAATTATAATTTTACCGAGGACAACACGTTGTGTTGTAGTGATTATGTGCCCACCCACCTCACCCATGCGGTATGTAGAGGGTGATATAATCACTGCCTAAATGATGATATCACAAATATCATTTTATCATAGTATTTAATTTAATTTTTTAATTTGTTGTAAAATTCATCTTTGCTATCAAAGCTGCTGGTTCCCTGCCTGTTCACTTCTCGCATAATCACTACAACACAACGTGTTGTCCTCGGTAAAATTATAATTCTACATCAACTTTTACCAAGGTAAGTCTCGTATAATTCAACAATAGGGTAGGGCCACCCCTTGTAGATAATATGGCAATCATGCATTTCTAGATTTTGGATTTGCCATGATTTTGGGTTTGCTGTTGAATTCTAATTTAAAGATAGGTTAGGGCCTTCCATTTAGTATGTACGCAAATTTTCCTAAACTTCAGACCCCCCCACCCCCCCTTGGACTAAAGTACGCAATGGAATTGTACAGGAATGGACGCAAATTTTCAAAATCTCAGACCCCCCACCCCCCTTGCTGCGCACGTACTCAATGGAAGGCCCCTTACGTGAGATGAAAATTTACTATTTTTAGATGTCTGTATATAAGGAAATATCAAGAAACAAACAAAGCAAGTAAAAACCATCGTCATATTATTGCTCTGCAAGTTTCAGTTTTAATATTGATTACGTTACTGTTAGCACATGGGATCTGTCATTCTGACCCATTAAACATAAAGATAAAGTAGCTTTGATCAATTAACTTTACTCTGATGCATCGCACACCTGTAGACTAAAGTAGAATCCATTTTTGTCAAATATAAACCTATTTGATAAGTACAGGTGAGTGACATGATTATTGGGGTTTAGACTTTAATCTATCTAATATGGTTAACCATAGAAATGGGGTATCTTGAAATCAATAATAAGTGGATCCCATCAGTTTTCTGAATAAGGTGAGAAACCGGATTCCAGGTCGGTGAAGTCACCAATGCTGAAAGGCCCTACAGTCCATTCACACTAAGCTGTAGACTGTAGCTACATCCAAGTCCACTGGTTGCTCAGACTAGTATGCAAGATGTACCTAGGTCATGCACGGACTAGGTAAGCTGTAGACTGTGCCCACGGCCCCCCAGTAGGATGTCGGCTTTTTAGGTGCAGGTGTACCGAGACTCGGATCTTGTTCGGCTGAATGGCCCTGGGTACAAGCCTTGACTATGTGTCATAGGAACTGAGGCGTGTTAAAGCCTAAAGCCTGTATTCCACTAGTCGATTCTGACTTCTGGTTTAATGGTTATTTACTACTTATAACCAGTTATATGGTAAAAGAATTCTATTGTACGTGGCTAGTTTCTCTCTGCTGATGCCGCTCATCATCTCTGATGCTAAAAAAAAGAAGTTATGTGGTAAAAGACTATACAATCCTACATATCACTTGAAAGATAATTAAAATTCCTTTCTAATGGTTCTAAAAACTTTCTCATGATTTGCCATTATTCCAACTGCTGATTTTTGAAATTTGGAGTAAAATCGGCTAGTGGAATAAAGCCTTAAAGCCGAGGGCACAGGCTCAGCATCCTCCAACATGCAGGGCTCTGTCCCTCCCTCCCGGTCTATCCAACACTGACAGAGTGGTAGCGGCGCAGGACCCTTGACTTGTGAAGATGAGGCTCAGTGTCAGTGTGTCAACGAAACCCTAGAGGGGCACCGCGGGCACAGTAGTATTACCACTAGTGCTCCCACGGAGAAATTTTCCACTCCAGTCAGTGAATAGACAGGATAATGTACTTTCAACCTCCTCTATCGCATCTGATGTCATTTTTCTGAGTTCAGATAAATCTCGCTCACCTCTGTGAGATGGTGATAAGGTAGGTAAGTGACTCCTACGTTTGTTGTGTTATTGTTAGTGGACTTTTTGTTTTTTGTTTTTAATGAAAGTATTAATAGACGTTTGTTTGATTGTATCATTTATAAATAAGTCTTGAGTGACTGGTGAAAGCAAGGGCATTGACAACTGGATTTCGGCCAAGGATTTGAAGTATGACTCAATCATAAAGCAGAAAACAACATGTAGCATACTAGAAAAAAAAGATAGTGCATTGAAAATAGATGAAGGATTTGTAAGAAACAAAGACTCTACGTCTTTCATAAAAAACGAAACAATTATGTGAACATATGGGGACATCTGACAACACTTTTTTTTTTTATCAGATGTCAGTGTTAAGACTCAGTGCGATGTCAATATTATTTGACCTGTCAAAGCAAGAGTTTAGAAAACAAGTCGCCTGCATGTTTTCATGATGATGTACAAAACAAACAAAAGTTTTAATGTGAAACTCATGATATATAAATACGAGGGTTATTACCTTTAAAATGAGATTGAATATTACACTTTAATAAAAAAAAAATATAAGGCACAAAAAAAAAAAAAAAAAAAAACTACGGGAAAGCGTTCTTGTTTTGATGCAGACACACCATTCATAACGTGGGGAACAAAAGTCTGTTTGTACATGTATGTACACATACTAGACGATGCTCCCACCACTCTGTGTCAACACTGAGTACATTATGTACGGACAAATAAAGGGGCAGAGACTGGTCGTTATTATACGGACATTGTTAGCGCAACAAGAAGGAGCCGAGCCTGTTGAATGAATGGGCCAAGAGTGGCAAATAGCCAGATGTGATGGTGGGTCGGGGGTCGGGATGGAGGAACAAAAGTGACAGGGATGGAGGGTGGGGGCTAGTGTTACTGTTAGGACAAAACCCTGATAAAAAGATGACAAAATGGGTTAATGTGTTGCCTGCGAATCTTGTATGAGTCATAGTAGCAGCAGGAGCAATAATGATTGTGGTGTAGGTTTTATCTCTCATTGTCACCCAGCGACGGGGCCTACGTACTACTATTAGAAAGGGAAAAAAAGGGGAAAAATAAACCATTTTATGTAGTTATAGCTCCATCAGTGCACTCAGACTTAGCATGTCTGGCATCAGTACTTCAGGATCTAGTAAAAAAAAAAAAAAGTAAAAAAAAAAGTTTAAAAAAATAAGAAAAAATAAAAAAAAGATCTAGTAAGTGAGTATCATTATACATCAACGTCGTCACATGAGGTAGTGCATTTGTTAGTTTTTATCCGACTCTATTTGCGTTTATTTTGGTCGCCCTTGATGGTTGTGTGCAGTAATCAAAGACGACTATCTCCGAGATTAATCACTTGTCGGCGACATTACCTTGCCATGTCATCGGCAATTATGTAGATACAACTTGTAATTTGTTTTTTATGTTATCAATTATTATGTCACCAATGTTATATATTTGCAAAAAAAAAAAAGAAAGATTTATTACTTTCTGTTTGTACACGCTCAACTTTAATAATGTAATGTATAAATAGATAATGCCAAATAATGAATATATAATAGTTTTATTTTGATCCTATCCTCACAGCATGTAATGTTGAACTTTGTTCTCGGCCATACATGGATTCTATTACATGTAATAGAATCGAATGATAACAAACTAGGGTAGAATACGCATCCAATGTATGCATTCGATTTTTTGAAAAGGTTGGGGGTGCTGATAGAAAGGGGAGGGGGCGCATCCCCTATGTTCGGGAATTTTACATTAAAAAAATCTCAATCCGTCACTGGTTTTGCAACAGGCACAGGGCGTATAACCTGAATTTTAGACACGGACAACCTCAAACTTGAACTTGTTGGTATAGCCCTACCATATCTCAGGTCGTGGACTATGTCCATAAATACATACCCCTTGAACATAGCCTTTAGAGCAGGACCAGCTGTCGCATGGGGTGTTGTTTTTACATGCCGCTGTGGCATACTGAGATAAATCAATGAAAGTGCCCGGCTCTGATTTTGTTGGGCTGGGCATGGACACAGCTGCTACTGCTAGGGTACCCCTACATACAGGTTCGTGTTGGAAGTAACAAATTGGTTCTGGAGTACATTTTAAAAATAAAAAAGATAGGGGTGGAAAAGAAAAAGATAAGGGGTTGTCTCCCGTCCACGGGGGGGGGGGGGGAAGAAAGGGGGGGGGGAGTGGGTAGGTCGGAGTTTTTGTTGTTAGTTAAGGGGTTATTTATTTATTTTTTATTTTTTTGTTTTTTTTTATTTAAAAAAAAAAAGACTATTTGTAGGGATAAAGGACTTCATATTGGATAGTCAGTGAAAAATTCCTACTTGGGATACTCACTGGATACAAAATTGGTTGACCTCCCTGCGCCGACGTATAATTTTCGCATTGGTTAAATGGGTTAATAGTTCAGGGGGGCGCCTTCAGGGGTGAGTGAGAGGACACAAACACGAACTTACAGAAACTTGTATCACTTTTTCTGGGGTTGTGTTAACAAAATCCCCCATCAGAAAAAGTATATATTAATACAGGCTATTTGGTTTCATAGTTCCTGTGCTTATCAGATTCATGGTAATTTTACAAATTATTTTACTGATTTGATGATATAAATTTTGTTGTCTTTTCATTCAGATTCTATAAGATCTACAAAATTGATTCACAATTTATTGACTTTTAATAAAAATGTACAATTTTCTATCATATTAATACATCTCATACTGTCTTGTGAGCAAAGGAACAATACAGTTAGAAAAACTACAATATATTCCTTACTTAGGAATACTTTGGAATGTCACACCAGCCTCTTAACATTGCAAGTGTCAACATCTAGTTTTTTTTCTACGCATCTGGTAAAACACTGGTGTAAACCTTATCTCCAGTTACAGTAGCTGATAAGGACCTTTCACGACGTAGATAAGGGCTGCCACACTCTGTACCCAAGATACAGATTCAATGAGTCAACAATGGAAATCAATATTATGTAAAACCAGGGTTAAATGGTAAAATTTATAATATTCGGGAAAATATAAATACTGTGGATATTGATTTTTTTTTTCTGATGTAGGCTTGCGTTATTGCAGCCCTTGATTATAAACTGTGTTTCATGATATTTGATTTAGTTTTTTTTGGGGTGTATGATATGTAAATACATTGATATCAATAAATTCTAAATTCTGCACCTTATCTCATTTTGTGAAAACAATAAGAAACAAAATAGTATGTATATATAAACACAAAACAAACTAAATAAAACGATAAAAGTGTGCTGCCAATTGTACGTTGTGCTGTCAGAGTGCATCCTGATTTGTGGGAACCCATGAGTTGAGTAGAAATGGAATGTACACTGAGTCTGATAGAAGTAGGCTTATCTGAGGCACGTTATCGGGGCTAGTTAGGCCTGTGATAAGGCCCTTTGGACCCAGGCCCCATGGTAAAATTGGTACCAAGATATCTAATAGAGCATTCATAATCAACCTATGACATTATCATGGGGCCTAATGATGAGATAAATAGCATTGGACCAAAAAATAATAAAATAAAATAAGAGTGTTTAGACTAGTGATTGCATTGGATTTACCATGGAGACACGGATTGTAGGGATCCCCTTATTTTGTCAATTTAAAACCACATAAATTATGATATTATCGACCTGAAAGTATAAAGGAAACAAAGTAAATAATCCTGAATAAAAATATTTAAAATAAACTAAAATAACAGCAGAAACATCAAAATGTGAAGCCACTTAAAAAGGCATCTTTCACTCTATATAAATTATCAAAACATTAGTAATCACAACTCTAATGCGAATAACAGCTTTCTAATATTTAAAATACCCCCCCCCCCCCCCCCCCCAAAAAAAAAAAATCATAAACAAAAATTTGAAGCCCCTTACAAAATACATCTTCACTCTAAATATGAATTAAGAAAACATTAGTAATCACCACTCAAATTCGAATAACAGCTTTCTCAAAGGTAATTAGCTAGTTTCAGCATACCATTACATCTAATTCTAAAGACGTTTTCCTAAGCTGAAACCTTCACAGGGATCCAAGCCTTAGTCCTAATCCCCCCCCCCCCCCCCCCCCACCCGTGTTGCCTTATCTGGGTCAAGGGGTCAGCGGTGATCAGCTGCTCGTCACGTGAAAGGCGGCCACCAAGGTCAAGGTCGACACAGTGTGGGTTGGTGCTGATAGTATGTACCTGGTCAAACACGGAGACGTGGTCGTTAGGCCACTCTTAAAAAAGGATTCGTTTCCTTTTTAGGAGGATGATTTTCGTCTTTTTTTTAGGGGTGGGGGGGGGTAAGAGAGATGATTGATTTATTTTCTTGGAGAAAAAAAAGATGTATGAACCAAAAAATTTCACTTTTTTTTCTCTTTCTAATAAAATTTCAAAACAAGATTTTTTTTTCTGTAAAAGGTTTAAAAAGAAACTAAGAAAAAAAAGAAAGAAAGAAAAAAATATAAGAAAGAAAGAGAAAACTTTCAGTTAGGCATAAGCAGGCTGGCATAAAATTACTAGTGTGGCATTGGCCAGTAAACAGTTTGCTGTGTACTTAACTTGGTCTTATTCCACTCATTTCGGCCTCGTACCTCTAACCGGCAGGCTGGCTTTGTTGTGCCAACTGGACTTAATCCAGAGAAATAATAAACGGTCCACGAGCCGGCCGGCATGTAATGGGTGCACCGGGAACTGGGAGTAGATTGGAGGTTAATCGTTCTGTTATTCATGTTCTACATTGTCAATGGGTGAAGGTGTTTTTATATTTTGTTTATATTGTCAGGGAGGGGAATCAGAGGTGCCAGTTTTCTACAATTTTTTTTAGAAATGATTTGTGACTTTTCAGATATGCATTGTTTGTATTGCGCAGATGATTGTTCCCTCTATCACTCTAATACTATAGGCAAGCCTCACTTTCTCTTTGACTAATCAGGACCAAATGCGTTTGTCATTGTAGAGATATAAGACTGAATCACTACTCTATTGACTTAATGTAATCTAAATTCAGATCTCTTCTTGGATAAGGGAAAAAAAGAGAGAAAAGAAAATATTGTAAATGCTTTTCATTTTCACATGTTCAGAGTGGAATTCCTGGAGATAATATTACATCGCTGTTACTTGTATTAGTAAATGACTACAAATACATATGACTTAATGAAATACTTAATGAAAATACAGACAGTACTACAATAAGAGTGATAAAATTTGAACACGGAATTTGTAATATAAAATACATTGATAATGACATGAAATTATAATGTTTGCTCAGAGTAAATCGATGTACAGATTTGAAATTGATTCGCCGTTAGGACACTTACAAATGAGGGGGATAACAATACTGTACATGTGAAAGTCATTCAGTGGTCACCTTGCCAAGTCTGGCCCCGAATCGAGGTAACTAATACGTGCTGGTCAGCTACATAATAGACCCGGCCCTGACCGCGGAGATTTCCACTGACCTCCGTGACCCCTTGGTCAGCAACTTTTTATTATTTTGTTATTACTACAGTTTCTAAAATAAATGACGGAGAGATTGCGTTGTGGTGTTGTTAAACAACAACAACCACAACAATAACAACAAAGCTCTTCCTATACAGCTACATAATAGGTTTCATTCGCATGTTATCATATGTAAACTTTATATCTACCTTCTCACACCAAGCCACTGTCCAGCCAGTTGAATTGATTTCCGTTTTGGTAAATAGTCCATATTAAAATGTAAATTCGCCGTGAAAATGACCCTGACTGTCGGTACGACATAAAACATCCATCACTCACTCACTATTAAAATATAAATGGTTGAAGGAACCAGCCAAGTGCTAGCTTTGATTGAGGGATCAAATCCGCCAAAAAGTTGCATGTTCACCTTCCTTATACTAGGAAAGCCAAATGTCATTCTTCAACAAAAATATAGTCGTCATTCAATCAATCAAATCCTTTGGTAATTAAATCTGAGCCTTGAGGAATTCTTTCCTTGGTATTTGATAAGATACGAATGCCTTAGAACAAAAATTAAAAGTTTGTTGGCTTTCGGGGCACACTTTGATATAGCATCCTGTTTCTTGACCTGCATTTGAATGATTAATGAATAAGAGGCCTGCAAACTTGTCGATATTGAAAGGGACGGGGTGATTAGGAATGGTTACGAATGAGACATTACTTCTAAGAAGAGGGGGTCTTGTATGATTTATCTCAGGATTTCACAAACGTCAGATCTCTTTATCAATCTGTGAGATTATGTCCTATCCAGTCTTTAGGTATGATGATCCAGGAACTGTTTGACCAGAACTATCTGTTGGGAATTTCATGTTCTCCAGCCATTTCTTTGTAAAGACTCAATCCTCGAACAATTGTAAAATTCTATTGCAAAACATTAGAAAATCTGAAAAAGGCTGCTTACACTCAATTTTAGAAAAAATATACCGAAATCATGCCTAGTGGGTACACTTACCTTTGGGGCCAACTACGCCCCTCAAGGTTTTTCCTTTAAAAAAATGTTCAAGTATAAAAACCTCCAAATTACTTTAAATATTGGGATGCTGGAATTTAATGATCCCGCAAGCCTGGAATTATCCCTGCCTGTGTAACTAAGGTATGAGTAGGTGGATTCTGAGTTGGGTGGGAAGCAGTCTAATGTAAAGGCTGTGAGCAAGTCAGTGAGCAGCCCAGGGAGAGGAGGGGGAGGGGAGCAGGTCCTGAATGACTCACCACGTGTCTGAGTCTGAGACCCAGTCTGTCGGCCCCTGTCTGGGTGTCTGAGGGACGCAGGTGAGTAGAGGACACTAGACCCTTAAATTCCAGACGGAGACATGGCTATAATTTCTTAAATTCAACATGTGACATGAGGCTTGATGACACAAGTGAAAAGATAAACGACGATAAAAGCCTATTTCTTATATTCAACATGTGACATGACAGATTCTTAGAGGCTACATGCGACATCGGGACTTAAATGACAGGTGACATGACCATTTCTTAATTGACATGGGACGAAGGGACCTGTCCCATTAAGAGCCCCAGAAGAGAGGGTGGAGCGGGGGAATGGATGTACATCATTCACTGGTCCACCTTCGCCACCGCTCTTGTTCCATCCACTCCACCAGACTTTATGACAAAGCGCAGGAACGTCCCAATTATTCCAGTGATCTGATTCGATGAGTAGGCTGTTAAAATACAATACAATACAATGCAATTCCGTGTTTAGTCAGTGTTTAGGGATAGAAGAGGTACAAGTTATGTGTGTTTTTCAGTTCTAAGTGTTAACTCGTTTAACCAAAGTATCCGTCAAGTTTTTTTTTTTTTTTTTTTGTTTTTTTTAGGAATCTTGGAGAGCTTTTTCTCATCCTTTCCCACCATGGTCTTCCTTCCTCATGTTCTTTATGCTATTTTCCGTATTTTCATCTTCATCTTTTTTTTTTCTTTTTTTTGTATCTTGCTAACGGCCTTGCTGACAGTTATCTGGCGGAGGGGAGACAGCTGTGCCGTCCACGACCCTAACCTGGTTCACCCCCAGGTTCACCCCCAGGGCCCCACCCCCCGCGGGAGAGTGACAACAGAGGGGTCGACAGACAGACGACTAAACTCTCCTCTCACACTCACAGTCTCGGGATAACCATGGAGAGTAAAATATGGGACAACGGACCATGGGTCCTTTCTAAGATGATATTAGTTTAATCCCCTTCGAAACAAAGGGTTTTAAAGGCAACTCGTTTTATAACCCCCCCCCCCCTCCCCCCCCCCCCCCCCCCAAAAAAAAAAAAAAGAATAGATAAATAAAATAAGCTAAGTATTCCTTTTTAAATGATAATAAAAATTAATAAATAAAAGGAGAAATAATTGAAAAATATTAAAAGATAATCCGATAATTTTCCGTTGCTAATCTATCGCTAAATAATACTTATGGACTGACCAGCTACACTGATATATATATCCCATGTTTTATCCAATGCACCTGGAGAAATCTAGATCAGGGAGTAGTCAACTTTTTTTTTGCGACAATTTCTTAAGTTGTAGCTGTTGGCGATATGTCTCTCAACCTTCACGACATTCGAGTCCTATTAAAAACCAGTACCACTTTCAGAAAGTAAGTCATGCAGTGGGAGTGTCAACGATCCTATTTTTGCTCCATGGGGATTCTTCACTAAACCACAACCACTGTTTGGCCTTGAATGCCGACCACTGTGCCCACATACCAAACCACTATACTAACTGGTGCGGTGTGGGCCGGGCGAAGGGGGGCACTCTACCCAGGTTTGGGTACCCACTGCAAAATGGGCCATGGAAGCTGTGGCTGTCTTTCGATTTGTCTGAAAAAAAGGGAGTCTGTAAGTTGTAACTGACCCAGGGTGTTCCAAATGGGGGCGGGGGGGGGGGGTGTCAGGGGCACCATATTGTGAAATATTGTGTTAAGATACTGTTGTCTAATCAGGGAATAAGCATCAATGATTAGGGTTTATGGTTGTTTGTGTAGCAGTTTTGAGATAATAATTAATTTCTGAGCTTTGCCTATAGGCAAGTGGTAGAGCTGCAGTAAAAACAATGGACTGTCCAACCCTGTGGGAGTTCCGAGGAGGATATTGGCCCCCAGTAGCCCCTGCTGATTGTATAAGGCGACGATAGGGGGGATCCCAGCACTGACCAAGTGGTTCTTTGGGCTCATTCCCGGTTGGTGCTGGATTCTTTAAGGGATGAGGTACATGGAAAATGATTTCCAGGTTTTGATCCCCTGCTGTTTGCCTGCCCTGTCACCTTCATCTCATAGATACGATCACCAAAGACAGAATTCGTCCCAATTTGTTTTCGCTGTGAAAATGACCCGGGCTGTTGGTATGGAGTAAAACCTCCATCACTCACTCACTCACGGGCTGTCAATTCACATTAGTTCAAAGAATATAGGTGTCTGTTAAAACAAAGCAGAGAGCTGTCGTACAGCAAACTGGGGCTATAAATAGTATAATTTTGCTTTGGGTACCTACCCTCAAAGAGACAGTGCCCCCCCCCCCCCCCCCCCCACCCTCCCTTAGGGTGAGGAGTAACCCTACCCGACTCTCTCTCCCACCCCCAGCCCCGTGTGAGCTACTCGACACCCATGTTGATGCCACTACTGAGTTACTCCCACGTACGTCAACCCCGCCCCCTTTTTACCCAACGATCGTCAACCTGCTCTACAGTATTGGGGGTACAGAGTTTGTGAGATAAACTTTCCATAGAATGCCTATAGACGCCTCTATAGGCTAAAAGACATGACTCCACAAATATTTTTGTTCTTTCCATTTTAAGACTTATCTTGGCATTTCTGGTTCACAGACACTCTCCCTGAGACTGTCTCATTTGATAATAGCATGTTATTTTTTTCCTCCTTCGTATTTTTCCTCAATTTATTTCTGAATATTTGACACTCGAATACCATTGTGAAGAGTTAAAATTAAAAACTGAAAACGTTCTCCCTATTCACAATGACGGTAACACATATAGATTTGTTCTGCTGAAGTTTAGGGGTGCACTGCATCTGTTTTCCCTATCTGACATATGGAGGGAAAGACTGAATATGGCTCTTTGCCCATTGCAAAGAGAAATATGTACCAAGACACCTAACTGAGTTAATTTCCCATAACCGACCATAATTGAAATTTGCTGGTCAACAATAGCTGACAAAATGACGTTAATTTCCAATCCAGATCTTTCTTTTGGAGACTCATTTTCAAAAAGCGTCCCAGTCCTAAGTCGAACTAAACAACCCTTGTAAAGACAAGAGTTTAAGAGCATTACATACATCAACTACCCCACATCTAATACAAATACATGTACTGTAAAACAAGCTCTGCACACGCCAAACCCCGCCGGTACACACGAACCCTAACCTACTTCGGCTGCCAGGGAATAATTAGTGTCAGGCCTGAGGGCGGGTTGTACTCTGCCAGAGTGAGAGGTGGGGGCCCCCTGTCCACCCGGCCAATGTAGGGCCTAAGTGCTATCAGAGAAAGTAAAGCAGGGATGTAAGTTTTACGATTTTTGTCGGATTTCCTTTTTTTTCTCTCCAAAGCATCGAAAATTGGTCTCAAAATTTTAAGTTTAGAACATGTTTTACAGCATTTAAAGATACATTCAGATTTTCTTTATGCTGTTTCAAATGTTTTCACTGTCCCTGACTTACATCCCTGGACTAAAGTTACTCTCTCTGGTTCTATATAACCTTGGCCATGACCCATTCCAACCAAATTGTCTCTGTAAAAGTTATTTTTTGTCCATCTTTTTATCTTGAAATTTATTAATCGTTAATTTTCAGCTTAAATAATTTGTTATAACGATGTGTCTCGCTCGATATTAATGTTTCGCAGTTTTCTCTCCTTTTTCGGATTTCTTTACTGTTTACACTAAGTGCAAAGTCCCCAAACGTGAGATATGACTGATAATGTTCCAAGTCAGAATTTTAATAATACAATGTTCCAAAAAAGATTTGAATTATATAATGATCCAAAAAAATTAGTGAGGCAAATGGTCTTCCAGAAAATAAAATGTTCTGGAAAAGCTATGTAGCACATCTGATCATGAGGGAACGAGGCAAGGTGGTGTGTAGGATCACCCAAAAAAAAAAAAAAAAAAAAAAAAAAGAAGAAGAAGAAGACGAAAGGTAAAAAAAAAAATGGAAAAAAAGTGTGTGATAGGTTTAGGGGACGGTATCAGACCCCCCCCCCCCCCCCCACACACACACACACACATCCCATATATATATATATGTATCAAGCATCCTTCTCGGGTGAGTCCTCCATAAGGAATGCTGAAACCAGATCTAGGTTAGGTCTCCATGCAGCACTGGTTCCATCTGTTTGCATTACTCTGTGATTCGGTATGCACAACCCGTGCACAGAACTAGATCTAGGGTATGCCTCTGTATGTGTTCGAGTGGTTGTACTTGTAGGCTGTAAGAATGCCCAGCGTGATCGGAATCGACCGATATTTCATGGAATTCCCCCAAGATTGGAATTATGGATTTAACTGTTAAATGACAAACTAGTCTGAATAATGTGAAAATATTACAGAAAGTATATACCGGGTAGTGATATATTGGTAGATGTATTTGTATAATTCTGTGAATTTTAATTTAAAAGACAAAGTTAGGAAGTGCTCGGTAATATAAAACATTTTATTCTATTCTCTGCTCGTTAAGCACAGTAGAAAATGTTATTATTTTGAGAAGAAAAAAAAACGCTGTTAAGCCGATATTATAACCGGCTCTGACTTTAACCTCTAGAGAGTGTGAGATCAGATATATTATGAATCCAGGGAAAATATACAATGGCCCATGTTGCATGATTTCATGCTTTATTACTAACAGAGGATGTTGCAATGTTATTATCGTTATTTTTATGATGCTCATTACACGACCAGTAAGCATTACACTGCTGAAATAGCCAAAAAAAAGAGTGATGTCTTTAGATCATAAAATGAGTCATACGCCATGTTCTACCCATAACTTCTAATTGTAATATATAAATAAAAACTAATCTCGTGAAATAGAAACCTTACCCAATCTGGCCCGCATGGTACAATATGACATGATTACTGAACTTGTTTTTTTCTTTTTCTTCAGATCTCTATGTGGACAGACCCGTACTATCATCTGCTCGCCTCATCTGAACATCTGACGTATATGAGGTAAGACCGTTTTGTAGTTGTACATGATTACCCCTCATAAATCAGATAAATACACAGAACTAACCGAGGGGGCACGAAGCCGAGATTATTCACCCGCCGAGGAAGGGTCGAGGGCCTTGCCCGAGACCCTTCCGAGGCGAGGTGAATAATCGAGGCTGAGTGGGCCCGAGGTTAGTTCTTGTTTTATTATATATCAAATACCTGCCTATGTTGAAGATATGTGAAAGAAAACCAGACGAATTCTCTTTATTTATCCCGTTCCGATCTTGCGAGGTGGGCGCCATGTTTACACTAACCTTGCCTCCCGCACCGGAGAGTTCCATCACCCCGCACGCCGTCTGGTGTTTTCTTTACGCAAAATTCACAAGATGGCGGTGGAATCAACGTTGTCGAACAACTTGCTGGTAATTTCACGTTGTTTTTTGATCAAATAAGACAATTTTGGCGTAGTTTGAGGTTTTTTTACGTAGTTCCCACGCCGGCAAGCATCATTATTGCACTACGGAGAGTTACGGGGCAATAATTTTTGATTACGCCACACTATGGCATAACACATTCAGTTATTCCACCTTTGCTAACGGGGGAGTACAATGCTGAAGGTATAGGCGCTACGAACTTGGTATATAATAAAACAATGAGGTGTCAACTTTGTTGGCTGGAGATACTCACAAAATCAGCTCACAATTTATTAAAAAAGGAAAAAAAGGGAAAAAAATAAATGTAGAAGGAACGACCGTAGATAATGTAAATCCACATACTTTTTTTTCTTCCTTTCTTTCTTTTTTTTGCTGTTTTTTTTTTCCCGCTGTCAAGGACACATATTCACCATGTCATATTATATTAATTTCTGGATAATAAGGCATGCACTGAAAAAGAAAAGGAACCAAGCCAAGTAAATATATTAATCGTAGAAATGAAACTTAATTGTCTCTGTGTACTGAGTGCATGGTAGCCTTTGATGTTTGTTTTACCTCCAAAGTGGCTAGCATGTATTGGGAGTGGGGGGGCATTGGGTGGACTGGGGCACGTTTTAGCCGTTCAATGGTAGAAGGCGTGGTCGGGTCGGGGGTCGGCATGTCGACAAATTGACGCCCCTATGGGCCTTGTCAGGGGCATTTGTATACTCCATCCCTAACAAGTTGACCGACTTATTCTGTAGACTTCCAGAGTTAGTTTTTTTTAAAAATAATTTAAATACTTTAACAGATTATTTATATTTTAAATATTCCAAAGGAAATATCTATTTTAGATATTCTTAAGAAAGGATTTTACCTTACTTTTTAATTTTTTTAAAATATATTTTTATCATACTGATGTTTAACTATATATTCAGTCTGTATCAGCAAAATGGCAAAAGAATAATTCCCAAAGCAGGAACGCCCCTCAGAAGTCTACTTTATCTCTCAAAAGTTAACCAAAGATGATAGATCAGATAGACCTCACGGTTAAAAGTGATAATGGGTGGTCTAGTATTAGGTAATGTGAATGGCTCTATTTTAGTTGTCTTTATATGAAGGTCTTTATTTGGAGCCATTTAGCTATACATAGGAGAGTTAGATAATGCCTCGTATTTAGCCACCCCACCACTGCATTTGATACCCTTGTGTTATGTGATCTTTCTTCACAATAAACTGGGGGTAGTTATCCCCTAGTTATCCCAGCTGGAATTTACTTTCAGGCCCCTGCAAAGGGTAATTTTACGTAAGAGTATGAACTTTACTATTATCATTGGTTCGAATCACAGTACCCATATAATCCAGCCTAAAATGGAGGGTTCAGATTAAATTGATCGGATAATGATTACCCTTTATGTGCAACAGCTGTAAAAGAAAAAATAAAGAGGTGTTTTGTTTATGTAATCCCTTTTCATTAGATAATCAACTCAAATATATTTGGGGGAAATAATGTACAAAATAATCTACCCAAAAATTGGGTGAATATATATGTTGGAAAGTTTACCGTATTGAGATGACGAACTGTGATGTGGTTTCCTAGTATTTGGGTCAACACAAACAGAACAAACTATAGAAGCTACAGAGAAGTGGGGCGTGTCGCCCGAGCCAGCCGGAGGGCACTAGGGGCCCTTTGTGACTACCCCCGCCTGGACATCGACAGTCACAGTGGGTCATGACCCCCACTGCCCGCCACACTGTGTCACAGTGACCCTCATTGACGGTCACACGGACGGACAGCCCTAGACAGGGCCCTGCCCCTAGGAGGGCTGTGATAAAATCCCCATATTTGGTTAGGGCACTCGACCGTGACGGGTATAAATGTGACCTATACACCTAACCTGAAGAAGGGACAGGATGCGTGCAATGCGGGTGTCTGGGGCGAGAATTAGACTGGAAATTTGTGTCATTTTAAGGGAGGAAATGTGGAAACAGTACAAAATATGGAGGGGGAAATCTGAAAAAAATGGGGGTGGGGGGGAATGAAAAATATACTTACAGAAAACTGTTGCACACATAATCGAGTACCGCGCTCCCATCCTAAATTCACATTGAATTAAAATCATTTTAATAGGAAAAAAATTAAGAACCGTTACGATAATATGATCATGAATATTGATGAATATCACAATTTTGTTGAGAACTGCTCTACATGTTTACTTATATGCCAATACATGTTGGGCGGGCGTCGTTGGGCGTACACCTTCACCTTAAACACTCCTCGTCTTGTTCAAAGCTAGTGAAGGCAGCGACCTAGAAGCCGCGATGAATGTAGGGAGGGGTTGTTTACATACTGGAAGATGATGACCGTGTATAAAATGTTTGAAAGTGGCGAATATAAATAAAGGATAGAAGGGCCGCCCCTACTTCAAACAAGCTTGGGGTGTTTGGAGTCTACATTAAAAACATGCATATATCATACATGATAAAAGTGAATGTATGTATCGCTGGATTAGGGTTCAAGGTGCCTTTGCATGTTTATACTCACATGACTACGTTTAATACTGGTAGTGTAGACATATAGTATCTCTATGCTGGTAGGTAGGACTTGTTACATATCGTATTATGTGTACGTAATATATTGTAACATGGAAAGAAAGTTAAAGAAAAATTAAAAGAAAGTGTCTCATGACAGACCTACCCATGAGGGTATAGGCATTCCAAATGCTGGTGACTATTCAACCAACGCTCACAGTCAGTCGTATAATGTTAGTGTCTCATTGCTCTATAGATATAATGATAAACGGAGTAGGCTTTGCGTGGTTCATCTGACATGCTACACAATGCTGGTGTTGACACGTAAAAAGTTATAGTAGGCCCTTATCTGAAGTACTTGACAAACAGTTTGTTCAAGAAAACTATTGCATGAGTAGAAGTTTACTTGCAATATACCTTCCTGTCAGTCAATAATAAAAAATTGAAGGAAAAATAAAACAGAAAATCCAATATTAAATGTTGTTGTGTACATTCAGGAGTGAGCCTTACAAACTTGTATTGCGTTTTCTAACCAACAGAACACACATTTTGTGCGATTTCTGTGCTAGACCATGCCTCAATTCTATTTCAGTTTCTAATTTACCAAATTTCTAATTTACCAAATAGCAGGCATGCCAAGAGGATTAGACAAGTCATTACTCGCTGTTAAACAGCACGAGCAGAGTTAGATTAGAAACACCAGGTGTCACTACTAGTTGTTTGTTGAATTAAATTGGCTCGCTGAATTCCATAGAAGATTGCACTGAATCCGATGGGGCTTGGCCTTCAGGATAACAGAACGATTTTTCTCCTGTGTAACCAAAAAATCGAGAAAAAAAATCGGATAAAATTTCAGATAAAAATGCCGCACATTCATAATTCTGTCGAAGGTGCCACAATTAAAGGTACTTGTACCTATCTAGCTGGATTTGAAATTCCAGTGATATTTTTTCTATATTTGGTTCAAATATTCTTCAATATGTCAATAATCCATAGCCAACAGGAAATTACAATTTACCGTTTGTTTTTTCACCTGGAGGATAGGAAACAATAGAGACCTTTACTATAGGTTCCTATGGGAAATGCCTAACTTTTTTCATCAACAAATTCATGGAAACAAATTATCCAGTGTTTTTTCCACAAAATTGATACAGATCTCAAGTATTGATATGGATTACATATACTAAAAAAGTTTCATTGAATTTTACCGTTTTAAACATGATGCTCCCATAGCATCTCTATGGTAAGAATTGACAAACTGTCCCTCTGCAAAGTAGTATGTAAATAGCATATAGAGCCATCCACTGAAATACACCAGGTGGCAGTGCTGGGACTAGTTACAAGTATCTTTAAAGGGTTCGAATGCCCAACATTAGGTTTGACAAGCCTGCGAAATGTTTGGGTTGGGGTGAGGCCAAAAATGTCCGAACGTAAAATGAGCTGAATGTAAAATGTCCGACGTGAGGCCTGACAACACTATGAAACGTCCGACGTATCAAGGCCTGACAAAACTTTAAAATGTCTCACATGAGGGTGACAAGCCTTCTAATACCTCACATGAGGCCTAAAAATGCTACAAAATGGAACCCTATAGCGTCAGACATAATGACCAATAATTTAACATAAAAGTAAACACTGGAGTGCTAATACTACCACTACTCAGGTGCGGGCCCCACCCCACGGACCCCGCCCACATGGGCATGGGGAGGGAGTGTGAGCACGTCCTCACGTGCGGCCGGCCTCCCGGTACCTGCTCGGCCCACGAGCTGCTCACGTGTTGCTCACAGAGAGACGGCACCATGCACTGTCATGGCACGCGTCTGGGGGAGTAGCAGGATCATGTGGATCTCACAAGTTACAGTAACGTAGGAAATGTGTTGGTTTGGGATGTTACTCAAGGATCTCGCTTTTAAAATGAGGATCTTTTTTTCTTTTTTAGCTATTTGGAAACTCCGAAAAGGAAAATAAATAACAGAACAAAACAAAAACACACAGTGCTATTTGGACACGGTTATTTATATGGTACATTTTAAACATTTTAATTGATGTTTCAGTTAACTGACATTTCATGATAGAACGGCCTGTTTGCTGATCGATTAACCCTTAGAATCACAAGAGAGGGTCAAATATTATTTTATTGAAATAAAAAATAAATCTTCATATTGCATCAGAGGGACGTGATTCGGCCAGAATGCTCAACAAATTATAAATCAAATTGTTCAGCAACTAATGGTATGAAACAATCCTGGGGACGGAGTATGAACTGCGAGCTCACCATTTCAAGGTGATTTAGCCTGAAGTGATTTAGCCTGAAGATGTCTCACCTGTCAATGTGGAAACAGGTGGCTGCAGGGGGGACCGGGAAGTATTATTAAAGTCAAGGGAATGCCCGCAAGAACTTTTTGTCACTTCCTCTTTGACACAAAACAAGTAGACAAGCTATAATGGAAATGAAAGAATCTTTTGTTGGATTAACCTAGGGCTACGTTTTTACCTCCGTTTCAGGCATGTAGGATGGGTTTATATAGGCTATATTTTCAAGAGGTGACCTGATTTGAATCACGTTTTTTTAATATATTTAGAGAGTTTTCTCTGGTGTATCATGTTAGAATTTATGTTAGAATTTATTATGTTAGAAAACCACAGCAATTTGAATTATCAAGCAATATTTATAAGGAAAACACTATAAAGTGTGAGGTAAGTGTTTCTGCTTTTTGTGAGCCCTTAATTTTAGTTTTTAGTCTTGTAGCTTATGGGAAGGGCTCACTCAATCAGTCATGTCTTTTCCAGGTATTTGGGCTTTGATCTGATTGCCCGGTTACACAATCTTACATACAAGTAGCTACAGGCCTTTGTCCACTGGCATGCATTTGTAAGCAGGACAATTAGTGTGCATCAAAGGTAATTTAGTGGGCA
This sequence comes from Lepidonotus clava, assembly GCA_936440205.1. Taxonomy (NCBI): domain Eukaryota; kingdom Metazoa; phylum Annelida; class Polychaeta; order Phyllodocida; family Polynoidae; genus Lepidonotus; species Lepidonotus clava. The sequence continues at coordinate 12,935,117 of OW387138.1, forward strand.
GGCCTCTCCCTTGCACCCTCCCCCAGAAGTGGGTTACATAACCAGTACTTGAGCCACAGTCACCTGCAGGTGGCTGGGTGCAGGGGACCAGGGCATTGACAGTCCACTGAACATAGTGGGGGGGGGGGGGGGGGGGTTGCTTGACCAGGTAGAGGGAGGAGGCAGTCAGGGTCTTGGTAGTCACTGTGTGCAAGGCCAGGTAGGGGGAGGAGGAAAGTGGGGGGGGGGGGGGGGTCATGGTAAGCCCCTCCCTGAGTTGTGTGTGACAGGTGGTGGTGGTGGTCACTGCTCATAGCCCATATAGCCTGGTTGTAGGAAGGCCTTCAGTTTATTGAGGGACACCATTGCTATAGATTACATACATTAGATAATTGACATTTCGTTCAATTACCTTTCAAACACAATGAAATGTCCATTGTTATGTTAAGGGCGAACATCGATCGTTCCAACGATCGGAACTTTGATAGTCATTTGCTTCTTGTTTTTAAGTTGGTATACTCAAACTGTTTCTGAAGATAAATGGTCAAGATATGCTTGGAATCTGAACCTTTATTTATTCCAGTTTAGACTATGTCTGCAAAGACACAATGAATGGATGTTGAGGTTCAAAGTATCCTGTCGAGAAACTGTCCCTTCGGAATTTCCAGTGAAGTCCATCTAAGTACAACCTACGTCACAGCTGTCAGTTTCTGACACTGTCACTGACACTGTCAGTGTCACTCAACACTTGTCCTATGGCATCCAGGCCAACTATGACGTCATCAGGAGGAATTCCTCTTAAAATAGCCGGGATATCCTTATCAGGGGTTCCCCCTTGACACACATCCCATTAGGTCCATTCAGGCCGGAAAGTGCTGCTCCTCCAGGGAGGCACTTTGGGGGGGGGGGGGGGGTGGGGGGGGGTACTCTCCCATAAGTTTGGGTAAAAGCTGTGGCTATAACATGCATCTAGGTGGAAAAGGGAGGATATCATGGATATGATATTCTTTGGGCTGCTGTGTTTAGCCCAATCAGGGGTAAGCATCAAGGATTAGCCATTATAATTGTTTGTGTTTCTAACTTCAGGTAAAAGCTCATTTCTTTGCATTGTCTTAAAACAAATAATTGTATAGCTGCAGTTAAAACAATGAGCTGTTCTTTAACATCTAACACAATAAATTAATTGTTGGGGCTGGAAATAACAGCTAGAGAACTGTCATATCCCACGGGCGGTTCAAGGAATTTTCGATAAAAAAAAAAAAAAAAAAGCGGGGGGGGGGGGGGTGCGATTCCCTCCCCTCCCCTCACAAATCCGTGACTGATATCCCAGAAGTAGGGGGCTGTACGTTTTGTTCTGCGTACCTACCCTAAAAGAGTCAGTGCCCCCCCCCCCCCCGCCCCCAGGCCTTAGCGCTCTATCCAAATATAACACTACCTACTGCCTGTACATGGCTAGTACTAGATCCTACAGCCTCTACTTGGCTAGTACCAGATTCCGTATAAGGAGTGCTGCTCTGACGTTGGCTGTGACCAGATTCCTCATGACCTCTATCAGCAGCAGAGCAGCGGCGACGATTTTTTTCCCAATCTTCTCCGCTGCTCTGTCTCTGGCGCATCCAAGAATAGACAGACCCGCTCCTGCCGCTGTCTGCCGGGGACCGGACGGCCTCCGCGTCCGCCCGTCTATCGGCAGCCATAGTAATGATTGCCAAGTGTAAATATTTCAAGGATGTAATTTTTCAGATTTTGTCTGAACACCTGAGTGCTTTATAACATTCCAGGATTATACTTACAGATTTACTTCATACATTTTCAGATTTTTTAATTGACCCTGACTTCAATCCCTCATATTTATATATTCGAAATTGACCGGTAAGATTCTGCTGTATTTAAAAAGGAAAGAACATATAAGAAAATTCCTCAATAGTTAGAGCAATACGTCTTTTAGTGACCTTAGATTGCAGTGGCGACTAGCACTATCTTTGAAACGAAATTTAATCATAATAGAAAAAAATGAAAGAACATATACTTACAAATATGCATACATGACAAAATTACCTTTTGCGTGCAGAAAAAAAATCTTGCAAAAAAGGTCCAATTGTTGTTTACACAATAACAATTTTGTCTATTTACACATTGCGTCCCACACATCAAGCGGGCCGTTGTGCGGCACCGTCGAAGCCTGGCCGTCTGACCTATTAATTACAGCGGTGGGAGGGGCGGGTTGCAGCTGCTCTTCATTCTGTCATCGCCCTGCCGCGCTCTGAGCAGCTCACCTCGAGCAATTCACAGCTCAGTGCGCAGCTTAGTCACTGAGCTGCTCACAGCTCACTTGCTGAATAACTCACAGCTCTCATCGAGTAACTCAATGTGTAGCATAGCTCTCTTTTGAGTAACTCGCATCTCAATCTGAGCAGCTCATCTCACTTAGAGAGCAACTCACAGCTCACAGACATTCACCAAGCAATTCACAGCTTAATGAGCAGCTTAGTCCCTGAGCTGCTCACAGCTCTCTTACTGAATAACTCACAGCTCTCATTGAGTAATTCAATGTGTAGCATAGCTCTCTTTGAGTAACTCACAGGTCAATCTCTGAGCAGCTCACAGTTTACTATCTGAGTAGCTAAGAGCTCCCTCACTGAGTGAGTAACTCAAAGTTCGCTCTCAGAGCAACTCACACTTCACTGAACAGCTTATAGCTAACTCAAACTTCAAAGAGTAATTCACAGCTCTCTCATTGAGTAACTCACAGCTCAATCACTGATAAAACTCACCGCTCACTTAATAGCATACAGTTTACTCGAAGAGCTTTTCAGATTCACAATATCAATAAATTATGTTTTCTGCGCTGCAAATTTAATAATAATAATAATAAAAAAAAGGGGGGGGGAGGAAAAAACACATCAGGGAACTATATATATTGCTAGTTGCAATGCTATTGAAATATCAATATTCCATTTAATGATTTATGGTGGTTATCCTCAGACCTTAGTAGGCATGATATTGTCGTAAGGTTTTTAACGTAAGTGACGTATACGTACGACGTATATAAATGCTCTCACACATACACCCCTGACATACCCCCTATACTGTAGTGCTGCTGCTCACGCTGGTCCTGGGCGAGCGGGAGCCCACCACTGTGTGTGTCAGTGAAGCAGGCCGGGCATCAGCGGACTGTTACTGTCACGGGACCCAGCGCACCACCCCCACCACCACCACCACCACCTCAGCACCACCACCTCAGCACCACCCATAGCACCACCAGCACCACCCATTACCCAGTAGTACCCGCAGCATCCCGGCATAATAACACACCGGGCCGTCCGTCCGTGATAGCAGGCAGGCCGGCCTCCTACCCCCATGTACGTTACACGGATTTAGTGTTTCAACAGGGCCCCCAGGACTTGAATCTCAAGGTGAGAGAATGAGCTACATGTAATGGTTGTAATTTGTGTAGTTGAACTGTGATTTTCCCACGTTTTCAGGGTGATTGGGTTTGATTGGATGTGTGTGTATGGGGGATTGGGTGGGTGTGTGGCTGCTGTTGTTGTAGTGTTGATGCTGTGGCGGCGGGCCTTAGCATAGGACCTACTGAGGTTGGAGAGAGAGTAGGCCTAATAGTACGGTAATAGCTATAATTCACACACTTATACAATGATTTTCCTTCGTTTTCAGTTTGATTCGTTTGGAGTATACATGTGTATTACTGTATGGGATTGGGTGGGTATGCGGCTGTAGTGTTGGTGCTGTGGTGCCGGGCCTTAGCATAGGACCTACTGAGGTTGGAGGGAAGGGAGTAGGGGCGCAGGAGCAGGGTGGGTCGGTTGTACATACGGACTATGCCCCACCATACTGCATAGCCTCCAGCACGTATGACCAGACTACAGCGTTAAGCACTGATTGTATGGGGATCAATCCGGAGGGTACACTACACAGAAGGCCCCTGGAGGGTCCTCCGGGCGGCGTTAGGGACAGGGGACCGGGGCATTCCTCCAGTGTGGGACACAGCAGGAGGGGGGCGGGGCGCTCCCTCCTTACCCCCACACACTGAGACGACCGCCCCCGCAGTCTCCAGTCACTACTAGTCCTTTCATCACCTACGTACCTCTTGCATATTACAGGGTACACACCACATAGGGAAAACAGGGAAAATGGCAAAAAAAAATCCCTGACAGGGAAAACACAGGGAATTTGCAAATTTTGCTAAAACACAGGGAAAACATAGGAATTTCATATGGCCAGGCTCTGAAATTCCTGATTCTCAAGATATTAAGGATTCGACTGTTTATAGTTGGGTTGACTTTTCCAATCTTTTTCTGCACCCAGAGGCTTTTAATTTTGAACAACTTGCTGGATATGACACAGGGAGAAATTGCTGCGGGACAGGGAAATCTCAGGGAAAACACAGGGAATTTGAAAATGGAATTTTGGTTGGTACCCTGCTCTTGCATATTAGTTTGAGCACCTAGTGGACTTGGACGTTACTACAGTCTACAACGCTGGAGGAGAGGGGCGTGGTTGTTGGGGGGGGGGGGGACGCTGTCAGTGCAGACACCCTGGAGAAGACTGATGAGGTTTGGGGGTCTCCTCCTCCTTCCTCCTGGGTTCTGCCCCTTAACCTTAAGACATATGGTCGGACCCTGGAGATGAGAAGGGTGGCCCAGCCTAGGGACCAGCCTAGCATTCCTGGCCTTGAACTAGGGTCAGTATGTTGCCCAGTGGTGGCCTTGGTTTTCTCGTCCCAATTCCCCTGTACTCTGGTAAACGATTTGGCTGTATACGTCCTAAGTGATGGCCGTTTGCCTGTCACGGGCCCCAGCTCTATGTATACCGTCACGGTCAGACTCGAAACCCAGTCCTGAAAAATCTGTAATACATAACATAGGCATTTTCACAATAACCTTTGCAACTTGAAATTTATATATATATATATATATATATATATATATATATATATATATATATATATATATATATATATATATATAATATAATATAGCTTGAAATTGCCCACATTGTTGATCTTGGTTTCCCTTTGTCGCCAGGTCATACCAAATAATTATATTATATTATTAAATTAATTAAATATATTATTTGAAGCTTGATGAAAAAGTCGGGGTTTTGCATTGGAACTTTGGCTGTCGGATTTAGATGTCACCATTCATGGCTCTGATTCCATTTGAAAACATGTCGAGAATGCGGAACTGAAACAAGGAGGCGACAGACTTGCTATCCCAGTCCTGGGTTGTCACAGGGTTTTCCCATGTGTATGCTGTACTCGTTCGGCCACTGTGCAGGGACAATAGGGATGGAGATAGCAAAAAGTATCCATGCCAAAGAAAAGAGAGAATTTGTCAAAGAGATTGGGATTTTGAATTTTCTCTTTGTCTTGATATTGAAATCGTCAGATATTGAAGCCATTACTTTAAAATCATGCTTGGAGTGATCACGTTAAGGTCCAGGTAAAAGCATGTAAAATGTGACCGCAGAATTTATAGTGACAAAATACAGGGAATTCGAAAGTGAAATATGGATGGACACCCTGATCATGGTCTATAGAATATATACAATGTAGATAATAAATCAGGGATGCAAGTTTTCAGATTTTTATCTGATTTTCGATATTTTCACATTATCACCTGTAACTTCTTACCTCACGTTTTATAGCATTTGAATATATTTTCAGATTTTCTTTCTTGAATTCAAGATTTGTCATAAACCCTCACCTACATCCCAAAAAAAAACAAATAAATAAAATCCCCTGGCTATAAGCCCTGTAATAACGTTACTATAACGTGTCCAGACACTGGAGAAGGGGGCTGTAAACACCACCCTGACCCGGCCCGCCCCGCCCCTCCAGGTGGTCCTGATCCCAGACCGGATTAACATGTTAATCCCCCCCTACCCCGCCCTCCTGCCCCACCCCACAGACAAACACCTCCAGGATCAGCCCCTCCTGTAGGATATAATCACCCTCTGGGTCACTATGACAACCTTTCATGTGTTTATGGGGAATTAGCCCTGAAATTGCAACTTTGTATTGTAAGACTGCCAGGGGACTTATATTTGGTTGGTATGGACATTTTGGTTGGGTAGACACTGATCATACCCCCCTTGGGATGAAGTACGCCTTGGATCAGCCCCTCATGTAGGGTATAATCACCAACTGGGTCACTATGGCAACCTTTCATGTGTTTATGGGGAATTATCCCTGAAATTGCAACTTTGTATTGTAAGACTGCCAGGGGACTTATATTTGGTTGTTACGCACATTTTGGTTGGATAGACGCTGATCCTGCAGTCCTTGGGATGAAGTACGCCTTGGATCAGCCCCTCCTGTAGGATATAATCACCAACTGGGTCACTATGGCAACCTTTCATGTGTTTATGGGGAATTATCCCTGAAATTGCAACTTTGTATTGTAAGACTGCCAGGGGACTTATATTTGGTTGTTACGCACATTTTGGTTGGATAGACGCTGATCCTGCACTCCTTGGGATGAAGTACGCCTTGGATCAGCCCCTCCTGTAGGATATAATCACCAACTGGGTCACTATGGCAACCTTTCATGTGTTTATGGGGAATTATCCCTGAAATTGCAACTTTGTATTGTAAGACTGCCAGGGGACTTATTTTTGGTTGGTACGCACATTTTGGTTGGATAGACGGTGATCTTACCCCCTTGGGATGAAGTACGCCTTGGATCAGCCCCTCCTGTAGGATATAATCACCCCCTGGGTCACTATGGCAACCTTTCATGTGTTTATGGGGATTTATCCCTGAAATTGCAACTTTGTATTGTAAGACTGCCAGGGACTTATATTTGGTTGGTATGGACATTTTGGTTGGAGTAGACTCTGATCTTACCCCCTTGGGATGAAGTACGCCTTGGATCAGCCCCTCCTGTAGGATATAATCACCCCCTGGGTCACTATGGCAACCTTTCATGTGTTTATGGGGATTTATCCCTGAAATTGCAACTTTGTATTGTAAGACTGCTAGTATAGGGGGCTTACTTTTGGGTTGTACGCACATTTTGGTTGGATAGACTGTGATCCTACCCCCCTTGGGATGAAGTACGCATTGGATTTATTCAGAAACGTTTAAAAATTCTAAAGAAAATTACCCCCCTCTTTTAAACTTTCGAAATTCTAAAAGTTGATGTTGGAGATACTGAAAGGTTGGCTGTAGTGAGGATTATTCCAGGTTTGAAGCTTTTTTTTTTTTTTAATGGATTATGGCTTTAATTTTCATAATTTACAATTTAAGAATTATCAACATTATTTTGTGTGTTCATAATATGGATAGATTTTGAGATTTATGGGAAAGGTTTAGTTTTGCTGTCACTAGCATTCCTAAATGTGATAAAGCAGTAACAGAAATAAACTGATATATGGATTGGTCTGATTTATAAGACAGCTTTATAGATCATACCCATCAGTAGACCCGCCACTTCTAAGGGGATAAGGAAAAAAAAAAAAACTCCAGATGGTGAGAGAGATGGCTGGTATGGGGAAACTCATGGTTTTCACGGTAATAATAACTATAGGAGGGAGTGCAGGAGTAGTCACTCACTCCCTGAGCCCAGAGCCAAGTCGGTGAGTAGTACGGACGTGCATACAAAAAGCATGAGTCAGAGCCGCCCCCCCCCCCCCACTCCTCCTCCTCCTCCATCCCCTTCACACATTGCCAGACGCGCACCTGGGTCAGCCTCCTAAATGTGTATCTCTAGGGGTCTGCTGCTGGGAGAGGGAGATTTAGGAGGAGGTATGGGTGGCTGGCCGGCTGGCAGACGCCCCAGTCAGGGGAAAAGTCACTTTGGGGTTAGGTCGGAATGGGGGTTGGGGTGGTGGGGTCACTTATTTCACCTTGTGAAGTGCTATGGTTATACATGCCCAGTGCAGAATTACTCCCTTTCCTCTATCCACATACATTTCTTTTCTCTTTGGAAGGCAAAGTTTTCTGGAAATGCTTCTATAAACAAGGCGAAGGTTTTCATGTCCCTTTTCGTTTTTTGGGATGTTGTATGACTGTATCACATGTATTTCAGAGACATGTATATTATCATATCTGACTATGTATATTACCCGACCTGCATGGCAGTAGGTCTAGGCTCACCAGAATAATTTTAGAATATGTTGATCATGTCATGGATTGACAAAATCCTTTATACAAAGTGACAGCCCCCTAGGCTTTCTGTTGCAATACTAGCCTTTCCAGTGGCAATCTATTGTCATAGACATTCTTTAGAAAAATATCCTCCAAAGAAGTGCCCCCCCCTACACTGCCCCCCTGTCCCAGCGCCCGAGGGGGATGCAGGGAAAGTTAAAGGGTCGGGGCGTCCTGGGCGGCTGGCACGGAGCCAACGAGACATGACCCACACACCTGGTGAAACCTGCATCTTTCACCTGGTAAAACCTCCCATCTTTCACCTGGTGAAACCTGCATCTCTCACCTGGTGAAACCTGCATTTCTCACGTGGTGAAACCCACATCTCTCACCTGGTGAAACCTGCATCTCTCATCTGGCGAAACCTGTATCTTTCTTCTGGTGAAACCTGAATCCCTCACCTGGTGAAACCTGCATCTCTCACCTGGTGAAACCTCCATCTCTCACCTGGTGAAACCTCCATCTCTCACCTGGTTAAAACTTACATCTCTCGCCTGGTAAAACTATGGTCCCCACTACTCAGGGAAACCAGGGAAAATTGCACCAAAAACAACAAAATCCCTGTGAGGGATAACACAGTGACTTGACCAAAATTGACCAAAACAGAGGGAGTTCTGCTGGTTTATCCAATTACTGGATTTTCCTGTTTGCAAAATTCAAGAAATCAGTGGATAGGGAAAACTCAGGGAATTTGATCGTGAAATTGGAGTGGGCACCCAGTTAAACCCTCACCTGTGGTAAAACTCTGCCTACCCCCCGCGTCTCTCACCTGTACCCCGCCGTCGTCATGGTAACACCACGGATGACAGCGGCAGGGTTATTCCCTGAGGGGCACCCCCTTTGTACGTGTATTGTGGGGACAAACCGTGGTGGTGTCAGAATGTGTTGGGTGATTGTAAGGGGCCTGTCCCAATGAGAGTAAGTGTTAAGGCCAGGCTTGGAAGTGAGTTTGTTTCTGGTGGGAGGCCGACTGGGTATATGATTACCACTTGAAGGGGATTTTTCTTTACATTGTTTCTTGGTTTATTTACCCCAAAAAATTCCGACCATTTCCTTACAACAAAATGAAAATAAATATCCCTACCGCCTGAGTGGCCATTTTTGTGGGTTTTTATTTCTGCTGCACAGGAAACAATTTGTAAAGCTTGGCCTAGGGGGGTGGTTAAAGTGTCAGGGGTGAGTTATTACACTGAATGGGTTTTTACATATTGACAAAGGGGAAGGTGCAGGCCAGGCACTGACCACTGGTGTCCGATAAATTGATTACTTATACAGGTGAGTGAGCGCTGACCACTGACTGACCGCTTGGCCTCCTCCCCCGCCCAAACCCATTAACTTCACGTACATACCAGCATCTATGACGTTTGGGGAATCTGAAGAAGTGCTGAACAGCCAATGAGTCATCAGTGATTGTCGTAGCGGTGTACCATAATGTTTGACCGCATACAGTCATATAGGGCAGAATAAAATGGTTTGCAAAGCTATGTATGTATGTGTAGGGATATGGAATATTTATCCTATTTTGGAAAAAGATTATTTATCCTATTTTGTAGGGAAAAAAAGTTTATACATGCAATGGAAATGTGTATAAGTTTTGTTTGTGGTTACACACTTGCTGACTGCCTTAATACTCTGCACTTATGATACTTTGAAACAAACAAGTGTATTTTAACATAAACACAAGTTTCTAAATTATGTGATAAACATAGGAATTTTATACGAATCTATCAAACGCATTAGCCTACAAAGTTTACACAAGCTACCTATTGGAGATGGAATTTAGTTCATGCAATCGGAACGAAAATCATGCATGGAAAGATATAGCGTGCTTAGCCTTAGTATCAGCCTATATATGTTATGTGCGTGCCTGGAAGTTTTGTGAAACTGCATAAAAAGTGAGTGAGTCATTCTGACAAAGGCACATGTTTGTGTTTGTTCTGCCCTAGTTTGCCTGAATAGTACCTAAAACATGATAATGATGCACATATTGAGCTAGGTGATTGGGCCACGGCCTATTAAGGGGTGCCATTTGCTCTACTGGCAGTCCCTCTGTAATTAATAATTATGGACTGCATTCCAAGTGGAAATGTTCAATTAAATCCAACTCTGCCGGTCCTGAACTAGGTTTGTGTGTTTATAGGTACTAGCTGGCAAGTGGAACTTTGGTTCATGGAGCTATGTTTACTCGTTGAGACACCTCCTATTATGGGAAATATTTTCCCCAATATTTGCTTTAATCTCAAGTTATAGGGAACAGAGATTGAATTCTTCCAATATGTACTCAGGGATGTAAGTTTTCAGATTGTTATTCCCATTTTGAGATAATTTCAGAGTTTCTTTCTGGGGTTTTATTTTTTTCCTTAACCTTGACTTACATCCCTGCAATACTATATAGGTCAAAGTCAAAGTTCCATAAATCTTGATATTAGAGCGATGGCCCATTCAATATAATTCCCAATGATCTACCGGTCAAAAAGCTTGTTTGCACCAATTTTCCCTATATGCACTTAAAGCAGACTACCCACTCCCTACCCACTTCTATTTATAGCTAAGTGAGTAACTCAGAGCCAATATTGAGCTGCTCGCCCTAACTCTTCCATTCTCGACCTTCAGCCTTTGGGCACCTCTTTCCGTGCACTTTAACCAGCATTTACCTCATACATTGGGTCTTCCCATCACAAGACGGCACCCAGGTTAGTCCATCCATGACCTAGATCTCTCTTGCATGGTAGTTTGAGCAACTAGCAGACTTGGATGTAATTACAGTCTATCCCCAGCCAGGCCATCAACTTCTGCATGGCACGTTAACCCGCTTATCGACCCCCTAACTGGTGGGAGACGCCCCAAGACCCTGGAGGAAAACCTTCTATGGGGGCAGATCGACACCGGTCAGGGATCAATAGGTCAGGAGAGACCCATCCCACCGACTGAGTGATTGAGCGCTGTTTCCCAAAAACGTCGGACATGTATGGATTATCCATATGTCCGACGTGTGTGTCCTATATATATCTGATATGTCTGACGTGTTTGGTATGTCCTTGCCATGTCCTATGTGGCATAGGTGATGGTGTGTGTTTTAAAGTAAGAAGTATGTGATATGAGTGTATCCAAAAAATTATCGGAAACGGCGGCCATCTGCCATCTTTTTGTTTGATGTTAAAGGGATATAATATACATTGGACATTTTGTATACCGCTTCAGACATGCCGTCAAACATGGAGACTAGAGAAACAGAAGAATATTCCAAACAACTCACCGTATAACAGGTAGAAAAACATGTCTTAACTATAGAAAAAGTATCAACATTTCTCTTGACAAAATCTCAAAACTTGACCTAGACAACGTCAGACATTGATGAAAAAACATTGTCAGATATGTCAGACGTTTTTATGTCAGAATGAGAAGTGGACGTCAGACTAAATTAATGTCCGACGTGGTGAAAAGTTTATCGATAAGACTGAGGGTCCCAGTGCGTCGTTGAGGTGAGGGTGGTGTGTAGGGGAGTTGGGTAATGGGTATTCCTGGCTTAAGGTCAGTCCTCTCACGCTGTTTGCACGCAACCTAGAAACATGGCAGAGTCCTTGGATTTGGCAAGCGAATCGTGCTGACCAAGATATCTTTGGAAAAACAACTTTCCGCGTTCAAAAAACATCAAGGAAAGCCTTTGGTTTGTGGCTCATAGATAATCCCTAAGGAGTTGAACTGATGCAAAATACCTCCAGATTTATACTTGATAACATTTATAAAAAATAAACCACGCAATTTCAGAACCCGGAATATACACTGCAAATGCCACAAAGATTTCCGACCGACCCCCCATCCCCCGCCCTTCGCCACTTCTCAAAAGACTGATGCTAAATCACATCTAAGCAAAATTCAGTGAAAATACCCCACATATCTGGATGAAGTGTTTAAGTCCTTTGATTTATGACTGGTGTCCACCAAGTTTGGTTTGGTCTGGCATGTGTACACAAACATGTCAGTGGAGAATTTACTCACATGCCGGACATCTGCACTGACCACACCGCCATCTATCGACAGAGATGGGGACTAATGATGCGCCCCCCCCCCCCCCCAAACCCGCCAGTCGAGGTCTATCTTTTAGTAATTTTTCATCCTGTATTTCCAATGACAGTTGTATATTTCCAGAAGGACAGTAGTTTGCCTACTATATCATTATCACCTAATTTGTATTGCAATTTAGCCTGCAATATTTTTCACATCAGTCTGGGTTACCCTGACAAACTATAATTGAATAAATGAATCCTAAAAGGTATCTAGGACATTTAGATTAATTTGGTTTAGCCACAAGTATTTGTTGTCAAAATGGAACGTATTAAACAGAAAGTCTGAGGGGAAAACATATCTCAGAAAAAGAAATGACATTGACGCTTAATAGACAGAACAACATTTAGGAAAAAAAATAGGATCCATTACATGTAGTTATGAAAAAGAACTCTCCATAATCCATCCTCTCAGAAATTCCATATGCATAGTAACCAGTGAAAGGTTGTAGTGGTAGTGAGGGTAGTTGTAAACAGTTTACATACGACCGAGTGGTCCAAGAGGCCCCAGTGCTGACCTCTCCGGCCCACCCCTCCACCCCCGCTCAGGACCCCGAAGTGCCCCGTCCAAACAAACACGGCACGTCCTGCCAGCTTAGATACAGACCAGCAGGGGATTTGGCCTGGGGAGATTTACTAGGGGGAATTGTATCCAGCTGGATCCTCGTCATGAGAGTGACGGCAACGATTCTGTACCTTCGGAAAGATAGCCGAGTGTCGCTGATGTCTGGGTGTTTTGTGATGTTGGGGATGAGAGAGGCACCTATGAGAGTTTGTGGAGAAAATCATTGCAATATATGGTTTGAAATTTAAAAAGAAAAATGCATCAGCTCTAATCTTTTATGCTTAAATATTCAGTATAAGCGTTAAAGATTACCCTAGCCTAAGATATAAACAGTTTTAGGGGTATGTCTGGGGTTTGCTGGATGACCCAACGAGGTCTGGACGATCCCCTGGGTCTTACAGGCTCCTGAGGATGTCCCGCCATTATTTCAGACTTCTATATTTTATTACTCAAACGCTAGATAGATATCTGGTAAATGTAGAGCAATAGTAGGGCCTCTCAGTATCCACCCCCAGCAATACGCACCACTCTTTTTGGCACGTCTGAAAAATAAGAACTGCACTGAATCTATTAGGCAATGCCACCATCACAAAGTTCACAATGAAACATCACAGATTTTGCATCTTTCCGTAGGTACAGAATCATTGGTGACAGAGAACTAACATCCCCCTAGACCCCCAAGGGATCCCCGTCCCCCGCCCTCAGATAATAAACTGTGGTGAGCTCGGGGTGTAGCGTGGTGGTTGTCAGATATCTGTCAGAGGGGAGTGCGTTTGGCCTAAGCCCCGTGGATCAGTAGACTCCGTAGACTAGATACACCAGACATGCTACTCGCCAGATGCCCTCAGGATACGTACTGGTACTACTGGTATGTACGTAATATTGTAGTGGTTGGTGGTGAGGGGTATAAGAGGTGTAAAGGAAGGGATGAGGGAGATGTGTTTCCATATGTACATGGATGTTGCGTTTTTTTATGTAAGTACAGATTGATATTGAATTTAATGAGAATTAAAGGGATACGAGGCAACAACAACAAATTAATAAAAAACAATAATTAGAATTAATATGAGTGTAACAGGCAACTCTAAAGGGACCTTTGTTGTAAACCAAGGTAATATTTATGTAATGTCCGTATCACAAAAAGAAATAAATACATTTCCTAAGTCCCTATTACCAGCACTATAACAACTAAGATATAATAAGTACATTGCTGATACAAAAACATACATATAATGTAACAATTATTAGTAATGAGTGAATCAACTCAGTATAGGAGGTGGGCGGGTCCAGTCACGGACTCGGGAGGGCAGCAATGGTGAAGGGTAGGGCCGGCACCACTCTGCAACATGACGTCCTCCGCCTCAGAATCCTTTCAAAAGTAGGAAATAACTGGGTTGGGCGGAGAATGGGGCTGGCACGTTCACTATGTGGGCTACACCCCTACACCTAGCTGGACACCATACCCTTATCAGACACCCACATACTACCACGACTTGTACTACTACCACTGTCTACATCAATAACCTACCCACACTAAAGGCGTCCTTGAAATAAAATAAAAAGTAATTTATGGCCGGATGGAAAGATTCTTTTTCATTTCGCAAACCCCCCAAAAAATGTGGAAAAAAATGGGAATGGGGGGGGGGGGGGAAACAGTAAATGAATGAAATTAATAAAATTTGAAAATAATAATATTATGTCCATATACCCCCCTCCCCCCCCCCCCCCAAGCAAAATAAATAAATAAATACACCGCCCGCTGGATCAGTAACAGTAAAAAAGAAAAGAAGTGGGATGGGGAAGAAAAAAATCAAAAAGGACAGGCTAACCACCCAGTACCCTGGGGATTCTAACCAGGAGTAGAGTGGGTATGGGGTCATTTAGGGTCCCGGTGACAGCAGTTTGATTTACGTCTATGTTGGGTGAATAGAGGCAGTACACACATACCGACAAGATAAATGGGCAGTGGCTGGGGCGTATGTGACACATGGACGTCATGTAATAGGATGGGAAGTGATGGGTTGGACAGTACGTACTTTGCGGGAAGAACGGGTTGTAGGGTATTAACCCACTATGTCAGATTGTCAGATGTTAATGCATGTATAATAGGGAAAATGTGGTTCACACAGAAAAATTAATACTCTTTCCCCATCGTGTTGGCAAGGATCAGCACTGAAAATCTTGCATACAAATTTATTATTGCATGTAGCCACATAGGCAGTATAAAACCCATGCGGTATTACTTTTATTTCTCATCAAAATTGGGGAGAAAAAAAATGTTACAGATCGTCAAAATAAGATAGCATACCATCAAAAAATAAGATGGGTATGATAAGAAGTAACCAGAGTGCATGGTCACAGGCAAACGTGGGGTTCAATGTACGTTGATCCTCATACCGTCCTATGGGTCTGAGAGCATTCAACCAACCTCTCCATCTCTCATCACCTAATGGTTTGCGCACGTTGATCATCATACCGTCCTGTGGGTCTCAGAATATTAACCCAACCCCTCTGTCTCTCAGCCTCTCCAGTCTATTTATTTTTGAAAAATAATCAAAATGTATGCTAACAATTTTTTTTTCTCTTCTCAAAACAAAGTATCAAGGTATTCTTCAACGCGGGAGGCCACAGATGTGGGGGTCCGCGTAGGTTGATCATCATACCGTCCTGTGGATCTGAGAACATTAGCCCAACCCCTCCATCTCTCAGCCCTTCCAATCTCTTTACTTTTGAAAAATAATCAAAATGTAAGCTAACAACAAAAATTTTGTTCTTTTTCTAACAAAATATCGATGTATTCTTCAACGCGGGAGGCCACACTGTGGGGGTCCGCGTAGGTTGATCGTCATACCGTCCTGTGGGTCTGAGAACATTAGCCCAACCCTCCATCTCTCAGCCCCTCCAGCCTCATTAGCAGCTAGGTTTAGGTTACATGGATCATATGGGTAACACTAGGGGCGAGTTGTAAGTGAACATGTGTTGGCAACCAACTTGTAACGCGCCTGTGGGAGCGGTTAGCGAGCAGAATGGCTGGGAGCAGGGTTATACTATAGGGGCACCACGCCCTTGGTCCACGCTGCATGGGGTTATTGTAATGGGGAAAAAACTGTGTTGCAGAATGTGTGTGTTATGGTGAATAACACAGACACAAACAAAAAAGATAAGTTGGAAGTAATGGGGGAAAAAGAAATAATTGCGTCTCACTTTCATGTGCTCAGCAGTAGAGAATTTGGGGTAACTCCCTCAATGTGTTATTGGTCCTATGCTGCGACTCAAATAAAAAGGGTCGGCAGTATAGGGAGTACAGACAACCCCAGCGCACCCTTAGACATAAGCTTAGCATATCAAGTCAATTTACGTCGCTTGCATATACAAAATGTAAGGCCTTGAAAAGGTCTTATTTGATAGTTTTGTGGCTAGAGTTCCTAAAAATGTCTTAAATCGATCTCTTTTGAGGAGTGGAAAGTCTAAAATGCCTTATTCATTCAAGCACATTAACCACAAGTTTACGTCAAGCAATATGTTGAAAAATTTGTATTTGCCCGTGGTCGATACGTCTTAATTTTTCCAAACATAATAGTCTTAAAAAAGTCTGGAATTTAGTTTCAAAGATGCTAACCTGCTAACCCTGTATATGTCAAACGACATAAAATTAATATAAAAATCCGAAGTCATGACGCAGGGGTCTGACCATGCCCCCCCCCCCCGGCGCCAGACAAGTAGACCCGGGTGTGAATGTGTTTCCACAAGACAGAGTAAAAACTGGCTGAGAAAAAAATAAGTATATAAAAAAATAAGTATAAAAAAAAAAGGCTGAGTGTCTGGGGTATGAAGTCACTTATTTCCCCGGTCCTGGTATCAGAGAACCTATCTGAGGGCCGCCAGCTGGGCGCGGACACGGCCAAAAAGTAGAGGGAAACTGGATGGAAATCAAACCCAGCATTTCCTGGTTCCTAGAAGTTGGCAAAGGAGGTGTGACTCAGTGTGGCTGAAATGCAGAAAATAGGGAAAAGTGAAGAAAATCTTGCTTTAGGGTTTTTTTTGCGTTAGAGGTGAGGTTTACTGTGGAGAGTATGTCATCGCCTGATGGAACCCTATTTATCTGATGATGTGTTGGGAGGTGGAAAAAAATGAAGAAACGTTAGTAAAAATTTGAATTAAAACATTAAAAAAAAGAAGAAAAATAACAGCATAGCTATAGGGGCAGTTACAATTGGTAAAATTAGTACAATGATTGCACAGTGAAATATTTCAATAAAGGCCCTGCAAGTGATAACAGAAATCATAACATGTTTGAGAACATACATTCTTTTTTCTAGGTGCATAGTTGAATACCTTGTTATTAGTAGTCACTTTCAGTCAGTGTTAACTCATACAGTCATGTTATTACAGTTGAGTCCAAAACAGTAGGCCTATAAATATAGTTGAAAAAGAAAACAAAAGATATAATAAAATACTTAATTACTAATAAAAGAAACTCATGACAACAATCGATCCCTTGCATGTGATGACAGAGGGACAAACGTATCATAAATCAACTAGTATAAATAAAGTTGAAATAGAAGACAAAAGTAATAATAATCCAATATGAAAATAAAATTCCCAATGACAACAATAGTTCCCTTGCATGTGACTGTACAGGGACATATACACCATAAATCATGTAATATGAATAAAGTTGAAATAGAAACAAAAGTAATAATAATCAAATAAAGAAAAAAACCTTTCAATGACAACAATAGAAACCGTGCATGTGACGGCATAGGGACACATGCCCTCTCACCCTGGGTCCGGGTCGACTCGTATGTCGGATGTCCTGGGCACTTTCTGGGCCCGGAACTAGTCTGATGTCACATGAAGTATAGACCTTTTGCAGACAGGTTCTTGTGATCAGATATCGATAATCACCATGTGAAAAGAAAAGTCAATAACCCTGTGGTTGTAAAGGTTGAATGAAAAATGCATACCCAAATTCTAATTATACAGTTAAGGTATGGTGTATTTGCTGTTACGGTCCAAATCAGTTATTGATCACCAATATGGCGGCCTGTGACTTGTTTTGGGGCTATGTGACATCAGTTACACAACGTCTATAGATCTATGGACACACATGAGGAAGGTAGTGGTTATAGTGAGAGGTCCATAGTTTATAAGGACGTGTCTGGACCGAGCAGAATAGTTACCACAGGAACTCAGAGACGGTCGGATCTTACTTATACGGATATTTGGATAGCACAGAGCATAAACTAAAAGGTACTCATCTCAAATATTATTGCTGCTAATATTTCTTTCCTTATTGGTATCTGTTTATTCTGGCTATTAGATGCCCCTGTGTATATGGCCGATTTTATATGCTTCTTCGTATATGGCAGACTTTTATTTAAGGATCCAGTCTTTCGGACCAGTAGATGTCTTTATTTATGGGCCGGGTATTGGGGCCGGTAGATGCCCCTGTTTATATGGCCGATTTTATATGCTTCTTCGTATATGGCCGACTTTTAAGGATCCAGTCTTTCGGGCAAGTAGATGCCCCTTTTTGTATGGCAAACTTTATTTATGGGCCGGGTATTGGGGCTGGTAGATGCCCCTTTTTGTATGGCCGACTTTATATGTCCCTTTTTATATGACCAATTTCATTTATGAATCCAGTCATTCTGGCCAGTAGATGCCCCTTTTTGTATGGCCAACTTTATTTATGGGTCCGATCATTTGGGCCACTAGATGCCCCTTTTTATCTGGCCGACTTTCTTTATGGGCCGGCCCATAATTAGAAAAACAAAGCCCCAATCTCAGTCTGTCCAGCTCTTGGGTCGCCTTCTTTGTCAGATGTCTATTGATAGTGCTACTAAAACGGACATCTGCACTGTTTTTGCCCCGAGCTGATCGCGTGTAGGGTAGATGGGAAAGAGCAATAAAACCGGGAGAATGGGGAGGGCCCTAATGACTACGTAGTGGAACTTGGACTGGACTGGAAATGGGTTGTGTTACATTCAGGAAATGTGTAGTGTATTCAGACTTCTGAGCATGGTGAAACTAGAAACTGAAAGAAGTAAACTGCTCCAAGCTTCTGAGAGTTGTCTTGTTTGGCATTGAGGAAATAGTACCTCTTTCAGCTCTGATATATGGATGATTCGATGAATAAATATATAGATATGAAAAGAAATAATTTTAAAGATTATGTTTTCAGTTCATCACCAGACCCGTACATATTTGTCAATGTAACTGGGAGAATCACTAGTTTAATCAATAAATAATGGTCTAGAATTAAGGCCAACATTATAGTTGTGCATATGAATGGCACCTACATTTATTGTCAAAAACTGCCAGGATATGCATATTCTGAAAATCATAGCATACAACTTGTTAAAGTCGCACTGTGGGAGCATAGCAGGATTACGTTTCTCTATCTTACTGCCCAGGCCTTAATATATCAATGTGGTATTTTCCCTTTAGATTTTCCGACTCTTTTTGCCATTTCCCGCCTCTTTGTGCCATTTCCCATGGAATTTCCATTTTGGAAAATAAATCGCCAGACTGAACTGTCTAGTCCAGTGTTCATGGTAGACAGGAGGAGACATAGCTTAACTTTGGCAATACTCCCAGACTCAGTCCAGTCTGGCCTCAAGTGTTCATGATAAAATCGGAACGCTTTCATGCTAATGTCCCCTACTTAGGGATTTACCAGAGTCAGAATTCATCCAGTTTCTGTGGACGTATGACTATCTCATGCAAGTCAAAGAGGGAATTGCGTAACATTTCAGGCTGAGGTATTATATTGTTGTCGTGGCATGATTAATTGTTAACCTCCCAGACTCAGTCTACTTTGGCCATGTACCATGTGTTCATGAATTCTAAACGCTTTCAGCCAACACCCCCTAAATAGGGATTCTCAAAATCCGAATTCAGCCTATTTCAAAATAGAATCTCATGCATGTTAAATATGCAGTCAGAATTACATAACATTTCAGCCTGAGCTATTATGTTATCGTCGTGATGCATTTAATTGCCCCCCTTTACCTGTGCCCTATCGTCGTCATAAGATGCCATGAGGCATGATCGACTCATCTATTCATAGGGCTAGACTTACGTAATGACCACCCTAGCGTATGAATGATAACGTACAGAACCATTAATGACCCCTATCCATTTCTCCATATGTAGCGTACTCACTTTGCTTTGATCTTTGAGTTGAGTACCAGTCATTCAAATATTGCATGGGGCCCTCCGGCTATAGCTATACTACCACCACCCATTGAGCATTTCTGCCGTTGCAGCGATTTTAACTGTGCGAGTTGATAGCCTGAGATTTTATAATAACAATATGAGAGGGTAAAGTTGTCCAAAATAAATGTTAGGAATCACCCATGTAACGATAAATCAGTTGTTTGTGAACCATTGTGTTTGCTCAAATAGTTATAGAAAAAATCCCTTTAAATTGTGGACTACCACATGAGTATAAGGCTTTAAAATTGACCGATTGAACTGAAGATTTTCGAGTCAACTACCCTGGCTTAGAACTAAAATCATCCTCAGCATTATGAAATTAATTAAAAATGGAAACAATCTAAAAAAAAAATAAAATTAAAGGACAGAAAATCAATGTAAGTAGACGGAGAGATTAGTACATATATCCTATTGTAACAGAAAAAGTAAGCATCGTCAGCATTAATCATACTTTTTTTTCCTTGATAAAAAAAAATCACTATTCAAAAAAAGGTTGAAACAAGTAGAAGTAGGTACACAGATGGTGTTCTCGATAACCATGTAAAGACACCACGTGCTGTGAGTTCTGTCAGCGTGTTGGTATGTGCGCCGCCTCTGATGGTCCACCGTCAAGTGAACTCAGCGCCCAGACATGCGGGGTTCTGGTAAAACAATAAATGTGTGATGTGGAGAACCGGGCCACATGTCGACTGGGGCGGCCTGAAGTCATCCGTCAACTTGTAATATCTGGGTGGACACAATTAGACACAAATGGATCTCTTTTGGGATTGAGAGCGACCCATGAGGGTTAGGGGGTGGGAAATTGGGTCATTTTTAGCAGGGTTGTGGAAGTATTTTTCGAAATACTTTAGTATATTTTGCTTTGCAGTTTATTTAAGGAAATTGTTATAAATAAGAAAAATTGATTGAACTGAAAGGGAAAATTGTATAAAGCCTGAAACAGATTGTTCAGGGAATTGAATAAAGTTTCCCTGATTTTCCTGTGAAGATTTTTAAAAGTCATCTTAAATATTAACCTATATATGGCATATTTAAACTTAGTTTGATATTAGGAAATAGTTCTATTGTCTCCTCCAGGCCTAAAGAAAAAACAACTCAAAAAAATGATATTCAAAACATATTAAACACAATAATGCGCAATGTAATCAGTTACATCTTTGACGCATTAGAACTAAATGCGCATATCTGTTATTCCCACTCACCAACACAACAAGTAATCTGTTTACTCCTGAAAAGAGAGAGAGTTGATTCTATTTCTGAACATATAAGTACACATGTACTAAGATGGATGGTGTCGGTGGATCCCCCTAAAAGGCGGTCACCAGCGGAGGTCAGGCTCTCCAAGCACATACTTAGTCCTTTAGGGTTAAAACCCTGGGGAGTGAGAGTGAGCTGTCCCTGCTTGGAGAGTGAGAGGCTGGGCGTGGGATCTGGGTGAGGGAAAAACACTGAACACAAGATCTGGAACATAAGTCATCATAAGTTTTTTTTGCAGGAGGGGGCGGTCCCTAGGGCTAAATGTACATCTCTGCGGGATAACAATAGCGGGGATGTTGCCCTGTCGAATTTAAGAAATTTTTGATGTCGCCCTGTCGTATTTAAGAAATTCTAATGTCGCCATATCGTATTTAAGAAATTCTGATGTCGCCCTGTCATATTTAAGAAATTCTGATGTCGCCCTATCGAAATTAAGAAATCCCGATGTGCCCCTGTCGAATTGAAGAAATTCTGATGTCGCCATGTCGAATTGAAGAAATTCTGATGTTGCTTGCCCTCAAGGCGAAAAAAGGCTATGTCGCCCTGTCAATTTTAGAGGTCTCCACTTAAAATATTAATAACTCTTAAATCCCGACCCCTGTATGCCTCTCACTGGTCTCTCCCACGCCATGCCTTAATCTGTTGTTAATCGGGTTAATAAGGGGATTAATGGTAGGATCATTGGTAAGGCTGCTATTTTAGGTGTTAGCAGGAAAGGGGCCTGTTGATACCTGACCTTACATGCTATCACTGGGGTATAAGCTGGATATAAGGCAGGGTGGGAGGTTTCTTTATTTAGAGAAAAGTCAAATGTCAAAAACCAAAACTATGTTTAGGATGTTTGCACGCTACAGTGATGTACTACCAACGAGCCTCCACAATTTTTGGTACTACATAAGTTTACCTTTCTAACCCCAAAGACATCTAAAGGAGACAATTTCTGTCTATTATTCCCCCCCCCCCCCCTCCCCCACAAAAAAAAAAAAAAAATTGCAAAATGCAGTGATGCCACTGGTGACTAAAGGGTTAAGGGTAGAGGTAAGATGGCATTACTTAATTACACTGGGATACGGGGCGTAGAATTCCTGCTGTTGAGATCGAGACTGAACGTGGCTAAATGTTTCTTGGATTCACTCTTACATAAATAGATTTAAAATGTTTTAAAATAAAATTATTAAAAAGCACACACAAAGTTTTAAAATAAAATTATTAAGATAAATAAATAATAATAATTAAAAATAAAAGCTAACACAAAAAACTCTTCCTCACATGACCTCGTGTCTCGTTCAGCCAGTCCTTGATATATACCAAGGTAAAAGCCCATGTATACACGGTCTCAGTATACCGCCCACTCAGTGGATTAAGGCTGTACTAACACGGATTAAGGGACTTAGGAGTGGTATTCCTGTGCCTAGAGGGGACATGTGGTAGGAAGTCTCAGACTTATATTACTCTGATTAGTCTGAAGACTCAGATTCAAAGTGGCAATCCTCCCACGTATTTTATTAGTATTTTAACCCTCCTCAGCCAGCAATGAATTATAGGGATGTATTCGACTTGATGATTCACACATAATTTTATGAATCTTCAGTGGGAGTAGGGGATATTCATAGACATGCTATATATCCTAAAAAAGAGTTTTTAATTCTCCTTTAAATGAAAAGTAGGATGTATCAGGGAGAATGACTAATACAAAACGCAGAGAATTTGGAAATTTGACCAAAACAGAGTGAGTGCTGTTTGCCCAATTTCAGGATTTTCTGATTCAGGAGATAACACTTTTCAAGAATAGAGAGTTTTTATTTCTTGAAATGTCACATATCTTAACTGACATTTCAAAGCTTAAATGCTTTGGGATCAGAACAAATCAACGAAACTTCAACAGGGAAAATGCGCCATGGGAAGATAAAACACAGGGAATTTTTTCACAATATTTGACCGGAGACTGATGTATGGTCGTTTCCTATATTGCTGTATATAAATCTAAGTTACCGGCAGTCAGAATCGCCTAGTGCAATCAGGGATGCAAGTCTCTTCCGATTTTTGTCAGATTTCCGTGTCTTTTCCTCCATCACCCCAAAAAAATCAGTTTCAAAATTTGATGCTTAGAACAAGTTTCATAACATTTTAGGATGCATTCAGATTTTCTTTTTGATATTTCTGATTTTTTTTCATTGTCCCCTACTTACATCCCTGTGTATTACAGGCTTAAGAGTCTGTGCCCCCCCCCCCCCCCCCTTATACCCCATATGACCCGGTTATGTGCACACACCTGTCTGCCCAGAGTCATGTCAACATGCCGTCTTTACACGGTAATAGGTACACTCACTCAGGTATGGCACAAGTGGTTCTCAGAATCAGATTACAGAGGAGCATCAGATGTAGGAGTATTATATAGGCATCACAAATATTTTAATGTTATCCTACGCTAACGGATGTTGTGAAACATTACTGGTGATGGGGACTTAAACTATGTGGTGACAGTATTTACTTATTTTTATGGATTGTTTTAATTAGACTGAATATCTGAGGCCACATCCTTTCTCTTTTTTTCCCTCTTTTTTTTTCAGTACATGTTGGTATGTTTTAGAAAGCACATTCCGACCATTAGTGCAATACTTCCAAATGAAATAACCGACCTTGATAAATAGTCTGTTTTCCACTAGGCGATCGATTTAAGCTACCTGGGATTTGATAATTTACAAGTTTTCACTAGGAATATAATAGAAACCCATGCATGCTACATACCAATTGAAATAAGATTAAAATCTGTTCTAATGAGACAATAACATGTCCTTATTCAGCCCTTACTCCCACTGGCGATTTCGTAAATCGAGAGCAAAATCGGCTAGTGGAATACAGCCTCAAAGTCATGAATGTACTCGGAAAGTACAATGTGAGTTTAGGCTCTTTGTAGGCCTAATCACAGTCGTAGGCTCTTTATAGACCTAATCACAGTCGGCCTTTGGTCTGGCCTAGCACGTAGCAGTGAGAGTGTCCTGTGGTCGGTGTCAATGTTCAGAGTCCGAACCCCACGTAGTGATGGTCAAGTCTTTGTTCTAGTACTCAGGGTACCTAGAGGCTCCAGGCAAGTAACGTATTCCTTATGAGAAATATGACACGTACATTTCAGGGATTTCAGATTTGTGTCTGATTTAAGGTTTTATCATTTCAACACCTCTTTTGACAACTTTTAGAAAGAATTGTTAATATCAAAAAAAATATATAACATTTTACGATTATTTCAGATTTTATTTGTGGTGTTTCAGATTTTATATTACTGCGTAATGATAGTACGTTTTGAAAGAATCAAGGTTGAGGAATGTTAGACGGTTTACAATCTAGATATTTGTTTTACCTTGAGTTGATCATTGTTATGGTAGAAAAAAAAACTTATGCGTTTTAACACTCCAACATTGTTCTATATTAAACCACATAATTGGCAAATACCCAAATATAAAAAAAACTATACGCAGAGACGTAGACTGAAAAGTTAAATCACAGTATTCGTTTAATACAATTGCTTATCAGTCTTCATATAATGTAGTCCTTTAGAACTTGAGAGGTTGGTTTAACCACAATATCAGACAGGTACAGTACAAGTCGAGCAGTGGTTATATCCTGGACTTTCACTAGTATACTCCACGCGTCACTACCTCCACAGTACGTGTACCCGACCAGTTCTGATTGTTATCCTGTTAACCTTTGACAGGCACCGGTCTGACAGGATCCTAAGGTGGGGTCATCTGACAGGCTCCATATGGTTATGACGTGCAACAAAAAAACGTTACTAGTATTTATTTAAAAAAAAAATAAAATTAAAAAAAAAATTCTTTCTTTTTAATGACAAGTCACTATACTCCCACCAGCCCCTCTACGCTGACTACCGCAAAGTGCTCTAGAAAAAATACAATTGATATCAAATGTTGTAGCCCATGGACAGTTTATGGTATCGTTACTGTCAATTCCTGTTGATAGGAGTTTTTCAAGTTTCATCTGATCAGTTCTGGTAGGAAAGGAGTAATCATTTGGTAACATATTAGTACATTTTATCGAAATGTGAAACTCCTGGATATGTTTCTTGTCTAGATTTATAATATATTTATAAATCCTGTTAGCTAAGGCCGCATTGATACAACTTAATCATTGACACTTGATTTAACAGGTCCGTCAAGACGGAACAAACTGTGAAACTGTCTACATTGTATCTAACCAATCAAGCTAACTGTCCGGTTAAACAACCTGCCTTACAGTAATAAATCACGACCAAAATTCACGCAGTTAAACCTGTTTTCCCACCTCCCCATACAAGTACATTGTCCGTCCACTTTAATACTAAACCTGAATCTCCAGTCCCAACACTCTCCGTGATGGCTTGCTCACTCTGCTCACTCTGCTACCGGCATGCCAGGAATCTGCCTGTTGCCATGGCGACTCGCAGACCTGTCAGCTGTCGCACCTGTCTGTGTGTCGCCACGCTGGGCGACAGGCAGGAATTAAGACGGGCAAAGCGTACGTCATAGGCCGCGTGCGTAAGCAGCGCTCAGAGCTCTCACACTTGTGGCTTCCTCCGACTCCCCCCCTCCCACCTTGCCACCATCCTCCTCCTGGGTGGGTGCTCCTCCTCCTGTTCGTGTCTGTTTGTAGAGTCTAACCTCCAGTGTCTCTCTGCTCTTCTCCAGGTGAAGACGTGTGTGTGCCGTGCAGCAACTGGAGGAGTAACAACTACAGCGATAACTATTACAACTACTACCACTACTACAACTACAACAACTACCAGAGGAGAGTGCTGACACTGGATATACTACTAGTACTAATACTACTGGGAATATCCAGACTTCCATCTTCGGAACAATCCAATAGTTTTGTCATTTTGAGTTGATCTGTTATACATTGCCGATGGCCCCTTCAGATTTCTGACCAGTTGAAAAATGACTCGGGAGATGGCGGAGAATCTGGCCGAGGCCCTCGGGCCCGTGGCCGTGCACAAACTGAGGGCACATAGTATTGTATCGGAGCTCGGGGTACATGGGTGTGCAAGGAGTAGGTCACAGGACAGCGGGCTGGTAGCCGACTTTGAGAGCTGCCAGGACGTGCCCGATGCGCTAATTACCGCCTGCTATAAACATCATCACAGTGTGGATGAGAGTCTACAATGTGCCGCCGCCCATGCAGCGGCCAGTGGCCACCGGGCTAACAAGAAGGGCTTCGGTCATAGCCGAAGTATGTCCAACCCACTTGAGCGTCACTCCAAATTCTCGCTCTCCCTACAGGTTAGTGCTTGTAGCCTCAACAAGTCTTGCGATGACCCTGCAGGACTCTGTGGCCGCCCCATGACCAAGCGGCACTCAGTGGCCCTCAGCGGAGATAATGACGAGCTTGACGTGTCAGCCGACACAATCGAACCCGAAGATGAAACGATAATGGCAGCCATGGAGGGAGGCAACAACGATGAAACTCTCTCGGAATCGGCGGCAGGAGCGGCACACTGCTCCTGTGAGGATATAGCGGAACAACCCGAGGGTGGTCCCTCGTCGATGGATTGCCATGCACCATCCGAGGCGGAAGGAGCCGTATGCCGGCTTGACCCTCGGAAGTTGACACTCAGTCTCGATGTGGCCGGGGCAGACGTAGGATTAAATGACCGGTCTCGGACTATCTCAGAAATTAGTGAATTGGACACGTCTCGGCCAGGAGGCCGTCGGTGTCGTGACCGCACGCGATCGGGCTGTCGCGCCCCTGCACCAAAACAGTCTTGGTTGTTGCGACTGTTTGAGTCCAAACTGTTTGACATGTCCATAGCCATTCAGTACCTGTTTAACTCAAAGGAGCCTGGAGTACAAACATATATAGGTAAGTCCACATTCAATCTTTTTACCTATCTAGCAAAGAGTGTTAGAATACTTGACTGTACAAATGTGAAAAAAAGTGGGAAAATAGGGCGCAGATTTTATGTTATGGATCTGTAACTCTAGTCAGAAAAATCATGGTAAGCAGTGGCAGTGCAAGTTAAAAAGGTTTGAAAAATATCATCGATAATCCCCAAGAAAAACAGTTTCCTTGTATGTCCATTCTTAAAACATTACCTCACAAAAACATCCAACTTCCAACATGACCAAATATAAACACTCCGCGGTTGACTAGCAGGCGCATTGACCTCACACAAACACAAACAGACACAAAAGACAACCTCAGCAGCAGCAGCCACCACCCAGTCTAATTATTACTAATAAAAGCCGTTAATCAAGCTGTTAACGAGCAGTTGACGGCCTCTCCTCTCCCGCCGAGTCCTGACGTCAGTGGTCGATGTCTGTTTACGGAAACCTCACCGCCTGACATTTGACTGACTTAGGCCACCCTTAAAAAAGTTTGTTTCCTGTCCACCGCCCGACTGACTTATTAAGGGCAGACTGGTGACTTTTCGGTTTTTTGAATTTTGACATTTTAATTTACAAAAAAAAATATATTTTTTTTCTTCAACAAAAGTCTTAGGTATAGCCCTACCAAAAGTAAAATGAAAAATAAAAGATTTCCTGAGTTGCTCTTTTTCTGCTCACCCGCGGGACAGGAAACGCAATTTTGTTAAGGATGGCCTTAGGCTCCTGCAGGAGTGGTGAAAAACGGGCCTGATTGGGAGCTGAGTAGCGTCAGGACACTTCCTGCTGTGAGGCGGAAATATATGGAGACGTTGTTGCTAAAACTGCTTCAGCGTCTAGGTTTTTTTTTGGCCATCTTTGTTGTGGTTTTCATTCCACAGTGGATAAAGCATCTTCTTGCGGTGTGGGTATGATTGACCAAAAGGAGACTTTTGTGGAAGCTGTGGTTGTGTTGAAGCTGTGACGTTGTTTAAGATGATGTTGACATTGCATTGTGTAAATCGGAAATTGTTAGAATTATAAATTGGTTTAGAAGATATACATGGTTTTGGTTTTGGCCCTTAGCATAAGATGTACACATTTCTAGCTCAAATCAAAGGAATTGTTCAGGAAATTGCAGGCATCTGATATAAGTATGGAAATTAATTTATTATTCGGTGTAAATGAAGCAGAAGAACTCATGAACAGTTTCAAAGAAATCAGTGACGACAGTTATGAGCGTTGAAATTAATAAGTGACTGAAATACAACGGTTTCCTGAACCAAGCAGGAGTTCCATACACATTGCAGTGACGACTCTTTCGGTTCTTTATCAAAAAATTGTCAATGTCGTCAAGTAATCTCGTTTAATTGCACATTTCTACAAGGACAGAAAATAAGAACAACAAATTCTTTTCCAAGAAAAACCATAAAACTTTAAGTACTATTGCATGGCTTTTCTCTTAACAGTTGCAAATAAAAACAAATTGTTAGAAAATCCTAAAATTCATTTCAAAAGATGAATAAGTAAAATGAGTAAATAAATTAGGAAAAAAATTGATAATAAGATATGATGAATATACAGATTAAAAAAAGCTAAATTTTTGTGCCAATCGGAGGACAAGAAACAGTATTTCTAAGAGTAGCCTGATACACCTGGGAGCAGGCCGACCAGGTAGAACTGCCCACCTGTCTGCCCACTAATGAACCTGTCAGGGTCCGGAGAAGGGGCTTGTGTTCAGGCCCATTAAGGGGGCCGTAACAGCGGACAGTCTGTCAAGTGATGGCTGTATTGGCTATTAAATTGTATGTTGTAACTGTGTAAGCAGAAACAATAGTTCTTTTTGTCAAGTACTCAGTGTTGAAGATGTCAATGTTATGAAACTAATCTCATGTATGTAGGAAAATGCTGTACTGCAAGGCTTGCAGTTTTGGAGAAATTTGTCCTTTATCGTTATGGTTATAAGCTGTTATTAGGCAGTGCGTATTGTTCATCAATCCCTTTGTTTATTTTCTTTATATTGTAAATTTAAACAAAAATATTTATTACTTTGTGACTAAAAGAATAAAAAGAAAATAATAAAAGAATACTAATGTGAAGGATCCTCAATAAACTCTTCTTCCACAGTTCTCTAACTCCTTATGAATCTGCTTCCACTGTCTTCGTATTTCATCCTTGAATTTCTCCTCTTTTGACTATTCCCTGAATTACTCCACATGTACAATGCCAAGGGTTTTGTCTTTGCGCCTGTTGATCAGATAACAGTTAAGATATAAATGTTTATACCTGTCAGGTTATATTGTATTGGTATTTTGTTAACGAGGTATATATCTGACTCCACTGTACGTTGTGCCCGGCAGGTAACCGTATGTTCAGCTTTAACGAGGAGGACGTGGACCTGTACCTGCCCCAACTCCTCAACATGTACATCCACATGCACGACGTGGCCGAGGCCATCCACCCCTACATCGTCGCCCGGTAAGTCACTTAACAACAACAACAACAACAACAACAACAACAACAACAACAACAACAACAAAATGTCAACAACAACAAAATTGTAAAAAAAAAAAAAAAAAAAAAATGCAACCAGAAAAAGGAACAACAACAACAACAACAACAACAAAATGTCAACAACAACAAAATTGTAAAAAAAAAAAAATGCAACCAGAAAAAGGAAGAAAATACTCTCCAGTAGTGCCAAATTTATCCTTTCTTGGTTAAATCATTAATATGTAATGTTTACTTTTCTGCTGTATATCAATAGTCTTGCAATGTTTTATGCATCAATTCAACCTTTGTATCGATTTATAACTTTATTTTGCTTGAATCCTCAGGTGTCGTGCCAGTGTAGAGTTCTCGATCCGGGCGGCATGGCTGTTGGGCGCGTACTCAGCCGACGTGCTCAAACCGTCCTGGAAGAACTCACAGGGCGTCAAGCTCAAGAACATGATACTCAGCGAAGAGCTAAGGTAAGTTACCTATTATACTTCACCACTGCAAGATGTAAGGGTCCAG
The DNA here is from genome assembly GCA_936440205.1 of Lepidonotus clava. NCBI lineage: Eukaryota > Metazoa > Annelida > Polychaeta > Phyllodocida > Polynoidae > Lepidonotus > Lepidonotus clava. The sequence goes on from OW387138.1 coordinate 12,965,249, forward strand.
TTACTTAATTAAGGTTGGTTGGTTCAAATAAAGGAATCTGAGCAAGTGCAATGTTATCAGTCGGCTGAAAAGGGTTGCACCTACAGAATTACATCCATAAGAGATTTACTACATATTGGGTCTTTTAACATTGTCAGGTGGATGAGATAAAATGGATCAAGGGATTTTTTTTATAAGTTTGACACACACAAAACAAAAAAGCGACAAGTCACCCATCTAGCATTTAGTACTACCCAAACGTTCAAGGATAAGCACTTGGTTAGAGATACAATCCTAATCTGTCCTTAGATAAAAAGTAACGTAAGCCCTTCAGTTCACTACCCCCATCCCTTTAGTCAAAGTTAACTCTACTTAGGACTGTATATTCAATGAGTATTCCTCCCCTTTGATACATGCAAAAATGTTTTATGACCAAGGACGTTCATGTGAGATCACAGAATCAAGAGGAAATATAAAAAAAAGTGTTGATAGGTCAGCGGAAGACACAGATATAAAAAGGTGTATACAATGAGAATTTACATAATAAGAAAAGGGGTAAAACACTTTGTGTTTTTGAGGAGTGAGAACGTTCATTTCCATTCTCTATGGGTATGCCAACCAAGAGTAAGGGTTTTCTCTTGTCACGTGAGCTACAAAAGCACAAACTCAGCACTAAATCATGCTGATTTTCTGCATCTGATGGTATTTCCGCGCGTCCCCGGCCTTGGGTTACTGTGGTAGCTTGATATTCTAATTTGACTGCGTCGCCACACATGCTCCACTAAACATTAGAAAAAGACCCAGGAACAGAATGATTAATCCTGCAATCTGATTGGACGAGGTACCACAGCTGGGATCAATTTCGTCAAAATCTGACAAATCTTCTATTAGTCTATACCTGCAGGCATACCTCTCCCCCTAGTGTCCCCCTAGTGGAGAATTGTGGAACCCAGCTTAGTAGCTAGACAAGGCTTGGTCGCCCACTGATTAATGGTAGGGGAGAAAAAGGGGGAAAGCAATCAACTAATGCAGCTCTGGGGCAGAAGATAAGCCGCCCCTGGGCCACGATTAGGGCTACACTGACCCTGGAGGAAGAGAGGGGAGTGGGATAGATAAAAGAGAAAAAAATGTATGAAAATTAGTGTACCTATTGGACGTGCTTTTTATAGGGTTATAGTTTTTTTTTTGCCATGCTTAAAAGGATGCTGAATGAAAATATGTTTTTCAACTAGAAAGGAAATAACTTGTCTGTAATTTGGGATTTGTGTTTTGTCAAGAAATTAGAGATACATTTAGTATTGCGTGTTGTAATCCTATCTTCCTGTTGTAATGTATTCATATCATGAAATATCACATATATGAGTGCATGTGATTAAATTCATAAATTTATTTATAAAAATCATTTAAAAAAAGAAAGGAAAAACATGCCACTCCCATCTTGATAACACTCTCAAGCTTGGCCTTTATACTCTGCCTACTTGATGCCATGTTATGGGCCATCAGTGTTACTCTGTACATTTTAGGAGGATGTTTATTATAATCCATAAGTGTGGGTGAGTACCCCACTTCTCTGCAGTCCGCTTTATAGGCGCTATCCCCGAGGGCAGCCTAAGTAGTCAGCCTATTTGTCAGCCTAGGCCTATTTGTTAGCCTAGTATCTCCGCTCAAATAGGAGAAGGTGGGCTTTGAACATATCAGTTTACAGAAGAGAGAAAGTAGTGGGAGTAGGTTTTATCACTTTGGTGTTTCCAAAGAACCAAATGCGCAGCTAGGGAGAATCTTAACTACGCAGCACTGGTTGCTCTTTTTTTTTTTTTTTTTTTTTTTTTTTTTCTAATATAAAGTTGAGCTCCGAAAAAAAGGGTGGCGTGCGAGAATGTTATTCCATTAACTAATTTGTTATCGTGTTATTTTAGAGAAATGAGAAGTGTTTCAATCAACTGAACAGTCCCTAACTCTTCACAAAAGTAGAAGGAAAAAAGTTTTACCCTCCATCTTTGAAATATTGAATTCTTTCAAATATATATATAAAATTCACTCAAAATATGGGCAAATACATTTATTATGCATACAACCTTTTCTACATAATTTTTTTTTCAAAGAACAAAAATATACCAAATTGGCGTCTTCTTCATATTCTAATCTCTATATGTTGACGCTCTTGTCGCCATGGCAATTTACTAGGGTAAAGGTACTGGCGCCCATGCGCAGTATGAACACGAGTACAAAGCGTGTGTCGCTACACAGCGCCCTCCAGAGATGGGGCCAGTCGCGGGCCATAGCCGGCCTCAACCTAGCCGTCAGGTGGGTTAGAACAGACCTATGCCACCCACACTCAGATGCCACTTTCCCACTTGATTGATTTATATATGCCACTTTCCCACTTGATTGATTTTATATGCCTTGATTTGATTTTCCCACTTTGATTTATTAAAGCAAAAAGAAAAACCTATGTTATATTTTCACACTCAAGTAAATCTCTCCGTTGCCACTTTTCAATTTTTTCTTTTTCTTTTACTGGATTTAATTTAAATCCAGTAAAAGAAAAAGAAAATTTTAAAAATATATGCTTCAAAAACTTAGGCGTCATGCCTCAAGAATTTGTGTCCCATCTTTAAAAAAAACTAAAAAAATAAATAGATTGACTAGAGTGCATACTTTTGACTCGGAAACTAGGATTTTTTTGATCTTCTTCTTTGTTTTTTTCTTTTCAAAATTTGTATCTTAACACATATTCTTTAAGGAAATTCAACTCCAAAATTTCTATCAATCAGGGGGTGGCATCTTTGTATAGAAAACTCTCAATGGCAACATAATCTGCATCTGGAGAGACCTCAAACCTATAGATCTCACCCGCTTCTTCATATCGCCTCTGAGTTCATCATCTTCACTCTAGACTCTCTCCTCACCTTGTTTGGATTAAGGATCTATACTGGGTTGGATTGGACGTTGATCCCTGTAGCTCTGTATACATACACTCTCTGGATTTTTTTTTTTTTCTTTTTTTTTTTTGATATTCACGATTTGATATCTAGAAGTTACAACGCACGTACATTACGCTCAGAGCACGTGCTAATCTCACCGTGTTTGACTCCAGGATAGAGTCGGAATCTCTTTGACTCTTAAGAGATTGTACTAACATTTGCTAAAGACTCTCTCTGTTGCTATCTTCGTGTTCTCATGTTTTGTTGATTCATAACACTTTGAGGAAACATGCACTACATAACAGAAAATCGCAAATTGTCCTGTTAAACCATGTATTTGAACTTTGAATAATAGTGAGAGTGGTGTATTAACAGAAGTGGATCATGGGATGTAAACATTTACACCTAATACCTATCCATACCTTGTTAATTAAACATATTTTTTAATCAATTAAACACATCTATGTGTTTCACTTTATAAAAGTTATACATTTAGATGGAAAGACATTATGATGTATCTAAAATCGTAGTCGTGTTCTTTTTTGATATGGAGAAACTTTTTATGTGATTTACTTTACGTTATGGGTTTACCTGGTTTACATATTTAACCCACCCCTGAATTGATTTAGAAAATATACCATAAATAGTGTGGCTGTGGCCAAAACCTCATATACTATATAGTACCGACTCACTATAGTTGATTCCTTGGAAAGTTACCATGGTTTTGGCAGAAAAACTTCGAGTGTCTGGTATTCAAGGAGACCCTTAGGATTTATTTTGGGAAAAGGGGGTAACAGGGACTTTTTCATAATGCAACCTAAAATGATTAATGCCTCAGAATAGCATAACTATCTTCAGACTGATTTTTTCCAAATTGACTACAAAACGTTGTATTAGAAACACATCGCGTGCATACTAAACACGTTTCGTTAAACTAGTGATTATTTCAGAGCATTAAAAATATTATGAAAATTGACATTTAAAAACGCGCTGACTTGTTTGACCTTTTCTTTATCAAATGACTTGTCTGACCTTTTCCTTATCAAAAGTGCGCTAAACAGACATAACAAATAAAAAATATTAAAAACAAATAAAAAAAAAACAGTAAGGAGGTAAAACCATGTAAAAGGTTGCAGACATGAGAATGTCACTTCTTCCCTGGGGCTTGTCATGTTTGTTCTATAACTGTTGCTCTTAATATGACATAGAAAGTTGGGTGGCGTTAGCCAACCCACAGCAGCTGTTTACAGTGTATATAGCTTGCATTGAAGGAACGTGAGATAGGAATAAGTCAGTGTAACTTTGCTTGTTCTCTACTCAAAACTGCATCTTTAAAAATCTGATTTTAGCAATTAAGTTTTTTCGCGTATTGAATTAGAAACTACAGCAGTTAAATTATATACAATATTTCTGATTAAGCTATACTCAGCTACAATTTGGGGTTTGTCCGTACAAGGATATTTGTAGATGAATGTACACTGTATTTGGTTTTTAGGTTCCACAATTATTTTAATCCGCCGAAGATTTAACACATATGAATTACTTTTTTCTGGTAATATTTATATTGATTTTAAAGACATATGCTCATACTTACATTGGATTTTTTTACGTGTTCAGCTCATAAAAAATGTGCGCATTATTATCTTGTTGACTAATAATGCACTGGTTTCTATTGCAGACCATCAGTACGAAACACGATCAAGCCTCCATGTGCGGCCCCCACTCTCCCCAGCCCCACATCCCCCACGTCGCCCACCAAGCGGCACCAGCGGTCACGCTCAGATGCCACAGGTACGTTAAGTTGAATAATTGTCCGCCTAATTGTCCAATGCCACTGGCTGACAATTGAGTTGTCTTGAGTATTAAGTCCTTATAAAACCATCATAGATTAGATTGAAGTTATGAAAAGGAATCAGGTCATAGGTCCAACTCAACCCAACTTGACTGTTGGGAAGCAGAGCCGGGTTTTAAGGGAGAACCATCAAATTTAATCTCGTGATTTTGATTCCATATGACTGTTGGGTGAATAAGTCATTCAGGATTAGATTTTTCGATGCGAGAAACGAGTATTTTGCATTCAGTATTGAATAGCAAACATTTTCTTCTAAAGAAACATTCTTTTACGCTTAATAAAGTGTTAGATACAACACCAGTTTTCTCATACAAGACCAAATATATTTTAGTCTATGTAGTCATGCTTAGTGAAAAACAAAATAATCACATTTTACCTTTTCAATATCCCAGGTATCTACAGCGTCCCCCACGCCCCTTTGAAGCGATGCGCTAGTCAAGGAAATACTCAACTGACAACGGGTGACCTCACCTCCGGCCGGGCCTTCGATAATGGTTGTCGCTGCCACCAAAGCTCGGAAGGCGTCTTCAACGACTTGGTTGGCCGGCAAACCGAGTGTCATTGCGGGGCTGCCCGCCTCGCTCCACAACTCGAGTTTGTCAACGCTCTCATGAACATTGGCAAGAAGCTATCACAGTTACCCACAAAGGAACACAGAAGTAAGTTTGCAAAATATATTGATAAAAGTTTATTATATTTCCGAAATATCAGGTTTAAAAAAATCGGTATTGCCTGGTATCTGTTGGTTGTGGTTTTGTGTAAAAACGTAAAAGATTTAGATAATTATTGAGCAGAATGTATTGTCACATAAACGAGCATAATGAGATAATCCGGGATGAATAGGATGATTTGGAAATTTTGTGTATCCCTGATTTTATGCCATTCCTCTATTTATGTGTGAATCGAAACTATTATCTTCTTAGATCATTATTCTTTAATAAATTCTGAAGTTTCTGTAAGAAATGCTAATATTTTCATACGCATCTCTACATTTACTAATTGTATGTCATCCATTCCTCCTGTAGCATCGCGGTTGATAGCTGAGCTGTCCATGCTGAACCTGAACCTACCGGCCCGCGTCTGGTTACCCATCCACAAGAACAAGCACCACCACGTGGTGCGCATACCGCACACCGCAGCCGTCGTCCTAAACTCTAAGGAGAAGGTGAGTACTATTAACCATTACGCATTGTTTATTATGCAAGATTCATGTTTTTCATCATCTGTTTGCATTCAGAATTTAAGTGAAATAAGTAAATTTTAATATAGGATTTTTGAATTTTTAACATGGAAAGATTACATAGAAAGAGAGTGCTCACCCCGCCAAAAATTTGATTCAAACATTCTAGATAACTTGCAAATATTTTCAGGATAAATCAAATCTGTATGGAAAAAATAAGAAATCACAAAAACAATATGCTGAATTTTTTTTAAATTTATTTTACAGGCGCCCTACCTGGTGTACGTGGAAGTACTAGAGTGTGAGAACGCCCACACCAACCCGGTACCCTCTAAGATACTGGAGAACACGCTCCGCTATACCCGCTCGGAAGAAGACCTTACCGTCTACCATGCTCGCTCCACCGACGCCTCACCGCGCCCTGAGTTCTCCGTTTACGGTAACGCCAACTGTGAGTTTGACGATGCCGACTGCTGGTCGCAAGAAGATGACGATATTCTCCAGTTCACCTTGAGGTCCAAATCCAGCGATACCATTTCGCAGTTCTCGATGGAGAGTTGTACGAGTGCAGATAGTAAGGAGCCTGTGTATATTGCAGCTGGCGACATCCGGAGACGACTGTCGGAAAACCTAGCTGCACCCAAAACTAAGTTTGAGGTAAGTCTTAAAAAGTTGTAAAAAATATTTTTAAAAAAATTAATAAATAAATAAATGAAAAGTAAAAGCCAAGAAGGAAAGATTAGATTATGAAGAAATAAAACAATGATAGCTTTATGAAAGCAACTGGAACTGAAATATGAATAATGCTTTTATCTGCCGATTTAATAAATTAGATGACTAAAGTACAAGAATGTGTCCTCAGTATTTAAGGCCACTTATGCCCCCCAAAAATCCTAGAAATATATATGTTAAAAAAGTAATTTGTGAATTATAAATCTACGCCACCAATACCCAGATAATACTAGAAATAAATTTAAAACAAGGAATTTGTGAATTATAAATTTACATTAAAAATATTATAGCTACACATTATAGGATCGTTGTTTACACCCTGTATAATTCAAACCTCCACCCTTCTCTCACACAGCGTGACCCGGAGGACCCGTCAGCCGCAGCCCTCAAGGAGCCGTGGGTGGAGAAGCAGCGCCGTATCCAGGAAAGCTCGCCGTACGGCCACCTCCCCAACTGGCGCCTCCTGTCTGTTATCATCAAGTGTGGCGATGACTTACGCCAAGAGGGGCTGGCCTACCAGGTCCTTACAATGCTGCAGGTAAGTTTAACTCTAGTGTTTGGAAGATTTTGGATCAGCACATCAGAAAACCTTTAATGTTTCGGGGATTTTGAGCAAGATTTATAGTTAGCTATACTTGGCATTGATGTCTTAAATAGATGGACTTGAGTGGCTTGCATTAAAGTTAAACTTGCAATTTGACAACAATACCCTTTGGATAACAGAAAATGTACATAAATCTCTCTGCTTGTATGATCTTAGATAGAACTCAAGCTTATTTGCCATATTTAGTTTGAAGGTATCAGATATATCTGTTTTAGTGGCACTTCATGTAATATTTTGTTTTGTAAATTTCTTGTTCACCATCATATGAGATTTCGTGATTATAGACATAGAATGAATATAATGTGTTACAAGTACACAAACATTGCTATTCTCTCCCAACATCCCACAACATATCCGGGTATAGAATTCTGTGGTATACAATCCTCGCTAACTCAATTCATCCATTTTCTTCTATAGCGTATCTGGCAGCAGGAGCGCGTACCGCTATGGATCATGCCCTACAACATCCTGTCTATCTCCAACGACTCCGGTATGATCGAACCCATCATGAATGCAGTATCGCTGCACCAGATCAAGAAAAATAGCAAGATGTCGCTACTCAACTACTTCATTCGCGAGTTCGGCCCGCCCACTAGCGAAGAGTTCCTCGAGGCGCAGCGTAACTTTGTGCAGAGCTGCGCTGCGTACTGCCTCGTGTGTTACTTTATGCAGGTTAAGGACAGGTATGTAGAGACATGAGGGACATGTATTTTTGTTATTTAAATTTTCTTAACTATTTAAGTTTTAAATTCTGATTAGCTTCTCTTTGGTAGGAGATATAATTATGAAGGAAATATGCCTTCGGACTTAGCATAAGCTAATTGAAAATGTTAAAACAGTAAATTTTAGCTACAAAATCAAAGATAATCGTGTACATCCTTGAATCAAAACGTTCATAATCTGTAAATAATTCAGGAATTGGCATTCAAGATAGTGAATGGTCAAAGAGTTCACAACACTGTAGTTCTTTTGGAAACAAATTTGGAATGGAACAAGTAATAATGATTGTATTTCGTATTGCTCATTGCAGACACAACGGTAACATTTTGCTGGACGCCCACGGTCATATCATCCACATCGACTTTGGGTTCATCCTCTCCAACTCACCGGGGAAGAACATCGGTTTTGAGACGTCGCCTTTCAAGCTGACCCATGAATTTGTCGAGGTAAGGATCACTGCAGTAGGCCTACACTTAGAATAAGTATTTTGCAAAATGTTTTGTAACGACATGCATCTCTTTTGCAAATAATCAAAAGTAAAAACAGCTTTATATTTAAAACAGAAAATAATAAAGCAAAGTAATGAATATAACATAGTGTCTTTTGACATTTTCTGAGGTAGAAGCAAGGTTGGGTCTTAACAATTGTATGTTGTATGGAAACCTACCGTGTGTATTTTAAGTGTAAGAACTTGGTCAAATGGCAGACAAATGCAAAGATTGACCCATTTTAACATTACCTGAATAAGACACACATCCTAAATTGAGGCTAAACAAACAACAGCTTTGTGTCGAAAGAATACACGGAAAAAAAACTAGAATGTATGCTCTAGAGTGGAATGTACAAAAAAAAAGTATGGTTGGTTTCTGAAGTCATGCTCCAGTTGGCAAACTCGTCAATAGCCATTGCTTATGTGGATTTTTCTTAAAATGTTGTTGAAATGGGTTCTGGAATTATCCCCAGGACCTTTTTATCAGTGAAACTTTATTAACCTGACTCCCATTTGTTGTTGTTTGTAGGTGATGGGCGGACTTGGCAGTGACATGTTCGAGTACTTCAAGATCCTCATGCTACAGGGGGTTGTAGCCGCCCGCAAACACAACGACAAGATCCTACCACTCGTCGAGATCATGCAGACCGGTACGTACCTCAATCGCTCTACTCAAAAATAAAAGTGATCACCAAAAAAAAAGAAACCTTTTCTTGCACCTGCACTATAAAACGGAGATTCACGGTATAATCGTAAAATAAAAAAAAAAATCTAATTTATTTTTAAGTTACACATATGGTTACTTTTGTTTTTAGTTAAAATGAATCATGTTAAAGAGATCTACTGTGTCTATGTGAAATTCCTTCCAATATGCATTACGAAAAATTCTCAATGTAGATATTCAACAACAACAACAAAAACATCCAAAAAGAAAAAAGTTTCATACATTCTGTGACAGTAAAATATAATCCCTTATGAACACTTTAAACTGACCTGGTTGTTTTTCCTCCCACAGGTTCCCAGTTGCCGTGCTTCAGTAAAGGAGTGAGCACCATTAAGGGTATGAAGGACCGGTTCCACATGAACCTGACGGAGGAGCAGCTCCAACTGCTCATCGACAACATGGTCGAGTCCAGCATGAACTCGCTCACCACCAAGCTCTACGACGGCTTCCAGTACTTCACCAATGGCATCCTATGAGAGGGCATGCGCATCCTAAAAAATGGCTCCTGACTCATACCGTAATCCTATGAGAGGGTGCCAACATCTTAAAAATGGCACCTTACTCATCCAGTCATCCTATGAGAGGGCACGTGCATCTTCAAAATGGCGCCTGACTCGTAACTTCATCCTATGAGAGGGCGCGCACATCTTTAGAATAGTGCCCGACTTGTACCTTCATCCTATGAGAGGGCGCGCGCACCCTTCAAAATGGCACCTAACTCATACCGTCACCCTATGAGAGGGCGCTTGAGTACTTTTTGAAATGGCACTCGACTCATGTTCATCCTATGAGGGGCGTGTCCAATGTATACTCGTCCCGCGACGGGGTGCTTGACTCGCATACTATGAGAAGGTGCGTCAGCCATATTCGCTCACTCCTCCGGCCAGCCAATCACTACTGGTCTGTCGCCGTCCTCTCGACTCTTCTCCGGACCAAAAAAACACACATGTAAATAACTGTACTTTTACAACTCTTCGACTACGAGAGAAACTGACTGAGTGAAACATACCCAAATTCTGTTGAATTCAGGAATACTGGACTGGGCTGGTATGCGAAACGAGGATATCCAATTCCTGGCACAGACTACTATAGCTACTTCTTCGGATGTTATTATACCCATTATACTGGGAGCGAGTGCGCTGACCCGGATCGCGTGCTGCGACAGATTCGACCCTTCAAAATCCAGACATCATCGGGTACCCTGGAGGCACCCGAAACCCCATGTGACACGAAAGGGTGGATTACTTAAAAGAGTAGCAAAGTTACCTCTTACTTCTCCCAGCCACTGGTTGGCTGCCAAAGCGAGTGACGTCATTACATCCACTGTGACGTCACGTCACAGGACTACTCTCAGTGACGTCACAACTCTCCCTTCCTCATCCTGCTTGTGTGAGTGCAATATTGAGAGATCGGGCGCGAGACCGCCCGAAGCGACAAGAAACAAACTGCGGTGTAACAGACTAGTCTTATCGAATCAATACTCGTGTCATAATATCCTTCGGTTGAAGACATGTGAAGTTTGCTATTGTTTGGGAGTAAGCGATTGCTATAATCACTTCGATATTCTCCTATGCATTTGTCAACATGAGGTTGTTCCTGTTAGTTTGGAAATACAAGTGCAGCATTATGTGCCGAAGGAGTTCACAGTCAAAGTGTGTGAGGGTTATAACCTAAGAGACTAAGTAGCATTTGGTGAGTTCTGTTTTTAAATATGACTCAATTCTTCACAGCAATGGGGCCTACAAAGCCCTAGTAGACGTGGCTGCGTTGCAAGCTTAGAACAAAATGTTTATACGTAAAACAATACAAAGGGCCTTTAATAGTTTATGCGGTGTAACCTGTATCCGCGAAGGAACCTGTTTACGCTCACAGCGTGGGAAAATAGGCGTCAAGTACTCTTATTTATTTGAAGACTTTGGATAATTGACCCTTTGGCTGGGTGCTGTGTTTTGTGACTTTGTGTTTGTTCTGTGTCCCGTGTGATGTTGCTGTGTGTCTGTAGTGTTTTTGTGTTGTTATTATCAAGTTATGACTATGAATGGAAGGTACTGAGCAGTTAGGGTAAAAAGCTTTTGGCCTTGTCAAGCGTTTATATCCCAGAAAGACGTAGTTTGAACATAACGTAGCATTCAGACTTCAAACTATTCTGATCTTACATTTTATTGGGTTTCTTGCTTTAATCGCAATTTATGTAAGTTTTATATATGTTTTTAAAAAGATTATGATTTGATATAGATGAATCCATTCGATGAAAAAGTTTGCCGACAATTAAATTATTCTCCAGTAAAAACCAAACCATTTCTAATTTTATCGCCTGTTTTAAAATATGATCTGTCTTGGGTTATGATACCTTGGAATCTGCCTTAAGCTTTACATATAAGTTTATCCAAGTATACCATAAGGAAAAAGCCTGTATGTCCAAGTACAAACTACATTTTATTCCATACCTGCATGTGAGTTTTTAATCGTGGGGTATTAGTGTGATCGAAAGTTAAACCAAAAAAGAAACTACAACGGTCCTTTGAAAACGTATGTGAAGCAAGACTGAATGATGCCAAACTCAGAAACAACTGTCCTTTCACGGTCACTCAATCATGTATAGCGATTCCCTACTCTTCTTTGGGTGTGTTGCAGGGTTGCAGGACTATATCTTAAACCTCGCACTTGAATCAGAATATCAGTCCATGTTTACATCATGTAACGTCAACCTACTGATTTGAAATCATAAAAATGAATAATTGTTGCTGATCACAATCAGCATGATTTACGTGCTAGCTGATTAAAATCAGCCCGATTTGTGTACTAGGTGCCTGATTTATTTGCGTACTAGTAAGAAGTCATGTTTATTTCCACTGGCCAAGTTCGCTGTACAGAATAGAAGACTAGTATGTAGTAACAAAAACACTTGTAACTTTGTATAAATATAGTCACCGGCCAGACATACAGTGTACATATTACACAGAATGAAAGCATTACACCACTAACTCGACTTGGAGAGAAACTATTCCGAGGTTCAGAAACAAAAATGCTATATGAAACATTTGAAAGAAGGAAAAAAGCTTGCCAGCATGTTTACTTTATTATGTGATTTTAGACTTTTACTCCTATGTGTTGTGGTTTTGTAATGATATCGCCTGCTGTCGAACTTTTAAACGAACAATAGTCCTGAAAACATGATCATTTTAAAAGGTAAAACATGTATATTACTATTACTATCACATATGTACGAAGTGATCATTATTTCCATACTTGATCAGTATTTTGTCACCCAGAACCAGTCGTTCATATCAAATAGAAGTGCAACCCCCAGGTACTCTTAAAAACTAGAACGTGTACGTGGTATTGGTTCTACCACAGATCCCTTCTGCCATAAAGAAGCATATTATTCAGACCCTGAAAACCCCCGGTCATGATTAAATAACAATGTATATAGCCCCTGTACAGTCACCCATTGATAATAATAATAATATGATCTACGTATACATATTATTACACTTCCCCCCGTATGTACATACCTAAAATAATAATAGTAAAAAAAAGAACGACATGTCCACTGTGGTAGTCTTCTACTTCATAACTGTGATGTTTTTTTAGTGTGCTCTTATTATGTTTATTACGTATGTTTGAAGAAAGCCGAGCGAGAGGAAGAAATCGATGATTCGAATCACGAGGCAAATATCAATGCAAACAATTTAAAAAATCGTTATAATTATCATAATCGTCTGAGTAAGAAGACCGATTCCAGTCACTGTAATCGCCATGGAGTGAGCGTGTGAGATCATAATAATTATATCGTCGTTGTTGTGTCTGTCGAACCTTGAATGTAGTGCAGAGACGAACTAGTATATTATAACTGTGTACGAGCAAGCAGATTATAAGTGAAGACCAAACATTTCTTTATGATGGTACTACGATAAGATATCGCGCTGCTGATTATCATTATTATTATCATAATTATAATTATTATTACATTTTCTGAGTAAAATAGTGTCTGTGGATTGTGTGACTGAGAGAGGGTTTGGGCGCTGGTAGAGTCTGAAAAACTTGTCCTTTTTACCCTTAAGTTAACCACAGCTAAGTTAGTAAGTAGAACTGATTTTTGTCACTTCATGTAATAAAATAACAAAATACAATTATAACTTGTTTTGGTGATAATAGTTAATGTCTATTCTAACATTAGATTAAGATCGGTCAAAAACTTTTTGGGGTTATAAATGAAAACGATATTGAAAATAATTCCATAACTTTGATTTTTTTTTTCCTTTACTTTTTTTTCATAATTCAAAATAAGTTGTTTTCATTAAAATCTCTTCTCTAACTAGCGACAGGTAGCTTAAGGGGTTATAAGAACAGTGATTAAGACATCCTACCAACTCCTACCCCAGTTCTATGTCATCTAACCCAGGGCCGAGAGTATGATAACGGGCCAGTGTAATCGATTAATTTTCAATTAAATTTCGCATGTATTTGGTTTTAAAACTACTTTAATTGACTTGTCAGATTGATTGAAGTCACAGAATGTGTTGCCATTGGTTATAGGCAAATCGTATGTGTCATATTATGACTAGATTAGTAATTGGTAATATGAAGTTGAAGAGATTTATTCTTTCTACTCCGCAGAATATAGCGTAGAGAATGTACTGGAGCTTGCCCTGGGTTAGGTGGAAAAAGTGTGTACACAATATCGAAGAAAACGTGTATAAGCTTTGAATAAACTCCTAAAATAGTATATTACATGATTTAACTCGTTATTTATGCTATGATATAGTTACGGAATCGCATAACTATTTTATGCTTCTCAAAAGAAAATCTAAAATAATTATGAGAAGGAAAAAGTTTCCTTTGTGAGCGTGCATCAAAAAAAAGCTTTCACCTGATTTATTATCAGGAATTCAAGTTTCAGATTTTTGTCTTATTTCAGATTTATTTACTTCAACGCCCCTAAAAACGTCTTTCAAAATAATTGCTTACATCATGCTTAATAGCAAATAAGCATTGAAAGTAGACTTTCCTAATTCCCTTGACATTAATGAGCGCATTTTTAAGCATTTTATTTCAGGCGTATAACTTTACAAAATGATGCACAAATATTCAGATAGGAGGCGTCATTTAATTAATTGTGGCGCCATCTGAAGTGATATTAGTACTACAGAGTCGCCACTCTGGAGAATGAACAATGCGGAAGAGTAAATTGAAGGTTCCGGATATTAAAATAACTTAATCTTGTATCTCAAGATTTAGGGCTAGATTTGGTATAGTAACAGTTAATTTCATTTTCCTTCTGAACTACTGAAAATTCTTTTGGTTCTAGTAAGTTAAACTTTAACTACTGACAAGATACATTACATTTTTGTTTTGGCAGGGTAATACAAGTGTGGACTATAGTACCTTTGAAAGCCCTGCCAAAACAAAGGTATAGGTCTGTTTTTGAATTGGGTCCATTGTAGTAGGGCGGCGGACCATGTAATTGTTTAATTGGTGTGCCCTCTCTGACCCCCAGTGGTGGTCAGACTGTGGGGCCTCCACTCAAGTCTCTTCTCATTGGTCACTGGTGGTAGAGGTAGGAGGGACAAATATCAGTGATTGACATCCACTGCCTATGGGTCCTATATATAGAGGTATGTCCAATTTGAGAGACTGGAAAGCCCAGGTTGCCCTGAAAACAATATTAATTTGTTGTTTCCAATAAATGTACTCATGTAGTTATATCTGACAAACGCTTAAAGTATAAATTTTCAAACTATTTTTATTGATAAGCATTTGATTTATCATTACTTAATTATGTAATATATTTTCATTTCAAATTGATTTTAATTTCAATTTTAGTAAGGGCAAACTAAGAAACAGAAAATGAAATACCCTTTGGCCTTGACTGGCTCCCCTCTCCCTCCCCCCCTCCCCCTCCCCCCACCCCACCTTCCACCACCCTATAGTGGACCACAGAACTGTATGGCAGGGGTGACAAGGTGGGTGGGTGGTGGGGGGGCTGAGGCAGTGACCAGTGAGTGTGGCCATGGCAGGCGAGTCACGGGTGAGCGGAGGGGGTGTCTATACAACCACCACTGCCAGTGACTACTACACACCACCCCAACAGTGGGGAGGGGAGGGGGGGGGAGGGGTGTAGTGGGGGAGGGGGGTCCTTATGTTACATGTTGAATTTACTGGAACCCCGGAATTTATTGTCAGAAAATCTTTCCCTCATGGGGTTGGTGTTTGAAGAGTCCCTGCCAAAACATCGGCCGGTCTCCGGCCGAAATCTTTAGATGTCTGGTAAGAATACTTGACGATTTTTCACTCTTTTAATCTCTTGTTCAGTAAGTACGTGAAAATCAAAATTAGTCTGAGGAAAGAAGAGTCACATCAGAATATTTTTAAATTCTTTTTATTTTCTCTCCCATAATTCCTGTCACACAGTACTCAAACATCCAGTATATGCAATACATACACCTCACAGAATCATTCGTATCGCTATATAATCATTTTTATATATAAATCACACGAAATACGAGTTTTTACATCCTTCAGCATTGACGGGAGTTAGTACAGGGATAAGCTTTGCAGCTGTGTGAAAATATTTGACATGTTGGTGATGGAATACTAAAAGTGGAGAACAACTTAATCAATCTTCAAATCGAATATATTATGTTCTTGTGATAATGGTTTCGATGCACTGTCAGAATAGTCAATCGAAATTGACTGTTCTAAAAAGACGATTAAGTTATTCCAATTGGCATGATGTCACATAAAAATGCCCGAGAAAATATAAACGTAGATTTGCTCATTAAACTCTCAGAAAAATAAAATCTCTTACAACAAACATCGTGATGTTTTAAGTAGCGTGGATGTCTCTGATATTAAGGAAAAAACGAACTACACACGTAAGAATATACGTCGATGACACTTAGAACTTTTGAAATAATTCACATTCGATCCATAACAGAGTAATATATCCCAAAGGTGTTTCAATAGCATTTACAACGAGTTTTCACCAATTCTATTGGTGCTTTTTTTCTATGTTTGTAAAATATTTCAATGTCATGTGTGTTTTTTAATTGGTAAATGGTAATGTAATGTTTAGTTTCCGCGGTTCTCCAGATCTTTAACCTTGTAGATACGGACGAGCCAGTGCTCAGTGGTATAGGCCTCCTCTAGAACGTCGAGCTCGAAGTCTTTGTTGCCAATCTCTGCGTTACGGACACGATCGTATCCTGTTGGCTTGCCTGAAACGAGGAATAGGATTAAATGAACATATCGTTTTTATAGTTATCAAGATTATTTTATATTTCTGTTTGATTTGTTTTCCTTGCTTTTATTACACTGCCTTCAAATACAGTCCTTGACACTTTTATAGAAGCTTCTTTTCTTTTTTAATTTCACAATGCAAGTTGAAGACATAGGGAAAATTAGTTGAGTGATACTGTTCTAACACAATGTAGATGATTAGGATAACCAAGTTGATGAAATAGTTGGCTGCTATCATCAAGACACAGGGTCTGCTAAATAAATCTGAGAGAAATAAACTAATATCGAAGATTATAAATTGTTTGTTTTGAACTATTGTTATTGTTCGATTTAAGACTGCGTGATGTGTATAATTAATTTATCCATGAGTCGTTCATCCAAGTTATTGAGCCAATCAGACTGCGCTCAAAGTTAATTCATCCATTCCCCAATAGTTCAAAAGAAATGGACGATGAGGAAGCTCTTAAAATGAAAGGGTTTTTATTGAAGTAAACATCTCATCCCGAGTCAAAGCCACAGTGAATAAGTCTCCATCAGTCCACCTTCCCATCTCCTACTCAGTGATCAACCACATTTAGAATACAAGTTGTTCCAGCACATCCTAGACCACCCTAGCGCTTAGCTCTATCACAATCCTTTGTCCGAGGTAGATGGTATCGGTAAACTCCAGTATACTCCGCAGGAGCTGGTAGGTATAGCTCCGAGCAGCTCAGCTAACGCTGCTTACTTTCTAATAGTTACTAACTCCAGACTAAACTGACTCGCTCCCTACTTTGCAACACCTTTTATACTGGTTAACAGGTGGCGCTAGGAGCGCAAAATACCTCTTCTTAGAAGTAGACTTGCTAGGCCCGATCCTAACTAGATTATACAATATGATAATATATTAAAAGTACTAAGCTATTAGTACAGTTTGTTGGGTAAGTTTAACGTCCGGCCAACCCTTTTGGGTTCTTTTACAAGACTGCACAATGTGATGCTTTTTAGCTGCGGGTGATCGTATCTATGATATATGGAAGATTATAAAACACAAGGTCTGAGGCCAATGAAATTGAAATCCTGGGCCAGTAAGAAAATTTACCAATTTTTAGACTGTAAAAAGTATAAAATAATTGTGAAACGTGGTGGAGCTATGTCCTCAGAAAAAGAAGAAAAAAAAGTGAAAAGTATAAAAAGTAGTATGCCAAATCCAGAATTATCCCCGGGAACATGAAGACTGTACGTACCTCCCTCGGTGTAGACGGAGCCGAAGCGGTAGTAGCACATCTTGTACATGAGACAGTTGAGCAGGGTCGGGGAGCCCTCCTTGTCGATGCGGAACTCGCCCTGCGGTGTGTAATAGTCGTTCTCTTTGATGTGCGCCCCGCGGTCAGTACTACCGCCGATACGCACCATCCACAGGAACTTGTTGATATCTGCGGGGCAGAAAATTTACACATTAGTGAGTTGAGATGAAAAAGAAATCTTAATCAAAATCTTTAATGATTTACTAAATACTAGTGTGTTTATTAAGGGTTTAATGCATATATTTTATGTGTGAAACTATTTGTAGCGCTTTCTACCGTTGTTGTAGAAACCACTATAGATGAATAGTAAACTATATGCACAGATATTCATCATTAGAAAGGGCATATAATTTCCTCAAACTCTGACAATGTAAATGAAGGTTTCAGAAGAATGAAACCACATCTACTTTTCCGATTTACATGATACAAAATAAAACTATAAATGCAAAAAGTCCTACACTTAAAGTTAATATTCAATTACTTAGGTAACCCAGTGTTTTTTTTCTGTGAATTAAACGTGATTAAGCAGGGCAACAATTTTATCATTTTTTAATGACGATTAGAACTTACCGTCGGATGAGTAGCCGGTCAGACCACCGAATATGACCAGCACGTAATCCACGTCCAACTCACGCATTATCTCATACGCTTTGTCTTCTGTGGAGGCCATAGCCTGAAGGAAAAGGGACATAACAATGTAAAGTAAATTATATCCAAAGGGAAAGGGACATTACAATGTAAGTAAATTATACCTTAAGGAAAAGGGACATTGCCATGTAAAGTAAATTATATCTAATTTCCTCACGTGAAAGATCTTAATATTATGGATATTTTTTCCCTTTGAGTTACAAAAATCTTCTGTAAGGCTAAAATTACCCATTCCCGTAGATAAGATAAGCCTTTGTTTTGTTTCTAATATAAATGTGTTTAAAACTAAAAGTGGTTCAAGAAGAAAAGTTGTTTGCTTCCTGGACTCCTTAGTGAGTTCAAAATTCATATCTTTCTGAACTGTGAATATATAAATCAATATTAAAGTGTTAAGGATTATAAAGTTTCGTACCTGTCCCACTCGGGATATATGCGTGTTATTCCACGTGTTGTTATCCACTAAGATCGTTCGATTGGCCATGGCTGTTATTTGGTAGCCGTAATCCCACCATGACATCACCTTGGCGTCCTGAAATAGAGATTATTCCATGTCAACAATGATTCTTATTTTTTGATGATAAGAAGTATTATTCAGAGTTCATCAAAACTTTGTATATCTGTCCCCAATGTTGAGGCTGTAACTTTTTAACATTTCGGTTTGGAGTCTCAGCAACAAGCCTCCCGTGTAGCAAATTATTTTTGGTCTCAGCATAAAGAGTTTAAGACACAATCTTTTCATCAAAATTATGTATATCCGTAATTGTATTAAACCTGACAGTTTCTTTCATTAAATTGCTGATTTTTTAGTACAGTAGTTTTCCACCAGACAAAAATCAAAACATAATATAGGTATTCTGATTGACTTGAGTGAGTCGTAAAAATGGCAACTATACATAGGTTTTTTTGTTTGTTTGTTTCTTTCCTTTCTGACAAGCGGTAGCAACGATTCCTTTTCACAGAACCCTTCGCCTCTTATCTCGCATACAGGGAAATATTTTGATTGACTCGGTTTGATTGACTCGCGAAAATGGTACTTCAGTTTACATGTAGAATCACTTTATTTACCTCTGGTGTGTTGTGTCGCAGCCAGTAGTAGGCCTCCCTGAAGTCGTCGAAGATGATGCGCCCGCCGTCCCCTGCGCGGGCTGACAGCACGATGGAGGGGCTGGAGTAGGCCTCGGAGGTCACCCAGGTACAGTGGAAGGTGTACGTGATGAGGAAGGCCGTCACTAGGAAGATCACGGCTGATGCAATCTGTAACAAAATAACATTTAAGATTTGTTTTTATTTAAGCAGAGATGCCACTCCTAGCTGACGAAAAAGTAGGAAAAGTAGGAGACACTTTTCCTACATTTTTTCTAGGAGCAACTGGCAGGAAAATAACCTTTAGGAATGGAGATCAGACACTGAATTCGTATTTGAATAGCTTGAAACTAACCCAAAAATACTCTAAAACAGATATTAAGGAGATGTAGGAAAAAAACAGCCATGCAATCCCAAAACACCAAAAAGTAGAAAATCCTACAATAGTAGGAAAAATGGCATCTCTGTTTAAGCGTAGTAGTATTATTTTACTTGCAAAATGCAGATAATTATTTAATTTGCAGAAAGCAGATAGTTATCAATATACTTAATTTGCAAACCTAGTTTGAATGATTTCATCTTTTTTTCTGGTCGAGTTTAATTCCAGTAGTTAAGTGTTGGTTTAAGAGAAAATCTCAAGTATTCAATAATCGTAAAGGAATAGAAATGTTAGTTGTATGTTTGCAAGGTGATATCAAAGCTTAGAAAAAATATAGCTTCAGCTAAATCGTAATCTTGATCTTTGCTAGGGATTAACTTCAGGCTGCGGGTAAGTTTCTTTTCTTCTTACTTTTGTACAGTATTATTTTAGAGATATGCTATGCTTTACAATGAAACAATTTCCATTCAAAAATCTCTTTTCTCTTCCATTTCGGTGTTTATGGGACATTTTCTCTATACTCAAATAATGCAATATGTATCTTTCGTCATATTATTGTAACTGGCACTTTTTCTGTATATGTATACAGCAACAATCAATACCCTACCTCGTTCTTGATGGGGTAGTTGGTCTCGGCCTTGCGGGCGGCCTTCTTCTCCTTGCGGCTCACGTCCAGGTTCTTCATGTAGGTGGCGAGAGTGGAGGAGACCGCGATACCGGACAGGATGCACATGACAGGGGCCAGTACCAGCATGAGACGCACCATCACACCCTGTATAATCAGATAACATGTTAATTAATTTAAAAGAAAATTGTATAGAGAAGTAGCAGGATAGACCCTAGTAAGGTACTCAGCAAGGGGGGGGGGGGGGGGTCTGAATTTCTTGAAATTTGCGTACATTTCTGTACAATTTCAATGCGTACTTTAGCTCAAGGGGGGCGGGGGTCTAAAATTTTGGAAAATTTGCGTACATACTAAATGGAAGGCCCCTACTACAATAGTTATTACAAAACTGCTTGAATCAATATTATGAACGAAGATTTCCCACGGGAAACAATTTGTTGTACTCTCATCCATATCCAATTCTACCGTTTTAAAGCCATTTTTAGTACCGCAAAATAAAACATCTTTACCCTTATCATTGTCATATACATTTAATATCTGTTTGAGGTAAGTTTAAAGAAATATCCTAAGTAAAAACATGCCTACCCTCTTTGTTTTAAGGTTCACTCTACGCAACATTTCGTTCCCTCGACCTACTCAATACAAACCGGTACAAGCCTGTAGAACCCAACATTTTGTTCCATTGGCCTACTCAATACAAACAGGTAAAACTCTATACTCACGGCGAAGTAGATGCTGGTGATTCCATACATGATGATGAAGATGTTGGCATCACTGAGGTTCTTGAAGCAGAAGTAGAGTCCAGCTGGGAACATGAAGACGAGCATCTGTAAGTCAAAGTAGAAGGAGCTCCAGGTGGTGGGCTGATGCTCCGAGACAGAGGCGATGATCGGGATGTTGTTCTTGGCGTAGGATGGGTCGAGCAGCGAGTAGAAACGCCCGGTCCATGGGGAGATTTCTGCACCTTCGTTAAGGATACGTTCTTATTCTTTTTGTTTTATTCTATCTTTATCAAATAATTTTTTTTTATCTAGATCTATTTATTTCTTTTATCTTATTTTATTTATTTATTTATTTTAATATTTATTTTTTTGGGGGGAGGGGGGGTGTCCATTATCCTTATCTTTCCCCTGCTTAACATGAGTTGGTTTCCGATATTCAGAAATTAATTTAAGGTGTTTTTCCCTTCATATGTCACTATGTGATGTTTATTTTGAGTAGTCGGTAATGTTTGTGGACTTTTAATAATACGTCTCGATCAATACCTAAAATAGAAGGGACAAAGTTAGGCCTCCGCCAAGCTCCCTGGACGTATCAAAACAAATTCAATAACATTTTCGGAAAAATTTATCTATGTTAAATATGAAAAGAATGCATTTCTAAGACTCATTTCTTAAATCTTATCGATCGGACAATGATAGGAGTCAATATCCTATAGAATATTTAAATGGTATACTGTAGTAGAAAGTGAAATATTTCGATAATATTATAAACCAGCTTGAGCTATGTTAGGCTAGAACCGGGAAGATCTGCAGACTCAAATATTTCTATTTTGCTACAGTAACTAAACCATTGGTACAATATTTAGTATAGTAAACATATAAAAGGATACTGCCAGTAGCAGTGGCGATTCCAGCAGCGCCAAAACCAACGACTCCGACAGCGAGCACAAGGCTGCGGAAGAGCAGCTGGAACTGCTCGTAGGACAGCTTGGAGCGAACGTAGTCGATGAAGGCATGGATCTGGCACAGACCGAACACACCGAAGGCCTAACCGGAGGGAGAAAAGAAAGCATTAATTTTGTGTGGAACCAACAAAGCATGAACACTGAAATAACATGTATTTAATAAAAACCCTAAGCAACGTGATACTTTATGGGATTTTTTTATGCTAAGGTTAATTCTATGGAATGTTTTGTCTAAAGCCCATATTCCACATACTGAATTTGATGCCGGCGATTTTGTACTTGTTTGATTTTCTGAACTAGAAATCTGAAGATTTTCGGCCGGCTGAAGATGCCGGCCGAAGATGCCTTGCGGAATTTGAGAGGTAAACATTAGCAGAGATGCCACTCCTACTGATGTAAAAGTAGGAAACACTTATCCTACTTCTTTTCTCAAAGCAACTATGAGGGAAATAACCTTTAGGAATAGAGACCTGATATCGAATTTGTATTTGAATAACTCGAAACCAACAACGAATTACGCTGTAACAGATATTAAAGTAATGTAAGAAAGATTGGCTGTGCAATCCAAAATCACCAAAAAGTAGGAAATCCTACAAAAGTAGGAAAAATGGCATCTCTGATTAGGGAGTTCCAGATCCCACAACGCATTTCAATGCGCCAACGTATCTCCCTAATCATATTAAAGGCTAAAAGTGACCGGTGGGGACTCTTCAAACGTGGCAAATGTGCTAACACCCCCCCCCCCCCCCACACACCAGCCACCCGCTAACCCCCCCCCCCCCCCGCCCCCCCAGCCACCGCTGCATGCTTTGGGGCTGCTGGTTTATGGCAAGTAGGACCATAACTAAGCCAGCAGCCCAACAACCATCCAAGGGATTACCCATGCTATTTATAGAGGGCCAATAAAATAATTCTTAACAGATTTGAAGTAACCAATAAAAGCCATGGACTGTTGTGGGTGTACGGACCCATTATGCCTCCATCTCATGGGGCTGACCGTGGGGCAGCGTGGGTCCGAGGCAAAGGTGCCGCTAATAACAACAGATCAAGACGACCTACCTGTGTGCGGGGGGGGGGTGTAGGTGTGGGTGGGGGGCAATTGTCCCAATGGGCCACTGTATATAGGCGACGGCTATAGTGGGGTGGGGGGTGGGGTTGGCAGACGGCAGACGGTAGTTGGCGGTGGTGGTGGTGGGGGACGGTGGTGGTGGTGTGTGTGTGTGGGGGGGGAAGTACCTATAGGCCACCGTATAGCCGTAACTGCCATGCCTGCCCCCCCCCCCCCCCCCGCCCCAATCACAGGGACCACCCTCCACTACTACTGCTGGGGTGTGTGGCTAAAGGGGGTGAATGACAGGTAGGTAGGACCAATGAGAACAGTGCTGAATACCTGAGGGGAGAGGTGGCAGGGGGAGGCAGGAGGGGGAAGGTGCTAAAAGCCCACTTACATACCCCAGTGCACAACAACAAAAGGACAATTAAAATCCGGTATGCCTCCTTTGATGCCTTACTTACATTACATTTACATAATTATATCTTTGTATGGCGCAAGGCATCAAAAATAGCATGAAACCACACATCCTATATACCATTTGAAAGAGAATTGTAAACCATTTCTAGCAATATAAGTGAGGTTAAATATAAATATGTTATATTATAACATATTTATATTTAACCTCACTTCCAAGGTTAAATATAAATATGTTATATTATAACATATTTATATTTAACCTCACTTCCAACTGCAAAGTCAGCATGTGGAATAAAGTCTTGAGAAAGTGCCGTTATTCTACTTTTTCAAATACTTACAGCCATGTGCTCACTGGACTGGACTGGCTGGAAACCGACGAATGATATCTGCATGGACAGGATGGTTCCTAAGCAGTATACCTAAAAAGTGAATAGAAGATTAATGACAATGAGTACATTTACATTTAAAAATGCGAAACATCAAACTGGTAATATATTTTCTACTTTCCTTACATAGCGATCCCACAAATAGTTCTACTCGGTTTTTCTATGAATCAAAATATTTTCATTAGTGAACTTCCATCGTCTTATAAAATTCCAAGATAGAATGCCAGTTTGGAAACTGAAACAAACACGACCAAGTAGTGAGTTCAAGTACCGATTGTATGATCGACATCCGTCATTGCTTATTTACAGATAGAATTAAAAGTAAACTACTACGTGAAGCGATTTGTAAGATCTCAGACGTGGAAACAAAATCAAATCCAAGCAACATTCCTAAATTTCGATATTTTATTGATATTTTCCCCCTTAATATTTTATATTTTCATTATTCATTTTAATTAATCCAGCTTCTGGTTTCCCCCTCTTCCAGAACGAGAATTATTATTTCATTGTACTAACCGTATTATACGCGACATAGATGCGGTGAGAGAAGCGGCCGGTCAACATGAGGGCGAGCACGTGGAGCGGGATCAGGTTGATAAGGAACACGTAGCCTCCCCACGACGACACCTGAGGAAAACACGAACAAACATTCACATTAACATGAGATTTTTGTGTTTTAAC
Source organism: Lepidonotus clava (assembly GCA_936440205.1). NCBI lineage: Eukaryota > Metazoa > Annelida > Polychaeta > Phyllodocida > Polynoidae > Lepidonotus > Lepidonotus clava. Next base: position 12,989,942 of record OW387138.1, read on the forward strand.
TTTTTTTGTATTCCACTATATATTGAACTGTATAAAACCTTATCAGTTGATGTAAATATATCTTCATGATTTACACATAAATTTCTAGACGTAAAAAACTAAAGTAGATATTTTCCCCTCAAAAATGATTAACTAGAATGAAATTTTGAAGCACACCATACATCATACATCTGGTTTTCAAGGATTTTCCGAAGTATTCCCTTATTCAACATCTCCAGAATATTTCGAAAGGAGTGTGGATGAAAAAGACAATTAGGTGGATGTGGATCCCCATAAAATATTTTGAAAATCTACAAAATTGAAAAACTGACAAGATCATTTTTAGAAGGGATAATATGATTTTCTTGAAGACTATTCCTTAGCTATAGATTTCTGAGAGTATGTATCCAAGATGCAGTTTAGTCCTTACCATGTAAAAGTAGGCGAGAGCACAGATGGAAGACCAGAAGACTGAGCCGGTCTTGACCGACTTGATCCACATGGCGTAGGTGAAGAGCATGCAGAAGATGGCTATTCCTTCGTTATCGTAGGATCCAGCCACCGAACGCGAGATGTAGCCCGGCACGATGGAAATCATGGCAGCTGCTACGAGACCTGCTCCAGTGTCCTACATTGGGAAAGGAAAATAATATATTACAAGGATGTTAAGATTTTCTTTTTCGGTATATATCACACTCAGAAAATATATTTGCCTACGTGTCCCCAGATTGCATTTCTAGTAATACGGTCAGTTAAAACTAGAAAGTCAATGACGCCTTGAAGTCTTCAAATTGATTTAATAAATTTTAGTAAACTAACTCTTCCGGGCATTTAATGAAAACGCGTAATTTTCCGAATGTTCTTTTCCCCGCCATGATCTATAATGCACTGGACGTATTACCAATAATATAAAGTGTTATTCTAATATTCCTTGAAATAAACTATGAGCCATCCTTAAAAGTGTTATCTGACCAGCTGGTGAGCAAAAATTAGTCGGGATAGTTATCAGAATTTCCTTCTTTTTAAAATTATTTTTAGGGGAAGTTTTTTTCCCCCTTTTAATTCAAAACAAATTAACAACAAAAACTTTAAAGTTTGCTTTGTTACTAGAATCACTTTACCTTGAGTTCCTTGGTGAGGACGAAGGTGATGAGTACGGTGAGGCTGGAGAAGACCGGGGCCAGGAACACGCACACGTTACGGATGTCGATGGTGATATGCAAGAAGTTCAGCACGTGGTAGAAGGCGGCTGAGGTCACCATCAAACCTGGAGGGGAAGATTTTAAGGGGGTTAACTGAGGTAAAGGAATCGCTGGTGTGATCTTTTTTTTGGAAAGTGGCAGACCTAAAGTTTTATAATCTAGCGGCCAATCGAGCTCTTAGGTTTTGAAATTCAGGGTCCCTCACCTAAATCTAGAGGACCACTCAGTTGCAAAAAGACATAGGTGTTTTTTTTAAAAATATTTATCTACTACAAGATGAGTTGGGCGGGTGGGGGGGGGGGGGTTAAGGTCAAATGATTTTTCCTTCTTTTTAGATAGCCCAATAATAAAGAAATAAATCACAGGTAGTTACCTTTGGAAAAGAGACTGTTTAAAAGTTAAAACTAGTTGATCAGGCTACAAAATAAACCACAAGTCCATATCATGCTGTCATTCATTTATCATCTTGTCAAGTTTGATAATTTTCTTCTATCTAATCCATCTGTATGGTTGCGCTACCAGGTCAACAAAATTGTTAAACTACAAAACTTCTAGGAAAAAGAAGAAAACACTTCACAAGATCAAAACGAACCTGGGTAAATTGTGCCTCCAATGATCCTGCCGAGTGGGTACCAGGCACGGTCATCGAACCAGTTGTGGAACTTGTAGAAGCCCTCTTCGGTAAGGAAGCGGGTGGTCCGGTAGTTGAAGTAGGGATCGAACTCGTGAATAACGCTCTCGAAGCGCAGCACGGAGAACAGACGGGTCGAGAAAGCTAGAAGATGAAAAGTGAAATATTGAGATTATTATCAAACCAAACGTGAAGTGTTGAGAAGGTGAAAGGGGTTAAAACTTGTATTGACTGACATGTTTCAAAATTTGACAGGCGTCTTTGTGAAAATTGTATATTTAAACATTAATCTTAAACATATCCAATGAATAATGCTTCATTGTTAGCCAAAGAAAATTGGGAACATTTTAGGAAATGTTAAGAGGTGTAAGATCCGTTATTATTTACGCCGTGATAATGTCATTTGATGCCTGTTCGAAGATATTTGCATCAATAAAATAAAATGTAGCCACTGCAGTGTCCAGAGCTTACACTGCACCCTGCAGTCTTTTTGTAAAAAAATTTCCAAAGGGTTACAAAATAATTTTGCAATCGTGTATTTGGATATGAACGTTTCCAGGTCGGTAAATTTGTAATCAAAGCAAAAGTCAATGAATTCGGGGCCTGGTGCACGTTTTCCATTTGTTGTCTTTGTGGTCAACAATTGTACAAAGGAAATAATTTTGAATAACATATATTGTGAAGCTATAATATTTTTATATCATTATAATAATAATATTTTTATATTATTTTTGGTGTGGTTCTGCACCAATAGTATCGTTTAATTCGGTCAATGACCATCCACTTGGATTCAAATGTAAAAACTAGTGTACAACTTACATAGGATGGCGGCCATGGCAAGGATCATCATCTTCAGCAGAGTGTCCTGCTTGTCGTGGGACATCCGCAGAAGCCATAATGGCCCTTTGTAGTTAGCAATAGACATCTTGGTTCTTGGTTCTCAGGCCCGCCTGGAAGATAAAAAAGGAGATATTGTAAATTTAGCTGCGGAAAATGTTCAAATATTGCATTATACTTTAGAATTTACTTCGACTCCCCTTCACTAGATTCATTTAGAATAATAATGTCATTATTCTAGAGGAAAAATTATAAATGGCATTTGCAAGTCTGATGTATGGTTGGAGAGAGGGGAGTAAAACTAAAGATGTATAATTTTTTAACCTTAAATTTATACTTTTATGATTAAAAACAAACATTCTATAGGGATATTACAGTAGTGTAGAAAACCTCTGTCAAGCCCTGAAATGTTTAGGACGCCTGATTTTTATCCTTTTTCTATTTTCCTTTTTAGTAAAAAGGAGGGAAAATGGTGCCTCTGTTAGTGATAAAAGGCTTGCATTTTTGGGAGCGGGGGTTCACTTGTCACCATTTTAACTTAGAAAAAACTCTTCAATTTGTGGGTACTTGGCCATTAAAATAAATCAGCAGCTCTAGTCTGGCAGACCTGGACTCAAACTGTACGACAGAGACCATTTCCGCACCAGTCTGACTACCGTATTTCGTAGCAGTCAGAGCGGGAGGGAGTGTGACCTGGACTCACTTAGGGTCACCGGCTTCTACCCTCCCCCAAGGTAGGTATATTGCATTCCATCAGTTATCCCATCAAAAGTGTCCCCTGTTTTTGCAGTGAAAGCTGTAACTGAGTTTTTCACTCGTAAAATGAAGATATATAAGCTCAAGATAATATTTGATGAACCTGCAAGAATAGCTATCGACTGTACATATTTTCCCTTCAAAATAAACATAAGAATAGCTATCCACTGTACATATTTTCCCTTTCAAAATAACATAATATGTTATTTTGAAGGGAAAATATGTACAGTGGATAGCTATTCTTGCAGGTTCATCAAATATTACTACTACTTGTTTCATTTGTGAAAACTTGGCCTTGGGTTGGTATAGGCCCTATCACATGTTAAAAATTGAAAAATGCTAAAAAAAATATTGAATATTGAAATTACAAACCAGAACTATTTAGTTCTGGTTTGTAATTGGCCCCCGAGCTGCACAGCAAGCATCCTAAATTCACATGCCATTTTGTCAGGGCAAAACCAGATTACCTTCAATATTCAATTTTTTTTTTTTAGCATTTTTCAATTTTTAACATGTGATAGGGCCTATACCAACCCAAGGCCAAGTTTTCACAAATGAAACAAGTAGTAGTTAGCAGAATAAAGAGTTCAGCCAACCGCATAGTTGTTGCATAAACTTTAAACCAAGCTGTATATTGACATGCTATTATTTATAATGAACCAGTTCCCCCCACTGACAGTGACATTTAAAATCTTCATTAGATCTAGATCTACTAACGTTTATCTCTAGAGATCTACTTTTTTTATGCATTCCTATTTTAGTTATCATCTTAGACTACAACGATTTAACCTTCATACTTGACAATAGTAAACTCAACACTGTACAAGTACAACAATAACCCTGACTATCATTTGCAAGCACTCAATAAGAGTGTGGAAGGGTTCAGTACTAGCAGTAACAAAACCACCAAAACAGTAGACGTGTCAACTCCCCTGCCAACCCCGGGGTGGGTGGGGAAACAACCGGCTCGACCAGGGTACCTGATATCAAAATGCTGCATATGCGTAAAATACAAACCTGTCACGCATGAAATTTCTGTCAAACACTCCTCGAATACAGTAGAAAACTTTCACATGCAATAGAAGACTACCAAGCACGAACAGTTCGGTAAAATGAGTAAAACCGGCGAGGATTTTTCCTTGTGTACTTACCTCGCTGGATCCAAGAAAATGGCGACGTGGGACGTGGGATGTGGCTTGTGTCGAGGCTTCTGATTGGTCGATTTTCGACCGGAAGTGCCACATGGACAAAAAGTGGTTTCACTTTTTCGTTGTTTCCAGCTTATTTATTTAGTGCTACTGAGTTATTTCAACACCTAAGTATCTCTTTCATTCCTACATTGTTCATTTGATATGAAATAATCATGAAAATACGCTTTTGCACGTTGTTTTCGTGCACGACGTGGAAGCCGGCTGTTTATGAAACACGATTTGTGATTGGCCGAGGCAATCGGAAGTTATCACTCTCCAAGCATTGGTGCGAGTTTCCCTCTTTGTTTAATGTAAAATGACCAAAGATGTGCTTGGAGAACGAAACTGAAAAACAAAATACAGGCAAGAGAGGCTTCTTTGACAGATGAGAGTGACAGCAGGTGCGAGAAAGACGTCCTGGAAAACACTGCTTACACAAAATAAGGAGGTTTACTTGGACTAATATGACTTCCACTCTGTTTTAAACAAGTAAGTACAGTTATCGATGTGTTTAGGAGTTGTGCTTCGCATGCATAGCCATAACCATAGTGAAAAAGAAAACAGATGCAATGTTGCATCCCTGCAGAGGAAGAGGCTTGAGCCTGAGGCCTCTACTGTCCAAGGCCTATTGTAATCAATCACTTGATTAAATCTACTGACGCTTCTCTCAACCTTATAAAGTAGTGAATCTAATTCTACTGGGAATAATTGCTCACTTTAAAGCCATTAAAACATTCTGTTGTAATGGGACACATTTTCTTTTTCAGGGTTCCTTGCACATAAATTTACAGGTTTCCAATAGAAGCCCATCCCACTTTGTTTGGGTATTATCACAGGGGTTGGACAAGGGTTGGACAAAATAACTGTATAAGCTATCCTTGTCTCCTAGAGTTGGGATTACTGAAATAACTGAGAATTATATTTTTCTTAATCCCAAAGTAGATCTACTGATGAAACATTATGATTCCTTTAATTTTACTACCGGCATTTTACAAATTTTAGGAGCAATTTGCAATGGTAGAAATTCATGTTGATGTATACTGGGATGGGCTGTCAAGATACTAGAGGAAAATACAGGAAAGAAAACTTATTTTTCTGAATTCCCTAAATTCTGGCATGGGAGTTCCCTTTCAAAATAACTTTGGAATCCCAGGTTATTAAATATATATTTAGATAGATAAATAATAAAATTAATGGTACCTTTTATTGGCCTCAATACACATATTTTATGTCAGACCATAATTTCCTATCTATATTTTGAGAGTGGGGATTCTCTTTTGTTTAAAGCCGGAGATTCCCAATTCGATCTAATCACCATTCAAGAAGTTTCAAGAAGTTTATTGACTAATGTAAACGTATTAATGTATTTTCAAGTTTAATAACCCTGTTGATTCTCGGCATATTCTTGTTATTTCTCTAAAACCATTAGTTCTTAATACATACACCATGCTCAAAAAAATTAGTTGGAAAATATTCATCCTATAATTAGATGTGCAAGGTTCCCTTTATTGGACGCTGGAACACAAATAGATCTACACTGCAACAGTGCAGGGCCAGGGCAGGGGCGTAGCCAGCCCTGAAATTCATTTTTTTTTTATTCATTTATTTGTATTTATTAACCATAGTCTACTCACTCATACATGAATGATCTTCTGTATAGGTGTGAAAATCGATAAAGATCAAAACAACCAGTAATACAAAGACTAGGCTTTTTTTTAAGACTAGGCTTGTCCACGAGGGGTTCTAATTAAAGGGAGGGGCCAGTGACCATAAATTTGTATACTGCCGTGATCTATACCATCCAGGGAATAACCATACCAAATTTTATGATTTTATCTCTAATACTTTTTATTTTATTCACATTTGTTTCCTTCAAACTGAGTTTCCCTGTCTGCACCTGACAGTGCCTGCACAGAGCAATTATCTGTATGTGACGTCACAAGCAGAACAGTTGAAAAATGTTAAAACTGAAAAAATAACAATATCTAATCTATCTTAGTGTTTTTTATGAGCCCAAAAGTATTCAAAATTACCAAACAAAATGATTCATGAAAGAAAAAATCAAAAAAATCTTTTATCATGGGATTTACAATTTTGAAATTTAAATATAACGGTTTTTTATATGACGTCACATACAGACAGCCTATGTACAGGGGTACAGGGGACTCAATATGTGGTCTGATAAAGGAACAGTTTTCTACTAGAAGGGGTCACTCAAAAGTTATGATGATGTCATATATTTATATATTAGCACTTTACCTATGGTAGGATATGAGAATTTACCAATATTGAAATTTCACTGGCCCCTCTCTTTAAGAAGTATAAATGGGATTATAGGGAGATCTGAATCAAAGGGAGTTCTACCACATATTTCTAAAACAATAACATGTCTTATCTATTTTGGGAAAAACCAGGGAAGCTCTAGAGACCCAGAAACCCCTCCCTCCCCCCGGCTTTGCCACTGATCCAGTCTAGAAACAGTCTAGATCTATAGAAGTTATCTCAAACCCTATTTATGTGTTGAATACTAGAGTCTATGTCAGTTGATGACTACCAAGGCTCAACATTAAAGCAACCCACAACCAATGTTTCCTCTTAGTGTGAAAAAATATTGCAAGTTCCATTAACTGTTGAAATACATTGTAGGGGTATAGTTGAAGCCCTTGGAAAAGTATAAAGTGTGAAATCTAGCTAAAACTTCATTAAAACAGTTAAAGGGGCATTCTCGTCCCTAAGGACGTGATGTTTTGATAGGTTGTAACTCCCGTAGCGCGGCGCCAATTTCACGACGTGACCAATGACGTTGTGTTATTACGTTCTGAAATGGTAAAACATGCCCCCAGTGACGTCGTCATGCTAACATCGGCGTATGTAAGCCTAACAACCCACGGACGAGAATGCCCCTTTAATGTTATTGTCTACCTTCTATTATTGTGGGCCCACACAACTTCTCAGTTGTTTACAACAGAAAGTGATGACATCACTATGATAGGATTTCCCCCCACCAACCACTTTAATCCAGTTCACACTATGTACACTTTGTATTTATTTCAAACAGTGTTCTCTCTAAGTTTTCTAGTAGATTGATGCCATAGGATTACTAATTAATTTGTCTACATTACCAATAAGGTTGTGGAAGAAATTTCTCTAATAAAGTATGTTATTAGAATGAGATGCATCTCTAATATGCCAGCAATTCATCTAGTGTGAGTGTAGCCTTAGTTCAGGCTCCACCAGTGAAATGTACATGACACTGTGGTCAACCATGTACATTTCACTTGACCCAGTTCCGGTTCAGTGCACACTGCAATTAACTCAGGACCAGTCCATTGATGGCAGGGGAGTACTCATGAATCAGTGCACTTGAGGGGCCCTCTTTCTTTAGTAATGTATAATTAAAATGCTTTATTCACTTTAATAGATTATTTCTGGAATATGCTGTATTTGTGGGAAGGAGGTCTTCCAAACTATAAAAGTTATGTAAACCATATTTACAGAATCTAACCCACTACCCCCTTCTCTTAAAATGAGTATCTTCTGCAAGTACTTTGTCAATGACATCATTTCTTGGGTGTCACATGGGGTATTTCCCAGAAGTATTTTAGTCATTGAGCAAACCAAAACAAACCCAAAACTTTGAAACCATTTTTCTCCATCACAATGTGTCTAATGGTACATAAAAGAACATGGAGGGCATTTTAGAATCACCTATGAGTGTGTTAGAAATGCTTATACATTTTCATGAATTTGTGACAATTTTTGTAGCTGGATTGGTTGTGGGTTGCTTTAAGGTTTTTGATCTTGCTGCCCGTCGGGCAGGTGGTAGGTGAAGGTTAAGTTTTACCTGCCCGACCCTAAAATTCGCCCTTATATATATGCTTCATCATTGTTAGATGTCAGAATTTTACCTGCCCTTCAGGTAGGTGACTTTCAAAATGTGAACAAAGGGTTTTGTGTGGTATAAATGAAGAGAAGACTTGAAGGCAGGAGGCTGTAGTTGATGTTGAATATATTTCTCCACAGAACCAGGAGTGTAGGCCTAAAGGCCTATTGTTGCTTAGTGGGTTTACATGTTGACTGTTCTGCTGCTGGACCCAGAGTCCTAACAGCATACCTGCACCTCCCACCTGACCTCTGGTCAGTGACCTAATTACAACTGACCAATCAGGACAGGGGGAGTGCTAACTGTCTAATTACCATAAAACTCTATGATGTAGTATGTACATATTTGACATATATTTTGATTATCATTTAGGAAATTATGATAATAATATAACTCATATAATACATTAGGTGAATACTTGTAATTATTAGAGGGAGGATATGCCATGCCTAAACTTAGGTATGACATAATGCCCCCCTTCCCTGATAAAATTTGGCTCTGCACAAATAAATTAGTTTCCAGAATTTCTAATTATTGATATTTGAGGGTTCAAAGAGTTTATGACTTTGTTCTTTTTCATGTGCACCTGGAATTTTTGTTTTCTACACAATGATAGCGATCTTCTATAGGATATCAATTATATAATGATAGCATGGGGTCTTAAAACAATGAAAGCTTTAACTTTTATAGGCTTTTCTATCTTTTCTAATTTAAGCTTTTAGTTTATCTAAACCAGGTCGCAGATAACAAGGTTATACATGCTAATACAATTAGTTCACCTAACCTTAACATTAAAAGTCATTTGATGATACATGTATAGATTATGATTAGTGTTAGTTTCCCTAACTAAATTTCCCTGTCTAAATCTCTGAAAGGAAAGAAATCTTAATCCTAGCTGAAAACGAAAGTAGAGAATTAGACATAAGGAGTGTTTTACATGGTTAGTTTTATGCAGTGAAATTATTTTGGAGGTAATATTGTCAATTGTTGTTGTTGTCCATATTGAAGTTCTAGTGGTTGTAGTTTGTTATGACATTGATATTGCATATTGATTTTGTTGGGTATCAATTTTGTAGGGTCATTGTCATTTGAATAATTTGAGTTCAGTTCATTGTTCATTCATTTGGGGCGACTTTAATTTCGCTCTTATTTCCAGCGATGAGGTTGACTTGAATATTGCAGGGTTGTCTTGTCGGTTGTCTATTGTAGGTTGTCTAGATGTCTTTTGTAGTTGTGTAGTTTTGATATGGGCCATCTGTGGGGGGGATGAGGCATCTGTCACAGCATCTACCGTCTTTCTGAAACTCAATTTAGAAAAATCTTTTAGGGCGGAATGTTCAAATTGTTGTAAATATTCAATAAAAATTATTTTATTTCATCTCCTTTTCTTGTAATCATTAATCTAACTTCAATTTTGTTGTTGTTGTCATTTGTTACTAGAGTTTTTAAAAATTTAAATCAGATCTGTTAATTGTCAAGTTGTCAAAATAATGAGATGAGGGGTGAAACATGCCTTAACAAATCTGGCAAGTATATCCAGGCAGCGATACCATAAGTGATACCACGCAACTTAAATCCACCTGCCCCACCTAAAGTTTTACCTTCCCCGGGCAGGTGGGCAATGCTTTATGTCTAGTCCTAGCCTATACAAAATAAGTTTACTCTTAAGTTTATTGATTTTGAGCTTATGATGATCTGGAGAGGAGATCTAACTTAGAACACCCACAAAAAAACATGTGGATATTCATAGTCCTATTTACTCATTGCAAAATATGTACACGTCAATACATGGAAGCATGTGTATGATATTAGCTAGTGATACATAAACTAAACAGCTGTAGAGAATCAATCTGGGGTATTTAACAGTAGCGCACCGCTTTCACATATTATCTGTCATATAATAGATCTATACGAATACTTATTAGAACAGTTAGAAAATGTCTTGAATTTTACTTTTATCTAGCCAGAGCTCCTACAATGAACTTATCATTATCTGATATAATCACGTAGACCAACATTTTTTTCTTCAGAGCATATTTTAAAATGTCTAAATCAGACAACCCCACCTCTTCTATTTTCAAAATATTTTAGGGTTTTTCAAATACCATTTGGGGTTTAAACAAAGCTGCCCGTCGGGCAGGTGCAAGTCATGGTTTACCTGCCTTATCCCTAGAATTAAACTGTCCATCTTTAATATATCTCACAAATTTCGCCACCCCCAACTAGTTACAGGCCTGGGATCTCAAAGTGTACTTGCCCCACCTCAATTTTTACCTGCCCCGGGCAGGTGGGCAATACTTAATGTGTGTCGAGCCCTGCTACCCTCATAGCCAGCCTGAACCCGCTTCTAAATAAATGTGTAACAATGCACCTTATACTTGTTTCACTCTAAGTGCCTAACTGGGTTAGGTGCCATGCATGCGACCCTTTTGGTGACCTAGGCGTGACCGAGTTTGTGACCCTGTAGTGTATAATGCTAGTACTAGTAGATCCCCTTGTAATTGTACACACTTGTATGACCAGAGGGTCGGATCCGACAGTTGTTTTAGCCGTTGAGTCCCCTGTCTTAACTTCTGGTTTGCCTATTATAGGGGATTTTAGGATTCGGAGACAATTTTTTTCACTTGCGTTTTCTTCACAAAAAAAGGAGCATTATTTGAGAAATACTACAAGGTTGATTACACACACACACACACACACACACACACACACACACACACACACACACACACACACACACACACACACAAATGAGTCAGCAAAGAAAGGGGGAAAATTAATAGCGAATACCATAAATTATGCAGTCATGTGGAAAAACGACGCATTCAGTCATACGTATATTTAGAGCGATATTTTATCTAATTTTCTTTCATTAAATTGTCGTTTACTTAACTATTCTATGTTATTTTAATACATAAATTCAACGCAAATTTTCTTTCACTTGTTATGGGTCACTGTTGTCAGGGGTGAACCAGTACCAAAAGTTGATTACCTGCAACAAAAAGGGACTTTCACTCAGCTGTGATGTAATATAAAGTGCAGAAGGTTCAAATGTAGTATACACTAAGACCGTTACAATGAATGGGTCCAGTTTATTTGATTACATTTGACCCAACACCTCCTTTCACGTCCCACGCAGTCATATACCCTTAAGGTGCTTTTCCATTGCTGCGTTGCGGATGCGTTTTTTCCATATAAGGTATGCGGAGGCTATGCGTTTTTCCATATATGGAATTCCGGATAGCCTCCGTATACCTTATATGGAAAAAACGCATCTGCAACGCATGAATGGAAAGGCACCTTAAAGGCATCGACAAACAAACCTAAATTTGCATAAGAAATACTGCGACGGTAAATATTTTCGTGCTGTTAGATTTTCACGAATCAATCAGTTGTAGGCATCTTATTTCAGCGCAGTCATAATTTACAGGCAAAATATGTATAGCGCGAAAATAAATACATTTACAGTATTTATGGCGACAGTTCAAAACAGGCATGATGAATAGTCTGTAAATGGTTTAAGTGAGCGTGACTTCTGTCAAAGGTTTTCCGGTTATTAGGCATGTGTAACACTTATGTACTAGGGCCATGACGTATGGTGTTTAACGCGTAAAGATATGATACTTTTCATGAATCTTAAATTTAGCATGACACATACATTAACTTTGTGTTGGTATTTGTCTGAAAAACAAGTTTTACACCTTGTTACTTTTCTTCAAAATGGTAAGTGCTACATTAAAAGGCTGCTCCAAAATACTAGTTCTAGGATCATAAATTCTCACTACTGACCTTTTGGTCACAGTTCTTGCAGGTAGACACCTTTCTCATGACCCTGCACAGAGGTATCTATTGCCAAGGTGGCTCACACAATGTTAGGCCAACAAAAAAAAGTTGTGTTCAGGTAACATAGGTAAAAAAAAAAAAGGGTAGGTAGGTCGAAATATCTTTTCTTTTTGCTTTTTTTTTACTATCCAAATAGAGCCAGGCAGTGTTGGGAGTAAAACAAAAATTTCAAATATCCTCTAAAAAACAATTTTAGCATCTAAAATACATGTCCTGAGCAGCTATGGGCTGTTTTATAGTTTTCCATGCTATTTTAGGTCAACACTTTTTGATTTTGAAAAAAAAAAAAATTCCTAAAAAAAAAGTTAGGGTAGGGCCAAAAATTTAGGGTAGGTAGGATTACCTGAACACAACAATTTTTTTTTTGGCCTTATAGAATGAAAGGTGTATACCCCTCTCTATGTTTAGTACCTAGAATATTACATAGAAGGACCCTTAGGAAAGCTATTTTTATTCAGAACGGTCACGTTCCAGTGTACACTTTCGCCGAGTCAGTGAAAATCACACAAGTGCATGGACGGGAGTAGACACAATTAAAGTCTACCAAACGTTTTTAATTCACAGCTACGATTACAAACCAACAACTTATCTTAGCTTTATTCTTCAAAGTATCTCCTACCAGAAAGACGTACCTTTTGGTTCTATATAATGTTACAGGGAAAGTAATGCGAACGACAACCTTATTTGGGTTTGTTACAACTCAGCCTAACATTGTGACGTAAACACAGAGAAAACACGGGAAATACTCCCCCCCCCCCCCCCATCCCCCACCCCCACAAAAAAAATGTCCGTCAGGGAGAACACAAAAGAAGTCTGAATTTTGTTTAAAATACTGGCAATTTATTCCGCATATATATATGTACCATATGAACGAACTACTCATGATTTTTTTTTCAAGAAAAAGTCTTTGCCAATCTTGATTTAATGTCAATGTATGTTAATTAGTGTTTTCGCCATGCCCTTATAGCCGGCTGAGTCGACCAGCTTTCAGTCTGTTCGACCAGCTTTAAATCTCAACAGCTGATCAAAAATATATCATAACTTGGAAAGAATTCTACAGAAATCCATTGCCCACTACCTCTAGACCTAGGGGTGGATTCAGGGGGGTCTAGGGGGTCAGGACCCCCCCCCCCCCCCCTTCTTTTTTTTTGGTGGGAAATTCCCAAACAGAAAAGTAAAACCTCGTGTTACATGCAAATGCACGCCATTTTTAGTTAGTACTTAGCCTATTTGGCAAACCCCCTTTCCAAAAGCCGGTATCCACCCCTGTAAGAATCCTAGGATCAGTAAACAGCTATAGCTTACATTGTGTTCTTGGGAAAACCCTGTTAATTGTACTAATTGATCAGAACACAATTCGGGAGAATCCCCTAGTGCACTGTCCAGTTGGTTAATTGTCCCTCCATATAGATAGGCCTGTGACCGGTGACATGTGTTAGTCTGTATTGATTGGGGGTCATATAATACCGTTAGTACAGGCCTAGGTCGTGTGAAACGTGTATGAGTGTAGCTAACACCTGGGTCTTTATATACCACTTTGTACCACCGCCAAGTGCACGGTAAATGCATTTATTTTTGCTTTATAGACATATTCGCTAAATATGCGCACCGGCATTAAGGCACGGAAATATATATGATTATGGTGTGATTCAAACGGACCTAAAACATCTCAGTTTAGCCTAAGTTTGATCTTTATATATCACTTTGTACCACCGCCAAGTTCACGGTAAGGGCATTTAATTTTGTTCTATACATATATATTTGTGAAATACACGCGTTGGCAATGTGCGAAAATTTAGGAGTGCAAAAATATCTAAGTTTAACCACACCTTGGTCTTTATATGCCACTTTGTACCACCGCCAAGTGCACGGTAAATGCATTTATTTCTATTCTATACATATATTATGATAGAACATTGTGATATACATACATTGGCAATGTGCGAAACTTAAGGAGTGCAAAAATATCTAAGTTTAGCCACACCTGGGTCTTTATATACCACTTTGTACCACGGCCAAGTGCAGGTAAACCCATTTATTTTTGCTTTATAGACAAAGTTTGTGAAATGTGCATACTGGCGCCAAGTGCAGAAATATTAATATGGTCTGATTCAAACGATAAGTATAACACTTTATATCACCACCAAGTGTACGGTAAATGCATTTATTTTTGCTTTATACACATATTCGCGAAATATGCGCACTGGCATTAAGGCACGGAAATATACATGTATGATTATAGTGTGATTCAAACGGACCTAAAATATTTAAGTTTAGCTACACCTGGGTCTTTATATACCACTTTGTACCACCGCCAAGTTGTAAGGTAAACACATTTATTTTTTGCTCTTTTCATATTTTCGCGAAATATGCGCCCTGCGTGGCGTGCATGAACAGACATATTGATATGCATGGTTCGATTCAAAAGTAATGGGCGGGAGAAAAACAAGTAATCACCAAAAGTCACAGTGGAATTTCCATAATTGCTTGATGTGCGAAAATTAAAAGCGCAAATAGATCGCTTACGTTTACGGTAATTAGATTGGACTTTGGTCTACATTTGAAATTATCATTGATACTATTAGGTAGACATAAAGCTACAAAGGAACCGTTTATTGGGTACGTACTTAATCATTTTCTCATGAATTCAAGACCAGCTGCATGATATTCCCCCTTTTTAATGTCGTATATATCTAAATTATGCACGTCCCAAATGGGTCGAATTGTGACTGAGTGACTTGGGGATTCAGTATGAATTGATATATACCCGGCCTCATATCATCTCCCCATTCGTACTTGCGGTGATAGATTGTATGGCTCATTCTCGCTACATCAAAGGATGAATGAAGCTAAACTGAAATCTCCATTCTTCTTTAACACTAACGGGTCCAACTACTTTTCTATAAGTCCCCCCAAAAAATAGTTGTTCTCAGATAACAGGTGGAAAAAATCACGGTAGGAAAAAAGATTTTTCCTTCTTTTTTTTCCTTTTTTTTTTACTTACCAAATAGACATGGGAATTGTTGGAAATAATAATAAAAAATACTCTAAACTTCCTCTAAAAGAATTTTTAGCAGGTAAAAATACATTCCCTGAGTATCTAGATTATGTCCCAGACTGTTCCAGGCTTTTCTGGTCAGTTCTTTTGGGTTTAAAAAAAATGTGGGAAATAAAAATCCTAAAAAAAAAAGGTAGGGTAGGGCCAAAAAAAATTAGAGTAGGTCGGGTGACCTGAACACAACAATTTTTGTTTAGGCCTAAGTAGTGGTCATAGCAACTCACTCCCTACATGGGAACGTATGCATGTGTTTACAGCCAATTAGGGGCTGTTAAATGGCCATATCGATTTACGCATCCCTCTCTAATTAGCGATGCTAATTAGAAAGCCTAGATAGGACAATGCTAGGTCCTCCTTGATTAAAAAAAAACGCTTTATGTTCAGCGGATTGGAAACAAAATTGCCAGTTGAGCTGGCTTTATTCTATTTTTTTCTAATGAAAATATTATTATTTCCGAAGAAAAATGTGGGAAAAAGGTCAGTCTGGGATGAAAAATGTAATAAAGAAATAATTATAAAGAAATTGAATGAACAAAAAAAGACAATGGGGCGCTTGGCAGGATACATACTTTCTTGAATAAACGCCGCCCCCCCCCCTTTTTTTTTTTTTTATTTATTTTTTTTTTTGGGGGGGGGGGGGGAGGGGGGGCTAAATCAGAATTCTTTTAATGTTAGATTCAATGCTTTGAGGGGGATACTTTTTTTTATATATTTGCAATAGGGCGCCCCTTTTACAAATAATTTAAAATCCGTCACTTATCGCCCTAACGGACTATAGCCTCGCCTTGAGCCTGGACACCCTGGAGGTGATCTCCAGGGATGAGACCGATTCCAGCGGGTCACTGGTAAGCTGGTAGCGTCGCCTACCACCCATAATGCATTGCTGCAGCGCGTCGCCTCCAGTCGAGTTAGACTGTAGTTCCATCCAATCCGCTAGTCCCTCAAGCTATTATGCAAGAGGTAACTAGGCCATGGAAGGACTAGTATCCATCGTGTTGACTGAGTGGATAGCACGGCAGGGTCGGCCTTGCATAGACTGTAGTTTCACCCCTGTCCGCTGGCCGCTTAATCTATTATGTTAAAGCCAAAGTAGGTCAGGGACGGACTAAGCCTTGCATTGATCCAGCGGTGGCCTTCTGTTACACTGGCGGCTTGCAGTGCAGCGCCACAGCAGCGGCAGCAGCAGTAGTAGTACCGTAACTACTCTAATATAAGCCGCAGTTTTAATGAGGGCTAATCTCTGAAATGAGAGAACATCAGGTGCGACACAAATTTGTGGTTTCCATACCCTTTGTACTATTGTACCTTTGTACTTTTCCCGTCTAGAAAAATAATTCCCTGAAAAAGATGGCCAAATGGAAATAGTAAAGGCCTTAATTAGGAGTTTTACGGTAGTAGCTGCAAGTGGTGGCTGCCTGAACGCCATAGCGTCAGTGCATCTTGAGCAGGAGTCATTATCGCCTGAGTCTAAGCTAGAGCAGATGGTGAGCAGCTCACAGCAGCAGGTGGAGTAGCACTAGCAGCACAGGGGAGCAGGAGCAATAACATTGACAGGCAAAACCCACAGCAGCCTCATCCTAGAGCGTATCTCACTATTGCTGCAGCAGGCCGCCACCAACCCATTGCCTGACGCCTGCAGCTTGCAATTGCCTATTTGACATACCGCAAGCGGCCCTCCCACACACAAGCACGGGACAGGCGTCCGTTACAGCCAGCTCATTACTCCAGGGTCCTATAAACCTCCAGGTGGGCTGTGGGTTGATTATATTGACCTACACACATTACCTCAGCCTTCGGACAGGCTTGTGTAGCCGGTCGCCAGCCCGAGCGATCACCATCAGGCTTCAGTCGAGCGCCACAGCTGTTAGGTTTATTCACAAGGTAGGAGGTGCTCTCCATGTTTTGCTCGTGTTCTGCTCAATCTCCCCTGCTGTCACATATGGTAGGTGGCTTGCATGTAGTGACCGGACCTGGAGGAATGGCTTTTTCCGCGCATAGTAGTATAAGAAATTGGGATTTTACTCTGGTGGACATTATTCAAACAGAGAACATTTACATCTTGCCGGCTGTAATGTCGAACCATATGGCACAGTTGGCAGTGATTATGTTATGGATTAAAACAGTTGCTCATACCGATTAATAGACTTATGTAATAAGGTGTTGTAACACAGTTTATATTTGTATTGCTTTGCAACCGCAACTAAAGTGACAGCCCATGTTTGCCTTCATTCACTGATAACAACCTTTTCATTAGGATTAACATAATATTTTTCATTCTATTAGAAATTTTCCATTTTCACAATGGGTCAAACTATTTGACCGGCAGCAGTAACCTTCAGTTATTGAGTTACACTCTACCGGCTGACATGCAGGTATATAATGACTTTAATAGCCCTACACAATCACCGACTATTATGGAGTGTTGCCATGGCAACATAGTAGGTGGCCATTTCCATGGATTATGTATGCGTTGTAGTGTAATATTGTACAATCAGAGGGAATTTTATTGGTTTGAATACATGTATAAGAAGAACGTCCAGAAATAATCCTTAAAATAAATTGGGGAAGGTGATTTGAGAAACCATTCAAAACGGAGCACACAATAATATAGTAACACCTACATAACATGTTATATCTGTATTTCTAAACAATGCAAATGATTTCATCGATTTAGATCAGTTAGCTGGATAAATATAGATGTAAGTACAGAGTCGATAGGAACATTTAATGCAGCTCTAACACTGTGTGTATATTGCAAATAATACAGAACCAACGTCGCATTTGTACATACACAACTGTATGTCTACGGTTACAAATTCCCTTAGAGCACTAGCAAATGAAGTCGAGTAGAACACTATCTATACATATCTATGATAATTTAAACTATCGGCAGTTACGATACTCAGTATGCTTTCTTTTTCGATCTATGGCATTTGCTTTCATGATGTATCAACTATGACCGGTGTATTGTATCTTAAAACCTTCTGCCATGTAAACACGCAATTATTTCTTTCGAGTACGATGTACATGTACACCAACATGTTTTCCATTGTATTTTCTAGACATGCCTATTAATGATATATCCCAATTACAAAAAAGACATACACAAATTCCCCCAGAACACACACACACACACACACACACACACACAAACACACACACACACACACGCGCGCGCGCGTGCGCGCGCGCGCATAAGGATAGTACCGAAGGTTTTACTGACTTTTAGATCCACTAGGTACCCCACTTGGGATATAATAAACGTACGCATTGAGCATATAGACAGAAACAATCTTCAGTTAGGTCTGTAACTATCATGCTGCAATACGTCAAACTATTGATGGGATTTACCTAGAGCTTGGAGATCTTGATATGCGATAAGCTAATTTAGAGTTTATCATATATGATACAAAATTGGTTTAAAATTCGTTATTCGACACTTTACTGATAATTATTAGTAGTAAAGTTTTGAAGAACGAATTCCAACAATACTGATCAGCATGACAGATATTACATTTGCTCTACCCCGGAGCCAAATGTCTTCCTCTGTTGTATTGACAATAACATAATGACATGAAAACTGTATAATCATGTAAGTTATTTATTTGGTAGTTTACACTGCAGGCATATTTTTCCTAGACATGAAGATAAATCCATCTGTGAAATATTCCCCTTCACAAACTAAGGCAGTTGACTGCTTTTTGACAATCGATATTTTAGGGGTCTAGACCCATTATGAGTCTCACAGAATGAAGATTGTTATATTCCTAATGCGTTCGTTTATAGTGGCCTAAGTGGATCTAAAATTCAGTGAAACCTATTTTCGTTATTAATGGATGCGATATCGTTGTATCATTGATTATGCAACATACATGCATCTCCGAAACCGTCGGACATCTGAACACGTTAGGAGTTGTTATATCAATGTCCGACGTTTTACCCTTAAACATCGGACGTGAAATCCAATGAAATTTGTATACTTTGTTTTTATAAAGCAGCATTTGTTGTTGCTAAATTTTGCTGAATTATTCAAAATATTTATTTGTATATGATGACGTTAAACATGATCACATGTAAATATTATCCTCTTAAAGTTCGAACAATATATCTGCAGTTTCTGACAGTTTTTGATTTACACTGTTTATTTCTTCTTTTTTAATCTATTAAACCACATTCAAGTTTATACACGTAAACAGACCACATTCATTAACTTATTTTTCTGATTATTTTTTCCAGGGTCAACCAGTCCCCCAGCTCCTGCCGATTGTGACGTATTCCCGGGGACATGATGACGTCATCAGGGACCAATGAGTTCTGAGGACGAGCGACTCATGTCGACCAATATGAGGAAGGAGGACAGTCGGCACAAGCCCGACTGGAGCCGGTCAGTTAAATTACATACATTGGCCTATATATTTACTTGCCTTCTCTGATATTTAACACTTTGCTTCAGTGTGCCACAATTTTTTTTCTTCTTTTAGACAAGTTTATTATCCTGAGAAAGTACAATTAGGCTTATAGCCTGTTTTCATTCACATCTCAGTGTCTATAGTTGTTCCAAATACAGATTGCAAGTGAAAGATATAACTACAATAACAATTTTACAAAACAGATCAATACACAATTATACATATAGACTATGATAATTTTATATATAGACTATGATAATTTTAAATTTTACCCCCCATTAAACACAAAAGAAAAATAAGTACAAATTAGTTCAAAATTCAAAATTTAAAAAAAGGTTAGATAAAGTGGGAAATCCTACAGGTAAAGAATATTTTTCTAGACGAATATAATGGGCAGAGTGTAACCTGGGGCAGGACACCAAATATGTAATCTGAAAAACTTCCAGTCTAATAAACCTGTTTAAGAAAGAAAAAAAAATCATCGATGATTACTGTGAATGTATATATTTTCGCGCTGCTAAATTTTCGCGCACCAAGCAATGATTAGAATGTATACTATTCCTATAATTCATAATTTTGCGCATTTGGTAGTTATTTCTATTTGTTCCATAATATTGGTAAATTTCTGACACTCACATCATATTTTTGTGCATTTATAGTGGTGCGCAAAATGCGTGAAAATATGTACAGCACGAAAGTTAATACATTTACACTATATGATTTCTGTATACAAATACAATTATTTCGCAAAAATCATAAAGACTAGAAGTTTTGAGTAGGTTTCTGGGAGAACCACCCCCCAGGGCTAAACGAAATATAAAGCATAGCCTGAAAATATCATTTAATGAATCATTTTTTTGCAAATATTGTTTCTTCGCATTGAAATAGTTGTTTTTCAATGGGCATTTAATAGGAGAAAGTTAATGTAATTCAAGTAATGTATTCTTCGGGACTGCATGGAGTGAAAAATGGTGCAATTGCTAATTATACACGTACTGAATAGGTGGTAACGGATGACCTTACCAATATGAGATCGCATTTTCTCAGACCACAGATGTATTCTATGAAACTGGTACATTACGTCTTGGCATAAACCAGAATAGGTGGGACAGTGAAGTGGCCAGCTCCTTCACCTCATGGGTAGGCGGCTCTTGTTCGGTCCTAGGCTTGGCTGCCTCTTTGCCTTTCCCTCCTTGCCAACAACAGGGATATCAAAGGCATTGTGCCACCGGCTGTTGTGTGTATGGCCCTGTCTATGGGACCATGCACATTACAGGGGCGGATCCAGAATTTTTGGAAAGGGGGTACGCACATATTAAAAAGGGTCTCGGCGCCGCCTCTGGGGGCGCCAGTTTTACATTAAAAAAAAACTATTTTGGGCCCAAAAAAGGTGGGGGCGGGGGGTCGGGGGCTGCACGCTTGGTGCCCCCCCCCCCTGGATCCGCCACTGCATTAGAGAACACCTGCCTTGGTAAATGCCATAGATTCAATCATCAAGGACAGAATTGTCAACACCTTGCTCTCGCTGTGATATGACCATAGATATTGATATGGCATTAACCAACAACAAGCAACCAACTCGAAATGGAAACTCTCCAACGACGTTGTTAATTTAAAAGAACATTTCAAGATGACAATGAATAACTTGTTTTTCTTTGCTGCTATTTTATTGCTTGAACTATGAATGTAAGTATTTAATAAAGAAAAAATGTTATTCTTGTAGGTTTGGCCTGAGCTCGGAGCAGCGGGAGGAGGCGGAGCGACAGCGGCTGGAGGGGGAGGAGGAAAATTACGACCAGCATGGCGAGGTCGGCCAACACAACGAACTCTTCACTCAGGACCAGGTAACAAAACTTTATAAAATCAGGGAGAATAGTTCATTGGTAGAGCACCGCTGCTTTAATCCATAGGTGTTAGGTCATGGATTATGATCAGGCATGTCTCATGGATCTTACTACTGAAGTGGTTTACAACTTTTAAAAGGCAGGTTTGCCACAGGTCAGGGAAAAGTTATTTTTTCTAGGTCCGGGAAAAGTCAAGGAATTTTGGAATTGGTCAGTGAAAAGTGGAATTTTAAAAAAATGTCAGGGAAAATTGAGTCTAGTCAGGGAAAAATGGAATTTCCAAATCCATGAGTGAAGGGTTACAAAAATCTGGTGTGGCAAAAACAATTTTGTAAATTGTAGTCCCTTGATGGGCATGTTGTGATTTTAAGAGACGTTGCTGCAATCCAACAGCATTGCTATGGTTACAGGAGTTGTTGAGAAAAATTGTTAGGGATTGTGTATTTCACAAATCCCAGACTAAAAGGGAGGAAAGGAGAACGCCAGGGGTGGTTCAAGACTGGTCTCTTTTTTTTTATTGTATTTGTCAGGGAAAAAAATCCGATTGGTCAGGGAAAAGTCAGGGAATTTTGATGTCTCTGGTGTGTGGCAACCTTGAAAGGGCTTCTGTCCCTTCTCTGCACAAAGAGATGTCAGGTTTCCAATTGGATCAATAAGAACAGGGGTTAACCCTGGGATTTCTATCTCAACAATAGAATCTCAACAATAGATAGTAGTGTACTACCCAAGGACAATGTAGAAGACCAGCTGAATGAACTGAACACTTAGTCCCTAGTAAAAGATATTGATCCATAAAAATAACGTTGTGCAAATGACGTCACACCTCTCAGAACTGGAGGGACACCATATGTTAATTAAATTCAGATCTGTTTCATTCACAATTCAAAAACACCTGAAATACAAAGTCATGAAAAATTAATCTGTAATAGATTTCTGAAATCATGATTTACACTCATTATTACATGTATTTGAAATGTATAATATATATAGCATACTTGGAACTAAACGGTCATTTGAAACTAGTCTAGTACTTAATAACCTATGTATAGTAATACATATACTTACATTAGGTTTATGAATTATTGATTCGGTAGGAGCCACATGTTCATGGTGATCACATGTTGGCCTTGTCTTGTGACCTTGTCTACTAGTATATAGGTCTGATGTCCAAAAAGTGGTTGTTTCATGT
Organism: Lepidonotus clava; assembly: GCA_936440205.1. Taxonomy (NCBI): domain Eukaryota; kingdom Metazoa; phylum Annelida; class Polychaeta; order Phyllodocida; family Polynoidae; genus Lepidonotus; species Lepidonotus clava. Next base: position 13,012,763 of record OW387138.1, read on the forward strand.
GTGAGATGAGATTTTAATCTGGGTGTGTTTGATAACAATAGGAAGACAATTTTAAAGAAAACAATTATTTTTAAATCTTCAGCGACCCCTTGGGCCTGTTTTTCTTCGTAAACCTATATCATTTTCACTGGTTTGGGGTTGATTCTAAACCGTTAGCTTTGGTTCATTACTTTTTCTGAGAAAAAATACTGTATCGTGTAGATTCTCAACAAGGTCTTTGGGGATTTGTTTTTAGATAATTTAGTAAAGAAAAAGACTAATGTTCGTGAGACTACTGATTGAAAAGAAATTTTCCAAAATTAATTAGGACTATAACCTTATCGATTCTGGTACCTTATTCATCCAAAACAAGATTAAAACATGTTTATATACCGAGATTGAAACCATGCGATTTAAATTAATAACCAACACCTTTGTCCATCAGCTCCGTCGTCGAGTTGGGTCTATCTACAAATATGTATGACAGACAGTACATAGCTCTATCATAAGTCGCCTCTGATGATGGCCTTTTATCTTAACCTCAAATTTGTAAGGGTGTTTCGGACAAGCTAACGTTTGATGACTCATCAATGTATGAGCCTATGGAAGAACCTCCCATACATGGATACAACCTATAGCACGCACCACCATGATAATAATGATTTTTTCATCAAGTCTAGATTTTAGCGGGGGCGGTAGTACTTGAGACTGTGAGAGTGTTTAACAGTTGGCCTATAATATAGATTGTAATATAACTAACCATGGGATACACAGGGGAATGGGTGTCCAGGGGTCCTGACCCCTCCCCCCCCCCCCTTTGGTGGAGACGTAAACTTCACATAGAAAAGAAGAAAGCTGCATGCGCCCATACAAATACGCGACGTTTTATTAGTTAGCCTATATGGGGACCTCCCTTTCAAAATCCCGTATCTGCCGATGCTGCCCTTTTTTAAATAGAAATTTCCTGCTTCAAATGAAACTGTCGAACACTGTTCAGTTCGGGAATAAATGCTTCTTTATGAGCGACCTAATAAATATATAGGTCAGTAATATGTATCATTTCAGAACCCCTATTTGTAGCCGCGAGCCTAGTTATTAGCTAAAGGTCAATTCATTCGTGACTGTCCCAAAAAAGTCAATTAGTACATTGAGTACTTAGGTATTTATGACCAGAGTTTGGACCAAGTCAGTATTTTTCCTTCTTTTTTTTTAACGTCAGTCAGCCCAGTTGGAAAACTCATATTCTTTGACATTCTACATTATATAACCGCTGCAATAATGTATTCTTCAACATGAGAAATTGTATGTTACTGCCATCAGAGCTAGGGCTGCAATACATATCACAATAAGAAATTCCATCCAGCAATTAACCTTTTTATATTGATAAGTGTTGTCAGTAGCATTTCTTTTTCTACAAAAGTGTACTTGTAACATTTTTTCAAATAGGGGCAGTAGCGTTCTGTTCCACAGTTCAATACCTCTTGATTCTTGTTAACAACTTCTCACTCCAATATCTCCGCCAAGTATTACTTAGACAGTTTCATAAAGATTCACAAAGGAAGAGGAGCCATAAACTAGAGATAAGAGCTGCGCCAAGACATGTTGTTGAGATTAGGGAGCAGGGCCTAAGTATTCTGTTATCTTTGTTGTATCAGAATCCACCATAATATATCAATATATCACCAACTACTCCTGTGTGTATGGTGTTGGCTATATCTAAAGTTATAGGTGATGGTACACAGCGGAAGATAGCAAAAATGTTATCTTTTGAACTCTTGTTCAAACTTTAAAAAAAGATACCCATAAATTAAGTTAGATAATGAAAGTCAACTAAAAAGATACCCTTTGATACCTAGGTTAATAACACTTTTTACATCCACATTGAAAACTCAACTTTAAGTATGGTTTTCAGAAATTAAGTATTGTTAGACTCGAATGCAAATGATTGAGGATTTCATAACTCAGGATATGATCTGAAAAAACACATACTTACTATCATTATTAGTCATACAACATCAATGTATCATATATTATTAAAGGAAAGCTTGCACATAAGTGCATCATAGTTATATTTCAATGAACTCAATTCAGCATATTGTTCACAACTTGCACTATAAATATAAGGAAAATCACAGGAAAATTCCTAGTTTTAACACAATTATGGGACATTAAAAAACTTGCATTTTATTTATTTTTTTCAAGGGAAATCCCCTAATTTATGACGTGGCAAGGGGAGTTCTTGGGGAATCCCATCTTTGTTTAGAAGGGAATCCCCATCCCTGTAAAATTTATGAAAAGAGTTTTAATCTCCAACTCAAATTATATATATTTGGCATAATGAAACTCATAATAAATTAATAAATATATCAATCTACATCCATTAATTAAACAGGGAATCCCAAAATAACTTAAGAAGGAATTCCCTTAGCTGTGACGTAGCAAGGGGACTATTGTGCAGCCCAGCATCCAGGGAATTCCCCAAATTAAATTCCTTCCCTGAATAATCCCTTAGGAACTTGACTTTTTCACACTCTTACTTTTGAAATATTTTTAGAATACCTAACCGATTTTAATTACATAAAAAATAGCATTTAGTGAATTTATGTGCAAGTTTTCCTTTAAGTACCCCCATGCCAACATTTTTTCTACGTCTCAATCTCATACTAATGTCGTCATATCATTTATATGCCTTTGACACAATAGCGAGGCAAAAACCACAAGCCATTAAGTTAAGTAAGGATGGAGACATAATTAAACATAAAACAGTTTTAATAGCCATTGTGGAGACATTTGTTAATAACATGTGAATGGTATGTCTGTAGTTGAGTTGATAAACATATAGTATAACACAACAAACACATGTACAAGGACGCGTAAGAGTCCGAGGCCCTATGAGTCTATTTAGTCCATCCTTAAGGGCGTTGGTGGGCGGGTAACTTTTTAGGTCCTCCTAGCTCGGCATGTCGGCGCAGACTGGCGGGAGTGTGTATTGTCTGATTGGTTGATTGGTCAAGGTTGACTGAGCGCCTGTGAGACATGCTGTGAGAGTGGTAGGAGCCTGTATGCACCGTATAATGAGTCCCAGTGTTTCTAAATGGCACGCAATTGTGGCAGGGGCCAAATTCCTGCGACCATTAAGTTAAGTAAGGATGGAGACATAATTAAACATAAAACAGTTTTAATAGCCATTGTGGAGACATTTGTTAATAACATGTGAATGGTATGTCTGTAGTTGAGTTGATAAACATATAGTATAACACAACAAACACATGTACAAGGACGCGTAAGAGTCCGAGGCCAACCCAGAGGTTTTAGATGTTTTGCAGGGCCCTGTGGACGGAGTTGATGGTGGCGTCGGCCGGTCTGATGTAATCCCTGACCGCCATGGAACGCCACGTTCCGTGATTCATGACGTCGTTAAGATCGGCATTAGCGTGGTTATAAGTGTGCTGGGCGGCTCCCCTACGTAAACTATGGAGGGAGTAGGCCGATGGTTGTAAGTCCGAGGCCAGCAGCAGCCGATTCCACTGTCGGAGAAGGTGCCTGACAGTGAGGGGGTTACCGTCCGGGAAGGCGAGAAGAGGGGCGTCACCCCTAGCGCCTTTGTGGCCCTTAAGATATTCGTCGTAGGCACGGACTGGGCACAAAGCTTGGTCTCGGGTGTAGGGTAAGAGTAGAGAAGTAGCATCCGCGCTCTTCTGTATAGTTTTAGTCCACTTCAGCGCCAGGTGTAAGCCGTTTGGACCCTTTTTGACGTCGTCCATGGTAGGGTGCCTAGTAGGGTCAAAAGCTGCTGCAGAAGCCGGGCAGGCTGAGCTCTGACGCATAAAACCCATGTATATTAATAGCAGGGCGAACCTCACTAACGGTGGGTTGTCTGCAATGTTAATGTTTTGAAGTACCCTGCGGAGGATGGCCGGAGTAATGGGCAGCTTGGGTTTCGGGGCGTGGCGAAGTGTGAGCCCAACCGCCCTGAGTGCCAGGTCAACCCTGTAGTGTAGCAGAGGAGCGAGACGTAATCCTGCCATCCGGTAAAAAGTCCTTAGTTGTGTGACCATGTTAGAAATGGTGCCGGGAGACCTATAGTTGGCTGCCAGGTATTCGACAAACCAGCAGATATGTATATATGATACCCTCCTGTAGTTGACTCTAATCTTGTTACAGAATGAAACGAAGAGAGAGACCGTGGAGGCGCGGCCTGCGTTAGTGCCCGGCCTATGGGCTTGACGCTGTCGGGCCGCCGCATCCTTTGCGAACTTGGAGATGAGGGGATCTGAAATTACACAAAGTCACCATAATCAAAGCTGTCAGCCAGGACCTCCACCTCTGATAACTGGAGCCTGGCGACCATAGCGTAGGCCATGTCCCGGTGTTTTCCATCTACATAGGCACGACTTAAGGCATCCGGGAGGGCCATACCCTCTCCGGGGACATGTGTGAAGCGCAGGGTGGTGTCTGTCTCCGCCGCATGGTACCACAGTGCTCTCGCCGCCGCGGCGAGCACTGGATCCCTGGCCCGCCCCGATGTGAATGCGTCCACCGCGGCCCTGTTGTCACAGTGGACTTCCACTGTGCCCCCTGCCTGGGTCGGGGTTACCAGGACCCTGACTGCAGCCATGCAGTTCAGGGCCTCGAGTTGAGTTATGTGGTGGGCATGGGTGGTTCCTTCGGGAAACCTATAGATGTAGTAGGTCTCCTCGTCCGCGGCTCCCGCCCCCTGCAAACATGCGTCAGCCCAGATGCGCTTGACGACTCGGTTGACTGGGAGGACGGCGCGGCCGTTGAACTTAGCCAGGTATTTCGTGAACCATTTACAATCTGCCTTAACCTGTGGGGAGACATCTATGTAGTCCGACTGGGCGGCCCTCAAGGCTGCCAACATCCTACATATGAAAAGACGAGCGGCTCTCACGATCTTTGCCACATGGTTGGCCAAGCCTATGAGTCGCTGCATAAACTTTCTGCCAACGGTTGTTGACCGTGCCGCAGAGGCCATACAGCGTTTTGTTTGATCCACCTTCTGTTGCGGGATCGACAGCCGATTGTTGCGGATGTCGAAGTTTATCCCGAGCCACTTGACTGTGGGTGAAGGGGGTTGCAACTTGGCCTCCGCCGCTTTCAGTCCCAAACCGGCGATGAGTTCCTTAGTTGCCTCGTATTCCCTGTCCGCTATCTGTTTGGTTGGGGATACCAGGATGACATCATCCAGGTACATATGGGCCCGGATCCCCCTCGTTGCTAAGGCCCTTACAACAAACTCGGCAATTGTTTGCATCGCGTATGAGGACATACGCGAGCCGAACGGTATTCTTTGATCAAAATAGTATCTACCCTTGTTCTTGATGCCGAGGAGCGGCCAGTCCAGGGGAGACACCGGAAAGTGTCTATATGCTCTTGACAAATCCACTACGGCCAAGTGCACATCCCCAGGGCAAGTGTCCGCTATGGACTGGACTGCGTGGTCGACGGTCGGTAGGTTGTGGACCGCCTCCTCATCATTAAAGGTGTGTGGCTTTATGAACTCGTTGACGCCCCCATCGGGGAACGACAAGTCCACAATTATGCGACGGGCATCAGTCTCTGCCTTCTCACGTGACATGATCGGGCTGGTAACGAACCAAGGAGTGAATGGTGGGTTCGTGTAGGGACCTGAGAGTGCCCCTAACTCGGTCTCCTTATCAATATATTCGTCAACATGGTTCTGGTAACGTGTGGCCGATGAGTGATTGGAAGTGTCCGATCTGTTGTAGAGTGGAGGGCCTTTATACTGTATGGGGAACCCGTATGTGATCCCTTCCAACACAGTGATATCTGCCCTGTGTCCAGTTGACTCAGCTTCCCAGCGCTGTATATTCAGCGACGTCTCAATGTGGATCCTCGCTCCCGCGTGGTTGTGTTTGCCTGCAGCCCTCACTGTATCGTATATCCTTGCCAGCCTGCTCGGTACCGCCTTGTCTGGGAAAGGCCACTTGCTGTAATCTGGGGAGGGAGGGTCGTCCGCCCCGTCAGTGGGGTTGCCGTTCGCTGGATGCGGGGTATTGTTGTTCATGCCCAGGTGAGAGGCGGTCAGTGGGTCAGGGCACTCACGTCCGGTTGACCTCTGATCATCCGGGGGCCGGCCAGTTGGTCGTAGGTTGTTTACTCCTATACTCTCCTTGAGTGTGGGGTCGACCGTCGGCTCCTGCCGATTAGCACTCCCGTGCCGGTTGTAATTGCCCTGGCCGTCCTCATTGGCGGGCACTGCACTCTCCCAATTGTTTGCCGGGCCCGCGCCTGCGATCTCGTCAGCGGGGGCGGCAATCAAGTGGGCAGTAGCGGGGGCGCGCCTCGTTGCGTCACCCGCTTGGCCCGGTGCCAGGGCCTGGTGGCTGCCCGCGTGGGTTTGTTTACCTGCTGTTTGGGTTTTTGGCTGGTGTTGGTGTCCTTGTTGCCCATCACGCCATTTCTCCGCAGGCTGTTGCTGCGGCGTCGGTTGTATTTTCTTCTGGTGTACTGTTTCGGCTCCGTCCGTGTTCACTTCTTCATTGTGCTGGTCGGGGCCGGCTTCTAGTTTTTTGACGTGTTGTTATCCCTCTTGTAGTCCTTCTTGGCTGCTTGTTGTGGGTACTTTCTCCTGTGCTCCTGCCGGGCCTCCTCCTGTGCTGCTCTCAAGGCCGGCTTCTTCTTACATGTCTTGGCTGGGTGTGTGCCCGTGGTGTCACCCAGCCCGTAGAAGCAGATTGCACAGGTATGTGCCCACTCTATCCCGTCGACTATGTGGGTCTTCGCCTCTTTACACCTATCGGTGTTGTGGGCGTGACACGGTATGTAGGTGGGGGGGCCAGGCTGCCCCTTTAGCCATGACAGCCTCATCCTATCCCTGGCGAACAGCTCATCATCGAGCCAGTCGGCCTGGTGGTCCTCTATATGTGAGAGGCACGCCTGACTCCATTCACGGACTGCGGGCCATTCCAGTGTGGCCGCATCCTCTGCGACTTTGGATGCATGATCTATAACTGCATATGTCTCAGAGAGCGGATCCAGTGTGTCCGCCACCATCCTTAGCAGTCCACACAGGTGTTCCGGGAGAGTAAGGTCCCTCCTGGACCGCCTCAGTCGTGCCTTCTTTTTCAACACCGGTGGTAAATTATTGTATGGGCCTAGTGTAAGGCGTGAGGTTGACAATCTCTTACCTCTGGAACTTCCCATATCCGGGTATTGGGAGTCCAACGCCCTGGCCCTTTCCCTAAGGGTCGCCGCATCCCTGCGCAGCGACCTTGGTGATGGGAATCTTTCGTCTCGTTGCCTGTTGTCGCGCCGCCGACCGCCCCTATCCAGGGTTGGGGATCGTGAGCGCGACGACCTGCCGTGTGATCCACGCCGGCTTGATGCCGACCTGGATTTAGTGTGCCTTCTCCGGTAGTGGCGCGATGATGATCTAGCCGAATAGCGGCTAGTTGAGCGCCGCCTCCTAGTCCTGGAGACGGACCGTCGTGCGCTGCGCCTGGATGATGACCTGGGGGAGCGTCGATGAGCGGCGTCCCTCCTGGTGGACGCCCTGGATGACGACCTGTACCGTGGGGTGGGGGGCGTCCTTCTATCGCTTCGGCGCCTGGTCCTGGTCCTCCCCCTACGATGTGAACGGTTGGGGGGTGTCCTACTGCGGGTGGTGCTGCGCGGCTTCCTCGTCGCGGACCTTCTCTCACTGTGGTCTTTCGATCTTGGCCTCGATTTTGAGCGGTCACTGCGATCTTGTAAGCCTTTAATAGTTTCCTGAAGCTCCTTTATGGTCTTCTGGTACTCATCTATCTGTTTGTCCTTGTCGGCAGCAGGTGGTTGTGGGCCCGGCTCGGGCTCCTGCCGCCCGCCGCCGTCCTCTGGCACCTTCTCATTACCGTCGGCGTCCTTGTCCGCCATGTTGGTTGTGCTTTCCACCGGTTGCGTCCTGCTAGCCGTTGGTATGTACGCCTCGGTAGTGCGTCTGCTGCGTCGTCGGTTCTTCGCCGATCTACGTGGCGATTGTGCGTAGACTCGCCTGAGGTCTCTTGTCGACTTCCTTAGGACCCTGGTATTATTTTCCATAGGGGTGTATTACCCGGGATACACAGGATTCTTGCTTCCTTTAGGAGAGCTAACTTTTTAGGTCCTCCTAGCTCGGCATGTCGGCGCAGACTGGCGGGAGTGTGTATTGTCTGATTGGTTGATTGGTCAAGGTTGACTGAGCGCCTGTGAGACATGCTGTGAGAGTGGTAGGAGCCTGTATGCACCGTATAATGAGTCCCAGTGTTTCTAAATGGCACGCAATTGTGGCAGGGGCCAAATTCCTGCGACAATGAGAACCAATATTATCATAGTGGTATACGGGCCGGTAATGTATCCTAACTATATATGTGTATCTCCGGTTCCTATGATACGTCAGACAGTATCAGTTACTGTTAGTTAATTATTACTGTGACATACTGTAGGGCAGTATTGCCCATGGGGACTGCGGTCTATAACACAGCTGGTGGTGGCCGGGAGATAACAGCTACAGATAATTATATACACCTAATGTAAAACACTGCAATATTTTCGTCACATGCCGAGATTTGAGGGATTCAGGATTTTCTCAAGTGGATAGTTCCTTTTGGCTTTTTGGCCAAATCTATTGTATTGCATTGTTTATTATGTCCTTTGATATTATTTATACATAAAAGAAAATTCTAAGATTTTTTTAAGGGGGAGGCGTACTATCGAAAAAATCAAAATATCACTTTAAACACCATACCTTATCTGAATTAGGATGATTTGGTCTTTATAAAAATAGTTTTGTATTCTTTAGAACCCACATTTATCATGTTTTTAGGTGATGTATGAACAAGGTAATAAAAAATGATTTTCTGTGAAATTTTAAAGATGGCTTAAATATCATATTAACCCTAAAAGATTTTTGGACACCATCTGTTTTCTTAATGTGGATGATTTGCTCTTTCTAAGTCTGTTTTCAATTTAACTTTACCCCTCCAAAAGACCTTATGACACATGGCACACCACTATTTGGTGATGATCCATCAGTCAGACATAGGATTTATTTCTTGGAAAATAATATTATGGTTAATCAATATCCTTGCTTACACGTATTAATCAAATCCCTGCTCCACCGATTGCCCCCGCATATGAGACACAAACACAAACAATTTTTTAATTGTTTGTTGTCAAATTAACGTCAGGTACACATGGTCTTCCAGTTGATTAAGGAGATACTTTTAAACATACATAGATTTTTTTTTTGTGAGCCCTTAATTATAGTTTTTAGTATTGTAGCTTATGGGAAGGGCTCACTCAATCAGTCATGTCTTTTGTAGGTATTTGGGCTTTGATCTGATTGCCCGGTTACACAATCTTACATACAAGTAGCTACAGGCCTTTGTCCACCGGCATGCATTTGTAAGCAGGACAATTAGTGTGCATCAAGTGTAATTTAGTGGGCAGGCCTCTCCCTTGCACCCTACCCCACCCCCACTCCTTGAACTCAGTTCAAGGAGTGGGGGTGGGGTAGGGTGCAGTTTGAGAAGCCAGAAGTGGGTTACATAACCAGTACTTGAGCTACAGTCACCTGCAGGTGGCTGGGTGCAGGGGACCGGGGCATTGACAGTCCACTCAACATAGTGGGGGGGGGGGGGGGTGCTTGGCCAGGTAGAGGGAGGAGGCAGTCAGGGTCTTGGCAGTCAGTGTATGCAAGGCCGGGTAGGGGGAGGAGGAGAGGGGGGGGGGGGGTCATGGTTGCTTGGGCGCATGGACAGTGATATAGGAGGGAGTCCTATTGGTCAACCTGATTGACCAATGAGTGTACAGCTGCCCGGGACAGCTGCACTGCCCAATGGACACTACTGGGACCCCCCCCAACCTCTATGAGGAGATTTCTGATTTCTAGTTAAGGGCGAACATCGATCGTTCCAACGATTGGAACTTTGATAGTCATTTGCTTCTTGTTTTTTTTTTAAGTCTTTATTATCCACAAAGCTCTCAGGTCAAGGACCTGATCTTCCAAGATATGTACAAATGGACGATAATGATGAGAAATGAGGAGCCAGCATAAAGCAAAATTCAGATCCATAATCAATTTAATTCCTTAATTTAGGAGTACAGGTACAAAAGTTGATTATAGGATTACAATGAAATAATCAACTTTTTGTGGATTCATCAATTTCCAAGAGTTTAAGCTTTTTGAATGTTCTAGGATCAGCTGAATATCACTAAGTCTGTTCTCCTCATAGACTTCTATGGTTAAGAACATGATCTTTCTCAATTTTTCACTCTGAAATAAGCATGGTGACATATACAAATTTTGGTTTTAATGTGATCCTCTTGGGTATGGGTCTTACATATATAAATATTGCTGTTTTGGGGAGCTTGTAATGGATTTGGGATTTTGGTTTAAAAAACAGTGCGTTATCCCTTTAAACGGAATTGTTTATTCCTCTTATACACAAGGTATACATGATACAGAAATCCCCATCTCCCACCCCTTATACTCAGGAGCCCAGACTAGTATACCGTACAGTTCTATTGATTAGTGCATTGCACTATTTGACAGCGGCCCAGTTGTCAGTGCCGCGTGTCCTGCACTGTTTGACCAGTAGGTGTATATATATCGGGGGGAGTGGCCAAGTGGCCAGGTGTACCCTATCTATAGACCTTTTGCAGAGTTGGTCGTTTAAGTGATCACCACGTGGTGATCATGGCCATGAGGCTATCAGACATGGGTGTAGCAAGCCCTAAAGTCAAAGGGGGTTACAAATAAATCTAAGGGGGTTCCAACTTACATTTTTGACAAGATTTCTTATATTTTCCTTATATTTTGGGAAATTTAAGGGGCCCTTGGCTACGCCACTGAATTCAGAGTTACAGTTTTTCATACTATTTTAAGATTTCCTACTTTTTAGTGATTTCGGAGATTTTTCCTACTTATCGGTTATGTCTGTTTTTCCATAGTTTTATTTTAGTTTTAGTCTATTTAGGCTTTTAGGTGCAACTTCAATGTCAGAAATCTTTTTCTAAATGCTATTTTCCTCCTAGTTACTTGAAAAAAAACAGGAAAAGTATTTCCTATCTTTCCTACTTTTTCATTGGTCGAGACTGGCATCGCTGGGTATTCTCTGGGCTATGCAAATAATCTTTTCCTTTTCAATTCTAAATTATATTAACTGTTGATAGAATCTGTCGAGATTTTTATACAGTAAATGTGGCATAAAATATTTTGAATGGTTCAGAATTTCAGTAATAGTTATTATACATTGATCATCCATATGGCGGCCAACACATTTTGGGAGATATGACATCAACTGCACAACGTCTATACACGGTATAGACTACCCCCCTCCCCCTGTTTCAAACCAAACTCTATTATGTACAGTATACTGTAAAAAAAGATTAAAAAATCCCGGATCTTGATATACATATCAAGATCCGGGATGTTTTAATCTTTGAAAAATATTTTGATGGGTGAAGATTTCAGATTATTCTTCTTTGACATCTGTTACAAAATGTTTTAGGATTTAATGCTAAGGTTAGATTTTACCGTATTTCAACGATAAATTCGATTTTGTTTTTGGCATTTTTTATTCTTTAGTGACCCTGATACATGTTTGACTACTCTAAATGAACCTGTCCTAACTTACAAGGGAACTTTGGAAACAAGGGAAATTAAACAAGACAAGGTGGAACACATTGGTGGTTTTATGCTTCGGGGAAGCTGGGGGAACCTATATGTATGTCTAACCCCTACCCTCATCCCCACTCTAGCATACTCAACAATACTCTCAAAGTGTTCGCGACACCAACTCATCCACCAATTTTATATGTTATAATCAAAGATAATCAGCTGCAAAAAATCATAATTTATATTAAAAGAAACAAAAAAACTACATGGAAAAAAAACAACCTGATTAACCCGAAACCATGAGACATACACTATTTACAAGATTGAAATTTTAAAAAAATATTTTTTTCTCTTTTCAGTCGGCTAAGAGTAAGCCCTGGTGGAAGTCCAACTTCTTCGTGGTGGAGCCGGTGTTGTTCGGGACGTGGGACGGCGTCTTCACCTCCTGTATGATCAACATCTTTGGGGTGGTCATCTTCCTGCGGACAGGATGGATGGTCGTAAGTAGCGTTTTTGTACTTGAATTCCTATTAACTCTGTTAGTGTAATAAAGGCTGTATTTCTATATGCGATTTTACTTACGAGGATTTACAGAATAATCATTCGAATTAGTTGTGTCTCTTATGAGTGTTGGATGATGTTCCTTTTCCGGGTAATTTCAAAGGCCAGTGGGGTAAATTTTAAGAATTCCCATTTTCCGTCATTTGCCAATAAAGTGGCTCATTGGCTGAAAACCTGCCAGATATATGGACGAAAACACCATTAAACAGTAAACTGTGGTTAAATGGCGATGTACCATACAATATCATTCTGGTTAAATGGCGATGTACCACACGATGTCATTCAACCACAACATTTTTGTGAGCCCTTAATTATAGTTTTTAGTATTGTAGCTTATGGGAAGGGCTCACTCAATCAGTCATGTCTTTTGTAGGTATTTGGGCTTTGATCCGATTGCCCGGTTACACAATCTTACATACAAGTAGCTACAGGCCTTTGTCCACCGGCATGCATTTGTAAGCAGGACAATTAGTGTGCATCAAGTGTAATTTAGTGGGCAGGCCTCCCCCTGCACTCTCCCCCACCCCCACTCCTTGAACTCAGTTCAAGTAGTGGGGGTGGGGAAGGGTGCAGTTTGAGAAGCCAGAAGTCGGTTACATAACCAGTACTTGAGCCAATCAACCTCACCCCTCCACATTAGGACCTCCACTGACACCTGCAGGTGGGTGGGTGCAGGTGACCTGGTACTAGTAGGAGGAGGAGGAGCCCCTTTCCTAAGCCCCTCCCTGAGTTGTGTCTGACAGGTGGTGGTGGTGGTCACTACTCATAGCCCATATAGCCTTCTGGTTGTAGGAAGGCCTTCAGTTTATTGAGGGACACCATTGCTATAGATTACATACATTAGATATATTGGCATTTTGTTCAATTACCTTTCAAACACAATGAAATGTCCATTGTTATGTTAAGGGCGAACATCGATCGTTCCAACGATCGGAACTTTGATAGTCATTTGCTTCTTGTTTTAAAATGAATCCAACATATAATTATATTTTCAGATTTAGTTTTAAAAATCCGAATTGATTCCGAGATGTAAATAAATGATGAAAGCTTTTTGGCTAGTTCCCTTTTTATTCCCAGCCTAACCCTCAATAACCATGTTAACCTTTCCAGGGCAACGCAGGTATCGGTTACTCCATGCTGGTGCTGCTGCTGACGGTGGCGCTGGCCCTGATCAGCGTACTCAGTGCGATTGGGCTGTGTGAGCGGTGTCGTATGGAGCGCGGTGGGGTCTACTTCCTCCTGTCGCACGTGCTCGGTGCGCGCATTGGGGCTGCTTTCGGTATCCTCTACTGCTTTGGCCAGGTATGATTTTACACTTATTAGTTAACCTTTTCCCACTTGTTTGTAAACCCTTTTTATCCCCTGTACCCCCGGTTGTTTACTCCACTTGACGTATCCACCCAAAAAACAGATATTTTGTCTAAGCACTCTTCATACGTTAATCGTTAATTGTGGTTTTAAAGATAATCAATGATTTTAATGTCTAACTTCTTTCACTTAAATTTATTATAGACTTTATAAAAAAAATTATTATTGGGGCATAATAATCATTCTAGCACCTACACCGTTTATCGAAATTAGTCTTAAATTTTTTCAAATAAATAAATGGTGTAAATTAACGTGGAAGATGACAGTCTATGTAGATTATATTGGTTTATAACTTGAGTATATCAATTCTTTTAGTGTTGAAATAAAATTCAGACGCAACCATTTTCGTCTAACACATTGCTATGTGATTTTTCAGGCAGTAGCATGTTCCCTATACACCGTTGGATTCGGGGAGTCCATCGCTGGCCTTATACATCAAGAAAACCCCTGGGTAGCCAAGGGTATAGCGCTCGGAGTCACAGTTCTCCTACTCAGTAAGTGATTAATTTTCGTATAACGATTTTCTATCATAAGTGATAGTTAATCTAAATGCATTCAAATAACATGTAGGCCTACAGATATGCCCAAAAGAAGAGGGTAGATGATTTTCTATAGAAATGTGTTCAATTAATGTTACTTGCCAGTTTCAAAGGGGCACGAAACAATTGTTATTGCCCTAGGTTGAACAATTTGTCGAGAGCCTAAGGTGTGTGTAAACTAGGGTAATAGATCTCTATACCTTGGTCGTAATAACAATTGATGAGTGTGCCTATGGACTGTAATTGATTTATTCTATATCAAGTACACTAAGAATGTTGGAAATCTTTACTGACAATACAAAAATTGGCATTAGCATGCACAGACAGGCAAGATTGCCCTCTGGGGCAATGCAGGGCCCATACCTTCGTAACTAATTTGGCTGATCAGAGAAAATTTGATCAGGGTCCCATGATCAGAAATTCTGTCGATCATGAATACATTTTGCAAATAATGATTTCTCTTTGACACTTTTTTGCAACAACACAATACATTTTCGCAAAAGGCAAAATCATTGATCATAGGACCCTGATCAAATTTTCCCTGATCAGCCAAAATAGTTATGAAGATATGGGCCCTGATGTTTTTACCCACCTTTGAGAGGGCAGGACAATTAACAGTATAGATATAGGGGTCAAGGTGCATCCTGATACAGAATAAAAGTTATTATTTCACATGCCCTTTTCGTTGGTTTTCAGGTATAAACATGGCGGACGTCAAGTGGGTGATCCACCTGCAGCTCCTCCTGTTGATGATCCTCTTCATTGCCGTCCTTGATCTTATATCGGAATTAGATATGATTATTTTACAAACCGTTTCCGTTGGTTTTCAGGTATAAACATAGCGGGCGTCAAGTGGGTGATCCGCCTGCAGCTCCTCCTGTTGATGATCCTCTTCATTGCCGTCCTTGATTTCCTCGTTGGATCATTTGTCCATACGGACCCGGGTGAGTAGGAATAAACTAAAACAAAAAATACACTGAGGTCGTTTCTTATCGAAAGAACTATGGATAATATTATCACATTCCAGTATCAATAAGCCATCATCACGGAGTATATATACCTGATCCCAAAACATTTGTGAACCAGTTTTTCAAAGCTTATAAACCAATTAATCGCAACTATCTATTCTTAAAGATAAAAGAAATTACTAGAGAAACTAAGATAACCATCAACATACTGTATTAATAACCCTTCATCGCCAAGTATACCCGACCCCAAAACGTATATATGTAAACCATTAAAGCAGTCACCCTCAAGAAGGATTTCATTTGGGAAAAAAAATGTATATATAAGAAAAAGTATAACAAAATAAAATTTGTAAAATATTTAAAAAAAAAAAAAAAAAAAGATTTTTTTTTTGATATTTGGAAAATATAAATATCTAAAAAAAATTAAAAAGGACTTTTAAAAAGTTTGTTTTTTTAATGTAAAATAATAAAAAAGAAATGACAAATACTGTTCCTCTGCCTGCAGCTCACGGGTTCATCGGGTACGACCTGCCGACCCTACAGAACAACACGGGGCCCAGTTACCAGGAGGGCGAGTCCTTCTTCACCGTCTTCGGGGTCTTCTTCCCCACCGCCACCGGGGTGTTCGCCGGGATCAACATGAGCGGCGACCTGAGGAACCCCTCCAAGAACATCCCTATTGGGACTCTCTCCGCCGTCGGTGTCAGGTAGGACTTAGTTTTGGATATATTTTATTGTCAATAGGAATATAAATGCTGATAATGATAAAGATAAAAAGTGTTTTTGATTGTTTTTCTATTGGCCCCCTGCCGTCTGTGTCAGGTAGGGCTTGAGTGGCTTAAGATATGTTTTAATATTGATGGGGATATTAATTTGATTAATGATAACAAAGACTATCAACAATGTTTTTGTACCTCTCTGCTATCGCTGTCGGGTAGGTTTTTGAGTGAGAATGATGATAATATTGATAAATTTGGAACCCAAAATGTAAAAAAAAAATCTTAATCATAGCAACTTGAAACTTACTATTCCAAAACCATGTTAAAAGTTGTAAAGACTTCTCAGATTTCAATTTGGCTGTCACGCCATAATACCCCAATGCTTTTAGAAAAGGAATTGGCCATACCATCAATATATATTTCCCTTTATTCAAAAAAAGTTATAACATAGATATATAGAAGACTATTTAAATATGTTTTCTAGAAACAAAATAATTGTCAAAACTCATGATGTGATAAACATTTGTTTAATACTCTAAAATCCTCTATTTGCAGCACGGGACTGTACCTGTCCTTCGCCACGGTGCTGGGCGCTACCTGTGTACGGGACGCCCTCCAGAACGACTACCTCATCGCCGAAAAGGTAGGACATTTTGTGATAATTTTATACAAAACCAATGATTTATCAAGTAAGCTTTAATCTACCTAAGCAGGTCAGAAATATATTGAAATATTGAAATTATTTGATCAGAAATGAATTTCAGGTCGCCTTTAAAGTCCGAGATTTACAAAACAGCTAGTTTTTTTTTGCGTTTTTTTTTTGTCAGGGAAAAACTTAGATATAATATAAAAATATATTTGTACTGCATGATATTTGCACAGTCAGCACTAAGTGGCATTTTTGTGGTATCACAATTTAATGCATTTTCAGGTTATTTCTTTTTGATCCTCGAAAATATGTACCGTGCAAAAATCAATACGTTCACAGAATTTATCTTCTCATCCAGCCCACAAACTGGTATCAGCAGCTCGATGGTCATGTTGTGCCAATGAACCTAATTTGTATGCTGTTTCATGGCGTTTTACTTCAGGTTTTGATCATGAGGATGCTGTTCTTGACTAGGCTCTATGTCTCGTCTATATCGTCCTGTAAGGCCAAGCTGTTGGGGTATTCATTACTTCTACCCATCATTGTAGGTGTCCATCGTGGGTGTGCTGTTCCTGACCAGGCTCTACATCTCGTCCTGTATGGCCAAGCTGTTCATGTAATCGTTACTTCTACCTGTCATTGTAGGTGTCCATCATGGGCGTGCTGTTCCTGGCCGGGCTCTGCATCTCGCCCTGTATGGCCAAGCTGTTCATGTAAACATTGCCTCTACCTGTCATTGTAGGTGTCCATCGTGGGCGTACTGTTTCTGGCTGGGCTCTACATCTCGTCCTGTATGGCCATCTGTTCATGTATTTATTACTTCTACCTGTCATTGTAGGTGTCCATCATGGGCGTTCTGTTCCTGGCCAGGCTCTACATCTCGTCCTGTATGGCCATCTGTTCATTAATTCTACCCGTCATTGTAGGTGTCCGTCGTAGGCGTGCTGTTCCTCGCCGGGCTCTACATCTCGTCCATATCATCCAATATGGCCAAACTGTTCATGTAATCATTACTTCTACCCATCATTGCAGGTGTCCATCGTGGGCATGCTGTTCCTGGCCGGGCTCTACATCCCGTCTATCTCATCCTGTATGGCCATCTGTTCATGTAAACATTACTTCTACATGTCATTATAGGTGTCCATCGTGGGCGTGCTGTTCCTGGCCGGGCTCTACATCTCGTCCATATCGTCATGTATGGGCGGTCTTTACGGTTCTCCCCGCATCCTGCAGACCATCGCCGAGGAAAATGTTATCCCTGTTATTAAGGTTCTGGGCCAGGGAGTAAGTATTGTGACAAAAATATAGATTTTTAGCAACTTTGCTAAAGCCCAGGGTTTAATATTCCCATAAAAATAGTTCAAGTATAAAAGCCCCCAGGGTAAAATTTCCATGGGATTGGAATGGCCCCTTTAGTGCTACCCCAGTGTGGGAATTACATTCCTGATATAGGAATCCCGCATCCTGCATGCCTAGGAATATCCATGGTAGCCCTTATATGTATAAGACCTACAATGACCAATATTACAATTCATTAGTATCTCTCATATTTTGGCAAAGATTTTAAAGAAAATATATGGGCTTTGCCCTAACTTTCTTTACTTTTCCTTTTTCCAGCGCGGCCCCAACAAAGTTCCAGTATATGCGCTCATCGTCATCACACTCATCTCCATCCTCTTCGTCTTCTTGGGCGACGTGAACACGCTGGGCCCTATAGTCACCATGCCCTTCATGTTATCATACGCAGCGGTCGACTACGCCTACTTCGCACTAGCCATGAGCGCTGACAAGCGCCGCGACCGCGAGCGCCGCTTCGAGAGCAGCTCACCCATGCACAAACAAAATGGCGGTGTGCTGTCCCCAGACTCCCAGTCCCATCCCCAGCAGTCCATGGGCTATGGCTCCATGGACCCTAAAGCCAAAACCTCCAATGATCTGGATAACTTATTCCCCGAGCGACATCATGATCCCACCCGCCCGCATAGACCGCCGCAGCCCCAGGAGGGAGGGACTGCAGGAGGCGGGGCGGGCGGTGCGCGGGGCCAGTTGGGGAGTCCCACCTTTGTCGCTCAGACCGATGACGAGTTGCTCGACCCCGGTCGGGGCGATGCTGTGTCCATGGCCTCCGAGGCTGACGACACGGCCGGACTGCTCAACAAACCACCTCCCAGTAAGTTGTTAATTTGTTAGTATACACTTTTTTTTTAAAAATCTAAGAAATTACCCCTGTCCCAAATAACAAGATTTATGTAATTTTGTTGCTGATTAAAAATTATGAAAACTTTTTATAGGTTTAGCCTTATTAGGTTTCTTCAGTCAATAATTTGTCACTTGTTTTTTGCATCTTTATCTCAAACTATTGGTCAAAGTGTGTTGCATAGGTGTGTTTACTTCAGAACAGAAACGGTAAATGGATCGCCTTTCCTGTTGTTTTTCTATTAAAGATTGTTAGCCAATTAAGTTGAAATGGCATATTTACCATTCTGAAAGTTCAAAAAAAGTTTATTATCATTATGTCGCAATTTGTGATAATACAAAATTTCATTTCATATCTTTCAACACTGGCGACCCCTAGAAATACACCCCCGAATCTGGTCTATGTTCCTCTATGTTGAGACCATGATACTTTTGCTGTATATCTGGCATAACCAAGGGATTCTGAATATACACTAGCTCTATGGTTTATTTTTGTCTATTTTAAGCCGCCCATCAAAAGAGTACAGAAATCACGAGTCAACCGCGCTCCTTCTACTCGATACTCTCCAATAGATGGGTCTCTCTACTCGGGGTGAGTCTTTTTATTACTGAAAAATATAATTGAAATTGTTTAAAATATAATTGATGACTGCATTTACTAATCATAAAAAGGTTTACATAGTAAAATTTTAGATTATCAAAATGTAGATTGACAGGGTTTTCTATGAGTTATTCAAGCATCCTCAACAAGAAAGAAAATGTAAAAACATAGAATATTTGGGTAGGATAATAGATCTAATACTTTTATTGACCATTAAGAATATTTCTTCGACTCATAGGTCATATAACTCCAGTCACTATCCTAGCATCGTATCTCATCTAGATTTTCATTTGCTCAATACATTCTCAATTCTATGTGCTAAATTTCTCTACTGGAATCATATAGTCTATGAATAATTAGTAACTCAAATATGAATCCATACATCCATACATTTGTAAGTTTCTAAATTTGTCCTCATAATTTTCCAGGCACTTTGCAGTCTTATCATCACGTTTGGCATCCAGTGGGGGTACGCTCTGGCCAACATTGGCATTGTTATCGTTATCTACATCTACATCGGTCAGTTTAACCCCGGCACCTTCCCCGGTATTGCCGAGTTTAGCATGTGGCAGTGGATACGGGACGGCTTCAGGAGATGCTGCAGGTAGAATTTATTCTTTTATATTTTCCACACACAAAAATTTGTTTTTCGCCATTCCATTGTGAAAAATAAGTTATAGATTGAGTCACATTCTCGGTACGGCCCTTTCACCCGCTCCCATTAACACTATTATGACCACAGGGGGGTGGGATGGTGTAGTGGTCAACGTGTCCGACTTGCATGCAGCGGACCCAGGTTCGGACCTGCACTGTGGCTGTTACCACCTTATTTTGCCGTCGTTTCCACCACCATATATTCAATCATAGAACTGTGAATTCAAAAACCAGAGTTGGTTTTGATAAAGCTGGAAAATTACTGAATAGACCTTAAACTCCAACACATCATCATAATATATTATGACCACAAACAGTTAAACACCTGGCTCTCGTTGTCCCTTATTTTCGACTCAGGAACTCTCTGGTCTGCTCCTAGAAACCAAGTCTAAATCTGCTTTCACTTCCTACTCTAAGACCCCCCTGAATGCTAGGTTCCTATCTCAAAAGTAACTATTTTTATATGAATTTGATATTTCTGAAATATCTTCCAGTCAAAAATATCTGTTTTCCCCGAATTGTTCAGTTTATTATTGGAAAAATATGCAAAATTAAACTTTTACCAATATCCAAAAATGCTTACAAAAAATACCTATCCTTTGATATATATAATTTATCATTCATATCAACTTCACAAAACTTATTTTTTCAGGCGCGGTCCACCTCCCCCAGAGCAGGTTATCGTTCAACCGAACACTCCGGCCATGAACACGATGGCCGCCCAGCTGACTGAAGACAACGAGGACTTCGCTGACCGGGGTCGCTACCACCAGTCGGAGGTGGTCAAGGGCGACAACTTTGACGACAACTACGACAGCGACTGAGCGTACAACTATATCTCTGTTCCTGTTCTCCCAGCCCTGTGGTCTTCACATAGGGTGCCCATGCTTAATTTGTTTAAAATTTTCCACCAAAAAAATTGATTAGTTCATTTAAAACTTTCTGTGTAATAAGTATGATGTATTTTAGGCTTGTGGCTACGAAGTTTTAGATCTGAATTTTCCAACTTCTAGGCTACAAAGGTCACAAATATTGTGTCTTTTTGTTTTGATACTATAAAGTTTCAATTCTCTATTTTTTGAAATTGACAAAAGGATAATTCCAGATTATTGCTTTTGCTTTTTGAAATTTTTCTGAAAATGTATGAAAGAACATGGGCACCTTTTATCCTCCCTCTCCCAATCCCCACCACCCTGCATACACATATATAGTACCCATATATAGCATTATACATTATAGTGTTGTGATGGCAAGCTCTTGTGGATCTTTGCAACATGTTGATCATTATTGCATAGATTACATTTCATCAGGGAAATGAGTTTTATTTTGGACAAATTGTACAAGTGTTCAGAGATGAGATAGGTGTCATGTTGATGTTTAAAGCGCCCAGTATGATCTACTTATGTTGTCCCTTTGATAAAAGGGAGATTCATATAGGGCATGGTATTTCTTAACTTGGTCTCTCTTCACCTAAGACTACTTTTAATGTGATTCCTACCTATCTTGGACAAAATATAAAATACCAATACATTTATAACCTCCCCAGTGATAATAGGTCGATGCCATATTCATACAAATTCAATAGCAGGATGATGATTATGGTGTAATGTTAGGGTCTTTTTCCATTTTGTTTCCCATGAAATACATCGGTTATATCCACAAGGTACATGCAAGCCAATGGGTCCCTTGTTAAAATATATCTGGTTTTCCACAAAACTATAGAATAAAACGAGTTTCTACTTGTTACGTCACATAATATTGAGTGACATCATTCCCAATACAGAGGTCACTGAAGAGTCGTATTTAATTGTCACAAGTACTATCTATCAAAATAGAATAGAACAGGTAAAACATAATTGGCGGCTTGTAAGTTCACCAATGCCAAATGTTTGCCAGTCGTTATACACATTGATTACTGCAGCATTCATAAGTTCGATGTGCAAAATATTACGTTGCAAATATTGTAAGACTAGTCACAAAACCGCCATAGTTGATTTGAAATGGTCCCAAGAAATGCAAATATTTACATTTGTTTACCAGGTCACACTAAAACTTTAGGAATTCTAGACTGTTTTGTAAAAAGTCGATACGTCCTTGACAAAATTCTCGGTCTGCATTATTTGATACTAATTGGCTCAAGATTAAGTCTGATAACCTTCATTGGGTTGTATTAAGAGTCTTCATTGATTATTTGGTATTCACAAAAGGCTGTTCCAGTATCCCTGAATTTAGGGTGTATAAACGAAAGGTTCCAGAGTCCAAGGAAATGTATTTTTCATTTCCCGAATCATAGATCTATGGCTTATACCATGACATTGATTATATTTTCATTTGCTTGGGTACCCAAGCTTTTTACATAGTTACAGATACATGCGGATAGAAAAAGGTTATATATCAGAATTATTTGTGGGTATGTTACAATAGAATAAGCACAGCATAGCATTTAGAAAATGGACACACAACTTACAGCATATATATGATCAGAACACAGCAGTAGTTTTTCCATCTCACCCTCATGTTTGTTATAATAATGCATTATAACTATGTTCAATGAGTACAAATTTCTGGAAAAAAAACTCCTAAACTATGGTTATGCATGCACTCTCCCTAAAATCTTTCTGGTGGATATTGTTCTCTTTTTCCATTCTCAATTTTTAGTCGGGAGATACATAAGCTTTATTACACTATATTTCGGCGATTTTCTATAAAGAATTCGCGTTAGGTAGCGCAACATGGACTTAATATGTTAGATCATAAGATGTGGGGAAAAATGTATATTCGCGTTGAAATTCAAGCTGGAATTCGCTTTGTGAATACATGTGGAAACACAAAGTGTAAAAGTAAAATTGTAGACAGGTTTTTGTTTGAAAATAACCTCAAAAATTCACATTGGGTTCATCAAAACGTGTCGATTTCAATTCGCATTTTGCAGGTACCAGTACTCTGCTTACGCATAATGTAATATTATTCAAAATGTTATTTAAAAGTTGCCTGGTGTGTTGTTTTTAATGTGTACACCACTGCCCTTCATCCTATTTCAGAGTTTATTTTGTTTAGTTTACGTTACACTGTTATTCCCTTATTGTCGATATATTTATTGTATTTTATTTCTGTATACTTACAAGACATTGGGTGCGAAGTGACCAATTTGTTAACATCGCATGACGATGTTTTAGCAATTGATACGATGGTACTGGGAAGAAATTGATGATACTTTTTGAAGTCTTTATATTCTTTCCAACATCAAAATGTAACTCTACCTTTGACCATTTATATAGTCGTTGATAACTGGGATTATAGTACATACTTGAGAAAACTATGACACTGTGCGTTGCCTATGATTATAAAATGTTATCTATAGGGATTTTACCCGATCCATCTGTGTCTCCTATTGTAAAGATACGAGTACGGAATAATACTATCGTAATTTCATGGTTGTTAAAATTTGTTATATAAAAAGAAATAATGGAATATACAACAAATGCGGTTATATATTCAGAGATGTTCATGACATTAGATAAGTTTGGTACTTATTGGTTGGATTACATAGCAAGATAGTAAAGGAGAAAAGTATCATTTTATTTAATTAAGATACCTGGCACTTAATGTTCAGCAATCCACTGCTTTTCCACATTGTCCTGAGGTAATATACCTCCATTCATTGTGGATCATAATGACCAGAACAACTGGGGTTGTCCTTAGTCTTATCATTCCTAAATATGAATTTTGGATGTTTTTGTGTAAAGGGGACAGAATCCTATACACCCACAGCCTTTGGTAAGTTTTGATCTATCCTTGTAACTTTTAAATTGGGCAACCTTACTCATATTTTTCTTCATTTCTACTTGCAAAATGTAATTAATTACGTTCTGTTCTGACTATAATTTACGTGTAATCTTGACCTTCATTCCAAAACTATATATTCAGTTATTCCTATTTCAACTTTTTATTATTACATTAACCTAACCTTTCTGGTCATGTTGAATGTAAAATACTAACTGTATATAGATGCACGTAAAACACAGATTTGTCTGGTAATTAAGCGGCAGATCCTTCATGCAACATCTCTAAGGAAACTATAAACTACTTGTAATAACTATGAGTAGTTTCCAAGAAATCGTATCATTCATCATCTTTAATCCTAGAACCTTTTGTAATTTAGAAAAATCATGACTTGAACTTTAATAAGAATCCCTCTTGTTTTGTTACCACATGCCAATATGTAACATTGATGGTGCATACTTTAGGGTAGATGCTAAATGTTTATCATTTATTTGGTAAATCTTCATAGTCCCATGACTTTTCATCAATCTTATCTCAAACTTAGTCTAATCAGGGTTACCATTATTAAGGTCATGGACGAGGTTAAAAATTAATTCAAAGTGTTCATAAGTGTTGGTGTTTAAACGTTAGAATATTATTGTTAATATTATCTCCAAGTATGGAAGCTAGTCAAAATAATGTTTGTGATGCTGTAGAGTTATGTGTTTCCAGTCAAGTGAGATATTATCTGATATATTTTACGCTGAAGAGTATATTTTCCACGACGTAAATGATACGAATGAATCAGTTGGGTGTACTATCCTCAATCATAATATATAATCATGCAACTGCATTTCACAAGAATGTAAGAAATATGCGAATCCTTATAGTTGGGACTTTGCTGTTCCAAAAGGGGTAGTGACATTCCGATTGAATATGTAATTGTTCGATATAGCTTTAGTATTTAGACTATGCATTCTTTTTGAAGTATGGTATGGAGTGATTTAAATGTTTAACGAAAAGTACAACTTACAGGATACAATATTCATAGTACAACATTTTCTCGGGATTATATCTATTATGGGAACGTATTTTTTAAGTCTGGTATAGCAGTGTCATTGATATTTATAATCATGAAAAACGAAAGTCGCATTAAAATCTTGGTCTGCAAGGTATGATTCAGTACATGTTTAAAAAAGCACTATGTTTAAAAAAGCACATGTCAGTACATGTTTAAAAAAGCACTATGTACGGTGGCCCAAAAGTACAAAACAAAAATGTTATAGCTTTGTACTTCTGGGCCACTATAGTCAGTGCATTCTGGACATGCATGAATAGGATAAGCTATTCATAAAAAAGGTCCTAATGTAGGTTCAATATTGATGAAGGTAGCTGATTTAAAACAATATGCAAGTCACAATTAGCAGGGAAGATGTCGGTACGTTTCCTATTTTCCCATGCAACATGGGATTCCTCTTCATGAAATAACATCTTTTTATATGAAACATTCTACATTAATGTTAAAAGATGGGTCACGTTAAACTAGCGCCAAAAAAATGTATTTGTTAATCCATAAATAAGTTATAACTTCCACATTCGTGTAAGGCGGTGGTAGACTAGTTATCATGAGATCCACACACTTGCTATAGTCTTCAATATAAAAGCTGCTGCCTTTATTGTTAATACACACGTTTTTAAATAGTGTTCAAGTTGAAAAAAAGATAAAATGGTTGTATTTCAAATGGGACCAGTGATTACTGATTATATGCCACTCGAGTCAGTGTACAAGTTACATTCCTATTATTACTGATCTCTAGTCACTGAATCATTCAATCTGAACATTCCTAGATTACCTAGATCTGCCCCCATCCCTTTACCTACTGTAAATGTGCTCGTGTGTATAAATGTACAAAGTCTGTACAAATAAAAAGTATACTATAATTAAACCTTTTTGTTTTGTTATGTGTCTATAATTAGGTTCAATAGCAGTAATTTAACTTTTCATAGCATAGTAAAGACAAATGTGGAAACTGGGACATCTTGCTCCAATTGCAAAATACACCAAATGTTTTCTTGTTTGCTTTGGGCTACATTGGAATCTGAATATAAAAGTTTATCCACTAGCTACAATACTGACAAGCCTGAGCCCAATATATTATATTACAGAATTTAGTTAAGGTGTATATTTTCGTTATGAATTTCTATTAAACACTTATTTATCCTTGACAAGTACAATTTAGAAGTAAAATAAAGTTTACCACCTTATAAATGGCGCTAGTTGCTGAGCATGTAGTTCTTTTCTTCATCATAAACAAATTAAATGAGTTATACTTTTTTAATGCTGTTCATAATCTACATTACAGGATGATGCAACAAAATGATCCAATTTATCCCATTCGAAATCTTATAACAAAGAAGAAAATATATAAAACAGAAAGGGAGAAATTGAAGGCAACATTTTTTATTTCAGGTTACTACTTTCTTTAGACCCCAATCCAGCTATAGCCGCCCGAGGGTAGTTTCCCCAATCCGGCAATAGCCACCCGAAAATTCAACGTTTTCTGACGTTTTTCTGTGTTTTTATACGTTTTCCTAGTTTTGAGACACATTATAACAGAAATACAATCTATATAAGTATATCAAATGAAAGTTAATCAAATTCCACATTAAGCACTGGAAAATCTTGTTACCTTATTACATTTTTATAATCTTGTGTGGACTTTAGAAATGTATAACCTCCAATAAATGATAAACAATTTTCCCAAAAATGTCGGAAAATCCTGCGGAAATACAGCAATTTATTTAAGCCCCACACCCACTAGGCGATTTTACTGGTGATGGGCGACGGGCAACTGGGAGAATCGGCCGATTCTTTTGACCGCCTGTTGGTACAGTACATTGGCCGACAAAATCGCCTAGTGAGTATGGCCCTTTAGAAAACGTTGAGGTCTAAAGGATTATTTTAGCAGACGGCGCAGGACCTCCGACACTGTTTCAGCATCCAGGTGGGGTGTCTCACACACTCCCCTCTCGCTGCCCACTTACGACAGTCGTTAGGGTCGTTTAGGTCCTCACAGCTTCCTATTAAACCAAAGAAAATTATATACATGTAATTGTGACTCAGTTAAAACAAAAGGTTGGGGGGGGGGGGGGTATAGGCATGCACCAGTAGAACCATGGCCTATACACAAACTTTTGTTGTTCATATACAAAGAAATGTCCATATTCATAAATGACGTCATGCTATTTTTGACCATTTTTGCCCCCCCCCCCCCCCCCTCATGATATTTCTATAGGAATGTATAGGGAACCGGAGCCCCCCCCCCCCCCCGGCTGCATGACGTCATTTATGGACGGCCCCAAGGCCCCCTAATTATTACAAAGTTAGGTATAACAGTTGAAATGTAAGTTAATTAATGCCCCTTTCCTAAAACCAGCCGACTATTATGTAGATCAAACAGAAACTAATTTTTGTATTGCCAGGCCCAAAAAGTTGTCTGCAAGTAAGCAAAATTTGCACCAGTTGAAATAAATGTAATAGTGTCCTTTAAAGATCCAGAGTTCAGAAAACACACATTCGACAATGCAATGAGGTGAGGGACGAAGTTATTTAGGCATATACAGGTGTATTAATCAGGTCAGTGGATTATTTTTCTTATATATCGTGGCATTCATATTTACCTGTGTCACAAGAGTTGCAGGACAATTGGCAGTTTTTCAGCATCCACGGGTTCCGCGTGCATTCTCCACGACGTGCCCACAAAGGGCAGTTAAAGTTTGAATCTTCACAAACTGAAATGAAATTTTGTCATTTAAATCCTCTTGTTACATGGATGAGGTCTTCTTATAACCTTAGGGCTGTAAAGACTGCATATTCATATCAAATGAGGGGCGTATTAGAGAAGTGATTACAGTCTGCATACATTATATTTTTTCCTCAAATATCAGTTTTCAATATAAAAGTTGTGTTGCAGTACATTGAAGTGTTCAAAAAATTATGGAGAGAGTCTTATTTCAATGCACATTTGTGAGGTCATAGTACAGTCCAAATCTCAGACAGTGTCTTCATCTCTACCCAGGTGGCACCACTGAGCCTAGCTTATAGTTTATTATTGACTATTCTTGGATTCGGGACCCCCTCTTTGTTAGAGTCAAGGCCCATATCTCCGCCATTTTCTTGGGTACAAACAACCCCATGGATACCACTGATAAGGCAAGGAGCAGGGAAGGTGGGAAACACTTATAATTATGGCGAAAAAACCCACTTAAACGATTCATTAAAGTCTAAAAGGTTCACAATATATTCTTTGATATGAAATAAAGGACATATCTTTACAAGAAGGTAATAGCATTCTTGGATTGGTAAGAATGCTGAAAAAAGGGATCCTTAACAATTGTGCCTGTGGGGTTGTGTTCATCAACTTTTATAGCTTACTGCAACGCCACCTTCACTAAGTGCCTAGATTACCGAATCCGAGAATAATAGTGATAAACTTTTCTATCATATTTTTCTAGTCTATTTATAATTCTTTTAACTATGGCATAAATTAATCAAACCATGACTTAACACTATGTATCACTAAACCACGGAAGGACTTATATGTGATAATATATATTATTATATTGATATAAATTCCAGGAGGACAATACTATTAACAATAGGTGTGAGCACCATGCTTGTGGATACCACTAGGTGGACACCACCTTATTGCTCGCTTCTCAGCTAGCCCTGGGAGAATCAACACCTGTTACTACATTGTCCTGGAATTTGTAATAACATTTTTTTTCTAAAGGGCAGTTAATCTGCCGCCGGCTATTGCAGCCCAACCCCTCGTTTGTTTACTTATTTATTGTTTGTTTGACTACAGATTTATATATTTGTAAGATTGGTGAAATGAATAAGATAACATCCATTCTTTCTCACTAGATGGGGGCACTGAGCCCAGCATGCCTATCGCAGTACACAAATTCCTCAACAGGTGACACTACTGAGTCTAGAAGACTCAGGGACAATGCAATAAAACTTTATCGTTTTTTTTTTGGTTAAAAACCTGAATTGCAAAGGGCTTCAATTAAAAGAGAGCAATAATTGAATTAAGGTATTTTGTTTTATGTTCAGACATGCTCAAATTCATATTTTTTGTAACGTTTGTCCTTAACTATTTAGACCCAAACCGCGCTGAAAAAATGTGTTCTTCCAAATAGGACAGTTGATGCTTTAAAGCTTATTCAATTTCCAAATTAATGCAATTCTATATTTCAAATTGAATAATGTGGGACTACCTTTGAACTTCCTTCATTACAAGGAATTTAGGGAATTCTAGAGGGAAACCCCGGGGAAATCCAGCAAACGTAAACTTTGAGTTCTAAAAGGTTAATAGGTCCATCGGTGACTTACAGAATGCACCTATTTCCTTGACCATAAATTATCTTCCTACGAAATGGTTTTCTGTAGGCTGTGGTAATACCAGGCCCACGTGAGAAGACTTAGGCTAAG
The DNA here is from genome assembly GCA_936440205.1 of Lepidonotus clava. NCBI lineage: Eukaryota > Metazoa > Annelida > Polychaeta > Phyllodocida > Polynoidae > Lepidonotus > Lepidonotus clava. The sequence continues at coordinate 13,041,876 of OW387138.1, forward strand.
ACATCAAGGGTCAGAGGTTGAGCCATTAATGTCTATTCTACCACAATCCGCAGAGAGATATGGGCCATAAATAACAAAAACACTAAAACCATATACAGTACAATGGTAAACTACATGGACGTGTACGCATGCTGTGGCCCAATAATAACTCATAACAACAAGGGTTATTTCTTTATACTGCGCAGTGGCAGATCCAGGTATTAGAAATTGTAGTGGGGGGAGGTGCTAGTTTTGGTACAAAGAATATTATATTATTATATATCCATCTTCCAAACAATAACTTCAAAATCAATTGACAATCTTATTTTTCTAATTGCTTTTAGCATCTATCTGGTTATAATAGGTTTGAAATATTATTGAGTTATGATAAGGATTTGACAGTTCCAATACTTAGGTTAATCTAGGCCCATTATATCTATGCTATGCTAACACAAATATGATATATTTATATATATATATATAATATATAATGATATTAATATTTTATTTAAAATTTGCTCATTCCTACAAAAATATGTACCACTTCACCCAGTGGGGCAGGTGGGGGGGACACCACAACCAACAGGGTCCGTTACCCACAACAACAACAACAACAACAACAACAAACCCAACAACAACAACAACAACAACAACATCAACATCAACATCAACATCAACAAAACAAACATATTCAAAAACCTATTAAAACCTAAACACTTAAGATTCATATGGAGAAAACCAAGCAAGTCAAGTATACCTGGTCCTTTTGGTGTGGTAGTCGCTGTAGTGGGTGCTGGAGTCACGGGTAAAGTCGGACCAGGGCCTCCTGTGCCTGGAGTACAATAATGTTATGAAAAACAAGAATAGAAGCTAAAATGATGAAGCATTATTCTGATGCAAAGTAAAGGCCATATTCCACATACCGAAAGTGCACTGCCGATTGGACGTTGATACTATTTTGCAACTGCTGATATACAATCAGCGGCACTGCTGATAAAATTTACCAACATGTTGGTAATTATTTCCTGCCAATTTTGGACTGATTGCCAATATTGCACTTTCTGCGGCCGATTTTGCACTTTCGGTGGCCGGAAATGTGCCGTATGAAAGGGCCGCCGGTATAGGATGTTACCATGGCGAGGATCAATTTTGGCAGCGCACACTTTCAGTATACTGAATACGGCCTTTACACAGATATGCATGTACTTGGAGGTGACGGAAAAAAGGCGGATGGAAGATAAAAAAAGAGAGAGAATTTTGACTTGAGATTTTTCTTATATTTCTTGTTTTGGCAGAATAAGGCATGGAAGCTGGAACGGACCAGAGAGATGCTCCTATATGTTTAATCTGCCCCTCTGTGTCATTTCACTTTGCTATGGAGCACTGACTGTTTCAAAGGAGCTAACAGAACGGGTACTCTTTATCAATAACATATATCTTGCAACTACCCAAATAGGCTTGGTCTATATCTGTTTACACTTAGACTATTCTTAGAAAATTCGGTACAAAATCTTGAAACTTTTACATCATTATTCAAAACAAAGGAATTTACTTACTTAATCTTGATGGCTTTGTACATTAAATATTGCCATATAAAGATATAATTTGCTTACTCGTAGAACATAATCTGCAGGCAAGTTTACACTCTTCTTGCATCCACTTTTCTGCACACTTCCCTTGGTTTGCCAATTCTTCACACTGTGCATGCTTGTTTTCACAACCTGAAACAACAATGGTAGTTTTCATAACTCTCAAACAGAGTAGATGTTTTCATTGTACTAACCATGAAAATATTGTTCAGAAATAGTCATCATTATCTCAATATGTCTGAGCTAATCTTAATTATTCCACTTTGAGTGCACACTTAATACCAGGTTTCTGTTGTCATAACTATGTCTGTAGTTTTTATCAATCTGAAATTTTCGCACTGAAGTTTCTGCATGTTATAACATTGTTATTCCGTAATAACATACAGTGTTACACTACAGTTGCATCAACTTTTTATCGATATGATCACTCTTAGGGTTTGATCACAAGTTATTTTGTTTGTTACACAAGAAATCCACTTTTAATTTGAGCTGATGATTATCATAAACCAGCTCACATTCGCATCTCACTCATTTGATTATAATCAGAAATCATCACATAGTTTAATAATCACAAAGAAAGAATGATCAGTCTTTATGATATCAATGCACTGTAAGCACATTATGTACTTGATGCCACCAAAAGAGAAGGGGTAGTCTCTATTAATATCGATATTTAATAAGTTGAAGGTCTCGAGTGGAATAACGTACCTGTAGATATAGGTGTGGTAGCTGTTGGCATGGTGCTGGATGTCCCAGTGGTGCCTGATAAAGAAACATAAAAATAGTAAATAAAAATCATTTGTTATTATAAGAACACAGAATTAAGTATCACTCTATTCAATAGTTTATGAATTGTAAAACATTCTTACAAATCATCATCATTGATATAATCTATGCATTTCTGGACTAACTAGAACAAAAAGTATCTTGTTTTCTAGAAGGTTGATATAGCATAAACCTGCCATAGCCAGTGGCTAGACTACAGTACTATGGACAGAGTACTTTACTTTAGAGATAATGAGAATTCATTCTACCAACAGGCTATAAAATATTTCCTTTTTTAAAACTACACTCATAAGCAGTTTCCAATTTTTAGTGTAAGTTAATTACACCACAAAGTTGGCACCAGTGAATAGTAATGATAAATGATGAGTACATTATCTAATCATGGTATTCAATGTCTACCTGGAATGCATAGTCTGCAGGCAAGTTTACACTCTTCTTGCATCCACTTTTCTGCACACTTCCCTTGGTTTGCAAATTCTTCACACTGTGCATGCTTGTTTTCACAACCTGAAACAATAGTTTTATAACTCTCAAACAGAGTGAATGTTTTAACTGAATCAAGCTCCTAGGCACAAGAATACAAGTCATGTTAAGAAATAGTTATCATTATTGAAACACCTGATGGCTAACTTTCATTATTCCAATTTGAGCACTTATTTAATACTGGGTATCTTACCATGAATTTGATGACCATGGTTTATTAAGTAGATTATGGCTACAGGCATATGTGGTCACATATCAATAATTCTTATCAATCTGAAATTTTAGATAAAGAAGGTTCGGTACTAAAGGTTCCACATGATTGAACATTGATGCACTGTAATACGTATAGTGCAACACTAGTTTTGCACCAACTTGGTATTGGCATGATCACTTTTGGGGTTGATCACAAGTTGTTTTGTTTGCTACTCAGTAGACCTACTTTCAGTCTGATGGGAAAAACTTTTAATAATTATAAACCAACCTATTTCTCCACCTCACTTGCTTGAGTATCATAAGTGATCATATATTTTTATAGAAAGAATGTTGAGTCTTTTTATTATTATTATTATTATTATTATTTTTTTTTTTTTTTTGGGGGGGGGGGGGGAGGGGGGCGGGGTGACGAGGTTAGTAGCTCACACGAAAAAAAAGAAAAAAAGAATAATGAGTCTGTATGATTAGTATCTATATATAGGTATATGGAATGTCAAAGTTCTCTGTTACACTGAAAACACAGAGTTGTCAAAAGTGGTGCCAAAAACGACAACCCAGGGTTGTCACAGGCTGTGTCTGTGCCTGTTAGACAAAAAATCTTATTTATGAATATTTTCATGTTGTAGATATCATAGTCATTATAATGGCATCCTATTATGTTATTACTAGTTATTAGGTGTGGCCATTACACATAGGAGGCCTATGAGTTGTATGGTTTTGACACCATTCACTTACAACACTGGGTTGATATAGACAGAGGCCATGACAACCCTGGGCTGTCACTTTAGGCACCATTCACCTACAACCCTAGGGTAGTCAGGCAGGACTTTTGACTTCTCATTTTCTTCTGTGACAACCCTATGACAACCCATTCTTCATTTTTGCTTCTCTGACGACCCTTTTGGCCTAAAGTAGTCGGGAGAAAATGACTACCTTTGGGTTGTAATCCAGCCTCAAAATTCACAATGACAACCCTCTGACCACCCCAAAGTTGTCAAAGGATTGTCAGAAGGTAGTCACACAGCATTGATGGCCTGAAATGAGCCCTGTGATGACCCAAAAGTCACATATGAGAGGCCAAAAGTGACCTGTGACAACCCTTTGACAACCTTGCAGTGGCTCTCTGACGACTTTGTGTTTTCAGTGTAGAATAACGCACCTGTAGATATAGGTGTGGTAGCTGCTGGCATGGTACTGGATGCCCCAGTGGTGCCTGATAAAGAAACATAATGAAGGAATAGAATATATCATTCCTGAATATAAGAAGACAGAATTAAGTAACATTCTATTCAATAGTTTAGTGTTACTTAAAGATTCCACATGAACATTTTTACCACCCTTTTAGATTGACATTATCCATGGGTTTCTTTAGTAAATAGAACAAAATATGATTGTCTTCTAGGAGGTTGAGATAATATAATGCACTGACTGCCATAGCCAATGGGGAGACTCTAGTACTACCCAGCCAAGGATATGACGTTCTAATAACATTGCAGCAATATTCTGGATTGATTCTTGTTACGTCACACTGTTTGGTTGCAGCGACGTTCTTTTGATGACTCCCAATTACATCGCTGCAACCGACTGTTGCGACGTTACATTGTGACATTCTGATAACGTTCCTGTAATGTTATTTATGAGGCTGAGACTTAATAAGAATGTCATAATAACATTCTGTTTAGGTGTGGTTGAGACCTCACTTATTGAGGATGTCACAATAACATTCTGTTTAGGTTAGGGTGACACCTAACCTAATAAGATGGTCACTGTAACATTCTGTTTAAGTAAGGTTAAGACCTGATGTAATCAGAACATCACAATAACATTCTGTTTAGGTAAGGTTGGGACCTCCCGCGGTCAGGGGGTCACAACAGCGTTCTGTTTCAGTCAGGTCTAGACCTCACCTAATCAGAATGTCACGATGACATTCTATTTTGATCTTGACTTAACCTCACCAGAACGTTATGATAACATTCTGTTTTGGTTAGGTCTCAACCTCACAGAAAAATAATGTAACAGTTACGTGACATTTTAGTAAGTAACAGACAAACAAAAAAGTATGGTTGCATAATGTGACCGTTACGTCACACCTTGGCTGGGTATGGATGTAGTACTTTACTTTGGAGATTATTTTTAGATATTTTATTTACACTGGGTATTACAATTTAGCCATGAGGTCATTTTTCGTTGAGAGAAATAATGAGAATCCATTCTACCAACAGGCTCTACAAAATATTTTCTTTTTTCAAACCACACGTATAGGCAGTTTATGATATTAAGTGTTAGTTGGCATCATGGAATAGCATTGATAAATAATGAGTACATGTTTCTGATAAAAATCATATGTCTACCTGGAAGGCATAGTCTGCAGGCAAGTTTACACTTTTCTTGCATCCAAGGGTTAGAACACTTCCCATCGTCAGCAAATTCCTTGCATCGTTCATGTTCATCCTTACATCCTGAAATAGCAACTTACTGGATAAAGTTTTACAGTTTCTGAAATAAAATGGTGGTACTACTCTAAAAGTAAATATCAACATTTTGAAGATTTGAGATGGTTTTGTTATTACTAAGGCAATAGAGTTTTCAGCTTTAGAAGATGAACAGACCTCCAGGTATAGGGGTGGTGGCTGGTGTCGCGGGGTTGGATGGCCGTGTTGATTCTACAATGGAAAAAGAAACTATAATTTTTTTAAAAAATAATATGGTCCGCACCCAGTCTATTGACTGTAGGCAGGCTCATTGCTGCCACTGGTGGAATCTCCATTTATTCATATCCTGCTATTTCCCAATACACACCCCCACAATATTCTTCATACACCTTCCCTTACTTCCTCCTTCTCCTCAAAACAATCCAACATTACACACATATATCCCCTCCTTTTCTCAAATTTACCTCCCGCCCGATTAGCCCCCGATTAGCCCCACCCACCCTACATTAATTTCTCATCCTCATTTCACCATTCCATTTTATACGTTTTATCACCCATTAGTTTTATATACATATATTCTTTTATATATTAATATCAAAACTAAATTTACACTCAATAGAATTCAATTTTCTACAAATTCACACCTCTGGTTTCCTTTCCACCTGTTTGCAGTCATGATGGTGCACACTAATGAGATTCCGCTCAAAGGTGTCATGGATGTTAGACTCCCCTATCCTCCCTTGCACACACTTTTGTCTATAAACACTGCAATCTAACCTACAGGTTTTATTTTCTAATGAATCCCCAGGGAACCCTTGATGTTTATTACAAGCAATAATCCTGATAAAATATTTTAGTGTAAAAAATGCACTAACCTGTTGTGCAGGTGCCACAGGCTAATTTACAGTTTTCCAACATCCATGAGTTAACCAGACATTCTCCTTTAGCCGCCCACTCCTCGCACCTAGCATGGGAATTCACACACCCTGAAAAACAACAATCATATCAATGTAATGTCTCCTGTACTATAATTATAACCCTTTATACCCGGCATATTACGATCATGAATTGCTGTATTTCCCCAGGATTTCCATGGATTTCCCTCAGGAATTCCTTAAATTTCTTGTAATTGAGGATTTTGAAAGCTGACCCCATTCTGATAAATTAGAATAACAGAAATCTTATTTGAAGCATTGAGTAGGGAATGTAATCAGCTTTCAAACGATATATTTGCCATTTTTGTAAGTTGAGGACTTTTTAAACTGTTCTTGTTGGAAAAATATGGGCCCCTAAGGCCGGATTAGGGAATACACCTTCGGGCAGCCATGGCCGGATTTGGGTCTAAAGGAACAATAAAAAATCTATATAGTTTTTTTTTTCTTCACAGAATTTGAAATGTACTGACAGAGCACTTGGATAACTTCAATGCATCACACATTATAATGGTAGTGTACCTATTATATTAGATTTTGAACTCATCATTTCATAGAAACACTAATGACTGCATTTCAATCAATACGTAATACGAATGCATTTGGGTTAAAATGTAGCAGAAATAATTTATGTTGAAACCATCTGCAAACTGACAGGTAAAAGATAACACATCAACTTTATATCATTGCTCTGATCATTATATTCAGTGTGTACATTGGAAGAATTGTTTAATTTAAATAAAAATCATTGCACTAAATGTGGTTTCTTTTCATCATAATCAGGTACCTTTCGGTGGTTCCCCAGTTGGTCGGGGGCCCCTGGAGGTTCTGGGACCCTGGGTCGGCCTCGGACCTGAAACGGTAAGGGTAGTCTTTTAAGAAATAGTTATAATAATAATGATAATGTCATTTCAATACAGCCTTTTTTTTGGCCCAATGTCAATGTATACAAGGCAGTACACCTAACAGAGTTCCCCCTTCTTGGTGCCTACCGGAGGAATGTATAACTTAATGGACTTCAAATTGAAGCCGCACCCTGACTTTGAGGTCAGGGCTAAGGATTTTTTTCCAGCAATTATGGATTCTTGAAAACCTCTCATATATGCCAGTATTAACCTGCGTGTAATCTGTGAGGATTAATGCCTGTGACATTGACCCACAAAGAAGAAAACAGTTAAGGGCAGTCAAGGCAGTCAGGGCAGAAAGCTGTGAAAAATAACCGCTGTTAATAGTTATGAATACACATTAGTGGCACCTTTAACTCACATATATTTCCCATATGCTAAGTAAAAAAACTTCAATTCAAACCACTTGCACGATCTAGACCTGGTTGGAACATCAGCGGCTTAAAGCTGAGGTATTTGAGGGGGAATCATGCAAGGGGAAAACCTGATCTGAACATGTCTGGATGTATGTGCATAAAAAACGAAGGAAATAGGTCCTTTTTTGGTAGCAAGTAAACTGAATAACATGAATGTCAAATTAATCACTGTCATATTATGGGTGTGATTTTGCTTATAACATTTGAACTATTTCAAGCAAGTGCTACTTAAATTTGATTTGAATGAGCTTGATATTGATTTGTATTTTTCTGTTGAAACCTTCAATTGAATGTAAATATTGTTACCATAAGCACCAGCTGAGGTATGGATCTCGGCATCATTTATTTCATGGTATTTTAACAATGTGAGCAGATTGTAAAAGCATTCAAATTCAACCACCATGTAGCAAATCATAACAATCATTCACATAATATAAAACAATTCAGAATACCATCATACAATACCAAGGTAAACACAAACCCATAACTCCAAGAACAAGCTATTGTCTAGAAAAGAACAAACGGGTTAGTGACACTTTTAAAGAGATAAAGATTAGGACCATCCGGGACACCCAGAGGTCAAGACCAATAGACTGGATAATGAATGCCAGGAGGATTTACTTAAATAATGGGCAAATATGTCATCATTAACCTGAAAAGTTGACTTTCAGCATGGTAGACTCACAGTTATTACCATCTCATATCCAAAGTATGTGGTCAAGAATGTGAAATTTGATTATTATCCAAAGAACTTGTTAAGAAATGTGGCATATAGTTATATAGATTTTATAAACCAACATACTCAATCTAATGGCCATACCTGTAGCCTTATAGAATGAAATCAGATCCAGATTGCTATCTGGATGAATAGAGCAGGATGCAGCCCCAGCAATACTGGTATCTCTTCACAGCAATGTACAGATATAATTATGGTATTTTACTACCCCAGGACTATTCGGAAAATAAAACTTAAAATTAACTGAATAATAATATTATGAAGTGCTTGGTAAAATACACTCTCCCCCTACCCCAAGAAAAAACCCCAGAAAAGCAAAAACAAAGCAAAAACAAAAAAAAACAAAAAAAAAGGTCTGTCAAGACTAAAAAAGTGAAAGGACACACAAAAAAAGCACCAACAATTACAATTTACACAACCAAAAAGACTACTTAACGTCACATAGCCCACAACCAAAAAACTACCCAAAAGCTTAAAAAAGAATAGAAACTAAAAAAAACAAGAGCAACTTCTTACCATTACACAGTCCACACATGTGGGGGCAAATGGCGGGTACGTTGGACCACTGCTTGCACTTGGATGGGTCATAGAACTTCCCAGGGCCGCAGTTACGTCCGTCTGTGGCGGGGCAGTTGTAGTAACCTAGGGGAAAAAAGTCAAAAATATATAGAAACTGATGGGAGAATAGTTAAATGGAATACATGAATTATCTTAACCTTGTAATCCGCATACTGATTTTGATGCCGCCAATTCTTTATTGATATCGATTTGATCCCCCCCCCCCCCAAGAATATTGCATTGATCATTACATCCCATTTACAGAACGAGAATTGTACAACCATCCTAGTGATATATAACATGTCTTTAACCTTTGCTCTCAACTTTTAAAGTTTGGCATCAATTGGAGGGATCACTGCGTAGACTTGTGAAAAAGGTATATATATAATTATATTTATCCATTCGGACTGATACAAGGTCAGATCTGGATATGGGAATTCTCAAATGGGATTAGAAGGGGGCGCTCTAATGTACACACTTTACATTTTCTGGGCCTGATATCTTTATATTTTGGTCTATAGATCACAAAAGGAGCATGCCGCCATATGTCATTATTTTCAAATCTGAAACATTTATAATATGTTTTTATGCAAATGTATTTCATTGAGATTACAATCTGACTTGATTCACAATCAACTGACAATATTTCTAATTTTGTATGTTATATTTCACGGCCATATCGTCATGATATCCACATGTTGATCACCAAAAGACTTAAAATCATGATCAACTGACAGTATTTCTAAATTTGTATATATATTTCACGGCCATGTTGTCATGATAACCACATGTTGATCACCAAAAAAGTGATCAAGTGACCATGTCTGCACAAGGTATATTCTATAGGAGCGCATACAAAACATTGGTAACAATGTCAGAGCATTATGCACCATTCCAATGCATGTATGCATTGTTTGCTATTCTGCTGTCCATTAATATAAACCCATTGGCCCTCTGTCTCTCGTCACCCGTCACTTTAGGTGACATGAACAGTAATAAAGGTGGCAGCAGTGTGATTTAACTCCCGGATATCCAACCGTTCATTTCCGACCATTTGAATAAATCCCCCTTAAAGTATCCCAAACTGTTGTGGTTGGGTCGCATTCATTTCCGCATGCAATGCCTTTATCCAATGGTCAGAGTTAATTAAATCAGTTTTAGAAACTTGTACCTTTTGTTTTTCTCCCTTTTTAAAACATTCTCTGTTAAAACATTCTTTTGGAGAGGTTTAAATGTGATTTTGATTTAAAAATTGTTTTTGTACAGAACCTATAAATTAGAGCAGATGAAGAAATGCCTGTGTGTTTTATTGTGAACAAGAAAAAAGATTACTGCTTGATTGAAAAAAACAACCAGGTTTGCCAGGTTAGAGGTTTTGTGGTTATTTATAAGTTGTTGCATACAAGGGTAATGTATCATAACTTATCATAACTTTTCATAACCATTCCTGGCATATGAAAGAACTTATAAAAGAATATGGGTGCATAGTCTTTATATAATACTTAGAAAAAGAGTATAGTATATGATAGACATATTATGTGCAGTCTGGCTTCACCCACAGAAAAGATCCAAGCTTTGAGTTCTGATCAAGAGAAAACCAGGCGGTTAGTTTCTAAATAAAATAGTGAAATACAAAAATAACAATGCAGTGTAATTTGGAAGAAACGGTAATTTAGCTGGTCATTTGATAAAACATACGAAGAACGACCAATTTTCTCCATTATAATTGTGTTCATTTATTCATAATTTTCTTTCTTGTCTTTTCCTCCACTCAAGTGACCAATTTATATGTGTATATAATTTACATTACTGTAATAAGTCTGTACATAATTTACATTACTGTAATAAGTCTGAAAACCAAAGGTTACCTCGACGATTTTTGCAATTCGAACACTTAAAGTAATAAAAAATATCATCCAATTTGCAACCTAATCTAGACACACTAAATTTCACTTGTTATAGCCTCAGGGTATTTTACTACTGACACAGGGAGATAAACTATGATTTAACATGCAGGACATAACACGTGTCGTAAGATCGAGTCAGTTCAAATTTAAATATTCAATTTGGATGATTTACAACATACTGTTATTGCGCAGTAAACTCAGTTGACCCATCGTTTGTGAAAGTCTATATACAAGTATTTGGTCTTCCGTTTACTGTTCTTGGTAGGTGAGTTAGTAAAGACACATAGCCCGTTCAGAGACGGATCCAGGATTTGGAAATTGGGGGGGGGGGTCCAAAAATATTTTATAGGCTCAGTACTAAAACATGGAGCAAAGGCAGGCATGCAGGCGACGTTTTTTCTCTTTGGGTATACCTCTACCAACAAGGTTGGACAATCTCCCTAGATCTTCCCCTGTCCCGTTTCAAAGGCCCTTACTAGGCTTTGAGTAACAGTCCTCAAAAGAGCAAACGTTTGACAAAAAATATGATAAAAGATAAATTGCCTGCGCTTATCTATGTCCACAAACATATTTGTTCATGCTGAATCAAATAGATTGCAGAGCTACAGATAATTATTTCTATTTTTTATTTTGCACAGCTGCAACCAACACCTTTTTCCCGGTAAGATCCGAGAAATCCAACCTTACCACAGTCGTCGCCATACCAGCGGTCGAGGCAGTCACACTGGCACGTTCTGGTGTTGAGGGTCCCGTTGTTTTTACACACACGATCTCCACAGTCTACAAAATATATAAAATTATGATTAATTACTAATTACGCTCTTATCTTCTTATATTATGCATCTATGAGATTTTAAATGAAAACAACGAAAGGGAAAACCCACAGAATGGACCTTGTGGTATGAAGATAATTGTTTAGTCAGTACTTGAAGAAAAGAGGAAACTGTTTTGATTATAAAGTACATCCAGAATAGCTGAAAACCTTTTTCAAGGCTGTTAAAGCTGTCCATCAGATCTACATGGAATCCATTTCAGACATTCTATGAATACACCTTATCCAAATTGGTAACCGTTTTGGATATTGATTCATTTCTTCCAATTATCGATATTATAATGAAGAGACTGAATATGTACAATTCAATTCTATAGGCCTGACGGGAGTTTGTCCCTGGGCGCCGCCATGTTGAAAAAGGGAGGGTTCTGATTGGCTCAAAGGTCGTGCTTGACCCCCGACAGCTAGTGGCGCCAAAGGACAACGCATGCGCAGACCTAAACTCCCGACTGCCCTATAGGGTAACTTATCTAAGTAGTGAAGTGTAGGAAGAGGTATTATTTTTACCACAGAGGCCTTCTGATGTACATTTGTTGGGGCAGTCCTGGCATGGGGTCCCAGACATGTAGGGGCGTCCTGTGTCACGAGAGTTACTGGAGGAAGAAGATTTTATAATAAATTAATATTTACCGGTTCGGACTCGTCAGTATTAAATTTGCTATGAATAGGAAATAGCAAGTAACAACTGTAATTAGTTTGGACATATATAAATATGGGTAAACATTTATTAATCCTCCTATTACAACAAGCTAAATTTTAAAATTCAACGATGTGAGCAGGTCGGTGGTGCAGGAGCAACTGAATTCAAACCGTTAGCATCCCGATTTATATAGTGACACATCAATGGATCCACGTAACCATGGTTACAGAACAGTTATGTCACCCGCCTGCTCCTGGAAATAACAATTTTAAAGTCGGAACCCAAAATATTACATACCTATTTTCTCCATTGCAGGTTTGGCAATGCAAAATATTTTTAAGATGAATATCTGAGAAATCTTCAATTGATAACATTATTAATCAATCTTCTGTGGATCCTTCTTCTTGTTCCCATTGAAACAATCAGTCGTTTCCCTCTTGATGGGCACGGGCTTGGGCTGGTTTCGTCGCTTTTACACAATTAATAACATTATTTGTACTGAAATCAATCAAAACTCGATCTCTGTCTAACCTTGAGGTATTGATGAAAATGTTCAGATATAGGTGTTTCATTATGTCATTGCTTATTACTCACCACCTGTAGTAGTTGCAGACGTAGATTGGGTGTCCGTTACACATACATTTCCCACAGCCTATCAGGTTGGCATAGTCCCTCACCAACTGGAAAAAGAATATTGTTTCTCTGAAAATATTGTAATATACTTTACTAGCGTCGCTTCAGCTTACGCGCATTCCCTTGAACTGGTGTTGCTACCAATTACTTAAAACAAAAAAGTGCAGTTGTTCTAACTATTTATATATCGGTTTACATTATCCCTGTAGCCTAACAGAATTAGTTGATTATATATAACCCAGCCAAGGATATGACGTTCTAATAACGTTCTAGCAACGTTCTGGATTGGTTCTTGTACGCTGTTCTTTTGATGACTCCCAATAACGTCGCTGCAACCAACTGTTGTGACGTTACATTGTGACGTTCTAATAACATTCTTGTAACGTTATTTATGCGGCTGATACTTAATAAGGAAGTCACTGAATGAGGAAGTCACAATAACACTCTGTTTAGGTTAGGGTGACACCTAACCTAATAAGAATGTCACAATAACATCCTGTTTAGGTGTGGTTGAGACCTCACTTAATGAGAATGTCACCATAACATTCTGTTTAGTTTAGATTGACATCTAACCTAATAGATAGTCACAGTAACATTCTGTTTAGGTGAAAATAGGACTTCCCCTGGTTAGGAGGTCACAACAAAGTTCTGTTTAAGTGAGGTCCGGACCTCACCTAATCTAAATGTCACAATGACATTCTATTTTAATTTTATGTTGACCTGACCTGACCAGAACGTTATGAGAACATACTGTTTTGGTTAGGTCTGAACCTCCTAGAAAAATAATGTAACAGTTACGTGACAATTTAGTTAGTAACGGACAAACCAAAAAAGTATGGTTGCATAACGTGACCGTTACGTCGCACCTTGGCTGGGAATTTATTTACTTTTTTTAATCTATTAGTTTCTTTGAGGACGGGGGAGAATTCTTTATGGACGTTTTCTTACCCCCGCTACATTTTCTTTAAGGAAAGAAGAAATTTCCATAGTAACAGAGACATGTTTATAAAAGCAGATTTTGATTCCGCACCTCATACAAGGTGCTTCTTACCAAACCATCACCTTACCTGCGTGTAGTGCCCCACCACTCCACGGTGGAAGCTGCTGCCATAAGAGAAGTACTTGACCTCAGAGTACCACCCCATCCTGATGGCCTTCTCCCAGGTGGCGTAGAGCCCTCCAGCCGCCCAACTCTGACCCACCAAGTTAGCCCTGCTCCAGCCTGGGGGAACATAATAATACTTTTATAATACTGTGATAATAGAAAATGATCTAAAAATGGGGAAAAGGTAATACTACTGAAAGAATATAAACTAGAAATGGTAGTAAAAAAAAGAAAAAAGAAAAAGACAGAAAAAAAGAAAGAAATATTATGGAAAGAATATGAACTAGAAACTTTACATATTAGGAGGAACAGAATCCCATACTGTATGATCAAAGTAATGTGAAAAATAGCCTGGGACCGAAGAATACTATATTATGGGTTGCGAAGTAACAATATCATAAGAATAACCTAAAACTTTAGAAAATTAAGTACAATACAGAAAAGCCTTACAGGGAAACCGTATTGAATAATTTACCAGACAATTTCAAAGAGACAGAAACTAACATGTTGTTGTTGTATTTTTTCCCATAACTGTTAAAAAATACTTGGTGCAAGGGTATACTCTTCGAATTCTGGCATTTATCTGTGCATCATTTAAACTGAGCTTTCTCATGAAATCCTTAGTGCTCCCTTACCCGGCACCTCCCTGTTGTTGAAGGTGTCGTGGGCCATGGAACATTGTTTAGCCCACTTCTGGGCCAGGGCTGCCAGGTCGTCGTTCCAGTACTGAATAAAGAAAAAAGAGTTGAAATCCTGTTTTTCCCAGACTGATTTTGACTCACCATTCTGTATTTGTTGCATTTTCTCTGAGAATATGAAATGAAGCGCTTAAAGGGAATTGCAAACTCTTTCTGATGACGTATATCATAATTAGTGTTTATTTCCACTGCCGATTTTCAAATCTCCAGGAAGAATGTAGAACACGATTCAAGTATAAATTCAGTTCTGGGTAGGAGCAACTATAGTCCTTCCACCCCACCCCCCCACAACCTTTATTCACACAAATAAGAAGACGGATTGGCGAAGAGCAATCGAGATCATTATCTTTCTTGTTGCTGAGTTATGAAGATCAATTGGAGAGCTTGAGGTACACATAATTAAAATCATGCTCAGCGTGGATGATACTATGACCCTTATGCACTTGCAAAGGGCCTTTTCAGACTACTATTCGTAGATGCATCAGCATACCAATGGTGTTAAAAGTGCATGCATACGCAATCAGTTACGAAACGGGAAAGGATCGTGGGAAACTATGCCGCGTCCCCACTTGGCCGACTAACGACGGCGAATAACTTTAGTAGCCGGACGACTAAGGAAGTAGTACGTCGTCGGGCGACTAACTAAGTGGCTGGTGGAAAAAAAGGTTAATCGCCACGTTGGGACGCTCTTGTAGTTAGTCGCCAGACGACGAGACAAAACTTTAGTTAGTCGCCCAACGATTAACTTTGCACTGGCAGGCATAGAACGATATTAAACATGTCAAATATTTTGCCCCAAACCCAGGGCAACTAGTGGTTTGGTCGGCAGACATCATGGCGCCAGTGTGGAGTTGGTCGCTGGGCGATTAACAACCTTAGTAGTCCGCCGACCAAGGAAATCTAGTCGCCGAAGTGGGGACCCGGCATTACCATTTTCACCATGATTACTGGGATGGGGACACTCTAGCTCAATGGGGGCGGGGGGGGGGGGGGCTCGCTTACCACTTCTAGCATGTTACACTGAGACACTCGAGCCCTGCATGAGTTTGTTTAGGGGGGGGGGGGGTCACTTATCATTTTTCATCATGTTGCGCTGGGAGTGGGTGTGTGGATAGGCTTATCACTACCATCATGTTGGAGCGGAGTGGGGACACTCTTGCCTTGAGTTTTCTTTTCTTTCTTTCTTTCTTTCTTTCTTTCTTTCTTTCTTTCTATCTTTCTTTTTTTTTTCTTTTTTTTTTTTGGGGGGGGGGGGGGGGTGCATTTAGGAGAGTCCATTGATACAATAATCGCTGGGATGGGGACACTCAGAGTTTGTTTGTTGGGGGGAGGCACTCACCATATTCATCATGTTGTGCTGGGGTGGGGATACTCAGGGTTTGCTGGAGGAGGAGAGGCACTAACCATTTTCATCATGTTGCGCTGGGGTGGGGACACTCTGGCCCTCAGTTCGTTATGTACCCTTAGGATGGTCTGTTTATCAGCTTCCGACACCCCACACTGTACGGCAGACGGGCTGTCCCGGTACATACACATCGTACTCTCAGGTAGTGACCGCCATTTACCCACACAGGACGACTGCAAAAGGAAATATATTTTCTTTTATAATTCTTTGGTGAAAATGTTGCAATAAAATAAATAATGGACGTGCATAGATTCGTTCAAACGTCTTGGATCTATAATTTCTCTCATGATGCTTTTTTTTTGGGGGCACATTTGTCATTTTCAAAGATTTCTCATCTTTTAGTGATTTCTGAATGCAGAACCAATTTTTTTTCATTTCTTTTTCTGCTTTGAATTTAGTATTTTTGTTTTTGATTCCAAATTAAAGGTACTTACTACTGTTCAGAGTACCACCTGGGACTAGGATTAAGCACTAAAAAAAAACATTCTTTTTTAAAACAATTTTTTTTTTCTTTTTTTTATTTTTTCTTTCTTTTTTTTTTTTTTTTTTTTTTTTTTTTTTTTTTTTTTTAGCTATTTGGACTCTCAAGGAAGTACAATACAATTTTTCTGTGAATGAAGTAACATTACTTAGAACGATCTAGGCAAAAAGTGCTCAAATGCTCAACTTTTTAAGTTTATTCACCATAACTAATCTGACAAATGACATTGTGGTTGATTCTCTCCTAACATTTCTCCTTTTACTTCTATGGATATAATCTTTGATAAAGAACATTCTAAAAGATATTGCTGGTCAATAAAAATCAGGCTTGAGACACCTAAGTACCTTTCAATTTTGTCAAGACTCTGTTCATAAAGGTAAATTTCTCATATTTGCTTTGGGGGTCAGCGGTAGGAAAAGTGTTTTCTTTGATATACTTGTGATGAAATGATAATTGTATGTGATATGAATGTTAAAAAAATAGGATGGGGGAGTCCAGCTATATAATTATTCAGAACACTTGTACTTACACATAGCTTACTCGCTCATTCATCTTGCTCCTGGCATAATTGCCTAAACACTAACGTTTTATCGTTACAGTTCTGGAGACCTCACGTACATGCTGGTCTCCAAAAAGAGGTATGAGTTAATACTATTGGAATTTTTCTTTGTAGGTATGTAAGCCATATAGCTCTATTTGAGGACATAATGTCAACTGCAGTTTGAGTAATATTCTAAGAATTGGTGGTATTTCTGAATATTTTTTTTAAATGCATTTCCTATGCATAAATCACACATGAGTTGTTTTCTAATTAATCTCTACTCAGCCTTGAGAACAAGGGTTAGAGATGGAGATTAAAGTTAAAAAAGTTTGACCTTTAATTAAAACTGAGAACAATACCCTTAGCCCTGTACATGGCGGAATGATGTAATGTAAAGTTTTTAATCGTCACAGTAGGAGAATATGAATAGGGACACTGGCACGAGACCAACATGTGACATAATTTAGGGTTGAAGTGCAAGGATTTGATGTGTTCAAATGATGGGTAAAACAAATGGCTCCGATTTATTCCCTATAATTTATTAAATCGGTATTGTGATCATATGTCATAAGAAATTAATGTTTGAAAAAGACAGGTTCCCATGCTCTCTGTCATTAAAAAACAGAAGGCCAATCCATTTTTATATTAAACAAAAGCCTGCAAATGCCATATTCTTAGCTTTATTGATTTTTCATGATAATGGATAGTCATTGAATCTAACATTAAAAATACTACAAAAACATTACTACAAGGACGTTACAAGATTTAAATGCCATTGGCTCTGAAACAAAAACAAAAATAAACTCACACTAAAGAATTATCATACTTTCCTCTTTCACAAATTCAGAGGACTACATTTCCGCCATAGAGGCATATGCAAACTGATAATACAATATATGTAGACCTGAAAGTATCAAACTTGTGGTCTAATGAAAAGGAATTTAGCAAAACAAATTAATCAATGCATAGCTAAATATAATTATATGAAAAAGTACTAAGTGAATGATATTGTATTATGTTGCATGAATTAATATCACATTTACACCATTACTGTAATATAAATAATCACCTCTCCAACATAATTATATATATATATATATAAATAATATTATATGCAAGACACATATGTGTATGTGTCTAGTAATATTCCAGGAAACCAGGGAAACCCTGAAGGTTATACTATGAAAATAAACGCCTATCAAAAACACATTTTCTTACGAGACAGCTTTGTGACATTTTTTTTCAACTTTGTCATGAGATTACACCCACCGTTGAACAATGCAGTACCCCATAGTCTATGACCCAACTGCACTGCACAAGTATGTGACTATATGTAATAGTACAGACTTCATGAATCAAGGTGGACAGGGGAGCATACATTCAGGTGTCATGTAGTTGACCTCTTTAATAAAACTAACACTGATGCCCCCAGGCTTAAAGCGCCAATCCCGATGTCACCACTTGGTGGATTAGGTTGTGGCGTTGGTACGGGTAGGCAGCGCGCTCATATTTCACAATTGGGTACACCCATATTATTGGAGAGGGGGGGGGGGAACTTTGGGAAGAGCGTTAGACATGTAATGATCACAAGTGGCAAAGTTTGCCAACTCGTAATGAATTTGCGATTACACATTTCTTTCTTTTTTCTTCACAATTTATCATAATTATTAAAAAATCATGAAAATATAAAATTATTCAATTCATAAAAAATACATAAAGCTATTTTAAGATTTAAACGTACGATCATTGATATCCCGCAGCTTCCATAAAAAAACAAGAGCCATTAACCAACCCAAAAATTTGACATCCTGTAACCAACCCTAAATCACGAGGGCCTCGAAGCAATCCTAAAGCATGAGTTTTTTTATAAATAAAAAAGTCTTCCCTCCTAACCTTTGATGCCTATAGTTTCTGAAGAGAAGGCCCCTTACAAATCAAGTTTGTGTATCTGGTTTTGAAGGTGCGAAGGTGTGTCGATGGGGAATGGTGGCCAGAATTCTGAGTGGTTATGATGGTTGATGCATAGGAATATTGAAGATGAGGACATCCCAGCCAAGAATGCAATGTTATGATAACATTGCAGCAATGGTCTGGTTGGTTCTGCATTTGGTTCTTGTTACGTTCTTTTGATGACTCCTCATTATGTCGCTGCAACACACTGCCATGACATTGCACTGTGACATTATAACAACGTTCTGGTTACATTCTTCAACCCAAACAGAATTTCTTATAACATTCTGTTTTGGTTTTGTCCTAACCTCACCAAAAAATAAAGTTATAATAACATTCCGATTTAGTGAGGTTTCAACCTCAACCTCAATAACATAATTGTTCGGTGCCAAACAGACTAAAACAGTATGGTCACAGAACGTTTCTGTTACATCGCAAGCTGGCTGGGTGCATGAGAATTTGAGGATGATGATATTATTCCATGGTAAAGGCTTATCAATGCCTATGGCGTTTTACAAATTAACTGGCATTTACTACATGCACATACATATGTCCGCATGTGACCATGGTAATATAACAATCCCTTTGACAGGCACCTTCTATGGTATAGGCCAAAACGTTTAAGAGACTTCTGTTAATAAATTATTCATATCATTGTGAGTCTAATTGATAATTATAATCATTAGTAATCATTAGCCTACTGTCATATATGTACACGACAGTATGACAGTAAGAGAAACTGTCAAAAGGAGAATTAAAAGTTTTCTAAAATAATTTAACCAGCCTCATTTACATTGAAAAGGTCTTTCGTATAGACGTTTGTTAATAAATATAAGATATACCATAATATTTGGATCTAGTTACAGAGATTTCAGCCTTCACCCTCGTTTTCACCACAGCTTGGTTAAGCATCTTACTCGACGAAAACATGAATTGTTCAGAAATTATGGATCAAAATAAAGTTCAAGTTCGTGGCAATGCTTCACAGTTCACATAAAGAGTCGAAAAATAAACTATTGAAAAAATGAAAAAAAAACATAGAGCATAGTTAAGATCAGCGTTTGCACAAAAGCATAAAATCAAGTTTAGACTCAGATCTTGAGGGAAACTGTTACTATTTCTTCATGTAAAATTGGGCAAATAGACTTGTGTAGTGTATTTTACTTCTTTGATACGTAATTTGTGTTTAATTCTGTTTCAATTTTGAACTATTTGTATTTATCAGGGGCGGATCGGGGGGGGGGTGGGGGGGGGGGGGGGCAGGACCCCTAAACTACAAAAAGAGGGGAAAATGCCCTCCGTGTACCCACGATTGCATGCGGTTTTAGTCCTTAGCCTTTATACTGACCCCCCCCCCCCACTCTCGAAAAGCCTGTATCCGCCCCTGAACGTACACATGACTTTTAAGTTATTGTATTAACATAATATTATTAAAATTAGACTCACACTAAATGTTTCATTGCTCAGTTCTCCGCTCGAGAGCTGGATAAAAAGTAATCCACAAAAAATGATTGGCATCAACCTGAAAAAAAGAAAATTTGAATTAAATAAGTTCCTCTTCTGTTAACGTTAACAGAAAGGATATGGAGGATTATTAATGTCATGACCTATAGAAGCTGCTGCCGATTTAATGTTGTATGTATAAATGATCTGATGGAGAACAGTGAAAACTAGCGAAAGCTAAATTGTATTCTTCAGGATGAATAAACCTATTTAAAAAAAGGTTATTATATACACATAATATTATATATAGGCCTACCCATATATTTTATATCAATCAACTTTAACGAAATAACCATGTTCCCAGATGGCTGGAATGTTTCCTGACACTTGGATAGATAACTTTATTGATGTAGGCCTATAGCTCATATTCATATTAATTGATGACACTACCTTGTCAATAAGTTACAGGTTTGGTACATAAAGCTGCAAATCAACCTCGTAATTTAACCAGACATTACATCAATTCGGACATAGGCCTATTGAACTGCATCTAGCTAATGCACTGTGTCTTCTCTACACTAATATTGCTATCATATTGTCCTTAGTAAGAAGTATTTTAATTAAATATTCTAAAGGAAATTGCCCTTTTTAAAATAACACTCAAATATGTAATTTTATAAGCAATAAGTCCTTATTATAATCTAATAACTCAAATTAATGGCACTCACATTTTGACCCGTCGAGTCGAGAATGTTATTATACTAAAATACTTGTCCTATATACATGGTACATAGACAAAGCTATCGCCTGGTTATATAACGATACTGTCTTCTTTGATATAAGTATGTGAAAACCACACCTGCCAACCAATTTGCCCCTAGCTCCATTGTATGGTTAGCATATAGAATACGAATTTTCAGGTTGAAAGAAGTATAAATTTTGGGTTAGAATATGCATCTAATAAGTAGCCATTCCAGCCATATTTCACCCCGGGAAATACATAACATTTGTAAAAGAATTTTGTGGGAATCATATTCAAGTTGTTAAACAACATTTCAAATTATATATTTATTATTATTCATAATGAACATTATATGTAAGGAATGTTTATGATATGATTGAGTTTGGGAGGATAAGGTTAGTTTAAATCTATAGCAAATACAATCATAATAAGATCCTGCCTAAAATGCTCTTTTAATACTAAGATGAGAAATTATTCTGGACTTTATATCAAAGAACCCCTGTAATAATTGCGTACACATTTTGCCCCGAAAAAGGCATATCCCACATTTTGTATGTCCCACGGCTAGACAAGAGTTGGACAAACGACCTCATGTAAGCCAGGGGCGGATACATTATTTCAAAAAGGGAGGTCTGCATATTCGATAAGTGCAAGAACAACACACACACACGTTGCGTTTTCGTCTCTATGTGAAGTATAAGTCTCCACCAAAAAAAATGAAAAAAGGGGGTATCAGGACCTCCTGGACCCCCCCCCCCCGTTTAAGCCATCCCATATATCGTATATGATTTCATTTGGACACACGCATGCTTTCCCATATTGCTGACCACCTCCTTGATGTGTAAGTAATCTATGGGTGACCCTCGAGTAGAAACAAAAATATGAATATTCATAACGGACGCGCGTTATCCTTCAAACTTTGCATTTATGAAACTTAAGTGCAAATCTAGGTTAAGTACATGTTTATGAATACACCAGCTTACATTAATTGTTACCTTACTTAAGGACGGTACGCAAGGGGAGAGATGTTTCTTACGTTATGTAGTGTCTATGGATGAGTAATTGCCTTTTTAATAAGCACTAACTGTAAATTCCCAAAGACTCCATTCTATATTTCCTTGTTTCTCCCTTCTTCTCTTTTGGGGCGAGAGGGATGGGAGGGGGTCATGTACGATCAGTTGCTAATGTTCATAATAGGTTACAGGCCTCTTAGGATTTTTAAATGGCTGGTTGTATGAATGATTTGTATTATGGGGTCGGGGTGGCCAGCGTCGTTGAGGCGTCGATGAGGCGTCGGTACCACTCATTGGCAATGGCACTGCGTGGGTTGTAGTCCCATGCAGTGCATCATGGAAAAAGGGACATTTGAATGACCCCTGCACGGAATTGTGCTCTATTGATCCAAAGGACTGAAGTGGAAGAACATTTAATAAAGTGAACTCAGCCTGTATAAAAATCCAATTAAAAAAAAGACTACCTGACTATAATATCTTGTTTTACACATAACCAGGGGCCATATTTTCGTAGCTAATCAGGGTCATCAGGTGGAATTTGATCAGTGTTTCATCATTAGTCATTATATCTAGGAAACAAAATGTCTATATTTAATCATTACCCTTATGTATTATTTTTCAGTGACATTACTACTTTTTGTGAAATATAGAATTTCAAGATATGAGGCCCTGATCAAAATTTACATGATTAGACTAATCAGTTACGAAGATATGGCCCCTTGGGGGTCTGATTGAGCCAGCCTTCATGTTGGGGTATGATTTCTTTGGTATGACGCTATATCTAGGGAAGCATTGGTAAAACCTTTATAACTTTTCAGGATCTTTCATTTTCATTTGATTTTTTATTGGGTTTCCTCTCTACCCGACCCTTTCTTTTAGGCAGAGATATTTCTTCTTCAGTGATATGAATATTTCATCGCTGTTAAACTGCTTCGACAGCTAGCACTTTGCCAAATAAGGATATGATACAATGTGTGAACATATCATGCTACAACAAGTGCGTTTTCTCATACTTTCAACCTAATTCACCCTAATTTATAGACCGGATGCCAGTTTAAAAAGTGTGGTAAATTATGGCGTGATACATCTGCCCCCAAATGAACTTCCTGTCCATAGGCTCAATGATAAAAAATTAGTTTTTGTCTCCCGTATCTCTTATCATAAGTTCCTAGAACAAATGTTGATAATTTTGGATAGCTGTGGCCCTCATCTATGACATACTAGAAAATCAGAATTAAGTTATGAGAAATAGGTAAGAAAACCAATGTTGTAGCATAAGGCGGATGTCAGGAGTCATTCCGCAGTAAGAGCAAACTGGAAATCGGTCAATGGGAATCTTCCTGGATAAATTTCAACCTTAAAGAATAATTATTTAGGATAGTTCCTTATCATTATCACGTCTATCTCTATGTGTTGACTTGACTGCTCACTTTTACCAAACTTATACTGAAGCTCCATATTAACTAGGCTAAATCGATGCACAAATCAGCCAATTACTATAAAAAAAATTGGTCGATTTTTGTGCGATTAGAATCCTCAATCAGTATGCAAACTTGAACTGTACATATCCATGTTTGATGTGAATTCATACTATAATGGGATGATTATTCTGGTAGAATCGGCCGATTTTAGCATCGATTGGTCCGCCGACTGGGTATAAGGCTTTGGAGTTTCTGCAGTTATACTCTCGGACATTGGTAGTACTTGATTACTATTATGTTCTATTATACGATAGCTCTATGATTTACCAATTGTGGACGATTATTGAGAAATGTTCGCTGAAGGTAAGTCTTATACATTCATGGCATAAATGTTTGATAAAAACCTTCAGATATTTATGGACTTTACTTTCATCAATCATGAATATGAGGCCTCTTCAGTCAACAATGTGATAACGCAATACTGTGGTTTGTCAATACCTTAAGGCTATATGAACCCACTATTAGGAGGAGATCAGAAAGCAATCGATTGCATATGTATATCCTAGCTTGTAAGGAAAACATAATTGTTTTACACCACTATGGCATTTCCTTCCGGAAGTGTAGATTGGCAGGGGTACCCTTTGTGGAATGCTGACATGCATTGTTTCAGATCCTTGTTGATCAATGACATTCCCTGATAAGAAATGCTGTCCCACTTCCAACTTCCTCCCCCTTGCTTCTCTATGACTGTTATCCTCACTCCCATCCTCCCCTCTCCCTCCCTATTCCTCCCTTCTCTCCCCTCCCTCCCTCCTTTCCTCCCATCCTCGGTCCCATCACTTGCATCATAGTTATGGAAAATGCGAAGAAAGGGTATTTTTTTTTAGCAACTTTGCATGTCCTTGTTTTTTTTGTTTCTTAAAAAAGAGTACCTTTTTCTAGACAAATGTTCATGTCTTGTAAAAAAAAAAAAAAGAAAAAGAAAAAGAAAAAGAAAAGAAAAAAAAGGGGGGGGGGGGAGACAAAAAGAAAGAAAGGTGCCTATTTTCTCAAAGTGACCGTATTCTGAAGACAAAGGGGTATCCTTTAGCCCCTTTATGTCAATGTTGGAAGGGGGTCAATTTTGACTTAACGATAATTATGTCCTCCTTTTATAGTTTGGTGGCGGGACCAGCCCCACTAATCTTACCTACTTCCTACTTCCTACCTTCTCCATTGCTTCTCTCTGCCTTTAATCTAATCCTCACTCCCTCTCTCCCTTGCCCTCCACCTATCCCATCCAACCTTCCTCCCCACTGTCCCCTCCTCCCCTTTCCCTTCCTTTCTATACTCCCTCCCTCGTTCCTTCCCCCTCCCTCGCTACTCACTCCCTCCCTCCCTCCCTCCCTTTCTCCATTCCCCTACCTCTCCCTCCCCTATCATTACACCCACCCATCCCCTCCCCCTTTCCCCTCCGAATTCCTTTTGTCCGGCGGTGGGTCCCGTTTATAGCAGTAGCAGGGCACACTTGTGAATATTAGATTGGAGTCATTTGAAATGTAGATCCCAGTAAAGATGACATGGAATGACCATTGTCTTTGACATTAACAGCCTTCTTATGATTTATCAGAGATGACAGGAATTTCCTCTACCTCTGCCCTTCTGATTATGTAGGCAGTAGACGTGCTTAGAAACCATAGAAATAAATCAGATATTTCTACGGAAGAACCCTAAGCTCCATTTGAACCGAATTGGTACACAAATCAGCAGATTCTACTAAAATAATCACTGATATTTTCCGAGATTGTTAAAATCATCCTAGTGTATATAGCGCTCTTGTACTATTGCAGAGAATTCTTATGCATTTTTCAGCATTGTGCATCATTATATATGCCAACTGAGCTGATCGAACAATTTCAAGAATCGCTGTCATTGTCCATGATCGCTCCAGACAATGTTCAAGATTAAGAAAAGAGATGTGTGAACATACCCAAAGAATGTTGACGAAATTGTGAACGTAAATTTCCACTTAAATACATGTATGATAGGCTATATATAATATTTTTATACTATTTATTGGTATTAAAACATTAGTACTAGAGTTCATGACCAACACCTATTGCACTCTGAATAATAGCAGTATAATCCAATAGAGTAGACAAAACTTTTTATATTCTTATCTATAAGTACTTCTAATGTATGGTTTGCCATCAAATCCAAAAGTTTGTCAGGGTGATAAACGATTGGACATAACGAGCCTGGTTGACAAGCTTTAGCATTGTTTCCTTTAGGGTAAATGCTAATTCATTTAACAATTTCTTTTACAGAGTTTACAAACTGTAACTGAATTTCTTTCCGCCCAGATTTCCTTTGTCTTTCGTTAAAAGCTAATTTCTTTGGGGAGCAAGCTTCTGTTGCAATATGCTATGGTAAAAGTCGACTTTGTTAAAAACTTGGATGGGCATCAAAGATACTGGGCAGGTAGAGTCCAAGTTGGAAAATCGTTGGTGGTCTTCCACCACCTTGGTTCTAAGCGCCATGGAAAGAGAATTGTGTTCTGCCATTGCCATTAGAATCAGGGTACTTTTCGATTATTTAACTGTTACACAGCCAGACATGTCATGATAATGACTAATAATGACTGAGACATTTTCCTCAATACACATTGTCTAAAAATGGCCTAAATATCTTTTTTTGTCTAAGTTAGTACAAAGTTCTTTTCTATCATTTAATAAGGAGGCATGGAGACATTATTTGAATTCAAACAATCAAGTAAGACTTATATGAACACATGACCATAATATTTCTAAGAAATCAGGCTATGATCGGATGCTTATCCTTGCTACGGTTATACCTGATGCAGTGCAATCCGTAAGTTGTATTGATTATTGTGTTTGTATATATCAACTAATCTTGCATTGTTTATTCATATAATCACCCATACGGAAGATCACATGTATGTGAGTATCGTTCAATAAAATAAATTGATATTGGCACTGCGCCAATTAGATAATTTGTTGACGGAAGTCATTGTCCTTTCTACATGCATTTCATAGTTGCCCATACTAAAATCAATTACAGAGTTGAAATTCGAGTTACATGTAAATGAAACCATTTTGTAGGGAATAGTTTCACGATTTTCTATTAAGTTTCAGAATGTAGTCACAATAAGGCACAGAACTCATGATAAAGGCTAAGTTATAGTTCTCATCTCTTTTTGTCCCGTCACCCCCTAATTAGTTAAGATAATCTAGATTGCAAATTAGCATCCAATAGAATTGATGTCATTTCTATTTTGTTGGTAAATGAGGGGATCTTTCCCCATTGTCCATTCGGTGAAGTAAAAAATAATCAGGCAGTGGTAATTAAATAGCATTTAATCGTTATAATGCCTCGGCTCGTAATGAACAATCTGTTAAATAAAACGTACCTATTCAAACTGATACTTCAAATTGAAAGACATAAATCCAATTAGCAGACAATTATTAGGTCTATATAAGCATTATGTTGCCCATTAATTGGAAATATGTCTTCAGTGATTAACTTTGATTTCTACTGATGTGCTTGAAGGATGGAACCTTTCTACTGCGATAAAGTTCATGGAAAACACGATTCCTCTTACTTTAAATTACAGGAAAATGAAAAACTAAATTGACATACAAATAAATATGTAAGAAACACACACTCATACAAACACACACATACACATCTCCATATGAATATATAATATATATCTATCTATCTATATATCTATAATTATATATATCTATTTATATATATGTATGCCTAATAGGTTAATGGGATGGAGGGTGGATCCTATGACTTTAAAGCCTGTAATTAAAGGATCGCATGAAACTGTAAAAGTTGTGTAGTCATGTGTACCTCGTAAACCCTTAGTGGAACCAGGAACCGTATAGGTCTATAGGCCTCAGCATTTGAACTCCCACTGTGAGGGACAACGTACGTTAAACCTCCAACCCAGTATAGTAGGCTTAATTTCAGTGTACAGCAGAGAACTAAGAAGACCTCTGCAAGTCAAGAGCAGAATTTTTCAACTGGAGGTTTCAAAAACCACTGCAGGTAAGATAATCGTAAATCGGCCACACACATGCTTAATAATCAACTACCTGTCTCATTCATTGATAATCCTGACAGCCTAACATAGTCTGCTTTTCATGAATTATTCACTGAATTCCCAATCAAATGCGGCAATGTTAATTTATGACCTTGATCTGCTGTTAAATACTCCTTGCATCCGGCCTAAGCGAACTTTCGTTAATTTGGGATTCATATCTGCGTGTGGGGTGAGTATATAAAGCTTCACTTCCCGCTTCTTCTTCAGAAACTCACACGAAGTTTGAGCAGACGACATTTCTTTGGCTTTTTCGCTGGTCCCCAACATGTTGCAGCTTGTTGTACTCGTCTCTGTGGCCGTGTGCCTGACGCACGCCGAACCCGGCGGCGGCTACGGCGGAGGATACGGAGGAGGCTACGGCGGTGGTTACGGAGGAGGAGGCTACGGAGGTGGTTACGGTTACGGAC
The DNA here is from genome assembly GCA_936440205.1 of Lepidonotus clava. Taxonomy (NCBI): domain Eukaryota; kingdom Metazoa; phylum Annelida; class Polychaeta; order Phyllodocida; family Polynoidae; genus Lepidonotus; species Lepidonotus clava. The sequence continues at coordinate 13,070,237 of OW387138.1, forward strand.
ATGCTGCTCCCCACAAGTAAGTACTGTACTTTTTTCCTCCCCATACACCTTTTTTCACGAGTCTGCGCAGTGAACCGTCCCAAGGGCGCCTTGATCCTAAAGCTGGTAATCCACGACGCGATTTTGGACTGATTTTGGACCGATTTCAGAAATTGGTTAGAAGAATAATGGTTATTCTTATAAAATAGATAATTTCTAAGCAAGTTTTCCTCAGTTCATATGACACCAAGGGAATCTTTACCTTAAAACGTCTTTCTAAATATGTGGAAAATGCATGAGAAGAAAATTGGTTGGCGTTTTGTCGCATCGTGGATCACCGGCCTAACAGTTTTTGCTTAATACCATAGGAATCAATATCCCAATGGATTGAGTGGGATCTATTACGCTAGCAGGGGTTTACACTAATGAAAAAGGTGTAGCCACCCTTTTTTCAAGAGTATGGCGCCCTGCTGGTTGTTAAACGTAAACGAAACTATTGGGATATGGGTTCCTATGGGCCCAGGCTTAAACAGTTGGGATCAAGGCCTCTTTGAGATGGCATACCGTGCAGATCCATGAAAAAGTGTAAAGATTCTCTCAATCCATGCATTAGATCTTAGAGTTATTGAAGGCCATCCAGTTTCTTACTTCATTATAGAGTATTTAAACCATGATAATTGTATGGCATGGGCCTAATTGTAACACTGATCGTTGATGACATACTTGCGTGAACATTAGAACGTGGATGGCTGCAGTTCATTTCCACATAATATATGTATGTTTAAAGCTTTTTAGACCCACAAAATTTCCCCTTAGCTTTTTATGCAACTGGTTATAATGGGACGTTGGCTCCTACTGTAATAGTGGTTGGAAGGTTAGTAAGCTAGATGCCAATCTAGCTTTCCTAAAAGCACAAGTGACATTAGGTAACTAATATCAGTAATAAATATGAATTGGTTGTTCCTCTAGAATCACTTGCAGAGCTCTGTTTAGAGTGATTTCCCATTATTGTTTGTAGAGGAAGATGACAAACTTTAAGTATATCAAGGTTATATCTTTGCTACATAGAATGTGATACAGCAATGATATAAATAACTTTTTGAAAGAAAAATATCAAATATTTCACTTTTGGTAAATCCTTATTCAAAATGTAGTTCTACCTGAACAGAACCAATAAACAATACTTTGAAGATGTATGTCTTACATAGTATTTGACAGGAAATCTCTTGAAATGTAGATGTCCTACGTACCTAATGCTGTCTTTGTTTAGATTTTTTACAGATCATGTACTCTGCAATAACTATTGACCAATCATTTGTTAGGCGTTAGAGTAAAGACATTCGGTTTCCAGAAAACATTTTAGAATATAAAATCTAATTTAATAAGAGGCACACAAGGATAGGAAAATAGAGAAAAAGATTTCTTTGTAGTAAGCAGTATCTCTACTTTTGCCAATTCAGTTTGCCAAATGTATAATTGTCTGCAATAGTTATAGCCTGAGGTGCAGTGTAGTTCCACTTCATTCCTTGTCTGACAAATAACAAGCATATACACACATTTTTATCTGCCTCTTTCTCTTTCGTTAAATCTCATAACATTTTAAATTTCATTGTTACAGTGGCTATGAGTCTGATGTGAACAAGAACAACGCCATCCGTCAACTCCACGTCAACAAAGTTGCCCAGCATGTAGGCAGTGGCACCGGAACTGCCCGCCTCGACGGTGTTCCCGGCACTCCTCTTGGCCGTACTGGTCGTGACAAATACTCCTATGGCCATGGTGGTTATGGCGGTGGATATGGAAAGGGCGGATATGGCGGAGGATATGGCGGAGGATATGGCGGAGGATATGGAAAGGGTGGATATGGCGGCGGATATGGAGGCGGATACGGAGGCGGACATGGCGGCCATGGTGGCAAGTCTGGCTATGGCTTCAACTTCCAGCTGAACAGAGGATATGGTGGTTATTAAAAAAGGTAAGCTTATTTCACTGCTTTTATTATCATTCAATATACATCTTTGACATTATGATCTGGGTTGTTCTGGCTTTTCTGCATTTAAAAACGAAAAGCAATAACAGTGTTTTCAAAATTATTCTTAGCATGCACAAAGTTTGTACTAACCCAAAGCATTGACATTTTTAACAAAATGTAATACCTGAGAAAAGGTATCAGAGGACATTTGCTATTGACAACATAATCAATGATAACTTTTCTTGACAATTGCCCTTCTAGAAAAGGCTCATCAAATACACATATAGACTCTTTCCAACAGTGGCCATAGGCAAACATGGTATTGTGGAAAGTTTGAAAATAGTTTTCTATTTGCCTCTTGATTTAATACTACCTTATTTTGTTTTCAGTTTGCCTCTGTCCACTGGCGTCTGACGAACCCTGGGCCCATCATCAAAGAAGGCATACTTCATCATAATTATTTTTCTATTCGCACAATCCATCCACGTTGTTATTTCACTATCCAGGGGAATAAAATTCTTGCTTTTATAGAATTCACTCTTTGTCATTTTTCTAATAAATCCTAGATACGAGCGGCCAAGGATTAATGGGCCCTATCTAATTAAAGTGTTGCCATTCTTAGCCTTTATAATAGTACCTTGCCACTTTGTCTTGTGGTATTCCTTATCTAGAAATAAACATAAAGAATCTAAAGGTGGTATTACACTACAAGACTGGAGCTGTGCTATGGAAATGTCACAGATAAATCACACATATTAGAGACAGAATTCTTTGTTACAAATGTGTAAAATTCTTCAAATTACCAATTTCAAACAACTATATGGAATTTGTGCACCGAGACCTTCAAAGGTTTTTTTTTGACATGTCATTATATTATGAATTGAGAGCAGAACCATTTGGAACCAGTGGTTCACATGTCCTGCATGTGAATCTTTTTGTAATATCATCATAATATACAATGCTGATATTGCAGATCAAAATCGTGTAGTTTAATAGGGCCTTAATAGTAGCCTAGTTGCACCTTAGGTTGGACTACATGTGATGACAGACTGCTTGAGTAAAATTGTAATGTCATAGAAAGTATTGATGTCAGTAAATCTATAGTTTATTAAACATCAGAATGAAAGGTATGGATTTTCCCTATAGCATGATAAAGAAAGAACCAGCATTAGATTTGGATAAGAGAATAATCATAAACAAACCAGATATTAGCCAGCTCCAATGACAGTCTTTTCTATGCTAAGACTGCAAGTCCATTCCATAATGTAGTTCCCCATTACAGATAACACAACACTCACGTGAAAGGATTAAGTTTATTAAGTTCAATGTGCAATACCAGTCACAAGAACTCCTGTTGACAATGAGGAGTCCAAGGGGTTTGTCTGCTCAACCAACCAGCCAACGCTCCTAGCCTGTCTACCAGTCTATCCACGTCATTCCATAGCAGAACCTCGCTTCTAGCACCGATCTTTCCAGGGTGTTTAACCAACAACAATAAGTGGCAGTCTGCCTGGTGCTGCTTCTAACAGCTGTTTACATACATTCTGTGACGCAGCCCCTTAAGCCCAATACCCACTAGGCGATTTTACCGGCGACTGGAGATGGGCAACAGCAGAATCACTGGTAAAATCATCACCAAATCAGATCAGCTGATAGCATGTGACATTTCAACATTAAATCTAACAGGTGATCTGAATTGGTGACGATTTTACCAGAGATTCTGCTGTTTCCCATCTCCAGTTGCCGGTAAAATCGCCTAGTGGGTATGGGGCTTTACACTCTTCACCCTCAGTTTAAGAAGAGTTTATACTCTTAGCCTGGAAGTTAGATTCTATATAAGAATGGCTAAGCTAGCTATGGACTGACCCGCCGTGTCAGTACATAACTATTATCAAAACGAAGTAGACATTCCAAATATTCTATTCAGACTTGTGTATTAGGAGAAATAATGATTATCATTATGATAAAGATATATATTCATGATAAAAGAAGTTGCTAACCCTTTGGGACATAAATCATCTTGTAAATTAATATTCATTTCCAATCATACTTTTCTATACAGCAAGAGATTTTGATTTGAATAAAGTCAAAAATATATATTGTATGTTTTTTCTTTGTCAGCCTTCAGCCTCATACCAGATGGTCCGAATTAAGGCTATATTCCACTATGCGGTATTTGCTTCTGGCACCATGAAAAAATGCAAGCAAACTGATGCAAGCTTGCTTGGGGTTGGGTGACGCAAGGTGGAATATAGGTGCCTGTGGTAGTTGCTTGTGGTAGTTGCTTGCAGCACCTGCTATTTCATATAGGTTTTCCATGGTTTGCTTGCAGTCAGGGATATCAACATGTTGATATCAAAGCCACGAACTGCTTGGCGCAACTGAAAATAGCAACCACAAATGCCAGTTACTGCATAGTGGAATATGGCCTTTAAACTAAACATTTGCTGTTTAACTCTAAGAAAACTGCAATTATCACACACAAGAAATAGATTACAAATTGGAAAATGTACCATTTCATACTTATCTTGGAATTGAAATAGACTGCGACCTACGTTGTGATAAACTTGTTCATAATGTTTGGAATAAAGACAACTATCGACCATATCATTTCGACTAGGTCATTTGACAAAAATTGTAAAATTAGGAAAAAAGAAAAGAAGGATTTTCAAGCTAAATTGCACAGCTTAAAGATATTTTAATTAGAAAAGAAAATATAGCGTTTTGTTATAATTTTGGTTTATACTACTTGCATTTTGCTCTATATTTAACCCTTTGTATCTCACTTGGTACTCTTTGTTATCAATTTTTAATGGATTTATGGTGTCTGACCCTTTCATAATCAGAAACCAATATCTTAGCTTCTGCTTGAAATATTCAAAAGCTGTTTCCATTGATAGAAAGTTTGAGACTTCTTCTACATTAATCATCTATGTCATTAAGCCCCAAAATCCCGTGGAATGTCACAAATGTTGGAAAGATTAAGCTTAGATATGAATGTACATCGTTGTCACGCATACATAATAGTTGTTAATATAGAGAAGTTGATTTGTGGAATATGGTATCTCTTGATGTGCAGATGTTAGAAAGTAAGGAGGAATTAAAAAAGTAGAATGTTAAAAAACAGTACCCTTTATGAGTAAATCATCCTCACGTTATCACCTCATAACACACTTCATCAAATGTCCAAGGAAAAGCTTATGACTTGTGTTTAAGATTGGATTTAAGATAGGCAAGGTAGTTATGCTTAACTACTGGATACAAGGGGGTCGGGGTGGCCAATGTCGTTGAGGCGTGGCGTTGGTACAGTCTATGCTCAGGCAGCCTTGGTACCTCAACTAGGGTTTCCAGATTCGACCCTCAAGTTAATTAGATAATCATAAATTGTTTAGAATAGCCCTGTGACATCAAATTTTGGACTCACTGCTTATTTCCATGGGTAGTCCCTGGGGACTATCTTAGCTTCTGAATAAATAGAATACAATGAGCATGACACTAAATTTTAATTCTTTTGGGCTAAATAACTTAAATATGAACACCATCTGTTGGTATGCTCCAACAGAAGTAGAATGGTACTTGTTTAATAAAAATCAGACAAACCGTTTAGTAGTTAGATGTGATTTAAAACATTGTGTCAAGCAGCATTTCGGTCATCTGGGTAGAATCATATGTTCCCCTGAACCCTTGGGTTACACATTGCTTAGGCTCTAATTAGACTTTGTTATCTCTGACAACTTGAGGTTCAACACTGATCACACCAGGGGGTACGGGAGGAATTACACTGCTCATCTCGGGACGTTCCCAAGGCTGCTTGACGATAGACTGGGTACCACTCGTTGGTATTGCCCCTGGGTAGGTTCGAATCCCCAAGTGGAATCCCCGAGTGGAGCAACACAATAAGGGCATTTGGATGACCCCTGCATGGAACTGTGCCCAAATGATCCACAGGACTAAGTGGAAGAACATTTAATAAAGTGAACTTAGCCTGTATAAAAATCCTAAAAAGAAACAAAAGAAAACACAAAAAAAACTTGATATTTATAGTGATGTGTCAGCAAAAAGATGATAATAATGGTTCCTTTATGTGTCCTGAGTTATCAACCTGGTTTAGCTGATTAGATGATCCCTGTCTGCTTCAACTGATAATGTAAATCATAAACATTATTATCAAGATACAGATTTTTAATCAGCTGAAAACAGATTGACTAAATTTGAGTCATTATCGCGACAAGTTGTTGATATGTTGATTCAGAGTTGCAAACCATTTCAATTTCCGTTTCAGTTTGGAAACCAATCAACAAGATCATTTAAAATAGGCCTGCACACATATTTAATTTTACTGCAAATTCTTTCTTCAAATCTACATCATGATAAGAGATCGATCAAAATATTACTTAAGCTTTTAATGTTTAGGTCAAACCAATATTGATAAAAGCAATTTGGAATGAAAACACATTCTCCTACTGACTCAAGGGAATAATTTTTATTAACTGAGCCTCAATATTAATTTTACAGTGACATATCAACAAAAAGCTGCTAATCAAGGTTCCTTTATGGTAACTGGGCCAATATCTTCGTAACTAATTTAGCTGATCAGGGAAAATTTGATCAGTGTCTCATGATTAGAAATTCTGTCTATCATGAATAAATTTTACACCTAATAATCCCTCTTTGACACTATTTTACAATAACACTATATATTTTGGTAAAAGCAAAAAGTCACTGATCATAGGACTCTAATCAAATTTTCCCTGATCAGCTAAATTAGGTACAAAGATATGGGGCCTTGCTGATGTCATGGGTTGTGATCCTGGATGAGGAAGGTTTTCAATAACAGGTTTATTATCCCTGTCTTCTTCAAGTGATGATTTGGATCAAAGGTGTGATTAACAAACACGAAACAGATACTCAGTTTGGAAACAGCTCCTCCTGATAATGCCCAAATGTAGTGCAAACGTCTAATCTAAAATGGCTTTTTCTCAAACTCATGACTTAATATGATATAATACATTCTCATGACCACTAAATCTTTTCCTTCATGATTATATAGGATAATAGCACAGCCGAATTAAATAAGGTGGTTGTATAAACCCTTTGTAAAGAATAGGTAAAAAGAAAATAATGTGAATATTCTAATTTGAAACTATCAACTTCAAGATTCCATTAAACTTGGAATAAATGAGACCTGAAATATTATTTGTTGATAACAAAACTCTCCAATGGACAAAGGGAATTCAACATTCAATTTGTCGGTAATTTTGATTTGAATTTTGAAACTTACTTTGAGATCTATTCATAGGAATTGTATTACTACAGCATAACCTGTCCTTTCTACAGGTTTAACGCTTGTAATTGTAATTTAGTTCTGTTGAGATGTAAAACCTCGTTTACAGCACAGAAAAAACATGTAACTTTGACACTAGTTTTTTATATAATATAATCTGAGCATAAAATATGTGTTTGATCGTTGCCCAGGCAAGAATATGACGTTATAATGACGTTATTGCGACGTCATTTTTTGGTTCTTGTTCCATCGCATTTTGAAGTTCTATAGACGTAGATTTGATGGCTCCCACCCAGCCAAGGTGCGACGTAACAGTCACGTTATGCGACCATACTTTTTTGGTTTGTCTGTTACTTACTAAATTGTCACATGACTGTTACATTATTTTTCTGGGAGGTTGAGACCTAACCAAAACAGTATGTTATCATAACGTTCTGGTGAGGTTAGGTCAAGATAAAATTAAAATAGAACGTCATTGTACCATTCTGCATAGGCGAGGTCCAGACCTCACTTAAACAGAACATTGTTGTGACCTCCTGACTAGAGGAGGTCCCAGCTTCACCTAAACAGAATGTTATTGTGATATTCTGATTACATCACGTCTTAACCTTACCTAAACAGAATGTTACTGTGACTATCTTAATTATTAGGTTAGGTGTCAACCTAACCTAAACAGAACATTATAGTGACATCCTCATTAAGTGAGGTCTCAACCACACCTAAACAGAATGTTATTGTGACATTCTTATGAAGTATGAGTCTCATAAATAACCTTACAAGAACGTTGTTAGAAAGTCACAATGTAACATTGCAACAGTTGGTTGCAGCAACGTAATTGGGAGTCATCAAAAGAACGTCGCTGTAACCTAACAGTGTAACGTAACAAGAACCAATCCAGAATGTTGTTAGAATGTTATAAGAACGTCATATCCTTGGCTGGGCAATCACGTCTCTGGGACTTCCAATGCAATGTCGCAAAATGACATACTTATCACGTGTTTCTGCCACGTCACAAAATGACATTCTTGGTACGTGTTTGCACCATGACATACTGGCGACATGATTATAACATCATTTTGTAACCCTAATATGTTCCAATAAGGTTATTTTGAGACAGGTTCTGTTAAGGTTATTTTGTGACCCACCTATGACCAAACATTACACTATACATCATACTGTAACTTTCCCAAGACAAGAAATCTTGGTTTCCAGCTTTGCTCACAGTGCCTTGGGGCCTTCTAAGTAAGTATTTGTGTACCAAGGCCCTTTCTATAGCTGGCAAATGTCAGATATCAGGTCAGGGGACAGATACACTCAGTATCCTATTGTGAAAGATTGAAAAGGGTGTTTTCATGGTACTGGTCATTGATTTCAGCCAAAACAATTAAACTAAGCTATAAATAAGTTTCCAGAAGATAGTTTGATATCTTATGAAAAAACTGTTTCAGCAGCATTTAAACATATTTGGAAAATAGTGATATAAACCATAAAATCTTGAACTTACGCCTTATCTCAACTGGAATGGTATTGCACTGTCCCCTGGTGTTGATAAACAGTACTATCAATGGTTATGGCTGGACTAAGATACAAGGTCCTTGTGAGGTTCTGATTTAGTTAAATTGTGACTTAACCTAACCAGAACGTCACTGAGACATGGTGGTTAGGTGAGGTCAAGACTGAACCTAAGCACAACATCACTGTGGTGTCACAATTAGGTAGGGTTGAAACCTTACCTTAAAAGAACGTCACTGTGACATCATCATTAGGTATGGTTCAGACCAAACCTAAACACAATGTTCTTTTGACTTACTGTTAAGGTACAGTTAAGACCTAACCTAATTAGAATGTCACAAAGACATCACAATTTTGGTCGCAGCGATGTTTCTGGGAGTCATCAAATAAATGTCGCTGCAACGTCGAAATCTCACATAACAAGAATGTCTCTTTAGGTATGGTTACAACTTCATTAGGTCAGTACGTATCAGTTACGTACTTTTTAAGTTATGTCTCTATGTCACCTAATCAACACATCATAACTACATTCTTTTTAGGTTTGGTCATAACCATACATAATTAGTTTGTATCAGTTATGTTCTGTTTGAGTTATGTCTCAACCACACCTGATTGGCATGTCACTGTGATGTTACATTGTAAGATGGTTCTAACCTGATGTTCATAGAATGTCATTATTACGTTCCTTTAATGGGATGTCATAGCATCCCCCTAAAACCATGTAACTGTTACGTAGTTTCATGTGGGTTATAAACCAACCAAAATGGTTTGGTCGCAGAATGGTTCTGTTACGTTGCTTCTTGCCTGGGTGTCCTTTAGAAGTTTTATTTGATTTACAATGGGCCAATCATGTGGATAACCCTGAGAAACACAACAGCATACTCCAGATTTATACATTGTCAACTCATTTCAAAATGGTAGGATATAATTATTTCTCTTCTCTTTTTAAAGGAATTTTATTATGCAGGGTAGCCCCTGGTTTTCAGGATATTGAATCAAGTGTTGTTATAATAGGATGAAAAAGTTCGCAGTTTATGATGAACAAGAAAATAGTAGAAAGTTGAAACAACAATACAAATCATAAATTAACTCTACAGGTCAAGAACAATTCAAAATCAGTCGTGAAGGGTCACATCAACTTTCTCACTGCAAAATATGTCAGTCTATCATTCATTATTACTGAGATATTGCCTAAAATATGAAAATCAGTATTAAGATGCCTGAAACATTGCCTCAAATCTTCTCAAGATCCTTCTGCCTAAATGTTCTCACTTTGCCAATGGGGCTAATAAATCTTTGTTGACAATATCACGAATACAGTCTATTTATGGGTTTCCATGGCAACCATCATTTGGTGGAATATTTGTATTATTTTTTTTCAAAGAGAACATAGATTTATTGTGATTTTACATGAAACAGTTTGCAAAGAATTCTCATAAGTAACACCAAAGTTATGACATTTTGAATATTATATGATTATCCACTCCTTGACATTTTTTTTCACAATTTTGAATAGTTATGGCAAATTCTTATTTGTGTATATCACTAGAAGTTCGTTTAATTGGAATTCTGTCATTTTCTGATGAGCCTATGCAAGAATATTCCAATGATCATATCTCAGGTGTTTTTTTGGTGTATTCTTTCACTTCTTGATAGATAATCACCCACTCTTTAAAGGCCATTCCTGTGGGAATTCACTTTAGTGACTTCCTGTGGTGAATGGGTTAAGTAAAAATGTTCAAGGAATAACCCTTAAATATAACCAATAACATCGGTTAATTCAAAAGATCCTGATGATATGAATGAGGTACATCTACTTTTGCTTTAAACACCTGAACGTTCACACAATTTCAGTAGTCTCTCGGACCAGGACTAACAATGCTCCAGGTTTTCAACTGTCATTCAGGAGAAACTAAACTACTGTTATTCAGGTAAAACTAAAAAGCAAAAAAATGAAATGATAATTCTGTGCTATGATAGAATTAAATTCAATAACTAAGTCTTCCTTAAGATACCTTTAAAGTTAATTTTTAGCAAACTTGTAATTTCTATCTAGATTTCTTTGTTAATTCCATGTATAAGTTTTTGATTGTTTTCTCATGTGACAACCTTTAGATTGTCAATATAGTGACCATGCTACAGCCAACACGCATATCCTTATCAATATATCTTTCTAATCTAGTTGAAAAGCCTCAAAAACCACTAAACATTATTTATAATTGCTGATGAACATCCAGCAATGAATTCGATCAGATTTTACTTACTGTCTCTTCCAAATGGCAAATTCAAACTGGATTCTCAGGATGACATCACTTTCTGTATATCATTTCCTGCTTTATTGTCACTGTGACAACTTCATGACAACTCTATTATAAACATGAAACTGTGTTGAGAAACAAGATATTCTATTTTATGATTGTTCAATTGTTTCCTACAATGGGTTTGTTGCTAAGAGAATGCTCTCTATTGGATCCAAAGCTACAACCCCCAAACATTTTCTCAAATTAAAATCTAAAAATTGTAGCATATATACTTTCATGATGTTTTTTATTATGGCTAATTTGGTCACACCATACAGTTAAGAGGATTCTTACTTGTACCCACAATTAGTCAGTCTATGCATTAAAATAGGCCCCTACTGTATGACAACCATGATACAGTTACTAGAATAAAGACTGTCAACTATAGTGTTTCTTTAATCTTTACTTTCTTCTGGTGTTCTTCATTATAGAGTGCTATGGCAGGCATGCCTTAAGTATAGAGCACTATGGCAGATGTGTCTTAACTATGAAGCGCTATGGCAGATGTGCCTTAAGTATAGAGCGCTATGGCAGATGTGCCTTAAGTATAGAGTGATATGGCAGACGTGCCTTAAGTATAGAGCACTATAGCAGGTGTGCCATTATTGGATCTGCTAGCTGGTACAGAAGACTGGAGGCATGGTCTTGACATCCCAAGGTTTATTGGTCAAATGACAATGAGTACAGCGCTGTTCAGCCTTTTATAGGAAAACATTTACCCAGAATATCAGTCAGGCATGGAATCCAGGCGTGTCAGGCGTGGATCCCAGGCGTGTCAGGTGTGGAATCCAGGCATGTCAGGCGTGGATCCCAGGCATGTCAGGTGTGGAATCCAGGCGTGTCAGGCGTTGATCCCAGGCATGTCAGGTGTGGAATCCAGGCATGTCAGGCGTGGATCCCAGGCATGTCAGGCATGGAATCCAGGTGTGTCAGGCGTGGAATCCAGGTGTGTCAGGCGTGGATCCCAGGCATGTCAGGCATGGATCCCAGGCATGGCAGGCATGGATCCCAGGCGTGTCAGGCATGGAATCCACAAAAGTGGCCTGAAAAATATGGTAGTTCTTACAGTATTTATGTGAGAATGACAACTTTAGGGTTGTCCAGTTGACCACCCTAAACTACCCCATAACAACTTTTGACTGCTGGCTAAAGTGGTCATAGAGTTGTTATCTTGAGGAAATGAATTACAAAGATAGCTAGGACTAGCCAAGACTACATTATGATGCTTTACAACATTTTGACAACTTTTGGGAGGCCCTCAGACAACCCTGTAGCTCTAGTGTAAAGAATAGGTAAAAAAATTGATCCAAATATATATATATATAAATAAAAGAAAATTGACTTTGGAAAAGACAACTTCAGCATCCCATTAAACCCTGAATAATTGAGACTTGACATGCTTTTTTCACATCCAAAACTTTCTCATTGACCGAGGAAATCTAGCATTAATTTTTCAAGTTAGTAATCTGCACAAAGTAACTGAGATTTTTTTGATTGGTATTGTAAATATATTACTCCTTTTTTTGTTTCTGAAGACCCTACAGGATGACTTGCCCTTCACAAGGTTGAAAACCAGAGAAAGAATATAAGACATACTAGAAACCATTTGTGGCTTTCTAAGTCATGACACAAAAGTACTGTTGTTCCTCTTTTACTTATACATTATAATTTGTATTCATCTGACAAATCCACTGTACCATGGCCTTTGACATTGTGATAAAAGAAATGACAGCCTGACAATAATTGATGATATAGGAGTGCATAGTAAGATGTGTCAAATAAATTACGTACATGCTGGCTTTGGAGGAATTACAACATTAATTCTAAACATTTGGAGCCTTGATATTTATTGCGACTTTTCAAAAAAAAGCAAATGTGGGATCAAATACTTAAAGTTACACTCTCACATAGATGAAAGGATCAAGTCTATAAAAAGTTACAAGCCATACTGTTCTAGTTGAATATGAAATGAGGACAAGCAAAAACTTTGCTTTTACATCTATAGTTTCACTTCTTTATACCTCACTACAATAGAGCAATATCCTCAAGGTAAAAGGAACTCTTTATTACCCAGCTGTCACATGGTTATTGTTTGCTTCCATAATTGGTAATGGTAAAAACATATTGAATTCTTTATGGTGGGGTATAAAAGGGACTGGTTATCAGAGTTGTTTACTCACTCACTGGTGTTCACCTATACATTGAAGATGCTTCGTTTCCTGGTTATTGCTGCAGTAGTCCTTTGTCTAACAGAGGCTTCTCCTGGCACCGCTCCTGCCCCTCACAAGTGAGTACCATACATTCTCGGTTTGACTATTGCTTAAATTACACATATAAAAACCATCAGAAATGTAGCAATAGTTGTTTATTCTGAAAACAGCTATCTTGTGTTAACAGCTATCTTGTGTTATACAGTGTGTACCATAAGGTCTTGGATTTATCCATTGCTTAAATTACATATATGAAAAACCATTAGAAATGTAGCAATAGGCTGAAAACAGCTAGCTTGCATTATGCAGTGTTAATAATGCAATATTTTAAAGTGAATTATGTCCAAATGAAGACATCAAAAAGTGTTGCCTCATAACATTCCTATTGTTCTCTCAAAATTCATCAGACATTAAAAGTTATTTGTTCTTTAATCTGGTACTATTACATTTTCTCACCAGTGGCTATGAGTCCAGTGTGCACAAGAACAATGCTGTTCGTCAACTGTATGTCAACTCCAGGGCCAACTGGGTAGGAGCAGGAACTGGAACTGCCTACCGCGATGGTGTTCCTGGCACTCCTCTGGGTGTGACTGGACATGACAGATACTCCTATGGTCATGGACATGGACATGGCTATGGTGGCTATGGTGGACATCATGGTGGTTATGGAGGTTATGGTGGACATCATGGTGGCTATGGAGGATATGGTGGCCATGGTGGCCATAGAGGTTATGGTTATTAATTCTGAAAGAAAGGATAATCAGGTAATTCTTTCTCATCTAATGTATGACAACAGATGTAAGTTTCTTTTATATAGTGTAAATTTAATTCATTGATTATCAAAATATCCAATTTGTTAAAGAATGAATGAAACAATAATAGTCCTCTGATAAGCCAGGTGACCAACTGCAAAAATAAAAGATTTCAGACTTTCCAAAGAAACGATTGATTTGTGGTCAAGTATCGAGAAACAGGGCATCAGAAATAGTTAATTCAAGTACTTGTAGATTATAATGAGTTTGGAAACCATAAAACATGTTAACTTGATATAGTATCAAACAGATTTCAATGATCTAGTTTTTCTAAAAATCATCAAGTGACCAATAACAACCATATATGTGTATGTCTAAGAACGATACAAATCTGTAATGACTCTGACAAAAGAGGAAAAACATACAAACCAAAAATATGCTTATTCAAAATATAAACTATTTCCATTTCCATTTCAGTTTGGATACCGATCGCCAAGATCATGGAAAGCAGTGACTGTACACATATGTGACACTTCTGCCCCTTCTGTCTGCAAATTTACAGCATAATAAAAAATTGATGAAAATCTTATTAAGCTTCAATTGTGTATATGTTTTGGTTAAATATGACTCAAAACAGACAAAGATACTCCAAGGGGGATGTGTCCCATGCCCTAGGACTAATGTTCAAGGAGATATGAATAATTCATAGAAAAATTGTGTTAACACTTGACCAAGTAAACTTATACTTATACATATACTTTAAAGATAACAATCTATTGAGTAACCAGTATGTTTCCTTCCATAAATGAGTGTATTAACTTTCATGTCTGATCTGTTTGTAAAATTATATGAAAACTGGAATTCTACTTTATATAGTGGATGTGATTTTATTGAACTATCATGCACATTTAATCCTATAGATTGACATATCTTATAAGCAAAATTAGAAATGTATGGATTTAGTGAAAAAATGATCCATTTTATGAATAGTTTTGATTTAAATAAACGGCAATGAACAAAAATAGAAAACTGTCTTTCTTCAGAGTTACCATCATTGTGCGGCACTGCTCAACACTCAGTTATGACACCTTTGCTCTTTATATTACATATGAATCATGTATTTAAAGCTGTCGAGCAGCAGGGTCAATTTTTATGTATCCAGACGTTGCTCTGCTGTTAGAATGTGGGTAAAACCATGGTGCAACGTAAGGCAAATACTCAAATGGTCCTTGACAGATTCATGAATTGGTGTAACCTAAATAAACTAACGATAAATTGAACAAAGGCTAAATAGATGTATATCATCAAGTTTAATAAGATTGATGCAACGGGTGATCTTTTTATAAAAAACTCAAAGATTGAATGTGTACATAAATATGAATATTTAGGACTATGGCTGGATTAAAGATTAATGACTTCAGATCTTTTACCTGTCTTTGACAAACAATCGCAAATTTATTTTAATAAATATGAGAAACTCATCGATGGCCTACACCTATTCGACAGACTGGGCACAAGCAACAATTAAATGTACAGGACCTAGCTAGTACTTCTCACATAGATGAAAGGATCAAGTCTACAAAGGTTACAACCCATGATATACTGGTTGAATATGAAATGAGGACAAGCAAAAACTTTCCTCTTACATCTATAGATTCACTACTTAGAAAAGCAATATCCTTTAAAAAAAAAGAATTCTGTATTACCCAGCTGTCACACAGTCATTGTTTGCTCCCATAATTTGTAGTAGTAAAAACATAGTGAATTCTGTATGGTGAGGTATAAAAGGGATATGTTATCAGAGTTGTTCACTGACTCATTGGTGTTCACTTACACTTTGAAGATGAAGATTTTCTTGGTTATTGCTGCAGTGGTCTTTTGTCTAGCAGAGGGTTCTCCTGGTCACTCTCCTGCCCCCCACAAGTGAGTACCATAAGTTCTCAGTTTGACCATTGCTTAAATTACACATACAAAAACCATAGAAATGTAGCAATAGTTGTTTATTCTGAAAACAGCTATTTTGTGTTAACAGCTATCTTGTGTTATACAGTGTGTACCATAAGGTCTTGGATTTATTCATTGCTTAAATTACATTTATGAAAAACCATTAGAAATGTAGTAAAAGGCTGAAAACAGCTAGCTTGCGTTATGCAGTGTTAATAATGCAATATTTTAAAGTAAATTATGTCCAAATGAAGACATCAAAAAGTGTTGCCTCATAACATTCCTATTGTTCTCTCAGAATTCATCTGACATTAAAAGTTATTTGTTCTTTTATCTGGTACTATTACATTTTCTCATCAGTGGCTATGAGTCCAGTGTGCACAGGAACAATGCTGTTCGTCAACTGTACGTCAACTCCAGGGCCAACTGGGTAGGAGCAGGAACTGGAACTGCATTATAGTAATTGTTTAAGTGGTGTAGTTTGGCCCTACAAAGGTCAAGGTCATTTGATTTGATGGGCTAATTGTATGTTTCTCGTAACAAGTTGAAAGTGATTTCTGGGGACACCTTGAGAATTTCAAGGAAATACCATAAGCATTTAAATAGTTTGCTTCAAAGATGCATTTTATGTATGAAGGCCATTCAACATAATATGCTTGGAACTAAATGACCTTCAGATACATAGTTATACTACAACTGTATAATTGAACAAGTGGCTTCACCAGGCAAAAACACACTGGCAATGACAAACTCTTTCAGGATTCGAACCCACAACCTAAGGGTTTGGAGGTCGGGGTCCTAACTGCTACATCATAAAGCCACATAGAGGATGAGAGGTGAACTACATAATGGGGTCATGACCCAGTTTGCTGGTTCCCACAGGTCCTTTAATAAGTAGTTTAACAAAACAGCAACCAGATGAACAGCCTGGTAGCAGCCTGTTATGCTGGTTCTTGGTATGACTTGAAGTAAGTTCAGTGTGTAGACTGCTACATGTGAAAGGACATCATTTTAGAAGTAATGGGTTATGACCTTAAGATAGTTATACTATGACTGTAAAATTGTTGATTACAGATAAATGGTTGATAAAGAGGTGAGTGGGTCCACACAGACCTGCTACTGTTCGAATACATTATACTAGATGCAGACACTAGGCTTGAGCTTTTGATAGATTAGAATAAATGTGGCTGTGGGCTTCAAAGTGATGAAAGAAATATGTTTCTAACTGTATGAGAAACAAAGTTATGAATGTTTGAAGTGTTGCACTTCAGACACTGTTTTAGGGAAAACTTGTTACTTTATAGATACCAATTGCAACTATCTTGATGGTAATGGAAATTATAACAGACTTTATCAATAATCATCAGGGTAATCTATCAATAGCATATAATTATTCATTCATTATTTGGAAATTGTGACCAAAATGTAGAACTAAGCTATCTTCCCTCTTATTTCTATGGAAAACTCAGATTTTTCCTGTTGCTTTTGACGCATCTATTAAGTACATATTAGGGAGTAATGTAAAAAAGTGCGCAACCATCCGACTAGAAAATGCTTACTTCAAAGGTATAATCATGTTGAACTTGAATTTGTTTCACTAAGAGAAAACTGATATAACCAGGCCTGCATAAACAGGCATGCCCTTGTTAACAAAATAGATAGAATAGCGTATAGTTATTATAATGCAATTGTTGTCAGATATATATATATATATATATATATATATATATATTCAAGTCATCATCTGTCTATTCAAGCGAATTCATTTGATTTCCTGATAGTGATAATCTTCTGTAGTATATATTCTATATATGTATATATAGAATATATATATAGTATATAGAATATATATATATATATATTCTATATACTACAGAAGATTATTACAATCAAAGGAATTCACTTGAATAGACTGATGAGTTCTTCATAGAAATAATACTGTGCACTACATTCGATGTGTTAATACTGTATTTCTCTTATTATGTTCCAATTTTTGGAGAAAAACAGACTTTGATATCCTATCAATCAAAGGTGTTGACTGTTATATCTCACCTACTGTTACGGATCCGCCGTTCGTAGAGCTCTCATTCATAATTGTACTTTTTGAATTAAGAGTCAGTAGAAGTATGAAGACCAAGCCTATAAGTCAAAAGAGTATACAACATAAACAACCTTTTTATGAATGTAGTATTACACTACACGACTTGAGCTGTGATATATGACAATGTTGGAGAGAAGTTGCACATTTTAGATGTAAAGTTTGTTGTTCTACATATGTGACATACTCAGGTATGCATTCCATAAAGATTTGGCGATAATTATCGCGGATAAGAGCACTTCCATAAAACTCAAAAAATTATCGCCAAGGCATCACAGCAGTGTCGTGGCGATAATTTTGAAAATATCGCAGTTTTAAAAATATATATTTCAAAAAGATTAATATATCAAAATATATGTATGTGATCAAGGAAGAATGTTATATAGTTTAAGTTTGATTAAAATAAAAATTGAACAAAAACAATGAAAAACAAAAAAGTTATATGGCGATAACAATTTTTGGTATCGCATCGTTTCTTACACAGGATTATCACAAAATTTTTATGGAATGCCCCCCTGAATTGCCAATAATTACCAATTATATACCACTCCTGTATGTGAATTATTCTGTTATATCATGTCGTGCCAATCATTGTTACATACCGTCTTACCAATAGATTACAGCAATATGTCCCTCCAGACAGAGTGCAAATGTACATGAATTAACTGATTATAGATAACAATAAATCACGATAATGATGAAGTTAGACAAAATCTCCACAAATCTAAATGTTTTCCACAAAATTAGTTTTGGGGGAAATATAGGAAATTTTAGATACTGTGTCTGATAAAACAACATGCCCATTACTTAAAGTACTTTAAAACCCTGGTAGAACCTTAAAATTAATTTACAATTCTAATAAACTTGCTTGAACTAAAGGTAATTATAACTCACTTATTCGTGGGAACCTCTCCATGCTCCTGCCTTCCAGAGGGTAGAATAATTATAATGAAATGACCCGGACTCACGGCAGCAAATAGTATAAACCCTTACGTACCTATCTGGCTCATCAAGTATTTATTGCCTCCCAATGTAAGTAGAAGGGACATGACAAGGTTCCTAGTCCTAAGGGTTAATCGAATCCTGCTCGTTAGTTCTACCAATATTTAATCAGTACAAGACAAGCTGTGCGCAATACTGCTATAGAGTTCTTCTAATCAGTGTGCTTAACCCAGGCAGGCATAGGGTGCTGCATTAGGCAAAAGATTCAGATTTCCCGACCGACCCAAATCTTTTAGTCCTACCCTACCTTTTTTTTCTTTTGATAATTACTTTTCAAGGTCTCAGTAAATTTAAATGAAATTTACTTTTTGGACAGTAAATGACATGTGTTGAGTCAGAAAACTCATAATAGATTTAACAAAGTCTTGTAGAAGGTATATGAAAGAAAGAATTAATGTTCAAAACCATGTGTCAATAATTTGACTCTATAACCTACGTTTTAATAAAAATATTCAAAGAGAAAAGGAAATATAGACCTGTCTACCTAACCTACTTTTTTGGGCCAATAAACCCTGAACTCAACAATTTTCCTTTTTGCCTTAGTGATCATAGTTTTAATTTCACCGGTGGCCCACTGCACATTGGGTTTTCTAACAATGAAAATAATTTAACTGTGCAACATTTCATTGTTACTTTGATCGTAACAACGCATGTTTTGACAATAAAAAAAGGTTATTTAAAATTATCGTAATGAGCTATAATCTTTACAGGACTTTTTTTTCTATTTTCCCCTTTTTACATCAATTTACAGAATTTATAGGGCGGTTACACAACCGTTCTTAAAGTTATCCTTAAGTTTGTGCTGTTACATAATATCATTGTGCAATGGGCCACAGTATTCTGAACTGTATTTTTGTGATTAAGTGATAACTTGATGTTGTTTTAGTGCCTTTATGTGATAGCAGATTATATATACATATACATATATATATGTGTGTGTGTGTGTGTGTGTGTGTGTGTGTGTGTGTGTGTGTGTGTGTGTGTACCACAACAAAATCACAAAACTATCTTGTTAAGTGAAACGGCCTGATCGAGTCACTACATACTCCCACGTCGCGTCAGATTCCAATATGTATTACACGGGAATGAGAAGCGAGAAAGGAGTATGGAGTCACTATAGTCGTTTTCACGTGATCACCAAACATTGGTCACGTGACCACGTCTGCACAAGACCTATTCACCTTGTGCCGATGTGGTCACGTGATCGCTTTTGGTGAGATGCCAACAGCTGCAGAGGGTTACGGAGTCTATTTTTATTGTAGAGGTATTTTTACAATTGACCTTAGAGCCCCTCAGTTTATGCAATCCATAGGCGGATACAGGATTTTCGAAAGGAGGGGGTCAGCAAAAAGGCTTTTGTGTTTGTATACACATAACGAATTGTCAAGCTATGCTGGTATCCGATGAAAACCCATTGTATCGAGAAGATCCAGGATAAATAAAGTGAAATAAAAAAAAAAGGGGGGGGAGTAGATTTTCAAAATTGCGGCACCCCCCTTTGAAAATTCCTGGATCCGCCCCTGTATTTACTCGCCAAATTAAATCAGCCTAAGGAAGCAACATAAAACCAGTTTGTAGAAAATATATACTCTTTATTTCGCCATTAATGCAGGATTACGTTAATCAATATGATATATACTGAGTCGCGTCGTTTTTCCTTGCTGTATGGCTCGTCAACTGTGTACACCGTCTTGTAATTCTGAAATTACAAATAAAGGGTTTGATTAGACAATGTTGAAATTAATGTGATTGTTGATAATATTCTGGCCGTGTGTCTTCTTGTTTGCCTGATCTTACATGATTGGATATGAAATAAATTTATGTTCATATTTTCCATTTAAATACAATTTGAAAGCGGATTTGTGAAGTATAACCCCCATTCATTAAAGTCCTTAATTCATGCACACAACATTTCGGAAATCAATTTTGTATGAATATAAGCTTGAAGCTCTACTGGTTTCAGAATTAACTTATTTGGCAGTGGTCTACTAGGAGTTCGTTGTTTTTTTCATAAACGGTAAAGGGGATTACAATTTATAACAAGTAAGTTAGTAGATTGTAATATCAAACTCACTCTTTAATGTTTTCCATACGCAACGTTGCCGTACCCATGACCATAGGCTGCCTGCACCCCATGGCCATATCCGTTGTTAGCGTATCCGTAACCTTTGTTTCCATGGCCATAGCCATTAACATAGCCATTACCATGACCATAACCATGGCCATGACCATAGCCGTTACCATGACCATAACCATGGCCATAGGAGTATTTGTCGTATCCAGTCACACCAAGAGGAGTGCCGGGAACTCCATCCTTGCGGGCAGTTCCAGTGCCGCTGCCAACGTATTGAGCCCTGTGGTTCACTCCAAGTTGACGGGCGGCATTGTTCTTGTTGACGTCAGCTTCATAGCCACTTGAAACAGAAAATTATATTTGATGAACCATTTTTGTCCTATTTTCAAAATGTATTTTTTCAAGTCGTGTATACACACGTGGCTAAAATACCGTTCAACATTAGCCTTTTGCCCTACTGACCCTCAGTGACGGAATTTAGAGGGGGCGCATGGGGCGTCCGCCCCCCCCCCCCCTTTTTTTTATGGCGGGGGACAAATATTTCTGTTTTTACTTATATATAAAACTTGTGATCCTGGAGGGGGTGCCGGGACTCTTTTGATATAGCCCCCCTCCCCCTTTTCTAGAATTCCTGACCTTGTACATTGAATTAGAATTATTTTGTTGATCTGACATCGGAAAATAATGGGAATCATGTGGAATGAAGGATTAATCAAAGCCACTTGATATTGTCTTAAACAAAATTAAATAATAAAGCTGCCCTGGGCAAAAGACAATGGCTGCAAGTTGCATTTGGTACATATGTTTTCGCGCTGCAAAATTTCGCGCATCCAGCCTGTGCACATGAGGACTCTTTGACACAAATACTTTTAATTTGTAAGCGCAAAGATTTACAGTTTAATGTAAAGAACAATGAAAAATCTTTGTTCAGAAAACCGACTTGTTGACAAATCCCCAACAGTGCACCTTTAAGTAGTCTGCAGGTGCAATAAAATACGGAAAATGAGCTGTCCCTGGATGGGTACTATAATTATTGTTGCCATGTAAAATGGAGGAGGGTCGGGAGGTCGGACGACTTTTGGGTAATATTGATATAAGTAGATTTAGCATGAATTTGTGTTCATGGTGTTTTGACTGTTGAATGAATTCATGGTATTTTGAACCTTGAATGATAGCCGTTTTTAGAATGATGCCAATGTTACGTCCAACCCTGTTAGGGGAGCTATAACATCTTCTGCACAACTTCTATACATCCTATACAAGATTAACTCATAGGCCTACATCCTATACAAGACTAACCCATACATCCTATACGAGACTAACCCATACATCCTATGCAGACTAACCCCCTTTACAATGTCCATAGGGGGGTCCAGGGGGTTCTGACCCCCCCCCCCCCACACACACACACACTCCCCCCTTTTGGTAGGGATTACAGTTGCAAAAGAGACCAAAAAAGTTGTAACCATGGACTCGAATGCACGCCATTTAAGTACTTAGCCTATAGGTGGACACGTTTTCGAAATCCTATATCCGCCCTGCTGCATATAGAGCTAAATAGTTTGCCTAATAAAATCCTCTGCACAGAAGCAAAAACATATTATTTTTGCAAAACTACCAGTAATATTCGCACAATCCAGGCATAAATTCGTACATTTTTGTACAGCATTTTCACTTTGCTATATAGATTTGGGGCCAAAATTCGCGCATTCTGTGACAGAATTTGCCAGCATTTGGTGGACATTTGATGGGTAGATTTTTCTCACTTATCAGATTAACAAGAACGGAAAGACTTAGCAAGAGGCAAGATAGATTATAAGGCAACTTACTTGTGAGGTGCAGCTTTGGCATAATGTCCATAACCTACGTTTCCGTAACCTGCATGTCCATAACCAACGTTTCCGTAACCTGCATGGCCATAACCTGCATGTCCATGTCCCCCATGTCCATGTCCCCCATGTCCTGCGTACACACCAGAGGGGTCCGCTTCACATAGGCAGAAAGCCACGACAGCAAGAAGAACAAAACTAATCATTGTGACTGTTTGAGAAGTAAACTGCTATTGCTGCGAGTTGACTGTTTGGAGATGGTTGCTGAAGTGTGAATGACAAACCCTAGAGTTGCCACCCCTTATATACCCAACCTTTAATGTCATACCAGTGTGTAACCCGCATTCTTGATGGTGATCTAGCAGGAAGTGTTTGACGTCTGATGTGGGTCGTAAAGATTTTATGCACTTCATACAATATTCATTCAATCAAGCTGCTTCCGATCCTGGCTGGTTATAACGGTTAACGTCTAATCAAAGGAATGTGCTGGAAAGGTGATAAAATCATCTCCGTAAGCTGTTATGGCCCTAGACCTTTCGATTCGACACAGCGACATGGCCATTTCTTAGAATTGGCATGCGACATGAGCATTAGTGGCATGAAGAAAAAAAACGACATGACAGGGGTCATTTATTAAATTCTACATGGGACATGAGAAGATCTTAGAGGCGACATGGGACACGAGAAGTAAGGGAAAAGGGACATAATAATTGCTTAAATTCGACATGTGACATGGGGACACCCCCCCCTTCCCCATCAAGGGCCCCGCTGTTCCCATATAAGACGGAAAGCTATCTTCGGATTGGGATTGAATTGTGCTGTGTACTTAATTCTGTATATTATATTCTGTATATATAAAGTAACGGATCTCTTACCAAACGAAGACAAAAACGGTGCTTTCATGTTATGTTATCAAGTATCA
Organism: Lepidonotus clava; assembly: GCA_936440205.1. Classification (NCBI taxonomy): domain Eukaryota; kingdom Metazoa; phylum Annelida; class Polychaeta; order Phyllodocida; family Polynoidae; genus Lepidonotus; species Lepidonotus clava. The sequence continues at coordinate 13,094,115 of OW387138.1, forward strand.
AGTACGGAGGTCTTGCGTAGAATCATGTTTATATTAATAAGAAACTTGATAACTGAATAAAGTATTAGAACTGCTTCGGATTTTTCGGAAGCAGAGGTCAAATGTAAGTAAAGATATAATGTATCACAAGAAAGGTTGTATGATTCTCTATCTTAGGTTATACAGAATGTATGGTTACATGCAATATTGTCCGAAAAATCAATCAAATACAAAATTGGCAGCATCATAAGACATGATCCACTCAATGTTATTAAATTACTCTCCTCATAATTATGCACATTTAGTTAACCTTTTTCAAATAGGTAACAAACTAGAAGCAAAACACATTCGGAAAGTCATCACTTAAATGTTTTCTTGCTATGTGAAATGATAGCTCAGTTTTCAATTATGGGATTTTAGGAACCACGAAAATTCGTGGATTTTTCTTTCAATAGTTTTCAATTTGTTCTACTCCCAAATGGTTATAATGTACTTCTAACACAAATTAGAAGGTATTTTAGATGAATACACATAATATTGTGAAAAAAAATTAGTATGATTTTTCACTGAACTCTCATGTCCACGAAATTCATGGATTTTTTGGGGCAGAAATTATACTAAAATCTTTCGTAATATATGTGTATTTACATTGAATGCTCTTTAGTGTGTGTTGGAAGGATATTGGAACCATTTGGGATTGGATAAAATTGGAAACAATGAAAGGAAAAAATCCACGGAATTTCTGGATACTAAAATCCCACAATAGAAAATTGTGCTATTGTGGACATTTTAACTTTTCGTGGGTATTGAATTTTTGTTTATATCTGGGTAATATACCGAGACACCCATGATTTAGCCCCTGTCTTTTTGTTTATGAATTATATTGTTATTTGATAAATTGTCGGGAAATTTCCCTGCAACCACAAAGAAAACTTATAACTGAATAATTGTGACGTGGTATATGACACAAAATAATTATTATACCAAATTATGTGTACTAGCAGTCTCGAGGTATCAACTACAAATACAGTGCAAATCATCAATATTCTAGATTATAGACTTGACCTTTTGATGGGGGTGGATGCCTTAAATCGACAGGGCGACATGGCCACTTCTTAAATTCGACAGGGCGACATGGCTGTTTCTTAAAATCGACAGGCGACATGGCAATTTAGTGACAAATGACATGGCCCTTTTCTTAAATTCGACAGGGGACAGGGGCTTTAAAAAGATAGTGACAGTGGACAGGGTTAATTCTTAAAATCGACAAGGGACATGGGTCTAAACTAAGATATATGGACATGCGACAGGGCCTTTTTTTAAATTCGACACGGGACATGGGACCCCCCCATCTACACCCCCCTTTTGGTGTTTTTACATGACCAATCAGATTCTATGTACCTTCCTAGTTGCCGATAAAATGCAACTGAAAATGAATCAGTGTCATCTTTAGCACTAAGCCATTAACACCTGCTTGTTGTTCGTCAGGAAAAATTGCATATAAATTTGCAAACTGCTATTTTTTGTGTTTTTAACTTCACTTCAAATTTTTTTCACGATTTTATCAAGACAAATGCCCGATAAATTATCAAGCATGTTTGATATTTTTGTCGTAGATGGCTCCGATTAATCAAATTATCCAGAAAAAAGTCCCAAATATATTTTAAATCTATTGTTTTACATTTTGGTTTGAATAATATACCGATATAATACTATTAAGTGTGCGATTACATACAAAATATGATAATAATAATAATAATATGATAAAAAATTAATAGGAACTCTTAAAAGACAGATAAAAATCAGTATTTACGTGTGAGGACGAATTTGCAGCTTATCTTTCTATTTTATCGCACAATTTCTAGAATTATTGTAATCCCACCTGTCGAGATAAAGTGTACAACCATTGCGTACTCCGAAAATAATGTACGCATGACATTCCCGTTGCCGTGTGCGAGGCACTTTACTCTAACGTTGTCACACCCAATTCAAATAGATGTTCTAACATGAACCAAAGTTAGATCTGATGCTTGATACCGATACCCCTGTAATACTATGAAACCCTAATGACCAACTGATACGGCTCAAAGGTTTCCAGATTTCCTGTTTCCTTGATGACACACAGGTTAGGTGTTTTAATACCTAGTTAAACTGAATGATTTTTAGTAAAGAAAAACTAGGTTTTAATTATTTGAAATGCATGCACCATAATGTCTCATAGAGATCTTTGATTAACTCCCAGTTTTTCAGGTATTTTGGTTTTTTTTCATTCACTTTATTTGAAAACTGTACTGTTCAAATAGTTGTAAAAGCATGAAACCCTAATGACCAACTGACACTGCTCAAGGGTTTTTCCCATTCCCTGTTTCATTGATGACACACAGGTTAGGTGTTTTTAATGCCTAGTTGAACTGAATGATTTTTAGTAAAGAAAAACTAGGTTTTAATTATTCAAAATGCATGCACCATAATTTTGCATAGAGATCTTTGATTAACTGCCAGTTTTTCAAGTATTTTGGGTTTTTTTTTATTCACTTTATTTGAAAACTGTACTGTTCAAATAGCTGGTATCTGATCTCCCTCTGTATCAGTTTGAAATTAATATACCAAATAATTGACGTTTATTGCTACCAGGGAGTAATTAATATCATGTCATACCATAGTAGTTAGGAGAATGACAATTTATTTTGTAAGACTAAGAGTACTATAAAATCTGAAAATCATTTTTGTTGTTGCTATGGTAACATAGTATTATAGCTAATTCTGCCACCCTTTTAGAAATGAATATTCTTTGAAAAATGACCAATAATGAAAATGTCATAACGGATAAAATAAGGTTTGTTGATGAGCTCAATGTCTGGAATATTCTACCCAGGTACAAAACTTCAGGAAAAGATGTATCAGTAATCTGTTTGTATTAGTAACTCACTTTATAATTGGGTTATGACAACTTGCCTGTCCCAGGTTTACCACCATAAATAATGACTGGTGACATCTTTTATAAAATTGTTGGCTAAAGTTAAATCAAAGGATTAACAAATTATTGCAAATTTTTCCAATTATGGATGGTTGAAAGGATCTAAATCATATTGCGATCATAACTTATTTGAATGATCTTAACACATGCTAAAAATAGGAGAATATAATTATTTTGATTTCAACTTGCTTTTATCTATATAGGTTTAACCAAAACATATATACACAATTAAAGCTTAGTAACATTTTGGTCATTTTTTATTATGCTGTAGATTTGAAGAAAGAAGGAGCAGTAAAATCACATGATATGTGCAGTCACTGGCTGCTTTCCATGATCTTGTTAATCGGTATCCAGACTGGAATGGAACTGGCAAAAGTTTGTACTCTGAATAAGCATATCAGAAGATTGTATGTTATTCCTCTTTTGTAATTTTCTGTATATTTAAAGAGGTAAAGTCCTTAACTATTGTCAGAGCCATTATAGTTTTGTATCATTCTCATACATATATGGTTCTTATTAGTCACTTGATGATTTTTCTGAAAATCTAGATCACTGATTATTTATAACGTTTATTTATAATGTTTCTTGATACTTGAACATGAATCACCATGTTTTTTTTATGGAAACTCTGGAATCATGCATATTTGAAAGTGGGTCACCTGCCCTATCAGGGTACAAGTATTGTTAACAAATTTGTTAAAACTTACATCTGTTGTTATATATAAAATGAGAAAGAATTACCTGATTATCCCCTTTTTCAGAATTAATAGCCATAACCTCCATGGCCACCATATCCTCCATAGCCACCATGATGGCCGCCATAACCGCCATATCCTCCATAGCCACCATGATGTCCACCATAGCCACCATAGCCACGTCCATGACCATAGGAGCATCTGTCATGTCCAGTTACGCCCAGAGGAGTACCAGGAACACCATCATGGTAGGCAGTTCCAGTTCCAGCTCCTACCCAGTTGGCCCTAGCATTGACACCCAGTTGACGAACAGCATTGTTCTTGTTCACACTAGCCTCATAGCCACTGAGGAGAAAATGTAATAGCACCAGATCCATTAAGTAGATCATGAACAACTAAGTTTTGATTTCAAATGAATGCTGAGAGAATAATAGACATGTGACATTTTTTAAATATCTTCAGTAAACATAATTTACCTACAAATATTATAATATTGACACTGCATAAATAAGATGGCTGTCATGAGAAGAAACAATAATATTATTGCTCCCTTAAATTGTCTTATGGCTTTTTATATATGTAATTTAACAATGGTCAAATCAAAATTCTTATGGTACTCACTTGTGGGGAGCAGCAGAGTTTTTAGGTGAAGCCTCTGTTTGACAAAACACCAACACGGCAATAACCAGGACACAAAACATCTTCAATCTGTAGGTGAACACCAGTAAGTGAGTACGGAACTCTGCTAACAAATTTCCCTTTATACCCCATCATACAGAATCCATCATGTTTTTACCATTACAAAATTTGGAAGCAAACAATAACTGTTTGACAGCTGGGTAATATAGAGTGTTTTTTACCTTGAAGTTACGGCTTCATTGTTGTTAGGTTTTATGTGGTGAATCTATAGGTATAAGAAAAGCATTTTACATGTCCGCATTTCACATTCTACCAGCATTGTATCTTTTTGTAGGCCTAGACTTGATCTTTTTATATTTGTGAGAGTTAAACCTCAAGTATTTGACCCCTTATAGTTAGTTTATAAGTTTATAAAACTCCAGAGGCAGCCAGATTACCATAATGGAATCATAATAATATTATTTACCAGGCCTGTTTGTATGTAATTCATTTATTCAACTGTTTCCTGTTGTTACAAGATCTTCCAACAGCATCATTACATATACAAGTGAATGTAGCCATCACAGAATATAATACATACACATCATTATAATTATACAATATTTCAACTTATGGTTTATGTTATTACTACCATATCCCCAACTATACTTAAGTACAAATTATGATCCAAAACTCTAAGTATTTCATATCTGGCACTCTGATACTGTACTTTTATGGGCATCTACTACATACTTTGTATGCAAAATGTGTGAGTAAATGATGACAAAACTTCAAAATAATGCTATATCACGTAGTATCCACATTAATGCAGGGCACAAAATTAAGGTAGTGGATTATGCTAATGTCCTAGATGTAGGATGGTAATAGAAAATTTGTAATATTTCTGGACATTATTATTTGATTTGAATAAAGGTTAGCATGCATATATGTAGCTCCATAAGGTCTATCTAAATATCAAATTTTATTTATCATATCATAGAAAAATAGGAATTGATTTTTCAAATTTTCCATCTCCTGTATTTATCAAACTACCTCATTTTTTGTTGTCATGGCAACATGATGTTGTGTGGTATATGTTAGTTTTGGAATGTTTTCATGATCTAAAGATGTTGTGCAGATGATTTATAATTATAATTCTGAAGCAATTAATTTTGATGGTTCATTTGCTATGAACCACCTCCCTGAATCATAATTTACCACATTCATCATTTAGAATATTGAATTATTTTGTTCATTTCATACCCACATGGGCATTATCACCACGTGGTCACCAAAAGGTGATCACATGACCACGTGTGCACAAGGTCTACAAGTGTTGATGGCGTATTTACTCTAAGATTTTAGATTGCATTCATATTTTGACTAACTTCAACAAGTAGCACAAGGCCCATGGTATAGGCATCCTACCAGTAGGACATTAACATAATCTGGGATATAGTCTACAGGCCATACAGTACTTTTAGATTTTGGTATACCTTTTGAATTTATCTTTATCTATTTCATTTTGCAGATACAGCAGTAATTTGTTCCACAATCCAATGCCCCTATATAACAAACTATGTTGAATTTTTGTTAATTTTGTAAAAGTACTTTTGATTTTCACTTTTCAATTACTACATAAAGTTGTATTTGACCTCTTGTCTAGATTATGCTCTGTTCTACTGTAGTCAAACAATATTTTTACCGAATTTCTTTCTTGTCTGAGTGATAACTTTTCAATACTAATAGAGATAATGGCATGAAATTTGGCATGGTAATTACCTGGGTAGAGAGGATCATGGCACTATGAAAAGTCGATTAGCCAATCAGAGGCCAGTTCTGGCTATATAAAGAGTGTTGTCTCATGAGAATAAACAGTTCCATCTTGGTATTCACTGTGTTCGCACACTGGGAATGCGGAGGCTATGCGTTTTTCCATATATGGAATTCTGGATAGCCTCCGCATACCCTATAATATTATTATATACCATATTTTGTAAGTTATAAGCAAAAGAGAAAGGAAATTGCCAGTGGAGCAAAGTGGGCAGTATTCCAATGTATTGATTATGCATACACTTTGACTGGTGTCAAGCATTTTTCCCTTATATTCATTATTTTCTCTTAAATTAAGGCTCTATCAGTATCTCCATTTAAATAGACTGCATTATTTTACCTGAAATTAAAAAAATAATCATGCAAATCCATTCAGAATTCACAAAATAAGGAGAAAAACATTTTACACAATAAAGCAAGGTGGGCAGTATACATGAAATTGATTAATACTGCCCACTGTGCCAATACACCAATAATACTGAATGGCAGTGTCCAGTTAGTATTCATAATGTATTTCGGCATTGGTATATAATATTAACCAATAAAGGTTGGGGCACATCCCCAACTTCGGAACGTTACAGAGGACTTTGTCAGATAGTAAAAGGTATGCATGCGTTTTTGGTTTTTGCATTCTTTTTATTGTGATATTTAAAATTAAAGTGATTTGTTTTATTATATTGACATTAGATTAAAAAAAATGAAGGAAATAGTATTTGATAACTCATTGCCCTTTTCATGACGTATTTTTGATAGGAATGTACTCCTACATTTTTTAGAACTTGAATAAAGTGAATAATTCCTAGCTGTATAGTAGTCACATCGTTGTATTTTTAGGCCCTACCACATATAATGTCCATAGAGTGACTGACTGACTGCCTATTGTATATCAAACTATATCCAAATTTACCTGTTTCATCTTACTATCAATTCTGATTTATTTTTATCAGGCACAATCTGCATTAAATAAAAGATGTAATCAACAAAGAATTTTCTTTTAACAGATTATAATACATGTCTGAATGCACCACACATACCACACTCTACACACTCTGACAACACCTCTAACATAACCTACACCTGCCAGGAAGGTTACAACCTCCTTCTTTATGGAACCATCTCTTCAGAGAAAAGTATCACCTGTCCCTGCCCTACCTATGTTTGGGAAAACTGGGATGATGCCATCCTTGAACTAACCTGCTTACGTAAGCAATTGGTTTTGCATTTTCTTATACAATGAAAATTAGTTCTTTATCGCTCACATGGCCAATAAGTGGCGCATATAAGGGGTAGTGCGTATTGATATGCTGTAGACACTGCGCATCATTTTCATTGTTATTTAACATTATTTGCCATTGTGTTTGGGCAAGAAAGTATAGAAGAAACTTTGAAGTTGTCCTCAGGTGGCTGTATGACCCATGGGGATTGTACGTTCCTCGGGCATCATCCTGGGCTTGGACGAACCCTCTGGCTTATGCAGACACCCTCTGACACCCCAGCAGTTCTTCTTATATTAGTATTGTCTGTCTCTTGAATAACTCTTTGGTTCTGTACAGTTTGTCTTTAGATGTCTGGTTTGGTTTGTGCTATTTGTCTGTAAGATGTAAAGCTGCCCCAGCCAAGCTGCGACGTAACAGAAACGTTCTGCAACTATACTTTTTTAGTCAGTCTGGCACTTACTAAGACAGCATGTTATAACTACATTATTTCTGGTTAGGTCAAAATTTCACCAAATCAGAACATTATTAAAACATTATTCTTTTGGTGAGGTTAGGACAAAACCAAAACAGAATGTTATAAAAACATTCTGTTTAGGTTGAATAAAGTAACCAGAATGTTATAATAATGTTGGAATGCAATGTCACAACAATACATTGTAGCAACATTATTGGGGGCCATCAAAATAACATAACAAGAACGTTGCTGCAACATTATAATAACGTCACAAGTTTGCCTGGGGCTTCTGTAAAATCTGTACCTTGAAGGTATGTTCATCTATTTCAGCTCCAGAGACAACCACACTATCAGACATTTGTCTTGCTGAAAATGGACTGCATGCTATCTTTCTCCATCCAGGGACCTACTCACCTGCCAGAGTGAAGAGAGAAGGTGAACAAGTAACATTTCAGATTGGAGCAGAGTCAATGGAAAACATTTGGAAATATGATTCAACATCAGATCATGAATCATTTAAAATACCCATACTGACATTCCAAGAGATTAACCTATTCAGAAAACTTTATGAGACCTATGGTGTTTCCCACTTTCTGGTTGACTCTGACCTGACATTGGAAACGTCTGTAAAAAACTCTGGACCTATTTGCGTAATTGACAAATTGAACAAACACATAGTATAAATGAACATTTGGTAATAAAACTTTTAATCTCCGATAAAAGTATCACAGAGTCAATAAAATATGGTTTGTTAAGAGAAGGTGATTAAAAGATGTTTAAAAGTTTATAATAATTTGACAATAGTATTATAAGATGAGACTACACAATAATAAAAGTCGTCATTTAGGTTGAGATGTCTAGCTGCTCGGCGGCCTGGCCTAGGGGTTCGTGATGGGTGTAGCAGCCTGCTGTAGGGCGTGGAGGGCGGGATAGCAGCAGGTGTGTGTACAGCGGTCAGCGAGGTGAGAAGGGCGAGCGGCCAGGTGGAGGGTGTATTTATAGGTGCCCAGGTGTTGCTGGTTCCGGCAGGTAGGGGGTGTGCAGGTTCCAGTAGGTGGCAGTCTAAACAGGGTGAGAGACATCTAGGGACAGGGGTTTGATCCTGTCAATTACATCCAATTTTTAAGAATTAGTCTCAATTGACAAATTGAACAAACACATAGTATAAATGAACATTTGGTAATAAAACTTTTAATCACCGATAAAAGTATCACAGAGTCAATAAAATATGGTTTGTTAAGAGAAGGTGATTAAAAGATGTTTAAAAGTTTATAATAATTTGACAATAGTATTATAAGATGAGACTACACAATAATAAAAGTCGTCATTTAGGTTGAGATGTCTAGCTGCTCGGCGGCCTGGCCAAACTCGCGGCAAGCGCCGCAGGGGCCGCCGAGGAGACAGGTGCAGACGGCATGTATGCCTTAAAGCCGTTTGCCGTCCAGAGACCGTGGGCCTGCAGTTCCTCCAGGTTAACGCCTGCCTCGGCCAGGATGTGAACCCCAGTCCGACGCAGGCTATGGACTGTCACGTCTCTGGCCAGAGGGGAGTTCAGGACCGCCAGGGCCATGCGCATCCCGTCCGACACGTTTGCCGCGGTGAGGGGGGCACCTGAAGATGGGAGTACAAACAGCAAGTCATTTATGCACGGGAGCGCGGCACGCCACAAGCGGCGGCACGCGCGGACAGGACAGTATCTTGGGAGAGGGGCCATGTCAACCCGGATAACATGGGGGATGGCCCGGCTCGAGGTAGTCTTTGTTGTGGCGACGGAGACGCGGAGACCTTCCAAGGTGTCCCGCACGTCCCGGCGCCGGACCAGGTGAGGTCCCCGGCCCGCCACGGTCCGGGGGAGGTAGTTCGACTGGCGGAGGAGGGAGGCGACTCCAAACAGGACTGCCGCCCGGATCGCCTGGCCATCAGCGCCCCCCGCCGCCAGGACGTCGCACATCTGTAGGAGGAGGGGCCGGGGAATTGCAGGAGCCGGGGATGGGATGTGGCATGATAACCGCGCCACCCCCTTTACCATTGTCATTAGTTGTGGGGAGATGAGGGCCTCCGTAGCGCCGCCAGCTCCGGCGACATACGTACGTGCCCCTGATAAGTAGTTCTTTACCGACCTAACGTCACTGAGTGAATTTGCCAAACATTGGGTGTAGAGTAGTGAGGCAGGGACGGTTGGTGTAAGTGGGTTGCAGCCATAGTTCATCATAAAACTTACGTATGCCTTTGCCTGCCGGTGGAGGTTACGGGCCGTCGAGGGGGCATAAGCTGCTACGTAAGTCATTCGTGCCTGATCCGCCAGGGGACATCCTGCATGGCCTGTAATCAAATCACAAATCATTGGACAGAATATCACAAAACGGGGTATGATCAATTGGGCATAGTGACATCTGAGTTATTAAGTCATTGGCAATTTTCTCATGTTTGGGGGACTTATGCTTTCGGCTAAGCGCATCTGCTAGAATCAGAGTAGAGCCGGGGGCATGTTTCGCTACGATCTTAATCTGGCGGGTCGCCGCAACCAGCCATAGTTCTCGAGAACATGCGGCCAGGAGGGGGTCACGGGTGCGGCCCGTGTTCAACGCATGCATTGCTGCCATGTTGTCCGTGATGATGTGTACTTCTACGTTTTCACAGGCGATCGGTATGAGGGTTTTGATTGCCACAACGATGTTTGCTGCTTCTAGTTGTGTGATGTGGTAGTTCTCGATGATATCGGGTGGGAATTCCAGGCTATAGTAGTATCCAGCCGAGAAACCTCCAGCCCCATCAAGGCATGCGTCACACTGTATCTCGAACAGGTCGTGTGGTTCTTCCAGCAGGTGGACGCCATTGCATTGGGTGGCGTAGCGGCCAAACCAGGACACGTCTGCCCTGACATCTCCGTCGACGTTGATGGTGCCGCGTCTGGGGCATGCCCGAAGTGCCCGTAAGATGCGGGCCATGAACCTCCTAGCTGGGGGTATGCATTGAGCAACATGGTTCAGTTTGCCGGCCAGGGATTGGAGTTCGCGACGAGTGGCGCGTTCTTTCCCAGACCAGTCATTGGCGAGCTCGGCAATCTCGCGCAGCTTCTGCGCCGGTATAGACAGCTTCATCTCCACGGTATCCACGAGTATTCCTAGCCACTCTAGCTTTGTCGTGGGGAACACTGACTTCTCTGGAGCTATCTTCAGCCCCAGGTCACAGCAGAGTTTTTTGAAGGAGGCGAAGGCATCCATTGCCTCGCCAAAGGTTCTGTGGGCCCCGCAGAAATCGTCCACATAGGCCGTCACTTCATAGCCTGCCTGGCTCATTATGTGGCACACCGCGCGGGAGATGCGTTGTTGGGCTGCTCCAGATCCACGACATCCAAAGGATGGACATATGTCGATGTAATAACTACCTTTATGGCTTATGCCCATGAGGGGGTAGTCGAGAGGATCGTTTCTCAATTGTCTGTACGCCCTCTCGAGATCCGTCTTCCACAGGTATGAGCCCCGCCCGTTGCGCATCACCGCATTTGCGACGTCAGCCACAGTGGGGAGGTTGTAAGCGAAAGGCTCACCCTGGAAAATGTTTTTTGGGACCCCTTCATTTACGCTGCGGCCTTCGGGGTATGATAGGTCTATGATGACTCTGTGTTCAGTGCTATCTTTTTTCGGTCTGGTCATCAAGGGGCTAACCTGGGTCCACTCAACGAACGGTGGGGCTCGGAATGGTCCTAACATGGCGCCCTTAGAAATCTCCTTCTGTATGAAGCGGTCAACGTCTCGATGGAAGGCGTGTGCGCTAGGGTGGTTCTTTGTGGAGGGGGTTGGGGGCTGTGCCGCAACAAAACCGCCGGGCCAACCGTATCTCAGGAATTGTACTATTTCCCGGTCATGATAGTCACCCAACAGTTCCTCCCACATGTCACAGTTTATTTCGGATGGTATGGGAATCTTTGCTCTTAAGTAGTTTGGGAGATTAGTTTGTCTCACCTGTTGATATATTCTCAAGTGTCCAACCTTCTCCAGGAGGTGCGGTGCAGGGCTCGGCCAGATGTTGCGGACGGTCTCGGCGTAGTCATTCGGGCCCATCCTCTCACATTGGGGGCTGGCGTCGGCGTGTTTCCCCAGTGGGCTGAGGGGGTGGTCCTGGTCACCGAAACCACCGAGGTTATCATCATCACACTCATGAAAAATCGCCGTTGAGTGTAGTCGTTGGGGCCGGCCCTGCAGCGCCGAGTCCTCCTTTCTGTCAGTGAAAATAAGGTCAGAGGGGTCATCATTTTCACAGGAGGTGTAGGAAACACTATCAGCACCTGCGTCAGTGAAAAACAGATCAGAGGGGTCGTCAGGGGCGTCACAAATATCAGAGCATTCCAGGTATTCAGTGGTGACGCAAACATCAGAGAAATCAGAGGGTTCAGAGGTTTCAGAGAGTTCAGAACAATTTTGCTCATGGTCAGAGTTAGTTTTTACACAGCTTACCATGCGAACAGCTGGGTTGTCAGCCTGTGTAATGCGATAGGGTATGGTGGGACCTACTTTCCAAACCCCGCCGGCTCCTTTGGCTCTTTTGAGCCCTGCTTTTTACGGAAGTCTTTTGAGCGGCACTCCTTCTCGGGGTGTGGAAGGTATGAACATTTGTGATATATGCAATGACCGCATATATGCAGGTACCTGTACCCATTTACCACGTGATGGGTTTTGTTGTTGCAGGAGCCCGTGTTGAAATGGCGACATGGGGGGGCCGGCTTCGCCGCCCTCACCTCCGCTGGGATGTCGAGAAGGCCATCGGGCCCGAACGTGTCCGTTGCCTTGGTCTCGTGAGCCCCACCTCTGCGTTTTACCTGGGATAACTTTAATCTGAGCAAATCAATGCGATAGGAATCGTCCCATGTAAGCTTCCCGTCTGCAATGAGTGTCACCACCTCTTCTGACCAGAAGCGCACATCCCCCCATTCGTACGTGACCGCGTCTTCATTTACAGACTCTAGGTGTTTAAACATTTCAGGTATGTCTAACGGGTCAGTATCAGGTGAATTTATAAGGCGAATCAGTCCCAGGTTGTACTCCGCTGGGGAGAGCTCACCGAGCCCTGTCTTTGTTTTCTTTGGACCACGTTGAATATGTGAATGTGCAAAGTTTTTCTTACCCAGAGCGGTGTTGGGGGCCAGGGTGGCCGTGAGAAGCTGTGCGACGCGGCTCTGCAGGTCCGGGTCCTCCTGCGCCTCTCTTATTGTTGTCGGCATCGGCCTGCGTAAATTGCCGGTCAGCCTGGTGCCGGGTAGTCGCGATGTACCGGTATACGGGGCCGTCAGGTGCCGGGCCCGGGCGTGGTGGCGTGACGAGCCGTGGGAGTCCGCGGTGTGTATTTTACGTGGGGAACAGCAGGGGCCGTCCACCCGGCGGGGTTCATCGTAGTAGTCGGTGAATTCGTCCTCCTCCGAGGGCAGGTCCACGTGGTGGGTCTCCGGCACACGGGGAGCGGGGGCGTCACCTGCAAGTCTCTGGAGTAGAACATTTATATGTGAGAGTTGTGTTTCAATACCGTCTATTGCTTTGGCGTTATCCGCCACCGTCCGCTTCTTGCCCGGCTTGGGCCGTTCTGGGGAGCGTGCCGGTGGGGTTGGCGGCGGCGACTGGCCGCGTGTGCGGCGTGAAGGTCGGCCACGTCCTCGGCTAGACATTGTATCGAAAGTTATACTCACAGTGTAGTCTCTTCCCCCTCGCTGACGTTACAGAGTTCAGTGTTCAGTGTTGTGTACGTAAATATATATGTATAGCCGTGACTTACGTTAACCTGCGCCACGTGTCAGAGTTCTGCGGTTACAGTGAAATGATAGCAGCAGGTGTGTGTACAGCGGTCAGCGAGGTGAGAAGGGCGAGCGGCCAGGTGGAGGGTGTATTTATAGGTGCCCAGGTGTTGCTGGTTCCGGCAGGTAGGGGGTGTGCAGGTTCCAGTAGGTGGCAGTCTAAACAGGGTGAGAGACATCTAGGGACAGGGGTTTGATCCTGTCAATTACATCCAATTTTTAAGAATTAGTCTCAATGACTCTGTATCATGTGAATGATTTATACGAACAAGTCCTCCTTAAACCGGGTCCAAAATCGAATAATCCTGGTATAACCAGCCTAGTTTTGGAGGACTCAATGATGTTTCGATGTATAGGCTCAGATACAGGTAGTAGCTGTGGCACTGAGAATCTGCCAGCAAGAAACACAAGTGGGGGTCCATACCTCTTTTATTCTCTCAAAGCTTCATACAGTGGAAAGCTTCATACAGTGTACAATCTTGAATCATTTAAGTCAACATGTTTCTTCCATGGAAGTTACTACATGATAGAAATAACCATACCTGGATTATGTCAAGGTAGGTATACTAACAATTTTACAACTGTATAAAGGAGTAACACATTAAACACATTGACAGTAAATTGTCTTCAACGGTAAAAGAGCAGTAAATAATTACTAGAGAAAAGCAGCAATATCCATTGGGCAAGAAACTAAGAAAATATAAAGATAATTTTGAAAAAGGTAGGTTTTAATTGAAGTTGTTTATTTCCAATTTTGTTTACATGATTATGCCTTTTACATTTCTATCCATGACAACTAATATCATAGGAGTGGAAGGAACCACCAAAACTTATGTTGAAGAGACTCAGGTAACACCTCAAGGAATGACAACAACCTTACCATCCCTGCCACAAGAGGAAGAACAGAATCAAAACTCCAATAATAGTCATCATGAAGAAACCTCAAACCCTCCCCTCCAACTACTGACTGAAGATTCAGATGAAAAACACGAGGTGGATCACAAGAAGTTAGAGGTGAAATTTACTGTCTTAAATCGGGAGTATAGTGAGGAACTAAGAAAAACAAACCCTGAAAGGTACTTGAGAATGAGTGAGGACCTCACCAAAAGAGTAAGTATACACATTGATGATTGAAGCAACACAAACAAGGGAAGGCTAAAAGAAAAAGATTAAAAGTCTAGAGGGTTAACAAATTGACAAGCTTAAGGGGGCTTGCCAGGGGTTTAATATACTTGTAGATTTATATAGATCAATAATTCATATAAAGTGCAAACCTTCCATGATATAGCTTTGTCTTGTCCAAAGGGTCATTATGAGAATTATCTGATTTTATGGAAAAACATGAATAAATAGAAATTAAATAAAGGTCTGGTCAGTACGAAAAAAAAGAGTTTCCTAATTTGCATTCCTTTAGAAAAAGGGTATGACAATTACAACTGGTCATATTCAAACTTGATAATCTAGTGTAAGAGAAATCTGTCTAAGGTTTATGATGTAGAAAGTATGTTTATTTGGCTAAATATGGACATTCATGTTAGTAATAGTAACAAAAATACCACTCGTGTCATATATTCATGCAAGGTGGGACATTGGAAAAAAACTAGGCTGGTTTCCATCTGGCTTTGCACAAGCTATAGAAGCCAGCTGGTAATCAATAACAGTATACTAATTGAAACATCATTCTCTTCTCTAATTGCTGTGCCTTTGTGTTTTCAGATTATGGCTGGATTGAAAAACAGATTTGGGGATGCATTTTTTGGAATAAATGGAACAACCTTCAGGTATTTCATTCATTGTATTAAGCCTAATCAATTAATGTAATCTAAAATAGAAAGTTGATGTTAATGTTCTTTCGTCAGTTACAGCTTGGGATTTGGAAAATAAAACAGTCTAAAACAGGTAACTAAAAAGGAAAATAGTACTATGTTAGAGGAAAAGTTCATAACTAGAGAATGGCTGTTTGTTGTGTAGATGTATCTGATATTGGCCACAACCAAGTTTTCTATCTTTAAATCATAATTATCATGCATATATGCTTGTGTTTCACCTTATCAATGTACCCCAATATTTTTCAGTCCATGATACAGACAGCAGAAAAACAGCAACAACAGAATGACATATGAACTAAGAAGACTCTCATAATATATTCTGTATATATGGAACAATAAGACACAGAGGCAACACAGAGGGCATTCATGACATACTTACTAACTTAAGCTTTCAAAATTAATAAAGCTTTCATGAAGCTCTCTGTCATTAAAACAGAATAGAATTCAACAATGTGGTCAGAACCTGAAGTTGTGTATTGCAAAGAAATTATCAAGTTTGCTACTTATATGGACAAATCAAATCCAATACACCAATGGATCTGTGTATACCTTCAACTGTTCAAGCTTTCTACTATATTCCAAATCACATTCACATATGAAGCAGTGTATGCAATGAAACGGAATAATCAAGGTTTGTACTGTATTGCAAATCCAATCCATTACAATTATACAATGTAAAGTTGGTATATTATAATGCAAGTTACTCAGCTATCCTTTATCTTGATGTGAATAAAACACAGCCCATTACTTTCTCTGACAGCTGGTATGTGCCTCTACACCTTGGTATGCATGTTGTCTGACTATTGTCTGTATTTGCTTACAACCATCTGTGATAAAAAAAAACTCATTTCTATTCATCTCCACCTCAGCTTTGTGTATAACCCAGAGGCTGGACACTGTGTTCTTGTTATTGACAGTGTAAAGGCTACGTGATGTGGCTATTTGTTTAGTCAACGTGTGTGTATGCAGGTACTTACACTATTGGGCAAAAGTAATTAGGTTAGCTTAGATTTATTATACAGTAAGCCATCTTAATCTATGTGTTGGTATAGAGAAGCATGTATGAAAGATCGGAAAGTTCATGAAGTTTACTGTTATTAAAATAGAATGGAATTAAATATGAACAGAACCTGAAGTTGTGCACTGCAAAGAAATAATCGAGTTTTCCACTTTATTTCAAACAAAGTCCAATGTGGTAGTTTCACTATTGGGTTGAAGTAATTAGGTTAGCTTAGATTTATTATACAGTAAGCCATGTTAATCTATGTACTGACATAGAGAAGCATGTATGGAAGGTTGGGCTAGAATTTGGATTGAGGTATGACAACACTGATTTAAATAATTACCTCCCTCTGTTGCCTATACAATTCTCCCTATAGCTGATTTATAGTTTTACATCGTGTTAAACTTCTACTGACATGATTTATTACAATTCCTATGTTAAAGCCTATTATTTGTCTACATATAATTATTACCCAGCATGTATCTATCTGATCTGATCTAGTCTAAACGTAAAAGATTTGGCTCTCCATGAATTTGGACATGTCAATCACTATTTGATTGTGCATTGATTATTTTTCCGCACATGGTCAACCATGAAGTGTATAATAAAAAGAAAGAGCAATAGTAGATCTTC
This sequence comes from Lepidonotus clava, assembly GCA_936440205.1. Taxonomy (NCBI): domain Eukaryota; kingdom Metazoa; phylum Annelida; class Polychaeta; order Phyllodocida; family Polynoidae; genus Lepidonotus; species Lepidonotus clava. Next base: position 13,111,138 of record OW387138.1, read on the forward strand.
AAGGTATTAATATGTGTTTATTGCACGATCTGCAACAATGAAATTTGTATTCTAACCTATCTATTCTTATATCTTTTTCAAAGTGCTCCGATAAATATATATTAGTCTATATTAAAGCATATATATATATACATATATATATGTGTGTGTGTGTGTGTGTGTGTTTCTCTCTCATGGATTGGACAAATGTGTCCTTGCTGCAATAACATTTTCACATGGGTTCATTTTTTCTTGCAAGCTTCATGAGAAAAACAAGAAGTAGCATTTGTCCAATGTGATCATTTGAACAATAGATCCCTTCCAAAAATTTATGGCTGAGACAAACAAAAATACAACCTGTTATTGTTGTGTCTCATACAAGAGATAAGGGCTGCAACAATCTAACATATCTTCCAATACCAAGTTGCAGCAACCCTTGTCTGCTAGTGCGAATGGGGTTTACGTGTAACACACTCCATGTAGAATCAAAAATATTATAGCTACACAAAGATATGTGACTACCGACCATCGCCTATGTAAATTTCGGGATACGGACGATGGTGGCACCATCTAGGGAAGTCCTTGCAACCCCTTACGGTGCAGGTGTCATTGTTACCATTTTTGTGACGTCACCACCCTTTTTGTTTATGAATGACGTCATGAAAAAGGGTAACAATGACGGCCGCATCATAACAGGTTGCACGGACTCTCCTAGACGGCACCACCATCGGGGTGATCACATCAAAACATACTCCAGTCATTAATCTTTCCTTTGTAGAATCGTTGGTAGAATTACATTAATATAGGCATCAGTTGTTTATCTGGTGCATTGCCAAGATGGACAAAAAGAATTGAGCAATTCATGTCTTATGCAAAAAGGTTCAGCACTGCTACAGTTATTTAGAAAATTGGCCAGGCTTATGATAATTGTAACCTTATTTGTTTTTAAAGCATATCAAAATGTTTTCTGAACATTTTTCGCCTCATCAAATTCCCATCTTTTTGTTGGTAGGACAAATCAAGAAAGTGGTTGATGGATATAAGACAAGGGAAGAGCTTTGCAGGTGACATTGTTTTTATAGAACTTTCGAGAAATAAATAAAATAGTGAGGAGTCCTTACATGTCTTAAATGCACTGTGGGAACTCAGATTGATTACGTCCATTATGTGAAACTTATCATGGAAATGTTTTACTCTTGTTACATTTTTTATTTGACAAATACAGAGAAAAACTGGAACTCAAGTTATTCAACGAAACTATTGTAAACGCCATGACCATTTAAGTGAGAATAAACTGAGAAATATGAACATTATGAAACATGGACATTCTCTTAAAGCTTCACTTTCGAAGATTGCTAGAGCATTTTCTTGATTATACAATCTAAGCTTAGACATTCTCTAGGGACTCCACTTGAATTTGATGTTACTATTTTAGAGTTATATTGGGTCTTTTCTAAACCAAGTAAGGGTTAATTTCAATGTGCAAAACAATGACTAAATCTTATTGCAGGGAAGTGCTTTTTTGTAATCAACTTTATTATCCTGAGGTAATACAATTAGGCTAAAGCCTGTTTTCCTTGCCATCTCAGCATCATGTAATGTTCTAAATATTATAATGAGAACATAGTTATACGTGAGTATACAATGAAGTCCTATGTAATAACAAAGTGTTAAACAATATATCCCAAAATGAATCCCGTACCAACCCATGGAAAAAACTGGTTTAAGGGAACATGTTCAAATGAGTCCTACTACACACATTAATGATATAGTGCTAATCATATGTCATTGTTATTACCAATAACAAGTTTACTAATAGCAGGTATTCTAGACAATAGGCAATAACATTTCTCTTTTAGATAACCTCTTAAATTTTGTAATATAAATGGCCCGTGTATTATGCAATTTGATTGATACACACATTGTTATCTATTTTTCAAATGACACTTGCACCCTTGAGAAGTTGGAAACAATATGATAGGACATTCATAATAGAATGTGTCTGGTAAAACTTTAATTAAAAAGTCTTCTGTTATAAATCATTCATTTAACTGACAGGCAGCCCAATTGTAGTCTTTATCAGATATATCAATGGAAATGACCTGGAGCTATTCAAAGCACAATATGTACGTAATCTAATATTCTAGTCTTGTACCTACAAGGCCAATCAGAGTATATATAAGGGCAGTACGAAAGATCTAGAGCATCACTAAAGCTTAACACTTTATTGGACTATACATCCACAATGCTTCGTTTCGTGCTCCTTCTTGCAGTTGCCTTCTGTGTTGCAGAGGCTTCCTATCATTATGGACGTGCTGCTCCTCACAAGTAAGTACAATGTAACTGTAAAAAAGATTGAAAGATCCGTTTTTATCTACTATGTTTTTCCATAGGAAGTCAAATGCTCAGTTACTGCTTTCTCTCATGTATGTCAGATGCAAAAGGTTATAAACCTGCTTTTTTATATCTCTTCCAGTGGCTATGAGGCTAGCGTAAACAAGAACAATGCTGCTCGTCAACTGGGTGTCAACGCCAGGGCCAACTGGGTAGGAGCTGGAACTGGAACTGCCTTCAAAGATGGAGTTCCCGGCACTCCTCTTGGCGTGACTGGACATGACAGATACTCCTATGGTCATGGACATGGCTACGGCGGCTATGGTGGACATCATGGTGGCTATGGAGGTTATGGTCATGGTGGATATGGTGGATATGGTTATGGCCATGGATTTGGAGGATATGGTGGATATTAGAGTGCCCTGGTTTATAGGTTTCCATTTCTGAAAACCTAAAATAAAGTTGGAACTTAAATTCCTGTTTTGTTTCTTATATTTCTAAAACTCTTGCAATGTGTCATACCAATACAAAATATAGAAGGGGAAAATAACTTATGATAGACTGTATATATGTATATCATACACATACTTATCTTGTATGCATGTACACTATCATTTCAGGCGAAATAAATTAAAATGGGGTCTAAATAACATAAAGATGAGTAATATAATAAAACTAGGTAAGGACACGTAGCATGCATCAGAATGTAAGGTTGAGATAGATATTGATTATGCATTAGCCTGAAGGTTTTCTTGTTTACATGGTGCTCCTTTCTTTGCAACAACTAGAACCTTGGTCTCTTGTACTGCCGCTGGGCTTTGTGAGGTATGGACAATAATCATTGTACTCAGGCATACATAAGTGTCATCGTGTATGCACAGAGATCATCCCGTGAGGAGACACCTACATACAAATCTGTACATAATCATACTTCGACATGGGGTTCAGGTTATGCATGTGGGCATGGATTGGAGACCCTAGCATGTATATCTTCTTGTACACATAGATGTAACATCCTCATAGATAAGAATAATTATCTTTATGAGCAGACTTTGAGTCTGCATATACACAAGAAATTCTATGTGCACGACAGTCATGGCACAGTGTTCGGCCTGTTTTGTTTTCACCATTTTTATGAAATATTACATATCTTCAAGGTTTGATATAGGAATTAGAACATTGACACACCAAATGAAAGGAGATATCTGGCTTCATGAATCTAGCTGTTCTTAGTATATAATTCAAATAGTTTTATAGTTGCTATCATCAAATTAAAACAAAATTATACAAAATTATGCATTTTTTTCTGAGAGCTAGGATATATCATTTATACCACCTACAGTTTTGTCTGGAAAAACTGTATATAAGAAAAACTCACCTAGCAAATGATAGTAAATGCTTTTAGCTTCCAAAAAAGATATGATATAATGCTGTTGAAGAAAGACAGAGTAACCGTGATTAATATAACATATAATAGGTGGTTTTACAGAGTTTACAATACAGCCATATAACTGTGTCTAGTAATGTGTTGAACAGTTTCTTAGGATATGCATATTTATATATTTATAGTCATAAAAGTAGCTAAAATAGTATTTTGGGAACAATTGCAGGATCAAACTTCCAAACATTTTGTCTTACAGCCTAGATCTATAGAGTTATACTAGTTGTAACCCTTAATGTATAACCACCCTCCTGGAGGTTCAAACTTTTAACCAATGCAACTGTATTAATTGTGGCAAAAACAATGCTAGATGTGAACAAAGAACAACATTTGTATTTTTCTGCTCAATATTTGAAATATTAAGGAAATACAGTTAAAGTGTTGTGCAATTAATTCATATCAGTACGTTATTCAGCTTTTCCAACCATCTGATGATTATGTGACGTTCTCTGGTAAGTCGGGGTTGCCGATTCTTACGACAGAGGAACGTGGGGGTTGTTCGGGTCTCGGGGCGGACGGGGAATCCGGGCCAAGAACCGAGATGTGTTTCTAGAGTCGTGCCTCGCGCACGAGGGGGGGCTGAGCGAATCGGTCGGGAATCGGCACTCGATGTCAACGGAGGACTGCGGGGGAGGGAAATTATGGTAGGGGTACGGGTCGGCCGGGGTTCGTCTCGCTCTATCTCCCAGACCAGCATTCACCCCGACCGGGCGGTCCACCCCTGAGTTCCGGTCCGCGGGGGCGACGGGCCGACGGTCGCCTATTGTTTGGTAGCGTGGGGCCGAGCATGCCGCGCCCTCGTCCCCGCGGACTTCGTTCCTTCGTTCCGTTCCCCATGTCTTCGTGCCATACTACGCCTCGGTTTCCGGGACTACTTCGGGCCTTCGTGCCTTACTCCGTTCCCTCGTTCCTCGTTCTTCGGGCCGTCGGGCCCCTTACCCTGTGTTTCTACTACCTATCTCGAGCTTCGACTGTTTTGTCCTAACTTCTGCTTAATTACTCTAATCGGCTCATCTTTAGCGGTTGTTTCAGGAAAGAGGACACGTCTGGACACCAGGAGAACTGTTAAAGAACTCTGTTTATTCGGGCCTCACCGCCCCTTTATATACCATAGAGGTCAGCCCTGATTGGCTGCTTTCGGTCACGTGACCTACAACTGACGTCACTTCCGGTTTATATTTTCCGTTTCCGGTTTACATTTCACTTCCGGTTTACATATTTCCGGGTTTCGTTCCTTTACATTTTCGTTCCTTACATATTCGTTCCTTACATATTCGTTCTTTACATATTCGTTCTTTTACATATTCGTGCCTCTTTTTCAGGCTTTCTATACTTTCGTTCATTATTACATATTCGTTCCTTTACATCTATTTCGTTCTCTTACATATATTTCGTTCTCTTACATATATTTCTACTATTACCTTATTTCTATTATTTTGACCTCTATGTATTTTGGATGAATAGCCGTTCATCACACCCTCCCGCACCTTCTTGAAAGGTGGGAAAACACGTTTTACAAAATTTCAAAACAGTTCATACAGCAACGACAACAGAACATACTCTAGAACCAGAAACATTTCAATCCTACGCTCCTTATCGGCAGAGGAGGAGGTGTCACCCTCTGTCCTCCCCGGTCTACTTCGGAGGGCCCCCGGGGCCTATCCGGCTAATTATTATTTCTCTTCTTTCTTCGTTTTTTCGTTCTTCGTTTTTCTCTCTTCTTAGTGAAAGTTCATATGATTCGTTTTATATATCCTAATCTCTTTTTATCTTCGTCAGAGTTCTTATCCTGGATCTATTAGGACCCGTTCTACACCTCCTCTTCTTTTCTCGTCTTTAGGATGAGCGAGCCGGTCGTGGCTCTCCCACCCGGGACTGGGGGTCGGTCGTGACCCCGTCGCCCCCGCTCCTCTCCTCTGGGCTCTATTTACTTAGCCCCTCGGCGCGTTTTTCCTCGCCTTTTACCCTCATTAGGACAGAGGGACCGGTCGTGGTCCTCCTGCCCGGGGCCATGGGTCGGTCGTGACCCGCAGTGCCCCCGTTCCCTTCGTTTTTCGTCGTCCAGACGTTCTCCCCTAGTTTTTGGGTGGAGAATCGGTCGCGACTCTCCCACCCAGAGGCCAGGGCCGGTCGTGACCCTTAGTCCTCTCGACCCTCGGTCCGTTCTTCCGTCGTCCAGACGTTCTCCGTTGTTTTTGGGTAGAGGATCGGTCGTGATTCTCCCACCCGGTCGGTCGTGACCCCTCGTTCTTCCGTAACTATTACTCTTCTCTGCGTTCTCTTAGGTGATGATGATGATTTTAAGGATGAGTTGAAGAAGAAAGACTGAAGTTTTTGTAGATAGAATGTTCTTTTTGGACTTCGCACCCTCGGTCGCCTCGGCATTCAGAGCCCTCCAGTGACTTTTTCACGTTTGGCAAGGACAACATGTTCGAGCCAGAGGCCAAGGTACCCAAAGAAGAAAATGGCGTTGTATGTGGAAAGGAACTTAACTTCATGCATCAAAGCTTAGAGTGGAAGCTTCAGCAGACGACGTCGCGGGTTTCGTGCTATTTGTCACAGTGAAACTTTGAGATGGAGTCCGGGTGAAGGTAAGACTGAGAAGATTAGAATCATTAATTGTCGATGAGGTGTCCGTTTTCCGTACAGGAACTGAAGTTTGACTTTTATGGCACATGTCCTCGTGGTTAACCCAGCACCAAGACGTTCAGTCCTCGACCACGTCGACACACTCGAAGATTTCAGAAAGAGATGTCGGAGAGAGTCCACCATAGTAAAGTATTTCCGTCACCGTTCCGGGCCCAAGTGGCATGACAACAACCGGAACGGAGACCCGATTAAGAAGATAATTTTGATGAAGTTTCTTTTGATGACAGGAGCCGGTGCCTCTCATCCCTCCCCCCCCTCCGTAAGCAACGGCAGGAAGACAATCCTCTTTGGGGCGAGCGGGAGGCTCCTTCGTTCCACTGATGAGATGATTTTCCTAAGAAAAGGATTCCTGCTCCGGGCACTCGGGCCCTCGTTCGTCTCCTAGGCTCTCGGGCCTCGCTCTGCTTACTAAGTTTTTCTCTTCGTCCTCCCGGAGGACCATACTTTTAGACGATTTTCGTGAGACTGTAATACCAACAAATAGTTCGTTAATAGAGGTAAGTTTAAGATCTGGTCTGGTTTGATTCTGGAGTAAGGCCACAGTCGTCCACGGTGCCATGTCACCTTGCATGAAGCCACTATGCCTATGACGAACGCCGAGACAACAGCTCCGAGCCGTTCCGGGCTGCTCCTAGGTACGGCGGTTCGAAGTTGGTAAGTTGAAGATATTAGTGAGAAGGAGAGGAAGAAGCCGTAGAAAGTGAAGATGGACGACATCAACTGGGATCTGCACCCAACGTCAACCTCTGAGATCCGGAACGAGCCCATCTCAAAAATAGCATATATAAAGAAGAACTCATCCGATGTCGAACTCCAAGAAGGATCGCTCCTCGTCGCTCTTTGCAGACCTCTTGAGGCGTCTATCGAGGCATCCGCGGCCGACGTTCCAAGCACCACCTCCCTGTATATTTCAAAGACTACTTCCCTATATGTTTCAAAGACTATTTTGTTCCGTTCCTCGAGAAGAAGATACCAGGAAGTACGACATGGAAGCAGTTACTGCCGTTACTGGAGGTAAGTTATTAATATAAGTTTTTAGTAAGTCTATTAATTTTCGTTCTTGTTCATGTATCGCTTCGGTCAGTCACGAGCCAGGGCCCCTAAGTTATCGTCCCTGCTCGTGCCTTGGTCCTCCGGGAGACATCTACGACTCGCCGTAATCCTTTCACGACTCGCTGCATCAACTCTGGCACGATAAAACCAGCATTCAGGTTGAAAAGTTCCATTTTGCCGCTCTTCGTATGCGGTAAGAGGCTGAAGACAAGGAAACTCAGAAGATGATGGTACATGAATCCGGGCTCATCCACATTCTGATCGATCCATCCAAGATCAAGAAGACTAAGTTGCAGGGAGTAGAAGTGCCGCTAGAGGACAGAGGTCGTCTCCTCCTCGCCCCCAGATCCCTCAAGGCAGCACGGGAGAAGGGTTTTCAGTCTTGGCCCGCGCTAGCCTTTCCTCCAGCGGCGAGTCGCCGGCCCACCGGTACCTTATTTACCCCGGCACGACCGTCGACTCAAAGACTACAATGACAACACTATCTGTCCATTCTGATTTCCTTTCTTCGATTCCGCCTCCCAACTTTCACTCTCGCTCCTGGGCCGCCCGGCCCGCTATCCATTTGATTTCCGCGACCGGACGATCCCGTTCCACCTGCTCGGTCCCAACCAACGCAGCGGGCTCCAGGGAAGAAGAGGAACAGCTACAAACTTGTTTTTCCTCCTAGCGCCTCCTCCCGTTCCGTATTCGCCCCGCAGGCTTGGTAAGTTCGTTCCAGTCATGGACCCTCCAGCTCGCTGATTACACTCAACACCTCCTAACACATGTGGTTTCGTTCACTTCCGCAAGAAGATTCCCATAAAGAAACTAGTAGGAATAAATTAAGATAAGAATGTTCGAGCCCGCCAGTCCGTTCCCGATGAATTAAGTAAAGTTTCGGGCCCGTCCAGCGGTCTCCAGGAGAGTTTTTTATCCAGGCTTCGGCCTCCTGTGCGGCTCAGGTACCTCCGCCTCGGCCCGGTTCTCTCCCTGGGGGTTTGACACTATGGGTGAGGAGCCAACGCCCCGTAATCCCTCCCCACCCGACTCGCGACGCGCCATATTCCGCCTCTGGTTCCGTCGCGCTTTTTCTCTTCCGTGCAAGACCTCGAGCAGCATCTACTTCACCCTTCTTCTTGGCGTCGGATCGGTAGCAACAGCCTCTCCTCCCTAGCGGGGAGCCCGAGAAGCTGATCCACCATTCCGCTCTGTTTTTCCACCTCTCTTGTCGTCTTCAACAAGTCATCCAGTTGATCTTCGTTTTTGTACATCACTAGGGTCTGAGCCAATTGGACGGTCCGGTTGTGTTCGTTAACCAGCCGGTCGACTCCCGGGAACTCCCTGGTCAACGGCCCCAGTGCCGCCGTCGGGAACTGCGCCATCGCTTCTTCAAATGTCTCTGGCTTGCGGCCCGTTTCTAGTGCCATCAGAAACGCCATAGACGCCGAAGCCATTGCTCTTGTCTTAGCCGTCATTCCTCGCACCTCCCTCGGGGGCCACACCAGTTGCACCCGAATGGCCTCTTCCGCGTCCCAGTCTCGTACTGCTCGCGCCGTCACCGGAAAGTGTCCCTGTAAGACCTGGTGAATGGCCTGTGTCCGTAATAACTTGAGTCTCGGTGTTTCTTTAGATGGTCCTGCCGTCGGTATCTCCGTTCCTATGGACCCGAACACTGAATCCGCTCCCGACTCGTCCAATTCTTGCTTCTCCGGCTCGTATCCTCTGGTCTCGGCCTGCCCCAACTCCATGTCCTCTGAGTCTTCCACCTCCGCGTCCATGGACTGGGCAGCCGGTATTTGTAGTCTGTGTATCACAACCCGTGGTTGTAGCGCTCGCCCGTGTTTATCCTCGTCCTTGAGTGGGGTATCCGGTCCTGGCGGCGATCCCATTCGTTCGGGCGACGGCGGTCCCGGGGTCTCCTCCGATCCTTGCGACCCGAAGAACGAGCTCCCCAAACTGGCTCGAGTCAGGTTGTCAACCGCCGCCCGTGTCTCTGGCGTGTCTGGTGCTACCGTAATGTCTCTCATTCGTTTCAGTCCCGGGGGCGGCACTACCGGCTGCTTACATACCATCTTCTCTAGGGGTGAATCCGCTCTCGTCGGGGTAGGGGTAGAGAACAGCGGCTGTGTCGAGGCCATCGACGCCGTGTCCTCCGGCCTGGCCGCATGCCGAACATACTTTACTTTCTCCACTCGCCCCGACGGTTTGAGTCCCTGCCTTTCTGCCATCTCGCGTAGAAACCTCCCCAGGTACAGTGCTTCTCTTTCTACCAGCCGGCCTCCCTGCGCTTCCCGAATGCTGTCCTCCAGCTCCCGGTCGGATCTTGCCTCGTGGTAACCCCTGAACGATCCCTCCCGGTTCATTGTTCCTTTTAAATATCCGGGGTACCTCGGGTGTCGCGATTCGTATATCACCGATTTCTTATGAACTGTCATCATAGTAAATTGTGCGTCGCTACAAGGTGGTTCTAGTCCCGTGGTCCGTTTGACTCCTGTCGAGGCCTCAGGCTGTGATGGTCCCAGCTCTCCCGTGCTACTAGACTCGGCAATAATCAAGGACCGATCGCTTCGGACCGACATACTCCTGCCCGACTCCGACTGGTCCGAACTCGTTCCCTCCTCCAATTCTCTCGGGACTTTCTTGACCTTTTTCCACTTCTTCTTTCGCGACGGCTCCTCCGCCGGGCATCCCTGCGTCGGGGGCCTCTTGAAAGCGAGCGGCTCCTCTTTCCTCTTTTACTTTCAGACGTTGGTCGTCGGACGAGCTCACCAATTCCACCACCTCAGCCCCCGGTGGTATTCCTGAGCAACCCGGCTTCGGGGCGGGTGTGGATCTCCCTCCTTTTCCTCTGCCCGGGAGTCCTCGTCCTCTCGGTTCCCGTGGTTCTCCCTGGGCGTTTAACTTCTTAATTCGGCTCTGTACCAACCCTGTTATTTGGTCTTCTGTCAGAAGTGGTTTCGGGTTGACCACGGCTCGGCTCGCGCTTCGCGGCGACTCGGTGGCTTCCTTCCGCACTCCTTTCGCGGCCCTCCGAGGGGAACGACGCGTGGGCGTCGATCGTTCCGCTACCTCGGCCAGGGGTCCCTTCCCTGCTGCTTTGGCTGCTTGGGCTCCCTCGCCGGCCTCGTCGGCCTCTGATCCTTCTTCGGTTGCTACCTGCTCCGGCTGCTCGGCGTCGCTGTCATCGGACCCTCTCGACGCCCTCGGGTAGTAAGGTACGCGGATATGCCGTCGCGGCCTCTCCGGTGCCTCCTTATCCACCGCCCTCTCAGGGGGTTGAAACCCCTCCGGATGGCGCACCGCGTAGTCCCGTTCCAAGTTGGCTACCCGGGCCGCCGTTTCATCCCCAGTAGCGAAACTGGTGTACGGCGGTCGTCCTTTCGGGTCCAAGGCGAACGCCGCAGCATACTCCAGCCTCAGAAGGGGGTCTTGCTTCGGCATCCCCCTCTGCAGGTTCCCTTCGTGTGAGTCCGTCATGTGCTTCTTCCAGTCCTGGTGTGTCGAATAGGCTCGATTCGAACACACCGGGCACATGTAGTACTGCTTCCGTAATCCATCGTGCTGGCCTTTAATATGCTTGACCAAGTGCTTAAACTCCTTTCCGCGGCAATGTCCTTCCCAGCACTGTCCGCTCATCGTGTCCGTTTTCCGGGCTTTCGGGGCTCGTTCCAATCCTGAAGCTCGTCCCGTCAGCCTTTTCCGTTTTTGTCTCGTGGTGATGCTGCTCGTCTCGCTTCTCTGCTTTTTCTCTTGTTTTCTTCTCCTTAGCTCAGTCTGCTCGTCTGCGATTTGATGAATCCTGATCGGCTGACCAGAATGACCTGCTCCAGCGAGTGCTCTGCCTTTTATAGCCGCCGCAGGCGGAAGTGGGCGTGGCCTGCGCTAGCGACCCCTAGCGTCAGACTCACCATCCACTTCTACGGTGGCGCCCCCTACTATTTTCCGGTCCCCGGGGCCCGCCGCTGGTCACCGCCTCGCCTGTTTTTTTACCTCGCGGCCCTTCGCCCGTCCACGCGTTTTTTTCCTAGGCCTTTTATTGCCCCACCGGACGTCCTCGGTCTTTTCATCCTCCGTCGCCTTCTCTTGCCTTTTTCATCTTGGCCCTCACAGTGCTTCCGCACACTTCCCGGAGAACACAGGGGCTCGAACACAGGGGCTTATCATCTCCTCGCCGCCGCCCCGTTCTCTTTGTCCTCTTTTACTCCTTTTACGACCTACTTTAAAGCCCGTCCTCGTTTCAGGCCTCGCCTTTTACAACCGTCCGTTCGTTCCTCCGGCGTTCCCGAGAGTGCCGCATCTACTCTCCTCCGGTCTCCTGGACGCTGTAAAGCGGTATTACCAAGTCGGCATTACTTCAAAAGTCTTCACCAGCTTGCCACCGGGTCTGTCTTCTGTTGTAATCCAACCATCTTTTCCACGCTGTGGTTCCTCCGAACTGACCGGAAAGCGGCTCCGTGGGACTACTTTAGACATTCGGGCCGTCGTGGCTCCCGAACGCCGTTTTTCGTTCCAACCCCGCATTTCCCACCTATATTACATCCGCAAGAGAACCAATCTTCAGCTAGGTAGCAAATCTCTACAGCCTAACGACCTGCACTCCTACTGTAGTGGTCAACGCACCGCCCCGACTCAATGGCCCCAGGTTGATCAGTCCTTTTTGGCCAAAGCCTTTTTGTGTAGCGCCGATTTGGTCGTTCCCTTGGTCCTCTTCCACCTGCGGAATCGAGACACGAAAACGACTTCATCACAAAAAGGGGTGCCCCGTTTCCTTACGTGCCCTAGCGCGCCCCACCCCAAGCATTTACTGTGCAGCCTCGTATCCTTGCTGGTCAGCTACCATCCAGGCTGGCGCAGCGTGTCCTCGGTAGGGTTCCAGGCGGTCCACATGGACTACCCCCCCCGGTTTCCCTCGTTTCTTCCGTACTACCACCCGTCCTCGGTCAAGCACCTTGACGATCAGTGCAGGGCCCATCCATGGAAATCGCAACTTCGTTCCTTTGTCCCTATCCACTACCGTATCGTGCACCCAGACCAGTTCTCCGGCGTGGTATTCCCGCCGAGTCACCTTCCCATCGTACTCGTGTTTCTGATGGATGGCGGCTCGTTTCAGCCCTGTCCGGGCCTCCCGATAGGCCGCGACTAGCCCTTCCTCCAGGCTTTTCACATAGTCGCCTACCCGTCGGGGTTCCTCCTCTGGTCCTAGAGGTCTCCCATAAATCGCCTGTCGCGGCATCATGGTCTGTCGGCCCAGCATCATCATATTCGGTGTCACTCCCGTGCTGGCTTGCGGCGTTGCTCTATAACTCATCATCACGAGCGGGACCATCTCATCCCATTCCCGGCCTGTTGCTCGGCAGCTGGCTTTCAAACAACACCCCAAAGTACGGAAACTTCGTTCTATGTACCCGTCACTCCTGGGGTGGTACGGCGTCGTTCTTGTTTTGTGTATTCCAAATAGTGCACAGACCTGAGCCACCACCTCGGATTCGAAATTCGTGCCTTGATCCGAGTGTAGTTCCCGAAACGCGCCGTACCGTGCTACTACTTCTTCAACCAATTTGTCCGCCACTGTCGTTGCCTTTTGATCCGGGATCGGGAAACACTCCAACCATTTGGTGAAATAGCATCCCACCATCAGGCAATACTTATTTCCTCGTTTGGTGACTGGGTACGGGCCCGAAACATCCATGGCCAGCCGTTCCATCGGCTCCCCCACTATGTACTGATGTAGCGGCTCCCGTCTCCCTCGTCCTTTTTTCAGCAACGCGCAATCACATTCTCGACATTCCTTCCGCACGTCTTCCCGGAGTCCCGGCCAGTAAAACCCTTGCTCCAACAGGGCCGTCGTTCTGGCGACTCCCAAATGCGCTCCTGCCGCGCCTCCATGGTATTCCCTTACCAACTTGGCCCGTTCCCCTCGGGGAACGACCAACTGGTTCCTCCAACCATGTCCTTCTAGTTCCCAGTACTTCCGATGCAGCACGCCATCCCTGAGGCTTAATCGTTCCCATTGCCTCCATAGGATCTTTGTTTCCCGGGATTCCGGAGATATGGCCTCCCACCCTGGCCGGTCCGCATTCTCTTCCATCCGTGCGACAATCGGCCCTATATCTCGATCCCTCCTCTGCGCTGCTCTCATCTCCTGCGGGGACCATCCGGGCTCGTACCCCCGGGCCCGCGTCACTACTCTCACTTTTTCGGTATTCTCGTGCTCCTCTCCACATTGTTTGCACGGATACCGGGACAACGCGTCAGCGTTCCCATGCTTCCTGCCCGGTCGGTGTTGGAACGACACATCATGCGAGTCGATAATCTCAATCCACCGAGCAGCCTGCCCCATCGGTTCCTTACTTCTCTGTAGCCAACTGACCGCGCTATTATCCGTCCGGACTATCACGCGTTGACCATAGATGTAGCACCGAAAATGCTTCAAAGCTCGCACCACCGCCAACAGTTCTTTCCGCGTGGTGCAATACTTTCGTTCGTTTGACTCCAGGGTTTTGCTCGTGTAAGCTATCACCCGTTCCTCCCCTCTCTGCTCCTGTGATAGCACGGCTCCTGTCCCCACGTCACTGGCGTCCGTGTCAAGCCACCATTGTCCATCTTCCTCCGGGAATCCCAACACCGGGGCCTCTGTTAGCGCCTTCTTCATCGCATCAAATGCCTCTTGTCGTCTCGCGCTCCACACGAACGGTTCCTCCTTCGTTGCCAATTCATACAAGGGGGCAGCCAATTCCGTGAAGCCGTTTATATGCCTTCTATAATACGAACATAATCCCACGAAGGCTCGTACCTCGTGGAGATCCCGAGGGACCGGCCACTCGGTTACTTGCCGACACTTTTCGGGGTCGGGTTCGATCCCGTTGAATGAGACAACGTGCCCCAAGAACGGAATCTTCTTCTGGAACAGCTTGCATTTTCGCGCCTTTAACTTCAGTCCTGCAGCGTTCAATCGGTCCAGAACCCGTACCAATCTTTCCAGAGTCACTTTAAACGTTGGTCCAAAGACCAGTATGTCATCCAAGTATACCAGACACTCCTCCCACACGATTCCTCTGAGGATTCTTTCCATCAGTCTCTCGAAGGTGGCTGGGGCGTTCACTAGCCCGAATGGCATCACTTTGAACTCATACAATCCTCCTTGAGTCACGAAGGCCGTCTTTTCTTGGTCCTCCGGTGCCATCTCCACCTGCCAATATCCGCTTGCGAGATCCAGACTGCAAAAGAATAGGCTTCCTCCCAAGGTGTTGAGGCTGTCCTCTATCCGTGGGAGCGGATAGGCGTCCACTTTCGTAGCCTGGTTCAGTTTTCGGTAGTCGATACAGAACCTCGTTCCTCCGTCCTTCTTTTTGACTAGAACGGTCGGGCTACTCCACGCACTCCCGCTCTCCTGGATAATCCCTAGATTTAACATATCCTCCACCAGTGCTCGTTCCTCCTCTCTCCTGGTGGCTGGATACCGTCTGACCCTCTGCTTGATCGGCATCTGATCCCCCGTTTTAATTCGATGTTGTACTAAATCTGTCCGTCCTAACTCATGTTTCGAGGTCGCAAACATTTGTTCCCGGGCCATGATGGCTTTCTCCAGCTCTCCGCCTTCCTCCGTGGTCAGGTCTTTCTTAGCCTCCTCTATCATTTCAACGAGCGCTCCAGGGGGTTCTTTTATTTCACTTCCTATTCCTCGTACCTCTTGTACGAAGGTGGCTTCTCCGAGTACCCCGCCGGTTTCCAATTTCGCGCTCTCGGTCCCTCGGTTGGCCACCCAAACTCCATTTTCTTCTCCCAATGTCACCGTTCCTGGGATCACCTCCAGTCCCATAGGTAATCCAGCGCCGGTGATGACAGCCAGCTGTCCACTCTGTCCTATGTCTACTCTCGTTACTACTGTTACTCGGGTCACTTGGAGTGGGGGTATTTCCGTCGTTCCCTCGATTCGCACGACCTGTCCTCCGATGGTAACTGCCCGAATCCCATCCGTTCTTTGTTCTGCTCCCGGGATTCGTTCCCCCTCTCCCTCCCCCTCGGCGGGCAGGAAGATAGCACTCGCGTGGGGCTTAACTGTTAGCCGGTATTTCACCGCGAAGTCGTTTCCCAGGATCCCTTCATCTCTACCGATGTCTGCCACCATGAATGTCCACTGCAACACGCGCGTTCCCAATTTTACTGGCAAGTTCGTGCATCCGTAGCACCGCAACGGACTACCATCCACCGAGCAGAGACGTCCTTCATATCTATCCAGTTCTTCCCTTTTTCGTCCCCACTCTCTCCAGAGGCGTTCCGACAGCAGACTGATCATAGATCCGGTATCAACCAAAAAACGGACGACACTCTCTCCCACCGTCCCGGCCACATAAAGTCCACATTCTCCCATGCCTACTACTTCTCTCGCCGCGCCCGAAGGGGGCCCCGCGCTTACTGCAACGGCGACTGTCCGTTTCCCTGACGCTGAGAACACTCTCTCGCGAAATGGCCCTTCTGGTGACATTGATGACACTCTAAATCTTCTTTTCGCTTCTTAAACGCCTCCCTCCGGGCCGTTGCTTGTCTTCTAGCTCCCCGTTCTTCTGCCAATTCTTTCATCATCTCCTCCAACTTACCGTTTAAGGCCATGATCTGTGTATTGGCGTCCTCCTCGGGCTTCACTGCCCGCAGGAGGCGGCGTGAGTATCGTTCCTGTATTTCTACCACCTCTACCGCCTCCTCTAGTGTCTTGCATCCTTTCTCTGCACACTTCAGCTGAAGGTCTTCCCCAACTGCAGCCTGGAACACATGTAATGCTGCTTTTTCCTGGCTAGCGTAGTCGTTGGAGAAGTAGGCTCTCGATGCCAGTCGCCGGGCATTATCAGCCAACTCCTTCGCTGTCTGGTTCTTTACGCGTTTTAATCCCGCCAATTCTTGCAGAGCATTGCACGTGTCCTTCTCCTGACCGAACCTCCGTCGCAACGCATCTACCCTCGCCGAGTAACGGAGTCGTTCCCTGTCCGGGAGTCCGACAAAGTACATTCGTGCCGTTCCCGTCAGCGAGAGAAAGAGCATCGCCGCTTTTTCCTCGGCCGTCCAACGTCCCAATGTTGCGTACTCCTCAAACTGGTTGATCCATCCCTCGAAATCCGGTTTACCGTCATACTTCTCTGGTCGTAAACTAAACTTCTTCAAACTCGTTCCTACCTGGCCGGTCTGTTGTTGTTGAGCCCGCGCATTCTGCTCATCCGTCGGGGTGGACGTTCCCATAAAATTAAACTGCCTACCCATGATGGTCGTGTCCTCCCCTTTGGTCTCGGTTTTCGCACCTCCTTTCTCCTCCCCACCTTCCTTGAAGGCGACGTCAGAATCCATCTGCTCGAAGACTGCCGCGGTCGCCATGAGTATCCAATACCGACGAAACACCCAAGATCCACAAGTCCGTATGTGCTTATTTCAGCACCACCGCTGCCACCAGTGTGACGTTCTCTGGTAAGTCGGGGTTGCCGATTCTTACGACAGAGGAACGTGGGGGTTGTTCGGGTCTCGGGGCGGACGGGGAATCCGGGCCAAGAACCGAGATGTGTTTCTAGAGTCGTGCCTCGCGCACGAGGGGGGGCTGAGCGAATAGGTCGGGAATCGGCACTCGATGTCAACGGAGGACTGCGGGGGAGGGAAATTATGGTAGGGGTACGGGTCGGCCGGGGTTCGTCTCGCTCTATCTCCCAGACCAGCATTCACCCCGACCGGGCGGTCCACCCCTGAGTTCCGGTCCGCGGGGGCGACGGGCCGACGGTCGCCTATTGTTTGGTAGCGTGGGGCCGAGCATGCCGCGCCCTCGTCCCCGCGGACTTCGTTCCTTCGTTCCGTTCCCCATGTCTTCGTGCCATACTACGCCTCGGTTTCCGGGACTACTTCGGGCCTTCGTGCCTTACTCCGTTCCCTCGTTCCTCGTTCTTCGGGCCGTCGGGCCCCTTACCCTGTGTTTCTACTACCTATCTCGAGCTTCGACTGTTTTGTCCTAACTTCTGCTTAATTACTCTAATCGGCTCATCTTTAGCGGTTGTTTCAGGAAAGAGGACACGTCTGGACACCAGGAGAACTGTTAAAGAACTCTGTTTATTCGGGCCTCACCGCCCCTTTATATACCATAGAGGTCAGCCCTGATTGGCTGCTTTCGGTCACGTGACCTACAACTGACGTCACTTCCGGTTTATATTTTCCGTTTCCGGTTTACATTTCACTTCCGGTTTACATATTTCCGGGTTTCGTTCCTTTACATTTTCGTTCCTTACATATTCGTTCCTTACATATTCGTTCTTTACATATTCGTTCTTTTACATATTCGTGCCTCTTTTTCAGGCTTTCTATACTTTCGTTCATTATTACATATTCGTTCCTTTACATCTATTTCGTTCTCTTACATATATTTCGTTCTCTTACATATATTTCTACTATTACCTTATTTCTATTATTTTGACCTCTATGTATTTTGGATGAATAGCCGTTCATCACAATTATAACAGATTATGACAAACATAAATAAGTTGTAATGAGATGCTTTAAGCAGAAATAATATTAATCAACATTTTGATAATTTGCATGGCTGCATATTACTTCCTATTCTGACCTGATCATACATGTTAAGTTTAAACAAATTTGAATCTGAATGAGTATCATAGTTTATAGATATGCCTATGAACAACCCAGAAAATTGAAACCACATTAAGTGTTGACTGTTATGAGAAAGATAGTTAACTTTCAGATAAGCATGATGGTAATGATTTTTTCAGGAAAAGTCAATTCTCAACTGCTGTCCCTGGACACTAGAGAAGCACTAGTCAAATTGCATCACCTGTGAACCTGAACATACCCAGCTCTGCTGATTCGTGCTTCTATAGTTATCACTGATACAAAGAGTTTCGTACCCTTGTTTGTGACTTTCTCTATTTACTAAGGGGCCTTTTATCACTGAGGGCATAACTCTTACTTGTGTGTGATTATCTTTCATATCTGATTTGTAATCCCCAATTACAAATGGGGACACGCACCGAAAGGTCTCTATCTACTTTTGCTACAAAAATTTACCTAACAAAGCTTAAGGATAGACAACACCTCTCAGGGTGTCTTTTGCGGTAATGCACATTGCGTTCTTATCAATAAGAGTACATTGATATGGTGAACATCAAATGATAGGTCATATTTTTTTCTATCTTTTGATATAAGATACATTATTATCCCTCAAAAATTCGACATAATAGAGGTGAAAAATTGATTTTTTCACTTTTATTTTTTTAACATGAATATTTCGCTTACTAATGTATGTAAAGGAGTGACATTTTCTCAGGAATTAGATAATATTCATTAGGAGGGAACCGTGTCTCAGATTTTTGATTAAGGTCATGGTTTTAATTTTATGTCAAAAAACGGGCAACTTTTTGTGATTTTTTTCAACATTATTTTCTACATTTTATAAAATAAAAACTAGGACCTAAATCAAAATTCTGAGACATGGTTCCCTCTTGACTAATGTTCTCTGTATGCTGTGAAAATTTCAGGTTTCTATGTATAATAGTAAGTGAGATATCTTTGTTCAAAAAATAAAAGTTAAAATGCATTTTTCCAATTCCTTAAACAGTCAAACAGGCCTGATTATACATATTATAATATGATTTATATCAACAAATAGGTTATTACAAGGGCATTTTAGTCATATAAGACAAACATTTATGCCATGAGCTTCATTTAATTAATGCATTGTTAAGGGGAGACTCGCGAATTAGCCTCTGAGAGGTGTTGTCTATCCTTAACTCTTTTAAACAAACAATGTTTTGTGTGATAATATTACTGATATAATTAGTAAAATCACAGATAACAGTACTTTAGTGACCTTGTTATAGATTACATATATAAGTCATCATATTTGACAGTGTGATGAATGTCCATTCATCAGCAGACAGCGTCGGCACCGAAAATAAATAGAATAGTGTATTTGAGAAAACCCAAAAGTGTTGAACCCGAAAGTGTTAAATCCGAAAACCCGAAAGTGTTAAACCGGAAGTGACGTCATTATGACCACATGATCTCATGTAGCCAATCAGGGCTGAGCAGCTGACTATAAAAAGGGGCGGTGAGGCCCGAAATAAACAGTTCCATCTTGGTACTCCTTGTGTCTACATGTGTCTCTTTCCTCTGGTAACACCCCAAAGGGGGTCTAAGTTAATAAGATGATTGAGAGTTAACTAAATAGCCTAAAAAGTAAGACAATATTAGTAGAAGCTCTTGGAAAATAGATTTAGAAGTAGTACGGGGTCCGGAGACCCGAACGACCAGGACATGGCCCGAAGGCCCGAAGTAGCTCGACCGACAGTACGAGGCCAGAAGACCGGACAGACCCAAAGAACCGATATCATGGGTGGCACCCCGGTGGTTGGGAGTATGACGTCGCGCCCAGTTCGGCCCCACTCTACCACCCATTAGGCGAGCGGCGGCACGAGACTCCCGATACACCGAGGAGCTGGCATCTTACAGAGGCTCCGAGAAGGAATACCCGCTACCGACCGATCGCAGGGGTTCATCCCGTCGTATCCATACCTCCCCTGAGTCCCCCCATCTGGTAGTAGAAGCGCCGTCTTCCCAGTCCCTGATGTCCGAGAGAACCCGAGCTCGGCAGACCGAGACAACCCCCCCTACCAACACCGGGTGCTGGAATCCCCCCCCAGTCGAATCATTCATTCCCCCTCGTGCTCGAGGCACAGCTCTTAATTTTACATCTTGGTTTCTTGTACGGACTTCTTGTCTGACTGAGAGCCAAAACAACCCCACGTCCCTTTGCTGTAGAATTCGGAAACCCCAAACTACCGAGGAACGTATATTATATTGATGACGAGATAGAAATGAATGATTGTCCACACTAGGCAATTATTATAATATTCAGTAGTTATATAACATATTTTATACTAAAAAATTCAATGCTAGGCATTGGATGTCCATTCGATTATGGTCACTTGTTAAATATTCTTAAGCTTTCCTTTTAAAGAGTCTGTATTGATCCATTCCTCTAACAGAAACAGTAAGACTATTCCCCAAATTTCTAACATCATATACAGGCGATAGATGTTATCCTTTTTTGTCATAGATGTTTTCATAAGCAGTGCCATATTTTTCCTGGTTTGTCAATTAACCCTTTTTAGCTAAAGGAAGGCCCTAGGGAATATGGGAAGGAGAGGGGTTTGTATACCCAGGAAAAATGAAACTGTATGCATGGGAGTTATATCATCTGACACCATGATTACAAGTGCAAAGGAACAACATCTTTATGAAAGTGATGAAATAAAGTTTGATTTATTCATATATGTGTTATGCTCAATTGATACTTATTAGTTGATGTTGTTCCATTATTTAGGGTACAAATGCTTATGTAGTTACAGTATAAATTAACAATTTATAGGACCAAAGCCTAACATTTTATCAACATTACCACTTGTGAATTGATAGCAAAACAGTTAAAATACAACACTATGTATAGCTACTGCAACCTTTCTGGGAGTCAACAATTTTACATTGTAGAAACATATAGGTGCAACATTGTTACAACCAACAATCTTAATTTGAAAATTATCATTGTAAATTCATTGCAGGAAGTGGCACCCATAAGATAGGGAAAACATGATCTAAAAGCCAAATCCCATTCCAAGGTAGTTAACTTTAATCGAAGTAAGGAAATCTGTCGTTTTTCTCCTAATCTATTAAGATAAAAAGAAATGTGAAGCTTTGAAAAGATTACTTCACTATAGCTCAGGTGCCCATACACAACTTGATTCTTAGACATAATATTATTGCTATCTATATTTTGCCAGCGACATATATTCCCTTGAGCAATTAATACATGTGATGGGTTTTTTAGAATTGAGTCTGTCTGGTAAATATTTGTTTAAAAAGTCTTCTATTACAAATCATTCATTCAACTGACAGGCAGGCCGATGGTATTTGTTTATAGCTATGTCAGTGGTAGTGACACAGGGCTATTCAAAGCACATTGTGTGCATAATCAAATATTCTAGTCTTGTCCCTTAACGGGTGGATACAGTATATATAAAGGCAGCACCAGAGATGTACAGCACCACTAAAGCTTTGAGACTTTATTGGACTACACATCCACAATATTCTTCGTTTTGTGCTCCTTGTTGTAGTTGCCTTCTGTGCTGCAGAGGCTTCCTATCATTATGGACGTGCTGCTCCTCACAAGTAAGTATAATGTAAATTGTAAAAAAGAGTGAAAGATCTGTTTCTATCTACTATATTTTTCCATAGGAAGTCAAATGCTCAGTTACCACTATCTCTCATGTATGTCAGATGCAAAAGATTATAATCTTGCTTTCTTACATTTCTTCCAGTGGCTATGAGGCTAGCGTAAACAAGAACAATGCTGCTCGTCAATTAGGTGTCAACGCCAGGGCTAACTGGGTAGGAGCTGGAACTGGAACTGCCTTCAAAGATGGAGTTCCTGGTACTCCTCTGGGTGTGACTGGACATGACAGATACTCCTATGGTCATGGACATGGCTACGGCGGCTATGGTGGACATCATGGTGGTTATGGAGGATATGGTCATGGAGGATATGGCCATGGAGGTTATGGTCATGGTGGATATGGTCATGGATTTGGAGGATATGGTGGATATTAGAGTGCCCTGGGTTATAGGTTTCCATTTCTGAAAACCTCAAATAAAGTTGGAACTTAAATTCCTATTTTGTTTCTTATGTTTTAAAAACTCTTGCAATGTGTCATACTAATACAGAATATAGAGTGGGGAATGATTAGTTTTAAATATGGGTAGACTGTATAAATGTACATCATATATGGTCATTTTCAGACCAAATAAATTAAAATGGGGTCATAGAATGAAACTGGTCATGAGACTTACTAGTTCTTTTGTATCTTTTATGTCAATGACACATGAAACACATAAATAATATAAAGATGAGTAATGTAATATAACTACGTAAAGACAGTTGTATGCACAGAATACAAGGTTGAGATACACATTGATTGTGCATAAGCATGAAGTTTTTCTTTTACATGGTGCTTGTTTCATTGCAAAAGGTAGGAACTTAAGGCCATATTACACTACGTGTCGGCTGGCTCGCGTTTTGGCCATTTTGGGCCAAGGCGAGGACCCAACGTGTGCCTGAACACCCAACGCGTAGTGTAATATAGGAAAACGCGACCCAACGTGACCCAACGCAACCCAACGCAACCCTAACGCAACCCAAAATGCGTAGTATACTATTCTTCGCATTGGTTCCGATGCATAGTGTAATATGGCCTGCCAGTGAATCACTCATGTCGGGTAAGATTGCCCATTATGAGGACAGACCCGACGCATAGTTTAATACGGCCTTTAGTCTCTTCTACTGCTGCTGAGCTTTGTGTGGTATGGACAATACTCATTGTACTCATACTTAATTGTCAGGGCTTATACATAGAGGTCACCCTATGAGAAAACACCTACATACAAATCATAACTGTAGGTAATCATATTTTGACATGGGGCTGAGGTTATACATTTGGGTATGGATTGGAGACCCCAGCATGTATAGTATTTCTTGTACACATGGGTGTAACATCCTCATCAATAACAATATCTTTATGAGCAGACTTTGAGTCCACATATGCAAGAAATCCTATGTGCGCGACAGTCACGGAACAGTGTTGGACCTGTGTATATTATAGATCGAGGTAGCAATATATAACATTAGAAACATTTCGTTTTCACCAATTTTACAAAATGTTATGTATCTTCAAGGTTTGTTATAGGAATGAGACAATTGACCCACCAAAAGGAAGAGGGGACATTGGGCTTTACAATCTTAGTATATAATGTAAATAGTTTTATAGTTGTTATCATCAAATTAAGGCAAAAATATGCAAAATTATGTATTGTTTCTGACACCTAGGATATATCATTTATACGACCTATTGTTTTGACTGGAAAAACTGTATATAAGACAAACTCACCTAGCAAATGATAGTAAATGCCTTTAGCTTTCAGAAAGGTATGATATGATGCTGTTGAAGAAAGAAAGAGCAACCATGATTAATAATAGGCGGTTTTACTAAATTTACAAAACAGTGCCTTTATGGATCTTTCATTAAATATTCCAATCATAAGTTAAAGACAAAAACATCAAATTGTTCAAGGGCACTTACTAACTGTGATTGTGACCATAAAATTGTGTCTGGTAATGTGTTGAACAGTTTGTTAGGATATGCATATATATATATATAGTTTCTTTGAATATGCATATTTTTATATTTATAGCCATAAAAGTAGCTAAAATAGTATTGTGGGAACATAGCAGGATCAAAGTTCCAAATGTTGCGTCTTACAGCCTAGATCTATAGAGTTATTATTACTATTTGCAAACCTTAATGTATAACCACCCTCCTCAAGGTTCAACTTTTTAACCAATACAACTATAGGCCACATAATGTGAGAAAAACAATGCTAGATTTGAACAAAGAACAAGATTTATACTTTTCTGGTCGATATTTGAAATATCAAGTAAATATGGTAAACAAATTATGCAATGAATTCATATGAATATGTTATCTACCTTTCCCAATCATCTGATGATTATTACAAATAAACATGATGATAATGATTTTTCCAGGAAAAGTCAATTCTTAACTGCTGTCCCTGGACACTGGTAACTATAGGGGACCACTGGTCAACTGCCCATTTGCCGTGGCTGATGATTGTGTCGCTTGCAGGTCCGATAAATTTATCGTATGGAGAAGACGATGATCACAGGGCCGATAAAATCATCGCTTGACCGCGAACTTGAACAAATAGCATTCACACTGAGAGGAGAGGTACCTAACGATTGCAAACGATAATTTTTTCAAGTACTTATCCACTGCAATCGCCTGGAACTCAATCGATTCATTCAAGGATGTTTGATCTGGTTGCTTGCAGACCTGTCGTTTACATTATCGTTTGCACCTGGATTTGCAAACGACCAGGGTTGCAATAGATCGTGTGCACTACATCGGCCACGGCGAATGGGGCTTCGCACCACCTGCCATCTGAGCTTGCTCAGCTCAGAGACCTTGTATGTATATACAGGATATATCGAGACTGGAAAGCTTCTCTATGGCCCTATTTGCCCATTTCCCTGGTGGCTGGTTAGATCCCAGCTAGTCAACTGTGACCAGGGGCTGATCATACCAGTGTATTTTTGGAATAGCAAGTGGTACCACCTATGCCATTTTTACCACAGGCATAATGGTCAATCCAAATCCAATTTATCCAGAGGCCAGGTGGCAGGACTGTAGTGGATAACAGGTTTCCCTCTAGCTTTCCAGTCTCGATATATCCTATATATACATACAAGGTCTCTGCTCCGCTCTCCTGATTGGTGCTTCTCTAGTTACCACCGACACAAAGAAACTTACTGTCGTCAGGACAAGACTTGAAATTTCCTGCCCTTGTCCTATGATTTTCTCTATTTACTAAAGAGCTTAAGCTTTTTATCACTAAGAGCATAACTCTTACTTGTGCGTGATTATTTTCCATATCTAACCTTGATTCCCCATTAAAAATGGGGACATATACCCAAAAGGTCCCTATCTAGGATTAATCCTAACCTATAAAGAAATGTAAAATTGTGGAAAAATTACTTCACTATAGCTTACCTAGCAAACAAAATCCCATTGAACGCTATTGTTTCTTTTAAGGTTGATTATCATTTCCGTGCATTGTCCGATATAATTATTACGGTTGACACTGTCTCTAATGGGAGGGCTAGTCGAGTGGTGAGCGAGTCCACGGTATGGGCGCTCAATCCATAACATGAACAACGTTTGGCAGTGCGGTAAGTTTATTGGGTGTTATAGTGATGCGTACAGCTGCTCGTGACGGCAATGAATCCAAGGTATTACAGTTCAGTTGGAAGGGAGTAAGCTTCCTCCATAGAGTCCACTTGTTCTCTCCTTCGGCCGTTTGCACAACGTAGTATGAGTCACCAGATGTCCCTGTGGTTGTAAGGCTATCTGAACCCCTTCCGAATCTCCCGATCCGATTGATCCAAGTGCTACTGTTCTCTCTCTCTCGACTCCCCTACACTCTCGTTTATAAAGCAGTCTAATATCGATTTTCTCCCAGGGCCTCAGTGCTTGCGGGGAAGTGTGTCCCGATGATCATTGTCATCAGGTATATCAACACTTACCAGCGGCACTGGCCATTATTATATATTTTCATGAACTAAGCAATTTGGAAGAATTCCCATCACGTATATTCATCGGGTGGCTCTTACACTAGTTCAATAGGCATGCACAAAGCAAATGCTAATTTCTACCTTTGTGCACCATGTTCTAGAGGTTTGAGGACAGGAGATAAAAGAAGTCAAACACATCTATGAAAGTCATGTAGCACCTGTGATTCAGTTAACACCATTTCTGGTGTCCCCATGTGATTTTGACATGCGTTTCAGGTCATTGTTTTTTGTGAGTAAACTCATTTTTTATTGCATTCTATACCAGGGTGGCGATCCACGGAAAATTTACGAAATGCTTTGTATTTCAATTATACGAAGCAAATATTTTACGTTTTTTTAACCAGGGAGAGCCCTGATTCATGAAATGCACAAGTAAATGCTTTGTAAATGCTTTGCAAATTTATGAATCATAATTTGTAAACTTGAAAACATTAAAACAATCAGTTTAGACCTCATACCTCTTGATATACAGTCTAGACCTTGTGCAGACGTGGTCACGTGATCAGTTTTTGGTGATCACCACGTGGTGATCATGACAATGTGGTTATGAATCTTATTTATAATTAGTCATTTCTAAAGGAAATTAACTGTTGATAATGTTTTAGTTGATTTGTTTTGAAAAGATTTTTGGGAGGTGTGACGTCATCTGCACAACATCTGTAGAATTAGTAAAATTACATGTTTCTATCATTTTCGAAGAGTATCTTTGTATAATTTTGACACTTGAAAATATACAATCACAACCCAGCTAAGGTGCGACGTAACAGTCATGTTATGCGACCATACATTTTTGGTTTGTCTGTTACTTACTAAATTGTCACGTAACTGTTACATTATTTTTCTGAGAGATTGAGACCTAACCAAAACAGTACATTCTCATAACGTTCTGGTGAGGTTAGGTCAAGATAAAATTCAAATAGAATGTCACTGTGACATTCTGATTAGGTGAGGTCCAGACCTCACTTAAACAGAACATTGTTGTAACCTCCTGACTAGGGGAGGTCCCAACTTCACCTAAACAGAATGTTATTGTGATGTTCTCATTACATCATGTCTTAACCTTACCTAAACAGAATGTTACTGTAACTATCTTATTAGCTTAGGTGTCAACCTAACCTAAACAGAATGTTATGGTGACATCCTCATTAAGTGAGGTCTCAACCACACCTAAACAGAATGTTATTGTGACATTCTTATGAAGTATCAGCCTCATAAATAACGTTACAAGAACATTATTAGAATGTCACAATGTAACGTCGCAACAGTTGGTTGCAGCGACGTAATTGGGAGTCATCAAAAGAATGTCGCTGTAACCTAACAGTGTAACGTAACAAGAACCAATCCAGAACATTGCTAGAACGTTATTAGAACGTCATATCCTTGGCTGGGAATATTTGTGATTGTATATTTTAACATTTACGATGCATTTTTGGTGCTTTGTAAAATTTACGAATCCTAAAAAATGCACTGTTTTTGCATCGTAAAATTAATGTTCCCTAGAACCAGAATTTGCTCCATATTTCGGCATTTTAAGATATGAATGCTCCATAAATTGTCTGTGGATCAGCCCCCAGAATAGACTACTAGTTAAACACAAGTTTCAAGAAACTGGTGTTATACTATGAGAAAAACATTCTTTTTCTATTTGAAATGTAGATATATATAACCAATATTATTCAGCATTTTCCTTATTATTAATTCTACTTCCAAATTGTCATGTTTGATGGGCATGTTTTATATTCAAATTTTGTGTAAATCCATAAAAATGCAATTTATAAAGTGGTTAGAAGCACAGTTAGACACCAGAAAAACACCAGAAAAACACCAGTGAAGCACCAGTAAGACACCAGTTAGACACCATTTAGACATCACTTAGGCACCTGATCAAGGTATACTGGCAACCACATTCAAATTGGTCACTTCCACCCTTAGGCTACAAAAAGGTGTCTATAACTGTCTCCATTGAAACCGTCATTATAAGGGTTGCAAAATAGGTTTTTGCCCATTTATTCAATGTGCATTTGAAACAATGATGATGTTATTCTATAAGAAAGGGAAATACAATAATCTAATATGTTAATGGGTTGCAATTTAGGTTTCATAAACATAGCCTGGACATCTTTTTTGTAGTTAGTGGAGTATGACACTAGTCTGCCATCAGTTTGCCACCAGTTACATTATGAGATTTTAACCTGAGGGAATAGCATTGAAAATCATACTTTGAAGTGAGGGAATAGCCTGTAGATATAATGTCTTAAACAGGGGGAATAACCTGTGAAAACTCATGCTTTGAACTGAGGTAATGATTTGAGAAAAAAGGGCTCAAACTGAGGGAATAACGTGTGAAACTTTTGTTTGAAACTAATGGAATAACCTTTTTCTATTTGAAAACCAAAAGTTATTAAACCTGGATTCATGTGAAAAATACATAGTTTACGATGAGAATAAACTTAGCCAAAGCTGATGTCAGAGGGGTACAGTTTTCCCATAGAAAACACACGATTTTAATTATAGCAGATTGACATCAGTTAGTAGATAAAAACAAGTGACCAACATGGGGCAATTCATGGAAATTACATGGGGAATACACATGGATTGTCACTACACCAGTTTGCAACCATTTTGACACCAGCATGAAATAATGTTACAAAAAAATAAGTTGACATTTATATTTCTTGGAGTAAACTAATATCTCAATCAGGTAAATGTATTAGCAATAAACAGGGATTGTAATTACACCAGTATTGGACAAGTTTGACGTGAGTTAAACTGGTGTTAAACACATGTGTTGTTCGCTGGGTAGGTACCCATGCACAACTCGATTCTTATACACATTGCTATCTATATTTTTCCAGTGACATTTATTCCCTTGAGCAGTTGGAAACAATTTGATGGGGTATTCAGTATTGAGTAAATCTTTGATGAAAAAGTCTTCAATTACAAATCATTCATTCAACTGACAGGCAGCCTGATGGTACTTATTTATAACTATGTAAGTGGTAGTGACGCTGAGCTATTCAAGCACAATTGTGTGTGCGTAATCTAATATTCTAGTCTTGTCCATTCATGGGTGGATACAGTATATAAGGGCAGCATCAAAGATGTACAGCACCACTAAAGCTTTAAGACTTTATTGGACTACACATCCACAATGCTTCGTTTTGTGCTCCTTGTTGCAGTTGCCTTCTGTGTTGCAGAGGCTTCTTATCATTATGGACGAGCTATATATCTACCCACATATTTCCATAGTAAATTGAACACTCAGTTGCAACTTTCTCTACTGTATGTCAAATGTTTAAGGTTATAAACTTAATTTTTTCTTTTCCAGTGGCTATGAGGCTAGTGTAAACAAGAATAATGCTGCTCGTCAACTGGGTGTCAACGCCAGGGCCAACTGGGTAGGAGCTGGAACTGGAACTGCCTATCGCGATGGTGTTCCTGGCACTCCTCTGGTTGTGACTGGACATGACAGATACTCCTATGGTCATGGACATGGCTATGGTGGCTATGGTGGCTATGGTGGACATCATGGTGGCTATGGAGGATATGGTCATGGTGGATATGGTTATGGCCATGGATTTGGAGGATATGGTGGATATTAAAGTCACCCTGGTTACAGGTTTATGTTACTGAAAACCTTTAATAAAATTGGAGCTGGAATTCCTATTTTGTTTATTCTATTTTCATAACTCTTGCAATGTGTCATACCAATATAGAATATATATATGTATACATATGGATCACGTTTGGAAAATTTCTAACATCTCCATTACTTCAGGGTGTAGGATAAAGCAAATACATATGTAGTACTGACTGAGGTGAGATATGAATCTAGTTATTCCCTGGGTCCCTGCAGGGTCGAGGGACTGCACTACGCTACTAGATTGATATCTTACTGAGGTCTGTACTGGATTTATTTCACCTTCCCATAATCTATCAATTTGAAGACATATTAGGTGTGTTAAATACTCTTCAATACAGTTTTTAAAATGTGAAAATGCATATAATATCAATGGAGATATCAACAGACAAGAGTTACGACAAAATGTAAACAAATGTAGCAACACGACGTAGCAACGCAACGTAGCAACGCAACGTAGCAAAGCGACGTAGCAAAGCGACCTAGATATTCCACTGGTGCCCTCTGATTGGCTGATAGCATTTGGGGTCTCTCAAAAGTTATTCCCCAGGCTCCCGGTATTCCTATTGGTTTAGCCTGAAAAAGGGGGCGTGGCTCTGGATTCCTTGGTTTTCCAGGGGAATATCAATTTGTTATTCGTCTCTGTACTTAAGAGTTTAAACCAGGGGAATATCATTTTTGTTATTCCCCTGGATGAATAAAATGATGTTTAAATAGGAGATGTACAGACACTACGCCATTGGGGTGAAATAAAAGATAATAGCTCTGAACAACTGTGTTGGTATATCTTATGTTTACTATGAGGTTTGGGGATAAACAGAGAGTCCAACTAATGCTAGTTCATTGCATCGGTTTATTGTTCATCTAGAGTCTTAAGGTCTAAATGAAGACACTTGCAGAGGCACAAATGTTTATTGGTAAGAATCCATAAAGGCTGGACAATACAACATTCTTCTTTTGCATAGAAAGCGCACATCAACCAATGAATACTCTTCAGTATATTCCACACAAGATCTTACTCCCTCAAGCATAAACCACTCCATTGTTAGGACTGCGTATAATATCCATTTCTTAGTTTCTTCTAACAGTCGTGGTTTAGATATGAGGATTAGTCCATGACAACTCAGCACAGGTAAATTCCAAATAAGTACTTCCACAGCTAAGCATACTGCAGGTCAGTGGTACTGCCACGGGTATGCTCACAGAGCAGGAATTGTGATGTTGGTCTCATCTTCCTTAGGTGCCGCTCCATTCTTCATAGATTAATGTTCTATCTTTACCATTATAATATTAGTATTTGTTATTGGGCTCATAATATGACTTGATGACCACCATTTTCTTTCTAACTTCTGCCTCTGACTACCCTTTTCGTTTCTAAAAAGAATTTTGTGCCTGAGGTAACTGACCTCAGTGCAGCTGTACGAATGAGATGAAGCGCACTTAAGCAACAGACATTTCTCTCCCAATTCTCCCTTCGATAGTTACCTGATTAACTGTATTTTAAGCATCTGCAGGTTCATTTGTACTTATTTTGTAAACACTTTTTGCTATATATATGATATGTATGATATATATGATATATATGATATGTATGATATATATATATATGATATGTATGATATGTATGATGTGTATGATATGTATGATGTGTATGATGTGTGTGATGTGTGTGACGTGTGTGACGTGTGTGATGTGTGTGACGTGTGTGACGTGTGTGACGTGTGTGACGTGTGTGACGTGTGTGACGTGTGTGACGTGTGTGACGTGTGTGACGTGTGTGACGTGTGTGACGTGTGTGACGTGTGTGATGTGTGTGACGTGTGTGACGTGTGTGACGTGTGTGACGTGTGTGACGTGTGTGACGTGTGTGACGTTTATGACGTTTATGACGTATATGACGTATATGACGTATATGACATATATGACGTATATGACATGACACACATGACACACATGACACACATGACACACCTGACACACATGACACACCTGACACACCTGACACACATGACACACATGACACACATGACACAACTGACACACATGACACATATGACACAAATGACACACCTGACACACATGACACACCTGACACACCTGACAGACATGACACATATTACACAAATGACACACCTGACACACATGACACACATGACACACCTGACACACCTGACACACATGACACACCTGACACACATGACACACCTGACACACATGACACACATGACACACATGACACACATGACACACATGACACACATGACACACATGACATACATGATACACATGACACACATGACACACATGACATACATGACACACATGACACACATGACACACATGACATACATGACACACATGACATACATGACACACATGACATACATGACATACATGACATACATGACATACATGACATATATGACCATATGAATATATTTTCAAAATAACCAAAACTAGGTTAGGATGGTAGCATGCACCAGAATAATTATAAGGTGGAGATACACATTAATCCTGCACCCGCCAAGGCATAATAAATTGTTAGTACACAGGTCATCTTATATCTATCTTATTTTATCAAACCATACAGAACAGCATGAACAAGGCATGCTTTCTAGCTAGAGAGGCACCTAGCTAAGATAAACATCAGTGGTAACTAGACAACATAGCCATGCATGTTAGCAAATATAATGAGCATAGAGTTTCAATTCACAAAAGTGATAAAAATCACAAAACATAAATAAGAAAGTAGTTGCAGTAAAATAGCTCATAGCTATGATAAGCGCTACTGGCATGCTAGCAACGTGAGTCTTGGTCTCTTAGTCTTAAAGTCTCTTAATGGTACATACGAAGTCATGAACTGATTCCTTGTCTTGTATACTTTTAGGTTAGGCATATAATATTGTGATTGTACAGAAAGAAATCATTTGTGCTCATTTGCGCTTCATTGTATATATCCATAAATTCATTACTTCAAATGTAAATATGTTATCATTTACTTTGCTCTGCTGGAAGATCTTATGTTACTCGTAGGAAGTGGATGTTGTCAGGCCTCTCCGCCTCGTATCGCGTATGTGTGTTGTATTGTGCACCGACACTAAATAGCCTATCAATAGGCTAAGATTGACTTGGTGGTAAAAATAAAAAGTAGGCATATGCAGTGTTGTCTGTGGCACTTGATACTTGACAAATTATCAAGCATGGAAGAATGTTTATATGATACCTCTCTGTTTTATCATTCTGCCTTAAACTTTTAGTTAATTTCAGATTTTACATATTTAGTTTTTCATATTAATGAATAACATTAGATAGTCTATTTGTGGGGAAAGTCCGGAAGACATGTTTGTTCTAAAGATGAAATAAATGGTTCTTTCAAGGATATTCTAACGTGAAAATATAGCTTTAAGTATTGTTGTATGATGCATTTAATGTTGTTGCATCGTGCATTTAACGTTCTTGTATTGCACAGGGGACTGCCTAGTATATATAATTTTTCAGAATAGTATTTTCTTATTTTCTTACTTATATTCATATTTTAAAGTATAACATGAGAAGGTAAAATTCATGAGAGAATTCTGAAAATGTTACGAATGAGATAAAATTTTAGATCATAAACAAAAGCATTTTATTCATAGGTCTTCTCAAATAGATATATATGAAAAACACTTTAAAAAATTTGTCAAATATTGCATCGGCAAATTAACCATGACTCAATATATTTTTGCATTAAAAATATCTTGATGAGCATTTCTTATTAATTAATTTCCTGTCATTCCTTCAAAAATACATACCCCAAATCCACGATACAACACTTAAATGAGCAATTCAACAACATGGCATTGGTTCTAATGAGTAAAGTGTATAATAAAAGTACAAAAATGATCATTACTATGCATGCAAGTAGAAAAAAAGCAACCATTTAATGATAATTGGATGTCAATTTGTGTCAACATATAGACCATAATGTAGTCACAAATTAAATCGCATCTTTGGATATTTAGCTTTTCTCTTCGCACAGTAGGAATACATATCAGAGCTTGTTTATCTCTCTATCACTTACTGTTGTCCTTATATCATACAGTAAGTGCACGATACAAGGCACATTCCCCCAGACCCTACTAAATCTTGTAAAAAGCAAGCTGATTTCTTTCACACTGTCTAAAACTTGTATTGAAAGCTCAAAGGTAAATCCTCTCCGTTTTTGTTCTAGTTTATTTCATTTTGTATTCGCTGTTTTGTCCCTTGACTTGTTTAGTATTCACAACTGTGAGGTGCTAAAAAGAGGAAGGATTGTCTACACAGAAGTTCCTGATCATTTGTGGCTGAAATAAATCCTATTCTTATTGACATTCTGATTTTGTTATATCTAGTTTTTCCTTTGGCATTCATTCCCTTGAACAATAGGAGACTAAAAAATATGTATAGAGTATTCAGAACTGGGAGTCTTTTTGGTAAATCTTTGGTTAAAAAAGTATTCCATTACAAATCATTCATTCAACTGAATGCAGTCTGATGGTGGTAGGTATGACCTTTACTATTTGAAGTGACACAAAGCCATTCAAAACACAACATGACTGTATACCATCTGATATTCTATCTTTTACCTATGAGGCCAGGTGGAGTATATATAAAGGAAGCACTAAAGATGTACAGCCACACTAAAGGTTCAAGACTTCATTGGGATACAGAACCAAAATGCTTCGTTTTGTGCTTCTCGTTGCAGTTGCCTTCTGTGTTGCAGAGGCTTATCTTCATCCTCACGAGTAAGTATAGAATTAAATTTGGATTGCTAATGAAAGTGAGAAGGAATTAATATATTATATCTGTGTTTATTCTATAGTTTTCAAAAATCTTATGTTCGAAGACACTGCTACAGTTTTTCTCTCATGTCTGTGAAAAGATAAATTATGAACTAAATTTTCTTTTTGATGGTGGATCAGAGTCAAGTGTGAATGGGAACAGAGCTGTGTGCTAATTGGGTGTCAATATCAGGGCCAACTGGGTGGGAGCTGGAACTGGAACTTCCTATTGTGGAGAATTATGTATTGGCATTATAAACCTTAAACACCTTATCACCCTGTATTTTTATATTAAAGTCAGATTTGGTAGGCTTGAATATCATACTTTACTTCTTTTCGTGAATTGTAATATCTTTGTTCTTTCAGTGGTCATGAGTCAAGCGTGCACAGGAACAACGCTGGTCGCCAGCTGGCTGTCAACGCTAGGGCCAACATGGTAGGAGCTGGAACTGGAACTGCCTTTAAAGATGGAGTTCCCGGCACTCCATATGCATATCGGGGATACGGTGGACATCATGGTGGCCATGGAGGCCATGGTGGCGCTGGAGGTTATGGAGGCTATGGAGGTTATGGCGGCCATCATGGTGGCTATGGAGGATATGGCGGCTATGGCTATTAATTTGGAAATGTAAGTTACAAAGAGAGATAATCTGCAAATTTTGACTTTGTAAATTTTTCTAACCTATTCTATAATGCAAGTCATGTCCATGCTATACAAATGCAGAGTTGTAGAAAATATAACTTTCTAAAGTCAGATCTAGTATCTGAATTTGTATTCAGCACTCATAACTGATTTCCCATTCAATTTCATTTCAGTGCGGGAACAGCAAATGCAGTAAAGGAGGGAATGCATGCATATGTCATTCCAGTGATTGTTCTTTCATCAAATTTATAAACAATAAAAAATATCAATGTCATTGCACTAATAAATCTATGTGTTTTTATTAATTGAGGCATCATTGTAAACATCATGCATACAAATACGTTTCTGATTCTGCTTGTCAGAATTTCACTGACATATTCTTGAAAGATCTCTGCTTAAGGCTTTTTTTTCTGTGTTTGGTATTACTGCATGAAATAGTTTTTAAAGTGATTAGCAATTGAAAATCATATTCTGGATGAAATTGTTTGATTTAGTATTGAATAATTATATTGATTATGTTGGTTATGAAAATACTTTTCGATTACTGCTGATTCTATGTTGAAGCAGTTATATAAATGATAAATGAAAGTCCCTTTGATTAATTTACTGTTTAATCATTTGACCAGAAGATAAACACATTGTTAAAGGCACTGTTAAAAGCACTTCTTAAAGGTTAAGTGTGTCACATATGCTGTTGTTTACCTTTTATTCAAGACATGTAAATTGGGTCTCACGCTGCTTTCTTCAAGAAGTAGATATTAAATCCTCTTTAAAGACTCGTTTAGTACATTTACTATAGACACTTGGTAGGTGAAACCGAAACAATTTACAATAGATAATTTGAACGCCTTGCACAATTTGAAAAATAAATTCTGTTTTTAATCAATCAGATAGAATGGCGCGCACCGGGTGAACGTGACTGAGTGGCCGCTCCGCAATAATTCTACACGCATATGGGTTTAAGAAGCAGTACGATCATATAATTTGAAAGCCTGCTACGTTAACCTTTAGTGCCAACATATACGTGGAGTTTGGTCTTTAAAGTTCGGTATCTACGTGGTTTCCGTGATATTAACGTGGAAACATGCCGCCGAAAAAAACAAAGAAGGAAGGGTCAAGTTCAAGGACGGACAGCACCATAACAAACAACACGCCTGAGGTAAACAGACAGCCTGTGAAGACGGACCAGGACTCAGGCTCGGACGTTGATGACTGCAATGATACGCTCGTAAATGAACCCACTGATAGTGTGCCTGATCGTGAGTTACTTCTACAAATATTACAAAATCAAAAATCTGCATCAAAAGTAGCTGACAAAAAATTCACGAAATTGGAGAAAACCCTCAAGGCAACTCAAACCTCCTTTGAGAAATTAGTGCTTGATAATGAAGAGGCGTTGGAGAAACTTCACTCTGAAACTGCGAGTAATAAATCAGAGTTGGAAACCCTGACTGCAAGGCTTAATAAAATGTCAGATGACCTACAAAAAAGTAATGCGCAAGTACAGGACTTAAATGATGCACTTAAGGCGACAAATGACGAATTAAGGTCTAAAATTAAGGTGATAAACAAGTTGGATACTAAATTCATCAAAGACGAAGAGGATGAAAACCGCAAAACCATCATTATTGACGGGATAGGTGAGCGCGACTACAAGAGGCCTAGACAGGTGGTAGAGATGCTGCTGAAGGACTTAGGAATTGATTTTCAGGAGTCCGACATTATTCTAGCATTTAGGATAGGGTCTTACAACGCAGGTATCGCACGACCGCGAGCAATTAAAGT
The DNA here is from genome assembly GCA_936440205.1 of Lepidonotus clava. NCBI lineage: Eukaryota > Metazoa > Annelida > Polychaeta > Phyllodocida > Polynoidae > Lepidonotus > Lepidonotus clava. The sequence goes on from OW387138.1 coordinate 13,147,684, forward strand.
TCAATTCACAAACGGGAATTTTAAATCTAACATTTTCAAGAACATTGAAAAATTAGGGAAACTGGACAAATGGCGTGGGGTCAGATTATCGGACTCCCTCTCACCCAAAGAGCTACGGGAGCAATCGGATCTGAGAAGTGTGTATGCTTATGCCAAATCAAAGGGTCTTAATGTGAAAACCAGGGGCAAGTCATTAATAATAGATGATGTGAGATATTCATACCAGGATATAAATGATCTGCCACATGGACTGAAGATGGAGGACATCAAAACTGTACCAGTGGATGATGGGACTGCCTTTCAATCGAGTCACTCGTATCTGAGTAACATGTTTCCCTGTATAATCAAAGATAATGGCATTGAGTATAAGTCAGCCGAGCACTTCTATTCGTGTGAATTTGTAAGGTATCACGACAAACATGAAATGGTAAATGATATTCTTGCGGCTGAAAATGGCTATGAGGCAAAAGCAATGATCAAAAGCATCAAGTGTAAGCCGGGCTGGCACGAGGCCAAGATAGAAATCATGAAAAAAATTATCACTTTAAAATTCAACCAAAATGACAGTATTCGTGAAAAGCTTCTGCAAACAAAAGGCTTTCTGTACGAAGCGACGAGAGACAAGGAGTTCGCATGCGGAATGTCGTTGTCGCAAGTTAAATACATCAAACAAAACAACATTCCAGGAAAAAACATTTTAGGTTCATTACTATGTGGATACAGGGACACTTACCTTGCGAAATGAGCAATTAATTGTCGATATAGTATGTTTGTATAGCCTTTTCAAAGGTGTCCTATTCCTGTACTATAGAGGTATGTAAGTTTAATTGGGCAGGATCAAAATAGGTCAGTTGGTATTCGACTGAACTTATTATAAATAGCATACCCTTAAAAAGAATAGGGTGGTAGCGGTTTCCAGTTTGGTTGTGTTGACGGAATATAGACTTTGACCCACTGTATGTTATTGTATGTATTTGTTTATTCCTGTTTTTTTTTAATTTGATGACTATTTTGTTTCGAGTAGATGTTTAGTAATCACTTTTAAATATATACAAACTTGTTAAGCCAGACCCTTAAAAATATTAGTAAATTTGAAATACCTCCAATTCTCATGAAATACTGTAATATTTACCCAGGAGCATTATGGCCGCAACTAAGCGTTGACTTGATTAGCTGAAGCTCATGACGATGACTGGAGGCAAGTTAAGCCGAATCCAGAATATATTCAACTTACATCTTGTGATGATTAAAAACTGGTTTTGCATTTATGTATGTGTTTATATATTGTATTTTATCTATGAATGTATAACCTAAGGGAGATATTACATGGAAGGGGTGTACATATAGGACATATTAATATTAGAAGTCTTCCAAATAAATGGGATGCTTTTAAATCTCAGTTTTCTGAAAACTGTATTGATATTTTAGGAGTTTCTGAGACATGGTTAACTGATAAATTACCAAATAAACTATTCGAACTATCTAATGAATATGATCTAGTTCGTAATGATAGAAAATGGAACATGCAAAATTCAGTGAATATAAAAAAAGGAGGAGGGTTGGCTATCTATATTAAGAACTATCTGAATTATTCAGATACTGAAATGGGGAAATATAATCGAAGTAGTAAAGACATTGAATGTCAGTGGCTTTCTATATCACACCCTAATTCCAAAGATATTATTATTGGTAATATATATAGACCTCCTCAAGGAGATGTAGATAGTTTTTGTAATATATTAGATGACATAATCTCTGATATGCAAACGGAGCCCAGAGAGTTAATAATAATGGGAGACTTTAATATTGATGTACTTGAAAAAAACAATACTAATACTATCAAGTTGATGACTTTGATCAAACCACTCGGGTTGAGGCAGTTGTTGAACAAACCGACTAGATATTCAAACACTAAAAACAGTTGTATTGATTTATTTATTACAAACTCAGATAGAATTAAGATGTCTATTGTCGGTAATGTGAATCTTAGTGACCATGAACTAATATTGCTAACCAGGAAGAAAGTGACAGCTAAGAAAAGGAAATGTGATTTTACAGGTCGTAGTTATAGAAATTATAATAAAGAATTATACCAGAGAAAGATAGTAAATGCTGATTGGTCTAAATTCGATAATAGTAATGATGTGGACATTAAATGGGATGAGCTAATAAATATCCTACGTACATATCTTGATGGAATGTGTCCACTAAAGAATTTTAAGATTAAGCAATTTAAAGAACCATGGCTGTCCCCTCAACTTATTGAAATTATAAAAGACAAAGATGAAGCATTGAAGAAAGCCAAAAAAAGAAATGATCCGGAATTATGGAAAATAGCTAGAGATTTAAGAAATAGATGTATCAATAGATTAAAACAGACAAGAAGTGATTACATCAAAGAGAATCTGGATAATAATGCTAATGATTCCAAAAAATTCTGGCAGAATATTCAAAAATTAATTCCTAAAAAAAGCAAGGAATCGGAATTCAGATTGTTGAATAAAGCTTCAAATTCTTATGTAGATACAAAGGAGACAGCAGCATTTATTAATGAATTTTTTGTCGGTATAGGTCCAAAACTTGCCGCACAGCATGATATTGAGTGGGAATATCATGGTGAAGTTTGTAATAGTATTTTAGATAATTTTTTAACTACCGAACAAGAGATTATTGATATTTGTAAAAAACTCAATATTAATAAATCGTCTTGTATTGATCAATTATCAACTGAGATATTGAGGGATGCTTTTATGGTTATTCCTAATAAGATTTGTGAGTTATTTAACTTATCTTTTCAGATTGGGAAAGTTCCAAAATTATGGAAAATTGCTAAAATCACACCGTTAAGGAAAGGCGGAGTTATAAATGATGTTAACAATTTAAGACCTGTTTCATTACTCCCTCTTATTTCCAAAATGATTGAGAAAGTTGTGCATAGAATTACTTATAACTATTGTACTGAAAATTCAATATTAAGCAGCAATCAAGGAGGTTTTAGACCAGGACATTCAACTTGTTCAACTACTGCTTGGTTTACAAATGAAATTTACAATGCTTTTAATAGTAACGAGTACATGGTGGCAACTTATATCGATGCAATGAAAGCATTTGATTCTGTAAATCATGATATTCTATTAAAAAAATTATACAAAATTGGTATTAGAGATAAGGCACTTTGCTGGTTTAAAAACTACTTAACAGAAAGATATCAATGTGTCAAAGCTAATAATATCATATCAGATAACCTTTTAATTACTTGTGGCGTGCCACAAGGTAGTGTGTGTGGCCCACTACTTTTTATTATTTATATTAATGACTTATGTAATATGCTGAATCACACTGGTATCTCACTATATGCTGATGACACTGTGCTCTATAGGAGTCATAAAGATCTGCAAGTAGCTTTAGATGATATGCAGACAGATCTAAATAAACTAAACGTATGGTGTACACAAAATAAAATCTCAATTAATTGTAAAAAAACAAAGTTTTGCATTTACGGCATGCGGTCGTTATTAAAAAAGAGTAGAAACCCAGATTGTATATTATCCCTGGGAAATAAGAGACTTGATAGAGTCTGCTCATATAAATATTTGGGTTTCATTCTTGATGAACAATTGAACTTTAATAAACATATTTCTGAACTATGTAAGTTACTAAGTCATAAGTTATATTTGCTATCATATATGCGTAAATATCTCACTAAACATGCAAGTACCCTAATTTTTAAATCAATGATACTGTCATTGATTGAATATGGTGATATAATTTATTCAGGTACTACTGTATCAAATTTAAACAAGATATTTAGATTGTTTTATAGGGGACTTCGTATTTGTGTAGGCGATGGTGTACATAAAAGCAAAGAGATCCTGTGCTCTGAGTGCAATATATTAAATATTAATGATAGAAATGAAATTCATTTGTTGCTTTTCATGCACAAATTAAAGGATAATAAATTACTTCTGAAAGAGAAAAAATGTAATACTAGATTGCATGATGCGCCAGTGTTTGCATGTTGTAAACCTAATAATGAAAAAGTTAAGCAAAATGTCTTCTATAGAGGTGCTATTTTATGGAATGCTCAAACTCCTAAACTAAGGAACATGGATTTGAAAGAATATAAGGCAAATATTGTTAAGAATTATAGTTGATCTGCCAATTGTACTGAACTAAAGAATTGAACTTATTTGGAATACTTCGATTGAACCTCTTTCCATGTATTACTTATTTGTCATAACTTAATCGTAGATGAATTTTAATATTTGTCACTTTATGTCAAACCAGTTTTATTTATTTATTGATTCTATTGTCTTGAGTGTCATATATGTATTGAATTTTTATGACTGTATTGATTTTACACAAGGAAATTTGACATTGTAATTTTTAAAGCATTTTTACGATGCTTTCAGGCATTGAATGTAAACAAGTGCTTTTGCACTTATTTTTTGTCTGATTAAATAAAGGAATTTAAAAAAAAAAAAAAATCATTCTAAATAAAAAAACTAAGGTGATTACATCTTCTGACAATAAGTGAAATCCACAACTAGCCTTCATATATCCTTGTCTCAGGAATGTTATATTCTGTTTAATGTCTTCGCATGACATGCTATTGTCAACTAGCTATTGGTTTCATATTTATATCCATATATATATAATACATATGAATATAGGATAGTTTACCAACATTAATTATCAGTTATTATTTATAATTGTTAATCATATTGACGAGGAAATCGTCATTATAACATATATATAACTTAATTATCCAGAACACTAGAAGATGCTGGCAACATTACTCTATCAGTGATGAATCATCTTACTGACCTTGCTCCACTAATTATGACAACTCACTAGGTCTAAACAATACCTGCAGGCGGATCAAGCCAGAGGCAGGCACTACCTCCATACAGATATATTTTACATCTTTGTTTATACATAAGTCAATTATCTTCTTCTTTCAACACAGAACGTTCTTTACCATTTTCTTTAAATATAATTTCAAAATGCAATACTCCTGAGGAGAAATATTCACACAAAATAAAATACTTAAATGACCAATTCAACAACATGGCATTGGTTCTAATGAGTAGAGTGTATAATAAAAGTACAAAAATGATCATTACTATGCATGCAAATAGAAAAAATACAACCTTTTTAATTATAATTGGATGTCAATTTGTGTCAACATATAGACCATAATGTAGTCACAGAATTAAATCGGCACAATAGGGATACATATTAGAGCTTATTTATCTCTCTATCACTTACTATTATTGTTATATCATACAGTAAGTGCACAATACAAGGCACATTCCCCCAGGCCTTACTAAATCTTGTAAAAAGTAAGCTGGTTTATTTCGGCCATGTCTATTCTCACATCTAAAACAAACCACACATCTAAAAAATCACACATCCACGGGCCCATGCGTGATGACTGCACACATCCACGGGCCCATGCGCGATGACCGCACACATCCACGGGCCCATGCGCGATGACTAGACGGCCACGCGCGATTATTTCCATCAGCAACACCTCCTGTCACTTTTCAAGCCTCGAGTTGCGCGAAAATCCCGGGAGGCATCGACTGGGCTCCCCCGTGAGGGGGGGGGGCACCCTATCCCGGCACTTTCAAGCCTTTAGTTTAGGTACACGAAAATACCGGGAGGCGTCGACTAGGCCTAGGCCCCGCGGGAGGGGCAGCCACTCTGTCCCGCTAATTTCACCCCTTCGCCTTCGGGTGCCATTATATTCTTTTTGAAAAATTGATTTATAAAGTGAATATAAATCGGGAGCTGTGCCCCTGAACCCCCCTGTTCTTTTCTTCTTGGCAAATTGACGGCACCTACTGCTGTGGGGGCCGGGGGGGGGGGCCATATTCAGGCAGGGGCCTGCCTCGTTTTCCCTTATGGTCCTAGTGCGGGAGGTGCCGTAGGGGCCGAATTGACGGTCTGAGTGTGTGACGGGCCCAGTCACCTGGTCACCCGTCGAGTCATCGCGCATGGACATCGAGTCATCGCGCATGGACGTCGAGTCATCACGCATGGACATCAAGTCATCGCGCATGGACGTCGAGTCATCGCGCATGGACGTCAAGTCATTGCGCATGGACGTCGAGTCATCGCGCATGGACGTCGAGTCATCGCGCATGGTCACACATCCACGGTGCTGACACAACCATATAGTTTCCTGGTGGATGTGGAGAAATCATCGCGCATGGGCCGTGGATGTGTAGATGTGTGGATGTGTGAATAGACGGTCCCGTTTATTTCACACTGTCTGAAACTGGTATTTAAAGCTCAAAGGTAAATCCTCTCTGTTTTTGTTCTGGCTTATGTCACTTTGTCTTTGCTGTTTTGTCCCTTGACCAGGTTCGGGACAAGCTTCATAATGGTATCATTGTCAAAAACGGCATCAGTCTTAAAACTGGCGCCACCAGTGTAGCCATAAATGGCATCGTGTTAAGAAAAGGGGGACACACTATGTAAGAGGAACAAAGGACTTTATAAATGTCCTTTGCGAACGTGGTGCCTTATCTAATTCTATTTTAAGCATCATGTTATTGTTAAGTTGTAAATTTTATTAGGTTTGTCCGATGGGATAAGACTAGAAAGCAATATTTATAAAGTTATCTTCATCAGAAATATTGAATCGGCACTGAGTAAGTTATGACACCATCAGGAGTGATTTCCTGCCCCATAGACACAGCGTACACATCTCCAATCACACTGTGCGTACTCTGTGTGTACTATAAATAGCTCAGTACCTCCGACTGGAGAGTGTACACCAGGCAATGACCACGATACGATTTTCCGCAACGACCTCACTTAAAAGATTAACGCCAAAGTTGCATCGCGTCCCGAACCTGTTGACTTGTTTAGCATTCACAACTATGAGGTGCTAAAAAGAGGAAGGATTATAGGTATGTCTACACAGAGGTTCCTAATCATTTGTGGCTGAAAGGAAAACACAACCATGATGCTGTGTTTTGTGCTCCTTGATTCTGTTGCCTTTTACAGTGCAGAGGCTTGCATCTGTCATCCTGGTCCTCACAAGTAAACCATATTGGGGGTCTGGATGTGGGGTCTTAATGTCATGTGTCGATTTTTAAAAACGTGTATCAGTAACTTATTTATCCCAATGGTTATGTTGCATGTTGCTGTGATCAACGTCCCTTTATCCTCACTGTCACGTTGTTAAGCCTTCATGCTGTATGTCAAATTTAAGAAATAAAGAATTGACAAGGAATTTAATATTCTGTAAGATCATCTATCGATCATAATTTTCTGTCATGTATGTCAGATGTGGAAGGTTATAAACTGAATTTATCAAGTGGCTATTAGGCTAGTGTGAACAAGAACAATGCTGATCGTCAACTGTAAGTCAACACCAGGCCAAATGGGTAGGAGCTGGAACTGGAACCGCCTATTGTGATGGAGTTCCAGGCACTCCTCTGGGTGTGACTGGCCACAACAGATACTCCTACAGTCATGGATGTGGCTAGGGCAGCTATGGTGGACATGATGGTGGCTATGGAGGTTATAGCAGCCATCATGGTGCCTATGGAGGATATGGATATTGATTTTGAAAGTGTTATATTGAGGTAATTCAATTTTGGCTATGAATATAAATTCCTTCTATTCAACCGATCCTTGAGATTACTAAACTCAATTCCTCATCTGATGTGTGCTTGAAGAATATGTAACTATGTAAAGAGTTAGATCTTGAACCAAAAATTTATATTCTATACAATAATTCATTTTCAATTGTACATTGAAAAGGTTATTTGGTCAGATTCTCATGATCTATTTGGAGGACTGGCAAAAATGATAAATGTATCCTCATAACTAAATTTTGCATTCACTGCTGATAAGTGAATAATTATCGTTATTGTACTGATGTTTTTTTTCTTGAAATCGGATTTGCACATACTAAAAACTGTCAATCTTGGCAATCACAAACAATTCACGCCAGATTTTGTTTTGAATTCATAGAATGTGACCAATCCTGGTAATTGGTTTCCTAGAAGGGGGAAAGTATGAATTTGAATTTGCAATCCTACCTTTCAGAAGATCCAAGCCATGTTCGAATATTCCAATTATAGGCTGAGATATGCAAGTTTGAAATACCCTATGTAGTACACACTGGCACAGCCCTGTTTTACCAATTATGCTCCATTTAGTTAAAAATTACAATTTTCTTAATTATCTCGATTATTCAAAATACAATAACCTTTCACACAGATCGTCATTCAAATAACAGTTTTTACTACTGGAAGATTGTTATTGTAATTGAAAGAAATATTCTATGCAATCCAAATATTCCTTTTCCTGTTGTCATGGTAACATGACAGCGTTCCTTATTGTTACATCCTTTTAAAAAAGGAAGTTCCTTTGAAAATTACCCACAATGCAACTTCCTTGGATAAATAGAATATTTTTTGCTCATAATCTTAGTCCCTTGTAAAATTATGCCTGGGTCAATTTTCTTAGGTAAATATGCATCATTAGCTCATTTTCATCAATAACTCACTTAAGAATGGACTTGCAAAATGAACACTCTCCCTCTAGGTTACCATATCCCATGACTAGTCATGATTGTTATTGATCAGTATAATTGGCTTAGGGTGAATAGCTAACACAATTCTAATGATCCCACATTGTCAAACAAACACTGAAACACCACCTATGTGATGGTATGCATTGTGCCCAGCTCTATTGGCTAACTAAATCAGCCATAGTAATAATCTCGATGTAGAGTTTAGAAGTATGCTTTTGCTAAATAAAAAAAAGTCTATTATGCAAGCAAATGGGAAATATTCACATGATCATGAAAAAAAACCAAAGCACTTGTCACCCCACTTTGTTGTTATGCTACAAATAAGCATGCGACCCGTTGACAAGGTTACGCCCCTACACTCTCAAACACATATTTGAATTCTATATAAGCTGCAACATAATGTTCTGCAACAACCCTTTTCACCTGCCTTGGTTGAGGGCATACTGTTTTAGAGTAGTAGCCTTATGATCTATGGCCCAAATCTTGTCTTTCCCATTTTTTTCAGTACGAGGAGCGGTACACAGCAGCAGGGCCATTGGTCCATTAAGACCCTACTTGAAGTAGTGTTACTAAAGCCTACTTCAAGTTGTCCTCTTTCATCAGCCAATCAGCATGAGGCTTCTGTTGAGCAGATGGTCATCTGCCCCTTACTACCTCAAGTAGCGTTCCCTATGCTTACTTCAAGTAGGGTGTGGGACTTTGAGGCTCCATTGGGTGTGGGATTCAACAGACTATAGTATAAGGCTAATTAACAGACTGCTGGAAGTAGGGTTCTGGAGCTTGTGTAAGTTTATAGTTTATAGGGTACAGAAGACTACTTGAAGTAGTCTATGCATGACAGCTAGACTACTTGTAGTAGGGTACGGGGGACATAGACTACTTGAGATAGTCTATGTGAGGCATAGACTACTTGAAGTAGGCAATTGGATACAGACTACTTGAGGTAGGTTATTAATAGTCCAGGAGCCAAATCCAAAAAATGACTTTTTTCGTCCAAAAAGACGGAGGATCTAAAAGTGGTTTTAAATCGTAGCCCATAACCTGAAGTTTACATTTTGACGTGTTGGCATTTGCGCAACACGCACATTTGGCCGGTATCCATGGCAACGCATAGCAACCACAGACATTTGAGAAACACTGTGAAAAAGTAGAAAAATCAAAATCATTTTTCATATATGAGCAAAAGTGTGCATTGTTGTACCTCAAATGAAAGCCCATGGAGTTGCGAATGTAAAAGGAGAATGACTTTTGTTGTCATGGTGACATGGTTGCCATGGCAACCAAAAACATTTCAAAATCTCATCATTTTCACTACTTTTTCCTATGTTCTTTTTGTTATAATGACAATAATTAGGACAGGAGTGATAAAACTATCATTTATTGAAAGCATAAGATTCCCCACTTTGTATCCATATCAAAAAAATCCATTTGTTCCATTTGTTACTCTGCCTAGCAACCACGAAAATGTCATCATGTGAATTGGGCAATCAGTGTCCATTTTGGGGCAAATTTGGTGGATATTTATAACAGTTCTACAATACATATCAAACTTGCACTTGCTTATCATCATTATTGTTGAAGACTTGATACAATAAATTGTTTTTTACAGAAGAAGGAAGTTTCTAAGGCACTCCAGTTGACATAGCAACCATATGAAAGCAGGAGTAGAGCTGATTTCTTATGGTTTACCCCTTTACGAATGATCTTTCATTTCTGGAGACAAGATATGAATGTATTATCACTGAAAGTTAAATTTTGAAGACATAACATCAAATTGTTATGCTAAAAAGGAAAACATTCCATTAATCCATTTGTTCCATTTGTTACTCTGCATAGCAACCATGAAAAATGACATCATGTGAATAGGGCCATCTGTGTCCATTTTGGGGCAAAGTTTGATGGATTTTGATACATTATATACCTAACAACTGTACAAAACATTTTAAACTTTCACCTCCTTAACATCATTTTTAATGATGAAAACTTTATGTAAGATAATTTTTTCACATAAGAAAGAAGTTTCTATGACAATACAGTTGTCATAGCAACCATATGAATTGGGGAGTTCAGCAGTTTTTTTTATGACGTCTACCTTTTCCAATGACCATTCATTTCTAGTTATGAGGTTTTAATGCATGTTGAATATATGTTCAATTAATATCAAGTTGTTATGCTAAGGAGGAAAGCATTCCATTGATACTCTGGGAAAAAGCTTCCATTTGTTCCATTTGTTACTCTGCTTAGCAACCAAGAAAAGGCCATAATTATGTGGATCAAGTTGTCAGCATCCATTTGGGTACAATTTAGGTTGAATTTGTTAGATAAGTATAACAACTTTACAGAAGATGTCAAACTTGTACATGTTATGTACTATAACTGCATGATCATTTTTCTAGGCAAAATATCAAGTTGTTATGCTTAGAAGGAAAATGTTCCTTAATTCTATTTGTACAACCAGTAATAAATCTGATATCAAACTATTACAGGATCTGAGGATGCTGTTTAATAAACGTGAGCATAGTGTATTCTACACACAGCTGGAGGAAATAGAAACAGCTATAGCAGAAGTGCATCTTCAGAATGAGATAGAAGGGAAATACCTTCCAAGTGCTTGCCTATCAAATGTCCTACTAGTCCAGGAGCCAAACCTGAAAATCTTGATTTACCCTCCGCGGTGAGCCCCCTGGATTTTTTTGATTTTTTTCAACTTATAGCATCCTAGGGACCATGAATCAAGACGGTTCCGAAAAATTTAGGTATGCGAACACTCTGTAATTACGCGATTTGTGGTTAATTAGCAAAAATTGAAAAACGTGTTATTTCTTAATTTCTCTAAAACTATGTAAGATATAATAACATGCTATATGTCATCTGAAAGGTAATTTTTTTCCTGATTTTTTGGTGTATTGTTTGCTATTGTCATTAATCATGGCAATGAGTAATTAAAGAAAAACTGTTGTTTTAGTCAAAATCATTAGAACTTAAGGATCCAAGGTTAAAATTTGGAATTGATAAACCAAGTCCTAGGTATAGTTAGAGGGCATCTTGGGGCAGTTTTTAAAGAAGGTTGCATCTGATTTCATTAGAAATATAATGTAGAAATAATTTTTTGCTGATTAAATTCTAACCAACTACTGGGTCATTTTGCACTTATATTCTAAAAGGAGAGATGATATCATGAAAACAATACAATATATCCTAAAGAGATGGGAAAAGAATAATCATTGTCTCCCTAAGCTGGTATTTCAGTGCTTTCTGAGCTATTTGGTCCACTGTAGACAACATTGGAGCTGTAAAATAAGTTTACATTAGCAAGAAACATTTGTCCATGTAATTTGCAGCCAAGCTCATTTTTGTTGCCTGATCAAATTAGGATAGTCATTGATTTATTTACTCAAAAGGGTATGGATGGCTCCTTATATTGCCAAAGATTCACAAATTGACATAACAATGTGCTGCAAACTTCTATTTACATATCCCTGTACCCACTCATCATTAAACCCTATTCCTATAGGGAGGGTGGGAGTTGCAGGCCATAATACTTTTAAATCCCCCCATTGCTGGCCCCAGTGTCAAATGTTTACCTCATACCTGGGAACAGATAAGGCCTGGAAAGACAGAGGAATGATAAAAATGGCAATCTAGGGTTCTTATCTCCCTGTTGTGGGAGTTAACCCATTGGTAAGACACTGTGTGCACAACCTAATAAAGGATCCCTCAGAGAGTGGGGCAGGCTTAAATTTTGGCTACTTATTACTGTCTTATTATTCCATTTTATCACGTAATTCTAAAAGGAGCATGGGATTCATCACTGCAACTGGTAAAGTAAAATGATAACTTTAACTGTTTAGACAATGCTGCCTTACAGCAGTGAAATGAAGGTAGTGGATCTTTAGAAACTTTTCAGTGGTGGAGAGGTATAGCCTTTCCCCAGAGTGACCTGCACTGAGGGTTAAGGGGAGCCCCCATGGTACAACACACTACAGACCTATATAGTGTGCTGTAAATTGTGGGATTGCTGACCACCTGCTGTGTTTTTTTGTTAACATCCTCCCACCAATCTACCTAATTAAACTTTGTCATCCTTTTGCTTCTACTTGAGAGCAGATCCAGGCTGTACGGGTTCAGTGCTCAGTTAGCTGTATACCCTTGTGTATCAAAGACTTAGTATTCAGTGTTGGATTATTAGAACTGATCATAGATTAGAAGATTATTTATGTATTTGAGTAATCACTCCCTTAGTTCTTGGTCTCAGAGTATTTACCATGATTAACCTTTCCCTTAGTACCTATAAACTGTGTCTTGCTGTAGGTTAAGGAAATTGGATCCTTGTTTATAGCAGTTTAGAAATGAAAATGGTTATATTTTGATAAGGGAATAATGTTGTTTCTGGGGCTTAAAGAACTGAAAGTTTGAGGCAACAACCAGAATCACACCAATTTGTTGCTCTTGAATAATCTCCTAATACCATAGTGCCATGGTTATGGTGTCAAATCAAGGGTGCTGTGCACATGCTGCTCAATGTAGTAATGCTACTAGATAATATTGGGAAACCAGTAATGGCTATACCAAAAGATTGAAAATTTGATATAGAAAGCTATATCAGGTACTTCTGTATTGTTTCAGGGCTTGATATTTGTTTGAGGACTTGCCAATGATATTGATATGTATATACACTCAGAGGTCTCAGTCCCCCTGGTACACCTCCTGATAAAATTAGATATATGGCAGAATCCTATTAGTTGGTAGGATGAATCTGAGTGAAGCATGATCATAGGCTGGTCATAATTTGATATAAAACTACTAATACCAGTAACCCATAAAATATAAGATATCCATTTTGTGTAGGGTCAAGCCAAGCTACTCATTTATATAAGCACATGGGTCTAGAATCCTAGAGTTTAAAGAACAATCTAGTAATTTGTTAAAACCAACAATTTGAAAGAGGTAGCACACCTATCAAGTTTAACAAATAGCATTCCTGGTCTTTTTGCAATTGGCATATTGATACAAGGACGTTTTTTTTAAAATTCAGAACCCTTGATATATGACAACAGCATTTTTGGGACTCATCTCTTCTTCAAAGTAATACTTGGAGGTTCCCCATATATATACCCTGAGAAACATGGCTTGGGGTCAGGTAATGGGTGAGTCTACTATGGGCTTTTCTTTTCTTTTTGTCAGCATGAAATAGAGAGAACTATATGGGGCCTTCTATTTAGTAAGTACACACATTTTCAAAAATCTCAGACCCCCCACACCCTTTGGACAAAAGTGTGCATTAGATTTGTACTATAAAGTATGCACATTTTCAAAAGTTTCATACCTCCTTCCCCACCTTCATGCATACATACTTAATGCAAGGCTCCTAATAAGATGGTTTGTAATAAAACTGAGACATAATCATGGTATTTTACTGAGGAAAGAAATCTTACTCAAACCATAGTTTTATTGTGACACATCTCTCACTGTGAGCCAAAATGCTCTCCAAACAGCCACTATATTACATGCATGTGCCCAAATGGCTCAGAAAGCACTGAAATACCAGCTTAGGGAGACAATGATTATTCTTTTCCCATCTCTTTAGGATATATTGTATTGTTTTCATGATATCATCTCTCCTTTTAGAATATAAGTGCAAAATGACCCAGTAGTCGGTTAGAATTTAATCAGCAAAAAATTATTTCTACATTATATTTCTAATGAAATCAGATGCAACCTTCTTTAAAAACTGCCCCAAGATGCCCTCTAACTATACCTAGGACTTGGTTTATCAATTCCAAATTTTAACCTTGGATCCTTAAGTTCTAATGATTTTGACTAAAACAACAGTTTTTCTTTAATTACTCATTGCCATGATTAATGACAATAGCAAACAATACACCAAAAAATCAGGAAAAAAATTACCTTTCAGATGACATATAGCATGTTATTATATCTTACATAGTTTTAGAGAAATTAAGAAATAACACGTTTTTCAATTTTTGCTAATTAACCACAAATCGCGTAATTACAGAGTGTTCGCATACCTAAATTCTTCGGAACCGTCTTGATTCATGGTCCCTAGGATGCTATAAGTTGAAAAAAATCAAAAAAATCCAGGGGGCTCACCGCGGAGGGTAAATCAAGATTTTCAGGTTTGGCTCCTGGACTAGTAGGACATTTGATAGGCAAGCACTTGGAAGGTATTTCCCTTCTATCTCATTCTGAAGATGCACTTCTGCTATAGCTGTTTCTATTTCCTCCAGCTGTGTGTAGAATACACTATGCTCACGTTTATTAAACAGCATCCTCAGATCCTGTAATAGTTTGATATCAGATTTATTACTGGTTGTACAAATAGAATTAAGGAACATTTTCCTTCTAAGCATAACAACTTGATATTTTGCCTAGAAAAATGATCATGCAGTTATAGTACATAACATGTACAAGTTTGACATCTTCTGTAAAGTTGTTATACTTATCTAACAAATTCAACCTAAATTGTACCCAAATGGATGCTGACAACTTGATCCACATAATTATGGCCTTTTCTTGGTTGCTAAGCAGAGTAACAAATGGAACAAATGGAAGCTTTTTCCCAGAGTATCAATGGAATGTTTTCCTCCTTAGCATAACAACTTGATATTAATTGAACATATATTCAACATGCATTAAAACCTCATAACTAGAAATGAATGGTCATTGGAAAAGGTAGACGTCATAAAAAAAACTGCTGAACTCCCCATTCATATGGTTGCTATGACAACTGTATTGTCATAGAAACTTCTTTCTTATGTGAAAAAAATATCTTACATAAAGTTTTCATCATTAAAAATGATGTTAAGGAGGTGAAAGTTTAAAATGTTTTGTACAGTTGTTAGGTATATAATGTATCAAAATCCATCAAACTTTGCCCCAAAATGGACACAGATGGCCCTATTCACATGATGTCATTTTTCATGGTTGCTATGCAGAGTAACAAATGGAACAAATGGATTAATGGAATGTTTTCCTTTTTAGCATAACAATTTGATGTTATGTCTTCAAAATTTAACTTTCAGTGATAATACATTCATATCTTGTCTCCAGAAATGAAAGATCATTCGTAAAGGGGTAAACCATAAGAAATCAGCTCTACTCCTGCTTTCATATGGTTGCTATGTCAACTGGAGTGCCTTAGAAACTTCCTTCTTCTGTAAAAAACAATTTATTGTATCAAGTCTTCAACAATAATGATGATAAGCAAGTGCAAGTTTGATATGTATTGTAGAACTGTTATAAATATTTCCAGAAATCCACCAAATTTGCCCCAAAATGGACACTGATTGCCCAATTCACATGATGACATTTTCGTGGTTGCTAGGCAGAGTAACAAATGGAACAAATGGATTTTTTTGATATGGATACAAAGTGGGGAATCTTATGCTTTCAATAAATGATAGTTTTATCACTCCTGTCCTAATTATTGTCATTATAACAAAAAGAACATAGGAAAAAGTAGTGAAAATGATGAGATTTTGAAATGTTTTTGGTTGCCATGGCAACCATGTCACCATGACAACAAAAGTCATTCTCCTTTTACATTCGCAACTCCATGGGCTTTCATTTGAGGTACAACAATGCACACTTTTGCTCATATATGAAAAATGATTTTGATTTTTCTACTTTTTCACAGTGTTTCTCAAATGTCTATGGTTGCTATGCGTTGCCATGGATACCGGCCAAATGTGCGTGTTGCGCAAATGCCAACACGTCAAAATGTAAACTTCAGGTTATGGGCTACGATTTAAAACCACTTTTAGATCCTCCGTCTTTTTGGACGAAAAAAGTCATTTTTTGGATTTGGCTCCTGGACTATTAAAGACATACCTCAAGATAGCAGTCTATGTCTTGCATACCCTACTTCAAGTAGTCTATGCCTCACATAAACCCCAGTCCTGCCACTTAAATATAAAAGGAGGACATATCATCGTTCTTCAAAATAGAAAATACCCCCTTTCCACTGACATTCCTTACCTAAAACTGAACCCTTTTTTTGCTTAACGCTGACTTTTTGTGGCCACAAAAAATACCCTTTTTTTTGTGAAATTTCATATTTTCCAAGAAAAAAAGACCCTTTTTTCATATCATGGATATTTGGGTGAAAAAAGTACCCTTTTTTCTAGAAACAAGGACATGCAACTTTTGTTAAAATAGACCCTTTTTTCGCGTTTTTCAGAACTATGATGCGTATCCTTTTGTTACTATAGTGGCGGTACCGGGACATAAACGCCCTCAAGTAGTCTAACTAGCTGTCTCCCATACCCTACTTTAAGTAGTCTGTCTCTCATACCCTACTTCAAGTAGTCTAGGTCTCCCATTGCCTATCTAAAGTAGTCTGTATCCATTACCCTACTTCAAGTAGTCTCTCTATAATAGCCTACCTCAAGTAGTCTACATCTCTCATACCCTACTTCAAGTAGTCTATGCCCAACATTCTGCCTTGTAAACAGTCTCCATTACCCTACTCAAGTAGTCTGTCTCTTATACCCTACTTCAAGTAGTCTATGCCTCACATAGCCTACATGGTAGTCTGTCTCCTGTACCCTACTTCAAGTAGTCTGTGTGATATAGCCCACCTTAAGTAGTCATTGTCTCCTATATATTCTACTAAAATGTCTACCAATACCGTACTATTCTCCTGTAGTTTTCCTCAAATAGTCTATCTCCCCTATCCTACTACAAATAGGCATTATCTCCTATAACCTAATAAACTACAAGTGGTATGTCTCCCTAGCCTACTTCAAGTAGTCTTAGCATGCACTGATAGAACATACAGCAGATGCAGTGCAGATGGTTGTAAGCTTGAATGTGATTGGCTGGCTACAGATCCTACTTGAGGTAGGCTTCAGCAATATGCAACTTCAAGTACGGTCTTAATGGACCAACAGCCCTGCTGGCGGTACACACAACTTCAATGTATGATAACCCCATCTTTGTAGCTCTTAACTTATAAGAGGGTCAAAAAGATAACAGTTGCCCATCAATGGTTTCATCTTTAGACAGTCCATGTATTGGACCATTTGAATAATTTCAAGGATGCATGCATTTGATATTTCTATTGTAAGAATTGGTTTTCTTATTCCCATTGACTATGGTGAAGTGAAAATACAGTTATGACCTATTGGTGAATTGAATGGTGGTAGTACAAAAAAGTAGTATAATTACACAATCTACGTGTAAAAATCATAAAGGTGCAATATGCTTGGAATGAGAAACTTCAGAGGTATGTGACCTTATTTGATTGCAATTCTATAGGAATGAAGGAAGATATCATTATGCTTCAAACAATATCTATATCAATATTCTATTTAGTAATCTAATTTGCAGCAGGCACATGTGTTATCCTTACTCTTACTACTAAGGTTGTTATCAACAATATTTAACGTTTGGGTTCAATTGTTATATAATTATTATCATGATAGGTGAAATCTTATTTTTCTATGATGTACTTATTGAATTCTTATCTCTCTAGTGTACTACATTTTGAACTGTGCCTAAAAATAAACCTATTTAAAATGCTATCAATGAGCTGTTATTTTTAGAGAATATAGTCCTACAGTGGGTTTCCAAACATCATGTTACAGAATTCAATTCTATACAGCAAAAAAAAAGATATAGGCATTCAAACTGATCGTTGTTACAAAAAGTCATTGTGCAATGGGCCACAGTGGCCCGTTGCACAATGGGTTTCGTAACAACAATAGTTTTATTAAGGAAATTAGTATTTTTGTAACAACGATGGTTTTGACACTTTTTTTTTTCTATATTGAGAATGCCCCCAGAGAGCTGTAACTTTTACTGAATTTTCTCTAATTTTTTTCCTTTTTACATCAATTTACAGAATTCAATTTCATTCATTAGAACCAGAGAATTTACTATTTTTGTAAAATCGTAACAACGAAACATTTGTTAAAGATATCTTTGTTTGATCCTCACAACGAAATTCTATTGTGCAACGGGCCACAGGACTTGTTCACAATGAGTCTGTCATCACTGTTACAATTAGATGGTAGTAATAGACAAAATGTTGCAAAAACACTGACTCTTTATTGATTTATAAAAAGGAGGGTGTAGACAAATGGCTTAACTATAGGTCACAGGCCAGATAAATCCTATTCTTATCGACATTCTGATTTTGTTATATCTATGTTTTTCCTTTGGCATTCATTCCCTTGAACAATAGGAGACTAAAAAATATGTACAGGGTATTCAGAAATGGGACTCTTTTTGGTAAATCTTAAAAAAGTATTCCATTACAAATCATTCATTCAACTGACATGCAGTCTCGTGGTTGCAGGTATGACCTTTTCTATTTGAAGTGACACAAAGCCATTTAATAATAAAACACAACATGACTGTAAACAATCTGATATTCTAGTCTTTTACCTATGAGGCCAGGTGGAGTATATATAAAGGAAGCACTAAAGATGTACAACAACACTAAAGGTTCAAGACTTCATTGGGCTACAGAACCAAAATGCTTCGTTTTGTACTCCTCGTTGCAGTTGCCTTCTGCGTTGCAGAGGCTTATGATCATCCTCACGAGTAAGTATAGAATTAAATTTGGATTGCTAATGAAAGTGAGAAGGAATTGATATATTATATCTGTGTTCATTCAGTTTTTTCTCTCATATTTGTGAAAAGATTGTGAACTAAATTTTCTTTTTGATGGTGGCTCAGAGAGAAGTGTGAATGGGAACAGTGCAGTGTGCTAAATGGGTGTCAATATCAGGGCCAACTGGGTGGGAGCTGGAACTGGAACTTCCCATCATGGAGAATTATGTTAAAACAGGCATTATTAACCTTAAACACCTCATCACCCTGTATTTTTATATTAAAGTCAGATTTGGTAGGCTTGAATATCATACTTTACTTCTTTTCGTGAATTGTAATATCTTTGTTCTTTCAGTGGTCATGAGTCAAGCGTGCACAGGAACAACGCTGGTCGCCAGCTGGCTGTCAACGCTAGGGCCAACATGGTAGGAGCTGGAACTGGAACTGCCTTTAAAGATGGAGTTCCCGGCACTCCATATGCATATCGTGGATACGGTGGACATCATGGTGGCCATGGAGGCCATGGTGGCGCTGGAGGTTATGGAGGCTATGTAGGTTATGGCGGCCATCATGGTGGCTATGGAGGATATGGCGGCTATGGCTATTAATTTGGAAATGTAAGTTATAAAGAGAGATAATCTGCAAATTTTGACTTAGCAAATTTTTCTAACCTATTCTATAATGCAAGTCATGTCCATGCTATACAAATGCAGAGTTGTAAAAAATGTTACTTTCTAAAGTCAGATCTAGTTTCTGAATTTGTATTCAGCACTCATAACTGATTTCCCATTCAATTTCATTTCAGTGCGGGAACAGCAAATGCAGTAAAGGAGGGAATGCATGCATATGTCATTCCAGTGATTGTTCTTTCATCAGATTCATAAATACTATAAAAGTCATTGCACTAATAAATCTATGTGTTTTTATTAATTGAGGCATCATTGTAAACATCATGCATACAAATACGTTTCTGATTCTGCTTGTCAGAATTTCAATGACACATTCTTGAAAGGTCTCTGCTCATGGCTTTTTTGCTGTGTTTGGTATTACTGCAGGAAATAGTTTTTAAAGTGATTAGCAATAGAAAATTATATTCTGGATGAAATCATTTGATTTAGCATTGAATAATTATGTTGATTTTGTTAGTTATGAAAATACATTTAGATTACTGTTGATTCTATGTTAAAGCAGATATATGAATGATAAATAGATGCAAAGTCCCGCTGATTAATTTATTTCATAGGTCTTTGACCTATAAATTTACTTAGTTATTAAATAACTAAGTAAATTTATAGAGAACCAAATTCTATTTTTGAGAACCAAAGTCCAAATTTTGGACTTTGGTTCTCAAAAATTGTGAAATCCTTAATCATTTGACCAACAGACAAACACGTAGTTAAAGGCACTGTTAAAGGCACTTCTGAAAGGTGAAAGCCTGGTCCCCACAGGGTGATTAGTTCGAACAAAAATGGTAGAGACCAACTTGATAATTGGCGGTTTAGTTGTCTGGTGACTTACCATACGAGGGTGCCGTGATGTCTGGTGATTAAATCACTAATCACCATGGTTTCTGGGTGAAATATTTGACATGTTTTTCTCTAGTCGCCACCGATAAGTGCAGTTAATTGTCGGGCAGGATGACTAATGTCCCCCCTAATCATTGGGAGTTTGATGTTAAGAGCGTCTCAACGCATATATACTATATTTTTGCTCCCCAAGTGATTAGTTTGTCGTCTGGCGACCAATATTTCTTCCTTTGCTACTGGTGAAATGCACTAATTGCCGGGGCTTAGTCGCCACGTGGGGACCCGCCTTATGTGTGTCACATAATTATGTATACATGGTATTATTTACCTTTTATACAAGACATCTAAAGCTTCTTAAGCTGCTTTCAAGGAGAAAATATCAAAACGTTTTTAAAGACCCGTTTAGTCCATTTACTATTGGTTAGACACTTGGTAGGTAACACCGAAACAGTTTCCCATAGATAATTTGAAAGCCTTGCACAATTTGAAAAAGAATCTTTGTTATTAAGCACTCTAAATCAAAAAGGTGATTATCTTCTGACTAGCCTTTATATATCCTTGTCTCGGGAATATTATATTTTTATATATCCATATGAATATATGGTAGTTTAAAAAAGTTATTAGTTATTATTTATAATTGTTAATCATAATATGATTAACCTTATTAACCCTGTTATAATTATTATTTTAGTGTCAATATTATTGACACTAAAATCATAATTATAACATAGATCTATAACTTAGCTAGCTAGAACACTAGAAGATGCTAGCAGCATTACTCTATCAATGATGAATCATCTTACTGACCTTACTCAACTAATTAGGACAATCATTAGGTCTAAACAATACCTGCAGGTGACTCAGCCCAGAGGCAAGCACTACCTCCAGGCAAATGTTTGGACGTCTTTGTTTATACATAAATCAAATTACCTCTTCTTTCAACACAGAACTTTCTTTATCATTTTCTTTAAATATGATTTTGAAATGACATACTCCTTAGGAGAAATCTTCACACAAATTGAAATACTTAGTCAAAAAGTGTGAAAATAACAAGGTTGTTTCAAGTTACATTGAAAATGACAATTGATTTAGTGATAGTTTTATCACATGGGTGGATCCAGAGGGGGTGTGGGGGTGCGCCCCCATTCCCCTTTTTCAGAAAGTTACATATTTTTTAAAGTGAAACTCAGCCAAAACGTTATTAAGAAAGAAAGAACAATTCTAATGAATTTCTATTTTGTTTACTTTATGGCTACTTTTTTGACACAATCCTAATAAGTCGTCATATTCTATGCCTGTTCACTTATGCTATAAGCATATCGTACTGATTCAGTATATGCAGCATATGAAATAGTTGTCTGCACCCTTTAAGTACAAAAAAGAACGGTGAAATTTCAATCAGTCTGCATTTTATAGCTTTTGTGGTTAAAAAATATGTATCTCAGATGATTTTACGTAGAGAACTCTCCTGCATTTGGGCTTTTTATCCACTTGGATTCCTTCACAGCTAAAGTCTATTCTTTTCAGTCACACTGTTTTGTAGGTTACTGACCCCCTTGCTAAATCACATATTGATTGCTCAGGCAGTTCATTCAACAATCTTACTACCCCTGTAGGTGACAAAAATACAACCAACAATCAATCACTGAAAATCAACAGTCAAATAACAGGGCATCTGACCTTTGACCTAGGGTGTGATGACATTTTGTGCCAAGTGAAAACCTAAGATCATTAGTAATTCATGTCATGTAACCTGTGAGTGTATATAAAGGACAGCACTAAGAGGTTATAGCACACCAGACCTACAGGTTCAAGTGGCTAACAATACCAAGATGCTCCGTTTTGTGCTGCTTGCTGCTGTTGCCTTCTGCATTGCAGAGGCTTCTCATTACTATGGAAAGGCCGCACCTCACAAGTAGGTTAATTATATTCTCTAAGCTACAGTGCAATATCTGTGACACTTAAACTTAAGGGTTTGGTTATCAAGGGGAGAAATGTAATATAAATATAACTGTTTCTTATATAGTAACGATCATAACATTTAATCTAAGCACGTCCTTTATCATCAGGTGAACTATTATGATAACATATGAACAGGTTTCTCAATGTACATTATTTCACTCTGCTATAGAAGATGGCCTCAGGGGTGGCTCTGAATGGAAATACGGCTTTGTATTGAACACACATCTTTTAGAGATATTATTTCTTAAGGGTTTGCTAATTTCATGTGATGACCTAACGTTGTAAAAGCATGCTAAGCTTGTATATCATTACCTTAAGCTTGTTTCTACCACAAGGAAAAGCAATATAATGTCTACAGGCGAACTTCTACTATACAGTGTTACTGAGAGTTGCAAAAAGTGTCCTAGTTATTGACCAAGGGGACACATTTCACTCTCAGTTATTTATGGTAAACATCAACGTGGAGAGTGTATAAGCGCAGTATAACATCACTTTACTTGACTAAGCTGCATTCCTTTATCAATCTATTAGCAGTTTTATATATCCAATCAGATGAAGAGATAGCCAGCAGATGTTATTGAAATATATAACAACATTGATTTTAATTGAACGTAACTTTTAAGGTTAATTACTTTTATTAACTTTTATTAATTGCCCTTTGCAGTGGTTATGAAGCCAGTGTAAACAAGAACAACGCTGCCCGTCAACTGGCTGTGAATGCAAGGGCCAACTGGGTAGGATCTGGAACTGGAACTGCCCGTAAGGATGGTGTTCCCGGCACTCCCCTTGGTGTGACTGGCCATGACAGATACTCCTATGGTCATGGTCATGGCTATGGCTATGGTGGACATGGTGGTTATGGTGGCTATGGCGGCTATGGTGGATATGGTGCTCATTATGGTGCTTATGATGGTCACCATGGTGCCTATGGAGGATATGGACATGGCTATGGTCCATATGGTAATGGCTACTTCGGTGGATTCTATTAAGAACCTGGAAATGTGCCTGGGCATTAGAAGGTAAAGATATTTTTCTGGCAGTCCTATATTCTAAACCTAGACTTAAAATATACATCATGAAGTAGTTAAGAGAGATTTTTTCATTTTCATTTAATTCTTAATTCTTGATTTGTATTTTTACTAATTTAGATTTTTGATTTTCTTTTTTGCATTTTTACCAAAAATTTATTTCCACAAGGATATCATTATTGTCTAACTGAATTTTATATTTTCTCTTTTGCAGAAGGTTGATTCTGTACCACTGGCTGGCAATGGATCTCACTACTTCCTTCTATGTCGCAGGTGTTTTCAGAACACAGTTTAAACTTATAGGGAAATAAAAGTTTGGAATAAAGACAAAAATGGAAACTGAGTCTTTCTTGCTTAGCATTACATCTAATCACCTCATTCCTTTCCCGCCATAATTTATGGTTTTTTTAAGTACACCACCATGGTTGACATATATATAATGTCTTCAGATATGTTGACAAAAAAATGCAAGCAAGTATTTTTGTGATTATGTTTATATAGCTCTGTTATGATTCTTTTATAACACAAAATGAAAAGAAGTAAATTTTAGGTTTCACCTATATAAGATTAAGATAATTATATCCAGGTTATGATTTCAGTAGCACCTCTAAAATCATGTATCCTTGAAAGTGGGATTTCAAATATTTGCTCCAGATTGATATTGACATTGGTTTCATCTGATTTACAGTTGGCCTTCTGATAATGATTCTCAAAATGTAATAAATCATATCAAAATATGAAAATATACGGATAAATAGCCAGTTTCAGTAAACCATCATGGCTGGTACATCTGCAGAACACTGCAATTGTAATACTAAATGATTTATATGCCTGCCTATTAAAAACATCATTTCATAAAATTGTTTTCCATAAAATGAACCACGAAGAATTTAAGGGCAATTCAGATAGATTATTACTTGAAAAACTGGAAAATATTCAAAACTGTAAATAATATGAAAAGTAATTGGTACTCGAGAATATCCAAATCATGTCAAATAACACGAAATATGCAAACACTCAAAAACTGACTCCAGTATCCTGAAATTGTTATGTCCCCTCAAGTAACTCAAATAACATTGTTTTTTGAGTAATGTCACATTATTTGTCCAAGGTAGTCTCCAGCAGCTTACCTCTCAGAGGTCTATAAAAGGGGACTTGTTATCCCAAAATAAATCAGGGTCCACTTTGGCTCTCAACTGGTAACATCTACCTATTGTTGACTAAAAGGCCATACCCACTAAGCGATTTCACCACCGGCCGGCGACCGGCAGAAGTGCCATTGCAGTCACCTTTGAGTATGGCATTTTGGAATGTGCAGGTTTGATCTGAAACGCTGGTAAAATCGGCCAATTCTAAGGACAGAACTGGCCGATTTCTGCACTGATCAGTCGGCCGACTCTGCAAAAGTCGCCTAGTGGGTATGGGACTTTAAGCATCATACCAACAAGACAATTTACGCAACTCCCTGTGGGTATGGGATGCATTTCTGGGCGATGAGCAATGTGGAACAGGTTTGCTGGTAAAATCACCAGTAAAATTGGTGGTAAAATTGTACTGACGCGGATGGTCAGTCCATGCTCTGTTAGCTTAGCGTGGTGTTTACATCAGCGCATGCCTTAGCTAAGCTCCTTGTAAAAGTATCTCGGAGTAAGGGAGGAGTCTAGGTATGATGTGTATACTATCACCATACATAATAGGTGTACACAATAACACAGGAATAAATAAAGAACATCCTTTCACGCGAGTGTTATGTCTTACATAATACGGAACTATTATTATGTATTGTACGACAGCAGTCAAACAAGGCAGAGACTGAGATAGGGGCTAGGTATTATCCATAAGGCAAATCAACTAATAAAGTACACCTGACATTAGCGGATAATTAACCTACTAACAGTGACAACGATGAAGACAATTCTCCCAGTCGCCCATCGCCTCTAAAGCCACTTAGCAAGTATGGCCCTTTATGCTTGGGGATAATAGCATAATGATGATAGTTAATACCCAAGGACGGATCTTAGAACAGACATGAGGGTCTTAACCCTTTAGACCCCACAGTTTGAATTCATGAATTGCTTAATTTCCCCAGGATTTCCTCCGATTTCCCTCCAGAATTCCCTAAATTCCTTTTAATTGAGGAAGCTCAAAGGCTAACCAACCCCTAACAATAAGAATTATAAGCATGGGGTTTGTAGCTTTGGATAGGAAATTAAATAAGCTTTTAAACGATATATTGGCCAATTTTGTATGTTAAATATTCACAAAACTGTCCTCCTTGGAAAAATAAGGAAAAATTATGGAAAAATCGTCATTTTTCCAGGCGGCTACGGCCGGATTGGGGAGCACACCCTCGGGCGGCTATGGCCGGATTGGGGGCTAAAGGGTTAAGCCCCATCCCCACTAGGTGATTTTGACCAAGTCGGCTGACTGATCGGTGGTAAAATCAGCAGATTCTAGGGGAAAATAGGCCAATTTTAGTAACGATTCAGATCAAACATGCACATTCTAATATACTTTACTCACAGCCGATTTTAGCATTGATCCATTTGCAAACTGTTAAAAAGTTGACGAGGAGGTATGGGGTTTTAGGCAACTCAAGCACCCGTCAACCTGAGTACGGTCCTCAGGGCCCTGAGAATATGCTGTACTAGACCCTGTCTAGACACCCAGAAATAAGACATGTAAGGCAAGAGTTATTCCAAACTCAGAGCTACAAATAATCAAACAAGGCCACTTACAAACACCGACCTTGAATCTTAAGGTAGGTCAAATCGATTATGCGACACAGGCCTACTCGATCTAAACCAAGGCTAAACTAGCACCCTATAGCTAGCACATTATAACTGGTACAATAGCCAGGGTCACCTCTAAAAGGAACCTTCACCTTCCCCATATATTACCGGCTAGGACCTTCACCTTCAAGGCTAAACTAGCACCTTATAGCTAGCACATTATAGCTGGTGCAATAGCCAGGGTCACCTCTAAAAGGGACCTTCACCTTCCCCTATACCACAAGCAGTAACCTTCACCTTCAGTAACAAGCCGATCGCCTCAGCCTAAAATTGGTCGCGAAAGTATCCCTCTTTGTGGACCAAGTGGGGCCAATCAAGGCCAAAAGTCTACCGTAAGGCCTGACAGGATTTTTCTTCGGAGTCATGACATTGACAGTCAGACCTCACGAGAAGAAAATAGCTCAGCCATGGGACACGGTATTGACAACCGAACGCCTTCCGCCCAAACATCATTCTCAACGCTGACAGATGGGCAACGTAGTCATGATTCTCCCAACAACAAATTCGGAAAGGTGAGTGTACATACTTCATCAAACCAATCCTTTGATAGTTGTTATTCCGAACAGACCCCCGTCAATGCAGGAGTGTCAACACTCCAGTATACTACACTATTGCCCACTGATAAAAAGTCATGCAGTGAGGGATTAAAAATGTCACAGCCTAAAACCGTTGACTCTTCTGACAACAATGGCGGTGAACTTGCCCCCCCTGATGATTTCACCAACTCGCTGATACCTATTAATCGAAATACATGTAGTATGTCGTTAACAAATATGTCCAGTTCCAGTTCCAGCTGTAAGCAACATACTTCAACATGTGACGAGCAGCTGGCTGAGACGACAGACCATAGACCCGTCGAGGGAAGTATCCTGCTGGCCAAGAGGGCCACGAACACTGAGGTAGGTGTTGATCATGTAAGTACATTGTCGAATACAGATCAATTGCATCCACATTCCAGTGGCCAATACTCAGCCGACCACTCAGACCTGACTAGTCATCAAACAAACCCGACCACTGACACGAGACCAGTCAAGGACAAGCCACTAAAAGGTAAGACACCTAAAACATCTGGCAACCAGAGCCTTCTCAATTTTGGTTTCATGATAAATAAAACGGGAAATATCATTTATGATCAAGAAATCGGAATGACTCAGCCCAAAGAGTGTAATTTACATCCAGGCCCAATTGGGAATCCCTGTGGATGCACATATACTCACCTACTCCCCAGCGATCTGTTGAATGTGGACTCACAGTCACAGACAATAGACACAACCGATAATAATAACCAGACGACCTCATTCGATCCTGATGACACTCTGTCGATCCTGCGTGACCTTGATTCAGCTGAAATCGGTCACAATGACACACCACACGAGTGTCACGGACCGAAGTCCAAAAAAGTAAGATTCACTAACAATCTAACATCACCATTTAATTCCCACACTGCAACTGGCACAAATAGCACCCCATCAAAACGGGGCAGCAAACGTCGCTCGGACACGCATATAGACCAAGAACAGCATGCCAAACGCACAAAGAACATAGTTAAGAACACCAACCCTGATCATAAGGATATAACAATGCCGACAAAGCCTGTTGATAAAAGTTCAAATCGCTTTTTTCGGATTGTTTATACCCCAGGTCGAGGGACTGGTAGTAACTCAACTATTCCCTCTAATCCACAGGTCCCTCCCGGACGGTTCAGATTCATGGACTCAATGACCGAGGAGCAAACCAAAAGATGGATAGAAGGCAGGGCTCTCACCACCAACGCGCAGCGTCAGGCCACCCGATTCTCGTGGATCGACCAGGCGTTGGAATACAACATCAGCACCTACTGGGCCTTTGGTACCTGTGGCCTTCCTCCCTGGGCAGTGGGTGACGAAAAAACGGTAAATGACATATTCCAAATTAGATGCAACGCGGGGAGAGAGATCATGGAAGTGGTCCGTGAAAAACTCCGCAGACAGCATGAGGAAGAAAAGGATAAAGGTGAGAAAATCCTGAATGAGCTGGAAGCCGAATTCAACGACATGCAGATAGCCGCCAGCAGAGCCGCAGTTCGCACCCACACTGATCGCAACCTCGCCAGTCTCACAAAAACCCTGAGCGAGCGAAAGGAATGGCTGATCGACCATCAGCCATCCCTTGTGGAGGCAATAACAATGCGGCCTGACAAATCTTCAAACAATCGACGACAACACGAAGCTGATGTCGAATCCCAGGAAGATCTGGCTGAAGATATGGATCTTGGTTTCGACACCGGAGATGACGCGGCCCCACGCAGCCCGACTGGCGACGAACCAGGCTGGTCAACGTCTACAAGGGGACGTTCACTCTCTGGGAAACGTAAACGAAGCCAAGACCATAACTGCTCAACCAAACGCAAACCAGCAGCCTCCGCGGGCAGTAGTCATGAACAAGCTTCTGATGCCCGACCACCGCGCCCTAGACGTAGACCGTCTGCCCCTGAATACAATACTGAACCAAACCAGTCAGCTGGCAAGAGGGGTTACGACCCCCAGTCACGCGATGGTGATGAGTGGCAGTTGGTCAGAGGACGTGGCCGAGGCCGACAGAGAGGCAGGCGACCTTATCCCAACCGCAGAACCTACGACCACGAGTGGAACGGGCCCGAGGACCGGTCTTTTCGCCAAGGCGGACGGGGAGCTCACGGCCCTCGTCGGGACGCCGCCCAATACGACGGATTGAACAGTCCAACGTACGTGAGACCGAAGTTCAGCGGACGACGACGCCGCCGACAGACCCAAGATGTGGACATGTAGAGAACACTGATTGGCTGACGAAAAGAATGGACTGTATGTCCATCAAAACACCCCCGGACTCCGACCACGAAACGTTTGAGAATGCCGATTTGAATAAATCTTCTGATCATTCCTACTTCGATTTAGTCTCAAATGTTTCCCTTAGTCAGAGTCACTGGGACGTAGTGGGCAAAATATGTCCCCTTCAAACCAATGATTATTGTACTATGTTCGCCAACAAAGTAGACCAAGAGATGTCATCTTTGGCCAATATTGACAATGTAATCAACCTTTCGGAACATATCCTGTCAGAAACAGAATTAGAAGTCCTCAACAAGGGTCTAAAGTTTTGCCCCACCCCTGGTGAGCCTGACATGGGAGAAATTAGACGAGATTTGGATAAGTTTCATCGCTCACTGCGCCTGAAATGTCATTTCAATAAAATGGGAAAATCGAATGAGCAAACTGAACCAGGGCCCAGTACAGGGCCTTTCTCGGAGGTCAATAAGATAAAAATTAAATCCAAAAGTACTTGGAATCCCCCAGTAGGCCCACAGAATCTGGAAACCATTGTCTCCATTAATGAATTGGGTGTCCTAGATTCCAATATATCAACTTCAAGAAAGAAGAATCTGAAGCCATCACATGGTGAGTCAGTAAAACTCCTATCAAAAAATCCAGATATCGTGATCAAACCTGCGGATAAAGGTGGTGCCATAGTCATCCAAAACCGTAAAGATTACATATCCGAGGGCGAAAGACAACTTGCAGACACAGCGTTCTATGAACCGCAACCATCGGATTTAACCCTAGAACACAACAGCAAAATATGCTTATATCTAGAGGCGATGGTCAAACGTGGTGAGATAACAGATAAAACGCGGAAGTTTCTGACAACAGACACCCCGCGAACTTCACAGTTATACCTCCTACCCAAGGTTCACAAAAATATAACACCCGTACCAGGTCGCCCAATTGTGTCAGCAAATGAATGCCCGACAGAACGCATTTCGGCCTTTGTAGACCACTTCCTGGCTCCAATAGTCAGAACAGGCCGCTCTTATATCAGAGACACCACAGATTTTCTGAACAAATTGGCCCAGCTAGGCAATTTGGGAAACAATGCCATATTGCTTACACTGGATGTGTCTTCTCTGTACACCAATATCCCCAATGATGAAGGCTGCCAAGCAGCCTATAATGCCCTGGCAAACCATCGTGAGGACTCAACCCAACCTAGCAACTTATCGCTGGTTGAATTACTGGCACAGGTCCTGGCGTTCAATAATTTCCAGTTCAACGGCTGCAATTATCTACAGGTGGGAGGCACGGCGATGGGCACGCGAGTGGCCCCCTCATACGCAAATATATTCATGTCTGATTTTGAACAGAAACACGTATATACGTATCACCTACAGCCACTAGTTTGGTATAGATATATCGACGATGTTTTCTGCATTTGGCCCCATGGGGAGACCAAACTGCAAGATTTTGTAACGCATCTCAACTCAGCCCATGCCTCAATCAAATTCACTGTGGAACAATCTAGGAGCTCAATCAACTTCTTAGACACCACAGTGACACTCAAGTCTGGGGATATCTCGACCAGTCTCTACTGCAAACCGACCGACAGGAACAATTACTTACCATTTGACTCTGCCCACCCCTACCATTGCAAAAAGGGCCTTCCATATGGCCAGTTCCTGAGAATTCGGAGGATCTGCAGTGACAAAGTGGATTTCGTCCATCAGAGTGCGAAAAAAGGAGCCCTTCTACGCCAGAAAGGCTATCCAATGAAACTGGTAAAAGAATCCTTCCAGAGGGCATTGGCACAGGATCGAAACAAATTGCTCGAACCAAAACCGGAAAAGGAAAAGGCATACACAACGCCCCAAACCTTTCTCACTACCACTTACAATCCCGCCTACAATGGGCTGAGTGAACAAGTGAGAAAAACATGGGACCTCCTAGACAGAGCGAACACAACTAGGCCGATCCATGAAGGAGGCCTAACCGTGGGCTATCGAAAGCCAAAAAGTCTACGGGACTTGCTTGTGAAAGCCAAACTTCCACCTGACCGAGAAACCATCACGCAGACACCGGTCGCCAAAAAGAGCCGGACATGCAACAACCAGAAATGTCGCTATTGTCCGAAACTGAACAAAAATGGGAAAATTATTTCCCATTCCACCAGTCGACAATACAAGACACGCCAGAACGTGACTTGCAAAAGCAACAACTTGGTGTATTGCATCTCCTGCAAACGGTGTGGAAAACAATACGTGGGCCAAACAAAAAACACTCTGCAAGAGCGTTTCCAGAACCACTTTTACCACATCAGTAGGAAAACCGGCAAAACAGAAGTGTCTAGACACCTAAATGACGCCACACACAATGGTCTCGAGGATGTCGAAATACACATACTGGAATTCACACACTGTGACCCCAGTAATGAAGTGACGACTAAAAAGAGACTACAGCTCGAGTTCAATTGGATCCATCGCCTCCGTAGCCAGATCCCAAAGGGCTTGAACTCACTAGACAATATGTATTAAGCTGAGGCCACCCAAGTACATGAGCATGATAATGAAGTCTACATCACGTCATATATTAAAATATACGATACTAAACGGTATTACAATCTATTTGACGACATAATCGTGCGAATGGTTCCACCCAAAAGTGTACACTACAAAAAGCCCCCGCTCACAAAGGAGAGTTAAGTTTGTAAACGACCCATTCACTGCCACCACCGAAAACCTAGAACTGGTTGCCAAGACCTGATGCAACCTCCAACGAGTCCCCAATGGATATGATTAGCCAGGAGATATTCGACGATGTTCGAAAAATATCCTAAGATCCCCAATGAGTGGACACCGCGCTCCATAATATTCGGCCTGATGAGGTATGACACCGAAACCGTGCCCACGACCACAGCCGGTTAGTCCCCAAAAAGTTGATAAATATTTTCAACATCTATACTCATCACAGAAATCCCAAAAGGGAACTCTGTGATTTTGGTGACTATGACCAGCATACAAGCAAGTCAGAGAGCCCGTCAGCATAAGACACCACATAGGCCAGTACCCAAGAGTAACACCAGGCGGCATGACCAGCCACCACCCCTGTAACTCACTGGGCCCAGCTTACAATGGTGCAGCAGACAGAGTGCCACTGACCAATCACCACACAGTATGGTAGTCAGGCAGTGAGGTCAGAGAGTAACTTTGGGTGAATCACCCATAGTCGCGGTAGCCGATGGACAGTGAGGACCACCCCCACGTTTCTGCTAGTTTTGGCTCTTTTTAAAAGACATCTTAATTAAAACAAAAAGACATACCCAGACTTTCTAGTTATGTATCATAGAACTTGCATTTTGCTCTATGTATAACCCTTTGTACCTCATCACTTGGCACTTTGTGTCATGCATTTTTGATGGATTTATGGTGTCCAACCCTATCATATTCAGAAACCCATGTCTCAGCTTCTACTTGGAATATTCAAAAGCTGTTTTCATCAATAGAAAATTTAACATTTCTTCTACATTCATTATCATGTCATTTAAGCCCCAGAATCACATGGAAAGTCACAATTATTGAGATGTTTGTCCTGCTTAATAATTAACAATGGATCCCCCTCAAGTCCCTGTGGCAACGTCTGTCAACGAGAGTGGTAGAATGCATACAGTTATATGAATAAGCAGTTCCTGTGAGGTATTTGGAATAAGGGATTGAATAAACTTATCAAGCTGTATCTAAGTCAGAGACTCTTTGTTGGTTCCCTGTTGTAGCTGCAACGTGTTCATTACCCAGAAAGATCATTCAGTCAGCATTACACACACTGAATTATGATCCAATTATTTCATTTGAAACTAGCCTAGTTAACTGAATGATTCTCTGCAAGTAGTGGTTTCTGTTGTAAGTTAAAGTGACGATTTAAACAATATTTGTATTATTGTAGAATATTTAATGTTCCCAAATAGTACACAATATCACAATACCATCCAAGTAAAGTTACATCCGAATGTTTAAACATTGGCAGAACCATGTTGCCAGGAAATGGTCTCAATGAATCATCACTATTACAATCAAATGGTAGCGATGGAGAAAAATTTTGGCAAGCACAACTGATATATGTCAACCCCGTTATAATTTAGAAATAAGAGAGTACATTCAAATTGCTTTAATAAGGCCACATATAGGATAAATGTAATTCTTATACACATTCAGATTTTTGTTTTATCTGTACTTTTGGCAGTGACATTCATTCTCTTGAACAATAGGATACAAAACAATAGGCTATCCAGAACTGAGAGTCTATCTGGTAAATCTTTGATTAAAAAATCGTTCAATTACAAATCATTCATTCAACTGACATGCAGTTTCATGGTCATCGGTATGACCTTTACTATGAGTAGTGACACAGAGACATTTAAAGCACAATGCGTATGCAATATAATATTCTACTCTTGTACCTACATGGCCGGGTAGAGTATATATAAAGGAGGCACAAAGATCTACAGCCACACTTGAGGTTCAAGACTTCATTAGACTACCGAACCAAAATGCTTCGTTTTGTGCTCCTCGTTGCAGTTGCCTTCTGCGTTGCAGAGGCTTCTTATCATTATGGACGTGCTGCACCTCACAAGTAATAGTACTGCGGCCAAGGAGGCTTTTTGGGAGTTGACCCCAACCGGAGGTATAACAAGCTGAAACCAATTTTTTCCATTTGTA
Organism: Lepidonotus clava; assembly: GCA_936440205.1. Classification (NCBI taxonomy): domain Eukaryota; kingdom Metazoa; phylum Annelida; class Polychaeta; order Phyllodocida; family Polynoidae; genus Lepidonotus; species Lepidonotus clava. The sequence continues at coordinate 13,181,628 of OW387138.1, forward strand.
CACCATGTCCCGCACCCTGCCTGATAGTTTGTACTAAAAAAAGTGCGTCCCAGCATATCGTAAATCACTGGTTTCCATGGCAACCACCCAAAAATCAGGTAATTCTGAAATCAACACTATTTTTGATATATCTTCCTTAATTATCAAGGTAGAAGCACAAATGAGATATCAAAATTAAGCATTCCTAGAGTTCTATGGGATAGAAGGCTGAAATGGGTTGTCTTGGTTACTGGGTTGCCATGGTTACCAGAAATAACTCCAAAATTGACCATAATTTCAGTTTTTCTTCTCTTCTTGTTACCATGGCAACCGTAAATATGGGTTTAGCAAGGAACAACATATCTCATCTCAACAGTACATATCCCCTCTATATGGAAACGAGTGTTTTTTGTCAAAACAATGATATGGAATGCAGTAAATGACTGGTTTCCATGGAAACAACTCAAAATTCATGTTATTTCAAATTTAACAGTATTTGGACAGTATCTCCCTTAATATACAAGATAGAAACACAAATGATATGTCAAATTGATGCACTCTGAGAGTTACATTGGATAAGAAACTGAAATTGGTTGTTTCTGTCACTCGGTTGCCATGGTAACCCAAAATTACCTCAAAAATGACAATTTTTTCACTTTTTCTCTCATTCCCGTTACCATAGCAACCAAGAACATAGATTTTAAGGTATAACAGAGTACAGTCTATCTTATCTGAAGTGTATTAGTCTCTTGTGTGTATATTTAGGGTTTGTACTGAAATATCTTGAGCATAGAATATAATAAATGACTAGTTTCCATGGAAACCGGCTCAAAAAAATAAGGGTTTCTTAAAATAAAGACTAAAATGGCCATATCTTCCTTAATATTCAAGCTAGAAGCACAAGTGAAATATCAAATTAAAGCACTCCGTGAGTTTTATTGAATGGCACATTGAAATTGGTTGTCTTGGATACTCAGTTGCCATGGTAACCACAAATAACCTCAAAATTTACCATAATTTCAGGTTTCCCTCCTGTTTCTGTTACCATAGCAACCATGAATTTAAGGTATAACCAACCAACAACTATCTCATCATAGGGGTAAATGCTCTTCCTTAAAGATTTGGATGAAATCATTTCAAAACCATGCTAGGAAATATAGTAAATGATTGGTTTCCATGGAAACCACCCAAAAATCAGGTTAGCTAAAATTAATTAATATTTGGGCCATATCTTCCTTAATATTCAAGATAGAAGCACAAGTGAAACATCAAATTAAAGCACTCTGGGAGTTCTATTGAATGGTATGTTGAAATTGGTTGTCTTGGTACTCAGTTGCCATGGTAACCACAACTAACCTCAAAATTTACCATAATTTCAGGTTTCCCAACCAGCTACTATCTCATCATAGGGGTAAATGCTCTTCCCTAAAGATTTGGATGAAGTCATTTTAAAACCATGCTAGGAAATATAGTAAATGACTATCCATGGAAACCACCCAAAAATCAGGTTAGCTAAAATTCATCAATATTTGGGCTGTATCTTTCTTAATATACATGATAGAAACACAAATGTCTTGTCAAATAGATGCACTCAAAACATTCTATGGCTGATGCTGTTTTGACAATACCAGTGAGCAGTCTGTGATCCGCCCTGGAAAATATGTGTGCATCCCTGAACTAGTCTAGGGTCAGACCACTAGCACCTGCCATGCTTGCAGTCTTCACCCTACTTTTCATAATTTATTTCGCACTGCATGGCAGCTTAGACCGTATAGGTTTTCTAGTTTGTGGAGTATGTGTACCCCCAAATATGACCATATATAGAAGTCCTTCAATCTCTAAGAGGATGAATTGGGGACCCAGATTTCATAGGAACTCTATGTTAAACCTACAATCTTCTCTGTATTTCTGGTTTTTGATTGCCAAATTCCGAATTCTGAATTTGCCAGCAATTTCCTATATATTTCAATGGTGACTTTAGCATAAATGACCAACTCATCTCTCGGGCTTGACCAGAGGACAACAGCATTGCATTTCTGGAGAAAAAGAATATGACTGATGACCAGTATAGATGCTTGAATTGACAACCATCTAAAACTTATCAATCTCTCTTACAATAAAAAAATGAATGTCTAATGAAGATCATGAACGAAGTTCATGAGTCAAAATGTACCTGTCATAACTAGTTTCCCTGTTAATACCAACAGTTATACCAAAAGAAATCAAGTATCCCCAAGAATCCCATGAGTACTTACCATTAGATGCACCTACGGGGTGCCCACACATGTTTTATAAGGTTTTATTTTGGTGCTGTCATTTATCAGGCTATTAGAAACGTCTTATTTTGCAGTCAGAGGTTACATAAACGTCTTATTTTGAGGAATCCATAAAGGATTAGAATTATTATGAACATACCTTTGCACAGGTATGTGGGACTGAAGAGGGTAATGCTTCGACATAGCTTTTACTCAGTGCCTGACAGGTTTGTGCTGGGGATTTTTCATTAAGCCCCATGCCCATTAACTGATTTGGGACAGTGGAAGGGTGAATCAGCATTCCCACCAGCCCACCCATTGGAGCGGCCGTTGATAGACGCTGACTGAACAAGGCATACCAACGCACAATTAGCTTGGCTTTCTAGATACAGGAAGATGATGTAATATCGGTGCCCCCGGGGGGTCTCAGGGCCGGAAGGGAGGACAGTTCCTTGGTCAGACATAAGGGGGGAATTGACCTCAGTCTGAGCAGCTCGGTTCTGGTACCTCCTGTGGGGATGGGAGCAGTTTAGAATTAGGTAATGGTGTAATTTTAGGCCATGACAACACAGTTAATGGGTCATTTTGTCCCCATGGTCAAGAGGTTTATGTACAAAATGGTCATCAGTCAGTAGGGGTCTCTGACTACAGGAGGGTGCTAATTAATGCCACCACTAACTACCCCTCTGATCTCACCATAGGGTGGGGGTGGTTATTTTAAGGGAACCATGGAGCATTTCTCCCTATATTTACCCAACTTGTTTTGTATTACCACAGCCATCGGTGCTAACCTCTGACACTGCTGCTGATGGCCATGTGAATCCATATCAAGCATGTTTCAAAATTTGGCATCGGTAGGGCATTTAGGGGAGGAAGGGAATGAAGGGATAAAGGGGTAAAAGGATAGAGCGTACCTTAGACATCTCAGGGGGACTTTCAGGCATAATTGTGGGAGGTTGGATGCATCATAGGCAACTTGAGTGCATAATAGGCACATCTGGGAGGCTATTGAGTGGATCTATTCGGCACACCTGTGGTACATTTTAGGCATTTACCAGGGGAATCCTTGTGGGATCTTAGTGGTTTTATATAGAACATAGGCTACAAGGTCTATGAATTTTGAGGCACATCTTAGGGGCATCTTATTGGCATCTTAGGTGGTCCTTTGGGGCATCTAGGTGGAATCTTAGGCACATCTTGGCACATCTCAAAGAGATTTTATATGCATCTTAAGGGGGATCTTTATGGGATCTAAGGGGCATCCTAATAGTATCTCAAGTGCATCTTAGGCATATCTAAGGGGATCTTAGGACCATCATATAACATTTTAGGTGCATGTTTGGTGTATCTTAAGGGGATCAATTTTGGGATCTTAGGTGCATCTTTTAGGGAGATCTTTGTTGGTTCTTAGGGTGGATCTTTGTGGAATTTTAGGTGCATCTTTAGGGCATTTTGCAGGATCTGTTTTACTATCTTTAGGGCATCTCTGGGAGATCTTTGATCTAAGGGTGCATCTTTGTGGAATCTCAAGTGCAAATTGGGCAAATGTTATGGGAATCTTTAGGTGATCTTTAGGTGCATCATTGAAACATCTTAGGTGCATCTTAGGGAATTATTATTGAATCTTGTTGCCATTCAGGAGGTATGAAATATCCAGAAAATAGGGAGGATATTTCCAGATTTTTTGTTCAGAAACTAAAAAAGTGGACATATTCAACAGGAAATGTACATCTATGGTTTAAATGGATTAGAAACAACAGATGTATACATTGAAAAGCAGAACTGGTGACTTGGGTTGAGAAAAAACTCATGTTCATACTGAACTGGCAAAAATCTGGAAATCTCTGAAAAAATAATGGGAAAATGATATCTCTGATCTTAGGCACATCTTCTGGATCCCAGAAAAATCTTAGATGCATCTCAGGTGAATCTTTCTGGGATCATACAGTGATCTTTGGTGTGTCATAGGCACCTTATGGGTAAGTTAATGGCATCTTAGGCGGATCACGGACTGCTCACTGGTATTTTCAAAACAGCATCAGCTGATGTCAACATGGTGTAGTCCTGGTTGGTACGGTGGTCTCAATCCTCCATATTTCAGCTCTTTGTACACCTTTAAATCAGTATTGACAGGCATTATAGAGGATATATTATGGATTATAAATATTTAGAGTTGGTCCAGGTCAATATGAAATGAAGAATTATGTCAATATTCATGATCAGCATCGACAGCAAGGTTAGTACTCTCCGCATGTCAACATGGATGATGGCAGGAGGACCGCATCAGCATCATGGTCATAAATCTTTTTGTTTCTTGTTTCGCCAATAACTCCTTTCCTAGTCCACATATTTAATCGATTTGATATTATATGGTCAAAATAAAAATGAATAGACCAGAGTTTTTCAGTTTTATTACCATGTGTGAATCTATAAGATCTACCTGGAACCTTGATATGACTATCCTTCAGGACTGTTTCTTGAGACTATAGATGAAATCTGTACACCTTATAGATGTCATACGTTGTATTTCTTGGACTTGAAAAGCTTGTACTACTGGTTGCTATGTTGAAAGAAATAAAAGGAAAACAAAATTATGATAAATTTTGAGGTCATCTTTGGTTTCTATACCAACTGGATAACCAAGACAACCCATTTCAGTCCTCTATGCCATAGAATGTTTTGAGTGCATCTATTTGACAAGACATTTGTGTTTCTATCTTGAATATTAAGAAAGATATACAGCCCAAATATTGATGAATTTTAGCTAACCTGATTTTTGGGTGGTTTCCATGGATAGTCATTTACTATATTTCCTAGCATGGTTTTAAAATGACTTCATCCAAATCTTTAGGGAAGAGCATTTACCCCTATGATGAGATAGTAGCTGGTTGGGAAACCTGAAATTATGGTAAATTTTGAGGTTAGTTGTGGTTACCATGGCAACTGAGTACCAAGACAACCAATTTCAACATACCATTCAATAGAACTCCCAGAGTGCTTTAATTTGATGTTTCACTTGTGCTTCTATCTTGAATATTAAGGAAGATATGGCCCAAATATTAATTAATTTTAGCTAACCTGATTTTTGGGTGGTTTCCATGGAAACCAATCATTTACTATATTTCCTAGCATGGTTTTGAAATGATTTCATCCAAATCTTTAAGGAAGAGCATTTACCCCTATGATGAGATAGTTGTTGGTTGGTTATACCTTAAATTCATGGTTGCTATGGTAACAGAAACAGGAGGGAAACCTGAAATTATGGTAAATTTTGAGGTTATTTGTGGTTACCATGGCAACTGAGTATCCAAGACAACCAATTTCAATGTGCCATTCAATAAAACTCACGGAGTGCTTTAATTTGATATTTCACTTGTGCTTCTAGCTTGAATATTAAGGAAGATATGGCCATTTTAGTCTTTATTTTAAGAAACCCTTATTTTTTTGAGCCGGTTTCCATGGAAACTAGTCATTTATTATATTCTATGCTCAAGATATTTCAGTACAAACCCTAAATATACACACAAGAGACTAATACACTTCAGATAAGATAGACTGTACTCTGTTATACCTTAAAATCTATGTTCTTGGTTGCTATGGTAACGGGAATGAGAGAAAAAGTGAAAAAATTGTCATTTTTGAGGTAATTTTGGGTTACCATGGCAACCGAGTGACAGAAACAACCAATTTCAGTTTCTTATCCAATGTAACTCTCAGAGTGCATCAATTTGACATATCATTTGTGTTTCTATCTTGTATATTAAGGGAGATACTGTCCAAATACTGTTAAATTTGAAATAACATGAATTTTGAGTTGTTTCCATGGAAACCAGTCATTTACTGCATTCCATATCATTGTTTTGACAAAAAACACTCGTTTCCATATAGAGGGGATATGTACTGTTGAGATGAGATATGTTGTTCCTTGCTAAACCCATATTTACGGTTGCCATGGTAACAAGAAGAGAAGAAAAACTGAAATTATGGTCAATTTTGGAGTTATTTCTGGTAACCATGGCAACCCAGTAACCAAGACAACCCATTTCAGCCTTCTATCCCATAGAACTCTAGGAATGATTAATTTTGATATCTCATTTGTGCTTCTACCTTGATAATTAAGGAAGATATATCAAAAATAGTGTTGATTTCAGAATTACCTGATTTTTGGGTGGTTGCCATGGAAACCAGTGATTTACGATATGCTGGGACGCACTTTTTTTAGTACAAACTATCAGGTCATAAAGTTGAGATATTTATCTTTCTAATGAGGTATGGCATGCTTTGTTATACCTCCGGTTGGGGTTTTTCCTTAAATAAGGCTCTTTTTGAGTTTGGCCGCTCTACTATAAGTATAGAATTACATTTTGGTTACTAATCAAGGTCAGTGTGAAATGATATATTATATCTGTGTTCATTCCACAGTCTTCTAAAATCTCATTTCTATAGATGCTGCTACTGTTTTCCCCTCGTGTTTGTGAAGAGATTAATTGTAAACTATGCATTTTTTTTTATGTTAGATCAGAGTCAAGTGTGAAAGGGAACAGTATTTTGTGTTAATTGGGTGTCAACATCAGGCCCAAGTGGGTGGGAGCTGGAACTGGAACTCTCTATCATGGAGAACTATGTTAAAACAGGCATCATTAACCTTAAAGTATCTTATTCCCCTCTTTGTTTATATTTAAATCAGATTTGTTAGGTTTGAATGTCATACTTTACTTCTTTTGATGAATTGTAATATCTTTGTTCTTCAAGTGGTTACGAGTCAAGCGTGAACAAGAACAACGCTGTTCGCCAACTGGGTGTCAATGCCAGGGCCAACTGGGCAGGAACTGGAACTGGAACCGCCTTCAAAGATGGAGTTCCCGGCACTCCTCTGGGTGTGACTGGTCATGACAGATACTCCTATGGCCATGGACGTGGCTACGGCGGCTACGGTGGACATCATGGTGGTTATGGAGGTTATGGAGGCTATGGAGGTTATGGTGGCCATCGTGGTGGCTATGGAGGATATGGTGGCTATTAATTTGGAAATGTAAGTTACTATAACTTTCTATTTATTCAAATAAATGTTTTACATTTTCTGAAGTCAATATCCCACCTATTCTGAATTAAATATAGTAATTTCATTTCTATAATGGGCAGGTATTATGTATGTCTTATAGATAACTCTAGAAGCGCAATTATGTCTTCATACTTTGCATGACATGTACACAATAACTGAATTTGTATTAGCACTCACAACTGAATTCCCATTCAATTCCCATTTCAGTACAGAACCAGCAGATTCTTCACAAGGAGGAAATGCATACATATGTCATTGCACCGATTGTTCTTTCTTAGCTCATAGGCAATAAAAATCCCATTGCATTAAGTAATCTCCGTGTTCTTATTGATTGAGACATCATTGTAAACAGTATATCTTTTTTCAGGATGTCTTTGAAACATTCTTGAGAGATATTGCTTAAGGCTCCTTTGCCATGTGTGATGACTATATAGGAATGCATTCAGGATTTTAGTAGGAGTTCTTAAATACTGAATGATAAATGATAAGTCAAGTAGGCTTTGTTACAAGTTAGGACAAAATAGAATGTTAACATGAAAATGTAATCAGGAAGTGTATGAAAATATATATTGTATGAAAACACAAGTTGTACAAAATTACACTGTCCGAGTGATCCGAATTGTACTAGATGTACAAGTGTCGAAACATATGAAAGCTGACATGTACGAAAATAAAGTGACCGGAAATGACCCCGGCAAAAGGTCAAAGTGACCATGTGATGTTGATTAGCCAATGAGAGGCCAGTTGTGGCTATATGAGGAGTGTTGTCTCATGAGAATAAACAGTTCCATCTTGGTACTCACTGTGTTTGCACGTCTTTTTTTCCTGGGAAAGGACTACGAGATGACTTAAAAGACTAAAGCAGCTGGAGAAATAGGTCCTAGAAGCAAGATTCGAACCAAGTTTAGCCTAGAGAGGGAAGCTGGACTTAGAAGAAATTGGGGCAATGACACTGGACAAACAAAGGTACGAGAATGGGAACAAACAGACCAAGGGGCCAACATTAGAGACAAGACTACGGGTGACTGGCAAGCAAGCTACCACCCCTTTAATTTTGGCGTCATCCCCATCTTATGTCTAGGATGGTTGGTCCAACGAGACTTTCAGGAGCTCGACACGAAACCCCAAACCCAGACACTGTTCGAACAGTAACTCCAGCCCTCACCGCCCTACCCCTCCTGTAACAAGATCCTGTCGGCGGCTGCTTGCTGGATCCTCCAAGTCTTATCCCAACCACCGACCACCCCTGTATGTATGGAATGTCTCTGAGGACCCTAGGACTGGTTGCTCAATCCATTCCCCTCCAGCTTAAATTTGCAGCTGACACAAACGAGTGTTTGTGCTACTTGTCCTGCTCATGATGTCATGATGTCGAGAGCGACCAGGCTGAGAATAATTGAGTCTGAATACAAATGGGGAACCATGGAAAGAGCATTTTGCTCCCCGGTTCTTCCCTGCAACTTTACACCATGTGTGGTATCACTACATGAAATATTGATTAAAGGAAATGGCAAAAGAAAAAAATCACATCATATTCTGCATACAAACGTTTGATTCAGTATGAGATGATACTTTTTTCTGCTACAGAAATATATTTTTACTGTTGAACTTTAAAGCAGTTATATAGATAATGCCTACATACAAAGTCAACCTGGTAACTTAATTTCATTGGCCAAAAACCTAAAAATTTACCATATTCGGGCACTCGCCAGTAAAATTGGTGGTAAATCATCAAACTTGCTTGATAGCAAATGTAGATAGTGCAAATCTAATGCGAATACCAACGCAAATGTCAATGTGAATATCATGCCCAATGCAAATGGCAAAAGAAAACATCTCTTCTTTACTACACTACGCGTTGGGTCCTCACCTAATCACCATGTCTCAGCGATGTTCTGGTTAGGTTAAGTCACAACTCAACTAAATCAGAACGTCACAATTACCTTGTTTCTTAGTCTAGCCATAACCATTGATAGTACTGTTTATCAACACCAGAGGACAGTGCAATACCATTCCAGTTGAGGTAAGGCTTAAGTTCAAGGTTTTGTGGTTTATATCACTATTTTCCAGATATGTTTAAAAACTGCTGAAACAGTATTCTTCATCAAATATTAAACTATCTTCTGGGAACTTGAGGGGTGGGGGACGTGGCTTGTCGGTTCCTGTGTCAGGACCACAATGAACAAAGAAAACTGAATTTGGTGCCAAAACATCTGGCAATGTGCCAGGGTTCCCTATCCTGCTTTCTCAGTGGTCAGAATTGTTGTCTGATTCAGTAGGAGGCCTCTGATTGGTCCTTCCTTGGAGAAAGTGCAAGCTTTTTTTGGGGATCAACATAATACTTATGTTGAATCCGAAAAAGGTTTTATAAATATCTTCTGGGAACTTATTTATATCTTAGTTTAATTGTTTTGGCTGAAATCAATGACCAGTACCATGAAAACACCCTTTTCAGTCTTTCACAATGGGATACTGAGTGGATCTGTCCCCTGGCCTGATATGCGACATTTGCAAGCTATGGAAAGGGCCTGTGTACACAAGTACTTACTTAAAAGGCCCCAAATCACTGTGACCAAAGCTGGAAACCAAGATTTCTTGTCTTGGGAAAGTAACAGTACGATGTATAGTGTAATATTTGGTCCTAGGTGGGTCACAAAATAACCTTAACAGAACCTGTCTCAAAATAACCTTATTGGAACATAATTTGGGTTACAAAATGATGTTATATTCACGTCGCCAGTATGTCATGATGCAATGTCGCAGCAGTAGTTTCTAATCCAAACAATCATTCTTTGAAAGTTGCAATGTGATGTTGCAGAAACACGTACCAAGAATGTCATTTTGTGATGTCGCAGAAACACGTGATAAGAATGTCATTTTGCGACATCACATTGGAAGTCTCAGAGACATGATTGGGTGCCCTCAAATCTACGTCTATAGAACGTCAAAATGTGACATAACAAGAACCAAAAAATGACGTCACAATAACATTATTATAACGTCATATTTTTGCCTGGGAGAGTTCTAGTGTATCTCAGCCCTACAGTGTTATAGATGGTGAATCTTGAACAACTAAAAAACCTTGGCCTAAATGAACGAACAACTGAGTTGGAATCCAGAGTAAACATGAACAAGGACATTAATATTAATCTATGCTTTCACATGAGTTAGATCTATAGATTTGTAATGTTGAGAACAGTCTTGCCACAGATATTAATACATTTAAATCAAATACTGAGCTCAAAACTTCTCAGAATGAAAAAGATATTTATAGTTTAAAGGATAGAGAAGAGAGGATACTGGAGATGGATACTGCAACAGCGAACAGCGAATAGTAGTTTTAGTGTCAGTATCTCAACCTAGGTGGCAGCATTGAGAAGTGTTTGTCCAATGACATTGTAGCATTATTTGAATTCCAATTTTGGATCCAACTGTCATTTCCTGTTGGGGGTTATGTAACCTTAAAGTGTTATTTTAGATGGTGAGGAGAATCAGGGTGTGGTTACTTTAACTGATAACTGCATAATAAATGGTAGGATATCGATCAAGGTGTTCACACCAGGGTGACAGCTGTGTGGATGGTAGATCAATCATGTTTGAGCATTTGTCGGTTGTCCAATTGCAATGTACAGGCCTCAAAGCGGGGATCATGAAAAAAAGGTCCCTTTTTAAGGCCGTAATTTAACAAATAAATGTCAGATAATGGGAAAAAAGGTCATTTGAAATTCGCTGTTTTGTCTAATTTTATTATGAAACTAGACCAAACCACATTTTTAACTGCTTTATGCTTGGTGCTATCAACCAAAACAAGATTTAACATTAATTTCATTTTTGGATTGGATTTCTACTGGCAGACCTCAATGATAGACACTATGTCTTCAAACTTTTCCTCAATAATGTGATAGCTCAAATCTACAAGGCCTGCAAACCTATGAATACTAGATCACAGAGTTTCACATAATTGTTCAGTGAAAGTGGTGTTCGACTATGAACATTAAAGCTCTAACCTTTTAGGATGCTACAACAGCTCAGAGTCTGGAAAGCACGAGATAGCATTAGTCTGATATTCTATCACAGTAACAGTCCCATAACTCAATAGGTATTCCTGTTCTTTTTCAACCTCTTCTTCTAGCAAATTAGGAGTACTTTGTGATTATTCAGGAATTTGAAAAACGCACCTTTAGTAATGGAACTCTCTTGCCGCTTAGGCCTAGAGGTGTTACTTTGATCTGAATATTTTAGATCTGTATAAACATGTACTCTATTCACACAAAATAATCAATAGTATAAAACACTGGAATATTAAACTGTTAAACTCGAAACCTTGTGCATGTCAAACAAAATGATGGAAAATGTAGGAACGGGTTGTATGGTTGAATGAGTAGATAAATCTATAGATTTCGAAAGATCAATGGTATCGTCATAATTGACAGACTGATCTAGGCCTTACAGACCCCTGTGGTCTGTCGCATAACGGGTCTCGCTGTTGCGAGGGTTGTCCACCATAGCGAGACCCGCCCCTGTTCAACAGCGAGTGGATCCAACTTTGGCGATAACAGCGATGTTTGTCCACCTGATTTTGATTGCTTTTTAATGAACAAGGATGTCCTTGTTATGTGTAATATAACAGCGACACATATCACAACAGCGATATGTGTTGCTATTATCTGTGTCACAACAGCGACACATATCGCAATAGCGACATCCCTATTCACAAACTATCGCTGTTTCATTTGTTTACCATGTTCCCATTGTTATCACCAGGAGTCGCCATAGTATTTTCGGAGCACCATCTTGCGGGACTCAAGTGAACTATCTCATAAACATAAAAACCGGAGTGATAATTTTCCCGGAAGTCTTCCTGCGGCAGCTTTCCGAAACAGACACGGCGTCCACGAAGGCAAAGGAAAAACATGTCCGGGAAGGTAAATATGCAATGACACCATTAGGAATTCATATAATAAGTTAGTTTATCTACTTATTGTTGAAGTACAGCCGATTAATATCTTGTTAGTTTGTTAGTTTTTGCGTCTAACCGTACATAAGGTGACGCCGTTTTGCCCTCCCCTATTATCGCTCATGCCACCGGCAACGTAAAAGGTAATTTTAAAACAATATACTCGATAGAAATATTACTTCCCGGAATCTTGTACATGTGATGTCAACATTTCTTGAAAGTTCGATGAGTTTTAGTTTGAACCACTTCATTATAACACTCCTCCTGGTCATATGTTGGTTTCCATGAAGTACTGTGGGTCATCAGTTTACTGAAGCCCCATACCCACTAGGCGATTTTGTGATTTTGCCTCCAGCAATCATTTTTTCCTATGATGGCCCGTCATTCTCAGGTATTGAAATCTATATGTTTCATCAGAATCGTCTGTAAAATCGTTGGGTTGTTAACTGGGCTATTTTATAGAACCTGTTCATTCCAAAAAATAGCTTAATGATGCTTCCTGACGGAAAAATCACCAAATAGGTATAGGGCTTCAATTAATTCTGCTTCCAATTTAATGTGGAAAACATTCCTTTTTTTTTACGTATCTATTTAAATTGAAAAAGGAAAAATTTTAATTTTGAGTTACCAGGTACATGATAGCAATTCTATGTACAATTTCAAATACAAATTTGTAAAAATCATTTTTACTTTAAATAGAAACGACATCGAACTGTGCTAGACTATGAGGAGGACGTCTCTGCAGAACGTGAGGCCGCAAGAAGAGATCGAGATCGACAACCAGCTCGAAAAGTCAGAGTAACCAGCACCTCCCACGCAGGTGTACCTCTTGGTGCAGTTCCCAAAGACAAAGTCCATAGAACCTTGAAGACTGGTGTGTCAAGTAACTATCCATCCACGAGTGGATTACAAGGTTTATATGCACGATCAGAAGGGCCTGTGGGTAAAGTTAAGAAAACAAAAAGACCACCTATAGTTGCCAAACCTAGGGCGCCTATCGTACCCAAAGCACCTATGAGCACACCAACAGGGACGTCAGAGTCGGACAAAGAGCCTGCAGAAGGCCTAGATGACACCCTCAATGATCCTGACTATGTGGATATGCCTCAGGAGACAGACAGTGATGAAAACGAAGTAAGGGACACTGATTATATCATCCCGGCCTCCCAAGAGTCCAATCGTAAATTGAAAAGGCAAAGACGACCCAGGTTTCTATATTACACTAAAAAAGTTGTCTCCTCAACATGAGTTCCATTATTGATGTAGTAAAAGGTGTGATCTATCTATTTACTTTAAAAAAAACCGGTACTAGGCTAACACAAAATGTTAAGAACCAGCCAACATATAAATCAAAATAATTTATAATTAGAAGTGTAAAACATCGTACAAATCATCTTCAACTTTACATTTACATGAGAGGCTTTCAAGTATATATCACAATAATACATCAAGAATAACATTCTGTAAAAATGTTGGTAACCGTTACAGCAATGACGCAATTAAAAGAAAAGAAACTAAAATGAAATTAGACTCTATATTGCATCCGATTATGGTGTTCTATATTTGGGATGATGCTACAATTTTGGTGTTTTATACCTACCCTAGGACAAAAAACAGTTCAAGTGTTGGCAAACAACGTATCCGTGCACGATTTTGGACTGAGGATGAACTGTGCCGTTTATTCACCTCTGCCAATTACTACAAGAGGGAGCTCAAAGGTCCCTACAAATTTGTAGGTGATGCTATCTTCCTCCGCACAGTAGCCAGACAGCGTGTAACAGGTATAAGATTATTTAGATATTTAACAATAGCCAAAATACAAAAACAATGTGACGTCACTTTAAACTGTGTATTTAAGTTATCCAGTCTAATCGGCATTTTTGAAAAATGATGCACTTCAATGGTAATATGGCTAATTCAAATGTATAATGACTGTCATGTTTGACCCCATAAATCCTGACCTTATAATCAGAGATATTCTTTTAAAAACAATAAATATTTTGAGAAAATAGAGATTTTGAAATACTGATTTATTGTTGACCGCTTTTTGAAAAAAAACAAAAAAAAGGTCATTTGTAGAGTCTAACTAAAATTGTATGTTCCTGCTCATAGCTACAAAGAGTGTTTCGAGAAAACATACTGACCAATCCCTGCTTACTGTCTTTGAAAGCATGTCATCGATTTCAATCCAAAAGTGAGAAATAATGTTGAATCATCTAAAAAAGAGCAGTACCAAGCATAAAGGAACACTGAAACATGTGGTTTTTATCAAAATTCATAAGGAAATTAGTTACAACTATGCACTTTAACTGAATTTTTTTTCCCTTATCCGACCTTTATTTCTTAAATTGTGGCCTTTTAAAGGTACATTTTTTGGAATGATCACCGCTTTGAGGCCTGTTACTGTAAAACATGTGTCTGGTGATTGAATGGACATATTAATATTTCAGACGACGTAAATGAAGAAAAACCACCGAAAGAACGACGCTCCCTTGCGGAAGTCAAGAACAAGTTAAGCCACTATCAAACTTTTGCAAAAAAGGCTGTGAGTACATTCATTATTAATCTATAAATATTTATTATTTTTGTTTGTCATTTAGAAATAGTGTTCGTACACGTCATGAAGGCATTCTATTCTTAACTAGTGCACAATGTAAATGTAAATTTACAATTCATTCTTCTTGGCGTCTGTACAAATAAAAAAGTATGCTCATTTTCCTTTTAAGAGGATATCGATAAATTTTAAATGCATCTAACACTTCCTGTTCTGTAAAACTTAAATTAATTATTTATATGCCTATTTATCTTCCCAGTAATAGCGTGTAATGTTTTGAGTATTCAAAGTAAAAAATAGATGGTATTTGGAGCAAAAATAATTTCATGAAAAACATGTAAGACTAGGTCTCTTTGTTACGTTATGTAAGAAATATTCTTTTTCTTTGTACGATGGAAATTGATGCCTGTATTTAAATTTTTGTTACATTCCGTACAACTACACTTCAAATTGTATAAAGCTAACTTGTTTTAAAGCTGTAATTTCTGAATTTCTTACTCCAGCACGAAGAACTCGTAATGAGGTATGGCTATAGCGGTGCTGGGAAGGTCCCAGAGGAAGAACATCTCCGCGAGTCTGTTCTGCTGGCAATTGAATACACGGGTATAGATGTCGTTGTGGGTGAGTATATAT
Organism: Lepidonotus clava; assembly: GCA_936440205.1. Taxonomy (NCBI): domain Eukaryota; kingdom Metazoa; phylum Annelida; class Polychaeta; order Phyllodocida; family Polynoidae; genus Lepidonotus; species Lepidonotus clava. Next base: position 13,197,068 of record OW387138.1, read on the forward strand.
GTCCATTCTAGTATAACGGATAAAACTATTTATATCTTATTTTTGAAAATAATTTTTCTTACATAACCATTGTGTACAATAATTTTTAAAGACTCGAATGCTTTTTTCTGTACTAAAAATTATGCCTCTCTGGTTGTTAAGATTCTGTTTCTCAGAATGATCAACATTTAAAGAAATAAAATACATATCACTATCTCTAGTCGTCTGTCTCCAGGCAATTTAAGTTTAAAATATTACCTTTCTCCTGGTGATAACATCCAATACCCTTTTCATGTTTAAACTTGAAATGACGACTGTGGAGGGTATCTTTGGGTTTTTAATTACATGAAGTAACTTCAATTTTCCTGTTCATTTTGTCTTCCCTGTACATCCAAATGAAATGAATCAATACCATTGAACTAACGTTTCTTGCAATTACTGCTTATATAATTTCAGGTATACCAGGTTTGAAACCTGCAGCTCTTGCCAAGAAGCCGCCAAGTGCGATGAGGGAACCAAACCCACGAGAGGCCATTCTTCGAGAGAAACTACTGGAGCGTGGTGGTGCATCACGGGCTACTACCTCTGCTACCCTTTTTCCCGGATCTTCACGCGACGAGTCATTACTGGAGCAAGCACAGTCATCTGATGAGGAGGATGTAAATTATGATGCTTACGGGCGTCAGTTGCAGAAGAGTGATACAACCGTTCCTCCCAGGAAGACAGCCATTCCTCAGAAAAAGACTTATGACCCGGTTGACCTGTGGCAGCGTGTGACCACCTCTACCCAAAAGCAACCTAATAAGCAGCCCACACAACGTCAGAAACACCCTAGAAAGCAGGTTTTTACAATAAATAACGAAGAAGAGGAGTTCAACCTTCGTACTCCGCAACATTCAGAGGGGTATCAATATTCCTTTCGAAGCATGGGAATTGAATCAACTCCTCAGTTGAAAAACAGACTACAGGCTGAAATTCAAAACTACACCCTGGAGTCCTCTCAACCCCCGGATACACTTCCAGACCTGCCGGACACACGAGTTTCCAAGGGTAAAAGTGTCCAAAAGAATGTTAAGTCAAACAACAGTGGAGAGACTTTTGAACGGTCTGAAATCTTGCCGCCCCGTCAGAGTAAATATTTCCCACCAAGTGCTAGAAAAGACCAAGAGGCTGCTCAGAAGATATTGGCTCAACGTGAGAAGGGTATTACAAAAAGTACACTTCATTCAGAAGTCAGCCAACCTACCACCGAAGCTTACAAAGTGAGCACTGTGCGGGACAGGAAAGACCAAAATGTATTTACTGAATTGAGACAGAAATTGGACTATGGTGGTAAGGGAATAAAAAAAAAATCTCCTACACATACCATTGCCAGAAACCCCTTCGATGACGAGAACACTGACTCAGACGCAGAGGACGTCACACCAGAAAATACAGCGTATATCAACGATTTAGAAAGTGAAACAATACAAACACCGACATTCAGAACTCTTGAAGACACACCCGTTCCCACAAGATTTCTTCCAGAACGCACTAGCTCAACTGTCAAAGTTCCCAGGAGTGGAGATGGAGAACAGGTGTATTCACGTCGCGAGCATGGGAGCAATGAAGAAGTGTCTAGCAGTGAAGAAAAGTTAAAAGACAACCTTCTCAAGCTCAAAGTCCAAGAAAATGGATCCAAGAAACTTGCACCTCTAACAACCCAACAAGAGGTTCATCATGGCCATAATGACAACTTTCAAGAGGGCGACATCGAGCACCATGGGGTTTCAGATAATGATTCCCTACATGGACAGGCATCTTTAAATTCTGATGAAGCACAAGAGAATGAGCTCGTACCTGAATCGGTCGGAAAAATCACAGAACATATGGCCGTGGGGGAATCTGAGGTTCACGTTACCAATGCCAAGTATCTTACTCAGATACGGGCTGAACTGCAAGAGGTCAGGAAGCTGCATGGAAACATGACGGAGGCATTACACACTAACCATGCAGCATTAATGACTGTGCTCAACAAGATGACCAACGTACAAGCAAACTCCTGTGCAGTGCTAAAGATGGCTCTGCATGAATTTGCTGAGTACAAACACCATAACATCTCGACACAGACCATCCTCACCAAGAATAATGTCCCGTATCCTATGGTAAATGAGGAGAGCGATGAGATTCTCATAGACAATGGGAATTTCATAATAAGTGAATATGTTGTGACAGCTTCACAGATGGAGCGTTCAGTTGGAGAGGCCGCTGGTACAACAGACACCGCAGGCACAATAGGTAGATCATCAGCCAACCCGGAATCAGCACAGCATGCCGAGGACCATGAGATGTCGAACCAGGTTAAAGACCAGAACCGCTCTTCATCCCAGCGTGTTAGTACAGAACATGATGACGTGGAGTATATCATTCATGGCCAAGTGGACCGACCCACACTTCAGGACGACCATGAACAGGGGGTTTCTGCTGGAAAAGACCAAAAAGTCTCCTCTACCCAGCGGGCTACTTCAAAGCTTGCCACACATGAGTCTAACACTCCTACCCAAGTACACCCAACCACACTTCCGTACGACCATGAAGAGGGGACTTCTGCTGGAAAAGACAAAAAAGTCTCCTCTACCCAGCGGGCTACTTCACGGCATCCCACACATGAGTCTAACACTCCTACCCCGGTTGAAGAACCCACAATTCTGTACTACTGTGAAGAGGGGAGTTCTGCTGGAAAAGACAAACAAGTCCCCTCTAACCAGCGGGCTACTTCACAGCGTGCCACACATGAGTCTAACACTCATGCCCAAGTACACCCAACCACACTTCCGTACGACCATGAAGAGGGGACTTCTGCTGCAAAAGACAAAAAAGTCTCCTCTACCCAGCGGCCTACTTCACGGCATCCCACATATGACTCTAACACTCCTAGCCAGGTTGAACAACCAACAATTCTGTACTACCATGAACAGGGGGGTTCTGCTGCAAAAGACAAACAAGTCCCCTCTACCCAGCGGGCTACTTCACAGCGTCCCATAGAGGATTATAACACTGATACCCAGGTTCAAGAAACCAAAATTCTGTACGACCAGGGACAGGAGGGGTCTGTTGGTAAAGAATACAAAGTATGCTCTTCCCAGCCTGGTTCTTCGTACACCCTCCACACGTACAGCCAGTCTCCCGAGGAGTATGTGATTCCCAGCTATGTTCAACACCAGACTCCTCAGCCTCAGGTTGGACAGGCAATGTTGAGCGGTCACTGGCCTGATAAAAGTCGCTTTTCTGTCCAGCCTGTTACCTGTGAAGGCATACAGACAACCAGACAGTCAGAGCCAAAAGACAATGTTGTTCATCACCATGAACATGCGACTTCCAGCGAAACACAGACTTCTAAAATTACACGTGTACATAATGTGAAAGTCCCCTCTCAGAGAAATGTTATTGTTACTGCTCAAATTCTGGTGCCCCCGATTGAAAGCAAGATAACCAGAAATCCTCGTGTCACCTCCCCACCACCTGGTGCTGATGTAGTAGTATTGAGTTCCCCAACTGAATCTTGTGATGAAGGAACACGTCAGGGGAAAAAAAAGAAAAAGAAGGATGTAGTAGTTTTGAGTTCCCCGAGTGAATCGTGTGATGAATCTACAGAGAGGGGGAGAAAGAAAAAAAAAAGAGATGAACCTAAGGTGGATACAGAGTCTCGTTGTGTTAGCACACGTAGCAAGAAGGAAGTGGGAGTTAAAACACGGGGAAAGAAGGCGAAACCGAAGTAAAAAAAATGTTATGAAAGGTATATGAAAACAACAATTACATTTGTAAAAAAGGACAGATACCTTTGAATTCAACGACATGTTTTAACATGTTGCATAGTGTTCAGGTTACAAGTATAGGAAGAATTTGATATACTCCCGTTTAAACTTTCATGTCATTTTGGCTGTTAAGTTATCCAAGAAAAAAAAAAAAAGTCTATTGAACCGACACCCAAAAAAATTGAATTGAAAAAATGCTTAAACGTCCTACAACAGTGTATTTCTTGTTGCAAGAGTGGACATTACTGTTACCAACTTCATGATAGGATTTCATTATTCTATATGTTTACATACTTCGGAACAACTTTGATTGTTTGCATTCGATAGAATGATACAAAGACATTTATTGGTACTTGCATAATGTATACTTTATTGTCAGCAGATGACCACTAACAACTGCTGTAATTCAAACATTTGCGAAATACAGGTTTGACTAAATATAGTGAGAATTGCTCATGACAGACAATGCTTACTTCAGAGTTACGTTTCTTTCTTTTTTTTTTAAATATTGAATGCCAGCATGCATGGTATAAATGTAACGGTATAATGTTGTTTAAGTTTTCTTTTGTCATTGTAATAAGTTATTGTACAAGGAATATTTGTTGTAGAATAACTGATTATGAATATTTCACTTCTTAACCAGTAAGAAATAGAAATGCCTTACAATTTTCAATACTTCATGGTTTTAAGGAAATCGTCAAGGGGGAATCGAAAAATAATTTGTTACTCGAAGTGTTCAGTGATGTAGTTTATGCGGGCCAGGTTCTGACCTCCTCGTCCACCACGTTGCCGGTCAGACACAACCTCAGTGTCGGGTTGGCCACGATCTGGTCCGTACACAGGGCGGTTGTCTGGGTCCCTGTCGATGACCAGCAGAGTATTTTCCCTCTTGGCAACATTGTGGAGACAACAGCAGGCCACTATTATCTTACCACAGACGTCGGGAGTGTGGAGCATGTAACCTCCCGAGTCACCAACCACTCTGTAGTCAATTATAAAGTTGTATTTTATTAGTGCATGTTTCAAGATCGATACCATCAAAAAGGGTATATCAGGTGTCCACATAATGACTACATTATTGTAAAGAAGGATAGAACTTGCTAATTAACAGTATGATTAACTGTTTAAGTATGTTTTTTATTCTGAACAAATGATGAAAGTTCTACTCGAAAGACACGGTTTAACTAGTACATTTTAACCTCTTCTTATTGTTGTATTTCGATTTGAACTAAATTTTAACAGATTTTATCAGTCCATCTTTTGGTTTTTAATCATTTATTTTAGTTCAAGTTGAGCGTAAATGGGTCCAATAAGTTTGAAATCTTTATGGTAATAATTTGGGGGTTACCTGAATCGTTGCTTCAGAGACCCAAAGGTGTTTTCAACAACCACCCTTTTTGACCTGTGCCAGGCGTTGTAGTCAAGGTCCGCTTGTCTTGTTGGATTCATGACTGGCACGAATAGGAAGTCCCGCTGAGGATAGCTAAAAACATAATAGAGTAATTCATGTTATATATTTGACATCGTTACTAGTGACTTCGGATTTACATGTTAATCACATTTTAACCCAAGTGCGACAACATAATAACGCTGTCTTGTAATTGTAAAAGAATTTTACGATTCAGGAATTCTGTTTATGTTCTTAGTTAGGGTGCGAGCACAGGATACTAAGATATTATGTTTGACTTTGAAAATAAAAGGATATTTCAACTTTTGTCGAAAATCCTAATTTTGTTTCACTTATTTCAAGATCACACTTCTTAGAGATGTCAATAAGTAAATGCAGAAAATAACTTACCCGTTGTCACCCATAATGAAATGCTCCCCGAAGAATCCTTGCTCACCCAGTCGACTGATTTCGGTGGTGCTCAATATGCCGGCATCATTGCAGGATCCTGGCCAACATGGATCGACATGCAAGATGCGTTGGTACGCGTCGGCAACAACCTGTTCAATATCAAAAAATATTCTAAATTATTATCCTATCTTATGGGCTTAGAAAATAAATTGCATTTTACAAGCAACAGCTGCGCTGAAATAACAGTTTATACTATTGATTTTTGTAAAAGAGGAACAATATCTTATTTACAAGTATTTCATTAATTGATAAAATTTGAAAAATTTATATCTTCAAATTACAAAAAAAGGATTACTGAAATTGGAAATATTGAAGGCTCCCTTACCATCACATTTATACTGTGATACTGTTTACGGTTCACGTACTGGTACTCCACATTGGCCGACGGACGTCGTATGGAAACATGGGTACCATCAATTACCCCAAAGATTTGTGGAAGCCCAAAACGCTGAAGAAATTCTTCTTCCTTCTCTTCGCGGGCATCACGGCTGAACGGGAAGGAGATGTACTCTTGCTGGTGGCAGTAAAAGTACTCCGCCACCTCCAACACCGCACGTGACACTGTGGTTTTCTGTACTCCCTGGAAGTCACCGACGTTTGTGTAATCGGATCCGGTTGCAAAGTACCTCAGGGCCAGGCAGAACTGAAATAGAATAAGGAAAAATTAGTTCTAAGCAAGCGGAACACTAATGTTATAAACGATGACTTAATATATCGAGTTCATGTCCTGTTAAATAAATAAAGTAATAATATTTTTTCTTAATACATTATTAGATACTTTCCTAAGTGTTCTAGAAGCAGTAAAAATGATTTAATTCTGTGGTTCCTGAATTCTTTAAATAAATATTCTAAAAGGGTTCTACCAATGTGAACAAGCATTTATTTTTCAATAAGGACACTAACAATTAGGCATACTAAGTGATATCTAATGGATATTTGGATTGAATATGTAATAAATACACTAAGACCATTGGAGTTGAACAATGGTTAAGCTACGTCAGCAATGATTTGTGTCAATATGTTATAACAGTGGTCGTTAACACAACATGTCTAGGTTTATTCCTTTTATCCTTTATTCATTTTTTGTAATAACAAAAATAAAATACAGAATTATAATAAATTAAGAGATTACTCTGTAATTATACAAGATTTTTCTTTATTTATTTGACAAAAATGGACAATAATTTATTTTGTGTTTATGATTGAGGATGACTTTTAGTAATACTAACATAAGAAGGTTGTGTCAACAAAGAGTACTTACGCGTTCAGGTACAGAGATACCGCCGCCCTGGCTCGAGCCTGAGGTAGAACAAAAGCCCGCATCGTAGAAAGCTTTTGCCAGGCGTTTAACGATTGGCTTACGAAGCCGATAGCGGGAGAGGAACTTGGCCTTACTTAACCTTGTGAATGGGTTGATTCGAGGGTAAACCTCCTTCTTCTGGCGTGGTTTCTTCGGAGCCATGTTACCATTGACTGTATATGACTGTGTCTCACGTGATATTGACAACAAATAACTATTTCCCGCCATGTTTCAAAACCGTCAATTTTATTACAAAAATCAAGAGTGACAAAGATAACTTAACAACGATATCGCAACAAGGATGTCCTTGTTTCACACCATTTATTATACGACGGGGTTGGTCGCTGTTGCGAGGATTGGCACATTGAAAACCTTAAGGATATCGCTGTTGCGAGAGTTAAATCTAAACCCTCGCTGTGGTCTCGCTGTTGCGAGCGTTTGGTTATGCGACGGAGCACTGGCTGTCTAGGATCATCTTTTCTTGTGAGAACAACAATTTAATGATTAGCCACGAATCATTTTAAAAACAGATTGCCCTTTGACCTGAAAATCTATCGGTATTATCAGCTGATGATTTTGACACAGACCCTTATCTCGTATTATCTGTAATACTTAGAAATACAAGCTCCAGCCCACATTTTCTATAATGATAAGACTGTAATACTTAAAAGTACAAGCCCCAGTCCACATTATCTATGACGATAAGACAAGTCATCATGTACATGAGGAGGAAACAGGTGAAAGAATTGGAGCTGGGTCACAGGGCAACAAACAATACTCCTCTAATCGCCACTATCAGACCGCCGCCCCCTTTGGGAGACACCAGTCATGGCATTAGAAAACCCAACTCAAGCTGCCATTGAAACGTTCACCAAAGTGCCTGAAAACCAGCCCAAGAAATGGAAACCAGGCCAGCTGAACCATGACGAGCTGCAAATGTTTTTTGAGAAGGCAAGATATTTATTTCTTTGTTTAGATAAACATCTGCATTCCAACTTAGGTTAAAATCAAATTGTGGAAACAATCATCTTTCAGAAAAGGCGTCAAAATACAATTTGTCTGTGGTGTCGGTTTGACCCCTTTCTCTCTTTTCCTGCAGATATACAAAAATTAATCTTTTTGATTAAGGAGGGCATCCTAACCCCTTAAATGCAGCACACCTATTTAGAATATTCTTTTCTTAGAAATGAACTGACTATAGTTCTGGTTTTGCCTCAGGGTTTTGTGATCATCCCAGACTTCTTTGACAAGGAGAAGGAGTTGGAACCAGTGAGACGAGACATCACTCAGCTGGTCGATCAGCTTGCTGAGAAGCTTTTCGAGGCTGGGAAGATCAAAGGTCCGTTTGACACTTTGTGTACTTCAATCAAGTTCAGAATATATTATATCATCGCATACATAAGATGCGCAAATCTAATTGCTGAAAATATCTTAAATGAGGTTTCTTCTAACATCTTCACATAACAAGGGAAAGAAACTTAAAGAATCCACATTGTAAACGGTGCTTGGTCTGTGTCTGCAACAAATATGAAGAGAAAGTGAATGATGATACAAAGATAAAGTAAAATATGGTAAATAAGTGACTAAACATATGAATAATGTAACAGATTGGATATTGATTTATGAGTGGTACCTTTACAGACATGTATAAGGACCATGATTTGTTTAAGCGTCTGACCAAGATTGAGGAAGACTTTCCTGGGGCAAATATTGTTCTCCACAAATATGGATGCCTCCCACCTGTTTGTACAATTTGGGTTTTTTCCACGCTCATTATTTTTAATTACATAATAATGTTTGGAATATAGAGTTACACTTCAATAATGCATTTCTACTTCTACTATAATGATATAATCCGATTTATGATTTTCCAAAAAGAAATGCCACTCAATTGAGATTATATTGATGTCACTTTTTTTAGATTAATACATTCAATTTTTACGTCTTTCTAGGCATTCCGAGCACTTTGGTCAAATGAAAGACTTCTAAACATAATGGAACAGTTGCTCGGAACACAAGATATCATTGGGAACCCCATCTGGAATCTGCGAACCAAGACACCTCAAAATGAAGCAACCACTGTTCCCTGGCATCAGGGTAAACATCCAGAAAAATAGCATAGGTTACAGGCACAGAGATTTAAAAAATGGTTTGGGGGTGCTTTTTTCTAAAAAATATGAGGCCCCCACTCGGTGGCCAGAATTTTACGTCAAAGGAATCTCAATTCGACCAAAATTTGGTGGGGGATGGGTGCCTTAGGTCCCCCGCCCCTGCCAAATCCGCCCCTGGGTTATGTTAAATCTTCTTATAAGATACACCTGAAACATGATTGCCAGTGCTCTATGGGTCGGTTCATCCCGGGGGAAGAGACCATTCCAGCTTTGGGGTAATGGTATTAGGCAAATGAGAGATTTGGTATGGCCTTAATGGGTCCCAAAATTAACTAGGTTGACTTTGAACCATGTTCAATGTTACTAATGCCTGGTCCCCACTTGGGCGATTAGATTTCAAAAAATCGGCGACGACTTTCGTTGTTAATCGTCCGGCGACCTACTAGATACTGGCGCCGTGATGTCTGGCGACTAAACCACTAGTCGCCGTGGGTTTAGAGCAAAATATTTGACATGTTTAATATTTTTCTATGCCAGCCAGTGAAGATTTAATCGCCGGGCGACGAACTAAAGTCTTGTCTCGTCGTCCGGCGATTAACTACAAATGCGTCCCAACGTGGCGATTAACTTTTTTTCCTCCGGCCACTTAGTTAGTCGCCCGACGACGTACTTGTTTCTTAATCGTCCGGCGACTAACGTTAGTTGCCGTCATTGGTCGGCCAAGTGGGGACGCGGCTTTAGGCATGAACTAACGTCGCTACCTGAAAAGTCACCGGAAGCAGGTATATTGACAGGGCAGGCGCATAATTTTACATTATTCAGGCATTGACTATATATATTAGGTTGAAGATTGATCTACCTTTTGTATCATTCTTGAAGTTCAATAAACTGGAACCAGCATTGACACAGGTCTTTGATTGTTAGGTTTCTGAATCTTAAATAAGTTAGCTCTGCTACCAGGAGGCAAACCCCAGCTGCCAATGCTGCAGTCAGGCACTTTCCTCACTACACCACTACTGGCCTTGGTTAGTGGCCATAGTGTTGACATGGGAGGTAAATTTGTTGGGTGCTTGAGTGATTCAATAAGAACCTTCAACCAATGGTTTATATACATATTGATTCATTTCCCCAGAATGATATATTTTATTATGTCTGAACTTAGACATCATGGATATTAACAATATAATTATTTAATTTATTTTGAACCTGGAGATTGTTAAACTTAAGGAGGACATGGCTTCACTTAACACAAATCAACATTATTATTCATTAACCATTACCATTATCTTTGCACCTTTTCCTTGTTGTTCACCTTATATTGCAAATAAATGAACCTGAACTTAGGCTGTTAAACTCAATATCTTGGAAGATCAAGTTAACACTTGAAGGATTTTGTGGAAAAAAAAAAAAGAAAAAAAAAAAAAGAATAGGTGCCAGGCATAATCTCTCTTTTCATAATCCACTTCTAGATGTGGGTTACTTGGACAATGATTCCTATGATGTCCTACAGCCAACTGCATGGATTCCTCTGCTTGATGCTACCCAGAAAAATGGTTGCATGCAGGTGCCTAAAACAGAAACTCATCCAAGTTTAACAACAAATTAGTATTTGCTATCTTATCACAGCTTCTGTAACCTTGAAACCAGGAGGTATGGTAGAAAAGATTGCAAAAGGTTGAATGGACTCCCAGTGTGGGAGGGACCTAGTTTATGTCTAGGATGATTATTGATATTTTACAGAAATCATGGTGGAGCTAATGGAGTGAGATTTTGGTAAAGTTACTGAGAACGTTACTGAGAATATCATGAAACAGGCCACTGGTGTTATTGTTGCAGGTTGTCTCTGGTGGACATCAATCAGCCAAGGTAGCCACTCACCAGTGTTGCTATGGAAACACTTGGTATGTGATGCTAGAAGATGAGGAAATGGAAAAATCCCTAGGTGAGTATGATTTGATAGGTTTTGATTTTGATGTGGTAAACTCTTCATTGTTTCTATATGCTATTTCAGTAAGGTTGCAGATTACTTGAACCACTGGACATCACATTTCAAAGTAATATTCACTATCTAGGAACATGTTTATTGACTTTCATTCATCATTATCAAGGTGTTGATCTGCAAAAGGATATTGTTACTTGTGAAATCCCATTTGGAGGCATGCTGCTTCTGAACAATCTTATTCCACATAGAAGGTTGGTTTCAATACCTTTTTGTCAAAATAATGTTGCAGTTAATTTCAACCTACAACTAATACGATTAAATTCAACTATAAGAAAGTGCATTTATATAGGAATATGTCAGCAAATATCTGCTGCGATTGACAGCTTTTGTTACAAAGAGCACTTGCTTTGAAATACCTGATTCAAAACTGTTTCATCAAACCAGTCTAAACAACTTGTCGGATGACGTCCGTTGGAGTCTAGACCTCCGTTGGCAGAGGGCTGACAGACCAGTTGGCTTCTATGGACTCAAAAATGGAGTCAGCATGAGGTCATCAGGAGGAGGACCAGTAGACATTGAATGGGATGGGTTTGATAAAGTAGACCGACACAAAGCCATGAAAGAATACGTCAAAAAGGTATGAGGATAATATGAAATGAGGCTCATGCAATTCACTTTTGATATGCAGGGAATTCTCAATTTAAGCATACCAACAACTTTCCTCAACACATTGACATAATATAAATGTAAATGTGTTGCTGAGGAAAGTTTGAATTAGTCAGATGTTTCTATTATAAAGTATTAAGCCAATATCTGACTAATTAAAAGTTCATCTTGTCCAAATGATAACCAATGAGAACTCTCTCTGGTAAACCTTGTTTACAGTTCATTCCAGAAATGAATATAGAAGATACAGCTATAGCTGGTCCGTGGATGAGGAAATGGGAGATTGTTCACATGAACAGACATACAGACTCCCTGGCAGAGGGGCAACTTGGCTGGCACACGAAACCCTGAGAACATGATAGATGCATAATCAGGGCATGTATTTAAGCTCCAACATGATTATGAAGGCCCTGTTTCATACATGCATGGGCATGGTGGGTTCAATGAGACTGGAGACTTAAAAAGAAATTGGTGGATTCTAATAAACACAAATTCACCAATTATCTCTAATTATATCAGACAAGAAATTGGATACCTACCGTCACATATGAATTTTATATCCTCTTAACAAAATTTACTAGCATTTTTATTCTTTGATGAGGAATGAACCGATGAGTATATAATATACACATTGAACTGATGATGCTAGGACAGCATTTATTTTAGAAATAGTCATGAACCTTTTAAGGATTATTTCAAAACAGTGATTATACTTTTTGTATGTGCAGAAAATGTCTGGTTTATAGAAATGTGACGCTATATTATTAGTTATGTAGTTACAGGGATAGTGAAAGTGCTGTACATTCATTTTTTTGCACTAGATTGGTACTGATCTACTGAAAATCTACCTTTACATTGAATAAAACATTTCAATGCAACCTAAAATGATTTTAGTATGTGACTATGTAATAATTTTCCTAATTTGTCACCCAAGCATGATGATAGATATATGTTGTACCTGAATAACAATTTGAATAAAGCCTTTGTCAAATGGTATCTGTGAAGAAATTGATTTCATATGAAATTATTTAGATACAGACCTTTTTCTCTTTGGGAGTGATCGATGGAATTGATGGCAACTGGGTCACCAACAGCAAGTAAACTTACTTTATTCACAATGGTGCAAATGGAAAATATGAGATTGCAATATGGAACCATAGCCTACAAGTGAGAAAAGTGAAATTGCACTATATAGAAAATAATGCATGGAAACATCAATACCCACTGGCATTTACATGACTTCATTGTCAACCAGAGATAATAACTGAATTTATATTTAGTACCCAAGACTGAATTCCCACTCTATTCCCATTTCAGTGCAGAAACAGCAAATTCTTCATAAGGAGGGAATGCACGATGTAATTGCACTGATTGTTCTTTCATAATTTTTAAGCAATCAAAAATCCCATTAGCTTTAATCAATCTAGGTGTTTTTATTCTCTTGAGAGAAATTGCTTAAGGCTCGTTTTGCCATATTTAGTACCACTTCATGACATATTGTTGATTAAAGTGAAAAGCCAAAGAACAAAAAGCACTTCATATTCTGCATAGAAATGTTTGATTTAGCAGGAGAAATATATTTTACTGTTCATTAAACAGTTATATAAATATTGCCTAAATGCAAAGTTTCCCTGGTTAATTCATTTTATTGGGCATAAACCTATAGATTTTACAGTGCTCAGGCTCTGTAGAACATTATGAGAAATTTGGACTTTGATTTTTTAAGATTATGAACTGTTTCGTTGACCAGGGGACAAACAAGTTATCGAAGGCATTGCCAATCTTCCATTGACATAAATGTTCAAAGTCGGAATGCTTCTAAAGCCGCCTAGAAAAACTATTTGTCCAAGGAGGACCCTTCTACAAATATTCAACATACAAAAATGGCCAATATATCATTTAAGAGCTGATTTAATTTCCTATCCAAGGCTACAAACCGCATATCTATAATGCTCATTGAGAGGGGTTGGTTAGCCTTTGAACTTCCTTAATTAAAAGGAATTTAGGCAATTCTGGAGGAAAATCTAAGAAAATCAGGCAATTCATGATTGCAAACTGTGGGGTCTAAAGGGTTAAATACTAAATCATGCTTTTTACATACCATTTATATGGTTTTACATTAAAAAATATATGACTGTGCATTTCAAAGAATTTAAAGTGCTTAAATCAATCTTGTTTGTTTCTGCTATTTTGCAAAAAGAGTACTAAAAGTCATTTTCTGTTGAGTAACAGAATTGATTGTTCAGCAACCAAATGTACAGTGTGATTTCTCTTCGGAATAAATTTCAACATATTAGTGACTAGGGGGTAAAAGGGTTTTAAAAATATCATGGCCGGGAGGCCCCACTGTTGGGTCAGGATTGGTCCTGCCTTCTGAATGGGTACTTAAGTACATAGTAGAATAATGTAACCCACCATCCTTGTAACTTTATAGTGAGCTTACAGTACAGAGAAAAGGGGTTTTACAGTTTAACTTTTTCATTTAGACAATAGGGGGCTTTATACATAAGCATATTAATGACCTACTAATTATGTTTTGTTATAGTAAGTACCCATCGTTTGTGTCTAAGTTTCGACCAAGGATCAATTTAAGGAGTAGAAAAAAGGTCAAATTTAGAAACATAAGGAGACGATACACTAAAGTTCTTAAGAGCCCAATGTTTCGAGGGATCTCATTATGGGATAGGATACCACATGCAGTGCAGCGGGCAACCACCAAGTTTAAATTTAAGAAGGAGATACACAGTATTATCTGGACCTTCTAACTCTTATTACCTCCTTGGACTGATCATGGAGACTGATATAATGGTAAATTATACTGTGTCATGTCATATCATATCGTATCATATTGTATCATTACATTCCTTCTCTTGTTGGCAGGAAGAACATATTGTAATGTGAAGCCATTTGTGTGAATATAAAAAAAATTAAAAAATGGAGCGCTGAATGGATTGGGTGTGCTTGGGCAGGTACCGCTGCCTGGATTTAGCCCTCCCCTTTGCAACAGGAGGGGTGTGTTCAGATAGGTACTACTGCACATAGCTTAAAACCCCAGCCATTCTCACATTCAGGGAGATTGGTCAGGAGAGCTATAGAGGGAAGACCTGCTACCATAGCTGCTTGGGTGTCTACATGCTGTGTCACTCAATAAACCTACAGTACATGACTGCTGTCTCAACCTGGTCTTCAATGTTGCCGAGACAGGGCAACCAGCCCTCTTAAAATTACTATGTTAAATTGTCACCCCCAAATAGAAAAATCATAGAAAAATGAAGAATTTGTTCTGACTGCCATCTGGAATTTAATAGGAAAGTCCAGGAGCAAAATTGGAAAATCATGACCCTTGATTCTCTTGATATTTTTTTTAACTTATGGCATCCTAGGGATCATGAATCAAGATGGATGATAAGATGTTATAATTGTCATGTCATGCCTGTAGAGGGCATTGCCGGTCATTGCCCTGTACCCCTGTGGCTCGTTGCACAATGACATTTTACTGTTAGGATAACTTTAAGATAACTGTAAGTAGCAACATCTTTAACAAGAATAAGCATTTTTGCCTTCTAAATCTTTTCTTTCTGGATCCAGCATAGATTTTATAATTGGTATTTGCTACAATTGGTCCATGCTACAAACTTTATTGACATGACCAAAAACTCACCCTCATAGGCTTGCCCAAATAGAAATATAGGAAAGGTATACCCTAATTATTTCCAAATCTCTCAAAACTGATACAATTATAATATACATAGTTATATCAATATATCACTTATTGTCCTTAAGCTTGTTGAATGAAGTTTTACAGACAACATGATTTTCCTTTGTACTATTGTGTCTTTTTTCTTTTTCTTTTTGATGACAATAATAATTATTATACCCTTTACAATTTTTTAAATATGACATATTTTTAAATCATAATACTATAATCATTAGATTTACTCAAATAGCCAAAAATGATGCGGATGATTGTTGGAGTTCAGCAATGTTTTAGCTATATCAGGACTTACAGTTTTGGGGTAGTACCAAGTTCCATGATCGAAAATATGGGGATAAGAACAAGCAATGTAAGGTGGTGTGATAGTCAGCCGCTAAGATCAAACCCTGGCCATCCACGTGCAAACCAAACACTGTAACCACTACACTACCTCACCACCCTCAAGTAGCCAAAGTGTACCTAAATATCTAAATATTTGATTGAACAAGTTATGTGTAGTCTAGAAATAATGTTTATGAATGACATTTGAAAAATAAAATATGAAACAGTAACATTCTTGATGACTTCATTGGACAGACAGAAAGAAAGTATAAAGGACTTGGAGCGTCTTTCCATTTGGGTTAGATAGTTTAATGAGATGATGCAGAGTAATGCAACAAAATAAGACTTGAAGTTTCAATCTATATTGAAGATTTTTTATTATCATAAACCAATAAACATTAGGATATTCTAGTGAGCTCCATATCCTCCAAAGCCATGACCACCATGACCATATCCTCCATGGCCAAATCCTCCATGACCATATCCTCCATGGCCATATCCTCCATGACCATATCCACCATGACCATATCCACCATGACCATGACCTCCATAGCCACCATGATGTCCACCATAGCCGCCGTAGCCACGTCCATGACCATAGGAGTATCTGTCATGTCCAGTTACTCCCAGAGGAGTGCCGGGAACTCCATCTTTGAAGGCGGTTCCAGTTCCAGCTCCTACCCAGTTGGCTCTGGCATTGACACCAAGCTGACGAACAGCGTTGTTCTTGTTCACACTTGACTCATAGCCACTAAAGGAACACAAAAAGAGAAATACAAAAATTATAAGGTAAGACATTCAAGACTTATAGGATCTCAAGGGCCAAACACAATCAAATGTGAGTGGTTATAGTGTTCTCTTAGGCAAATAGGCAAGCTGTTGACAGTGAGTACTGGACTAGGGGTCTCACTAATCAACCAATTCTATTCATTTATTTATTTGATTGAGTGAATCCATTTCAAGTGCTCTTCTAACAGATACAATAGTAGAATTAAAGCTACATATGACATTTCACTTATCACTTTTTTAGTCTACCCAGCTAATTTGTGATGGCTGAACAATAATGCAAAATATTTTTCTGATTACTACCAGAACTACCAGAATGGTTAATGATTAGTTTAAATCTGCTAAACAGATATTCAACATCACAGTTCTCACTATATGAAAAAAGTAAATAATCTCGTTGTGTCTGCGTTGTGAAAAAAGTAGAAAATTAATAAACGCCATCTGGCCAATAGGGTCATACATGCTGCCTTATCTCACAAAATCGGCATTTCTTTTGGCTTATTAGCTATCAGTTTACATGCAACAAAACCAATGGGCCCGGAAATATATCATGATCTTGTTTTGAAGTATAAACTATATTATCTTCAGTTATTATTTCTTGAGACTTTGATGGTTAGTTCTTTTTAAATCGTTGTTACAGTGTAGGTTAGCCAAGTGGTCTACAAATAAACAAATGTGTCAACGTTTTTAATTAAATGAGCAGGTATATAATATCAATATTAAAACATATTCCATGGCATATGATGAAATTTAGTAAAATTTCTTACTGATGATAGTTTTTGCTAACATTGCATCATGGGAATTCTGACAACGTATCCCAAGATAGCATCACAATTGTGGGGTTTGTAAGTTACCAATTTTTTTTATATGGGCTGACCATTACATAGAACACTGAATATAGTACTGGCGCGTAGGCTAAGTCTGAAAAGGCGGTGCATACATCCAACATTTTTCTTTCTTTTTGTAGTTTTGGGATCTACAAAAATGGGGTTGGGGCTCAGGACCCTCTGGATTTGTAGGGGGTTCCAATGTAATCCCGAGACACTCATCACTTTTATCTTTAATTTTGTCACAAAATGATAACGAAATATGTTGTTTCCAATGTCATCCTTCCTTTGTACATAGATAAGAAACTCTTTTACTAAGATAAGAAATTATCTGGGCCTATATCTAGTTTAATTGGCAGAATCGGTGGTGAAGTCGCCGGGTGACTAGGATCACCCGGCGGTGCCATGTGGGTGTGGTGAGGGTTCAGGGCGATGGGTGACAGACAACAGGATCACCAAGAAAATCACAAAGAAAATATCAAACTTGTTAAATATTACCGCGCCTGGCGATGACGGCCGTTTTTCCAGTTGTCCGTCACCCGGCGATGGTAAAATCGCCAAGTGGGTATGGCCCTTAAGAGTAAATCCTAGGATCATATTGGAATGACACCCTGGCCCCTGAAGCTGGATCTGTCCCTGATCAGCGAGCATTGATGATGACATAATCGGTTCTGATTGCGAGTGCTTAAGGGCCATACCCACTAAGTGATTTTACCATCACTGGACCACTTTCAAAATACAGATTTTACCAGGGATCTTGTTGCCCGTTGACCGTCACCTAGAAAACACACCATACCCACAGGGAATTTCCCAGCGACTCTCTGGGCGACTCAGGATCACTGGCCGATGCTCTGTGGGTATGATGCGGATTCTGGGTGCTGGGCGATGGGCGATGGGCGCCGGGATCGGTAGTAAAACTGGCAAAAAAAATCTGCGGCAAAATTCTTGATATTACAGTTGCCCGGTGTCGACAATTCTCCCAGTTGCCCATCATGGAGCTTAAAAGTGATAATATACAGTACACTGACCTGAATACTGTAAGCCGTTTTAATGCATTCTTAATATGACCATCATAATGGGTGTAGACCCCTAAAATCGGCAGGGCAACATGGGCATTTCATAAACTCGTCATGGCCTTTAGCACATTGGGAGAAAAATAAACGACATGACTTGAGTTATTTTTTAATTTGACATGTGACATATGGGAGGTTCTTGAAATTTATAAAGAATACTGGACAGACGACATACCTTAAATTTGAGTAATCATGATATTATAACAGTAGGATGGCCACCTTGGAACCTACATATCTAAAGCCCAATTCCCATTAGGCGATCTTACTGGCTATGGGCAATGGGCAACTGGGAGAATCATATGATATTTATGCTTGCCTATCAGTCTGGTATATTGAAATGTGCACGTTTGATATGAATCAGCACTGAAGTCAGCTGATTCTAAGGGTAGAATCGGCCGATTTCAGTGCTGATCCATAGGCCGACTGTGTAAAAATGTCCTAGTGGATAGAGGGCTTTAAGCTCCAAACCAACTAGGCAATTTTACCATCGACGGGCAACTGGAAGAATCGTCTCCCAGTCGCCTGTCACCCATCACCGCTAAAGGTGTCCTAGGACAATACATTGGTGTATACACCCTTCTTTTTAAAGGTGGCACCCCCTCTTGGCAGAAATGTGAACCCTAGTGAGGGGAGTGTAGTCTGCAGCACTGGTCACTTGGCTTGGAGCAGAGTTGATTGAGGATTGGTGCCTATTTAGATAGTCAAGGGTCTGTACTTGTTAGTAGTGTATAGAATGTATGCGTGGGGGAGGGGTGGGAGAGGGGTTATTTGTGGTTGTTCACACCAGTTCAGTTCTACAGCCCAGGACCCCTAAACACCCACCCAACCTAAGGTGCAAAACAATCCCTGGTGAGTACCTGTAATTGACTTGTGCTAAGAGTTGACCTCCTTTCAACATAAATGTCAAGTTAGGCTGATAAATTCCTTAATGTATCTAAACTAAATCTTTTATCATGAAATTATGTTATTTGTAGCTAAGGACAAATGTTTTTACATACCAATATGAGTGCTAAAAATGACGCTTTTGCTTTCTTTTGAGTGTATTGATGAGATTTAGAAAAAAAGTTCAAAATGCTCCCACTGTTAGTCTATATGCAGTGCAGTCACTGCAGAGTGGTGGGCTCCTGCCACCTTGATCTGGTGGCCAGTAGGTCCCCTCTGCGCAGGGTCATAAGAAGGGTGTATAGAAAGTAGGAAAAAGTAGTCAATTACGGGGTGGTGGGAGACCCAGGTGAAAAGGGCGTGTGCATGTCCATATTCATGACTGTGTGACTCTCCCTTCTCTTCCTAGAAAATGTAAGCTGTCTTCAATAAAACTGTGGACAAAAATCCATTGTAGAATAAAGCCCCATACCCACTAGGCGATTTGGGCCTCGTCGCCCGTCAGTATGGTACATTGAAATGGCCAGGTTTGACAAAATTGCCGGCGATTTTCCAGGCAATTTTCCCGGCAACTCAGATCTAACATGTATATTTCAATACACCATACTGACGGGCGAACAAGGGGAAATACGATCGCCGAGGCTCAAATCGCCTAGTGGGTATGGGGCTTAAAAGAGGACTGGGAGATGAATTTGAGCTCATCCATGATATTCCTATCTCATGCTCACCCTTCGGGGTATCAGGACAACCTTAGACATAGTATACATCTAAGATTACGCCATACACCTTGAGTAATATAGTATTCTGAGTTTACAGAATTAATTGAGCTCGAGGGAATACCTACACGAAATGAATACAAGACATTGTTATTGCATATATGAGGTCATTTGTACTTTAGAACTTTAGTAACTTTTTCCCTAGGCCACACTTTTATGTCCAAAGGGCACTATTCTTTGAGATATGGCCTAAGGAATATGTCCAATAACAAGACGGTTTACTGGTTTATAGTTGAAGGAGGTTGCAATGGGTCACACTGAAAGGATTATTTGACTGTCAGCAAGTTTGACAAGTGTAAATTGAATGACCACCCCAGGGAGATCTGCAATTATCATACTATAGGCTGTCCATATAAACTTCTCAACCATACTCTGAATGCAGGTATAATCGACCCTTAATTGCTGTAATGAATTATTTATATACATAACAAGTAACTAATTAACACAATCACCTTTGTCTAGGCCGGACAGTAATGTTGATATAATTGAATTTGTAATTCGGGTCTTACTTGACCTTTAGGTGATCTTTGTGATTAACAGGAAAATGTGTAAAGGGCAAGACAGATGCAACTTTTAATCAGTATTTAATTAAATGTGGAATTCCGTTTTTCAGTAAAATGGATAATGACACATGATTTCTTAATTACATTTTATTACACTCCATTAGATTCTGTATGTATTAGCTGTAGACGTGATGTGAATTGTTTTATACAGCTATTGAAATAACCTAGGCCTGGTATAAGCCAGATTAACTAATGTTTATACCACAAGGATATGATCAAAAAGATTCTCCAGGGTGAAATTCTCACAAATATTTATTAGTTTAAAATGACTCTGAACTGCCTTAATGGTGTTGTTGTACCTAGTCGAAATGTTAACTGGCTGATATATATGCGACCCCTCCCCTTTCTGAAATACTGTTTCTTCCACTGGACTGGAACTAGTGTGAAGGATCATTTTGTTTAACAGTTTAAGGTACAAAATATCATACTGAAATTAATATGTTAAAGCTACATTAAATTCAGTGACTGATGTACGGTGGACTTGTTTTGAATGAACGATAAATAAATGATGAGTTTCATCTGATAATCTGAAATGAAATTCATCTGAAATGTTTGCCAATTTCTTCTTTTACATACCTTTTAATCCAGTGTTATTATACTGTTCTATCATACTCTTATGTTGATAACCATTAATTTTAATTTGAAATAGACTTGTTTATATGAACTGCCTTCATACTCATTATCATCATGTGTTAACAGTTACTGCATGCATAATGCAATCTAAGAATTTGTTTAATTGCTTCTGTGGATGCATTTCATAATCAGCACCATATATCTTCATTTATTATCCAGTTAATGATTGGAAGCAATTAAACAGAGTGTAATTATAAAGATGAATTACAACGTCAGACAAGGTATACTGTAACCTTTATTTCACTAACATATTTACATCAAAGGTCTTGACATTGTCATACCAATATGACTCTAGTAATGCAAACATGAATAATTCAAAGAATTGTCATCGTCATTAAATAGAACTTTACATAACATAGTCTTATATGCTTGTTGATGTATTATATGCCATATATCTAATTAGTATTCTTCTCTTCCAGAGGATGTTGATGAGATGGAGTATATAAGGATGGGCAGTCAGAGTTGCCAAGCATAACTGCAATTGTGTCTGAAAAGAAATACACTACCAAGATGCTCCGTTTTGTCCTGCTCGCTGCTTTGGCCTTCTGCTTTGCAGAGGCTGGTCATTATTATGGACGTGCTGCACCTCACAAGTAAGTGACAATATGTAAAAGACTTATCCTCACGGTTTTCACATAGTGGTTACTGTAATATTCATAATTATGTGTTTACCAAATAAACATCAAGCATTTTGATGGTTCTGGTAGTGATCAGAAAGTATCTTTAATTAAACTATTGTTTTTCAGCTCTAAATAAGCAAAAGTATCACTAAGAAGTGATAAGTTCATGAAATTGCTTGATTCATGAAATTGCTTGATTACTGTCAACAGCTTGCTTTAGAACACTCACATTTCCTTGTGTTTGGCCTTTTGAATTCAAATATGATTTCAACAGTCTTAAAATTAATGTATTACCTTATCTAAAATTTCTGGTTCTTTTTCCTTTAGTGGCTATGAGTCAAGTGTGAACAAGAACAATGCTGTTCGTCAGCTGGGTGTCAATGCCAGAGCCAACTGGGTAGGAGCTGGAACCGGAACTGCCTTCAAAGATGGAGTTCCTGGCACTCCTCTGGGAGTGACTGGACATGACAAATACTCCTATGGTCATGGACGTGGCTATGGAGGCTATGGTGGACATCATGGTGGCTATGGAGGATATGGTCATGGTGGTCATGGAGGATATGGCCATGGTGGATATGGCCATGGAGGATATGGTCATGGTGGTCATGGAGGATATGGTCATGGAGGATATGGTCATGGAGGATATGGTCATGGTGGTTATGGTAACAGATTTGGAGGATATGGAGCTCACTAGAATATCCTAATGTTTATTGGGTTGTGATAATAAAAAATTCATCAATATAGATTGAAACTTTAAGTGTTATTTTGTTCATCATAAGAATTGTATTGCTCTGCATCACCTGATTAAACTATATAAAGAAGACAAAAAAAAGCAATTTTTTGTATGCGTTTTCAATGATTTCCTACCATATTTCATGGTTTAGATTTGAACAAAGGCCACAAATAGCTAAAGCAAATTATCAATAATATACAACCAATGCTTATATTAGCATGGCTGATATATATGTCTCTGAAAGTATTTTGGTATGAATTTTGTTTTGTATTTTATACTATATGTTATAATATACTTTGAACTTGCCAGACTTAACTTAGTCGACAAGGAGCGTTATATTGATTTATGTTGTATTCATTTCTGGTTTCGGGTAGAGAAAACCCATGAATTATACCTACAAGCAAGAACATTGCAAATGATTGTGGTTAAAATATAAAAAAAAAAATAAAAAAATAGGCTCAGGGAATGGATTTCTCCGATTATTTGAGTTTTGACAATTTTGTTGAATTTATTGGATTTGGCTCCCTTTAAGCTAGAGAAATTATCATTATATAATCTCAACTAAATCATTATTTTCAGCTATTCTTTCTACCAATAATGATGTTATAGGCGTGTTAATTTGGTCCATATGATGGGATTTCAATAATATCATTTTAATGATAGTAGATACTAAGGAGGATAATTGCAATTTAGCAGACAAAAGTTTGGGAGTTGTATCAGTAAGGTGGGTCAGTGCTTAGCTCTATGTCAGTCAATGTAAACAACAGCTTGTGACATCTGGGGAGGTATTGGACTACCTGGCCTCTGACTTATATATCAGACTTTGTATCCTGAAAGTTTCAAGTCCCTCTGATTCATATTTTTTGAATAACATATATTTTCATCATGCCCACATAACTCATTGGTGAGTCTATGCCCCACGTGACGTTACCAGTTGTGTCATACAGGCTTGCCTGTCCTGAATTTGCACAAGGTGTTAAGGCCGTATTACACTATGCATCGGCTGGTACGCATTGCAGCATTTTCATATGCATTTTTGCCAACGCTAATAGCAAAAGCAATTCTGGCCTCCCAACATGAAGTATAATATAGGATATATATATTTCTAAATTCCAACGCAAACTAATTGGCCAACCCAAAATGCATAGTATAATATATTTCGTGTTGGGTCTGACGCAAAGTAAAATATGACCTGAACATGAAGCGTTCACTTTGGGAAAAAAACAGCAAATGCAAACACAGATCTGATGCATAGTATAATTAGGACTTTAGACTGGATTCAAACTTAGAACATAAGCCTTACACCTATTGTCTATGTACAGGTTTGGTTTATAGCCATGCCACACTTTAAAGAGAGGGGCCAGTGAAATTTCAATTTTGAGTATTTTGCACTTTATATGTTAGATGAAATGCTAATTTAGAAGTATGCCCAGTTTCAGTGCCATTGATTGACTCCTTCTCATGAAAATCATGGTTTTCCATGAAAAAATCTGTTATTCCTCCGATCCTAAGGAAAACACAAGTCTGTGTGTGACGTCACACAAAAAGACAGTTATTTTCAAATTTCAAATTTCTGAATTCCACAATAAAGATATTTTTTCACATTTTCTTTTATAAACCATTCAATTTGGTGATTTTAATCTCTTTTAGACTTACAAAGTACATTTAATATATTTCTAACTGCACTTTTTTTCAGTTTTATAATTTTTCAACTGTTCTGCTTGTGACGTCACACACAGATAATGCTCTGTGCAAGGTGTACCAGGATGCACACAGGGAGGCTCGATCATTATCATTTAGAAAAGTTTGAATAAAATCAAAACTGTTGGAGATAAATGTATGAAAATTGGTATGGTGACTACTCAGATGGTCACCGTCATGGCACTATGTTAATTCAAAGTCACTGGCCGCTCCCTTTAAGGTAGATAATGATAGAACACGTGAAGAGGTAATTTGAACTTTGAAATATTTGTTTTGCGTGAGCTATAACTCATGGGGAGAGCCTCTAGATGCTTCTTTATGATTTCTTTTTGTTTATCCAATAATGTCATGAAAAATGTCATTTTCAGACGACTAATAATTCATTCAAATTATTTCCTTTACTTTTAGAACGCTTTGGCTACTTGAGTAAATCATAGCTGTATAGCATTATGCTTTACAAATTTGTCTTATCTAATTGTAAAGGGTATAATTATCATCAAAAAAGAAAGAAAAGACACAATATTATAAAAGAAAACCATTTTTTCTTTAAACCTTCATTCAACAAGGACACATACATCTTGATATATCATATCTGTGATCAAGTAAAACTTATGCTTACACATAAGGCCAAAAAAACATTGTTGTGTTCAGGTAACATTATTCGAAAAAATTACGGTAGGTAGGTCAATTTCTTTTTTTTAACCTCTTTTTACTTGGACCTGGGCAGTATTGGAAATAAAAAAGATTATACTATATAGATCCTCTTGAACCATTTCAAGCATCTAAAATACATGCCCTGGGCATCCATATACTGTAAAAGAAATGGAAAAAATATCCTTAAAAGGTTTTAGGGTGGGGCTAAAAAATTAGGGTAGGTTTGGTTACCTGAACACAACAATATTTTTTTCTAGGCCTAAGGAAACTTAAACTTTCAATAAAATCATCAGCTTTGACAGATATGGAAATGATTTAGTTTGAAACGTCTTTCCTGCATATGTATTGGGGAAGCTAATGAAACTTGTTGGTCATGTGAATAAGGATTATAGCATGGATGCAACTATCAATTGTAAAGTCTATGCTAGATACAGAAAGAGAAGACTTAGACTGCAAAAATATAGATTCTTCTGAAACATATTGCTAATTATAGACTGATAAAGAATGTTTTCACACAACAAGAGATTTCGCCCTAGAAAATGCTTAAAATGTATGCACAAGGATGTATGAGACCATAATTGTGATTAGTTGCATCATGGATGGCTGGGCTGTTTCATATAATTAACACAGTTGATGTTGAGAGAGCATAAATTCTTGTTGTCAAAGACTGTTTGGCCAAGAGTTTACCCAAGCAAGAAAATGACATCAATATAACATTGCAGCAACATTCTCTTTAGTGTTGCATTGTTTTTTTTATGTTATTTTGATGGCACCCAAAAACATCTTCAGAACATAATTTTGTGACATCACACTATAACGTTATTGTGACATTCTTGTAACATTCTTTTATGTTATGATAACGTTTTTATTAGTAAGTTCTCAACTTCACAAAAAATATAATGTAATCATTGCATTCCTTTTCAGAAATCTCAACTTTGCCTTTAAAATAATGTAACTGTTACATGAAAATTGGAAAGGTTGCACACTCGTAAAAGAAGTATGGTTGCAGAATGTGCTTGTTATGGTGCTACTTGCTGGGTGACATCGAGATTGCATGTATACCTGTTACCCAAATATACATGAGAATTAGTATGCAAATGTTTAATGATTTGCATCCACTTGATGTTTCAAACTTACAAGAAGGTCCCGTGACTCAATGATACTGTATTTTCTGCCCCTCACATTATGCTTACATCACTGTCTAAAACAAACCTTTGGGTGATGATATTTTCAACTGCCCCTTTTGATTCCCTGTGGATCAGCCAATGCATATTCTGCAGAATGAGAGACGGGTGCATGTTCCCACCCATCCTTCCAACTCAACCCAACTTGCTGATTACACTCTGAATGACACATTTTCTATATCATGAAAAAAGATATCTTTGGGACAAGGGAATTTAGAGAACACTTGCTCGGTAAATGCATAGGGGTATGGTCTCTATCTTCTCATAGATTTGATCATTTCATATATATATTCGATCAACAAAGACAGAATTGTTCTTGCCGTGATATGACCATAGATGTTACTATGGCATTAAACCCCAATAACCAAACAACCAATAAAGTAGTTTAAGTCCAAAGTGTCTGTTATTGTCAACTGTGGCATGTATAATTTGTATTTCAGGAACAGATTGTTCTTGCTCCTGAAAACGATCTTGACCATGCATGCAGATCTGTCTTTCTTGGTCAGATCGCTAAAGGGAGACCAAGAATTGTGTTTCACCTTAGATAGTTCAAAGTAAGAAAGGTCAGAATCATAATTCTGTTTTTTTTTAATAGGGTGATCTATAACCAGAATTGATCATGAACTTGGTGTTCTAGAAGAGAAGGAGGTCATATTTTAGAGTCTCCCCCAAAGCTTTATCAATACTTGTAACCTGAAAGTATTGTCATTGTCTATTTTATGTGTTAAAAATAAATCATTCAAGGAACTATCCCTGTTATATCATTGGACCTTTGTATGTGACACATACCTCTTGACGTACACACAATGCACAGCTAATTAGAATTCTTATCTGGTCTACACCAGAACAGGATCTGACACAGAGTATATAAGGACCCTCAGTCAGACGTTTCCAAACATAACTGCTTTTGTGTCTGAAAGGATTACAATACCAATATGCTCCGTTTCGTGCTGCTTGCTGCTTTGGCCTTCTGCATTGCAGAGGCTTCCCATTATTATGGACGTGCTGCACCTCACAAGTAAGTCATGATGTAAATTTCTATACTTTGAGGTTGATATCTTTTCTAGTTTGGTGACTAACATAACAAAAATTCTAAGAATAAGGTTAAGTAGAAATAGGTTGTCATCACAATGAGCATATGATACTTTCAAAGATTTAAATTTTTGATTTAACATTTGATTAAAACACTTCTACTCTGGGTGAGCATTCTGCAATTTAGAATTAGTATTGTCAGGGTAAAATTGTATCCTAGCAAAATGTTCATCTTTTAATCAACTGAATCAACCTTTTCTTTTTTAATTAGTGGTTGTGCAAAAATTTGTGTACTTTGAGGTGGAATTCTTTTATAGTTTGGTAGGGAAAATTGCAAAAATTCAAAATAGCTTCTGCACAGTATAAGAGTTCATAGAAAATAAGTTTCATTAAAATTGATTAAGTAATATACCTAACCATAAAGCCTCATATGAAATGAAATTAATTAAACATTTGATTTAACATTTAATTTAGATAACAAACTTTTCTCTCTCCTTTAGTGGCTATGAGTCAAGTGTGAACAAGAACAATGCTGCTCGCCAGCTGGGTGTCAATGCCAGGGCCAACTGGGTAGGAGCTGGTACTGGAACTGCCTTCAAAGATGGAGTTCCCGGCACTCCTCTGGGTGTGACTGGACATGACAGATACTCCTATGGTCATGGACGTGGCTACGGCGGCTATGGTGGACATCATGGTGGTTATGGAGGATATGGTCATGGAGGATATGGCCATGGTGGATATGGCCATGGTGGTTATGGCCATGGATTTGGAGGATATGGAGGATACTAAACTATCCTAGCATTTATTGGGTTGTGTTAATAGAAAACCTTCAATAAAAATTGGAGATTCAATTACGACTTTGTTTGTTTGATTTTTGTAAAAGTTCTGAATTGGGTATCTTGGACTAATCACATGAAAATAATAATATTATTTTCATGTGATTCATTGCACAATGTGCCCCCAAAGCCATTCAAGTCTGTTTAATCATACAGACAAAGGATGTATGATTTTGATTGTAACTTCTATCCCATAATGGAAGGTGTCTGATTGTGCATTAGAAGAATTTTTAAGGAGATGATTCTATTTAACCATAAAAAGATTCTATATATTCATGACAATTGGATTCTTTGGCCTTGAATCTACAAGTCCTAGAGTTTGTCAAAATAAACATTTATAATACCAGGTACCAGCTGATTAAATTTCAAAGGAAAGCGTAAATTGTCTATAGTATTTCTTTTGAAGTATTCTAATGAAATTGATGTTTACCCTGCAGCAAGAACTGTTAGTTCATACAATATCTATTTGAGAAATTACTTTATTCTGATTAATGGTAATGTTGATGAAGCTTAAGAGGTTTAAGAATTCCAAACATACTTCTGGGTGTTCCTAGATGTCTTAAGCAAGGAAAGCTTCCTCGCAAGGATATGCTGGCTTAAGAGGAATATTTCAAAATGGTTTTGCTCCAATCAAGACATGGGATTATGAAACAAATTTCCCACTTTCCCCCTTCAAGTCACAATTCCCCAGGACTGGTTAAGGGAACTGATTTTATAAAGAGCATGAATATGCCTTTACCTAAAACTTATCTGAAACTTTGATTCAAGTGCATTAATTTGGTATTTGAGACTCCAAGGGTTATTGTTGCAGTCAATACATGAACATGGATTTTTAAAAAAACATCACAGCACACTAGTTGTTACAATAGTTTATGTCAGAGACCATAAGCTTGTATGTATATAGTTACTACAACGCTAGGCGAAACCAGTTATGCACTCCGGGCCATTAAATTTACCAGGGAAACAATGACAGACTAACATAGACAAGCTTTCCAGACTAAACATACCTATTTAAATACATCTCTATTTTTTCTACCAACCAAGATCACAATCGCTGAACTTTTTATGAGTTTAGATTCTCTAATTCATCATGAATGTATTTTGTACCATAAAAGATTTTTCCATTACACTCTTCTGGTCAATTAGAGAGAATTCTTTTAGATTCAGGCTAATATAGATAAAAATGTACCAATTTCTTCAGCAGTAAAAAGTGTTTTATTAGTTTTCTGTCTCTTGTGATGGGAAAAGATCTGCCCCAGAATTTCTGAATGGCCAAATTGAGCAAAGATTATCTTTTTCAAAAT
This sequence comes from Lepidonotus clava, assembly GCA_936440205.1. Taxonomy (NCBI): domain Eukaryota; kingdom Metazoa; phylum Annelida; class Polychaeta; order Phyllodocida; family Polynoidae; genus Lepidonotus; species Lepidonotus clava. The sequence goes on from OW387138.1 coordinate 13,226,358, forward strand.
TCTTTCATGGTTGTTAGGAACTTTCCATGAAAGTTGTTCGGTGGAAACCTGGCTTTAGGTTACAGCAACGTTCTTTTGATAACTCCCAATAACGTTGCTGCAACCAGCTGTTGCAATGTTACATTGTGACGATCTGATAAATGTCTTGTAACATTATTTATGAGGCTAATATTGTGACCTCACTTAATAAGAATGTCACAATATTGTTCTGTTTAGGTGTGGTTGAGTCCTCACTTAAGGACATTCTGTTTAGGTTAGGATGACACCTAACCTAATAATAGGGTCACAGTAACATAATGTTTAAGTGAGACCACCAGCTGATGTAATCAGAATTGCACAATAATGTTCTGTTAAGGTGAGGTGGGTACCTCCCCTGGTAAGGAGGTCAAAACAACCTTCTGTTTAAGTGAGGTCTAGACCTCACCTAATCAGAATGTCACAATGATGTTCTATTATAATTTAATCTGGACGTAACCTCACCAAATCATCATGATAACATTCTGTTTTGGTTAGGTCTCAACCTCCCAGAAAAATAATGTAGCAGTTTTGTGACATAATTGTAAGTATCAGACAAACAAGAAATAAAGTTTGAGGCCTATGGTAGTAATTTGTGACAAGCAGGACTTACTTAGGGTTGGATTATCAGTCTAACACAGTTACTTGTCTGTCTAAACCTTGTTTTCTTGTGTCTTGTGGTTTTTGCAACAGGTTGATTGCCCCTATCTAAAGTATACAACTTCTCTCTTCTGATAAATCTCCTGTTTAAGTGAGGTTTAGTCCTCACCTAATCAGAATGTCACAATGATGTTCTATTTTAATTCGATCTGGACGTAACCTCACCAAATCATTATGACAACATTCTGTTTTGGTTAGGCCTCAACCTCCCAAAAAATGACATTTTTGTGACATTTTTGTAAGTGTCAGACAAACCAAAGAAGTAAAGTTGCATAACTTGACTGTTGGCCTTGAGGCCTAAGGTAGTAATTTGTGACAAGCATGACTTAATTAGGGTTGCATTCTCAGTCTAACACAGTTACTTGTCTGTCTAAAACCTTGTTTTCTTATGTCTTTTCTTGGAAATTACATTTCAGTGACAAAACAAAACAGACCTGGACACTTACCCCCGAGACACTTAACCCCTGGACGCTTAATCCCCTGGACATTACACCTAGGACACTTAACCCCATCCCTAGCTTATAATGTAGAGGAAATTGCGAGGAAATTATTAGGCCTGGTTTTGGCCACAGGTTGACTGCCCCATTCTTAAAGTATACAACTTCTCTCTTCTAATAAATCTTTAGGATTCATACCTAAAAGGGCAACTCGGCCCTATTACACAGTTTGTAAAAAAAAGACAGACATAGGTCCCTCTGTATAAATCTCAAAAAGATACATTAAAAATTTCAAATATTTAAGTTCAAAATTACCTGAGATTTTTGAGAAGAGAGAAGTTGATGTTCAAAAATCAAATTAGAAAATAATGATTTTCAGGTTTGCAAGTCACTTACCGAGCTATTGTAGTAATGTGCATTTTCACACAAGTTATATCAAATATATAGATAGACAATAGATAGTGCTATCTATTGGTTACGGAAAGTTTGCACATACAACTATCCTTATATTTATGGACATTATGTATCATATCATCAAATTATTTAGAAACTTGAGCACCACCGAACCCCCAATTTTCTGTTCTTTATGTCCTTTTTTTCAGATTAGGTTAACTTTTGTTTATTTATAAAAGGTCCACATGTATAAGCATTCACTACAAATGTGACACTCCATCTTGTAATCAGTCCAATCTCTCCCATCACTGGTGTCTATCCTTAAGCCATGCATTATAAATAATAATGAAACATGCATCATGAAAACAAGGGCCAAGTACAAAATAAAAGAATGCTAGTTTATCAATTCATTGAATAGGAGGAAGTTCTAAACACAGTGCAATTACAAATAAAAACAGTGGTATAGACTAAGTCTAAGACTGTAAACAATCACAAAAATCAATTTATGAAAGATGCTCATGAAACAATATTTTCTGTTTAAATGTATAATGCATTTATATACAATTATACTGCATGTACTTTAAGCCCCATTATCCACTAGGATGAGTCAGCTAACTCAGTCAGCCATCTCAAGTCGGTGATCTGTGTAAAATTATCAAACATAGGCTAATTGATGTGAACCAGTGGTCCAGACTGGCCTGACTCAATGTTGAGTCAGCCAACTCTTGCCTGTGTTAGCTCTGATACAGAAAGTCATACCCACACACATTCGGCCTATAAATTAATATTGGTGCAGAGATTAGTGAAAACCAAGCATATTCCATTGATTTGAATGCCATTTTGTACACTGATTCACACAGTGGGTAAGGCCCTTTAAGCAGACATTGTGAAATACAAATTGTATCAAATACCAGAGCAGAATATTGTATTCTTGTGTTGCAATATTGAATATTGCATGATACACACAAATTCCAATTAACAAATCTCATTCTACCTAGTGATATTTATTTTAGTATGACATTAAGCACATTAATCTAATCAAGTTACATCTTTGATTTGTGTAGAGTAGTGTACAAAAGGTTAGAAAGCTTAAACTGTACATGCATGATCACTTTCTATAAAATCAAATCATAGATGAACTTAAATAGAAAGCAATAAGCTTTGAAATGTTAAACATCCAGGTTTTAAATTTATACTGTCTGTAATGTGCAAATTATCTCAGGATAACCTTACATCAGATATATATGGTAAAAGATCTGTCACTTATCATTAAAATCAAGTTGTATTAAAGGCACAAGGAACAGGACAAACACATTTTGTATCTATAATACAACTTAATCACACTGAAATCCAAAGTCATAGGCTTTGCCATTGTCCATTTGATAGGCTTACTCTTAAACATGAAGCATTCACAGAATTGTCCCTGTTGTTATTGTAGCCATTAACATTTGTATCATTTCCCCTTTCACCTGCAGCTGATTAGCATTCATATCTGGCTGATGTTAAACAGGCCATGGAGTATATAAGGATGATCACTCAGAGGTTCCCAAACAGTTGTCACTGAAAAGGAGTACACATACCAAGATGCTTCGTTTTGTTCTTCTTGCTGCTTTGGCCTTCTGTATTGCAGAGGCCTCTCATTATTATGGACGTGCTGCACCTCACAAGTAAGTCATATCGTGAAGCTAATCTTTGGGTTATTGTTCATTCAGCATCTCAGTTTAATAGTTACCCAGATAAGCACTATTTATATCTACTAAGAACACTTAAAAACACTGAAAGATATCTAACCTTACAACTTCATTTCAAATTGTATTGCTGAATTTTTCAAGTTTAAACAATCTGTTAGCTCAGTCAAATAAATCATTTCAAAAGTGTGATTGATTATCTTAATCTCATTATATTTCAGTGGCTATGAGTCCAGTGTGAACAAGAACAATGCTGCTCGCCAACTTGGTGTCAATGCCAGGGCCAACTGGGTAGGAGCTGCAACTGGAACTGCCTTCAAAGATGGAGTTCCCGGCACTCCTCTGGGAGTAACTGGACATGACAAATACTCTTATGGCCATGGCCATGGCTATGGCGGCTATGGTGGACATCATGGTGGCTATGGAGGATATGGTCATGGAGGATATGGTCATGGAGGATATGGTCATGGAGGATATGGTCATGGAGGATATGGTCATGGAGGATATGGCCATGGAGGATATGGTCATGGTGGTTATGGTAACAGATTTGGAGGATATGGAGCTCACTAGATATTCTAATATTTATTGGGTTGTTATAATAAAACAAATCATCAATATAGATTGTAACTTTAAGTGTTATTTTGTTCATCATAAAACATGCATTGCTCTGCATCACCTGATTAAACTATTTAAAGAAGACAAAAAAAGGCAATTCTTTCTATGTGTTTTCAATGATTTCCTACCATATTTCATGGTTTAGATTTGAACATAGGCCACAAATAGGCTCAGGGGATGGATTTCTCTGATTATTTGAGTTTTGACAATTTTGTTGAATTTATTGGTTTTGGCTCGCTTTAAGCTAGAGAAATTATCATTATATAATCTCAACTAAATCATTATTTTCAGCTATTCTTTCTACCAATAATGCTGTTAGCTTATAGGTGTGTTAATTTGGTCCATATGATGGGATTTCAATAATATCATTATTTAATGATAGTAGATACTCAGGAGGATAATTGCAATTCAGCAGACCAAAGATTTGGAGTTGTATCAGTAAGGTGGGTCAGGGCTTATAGCTCTATGTCAGTCAATGTAAACAACAGCTTATGACATCTGAGGAGGTATTGGACTACCTGGCCTCTGACTTATATATCAGACTTTGTATCCTGAAAGTTTCAAGTTCCTCAGATTCATATTTTTTGAATAACATATCTTTTCATCATGCCCACATAAGTCACTGGTGAGTCTGTGCCCCAAGTGACATCACGAGTTGTGTCATACAGGCTTGCCTCCCCTGAATTAGCACATAGAGTGTTAAGGCCATATTACACTATGCGTCAGCTGGTACACATTGCAGCATTTTCATATGGTTTTTGCCAATGCTAATAGCAAAAGCGATTCTGGCCTCCCAACACAAACTATAATATAGGATATATATATCTTAAATTCCAACACAAACTAATTGGCCAACCGAAAACGCTAAGTATAATATATTTTGCGTTGGGTCTGACGCGAAGTAGAATATGACCCGAACACGAAGCGTTCACTTTGGGCAAAACCAGCAAATGTGAACACATGCGTAGTATAATTAGAGCTTTAGACTGGATTCGAACTTAGAACAAAAGCCTTACACCTATTGTCTATGTACAGGTTTGGTTTATAGCCATGCCACACTTTAAGGTAGACGTTGATAGAACACTTGTATAAGTAATTTGAACTTTGTAATATTGTTTTGCATGAGCTATAACTCATGGGGAAAGGCTCTACATGCTTCTTTATCATTTCTTTTGTTTGTCCAATAATGTCATGAAAAATTGCATTTTCAGACTACTAATAATTCATTCAAATTATTTCCTTTACTTTTAGAACGCTTTGGCTACTTGAGTAAATCATACCTGTATAGCATTATGGTTTACAAATTTGTCTTATCGTGACAAATTGTAAAGGGTATAATTATCATTAAAAAATATCCTTAAAAAGTTTTAGGGTGGGGCTAAAAATTTAGGGTAGGTCGGGTTTCCTGCACACAACAATATTTGTTTCTAGGCCTAAGGAAACTTAAAATTTCAATAGAATCATCAGCTTTGACAGATATGGAAATGATTTAGTTTGAAGCGCCTTTCCTGCATATGTATTGGGCAAGCTAATGAAACTTGTTGGTCATGTCAATAAGGATTGCATCATGGATGCAACTATCAATTGTAAAGTCTATGCTAGATACAGAAAGAGAGGACTTAGAATGCAAAAATATAGATTCTTCTGAAACATGTTGCTAATTATAGACTGATAAAGAAAGTTTTCCCACAACAAGACATTTTGCCCTAGACAATGCTTAAAATGTATGTACAAGGATGTATGAGACCATAATTGTGATTAGTTGCATCATGGATGGCTGTTTCATATAATTAACACAGTTGATGTTGAGAGAGCATAAATTCTTGTTTCATAGACTGTCAAGTAGATCATGTTTACCCAAGCAAGATTTGACATCAATATAACATTGCAGCAACGTTCTCTTTAGTGTTGCATTGTTTATTTTTATGTTATTTTGATGGCACCCAAAAACATCTTCAGAGCATAATTTTGTGACATCACACTATAACGTTATTGTGACATTTTTGTAACATTCTTTTATGTTATGATAATGTTTTTATTGGTAAGTTCTCAACTTCACTAAAATATAATGTTATCATAGCATTCCTCTTTAGTAAGTCTCAACTTTGCCTTTAAAATAATGTAACTGTTACATGAAAATTGGGAAGGTTACGCACTAATAAAAAAAGTATGGTTGCAGAATGTGCTTGTTACGGTGCTGCTTGCTGGGTGACATCGAGATTGCATGTATACCTGTTAACCAAATATACATAAGAATTAGTATGCAAACATTTAATGATTTGCACCCACTTACTGTTTCAAACTTACAAGAAGGTCCCTTGACTTAATGATACTGTAATTTCTGCCCCTCACATTATGTTTACATCACTGTCTAAAATACAATTTTGGGTGATGATATTTTAAGTGATTTTTTTTGTCAGTCGGTCTATCCGGAATTTTATGATTCCCCTTTTGATTCCCTGTGGATCAGCCAATGCATATTTTGCAGAATGAGAGATGGGTGCATGTCCCTACCAATCCTTCCAAATCAACCCAACTTGTTGATTACACTCTGAATGACATATTTTCTATATCATGAAAAAAGATATCTTTGGGACCAGGGAATATAAAGAACACCTGCTCGGTAAATGCATAGGGGTATGGTCTCTATCTTCTCATAGATTTGATCATTTCATATATATATTTGATCAACAAAGACAGAATTGTTCTCGCTGTGATATGACCATAGATGTTGCTATGGCGTTAAACCCCAATAACCAAACAACCAATGAAGTAGTTTAAGTCCAAAGTGTCTGTTATTGTCAACTGTGGCATGCATAATTTGTATTTCAGGAACAGATTGTTCTTGCTCCTGAAAACGATCTTGACCATGCATGCAGATCCGCTTTCTTGGTCAGATCGCTGAAGGGAGACCAAGAATTGTGTTTTACCTTAGATAGTTCAAAGTAGGAAAGTTCAGAATCATAATTCTGTTTTTTTATTGAATGGGGTGATCTATAACCAGAATTGATCATGAACTTGGTGTTCTAGAAGAGAAGGAAGTCATATTTTAGAGTCTCTCCCAAAGCTTTATCAATACTTGTAAAACTGAAAGTATTGTCATTGTCTATTTAATGTGTTAAAAATGAATCATTCAAGGAACTGTAACTGTTATATCATTGGACCTTTGTATGTGACACATACCTCTTGACATACACACAATGCGGAGCTAATTAGAATTCTTATCTGGTCTACACCAGAACAGGATCTGACACAGAGTATATAAGCACCCTCAGTCAGATGTTTGCAAACATAACTGTTTTTGTGTCTGAAAGGATAACATTACCAATATGCTCCGTTTTGTGCTGCTTGCTGCTTTGGCTTTCTGCATTGCAGAGGCCTCTCATTATTATGGACGTGCTGCACCTCACAAGTAAGTCATAATATGCATTTCTATACTTTGAGGTTGATATCTTTTCTAGTTTGACGACTAACATAACAAAAATTCTAAGAATAAGGTTAAGTAGAAATAGGTTGTCATCACAATGAGCATATGATACTTTCAAAGATTTAAATTTTTGATTGGACATTTGATTTTAACACTTCTACTCTGGGCAAGCATTCTGCAATTTAGAAATTAGTATTGTCAGGGTAAAATTGTACCCTAACACAATTTTCATCATTTAATTAACTGAAACAACCTTTTCTCTTTTTATTAGTGGTTATGTGTAAAGTTTTGTACTTTGAGGTGGTATTCTTTTATAGATTGGTAGGGAAAATTGTAAAAATTGAAAATAGGTTCTGCATGGAATATGAGTTCATAGAAAATAAGTTTCATTTAAAATGATTAGGCAATATAGCTAACCATAAAGCCTCATATGTATACATAAAATGACATTGATTTGACATTTGATTGAAATATTTTTTAGTTACTGATGTTACTGTTGTTAGGGTCAAATTATGCCAGCTATCAGGATCATTTCATTTTCATTAATTGTAACAACCTTTTCTCTCTCCTTTAGTGGCTATGAGGCCAGTGTGAACAAGAACAATGCTGCTCGCCAGCTGGGAGTCAACGCAAGGGCCAACTGGGTAGGAGCTGGAACTGGAACCGCCTTCAAAGATGGAGTTCCCGGCACTCCTCTGGGAGTGACTGGACATGACAAATACTCCTATGGCCATGGACATGGCTATGGCGGCTATGGTGGACATCATGGTGGTTATGGAGGATATGGTCATGGTGGATATGGTCATGGAGGATATGGCCATGGTGGATATGGCCATGGTGGTTATGGCCATGGATTTGGAGGATATGGAGGATACTAAAATATCCTAGCATTTATTGGGTTGTGATAATAGAAAACCTTCAATAAAAATTGGAGCTTCAATTATGACTTTGTTTATTTGATTTCTGTGAAAGTTCTTAATTAGGTAAGATCTATGGTATAACCACAACAGTATCTTGGACTAATCACATAATAATATGGTGACCCAATGAAATATTGCACAATATGCTCTAAAGCCATTCAGGTCTGTTTGACTGTACAGACAAAGGATGTATGATTTTTATTGTAACTTCTATCCCACTCTTGAAAACCAGATGGGTAAAATCTAGGGTATAACCATAATAGAATCTGGGACAATTACATAATAGTTATGGTGGCACTGTGAAACATAGCACAATTTGCTCAAAAGCCATCAAGTTAATATTTTCATGGATATATTTGTGCATGGGAAGAATTTTTAAGAAGACGATTCTCTAAAATCACAAAAAGATTATACTCATGACAATTGGATTCTTTGGCCTTGAATGTACAATTCCTAGAGTTTAGCAAAATAAACACTTATGATACCAGGTACCAGTTGATTAAATTTCAAAGGAAAGTGCAAATTGTCTATAGTATTTCTTTTGAAGTATTCTTATGAAATAAATGTTTTGGCCTGCAACAAGAACTGCTAGTTCATACAATATCTATTTGAGAAATTACTTTATTCTGAATAATGGTAATGTTGATAAAGCTTAAGAGGCTTTCCCCCTTCAGGTCACAATTCCCTAGGACTGGTTAAGGGTACTGATTTCATAAAGAGCATGAATATGCCTTTACCTAAAACCTATCTGAAACTTTGATTTGAGTGCATTAATTTGGTATTTGAGACTCCAAGGGTTATTGTTGCAGTCAATACATGAAGATGGATTTTAAAAAACCATCACGGCACACTAGTTTTTATAATAGTTTATGTCAGAGACCTTAAGCTTGTATGTATATAGTGACTACAACGCTAAGCTAAACCGTTTATGCACTCCAGGCCATTAAATTTTTACCAGGGAAACAATCACAGATTAACATAGACAAGCTTTCCAGACTAAACATACCCATTTACATACATCTCTATTTGTGACAGTTTCTGGGATTTCCAGCCTTATGGAAATGCCTATTTTTGGCTCTAGAGCCTTTATTTAGCTTAGAAATCATAAAAAATCATAAAAATAAGCTAAATCCATGCTATAAATGAAATTTTTCGTAGTTTTCATTATTGGTGAAAAAATTTCTATTTTTTTCATTTTTTTGCCATGGTAACCGGAATTTTGATAGAATGTCCAAACCCGCTGATACTGCTGCTATGCAAATGAGGGTTTCCATGGTAACCATGGAACAAAATTAAGTTTTCAAAATTTGAAATTCTGAATCAAGGGACTGCTTTGCTATAATTAGCAAAAAACAGATTCTGAATATCTTGAATAGTAAGGAAATGGCAGTGTATATCCTGAAATCATATTTGGAATTTCAATTTTTGGCCTAGATTATATATAAGTTATATCTTTATGAATACCAAACACTGGTCTATTTTAGTATATTTAGCTTATCCGACCTTTGTGTCTTCAAATTAACATAACTTTTTTTCTAAAAAAAATATTAACCTAATTTTTTCAGTATTAGATTCCCCAAGAGACCTTCTTAATTTAATATTCCAGGCCATAAGACTGCTTTTCGTAGAGGATGTCACATTTATTCTACCAACCAAGCTCATAATCACTGAACTTTTTATGAGTTTAGACTCTCTAATTCATCATGAATGTATTTTGTACCATAACAGATTTTTCCTGCACACTCTTCTGATCAATTAGAGAGTCACAATGATGTTCTATTTTAATTTGATCTGGACGTAACCTCACCAAATCTTTATGATAACATACTGTTTTGGTTAGGCCTCAACCTCCCAGAAAAATAATGTAGCAGTTATGTGACATTTTTGTTAGTATCAGACAAACCAAAGAAGTAAAGTTGCATAACTTGACTGTTGGCCTTGAGGCCTAAGGTAGTAATTTGTGACAAGCAGGACTTACTAAGGGTTGCATTATCAGTCTAACACAGTTACTTGTCTGTCTAAAACCTTGTTTTCTTGTGTCTTTTCTTGTAAATTACATTTCAGTGACAGACCAAAACCAACCTGGACACTTAATCCCCAGACACTTAACCCCTGGACACGTAACCCCTGGACAATTAACCCCATCCGCGGCTTATAGTGTAGAGGAAATTGCGAGGAAACTATTAGGCCTGGTTTTGGCCACAGGTTGGCTGCCCCCATCCTAAAGTATACAACTTCTCTCTTCTAATAAATCTTTAGGATTCATACCTTAAAGGCTAACTCGGCCCTATTCCACAGATTGTAAAGAAAACATAGACATAGTTCCCTCTGTATATATCTCAAAAAGATACATTAAAAATTTCAAATATTTTTAAAAGTTCAAAATTACCTGAGATTTTTGAGAAGAGAGAAGTTGATGTTCAAAAATCAAATTTGAAAATAATGATTTTCAGGTTTGCAAGTCACTTACGGAGCTATTGTAGTAATGTGCATTTTCACACAAGTTATATCAAATATATAGATAGACAATAGATAGTGCTATCTATTGGTTATGGAAAGTTTGCGCATACAACTATCCTTATATTTATGGACATTATGTATCATATCATCAAATTATTTAGAAACTTGAGCACCACCGAACCCCCAATTTTCTGTTCTTTATGTCCTTTTTTTCAGATTAGGTTAACTTTTGTTTATTTATAAAAGGTCCACATGTATAAGCATTCACTACAAATGTGACAGTCCATCTTGTAATCAGTCCAGTCTCTCCCATCACTGGTGTCTATCCTTAAGCCATGCATTATAAATAATTATTAATGAAACATACATCATGAAAACAAGGGCCAAGTACAAAATAAAAGAACGTTAGTTTATCAATTCATTGAATAAGAGGAAGTTCCAAACACAGTGCAGTTACAAATAAAAGCAGTGGTATACGAGTTTAAGACTGCAAACAATCATAAACATCAATCCATGAAAGATGGTCATGAAACAACATTTTCTATTAAGATGTATAATGCATTTATATACAATTATACTATATGTACTTTAAGCCCCATTTTCCACTAGGATGGGGTTAAGTCAGCTAACTCAGTCGGCCATCTCAAGGCGGTGATCTGTGTCAAATTATCAAACATAATTGATGTGAACCAGTGGTCCAGACTGGCCTGACTTAATGTTGAGTCAGCCGACTTTTGTCTGTCTGTTAGCTCTGATACAGAAAGTCATACCCACACATATTTGGCCTATTAATTAATATGGTGCAGAGATTAGTGAAAACCAAGAATATTCCATCGATTTGAATGCCATTTTGTACACTGATTCACATAGTGGGTAAGGCCCTTTAAGCAGACATTGTGAAATTACCAAATTGTATCAAATACCAGAGCAGAATATTGTATTCTTGTGTTGCAATATTGAATATTGCATGATACACACAAATTCCAATTAACAAATCTCATTCTACCTAGTAATATTTATTTTAGTATGACATTAAGCACATCTTTGATTTGTGTAGAGTTGTGTACAAAAGGTTAGAAAGCTTAAACTGTGCATGTAGGATCACTTTCTATAAAATCAAATCATAGACAAACTTAAATAGAAAGCAATAAGCTTTCAAATGTTAAACATCCAGGCTTTAAATTTACACTGTCTACAATGTGCAAATTATCTCAGGATAACCTTACATCAGATATATGGTAAAAGATCTGTCACTTATCATTAAAAATTAAGTTGTATTAAAGGTACAAGGAACAGGACAAACACATTTTGTATCTATAATACAACTTAATCACACTGATCTCCAAAGTCATAGCCTTTGTCATCCTCCATTTGATAGGCTTACTCTTAAACATGAATCATTCACAGAATTGTCCCTGTTGTTATTGTTGTCATTAACATTTGTATCATTTCCCCTTTCACTTGCAGCTGATTAGCATTCATATCTGGCTGATGTTAAACAGGCCATGGAGTATATAAGGATGATCACTCAGAGGTTCCCAAACAGTTGTCACTGAAAAGGACTACACATACCAAGATGCTTCGTTTTGTGCTGCTTGCTGCTTTGGCCTTCTGCATTGCAGAGGCCTCTCAATATTATGGGCTTGCTGCACCTCACAAGTAAGTCACATTGTGAAGCTGATCTTTGGGGTTTTCTTTCATTCAGCATCTCAGTTTAATAGTGACCCAGATAAGCACTATTTATATCTACTAAGAACACTGAAAAACACTGAAAAATATCTAACCTTACAACTTCATTTCAAATTGTATTGTTGATTTTTTCTTGTTTATACAATCTGTTAGCTCAGTCAAATAAATCATTTCAAAAGTGTGATTGATGATCTTAATTTCATTATATTTCAGTGGCTATGAGTCCAGTGTGAACAAGAACAACGCTGCTCGCCAACTTGGTGTCAATGCCAGGGCCAACTGGGTAGGCACTGGAACTGGAACCGCCTTCAAAGACGGAGTTCCCGGCACTCCTCTGGGAGTGACTGGACATGACAAATACTCCTATGGCCATGGACATGGCTATGGCGGCTATGGTGGACATCATGGTGGTTATGGAGGATATGGTTATGGAGGATATGGTCATGGAGGATATGGCCATGGAGGATATGGCCATGGAGGATATGGCCATGGAGGATATGGTCATAAATTTGGAGGATATTGAGCTCACTACAATATCCTTATGTTTATTGGGTTGTGATAATAAAAAATCATCAATATAGATTGAAATTTAAGTATTATTTTGTTCATCATAAGCCTTGCGTTGCCCTGCATCACCTGATCAAACTATCAAAAGAAGACACAAAAAATGCAACTTAAAGCAAAATGTTGTGTTCCTGTTATGTGATTTTTGCTGTCTAAGTGAATAACAAAGTTCTACAGTCAGTCAATGTAAACAGCAGCCTGTGACATCTGAGCATGTATGACTGGCCTATTACTTATATATCAGACTTTCTATCCTGAAAGTTTCATATCCCTCTGATTTATATTTTTTGAAGAACAAATATTTTCATCATGCCCACATAAGTCATTGCTGAGTCTAGGCCCAACGTGACGTCACCAATTGTGTCATGCAGGCTTACCTCCCCTGAATTTGCACATAGCTATAGGGTGTTAGACTGGATTTGCACTTAGCCTTTACAAATTTTACATATAAGCCTTTCAACTATTGTATAGGTACAGGTTCGGTTTATAGCTATGCCACACTTTAAGATAGTCATTGATAGAACACTTGTAGAGGTAATTTGAATTTTGAAATATTTGCTTTGCATGAGCTATAACTCTTGTGGAAAGAGGCTCAAGGTGCTTCTTAATCATTTCCTTTTGTCTGCCCAATAATGTCATGAAAAATGTTATTTTCAGACTACTAATTATTTATTCAAATTATTTCTTTTATCTTTATTTAGGAGGTACACTTTGGCTACTTGAGTAAATCATACCTGTATAGTATTATGCTTTACAAATTTGTCATATTATGACAAATTGTAAAGGGTATAGTTACCATCAAAAAAGACAAAAAGACACCATAGTATAAAGGAAAACCATTTTTTTCTTTAGCCTTCATTCATCAAGGACACATCCATCTAAAGATATTGTATCTGTGATCAAGTCAAGCTATGATTTTTGCTTACACACGAAGCCAAAATAAAATTGTTGTGATCAGGTAACATAGGTTGAAAAAATTAGGGTAAGTAGACTGATTTCTTCTCCTTTTTTTGCCTTTTTTTGTACTTGCCAAATGGAACTGGGCAGTATTGGGAATTAAAAAAAAATACTATATAGATCTCTTTAAACCATTTCTAGCTTTTAAAATACATGCCTTGCATATACAGTTACATTCTGTTCCAAGCTTTTCTGGTCAATTCTTTTGGATTTTGAAAAGGAAATGGAAAAAATATGCTTGAAAATTATAGGGTAGGGCCAACAATTTTTATCTAGGCCTAAGTGGCCCGTTGCACAATGAGTTTCGTAACAACGAAATTAATTTTCTTAACGATACCTATCATTGTTACTTTTATTGTAACAATGACCATTTTGACACCATTTTTTTCAATATTTTAGAATGCCCCAAAGAGCTGTAACTTTTACTGATTTTCGCAACAATGAACATGTTCATAACAATGAACATGTTCTTTATTCTATCATTAAGTTTATCATAACAACGAAATTCCATTGTGCAATGGGCCAAAGGAAATTTATACTTTCAATAAAATCACCATATCTGACCGATATGGAAATGATTTAGTTTGGAATACCTTTCCTCCATACGCATTGGGCAAGCTAATGAAACGTGTTGGTCATGTCAATAAGGATTGTAGCATGGATGCAACTATCAATTATAAAGTCTATGCTAGATACAGAAAGAGAAGACTTAGATTGCCAAAATATAGATTCTTCTTAAACATGTGGCTTATTATAGACTGATAAAGAAAGTTTTAACACAACAAGAGATTTTGCCCTAGAATACGCTTAAAATGTATGCACAAGGATGTATGAGAACATAATTGTGATTGATTGGACCATGGATGGCTGTTTCATATAATTAACATAGGTGATGTTGAGAGAGCATAAAATCTCGTTTCATAGACGGTCAATTAGATCATGTTTGGTCAAGAGTTTAAGCAAGAATATGACATTAATATAATGATGCAGCAATGTTCTCTTTAGTGCTGCATTGTTTGCTATTATGTTATTTTGATATCACCCAAAAACATCTTGAGAACATAATTTTGTGACATCACACTGTAACGTTATCGTGACATTCTTGTAACATTCTTTCATGTTATGATAACGTTATTATAACATTTTTATTAGTAAGTTCTCAACTTCACTAAAATATAATGTTAGTATCACATTCTTTTCTAGTAAGTCTCAACTTTACCTATAAAATAATGTAACTGTTATATGAAAGTTGGGAAGGTTACACACTAACCAAAAAAGTATGGTTGCAGATTGTGCTTGTTATGTTACTGCTTGCCCCGGTGACATCGAATTTGCATTGGTTGTCATCATAAAAAATTAGTATACAAACATTTAATGATTTGAGACCCACCACACCTATTTGGTGTTGAACAAGCTAGACATTGCTAAAAGTGACGATATGCCAAACTGGCAAATTTTCTCTGTTGGGTAACATAAGCCAACAGAGCATTTCATTTTTAAAATCATGACCCACTTCCTACATATTATGTCGTCATATTGATGTACATGTAACGATGAAGCATTAAGCATGTGGGGTGGTAGGTGGTTAGTACGTCCGTCTGTTGTGCTGGCAGCCTGGGTTCAAGTCTGGGCTGAGCTGGCTAGGACTCCCCTCTGTATGTCTCCCAATGGCAATGACTAGGATATCACAGGTTCCTAAAGAATCACTGGCTGTTTTGTGTGTGGCCCTGTCTATGGGACCAGGCACATTAAAGGACACCTGCCTCAGTAAATGAGTATGGTCTCTATCTTCTCATAGATTTAATCATTCCATATATTCGATCATCAAAGACAGAATAGTAAAAAAAAACCTTGTTCTTGCTGTGATACGACCATCAATGTTGCTACGGCATTAAACCCCAATAACCGAGCAACCAATGAAGTAGTTTCAGTCCAAAGTGTCTGTTATTGTCAACTGTGGCATGCATAATTTGTATTTCAGGAATAGATTGTTCTGGCTCCTGATAACTATCTTGACTATGTAGATCTATCTTTCTTTGTCAGATCACTAAAGGGAGACCAAATATTGTGTTTTACATTAGATAGTTCAAAGTAAGAAAGTTCAGAATCATAATTCTGTTTTTTTATTGAATGGGGTGATCTATAACCAGAATTGATCATGATCTTTGTGTTCTAGAAGGAGGTCATATTTTAGAGTCTCATCCAAAGCTATATCAATACTTGTAAACTTAATGTATTGTCATTGTCTATTTTATGTGTTAAAAATGAATCATTCAAGGAACTATCACTGTTATATCATTGGACCTTTGTATGTGACACATACCTCTTGACGTACACACAATGCGGAGCTAATTAGTATTCTTATCTGGTCAACACCAGAACAGGATCTGATACAGAGTATATAAGGATGCTAAGTCAGAGGTTTGCAAACATAACTGCTTTTGTGTCTGAAAGGATTACAATACCAATATGCTCCGTTTTGTGCTGCTTGCTGCTGTTGCCTTCTGCATTGCAGAGGCTTCTCATTATTATGGACGTGCTGCACCTCACAAGTAAGTGATAATGTACATTTCTATACTTTGAGGTTAATCACTTTTCTAGTTTGATTATTAATAGAACAAAACTCAATAAAAGATTTATCACTGAATAAGATTAATCGGAAATAGGTTATCATGACAATGAGCATATGATATATCTGAACCATAAAGCCTTATATATCTACTTTCAGAGATTGAAACTTTTGATTTGACATTTGATTTAAACACTTCTACTCTGGGCAAGCATTCTGCAATTTAGATATTAGTATTTTAGGGTAAAATTGTACCCTAACACAATTCATTTAATTAACTGAAACAACCTTTTCTCTTTTAATTAGTAGTTATGTGTAGAAAGTTGAAATTTTTTTTTTTTTTATATATATTTAAATATTTCTTAGTTACTGATGTTACTGTTGTTAGGGCAAAATTATGCCAGCTAACGGGATCATTTCATTTTCATCAATTGAAACAACCTTTTCTCTCTCCTTTAGTGGCTATGAGTCAAGCGTGAACAAGAACAACGCTGCTCGCCAGCTGGGTGTCAATGCCAGGGCCAACTGGGTAGGAGCTGGAACTGGAACTGCCTTCAAAGATGGAGTTCCCGGCACTCCTCTGGGAGTGACTGGACATGACAGATACTCCTATGGCCATGGACGTGGCTACGGCAGCTATGGTGGACATCATGGTGGTTACGGTGGATATGGTCACGGAGGATATGGTCATGGAGGATATGGTCATGGTGGATATGGCCATGGTGGATATGGCCATGGTGGATATGGCCATGGATTTGGAGGATATGGAGGATACTAAAATATCCTAGCATTTATATGGTTGTGTTAATAGAAAACCTTCAATAAAAATTGGAGATTCAATTATGACTTTATTTATTTGATTTCTGATCACATTAAAATATGGTGACCTAGTTAATCATTGCACAATGTGCCCCCAAAGCCATTCAAGTCTGTTTAATCATACAGGCAAAGAATGTATGATTTTGATTGTAACGTCTATCCAATAATGGAAGGTGTCTGATTGTGCATGGGAAGAATTTTTAAACAGTGACCATCGATCATATATGATCGATTCTCTATGGGGCCGTCAGGAAGGGGTTAAGCTTGTATGTATATATAGTGACTACAACGCTAAGCTAAACCGTTTATGCACTCCAGGCCATTACATTTTTACTGGGGAAACAATCACAGAGTAACATAGACAAGCTTTCCAGACTAAACATACCTATTTTTTCTACAGACTAAACATCTCTATTTTTTCTACCAACCAAGCTCATAATCACTGAACTTTTTATGAGTTTAGACTCTTTAATTCATCATGAATGTATTTTGTACCATAACAGATTTTTCCAGCACACTCTTTTGATCAATTAGAGAGAAAATTAAGATTCAGGCTAATATAGATAAAAATGTACCAATTCCTTCAGCAGTAAAAGTGCCTTTTTTAGTTTTCTGACTCTTGTGATGGGAAAAGATCTGCCCCAGAATTGTCCAAATATCGCGTTCAGGGGAGACAACAAATTTTAGATTATCTTTTTTAAAAGTCTTTCATGGTTGTTAGGAACTTTCCATGAAAGTCGTTTGGTGGAAACCCAGCTTTAGGTTACAGCAACGTTCTTTTGATGACTCCCAATAATGTTGCTGCAACCAGCTGTTGCAATATTACATTGTGAGATTCTGATAAATGTCATAACATTATTTATGAGGCTAATATTGTGATCTCACTTAATAAGAATGCCACAATATTGTTCTATTTAGGTGTGGTTGAGTCCTCACTTAATAAGGCCATTCTGTTTATGTTTGGATGACACCTAACCTAA
Organism: Lepidonotus clava; assembly: GCA_936440205.1. Lineage (NCBI taxonomy): Eukaryota > Metazoa > Annelida > Polychaeta > Phyllodocida > Polynoidae > Lepidonotus > Lepidonotus clava. The sequence goes on from OW387138.1 coordinate 13,244,551, forward strand.
TAATATGGTCACAGTAACATTATGTTTAGGTGAGGTTAAGACCACCACCTGATGTAATCAGAATTGCACAATAATGTTCTGTTTAGGTGAGGTGGGGACCTCCCCTGGTAAGGAGGTCAAAACAACCTTCTGTTAAAGTGAGGTCTAGACCTCACCTAATCAGAATGCCACAATGATGTTCTATTTTAATTTGATCTGGACGTAACCTCATCAAATCATTATGATAACATTCTGTTTTGGTTAGGTCTCAACCTCCCAGAAAAATGATGTAGCTGTCATTTGACATTTTTGTAAGTATCAGACGAACCAAACAAGTAAAGTTGCATAACTTGACTGTTGGCCTTGAGGCCTCTGGTAGTAATTTGTGACAAGCAGGATTTACTGAGGGTTGCATTATCAGTCTAACACAGTTACTTGTCTGTCTAAAACCATGTTTTCTTGTGTCTTTTCTTGGAAATTACATTTCAGTGACAAAACTAAACAGACCTGGACACTTACCCCCCAGACACTTAAACCCTGGACACTTAACCCCCTGGACATTACCCCTAGGACACTTAACCCCATCCCTAGCTTATAGTGTAGAGGAAATTGCGAGGAAATTATTAGGCCTGGTTTTGGCCACAGGTTGACTGCTCCATTCCTAAAGTATAAAACTTCTCTCTTCTAATAAATCTTTAGGATTCATCCCTAAAAGGCTAACTCGGCCCTATTCTACAGATTCTAAAAAAAACATAGACATAGTTCCCTCTGTTTATATCTCAAAAAGATACATTAAAATTTCAAATATTTAAGTTCAAAATTACCTGAGATATTTGAGAAGAGAGAAGTTGATGTTCAAAAATCAAATTTGAAAATAATGATTTTCAGGTTTGCAAGTCACTTACGGAGCTATTGTAGTAATGTGCACTTTTACATAAGTTATATCAAATATATAGATAGACAATAGATAGTGCTATCTATTGGCTATATTTTTGTTTTTATGATACTTTAAGAAACATATATAATGATCATGGTTAAAGGCAACAACACCATTCTCATTCCCATCTCGGCTGAGTTTATAAATACCTGTGCAGATTAGCCTCCTTGTACACAAGGACCCAAAACCTGCACATCGCAGACACAGAAAGTTTGCGGATACAATTATCCTTGTATTTGTGGACATTATGTATCACATCATTAAATTATTTAAAAACTTGGGCATCCCTGAACCCCCATTTTTCTGTTCTTTATGTCCTTCTTTTCAGATTAGGTTAACTTTTGTCTATTTATAAAAGGTCCACCTGTATGAGCGTTCACTACATATGTGACAGTCCATCTTGTAATCAGACCAGTCTCTCCCATCACTGGTTTCTATCCTTAAGCCATTCATTATAAATTAATGAAACATACATCATGAAAACAAGGGCCAAGTACAAAATAAAAGAATGTTAGTTTATCAATTCATTGAATAGGAGGAAGTTCAAAACACAGTGCAATTACAAATAAAAGCAGTGGCATACACAAAGTCTAAGACTGTAAACAATCATAAAAATCAATCCATGAAAGATGGTCATGAAACAACATTTTCTACTAGATATATTTAAAAAGCATTTACATACAATTATACCTTATGTACTTTAAGCCCCATACCCACTAGGAAGGGGGTGTGCCAGCCATCTTGGCTGACTCAAGTTGGAGATTGGTGTCAAATTGTCAAACTTAATTGATTTGAACCAGTGGTTCAGACTGGCCCGACTTAATGTTGAGTCTTCTGACTCTCGTGCCTCTGCCAACTCTGATAGAGAAAGTCATACCCACACACAATCAGCCTATAAATTGGTGCGGAGATTAGTGGAAACCCAGCATATTCCATTGATTTGAATGTCATTTTGTACACTGATTCATGTAGTGAGCAAGCCCCTGTAAGCTGACATTGTGAAATTACCAAATTGAATCAAATACCAGAGCAAGATATTGCATTCTTGTATTCAGAGAATGATGCATTGTATACACACAAACCCTAATTAACAAATCTCATTCTATCAATATTTATTTTAGTATGACATTACTCACATGAATCTAATCAAGGTACATCCTTGATTTGTGTAGAATTGCACATAGAAGGTTAGAAAGCTTAAACTGTAGGGACAGTTAATATCAAATCAAATCATAGACAAACTTAAATGGGAAACAATAAGCTATTGTGATGAATGCCTATTCATCCAAATACGTAAAGAGACCAAATAAGAGAAAATAAGGTAATATGACAAAAAGTATATATGTTCGTAAAAAGAACGAAAGTGTAAAGGAACGAATATGTAAAGGAACGAAAGTGTAAAAAGCCCGAAAAAGAGGCCCGAATATGTAAAGGAACGAAAGTGTAAAGGAACGAATATGTAAAGGAACGAAACCCGGAAAGATGTAAACCGGAAGTGATATGTAAACCGGAAACGAGAATGTAAACCGGAAGTGACGTCAGTTGTAGATCACGTGACCGAAAGCAGCCAATCAGGGCTGACCTCTAGGGTATATAAAGGGGCGGTGAGGCCCGAATAAACAGAGTTCTTTAACAGTTCTCCTTGTGTTCAGACATGTCTTCTTCCCTTAAACAACCGCTGAGATGAGCCGATACGAGTTAATTAACCAGAAGTTCGAGTAAAACAGTAGAAGTTCGAGATAAATAGGCGAGACTTGGGACGGGGGCCCGACGGCCCGAGGAACGGGAACGAGGAACGGAGGACCGACGTAGGGCGCGAAGGCCCGAAACAGTCCCGGATGGGGTCCTGGAAGTGTAGGCGCGGCACGGCACGAAGGCCCGGAACATGGAACGGAGACCCGAAGTCCGCGGGGACGACGGCGCGGCTGGCTCGGCCCCACGCTACCAAACAATAGGCGACCGTCGGCCCGACTGCCCCGCGGACCGGAATCCGGGGTGGACCGCCCTGTCGAGGTGAATACCGGCCTGGGAGATAGAGCGAGACGAACCACGGCCTCCCCTTACCCCTACCATAATTTCCCTTCCCCGCAGTCCTCCATCTGACATCGAGCACCGATTCCCGACCGATTCGCTCAGCCCCCCTCGTGCGCGAGGCACGACTCTAAAAACACATCTCGGTTCTTGGCCCGGATTCCCCGTCCGCCCGAGACCCGAACAACTCCCACGTTCCTCTGCTGTAGGAATCGGCAACCCCGACTTACCAGAGAACGTCACACTATCAAATGTTAAATATCCAAGATTACAATTTACATCTCAGGATAACCTTACATGTGATATACAGTAAAAGATCTGTTGCTTATCATTTGTCTTTCCTGTTTCTTGTGCTGTAACTTAATCACAATGATCTTCAAAGTCATAGACTTTGCCATTGTCCATTTGACAGGCTCACTCTAAAACATGAATCATTCACAGAATTGTCACTGTTGTTATTGTAGACATTAACAGTTGTGTCATTCCCCTTTCAGCTGCAGCTGATTAGCATTCATATCTGTCTCATGCTAAACAGGCCATGGCGTATATAAGGAGGATCACTCAGAGGTTCCCAAACAGTTGTCACTGAAAAGGACTACACATACCAAGATGCTTCGTTTTGTTCTTCTTGCTGCTTTGGCCTTCTGCATTGCAGAGGCTTCACATTATTATGGGCGTGCTGCACCTCACAAGTAAGTCATATTGTGAAGCTAATCTTTGGGTTTTTGTTCATTCAGCATCTCAGTCTACTAGTGACCAAGAGAAGCGCTATTTATACCTACTAAGAACACTTCTTGGTATGACTGAAAAATATCTAACCATACAACTTCATTTCAAATTGTATTACTGATTTCTTCAAGTTTCAACAATCTGTAGGCTTAGTCAAATAAATAATTCAAAGTGTGGTAGATCATCTCAAGTTCATTATATTTCAGCGGCTATGAGTCAAGCGTGAACAAGAACAACGCTGCTCGCCAACTGGGTGTCAACGCCAGGGCCAACTGGGTAGGAGCTGGAACTGGAACTGCCTTCAAAGATGGAGTTCCCGGCACTCCTCTGGGTGTGACTGGACATGACAGATATTCCTATGGTCATGGACGTGGCTACGGCGGCTATGGTGGACATCATGGTGGTTATGGAGGATATGGCCATGGTGGATATGGCCATGGTGGATATGGCCATGGTGGTTATGGCCATGGACATGGAGGATATGGAGGATACTGAAATATCCTAACATTTATCGGGTTGTGTTAATAGAAAATCTTCAATAAAAATTGGAGCTTTAATTTTCACTTCGTTCATTTGATTTTTGTGTCTCTTTTTAGAATGATCAGGGTGTTTATCTGTATAGACAGAGGATGTCTGTTTTTCATTGTAAGTTCTATCCTACTCATGATAACAAAAGGTATCTGATTTATCTAGGTTCTCAGATAGGTAAAATCTAGGGTATAACCCCAGCAAACAGGACACATGTATCTACCAGATTACCACGTGTTAAATTCATGCAATTCTGGTGTTTGGGGAAACTAGGAGTAATTTCAGTATCTGAGTAGGTTTTACCATGGGTTTTCACATAGTCATACACCTATGTGAATTTTCTGAATGAAACACTATTCATGATAGTGACAAGCTAAAATAAAACTTGGCAAGTCTAAATTCACATTATCTTATGTGTATTAATCTTTTCGTGTCTTTTTGGTAACATTCTGGTGTAGTGACAATCTCCAAGTAAAACATGTATATCACACTAGTTTAAACACGTGTTATTTGTAATATTGGTGTTACTTTAAACTAAGAGTATTACATGAGAAAACCATCTTTCTCTCACCAGTTTCTGACACAAGTATTTTCAAAGTAAGACATGTATTTTATATAGATTTTCCCTGAGTTTTCCCTGAGTTTTCAATGGAAAAACACAAAGATAACATTTTAAAGTAGATATCTTTACACTAGAATTTCACTGTGTAAACTCATTTAAAACTGATGGGATTTTCTTTTGAGTATTTTCATGAGTTAAAAGTATTGGCAAAAAATTGAATAGAAATAATACTTACAATTAAGATGTATAATTTGAAGGCTTATCCATACATGTCAACATTCTATATATTTTATGAACAAAGTAATGGCCTAGTCCCTCAACTAATTCTGGATAGCTCAGTGGTAGAACACTGGCATTGTCTGTGAGAGGTCCAGGGTTCGATTCCCCATCATTCTCTTTTCCTGGTTAGCAAACTAAACACAAGTTTTATAATGTAAAAACTCGTGTCAAAACTCATGTCAAAAACACATTGGAAACACCAGAAATGAGGTCCACAAAATCCCGAGTATAACACGTGTCTAAAACACGTGTTATACTTCCTGGATCCCATGTTACAAACGTCCTAAACACATGCCCTTGTTACCAGGGACCATAATGGAATCTGGGACCAATCTGGGACCAACTGACATTGTGAACTTTATACTGCACAATTTGTATCAAAGTCATCAATAAGATAAGTTAATCATTTATGTTATCTCGAAAATGTGTGCATGGGAAGAATTTATAAGATTATGATTCCATATAATCGCAAAAACTTTGAATATATTCATGACAATTGGACTCTTGATAATTTGCTCTTGAATGTACAATTCCTAGTATTCTAATGAAAGAAATGTTTTTGCCTGCAGCAAGAACTGCTAGTTCAAACTATATCTATTTAAGAAATTGATTTATTCTGAATAATTGTCACTGAAGCTTAAGAATTCCCAATATTCTTCAGTGCATTCCTGAATGTCTTTGGCAAAGAAAATCTTTCTTGCAAGTATATCCTGGTTCAAGATGGTTTTGCACAATTAAAGTCATGGGATTATAATACAAAATACCCTTTTGCGACCTTTAGGTGACAATTTCCCAGGACTATAGATATTGATTTCATAAAGACTGGGAATAAGCCTTTACCTAAAACTGATATGAAACTTTTGAAAATCGTAGTGATTCAGGTGCATTAATTTCATATGCATAATAGTTCACATGGCTGTGGAGGAATTTGAGGTCCACAGGTAACATACCCATTTATTTAAAATGACACATTCTATAGCTTTACAGAATTAAAAGTAAAATAACTGGAATTATAAAGGCTATGTTAATGTAAAATGTGTGCCTTTTTATGATGTTAATAGAGCATCAAATATGATAAAAGGACCGTCATACTTTAAAAGAAAACTGCATTTAACAAAGGTAACCACATCTAGGGCCCTTCCACTCTTGGCCAATCAGTGCTGACCTCACATATTGTAAGTATTCCACTAAAACCTTTCACACCCTCAGTACTCATCCCAGAATAAGCATTAGAATCAAGGCTGATTGTTCTATAGGTAAATGAGGGTTTGCAACTTCACTACTACATTAGCAATGAGCCCATCCCAGTATACATGAACATCAAAATTTACCATGAAATTATATAGCAATTTCTTGCTAATTTTATCTCCAAAGATAGAAGTGTCTAACAAAGAGGACCAAGGAGGTTTGGTTGACACATTGCTCCTAAAATTTGAAAAATGCAGCTTTACATTTTGGCCTTTTTCCCATAGGAACCAATGTTAAAGCCTGTCAGTCCAACCTATAATGTCCAAACTTATTTTCCCTAAAATGCAGCATTTTGATTGGCTGAGAAACCTGCATGTTTGTCAATTGGTAGGATTTAGAAAATCATAATGTTTTATCAGTACTTGGGGATATAGAAAGACATAATTCTGAGTTATTCCAGTAATCTTAGTTCTAGGAGACAAAGGTCGCTTATACTCTAATTTTGTCCGACCATTGTCCAACCCTGGGATATGACTAATGTGGGATGGGCTTATTATGTCTCAGGACTTACAGGTGCTTTGAGCACCTATAACTTTTGGCCACAAAACTGGCACTTGTGGGCTACTTGTGGGATACTTGTGGGTCCACAAATGAAAGAACAAGTCTTGTAAGTAGGACCCATGGAGTGTCAAATGTAAGACAGTACAGTTTGATATCTACTTTCAATAGATTCCCCCAATAGATAACTATAGATTACAAAGTCCACTGTTACGTCACTATCCCACACAGATACACATAATCTTTCAAAATTCACAAGTTGGAAATAGCCAGTTCCTGAAAATTAGTTTACGTAATGTTTCCTGAAATAAGCTCTCCATGAAAATACTTGTGGGATATTTGTGGGCTCCACAAATCAGACTTGAAAATGCACCCCTGGTCAATACATCAAGGTGGATTTTTAAAAAAAACTCGTGGCACACTAGTTTTTAAAACATGTTATGTGCTCCTGGCCCACTACATGTCCATGTTTTGAGTACATTTTGATTGACCAGTAGGCCTGTGGTAAAATGACCTGCATGGTATACCATATTTTCCACAAATGCATTACTAATGATCAGCCAATGGTTAACTGGATTTGTTGCAAACAGGCACCAGGGAAACAATCACATAGTTACATAGAGAAGCTTTCCAGACTAAACATATCTATATACATACATTTCTATTTGTTCAGCCAACCAAGCTCACAATCACTGAACTTTCAGAGTGTTCAGGCTTCCCAAATTCATCATGAATGTATTTCGTACTATAGACATTTTTCCAGCTCACTCTTCTGAGCAATCATAGAGAAAATTGTTTGATTCAGTCATATATGGATAAGAGTGTTATAATTCCTTCATCAGTATGGGTGTTGATATTTCCAGTAAATGGCGAAAGCATTGTGATGCCTTGTAATGTTAAATCCTGGATAATTTTGAAGTTAAATAATTATGTCAAAAAGAATTAGATGGAAAACTCCTTATATAGACTTAAAACAATGTTTTCATTCCTCGTGCTGGAGATATTGATAGTCTGCCAATGTTACTTTCATTTTCTATAGACCTTTTGTATGTGACCACATGTTTCTCAATACCCTATAAAAAGAAGAAAAATTCATTAAATCTAAATGATCAAAGTTATTCATTATGATCCACTGAGTTATTTTGATCTTTATATACCGATAAGTGGATAAGAAAGGTAAATACCTATGTTTTTAAAATGATCACCAATATGGCATCCTGCCTATTTTGAGAACGTCTATAGACAATCATTAAACATTGTCATGGGTCATGAGTTTTGTGCCACTACTTTGCTTATAATTATGGTACATTGTAGAATGGAGAGTTGTAATAAATTGACAGTATAGTCCTCCAAATGTGTCTATAAAAAATCAATAACCTTGATCTTGAGGCCTCTGGTAGTAATTTGGGGCAAGCAGAACTTACGGATGGTTATATTATTGACCCAACACAGAATACTCCACTGTTTTGAGTTTAATGTCTTGTATCTTTGTTTCCTTTTATCTTTAGAAAGCTTGATGAAATATAGAGGCCAATTGCAAGTACATAAGAAAAGAATGTTCGTTTGTCAACTAATTGAATATAAAGAAGTTCACAAGCCAGCAAAAGAACAAAAAAACAGTGGTATACATTAAGACCATAAATAATCATAAATATTAAATCATTAAAGATGATTATGAAAAAAAAAATTCTATTAAAATGCATAATGCATTTTTAGAAGCAATCATACTTTATTTTCTTGAGGCAGAAACTGTAAAATTAGCAAATTGTAATTTTTGTGTCCAGTAAAATTACAAAGCAGAATAGTGCATTCTTCTGATCTCAGAAAAATGCACGATAAACAAATGGATCCATTTAGCAAACCTCATTTTACCTAATGATATTTATTTCAGTATGACCTCACATATGTGGATCTAATCAACTTACATCCTTGATTTGTGTAGAATTGAATACAATAGGTTAGTAACTCTGGGACCAGCTTCTACAGAAAAACTTGAATAGCAAGTGATAAGCTATCAAACAGCTAGATACTCACATATATAATCACATTTATGAAAATAAAGACTTTCCACTTACAATGTCTGTTATGTGCAAACTATCTCTAAATTAACTCACATAAGATAACAGGTCTTTTACTTGCCATATATCTGTCCTATTGTTTGTGCCTATAGTACAGCTTAAACACACTGATCTTCAAAGTCATAGTCTTTGCCATTGTCTACTTGATAGGCTTACAGTTAACATGAATCATTTGCAGAACTCTCCTGTTGTTATTATAGACATTAATATTTGTGTCATTTCCCCCTTCACCTGATTAGCATTCATATCAGTGTGATGTTAAACAGGCCATGGAGTATATAAGGATGATCACTCAGAGGTTCCCAAACAGTTGTCACTGAAAAGGACTACACATATCAAGATGCTTCGTTTTGTTCTTCTTGCTGCTTTGGCCTTCTGCATTGCAGAGGCCTCACATTATTATGGGCGTGCTGCACCTCATAAGTAAGTTGTGAAGCTTATCTTTGGGTTTGTGTCCATTCAGTATCTCAGTCTAATAGTGACCAAGATAAGCGCTATTTATACCTACTAAGAACACTTCTTGGTACAACTGAAAAATATCTAACCATACAACTTCATTTCAAATTTTATTACTGATTTCTTCATGTTTCAACAATCTGTAAGATTAGTCAAATAAATAATTTCAATGTGTGGTAGATCATCTCAAGTTCATTATATTTCAGTGGCTATGAGTCAAGCGTGAACAAGAACAACGCTGCTCGCCAACTGGGTGTCAATGCCAGGGCCAATTGGGTAGGAGCTGGAACTGGAACTGCCTTCAAAGATGGAGTTCCCGGCACTCCTCTGGGAGTGACTGGACATGACAGATACTCCTATGGCCATGGACATGGCTACGGCGGCTATGGTGGACATCATGGTGGCTATGGAGGATATGGTCATGGAGGATATGGCCATGGTGGATATGGCCATGGTGGTTATGGCCATGGATTTGGAGGATATGGAGGATACTGAAATATCCTAACATTTATTGGGTTGTGTTAATAGAAAATCTTCAATAAAAATTGGAGCTTTAATTTTCACTTTGTTCATTTGATTTCTGTGTCTCATTTTAGAATGATCAGGGTGTTTATCTGTATAGACAGAGGATGTATGTTTTTCATTGTAACTTCTATCCTACTCATGATAACAAAAGGTATCTGATTTATCTAGGTTCTCAGATAGGTAAAATCTAGGGTATAACCATAATGCAATCTGGGACCAATCTGGGACCAAGTGACATTGTGAACTTTATACTGCACAATTTGTATCAAAGTCATCAATAAGATAAGTTAATCATTTATATTATCTTGAAAATGTGTGCATGGGAAGAATTTATAAGATTATGATTCTATATAATCGCAAAAACTTTTTTTTATATTCATGACAATTGGACTCTTGATAATTTGGCCTTGAATGTACAATTCCTAGTGCAAATTGTCTATACTATTTCTTCTGGAGTATTCTAATGAAAGCAATGTTTTGCCTGCAGCAAGAACTGCTAGTTAATACAATATCTATTTAAGAAATTGATTTATTCTGAATAATTGTAACTGAAGCTTAAGAATTCCCAATATTCTTCAGTGCATTCCTGAATGTCTTTGGCAAAGAAAATCTTTCTTGCAAGTATATCCTGTTTCAATATGGTTTTGCACCATTGAAGACATGGGATTATAATTCAAAATACCCACTTGCGACCTTTCGGTGACAATTTCCCAGGACTATTTTGATTTCATAAAGACCAGGAATAAGCCTTTACCTAAAACTTATATGAAACTTTTGAAAATCAGAGTGATTCAGGTGCATTAATTTCATATGCATATAGTTCAAATGGCTGTGGAGGAATTTGAGCTCCACAGGTTATTGTTCTGGTGTGCATTCCCAACTCAGATTTGTGGAATAAATGTGGACTAGTAAAACCAAACCAGAGACCTGTAGACATGTAGAGAGTGATCACACCCAATTTGAGCCATTGAGTTATTTTCCCTGGGTGAGCTCCACCCAGGTGACACAACTGTCAATAGATCAGGTAGACTTATGGGTGCTAATTCTCCCTAATCTCAGTTCTTTAAAGTACTGAGCACCAAGACCATTAAAGTTACATTGTAACATACCCATGTATTTAAAATGACACATTCTATAGCTTTACAGAATTACAAGTAAAATAACTGGAATTATAAAAGCTATGTTAATGTAAACTGTGTGCCTTTTTATAATTGTTAATGGAGCATCAAATATGATAAAAGGATTGGTTGGTTGGTTGGTTATTGGTTGCTTTACACCCTAATTAACTGCCAGGGTCATATCAAGGGTGGTGATGGTGATCGAATCTATGAGAAGGTAGAGACCATACCCCTACAATTTTACCGAGGTAGGTGTTCTTTAATGTGCATGGTCCCATAGGCAGGGCCATACACACAACAGCCGGTGGCCCCCAAGGAGCCTTTGATATCCCTGTTGTTGTCACAGGGGGAAGCTCAGAGAGGTGTAGCAGTCTCATGCACCAATAAAAGGATTGTCATACTTTAAAAGAAAACTGCATTTAACAATGGTAACCACATCTAGGGCCCTCCCACTCTTGGCCAATCAGTGCTGACCTCACATATTGTAAGTATTCCACAAAAGCTTTCACACCCTTAGTACTCATCCCAGAATAAGCATTAGAATCAAGGCTGATTGTTCCATAGGTAAATGAGGATTGGCAACTTCACTACTACATTAGCGATTAGGTCTCTGGACTTACAGGTGCTTTGAGCACCTGTAACCTTTGGCAACAAAATTGGCACTTGTGGGCTTTTTGTGGGATACTTGTGGGTCCACAAATGAGAGCCCATGGAGTGTCAAATGTAAAACAGTAGATCTTGATATCTACTTTCAATAGATTCCCCCAATAAATAACTATAGATTACAAAGTCCACTGTTACATCACTATCCCACCCAGATACACATAATCTTCCAAAATTCACAAGTTGGAAATGGCCAGTTGCTGAAAATTAGTTTACATAATGTTTCTTGCAATAAGCTCTCCATAAAAATACTTGTGGGATATTAAATTTTGTGGGCTCCACAAATCAGACTTGGAAATGCACCCCTGGTCAATACATCAAGGTGGATTTTTAAAAAGCCCTCGTGGCACACTAGTTTTTAAAACATGTTATGTGCTCCTGGCCCACTACATGTCCATGCTTTGATTGACCAGTAGGCCTGTGGTAAAATGACCTACATGGTACACCATATTTTCCACAAATGCATTACTAATGATTAGCCAATGGTTACAGTTAACTGGATTTGTTGCAAACAGGCACCAGGGAAACAATCACATAGTTAAATAGAGAAGCTTTCCAGACTAAACATGTCTATATACATACATTTCTATTTGTTCAGCCAACCAAGCTCACAATCACTGAACGTTCGGTGTGTTCAGGCTTCCTAATTTCATCATTAATGTATTTCGTACTATAGACATTTTTCCAACTCACTCCTCTGATCAATCATAGAGAAAATTGATAGATTCAGTCATATATGGATAAGAGTGTAATATTTAATTCCTTCATCAGTAAAGGTGTTGACATTTCCAGTAATGGCTAAAGCATTGTGATGCCTTGTAATGTTAAATCCTGGATAATTTTGAAGTTAAAAAAATATGTCAAAAAGAATTAGATGGAAAACTCCTAATATAGACTTAAAACAATGTTTTCATTCCTCGTGCTGGAGATATTGATAGTCTGCCAATATTACTTTCATTTTATATAGACCTTTTGCATGTGACCAGATTTTGGTGATCACCACATGTTTCTCAATACCATTTAAAAAGAAGACAAATTCATTAAATCCAAGTCATCAAAGTTATTCATTATGATCCACTGAGTTATTCTGATCTTTATATATTGATAATATGCCTTCTAAGTGTTTAAGAAAGGTAAATACCTATGTTTTTAAAATGGTCACCAATATGGCATCCTGCCGATTTTGAGAATGTCTATAGACAATCATTAAACATTGTCACGGGTCATGAGTTTTGTGTCTTATAATTATGGTACATTGTAGAATGGAGAATTGTAATAGATTGACAGTATAATCCTCCAAATGTGTCTATAAAAAATCAATTACCTTGATCTTGAGGCCTCTGGTAGTAATTTGGGGCAATCAGAACTTACGGATGGTTATATTATTGACCCAAAACAGAATACTCCACTGTTTTGAGTTCAATGTCTTGTTTTCTTGTTTCCTTAAGAGGGCTTGATGAAATATAGAGGCCAATTGCAAGGACAAAAGAATGTTAGTTTGTCAATTCATTGAACATAAAGAATTCACAAGCCAGCAAAAGAACAAAAAATCAGTGGTATACATTAAGACCATAAATAATCATAAATATTAAATTCATTATAGATAATTATGAAAGAATATTTTCTATTAAAATGTATAATAATTATACTTTTTTATCATCTTTTTGAAAAATTCTAAAACGGTTTTCAAAAAAATATATATTCTAAAACGGTTTTCAAAAAATCATCTATGGTACCTAATAAATAATGCATTTACAAGCAATCATACTTTATGTTCTTGAGGCAGAAACTGTAAAATTAGCAAATTGTAATTTTTGTGTCCAGTAAAATTACAAAGCAGAATAGTGCCTTCTTCTGATCTCAGGAAAATGCACGATAAACAAATGGATCCATTTAGCAAACCTCATTTTATCTAATGATATTTATTTCAGTATGACCTCACATATGTGGATCTAATCAACTTACATCCTTGATTTGTGTAGAATTAAATACAATAGGTTAGTAACTCTGGGACCAGCTTCTACAGAAAAACTTGAATAGCAAGTGATAAGCTATCAAACAGCTAGATACTAACATCTATAATCACATTTATGAAAATAAAGACTTTCCACTTACAATGTCTGTTATGCGCAAACTATCTCTAAATTAACTCACATAAGATAACAGGTCTTTTACTTGCCATATATCTGTCCTATTGTTTGCGCTTATAGTACAGCTTAAACACACTGATCTTCAAAGTCATAGTCTTTGCCATTGTCTACCTGATAGGCTTACAGTTAAACATGAATCATTCACAGAACTCTCCTGTTGTTATTGTAGACATTAATATTTGTGTCATTTCCCCCTTCACCTGATTAGCATTCATATCAGTGTGATGTTAAACAGGCAATGGAGTATATAAGGATGATCACTCAGAGGTTCCCAAACAGTTGTCACTGAAAAGGACTACATATACCAAGATGCTTCGTTTTGTTCTTCTTGCTGCTTTGGCCTTCTGTATTGCAGAGGCCTCTCATTATTATGGACGTGCTGCACCTCACAAGTAAGTCATATTGAGAAGCTATTCTTTGGGATTTGTTCATTCAGCATCTCAGTTTAATAGTGACCCAGATAAGCACTATTAAAGGAAAGCTTGCACATAACTGCAAGATGGAAATTTTTCATTGAATTTAATTCTGTATGTTATTCACAACTTGCAGTATCAATGTCAGCAAAATGGAAAGAAAATATTTAGTTTACACACATTTATGGGACAATAAATAAACCTGTATTTCATCACATTTTTAAGGGAAATCCACCCAATTTATGATGTAGCAAGGGGAGTTCTTGGGGAATCCCCTCCTCCCTTAGAAGGGAATCCCCATCCCTGTAGAATTTGTAAAAAAAGATATGCTCTCTACCAAATAGTATATATATCTGACCCAATGCAACTCATAATAAGTTAAAATTCATATCCATCTACAGCTATTTATTAATCAGAGAATCCCAAAATAAGTTTAGAAGGAATTCCCATAGGTGTGACGTAGCAAGGGGAGTACCTAGCAGCCCAGCATTCAGGGAATTCCCATAATTAAATTCCTTTCCTCAATAATTCCCTAAAACCTTGACATTTTCAATTTTTCACTTTTGAGATATTTTTAGAATACTTAAGTGATTTTAATTATACAAATAATAGCACGTCTTGAATTTATGTGCAAGCTTTCCTTTAATTTTCTACTAAGAACACTTTTTGGTGAGACTGAAAAGTATCTAACCATACAAGTTAATTTCAAATTGTATTGTTGATTTTTTCATGTTTAAACAATCTCTTAGCTCAGTCAAATAAATCATTTCAAAAGTGCGGTTGGTTATCTTAATTCTATTATATTTCAGTGGCTATGAGTCCAGTGTGAACAAGAACAATGCTGCTCGCCAACTGGGTGTCAATGCCAGGGCCAACTGGGTAGGAGCTGGAACTGGAACCGCCTTCAAAGATGGAGTTCCCGGCACTCCTCTGGGTGTGACTGGGCATGACAGATACTCCTATGGCCATGGACGTGGCTACGGGGGCTATGGTGGACATCATGGTGGCTATGGAGGATATGGTCATGGTGGATATGGTCATGGTGGATATGGTCATGGTGGATATGGTCATGGTGGATATGGCCATGGTGGTTATGGTCATGGATTCGGAGGATATGGAGGATACTAGAGTACCTAGTTATTTTAACAAAGATTCTTCAATAAAATTGAAGCTTTAATTCTCTCATTGTTCATTTTGTTTTGCAAAAGTCTTGGTGTGTCTCTGTCAGGGATATTTCTTGGCATGCAGTATGGAGGATTCCTTGACCAGGAATTTCCACACTTAGTCTGCTTAGACAGGGCCATTTTGGCATTTAAAATCACATAAACTTTTTAAAAGATACGGAAAAAGGTCCCTCTTCAGGACAAGGTTTTTCATGCTCAAGATATTACTCTAGGAAGATCCCTGCTCTGTAAAGCATAATAACACTTTTTCATCCTGCAAGAAAGAACCAAGATCATTATTCAAGACTTTCTCCTACTTTGGTGTTTGTGCTTATCACACCTGTTTTCAGCAGGGTTGACAAATCTAACTATTTTCCCAATCATAATTATTTCTACATGTTATTTCTTTTCATTATCTATGCCATATAACCAGTGAAATTTCAGGACACTTAAAGGTTCTAGATGTTGTTCACCTAGACGCCACCTTGTGGATTATCAGAAAGCTAGCAACTGATTGTACTTATGTGCAGTTTTGTACATCAAATTAAAGTGAATATATTAGTAAGATGAACATAAGTTACAATTTTCCTTTCAATTTAAGTGATATCAGATAAAATTTGTTGAAATGTTGAAATCTGACGTAGATTCAAAGTTGATGCCTTTAATTATACTTTGTTTCATATAAATTTATAAGTTCATGAAAAAAAAACTTGTGGGAAAATTATCCCTGGTCTTTACTTATGAGGGAATCTGCCCTCAAAATCAAACATAATTTGTGTTTATGTTGGATCATGTCAGGTAAATATGACCTGTATCATATACACACAGTTCCTAAAGATTTGATGCCCTGTATCACACTGATGGGCTATAAAAAAAGGTGTTTAATGTGATGATTTTTTAGTACCCCCCTATTCATAATATTTTACTTTACTTTATATTTCAAACAATGATAATTGTCCTTGTTAATAATAAGGCTACCTTTTCAATATAATATAAAAATAGATTCTTGATTAATTGTCTAAAATGCTATAAATACAAAAACGTTTTTGCAATTTTGCATTTCTAAATCAGTGGCGCCACCCTGTGGTGTTGATTTTTGGTTGTACCATAATGTTGATTCAACGTTGATGAATCAACGTTGTATCAATGTTGATGAATCAACCTTAAGTGAACATCTAGGTTGCCATGTCAACGTTGAATCAACGTTGTGAGATTAGTTCTGTGAATAAGGCAGGGGGCTATGCTTGGCTGCTGACCTGCAAAGCCTGGGTACGAGTCTGAAAAGGCCCGATTACACTACACGAGTTCAGCTGTGATGTGGCCATGATATGGCCACAATGTGACTATATTGTGACCATTTTGTATACCCCTATGATATTATCCATGTTGCATTAGTGTAATAGTGTAAGTCGCAGACATCTAAAACCCTATTCTTTTTATTGCAGCCATGTCATAGGGAAAATGGTGTAGGGCATATCTCGGGCCACGATAATCATGTAGAATAATGTTGTGGGGGTAAGGTGTAACAGACATGAAGTACATGTTGTGTGTCTCATGTCATAAAGAAAATTACTTCTGATAGAAAAAAGCCTCTAAAACATTGCAGTCTGGTGTAATACCCCGGAATAATGTCTAATAGGGGGAGTTTCACAGTGGTCGTAACTTTAAGATTGTATCTTTAGTCAAGATATTTAGACTGTTTCATGGTTGAGTTTCATACTTTTTGATTGCATGTTCCTGTTATTTTCTATACATTTTTAGAGTTAAGATTATTGATAATTAAAGATATCTTATCATAAATTGTGTGAGATGTGAGAAACACATTTAAGATACACCTATTGTGAAGCGCGCCCTAAAGCTACGGCATGGCCATTACATGACAATGACATGACCACAACATGATCACGACATGATCACGACTTGAACCCATAAAGTTGTATGGTTTCGCTTCATGTTGTAGTCATATCATAGAACCCATGTTGTGTAGTCTAATAGTCCCTTAAAGGGTTAATTACACTAAACGACACGGGCTTCATGGCATCACTACAACATGGATTACAACCTGACATGGTATCGATCAACTTTACAAGTACTAGTCATGGCCATATCGTAGTCATGTTAAGGTTGTGGCAATGTCAAAGTTTAGACCCCTATTTGACATACTATACTGCACTCTGATGTTTTCAAGGCTTTTGTATGGTGGGAGTAATATCCTCTACGGCATGAGACATACGGCTTGGACTCCAATTGATATCATTTACATATTACCTCCATTGCATTATTCAACATGTTAAATGATTTTCGTGGCCTCAGATACACCACACTACATTTCCTCCAAGACGTGGATGCAATAAAAAGAATTAAGAAACCTAAAGTGGGATTGATGTCGTATCCCACTGCCAATTTTTAAAATCAGCAGTGGGAATTAAGGGACAATACAGAAAGGTTTTCAAAATGTCTTTCAAATTATATATAGGATGTATGGTTTCTGGTCATATTCTCAGAAAAAATCAACCAATTGTAAAATCGGCAGCATCAAAATCGGTATGTGGAATACGTCCTTTACCCTAATGCAACATGGAAACTATAACAGGGGTCTGAGAAATGGTCACAATAATTATGGTCATAATAATTATTGTGATGTTGCAATTCATATTGTGTAGTGTAATAAGGCCTTAACGCCTTAGAAATCTAGGAGCTGTTTACACTTTTACAAAGCTTTGGCCTTGTTCTACGTTCGTTATCCTATGCCAATGGGCCCCACAGAGCAGTTCACATAAAAGAAAACATATGGTTGCACAACCAGTGCATCAAGGCCATGCAGAAAACCATACAACATCGGATATAACATGCAAGCCTTGCAACTCAGATAACAGCATTTTGAAGACAATCATGCACACTATACAACCAACATAGGCTCCAGGTTCATATTTCTTTATTGGATTTGTACATAGGCTGAGTTCACTTTATTAAATGTTCTTCCACTGCAGTCCTGTGGACCATTTGGGCTCAATTCCATACAGGGGTCATCCAAATGTCCTTTTTCTGTGCTGCACTGCATGGGACTCGAACCCATACGGTGCCAATGCCAAAGAGTGGTACCAACGCCTCAATGTCATTGGCCACCCCGACCCCCAGATTATACACATTCCCTAAAATACTGTGAAATTCATTTATGTTCAGCCTATGCGAATTGCCCCCTCCAAGAATCATAATTCTTCTAAGACATTATTACCATTTACAGGTGGCATGAAATTTAGCAAAACTACCATGAATTAGCCGCTGTTGGTCAAAGTTGCCAAATTTTGGGAACCTTTGAAAGACAAATTAAAATGTAAAAGAGTTCCCAGGATCAAAATCTCAGAAACTATGTGTGAAGTATGCAAAAGGTTTTCAGTCTATCCATATGTTCAACTAGGGCACCACTCCATAAAAATGTACTCACATGTTGATTAGTAAGTCAAACTTGATCCATAAAACAACAAAGACAAAGGAAATGCATCCCTGCGTACTGTGAGCAGGTATGAAAAAGTGCAAATGAGTAAATTAGTGATAATAGAATAATGAGAAGTATCATGGGTTCAGTTAATTTAATTTTTATCAAGGAGTTTACATTAGAGAAGACAGTCAAAGTGTTTAATACACCTTAATCATTACAGTAAATGTGTTGACTTTAAATGTTATGTCTTCATCCATAATGTTCAATTCCTAGAATGACTTGATTTGATGACACTTGAAGTTAATCCCTCAACCGTTTAGCATTTCTTTTGTATAGGCCTCTACCCTGAGGATAGATAAGTTAAAACTCATTAAAATTCTAGTCAGACTTCTAGTCAAATTATAACACCAGTTCTTTTGTCTGTTGAGTATATTAAATGTAAATTATATGCTATTCAAGTCTTGTTTTGGCTCAAATTAAACAGTATAAAATGATGAGCAACAAGTGATCCCACCACACTCTTACTGACTACAGTATCAAGATGATCCGTTTTGTGCTCCTCGCTGCTGTTGCCTTCTGTCTGACAGAGGCTTCTTATAATTATGGGAGGGCTGCTCCTCACAAGTAAGTGTTAAAACTGGCAATGTTTATTAATCATGTTTGGGACAAACTTACAACGTTGTTATATCATCTTGATAAATCTTACCACATAGACATGATATGACAATGTTGTTGATTTCAATAATTATTACGACTTAAGTATGGGTTTACTTCTAATATCTTACATTATTTTAGCAAATTTCAAGAACTATACATGGATAGGAAGTGATGTAATCTTTTTAAGACGTCATAATCAGACGAAGTTGTGCCTAGGGATTCTTTATTATGATATAACAAAGACTCAATATGAATAGTATTATGTAAATATAATTTGCTTATCTTTTGGCCTATGAGAATTCATCATTTCTACCATGTGTGGAAAACCATTCCAAACAAAACGGCATACATCTTTATTGAAACAGTACATCCATTTTACATTTCAATGCACCTTCTAATCTTTACATGTAAAGTATCTAAATCTTAAGATATTGTTTTCAATATAGTAGATCTTTGGAAAAGCATAAGAAATAGATATTACTAGACTTTTTGGGAAAACTAAGGGGTGTTATCATTTTTTGTTCATATAAGAGTTCAGGATGTATTATGATTAGGGGTTTATTGTCTAATGATATATCAGAGTAGATTTCAAGGGGTAGGCAATATCATTTTGGTCCTAGTTTTAAGATGGTCAGCCACGAGAGTGACCCATAAATTTGTTTTTTAATTTCATTTATCAATCAAGACAAAAAAAGAGATTTACAAAAACTTGTCTCACTCTTCTGTCTGTAACATAAAATCAATAGTCCAATACAGAATACACTCTTCAATTATTACGTGTACATCTTAGGTATAACAAATTACGCCACATTGATTGTATTTGATTTATACATTCAGTTTCTTTAATTTGATTACAATATAGAAATCCAAGATGAACAAAAGTTATCTCTGATTATACAATTCTTTTTATCATCATTGGAATGAAGATGGATAACTGCCAAAATTAAAAAAACATGATATTAAAAAGTAGATAAAAGGCAGAAGTCACCATTCGAATTATTGCATCTAGAAGAGAGAAAAAATGTCATTGCCATAACATTTCTAAACATATATCAATACATATCTGATCTACATTTCCTAAGCATTAAGAATAAAATTATAGTTGTAAACAACCAACATATCAGCAATTCCCATATCAGAAAAATAAGATAGTTTTACAAAAATTTATGTTTTACATCAAGCATATATATATGTTAACTTTCAGTGGCTATGAGTCAAGTGTAAACAAGAACAACGCTGCACGCTAACTGGGTGTCAATGCCAGAGCCAACTGGGTAGGAGCTGGAACTGGAACTGCCTTCAAAGATGGAGTTCCCGGCACTCCCCTGGGTGTGACTGGACATGACAGATACTCCTATGGCCATGGCCGTGGCTACGGCGGCTATGGTGGCAATCATGGTGGCTATGGAGGATATGGTGGACATCGCGGCGGTTATGGTGGACATCATGGTGGCTATGGAGGATATGGTCATGGACATGGCCATGGTGGATATGGACATGGTGGATATGGTCATGGTGGATATGGTCATGGTGGATATGGCCATGGAGGATATGGTCTTGGACATGGAGGATATGGTGCACACTAGAGTATCCGGATTTATCATGTTATGTTACTTGAAAATCTTCAATAAATTTGGAGCTAAAATCAAATTTATTTTATTCTTTGTCCAGAAATCTTGTGATGTCTTTGTGTTGCCCAAATTAACAGTTTCATCATCTAATAAAAAGGAATCTTTGGGGAAGGTTTGATGAAACTTATTTTGGTCAATCAGTTAAAGGATTATGTGAGTCGCATTTAGGAAATGCAAAAGTAAAAGGTTAATTCACAAAGGAAAAAGATTTTTTCATGTCTGATAGCTTATCAATCCATCCTCATTTTAGACTTTCTCTGATAACATATACATTCACATTCAAATATCAATTGAAATGAATGTATACTATGTATAATCAAAGTGCCATTGGTAAATTGGGAGATCCACACAATTTATATTCCATGGTAGATGCATTCATTGACATGGATTTGGAGTATCTGGACTTATCAGGTTGTGTCAGATGAAAATCTTTGAACATATAAACAAGATCGAACCTATAAGTAATCATTTGCATATTCTAAGTCTGACAATTTTGCAATGCAAAATTCCCTGAGAAATATCATAATAATGGTATGTAACAAACTGGTAATTTGTTTGATTAAGAGGAACCAGGGTTAGCATAGCCATTTGTCAAACCAATCTGGAGAGCCTATTGTCAACAGGGTCTATACTGCTGCCATATGTCAGGATGTATAATTTGTGTATGGAATTTGTATAGTTGAAACTATAATGTAGCGAGAAGTAAAGAAACATAAGAGACATTGCAACTCACAATTGAACCTCAAACCGGATGCTAGGAGAAACCCATTTATCTTATGAGTTTAATAGTGATGTGATACACAGACCCAAGTGACAAAGCAGTCTGCATCACATGAACAACCCTAAGAAGCTGGGATTCCCCATGGCAAATGAGGGGCATGCTGACGAAACATCTTGTAACAAAAATGTAAGAGCTCCAGACAACAACCCATTGGAGTTGGTCTGTAGAGGTCAGTCATTATATAATTAGTAATTGGTCAGGAACAACAGAATATTGAGACAGGGACAACTATACCACCCAACAGACCAACCCAACACCATCACCATGTAGGCAGACAGACACATGGGCTACAGGACCTTTGCTCTTTGAACCTACCTCCATACTCTTAAAGCAACAACAACATTCAAGACAATGTGAACTTAAAGGACAATAACTTTCAGGACAAAATTATACATTTGGTGAATTATTATTATTGAAAATGTGCTCTAAGTGTATATATATGCAGGATACTGCTAAACTTGGGTGAACATCAGAATAGAATTTACTCTATCCTTCACAACAACTATACTCACAATTTCTTCATCATCAATAGTAATATTATACTGATAAAACAATGTGCAAAGAATAATAATGATTAGAAATAAGAGGTTTATATTCTAAAAACATGATACTGTTTTTGGGGAGACCTTCTCGGATGCCACAAGGACATTTGGTTTACATCAGGCCTAGGACTCAAAAGTATTTATTTAGGTTAGTTTTTATTTATTTATTTATTTCGACCAATTCTAACACAGTTAGTTCTTCCATAGTACAGGTTGTGAACAAAATCAACATCTTATTACTAATGTAATGAAATGAGATGAGTCAAGGTGAACATTATGAATACACATATTGACAGTAATAGATTTTAACAGCATTCATTCCTTAAAGAAATATTTTCAATCACATTTTTAAATTCTATTTTTAAATTTAATCGCTGAATTTCGTTAGGTAGTTGTTGCCAGAGACGATGTCCACGGTATAGTGGACTCCTTTGCACTCTAGTTAACTTGGTATATGGTGTCACAAAACTTAATTTTTCATTACCTCTAATGGTAATACCTATAGATTTTTCATTCAATACAATTTCATTATTACTCCTTTACTCTCTACAAACATTATGTTCAAAAGTGCTCGCTGCCGTCTAACATCGAGATCCTCAATATTGTATTGTACTTGGATATCCTTAGTATCAATCCTCATATTACGAGTATCATAGGCAATCAATCTCAAACACTTATTTTGGAGAGCGTCAAATTTATCTAAATAATGTTTTTTTCCACTATCAATTATAAAGCTACCATATTCGAAATATGGCAGGATTGTCTGTTTATACAATTGACATGCAATATCTGCATCAATAAACTTTCGAATTTTCATGAGATTTTCAACTTTGTTGTGTACCTTTGAATAGATACTATTCAAGAACCCATCAAATGAAAGCAGCCAATCAACATCAACACCCAGATAGCGATAAGAAGTTACATTTTCAACTGTAATATTAGGAACAACAAATATTTTCTCACTATAATGTTCTACCTTTTTATACTTACTGAATAGTTGATGTTTTGTTTTATTGAAATTAATTGTCAAACAATTAGTTAGGCACCAATCCTTTATTATACTGAAATATGATTCATTATTAGCAATCGCTACCTGAGGTGTCTCTCCTTTAGATAACAAGACTGTATCGTCTGCAAACATAATAGTTGTACAAAGTGTTTTTTCTTCCATTTCAAACAACAAATCATTTACAAATATTAAGTAAAATAGTGGCCCCAACGAACTACCCTGGGGCACCCCGTATAGTACATCGTTTGGCTCTGAGATATATTTTCCACATCTAGTTCTGATACTCCGGTGTTTCAAGTAACTGGCGCACCAAGTAATACATTTTGAATCAAAACCGTAACATCTGAGCTTGTAAAATAGTATATCCGGATTTAACCCTTTCAGCGCGGGAAGCCACAAAAGTGGCTCTATAGGAAATTTCCATAGGGATAGTATTTAAGGAAGAGGAATTAAGCTTTCAGAATCTGAAAGAATTTTCAAAAGATTCCCATTAGAACCAGAGATATGGTCATTTGAATATTCTAGCATCAGTTCATTAGAAAATAATAGAATTGCAATTTAGCAACTTCATAGCAATATTGACAAAGATGAATTTTCCTTCAATATTCAAATCAGCAGAAATTTGTCAATTTGTTGAAAATTATATGATTTTCAAAATATCATAACTTTGGTTTAATTTATAATAATCACAAACATTTTTTTTTTAATTTTAACACAATAAACCTTTTTTGTTCTCTTTTAAACAAATAAATTCAATATTTCACTAACTTGATGGTTACCATGACAACCGATAATTGGAACGTAATGCAGATATTAACAATATAGCCCATTTGGCAAGTTTGTCCAATTGGCACAGTGCCAACATTTAGAATGTTTTCATGCAACTTACATGCTAAAACTTGACAAAATGTAAAGAAAAGAATATGTCATTTTCATGGGATGCAATAACATTGGATGAAGTCCACAAGCATATTAAGAACATTATTGTAAGTAAACCATCCGGGCTGAGCAAAATCAGCTCAAGAATTTTGAAAGATTGTATGGAAATGCTGGTAGAAGAAACTACTTTTATGTTTAACCAATCATAGCACCATCTTTAAAGGGATTTTCCCCTTCACTATCAGGACTCGGGTAAATCATCTCTCCTCTCCTAGAAAGAAAATGACAAAATAGCTCAAAACAAACTAAGTTTTTTATCTATATTTTACTCCTAGCCCCTACATGACGATTGTATTATTTGATATATTTCCCATGACGTTCCGAATTTGCCCAGACAATTTACTCAGATATTATAAAAAAGTCATGAGATATAATTGACAAAATAGTTTTCAATGACCAACAGAGCTTTGATTTGGTAGGCCTATATAAGATATGTTAGTAAGTTGTCTTTTCCTCAATTTTTTCTACATTACATAAAACCTCAGAAACGCTAGAAAACATTTATGGGCAGTAACATTCCCATTTCTTATATCTCACATGCAACATTAAGAAAATGACCCTTAAGAAAATGAAGCAGAACATTTCTATTTGATTGCAGATCACTTCAGAAAGCAACAAAAGTGTTGCTTTTTTCATTTCAATTCAAATTTAATCCTTAGCATTGGTTCAATACTAGATGAGTGTAAAGCCCCATACCCACTAGGCGTTTTTACCGGCAACTGGAGATGGGAAACAGCAGAATCTCTGGTAAAATCGTCACCAATTCAGATCACCTGTTAGATTTAATGTTGAAATGTCACATGCTAACAGGTGATCCGATTTGGTAATGATTTTGCCAGTGATTCTGCTGTTTCCCATCTCCGGTCGCCAGTAAAATCGCCTAGTGGGTATGGGGCTTTAATGACAGGCATTGGCAGGATATGAAATGCTGTGGCTGAGGTTATACACATGCTGACCAGGGGCAGATCCAGGGTCTGTCTTCAAGATATTTGCCCCCACCCCCCATGAATTAACTTGCAAATTTCTCCTCAGATTTGTCAAAACTACGTTCATTTTTGGTCGGGGGGGGGGGCAATTGCCCCTTTTGCCCTCCCCCTGGATCCCACCTGTTCCAGCGAAAGTGATGCAACTAGGCCAAAATCAGGTTTTTCTGACCTGGAAGTTTCCCAAATGCTTTTGCATTATTATTTTTTATCCTATTGGGTCTGGCGCGATGAGAGCTTTCAAGGTAACAATGGTTTTACATATCTGTGACCGATATTTAAGGAACTGTGGGCCAAAAACATGCCAAAAATGGCCTTTTTTGACATTTAGAACACCTTTCTTTCATTTCATGCACTCAGTACATAAAGAACATGCCGGGTACATGGATTTTTTAATGTTTATATGCATGGAAATTACATCAGCTTTCATTAATACCCGGATTTACTCAAATTAACCCAATATTTTAGGCACAGGACCAAAATGAGTGATTGTAAAGTGGAAAATGTCCATTCTCAGCATTAATCTTATAAAGCACCACAGTATTTCAGGAATAATATATACTGATACCAATTGTGGTACATAAGAAGCAGGGTAGGATGGTAAACCTCCACTCAATTTATTGGAACTTAAAATATAATACCTGGCTCACAGTAGGTTAAGAATGCATCTCAAATCTCAGCAATAACAGATTTCTCAGCAATAACAGATTTCTTATTTTGCGTGGCTTTTGCACAATCATTATATTTAACTATATACACTATATCTGACATGTCCAAAACTATGTTGGCTATATATGAATAGAAGGGCTACCATGTACATGCATTATAGTGGGAATGAGAAGCATTTTTTATGTTTCCTGGCAATGCGCGTCTCAGCAATAACGCGTCTCAGCAATAACGCGTGTCTCAGCGATAACATCCATATGGTCTGTATGTATGTGTTATCCGTTTTTTTTCAGAATATTATTGCATATATGTAATCTTCTCATGTAGGGCTACAATGTAAATGATGAACATTAGCAATATATCTCCTAGTGCATGAGACCCAGCAGGTACAAATCTGTCCATTTTACTGTATTTTGCAGGATTTCTACATTTTTTTACATTACAAATGCTGTCATTTAGTAACTATAAACATTTAAGAGGTACGCATTCATATTTTGTTTTTTGTAAGGGTTGCCTCTAACTTAAAAAAACATTTTTGGTTCTAGGCCTGTACAGATTTGTATATATGGGACTTGATGTACATAGGTGTTAATGCTGAGAATGTTACCGTTAGTGCTGAGAATGTGCTGAGACACAAATATCTGAGACATATATACCAACTATGTGCAGGAATTTCTATTTTTCAGTATATCATTGTAGGTGAACCTCATATCCCTTGCATGTAATCAATAACAAACATATCTTTGTTATATATCACAGTACATTTATGCACATGTATATGTTCTATCAAATGCTAGGGACAGCTTAATGTTTAGGGACAGTTTTATGGGTGTAACTCCTACAAGAAAATGTGTTTGGAATGTGCAGGCGCTATGTGAGGCAGTAGCACAGGCAGTACAATAGTTTACCATGATTTAAAAGAAGATCTACTAAGACAAAGTTACAAAGACATACCATGACTCTGCTAGTGCCATATCTAAAGCCATAGAATTATGCAGGAACAAGATTTACAAAGGAGAGCAACTGAAGTCTACCACCAGGAAAGAAATTGGTATTGTCCAAGAAAGCTGTCGCAATAGAATTCCTGTGGAGAGAAGACAATGTATACAGCATGCCTGACAAGCAGATAAATAAAGAAGGCAAAGAGCAAGTAGTGGCCCTCACTGACATGTTGAGAAACTTGCACCAACAATTTTGTTCTCAGACATCAATACAAATGTCTCTAGCCTTGTTCTATGCTGTAAGAGAAGAAAACAAGAGGTCCATCAAGCTATGCAAATAACTGGAGAGACATGTATGCCTATGCATCTACCATGCCAACATGGGCTTGTTGATACAGAGTGTACCAACCCTTCCCTCATCAACAACAGCACTCCTTGCTATGGATGACACTGAGATCAGAAGTAGCATTCACATGGCCAACAAGGACAATCTGTTTTACAAAACATGGACAACTGAGCAAAAGGAATACATTGATAAGAAACCCAAGGTCAAGACAACACCCCACACAGAATTGGTCAAGGAGGAAGTAACCAAAAAAGAAATGGAGGAGCTAATAATGAGTACATTGCCAGCCTTCTCAAAGCACGCATATTGGGTTCAGGCCCAATATGCTGCAGGCAATCTATTGAAGAAGGAGCTGCCTGAAAATCACTGCCAGTTCAGGTTGATGACAGTGAAAACTTGAATGTGGCCTATATGAAGGAGATCATTCAAGAGTTTTATGGAAAAACACAGGTGACCATACAACCCATGGTAGTTAATTACATCACCATCTCAGAGGAAAACAAGTGAGTTCTCAACAGTAAAGTATGTGCTAGGATATCCCCTGTGCTTTGCCACAAGTTCTTCACCACACTGTCATTCCTGGACCTCCTGATACCTCACATTGAAGAAGACTTCAAGCCTCAGCTACAACATCTGCACATTATTTCCAACTCTCATTCAAGCCATTATAAGAACATGTGTACAACTTCCTCCTTGAAGCACCAGACATGTACAACATCCGTGTGACCTGGATCTGGTTAGAGGTCAAATGTTGACCTGTAGTCAAGAAAGGCAAGCGAAAGGTTGGAGGAAAAGAAGAGAAAAAAAGTCAACTGGGAAATCACGGATGGATCACAACCAATTGCATGTCTCCTTATGAAGACCTGTGTAGGAGATACATAAAGAGGAGGAAGTAGAAGTAGACAATATTAGCAGTATCTTTTACCTGAGGATTCTCAGCATTTATGAATATGAACAGTGATGTTAGATTTCTCAGCATTAACTTATACCTAGGAGTACTTGATGAAGGTATTTCATAGTAGAGATTCTTAGCACTGACTTTGACCAGAGGATTCTCAGCATTAATGTTTGAAACTTATATGTGCAAAGCATTGTGTTCAGTGATGTAATATATCTCAGCATTAGCTCATACTTGACAGTTGTTTGTGAATGTATGTATACTAGAAATTCTCATCACTGAAGTGAACTAGACAAATATAAGCATAATATGACGATGAGAAGAATCGTAATATTTCTCAGCATTAACTCCTACAAAGGAGTGACAAATAGACCAAAGCTAAGAAAGGTTCTCAGCAGTAACTTCTACCAAAGATATCTCAGCATTAACTGTATGATCTGATTAATGGTACATCTGTACACATATTTCTCAACATTTATTGTCATATGGAAGTTATATTGTACAGTATAGTTTGCAGAAATTACAAAGAAATACTTCAACAGGTGTACAGTGCTATATGCTGTAGTCAGGGGTAATGCGCGTCTCAGCATTAACAGGTGTATCTCAGCGATAAGGTTATAGTGATTCAATAGGAATGGATAATTTCATAAGCTTTTATTTAATTACTAAGAGATCAGTTATATTTGCCACATGATTAACTACTGCAGCAGGTAATGGTAGAATTGAGCTAATTCCTATGACAAAACACCCATAAAAGTACATTGATAGGACATATACATACATAAATCTTCTGTCATATATAGCAGAAATATGTATGTATATATCCATATCTGGGAGTTAATGCTGAGACGCGCATCACACCCCATGAGGTTACTGACTTTGCCTGGTTACCATGGCAACGGATATCATATTTAACAGATTTCACCTATATCATAGGTTGCCCCAACACCTGGGCTATATGCACACAATAGGATTTCATGGTATTCCTATTTGGATTTTTTGGCCCCTGGAGGCCTAGTTGCATCACTTTCGCTGGAACAGGTGATCCGCCACTGCTGACATCCCCGCTCATAAAATAATCAGTCATAGGTTCTGGACCTAGGGCCCTTGCCCAGTGTACTGGATCTGTGTGTGTGTACAGAGACCATCTATAAACAAGTCACACTTGACGTGTAATACCAGGAAAAAATTATGAATAGGCATCTCTGTCTGAATACAGAGAGCAATAGAGTTATTGTTGAATACAGCCAATAACTATGCTTCAGGCAATTCTTTGTTAAAAAGAAATCCTCTGTGCAGTTCTACATCTTATCTAATCTGTTTTCAATGAGGTTCTGCATCAATTCTTTTACATCTTCATAGGTTCAAATCACAGTATAGAGTGAAAAGCTATTACTGCATTGATGTATGACTATGATAAATATGTAGTCTCAAGGCAAATTCATTCTGTTATAGTTATGATGGTTATGTTGTCAGGACATCTCTGAGTCAAATGATTATTATACAAGAAACAGCAAATAAGCATTTTAATACAGATCTACTGATATACTTCAGTACACAATCTACAATAACCCTTGGATGGTACTGTTATATGCCTTTATATTATAGCTTTCTCTTTATAAATAATCTGTTTTATATTATTGTATTATTTCTTGTCTGCTTGTGTGAACTATATTACTCCAAGTACTAAATTTACATTGTAATAACTGGACTTCATTGAAAAATAGCAAAGCTAACATTAAGAAAATGTCTGTTTGTAGTTAAAAGAAAGGATCTACTGTGCTTTTTTTAATACATTAATGAAGTGACCTTTCTTACATTGTTCCCCAACTTGAGAGTAATAGAGTCATCATTAAAATTCAGGTCAAGTAAAGAGATCCTTTGAAGAAGCAATTATTACGTGTCTGTTTGACATATGTTGTGAAATCTTATCAAATTATGATTTGTTAGGCTAAGTCTCAGTCTGTATATAAGGTTGAGAAGTGAGATATCCCCATCACACACTGACTGACTACAGTATCAAGATGATCCGTTTTGTGCTCCTCGCTACTCTTGCCTTCTGTCTGACAGAGGCTTCTTATCATTACGGAAGGGCTGCTCCCCACAAGTAAGTGTAATTCTTTAATCTTGTAATTTGTATTAACAATGTTTAAGCAAAGCTTGAAACTAACAATGATGTCATATTCTGAATCGTTGACAAGTCATACCATACATTGATATTATGATTTGACAACATTGTTGATTTCAAATCTAGACTATGTCTTAATCATAGATGAACTTCTAATGCCATCCAAATATGTTATGTTTTTGGTAAATTTTAAAAACTAAATCTGAATAGGAAATTATATGATTTGAATAGCTGTTCCTAATCAGAAGAGGTTTCCCAAAGGGGTCTTTGCTTTGTTTGTTTGTTTGTAATTTAGTTTTTGGGAATTCAGAATTTCTCTCACATAGTAAAGAAACCCAACAATATGGCATTCATTTTTTATATCTTGTCCCTTACCTGTAAACATTATCTTACAGTTGTTATTTAATATAATATATTACGATGAATGAATTATTCTTATGTATCAAAAAGTTTCCTATGGTTAATTGAATTTGTCACACTGTTAACCTTTTAGAGAGGGCTTGATTGGGTTGTAGAGTTGTTTTTAAATAACATTTTAGTCAGAGATTTCAAAGGGCAGCCAACACATTCAGCCATTAGTAATATGTATCTTTAATGTGTTGTATGCATATGTTGAGCTTATGGGAAAAACCTGTATTGTTATAACATTTCTTAAATATTTCATATTATTTTAAGTTTACATATTCCTAAGCAATAGAATTAAAACTCTAAACATAAATGTACTGAGCCAAAATGTTTGCAGTCCCTGTATTTAAGATTGAAGATATGTTTATTACATGAAGCATATCTTATTGAACTTTCAGTGGCTATGAGTCCAGTGTAAACAAGAACAATGCTGCTCGCCAACTGGGTGTCAACGCCAGGGCCAACTGGGTAGGAGCTGGAACTGGAACTGCCTACCGTGATGGAGTTCCTGGCACTCCTCTGGGTGTGACTGGCCACGACAGATACTCCTATGGTCATGGACATGGCTATGGTGGACATCGCGGCGGTTATGGTGGACATCATGGTGGTTATGGAGGATTTGGTCATGGACATGGACATGGTGGATATGGTCATGGAGGATATGGTCATGGTGGATTTGGTCATGGTGGATTTGGTCATGGCCATGGAGGATATGGAGCACACTAGAGTATCTGAATATCTTAGGTAGTGTTAATAGAAAATCTTCAATAAATCCAGAACTAAAACCTGAGTTTGTTTATTCTTGTCCAATATCTGGTCTTCACATTGTCTGATTAGATTGTTTAACTATTTGAGAAAAAGGGAATATTTGGGGGGATCAAGTGATTTGGTTGATCAGATTATTTTGATCAAATCCAGGATAAGCACATCATGAAAATTTGTTTAAGATGAAATATATATTGACAAATTGCTAATTTTCTTTTAAGATAAGCTTGTTTATCTATGAAGGCAAACTTGTATACAGTACACAATTTGATTGAGAGGCATAAAAAGTTTGGAATCAGTAATGTGTTGCAATAATAGTCAGGTAAGCTTTTTCTCAAAATATAGTTAAGTAAATACAAAATCCAAAAATAATTACCCCCCCCCTCCTGGAAGAGGACATCATGGTGGTTATGGAGGATATGGTCATGGACATATGGACATGGTGGATATGGTCATGGAGAATATGGTCATGGTGGATATGGTCATGGAGGATATGGTCATAGACATGGAGGACATGGGTGATACTAGAGTATCCGAATTTACCAGATTGTGAGAGTTATACTTTCACAATAATTTGGAGTTCAATTCCTATTTTGTTCATTCTTTGCCCAAAAATCTGCTAATGTCTTTGTGTTTCCCAATTTAAGAGTTTCATAATATAAGAAAAAGGAATCTTTGGGGGGAGGTTTGATGAAACTTATTTTGGTAAACCAGTTATAGGATCATGAGAGTTACATTTAGGAAATGCAAATAGTAAAAGGTTAGGTCACAAAAGGAAAACAAAAAAAATTGGTCTCCCTTCATATAAACCCCGAGGAATGCTCCTTCCCCTGGAAGGGGGCTCTCGAGTGTAAACAGTTTAGTCTCCATTACAAACTTTGGAAAATGTAATAAATATTTATTTACTTAAATGGATTTTCAGTGTCTATCAGAAGAGAGGGATATAATATATTTATATAACTATATTTAGTTTAATCCCCATTAATAACAACTGTGGAAAATAGTGACTATGAATAGGAACAAGTTAGCCTTTTAGGTATGAATCCTAAAGAAGAGAGGGATTAATATATATCTGATATATATTTAGTTTAGTCTCCATTGCAGAATTATTAAAAACTGTGGAAGTGGGACCCGGCTGAACCCACCCCCCATGGGCCCAATTAAGACCGGGCCTGCCGACCTTAAGTGCTTACGTAATCGATTTGGGGTTTATCTGGCCAGCGCGCAAAAAATGTAATGTCTGAAAGCTTGTCAATTCATCCTCATTTTAGACTCACTCTGACACCATTCATATCCAAATATTCAATTAAGATGTATGTATTCTGTGTATAATCAAAGTGCCATCAGTGAATTGGGAGATCCAAACAATTTGTATTCCATGGTTGATACATTTGTGGAACCCATTTGTGGACATAGATTTGGAGTATCTGGACTTCTCGGCTGCAGGTTGTGTCAGAGGAAAATCTATGAATGTATGAAAAAATATAACCTATAACTAATCTTTTGCATATTTTATGTCTGACAATCTTGCAACGTCTTCACAGAACCAAAAGCAAGGAGGGCCTAAGTTTGATAACTAAAATGATTTGGTGTACCGATTGAAAAGTAGAGTTCTACCATATGCTCATAGGTAAAGGTGATTGCACGGAAAAAGGAACGGTCGCCAATTTAAAAATTGAATCCCTTTCACTTTCACACAATTACTCTTTGTTTAAATCCCCTGAGAGATATCATAGTAATGGTATGTAACATACTGGTTACCTGCCTGGGGTGCGTTCCTGACTCAACCCCATTGCTGGGTCAGCTAACTTATTCTCTAGTGCCAAACTTACAGACAGGTGTTCTCCTGAGCCAAAAATAAGTCACTCCTAACAGGGGTAAGGGCTTCTGGTGCAATAGCACCTGCAGGGCTAATATTTCATGAGGGACATACTCTCCACTTAGCACAATGAAAAATCATCCATAGTTGCATTTCACACATTTTCTCAGAAACTGTTAGACCCTTCTATATATAAGCTATATCAAAAATTAGCTAACTCCTGTGGCTTTCCATTGATGTATGATTTGACCTATTTTATAATCATTTAGATACCAAAAAATGGCAGGGAAAGATTGAAGTGTGTGCACTGGAGCATGACAATTGTCTAGGCCCTTCTGGTGCACCCAGACAGTGGGCAGACAGGTAATTGTGATTGACAGGTAAAGGGTCATTCAATTCAGAGGGCCTACAATTGCTGGCACCAGTCTCAATGACCAGTGGCACCAGTGTTACATAATCATTCCTGGTGCCCCAGTAAGTCATGCATAACAGAGGTATCTTAGCATACAGACACTATCTTGACTGAAAATGGGACAGAGTTTTTCTAAATGCTATTTATTAGGTTTTAAGTTGAGATTTTGTAATTTTTTTTACATGTAACTCTAGCATAACATCTCAGCTTTCAGAATGTAGTACCTTCTTTCTAATGTTTCAATACATTCTTTAGTAGTTTCACATTTTTGTACAAAGTTATATACACTTATTGTTGGCTAAGAGGAGTTTTACATTGGAGCCAAAAATAGTCTGTTCCCATCTAACTTGGACTTATTTCTGGTGCACTTGAGAATGGTTTTAAATGCCATTTGGAGAGATATTTTTAGCTGTCATCTAAGAGAGGCAGACTGAACACACACTCAAGAATGCACTGCTCTCAAATAGGGTCTAAAAATATAAGTTAGCCAAAACAGTGTTAAAAATTGGCACTCAAGAACGCAGCCCTGAAGTTGATTAAGAGGGGCCAGGGTAAGACTAGCCATTTGTCAAACCAATCTGGGGAGCCTATTGTCAACAGGGTTTGTACTGGTGTCATATTACTTATGTTGTGATATATAATTTCTGTATGGAATTTGTATTATTGAAACTATAATGAAGTGAGAAGTAAAGAAACATAGAAACATTGCAACTCTCAATCGGACCTCAACCCAGATGTTAGGACGCCCCCATTTATCATATGAGAGTAATGGGGATATGATACACAAACCCAAGTGATGAAGCAGTCTACATCCCACAGAGGCAGGGGTTCCCCATTACAAACCAGGGACATGCTGACATGGCATGACTCAGCATGACTGTTCACCGACTGTTGTAAGCATCCTGTTTCAAACATATTATAAGAGCTCCAGCCAACAGCATTAACCCTGTGGAGTAAGTCTGTGGAGGTCAGCCACTAGCAATTGGTCAGAAACAACAGAATGTTGAGACAGAAACAACTGAACCACCCAACAGACCTTGAATAAAATACCATCACATTGTGGGCATAAAGGCACTGGGCTATAGGCCTTTGCTCTTTGAGCCTACCGTCATGCTCAAGAAATAACAACATTGTGAACTTAGAGGACAGTAATATCCAGGACTAACATTATACATTTGGTCAATAATTAAAAATGTTCTCTGAGTGTATATCTGCAGGATACAGCTTGTGTGAACTTCAGAATAGAATTTTCATCTATTCTTCACAATAACTATCTTACCATTAATTTTCTTCATCATCAATCTTAGACAAGGGGTTTAGATTCTGAAGACATTATACTGTTTTGGGGGATACCTTCTCGGATGCCACAGTATTACTAATATTACCATTTCATTGTTCCTAAACCAGATCCAGGCTCACAAATACCTGGTGTTACCTATTGATGACTTGGATATCATTGGGCTCTTTACTGGTATTACATGGATGCCATTAATTAAACTTAAAATTTACCTCTCTGAGCGACCTCAGAGCCCATATCAAGCCCATATCCAGGGGGGCTGGGGGGGGGGGGGTGATGTGGGGTATGCATCACCCCCCCCCCCCCTTTGGGTAGGCAAGGTCCATTTTCTGGAAAAAAATCTTTATCTGTCTACCTTTAGACCTGTTCTTATACATTTCTGGACCAGTATTTATCTCATCGTTCCTCTAGTACCCCTGATAGCCCTCTAGTTTCCCTGCCAATTCTCTCAAGGGTGGGGTAGGTACTTTTATTTTGGATTATTCTTCCAACTCTGCCTGGGTCCATTTGATAAGTAAAAATAAAAAGCAAATGAAAACAAACAAAAAAACTAACAAACGACCTACCCATCCTAATATTTTCTGACCTATGTTACCTGAATACAACCAGTTTTTCTTGTCCTATATCCTCTTCCTACACTTTGAATTAATGTTTTTGGACTTTTTGGATAATGTCACCCCCCCCCCTCCACCCGAAATTCCTGGATATGGGCCTTAGCTAGCCTAACTATAATAAAGAATCTACCACAGTAGCTACCCCAAAACTAATGACCACTACAGTAATCATAAGTTAAATCTGTGAGAATAACCAATAAAGAAATAAAACAACAAAGCTAAATACATGAAAATGTCTTTCAGTGTTTGCATAACATGTAATATATCATTTGGTAAGACCTGATCAGAGTATATATTTCAGGGGCACAAGCAATGTAACTCTTCTGTATCCATGAATATACACATTTTTTTTTGACATCCTATTATAAATATCAAGCAGCATAATTTACTTTCAGTTTTTCTTTCATCATTGCCCAGGTCAAATCGTGATATTCTTAAAATTTTAGAATAAATGGAA
Source organism: Lepidonotus clava (assembly GCA_936440205.1). Taxonomy (NCBI): domain Eukaryota; kingdom Metazoa; phylum Annelida; class Polychaeta; order Phyllodocida; family Polynoidae; genus Lepidonotus; species Lepidonotus clava. Next base: position 13,280,637 of record OW387138.1, read on the forward strand.
GGATTTGATAAAATGTTGTTAGTTATGTCTTGTCCAAATGCTTTTTTTCTTGTTCTCTCTTAATAACTATCAATGTGCGGCTTTAGTAAATAATTTAACAAGTTGACAATAACTGCATTCCAAGTTTTGATAGGGGCATGTCCTTTATGGAATGGTGTACATGATATAAATGAAGCATGCCAAATACTATTTTGGGGGGAACACCCCCAATACATATTAAAATGACCTATGCCACCTTTTAGATTCACAACCTTGGAAAAGATGAGAGATCAAAAAAGCCTCTATGGGCTGGTAGGATTTATAATCATTTTATTTGTTATCGTTTTTAAAGGATTTTCCCTTCACTATGGTGAATGGGGTAAATTATGTCTCCTTCCTAAAAAGAAAGTGAACAAAACAGCATAAACCAAACTAAAAAAAATTCCATATTTTACCTTTGTATTAATTGCTATATTTCCCATGACGTTCCGAATTTGTCCAGACAATTCTCTTAGATATTTTAAAAGTCTACTAAACTTTAATCAACAAAATGAGTTTCAATGACCGACAGAGTATATCATAGTCTTTGATTTGGAATACAAAACTTATTCATAAGTTGATTCTTCCTCAATGTACTGAACATACATCTATACATCATGTCAGAAATGCTAGAAAACATAAAATTTATTTGCAGTAACATCCTCATTTCTTATATCTCACATGCAACATGACCCTTAAGGAAATGAAGCAGAACATTTCTATTTGATTCCAGATCACTTCAGAAAGCAACAAAAGTTAGTTTTTTTTAAATTTCAATTCAAATGTAATTCTTAGCCTTGGTTCAATACTAGATGAGTGATACACATCACAGCTGGTGTGAGAGTTATGAATAACAGGCATGGGTAGGACTGACATAAGAAGAATCACAGGGGTCATCAGAGGGTGCCTGTGCGACCCATAGGGGATTGTCACATATTGAGGCCGATCATACAATCCCCATGGGCTGTGCAATGACAACCCCTAAGTTCCTTCTATGTTTTATCATCCAAACAAAATCTAAAAGGTTATTTCAAACTATGAGAAAGAGGATCAGTACTTCAGCCTCTTAATACACACTACCCTTTGTACATACTGATCCTTGGGAGTGCAGGTGATAAATAGACGGCTGTGGCTGAGATTCCCACTCATAAAGTAATCAGTCATAGGTCCTGGCCCTAAGGCCCCTGCTCAATGCACTGGATCTACAGGTGTCTGTGTTCACAGATCATCTATAAACAAGTCACACTTGACTTGTAATACCAGGGGAAAAATATGAATATGTGTCTCTGTCTGAATACAGAGAGTAATAGAGTTATTGTTGAATACATTGTTTTCTATGAGGTTCTGCATTAATTCTTTTACATCTTCAAAGGTTCAAATCACAGTATACAGTGCAAAGCTAATACTGCATTGATGTATGACTATTACAAATAGGTAGTCTTGAGGCAAATTCATTCTGTTATAATGATGATGGTTATGTTGTCAGGACATCTCTGAGTCAAATGATTATACAAGAGACAGTAAATAAAAATTGTAATACAGGTCTACTAATGTACTACAGTACATAATCTATAATAACCCTTCTATTTTACTGTTATATGTCTCGATATTATAGCTTATAAATAAGATGACAGATGAGTACTATGAGCACAACAACTTTAACCATGAAGAATTGGTCGAGAAAATAGATAAATTCACAGCCGATTCTGCAAAACTCCGTCTTGAGCTAGAGGAATCGAAGGCGCAAAACAAAGTCCTGCAGGCAAAGATCTCCACACTGTCAGGTAGGGTTGACGATTGTGAGAAGAAACTTGAGATGAAAGATAGACAAGACAGGCGTCTAAACTTGTGCATTGAGGGAGTGCCTGAGGATAAGAAGCTCCCTCTAGAAAAGGTACTAAATGATCTTTTCAATGACCTGGAGATCGACATGAAAGCTGAAGATGCATGTGAGTCAATCTACAGGAAAGGACGGAAGTTTGAGCCAACTGATTCCAACCCCAATCCAAGGCCCCGACCAATCATTGTCTCGTTCTTCAGGCCATATTTTAAGATGCTTATCTTCAGGAATCTCCGCAACCTTGCTGGAAAACCAAAGTGGGCCAATGTTTATTTAAACGATGACCTTACTGTCCTTCAGTCAAAACAACTTAAAGATCTGCGAGCTGTCAATGCATATGCAAAGTCGATTGGCAAAGAAGCCAAGCTCAAGGGTAATGCCTGGCTGGTAGATGGGAAACGGTACGGCTTGAATGATGTGGGCAAACTGCCAAAAGATATATCAATTAAGAATGCGAAACAGATTTTGGTGGATGGGGGTAATGGCATTGCCTTTCAGGGCCACCACAGCGACTTCTCAAACATGACTGAATGTGAGTTTGAACATGATGGACACATCTTCAACACAAGTGAATCTGCATTCAACTATGAAAGGGCACGCCACAATGGTACCTCCAGTGATGTATCTGCCATTCTCAGAGAGAGAGACCCATATGAAAACAAAAGGCTTGCACGCAACATCCCTGATTCTGAGGCGTGGAGAGCAATTCAAGATGAAAGGATGCTGATTGTTTTGCTGAAGAAATTCAGGCAGAACAAAGAGCTAAGGAGAAGTCTTCTAGCCACAGGCAACAAGGTACTGTACGAGGCAACAGGAAACAGGTACTGGGCATGTGGCATTCAGATAGCAAAGGCATCCACCATAACTAAAGATTCCATAACTGGTCAGAATCGTATGGGGAAACTGTTAATGAAAGTCAGGAGTGAGATCGCTGAGGAAGAGAGAGAGGCCATGGCTAATGTCTAGGCACAAAATATTTTCTGACAAATCCTCCTTATTATTTTTTTTTTTTGAAAACATCTCAGAGTCATCAGAAAACACAGGATATCACCTTTCTGGGTGTCCTGGCCAAGCCTTCAAGTTGGTATCATGTCCAATATTGCTGTCAAGTTTTAGACAAACTATTTTACCATGCACCTGAACTTATTTTTTATCATCTGCCAATTGTCTGACACCTTTTCCATTTTTAATTTCTCACAACAGTGATGACTCAGTATTATTGCTTTACAGATTCAATCTCCCTGCACCTCCTCCGACACGCTACAAACTGATCTATTCAACTTTACTTGAAATGGCCCAAGCCAGGAGAAGGAGACGTTTCACTGCCTTCTTTGATAGTCGAGAAAGGCACATCCAGGAGGAGGTAGACAAGATCAATACCACCAACCTGAGAGTTGAAGCATGGTTTTTTCCTGGTGCAAATTTCGATAAGCTTTTGGATGAGATTGAATACTATGGCAGTCTAAATCCATTCGACATCATCTACTTTGCTGGAGGAATAAATGAGATCACTAGAAAGAACCGACATACAGGGATCATAACTTTTCCGTGGAACTCAGCAGCAGAGCTTACAACCCATCTCACAGCACTACTCAATCAGGCGTATGAGCGGCTCAAGAAAAATCTACCGGCTAATAAAATTATCTTCTGTCCCCTTATTGGAGCGAGACTGAGCTCAGTTTTAAGATGTGAGGTTACCAACCAGCAGAATATTCTGGATGCAGGGATCCGTGCTTTCAATGAGGAAGTGTTCAGGCTAAACAGGATGCATGGTGGAAGGGCTCCAAACTTTATGAGACCAGTTCACAGGGTAGATAATGGGGTCTTCCACTCATACTACCACCACATGGCAGCAGATGGCGTGCATCTTTCCGAAGACCTGGTAGAAAGGTGGGCTTCAGAGTTAGTGAAAGCTGCTCGCAAGGCGGATCAGTGGATCTAAACATGTTCCACATCAGGTTCTGGGGTGGCGTAGGGTCAGTGAGCACACTCCGGCTGAGCCGGTCTTTGCTTCAGACTCTGGGCCTCAGCACCTTGTATATATGAAGTGTGGCTGAGCCACTCTTTCATCTTTCATCTTTACCTGGTGCAGTCTGGTAGGAACCCAGAACGGTTGGCAGGACGTCGAACTAACCCAACAAAAAATTCATTTCCAATTGACACATACAAAAAACATTAATTTTTTCAATACTTTCATATATTAGTAATCTGGGACTGTACTCTCAACATCTTCTCCAAGGACCCCAACGAACATATGAGATTTGGTAAGGGAGTGTGTGAGCAAGGGCCATTCACTCAAAGTCACAGTTACTTGACTAAACTTGTTTATGGGCCATTCTCCGGAAATCTCCTCAATTGATGAAAACAGCGTGAATCAAAGTCAAAACATTGTGTAGGACACAGTTTTCACCCATATTCAGGATTTACAGTACCTGCACGTAGTATAGACATAGAGAATTTAGAAAATGTATGATTTTCCCCATATATTGTCAGGGAAAATATTAGAAATATAATGGAAATGTAAAAAAGTACTATAAATTTCCATGGTAAATCATTTTCTTATTCTACTCATTTTGTACAGAAAGTCGAATCTCATAATCTTGAAATTATTTCAGCATGCTTGAATTATGCTGCCTGTGCCAACAGCATAATATTTGATAGTCCTAATACATAAAAACAATATTTACACATCTAGATTTCTTTTTAGAGCTACACTAATTGTTCTCTAAAGCAATTATGTAACGTACAGAACCAAGCTTAATCCAACCTAATATATTCCAAATATGTAATTTTATTTTGCTGAAATACACTACAAGGAAAGCTAACAATGTAGGTTTCTTCTGGTAAAAATTTCTTTTCAATATTCCGTTTGATTTGCATAGTGTAAGCAAAAGTACTGCAAATATTGAAAAAGTTATGTAACATACAGAACCAAGCTTTGTAACATACAGAACCAAGCTTTCACTAGATTTATTGTTTTTGCAGGAAAATAATATTGATATTATTATTTTTCTAATCCCTTACATCAGGTGGATACAGGTGCTCCCCATAATAATTGCTTTGACCAAACACTGCAAGAATCAAGCCATACTAAGTGCTGAAATAGCTTGGTTATGTATGTTACATGGTTTGTAACGTACATGACCAAGGTTTTGGCAATTTTCCAGCAAAGGTCACAAGATATTTCTGTGAGGAATGTTTTTCACATTTTTTCCAGACATGAAAAACTATTTTGTGATGCACCAGGAAGCAAAACTTCACCAGAAATATTCCTCTAGCTTGAGGTGGCAAAACAGCTTGGTTCTGTATGTTACAAGCTTAGTTCTGTGCGTTACATAGGAAATGTAAGGCATTATTTTCAAATCCAGATATAATAAAGAATAATGATTATGAAAGTGCCCCTTTTTGGCTAATGATAATAGGTGTATATGTCTTTCGGAATATAACCAAAATACCTCATTTTATGAAGTTTCATTTTTAGCTGCTTTCATTGAACAATTGAGGAACTTTCCTGAGAATGGCCCTTATAACAGTGCCTCATTGCTAAAGCTCAATCTTTCATTATGAACATCCTAAATTACTGGACAACTGTGGCTCTTGTATGTTCATATACCAGAATCTGGGAACTACCTACTTTTACAAGACATCTCTGGGGTTTGGCTAATTTTATGTGTTCGGCTGAGCCGATCCACTCATCATTGTCCAAATAGAGGCCTAAAGAGTCTCAGTGTCATTTACAATGTTTCTACAACTAGTCTATGTGACCCCTGAGTGCTACATGGGGTACTTGCAAGTCCATCCTAGATCAATACCTTGTCCTAATCATGTCTTAGCATAGAAGGTAGGATGTTAGAAGCTATTTCTTACCAATTGAACATTTATATGCATGCACTCTGTATCTATTACTCTCTAAAATGAAGGTACCCAAATAGGTAAGGGTATCTTATGTGAGTACACTCAAGATAATGGGACTTATCACTTGAACACTTACCGGTGCTATAATATGTGGTCTTATGCTGGTGCAGTCTGGTAAGAACCCAAAAGGGTTGGCAGGATACTGAACTGTCACAACAATGTTCTTGATGTCAAGCCGATGTCAATTTGAGGGACCAGGAGACGAATATTGATATTTCAGATGCAGATATTCCAAATTATATTAATAATTTCTTCAGTACTATTGGTAGTAAGCTAGCCTCTACAGGTGCAAAACATCCATGGACTTACTCAGGTATTGAATTACCTCGAGTATTCAAATTATTACAAATATTGGAAGAAGATGTTGAAAGGGAAGTTTTGAAGATAAATGTAAATAAATCATCTGCTGTTGATAATATCTCGTCACGTGTATTAAAGGATGCCTTTGTTGTACTGGTTCCGCAACTGACACATTTGTTTAATCTCACAATTATAAAAGGTTCCTTTCCTACTGAATGGAAGAGAGCTAAGGTTACCCCTTTATTTAAAGGTGGAAATAGATTTGATGTAAGTAATATGCGACCCATTTCCTTGTTACCAATTCCTAGCAAAATTTTAGAACATATTATACATGCACAGGTGACATCATACCTAGACACGTTTGAAATTCTTGATGAAAATCAAAGTGGATTTCGTAAAAACTATTCAACTACTTCAACTACCTCTGCCTTCTTAGACGATATTTACCTGAATATTAATCGACAGGCCCCAACATATGCTATTTTTATCGACTTCAAGAAGGCGTTCGACTCTATTAACCACCAAATTATATTGAAAAAATTATGTAAAATAGGTTTTCACCAGGATTCAGTGTCATGGTTTCGATCTTACTTGTTTCAACGTACTCAACAAACGATTGTTAATCATAAGGTATCTGATATAGCTGAAATAACTTATGGAGTCCCACAAGGTTCGGTTCTTGGACCGTTATTGTTCTTAATCTTCATAAATGACTTGGGTAAACTTTTTGAACATTCGTCTTATAAATTATATGCCGATGATACAGTCTTATATACTAGTGTTGATCATAATATGCAAATAGATCCAACTAACACTCTTCAAAGTGACTTTTCAAAATTAATGGACTGGTGTAAATTAAACGAAATTTCTGTTAACATAAATAAGACAAAAACTATGACCTTTGGCACGAAGTACCAAACGGATCATGCAACTTTACTCCAGATTAGATCTGGTCAAAATGTACTTGAGAATGTGACTGAATACAAGTACCTAGGTACTTATCTTGATAAAAATCTGAACTTTGTTAAACAAACAACTGAAACAATCAAGTTGGTATCTTTCAAACTTTATTGTTTAACAAAACTTAAAAAATATGTTGATACACCTTCTATGATACGACTTTTTAAAGCATATATCCAACCGTTTTTTGATTACAATGATCTGTTTACGGAAACTACAACGGCATATTATTATAACAAACTTCATAGACTTCACCTCAGATGTTTACGGAGATGTTTACCTGATAATTATGAATATACTCACCATGAATTATATAATTTTACTGGTGTAAATTCAATTCAGGATAGAGCTCAGAGTCACTTATTGAAACTTATGTATAAAAGAGCTCAGCAACAAGATTACATTTCTGTGCAAGAGAATCGAACCAGGGCATATGATGCTCCTATTCTAAAGGTGCCTTTCCCTAATAACGAGTTATTTAAAAAGAGTGTCTTATATAGAGGTGCTACTGCTTGGAATGACTCTCCTCCTGTACAAAGAAATATTGGTACATTCTCTGCTTACAAGTCTGAATTAAAAATGAGACTCCGTGATAAACTAGACTATGTTGATGTCGGTACATAGATAGGTTCATGTGTGTTTGTAAGGCTATTAAGAATGTTTCTGGGTTCATTCTCTCCTTGATGGTTATTAAAATGTTAAAATAAAAGGTATTAAAAGGTGATTATGTTGGTTGTTAGATTCAACCAAGGAGGTATTTGTTTACTTAGAGCTTAACTCAATTTAAAACCCTTTATGGGTACAGGTAAATTTCTGTAAACTAGACCTTTCTTGAATTTGTAAAGTGATTTCACTATACTGGTTAAACCCAAATTGACATTAGTATTGTATCTTTTTATGCTGGTGTGAAATGAAAACCGAACAACTGTCTGTACGATTTCATATCAGAAATAAAAATTGGAACCTAAAAAAAAAACAAAAAAACTTGACAGGTTTTTGCATGAACTTTGTATTTTTATACTTCCGAAAATGAAGGTACCCAAGTAGGCTAAGGTAACTTACATGAGTACGCTCAAGATAATAGGACTTATCACCTAAACACTTGCTGGTGCTATAATAAGTAGTCTTATGACTTGTCCAACTGTTGCCATTTATTGAAAGACCTACATACTTAAAGGTTACCAATGTAAACGAGTAATCAGAAATTTCAGGCGTTAAGGTCACATGATATAACTGAGTGGTCAGGTCAAGGTCTGTGCACTTTACAGACTCTTACTTGTTAAACCAGGTGCTATAGTGATTGATAGAAATTAGGTTTGGCGTTCACCCAATTTTTTTTTCAGACATGCCCATTTCCATTTAATTTCTCCAGTAAATGAATGTCTCTTACAACTCAATATTAAGTAACAAATTATTAGCGCTGACCCCTCAGCTATAATTACATCCCCAATTCGAACTATCTAACCATGTTCAAAATGGACGGCCAAAGCAGCCGATGTCCAGGTTTTGAACATACATGTACCAAAATGATATTGTTTTACACACGCAGACTCATGCAACTGGAACACCAAACTGTTTTTATAAACTATGGCAATGTTTTTCTTTTTATGGCAAACAAAACGTATATGGATATAACAACCCTGGTCAATGATTGATGTTACTGCAAAAAAAGGTCTGCACATTATGCATATCAATGTAAGAAGCCTGCTAGGTACTGGTACTTTTAATCTGTTTAGTAACTACGTGGCAACCCACAATTTTGATGTTGTTGGTCTGTCTGAAACTTGGCTGAAAAGGGAAATTCCATCTTCTCTTATAGACATCCAGGGCTACAACTCAGTGAGGCTTGATAGGTCTTGGGGTAATAACACTACTCATCCCAAAAAAGGGGGAGGGTTGTGCTTGTATTTAAAAAATTCTATCAATTATAGTGACTCACAGTTTGATCCCCTCAATTGCAGTAATGAAAATATTGAAATGCAGTGGGTGGTGCTGAAACACCAAAAACGGAGAGACATCGTCTTAATCAATGTCTATAGGCCGCCACAAGGGAATGCTAAGGTTTTCTGTGACACCATAAGTCAGAGTCTAGCTACTGCTAACCTGAAAGAAAAGACTGACATCTTTCTAATGGGGGACATGAACATTGACTTTTTAGATCGGAAATCTGCAAACTTCAAAGAACTATCTTTCATGTCCAATAGTTTAGGGCTCAAACAGCTAATTAATGGTGTCACCAGATATGGCTCAGAACAGGTTAAAAACAGCTGCATTGACTTAATCTTTACTAATTCTGATGCAGTCAGTAGTAGTGGTATACTTGATGTTAACCTAAGTGACCACCAAGCTATCTTTGTTACTAGAAAGAAACAGCCTAACTCCTCAGACAAAATAGAATTCCAAGGCAGGTCCTACCGAGACTATGATAGTAATCTACTGCAGGGCAATTTACGACTCTTAAATTGGAATAACTTCTATAACTTCACCAACCCAAATGATTGCTGGGACGATATGCTAGAGAATATTAGGGCAGTTATAGATGATATGTGCCCTGTAAAGAATTTCAAGGTTAAAAGGTTCAGGGAACATTGGATGACAAATGAATTAATTGAGTTAATCAAAGACAAAGATAGAATTTTGGCACATGCAAAAAAATCGGGTAGATCAGAAGACTGGAGAGCAGCCAGAGTGGCACGGAATGAGGCTGGCAGGGCAGTAGAGAGAGCTAAGACAGAATATTTTGATAACGAATTTCATGCTAGTAAGAATGACCCTAAAAGGTTCTGGAAAAACATAGCATCAGTCATCCCAAACAAGTCAAAGGCAACCCCTCATATCTCACTGAATGACAACAATAGTACTCCAGTCAACCCAAGCATGGTCCCCAACTTTATAAACAAGTTTTTTGTTGATATTGGCCCAAAGTTGGCAGAGAAACAAACCAGGAAATGGGAATATTTTGGGTCTAGAAATCCTAAAACCATTCCAGATCTAATAATTCATGAAGAAATTGTATACAAATTATGCAAAGAAATTGACATATACAAATCATCAGGCATCGAACTCATCTCGGCTAGGGTACTCAAGGACTCCCTCCTTGCTTTAATCCCTCAAATCACACATCTTTTCAACCTTTCATTACGGGTTGGGATTTTCCCATCGGGATGGAAGGTGGCAACAGTTGTGCCCTTATACAAAGGGGGTGACAAGGAGGAAATCTCAAATTACAGACCAGTCTCACTGTTACCAGTTCCTGGTAAGATTTTAGAGAAAGTAGTACATGAGCACTTTATGAAATTCTTTGAAAAAAATCAGGTTCTCAGTGACTTCCAGGGTGGTTTTCATAAAGGTCACTCAACTATGGGCACAGTGGCAATGTTAACTGACGACTTTTACGAAGCAATCAATAACAAAAAATTATCAATAGCGGCTTTTATTGATTTAAAAAAGGCATTTGACACGGTCAATCATGAAATCTTGATAAAAAAACTAAATAAACTGGGGATTCGTGGCCCATGTTTAACATGGGTAAGCAGCTACTTAGATGACAGAATGCAGAAAACAATTGCCAATGGTCTAATGTCAGATCTTGCCAAAATCACCTGTGGTGTGCCACAGGGTTCTATTCTAGGGCCACTCTTCTTCTTAGTTTATATAAATGATGTGCATTATATAGCGGGTGACACTAGCATACAGCTCTATGCAGATGATACAGTACTATACTGTTCAGACGAATCTTATGAAATAGCTACTCTGAAGCTCCAGGGAGCCCTGAATAGATTTGTATCTTGGTGCACCAAAAATAAGCTTACTTTGAATACCAAGAAAACTAAGTTGATGTTCTTTGGGACAAATAACAAAATCAAGAGGGCTAAACATACAAACATAGCTCTGAATGGAGACAAACTTCAGGTAGTACCATCATACAAGTACTTAGGGGTCCATTTGAATGCAACACTTAATTACAAGCATCATGTTTCAACAGTAATACGAAATGTCTCTCATAAACTTTATCTATTGAGCAAGATCAGAAGATTTATAAATAATGAAGGGGCTCTACTGATCTACAAAACAATGATCTTGCCATTCTTTGACTATGGTGATGTTCTATACATGCATTCAAAAATGCCTGAACTAGCAAAATTGGATAGACTCCACATGAGAGGACTAAAGATTTCTCTTAGAGTTAACAACAATTTGACAGATAGTGACATTTACAAAGCTGCAAGAGTCTCAAATCTCACCAATCGGAGGTCTGCTCATCTTTGTAACTTTATGTTTCATAGGAAGCAAAATCCCAAGTATGTCAAGACCACTTCTGTATGTACGAGGGCAGCCAATGGTCCTCTATTGAAAACTAACAAACCATCCTGTGAAACATACAAGAGGAGCATTATCTACTCTGGGTCAATTTGCTGGAATAGCCTACCAGCAGGTCTAAGAAATGTGGAAGACCTTAACACTTTCAAATACAGACAGAAACAGTGGTTAAAATCAACATATTAATACCATCAAAATGCCAAAAGAATAAACTTGAACAGTATTTCATAGCAATATGCATGCCATACACTTATCTATAAGATCAATTTTGTTACATGTTCCAATAGTAACTATTAACCTCAATCAGAGTTATCAGGTCATTTTGGTCATTTATAACCTAGTCTTACTTGAAATATCTAGTCTCAATACTTTAGTGTTTATTATGTAGTTAGCGTAGATCCATAGTGTCTTCTAGATAATCTAGATAGTTGTACTTGGTTTTGAATGTGGTATCTACAGCTTTGTGTACCATCTGGAATGTTTTATATTCAAGTCCAACATTGTATCTCACCATATCAATTTCTGTACTTGTTATTTGTCTCCTGGCTGTTGCTGAAAACCAGTGTAAACTGACATGATGCCAGGTTAAATAAAAGATTTAAAAAAAAAAAAAAATAACCTCTGTTTTTCAAATTGTTGTAATTTTTCTAATCAATTCTTGTCTGCCTGTGTGAATTATGATAATTATAGTTCACACAGGCAGATAAGAATTGATTAGAAAAATTCTAGAAAGATTAGAGTTAGAAAAAGTAATAATTATTATTACTCCAAGTACTAAATTTACATTTTAATAACTGGAGTTCATTGAAAAAAAGTGAAGCTAACATTAAAAAAATGTTCTGTTTGTAGTTAAAAGATCTACTGTGCTTTTTCTGATACATTTATGAGTTGACCTTTCTTACATTGTTCCTCAACTTGAGAGTATTAGAGTAATCATTAAAATTCAGGTCAAGTAAAGAGATCCTTTGAAGAAGTAATTATTACTTGTCTGTTTGACATGAGTTGTGAAATCTTATCAAATTATGATTTGTTAGGCTTAGTCTTAGTTTGTATATAAGGTTGAGAAGCGAGAGATCCACATCACACACTGACTGACTACAGTATCAAGATGATCCGTTTTGTGCTCCTCGCTGCTGTTGCCTTCTGTCTGACAGAGGCCTCTTACCATTACGGAAGGGCTGCTCCTCACAAGTAAGTTTAATTCTTTTAATCAGGTAATTTGTATTAACCATTTTTAAGCCAAGCTTGAAACTTACAATGATGTTCTATTCTGAATCAGTGTCAAATCTTACCACACGTTCATATAATGATTTGACAGCATTGTTGATTTCAATTATATGTCTTAGTTATAGATGAACTTCTTATGCCATCTAAATAATGTTATGTTTTCGGTCAATTTATAGATGGCCATGATATGATTTGAATAGCTTTCATAATCATAAGAGGTTTGCCAAAGGGGCTTTGTTTGTTTATTTACAATTTAGTTTTTTGGGAATTCAGAATTTATCCTGCATGGTGTAAATAAACCCAACAACAGGGCATACATTTTTTTACATCTTGTCCCTCAACTGTTAACATTATCTTACAGTTCTTATTTGATATAATCTGTTATGATGAATAAATCACTCTTATGTGTCAATGAGTTTCCTATGGTTAATTGAATTTGTCACACTAATAACCTTTAAGAGAGGGCTTCATTGGGTTGTAGAGTTGCTTTTAGGTAACATTTTAGTCAGAGATTTAAAATGGGCAGCCAACACATTAAAAAGTAATATGTATCTTTAATGTGTTGTATGCATAATAATTATATTATATTAAGCTTATGAGAAAGACCTGTAGTGTCATAACATTTCTAAAATATTTTCATATATTAGGTTTACATATCCCTAAGCTATAGAAGTAAAACTCTAAACATAAATGTACTGAGCTGAAATGTTAGCAGTCCCTGTATTTAAGATTGAAGATATGTTTATTACATGAAGCATATCTTGAATTTTCAGTGGCTATGAGTCAAGTGTGAACAAGAACAATGCTGCTCGCCAACTGGGTGTCAACGCCAGGGCCAACTGGGTAGGAGCTGGAACTGGAACTGCCTACCGTGATGGAGTTCCCGGCACTCCCCTGGGTGTGACTGGCCACGACAGATACTCCTATGGTCATGGACATGGCTATGGTGGACACCGCGGCGGTTATGGTGGACATCATGGTGGCTATGGAGGATTTGGTCATGGACATGGAGGACATGGTGGATATGGTCATGGAGGATATGGTCATGGTGGATATGGTCATGGTGGATTTGGTCATGGCCATGGAGGATATGGAGCACATTAGAGTATCTGAATAATTGAATATCTTAGTGTTAATAGAAAACCCTCAATAAATCAAAAACTAAAACCTGAGTTTGTTTATTCTTTGTCCAATATCTTATATTTTCTTCACATTGTCTGATTAGACTACTTAACTATTAAAGAAAAAGTGAGAATTTGGGGGGATCAAGTGATTTTGCTTGATCTGATTAATTTGGTCAAATCCAGGATAAGCACATAATGACAATTTTTAAAAGATGAAATTATTATATATTGACAATAATTATAGACAACTTGTTTATCTATTAAGGCAAACTTGTTTACATTTTGAAATTTGACTCAGTGGCATAAAACCTTTAGAATCAGTGATATGTTGCAAGAGTATGCAGGTAAGCTTAATGTTCATAATGTTGTTAAGTAAATACAAAATTCTAAAATTCTAAAAATAGAAATACTTAATGAAGAAAGTGAGTTATTGAGTGAATGGATCCGTTTTTATTATGTGAAAAATAAATCAAAAGAACATTTAATTGTGACACAGAAAAGGCAGTATCTATAAAGATGCTGTTTAACCTTTTAACTGAGTTTAACTGATTGACCATTTGAGTTTGTGCACATGGGGACCACTTGTCCTCCCCCCAGAGGACTGGGCCAGAGCTGTGTCAGGACCAAAGGATCACTCAAAACATCAAAACCCTATCCTTGACTTGATAGACATTTCTAGATACATTTAAAATAATTTTGCAATTCTCCTCTAATAGGATTATGTAAATCTACCACAGTCAGCATTTGTACATGATGCTCCAACTCCACACCACAAGCTACCTGAGAGTGAGCTGACAATTGTACTCATCACTTTGATCTTGGCCCAAGATTCTTAGGGAAGTTCTCCACAGCTGTCATCAGTAAAGTCTTAGGGGGTTCCAGGTAAATTCAGGTGGTTACATGCAAAACTGATGATGTTCTAACCAGTTATTTTGATACAATTCCCTATATTTGTTATTAATTTATATGAACTACACCACTGACTGTTAAGGGTCCATAGAAGTATTGAGGTTTGCACTCAGATGAAGTATTGTGTGGTTGTTGGAACCTGGTATCACTTACTGTATTTACTGAAGTATTGTGTGGTTGTTGGAACCTGGTATCACTTACTGTATTTGAGCGGCTATCAAGAACTTTCATTGTAAATAAGGATCTAATAAAAGTTTGACAATGTATCTGACTGTGTGTCACTTCTTTTTGAACCTGTTAAAAGATACTGTACAGATGTTGTATCCAGCAGGGATTAACTATATAGTACTTTACCATATTTATCACCCACGCGAGTGGTACATACAGAGGCCAGTGTGTATTGGGGCCATTCTCCGGAAATCTTCTCAATTGATAAATACAGCATTAATTAAAGTTAAGGCCCTCTGTGAGACACAATTCTCACATATTTCCATTATCTATTATACCTGCACGTAGTAGAGACCTTAATGATACAGAAAATATATAGTTTCTCTAATATGTAATTGGAGGAAAGTATGATATGAATGTACAAAAGTATCAAAAAATCTCATGGTAAATTGTTTTCATAGTTTACTTATTTTGGAAATCAAGGCCATTCTAATTGTCCTAATGAAGCTGCAGCATAGTTAAAATGTGTTCCCTGTATGACCAGCATACATTTAAATAATTTTGATGCATAAAAAGTTTCCTTGTTCATCCACAAACAAAATCTAGAGCGACTTTAATTGTCATCTTAAGCAACTTTGTAACGTACAGAACAAAGCTTAAAGCCAATCTTATTTAATCCAAACATATCATAGAAATATAAGATATAAAAGCCTCACAGTGTGATCTACCTCTGGTAAAAACATCTTTTCAGTATTCCTTTTAATGTGCCTACCACAAACAAAAGTAATGCAAATCTTAAAATGGGTATGTAACGTACAGAACCAAGCTCTGTAACATACAGAACCAAGCTTTCACTAAATCAAATGTTTTTACTGACTGATGACTTGAATAACTGTTGTTTTTTGTACTTAGATCAAGGGGATAAAGTTAGTCCAGATTATAAAAATTTGGCCAAACAATGTAAGAATTTAGCCATATTTACAGCATTTTGACATTTTTACAAGATTTTGACATTTCACTGCATCAGTTGCAAATAATACTTTTTAGGAATATTTTCCAGGTATGGAAATCTACATTGTAATGTTACTGGTCGCCAGACTTGAGAATATTTCCTCTTCCAAACATATTTAACAAAAAAAGCTTGGTTCTGTATTTAACAAGCTCGGTTCTGTACGTTACATAGGGAATATAAGCCATTATTTTCAAATTTTGATATAACAAAAAATAATCATTATAGAGTTGCCCCCTTTTGGATATTGGTTACATACATATACCCCTCTAATATCATAACCCAAAAACTTAATCTTATGAAGGTTGATTTCTGAGCTACTTTTACATGGAAATTGAGGAATTTTCCGCAGAATGACTCAAAATTGAGTGGCCGTTAGTACCGCTCCTTACTTACAGTATTTTCATGAAATGTTAAAACTTGTTTGGGTGATAGAAGACCCTGTGGGGTCATCCTCAGGTGTCTGTATGACCCATGGGGATCATACTTACCTCGGGCTTTAGCCTGCCCAGACGAGCATGTGACGTTATCATAACGTTTCAGCAACGTTCTGTTTGGTTCTGTATTGGTTCTTGTTACGTTATTTTGATGGTTCCCAATATAAACGTTGTTGCAACATACTGCTGTGACATTGTACTGTGACATTATTATAGCATTCTGATTACGTTCTTCAACCAAAACAGAATGTTATTATAATGTTCTGTTTTGGTTTCATCCTGACCTCACCAAAAATAATGTTTTAGTAGCATTCTGGTTTGGTGAGGTTTTGAATCCATAAATAACATAATTGTTAAATGCCATCTTAGCAAGTACCAGATTGACTAAAAAAGTATAGTTGCAGAACGTTTCTGTTACATCACAGCTTGGTTGGGTCAGTACATGAGTAACCCCTCTGGGTTGTACAGACTCCCTTAAACGACCCACGCAGGTCTTCTTATATTATTACAGACCCCTTGTTAGAATGTGCTGCTTATCATAGCAAATGCTATTCCACAATCTCTAACACCATAACTCTATTTAACTATAACATGTTCTTTTAGCCCCCCCCCCCCCCCCCGGTACAGTGCCTCACATTATTTATCAAGATACAGCATTGCTTCATACAACATTAATTAGTATGTAAACAGCAGAGCTGTTATTGTATTTGTGTGACCCACCCCTTATAATGTTGGGCGACAGAAGAGATCATATTCCTGACTGTCATGGACAAATATCAAGCCCATCCTGGTTTACACCAACGTCAAAATTTGCTATGAAATAGTATCAAAATTGCCTCCACACTTATTCCCTGAGAGAGTTGTATAATACAAAATTAACCAAAGGAATTTGGTTGACAGATTGCTCCTAAAATTTGGAAGATGCAGCTTTGTGTTTTGGCCTTTTCCTCATAGGAATCTATGTTAAGGCCAGTCAGCTCAGCCTATAATGCCCAACCATATTTTGCCCTCAAATACAGCATTTTGATTGGTTGGCAAACCTGCAAATCTGTCAATTGTTCAAAATTAAGAAATCATAATGTTCAAGCAGTGCTTGAACATATAGACACACTTAATTCTTGCTTATTTCAGTAAACCCAACCCTTGTAAACAAGAATTGCTTATAGTGATATTTTGTCCAACCCTTTTCCAACTCTAGGATATACCCAATGTCCAATAAACATGTTACCTGGTTTAACATAATAATATGTTAAACCTGGTGACATGTTTATTGCACATTGGTAGTACTAATATTATTACCAGGCTTTTCATCTCCTCGTAGGGATAAGAAGTTTACCTAATGCTACACATACATGAGCCATGTCAGCTGTGGGAAATTGATGTATAAGTCATAGTAATATGGAATGATTGATATTTCTAAAGGGTCTGACAAAAAGTAAGTTTAAACCTGTGTTATGCTAATGGCTTAGGACTCAATCTGCATGTTTGCCATTCCTTGTGTACGTAACCCCACCCCAAAACCAACTACCTTAATCCTCTTCAAGTGTGGGAGGTTGTGGGTTCAAATCCTGGCTGAGTCACACCGAATTCTTTAAAAGTTGGTAGTGGTTGCTACTTGTCTGGCACTCTGTATGAAGTTAGAACTGCAAAACATAACTGGTTGGCCCGATGTCAGTATAATGTCACTCAGTGGGATATCATGTAGGCATCTAAGTGAGGCAGCACTATAAAGAGGGCATTGGGTCCCACTGCTACAAATAGGCACTGGCCTTGATATGACTCTGGCAGTTGATCAATCAGCAATTAACCAACCAATGAACGTGGTTCTAGCCTCATGGGGACATGACTTAAGCCCCATACTCCCTTTGTCAGTATGCTATATTGAAATGAACACATTTGATAAAAATCACTGGTTGAATCATTTGGCGATTTTTCCGGCGATTCAGATAAAACATGTACATTTTGATACACAAATCTCACAGGCAATCACAGGAAAATAGGATGGCCAAGGACCAAAGTGTTGTAGTGGGTAAGGGGCTTAAGGATTGTATCCCAAAGGGATTCTACCAATAATTGGACCATCTTTGTGGCATTCAGATTAAATATGCAAATTTCAATGTTGCATAACAATGGGCAATAAGCCAAAATGACAAACTATGAGGTCCATATTGCCCTTATTGGTACTGGGCTGCAGGGTGAACATGGACATGCAAACATGGATGTCAATCACTACCCAGGTAACAAGGACCCGTCTTCTGGACGTCTGGAACACGGAATCCAGGAGTGCCGACCAAAGAAATTTCACACATCTAAATGTGTCCACAAGCTGCTCCAGAGAACGACCACGCTTCGAAAAAATGATGCGTGAAAATGCAAAAAAGATGCGTGATGGATTCGTGGAGCAAAATGTCTAAATAGAAACATGAATTAAGTGTAAATATTTACATAAAATACATCATGAATCTAAAATTTTGTGTAATTTCACGCATCCATATTCTGGAATCATGGACATAAGATGCGTGAAATTTCTTTGGTCGCCACATGCAAAACTCGTGTTTTATCTTTTCTGGATAAAATAACTATTGGGGATCGAACTGGGGACCTCTCATACACCTTCCCAACAATTTTCCACTGAGCTATTAAGGATTTGGATTCTAAACGACGAAAGGTAGTTGTATTTAAATTATACACAACATTGATATCTAGTAGAAATCTAACAATTTTATATTTTTAAAATGCACTGTATTTAGTTTAGTTCATTCAGACATCACATATTACTAATTATACCTTATAGAAATCTATCACTCCAGTTTGTACAGAGAATTACATGTATAAAATTGGTTTAAACTTATGTTTTTCTCAGGGTTGTTTTGTATAATGACCCATGATAACTCAAGTAAAGCTCATGCAAAACCTGTGCAAAACACATTCTCTTACTTAACACATACCTAGAACTGGTGTCCTTGGATGGGGCTTTTCTCAGAACTTTCACTGGGTTTCACACAACACCAGTATTACATTAAATTAACACGTGCCAAAACTAGTGTGATTTACATAGTTTACATGGGGATTATGACTAAACCAGAATGTCACAAGAGTTACACCACCTTATACAAATATTAATACAGCAATGAAAACATGTATCGAGATTTAGCATTATAGAATTGACCACATTCTGTAATGAGATATTGCTGTAAAAAGGAAGATTGAACAGGTGCATAACTATGTGAAAACTAATGGTAAAACTTGATTATATGCTAACCTTACTCTTGTATTCCAACAATACTAGAATTACACCAGTTTAACAAGTCTCAAACTTGGTGATACATGTGTCCTGTTTGCTGGGTATTGCAATAGTATATTGCAAAGAATTCTTCCTGCTCATTTGGTTAGTGCATTGTTACAGGTTTCAATGCCTTATTGCAGTATGATCATGCACCTACAGAATTTACCAACATGTTGGTAAATATTACATGCGA
Source organism: Lepidonotus clava (assembly GCA_936440205.1). Lineage (NCBI taxonomy): Eukaryota > Metazoa > Annelida > Polychaeta > Phyllodocida > Polynoidae > Lepidonotus > Lepidonotus clava. The sequence continues at coordinate 13,300,343 of OW387138.1, forward strand.
TTCAGGCAATTATTTATTGCCTCACGTTCACAAAAGTGAAACTCCAGTGAATCTTGATGAAATAATACAAATTGAAACATATAGCCTAATACTATGATTTGGAAGTATTGCCCATGTAATGGCTTTCAATATAGATTAAGCTTGGGTCAAGAATTAAGTCTGGTCTGAGATTCAGCTCAGACTTTATCTGACCTCTTTGAAGACATTGATGACGTGACACAACTCATTGTTTCTAAACTCAAGATGAAAAGAGTACTCATTGAAATTCAGGTCAAACAGAAAAGTCTTTTGAAGGAACAATGGGTACATGTCAATTTTACATAAGTAACAGGGATCTTATTAACTCTGGTCTGGCATGGCTTAGGCTCAGACAGTATATAAGGTTGAAAAGCATGAGATCCCCATCACACACTGACTGACTACAGTACCAAGATGATCCGTTTTGTGCTCCTCGCTGCTGTTGCCTTCTGTCTGACAGAGGCTTCTTATCATTACGGAAGGGCTGCTCCTCACAAGTAAGTATAATTCTTTTAATCGGGTAATTTGTATTAACCTTTTTTAAGCCAAGCTTGAAACTTACAATGATGTTCTATTCTGAATCAGTGTCAAGTCATACCACACATTCATATAATGATTTGACAGCATTGTTGATTTCAATTCTATGTCTTAGTTATAGATGAACTTCTTATGCCATCTAAATATGTTATGTTTTAGGTCAATTTATAGATGGCCATGATATGATTTGAATAGCTTTCATTATCATAAGAGGTTTGCCAAAGGGGTTTTGTTTGTTTATCTACAATTTTGTTATTTGGTAATTCAGAATTTCTCCTGCATGGTGTAAATAAACCCAACAACAGGGCATACGTTTTTTTACATCTTGTCCCTTAACTGTTAACATTATCTTACAGTTCTTATTTAATATAATCTATTATGATGAATAAATCACTCTTATGTGTCAACAAGTTTCCTATGGTTAATTGAACTTGTCACACTAATAACCTTTAAGAGAGGGCTTCATTCGGTTGTAGAGTTGCTTTTAGATAACATTTTAGTCAGAGATTTAAAATGGGCAGCCAACACATTAAACCATAAGTAATATGTATCTTTAATGTGTTGTATGTATATTATGTTAAGCTTATGAGAAAAACCTGTAGTGTCATAACATTTCTAAAATATTCATATCCCTAAGCTATAGAAGTAAAACTCTAAACATAAATGTACTGAGCCGAAATGTTAGCAGTCCCCGTATTTAAAATTGAAGATATGTTTATTACATGAAGCATATCTTAATGAATTTTCAGTGGCTATGAGTCAAGTGTAAACAAGAACAATGCTGCTCGCCAACTGGGTGTCAACGCCAGGGCCAACTGGGTAGGAGCTGGAACAGGAACTGCCTACCGTGATGGAGTTCCCGGCACTCCTCTGGGTGTGACTGGCCATGACAGATACTCCTATGGTCATGGACATGGCTATGGTGGACATCGCGGCGGTTATGGTGGACATCATGGTGGCTATGGAGGATATGGTCATGGTGGACATGGTCATGGTGGATATGGTCATGGTGGATTTGGTCATGGTGGATTTGGTCATGGTGGATATGGTCATGGCCATGGAGGATATGGAGCACATTAGAGTATCTGAATAATTGAATATCTTAGTGTTAATAGAATACCCTCAATAAATCAAAAACTAAAACCTGAGTTTGTTTATTCTTGTCCAATATCTGGTCTTCTCTTCACATTGTCTGATTAGATTGTTTAACTATTAAAGAAAAAGGGAATAATTGGGGGGATCAAGTGATTTGGTTGATCAGATTATTTTGATCAAATCCAGGATAAGCACATCATGAAAATTTGTTTAAGCTTGTATATGATCATGAGAGTTACATTTAGGAAATGCAAATAGTAAAAGGTTAGGTCACAAAAGGAAAACAAAAAAAATTGGGCTCCCTTCATATAAACCCCGAGAAATGCTCCTTCCCCTGGGAAGGGGCTCTAGAGGGTAAACAGTTTAGTCTCCATTACAAACTTTGGAAAATGTAATAAATATTTATTTTCTTAAATGCATTTTCAGTGACTATCAGAAGAGAGGGATATATATTTAGTTTATTCCCCATTATAAACTGTGGAAAATAGTGACTAGGAGTTGGGACGAGTTAGCCTTTTAGGTATGAATTATAAAGAACTATCAGAAGAGAGGGATTAATATATATCTGATATATATTTAGTTTAATCCCCATTATAAACTGTGGAAAAGAGTGACTATGAATAGGGACAAGTTAGCCTTTTAGGTATGAATCCTAAAGAACTATCAGAAGAGAGGGATTGATATATATCTGATATATATTTAGTTTAGTCTCCATTACAGAATTGTTAAAAACTGTGGAAGTGGGACCCGGCTGAACCCACCCCTCATGGGCCCAATTAAGACCGGGCCTGCCGACCTTAAGTGCTTACGTAATCGATTGGGGGTTTATCTGGCCGGCGCGCAAAAAATGTCATGTCTGAAAGCTTGTCAATTCATCCTCATTTTAGACTCACTCTGACACCATTCATATCCAAATATCAATTAAGATTTATGTATTCTGTGTATAATCAAAGTACCATCAGTGAATTGGGAGATCCAAACAATTTGTATTCCATGGTTGATACATTTGTGGACATAGATTTGGAGTATCTGGACTTCTCGGCTGCAGGTTGTGTCAGAGGAAAATCTTTAAATGTATAAAAAAAATTGAACCTATAACTAATCTTTTGCATATTTTATGTCTGACAATCTTGCAACGTCTTCACAGAACCAAAAGCAAGGAGGGCCTAAGTTTGATAACTAAAGTGAATTTGGTGTATCGATCGAAAAGTAGAGTTCTACCATATGCTCATAGGTAAAGGTGATTGCATGGAAAACGGAACAGTGTCCAATTTAAAAAAAAACAATTGAATCCCTTTCAGTTTCATACAATAACTCTTTGTTTAAATCCCCTGAGAGATATCATAGTAATGGTATGTAACAAACTGGTTTCCTGCCTGAAGTTGATTAAGAGGGGCCAGGGTAAGACTAGCCATTTGTCAAACCAATCTGGGGAGCCTTTTGTCAACAGGGTTTGTACTGGTGTCATATTGCTTATGTTGTGATATATAATTTCTGTATGGAATTTGTATTATTGAAACTATAATGAAGTGAGAAGTAAAGAAACATAGAGACATTGCAACTCTCAATCGGACCTCAACCCAGATGTTAGGACGCCCCCATTTATCATATGAGAGTAATGGGGATATGATACACAAACCCAAGTGATGAAGCAGTCTACATCCCACAGAGGCAGGGGTTCCCCATTACAAACCAGGGACATGCTGACATGGCATGACTCAGCATGACTGTTCACCGACTGTTGTAAGCATCCTGTATCAAACATATTATAAGAGCTCCAGCCAACAACATTAACCCTGTGGAGTAAGTCTGTGGAGGTCAGCCACTAGCAATTGGTCAGAAACAACAGAATGCTGAGACAGAAACAACTGAACCACCCAACAGACCTTGAATAAAATACCATCACATTGTGGGCATAAAGGCACTGGGCTATAGGGCTTTTACTCTTTGAGCCTACCTTCATGCTCAAGAAATAACAGCATTGTGAACTTAGGGGACAGTAATATCCAGGACTAACATTATACATTTGGTCAATAATTGAAAATGTTCTCTGGGTGTATATCTGCAGGATACAGCTTGTGTGAACTTCAGAATAGAATTTTCATCTATTCTTCACAATAACTATCTTACCATTAATTTTCTTCATTATCAATCTTAGACAAGGGGTATATATTCTGAAGACATTATACTGTTTTGGGGGATACCTTCTCTGATGCCACAATATTACTAATATTACCATTTCATTGTTCCTAAACCAGATCCAGGCTCACAAATACCTGGTGTTACCTATTGATGACTTGGATATCATTGGACTCTTTACTGGTATTACATGGATGCCATCAATTAAACTACAAATTTACCTCTCTGAGCAACCTTAGGTGACGAGCTACAAGCCCGAATCCAAGTGGAGGTGGGGGGTGATGTGGGGTATGCATCATCCCCCCCCTCTTTATCTGTTTACCTTTAGACCTGTTCTTATACATTTCTTGACCAGTATTTGTCTCATCGTCCCTCTAGTACCCCTGATAGCCCTCTAGTTTCCCTGCCAATTCTCTCAAGGGTTGGGTGGGTACTTTTATTTTGGATTATTCTTCCAACTCTGCCTGGGTCCATTTGATAAGTAAAAAGAAAAAGCAAAAGGGAAAAAAAAAAAAAAAAAAAAAAAAAAAAAACGACCTACCCATCCTAATATTTTCTGACCTATGTTACCTGAATACAACCAGTTTTTCTTGCCCTATATCCTCTTCCTACACTTTGAATTAATGTTTTTGGACTTTTTGGATATTGTCACCCCCCCCCCCCCCCGAAATTCCTGAATATGGGCCTGAGCTAGCCTAACTATATATATAAAGAATCTACCACAGTAGCTACCCCAAAACTAATGACCACTACAGTAATCATAAGTTAATTCTGTGAGAATAACCAATAAAGAAATAAAACAACAAAGCTAAATACATCAAAATGTCTTTCAGTGTTTGCATAACATGTAATATATCATTAGGTGAGACCTGATCAAAGTATATATTTCAGGGGCGCAAGCAATGTAACTCTTCTGTATCCATGAATATACACATTTTTTGGACATCCTTTTATAAATATCAAGCAGCATAATTTACTTTCAGTTTTTCTTTCATCATCGCCCAGGTCAAATCGTGATATTCTAAAAGTTTTAGAATAAATGGAAGGATTTGATAAAATTTTGTTAGTTATGTCTTGTCCAAATGCCTTTTTTTCTTGTTCTCTCTTAATAACTATTAATGCGCGGCTTTAGTAAATAATTTAACAAGTTAGTTGACAATAACTGCATTCCAAGTTTGATAGGGGCATGTCCTTTATAGAATGGTGTACATGATATAAATGAACCATGGCAAATACTATTTTTGGGGGAACACCCCTAATACATATTAAAATGACCTATGCCACCTTTTAGATTCACTACCTTAGAGAAGATGAGAGATCAGAAAAGCCTCTATGGGCTGGTAGGATTTATAATCGTTTTATTTTTTATCGTTTTTAAAGGATTTTCCCTTCACTATGGTGAATGGGGTAAATTAAGTCTCCTTCCCTAAAAAGAAAGTGAACAAAACAGTAGCAGTAACATCCTCATTTCTTATATCTCACATGCAACATGACCCTCAAGGAAATGAAGCAGAACATTTCTATTTGATTAACTATCACTTCAGAAAGCAACAGAAGTGTTTTGTTTTTTTCAATTCAAATGTAATTCTTAGCCTTGGTTCAATACTAGATGAGTGATACACATCACAGCTGGTGTGAGAGTTATGAATAACATGCATGGGTAGGTCATCAGAGGGTGCCTGTGCGACCCATAGGGGATTTTCACGTATTGAGGCCAATCATACAATCCCCATGGGTTGTGCAATGATGACCCCTAAGTTTCTTCTATGTTTTATCATCCAAACAAAATCTAAAAGGTTATTTCAAACTATTAGAAAGAGGATCAGTACTACGGCCTCTTAATACACGCTACCCTTTGTACATACTGATCCTTGGGAGTGCAGGTGATAAATAGACTGCTGTGGCTGAGATTCCCACTCATAAAGTAATCAGTCATAGGTCCTGGCCCTAAGGCCCCTGCTCAATGCACTGGATCTACAGGTGTCTGTGTACACAGATCATCTATAAACAAGTCACACTTGACTTGTAATGCCAGGGGGAAAATACGAATAAGTGTCTCTGTCTGAATACAGAGAGTAATAGAGTTATTGTTGAATACACTGTTTTCTATGAGGTTCTGCATTAATTCTTTTACATCTTCAAAGGTTCAAATCACAGTATACAGTGCAAAGCTAATACTGCATTGATGTATGACTATTACAAATAGGTAGTCTCGAGGCAAATTCATTCTGTTATTATGATGATGGTTATGTTGTCAGGACATCTCTGAGTCAAATGATTATACAAGAGACAGTAAAGAAACATTTTAATACAGGTCTACTAATGTGCTACAGTACATAATCTATAATAACCCTTCTATTTTACTGTTATATGTCTCGATATTATAGCTTATAAATAATCTCTGTTTTTCAAATTGTTGTATTTTTCTAATCAATTCTTGTCTGCCTGTTTGAACTATGATAATTATAGTTCACACAGGCAGATAAGAATTGATTAGAAAAATTCTAGAAAGATTGGAGTTAGAAAAAGTAATGATTATTATAAGTACTAAATTTACATTTTAATAACTGGAGTTCATTGAAAAAAAGTGAAGCTAACATTAAAAAAATGTTCTGTTTGTAGTTAAAAGATCTACTGTGCTTTTTCTGATACATTAATGAGTTGACCTTTCTTACATTGTTCCTCAACTTTAGAGTATTAGAGTAATCATTAAAATTCAGGTCAAGTAAAGGGATCCTTGGAAGAAGTAATTATTACTTGTCTGTTTGACATGAGTCGTGAAATCTTATCAAATTGTGATTTGTTAGGCTCAGTCTAAGTTTGTATATAAGGATGAGAAGCGAGAGATCCCCCTCACACACTGATTGACTACAGTAATAAGATGATCCGTTTTGTGCTCCTCGCTGCTGTTGCCTTCTGTCTGACAGAGGCCTCTTATCATTACGGAAGGGCTGCTCCTCACAAGTAAGTTTAATTCTTTTAATCGGGTAATTTGTATTTACCATTTTTAAGCCAAGCTTGTAACTTACAATGATGTTCTATTCTGAATCAGTGTCAAGTCATACAACACATTCATATAATGATTTGACAGCATTGTTGATTTCAATTCTAGGTCTTAGTTATAGATGAACTTCTTATGCCATCTAAATATGTTATGTTTTCGGTCAATTTATAGATGGCCATAATATGATTTGAATAGCTTTCATAATCATAAGAGGTTTGCCAAAGGGGTTTTGTTTGTTTATCTACAATTTTGTTTTTTGGGAATTCAGAATTTCTCCTGCATGGTGTAAATAAACCCAACAACAGGGCGTACGTTTTTTTACATCTCGTCCCTTAACTGTTAACATTATCTTACAGTTCTTATTTAATATAATCTATTATGATGAATGTGTCAAGGAGTTTCCTATAGTTAATTGAATTTGTCACACTAACAACCTTAAGAGAGGGCTTCATTGGGTTGTAGAGTTCCTTTTAGATAACATTTTAGTCAGAGATTTAAAATGGGCAGCCAACACATTAAACCATAAGTAATATGTATCTTTAATGTGTTGTATGCATATTATGTTAAGCTTATGAGAAAAACCTGTAGTGTCATAACATTTCTAAAATATTTCATATTATATTAGGTGTATATATCCCTAAGCTATAGAAGTAAAACTCTAAACATAAATGTACTGAGCCTAAATGTTAGCAGTCCCCGTATTTAAGATTGAAGATATGTTTATTACATGAAGCATATCTTGACGAATTTTCAGTGGCTATGAGTCCAGTGTAAACAAGAACAATGCTGCTCGCCAACTGGGTGTCAACGCCAGGGCCAACTGGGTAGGAGCTGGAACTGGAACTGCCTACCGTGATGGAGTTCCCGGCACTCCTCTGGGTGTGACTGGCCATGACAGATACTCCTATGGTCATGGACATGGCTATGGTGGACATCGCGGTGGTTATGGTGGACATCATGGTGGCTATGGAGGATATGGTCATGGTGGACATGGCCATGGTGGATATGGTCATGGTGGATATGGTCATGGCGGATATGGTCATGGAGGATATGGTCATGGCCATGGAGGATATGGAGCACACTAGAGTATCTGAATAATTGAATATCTTAGTGTTAATAGAAACCCCTCAATAAATCAAAAACTAAAACCTGAGTTTGTTTATTCTTTGTCCAATATCTTATATTTTCTTCGCATTGTCTGATTAGACTGCTTAACTATTAAAGAAAAAGTGAGAATTTGGGGGATCAAGTGATTTCGTTTGATCTAATTATTTTGGTCAAATCCAGGATAAGCACATAATGAAAATTTTTTAAAGATGAAATTATTATATATTGACAATAATTATAGAGAACTTGTTTATCTATTAAGGCAAACTTGTTTACATTTTGAAATTTGATTCAGTGGCATAAAACTTTTAGAATCAGTGATATGTTGCAATAGTAGGCAGGTAAGCTTAATTCTCATAATGTTGTTAAGTAAATACAAAATTCTAAAATTCTAAAAATAGAAATACTTAATGAAGAAAGTGAGTTATTGAGTGAATGGATCCGTTTTTATATGTGAAAAATAAATCAAAAGAACACATAATTGTGACACTGAAAAAGCAGTATCTAAAAGATGCTGTTTAACCTTTTAACTGAGTTTAACTGATTGACCATTTGAGTTTGTGCACATGGGGACCACTTCTCCTCCCCCAGAGGACTGGGCCAGAGCTGTGTCAGGACCAAAAGATCACTCAAAACATCAAGACCCTATCCTTGACTAGATATATATTTCTAGATACATTTAAAATAATTTTTGCAATTCTTCTGAACTAGGAGTATAATATATATATATATGTAAATCTACCACAGTCAGTATCTGTACATGACACTCCAACTCCAGGCCACAACCTACCTGAGAGTGAACTGAAAACTGTACCCAACACTTCAATCTTGGCCCAAGATTCTTAGGGAAATAAAGTTCTCTACAGCTGTCACCAGTAAAGTCTTAGGGGGTATCAGGTAAATTCAGGTGGTTACATGCAAAACTGATGATGTTCTAACCAGCTATTTTGATAACATTCCCTCTATTTGTTATTAAACTATATGAACCACACCTCTAACTATTAAGGGTCCATAGAAGTATTGAGGTTTGCACTCAGATGGAGTATTGTGTGATTGTTGGAACCTGGTATCACTTACTTTATTTGATCAGCTATCAAGAACTTTCATTGTAAATAAGGATCTAATAAAAGAGTGACAATGTATCTGACTGTGTGTTACTTCTTTTTGAACCTGTTCAAAGATACTGTACAGATGTTGTATCAGGCAGGGATTAACTATATAGTACTTTACCATAATTATTTATCACCTATGCGAGTGGTACATACAGAGGTCAGTGTGGAATTGAGTGGCCGTAAGTACCGCTCCTTACTTACAGTATTTTCATGAAATGTTAAAACTTGTTTGGGTGATAGAAGACCCTTTGGGGTCATTCTCAGGTGTCTGTTTGACCCATGGTGATCATACTTACCTTGGGCTTCGGCCTGCCCAGCCGAGCATGTGACGTTATCATAACGTTTCGGCAACGGTCTGTTTGGTTCTGTATTGGTTCTTGTTACGTTATTTTGATGGCTCCCAATATAAACGTTGCTGCAACATACTGCTGTGACGTTGTACTGCGACATTATTATAACATTCTGATTACCAGGAATAATTTTGTTATAGCATTCTGGTTTGGTGAGGTTTTGAATCCATAAATAACATAATTGTTAAATGCCATCTTAGCGAGTACCAGATTGACTAAAAAAGTAAAGTTGCAGACCGTTTCTGTAACGTCGCAGCTTGGTTGGGTCAGTACATGAGTAACCCCTCTGGGTTGTACAGACTCCCTTGAATGACCCCCGCAGGTCTTCTTATATTATTACCGACCCCCTTAAAGGGACGTTCTCGTCCGTGAGATCAAAGAGATAAGTCCGCCGACGTAAGCCTAGTGATGCGACGGCCGGCGACGTGTTTTTCACTTTTGGAACGTAATAACGCGACGTGATTGGTCACGTCACGAATTTGGCGCGACTTGAGTGGGGTTACAACTTATCAAATTACGTCCGTCTCACGGACGAGAATGCCCCTTTAATAGAATGTGCTGCTTATCATAGCAAATGCTATTCCACTATCTCTAACAACATAACTATTTAACTATAACAGGTTCTTTTAGCCCCCCTGGTACAGTGCCTCACATTATTTACCAAGACACAGCATTGCATCATACAAAATTAATTAGTATGTAAACAGCAAAGTTGTTATTGTACTTGTGTGACCCACCCCTTATGTTGTTGGGCGACAGAAGAAATCATATTCCTGACTGTCATTGACAATTATTAAGCCAATCCCGAGATGTTAAAGCCTGTCAACTAGCCTATATCCCAACCCAATTTTGCCCTGAAATACAGCATTTTGATTGGTTGACAAACCTGCAAATCTATCAATTGATCAAAATCAAGAAATCATAATGTTCAAGCAGTACTTGAGGATATAAAAAAAACTTAATTCTTGCTTATTTCAGTAAAGCCAACTTTTGGAAACAAGGATTGCATATAGAGCTATTTTGTCCAACCCATGGACAACCCTAGGATATACCCAGTGTGGAATAAACATTTCACCTGGTTTAACAAATTGCCAGGCTTTTTATCTCCTCATAGGGATAAGTAGTGTACCTAATGCTACACATACATGAGAGATGTGAGCTGTGGGAAATTGATATATAAGTCATAATAATATGGAATGATTAATATTTCTGAAGGGTCTAACAAAAATAAGTTTAAACTTATAACATAACCCTCCCCCTTCCCCCAACTACCTCAATCCTTTTAAAATGCTTGCTTTGAGGTGCTTCCTATGTAATACATCAGTTCAAATGAAGCTGATTCTCACCAGACTTAGTAGCTCAGTTGGTAGTGTGCACACTTAAAGTTTAGGAGGTTGTGGGTTCAAACCAAATTCTTTAAAAAGTGGTAGTGGTTGCTACTTGTCCTGCACTCTGTATTAAGTTAGAACCCCAAAAAATAACTGGTTGGCCCGATGTCAATATAATGTGACTCAGTGGGGTATCATGAAGGCCTATGACATCACATCTCAGTGAGGCAGCACTATAAAGAGGGCATTGGGTCCCACTGCTACAAATAGGCACTGCCTTTGATATGGTTCTGGCAGGGACCGGGGTAGGGGCTCCTGTTGGAGCTCCCTGGGAAGAATGTTTCCTCAGTATCCTCTGCTTGTCGTAGGAGGCAACTAAAAGGGGAACCCTGTGCCCCCAACAGGGTCATTAAAGGCCTTGTGTGTGGTGTGCTTTCTATGGGACATTGCACATTAAAGACCCTTTGCCACTCTTTGTAAAGAGTAGGGCATCGAACCCGGTGGTGGGTTTCTCCTAAATCATACCATAGATTCGGTCACCGCCCTTGTGGCGTAAAACTAGCTGAAAATCTTTACCTTGCGCAGTCTCATAAAAGAACCCTAAAGGGTTGGCCAGACGTTAAACTAACCCAACAAACAAACAAACAAAATATCAAGCAACCAATAACCAGACAATGAAAGTGAGTCTAGCCTCATGGGGACGTGCCTTAAGCCCCATACTCCCTTTTTTTCAGTATGCTATATTGAAATGAACGCATATGATAAAAATCACTGGTTGAATCATCTGGCGATTTTTCTGGCGATTCAGATAAAACATGTACATTTTGTTACACGAAATTCAGGCATCAGGGCAAAATAGGATGGCCAAGGATCAAAGTGTTGTAGTGGGCAAGGGGCTTTAAGGATTGTATCCCAAAGGGATTGTGCCAATAATTGGACCATTTTTGTGGCATTCAGATTAAATATGCAAATTTCAATGTTGCATAACAATGGGCAAAATGCCAAAATGACAAACTATGAGGTCCATATTGCCCTTATTGGTACGGGGTTCCAGGGTCAACATGGATATGCAAACATGGATGTCAACCACTATTGCAATAGTATATCGCAAAAAAGAATTCCTGCTCATTTGGTTAGACTACGACTTTATAGTGCATTGTTACTAGTTCCAATACCTTATTGGAGTATGATCACCTACAGAATTTACCAACATGTTGGTAAATATTACATGTGATTCAGGCAATTATTTATTGCCTCACATTCACAAAAGTGAAACTCCAGTGAATCAGGTTGAAATAATACATATTGAAACATATAGCCTAATACTATGATTTGGTAGTATTGCCCATGTAATGGCTTTCAATATAGATTAAGCTTGGGTCAAGAACTAAGTCTGGTCTGAGATTCAGCTCAGACTGTATCTGACCTCTTTGAAGACATTGATGACGTGACACAACTAATTGTTTCTAAACTCAAGATGAATAGAGTACTCATTGAAATTCAGGTCAAACAGAAAAGTCTTTTGAAGGAACAATGGGTACATGTCAATTTTACATAAGTAACAGGGATCTTATTAACTCTGGTCTGGCATGGCTTAGACTCAGACAGTATATAAGGTTGAAAAGCATGAGATCCCCATCACACACTGACTGACTACAGTACCAAGATGATCCGTTTTGTGCTCCTCGCTGCTGTTGCCTTCTGTCTGACAGAGGCTTCTTATCATTATGGAAGGGCTGCTCCTCACAAGTAAGTGTAATACCAATGATTCTGTAGGCAAGCAAAGATGAATGATTTGTAGGTTTTGCTATGAAGGCCATTGTTAGGGGTGGCCCCTATGAGAGTCTGTGCAACCAGATACAAATAGAGACAACATTAATTTTAGTCTCTTTCAATATTTTTCAAAAATAAACAAACTGCGCCACTTTCACCAAAATGGTGAAGCAGATGATACGTTGTATCCAGTTGTACAGACTCTCATAAAGGGTGCTCTTATCAACAACATCACAATGGTACAAGCCACATACCTTAGTGAAGCTATAGTGTTTTTAATAGTACTTCTGTACTGGCAATTTGTGAATTTTAATTGTGAATCTCGCTAAGATTTATACAATGGTGTACAGAGCATTAGTATCTATAATTTATAGCAACTGCTTTCATACTGCTTATTTATGTTGTGATAAAAAAATCCCTAGCCATACTCAATAAAGTAGGCACTTGCAGAATATGTAGTATACTTAGGATAAACTCTAAAAGCATAGCCTTTCTGGATCACAGTTTATTATGCAAATTGCAGTTTAGAGATACTTGGTTGCCTGATTAAAGTTTTGTATTTAACTGTTGACATTAAGCATGTCTTAATCAAATTGCAGTGGCTATGAGTCCAGCGTAAACAAGAACAATGCTGCTCGTCAACTGGGTGTCAACGCCAGGGCTAACTGGGTAGGAGCTGGAACTGGAACTGCCTATCGTGATGGAGTTCCTGGCACTCCTCTGGGCGTGACTGGACATGACAGATACTCCTATGGCCATGGACATGGCTATGGCGGCTATGGTGGACATCATGGTGGCTATGGAGGATATGGTCATGGAGGACATGGCCATGGTGGATATGGTCATGGCGGTTATGGTCATGGACATGGAGGATATGGTGGATACTAGAGAATCTGAATTTCTTGGTCTTTGTTTATGGGAAATCTTCAATAAAATTGGAGCTTGAATTTTTATTTTGTTCATTTTATTTCAAAGGTCTTGCCATCCCTTTAAGTAAATATAACCTTGCAAATAGTGCAGTCTTACAGCATTATGATTATTTTCTTCATGACAAGCTTTGGGGTAAAAGGTTAATAATTACAGAACACAGTGATCTAAAGAATTGTATTAAAATGTGAATAATATAAACTACAGTTGTCTCTTGGATTATGAAACTTTCCATAAAGCCTGGAATCAATGGACGATGATTCCCATTCCAGAAGGAGGCAAAAAAACTTTAGAAAAATGGATTGAAAAATAAAAGTGCAACAACAACAGTTTTTAGATATTTACAAATACACAATTACATATACTAGTATTATATATTGACTTTTAAAGTTTTTGATTCACTTGATTTGAATACATTACTTGTATTATACAGAGTTATGGTTCCAATAATTAGAGCATGAATTGGTGAAGTAATTACCTAAAAGGATGCAAAATAATATTATATATCAAATTCGTGGAAAAATCATAACCAAATTTCATATCATCTCTTTTGTGCAAATTATGGCATTCCATCAGATGCCTCATTAGGGCCTTTATTGCACTATTGGAGAATGATTTCTTACATAATCATAATGAAAACTAACTACCTGAGCAACAGAACACAAGTGACAAAATTGTTTAATATCGAGTCATATCCCGCTACTGTTATTTGTAGATTGTTTTAGGGTAGTCCTTTAGGGCCACTATTGTTTATTATATGTGACCCGATCTGACAAAATGAGTCACAAGTCGGCAATGAGTCGCAAGTCGCACGACCCTTCCATAGCATTCCTTAGCTAATTAGCTTTCAAACGAGGTGTAACGTGCGACATGCGACTTCTTGCGACTTCCGTCTCAGTATGTCAGATCGGGTCACAATTATATACATAAAGGATGTATGTAATTGGTAAAACCGAATTATCTTTACATTTACGCGGACGATACAGTGTTTATTTGTAGTGGGAAAACTGAGAGGGATTCAGTACGGGGAGTGTCAATCAACTGCAATTGGTATGGAACTGGTGTATTAAAAATAGAATATCATTAAACAGAAAGAAAACTAAACATTATTATTGTCTGGTCCTCGACACTTAGTGAAGGGTTAAAACAGTTGCATAACAATGGATAATGCTATCATATCAAACGTTGACAGTTACAATTATCTTGGTATGTGTATAGATCAATATTTAGTCTTTCAAAAGCTCATAGGTAATGTGATTTCAAAGGTTGATAATAGAATTATTACCTTAGCAAAGATTAGAAAATTTCTGGATAAATCCACTATGATTTTATTGTATAAACAGATGATTTTACCATTTTTTTATTATGATGGCTTTATCTGTGCCCCCCCTTCTAAATCTGCCACTGCTTCATACTCTATCAAGGTTCTCAGTGAGTGAGAGTGCATGCATTATTCAAGGCTCAGTCACTGTTGCTGGAATGTATCATAACTATTGCTTTCACTCTTTACATTACAAGTACTATCACCAGTCTCTGTCACAATGATGATCACACTATCTACGATTTCACTGCATAGTTTGATTCTATCTGTGCTATAGTATAGTATCTGCTCATTTGCATATCAAAGGTGAGATAAAGCATATATATATATGGATAACACAATTCTATGGAAGACACAATATTGCTGATATGTATGGAGACAGAAATTATTATTTGTAACGTATCAAGAAAGTAGTGCAAGTGATTATTTAATGAGTGAAATCAACCATAACATACTAATGTTACTTCTCATGGTAGAAAGAAATTATTTGATATACTTTTAATTTACCTGAATATTTCTGAAAAGGTACAAAATATCCCGCTATACAGAGGAGTTCTATTGGTGAACAAGGACCAAACCACATTCAAAGGATGGACTCTACAATACGCTTAAAAAATATCAGTTGCTTTAAATTAAATTTAAAGCAATTGATATTTTCATTTTGGCACTTTTGGTACATGGCCTTAACTGTCCAATCAAGTTCCCATTTACTGTTGATCCAACCAATTCTTACATTATATTGTATCTAATTTGCATATTAAGGCCGTATTCCATGTACTGAAATTGCGGGCCACCGATATTGACCCTCGCCATGGTTATGGTCTATACTGGTGGCCCGTACTTTCAGCCACCGAAAGTGGAAAATCGTTCACCGAAAGTGGAAAATCAGCCACTGAAAGTGCCATATAAGCAACCAGTGGAAATTCGGCAGGAAAAAATCTACCAACATGTTTGTTAATTTTATCAGCATTACCGCCGATTATATATCAGCAGTAGTGAAATTGTATTGGCGTCAAAAAAAACACGCACTTTTGGTACGTGGAATACAGCCTTTATTGTATAAAAGAAATGCGAGTACTTTTTCTTACATGCTATTTATATTCAACTTTTTCTTATACTGAAGGTGTACTGTGTTCTGATATGCCAATATGCCCATCCTTCATAAGGGTTTCATTCTCCGCATCCTAACATGTAGGAAAAGACCAGAGAAATGCAGACTCATGGTAATTGTCGAATACTGAGGAAGACTAAAAAAATTACAATATACCAAGATTATGTTAGATACACTCCTTCACATAAATCCATTAGAATAAATTATAAGAGATACTGCTAGGCCATTTTTTTACGAATCTTAAAGGAAACCTTGCATATAAATGGGCAAGTTGCCTATTTTTGTGTTTTTAACATCACTTTAGGATTCTAAAAATATTTCAGATGAAAAAAATGGGAAAATGTTCAGGTGTTATGGAAATATTTTCAGGAAAGGAATTTAATTTAGGGAATCCCCTGAATGTTGGGCAGCTCAGTACTCCCCTTGCTACGTCACAGCTATTGGAATTCCTTCTAAAGTTGTTTTGGGATTCCATGGTTAGTTAATGGTTGTAGATGAATATTTACTTCAATTTATTATGAGTTGCATTGGGCCAATACACATGATTTTGATTAGAGAGCATAACCGTAATTACAAATTCTGCAGGAATGGGGATTCCCTTCTAAGGACACATAGGATTTCCCAATAACTCCCCCTGCTACGTCATAAATTAGGTTATTCCCCTTAAAAATGAAATAAAATACAAGTTTTTCAATGTCCAATAATTGTGTGAAAACTAGGAATTTTTCTTTGATTATGCTTACATTGTTAGTGAAAGGTTTGAATAACATGCTGAATTGAATTCATTGAAAAAAAGCTATCTTGTAATTATGTGCAAGCTTTCCTTTAAGGATGGTGGAATGCTACTCTAACAAGAAAATGGGGTAATCACCCCGGGAAAATTTAATCACCCCAAAAAATATTTGGGACAATCAAAATTTGGGGTGATTGATGTAACATGAGGAGAGAACAAATAATGAGAGAACCATGCACACAATGACAAATGCGTTGTCACGGGTGGTATAAAAACAAAAGTATGGAGATTTCACGCAGGTAGATCTACGGATTTATGGAAATGCGCAGATGTATGAAAATGCACGGATGTACAGATTTTGTTAGATAAAGTATTTGCCTCTGGATATTCCCATTCCAGCCTCTGTAGGCTGTAGCAGACATGGGGAGCGGTGGGAGGGGATGCAGCGCAGGCTAGGATTTTGTGTGGTCTTCGCCTAACCATTGAAATTAGAACCATGGAATGACAACATTTCAATTCATGTAGCAGGCACGGATCACCGTACGGATCCAGAGATGTGAAAAAAAAAGTGAGCAGGGGGGGGGGGGGGAGTGGCGTCATCAAGGGCATTGTCACGTCGTGGAGCGACGTGGAGCGTCGTTGTCCAGTTGCCGAGTGTCATACGTCTTTGTGTTAGTTGCGACATGGTCTACTAAGGTAGGGGTCCATGAGTCTTGGGCTTTATAAAACTAAGTAATTCTAAGCATATTAAGCAGTAATATCAAGTATAATTAAAGTTAATCACATGGGCAAATTTCGGCAAACTGTCGTAATGAACCAAGGAAAGTGACTACGGCATTACCACCCCCAAAAATAGAAATACTTAATGAAAGTGAGTTATTGAGTGAAAGTGAGTTATTGAGTGAATGGGTCCGTTTTTATATGTGAAAAATAAATCAAAAGAACATTTAATTGTGACACTGAAAAGGCAGTATCTATAAAGATGCTGTTTAACCTTTTAACTGAGTTTAACTGATTGACCATTTGAGTTTGTACACATGGGGACTACTTTTCCTCCCCCAGAGCTGTGTCAGGACCAAAAGATCACTCAAAACATCAAAACCCTATCCTTGACTTGATAGACATTTCTAGATACATTTAAAATAATTTTGCAATTCTCCTCTAATAGGAGTATATATGTAAATCTACCACAGTCAGTATTTGTACATGATGCTCCACACCACAAGCAGCCTGAGATTGAGCTGCCAACTGTACCCAATGCTTCGATCTTCCCCAGATTCTTAGGGAAATAAAGTTCACCACAGCTGTCACCAGTAAGTCTTAAGGGGTTCCAGGTAAATTCAAGTGGTTACATGCAGAACTGATGATGTTCTACCCAGCTAACAATTTCACGTTGTTACAACGTTGCAACAACGTTGCACTTTGGTTGTAACAACGTTGCAAAATTACGTTTTCACAACGTAAATTTGTGGACTCCCAGAAAGGTTGCAGCAACGTTGTTAACAACGTTGCATTGTCACCATTTTACAACCTTTTTACAACCTCAACATTTTTTTGCATGACCCTTTTATTTTTAGAAATAATGTATCTTATATTCAAGAATATCATTTACATCCTGTAATATATTTGGAATGGCATATTCCTGCTCCCAAGTATTGGCATTTTGCATTTCTGTAAACCAAATCATGTACAAACATTGTAATAATATCTTTAATATACGCATATATATAAACATGATTTTTGATGATCCCACAATCATGATTTCAGAGGGCATTTGCATCTGAAAACCAGTATAATGATTGTGTATGTTATATCATGTCAGGTTAATGACCTGTTGCATTTACAATAATAGCTTCATGGCGGAACAGACAGTACCATTCTGACAAGCTACAAAAAAGGTGTTTCAACTCGAGCCTTTATCCTGATACCTCTCTTACTTCGACTTTTTTTTAATATTATGGATATAAATGATTAAGGACCCCTATTTATGCATTTAATTTGAGAACATAATTTGTTATATTTGAAATTAACAACTTAAATGTCCTAAATAGAAAAACGTTTTTGAAATTGTGTTGTTTTTAGGTAGTGGTGCCACCTGTACATGTTGATTTAATGTTGTCTTACAACGTTGTGACAATGTTGTGAAAGTAATGTTGTCACAACATTGTGAAAGTAACATTGTCACAACGTTGTGAAAGTTATGTTGTCACAAGGTTGTGAAATGATGTTGTCACAATGTTATTTTGAAACATTGTCTATATGTTGTAACACAACGTTGTACATTAGGTTGTAGCAACGTTGCTGCAACGTTTTCTTCCCAAAGTTGTAAAAAGGTAATATTGCACAACGTTGTCTGAATGTTGTGTGTTTGCTGGGTAACCAGTTATTTTGATAAAATTCCCTATAATTGTTATTAAACTATATGAAATACACCACTGACTGTTAAGGGTCCATAGAATTATTGAGGTTTGCACTCAGATGGAGTATTGTGTGGTTGTTGGAACCTGGTATCACTTACTTTATTTGATCGGCTATCAAGAACTTTCATTGTAAATAAGGATCTAGTAAAAGAGTGACAATGTATCTGACCATGTGTTACTTCTTTTTGAACCTGTTCAAAGATACTGTACAGATGTTGTATCCGGCAGGGATTAACTATATAGTACTTTACCATAATTATTTATCACCTATGCGAGTGGTACATACAGAGGCCAGTGTGGAATTGAGTGGCCGTAAGTACAGCTCCTTACTTACAGTATTTTCATGAAATGTTAAAACTTGTTTGGGTGATAGAAGACCCTTTGGGGTCATTCTCAGGTGTCTGTATGACCCATGGTGATCATACTTACCTTGGGCTTCGGCCTGCCCAGCCGAGCATGTGACGTTATCATAACGTTTCGGCAACGTTCTGTTTGGTTCTGTATTGGTTCTTGTTACGTTATTTTGATGGCTCCCAATATAAACGTTGCTGCAACATACTGCTGTGACGTTGTACTGCAACATTATCATAACATTCTGATTACCAGGAATAATTTTTTTATAGCATTCTGGTTTGGTGAGGTTTTGAATCCATAAATAACATAATTGTTAAATGCCATCTTAGCGAGTACCAGATTGACTAAAAAAGTAAAGTTGCAGACCGTTTCTGTAACGTCGCAGCTTGGTTGGGTCAGTACATGAGTAACCCCTCTGGGTTGTACAGACTCCCTTGAATGACCCCCGCAGGTCTTCTTATATTATTACCGACCCCCTTAATAGAATGTGCTGCTTATCATAGCAAATGCTATTCCACTATCTGTAACAACATAACTATTTAACTATAACAGGTTCTTTTAGCCCCCCTGGTACAGTGCCTCACATTATTTACCAAGACACAGCATTGCATCATACAAAATTAATTAGTATGTAAACCACAGAGTTGTTATTGTACTTGTGTGACCCACCCCTTATGTTGTTGGGCGACAGAAGAAATCATATTCCTGACTGTCATTGACAATTATTAAGCCAATCCCGAGATGTTAAAGCCTGTCAACTAGCCTATAATGTCCAACCCAATTTTGCCCTGAAATACAGCATTTTGATTGGTTGACAAACCTGCAAATCTATCAATTAATCAAAATCAAGAAATCATAATGTTCAAGCAGTACTCGAGGATATAAAATAACTTAATTCTCGCTTATTTCAGTAAAGCCAACTTTTGGAAACAAGGATGGCATATAGAGCTATTTTGTCCAACCTATGGCCAACCCTAGGATATACCCTGTGTGAAATAAACATGTCACCTGGTTTAACAAATTGCCAGGCTTTTTATCTCCTCATAGGGATAAGTAGTGTACCTAATGCTGCACATACATGAGCCATGTCAGCTGTGGGAAATTGATATATAAGTCATAATAATATGGAATGATTAATATTTCTGAAGGGTCTGACAAAAATAAGTTTAAACCTTTGTTATGCTAATGGCTTAGGACTCAATCTACATGTTCGCCATTCCTTGTGTACATAACCTCCTCCCCCCTCCCCCCAACTACCTCAATCCTTTTAAATTGCTTGCTTTGAGGTGCTTCCTATGTATTACACCAGATCAAATGAAACTGATTCTCACCAGACTTAGTAGCTCAGTTGGTAGGGTGCCCACTTCAAGTGTGGGAAATAGTGGGTTCAAACCATGGCTGAGTCACACCGAATTCTTTAAAAATTGGTAGTGGCAGGCCCGTAACTAGTGGGGGTGCCCCCCCCCCCCCCCCCACAAATGAAATTTTTCCCAAAGTTCCACCTTCCTTTCAAAAATTTAATGTAAACCCCCCCAAAAAATTAATAGGAAATACTGAAAAGTTTTTACTGGTCGCCACCCCCCCTTTCAAGTTAAAATGATCGAAAATATAGGCAAAAGTTCCACTTGTGGAACCTCGCCACTCCCCCACATCAGAAGCTGGGTATGGGCCTGAGTGGTTGCTACTTGTCTTGCACTGTGTATGAAGTTAGAACCATGAAACATAACTGGTTGGCCCGGTGTCAGTATAGTGTGACTCAGTGGGTTATCATGAAGGCCTATGACATGACATCTCAGTGAGGCAGCACTATAAAGAGGGCATTATGTCCCACTGCTACAAATAGGCACTGCCCTTGATATGGGTCTGGCAGTTTATCAAGCAACAAATAACCAACCAATGAAAGTGAGTCTAGCCACATGGGGACGTGCCGCCCCATACTCCCTTTGCCAGTATGCTATATTGAAATGAACACATTTGATAAAAATCACTGGTTGAATCATCTGGCGATTTTTCCGGCGATTCAGATAAAACATGTACATTTTGATACTCGAAACTCAGGCAATCAGAGCAAAATAGGATGGCCAAGGACCAAAGTGTTGTAGTGGGTAAAGGGCTTTTAGGATTGTATCCCAAAGGGATTCTACCAATAATTGGACCATTTTTGTGGCATTCAGATTAAATACTATGAGGTCCATATTGCCCTTATTGGTACTGGGCTGCATGGATGTCAATCACTACCCAGGTAACAAGAACCCGTCTTCTGGATGTCTGGAACACGGGATCCAGGAGGTGAAACACGTGTTTTAAACACATGTTATACTCGGGATTCTGTGGACCTCATTTCTGGTGTTTCCAATGTGTTTTGACATGACTTTCTGACACAGGTTTTCACATGAAAAACTGGTGTTTTATCTTTTCTGGATAAAATAACTATTGGGGATCGATGTTTGAAAAATTATTTCCATATAAAATTACCTTAGGCACGGCCTAAGGAATTTTTGTAGGAAAATAATATATTAGATATATTGAAATTCCAATTGGAAATATTTTTTTTCAAGGAGAGTCCTAGCTTCGTCTTACCTTACCTTAACTATTGGGGATCGAACTGGGGACCTCTCACACATCTTCCCAACACTTTTCCACTGAGCTATTAAGGATTTGGATACTGAACGGGGAAAGGTAGTTGTATTTAAATTATACACAACATTGATATCTAGTAGAAATGTAACAATTTTACATTTTTAAAATGCACTGTATTTAGTTTAGTTTATTCAGACATCAAAATATTACTAATTATACCTTATGGAAATCGTGTATATTATTGTTACATGTATAATATTGGTTTAAACTTATGTTTTTCTCGGGGTTGTTTTGTATAATGACCCATGATAACTACAGTAAAGCTGATGCAAAACCTGTGCAAAACACATGATATTCTCTTACTTAACACATACCTAGAACTGGTGTCCTCGGATGGGGCTTTTCTCGGAACTTCCATGGGTTTCACATGCCAAAACTAGTGTGATTTACATAGTTTACATGGGGATTATCACTACACCAGAATGTCACAAGAATTACCCCACCTTATACAAATATTGATACAGCAATGAAAACATGTATCGAGATTTAGCATTATAGAATTGACCACATTCTGTAATGAGATATTGCTGTAAAAAGGAAAATTAAACAGGTGCATAACTATGTGAAATCTAATGGTAAAACTTGATAATATGCTAACATTACTCTTGTATTCCAACAATACTAGAATTACACCAGTTTAACACGTCTCAAACTGGGTGATACACGTGTCCTGTTTGCTGGGTATTGCAATAGTATATTGCAAAAAATTCTTCCTGCTCATTTGGTTAGTGCATTGTTACAGGTTTCAATGCCTTATTGCAGTATGATCATGCACATACAGAATATACCAACATGTTGGTAAATATTACATGCGATTCAGGCAATTATTTATTGCCTCACGTTCATAAAAGTGAAACTCCAGTGAATCTTGATGAAATAATACATATTGAAACATAAAGCATAATACTATGATTTGGTAGTATTGCCCGTGTAATGGCTTTCAATATAGATTAAGCTTGGGTCAAGAACTAAGTCTGGTCTGAGATTCAGCTCAGACTTTATCTGACCTCTTTGAAGACATTGATGACGTGACACAACTAATTGTTTCTAAACTCAAGATGAATAGAGAACTCATTGAAATTCAGGTCAAACAGAAAAGTCTTTTGAAGGAACAATGGGTGCATGTCAAGTAACAGGGATCATATTAACTCTGGTCTGGCATGGCTTAGGCTCAGACAGTATATAAGGTTGAAAAGCACGAGATCCCCATCACACACTGACTGACTACAGTATCAAGATGATCCGTTTTGTGCTCCTCGCTGCTGTTGCCTTCTGTCTGACAGAGGCTTCTTATCATTACGGAAGGGCTGCTCCTCACAAGTAAGTGTTAAACCAACAATTCTGTAGGCAAGAAAAGGTGAATGATTTGTGGTTTTTAGCCATGAAGGTCATCGATAGTGTCACCCCCTATGAGAGTCTGTGCAACCAGATACATATAAAGACAACATGCCATCTCTTTCGATCTTTTTGAAAACATAAACAAACACCGATGATGTCACAAAAATGGTGAAACAGACGATGTGTTGTATCTGGGGTCATATCCTCGTAACTAATTAGGCTAATCACATAAATTTTCATTAGGATCTCATATCTTGATATTCTATATTTCACAAAAAGGAGCAATGTCATTGCATAATAACCCATAAGGGGAATCAGTAAATGTAGCTACTTTTTGTCCAAGACATAAGTACTACTGATAAAACACTATTCAAAATTCACTCAATGACCCTGATTAGTTACAACAAAATGGCATCATAAAGGGCGCTCCTATCAACAACATCACCAAAATCGCATATGCAATGGTACAAGCCACATATCTAAGTGAAGCTATAGTGTTTTTAATAATACTTCTGTACTGGCAATTTGTGAATTTTAATTGTGAATCTCGCTAAGATTTATACAATGGTGTACAGAGCATTAGTATCTAGAATATATAGCAACTGCTTTCATACAGCTTATTTATGCTGTGATAAAAAAAATCCCGAGCCATACTCAATAAAGTAGGCACTTGTAGAATATGTAGCATATACTGAGGATAAACTCTAAAAGCATAGCCTTTCTTGATCACAGATTATTATGCCAATTGCAGTTTAGAGATACTTGGTTGCCTGATTAAAATTTTGTATTTAACTGTTGACATCAAGCATGTCTTAATCAAATTGCAGTGGCTATGAGTCCAGCGTAAACAAGAACAACGCTGCTCGTCAACTGGGTGTCAACGCCAGGGCTAACTGGGTAGGAGCTGGAACTGGAACTGCCTATCGTGATGGAGTTCCTGGCACTCCTCTGGGCGTGACTGGACATGACAGATACTCCTATGGCCATGGACATGGCTATGGCGGCTATGGTGGACATCATGGTGGCTATGGAGGATATGGTCATGGAGGACATGGCCATGGTGGATATGGTCATGGCGGTTATGGTCATGGACATGGAGGATATGGTGGATACTAGAGAATCTGAATTTCTTGGTCTTTGTTTATGGGAAATCTTCAATAAAATTGGGGCTTGAATTTTTATTTTGTTCATTTTATTTCAAAGGTCTTGCCATCCCTTTGAGTAAATATAACCTTGCAAATAGTGCAGTCTTACAGCATTATGATTATTTTCTTCATGACAAGCTTTGGGGTAAAAGGTTAATAATTACAGAACACAGTGATCTAAAGAATTGTATTAAAATGTGAATAATATAAACTACGGTTCTCTCTGGGATTATGAAACTTTCCATAAAGCCTGGAATCAATGGACGATGGCTCCCATTCCAGACAGAGGCAAAAAACTTTAGAAAAATGAATTGAAAAATAAAAGCACAACAACAACAATTTTTAGATATCTACAAATACACAATTACATGTACTAGTATTATATATTGACTTTTAAAGTTTTTGATTCACTTGGTTTGAATATATTACTTGTATTATACAGAGTTATGGTTCCAATAATTAGAGCATGAAATTGTGAAGTAATTACCAAAAAGGATGCAAAATATATATAATAAATTTGTGGAGAAATCATAACCGAATTTCATATCATCTCTCTTGTGCAAATTATGGCATTCCATCAGGTGCCTCATTAGGACCTTTATTGCACTATTGGTGAACGATTTCTTACATAATCATAATGAAAACTAACTACTTGAGCAACAGAACACAAGTGTCAAAATTTTGTAAAATCGAGTCAAATCCCGCAACTGTTAATTGTGGAGTGTATCAGGGTAGTCCTTTAGGGCCACTATTGTTTATTATATACATAAATGATGTATGTAATGTGGTAAACCGAATTATTTTAATATTTACGCGGACGATAAGGTGTTAACTTGTGGTGGGAAACTGAGAGGGATTCAGTACGGGGGAGTGTCAATCAACTGCAATTGGTATGGAACTGGTGTACTAAAAATAGAATATCATTAATCAGAAAGAAAACTAGACATTTATTGTCTGGTCCTTGACACTTAGTGAAGGGTTAAACAGTTGCATAACGATGGATAATGCTATCACATCAAACATTGACAGTTACAATTATCTTGGTATGTGTATAGATCAATATTTAGTCTTTGAAAGGCTAAGGTAATGTGATTTCAAAGGTTGATAATAGAATTATTACCTTAGCAATGATAAGAAAATTTCTGGATAAATCCACTACGATTTTATTGTATGAACAGATCATTTACCATTTTTTGATTATGCTGGCTTTATCTGTGATCCAAGCACTCAACAAACAATAGCACAGTTACAACCGCTACAGAATAGAGTAATTAAGATAACATTATGTCGAAATGAGTATTATCTCTTCTGCAGAGATGTTGAATTTACAAAAAGATCTATTGTTGGATTTGTTACAAGACTGCAGGAAAGGTATCTCATTGAGAATGATGTATAAATAATTATTAAGTCTGAATGCAGAAAATGTAGTTGAAAAAAAGGCAGGAACATTGTTGAGAAGTAGTGGAAAGGTGGGTCTGAAAGTGGAATTTTCAAATATAGAAAGAGTGTGCAGGAGCCCCTATTATAGGGGTGTGAAGTTGTGGGATGGGTTGTCAAAATGTACAAAAATCTGTGCCAATATGTGTATATTTAAGAAACGGATAGAATGATTAATTTTTATTGTATAAAAAAAATCAGAGAAAATTATGTACAAATTAGTACCATATATTGTATTATGTTCATCATTGTATTTATCATACTATATATTTCATGAACGTCGGAAGAATTTCGTGTAAATGGAGAGATGTTGAATAATAAATAATAAAAAAGAAAAGCAAGAATCTGTAGCAACTATGTTTGCTGATGCAACTGGGCTTCTTTCTGGCAGAGAAATTCTGAAAACAGCTGCAGAGAGTAATGAATGCACTCTTAAAAACCAGTTAAATAGAATAATATGACTAGGCTGATTATCATTTCCAACAAGACATAACAGTAGTTAGATTGCTGTATCGAATTATAATGGACTATTTATTACTAGCTCAGCATATTAGATACTATCTTAATTTCCGTCTTATCATTATTTGCCCAGGCAAGCATGTAACGTTGTTATTATAACGTTGCAGCAACGTTCTGTTTGGTTCTGTATTAGTTCTTGTTACGTCATTTTGATGGCTCCCAATAACGTTGCTGCAACGTACTGCTGTGATGTCACACTGTGACGTTTTTATAACATTCTGTTGGGTTCTTCAACCTAAACAGAATGTTCTTATAATGTTCTGTCTTGGTTTCATCCTAACCTCACTAAAAAATAATGTTATAATAACGTTCTGATTTGGTGAGGTGTCAACCTCACCATCAATAACGGAATTGTTCCGTGCTCTCTTAGTAAGTACAGACCGACCAAAAAAGTATGGTTGCAGAACGCCTCTGTTACGTCACAACTTAGCTGGGTGAATATGGATCCATCTTCGTTCACTGTCTCAATCTTTACATTCATTAATCCCAGAAGTTCTTCTGAGACAAATGATAGCATGCACTTATAAAAGGGCTTGCATTTATTTGATCCAAGGTTAATAAGTCACAATATCACTTGAACGATTGATACAAGGTGGTTCCGACTCTACTTGATACAGTAACAAAATCTTCCTCATACCATCACAATTACAGTTATCCCACCATCCAGCATTTGAAGCTGTACATTCCACCAGGTTCTTACTTAACATGTCAGTCTAGTCCCTGGGGGAGGGGGGCACTTACTCTTTAAATGTGGGTACAAACTGAGAAACTACAGTCCCCCCGCCTTTTTTTTGGGCATAGGATTAATCTGACAGCCCCCCTTTTCAGGCTATATCAAGGACAGCCCCTCCAAAAACGTATTTGTTAAAAACATTAAAAATGATATCTGAACTCATTAAAACATTGTCATAATTTTGATATCTGAGCACAATGATTTTGATTACAAAGTCGCTGAATTGCATAAAATAACATTTTAATATAGTATAAAGGATAACATATCATTAACAGCTCCCCTAAAAGATGGTCTGATTATTGATAGCCCCCCCCCCCCCCTTTTTTTTTTTTCTTTTAGCCAAATTGGTGATTCACAGCTACAGCCCCCAGAGGTTCTGACCGCAGTTGGTTTCCATTTCCGGACTGAGTGCCCCCCCCCCCCACCCCCAAGGTCTAGTCACAGTGACTGCTGTGCCCACTCTAGCCACTTCACAGCGGCGGATCCAGTTATTTGAAAAGGTGGGGGTGCGCTAATAGAAAGGGGGGGGGGCAACCCCTAAAATATAAATTGCTTTAATATACAAATGAAATACCATGAAAGACATAATATGTCTTTCATGGTATAATGTAAAGTAAGAATTGGTTGGATCAACAGTAAATGGGAACTTGATTGGACAGTTATTGTATAAAAGAAATAAGAGTACTTTTTCTTACATGCCATTTATATTCAACTTTTTCTTATACTGAAGGTGTACTGTGTTCTGATATGCCAATACGCCCATCTCTCATAAGGGTTTCATTCTCCGCATCCTAACATGTAGGAAAAGACCAGAGAAATGCAGACTCTTGGTAATTGTGGAATATTGGCGAAGACTAAAAAAACTACAATATTCCAAGATAATGTTATAAATGGGCAAGTTGCCGATTTTTGTGGTTTAAACATCACTTTAGGATTCTTAAAATATTTCAAAAGAAAAAAAAGGGAAAATGTTGAGGTGTTATGGAATTATTCAGGAAAGGAATTTAATTTAGGGAATCCCCTGAAAGTTGGGCAGCTCAGTACTCCCCTTGCTACGTCACAGCTATGGGAATTCATTCTAAAGTTGTTTTGGGATTCCCTGGTTAATTAATGGTTGTAGATGAATATTTACTTCAATTTATTATGAGTTGCATTGGGCCAAATACATTATGATTTTGATTAGAGAACATAACCGTAATTACAAATTCTGCAGGAATGGGGATTCCCTTCTATTAAATTAGGTTATTCCCCTTAATAATGAAATAAAATACAAGTTTTTCAATGTCCCATAATTGTGTGAAAACTAGGAATTTTTCTTTGATTATGCTTACTTTGTTAGTGAAAGGTTTGAATAACATGCTGAATTGAATTCATTGAAATAAAAGCTATCTTGCAATTATGTGCAAGCTTTCCTTTAAGGATGGTGGAATGCTACTCTAAGAAAGTTTGCATGGTCATTATATACACATAGTTATCATAATATTATCGAGGTGAATTAAACAAGGGGGCAAAAAGTTATGATTTACTATTATTTATGGATAATATACAATGTATTTTATAGGGTTCTAGGTCTTTTGCCCCCCGGACCTTTAACCCCAAAACTTTGATATAATTCTTATTACAGGGGCCCTTGAAATATAAGAGTCATCCATGTTGCCTTTTTGAATTTAAGAAACATTCATGTTGCCATTTTTAATTCAAGAAAATCTATTATCACATGTCACTGAACCCTAAAAAGGCCTGTGTCACCATATAAAATCTAAGGGTTTGGGGGCAATATTCCCAACGATTGTATACATTTTTATGTGGGAAATATTGGTCTTGAATATTGTATTTGATGAATATGAAAATCAAACAATAAAAAATTAATTGTTTATAAAGCAATTTAAATCTATGAAATCTTGATGAATATTTCCAGTTTCTCAATATACATGTACATCCACAAAAGATATACACAAAAATAATCATCAATCCATGCTTCCTAAATACATAAACATGACAATGAATAATGATATTTTAAGTGAAGAAAGTTACTAAGGATAGATAATCAACGAATTTGATTTGCAGGAGGCAAAAGCTCAGGGGGCAAAAGTCCTAGGGGGCAAAAGGTCCGGGGGGCAAAAGCCCGGGGGGCAAAAGACTCGGGGGGCAAATGGCTAGGGGGCAAAAGTCCGGGGGGCAAAGGTCCGGGGGGCAAAGGCCCGGGGGGGGGGTAAAAAACCTGTCACCATTTTATAGATATGCCATTTATAAAACTATTTCGTTGAGATATTTCTCATTGTGGTGTTTCCTTTTTTCCATCCACTCTTATATACATTATATGGAATAAGAGACACAGCGGTTGCTTTCTTGATTCCCATAATAATTATATGACCATTATAAAGTGGACTGATATTATATTTTTTTCAACATCAGATGCAACTACCATCCAACTTACCTACTCCCCCTGGTATAGACGTTGTGCAGAGATGACATCACAACTATACAGAATCGGCTGGCCGCCATATTGGTGATTCATTTATAATTCCTGTTATTTAAGAATCATTTAAAATAAAGTTTTATGTTACAATTATTAAGAATAATCTCTCTGAATAGTACTTAGCAATCTTTGTCACTTAGAATTAATATATTTCTATTCATTCCATAGCCACGTGGTCTTGATCACCACGTGGTGATACCAAATCATGATCATGTGACCACATCTGCACAAGGTCTGTACATATCAAGATAAGTCATTGGGCTGATTTCAGAAGCACTTGAATTTGCCTCATACCCCTGGTCCACAGATTGGTGAGGGTTTGGAACCCACAATTTGATAGAAAACGCTTTCTTGAATTATAAGTTCAAATAAAGATCCCTGTTAGAATTACATAATACACTAACCTTGAGGTTTACCAAGTAAACCATAAGGAGTAGGTATATTAAAGTTGTAGGCCTATGGGTTACTTGCAAAACCTAGAGTCAGAACAATCAATGACCAGCCAGGAGGAATAGAACTAACAACAACCATTCATTAGTAGGCTGTTATGCGTCTCCATCTAATTGACTTCCTTGAATACATTGATGACATGACACTATTTATTGTGTCTAAACCGAACAGTGATAGAGCACTCATTGTAATTCAGGTCAAGCAGAAAAATTGTTTGAAGGAACAATAGGTGCATGTCACTTTGACATAAGTAACAAGGATCATATGTAATTCTGGTCTGGCTTAGCTTAGACTTGGATAGTATATAAGGTTGAGTAGCAAGAAACCCATTCACACTTCTTACTGACTACAGTACCAAGATGATCCGTTTTGTGCTCCTCGCTGCTGTTGCCTTCTGTCTGACAGAGGCCTCTTATAATTATGGAAGGGCTGCTCCTCACAAGTAAGTGTAATGTTACAATGATGGCAAGTTTTCTAATAACATTATCTTCATTTAGGATTTATATGACTATGTACAATATTTCAGAATTTATCAGGTACTGTCATTTCAATCTTTTGTGCTGTCTTAGTAAAGAGAGCTTGTCATGTGGCTATCATGATACAGAAGGTCATTTTTGATTAAGTTTCATAAAAATGAAACAACTAAGAGCCCAAGCTATTGATTGCATCATCCTCACAAACATTAAAATGTTTTGCATGTCTATTGTAACCTTTTGCAGAACCTCAATTGACAGAAAATATACTCGCAAGATGTCTAAATGTGTTTCACGTTATAACATGATATAGCTTTTATGATAAGTGACTAAAAGTAGAGGTACTAACATGACTATGTAAGACTGGTCAGATATTTGAAATATTGATATATTTTACAGTTCAGATATATTTTACAGTACCTAATGAAGATGACTTGTAATGTTGCCATTATGTTGCAAGAGGTGATTTTCTACCATCTTTTACAGATCATAACAACCATAGTTTTCATGTGATTAATTGCATCTTCATGAACATTAGTGTATATCACTAAATCAGATATTAGAAATACTTATGTATTTAAATGTATATATCAAGTATGTCTTAATACAATTTCAGTGGCTATGAGTCCAGTGTAAACAAGAACAATGCTGCTCGTCAACTCGGTGTCAACGCAAGAGCCAACTGGGTAGGAGCTGGAACTGGAACTGCCTTCAAAGATGGAGTTCCCGGCACTCCCCTGGGCGTGACTGGACATGACAGATACTCCTATGGTCATGGACGTGGCTACGGCGGCTATGGTGGACATCATGGTGGCTATGGAGGATATGGTCATGGAGGATATGGTCATGGTGGATATGGTCGTGGTGGTTATGGTCATGGCCATGGCCATGGATTTGGAGAATATGGAGGATACTAGAGTATCTGAATCTCTAGGGTTGCTTTTCAATAAAATTGGAGGTCCAATTCTCATATTGCTCTTTCTTTTCAAAACGAAATTTCACTTGTCATTTTTAATATGAGGGAAGATGCCAAAATAAATTATCGTTATGGGTGAAAACAACTTGGGTTTCCTATTTCAAGTTGTAATTTCAGAATTCACAATCAAACATTTGGTACTGATGTAGCGTCAGTCCAAGTTTAAGATCACATGATATATGAAAAGCTGTTGCTAGGGCATTGTCTCCATGTCTGGGCAGTGGGAAGTCCCGATGTTGCATTTAAGAAAATGATCATGTCCCCTGTCGTTATATTTTGAATTCTCATATCGATTATAAGAATTGTCCATGTCCCATGTCGAATTTAAGGAAAAGCCTGTGTCATGTCGCTGATTTTTTCCTCCATCTCACTAAAGCTCATGTCACATGTCGAACTTAAGAAAAGGCCATGTCGCCCTGTCTATTATAGGGGTCTATACCCATAGTGATGAGGCAGGACTGGAGGGCCCAGAGCTTAGAGATATTCATACCATTGGTTAGTGAGGACTTTATAGCAGGCTAGTTGCCCATTGCATAATGAATTCATAACTCATTTAACCAACGAAACTTTTCATTGTTACTTTTATCTTAAAAACGATGAATTTGACACTAAAAAAATCTTATTTACAATGCCCTCAATGACCTGTAACTTTTACTGAATTTTTTCTTATTTTTTGCCTTCTTCAATTAACAGAATTTAATTTCATTTATTAGAAACAGAGTTTTTAGTATTTCCGTAACAACAAAACTTTTTGCTTTTAAACAGACGATCTTCAAGTTATCTTAAGGTGACCCTAACAACGAAAATCCATTGTGCAACGGGCCACAGGAGGCTAAGTACTAGAAATAAACTCCACAGATAGGCTTGACTATGTATAGGGGTGTTTGGTCATGAGAACTAAGTGGACTTGCCTGATGACTGGTGAAATCCTAATAAAGAAACATCCCTTCATGCAAGTGTTCTTGTCAACTCTCGATGATTGAACTACATCCGGATCTGATTCGTGGTCCAGCAACAGAGGACTGCAACTTGGACAAGCTTAACTAATAGAATAATAAGTTGAAAGAATAAAGGCCATATTCCACTACGCAGTGGGTGACCACTAGCGGTGATGTTTTTGCCCACCGCAAGCAATTTGCTTTTCAGAAACGAACATGTTCGCTTATGCCACCGCAAGTATTCAATAGAAAATTTTATAAAATAATTGCAAACTATGAATATAAAACCATAAAAAAGTCATACAAATCATAATGAAATCATAAAAAAAGTAAACAAAGAAATTTTAAAGTCATATAAAGGAATATGATATCATTTGCGGTGGCACTAGTGTTGGGTCACTGCAAGCACCACCGCTAGTACCACTGCAAGCAATTTCTATATTCCACCTTGCGGTCCTTGATTTTACTTGCGGTCAAACACCGCTAGTGAATCGCCCACCACAAGCAAAACGCCGCAAAGTGGAATATGGCCTTAAGACTTACTACTCCCTTTGATTATCATCAAAATAAGACCTCATAGTTCAATTTCATGGTCTTTAGGCATTAATTTCACTATACATTTATAACATTCTTCAGAAACTGCTCTGACCAAAGAGCAACCCTTCATCAGTCAACAAGGAACCCCCTGGATCCATCCCTGACCCCTCCCCCTCGGAGCTTGGACATGTCAGTCAGGGAACATATGCACATTTAAACTAATTTCAGCCTCCCTCCCATTGACATGTTCATACTAAATGAAAGACCCTCAACACTACACTAATACTGAAATGTTTTATGCTCTTATTACACGAGGAACATTTGCCGGGAAAATAGGGGAGTTGCTTGAGATATAAGAAGGAATTTACCCTCTTCTTTTTCGTTTGTTGTCTCCAACATTATTCTGAGAATTGTTTGCCATTGATCAGATGATTAACTCAGAAAAAGAAAAACGATAAAAAGTATGAAAATACAATGAAGAAATCCCGACCAAATTTGTAATTGTTATTGTATGTTTTTTTATTGTTCTCCCTTATAGAAAGAAGTGTTGGCCTGTGAGCAGTCTCCAACATAACACCACTACCTTCTGGAGACACTGTGGGCACAGAGGTTCATGGAGGAGATGATCTAGGACTTCTTGAAAGGGAGGGCGCCTATATTAAAAAAGTCCCGACACTCCCTCGGAGATCGCAAGTTCTTCAGTAAAAAAGAAACTCTTTTGACCCAAAAAAAAGAGGGGGTGCATGCCCCATGCACCCCCCCCCCCTAAAATCCGTCTCTGCTGCTAAAAACCTGTCAAAACTGCTTATCCTGGACAGATGCTTAAAATAGCCTAGATTGGCACATACATACCGTCATGCATATGCAATATAAGAGCGCATTAATGTGCTAAAAAACAGTGCAAAGCAACACTATAACCTTGGTCCCAAATTTTCTTTGAATTTATGATGACCAATTAGATAGATAAAAGCCAAAACTGCTTGATTAATTTCACGAGGTCAAGATGTGGGGAAGGGACCCTCCAGAAACCTGGAAACGGGGAGTCCTCACTCTAAAAATAGACCCAAAGCATCCATTGAATTGGCCCTTGTTAGGCAGGAAGTGTCTAGGTGAGGAGGGGAGATTGTCCACATGCATATCTCATTTTAAGCTTAATGAATGATTGGAGAAGAGTTAGGCCTTAAACCAATAATGTAACTATAATTAAGCTATCCGACTTAAAAACAGAATTAGAAACATTATAGTAACATAAAACGTAAAACATATTCACTCACAGAAACAATCAGGGGCAGATCTGGGGGGGGGGGGGGGGCGACAGATGGGTCTTTCGCCCACCCCCACCCCCACCCCACCCCCAGTTAAATCCTGTTTGGGGGCCCCTCCCCCATATATTCATGTTTGTGGGACCCCCCTCTTTCAATTTAATGAAACATATACATTGCATTTGAATCTGTGGCTATTAAAGACCTGAAGCATGTTCTGGTTAAAAAAAAATAAAAATAGAATACGAATAAAAGAGTATATTCACTATTATTTTCGGATTCAGTATCCAGGCACTTAGCAAAGGCGGTGCTGCAGTAAGGTTTGAAATTTAGAGAATGGTTAAGGATCCCTTTTTTCAGCATTCTTATAAATTATTCCAAGAATATTTTCTGAAATTTTCAGACTTTAATGAATTGTTCAAGTTATTTTTTTCACCATATTTAAAGTGTTTCCCATCTTCCCTGCTCCTAGCCTTACCAGTGGTATCCATAGGGTTGTTTGCACCAAAGAAAATGGTGGAGATAAGGCCCTAGGAATGAGGGGGTTCCGAATCCAAGAATAGTCAATAAGGTACGTGGTGCAAGCTAGGCCCAGTGGTGCCAACTGGGTAGAGATGAAGGCACTATCTTAGATTTGTACTGCGACACAACTTTTATATTGAAAATAAGTATTTGAGGAAAAATTATAATGCATGCAGGTTTCCGTTTCCTGATATGACCCTCATTTGATATGAGTATGCATTTTATATAGCCCGAAGGTTATTAAAAGACCTTAGCAATTTAACAAGACAATTTAATTAACAAAATTTAAGTTCAGTTTGTGAAGATTCAAAAGTTAACTGTCCGTTGTGGGCATATCGCAGAGAGTGCACGCGGAACCCATGGATGCTGAAAAACTGCCAATATTCCTGCAACTCCTGTGATACAGGTATATAATTATATTGATGCCCTGATATAATTATTAAAAAAGTAATCCAGTGACCTGATAGACATGTCCATATATGTCTAAATAACTTCATACGTCACATTATTGCATTGTTGAATATGTGTTTTCTGAATTCTGGATCTAGACAGGATCTTATTAGATCCTTTTCAACTGATGCAAATTTTGCTTACTTGC
Source organism: Lepidonotus clava (assembly GCA_936440205.1). NCBI lineage: Eukaryota > Metazoa > Annelida > Polychaeta > Phyllodocida > Polynoidae > Lepidonotus > Lepidonotus clava. The sequence continues at coordinate 13,335,719 of OW387138.1, forward strand.
AGACAACTTTCTGGGTCTGGCAATACAAAAGTTAGTTTCTGTTTGATTAACATAATAGTCAGCTGGTTTTAGGAAAGAGGCATGCTTTTTTTGGCAGACATTTTCATCATGAGCATTTAAGTCAAATTTTACACGAAAAAAAGGCAAATTTTTAAGAAAGGGTAGGGTTTGAGATATTAATTTGCTTAAATTTTCAGGGGTGTACCCAGATTTCTCTGTATAAGAACAAGAAAGCTTTGTGTAGTGGACATGGTTCTACTGGTGCAGGCCTATAACCTCCCCTCCCCCAACCACTTGTTCCAGCTATAAATCAAAGTGCTGTTTCCAAATGTATACACAACCTCGGTATAATTTGTACTTAGTGCATGATGTGGACTGTATATGTGACCCGTTTTGACGAAGTGAGTCGGATGTCGCACGGGGAAGATTTTTAGTTAGGTATACCATCAGAAAATACTAATTCTTAGCTTTAAAACGAGGTATAGCATGTCTAGGTCCGATATCTAGGGCCTGAGATAAGTTGCGACGAGAATAAAAAGAACCGCGCCTATGCGGGTATAAGAAACAGAGGTAAATGAGTTGAAAGTTTTTCTTACCGCGCGCTACCGCGGTCCTCCGATAAAGCCCTAGCAACGTACACTTGTAATCAATCCTTGGTCCTGAAACTTTACATAGTCATTCTACACTATTCTAGCTAACAAATACCAGTAATTCATGCGTTTATATACAAAACTTTTATTCATGCCGGCGCTGCAAAAAGTGACAAAAATCCGGATCTGAAACAACAACTTAACCTAGAACGGCAAGCATAAAGGATCACAATACCTCATCTTGGCTTCTTAAAAACGACTATGTGATGACCCTAAGTACCCTGGGTATCCATAATGTGTCTATAAAAGTTCTTGGAATGTTCATGATTGTCTTTGGTCGTTAAAATAGTGAAAAGCCACCGAGGTAAAAATCTTAAAATCAGAAAAAGTCTTAACAACTAAAAATAAGTTAACAATGTTCAAAACGGATTCTTAATAGTTCTCAGGTGGTCCTGGGCCTGCCACGACCACGTTTAGCACGTTTACTAGGACGGCCCCTGCCCCTAGGTGGGGGTGGGGGGCCTTCCTCCTCTGAGTCAGATGAAGATTTTGATTCCCTCTCCAGCTGTCTGACCAACTCCTCCTCCTCCCCCTCCGATCCTGATGATGTGTCTGGAGTCTGTCCTCTGCCTCTGCCTCTGCCCCTGCCCCTGCCTCTGCCTCTGCCTCTACCTCTGCCTCTGCCCCTGCCCCTGCCCCTGCCCCTGCCTGGCCCATCCCCCTCGCCAGCCTCTGGCTCTGATTCCGCATCTGGTTCCGGCGGAGGTACGGCACGGGGGCCTGGGCCGGGTGCTGGTTCTGGTACAGAGGGCTTAGGGCACATGATGTCCTTCGTGTCCTCAGTACAAAAATCCCGAATGTTCTTGAAGAGATACCACTGTCTTTTGGCCGGGAGGCCAGGGGATTCGGTGGGCTGAGGGCCTTCCTGGGGGACAGCTTCAGGGGCGACAGTCAGCATCTTGAAGGTCTCGGGGGCCGAGTCGGCATACTGCCGGAAGGTGACGTGGCCCTTGTTCTGGTCAGAGAATACAAAGTGATGATACTGCTTAATGCCCTTGAGTGGCTTGATGAAAGGGGTCAAAAAAGATTGCCAGTCATATGACTCGACAAACACCTTCCCATTCTCGTCCCCCACAAGTTGGGCAATGTTGACACGTTCTTGGGTACTCTTCACCACAGTCGCCTCCATCTCCGAGAGGCTCGAGACAGGCTCACGACGAAACCTTTGTTTAAGCAAACCAAAGCACCAGTCCGGGGCAAACTTGGTGTGCCCTGTGATCAAAAAGTTTAAGGAAATGGACTGGTGCCGGCCAGTCAGGACCCGCCAGAGAAGATACGCTAGCACAAACTTGTTCTTGTTCTGACCACTACAGTTGTCACAGTGCATGTCCACCGCCTTCTCCCCCAGGGAATACTTTTCAAAATAGTGGTGCAGGTATGAAATAACAGCATTTGACCCCTTACTACCGCAATGGCTTTCGTCGATCAAATAGTTCACCTGTTGGGGGATGGCCTCGGCACAGACACCGAAAATGCCGACCTTGCGGGGGACAAGGAAATACAATGGGCCAGGCTGCATAGGAAAGGAGGGAAGGTGGACCTGCTGGGCATAATCAAAACTGATGTGGACCTTCGTGTCAGAAGAACAAGGGGGGTGGGGGCCAAGGGGAGGGGACTCTGCTTCCTTGTAGGCAGCCTTGGCAGACTTGACCATGTCCTGATAAAAGCCCCTCTCCCGAGCCACCACCTCCAGGTGAACTTGTTGCTTTTTCAGCTTGGCCTGTTTCACAATGTCAGGTAGGTTACTAGAGGCAGAGATATCCCTGTTGTTGCGCTGGCATTCCCAGCAGAGGTCAGTCATAGGGCGGGAACACACTATGCGAGGGAGGAGTTGGAGCCACAGGTTTCTAAAGGTTGAGTCAGCCACACACCTGAAGTTAGCCTCCTCCATGGCGTTGCTGTAAAACCTGTAGATGTCGGCCTTTGTGGAAGAGGAGGGGAGGAGGAGGATGTCATCCCGTTTGTGGGAAGACACACGACCAGGCAGGACGAGGGCGTTGGTCTCGGCATAGGAGTTGATGAAGTCCACGACCCGCCTGATGTCCTCCAGTTGGAGGATCCTTGCAGTCGCCTGTCGCCCGCCAGACTTCTTTTGCCTGGTCACCACCCCGTAGCACTTGTACCACTTGATGATGGACGTCAGCTTGTTCTGGCTGATGCTGGAAAGGTCACAAGGTAAGAGTTACATTAGGCCAATAATTATTGGACACAGACAACAAGTACAGGTAAGTATTGTAATATTAATATGGACGATTTGTGATGGTAAGTGCCATGATCAGATTCTGTTATGATTCATTACAGTTCATCTTGTAATTTACCTCAAGTAGTACAATAATAGTAGGGATATCTAGGTAGACCTTAGTTGAGCAAAGAAGTTGAATATCAAAGCTACTCACGCGTACATGAACTTGAAAGTGTCCCTGCAGACTGGCCGAGAACCGACGAGGTAGTGGCTTCTTTGGTGCTGCCTCTCCCCTCTCCCCTTAATCCCCTTCTTCCAGGTGGACAGCCTGCTGCTATTGTCTGTGCAGGTACTGGCGATGCCCAGTAGCAACATGTCCTTCTCGCCTAGAAAACAAAGTAGATTAGGATAATAACAATCTGTACATGATATGCATGTGACTCAAGGAATGAGGTTTCTGGATTGACCCATGAACTAGGTTAACACGCCCTAAATACTACCTTAAAAACGGTCTGGTTGAGTGTTAATAGTTGTCTGTTATACTTCAAGACGTTGTCATGGATTATGGGATAGTTTTGAGCAAGAACGACATAGCTACATGGTCGTGGCGACAGGTTTGCATAACATGTATCTCATGAAAAACTTACCTGAGGACAGCTGAAAGACCTCCTGCCGACGCGCGACCAGCTCCGACGTCGTGAACTGTTTACTGCACTCCTTGTCTTTGTAGTGCTTGCAGGAACATCTAAAGACAACAACATACATGATATTAGACTTAGTTCACCTTCCTGAGGGCCACAATGGCATGAGACATGATTGATAACCGTTACAGGCCGGCCGGATCAGCTGACGCCATTAAGTAGGTCACCGGACAACCCCGACGGATCATCCCTGTTTATGGCATGAAATCAACTTTGAAACTTGATAAAAACTAGTTAGGCAGTTAGAATACATACTAGGGCACAATCGTAGGCAGTTTCATCAACATTGAAAGGGATTTAGGCACTTTGCGTACTTGTTTCAGAGATAGGGCAACCGACCGCATGTCGGCCATTATAAAGTTTTTCAAAACTCACATGAAGCGTTCGCAGTCGTCCCACTCCGCCTGTAGAAGGTCGTCCGTGGGGTTAGGGATGACTAGTGGCTCATCCTCATCGTCCTCAGCATCCTCCGGTTCCCCTAGATCCTCCTGAACATCTTCTTCTTCCTCGGGGGGATCGTCTTGCCCCTCCTCCCCGTCGGCGAAGAGAAAGTACTCGTCGACCAAAGTCCGCCATTGCTGTGCCTCGGCTACACCACGTAAATTTGCCCGATTTATCGTATTCAGGGCATCCGCGACAGCCTCCTCGCGATCCATGTCCTTCCCGACGATGTTGGGAGGTAATCCACATCAAAATCCAGCAGTGATCCAGGATTAAAACAGCTAAATCCGTCGGAGAAGTGATGTCGCACGTCCGTCCTGCTCGCCATGCGTCCCTTTAAATTTCCACAACAACTGAAACCGGAAGGCACGCGAGGCCTCTCAGCCAATCAGCGCGCCGCATTCCGCACACGTGACCTCCTTGACGACGATTGTTTACGGGACGACGATCGGGGAAACACGTTCTGATTGGTCCTTGCCGGCGCGAATTCAAAATCCGAGGCTGTCATTGGCCAGTTCACTTCGCGCCCTTTCAGCAGGTACCCGGAACATGGGGCTGGGATGGGATCCAGACCGACAGGCAAGCCGCGAAGTTAGGGGAAAATGGCGTGAATCGAGGGTCTTTTGTTTCAGATCACTGAGGCGTTGCGCGTCTTTGGGGCCTATTTAGAGGGACTAAGAGATGGCTTTGGGACCTAAAATTTTTTTGGGGAAGACTTCTGATATAGGAGATATGAATAAAAGAAAAAACCCATTTTCGATAAAAAATGCGAAATGCGACTTCAGAGCCCCATATCTCAGTTCGACTTTCTGCGACATCCGACTCATTTCGCCAAAACGGGTCACATATTGTATATTTGTTTTTTGTTCATTCAAATTATACTTACAATAGCTACATGGAAGATCATTGTAACAATGAATGTGGTTTAATAAAGAAATAAAATGAAAAAAGAAATTCTATATGAGACTTTATATCATGTATTTTCAGGGGTTCTAGGACACATACCCCCCGGACACATACCCCCCGGACACTTACCCTCCGGACACTTACCCCCTAGGACACTTACCCCCTAGGACACTTACCCCCTAGGACACTTACCCCCTAGACACTTACCCCCTGGACACTTACCCCCTAGGACACTTACCCCCTGGACACTTACCCCCTGGACACTTACCCCCCAACCTAGGCTTATAATGTAAAGGTAATTATGCGGTAAGAACTTAGTCTTTCTAATGGAAAGCAAACTGAATAAATATCCCTATCTTCTAATAGATGTCTAGGATTCATACCTAAAAGGCTAACTCGTCCCTATTCCTAGTCACTATTTTCCACAGTTTTTGATGATGGGGAGTAAACTAGATATATATCCCTCTCTTCTAATAGTTCTTTAGGATTCATACCTAAAAGGCTAACTCGTCCCTATTCCTAGTCACTATTTTCCACAGTTTTTAATAATGGGGTGTAAACTAGATATATATCCCTCTCTTCTGATATATACATATACTTAAATTCAACATGTGACCATTTCACCTAACCCTCGAGAGTCCCCCTCCCAGGGGAGGGCCGCCGGTCCCATGGCCTAAAGTAAACATGAGAGGATTATTAAATGGAAGTCTATTCGAAGACACCCCATCAAAACATCATTCGAGCAAGTTTGCGAAGGTTGGGGGGTAAGTGTTCTAGGGGGTAAGTGTCCTAGGGGGTGAGTGTCCAGGGGGTAAGTGTCCTAGGGGTAAGTGTCCTAGGGGGTAAGTGTCCTAGGGGGTATGTGTCCGGGGGGTAAGTGTCCGGGGGGTATGTGTCCGGGGGGTATGTGTCCGGGGGGTAAGTGTCCAGGGGGTAAGTGTCCAGGGGGTAAGTGTCCGGGGGGTAAGTGTCCTGTCACCATTTTGAGGCTAGTATCTGGCAATGTACATGCCTAATATCTTGCATTAAATATGAAATACACATTAAATTACAATATAAATGAAAACCTTACAAAGCATGAGTTTTTGGTTGACATAAGGTGCATATAATATTGGTTGAAACAATGACGACTACTATTTCTAGTAAAATTCTTCAAAACATCAGCTGAATCTCATACAGATATTAATGGACTGCACACTGTACATATGAGAAAAATATAGTTTTGCTCATCACACATTTTTATATGATGTTGATAATGTCATGATGGCTTACTATAACTGCTGATTGGTTGTACAAGCCAGTTACAACTTTTTTCAAATTCAATATATTTCTGCTATATTTTAGGGTCTTTGATTATATCTGCCTGATATGCCACTGTGCACAATACAACCCTATTTTACCCTACTTCAAGATAGCAATGTGTAATCAGATTCTCTTACATCTCCATGTAATGGACTTCAATGAATACATTTATGATATGACATTGTTACTGAACCTAGAGGTGACAGAGTACTCATTGTAATTCAGGTCAAGCAGACAAGTATCTAAAGGTACAATAGGTATAGTTATGTCAATTTGATATGCGCTGCAATGATTATAATAATGCAAATTCTGGTCTGGCTTGGATTAGCCTAAGACAGTAAATAAGGTTGAGAATCAAGAAACCCATTCACACTTCTTACTGACTACAGTATCAAGATGATCCGTTTTGTGCTCCTCGCTGCTCTTGCCTTCTGTCTGACAGAGGCTTCTTATAATTATGGAAGGGCTGCTCCTCACAAGTAAGTGTGTTGCTACAATGCTAGCAATGCCTATTGAAGTTATTTTCATTTGTTATGAAAAACTTGCACTCTGTTTTTTTTATGCTGCCATGTTAATACCTAATGAGGATGACTTGTAATGTTGCCATTATGTTGCAAGAGGTGATTTTTCTACCATCTTTTACAGATCATAACAACCATAGTTTTCATGTGATTAATTGCATCTTCACGAACATTAGTGTATATCATTAAATCAGATATTAGAAATATTTATGTATCTAAACATATGTATCAAGTATGTCTTAATAAATTTTCAGTGGCTATGAGTCCAGTGTGAACAAGAACAACGCTGCTCGTCAACTTGGTGTCAATGCCAGAGCCAACTGGGTAGGAGCTGGAACTGGAACTGCCTTCAAAGATGGAGTTCCCGGCACTCCCCTGGGCGTGACTGGACATGACAGATACTCCTATGGTCATGGACGTGGCTACGGCGGCTATGGTGGACATCATGGTGGCTATGGAGGATATGGTCATGGAGGATATGGTCATGGAGGATATGGTCATGGTGGATATGGCCATGGTGGATATGGCCATGGATTTGGAGGATATGGAGGATACTAGAGTATCTGAATATCTAGGGTTGTTTTTCAATAAAATTGGAGGTCCAATTCTCATATTGTTCTTTCTTTTCTAAACAAAATTTCCTATACTTATATACATACAAGGTCTCTGCTTATTGACTATTCTCGGATTCAGGACCCCCTCATTACTAGAGTAAAGGCCTTATCTCTACTATTTTCTTTGGAGCAAGCCACCCAATGGATACAACTGATAAGGCTAGGAGCAGGGAAGATGGGAAACATATATATGGTGAAAAATAATAACTTAAACAAGGTTATAAATGTCAGAATATATTCTTGGATATGCAATTAAGAACATATCTTTACAAAAAGGGATCCTTAACCATTCATCAACTTTCAGGCCTTACTACAGCACCACCTATGCCAAATGCCTGGATTAGCGAATCTGAGAATAATAGTAAATGAACTCTTATATTCATATTCTATTTGTATTTCGTTAAACCAGTACTGTAATACATGTTTCAGGTCTTGAATAGCCAAAGGTTCAAATGCAACGTATGTTTCTGTGTGTGAATATGTTTTACATATTATGTTAATATTTCTACTTCTGTTTTTATGTTGGATAGCTTAATCATAGTGACATTATAAGTTTAAGGTCTAATACATCTCCCATCATTCATTAATCTCAACATTATATATGCATGTGGACAACCCCCCTCCTCACCCAAACACTTCCTGCCTAACAAGGGTGCTTTGGGTCTATTTTTAGTGTGACCGACTCCCCATCTATAGGTTTCTGGAGGGTCCCCTCCCTACATCTTGACCTTTTTAAATTAAGCAAGTAGTTTTGGCTTGTATCTATCTTATTGGTTATCATAAATTCAAAGAAGATTTTGTACTGAGTTAGTGTTGCTTTGCACTGTTTATTAGCACATTAATGCACTCTTATATTGTATATGGATGATGGTATGTATGTGCCAATCTAGGCTATTTTAAGAATCTGTTCAGGATAGGGGAGCACATGGGGTGTGTGCCCCCCCCCCCAAACCCACCCACCCACCACTGCTTTTTTTGAGGGTGAAATGTTACTTTATTACTTTTTTAATATAGGCGCCCTCCCTTTCAAGAATTCCTAGAGGGGCTGAAATTGGTTTAAATGTGCATATTTTCCGTGACTGACATATCCAATATGTAATTTAGCTCTGAGGAAGAGAGGTCAGGGATGGATCCAGGGAGTTACTGGTTGACTGATGAAGGGTCGCTGTTTAGTCAAAGTTGTCAAAATTGAACTGTGAGGTTTTATTTTTATGTCAATGAAAGGCAGGCCGGTAGCCAGCGGAGTTTACTTTTAGTACCCAGCCTGCTGGGCTGCTATGAGGTCCTCACTAGCCGATGGTATGAACAGGCTCAGTGGTGCCACCTGGTTAGAGATGATGGCACTAAGATTTGTACTGCGGCACAACTTTTATATTGAAAATTAGTATTTTAGGAAAAAAATATAATGCATACAGGCTTTATATTCTGTTCCCTGATATGACCCCCATTTGATGAGTACATGCATTTTATATAGCCCTAAGGTTATTAGAAGACCTTATCAATGTAACAAGAGTATTTAATCAACAAAATTTAATTTCAGTTTATGAAGATTCAAATATTAACTGTCCATTGTGGGCATGTCGCAGAACCCGTGGATGTTGAAAAACTGCCAATATTCCTGCAACTCCTGTGATACAGGTAAATTATTATATGGATGCCACAATATAATAATGAGAAAAGTAATCCAACAAACTGATTAATATGCCCGTATATGACTAAATAGGTTAATCCATCATCTAATTGTATTGTTGAATGTGTGTTTTCTATACTCTGGATCTAGACAGGACCTTATTACATCCATTACAACTAAAGAAAAGAAGAAAAAGAAGAAAGTTTTGCTTACTTGCAGTCAACTTTGGGTCTGGCAATGCAAAAATTAGCTTCCTTTTGATTTACAAAATAGTTGGCTGGTTTTAGGAAAGGGGCACGCACTTTTGGGCAGAGATTTTCATCGTGGGCATTTAAGTCAAATTTTAAATGAGAAGAAAGGGAAATCTTTAACCCTTTAGACCCCGCAGATTACGATCATGTATTGCTGGATTTCCCCGGGGTTTCCATGGATTTCCCTAAGAAGTTCCTTAAAGTTATTGTTATGCCTCCTGGGGAATTCCAAAGGTTGCCCAATCCCTACCAACTAGAATAATCCCAAGAAACAAAGACTCGTGTTAACACGTGTTTTACAGGGAGCAAAAAGAGGTGGTAATCACGAGATTTTGTTAACACCATTTCTGGTGTTTTTCACAGGTTTGTGTTAATCTCGTGTTTCCTATCAGTTTCTATAGCTTAATGTGCCCTGTAAAACATGTGTAAAGCAGTAGTTAACCACCAAATCAAAAGTCGTGTTATAAACTTGTAGTTTTCATGGGGTAAACTTGGAATTTGGTCCTAAACTAGTTTACAACTAATAAAACACGTGTTAAAGTGAAAGAAAACACGAGCCTTGTTTCCTGGGATAGAAATATGATTTGAAGCATTGATAAGGGAATTAAATCAGCTTTTAGATGATACATTTGCCATTTTTGTATCTTGAAAACTCTTTACAATGTTCTCTTTGGAAAGATTATGGAAAAACGGCTGTTATTCCAGCCGGTTATGGCCGGATTGGGGAATACACCCTCGGGCGGCCATGGCAAGATAAGGCTAAAGGGTTAAGAAAGGGTAGGGGTTGAGACATTAATTTACTTATATTTCGACTGTTATACCTAACTTTGCAATATTGCAGCTTTGAGGGGTGAATCCACCTTTCTTTGTATGAGAACAACAAAGTTTTGCGTAGAGGACATAGTTCTACTGGTGCAGGCCTATAACCCCCCCCCCCCCCCCAACCTCTTGTTCAAGCTATAAATTAGAGTGCTGTTTCCAAATGTATACACAAACTTGGTATAATTTGTACTTAGTGCATGATTTGGATTATGCAAAAGTGTATAGGGCTGTATTTGTTTTTTGTTCATTCAAATTATACTCACAATAGTCTGGCGGCCAAAGCATGAAATTTACACTTGTGTTTGCCATGAAAGGTTTATACCTGAAACCATTCTAGGGTTGTAGTGGGGTCCTCTGGGAACCATGTATAACTGGTAGTCACTCTGTAGAGGTGTGCATGACTGTGACAACCGCCATTTTGTTTTGCGGCATTTACGGAAATTTAACATGAAAAAAAAGGACTAATCTCGAACTGACACATTCAATTTTGTATTGATTTATTTCATATTGCATATTCTAATAGTTATTAAAGCAGGTAATTTCTATGTCAAATGACTTTGACCTTCATGGAGGTCAAGGTCACTGAATTTGACCTCAAAATCTGAAAAATATGACAAAATCAAAATTGAACTTGAAGCAAACAGTGCTACTCTTTATATTGTCCTTTAATTTAAGTGAACATGTCTCAATCTGGCTCTTGTGATATTCAGAAAAGCAGAAAAATTGGTTAGATGAAGAAATTTGGTCACCAAATTACACATTATGTGACAGAAATCGAAAAAATCTTAATTTCCAAAGATTGAGGAAAATGAATTTTCTTTCAATTCCTATCTTAATATGGCTGGTATTTGTTCTATACTGAGTACATACATAGCTTTTATTAGGTCAAGTATATTAGCTGTTTAGTTTGTCCCTAAAAAGGTCAAGGTCATCAAATTTAAAGGTTTACACATTTTTACACATTATGTATAAAGAATTGTTAAGTAACCTTATAAAGTACATTTATCATGCTCAAATTGTAGGAAAGACTAATACTCAATTCTTTGACTTGATTCAAAACCAGTGATTAACCTTATCAAAGAGCTACTAGTTAAGTGAATAACTGCAAAGGACACCAAATGTGTAATTGGAATGAGCAAAATGTCTGTAAAACAAAGGGAATATAACTTAAAACAAACTACCCTGCCCTTGAAATTATGCTTTGATATAAAAGACTTTATTCATATTTTACTCTGTCAATACCAATATTAAAAAAAAAAACCAGACACCTACTTTAATGTAGAATTGCAGCTGTAAAAGTTACATATTTGGTGACAGATATAATAATAATATCATTTCTAATTTTGATCTCCAGGTTTGACAAAAATTACTCTAATCATAATAGATATCAGTCTCTAATCAATCTGCTTTTTCTCCGGGATCGTCCTCGATCCCTTCGGGATCGGTACTTCCCGGAGAATATAGATCAAATTTTTAGGCCTGGAACCAGCACTTTCACTGGTAGTGTTAGTACACACACTTTCCAAGCACCAGTGGTCAAATTTCAGCTAACGGCAGCTTTTTGATGGCCTGCTTGGAGATCGTGAGTCTATAAAATGTATAGACACTAAATGTACCTATAAAATATAAAATAAATCATTGGAAAAGTGAATGTATTTTCATATTCTAATCATTTTTTTTGGGGGGGGGGGATCTTGACAGAGGGATGGATGAGGGATTATATAATGACAGGGAAGATATTGTTAAAGTCTTTAGTGTTAGCCTGAACTAAGGTTATATGCATAGCTTCAGTCAATTCACCTGGCTTGAACCAGGCTATAGTACTGTGTTTAGGAGCCCTATCAATTTTAGCAGTATTTCATTGTGATAGTTGTTTTAAATTTTTACAATGTATACTTGAGGGACATTATAGTCAAAAAATACCTTACCAAGCAAATGTTTGGTACATTCATTATATCTGATCATCCATATTACCAAACTTAGGGTAGAGCAAATCATATTGAAGTGTTAGAAGATGGAAGATAGTCACAAGAGGCATCTCCAAAACAGAACATCAATGAAGGACATGTTTAACAACACCAAAAGTGAAAAGATCCTGCATTTCTGTCAAGAATGCCAACTAATAGATAAAATCTAAGAAAGGATTCAAGAGTCTGGGGTCCATGGGCCACCCTGTGCTCCCAATAGGGTCATCAAAGGCCTTGTGTGTGGTGTCCTTTTTATGGGACATTGCACATAAAAGACCCCTTGCCTCTCTTTGAAAGGAGTAAGGTATTGCACCCTGTGGTGGGTTTCTCCTAAATCAAATCATATCATAGATACAATCACCAAAAGCAACTCATTGGCATAGATAATATGATTCTGGAAATTAGATAGAACTTCAGCAGTAATTGGTTTTCATTGCACATTCTTTTTCCAAAACTTGCTGTCAATTCTCTTTTTATTTGATGTCTCTTCATGGTAACAATTACATTTAATCATGTAAGCTCATGAAATGAGAAATACAGCTAAATACTTAAAAGTAGTTCATAAACAGTCCTTGATTTCTAATTCTTGATTCTTGATGATTTTGGCCAAAAAATGTGGTAGGTAAATACAGTTTGGATATTGTTCCCCTAGCATCAACAACAATACTGAAAAATGTTCTTGATCTACCTAGTGTCTAACAACATTTGTCTACTAGTGTACACCATGAGATAGCTTCTTGACATTCACCCATTTACTCAAGTAAATCTATAAAAAAAATAATGATCTTAATGACATTAAGGAAGGAATCTGAAAAAAAAAATTCAATAATTGGAGGGTTATAGTAGGGTAGAAGTGTATCATGAATGCCCAAAGATACGCTTTTCCTGTAGGGGCATACACTCACATCCAATAATATCTTATATCCCAGTAATCCTTCTTTAATAGTTCATCCCAACTGAAGCATACAGATATACCTTGGAAGATCCCCTTGGACATTGTTTTACAGAAATTTTGCTCATTCCAATTACACATTTGGTGTCCTTTGCAGTTATTCACTTAACCAGTAGCTCTTTGTTAAGGCTAATCACTGCTTTTGAATCGAGTCAAAGAATTGAGTATTAGTCTTTCCCACAATTTGAGCATGAGAAACGTACTTTATAAGGTTACTTAACAATTCTTTATACATAATGTGTAAAAATGTGTAAACCTTTAAATTTGATGACCTTGACCTTTTCAGGGACAAACTAAATAGCTAATATACTTGACCTAATAATAGCTGTATGTATTTAGTATAGAACAAATACCTGCCATATTGAGATAGGAATTGAAAGAAAATTCATTTTCCTCAATCTTTGAAAATTAAGTTTTTTTTCTATTTCGGTCACATAATGTGTAATTTGGTGACCAAATTTCTTCATCTAACAAATTTTTCTGCTTTTCTGAATATCACAAGAGCCAGATTGAGACATGTTCACTTAAATTAAAGGACAATATAAAGAGTAGCACTGTTTGCTTCAGGTTCAACTTTGATTTTATCATATTTTTCAGATTTTGAGGTCAAATTTAGTGACCTTGACCTTCATGAAGGTCAAAGTCATTTGACATAGAAATTACCTGCTTTAATAACTATTAGAATATGCAATATGAAATAGATTGGCATAAAATTGAATGTGTCAGTTCGAGATTAGTCCTTTATTTTTCATGTTGAATTTCCCTGGATACCGCAAAACAAAATGGCGGTTGTCACAGTCATGCACACCTCTACAGAGTGACTACCGGTAATACATGGTTCCCAGAGGACCCTATTACAACCCTAGAATGGTTTCAGGTATAAACCTTTTATGGCATACCAACTCCAAAAATAAGCTACTTTCTTGAACTTGGCCGCCAGACTACAATAGCTACATGGTAGATCAATGTAACAATGAATGTGGTTTAATAAAAAAGTAAAATGAAAAAATACATTCTATTATAGCCTTTATATCATGTATTATCAGGCTAATATCTCGCATTGTACATGCATAATATCGTGCATTAAATATGAAATACATATCAAATTACAATGTTAATGAAAACCTTATAAAGCATGAGTTTTTGGTTGACACAAGGTGACCTATCGTGGGAAATGGTAACCTAGAGGGATATTAAGCAATTTGCTCTAAACAAATTTTTAAGTGAGTTATTGATGAAAATGTGTTAACCTTACATATTTTCCTTATTCGTGACAATTGCAATATGGGTAATTAACTATGGAATATACATTTATTAAAGGATGCCAAAATAAGCAATAATACCATGTTACCATAGCAACAACAAAAATAATTTTCAGATTGCATAAAATTTTCTCCCCAGGTTTTTTGACAAAACAATTTTTCTTCCCTATAGTTAGAAAATCTAGTGGATTAAAGATCTGTATATGAAATTAGGGTATTCCAGAGATGATTCCAGAGATACCAGTCAAGACTGACTGAAATTCCTGAACCATTAATATGTACAGCTGGATCCTCAAATAGTCCCTTTCTGTATGCCTTGTAAGTAACCATGTTCTTCTATTTCTCAATGAGTGACTCAAGCCCTGTATAGTCTGCTACTACATGAGCTAGGTTTCTATGAAGCTTGAATGTGATCTGAGAGTGATTCACTCATTTCAGCCAATGTTAGGTTGGTAAGTATTTAGCCCCTACCATTATCATATATAGGGGAAAGATGAGCTTGGAGAGTCAGGCATGATTTTCAGCCAATCAGAGGCCAGACTACACTTTTCACCCTGGCCCTGGTGCTCAGGATGTGCCAAGATCCTGAGAAAGCCCTACAACACCCCTGAGACTACATTCAGTATAGGCCTTATATAGTAACAGTGTGTCTCAGATCAAGGTCCACTAATGAGTTCAGGGGGCACATTAGTCACTGATAGGGCTCATATATGTTTCCCATCTTCCCTGCTCCGGACTGATATGTTGCCTATATATAGTAAAATAGGACTGGGAAGGTGGTGAGTGTTTGGGGAGGAATGTTAAGTGGGGTGAGGGGAAAAGGAGGGAAGGGGTTTAATGGGATCCACAGTAAGGCACAAAATAGAATAAAAGTAGGTAACAGTTGTAGAAACATGTGAAATGATGATAGTTTGACTATTTTAGTGAGAATTTTAGAAATCCTGATAAATCCTGAAGAATGGCATCTCTGGTACTATTCTAAGTAACTGTGATAATGAAAAAATATAGTTTTGTTCTTTGCATATCTTATATGATGTTGATCATGATGGCTTAGTATAACCACTATGGTAAATTATATACGCCAAATATAATATTTCTCAAATTCAATATATTTTTGCTGATAATATTAACCGCCCAATATACCATGGTGTACAATACAACCCTATCTTAAACTGCTTCAAGATAGCAATGTCTGATGAGATTCTCTTACATCTCCATTTAATGGACTTCCATGAATACATTTATGACATGACATTGTTCCTGAACCTAGAGGTGACAGAGTACTCATTGAAATTCAGGTCAAGCAGACAAGTATTTGAAGGAACAATAGGTATAGGCCTATGTCAATTTGATATGAGCTGCAACAATCATTATTATATGTAAATTCTGGTCTAGCACGGATTAGCATAAGACAGTATATAAGGTTGAGAAGCAAGAAACCCATTCACACTTCTTACTGACTACAGTATCAAGATGATCCGTTTTGTGCTCCTCGCTGCTCTTGCCTTCTGTCTGACAGAGGCTTCTTATAATTATGGAAGGGCTGCTCCTCACAAGTAAGTGTGTTGCTACAATGCTAGCAATGCCTATTGAAGTTATTTTCATTTGTTATGAAAAACTTGCACTCTGTTTTTTTATGCTGCCATGTTAATTACCTAATGAAGATGACTTGTAATGTTGCCATTATGTTGCAAGAGGTGATTTACTTCCATCTTTTACAGATCATAACAACCATAGTTTTCATGTGATTAATTGCATCTTAACGAACATTAGTGTATATCAATAAATCTGATATTAGAAATATTTAAGCATCTAAACGTATATATCAAGTATGTCTTAATACATTTTCAGTGGCTATGAGTCCAGTGTGAACAAGAACAACGCTGCTCGTCAACTTGGTGTCAATGCCAGAGCCAACTGGGTAGGAGCTGGAACTGGAACTGCCTTCAAAGATGGAGTTCCCGGCACTCCCCTGGGCGTGACTGGACATGACAGATACTCCTATGGTCATGGACGTGGCTACGGCGGCTATGGTGGACATCATGGTGGCTATGGAGGATATGGTCATGGAGGATATGGTCATGGAGGATATGGTCATGGTGGATATGGCCATGGTGGATATGGCCATGGATTTGGAGGATATGGAGGATACTAGAGTATCTGAATATCTAGGGTTGCTTTTCAATAAAATTGGAGGTCCAATTCACATATTGTTCTTTATTTTCTAAACAAAATTTCCTATACTTATATACATACAAGGTCTCTGTTTATTGACTATTCACAGATTCAGGACCCCCTCATTGCTAGGGTAAAGGCCTTATCTCTACTATTTTCTTTGGAGCAAGCCACCCAATGGATACCACTGATAAAGCTAGGAGCAGGGAAGATGGGAAACATATATGGTGAAAAATAATAACTTAAACAAGGTTAAAAATGTCTGAATATATTCGTGGATATGCAATTAAGAACATATCTTTACAAAAAGGGATCCTTAACCATTCACCAACTTTCAGGCCTTACTACAGCACCACCTATGCCAAATGCCTGGATTACCGAATCCAAGAATAATAGTAAATGAACTCTTATATTCATATTCTATTTGTATTTCGTTTAACCAGTACTGTAATACATGTTTCAGGTCTTGAATAGCCAAAGATTCAAATGCAAAGTATGTTTCTGTGTGTGAATATGGTTTACATATTATGTTAATATTTCTAATTCTGTTTTTATGTTGAATAGCTTAATCATAGTGACATTATAAGTTTAAGGTCTAATACATCTCCCATAATTCATTAAACTCAACATTATGATATTATATGCATGTGGACAACCCCCCTCCTCACCCAAACACTTCCTGCCTAACAAGCGTGAGGGACTCCCCGTGTACAGGTTTCTGGAGGGTCCCTTCCCGCCATCTTAAATTAAGCAAATAGTTTTGTCACAAACAGATAAATGCTCTATGCAGGCATTGTCAGATGCAGGCAGAGAAGCTAAGTTTGAAACACAAAAATGTGCATAAAATAAAAACTAATAGAGATAATAGTATAAAATTTGGTATGGTTATTCCCTGGACGGTAAGGATTACGACAGTATACTAACTTTTGGTCACTGGCCCCTCCCTTTAGAATAGCCTAGATTGGCAAATACGTACCATCATGCATATGCAATATAAGAGCGCATTATTATGCTAAAAAACAGTGCAAAGCAACACTATAACCTTGGTCCAAAATTTTCTTTGAATTTATGATGACCAATTGGATAGACAAAAGCCAAAACTGCTTGATAAATTTCACGAGGTCTAGATGTGGAGAGGGAACCATCCAGAAACCTGGAAACGGGGAGTCCTCATGCTAAAAATAGACCCAAAGCGTCCATTGGCCCTTGTTAGGTGGGAAGTGTTTAGGTGAGGAGGGGAGATTGTCCACATGCATATCTCATTTTAAGCTTAATGAATGATGGGAGATGTGTTAGGCTTTAAACCAATAATGTAACTATAATTAAGCTATCCAACTTAAAAACAGAATTAGAAATATTATAGTAACATAAGACTTAAAACATATTAACACACATAAACAATCAGGGGCAGATCTAGGGGGGGGGGGCGACAGATGGGCCTTTCGCCCACCCCCACCCCCACCCCACCCCCAGTTAAATCATGTTTGGGGGCCCCTCCCCCATATATTCATGTTTGTGGGCCCCCCTTTCAATTTAATGAAACATATATTTGCATTTGAATCTGTGGTTATTCAAGACCTGAAACATGTACTGGTTAAAAGAAATAAAAATAAAATACGAATATAAGAGTAAATTCACTATTATTCTCGGATTCGGTATCCAGGCACTTAGCAAAGGTGGTGCTGCAGTAAGGTTTGAAGTTTGGAGAATGGTTAAGGATCCCTTTTTTCAGCATTCTTATAAATTATTCCAAGAATATTTTCTGAAATTTTCAGACTTTAATGAATTGTTCAAGTTATTTAAAGTGTGTCCCATCTTCCCTGCTCCTAGCCTTACCAGTGGTATCCATAGGGTTGTTTGTACCAAAGAAAATGGTGGAGATAAGGCCCTGGGAATGAGGGGGTTCCAAATCCAAGAATAGTCAATAAGGTATGTGGTGCAAGCTAGGCTCAGTGGTGCCACCTGGGTAGAGATGAAGGCACTATCTGAGATTTGTACTGCGACACAACTTTTATATTGAAAATTAGTATTTGAGAAAAAAATATAATGCATGCAGGTTTCCATTTCCTGATATGACCCTCATTCGATATGAGTATGCATTTTATATAGCCCGAAGGATATTAAAAGACCTTAGCAATTTAACAAGACAATTTAATTAACAAAATTTAAGTTCAGTTTGTGAAGATTCAAAAGTTAACTGTCCGTTGTGGGCATATCACAGAGAGTACATGCGGAACCCATGGATGCTGAAAAACTGCCAATATTCCTGCAACTCCTGTGATACAGGTATATAATTATATGGATGCCATGATATAATTATTAGAAAAGTAATCCAGTGACCTGATAGACATGTCCATATATGTCTAAATAACTTCATACGTCACATTATTGCATTGTTGAATGTGTGTTTTCTGAATTCTGGATCTAGACAGGATCTTATTAGATCCTTTTCAACTGATTTCAACTGATTTCAACTGATTTTCAACAGACAACTTTCTGGGTCTGGCAATACAAAAGTTAGTTTCCGTTTGATTAACATAATAGTCAGCTGGTTTTAGGAAAGAGGCATGCATTTTTTGGCAGACATTTTCATCATGAACATATAAGTCAAATTTTACATGAAAAAAGGCAAATTTTTAAGAAAGGGTAGGGTTTGAGATATTAATTTGCTTAAATTTTGACTGTTATATCCAACTTTGTAATATTGCAACTTTCAGGGGTGTACCCAGATTTCTCTGTATAAGAACAAGAAAGCTTTGTGTAGCGGACATGGTTCTACTGGTGCAGGCCTATAACCTCCCCTCCCCCAACCACTTGTTCCAGCTATAAATCAAAGTGCTGGTTCCAAATGTATACACAACCTCGGTATAATTTGTACTTAGTGCATGATGTGGACTGTATATTGTATATTTGTTTTTTGTTCATTCAAATTATACTTACGATAACTACATGGAAGATCATTGTAACAATGAATGTGGTTTAATAAAGAAATAAAATGAAAAAAGAAATTCTATTTGAGACTTTATATTATGTATTTTCAGGCTAGTATCTGGCAATGTACATGCCTAATATCTGGCATCAAATATGAAATACACATTAAATTACAATATAAATGAAAACCTTACAAAGCATGAGTTTTTGGTTGACATAAGGTGCATATAATATTGGTTGAAACAATGACGACTACTACGTCTAGTAAAATTCTTCAAAACATCAGCTGAATCTCATACAGATATTAATGGACTGCACACTGTACATATGAGAAAAATATAGTTTTGCTCATCACACATTTTTATATGATGTTGATAATGTCATGATGGCTTACTATAACTGCTGATTGATTGTACAAGCCAGCTACAACTTTTTTCAAATTCAATATATTTCTGCTATATTTTAGGGTCTTTGATTATATCTGATGATTTGCCACTGTGCACAATACAACCCTATTTTACCCTACTTCAAGATAGCAATGTGTAATCAGATTCTCTTACATCTCCATGTAATGGACTTCAATGAATACATTTATGATATGACATTGTTACTGAACCTAGAGGTGACAGAGTACTCATTGAAATTCAGGTCAAGCAGACAAGTATCTAAAGGTACAATGGGTATAGTTATGTCAATTTGATATGAGCTGCAACGATTATAATAAAGTAAATTCTGGTCTGGCTTGGATTAGCCTAAGACAGTATATAAGGTTGAGAAGCAAGAAACCCATTCACACTTCTTACTGACTACAGTATCAAGATGATCCGTTTTGTGCTCCTCGCTGCTCTTGCCTTCTGTCTGACAGAGGCTTCTTATAATTATGGAAGGGCTGCTCCTCACAAGTAAGTGTGTTGCTACAATGCTAGCAATGCCTATTGAAGTTATTTTCATTTGTTATGAAAAACTTGCACTCTGTTTTTTTATGCTGCCATGTTAATTACCTAATGAAGATGACTTGTAATGTTGCCATTATGTTGCAAGAGGTGATTTACTTCCATCTTTTACAGATCATAACAACCATAGTTTTCATGTGATTAATTGCATCTTAACGAACATTAGTGTATATCAATAAATCTGATATTAGAAATATTTAAGCATCTAAACGTATATATCAAGTATGTCTTAATACATTTTCAGTGGCTATGAGTCCAGTGTGAACAAGAACAACACTGCTCGTCAACTTGGTGTCAATGCCAGAGCCAACTGGGTAGGAGCTGGAACTGGAACTGCCTTCAAAGATGGAGTTCCCGGCACTCCCCTGGGCGTGACTGGACATGACAGATACTCCTATGGTCATGGACGTGGCTACGGCGGCTATGGTGGACATCATGGTGGCTATGGAGGATATGGTCATGGAGGATATGGTCATGGAGGATATGGTCATGGTGGATATGGCCATGGTGGATATGGCCATGGATTTGGAGGATATGGAGGATACTAGAGTATCTGAATATCTAGGGTTGCTTTTCAATAAAATTGGAGGTCCAATTCACATATTGTTCTTTATTTTCTAAACAAAATTTCCTATACTTATATACATACAAGGTCTCTGTTTATTGACTATTCACAGATTCAGGACCCCCTCATTGCTAGGGTACAGGCCTTATCTCTACTATTTTCTTTGGAGCAAGCCACCCAATGGATACCACTGATAAAGCTAGGAGCAGGGAAGATGGGAAACATATATGGTGAAAAATAATAACTTAAACAAGGTTAAAAATGTCAGAATATATTCGTGGATATGCAATTAAGAACATATCTTTACAAAAAGGGATCCTTAACCATTCACCAACTTTCAGGCCTTACTACAGCACCACCTATGCCAAATGCCTGGATTACCGAATCCAAGAATAATAGTAAATGAACTCTTATATTCATATTCTATTTGTATTTCGTTAAACCAGTACTGTAATACATGTTTCAGGTCTTGAATAGCCAAAGATTCAAATGCAAAGTATGTTTCTGTGTGTGAATATGGTTTACATATTATGTTAATATTTCTAATTCTGTTTTTATGTTGAATAGCTTAATCATAGTGACATTATAAGTTTAAGGTCTAATACATCTCCCATAATTCATTAAACTCAACATTATGATATTATATGCATGTGGACAACCCCCCTCCTCACCCAAACACTTCCTGCCTAACAAGCATGAGGGACTCCCCGTGTACAGGTTTCTGGAGGGTCCCTTCCCGCCATCTTAAATTAAGCAAATAGTTTTGGCTTTAATCTATCTTATTGGTTATCATAAATTCAAAGAAAATTTGGGACCGAGTTAGTGTTGCTTTGCACTGTTTATTGGCACATTAATGCACTCTTATATTGCATATGGAAGATGGTTTGTATGTGCCAATCTAGGCTATTTTAAGCTTTGTTCAGGATAGGGGAGCACATGGGGCGTGTGCCCCCCACCACCCCCTGCTTTTTTATGAGGGTGAAATGTTACTTTATTACTTTTATAATATAGTCGCCATCCCTTTCAAGAATTCCTAGAGGGGCTGAAATTGGTTTAAATGTGCATATTTTCCGTGACTGATATATCCAATATATGATTTAGCTCCAAGGAAGAGAGGTTGCTATGAGGTCCTCACTAACCGATGGTATGAACAGCTCTAAGCTCCGGGCTCTTCAGTCCTGACTCATCACAACAACCTAGCTGCAGACTTTACTCCCCACTGTACAGACATGTAGATGCTCTCACTATTCCCCAGCAACAGCTTTTCATACATGTAATCTTAAACTTGGACTGATGATAAATCAGTACAAAATGTTTGATTGTAAATTCTGAAATGACAACTTGGAAATAGGAAAACCAAGTTGTTTTCACTCAAACCATAATTTATTTTGGCATCTTCCCTCATATCATTAAAAAATACAACAAGTATATATATCGAGACTGGAAAGCTAGTGGAAAACCTGTTATACACTACAGGCCTGCCACCTGGCCTCTCGTTTGAGTACATTTGGATTGACCATTATGTCTATTGGTAAAATAGCCCAATAGCTAATGGTATGCCAGTTGTTCCAAAAATACATCGGTAATGGTCAGACCCCGGTTATGGTTGACTGGATTGGTTCCAACCAGCCACCAGGGAAACAAGCACATAGCAAGAGGAGCTTTCCATTCTCAATATATCTATATGTAATATACAAGGTATCTGCTATAAGGTATGTGGTGTAAGCTAGGCTCAGTGGTGCGACCTGGTTAAAGATGAAGGCACTGAGATTTGTGCTGCGACACTTTTATATTGAAAATTGATATTTTAGGAAAAAATATAATGCATACAGGTTGTATATTCTGTTCCCTGATATGACCCTCTTTGATATGAGTACATGCATTTTGTATAGCCCTAAGGTTATTGGAAGATCTTATCAATGTAACAATAGGATTTATTTAACAAAATTTAATTTCAGTTTATGAAGATTCAAACTTTAACTGTCCATTGTGAGCACGTCGCAGAGAATTCAAGCGGAAACAGTGGATGCTGAAAAACTGCCAAAATTCCTGCAACTCCTGTGATACAGGCAAATAATTATATGAATGCCATGATATGGTTACTAGAAAAGTAATCCAGTGAGCTGATTGATATGCCCATACATGCCTAAATAACTTCATCCGTCACCTCATTGTATTGTTGAATGTGTGTTTTCTGCACTATGGATCTAGACAGGACCTTGTAACATCTATTTCAATTTTGCGGGTTTTAGGAAAGGGGCATGCAGTTGTGGGCAGAAATTGTCATCAAAGTCAAATACTACATGGACATTTTTTTAAAGAAAAGGTAGGGGTTGAGACATTAATTTGCTTACATTTCAACTGTTATACCTAACTTTGTAATATTGCACCTTTCAGGGGTGTACCCAGATTCCTTTGTTTGAGAACAACAAAGGTTTGTGTGGAGGACATGGTTCTACTGGTGCAGGCCTGTAACCTCCCCCTCTCCCAACCTCTTGTTCGAGCTATAAATTAGAGTGCTGTTTCCAAATGTATACACAACCTTGATTTAATTTGTACTTAGTGCATGATGTGAATTATGCAAAATTGTATGTTTGTTTTTTGTTTGCTCAAATTATACTTATGATACCTACATGGAAGATCATTGTAACAATAAATGTGGTTTAATAAAGAAAATGAAATAAAATAAAAAAAGAAATTCTATTTGAGACTTTATATCATGAATTATCAGGCTAATATATCCCATTGTACATGCATAATACCGTGCATTAAATATGAAATATGTATTAAATTACAATGTAAATGAAAATCTTACAAAGCATGAATTTTTGGTTGACACAAGGTGCATATATATTGGTTGAAACAATGACGACTATTATATCTTGTAAAATTCTTCAAAACATCAGCTGAATCTCATAGAGATATTGACAGACGATCAGACTACACACTGTACATATGAGAAAAATATGGTTTTGTTCATTACATATTTATGATGTTGATAATGGTGGCTTAGTATAACCACTATGGCAAATTGTATAGGCCTGAGCCAAAGACTTTTTTTTTAATTTAACATATGTTTCCTGATAAATTTATCTGCCTGATATATTACTATGCACAATACAACCCTATTTTACCCTGCTTCAAGATAGCAATGTCTGATAATATTCTCTTACATATCTATTTAATGGACTTCTATGAATACATATCTGACATGACATTGTTCTTGAAGCTTGAGGTGACAGAGTGCTCATTGTAATTCAGGTCAAGCAGACAAGTATTTGAAGGAACAATGGGTATATGTCAATTTGATATCAGCTGCAACAATCATAATTATCATATGTAAATGCTGGTCTGGCTTGGACTAGCATACAAGAGTATATATAAGGTTGAGAAGCAAGAAACCCATTCACACTTCTTACTGACTACAGTATCAAGATGATCCGTTTTGTGCTCCTCGCTGCTCTTGCCTTCTGTCTGACAGAGGCTTCTTATAATTATGGAAGGGCTGCTCCTCACAAGTAAGTTTGACGCTACAGTGCTAGCAATGCCTATTGAAATTAGTTTCATTTGTAATGAAAAACTTCCACTCTGTTTTTTTATGGTGCCATGTTAATTACCTAATGCAAATGACTTGTAATGTTGCCATTATGTTGCAAGAGGTGATTTTCTGCCATCTTTTACAGATCATAACAACCATAGTTTTTTCGTGTGATTAATTGCATCTTCACGAACATTAGTGTATATCACTAAATCAGTTATAAGAAATACTTATGTATTTAAACATATATATCAAGTATGTCTTAATAAATTTTCAGTGGCTATGAGTCCAGTGTGAACAAGAACAATGCAGCTCGCCAACTGGGTGTCAATGCAAGAGCCAACTGGGTAGGAGCTGGAACTGGGACCGCCTATCGTGATGGAGTTCCCGGCACTCCCCTTGGTGTGACTGGACATGACAGATACTCCTATGGCCATGGACGTGGTTATGGAGGCTATGGTGGACATCATGGTGGCTATGGAGGTTATGGCGGCCATCATGGTGGCTATGGAGGCTACGGCCAGGGATTTGGTGGATACTACGGATAATAGGGAAAAATTCATACATAGATTGATATTAATAAAAATGTTTCAATCAACTAGAAGTCCAAAGTTATAATTCTGTAGACTTCTGTTAAAATGTTGACCAAGATAGAGGTTGTGATGGTCCTTATAACAAAGGAAGGCCTTGTTATTACAGGCCCTTATATATTGGTGGAATGGCAGGAGCGACACAAACCAGAATGCAAATTGTGGATGCATTGAAGAGGAGGGTTTTACAGTGTTTCTAATAACACATTCATGTGTACAGACAACATAAAAATGAATACATATTTCTAGGTTACTATTTATTCACTACCATGTAGACTGATGTTATCATCATTAAATGCTTTTTCAACTGAATGGCAACACGTTGAATGGAGCTTTTACTTTTGCACTTAACTTACCTCGAAAGAAATCCATAAAGCTTGATTTGACTATATGAATTCACAGCTTTCTGTAAATAAACCAAATATGATTGAGCATATTACATCTAGAAACACAACAGTTTGCATTTATTGCAGCAATTTAGCTAACACAGACAACCTACCAAAACATTATTTGCTACACTAATATACCAGTCCCCTGCAGTATGAAATCAGCATTAAAGCACACAGTGGAACTCCTTCTTTAACTTTAGGAATCAACTTTTCTTTTGGCCATTTGACCTGAACTCATTCAAAAAGTAATTGATTTTGAACTCTGACCTTTATAATGAATATTATAGAGATCAAGCCCAGTATCAATTTTGAAGGTCTGCTAATCCAGGGATGTTCTGGTTCGTTTCAACATTATAACCATAGTAACTTTACTGTAAATAACCTACTGTTTTCTATACATGTAGTCTTTGCTGAAACCAAGTACCTTTATAGATATAGAATTCTGATGAAACCTTTGCTTTTCCTCATCATCATACATGAATAAATTATTCATATTTTTGATCATCATTAATATTAGTAATTTGGGAATTTTCTAATGACCCTAGAACAACCAAATTTTACACATTAACGTTTTTTTTAATTATATGAGAGAAAATACCAAAGTAAATTACAGTTTGTTTAAAAACTTGGGTTCACAATTTTCAAGTTGTCATTTCAAAATTTCCATTAAACATTTCACTGCCTTTATGCAATAATTTTGGAGGACATTCATAAAATTTTTCCAAAAGCGCTCAGACCAAAGAGTGCCACTTCAGTCAACCGGTACCAACATAAAGGGTCTTACACAGATGGGGTGTTGTCTGTCAATTTATACAAGAATTTAAAAATAATAAGTGGAGAGTGACTTTCTGGTAAGAAATTAGATCTACTCTCCTGATTTTCAATTTTGTGATTTCTGTTTTCCATAACATGTATATAAATTGTGGTTGTGCCCCACAATCCTCTTATTTAATTTTATTTCTCATTTTTATAAACCATTGCTATATGTGACATCCTGTGGGAAAATCAGTCTTAAGACCAGAAATATTGAATAGGAAAAAAGTCTTGGGGATTCCAATACTGAAAGAATTATGAAAATATTATAATTAGAGAAAAAGTAACATTACTTTGAAGATGCGAACGTCAGATAGAATTACAGTAGGACGAGTTGTTGTAAGACAACAAATCGTAGGTTGCCATTAGACAGTATTTTCAATTTCATTTATTTTTTTGAATTCTGTCATATTCAGAGGGTGTTAAACAACCTTAGGAGACCTAATGAGACTTAATGAGACTTTATCAGGAATGCGGGTCTACAATAATGTCTACTCTAATATTTCGAAATATGATCATATCAGACCAAGAACTAGCGAAGCGCCAACAAGCTATAAAAAAAAATCACAGGCCTTACATGAAATGAAAAATAGAACTAAATCAACATCGACTTTCGATTTCGAACTTTTGATAAGAATTTCTATGTATTTTCTTGAAAATAGTCTATTTTGACCCTGGTTTTTAATCAAACTGAGAAGTGTAATAATCTAAATTAATACATTTAAGCATGTGCTCCTGTAATGTCTAATATTTTGAAATGTTTTGACATATATCATCATATCTGACAATGAGCTAGAAACAATTGAAGAACCTAATACAGATATATTTTCCGCTATGATAATCTATTTCAAGCCTAGTTTTGGGACACTTTGAGAAGAGTAAGTGTCCAAAATATTGTAGTAAACGCCTTAGGACATGAGTGGCAGGTAAGGGCAGAATTGTTGTATTCTCGGGTTACACAGAGTATTGCCGTTTTCATGTAAACTTAGTTTTTCAGTATATTTAAGAACTTTTTAGCTGTCCTGGTAAGGTTCATGCTAGGACAAAAAGTGAAGAAATGAATTCTATAGAGGCATTGCATTAAACATACGCATACCACAAAAAAAAGAGACCCCAAGGAGCAGACACAGAATTTTCAAAAAAGGGAGGGGGGGTTAGCATATTGGCTAAGTACTAAAATGATGTACATCCATGCACATGCTTGTGACATTTCCCCCTCTTTTTGCAAGTTAGGGGTCCACCAAAAGAGGGGGGTCAGGACCCCCTGGACTCACCTTGCAACTCTCCCTAACCCCTCCCCCTCAGAGCTAATTACATATTGGATATGTCAATGGAAGAACATATACACAGACCCTTCCCATTGACGTGGTCATACTAAATGGAAGACCCTCAACTCTAGACCAATACTGAGATGCTTAACCCCTTCAACCCTCTATTCCTGGGAATATTAGGTAGAAAATATCTGTAGACAAGAGGAAGTAAGCTTTCAAATGCTGCAAACCTTTTTAAAATATTCCTTTTAGAAGCTAAGATATGGTTGTATGAAGTGCCCTACCTCTTGTATAATAGAAACACCCCAGTCCTGATTATCATATTACTTTCCATGTTACGGCAACTTGAACTTTACTATATTTAGTAAGAAAAAGAAGGCATATCTAGTTACAGAAAATGATAGAAATGTAATAATTTTTGATTCAGAAGGTAGTTTCTCTACCTGTTTAAAGTATTAGGCAAACAAAGATATTTTCTACATTATCCATGACAAATGTTCCATTGACCCTTAATATTCTTTTTTCCGTAACCATGGTAACTTAACAACCTTTCTTAAACATAGAATTTCCCGGAAAAAATGTTCCATTGCAAATTTCCCATAATGCCTCATTCATGAAAATTTGGTTATTTCTGTAAACGCCATTGAATTCTCTGCAAATTTTCATATAAGTCAAGTTTTCACAAAAAATTACATAAGGAATATGTTTTTTCCAAATAATTCCTTAATTATTGCAATTGCAAGGGTGATTTCGAGGTTTTGCCATATTTGCCCTAAATTGGGCATGATGTCCTGTACTTAAATATGTGTCGTAAAAGGACTAATTATCTTTGAAGGATAATATAAAAAGCTGAAGATTCCTTGGAACATCAGGAATATTTTGATATTTACCTTTTGACTGTAGGATAAATACTCATTTTGCAATTAGAAAATAACCATAACTTTAGGTTCCAATTTATGGGTAACAGCCATGTGGTGGCCAAATATGGCCTTATGGGGTGGAAGGGGTTAATACTCTTTTAATAGAAGGGAAATTCAACAAAAATTCCTTTACAAAGACAACAAAAATGTGGCTAGAAAAAAGGGGAGTTGAATGAGATATAACAAAGAATTTGACCTCTTCTTTTTTTTTCTTCTCTTCAGCATTATTCTGAAAACATTTAGTGACTAATCAGAAATACCAACAAATTTGTAATTGTTATTATGTTTTTGTTATTATTTGCAACTATTGACTGGATTGCTGTTTCCAAGTGTATACACAACCTTGGTATAAATCATACTTAGTTCATGATATGGATTACGCAAATTATATCGTAGTTTTTCGTTTGTTCAAATTACACTTATGATACCTACATACATGGAAAATTATTGTTACGATGATTGTGGTTTAATGAACACATCACATGAAAAAAGAAATTCTATTTCAGCCTTTATATCATGCATTATCCGGCTAATAGCTCACATTTTACATGCCTAATATCATGCATCAAATATAAAATACAAATTATATCGCAAGGAAATGGAAATCTTACAAAGCATGAGTTTTTGGTTGACGCAAGGTGCATATATATTGGTTGAAACAATGATGACTATTATGTCTTGTAAGATTCTTCAAAACATCAGTTGAATCTCGTAGAGATATTGATCAGACTGCACACTGTACATGTGAGAGAAATATAGTTTTTTTCATTACACATTTTATATGATGTTGGTAATGATGGCTTAGTACAACCACTATGGTAAATTGGAATGTTTGATAAGATTCTCTTTTATTTCCATTTAATGGACTTCTATGAATACATATGATGACATGACATTGCTCTTGAACTTAGAGGTGACAGAGTGCTCATTGTAATTCAGGTCAAGCAGACAAGTGTTTGAAGGAACAATGGGTATATGTCAATTTGATATCAGCTGCAACAATCACAATTATCATATGTAAATGCTGGTCTGGCTTGGACTAGCCTACAAGAGTATATAATTATAAGGTTGAGAAGCAAGAAACCCATTCACACTTCTTACTGACTACAGTATCAAGATGATCCGTTTTGTGCTCCTCGCTGCTCTTGCCTTCTGTCTGACAGAGGCTTCTTATAATTATGGAAGGGCTGCTCCTCACAAGTAAGTGTGACACTACAATGCTAGCAATGTCTATTGAAATCATTATCATTTGTAGTGAAAAACTTGCACTCTGTTTTTTTTATGCTGTGATGTTAATTACCTAATGAAGATGACTTGTAATTTTGCCATTATGTTGCAAGAGGTGATTTTGTACCATATTTTACAGATCATAACAACCATAGTTTAGCATTTTCACAAACAATAGTGTATATCACTAAATCAGATATTAGAAATACTTATGTATTTAAACGTTTATATCAAGTATGTCTTAATAAATTTTCAGTGGCTATGAGTCCGGTGTGAACAAGAACAATGCCGCTCGCCAACTGGGTGTCAATGCCAGAGCCAACTGGGTAGGAGCTGGAACTGGGACTGCCTATCGTGATGGAGTTCCTGGCACTCCTCTTGGTGTCACTGGACATGACAGATACTCCTATGGCCATGGACGTGGCTACGGCGGCTATGGTGGACATCATGGTGGCTATGGAGGTTATGGCGGCCATCATGGTGGCTATGCAGGCTATGGCCAGGGATTTGGCGGATACTACGGATAAAGGGGAAAAATTCTTAAGTAGATTGATATTAATAAAAATGTTCAATCAACTAGAAGTCCAAAGTTATAATTCTGTAGACTTCTAAAATGTCAAGATAGAGGTTGTGATGGTCCTTATAGCAAAGGAAGGCCTTGTTATTACAGGTCCTTATATATCGGTGGAATGGCAGGAGCGACACAAACCAGAATGCAAATTGTGGGTGCATTGAAGAGGAGGGTTTTACAGTGTTTCTAATAACACATTCATGTGTACAGACTACATAAAAATGAATACACATTTCTAGGAAACTATTTTTTCACTACTATGTAGACTGATGTTATCATCATTAAATGCTTTTTCAACTGAATGGCAACACGTTGAATGGAGCTTTTACTTTTGTACTTAACTTACCTCAAAAGAAATCCATAAAGCTTGATTTAACTATATGAATTCACAGCTTTCTGCAAATAAACCAAATAAGATTGACCATATTACATCGAGCAATATAACAGTTTGAAATTATTGCAGCAATAGCTAACACAGACAACCTACCAAACTATATTTGATACACTTATATACCGGTCCCCTGGAGTATTAAAACAGCATCAAAGCACACAGTGGAATTCTGTTTTAACCAACGAACCAACTTCTCTTTTGGCAATTTGACCTGAACCCTTCAAAAAGTAATTAACTTTGACCTGCATAATCAAAATCATAGATCAACCCCAGTATTAATTCTGAAGACAGGTCTGCTAACCTAGGGACGTTCTACTTCATTTCAAAGAGTATAACCATAATAACTATACTGGTAGGCACTTACTGTTTTCTATACATGTGGACATTGCTGAAATCAACTACCTGTATAGATACATCTACCAAAGTCCAATGAATATAACCTAAAGCAGTGTACTACCTACCTCAATCTAATCCTTTTGTTCCCAGAAATCTTTCCCCTGAACCTGGCATCATGATCAAGTTCTGTACATATTCTGAAAAAATCATAGCATGATCAGAGTATGAACATTAAAATGATAAGAACCTTTTCCCCAATATTTCAAATGAAGACTGTATAGCAATAGATGGCATTTATATAATGTAATTTCCGAATAATCTAATGATTCTTTTTTTGCGTTTTGCCAAACGTTACACATGTCCGGATATATTAACTGCGGTGTTGGGTGGTTGTTACAGTGTGTTAACTTACTGTACTGAAACATTCTCATTGACACCAATTGTCTCAATGAAAGCATCTACAGTCGATTCTCGTATGCGTTTGATGATGAATCTGAAAACATTAAAAGATAAATTGCCTGATTTAAACTAATAACTTACTAAAATGAAGTAGCAATTAGCTACTACTTAAAAAAGATAGTTTTTAATGTATTGAAACGTAACCTAAAATCCTATAATACAGTTAAATATTGTATACTGTATCAATATTGTATTATATAATGATTAGAATATATTATTTATCAATACTGGCAACTCTTAGTAGATTTGAACCTGGGCCCATATATTATCTTTGAAACTTATTTGGCTACTTGGGGAAATTTTAATTGTCTATCATGAATACATTTTACACCTAATAATCCCTCTTTGATACTATTTTGTAATAACACTGAATTTTGGTGACAGGCAAAAGTGCTGATCTGGAGACCCTTATCAAAATTTCCCTGATTAGCCAAATAAAGGCCATATTCCACTTTGCGACGTTTTGGTCGCGGTGGGCAATTACCTAGCGGTGGTTCGACTCCACCGCTAGTAAAACTACCCACCGCATGGTGGAATATAGGAATTACTTGCGGTGGTACTTGCAGTGGTGCTTGCGGTGGCACCACCGCAAGCACCACCGCAAGTTCCACTGCAAAATGATTTTATATTGTTTTACATGATTTAATTTTTTTTTTACTTTTATATGATTTTATTATGATTTCTACGATTTTTTTTATGATTTTATATCTATATTCTATCATTATTTTATATTGTTTTCTTTTGAATGCTTGCGGTGGCAGAAACGAACACGTTCGTTTCTGAAATGCAAATTGCTTGCGGTGGCCAAAAAAGATCACCGCTAGTGCCCCCCCCCCCAACCGCAAAGTGGAATATGGGCTTAAGTTACAAAGATATGGGTCCAGATTTGGATGTTGTTTTAAGGCCTAATACATATGGCTGATATAAAGGTGCTAAAACCACTGACTGAGGTGGGGGGAGGGGGGCAGGACCCCCAGGACCCCACCCCACCCCGCTCCTTTTTGGATCTACCCCTGCCATCTGTAGGGTATGGCACCTATGAGACCCGAACTCACTTTAGAATATTGACCATTTGATCAACTTACATCACCTTCTTCAGGGAAGTGTTTGATTTCAGGGCATGTGCGACAGCTTCCATGCCTTCGTGGGCAACGCGATTAGAGGTTAGGCTATTAGATGTAAAACAGAAAATATAATTAAACATAAGTAAAATGCAATAATACTGGCAACCCAAGCTGGTAATAACTAATTAGCATACTGATTTTTCAGCTGCTTCCTATACAACACTGCATTTCCTCTCGATGGATATTGTTTTCTTTGGTTTTGTTAAGAAATCTTCAGGAATTCAATTTTTACCAAAATCTCTAATTATATTTATGTTATCATCCTTCTCACCTTCAACTGGAAGAACACGTGTAATATGTGATGTTGAATAAAATTGATTTAAAAAAAAAAAAATTCACTATTTGGCATTAGATTTCACAGATAGACTGCATGTGTGTATTAATGAACTCATCTACATTTACTATATTCTTAAGTGAATGGTAAATAATATACCATAAACGACCAATTTTCTTATGGTTATTTCAATTATGTGGATTAATATAACAGATCTATGTTAGGTTACTGTTATAAGTTATAATTCATAATGAGGAAAAGCGGTTCAAAATGTTTAGCTTTTATTCCCTATACAAAGTGAAAAACACTATTTAATTGCTCTTTTAATCTTCTTGTTATTTCTATTCAATTCAAGTCTTTAAGGTGTCAATGTTACCAGGTTACCACGACAATATCCAAGTTTTGGATTCTTTCTAAAGAAAATTCTACAAGAAAAGTAATGTTTATTTTTAGAATTCAGCCGAAAATGACCAAAAGACACGCCTTCATGTTACAATTGGTATTTGCTTTGACAAGATGTGTGGATTTTTGTGAAAGTTCTCTTAAACTAGTTCAGGACTTCTTACCTCAGGTTTTTCAGCTTTGTGTTGATTGTTAAAGCATCAGCAATCGCCTTCACACCGACATCTGTGATAGCATCAGACCTCAGCCTAGAGTAACAAAAGAGGACTTGTATTTTTGCTATCTGTCATTCATGTCGACCCATTACTTATTTAAACTCTAATGTGATCTTATAAGAGAGAGATAGGAGGAAGTGTGCCCCATTTTAAGCTCATCCAAGCATGTGCTCAGGCAAGACAGTTTTGGCCAGTTTTTAGGGACCATATGGTCAATCTCCCCCATATGGTCGACCTCTGGGACCAAAATAACCTAACGTGGGGATGGTGTTGTGTTGGAGAGTGCTCGCAGGCTGACCCTTCTTTCTATATGGAGAAAATAGATCTATTTTGTCATATAGGAGAGACAAATACCAGATTCCTTTTGAAATACAAAAAAAAATCTCTCCACAAAATAAACAATATTTTCATTTTGGCCCTCAAAATTTATCGAGACCCCCCTACCCACCTATATGAAAAACATTTTCTCCTCGGATCTGGGTGAATCACAAAAATGACCGATAATATTTCAAAACCGCGAAGTCCGCGGATCTGCAGAAGTTTGGCATGCCTGTATATTTCAGTATTTGTATCATTGGTCATCAATCAGAATGGCATGATTAATTTCCCAGATTAGTCGTATCTGTGTATACATTTTTGGAAATTTGGATCTGTGAACAACGGTCTATAGAGAGATTTTTATAGTACAAAATTATATTTCCATTATGAATAAAAGATTATTGTTTTTTAAAAAGCGTCATCTAGATATTGATAATTATATGCTAAATAACAATCCAACGTACTGAAGAAATGCTAATGTCTTGTTGTCTTTGAGGGCATCTGCAATATTCTTTATGCCATTGTCGGTGATACGATCAGAGAATAACCTGAAATTAGATCAGTAAATTATGTTTGATGTACACTGCCAGCACTAGTATACAATACTGTCAATACTAATGCCCCCTGTCTATGGAACAGTTTAAAACGTTCTAGTATATGTTTTACTTATGCACGTTTCTTTTTAAATATTAAATATTTATCATTATTGACATATTTTATAAAATGAAATAAAATGTATAAAAATATAATAGATATATATAAATATATGAAATATATATACGAAATATTTAAAATATAATAAATATATATAAATATATAAAATATTGACATATTTTGATATGTCAATTATGCATAAATGCAATTGCTGGTCAACTTTTTAAGAATCAATAGAATGATAAGAGAAGACAATATAGTTGTGGTTAAGTCAGACAAGACTTACTCGAGCCTAAGCAAGGTTGTGTTGGTCGTCAGTACTTCACTGATATCTTCAGTACTCTTGTCCGTTAGATTCTGAGATGTCATCCTTCATTGGCAGAAAATAGATAATAAATATCAGTCAGTCACAGTAATGACTTCTGACTCAGAAAGCAAAGATTATCTGGATATAATTCAATATCCTCAAGAATGATTAAATGGACTCAAGTATTATCCAATCTTGGACAATTAAATTTATTCTTTGAATGACAACTAAGGAATTGGATATTGATTAATATGTTCAAGAGTTGGCTGCTAGTTCTAAAGTCAAATATAACATGTACATTTCTAGAGCCTCAAACATAAATCAATTAACACTAGTTTGCAATCTTGAAATCCGTAGCTCAATAATGGTCTAGGGTATCTAGGGATAGGGATAGATATTCCCAAGAGAGAAGACTCCAAGAGATTACCAATGTTGTCATTTCAATTTTGCCATTACATCACACTGGTTTCATAATTTTGAATAAATTACAGTGCACTTTTTCAGGGTATTTTAAAGGTGTAACATGCTAAGTCAGCTTCTAAAAAAATAATGAATTTGTTATTTTGGAATAATATTCTGCTATCAGGATAACCCATAACAGCTTCAGCCTCATCAGTGTGATGTATCTGAAATAATGCACTTACATAAACACATTTATCATCGTGTTCTCTTTCATCGCATCCATGATGATCTTCATACCTTCATCGTCGATGAAGTCGTCTGTCAGCCTTGAAAGAAATCAAAGTTATCCGATAAGTTTCTAGGCTTAATATGGATAGCAAGTTAAAATGTGTTTATCAATGTTTAGTTTGAAAAGGCCCTACATGTCTGGAGTCTTAGGCAGTAGTATATTGGATGATTGAAGAATTAAAGGAAGCCAAAGGCAATGCAAGGTCAAATTGTTTTTAAAGTTATTTACAATTGAAAGACATTCTATTGCCATAACTTAGGTACATAGTAAGATATGAACAATGAAAAATGTCGGAAACTTCATGAAATACATTCAAACTTGTCCATGTTCAATTTTGGTGACCCACCAAAATAGGTTTGCTTGCAAACATTGCTGTCTAAAAGCTCATGTCATGGGTTTTCTGGAATTCAAGTGAAGTTAAAGTTGATTTTCATAGTTTATACTATACCAATATAGCTTAATTAAGATTCAAAGAATGGAATTCTGTAGTAATTACACTTCACAAAATGTTGTCAAATTTTAACAAAACATTGCTTTTGGCTCCATTTGATGATATTTTATATGAAATTTGACGTATCAGTCCCAGAAACATACCTTTACTTGTTGCAGAACATTTGCACTGATGTATCTATCATAAATATGCTGTTTGCTTAAAGTAGGGCATAACCAAATTAGTATCCAGGCTGGGCTGATGGGATTTAAGAAAAGGGGGACCAACATCAAGACCAAATACTAAAATGTTGCACTTTCTCTCACAAGTGTGTGACGTTTTTTATCTGTCAATTTCAAGTCCCAACAAAGAGAAGAGAGGGGGGTGGAAGAATTCAGGACCCCCAGGGCACCCCTTCCCTCCGTATCTGCCCCATCTAGAATTAAACTCTTCAAAAGAACTATTGTCAACTGATTGAACTTACTCTAACTGTTCCACAGATTTGTTGCTGCTTAGAAATGTCGCGAGTTCGGTAATTGAAACCAAGTCCAGACCACCTTCAAACAACCTGAAATGAAAATTTCAAGATTAACCAACACAAAGGCAAAGCAACCTTTTTCATGACTAAATTCGGCAGATTAATATGGATGATGGAACAGATAATATACTTTTATTTGTATCCAAAGATATTATTTTTGGATCTCTTTAATTATATAGGCCTATATATAAAAATAGTTTTGTATTGATTAAAATTCACCTTACTTATTAAATGGATATCATACACACAGTTTGATACTATACCTATCATAGTGTGTTACCTCTATTGTCCAGAGTAGCATAAGTGAAGCCTGGGGGGCCACCAAGAAAAAGTTACGATGTTTCGTAGAGGCGTTTTTACCCATTTTTCATGACTACGATAGAAAAACCTCTCAGAAAAAATGTACGAAAATTTTGTGGACATTAAAATTCAGTGATAATCATACTTAAATCATTCATTATATATATATATGTATATATATATATATATAATCCTAGAACCAGCATTAGTGGCTCTTTATGAAAAAAACAGGTATTAGGGGCACATATCTAGAATCTTTCAGGGTTGCTTGGCAACAATACATATATGTCCCATATTGAAATGAAATGTTTAAATTAAAGGCTAGAACAGATCTTATCGATATAAACATTGTACTATGAATATCAAAAGATATAGGTTTTTCTGTGTGCCCCTAATATTTTTCTAATGATTAAACCAGCATTAGAGGCACACAGAAATGTGTGCCTCTAATGCTGGTATTTTTCATATACCAACATTAGAGGCACACACACATTTTGTCATAAATAACCATACTTAGGACACATTTGAATAAAAAATATATCTCAAAAGACTCCTTTCGCTATGATTATAATTTTTTATGTGTATATGTGTATAAAAAACCAGCATTAGAGGCACACCATATATGTGTATAAAAAACCAGCATTAGAGGCACACTATATATATATGTGTATAAAAAACCAGCATTAGAGGCACACCATTAAGTGTGTATAAAAAACCAGCATTAGAGGCACACCATACATATGTGTATAAAAAACCAGCATTAGAGGCACACCATACATATGTGTATAAAAAACCAGCATTAGAGGCACACCATATATATGTGTATAAAAAACCAGCATTAGAGGCACACCATATATATGTGTATAAAAACCCAGCATTAGAGGCACACCATATATATGTGTATAAAAAAACCAGCATTAGAGGCACACCATATATATGTGTATAAAAAACCAGCATTAGAGGCACACCATATATAAGTGTATAAAAAGCCAGCATTAGAGGCACACCATATGTATGTGTATAAAAAACCAGCATTAGAGGCACACCATATATATGTGTATAAAAAACCAGCATTAGAGGCACACCATATATATGTGTATAAAAAACCAGCATTAGAGGCACACCATATATATGTGTATAAAAAACCAGCATTAGAGGCACACCATATATATGTGTATAAAAAAACAGCATTAGAGGCACACCATATATATGTGTATTAAAAAAACAGCATTAGAGGCACACCATTATGTGTATATTAAAAAACAGCATTAGAGGCACACCATATATATGTGTATAAAAACCCAGCATTAGAGGCACACCATATATATGTGTATAAAAACCCAGCATTAGAGGCACACCATATATATGTGTATAAAAAACCAGCATTAGAGGCACACCATATATAAGTGTATAAAAAGCCAGCATTAGAGGCACACCATATATATGTGTATAAAAAACCAGCATTAGAGGCACACCATATATATGTGTATAAAAAACCAGCATTAGAGGCACACCATATATATGTGTATAAAAAACCAGCATTAGAGGCACACCATATATATGTGTATAAAAAACCAGCATTAGAGGCACACCATATATATGTGTATAAAAAACCAGCATTAGAGGCACACCATATATATGTGTATAAAAAAACAGCATTAGAGGCACACCATATATATGTGTATAAAAAAAACAGCATTAGAGGCACACCATTATGTGTATATTAAAATACAGCATTAGAGGCACACCATATATATGTGTATAAAAAACCAGCATTAGAGTCACCATTTGGGTGTAAAAAACACAGCATTAGAGGCACACCATATATACGTGTATAGAAAAATCAGCATTAGAGGCACACCCTATATATGTGTATAAAAAACCAGCATTAGAGGCACGCCATATATATGTGTATAAAAAACCAGCATTAGAGGCACACCATATATTTGT
The DNA here is from genome assembly GCA_936440205.1 of Lepidonotus clava. Classification (NCBI taxonomy): domain Eukaryota; kingdom Metazoa; phylum Annelida; class Polychaeta; order Phyllodocida; family Polynoidae; genus Lepidonotus; species Lepidonotus clava. The sequence continues at coordinate 13,374,252 of OW387138.1, forward strand.
GTATAAAAAAGCAACATTAGAGGCACACCATGTATTTGTGTATAAAAAAGCAGCATTAGAGGCACACCATGTATTTGTGTATAAAAAAGCAGCATTAGAGGCACACCATGTATTTGTGTATAAATAAGCAGCATTAGAGGCACACCATGTATTTGTGTATAAAAAAACAGCATTAGAGGCACACCATATATGTGTATAAAAAGCAGCATTAGAGGCACAGCATTATGTGTATATAAAAAACCAGCATTAGAGGCACACCATATATATGTGCTTAAAAAACCAGCATTAGAGGCACACCATATATATGTGTATAAAAACCAGCATTAGAGGCACACCATAATTATATATGTGTATAAAAATCCAGCATTAGAGGCACACCATATATACGTGTATAAGAAACCAGCATTAGAGGCATACCATATATATGTGTATATATAAAAACAGCATTAGAGGCACACCATATATGTGTATAAAAAAACCATCATTAGTGAGGTAACCAGGTACTGCTTCTGTTGTTAGTTACCACCAACCTCCATGTTGACTTACTTTATTTACCTCCTCCCAATATTAGCTGGTTTTCTACCATTTGCCAGTAATTCGGGACAGGTAATGTTAAAGAACTGTACTGGTTGTCACGGTAGGCACGTATGGCCTTTTGGAACTAAATGCAAGTTCTTGGATAATACTACTATGGCCGAAGCGGGACCTTACAAGGACCGGCACGACCCCGCTTACCTGACCTATATTGAGGATCAGTTGGAGGCCGCGTGTAAGCGCAGTGAGCGTGACTCCAAGGTGGTAACTCAGCTGACAGCTAGACTGGATTTAATTGAGCTGTCGGGGGATCTTCGCAGACAGCCAACAAATCCTTGGGATTCTGTGCCCTTTCCGAAAACTCCTACAGGTCTCGGTGGTTCTAAGCTTCAGAAGGACGCGGTGGACCCATATGGGGCACGTGAGGCGATCTCAAGTCTACCGGGTCGCCCAGAGGGGACGACCCGCCAACAGCTATGGACTTCGTTACGGGCCAGTTGACAAGTGCGCTTCGGCAGCTGTCCATGGCTATAGATCCTTTGCTGACTACGCACAAAGGTATATTGTATAGGCCCGAATACTACATTCAGCATGTAGATCAAGGTACACCAGTCAAATCATTGGATCATTCAAAGCTCTCCTTACGTGATTTGATGAGTGGTATTGGCAGAGTGATGCAATATGTTCTACAATCTGGTGGTGATATTGCGGGTTATATAGGTCACTTTAACTTTGTGGCGAGTCAAGCCCAGCAGCACAATTTTGTGGATCAAGCATTTGTGGGTTACGACAGGTTTGTCATTGACAAGTTTGTCAAATCTGCCACTCGTCAGTTTCCTGTGGGGGATATGCTAGGGGTGGCCTCTCATTTCCATGCTGGCAATTTGCTACCTCCGAAGAAATCAGCATACAATCAATGTGGCAGGTTCTCCCGTTCACGACGTCAAGGAGAGAGTGGGGATAAGGATAGGAAAGCCTATGTCCCTGAGGGCTTCCCAGAGGAGTTACGCTATAACTGGAACTATCGCACTTGCTCTGGAAAGTGTACCAAAAAACATGAATGTCGGTTATGCAACGGAGATCACAAAGCTTCAGCCTGTCAATGCAAGGATAAAAAGCATTGACATTGTGCTTCGGATCAAGGTTCAGGTTGTTTGGATACCACAACCGATATGGCACCTACAGCAGCGCTGTTGAATTCATTTGATGTTAATCATATGGTTCCTATAGATCTACCAGGCAAGAAACAGCTGTTTTTGTATTTTGATAATACAGATGACAATTTACTAGTTGAGGATGTCTCAAAAACCCACTTTATTTTTCAACATATTTTATATTTTCTGTAAAATAAAAATTGTTCGTGTGAGATCTAGTCTTGATCTGATTATATTTCAAAAATCAGTCTAAAATTCCATGTAGTGACAAAGATCTGTTGAAAATTGCCCCCATAGACTTACAACTGGCTCAAAATATCAATATCTCTAGCCTGTGGGGTATTCTCCTCTGCATGTAGTCTTATGTGAGTTACTTTGATGCCTTCAATATCCATCTCCAAAAAGGCTATACTCAAATTCACTTTGAGAGTGGAGCACAGTGGCACGATTTTAACAGTTGATTAAGAAAAATGAGGGTTGTCCTCCATTCACCTATAGTAGGGCATGTTGTAGTGTGCAGCGGGAATTTCCCTATTATAATTTCTTATCAAATGTACATGCACTTTTTGAAAACTTATGTAACTTTTTCATACTTTGCATCAAAATATTTCTGAAATCAATATAACATATGGCTATGTTTTATATACCAATAGAAAGGAAAAATTGTGTAATTTCTAGAGATATAAAGTTCAATGACATGGGATGAAAAGTAACAATTTAGCATACAAAAACCATGCAGAGGGCCTGAATTTTTCAAGTTTTTGGGTTGTTTCTTGCCTGGTAGATAGATAGTTGTCATGCTCCAGCGGAGTTTGATTGTGATGTAACATGGGCCATTCTCCGGAAAGTTCCTCAATGTTTATGTAAAAGTAGCTCAAAAATCAAACTTCTTAAAATCTAGTTCTTTATTGATAATATTAAAGGCAGATACGTGTGTAAGCAGTATCCAAAAGGGGGCATCTTTATTATAATTATTCTTTCAAATATTATGATTTGAAAATAATGCCTTGTATTTCCTATGTAACGTACAGAACCAAGCTTTTGACATACAGAACCAAGCTTTTCTGGTAAAATAATATTATGAGAACAAATCTTTTTAACTCTGGCTAAGAGGCACATAACAACAAAAGTTTTCATGTAAACTGTAAAAGAATCCTGATAAGTATATGCCAAATCCTTGGTCCTGTACGTTACAAACCTTGTAACATACATAACCAAGCTCTTTTTTTCTGTATGTATTGCTAGATTCTTACATTATTTGGCCAATTTGTTTATAATGCTGAGTGCCCATATCCCCTTGATCTAAGTCAGTATGAAAACAACAAGTATCAGAGTTATCAATCTGCAAAACAGTTAATTTAGTGAAAGCTTGGTTCTGTATGTCACAGAGCTTGGTTCTGTACGTTACACAACTATTACATAATTGGCAGTACTTTTGATTGTGGTATGCACATTGATTAATAGGGATACTGAAAAGGAACTTTTACCATAGGTAGCCCCACCCATTAGCTTTTCCTGTTATATATCTCCATAATAAAATTACATGTTTAAATTAAATGAGGTTGCCTTAAAGTTTGGTTATGTACGTTACATAGTTGCCTTAGATAAAAATTAAAATCACTCTAGATTTTTTTCTTTATAAAAAAGTATACTTTTTATGAATTAGAATGATTAGAATACATGCTGGCCATACAAGGGACGTAGTTTAATTGGTTATGCCACACTTCCATTTAATCATTTAGAATAGTCTTTGTGGATTAAAGATGTAAAATAAGAAAATAATTTACCATGGAATTTTCTACTAGTTTTCATCATTCTTATGATAATTCCAACATTTCCTCCAACTTCATATAAGAAAAACCATACATTTTCTGAATTGCCAACGTCTTTACTACGTTCAGGGAATATAACAACTGAACATAGGTCAAAACTGTGTCTTACAGAGCACTTCAACCTTAATTTATGCTGTATTCATTAATTGAGGAGATTTCCGGAGAATGGCCCACATGTCTATCTGATGCTCGTCCGGCAGCGTCAGTTGATGCTGGTGTTTTGCAGGTTGACTTTAGTGTTGACAAAATTGTTGATAACAAATTTTGTTTTTCCCATCATCCGGCAGCGTCGGTTGGTGCTGATCACATGTATGATAGCAATGAGGTAACACTTGGAGAGATTTATTTCCATCATCCGGCAGCGTCGGTTGATGTTGTACACATGTACGATGCCTTTTCATGCTATAATTTCAGCGGTCAAGACTTTCATGGTCACGTACAAGCCCGGGACACAGAGACTGAGGTAGTATGGGGACCGGTTGTCAATGTACAAGAGCAACATAGCGGTCATGTACAAGCCTTCCGGGACAGTGGTGAGCCTGAGCAAGTACGCGGACCTGAGGACACCGAACAAGTCCTCCGGCGGAGTGGTGTTCTTGACAATTTGTGTCATGTACAAGCTTCTTATGTCCCTGAACAAGCTGATCGAGTTTATAGGTATACCTAGTCAGTTAAAACCTGCTCTGTGGTTATACTACTTGAACTATGAGGAGGATGATGCTATGCCAAGTTATTTATGGGATGGTGTAATGGAAGGTTTTGCAATAGTTGACACTGACGCAGAAATTGAGCGCTAGGAATGTGATAATTACCTTTCAGTCTTGACAGGTAGTGCTCATGAGTTCGTGGATAAACTGATAACAGAAGAACTCCATTCTGGCAAGTACGTGATTGCACCAGAAACCCCACACTGTGTACATGCGTTAGGGGCCGTTCCGAAAGTGGGTGGATCTTACCGGCCAATAACGGACTGTAGGAGACCTCTCACTAAGTCTATCAATAACTTCATGCATACAACATTTGAGACATTCAATTATTGCAGCACTGATAATGTCTCAGAAATGATGACGCCCGGTTGTTTCATGGCGACTGTTGACATTGCGTCAGCCTACAGAACCATACCCGTCAGACCTGACCAATGGACATACCAAGGAATCTCCTGGAATGTAGGGGATGAACCTGTTTATCTTTACGACACGCGTTTGTGCTTTGGCCTGCGTTGTGCAACTTATGTGTTCACACAAATTGGCAATTTTGTAGTGCGTTGCATGGCTCGCTTAGGTTATTACAATGTAGTCAATTACTTAGATGATTTTATCATAGTAGAGTCATCTAGGGAAGCATGTGTTAATGCCCAAGCTACTTTGTTTACACTGCTAGGGAGCCTGGGTTTTGAAGTCTCGTGGAAAAAGTGTACAGCTCCTTCAACAAGGGTCAGATATTTAGGTATAATCTTTGTCAGTGATAGCATGACACTCTCATTACCTCAAGATAAATTAGACAAGTTAGCTGCAGAACTTGTCTTTTTGGACAACCGTACAAGAGCTACGAAAAAACAGTTGCAAAGACTTTGCGGTATTCTGGCACATTGTTCCAAGGTGATACGAGGTGGGAGGATATTTTCCCGCCGCATCATTGACTTACTCAAGGCTTTGCCGCCGGGTATTGTTTGTTTGTTTGTTTGTTTGTTAGGGTAGTTTAACGTCCGGCCAACCCTTATGGGTTCTTTCCAGACTGCACAAGGTAATACTTTTCAGCTTATTTTACGCCACAAGGGCGGTGACTGAATATATGATATGGTTTAGGAGAAACCCGCCACCGAGTGCGATACCCTACTCGTTGCAAAGAGTGGCAAGGGGTCTTTAGTGTGCAATGTCCCATAGAAAGGACACCACACACCTGGCCTTTGATGACCCTGTCGGGAGCACAGGGTGGCCCCTGGATCCCAGACTCTTGGATCCTTTCTTAGATTTTATCTATCAGTTGGCATTCTCGAAGGAATTGCAGGATCTTTTTACTTCCGTTGTTGTTAAACACGTCCTTCATCGATGTTCGGTTTTGGAAATGCTGCTTGCGACTATCATCCGTCTTCTTACACTTCAATATGATGTGCTCCACTGTTAGTTTGGTGTTACACTGTTGACAAATAGGAGCACCTTCACCTTTCAATAGGTGTTCATGTGTCAGCCTGGTGTGGCCTATCTGAAGACGGGCCAGTTTCACCTGTTCTGACCTTGTCAGGCACTCTCTTTTGCTTTTGTCACTTTTCTCTTCTAATTTGGGTTGGACAGAGTGTAGTAGATTGTTCTCCTGTTTGTTCCAGTCGCTTTGCCACTTAGACCGCAAATGTGTTTTGCTTAGTGGCAGTAAGTCTGTGTGTGGGATTCTAGCAACCTCAGGATCTAGGGCCAAGGCCCCCTTGGCTGCTTGGTCTGCCTTTTCATTACCAGAGATTCCAATGTGGCTAGGTAGCCAGCAGAAAATCACTTCTTTGCCAACCGATTTCAGGTTGGTGTGACTTTGCTGGATATCTCTGATTATGGGATTGTTAGGCTGATGTTGTAGGATAGTTTGTAAACAGGACTTTGAGTCTGAGAAGATGATAAACTTTCTGTGTCCTGATACCTTGATCCAGTCTAGTGCGCGCGCCAGAGCACGTGCTTCAGCAGTAAAAATGCTGGCTTGGCCGTGAAGGGCACCCGTCAGGTCCCCATACTCTGTATGTACTGCATAACCCACTCTATTTCCTTCCTTGGAGCCATCAGTGAAGATGGGGAAATGATCACTGTATTGGTCTTTCAGGGCTCCATATTCGTTCCTGAAAGCAGAGGGGTTGGTTTCGTTCTTCTTGTTACTGCATAGTTCCAGGATGACCACAGGTTTACTCTGGGAGCATGGTGGGTTCTTGGGTGGTCTTATTTCTCTGATGATGTTCAAAGGTATCTCTGCTTCTCTGATCACAGATTTAGCAGAGGTAGAGAATGGTTTGGCCACCCTTGGATTTACCCGGAACAACTCACTGTTATGTGTGCGGAATATGGTATCATGTGTTGGGTTTCTCTTGTCAGCTTTGACCTTTATTGCATATTATAATGACAATTTTTCCCTCCTTGAATGTAAAGGTGGAACATTGCCCTCCACATGTAGGCTTTTGGCTGGTGATGTTCTGAAAGCGCCAAGACATATTCGTAGGGCCTGGTTTTGGATGGGGTTTAGTCTGTCCAAGTAGGATTTCCCTGCTGACTGGTATATGAAAGAACCATAATCCAGCCTTGACTGGATGTATGCTTTGTACAGGGTCAGCAGGATCTCTCGGTCAGCACCCCATTCTGTGTTGGACAGCACTTTCAGGAGATTCATGGCCTTTAGGCATTTTCTCCTCAAATATTCAATGTGAGGTTTGAAGGATAAGATCTTGTCATAGATCATTCCCAAGAACTTCACCTCCTCCCCTACAGGCAGTTCAGTGTCCTTGAGACGGAGTGCTGGATTTTCCACACACCCCCTTCTACGACAGAAGTGAACGCATGTAGTTTTGTTGGTGGAAAACTTGATACCATTTTCAGTACTCCATCTGTCAAGGAGATTCACTGCCTGTTGTAGTTTTCTTTCTATAGTTGTCATTTGTCTTGATCGGTAGCATATGACAAAGTCATCCACATAGAGACAGCAGTTAAGGTCTTTCTGCAGGGACTTTGTAATGCTGTTAATTTGTACACCAAACAATGTCACAGAGAGGACACAGCCTTGGGGTACACCCATTTCCTGGTTGACTCTCCACGACAGTTTGGTACCAAGACGTACGCTAAATGTTCGGTTGGCAAGGAAATTGGAAATGAATGTGGGCAGTCTGCCACCCAGTCCCATTTCCTGCAGATTTTGTAAGATGCCATATTTCCATGTCGTGTTGTATGCCTTTTCGAGGTCAAAAAAGACAGCCACCACATGTTCTTTGTTGGCGAATCCTTCTCTTATGTAGCTTTCTAGCCTAACAAGGTGGTCGGTTGTGCTCCGCCCTTGGCGGAAACCTGACTGGTAGGGGTTTAGGAGATCATTAGATTCCAGATACCAAGTCAGCCTGTTGTTGACCATTCTTTCCATGGTTTTGGAAAGGCAGCTAGTCATAGCAATAGGTCTGTAGCTCTGGGGATCACTCTTGGTTTTCCAATTTTTCAGGATAGGGACCACGGTAGCTTCAGCCCAAGAACTTGGATAATCTCTGTTTACCCATATGTTGTTGTACAACTCTAGTAGTAGTTTGAGTTGTTCTTCTGGTAGTTTTTTCAGCATGTCAAAGTGAACAGTGTCAGGTCCAGGAGAAGAAGACTGACTGATGGAGGGCATGTTTCAGCTCCTCGAGGGAGAAGATGGTGTTGTATATCTCCCTGTTGGTGGATGTGAAGTCAAGTTCAGTGTCTTCCTTCTTCTTTTTGTGTCGGAGGAAAGTTTCGGTACACTTCTCTTCAGAGGAGACTTTGGAGAAATATGTAGCTAAGGTGTTTGCTATTTCTTCCTTGGTTTCTTTTGTTTCGTTTCCGACCTTCAACTGGTGGACTGTTGAGGTAGAGTGACCATTCATCTTCTTCACCACTTTCCATACTTTCCTCATTGGGGTAGATCTGGAAAGAGAGTTGATGAAGTTTCGGAAGGACTCTCGTTTAGCAGTCTTATATGTTAATTTTGTTTTAGCACGGGCTCGTAAATATGCATGCATATTTTTAGCACTGATGTTACTATTAAACTTTCTCAGTGCTCTCTTTCTCTCCTTTCTAGCCTTTTGGCATTCATCATCATACCATGGCCGAGTCTTTTTTGAAGGATGTTTTGATGTTTTTGGTATAGACAGCGCACTTACTTCTAGCAATGTATCTGTGAAGTATTGCACTGGATCTTCTTTCTTGCATGCCAGTTCCCAGGGTAGGAAGGACACTTTACAGAGGTTTTGATAGCAATCCCAATCTGCTTTATGTGTCTTCCACACTGGGATCCTGTCTCTATTTTCATTTTTCTTGGATGTCTGCAGGAGGATGGGAAAGTGGTCGCTTCCACATAAGTCCTCAAGTACTGTCCATTGAAACTCTGCAAAGATGGAATGGTGACAGAGTGTTAAATCAATGGACGAGTAAGTTCCACTTCCAGGATGGTGGTATTTAGGAACTTTGGTGTTGAACAAGCAGAGGGATTTCCGATCTATGATTCTTTCAATTGCTCTGCCTCTCACGTCTTTTTTGTGGGACCCCCATATCTAGTTATGGGCATTGAGGTCACCCATGATTACAAACGGAGGAGGCAGCTGAGAGATCAGTGCTGAAAGATCATTATATGTGACTTTCTGTCTTGGTGGTATGTAGACAGAGCACAGTGTAAGTGGTTTGTTTATTGTTATTCGAACAGCCACTGCCTGGAGGGTTGTGTCCAAGGAAACCTCTTGTTGAGGGAAGTTTCTTTCGGCTATTATGGCTACTCCTCCGGCAGGGACATGTTCATCGGGAATTTTTGAGTAATGATGGTATTGTTTCATTTTTAAGTGGTCATGGTTTGTTGTTTTTATTTCTTGCAAGCATAGGGCTACAGGTCGGACTTCGGTGCAGAGCAGCTCCAAATCTTCCCTGTTGGCCCTGATGCCTCTGCAATTCCACTGTATGATTGTTTGAGTGTTATTCATTTTTTCTTTGTTTTTGTAGCACTGTCATCCCCTTAGGGTCTGCCAGTACACCAAATCGATTCTGTATAGTTATCGGGGATAGGTGTTCCCTTCTGATGGTGACTGCTTTTGTTTTTGGAGGTGTTTAATCCCAGGATTAGATTATCTGAGGATTTTATCCTGGACATGCAATGGTGGCGACAGTTCGCTACGATATTCAATGGCCAAGAGCAACTGATTAGGACCAATTTTGGTAATGGTCCGATTGTGTGGACAGATGCGTGTTTAAAAGGATATGGATTCACTAGTGACTCTGATTGGCAGGCTGGATCTTTCTCCGATGGCTTGGTTCCAGCTGATACTTATCAATTGATAGAGCATCATGGTCATTGGTTAAATGTCAAGGTTCCGGTTGACTCAAACATCAATTATTTAGAATTGGTGGCCATTTATCTGGCGTTACTTCGGTTTGAGTGTTCATGGAAGAACTCTCATGTATTGTGCTATACGGATAATATGCAGGTATTGTGTGTTATTAACAAGGGTGTCAGTGTGAACAAGGACTCAATGGCAGTTATCCGTCAGATATTCTGGATATGTGCTTCTCGCAACATTTATTTATCTGCGAGACATGTAGCAGGGGAAGCCACCCTGATTGCGGATTGGCTTTCTAGAGCTTGTAATAGAGGTACGTTGGATGTAATTGATCTTCCTTTGTGCTGTTGCAGAGTCCATGGAGCAACTGGATCATGAAGTGTCTATAGCGGTAACCTCAGCGTGGTCATCAAACACTCTTAGTACACGGAACAGTCAGTGGAAGAAATTTATCACTTTTTGTAGTTCCAATGGACTGAATCCTTTACCGGCCTCGGATCAGACGGTAGCTAGGTTCCTAGTTTGGTTAGCCCATTCATCCAAGTTTAACACCGTCAACAATTACTTATCATCTATATGTGTGTTACACAGATTCTATGGACATGAAAGTGGCTTCAGAAATTCTTTCCTGATTAAACTGGTGGTACAGGGTTTGAGGAGACAATTAGGCACACAGGTGATGCAGAAGCAGCCTTTGTCAGTGTCTCAACTACGTCAAATGTATGACCATTGGGACAAAGCGAATTTGTATCACGGAGCATTGTGGGCAACCGTTATTTTTGCCTTCCGTACTTTGTTACGTAAGTCAAATGTGTTACCAGATGCAGCGGAGGCCTTGCATCATGTGGTTCTTCGACGAGATGTAGTATTCACTGACTGGGGCATGGTAGTGCGAATCAAATCGACAATTCAATATGCTGAATATGTGTTGGAAATCCCTGTTCACTATGTTACAGACCCAGTTTTTGATGTTGTGACAATGGTAAAATCGCACATGGACACTTTTCCTGCTCCGAGTGATAGCCCCTTGTTCTGGCCATCGATTAGGAGGATGAATTGCTGGATTTCCCCAGGATTTCCCTCAGAAATCCCTTGAATTTGTTTCAATTGATAACATACAGAGAGATACTCACATTTTATTATTAGAATTATTGAGATCTGGTTTGAAGCATGGAATGTGTAATTAAATCAGCTTTTAAACGATATATTTGCCATTTCTGTACCTAAATTAAAGTGTTCCCTTTTTGAAAAATATGGAAAAATTATGGAAAAATGTCATTTTTCCGGGTGGCCATGGCCGGATCAGGGAGCACACCCTTGGTTGGCAATGGCCGGATTGGGGTCTAAAGGGTTAATATGTGCACCCCCTCTCTTTCTAAAATATTTGTATCTGCCCCTGTTACTATTCACATAAGTGATTTTACTAAAATAATCCAGTGTTCAAAATTAATGCTGCGCCCTGCGCCCAGCCCGCACATTTCCACCAATGGACACACAATTTTCGGCATTGTGCACCCAGTGTGTGCACGTTTGTTCATCAGAATCTATATGTTTTTGTACTGATGTGCACATATTTAAATCGGCATATTCAAAACATATGCAACAGGCAGGCGCACAAAATAAAACATTAATTTTGAAGACTGGAATCTATAGCCAAATATAATTAAATTTCCTGTTGTTATGACAATTTAGCTCTGACAGGGACTTATAAAGTTTATATTTTTCTTCTAAATATTCATGAAAATACATTATGATATTATATCAATAAACTTATTTCTAAAATAGATACCAATAAACAGATGTTATGCATACCATATATTGCGGGTGAAAATTTAGCTAAGATTTTCAAATCTGGCTAAAGAAAATGGAAAAACTTGACTTGATTTTAACCAGATTAGCTAAATAAGATCAAATCCTAGATTGAGCCTAGTATTTGCTTGGGGTACCATGAAAAATTGCAAGCAAACTGCCGCAAACTTGCTCTCAGTAAGGTGCCACAAGTTGGAATATGGGTGATATAGGCATGGCTGCTAATATCATTATAGCTGGGGATTATGGACTTACTGGCTCACCAATGCCATTTACCATGTGTTCCAAGCCACATACATGTATTTTGGACATCAGAGGCTCCTAGCTGTTGGTTATAAATCCTGCAGTCTGACATGTACCTAACTTCACTTCACCATTATCCATCAGCCATGCTGTTGCTGGGTGGATGTATTTTTCAATATATTTATGACCGATTTCAAAGGAAGATTTGTCTACTTTTGCCATCTCCAACCAAGGGCTTGGTTTTATTATATAGATGACATCTTCCATATCTGGCAACATGGTTAACAAGAGATTGAGAAATTCATTGAATATCTCAATGCAGCCTACGAGACTATAAAATCCACTACAGAAAAATCTACATCATCCATAAACTTCATAGACACTACAGTATATCTCAATGGGCTCAAACTGATGACCACACTATGCTGTAAACCAACAGAAATAACTTCTTGCCGTTTAACTCAGCACATCCATATCACTGCAATAAGGTCCTTCCATATGGCCACTTCTTACACGTCCGATACATATGCAGCAGCCAAGCAGACTTCATTTCAAAGTGTGCAAAAAAACAGCCGCCTTGCTCATCTAAAATGGTTACCAAATGCACCTCTTAGTAGAGGCCTTTAAGAGAACAACCAAAGGAGATCAGTCAATACGCCTCAATTCAACTTCTAAGGAGAAAACTTCTAAGAAGAAGAACATCTGAAAATCCCATCTTCCTGATGACCACATACAATCCCATGACCCTGATCTTATGTAACCAGATAAGTAAGACACAGGACCTCCTAGATCGTTCCTCCTCTACATGGCATCTATATCATGACAAAAGCTTTCTTGTTGGCTACAGAAAAAGAAAAAGCCTAAAAGATATCCTAGTAGGAGCCAAACTGCCAACAGAAAACAGCAAAAATTCAGCTACAGCTAGACAAAAGAAAATGGCATGCAACAACAAGGAATGTCACTACTGCCTAAAACTCAACATAGGTTGCAACATCTAATTGCACATCACCAAAAAGGAATACTACATGGGCCAAACATTGACTGCAATAGCAACAACCTGATCTATGCCGTCAAATGCAAAAAATGTGGCAAGCAGTATGTGGGCCAGAGCAAGAACAATCTGAAGACTAGGTTAAAAGCCCACTTCTATTGCATTATTAGAGACCCACAGAAAACAGAAGTCTCACATCATTTCAATTCACCAGGTCATGACCACCTAGGAGATGTAGAGATGACAGATAACCTAAGGATGTAGGGTAGGGTGGTATATTACATAAGGTTGGAGGTGGAAGGGGAGAGGGGAGACGGGCAAGCGGGAGGGGTGGTGGTAGTAGGGGGGGAGGGGGTCTTCCACCTTCTACCTACCCCTTCTATCTTTCCATGAAGACAAATCAACCTGGGCAATCAACCATGACACAGTGCTCTCAGTGGACCGACTTGACCAAGCACTAGGAGAGGGGAGCTGAGGGTGGGAAAGGGGGTGGGAGGGGAAGACTGGTGGTTGCTCCCAGCTACCGACCCCAGGCCAGGTGGGTGGAGGGGGGGGGGGGGTTGGAGGAAGAGGGCAAAGTAGTGAAGCAGTCCGCTCTGACCCCCCTGTCCCCCCTTCCTAGTTTATAGATGATTATTTTTTGCCACCAAAGCTAAAAAGAAGTTGGTCAGACACTCTGCAGCTTTGACACACTTATACCGGAGAATGATGTGCAGTGAGATGCGCTTTGAATCATGAATGCATAACCTTAACAGATATTGGCTAGTAGCCTCATCATACGAGACTTTACTCTAACATGGCCTGCATAGGACACTCTGAGACTAGCCAATCAAACTAGATATCTTAAGTTAACACCCAGACCATACAGGACGGATATTTTCCAGAACATAACTACTGGTCATAACATCAATTCTAAATAAACCTAACAGAAAAAATTGGGGAACTAATCTAAGTTTCTCCACTTTGACTTAAGAGCAGAGTGGCCCCTGCCACAGTTATAACGAACTTAGTGGACAAGCATGGTCCCTGCCCCTTCCACTTCCTACCCATAAATTGCACTTACTCATGTCCTAATACCCCTTACCAATATGGGACCGGGCTGGACACAAATATTGATGAAGATGTCCATGTCTGACTGAGTGCAGTGCTGTTAGAGGAGAAAGGATCTTTTTGTTTACACATAGTTAGCCCACCAAGGGTACTAATCCTTGGGCCACACCACCCTGCTACAATACTTCTCCAAGCTCACCAGCCAGCCAACAGTGGGCCTACTAGGGCTACTAAGCTCAGGGCCAACTCACACTACAACAACACCTCTGCCTAGGTTAGCAGCCAGCCGTCAGTCAGCCCACTGAGGGAAATAGGCCCCAGGCTGACTCACACTGCTACAACACCTCTGCCTAGCAGCCGGCCCTCAGTCAGCTCCAGCTCCAACACCTCTCCATGCTCACCAGCCGGCCACCACTCAGCCATCAGTCAGCCCAATTAGGCTACTAAGCCAAGGGCCGACTCACACTGCTCCAACACCTCTCCATGCTCACCAGCTGGCCACTAGTCAGCCTAATATAGGCCATATTCCATTTTGCTTGCGATGGGCATTTTACTAGCAGTGTTTGTACCCAGTGCAAGTAAATCAGCGGATCACAAGGTGGAATATAGCCATTTGGTTGCATTGTTGCTTGCATTGGCCCAATGCAAGAGCCATCACAAGTGAAAATTATATGTCCTGACTCATGATTGGATCTCCCCAGTATGCTTCCCTCACCAGCCATAACCCAATCTAAGTACAAAAAGTATTTATATAGACTTTTTTCATTAGGGTGTGGCGCCCCCTGGTGAGGTAAATGGAACCAATGGTTTAGGTCATTTCCCATAGTTAACCTATATGAAGTGAAGCATATAGGTTAACTATGGGAAATGACCTAAACCATTGGTTCTATTTACTTCACTAGGGGGTGCAACACTCTTAATGAAAAAGGTCTATAAATTCAATACCTTTGGTCTTTATCTATCTTGATGTTATTTATCCGAGTTAAATAAAATGATAATACAGTTTTGGTGATACTTATTATGAGATAGGAGAAAAACGGAAACGGTCTGTCTCAATGCACTACCACAACTCAAAGTGTCAACAACACTGTAATGTAACCAACAGTAACCTGCATTGTATCATAGCAACTGAGGATGCTGTGACATCATCAGCTGAATGCTTTCTTCTGATTGGCTGATCAATGGTAGGGTGACAAAAAACTGTCACAGTAACTTACAGTTACTAAGCAACCATACAATAGTGAGTGCATAATCACCATTTCAGAATAAAAGTTGGTATGTTGTAGTTTCATCAATAGAGAATCTTCAGGTGCGAATTTTGACAGAATAAATTTATTCAATTATATGAGATTTATTCTGGTGATTATAATATATTTATAGATAGGATTTTATTAAGCTATCTAATTCTGAGTAAAAACAAGAAAGTTTTGTGTTATTGAGCAGGTCCCTTCAGAAAGGAGAATTCATTCCGATGAAAGCTCTTAAATATAGGAGTAATCCTAGAATTGTATATGAGCAGGGGATTGGTTATAAAGTGGTAGGACTATGTCCAGACATTCAAAAAGGAATGTAAGATGTCACAGGGAGACTGGGTTGTGTATTAGTGCATAGGTATTTGGAACGGATTTTAGACAACTGAGTCTCCCATGGATTAATCCATTAAGTTCAAGCCTTTCGGTACGATGGTCGATAGACGTTGCATCCATCGTTTTTCTTCCCTGTCTCTTTCAATTTGAGACGTTGGATTATCTGGTGGTGATCTAATAAAAGATAAGACTGAGATGCGCATGCCCTCAGTTAAGTTCGGTCTAGTAGTTGGACAGTTATTAAAATGTCGAGCCACTGTGGTGTCATTCTTCGTTTTAATATCTGAGAAATGACCCTGAAAGCGTGTCAAAATTCGGTTTTTAGTTTGGCCGACATATTGTATCCCGCAATGTATGCATGTGATTAGATATATAACATTGCAGCTTTGACAGTTGATATTAAAGAGTGGTGTGAATTCACGACCAGTGGTTAGTGATTTAACCTTGTTAGTGCGATTTAATTTGGGGCAATACCTACAGGTCCCCGGGCGTTTGCATGGATAGAGTTCTACATGTTTCAGCGTTTTCTTAGTGGGGGTGGCGGTGGAAGTGGATGCCCTGACTAGGCAGTCGCTTAAGTTTTTGTTCCTACGTAATCCAAAGATAATTTTGGCATCCATAATGGGGCGGGTAGTTTTGCTCCGTTGAAGGAGTTCCCAGTTCTTTAAAATAACGTCTTTAATAGGCGGATTACGAGGGTTATGCATTGTAATACAGTAGAAAGTATCCTCTGATTCTTTCACCTTATCCCGTGAAGAGGATATAGCTTTCGTGAGGTAATCCTTATTAAGGAGGTCATCCCGGTTAAGCTTGTATGCTCTTTCTAAAGAATTCCTGATGAGTAGTTTCGGATATCCTCTTCGTACAAAGTGAGAGCATAACATAAGAGCATTTCTTAGGAAGTCTGAATCGTAGGTGCAGATTCTCCTCACTCTCAAGAATTGAGAGTATGGTATTCCCTTCAGAACATGTCTAGGATGTTCAGAGGAGAATAATAAATAATTATGGCTATCTGTAGGTTTACAGTATAAAGTAGTCATAAGCCTGTGGTTAGAATCTTTTCTGATGGTCAAGTCTAAAAAGTTGACTTCAGTTGTTGATGTTTCCAGGGTAAATTTAATAGATTCATGACTTTCATTTAGAAATTTTATGAATTTATCTAGTTCATCTTGACCAAAAGTCCAAATAAAAAAGATATCATCGATGAATCTCTTCCAAATGAGTGGTTGTAATCGGTATGAGTATACGAATTGATTTTCAAAATCTCCCATGAATAAATTTGCAAACGATGGTGCTAATTTCGTGCCCATCGCTGTACCCCCTACTTGTAAAAAGTGTTTGTTGTCAAACTCAAAATTGTTGGACTTTAATACTGTGCTTAATAAAGTGCAAATCGAGTGGTTGGTGGGGTTCAAAGAAGGATCCCTTTCTTTGGCCAAGAATTTTCTTACGGCCGCAACACCTTCATCATTAGGAATGTTGGTATAAAGGCTCGTCACATCAAGTGTTGCAAATATTGAGCCCGGAGGAAGGATTAAGTCCTTAATTAATTCACACCACTCTTTAATATCAACTGTCAAAGCTGCAATGTTATATATCTAATCACATGCATACATTGCGGGATACAATATGTCGGCCAAACTAAAAACCGAATTTTGACACGTTTTCAGGGTCATTTCTCAGATATTAAAACGAAGAATGACACCACAGTGGCTCGACATTTTAATAACTGTCCAACTACTAGACCAAACTTAACTGAGGGCATGCGCATCTCAGTCTTATCTTTTATTAGATCACCACCAGATAATCCAACGTCTCAAATTGAAAGAGACAGGGAAGAAAAACGATGGATGCAACGTCTATCGACCATCGTACCGAAAGGCTTGAACTTAATGGATTAATCCATGGGAGACTCAGTTGTCTAAAATTCGTTCCAAATACTTATTATGAGATAGTATGTGGATGGGAAAGGTTGAACATTACTTTACAATATCCTGTGATACAATTTGATTGTTGTTATTTGAAAACTACTAAGGCCACTGGGCTCAGGGCTACCCTACACTGCTACAACACCTCTTCTAGGCTCACCAGCGAGCTTATCATTTTGTATCATGAAACTCTATGAGGCCTGTACCTCAATATTTATTTTTTGTATCTAGCCTTCACCCTTAAAGATCCAGTGACACGACCCTAACTCGTTAACAAAATATATTTCAACATAGAAATATGAATAGATCCCTATAATCTAAATAACTATGGCTCATGGTCTTGTAAAGTTATGTGCAGAATAAGAGTAGAACCTCACTATAGGGCCAGATGACCTAGATACAGTGAGGATGCCGGAAGTGACGTATCAAGATGTCTATGCTACAGTGAACACATACATAATAAGATAAAACAGGCCTAGGTTGGTATAGCACACATTGGTATTTTGTACACTTTTTTCCTCAATTATCCTAAAATATAGACATATAATTATGTAAAATGACAAGATATAGTTGATTGAATTTGCCGTAATGGTTGAACTAACCATGATATGGCGTCATAACCCCTATGAATGTTAAGTGATGATAGCAATAGTTTTTTTCTCATATATATTGGGATGCACAATACAACCCTGTTGGATATTTCTATGAAAATGTAATTGGTATTTTTTAAACATTTTGTGACATATATCGTTGACAATTTCCCACCATATTAACTTATGCGTGAACATTCTAAACTAATGTATCAATGTATAGAGATTGAGCTGACATAAAACTAATTTTTTGGTGAAACTTTCAATTTGACTATTATCAAATCTTATATGTGATATGGGCGTGACGAATGTGCTATGTAATTTATAGGGCCTAAAATTAGTATATCACCTTATGTGGCCCTAATACATAAGGATGACACTTAGAAATGAAAAGTATCATCAACAGATACGCCTTATAGCGGTGTATTAAACAAATAAAACCAGGTTTTCTTATTGCAAATACTGATAAATGCAAGAGAAAAATGTGTACTCATTAAATATAATGAGCAATATACCCTTATTTACTCTAATTTTGGCAATCTGTGAGGAAATTTGTGCTGATAAAAGAAAAATCAACAAGGCATTTCCGCATTATTTACTGTCTCTGTAAATACTCTGAACGTTACTGGTCTTGAAATCTCAGCATTAGCAGCTGATTTATAGATGGGTGAAGACACTCTTGCAGCTAACTTTCCCACACACCTAACTATTCTTTGTATACCACATTCTGCCTATCAAGGGACATGTATGTCACTCATCAGGCATGTGTACACCTTTGCAAACACTCACCAGGTTTTCAAATGCTCATCACCTTTATATTCACTCAGCACCTTAAAAATCGCTCACCACCTTTACAATGGAAATTGCCTAAAGGCTGTATTCTACGATGCATTCACGTACTTGTGTTCATCATTTTACTTGCGTTGACAATTGCGTTGATACTTGCATTCATGGGACGCTATAAGGCTATATTCCACGATGCGTTCAGTGCCACTTGCATTGCTTTAATTACAGAAACGCAAGTTTGCTTGTGTTCTGGGTACCAAAAGCTATATTCCATGATGTGTTCTATGCCACTTGTGTTGCTTTAATTATGGAAACACAAGTTTGCTTGCGGAAATTTATCAACATGTTGGTATCTGAACGCAAGTAAACTTGCACTTCCTAATTAGAGACAACACAAGTGTCTCCGAACGCATCATGGAATATAGCCTTAAATCAGTATGCTATCAAGGCATCTTGTGACGTCACAACATGGCCAGCGCGAAGGGGTGTGAGTGTCAGCTGTCACACCTGGCTGAGCCATATACAGGTGTTAGTAGGGGCTGGCCTGTCGCGTAGCTGGGCCCATGAAACCATGTGTTCGTATCAAAATGTTTCTTTTTTAATATTCTACAAGTTTATTGCCTTTTGCATCGTTGCTCTGATCATGTCCCCGGATCTTTAATAGATAGGGAAACGTAATGATACTATATATCTGGGGGACCTGCCCTTGGTGTCCCTGAGGCAGGATGAGGAAGGGGAAGGCTAAGGCAATATAATTTGTAATGCCCAAAATTTGCATATTCAACTTTAAAATAAAGAAGGGGGAGGCCAGGGATATGCCCTATAGGTGTCCAGGGAGTAGAAACACCCAGGACAGGTCCCCTGCCCTCTCTCTCCTTATCCCACACCCTGAACACCCAGGGCAGGTCCCTCGACCTGCCCCTTCCTTCTCCCACCTCCTGGACACTTAGGGCAGTTCCCCGGACTCCCTCTGCCATCCTACCCCTGGACACCCAGGGCAGGTCCCCCTACCTCTTTCCTTATCCCATCCCCTGGATACCCAGGACATGTTTCAATTTTGAAAATTTTTCAAAAATTTGTATTTAAACCTATCAAACGAGAGGACGCAGAGGTACAACAGAGCTGTGTGACACATTATGTAATAAGCCTGGTGGGTTTGGGCTGACTTGTAGAGACTGGGGTTGAGGTGGGGGTTGGGGGGCTGGGGGAAATCCTAATCAGCCCAGATTGGGCCTCAGGTTCTTGAGTGTGCAGGCCAAGTATATGGACTGCTGGTAGCTGCCTTGAGACAGCGTCCCCACACAAGTCTTAAAAGGTTTTAAAAGGTCTTGAATTGATTTTCTCAAATCTAAGGCCTTAAAAAGTTCTTAAATTTGACAGTTTTGTAGACTTATTTGAATTTTAATTCATATAATATATTCTGGAAAAAAACTTGCTGTCCTTCCAGTCCCTAAACAGGTTAGGAACCAGCTTCAGCACCCCAAGAGGACTGAAATTTGATAATTAAAAAAGGCTTTGTAAGAAGGGGCCTTGACTAAGGTAGACTGCATGTAGTTGGTACTGGGCATGTCCAGAGCCTGGGGGCCATGCAGGTTACTGTGATGGTTGTAAAAGTCCATGGCTTCTGTCTTGTTGGTTGTGGGGGTAGGAGGGGGAATGGGAGTGGGGCAGAAGGCGGAGTGGGGCGGGGATGATAAGTAGTTAATAGAACTCACATTAGGGACAACTTTTTCATGATACTGCTCCTTTAACCCCTTCCACCCCATAAGGCCATATTTGGCCACCACATAAGTGTTACCCATAAAATGGCACCTCTTTTGGGGTTTTATTCTGATTATAAAATGGGTATTTCACCTACACTTATGAGGTAAATATCAAAATATTCCCAAAGTTCCAAGGAACCTTACACTTTTTGTATTATTTTTCTATGATGCTTAGATATTTCAGAACATGTGTTCCAGTAAAGGCCATTATGGTCAATATAGGGCAAATCTGCCTATTCTGGAAAATCAGCCTCTTGAAAGCATTAATTAAGGATGATTGGTGGAAAAACATTTTTCCATTTAATTTTGTGGAAAAGTTTGACTTAGATAGAAATTTCCTGAGAATTCAATGATTTTCATAAAAATATCAAATCTTTTGCAAATGATGCATTATGGGAAATTTGCAATGGAATGTTTTTTTTCATGGAAATCCTTATTATAATAAGGTTGTTAGGTTGCCATGGTTACAGAAAAAAGAACGTTCCAAGTCAATGGAACAATTTTCAGGAGTAATGTGGGAAATATTTTTTTCTGCCTTATATTTCAAACGGTTAGATAAAAGACCAAGTCAATCAAAAGTTATTGTACTTTAAACATTTTTCTGAATAAAAAATTCTTTTTATTCTAAATATACAAGGTCAAGTTAGAGCTACCATAACATGGACACAAAGATGACTATCAGAACTGGGGGGTTTCTATTGTACAAGTAGTAGGGAAGTTCAAACGACCATATCTAAGCTTCTAAAAGGAATATTTTCAAGCGGTTTGCAGCTTTAGAAAGCATTTCTTCTGTAGTCCGAACATATTTTTATCTGCTATTCTCAGGAATAGAGGGTTGAAGGGGTTAATAGCAGTAGAAATATTTTACATTCAGAAGAAAATTGTGGAACAAATTGCTATTTTCAACAAAAATCCTGGTAACTATGGCACCAAACTCACTTTAAAAACACATTTGTGACCCCCCACCACTAAATGAGGCATAAGTCGCTCAGATCAATTCTGAGGAAATGGTAAAAAGAAGGCAAAAGGGTACAAAACTCAATAGAAAATTGAGTTTTCTACAGAAATGACATGAGGAAATGGGAAAAGAAGGCAAAAGGGTACAAAACTCAATAGAAAATTGAGTTTTCTACAGAAATGACATGGGAAACACCTATATATTATATTTTTGGCACAAACTAAATGGAATTATGGATTCAATATGTGTAATTAATAGTTTTTCCTGGTGGCTATTTATAAAGTCTATGGAAATTGTCCTTACCATGAAGAGAAGTACTCTCTTTGAAGTCATTTTTCCAAGAATGAGGTATCTAATGGATGTGATTTCAAACATTCATAACTTTGGTGTGAATACTGTTAGAAACATAATTCTTTGACCATTCTAAAGATCAATTCATCAACACTTATAATATTTAAATTCGTTGACTGAGTAATAAAAGGTCGTATCTCAAAAAAATCAATATTATTTTTATTTTTGAATGTGTTTCCCTTCCCCCTAAGGTATTTAAAAATTTTGAAATTTTTGGAATTTTTCAAATCTTTGGAATGTTATAACCCAGTAAACAAAGGTCGTATCTACACATTTTCACTTTTTGTTGAGTAATAAAAGGTCATATCTGAAAAGAAGTAATTTAGATTTTCTTAGTAAAATATAATAATTTATGCAAAATTAAAATATCTAATGATTCAGTTTTTCACATAACTATCATATGAAATGTATAGTTAGATATTATGGTTAAATTCATATAATTAATAGAAGATATAGGAATATAATTACAAAATGTTGTATACGACCTTTGTTTACTCAAGTTTTTGGTTGGATGTTGAGTAATAAAAGGTCGTATCTGGGCTGCAATTAAATATGATAGTTTAAAAATCACAAAAATGTTAACTATTCTATGGTAATCAAATGAAATTTAGACTAGCATTGTGGTGTAAGTTCAGGAATATTATATTGTCTTATTTGTGTCAGTTAAACTGATTTAATTGATACTTATCTAAAATTTGTATATGCTAGATACGACCTTTTGTTGTTCACTGATTTCCGACTTTCCTCCTTAAAACTGAGTAATAAAAGGTCGTATCTGGAAGAAATGATGTACATGCTGCCATACCAACATCCTTGTGATCTAAGAATATTTATAATTGTGATCAAAGTACTTTTAAACATATTATTATTCCTCATGATTAGATATTATGATGATTTAGCAGATGTTTAGAATCATACAGAGCTTTAAAACATGTCAGATTTCTTAAATCTTCAATTACTCAAAACAAGCTTTTGTCAGATACGACCTTTTATTACTCAGCCAACGTAAAGACTCTCAATTTTCAAATCTGAGACTTATGCCTGATTATGTGGTTGGGGTCACACTTGACAATTTAACACAATGTCACTGATACTTCAATTTGACACCTTACTTGATTTTCTATCTGAATTAACATCAAAGAGATATTCAGAGGGAATTTAGCAGAAAAATGGCCGTTTTTGACAAATATCCTGGTAACCATGGCAACCAACTCACTTTAATAATAAAGTTAGCAATTCAAAACCATAGTACTAACTGAACACTTCAATTTGACGCTTTAGTTAGTTTTCTATTTTGATTAGCAGTGAAGATATGGTACATTCAAAAGGAAAATAAGGAAAAAATTGATATTTTTAACAAAAGATCAGGTAACCATGGCAACCAACTAAACTCTAGAATCAAATTTAATGCTTCCATGCAATATCACTAACTGAACTCTTCAATTTGACACCCTGGTTGCATTTTTGTTTTAATTAGCAGTAAAGATATCATATATTCTGAACGAAAATGGGGGGGAAACGGAATTTAAAAAAAACTATGGTAACCATGGCAATCATGGCAACTAAATCACTCTTATATCAAATTTAGGAGTTTGATATGATAGCACTAATTGAATACTTCACTGTGACACCGTACTTGCATTTCTATCTTAGTAAGTAATGCATATATGGTGCATTTAGACAGAAATTGGGGGGGAAATGGCTATTTCTTACAAGAAATCTGGTAACCATGGCAACCAACTAACTGTAAAATCAAATTTAGTACTTCCATACAAAAGCACTAACTGAATACTTCAATTTGACACCTTACTTAAGTTTCTATCTTAATAAGTAATGAATATATGGTGCATTTAGACAGAAATTAGGGAAAAAATGGCTATTTCTTACAAGAAATCTGGTAACCATGGCAACCAAATAACTGTAAAATCAAATTTAGTACGTCCATACAAAAGCACTAACTGAATGCTTCGATTTGACACCTTACTTAAGTTTCTATCTTAATAAGTAATGAATATATGGTGCATTTAGACAGAAATTAGGGAAAAAATGGCTATTTCTTACAAGAAATCTGGTAACCATGGCAACCAAATAACTGTAAAATCAAATTTAGTACGTCCATACAAAAGCACTAACTGAATGCTTCGATTTGACACCTTACTTAAGTTTCTATCTTAAGTAGCAGTCAAGATATGGAACATTCAGAAGGAAAATGGGGGAAAAAATAGCCATTTTCTAAGGTATTCTGGTTACCATGGCAACCAACTCAACCTAGATACCAATTCAACATTTACAGGCAAAAGCACTAGTTAAATGCTTCAATTTGACACCTTGCTTGCGTTCCTATCTTAATTTTTGTCAAAGATATATGGCATTAAAACTTATATCAATGTGCACTTTATGGCTATATATATTATATAAAAAACCAGCATTAGGTGTACACTTATATATGCCTGAATAATATGCCAAAACACTCTTCACCCATGGTGATAAATTTCCCGATTTTTAATGCAATGATCAATCAAGACTCTGATTATAAATTAGATAGCTCTTGGTGTGTTTTCCATGCAAAATTAATCTAATGCAACATATAGACCCTATTTAGAGCATAGGGCCAGATATAGTTGTGTACACCTAATGCTGGTTTTTTTCGCATCACAAGATATGCAGTATGAAAATTTCAGTTAAAAAATTCTAATATTAAAAAAATAGGAAATTTGTCGAGGTTATCAAAACTAACTTGTTTAAGTTTTAACAACCCAATTCAATTGTATTTAGCATTCAGTTGTATGTTTTAAACGTGTCCTAATACTCTGAACATTAGGGGCACACGAATATGTGCCTCTAATCCTGGTGTGCCCCTAATGCTGTTTTTTTTGGATAGTAGTGTACACCTAATGCTGGTTTTTTATATATATGTATATATATATGTATATATATATATATATATATATATATATATTTGGGAGTGTATAATTTTGAAAAAAAAAATGAAAATGAAAATCCACACAAATTTTGTATTACTGAAACCACATGATAGGAAATGGAGCTATCGTCGATATTATAACTTTTTGTGAACGCGATTTTTCATACTTTTTTTCTGATGGCCCCCCATGACTATAGAATTTAAACATCAAATGCAAGCCACGTACTGTACACGGGTTGCATCTGGATGATGTCTAAGCAGGAAGATCAGGGCTATGATATCCACCACTGTCAATTTGGTCCTGGCGATTTCAACTGCAAATGGGAACTTCAGGTTTCCAACAACTTTGGCCATTTCACTCATCTGGCTCTCATGGGCAATTTGAAGAGCTTGGAGATTGCTGGCAACTCCCTTTGATTTAAACAGAAATTGCACACATAATTACCCAAACAGTGCATTTTGGATGATGGTAAAACAATAATGACTAAATTTAGAACCTATACAAGTAACATGTCTTTTCAACAAAGCAGTTTTTTGTAGTGTCTTTTAATACCAAAGTAGTTTTATGTGTTATAAGAATTCATATGTAACTTATCAAAACTGATATCTTTATATCTGATTAGGTGCAAGTACTGCTATGATTACTGTCTCCATTGATTGGCAATTGGATATGTCACAAAAAGTGCTTACAATTCATCTGTGGGCTTATTTTTTAAAAACATATTTTGGGAGACAGGTATTTTTGTCCATGGAGACACTAACTGTAAACCACTGATTAGAGACTGGTAATTGTTAAAAATCAGTTAAAAAAATATTTGTCCTGAAACTTCATACAATTAAGTAAGTTACTTACAACCACAGAATCTGTCAGGATCTTTTTGATTTCCTCTCCAGTTTGTGTGGGACCAATCACTGCAGTTGATATGTTCTTGATTGTGTCATTTTCTTGGTTAAATGCCAGACCGTACAGAAACAATAGGGCCATATTAAACTGCTCTGACTTGGACAGCCGCCCCATTATTTCTTTGATTTGTTCAGGATCTTTTTTCAAGAGTCCTGCCATGGCCAGAAACTCTTGGATGGACAAATGCACAAACTGACTCAAGACCTCATTTCCCTCTTTCTGCTCAGGATCTGGCATTTCAGTCTGCATCAGCAAACCAGCTCTCCTCATGCTGTGAACTGCAAATGAGAATTTGAAAAGTAATGGCTATATTAATGTCAATAGGAGCAACATCTTTTGGATTTTTGTTTCTTATATTTCAGTACAGGGCTTGTTATATATATAGGCAGGCATATATATATATATATATATATATATAAATATATCCAAAACCTTAGTTGCATTTGATTAATGGATGATATTCAATTATTCCCATAAAGATCCTATTTGGCAATCAATATGCAAACAGATGTACCATTTGCATTTACTACATGGAAAATGTACTTATGATTTACTCAAATAGAAAATTTAATCTGAAATTTAAATAGTATTATGAAAGTTATATATAAAGGCATACCCAAGAAGTCTGCACTGGTTGAATTTGTTTTGTCTGCAGAGGGGTTATTTTCAGTAGTTGCATCACTGCATCCCTGTAGGTTTCCCCTTGGTGTGGATTTGACTTTGTGGTCTGTCCCTGCCTCAATCTTTACCTTGCTCATACCTGTCAATATGAAATATATTTGGATATATCATAATAACCGTATCTGTTGTGAATATAATGCCAGTGTTCCAATTATAACTTCCATTGATGTTGAGGAAATTTTGGAAAGAACTTAGGGCAATTGAGTATGTTTTACAAGTAACTCTTTGGTTAGAAAGGGTTAAACAATCAAAAGTTCCTTACATGATTCAATGTTAAGCTTCTGGAGGTCATGCTGGTCAAAGACTAGCCTTGGAAGACCTTTCACGTCGCAGTCTACCAAACCGTCAAAGGCCAGTCTGGACAGCAGAACAAGGGTTGGAGCCACCTCTTTATAAAAGGCTTTCACTGACAACCTTTCTCTCCGCGATCGCTGCATGTACATCTGCAAGTATCATAATTATCATGAATTCAAAATTAAATTATAATTTGACAGCCATATAAACTATAAAAAAGAGGGAAGATTATAATATTCTCCCCACAATTGCAAAGAATTTTATTATTTAGCCTAAATGTGGAAAACCCCATGTCAGATCCAGGATTTTAAAAGGGGATGAGCAGCATATAATATATGCTTGTCATGCATTTATGTGCACATGTGACATTTTCCTGTTTGTGTAATTTAAGTCCCCATGAAAAGTGGCGGGGTCGGGATCCCATTGTAACCCCATCTGGATGTCCCCCTCCTCCCTGGATGTTCTAAATATTGGAACCACCCCTGCAGGTCTCACGGAACTAATTGTGGCACCATATGTAGTGTCATTCTATCCCGAGGTGAAGGGAATCACTGGATTTGAGTGGCTGATAATGAACTAAGGAAAACTGACAGGACTGAATAAAAAGTCACAGGATACACCCTATCATTTGTGAGTTGTTTGGTAAAAATGAATGCTTGATCTCTGCTTGTTGGTAGGAGTCAGTGTGATTTTTAAATAGGTTCTGTGCCCTGTGAATGTAACCACTGCAAAACTGGCAAAATGAGGGTATATCCACATTTAGGACCCATGCTTTAGATTTTGATGGGGAACCCACCCTAAAATTCAAATATTTTGTATATCAAAGAGGTCTCAACCCGGAAATGAGTCAATCTGAGGTGGCGCAAAATTCTAAATATTTTTTTCCCTGCTAGGCTACATTAAACTATACAGGAAAACAATTAGTTCCGTGAGACCTGCAGAGAAGAGTGTGTTCACCTGCATGATGTAGGCTGTGATCTGTGTGTATGTGACAAGCTTATCCGGAATCCCTTCATCGTCCCCGAGCAGATGACAGAGAGCAGCACAGTAGAAGGTGATGGCACAGACAGACAGCAGGATGGGGTTCTTCACCAATGTCTGCTTCACAAACTCTCTCCGATCTTCAGTTGCGTTTTTGTCCACGAACTCCATGACACGTTCTCGTGTAAGCCCCATCAGTTCAACCATCATGAGTTGCTGGGTAAGTTCCTTTTCTTTGAGGTTACATTCAACCACTCTGAGGTCAGCAAATGGTCTGAAGGTAAAAAATGATGACTGTGATTGAATAGACCTGTCCACTTTAGGATGTATTGCTGGCATGATACAGAGGTCGGACATAAGTGCAGTTTTTGCAAAAGTCAGCCACTAATACAAATCTAAATGAATGAGTTAGTACTTGTGTTTCTAAGTCAATGAGGTGTTGATAAATTAGGATGAATTACCATTTTCCCTCAATTGGGTAATTACTTCCATTTCAGGTGAACCAACATAAGGTATGTTTTTGTGATTTTAGGGTTGGACATTGTGGGCAAAGCTGAAAGGCTTCAACACTGTCCCCTATGGGAAAATGCCATTTTTGCTTTCCAGTCCTACAGCTATATATTTAACATCATATTGAAAGTAAAAGCTTATTAAGTTTAGTGTTGGGTAAAACTAGTAGGAACATTACTGTGAATCAAGTATGAACATTTTTCTACAAATGTTGATATCATATGAATAAGGGGTGGGCTAGCTGGCAAAGTGGACAGGTCTTGAGGATCATCGAGAAATGATATCATTATTTTATCCTTTTTTCACCAAATCTCAATATTTACATACTTCATACAGGGGTTCTAAGTAAGGGCTTTAGAATGCCTCCCCCTCCTGAATAATCAGATAATTCTGAAAAGAAATCCCTTTACTGTATCATCCTAATTATCAGGTATGATATTCAAATTAGGCCTCAAAAGTACATGACACTCACAGTTGGATATCAAAAAGATGGCTTGATGTAAAATAAATTAGAGTGAGGCTTTCCAATTGCAATCAATCATCAAATTTTATGGCATATATTTCACTGAATTTCTTTAGAATAACCATGAAGTAGGATATAGGTCAAAGTGTATGTATATTTACCTTGAGCTAACAATGAGAGTTGTCCTTGGGAGACATTCCCTCCTCATCAGACCAAAGCACCATTCCAGAGGATCTACCTGGTCTTGTAGATCTCTGATGGTGCTTTTAGTGTCCCAAAGTCCCTTGAAATTTTGGATTTCATCAATACCATCTGCAAATTGAAAGAATTTGCTATAACATTTTCACTGAATGTTAACATATCATATAGTTCAATGACTTTGCACTGAAAATGACCGTATAAGAAATTGAGTATCTTCTAAAAGTCATGATGGCTTAATGAGGTAGTATAGATGATGCTTAGGCAAAGCAAGAAAAGTCATTACAAATTTTGAAAAGTGAATTATTAAGATGGTTGATAAAGAATTCTAAATACTATGTAGAAAAATTGGAAATGTTTTTATATATTTGAGACTTGATCAATATATAGACATTTAATTCACTACTCATTTGTTCAGAGGCACTCACCCATGATCAGTCCTATTTTGCCTTCATTATGGTGAAGCCACTCAGGAGTCAGGGGAATGCCATCTTTGCCTGTATTATAGACAGCATACAGGCTTAACAGATGAGACAAATCCATCTTTCTATCAATTGTCATCAGATATCGCAAGTTCAGCAGAAACAAAGCATTGAATTTTATCGCCCATTCGCCATTCGCCCATCTCCACAACAGTCGCTGAATGAGTGTTGTTTTTCCAATTCCAGCCCTTCCACGGACCAGAACATACTTTTGGAAATCTTCTGTCCTGACCAAATCCTCATCTTGAATGTCCCTTCCTTCATGCTTCTCCAGTCCCTGTTGGTAGAGATCTGGTCTCTCCAGTGCATCTCTCTGCATGGTGCCCATGGAGGTGTTGGACAGAAGTTTCAGTCTGACATACTGCGTGTCAAGATCAATCGGTCTATCTAGCCTCTGTTCAGTTATGTGTCGCTTGCGATGAATGTCAACTACTACAGAGTTTTTTATTTCCTCTGAAAATAGTAAAAGGAAGCATATCATATTCATTATTTCATGCAAAAGATCTGAAGTCTTAGATACAGCAGTCCTCCTAAATACAGTGCTCATAATCTTATCCCCATCCTATTGGTTCTTTGGTTACCTCATGTTTTCCCAGTGAGAATCAGTGTTGGTCTAACCCTGAATTCCAATAGGTTTTATGGATTATTTTAAGGAAGCACAAGGAGAATTATTTCCAAATTTTCAGAATAACTAAACTTGGCCCATTTCTTTTCAGAAAATTTTAGTGAAACTTTCTTAAACCTTTTGTTTTTTTTTATTAATCAAAATATCAACTTCAGGGTTACCTCTGATTTTCCAGATGATAGTGGTCTATGCAACCAAGAGTAAACATATCACACAGATCGAATTGAAATAGAGATATACAGCTTATTCAATGTAATAAATCTATATTACTTTTGTTTATGGATAGTTGTAAGAATTCTTTATGTACATACCTCTGAAAACAATGGAATCTGGTAAGATGTGGTACATGAAGGTCTTATTCATGTGACTTGTGCTGATTACTGATTCAGTGATGGCATTTGCAATATGGCTCTGGTTCAGCTCTTTGCCAGAACAAACACTTATGAAGCCAGTCCTGTTTTTCTGACTGCAAAATGGTTTGAAGGAAAAGTTATTTCTCTTGTATTCAATTATATCATGTGGCATTAATTTAAAAGCTATGAATACCATGCAACGTGGTATAGACTTTTGAAATATTTCAATGTGTTACAGCACTACTGCTGGAAGATCTTGTGTATGTGCAGGAAGTGGTTAAAAGATTTTCTTTTAAATAAAGAAAAATTGCCACATTTGGTTTTTCAAATCCCTCATTTTTTGACTAAAGGTGCATCCCCACAGGGCGACTAGTTTCACTTCGTCGTCGACGACGATGCATTCGTCGGTAAGTTGGACGACTAAAGACTCGTCGGGCGACTAAATGCACATCGTTGTCCGCAAAATATCGGACATGTCCGATTTTTTCAGCTAATTCCTTGACGATTAGTGCATCTAGTCGCCCGCCAATAAGGCGCCAGTGATTTTCAGCTTCGTCGTTGACGACCAAGAACAACTAGTCGCCGTGTGGGGATCCAGCATTAGGGAATACTGTATAGGTCTGGACCATTAAATTCGACAGGGCAACATGGCCATTTCTTAAAATTGACATGCAACATGGACCCTAAATGACATGACAGACAGCTTTAAAACCTTAATGACATGCGACAAGGACATTTTCTTAAATCAGAGATACGACATTGAGAAAAATAAGAATGCGAAAAGGACATTTTCTTAAATCAGAGATACGACATTGAGAAAAATAAGCATGCGAAAATAAGACATGCGACATTGCCATTTTTTAAATTCCACATGCAACATCGGGACCCCCCCCCCCCCCGTCCAGAGCCCCTACTGTGCTGAAATGTTGTTATTATAATTGATGACACCGATGATTCACACTTTATCATTGATTTGTAACTGATCATAAGAATAGTTACATACTGCAGAATTGCCTTTCTATTATAAAGGGCATATTTTCATTTGTGTGGGTAACACATAACTTCAACATTGATCAGTGGACAATACATCAATGATTGTTGGAAATACACTTACCAAAATACGTTCATTTTCACAACTACGCCCACATTCAATTTGACTGTGATCGCCTTTGTAATCTGAAACAAGAACAGCGAAGATTTCTTTTATCTAGATTGTACACATGTATTCAAAAAATGGATTTAAACTGATGCAGTTATCTATTTCAGAATTATAATGTAGAACTTTCATGTAGAATAATATTCTAAACTATATTATAGTGCTTGCGCAGATGTGGTTATGAGACCACTAGTACCTTTAGGTGATCACCATGTACCCATCTGTAATAAGGTAATTATCTTAGTTAATAATTTATGATAATTATGACTTCAAATAACTGTTTTAGATTCAACATATATATGTATTCTAGAGCTTTTTTAGTTATTGTGTATAATAAGCATTTTAAAATGGTCACCAATTTTCACTGATTATAGTGGGTATGTTTGTTGGGTTAGTTTAACGTCCAGCCAACCCTTCAGACTGCACAAGGTAATGCCTTTCAGCTAATGTTATACCAAATGGGGGGTGACCGAATCTACGACACGAGGTGCCTATTTGCAGCAGTGGGACCAAATAAGCACCACATCTGGGCATTGTGATGTCATCTGGATGTCTAAAAAGCAAAAGCGGAATATTTGAATTCTGCTCACTGCGGTTTTAATATCCTCTGCAAATGAGTTGTATTCTGGTGATTCGACCTCAGTGTATTCTAAACTACAATCTTCTTTGATGATGAAAGAACAATGTAGTCTCGATGTTCCTGGAAAAATCGGATCATTAAGATATTGCGGGTTTCTCTATGGTAAAATAGGCTTGCATATTTGATAACATGATATTAATATCATTCTATTTACTTGGTCAAAGCCATTAAAACTAGTTTTTATAGCTTACTTCTACCTGTGTCCTGCTTCTTAAACAACAACCACTAAGTTTTACTTAATTTCTGTTTCATTAAGGTTCTTTTGGTCAGATTTAGGCCTCTGCCAGGATGTGAACTGGTCTGTAAAGCTTTATTTTGTCAAAAAGTTGATCTTAGAAATACAAAGTCAAGATCTAATATCTTTTTCTCTAAGGTTTGATGAAAAAAACACCTAAAGCCTAAATAAATATTCTAAAATTTCATAGACATCCGTTGAATGTCTGCATAACTTATCATGAATTCAGAATTGCAGACAATGTCATGAAACACTGGCCACTTTTATATTTATTCACCTGCCACATCACTTAATGGAAAAACCATTTCAGATAATTTTGGCTAATTTCTGATCAAGGGCAATGATTCCTGATGATGTCAATCACGAGATTCGTCCACAATTTCAGTTGCATCACTCATTGGATTCCCCCAGCCCCGACTTAGATTACAAACTTATGGAAACCAAAAAAAAAATCTCATACATCAGGTACATTACAGGTTATGGAGAGATCTTGAGATTTCAAAGGTCACCTGAAAGACAAGTAAAGATCTTGTAAAGATCACCTTCCAATTACTATTAATGTACCATAATGGGCCTTTATACAAAATTTGGATTCATACATGTTAACCTTTCAGTGTGGAATAATTTAAAAAAACAATTTAATAAATCTATTACAACTCACTATGTCCATGCAGGTCTTCAGGAGTTGGCTGGGTAAGGCGGGAACATTTTGCTGGTATATACGAGAGTTGCTCTGTAGAGGAGGATGGACGCTTCTTAGCGGAGGCCTGCTAGATGTGATAAAGCAAACATTTTTTATGTAATAATTTTATACACATTTAATCAATAATCAATGATAAATTTAAAACAAAACCCTCATATTCAAACAATGGTAAAATAGCTTGTTTTTGAATTTGGTTATATATATCAAATTTATAACAAATATGAGAAAATGTAACAAATATCTATAATTGATTGTTTGCAATCTGATCATTACCAAATATAAGACTTTGGGGTTCATTTGACTACATTTATGTAGCATATGGAGATAGAATTGTGCATTTAGATTTACCAACATTCAATTTCGAATTATTGCAATCTTCTCATACTGTCAAATTTTTTTAATTTTTTTAAGTTGTTTTTATTTGGGTAATTTGGGTTCAGCATTGCTGATCTTCCACCCGCTCCCGCTGATCTTCCACCCGCTCCCACAAAGTAATGTAGATTAAGCTGTCACCTCTTACAAATTACACTCCAATTATTACCCTAACTATAGAAATACAGTCATCAGGATATGAATTAATATTACAACTACAGATTTTGGTAACCACAGTCATCATTCATTTACAATATAAAGATCATTGGGTCCAATATGCTTCCCTTTGATATCCCTCTAAATTCAGGCATACAGGCCCAGTTGAAAACAAGATATCATACATTTCCATTTGGTGCATCCATCTGCAGCTCATCTTGGTCCATGTAGTTTGAAGGGTCTAGGCCCAGGAGTCTGATGACATGGTCCTGGTCATTTTGATGGAGACATCTCATCAAGGAGTGATACCTCCAGCAAGGTCCCCGCTCAATGAATCTCAGCAGTCTATCCACCATCGTGCTTGTTGTAGCGTTGAGCTAAAAGTTAGAGATAAAGGTTAAGACATTCTGTTATTGGTCTAGATCTGATAGCACGGCACAGCCATTTCTCAAGTTTGACATGCTACACAGCCGTTTTAAGGGACAACAACAGGCAACAGAGCCATTTCGATTCAACCATGCAACATAGCAATGTCTTAAATGCAACAAGGAATATTCATATTTCTTAGGGACAACAACAGACTACAAAGGCATTCCTTAAATTGGTAGGAAAGGGGTGCCTCAAATTAATTTGTAATAGATTTTAATAAATATTTCTATTTGCAATGCAATAGAATCACCAATATAGGATATAGTCTTTTTGGGGTCCGTGAAGAAAATCAACCATCATTACTATAGTGGATTTGGCCTACCTATAAATACATATCAAATATGCTGAAAATGTCAAGTCAAAAATACTCCTAACAATTGTACTATCAAACTTTTCTACAATCTATAACCTGTTACCTTGCCTATCCAGTTTATGTCTGAAGAGCCTTATAGAGATAAGGCCAAAGAGTTAAGATTTAAATAAGATTAAATAGATCATAATATTATATCATATCACGAGACATAGTCTGGTATCTCAAGAACATCGTTCTTCAGTAATCAACAATCATTAAGGAAAGCCAAGGCCAAGGGTTATAAAGAACCCATAAGCAACAGTTCTGTAATTGAGTTTTCATTGCATAAAAGAGAATATTATTGTGATTACTTGAATTTCGTCCATATCCCGTATTGCCACTACGGAGTTCTGCACAAGATATGGCCACAGCGGTGCAATATCAACAGTTTCTATAAGGTCTGGACAATTTGTTTGAATTCTTTCACGCAGATCTGCATTGAGGCAAACAAGTTGATGTTGACTTTTGTTTCTTTGGTCCCAAATAGGAAATGTTGGAGACGCCATGCTATCTGAAGAACATCAACAGATCATAGAAAATTACTATCATTTTACAACAAGCACAAATAATTTATAGGGGTCATAGGCTATTTAATGAAAGTACCTAACAATACCTATTTAAAGTTATTTACAATGTCATGGCAATATTTTATGACAGATGCTATTGTGCACAGAGGTAGCAATTAAATACCTCGTGCATATATGATTAATAAGAATGGAATGGTAAATTAATAGAAGGTCACCAGACTGTAAAAGATATATCATAAAACATTTCAAAATTGTAAGGAGAATTCTACATAATAAAGCTATTATGGGTAGCGCATCTGATGGGTATAGTAGACCTGTGTCTGTAATGGCAGGTGAACACAGTCTATCAGCGGCAGCACTACCTGAAGGGAAAATCAATAATCAAGGGATATAAAGAATGATGACGGCTGGATAGAGACAGAGTTAACCGATATACGTTTGGATCAACACAGATCTTGGGGATCCAGGGGTTTGGATAGTGTTAGCGTCTGGTGACAAATATTGGAACTACAGCTGTCTGTGAGGCCATATGGAGATAGGCGGACTTCACCAAGGAAGCTTACCTCCTGGTCAATGAACGATCTTTGTACATAGGACTGTACTTTATGATAACTACGCTGGCTTTGTGAGGCTTTTGATATTCTACAATAAAATTGACTCTCTGCAAAATGTTGTTCACGTTCTGGATCTGAATGCCCAGAGTGTGGATTAGCTCTACCACCAGCTAGCTGTTGTTCTTGAAGACGCATAAAAAACTAGGCACTAGTGCACTACTACCTGGGCTAGTGCAAATTTCCAACCACTAGCCCGGTTGATTAGTGCAGAAATAATTAAGATTTATCCCTGACATCCGCTAAGTTTTATTTGATTTCTGTCTCATTAAGATTCCTGTGGTCAGGTTTGGGCCTCTGTCAGGATATGAACTGTTCTGAAAAGCTTTATTTTTTCAAAAAATTGATCTTAGAAATGCAAAGTCAAGATCAAACATCTTTATATCTAAGGCTTGATGAAGAAAACACCTAAAGCCTAAACATATTCTATAATTTCATAAACATCCGTTGAATATCTGCATAACTTATCATGAATTCAGAATTGCAGACAATTTTATGGAACACTGGCCTCTGTTATATTTATTCACCTCTCACATCACTGAATGGAAACACCATTTCAGATAATTTTGGCTAATTTCTGATCAAGGTCAACGATTCCTGATGATGTCAATCATGAGATTCATCAAGAATTTCGGTTGCAACTCTCATTGGATCCCCCCCCCCCCCCCACTTAGATTACAAACTTATGGACAAAAAATCTCATACATCAGGTACATTACGGGTTATGGAGAGATCTTAAAACTTCAAAGGTAACCTGAAAGACTTGTAAAGGTCTTGTAAAGATCACCTTCCAATTACTATTTATGTACCAGAATGGCCCTATCTACAAAATTTGGATTCATAAACGTTCAGGTTTCTGCATGGAATAATTAAAAAACAATTTATTAAATCTAATACAACTCACTAAGTCCATGCATGCCTTCAGGAGTTGGCTGGGTTAGATGGGAACATTTTGCTGGTATATCACAGAGTTGCTCTGTAGAGGAGGATGGCCACTTCTTAGCGGAGGCCTGCTAGATGTAAAAGCAAACAATTTTTTATGTAATAATTTTATACACACTTAATCAATAATCAATGATAAAACTAAATCAAAACCCACATATTCAAACAATGGCAAAATAGCTTGTTTTTAAATCTGAGTAGCCGTAAATCTAGTTTTACATCTTTAAATTTTAACATATATGAGAAATTGTAACAAATATCTATAATTATGTGCAAGTGCAATCTCATCATTACCAAATATAAGGCTTTGGGGTTTGTTTGTTTGTTTGTTGGGGTAGTTTAATGTCCGGCCAACCCTTATGGGTTCTTTCCAGACTGCACAAGAAGACTTTGGGGTTCATTCATCTTCATTTATGTAGCATGTGGAGATAAAATCACGCATTTAGATTTACCAACATTCAATTTCAGATTTTTGCAATCTTCTCATATAACGAAATTATTTAGATTAAGTTGTCATCTAAAACAGACTACATAACAATTATTCCCCAAAGTATACGAATACAATCATCAGGATATAAATCAATATTACAATAAAGAATTTTGGTAACGTGTTAACCACATCATTCATATAAAATAATAAAGATCATTTGGTGCAATATGCTTCCCTTTGATATCCCTCTATATTCAGGCATACTTGAGAAAACATGAGCCCAGATGAAAATAAGATATCATACATTTCCATTTGGTGCATCCATCTGCAGCTCATCTTGGTCCATGTAGTTTGAAGGGTCTAGGCCCAGGAGTCTGATGACATGGTCCTGGTTATTTTGATGGAGACATCTCATCAAGGAGTGATACCTCCAGCAAGGTCCCCGCTCAATGAATTTCAGCAGTCTATCCACCATCGTGCTTGTTGTAGCATTGAGCTAAAAGTTAGAGATAAAGGTTAAGACATTCTGTTATTGGTCTAGATCTGATAGCACGGCACAGCCATTTCTCAAGTTTGACATGCTACACAGCCGTTTTAAGGGACAACAACAGGCAACAGGGCCATTTCGATTCAACCATGCAACATAGCAATGTCTTAAATGCAACAAGGAATATTCATATTTCTTAGGGACAACAACAGACTACAAAGGCATTCCTTAAATTGGTAGGCAAGGGGTGCCTCAAATTAATTTGTAATAGATCTCAATAAATATTTCTATTTGCAATGCAATAGAATCACCAATATAGGATATAGTCTTTTTGGGGTCCGTGAAGAAAATCAACCATCATTACTGTAGTGGATTTGGCCTACCTATAAATACATATCAAATATGCTGAAAATGTCAAGGTCAAAAATACTCCTAACAATTGTACTATCAAACTTTTCTACAATCTATAACCTGTTACCTTGCCTATCCAGTTTCTGTCTGAAGAGCCTTATAGAGATAAGGCCAAAGAGTTAAGATTTAAATAAGATTAAATAGATCATAAAATTATATCATATCACGAGACATAGTCTGGTATCTCAAGAACATCGTTCTTCAGTAATCAACAATCATTAAGGAAAGCCAAGGCCAAGGGTTATAAAGAACCCATTAGCAACAGTTCTGCAATTGAGTTTTCATTGCATAAAAGAGAATATTATTGTGATTACCTGAATTTCGTCCATATCCCGTCTTGCTACTACGGAGTTCTGCAAAAGATATGGCCACAGCGGTGCAATATCAACAGTTTCTAAAAGGACTGGACAATTTGTTTGAATTCTTTCACGCAGATCTGCATTGAGGCAAACAAGTTGATGTTGACTTTCGTTTCTTTGGTCCCAAATAGGAAATGTTGGAGACGCCATGCTATCTGAAGAACATCAACAGATCATAGAAAATTATTATCATTTCACAACAAGCACAAATAATCGGGGGTCATAGGCTATTTAATGAAAATACCCACCAATACCTATCTAAAGTTATTTACAATGTCACAGCAATATGTTATGACAGCTGGAGAGGCTATTGCTTATCTTGAGAGATTATTCAGAAGCAACCTGATGACACTAATAATCTTTGAAAATATGGCCCCAGTCAACATGAAACTTTGGGAGAAACATTTTAGGAGACAAAGACATGCGATATTAACATTTCTTAAATTTGACATGGGGACCCATTTCTCAAGACCTCTCCCATAATACCGATCAGATATTAGGGCCTATTTCTTTTTTCTTTTTTTTTTATTTATTAAACCACAATAATTACAGATTAATGTTCTTCCTTGTAGGTATGTGTAAAGAGTATAAGCATCATAGAGCAATAGCTGAAAACATAATAAGGTTTGTACAATAGGCGACAAGTTATAAACAGTTCATAGTCATGAGTTCGACCTCCCATTATCTTGTCCTCTAATTGTCTAGTCCTCACATCATAAAAGATCTAGTCATTTTGTCATCTTGCCATCTAGGCTAAGTTAAGCGCCAGATTAGACGACTTATACAGTGTTGGTTTGTATTGAGTGATATGTTCTTTGAAATTGTTTTATATTGTCAATTATTTGCACAGCTTCAGGAAGCTTTGCCCAAAGCATAGCGCCGGCATAAAAAGGGTATCTACGATAAATTTCAAGGTGTATGGTCTTAATATCAAAGTTAAGTTTCATCGACTCGCGTGTATTCACATTTGGTTGTTTTATCCAATCACTGTTATGTCTATTCTTATACGTATGTGAAACAAGATGTAGTTGCCTTCTCAGTTTTATTAGGTCAATATTTGACATAATATGCAGATCACATGTCGAATGAGATCATACACTCTTGACATCAAGACAGATACGAAGAGCACGATTCTGCATATGCTGCAGTTTCAATAAGTCATGTTTCCTGGTCAGGTACAACACAAAGTCTGCATACTCAATAACAGGAAGTATGGTTTGCTTGTAGATCAGAATCCAAGTACTGGTGTTTACATGTCTCTTTAATTTATTTAGTTTAAAAATTCGTTGTGCAAATTTTTTACATAAATTTGTTTCAGTGTCATACCTCCATCAAGGGTAACACCCAAGTAGCAGTAAGAGTTACATTGATTTATTTTCAGAGTATTGTTTTCTACTTCAAAATCATGTTGTTCCCTGAGCATATACTACGTGTTCCATAAAGGCACATAATAATTATAAAGGAAGATTTTGAAATGTCGGTGAAAGGTCGTGGACTGGGAAGAACAGACAAGTGTTTTTTTTTTTACTCTTCAGGGCCCAGGCTTTAGGGTGTCTACGCTTTTTTAAATACCAAATTATGACCTGATGACCTTTTTAAGACCCTTTTAAGACCTAAGTCTGGCAAATTTAAGTTTTCTGGACCTCCTTATAATTTATTTTACTATTCTAAAGAAACGACCGTCCATCAAGAGTACCTCTCCTCAAAGACTGGACATTCAATATGATCAGAGAAGCCTCTCTTCAAACATGAAAATTACGGAACGTGGGGAAACCACATGTCCGTATTTTAGTAATAATTGTTGTTAAAGAAAAAATGCCAAAATCCATATTTAGAAGGAAAAGTGGTATCTCTGTATGATACAGATTTTTGTTCAGTTGCGATAAGATGAAATAATCATTATCCTCTCACTTTCATTTTAGCCTGACACTTTCATTCCACTTTCACTGAAGCTTACTTGCAATTTTGGCAAGGCAGGTGTAGGCCTGTACTGTTAATATCCCCGTTAATATCGAATGGTGCGGCTGCCCATCACAGTATGAAAATCATCCCTGTTGCGAGACATTAAAACCATTTTTGTTCAAAACGGACATAACAGCGATGACTTTAATATGTCATTTCTACCAAGCATAGTGCCTATCCTAAGCTTCAATTTGGAATTAACAGCATTAACAAACATATAGTGCCCTGTCGCATAACCAAATGCTCGCAACAGCGAGAGAAACAGCGAGGGTTTGGCAAAGTCTCGCTGTTATGGGTGAAATTCTGCATCAATATTCACCCATTTCTAATCATTTTTCCGGGCTGAAAATTTCAGGGATTTTAGATCTAAATGTCTAGTTTCTAGAACTTTTTACAGAATTAAAATCGGTTGAGCAGAACAGCCGCAAATCAACAGGGGGAACCATCGCAACAGGGACATCCTTGTTGCGAGAGTGGTGTGCCAATCCTCGCAACAGCGAGACCCATTATGTGACAGTGGCCCGTCGCATAACGGGTTTGGCAACAGGGAGAGTTGTCCACCCCACTCTCGCAACAAGGACGTCCCTGTTGCGATGGGTCCCCTTGTTGATTTGCGGCTGTTCTACTGAACCGATTTTAATTCTGTAAAAAGTTCTGGAAACTAGACATTTAGATCTTAAATCCCTAAAATTTTCATTCAGGAAAATTGATTAAAAATGGGTGAAAATTGATGTCGAATTTCACGTATAACAGGGAGACTATGCCAAACCCCCGCTGTTTTAAAGAGCGATATCGTTCCTTCCGTTATGCGACGGGGCACAGAGCACTAGAACATTATCAAAGTCAAACAAATTAATAGAATAGAATGTTATGGTAAAACTACTAAAAGCAAGACCCATTATCATGCAACCGTGCCAGGCTTGCACTAGCCGTTCGCCAATTCACATGGGGCGAATTCAAATTGAAACTGGCAAAAATAAATGATAAGAAGGCTGTTAGATTCGCCAGATTGGCGAAAGGAGGGTGAAAGCACGCACAGAAGAATCATCAACTACCGATCTAAACATTAAGCAACAGTTTTTAACCTTATATTAAATCGCATATCAGTGTATCCCAAAAACAGACGGACAGCCGGACATGTCCGAGATTTTTCTATCCATGTCCGATGCTTGGCCTTTGAACATCGGACATTTTGTCCAGCAAAAGTTCCATACTTTATTACTATATGAAATGACATATTTTCATAACCATTATTTTGCTGAATTCTTTTATATTTAATAAGTTATTACATGTCTGGTATGACAGCGAAATGTCCGCTGTAATCCTTATAGATCACGGACAATGTGTCCGTCGTTTCAGAAAGTTTTTGGGATTCACTGGCATATCCTTCAGCAAAGAGAGACTTTAATAGTTTACCATGTTGATAAATTAAAACATATTGAAATGATAGATCCATTTGAAAAAAAGAGATAAATTTATATTTTCCAGCAGAGCAATAGGAACAATACCTTCTCCAGAACGTTTTCAGAATAAAATCCTCTATCGTTTCTTAATAGTTTTTAAATTTGGCTAAATTATTTTGAAACTGGCTCAAGATTTTGAAGAATCTTGGTGAAATTTTCGACAGACTAGCTAAAAGGAAATCAATACTAGTGCAAGCCTAGCAACGGGACACTGCTGGTAGATATAAGCACAATGATGTATTTAGCAATATTCATTGTGATGTAATCTAGTGTCTTGTAGATTATTGCAAATTGTGCTTTCAACATGCAAACTAGCCCAGTTCGAATAAGAGTTAAACTAAACAACAATCCAAAAACCTTTTCCGTGACCAACGGCTTTGCTTGTTTACATGGCTTGTGAAAGTGAACTGGCCGAAACTAGGCAACCTCGAGCTCCCTCCTTTCTGCGTCTCTGATCATACTTAGTCCTTTCCTGACCTAGATACCTCTTGCATAATAGTTTGAACACCTAGCGGACTTGGACGTTACTACAGTCTACTCTGACACTCTGACTCTTGACAATCTTCCTCTCCTCCTGTGCTTGGAAACAGGAGAGTTCTATAACAGTTACAACAAATTTTGCCACAACTACGGAAGAAATACCTCTCCTTGATATTATCACGGATTATATTACTTCGATAAGCATAATTTTTATCAGGCATGAAGTGATTTAAGTTAAGCATAAAAAAGTACTTTAAAGTACATACATTCGAATCCAACCCAATCCCGACTTAACCACCTTAAAGACAATAGCGCCATTATAGTTCTCAAACCCAGATTTGCATAAAAACTTCCAGAATGCAAGTCATACATCATTTAACATTCATATGAAATTTGAAAAAGATTGGAGGACTTTCAATTTTTGAATGTGTGGAAAATGGCGCGATTACCCTTAAACTCCTAGATCACACAGTAGCTGCTTCGTACTACATACCAGTGGCGGACCCAGGAATTTGTAGAGGGGGGGGGGGCCAAAAACATGAATGTACAAGGGGGTGGGCCCCCCATCAAACATGATTTAACAGGGCAAGTGGGGGGGGGGGGGCCAAGGCCCGTCCGGCCCCCCCCCCCCCCCTGGATCCGCCCCTGCATACTATTACATTGAAAAGAATTGTATTAATGTTTTGCAGGGACGGATCCAGGGGGGCGCATGGGGTGCACCCCCCCCCCCTTTTTTTTTTTTTTCTTTTTGTTAAATTTTGTTTATTTTTTAATGTAAAATTGGCGCCGGGACTTCTTTAATATAGGCGCCCCCCCCCCCCCCCCTTCTTGAATCCCTGATCCGCCCCTGTATTGTATACAGAATATATAATTCATGACGTCTGCACATACTCACAAAATGGCTAGGACGGTTTCTAGTATACACCACCGGCCTGTCCTCACTAGGTCAGTGCATAGTGCCGGCTGTGTCAGTAGCCCAGTGTGTGTCAGTAGCACGGGATGTGTCAGTTGGGATGTGTCAGTTGAACTGTGTCAGTTAGCGATCCTCCAGATGATCCAGAAATCACTAAGCCGTACCCTAAAGATTAAGGCCTTATAATGCCTTATCTGCCTGAAGTAACTGTAGTAAATTTTGTTCTGTAAACTGCGACCAAAGCGCCATATTCCAAACCGTGTTGCATTGTCCTCAAATTCCCACTGAAGGTACCGGAGGCTGGATATGCTGCAACATTCACGACTTGATCATTTTGGAACGGGGGGAGGCAGGGAGAATTCAAAGGTGGGAGTGGTTGTACTTGTAAAACCTTCGATGTATTTGGCCCATTCAATATGCGGAGAATACATGGCCGAATCCAGAGAATAAGAATTGTTCTGGAAAAATGGTTTTTTAATGTTAACTTCGGCCCAAAATTCATTGACCGCCAAGTTCAATAGTAATTCAATAGTGCGCATCCCCCTTTTCAAAATCCGGGATCCGCCACTGAAATATCTCTAGATTGGTATTTATTAGTAAGAATGTATTTGACGTTTTTACAACGACACACATATAATATGAAGAACATTTTATTAGAAAAAAAATGCATATCAAGTCTTAGTAGCCTATCTTTTGTATTCATGTATTTCATAAATAATTATGTACTTTAGCATGTGAACAAGTACACAATTTAGTACAAACTAAACAGATATAAAATTGTCTGAAATCATAATTATCTTTTCTGTTACTGAAAAAAATATATGCACACATATGTATAGGCCTATATGTTTGTACCGCATTGTTAGAGGTGTAGATGGGGGGGGGGGGGTCCCCAACTTGGGCCATGTCGCCCTGACAAATGTCACCCCTTTTAATTTAAGAAATCAATGGCCTATATCATTTCTTAAAAATTCCACGTTCTATGTAACGAAGGCCACAAAAATGTCAATGTCACACTGTCGATTTTAAGGGTCTATTTTTCAATGAGTTGCACTTTCCATATGTACATACCCTATTGGGTAAAACTAAACCTGTAAATGATGGCAGAACAAATCATGGCAGAACATCTATCTATAAAACAGAAATCATTTATTTAAAGTTGAAACAGTTAGCAATGTGTCTTTCTTTGTAGCATTTTTTTCTATTGCTTGTTTCACAAAGCCTCAGAAGCAGATCATGATAAGAACTTCTCTCCAATCTCCTTTTTCTTATATATCTTTTATCCGCCATTGCTTGGAAACAATATGCTGCATCCGCCACTTGCTTGGAAACATTATTCTAGATCGGCAATTTGCTTGGCAAAGATATCCTGGATCCGCTATTTGCTTAGCAACGAGATCCTGGATCCGCTATTTGCTCAGCAACAATATCCTGGATCCGCAATCAGTTTGTCAACAATATCTTGAATCCATGCTTTTCTGATCCTTCATACACACACAAG
This sequence comes from Lepidonotus clava, assembly GCA_936440205.1. Lineage (NCBI taxonomy): Eukaryota > Metazoa > Annelida > Polychaeta > Phyllodocida > Polynoidae > Lepidonotus > Lepidonotus clava. The sequence continues at coordinate 13,418,389 of OW387138.1, forward strand.
CACACACACACACACGCACACACACGCACGCACGCACACACGCACGCACGCACGCACGCACGCACGCACGCACGCACGCACGCACGCACGCACGCACACACGCACGCACACACGCACGTGCACGCACATACACGCACATACACGCACACACGCACGTATGTGCACCCACACACATTTACATAAACATTCAATACGTTCATTCAAAGCCTATTAGGGTGACCAATCTTGATCACCAACTTTCCGAGAAAACTGTTCACTTTATCCCAGAATCCTGTAACATAGTCCTGTCTATCCGTTGTGGGTGTTTTGGCCTTGTCAGTATTGTCCTTGTCAACATTTTCTGAGACTTTGTCCTTGCCAGCCGGAGAACTACTCCCTCCTCCTGGAGGAGCCTTTAACCAAGCCAGGAGACCCAGGAGAAAGAGACCAGTAAATCCTACTGCAGTCAACCTCAGAAGCAAAGTTTGTCTGAAGAGGCGCACCATGATGACATCTTATCCAGAATCTGTTGGAAAATAAAAACAGAATATTTTTGTTTAAGTTGAAACAGTTAGCAATGTGTCTTTCTCTGTTGCATTTCTTTTCTATGGCTTGTTTCACAAAGCCTCAGAAGCAGATCATGATAAGAACTTGGAAAAATCAAATTAGGTTTTATTGCTAAGTTTCATAAGTAAACTTCTGTATAGTAATCGTCATTCCTGCCTTGAAATATCCATAATCATTGTGGATATTTCATATATATCTTACCTACCTTTAAATGCCTGTAATCTGCCCAAAACTCGCTGTACCCAGGCAAGAATGCGACGTTATAATAACGTTATTGTGACGTCATTTTTTGGTTCTTGTTACGTCGCATTTTGACGTTCTATAGACGTAGATTTGAGGGCACCCAATCACGTCTCTGTAACTTCCAATGCGACGTCGCAGAATGACATTCTTATCACGTGTTTCTGCGACGTCACAAAATGACGTTCTTGGTACGTGTTTCTGTGACGTCACATTGCAACTTTCAAAGAATGATTATGTTGATTAGAAACTACTGCTGTGACATTGCACCATAATATACTGGCGACATGATTATAAAATCATATTGTAACCCAAATTATATTCCAATAAGGTTATTTTGTGACAGGTTCTGTTAAGGTTATTTTGTGACCCACCTATAACCAAACATTACACTATACATCATACTGTAACTTTCCCAAGACAAGAAATCTTGGTTTCCAGCTTTGGTCACAGTGACTTGGGGCCTTTTAAGTAAGTACTTGTGTACCCAGGCCCTTTCTATAGCTGGCAAATATCAGATATCAGGCCAGAGGACAGACCCAATCAGTATCCTATTGTGAAAGATTGAAAAAGGTGTTTTCATGGTACTGGTCATTTATTTCAGCCAAAACAATTAAACTAAACCATAAATACGTTTCTAGAAGATAGTTTGAGATTTCATAAAAAATAGTGTTTCAGCAGCATTTAAACATATTTGAAAAAATAGTGATATAAACCACAAAACCTTGAACTTTAGCCTTTTCTCAACTTAAATGGTATTGCACTGTCCCCTGGTGTTGAAAAACAGTACTATCAATGGTTATGGCTAGACTAGGAAACAAGGTACTTGTGACGTTCTAATTTAGTTAAGTTGTGACTTAACCTAACCAGAACGTCACTGAGACATGGTGATTAGGTGAGGTCAAGACTGAACCTTAGCACAACGTCACTGTGATGTCACAATTAGGTAGGGTTGAAACCTTACCTTAAAGAACGTCACTGTGACATCAACATTAGGTATGGTTCAGACCAACCTAAACATAACGTTCTTTTGACGTACTGTAAAGGTGTAGTTAAGACCTAACCTAATTAGAATGTCACAAAGACATCACAATTTGGTCGCAGCGACGTTTCTGGGAGCCATCAAATAGACGTCGCTACAACGTCGAAATCTCACGTAACAAGAACGTCTCTTTAGGTTTGGTTACAACTTCACACAGTCAGTACGTATCAGTTATGTGCTTTTTCAGTTAGGTCTCTATGTCGCCTAATCAACACGTCATAGCTACATTCTTTTTAGGTTTGGTCGTAACCATACATAATTAGTTTGTATCAGTTACGTTCTGTTTGAGTTATGTCTCAACCAGACCTGATTGGCACGTCACTGTGATGTTACATTGTAAGGGGGTTCTAACCTGATGTTCATATGACGTTATTATAACGTTCTTTTTATGGGATGTCATAACATCCCCCTAAAATCACGTAACTGTTACGTAGTTTTATGTGGGTTATAAACCGACCAAAATGGTATGGTCGCAGAACGGTTCTGTTACGTCGCTTCTTGCCTGGGTAGTGTGTGAAAATGCTCCGTTGCAAAGGCCAGCGTTTACCTCAATGTAAGCCCATTTAACATTTGTACTATTCCTGTGTAATTCATATGGAATATGCTACTATACTCAAATCTGTGCCTCTCTGAAAACTGTGGTCAAAGGCCATTGCTATTCACACCACAGCTGTCAGAAAACGTTATTAAATTGTATACTTGGTGTTACTGGACTGAACTCACATTGGACTGTACAAACCATAGGGTCGGATCCGAAGTACATGAGAACTAATGAGAGGTTTCATGTAGCTATGGACATTTTACTGGTTTGAGAAAAAAGTGTTGTAAAGAAAACCTCCATAAATGCCTTTAAATCCTCCACAAGGGCCATCGAAACCTTTATAAGGAAAGGCAAAATCCACGTACCTAATGTGGAAAGGCTATATCGTAAGCATATGTAAAGCAAACTGCCATATTGTTCTTTTCAATATTACACAAAGTACATATCATCTGATCATGTTACTTATGGAACAGGGTACAGGAGCGCATTGGGTGGAGAGGGGTATGTGAGCCCCCTACTTATGTTTTTTTAGCCAAATCTTTTATATTATTGCACTTTTTTGAAAATTCCTGGATCCTTGAAATACTTTCAAAAACAATTTTTCATGATATTTCCCTCATTGTCTCAGTTAACCATATTTAAAGCGAGAAAGTGCTTGTAGTGTATTGAATGGTTAAAGTGGTATCTATAGAAAAAACAGAATGGATTTGTTTCAACGCCCCCCCCCCTTCTGCCTCCTACTTTACCCACTCGTTATGACAATTTTATCAAATGATACAAAAAGAATTGACCTACCTGAAAAATGCGATGAATATAGCATTCCAGAGCATTTGAATAGCCTACACGAACTTTTTTTAATGGTCACAGAATCTGCTCTACGTAAAACTTCCATGAAGTAGGCGATTTGGTGGGTAACTAGTGGTGCCATTGAGGTTACTAAGGTCACCCCAAACCAGATTGGGAGTATGACTTGTATCTATAGGGGCAATCCTAATGTCGCGTAATGAATTTCAGAAATGGCGATGTTGCATGTCTTTGTGGCTTCTTTATTTCGCTGTCATGTGTCGAATTTTAATACTGATGTCGCCTATCACTATCTATTTTGCTTTCTGCCTCAGTTAAGGATCTCTGTGTCTTGCTGTGAAATTTAAAATATCAATTTGTCATTGTGTCAATTTTAGGGGTATACACCCCCATCAAGATTGGTTGAATGGAGTAGAGTGGACCATCTCTCAGAACTGACATACTCAACGGAAACTCAGTGGCATATTCACAATGCATTTGGATTAATAAATATTATCCTTTCACACGAGTGTTCACTGTCGTCCATGAATTTTGGAACTAGGTTCTAGGACGATTAACAGTCGAGATGAGATGGAAGACTGCAATCAGTGGCTGGCTAACTGGAACCATGAAGACGGAAACTCTAGTAATGGTAGATTAATGAATAACAGTAAACAGTAAACTCATATATCAATTTAGACCTATGGCATACTGAAAAAATAGATGTACAACAAATCGTTATCTAATGGTAGATTACTACATCAAACCAAACCCCAGGGTTGTTGGACAGTTTAACTTTACTGGTGGATAATCAATTATTAATAATAAGCCCATCCCAGATTACACCAATGTTAAAGTTTACCATAAGATATTTTCAAAATTGCCTTGATGCTTTTTCCATGAAGGCAGTTACATGAAACAAAATTAATGAAAGCAATTTGGTTGACAAATTGCTTCTTAGATTTGTAAAATGCAGCTTTATATATTGGCTTTTTTCCCTCAGGAGCCAACGTTTGTCAGCCAAGCCTATAATGTCCGACCCTATTTTCCCTGAAATACATCATTTTGATTGGCTGCCAAACCTGTAAATCTGTCAATTGGTAAAATTTTAGAGATCATAATGTTTTATCAATACTTTGGGATATAGAAAAATATAATTCTTGCTTATTTCAGTAACCTTGACTCTAGAAGGCAACGATGCTTTATACATTAATTTTGTCTGACCCTTGTCCAACCCTGGAGATACCCTATGTGGGATGGGCTTATTATGTATGACTTCCCAGTGGACAGGGTGTAGATGGGGATACCCATGTCGCCCTGTCATATTAAATTTTAAGAAAACCTGGGGCCATATCTTGGTAACTGATTTCTGTGATTCAATTCAAATTCAATTCAAGTGAACACATTTCAAATATTCATTCCGTCCATTCTGAATTAATTCAGTGAACGAATGCATTCAATGAATGAATGAAATGCGTGAATGAAATGAACATTAATTCTAAGCATAGGCTTTTTAGATATATAATATTTAGAATATCAAGTGATTATGTCAGGGGGGAAAATATACTACAATGGCGCAGTCGACACTGTACTTAATGAGACATATCTTCGAGGAATTGCGCTATTTCAGCCCATTTTAAAGTCTTTAACAATTGTAACTGTTCCCTTGGCGCACTGTTTAAAAATTCAATTTGACATTTTATCTTTTAATGCGCCCAGGGCACATGCCGCAGCCTTAATATTTTCACTGGAATATTTGAATATTCGATTGAATTAAATTGAAATTCAGTTGGATAGAATTAATATTTCAATTGAATATATTTGAATTTCAATTGGATAGAATGAATATTTCAAATGAATTTCTTTTCAATTCTGAACAAGGTAGTTTTTTTTTCAAATGAGTTTATCAAAGCTGTCTGAATTTGTTGAATTACACCTTATATCGTTATCTGTTATCTAATATTGTATTATTGTGTAAAATGTTTTAGTGGACTTACTAGAAAACCGGCATTGTCGAAGTGAGCCACTCTAATAAAGAACCTAAAAAAAATGTACTTTTGAATTGCTCGTATCTTATCATCTGAAAATAAGAGAAAATTAACAAAAATAGGTACATATATAAGTAATAGTAGGGCATCATGTGTCATTCCGTGTGACTTTTGTGATGAAATTATGACACATATCTAGTTATGTTGGGGGCACCCTCAGGTACTAGAAAATGGTTGGTGGCAGTCTGGGATATTGCTCTGGTTGCCATGGCAACCGTTTGAAGCAAAAAATGGGGGAAAATCAGGAATATGGTATTTTCATTTTTTTCAGGTATATAATTAAATTAAAGCAGGAATCTAACTTTGGAATCATAAAGGGGCACTAGGGCCCTAATATCTAACATGGTTTTTGTTTGAGTCTGAAGGTCATTTCAAGGTCAAAACCCAAGGTCAAGGTCATTTTTTGGCCTTTTTTTCTCTTAGACTTGATAACATTCCATTCCACAGTGAGGGATATGAATTGAAAGGGATATATTATACTGAATATGAAAGCCAAAGTCAAGACCTTTAATTTGATACCTCACTGATGTCCCTAGCTATAGTAGCAGTATCAGAATCTCTACTACGAAAGAGGTATGTTCCCCATCTGACTGGGCTTTTCATAGGCAAGATGACCTTGGTAACCATAATGTATGGTGTCATAATGCACTATTCAATAGTGGTTTTCATGCCACAGCTTTGGTAATATTTAAGATAGAAATGCAACCAAGCTATCAAATTGAAGCATTAAGTTAGTGTTATTGCCTGAACAAGTTAAATTTGATTTTAGGGTGAGATGGTTGCCATGGTTACCAGAATAGTTATGAAATATGCCAATTTTTTCCAATTTTCCTACTGAATGCCCCATATCTTCACTGTTTACGAAGATAGCAATGCAACCAAGGTGTCAAATTGAAGTATTTGATGAGTGCTATTTCAAGGAAGCACAAAATTTGATTTTAGAGTGCGTTGGTTGCCATGGTTACCAGAATTCTTGCCAAAAATTGCTATTTTTTCCAGTTTTTTCCTTCTGAATGCCCCATATCTTCAATGCTTATTAAGATAGCAATGCAACCAGGGTGTCAAATGAAAGTATTTGATGAGTGCTATTGTAAGGAAGTGTAAAATTTGATTTTAGAGTGAGTTGGTTGCTATGGTTACCAGAACCTTTGTCAAAAATTGCTATTTTTTCCTGTTTTTTTCTTCTGAGTGCCCCATACCTTCACTGCTTATTAAGATAGCAATGCAACCAGGCTGTCAAATTGAAGTATTTGATGAGTGCTATTGCAAGGAAGTGCAAAATTTGTTTTTAGAGTGAGTTGGTTGCCATGGCAACCAGAATAATTATGAAAAATGTCATTTCCCCCCCCCCCCCCCATTTTTCTTCTGAATGCCCCATATCTTCACTGCTTATTAAGATAGCAATGCAACCAAGGTGTCAAATTGAAGCATTTGATGAGTGCTATTGCAAGGAAGTGCAAAATTTGATTTTAGTGATTTTAGAGTAAGTTGGTTGCCATGGTTACCAGAATCTTTGTCAAAAATTGTTATTTTTTCCCGTTTTTTTCTTCTGAATGCCCCATATCTTCACTGCTTATTAAGATAGCAATCCAACCAGGTTGTCAAATTGAAGTTTTTAATCGGTGCTATTGTATGAAAGTACTAGTAGTAATTGATTTAAGAATAAGTTGGTTACTATCGTTACCAGATTTCTTTTGATTGAAAATAACCCATTTGTCCATGTTTTTCTTTTCAATGTTCTATATTTTAATTGTTGATAAAGATGGAAAAGCAACCAGGGTGTCAAACTGAAGCATTTAATTAGTGCTATTGCATGGAAGTACTTTTTGCACTTTTAACATCAGTCGATTACCATGGTTACCAGGTTTCTTGTTAAAATAGCCACTTTGTCCCTATTTCTTTTCTCAACAAACTGTATCTTCGAATTCACCAATAATTAAGATAGAAAAATAGGTTAAGTGTGGTTGTACCATCTTTAAATTCATTAAAATTCTCATAGGAGTTTAGATAATTGATAAATCTTCCGGATACCTTGTTTATATGAGTAGGAATATGAATATTTGGATTTAGTTCATTATCTTCACTGATTTTGATCTGGATTCATTTTCTATCAGGTATTATTAGGTGTTACTTAGTATTTATTCCTCCTGGCATCTTATAGGGCAACTTTAGGTACAAGTATGGTACAAATGGTACACATCATGGGTATACATGTACATGGGGTCAGGAAAAGGTTAATGAGTGCTTTTATGGAAATGCTAAGTTTGTATCAAGGATGATTGATCATACTTACCAAATTTATTTTGTTTCCCTATTTTCTACAGAAGGTCTACAGCATATTATTTACTATTCCTAAGAATAATATCTACATAGCCTGATATATAGATAAAGTGACATACAAATAATCCTTTCTGTAAAAAATATTTCTGGCTTGTAAAATAAAACATACACACAAAACTTGTATATAGGAATATGGGGTCTTCCATTAAGTACATATGCACCAAGGGGGATGGGGGAGGTCTGAGAATTTTGGAAATTGGCATACGTTCCTATACAAATCCAATGCATATTCTAGTCTAAGGGGGGTTGGGGGGTCTAGAATTTTTGGGAATTTTGCATGCATACTAAATTCATTCCAAAACTTTACCTTCCCCTATAATATGGACTCCTGAGAACCTGCTCCTTGGCTGAAAAACCTAGTTTAAATTTCACTTTGTCACTGTTTCTCAAATTTCTGCCCTCAATTCTCTCCTCAACATTCACTAAATTTAGAGACAGTTTGTACATCATTTCAAGTAAAATAGTGTCCCGTCTATGATATAGCTTGTCAAGTTTTAATTCCTTGTGAAGTAAATCCATTTCTACACTAGAGATATATCTACTCTTTAATACAATAGTCTTAATAGCTCTATTCTGAAATGGTTGGACACGTAACATTTTTTTCTGAGTACTGCTATTAAATATAAATGCAGCATAGTCTAACAATGGTAAATTCATCTGCTTATACAGTAACAACACAGTTGATTTATCAATTATGATCACCTTTTTGGTCATCGTAGCTACAAAGTTTCGATATTGCTTATGTGAGTTTGGGTGGAATTACATGAGTTTGTGGTACCCTTATGAGAATTTTGGGATGAATTTATGTAATTTTTGTTGTGAAACACAATTACTTGAGTTTCAAACCCCAAACAGTTTCTGTAAGCAAACATAAACTCAAGTTGCTACAAGTTTGTTTGGAAAAAAGCCACAGGGTGTTTTTCCCTCTTTGTGTACTTTAAAGGATACTTTTGATGACAGGTAATGATAGATTAATTAACTAAATATTTCCATGTTATAATAATGTTTTCATTGCCATGGACAAAACATCACTATTGGACAAATATGTATATTATTTAATATTAAGCTTAAAATAGAGAAGGAGAGATTGCATATATATTTTGACATGCAGAAATCAAGCACATTGAATTACTTTTGATATATTGGATTTTATAATTAGAAATTTCTAGAATAATGCAAATTATTCATTATTCATTTTTACTGGTTATTTACATTATTCATTTTTACTGGTTAAAGTTAAAATATAATTTTACTGAAGCATTTAATTAGTGCTATTGCATGGAAGTACTTTTTGCACTTTTAACATCAGTCGATTACCATGGTTACCAGGTTTCTTGTTAAAATAGCCACTTTGTCCCTATTTCTTTTCTCAACAAACTGTATCTTCGAATTCACCAATAATTAAGATAGAAAAATAGGTTAAGTGTGGTTGTACCATCTTTAAATTCATTAAAATTCTCATAGGAGTTTAGATAATTGATAAATCTTCCGGATACCTTGTTTATATGAGTAGGAATATGAATATTTGGATTTAGTTCATTATCTTCACTGATTTTGATCTGGATTCATTTTCTATCAGGTATTATTAGGTGTTACTTAGTATTTATTCCTCCTGGCATCTTATAGGGCAACTTTAGGTACAAGTATGGTACAAATGGTACACATCATGGGTATACATGTACATGGGGTCAGGAAAAGGTTAATGAGTGCTTTTATGGAAATGCTAAGTTTGTATCAAGGATGATTGATCATACTTACCAAATTTATTTTGTTTCCCTATTTTCTACAGAAGGTCTACAGCATATTATTTACTATTCCTAAGAATAATATCTACATAGCCTGATATATAGATAAAGTGACATACAAATAATCCTTTCTGTAAAAAATATTTCTGGCTTGTAAAATAAAACATACACACAAAACTTGTATATAGGAATATGGGGTCTTCCATTAAGTACATATGCACCAAGGGGGATGGGGGAGGTCTGAGAATTTTGGAAATTGGCATACGTTCCTATACAAATCCAATGCATATTCTAGTCTAAGGGGGGTTGGGGGGTCTAGAATTTTTGGGAATTTTGCATGCATACTAAATTCATTCCAAAACTTTACCTTCCCCTATAATATGGACTCCTGAGAACCTGCTCCTTGGCTGAAAAACCTAGTTTAAATTTCACTTTGTCACTGTTTCTCAAATTTCTGCCCTCAATTCTCTCCTCAACATTCACTAAATTTAGAGACAGTTTGTACATCATTTCAAGTAAAATAGTGTCCCGTCTATGATATAGCTTGTCAAGTTTTAATTCCTTGTGAAGTAAATCCATTTCTACACTAGAGATATATCTACTCTTTAATACAATAGTCTTAATAGCTCTATTCTGAAATGGTTGGACACGTAACATTTTTTTCTGAGTACTGCTATTAAATATAAATGCAGCATAGTCTAACAATGGTAAATTCATCTGCTTATACAGTAACAACACAGTTGATTTATCAATTATGATCACCTTTTTGGTCATCGTAGCTACAAAGTTTCGATATTGCTTATGTGAGTTTGGGTGGAATTACATGAGTTTGTGGTACCCTTATGAGAATTTTGGGATGAATTTATGTAATTTTTGTTGTGAAACACAATTACTTGAGTTTCAAACCCCAAACAGTTTCTGTAAGCAAACATAAACTCAAGTTGCTACAAGTTTGTTTGGAAAAAAGCCACAGGGTGTTTTTCCCTCTTTGTGTACTTTAAAGGATACTTTTGATGACAGGTAATGATAGATTAATTAACTAAATATTTCCATGTTATAATAATGTTTTCATTGCCATGGACAAAACATCACTATTGGACAAATATGTATATTATTTAATATTAAGCTTAAAATAGAGAAGGAGAGATTGCATATATATTTTGACATGCAGAAATCAAGCACATTGAATTACTTTTGATATATTGGATTTTATAATTAGAAATTTCTAGAATAATGCAAATTATTCATTATTCATTTTTACTGGTTATTTACATTATTCATTTTTACTGGTTAAAGTTAAAATATAATTTTACATTTTTCAAGATATTTGGCTCTTTGAATTAAATGGGAGTGCTTGCTCAGTTAGATACTTCCAATAAATGAAAATCCAGACCGTGCCACTTAGTGTGTAACTCAGCCAAAGAATGCAAATTACCCAAGGCTTATTTTCATTTTGAGACCATGTAAATTGCCTTTATTAAACCACCTATAACTCTATAGTTACATCACATTCACGGATACTGTAACAATAGTTCCATAGTTTAGAAATTCATCTTCTAAATGAAATATGAACATATCTGCAAATGCTTGTCTATATTGAAAAAAAAAAAAAATTCCAATATGAAAAGGTTGAATTCAATTCTAGTTGATGACATGACACTAGAAAGGCCTTATTCATATAAGATAACAGGTTTCCTCAACCACCCACTGGTCATGGTCCATTGGCCCTACTAAGTCCCAGTCAAGGCAGTTTTGCTCTACCTGTACCATATAGATTTGTCTGTTCAGCCTCCACTAGCCCATGATGCCCAACATGTGCTAGGAAAAGAGCAATCTAATCATATGGGCCTATATAATCCTAAGATGCTGGCCATTAAGATATAACCCCTTGGTGCATCCTTTCTGTGCAGGGAGACACATATTCTGGTTGAACAAAATAATACAACATGGCCTAAAAAAGTAAATAGTTGTGTTCGGGTCTATTTGATCCTTTTTTTTAATTTTTTAACTAATACAAAAAGATAGTTAGTAGAAATTCAAAAATTACTCCAGACACCCCATATAAGAATTTCTAGCATCTGAAATGCATCTCTTGATCAAATGTATACCTTTTGCTGCCATTAAAGTTATTCAGGGCTACCTGAAGACAACAAATCCTTTTTAGGCCTAACCACTTCAATAGCAGTAATTACTCTGTCATCAGGGTCAGAAGCTGGATGAGATGCTGTTTTTTTTGACAGTTTTCAACACTGTTTAAATGAATATTGGCTTGACATTGAGGTATACTAGCTTGTTGCATTATGTTGTATTTCACTATTAATTTGTTTATAATTACAGGGTTCCTTTGCAGGTCTTCAAATGTCTTTAAAAATGTTAACTTGATCTAAAAGGTTCTACATCTTCTTGTTTTGTAGCTTGAGGGATTAAATTGAATTCATGTAAAGCAAAAAATTTAATAAAGTGCTAACTAAATTTTATGTGCCATACTTAAGCATGCTCAGGTACTGCAAATTTACATCAAGCAGTGTTTGTCTTTGTCTTTGATTCTAATAGATTTTTGGGACCTTCATCTTCAAATAGTCTTATGCAGGTCCCTTATTGATTTCCAAAGATACCAAGAACAAAGCAAATCAGAAGACTGTAAATTCATTGAATTTTTAGGCTTGAACTTTGGCCTATCAATTTAAGAAACATTTTAAGACTTTCAAGGCAACAATTATCAATCTTTGGGGATGATCATTTGCCATGAAATCTAGTTCACCATGAAGTTTTTTTTTAGATTATGATACCATAAGACTCATTTTATACCTTTGTTTCATTCATAATGGTACAAACAATATGACTTAATCAGATATCATAAATATACTTCTATTACAAAGGGAAGCTAGTGCAAAACTCTAGAACATGTTAATTGTGACAGTTTCTGGGATTTCCAGCCTTATGGAAATGCCTATTCATGGCTCTAGAGCCGTTTTTTAGCTTAGAAATCATAAAAATCATAAAAATAAGCTAAATCTATTCTATAAATGAAATTTTTCATAGCTTTTATTTTTGGTGAAAAAATTTTGATTTTTCGCATTTTGTTGCCATGGTAACCGGATTGTTGATAGAACGTCCAAATCCACCAATACTACAGCTATGCAAATGAGGGTTTCCATGGTAACCATGGAACAAAATTACGTTTTCAAAATTTGAAATTCTGAATAAAGGGACTGCTTGGCCATATTCCGCAAAAAACAGATTCTGAATATCTTGAATGGAAAGGAAATGGCAGTATATTTCCTGAATTCATATTTGGGATTTCAATTTTTGGCCTAGATTATATAATAGTTTATCTTTATAAATACCAAAGACTGGTCAATTTTAGCATATTTAGCATATCCGACCCTTGTCTCTTCAAATTAACATAACTTTTTTTCTAATAAGAATATTGACCTAATTTTTTCAGTATTAGATTCCCCAAGACACCATCTTAATTTAATATTCTAGGCCATAAGACTGCTTTTTGCAGAGTATGTCACTTATTTGGATCAAGATCAAATGATCTATAACAATCTGAGGTAAATGCATAGGTAATACACAATTATGGGACTGTTAAAAGTTTACATTTTTTATTTTCTTAAAGGAAATCTTGAAATCTGTGACATCACAAGGAGGATTTAGGGAACTCTCGTCTATCTATAAATGGTCATCACCTATTCTAAAAGATGTAAATCAAATATTTTTAAATACTATATATATATATATATATATATATATATATATATATATAGGCACAATAGGCATTCCTTAATGATAATTTTACAAATCTACAAACAATCCTTTACCTGGGAATCACATGATGTAGGAAAGTTAATACTTAAAGTCCCAGAATATAGGGAATACCTGAATGATATTTCTTTCCTGAATAGTTTGCTAATGGCCTAATATTCTTTCAAAAAGATTTTTGAAACATTTTACAAATAACAAAGTCAAGTTAAATTTACTGAAAATAACAATTGACTCTTAAATATATATAGCATGTCAATATGGCAGCCCAAATTGAAAGCTTCAATTTGAAACTTTACCTCTTTTTCTATCTTAGATAGCAGTGATCAACTAGTACATTAAGAACAAAATCAGGGACAAGGCGCTTTTTTTATTCAAAGAAATCTGGTAACTATGGTAACCAACTGACTCTGAAATCAAATTTAGTACTTCCATGCAATAGCACTAATTAAATACTTCAATTTGACAGCCTCGTTGCATTGCTATTGTAATAAGCAGTGAAGATATGGTACATTCTAAAGCAAAATATGGAGAAAACAGCTATTTTTAACAACAAATATGGTAACCATGGCAACCAACTCACTCTAAAATCAAATTTTACACTTCCTTGCAATAGCACTCATCAAATGCTTCAATTCGACACCCTGGTTGCATTGCTATCTTAATAAACAGTGAAGATATGGGGCATTCAGAAGAAAAAACTGGAAAAAATAGCAATTTTTGACAAAGATTCTGGTAACCATAGCAACCAACTCACTCTAAAATCAAATTTTGCCCTTCCTTCCAATAGCACTCATCAAATGCTTCAATTCGACACCCTGGTTGCATTGCTATCTTAATAAACAGTGAAGATATGGGGCATTCAGAAGAAAAATGGGGGAAAAAATGACATTTTTCATAATTGTTCTGGTAACCATGGCAACCAACTCACTCTAAAATCAAATTTTACACTTCCTTACAATAGCACTCATCAAATACTTTCATTTGACACCCTGGTTGCATTGCTATCTTAATAAGCAGTGAAGATATTGGGCATTCAGAAGGAAAAAACTGGAAAAAATAGCAATTTTTGACAAGAATTCTGGTAACCATGGCAACCAACTCACTCTAAAATCAAATTTTGTGCTTCCTTGAAATAGCACTCATCAAATACTTCAATTTGACACCTTGGTTGCATTGCTATCTTAATAAGCAGTGAAGATATGGGGCATTCAGTAGAAAAATGGGAAAAAAATTTGCATTTTTCATAACTATTCTGGTAACCATGGCAACCATCTCACCCTAAAATCAAATTTAACTTGTTCAGGCAATAACACTAACTTAATGCTTCAATTTGATAGCTTGGTTGCATTTCTATCTTAGATATTACCAAAGCTGTGGCATGAAAACCACTATTGAATAGTGCATTATGACACCATACATTATGGTTACCAAGGTCATCTTGCCTATGAAAAGCCCAGTCAGATGGGGAACATACCTCTTTCGCAGTAGAGATTCTGATACTGCTACTATAGCTAGGGACATCAGTGTGGTATCAAATTAAAGGTCTTGACTTTGGCTTTCATATTCACTATAATATATCCCTTTCTGTTCATATCCCTCACTGTGGAATGGAATGTTATCAAGTCTAAGAGAAAAAAAGGCCAAAAAATGACCTTGACCTTGGGTTTTGACCTTGAAACGACCTTCAGACTCAAACAAAAACCATGTTAGATATTAGGGCCCTAGTGCCCCTTTATGATTCCAAAGTTAGATTCCTGCTTTAATTTAATTATATACCTGAAAAAAATGAAAATACCATATTCCTGATTTTCCCCCATTTTTTGCTTCAAACGGTTGCCATGGCAACCAGAGCAATATCCCAGACTGCCACCAACCATTTTCTAGTACCTAAGGGTCCCCCCAACATAACTAGATATGTGTCATAATTTCATCACAAAAGTCACACGGAACTGGATATTTGACATCATGATGCCCTACTATAAGAGGCAGAGCCTCGTGTTTTCATCTATGATGGATGTGGTATTTTATATTTACATCATTGTGTAATTTGTTACACTCTACAACTTTGTAAAGTATGTAATGCGTAGGTTTCTTACTTTGACTCACAACGTAATATCCATTTGTAACTAAAGAGGTCTACATTACCTCAACTGGATGACCGTGTGCTGGTCACGGCAACACGACAATACGGCCCTTTTTGAGCTTAGTGGGGGTGTAGACCCTTAAAATCAACAGGGCAACATGTGCTTTTCTTAAATTCGACATGGCGACATGGTGAGCTATAGAGGTTAATTATCTTGCCATTAGTAGTGTGCTGTAGTAATTGTAAAAGTCGTAGATAATAACTAGCTCCGTACGCAGTCTCCCTCCTGTCGACTGCTGTTGTTCAATACATAATCATAGCTCAATATCATGTAAGACATGAACACTCGCGTGAAAGGATATTGTTGTTTATTATCCAGTGTATAGTCGTTCTGTGACAAGAACTCGATTGATCAGTCCCGAGGTAGGAATCCCCTCAAACACATTCAGTCAACGCTCTGCGCTCTAACACAATTTCTATGCCTCAATCCAGAACCAAGACTGCAGGTTAAAGGTCCAACCTTCCCTGGATGTTACTCACACAGTGTTTACAGCTAACTCTGGCTGGCGGAGAGCGGAACACATTATTATAAGGTGGTACGTCACACCGTGACTCCTCCCCATGTCACTACTGTCAAAGTGAAACATGGCTTACACGTGCGCTTCTAAAGCTCACGCCTTGCTGCCCAAACATGGACTGGCCACCCGTGTCAGTACAATGGCCATTTCTTTAATAATTCGACAGGGGACATGGCAATTTAGTGACAAATGACATGGCCCTTTTCTTAAATTCGAAAGGGGACAGGAGCTTTAAAAAGATAGTGACATGGGACAGGGTTATTTCTTAAATTCGACATGGGACATGGGTCTAAACCATGATTTAGGGACAAACCAGGGGCGGATCCAGGGTCTGTCTTCTAGGGGGGGCATGATTTACCTTGAAAAATTTCTCCTTGGATTTGTCAAAACTACGAGAGTTCATTTTTGGTCTAGGGGGGGGGCAATTGCCCCTTTTGCCCCCCCCCCCCCCCCCCTGGATCCACCACTGCAAACGACATGGGCATTTCTTAAATTCAACATGCGACATGGGACCCCCCCCCCATCTATACCCCCCTTAGTGACATGCGACAGGGGGTATTCTTAAAGTTGACACAGCGACAAGGGACATGGAGCTTAGTGACATGGACAGAAGATTTTAAAAGATAATGACATGCGACATGGCCCTTCTTAAATTCGACATGCGACATGGGGACCCGGGGCCGGCCCCATCTAGACCCCCCTTTGTCGCTTACTTTTTCAATGTTGCATGTCGAATTTAAGAAATGTCCATGTCACTGTGTCAATTTTAGTGGTCCATCCCCATAGGCCTACGTACTTGTTTTACCTTCTTTACCTATTATTATCAGGTTAGGATAAGTTCTAAACAGAATTGATGACGGTAAACTTGTGATCTTTTTGTATTTAAAACTGTATCTCAGACAAGTTTGTGCGTTTGACTTTGGCTTGGATGGGGATCTAGGTCAGAAGGTCATTGGTAAGCTGTAATTCGATCATAAACCTCAAATTAAAGGGATTCTTCGTGTACTCTATCATCTTTACCTAATTTACATTGTAGACTACCTTCAGTTAGATGAGATCCGATCTGTCAGTTTTCTTAACTTTGAGCGAGCTCAGCTTCTGTCCTTGGACCTTTCTTGAAAACGTGTGCGCATCGTCCCCACCAGTTAACCGGCAAGGCGGGAAACGTAAGACGGTGCTGCCATCTGGCGGCAAAACAAGAAAGCATCATCAGGTCAACTATTTCGTGCGACACCGCCAGCGCACTGAATCCTGGGAAGGCTTGAAGAAAAGCCGGAAAAGTTGAAAATACAGCGCGAAGATTTCAAGTTTTAGAAACAAGGAAGAGGTAAACAGGAACAATCATCATATATTCTTGTAGAAGACAAGTTACTGCACATGTAGAAAGGAATTGAATCATGGAAGGACACAGCAACACCACATTTTCAAAAGAAAATTGTGCGTCGAAACACTAGGGAAGAAAAACAAAATGTCTGCTACAAAGCACAAAGAAGGAAGGCCAACTCCCTTGAGTTTGAAAGGGGCTTCAAATTGATGATTTTGTCAAACCTTACATAAAGTTCGGCGTTTTGAGTCCATTCCATGATTCACAATTTCCATTAGGTGGCTTTGATTATGCTAAGGCAAAGAAGTTTGTAGGCGTCAGTCGATATAAGTTAGTGATAACCAGTCTGTAACTACAGTCCAGTCTCAGCCTCAGGTGACTGAATTTTGCAAATTTTTGGCGCAAAGTGTCGGCAAAGTTTATCTAATAATAAAAGTAAAACTAAATACAGGTTGACCACGCAGGCGTCAAAAGGTCTTGAATGACTTATGTAATTGATTAGGTTAGGCACTATCATTAAGTACATATTTCAGGTTTTGGAATAGAGGCCTTTTCTCTTGTTTGGGATCACAATATTTTGAGTTTAGATTGGCTGCAAACTAAAATGTCTTGGTTGAAATCTAGCCTTCTAAGTTCTAGATCTAGGACTTAGTCTAACTGATGATATCTAGTGTAAAACTGAAGGTTGATAGTTTGTCTTATTTTAGTTTCCCAAAATGTCTTAAGAGTCTATAAACTAATAAAGGTCGTATTTTAGTTTCCTGACCGAACCTATTATTTTGCCCCAATAAAAGAAATTATACGGAAGATGCGAGTCTGAGGATTTTGGGGGAATTCCCGGCCTTTTGCGCGTCGCGCTGCCAAGATCACGACGGGAAATGCTGGGCTCCTTTAGCATTGAAGTCTATGGGGGGAAAGGGAATTCCGGAAAATCTAGATTTGTCGTGCAAATTTGAGGCCCTTCATGGTCTGTATGGGATCAATGCCAAACTTTTTCTCACTTACTGTATGAAGATTGCAGCAACGATTACAAAGTTAGAGCGAAATAACCTGTTTTTCCCCATACATAGCCATAGTAAATGACCCCAACGTTTCCGATCGCGATTTCGCCAAAATGAAGGTGCGTGATGTCCTTTTTTGAGACCCGTATCTTCCGTATAGGCAGGGTACCAACCACACAGGGAACATGGAAAATTGCTAAATAAATTCCCTGACGGAAAACACAGGGAATTTGCAAATTTTGCAAAAACCCAAGGAATTTCATTTGGCCAGGTTCTGAAATTCCTGATTCTCAAGATCTATGGGATTCAACTTTTTGCTGTTGGGTTGACAAATGTTGTCCAAATTTTGTCTGCATGCAGAGGCTCTTAAATTTGAACAACTTGCTGGATATGACACAGAGAAAAATTGCTGTGCGACAGGGAAATCTCAATGAAAACACAGGGAATTTGAAATGAAATTTCGGTAGGTACCCTGATAGGGAAATTCATAAAAAGGTGACTAAAATTTAAAAATGGGCACTCAGTCTTATCAGTACAGTTAACAAAAGACAAAAAAGCAAGAAGAAAAAATGCCGACATACGAACCGTATTTCATTTGAGGCATGAAACCTGAATGCAGCAACCATTTTCTTTTTTTTTTCTTTTTGGTCTAATCAGTGGGCCCCATCCAATTCCCAGATGCAACGATGATGAAGTCAGTCTTCATCTTGATTTATACTTGAAGAAAAAATCGATAACCAGTATAGCCTTGAAGTTGCACCTGGCAAGGGCACAATTCTGAAGCCGAAACCTGAATTCCATACACGGCAATCTACAACAACTAAATTAGTAATTGAACCATTTATAAATTATATTGGGTACTTATGTATATAGGTCAAATTCTTGAAGATTTGACAGGTGTGTGTCATAGCCCTATCTGGGTTAGGGAAGTCTTCAGTAACAGTCATGCATGGTCACCCGTACAAACGATGGTCATGGAAATAAGTCATGGAAAATTTATAGAATTTATAGTGACAAGAGGTCATACTATTTAATAAAAAGTCATAGAAAAGTAATCGATAGTCTAAAATAGAAAGTAATGTTATCACTATCTTATCTCATTTTAGCATGGCTGATAGTGATGAGGAATATGAACGTCGTCGGAGGGACAAGTTCCGCCGGGAGAGGAACGACTACCAAGACGGTCGCGAAGAACGCCGAGGCGGACGGGACAGGTACGACTGGTCTTTTTTTGTTGTAATATAATGCAACTCAGATTGACTTTTTTTTTTTTTTTTTTTTCTAGATAATCTGATCTTTATTTGCAATGTCACTTGTATGTGCTTCCCTCTTATAATATAAGAGAAAAAAACTTAAAAGGCAAACTTTTTTTAATCCTAAAAGGTCATGTTTCATTTGATATTTCTTTGTACCCAAGTCCCAATTTTGCTTTTTGAAGTATCCCTATATGATATATCAAATCTTACCCATTAAAACTATAAATTTACGTTTTTCCTTCTTTTCCGCATCTTTCATCTTTCCCGACTGGCATCGTTGTATCATGTTTTTGAATGTAAGACCTTAGGACGATCTTAGTTTTGGCCAATTTCAGGTCATCGGCTATAGAGGCCTCAAATTAGCATTACACTTTATTTCTTGAGCACATTTTAAAACAATCTGTAAAGTGTGTCCGGTAATTCACATCGTCAAAGTTATAACTCTTATAGTTGTATAATTCACATCGTTATCTTATCCATAAAAAAAACATCATACCTCATTTTGTGTTTGAATATACAGAGGTGGGCGAGATGCATGGAGCAGTCGTAACCGTGACCGTAGCCGCGAGATGTACCGTGACTACGACAGGGGACGGCGTGACCGATACAGCCCTCAGCGACATGACCTCAGTCCTCCGCAAATGAAACGAATGCGTAGAGATTGGTCGGTGAAGTAGCTATCTCCAACCTTTGCTACTTCTTACCCTTTACTACCTCACTTTTAGAGTTCTATTTAAGCCCTTTTGACTTAGAAATAACCTGATTTTGACTGATAACATTGGAATTCAGTTCTCGTGCAACTTAATTTGAAGATCAGATATTTTGTTTTTAAATGAAGCCATTATAAATATGATGTCATAGACGATAATCATAGTTGTTAAAAATCATAATACGAATACAATTTCAAGATAATGAAATTATCCTCAAGTAAGATACAATGATGCTTTGAGTTTCTACAAAGAATCTTGTTTTTCTTCAGGGATGATAGTGGTTACGGGCATTACGACCAGTCGTACGGTGGTGGCCCTATGCGCGGGGGTCACAGTAGCGGGGCGTGGGGTCACGATATGCCACCTCCACAACAGGGGCACTACTATGGCGGCTCGCAGGGCCAGCGGGGGTAGGTTTGCCTTACTAATTTCTTTAAGTACTTTCTCCGAGTTTCAGAGCTGATTTTTTAAAAAGTTATATCGCATTTTATCAGTGGCTGGTACAATTTTTTCTGTTTTAAAATCTCCCCAATCATTCAAAAAACAAATCCCCCCCCCCCCCCCACTCCTTCAAATTCGTATTGAGGGAGATTTTTTTTGTGAACGGTTAAAGAGACAATGAATCGTACTATGTCTGGCCTAAAGTCAAACGTTTGAAATTACGTCAAAAGACGTCTCTTAGAAATCAAGTTATTCACATAAAAAGCATTATGCTGGAAATAAAAGAATTCCCCAAGTCATTTACCTCTAATGTTATGATAATCTGTATGTTATCAAAGTGGAAGAACATTTTCACCAATGAATAATGTTTAGTAAAAAAAACTTTAATAATCTCTCTTTACGCGCAGGCGTCCGGACCCTGACTTCCCCACCCAGCCCTCGATGATGACGTTCAAAATATTCCTGACCCAGCAAGACGACAACATCTCGGACGAGGACGCCATTCGAAAGTACAACGAGTACAAACTGGAGTTTAGAAGACAACAAATCAATGAGTTCTTCTTAACCCACAAAGACGAGGAGTGGTGAGTTTCTGACTTGTTTCCATCACAGTTTGCATGCTTTCTGTTGGTAAAGTTTTTACTTTATGTTTAAGGATATTTGATCCCACAAGTATCAGATTATAAAACAGACATGGAAATTATAAATTTGGCATGATGGAATTCTTTCTTGATTGTGACTGAATATCCGAAATTGAGAGACTTTTGAAATTGAAATCAGCAGAATATAATGAGGTCTTTTAATTCATGAAATATTACAAGTAGGTTATATTGCACTTTAGAAGAAAAAAAAGATAGCTGCAATATAAATATATTTATACTAAATCCAGGGAATACTTAAAAAGAAATTCCGAACTGTAGGCACAAGAATCCTGGCTATTTTATTTTGACAGAAAATTTCATATTTTCTTAAGTTATGACGATACTTACCAAAGAAAGTACCCCTCCCATAGCTTCCAGATTGGCCCCTATACAATGCCTCCAAAATTAACACATGATTAGACATTTCGCTTTTGTCAACGCTTTGAAATATACTATTGCGGAAAAAAATCTTTTGTTTCGAAATTTCTCTGTAAAAAGTATGAAACCGTTTTAAAGAATCTTTACAAACATTACTTAAGTGCATGCGCTTATTTTTTGCATAATGAACCCTTCGTTTAAGCAGCACAGAGAAGATAAAGAAGAGGAACTTGAATTTTTGTATTGGTTTGTTGGATACACGGATGCTTTGTATAATAATTGCAACGATAACCACGACAAGGAAGAAGAAAGAAGATACATGGAGATTTCCTGAAGGCTATGACATATTATGTGGAGTTAGCTAGTCACTGCATTTTGCCCAATGCGGTTTAGATGGATACACAGTGTTAGGGTAGTTAGGCTTTGGTCTCGGATAATACGCAGTCGCTCATGATATATCATGGTTGTTGTATATCTCCATGGTTACCGCAGAAGATGCAGCCGGCTGATGTTGCGTAGTTGGCACTGGTAAGGTATTAGAGTATAAGACCAATGGTCTTGGGATGTATTTATTTCAAAAAGAAATTTGTCTCTAATGTATTTCCGATTTTTGGTTGAGGTGTTCCGATTTTTCTAAGGCTTCGTGTAGCGTAGGTGAATGATGAATTTATGACAAGAAGATTGTGTGAATATCCTAGAAAGAAAAATCGCATGGACTTTATCGTTGGCATATCTAACGAAGAGCATAATTATGGTTGTACTTTTGAGATATTTTATTATTCACGAAATAGCATTGGCACAGAGTGAGCTACATTTAGCACCCAAAACATTTTGCCGGAAATTTCCTGAAATACAGTCACATAGGTGACTTCTTAGGAAACAACATAGCAGGAACCAATTCTGAACATAGCTTCCCAAATTAATCGTTTCTTTTCTTTTATCCTAAGATATGAAATACCCCTACTTCTATTATTTCTGAAAGCGATTCCCAACCTTTGTAGGTTCTTTCTTTCCTAAAATAAAAACTTATATCACCTCAGTCCAGATTGTTAGCCTATATTGCCCTACTTATAAAAAGTGGGGGCCATAAGGTTTAGGCGGTTTGTTTAACATTTGTGTCTGCTTGGTGTTTCAGGTTCAAGTCTAAGTATCACCCGGAGGAATGTGAGAAGCGGAAGGAGGAGGCGTGCCAGGCGCTCCGCCGGAGGGCCGATGTGTTCAACAAACTCTTTGAGATGAGTCGGGTGGCCGCTGTGTCTGTTGACCTCGAAAAGAGTTCAGACCTTGTGAAACTCCTTGATGCAGGTAAAGAAAACAGCTATGATTGGTTCCATCCCCTTCTTTGTTTTAAGTTTTAATCTTACTACGTTTTTGGAATAGGTAGTTCAACGTCGGGCTAACCCTCCAGGGCTCTTTCCAAACTGGTTTTGAAATAGAAATGGAATAGAAGAGTCCTGGTTACACGTTGACACGTTTGGTCAGTTTAGAAATTTAGTTTTAGATAAATCTAATGATATAGTTATTGTAAAGTATTTGGTATTCAGAAAAAAAAAGTATGCTGCAAAAATGCAAATATTTTTTTTGAGCGAGTATTGCGCAGAAAATATTATGCTAGACTTTTCATTAATTTCAATAAATGTGAAATTTAACAGTGAATTATTCGCCAAATATTTCCTTCTCTTATGAAGATAATAACTAGATTCTAGCTTAATCATTAAGATATGCCCCTAGCCCCAGAAACTTGGTCAGGCGCATGGAAAATATCATCCATAGAACCTTAAGTTAACCCTTTTTCGAAAGATGTTTAACATCAGAGTATCTTTTATAGTTACCCGGTTTCATTTCTCAACACTCAATAGTATCAATTCATAAGGATACATAGCAGAAAGGACCACATTAATGACGTTTCTTTCCCCATTTTCATCCCAGGTGTCATCCTAATGGAGGGCGGTACAGAGTTTGATCTCAATGTCCTGGACATCCCCGACCCACCCCCGGATGAGGGGCGTCGTAGTCGGGGGAACTCCGAGACACAGCACGAGCGGGGAGACAAAGACAGGGAGAGGGAGAGGTCCGACCGAGAACGGCCCGAGAGAGAAGATCGGGGTGAGCGTGGCGAGCGCGGTGAGCGAGATCAGGGGCCACGAGAAGAACGCACTAGGAGAAGGTAGGTGGTTCAATCTTGTTTGGATACACAAACTCATAACTCTAATTTTCTTTTCGAATATCAAATTTGTCAGCTCGAATATTCAAAAAGTTTAAGATTGAAAAAGAAGAGTAAAAAATAAATACTTCATTTTTTTTTTTTTCTAACTTGTCTTATTTATGTCTAATTCACATGGAAAGTTTTTCATCACAGCATTGTTAGATGTCAGAGAAATTCACTATGATTCAGTTCACCTTGCTTAATGTTATCATTTAATCGTTTTGATAGAGATAATGATGGCAACATACAAGTCACCATCGATAGGAAGAACAGAAAAAGAAGACGTGGAGAAGAAAAAGAGGAAGAGGAGAAACCAGAGGTAAGAAGCTGAAATAAGACATACTTAATATTCTTGTGCGTCTCATGTTTTTGCTTTATTTAGTACGATAGAATTAGTCTTTATCATACAGCTATGTGTATTAATCTCGACATCTCTGAGTGCCAATATAACGCTAAAATATGTGGATGTATTTAAGTGGTTTTTATGAGGCGATGGCATTATGGAACTTTTTAGGCTTTAGACCTCGTTAAGGCCTTAAAACCGCCATCGGCGAATTCATATACTTAGAAAGCGGTCTACGATTTGTTGAGTTTCCGTTCTACGTTTTACCGCAGCGACCTGTGCTGGGCCAGCGGTCTCAGGCAGAGATTGTACACCCCTACTATAATGGAATCTTCCGGACCTGTCCACTATAAAGATATACCCGGACGAGTCTATTGCGAAGACAAAGGGATGTTAGGTGCTTTGAACTTTAAACTGACCTCGCTTTCATCGGTGAAGAAGGTATCTGGGTCAAAGTTTGCAGACCTATTTCACCATGAAAACGGTCGATCTAACTTTAGTTATTGATACCAAAAGATAGATTTCGACCCATAGATAGGCATCTCACTGTCCAGAAATTCAGAGATTGCGAAATAACGCGATAATTTGCGCAAATACATCGCGCCATTTTCTTCGTAATCCTTCGGACTCCGCTTCACTGTCACTCGGCCGGGTGCAGTCGCCGCGGTGGGACGTTTCGGCGGGAGGCTCCTCTTTCGCCGCCTTTTCACCTTGATTACAGCGCTATATGATGCTTTCAATATATATAAATTGAATCTATGTGGACCTGTGGATGCATACTAATGCATGAAGGGGTCTAAAACATGCGTTCATATCAAATGCAAAGACATTCGATCGATCGGACACAAGGAGGCTTGACACTGGGACACTGTCAGACTGCCGGGTGCAGCCAGCCCGGACGGTCGGATGTTACAGGGGGCTCCTCCTCTTTGCCTTTTTACCTGGATTACAGCTCTATCTGATGCTTTCAATATATATTAATTGAATCTATGTGGACCTGTGGACGCATACTAACGCATGAAGGGGTCTAAAACATGCATTCATATAGAATGCAAAGACATTGGATCGATCGGAATCAAACTCAGCAAAGTCGCTTCACTCTGTAGTCCGTCTTTGACCCATTGTCATTGTATGTATTCACTGTGAACACCTATTGAAAACGGTTAGTACTACAGTCTACCGGAAGATTCCGTCGAAATGTTACCCGGCTGGCTGCGATGGTTTTACAGCAGAATTTCTTGTTAATATACACCAGATATGATACATAGAACAAGCAAAACGCATGAATTGTGGAGGATATATGCATTCAGATGCATTGAGGACTCAGGCTGCACAGGTAGGTCTTTTTTCAGCAGTTCAAATGATAGGCCAGACAAGCTGCTGGACTCAGCCTCTCACTCAGGCGTTCAACACTGGCAATCTCAAAAATAATTATTTTAGGCCTTATCACCCCTACCAAAATGAAAATGATGTGCATATCTATGCTCTCATATATGTGAGGGTCCTACATATTATATATTTTGATCATTTTAGGCCTGGAAACGCTTGCAATAATATTTTACAGATGGTTACAGTCTTAGGCCTAGTCTAGAGGCTGGATGTCAAAGCAACTCGGGCATTTGGTCGGACACTGGCAATCTGAAAAATAATTATTTAGACCTTGTTAAGCCTATCAAAATGAAATTCATGTATATATCTATGTACTCCTATACCTCAGGGTCCTATGTATCATATAGTTTGATCAATCTAGGCCTGGAAACACTTGCAAGAATATTTTACAGATGGTATAAAAAAAAATTGCTCCGAAAAAAATAGTTTAGGCCTTATCCAGCCTAACAAAATTAATAAAATACAAGAAAATATGTTTTAATATGTCTTAGGCTCTTATACATCGCATGGTTTGATTATTTTAGGCCTGTACAAGTTTGAAATTCAAATATATTCAGACCATGTTTCACAGGTTTAAGATTTAAATGATTCAAAGATTAAATTATTTCTGAATTTGTCACTATAGTGTCATTTTTCCAGACCTACCATCAAAATATCTTATTCAAAATCTAAGACATATCTAGGCCTATTCTATCAGTTTACACCTACCCTAAACAAAGGCATAAGATTTATCGCCTCATTTTGTATCTTTTGATACTCTCAGAAAGCTATACTGACCCCTAACTGCTTTTGGACTTGTTGTGTGTGTTTTTGAGTTCTTCATTGAAAAATTCTTCGAGGGTCTTTTTCAACCTAGCCACGCTGACCATAGAAGTATGTATATTTATGTATATATGTAAATATATGTATGTATGTATTTGATTTTTTGTTTGTTTTGTACATACATGTATAATATAATATATATATATATATATAGTGAGTGAGTGTTGGGTGTTTTACGCCGTACATATATATATATATACATATGTACTATATTGAGAATGGGTAAAAATACACATATGTTAACTTCCAGGTGCAGCCAGCCACAGCCGCAGAGCCTGCCGCCCCCGAAGGAGAAGAGCCGGCCAAACCCCAGAAGACGGAACCGCCAAAAGAAGATGAAGAAATGTCGGACAAAACTTCAGACAAGGCTTCCGACAAGGCTTCTGACAAGGCGGCTGAGGATGAAGACAAATCTGACAAATCTGATGCCGAAGAAAATCAAGACGATGACGGGGACAGCAGCAGTGATAGCGACTCACAGGTAGAGAACCATACATTTGATTGATTTATTGGTGGTTTGTTGTTGTTCAAAGGTCATATTCAGGGTGGCAGCAGTACAGGGAAATAAGAGGGAAGGGATTTTCTCACACTTTATTTTCTCATCTTTTTATATTACAGTTTTCCCATTTTCTTCAAACCTCATATACATTTTTTTGGTAATATTGTTGTACTTGACCAAATTTTGAAAGTGTGTAAGGGAAATTTTGTTGTGCGACTAAAAAGAACTTAATGGAAATCAGAGGGATTCTGAAGCAGAAATTGCGTAGACATTCAGGCGGCCAATGCACAAATGTACAAATTCCAGACCTTAAAAAAAAGAAATTCCAGACTTTTTTTGAAAAAATTACAAATTACAAATTCCAGACCTGTACATGTCAGTCATAATTCACAATCTGTCAGAATTAACTTTTAATTTCCTGTGGATTCATTTCCAGTCTGAAGACAAAGAGAAGTCCAAACGCCCCCGTGACTACAACTACGAGAGTGGCTCCGAGTCATCAAGCGGGTCCTCGAGTGGTTCCGACTCAGAGCCTGGACCACCTGGTGAGTCCTATCATGATAAAATTATGCTCAATCTGTCTACCATGAATTTAACATTCTGTTGATTTATATAATGTTACAGTATGCTAAAAGAAAAAAAAGAAAAAAAAAAAACGATAAAAGACTTGATTTTTTTGGTAAATGACAAACAGATTAAAAGAAAAAACATGAGAAAACGACAAATAAAGAGATTTGATAAATATAAATGACATTATTGTTAGCAATATCTAGAATAAATCTTAATTCTATTATAAGACAGTTTTACACAAACTACTTGGTTATCAAAACATGTCCAACGTGATGTATTCAGATACATAGCATAAACTCCTGTGAGATGGAATGAAGCATGTACCTAGAGAATGAAGTGTACTTTACTCACATCAAAACGTCAGGATCTTTATGCCTCTGTTAGTGACCAGATGAATTAGTTCCCTTATTGATTAGACAATAAAGTTTGTCAACCGATTAATGTTTGTTACTCCAGGCGTAGAAGATGAGCCCGGTCCTCCAGGGTTGGAACCCGCGCAGCAGATGGACGGTACGGTTGACGACGACAAACCTGAGGCTGAAGCCGAGGCCGAAGAGGGTGAGGAAGGAGAGGAGGAAGATGACGAAGAGGAAGAGAAAGAAGAAGGAGAGAAAGAGAAGAAGGAAGAGAAAGAAAAGGAAAAGGAACAGGACACAGCTGAGCCAGAGGAGGGCGAAGAGGAGCCACAACCAAGAGCGCTCCACAAAACATGCTCGATTTTCTTGCGGAACCTTGCGCCAACAATCACCAAGCAAGAGGTGGAAGCCGTAAGTTTGATTGAAGGATATTATGTTTACCTAGCTTCATCTGTTGGCGTCAATGACTGACCACTCTTGTCCAAAGTGTAGTCTATTTGTCTGTACTATAGACCGCATATAGATATAGGTTATCTTCCTAAACTTGTTCATGATACGGAAGATCATCCTTTGAGATGAGTATAATGGTCAATAAAAAAAAATTACCAGTTACCAATACAGGGGTCAAAGTAACATGGGGCCGGGGGCCAGAGGCCACCAGAAAATCCTTCAGGCCCCAAGACTTATCTTGGTTAGTACTCAGACTAGCCCCTACAAAATCCAATACTTTTCCAAGAAAATGACCATTAGAGCCATTTAAAATGCGTCTCAGGTCCCCAGGCTTAACGTGAAGGGGCCCGACTGGCCCCTGAATACTTGAACTGTATTTCGACCCCTGGATTGGTGCTTTTGCGTATATGTAAATTTTCAATACATTAGAAAAACCTTTATACTACAGAAAATTACAGTGTCAAACAAGTGAAATTGAGAATATATATTATAGGTTGTATTATATATTGCTTTTCTGACTTGATCTTTGTTATAACAGATGTGTAAGCGTTATCCGGGCTTCATGCGCGTGGCCCTGCAGGACCCACAACCCGAGCGACGCTTCCTCCGCCGAGGATGGGTCACGTTCGATAGAACAGTGAACATCGTTGACATCTGTTGGAATCTGAACAACATTCGGGTAAATTTGATTTTACCTTCACAAAAATTAATATGTGTGCACACATTGTATGGTTTATTACAGAATCATAATTTAGTTACATTTAACTTGGATAGGAATAAAAAAAAACACTTATATTCAACTCATTGAATTATATCAGAATATAGAGTTATAACTGTTCTAGCCATAAGGTTAAGAAAGAAAAACGTACTAAATATTGTTGGTCAAAATTTATAACCTTAAAGCAAATGTCAAAAAAAAGTTTGATAAACTAGCTAGTAATAAATGGCCCCAGAAACGATAACAAGTGCACGTGATATTATTGCTATTCTCTAATCTAAAACATAAACCAAAAGAACACAGAGGGCAGGGCTTATTTTGCTGCTACCAGACTTATATTAGCATAAAAAATATCTATTAACCCCAGCTAGTAAAGTTGAGTTATTCTCAATTTTTATTTTACCAAATTTCACCCCCAGTTGCGAGACTGCGAGATGGGAGCGATTGTGAACCGCGACCTGAAGCAGCGTGTTCGGCCGGTAAATGGTGTTACCGCTCACAAACAGGTAGTGAAGGCCGATGTCAAACATGCCGCGAGGATCGTGCAAGCGCTCGACGCCAAGTGGAAGATCTGGGAGGACAAGGGAGAAGAAAAGAAGGACAAGAACAAGGAGGAGGTGAGAACGTTTGCCTTCATTTAAATAACTTTATTTTATTATTTTTTAAAGCTCCCCAGGGACGCCTAGACAGGGTTCCCACGCAGGTCTTAAAATATCTTCAAATGTATTAAATTGATTTCCTCAAATTTAAGGCCTTAAAGGGGACTTAAATTTGACAGTTTTGAAGCGAGAAGTCTTAGTAAGGTCTTAAATCGATTTTTTTTGAGAAGTTGAAATGAAGTAACCATGAAAATTTCCGATCCCACTTTCAAATGAGTACACTTACTTGAAATTTAAATCATACGATACATTCTGACATTGTTCTTTGCATGCGATCGATAGGTCTTAATTTTTCTGAATCTTGGATTTAAATTGGTCTTAAAAAAATCTTGATTATCAAAAAT
Organism: Lepidonotus clava; assembly: GCA_936440205.1. Lineage (NCBI taxonomy): Eukaryota > Metazoa > Annelida > Polychaeta > Phyllodocida > Polynoidae > Lepidonotus > Lepidonotus clava. Next base: position 13,448,213 of record OW387138.1, read on the forward strand.
ACGTGGGAACCCTGATAGAGAAGTCGCTGAGCCGTCCTCTCTTGTTTCCAGTGATGTTTAGCGTCAGGGAACCCATATGAAATCATCATGGGAATAAAGTTTGAAACTTATAAAAAAAATAATTACTAACTCTGGCAAACCTTTTTCCAATACTTTGTTGGAGGCATCCAACCAAGCATGGACTCCCCCCCCTCCCCCCCACCCCCACCCCCACCCGATCATGAAAGTTGTATTTCTATTTCGTAATTTACGTTTTCTGAACGTTTCCCCCACCCCCATGCTACGTTCACAGTGTTTCCAAAACCCAACGTCATTCTTTTTGTAGATACCAATGCGTTGATGAGAAAATTAACACACACAAAATTGTTGACAGGAACAGTTCTCTGTAGGGGAATCTTTAAGAAGCCTGAACTTAGCACATGTAGAAAAAAATCACTGTTTCTGTTTGTAACATTGAACTTCTCAATTAGTCAGATGATCAGTTACTCATTAAATATTGTTTAATTTCTGTCCCTTTGCAGCAACAGTCGTTTGGTTTGGTGTCCAAGAACCCAGTCTTAAAGAACATCACTGATTATTTGGTCGAAGAGGGCAGCTTCGAAGAGGAGGAACTTCTCGGTGAGTTAGGGTCTATGTCGGTACTCAGTGGTTTCAAGAAGGGGGAACGGTTCTGAAAATTACTGCATTTATTTCTAAAAAAAAAAAAAAAAAAAAAAAAAAAATTTACGTAAAAGTCTCAGAATATACGTGTTTACTACTTCTTTCAAAACTTTAAATTCTGAAATGCTTTTCCTGTTTGTTTTGCCTTAGGGGCTAACCTGAAACGGTATAAGTATGAAAACTGAAAAAAAGTTATTTAACTTAACCTTACATTCCAAAACAGTACCAAAAGGAATACGAGAAAAAAAGTTTGCAAAATGTATTTTTTACACCGTATACAATGAATTAAAACTGGCCAAAATTGTTAGAAACAATCTCATAAGCGACTTTTCCTTTTCTTTCCTTTTCTTTTTTTTTTATCTTTGTAAATTCGGAGCGCTGAAATTATGAACACTGTGAAAATTACTCCGTAAACAGTTCCCTCGAAATTGGCTGTTAACATGTTTCTCGTTTTCTTTCATATCATGTCGCTGATCAGGCACCCCGGGTGAGTGGGGGCCGGGTACGCACAAAATCTGTCAGCCATTCAGAGCATATTTGATTTTCAACCACATTGTTCTAGTCTACTGAGGTCAATGATTTACAAAAACGCAACGTTGCATCGAGACAGCTTCCTTGCAGTAAAAGATTTCCCCACCCTCATTTTCAGTTTGGAAAAAAAAAAAAGGAAAGAATGGTTGTAACATTATACTAAGGGGAGGTTCTTATTTATTTTCCTTGGGCTTTGCCAGCCCTTGGCAGTGGAGCTCAATATCTATTTCTAAACAGGAATATCAGGGGAAGTATGGAGAGGTGGATTTTTTTTCGGATTTCTGATATTTTTTTTACTCCAGTGCCCCTATCAATACCTATCAAAATCTATTCGATAGACCATATTTTACAGGATTTTAGAATGTATTTAAAATTGTTTCACTGATCTTCAATAATTACCGTTTCTGAAATCAAAAATTGTAGTTTTGTTCCTTTTTTTGCCTGTTTCAAGAACAATGTGGTATGATATTTATTGAGTGATAATTAGTTCTTGTGCCGGTATTCTATTTTTCTTTGTTAACACCAAAATTCGTTCAAAAATTGAGGATTTAGTACGTGTGACAAACTCGAAAAGTACTACACATTTACCGAAAAGGATTGTATTATGATGATTTCTTGTAACTGCATCTCCCACTTTGTAACTCGTAACCCTGAAAATGAGGATGAATTAATTTTGAAAAAAAAAAAAAAGAATGAACTAACCTTGAAAAGTTAAACATGTAATGAATCTTACATGCATTGTTCTTTGACATAACCAAGCATACTATGACATTGTTTTAGTGTGGTGATTAGACATTTTAACAAGTTATTGAAATTAAAAATTAAATGGTTACAATAAATTGTGGATTATATCATATAATGATTACAATTGGTAAGTGAATAATGATATAATTTAATGTAAGTCACAACCTCGACTAGTGGTAAAGAAAAAAAAAGCCCCACACCCTCAACTTATCCTATGGTTTCCTTTATGTTGGTGTCAATATTCCCTGGAGTTCTGGGATCATTTTTCAGTATCACTATCTTTTCTTTTATGTCACTGGATCCCCCCTAGGTTATAATAGAATCTCAACACATTACAACGCCTGTAGCACCATTGTATTAAAAAGGGAAAGGAGAAGATTTAGTCAATTGGGGAGTTAAGTAATTGCCATGCATATATTATGTCAACGTACCTTTAAACTTAGAAGGGTTTTGTGGGTCTACAGTTGACTGATTTCTAAAAACTAAACTCTTACTATTTTCAAAAGCCTTGTTTTTATTCACTAAACTTCTCGTTGGTATTCTAAAAATATTTCAAAAGAAAAATTTGGAAAATATGAATTATAAAGAAAAGAAAATTTGGGAAATCTCTAATTTCTCTGCTTTCATTTCTGTCCTTGCTACGTCACAATAAATGGGAATCCCTTTCATAACAAGTTATTGAATATATTTAGGGCAGTAGAAACTACAATTAATGATAGCCTGTATGGGCAATTTATTTTATAGTAAACATTTTTTGATTATGTCATTACAGCTAAAATAAGAGGTACGTTTACGCTAAGTGATTACGTTACGTTATGTGGTTACGTTACGTTAAGTGTTTGCGGTTGCTCAACCTTCCTAACGTCTAGGGAAAGTCACTTGGAACCAGAAAGGTCAAATTTTGCCCAGTATGGTTTGTGAGGTTAAAGTTCTACAATCTTGAAACATATAACATTTATTTAAACCTTATTAGATCTAAGTGAATCTTAAGCCCCATACCTCTAATTTCCTCTAATCGCCTGTCAGTATGCTATATTGAAATGTGCATGTTTGATATGAATCGCCGGGAAAATTGCCTGACAATTCGCCCAACGATTTTATCAAACATGTTAATTTCAATATAGCATACTGACGGGCGACAAGGCCTAAATCGCCTAGTGGGTATGGGGCTTTATTGATTGTTGGTTGGACAGGAACACAACCCTAACCTTTAGATCTGAATGTTTCAGGTCAGCCGATGGAGGAGAAGCCGAAGGAGACCAACCCCGAAGTGCAGATAGAGCGCGACGAAGAACTGGTCAAGGTGAGTTCATGATTTCATGAACAAAGAACTAAAATTATATTAACCATATCAGGGTACCAACCACACAGGGAAAACAGGGAAAATTGCAAAAAAAAAATTCCCTGACAGGGAAAAGAAAGGGAATTTGCAAATTTTGCCAAAACACAAGGAATTTCATTTGGCCAGGTTCTGAAATTCCTAATTCTCAAGATGTTAGGGATTTGTCTTGTTGTTGTTGGGTTGCCCAAATCTTTTGCTGGATTATGACACAGGGAAAAAATGCTGCGGGACAGGGAGATCTCAGGGAAAACACAGGGAATTTGAAAATGGAATTTGGGTTGGTACCCTGCATATAATATGTAATTAAAATGCCGTAAAAGGGTCTGGAATAAATGTGTTCGTCAATATTAGTTTTTCATTTCAATCGCTATGGACCATATGGCCTGTCCTTAGCGTAATATCTTAGTGGTAAATAATTCAGGTAAATACTTCTAGAAATATGATTTTAGGATGTAATCCCCTGATCACCTAATATGTGACATCATCTTCATAACGTCTCTCGAGGTATCTATTTCCCCGTGCCAGCTTTAAGAGTACATAAACCCCTACAAAATACTTTGCCTTCTAGGTTTTGGACCGTATGATTCTCTACCTGCGGATCGTCCACTCGTTCGACTTCTACAGCGCTGTGGAGTACCCCAACGAAGACGAGATGCCCCATCGTTGTGGAATAATGCACGCCCGCGGACCCACTCCGCCTAACCGCATCAGTCAAAATGACGGTAGGGAGCTTACTGCTGTTAAAGTGTTATGATGAAAGCACTTGAAAAATGTCTGATAAGATCTAATGACAATTTTTTTTATTATTTAGAATCTGAAAGTAAAAAAAAAAATTCACGAAAAATAAAAACTTATCTGCTGTTTTGCCAGCTGTTCTCATAGACAAGTTTTCTTCTTTTTTTTAAAAGTGATATAATTCCCCTGTGCAAAATTGTGTTTGAAATACCAGAAGATTGCATCACACAATTGAGATCGATAAAACTAATCAGTAGAAGTTCAGACCTTTTTAGAATACATATTTATTTATATTGGCCTTTAACCAGACTACAATTCCTTGTGATTGAATCAATTTTACACGCGGAAATTAGTAATGCATTCAGATTTTATGAAATTCTTTTGGTATCTTTCTGAACTAATTGTTTCAATTTTTTATGGGGGTCGAGTGGGTCCGTGGTGGACTGGCCAAATGGTTTTCGACCATTTTTTTTTATTATTATTATTTTTTTTTTTTGTCACACAGAGAGTCCCCCACAGCCACCAATATCCATCTAAACTAATGTCAGCTATGTTTTCTGTTCACAGTGAACGACTGGATGTCTCAGTTTGAGACTAAAGTCAAACCCTTTACTAAGGTGGAGACGGAACTCGGAGAGGCCGACGCCGCCAAACTCGGCAAGAAGGACGTCAATGCATATCCTTTACAAACTTTAGCGACGGCAGACTTAGAATTTTCTATGGAGTGGCTTTTAAATATAACAGGCCACCATGCTGTTATTTTTAGAATTGTCTAAAATGAAGACGAAGATAAAGCTGTATAGTTGCTAATTATCTGCATGATTCTCAAATTAATTAATCAATTAAAATTTATGAAATTTTTTCAATTGTTCTGAACAAAGACTATTTTCTACAAATTGTGAACGTTTATGACTGTAAGCTTGGTATTTAAATAGATAGCCATACTTAGCATTAACGCAGGGAAAACAAATACTTTTCGCTAATTTAGTGACATGGGATTGAGGCAATTCTTATGTTTTGATGTAATGAAAAATATACTTTATTTAAATATTCATAACAAAAACTATTTTTCATAAAAGTTAACTGCAAATAAAGAAAAAATGTATGGAGAGAACTACTGTGAATTTTTTTGGGGAGGGGTATAACTATGAAATTTTTTAATATCCTTGGATGTCAGTTGTCAGATGTTATTAACTAAGGGTATTAAACCTATATTCCACATGCCCATTTTAAAAATTGGCTGTGGGAGTTAAGGTTAATTATAGACATTACAATCACTTGAAAGATTGTACAAATCTCTTTCGAATTATGCATGCATGTATCTACTTCCATGCAATCCACCCCCCCCCCCCCCCTCCATGCCCATTTTAAAAATTGGCTGTGTGAGTTAAGGTTGATTATAGACATTACAATCACTTGAAAGATTGTACAAATCCCTTTCGAATGATATATGCATGCATCTACTTCCATGCAATCCACCCCCCACCCCTGTCCCCAGAAAAAAAAAAAAACACACACACACACACACGAAATTAGTATGTAGAATACGGGTGTAATAATGGAGAACTTTCCTTAATTCTTTGTCACTGAGATGGAGAAGTTTGTGACTGCCAACACTCAGGAGCTGGCCAAAGACAAGTGGTTGTGTCCGCTGTCCGGTAAGAAGTTCAAGGGCCCCGAGTTCGTGCGCAAACACATCTTCAACAAGCACGGCGAGAAAATAGAAGAGGTCAAACAAGAGGTAAGTTTCTTCGCCAAATTTTACTCCCATAGAATATATAGAAAATAGTATGCTTTGATAATTGACATTGTTCTCAAGTCTTGATATGTATGACCACAAAACGTTATCAAGATATTTACCTAGGCCTCCAAAAACAAATTTGGCGCACATTTTAATAAATATCAGACTCCACAATTCCCTTGGTGCTTACTTAATTTATCCAAGACCCCCTCATAACAGGTTTTAATCAACTTTTTTTTTCTCTTTGAAGTGCCAATCTCCTCAAATTCTGTTCATTTTCCTCCATAGGTGGTGTTCTTCAATAACTACCTGTTAGACCCTCGACGACCGACCTTACCCGAACACCCCGGTAACCGGCAGGGGTCGAGCGGTGGTCCCCCGGCCCGGCCGCAGGACGCGGGGTCCCATGGCGGGTCGAGTTACTCTGGCCCTCAGTCCAGCATGATGGGTGGCTACAACCAACCACAGGGCCGCGGAGGCATGATGGGCGGCTATCAAGGTGAGTTTGTCTTTGATAAATATTATTTTCTTCCCATATATCTCTCTCTGAATGGCTCAAAAGCGAATATGTTTATAAGTTCTGCAGGGCTTGACAAATAGCTTTCAGATCTGTTCGCCCAGCTCAGGATTTGAGGTTCATTCCCAAATAACCTACATATTGTAGTTTACCAATGGGCAACCGGCCAGCAGTATAGTTGCCCAGTAACATTCCTGGGCCACTGGACACCAAGTTTGTCAAGCCCTGCATCAAGTCTGCATTCGACTTCGAGTGTTGCCTTTTTAAGTATAAATTCATAGACAACGGTGCTTTTAAACCTTGTCGATTTAAGCGAATAATTCCTCAGTATTTCAAATAAAGGTTATCAATAAAAGTGAAAAATATTTACTTGAAATATATGTGATTCATAAGAATACTTAGCAACGAAGCAGGGCTCAACGTTAGAAAAAATTCTCACCTCTTTGTGAAGTCATATTCAACAATTTTTTTTAATTTTTTTTTTACCACGTCTCCGAACATATTCCACAAAAATGTTCATTATTTGTAAAGCCTTAAAGTTAGGCAAGTATCCTTGTCTTAGGTTAAATTTTCGTCTTTTGAGTGAACCTGTTTACAGTGTAGGATTGATAAATACACTTAAACTTCCATCTATCTTTAAATTTCTACATGTAACTTTGTGTTCTAATGTAGATCATCGTGGATTTCATAGATCACAAAACGGCTCCGCTCTCTACCACCCATTTTCAAGTACACTTTCTGTTCTTAAGGGGGCCCACGCAAGTCTCAAAAAGTCTTATAAGGTCTTAAATTCATTTTCTCAAATTGAAGGCCCTAAAAAGGTCTTAAATTTCATAATTTCCTTGCAGGAGGTATTAAAAATTTGATCTGATTAAGAAAAGCAAATGAGATAATAGGTTGAGCAAAATTGTGTTGTGACATGAGATCTCATGCAATCAATGTTTTCAGTGTTAAATTTGCCACACTTAGGTTTTAGATAGGTCTTAAAAAGGCCTTAAATGGATTTTTGAAAAAGCGTGGGTACCCTGTCTTACCGTTTGGTATGTTTTTTAACCACACGTTTACCGTTGATTGTTTCGTTTGTTTATATCTTATTGCATTATACGTTGTTGGCCGTGTTCGTTGTCAAAGATTTAACGGGAATTTGTTTATTTTCATGCTACCTCAAACTATTCAGGAAACCGAAATGGTAAGTGGCACCTTTGTATTATTCATCAAGTTAGATAGTATTTCACATAACATTTATCAAACAGTAGTTTAAAATGCGTTATATTGAATATTTATTAAAACGAAGATATTGAGAATATTTATTAAAACGAAGATATTGAAAACAAGCGAAGCGATTCTTCTTGAGTTTTTTATTAAATTACATGGCATTTTTTGATCAATTTGTACTTTTTTGGTTCTTTTTTTCTAATTTGGTTTGAATGATGGAAATACATATTGAAAGCATACAAGTTAAAACAAAAATGCATTTTTATCTTTCATCAAATTCAACAAACAGGACACAGAGGATCAGGTGTGTAAACTTTTCTACTTTGATACATTCAGAAGAAAGAAAAAAAACCTTTTTGGAAAGGTTTAGGAAAGAGACGGAATAGGGGTTGAATTTTTACTTGGGGTTCTGGGTCGAAGGAAAATTTTACACTATTTAAAACAAAGGGCACAAATACTAAGTAACTTGGAAATTACAAATAATGTCTAGATAATAAGATTCAAATTTTGGCATTTCTATTGTTTTGAATCAGATGAAATACATATATTCATGACGGTGAGGATGTCAATTCTAAATTTTTCATTTGGACATAGTAAGACACAAAATTATCTGTGTTGTTTCTTTATTTAATTTGATTTGAATATTGTTTGGTTTATTTTTGCAGCTAGATGCAAAAAATTCAAACTGTGTAGGGAAAAAAAGACACGCATTTTCCTGGCAAGCTCACAAAACACTTGACGCAACTAAAGACACAAAATTAGATATTTTGGTATTTGCTCCAGTGCTTGTTAGGCTACAAACCATTATTCTTTCTTTCATTTGATGCCAACGTCAATTCAGGAGCAAAGAGAAATCAATCTGGTATGTGAACAATTTGTGATTGGTGTAAGCACAGCAATCAGTTGTGCTTTAAGGGAAGGATCATGAAAATACTAATATAAGTAGAACCACGGGGGGTGTCCGAGGGCGGCCATACGACCCAGAGCGGTTCGTCACGACTTGAAAGCAAAGTCCCCAGGACGTAAAATCCCAATGGGTCATACGGCCACCTGAGGATGACCCCAAAGGTTCTTCTATATTTTATTGCCCAAACAAAATACAAAATATTTTTGAAAGCTATGAAAATGACGAGTGGTGTGTGTGGTATTTCAATAGGCACTACCCCTTGTATGTACCACTCATTGGCTCTACGGTTGGCCAGACATTAAACTAATCGAACAATCAAGGCTCTGCGGGTTATAAAGGTTACGAAAGAAAATACTTGTTCCATTATGCTTGGTTATGACATTAAGCACGTTTGGAGGTGTGAGACATTGCCGTGAATGTTGCACTAAGGGACAGGAAATGTTGTTTTTGTCTTTCAACTAAGGTGGACCTCAATGAAATAAAACCAATTATGACAAATGTCAAAATGAACAGTTTGTCTAGCTCGGTAGGGAACTAAAACAACAGGCCTAATAAACCAAGTAAATGAACATCAACTACAGACAAAGTTTTAGAGCAAAAGAGATACAAAACGTTCCCGACCCAACATCAATAGAAATTTGAGTTTGAATAAATTAAATATTAACAACATACCTGTATTACGCTACGGAATACGTGAAAGGAGGCCTTCCATTTAGTACATGAGCAGAAATCTCAGACCGCCTTTCCCCCTTCCCTCTTTTGCACTCAAGTTTTTCACTATAATGAATCGTGAGCCTTGCCTTTGTTCTTTTTGGAAACTAACGGAACTAAAAGACTATTTTTCACACGTGTATTGTGTTTACGATTGCCCACGTCGCCACCTTCACGGCTGGGTGCACCTGGGCTGGATAGTTTCACAATTGACAGATGGTGCGGAAAGGAGCTCTGTGGACAGTTTGTACTCCTCACCTATTGGGGTGCCTGCTGCAAGCACAGTGCTGATTGGTCAATGGGACCTCGCACCTACAGGGCTTTGCAAGGGGCTTTGCATTGATCAATCAGTGCCATACTTACAGCAGGCGCTTTGGTTTGGCCTACACATGGCACGGCAACAAAATGCCATTGACCAATCAACGCTGTGCTTATAGCAGGTGCTTTGGTTTGGCCCACGGATGGCATGGTAATATAGCAGAGGTACACGGCACAGGTTGACTTACAATATCCGTCAATCAGTGCTCTGATCTCCACCTGTAGCGTCATCTAAGACGGGAGGGCTACTTTGTATCTTGAGACCACAAGCAGGCTTGACAACTGTGCCTGTGATTTACACATAGTCATAGGCCTGCGACTATCATCAGTGATCTGTACGAAAACAATTTTCAGAAATTGTCACTATGGTGCCAGCGAGGTACAGTTGGCTGGACACGTTTTTAAGTTCTTAGGCTTGAGACATCTGCTATCAGTGTTCTGTTCAAATACCTTTTTCAATTTAGATATTTTTTGTAGATGATTTTTTCACTAATAGATCGTTTACGATCTTCATTACATGTTTCTTGTTTTATTTAAAAAATTCATACTTAATGGAAGGCTTCGAATCTTTATCAATCATAGTAAATGCTTATTTCTGCATGAAATCCTTGCTACAATATACAATAGATGAGGGAGCAGTGTTATTATTTTGTTGATTTATACTGTAATTGAAACAGAAATCCCTCCCACCTACATACCGACCCCATCTCGTCCTTATCTCCCCCAAAAACAAGTGTCTACAGACCGTTAAATTAGTTATGGTGTTAACAGCCTATAAACCGTAAAATGGTAAACATGAGGGGGGAAAAGTAACATGTACTGTTAAGGGGCCTTCCATTAAATTCGTACACAGCTAGGAGTGGGATGGCTAGGGGTCTGATAGTTTTGAAAATGTGTATGTATATATATCCGGTGCGTGCTTCAGTCCAAGAGGGTGTGGTCTCAAAGTTATGAAAATGTGTGTATTTCCCTGAGCATACGGTTCAATGCATACTTCAGCTCAAGGGGATAGGTGGGTCTGAAATATTTGGAAAGTGCGTACGTACTTAATGGAAGGTCCTAAAGATCACTCATTGAAATGCATGCATATCTGACATCTATTTCTCTTGGTGCATGGAGTGAAGGTGGCAGAGGGAATTAGGAGGCTGGAAGAAGAGAACATTACATTTAATACAATTTTCTTTCCATTTTCAGGATTTTATAACCGTGGCGATAACTTCCGTAACGACCGACCCCGGGACCGTTTCGGCGGTGGAGGAGGTGGTGGTGGTGGTGGACGTAGAGACAGGTAGGAGTTCGTCTTTTAACATTATCAATTTGAACGAAGACATTTTAAAAAGTCTTATTAAGGAAAAAGAAACATCTATTTCCTCTGATTTTCATTTCAATAATTGTAGTGGAGGAAAATATTCACAGAACAAAGAGTTAAGGGTAATGAAAGTATGTAACAGTGCTAGTTTCTTGTTGTGTATGCATTCATTCTTGATAATAAAGACTTTAAAGGCTAGAGTCTTGTGTAAAGATCTACTCATTGTACTGGACTTCGATTTAGATTTTTTACCTCAGACTTCCCTTGCTAGAAATAGATATGTTAAAATATTCTTTACCAAAAACTAGGAAACCTAAAGGCTGTATTCCACTGACCGATTTTACTCACGATTTTGACAATCACCAGTCGGAAAAGTGGCTACTTATAAGCATGTTATATATCAATACAAATGATTTTCAATTCTCTTTCCAATAGTATATACCATGCATGGGTTTAGAAAACACCAGACTAATCCCAGTGTACCTTTTTATTCACTAACAGGAGGGCTGACCCAAGAAGCATCATTGAATACAGAGATCTGGATGCGCCGGATGATATGGACATCTTCTAAAGAGTCAACTTTTCCACTTTTATCTCAAACAAACAATACCGTTTAGATATCCCTTCTTATAAATGATAATTACGAGTCTAATCATTAATATTGTCCATATCGGTTCCCCCTTTCTCTTCGATCTCATATATACATATAACTTGATCTGCATTGGATCCTTGTAACAAAAGAATACTTTTTTTTACATATATATTAAAACTTTTTAGAAAAATTAATGGAGTAAAATGGTATAAATTTGTGTATGGGAAAAACAGTTTGACTATTTGTAAAATCTTATATGGTTATCACAAGAAATGTTTATTTAGCACACTGCCAGTGTAGTATGGGCACTTGTGTTGATACGATAAAATTATGATATATTTTACGAATTTTGTTGAAGAGTATATTATGTATTTGTTCCAAATTGATGTTCGTTTGTTTGTGCCATCACGTTTCTTTCCTGTATGTCTCAACACAATATCATAAAGGCATTCATAAGAGTGGTTTTGCTAAGACTTTTATCTTGAAAACTTGGCAGATTGAAAATAATTCTTTTTGAAACATTTTTGAAGCAATATTATACCCACTGAAATTTTGATGTTCCTTTGATTAAAAAACAAATCGAGTGATCGGACGTATATTTTTCATGATGTGAAAGTTTGTTTACAACATCTGTTTATTGTGTATAGAAGTTTTCAAAATGAGGCGTTAATAGAAATAAACGTTGCTAACGGAAACACCAAAAAGAGTTTATATTTCATTTTATTGGGGCCTAAATATCTAATAAAAGCGGGGACCACGAAGCACAGGGAAAATGACACCAAAAAGAATCCTGACAGGGAAAACAGGGAATTTCATCTGGCCTGGTTCTGAAATTCCGGATTCCCAAAACATAAAGGATTTGACTTCATGTAGCAGAGATGCCATTTTTCCTTCCTTTTCCGGATTTTTTCGGGTTCAGAATAGAAATAAAATTCATTATTTTCTAGACAAAAGTCACCAATTTTGCTTTCCAAAATATTCTTTTATCATTTCTTAGTCATGTAAGCTTGAAATTTGCGTTATTTGGCTAATATTTGGAACCTTTTAGTGTCTAGACTGAAAACCCGGAAATGTCCTTCCTACTTGTCGGGATTTTTCACCAATCCTGAGTGGCATCTCTGATGTAGGGTAATATTTTTTTTTAATTAATTTACTCAAGGCTGTTAAACAACGTTTACAAGTATCACAGAAAAAAATACATTATCTTTCCAGACCAGAAATGTGTCATTGGGAGCTAGACAAGCAAACTAAAGTGTACTTTTAAAACTTCATACCACCAAACCTTAGGTTGTTATAGTATTAGTTGTGAAATGATAACTGCACAACATTGTGAACAACATCGAATCTACATTAAACTAAAGTGTACATTAATTCTCCTATTAATAGAGGGAGTATACTTTGGAATGGTCTTACTTCTGAGGAGCAAACGGCTGTCACTTCAAATGAATTTAAAAATCTGATCAGGAAGCATTTTAGATCTTATGAAGAATTTAGATATAAATCTGGAGTAAGGTATTGTTATCCTCCTATTGTTGTAATTTTTCTTGTCTATTCATCTATTCATACCATCTCATCAATAACAATGTGAGGTCTGTCATCGTCCAAATAAGTAATCATGAGTTACTAACAATAAATATAGAGGTATGTCCTGAAGTAGGAATTGAAAGAATGAAAGTGAAAAAATTAATTTCTTCTTTTTTATTAAAATATGTGGTATGTCCTGAAATGGGATTTAAATTCATTTTGCTTGGAAGATCAAGCCATGCTTGAAAGCCATGAAAAAAATAAAAGTTTAAAAAAAAAGGAAAAAAAACATTTGTGTTTCTACAAAATACTTTAGCAATGCTGTGACAAAAGAAATTACGTTCAAACTTAACGTGGCTTACTGGGTTGAACTGCTCTTATTCTTCAAGCACATCTCTTAAGGCCGTATTCCACATACCGAAAGTGCGTTGCCGATTTGACACCGATACAATTTCGCTACTACCGACAGGAAATCGGCGGTACTACCGATAAAATTTACGAACATGTTGGTAAATATTTTCCGGCTGGCCGCCGATAACGCACTTTCGGCCGCCGATAATGCACTTTCGGCCACCGAAAGTGCATAAGCGGCCGCCGAAAGTACGGCCCCCCGGTATGGAACATTGCCATGGAGAGGCTCGGTATTGGCGGCCCGCACTTTCGGCATGTGGAATACGGCCTTAAGAGTGAATTAATTATCAGTACACCTATTCAGACTTCAGGGATTTAAGTTTTCCGATTTCAGTCTGATTTCCGATCCTTTCTCACCAGCACAAAAAACAAATTTCTTTCAAAATTTGATATGTAGAACATTTTTCACAACATTTTAGGATACATTCCAATTTCCTTTATGATATTTCAGATTTTTTCACTGTCCCCAACTTGCATCCCTGTATTCAATTACAGTCGTACCAATGGGATAACCAACGTTTTTTATGATTAATTTGCAAAACAAAAAAACAACGTAAAAATCCTTTTCACGTATCTTGGGGTTAATATCCAGGGGAAAAAACGAAGAAAGCCATAGGTGCAGCTACCCTCTGAAAAACCTGGAGTGAAATGACTAAAGCCTACCAACACTTAACAAAAATGGAAGCCCGAAATGAAATTGTATGTATGCACTGGGTTGAAGTGCTCTCATTCTCAAAACATTTTGTTCAACTGTGCTGTAATAACGATATATATACCACGGTGGACGGGGAGAACAAAGGAACTGGGCCGTGAATATATCACGTATTGGCCTCCATTGGAGCGGAACGGTATAATCTCACAGCGCACACCTTGGTTCCACTGGAGCTCTGGTGGTGCAATTATTTTTACACATTTCCATATAACTATCTAGATATTCACAAAAAGTGCATAGAGTAAACGAGTGAACGTAGCTAAGATTCTTGTGGATATGACCCATATCTCAATTGTCTAATTTCTAGAAGGTTTTGATTTTTGATGATTTAATGAATAATAAAAGTGATTCCTTCCCATAGGATCCAGTGTTAAAAACCGTCATGTTCTTCCTTAAATATCTCCTATAATAATAAGTCAAGGTCTCTAATTTTTTGTGACAGTGTAAACTTAAATACACATTAAAAATAACATAGTGTAAAATATGACTGACATATATGTTTTTACTGGAAAATAGGTGCACGATGCACTGGTCACTCCAAAGGGCAGCAGGCAGTCCCGTGGTATATGTCAGATACAGAACGAGTGTGGGGCAGTACTTGATATATTCACTCGGCTAGCGCCTCGTGAATATATCGCGTACAGCCCCACACTCGTTCTGTATCTACCACGTAATCTATAAAGGCCTAGATAGTTTCATTTTGCAAGCTAATATGTTCTGTAAATTGTCTTGATTAAATTGCAAACTATAGAAATCTAGATTGGACTTGACCAAAATCTCAAAATAATGCAAAACTGCAGTTTCTCCATGTTGCACTATTAACCGCTACAATCCATGTTATCTGAGAGATATTTGACTTATTATACTTGTGTTAGCTGACATCTTTCAAATACTTTGCGCATATCATGCGGTTTCATGTCTGGGATAGAAAACCAAGGATAGCCATTGGGACAGCCATTCAGTCCCAAACCTGGGACAAAATAACTTGCTTGGTTGTAAAGGTTGAGCTTTAATTTCTTAGCCACAAGTCCAATGTAGACATCATCAAAGACAAAGTAGGGCACATCAGGAGATTTGGTTGTTATGGCTTCTGCTACTTGACTGGACATGACATAGGTTGGACCTGAACAGTACGGTGGGTAGAGTGCATCGGGGAATTCCTCATATGAGACGTACCACTGATGGGTGGGGTTACGTATAACTTTGGAAATAAGGCTACAACCACCAGCAAGGGAATAATCTAAGATGCCCCCCTTTTGTTTGAAGAAGGTCACAAGGCTGGGAATGTTCACATAGCTGTTGTCATCTGTCTTTACCACATAGTGAGCAAGGCTACAGTACTGCTGGATCCAGTTTAGAGCACAGAGTATCTTGTAGGTACTACTAAAAAGAGATTCCTCAAAACCACCTTGCAAGATGTCCTTATATATCATAGATTCCTTGTTGATGATCTCTTGATCGTCTCCATTATTTGAATCGCCAAGCACAAAGAAGTAGCGTGTGTTCGCCTGGTTGCCCTTGCAGTGCGACAGCCATGTGGCACGAATCGCCTGCCGAGCAACACTGTTTTTGGGCTGACTGAAAATAGCAATGATGATCTCAGGTCTCTGGCTTCCTCCATTTGGTGACTGAGCACAGACATTGACAGGACTGATTCTGTCCCTGTACTCATATTTGAAACACTGATTGCATTCTTCCTTCCGCATATCGGTTGGGAACTTACGGAGTGTACCTATAGCAACAGCCTTTTCCTTTTTATTTGTATCACCTCTCTTGTCCAAATCATCTGATGGCATTGGTGGAAATGTGGGAGCAATGTAGTTAATTACAGTGTCTTCTCTTTTATTGGATGAACCAAAGAGATCCCTCACTGCATTGATAGGATTCCATGAACCTAGAAGGCTCTTTCTTTTTGGTTTAAATTTACCTTTTTGTAGAGATAAGCTATTGGCATCTACATATGTGGGTTGATGTCCATCACCATTCCAACTAATTACCTTACCATCACCTGCATCATATTTTCTGGGCATAGCAGGGTAACTGACAACTTCTGCTTTCATGTTTGTTTTCACCAAGGTTCTATCAACATCTTGAGCCTCTTTAACAAGACCATCCCAACTGATGATCTGTCCGTCCTGGGGATGCCGGCCATCCGGAATAGGTTCTGGGGGCACCGGTCGAGCCGGTGGCATTCGGTAGATTGTCTTGCGCATGTTGCCACCTTCATTCTTCACAACAATGTGAGTCATTTCATCAACCTTCTTCACTTCTTCATTCTTCGTTATGTCCTTAACCACTTTGCCATTTGTGAATTGGTCCAGGGGTCCAAGGCCATCTCCAGCAAATAGGTCAGAGAAGATCATATAACAACACAAAGCTATAACACAGGACCATAGCAGCACATATTTTCTTGGCAGGTTAGAAATCCTCCTCCTAATGTTTCTCACACAGCTGTTATTGGTGACAGGCAGACAAATTTTATACATTATGACTGTCTGTCAGTACCTAGAAAATAATCTGCTGTACTTCTTTATGACCAGTTTTGCTATAGAGCTCAAATATGGGTACCAATATCAAAAAAAGGGAAAGCAGTTGAAGTCCTTCAATTGCCTTGTTATTGAAAAGATGTAATTCCAACTATTCCTGATAAATGCTGAAATAGAGGGAAAAAAGACATTCAATAATGTGCAACTTCATGTGCATTAGTCAATAATCAAGTATGAAATATGGGTGTAAAGATAATTATTTATTACCCACAACTCCCATTGAGGTGCACAGAGAAACTGTGTTAGAATATTTTTGACTAATAATTAATTTATCACACTTATAGAATATCACTGCAAGGAAGGATAGTAACTTGGGGACTATCGTTTTACATTAAACTTTATTCAGCTCTCAACTCATAGATTTCAATCGTTTCTGATTAATAGTTTTCCTCATCATAACATACTGATATCCAAATTCAAACTATGTAAGCAGTCAGTGTCAATTCCTTCAGACGAATCCGTAGAATATATTATTTCTTACCTTCTCAGGATTTTCTTTTCAGTTTCAGTTCCTTCATTATGTTCCAATTCTAATCACAATCCGCCATTTATGTCTTTGACTATCATATTCTTCTTATCGTCATAGCGTTTTGATAATATATTTACACTGACTTGCTATGAACGACTGTCCTCAACCCAAACCGAGATTGTTGTGTTTGCACTGTGTGCAAACTCAACTTACAATTTTAAACATACCAGGGGTTCAGTTTAGATGTGAATATTAGAGAAACCCTACTGGGATAATCTGATTCCTGCACAGTAGTCCTTCGGTGTGTTGGGACTTTATATGCAGGTATAATCCCTATTCTTGACCAAATACCTTATGCTTGCAGAATTTCCCTGTGACAAGTATATATATAATTTTATATATATATATAATATTATATATATATAATATGTAATATTCTTAAATTCAACCATGCTACATGGCAATTTCCTAAATTTGACATGCTATATGAGGCTAAGTGACATTTAGATAATTATGCTGTTATGTTATAAATCAATTAAAAAATGTTATAACCATGTATGGTTATAAGCCTCATGTCACATGTGAAATCTAGGCAATGGTCATGTCACATATCAAATTTAGGAAAATATTATGTCACTATGATATATTGTAGGGAGAGGCGACATGACATTTTGACATGTGGCAAAGAGATCCAAACCAATAACATTTCTGTAGCCGCATGGTAGCCCCAAAAGAGTATTTCAGTGCAAAAAGAAATTTGTATAGAATGAATGATAATAGCCAATATTTTCATTGTGTTTTTTCCTTGTCATTCTGATTTCTCTTTCTTCTTAGGCCTTATGATATATTACGTTCAGCTTTAATTCAACCATGGCAATAGCAGCGTTTTATTTTGATGTAAACCTTTGGGAACAGTGAGGACCTTTGAAAAGATCCCCAAGAGAAGGGCCCTTGAAAGGGGAGTCCTGATGTCTCATGTCGAATTTAAGAAACGTCCATATCACCCCTGTCGAATTTAAGAAACGTCCATGTCGCCCTGTCGCATATCCCCATAAATCACTGTGTCTCCGTGTCGATTTTAGGGGTCTAGGGCCATAAGAGAGGAAAAGATCAAAGATTCTCCATGCCCTCCACATACCACGAAAGGCATCGTATATATCTATGGAAACCATCCTAAATAGGTGAAAAGTGTATTAAATGGATTTTTAAGTGTCTAGATATATTGCAATATGTTCAGAACATCTAGCCCCAGCTACAGTATGGACCCTATTTCAGAAGTTACCAAGGAGAAATGCACGTGCAACGAGGTAGATCTTTGTTTTCACACATGCAAACATATCCATTTTAAGTTGCAATGGGCAACAAATTATATCCCTCTTTTTTTAATTTACTTCTAGGATTCAACCATAAGCCCTAACTTGTCCTTATTCCATCTTGTGATTGCAACCAGCCTGGGCTATTTCTATGTGTTCAATGCAGGGACGGATTTAACCTGAGGCGCCCCCCCCCCCCATTTTTTTTCCAAGTTTAGATTTGTTTGATGTAAAATCATAGCCATATAATTATTAGGTTGTCCCCCCCCCCCCCCCTTCCTTTTGAAATTCCTGGATCCGTCCCGGCAATGGGATGTCAGTAGGTGATCATTTTAAAGATTTGGTCTCTCTTCACATATGAGACCTTTTCCGGCGGACAATGTTGGACTGATGAATCAAACCCACCTGTAGGGCCTATTCCACGTACTGATTTTGATTCTGCCAATATTTAATTTGATTTTCTCTTAGAAAACAACATGAGACCTTACATCCTATGTACCATTCAAAAGAGAATTGTAAAACCTTTCTATTGTTGTATAATATATCTATATTTGACCTTATTAAATTCCCATTGCCGATTTTCAAAATCGGCAGCAAAATGGGTATGTGGAATCTGCTTACGGATTATGAAGACATAATACGTTCATTCAAAGATATCGGAACAGTAAGGCTGGTAATTGGAATCAATATATATTAAAAGAAAAAAGACAGACCCTGTGTCTTGTACGCCTTAAGCCTTATCAGGGTATCGACTTGTATAGAGATGCCACAAGACAGTGCCGGACAATGATTCCCTTGTGTAGTTAGAATAGCATAAACAGCGGCCATAAAGACTAAAGAATACGGATTATCAACTACATGTACTAAGATAAGCTTTCCATGATCAACAAGTGATAGACAATAGGTCCACATGCAACTGTCTGGATTGTTTATACATGTGTTTTGGATGTTAGACTACAGTGATGATTTCCATGCTAAGTAGAATTTCTACATATCAACCCATGCAGGTTATACACGAGATTCTAACATAATAGGCCTCTGCACAATATTAATTTTAACTACATTTTATCCGTTTCATGGCACAGGATGTGGAGAGGGAAAGATTAGAATCCCATTTCATTGAATTGAAAAAGACAATTGAGATTCACATAATTTCCACATTTATTCGGCTGTATTCTAGATTATATGCAAGAAAAAGAATTCATGGAAATTAGTTTTCTAGCGCTAGTCTATTTCCCAGCTTTAAACACTCGAAGAGAATGTATTTGAGATATGGTGCCCCTGAAACGAATATCGATTACATCCATGCAAATTATATGCTTCATCCTCACCAAGTCAGTCCTTAAAATATTTATAAGTGAAAACATGATTTTCAAATTGATAAATAGGTACATGGATGATACTAATTTTATTGGTTATAAAATGGAATCTAATCGATAATCCAACATGAAGTATGGCAACATAAATTATATGGTTGCCATGCATAGTCATTATACATTATGGTCAGTGTTGTGAAATGACCAGCATCAAAGTAGTCTGTCTACTTTAATAACCCTTAATAGGGGCTGATTCAAAGTGCCATGGTGGCCACAGACGCCCGTATATATAACCAATGTAGCACGCCGCAACCCTGATTATTGACGAAACACCTGGATAAATACTGACAGGGTCACACCATAATAGTGTGTTTTTTTTTTATTGATTATCTTCAGAGGTGTCTGATCTTCCGGACAATACACATGACATCAATAGTTCTATAGAGTTTACGTGGATTATATCTAATCATAGCAATGAATTGATGAAAATAGTGATAATATATTGATATTAATGTATACAGTGCAAGGACGGGGGGGGGGGGGGGATCGCCGGCTGTCCCCTTGTATCTGCAAACTATGCATTTTCACTTATCAATGTAGTTCATTTCGATAGCATTATTCCACACTACCCCCCGCTCTGATTGCTGGTAGTCAGCTGGCTCGGGAAGGAGCTTTGTCTAACAGTCCGAGCATATTCTTCATCAGTATAGATACTATAGCAGCAATAATATAGGTATGCCGTGTGCAAGATCTTTGAAATGAATATTAATATGAACGAAAAGGAAAGCAGAACCAGCTTTCCATGACATAGGTAGCGAAGGACATGGGTATACATTGTATAAATGTGACAATATGGGTTATAGGGGTATGTATATGGAGGTTCTTGATGTCCCGTGTCAAATTCAAGAAATTGCCATACCTCGCAGAATGAGCTAAAAGTTACCATGTCCCATGTTGATTTTTAAAAAAAACAGTCATATCCACTCATACTATCTTTTTAAACATGTCCCATGTCACCTAGCCTATTGTCCCATGTCCAATTTTTGAAAATCATATACGTCGCCGTGTGTATTTTACCCCCATATGACATGTCTCCATACAGCCTGTGCGCGTGTCACCATGTGCACTATGACGTCACATAGAGGACCATTATTAAGACAATCTTTACAATGAGATAAATCTGTGCGCCTCTTATCCTACTTCCCCACTTCTATCAGTACCTTTGGAGAGGAAGGTCACTTCGATCGGCTGGTTCAAGTTTACCAGGGAGCCTTGGCTGTAGTTTATTACAGATTTAACTTTCACCAAGATGCATCTGAAGGATAAGGTTGTTATTATTACTGGCGCCGCCCGCGGAATTGGGAAGGCCTTTGCTGTAGCTGTACTGCAACAAGGAGCAAAGGTAAGTTTTTTGTTCAGTCTTTGGAGCTAACAACAACAGGTATGTGTAATCGGAGGGCTGGCAAAAACTACTTCTTTTCCTGTGTAAAACGGGTGATGGGACATAATCCAAAATGATAAAAAGAAATATCTGAAAACCAAGGGTCACGTTGTAAATTATTCCTACATAATTTTCATAGAAACAGACTGTTTTTCAAATATGTGGGAAATAGTTCATAAAAGATAGTATTGAAAAGGCCCATCACCCGCTATCTAAGCTTAGACCATCCATCTACATGGATGTCGCTTGACAAATTGTTTCAATATCAGGATGGGCTAATCATATCAAAGTTTAATAATAAAATTAATTATCACTGTCAGAATCTTAATTACCACTTGACTATAGGCAGTGGATGGATCGTACGACAGACCAGCAATACAATAGTATATTTTGAGAGAAGTAGAGTGCACGTAGATTGATAGTTGAATATATATATATAATTATATCATCATAATTTATAACTAATTCAGAGTTTTTTCCCCCGAAGGTGGCAGTAGCTGACATTTTGGTAGAAGTGGGGCAGGAGACGGCCAAAGAACTTTGCGACCAGTACGGTGACAGAGTTATCTTTGTCAAATGTGACATTACCAACAAAGAGGACTGTGAAGGTAACGTTATTGGTTTCTTATTTCGAAATTTTACAATCGTAAGGGGATAAATATCCTTTTCGATAAGCCCGAACCAAGTTGTTGGGTAATGGATTCCTATGGAACCAGGCATAAAATGTTGGATATCTGAGTCAGACATTTCATAGTTATACATTAATCGGTTCACAAGCGAAATTTGCAGAAATAATACTATTGTTCCTATATATGGAAACCTTTTGGTTACATGGTCAATTTACATCATTGTAGTAAGAAATGTATGCATCACTCGATACTTCTCCTTTTTACTCTTCACTATAAATATAACTCTTCTTTGGGCATATATACTCTATTTCGAAATTTGATCATTTGCAATGTCCTTATTGCACTTTAGAAAGATTAATTGGCCATGACGATCGCAAGGATTAGGGCATATTCTAAGTAAATTGATAATAATTATTTAACAAAAATCAGCATGGCGAAAGAACACACTAAGTTCTCCAAAACCTATGTTGTTTTGACAATTAATATAGATTTGATAGTTTATAAACAATATTACACCTATAAGTGCAAACTTCTGTAACTGTGCCCCCTATAGACCTTTTTCAATAAAGTGGTGCCCTGCCAGCGGAATTGGCCTGAACAATTGATTGGGATGTGGGTTTCAATTGGAATTGTTGGGAAGAGGGCTTATATGGGAGGGTTCACTGCATGCGCAGGTTCGTGGGAAAGGTGCATTGGTGTGTTCAAACAGAGGGCAGAACAGCTTGGGCCCATACAGATGCTTATTAGCAATGTGGGTATGGCCGGTATGACTATAGATGTCTAGAATACACTCACAAAAAACATATTCCATCTGTGAGTGATAACTTCTGTAACTCTTCTCCAAAAAGTATATGTTCAGACAGACAGCAGAAAAGCTCGGGTCCGTAGAAGTGCTTATTAACAATGTGGGTATGTTCGGTATGACCATGGACGTCTGGGATAAACTCATATAAACATTTTACATTTTTCAATTCCGTAACTCTGCCCCTATAGACGCTGTGCAGATGACATCACATGTCATAAAATAAGCTGGCCTCCATCTTGGTGATCAATAAATATTCAGTATTATTTGCAATCTTTAAGCATTTAGGGTAAGTTTTTATGCCAAATTTGCTTAAAACAATCTCGCTAAATCCTAATCAACAATTATTGCCAGTCAGAATTGATAAATGTTGGTTTTATTCACAGCCATGTGGTCATGATCACCACGTGGTGATCACCAAAAAGTGATCACATGACCATCTCTGCACAAGGTCTATAGGTGTTTTCAGACAGACGGCAGAACAGCTCCGGCACATAGATGTACTTATTAACAACACGAGTATAATTGGTATGACCATGGATATCTGGGATAAACTTACATGAAATATGATACATTCATTGGTACTTATCCCATATCTTTACCCCTATAGGTGCTTATTAACTATGCATTTATGATCTGGGATGAACTCATATAAACATATTACATCTTTCAATACTAATTCCATAATTTTGCCCTTATAGGTGTGTTTAAACAGACGGCAGAAAGGCTCGGGCCTGTAGAAGTGCTAATTAACAATGCGGGTATGGTCGGTATGACCATGGACGTCTGGGATAAACTCGTCGCTGTCAATCTGGTTTGTGCTCCTTTCTTTCATATCGTTGGAAAAGTTTCATGATTATATAAAGTAAATGTTTTCATCAAACAGTAACAAACTGTTATAATAGTGTCATGCAATTGTTGCATGATTATCAGCAAATTAATTGGTAAAATAAAGAAAAGTATGCAAAATTTGAATACAACTATAACACAGTAATTATATATTATGTATTGTATAGGCCTATAGATGTTGTGCAGATGATATTATAATGAAAGAAAGGGGTTGACGCCACAGTGGTGATCGATTTAAACTATTCATATTTATGTTGAATCTGTCTCAAATGATCTTCAAGTATCTCTATCATCTAGAATTCAAAATTCCTAGATTTATCTAAAGACAAGTGGTTGCAATGAACACAATCATGGTGATCATCAAATTTAAATAATTATTTAATTTAAAAGTGGTGACATGACCATGTCTGTACAAGGTTTATTGAACCTCGTAGATTAATTGTATTGCTGTAATATCTATATGATTATCTTGGAGTTAGTGTTTGGGTAGAGTATAAGCAATTCCTTTTTATCTGCTTTTTATGTTTTCAGACTTCTGTTATCACCATGACCAAACTGGCCATGGATCACATGTCTAAGGACAATGGAGGATCTGGTGGTATTATCGTCAACATCTCGTCAATTGCTGGTAGGTTGTAGATTCATTGGGATATTTTTATGGTCTTCCATGAAATAAGAAGGCAAAGGGAGAAGGAGAGGAGGGTAATGAATAGTTCACTGTTGAAAATGTCTAATTTTTCCATAATTTTATTGAATCAAGGACAGATTTTCTTTGTTATGGAATAAGTCGAGCTATTATGTATGGAACTAAGAATAAGCGATGCCAACAGTACAGTATGGGCATTAAACAATATGAAACATAATACGTCTATAAACCCAATTAAGAATGTAAAGTCATATCCCCGTGATATTCATGTCACATGTTATCTGCAAGTTACATCACACTGCGATGTGATAATGACGTGAAAATTCGCATCATAAAGATGTTACTCATGACGCCATATACTATGACATATCTCTTACGTCTTTTTGAGACATCCCAATATGACATTATGATGATGTCACGGGAAAAAGTCTCTAGGACATTACATTGTGACGTCATACTAATATGATAACAATATGAACCTTTTTTCTTTATTGAGTTCTTCCGACAATACATGTAATTTATATATAACATTATAGTGAAGAAACAGATACAAATTTCACATATCACATTAATATTATGATCCTTCAAGATATAGGCTGATAATTCATTGTCAATTTTAAGTACGCACAGCTAGCATTTTGACATCTCATTAATTACAGTAATACCCCATATTTACTATATAATAGTTCCTGCCTTATAGGCTTAAACAGAAAGAGGTTGTCACATTTTTTTTATTTCAGCTGTAAGATGATCCCGAAGTAAAGTCACAACATAAAATGGACTTGTATCGTATTTCCTATAAATTATGAAGAATACGGTTAATTTTACTTCATATTAATAATTGTTTTTTCACTTGTTCCCGGCAGGTGTGGATGTATGCCCTGGCAGTGGCCTGTATGCAGCAACGAAACACGCCGTTACCGGCTTCACTCGGACAATGGCGGTAATTTTGTATAATATATTTATAAGGCATTATATTGAACATACATGCATTTGTGTCTGAAATATATGCACATCTGAGGGTTTTCTTGTTTTAGATACAATTAATTATTATGCATCTTAAGCTTTATATATAGGCCTATGATAGTTGTTATGCAATAGCCCTAGCTTATTATTGCTATAGATATAATGATATCATGAAAATTTAATAGCCTTTATTCCTATAGATATAATGATGTTATGAGCATTTATTGCTACAGATATAAGGATATGATGCAATAGCATGTATTGCTATTGAGATTTACAAGTGCTGGAAGAATATAGTCACACTGGGTCTGCATTGGGATGTCATCGGGCATGGCATGTTCCTTTTTGTTACATGGTCTTATACATGGACGCTTACAAAAAGTTATGTATGCTTAAGTTAAATAAGTCAAGTATGCTTACAAACAGTCATGGATGCTTAGATAAGTCATGTGAGCTTAAACAAAAGCATTGATGCTTACCAAAAGTCATTTAAGCCTACAGAAACCATGCACATGAACACTTGCGAAAACGGCACGTGCTCTTACATTTAATAAATGTGATGAAATTGCATGAGGGTATGCATACGTGTGCATCTTTAAGTTAATTGGCAACTTAGTACATTCGAATTGACAACAGCACTCAATACTAGCGAGCATCAGACCAAGTTTATCAGTGAGGCTTTTTAATTACTCACTGTAGAAATATAAAAAAATCTGATATGATTGTTTTGTCATTCAGCAATTCAAATTATTTTCTCGGCAAGTGTCATCAACAGCGGCATCCTAATAGGATGACTGCACACACTGTGGTAGGTGTCAGTCAATTGACTTGTCCACTGTGCCAGCTAGTCCACCCCTTATATCTATGATATCAACATTTTTTAGAAAAATGTTCATCATACTTGATTCACTTTAATTGTCCTAGTACTATTACCCAAAACTAAACTTAATAAGCTTTTACTTTCAATATGATATTAAATATGTAGCTGTAGGACTGGAAAATAAAAATGGCATTTTCCCATAGGGAACAGTGTTAAAGCACTTCAGCTTTGCTCACAATGTCCAACCCTAAGATAACAAAAACATACATTATTTTGGTTCACCTACAATGGAGGTAATTACCTAATTGAGAGAAACTAATAATTCATCCTCATTTAACACCTTATTGACTTAGAAAACTCAAGTACTAACTCACTCACTCAGATTTGTGTCAGTGCCTGACTTTGCAAAAATTGCAATTATGTCCGACCTCTGTATCATGCCAGCAAGACATCCCAAAGTGGACAGGTCTATTGACTGTGTTGAACACTATTCTGTGCACTTTGTTCCCCATACCCTCTGGTTATGTATATGCCTTGCAGAAAGGTTTATAATTACTTACGTTACATGAAAAAGGACTGACAATACAAGTTCTCACTCAGAAGTCAAATAATGAAAATTGATGGGTGTGATGCAAATAAATAGTACTTGAAATATGAATCTATTGTTTATAATTATTCACCCGCATAAATGTAATATTTATCTCTCCTTTTTTTAAACTCCAATAGAGGAATGTGCATCCATGCCATGCATCCATGCCAAAATCAACTTGCGAATTTCTTTCCTATCAGGTTAACACAGCGACATGCCCATCTTGGGGGAGTTAGGGGGTGTTTGCTCAAGGCATAAATCATATGCAAACCAATAGAACTCTCACTTGGCATGAGAACCTTGAGCAGAACTATATTTATATATCTCTGCTGTAAAAATCAGGCTAACACAAGGACAACCCTATCTTGGAGGGTGAAGCTCTTCGCCATTGGCCCATCCTTGGTCTGGAATGACATGACTTACTACTGACAGAGAATGTTGAAGCTATACACATATATACACACAATTGTACACTGAAAAGCAAACATAAAATTTACCCCCATTTTTCTTCTGTTAGGCTAACAGAAGGACAAACCCATCTTGAGGGTTGGAGGCTTTTGCCTTGGGTCCATGCTGTCTTCAAACAAATATGGCTCACACCTGGCAGAGAATCTAAAAGGCATACACATTAATATCTTTGTACACCAAATTTCTCTTCTGTCAGGCTAGGGAAAGGACAAAGTCATCTTGCTGGGTGAAGGTGTTTGGGCCAGGACCTAGCAGAAAATCTTAAAGCCATACTCATTCATATATTTACACTGAAAAAATATTTAAAGTTTACCCAAAATCTTCTTTTGTGTCAGGCTAATGCAAGAACCAACCCATCTTGGGGGGTGAAGGTATTTGCCTTGGGCCCATGCTGGGTTCGGACCGATATGACTCGCAACTGGCATGAGAACCTTGAGGCCATCAATAAGAAGTCCCCTGCAGTCTACAAATACATTATGGACACTGGAGGCTTTGTTGAGTAAGTATACTCTTTTTGGAAATTATAGTAAAGATCTTATTGTGCAAAAATAAACCCAGAGGCAGATCTAACAGGGTTGTCTAAGGGGTCCTGCCTCCCCCCCTCCCCCCCCCCCCACCTACTACTTTTTGGTGGGGACTTTAATTTGACAAAGTGAAAAAAGTGCATGGCATTTTAGTACTTAGCCTATATGCTCACCCCCACCCATTTTTGAAATCCTGTATCTGACCCGTGAAGCTATGTAGTGACCAAGAACTGTAATTTGTCTCTTTTGTGGAAAGAAGACAGCTTTGTTTATCCCTGAAAATCTCATGTTTGCAGAACATTTTTGTTGCCTTCTTCAAGAACATCCAGTACATGGTTTAATGATTTGATAAATTTGATTTCTGCTATAGGCTAATTGCTTTGTATGTTTTTTTTCAGACCAGAGGTTGTATCAGAAGCAATGATCTCCCTGCTGTCAGAAGAACCAGCAAATGAAGACTTTATGATAGTTACAGGCCATGGAAACAAATATCTTAATTTCCGTGCATTGTATGAGAGTGTTCTTTGTGGTCAAAAATGACAATCAGGTCAATCAGGATCAATTCAGATTCCGTCCAGCTAAATCAAAAGTTATATATAACAATATATGAAAGCATGATGTCTAATTATGATTAATAATGGTTAAAAGCATTGTTTCAGACTTTACATGGCCCTTTAACTCAGCCATAACAAAGTAATGAGGCATGAGTTGTTTACCTGGGAATCTGGAGGTATGAAAGGGTTAACATAATAGATATTTGTGGGTATGGTGTTTAGTGATGACCATCCTCTATAAATTGTCATGAAAATAAGGTGAGGCCAGCATATATTTGTGTAAATAGTAATAAGTTCACCCAAACGACAACACTATCTTGGTTAAATAGGTAGGCTTTATTGGGTCAATTATTCCAATATTTTGGAACACAAGTGCTGTTCCTTTTCCAGCATTTATTAATCAAAAATATTTCTAGTCATTCATAGCATATAAAACAGTATGTTCAGGAAGCATTGGAAGTTGTCGTTACCAAAGCCAAATAAATACCATCTGTCTTTCCTGTCTCAAGCAAGTGTCAGTTAGGGTAGTTATGAAATAATTGTATTACCTGATAGCATCTTCCTTGCCTTTCCATTGTCATGACAAATAAAGAATTGTTAAACTTACCTAAACTTTGCCTTCGTTTTTGTTTTACTTTACTACAGCACTTAATGAAAATAATGTAGATTGGACTATTTATGTTGCTAAGATGCTTGAACAATCTAAATGTTCACCCTTGTGATTCTGACAAGATGGATGAACTTAGAATGAATATGTGTAAACAAGCATACATATGAAATAGAACAATTATGCATCGTAAAATGCAATTGCCATTGCATGATTATACAAGCATATTGATTTTCACCACAATAGATTGTAAATTATGTATGCAATTTTGCTGCTGGCTAAGAATAAATTAAGCTTATAAGTTTCCTGTTCTTTGTTAAATAACATAAGTGATCAATAGAGTAAAAGTTCATAACAGTTTCGCTTGTTGTCAGTCATTTAGTCCTTCCCGGTCCATAATGTAAGTTACATAAGTAGGGGATTCATTGAGCGATTCAATTAAAATTCTTGTGAAATCTTGTCATTCCAAGAGACCAGAAATCATCAAAAATGTCCAGAAATTGGGTTCCCATTGAACTTTGCCAATAGAGGTATTTAGATAAATGGTTAATTAGTTGGAAGATATCTGATGATATTAGAAATTTTTCTCTAGCATTCTCAATTTTGACATGAATTTCAGTCACATTGCTCAATGGGTTCCCTTATAGGCTTGAACTGACTGAGAACTAGAGGAAGGAGTGGTTGTTACAAGTTAATCATCAACTGCTTGAACTGTTAAGAAAAAATATTTATAGAGCAGACATGCTTTCATCAAGCTTGAGAAAGATGATATTCATTTACTAGATATTAACCAATTATTTGTATGCTAGTTCATAATTAGAGGTGACATTTGAATGTAATTAACTGGTTATAATTTTGTGTACATCTTACAAAACATTTGTAATTACTTACATATTATAGAAAAAAGAACTGACAAGAATACCATCAAAGGCTGATTCTGAAGTCATATAAAGAAAATGGATGAGAATGATGTAAATATTTGAAGTATTTGAAATATTTAACTTATTCATGCACATGAATGAAAAATTTAAACCTTCCTTTTTTCTCCAATATAAGAATATACATCGATGTCAAAAGAAGGTCACATCTTGTGATTTCTTTTTTCTATCAGGCTACTTAAAGGACACACCCATCTTGAGGGGTGAAGGGATTTACTGTAGGCCCATGTTGTGTGCAAACCAATTGAGCTCTCTGCTAGCATTAGAACCTTGAAGCACTGATACATTTTTCTATGCTGTAAAAATCAGGCTAATACAAACCCGGCTTATTAAGTGTAGGTATTCACTCTAGGCTGATTCTTTGTCCAAACTGATATGACTCTCAGCTGGCATAGAACTTTGAATCAGAACACACATATATATGTATTTATACACTAAAAAACAAACATAAAGTTTACCCAATTTTGTTTCTCTCAGGCTAGGGCAAGGACAAACCCATCTTGGGGGGTGAAGGTATATGCTGTGGGCCCGAGCTGCGTTCGGACTGATATGACTCGCAAATTGCGAGAGAACCTTGAGACATTCAAAAAGACGTCCCCTGTAGTTTATAAATTCATCCAGGACACAGGAGGATTTATTGAGTAAGTCTTCTTCTTTGGAAATAATATGAAACTTGCTTTTAAACAAAACTAAGCAATGCAGTGACCAAGACCTGTAGTTTGTCTTTTCTTGTGGAAAGAAATCGGTTTTGCTTAATCCTGAAAATCACATTTTTGCAGAACATTAATTGTGTAGGCTTCTTTCAGTACATCTGGTAGATGGGTTGATAATGGGATAATTTTGATTTCTACTGTGTGTTTTTTTCAGACCAGAAGTAGTGTCAGAAGCAATGATTTCCCTGCTGTCAGGAGAACCAGCAAATGAAGACTTCCTGTTAGTTACAGGCTACGGAACCAAATATCTCAATTTCCGAGCAATGTATGAGAGTATTCTTCCTGGTCAAGATGACAATCAATTCGATCAGGATTAATTAATTCAGATTCTACCCGCTCCATGAAAAAATTATATGTAATTATGTATAAGAGTTTACTAATCAAGAATAATGGTTAGGAATTTTGTCTGGGAGTTAAGTCTGATGGCCATATTTTCATAACTAGTCAGGCTTATCAATTGAATTTTGATTGTTTGATCAATAATGTATGTGTCTAGGACAAACAGTATCTTTTCCCGTTATGGGTTATTTTGCAATGTAGTCACTACTTCTTTTGATATTTAACTTTAGGGTTTTACTTTACGTTTAGGTTACTAGTTATTGTTATTCCATATAGATCTATGCAACTAAAGATGAACATTACATCGTTTTGATTACATAATATTACTACTGATGACTATTCAGCTCCCTTTAATTGCATGCTTTCAGATAATTATTCATCAAAACATAATAATAAACTGGATTCCCCAATATTCTAGAGAATGTGACAGCATCTGCTTAATATCTAAATACTTTTGGGTATGGGGTTCAATTATAACCACCCAACATATATATATATATATATATATATATTCATGAAAATAAGGCAAGGACATCAAATATTATTGTTTATTTCTAGTCATTCGCAGGATGCAACACAACATGCATGTGCTTGATAATCAACAGAAATTGTCATTACCAATGCCAAAATAAGTACAATCTGTACCTATATCTTATCCTAATCAGTTTTTTGCTAAAATTTGAAAAAAATTATGTGGATTTGACTATTCAAGTTGAATGATCCCTCCTAAACAATTTGAATGTTGCCCTCGTAATTAACAAAAGACACATGAACCTTTGAATATTACAATAAATCTAAATAAGTCTAAACCAGCCTAGATGGTTTCCACAGAAGATTAAACAATAGAGCCATAGAATATAATTATGCAATTGTCATTACATGATTATGTAAGCACATTGTTTTACAGAATAAAATATTTAATATATCTATATGGAATTATATTGCTGACTAAACAAATATTACACTTATTAATCCTGAATAATGTTGACTAAATGAAGATATCAATATAGAAAATGCATAAAAGTTTTGCTTTTTGGCAAATTATGTTTAGCCCTTATATACATTAACATTGGCTTGGGCGAACTACATGCACAGCTATAGAGGGACGAGTTGTTGATCCAAGTTAATCAATAACTGCCAGAACTGAAAAAAATATTTCAGGGAGCCAACATGTTTCCTCAGACATGAAAAAATAAGCGTACATGTATAATTCATCATTTGGATATTTGCCAATTGGATCGCTATCCTATGCTTCACATGTAAAGTGGGGCAGGCTTTAGTGAATAGAGTTGGCTCCCTGTAACTTTGTCTCCCAAGAGGAAAGGCTGCTACTGGTAATCTAAAAGGACTGTTCAAACTAAAGCCTGTATTGCAAAGACGGAAAGTGTGTTTGCAATTTGGCACCAATATTCAGTGTTTTCCAGTGAATGCTCAATGTCGACGGCATCCTATTTAATTACACTTTTGCAAGTTCTTCACTCTTAAAGCGTACCAAAATTGTATCAGAAGTGAGGGTAACCAAATTGTATCAGAAGTGAGGGTAACCAAATTGTAGTGAACCCTCCACACACACCCCCAACTTGGATCTGCCCCTCAAAATTACTCTTGTATTTGTTTTTTTAAAGAACTTCTAATGTGGATGTAAGATTTCGAGCCCTTTACATTTGCCTATAATAATAATATAAATGATCCTCTAGAACTTCAGGATTTTAAAATGAACGACATTCATCAATATTTTAAAAATAATATTGTTGGCACCTCTCCACATAGACACTCCAGATCGAATGTCTGAAATGGTCTTACACTATTCATAGAATAATTGATATTATTCGAACTACTTGTATACTATTTCAACCTGTCCCACATTGGACCGGTTCCTCAATTGCAAGTTGATCAGTGTTATGGTGATGGTCCATGCCACATGGCAGCTGCTGTGTTGTAGACCCGAATAAAACCTCTAATTTCAATAAGTCTAACATCATCACTCAACTCTATATTGCCCATAATATAATTATGTATGTACACTACTAAAATGAAGAACAAGCTTGCATTTTCTCGTTGTGTTTTTGTGTAATTTTTGCACGAACAAATGCACACACACACCTGCACACACACACACACACACACACACACACACACCTGCTCACTTGCACACACACACACACACACACACACTCAACTATTAATTGATGGAATCTCACAGGTGGATTCATTCTCTTTTTTTTAAATTTTGTTTTTTTAAATGAAAAATTAAAAGTTATTGAGGAAAAGAAAAACAATAGCGCCCTCCCTCCCTCTTTTTCAAAGCCCTGGATCCGCCAGTGAACCTATATCTGATCGTGTGTTATATAACCAGGATTACCTGCTATATAGCTAGTAATACAAATGTCAATAGATCAGCTTAATGCACTGACTCAGTTACATGTAGAGCCCTGTAATCAGTTTAACTTGATGCACGTTAATCATAGGGTTTATGGTCTTGAGTCTTTGTTCATGTTCCGAAGGCTTAATTCTGGGCAGGGATGGACAGAGGTATGAGGTGCCGAGTGTTTATATATTAATATACATAATTATTCTTAAAGGAGACCCGAAAAGAAATATTTCAAAAACAAGGTACGATCTTATACTGTTTCATTATGAGGTGTTAACGTAGCCCTTGGTTAGATTTAGTCTGTCCCATATAAACAATAGATCAGTGATGCATTATAAGAAGTGCGAAACCACTCTCACACCTTGGATTCTACGTTGGCGAGGCAAGCTTAAACATGCCCTCTGACGTCATGTGAGGCCTCAGCCCACCACTGACACCATTGCACAAAAGTAAAATGCACAGTACTCAAACAATATGAATCTGATACACACACAACTTCCAGGATGCAGTGTCGTAACTGCATTTTATATCCATGAATTTGTGCATAAAATACCTCATAGTTGCGCACCAATGAGCTCTGATAGCTCATCTGACGTCACATGTTATTTTTACATGAGGTGGCACGGCGGTACCTGCTGAGCAGCCAGTGCGTAGTATCACACTTAAATCTGCTTGATACTTATAAAAGCTATTGGTGAATTGCCTTTCCTCTCCTATATGACTATATACATACAATAGACGTCTATTGCTATGCCTAAAATTGTCTTTTCGCGTCTCCTTTAACCCTTACCTGACGTCAATTGATAGATCAATCCCTGTTGATATCAATATTGAATTTACACCAAAATATGTTTACATTTTCCCCGGAATCCATTCCACATTATACATGCGTGTTTTTCTTTTATATTTCTTTATTTCTTTATTTCCACAAAGTTTTCAAGAATACAGCTGATCTTCCAAGACATTTGCTAAATTTTCCTTGTTTCAGGACTTCCAAATGTATAACATTGAAATAAATGAAAAATTAAGAAAAACAAGAAAATGGGAAAGTATGAATGAACGGTTGTTTTTTAAAATATTTTTTTTTTAAATTAGAACTTAAAAAATACCAGGAGATACGGTATCGTCCATATGTAATGCACCAGGCATCAGTATGGTGACATACTCATGCATTAAAGATACCTATTTTGACGATGCATTCAGTTGGGAAAACGTTAATGTTGTCCCCTCATGTACACATGTTAAAGTGAGAAGCAAGCCAAATTGTGCTTTCAAGCGTATGTGTTTCTGAGGGAAAATTGTTTTGATCGTGTAGAAATGAAGGATATCCCGACGTCTACAGATCAGCGGTGTATTTGTAAGCAGGTTTGTTTATTAACATTCATGGATACAGTCATACAGGAATAATGTGGCGTTTTCAAACATAGGCTGTAAATTGTTGGATTATCTTGGTTCACATGTACAACATAGTCGTGATATTAATATGTTTAAGAATTGTTTCAAATCAGAGACATAGCTTTATTATGTGATGTATTAATGATTTTAGTGGTTGTCTGTTTAAGTGAAATGTGATGATGCACGTAAACCAAATATTAACTTTATCTCATTTTTGTAATAATCATACATTCAATGTATACGATCACAGAACGACCATGGAAGACCTTATTCTGTAAGATTGGTTAATGAAAAAAAAAATCAAATTCAAATTTTATTTTTCTATTTTCTTACCCCTTCTCTCATATCAGGCACAGATCCAGAGATTTAAAAAAACGGGGGGAGGGCCCTTATATAAAAATTTGAGATTTGAATTCTTTGTAACAAAACCACTTAATCTTGAATGGCAAATCATAGAAGAATTGAAAGCTGAAAATTGAACTCAAGTTGATATTGAAATTAGGTGAAACTCTTCTCATTGATATGGAATATTACATTAGTGTCTTAACATAGTTAGCAGTACTTCCCCTCCACTGTATTATAGCTTTGTCCAGTGATTTCAATAACCTGTGCCCCCCCTCCAAAAAAAGAAACCAATAAAAAATTTATAGATAAAATAAAATGAATAAATAAATGGATAGAATTGGCTTTCAAAAAATTGGTGCAATAGAAATAAACTAACAAAAGTCAATAATAATACTTGAACACGATTGCAAGACGGCCTACAACTTTGACATTTCAGTGGCATTTGGCGATCCATTCTACCATTGGTACTAAGCTTCTGTAGTGGTGCATTGCTTTAGTGGTGGTGGTGGTGGGTGGTGGCAGTGGTGCTAGTGGCGCTTATACCTGAGACTGGCAGTGGTGGTGGTGGTGGTGGTGGTGGTGGTGGTGTTGGTGGGGCTAATACATTAAGACTGATCCAAGCTGGACTCAGGTTAGAACAGGGAGCCACATGGCTACTGTGCTCCTTCCTCTACCTCCCCTCCACTCACTCCAGGACCTATAGGCCCATACAGGCCCCCTGTACAGCTGATCTTTTCACCACTGGACTAAACACACACTCCAAACACACATACAAAATGTATACGGATTGCCTTAACACAATATTACCCTAATAGTAGGGTAACATTGTAATGACACAAGAAGCTACAACTTGGACATAATATTAATTTGGCAAAACCCAAATTGAGTATTTTGGGTTAAAATACAGGACTTCGGTTTAGGCGTGGCTGTTGAGCTCAGCATTGATTATAGGACATTGTTAGGCCTGTTTTGCCTAGTCAGCAAGCCTAAGATTGTCTCCAAATTGGCATATTAAGGTCATTCTGGATTTACAACGGACCTATAATTATATGCTCACGGGAATCTTTGTCATAACATTCCGTATTATTTCGCATTTCTTATGTAACGTAACATGACAATGGATAAAGCTTAGCTCCATTAACCTCTTTTATATACGGTATCAAGGACGTTTAAAACTGTTTTGTGTTTCTAGCTTAATTGCAATTGAAACAATCCTCACAAGTAACTGCACGTTCTAGGCTGCAGTGAGTTGGTAGGAAACATTCCACATTTGTGACCTTAATGTTGGTGGGATTTAATTTCGGCTATTAACTTGGATCACCGTGCACCTGTCTAACATTACCTGTCAGGTCTTAGTGGATGTTGGACTAGCTCAGGGACAGCCCATACTTTCTGGAGAAACCAATACTAGCTCAGGGACAGCCTGTGCTTTCTGGAGAATGCTATAAACTAGCTTAGGGACAGCTTGTGCTCTCTGGAGAACACCATACACTAGCTTAGGGACAGTATGTGCTATCTGGAGAAAATTAAGCACTAGCTTAGGGAAAACCTGTGCTTTCTGGAGAAAACTATACACTAGCTTGGAGACAGCTCGTAATTTCTGGAGAAAAATCATGCACTAGCTTAGGGACAGCTGATGCTATCTGGAGAAATTCAAGCACTAACTTGTGGATAGGCTTTGCTATCTTGAGAAAGCCATACACTAACTTACGGACTGCATCTGCTGTATGGAGTAAACCTACGCTATCTAGATCAAAACTAACGCTATGTGGGGGAATCTAAGGCAAACTAGGTAACACCTGTGAAATTTAGAGATAACTGTGCAATCCAGGAGAAATACTTGCATTCTTGATACAACCTACGCTAGTTAAAGAAGTCTATCCCCATTCTGGAAAGAACTGGACCGATCTAGATATAGCCAGCTTAAACCGTACGAAGATCTGGATCTATTTGGCAACAACCCCGCCTGATCTAGGACAATGTTCTTTGGTACATTATAATTTATATCTGAAGAAAGAAATCCCGAGCTATCTGCATAATAAACTGCATGAATTGGAGTTTTCCTGATACTTTGACAAAAAACCGGTGTGGTTTGAAGAAAACTTTGGCTATTGTAGAGGAAACTTGGGCTTTTATTCTTATTACCAATACTGGGATCCCTGTGCTCATCTCGTAGTTTATTTTCTCTTTAGCCAGAGGTCATCGGAGGGTGAATTAGCTTTTAAGTCTCACTTTTATCTCAAAAGATCTTCATCGGAAATAGACAGGCATTCAGGGCATAGTTCTCCTCATGAAAGATCGGTTGGCCAAAGAAAAGATAGCGTAATTGTAACCCATCCTATTATGCACCTTTTTCACGCGTCTGCGCAGTGAACCATCTCATCGACGCCTTGACCCCAACACCTTTAACTTTGGCCCATTGAAACCCCTACCCCAATTCATAGGTTCGCGCATATACCGCTAGGAGGGCGCCACTTTGTTGAAAAGGGTGTATACCTCACCCACTCCTTTTCGCGATTGGTCACACCTACCCACAAACTGTGAAAGCTATTTCAATTTTCATCAGACAGAATTTTTATATAGAAGTAGGTGTACAGACAAGGAGCTGCGCTTACACATCATTGGACTGTTTTCTGGGTGCGGACGTTCCTAATCAAAGCAAACAAAATGGGGAGTAATATACGAAGAAGAGCAGCAGCTTGTCTACGGATCAAGAACAAGACTGTGAGGGAATGCATGGCTGAGTTCTTAGGAACACTTGTATTTGTGGTAAGTAACTTTTTTCTCTCATTTGTATGAATTAGATGGTACGCATGTCAAAGAAATGATTTTCTGTGATGATAAGGTACCTACATCTATTTTGTGCATGCAATGAATGTTATAAATCTCCGTTTACGTATTCAAAATAATTAACGTTCTCTGATTATAATGATTTGAGTCGAGAAAATAACCCCCTGAATATCCCTATCTTTGCGATGAACGTGTTCGGGGGGGGGGGGGGGGGATCCTATGTCGTAAAGCTGGAGGTAAGTGTCCAGGGGGTATTTTAATTGAGGGTTATGTGTCAAATCCGCAAAAAAAAAAAGCATATGGATGAAATTATGTACGTCTACAGTAGGTCCTAAATATAGGATATTGGTTAGTAATTGAGAAAGTGTGTGTATTCATCTATGTATACACAGTCATATAATATATATGTTATATGACTGTAGGGGGGGGGGCTAAGTTATAGGCGGCGGTATGTTGAATTGGGAGTTCCTAGACACCTTTAGAAGTTGCCAACGTTGAATGTCAGTCCCATGCGGTTAGTATTTCTGCCAAGTTTTGTTAAATATTAAACGCTTCTGACTTCCTGTTTGAACAGTAGTGTGCATGGTTCCCCGAGTGATGTAGCTATGTTATAAATATATAAAGAATACACAATTTACCCATGAAAAATATTAATGGAAATACATCTTTTAAGTTCATATACATTAGAAACTCGCATTACACATTTTTCAGCCTGCCCCTGCTGATTACCTGTTGTGAAAGAATCTGGAATTATCGTTTTCCCTTTTTTTCCTTAAATGTTTAGGGTTGCAATTTTTAAACGATGCACTTCTTACAAAGTTCTTATGGTTATTCTTCTTAATTCAATAATTGCTTGAATTCGATTATCAGGGCTGTTATGAAAATACAAATATATACATAATAATTATGTTTGTGTTTATGTAAAATGTATCATATTTATGTGTGAGTGAGTACGTATAATGTCATGTATTTATGTGTGTTTTTATGCATTTATATGCTTGTATTTTCATATTATGTTCGTATATTACATATAGAAATCAATGTAGTTGGACAGGGAGTAAATTTAATGAACCCTGGAGGAAGTCTTGTTTGCATGTGGGACCCAGGGGGGGCTACTCTTTGGATGTAGGTAACCTCTGTGTGACTTCCCGCCCTGCATTTTGGGGTTTCTAGAAAGCTGACCGCTCCCCAAACAAGGTAATTGGAATCCACCGCCCATTGTTTTTGCTCCCTCAGAGCTTATGCTCCAGAGAAAACCTGTGCAAACTGGTCAATTAGCACCTATGTTATATAGTTTCATTGCAGAAAGCATTAATTACCGCCCCTTCTTTTAGGCTTTCTGGGGGGAGCCGCTCCCCAATTTTGTCAGTGCACCGCTACTACTTCATATAGGTTGTGCCCACAGTGGATACCAAAACTATATCTGAGTACCCCCCCCCCCCCCTGGGATGTGGGACTACAAGTAATTTAACACTCGGTGGGAGGCCGGTGCGGGCCTATTAACCTGAAACCTATTAGTAATACAAGTAGCATGCACTAATATACTATACAATATTACTAACTATACCTAAACAACTGCTGATAACGTAGACTGTTAATCCAATTATATTTTGGCTTTACATATTTTCGCTTAAATCGGGCTCACAAAAGATTCAGAATATAAGATTATTTCGGTGAAATCAGATTAATTATACCAAGAAACGTGTACAGGTACAACGAAAAACTATGGATATTTTTACGTGCACACACACACACACACACACACACACACACACACACACACATATATATATATATATATATATATTTGTGTTTACAAAACGTATGCGAACAAAATATCCGTATGGATTTTATTTTGCGTTAACTGGAAATTGGATCCCACTACAATGAATTGCGATTCTTATCTTATTTCATGTGAAATATGTTATTCTATTCACGTATACTACAGATGTTATCCAAGTAAATAAGCCTTTTCATTAACGTAAAAGCATTAGACCCCTCACTTTATTCAATGAACCAAAACTGTTTACTGACCCTCTGAAGTAAAAAGTGGGATCCTGAGTCAAGGGGTCCCAATGTGACATGTCGAATTTAACAAAAGACAATTTTGCATGGTCGAATTTTATAAAATTATAATGTTGCTGCGTTGAATTTCGAAAAAGGGAATGTCACATGTCATTATTATTCTATGATTCCCTGTGGTCTGCCCCTAGCCTGTTTTAACCACAGTGCCGCGTCGCATAACGGATTTTGCAACAGCGAGGGTTGTCCACCCCACTCTCCCAACAAGGATGTTCCTGTTGCGATGGGTCCCCCTGTTGATTTGCAGCTGTCCTGCTGAACCGATTTTAATTCTGGAAAAAGTTCTGGAAACAAGACATTTAGATCTAAGATCCCTGAAATTTTCAGTCCGGAAAAATGATTAGAAATGGGTGAAAACCCCCGCTGTTTTAAGGAGCGATATCGCTCCTTCCGTTATGCGACGCAGCACAGCCACAGGTGATTGGATATTCATAACTTTTCATAAGAGATTTACAAACCCGTTCTAATAGTATATAGGCCTATATCCTAATGTTTGATTAACCAATATTCCCATTTCCAACTTTTAAACATGGGAGTAAAATTGGCTAGTGGAATACAGCAACTCAACTCAAGGTCTAGGGGGCCTTAAATTTGACAGGGTGGTTGTTTAACGTAAACACGAACAGTCGCAGAGGTGCAATAACATTACTGTGCATTGGCTGGGTGTTTTCTCACCCTTAATGTATGTTGTCATACTTGATCAGTCAAACAAATGATTGTTTTTAGCATGTTTCCAAGTTAGTGAGCACCTAAAACAACGGTAACATATTATCATAGAGAGGTTTCTGTGTATGTACAACACATTTAGGTACCATTCATTAGGGGCTTACGGGAGTTTTAAAGATTGTCCTTAGTCATACATTGTCCAATTCTCTTGCCAATTAAGCCAAAAATTCAATGTTTCGATAACTGTTGTAAATGGGGAAATATCGAATAAACCATTCTATTATGTACTTTGTTAACAGCAGTGGTTCTCATTATAATTGTACAATAATATAGAATAGCTGCCATACAATGAATACGTTGTCTTCAATATGACAGGGTTACCTCAATGTGCAGAATTTCCTAGTACAGCTGTATACCTATTTCCTATGTGGATTCCACCATCTTTTTTCACCTGGTTGTTTCAAGGTTTATGGATACGATATAAAGTATACTTTTCATCCTCAACTGTTGCTAAATGCATCGATTTGAAGATTCTAGACATAATTTTCTATTGACCCTGCCCTGATTCCATGCATCTCTTTGCAGCCCCTATCCTTATGTTTGTATTTGTTTTCAGATTGAAAATAATGAGCCCATCCCAGCAAGTTTACAATGAAATATTTTCAAAATTGCCGCCATGTTTATTCCATGCATGAAGACAGTTGCATAATAGAAGCGTATACTATTGCAATTCGGTTTATATTTTCTCATTTTCCCCATGAGAGCAATGTTAAAGACTGTCAGCCCAACCTATAATGTTCAACTCTATTTTGTCCTGAAATACCTGAAAATCTGTCAATCAGTAAAATTTCAAGAAAGAAAAATGTTGCTTATTCTAGTAATTCCAACTCTAGGAGGCAAATATGGCATAATTATGTACAGTAATTTTGTCGAACCCTTGTTCGACCCTTAGATATACCCAATGTGGGATTGGATTATTAAGGCATTGACTTTAGCTATCTCTTTGTATCTCTTTGCAGGCCTTAGCTGACGCGTTTGCATTACTTTTTTTGTATTAATATTGGACAAAATATAAGCCCTGAACCTTTGCATTTCTTTGCAGTCCTTTGTCGACATGTTTGCATGTGTTTTAGACTTGTTATAATAAAAGCCCTGATTCTTTGCATCTCTTTGCAGGCCTTTGCAGACATGTTTGCATGAACTCTTAGATTAGACATAACAAAGGTCCTAACTGTTTGCATCTCTTTGCAGGCCTTTGCAGACTTATTTGCATGTACTTATAGATTAGACATAACAAAGGCCCTGACTCTTTGCATCTCTTTGCAGGCCTTTGCAGATGCTTCAGTGGCTCAGGCCGTTCTCAGCAGAGGAGAGGCCGGCAACTCTGTGTCCATTGCTTTGGCCTTTGGAACGGCCATCACTATGGGGGTCTATGTTTCTGGCGGCATAAGTGGCAAGTTACTTTATATTATTTTATGAAAGAAAGTTACTTTATTTTATCTTATGCTCCCAAAAAAAGTTATCTATGTTATCTTATGCTCCAAAGTTATTTCATGCTCCAAAAAAGTTACTTTGTGTCATTTTATGCTTTAAAAAAGGATCAAATTCATTTTAAAAAAACTAATCGTCTTAGCAATTGAATGTGAATGGGCCCATGTGGGACTATTGATAATCTGATAATGTAATGGTTATCATTGGGGCTGGGTTCCACTTGCTGATTTTACTCCCGATTTCAGAAATCGCCTTTGGGAATGGGGGTTCCTTATAGACATAGACATTATATATAATTACTATAAGAAAGGACTTTTAAATTTGTTTCAAATGATATGTAGCATGCATATTATTCTGCCACACTATTGGAGAAAGGTAATAAATTACAAGAGTCGCCTAGTGAACAGGTGTTACTCTGCTGATCTTATCAGGTTGGGGCTACGACGGGAAAAACGGGACGTCCCGTTTTTTCAGGACGCAACCCTGTAAATCACTTCAAAACATTCCATTGTGATTTTTTTTAATTTTAAATATTGCCCTATATTACAAACAATAATTATTTGGTCAAATTAAAATTGAATCCCATCATTACAATACTGGTTTATATGGTTTTAAAAAGTTCTTTCATCACAAATAATTTTTGAATTTAGCAACCTCCTGATTTTCTGAGCATTTTTATTTATGTAAATATATTAATTGTGAAATTAATATTCATATATTTGTCAAAATGGAAAATGTCATTAAATTCATGTTAAATGCAGAATTTCATAATTTTTGCAGTTTGCATCTGTAGAAGTATTATATCATGTTTGTCTTGTGTAATATTCACATATAATTTCTTCTAAAATAATTAGATAATACACTTTTTCATAATTGCCTGTTATCACTGGACGTCCTGTTTTTACAGGACATCCCGTTTTTCAGTGGTATCCCCAACCTGCTTATTATGTAACTAATAGATCGATGATAATCCTTTTATATGATTGGTGCTCATGTTCCAACCGGTTCCTCTATTAATTTTGTTAAACTCAGATTTTGAAAGCTCACATGAGCGTGTGGCTGGTGTTATTGCTCTGGGATATAATTATATTTATCTTTGAATCTTCGATAGAGAATTCGATAGAGTAATGAAAGCACTCTTTGGAGTGAGAAAACACTTTTGTTGGTGATTCAGTACCAGTACATGGCTATGCATATTCTATATATTACTTTGATTGCTAATAAATAAATAAAAAATCATTTCAGGTGGACATATCAACCCTGCCATCAGCGTGGCTATGGCGGTGATTGGTAAACTCAAATGGTGGAAGGTGCCCCTCTACTGCTTGGCCCAGTACCTGGGGGCTCTGGGCGGGGCCGCAGCCGTGTACGCAGTGTATTACGGTAAGTGACACAATATAGGTGTACCTATAACTGATAATACCGTAAAACCACTAATTAAAGCGCTGATTTAAATAAAGGGTTATTCTCAGAAATGAGGGTTTCTCTTTTAGTACTTCTTTTTGTTCTTTTCTTTTTTAAAAACATTTTTCACATAGTAATAATTATGATACGAAGAAAATTGAAATTTATGTTTTAAAAATGTTGCTGTTTGCCAAAACGCATAAATGACAATATTAATGTAATTCACATCAGTGTTCACTCTTCTTTTTGATCATGTGTTTCCGATGATGTCCAGGATTCCCTCTTCATATTGGAACCCCCTTCGCCTTCAAGGAAAATAGATAGCTCATATCGTGTAGAGTGATGTAACGTATTGATGAGGAAGTGTTTCAAGATGAGACCTACATTCTCAGTCCCATCTCAAAGGGAGCACAGCATTCTTACATAACATGACCTAAAACTTTGGCCCTTTTGACTCAAAGGCTATAGGAGAAATGAGGGCCCGTCAAGCATCCTTTGTTGTTGTTGAAAACGGTTTTTTCCCCCACATAATGTTGACCAAACCTTTACATGACCATAATTTGACAGAAACATTCACCCCTTTTTTGTTGATAATCTCTTTGCGTTGATGTTCAGGATTCACCTTTCATATAAGCACCCCCCCCCTCCCCCATCAGGAAAATCGACAGCAGACAATAAAGACCCCAACCTCCTTTCCAGGCTTCCTTTAATCGTGTAGAGTTATGTAATAAATATATTGATTCAGGAAGCGTTTGGAGAGCCCTTTATTCTGATCCCAATATCAAAGTAAGATTTACCATAAAAAGTCCCTCATGTAAAACCCTTAATTAAAATGTCTCTATTTACCAAACAGGTCTACGTCTTTTAAGTCAATATAATTATATATATAATTATTATATTTATACATAATATCACACACAATATACTCTTGCATTGTTGTTATGAAAGCGTGTTTATTTAATGTTGTCTAACGTTACTGAGATCTTTTTCTTTGCTCTTCAGAGGCACACGTCGATTTGGAAGGTCTCAACAGAACGATGCCGCTTGGAATCTACGCCACCTACCCACAAGACTTTGTCACCACTTCTACTGGATTGATAGACCAGGTAACATGTTCTTCAATTCCCTATCGATAGGGGCGTGCAAAGACCTGCAAATCAGCTAAGGCTACCGAATTTTGTCAGCGAATTTTTGACACTTTGTATACCTATTTATTCATGTTTATAAACTAAACTGTATTGTAGACAGATTTTGTTGTCATTTCCCTTATCTTAGTATGTGATAGTGCGGTGAATCTTCTAGGATCTTTCAGAAAGTTATTTTATGGTGAAACGCTTCAAATTACGTTTTCTATCTGACCTAATAGGATTACCATTTTAAGTACTTATGGTTTGCTTTTGAAATTTATCACTCTCATTTTTGAGTTTTGCAATTATGAAGCATAGCCATCAGACTACTCTCTATCATAGCAATTCTAATTCGAGGATGGGAGTGATATGTAGTTTGTGTGAAATGCCTTGTTGGTAACAAATTAGCATTCTTTCATGCTGATTCCAACTATTCCTGTTAACCATTAAACTTGTAAGTTTGAATCTGACTGGAATCACCGTGCTACACTTGTAGTTGCCATATGTTATCAACTCAT
Source organism: Lepidonotus clava (assembly GCA_936440205.1). NCBI lineage: Eukaryota > Metazoa > Annelida > Polychaeta > Phyllodocida > Polynoidae > Lepidonotus > Lepidonotus clava. The sequence goes on from OW387138.1 coordinate 13,492,900, forward strand.
TTTGATTCTCCAAAGGGATCTCATAACTTAAAGGGAGTTGAAAGCAATGTTGTGCTAAAATGTGACAAAATTTTGCATAGATTCTAAAGCCCCATACCCACTAGGCGATTTTACTGGCGATGGGCGACGGGCAACTGGGAGAATCGGCCAATTCTTAAGGTCGGCTGTAAGTACGGTATATTGGAATGTGCAGGTTTGAACTGGATCGCTGGGAAAGACGGCCGATTATCCTGGGAGAATCGGCCGATTTTAGGGCCAATAAGTCGGCCGACTCAGGGATAATCGCCTAGTGGGTATGGGCTTTAGAGGGCCATACCCACTAGGCGATTCTACCGGCGACTGGCGACCGGCGACGAGGGGTAATTACATAATCGGCGGTGGGCGGTCGCCCAGCAAGCAGTCGCCGGGCGATTCTCTGTGGGTATGGGGTGCTTTCTGGGTGACCGGCGATGGACGACGTGATCGCCGGTAAAATCGCTGGCAAAATCGCCGAGAAAATATCAAACATGCTAGATATTACCGTCGCTCAGCGACGTCGACGGTAAAATCGCCTAGTGGGTATGGGGCTTAAAGCCCCATACCCACTACACGATTTTGTCCAGAGTCGGCCGATTATTGGTGCTAAAATCGGCCGACTCTACTCTAAGAGTCGGCCGATTTTAGCACCGATCCAGATCAAACATGCACATTTCAATGTGTTGTACTAACATGTGATCATAAGAGTCGGCGAATTCTGCCCGTTTCCCGTCGTCAGTAGCCGTCAAAATCGCCTAATGGGTATGGGGCTTAAGAGTCTAACCTTAGCTAGTGGTACAGTTTAAACCATGAAAACTAACTTGACTTTAAGTTTAATTCCATAGAACTTCTGTCTTTCCTGTTGACAGGAATGTTTGTAAACAAACCAATTTTGATGGGTCACCATAATTAACCAGGGACATGTTTTATTGTATTTTGATGAGGTTAAAGCCTGTTTTCACAGTCTATATTTTATTAAACGCCTCAGTTATGGTCATAGAATGTCTTTCAAACAGTTAATTTTGCCAAATTTTGACCCAATATTGGTGTTGGCTCCCTTTAATTTCTTGCATTCATTTATTGACTCTCCAAGCACATCACAGATAAGCTTCAATATTATTATAACCCACATTTCTTCACTCTACAAACAGATCATAGCCACAGCTCTATTCCTCATGTGCGTGCTCGCCATCACAGACAAGAAGAACATTGGAGCCCCTAAAGGCATGGAGCCCTTCCTTATAGGACTCATTGTTGGTGTCATTGGCATGGCCTATGGCTACAACTGCGCCTTCGCCGTGAACCCCGCACGAGATCTGGGACCCCGAATATTCACCCTTATAGCTGGATGGGGTACGACTCCATTCTCGTGAGTAACAGTTTCTATTTCATACCTTTCATCAAAGTTTTAATTTAAATTGCTTCCAAAATTTGATGATGCAGCTTTACATTTTTTCCTATAATGTGAGAAGGTTATTCTAGAATGTTTGATTACCTTTGCAACTTGTTGTACCCTATAGAATTTTCTATCCAACAATTTAGATTGAAATAATATCATGATGGATGTAGCAAGGTTTTTTTTAGACTACCAGTACCTCTACTACATGTTGGCAGATATCAAATTGAAATAATGAACATCAAAAGTTAGCTATATACATGTAAGATAGCTACATGTAATTTTGGGTGCTCATGGGCTTTGCAGTTTATTTTATGAATTGATTCTACAATTTTGTTGATTGTCTCAGTTGTTGTTCATTATCTTGGGGTGTCTAATGTGATAGATTATTCCAATGGTCTCAATAGCGCCTTACTTGACTTGATAGAACGTGTACTCACTCATAGAGTTCCAATGGTCAAGCCAGCACCTCACTTAAAGAAAAAAGTCACTAGTAGAGGTAACTTTTCGTCTCTATTAGTTATATCCAGGTGGTAACAGCAAGCAGTCCAATAAACATTGCGGCTAGTAATAGGTAAAGTAATATATCCATGAGTGTGGAGAGCAGTACAATTCCAAGGGTATTGATATGTTCAAGTATTGACAGTGACTGATGCATGTTGGTCGAATAGATAACCATTCTAATAACTTCTGGCCCACAGTGGGTGTTTTAGAGTCCCAACCTGATTCAAGCCAAACTATACTTGCAGTGTCTATAATACATTCTCCCAAACAGAGCTATAGGGAGCATCCAATATATGAATACCCCTTGTATCTGCTCATTATTGTTCCCCTTTCATCATTTTATACCAGAGTAGAATCTGTTGGCATCAAGCCCCCCAGATTGATCTCAAAAATGGCCAACCCAAACCTACTTTATCAATTTCTGGCAGGTTACCATTTCTATCATAATATTATATACTCTGTTCTTTAGTATGAAAAGTTCTAGGGCTGCTGTTGGTCACAATTCTGACCAGCCAGCTTTCACAGTGAATATGATACACTACCTATCAGCGTCATGCAATAATATGCATGATGCGCCCATGGTGGGTGGTGGGTGACCACAGATTGACTTGATCAATATCGTTTTAGGTAATTTTCTATAGATACAATAAGTACTTGGGGTTCTGGTCGCCCATTATAAGTAAAGTCTTAGATTGGCATGATGAATATCAAAATTTTTCTTTTCCTACACATACCGTAACTATACATATGGCTATAGGCATGCATTGTGGATTAATATACTTTGACAAGATTGTAATAAAAAAGTTTCTTTTCCTATACATACTACAACTACAGGTAGTATGTTGAATTGACAATGATAATGATTAAATCATTTTCCCACAGATACCATATCTATAATTATGTGGTTTTGGGTATTAATTGGGGATGAATATAACCTATCAAGCTATATATAATCAAAAGGTTTCTCCATAGATACCACAACTACATTTACTTGATTCAATTGACATGATAATGATTAAATTTTCTTTTCCCACAGATTCCGTAACTACATGTGGTTCTGGGTGCCCATTGTGGGACCTCACATAGGGGGCATACTGGGGGCCCTGGTCTATGTGATATTTGTCAGTCTTCACCATGAACCCGAGACAGACATTTACGGTGTCCCGATAGAGGGCGCTAACAATAGAGAGGCGCATCCAGAACCAGGTAAGAACTGGTATGTCAACCGCTACATCAACGACATGCTAAAAGATGAGGCAGATGCTTGAGCAAAGAACTTTTATATATAATTACAAAGAAGTCCGCGTGAAAAAGACCTTTAAGACCTTCAAGTTTCTGTAGATGGGGCGAGGTATGCTAAAGGTAAGGGAAAGGTCACCTTTACAAGACCTTTGCAAAACTTGTTCAGGTGACCTTTGAAAATTCATCAAAGATCTTGCTAAGGTATTGGAAAGGTGACATATCCTAAGCCTTTAAAACCTCAATGGCCCCATTTACAAAATTAAAGGTCTAAAAAGGTCTAAGTGTGCACAGTGTGGGTATGCCCGTTAGTATGTGCTATGGCCCATTGTATAATGACAGTGAGAGTTTTGACAGAACAAGTGACATCCCTGTTGTAAGGATGTGCCTTTGCGATGGGTCCCACTGTTGAATTGTTGAGCACTGCTCTTCTGCGCAGATTTTAGTTCTGTAAACAGTTTGAAAAACTAGATATTTACATATGAATATCACGAGATTTTCAGCTTAGAAGGAGGGAAATTTTGATGGTAAACTTTTACACAACAAGGGGGTATGGACGAGGATATCCTTAGTAAGTCCTCATAACACCGAGACCCACTATGCAATGGCCACAGGATACTGGTATGATCACAGTTCAGTGCAAGAGATGACTGCTTATAATCCTCGCGAAAACCCTAGTGTGGAATGATCAGGCTCTTGCCAAGGTTTAATTCTTTTGATTATTTGAAGAATTGCTCACATAGCTAAAAAGAGGGTGTTAACAGTCTCTATAAATACTAGGTCTTTAGTCTGAGGATAATGTGTTGATTGTGATGTGTCTGTGCCGTGCTTGTGACGTGTTTTCTGACGTTGTGACGTGGTGACGTTGTTATGTTGTGACGTGGTCTGTATTTATGTTGATGTATGAAGTAAAGAAAGAACCTCAGGCCCTTCTGCCAATATATCATACATACATAAGCCGTCGTGTAGTATAAAATCTTTAACAGAAGCTTTAATTACAATACTGTGATGCATGCCACGTCCTCTTGACGGCTCTTTACTATATTTATGGCATTTTTTAACCATATTAATCATTTTGATCATATGATCCAGAAATATAAAGAAAAATATATTCTCGAATCCTCACCATGCCTGATAAATATAATAAATGCCAAAGATGACTGAGGAAAGATGATATCCAAGATTAAGTCTTACCTTACCAGGAGCCTATATTAAAGATTTTACGGTATTGGTTTTGATATTCAAGGAGGAGTCAAGCTAATTGTTTAATGATAATTTCATTGTTATTATTTAAAGTCCATTTCTGCAAGGAGTCCTTATAAAGTTAAGGGGAGACATGATTAATTAGAAACCAACGAATTACATTTACCAGGAGACAGACTTGTAAAAAAACATTTAAGTATTCTAAGCAGTCTACGCCATTGAGAAAATGACTTCTTTCTGCAGATTTATACAGCATTGCATCAAATGCTAAAATGTGAGTTGGGTTTATGAACTTGTGAAATGGTATCAAATACACTCGTAAGCAATCATGAATATGGTATAAGCTTCAATTAATGCTCTGTCTCAGCTCACTTGCCTACTTCAGGTACCTCCCTACTTCCAAATGACATTAGGTGGTGCTCTAGTAGAAAGTGCAAGAGATATACATGTAAACCATAATGTTGTTATACTCAAAGTGTGATAGCTCATCCATGTCTTCCAATGTATTATTATTTGGATAAATTCGGGTGGTTGTGGGGGTCCTACCACTCCTATTGTTATGAGAAGCGAATTGTGATACTCACGCTGTTCAGTTTTGTGAAAGGAATACCTAGACCATTTGAAAAATGTTTCTTATGAATATCTCGAACGTTTCGCATCTAGGTCTGCTATAAAAATTATAATTGGTTTGTTTCTTTTGTACCTGAACGACTGAGCTTGCATATAATGTAATCTTAGACTTTTATTTGTGATACATGTGCAACAAGAGAAACTCGAAGTTTTATCAGCGGCATAGCACTGTTGTTCACTGTGAAAAAACAAAGGGTTTCTATAATGTGAATTTTGTAAGTGGGACTATTATGATAAAAGAAATATGAGGAATGGTCACCTTTACAATAATCTTACAATAAAATCATGACATTTACAAGTCTTGAAAATATGCCTTTCCATTACTTTAGTATATCTTAATGGTCCCATTTACAAAACTGGAATATCAGTAAATGTCTATTTTCATACAGTAAACATTTTGTTAAACAGAATGTTTATCTAAAAGACCATAATTTTTATTCATTATTCATTATTTCTTTAATTTGATATACCCAGGATTTTATGATCAAAATTAGTTATTACAGTGTAAAAGGACAAAGAACTACAAAAAGATACTGTAAACCAATAAAGGCACATATTTGATTGATAATATGAATTAAGTCTGTCGTTTTTTTAGTTAAGGAGGATACGAAAGCTTAGAGTGTAAATGCCTAGTCACAAGACCATACAAACTATTAGTAGACAGTAGGGGTAGTTGCGTGCTAACTTTACTAATAATGTGTTTTATGTTTAATTAACTCTGTGTAACTAACTACTAGCACTAGGGGAGTCAATTATATCCCAGATCATATCGTTTCATTTAAATTTTAAAGAGGACGAAATATAGAGTTAGATATACAATTGGTATATCTGTTGCTCAAATTACAAATAGTACAACCGTCGGTGCTGCTATAGTTGCTGTCGTATTGTTATATTAAAGATTATGATAGTCTTGGTAACTATTTTTTGAAATTACAGGTTTGAAAACTGGACTTTTTCCTAAAGGTCTTTATGACCCTTAGAATTAATCCATATAACAATGTATAACGTTGAATCCACACACTATTCTTCATATCATTATTCATAAACCAGGACCTTTCATACCTTTGCAATGGACACTGTAATATCCTAACTAGAATTGCCTTTACTCGTTGACATAGACTAATAAAATGACCTTGCTTTGATTACCATTGGTTATATGAGACCATTATCATCCTGACACCCATCGACCTATTATTTAGACTAATGTTTATTATTTTTCATTTCACTGTTTAATGGGGAACTATTCCTTTATACTTTTATATCTGGATAAGGAAAAAGAGGTCACTCTCTCCCAAATTATTATCAAGTCTCTAATTATGGCAACATGAAAACATTTTCGTTGTGGGAAGGGATAACTATATATAGGTATGAATTATCCTCTGGGTTAGAACTATATTTTTTAGATGTATTCCATTAGAAATACCCTATCAAATGTCTGTTATACCATAGAACTGTAAGAGCTACGTACAGTTCTATGGTTATACTGCAAGCAATTAGAGTTTTACTGAACTTGAGTTTTGTAAATGGGGCCACTAAGGTCTTTTAAAGTAGTCCAGAACTTTTAAATGTCATCTTTTTAAGGTTTGTTGAAGGTGACCTTTCCATTACCTTTTATAGACCTTTAAAGAACCTTATTGGTCCTATTTAAACCAAAAAAAAATCAGTAAAAGTCTATTTTCATGTAGTGTTACTGGTTCTGCTTATTTCATATTAAGGTGCCTTCCATTTAGTATGTACGCAAAATTTCAAAAATTCTAGACCCCAACCCCCATCCCCCTTAGGCTAAAATACACATTGGATTTGTATGGGAAAGTACACAAATTTCCAAAAATCTCAGCCCCCCCCCCCACCCCCTTGGTACGTACGTACTTAACGGAAGGCCCCTAAACCTTTATATATGTCCAGTTAAGTTTCCATTAACCCTTTCTTCTCACTTTCTGCCCCTTTGTTCTTACATTTAGGGAGAGTTAATGGTAACGGTGGGGGAAGCGACAATGGGACGTACGCGCTAGAAAATACTCACTTCTGAGGGCTTCTCCGCTGGCGACCACCTCAATGCAGTATTTGAATTTTTATAATAAATCTAAAATGTATTAATAAGCTGAAAAACGAAAGAAATAACTGGTATTTTTGTATACTATTGCCAATATATAAAGGTTGATTGTTATTTAGTGTTTAAATGTTAGATTGCTTAGGTGTTAGACATGATTGAATTTTATTTCTACTAATTTCGAAATGTCTAGATACTTGTTAAGCAAATATTGTCAAGTCAAGGTATTATTAAGATGAACCATTCACATTGTATGGTTACCATTCAACTTTAAGATTAAGGCCTTTCATCAACTTCATAATTTCAAAAAATCTTTAAACTCCCCCCTCTTGTGGCGAAGGAATCTATGGAATGCTAATTAACTTGCACTATAAGAAATTCAATAATAAAATGGATGTCATAGTTGTATATTATGATTCATATTTTTAAGGAGCAATATCATAGTATACATCAAGCGGATTAATCAAGATAAACTAGAAATTTATACACACTTCCTCCTGTGTTTGACTGTGATAATCAATAATCAGGATTGCATACAATGCACGTTATATAATATTTAATGAAAGATCGTCCCTGTGATTTGAATAAACCCTCCGCACAGCCAACACGTGTTCTAATCTTGTGTGTATGAGAACAAATACTAATAACATTCCTTGTAACATTATTAATCAGGAGCGTAGACAGTCCTAAAAATAAAAGGTAATCAATGTAACATTGACTGAGGGGTTGCAGGTAAATTATGATTTCCAGACACCCCACCCCTCGGCTACGCCACTGATTACCGGCTAACAATAGTTAACAAAGATCTTATAGTTTCCTCTTTGTAATATGATGGCTGTTGGTAGTTTACATAAGATTATCGAAGAATTTTGGTCTCCTGTTGCGAAAACCTATAATAAGTTCGTATATAATTATGATAAGTTATTTATAAATGATATTTAACTTCTGGGCCATCCCTTTTGTAGACCAGTTTACATGTGCTAAGAAATTGTGAGTTGTTACATTCTACAAAAATGGCATTGTTTTGAACTATCTACATTGCAATAGGGAGTTGCGACGATTTTTTTTTTTCAGAATAACGTGTATTATAGTTTTCAAAATCGAAACCTCTGTTTTACATTAATTTTGAAATAACAAACGCAGGCCTGCCAACTGTCCCGTTTTGCCCGGGACAGTCCCGATTTTTGGTCATTGTCCCGTGTGTCCCATTTAGGGTTAAAAATGTCCCGTTTTTTAAAGAATTTATTGTAGCAAATATTACTTAAATTTCAAGTTTGGAAATGCAAGAAATTCAATTTTCTATTACTTTTCTTTCAAAAAATTTTAAAATCATTTTCTCCTTGACAAATGATAACATTATTTCATTAAATATCTGTTGTCTTAGACCACTTGGCCGAAAATAGCTCTAAACTCAAAAATGACAATTGTTTGAGCAGACACATTGAATCATCTAAGACTATGCATAAAAAATAAGAATACTAAAGTGTCCCGTTTTGTGTTTAAATGTCCCGTTTTTTGAAGTATTTTTGAAGACATGTCCCGGGGAGTGCTGGAGAAATGTTGGCAGGCCTGCAAACGATGAAGAGATCGGAAAAAGCTGCAATTTTAATGTTAAGGGAATTTCAAGTTTGTGTGTTACCGGACAACACGCTATTTAATTGTTATCAAAGCCCCGTGGCAAGATATCTTTGGCACTATCTCCCTCGGAGTATCTTGTTTCATTTATATCATATGATCAAGAGGCAGCAGATACAGGATTTCGAAAAGGTGGTGGGTCCACATAGCCAGGCCAAGTACTAAAACGTCGTGCATTCGCACCCACTCGTGACATTTTCTTTTATGTTAAGGATAAATCCTGTATTCCACATACAGACTTTTACGCTGGCGATTTTGTAATTGTTTGACTTTCTGCGGAAATATGGAATGGGACTTAACATGCCATATATCAATTGAAAGAGATCTGTTAGAAAAATCTGTTAAAGTGTGAATTGGATCGCTGAAATTAGGGTTATCGTATTCAAAAGACATAAAAACATATATAAGATAAGTAGATATATGATAAAAGTATTGTTTCACGAACCTTTATTCGATACATTTGACATGTACATCATTACGTAAAGTGAAATAAGTATCTGGCAGTTCTTTTTTTGTTCTTGATCAACGTCAACATAAAATCTTAGTAGTTAGGTACCTTGTTATAGATATATCCTGCATCTTTGAATGCAGAATGCAACATTAATATTCCCATTCTATGATACATTTTGTTTTATGATCTCTGAGATCATTGTTACTAACACAATACTGTTTATACATTACATGAAATACACAAGAGAGATATATACGTGTACGTTAAACGTATACGTTATGAGCAGGAAAAACATTAGTAAGTCCAATGATGGTAAAACCTCTCAAAGATAGTCATTGAAAAAGGAAAAACATAAACCCATATGGCAAGTAAATGCAAATATTAAGAGAAATTGAATAGCGCTAAATATTCCATATGAACGTATTACAGTACACTTTGTCTTAGAACATTTGGTAATTACAGTCACGGATTTGGAGGGGCGTGGGGGGCGAATGCGAAAATTGGGCAAAAATTGAGATTTTTAAAAAAAATATAAAATGGTCCTGCCCAAAGGGAATTGCACACCCCCCTTTTGAAAATTCCTGAATCCGGCCCTGAATTAAGTTATACGCAAATACATTCGCGCTATTTAGAACTTACTTACAAGCACACGTGTATAATGATAGTAATTTGTTGCGAATTAACAATTATACTTCACACTGCAGAACAAACAAGAACAAAAACCGTTCTCTTTCAGAGAACAACACAAAGTAAGCACAATTGCTGATGAATCCCATTTTAAAACATAAAAGAAATGTGAAAATAAGAAAGATGAAGGGGATTTTCTTTAAATTGCGATTTTTTTTACATTAAAATAAAAATGAAGGTAAAAAGAATTTTAAAAAAAATTTCCTTTGAAAATTAAACAAGAAAATAAGAAAGATGAAGGAGATTTTCCCTTCAAGTTGCGTTTTTTTCCATTAAGATAAACATGAAGGTAAACAATAATTTTTCAAAAATATTTTTCCTTTGAAAATTAAAAAGTGAAATTAAAAATGAAGGGGGAACTTTTTTAAAATGAAAAAGGAAAAAAAAAGGGAAAAAAGGATATCAAAGGCCCCCAACTTCCGGTGGTCTATTGGCCGTTGTAGCCCTTTCCTATCTCCTCTGACCGGAGGGTTCCGGCCTGGACGGCATCTATGAGGGCCCCCCTGAAGCCGGCTTTCTCCATGGCGTGGATGGCGTGGGCCGAGGTTCCTCCAGGCGAACACACCTCGTCCTTCAACGACTCCGGGTGGGACTTGGTGTCAATGATCATCTTGGCGGCGCCCTGCGACAAAAGGAATATTGTCAGAATTGATGAGCCCATACCACTTTGGGTATATCCTGGGGTTGGACAAGGGTTGGACAAAATAGACATATAATATATGCCATCCATGTCTCCAAGACTTGGGATTATTTAAATAAGCTAGAATTATGTCTTTCTATATCCCCAAGCACTGCTAGCACATTATCATTTCTCAAGTTTTATCAGTTGTCAGAATTGTAGGTTTGCCAGCCAATCAAAATACTGTGTTTCAGGGCAAAATAAGATCGGACGTTATAGTTTGGACTGACTGGTTTTACCATTGTTTCCTATGGGGAAAAGTACAAAATGTAAGGTCACATTTTAGAAATTTTAGGAGCAATTTGTCAAACAAATTGCTTTGGTTAGTTTTGTATTGTGCAACTCAATTCAGGGAATAAGCAGGGAAGCAATTTTGATAATGTTTCATGGTAAGCTTAATTGTTGGTATAAACTGGGATGGGCTTTATTGAAGGTGTCAGAAATAATTTTATAACTACACTGTCTTGGAGGCCCTTTGGAGGCATAATATCTATGTTCCTAGACATTTTTTTCTCAAGTATTTAATAATTCATTGCTCTTATATCTAAACTTCTTCAGTTAATTCTTGAAAACTATCATCATAAGAGTATTGTTTTGCATTTAGAATGTATAAGGTTGTGTATGAAAATTCTCAAATGTCCTCAAATGTCCATAAACACCATGCTCCCTTACGCCTTTGAATATCCTATATATCCTTCATTGTCATGACCTGAGCTGAATTAGTAATACACATATTCAGCCTAATAAAGAATTGTAAAACAGACAAAATGTATTACATACCAGAAGTGACTGTGCGGCCAGTCGGATGGACTGGTCCCTGTTAAGTCCCATCTTAACACCGCCATCAGCCAGGGCCTGGATCATCACAAAACCCTGAAAGGGGAAAACACATACACATGAATCATATTTCAGGGGGTCATTAATGCATATACATGAAACTCTGAAACTCGAGAAAGAAAATGTGAAATTACCTTAAAATGCTATGGTGATAGATCTGAAAAATATAATATTTTGAAAGATATTTGAGAGGTTATGACATGAACAAATCTTAAATAAGAGAAAGGGGCGGATTCAGGGAGTTGGGTTCAAGGGGGTCCTGACCTCTCCCCCTTTTGCTGATCATCTATACTAGACAAAATGGAGGAAATGCCATAGGCATGTGCATGGATGTGCAATGTTTAGTACTTAGCCTGTATACTGACTCCCCCGCCGCCCCCCCCCCCCCCCCCCCCACCCATCTCACAAATCATGGATCTGCTCCTGATGCCCAAATTAAACCTTCCAAGCCAATGTTCTTACAAGATAAAAGTTTTCTATTACCCTAGTATGGTCTTTGTTACACATTGTCCCTTACCTCTACTGATTCCTCGTGAATCACCCAAATAAAACCCAGACATTGACATAACATTCAACTTAGATTAATAGAGACCACGATGTTCAGAATGATTGAGTGCAAAAGCCCCCAGTGTTTATTCAGACATGTCGATTTATGATTTAGTCATGTAAATAGGTTGGTTGCCTGTTAACCAAAACAATGGACATCACTTTCATACAGATAATACTAATGATAACATTAGCTTAAATCTAACATTAAAACAATGATAATTTTATGAAATCCCATATTAAGTATATCAATGGGAGGCTGTTGAACTAGCATAGTATTTACTACATAAAGTATTACAATAATCAATTCTAACCGAACCAATTTTTAACCACTGACTTTATAATGACATTAATGATTATAATTATATCATAATTATTCTGTAGGGTTTCTTATTTGTAATAGTAAGCAATGTCAAAGCTTTACCCTCTCATACATAATGGCAAAAGGGACATTAAGTTCAGTTACTGTTCATAACAATCCCACAACGTTCCATTTACCTGATAACCCATGCCCTCTAACTATACACAATACCTGTGAAATGGTTCAATCCAAACCTCCTGGTATTACATTAAAACAACATAGAAAATATTCCCGAGGATACAACATGTAGGCTTATAAATGCTGAACAGCCTATGACTTCTATGATAAAACTATTGAATGAGAAAAAGTCATAATTTTTGTTGTGATCATTGACTATTACTATAAGTTCTAAAATTCAAAAGAAATAAAGCATGCATTGGATGGAGTAAAAATTTAAATTCTGAGACTAAGTTCTGTCGCTGTGCATGTCTATAAGGTGTTTGGGCATTTCATTCACATACGTCACAAATGATAACTATCCCTATGTAAAATCACAAAAAACTTACATAAGCGGGTCCATTTCCATTGAATCCTTTCAAAGCATCCATGAGATGTTTAGGTATTTCTTCAGCTACCCCTACATACATGTATAACTATGTGATATACTTTCCTATATAAAATCACCAAAACTCACATATATAATTATAAGTTGCAATTGGTCCATCTTCACTGAGCTCTATTAGGTTATCCATGAAGTGTTTAGGCATTCCCCCCACCACCCCCACACACAACTGCATGATAACTACTCTATATCAAGTCACAAAAACTCACATAATGGATCTGTTGCCAATGAGCCCCGTCACATTCCATAAGGTGTCCCCTGCCACCCCCATGCACATAACTAAAGGATAACTACTCATATAATATAAAATCACAAAAACTCACATAAGCAGGTCCGTTTCCACTGAGCCCTGTCACAGCATCCATGAGGTTTTCAGGCATTTCCTCCACCAACCCCACACAGTTCAGCATCTCCGTCACACGGTCTGCATCTTCATCCTCCACATGACGACCACGTGCAAACACGGAGCACGCTGATTGGACGACTGCTGGGGTATTGGGCATCACGCGCACTACTCTGGACATATCTGGGAGGCTCTGCAAGAGAGTATGATTATAATGTTACTTAAAGATGTGTAACAGGAAGGTATCTACAGTGATATATATACACAGCCAGTGATGTGATAAGGAAGAGTATGATAATATTGTCTGTTTCAGGCCTTATTGTAACCCAAGATAACTTACAGATCAAATACATTTATTTGAATTTTAAAATCAGCACAAAAGTGCAAATTGGATCAAGAGATGGAAGTGGGGAGGAGGGGGGGAGGGCTCTGGACCCCTTTAAGCATGATGTAGCACCAAACCTCCATGGCTCCATGACGTTAATGGTTATTGTACTCACTGGCTCCATGGTGTTAATGGTTATTGTACTCACTAGCTCTATGACGTTAAAGGTAAATGAAAATGTACTCACTGACTCTATGGTTTGAATGGTAATCCCGGCAGCCACAGAAACGATAAGATGGTGTTTTCCTATGGCCGGGGCAATTTCTCTGAGGATGTCGGGCACAATGTAAGGTTTGACTGCCAGGTAGACAACTTCGTTTTTACTGACAACCTCCAGGTTGTCCACCGACGTTTCCACCCCAAGCTCCTATATGATTATATACAACCTATGAGAAACCTGATTCAACCAATCAGATAAACCGGAAGCACATTGTTTGTAATCGGAAGTAGTCCATAATTGAGTTATCATATATATAAAGTTTACGTTGATGTTTTATAACTAGGTAATAGAATGAAGGTAAATAAAAACATCCCAATCTATAATATTTATTTGAAGAAAGTATAAAGAAAGACTTAGTGCATATCGGTGATCAATTGTTTTGTAAAGGCACAAACAATGCATTGTGGTGGTTATCCCATGGTGATCACCAAAATATTATTCACTCAATGTTTATATTTGATGTAAAACTTTAAAAAGAATAAAATTGTTTAGATTAAAAACTCTTTTAATCTAAACAAAACTCGTGAATAATAAACTATCTATCGTACGAGTACATGTGCAGTCTCATAAGTCATTTACCATTAATTTATTTCTTTTTCATAATATGCAATCATTATAAATTCATACTTTTGAAGACCTATGCATTAATCAGTCAAAGGTTACCTGTAATCAATAACTTTAGACAACATACTCACCCGCACTGAACGTAATTTTGCTCTGTTAATGTCGCTGGTTAGAATATCTGAGGGCTTGACCAATGCTTAAAAAAGGAAAAAGAATAGAATAGAATGAGCATTGTCAGTCACCAGACATATTTATTCGTCAAGTTTACAAAGCAGAGGTGCCAAAAAACTAATGTAAATTATTCACAGGGAACAGGAAAGGCATTGACATAAAGGACACCATTTAATTAGATGATTATATTCTTGAGCATTAGATATAGCAGTAACTACGGATGCATAAATTAAACACTTTCTCTATCTGTGCTATCAAAACCCATGCTATTACCTATTATTACCTATACATAGGCTAGTAATGCAACGCTTTATCCGAGCAACATAATCATAAGCAAACGTATACGTGTTAGTTGTGTCAATGTATTTCTTGAATAACAAATGAGAAATAAGACGTGAAATCTCTCCATTGAAAAAACATATTATTATTGATATAGATATTTTTATTGCAATACACAACGTAGAATATCGAGTTATAATCATATATTGTCATATTACCATAATAATCTAATTATCTCCGTCTCATAGAAACTATTATATTTAAGTTTATTGTAGGGACATTGCTATGGCTATATTATTATAGCTATAACAATAATATAGTATTAACAAAGCTATAATATTATTACAGCTATAGCATTATCACAACAATAATCTTACATATCATGTATAGTTCAAATGAGATGGGCACAATTGAACTATTGTTGAGCTATTTGAAGTTCGACTACACAGCTCCTTGGTATTACCGATATGACAGAAGGATGATAAAAGCGCTTGCCATGAAATCATTATATTGCATAGGCCTACTTCCAAATCTTGCTCATATGAAAGTCCTATATGGATAACACCCACCCAATTCAAACACCGCGCAGCCCCCTGAAGTAAAATGATCCCAATACACGTCCACTCTCTACCACACTGCACCCATTCCCCCTTCCACTCAACCATATAGCACAGCAACAAGGAACTGTGGTGGAGAAACTCCCATGGCCAGTCAGGGAGTACAGACGCTGATGCAATGCTAGCGCTGATGCAATGCCATTGCATTGATGCCATTGGAAGCATTATATCAGAAGAAGAATATCTTAAAGAATATGCCTAATTCCCTGACATGACTGAGATAACAGGGCTATAATTGGTATTGCTATATATGCATATCGACCATGTACAATGATCTATTATTAGATTTGGTTAAGGGTGTGTGACTGGCATGAGTGCCGGCAACCGGTCTCTATGTTGACAAGAGAAACATAACATTATGAGGCTCTAGACATGCACTATTTGTTGAAAAAAACTAGTTTTTAATTAGTTGTTTTTAACTAGATTTTAATTGAACATTTTACTGTACATGAGTAAAATAGTTTCTTATTGTGTTATCTACAGTGATTTTCTTTAAAAGAAGTAATCACTAATGATGATTATTGCATTTCGAAAGTCATTAACGTCCATACTGTACTAATGGCTTAGTACTTTTAATATATTGTCATGATATATAATCCAACAAGGATCAGGCTTAGCAAGTCTACTTCTAGTCTAAATATCTTGCGCTCCTAGCGCCACCTGTTAACCAGTATAAAAGGTGTTGCAAGGTAGAGAGCGAGCAGTTAGTGGTTAGCAGTCACTAAAGTTTAGTAGGTTTAGCCAAGGAGTTATACTTGGAGTAAGTACATCGGCTCCGTGTAACAGACTGGAGTTTACCAATACCCATTACCTCGGACATAGGATTGTGATAGAGCTGAATACTAGAATGGTCTAGAAGGTGTTGGAACAACTCGTGTTCTAAATGTGGTTGATTGCTGATAGGAGATGGGAGGTGGACTGATGAAGACTTATACATGGTGGCTTTGACTCGGGATGAGATGTTTACTGAATAAAAACCCTTTCATATTAAGAAGCTCCCTCATCGTTCATTTCTTTTGAACTATTGGGAAGTGAACGGACAAACTTTAAACGCAGTCTGAATTACTCAGACATTCTGGAAAAACAAATCATGAAGACTTGGATATACACGAACCTTACGCAGTCTTAAATCAAACATCAACAATAGTTTATTTGGTGGAGATTACCCGAAACATGACTTTTATCGTTTTGCTCATCCTTGATGTCAGCCACCGGTGATTTTGAGGCTTCTTCTAACGCCAAGCCTCAATCTTTGCGGCCCGCAGGACACGATGTGTCAACATCATATACAGGAAATGTGGAAAACCGCCACCAGGTAGGTGATTCCTTAGACGGGGAGGCACCGAGACAAGGGGTCTCAGCCAGACCCAAGCAGCTCGGCCCCGGAGGTACTCATAATCACCAAACCCGTGGCAGAGGTAAACCATTTTCCTGGCACCTAGGGTCCAAAGATAGGCCGGTTCTTGACGAAGGACTTGAATCCCTAAAACACTCAGGACGAGTTGAAGGGAGGAACCGTCTCCAGGAATATCGGCAATATTGGAATCCAGGGTACGTACCACCTACGGACCACGAACCTGGTACGAGCTCTCACTCTACTTGTGAACCCGATGTGAACAGTCTGTGGTGTGAACCCGATGCGAACAATCCGTGGTGTAGTCAAGGAGTTCCCTATCGTTTACTACCTGCAGCAGGAGGACAAAGTGAACAGGAAACTTTCGATGAGGATTACTTATTTCCCATAAAGGACAAGAAAAATCGACAAAACACCGCAGATAACTCCAGCCCATCAGGGGGGAGACGCCCCGCAAATCCGGTAATTCAACCTGATGGGAATTCTCTCACCTATCCACATCCCCAACGACTTGAGTCTATCAGTCACCCGCTGGTAACACCGACTCACCCCACCCCGGGGGCGTCCATTCCTGATTCCACTGTAGTTAAAAGGAAAACAGTAGGTAGGGACAGGGGAGTGGAAAGGGAAACAGAGGGAGAGAGCGACAAAGTAGGCAACTTAAAACCCTATAGACTAACCTTTGACAGTGAGGAGAACTTGGACGACGCTAATAAAGGAGCAGAAGCTCGAGTTCCAGATCTGGGGTGGGGAGGGTATGAACCTGACCCGGCAGAAATAATAAGGAAGTTAGTAGAAACAGGCCCCGAAGAGCATGAAGAGTTAGAAAGGTTAAGCGATCAGGATAAAGTAGGAAGGGAAGCAGAGGGAAACAGCGAGAAAATAAACAATTTACAACGCTATCGATTAACTTACGGTGTAGAAACGAGCTTAGACCAAGCTGGTAAAAGAGCGGAAGCTCGGGCCTTTGATCCAACCAAAATATTAAAGCAGTGGGCAGACTCAAGCCCCGAAAAGCACATAGATTTAGAGAGGCTAAGCGATCAGGATAGTGAAGAAAATGTAACGCTTAAAGCACCAGATTTTAACACTCTAACTCAAGAATTGTATGAAGAATACGAGGACGAGTACGAGGAAGAAAATAGCGAGACAGAACAAGCAGCCGCAGATGTCAGAGGGGGTAGTTCTGATAGAAAATTAGCTAGAGAAGATAAATCAACCTCGTCTTCATACGAACTTATTACCGAGGATGTTTTAGACACAGGTAAGGAAGCTAAACTAGAAGGGGAGGACGAAATTAGTGTAGAAGAAATACCTGTGAAAGAACAGTGGGACGATCACGATATACAAAACCTCCACGAAGATAATATGGCGGTAGGAGGCGTACCTTTGGTGAATCTAGTAGGTGAAAGGGATGACCAAAGCCAACTCCAACAACCCGGCGAGGGGGGAGCTGGTGGCGTAGATCCTGGGAGACCTCGGCCACGGGGCCGAGGTGCGCCGGCAGGAGGTGGGCTAAACCTTGGGCCTATACAACAAAATATGTGGCAGCCTTTCTTTGCGCAAGCAATGGGAGCCCCTTTGCAGGCAGGTCAGGGAAGAGGGGAAAATCAACAGGCTCAAGGAGGCCAGAATAATCAGGCCGACCCTCAAGGGCCTAACCCTCCTCTTAACCAACAAGTCCCGGCAGGCCAGGATAATCAGGCCAACCCACAGGGACCTAATCAACCTCAAAACCTTTTCAACAACCTCCCTCAAGACCTGTTTAATAACCAACCTCAAAACCAACTCAACAACCCTCCTCAAAACCCTCTTAATAATCCCCCTCCGAATCAACCCAATCTTGGGATAAACCCTGGGGGGCTGCAGCAAAATGATGGGGGTGGCCGACCAGGCCAACAACCCGGCCAAGCCGTGCCAGCAGGAGGTGGGGTCGAGCAAAACGTGTTCCCTTACCTATTGCAGGCGATGGCGGTCGCAGCCAATCTTAACGCAGGCCGAGGAAGAGCGGGTAACCAACAGGGTCAGCAAGCCCCGGCAGGCCAGAATAACCAGCCGAACCCACCAGGACCCAATAACCCTCCCCCAAACCAGAACAACAATCCTTTCCTAAACCAACTCAATAACCCTCCTCCGAACCCACCTAATCAACCCAACCCGCCAGGTCCGCCGGGCCCACCAGGACAGAATAACCCTCCAAATCCACCGGGCCCACCAGGTCAGAATAACCCCCCAAACCCACCGAATCCTCCAGCGCCCGGACCACCGGGACCGCCAGGTCCGCCGGGCCCACCGGGACAGAATAACCCTCCAAACCCGCCAAATCAACCAAATATTTGGGAAATTCTACCACAGTTAGGTCTGACACTGGGGCAAACACCAGCGCCAGTGCGTGAAACGACTCACAATGGTCACCAAAGAGGACCAAACATTAGGTTACCATGGTTTAATGGAAAGGAAGACGAGCAAATAGAAAAGTATTTCAGGGAATTAAAACGACTAAAAGCTATCTATGACTGGTCGAACGCCCATCTCCTGAATATGGCGCTGTTAGGCCTAAAGGGAAGGGCAGACGACTGGGCAGGAGCGTTAGCTGAGAGTGAGAAAGACACATTTGAGAAGCTAGAAGCTCAAATGACAAAGATCTTCGGTGATCGAAGGGCTAAGTGGCAGAAACACGCAGAGTTCTGTGCCCTTAAACAAGGAAAGGACCAGAGCGTGATCGAATTTGCAGGTGTTCTGAAACAAAAGCAAGTTAAGGCAGAGGCGAGTTAGCTGTGTTTTTAGAAGGATTAAAACAGGGCGTAGCCAGGCAAGTAGCTATACTGGACCCTAAGTCGTTCACCGAAGCGGTGGATTGTGCAACGAGACTAGAATCGTTGGACAAAGGCAAAGGGGGAACTAAAATATCTAATGCAGTGAGCGAACTGGCTGGAAGCCATGAATCAGAGGAGACCGCGGCCCTAAACTCCATCTCCGAACGATTTGGAGTGGTGCTGGCCCGACTGGAGGCCGCCCCATGGTTCCAGAAACCAAAGCCAGGGCAAAGCGGGACTCCCCAGAGTGGTGGTAACTTTAAACAGCAAGGTTATGAGAGAAAGGATAGGTACGAGAATCAGAAAGGTGAAAGAAATTCAGATCAGAAGCCTAAATCCAATACCGCCCCGAACAGAGAGGCAGATAAGGGAAAGAATCTGCCAACTCAACAGAAAGTAGAGAGACCCAGGTTGCCTTTTGATGAAAGTAAGTTTTGTATCATTCACCAACAGCATGGTCACTCTACAGAAGCGTGCTTGTGGTTGAAGAATAGGTTGAGGGAAAAAACCCCGCGGATCTACAAAGATAATAAAGCCAGTGGTACCGAACAAAAGAATCAGGGAAACTAGAGGAAGGGTCCGTTCATTCCACGATAGAATTAGGCGCAGTGGACGGACCGGCTAGGAGAGAGATAGGAGACGAAGCATTTTTCTTAACGTTAAGATTTGATGATCAGAAGGAGGTTAGATCTTTAGTAGACACAGGAGCGAGCGATTGCTTCATGTCCACCCATTGTAAACGACAGATCCCTAAACAATGCATTTTAGATGAATGGAAGGTATCGAAGGGAAACATCAGTTTGGCAGACAACTCGTCTCAAGTAATACTAGAACAAATTAGATGTAAGTTTTCAATCCAGGGATCGGTGGTCTGCTATGATTTCAACATAGTGGACGATCTATGCCACCTAATAGTAATCGGGAGAAACTTATTAACAGTGCTTCGATCAGATTTATCTCTACCAGGCGCAAAGATAGAAGTGTTTTGTGGAAACCCTATAGTTAGCAAAGAAACAGTGAAAATTCCGCCGGGAAATGAATGCATCATACCGGTAACCACTCGAGAGCCGCTGGGATTAGACTCACCGGTAGCTTACTGCGCACCGGCGGTAACCGCACCAGTCCTAGTGGAGGGGTGCGTGAATACGGTGGGAAGTCAGTGGTGGATCAAAGTCATGAATCCGCTAGATGAAATGCAAGAAATCACTCCCCAGGAAGTATTAGCTTTTGCGGAAGAATGCGCAGTGCCTGAGGTAAACCAAAATCAGATAGAGGAGTTCCTAGACTTGTGTTATCTAACTAAAACAGAGACCCCAATGTCCATCTGTAGGATTTCTGTAGAAGTAATGAAAGACGCAGTGCAAATGGAAAGCCAAACCTCTGAGGAGAAATCCCGAGGTAAAATGGATGAAAATGTAAGTAAAATAGATCTAACCGAGTCGTGCTTAAACGAAGAACAACAGGTAAGGTTTAGACAAATGCTTAATAACAACAGAAATGCACTAGCGTTCTCAATGGAAGAGTTAGGTCACTGTGAAATAGCGCCGATGAGAATCATTGTGGATGAGTCGCAGGGAGTCATAAGTTCTAGACCATACCGATACTCTCCACAGAAAATGGATATCATCGATGAACAGGTTAGGCAACTCATAGATATAGGTGTCATAGAGCCCAGCGAATCGGCTTGGCGAAGCCCGCTGGTGGTAGTGCAGAAGAAAGATGGCAAACCTAGGCTCTGTACAGACTTTCGCATGCTTAATCAAGTCACTTTTAAAGATAAATTCCCCATGCCCACGGCTCGCTCGCTTTTCCTATATATGGCTTACAAGAAACCCACTATGTGGACAGCTTTAGATCTGTTGAGCGGCTATCATCAGTGTGTAATCGAAGAAGACAGTAGAAAATATACCGCTTTTGAAACCCCGATGGGTGTGTATCAGTATAAGCGTGTACCATTTGGCTTAGTTGGCGCGCCTTGGCAGTTTACCAAGGTAATGGCCATAGCGCTAAAGGGATTGATTCCTAGAACATGCTTAGCATATTTAGACGACGTAATCGTCTACGACACTACATTTGAAGAACACCTGGCAAGTGTTGAGGTGGTTCTCCAAGCTTTGGCGAGAGCTAATCTCAAACTGAAACCGTCAAAGTGTGAGTGGTGCCGCAGTGAAATCAATTTCCTCGGCCACGTAGTAAACGCGGAAGGAGTGGCTACACAAAAGGTAACCACAGAAAAGATTACAGCCTTTAACCGTCCGCATAATGTGAAAACTATTAAATCCTTTCTGGGGTTGTGTAACTACTACCGTCAGTTTGTCCCAAATTTTGCTGATCTAGCTAAACCATTAAATCGGCTGTTAAAGAAAGAAGTCTATTTTGAATGGACGGAGGCTTGCGAGGAAGCGTTTCAACAGTTAAAGAAACTGCTCACCTCGCCACCCTTACTAATCCATCCGGATATAGGAGGGCATTTCTATCTGCTGACAGATGCATCAGACGCCGCGTGCGGTGCAGCGGTTTGTCACAAACTAGATGAAATCTACCGTCCGGTTGCTTTCTGGGGATGTACTCTCCGAGACGCCGAATTAAATTATTCGGTAACAGAAAAGGAGGCTCTGGCAGTAATTAAAGGCATTAAGAACTATGAGGACATGTTGCAGGGAGCTAAAATCACAATAGTGACTGATCACAAACCGTTGATTCCCCTGCTACAGAGTGCCTACAAAGCCCCGTCAGCTCGGCTGAGACGGTGGGCTTTAGCGTTATCAGATTTTGATTTTGAAATCATATATGAGCCAGGAGCGACTCATTTTCTACCGGACTATTTGTCTAGAGTCTATCATGAGCATGTCCCAGGTGAAGAATATGAGCCCGCTGTGGGATGTGAGTTATTTGAGGCCGAAGTTCAGGATGAAGAGCTTTCTGTGGCTACGGTAATAAACGCGCAACTCCAAGATGCAGAGTGCGCGCAATTGATAGACTACCTGCAGGACGGAGACCTACCGACAGATCCCCTTGAAGCTAGGCGAATAATGGACCAAGCCGATTTTGTGGGAATGGTGGCACCGGGAGTACTCTGTAGGTTCAACGTCAAAAGGTATAACAAACACCAAGACCAATTGGTAAGGCTAAAACCACGAATGATAGTTCCGGGAAGGTTAATTCCCAAAGTCCTGAGACTGTTACATAATGACATATTAGCTGGGGGACATGTAGGGATCAGTAACCTCACTACCAAAATCTCTGATAAATTCTACTGGCGGAACATGAACGCCGATATAGTAGACTATGTGAAAGCTTGTGAGACCTGCTCTCTGAGGAGACGGGCTCCGCATTTCAAGGCCTTAGCTAAGTCTTGGGAGAGACCAACCCGACCCTTTGAGGTGGTACAGTGTGATTTCATCGGGCCACTAAAGAGGGCTAGGGATGGGTCAAAATATATCATGACCTTCATAGACCTACTAACAGGTTGGCCGGAGGCTTTCACCACGAAAGACTCCACTGCGCAAACCGCGGCCAACTGTTTCCTAACCGGGATAGTGTGTCGGTATGGGCGGGTAAACCGTCTGCACACAGACCGAGGGGCGGCCTTCCTCTCAGGGCTATTCAGGGAAATCACCACCCGACTAGCGTGCAAACAAACGTTCACTACCGGGCGAATGCCGACTGGCAACGCTCGAGTAGAAAGACTACATAAAACCATTGAAAACCTGATTGCTTATTATATCCCTGACGACCACTGTAACTGGATCGATCTACTTCCCATTGCATTATGGACAGTTAGATCCACAATCAGTGTACGGTCGGGATACAGCCCGCACACCCTGCTGTTTGGCAGAGATCCAATCAGTATGGGAATGCCTGAGCAGGGAACAATTCCTGAAACGCTGAACGACTGCGAGTTTTTCATGCAAACCAAGGATAATATTGCTATGTTTAGGAATATGGCTGAAAGGGTAGTTCAAAACTACGAAAAAGATCTGAGGCTGCGAATTGAT
Source organism: Lepidonotus clava (assembly GCA_936440205.1). Taxonomy (NCBI): domain Eukaryota; kingdom Metazoa; phylum Annelida; class Polychaeta; order Phyllodocida; family Polynoidae; genus Lepidonotus; species Lepidonotus clava. The sequence continues at coordinate 13,516,442 of OW387138.1, forward strand.
GAGCGAGCGCGGCCCACTCAGATGTACGAAGGTGATATGGTATACATGTACGACCCTTTAGCTAGTGAAAATAAAGCGTCTAAGTTCTCAAACAGGTATACTGGGCCATTCAGGGTAATTGAAACAAAAGGAGACCACCTTGTTAGACTAGTGTCGTTAAAAACTGGAAAACAGGTCCCACATCTAGTAAACATTTCGAAACTCAAACCTGCACATGGGCCTTGGTCTCCCGCCATCCCTCATAACATTCCCAAACTGGTGAGAGAAGCGAAAATCACTAACTCAAAAGGGGCAGATCCTGACCGAAACCCTGAATTGCATCACACTCCGACGGGTGAAATCGCTGAGGAAGATGGCGAAATAAGGGGTGCTGAGACTGAAAACTCAACGGGAACGACCGGTCCCCGTGAGCATGATGCAGTTCCTATGACCAGGAAGGTACCTACACAAAAACCCGGTCCAAGTCCCACTGATTTAGCAGAAACGGATGGGCAAATCACTGATGGTCAGGGCACCAGTGCGGACACCGCGCTGTCAACAAACTTATCCTTTGTTCCTAATAAAGCCGCCTGTGAACGGGGAACAGCTGGCGCTAATGAACAGAGGAAACGCAAACGAGCTAAACGAAGGGGCAAAAGCCAGCCGTTGGAGGGGAGATCCCCTCCAGGCAACAACAAGCCCATAAAACTACCCTGCGGTGATGTGCCGATCTTGGATACATCGGAACAGAGCCCAGAAAAAACAGTAAAGGACCATGTCCCGACGAAAGGTGGCTATAACCTACGTCGGAACCGCCGCCCTAACTACGTCGCTCTGTCCAACGGCGGGGAAAGCGACGACATGGATGATTAATGCAGGAAATCTAGCCGCCCTGTGAAAATAAAGGTTCGGCGGAACGGCACCGTTAGCATCAGCGCTAATGGAACAGGTGGTCTACCTCACGGCCACCTCGCCGCGCCCAGGGGCGTGGCAGAAAGGGAGGGTGCGCACACCAAGAGAGATGCCAGTGGTTTGGCGTCATCTCTTGGGAGCGGATGCAAGCGTTCCCCCCCCACCTGAAACAAGATACAGCTCCAAATATGGAGACGGCATGGACAAGCGGATCGGTTATAATTTCGTGGGAGCCACGCCGATCCACCAGTCGGTCCGCAACTCTGCTCCTAGACGGTCACCTCTGCTACAGGTGATTGTGCGCACAACCCAGCCCGGGAGGAAACGGAGATAGATATTGATTCTATCTCTGAACAGAAGTTGGAGATAGAAATTGTTCAACTTCCGACTTCTCCTGGAAGGAGCAGAAAGAGAACTTAGCTGGGACACTGATCCACCGACTCATGGGGAACTGTCTAGCCCTCCGGCCACATAGCAATCCAAAAGGAACCACTACTTTCCCTGCGGACACGGAGGGAAGGATCATCGTCCCCCTGAGAAGGAAACGGATTAGCCGCCCCCACCAGAGGGCGCTACCTACCAAGGGAAGGTTCGTTGGGCCATTCTTTTAGGATATTACCAAATGAAAGAAAAGACAGTCGAAAAGGAGAGTGCTAGGAAACAACCGGCTCAGACCCTTAGGCGGTGGAGTTGGCCGGGCCGGGGGGGTGTCCGTCCGGACTCAACCGACGCCGGGATTGCCCGGAAGAAGCCAAGGACACCAGCCCGGCGGCCCCCCAGAACGACCACAGGCGGAGCCAAGAGGTCCGCTAAATCGGCTCCAGCCAAAAAGAAGACAGCAGATAAAGACTTCTACAATTTATCTGAGGTGAGTGACTTGGAGCCCGAGCCAAGGCTAACGGCGTTGGCCAAGCCGGTTCAGAAGGAGGAAGCGGCTAACCAACCGGTGCAGATTCAGGCCGGCTGGTTCTGGGACCTTACGCAACCACTGTTCCAACTATTTGAGACTGTTGACGAAATTAGAAGGACAGTAGGACTGGATGTGCCAAAATCAAACAAACAATTAGCTGAGATTAAAACTCAGGTAGCTCCTTTCATTCAAAGGACCACACAAAACTCTAAATGCGTCAAGGAAAGTACCAGCCTACAAACAACACGAGGCGGCCGACGTCTACCCATTCTGGAAAGGCGATCGGGAGGGGAACAGCTAACCGTCGCCGCTCCAGGACTAAAAGTGGAGGTAGCACCCGTTCAACACGCGCCAACCCCACCGGTGGGGAACGGGCCGGCGGGAGCTCCCCTCCTCCACCACTTACAGCCTGCGGACCCCGCTTGTTTAGACTTGAGCAGCTTGACAACGAGCTGCAACGCCAATCCATCACCACTGCTATGGAACCAGCAGCAGTGGACGCCAACCAGCCAGCCGGGGGGCCCACTGTGGCCGAGCCCACTCCCAGCGACAAACCCACCGCAGGTACCGAACCCATACCCCTCGAGCCAACCGTCGTACGATCCAACGGGGGCCGTTTCGGACTGGAACCTACTAGGCCAAGACCCCTCAGAGCAATGCGCCCCTCGTCCTGCGAACGTATGAGAGGCTTGAGGATCACGGTCACCAAGGACGAGAGCGGGATCATCAGGCGAGTGGTAAATGACAACGGGCAAAACCTCTACGAGCATGTCCCAAACTAAACAGACCAGAGGACCCGGGAGGAGAGCATATTTCGGCGCATGGATGATAGTAGTGCGCAGGAAAATAAGGTAACTTTGCTGTGAACATGTTTTAGATAAACTGCAAAATTAACTTTCTCAAACTGTCGCTAAGGCCAAAACAAAGACAATGAAGTGGCTAGTGCTGTTCGTATTAGCTATAATAGGGGGCATTAGGGGAGTGCATAACGACTCCAGCCCACCTGAAGGGCTAGCCCCTAACGCTGAAGTGATAGCTTTAGAACAATATGGAGTAGTGTTAAAACCAGGGAAGTTAATGTCCACCGCGGATATAACACACGTCCGACAAGGCTTCCTAATCACTATTCCAAGGAGGCGCTCCTTCAACAAAGCTACCTTTGGCCAGGTCTGTCACCGATATCTACAGGGAGGAGACGCCCTCGATCGGGCCTGCTACCATATCAGGTCGCTGGTCAATTGGATGGATCAGACGTCGCAGGCGCTTAAGGGTCGGTACCGAGAAGTTCTTAATGAAACCTTAAGTTCCCTAATAAAGAACACTCAACAAGACCTTCAAAATCAAGAGTCGGAATTAAATCCAGGTGGAAGGGTTAAGAGAATGAAGAAGTTGCCCACAATGCTGGACGATCCAGGGTGGCCGACCTTTCCTCTTCCCACCTCTTGGAATCAAGGGCTGGCAGCTGATGTCAAATATAACAGAGAATTGATTAGAGTATTGCAAGAGTCTTCGAACCAAATGATCGAAGACTTGGCTCTGATGAATGAAAAACATGACGAGGCTGTCGAAAGGGTTAACCATGTCGTGATAGGCCTACTGGACAATCTAAGATCACTAAATAAGGCACACAACACGACTCGCCGGAGGATGAAACTCGTGCAACATAAGGTGGATTGGATGGAACTGTACCTGAATATGATACCGGTCGCTCTGGAAGACAAGTTAGGAGAGATGGTGTATCTTCAACTAATGGTAGAGCAAACTCGCGTGTTCAGGAAAGGTGTACAGCGCCTGACGCGGGGCCAGCTGACTATGGACTTGGTACCCCGCCAATATATGGTCGGAGCGGTCCAGGAAGTGAACAGATATCTGAAGGGGATCCACCCCAGGTTCCATGTCGCGTTCACAGATCCTTCCTTCTATTACGAGAACAGTCAACCCTCGTTCAAATTCAATGAAACCACTCAGGAATTAATAGTGTATGTAAGGGTGCCTGTGGTGGCTGACGAACATTTGTTCAGGGTCTACGAAGTACTAACTTTTCCGGTGCCAGTGACGGTTAGGGGGCGACTTAAGAAAGACGCTCTCCAAATTGTTAATCTACCCAAAAGTGTCGCCATGTCCATGTCCCGCCAGTATTACGTACCATTGGCTAGTGGCAGTTGGTCAGGTTGTTATGGACAAACCATCACGCTCTGTAAGGATCTACCCTATATGAAAAAGATTACAGACAACACCTGCACTGCTGCACTACTGAGGCGCGACGACCTAGCGATCCAAGAAAAATGTGAGCTGGACTATCTACTGGAAGCAGACTTTGGAGAGATGGCAGTGTACCTAGACGACGGAGATATGCTAGTGGTCAGCGCCGACACCAGAGGCCAAATGATTTGCAGAAACCAGCCTGCGGTCGGAGTGAACATAGAAAATTACGCAAGGGTTCAGGTGGAATGCGACTGTGCATTCCAAACACAAGGAGCGTGGATACCGTATAGCTTGCGAAATTGTGACCGGCACACCAGGATCACCACGGTTGTGTACCCACATAATGACCTGTTGGAAGCAGCAAGTCGTGTGAAGGGGTGGGACATGAATTTCACAACGTCCAAAAACGAACCCACTATGTTAGAGTCAGACCCTATCCCTGAAACAATTAGGAAAGACCTGCTGGAAATCGAGGAAAGCCTGAAGGTCAAAATACCTGTAACCTCCTTGGCCAAACGAATACAAAAACACCGTAAAGACTTGGCCAAGGGCATCAAGAAAGCGACTGACCGTTACGAGGTAGAGAAACACGCCCCGTGGTTCTCTATAGGTAACTTCGGAGGTGGTTTTGGTCTCCTCACCATCTTCTGCATAGTGGTGGCTGTGACAATTATTGGATGTGTCCTCTGGAAATGCTGGCGGAACCATCAAGGTAAGGCTGCCCTAGCCGGACTAACCATGACCTTACCTCGGGCCATGGCCTTGGAGACGGCGGACCCGGAGAAACTGTTGCACCATGAAAAGGCACTAACTGGGTGTCCAGACGCGACCGCCAACCCCACTGCAGTGGCAGTGCTGGCTATATTATTAGCAGTACTAGTCATCGCTATAGTGGTCCTCGTGTGGCGAAAGTGGAGAAATATTAGAAGAAAGACTGTGGATGGGTTGTACGTACAATTTGCCAATCCACATATGATAGAAACAATCTTCCTAGGCGAACTGGCTATGCCTTCAGACCACACTTATACGGAGGGCTATGTGCTCATTAGGGATCTACTGGTGACCCAGCTGTGTCTGAAATATACTCTGACAGTAACCTGGGGGGCGCAGCTGATGGGAGCAGCGACTAGACCTGGACAACACCCATCTAAGGTGCCACTACCCGACACCCTGAGAGTGTCTAAAAAACTAGCCCGTCTGATGATGAGTAACTTAAAATACAATACCAGGGCCAGACTACTGAGATATTCCTCGGGGCTAGCCACTCCTGTACCCATGGGAGTACCTCGCCTCATCGACGCAGGCTGGTCCGATGTCGGAGCGGACTGGCCTCAACCGGTGTTGGGACATGGAACAATGCCTAACGCTCCTCCTAGATCGACCACGCCCACCTCAACAGCGACCGGAACAGGATCTGCCCGAAAGACAATAAGGCCAGGGACATCCGAAATAGATCCAGGAACGGTTTATGAAGTTATCATATGACAATGTAACGAGTGTTAAAACCTGACCTAGTGCTGTACTGGTAAAATTGGTGAATTAATAACACAAAGGTACGAATACTAAAACTAAAATGTTACAGGAAGTTCGCTGGGCAATACCTGTTTGGGTAGGTAGGGTTCTGTTGACTAACCTGATCAATAAGGATTCACCAGTCAGGGAAACCTGGGTCGGGTAGGCTGGTCCAACCGTCTCTCTATGGACCCATGGGTTATCTAAATTTCTCTCAAGTCGAGTGTCCCATGCCCGGTAGCCTAGCTCAACACTCTCATTGTTAACGATTTGGCAACTCTTTTAAAGTAAGGAACCATTTGGAACCGATCCTAGTGTCGCGAAATTTTAGCATTTAAAAAGAAACTCAAAATTCTGTATAAAACCTAAGAGCGCTCAACGGGACCAATGCTCCCAACGAGCGAAGTGAACTTCCTCAAGCAAGTACCATCTACACCTGACCCCTGTGCTGTTGTTACCGCTAGGATCGGGCTGCAGTACAGGAGTCACTTGGGGAACGCCACTGTCTATTCTTTAGCATGCTTACATATATAATCTTCTCAAAGATGAGGGGGCTGCACAGGCAGCAGGAGCCTGCCCACAGGCCTGGTGTCAGTGGTGCCTGACAGGAGGCAGGACGTTGGGGTTACGCGTCACTGACGCTGCGAAGGGCACTGGGGTGGACGCCCGACCATGGCAGTCACTATGCCCCGGGTGGATTGGCTCCTGACAAGCGGTCTCTTCATCACAAAAAAATCGACGAATAGAAAGAAATTTACCTAAAAACTAATAGATATAAAGCAAACCAATATTTGTGTAACTAAGAGCTCTTCCTCAGGGAATTTTGGGCAAAATATAATAAGAACGCAGAATAATTAGTAACATTCTCAGGGGAAACGCTCTGTGACAGCACACGAGAGTACCTTATACGTGGCTCGTTTGCTCCTAGTATAGACACGCTGCAGCGGCAGGGATATGTGCAAATCCTGACAAGGCGTGCCATATTTGGGAGCTATAGCGGAGGTCACAAGGAAATGTAGTTACGGGACAACAGCGAATTGGTGACATTCACAGGGTGCTCGGCTCTCTCTCACCATATTGCGACTCCATCAAACTGGACAAGCCATCCCTGGGGGGGGAGAAGCTGTAGCGAAAACTCACAAGGCGGTGGAGCGAGGTGCTGTCCTTATTAATAGCCCCGTCGTCTTGGTTATGTGTAAATGACCACCGGATCACCGTATGTCTTAGGTCAAGGGATCCTGACTTTAACATAAAAATCAGGATCCAACGACAACTAGTATCAAGAAGAAAGAAAATAATGAACAACTGCCCATAATTCAAGACTAAGTTATTTAGACCATTTTTAGACCAGTTTTTAATCAGGACAGAGACAAAACGGCAAGAAGTCAAGTTTCGACCCGGGTAAAAATAAGAAATAACTAAAATTAATAAAGGAAATGAGCGGCTTCAGAGCTGACCGCCGTCGAGAAAAAAAAAAAAATAAATGAATGAAAATTAGTCTTGACCGCCGTCGTGGCGCTAAAAGTATCCAGGTCTCCGCTCAACAGTCGAGCTGAAGAGGGGGGACATGGACTACTGATTCCCTGATGAAAAAGCTACAATAAACTTGGTTGACACCCAGAGCTAATAAGTTTACCCGATCTATTAGAAAGGAGCTAAAAGTTCTAACTCTGTCTTTAGCACTACCTATCCCTGCCCTGCATGCGCATAGTTAGGATAAGCTGGGGGCGGAGTCTTTTCAGGAGTAGTCTTGACTCTCCACAAGAAAAACGGGCATAGACCTGAACAAGAAAACGGGTTTAACCTTGTACTGTACTTCGGTAAAGGCCCGACTTACTAGGTGCTGTCTGAAAGTGAGTGATCTAAGGAGATGCATTTACACATCTCTATAATTTAAAGGGGGTGTAGGCTGCATATTGTTAAAAAAAAAAAATATATATATGCAGTCTGCTCCCAATTATAACAATGGGAAACTTGGTGCTGCCCATTCTAGTCCTATAAGTGGGAAGGTACCGACAAACCACGTGTAACTAATGAGGACCGGGAATCAGATCAGAAATGAACCTGAATCTGAGACCCGATCCTCTGGTGATAACTAATGAGGAACGAATAATCTCAACCTCCTTTGTACAGTTAGTACTTAATGTCCTTTAATGACATTTATCCCTCACGGAATGAAAACGCTACCCCCACCGCTTGTCATGTTGGTTTTTCCCATGTGATGTAGAGTATAGGGTAGACAGTGAGATGTTACTGTTAACATAGGTATAATATCTATTCAGTGAACCGTTTGGAGTTAGTGGCGCACCCGTTTGCATTGTCAGAAGGGCGCCACTACCCAATATAAAGTGGAACTCGGTCTTCAAACCCCAGGCTGAATGTAGGGGGTGAACGCCGAGCTACCACCTGTAACTAGCAAAGAGAGAAGGGATTTTGTCGTAACATAATCATTCAATAAGAACAAACTGTGGTTTTAAAGCGGATGCTTCACAAAATGGAGTCAAATATGTTAGAACAGTTGTCACCCTTGAAGGGGGTGTTAACTTGTTTGCGTATAAATCCTTGGAGTGTATTGGGTAATTATTCTACCACACTGTACAGAAAGAGTGTTATCAAGAGTATTGACTCTTGTAAAAAAAAAAAAGTGACCTCTTAAGGTAAACCACCAGGGATCCAATTCCTATCATTATTCTTATCTCCCCATGAGGTCGGTTAGGGAATCTGAGCGGGACAGTTTTGCATCACATCTCGGGCACTCATGGAGCCTTTGCAGATGGATGTTCTTGTAACGGCTCAGCCCCGACCTGTGGGCATAGGCTTCCACACATTCATCGCAAAGATATCACTGTCTGAGATGTTTGGCAATCTCAGGCACTGATAAGCGTGGCTTCTGTGTTCAATGGAACGGCGCCTACTAAGGCCTGATCTATGAACGTACGAACTCCCGCAGTGTTCACACATGTATCTCTGCTTGGGACGCTTGGTAATCTTTGTGGTGTTGGTGCCTTTCTAGCTCTTAATAAGGATACCATTCCTTCTTTCACAAGGACACATACAGAATCTTCATCTGGGAGTTCGTTCAGTGTCTTAGAGACTTCATCTCGGTCTCCTCACAGTAGTATTTTTTCCTCTTCGAGACGACTCTGTACAATAATACTCACTCTAAAACTTATTCTAACACAATGACACTGACGCAGTCTTGCTGTTAGACTAAAACATGGGATGGGTATCTGTGGCCTTCGCCACTACATCTCAAACTTACCATGGGAGTCGCCAACAACTCGTTGGACGGCTCCACCTATGGTGTCGCCTCACGTGGCCGACACGTCAATATTTCCGCTATCCGGTAAGGGGAACTACTCATCAAAGAATTCTGTCACAGCCAATCTAATGCTGGGAAGTCTGGACCAAAATACTTGGTCATCTACTGTCATCCAAACTTACCAGGGTGAACACCCTAGGAAGCGCTTGTTACCTAGGGCACCCCATGTGAATTGTTTCCAATGTAGACATTTACACTAATGTCCTGTATGAATAACGACTAAACAAAGAATTCTGTTACAGCAAATCTAGTGTTGTACAACTCAGACCGGAATCTCTGGTCACCCATACCTGATTCTCATGTGCAGTGTCAGTTCCCAACAGATAATAGTATCAAATAATAACAATACGATACAAATTACCCACACTCCAAAAAGCCTGCTTGAATCGGTAATGTCAACAAACCACTAGTTAGGAAAACCTCCTATTATCGCCCAACCACGCGCGAAGTAAAATGTTTGATCATGTTCGCCTAAGCAATCCCTCCCACTAAAATAGTAAGCCGAACGTTATTCAGTGTCCAACCGTGTCACCTCATGTCATTTACATCACCTTAACCTACCAAGGGACCTGAAAAGACAATAAGTTTAGTAAGCAAGGTTCCAGCTCTCAGCCCGCGTCCACCATCTTGAAACCAAAAGTAAACACTAGGTGGCCGCCCACTCTACCCGTTACAAAAATAACCAGCGAAACACCGTTTCTGGTTCCGGGAATGACATCAGCTTCCGGAATACAACAACGTGGAGACGAGCTGAGAAAACTGCCGACTAATTTCCGACCAACAATCTCCTTAATATCTATAGTTAGTAGCCTACCTAACGTGCCAAGAACTGTAGAGGGGAGGCGGAACTTACCCGATCTCGGAGCGGTGGCTGGGAGGTCAGCTCCACGAGAAGGACGAAGGCCCGGCAACGGGCGGAGTAGACGCCGTGTCCCGTGGTAACAGTCCATGTTCCTGCATAAACTTCTGGCCAAAGGCCTCCGGAAAAAGTACTGTTTGCGGTGTCCTGGATATATATGACTTAGTGGACTAGGTGCTGATCGGGAATTGAATCACTGGAATCACAGGGTAGAAATCACTCCAAAAAATTATTATATACATGAATGAATACCGGTGGTTTACCGCGGGGCCAGCGGTAGGCGGGCGACTAAACGGCCAAGAGCCCGGGCCCAACGACGCACTATCCGTGGGGACGGCGAGTAGCCGTCCTCCAACTCTCTAAAATTGTTCACTGTTATTGTCCCATCCGCCACAGTCTTTACTAAATGGAGTGCTCGTCCGGTGTTCACCGTGGGTACCCCAAACCAATCGTTGCACCTCTTCACCTCCCGGCTGACCTTGGTGATAAGACGATTGACCCATTTTTGCAACGACTCGTCGCTGTCAGTTAGCGGCCACCTTCCAGCGTCAAACCCTGAGGGGGTTGCGATGACGAGGGTGGCCGGTAACGGGTGGGAGTGTAGGTTGTAAAACGCCCTATTTAAAGTTTCGGCATAAAACTTTGCCGCTGCCTCCGACTTGGTAAAAAGAGGGAGATACAAACCGAGCTTCGGGTCCCAGGTGAGGACATCAAGGAGGTTGCACACCACGATAAGAATGTCATCAGGGAAAATGACATGGTGGGCAAAGGCGTGCCCGGATAGTTCCGCTGTTGTGGCGTTTTCCCAAGGAAAAATCACAACTGTGTGGTCCGAGTCCCCTAACAACAAGTCCGGGTATCCCTCGACTCCCGCCTCTCTGTCCGAGCAGAAGATTGCGACTCTGACCATCGTGGTTGGGTTAAAAGATCAAAGGTTAGATGTGACAAAAAGAATCTACGTCCGCCTCTTGTAAAATAACCACCGGCACTGATTAAAATGACGTCAAAACGAGGCTAATTTGGGAAACCCCTTTTTGATCCAAAAGATCCAAATTTTGAAATCGGCTAGCATGATCAATCCATCGCATAAATTTTTACAAAACCTGTGCTAAACTAAAGCTTAGGTCCCCAACCAACATAATCAAGCGCCAGAATTAATTCATATCGGCTCAAAATGTCAGGTCGAGCCTTCAAACTTGAAAGTTTGATCGAAGCAGAAATTTGCCATCCGGGCGCTTCGCACCTGAAGGAATCATATCGAGGTCAAACCCTGGGGGGGAACTCCAGTCAAGCGTCCCGCTAAGTACACGTGTACTAAGTATAGCTGGCGGACGCGTGACAGGAATGGTGGTATTTTCTGGTTCCAACTGCTCAGTATTACTAAACCTGATACAGAGACCTTGTATTTATTGTAAATAATGTTGTTATGATTGAAGTTTGGTTGAAATTTGGCACGCATTGTATCATGAAAGTCGTTCGTTCAAAATGTCCGAATTCTCTGTATTGACTTATGTTGTGTTAATTTGTTCTGAAATTGGATTTGATGTACACTTGTTACTCTTAGAAGTTTAAGACAACCCTACACTGTATATATGTTGAGTTCTGTCGACTTGTGTTACAAATTACAAATGTCAGAATCTGTACATGTATGTACTAAGGAAAAACCCAACTCTATCACTTTAAGCACGAGTGTCATAATTCTTCATCCTCTAAAACTGAGTACGCCTGTTTATCAACATGATTATGTCATCATTTACTTATCATACAATGATCATGATTCACTAAAACTTACCTTGTTACCTTATGAACCTGTTCCGCTATTCTTAAGCCATAATATGGACTAACAATACTAGGAACTCTTCCTGAAAACTTCATGTTTATGAACCTTTTCAATGTGATCTCGAGTCTTAGCATGGACTACTGGAAATGTACTTGTGTATTAAGTAAAACTGGACATATGAATGTAACTTTGTTTACAATTCTTAAAAGAACTTCTGAATTTATTGACACTGTGCTGAATGTACCACGAGAGTCAAGGCCACCCCACCATGGTTTAACAAATATATCCAATCATCAAAATTGGGAGTTCATTATATTCATTTGGTTTGAGCTATGTCGTCCACCTCCTTAAACTCAAACACCTGACCGCCGTCGAATGTACTAATGGCTTAGTACTTTTAATATATTGTCATGATATATAATCCAACAAGGATCAGGCTTAGCAAGTCTACTTCTAGTCTAAATATCTTGCGCTCCTAGCGCCACCTGTTAACCAGTATAAAAGGTGTTGCAAGGTAGAGAGCGAGCAGTTAGTGGTTAGCAGTCACTAAAGTTTAGTAGGTTTAGCCAAGGAGTTATACTTGGAGTAAGTACATCGGCTCCGTGTAACAGACTGGAGTTTACCAATACCCATTACCTCGGACATAGGATTGTGATAGAGCTGAATACTAGAATGGTCTAGAAGGTGTTGGAACAACTCGTGTTCTAAATGTGGTTGATTGCTGATAGGAGATGGGAGGTGGACTGATGAAGACTTATACATGGTGGCTTTGACTCGGGATGAGATGTTTACTGAATAAAAACCCTTTCATATTAAGAAGCTCCCTCATCGTTCATTTCTTTTGAACTATTGGGAAGTGAACGGACAAACTTTAAACGCAGTCTGAATTACTCAGACATTCTGGAAAAACAAATCATGAAGACTTGGATATACACGAACCTTACGCAGTCTTAAATCAAACATCAACAATAGTTCAATACATTTTGGAGTATACTTGAGAATAAAACAGGAGTTAATGAACTCTTTAAAATACTCTGAATTCCAGCGAACAGTAAATATTGGTTTCATTATTTCATAATATTGTCGCTACTAAAAGATGATAAACTATATATTCTACTTAAGTACCCATTGTCATGGGTTTAAAAAATATTGATTATGATACCTATATTAAGGGACATTTTTAATATATCATACTTAATATATTCAAAGAATTTTAATGAGTTCATTGACTTGTATTACTTTCTCAATTATACACCAAAATGTATGGAGGTTAATTATTTCGAAATGCATTTAGTAAAAAAACAAACAAAACAAAAACGCATGTATCCCAGCCATTTAGAGCCCCAGTGAAGTGTCAGTCTGGTCCACCCAGCCTCTCCCCCACACACGTGGCACTACAAACCATGGTTTTACAAAAACAAACCTTCCTCTGCTTAATTTTCAACGATAAAGACACGACCTACCTGATGAGATGAAGCCTCTACACAGAGCCGTGGCCATCCGGCCGGCTCCAATAAAACCCACTTTCATTCTGTGACCTAAGAATGACCCTAAAAAGGCAGACGATATTTTAGCCCCGGCGTTCCACGTCCCACCTTTTACTTTCCTCTGCGTCTGTCTGTGACGCCTGTGACCCAAAATAGTGTCAATGTCGGTCAAAACAGGTTTTATGGCATTCCACTTGGAGATCTTATCATTACATGTAGGTCATTTTAGAATTCAACTAATTGAATAAAATCGACTGCTAAGCCAGAGTTGTAAGATTTGATCTTGTGTATTATGTTTTTAAGCGTAAACTGCTTCTAGACATTGGCAGGGGGAGGGTTGAAGTGAATCCTGAATTATGGAGGGAAAGGAAACCATGCCATGACCTGGTTTATATTTAGTTGACCACTTTTCTGGGGGAGATCCCAGGGAAAAGGGGCCAAAAGGAGCTTGTCCACGATAGACTGGTCACCTGCAGAGGCGTTATTCCATATCCAGCGGTGGATCTCAAATTAGGTCCTAAAGAAAAAAGAAAAAGAAAAAAGAAAAAGAATAAAAAAAAAAAGAAAAAGAAAGAAAAAAAAGAGTAGAAGGAATAAAAGAGGAAGCAATGGAGAGGATGTCCTTTTAGAAGTGAAAAACATTCAAAGACTTTTTACCAGAGGTTTTATTTAAAAAGGATAAAAAAGAGAAAGAAAAAAGAAAAGAAAAGAAAAATCCGAAAAAAGGAAGCGTGCACCATCTCCCCACTTTTATTGGGCTAATAGTAAGTAGGGGTAATTAGGGTATTTTCGCGCAGGGGTCTAATTTCACGCACTACATGTGTTTTGACCCTAGAAATTTAGTGGTCAGTTATACTGAAACAAATTCTTTTGGGAGGTATGCATCATAGTTGTATCTTTATCCCTGATTTCTCTGATAATTGTAGGACTAATAGATATATTTACGTGATGGATGGGAGAAAAATGATTTTTTATTGATTTTATGGTATTGTTTTATAAACATACATTCTACTTAAATCCAGGCTGCAATATCTAATACTGAAAATAATGGTTGTGTGATAGGTCCAACATGGACAGGGAGAGAGGTTGAATAAACACCTAAAATTAGAAAGACAGAGAGACAGTTTATGATAAAACAATTCTAGGGTAATATTGGTAACATATTAGGCCTAATTTCACGCATATCTGTCCTAATTTCACGCAGAAAAAGCCTATGTTATCAAAAGAACTGCGCGAAATTAGGCCCTGATTGGCCTAAAATACAATATTATTTGCAGGCCTGCCAACTGTCCCGTTTTGCCCGGGACAGTCCCGATTTTTGACCCTTGTCCCGTGTGTCCCGTTTTGGGTTAAAAATGTCCTGTTTTTTGATAATTTATTGAATCAAATATTACTTAAAGTTCAAGTCTGAAAATGCAAGAAATTCAGTTTTTTATTACGTTTTTTTCCCCCAGAAATTTTCTTATTTATCCCCCCCCCCCCCCCCCCCCCCCTGAAAAAATGATTATTTCATTAAACATCAATTCTCCCAGACGCAATTCTCTGGTTTTTTTTTTTTGCACATATAATATGTTGACATGTCCATCTCCTGTTATAAGCCCTAAGCATATCATTAATAATGTTTTGCGACATAATCTGTTGTTTTAGGTAATAAACAGGTAAAATTAGTTACTTTTTCTCTGTGTTTCCTTTGTACTTCATATTTCTGAAGTTAATTTAAGAATATTTTCATTAGATGTTTTTATAATGCCATAAGATACATTATTTACCATGTTTTTGTGAACAAAATATGCCAAAAATTAGCCTGCATGTGCATAAATTACAGGAAAGCTTGGAATTGCGTCTGCCTGAATTGTCTTGAGACCATTTTGTCGAGGAGAAACATTGAATCATTTAAGTTATGCATGAAAAATGGGAATACTATAAGTGTCCCGTTTTGTCTGTAAATGTCCCGTTTTTGAAAGCATTTTTTAGGGCATGTCCCGGGGAGTGCTGGGGAAATGTTGGCAGGCCTGTATTTGTATAACTTAAATTTACATTTGTTTTTATGATAGTTGAGTGTAATATTACATGCTCAGACATAATGCTTTATGAGCCTACCATGCGACTAACTATGCCAGAGTTGTATGAAACTTTTCAGTCAAAGTATTTGCAATAAACACTTATTTTGTGATTTTCATAAGTTTTCATATTTTGTGTGCTATTTTACAATTCATTAGAAATTGTTATTTTAGAGCATATGAAAGGTGAGGTAGGGTTATCAGGAAAACGCCCCAAAAGATTTGTAAAAATCTATTCAAAAATAAAGTTACAGTCAATTTTCATCTTTAGAACTATGAATTTTTGCCATAGTAATGTATGGTGCGTGAAATTACAATAGCTGCGTGAAATAAGACTTACTGCATGTTCTAAATTCGCGCAGATGCATTCAGATAGCTAAAATGCTTGGTGTATTTTATTGTATGTGGCTTTTCCAGGTAATAACTGCAGAAATCCAAAACGATGTGTTTTTTCTATACCATTAATATTTTTGATCGACCAGTTTACTTGTTAACACTTTGATTTCATCTTTTCACAATTTATTCTGGAAGATACATATGTAAGATATATGCCCAGATTGCTACAAGTCTAATTTCGCGCATTGGGTGCGCGAATTTTATTTGACTAATGTAAGCAATGCATTCTTGTCACTGAGGTAGGCATTGTACAATTCGATATGCATTTTTAACAAACGTACAAATAGATTCAATTGCGTTGTCTTCCTCCTCTTTTTTACATACAATATCTAATATAATAAGATAATAGACCTGCTGAAATTCTTTCGGCTCAAGACATGATATTTTGTACACTCCGATTGGAGCGTCAAAACATAATTATATAGACTTTGGTCATGAAAATTAAAAAAAATTAAAAAAAATCGTTTGGATAGGTATAGATTCTGTTGAGCCTATAGGCCTATAAATAATCTGGTTTGTAAATTTGGTCAGTATGGGTACGGCCGCGGGGACCAGGGTTGGCCATCGTATGCGACAGATATTAGATGAAGGCGGCATTGGCAGCCCCCCTCTCCCCCATTAAAGGCCCCTAGGCCTATGATTCTCTAATTTAGGGCCACCTTCTGGATACAACGCACCTGCTTCAAACATAATTGAAATTCTATCTCTCAAGTCTTCAAAACATAGGCCTAGCGGATCCAGTGGTGAGGCACTAAAGGTGGAGGACAACTGTCCATTTTGCCCCCTAAATTGTGGGGTAATTTTTCTTCTTCATTAGGCCTAGTCTACATTAATTTTGTTGATTACTTTTTTCTTTTCATTTTTTAAAGGGGGAATGATTTGACCCCCTAGATGACTGACTCATTGCTTTCAAGTAAGCATTCAACTTGATAACATTTGCCATTAGGCTATTATAGGTATTTTCCCCAAAATTAATTTTATTCCTCGCTTACTGCATAAGATGGAATGTGCATATCTAAATACACTAGGCCTAATATGTATTTTGAGAGATTCGCTAGGAAAATTAATTAATTTGGGCCTAGGCCTACAGCTAGAAATAGGGCCAATTTTTGGCTCTGAACTACTGAATGCTACTTAACAAAATTGAGTTCATTGAAAAATGTGTAGATCTAGGTCTAAGCCACATGAACCAACATGAAATTATTAATCAATGCAGTTTGGCGCGATTTCTAGGGCGCCCGGATAACACGAATATTACCCTCGCGTCCTTTCAATAACATAGATGGCAGCACTTGTGAACATCTTGTGTGCTGCCACCTAGCGAATAATCTACAAAAACGTGAGCGCCGAACATTTCACGAAACACCTCTCAAACAAACGTGGCGGCCATTGGAAAGAAGTGCAGTTGAAAGCAGGCAAAGATGGTAAAATACTTGTAGTTTCTTCACTAATTATTAATTATCGGGAGGGGAAAGTGAAGGGATAACGAAGATACGTATCCAGGCTTACAGATTTGAGTTGTGAAAATGAATGACAATCGTTTCACAACCAATATGTCATGCTTGTTTGTGTTGACCCTTGGATCTAAGTTGCCTCTTTGTTGTTTTGCACACACTTCAGCTATAATTTTTTATAGATGTATATCTGTAGATATCACTCTGATTCATTTAATTCAGAATTATAATATTTGCGAACCAAACCTGAAAACAGCTCAACCACAATGATATTTTATCCTGTTTTTCATTTTGTATTTAGACTCTTATAGATCTATATAAGTCAAAAAAGAAAAGTTGTGTTCAGCCAAAGACATAGATCTAGATCTAACATAGAAATGCATCTGTATGGTTCAGGTAAACCGACCTACGGTAGAGTTTACCCTAACCTTTAAGCCCTATCCCGGTTTTTTTCAAAGGAAATCTTAAAAAGAATTGAATTAAAAAAATAATGGAAAACCATAAAACAGCATATAGATGCTCAGTGTACTGTCTGTATTTAATTTAAAGATGCTAAAAATCATGTGGCCATTTGGGGTAGATTTTTTTTCAACACTGCTCGGGTCTCTGGTGAGTAAAACATAAGAAAGCAAAACAAAAGAAGATAAAATTCGACCTGCATTCAGAAAAAAACAACAAAAAGTTAGGGTAGGGCAAAATTTTTAGGGTAGGTCAGGTTACCTGAAAATAACATTATCTTTTGGCCTTATTCGATGAAAAAATAGATTATAAATCCAGACATTATAAAAATTTATTGTTAATACAAAAAAAAAGAAAAAAAATTGCCGGGAAGTCCATGGGTCGGAGTTACTTAGACCAAGTGGGGTAAGACCAAGTGACCTAGATCTACTACAGTTACAAAAGACCGTACAGAAATGGTTAAAATTTCATAGATCTAAGCCAAGACCGTTCAGCTATACATTCTGATGCGTTTCTTGCAGATGTGGAGAAAATCCGTGAACGTGTTAAGGACAAGTTATTGTCGATGGCGGACCCTGAACAGAAGTTTTAACTCTGGCGCCTGTCGACCAAGTAAGATAGATAATGAATTGAGTATTTTTGATAAAAAAAAACTATTACTGAATGAATTGAACAAAGTTTCAAAATTCATTCGTAGCAGCATAGATATAAACTACAATATCAACATGCAGAAAACGTAATGACCACAGACAAAGTTGGTAGTTTATATAATATTTTTGATTTTCAACAATCTTATTGTTCATTTATCATAACTTTTTTTAATTGTTATTTACTTATTAGTTTTCTTGTTATGAAAAATGAACAGACTTTGGAACTCACAACAAACTAAATAACTGAAAAACGTTATGAAATGCGAAAACGTCAAAAATATTACAGCTTCACTAAGATGCCGAACTCTTGCATACTTACATGGACATTTTATTGCGTTCTTGAATGTGGCACCGCCTTTCAGAGTCTATCCAAACCTTAGCAATGTATGACCTGTTTTGCCTTTTTCTATATCTTACATTTTGAAAAGAGTAAAACAGATCAGGCATACTAACAGTTTCTCTGGATCCCAATAGGTGGTACCACCATCAGGGCATTCACTTCTAAACATCCTAAAGTCTATAATCTTTGCTTTCTAATATCGTTGATATTCTTTCAGGCCATCTGCATTTGTCAGAAGAGGTGGCAGGTGCCCTTAAGGGGAAGCAGCCGGTCGTAGCGTTAGAGAGTACAATAATTACCCATGGCATGCCGTACCCTGAGAACCTAAGGTATGTAAACAGAAACGCTCAATAAAACAAGAAATAATAGAAAACGGGGCTAGGACGTGTCTTCTCTGGTGCAACCGCTAGAAATATGTAAATGGAAAAAAAAATGTTAAAAAATTCGTATTCGGTTACTCCGACCATCCCTGATATTTAGTCCCGACCCATTCAAGGATAAATCTTCAAAGTTTCATTAAAATGAGCAATTGGACATGTCATATGCTTTATAAAATATGTTTTACATATGCTAGGCATCATTGCAGAAGGTATATTAAGGAAGTTTCTAATGTTAAGCACTATCTAAGGCATAATATTTCTTTTAAGTTTGGAGTTATGTCAATACAAAACCAGAGGCATCCAAGTTGTTTTCAAGTTGTGCTTTTATTAACTCAACGTTTCGTCCATTCGGTTTACTTCATCAGGAGTTTTTTAAGTTTATAATTTCTCTCCCAGGTGGCGCCCTGGATAGTATGGTTTACTTTTAAGTAAGTTTAATTTGGACATTGCAAAAAAATAGCCAGTTACTTCTGACTATCATGTCCATATTATATTACCCCGGTACCATATTTTTTCAGGACGGCCCAAATGGTCGAAGAAGTAGTTCGACAAAATGGGGCTACTCCGGCAACGGTTGCTGTTATCCAGGGAAAAATACATGTTGGTGAGTAGGTTTAATGACTTTGTTGTATCGTATTAATAATTATGATACGTAATTTCTATGAGACTAATATTCAGTTGATTATATTGAATGAATGTGGAAATCATAAAGGGGGAAGTTTGAAATAGCTTTGTAGGTTGGGTTTTCTCTATAATATATTTAAATTTGATTCTTTAAAATTTCTTCTTCCAGGTTTGACCAAAAAAGAACTTGAAAATCTGGCTGTGGTCGATTCAGAGTGTATCAAAACATCACGTCGAGACCTACCCTATGTTCTAAGTCAGGTACTGTAGAAGGAGTTACTACTTCGATAATCCATAGATAGATTTTCAATTACGAAAATAAGAAAGTTATCTCAAAATAATTTGAGAAACTAAATATGCTTCCAAAAATTCAAAGCAACGTTTTCAAAATATTAATTCTTTATTTGAGCTCCAATAACATAATGTAGCCACATAAATCAAAAGTTTAATGGTTTCTTCTTGACTAATAAATGAAGTACAGGCCCGTTCCCAGCTTCTGTTATGGGGGGGGGGGGGGGTGGCGAGGTTCCAAAAGTGGAACTTTTGCCTATAACTTTCAATAATTTGAATTTGAAAAGGGGGGTGGCGAGCAGTAAAAAGTGGAACTTTTCAATATTTTCCTACTATTTTTAGGGGTCTTTACATTAAAATTTGCAAGGAAAGGTGGAACTTTTTGAGAAATGTCCTTTGTTGGTGGGGTGGCCCGCCACCCCCACCTACCCCCCTAGTTACGGGCCTGCCAGTTTAAGTATAAACAATACTTACCACTTGTTACTTTATGTACGTTTTTTGTTTCTCGTGACAGCGGCTGACCGGAGGGACCACCGTCTCGGGTACGATGATCGCGGCCCACCAGGCTGGGATCCCGGTGTTCGTGACAGGCGGTGTGGGCGGCGTGCACCGAGGGGCCGAGACAAGTAAGGGTTTACTCCCTACTGGGTGTCATCTCTCCTCACCTTAGCAATAAAAAATTTACATGTATTTAAAACATTATTCTATGGAAGAAAAGTTTGAGTATTAATACATTGATTGGCTAATTCAAATTGTCATGAATTAAACAATTTGGAAAATGGGTCTTGATTTTTGATAGAAATTATCCTTGATTCAGGACCCCTGAACCAGTGCCTCGACCCCTCCCCCAGCCACTCCAACCCCTTCAATTAGGCGACCATCTCACTTAACGACCAATTTTGCCCCAGTCCCTTGAGTGGTCGCATTAGAGAGTTTCTACTGTACCACTATAAAAAAAACGATACAGGATAGGAATGTAAGTCAAGCCATTGTGATATATGAAATAAGAAGTTATCATAGAATAAATTACCATTTGTAGGGCTTGTGTGCGAGTCTTGATTGGTATCTCCAAATGTTATGGAGCTATGCTGTGGTATTATCCAAGACCAAAATGATCTACAAATCTCTTAATTTTTGCTTGTGATAAAATATCACAATTTCTGTCATTTCAATAGAAATGAAGATTATGGCTAGGAAACAAGTAAATCATGTTTCATAAACTCAAATACTTGTGCATATTATTTACAAATGTGTTGCTGTGAATTCTTCTATGAAAAACTTAAATAGCATATCAGGAAAGTACAGATTTTCCAAGGGGTGGGGTGGTCCAGTGGATAGCATGTGGGACTTATGTGCGGCGGGCCAAAGTTCAATTTCCCCAGGTGTTTCTTAGACGACATTTCCTTGCAGTCCTTCTCACCCCCATAGATCCCGTACATAAAACATAAGTTTAAAAATCTGGGGCCAGTCAGGCCCCTAACTTCCAAATCTAGGGGCCCTCACCTAAATCTAGGTGCCCGCACACACTCTTTAAAAACAATAAGCATATACTAAGTTTTTTCTTTGTAGTTTGTTGAGTACAATAAGGGAAACTATTATGAATTAAAAACCATGTTATCAACTACTTGACAGATTTTCTATTCTAGAATTTTTAGGATTTTAAAGGGCCTCGGTCCCCTCGGACCCCCAGTTATGTCCACCACTGGGTCATATACCTTTTCCTTAATAACTTTCAGCCATGGACGTGAGTGCTGACCTAACCGAGCTTGGGCGGACCCCTGTGGCCGTCGTCTCGGCCGGCGTAAAATCCATCCTGGACATCGGTAGGACTCTGGAGTACCTTGTAAGTGAAAACACACCAAAATTAGGGAAAACTATGGAAAACATTCTAACAATTTCAATTCATCTATGTGTACATCTATAAGCCTTGTGCAACAGATGATTATCGTGGCATTGTGTTTAGATTTTGAAATTTGTAGAGGGCCAGGTAATATCCTAGTTTTGATGAGGTATGGAGACAACTGAACAAATGGTAGAATAAGCTTTTGATGGTTTGAACACATTAATTCTGCACTGGATTTATTTTCAATAGCTGAATATCGGTATTATATTGCTGAAAATTTGCTTACCTTCCTGTACAAATCTAATGCATATTTTAGCCCAAAAGGGATGGGGGGGTGGGGGTCTAAAATCTTCGAAATTTGGCGTTCGTACTAAATGGAAGGCCCCTTATCGATTTTTATTGAGATTAAGTACAGTTACTTTACAGATGAAATTGTTATCTATTCATCACAGGAAACTGAAGGAGTTTGTGTAAGCACCTTTGGTAAAACAAAAGACTTTCCGGCCTTTTTCACGCCCACAAGTGGATTCAAGTCTCCCTACAACGTTGAGACACCTAAACAAGCCGCCCAACTAATTGGTGAGTATCCTTTCTGTATCTGATGATACTTATGTTATCAGTTTGACAATACTATGATGTTTTTACATCATTGAAAATATAACATAACATCTTGTGAATTCATTACACAGGATCCACGACACAGGGAAAAGAGGGAAAATGGCAAAAAAATTCTCTGACAGGGAAAACACATGGAGCTTGCAAAATGTACCAAAACACAGTGAAAACATAGGGAATAACATTTACCAAAACGCAGGGAAAACATGGGGACTTTCATTTGGCCAGGTATGAAATTCCGGATTCTCAAAATAGTAAGGATTTCACTTCTTGTTGTTGCATTGTCCAAATTTTTTCTGCATGTGATGGCTTTAAGAGTTAAACAACTTGCAGGAAATGACACAGGACAAAATTGCTGCGAGATAGGGAAACCTCTGGGAAAACACATAGAATTTGAAAATGATTTTTTTCTAGTTTAACGACACATGCTTGACACTGGGGCTTGGGAGTGGGATGTCGGGGTAGTGTACATTGTGATGTTATAACCTACACACTGTTCCAACTGCTTTACAGACACCTGCTTGACACTTGAGCTGGGGAGTGGGGTGCTTGTTGCAGTACCTATACCAGAAGAGGAGGCGGCAGCAGGGGCAGAAATAGAGGCTGCTATACAGACTGCAGTAATGGAAGCAAAGTGAGTACATAATGTCAACATATTTTAATTATAGACCTTTTTCATAAAGGTGTGGCGCCCCCTGGTGAAGTAAATGGAACCAATGGTTTAGGTCATTCCCCACAGTTAACCTATATGCTTCAATTTAATTACCTAAACCATCGGTTCCATTTACTTCACCAGAGGGCGCAACACTCTTAATGAAAAAGGTCTATAAAATGCCAAAATAAAATTCCCATCTTTCTCTTCAAATAATTACGTGACCATTAAAATATTATTTTCCTCATGTCAAAAGTATTAACATAATACTCAATCTGTATTCTGTTTTTTGACATGCATATACCAGCAACTTAATTACATGCCTTATTGGAAACAACTACAAAAATATTATGGGACAGGCTAACATATCTCACAAACGTTGTTTCTAGTTGCACAATACATCTCTAACTGGTATGTGATTTTGAGGCGAAATTACATTTCGCCGAAATACTCCAATAGAGTGACTTTTTTCGCTGGTTAGCAGCAGACGCGAAAGAAAGATGTACGTTGAAAGCGTTCAACAACAGGACCCAGCGAAATTTTACAAAATTTGTGATTTTTGGTGCTGTCCGCCCATTTTTCTCAGAATTCACACAAGATAAGAACATATAACCTGGATCACACAATGTCAAATATATCTGGGAAGCATAGTCCATTCTGCTTTTTCATGTTTTCTTTCATATTTTTGCAGTATTTCACTTTTAATTCTGGCCGCTGCTTCAACGTCCGGTGAAAAAGTAGGTCAACCACTGTCAGTTTCACTGAAGCGGTGACCCGGCCTAATGACATCCCCCCCCCCCCCCCCATTCGCCTCCCCTTCCCCAGGTCCGTGGGAACCCGGCAACGTGAAGATATGCATCATTTCTGACAGGCTAAGTTCCTCAAATTTGGCGGATTTACGAAATTTTTCGAGACAAGTCGGTGAAAACATTGAGCCCTCTTCCTACTGGGCCTAACGCCGACTCGGAACCATACGCTGAAATTTTGCTGGCAACTTTTGAAAACTTCTGTTATTGATTGGTCCAACGTTTGTTCATTGAATTTGTAAATTGAAGTGACGTTGATACAACGTCATCAACATTGCTTCAATGTTGGATTCAGGGTTCAACCTGACACAACAAATCAACATTAATTTAACAGAGGCGAATCCAGGAATTCTAGAAAGGGGGGGGGGGGTATTAGAAATGTCCCGGCTCCCACCCTGGGAGCGCCAGTTTAACGTTAGAAAATTTAATATTTGACCAAAAAAAAAAGGGGGGGGGGGGAACACCCCCCTTAAATCCGTCCCTGTTCAACATCCTATGGCCACTCAGGGACTGGGTTAGTAGTGAGTAGTAGTCTACTGGTACACCTGGTAGTGAGTCTAACATGGAGTTTGTAAATACAATCAAAACATCATATCATTAGATCATTTTAGGCCTGGACACATTTGCAATTTGATTATTTTGAGACTGTATTTTACAGTACATTTATGTTTTTGGCCCACCCACTCTGAATTCCTGGATCTGCCCCTGCTGATCTGTGCGAAATATCTCTTTTAATCAAATATTTTTCATAGATGAATTTTTTCCACTAATAGATCATTTATCATCTTTATTACATATTTCTTGTTCACATACAGAAACAATGACATTTGAAAGACTTTTTTTTTTAAACCGTTCAGTTCATACTTAGGCCCTATTGACAAATTCCCAAGACTATTTCGCCTCTCATGGAAGCTCCGCTCCAGGACTGACATTATGACTAGTTATCATCCTGATTTGTTTTTCAGAGAAAAAGGAATAGCGGGCAAAGAAGTGACTCCATATATTTTGGCCCGTGTGAATGAATTAACAGAAGGTCGTTCGTTGGCTGCAAGCATCCTTTTTTGAACTTATCAAAATTTATTGTTTAAGTCATTCGTCTCCCAGATAATTTGTATAGAAAAAGATAAGTTATTTGTCTGCACGTAACTCATTTATTGGCTATGTCTGGCTATTATATTCTCCGTTTTGATAGACTGATTGAAATGAATATTGGAATTAAGATTATTCTGGTTCTGAAAAGAATATTTCATCTATAAAGAATTATCGAATGAAATTCATGTATACAGTCTACTATAAAGAAATCATATATTGTATACGTGTGCACATACACCAAAAAAAATCTAAAGAAATCGAGTACGTTTTTCAGGGTTGTAGGTGTTTTTTTTATTATATAAGATGACAATTTTAGTCAATGCCACGCAACTAGTTGGCATCAATATTCATTTGGCCCATCAAGGGATAATCCAAAAATGGATAAAATAGGTACTGGTTTACCTTAACCCAACATCAGACATTGCCTTGGTAAAGAACAACGCCACTGTTGGGAGTCAGATCGCCGTCGAGTTGTCTAGACTACAGAAAGAAACACCCCAATCTCAAGGTCAGGGTCAATACCGGGTCAAGGTCACACACGGAGGTCAGCCAGAGGTCAAGACCTCCAAGAGTTCAAGGCCTGTAAGAACCCTATGATTTTCCTAGTTTTCCGAATCAATTTTTTTTTTCGCTTGAAAATCCTCGAAATCATTATCCCATGCGCCTTCTACTGCGCCCAACGTTTCTCTGTTGTGAATGTATCATCTTACATATGCTCTTTCAAGTAGGAATAAATGAAATTAGATACGGATGTGTTGAGTAATATAACCAGCCAGTCAGGCAAAAATAAGAGTTAATCAGGTTGTGAACTGGTAAACCTATGGGTGCTCCGATCAGGTTTTAATGAAACAACATTTCAAAGAGTGAAGATTTTTCTACTGCATGATGTTTATCATGTTTCTTTTTCAGGTAGTAGTTGGTGGAATTAACGTCGACTTCACAGCCAGATTCAGGGTCCCCAAACCAAAGGTAGGAAGTAGTAATCATACGAAGACATAAACAATATCCTGTTTAATCTTCAATGTTTTTTTGTGGCCTGATATGGTCGAACCATGGCTGAGTGGACTTTGAACTCTAACAATCAACATCATCTTCAGTTATTTTTTAAGGTTTACATTACATCTAATGTTTGAAATCTGCTACATAATAGCACACATAAGAGCACCTGAACAAGAAAACCAATACATAAGACATTATTAATAAATGGAGTAAGTTATACATCTCTAACAATTATATTTTTCATGCAGACTAATGGCGCGACATACCCTGGCGATGTCGGTCAGACATTCGGTGGGGTCGGTCGTAATCTGGCCTCCTGCCTGAGCCGACTTGGCGACGAACCCTTCTTCTTGTCGGCCATGGGCAAAGACAACTACTCGGACTACTTCTTCCAACACGCTAACCACATGGTAAGTACAGGCTTAAAAATGAGGTTATTTCAAATGGAAATATTATGTTAGATATAAAAAATCTCTCTCTTTAGAAATGATTTTTGCTAAAAATAGATGGTTTCATTTCTTTAACAAAATCATGAGAAAAAATGAATTTAAGGACTAATTAGTGCCACCTAGTTAGAATGCTACTTAGAATAAGGACAAAATGAAATTATCTTTAGGTAGATATATTATCGATTTTTATGCATTGTAATTCTCCATAATTTATTCAGTAACCTATAAAGTAGCTCAGAATCAGGTCCTGCATGAAACAGAGATCTCACCTGAGACGATGTAGATTATATTATGATAAATCATTTTATGACCCTCCTCTTTCCTGAAGGACCTTAGTGGAGTGCGTCTCTGCGATGACGTACCGAGCGCCATCTACTGTGCCATCCTGGAGGCGGACGGGGAGCTGCTCTACGGGATGGGCGACTTCAAGGTGCACGACCGCATTACGCCTGACTACGTGAGTCACGCAAACATTGTTGGGGAAATTATAGAGTGTGATAGAAATAAATTAAGCTATTAACAGGTTTCAAGCAATTTGTTTGTCCATTTTTTTTACATGGAACTTATACACGAAAGTATCCATTTTCATTGTATTTTGCTTCCGGTAGTAACAGTAAATCAGTTTGGGGTCCGGGTCTTTTAAATGTTATGGTGCAAATTATGACAGAATTTTCGATATATTTTAGAGAAGAATTTTGAAATGAGAAATCTTTTGAAAGAGCTTTTTCGAAAAAGAATGTTATGACATGCGCCTGCAAGCCTAGCATTAGATTCACCACAGAATTATAGACCTCGCCATGTCTCACATATATTGAATTATGTTACCTTTATCATTTTGGTGTTATATAGACACTCGGCCTAATGGCCTTAGGCGATCTGTCATTCTTGATGGATCATAACATTCTTTCCCTCACAATAAGTATTACTTATCATATCATGTTCATTGAAATTGGCTTGTATTAAAAAAAAGTAATCTATATGTAGGCAATGTAATGTACTGTATTTCTGGGTCATAGATTTCTTTTAGACATTTTCACATGTCTTTCTTACACATATTAAAGTTTGCCACAAAAGTCACATACAAGTATTTATAAAATCCTACAAATCTCAAAATCATAATCTATAAATACGGTGTGGGAGAACAGGCCTTCGATTCCCTTATACTATTCTGACAATTAACACAATTTAGAATATACTATTATGTATATTGGTCCTCCAGATCAGCAAGTATGAGGATCAAATCGCCAGCGCCCCATTGGTTTGTATGGACGGGAACATCCCGGCTGAGACGATCGCCTACATCGCTGACCTCTGCCACGACTGTCACGTACCAGGTAGGACACTAAGCATGACGGTCAGGGTTGGTTAAAGTTTTAAGGAGAAACAGGAACCAGGCCAACCTTTAAAAAAGTTTGTTTCATGTCCAGCGGGTGACTAGAATTAATCAGTTGAGAGTTTAAATAATGTTGTTTTTGATGGGGAGGAGGGGGAGGGGGAGGGAGGTATTAACTGAACAATTTAATCATAAAGGGATTTCTCAAGAATAAAACATCCAGTAGGCCCTAAAACACTCAGTCGAGCATTAACAGGAAACTTTTTTTTAAAGGGTGGCCCCACATCCTGCTCTAGTTTCTGACTAGAAGCGGCCCAACTTTCATACACTAAACTTTGTTTTCCTTTTCAATTTGTTGTATTAATTGCCATTTAATTCATAGCTTCAAACTCATGGACACCGATGAAGCCCTTTATCTCGACCTCAATTAAATGCTTTTTGATTTGGATTTAATTCTAAGTTCCACTTTATTTTACATTTTACGAAGTGTTAAGAACAGACAAGTCGAAGTTTGATAAGATTATGCAATACTGTAGCAGTTAGACTACTTCTACCTGTTGAATGACACAAGAACACAGGTTTTATGAAATATTATATATAAAATATTTTATTGACATGCCACGTTAATAACATACTCGGAATGTTTATACATATATATTCCACATGAAGTAGTAATGACATGAAAAGAAGGCAGTAAGGTTCAGACGCTATTATTCATAAGAAACCTCGTTCATATACTTTTGATACTCTCTCAAAAAGAAACATCAGCTGTTTGAAATGCTTATACATGTACACTCAACAATCTTTGATTAACTGTTACCTTCTAAAAGGGGTCTTGCATAATCATTATAGTGAAGACATATTCATTGATCTAACTTTAGAGAGTATATTTCAATTGCTTACTATATACATTTTGTACAATATTGGGGGGAACATTTGGAGGGCAAATTGTTTAACTACTAAACCAGATCTCAAGAAAAATATGTCCGTGCTAAACACTACGTAGAGAAAAGAACGATGTAGCAATACAAAGAAATATTGTTCGTGTCGATATTCTTGAGATTCACATTCCCCCCTGCTTACCTACCCTTCATTTATGCTGTTAGAAAAACAATTACTCTTGACTTTACACTGGATGTGTAATGACTGATACATAGTCTCATTCTAACATGCAATTTCATAATCGACAGTACATTCTCATGTTACTTAGAATATGGATAATAGAACCAGTCTCATATAAATCTACAAGCCTTTGAAAATTTGTTTTTTGAGATGAGATGTATCTCCGTAAAGGTATCAAAACTTTATTCTCTTTTTCTGACCCAGATGCTAATTGATAATGTGGAAAACTTAATTGAACTATGACAGTTTTCCTGTTCAGACAGAAAATACTCCAGTTCTTAGACTTCTGTCCTTTAAAACTAGAATTCCCCTATTCTTGCCAACTAGAATTCCCCAGCTCCAAAGAAAACCAAAAGAAACTCAATTTCTGAGATGCAGCACATCTCTAGCTCTAAAGAAACAAAAGTATATATCAACTTTCTCAAAAAGACAAGAAACCAAAATTTTCAACAACAAAAAAATAATCCTCCAGTTCTCCGAAAAAAAATCCAGTTCTTTAACTTCTTAGACCTAAAAACTCCTGTACTCAAACTGAGTAGCTTAAGCTGAGTGCTTCATCCCTTAACCTGCTCACAAGCTGGAGTCCTTGACGGGGTGGGTCACCATCATCGGCGTTCGTGGTTGGCGCATCTCCTGTCGGACCAGCTTGGTATAGACGACTAAGGCGATCCCGGCGAAGACGGACATAAACATGCCGAGTACGGCCATACCGTAGGACCACGACAGGTAGTTGAGGTCTGGGTTGGGCATCCAGTAGTAGTCGTAGTAGGACATGAGGCCGAAGATCATACACACTGCGATCATACAGAAGGCTGGAATAGAATCAGAATGATGGCTGTTAGTGAAAGGGCTAAGGGCTCAGGTAGATTTAAAATGACTGTTGAAATTTCTTAATATAGCCCTTAAGGTACATGGAAGGTACCGGGGTAATGGAATTGTCACCTTTCTAAGACCATTTACGAGACACTGTCATATGCAAGTTAGATAACAAGTTTAGGGGGTTTCATTTACAACAACAGCGCACGCCTTGTTTTGAAACACTGCAAATTACCATAGATGATAATAAAAACAATGATACCCCAAAAGGAAACGGTAGCTCCCAGCTTTGTTCCCACACTTTTATAAGATTTAGTAACATTATAGGTTGGGCATAAAAATACAAAACAAGTCACTGTGACTGGGATAAATACACAGAACTAACCGAGGGGGCACGAAGCCGAGATTATTCACCCGCCGAGGAAGGGTCGAGGGCTTTGCCCGAGACCCTTCCGAGGCGAGGTGAATAATCGAGGCTGAGGGCCCCCGAGGTTAGTTCTTGTTTTATTATATATCAAATACCTGCCTATGTTGAAGATATGTGAAAAAAATGAGACGAATTCCGTTTATTTAGCTCCGAGACTGGGCCGCGCCATTGCAGGATGTGTTGAATGCACCTCCTCCGCGGAGAGTTCCTAGCCTTGCTACCGTTTCCGCAACGCATCAAACGTCTTATTTACGAATTTTAACGCATTATTCATGTCAATTCATGCGTTATTTTCAATATTTTGATGAATCTATGCGTTAAAACGCGTGAACAACGCGAATTTAAAGGAAATAAATCGGATCGATACTACAACTGCACCGCCGTCTGGTGTTTCATGCGGAAATTAGCCAAGATGGCGGAGATTCAACGCTTTCGTCGAATTTCAACGGTAATTAAATCGATTTGACGTTGTTTTCTGCTCTAATAAGACAATTTTGGCGTAGTTTGAGGCTTGTTTACGTAGTTTCCACGCCGGCAAGCATCGTTATTGCCTCACGGAGGCTTGCGGGGCAATAATTTTTGATTATGCCACAGTGTGGCATAACGCCATCAGTTATTCCACCTTTGCTCGCGGGGCTGTACAATGCTGAAGGTATAGGCGCTCCGAACTTGGTATATAATAATATACAAGTCAACATCCTACGAAGGAATTGGTAGGCATTCAACCCAGGCTAGGGGAAAGAATGCACTCATGACGTCCATTCCCCTGCGACCAAGGTGCTTCTACCGGTAAAAACTATATTGAGATAGTGCCAGTATTCCAGATTTATTATGCACACATAAGGTGCAAAAATGTGAATAAGTCAAGGGTGTGCCTGGAAAATTGTTTGCCATCCCCTTGTCATATAGGCATTTATTGCTCATTGCTAAGAAAGAGCAGTGCTTACCCAATGCACAGTTGCAAAAAGTTCTGAATTGTCCACTTCTATGGTGCATGAACTCTTGAGACTTGTGAAGTTGTACCCATAAGAATTTTGTAAAAACATGAATGGATAATACAAAAAATATTACATACCTGAAGCTATGGTGATGAAGGTGGATGTCTGCACAGCGCAGATTGGGGCGCTCCGTTTCCCCGAGCCGCTCCGACTGTCTGAGTCGGTGACAACCCAGATGTACAACATGAGGATCAGGTTCACCACACTGCCAACGAAGGTGAGAGTGGTCAACAGCTGGCAGACGATGAACCAGTCTGAAAACAGGGAGAACAGGGGTTAGTGATTATTCTATCCCTGTGTGATTACATTTACATAATTATATACGTGGGATCAATTGAAGACAACATTACCCACACTGCAAAGGAAGATTTGGGTTGTCAGTACTGACAAAATGAGGGAAGCATCTGAAAACATCCAGTAATGGTTTGGGATAAATAGCGAGAATATGATTGAAGTTGGTCTGTATGGGTGATAATAGGGGTGTGAAGAGTGAGTGATGGATGTTTTATGCTGTGCCGACAGCCAGGGTCATTTTCACAGCGAAAACAAGTTAGGACGAATTCTGTCTTTGGTGATTGTATCTATGAGATGAGGGTGACAGGGTGGGCAAACAGCAGGGGATCAAAACCTGAAAATCATTTTTGCTGTACCTCATCCCTTAGTGAAGCCAGACACCAACCGGGAATTGAACCCAATGAACCACTTGGTCAGTGCTGGGTCCTCCTATTGGCACTTTTCTTAGCGAGAACATGATTGAGGTTGGTATGTCTATGTGTAATAACAAGGGGTGTGAAGATCCAAGGTTAGAGATCCTTCTGCATAGAAAATTTTCATTGGTGTGGAGCCCTAGTAGCATTACGGGCAAAAACCAATATACTGGGATATGGATTTCAATGAGCCCAGGCTAAAAGTATTGGAAACAGGGGGTATATGAAACGTGTCTCTGTGGAAATTAGTCAAAATTTAAAGAAGTACAGTTCAACAATCATGGTCGGGTATATATACTGCAACCTCTGATACCCAGATATAAATCACTTGGAGAAGCCCTACAGTAATAGGGAATTGAACCCCACTGACTATAGTGCCCACTTTTGTATTTTAACATAACTATCACAAACAGGCTGACCTCACAGTGAAAACAACGCCAAACCATAAGTGCATTGGTTGCGAGAACTGATAACGGAGACAAGGGAAACCATTCCCCACCATCAGTTCCTGCAAGCACGGTACTTCCTGGGTTTTGGTATTGACCTCCAACCTCTCTGTGAGAATCAGCTACAGAAATCTGCTTGTCAGTATCAGCAGGCCTGTATCAGCCTTATATCACTGAGGGTGCATTTTAAGGTTCTCAGGTGCATACTTTTGAAAGCTATGCACCCACCGGGTGCACGAATTCAAACCTCAATTTCGGACACTGCATGCATAATGGTAGACAGAAAATCACCTTTGAGTACCATATCACCATAACAGACATGAAGCCGTTATGGTTATAATTATATATATTATTATGACTGACCAGATATGGTCACTTAGATGAGATATGATAATCACACATTCAGGAGAGAATTTATATTAGTGGGCACCGCATTTCTGCTTATTATAAGGCGGCTGATACTTTTTGAACTTTAATAGTTTAATACGTTTTAATTTTAATACCAGCCGCCTTATTCGAGGCTCTCCTTACTAGGCCGGCGTCACATGCAACTATGTCACAATGGTACAAAGAGCGATCCTTCCTGCTTCGTCCCGAAAGGGCTAAAATAACATATATTTGTGCTTATTTTGGCTTTCATTACTGAGATTTGGATATATAGAATACAAATAAATCGTGAAAATGTGCCAAATTGGGCCAAATTAGACATTCAAGCCTGGAATCCAAACCGTTATATCGATACGGGAACACCGGGCGCCGGCCATTGTGGGCCAATGAAACCAAGTCACGCTCTGAAACTCCTCCCGAAAGGGCTTAAATAACCTATATTTGTGCTTATTTTGGCTTTCATTACTGAGATTTGGATATATAGAATACAAATTAATTGTGAAAATGGGCTAAATTGGGACAAATTAGACATACAAGCCCGGAATTCAAACTGTTATATCGATACGGGAACATCGGGCGCCCGGGCGCCATTGCTTACAGCCTCGCTTTCGATCGGGCAGGAAGGGATCTAGGTCAAACTCTAAATATTCAACAAATTTGCATACCTATTTCACCATGAATTCGGTCATTCTTACGGGTCAAATATATATACAGGGGTAGATTTGGATACATAGATGATCATGTCAAAGTCCAGGAGAAGATATTTTGCGAAATAACGCGTCTAAACGCGTAAATGCATCGCGCTATTTTTTGTTGGTAATCCTTCGGCCTCCGCCCGGCCGCCTCACATTCTGTCAGACCGCCGGGCGCAGTCGTCCCGAGCGGACCATTACGGGGAAGGCTCTCTCTTTCTAGCCTGGATTACCGCGGTATCTGATGCTTTTAATATATATATTTTGGACGAATGGATACCCTTAAACGCATACAACGCATTGAAAACTCATGCGGGAACCATGCGTTCGTATCGAAGGCAAAACATTGGATCGATCGGACACGTGGATCACTGTCACTGTCAGACCATCAACATGGCGCCGTCAACCCTTCGCCGGGTTCTCTCCCCATCACGTCTGCATCGAAGCCAGGATGACATTAAACGCATTAATTGTGGAGGATATACGCATTGAAACGCATTGAGGACTCCAGGAAGGTTAGTTTATATCTTTTTTCTAGCATTTGAAATTATACCGTTGAAATCTAGGCCTAAACTCGGCTGGAGGCCTAAAGCGCATTGGTCGGACACTGACAATGTGAAAAATAATTATTTTAGGCCTTATTACCCCTACCAAAATTAAAGCGATATAGATATCTATGTTCCCATATATCTCAGGGTCCTATATATCATCAAATAGATTGATATTTTAGGCCTGGAAAAGCTTGCAATAATATTTTACAGATGGTATGAAAAAATGACTCAGACTCAGATAGGCTAGGCCTAAGCCCCCTCTGACACTGTCAATATATTATGGCGTCTCCAAAAGCAATTATTTATGATCCAAACATTAAAAGATTTGAGAAATTGTCACTATAGTGTCATTTTTTTCTGACCTACCACCAAAATATTCAATCTGAACTTAAATATGTCTAGGCCTAAGTCACTGTCAGTGTCAGAATCATTCCCATTCAATGTTGAAACATAGGCGTCACACTGTCAATAAGTTCTCCGGTGCTGTCAGTAAGGTTTAAATGATTCAAAGATTAAATTATTTGTGAAATTGTCACTATAGTGTCATTTTTTCCAACCTACCATCAAAATATCTGAATCATTAATATTATTAATACCGCCGCCTTATCTGTATCAAAGCTGGAAGCTTTGATACTGTAGATTTACTTTTTTACTATATATTACATTAAAACATTAAAACATGCCGCCGAATTGATACAGTATTACTAGACGTTTGGACTTGTTGGTTTAAAGCCTAAAATCCACCTCCTGATTTTGTTGCTGATTTAAAAAGTGACAGCGGGAATAAAGGACATATATATTATTATTATATTATAGACATAAATGATGCATAGTTTCATGCAATATTTTTTTGTAAGATTAAAATAACAAAAGACTAAATCGCTAGATCAAAATTAGTCTGTGGAATAAACACTCCAGAATAACATATAGAGAAACCCCATTATATTGTTCGAGATCCAAATTACAAGTATTTATTTTATTGGCTTCCCTCCTAGATCAGAAAAAGAAAACATTAATTACAGCTGGGGGCACCAGTCAGAATGATACAAAACTATCTTAATTCTTGTACAATATTATACATGATAAGTGACTCGATACTTAAACGGTTTAACAAACGCAGTTGTAGTTTCGTCTTCTCTATAGACATTTTTGTCTATCTAGATATATGTTTTATTAAAAGCTTGTACCAGTTTCGACTGTAAAAACTTATTTTTTTTCAAAAGATTCTTACCAAGGACCCAAGATACCTAGATGCACACATGAGTGGATCATAGGTGATAATGTTACAGCCTTCTAACAAGAGTCGGACTTAGTTTAACGACGGTAATACATATGAGAAAGGACTAATGTGTCTATTTCCAAGACTACACAAAATAGTTTTAAGACGAAAGCTTTTAAAAATATCACTAAAATTGTCTTCTTCAGCGAACCACCTGTCAAGTAGTATACATGGTCTTTATGGGTCAGTCCCATGGTCGTCTGACCTACTTCCAATCCCTTACCTTATCACACCTCCGATAAGCCCCAACCACACACCTATACTCCACTGATAACACACCAACACTCTTATCACCTCCCTAATCATTAAACAAACACCCCAAAGATAAGAAAAACTCCTTATAAGGCCATACTCACGAGGCATTAACCAATCTCGAATATCATGGTATTCCGGAGACAAAATCCACCAACATCCATGGTATGCTTTCTGCCGTGGGTCCACTTCTAAAACTAAACCTGCGAAGCACGCCTCCCATAGGCCTATCCTCTTAAATGGGCTGTATACTCTAGGCCATGATTGGAACCAATATGGTGAGGAAAAGGCAATGAAAATGAAGACAAACTGGAGGAGGTTCACTATAAAGGCGACGTTGAACACCACCCGTTTGCCCTCCATGTTGTTTTCTGCTGGTTTAGGTTGGTGGACGTTAGGTATGAAAGCTACACAGGTGAGGGTTGGTCATTTGTTGGCGGGGGGCGTGGGGGTAGGTGTGTGGTGGACCGTGGGGATAGGGGTAGGGGAGGCTGGGAGGCAGGGCTCGGGTTGGTATGTTGAGGTACACATAGAAATCATTTTGTAATAGATTATTTCACTTGCTCTTCCCCTGGCGATCTAAATAAAAAAGAAATTTACTAAGACTGATTGAGATTAGCAAGGAAAGTTACACACATTATATTTCGCTCTTTTAAGTAAAGAACACCTCTTTATATTTTCCGTTCTCCATTAGTTTTTTTCAATGGGCTTTGGGCATTATTTTAAAAAGACTGTTTATTTACTTTTGACAATCCCTTGTTTGAGACCGCTTTAATTTGAAAAAAAAAACTGTTTTAGACCTCCATTTATTTCGCCGTGCCGTCCCCCTTCAAAAATAGATCGTCCATAGGTCCGCTACCGTTGTGACTCAGTGGGATTTCCCTCTGTCCTACTTACACATGTAAGTAGGTCGACCGTGACGGGGGGCACTGATGGGGGTTTACATAGGTGTGACTATGATGTTAACCTGTTGAAAGTGTGAAAATTGTTTGATTGTGAACATTATGGCATGAGCTTTATCACCTATATATATATAAAACATTTTTTCAGTTTTGACAATCATTCTGGTACATAATTAAAAATTATAGTATTTTTACCATTGATAAAAACGAAAAAAAAAAGTTATGATGAACTGATTAGTAACAGAAGAATTGATAAGATGACCGATTGTTATATTGGAGGGAATGATAAGTGGACGAAAAGACCACACTTATCAGTCTTATCAGAAACTAAGGGACAGAAAGGATTGATCAGATAAGAACGGGGATAAGAGGACTTTTGTAACTGATAATGGAGGGATGTGTGTGTTGATAAGGGATGTTGGGAGACTGATAAGGTGATTTGGGGGACTGATAAGGTGATGTTGGGGACTGATAGGCTGATTTGGGGGACCGATAATGTAACTTGTGGGATTGATAAGGTGATTTGTGGGACTGATAAGGTGACCTTTGACTGATAAGGTACTTTGTAGGACTGATAAGGTGACTTATGGACTAATATGGTGACTTGTGGGACTGATAGGGTGAACTCTGGAACTGGTAATTGTGGAACTGATTTATGATTTGTGGGACTGATAAGGTGATTTATTTGTGTTTACAGTGACATATGTCACTTGAAAGGTTATTCCATCGTTCTTTTAGATCAATGGTTTTTGAGATATAGGAAAACTGATAGGGTGATATGGAGGGTGTGAGGGATTCAAAATATGATACAACTGTTTGGTTCGTTAATAAGATAATTCTTTGATGATGAACATTTTATGCAGTAATGGCATCCTTGCCATTGTAACCGTACATGAATAATAGACAAAGGATACATTGGTTTTATATAAAATTTTATTTATAAATGTTTTTTAACATGCAGTTTTAGTTTAACACGATTCTGATTAACATAATGACAAATTATATTATTTACATCATATACATGCAAGGTTCTGTGATAATCTACATATTTGTGTAGGTTTGAAATCTTGCCATTTGATTTAATCAGTGTAATTTAATCTAAATCACAAACTTATGACAGAGAGGTTCAGAAAACGAAATCCAAAAAGATCGACAGTCACTACCATATAATAATTATGTTTTCCTACAAGATTTTTTAATGAAATGTAGGTTGAAGACAAAAAACATTTCCTGGTCAAATGATCATTTTAATTCTATTCAGCGCCAATCTTTCTCATATTAATTCTCATAAAATAACACCTACATAAATTACAGTGACATTGATTCAAGGCGTCTTTACATACCGAACGGAAACATTTCAGATGGCTATTTCACTTTTTCATAAAGAGCCAGTAATCGTCATTTGAAACTTATCTGAATGTCTATAACAGCACACTAGATTCTTTCAACGTAAATATCCAACCAGTCAGTGCCAGATTTATAACAAATATCCCCCTCCAAAACAAAATAAAACTTTTCGAAATCGGAAATAATTCCTGAAGTTACACAACTTTATCCACTTTTCAAAATTCTTTCACATCCTTTCTAGAATTTACATACAAGTCTAAAGTCGCACCATTAGGCTATAAGACCATAATCTTATCTAAACCTTGGGCACCATAGGCATCATTTTCTTCTGGTTGTAATACTCAGGGTTGTCTTTGGGTAGCCTCTCCCATCTTAGCATCAGGGTGTATGTAGACATGGCAATGAGGGAGAAAGCGGCGAAGAACCCGGCCACGACCACAAGCCCGAAGGACCAGCCGGGGCGATCGATGTCCGGACGGGGTACCCATGTTCGATCCTCACCGATCATCGTCCCGAACACACATGTTGATACTCCAATACATGCCGCTGTAAAAGAGAAAAATATAAATTATATTAGGGATTATATTTGTACAATGTTTATTGTTGAACACGTTTAAGGTAGGGAGTTTTAAGAAACCACAACGCCTCTTGCTACCTTGACCAATCCTTAATCTTTCCAATAACATTTTTTATTTGAAATGTAAAATTTTGTTTGCAATTTGAATTGCTTAAATATGGTGTAAATGCAGTTGTATACTCATAGTAAGTAAGTTATTTGTTCAATGTATTGTCAATCCTGAGATACCCGATAAGTTAGAATAAGAGTGATTTTACTTTTTATTTCATTGATACCACACCTTACATTATTAAGTTCTTTCTGAGGATAGATGATTTGAGAGGCCCTCATAATTTTCTAAATCATAAAATAGTATCAGTTACCTTTTAGTAAAAAGCCTAGGAAAGTACCTTAGTTCATTTTAAAGTATCTTATCTAAGTAGGGGCCTTCCAATAAGTATGCACACACCAAAGGGGACGGACAAAGTGTGTACGTTCCTACACAAATCCAATGTGTACTTCAGCTTGATGTCCCAATGTGGCATGTCCCAATGTGGCATGTCGAATTTAAGAAATTTTTATGTCCCTTGTCACTTAACTTCTCATATCCCATGTCGCCTCTAAGAACTTCTCATGTCTCATGTCGAATTTAAGAAATTGTCCCCGTCATGTTTTTTTCCCTTCACGTCACTAAGCCCCATATCACATGTCGATTTTAGGAAATGGATTCTCGCAGTCGGGCGGAAGTGGGTGTCTGATTCCAGCGTAATGGCAAAAGTGATTCACACCAAGCACCAGCAAACGTAGCAACAGGCCACGCCCCCGTCGCGGAGGGGAAATCTGCATATTCATGAGCTTTTTCTTTTGATCTTTTTCCCCTTCGTGACGAGGGCGGAGCCTGTTGCTATCCCCCTGACGTCAGCCCGACTGCGAGAATATGTCGTTGTGTCACATTTATGGGTCTAGGGCCCTACAGGGCGGTGTTTTCGCAAGGGGGGTCTAAAATTTTGGAAGCGTGTGAACGTATTTAATGGAATCCCCCATATTAGTTCAACATCTGTTTATTTACTTACTTGAAAGGGCAGAAATCCAGGTGGCGATATTTTGTTTGGTCAGTTTGTCCGACTCGACCGCAGCCATTGGGTAGACGGCTATACCGAGGAACCCGAAGACGACAGCGAACGTCTGTAGGGTCTGTACGGCCACGAA
Organism: Lepidonotus clava; assembly: GCA_936440205.1. NCBI lineage: Eukaryota > Metazoa > Annelida > Polychaeta > Phyllodocida > Polynoidae > Lepidonotus > Lepidonotus clava. Next base: position 13,555,542 of record OW387138.1, read on the forward strand.
CCAGGCTGAAAATTAAAGACAGAATTATGTTATATTCAAAGACTAGCAAAGGGTAATTCTTCACATGGGAGCCTTCCATTAAGTACGTACAGCTTCAGAAATTTCAGACCCGTCCCCCTCATTGGTTCGTACGTACTAAATGGAAAGCCCCAAGGTGAAAGCTCAGTTTTTTTTTTTTAAATAGTTAGGTTTTTGGGAGTTGGATCCGTGAGGACATCTTTTTACAGATGTTTTTTTTTCAATGTGGAAAGGATTTACCAAACGCTATTCACATTTATATGTTTTATGATATCCGCCTTGCTGATATGATACGCTGTGATTATTTGAGTTGACAAATAATGTCAGCCTCAAAATTTCTCTTTATTCCTCAGATATATAGACAATTGGGATTCCCATCTTGTGAGACAAATAATCTGATTGCATGCAGTTTTACTGTAACCTATAGGGTGTATTTTATGGATTAGATATCCCGGTAAAAAGATTTTCTAGTTCTAAACTTGTAACTCAGAGGAACAATAGTCATACATATACCTTATAATTTCTAAATTTTGAGAAGGCGATCTTAAGAAAATATGTGCAAATTTGATCATTTAATGTATTTAGTCAGAATAACAATACATGAATATCGTAAAGTTCCATGATAAATATCTTAAGAAATCGATTTTTAAGGAACACATAAGACTACCCATCAAAATCATAATTCTGTAGAAGAACAAACGAACATAATAATTATCATGTCAATACACAAATAATACTGTGACCCCAACTCTTGCAACTATACTTATTGTTTTTCCTTTACACCCTTTTAGCAAATGCGTCTAATGTCTTCTATATATCAGTAGGTATGGTAGAGCATGTGTCAGTTAAGCCCCATACCCACTTAGCGACTGTAGTGGCGACGGACGACGGGCGACTGGGACAAGGGCCGTCGTCGTCGCCGGACGACTGGCATATCAAGCAAGTTTGATATTTCACCGGCGATTTTATCGGTGATTTAACCGGCGATCCTGTTGGCTGTCGCCAGTCACCCAGGAAACACCCAATACCCACACCGAATCGCCCGGCGATTGTGATCACCCGGCGACTGGCCACCGCCGATTATGTAATTACCCTCGTCGCCGGTCGCCGGTCGCCGGGTAGATCGCTTAGTGGGTACGGCCCTTTAGGATCTGTCAGTGATAGAACCATATAACAGATGCTGTCAAACTGACACCTGAGCCTAAGGTGACAGGTGAATAACAAATACACATTGTTTTGACAGGTATTAAGCCACATTCAGAATGCTGTCATGACTATTACTTATCACAAATGTCATAATACTTAAATAATAATGAAAGATGAGTATAAAGCCCCATACCCACTAGGCGATTTTGACAAGAGTCGGCCGACTCATCAGCCCTAAAATCGGCCGATTCTGCTAGCACAATCGGCCGATTCTAGGGCAGGCTCATATCAAACATGTATATTTTAATATACTATACTGACTAGTAATCTGAATCGCTGCCAGAATCGGCCGATTCTATGAGAATAATCGGCCGATTCTAGCCAACTCAGACAAAATCGTCTAGTGGGTATGGGGCTTAATACTCATAACTGTTAATAAAATCAATATGATCCCTCCAAAACCTAAACCTTATCATTGTTTACAGGTGGTTTTCCGGCCATGTTTCCTCCAGAGACCAGAGCACTGACCCACATTTATAACTCAGGTGTCATAAACTTTTAACACCATCCCCAAAACCACCCCAAAACTTCCCCAAATCAAAATTTAACCATATCATACACATAAACCATACTTACGAGGTAATAACCAATCCCTGATGTAGGAATACTCCTTGTGAAAGATCCACCAGCAGCCAAAATAGGCCTTTCCAATGTAGTCGGACGTGTGTTCGTAGCCATCAAAGCAGGCCTCCCATAGCCCTAGCCTTTTGAACAACCTCCCTTCTCCGTCAGCTATCAGCCAGTGCCCGGTCCCAAATCCGATGACCAACAACAGAAAATGCACTATAAAGAACGTAAATGCCAGGTAGTATGGTGTTTTGTTCGCCATGGCGAAAAACTGTCACTAAAAGTTACCCAGAAAAGTTCAGTTGGTGCTGGCAGTTACGCCATTGTAGGGTCCGAATGGCTAGTATAGTTAAATGGGGTCACAGGTAAAACTCAGGTGTGCGTTGTAAGTGGTGGTGACCTACTTATTTCCACCAATGAGAGGCGAGGAGTTATGACCATATTTGGGGGACGGCCTAGCAGGTATAGAGGTCCCATATGGGGGTTCCTAAATTATTTTTGGAATTGTTTTATTTACTTATTTTCATGGGTTTTATTCATAGGGTTTTAGAACTTATGTTTCTTACATCAGACAACTTTTGGAAATTCAACCTGATGAGTTTGTAAGACATCCTTTAATGTTTTCCCCCAAACAATATTGATATATAGGTTTTTATGTATCCTATCCTATTAATATCCCATTGCATAGGTGCAGGGGGATTCCTCGGCATCAACTAGGTAAGGGGTACTGGAGGGGGATGGGCTAGATAACAGGTGACTGACTATGGGAATTCCCACTGAAGACTTTGGGTATGGGATTTCAGTATATGGGTCAGCGCGGCCGTTGAAAAATCTCTATTATATATCGAATGATCATGCAGAGTGGTTCATATTTCATTAGATAAGGTTCAATTTTTAACTATTCTGTCCTTTTTCACGGCATTTAATCAGTGTCGCGAAAGTTTCCACAGAAATATTAACATGATCCAATTGTATTTTAATCATTTGGATTATATAGTTTAATTGATGAGTATTGAACTCTTTAGTGGTTTGTGGTTAAAATAGACTTTTTTTCTCATATTTTTTCGTCCAGCATTAAAATTATTGTAATTTCGGTTTTCGGTTTCTTCCCCCCCTAGTTATTTCCAATAGTATATCAATACAGGGACGGATTTAGAAGGGGCTGCCTCTCTCTTCCCTCCCTCCCAATTTTGGCGAAATTAAGATTTTTCAATATGAAATTCTAAACCATCCATGGGGCGTCTCAAATTTTTACATAAGCCCCCCCCCCCCCCCCTTTTTTTTTTCAATTCTCTGGATCCGTCCCTGCGATAGACATTTCAATTCCATACAGTTTGGATGATATGGATATACTTTAGTTAAGGATCGTGGTGTATTTACATCATTTTCGGTCAACAATAAGTAACACAAATATAATCAAGTACATTGTACATGTAACAATATTGTTTTATATAAATCGTTTTATTCATTACAAAACTATATTACATATAAAGGAATAGGAATGAAATAGCGAACATTAAGTCCAGCTTTGGCAGGTCTGATTCAGAATTAACACATACAACACCAACATACATACAACCTCATCTGATAATTTCTAACGAAAAGTTATCCGAAATTTTACAGTAATTTAAACTTAAAGACTTTTTTCTTGAAAAAAAGTATTTAGGTAAATTATCCTTTTGGATAGTTTGCAAGACCTATTCCTTTAAAGGCATTTGTCACCCACAGCATGCGAGCATAGATATGTAATTGGAATATACTTCTAGTATCGTGAAAATATATACATGCTTAGAATAAATTTATGAAGTGACAGAAATAATCAGCAATACTATATACATACATGTTATTATTCTCATACTCTTTCCACAAATACAACCTAACCTTTATGAAAATTGTATCGCATTTATGCGTTTGTATGTCTCTATCATAGAAATTACATGAGCATAAAGTATATAACAAACATTTACACATTTCCTTGAAACTGGTAAGAATTTCTTTAGATTTATCATCATCATGATTCAAAGACTGGTAAAAGAACTCCTGTCTTTCGTTGAACAACAGCGGATGAAATTATCTGAATATATTATCATTGCACAATAAATGTACATCACAACTCTGAATTAATAGTAGAAATGAGGTAAACCTATGCTGAAAAGGCTCACTTAAATTAAAATGTTATGTTGAACAAAAATTTGTTTCCTAACATCGAAAAATACTTTTGCAGTTACAGGCAGATTTGATTTCACCATACCGGTTTTTGTAATGGATTCAATTAGTGGAAAGAAAAAATGCAATTGTTGCTTTTGCCTAAAGCATACATGGCATACTTGCTGTATGAAGAAAAATTCATTTCTTCCAAAATCGTGTAAATTTGGGTTAAAACCCAATAGTAAATCATTTAGGAAAAAAATAGCCAATAATTTCAAGAACGGCCTGTGTACTCTGAGTGGTAAGGCACACTGAAAGAATTATCAGTCATTATTTTTCATTTTAGTCACTCCTTCTTCAAGTGAAGTCTAGTTTGTTACTCAATCTATATACATATCCAGCTTATGCGGTTTTACTTCCTACCTCTGACAAAAATGGCAATATGAAATACGGACAGATTTAGCAAAGAAGTGCCACACAGTAAGGCACAGGTTTTCTGTCCTCTTTTTAGGGTAACACCACCCATGCCAATTGAATCTAAGAGTCTATCACTCCAAACCCTTCACTTCTTCCCCCTTTCAGCATCCTTGGATGTCACAGAAGGGGCTTGAAAACCTGAGGAGTCCAACTCTTAAGTCCATCCACCCTTAATAGGGTCTTTGTTGTGAATCATAACTCTTGTCGTAACTCTTATCGTAACTGCCCTTCTCGTAACTCGACTGCTGCTGATATTGCGGTTGGCCACTGTACGATGTATCATACCCGGGCGGGTATGACTGGGGCGGGTACGAACCAGCCATCGAAGGCCCGTAACCGCTCATTTCCAACATGGCTTTGTTATACTCGTCATCGCGATACATCAGCTCGTTGTATACCCGAAGGGCCTCGAGGAACAAAAGGGCCCCCGAAGCCACGGTGGCCATTCCGCAGATGATGTAGAACCCGAAGCCCCAGGAGATGAAGTTACGGTCTGGTCGCGGCATCCACTCCCAGTCCTGCGACATGTAGCCGAACATGACTGCCGAAATGAACACCATCATAGCTGGGGAGAGAACAAACGATATGTGTTACAGTTTTGTGCTAGGCCTAGCTTAATGGCATACATTGTCCAATATAATAACCATTCTTTTAATCTTATACAACCACCATTTTGCACACAGGAGGATAAAGATAATTCCATGGGAGTTTCCTAAATCTAGGACGATTACTATGGCATGGGTTGGCAATTAGATTAGAAGTATATTTGTTCATATGCAATAATAACGCAATCATATTGAAAAAGCGATCACCATCTAATTTACAATGATCACAAAAGGCTACAGTCAATTTATCCCCTTGTAATAGGGCAGATCTAATTATGCGAGCTTAGCGGGGTAAGAATGACAATATTTCAACTGAAATTTAAATATAAAAGCACTAGATCCAATCTCTCTACTGTTATGAACCCTAATACAATATCACTTTTAGGATACCCAATTTATAATTTGACTTACTTATAAGGAACTGCATGGCAGAGGCGGCGAACATGGCGTAGGTCTGGTAGTACTCGTGGTTGAGGATGGGACAGAAGTGGAGGAACACCATGGCCACGGTGACGACCGAAATGAGCATCATGATGAGACATCCCGTGGCCATCACCTGCACCCCGATAAACCACGCTGAAACCGGAGAAAACAGATTCATATTAGATTAGGTCACAAGTTTGACACCAACAGAAACAAGCGTCATTATTAGAAAGCCCGTGGCCATCACCTGCACTCCGATAAACCACGCTGAAATCGGAGAGAAATATATTAGATTAGGTCAAAAGTTTTACACAAACAGAAACAAGTGTCATTATGAGACAGCCCGTGGCCATCACCTGCACCCCAATAAACCACGCTGAAACGGGGAAAAACAGATTTATATTAGATAGGTCAAAAGTTTTACACCATGGAAACAAGCGTCATGATGAGACATCCCGTGGCCATCACCTGTACCCCGATAAACCAAGCTGAATCGGGAGAGAAACAGATTTATATTAGATAGGTCAAAAGTTTTACACCAACAGAAACAAGCGTCATGATGAGACATCCCGTGGCCATCACCTGCACTCCGATAAACCACGCTGAAACGGGAGAAAACGGATTTATAGTTTATACGAACAGACATGAACGTCATGATGAGAAGTGTGTGGCCATAACCTGCACCCCAATAAACCACGCTGAAACGGGAGAGAAACAGATTTATATCAGATTAGGTCAAAAGTTTTACACCAACAGAAAAAAGCGTCAATATGAGACATCCCGTGGCCATCACCTGCACCCCGATAAACCACGCTGAAGCGGGAGAAAACATATTTATATTTTACGCTAACAGACACGAGCTCTATGATCAGACAGCCCGTGGCCATCGTCTGCACTCTGATAAACCACGCTGAAATGGGAGAAAACAGATTTATATTAGATAAGGTCAAAAGTTTTACACCAATAGAAAAAAAAGCATCATGATGAGACAGCCAGTGGCCATCACCTGCACACCGATAAACCACGCTGAAATAGGAGAGAAACAGATTTATATTAGATTAGGTCACACGTTTTACACCAACAGAAATAAGTGTCATGATGTGACAGCCCGTGGCCATCACCTGCACTCCAATAAACCACGCTGAAATGGGAAAGAAACAAATTTATTATTAAATTAGGTCAAAAGTTTACACTATGGCCACAGTAACAAACGATATTAGTATTATTATGAGACAGCCGTTTAAAATACATTTAGATACATTCTGAATCGATAGGAGCATTGCAATAAATGCACTTTATGTATGCTTTAATGTGCAAAGGGAGCATAACGCTCCCCTAACCTATCCTACGGTTATTTGGTAAAATGTTGAAAAGAAGTTAGACAAAGATTAGGCCTCCATAGAGAACCGGAACTCGTGAGAAGAGAATTTTTTTAAAAATATAACTTTGAATTAGGAAAGGGCGGTTCCACAAGTTCATTTGTTTTGCATCTTCAAAAATTGGACGGGGGGGGGGGGGGGGGTAAGAAGCTCTTAACTCATGGATCCTTGCCATGAACAACATAAGGGTTTAATTAAGCTTCAAATGCCACTTTCAAGAGAATCAGTTTAGTAACAAAACATTGATGGTCATGTCAGTTGATCAATGAACACAATAAGGCTGGAATGATATCCATTAATTTTTGTTATAAAAAGATAAGGTCATTGCCATACATAACCATTACATTGCCATACATAACCATTATATTCATGATAATGATGTTCGTTTTCAGGGTGATACCCTGCCTTTCTTTTCATTTAGGCCTACAACTATTGACATAAACATTCTTTTCTGAGAAAGCTTTTCACTAAATATTTTTGTAGACACGTAACAAAAAGATTCAAAACAACCTTTTCCTGTATGACATTATACAGTTTTCAATGTAATGCTGCATAAAAGTGTCATGCAAGGATTTGAAGATTATGATAAATTTCGAATTGTTGTATGCATTGCGTTGACATTTCGTTAAGATGTATTTGATTTATTTCATAAGTTTGTAAATTATCAGAATAATGTTCATTCAGAATCGTCATTAGGTTATTCATAATCTTCAAATCCCTGCTTCAAACTCTCTTTTCGAAACTACTTACACTAGACAGAGTTTTACTAAAATCACACTATTTACTTCTTTGAGGTTTACATCTTCAAGCTAAGTTCTTAATCATATGTAAGTAAATGAATCAGCTCTGTACGTATGTCTCAGCTGTGTGTCACAGTGACTAAGATTGTAGTTTACCACTGTACCAGACGCCCCCTTCAGTACCTCCCAACTGACCCCATTCTTACCTTTCAAAGGTCTAACAACTTTTAGGACCAAAACCACACCAATTTAGCCCCAAACCGCCACACTGATATATTAAACACATCAAATATGTAATCAAAGAGTAATTAAATGTGCTGCCAATGTGTTATTTTGCCTGAAATCGGCTTAATTGGATTTTAAGCCAGGTGAATGCACACCTGAGATGACCTAGTTTTACCGTACAGGTGCGTTCTGGTTTCGGGCCACATTCTCACCTGTAAACACTAACTTTTAGGACTAATTTTAAGGTTCTACAAACCTCCAATTGCATTATTAAGTTACCAGTATTAAAGTTTAATATCTTAAGGGTGAATACTCACGAGCTAGAAGCCATTCGCGAAGTTTCCAATACTGCGGCGCGCGATCAAAGACCCACCAACAACCATTATAAACGGTCTGGCTGTCATCCTTATGGTGCATGTAGTGATCCATACAAATCTCCCAAAGCCCCATGTTCCTGAAGGCGTTCATGGAATTCGGATAAGTCTGCATCCAATATGGGCTTGCAAACGCCACACACAAACAAGCCAGGGCGAAGATGGCACAGCCAAAACCCGCCCAGGCTCTCATGCCCGTCGGGGCTGGGTTGTCCGACGCCATGTTGTTGAACTGAGCCTGTTGAGCTTGCTGGGCTCTTAGTACGTCCGGTGGGAGCTGAGGCATCATGGGTAATTGCTGTTCTTGGTCCGTGTCGTACTCAACGCTAGGGCCGGTGTTATATCCCGGGCGACCTCCACTCGACGCCCCTGCACTCTCGTCAAGTTTCTGACTGCCCTTCAGACTGCCCCCAGTCGAAGCCATGCCTGCAAGGAATAACAATAATTAAAAATCGATTAAAATCCCCCAAAATACGTGTTAAAAGTTAGTTTTATAATATGTCTTACCAGTTTTCCTGTAGACAGGTGTGGTAGTGAGATATCATATGGCAGGTCGCCGGTTTGCGATAGTGGATTGGGATAACCTTATCAGAAGTTTTTAGAGCGCCTCAACAAAGTTGGGACAGCGTTATCAGTTGGTAGCCAATCACGACCGGCGTGCTATCAGTGTACATGTATACACGCGTTGGGATCCGTCAGATTGTAGAAATAAGTGGTCATAATAAATGTACAGAAATAGAAGGATGAATATATAGGGCAGGACAAAAACATGTTTTTTCTAGATATCACATTGTATGATATGAAGAAACAAAGATTTCATCAATATAGGGCAGGATACTACATCAGGGACAAAAGTCAAGAGCCGCAGTCTCCCAAAAATCTATCTTCGAGGAAAAAAAGTTCCGTTATCTTCATATCAGCACATCTCCCTTATTCAAACTGAAGGATCGTCCTCCGGCCGTTAGAATATAAAATGGTTTTATTGACTCGTCATTTTCTTCTGTAATTCAATATTCGTATTACAGAAAACAATTAACGCTGACTTTTCATAAATTCTTGAAGGCAATTAGGCCTAATTCAAATCGAAAAAAGAAAAGAACTGAAGTACAAAGCAGACATCAAAATGATAGACTCACATTGCCATGCATTGTTTGGATAGGCCTAAATGCTCCACAAACGTCTTAAAATTGTTCTTCTTTGAAGTTTCAGATCTGATAACGGCAACGTACGTTCAAAGACGGTAATTGTTTAGAAGACATTTGTTACTCTTTGTTTCCTGTTGTTCAATTTTTGTTTTGGTGGTTGTTAAGGTTTATGTTATGCGCTTTTACGGTTTTATCCATTGATCCACACAGGTTTGTCTGATAGTTACACATGTTTTTCTAGCAGTATATGTCACTTGTTGCATTGTTTCACAGCTTATCCTTACTCATACGTTAAGTGGTCAATATGCACAGCACAACCAGTATAACTATTGATTTGGTTTTGCTAAAATTGGTTGGATAACCTGAATCTAGGATGGAAATAAACATACAGAACTTTCTCAATTGTACCTCCTCTTTTGTATCGATATTTCCTCACTTTCTGAAATGTTTAGGCCCGACGCTCTTTAGTTTGTCTAAGAAGAAACGTTTCACCATACACACAAATAACTCAATTGGTATAGCACTAATTGCACTGGTCCATACTCATTCACTCTGCAGTATAATTAGCCTATATACACATAATTATATTATATACACTCCGACTCTTTGAAATAATAATATTTAACAGGCAATACCTACCAAGCTACACCCTTTCGCCATTCTGTTTTGTTATTTAACAGTAGCCTGTATCAACTCAGAATCCTATAAGTAATATCTCCAATTGTCACAGAATTCTATACGTAATAACTCCAATTGTCGTGAGATCCTAAAAGAGAGAATAGTTTCAGATTCCTATATGTAATAACTCCAATTGTCGTGAGATGCTAATAGGGAGAATACGAATAGTCTGAGATTCCTATAGATAATAACTCCAATTGTCTCAGAATCCAGAATCCTAGATGTAATAACTAGAGTAATGCAACCGTATACTACTCTCCATGTATTCTACTCGCTACTGAGACCAATGTAAGACTGTACACACGGTAGGTATAGGTATCCGTGTTGGCACCACTTTACTTGGAAACTTCCCCAAATCAGGTCACGTGACCACACAATAGCGGTGCCAGGTTCCTAATGAATTAAACATTAATGAATAAGAAATAAAGGCGTAGTCTTAACAGGTGAGCAAAAAAGTTAAGGAACCACATGTTCATCAGTTACATAAAGCTATGTTTACACTTGACATAGCTTCGTGGCATTTTCTGATGCAATTAAGGCGTTTTCACATGAGATGAATATTAGACGCGGCGCCGCCGCGCGGTAACGCTTTATTCGGGATGGAATATTCACACTATAGATGTATGCGGGTCACCCATAATGGCGCGGCAATAAGAGGGAGCCATTGTAAATTAAAATGCCGCGCCGCCCGTGTGCCATCGCGCCGCCCGCGCCAAGCCGCGTCCGGTGTGAAGACAGCTTTAAAAGAGTGTTCACACTCGGCGCGGTGATGAGCGGCGCGACGCGGCATTTGTGGTTTTTAACAGCTTTTAGCTTTTGCCGCGCCGCGCCGCTGTGCAACTACTGTTTTCAAAGTGCCATGTGAATTCCACCATTTCTTTTTGACACCTTCTTCATACTAAATACCTATATAATGGATTCGGAAAGTTCCCCCCCCCCCCCCCATGTCTTTCATGTTACTCATACCTTAGGATATCATAAAAACAATTTGATATATAAGTTCAATATTACTATCATTGAATTCTCAAAGTTTAAAGTTGCTTCAGAAACTAGTTCCAGTCATAAACAATGTAGTTCGCTTTTCTGTGATTGGCTGAACGGGGACCCTCATGGTATGAATATATCTATCATGATGAATTGTTTTGCCCCGGGGCCTTCCATTTAGTACATACGCATATTATACAAAATCCCAGACCCCCCTCCCCCTTGGCCAAAAATACGCATTGGATTGTACTAAAATGTACGCACATTTAAAAAAAAATTCGGACCCCCCTCCACCCCCCTTGATGTGTACATACTATATGGAAGGCCCCCTAGTGCCCTTCCTTCACACCAAATGCAGCGCTGCACAACGCCAATGGGAGTTTTTTTTTTTATTGATTATAGCTTCAGGTTTCCCTGATATTTCCCTGCATGATCACTGATGCAAAATGAAGTTAAACGGTACACTGCCTGTTCGTCAATCCATTATGAGATCACTTACAAAAACAGCATACAAAGAAAACAAAAAGCTAAAAAAATACGGTTAAACTGGGCAGATATGAAGAGTACAAAAAAAACTTGTGGTATCGGGCAGTTATAACTAGAAATCAGGTGAGTCAAATGACAGAGTAGAAGGTGTAGATTAGGTCAGTGAAATGTTATCGTTGTTATGGTCTAGTAAGCCGCCAATAGCTAACATTGATTTTTGACTCAGTATGGAAAAATAAATCTGAACAAAATATACAGAATCTAATTTTTCTACAGATATGCAAAATTAACTTAATTTCTGTTAAGATATTATAATGATTTGATCGTGATCGAAAGCTAGAATTATATTTTTGTGTGAGTAGGTTATTATTGCTTACCGTTTCACGAGAAAGAAAAAAAGGTACTGACGAAAGCTTGCCAGAAATGTTAACATGGCCAATTACCCCTCTATTGCTGGAAAAATTACTCGACCTGCACTGCCAAGTTCTATCAATTTTATTGGGAAAAAAACAAAGTTAAATGAATGAGAAAAAAGAATGAGTCAATAATATCATTTCGGTGGGACAGTCAATTTGCGGCTCACAATTGGAATTATAACTGAATGCAGCAGCTCACAGTTTAGTTTGAATTGAAGAAATATGGTTAAAAGATGTGCCGGAGAAATGAAATCAATATTGTTGGATAGGTCATTTAGACAGTCCGAATTATTATGAATGGGAAAATATATTTTCCTCATCCTGTGTTACATAATAAGATTATTCTTTTTTTATATATTTTATATGAAGTTGGGTTTAGAAGGTTTCTAAATACTAAACTTACCACAAAAGGAATTGGAAGTGCCGAGCTTTTCAATGTGACAACAATTCTACCCGCACTTATACACAAAATGATGACATATTACTCCCCCATGGTTGACGTAGGCCTACCTCTGTGACCCGATTTGAGTATAGTATTTGTAGCTGATATTAAATCATTCCTGACCTCATCACGTCCACATATACCTCTCAGGTGTTACAGACTGACAACCAATGTAGGACATCAAGATATTTTTTCCACCAGTACATGTATTCTGAATAATACTCTCTATTTTGTGTCACTCTCTATAGGTTCAATCGATTTCTGGTCGGAGCGACGTTGGATATTTTGTCCTAGTCCGGTCGGAACCAATAAAAGGTCATTTAAGGCATTTGTATGATTTTAAATTTGCTTTAAAAAGAAAAAGAAGCAGTTGTGAATATATAGCATTCAGAGGCCTAGCTAGTCCTATAACTGACTACTCTCTATGGGCACTTCGGTCCTTACTGCAGTACATTTGGCTAAAATTGAGTGTATACAGTTTCACCTTTTGCTGTGTTTCATAATACAGTTTTGTAATATTTTGATATTTGAGTGCATGACCTGCGTTTTTGCGTCATGGTAGCTACGTCAATGGCATTGGGAAATAAATTGGAATGGGGGCATTGACAGACAATTACACAATAATTGTACAACATCGCAATTGGACCAGGTCATACATAATGGCTTAACATTTTATTTCTCGCTATCTATAGAATGGGAAGAGGGAGGGTATGAAGGCGTACTAACAACTAGCTATTAATAACTCTAGTAATGTTTTTTGGTAGAATGGAAATTGATAGAACTTAATACGTAATCCCACGTTGCTGGATAGGTTATAGGCCCAGTTGTTTCTGTGTACACAGATTGCCGACATATTTATTAGTTTTGAGTGTATCCAAACCCTACTGTCGTCCCCTGACACTATCCGTAAAGCATTCTCCTTCATGCCGTTATATCGCGTTTGGGAGTCCTGGTCTGCACATGCGCACACTTTTGGCGCCACTACCTCTGGGGGGACAAGCGCGACCTTCCAGCCTATCAGGGCCGTCCGTTATCAAACATGGCGGCGCCCACTGGGCCTCTCCCTAATGCGGTATAGCTCAGGTAAAAGTCTTATTGTGGTAGAATGTCCATCCTTTTTATGAAGGAAGGAGCATCTTAGGAACCCTCTTTTTCTTTTCTTAACCCATTTGTGACCCCCCACCACATAATGAGGCATAAGTCGCAGACATGAGATTGTGACCTTTTGGTAGATCCTTGTAGAAGGTGATATAACCTTTACAATGGTAAAAGAATTATGTTTCTATCATTTATAGAACTTATGTTATGATCAGCTGAAGTGTCAGGCATCAAATGTGGCTAATTAGAGAAAAATGACTTTAAAGATTGGACTTATTTGTATGTCAATGCAAATCTCCCTAGACGAAATCTATGACGTTCTGGAAACCCTATATAATATGCATGTAAAACCAATTATTCCTATAAATTTCTTGGTAGACTATATTGCTAGGGTGTTTTTCATGTGATTTCTGCAGAAAACTTTTTTTGTGGCTTTTCCCTTTTTTTTTCTTATAATGCAATTTTCTCAGAACATTACACATAACCTTTGGTCTTCTTGATATATTTACCTTCAGATAAAGCCACACTTGTGCCGCTATTTTCTTTCTTGGGTTCCAGGACCATCTCTCTGAATAACAACCAGTGTCATGCCCTCTACAATAAGATACACCTTGTAGACAATAGGACCTTTGGGACAGCCTTTGGCCCTGTCCCAAAGGTAATAAATCTCCTTTCGGTATATGACACATCTGGGTACTGGGTTGCATGTAAAACGTTGCCAAGGGTACCGGTATAGGCCTATAGGGGAAACCCTATACATGCATTGTAACCATACAAATACCTTTTTGTATTTCGCCAAATCATAATATTATCTACAATAGCGGATTTAGGGGATGGGGCACCAGGCGCCCCCCCCCCCTATTTTTGGCACAAATTCAATTTTTTAATGTAAAATGAGCGCCCCCAGAGGGGCCGGGACTATTTTAATATGTGCGCCCTCCCCCCTTCAAAAATTTCTGGATCCGCCCCTGACCTACCAACCATAAGATATGGTGTGTTATTAAAGTGTTAAGGATATGGAAATATCATGGACAGGCCTGCATAACCTGATTATGATTTCATGCATTCAAGTTTTAAATTATTCCCTTCTTACTATTCTGCCGCATAATTCGTGCATGTTCACCCCCCTCCCCCATAGAAAAACCTTTAATTCAATAGGTGTATTGAGAATGCATATAGATTTTCATTGATAGTCAATCAATATTGAACAAATCCCTTATAAGCATAATGCTCAGTCGCGCAATTAGCAAGCATCTACTGTTACCAGGTTGCCCTATACTAAACTTAGTTGCCCGAGAAAAAAAAAGTATAATTTGGGTTAGCATGAGGTTCCCTTGCCAATTTGATTTTTGGAATCAAAGCGCTTGGGAACCTTCAGGTAAACTGATATTCAATAATCTGTGAAAGAAAACCAAACAACATTGTCCTACTCATTTATGCACGACATGAACGTGGACACGTTGAGATTATGCTGACATTTTATTTTCACAAAGTGGGTTACTTGTGGTTTGTGCTGACGTTTTGGTTGGCAACGGTCAAGGGTCCCAGGGAAATTCCCCATACCAAAGGTGGAAATAGTGACCTACAAGTTACCGAAGTCATACCTGGGTCTAGTGGTATTTACCTGAGCAGAATCTAGATTAATTCTTTTTTTTTGTATTGAGTGTATGGAGTTCAGACGTGAATTTACCTTGGTACTATCAGAATGTTGGTATTCATAAGGTCCACTTTGAAATTCTACCAAACTCATTTCAAATAAGACTCGTGAGTGTACTCCTCTACCATAGACATATCTTATGTATCTCTATGCCTCTACTGATGCATTTAGGTTTGCAATGTATGCCGTTTCTTGGTTAAGTTTAAGAAAGGTGACATTTCTTGGTTGAGTGTTAAAACATACTCCCCCATTGCTCAAAATGATTATGTCATCGGATCCCTCTATCCCCCACAGAACCATATATGTGTACTTTACTTTTATCTCTGTTTTGGGCCAATATCTATAACGATCGTCAGCGTTGCATATAGCCTAAAAATAAAGAGTCACAATACTTTAAGCCAGGTCATACATTTAAACGGTCACCTGTGGCAGATCAGCGGACCAGAGCGCACTTTCCAGACCAATTAGATGTCCATTATGTCCTTTGTTAGGATGGCCTTAGAGTAAATAAGTGACTATATTTACTCTAGAGAATAGACGGTTATAGCTTCAGCCTTAGGCCAAGAAAAATATGTTGTAAATTAGTTCCTACCTACAGCGGTTTTAGGTGATCAAATACGGACAAAAAAGCTATGTTGACTAAAAGAAAGAGGGACTAAAACATACTATATTGAAAAAAAAACCCATTAAATTTGATCTATTTGTACATGTGTATTATAATGCAGTTAAGGTGACTATATAGCTTCAGACTTGGATCAAACCAAAATATTTGTTTGAAGTTAGTTCATACCGATAGTAGTTGCTGAAGATTTAACAATAAGCAATATGTTAATAAAGGCAATTTGACACACTCATTAGCCAGTTTTAAAGGACTTTAGTTATCGTCTTGAATGTATTTTGTTTGAAACTATCCCCACTCTCATTTCAAACTATCTATTTATGGAATCATATCAGCCCCATATAAGAGTAATCAACCCATTTACCTTTAATTGACCTAGTCCCCCATAGGTATTTCATATTCATGAGACACTTTATTCAATCAGTGGCCTCTGACTTCCGTCATGCGTTGGTTAAACCACCAAGGATGTACCAAAACACGACCTTTGGGACCATGAGACCCCATACCTAACGGTCTGATCTAACCTGCTGATGACTAACTCAAGACCTTGATTTAACTAGACGATTCTGTCGGATTTTATTTTTTTCTTCTTCAAATTTGGACTTTTCTCCAATAATATAACAAAACACCCAGCATGTTACATATCATTTGAAAGGGAATTAAAAATCCGTTCTAATGATATATAACATGCCTATGATTAATTGGTATTTTTGTTGGCGATTTTTGAAATCGTTGGCGATTTTTGAAATCGTGGGTGGATCGTCTAGTGGAATCCAGGCTTTACCCTTACCTGTCTCCCATACCTGCTGACCTATTTGACTTTGATCTCCCAATGTTGACCACATGGGGATTCGGCCCTCACCTAACCATCTAGGACACTGTCATCTGCCTAAGGGGGCGTTAGACGGGAATGGAAATACCCCGGAAATTGTATCAGATTTAAATTTGCCTTTCATTGAGGTTTCTTCTATATGATAAACATATCCATCCAATCAGGGTCATACATAACTTATATACTGCAATACTTTTGGATTAGGGGTGTAGGTCTTCAGATAAAAATTTGGAGGATTTTTCTTCTTTGCGGCCTTCTTGGTTATCATCCCTTCAAAAAGTAGTCATAAATTATTATTTTGCTGTCAAGTTGCTATATCACTAGCGTAAAAAACAATACAACGAAATAACTTGCAATATCATGCATAAAACTAGACATTGGACAAGATAGAGAACTCTTAAGATACATTTGAATGTAACTGTGAGTTCTTATCAGATAAGAGGGAAGAGGAGTGGTTAAAGTGTTGGGAAAACTAGTTATCAGATTTTAATCATCAAGAAAGTTCTTTAAATAAACATCCGCCTATCAATGGAGATCGTTCTTCTTGTGCTTAGTATCTAAACAAACTAGTGTTACTTTGATTAAGGGCCTACACCTTGATCACATGTAGTCCATATATCCAACATTTCTAAGCAAATTAGTTAGAGACGTATTGCAGGCTTTTGATGGACAATTCCATCACAAAAAATGTCCATAGCCAGTCGTTTTTCGTTTTTGCTTATGTCATGGATAGTTTTCACTGCCTGAGTCGGCCCGATAAATAAACATTCGTGATGCAAATGTTTCCTGCAAATCGTGCCAAGAAAAGTTAATAAAGCACCATGGTTAGGTAGCAACGCAATGAGGAAGCAATAAGCAGCGGCAACTAATGTAATCTTGTCTTGATGAAAAGTGGTATAACAATCTTTATGAAACTTCTGAAATGTATTTAAGATCCAAATATGTATGGTTACTACCAAAACCCAAACAATGGATAATATAACCCTGTCATATGCACAAACAGAAATCTAAGTTTTCATGTCTCTTTTCATATTTTTCCTTCAGAACAGTCTAAATTGTAATATCAAAATAATCAATGTTACGGTATTTTGAGATAGATTAAGATTTCTATATATCACTTCAGATTGTCACTATTAGTAATAAATTGTATCCCAGCTCATGTATCCTGCAATCAAACCAAAATCACGTTGGTTAAGTGGACTGTCGGAGCAGCCTCTGTCCCTATCCATCTGTCACTTTTCTCACTTTTTGTCCTTCATTTCCTGTTCACCTAACCACGTTGTCCCCAGCCTGACCCCCTCAAGCATTGATACCACATCGAGCAAACATCATCGAACCAACCGGCAACTTGTCCCCAACTTAACTCTACCAGCAGTTGGTTCTGACCCCCAAGCTACACCCCTCTCAGGGGCAGAACCAGAGCGGGGGGGGGGGGGGGGGGGGGTCCAGGGGGTCCTGACCCCCACCCCCCCTTTTTTTTTCTTTTTAGGTGGACACTTAAACTTGGTAAAGAGAAAAAAAAGTCACTCATGTATGCACAAAGTTTTAGTTCTTAGCCTTTATGCAGACCCTTCCTTTCCAAAATCCTCTATCCACCCCTGCCTTTCCCCCAAACCAACTATAGATATACAATACACATAACCAACAGATTAATTACAATTAACCTATTTAACTGTACCCATTTAAAGTGTTTAATGACCCATGCAGTACCTACCTGTGGAGTTGTCGGGGGTCCTGCCACTCGCTGGGGCCTGTGGCTAGTAGTGGTAAATAAGTCCAACTAACCGGCCGGTCTGTTTCCCCCACCTACACACACCTAGAACGACTCGTGGGACTTTAGGCCGTCCCGAGTCACATTGCACTACACACTGACTGGTCTAGTGGTAGTGGTGGTGGTGGATTGGTTGGGGGATTGGAGGAGTGGGTTGGGGGGGTGGGGGGGGGGGGGGTGGGGGAGGTGCTTAACGCACACCTGGGCGAATGGCGCCTCACCGTACTTAACTTTTATGGGTACGTTCGGAAACGCTTGTTTATAACTTCCGCACATCACTTCTTCTTTTATTTTACCCCCCACCCCATTTCCCTCAAATTTTTCCATCTCTTTTCTTTTCCTTTCTTTCTTTCTGTTTGTCTGTCTTTTTGGTGGGTGGGGGGGGGGGGAGGGGGCGCATATATTTAGCCTAGGGTGAGTTGGATTCTCCAGTATTCCCTCACCTGCAGTTCTAACTTAATCTGTTACAATTGTTCTTCATCATTCCATTTTATTTACAATTAGGGGCATACACTAAAATATCTGTAAGTTATATAAATATATTTATATATATATATATATATATATATATATATATATATATATATATATATATATACACACACACATATATATATATGCATTTAGAAATCAGCACTGCTACCCTAGCAATGTCTATGTCTTTTAAAAATTGACGTATTAGAAATAATTAGTTGCATATTTTTTGTGTATTGTTTTCCATATTAGTTATCAGTTGACCATTTGTTAGAAAGTTATATGTTTTGTTATATCCAAAAATGAATTTAATTATTCTAGCATTTTTATATGATTATATCTCCCATTATTTTTGTGTAGGTTTACAAAGAGCCTTAATATTTCTGTGGATCTCAACGGGTGATCACCAAGAAATGGGACTTAGCAATGATTTAGAGGTAAAAGTAACACCTGATCTCATCCATAAAACTTTGAACAAAAGGTATTAAAAACAAGATTATTGAACCCCCATGGTCTTTACATAATGTGAAGCTTCTAGCACGGGAATGCATCGAAGGAGGTTGGAGTAGCTTTCACACATTTGTGTTGCAGCCATAGGCATTATCTTACAGTGTTTTTCTGTATGTGTGGCAGCGGCATAAGGCTACCTATTTTTCTGTAATATTAAATGACATAATTATAGATTACCATAATTCTTTTGAGATACATATTGCCCCTGCTCCACTACATTGCCACACGTTTGGAAAAGCACCGTAGGTTTCGCCAATAGAATAGAAGAACAATTTCCTCTGAATTTCATATGTGTCACTGGACATCTTATACCGACTCTGGTATAACCTAATGAAAGAAATCACATAATTAAAAGAAAGTGTATGCCTTAAATTAAACACAGACAATTTGCGGTGTATTTTCCGCCATAGACATTATGAGATAAGAAAAACAGACCGAATTTATGCTGTCAATATGATTATGTCCTTCGCTCTTTATCTAAAAAAAAAAAAAAAAGTATCATAATATAAAATGTATTGTCGGTGCACATACTTCTTTTGATGAATCGCCTTACAAATCCACTTTTAGCGCGCATCCGAACGCCCCCGTCCACGTTTCCTGTCCCGCCTTCCTTGACCCCAATCTGACCTATTTAGGGATGGTCACACCTGGGTGACCACGACACGACCTTCACCTTAATCACAGGGACCATGTATCGGTATTTACTGTAAGAACCTTCTACAGAGAGGAAATGAAAACAAAAACTGGAATTATGTGATTGGTTCACTATGGGATATTGGACTTGATTTTGCTCAAGAACAAATAATTAAGGACTGGCTTGCTATACCTATGATTGCAATGTTCTTTCATTATTGCGTGATAATTAATTATTGATATTTCAAGCATTATCCCAAATTGTTCGCATATATTATGCATTTGACAATTGAAGACCCTACCTGTTGATATAGATAATAAAAAATATGTCAATGAACATGTCTACGTCAGAGCCTCACACTGGAAAAATGGGTTTTTGACAATAATATAGATAATATACACGAATAAGTAACAGTAAATATCATTTGTTATATCAACTTATTGATCGTCCGTCTCACTTAGTAGCTAGGCCTATTGTTTATTATGATTTCTCTTTTTCTTTTTTACACAAACTCTGTCACACTGCTTATATAATATCAATGATTAAGGTCCTCTAGATTTAAAAGTAGGTCCCTATTTCTGACAGTGCTCAGTCTGTGAACTTTACCCGTGACCTTGACAATTATGACCTTCTTTGACCCAGCCTACTACAATAAAAGTGTATCCTCATCTTAACCCAATGGAAAATGAGTTGTTAAGTCCATGGGAACCCTGTACTTGGAATTACATTTTTTGTTATTAATAAATGCTCTCCCTTTCAGTATGGTTCGACCCGCACCATCGGGTTGAGTGTGAATTTGTGGGGACCTACTGCCAGCTGATGTATAGGGCCTTCATCTCGCCATATATAAAATTGTTATTCATACTAGTAATGACAATCTTTCCTGACTGAAAATGTCCCCTTTCAGTGTTACAATTTGTAGAAATAATACTTTTTAATATTGCCCGCTGACATATACGTCATTCAACACTGATTATCACATATTTAAGAAATAACAGTTATAAAAAAAGCTGTCCCTTTTCAGTGTGGTTCGAGCCGACTGACCTGCACCACGCCGCCAAGCCCATTATGACGGGAGCCTACCGCCGTCTGACGTATACGTCACCCAACATGAACGAACTGCGTATACTGACAGAGGGACTCGGGGGGAGGTCAGCGGACAGACGGGACGCACCGGGTGAGTTTCTATAGAATTATGGCAGCAATTAAAAATATAACATTTAAGATTTAAAATAAACAACACCAAGAAAATTAAGATTCAGAGGATATTTATTTGTGTATATTGTGTTGCTGGAACGCGTGATAAGAACACCCCCCCCCCCCCAAGGAAAAAAAGTATACATACATGATGGAATAGAAAAATAAAGTAAATAAATTAAGCGTGGAAATCTACGAGCAAAACTACGTAAAAATGTATGTTACACTCACACAAAGTTGACGTGCACGTCTAATGTAAGTGTGAACCTATTTTAATTAGCCTTTACATGGTGCAATATGCACCAATTACAATTTTTAATTACTGATTGAATAGCTAAGTTACAAATTTAAACCTTTAGATATGTACGTATAAAGGTTAGATAATGTAAACCTTGTCAAATTCTTGGATTATTTTGAACACATTTAATCATCCATGCATATTTCAAAATGTTCTGAATATCCTAGAAACGTTATGGAGGCTATTCTAATCAAATTCAATATTTCATTCACCCACTTACCTTTTTTCAATAACACAATTATCCCTACACTTTAACCAGGCGTTGACCCTGAGGCGGGCCTGGAGGAGACCCTGGAGGAGGCGGTCCGCCTGGTGCGCCCCCTGGTGGAACATGTACCAAACGTCCTGGTCACTCTGGGCCAGCACGGGGCCCTGCTGGTCACTCAGGTGAGACATGTTGAGAATTCTAGGATATGGAATCCCCTTATGCCAAAAAAAAAAAAAAAAAATTGTGTTCAGGTAACCCTACCACTCTAATTTTTTTGGCCTACCCTAACTTTTTTTTAGGAAATTAGTAATTATTTTTATTCAAAAGTCAGAAGAATTGACCTAAAAATGCATGGAAAACCTTAAAAGAACATGTAGATGCTCAGCGCATGTATTTTAGATCCTAAAAATGTTTTTGGGGGATATTTGGAATATGTTTTTATTTTCCAACACTGGCTGGATCTCTTTGGCAAGTAAAAAAAAAAAAAAAGCAAACACACACACAAAATTTCGACCTACCTTCCCTATTTTTTCAACCTATGTTACCTGAACACAACTTTTTTTTTTTTTTTTGCCTTATTGCTATAATTATGTACTGGGCGTTATCTGGGACGACAACTCCACAAATGCTACTGATAGGGGCAGGGGCAGGGGAGGTGGGAAATAGTTTTTCATTGAAACAAAAAAAAGACTAGGGGCTTTCCATAAAGTTCATACGCAAAATGTACTTTGGCCTAAGGGGGGTGGGGGTCTGAAATTATTGAAAATTTGTGTACGTACTTAATGGAAGATCGCCTTTAAAAAATTAATAAAACTCACGAGTTCTTCAATGTGTAGAAACATCTTATTCTTAAGCCTTGTGCCTATGGGTTTGTATTCACCAAAGTTTATGGCTGCCATTCTGTGGTCAACATACCACATTACCAATGGATTATGGTTGGGGAGCTGTGCTGGCAAAGTTTATGCAAGAATCAGAAGAAGAATAGTCAGACGGGAATATTGATTTGATTATCAGATTTTTATGAATATTTATTGTATATATTGGTTAGAAATCAGGGGCTGTGCCCCGAACCCCCATATTTCCTTCTTTTTTCTTTTTCTAAAGTTAACTTTTAAATTGCTCCGTAAACAGTGACAGACAAAACTGGTTGACAAATTGACCTAACACAAACGATGAGGGTATAGAGTGTCCACCCCTTTTTTGTATACATATTTTACCTTCTCCTTTTTCCCTTTTCCCTTTTTTGTTATATTTTTTCATACCACCCTGTTCCCTATTACACTATTTCATCCTTACAGTACATCCCCTTAACCATTTTCCCTTTTCCGGTTCTATCCATTTTTCTCAATTTACCACCCTATGTCATTTTCCCTTTTTAGTGTTATACCATTTGGTTCATTTTCCCTTTTCCCTTTTTTGTAATATTTCAAATTTTGACCTTTTCCCTTTTTCTTTTTTCACATGTTTCAACACACTCTTTAATCCCGCCCCCTAATTACCATAGCCCCTCCCCTAGTCACTTGGGGCTTAATTAATATCCAGCCCATCTCACCAGCTATATGTGGTTGCAATGGTGCCTGCCAGGTGGGGTAGTAGTCTAACATTGCATACTAATGAGATAGGAGGGGCCTATTCTGTAAGTAGGATAAGGAAAAGGGAAAAGGGAAAAGGGAAAACTTAAGGAAAAGGGAAAAGGGAAAACTTACCAGTTTGAAAACCATTTTCCATTTTTACAATTTTGATGAAAAAAGTTAAAAATAATATATTTTAGACCAGGAGTTAGTGGGGCAAAAAATGGACCTTATCCTGTACCCTCATAAAAGTACACAATATAAGGATTTGTGGAAATAAGGAATTGCAATTGAGGGTTAATGGACCAATATTGGTATTAAGGAATAAGGAATAAGGCATAAAAGGTGTTGGCCGGATCATACCCTGACCACAAACAGTGGGAGATCATCCTCAACCAAAACGTTGACCACTGAGGTGATACCAAGTTCACACCTTACAATGGAAGTTTGCTACCTTACTGTTAACTAATAGTCTACCTAGTTACTTATGGAATCGCATAAAACAGCTGGCAAGTCCAGAATGTCTAGTCCTTTTGCCACCTGGTGTTTGCTTTCCGAACTACCAAGCATAAATGTGATTTTCAGGGAACTTCAGAGTGGCAGGGAAATCGATGAATGAACGTTTACCTTTCATCATGTTACTATTGAATATCTACATTCTAAACTAAAATTGAGTAGTTTAGAACAGAGAAGGCAAAAACAACTCCTTCGTCTGATGTTCTTACACAGTGTTAAAGATGATGTGCTAATTGTTCCAGTAAGAGAAACTAGATCGGCTAATAAGAAAAAGTTTATTGTTCCAGCAAAAATGAACACAAAGTGTCAGAATAGTGCATTTTATAAAGGGACAATTATTTGGGATGAACTATGCCACGATGTACAATTTTCAAACTCTGTCAATGAATTTATGAATATGATCAAACACAGATACTGTGTTTATATTAATCTGCTTCACTACTTTCAATCTGTGTGACATATTATCAAGAAGGAGTGAATAGGGGAGTATGGTATTGATCATGATGTAAATGGTTATAATTTACACATAAAATGTTTTTGTACTACAATCTATACTAAATGTAATATCACCGAAAACCAGGGACAACCCTGAAGTGAATTACTCAATAAATAATTTAAATAAAAAATCATTTATCTACTGTACGTACACGAGAGATGCAAACTGGGGGTTAATTTTGGTTCCCAGGGACATTCAAATTTCTCATTTTTATTCTTGTTTGTCTTAATATATATTTGAAGTAGGAAAACAAAACATCATATTGCCAGTAATTGCCGAATCAGGAAATAAACATGGCTAATGGCGTCTGGAATAACAATGTTACCGCCAAGGAGTACCATGTGACTTACATGATACTCATGAATATTAATTAGATTGCCTCTTATACAATGAACATGTTCCCCAAAAATATATATTAATATAATAATGATAATAATAATTATTATATTATACATAAATATATATATGTATATGTGAAATGTATGCAATCTGCACATGTAGTGAGTTACGTTGTTATAACTTAATAAGGGAAGATGGTTACTACATAGGCTATTGCCGGAATAAATGGCTCAATTCTTGTCAAACAAGGGATCAGAAAAGACAGTTTGTGATATTAGTCTTCAATAAGAAGATATATCTTGAATTTTCTTAAATATAATTATTTTTTTTACCACGATTACAGTAAACTAAATTAGATTTAATCATTCTCCCGTTCGTTATATTTACCTCAGGAGCGGTCCCTCTACTGCCCGTCCCGCCCGCCCCACCTCCCACCTCCTGACATCTCCAGTGTCTCCGGGGCCGGCGACTGGTAAGTGCAAAGATTTTCTTCTTTAGTTCTTCTCCAACGAGATTTTTCTGGCTAAAATAGCTAGCCTCCTTGATATGGATCGCCGGACCTTGCCTTTTACAACAAATAAACAAATTCTCTAATTTTCAGAAGATTGTAGATATTTGATTGCATTTAAATAAAATCATTTTTGTTTCGGTGGGCTAATAATACTCTATTATATAGTACTATTGGAGGGCCCACCGAAACTAAGGTATAGGTCTGTTTTTGAATTGGGTCCATTGTGGGAGGGCAGCGGACCATGACATTGTTTAATTGGTGGGCCCCCTCCCACCCCTATAGTGTTCATTTGGCAGCTTTACACTCATTGGTCAACCTGAGTGACCAATAGAATTCCCTCCTACACCACCGTCCGTGCGCTCAATCAGCTGTGACCCCCCCCCCCCCCCCCCCCCCCCCACCACCACCACCACCACCACCACCACCTTCCCCACTGCCAGCCGACCGGCAGGGGAGGGCGACCGTGGCAGGGGAGGGGTGGGGTGGCCCAAATAGGTCGGGGGAATAGCTTGTTCGGCCCCGGTCAGAAGTGGTGGGGGGGGGGGGGGGGGGAGGTTTGGGGAGTGGGGACAGGGAGGTTGGGGGTAGGGGGGGGGGGGGTGTCAGAGGGCAAGTGGTGGCGGGGGTGTGCTACGTTTGAAGAGTCCCCACCGAAACATCGGCCGATCTCCGGCCGAAAATCTTTAGATGTCTAGTTAATCATATATATGTTTCTTTTTCAGTATACGAGGTTAACATTTAACCGCAGGTTTTAACATTCAACAATTTCAAGTTAAAAACTGATCTAAAGATTTTTTTTAGTTTTCTTCCTGAAATACGGGAATATATTTGGCGATGCCACTTGTTTGAAGTGTGACATTGCTGTAAATTTATCTGATTCATCTTATTTTTCTTCCTTACCAAAACTGACAGATAATTTTTGTTGTTTGTATGTTATCGTATCTTACAAGAAGGATAAGTTAGTTCTTCAATTCTCCCTACCACGGATAGCTTATTTTCAGTAATTTCGGCACCTGCAGGTTAATTTGAACTAATTTTATCGACAAAAACACCAGGAAATCTATAGAAAATATCCCATTATTGGCTCTTAATCAATATGTAAAAAGTGAATTTCAAAACAAACTTAGAATATTATGAACATATATGGATACAAAATGAAAAAATAGTTAATTTTGATCTCTCTCATTTTTAACCACAAGTATTGCCATGATTATTGAAAATTTCTATAGTTAAGCCTTGTAGTTTGTCGACATTTTACCCATGATGCACCTTGATATAGGCTAGCCTGCAGGTAATTCACAGGAAATATACTATCCGTGGTAGGGAGAAATTGTCTTCTAATCGGTATTTCAATGCAAGTAGTATACGTAAAGTGATAATCTTAACAGGCCATGCATTGCAATAAAATAATTTATCTCCATATTAATGGAGCACAAGAATAAATTAAAGACACAATAGAGCCAAATATACTTATCTTTAAAATTGATTTCTTACACTGCATTCTATATCATATTAAGTTTTCTTAAGTTTTCAAATCTTTTTTCTTTCATATTTTTCAATAACCAAACTCACACCCCTGTTTCAGTCTGGCCGCTGGTTTCATCTCCAGCCTCATCTCAGGCAGCTCGCCGGAAACCAGCCTTAAGGCGGGAATCCTGGCCTCCCAGCATTCCCTGCAGTCCCGGCATGCAGTGCCGGTCTCCATGACGCGTGACGTCATCTCGTCGTCTGCCATCCAGCGTCTGGAACCATGGGGGGTACAGGAGGTGGTTTTGTAATTTAGGGGGGACCAAATGCTAGAAATCAGGAATATGGTATCCCGGGGAAACTAATACGTCTATATGGGTTAAGTATTGTAGACTTGGGGCTGTCCATAAATGATGTCACACACAAGGGGGTGGGTGGGTGGGTGGATTGAACAGTGTGACACTTTCTGAAAACGAGCCTTATTTTCATGTTTAGATTAGAAAATTTAGCGTGACAGGGCTGGGTGGTCCTAAAAATACCCTGGAAAAGTGCGACATCATTTATGGATGGCCCCCTTGGAGCCCTAGACCAGACAGAATCGACAGGGGGACAGACATGGGCATTTTTATAAAATCCCTGTCACATGTGATTTTAAAAGATAATATGGGACATGGACAGTAATTAAATTTGACAGGGTGACATTATGTTTACGTCAAGTTTGACAGGACAACATTGGGACCAATGAGGAAGAGGACAACTTTTTCTATGCCACTGGGTATCAGCCATAGGCTATTGGTTTACCTCACCAGGTACCAGTAGCAAAGAAAGTTCCTGGCGCGTACACTGATAACCCAGTGCTGGTACCCAAAGGCCCAGCAAAGTAGTTCTCATTTCAAAGGGTCCTCCGTAGGGCAACAGAAGAGAGTGTAAAAGACTTACATAGTCCCTTTTCCTCTCGGGTTCAGTTCTAGGTGCTTAAACGATGAGTTTCCGGCCATGTACAAATCGGTGCCCCAGACATTTTTATATTAGCCATAAATGATTTTCCAGACCACGCCACCTAGTGTGGGACATAGGCCACGAGTTTTTACCCAGACAAGCTTAGTGTTATTATGAGGCGGCAAGGCATTAAGTTCAAATAAGGACCTAGATCACCTTAAGATCTCTCCTGCCGAATTCCCCTTTCGTCTATACGAGGATCGGTGACGCGTTTATGTGTAACACTCGATGAGATGATCGCTTCTGGGCTTAAATAACCACAATTTGGGCTTATTTGGGCTTACATCGCAGAGATTTTGATATATAGAACACATTGGCATAGTTAAAATATTCCAAATTGGGCCAAATTAGACATTCAAGCCTGGAAACCAAATCGTTATGATCCTTACGGTGACCGTGCGGGCGCCATTGTGGCCGACTCGGCTGATGCAACCGAGTCACGCTCTGAAACCCCTCCCGAAATGGCTTGAATAACGTACGTTTGGGCTTATTTGGGCTTATATTGCAGAGATTTTGATATATACAATACAAATAAATTGTGAAAATGGGCCAAGTTGGGACAAATTAGACATTCAAGCGCGGAATCCAAACGGTTATATCAGTTCGATCGCCGGGCGGCCCGCCATCTTACTTGGTCACGTGACCGTTTCTTCTCCGATCTGGGGCGCGGGAATCGGGTCAATGTCTGAATATTCATCAACCTATGCATACCTATTTCACCATGAAATCAATCGATCTAACTTTAGTTATTGGTATCCATAGATAGATTTCGACTCATAGATAAGCATCCCACTGTCCCAGAATCGAAAATAATGCGAAATAACGCGTCTAAACGCGTAAATGCATCGCACTGTTTTCTTGCAATCCTTCGCCTCCCCCGGTCACACTGTCAGACCACCCCGAGCTGGCGGTTGGTTGATACCGGGGGCTGCGCCTTCTCCGCCTGTTTACCTGGATTACCGCGCTATATGATGGTTTCAATATATATATTTTGGACGTCTGGACCCCCTTAAACGCATACAATGCATTGACAATTCATGCGTGAACCATGCGTTCGTATCGAAGGGAAAACATTGGATCGATCGGACACATGGAGGCACTGTCACTGCTGTCAGACTGTCAACATGGCGCCGGGTTCTCTCCCCATCATGCCTGCATCGATACTTTGAACTCAGAAAACCATTGGACTAAACCCAATAATTGTGGAGGATTTAAGTATTCGGAAGCATTCAGGACTCAGGTTATACAGGTAGGTACATATATCTTTTCCAGCAGTTCAAATGATAGGCCTAGACAAGCTGCTTGACTCAGCCTCTCAGGCGTTCGACACTGACAATCTCAAAAATAATTATTTAGACCTTATTAGGCCTATCAAAATGAAAGCCATGTATATATCTATGTTCTCTTATATCTCAGAGTCCCATATGTCATATGGTTTGATTATTTTAGGCCTGGATACGCTTGCAAGAATATTTTACAGATGGTATGAAAAAATGACTGGAATCAGGCTAGGCCTAGGCCCTCTCCGGCAATGTATCCTCATGCAGGCACCGGAAAAGATTATTTGTGATCAAAAGATTAAATTATTTGTGAAATTGTCACTATAGTGTCAATTTTTTCAGACCTACCATCAAAATATTAAACCTGATTTGTATAAGACATACCCCCTTAGGCCTGAGTCAATGTCTAACTCTAACCTTGAAAGTAAATATTTTTTTCAGATTGTCACTATAGTGTCGGTTCAGACCTACCACAATAAATCATTAATATTATTAATACCGCCGCCTCATGGGTATCAGAGCTGGAAGCTTTGATACTGTATATCACTTTTTTTCTAAATATTACATTAAGTCATTAAAACATTAAAACATGCCGCCGAATTGATACAGTATTACTAGACGTTTGGACTTGTTTTCTCTTTGAGCCAGTGTAAATTGCTGATCTTACACCACTTATATCTTTTGATATGTACAAAATTGCATAATTCTGTTTATATGTATCAATAGCCCCAATCTTTGTCGTTTTTCTGATATATGGGTCATTTGTGTGCATGGGTGGTATATATTTTAAAATAATTTTTCAAAAATAGAAGTTTCTAGCCAATCAGGTGGCCTGATTCAGTCCTTATCAGCATTACATAACAGGTGTCGACCCCCATTGCCCAGTGGTCACCATGGCGACACCCAGACAAACAAACCCAATAGACCGTGGCGGCCAAGTCCGGAAAAGTCTCTATTAGACATTTTATTTTAAGAATAGACGATATTCATAGATGTAGCAGCTCACCATTAAAGTTGAGGTCCTCTGATATTTAGTTATCAAGTCCTCCTGTTCTCTAGATGTACCTTATAGTATTAATGCCAATGTAATATAGGGTATCATTCTTTATATTGATCATATAATTGCCATATCATACAACTCAATCAAGCTTCTCAGGTATTCTACCAAAGCGCCAGTACCTCTTTGTAATTTTACCGGCCAATGGATATTTTTCTTTTATCAAATCCAGTTCTGAGTTCAATAGTTCTTCCATTTCCATGGTACATTGGGGAACACTGCATGCATGGATCAATCTTTTCATCATTTACAAGGTTGTGCAAAATTAAAAATGTATATATCCTTTAGCATGTGATTTTTACACATAATCATATCTAGATCAATTGACCTTATTAAACAAAACTTGTACTTTATACACAGTGCTGTATTATATATTCATGCACTGAGCTCCAGCTA
This sequence comes from Lepidonotus clava, assembly GCA_936440205.1. Lineage (NCBI taxonomy): Eukaryota > Metazoa > Annelida > Polychaeta > Phyllodocida > Polynoidae > Lepidonotus > Lepidonotus clava. The sequence continues at coordinate 13,585,785 of OW387138.1, forward strand.
GTCTACTTAATGTTAATATAATCCATTCTGCTATCTATAGTTATGAGGTTGGGTCCATACACTCGCCCCTTTGCAGTTGAATAACAGCAAGCAAAAGAATTCATGTAGCCTAGACCTTTTAATGTGTTTCCAGACCAGCAGGTAGCAAAGTATTTAAATCTTTAATATTCAGGTGGCCAAAAAGTCAGTTTTAGGAAAACCTTTTCAGGAAAATTGCTAATTTAATGAAAGTAGCAATAAATTTCCCCCAATGCTTTATTGACAATGAATTTAACTATGAATTAGATATATTGCTAATTGTTTAATCATTGTTTTGTTCATGATTATGGTGCTAGTACAATTGCATATTTTAAATGAATGTACGAGAAGGTTCTTGTATTGTATTCAGAATAGTACGAGTAAATAGGAATTCTTGTTCAGAGCTGCAAAAACTTCGAAAATTTCAAAGTTGATATTTCCCAATTCCAAACGAAAATTTATTAGCTGTGATAATCATTTTAACAAATATATACCGAACGAAAATAAAATTCATTATTAAAATGCTGTCTACATCTTGTGTATCAGAATGACTGAACCAATACAAATCCTAATATTTTATCTGGAGACACTACCTAACTTATTTATTCAAGATATTAAACATACACCAACAATTTTTTGACATTATATATCATTAGGATATATTATCTCCTATAAACCATAAAAGAAGAAGCATCGACGGGTTTTTAAGCTTTTGTGCAAGATAAAGACAATAAATACAAGTATGGGGTAATACAATTTATTACTTCTCTGTATGTGTATCCATAGGAAAGAAATAATATGATGCATCTACAAGTAAGCTGCCTTTTCATATTTACATTTCCAATGACAATTCATTTCTTGCCACAGCACCAATTTTTATCACAGTGATTTGTTTCCACGATTTAAATGTCAGGGTACTGTACATAAATTCAAATCTTATTTCGAACAATATACTATACATGATTGAATTAAGAAGCATAACACCTCTTTTTGACGTGCTTAGAAATTGAAATATATTTAAAATATTTCTATCACTGATGACATGAATGATGATGAACTGATGATGAAACAAAATTGTTTTGCAGTTTTATAATTAACTAACATTTCGATACCATTTGGTGATATGTTGTTACAACAATCATTGCATAATTAAGATTAAATTCTACGGTTAAGCACAAACTTACATTATTCATCTTAAAAGATTCAAGAGTACAAAGTTTAAATCTTTGTTTATAAATGAAAAATATTTATCCAGATATAATTAAATTAAAAAAAAATTACTCGCGAATGATCTTTGCATAAGGACACAAAGAGTAATCCTAATTCAAATTAATTTACACGATGTTCTGTAAAGATGTCCTCTAAATCACAGGTCATATGAAAAAAAAAAAAAGATTTTCGCAGTAGATTCTACTCCGTTTGTACTTCGTTGATATTTCTGTAGGCCAGCCATTGGCGCAGCAGATCTCTTGGCAGGGAGAAGATTTCAACCAAGACGTACTGAAAGAAAATAGAAAATGTAAAATTGATTATTTTCGCATCCTTTTAAAATGGTGTCAGAGAATAAAGAGGACAACATACACTGTAAAAAGAAAGTGTAATGCTAATAACTTTCCCCATTTCTCCCCCAATTTTTTTTTTTTTTTTTTTTTTTTTTAAACTTTCCCCATTTAGCAACATGTACCATTACCAGAAAGCAAATTATGAAGTAGACTATAATCGGTAGCAGGCTATGTGATTACTTTCCAATAAAAGTAAAAGAAAAAGCTCTTACGATGAGTGCATTCTTTATCACGGGAGTGCAGACCTCCTGAACGGGAAGAGAGACGGTCAGAAGACACAACTTTTCCTGCAATGAACACGAACAAAAAGTTCATTATTCATTTGCAATACCAACAGTTTTCTATTGATTCGATCTTGTTTTGCTTTCTTAAATTACATAACCCAAAATAAACTTAAGTGCCATAAATAGTCCCCCTTTTCTGGGCCCAATTAGGGGCCTATAAATAAGTATAATGAATACTAATTTAGGCTGCGGTTACCCAATAAACACCAAAAAAAACAAAAATAAAAGAGTGAGTGCACTGTTTAACACGTTTCTCAATTCGGACGTGTTCGGGTCCATTTATTAAAGGGAGAAGGAGGTACGGGGCATCAATCTCCAGGTCTCCAAAAAAAAATTCTCTAAAAAAGTTCACAATGACGTAGAAAATCTGCCCGTGCGGGTTTTCTTCACAAAATTGAGCTTTGAGAAAATTTTGAATCAGTCCCATTTATTAAAGGGAGCCAAAAGCAATGGTGTTTCAAAACATGACAAAATTTTGCAAACTCAAATAACTATGAAAATACATTCCAAGTGTCTAACTTTAGCCATTGGTACAGTATAAATCATGATAACTAACTTTTTTTTTAAATTCCATGATACTCTTGTCATTTATGCCTGATGACAACAATGTTTGTATACAAACCAATTTTGGTGGGTCACCAAAATTGGCCAGGGGGGGAGACCAAAAAAGTTTCACGTATCTCAAATTCAATAAATAGTCACGATGAACTATAGAGGTTTAATTATCCGTTTAAAGTTAATGCGTGTTTGTGTTGTTATGTTGTATAGATAATAGCTAGCTCCATTCGCGGTCTCCCTCCTCGTCGACTACGGTCGTCCAATACATAATTATAGTTCCCTTATCATGTAAGACGTGAACACTCGTTGTGAAAGGATTTGTTGTTTATTATCCAATGTCTAGTCGTTCGGTGACAAGAACTCGATTGACCATGATCAGTCCCGAGGTTAGAGTTCCCTCAAACACATTCAGTCAATGCTCCGCGCTCTAACACAATTTCTATATGCCTCTCTCCAGAACCTAGACTGCAGATTAAAGGTCCAACCTTCACAGGATGTTTACTCACACAGTGCTTGCAGCTACTCTGGCTAGCTAAGAGCGGAACACATTATTATATGGTGGTACGTCACACCTTAACTCCTCCCTCATTTCACTACTGTCAAAGTGAAACATTGGCTTATACGTGCGCTTCTAAGCTCACGTCATGCTGCCCAAACATGGACTGGCCACCCACGTCAGTACAACGATTCCAAATTTTGGGTTCGTGATGGATTCGTGGCCACGAATCTCAGGTATACATTTTTTTCAATTTTTTCAATTTTTTCAATTTTCAAACTATTCCATTATACTCTTACATTCTTCTCAGAGATAAGACAAAGTAATTTACGTACAGATAAATACTTTATAGGGGTAATTTTGCATGTTTTAGAAGGTGCGTGATCACTCACAAAGGTTCGTGAATGTTTTCTGGACACACCCTAGGTTCGTGAGATACAAAAATATTACCACGAATATTCGTGAAAGTTTTTTGGTCGCCATACCAGGACAAGTTTTAATGTATTTTGATGTATTTAGTTCTGTATCCACAGTCTAAATTTTACCACAGGCCTAGGCGATGGCATAGAATATATTTCCTTAGTTAATAGAATTTGCAAAATGTTGACCCAACATTGGTTTTGGCTCCCTTTAAATGAAGTGTGACTGTTTCTAAGGTAAGTGGCACGCGTAGGTCGTCAATAAACTTTATTTCCGCAGGGCCAATTCTGAAGTCTTCATCTCTTACATTCAAAAGGGAAAAGTTCTTTCTTGAGACAACTACAAGCAACATAACCAATTCTCAAATTTGACATGGAAAACTCAGGACCCCCCCCCCCCCCTCATCCAGAGCCCCAGTGAGACCAACTTTTCTACAGTTTACCGAAAGGCAGCTCTAGAACAGGGTGCCCACGCAGGTCTTATAAGGTCTTAAAATGTCTTATTTTGGTTTTGCCATTTACAAGGCTATTAGAAAGGTCTTATTTTGGGTCCAGAGGTCTTAGAAAGGTCTTATTTTTGCTCAATCAGAAATTATTGCAAGATGTAATTTTTTTTCCAGTCATTTCTATCTTCACCTATTTTTGATAGTATGTGTAAATGATTGAAAAGGTCCAGGAAAATTCTTAAAAATGTCTTTAAAAGGTCTTATTTTGAAGCCAGACAATGTATTATAAAGGTCTTATTTTGATTTCTGAAAAAGCGTGGGCACCCTGTAGAAGCCACTACATCCGCGCACTCCACTGGCACCTGCTGGCATGCCATTGGCCAGTGACAGATAGCCCTGAGAGGTGGCCCTCCACAAATTGTTAAAATGGACGAGTTAGCCTTTTAGGTATGAATCCCAAGTATGTAAAGGATGAGAGGGATATTATATTTAGTTTGCTACCCGTTACAACATGATAGCTGGTACAACATGATAGCCGTTACAACCCCCATGACACGGTGCGAGAGTGTATGAATGGAGTGGCCTCTAGCGCGTCCCCGGTGTGGTGGGATTGCTGTACCACCAGGATTCGGATACCGGCCGCCATAAGGGGCCCTTTGACTGGTTGGCTGCACCTAGCCTTGGCCCAACCTTGACAGGTGCCCCTTCCACAGACTAGGAGTAGGGACGAGCTAGCCTTTTAGGGTTGAACCCTAGTGATGTAAAAGATGAGAGGGATATATATTTAGCTTGCTACCCATTACAATTATGACTGGCATCATTGACAGAACATACCCTGAGATTATCTGTGACCCACTGCACATGCACAGTGAGGTGGGCGGTATCAGAAACCTGGCCGGTACGGGAATCCTGCTACACCCGGTACCGAATAAATTTCTGCTGGTTCTCACCTTGACGCTTGTGAAGGGGAAGCCGTCGGAGGCGAAGCGCCTCAGCTGGTCGAGCTTGACCTGGATCTCAGTGGGCGGGTCGACCAACTCCTCCACCTCTTTTGACAGTTTCTGAAACCTGCAGTATAAAAGATACATATGCCAATTAGTGAGAAAAAAATCAAGTGTCATAGTAATTCGGTAAATTTGCTGCAATTCTTTAAACGTCATTGTTTTACCTATTGAATCGTGATGAGAATTCTATATAGATATGTGCAAGTTGTTTAAAGATAATTTTTTGAAGCAGATTTAGAGATGTGTTTCTTTTGTTTTGGGTGTCAACAATTTAATTAGATGTTGCAAGCTGACAGGAGCAAATATAACTTGTTTGGCCCACAGACCCGGGACCTACCTTTTTGGTTGGAAAGTTTTCAGTCTGCCTTATGATATTTGTATTATTATTATATTCAGGCGCGGATTGTTGTTGTGGGGGGGGGGGGGGGGGGGCTAATATTACTTTTCAGAATATAAATTTCATGCACACGGAAGGTGTTGGCAAAAATTGTGCTATTACATGACCCCCCTCCACTTTTTGGGGGGTAAATTCCTGCATTTTCAAAATGGTAAATCACCCTGTTAATTATAATCTTAAAGAGTAATATTCCCTTTTTTAGGAATGTACAAATTGAGATACACCTGTCTGAGAAGCAACGTCTTTGAAACCCTTGATAAGTTAAGCATTGTGAAAATTAGTAGGGCCTAGATGGGCAATTCTCCCTACCACGTATAGCTGATTTACAGTATTTCAGGCACCTGCAGGTTAATTTTGACTGATTTTGTAGACAAAAACTTAGGAAAACCTATAGAAAATTTACATATATTGGCTTTATTTCAATGCGAAATGAATGAATTTTCAAACCAACTTGAAAAGTGTTAAATATTTATAGGTATGAAATGGAAAAATAGTGAATGCTAGTTTACCATTATTTTAAACCAAAGTTATGCCATGAACTTTGCAAATTTCTAAACTTAATCCTTATGACTTGTCTACATATTTCCCAGAATGCACCTTGATTTGGGCTAGTCTGCAGGTACACTTCAATAATTAAGCTATCCGTGGTTGGGAGAATTTGGCCGGGGCTTAAGATAGATTTTGAGATTTTTTCTTTTTCTCTTTTTGTTACTTTTTTTTAATTTTCCCCCCTTACCATTCAGATTTAGAGATTTTTTCGTTTTTTCTTTTCACTCTTTTTTTTACTTGGCTATGCCCTTACCATTCAGATGTCTCCTGGATGTCCGTCTGGACAACGCCATCTTGGACCGCGGGCTTTACCGCCAGTTTGGCCACTTCGCGACCTTTGACCTCCCACAGGGGGTGAAGGTCACTCAGAGCCCGCGCTTTGAGGTCATAGTTAGCTTCCCTGTCTCTGAAAAGAATAAAACGTCTTTTTTATATAGAAATATTTTGTGAGGTGATATCTAAACAAAATAATCATTTCAACGGAACCGTGACGTTACCGCGACGTAACCACAGCGACACAGACTTGTTGTCACATCGCTATAAATAGTGGCTCCCGTAACCGCCACTTCATTCACATTCCAACCACCATCCAAGCAACATCTCCTGCGATTTTAAATTTTAGAGTTGATGTAAACAGGAAGGATTGATAAATATTAATGGTATATATTTATGTCCAAACAAATCAAACTTGTTCTCATTGTTATCTAATGTTAGTTAACATATATATTCCAGTTATTATCGACAATTCTAATAACCAGGTACATGTTGTAAATTATATATATTTGTTCTTCTCCTTTTGTTGTAAATGGATTTCCTCTGTCCTTTTCTTATTCAAGGTTGGCGACAAGGATTACTTTTCCCACGTTGAGTATAGGTTCATAATCTCCTAGTTCTATCAGGCTTTGCTCCAAATAATTAATTTGTAGTTTTGAATCCTGCTTTACTTTTTTCTCAAATGGCCTTTTATCAATAACTTAATTTACTATCACCCAGTACCAAACGCCAAAGTTAACAACCAACGTTTAGTATTCTAAAAACCCATATATATTTACCTTTTTTCCAGCTGAACAACTTTGACTTTGTGAAAAATGCTAATACTTTAGACCTGGAATGACGATTTCGTACATCTACTTACATTTTATTGCTTACTAGGGGAAAAACATACCAATACAGCAGAACCTGATAACGTACTATAAGGCCAATTAAAAAGAAAATTGCGTTCAGGTAACATAGGTCGGAAAAAGAGGGTAGGTAGGTCGATTTTTTTTTTTTTAACATTTTTTTGTTTTAACTTGCCCCGATAGACTCCGGCATTTGTGAACATTTAGAAATTACACCAGACACCCTCCACAACAAGTTATTACTGCTGAAATACATCTTTTGATCAAATATATGCTGTTCCCTGTCATCTGGGTCATTTCTATTGAATTTTTATATTTCTTAGGGAAAAAATGGTCAAAAGAATGTAGGGTAGGGCCAAAAAAAATAGGGAAGGTCGGTTACCTTTACACAACATTTTTTTAGGCCTATGTATTCTTTTTAACCTAGTTATAAAGTGGTAAGTAGAGTCCATACCTCAAGTGTTTGCTAATTCTGTCCTGGGTGGTCTTGACCAGTTTGTTTCGCGCGTCACTGAAGTCGTCCTTCGCATTCTGGACTATCTTATCTGCACCACTGTATTTCTGCTCCGAGCTTTGTATGAAGAAAAATGTTACGAATTGATAAGGATATGAAAAATAATGGACGTCTAGGTCGTACAACACAAATTAGTTGAAAGTAGGTTTGAAATACGGCTTTTTGGGTGTATAGTCTTAGGATCTCAGGACAAATTTGTTGTCTCCTATATCCCAATATTTAAAGACTTAAATTTTTGTAGAGTAAAATATTCCTTCTTTATTCTTTTGTCTCCCAAGTAGTTGCTTGATTCTGAAACTTTAACTCTAAAATAAAATATGTTTTTGGGTAAACCTTTACACTGACTGAAATGTGACTCATTATCATGTATTTCAAATCCAGTGACATAAACATGTCTATGTGAGAAAACTAGAATTATGTCTCATGAAAAGTAAGCCGTCTTACATGCCGATACTGTGGACCAGTAGAGTCTGTCTCATGATACTCTGAGATCGGTCAGTCGCAAAATTATACCATGGCCGGCTGAAATGAGAAGAAATATCTGTTTCAGTATACCTGTATCCATATTTGTTAATTAAGTTATTTCTATATAAAAACTATATCCCAATAAATGATTTTCCAGACCAGGCTACCTAGTGTGGAACATAGGCCACAAATTGTTACCCAGACAAGCTTGGGGTTATTTTCTCTTTGAGCCTTTGTAAATTGCTGATTTTACACCACCTATAACTTGTGATATATTCAAAATTGCATAACTCTGTTTATATGTATCAATAGCTATAATCTTTGTCTTTTTTTCTGATATATGTGTCATCTGTGTGGATGGAAGGTATATGTTTTAAAATAATTTTTCAATAATAAAAGTTTCTGGCCAATCAAAGAGCCCCAATCAGCGCTTATCAGCACTTCATAACATGTGTCGACCCGCACGGCCCAGTGGTCGCCATAGCGACACCCAGACAAACAAAGCCACTAGACCATGACGGCCAGGTCGGGAAAAGACTCTATTACAACTATGAAACTTGAAACTTTTTCCCTTAAAATTTGTGAATGTAAGATTCATAAAACATATTGTTCAAATTAAATAAACAACTATCAAATTTGAAAACAGCTTAAACACAAGTAATATATCCAAGAATCTCTTGGATATAGGCATAGAGCTCTGCCGTACTTAAGGCCGTATTCCACATACCGAAAGTACACTGCCGATTTGCAGCTGTGTACATTAGGCATTACCGATATATAATCTGTGGCATTGCCGATAGAATTTTATGAACGTGTTGGTAAATTTTGCACTTTCGTGGCCAATATTGCACTTTCAGCAGCCGTAAGTGTGCCGAAAGTATGAGCCGCCAATATGGAACGGGTCAATTTTGGCAGTGCATACTTTTGGTATGTGGAATACGGCCTTTAATCTTTATTTCTTACGGGTTATAACAAAAACTGCCCTGTCACCGACCGTTTCTGGGCCTTTGCCTTGGCCTCCGGACAAAAGTCCTCCCAGGTGTGGTAGCCCAGCTCCTCCTTCTTGATGCCTCTTTGGGCCCGCCTGCTGGGCCTGAAACTGTTAATAGGGACACATCTTTATTATTCTGAAATTGTTTCATCATAAAACCCTTGGTTATTACACCCGCGAAACACATCTTTAAACATGTGTTATCATTTTAGTTATTGGTCTCTTACAGTCTTGCAATTATTGTTTGTGGGATTATTGGGGGTGTAGACGGGGGGGGGGGTCCCATGTCACTTGTCGAATTTAAAAAATGGCCCTGTCGCATGTCATTAAACTTCCATTTTTCCCAATGTCCCATGTCGAATTTAAGAAATGGCCCTGTCACATGTCCATATCTTTTTTAAGCCCCTGTCCCCTGTCGAATTTAAGAAAAGAGCAGTGTCATTTGTCACTAAATTGTCATGTCGCCTGTCGAATTTAAAAAACGGCCATGTCGCCGTGTCGAATTTAAGAAATGGCCATGTCGCAGTGTCGATTTTAAGGGTCTACACCCCCATTATTGTCTGGCCAACCCTTTAGGGTTCTTTTACCAGACTGCACAAGTCTTACGATTATCATGAAACTGATAATCGATTATGACTCGACATGTTTCATGCAACTTACTCCTGGAGTGGTCCCCATCTTCCCAAAGGTTATAGGTGTGACGGATCTATGCACAAAAAAGGCTCTTATTTGGCAAGGGCCAACACAAGGAATTCTGGTCTCTCGTTTCTACAGTAGATGATAGTATGCTACCCAAGGACATAATGAAAGTGATAGTATACTACCCAAGGACATAATGGAAGTGATGGTATGCTACCCAAGGACATAATGGAAGTGATAGTATGCTACCCAAGGACATAATGGAAGGGATAGTATGCTACCCAAGGATTTAATGGAAGTGATAGTATGCTACCCATGGACATAATGGAAGTGATAGTATGCTACCCAAGGACATAATGGAAGTGATAGTATGCTACCCAAGGACATAATAGAAGTGATAGTATGCTACCCAAGGACATAATGGAAGTGATAGTATGCTACCCTGGGGACATAATGGAAGTGATAGTATGCTACCCAAGGATATAATGGAAGTGATAGTATGCTACCCAAGGACATAATGGAAGTGATGGTATGCTACCCAAGGGCATAATGGAAGTGATGGTATGCTACCCAAGGACATAATGGAAGTGATAGTATGCTACCCAAGGACATAATTGAAGTGAAAGTATGCTACCCAAGGACATAATTGAAGTGATAGTATGCTACTATTGCTATCCAAGGACATAATAGAAGTGATAGTATGCTACCCTGGGGACATAATGGAAGTGATAGTTTGCTACCCAAGGACATAATGGAAGTGATAGTACACTACCCAAGGACATAATGGAAGTGATAGTATGCTACCCAAGGACATAATGGAAGTGATGGTATGCTACCCAAGGGCATAATGGAAGTGATGGTATGCTACCCAAGGACATAATGGAAGTGATAGTATGCTACCCAAGGACATAATTGAAGTGAAAGTATGCTACCCAAGGACATAATTGAAGTGATAGTATGCTACTATTGCTACCCAAGGACATAATAGAAGTGATAGTATGCTACCCTGGGGACATAATGGAAGTGATAGTTTGCTACCCAAGGACATAATAGAAGTGATAGTACACTACCCAAGGACATAATGGAAGTGATAGTATGCTACCCAAGGACATAATGGAAGTGATAGCAGGCTAGGAAAATCTGCATGTCCACGTGTCCTCAACGACCAGAAAATTGGTGTGGACGACCAGAAAATGAATTCTTTGCTACCCCAGAACATAATGGATGTGATAGTATGCTAGCCAAGGACATAATAGAAGACTGAATGAGTTATGTCTCAGTAGTCTTACCCTACGACTTCAGAGGACTTAGATGTGTTGGACCGGCGTGCAAAACTGTGCTTAGACCGGGCGCTGGCTCGGCCTGATCCACTATACAGAAGAGATAGGTAAGTGTATCAGGATAACAGTATCCGGATATTTATATGATTAAAAAATCTCTAAAAAGTACCACCTGAATGTACATTGTTATTGACATTTTTTCCTCTTGGAAAAAATTGTAAGAAAAAAATTATGACCACGATGAAAGATCTAGAAACGTGGATTAATTGGTGCACCGTTACTACAATACTGTTTGTGTTTGTGCTTTTTGACAAGTATAAGTTTCAATCAAATTGACAGTTATACCAGTAACCAAGGTTTTTCCTATTTTTCCTCCTAGAATTACTCCAAATTAGCAGTATGCAAGTGGACACAGATATAAAACTCAGGGTACCAACCGAAATTCAATTTTCAAATTCCCTGTTTTCCCTGAGATTTCCCTGTCCCACAGCAATTTTTCCCTGCGACATATCCAGCAAGTTGTTCAAATTTAAAAGCATCTGTGCGCAGAAAAAATTTGGACAACCCAACAACAAAAACTCGAATCCCTAATATCTTGAGAATCAGGAATTTCAGAACCTGGCCAAATGAAATTCCCTGTGTTTCGGCAAAATTTGCAAATTCCCTGTTTTCCCTGTCAGAGAATTTTGTTTGCCATTTTCCCTGTTTTCCATGTGTGGTTGGTACCCTGAAAAGTTTGGACTTTTTACTTACATCCTTGAGTTGGCGACACTGCCCCCCTGTTTCAGATCACCGCTGTGATGGGACTTTCTCAGTCCCATGACCATTTCCTTTGTGAGCGGGGTACGCCGACGAAGATGTTTTGACTTGAGGTTGTTGATTGATGTCAAAAACATGAATATCGCATCTAAGCGTTCTTCAAGTTGCTTCTCTTTTCGTTCTGTCCGACGTGTGTTTCTGAAAATAGAAACAGAAAAATTGTAGTATCAATAAAGTCTTATTATTCCAATAAGGTTCTTTTTTGGGCTATCTGCAACCTTTGAATTCACTCTAGATTGGTCTTTTAAAAATGTTCCTATCATTTCTTCATCTGGTAAAGTATATTAGGAGTTATGGGTTCGTTTTTTTGGTTTACTCCATACATTTAAAAGACTATTTCGGCATAATCATATTTATTCTTGGTGAGCTCTCTTGATCTTTTCTACATACATCTGAAATGTAAAAATTTTAAAAACAAAATAGGAAATACTCACATAATATTCTTCTTTTTTATCTGCATGGTCAACGTTTCGGGACAAAACGCCACTGTGTACTTGCGACCTTTGTTTCCCATCAAAAGATGGCTTGACAGTTTCTGAATGACCATCTCTCTCGATTCTGGAGATGCTGCAACTTTCTCTGCATTTTTCTGTTAACAAAGAAATTCCCCTAGTTTATAGATATACAAAAGGATTTTCTCGGTTGATAATTTCTTACGTATTATCACGAGACATGAACATTTAGAGAGGAGAATCATCCAGGAAAGCACCAACGTTATCTTGATTTATATTTTGAATGATGAGAAATCCTTCATTTAAGCAATAGCACTAAATTCAATCTGTTGGAAATTGAAGGTGTTATCTAATATTCTCTACACTATATTGCACTCTTAGTTAAAAAATCATGAGACCTACCATTCGGTGTTAAAAAAGAGACATTTTTAATTAAGTGTGGAAGATATCATATCATAGGATATTTTTCATGTTCTCCTAAATAGAATACCAACCACTTTTTTAAAATGCAGACCACTTTGTTTTTAAAATTTAGATATACATTTAAAACCATGTCCTACTTTGCAGAAGGCGATGTGGTCTAAGTAGAACTGCCCCCCATGCACTGCTGTGCGGCGGGATGTCGTCTCCTTCAGATAGCTTCTGATGTCCGCCAACCCTGACCGCTCTTTGTATTCTGTCGCCTGAGTGGTTTTTTCACCATCATCACCTTTTGCCTCAGATTGCTGCAATAGAAGATCATGTATTTGAATTTGCAACATTACATTGAATTTAAAAACTTGTTTATGGTCGAAATCCAATCAAGGGCAGAGAGGGTCCACCAGGGACCACCTCAACCCCCAGAAAAAATTAATACCATTATACTGAATTTAAAGCATAACACTTCAGCCCCATTTGATACAAAAATTTTAATTAAGGGGTTTATCATTATTAGATTTAATTGAATAGTGGTTCAGTTGCTATTCACTTGCCAACCCAGTCTTTCTTATCTAAATGGACATATTACATGAAAAACATACAGATCTCATTCAGTTTTCGCGTCTGTAAACTAACTCAATCGGAAAACATAAGTAGTCTATATGAATATGGATTTTATGATATCGATGTCAATTATGGTTCAACTGTGAGTAGTATATAAAAACGTCACATATTGACAGGGAGTGTCAGACTTCAGAAAATCACAATTGTAAAAAGATATTCATAAATCTATAAGCTATTCATTCATGGTGAAATATATCAAATCATATCATTTTGTGCAGATTTGGCATTTTTTCCTGTTATAAAAGTTCTTATTTGACGACAAGCAATTAATTAATTTTGCCATATACATGTCTTTCCTGTATGGAGAGCTCACCTTTGCACTGGAAGCATTGTCCTTCTGCTGTCCTTCTGTGTGTCTGATTGGCTCATTTATAACCTGTAACAAATCAGATAATGCAATTTAGCATAGTAATTAATTGATTACCCCAAGAGGTGCTCCGGCTTTAAATGGTCAGGATTTAATACTGGAAGAACGTGTTCATCCATTTGTAAATTAAAGTTAAAAGTCAGTTTCATAGTGGTTAATGCTAAAGTTAACTTAGTGGATGGGATATAGATTATACCAAGAGAATAAGGAAAACAGTTTTTACATTAATAGATCTATTTCTTTTTTTTCTCTTTTGGTTGCAGAAGAATGGCTCATAGAAAAATTCCATTTTTTACTTTGTATAAATGAAATAATTCATTCAGCTTATAAATAAATGTTTGTAAAAAGGCCATGCTTACAACATGATGCTGTTCCTTTGGGGGTAGCGCCAAACCCAGGGTTTTGCAGAAAAGGGCATGGGAGTCAAGACAGACATCTCCAATGTTTTGGTAGGGGCGGTGCTGATCTGTAAAGTGACCCCGGCTGAGGTTCACTCGGTAACGGGCTTGTCGGGCTTTATGGGCAGCCAGGCAGTCAGCCGGACGAGTAGCAAAATCTTCGGCTGTCCGGAATGCGACAGGTTCTGGCACTGACAAGTCAACTGTAGGGACGAAATGTAAATGGAGATTTTAAGAGATTTCTTTAGATAGCTGGAGTAAGTTAGCAGGAAATCAATTTAGGTCAATTTTAGCTGAATATTTATTTCAGTTGATTATAAAGTTCAAAGGTTCTAGGCCCTAGTTATCTTTGTCTTTGACTTTGACCAAAAATAAAGATTAGATTGTCAGAATTGGTTGAAAAAAAAAAAAAATGGTTATCAAAAATGAGCCTTTCTAAATTAATTCCTCAGTGAGTCAATCCTGAAAACTTAGTCAAGATAGTATGTTTATTCCACATATAGAGTAGAGGAGCCAGTTTCCGCGCATTAAGGGCAAGAAGTTAAGCTTTAACAAAATATTTAAAGAAAAAAATTATATTTTTAATATTTTTTCTTCCATATTCAGGGGAATGTCGTCTATGAACATAATCATAATAAAAAAAATTAAAGTTTGAAAATATTTTTGTAATATCTTAAGGTTTTACTTTAACGTGTTAATTCTTCAGTTTCCGCGCACCTGGAGCCTATTTCCGCGCATTTTGGTGTCAGTTTCCGTGCATTTCCCATATTTTAGGTGTTAAATGAGTAAAATATCTTATAGAGAGAAAATATGATACATGGGGCATCAGAAAAAGATTATCTGTTGATATCATGTTATCTTTGGTTTATATTATTTTAGGAAAGTGTCTTAAGATTATATAAAACCTTGTTTTGAAAAATTTTTCTTTTTATTTTCTTGCGAAAAATGTTTGAAAATTTGGAAATCTCGGAAAAATAGGTGAAAAATGCGCGGAAACTAGAGACTGTCTAATTTATTGTCCTTAGTTTCCGCGCAGGGGCCTATTTTCTATATTATCCATGAAATTTTATGTTTATGACATTAAAATGATCGTATATCACTTTAAACTAATATCTATGACATTTTTTAAGAGAAAATTATATTTTTTCTTGAAGAAAATGATGTTATGCTCCTTATTTCAGAAATATTAAAGGGGCATTCTCGTCCGTGCGACGGAAGTATTTTGCTAAGTTGTAACCGCCTGACGGCCGCGCCAAATTCGCGACGTGACCAATAACGTTGCGTTATTACGTTCTGAAAGGGCAAAACACGTCGCCAGTGATGGCGTCGTCAGGCTAACGTCGGCGTATGTAAGCTTAACGACGGGAGGACGAGAATGTCCCTTTAACTTTTTAAGGATCCCATCATTTTCCTTAATAATAAGGACATTGAAACATATTTGGCCTTAGAATACATAAATATGTATGAAACATCATTAAAAATGACAAATTAATTGCATAAGAACATTATTTTGGGTCTGGCATTTTAAAAATAGCATATCTAATACCTAGAGAAAAAATGCGTCCATAAAATGCGTAAAATGCGCGGAAACTAGAGATGCGCGGAAACTGGCTCCTCTACTCTATTTATAGATCTCTATATTTTTGTTTATTGTAAAACTATTGCAATACATCTAGATCTAATATTCTCACCTTCTGGAACAGCGAACTTGTTCCTTGCATAGCGGATGATGTCTTTATGCCAATTATGATGATGACGGTGCAACATTTTCGCAGCAGCAGGTCTTTTACTGTAAATTAATAATCTTAGGAATTAGTTTTCTACAAAATACAAGACGTCAACTTCTTATCTTATTTATTATCCCAGCCATTCTAAAGTAGACAACCCTTCTCCAGTTTCGCTGAGGCCAAGGCAAAGCAAGGCCAAGGGCGAGGTGGCGACGGGCCAAGTTTGACTTCAGTATTTGACAATTTGCGTTACTTTTCTTTAGTTTTAAAGGCTGTTGATCATATTCTGGATCATTTCTAGGCTGAACAAATATTCACATATCTATTTTTAACATTTGGGTACACCGAACCCATGAAAGTACCTAAAAACGCAAGAAAATAATCATGTTATCTTACCCAACAGCAAATCATCCGTCCGTCCATCTTGTCTCTAACAAGTTACTTAGCAACGCGTCACTTAGTAACGCATGTTTCCATGGTAACCGGACGTGACGTCACATCCGGTAGTTTCTGGACATGCGCAGAGCATCTTTGTACTACTTCCGCCAAAATTTGACGAGTTTGTGAGACGTAAAGAAGAAAAATGACAAATTTTGCGATACTTTGGCCGCGGTGATGGAGAAGTGAAAAGGAAATGAAAGGTAATGTTCTTCAGACGTTGTTACGGTTGTAAAAGAGTGGGGAAGTTTATTCTTATTAGATTGGCGTCAGGAAGTTGAACCTGAATCTGCTGCTCTTGAGCCAGTTGAGGCCGAGCGAGTGAGGCTTAGCCTGAGCATGACATGACATGAGGCCCAGTCCTGTCTTTACTTGTTAGTTGTAGGCTTAGTGTTCAGACTTTTGTCTTGATGTCACTTGTGATAAGCCCTAGGCTTAGGCTTTGTTCATTCTGTCTGGCTCTGCTCCTCTGCTCCTCAGTTCCTTCTCCTTTTCAGCCCCCCCCCCCCCCTCCCCCACCAAACCCGCTGCCCATCCCGCCATTCCCGGTCACTGGCGGATCCAGCCAGGATTTTGGAGGGGGCAGAAAAAAAACAAAAACAAACAAACAAAGGAGAAAATTAGAAAGAAGATGGCCAAAATTATTAGAAATACATCAGAATTTCAAATACATCAGAATTTGGTATCAAATGATAGGAATTTACAAGGGGACCAACTTTCTAATTCAAAATTTTTCTCTAAAATTAATATTTATTCCGATTTTTTGGCATTTCTTAGAAAATTAGCCTTAAAATACTGATAATTTTGGAAATTTGATGAGTACTAAAAATGTTCTATGGTAACCATGGCAACCAAAATCAAAGATGAAAATACATTTCCTAAATCATACGATAATGCACTACATATTAACTATAAACTTTGTCATCACATCAAAGTTTAAGAAATCTGAACTTGAAAAAGAAAAATGCACTACCATTCCTCTTAGATAAATTCCGTTTTGGTGCCGTCAGGAAAGGGTTAAGTAAATTTTCAAAAATTTCAGACCCCCCCACCCCCCCTTGGGTCAAAGTACGCATTGGATTTATACAGGCATGTACGCAAATTTTCAAAAATTCCAGACCCCCCCCCCCCCCCTTGGTGCGTACATACTTTATGGAAGGCCCCTAAACCAGTCTGGAAATTTTGCATTTATTCACCGGCCTATCCCCCTCCAAGCCCGTTCCTTGATACAGTTATTTAACCTTGATTCAGTTAAATGTAATCCGAATAATCCTTTACTTTTGTTAATTGTAATAATGATCACATGCGGCCATGCTACC
Source organism: Lepidonotus clava (assembly GCA_936440205.1). Taxonomy (NCBI): domain Eukaryota; kingdom Metazoa; phylum Annelida; class Polychaeta; order Phyllodocida; family Polynoidae; genus Lepidonotus; species Lepidonotus clava. The sequence continues at coordinate 13,603,089 of OW387138.1, forward strand.
ATTAAGTAAACCTCCATTCACCATTGACTAAATCAAATAATACAATAAAGATCAATTTCGTTAAAACGCATCATTTCTGTACATTCCAATGTTTTTCTTTTACAATCCCGATCGAAGTTCCATGGACGCATTGATCTTACTTTTAATGTGCCATTTTATCATAATTTATATGGTGCATGGCCCGGCCCTTACTTTTTTTTTCTGATTCCCTGTCATGCGCCAAGCATTTCTGATTTTGCCGCCTATGAAATTTGTTTTAAATTTTGTTATTGGCCCAACAAAAACATCAGAAATGTCAAGTCTTTTCATTACAAAAATAGATAAACAAAATAAACAAATAGGAATCCTGACCGCCTCCCTATCTACTTTCTCTTTCGTCCGCTAAACAGGACACAGTTTTTCTATAGATCAAAAGTTGCACATTGGCAGCATCCCTGTAATTGACATAATTGACATAATTCACTTGAACTTCTGAGGCAAGAATGTACTTTCAATATCAGTTACTAGGTTTCACATTTTTACATGACAGGCTTACAGTGAATCAGAATAGAATCATCTAGTTGTCACGATTTTGTAATACAATCATTATTACAATAATAATATCATCATCATGATCCACCAGTGTCTTCCTAACACGTGGGTTTGTTTTCATTAGTAGTTCCAAGAACCGCCCACAGGTAAATCATTATAACCATGAAAAACATTCTCTGATTGGTTCTAGCTTTTCTCGGCCGACGCAGGACGACCAATGAAAACCAAGTTTACAACCAGGTCGCCCAGCCAGGAACCACTCTCCAAGCATAGCCAGATCACACCTCAATCCACCCATACTTGATGAGTACTACTCATCACCAAGAATCCGCCTGGAGACTACACAAAGAAAACACCGCACGATGGTGGTATGAGCAAGGCCCAGGGATGACGCGATCCCTCTGAGGCTGTAATACCTACCCCACCGACCAATGACTTGACAATGTTCAAGTTGGATGATAAACATGGCCACGAGGTTGGTTATCACCCTCACCAAACAGGGTCCAATGATACCGGCACGCGTGATCGGCGAAGTCTGGTCCCAGTGGAAAAGGTCAGTAGGATTTTTTTCATTCATTCTCAAGTTTATCTCACACTCACAGGCTTTACCACTGACTCTACTCGGCTGTCTACTGGCTGTTGCTTATCTACTAATTTTACATAACTGGTAAGGTTGTGTTTTTTATTTCATTTCTTGCATTTTTTCTTACTTGAACCCTTATTCCATATTTTTAATACATTGAATCTGATAATACCTGGTCCATTTGCGACCTGATTATTGGTGTTAGCAATGGGAATTTGGTCTCAATTTAGGTCAAGCTGAATGTAATTTTAGAGGATTATTTCATCACTTTCAACCGGCATTTCTAGGCATCTTTTCTTGGAAACTGTGAATCAGTCTTAGGCAAAAATAAATCCGGGTCTAAATATAGGTTGTTCCAAGGTCCTATTATGTTTATTTTAGGTGGATTAATTTATTTGACAAATGCTTTGCATGCCATAAGCGGATTCTCAAAATATTAAGCAGTTTTGTTTAGACGTCATCAAAATTAACGGTTAAACATTAAAGGGGGGGGGGGGGGGACAAGTGAAATTCAGTTATTTTTCAATATATATTCTATTTCCCAGATTTAATACTTACAAAGATGTGCATAACTTCTGTATCGTCACATATAGCTCCCTTTGATAGTTGGTGAAGTTTTCTTATCAGAAAACGTTTTGGGTGCCCTGTCTTTTTGAGACAACTTTCCCTCCAAATTAGAAGACGTGACAAAATTAATGTAAAACTTGGTCGAGTTAGTAAAAAAAAATAGTAATAAAAAAACCTATGTAGACTCAACATTAAACATCTGTACGGACCAGAAGTCATCCTTGCTTCTAAATAGTTACAGAAAATATCATTTTGACATTATATACTCTACAAGAATCAACAACGTCCTAAACTAAATGCTTGCCATCTCTGTGCTTCAGCCTCATAGAATTAAGAATTTAACCATGGATGTACTCAAGTCGATCGCCTACCCCGACGAACTTATGGCCCTCGTCAAATTCAAACTTGGAGGATGTAGTACGGTACAGCCAAAGCATGATTTAGTAAGTTTATTTCTCTATTTCAGTATGTTTCTCATGATTCATGTATTAAAAAATACTAATACTGCATGATAGATTGATCAAGGTGTACATATTTTTTAAGGACACTATGCAAAGCTGCAGTCTTTATACAACTTAATTTAATGCATTTCCATATTCCAAACATACACATTCATTTAAACAGTGAATAAAGGTATCTTTTTGTGGCAGAGGGAATGGAAAACTTACTTTTACTTTTCCATTCTGCAGTGTCTGAAATTAAGGGTGCATCCTTCACCCGAGTTGCATGATTTTGCAGTAGGGTGCATGATTTTTTAAAGTGTGCACCCGGCAGATGTACAACTTTTTTTAATTGAATAGATAGCCTTATATCACTGAGGGTGCACTGAAAGGTTCCCGGGTGCGTACTTTTCAAAGCTATGCACCCAGCATTTACATAGATTTAAACCTTAATTTCGGACACTGATTACCTAAACCAAAAACATTGTTGTGTTCAGGTATCCAGACCACCGCTAATTATTTGCTCTGATCCTAACTTTTTTTTCAAAGAAAAAGGCTAAACTTCTATGAAAATGAGCGAGTAAATTCAACATTTAATATTTTTTTAACCCTGAACTATATGCGCCTATCATTCATGTTTAAAAAATATTAAGAAAAAAAGATAAATCGGACCTTCTGATCCTGTCTTCTTTTAACCCTGACACCCGAACCTAACATCTTTTTGGCCTTATGCATTTTCTCCCCTCCTTTCCAGGCGAAAATGTCGGAGGACAAGAAGACGTGTTATGATTTCCTCAATAAAACAAGTCGTAGTTTTGCTGCCGTGATCCAGGCACTGGACGGAGAGCTGAGGTAAGAATTAATGACTTGGCAGTCACATAAAAAGATCACAGGGTCGTTTTATAAGCATGGTTTCGTAATCATGCTTTAAATAATGCCTACCGCGTTTGTTGATGATCTATTTTAAAATTGGTCTCATCTGAGGTCAGATTTGTTGTTATCAAAATGCCTCTGAGGCAAAGTTTGATTTGACACTTTATCTCATCAGAGACTGAAATAAAAATGAGTTCACAATGCTTGTTTAATATGACGACAGATAGATATTTCATAATTTACGTTTCATATTTCCTATCGATCATAATTTGTATACCTAGATTTCAAAGGTGTAGTTGATCGAAACGGATATTTAACAGTAATTACTCCGATGAGTATCAAGTACTATAACGAAGACCATGATAAAGTCTGGCTGCAAAACAAAAATGTGACTCTTACCACGTAGTTAGCAAAGGTCGCTGATAATATCAGCGACGTCATAAATGGAAATTAACCCATTACCACGTATTGCTCAAAACGCACTTTTGATTTCATAAAGAGGCCTTCCGTTGATTAAGTACTTCAGCATCAGCGGCTAAAGGGGCGGGGGATGAGAATTTTGTTTTTGAATGTGTGTATATCTACGTCCCTATAACAACAATTAAATGCGTATGTCAGGCGACAGCGGAAGTCTAAAATTCTAGGGGGGGGGGAGGGGGGTACACGTCCTTAGTGGAAGGCTTGTACATGTGTATTTAACCGAAAACCAAAAAAAAAAAGAGGATGGAATAACATTACCTTGTTGAAAATAACCCATAAATCAGCCGAAACCTCCTCCTGTGTTTCCAGGGACGCGGTGTGTATCTTCTACCTGGTGCTGCGGGCCCTGGACACCGTGGAGGACGACATGACCATCCCCCTGGAGGAGAAGGTGCCCATGTTGAAGGTCTTCTACTCCCACCTCCAGGACCCCTCCTGGACCTACCACAACAGTCAGGAGAAGGACCGCATCGTCCTGGAGAAGTTTACTGCAGTGAGTACTAAAATCAGAGATAGATAAGTTCTCCGATTTACGTTTGGTTTCAGAGTTTTTTACGTCATCTCCTCAAATAACCATTTTCAATATTAATTTCTTAGATCACGTTTTATAGCATTTTAAGAAAATTTAAATTTTTCTTTCGAGGGTTTCCATTTTTTTCATTAACCCTTACTTTCATCGGGGCATAAGAAATGTAGTAAAATTCTTTACGGGACGTAGATTGATTATCTGAATTCAAGACATTACAAAACAGATATATAGGTATTTTCTGGTAGGGAGATTTAAAAGATGTTTAGTCTTTTACACTACCAAACTCATCAAAGCCTTCCAATGAGTAAAAATCCATTGCGTTTAGGCCTGGCCATGTCTCCACACCAAATCCATTATTTTCATCTCATACTGAATGTCTATAAAAGAATATTCTGTACCAAATCTTCAAACTTGAATTAATATTTCATCACAATCGATAGTCCAGTTAGTTCATATCATTAATATACAAACAAAAATTAGAAAAAATAGAGTAGTTGCATGGTACAGCACTTCTGAACTGTGGATGAAACATTTTACAACTTATTGCAGAATATGGAAGAATTTCATCAAAATAACAATATAGAATTATTTCCAGTGGTCGTGGTCAATATAACCGTCGTGTTTTAGAATAATTGGTCATCTATTTAATGATAATGATAACATAATGAATAATATATCCAAGTTCTTAAAAAGTGCTAATAAACTGAATCTTGATTCCTGTTAAGATCTCGGCAGAATTCCGCCGCCTGAGTCCCATGTACCAGGAGGTGATCAGCGACATCTGTCATCGAATGGGGGAAGGTATGACCAAGTACCTGGACCGGTCTCCGGACACGCTCGCTGACTGGGATGAAGTAAGTTTTTATAAGTTTCTACAACTTAATCGTTTGAGTCTAGTGAGGAGGCGAACTACTCCTCTGAGCCTAGGGTACAAGCAATAGGATATCAGTGTACCACGCCTTGGATCAACTTTGAAAAGATGAGCTGAAAATAAAAGATCATTTTAGTAAAATGTTGTGTTAAAACAATTCGGTTCATAGTATAGTGCTGGCATATTTTGTACAGACCAGTGCTATCTATTCCTGGGAGTTCTGGAAAATCTGTTATGAAAAAGCCATGGGATTTGATAAAGAGACATGGAGACATCTATTTAAGTTGAATATTTTCCTCCAAAAATCTAGTATGTTATCAAAAAAGTATCTTCCACAGTACAAATTTTGAAAATTTAACTTAATTAGATTATTTAACCCAGAAAGGTCATCAATACCAAATAACTATATTTTCCATTCCTCTTCCAGTATTGTCATTACGTTGCCGGTCTGGTGGGAATTGGTCTGTCGCAGCTCTTCTCGGCTTCCGGCCTGGAGGCGGCCCAGGTCGGGGAGGACACGCGTCTCTCCAACTCCATGGGGCTGTTTCTGCAGAAAACCAACATCATCAGGGACTACCTGGAGGATGTGGTCCAGGGCAGGCTCTTCTGGCCTAAGGAGGTGAGCTGCTGAGGTTCATATAGAGCAGGGTGAGCTGCTCAGGTTTATATAGAGCAGGGTGAGCTGCTCAGGTTTATTTTTTTTTTTTGAATTGGTTTATTAACCTGGCTCACCTCGGCATGACCGGTTTTCTGGTGAGTCCAGCGTAAGTACATTACAGAGGTTTTGTCATCTCCAGTAGGATTATTATATAACTAACATCTACAATATAGTAACATATATGATAATATCTATAGTTGACAGCATATGAATATATCAGGAGTATAAAATGCTAAACATATACAATGATGCTATGACTAGGTATATCGCGGGGTGAGAGGACACTCATAGTATGGTATGTCATGTTTTAGGTTTTTGATAACAATAAATAGACTAGGTTCATCAGCAAGGGGCTGGGGTACTATCACTCAGTTAGCATCCATGACTTGGATTTTGCCTTAAAACAATCATAACTATCTATAAGTCTCATTGCAACAGGTAAGTTGTTCCACAAAAAGGGACCATAGTAGAAAATGTTACATTTGAATTTTTCACAATTGGGTTTAGCTAGTTTGAATATGTTGGCTGCACGTCTTCTTGTCCTTACGTTTGATCTGTCTAATCTATGAATTTCAGATTGTTGTTTATACATGAAATTGTAAACATGGGCCTCTCTTCTTTTTTCTAGCAGGGCTACTTGACAAGTGGCATGCAGTACATTTTCAGGTGTTCTGATTCTTGGTTGTACACAGATGCGAAGAGCCCTGTTTTGCAGAGTCTGTAATTTCGATAAGGATTTTTTATTAGTTCTGATTATATAGGGCAGGGTGAGCTGCTCATGTTTATATAGGGCAGGGTGAGCTGCTCAGGTTTAAATAGGGCAGGGTGAGCTGCTCAGGTTTAAATAGAGCAGGGCGAGCTGCTCAGGTTTAAATAGAACAGGGCGAGCTGCTCAGGTTTAAATAGAGCAGGGCGAGCTGCTCAGGTTTAAATAGAGCAGGGACTACCTGGAGGATGTTGTCCAGGACAGGCTCTTCTGGCCTAAGGAGGTGAGCTGCTCAGGTTTATATAGAGCAGGTTGGGCTGCTCAGGTTTATACAGGGCAGGGAGGGCTGCTCATGTTTATATAGGGCGGGGTGAGCTTCCCAGTTTGCATTGAGTTAAATGAGCTGCTCAGGTTCATATTGAGTTAAATGAGCTGCTCAGGTTTGAATTGAGCTAAATGAGCTGCTCAGGTTTATATATAGCAGGGAGGGCTGCTCAGGTTTAAATAGAGCAGGGTGAGCTGCTCAGGTTTATATAGAGCTAGGTGAGCTGCTAAGGTTTATATAGGGCTGGCTGAACTGCTCAGGTTTATATAGGGCAGGTTGATACTAACTGCTCAGGATACAGGGAGAATCACATAACAAAAAGCCGTCAGGGAAAACGGTGAAATTGGAAATGTGACCCAGACAGAAGGACCATAGTCCCATAAGATTTTGGGGTTGGGATGTCAGACTTTACTTTCGCTATGTTTTGTCTCAGTAATACTAGCAAAACGCTTTGGAAGGATTCGAACAACAAATGTATTCAAAACATGTTTGACCTTGTTGTTAGTTCACTTTTGATTTAGGAATTGTAGAAGCATGTTTTAAATAGTTTAATTACATGTTATACATCGCAAGTGTATTTATACATATACCATATAATGGCATTTTGACACATTATCAAGTGTTTTCTTGATCCAAATTTTATTTGCACACAAGGAAAATTTTACAAGTCAAAAGACGACATTCAATATTCAGTGTAGTCTTACTCTATAAACCCTACTTGACGTCAGGATTGGAGATATTTAAATTTCAAAATGAACTCGTTGTTATACAGAAAAAACTGAACATTTTCTCCCATTGTTTCAAGGTGTGGTCCATGTACGGTGATAAGCTGGAGGACCTAGCCCGGCCGGACAAACTGGACGATGCGCTGAACTGTCTGAACCATCTGGTGACCAACGCGCTGCAACACGTGCCGGACGTGATCACTTATATGTCGCGTATCACCAACCAGTCTGTTTTCAACTTCTGTGCCATTCCTCAGGTAAGCCACTCAATTGAGAAGTGGATAGGGGTTGAGTTTTTTTTTTCAAGATTCTGAATGCGAGTCGATGGAACTCGGGATTGCAGTATTTTCCTTCTCATTTTAAGAGTCTAGGACTTTGGTTTAGTTTATAAGGAGAGTTTGGTTGAATTGGGCAAGTAGTATAGAAAGGGGCTTTATGACTGAAAATGATAATTTTCTGCCTGGAGATTTCCTTCTCAGTCACATCTGTTCTCTAACATTTTTAGGTCTTGAAAAAATTTAAATGTTTTTTGTGACAACGTGAAAAAATGGTAATGAGAAAATCAATTTTTTAAGAATTATAAGATTAAACCCAAGATAAACCTTAGGATTTTATCTAATTTATCTTAAAAAGATTTTTTTAAAAATCAATAAGATTATTCCTTGAAATAAACCTTTGTAAAAATATTCTCTGTCTGTCGATGTTGTCAGGTGATGGCTATTGCCACGTTAGAGCGGTGCTACAACAACCCGGCCGTGTTCCGCGGGGTGGTCAAGATCCGTAAGGGTGAGGCGGTGCGTATGATGATGGAGGCCACCGACCTGGACAGTGTCAAAGCCATCCTCCACCACTTCACTAAACAGGTATGTAAATGGCTTACACCATTTTCAAAATTCATAAGATGACATATTGTAATGTTTGATTTTAAAGATTTACTTTTCAAAAGTTTAAAAAAGTAGACATTTCGAATATGTAAATGACATGCATGTTCTTCTTGGCCAAGAACAATAACTCTCGATTTTAGAGAAAATGTTTGAACTAATACAGTATAAAGGGGATTCTGTGACTGCTATTGACTCGATAGGCAATAATGTAGACGTTTGAAAATGCAGATCTCCAGTAATGCCGTTTAATACCTTAAACCTGTGTCAGTAAAGGTTTTTCTTTTAAAGAGTACTTTCACAGACTATATTTGTATCATATCGCCGATTCCGATGTAAAGTAAATGCTCATAAATGTGTTAAATCGATTATCAAAATATTGGGATATACACATATTCAGGTATTTATAACTTGCATATATATTTACTTGAAGATATTTTCTTTTCCATTCGACAGATTGAGTCACGAGTACCTCGCGACTCTTCCATCACAGCACGTACACGTATGGCAGTTCAGCACGCGTTAAATGTAACGCAAACCGAGAAAAGTTATGTTACAAGTCTACGCTTTCCACCACTGTATGTGTCTGCAACCATGTTAACAGCTGCCATTGTCTGGAATTATTGGACGTCTATAACAACTTTTGTTGATGGCATTTATGCATAAACTTAATATAAAATAAAATATTATAATGTGATAATCTATATTTTCATAAGAAACATTTTTATCCTTTTCTTAAATTTCCTAGAGATGGAAACCTGGCTTACTGACATTGGGAACAAGTTAATGGTTATCGTTATCTTTTTGTCGGAAAAATGTTATTATAGTATTTATATTGTATGCTATATTTCTTAATATGAGTATTGGTCTTTCGTCCATTACGGCGTGTATCTGAACTTCATTTCCTTATCCACCAGAGCCAAATATTAAAGCCAGTATTGAATCTATAGAAAAGAAAAATATAGCTACATTGAAGGTAGTACATGTAGACCAAGATTGGCCGACCAAGGCTGTGATACATTTAAGTGGATATCTAAATAAGTCTTAGTTTTTATTCAACCATGAGTTGCACTCGTTATCATGACAAAAGTATTGAACAAACATAATGTACTTATAATTATATAAAAGACAACCACTGAAGCTGAGGACCAAAAAGTTATAATGTTTAGTTTGTTTATCAAAATTCCTGAATATGTGGAGGGTTGTTTTTATCATGTTGATATAGGTTATATGGAGGATGAAACGATTTAGTACCTTTTTTCAGAGTATGTTTATAGTATGCCCGCGTGGAACGTGATACGAGCGATCGAAAGTGATGTAAGCAATTATGAAAGTGGGTCATGAGAATAGTGCTATAGTGGCTAGCTATATTTGACATTTAAAGGGTATATATCCGGTTTCATATAATATGATTTAAGGTTTCTACATGTAATTTGATTTAATCGACGATTCCTTGAAATACTTGAATGTGGCCAGTATTATGAAACGGTAATTGATATTGTCTTAATGTACAATTGAATTAGTATTTTAATGAGCGTTTCCAAAAAGCAAATTTCTTAAATTTGAGGTTAGGCATTCATGTTTATCTATGAGTGTACTTGTATTTGAGGACCATTTGATCCACTTTGTATTTGTAGGAAAAGTGTTGCATCAAAACTTATTTATGATGATGTCATATCTATTGATTACATCACTTTATGATGTCAGAATATTGAGGTCATTTTGAAATGAATGTCGGCATTACATCGCACAAATAGGAACAATAACTTCTATATTTTTGCAAAATAGCGTATGTTGTGTTCTGTTTTGCTTTACATAGACTTATATCTGGGCATGGCTATAGTCTCACTCGGCGGCAAATATGTCATTGACTAATGTATAGAATAGTTGAAACCAGCGATACCATAAGTGTTAATATGGTTTACTGTATTTAGTTTACGTGCCAATAATAAATATGTGAACATTGCCAGTCTGTAACCAGCCATAGTTCATGTGTGTTAAAGAGTAATCTAGGCTGGCGTTCAGATTTTTTTGAATTTCTAAACTTTTTAGAATTTATTGTATATGAGTAATTATACATGATCTCTAGAAAAGTAGGATGTACAGCATGTGGAATATAACAATGTTTAGGAGTTTTTTCAGGTGCAATTTGCTTTATGACATATAAATATAAGATACAAATACTGGTTCTATAACATATGACTACCGGTATATAGCTTTAAGGTATGTTTTATTGGAAAGGCTTGAATTCTTTAAATCTAAGTCTATTGGTGCTTATTCGCTTAGCCATTCCAGTAAGATATCAGAGTTCTCTACCACGGGCTTTCACTTGGTGTTCTCAGTAGCATGTAGGCGATAAGGAATTATCATGTACAGGGCAATTGTGTCTCTGTTGACTTAATAAACTCAAAACAAACCTGTTAAACAAGAAGTTGGGTTTCATTTTATCATAACATAGTAAACACTCTCATATTCACCATGTAACAGTGTTGATCCCTCTTGGTTTTTCATTTCACGGACACAGGTTGGAGTTTGGTGTAGTTCTTCGAATAAACTTCCATTAAGTCTAATCAAATTACATGATATCTCTAGTTTCGAACTGCTAACGGAGTATTGGCACTACACCTATAATTAAGTCTAATCAATCAGATATTTTTTTAGATTTTGCCCCCTACTTTTATCACTACTTTTTGTCACCATTAACATTTTTCGGCTATGACGCACTTTACAATGGACCAGAATTGTCTTCTACTAATGATTATGAATATAATGATGCTTATTTGACCCTGACCTTTATTTCTGCCTTTTCTTAGAAGTCTCGAAAAACTAAGTATGAAATGGTTCCTTACCAGAGATCCTACAAGCTTTGATCGTACTTTTTAGGGATTAATTTAAGCATTTGAAACAGTTTCATCTAGAGGAATATCAATGACGTGCACACAGGACTTTCAGGTCATATGCATTTTGTTTGTAGTAATTAACAGAATTTCCCGCATACTAACTAGCATTTTCCACTAAAATGATTCGATTCATTTAGACAAAAGTAAAAAGGCAAACCAAAGTCCACTGCCATTGTAATTCTCTCATATTTCCCATCAAACGTTAATGTCTTTACAGATGTACCCCCCCCCCCCCCCCACACACACACACAAAGTAAAGAAACATCAAGATAACGGATATAATATTCATTTATTTTTAAAAACAAAGGATTCCTTCAAGGCTTTGAAACGGGTGATTTACACATTTCAAGCTCACATAAGGCAAGTGACTTATATATACATGATACACTAAACGGGGACAAAATGTACAGAATGTATCTAACTATTTCATATGGGTCACAATTATGTAAATTGTCCCTGTGATCACAGTTTATTCACGGAAAAGATTTGCACTGCACTACATTTGCGTTGTCCCTATAGCTCTATTCTAGTAGTTTGTCCATGTAGTGACACTTTTCAGATCGTGCTTTTTTCTTTCCTGTTAATACTTTAAAAATAAAACTTTTAACATTTCTCCTTGACACATGTCAGTTTTAACATGTCTCCTTCATCTCTGTATCTCATCAAATTATCATTGCGTTCAAACAGATATCACTGCGTTCAAACAGAGCAAAAGTTATATCTCACAAAAGTTTTAAATAGATTTAGAATAGAATATATGAAGATTTTCTCTGAATAAAAAGTCATGTAAAAGTGTGTTTCTGTAGCGACTGAATAAATAACTGATTGACAGTGCTGTTAGTGTCCCTCCCACTGAAATATGAAGATCACAGATTTTTGTATAGTTGACAATGGATAGTAAATAGTTCATCGTTTATGAACTCTCGAAGAACTCTCTGAAGCTTTCCAGCGTGATGTGTTCTGGGTCGTGTGGGCTGATCTCTGCTGCCAACTGGAAGAAAAGCAAATGTTGATCATTATTATTTTCTTCTAGATATTGATTTCTTATACGAAAATAGATAAAAGTGAGATAGTTGCCAAATTATGTCCGTATGACCAGAGATAGCATTTTCTGTCAATTGGAGTATTTTCTTTTGGTCGTGTTCGGATTCCGATTAACATGATATTGCTTCTACATACATCAATTTTTGAATCAAAAAAATTCTCTTGAGAAGTTTGGTTGCTTATGTTTAGAGAGATTTTCTCGACTCCATTTTTTTTTATATAGATATAATGAAACCTACTGGTCTAAATTAGGACAAAATGGTTAAATATTTTGCAAAAGAAGCCTATGAGATTAAAAGAAAAACAAAAGGAATAAACATCATTAAAATACCCCCCCCCCCCCCAAAAAAAAAAAAAAAAAAAAAAAAAACTGTTGCTACACTACTGTAGCACTTCACATTTTCTAACACTTACAGCGTTGATGATGGCGGCGTCATCGGGCAGGTGCTGCTTGACGCACAGGTTACGCAGGTTTTCCTTGGAGATGAACCCTTGCCGGTCCATGTCGACTCCAAGGAACATCTGGTCCTTACGGTTGCTGGCTGTGATGGCGATCTTCTTCAACTGACCCTTGACTTCTCGTACCAGAGCGGACAGCTCACCCGCGGTGTGTGACCGCATTGTGGCTCCACCTGCGGGCTCCATCGGACACTCGGCCATCTTTTGACGAAGGCTGTTGATGGTGTTTCCTGGAGAATGGGAGAATGAAATATATACGTAAGTAAGCATCATAAAAGTTTCATAATTCATTTAATATTTATTGAGTAGAGGAACATATCTATTGAGAGGTATAAAGTCTGCTTATGGAAAACTAAATATGAGTTTTAATTATTTGGAATACGATTCGAAATTATTTTTTCATCATTGTTCCTATGCCTCTTGTGGTTGTGAATAAAACTCATTTCATTGTCATCGATTTTCGCAAGGCACTCTAGGTGGTCGGTTATGGATCTACATGTCCCAGAATTTTACCTATTTTTTTTTTTACAAAGCAGATTCATAGCAGTAAATAATCTTTTTTATATAACAATTAAGAACCACGTTTAATTTACAGCATCAGTATATGGCAAATGTCCAAAATACATTTTCTACAATAAAAATTATGATTAAAAATAAAAACTCAATGAACAGTATTTCTTGACACTTACCTGGGAACTTGTCCATGTTTTGTTCCATGTATGACAACACGTATGCGTCAGCATTTGTGATGATGAAGCGGTGAGAGAAGACCTGGATGATAGCGCCAATATAGAAGTCTCCAGGGCCGTAGAACGCGGGACCATCAGGGGGACAGTTAGGCTTGGCGGCCCGGGTACGTTCGAGGAACTTTCCGCCAATGCGGCCAGAGTTCCGGACCGGGGGCTCGTGGATGGTGATCATGTCATCAGACAAGCGGTAGGAAATGATGAACTTACGTCCCTGGTCTTCTGGTTTTGCTGAATCCTGATATTGCGAGAAACAACGGATTTGTTAATGTTTTAGAATATTTGGATTATTCCAAACAGCGCAAGTAGTTAGTTCTATAACTTTTTTTTATGTTCAGATGGAATTTCAGCAAATCCTATAGACAAAACCATTGGAATGTTTACTTTATACAATATATTATTTCATCACCGTGGAGCAATTAGATTTTAGAAACTAATCTGAATCTTGATGATACACATAACCAGCAAAACTTTCATTCAAATATACTTAATACCATGTAGCTACCAAAGTTTCTTAAAGGAAAGCTTGCACATAAGTGCAGCATGGTTATATTTCAATGAACTCGATTCAGCATATTATTCTCAACTTGCACTATCAATATAAGGAAAATGGCAGGAAAATTCCTAGTTTTTACACAGTTATGGGACATTAAAAAACTTGTATTTTATTTCATTTTTCAAGGGGAATCCCCTAATTCATGACGTAGCAAGGGGAGTTCTTGGGGAATCCCATCTACCTTGAGAAGGGAATCCCCATCCCTGTAGAATTTATAAAAAGAGTTATGCTTTCTGATTCAAATTACATATATTTGGCCCAATGAAACTCATAACGAATTAATAAATTTATCAATCTACATGCATTAATTAAACAGGGAATCCCAAAATAACTTAAGAAGGAATTCCCTTAGCTGTGACGTAGCAAGGGGAGTTCTGTGCAGCCCAGCATTCAGGGAATTCCTAAAAATTAAATTTCTTTCCTGAATAATTCCTTAGGAACTCAACTTTTTCACATTCTTACTTTTGAAATGTTTTTAGAATACCTAACTGATTTTAATTACATAAAAATTAGTATTTAGTGAATTTATGTGCAAGTTTTCCTTTAAAGAAAATTCATACCAGGATAGCCTCGAACCGCAGCACTTTTCCGTCGTTCTCCAACATCTTGATGAAATCTTTCTTTGGTGGCTGGGGTACTAGCGACAAACACGACTGGAGCGAGTCTTCGAGAGAGCCGAAGCCATTGTAAGGGGCAATCTCCTGCAAGAAAAAAAGAAATAATTTTCTTTTAGAAATAGTTCATATTTGATGATGATTGTTGGAGCTTATTGTCCATTCAGCTATTTTTCAGCTATATCAGGACCAACTCACGGTTTTTGGTTGTGTAATGTATCATGATCGAATTTATGCGTGTGGAAACGACTGCAAGGTGAGGTGGTCTAATAGGTAGCACGTGGCATCGAACCCCACCCAGCGGCATGCAACTACTAGACCAACTTTTCATATTTTATTTAAATATTTAAAGCACTGTCAAACCATAACATTTTACTTAGAGTTTTGGTATTTTGTAAGGGATATTGACACCTGTGGCTTATGAATATTTGATATACATGCAAAAAATGTCAAATATCTGGATGAAAATTGAAATCCGACTTAATTGAAGAAACATTCAAAGGTGAATTGCATGCATAAAGATTTTGGTGGTTTGGCATAAATACACTGTGTGACAATTATTTCATAAAAAGGCAAGTATGTCTTCAAAGAAAAAAGCAGTAAAGAAATATATCCTTGCATTTCATATATTGTGGTTCAAGTTCACATTCACAGTCAATCAAAACTTGACATTCACAGCTGGTGAGTTACACAATTTACATGCTTGGATTACGCGCACAGTTCTAGTTGTTTGGATTCACTTTTACAGTTCACATTTTCCGCGCTTTGGTTTCACATTTTCTTAAGTCAGTTTCACATATATAGCTGCAACCATCTCTTCAACAGAGGTTCGCTTTAGATCACCACGTACAGGTCCATATCATAATTATGTTCTTGTGAATATAAGAAAGAATGATGTGCCTTTTAAAATGATATAAACTTACAGATTTATCCATTTTTTCCTCCTGGCGACATGGACATGGACAGAAGGAATAGATTAAAGTATTGTCCAATTCATGGGAATCTTAAAGATTGATGCCAAGATCCCACATACTTTAAACACCAAATAAGGGACGAGATTAGAATTTGCATCCTCTGTTTAACTATTGGTGACACGGGCTTTTTGGGCTGAGTAGCCCATATAAGAAATTTACACAAAGTTTAAACCCCCTCCACCCTACTGAAATATCGAAAATAATAATGAAAAAAAACAAACCAAAATCACCCTCCATTACCTCATGGCCATTTCAACAGTACCTAAGAAACTTCTTTTTGTTGTTTTTGTTGTTGTTGAAAAAACAACTTCTTACAAGTAAGATCTTCCAGTCGTCGTAGGATGAATATAAGGAAAATAAACTTCTTCAACTTCAGGACATATTCGTGAATAATATAATTTTTTAAAATTCTTTTAAAGTTACTCACCATTTTGGGGAGTGGCACAAGGTTGGGCGAGACCTCGACTGTCTTGAATTCCTTGACGCCAAAGTTCTGGTAGTAGAAGGCCTTGGTGAAGTTGTCGGCGTCGTAGATGAGGAAGCGGCGGTTGTAGATGGTCACGGTGTCGCCGATCATGATGTCGCGCGGGGTGAGGTACTCCTTGATCTCCTGGTCGGTCAGCTCCATGACTACCGCAGGGAAGGAGGACTCGACGTTGTATCTGTTGAAGGAATAATATAAAGTAGTGAGTATGTGTTTTCTCTCCGTCTATTTATTCATATCACTATCATATTTATTTGCATCATACGGGCCCGGACTAGGAAAATCTGCATGTCTGCGTGTCCTCGACGACCAGAAAATTGTTGTGTACTCCTCGAAATTGATTTCTGGTAGTCCTACTGACGACCAGATATTTTGAAAAAATACTAAAAATTTTATCTCAGAAAAATTCTCATTTTGGCCAATTTTGTTATTTGTTTGGAAAGTTTGAATGTTTCAAAATAAAGTTGACGGCCTATGGATGTATGTGGACGACCAGATCTTTAATATTGATCGTCCTCTGATGACCAGAAAGTTGGAGAAATTTTCCTAGGTGATACCACATTTGTACTTTTTGAAAAGCCCATCTCGGATACTTGTGAAAGATATAATCCAACAGTGTTATTTTTTATTCTTTCTATGGGCATGGTAGGAATTTTGATGTATTGGTTATCACAGAAGGTATATCAGTAAAGTAAAAGCTATCAGTAGCCATGATATATAAATCATAAGTTTTGTTTGTCACACCTGAAATTTCAAACAAGACAGGTGTGAAAACTGTTCAATCACCCAATTCACACATTCCTTAGTCGTTTGTTTTAAGACTTTGGAAAATCTAGACAATTTATCTGACGAATATTCTTTTGATTTCTACAGTTTGAAGATGAGCTTTAACACGAAAAGTAGAAGGAAATGGGCTTAGTATGCAGTCTGCTGACCAATCTATATGACTTTATCACTTAGTTTTCGAGACTGACCTGTTCTTGGGGATCTTGTGCCTGGTGATGAGGACGGGGAAGGGGTCCCGGCCGTCGTTAGCCTTGTGCACCTCGCGGATCTCTAAGGTGTCGTTCACCAGGTAGTACTGGAAAATGTTGTAAGAAAAAGATATAGTAAGGTAAGAATACAAATTGTTAATTAACAAAGAGGAATTTGTGATTATGAAATATATAAAGCCCCTTGAGCTCACTTGTATGATTCTCTTTTACGATTATAACCAGAAACTGGAAATTTTAAGTTGTCATGTTTGGTTTAAATATGGTAAGCACATATTAAAAAGGTCTTGAAGATTAAAAATGACTGTTATAACTAAAGCGGAGATGACAGAATATGGATTCAGGAACCACTAAAGTATTGGGTGTTGATATACGTAGGCCGATAGAGTGGTAGATAGAGGAACATGAAATGAAAAATGTTCCTAAAAAGTCTATAAAAAATAACATCACGCCATAGTTTCTTCAATGTAGTGCAGATGTAGAATGAAAACCGGTGTTACTTACGTGGATGATGAACTGCCTCATCTCGCCGAACATGTTGTCGCGATCATCCCACACGGCGTAGAAGCGCAGCACCTTACGGTCCATGTTAATGAACTGCCGCAGCTTGTCGAAGTCGGAGACAGTCTTGAAGGTGCGTGGGGCCGCTGCCTCCCTACGGCGCTCGATGTAAGGGTCAACAGGAACCTCAACCAGGGGCTCAGGGGGGTTAATCTCCAAGCCCTCACTCTCAAGGAACTCCTGAAAATTTGAGAGAAGAAAGGATTAGAATTATAATTCATATCGAAGAAAAAGTGGATTGAAACACAACGGTTGCAAAACTGAAGAAATTCTAATTTTTTTGGTAATGTTATATGAAACTTACTTAATACACAGCAGTGAAATGGAAATGTGATTAAAAGTAAAACTATCTTGATACCTGTTTCGTTTTTGTTCTTTGATATTTTTTTTATTGTTAATTGAGTTTTAACTTACTTTAACGATATAATTATGTAAGGAAAAAGTAATCCATTGGATCAAAAAATCCCTAATGAGGATTTGGTTTGTATGTTAAATTAGTTTAACGTCTGGCCAACCCTTCAGGGTTCTTTTACCAGACTGCACAAGGTAATACTTTTCAGCTAGTTTTACGCCACATGGGTGGTGACCAATTCTATGAGATGAGGTGCCTATTTGTAGCAGTGGGACCCAAATTTAGATAAATGCACAGATATCATATCATATACATGAGTATGTTGTCCATGAGATGAAGATGCTATATTCTTACCCGGGACCACTGGTCACAATCGTACAGGTGGAACACCTTTCCGTAGAAGGTAAGGTTAATGCCGATGTTCAGATCTTTCCAGTGCCAGTGATCTCCTACATCATTCTTTGGTAATCTTTGACGCTTGATCAGCTTTCCTGTTAAAAATGGTGACATTTATTATTACTTTGTACATTTTCAAGAGGGTCGGACAAGTTTAGAGCTATACCTATTAACTAATTAAGCGCAAGCGCATTTGAACATTATATATTATAGTGCAGGATTGAAACAAACATACCAGAGTTCTGAATAAGTATTGTCAATTCTTCTTTGAAAACGAATTTTGAGATGTATTTGAATTTTCCGTTTTTTTCACACAAATCTTTTTTTCCTTTTTGACTTACATGCCAGTTAAATCCCGTTGGAAAAAAAGTCAGAACAAATTTAACCAGCTAACCAATTTCTACAGTACTCAAAAAAAAGGAAGAAAAAATTGGGATGCAGATAATGGGTTTGGAGGAAACCCTCATAGTGGTAAAAATTAAGTATGTTAAACTTTCAGAATATATACATTACATTGATACATTGCCCTATCTCCCTTATTAAATACTTATTAAATATTAAATACTTATTAAATACTTATTAAATACTTATTAAGTATTACTGTTGAAAAGTTTTTACCTTGTGGCATGCCTGAGTTCTCGATGACGGGCTCGACGACCGAGATGCTGTCGTCCTCGAGGTAGTAGTAGATGTTTACATGGCGCACGCGGTAGTGCTCCTTGGGTGACTCGTGCACTGTCTGTTTGTACCAGCCGTTGAATTTGAGAACCTAAAAGAAATATTTTTCTTTATTTTTAGGGTCCATCCACTAAATCATCAATATGTTTATAACATTTTCAAATAATTGAAAAAAATATGTAGGCCGAGTATTAGTGAATTTTCTTGGGTTCTGGCCTTGCACAGGTTTTCAAATAATTTCAGGCTTTTTGTACCATTGGTTCTATTGAAAGAAGTTCATCAGTACTATTACTACACATCATCAAGTAGCCTTTCTATAAATTCACTTCATTCTTTACTATTTGAATAACTGTTCACTATCTCACAGTTAGTTAAAATTGTTTACCATTATAGGGTTAGTCCATTCCAGAATTATTTTGAGTGTAATTCATTTTTACCATCAATATTGTTTTTCTCTACAATATAACCTGGAATTATTAACACAAATGCTACATACCTTTTTGTCCCATGCTACATGGGCGGGCACGAAGTCCTGTGGGGGCGCCTGTTTGGCCTGGCCATATGTGAGGGTTGGGTTATAGTTAGCTAGTTCGTCAAGCTCGGCCTCTGAAAGCTGGTTATGTGGGATGGGGTCGCCTCCGATACCGAACTCGGGCTTCTTCTGTAAGGCATAGCCATTCTTGTAGCCCAGGCTCTGGCTTCTGTGGTATCGGGTAAGCTGTAGGAGAAAAAGAAAAATTGAAATATATGGAGAGAAAACATACATATTATATTAACATAAATATTCCTGGTATTTAAACACCGTCAGAATAAATAAATGAGAAGATTTAAATACATGTATATGTCCATCATGCCATATGTCAAGTTTATAAGTGACAAAGTGTCATAACAATTGACAATAGACAATACAAATTTGACAACCCATCTGGCATCTCCAATCAACTATGATATTAAATTATTTTCCTCTAAGTTTTGTCCGTCAACGTTATTAAAATAAAAGTCTATAAGCCTAGTTTAACTTGAGGGGTGTATCTATATAGATGCACTCTTCCAATGTCATATTAATTTAATTCAAGATCCTGTCCATGTTGTTGCTCTTCATGAAATTAATCCCCACATTTAGAATCTATGATACATAACAAGTCATAACTGCAATTACCAAAACAAACATGGTCATGGATCTTCTATTCTAACTAAACTTGTTTTAAATAATAATATACCAATATTCCCCTTTTCCTAAATATAACCAAATGGTAGTCATGTAAGTGACAAGCAGCCATAGAATTAATATGCCAGGCACAACTCATGCTTTTGGATCAATGATCCAATCATCAATCATTCAATGCTTTTAGTTTTAGTTTTACCTGGCTGATGATCATTTTGATAACACTGTCATTGGATCAATTGAATGGATCAATCAGTGAAAACATTGTTAACAGATTCAAACCATTGTGCCCCATTATACGGAATTACTAGCTGTCCGTTGAGAAGTTAGGAAACCATGGGTCCCAACAGAAAACAACATCTATCGAAACCGTCAACAGAACCAAGCCAAGACAAGGATCGATGAACTGAACTCCTGAACATGCTCACAGCTTTCCCCCCTTTTTCTCATTGAATTCACGATTATCACGAACATAACTTACCGTTGGATCCTTAAAACTATTCCCGGGGAGAAACGGTAACCCTTCCATGCTTTTTTTGTGCTTGTGTCTTCCCCGACACACGGCTTTTTAGATCGGCTTGGTGTTGATCTCAGCGCTGTTATTGAAGGGGGGCTGGATGCAGGTTGCTTAGCGTGGTTGCTAAGGAAAACAAACGGGGTCTCGCGCGAAGTCTCGCAAAGCGCGAGATTATTCTAGGTCTCGCTATGCCAATTCTTTGAAGATTATTATAAATTCTTGGAAGTTTGTGCAAACTTCTCAGTTGGCACAAATTAGATACTCAAACATGTGAGGAGTATATTTTGTGTTCTTTAATAATTTTATTCTGGTAGGAAAAAGATACAAACGTTTTCCTGGCCATCGCAGAATAAATCACTGCTGTCAGACCTCAACCCCCAATTTCCGCCCGTGTCGCCACCTAGCGGGAACCACCCGAACCACGACCCAACCCCCTCTCACAATTTTGCGAGTGAGGCAGTGTGTTCATAGTCCCTGGATTAGCCCGTTCCTGACAGATATTCCCACCCCAATTCATCACTAAAAGCAGCCGAGTCCGTGCGTCTGGGAGCACTTTACCCTTTTCTCTTGGTCTCTGTATCATGATCTTCATCCTGGCGACATCATGAGCGAGGTAAGTTGGGAATTTTCTCCCGGCATCTCCTGGACCGCTGGCCGCCTCCCCCCTCGCCTGGCTTCTCCGGCGGGAGGCTGGGCCCGGCCCGGGGGGTGGTGGGCGGGGGGCCGGCCGCTGTCAAAATCCCTGCCGGGCCGACCAAACGTTGTCAGGCGGCCAGTGCTTTATGTCAATAATTCCCTGGGTCGCATGGATGCTGTAGATTTGATCTGATTATGTGATATCACCGGGGCATCTTTGCTGCTTGCAGGAGTGCCTGCATGATCATGGTGTCTATTTCAATGAATTTGCATTGATTGAAGCTGAGCTGTTTCAGAACTGATCTCCAGCCTCCAGGCTAAAACCACTGTACATGTACTGAACTAAATCGCATTATTAAACCGCAGAGTGCAGCAGTTTTGCTGGAACCAATCATGATAGAGTAAGACTGTCTGTAGATTGTTTGTGATCCAATGCTATGAAAATGAATCTTCATTCTCTCTCCCTAAATTGACTTAGTCTATCTGTCTTACCAAAGCTAGATCTATCTACAACAGTTTTAAGGAAACAGAATTTGACCCTCTATCATTCCCCTCTATCAGTATCTAATAGATCTAGATGCATGCTAAATCTTTGCCAGAGATGACAGATAAATGGGAGACTAGATCTAGAATAGAATATAAACCTAGATCTATAGCTAGCTCAAGCTTCCTTCATGAGAATCACCGACTTCAGAACTCGTTAGGTTTAGTCTTTAGATCCGGTTTAGATCTACAATATCGGGTACATTTAACAGTGGCGGATCCGGGATTAAAAAAAAAAAAAAAAAAAAAAGGGGGGGGGGGTGGTGGGGGCGCATTTTTCTGAAAAAAATTCTAATGTAAAATTCGGCAAAAAAAAAGGGGGGGGGGAGGGGGGGGTGCGCCCCCGCCCCCCTCTAAATCCGCCACTGCAATAGACGGTATGTCACTATTGCTGGACTGATTCAATTGCTTTGGTTAATATTTGTTTGATAAACATCCCGTCCTACAATATTGGATTCAATGATCTATCTGAAAATTAGCAGTTGTAACCCAAAGACGTGTTAAAAGGCAGCTGATAACATGATTGGATAGATCTAGCTGCATTAGAAATTAGAGTAGATCTATAGCGGTATTCTGATCATGTTAATCAGTAAGGACAGAATCTATTAATCTATCAGATAAACTTAAGCCATAACATTGGCTTACTGGTGATTATTGATATGCACAGACTCACAGAGTACTAACACGATCATAGATATAGATAGATAGGCAGCCAGCTAATTTGGGATGGAGAAATAGACTGGGATTAGACTAGACCTACCCAAACCTGTACATTGTACATGCACGGGAATCAAACTAAACACAAGAGTTTCCACTTTTGATTCATATTCTGGTTATACTAGTCTATGCATGATCTGTCACAGACTTGAGACAATTATAGATACAATTCATAAGATCTAGAGCCATATGGGTTTAGGATGAACAGTCATGTAGGAGAAAATAGTTCTACATGAAATAGTCTAAATGCACTCATTAATAACCTCAAAAATTACCCCCATAATAATTCTGGCACTAGTCTACCCTTCGACGATATTGATAATACGCATAATAAATAGACAGGCCCGGTATACAGGTTCCTGAGTGAGGGAGCACTACGTAAAACTGTCCCCAAAAACATGTCGAACTCACGTTTGTTCCTATTGTAGAACCTATAAACATACATTGTGTCTGATTTCAAAACCTGATAGGTTTCAAATCCTCATTCACTCCCAGCTATCATCAAGATAAGAAGGTGCCCTGTGAGACTTCCCAGGCTTCCTCCATGGCCTCCTCCAGGGGGGAGGGCCGTTTGTTAAGGGGCTAAGCAGCCCCACAGAGCCGTGATCTCTACCAGATGTCCGTCCCAGGTCTTTTCAGCGTTCTCAGCTTACCAACCAACACCCCCCTCACCCTCTCCTCTCTTCTCCATGTCTGTCTTAGCTGACCAGCCGTTGGCAGTCAGGGTGGAGTTGGGGTGGGGGGGTTACTGAGTTTAAAAAGCAGTTTTTTTAAATTTCTTTTTTAATGAGCAAAAATACCTCATTTGACAAACGCTTTTCAGGTAGTAGAATATTAGTATTACATAATAATGTTAGTATACAAGTTGATGAGGTTATGGTAATGATGATTGTTTTGCAGTATATATATCTTGTTATTGTTATAATCTCAATTTGTGTTAAGGAATGAAATATCATTCCAAAACTTCTTGTAACATTCTTAAGTATTCCAGTTATAGTGTTTCATGTCCAGATTCCTGATTAGTGTTTTGAACAAGTTGATGTCCTGAAGTTGTTGCAAGTTTTTAGAGAGTTTGTCCCAAATGGTTCTCAGTGCATGACATGGAAAACCACCTGAACAGTCATTTTTCAGGGTGAACAGAAGATTCCCCCCCCCCCCCCACACACACACACAGCCAAAAAGAATACTCTCAGATTAGAACAAATTTGAGAAAACAAGATAGGGAAAGCTTGCAATGGGGCAGGAAGAATGTAGGGAAATAGAAAGGGAAAATGAGTGGTTTCCCTGCTATTTAAGGTCGTATAATATTAAATGAATCCATGTGAGTTGATTTAGAAACTGTAGGTCATCCTTTCGTATGTGGAGATTTTGTGGTTGTATAACAAAATAAAGTGAATAAATAAAGAAATTAGTTGGCTTTAACAAATTTCAACACACCAATTGACAGCAAGTTCAACGTTTATATACACTTTAAATAATAATATAGAGTAATACATATATTAATTTTTCTAGGAATGAAGTTATTATTCACAAAAATACGTTCAACTATTAAGACTATAGACTTAGGGTAGACCTTTGTCATTTTAAAGAAAAAGTGACCCCCTCTATAACCATCTCCACCCAGCTCCCACCCCCGGCTGGCACCACTACAAAGTTGGGGTGTTAATCTGAACCCAGATAAGACACCCTAGTTGATGGCAGTGGGCTATTATTGTTATCAGTTAGCCCTGTGTTGTGTGTGGGTGTGGGGGTAGGGCCTGTAGCCTACAAGGGGCAGTGGGCTGTCTGTTTAGACGATAGGGTAGTACTTCTAGTACTACGCTGAGTGCAGACAAATTTTGATGAGGTCAGCTGGTTCTAAGATGTTCTCCAGGTCGCCTTTATCCCATATGAGGGCTCCTATTCAGCCATTCAAGAAGGACCGGAACAAGCAATGTTTCTGAATGGAAGTTTAAGGTCTGAGGTCTATCAAATTTGATTTGGATGTGTTTTTTTTTATTAAAAGGAGGGACATTTTATGTATGATTTATTGGTATTTCTATTTTTAACGTAGTGTTGGAGATTTGAACTTCTATCCCAATATTTCGAAATTGCAAAGATAGTTGGAACCCGCCTTGGCCGTGTAAGACCCCATAGCCTGAATAATTTGTAAGTAAGTAACGTTTCATAGTTCGAAATATTATGACTATTCCAGGCCGAATTTGTTAGAAGTGTAAAGTGTTAAAAAACTTTAGTAAATTTGTCAAACACCGTCAATTATTTGAACAAATATTTATCTTTGTAAACACACTCTAATCCGACCGGAAAGGCACAATTGCCCCACACAAACAAGTGAAAACGAAAGAGTAATTTAAGAACCTCAAAGTCAAGAGAAGTTAGTTTTACAAGAAGAAGAGATTGATTTGTTTTTCAAATAAAAAACTGAAATGAAGAATAACAAAACATCGAAAAAAAATTATAAAGAAAATTATGTGTTTTGAACTCCCCACCCCCCATCCCCCTCCTTCATTTAATAACTTTTGATAAATAACGAGTACTCCCCCTTCCACCATTGCCCACTGTACAGTAACCATGAGCTGCTCGCCCACCCTGAGCCCCTCCCTGAGCCCCGCTATCAGCCCCGGACCCCTTCATAGGCTCCAGTCACTCATTAACAGCTCGTTCAGAAACACAATGTATTGAGGGCAGTCTAACAGCCCAGGGCCTACTTGAGATACTGAAAAAAAACACGTTTACTGAAATTGCTTTGCACGCATTGACCTTTTTTTATATAATGTAAACTACAGGCAAAATGATCTAGAGGAATTCCCCAGACCGTCTGGCTAAATTGTAGAATTAATTATTCCCAATGTTTTAGAACATCCTAGAAGAAATTTATTGCTCTAACGAATATTCAGAATGAAAAATCTATATCTTTAACCCATGATAACAGGACAAAATTACAACAAGTTATTTTGGGGGTTGGTCGGAATAATACTGATATACTATTGTTAATTGTTATTGAATTGAACTTAAACATCCCGCAAATAATATGCATACAATGAAACAAAGTTTTAACTAACCGAATGCACGTTTGAAAGTGGACGGTTTCAACTCGAAGGCAGTAGGGGACTTTTGCACATGTAGTACACCATATACAGTCCCATTTGCAAAGGTTATTCGTCTCACATCACGCATATTCATCATCTGAGTCTATCTTTTTACCCCAGCATTGACGTCAATGTTTAACTCGGTGCTCAGCGATTATATGGACCTATTACTATTCAAAGATCAGATGCAGCCAGTAAGGTTTTGCACTTTCATTAGTTCGTAAAGCAGTTCGTCCACGTTCCAATTTATATGGACAAAGTTTTCCCCATTAATTTAAATAGCGACAGACTTACATGGTCCATATTCATTGGTAGCGCCATTGATATAAAACTGTTCAAGGTCAGAACATATCTAATGTCTAATGCAATAACATACGCGAGATGCAGACCCTTAGAACTAATAACAACGTCTCAGGCTACCGTATAGAGTTGAAATACAATAAGATTGGGAAATATGCCTGCTCTGCGTATGGAGGAATATGCTGCTGGTTCATCTGAATATAGACATAGGAATTGTCTCCCCTTTTTTAAATAGGGGACTCCGAGTGACGGGCAAAGTCCACATGTTCAGATCTGCGCTTTTTTGTTATTCATGTGTGCGAAATGGTTGATAGATGACATAAGGACATTAAGTGCGCCATTTAAAAGAATTATTCATTTTTTCTTTAATCTTATTTTTCTGTCTCTCTTTTCTTTCTTTTTCTTTCTTTTTTTTTGTAAAAAAGAAGAAGACAGGAATAATCTTCTATTTTTGCCCACCCTATATATGCAGTCTGGCAAGTATAGGGCATTCAGTACACGTATATTATATCGTAGTCTTAACAGGTATGTCCATGAGCATACCTTTTATTAAAGGTACCCTACAGACTCAGGCAGCACTAACTGACCCACACCCCTCAAGGCCGGAGGTGGGGCTAATAATAAGGGGGACCTCTGGGTGTGGGGTCTGATTACAACTGACCTGCTCATAGCTGATCAGGTTCTGCTCACGGCTTAAGGTGCATTTAGACTGACCTGCTCATAGCCGCTCAGCTTCTGCTTGCGACTTAAGGTGCATTTAGACTGACCTGCTCATAGCCGCTCAGCTTCTGCTCGCTACTGAAGGTGCAATTAGACTGACCTGCTCATAGCCGTTCAGGTTCTGCTCACAACTTAAGGTGCATTTAGACTGACCTGCTCATAACCACTCAGGTTCTGCTCATGGTTAAAAGGTGCATTTACACTGACCTGCTCATAACCACTCAGCTTCTGCTCACGACTTAAGGTCCATTTCTGCTCACGGCTTAAGGTGCATTTAGACTGACCTGCTCATAACCGCTCAGCTTCTGCTCATGACTTAAGGTGCATTTAGACTGACCTGCCCATAGCCGCTCAGCTTCTGCTCGCGGCTTAAGGTGCATTTAGACTGATATGCTCACAGCCACTCAGGTTCTGCTCACTACTTAAGGTGCATTTACACTGACCTGCTCATAGCTGCTCAAGTTCTGCTTGTTACTTAAAGTGCATTTAGACTGACCTGCTCATAGCCGCTCAGGTTCTGCTCGCTGCTTAAGGTGCATTATAACTGACCTGCTCACAGCTGCTCAGGTTCTGCTCGTTACTTAACTTAAGGTGCATTTAGACTGACCTGCTCATAGCTGCTCAGGTTCTACTCACAACTTAAGGTGCATTTGCACTGACCTGCTCATAGCTGCTCAGGTTCTGCTCACTACTTAAGGTGCATTTAGACTGACCTGCTTATAGCTGCTCAGGTTCTGCTTGCTACTTAAAGTCCATTTACACGTGCACTGACCTGCTCAAAGCTGCTCATATTCTGCTCACCATTTAATGTGCATCTACACTGGCCTGCTCATAGCCCCTCCCGACCTGCTCACCATGTAAGGTGTGCTTACACTGATTAACTGCCACATGGGGAGTAGCCTGTCCATCTACTGTCCATCTACTGCGTGGGTGCTTGTGTTCTGTCTTTAATTCATAGTGACATGTATGGGTTGATATACCAGACTTTATCTTGACTGGCATTCTAGGTCTGACTCACTCTGTATTCAATATAGAGTCATCTTCCCATGTCAAGGCTCATACCACCGCTGCCGCTCACTACACTGTGAGACGCGAGGTAAGGAGTGGCGGCACGCTGGTAGTGGAGGATGTATAGAGTGGGCTATCAAAAAACATGTGGGCCTTGGGTAAAGATTGGAAGCATTGCTGTAATAATATAGAAGGAAGGTCATTAGGAATAAACTTGTTAAGGCACTCATCCACTACTCAGACCTCACGTCAACCCTCCCGACGGAGTGTAAATCACCCCTAAGGAGAGCTTGTTCCTTTAGCGCTGTAATCTGTTCCTATCCTGGCCGGAGAGTGGTACAGATAAGGGCTGTATCACACTAGCCGATTTTTGACGACCGGTAATTTTGTAATTTTTGACTTTTCATGACAAATATGGCAAAACACTGTACATCCTACATATCAATTGAAAGAGAATTAAAAACCCTTTCTAACAGTATGTAACATGCCTATAATTAATCAGTATTCGCAGTGTTGACTTTTGAAATCAAGAGTAAAAATCGGCTAGTGTCAACTGCGTGTAGGCGGGATATGGGCAGGGTGTACTGGTCCCTGATAGTGGAAATCTTTACCGATAGGGCGGCAGGTTTTTGTTACCATTACCTCGTGTATTACACTCACTTCGTAAATGGATATTTGGGCACGCGGGAGCTGCTGGGGTAAAAATAGGAAGGGATAGAATCTCTGGGAAGTTTGTAATTAACTTGGAACTTTGTGGAATAATCTCTGACTTTGATTGGATTTCCTACATTGGCCGTCGCGTTATGTCAGTATTTGACTAAGATTTCATTAACGCTGTGAATAGGTTATTGGTCAATAATGAGTAAATATAATATAACGAATCGGGGATCTCAGCTGTGTACGGAAGCGCTCAATTGCAGCTAATAGCCTATACAGATTAAAGTGTATGCTCTAGTTTTATCACATGTCAACTCATTTCTTTCTGCTTAGAATATAATGTAAATTGCTGTATAGAAGCAAAATCTTTAATGAAATCCATTCCATTCGCAGTCAAGAAATAAATATACAGATTAAAGGGCATGGCATATTAGCATCTAGAATTTTCTAACTTATAATATTCTACTCATGTTAGATATAATATTATGTTAAAGCAATAAATACATCATAAATAAATGTCAAGCGTTCCAATACAAATTTTCAGCCAACAGAAATATATTATAAATAAAACCTAAAACCTACATCGAAAACGGATCGGTTTATAATGGAACCAAAACGCTCCTGGAAGCAACCCCAGAAGCCTCTCCATACATTATACCTGCCTCCTGAAGCCATAAAACAGGAGGACGTCCCCATTAGGCCTAAGGCTGAACTGCGCCCCATGGTCGTACACCATTGTAGTACTACTTCCTATGCATGTTAAGGGGGGGGGGGGGGCACTTGGGGCTTAAAAGGGTACCCATTACCAAACGGCCTAGTGAAGTGGAAGCAGTGACCGACAATATTGCAGGGTGGTCAGTCTCAAATTTTGGGGGTGGGGGTGGGGTGGGTTTGGATGTTGAAATATCTCAGTAGAACGAGTAGGGGCAATAACCTGAAACTTATAGTCACGTTGTTACTTTAATTTACAAAAATATGTAACAGCAAATATCAGAAGTTTTCACAAACAATTTAGATGATTTCTGTCTATTAAAACATTCCATATTTATCAGGCGGTGATCTGTATCTCCTAAAACAAGGGATGTTCAACTAAAATTCTGAAGCCCTCAGTCACAAAAAGTAGGGGCAGTAGTTTGGAATTGGGAAGTAACCTTCAAAGAATCAGTACTTGCACGCTATGTCAAACAGTCAGTGCCCCCCCTCCACCCTCCTCCAGGGTGGTAACCAGGGGAACACGTATGACTGACGTTTGGGTAGTACCTGCACGCTATGTCAAACAGTGAGTACCCACCCCCCCACCTCCTCCAGGGTGGTAACCAGGGGAACATGTATGACTGATGTTTGGGTAGTAGCTGCACGCTATGTCAAACAGTCAGTGCCCCCCCCCCACCTCCTCCAGGGTGGTAACCAGGGGAACATGTATGACTGATGTTTGGGTAGTACCTGCACGCTATGTCAAACAGTCAGTGCCCCCCCCCCCACCTCCTCCAGGGTGGTAACCAGGGGAACATGTATGACTGATGTTTGGGTAGTAGCTGCACGCTATGTCAAACAGTCAGTGCCCCCCCCCCCCACCTCCTCCAGGGTGGTAACCAGGGGAACATGTATGACTGATGTTTGGGTAGTAGCTGCACGCTATGTCAAACAGTGAGTACCCCCCCCCCCCCACCTCCTCCAGGGTGGTAACCAGGGGAACACGTATGACTGACGTTTGGGTAGTACCTGCACGCTATGTCAGACAGTGAGTACCCCCCCCCACCTCCTCCAGGGTGGTAACCAGGGGAACATGTATGACTGATGTTTGGGTAGTAGCTGCACGCTATGTCAAACAGTCAGTGCCCCCCCCCCTCCTCCAGGGTGGTAACCAGGGGAACATGTATGACTGACGTTTGGGTAGTACCTGCACGCTATGTCAAACAGTCAGTAGCCCCCCCCCCCACCTCCTCCAGGGTGGTAACCAGGGGAACATGTATGACTGACGTTTGGGTAGTAGCTGCACGCTATGTCAAACAGTCAGTGCCCCCCCCCCAGGGTGGTAACCAGGGGAACATGTATGACTGATGTTTGGGTAGTAGCTGCACGCTATGTCAAACAGTCAGTGCCCCCCCCCCTCCCCCAGGGTGGTAACCAGGGGAACATGTATGACTGACGTTTGGGTAGTACCTGCACGCTATGTCAAACAGTGAGTACCCCCCCCCCCACCTCCTCCAGGGTGGTAACCAGGGGAACATGTATGACTGATGTTTGGGTAGTAGCTGCACGCTATGTCAAACAGTCAGTGCCCCCCCCCCCCCAGGGTGGTAACCAGGGGAACACGTATGACTGATGTTTGGGTAGTACCTGCACGCTATGTCAAACAGTCAGTAGCCCCCCCCCCCCCCTACAGGGTGGTAACCAGGCGAACACATATAACAGACGAGGCGTGTGGGGTGGTGAAGTGGTTAGAGTGTCCGCCTGTTGCGTGGGCGGCCCGGGTTCGATCCTGGGCTGTGCTGGACTAGCTGCTATGCCCCTCTGCATGTCTCCCTGTGACAACAACAGGGTTATCAAAGGCCTTTGGGCCACCGGCTGTTGTGTGTATGGCCCTGCCTATGGGACCATGCACATTAAAGAACACCTGCCTCGGTAAAAGTGTAGGGGTATGGTCTCTACCTTCTCATAGATTCGATCACCATTACCACCCTTGATATGACCCTGGCAGTTAATTAGGGTGTAAAGCAACCAATAACCAACCAACCAACCATATAACAGACGTTAGGGTAGTACCTGCACACTATGTCAAACAGTCAGTACCCCCCCCCCCCAGGGTGGTAACCAGGGGAACATGTATGACTGATGTTTGGGTAGTAGCTGCACGCTATGTCAAACAGTCAGTGCCCCCCCTCCCTACAGGATGGTAACCAGGGGAACACGTATGACTGATGTTTGGGTAGTACCTGCACGCTATGTCAAACAGTCAGTACCCCCCCCTCCAGGGTGGTAACCAAGGGAACACATATGACTGACGTTTGGGTAGTACCTGCACGCTATGTCAAACAGTCAGTGTTCCCCCCCCCCCCCATCCAGGGTGGTAACCAGGGGAACACGTATGACTGATGTTTGGGTAGTACCTGCACGCTATGTCAAACAGTCAGTGTCCCCCCCCCCCCTACAGGGTGGTAACCAGGGGAACACGTCTGAATGACGTTTGGGTAGTACCTGCACGCTATGTTAAACAGTCAGTGCCCCCCTCCCCCAGTGTGGTAACCAGGGGAACACGTATGACTGACGTTTGGGTAGTATACCTGCACACTGTGTCAAACAGTCAGTGCCCCCCTCCTCCAGGGTGGTAACCAGGGGAACACATATGACTGATGTTTGGGTAGTACCTGCACGCTATGTCAAACAGTCAGTATTCCCCCCCCCCTCCACCCTCCAGGGTGGTAACCAGGGGAACAGGTATGACTGACTTCGGGTAGTACCTGCACGCTATGTCAAACAGTCAGTGTCCCCCCCCTCCTATTACAGGATGGTAACCAGGGGAACACATATGACTGACGTTTGGGTAGTACCTGCCCCGCTATGTCAAACAGTCAGTGCCTCCCCCCCCTCCTCCAGGGTGGTAACCAGGGGAACAGGTATGACTGACTTCGGGTAGTACCTGCACGCTATGTCAAACAGTCAGTGCCCCCCCCCTCCTATTACAGGATGGTAACCAGGGGAACACATATGACTGACGTTTGGGTAGTACCTGCCCCGCTATGTCAAACAGTCAGTCTCCCCCTCCCCCCCCCCTCTTACAGGGTGGTTAGGCCACAATAAAAAGTAATTCTGGTTCCAGGCGACCGGCCGAATTTTTTTCTGCAAAAATTTTCAGTACTTTCCCCACCGAAAAAAAAAAGAACAATTCTAAAAAAAATCCCGACCGCCTGACACGCCCTTTTAAAAGCCAGTTGTTCCACCGGAAACATTTTTTTTAGTCTGGCCTTATCGGGGGAACACGTATGACTGACGTTTGGGTAGTTCCTGCACGCTATGTCTCCTTGTCTCCAGTAGTGCACCGGGTATAGAAAGGTCCATCCAAATATGCCGTGACATGCCACCATGAAATTGTATATTCCTGTACGTTTGTTTGGTTTTGGGGATTCTGTTTCGGGGAGCATTATATTGTTCTCACGAGGTAGACTCAGGGCTGAGAGCTTTTGTGGATTATGACAGCAAAATATGAACATGGCGAGCATAATCTTTTGAGGGTTATGTTGCACATACAGAAGAGATGTATGTAGTTTCTCAGGAGAATGCAGAAACGCATGATATATCTCAAAGTCATTCTATTCAAAAATGAGATATTACTACCATAAAAGTTATAGTTACAATTGCCAGACAAAAGTTAGAGCTATACCCAGTTATGCCCCTAATGTGGACATACATGCACAAATACTAAATCAACCCGGCAGATATTACACCTCATAGGATTCTATCTGTGATGAAATAAAACCGGGGTGTTGCCGAGCAAAAATGATAACTTTAAGGTCAGAATCACCTCCTCAAGTCTGTGTATTGTGAGCGATATACGCCTTTTTGTCTTACATATAGGCCTACGTGCATAGCCTTCTGGGGTTGGCGATCGATAAAATATAGTCTTTAGCAAAGAGATATACATGTATACCCAGTAGTTCTCGTGACAGCTTGAGCCAATTGATATGACAGCAAAGTAATATCCACACAGACATGTCAATAAATGGGCCATATTTCCTTTACTTCCATGTACCGGATACGGAACCGGAAATGGCGGCCATTAGGAAGACATTACTTTGTGTGTACTATCATGGAATATGTCGCTGCCATATAAGTCTACTCTTATACAGGAAGGGAAGATACAGCAAAGAGCCTAACTCTGACATGCGATGAGACTGAAATATTTTAGAAACGCCCATGTACTTTTGAGTGAGACCATGTACTTTTAATGTCAAGAAGGAATGAACTTCGAATTCTATAGATTACTGTTATTGTAGTTAACAGTTTAATAAAGTATCATTAAAGCAAACCACAATGCAAAATTATCAAAATTTTTTAAATTTTTAAAATTTTCAAAATCGATCCTGACATCTTCAATTACGATCATATAAATCATATTGCCAGTTAAAATCAGATATTGGTGGCTAGAAGTCAATAATTATGATCCTTGGAAAGAGGATCTGATTGTTTTTGTTTTCTGGTCTGCAATCAACTTGTTGGGGAATCCCCCCACGTGACCCAACTGCCCCATAATCAGTGATGTCATCTTCAGGGTCAATAGGTCAATTCCTCCCCTTTCCTTTCTGTACTGAGCCAGGCTCATCCATGTTTGCCTCCTCTCAATTCCCACATCATTCTCCACCCAAAATAATACGCATTAGAGACTCTGCTAGCAGAGTGAAAATGCAGGGGGGATTCCGGAAATGACATTCTGATGATGTCATCAGTTTTTGGGTAAACAATCTAGGTATTTGTGTGGACCACACAACAGACCAAAACAAGTCAGAAAATGAGTATTCATGACAGTCTAAATCTGTTTTTGAATAGAATTTTGCATACCATTCTGTTATCAGATGACACATGATCATACATGGTTTGTAAACAAACAAAGTTCACTGAAAATTTTATTTGACAATATACAACTGATTTGCGTTGTGGTTTGCTTTAATTATTAAACCCAATTTTGAACATTCATTGAAATATATCGCAGCTACCCTCTCATGCATTACATCTCTTGATACAAACACCATAGGCCTATACATGTAATGTATAATTATG
Source organism: Lepidonotus clava (assembly GCA_936440205.1). Classification (NCBI taxonomy): domain Eukaryota; kingdom Metazoa; phylum Annelida; class Polychaeta; order Phyllodocida; family Polynoidae; genus Lepidonotus; species Lepidonotus clava. The sequence goes on from OW387138.1 coordinate 13,637,141, forward strand.
TCATAAACCAACATAGGCTATATACCTACAATAAAGTAAACCAACTTATATACCTACAAAAAATTGATCAGCTAACTTCTGGAACTAGATGTAAGTTACGTGAAGTCTTTAATACGTACTTCATCCAAAAAAAGATATAATCGCAAAGCCAGCGATTAAAAGATCAAACTTCTACCCCTTAGCATATCATAATGATATAATCGTAATGGTATGGTGAGACCAAGCAAAATTAATTATATCACGGGAGCAGCTATAGTGATGTAACCGTTCTGTTATCACAGTTATGACACCTTGTTGGTACGTATGTCACTATAGATATCGGGTGTTATTATTACAGGATATTACATTTCAGTTGTTTAGGTCAATTTCTGGCAATATTAAAATTGATGTAAAAAGTAAGGATTTTGATAAATAATTGTCTTGTATTTATTTATTTATGTCCAAATTTAATCACCTGTTATCTGTCATTTCCTAATCTCTATTAATCTCCGATTACGCAAACGTGTCCAATATTAACCAGTCATAGTCGCTTAGTTATAATAGAAAGTGGCTTATCAATTTATTGGTGACTCAGTCCGGCGCCTGTGACCCAGTCAAATCGTAGTTATTCATGATGTTGAATCAGAAAAGAAGCATTTCCAATCAGATTTTTGAGCAGATAGGAAAGAACGCATTACATTTTAATCAAGTGCGGATCTCCAAGTAAAATCCTTTCAGGGAGATGAGAATATAAGCTCTTTGTAACTCAGCTATAATCTCAATCCATTTCAAGAAACATGGGGAACCCTCTAAAGCCTGTAATAAACCTCAATCCCCAGTTCAATCTCCAAGGCGCCAAAAGAAAAGAAATGATTAGGTATAATTTGGAGTGCAGTTTCTCCAATCGATAAAGTCGGTTCAGCCCCATACCCACTAGGCGACTTTTACACAGTTTGCAAACGGGCCGATTCTTATTGTTGCCTGTTAGTATAGTGTATTGGAATGTTCATGTTTGATCTGAATTAGTGCTAAAATCGGCCGATTTTACTCCAAGAATTGACAGATTTTACCGCTGATCTGTCGGCCTACTTTACTCAAAATCGTCTAGTGGGTATGGGGCTTTCGTTCTGGCATCGCCTGAGGACGATTTGGTTCAGTTTGGTGCCTTTTAAGGAAGTATTTTCTTTCTGGTGAATCCTCAGAAATTGGGGTTAATTGCTAAGTTAAAGAAGGATGTTTAATGGGTGGGGTGATTGCCCTTGCTTATTGTTCCCGCTTAATCTGGTCTGGTTTCCGTTAAAATGTCGTCTGCTTTCGACAGCCGGAGGCGGGAAAAGCCACTTGCTGTGATTCGTTTTGAAATCAAATGCTGCAAAACTATCTTTCTGCACTGTGTTTTAATTTTAGATTTCGTCGTGACTGATAGTTTAGAAAGCTGTAAATTATCTTTTCTTAAATCGGAGGGTTAACAATTTGGAGAAGGAACTCAAGTAAATTGTGCTTCTTGATACCCAATGTAAGGTAGGGTTAGTCTATAAATACCAAAGCTGTACCTGCAATATAGCACACACTCGAGCTATTGGATGATCCTGTCCTTGTGTCAAATAGTACACCAAGTATAGTGTATATTTTCCCTAACCTTTTGGCACAAGACAATACGAAAGAGATTAAATTTAAAGTCATGAGGTACCTATATTTTGTGGTCTACATCTGGGAGGCGTATGGAGAAAATCATTAATTTCAGAAATGATTTTCTTTTCTGAGAAATTAAACACATTTTAAGAGCTGAGATGTAAGAACAGCATAAACCTATGATATTTATATGATGCATGTGAAACGAGCCCTGTAACCCTGCATATGCATCTCCTGATATGTTAAGCTGTCATGTTTCGTCGGTATCTACACTATCCACAGTAATAAATCAATATGGTACATTTCTACATATCTGCTCTGGCTATAAACTGGTACAGCTCACTTGTGGTTATCAGGCTCTATATGTCAGGGTTAAGGTGCGTGATAAACCTGTGGTTACGCTACTTTGCGTGATCTGACGTTTGGCAGCGAGCCAAGCATCACAAACGTTGTCTGTGTGAAGCCCGAGACGAGATGCTTCCCACATCTCAACCAAGTGGCTTCTTTCAGAACTTTATGAAGAAGTTCTGTGGATATCAGAAACTAGGGTTAAAGTGCTTTTGAATTAGAAGATACACATTATGACATTTTAGTTTTTTACGGTATGCATTTAAAAGCTTTATAATGGGTTCAAGTAGGAGCAGAAATCCCGCTAAAAAAAGGGAAAACAAGGTATACAAAGAGCAACAAACAAATAGATAAAAACATGTGTTACAAACACCAACCAAACAAGAAAAATGACAAATAGAAACGTGTTACAAACGGCAAATACCAACGAAACGAAACAAAAATAAAATTGGCTCTGAAATAGACTAGAGTGTGTTCAGTTTATTGACATTATACTCTCCTATGTGGATTTCTCTGTCTGCATGTTCGGCTACCATTAGTGTATTGATGAAATCTGAAAAATTTGGTAATAAAATCTAAATTTCCACAATCAATCTATAATTAGTCAATCCCCACACAACCTTGAATAAGTGAGCGTTTTAACTTTAAAATATTTCCTACCAATAAATGAATCCAACACTCACTCGCCATCATATATACTTGATAATTCTCTTGATAAGGAAGACGGAAGGGCGGGGTTAATCCCTGAAGATTGATTTAAAGGTTATAGAAAAGATATGGATGATTAATCTACATTCCCCACCACACGGATAGATTAACATTAATCTTCATTCTCCACCATATGAATGGATAAAGAACATTAATCGAGATGAGGTATAGGTTTTATGTCACAAATAATGGGGCCTTATGTTTATAAACATCCCCAGCTGTTATCAGCTGGAGGTATTTTATAATAAGAGCTGCTCCTGGGGCTGTTTCCTCTCCTCCAGGCGGGAAGTTATGTACACACACACCACGGCCTGGAGAGCAGCTCAGTTGGTGAGCTGGGGTTGGGGAAGGGACTTCTGGGGAGGCACTTTTAATGAAAAATGAGCCCCCACTGCCCAGGGAAAATAAGGACAATGGCATAAGAATTCTCCCTCCCTACCACAGATAGCCGATTTACAGTATTTTAGGCACCTTCAGGTTAATTTTGATCAATCATGTCGACAAGAACACATAGAAAACTATTGAAAATATGTGAAAATTTGCTATATATCAATTTGTAATAACAAAAATTTCAAACCGTCTAGAGAAATAATGAACATAACCATGCAAATAGCAAAAGAAAATAAAGTTAATATTAATTTCCATCATTTTAACTACAATTTAATTTTATCATGATTATTCAAAATTTCTATACTTAAACCTCATGTTGTTGTCGACATATTTCCCAGCATATACGCCTTATTGAGGGCAATAAGCCTGCAGGTAAACCACAGAATAAATGCTATGGAATGGAATTCCCTGTCATGGAATTAGGAAATTGACCAGAACACAGAAAAAATGCAGGGAATTCTCTTTGCAAAGTTCCTGATTTTTCTAGTTTTTAAGATTTAGGAGATTGCACCTTTCCAAGAGTATAATTTTAAAAAACTGAATATTTTTGAACTGGTGGACATCACTGTGCTGCAATTGAGCTCCGTGGCCAGGAATCGAACCCTGGCCACTAGTACTGAAGGCATGCGTTCTAGTACCATAAGCCACCACTGATTATGGCCTGTGGAGGGGTCATAGTATTGGGGTGACCTGTCATTTCCCTGGGTGCTGGCATTCTGCCTTTTTGTTTCATAATGTTATTCATGGGTTTGAACGGTTTCATATACTTATTTATCTCAACTGACATTCTTTTTCTGTCTTAATTTGGCTCACTCGGTATTCATTGGCGACCAGTATTAATTAGGTGGGGCCAAGGTAACGATTGAAAGCAATGCTATTTTTTAAAACTTTGGAACAATTTTATTATACTGAGCTTCAGTCAAACATAGATAATCTGGTCTCCCCTTCCACCCAATCACGAGTGTAAATGTAGTTACAAGAGTAGGGGATTTTAAGTTGACATTTAGTAAAGGAAATATTATAATTATTTAGGATGAACAATAAGATGAGATGGGATGAGATGTGTTGATGAAGTAAACTAGGTACTCATACTTTCATGCACCCATATAGTATTTATGCCATGTCAATCATAAGGCACTTGTCAATATTACAACACCAAGTTACACATACATGTGTTCACGTAGTAATTTCTTATATTTAGTATAATCATCTTCATTCTTAATATGACAAGGTATATTATTCCATAGCATGCATCCCTGATACCAAGGTGACTTGTATACATTGTCCAGTTTCACAATAGGTAAATCAATATTGTTATTAACAGAACTTCTGGTTATTCTAGTTGATGTTTTTAAGAATAGGAAACCCTTTAATACATGCCTTTGAATACAATTGAATAATTGATACGAGGACGGCAACTAAAGGAAGGTATGAATAAAGACAAATATTCCTAAGCCAGGTCGCAGATTTTATCACAAATCTGAACTTAGTCTAAAGAATAAGTGAGCACTTCAGGAACAGTTTAACAGGTTTATTGCTATTCCTATACCATGACAAAATACCATTGTCAGTGTGGTTAAACTCATTTTCAGTAAAAGTACCCCCCTCCCATGCACCTCCAACATAGGGAATGGGGGAGCTTCATGCTCTGGGAACAAACAGAATGCATTAGCACAGCTTTCTTTTCTGCCTTTTGTCGTCTGTTTTTGTTTAAATATACATCACTGTGGTTCTGACAGTCTTTGATGGGGTTTTCTGCTTTCAAGTAGCCACCCAGCTGGCTTTTTGAAAAGGAAACGTCCATTTTCTGTTCAATATTTCATTTATGCAGGGTGCACATATTGCATGTGTATGAATATTCATCTTCCAGACTGTTTTAGAGCTAAATGAATAATACTTCTTTTTTGCATTTATTGATAATTGATCTCTATAGATTTTTGGATCTAGGGTGAGTCTTGGTCCTCTATAGAAATACAAATGTTATTACTTTAATTTAAAATTTAAGTTTAATAAGTATTCCTGCTAACATTCCTGCTATGTCAAAGTGCCATGATTAATGCTCTCATCTTAGACTAAAACTCATGAAATAATGGAACTTAAACTTAACCGGTCCGAGCTAAATCACCCGAATATTAAGCCAAAACAAAACAAATAGGGTATTCAATCTCCCCATCCAAATTATTTTCATATCAATGTGTCCTTTGGGAAACTGTCTTCCCTTTCCAGATCCACATTAGTTGATTAATATTTCATCCAAACCACACACTCAAGCCACAAAGGGCCATGCTGTTGGTGGTAGGTTTCGTCTGAACCAACCCCATAGTACTTGAGAGGGGGTCATTTATATTCCCCTACGACCTTGGTAGCTCCATTGCTCCATGGGGCTGTTTTTCATCTAAAGCCCAGTTTACATCGGGTTATTTTACCCTTCACTGGACTGAGATTGAGATTGTAGTGAAAATAGGGATTAAGTGTTTTATTGAAACCTTTATGCATTATTGGATATCATAGCAGGGGCATTAACGAAAAGGCTTATCAGAAGAAATAATTTCATTCTCCAGCTTTAAATTATATGCAGTCGCAGTTGGAAAGTTTTCAGTGTGAATGCAATGTTGCTATCAACTCTTCCTACAAACCATGCATAGCCAGTGGTAACTGTGTAGTGCTGTTTGGTAAAAAAAAAACAGAATTCATACAACAAAACATCCAACATGCTTGGTCCCTGAAGCGCAGAAAACGGGAAAAACGCGAAAAATAAAAATCTCTCAGGCAAAACACCGGGTATTCGGAAATGTACTAAAATACAGCAAAACAAAAAAAAATCAGAGTGTGCTGTTTTACTACATTTCCTGATTAAGTGTATAATTTTCAACTTTAATCAGAACATTTTCCAACAAAATTATTTTGTTTTATGTGGGACAACGAAACAGCTTTTGAAAGCTGTCAGATTGGAACAGATTAGGGAAAGCATTAAGACGGGTAAAATTTGTCATTGTACAAGGACAACCCAAGGAAGACAATTGGGAGTTTAATCTAAGTTTTCACCTTGATTATTCCGCAACACAGCAAATAGCAATATTTTTGAAAGTCAGATGGAGCTGACTAGAATGGTGCTGTGTGAACCGGGCTTTTATACCCTGCATGGCTCCACCGCAGACCTCTGTAATCAAGCTGAATCAAGCTTCACCAGAAGCCGTCCTAATCAGATCCTATTCACAGCGAATCCTATCGATTACCCGCAGTTCCTGGACATTCCGAATCCACCTAAGCCACTTGATTGTGGCTTGATTGAGGCTTGATTTTGGCTTGATTGGTCTCGATCACTCTTGATTTCATATAGATTTGCACGGATGTAGGCTATCTCTCTTCCATCCTAATTTTCAGTGGTTTAGTTGTCATGTAGTGTGACTAGAAAGAATACTCATCAAAATACAGATAGCAAGATTTCAATACATCTTAAAGCCATATACATTTATTTCTATATTGTTCATTAATCAAAATATTACGAGATCCGTTCTCTCCAATTTGAGAGATCTGTATTGGATTCCATTTAGCGCCAATTTTAAATGTGACAATATACAAGTTTGATTGCATATCCTGTCTATGGTGGCTAATAATTTTGGATTGAGAGACATTCTCCGTTGCTTCTAACCCAAATAATGTTATACTAGCTAGATTAGTAGAATATTTCTAAGACGGAAAACGTTGTATCAAATCGAAATAAATTGAGACGATGTTAACTCCTAAGAATGAACAGTCATTCTAAAGAAAACATAAGAAAAAAGAGCAAAGCATACAAAAAAACATCTGTACTTAGATATTTAATCATATACTGTACTTTTTTTTTATCCATATAGCTCACCAAAATATAGTCCATTATAGGAAATATAGAAAAATCCAAGGGTATAAACATTTCCATATGCAACAATATAGACTGGGGCCATATTGTATGTTATGGATGATCCCAGAGATACCCCAGCAGAGCCCCTGCAGTCAGCGTGCCTCAGTGGGAGATATAGGGCCGACTGTCTGCTGTTCCCCCAGCCCTTTAGTGGGATGATCTACTCCAGGGTTGGCCAGCAGAAGGCTCTGGTGACAGATTGGACAGGCTTAAGACGCGCAGGCCCCTCCAGTAGGGTATAAGCCAGACCGGTCCAAATGGCATGGAGAAGTCAGGCTTTTTGTACCATACAGCTCATAATACTTCCGTGTGATATACCGAACATGCATACGTGCTATGAGGGTGCAGTTTAAAATGCTAAATAAATCTAACAAAATTTGAAATAATGGTAAATTGTTCTGCCTTTTGATTTTAGAAGTACAAATAAAAAGTATTCTAATATTAATGTCTGGCCCTGCCATTATAAAGGCTTATACATAGGGATCTACATAATTATTTCTTTTACGATTTTACACCCCCGCCCCTTGCCTTTTGAAGGTAAGTAACTCATGAAGTCGCCTTAAGGATTTACTCTATTCACACTCAGAGAAAAGCTCAAATAAGATTGGGGATGGAAGGTGAGGTGGTCTAACAGGCACCAGCTGGAATTGAACTCAGGCCGGCTGCGTGCAAAGCCAGTTTGCTACCCACTAGACCACCCCACCCCCCTCCATCATCTACAGCAACACCACATCTTCCTCTGACGTACATAGAAGCTTATACCACCCGCAGGTGCATACATTGGCCACAGATACAGGGCCTTTTACCATATCTTATAATCCCCGTATAGAGTGGGGAAGTCTTACCATCCCATGCGGAATAAGTCCTATGGCATTAGACAATGCCTCAGCTAAGTCCCTTGTCAGGGGCTTAGTGCCTGATCAGGAAAGGCAAGGATGGCATGGTTCGTAGGACTGGAAGAAGGGTGCTTCTTTATAGAGCCTTTTCTACTGAGTGGTGGCAATACAGATTATATGGATGTTTTAGAATGCTGGTTTTGTTTTCTTATCCAGACAACCATAGATGCATTACGTAATTTATCAGATAAAAAGAGAAATAAATCCACATATGATATGGATATTTTCAGAATGCTGGGTTCGCAGGAAAGGCAAGGATGGCATGATTCGTATAGAACTGGAAGAAGGGTTTCTTTATAGAGCCTTTTCTACTGAATGGTGGCAGTACATATTGTATGGATGTTTTAGACTGCTGGTTTGGCTTTCTTATCCAAAGAATCATACATGTATGATGTAAATTATCAGATAAAAGAGAAACAAATCTACATATAATATGGATGATTTAGAATGCTGGTTTCGCCTTCTTATTCATATATACATGTATAATGTAATTTATCAGCTAAAAGAGAAATAAATCCACATATTTATAATATGGATATTTTAGAATGCTGATTTCGCTTTCTTGTTCATACATAGATGTTTGATGTAATTTATCAGATAAAAAGAAAGAAATATCCACCGTTTGTCTGACAACTCTACTGGGGTGATTGTTTGAAAACCGACCTATTCATCTTGAGCTCAAGGGAGCTACAATACTGAAACTATGTCCTGTCCAAACACAATTTAAAACTGTGCAATTTATCTCAAACACAATATTGTTAATTTCATTTCGCCTCAGCCTGAAAAACTATTATATATTTGACTCAAGATGATATTAATATTCATTAGGTTTGATCCTTTTCAGATAATGACATTTTGGCATCTACCATTCAGCACCATTCATGATACTTAAAGAAACTGCCATCTATATAACAAGCTAACCATTACATACGATCACTATATCCTTCCAGGGAGGAAGAATAGAATCAGCAGAAAAAGATTAACAACATGGTATAATGTTGTAAATTCATACCATCATACGAGTACTATAGTGAGCAATTAACTGGTGCTTTTCTGAGGCTAATTTTAGAAACGTCCATCAATTGATAATAACAAGCTTATAATTACATAGCATAATTATATCCTTCCAGGGGAAGCAGAGTAGAATCAGCAGAAAAGATTAACAACGCAGAACAATGACGTAAATTCATACTGTCAGACAGTACGTGTCAGTATATGGAAATAATCATCTGGGGTTTTTCTGAGACTAACATTAGAAACTGCCATCTATTCAATATAACAAGCTTGCAATTACATACAGTCAGTATATTCTTGTAAGTATATTATCAGCAGAAAAAGAATAAGGACATGGAACAATGTTGTAAATTCATAATGTCATACGAGTACTTTAGAGAGCAATTAAATGATGCTTTTCTGAGGTCAACACTCACATACAATATTGTTAATTCTACATTACTCTTACATTCTATAATCTATTTAGACTCTGGATAATATTCACCAACAAAGATCCTGTACCAGTAAAGACGTTCAGCATTTACCATTCTGTGCCATTCACCATACTAAAAGAAACTGCCATCTGTACAATACAGTCAGCTTACAATTACATACAGCCACCATATCCTTGTAGCGAGAAGAAGAGTAGAATCAACAGAAAAAGTTTAACGACATGGAACAATGTCGTAAATTCATACTGTCATACAATTACTATAGAGAGCAATCAACTGGTGCTTTTCTGAGGCCAACATTCAAATACAATATTGTTAATTCTGCGTTACTCTAACATTCTATAATCTATTTAGACTCAGGATGATATTCGCTAACAAAGATCCTGTACCGGTAAAGACGTTCAGCATTTACCATTCTGTGCCATTCAACATACTAAAAGAAACTACCATCTATATAATATAACCGCCAGCTTACAATTACATACAGTCACTATATCCTTGTAGGGAGAAGAAGAATAGAATCAACAGAAAAAGATTAACGACATGGAACAATGTCGTAAATTCATACTGTCATACGGGTGCTATAGAGAGCAATCAACTGGTGCTTTTCTGAGGTCAACATTCAAATACAATATGGTTAATTCTACATTACTCTAACATTCTGCAACCTATTTAGACTCTGGGTAATATTCACTAACAAAGATACTGTACCAGTAAGGACATTCAGCATTTACCATTCAGCATCATTCACCATACTAAAAGAAACTGCCATCTATATAATAACAGCCAGCTTACAGTTACATACAGTCACTATATCCTTGTTGGGAGAAGAAGAATAGAATCAGCAGAAAAAGATTAACGACATGGAACAATGTCGTAAATTCATACTGTCATACGAGTACTATAGAGAGCAATCAAATAATGCTTTTCTGAGGCCAACATTCAAATACAATATTGTTAATTCTACATTACTCTAACAGTCTAAAATCTATTAAGAATCTGGATACTATTCACTAACAAAGATCCTGTACCAGTAAAGACGTTCAGCATTTACCATTCAGTGCCAAAAGAAACCGCCATCTATATAACAACAGCCAGCTTACAATTACATACAGTCACTATATCCTTGTAGGGAGAAGAAGAATAGAATCAACAGAAAAAGATTAATGACATGGAACAATGTCGTAAATTCATACTGTCATACGAGTACTATAGAGAGCAATCAACTATGCTTTTTTTCAGGCTAACATTAGAATCTGCCATCTATAATATAACAAGTTTACAATTACATACAGTCACTATATCCTTGTAGGGAGAAGAAGAATAGAATCAGCAGAAAAAGATTAACGACATGGAACAATGTCGTAAATTCATACTGTCATACGAGTACCATAGCAAGTAATCAACTGGTGCTTTTCTGAGGCTAACATAAGAAACTGCCAGGCCACACTAAAAAAAAAATCTGTTTCCGGTGGACAGGGTGGACATGAAAAACGGCAGTTGGGCGGCCGCAAAATAATTTTTTTTCCCGATTTTATTTGGGTTAGTAGATACATGGCTATTTTTGGAAAAAAAAGACTCCCACCCGGCCCAAATACGGCCACCCGGCCGGTCCACCGGAAACAGACTTTTTTTTTAGTGTCGCCCCATCTATATAATGTAACAAGCTTACAATTACATACAGTCACTATATCCTTGTAAGGGAGAAGAAGAATAGAATCAGCAGAAAAAGATTAACGACATGGAACAATGTCGTAAATTCATACTGTCATACGAGTACTATAGAGAGCAATCAACTGGTGCTTTTCTGAGGCCCGCATGAGACTCGGGGATTAAGTGGGAGAAATTAATGAGAAAAGGCCCCTCGAGACAGCGGCAGTTACGAGTGGCCTCTGAGCACTGCACTTATGATAAAGATGGAAATGACTTGTATGTTATGGCAAGTGGTGCTGGCTTTATAATAATTTCATAGGGAACCTGGACCAAAAAGCACAGCGAATGAATGTCAGAATTAATGTATTTGTAGTACCATTATTTTGTCAGCTGTTTTCATTATTGTATGGGTTGTAGGAAAAATAATAGCATTTAAAAGCCTAGCTTGACTATAGGGTAACCTTTGGGTGAAGACCCTTTAAATGACTGTATGGCAACAGCGACAGAGACATTGCCATTTCTTAAAGTAGAAATGGGTTACAAGGACTATTCCTTCTAACTTACCCTAGCATAAAATATGATATAAGGTATAATAGTTACAAAGTACACTAAAATATATCAAATAACAATATCAAGATTTAGCCTATATCTGTATAAATGTACCAAATTTTGTAATTACATAGATGTCTCTGAAAACCTTTGGTTGATCGTCTTGCTAGTACTTGACCTATTCTTGATGCTGAGCAGTTTCGCCCCCTGGTCTCTCCATTGATGAGCATATTATAACAGGAACTTGAGGAAGTGTTGCCGAGAAAATCTTGAATATGTAAATTGAGGTAATTTCCCCGGGCCATTGCACCCAGAGTAAAGCGTTTTGACCGAAGTGGTGATTTATAATGCTTTTTAGAGTTATACTTTTGACAGGAGAACATTTATCATGGGCTTGATATATTGCTGTATAGACCTTGTACAGACAGGGTCACCTAACCAGATTTTGGTGATCACCATGTGGAATTTATAACCACGTGGTCCTTGGAAAAGAGAACGTGAATCAGGAATGGATATCCAAATTTGAAATATAATGACTAAAATATGTCTGGACAATACCAGTATATCATTTGATATTGGAAATATAACCCATTTGTCTCTAGATATAATTTAATGGTTAGGCCTATTTGATCACCAATATGGCGGCCAGGTCTTTTCTGGCTACTATGGCATCATCTGGACAACGTCTATATAGAACCTATGAGTCAAAGCAAGCCCCTTCAGTCTTTATAAGAAATAACATTCCCTAACGAGAATGGATTAACCAGAATGGCCTTTACTTTCATCAGAACCTTGGATGAATTTTCTTGCCATTGCTTGACCTATTCTTGACACGGAGAAGGTTTGGCATCCCCGTTCCTCCCATTGACGAGTATATTATAGCAGTAAGCAGACCCAGCAACTGTTGAAGGCATCCCAGAATGCCCTGTTGTCCATGGCAACGGGCCAGACCGAGGCTGAACGTTGATTACATTGCTGGGATCCATAATGTGGTTAGGCCTAAAGTAGGCACAGATTCTCCTCTCCCGGCCTATACAATGGGGATAGTCTGGTGGAACTAGGCCTATACTGCAGTGGTGGACAAAAGTTTAAAAATCCAGGGGCCAGTCGAGCCTCCAGCTTTCCAAATCTAGGGGCCCTCACCGAAATCTAGGGGCCCTTATATAGCCAGACTGTCTTCAAAAAAACACAAGGTTATTACTTCTTCATAATTTCTTTTTACAACAAGTCAAATTATGAATTAAGAACCATGAAATCAACTAGTTGACAGATGTTTTATTCTAGAATTAATAGAAATCTGTGATTGTCATCCATTGATTTTTAGGGGCCAATGGGGCCCCTAGGTCAGAAAATCTTGGGACCGACCTGCTTTTTAAGGGCGTCGCGCCCCCGGGCCCATGGTTATATCCATCATAATTATAGAGTCAGTGAGAGAAATCTTATACTGGAATAGGCGGGGTAACAGGCCTATATACCAGCCAGGCAGATTCCACCATTTAGTATTTCTATGCCAACTTTGTGGAGGGGATATTTTCACTTAAGTTCTTGTATTGCATTTGATATGGACGTGACGGTATCGACGCGAGGTCCACGCATGTAATCCATCCCGTGAATTAATGCGTATACTGAGTGACAGAAAACAAAGCTGTTGAGTGAAAAGTGATACTAAGTTACATAAAACAAGTTCATACAATGAAAGATGATATTGAAGTTTGGAAAACCGCACTAAAGAGTGAAAGGTAATGAATACAGAGTGAGGGAAGCCGTACTATACCTATAGTGGTACACAGTGAGGGAAAATATGCATCCAGAGTAAAGGTCATTTACTTTTTTTTTTGGTGTTCACATTTTATTTCTGAAGAAAGGATCGCACAAACAAGGCACAGTTTTCACCTTGGTCCAGCACTAAATATGATGATATACAAATTCACTGTGTTATCGCCGGACAATACATGCAGTGACAATTTGGAAATCTGGAGAACAAAATTTGTTGTCTAAATTTATAGGTAGTTTGGGCAACTGTAACAGCACACATGTAATAGAATTACACGTGTGCAGTTGTAACTCCAACCCCTGATTCATGTCTACATTTGCTACAGCGTAACCGGCCCAACCACCAATTTCCTCGACCGGGGCGAACTGAGTAATTTATCACTTGCCCGTTCGATTTAGCGTTGAGGCAGCAGCCAAGGACATTGAAAACATTATTCACAATTCAGGCATTTTTGTTTTTGATGAATGGATGCAGGGGCCATAGGTCTTTTCGAGGCATTTCCCAAAAAAGCCTCACTGAGTTAAGCCCTATTCTTCAATTTCTATATAAATGTTGTGGAGGAAATCTTGATTATGTAAATTAAGGTAATTCCCCCCAAGACAATGTTGCTAGAATAAGACGTTCTGACTGAAGTAGATATTTTGAATTAATGGTAACTCTTAGTTTTCACTAATATAACATAAACGCATACATGTTAAATATCAGTTGAGAGAGGATTTAAAATCCCTTCTAATGATATATAACGTGTCTATGGTTGGCAATGCATTATTGTCTTGCTAACAAAATCTTGAATATGTAAATTGAGGTAATTCCCTCAGGGTTGTTGCATTCAGAATAAGGCGTTTTGACCGAAGTGGTGATTTATAATGCTTTTTAGAGTTATACTTTTGACAGAAGATCATTTATCAAGGACTTGATATATTTGCTGCATATGCAAGGTGAAGCAAACTGCTTCAGTCTTTGCAAGAAATAACATTCCTAGCGAGAATGGACCAACGAGAATGGGTTGACTTTCACTCAGCAAAGCTGTACGTTGTTAGTGTTGACAGATAATATATCACATTACGTTAGTCTTAATAGGTAATATATTACATGTGCGTTCGTCTTAAAGGATGGTATATTATATTTACATTAGTCATAATATATAGATGATTAATATTAGCAAATGTTCTCCCTGAGTATGTGACAAAGCCCATGGACAACGTTAATGCATACAGCAGTATGCATTATTATACTCCTATCATTACATTTGAAACATAAACACATTTCTTTCACCTTATAAATTTGTTATTATGTCACTCTTCTTTTAGCATGTATCATGAATTTATCAACTGTCACAATACCAAACATACACTTCTTGTTTCTCATCAAAGTATTTATAATGTTTGTTTTTGTTTCCTTTCAGGTAAGTCTGGTGGCTGCATGCAGAAAGATAATTACAACCTGATACATAAGTCATCACTACAGGTCAGTCTGGAAGATTCTTAGATACACCTTCAGAATAGTATGTAAGGAACACCAAACGTCTATAGAATAGTAAGTGTTGTTAGAAAGCAGAGCCCAAACGTTTAACCAGCAATATATAGATTCACCTGGGAGAAATTACAGTTGTGGGAAGGTAGAAGAATGAGTGTGTTAGGGAGGTAATGCATCTTTCTTCACCTGGTGGAGCACTTTTTCCCTCTTTTCTCTTGTGAGGGTGAAGTGGGGGAGGGGGGCACTTATGTTAAAAATTTGTGAAACCTTATATAATAGTATACATTTTTCTCACCATGGGCACATGATCCTACATAGAAGGTGTACAATTTGTCAGGAAATTGTCATAAACCAACTGCAGTTTTATGCACTGTAAATTATCCCTTTTTTTGTAAATTTTTGCATGCAAATGGCCTATCATGGGTCTATAACCCCTGAAATGTAGTCGGACATAGAGCAATTCTTAAAATCCACCAGCCAAATTGAGGCTTTAATCACATGATACTAGGATGTATAAATATCAAATGTCGTCATGCAACATCTAAAAATCGACATATGACACTGGATAAATAGGCAAGAAGAACATGCGACAGATGCATTTCTTAAATTCGAACGCGACATCAAGACTGCCTTCCCCCATCCCATACATCTAGAGCCCCATTATAATTTTCTTCAAGAGTAACCCCTAAAAACGCCCCCCCCCCCCCCCAAAAAAAAAAAAAAAAAAAAAAAAAAAACCTGCCCCAACTTATCCTTCCTCATTCCTCACCCATCCCCCATCCCAAACCACTTACTCAAGACACAAGAACGTCTCCCCCGAGATGAACTATGTTGTAGCCGAGAAAAATACCAGCGCAGTCTTGACAGACCTCCCCCTGAAATATGGCGACCTTTCAAGTCTCAAAAATGTAGGTCAAGAGCACCACTGACAAAACCGTCACCATTACGTCATCCGTGACGTCACAGATTAGTCTCCCATCCCTCCGCCACCTGCTGGTACTACTTTTTCTCTGGGGACTATTTTTTTCTTTGGAGACTACTTTTTCCTCTGGGGACTACTTTTTTCTGGAAACTATCTTTTTTCTGGGAACGACTTTTTTCTGGGCACTACTTTTTGTCATGTGATTTTTCCCTCTTTTTGAATGCGGAAGCTGGTATGACAAAATCGTTAATTTCTTATGTTCCTACTTCTTCTATAATGGAGGGCACAGTTTGTGAAAGACGTCAGCAAAAGCAATTCTCCACATGTAGTGACGTCACAACTTTGGAGCTTTCCCAACGAGTTTTGAAAATTGATACCTTGGGCAAATTAAAATGGATTTACCTGAAGTTTTCTGGTCTCCCTTGACGTACAGGTTTTCATTCTAAATAATGAATAATAGTTTAATGTAAAAACTAAGCTTTTCTTCCAGCAGATAATTAGGATTTCCTCTTGTTTATTCCTTTACATTGTGCTTTCCAAGGGAGAGTAACTTTTATATCATAATTTAGACCAGTACTTCAGATAATAATGAACAAAATCCTAATGCTTCGTATCAAGATTGAATTAGGCCTCATGAAAGTTATATTTAACAAAACAAAACACGTCGCATCATACATGCCTGTAGTGTAGGAGGCCAACCACATACATTTTATATTTAAAAACCTAGATACGTGTCCTAGAAACGATTATAGTTATACCTTTCCTAGAAATGTGAATATCAATGTATGCAATAAACAAAGTTCAACTTTATTTATCTTTTTCAAGATCCTATTACCAGTATGGTAAAATCGTTCACAAAGTACTCTTTTCCCCTTTTATATACTCAACAGACTATAGTTACTTTAAAGAGAACTTAACACTCAATCCCCAGTACTATCCCATTCTAACTACCACAGGACGTCGTAATGTCAGTTCATTTTAGCCTGATACAACTAGTTTAGATTCTTAACAGCAACTTTACCCATGTCAGGCAGTCATTTGGTTATCACCCAAGCTCCTGATAATGGCCATCCAATCATTCAGAGCCAAGTATATTACATCCCTACAGTCTACTTTATACCCTTATTCCACAAGGCGATTTTTACAACCTGGATTTTGATAAATTGAAAGTTTTCACTTCTATCACAGGAACCCATACATGTTACATACCATTTGAAAGAGAATTTAAAATCCTTTCTAATGATATATAACATGCCTACGATTGGCCTTTATTCTTTTAATTACAAAATCGCCAGTAAAATCAGATAGTGGAAAAATGCCCATAGAATGCCATTACATCTCAGACTGTAGGTAACAAAAAACGAGCCATTCTGCACGTAAATGATACTTTACGAGCACTACCAACGGAAGGAGAAACTCAGGGCTCATGTATTGAGCTAAGTGAATTGCGTCCCTGGCTATTAAATTTGTAAGACGTTATGGAGTAGCTCCCTCCTGATTCATTCATAGTGGCTATAAATCTTTAAATGAGCGCCTCTCATAGAAAATTTATCCTACACTGAGATTTCCGGAAACTTAATCCGATCTATAAAGGCTGTATTACACTACGCGTTGATATGATACATATAAAATGAAGAATGGAATGGACATGGCATTACTAAATATTATTGTATTAATTCACTCATCGGGAATCATTCATGTTGTATTTTACTAGAAAAAACCTCTAAGATGCCATATAATTCAGGGATGTAAGTTTTCAAATCTTAGTCTGATTTCAGGTTTTTTGACTACAGCACCTTGAATGATAACTTTCAACAATGAATGCTTACATGAGGTTTTAAAACATTCTAGGATACTTAAAGATGGGTTTTCAGAATCTTTTATTGACCTGACCTACTCCCCTGTTTGCGTTTTCATTCGTGTTGGAGAATTTTGCCCAACGCTAATTCCGGCGCAAATTCCAATGCAAATACTTTTTATGATATTGCATACTGTTTTTGTTTTTCAAATTCTGTTAGTATGAAAAATACCCCCCCCCCCCCCCAAAAAAAAAAAAAAAAAAAAAAAAAAAAACAAGAAAAAAACAAAAACAAAAACAAAAAACAAAAAACTAATCAAACAAAGCATAATGTAAAAGGGCCTTAAGAGAAATGCCCAAGCTCTTTATGGATGAGGAGGGAGTCATTTGGAGTAGACTTATTTGTAATGGAGATGGGTTATCTTAGGGAGAACAGAGCTATCAGTCATTTCTATTTCATTTTCGAAGTTTGCTTTGGCTATGGAGATGTAGCATCCTTTTCTAATCTATTATGACTTATGATAGCTTCTATAATATAATGTATACTTTCTAATGATCAATCATTTGTAAAAGATAATGTATAGGTACTTTATAGGTACTTGATCTATAATATGTATTTAGATTCCTTTAAAGAAGGAAGGTTATTTTCCTGTTTATGGGAAGGTATTAATCTTAGACTCCAGAAAGGAGGCAATGGCTGGCTATTTAAATTTGCCATTTGGAGATGCTGTTTTCTTTTAAATCGCGAGTTTGCAAATAGTGAGAAAAAAAGAGAGGAGGGTCGGGCAAATAGTATTTGGCTAGGGCTTAATTCTATTTCTATTCCTTCACATGCAAATCAATCGAGCAATCAATATTGCCACCAACAACTTCTCTTGACTTCTTTCCTAAACTTTCTACCCTGGGTTCATATCTTCATTAAAAGGTGTCGTACCCATAACCTATAGTGAATAGGATATAATAAAACATATATTTCCCTCCGATGCAAAAGTGGAACATTGTTATCAAAACCCTTATTTTGTGGCAAGAGTGGGGAAAATAAATATAGAACACTGTACGTCTGTGGGCTTCCTGGGGCTTTGTGGGGAATATAACTTCTCAAATATACCCCTGGCGGGTGTTCTTATTATAGTGTTTTACTTAGTACTATATCAGGGGGTGTCATCTTTAATCTTCTTATATCTGGAAAATTTGGTATTTTCAAAATTGTCAATAGCAATGTGACAAGAACACATGCATGTTACATACCAATTAAAAGAAAATTTTAAATCCTTTCCAGTGATATATAGCATGAATAATATTACCCCTTACTCTCCACTGCCATTTCTGCGACAACATTAAAAGATACTATTGAAAATATTAGAAAGAGTGATTCTTTGCAATAATAAGTGGGCTTGATGCTGTTATTCATGCTGTTATTCATGCGAATGATATTGTATTCACTGATGATGAACTACGCAGGATTTGTCATGACATCAATACTTTTAAGGCATCATCTGTATCTCACATATCATCTCGAATTTTGAAAGATGCTTTTTTGGCGAGAATTGATATTATCAAACATATTCTAACACGAAGTTTTGAAACAGGCATTGTTCCAAATGCATGGAAGGTTGGTAATATCATTCCAATACCCAAGGGCGGTGATGCAAAAAATGTATCCAATTTAAGGCCTATTTCTCTTTTACCCCTACCATCAAAACTAATTGAGAGGATAGTTCATAACAACATGTCTACCTTTTTGGAAAATCATGATTTATTGGATGAAAAACAAGGAGGTTTTAGGAAAAGTCAATCTACTATTAACACAGTCAGCTATTTTACAAAAGAGATTTTTGATGCAATAAATAATAGACAAATTATCTTAACTACCTTCATTGACATGTCAAAAGCTTTTGACACTGTACATCATGACATTTTACTAAAAAAACTGGAATTGATAGGTTTTTCAGGACAACTTTTGAAATGGTTAAAAAATTACTTAGTAGATAGACAACAATTTTCGACAGTTAATAATATAAAATCCTCTAAACTTGATATAACCTGCGGTGTTCCCCAAGGGAGCATCCTAGGCCCCTTGCTTTATATTATTTATGTAAATGATTTGTCATGCATCTTAAATGACAGCTCTCATTTTCTCTATGCGGATGATACTGTCATATACAAAGCTGGTACTGTGTTGGAAGTTACACCTTATTTGCAATCAGACTTATTAAGGTTCTATAACTGGTGTTGTGCCAATAAACTGACAGTTAATCTTAAAAAAACTAAATATATGATTTGTGGCAGGAGATCAGATACTAAAAAAATAAAAAATCATAGACTATTTATTGGCAACACTAAGATAGATAAAGTGATTTCCTACAAATATCTTGGCATAACACTGGACCAAAATATGAATTATAACAAGCACATCCGCAGTTGTATCAAAAATGCTTCTCATAAGGTGTATCTATTATCCAAAATTCGTAGATATATCACGGTACAATCATCTGTAAATATATATAAAACAATGATACTGCCAATAATTGAATATGGATGTATCTTGTATGATGGTGCCACAACTAAGTGTCTGGAAAAGTTGCAAAAAATCCAGAATAGAGCACTAAGAATTTGTGTAAATACTGGTGACGTACAGATACCTAGAGATATCTTGCATATAAGATGTAAAATTGATTACTTATCTACTAGACGCAAATATTTTCTTGGTCTCTTTATGTACAAACAAATGCATAACTTGGATATTAGGAATTTAAGAAATGTCAGGACAAGAGCCCATGATGCACCTTTATTTTTGACATCTAAACCAAATTGTGAGCTCTATAAGATAAATGTCTTTTATAAAGGTAGTATTACTTGGAACAATTTACCGACGAGGATAAGGAACATGGATGGCTATAAAACTTTTAAATACCATTTACGTAAATATTTGTTAACTTTGTGATTTGAAACTTTGTGATTTGAATTTTGTTCTACTTGTATTTCCTTTTCAATTTGCTTTCTGTTTATATCAAAACTGAGTTAATATTATTGATGACACTTGCATAGATGTATTTTATCATGTAATCGGTTATAACTTTATTGTTATCAACACAGCTTGTAATTTGTCTTTGTTGTATTCAATATTCTGTTTAATGATTACGTACCTTTAACATTTGATGTATATAGTTTGATTTATTTAAAATTAATTTGCCTTTCTATAGTTCATAATTGACTGTAATTTATTGGGCTTCGAAAAGGCTGGTATATTGATGTAAACTAGCATTAAGTTGCTAATTCAATATTATCAGGATAAATAAAATGAATTTAAAAAAAAAAAAAAAATGCTGTGACAGGTGTTATTGATCAAAACCTGTTGGAGAAGATTTTATGGGCAATAAAGAGAAAATAAAAAACTCATGAGAGCACTCAAAGAAGCTTTTATAAAACGTTTCATGCTACTTTGCCGAGTCCCCATCCTTGCCTCTGACTCACGCAACAGGAGTTAACGATTTAAAAGTCTAGTCTTCTGAAAAGAGAAAAAAACTTACTCAAAAAGGATTTTGAATTGATTCAGAGTGAATGGAAAAGATGCATAAGAAAGACAGTAAAGAGGATTAGTTGAGTGGGTTCCACTTTAGGTTTTATTTAATTCAGATAGCTCTGATGTCCAGACTATTGGAATATAAAACATAATTTAATGTCTTTATATTTCATTATGTTTAAATAATTGATATGAAGATAACAATAAAACATCATTGATGTAATATTGTACAGTCTAAATTTGTATATTGTGCAATAAGAAATGATACGTTGCAGATTTACCTGATCAAGTAGAAAGTCGGATTATCAGCCAGTATATATAGATTCACTGCTAAATTTGTTTGCAGTTGAATTGCAAAAAAAGAAACCAAAAGAAGCTCATTTTGCAAGACCCATTGTGTGATGGAATATCTGAAGCCTAGGATTTTCCTCTTTGCCCTACTCAATCTTGTATAAGTTTGTCAACATAAAAACAGGATTTCAAAAGGAAGCTCAAGGTATTACTCTCATGGTTTTTGGTTCTAATTGATATGTTATTGTCTTTTAGAATTACCTTTGCTATAGATGCGGGCTTATCTCAAAGGTTTTGTGATAGATGGTGACAAACCGGGTCTTTGTTGAACTCTTGAGTTTATTTCTAAAGCAACACATCTTTGTCCATTCCTTTTAACTACATTTATAGCTATCAGGTTTGCATATATGATTGTGAGGGCATCTTCATTTCAATTTCTCTGTGAATCCGATGCAGGTATGTGATTTTACAGATTAGTATAGCCTTTAGAGTTAAACTCCAGACCCACAGTACCTTTTAACCTATCAGCAAATGATCGCAATTCGAAAACGATTTTCGTCGCATACATTTACTTTGTTCTATTTGGAATCATATTTTCCGGCCAAAATTTCCTTTTTTTAAAAAAAGAAAAAAGTAAAAAACTATGAGATGAATTATAGTTTATACTTAAATTATACATTATACAAATTTAAGAAGTAACTAAATCAAGTAAGAATCTACCCAATATCCTATTGTGTAATAATTACCCCCCCTAAAATTTAATATGCAGGGATCTGTGATTGTCCAGCCACTATAGACTACAGATAAGCTTCAGTCGAACAACATAAGCTTTTAATCACACTATGAAAGGATCTGTGATTGTACAGATCACTATAGCCTACAGATAAGCTCCAGACTCACAGAAGCTTTTAACCTTTACAATATGCATGAAGTGTCGTCCGTATCAGTCCCACTTTCTGACACACACAAGAGTCAAGCCTGTGCAACTAAACACTTACAAAAAAACTTTTCATTTTTAAAAAAAAATGTTTTCCCCACCTATTTCAAGCCTGTGCAACAAAACACTCACAAAAAACCTTTTAATTTTTTTTTAATTTTCCCCCCCACCTATTTGTGCTGGAGGATTTTCTATCCAGGGACCAGTATGTATCTTTTTAGTCGTTCTTGTTGACGGACTTAACAGCAACAGAAATCCCTAATGGGTTTTTTAAAAAAAGATCAGAACATGGACCGAGGACTCTTGGAGAGCTGCATTCAAAAAGTTCTCATTTAATTGTGAAAAGTAGTCTGGCCAGCTTTTAGGTATTAATTTCTTCACGGGCAGAGTTGTTATACCTTCCGCAAATTGGAAAGAGATGGACATGCTTTGACGTTTTTCTTGCAAATAAAATAGTTATAACGCCAAACTGGAGATTTGATACTTAAGGATCAATTATATCTCCATTACAGTTTGGATAAAGACTACTCCTATTTTCCTTGCTTTCTTGTTCCGCATAAATATTTAGTTTGTATATATATATATATATGTATATATGTATATATGTATATATGTATATATGTATATATGTATATATGTATAATTATATGTATATATGTATATATATATGTATATATATATATATGTATATATGTATATATATATGTATATATATATAAAAATGAAAATTGAATACTTTAGGAGCAATTATGGCTCCTTGACAGTTAGGATAAACACTATTCTTTTTTTTCTTATCTCCCAGATAAATATCCTGGCACGATACGTTTCTTTGGCTGAGTTTAACAAAAGACCCATCAAATAATATTACACAAGAAAACAAGAGATGTGTTTGCCTGCAGTATAAATGATAAGGAAAATATATGAAATATGACATTGTTTTCTTTGAACGCAACTAGAGATGAAATGCCCTACGCATACATGTATATCTCCCATGGCAATATAAACTCACTTCTTTTTCCATCATCTCTCAGATAAATAACGTGAAATGGTCCATTTCAGTGCCTGCGTGTGGCAAAAGAACCATCCACAATTCTGATTTCTGAGGGGACCAAGACCACACAACACAAAGGCCAACAGAGCCCCCACTGTTCGGTGCCATACTAGTCCCATGGATCTAGACCCTAAATTCGACATTGTGACATGCCATTTGTAAAGTACCACATCACGACATAGTCCCATAAAAGGCTTTAGTGGCATGACAGTAGGCCTAGGATTATTGTGACCTGGACATCTTTCAAGGTTGACAGGCAACATTGGGATAAATGAAGACAACACAGACAGTTGACATATAGTCATTTCTTAAAAGGAGGTACCAGTGGCTGTATTATGATCCTTACCATTCGAGTATTCACTATGCCTTTGTTAAAGCTTTTATCTACAATATTTTAATCTTATATGAATTCTTTTATAAATCACAGTGAGTATCCCTGTGAGAATCTGGAGCAACCTGTACAGGGCGTTTATCCATGTGTGACGTCACACATAGAATGTGAGAAAAAAAGCAGAAAAGTAATAATGATTGTCTTCAAAGTCTTCTCAGCTATTCTCCCCAAGGTGTGTTTTCACATATTGTGCTAATTTACAGGAAAGAAATGTAATATCTATATCTTTTACTAATTGTGCAGTTTCACATGTTGAAAATAACGACGTCACACACAGATGAACATTTTTGAAATCCACCTGGCTCTTAAGACTAAATCTGATAATCAAACCATATTTAATATCAGTAGGAGCTGTCTATACTAACAGGAATGGGGTGCACCTCTTAGTTACTATGACATCTAAAGTGTACGATGGCAATTTAGCAAAAGATTCATTCTGGTGGCCCCTCTCTTTAAATACAACACGCGACATTGGAACCCACCCTCCACCATTCACCATCCAGAGCCCCAGGCAGAGCACCTTATTGTAGTCCACAGGCAGTGTCTGAGATGATCCGATCTTGCATATATATCAACCATAGACGCAATGGATACCATAGACATGTGCCTGCATGCAGGTTTTGTTATACGTATAAATGCAAAAAGGGACGTATTCGCAAATTGAACTGGACACGACAGCTGGCACTGTACCTGGACAGAAGATAGATACCATTGGTGCATAGAAAGTGATTGATTTATATGTATGTGCGTGATGAAAGCTTATATCTATTTCTGTCAATTCTGTTTGGTATTATTGTCAAGTACAGTGCAAGTCTCATGACATGAAGGATGATCTATACTAAAAAATTCCCTCTCGCTGGGTGTTTCTTAAATAAGTTTAGAAGTTTGGAATAGAGTTGGAACAGAATGCGCAATATGTAGTTATTAACCATTTCAGACTAGGCCTCAGAATTTGTTTTTTGTCTGTAGTTAAAAGCAATAGCATGCACTTTCCGTGACATGTTTGTAATTGGTATTAGGACTACGTACTGTCAGTTCAGAATTTAGCAGGAGATAGATGTATAGGTCTCACCATTTGCAGGCCAATACTAATTAAATCTCAATATAGTACCAATATAATTTCAGTACGATATTGAGACCCTCACAAAATGAACATCACATCTTGAGACCAAACATCCCCTGGACCCTTGCAGTAAATGACAAAGAAATTGCCTGTCAAAAGTTGGTGTCACAAAAACTCATATAGACACAGGAGGTAGAGATTCTGGACAGGGGCTATAGACTAAACAAAACCAAAAACCTCTGATACCCCATTCAACCCTGATCCCCAATGGGACTTGGGGGAAATATAAAGGCCCCCCTCAGGAGGGTGTCAACTGTCTGGGTGATCCTCCAGTGCCCCTGTGTGTAAGGGTACCATACCTCCTGGGTCAGTGAAAGGCCCTTTTGTGGGCTTAGGTTGCAGTGCCTGGAGCCTATAAGGGCCTAAGGCCAAATGAATGTGCCATCTGTTTTGTCACGAGGGTATTCTGGCTGGAATTTTAGGCTGGACCATTTAATTTTCTGTTTCCTCAGATAGTGTTCATATAGTTCTCATAGTTTCGTGCATTTATTGAAATGTATTTCAGGGAATTAAATCCATTTAATTTAGATCATTATTATTTTCAAATCCTGTATAGAATAGTATAGGATATTTTGCAGCCTGTATTAAACATGTAGCTGCATCATCTGTCCAGTGGTATTTGCACAATGTTTAAAGCTTAAGAAATGTCCATGCCTGTCACAAAACAACCAAGACTTGCACTGAAAACTCGCAGTATTTTTATCACACCTCACCCGTGCGCATAACAAAACACACCTTGTTTACAGAATTAACCGCCAATCCTCCTCTCTAAAACCCACAATTGAAATATTAATTCAGGAAATTAGGGAAATGCCGGTGCAAATTGTTATGAGGAATGTTTGAACTGGTTGAGAAATCTGATGCGCAAACCCTGACCTTTTCTGGCAGCTAACCCTACCGAGATTTCAGGGACAAAACGATCCAGAGATGAAGAAATGACCCAAGGGGGGGAGAAGAAGGGGGCGGATACGGTATAGGGAATCCCTGCATTACTCCTACAAATAGTAGTGAGGCCAAGGAAATAAAACACTGTTTCTTAGACATAAATCTGCTGCACCACAAGATGCGGTTGTGTTCAGGATGAAACCTTTTTTTAGCCATCTGTCTACTTAATAGATACATTCAGAATTGTTATATATTCTGAAAACCTTTTCAATCAGCTCGCATAAGCTCTTGGGAATGATTGGTAAAACATTTCCGCCTTAGTGAGATTAGCTATGCCCTTTTTGGTTGAAATAGAAGTTTCTTCACGTTTTAATAATTTTAGATATGATAGGAGCAAATGTATTTACTTGAGACCTTCCAATTACTTGTGGTCTTAAATGGCAACTACCAGCATTTCCATAGTGAGGGTCAATTGTTTATCAGGGTACAAACGCAAGTCTTAAGAAGTCTTAAAGGGTCTTAAATTGACCTTCTAAAATTCAAGGTAAAAAGGTACTAAATATCAATTGCATAACAAGATGCCTCTTTTTGCAAAATGTTTTAACATCAAATCTTATGCCAAAAATATTTTCTTTACATGTGGCAAATTGGTGCCATACTTTGGTCGTAAAATGTCTTAGAAAGGTCTTTAATTTATCTAAAAGTATGGGCACCCTAGTGTTTGGTGAATTTGCTGCCCTAACCAAACAGCATTGACATTGCTAAAATGCCCTTCACTCCAATGACATTCGCCAATGTCACGCTTCTGAGGTCTTACCATGCCAGTGGGTAGGGTTCAAAGGTCAGGGGTTATCCGGGTCATCGCCAGTGACCCTGGAACAGGTGGGAGAGGGTAAAGGTGGGTGTAGGGGTGGAGTAAAGATAGGGTAAAGGTGGTGTGCCCAGAGTTAGGAAAGGGGTATAAACAGTTTATCCCTCAAACTTTCTAAAAAAGTGGTAATTTTGCCCAACATTTATTGGGATTACATCTAACATTTCTATGCCATACTGGACATGTCTAAAACAAATGTATATTCTGGAGAAGTCAGCAAAATTGTAGTAATAAAACTGCTATTTTATATGGACAGTGTTAAAAGTTTCATTGGACAAAATGTCCGAAGTTTAAGAGTAAACATCGTTCATTTGTCAAATAATTTACGTTAGTAACTGCACGGGTAGGATCGTAAAGGTGGGATCGTATAGATGGGGTCGTACAGGTGGAACAGGTGTTAGTGAAGGTATAGTTCATACAGATGAGTTTGGGTCATTCAGGTGGGGTTGAAGTACCGTCTTAGTTAAGTTCCGGCCACACTTACCAACTGAACCCAACTCGGCGGTCAAGTTGAGTTGATTTGGGGTCAGTCATGTGTGGCCGGCGAATACGACTGATTGCTAAGACAGTTAAGTTGGGTCTCACATTTTGGGAAGATGAAGATGTACGACTGGATCGTTGGGTTGTAGGGAGGTGTGTATTCGATAGGTATAGATGATATATAGCCTTCTAGCCCTGACAGTCAAGTTGTAATCTATGGCATGGTAGAGTTTTTCTTAGCTAAGACTAGACTGTCGTAGGGCCTGGCACTGTCAGGAGCTACGACAGTCAAGTTGAGTTGAGTTGGTAAGTGTGGCCGGGGCTTAAAGCTGCAGGTCATACAGGTGAGGCTAGCACTAAGTACCTGTCAGAGAAGACACTGGATTCTTGTCGGTCAAGTAGACCGATGTCCTTGGTACCTGTCTGATCTACCCCCACCAATGTCACGCCTACTCCGGAGCACTTTGTCTGATGGTAAAATGTGTACTAGACGTGGATCTTAACAAAGAGGGTAGTGATAGGAGGAAAGATTCAATCCTGACAAAGCCAGTATTTGGGAAATAGGGGTCCATAGAGAGGTTAAGTTCTAGACTATAAATAGATTAGTGTTTCGTGTTTTTGCACGTACACGAAGCATCACCGTCTTGACATGGGGAATCTACCCTTCCTCCCTCTTCCGCCAAATCACTCCCTTGGTCCTCTTTAGGAATCGCAACTGTTTGGATTTAATGTCAAAAAGTCTACATTGATTTATATATCAAAGAAAGGGTTATAGAAGGGCAGCTGTTTGACCTCAAGGGAGGTAGAACATTTAAAGGTAGGTTCAGGACCTTAGAGGGTGGATAGAATTATAGATATTGACCCATGGAGTCCTATGGTAATGTGTACAGGCTTTGAGATATCTATACCTGTATGTTAAGGGCGGCCAACGTCACTGGACCGTGAAGGTGTTGATATAAAGGAGGTTAAATCGGACAGGGACTGATCTACCTCAAAACAAACACCTGGAAGTTAAAAAAGCAATATGGTATCCTGCATTTACAATTATCAACAAATGAATAGTAGTAATCTATGGTATGTTTCAAAATATTGTCCTCATCTGTTTTTGATACCCATTATTGTGTCAATAGTTGTGTTTTTAGAATAATTTTATGGGCATAGAATAACAGTATAAAACCTTGCATACGTCTAAAGTGCCCTACTTAGTTGTAGGATAGCTATGTAAACTATCAATTTCATGTGGGTGTAAACTGTGTCTGCACTAGAATATTCGTATTGTAAAACGGCATTGCCTTTTCAGTGGAAATCATATAACAAATAATTTTACCAATTAACACGAAAATTCTGTGACATATTTAGTTCACATACTTTCCTATGAATCATTCACTCGGAATTCTGTTGGTGCTTGTTCACATAATAGTAACTGTCAACGGAAACACAAATTGAGAATCAAGCAGCATCCCAAGTGAAGCTTTACAGCTGAAAGAGCCAATTATTGTAAGAGTGCTGCAGTAATACATAGATACACGATATCATGAGTGTCATATAGAGTATCATTTGCCCAGCTCTAGCACCCAGCTATTCAGCCTGCTACTCGTCCTTAGCTTTAAGTAAAACTGATGTGTGGCAGCCCTTCTAGCACCACCTTTGTCAAGGGCGAGGTATAACATTGAATATCAATGGTCATAATTGATAGCCTTCATCATCCTACCTTAAATGTTCACAGAAATCAAATGATTAATAGAGGGATTAGGATAGTTTACATCTTATCTCATTATGTATAGAATTACCATAACAACTATGGTACCTCTACATATATATAAATTATGAAATATCCTGGGTGTAAGAATATGCTTCATTTAGCACAAATTCTTATCTTAAGTCCAATGGTAACTAGCATTGAACAGGTGGGGCTCGATGTGGATTGGAAGCATTGCTATTTTAATGTAAGGAAGGTAAATACAGATAATTGTATAAGGAAGTCTACTGGACATGGCATAGAAGCCCAGGATTCAGACATTACAGGAAACTCAACCATTAACATATCCAATATACATCTTCCCAAAGGGAAAAATTACTCATTAAAAAGGATCCTTTTCCATTGAAATAAATACACTGGGCGTTGGCTTTATAAATATATAATGGTGCATCCCTATAGACACAGTCCTTCCTCTGTCAAGGCTGATTGGCTTTTGGGATCGAGTGGAAAAACTGCTTTCCGTACCCGATCAAACATAATCATGTTAGGTCTGGGCCATAAGTGGAGAGTTTAGGTGGCCAAGGAAACCGATTACCCAGCAGAAGACCAAGAGTCAAACGTTACATAAAAACTCAACAATTAACATATCCAATCTAAATCTGGCCACAGGGAAAAATTAACTGGTGGCAAAGATTAATTTATCATTGAAATAAGTAAACTGGGGTATTGGCTTTATAAATACTTAATAGTGCATCCCTATAGATGCAGCCTTTCCTCTGTCAGGGTTGATTAGCTTTTTTGGTCAAGTGGAAAAACTGTTTCCTGCACCTAACCAAACCCAGTTTGGCTGTGCTCAGGCCTTAAATGGAGGAAGAGGTAGCAGAGGAAGGCTATTGCCCAGTAGAAGCCCAAGATTCAGACATTACACCAGGAAACTCAACAATTAATTTATCCAATACAAATCTGCCCACAGAGCAAAGTTACTCACGGCAAAGAATCATTTGTCATTGAAATAAATAAACTGGGGCCTTGGCTTTATAAATATCTAATGGTGCATCCCTATAGACACAGCCCTTCCTCTGTCAAGGCTGATTGGCTTTTGGGATTGAGTGGAAAAACTGCTTTCCGCACCAGATCAAACATAATTATGCAAGGTCTGGGCCATAAGTAGAGGGTTAAGGTAGCCAAGGAAATCGATTACATGAACGTTACATGATACTCAATTAACACAGCCAATCTAAATCTGCCCACAGGAAAAAATAACTCATGGCAAAGATTAATTTGTCATTGAAATAAGTAAACTGGGGCAGTGGCTTTATAAATATCTACCCTTCCTCTGTCAGGGCTGATTGGCTTTTGGGATTGAGTGGAAAAACTGCTTTCCGCACCCGACCAAACTTAATCGGGCTGTGTCCAGACGGTAAGTGGAGGAAGAGGTGGTGAAGAAGGGCTATTGCCCAGTAGAAGCCAAGGATTAAGACTTTACAGGAAACTCAACAATTAACGTATCCAATATAAATCTGCCCACAGGGCAAAATTACTCACGGCAAAGAATCATTTGTCATTGAAATAAGTAAACTAGGGCGCTGGCTTTATAAATGTCTAATGGTGCATCCCTATAGACACAGCCCTTCCTCTGTCAAGGCTGATTGGCTTTTGGGATCGAGTGGAAAAACTGGTTTCCGCACCCAATCAAACTCAATTGGGCTGTGCCCAGGCCATAAATGGAGGAAGAGGCAGCGGAGAAAGGTTATTGCCCAGTAGAAGCCCAGGATTCAGACATTACAGTAAACTCAACAATTAACGTAACCAATACAAATCTGCCCGAAGGGAAAAATTACTCACGGCAAAGAATCATTTGTCATTGAAATAAGTAAACTGGGGCGTTGGCTTTATAAATGTCTAATAGTGCATCCCTATAGACACAGCCCTTCCTCTGTCAAGGCTGATTGGCTTTTGGGATCGAGTGGAAAAACTGCTTTTCGCATCCGACCAAACTTAATCGGGCTGTTCCCGGGCGGTAAGTGGAGGAAGAGGTGGCGAAGGCCCCGCTATAAATGGATTTCTGAATTAACTGTTTCCGGTTGAATACAAGATGGCGTGCTGCTAAAGAAGCTTGGCGAGCTTGAGACGCCGGACGCCCTCTGTTGTCAGCATTGTGAATTAGCTTTCGAATGATGGAGAGAACTAAGCGGAATATTGCATTTGGATTGTGTTGGATTTAATATTTTGTTGATTTCATTGGCATGATGTTGTACATGTAGGAATAGTTCTGTCTTTTTTATGAATTTAGTTATATAAAAGAGTGTTTAAATCTATCTCAGGTATTTCAATATAATGTATGGTGTTTCAGATTGATCAATAAGAGGATTGCAAAGTGTCATTTTGTGTCATAATTATGTAACTAGTTAAACAGGGATATTTGTTTTCTTATTAGACAAATAACTTACATAAAAACTCAACCCTGAAGTTGCATTGTTCGAAGAATATTGATAACGAATCCTGTGATTTTTTAGAAGGGGTTCCCTATCTAAATGCAGACCTTTTTAATGAGTTTTTACTTGAAGCATAAAACGCTTCCGAATCTTAGAAATGCAGTCTTAGCAATGGTCGCTATTTGTGAAGTTTTTAATA
Organism: Lepidonotus clava; assembly: GCA_936440205.1. Lineage (NCBI taxonomy): Eukaryota > Metazoa > Annelida > Polychaeta > Phyllodocida > Polynoidae > Lepidonotus > Lepidonotus clava. The sequence goes on from OW387138.1 coordinate 13,668,497, forward strand.
CATTACCGATGAATTTATTATGAAGTAGTATAAGGAGATGAGGTAGATTTGATAATACTAATAGCATAGTAGTCCTCTTTCATGTTCAAAGACAAGCCAGCACACACTAACCAGAATATTATAGGCCTATAGACATAATCTACCCCAAGACATTGATCGCGTCATAAACGTTTGTAATATAATTATTTTCACAGATATCCAGCACAAAATAACCAGGCTATTATATAGACATACTCCTAGATATACTCTGTAGGAGATCAAGTTATATACCCCTAGACGTTGATTGCGCCATAAACATTAATTTTGTAATATCATTATTTTGGCGCCAAACCATTCCCCAAATGTCGTCTGCTCAAATGACCTCCACAACCCGTTACAACGGCCATCGGCCGGAAGTGGGCCTCTTTACTGCAGACTGCACTTGAGGGAGCCGCCATGGCAACTACTTGGGCAGAATTGATTCATTTAGAGGAAATGGGGGAGGGAGTTTGGTGTGGGATGTGTGTATTGGGCGTTTACTTCATAACTGTTGTATTGATTGCTGATGAGTTGAGGGTTGGTCAAAATACTGGGTCAGAATCATTGATGTGGATGTGGATAGGCGTGGGTAACAGATGGGTTTTATTGAAAGGCATGGGTTATTGCCGTAAAAGTAACAAATGGATTGTCCTTTCTTGTGAGGTAAATGTATGAGACAAAAGATAAAGATCAACATTTATGTTTATGTGGATCCAGTGATACATCTTTCTAGAACAAAATTAATGGCCTAAAACATGCAGTATTATTGACATTGCTGAGATAAAATAAGATTAAACGTCATTGAGTGCAGTATTTCAGGAAAGCCTATTTTACGAGACTAGATCCCTAAATTCTAGAGCGTGTCAAAAACCCTTTGAAGCAGAAATAAGTTGAATTAGAAACTGCCCAGATTTTCCAATTCAACAGTCTAATCATATGATTGAAGCCACCAATCCTTTATCATACAGTCAATTTTATTTGCTATTCTGCCAAGGGTAGACTAGTTGAGCTAAGAGGACAGCCATATAGAATTTGCACCGAAGTAACCTAAGCAGAAGGAGGCTCATTATATCAAGACACAGAACCATCGCATTACTTAGGCTAAAAGTTGTTCCTCTAATAACACTAGAAGCCCCCTGCCCCCTGTAGACTCCGCCCAACCAACAAATGGCAGCAGGAGAAGTGCCCCTCAACAAGTTTGGTTCGTTCCAGCCCCCCTGGGGGACATCCTACCAGAATAAGTCATCTCTCTAATACGCCTTCTGAAAATATTTTTATCACTAGTTTATCCCCCTGTTACTACATCAAAAATCTTTTGAAATAAAAACTACCTAGATTTTCCAGTTTAATGAAGAAATCATATACAGTAATACTTTGTTCGAGAATCAAATTATTTACTGTTTTACCAAGTGCAGTTACGCTAAGAGTGTTCTAGAGTCAAAGTTATTTACTGTTTTACCAAGTGCAGTTACGCTAAGAGAATAACTCGCGATAGTACATGCACCGAAGTAACCTCAGCAGAAAGAACCTCATTATATCAAGACACAGAACCATCGCATTACTTAGGCTAAAAGTTGTTCCTCTAATAACACTAGAAGCTCCCCACCCCCTGTAGACTCCGCCCAACCAACAAATGGCAGCAGGAGAAGTGCCCCTCAACAAGTTTGGTTCGTCCCAGGCCCCCTGGGGGGCGTCCTACCAGAATAAGTCATTTCTATAATTTGCCTTCTGATAATATTGTTGTCACTTATAGCTTATCCCCCTATTACTACATCAACATTCTTTTGAAATAAAAGCTATCTAGATTTTCCAGTTTAATGAAGTAATCATATATGGCAATTCTGTGTTTTAGAGTCAAATTTATTTACGGTTTTACCAAGTGTAGTTAAGCTTAAAGGACAACTAGCCATAGAAACATACACGAAGTAACCTCAGCAGAAAGAACCTCATTATATCAAGACACAGAACCATCGCATTACTTAGGCTAAAAGTTGTTCCTCTAATAACACTAGAAGCCCCCCGCCCCCTGTAGACTCCGCCCAACCAACAAATGGCAGCAGGAGAAGTGCCCCTCAACAAGTTTGGTTCGTCCCAGCCCCCCTAGAGGGCACCCTACCAGAATAAGTCATCTCTCTAAGTGGATCTGTGCCCAAATACGAAAGTGCGGAGACAAACAAAACTGCCGCTAGGGGGCAGGGTACCGACACGGAAATGCCCTCACGTGGGACGCCGTCTGGTGGTGGAGGGCGGGGCTAGCGTGGTCCTGTGATCAATGCGGCTGCGCGCGCACCTAATGGTGTTTGTAGGTGTGTATAATATTATGTGTGCGCAGTGACACTATTGCCTAAACTCTTTCACATTGACAGGAATATAGAAAAAAAAGTATCAGGTTGAAATAGTGAACTGTTTCCAAACTTAGTTTCGAACTTAGTTACCAAAACATGGTTTAAACTTGTCTTTCTCAAGCATCCAATTACAAAACTCCAATGAATATTGAAAATGAACATCATACCATTTGAATTATTGTGTTTATTGTGTGCTAAAAAATATAGTTGTTTACTGCTATTGAATAAAACTATTATGTTATGTATGACATTTACTGTTACTCATCAAATTTCAGCTGCCACATGACATTGTCAATTTGAAGCTGACACAATGAAACAAGAATCTGATTTAAGATTTATCTAGGCCTACCTTTAAATATAGAATTGTGTTTTCTAAATCTACTCAATCATTCAACAGCCAAGTCCGTCTTCATTTTAATACACTAATTTTCGTTTCTGTGAGAATATTACCATTATCTTTATCCATTTCCTGTAAGCACCTTTTTTCACCTAAGTAGTGATAACTAGTGAGAGGTGTCTTCTCTCCCTGTAGTCATCCCTGCTGATACACCCACATTGCGATCATTGCAGTCGTTGATAATCTCGTGTATGTATGTGTGGAAGGTATGTCCGACCCGGTATCTGGGACTTGAACCCCCAACCTGCGACATTGCAGGCATTCACACCTACCAAGATACCCCTCCTGGGCACCAGAGATGGTCCAGCCGGCTGAAGCAGGGAGCGGGGAGGTTACTCACTCAAAGAAATTGTATTTTCTAACTATTTTTTGAGAAGTATTATTAAACCAACCTGATTGGCCGACCATGGGTTAATCTTGCATGCATACATGTTTGAAAATCATAGTCAGCTCGAATGGCGAGTAAAGAAAAAAATGTAAATTTCTAACCTCATTCGGTGCAGCACATGAAGATTGCACTGAAAATGCGAAACTTGAAAACCCTTAAAATAATTCTTGAGATACATGTATGATCTATCTTCCTGGTTCCTTTTAGTAAGTTTGCAGCCAACATATTGAGAACCTGGCACAAAGAACAAATTTATATTTGTTTGATGGGGTGAAAAATCGATGTTAGAAGACCAATAATAACTGAGATAATATAGGATTTCTTAAAAAGACATCAGCAATCATTGCCTGCACAATTCATTGCCTGCACAACATGTCCAGATATTTTTAAGTGGGTATTCATTTACTAATAGTAAATGCCCCCTCTCTTTTAACACGTTAAGATCAGAGTAGCTTCATGTATACAAATGAGCTGCCTATAAGCCCCCTCCAGTAGGTGGTGAGGTGGTGTTTGCACCAGTAGTAAACACACCCAGGAGGTATTCCCATCACCTGGAGGGTGGTCAAAATAACTGGACACTTGTCCCAGAGATGCAATTTTTCCGACTTTTGTAGGATTTCCTACATTTTGGTGATTTTGGATTGCACACCCGATCTTTCCTATATCGCTTTAATATTTGTTTCAGGGTATTTTTGTGTTAGTTTCAAACTAGTCAAATACAAATTTAATGTCAGGTCTCAATTAATTTTGTTAAGGTTATTTCCCTCCTATAGTGTTTCCTACTTTTCCTACTTTTTCATCAGTCAGGAGTGGCATCTCTGTTGTCTACAGGATGCAGGGTTCAATCTCTTGGGCACAGTGACCCCTCAATTTCCTCAAACACCATACCTTGGTGGTACGAAGTTAGAACCATGAAACATGATTGGTCGGCCAGTGTCAGTATGAGGGATATCATGTGTGCCTATGACATGATATCTCAGTGAGGCAGCACTTTAAAGAGGGTATTGGGTCCCACTGCTACAAATAGGCACCTCATCACATAGATTCAGTCACCGCCTCTGTGGCGTAAGACTAGCTGAAAAGCTTTACCATTATGCAGCCTTGAAAGAAACCTGGAGGGTTGGCCTGATATTAAACTATCCCAACAAACAAACAAACAAACATCCTATGGTGGGATAGTGCCATACCAAGGTGTGAACTTAATATGTATTTGGCACTGCTAAATTTTGGTATATTTAGCTTTGGCATCTAGATTTTGTATTACCTCGGATGTTTGCAATTTTGCTGATACTATCAACCAATATCAATATTATTTTAGCATTCAAAAGCTCCCGTCGGGGTCATTAAAGGCTCGGTGTGTGGTGGCCTTTCTATGGGACATTGCACATAAAACATAAAAGACCCCTTGCCACTCTTCGAAACAAGTAGGGTATCACACCTGGTGGTGGGTTTCTTCTAAATCATATAATAGATACAATCACCCATAAGCTGAAAAGCATTACCTTGTGCAGTCTGGAAAGAACCTTGTGTGGTTGACCGGATGTTAAACTACCCCAACAAACTAAAAAACAAACAAACAATGGCATTAAAATATCATTTTCACCCGTTATCGGTCAGGTATACGATTACGCGAAAATGTGTTTGGCGCAAAAATTACTGGTAAGAAGAGTATGGTCTGTTCTGGGTGTGAGGTAGGACTAGACAGGTCGTTATTTGCTTCACCAACCTTGTGGTCATTTCAGTGTGAATGAGACCTAGTGCATTATTCATGAAGTGGTAACAGGAATGTAATAAGTGTTATGTATTACCAGGAATGGGTGGCATGGGGGCTAATATTGAGACTCAATGCATGGTCTGGCGAATCAAGACAGCTTGTATGCAATCAGATTGTTAATATGCTTGTTTTAGGATATTGAGTTTCAGTTTCCCTACATAGTTTATTTTGGAACACAATTGGAAGGTATCCTTTGGGACTAATATATATATGTGTTTTATATTTTGTGGGTACAATGAGTTCCTATGATATTGGATTTACATTATTATGACACTATGGCCATTAACCGCTTTCATATTCTGAAACTTTATTTCTTTTTGCCATACTTGGTTATTGTGACTATAACAACATAATTATGACAAAATTAATGATAAAACTGAAGCAAAATTAATTTTTCCATGTTACTTGTACAAACAAAACCTTGACAAATACTAGCATATAATCTCATTCTCTCACTAATGCATTTCATCCCTCTGGCTCTCACTTTTTCCAATAAATTAATTGATACTTTAATTCACATTCCTTAACATATAGAAAATGGTGGCTGAAAAACTGCCAACTGTTGTCCAGACACTTCGCTATTGGCATACCAAACAGCGTCATCCGATCCTAGGCATTATTGACGTATAGCGAAATTGAGACGCATACAACTAACAAAGGGGATCGCTGACATATTGGATGTACACCCACTCAAATACAGCACCAAACTTTTTGGCTCTTAAAGGGCACATTTTACAGACAGGATGTTGCCTTCATTAGCATTATAACACCCCATCAATGCAAATGGGTAATCACGGTGGTGTCTGTGCCATCAGATCCGATTTTCATAATCGAATGAATCCTGAGTGAACAAGCTATGGACTTGCATCAAACTGAGTTGATGTTATTAACAAGCACAAAAGCAGCATACTTACAAGGCCATTTTCACCAAATCGGCTGAGCTTAATTTGTCGACTGATTGGTTGGCTTATCAGAAATCTTAAACATGTTTGATATTTTAATGCCTATTCTTCCTGAATTGGCATAAAAATGAATGACCAGAGATAGCAAAGGTGTAGAATCTGTGAATTGGCAGTACAATAAGTAATGGAATCAGCAACTATCCTAGCAACTATTGCTGCAATTTGAGTTGCCCTAGGGAATGGGCAGCTTAAAGCCATGTCTTCACAAAATGACAAATGGGAGTTTGTCACCCAGCGACAAAGATGACCCTTTTTAAACAATCACTTAGTGTTAAAAATTAACGATGTGCCCTGCGCCCGCCACACACATTTCTGCGGACAGGCGCACATATTTTTACAGTGTTTAGTGATGTGTGCACACATTTTTAATAGATAATTATATCTATATATTAGGGGAGTACATTTTAAAGGTCCAGGGTACACAGTTTCAGAATGTGTGGGCCCGGCAGGCACACAAAATAAAAGCTTAATTTTGAACACTGTCACTAATTAAATGCTATGTGATAGGTGCAACCTACAGTTTTGGTATGGATAAGAAACGTTGTCCATCAATAAACGTTTATCGCTAGGAGTTTATCACCTCATGGAAACATGGCTTAAAGCTCTATGCAGTAATTAGATGCTGGTGAATGAGAGTGGCACTTTATTGAGGAGAGGGGTGAACAGGTCGGGTGTTACTAATACGTGAGGAGGTTTATCATCAAGCCCGCGGGACCCCTGAAGTTTGCGCTATAAAAGATGGAATAGAGTGGCCAAGAGATCAATTGTTCCGGCCCATTTAACTTCATGGAAGGTTTATGGTTTTAGGAAAAAAGGAGGTGGGAATCACAATGTGTTTTATGTTTAGGACTCAACCAAGTGTCACATGTAATAAGTACTTGTCTGTGCAGTTGATCATATTGCAAACACATGCAAATGTTTGTAGATCAAGTCAATACATAATTTGTATTCTAGCAAATTCTTCTGATTCTTGACTAGGCAGATGTTGTTGTGGATAGTGGCCCTCTATAAAAATGAATGAACTTGCGAATCAATTAAAAAATGAATCAATTAAAAGATAAAGAGCCATACACAGTCAAACAGGCGTGTAGGAATTTGTAAACACGGAATTGCACGTTTTTTTATTTTTTATTTAAAAAGAAAAAATCATTTTTGAGATTCGTCCAAATCCGAGGAGAAAATATTTTTTTATGTAGGGAGTGGGGGGTGCTTCAGTATTCTTTGCCAAAAAGTATAAAAATATATGAATGTTTTTCTGGTCTTTTAAAATATATTATGATATTTTGCTTTAGTAAGCAGGTAATACCTTAATTTCCCTCCTCAAAAAATAAGGTATATATCTGTTTCTTAGCAATTTTGTTATTTTCTTCGCAGAAATGACTTTCCATCACTTACATGCCTGTCATGATTATGGCAACAGAGTAATGTTGGTCTAATGTATCTGTGAAGCAGTAAAAGAGCAGCTGAAATGTCAAAGTATGTAGGAAGTGCTTCTCATTTACTAGATATCTTGTCGTATGCTTACCTTGTTCTGTACCTCATCCATAGTAAGAGGGCTGCAGATTAATCAACATGTCTAGACATACCTTTGAAGATGAATGAGTTTCCCCTGAACTGGTGGTGTATATTGTATCCTATTACAAAACTACAATGGAATCCCCCATTGATCGTCTTGTCTTATGTAAACTTACCTTGCACTGTACCTCATCCATAGTCTGGGGAAAGGGGTCTAGATATACCTTGGGAGACAGATCAGAGATCAGACTGTGTGTAATGTAGACTGGATAAGTCTAACTAATGTTGAAGTCTTAAAACATTCTGCATGGATTAAAATTAAAGGTTTTGAGTACCTTTTCTTAAGAAGATGCCAGAAAATCAGTAACTGTTATTGTACTTGCTAGAATACTTATTTCCAGGTACTTTAATACTTTTCATGGTTTCCAAAGCGAGACAAGTCAATAACAGTGCCAATATAATGATTTCTTATATCTCTGAAGTAGAAGCTGAAACATTAATAATATTATATAGGATGTACAAAGTAGTTGTAGAGTGGATGACAACCAGAAATATATGATATTGATTGGCAACTGAGCTAAAGTTTTTTCATTCAAAAGACCAACTAGGTCATAAAACAATTCATCCATTCTGATCATCCCATTTTATAATGGGTGTACTTCAGTTTTTATCCAAGTACAAAACTACAATGAAACCACCCAGTGTCATCTTGTCTTACATGGACCTACCTACACTGTATCTCATCCATAGTCAGAGGGCTGGGATTAATGAAGTGTCTAGACATACCTTACTACAAGATGGATCAGTCCCCTCTGAACTAGTGCCTAGATCAGGGTACAGTGTAGACTGGTTTAGGTAGGGAGAGGCTTGGATGGTGGTCCTTGGTTTGAGAAGAAAATTGCTAAAGTGTAGTCTATAGATTCGTTGATGCTGAATGTTTATGGTACAAAGAACTGGAAAGTAAATTGTAACTCTAGGTACTTTCAGGTGGGTGATCTATATCAGTGTTTTAATAGTTAGCTTCAAAAGGAAACATTTTGATGGTTAAGTTTAAACTATCTACACTAAGTCTTGTGAAATCATGAAGTTTGCATTTCGAGTGCAACACGTAGTGTTTCTAAATAAGTTTTTGTTCTTTAGCAGTTTCCAGCTTGCTCAAAATACGAAATGACCTTTCCTTTTCATAATGCTTATTTTTAAAGAATCATCTGTGAATAACTGACATATACTATATAAAATTAATATCTACTATATCAAATTACAATATTTACTTTTAGCTACCTACTTGTATAGGCCTATATCCCAAAAGAATTTGCGTTAACTTTAGCACATCCAGAATATTGCACCAACCAAAGTGACCAGGACAACCCAAGCAAAACAACACTGTAAACGCAAGCGTAATATAATCAGACATAAACCCCTCAATCCCTGTACATACACCCATCAGTTGAACGTGTTGCTAGTCACAAGTTGGTGCCATACTAAAGCTGCCGCAGTCGATTCTCATATACAATAAATCTGGGCAGTTGATGATAAACCGGACCGGAGTCTTAATATAACCATATAAATAATAAAAAATATCTGCAATATTATATGAAATAACAGTATAAATTTCCCTTTGCTAACTATTTGTATACATTGGAAAAGAATTTCCGGTTTAGCAAAGCCAGAACATTGCACCAGCCAAAGCGACAATGACAACCCAAATAAAAACAACACTGTGAATGTAAGATAATCAGACATAAACCCCTCAATCCCTGTATACACCCAACAGCTGTATGTGCTACCAGTCACAAGTCGGTGCCATACTAAAGCTGCCGCAGTCGATTCTCATACAACAATAAATCTGGGCAGTTGATGATAAACCGGACCGGACGGACCAATGGTCTGAGCCTTAAATATGGTGATACACATATTCAAAAGTATCTACAATACTTTATGAAATAACATGATTTACTTTTTGCTTCGTATGTGTTTTCATTCAGAAAGAATTTCCAGCTTAGCACATCCATAACATTGCGCCAACCAAAGTGACAAGGACAACCCAAATAACAACACATTAAACGTAAGATAATCAGACATAATCCCCTCAATCCCTGTATACGCCCAACAGCTTTATGTGTTGCCAGTCACAAGTCGGTGCCATACTAAAGCTGCCGCAGTCGATTCTCATACAACAATAAATCTGGGCAGTTGATGATAAACCGGACCGGACGGACCAATGGTCTGAGCCTTAATACGGATGTATGGTAAGGTGGCCACTTTGGCCCCCCGGATGGCCGGAGGGGACGGGCAATAGACCAGTTTTAAAGCAGCAGCACCTTGTGGGTGTGAAAGTATGAGATGGGCTGTAATACAAACTGCAGGTTTATACACTTATGGTGTAATGGATGTAACAGAACCTAAGACTATGTATCTTTTATTTCTGAAATAAAGTGCTCTGCTCAATTTAAATGGTGTAATGGATAATTATGTTAGATATGGATAGAAAAGGATTGTTCTGTCTCTGAGAGATAATTTACTTAAAGCCACAATCTCATCCATGCTAAAGATGTGAATTGATACATTGTAACTGCCTTTGCGCAGCACCTAATTCATTATGTAAAAAATTACCTCATTGTATTACGTTCTGTAAGTGTAAAAAACAGCGCCTGCTCTCTCGTTGCATGAGCTTACGTCAGCAGAGGTATCTCTGTAAATTCACGGACAAGACTGCTCCTTCAAATGCCTCGTTGCAAAAAAATGCAACTTATTAAGAATAAAATAAAGTTGAAAAGATCTAGTTCTGCAATCTGAAACCCGAAGTAAATTTAGCTCAGTGTGAAAGGTTGACATTTTCATTTGAAAATGTATTTTCCCAATTGAAAGACACTAAACTCAAGTAAGAAGGCTGTTTAGATATGGATACAGCTTGTAGAAAAGGCTCTATTGAGGGTGGTATATGGCTGGCCCTATGTGGCCTGTCTGTTGATGTGGACGTGTATGTGTGTGGCTACCACCTCCAGTCAATATGCATAAGCCTTTTGATTGGCTGTTTTCATGGCCATACCATCATCCCTGCCCACCCTGCATCCATATACACATCGACTCAACTGGTTCTATTCATTTCACCCAAAGATGTCTTCCCTAAGGCAGCATCTGTGCTGTCGGAACACATTTACCTAGGCTTTGACAAGTGGTGCGATAATCGGTTTTCCAATATGCAGGGTGCCAACAGCACAGGGAAAATGGCAAAAAAATATTCCCTGACAGGGAAAACACAAGGAATTCCATTTGGCGAGGTTCTGAAATTCCTGATTCTTAATATGTTAGGGGTTCGACTTTTTGTTGTTGGGTTGTACAAATTTTTTCTGCACACATAGGCTTTTAAATTTGCTGGATATGACACAGGGAAAAATTGCCGCAGGACAGGGAAAAAAACAGGGAATTTAGAAATGGAATTTGGGTTGGTAACCTGTATATTCCATATAAGGCTTCTGATTCATCCAGAATCAGAATCGCCAGAACTTTAGTTTGTGACCGGAACATGTTGGGGAGCAACTTCACAATTATGGTTCACAGTTTTGATTAATACCCATTAGAAAATGAAAGTGAAAACAAATGAGATGCGCCTTTCTAAATATATTTATATCAATGTAGGGCCGAAAATCTTTCTTTTGTATGCTAAAATCCTATTAAGTTATGATATTATGGTTTTTATATACTATATTATATATTCATATAGAATGGAAATAAAGTTTATATCTATATATTAATGAAAGCCACATCATGTTTCACTTATAATTATCAAGTCCACAACAAAGGTGGGTTTGGTGGAGGGGGGACCCATGCGATCCCTGCCCCCTGGATCCGTCACTGGATTGCATTGTAACAAGTTTGATATCCATGAATCGTCATGTGTTAATTTTGCCACAGTAGACCATACAGCAAGCGATTTGTATTGAAATCAACTACATCCAATGTCCCATTGATTACCTAAACATTAGGAGGTCTCTTGGGTTCACAGCAATATAATCATGTCCACAAAAGCACTGTCATTAGGTTGACAGAGTGGGATTACTTACCTGACACTATATAGAACCCTTGTCATTTGGGTGACAGTAAGATGATTACCTGACAGCTTGTTTTGTCATTCAGAGTAACAGGGTTGTAGGGGTTGTGGCGAGTCAGCCAATAACAAAGAACTTGGTTCCTGTAGTGCCTCCTCTTGGTCTGTCCCGGATGGAGATGGTGGGTTACACAAAGGTGCTAACACATATAATTCGGGCAAATAAATGTTCCTGTATCTAGCCGTTATGAGTGAATTTTGCATTAAAATATTTATGTCTTTTTCTGGTACTATCAAAATGTATCATATTTTTTTAGCATTCAAGTAATCATTTTCCCTTCCTCTGTGGGGGTAGTGGAGTGGGGGTTCTGTTCCTGGGAAGAATATGGGCCTCCAGTAGCCCTTGCTGATGGTAAAAGGCTATGATAGTGGAGGGGGGGGGGGGAACCAGCACTGACCAAGTGGTTCATTGGGTTTGATTCCTGGTTGGTGTCTGGGTTCACTAAGGGATGAGGTATAGCAAAAATGATTTCCAGGTTTTGACCCCTGCTGTTTGCCCGCCCTGTCACTCTCATCTCATAGATACGATCATCGAAGACTGACCAAGTCAAAACATCTGTCTGAAAATTCAGAATTCGTCCTAACTTGTTTTTAGCTGAAATATGACTCTGGCTGTTGGTACAGTGTAAGACATCCAACACTCACTTACTCATAATTTTTCCGCTGACCATGTAGGAAATGGCACAAATGTGTATAACATGTATGTTTACTTATAAGAAGGGGAAATTATCTTAGAGGTTTGAGGTAGGATTGATTTAGGATGAATGGGTATTCAGGGGCTTTCTGGTTGTCATTCACTAGTGCGTGTCACTTAGGTGTGGGTATGATTGAATTTGTGTTGAAAATCTAGGCAAGATCAGTTATGGTTTATTGAGCAAGAAGCTCACTTCAAATATCATTACATAATCAATGGCCAGTTTATGGTCACATCTCACTGGTTTTTATTCTTGATCATACCAACACCCATAAAGGTCATTGCATCGCCAAAAACAGGGAGTGGCCAGTCTGTCCTTGTACAAGGTCTCTGCCATTAACTGTGGCATTAAGCCCTTGTCTGACCGCTTGACCACTGGTCAGTGCCGGTATAGATTTCCTGGACACCCACCAACAAATCAAAACTAATTTTTGCACCAAACTAATTTCATCCAAGTAATCCCCATATGACCTTTTCTTTTTCATGGTTTCCTCAATACATGTATATCTGCTTTAAGCACTGCCTTTAGGGTTTATTTAGAAAATATGAGAAAATAGATGGAGTTGGAGGGTTTACAAGCATTTGTGTCCCACGAAAATAAGTGGCTTGGTACTGTGTTGGGCAATGGCCGTACGTTGTAGCTGCTGACTGGAGAGTTGTTACGCCCCATGGCCCCTTTTCCTTCCCTCCTTTTCCCTCTTACCCAGCAACATCTATCCAGGCCACCCTACTACCACACAACCACTCACAGTCTCCCTATTCAGAGCAAGAGGGGTAACTTTGGCCAATTCCCTGAAGGGAGGAACCCAATGCCAACATGCTAAACTGGATATTATTTATATTAATAGAGGTTCGGTCTTGGTATATTTCAAGTAGGCAGTTCCCTATTTTGTATAATGCTTAGTGTTTGTTATCATGAGACAGCCTATCAAAACGAGCATTCAATGAAACAATATTCCAATATCTTTTTCATTCCTTGATTTACACCTACTTCATTATAATTATGAATCAAGTATGATTTATTCATAACAACCTTACAATACTGCCATGAAATAGGGTATGTCATAAGGTAGTTTTATCCAATAGCTAATTTTATCCTTGGTTATAGCCACCCAAGCTACTACCCTCTTTTCAAAGATTTATCAAATCTTTTATTAGTTTTCCTTTTCTGGACCAAGTAGCCCCTACCCTTAAGGGGCCCCCTCCCTCCCTCCCACTCACCTTACAACCTCTGGGCCTAGTAGTGACCGGAAGTGACCACTGCTTCCTGGCGTCTGTCATGTTTTCCGCCTATCAGCAGGCAGGCACCAGTTGCCAAAATATATGCTGAAGGAAATTTCTGTTGAGATGTATATTTCATTTCTATTGCTTGAAATTCCTAATTTTTGAATAGAAAATTGACAACCTGTATGAGGTAAACTTGATAAATATTGTCCAATTCATTTCTAAAATCTAGAATTTTTTCGACTTCTAGACAATGGGTTGCCTAGTTTATAGATTATAACTAAGTTGGAGTAATAAATCATCCATATTTTCAAACCATTAGAGAAAAGAGGCTGTGGAGAAATATGGGAGTTTTGTTTTTTCAACATTGAAGGGTGCTCTGGGAAAGCATTGCAATCATCGGTTAGCAGACCCTTGGGAGATGAGACTGTCAGAAGGGGGGGAACTAGAACCTGCTCCCAATACCCCATACTTCCCTCTCATTCCAGTACAGACACTCAGAGAATACACTGACAGAGGATTATATGCTAAGCCTGCCACAAGTGAAACCATTTCAATAAATTTCGTGTGTGTCATTAGATCCTCATAATTAGTTTCTAAACCACCTTTTGGATGTACATAATTGGTTGGTTTCCATAGTCATAATCAAATAAGGATTATAACAAATCTGGTGATTAAATTATCACTTCAACCCCAACAAACCTGTAAAATATATAAGAACACCAATATTTCTCGATCGAAAATATTGATCCGTACCGCTATACTTATTGACTGGCGATAAGGGTGGTCCATAGACACAATATGAGCCGGGCAATGAATAGCGCTTTTTTTCCCTCCTTCCTGTTTTCTTATTTTTTCTCTGCTCTGAGTGTGGGGTAGCACAGTGCAGACATTGCCTGGTGATCCCCCTAAGTACATGACTGTGACTGCCGGGTGTATGGTCCCATGCTGTGTTGGTGTGATGCGGGCTATATGGTGTCGAGCGGGCGAAGGCTTTGTCTGCGGCAGCAACAACAGAGCAGCTCACAAGCTCACAGAAACGTAGGGAAAAACAAGTATAGGGCAACTAGGAGTGCAACTTGCAAACTAGAGAAAAACAAGTATGAAGCAATTTGGGAAATGCAATTCGCAAACTAGGGAAAAGCAACTATAGAGCAACTGGGAAATGCAACATGCAAAGTAGAGAAAAACAAGTATGAAGTAATTTGGGAGTGCAGCTTGCAAACTAGGAGAAAATAACTGTAGAGCAGCTTTTCAGTGCAACTGACAATCTAGGGGAAAACAAGTATAGAGCAACTGGGAAATGCAACATGGAAACTAGGGGAAAGCAACCATAGGGCAACTGTGAAGTACAAATTGCAAACTAGGGAAAACAATTATTGGCCACTGAGAAGTGCAACTTGCCAACTAGAGAAAAACAACCATAGGGCAAGTGGGAAGTGCAACTTGCCAACCAGAGAATAATAACTAATGTGATGCAACCACAATGTCAAACCACAAATAATGCTATGACTATGGAAATGTAAACCTTATTGACATATTTACCAGTATGGATTCTGATCTAGGCTAGTGTGCAGGTAGAGTACAAGGAATAAGCTATTCGTGGTAGGCCAGGGAGAATTGGCATAAGTTATCATTGTATATGCCATGACCTTTCGCTGCTTTTCATGTTTCTTGTATAGACACTGATATATATGACCTATTGTCGCCATTGATTATTCCTCACAAGTACGTGTTCCCATAGTAACCGAGTCTCTGGGGGGATTACCCAATATGCCTATAGTAAGGGGTGCAGTAGCTTGCTGTTTGCAAACTAATTAGGGAATGCAGCTTTCAGTTATTCAGCAAATCTCCAGTGCAGCTTCTCATTTTGCCAATACTGCAAGTTGGAAATTCATTTTAGCAAAATCCCCCAGTGAAAAATATATGAATGCGATAACCAAACTTTCACAAGTTATTATCAAATGAAACTTTAAGGTCAACAATTAACTTTTTGTGATATTAAGGCCCTATGAATGATACCAAAAGATCTAGAATTTTCTTCTTGTAATATAAGGGACCACAAATCCAAAAATATTATTTGAATAAGATAATAAACACACCCGGCCCTTGCCAAGAACCAGCTCCCAGGATCCTGTTTATATTGGCTTGGTTCGTTCGCTGGTCCCAGTCCTGTTCCGCTTGATGGTCGCTTCCTCCACGCCAAGCCCAGGAGGTATTAGACTTCCTGAGCCAGTATAGGTTAAAAAAGTGCTGAACCGATCTGAGTGGCGAATTTAGATTAGAGCCACTACTTTCCCTCCAGGTCAGGGCTCCCTATCAGCCCTGGAGGAAGGTTCAGAGGGGGAGGAATATCTTAGACAGCATTGAGGGCATCTCTGTTCATTGTAGGGGGACTCTCTGGACACAAATCCCTAGTACTTTTCAATTTTGGGTGCCTTGGTTGAGATGTATTGTGGGTAAAATGTTGACAAGTTCTTTTTTCATGAAGCTTTAGGGCATAACATTACCTTATTTATGGAATTATATTTTGATTAACATAATGATTAGGTAACTTTGTTATTTTCTTTTAATTTCTGCCTGATTCATGGTTTTAAAGTTTATTCTAACATTACTTTCATTATGTATAATTATAATGATCTCCAAACACTGAGTAGATGATAATTGAATTGACTGAGACAACTTAATTTAAATTTACCATTGTGCTGGTAAAGTGGTCTCCATGCCTACGTTATGATAAGAGTTACCAGCTTTGAGCAGAGGTATCATAAACAAGGGTCCACCTCAGTAATACGTCTGAGTATCTCCACAATGAGAACCTACTAAATATGTATTGCTCACAGTAGCTTAACTGTAGATTTTTTGCACAGAACATGAGCAACTCACAGAAATTCCCATAGACACCCACAAGGATTGCCTATAGGACTGGTTAGGGCCAGCCTTAAAGAAATTATGTTTCCGCTCGACCGGTCGCCTGAGTGCAATACTGTCGACTGTGAGGGTTTTATTCTCTCGTTTTAACAAAATTTAGTTTTTTCCCACCAACATTTCAGTACTTTTCCTACTAAATTGAAAAGAAAGAACAAATTCCCAACTGCCCGAATCCGAATGGGACTTTTAAAAGCCAGTCGGTCCATTGGAACCAATATGTTTTTTATAGGCTGGCCTAACATGTTTTAGGTATCAGGCCCACGTGTAGACGACTCAAAACACGCCCCAAGACACATGAAGACCTCCAGTGTAAACCGTGGAGGTAGAAGTTTAACCAAGGTTAACCCAATGTTGACCCTGTAGATTGTTTTTGTCTGTAGATACTGCCTTCTATACTTACAAGGCAAAGCAGGATGATAATGGTGTGCTGCAAGGAAGAACAAACATACAAATCATCTAGAATTTGCTTAGCAATAGAGGCTGTCTTGATCAACACCAATCGTGTAGATTGTACACCAAATCATGACAGTTCCATGCATGCCTTTTCAACCAAAGAAAGAAAGCATAGAATCAAGAAAAAAAACATAAATTTGTGTGAGCAAAACATTTTCAGGAAAACACAAATTTCCTCATGGTTGGATTGCGTACAAATTGTTCTGGCAGCTTGCAGTTAACATTATCCACAGGGGGGAGAATACAACTACACCAGGGCAACCCAGAATGTGTAGGGAACAATTTCTCATCCGATATCCCACAGAGAAGAAGTAGTGCCTCCCCGGGGGGCAGGGGGGGGGGGGCACTGACTCTTTGAAAGTTACTCCCCACTGCCAAACTACTGCCCCCACTTTTCATGACTCACCACTCCTGAATTTTAGTTGACCACCCCCTATTTTTGGGGGCCACAGATCACCGTCCCCCAAAATCAGAGTGTGACAATACCAGAAAATTTACAGAAATCACCAAAATTGCTAAAGAAAACTTCTGATAAATTGACATTAGTCTTTTTGGGTGAAATAAAGTAGCAATAAGGCTGATTACTAGATTATTGCCCCTATATTTTTCTATGGATATTATTCACTGCCCCCTATTTTGCCTTAAAAATGGTCAACCGCCCCTCAATTTTGACATTCTCTGCCCCCGCTTCGTGGGTCTGTTTGGCAGTAGGTACCTTTTCAGGCACAAGTGCCCCCCTACCTCCTGGAGGCAGACAGGAAGAGTCCCATTTACTGGTTGTGTGGGTTGGAGGAACCTGACATGAAAACCAGGTGGAAAGAGTCTAACCCTGAACCCTACATGCTGAGGTGGTGGACCCCTAAAACCTGACTGAGGCCTTTTTGTTTTTAAAAAGGGTTAAAGTTCATGGAGCTTCATAGCTGCATTGGGTTGAGAATGGTATTTCTGCTGTTTGGTTTCTCATTGTTTCCTACAAAGCTGTTGTTTTCTAGATTAAAATTGACTAAATTGTTAATAGTTAACTAAGATTGTTTTTTCTTATTGTTTCCACTATTGAGGTTTTAGACAGGCTATGTAATGTCTCATAGGGCCCTAAGGCAGATATCTGTTCCTACATCTAACAACTGAAGTATATGAAGTGTAATATCAATGTATAATCCAGTCTCTGATAAGATATTGCTATTTTGTTACAAGAGTTAATCCCTCTTATGACCAGACAGTATTATTCTAAAGGTTGAAGCCATACACTTGCTTAAAATGTCACGACATTATAAATGTAGCATGATATTCTTTCATTTCAGGCTACATTCAAACCATATTAGTTACTTTGTTTTCTCCAAATGAAACAAATGGATTCTTCTTTAACCAATATTATTATTTCAGTCTGTGATCTTATCAAATGTCTCTATTTCTTTGCAGGTAAGCCACTTGGTTGTGACAGAAAGTAGCTTTGCTGACTCAGCGTTAAAGGTCAGTGTGGCCACTGTGTCCTTTGCAAACAAACTTAACAATGGTTTAACAATGGTTTTCCTTTGAGAACACAGTCTTGACAATTGTTTCATTTGTCTGCATTTGTCAGACAACTCACAGTCTGATGAATCCATTAAGAGGAAAAACTTTTCCCTCTAGTTAAGGAATCTTTACATTCTCTGTTTTTCTCGTAGTTAAAAGTCAAAATGAAACATACCAGGGATGGCATTATATATATGTAATATAGTTACATTCTGACATTTCCTCCCAGCAGAGAAATGGATGTATTGTAAACTGTATAACCGTTCTGAAGTAATACTAATTTCTGTTTAATACTAGTCCCTTGGCATATTGTAAAGAAAAATAACTTTAAATTCACCTATCTTCAATAGAAATAATCATAAATACACACTTTTCTTAACTCCTCAGTTAGATATCATTGCCACACACAGAGGTACCACCTTTAAGATTTCTTATGATGACTGTTTATGTATGCTAACTAGAATTGCAAAACTTTCTTCACAAGACGTATGGTTATAGCTATTTGGCAAGGATTAGCACAAACTGAATATTTAATTGGAAAAAAAATTAGCTGCTTTTTCCAGACATTACAATTACACATTATATATCTTTGTACCAATCATATTGAATGTAATGTATTTGAAACAAGGCAGTGGAAAATACATTATAGTAGAAAAAGATACATACTTACTTCACCCAATATATCTTACCTAGTTCTGCATCAAAGGAAAACATAAGGAACACACACAAGCATGACAAGAACTCACAAAAAAACACAACTGTCTCAATACTGGTTTTGATGGCAGTACAACCCCAGTCTGTGGGTGGGCCTGTGTCTCAGTTAGGCATTTCTCAGCCTTATCTAGGCCTTAGAAAGCCTATGTCTTCCCGACAGGTTTACGACCCTTAGGACTGCAGCCAAATCTGACTTTATTGTGTATGCCCAACGTGTAGAAGTAAAACAGATGCTTTAACAGTAGGTGCAAGGGAGAGGGATACCTTGGGGCAATGAAGCTTGTGCTTGAAGAGTGAGCCAGGGGCTATCGGGGGTCATCACTCTCCAGGCGGGAGAGTGGTTGGTCCCCACACAAGCCATGTGCCACTGCTGTTCAGCAACTGTGGTAGCCATTGATTATGGGTTAAGTTGTGTAAGATTTATGTATCTGGGCTATTAGGGAAAGGCTCGCCTAGGTGGAGCCTTAATGGTGTAAAATTTGTCTTAGTTATTACCCTGCCCCTCCAAAGCATTCCACGGCTTATCTTTTATAACAATTGTCACTAATTCTTGTAGTATTAGGGACTGGTGGTCTTAAATTATGGGTTAAGGATTTTTAGATTTATGCATCTTGGCTATTAGGGAAAAGCTTGCCCGGATGGAGCCTGTATAGTGTAAAATTTGTTTTAGTTATTACCCAGCCCCTGCAAAGCATTTAATATATCATTTTCCATGATAACTATTACTAATGCTTCTGGGATTAGGGGCTATATTTACCTTAAATTATGGGCTAAGGTTTCTAAGATTTGTCCATCTGGGCTATTGGTGAAAGGCATTTATACATATAGCCTGTTCGAATCAATGTTAGCTGAGAAATTTTAGGAAATTTAAGAATATGACTAGGGGAAATTTCAACTTCGCCTTTGTATGTGAGAAAATCAGCAATCAGACAAGCACCTCATTCGATCAATAAAGCATCACCTAAGCTCAAACATAATAGGAGATTCTTTGCATATCTGATAAAGCAAGCAATCATGCCAAACTCTTGGAACATAGTAACCGTCACACTACAGTCCATGGGGCAAGGACCGATGGACTGGGCAGACTGGCAACCAGTGTCTGTACTCGCTTTTCCAAGTAACATAAAGGGATGACAAAATAATTCCAATATCTGAATAAAGTAATAAACTCATATAAACTACAGCTTTTACAAGCGGTGCAATGCACTTCATAAAAACATACTTCTTACACTTTAAGACATTGCGAGGAACACAAACCAATAGACAGCACTCTTCATCTTTCAAGGCTATAGTGTACAAGTCTTTGCAGTGCACTTCGCGTGAGTTAACTCTCTTGGAGTAGTAGTTAACATTCCTACTTTCAGTGATACTCGAGTAAGTCATGTCAAGCTGAGTATTCGTTGAGGGGGTCTGGCATTGAGCCAGTTTCTGTGCATCTAGAAGATACTCCTCTGCCACACTGAACACTGTCAGATGAAAGGTTGCACAACTGAAAAAATGTTTAAACGTATACCTCATTCATACAAATACTGCCAGAGCTGTTACTCTCTTACTTTTAACTTGCAAGGTTACATGCTCAATTGCAAAATTCCTCACCTTTAACCGTATTCCACGTACCAAAAGTGTGTGGCCGATTTCAAGCCGATGCACTTTCAGTAAAATTTACCAACATGTCGATATGGCACTTTTGGCAGCAGACATAGCACTTTTCGGCAGCCGAAATTGTGCCAAAAGTATACGGTACCGATGTAGAATGTTTCCTTGGAGATGCTCAATATTGGTGGTTCGCCATTTTGGTATAAGAAATACGGCCTTAAGAATTTATTTTTCATGCCATTTGTTACACTCCAAAGGGGCCTTTCATTTCTTGCACTATGAAGTATGTGTTTAGCTCTTGAAAGTCTATTGATTGTTCGAATAATGTAAGGGATGAGTGCTTCAGGCATTTTGGGCTCCGAAAAATGTTTTCAGCCACGCGTGCCTATTTCTGTATGGTAAGTCAGGTTCAGTACTCATTGACCATTAAGTCCTCATGTAGCATGAAGGATCGGATGTATGATCTTCATCTCACTTTTAGTTGTACACTAAAGACTTGAAAGGTGTGGAGTGCTGTCTTGCCGATTGTGATCCACATAACGTCTCAAGGTGTAGGTAGTTTGATTGTATGGAATACATTGCACCATTTGTAAAAGCTGAAGTATACTGAGATATTGGATATTGGAATGATGGTATAACATCAACAGTAGCCTCAGTGAATATATTGATTAACATTAAGGATTTTGCATATAAATTCATCATAGGAATGACTTGTAAGTTTCTGTCTCTCTGCAAACCATAACACGAGAACAAAATCCCTGTACCTTTGAAAGAACATTATAACACAACATCGATGTACTTTTACGAGTCCTGCAGTGGTCTCATATATCTGGATAACAATTGAGTACAGGCCATTAACACTGGAGAACAAGGCTGGCTGACCTTTTAGAAGCAGTATCACCCTACCAACTTGTGGTGGAGCTCAACCTTTAATGACTAGGCTCATACATTGTACATAGGCTTTAGGCCTAATGTCTCTTCGGCACGCCATGGAGGGTTGGTGATAGTGGTGGTAGGGAGGGGTTGGGTAAATGCATGTTTCCAACCCCGCCTAAAATTACAAAATCTAATACTCAGTAGAGCTCTTTAACTTAAAAATAGGCCTTTCCAGTTGACATTTCAATAGAAATTTTGACTTTATTTTACTGAATCAGACTAAGGCCTATGAAAGTGTTGGCATTTCTAGAAAATGTATTTATAATATGTACAATGCTTAATACTGAGTTTAATCTCATAATTTAGCCATTGTTTAAAAATAACTCTTTTTTCAAGAGCTCACGATCAATGCTCATACGTTGGAAAAATATAGTTTGAAGAACAATATAAAACCTTTACATAACAGAATGTATGCTAGATACCAGATGTTGACAACTATAGATCTGGGAAATTATACAGACTATAATATTCTGTTAATGTACAACACACCAAATACAATGAATTATATAATGTCCAGGCAAAACTTTATTTCCATAATATGAGCTATAAGAAAAGATTCATTGGGGATACAGTTACGAGCTGTTTCTTGTTGACCAGACCTATAGACCCTGGAGGAAGTTTAAGGTGACAACATCCCAGATGTACGTTTAAGAGGAAATGGGGTCGCTGGTGTGAGTGACTAGTACTGGATAGGAGGTTGGACCTGTAGGAGGAAGTGGAAAGGTAGCAGTTTCCAGGCTAAATCCCCAAGTTGACCTTTTTAAAGTGGTCTAAAAGAAAACATCCAGTTGTATCACAGCCGGAGCATCTGGTCAGCAGAGCTGCCTTTATACAAAACATTTGCAACATAGAGATAAGGTCATCATATTAGTAAAAGATACTTGTAACCTATAGGCAGGTAGTATAAACAATATACTTTTGCTTCACTCAAAATAACAGTAGAAATACTGCGAAATTGCTGTAATGAGTCATGATAGTTTTGTAAAAGTTACATGATAGAGAAAGTGATTCTTTCATTCAGATAAAATCCACAAAATCAGTATGTGGAATAAAGACTTCGCTAAACTTAAGACGTTGAGTGGGAGTTGGCCGGAACACTCAGGTTGGTGTAGAATGGCTTTGAATCCCGGTGCTGGCAGCTCATTTTCCTTTTTCCAAACTAGATTCACGTACTGCTAAAAGAAACTGTCGGAGTACCAGGGTGGGGCTTCTGCTGGGAAGAATATACGTCCCCAGTAGCCCCTGCTAATCGTAGAAGGTGACGATAGGGGGGACCAAGCTCTGACCAAGTGGTTCATTGGGTTTGATTCCCAGTTGGTTTCTGGGTTCACTAAGGGATGATTTCAAGGTGTTTTTCCCCTGCTTTTTGTCCGCCCTGTCACCTTCATCACATAGATATGATCACCAAAGACAGAATTCTTCCCAACTTATTTTCACCGTGAAAACTGCCCTGGCTGTTGGTATGACATAAAACATCCATTTCTCACTCACTACTGCTAAAACAAAGGCCTGTCTTTCTCATACTCAATCCACAAAATCATCTCTCTGTGCAGTATAAAATGCACAAGAAACTTGGCTTGTCTGTGCAGTATAGGATGTAAAAGAACTTGCCTCGGTAAATGTGTTGGGGCAGAGTCTCTCCCTTTTTCTAGATCGAGTTACCGTTACCACTTTTTATATGACCCTGGCTGTTACAAAAATGCTATAAGCGACTATTATAAACCAATCAAAATGACCATTGGGGATACAATTATGACTTTCATAAATTCACTAAAATCTAATCTTCACATAATGAGAAACCAGGAGCAATTATAGCAGAATTCTTACAAGTAAAAGCCGAAATTGAAAAAGAAGAATGAAAGAAATTTGCGCAACACTGTTTTTCAAGTGTAACATCTGCTTCAAGATGGCTACCGTTGAAATGTCATGTTGCCACCATCAACATAGAAAACAGCCTACACTTTGACACCTGCCCCTCCCCGAGCCTCAGGCAAGTCCCCCAGGCACTGGGGCAATAGTGGTATTGCTCCTTGGGGGAGGGATGGGGGGCACTGTGTCTTTGAAGGTTACTACCCAGGCCCAAAATACCGCTCCTGCTTTTCGTACCAACTGCTCCAGAATTTTAGTTTACCACCCTTGTTTTGAGGGATGCAGATCACTGGCCTCAAAACAATAGAGTGTCCCAATACCATAATCACTTCTGATAACCCTTATTGTTGTGAAATAAAGTAACAACAAGGTTACGACACAAATAATTGTTTCAAAATTGTCCTATAGAACTATTTTAACGTTACCCATTTGTGGCCTAAAAATGGACTGACTGCTCCTCAATTTTGACATTGATGTCATCTCCTTGACAGAACCGTTTGGCAGTTGGTACCTATTCAAAACCCAAGTGCTCTACCCTCCAGAACGTTTTGCTACAAGTGTCAACACAAGTGTACTGTGGCACTGGTTATGTAGGCCTGCCCAGCCAAACAGGTGTTAGCTCAGAGGAAGTGGGTTACTTTTTAAAAGTACATAATAACTGATTGAGTTTCCCGCATTTTTTGTATCTGCAGGCTAAATCCATAATTATCTTTTCCTTTTTGACAATAGCATCGAATCTCAGTAGCAATAAATGAAACGTCTAAATATGTTCAATCCAACTTAGAAAGTACAAGGAATATGTAGGCCTTCCAAGGAAAAACAGTATGCAGGCACTGTAGGGTTCGGCAGTGTCATTCTAGTGATATGACAGTGCACACTGCTTTACTACTGCACTTATAACACAGGATAACAAAGTGTCAGTGGGTAAAAAGAACTCAATAAATAGGGAATCACTGCAGGATCAATGGTAAATCAGTATGTCCAAAATATTCAAATGATCTAGGCAGTGTACTGCTTAACCACTACATTTCAGTGGTGATTCAGCAGCCTTATCAGTGGAAATTCAGTGGTTCTTATCCTCTCATGTCCCCTTCCAATGGACCCTTGATCAGCCATGAAGGTGTTTGCACTGAATTATCCGTATTACGGTTCTCCGATATGGTTGATTATCGTGCGAGACACCACCGGGTACAAGCCTGCCTATCCTTTACCATTGGCGGCCACCTATTGATTCCAATATCTCAAAATTGAATGAGAATTAAAGTTAAATTCTTTAATACAATTATTACAGAATATGTCCATAACTTTCCATTTATACAAAATTAAGCCATTACTTTCCCAAATTTAAATAGTTTATGACCAAAATAAAAATCAACACAATACTGCCAGGATAGAACCGGAAACTGCTCCGAAACACTGTATGATGGGTAATCTGAAGGAACCGTAATACGGCGAATAGCTCACTACGCAACCTGTGCTTGGTGACACACCAATGTATGGAGAGTGACTGCCCATGAACTTTGCTGATTGCTTCTACTGGTGTCCGGACAAATTTACACACTGACAGACGTCATGGCCAACACCCTTCTGGGTCTGTACCAATAGAAATAGATGCAAGAATGGAGCCATGAGATTGTGGAGAGTGAGTGTCCTTCTGATACTATGTTTGACAAAAATCATATTTCTCCCTTATCATGAAGGATTTCCATGTATTTTGGCTGCACCATTGAACAAAAACAGTCAGAAGTTTCAGGGGAAGATATCGCATTTGATTTCAATTAGTTACAAAATACATATGATTTGTAAACACAATTATTTTCAATATCCGAACTTTGATACTGAAGTACCATTATAGATTTTCACATTAGTTTCCTTCTTAAAATACCAAAATGATGGTGGGCATTATTCTATATTTTTCATAGTTGAAAAGAGGCATCTCTGATTGGAATTCACTTGTACATCTTTGCATAGTTTTCCTGAGTAATGACAATTTTTAGTGAAAAAAATGGATTTGTATTGGTGTATTTGCGTGAATGGATACCATTTTTTTCACTAGTAAAGGTCGAATGTCGATCCTTTGTGTTCCCTTGACTGCATAACGGAAAGTTGTGTAAGTCAATTGACTGCACAATCCCTTCTTTTGTTCAGCCAATTACACCATGGTCGCACCTTCACGCCTGGTCTCCCTCTGGTCTGGGCACGGACGGTGAGTGGGAGTGTGTGTGGGGGGTAAGGGACCCCTGTGGTCATTGGTCGGCTGTCCAAGTATAGGACCGCCCCCTCTGGTCTCGGCACGGACGGTGAGTGGGAGTGTGTGTGGGGGGTAAGGGACCCCTGTGGTCATTGGTCGGCTGTCCAAGTATAGGACCGCCCCCTTTGGTCTGGGCACGGACGGTGGGGGGAGGGTGTGTGGGGGGTAAGGGACCCCTGTGGTCATTGGTTGGATGTCCAGGCTGGTCTGGGCACGGACGGTGAGTGGGAGTGTGTGTGGGGGGTAAGGGACCCCTGTGGTCATTGGTCGGTCACAGAGTGAGACCTGCCGGTAACAGGCCCTGCCAACGTCCACACTGATCCTCCCGTGATATTTTAGTTGGAATTTCCTTATTTAGACCAAAAACATGGCATACTTTCATTTATGAAATCATTCATATATATGCTGGTAATATCCCTGGTAAGTTACTATTTGCAAACATTTCTTTTTAATAGTTTCCTGACTCATAGTAGTTTGTGTTGACATCACAGGTCGACTGGTAACATGGCCACTTTCCCACCTTTAGTATCTATATAAGTAAACAGACCAGCGGCGGACTCGACTACGGCACCTGTGAGGCCAGCAGAGCGGTCTGAGTGAGGGTGTCACCTATTACATAATGTGTCACGCGACTATCAGAGCGGTCTGGGCGAGAGTTGTCAGTGTGCAACTTTGAGACTGGTTTCTCAGGTTACTGCCTATGCACATACCAGCAGGGCAGGCCCTTTAGGATCTACATAGAATTCCTATTCTTGCATTTTTTTCACTCTAGATCGTTTACGATCTACCTTCACGTATTTCTTGTTTGCTTACTGTTGCCATGGTTACCTGGATGAGTTCGATCCTTGTCAACTGCTCTGATCGCTACATCCATCAGGCTCCACGTGTGGCCATTTCTACTCCCAGTCCCCCTAGCGCAATAAAATAGAGCCCCGGAACCCAGCAAATAATGATCTGTCACCCCGCCCTACACCAGGGTCCAGCCACCGAACATCAAATCTATGAGCTGTGCCCCTTCAGCCCTCCCCACAGCCCTCCCAACAACCCTCCTGACAACCATCCTGACTGCCCCCCTGACACCCTTACTGACAACCCTCCTGACAGCCCTCTCTCCTGCCCTCCCCACAGCCCTCTCAACAGCCCCTCCCCCCTCCAACAACCCTCCTGACAACCCTCCCGACAACCATCCTGACAACCCTCCAGACAACCCTCCCGACAGCCCTCTGACAACCCTCCTGACTTCCTTCCCAACAACCTTCCTACAGTTCTCCCACCTGCCCTCTGGACGGCCTCCCCCAACAGCTCTTTCTACAGCCCTTCCTACAGCCCTCCCGACAACCCTCCAACAACCCTCCCAAGAACCCTCCCAAGAACCCTCCTTAGCCTTCCCAACAACCCTCCCAACAACTCAAACTATAGCCCTCATAACATCCTTTCTGACAGTCCTCCTGACAACCCTCCTGACAACCCTCCCAACAACCCTCCCGACAGCCCCCCTGACAACCCTCCCAACAACCTTCCCAACAACCCTCCCAACAACCCTCCCCACAACCCTCCCACCAACCTCCCCAACAACCCTCCCGACAACTCTCCCAACAACCTTCCCAACATCCCTTCCAACAGCCCTCCCAACAACCCTCCTTAGCCTCAGCTGGCTTTCCCTACCTGCCAACGAGCAGAGAATGGCTGGTGGAATTCGCGGCATGTCTACTCAGGGTATGCTTCATTAGCATGGCTTGCCGAGAACCAGCCATCGCTGGGACCTGCAGCCTCCTGCTAGATGGGTTTGAAGTCTTTGTTTTTGTTTTTTTTAAATGGTTTTATTTACACTGAAGCATCTCCAGGACCATTTATCATGGCAGGAATAGTTATATTCCACTGAGGAAAAGTATACTTCTGATTTGTTACCCATTATGCTATCCCAAAGGGGTGATGTGAAATTGCAGGTATTGCTGGTAAAGTTAGCAACATTTTGATAACAATTATTCACTCACAGCTGATATTGCCAATATAAATTGGGAACACCCATTTTTTCAACTGTTGTGAAAGTGTCACAATAGTTTGGGCTATTTGTGTCCCAGTCATGTTTCAATGATTGCCCATCAGTAACAGTAACGTTATTGAAATGTGAAGATTTGATCTAAATTGCCTCAATAATTCACCAATTCTTATAAACAAATTCTACTAATAATCAGCCAATGTGGCACCAATTCAGTCCAGTACGTATCAAGCTTTACTATTAGCAGCAGCTGCAGCAAAACGACATAACAATCAAGAGTTATCGGAATACCATTACCTCTGTAGTAAATTTCTCTAGTTCTGGCAGTCAACAAAGGACCCGGGCAAGACGCTGTCCTGGCCCTCAGCCCACAATAGCTTGGCCGTATACATTGTCAGCCCCTTGAGACTCCCGTTACCCTCCCACCTTTCCCCAGCTCCATTGGTAAGGCCAGGAAAAATAGTTGTTTTCAGGTATTTCAACCTACACTATTTGTTTTGCTCTGACAATTTTTAATGGAAATGTTTTGAAAGGAGTTTTGAAATTCAATTAAAATTCCCAAATTCAAAAGAAATTCTACTAACAATCAACCAATTTATGCAGAAATACAGTGCAATGGGTATGGTCTTTACTATTAAGAACAACTCCAGCAAAACAACATAAAAATCAACAGATATTGGAATATTATTACCTCTGTAGTAAATTTCTCTAGTCCTGGCAGTGGCAGTCAATAAATGGCCAAAGCAAGACTTCTGTCCTGGCCCTCAGCCCATTATAGTTCGGCCGTATACATTGTCAGCCCCTGGGGACCTTGTGTTACCCTCCCACCTTTCCCATCCCACTGCTAAGGCCAGAAAAAATAATTGTGTTCAGGTTTAGACCTATACTAATTGTTTTGTTGCGACCATTTTTATTCTTTTTCAATATAACTTTTTTGATAGAAGCGTGCAATCATGGGGCAATTTAATCAGCAAAATTTACCACCATTCCCCTTGATGTTTACGTATTAAATGGAAGGCCCCTAACATGACCAAACCAAATAGAAATTGACATATAGGCCTACGTTTCTTAAAAAGTATATTCTAGAAATCGTTACAGTAGGTGTACAATTCCTATTGGTTTTAAAACACCACCTGAGCCCATCAATGATGATAAAAACATTCAATCCAACCTACCTGTTATTTCTTTTTCTTTTCAGCGCAAAAAAACCCACTAAACACATCAACTTTTTTTGTGGTGGCCTAACCACCACCAACTCGCCCTAACTACCCCAGGTGTGTACACGACAGCGTATATCTTTATCTCCACCTCCTAGAAATACCTCCTAGAAATAGTCCCGGGAAGTGACAGTAAAACATGACTGCCTCGGCCACTTGCCGTTTGGGGGCGCCACCCCTGACACTCAGAACGAGGCCAGCTGCCCCCAATAGACTGAAGTTACGTCCAAGTCCGCTAGGTGCTCATACTAATATGTAAGAGGTAAGTAGGTCATGGAAGGACTAGTGCCCCCAAGTGCCCCCTGGTGACGTCATTTGTTGGACAAGTAATTAGTTAGCTTGTTTGTTTACATTTCTAGACCCAATTTTCTTGTCATTGGGAAGGAGTTTGGTAATAAGGACTGTCACCAAGGACTCTCAATACTCTTTTCAGGCAAAAGATATAACTGTTACACTTTCTCTTCAGGGGCGGATCTAGGGTTTTTCAAGGCGGGGGCGGGGGGCGGGGGCTATATTAAAACTTGCCAGGAAATCTTCTATTAAAACAATCAATCAATCAATATACCACATGTACTACTATTGGAAGATCACATATATTGTGAAATAGTTATGATTCAATAAAAAAGATGGCCAATTCCCCCCTAAATCCACCACTGCATCTTTCACCAAGTTATGATTACAATTTATACATTTAATGGAATGGCTTCTACGTTTCTTCCTGTTATTCCTATTCACTCAGTTTGAGTGCACAAGCATGTAGAAGTATAAGGGTTTGGTATAATATAACGTTACTTGTCTTGACATAGGGCAGCAGTGGCCTTGACTATTGACTTTAGCCTTGACTATGCTGATCATATTCATCCTATGTATACATACGTTATTTCTGCTTATGAATATTCTATTTATGCCAATTAGGCTATGCATATCCCCTCTGTTGAATCAACATTTAGGTGTGACTTACACACAGTTCAATTACCTTGGTAGTAGGGGATATACAATTAAAGATTAGGCCTAATAATTAAAATAATGTCATGAAATATATAAGAAAGTGAAACGCTTAGAAACATCGTTCTCAAACCATTGCGCTCAATATGTAGGCTCTAAGATTCTTGGGTAAGTGCCTACGTTATTTTCTTTAGGTGCACCTATTGATTCTCCTACCCCTTGAGACACACAAGTATATCGGTCAATCGTTATTTGGCAGACCTGGAATTAATAATCTTTACTCCATATCGACTTTGATCCTTTATTACTTCCACTGGGATACACCTTATAGTACCCCCAGCAAAGTATACAGCAACTTAGGACAGTACACTGTTAAAACAAGTGTTTAGAACCTAAACATTTTCCTAAACACTTTGGCGCATCCAGTTTTGCAACACTTTATTTCCCTAAACATGTTTAGAATTATTGGTGTTTAGGGTTAAGTGTTTAGAAATGTGTGATGTTTAGCTGTTTACCCATGAGGTGTTAAGGTCCTCAAGGTGTTTAGAATCAAGATGCTTATGCTTTTTTGATATTTAGCTGTTAAGTATTTAGAAATCTATGACGTATAGGTGTTTATCTATGAAGCATTTAGGTCTTCAATGTGTTTAGGGTTAGGTGTTAAGTTAAACAGTAATATACCATAATATGTACAGTGTTCTTTCATTCTTAAGAATGAAAACCATTTTAAATTTAACAATAATATACCGTAGTGTGTAAAAAAACACGTAGATTTTACATGTAAAACACTGCTATGGTACTATGCCATACAGTTCACACCAGATGTAATGTTAACAGCATTTACAGTTTTATTTTTCCTCTAAACACACTACAGGATCATTGAGCCAACAACCAAGTATGTCCTTCCTTTTTGGTTTAGCCTTGCATGGGTTGTTTGATTGTTGGAGGTAAAACCTTCAGGGTATAGCTAATAAAGTTCTTGAACTAAAAAGGTGTCTACATGTTAATCCTACTGAAAAGGTGTTTTAAAACGTTTTGTAAATGTTTGAGGGGTGTTCTGGTTGGTTAACCGTACCTAGAATAGCAGGCCAATGAAGTGATTATCTTAATGACGCTACAAAAACTTAAAAATCTAACATTTTTAATCACAAAGTTCCAAATTCCTAAGTGTATGAAAAAAACATTTTACTAATCATGGCAAAAAATATGGACGGTATGTTGCAAACCACTAATAGTACAACTACTTCAAAGTAGTAATTTGATAACTTCAGTAGCCGAGATTTGAACCCGGGGCCCTTCACATATGAAGCCTATGCTCTACCACTGAGCTATGGAGGCCTGTAGGTAGACACAGCCCAGCTTTGCTACTTAACTGAATAAGTAGGGGTTACGAGAGTATTGAACTATTGTCTGTCTAATGTTGAATACCTGTATAGTAGTACAGATCCAACTTATTGGTGCTGACTCTGCCAGTGTGCACTGCATGCAGTCCAAGTTAGCTCAGTTGGTTAGGCATCTACCTTGAATGTAGAGAATGTGGGTTCTAATCCCAAAGTGTCCATTTTTCTTTTCCATAGTATTCAATTGATATGATGTGTTTAGATTCTAAACATGTCCCATTCAAAATATGGTTAGAGGTTACAAGTGTTTAGCTTTTAAACACAACTGATGTTATGCATTTAGATTTGAAGCATAGTTAACCCAACACATGTTTAGAAGTTACAAGTGTTTAGGTTTTAACCAGATATGGTTTAATGTATTTAGATTATAAACATGTTTATACCCTAAACATATTTAAATTCTAAACACCATTTTAACAGTGTATTCCATACACATAACGGCAACGTTCATTTGCAATATTCAAACGATTTGTTATAGCTTTTATTGTTCTTTCGCTAAACTATTACACCAATTTCATGGCATTTCTGCAATCAAATTACATGGAAATTTTTGTAATTTTGGGTGCTGGTAATACATATTGTTAACGCCGTCTGGCCCTGTCTAATTATAAGAGACCAGGCACATAAAGGACACCTGCCTCGGTAAAACTGTCAGGGTATGGTCTCTACCTTCTCATAGGTTCGATCACCATCATCACCTTTGGTATGACCCTGACAGTTAATTAGGGTATAAAGCAACCAATAACCAACGAATCTATTGTTAACATCTCCTTATGGATGATTGCCTGGAAATTTGAATGAATTGTATCGCCAATGTCCACTATTATGTATTACAATCAGCAAAGGTATATCAGCGGCAAATTGAAAGTGCACTTTCAGTATGTGAAATACAGGCTTTAGCCTTTCTGTGTTATATATACACCTGTAAGAAATAACATGCTGAGCGCTGCTGTTTTGACACCGTATAATTTATAGCAGAGTCTTTCCCACAGTTTTTCTGTTGTGTTGTGTCTAAAAACAGAAAAAACCTGCAGAAACCATAAAGAAATACACTAAACAGAAATACGAGATGTGTGGCAGTGGTAGTATTTCCAGAGGCTTTATACCTCGTGGGAGTGTTTATATCCCTTACACTTTGGGAGGTGCTAACTTACCACTAACATACACACACTCTACACTCTTTGCCATGGACTGAAGTTCACTACGTTGTAGTACACTGGTCGATCTGTAAAGCAGTGTTTATGATGTTGAAATTCATACACTGACATGTCTAATTTCTTCTACCGATTTCACTTGAGAGGGTTGTTGATTAGATATTACCGTACACGTTGTTTATTATAAAGGAATATTGGCATTCATCACTGTAAAGCCCCATTCCATTGGGCGAATTCGACCAAGTCAGCAAATCATTTGGCGCTAACATTGGTCGTTTCACCAGAATAAGCAGCTGTTTTAACACTGATTCATATGAAACATGTTCATTCCAATAGTGAATACTGATCTGAATCGGCACAAAAACACCCAAATTTGTGGTAGTAATCTGCTGATTTATGCTTCGATTTCAGCCTGTGGGGGGGGGGGGGGGGGGGTGAGGCTATGGGGCTGTATAACCCCTAGGCGACATTGCCCAATATCGGCCAAATCATCGGCACTATAATCAGCTGACTCTAGCAGTAGAGTCTGCCAATTTTTACACAGACTCATATCAGACACATACATTTAATATTGCTTACTGATTGGTGATCTGAATCGGTGCAAAAATGGGCCGATTCTAGGGGTAGAATCGGCTGATTTTAGCACCAATCTGTTGGCCAATTGTGCAAAAATATCCTAGTGGGAATAGGGCTCTAAGGCATACTCCACACAATAATGTCTTGTGAGTACAATGGGGACCATACAGCCAACCTGATGAATAACCATTTCAAAGTAAATGTCTCTACTGATATGCATGGAAATAATTAAAGGATCTTAGTTAAAGTTACCATGCAGCATTACCATTACCAATACATATGCTGGTCAGAAGACCATACAGATAGTTCAGTTGACCTCCTACAATGTGGGGACCCGCCTTTTGCTGTCTATACTAGAAGACAATCATTCCCCATTAATTTTAAACCTATGCCTATTTCATCCTATTTCTACCCTACCCAACGGTATACCAGTTACAAAGTATACAAGTGTCTCTAATAGAACGACAGTGTAACTTTATTCTGCTCCTTACCAGGAAAGCAGAGTAACCCTAGCAGAGAAACAGGAATACAATTGCATGTAGCAAAATGTATTCTATTCTTCTAGGAACAACTTTCTTTTCTATATGGCGAAAAGTGCACATATGCGTGCAGGGTAAAAGTATGCCGTATACCTTCAGAGAAAACTGAGCTGCTCAGGGTTATGTGGACCCCCTTAGGATAACCTAAGGACCTTGGGGCGAGCTGCTCCTGTCACGTGACTTACAAGCAGGTCATGTGACCCCAGTGACGGCCGTACGGAGGCTGGTCAGGAGCAGCTTCTGTGCATGGGAGTGGTAGGTTGGATGGGAGGTGGTGGTAGGTTGGATGGGAGGTGTAGGTAGGTTGGATGGGAGGTGGTGGTAGGTTAAATGGGAGGTGGTGGCAGGTTGGATGGGAGGTGGTGGCAGGTTGGGTGGGTGGGAGGTGGTGGTAGGTGGGATTGGAGGTGGTGGTCGGTGGGATGGGAGGTGGTGGCAGGTTGGATGGGAGGTGGTGGCAGGTTGGGTGGGAGGTGGTGGTAGGTTGGATGGGAGGTGGTGACAGGTTGGGTGGGTGGGAGGTGGTGGCAGGTGGGATTGGAGGTGGTGGTCGGTTGGATGGGAGGTGGTGGTAGGTTGGATGGGAGGTGGTGGTAGTTTGGATGGGAGGTGGTGGCAGGTTGGATGGGAGGTGGTGGCAGTTTGGATGGGAGGTGGTGGTAGTTTGGATGGGAGGTGGTGGCAGGTTGGATGGGAGGTGGTGGCAGTTTGGATGGGAGGCGGTGGCAGTTTGGATGGGAGGTGGTGGCAGTTTGGATGGGAGGTGGTGGCAGGTTGGGTGGGTGGGAGGTGGTGGTAGGTGGGATTGGAGGTGGTGGTCGGTGGGATGGGAGGTGGTGGCAGGTTGGATGGGAGGTGGTGGCAGGTTGGGTGGGAGGTGGTGGTAGGTTGGATGGGAGGTGGTGACAGGTTGGGTGGGTGGGAGGTGGTGGCAGGTGGGATTGGAGGTGGTGGTCGGTTGGATGGGAGGTGGTGGTAGGTTGGATGGGAGGTGGTGGTAGTTTGGATGGGAGGTGGTGGCAGGTTGGATGGGAGGTGGTGGCAGTTTGGATGGGAGGTGGTGGTAGTTTGGATGGGAGGTGGTGGCAGGTTGGATGGGAGGTGGTGGCAGTTTGGATGGGAGGCGGTGGCAGTTTGGATGGGAGGTGGTGGCAGTTTGGATGGGAGGCGGTGGCAGTTTGGATGGGAGGTGGTGGCAGGTGGGATGGGAGGTTGTGGCAGGTTGGGTGGGAGGCGGTGGGAGTTTGGGTGGGAGGTGGTGGCAGGTGGGATGGGAGGTGGTGGCAGGTTGGATGGGAGGCGGTGGCAGGTTGGATGGATGTGGTGGTAGGTTGGATGGGAGGTGGTGGCAGGTTGGATGGGAGGTGGTGGTGGGTTGAGTGGGAGGTGGTGACAGGTTGGATGGGAGGTGGGTGGTAGGTTGAATGGGTGGTGGTGTCAGTTTGGATGGGGGGTGATGGTGGCAGGTTGGATGGGAGGTGGTAGTAGTTTGGATGGGAGGTGGTGGTAGTTTGGATGACAGGGTTGGTGGTAAGTAGGATGGGAGGTGGTGGTAGTTGTAGTAGGAGGTGATGGGAGATGCTGGTAGTTTATATAGAAGTAATGATGTTTAGGTTGTTTGGGTGTTGAGTTGGGATCGATGGTAAAAGGTGGAAGTCGTCAGTTACAATAACTAAAGGAATCCTTGACTGCTAACCTTTTCCCCGAATTGTTGTATTTCATATTCTGAGAACATAATTATAATGTGATGAATATATGAGATATTGTTGTCTACAAAAAGTCACAAAGGTATACATCTGTCAGAATTATAGTTCTCATATAAAACATTTACCAAATTATTTGGTCTTGTATGATTGGTTAAAGGGCTCTTGGTTGAATTTATCTAATATATTTGTACTTGCTTTGTGTGTTGATAATTGCGATTAATCCACAGGAAAAATATTAAACTTTTCCCTTATAAATTATGCCATTCAACAGCCATATCATTATACCCATGGTGCCTCATCCTTCTTCAAAGCAGAATCTTAATCTACAGTCTTCTCGTTCAATATTCTTTACATCAACTTTGAAATAACGACTTTCCCCGGTGACTGGTCGTCGGCTCCTACTGGTGATATCGGCACGGAGGTCGGGGGGCTGAACTGGGGAATTATGGTGGGCCAAATGGATGGGATTGGTGCTATGGTGGGCCAAATGGATGGGATTGGTACTGGGGAGGGGGGGCACTCTTTAAAGGTTACTACCCACTGCCAAACCACTGGTCCTGTCTATTCATGACTGCCTGCTCCTGAATATTAGTTGACCACCCCTTATTTTGGGGGACACACATCACCACCCCCAAAAAACAAGAGTGCATCAACACCAGGTAATATACAAAAAACGCCAAAATTGCCCCCCCAAAAAACGCCAAAATTTCAGTTTAAATAAAGTAGCAATAAGGCTAAGTACCAAGTTACTGCCCCTATATCGTTTTTCTATAGGTATTGTTCACCCCCCCCCCTCCCCACTTTCCCTTAAAGGTAACTGACCACCCCTCAATTTTGACATTCACCATCCCTGTTTGATGGATCCATTTGACAGTGGGTACCTTTTCAAGTCCAAGTGCCCCCCCCCCCTCCTATGGGATTGGTGCCCCCCTGAAGCCTGATGGATCCTCAGCCCTGTAACTAGTTTGACTGTTTCTTTCTGTAGCCTCACACAGGGTGGCGTGATGCAACAAGATAAGATGCACAATCGATGAATTTTCTCAAAACTAGACTTGCAGAGGCCTTTGCAAAAGTTTTATTCTTTGATCAAGGACCTATTGTTTAAGAGTTTAGAAAATACAATTTGTATGATTATTGTAATAGAGGTTGGATTATCTTTCCAAATCTATGTTGCACTAAAATATATTGTAATATTTCTAATTCACATATTTCTGGGAATGCAAGGATTAATCTTTAGTGGGTTTCATATGCTTTTCCACTTCAACACACACAAATCAAACCAAAAAATGCAATCTGTAGATGCCACTTTCCAGTATGTTAGGATACGTTCTATTGGGCTTGTCTTGCTTCTGTGACGTTCCTCGGTAGTTCGGGGTTACCGATTTCTACAACAGAGGGACGTGGGGATTGTTTCGGATCTCAGACGGACGGGGAATCCAGGCAAGAAACCGAGATGTGATATTTAGAGTCATGCCTTGCGCACGAGGGGGGTTTGAGCAGATCGATCGGGAAGTCGGTATTCGTCGACGGGGAAAGGGTGCATCAGCCGGGCTGGAACGAGGGGCCCCAGTCAGCGGGCTGGGCACAGACACTTCCGTCGATGGGCGGAGGACTGCGAGGGAGGAAAAGTGGTAGGGGGTAGGAGGAAGCCGTTTCTATCTCTCTAGTGCCGGTACTCTCTTCAAGATCTCCTGCGGACGGTCCACCCTCGATTTCGGTCCGCGGGGTGTCGGGCCGACGGTCGCCTATTGTTTGGTAGCGTGGAGCCGGTCGCGCCGTCGTTCCCCCGGATCCTTGGTTTCCGTCTCCCATTTCGGGCCCTCGTGCCATTCCGGGCCTTCGCTTCCGGGACTCCATCCGGGCCAGTTTCGGGCCTTCGTGCCCCGTTTGGTCCTTCGGGCCTTCGGGCCCCTGTCCTAAGTTTTCGCCTAGTTTCTTCGAACTTCTACTATTTCACTTAAACTTCTAGTTAATTAGTTCGTATTGGATCGTCTTATCGGTTACCAAAGGAAGAAGACACATGTTGACACAAGGAGAACTGTAAAGGAACTCATTTATTCTCGGGCCTCACCGCCCCTTTTATAGTCTAGTGGTCAGCCCTGATTGGCTGTCTTTGATCACGTGGTTACAAATGACGTCACTTCCGGTTTACTTTATCACTCCCGGTTTACATATTTCTCGGGACTTTCGGGTTTCGGGCTTTTACAATTTCGGGCCTCTTTCGGGCTTTTCAGGTTTTTCGGCTTTTACAATTTTGGGCCTTTTCGGGCCTGTTACAAAACATACTTTACTTTATCATATTATCTTACTTTTCATATTTCGGTCTTTACCTATTTGATAAATAGACATTCATCACACTTCCATCTATTTGAATTGCAAGAGAATTGCATTCGCATCTTTTTGGTATCTATCATCTGTAAACAGACA
The DNA here is from genome assembly GCA_936440205.1 of Lepidonotus clava. Taxonomy (NCBI): domain Eukaryota; kingdom Metazoa; phylum Annelida; class Polychaeta; order Phyllodocida; family Polynoidae; genus Lepidonotus; species Lepidonotus clava. The sequence goes on from OW387138.1 coordinate 13,706,147, forward strand.
AGCTGTTGTGCCAATGTACGAACTGCCTCTGCTAGTCTAGTTAATCAAAATGATGTTTTTAACCTTCCATGTATGAATAAGACAACTTGTCTTTCGATTGCACTTTTCAATTGGATTTTGTTTTACTCCAGTATGGGGGATTAGAGGTTGGCATGCAATGGTAGCATGTGTCAATTGAAGCGGGTCTTCGGGTTACTGGGGTGGCCTGGTCGTGAGCCTACATTGGATCAGTATTTGGGGAGAACTGCTGCTTGAACTAAAAATGAATTTATTTTAAGGTTTTTGGTGTCTAATAATCGTCAGGTTTACCCTAGGCTTTCAGATAGCAATGTGTATATACATACTATTTTCAGAGATGCCATTTTTCCTGCTTTTTTTAGGATTTCCTACTTTTTGGTGATTTTGGTTTGTATGGCCGATTTTTCCTACATCACTTGAATATCTGTTTTAGAGTGTTTTTGTGTTAGTTTCATGCTATACAGTTACAAATTTAATGTTAGGAATCTCTTCCTTGAGGTTATTCTCCTTATAGTTGCTTTTGGAGAGAAAAAATAGGAAAAGTTTCCTACTTTTCCTACTTTTTTTTATGAGTCGGGAGTGGCATCTCTGTATTTTACGTACATGTTTAAACAGATTTTTTTACAAAACATTGGCAAAATCCGAGTGCAAAACCTGGCAAAACCGCCGAAAACCGCTCGTCACGTGACAGGTGATGGCCGTACTCATCTCAGAAAACATATATAATCCGATAGAATTGATTGATTTCCTATCTGATATGGATCGTACATGATGATTGAGATCCCATAACACCATAACTTGATCATTTATATCGATATTTGAGCAAATAAGACCAGAAATTCGATCGTCACCGGACGCCGTGTTAACCGGGTCAAGTCACGCTCACCAGCCTCGCTTTCGATCGGGGAGGAAGGGATCTGGGTCAATATCTGAATATTCAACAACTTTGCAGGCCTATTTGAGTATGAAATTGGTCGTTCTTTCGGGTCAAATATATATAGAGAGGTAGATTTGGATACATAGCTAAGCATCCCAATGTCCTAGAAATAATATATTGCAAAATAACGCGTCTCAACGCGTAAATGCATCGCGCTATCTTTTGGTAATCCTTCGGTCTCCGCCCGACCACTTCACTCTGTTAGTGTCACATCACACTTTGAAATCATAAACCAGGATGACATTAAACGCATCAATTGTGGAGGATATACTCATTGAAACGCAGGCCTTAACGGTTAGTTTATATCTTTTTTCCACCATATGGAATGATACTGTTGAAATCTAGGCCTAAACTCGGCCTAACGCCCATTGGATCGATCGGACAGGAGGAGGACACTGGCAGTTTGAAAAATAATTATTTAGACCTTATTATGCCTATCAAAATGAAATCCATGTATATATCTATGTTCTTCTATATCTCAGGGTCCTAAATGTCATATGGTTTGGTTATGTTAGGCCTAGATACGCTTGCAATAATATTTTACAGATTGTGTATTATAAGGGAGCAACGATGGCGTTTGGTCGGAAAATGGCTAGTTGAAAAATAATTATTTTACCCCTGTCACGATGATCAAAATGCAATGATTCAAAGATTAAATTATTTGTGAAATTGTGACTATAGTGTCATTTTTTCGGACCTACTATCAAAATATTTCATTCATTAATATCTCTCCTTAGGCTCCTACGTTAATTTCAATCAGGCGAAATTCTCATTTCTTCAAATGATCTGTCTCATCTATCACGTCGATCGGCCGACTTGTCTAACATGTTCTAAGGCAATATCCCCCAGTTTCTAGGAACGTAAAGTTAACCCTAAACGATGTAGGTTCACCATGGTAAGGGAAATTAGACAGAGCAAGAAAAATGTAAATTTTTTTTTAAATTGTTTATTCCAAAGCAAAATTTTCAGGTCATGACCTGATCTTCCAAGTGTGTCGATATTATTACAATCGTTGGCACAAATACAAACATTATGTTTAGTAAATTGATTAAATGAAGTTAATATGAAAGTTAATAACAAGAAAGGAATAAGCATCAAGAAAAGAAAAGAAAAGGACTAAGTTTCCGTCTCTTTTTCATGGCCAGTACATTATGATAATTGTATATGGATGTCAGAATTATTTTGCAGAGTTTCTGAGATTTCCCTCTCAGAGAAAAACTAGAATTTAGATAGTCACTATGCTACAAATGATCCTACATGGTCTTGTCTTTTTCTACAAGTTTTGCTCAAGAAGCCATACAAACAGTGCAATACCTATAGTTCCTTGAATACACAAGCAGTTACAATGAGACCGGCCTTTAGGCACATAAAATTGGGATGGAGCTACAATACATTCAAAGGATGAAGGTATATGACAGGGAATTGCCTTTAGCATATAAAGGTCTATGACATACGATTCTAAAACTAAATAAACCAATTTGTCCATTATACAGTAATAAATCTATTGCACGTAAGTAACAGATATGTCTATACGTTTAAGGCCACCGTACTATCAATTATTTGTAAAGCAATATTTTAGGGAATGAAGTGTCAGTTCTGAGGCCAAACGTAATTGAAGGCGTCTTTTTCAATTTGGTCGGTATGCAAGCGCTCCTATTGCATGTGGAAAGCAATCGTATAGAACTATCTAAAAGTGACGATCTGATTTTACTACAACATGGCAGACATCGGACTCCAATGCACACAGTGCTATAAGCCATATGAGGGGCCTGATTTCAGGGTATTGGTTAGATTGATGGGGGAGCCTCTGGTACAGAAGTGAGAGAGTCGGCCTAATGGTGCCAAGGTCAGGGGTTCGAATCCCAGCAGTAAAGTGCTACACGGTCTCCGCATCATTCCCCATCATGTTACTCCATATTACCTCGGCCATTCCATCGACCTGCCCCAACCCCACCCCACTGGGCTGTTAACCCTTTAACTGTGTAGGCCCCAGGAAATCCTATGGTATTTTACACAGGCTACCAACCACAAATGGAAAAACAGTGAAAATGGCAGGGAAAAACACAGTGAATTTGCAAATTTTGCAAAAACACAGGGAATTTCATTTGGCCAGGTTCTAAAATTCCTGATTATCAAGATATTAGGGATTCAACTTTTTGTTGTTCGGTTGTCCAAATCTTTTCTGCATGCAGAGGCTTTTAAATTTGAATAACTTGCTGGATATGACATGAGCTAAAATTGCAGCAGGACAGGGAAATCTCAGGGAAAACACAGGGAATTTGGAAAATAGAATTTGGATTGGTACCTCGTTTACAGTTCAGAGTTGGTTATACTTATAATGCTTCTATTCTTGATATGATTCGATTTATTACTAGATAACTTGACGAATTAATAGGAAAAAACAACTTATTGTAATGTTCACTGAATAATTTTGATACCCAAATAAATCAAATAAATGTGTTAACAAAATAAGATCAATTAATTTGATTCCAAATAAAATGAATCAATTATGTAAATGAAGATTGCTTTAAACAAAATAATATAATGGAAAAAAAGTATGGGTTTTATGATAAACACACATAATATCTGCTAGATTGGGTCATTGTAGCCTTGCCATGGCAGGTGCATTAGTTTCCCAACCTCCAGAGTCTTGACCTTAGTTCCACTCCTCCAGCCCTAAAACCCTACTCCCTGCTACTACTATCAGCAACACAACCACTATTACCACCGTCCACCACCACCCTGGAAGTCAGGGGGGAGGGGGTACTCACTCATTGACTCTTTGAAGGTTACTGCCCACTGCCAAATTACCCCCATACTTTTTGTGACTGATTGCTCCGGAATTTTAGTTGACTGCCGACAATGATTAGTATTGGGGATAAAAATCACCACCCCTGAAAAGAAGAGTGTCGAAACCCAAAATAAGGTACACCTCACAAAAACTGTGAATGTAGAATTCAGATAAAAAGAAATCATTGGTTTTTAATTGGAATAGTATAACATCAAAGTTAACTTATCGGTACTGGCCTAAAGTCTATTGAAGATGCTGACCATCCCCCTTTTCTTTTTTTGCCTAAAAAGGAGTTGACCGTTTCTCAGTTTGTACATTCACAACTTCCACTGTAGGGTTTTATCCTGTGGGGGTTCTGGGGAAGAATAGGCTCCCAGTAGCCCTTACTGATCACATAAGGGATGATAGGGGGGACCCAGACCTGGCCAAGTGGTTCTTTGGGTTCAATTCCCCAATGGTCTGCGTTCACTTAGGGATGGGGTACAGCAAAAATAATTTTCAAGGTTTTACAAGGTTTCCCTGCTGTTTGCCTGCCCTGTCACCTTCATCTTATAGATACAATCACCAAAGACAGAATGCGTCCCAACTTGTTTTCACCGTGATAATGACCCTGGCTGTTGGTACAGCGTAAAACATCCAGCACTCACTCACTCACTCTAGGGTATTTTTTTTTGGCAGTGGGTACACTTTCAAGACACAAGTGCCCCCCCCCTTCTCCCGTCCGCCACTACTAGGCCTACTATCCACTACCAGCCCCTACCCCTGGGACCAAACCGTCTTTATCACTTGGACGCCCCAATCACTCACCTGGGAGAGAAAGGGCCTTTGTCGCGGGCCCTCCCAGCGATAAGGGCCCCACAAAAGGGCATGGGCCCCATCAGCCCCAGGAAGGGCCCCCTCTAAAGGGCCTTGGTAAGGGCCTTCCTCCCTAGATTGTCATCTAATTGGCCTTTACGGACCTTTTTGTTGGCATCAAATTGCACCTGTGTGTAGTGTTACAAAGATGCAATTTTTCAGGGTTTTCTTTTTCTAGGGATTCCCATTTTTCGTAAGTAGCCGCTGCTGTTTGTGATGTTGGTTACTGGCCCAGAGTCTGGGACAAGTAGAAATGGGGCTGGGCCAGTGGGGAATTCATTAAAATGTTGATAAAACGTATGGGGTTTTGAGTGAAAAACAGCCCAGGAAACCAGTGAGATAAAAATGGTCAAATGACAACATATAATATTTTATCTGAATACTTACGAAAAGGTTATAAAGCAACAGAACATAACGACATTATTGAATGGCAGCTAAACCACAATACACCTTTGATTGAATTATCAGATATTCTAATGGAAACATCAGAATTTAAACCTCTGAAAAGGTTCTGGGAAGTAAATACAACAGATAGTAAAATTGACTTTTCCTGGTATTGTCAGCCATCTCAAATGACTACCTGTTTAGAAAAATCAAATTGCTTTTATTGCTATGTCATAATACACAGGTACAGCCGCCTCAAATCACTATCTGTTTAGAAAACTCAAATTACTTGTATTACTAAGTCATAATACACAGCTACGGCTATATTTGTACTATCTGGGCTATTAATAATCGCATTTCTATAAAAGACAACCACGCACAAATCAATGTTTCATAATGAAATGTTGTTGCCGGTTAGAGAAAAGAAGGGCTTTATATATATAATTATTGAATAGCATGGACGTTTTGATCTGACTTAAAATGTGACAATGGTTCAGGCAATCTACTTTAGAAAGCCATTTGCATATAGCTTAATCTGCTAATAGGTTTGTGTTCTTTGAAAGATAGCAATTAGTACCATCAGAACATTTTACAAAATAAGCCCAAGGAGTAATCAGTGAGATTAGATATCCTAAAATGCCATGAACAATTGAACATGTCAATCTTTCCACCCACATATTGAAAACTGAGCGTTGACAGGTCCCTACACTTTTTCAATTTCCACCACTATGGTGACTTTGATAGATGATCATTAGAATGGTGTCGAAAGAGCAATGTAAAAATTTCCTTATTTGCTTACCATGAAGCTATAATGAAAGTATACTTCCACCTTCAAATATATTTAATCTCAATATTATTCATAAGAATACATACGTGCACATGAAGATATAATTCATTAGGCTGAAAGGTGTTTTATACGCTGTACTTTATAATTATTATGCGAGTATTCATCAAGGTGAAGTCTACAAAGAGAATTCCTCTGTGGGGACCCGGGATGGGGGTTCCTCCAGGAACTCCCTGGGAAGAATAGGTTCCTAGCACCCCCTTGCTGATCGTAAGAGGCAACAAGTGGGACCCTGTGCCCCCAACAGGGTCATCGAAGGCCAGGTGTGTGGTGCCCTTTCTATGGGACATTGCAAATGAAAGACCCCTTGATACTCTTCAAAAAGAGAAGGGGATCACACCTGGTGGCAGGTTTCTCCTAAATCATATATCATAGATACGATCATCCAAAGCTGAAAAGTATTACCTTGTGCAGTTGGGAAAGAACCCTTGAGGTTGGCCAGATGTTAAACTACCCCAACAAACAAACAAACAGAAACAAGAGAATAAGAATGGATGTAGGGGCCTATGTCTGATGATGGGATATTATGATATCTTCTTAAAACATTTACCAACAGAACTATTCACACCAATTGTATCTCCCCATTGAAAAATTGTCTCTTCCCCTCCCCCTATCGAGCCCCTAAACTTTCAGGGGTAGAAAAGTGTGGGCCACACCGAATTAAAGGAGGCAAAAAGGGATAACAGTAAAAAGCTTGATTCAAGTCCATAGGCCTATCCCTGATAAAAACGGAATCGACATCGGAAAGTGAGAACCTACTCAGAATCTAGTGGTGGCGAAAGCATAGAAATGAAGGCTTGGTTCAAGTTTATAATTATGCCTGATAGAAATGTATAGGGCTTAGATTGCGTCAATGGAAAATGAAAATGTCCATAAAATAAGCAGAGTGGTAACAAGATAAGAACAAAGAAGGGAGACATCGAATACTGGACAGCTATTCATTATCACAGCCATCCCTTATCAGGATGTAGATTGCCTGGAAGGTCCTTGTCAGTCATGAGCTATTATTAGACACATGCTTTCCTCCCCAGCATCTCTAGTTACTGTAGTCCGTCTCTGACCTAATCAGCTTTTACATAATAGGTCTGTACATCAAAACAGAGTTGATGGGCCACAGTGGTCAATAAAAAGTTGCATATTATGGCAGGATTATTTCCATTGGGTAGTCTTTTACTACCATGGGTAACCCCTTTGAAATGGTTGTTTGGCTGCTCCCTTCTTGGGTGGTGGTTCCTTCGGTATTGTATGGGCCTATGACATGATATCTCAGTGTGGCAGCACTATAAAAAGGGTATTGGGTCCCACTGCTACAAAAAGGCACCTCATTTCATAGATTCAGTCACCGCCCCTGTGGCATAAAACTAGCTGCAAAGCATTACCTTGTGCAGTCTGGTAAAAGAACCCTAAAGGGTTGGCTGGATGTTAAACTAATCCAACAGAAACCCAACAGACATGCTGCCTTGTTTACTTTCATACCTGTCATAAACCAGCAGCCCTAAAGCATGCTGGGATACAGGGTGGAATTCCCACCTAAAATGACTGGTCGTTAACAGTCCTAGCTTGAGCAATTAGCAGACGTGGATGGAACTGCAGTCTACTGTGTCTCTAGATACCACTGATATTTCATTTTCTACACCAGTTCGAGGCAGCCTCTCTCTGATGTCGCATCACGTGACAGCGCCCCCTTTTGTGACCTGTCAGAACTAAGTGTCAAACATGGCGTCTCGTGAGGCATGTCGGGATTGTCCTCTATAGTGACCTAATTTGCTTTGATAATCCACAGACGTGGCAATCTCCAAGCATTGTGCAGGTCCCAAGATATGTGGTGGAGAGTGAAGAAGGGTCTTGATGTTCTAAAGTGTTACTCAGTTGGAAGCCATGCCCCATTTGCTTAGTCAACAAAAAGTATCTAGATCTAGTTTTATACATTTTGCCCAGTTTCGATTAAACTGCTCCCTTCAAGTTTCAGTTCAATTTCCCAGTTTAATTGATGTTTTTATTACTACATAGATTTATTTTTTACCAATGTTCACTGATTGTATACGATCTATATAAAAGGGCTTATATCCCCTATTTTTCTGTGAGAACCACCTGTAATTGGACCCGAATCCTATCTCGTATAACTGTATTCCATTTTGAGCTCTGAGAATTTGGCAATTTCTGTTCAGAAATGTTATGGTATCCCTTGCATGCTACACACCATTTAATTTCAGACTCCGTTGGGGATCCGTGGAAGAATATAGGCCCCCAGTAGCCCCTGCTGATCGTATAAGGCGATGATAAGGGGGCGCCAGCACTGACCAAGTGGTTCTTTGGGTTCAATTCCCAGTTGGCGCTGGGTTCACTAAGCAGGGTTTGAAATTAACATCAGCCCGTCAGCCCCAGGCTGACATTTTCTTACCAGGGCTGAATTTTTTTTGGCAAAAATATCAAACTATCAGCCCTGATGGCTGAGAGCTTTTTGGAATAAAATTTTCAATTCGTCTTTCATGTTTTCCATTTTATGTGACCTATCTGGGCATTACCCTGTTGTAATGGTCATATATGTTGATGTATTTCATAATACAAAATTCGGGCTGACAGAATTGTATCAGGACTGACAGTTTTCCATGAATGCCAGCCTAGATGGCTGACGTCCAAAAAAGTTAATTTCGAACACTGCTAAGGGATGAGGTACAGCAAAAATCAGGGATGTAAGTTTTCAGATTTTAATCTGATTTCAGATTTTTTTACATTATCACCTCAAAAAATATTTTTAAAACTGATTTCCTTTCATGACGTTTTATATCATTTTTATATTATTCTGAATTTTCTTTCTGGGATTCAGATTTTTTCATTAACCCTGACTTACATCCCTGAAAAATGATTTCCAGGTTTTGATTCCCTGCTGTTTGCCTGCCCTGTCACCTTCATATCATAGATACAATCACCAAAGACAGAATTCGTCCCAACCTGTTTTCACTGTAAAAATGACCCTGGCTGTCGGTACAGCGTAAAACCTCCATCACTCACTCACTCATGCACCATTTCAGAGACAATTCAAAACCCTATCTGATGTTGCATAGCATCTCCATCATACGCCTTTATTCCTACTGACAATTTTCAAAATCGGGAGTAAAATCCAATTGTGAAATACAGCCTTAAGGCTGTACAGTCCTTCCTACTACAATGACGCCACTGGTACCTGGTATGATGCCATGTCATTCTAGTCATTGCTCAAGGAACCACCGACAAAGATCCATCATTCTCCAGCCCGAGGCCTACAAGATGATCCCTAGAGGCTTCCGGGCATATTCTCCAAGCAGAGTCGTGGATGGGTTTCTTTCAATGGATTCTCTCGCATGAGGGAGCAGTGAATGACATATCTGTATGGAGAATGATGCAGTTGTTGTCGGGCCCGAGCCATGAATGTTAAATGACATGGCTACCGTGACAGGAGCATTAGACCTTGGTGTGACCTACCCCTGACCTACCACTGGCCTGCCCTTGACCTAGTTTATGAGCTGCCCAGACGTTATATAGTAGTAGACTTTCAGACGGCAGCATTTTATGGAACACATCTCATGGAAATTGACCTTTTCCTATGTACTGCCAGTAAGGAGCAACTATATTGAGGGAATAGGACCTTTGTATACCACTATTGTTCCTATTGAGGAATTCAAACCTCCAGGGTCTACACAAATGCGTTTGTAGTCCAAAAACTGCCACGTTTTGGTCATCGTATTTCAAAGGTTTATAACATAGAACCGTACCTGAAGATCTCTCTTTGTAGTTATAAACCATCAAATGGGAAATAAAATCACTTGTATGAAACAATCGGTTTTATTACAAGTCAAGTGAATGATCATGTAAGTCCGTATTGAATGTTAAGAAGACAGGATCGGGTTTGTTCAACTTCTGAAGGTGAAGAAAACCGTATTTACTATCCGTTGGTCTGATTGAAATGAGAAAACACTATATAGATGTAGATACGTTAAGAATGGTCATTGGCAGTTCTAAGAAATGTACGTTCTTCAGTGCCTTAGGAGCAGTACGGATTTGTATTGTATAAATGAGACCTTCGTAAGAAAATTGATTATGATGAAATAGACCAATAGGAACAAAAAGTCATTGACATTCCCTGACACTTTTTTCCGAAAACTGTCTCCTGTTTTCTATTCAATAAAGAGAGTCTGCAGAATCTGCAGTTGAAACTATCTGGTTGCAAGGGTTCTTTCAGAATTTCCATCTTATATGGCTTCCTCGTTATCATGCAATGGCCCACACTTTTGATGAATTTTAGTTATCAGGTAACATCAATGAAATCAGGTGTAGTCTTTTACAAAATTCCCACCCTGTACTCCCAACAGGGTCATCAAAGGCTGGGTGTGTTATGTCCTTTCTATGGAATATTATGCATGAAAGACCTCTTGCCACTCTTAGAAATGCATAGGTTGACAGGTTTCTCCTAAACCATATCCTAGATCCAATCACCCATAAGCTGAAGAGTATTACCTTGTGCAGTCTGGAAAGAACCTTGTGTGGTTGACCGGACATTAAACTACCCCAACAAACAAATTTACAAAAATCCTCCTTTTCAGAGGACATCATGTTCATCTCCATGTCCAGACATCTAGGTTGTCATCTAAACATATAGCCATCCCCAGGGCCTCCCTACCAAAGAATAGAGTCTTTTGATTCCCCCATAAGACCATGCCTCCAGCCCCTGTAATCTAGGTTTCCCACAGGAGTACTCCAGAGTGGTTTTATGACTTATAAACTCAGGTTAGCTTCAGCAGTGAGGGGGTGTGCAATGGGGCTATAAACATCTGAGGGACATGGTAGTGGGTGGCTGGAAACTGCCAACTTCAGGCAATATAGTCTTATTTCAGTGGCTATATTGAAACACCTCAGACATCTGGATGTGTCTGATGTTTCGAGGGAAATGTCCGACACATTTTTGAACATTGGACGAAATCATTCCAGAAATGTAGCATTATAGACATTGTGCAGATGACGTCATAATGCCTAGAAATGTATTAGGCGCCATAGTAGTGATCAATTAAGAATAATCATTATTCACATATTACAAATATTCTAACCTATATGGATGATAAATGTAACTAAACTAATTATAAATTGTTATGATGAATTATTTTCATTATTTAGGATTCACAGATTCTATATTAAAGGAAAGCTTGCACATAACTGTCGGATATTAAATTTTTAATGAATTCAATTAAGTATGTCATTTGGAACTTGTTCTAGTCAATGTAAGCAAAATTATTGGAAAATATTTAGTCTACACACAATTATGGGACATTAAAATAACTTGTTTTTTATTACATTTTTAAGGGAAATCCCCCAATGTGTGACATAGCAAGGGGAGTTCTTGGGGAATCCCATCTGCCAATAAAAGGGAATCCCCATTCCTACAGAATTTGCAATAATACTCATTCTCTCTAATCCAAATTATATATATTTGGTCCAATACAACTCATAATTAATTGAAATATATATCCATCTACAATCATTCATTAATCAGGGAATCCCAAATTAAATTTAGAGGGAATTCCCATAGGTGTGACGTAGCAAGGGGAGTACTAAATAGATTGACAGTCAGGGAATTCCCAAAATTAAATTCCTTTCTTGAATATATCTATATCACCTCAATATTTTCACTGTTTTTCTTTTGAAATACGTTAAGAATACTTTAAGTTAAGTTAAGAACAAAAAAATTAGCAACTTGCAAATTTATATATGCAAGTTTTCCTTTAATGCAAAATATATGGTTATCACCAAAAAGTGGTCATGTGATCAAGTCTGCACAAGGTCTATACATAGCACTGTTATTTTAAGAATTTCCTAGAAAGAATACATTTTTCATGACATAACTTTGTTCTTTTATCATCAAACCGTGTTGCTGTTCAATTCCCCATTGCTTCCATATCCCTTAAGAATCATGTAGCAGCAAAGAAAAAAGAGTGATTCCCTGCTGAAAGGCCCTATTATTCACCACATTGATTCCATCACCCCAAGACAGAATAGTTGATATCTCTGTCCTCACTAGGACATTATCTGGACTGTTGCTACAAGACAATACCCGATAAGTTTCTCTCCACCCTAGCACAGCCACAATATGACGTTACCAAGACGTCAGTAATCATGATTCCAAGGCATCGGTGCCAGTTCTCAGACTGTCACTCAGTCCCTAGATGATATCTGTGCTATCACCTCAAGACGTAATTGTTAATACTTCTGTTCTTCGTGTGACATTATCTTGGCTGGCGCAACAAGACAAGGCCCAATAATTTTGTATTGTCACCTAGGCATATCCACAATATTACATCACCATCAGGTCATTGGCAGTTCCAAGATGTCAGCACCAGTTCTCAGACGTCCATTGGACTGTTAGTAAATCTGTCCCCAGACAATATCGATACTATCACCTAAGCACAGAATCATTATGGTACCACCTTTGTCCCTTCTACAACATTTCCTGGATCGTCACTACAAGACAAGACCCAATACTTTTATCTCCACCTTGGCATAGCCACAAAATGACTTCACAGTGACGGTTTCAAGACGTCATTACCAGTTCTCAGACTTATATTAGGCTCTCAGTCTGTCTCCAGACAATATCAATACTAGCACATATTATTACTAGCACACTAGCACTAGCACACAGAATCAGTACCACCTTTGTCCCTTCTATAACATTTCCTGGACCGTCACAAGACAAGACCCAATAATGTTATCTCTGTCCTAGTATAGCCACAACATGACTTCACCGTGACGTCCGTGACGGTTCCAAGACGTCAGCACTGGTTCTCAGATGTCCACCCAGTCTGTCCCCAGACTATATTAATAGTATCACCTCAAGACCAAATCTTTACCACCTTTGTCCTCTCTTCAATCTGATAACATTTCCTCAACTGTAATGACAAGACTAGACCCAATAATTTTCCTTCACTGTGGTACAGCCACAATATGACTTGATGTTGGTAACAGTTCCAACATGACAGCGCCGATTCTTGGACGTCCATTGGACTGTCAGTCTGTTCCCAGACGTCAGGGGTGCGACGTTGGTGAGGTGGTTAGCACAATTGACTTGCATGCGAAAGGGTCAGGTTCGATGCTGCAGGGGGCTGGTCTCTTCACCTCTTTGCGTTCCCTGTGTGCCAACGACAGGGTTATTAAAGGTTCCTAGAGGACCATCAGCTGTTGTGTGTGTGGCCCTGTCTATAGGACCATGCACGTTAAAGAACACCTGCCTCCGTAAATGTGTAGGGGTATGGTCTCTATCTTCTGATAAATTCAATCATTTCATATGTTCGATCATCAAAGACAGAATTGTCAAAAACCTTGTTCTTGCTATGATATGACTATAGATGTTGCTATGGCGTTAAATAAAACCCCAATAACCAACCAACCAACCAGACTATGTCAATACTATCACCGCAAGGCACAATCGCTGATAACCATGTTCTCTATGTGACATTATCTGGACAGTCGCTACAAGACAAAACCCAATAGTTACTCTCCACCCTGGCACGAACACAATAATATCATAATGTCACTGTGACATCAGAAGCAGTTCCAAGACGTCAGTAACGGTTCCAAGACGTCACCACAGCCTCTCAGACGTCCACTCAGCCGTCACTCTGTCCCCAGCCGTGTAGATCCCTCCCCATCAGATTATACGACGTGCTAAACACGGGGTAACGACGGTTTTATTGATGGTGAGTCGGTGGGGAGCTGATGTGAGCCACTCAACCAAGCCCTCCTTACTGCGAGCATAAAAAGCACGTTATGCCACTGTCGTGACTGATGCCAGTATGGACGCCATTTGTTTGTTATGGCGGAACACACTCACAAACAATATTACTATCATATTTATAAAACAGTGTATTTATCGAAAAGACACAGGGTTTGCATTTAGTTGTTTTCTATTGAAATGCCTTTCTTAGAGTGGGATTATGACTTCAAGAGTGGGCTTATGACTGAAAAAGTGTTAACATTTTGGCGGGAAACCATTCATTGTCGTTTGCCAAGTTACAAATACATTCATTATCGTCTGCCAAGCAAATTGCAAATAACATTCCCGATACTTCCGGCCCCTGAAAACCCAAAAAGGTCGCTAGGATGTTGTCAAACATGCCCACCTACTAGTCATACTATACAGCAGAGAAGTAACAGAATATATAAAGGCAGCGTGGGAGGAAAAGAGAAAAATGATAAAAATGGAAAAGTTTAACGTTTCCCGTGCATTGCTCATGTTGCGGGGAAGAAACCGGAGGCGGTGCCTGCTGTTGCTTGAGACACGTTTTTAAGATTTTGAAAACAGAAAGCAATTCATGCAAAGATTGATTGTTGCGTTCGTGTCAGCAGAAAGTTCTTTGATAAATGTATGCCTGCTAAAGCATATTAATACTACTCCTTTAGATATAAAGATGCAAATCAGCATTGTGCTTAACAACAACCGTGGCATACGAGTTTAATTGATTATGAGGGAGCAAACTGCTGACTGTGCAATTTTTACTTTTAATTGTGCTGCTGGTTAACAGAAGGGAATGGATTATCCATAAATAAAAGTTAATAGTAATTTCTTTCTCATTTTGTAATAGAACTGACCCTTACATTTAATGGAAATAATGACCATTATGTTTACGCATTTGATCTATAGTGGATGCAATGGTAAGGCATAGGTTAGCATAATCCCTACAAGGAGCCTTCCATTTAGTACATACGTACATTTGAAAATATCTCAGACCCCCAATCCCCCTTGAGAAAAATACATTTAAAAAGATTACGGACCTCCCCTCCCCGCATTGATGATTAGATACTTAATGGAAGGCCCCCAACTGTTATCCACAATAAGTTTATAATTCTACTCCGACATAACAGATAAATCATCATTTTTACAAAACATGCAATTTTAGTTGAGGCAATGAACAACTTTCAGAACCAAGCCTCCTGCTAAGTTCTCAACACAATATAAGCAGAACCCAGTGGGAACCAAACCTTAGCAGCAGGCCACACTTTACTGAGACGTCAACAGAACCAGACACCCTGACAGCCTCAGGCTCCCAACACAGGTTGCCTCAGGCCCCGTGCGGGGGGGGGGGGGGGGGCACTCAGCCCAAAAATGGATACCAATTCTGCCAACCACAGATAGCTGGTTTCTTAAGTATTACCTGCAGGTTAGCCCACCACCAGGTGCATGCTGGGTAATATGTGGACAAAAGTCAGGGCTTTACTATAGGAATTTTGATGAAATGTATCATTATTTTAAGAATAACGTTGGGAGAAATAAGTCATCATTACTTTTCAAACACGTATCCATATACATTTGATATTCCAGAGTTGTTTGAAAATTCATTCATTATGGATGGATATATAACAATTATTTGTTTATTTTCTATAGTTTTTCTTTGGGTTTTGTCGACAAAATTAGCCCAAAAAGGTGCTAAAAAATTAATACTGAAAATAAGCTATTCATGGTAGGATCAATTGCGGTCGGAAGCTCTGGGGTCTGTAGCTGTGAATCGCCAAATTGGTTAAATATGGGGGGCTGTCAAATAATGAAACCATCTTTTGGGGGTGCTGTCAATGATATATTATCCTTTACACTATGTCAAATGTATATTGTAGATCTATGCAAATGAATTACTTAATGATGCTTCTTAAATTATTGAGTTCAGATATCCTCTTGATAAATGCCTTTTTAATAGGGGCTGTCATTGATATAGCCTGAAATGGGGGGGGGGGGGGGGGCGTCAGAGTATTCCCATCCCCAAAAATGGGGGGTTGTAGGAAAAACTTTTTTGGAGGGGATGTCCTTGATACAGCCTGAAAAGAGGGGCTGTCAGAGAATTCATATCCCCCCCCCCCTAAAAAAAAAGGGGGGGGCCCTGCAGTTTTGCAGTTGGGACCTGCATTCAAAGAGTGAGTGCCCCCCCCCCCCCCCCCACAACCCAGGCCTCGGGCCAACCCTTATGTAGAGCAGCAAACATCTGCTTGGAGATCCGCCGCTGCTGGTACCTCACGGTGTGGTCTTTGGGGAGCCAGGACCGGCCGAGGACCAGCGGGGTCTGGCGCCATCTGACGGGCAGGTTAGACGTTAATATAGGGCTGAGGGGGTGAGGGGGTGGGGGTGGGGGGGTGTAGGTACTTCCGGGGGCTACTTAGTTGTTAAACGTGCCTTGGTTACAAAATGGAATGAAAAACCTATAGAAGAGAATGGATTACTGTACTGAAATACCTCCTGTGGGGGGTTGGGGGGGGGGGGGTGGGGGGACTCTTATAGTCTGTGAATGTAGGTACCATCGAACTTCAAAACCAGGGAATTTCCTCAACATCTTTGTACACTAGCCCACTGGGCTTGTTGTCCACTAAAAGCACTAGCCCAAATCAAAGATTAATAGTTCAGATAATGTATTATGGATCATTAGACGCAGTTAAGTAAAAAATAAATTTTTCAATAATGGGTTGATGCTAGCCTACCATACTAGTAGTTGCTCAGATACAGCACTAGGCTGGATTAGGCTGTCAGGGTATTATAGTGCCTGGTACTAGTAACTATAATTGTTAAGGCCATTTTTTTGTGAAGAACATAAGCTGACAGCCCCCCTCCTTTTTTTAGAGTATTTCATGGGCAGCCCCTCCAAAAAGCATTTATTGACAAAGTGTATAGTTGCAACGGATATCAGAGCTCAACTTGTTTGGGAGGCATTATGAAAGAATGTACCTGACAATGACCCCCCATGCCAAACCCCTTCAGCCTCACTAATATCTAAATATTGTACCCAGTATCAAAGATTGAGTACTACCTCATCATCACTACATTTTGGTGGGTTTGACATCAACACTTATTGCTAGGAGAATGGAACAACAGACCACGTCTACTACTGCAAATAGAATAACAGATGAATGGTCCCAAACCCTCCACTCAATCTCAATATTCATTTGAGCTGCTGTGGCCCTCTACTCTGGCTTGCCTGTGGTTTAGACATTAGTTCCCATAGACTCGTTTAACGACCTTAATGTTATTGGCTTAGTTTGCTGCTCGACAAATATTTGAAACATTTTGATTTTCGACATCAAAACTACTGTAATTGAAGTACTAGAAATGGGATTGTTCACATTCAGGCCGACTTTCTAAGCTGAGATACATCTAGTAAGAAAAGAATAAATCAATAATGAATACTAGTACAGACAATGTGTTGTTAAAAAGTACAATGTAGTATATTAGTTTTTCCTTATCATGTTCCTACCACTTTTAAAATGCTACTCTATACTCTCCAACCTTCCTGCCTTAAAGGAATCTCCCATACAGTACGTCTTCATCAATTTAGTGGGTCCAGCATCATCAGTTAGGTCTGGGAGGATGGAGACGCCAGACCCTAAAGCCCTGTACCCACTAGGGGATTTTGACCAAGTCGGCTTATTCATCAGTGCTAAACCGGCTAATACTCTCTGAATAATCAGTCTATTTAAGCACCGATCCATATCAAACATAGGCCTATATGAAATATGAATTTTAATACTGCATACTGATTGGTGTTCTGAATCGGTGCAAAAGTCAATAACTCTGGTAGAATCAGCCAATTTCAGTGCCAATCGGTAAGCTGACTTGGTCAAATTCACTTTGTAGGCGTGGGCTTAACGCCCTGGCCACACTGCCCAACCGAACTCAACTTGACCGTAGCAGCTTTCTGCGACAGTCTTGTCTTAGGTTGAAAACTCTACCATGCCATAGATTACAACTCGATTGCCGTGGCTAGAAGGCTAGGTATCATATGTACATATCTACCACATGCTCCCCTACGACTGGATGATCCAGTTGTACATCTTCTTCTCACAATGTGCGACTCAACTCAACCGTCGGAGCAAACCAGTCACAGGCCTATGCCACACTCTACGACCGACCCCAACTCAACTCGACTCGACTGTTGAGTTGGGTTCAGTTGGTAAGTGCGGCCAGGCCTTAAGACCAGACCTCGTCCACGTGAACAAACAAAGGCTGGCATCCCATTCTATCTCCACTATCCCTCATCTCAATACTCGTTTGAGCTACTGTTGTCCTCTACTGTGCCTTGTCTGTGGTTTAGACATTAGAGCGCAGGCTATATTGGCACCATTTAAGGACCTTTCTAATGCTATTGGCTTAGTTTGTTTCTCATTGTAGATAATGTAGATAAGTCAATGGGAGTGCTTATACGCAATTCACCTTATATTAATGGATCCCCATTAGGTTCCTTTCTTTTGTTTCTACTACAAAAAACTTGTTTCTGACCTCCCAATACAAAATAGATACCACTGTATACCATCTTTACATCCTTAATATATTTTAGTGGGTTTGAAAATTAATCCGTTGCAGATAGAAAAATGGTAAAGATTTGTATATTTTTCAATAGATTTACATGTGTTTTTTTCAACAATATTAGCTCAAATTAACATCCAAGTTCTTAGAATAAAAATGTATCAGCTATCCGGGGTAGGGAGAATCAATTCAGAGGGTCTGACATAATATTGTACTGCATAGAAAATGAAAACGTTGCACATGCACTAAGAGAAGACCATAGACTAACGAAACAACAAATGCTGGAATCTCAATCCCTCTAATCAATCTCATAACGTGTTCCTCATCTAAGCTACTATGATCCTCTACTCTGGTTGGCCTGTGGTTTAGACGTTAGAGCGCACAGACTCTATTGGCACCATTTAACTACCTTTCCTAATGCTATTGGCTTAGTTTGCTTCCCGGTGAGTTCTTTGAACCCTTTCCCATTTTCAGTTGTTCTTTGCCAAAGGGATCCCCAGAAATACCCTCAGACGTTGGAAATGATACTTGTCAGTTTTTAGAATTGTACCCATATTAAACAGAACTTGGTTCTAGATTAAGTAAAGAGATCTTAAATGTGAAATGTTACCACCATGATGTTTCCATATTCTTCAACCCATTTGAGTCGTGGATACTTTGTCTACAAATGCCTAAAGCTTGTAATCTGCTAGGCGATTCTGACTTGAGAGAAACTGTTCATTTTTTTATTTTTCTATTAGGAATAATTCAATATAACAAGAAACCTTGCATGGTACATTATCATTAGAAAGGAAAATTGCTTCTAATGACTTACAACAATGGCTGCATTTTTTTCACTCTGGCGATTTGCTGGCATTGGCAGAACATGTTGGTATCAAAAACCAAATTCCATGCGTTGTCAAACGTTTCCTGTGGTAATTGCTCGAATTTCTGTTGCGGTTTTTGACATGCACAGCTAACACATAGTGGAATATGGCCTTCAGGGGCATAAAAAAAGACCATATTTCCAATCTCCGCTTCATATTTCCTCACCTCCCTATATTCCTTCCCACATGCATTGCCTTGATCCTCTGCTACTTTCCAGCAACCAGCTTGCACCTGAGCAGCTCTGAGTGGTAAAGTTGGGAGCAATTCGCTGATTCTCAGCTTGTCTTGGCAAGGGGAACATTTGTATTCCTCCGCACACTGGAAACCAGAGGTGATGCCCCTTTGGCGCCTCCTTCATTTGGTCCACACTGGAGGAGTTACAGGAGGAAGGGAAGGTGATGGTTGCCCAGGTAAACAAAGGGTTTTTGATAATCCTGCATGGTTACCTGACTGGAGACCGATAATCTACATCTTCTGTGCACAACAAGAGATCATAAGAGAGTTTGGAAAAGTGCAGCAATTTATGCCTTATCAGAATTATATGTCCTAAGGCCAAAAGCCTTTAATTTCTTCTATGATATAAAAGCTGTACTTTCCAAGGGAATAAACGTTACATCCATTGACACCCTTTAATTATATTAGAAACACAGGATTTATACATTGATATTTTCAAAGGTTTAGTGAGTTTTCCCTCCTAAATAATTGGCCAGGCATCTGAATTCCCTTCGTACAAAAAGTGTATCATATAAAAAGAAAAGAATTTGGGAATAGGTTGAGTGCAACACCAGCCCCTCTTTCCACCTCTTGACCTGCTGCCACAAGCATGTTATACGCAATTAATAAAACATACACATAGTAACCTTGCAACAAGAGGGAGGTGACCACTGCAGTTGCAGTTCCCATTAGCATCTAAATGGTCCATTCCTTTGTCTCCTACTCTAAGAGAGGTCAAGCCAACAGAGTCATCATGTTTTGTCTCCCAAGCACTCATAGACTCTGTGGGCTCACAGTGTATGGCTGCAGCAACATTTTATGTGTCTGCTTTATGTGATCAATAGGTAGCTAGAACGTTTGTCCTGACTCTAAATGGGCTGTGAGGAACTGGCCAGTATTGTGGATAGGCTGCTGGCACTGGCAACGTCTCTCTCAGGCTTGGTCTGAGGGGGTACAAGGTCAGGATTAACAACAGCAGTGAATGAGAAGTGATAGTTGCATGAATTATTCATAACTTAACTCTTTTGCGTGCCTCACACCAGTAGACAGGGTCCCCACTGCAAATAGCAAAAAGAATTCCCTGTTAGAAAAAAAGCACAGGGAATTTGGAAATTTGAACAAAACACAGGGAAAACTGTTTGACCAACTTCTGGATTTTCCTATTTGTAAGTTTCAAAAGATTTCACTTTTCTTAAATGATATATATTTTTTTTTCCAGACACATCATACATCTTTCTTGATGTTTTTAAGGATAGACAACTGTTGATTAGGGGCGTCTCGACCAGGTTGCTGTCTTACACTCATTGTGATGTGAGCTTCTCAATTCAATGAATATATTATACATCATCAAAGAGTTGATTAAAACCCCTGTCTGATTATATAGATAATAAAAATATATGAGTACTGATGTCTGTGTTACAGGGGTGAAAATGTGAAAAAATCATTTTTTATGATATTTTTTTGAACAAGGATATCTCAGCTGATATTTCAACTATATACTTGAAATTTTAAATATGTTCAGATTATAGCCATTCTGAGGGAACTGTGTCTCAAAATTCGGATGTAGGTCCTAGTTTTTGTTTTATGAAATCTAGAAAATTAAGTTGCAAAAAATGGTAAAAAGTTACCCGTTTTTTTTAATAAAATAAAAACTAGGGCCTAAATAAAAATTCTGAGACATGGTTCCCTCTTGATAAACGTTATGGACACCTGGGTGAAATTTGAAGATTGTACTTTTATTAATAAGTGAGATATCCATGTTCAAAAAATAAAAGTGAAAAAATTGCCTTTTTATTTACAGTTTCTAATTTCAGCAAATCATCAAAGTGAAACTACAATACTCAGGCAGAGAAAAATATAACCTTTCATTTGATATATAATATGCTAATGTATCTAGTGTAGTTACAGAGAAAGGTGAGTTTATATGAAATGCGCCCTGTCAACAGTTGTCTATCCTTAAACTTTAAACCTTGAGATCAGGACAAATCATCATAAAACTGACAGGGAAAGGAAAAACACAGGGAATTTGATTGTGAATTTTGAGTTGGGACCTTGAGTAGATCTTGGCAAGGTTAGTTTAATAAAAAGAACTATTTTTTTCTTGAAATATTATATGTAAAGGTTTGTGCGATTATCTATAAGCTATAACACTTTTTCTATATATTTTTTATCAGTTTATAATTACAAGCTTGAGAAATGTATTATCATTGGTTGCAATTTTCTACAGAAAATGCAGGCAATTCAAAGCAGCATTCGCCAACATAGACGTCTAGAGAAAGGGTAGCATACCAACTGGGGAGGACCAATAGTTCAAGCTCATATAGACTGAGTTATTGCCTGAAAGGGGCATTAGAAATAGCCTCTCTAAATTGTCCAACTCCCAGAGGAACTGACCCCACACTTCCTATTCCAGTAGAGTGGTGGGACCCAATAAAAAAGGTCAAAGGTCATAGGTCATGGGTTGTTTAAGGTCTAGAGGGAAGTGGGAGTAGCAGAGGCTAGGCTCACTTGACCCCGAAGGTCAAGAGGGGGCCTGTTTCCCAGTAGGGTCATTTACATTAAGTTGCTCATGAATTGCTCTAACTGAACGCCCACTGAACTCTGACTAGTACAATAAAACGGGATGAGTCCATATTCTATGCTTCCCTCATAAATGTTTAAAAAAATAAACGTTATTGTTCAACAGTGTCCAGAATTAAGATCTCATCATAATAATGTGCTTACCAAGGGCCCATCATTTTAGTACACCAGTAGAGTGAAGCGATGCAATTGTGTGTGTCTTTTGTGTGTGTGAATTGAAAGCTTCACCCTGGCTAGCAAAGTAGAACCATGGCCCTAGACCCTTAAATTCGACACGGCGACATGGCTATCTCTTAAAATCGACATGCAACATGGGGCTTAACGACATGACAACGTGACAGGGACCATTTCTTAAATTCGACATGAGACATAAGGAGTTCTTTGAGGCAACATCGGACATGGGAAGTTAGGTGACCAGGGACATAATTTCTTAAATTTGACATGCAACATGGGACCCCCCCCCCCCCATCACGGGCCCCAGAACCGGATGACTCTTCATCTATACTCCCATCATAGAATTATGGAAAATATGCATTATTATTTAACAGTGTCCAAAATAAAATTCCAATCTTGTGTGCTTACCGAGTGCCCATCAATTGAAATTCAGTGTCCGGTTGCCACTAAGTGTCTTAATTCAAACAGTATATTCAACCGAAAATTGTACACTCGCGTGCCGAAGTGTGTTCATTCATTGCTGGGTGCAGCGATAATTTCAAAAATTGTTAACTGCTTACTTACATGCCATCCTGAATGCGTCCTAATGTAAGAATTTTTATGTTTTGCAGGTGAGCCATTTACATTCATTTGTCTAAGACAACCGATTACCTTAACATGGTGAGTGATTTATCTTGTCTGCTCTTCAGTATGTCAATAGGATTGTGTACATATAATTTGCATGTAACTTTCGTTGGAAAAGCTGTTCATAGGGAGACTTTTGTCAGTCTGATTATTATATTCAGTTGCCCTCGAGTTAAAGGCCATATTCCACTATACAGCGTTTTGCTCACGATGGGCAATTAACTTGTGCTATTTTGACCCACCGCTAGTAAAACTGGGCACCCAACTTGGAATATGGGTATCTGCTTGCAGTGGTACTTGCAACATAATTATGTTGGCCCAAGTACCACCGCAAATAAATTTATATAGGTTGGTTGGTTGGTTATTGGTTGCTTTACGCCCTAATCAACTGCCAGGGTCATATCAAGGGCGGTGATGGTGATCGAATCTATAAGAAGGTAGAGACCATACCCCTACACCTTTACCGAAGTAGGTGTTCTTTAATGTGCCTGGTCCCATAGACAGGGCCAGACACACAACAGCCGGTGGCACAAGGCCTTTGATATCCCAGTCGTTGTCACTGGGAGAAGCACAGAGGGGTGTAGCAGCCCTGCCTGGCCCAGCCGAGAATCGAACCCGGCTCTCCTGCATGCCAAGTGAACGCTCTAACCACTTCACCACCCCGTGCCCCTAATTTATATAGGTTTTCTATTGAATGCTTGCAGTGGCAGAAACCAACATGTTCGTTTCTGAAACCCAAATTGCTTGCGGTGCCAAAAAAGAGCACAGCAAATGGCCCCCACCGTATAGTGGGAGATCTGTATAGTTACAACTTTGTGTGAACCCAGCCAGACATCCGGACATGTCTAAGATATTATGTCATGTCTCATATGAGGTGTTTAAAAAGTATAGAAATCCGCTGTCCTACAATGGGATAGGTTTGTTGGTTTTGACTGAAGTATTAATACCAGGTTAGCTAATTTCAAGCATGATTGAGCAAGTATAAAGGGTCGGAAACCGTTGGTGTGTTGAACACCTTTATATTAAATCTAGTCGTACATAAATTGATATCCAAAAGCAGGTACACATTATACTCGTGTGTCTGTAAATGAAAAGTGAATACCAATAATTCATTATATTAGATCCCCATTGCCTCAGTCCTTACTCCATTCATCAAAACTTACATATAAACATAAACATATGTGCCAGAAGTCTTCCTGGTGACAACATAGTATTCAAAGGTGATGAAAAACATCACAGTTAATGTCAACAGAAACATTGCCTCTCTTAGATTTAGGGCTTGGTCTTTATATATCAGGCCTTTCCATCGGCCACACTATTTAATTGGTAAAAATTCAGAATACTTCCTTATACTTCTCTGGTTAACACTGCGATAGAGCCCATCACTTTAAATTTAACATAGTTGTCAGAGTTGAGGATCTAAAAGACTAGTGCGACCACCAACATTGATGCAGACCAGCTAAACTGTGTATACTTGAATATCACAGGATGCCAATAACTCCAAACACTGTGGTAACAACAATATGGTATTTCACACAAGGCTCCCACGCAGGTTTTGAGATGTCTGGATTGAATAGATTTTCTCATATTTGAATCCTTAAAAAGCACTTATATTTGACAGTTTCAATAGCTATAATTCTTTAAAGAAAATGTAATTCTTCGAAAAGTGAAAATGAAGTAATCATGGTATTTCAAATAAACCATTACCAATACACCACATTTCCAAGCGTTGGTCGTAATTTGGTCTTACCAGCTTACATAAGTCTTGAATTGATTAAAATTTTTGAAAAAAGGCATAGGAAATTGTTGTAGTTAAACCGCATGATAGAGCCCTCAACTACAAGCCCCAACGTCATAAGTACATATTGCATGAGAGTCCAGTACACTTCCTAGTTAAACATTACAGCAGACATCATGTAAATCATGTAAGTTCACCTCTAGCTACCCATGTTGGCCACACCTGGTTTGGGGGTCAAAGGTCAGTGGTAGAAAGCCATGACCTCCACCATCACTCTCCAAACAGATGGTGAGTCAGGAGCCACGTGTGTGCATTGGGCCAAGGAGGTGTGCTTGAAGAGTTATGTCTCATCATAGACCACCCATTTGATATTTTGGGAGAAGATTAGGGAATAAAAGTATACATGAATATTACTTATCATACCTATCCCTCAGAGTTAAATATTCATTTAAACCTTTTCAGATTCAACTACGTGTTTCCTTAAACTAATGTGTAAACTACCATGGAGAATAATCAAACTGTAAAGCAAAGTTAGTGAAGGGATGTTGTATAACAAAAAAAAAACAGCATAAAGATCACTCCCGGATCATTCCTAGTTTCTTGGAAGGAAGGTTCGACGTGTGTACTTCTAGTGTACAACCAGCCAACACTATATGAGTTGAAAACCATATATTAGGCCTAACCATGTTTACCCTTTCCATTAGATAAGAACAATATCAAACATTTCCAAATCCAGTTTCACATATCATACCAGGGGGGGGGGCAAAAATCTTGACCAAATGTTTTTTATCTGGCCAGCAACTTTGGTGTAAAGGTCATACCATGTCAAGCTTCTGTGAAATATCTTATTTCATCTAATCTTTCTGAGATGTGCATATGGCAATAAAATCAGAAGATCGTGTACCTTTCCATGTTCTCATGACATTCAAAATTTGGCAGTTTATCACTCCACAGTGTGACGATGGAATAGGAACGATATATACAACTATTGGTGTGTCTGTCATAAGGTCCATTTATCATTCACACACTTGATTACTCATACATACACTTATATGATATAGTATATAAGTGTTGAACCCTTCACTCCTTCACTCACTCCTTCACTCAACCCTTTACTCATTCACTCACTTGCCCACCCACTCACTCAGTGTATTCATGTTTTCTGGCAATACTCAGTGGACACCCTTCAATATGGGAAGTCCTCTCAGCTGACCCAGTGGACTGTCAGCAGTTGGAAATTAATAGGGCCCTGAACAGCTGGAAGTTGGATCTGACTCTGTTTCAAGTCAGCCTGGTCTTGTCCTCAACCAGTTACCATAACATCATCGGGAAGAAATACCCATAAAACAGGGTGTGAGCACATGGTTCGTATCAAGAACAGGGCTGAAACATTTATCTTTGTGAGGCGGGTTTCTTTTATGTTCTTTTTATTTGTATCATTTCCTGTGTTGCTATTCATAATCCCAGAAAATCAGAATTGACAGGATTAGTCATTTTGCTGTTTTGTGTTGGCCTGGATAGTTGAACTTTGGTGCCTCTAGTAATTTCTATACCCAATGCTCTCAGTTCCAACGTAGAGAAACACAAGACTTTTTCTATGGTTCCACCTGATAACATCCTTTAGTGGCGGATTAAGGGGGGGGGGCGGACGTGCCCCATAATTTTGGCCAAATATTGATTTCTTCTATTTAAAACTCTTGGCCCTGATGGGGCCCCTGAAACATTTCCCATTAGGACGAACCCCCCCGCCCCTTTGAAAATCTGTGCTGTTTTTCCCTCGTGCAATTTTTCATAATATATTATAATCTAATAAATCAATTTTTAATTTAAAGAGGTCTGAAACGTAAAAGATGTTTAAGCTAGTATTGCCTAACAGATACTGTCACTTCTGAATCCAAACTGAATAACCAAACACAGCTGATAAGACCAAACATGTAACACGATGGGGGGGCCCTGTCTGTGGTTTACCCAGAATGCTCCACTCTCGCGAGATCATGCGTGAGTTAAATCAAGAAGCGTGCTCAGGGCCAAGGTCATGGTCGGTGCTGGTTGGCGTCACGTGACTGAGGTCAGAGGTCAGGGGGTTGTGCGGGCGTCCCACCAGGTGGCAGCAGGAGCATGTGGTTTGAATTGGATCTTTTTGTAGCTGTGTTCGTATCTAGGACTCTCAAGCACTCCTGAGTGAATCTTCTGCAGATTTGGGTTGGGGGTTGCTCTACTTTTATAACATTCTGTGTCTTAAGGTAAAGCTCTGTAATATGTTTTTTAAAGGTTTTTGTGGAAGGCACATGTATGGCTTGGATCTTTTTGTAGCTGTGTTCGTATCTATAACTCTCAAACACTCCTGCGTGAATCTTTCTGCAGATTTGGGTTGGGGGTTGCTCTACTTCTATAACATTTTGTGTCTTAAGATAAATATCTGTAATCTGTTTGTTTAAAGGTTTTTTTTGTGGCAGGCAAATGGCTTGGATCCTTTTGTAGTTGTGCCAGAATCTATGACTCTCACGAACTCCTGAGTGAATCCTCTTTGGAGATTTTGGTTGTATGTTACTTTAAAAATAAGAAAATACATATCTTATATGATGTCTGGTCTTTTTTCTAAGTTTTTTATTGCAAGTGCATCGATTTCTGTTTCCTTCAGAATACCATTCTCTTGAGATTTAAGCTTAAATTTTGTGACAAAAAGCTCTGTAAGTCTATTCTCCAAGTTCTTTGCTGCAAGTAGATCGATGTCTGGTCTCCTTTACAATATAATTTCCTTTAGATTAAGCTTGTATTTTGTCTTTTTCTTAGAAAGAGGTCTATATCCCTTTCTTCAAACTTTTTGTTGCACGTCCATCTCTGTCTGTCTTTACGATATGATTTCTTTGAGAAAAAACTTTTGTTTAGGTACATGAGTTTTAACCCTTCAGGCATCACCAGGCCTAGACGCCAGAATTCTCAGAGATACGAAGTTTAAAACATGGGAACTTGTTTTTGATCAGTACAACCAGCCAAAGCTATTAAGTCAAAACCTTGCATATAATTATATTCATCTTTACCCTTTCTATTAAATTAGAACAGTGTTAAACTTGTCCTTATCCGTTTTTCATATCATACCATGGGGGCAAATATGACCTTTGACCAAATGGTTTTCATCTGGCAGGCAGCTTTGGTGTAAAGTTCATACTTGGTATAGCCTCTGTGACATTGTGAACATAGGGTTTTGTGTGGTAGAATTGAATGAAGAGAAGACTTGAAGGCAGGAGGTTGTAGTTGATGTTGAATATATTTCTCTACATAACCAGGAGTGTAGGTCTAAAGGCCTGTTGCTGCTTAAGGGTTACATGTTGTCTCTTCTGCTGCTGGACCCAGAGTGTCCCTACAGCAGGGGTGCACTTCCCCACCTCACCTTTGGACAGTGACCTAATTACAACTGACCAATAGGGGGCAGGGGGAGTGCTATCTAATTACCATAAACTCTATAGCATAGTACCTTATATATATATCTAATATATTTAGTATATCTTTTGATTATTATTATGTAAACATAAAGTTTGTAAAATAAAGTAAATTATCATATTAATAGATTTTATATAAAAGATTTGGTAAATGCTTGTAATTGTGAGAGGGAGGATATGCCATACTTAAACTTAGGTATGACAACATACTCATTTCACCAAACATGCCAATAAAACTAGAAGATCATGTATCTATCCATGTTCTCATAACATGTCCATAGGCAAATATGCGGTGACCAAATGGTTTTCATCTTGCCTGCAGCTTTGGTGTAAAGGTCATACCATGTCCAGATTCTATGGCATATCTTATGTCACCTAACCTTTCTGAGAAGTGCATGTGGCAATAGAACCAGAAGATCATGTACCTCTCCATGTTCTCATGATATGACGATTGGCAAACACGTAGTGTCCGATAGGTTCATCTGTTCAACAGCTTAAACGTAATGTTCAATCATCATATCTTGTACGAGTTTCCTGACATACCCTATTTCATCAAACCTCTCCGAGGAATAAAGTAAACAGTAATTGGGAAGAACCTTGAAAATTTGCCATTATATACCTCTCCATGTTCTCATAACATGTTCATAGGCAAACATGCACTGTCGCTATCATTTCATATGGCCGACAGCTTTGGTTTAATCATCATACCATGTATAGCATGTATGGCATATCCCATTTTACCTTACCTTTCCGAGAAATACACCGGGCAATGGGAACAGAACTAGAGCATTATCATAACAAGATGTACCTCTCCATGTTCTCCTAACATGCCCGTAGGCAAATGTATATTGGCTGAAACATTCCATCTGGTTAACAGCTTAAGCGAGGGTTCAGACCTTGTACTGGGTCTATGACATATCTCATTTTACAACTGAGTAGAGATCCATGCCATTTGAACAAGCAGAAAATTAGAGCACTGATAGCCCTGCTCTTAGTGAACATAAGCCATATCATTTACCAGCAACGCATTATTAGACTCTAACTGAATCTTTTATTTCATTTAAGATAAGTTACTTGCAGGTTTTCACAAAATCTGAGAGAATTTTGAAATATTCAGGCTATTTGATTAATGTGCCCCTGATATCTGAGGTTCACATTTTCAAAAACTGTGCACCTTGCCCGTGCATGATCTTTTTAGTCTATTATAGCGCTTCAATTTTTGATTGTGTGACGTTCCTTGGTATTTTGGGGTTTCCGATTTCTACAGCAGAGGGACGTGGGAATTGTTTCGGATCTCGGACGGACGAAGAATCCGGGCAAGAAACCGAGATGTGATATTTTGAGTCGTGCCTCGCGCACGAGGGGGGTTGAGCGGGTCGATCAGGAATCGGCACTCGTCGACGAGCGGAGGACTGCGGGGGAAGGAAAATATGGTAGGGGTAGGGGGAAGCCGTTTCTTATCTCTCTGCGATGCTGGTGTTCTTTCCTACGGACGGTCCACCCTCGGTCTCGATCCGCGGGGATGTCGGGCCGACGGTCGCCTATTGTTTGGTAGCGTGGGGCCGAGCCGGTCGCGCCGTCGTTCCTCCGGATCCTGGGCCTCCGTCCCTAATTCCGGGCCCTCGTGCCATTCCGGGCCCTCGTGCCATTCCGGGCCTGCGTTTCCGGGACTCCATCCGGGCCAGTTTCTGGCCTTCGTGCCCTGTTTCGGTCCTTCGGGCCTTCGAGCCCCTGTCCTAAGTTTTCGCCTAATTCCCTCGAACTTCTACTATTTCACTTAAACTTCTAGTTAATTAACTCGTATCGGCTCATCTCATGGGTTACCAAAGGAAGAAGACACGTGTTGACACAAGGAAAACTGTAAAGGAACTCATTTATTCGGGCCTCACCTCCCCTTTTTATAGTCTAGTGGTCAGCCCTGATTGGCTATCTTTGATCACGTGGTTACAATTGACGTCACTTCCGGTTTACATTATCACTTCCGGTTTACATATTTTCTCGGGACTTTCGGGTCTCGGGCTTTTACACTTTCAGGCCTTTACATTTTCGGGCCTTTACATTTTCGGGCCTTTACATTTTCGGGCCTTTACATTTTCGGGCCTTTTTCGGGCCTCTCGGGTTTTTCGGGCTTTTACACTTTCGGGCCTTTTCCGGGCCTTTTATAAAATATACTTTACTTTTATCATATTACCTTACTTTTCTTATTTCAGTCTTTTACCTATCTGATGAATAGACATTCATCACAATTGTATTTAAACCGAGTCTCAGATGCACAGTACTCATGAAATGTGCACCCGGAAATCATACAATTTATATAATCTCACAAACTTTTTTTTAATTGAGAGTACCTTTTTATCTACCAAGGCTTACACTTCTAGACAATGTATTTTATACAAGTACTATTGCAATAATCGCATCCAGGGGGGTGTCTTTATGAGTCTGATTACCAAATTGTTGGTAAAACAGGCAACAGGCGCCTCCTTTCATGTTTGGTGCACATCAATATGTTATAGATTTATATTAGTCGTACCCATAACACACACTATACGCCAATATCTTTCCACTTTGGCGCGGATTCAACATGGAGCAACTCCTCTAGCTTCATTAATTAGGGCATTACACACAACTGTCGGCTACTGTGGGTTGGCCTGGGCAATATTTACAGCTAGCAAGTAAGGAACTAAATAAGCAGGGGCAGATACAGAATTTCGGAAAGGGGATGAGGGGGGTTCGAAGCTACGCAAACGAGGCATTCTTGTGTGGCATACATGTGCACAACATTTTTCTCTCTTTGTTATAGATGGAGGAGGGGGTGGGCATTCAGAAGCCACACTTGGACCTACCCCCATGATTCATTCCCTGATAAGATGTACAGGTCTTTGTAAGCAGTTGTAAGTGACATAATATCTTTGAGTCCTGGATAATGCTGGCAGAAGCCCTGTTCTTAGAAACGAATAACAGATAGGGTTATCAACTTTCTTCAAGGGGCATGTAGGGGCCTATAGATGCTGTATAGATAAGAAACCATTCTGTATCACTTTGGCTTTGTGCTTTTGAATTATCTGGCTTATTTGGTTTTTCACTTTCTTAAAGGCCAACTGTTGTATACCTTGTTCAGTCAGAGTCGGCAGACGGGAGCACCAATCGATATTAAGCAAGTTTGATAATTTCACATTGATCATCCACTGCTGTCAGCCACCTTTGCACAGAACTGACTGGCCATCTCACCATCTTCACCCTGTGGGGGTTCCGGGGAAGAATAGGCCCTCAGTAGTCCCTGCTGATCATATAAGGTGACGATAGGGGGACCCAGCACCGACCAAGTGGTTCTTTGGGTTCAATTCCTGGTTGGTGCTCAGTTCACGAAGGGATGAGGTACAGCAAAAATGATTTCCAGGTTTTGATCCCCTGCTGTTTGCCAGCCCTGTCACCTTCATCTCATAGATTCGATCACCAAAGACAGAATTCATCCCAACTGGTTTTCGCCATGAAAATGACCCTGGCAATCGGTACGGCATAAAACACCCAACACTCACTCACTCTCTCGTCATCTTCCTTGTGCCAATGTGGGTGTATGGGCTTCAGGCTCTATCAAGCACTGCTATGCAAATGCGAGCTACTCGTCGATTGGTTACAATCAGACTAAATGGGAACTGCTCACACAATGTAACTGGTGGGGGTAGACCCTGGGGAATAGCCCCTGTTTGCCCAGAGGCGACCCCAGACAGCCACCCTTATATTAACACTACATTGGTGCCCACTGTCCCATTACTACGAACATAGAGATCCAATTGGATGGTGGTTAAGGGTCAATGCTATCATGGAAGGGTAGATTGTGATTTGATGTAGTGAACATGTTTATGACATTGTTCTGCAAGATTGGGGATCACAGCAAGGGAGTGAAAGTATCTGGAATCTGGAATTGGTTTATTTTCTTTGTTCAAATATATTTTACCAGAAATTTTATGTTATTAAGCTCAAGTGGCTGGTCTTCCATTGCATTAAATGAAAGTCTTCCTGTATTTCTATAGTAGTGGGCATCCTTTTGTGCTTAAAAAGCATGGTCCTATACACGCTTAGCCATTGGTATGTTGTGCACCACTTCAGGTGCAAGATACAAGAAACAATACCTGATCAAAGCTATGATTGTTGTTCGAAACAAAAATGGTAATTAAACCTAGGAACTTTTCCAGTTTTCTATCTCTGAACTAACTCTCCTGATAACATAACATTCTAGGTCGATACTTACATAAAAATCAGAAATTATATATGATTGACATCTATCAAGGGACCTAGCTCGAAACTCTCAGTTACTGATTTTTTAAGAAATTTCCTTCGCATTATGCCAGTTTCCTTACATTTTACTGCCCGTACATAGTCTAAAGGTTGGTTTCCACATGCCAACTTCACCCTGGCAACCAGTGCCTGTAGGAGGCCAAAAAGGGTTAACCCTTTCTAAACCACCACTCCTTCAATGCCATAAGGGATATCTGTTAGTCAACAGCCAACAGGGTTAACTGAAAAGCACTAGTCACCAAAGTTTAGTTGGGTCTATATAGTTGCCATATAAAAACCGAGTTTGATGCAAAATTCCATAAGAAACACTGTTCAGATTTATTCTGAATACCCAAAGGCCCCTATATGAGGAGCTACTCAAAATCTGATCTAGATACGTCACTGAGCAGCTCAGCTTCACCCAACTGACCGGTTTCCATGGCAGCCACTCCTAGAAAATTGACAAGGATTATCAGAACACCACCCTAGAACAAGCAGCCTATCCCCATATAGTTGACAGCATGACATCTGAAGGGGGGGGGGGGGTACTCAGTCTAGAGAATTAATTGGTATCAACTATGGTTGAACACTCTTAGAGCTGTAGCTTGCGATCGCCAATTTGGCTTAAAAAGGGGAGCTGTCAAATAATCAAACTACATTTAAGAAGGCTGTCAATCTTTGATTGTATTTGATACCATATCAAAAGTCAATTGTAAGTGATTACATTCCTTCGTAATGGTTCTCAAACAAATCATCACATTCTGTAATCAGATGCACACCAAGAAATTTGGCGGTAAAATTAATGTACTTTCACATGGGCTGTCAGTGAACTATCCTGAAAAAGGGGGACAGTCAGAGAATGGCAGTTATTCTGGGGGGTGTCAAATCAAAAAATGGGAGGTTGGTCTGTAGTTCCACAGTTGGTATCTACTTTCATATAATAAGCGCCCCCCCCCCCCGAGGTTACGTCAAACACTCCCCTAACAGATTCCTTACTACTTCTCCATTGGTTTGCCTTGGAGGTAAGCTACTGAGGGTGTGCTTGGAGTGAGCAAATGGCGAGCAGGTGTTGGGCTGGATTGAGCTGCTCTCAAAAGGTCAGGGAACCAGGGACAGTTCCTGAGCCGTTTAGTTTGGCACTTGGGGTGCCGTCGTTATCTGGTTATGGACTAATATGGAGCCAGCTGGGCCAACACCTACTTTTACTGTTTTTAAAAATAATTTTATACAATTTTTTTATTAGCCACAATCACTTTACACGTGTTCTTCCATGTAGGTCTAACAATATGTCCATCCCCATAGTTATTAACCCAAGGAGTATACTGAGTGTGGTATTTAACATGTCCTGTGGATCTAATTACAAAGTAAATTGTTTTTAATTTTTACCATATTTTGAAATAGTATTTGGAACACAAGAATGACGTCATAGGTTGGCTTCCATTATACATGTATGCTTCGGGGGGGGGGGGGGGGGGGGGATTCTGTTGTCTTTGCAACTACACTGCAGCCAAGAAAGGCTCGGGATAATTTTTGTGCATGCATCCTAAATGGAAGGCACCCAGTAGTGACAGTGACAAGTTGTTTGATACATAATAGGCCTATACATAAATATCAGGGGCGGATCCAGAAATTTTAGAAGCGGGGAGTGCCTGTATTGAAAAAGTCCCGGCAAATTAAATTTGGCTAAAAACGAAAAGGGAGGCGGGAGGCGCCCCATGCGCCCCCCTAAATCCGTCCCTGAATATTAAATGCGCAGTAGCAATTCAGTTTCAAAGATCTCTCATTTGTATAATCGTAGAAGGCCTACGTATAAAAGTCTCTATTAGAGCCCTACACTGTATATACCGAAATCTATCCACGTCTCTCTGAATAGCTGGGGATAATTGTTCTAGTTGTGGGTCCCTTGATGTGGTTCTGCTTCAAAGCCTTTTTACACTACTTCATTTCCCATTCATTTGCGACCTTCTAAAAAACATTGTACTACGTGTATGAAACTGAAACTGCGCCACCATCAGATTCAGATCCCACAAAGGAAAAAGGATAGTAATTCATACCAAGTATGCTGGATTTCATAAAAGGAGGAATCCCATAAGCGGAGGTTGGCCTAAAAGAGTGGGTTAGTTCTTTTTGCAACATTTCAGCATCCCGATTCCCATCAAAGGAAAAAGGACAGTAGTAATTCACACCAAGTATGCTGGATTTCATAAAAGGAGGGAAATTATAGGCAAAGGCTGGTTTAAATGATTGAATTTAGGTTATTTTTGCAACATTTAGGATTCATTGTGGCGCCTAACTCTGCTTTCATTCCGCAGTCTGAAAATGAGCCACATGATATTAGGACTTAATGACTCTGTCAGTATTTCAGTGATAAATCTGTTCTTCTCACACCATTCTACAATGAGGTGATTTAATATGTCCTATCGTCCCTTCTCATAAAGGCTTCCCATATTTTTGTGGCATCCTTCCAAATTAGTTTTTAGGAAAAAAGTCGTCTGGTGTTTCCCGCCAAAATTACCTCTGCTCGGTTTCCTAAGAAAAAGCTGCATGAATTGTAAGGAAATGATTGAGAATGAAACATTGGCTTTTAGTTTTAGTGCACATCCCGGTAATGGCATGATTGTATATTGGCAGACTCTTCCTAAATGTTTCCGGAAAAGGACTCGATTTAATGAAAAAATAACCTCTCACCCTGTGGCACGGAACCTTTCGCTTTATCACCAGACCCTGAGTGCATGTCCCAAGGGCTTATTCTCCCCTCGCATGTCGTGACCTCGTTTCCGCTCGTTTTCCCGTTCTCCAAACACATCCTTCGCTAATGAAGCCCGGGAACACAGTGAGCAAGTGTCTGCTTGGAGAGTGCTGACGAGGGTGTCTCAGGGTTAATGTTGTCCGTCACGACAGTGTTTGTGGCTTCCCAATATACCTCAGATCTGCTCCCCGCCATTTGCTGACTAGTTTTAAGCGGGTGTAGCATAATAAGTGCTCATTAATGTAGGAGGGGAAGGTTGGTAAGGGAAATAAAATGGTGTTCGTTTTATGCCAATGCACCCGATAAGTGCAGCGTATAAAACACCCAAGCTTCATGTAGACGCTGGGAACCCATAGAAGCGCCTTCAGATACTTAACACAATTTCGAAAGTTTCAATTACAGTTTTAATCGTCGTCTTATGGTTTACTTTGGATCTAATAACCATGGGAACGTCCCAGGTTTTTGTAGGGTAAAATAATTCTAGGCGATACGTGGATGAAAGCAAAGTTTGCCAAGTTTTAAATTTAGTAATGAACTGAGGTTTATGAGAAATTGCAAAGCGTCTGGAACTTTAGGAGGTCATAAGTCGTGAAGTGTAGTGACATTTCAAGTTACAGTCAGCAAAAACACGAGAAAACCAACTTGAAGTGAAGAAATTATAGGGGCCTATACAGAATGGGTAGCATTCTTGTTACCAATAGTGTAGTAGAAAGTGTACATGCATAGTCTCATACAATAGGTGCAATATTTATCATTTTCGAAAACATACAGTCTTAGGCAACAGGTGCATGTTGATATTTACAAAAACAAATTGGTTCAACCTGTTAAGCCCTAATGACCTTCAGGGTTCCGTGAGGGCGTCACAACATTTAGATATGACCTTACACAAATTCCCACTTAGCCTGTATACTCTTTGGAGAGGCCCTTTTGTGTACCTCACCAATCAGTGGGCTTGATCTGTCTTCATCTGGGGGCTTTAGTGTTTGACGTTTACATTTACATAGTGGTAATGTGTGGGGCTTGCACTGTAGAATAGACCCAATGGGCTGGCTTTCACTATATATGGCACTTACAAACCTGTTAATTTTAAACCACCCAATGAGAACAGTGGGAAAGAGCCTCCCTTCTGTCAGATTTAAATGGGGCAGGGGATTCCCAATTATCAGCGGCCCCTTCTCAGGTTTCCACTTCTCCCCTTGAAACACCATACATTGGGTCGAGACCTCGACTTGTGAAGATGTATCTTAAGGTGAATTCTAATGATAAAAAAGTCATAACCTGGCCTATGTAAAAGGGACATTGTGTAGGCACCTACAATGATTTTTCTATAACTAATAATCACTCTTTTTATTGTCTCCACTTCAAATGCCTGTATGGATTGTAGGCTATAATAAATCATTGTAAATTATTTTGTGGATGACTTAAGCCCCATATGGACTATGGTGACTTTGATCTTACCAATTGTACTATAGAATGATCAATCATACATATCTGTTGTATTGAAAGGCACATGTTTAATCTGAATCATTGACAAAATCAACCACTTATAAGTTATTTTCGTAAAATTGGCTGAACTTAGCACCAATTGGTCGATCAGTCGGCCGACATAACGAAAATCGCCCGGTGCATATGCAGCTCAACAGATTATTTGAAATATTACCTCTCAATACCAGGGTTATAATACAACCCCATCCCCCAGCCACCCCTTCTTTATTATCAGTGCTTTTAATACCAAGAGGATTGGCAATTGCCATCCTACCTCATTTTACGGTGTTTTTGTGATGATCCTCTTTGCGCCTCTCGGCTGCTCTTATCACTAATTAACTTGGGCTCTTCATCAAGTCCTGATCATCACTAATAAAAGCATCAATTGCCTCTAAATAATCCCACCACAAACACCACCATTTGGGAAAGGCTGTTGGTATAAATCAAGAACATTCAATTTGAGGAGTGTTTATGGTATCTACGTGGCGAAATGGCTATGCGTTGATGTGAAATGATTTAGGGAAATGCTGTTGAATAGGTGAAAATTGGGATATTACACTGGTGTGGAGCATATCAATTGGTGTCTGGTATTGTAATATCTGATAGACTTAAAATTGGATAAGAACATATTTTGAAAGTCAGCCATTGGTGGTAAAATTATAGAGATGCTTTTAGGAGGCATTAAAACCAAATAATAGATCTTGATGTTGGATGAAAAGCATCATACACCAAATCTCAGTCTCTAACTAAATTAATTGAAATAGGCAAAACCAAAGTTATTAGTTTGATTATATGTTGCTCAAACATGTCGACTTTACATCATTCAAAAACATGCAGGGATTTTAGTAAATCATAAACCTCATCATCAAAGCTGTCATTGCACTTAGTAGGATATTACTAGATTTTATAGCATAGTTGCTTAGGAAATTGTGCTATTACATTTAATTTGGTTAAGGGTTTGCAAACTACATCTTCCAATTTTCCAATCAAAATTACCCAGATAAAGCTTTTTCAGAATACAAAATTCAAAGGAATAGTCACTTAAAGAAATATAAATCATTTTCGATAATGTAACTTTGATGTGAAGTGAGAGGCCAGAAAATGTATTGCCTATACTCTGGCTCTTAATCTTAAAGTTCTACAAGTATGGAGGGTTGCAACTTCCATTAAAAGGGGCAGAACTTGTTAGGTACCTAACGAATCCACCCTGCTGTGCACCTCCTGGGTCCCTCCTGGAGGGGTGGATATGCTAATGGGGCAATACTGGGGTCAGAGGGGGGAGTTAGGTAAGAGGGGTGTCATTTACTGACCAGTGTCCCTTTGATATAACAGCCTCAACACAGGAGGGGTGTAACCCTAATTGTGGAACAGCCACAACTTTCAAATCTAACTGAAATATTTTCAAAATAAATTTTCTAGTAGGTGTATATGTAGAGGGATGTTTGTGTCCATTTTCCCAGCAGTGGGTCTTGGTATGTTCATGTGGTAACTCATCTATAAAATGAATTGTTAAAATCATTTGTTCCTCAGATATTTGAGAAAAAACTAAATTTCCAGCAGACCTTTGAACTGTTGGAATGATAGACCCCCCACTGGGGTTATGGCTGTTCCATCCTTTATATACCCCCCGTGCCCCTCAGGATCCGCTGTTTCTACAGTCTACATAGGCTGATTACGTGGTCTACAAACCATGTAATCACTGCCTGGGGACAGGCCCAACCTTTGACCGCTCACCCTTTATCTGCTCAGTGAGCATATTAGGAGCAGCTCACAATGCTCAATGAGTATGGATCTGCTCCTGTGTATTACGTCATCAACGTCTGGGCACTGTGTGTCTGACGTCATCAAGTGTTGGGTAACATAGTCGATACCATTGACATCGCCAATGAGGTGGTAGGTTTAGCAGAGGCTGGGGTTGTGTAAGTAAGTATGGTTGTTTTATGCAATTTTAGAACATGAGTTCATATTCAGGGCAAGAAAAGTTATGGACCTTAGGAGTTGATATAGGATTTTCGAAAAGTGTGGTCTAAATGTGGGCTATGTACTAAAACATCACACATTTGCGTGCAGAGGCACAGTGCTTCCGACTCTTTCTGTAGTTTAGGTTTCCACCGAAAGGGGAAGAGGATGGGGGGCAGAAACCCCTTGACACCCACCCACCCTGAATCCACCCCTAAATCTTGAAATGGATCTATGAAAGTGCTTCAGTAGAGTACTGAACCAAAACCGAAAACAGTTTTTCTGCTTATAGATCTTTAGATGTAAAAAAAGAGGGTTTACAGCTGGGAATTAAATCACAAATAGAGAATTTGCTGACATAATACTTGGGTTACAAACACATTATAATCTTCAAGTAATATAAGCCTTTGGTCATGATACTGTCATATAGATTAGATTCCATCAATCTGAATTGAGGGGGCGAGGGGACGCGAATGTCATGGGAGTAAGGGATAGCCCAAGAAATAAATCCATGATAAAATATACATAATACAGCACGTTAACAGCTTTATATATAGCACTCAGTGAAATAACTTAGTTGATTAATTTAGTTCAGGAATACCTAGGCTAGACATAGATCTATCAAATCCCTCCTTTACACCCTCAAAGAGAACTATCTCGCTCTACCAACACCACCCAATTGTCTAAAATGAAGCCACCTACGCCTGAAGACTGATATCCTTAGAGGAAAGAATTTCAGCCAATCAGAATGATTGACTGTCGCTAGTGCGGAATGACTGCCTTTAGTGCGGGATGATTGTCGTGACGTCATGTCCGGCGTTCCCCTAATGTCGCCCACGTCGACGTCCGTCTTCGTCTGATTAATAAATGAGATTCCAGACCACGCCACCTAGTATAGAACTTGGCCTCAGAAGTGCAGGCCAGACAAACTAGGGGTTATTTTTTCTTTGAGCCAATGTAAATTGGTGACTTTTAACCACCTGCAACTTTGAATACATACATGGTAGAAAAATGCCACAAAGATGGTCGCATAGTGCAGAACTTGATCTTTTTATTGATATATGAACCAAAACTGTGAACCTATGCCTTGTATTTTATAAACATTTTTCATTATTAAAAGTTTTGATTTAATTCTAGCCAATGGGAAGGGTCACCAGAGGCCTTATCAGCATTATGTAGTACCCCTCCACCAATCAGGGGTCGCCCTCTCCCCACCACGTGGGTTTGTTTGTCTGACCTCCACTGGCCCATGACGGGCGCGCCAGGTCTGGAAAGGACTCTATTGTAAACACGTCAGTTCTGATTTATCGCTCAGTCTGCCCAGTAATTTCCTGCTCGTCACAAGCTGTGCAGGCAATATAAAGCTTGAATAGCATGTAGCGATTTTCTTGGCAATTTAGAGCGATTTGTGGGAAATGGTGGCAAATTTAGTGGTTCAGTAAGTTAGATTAAAAATCGAGAGTAGTCTATTCAATATGTTGGAATATCTATAGGGCTGTTTTGTTATTAGTTTTAGGGGCCTATTGCACAAACAGGCATAATAAACAGCCTCCAGCGCACGTAAATCGCTGTAAGAAAATAGAAATGCATGTACGTTTAAGACTTGTTTGTCCTAGCCCCCACCACCACCACCACCACCACCACCACCACCACCACCACC
Source organism: Lepidonotus clava (assembly GCA_936440205.1). NCBI lineage: Eukaryota > Metazoa > Annelida > Polychaeta > Phyllodocida > Polynoidae > Lepidonotus > Lepidonotus clava. The sequence goes on from OW387138.1 coordinate 13,746,044, forward strand.
ACCACCACCACCACCATGCCTTTTAGGAACAAATCCAGTAGGTCTATTCATAAGTTTTACCTTAACATTTTGTAACATTCTGATATTACCAATATTTTTCTAATCTTTGAGAAAGTACGTACCGATTATGCTCTAGAACTATTTCTTTTCCAATTCTCTTGTTGTCACTGGCAGAAATCATATAATGAAACATCTGTTGTATTTACCATAACATCTGTTGATGAAGTCTTTCTTTCTCCTGCAGTGTAGTGGTACTAGACCCCATACCCAGCCTGGGTTATTAGACCTATTTCCCCTTCCACTTTATTTCGCATCATGTTTCTCATGATCTTTGTTCCTGACTCTTGGGCTAACGTGCCAGTAGATGGCCTAAGACTCTGCATATACTTGTATTCAAGCCCGGTATTCGAGCAGACCTTTTTCTACTTGTACTAGTACTAGTCCTACTTTGTAAATCCCAACGTGCACATGATTGTGAAAAATGCTTCTTGACTGATTTAAAGGCATGATTATTATAAGCTTTAGTATCGGATATGAGTACGTGCTTTCACTTCAACGACACTTTCAGTACTAGAAATATATAGGCGATGTATAAGCAAAGGCCTTTGTAAAGGTCAAACGACAATAGCAAAATAGTCTGTCATGCTTTCACTACAATAGCAATATTCAGGAGCGTCCAATTCAGACAAGAATAGGATTCAGGATCACAGTGTTAGAAAACGCCTATAAGACCTGAAGACTCTCTGAATTGCTATGACTGCAATCCTCTGACAAGTATGAGGTCATATCTAGGAAAATAAGGTGACATCTGCCTATCAAATGAGTTGAAAAGAATAATCCATTTAGGCCAACAACATAAAAAAAACTACTTGCATCTAACATCAGTAACAATCATTTTGGCGTGTAGGCCTACCTCCTGAATTCATATCTGTGTGCTTAGCCAATCAAGAACTACATTATCCCGATCTTTCGCTAAAGGTCATTCCCAGTGCATTACAACGAAAGCACGCCATTCGCAATACAACAGTGATGAACTATAAAACACAGTGCAATCACTACGCAAAGTTCAAATAAAAATGCCTCATATGGTTATTAACGGTAATTACAGAAGAAATTACATTTGTTCTACTCCCGAATCCCTGCTTTCATCTTCTTTGTTCGTCCATGTTGTGATTAACTAACTGGACTGTCAAAGTTTGCCCACACAATTCTCATTAATACCAACACAATTATTGGACGAAAAAGTAGAGTGGTTATTCATGGGATGGGGAGGGTTTGGTGGTCCGAGTGGCACTCTCACTTTTGTTTCATTCTAGTTAAATTCCACAAGAGGTAGGGAATTGTAAGATTATCATTCTGCTTATTTAACCACGTCTGAGTAAAATTAATATCAAGACTCCAGGGTTACTCCCAAAAATAGTAACAATTCACAGTTGTAACTTATGTATAACATAGACTGAAATAGAAAGCCTGTCTCTAACACATCGATGATTGCACATTTGATTAACAAATACTCTATGTCAACCTTCGATGAAGAAGATAACGGATATCATATGTGACTGATCCAATAAATGAAATACTTATCAATGTAAAACAGGACCAAGATGAATCACATTATTAGAATCAAAGTCAATCCATTAAGCCCCATACCCACTAGGCGACGCTGGCGCCGCCGGGCGATGGGCAACTGCCAGAATCGGCGGTGAAATCGCCGGGCAAGTAGGATCACCTGGCGATGCCCTGTGGGTATGGTGAGGGTTCTGGGCGATGGGCGACAACAGGAGAAATCACCGAGAAAATATCAAACTTGCTAAATATTACCATTGTCAGGCGATGGACGACTGGAAAAACGGCCGTCTTTGTTGCCAGGCGACAGTAAAATCACCTAGTGGGTATGGCCCATAAGTCAATATTCAACAATAAATATAAGTAGAATATTAGTTAATATTGCAATGGGATATCACGGTACATTCAATTTTTCGATAATGATTTTAATGTATAACTTTCAATTCCTTCCAATGAGTAATGAGTGTAAATTACAAAATGTCCAAGAATTAAGATCAACTCATGGCACTCCATAGCACCCCAGGAAGCCTTTCAAACCGCGGTGATCTGGTAAATGAATTAAGCAACTGGCCTCCAAATGAAATGGAGATTTCCCTTAATAATTTCTTCCTGCTGTGTACATGGCTTCCTTTATCTGAAATGCAGCATAACCAATTATATGAGAGGAAAAAGCATTTGGCAAGGAGAAGTAGGAATAGGGACGAAGGCAGTAGGGATTTCTTTATCAAAGGACTGGGCAAAAACAGTTTTTTTTCTTTGAAAAAATGCATCATAGTGTACAGACCTCCCATAGTGACACTTGCATTTTTTTTAATGATATTGCATTATTTAGTTGATTTCTTACGTGCAGATATGTTTCTGAACTATGAGGGGATTTCGTCTTAATTACATAAATTTCCGACTTAAGGTCATATTCCATATACCGAAAGTACGGGCCGCCAAAATTGAGCATTTCCATGGTTACGTTCAGGATCATTTACTTTCGGCACCATATTGGCTGCCGTAAGTGCAATATCGGCCACTGAAAGTGCAATTTTGGCAAACGATGCACGAACGTCTGGAATCGGCCATGTTGCCGATTATATATCGGCACTGCCTGAAGCAAAGCAGCCAAAAACAGCAACATACTTTCGGCATGTGGAATATTGCCTTTTGAGGTCCGTATTCAACCAACCAAAATTACAGGCTGACAAAATTGAGTGTTTCCATGGTTATGCTCTTGGAACACTATTGCACTTTACGAAAGTTTGCGATTTTGATTGTCACCTATATGTTGGTAACTTTTATCATCGATACTGACAATAATAAATTTGCACTACGAAAGTGTATCGGCAGCAAATCGTACGTTGAATAGAGGCCTTTATAAGTAGAAAATAGTGAGCTTTTACTTGATCTTTGAAGTGAAGCTGTGTTGCATGTGTTCATTGGTTTAATGTTCATATTGTTTCCTTTGCAGGTAAGCGACCATTTTCACCTCTAACCAAGACATCATGAACTCCAATTACGTACAGGTAAATATGGCCAATTAGAATGATTCATTTACATTTTCTATGCACAACATGGGAAAAATATTTGGCTTCACTCACGAATTCTCCCATCTGACTGAATTACCAATAGATTTATAGACTCAGGAATGACTCGATAATTTTTTTTAAATGAAATTCTTTATCATAAAATGCTGTGCCTGCATAACAGCATTTTAAAATCAAATTCATGAAAGATTATTCGCACTTTTAAGCTTGGCAATGGACTATTGCATTTGTTACATCTTCTATAGCTTAAACAGGGCCTTAAACTGTATTTTGTGTCCAAAGATAATTTTAAATATATTTAGATTGGCGGTCTATATATTCATTTTGGATGGATTAACACTTAGAAACAGTCCAGAATAATGTTTACCCCATTTGAAGCACTACTCTACATTTCACCATTGGCACTGGTTTCCAGCCTGAATGTCCCCTCATAATGTTATTCAGCTCATTTGTTGTACACCGACCGGGCACTAGCTCCTCTCAATCAGACCGGATCTGGAACTCTCCTCTCAGAGAGGTGGGCTAAGCCAGACACTTCCGCTGGTCCTTCCGGTCTGGTCCCCTTAGTGACCCCTAGCGGCGCTCATGTTTATTACATGCCGAACAGGTACAAGCTCGATCTAACCTAGGGGGGTTGGTCTAGTGGGTAACCAATGGTAAAGCCGCTAACGCGTTCGACTTGCATGAGGGAGACTAGGTTTCAAGCTTAGGCTGTGCCTGTTACACCACCTTTTCTTCTGTCGTTTCCACCGCCACCTCTACCCCAACAGATTCGATCTTCAAACCGCATGATATTAAATGTTAATGGTCTTGATATAGCTGAAAAATTGGCGAGCGGTCGTTAAACTACAACAATCATCATCATCGTCATCATGCTCTAACCACTCCTCTTTCAATATAGACATCCATGTTTACTATAGAAATATAGAGGTGTCGGATCTGGCGCATTTAGAATGTGACAGTATTTTATCCAGTTTTGTATGAGTTAAGCGGTATAAACTTATTTAGTTATATCGTTCTATCATCACCTGGATCTATAAATATTGATAGGAAAAGTCTTTGATAAAACTTGGGGAACATCCCTTAAAAAACTGCGGTTTGTATAAGATATTTTTATTGTGTAATACTGTCAAGGACATCTGAACAATCTTAATTTGATTATGATTTAGTTATAATATTATTTCTTACGTGTGCCCTACAGTTCTTGCGAACGTGAAAGAAAAACAGCTATGATTGAACAGAGCTGTAAACTTAAAATGCTATGTACTTTTAAAGAAAGATTTGAATAGTAGTATAGGAAATTTGTATTTTGATTCGGGCAACTTGTTCTTTAAATGAAGCGCTTGCTCTTCCTGTAACATAATGGCCAATGTACACGTGAACGGACCAATTCTCCCTCGAAGATTATTCGCAGGATGGTGAACCATGTCTTAACAAGTATTGAGAGGTCTTTAATGGACGTTTTTTTAGTTTTATAGTCTCAGATTTCCAGGTATAAGTTCTTTAAAAAGGTCATGTTGTTTGAAAGACACTTTGCCAAGTTCGGATAGATTTGCAAGGTTACTTATGTGTATTGTTTTACTATTGTAATTGTGCATTTTTGTCTGCATTTCCTACAATTTCGGTAAGTTCAATTATCAAAAGTATAGGTCTGAGATATATATAAGATTATGAAAAAAATATTAATAGAGGAGAAGCAATTGGACACACATAGCATGAAATACTTATGATTTCACAAATGCACCAAAGTCCTTGTCATGTTAGTTCTGATAATGAAGTTGGTAGCTAACTGTGTAGCATCAGGGAAACTTCTCATGTAAGGGAAAATGAGGCAGAAAATTGGATAGCAGAAAATGAAGAGTGGTTGATGGATGCTTGAAGTGGTATACCAGCTGTTGGTTTCCGTTTGCTGGTTGCCCACTGTGCCTATAGTGCGGCTACACGCCATGCTTGGTACTTTCCGATGGGAAATGTGTTGGTGGCATCTATTTTTGTTTTACTTGGGATCGGTGATTCTAATTGGTTCATCCATCCATATCATATTCAATGTCACGGTAAATTGATGATACATCATGCATTACTCTTTTTGATAAGTATTGCAAAAATCCTTTAGAACTTTAAAAAAGAGATACCAATGATTTTTCTGACTGTCTGTATTTCAGAGCAATTCATATTAATCGTTGAAGAAAGTTTCCTTTCAACACCATATATCTAGTGCAGTTGAAGATTGTGTTGCACTTTGATAACATAAAACCAGCTAGTGGACATAAAATGTATGAATGGTTATTACTAATTTAAGGCTATCCCACGTGCTCACTTTGACTGTGGAGAACTTAAAAATTTCTAAAATGTCATTAGGGTTATTTAAAGCACCCATGCTTGCTACATTTAATTGAAGACATTATTTGAAATCATTTCTAATGTCATCTTATATGCCTTTATTCCCACTAACGGTTATTCCAATACCACATAAAATCAGATAGTGGATACAACCTTCATAGTAAGTCCATCGGAAGATTCCTTTAAAACTTGGTGGTTACAGCGGAGCTTCTGAGATGGACAGGGGGGTCAGGGGTGGTGGATTGGACCCTGTATCTAGGGGATGGAGGTCTTGACCCCCTCCGGACCCCTCAAATGAAGTGTAAGGGCAATGTCCATTCTACCTTATTGGGCATGGGCCGTAACTGTAACCCAAAATTGATGGATATGCTCATGGACTTGCATGAGGGGAATCTGCTCTATAACCATGTTGGTGCAGTGCTCCTTTTCCTTCGTTGGTTTTGGTTAAGGTACGTTATGCTTTGGTTTATGAGATAGAATGTGTCATAAAATGAGTTTTCATTTATGGATGATCACCATATTACTGTATCGGTATTTCATGATTGGGAAACGTTGAAACTGTCAATACCCAGATCTTAGTACAGAGATTCTTGCCAATTTCTCATATCCGACAAGTCTCCCATTTCCATTGGAAAGCAAGTTCATACCAATTCTAATCTTTATAAGTATGTGTACTAGGTATAGACTTCATTTGTAAAGGACACAACCACGTAGTTATTATAACGCAAGGTCAGAGACATTTTCAGATGTATTGTAAAAGCCACGAAACTTTGCATTTCAATTAAACCTCTACAGATCGTTACAAATGGGTCCTCGGTGTTTGATATATGATTGCACTTATTGTCAGAATGAATCTAAGTTATTGAAGAGACCTTTCGATTGGTATTAGTTATCATGGAGATCTACTTCATGTTTACATCATAAGGAAGAGTATCTTGGAATATCACAACATTAAACAGATTAAATCAGGTTGTAATTTATGACAATCAGTCTTTCAGCACTTCCTGCAGCCTGGCTGCAGGTAATGCACTTTTATCAAGTGTGGATAGATGAAAAAAGACAACTTTCTGTGGTTAGTAATTATTTACAACCACTCCCTTTTCACAGCCGGAACAAATTCCTGACGGTAAACCTTTAAGAGTGCAGTAAGTGAGAATGATACTTTTAATTGTATCTTTACGACAGTTTGGAGAGAGGTAACCATCACAAAATGTCACTTTTATTCACCACTCAAAGCCTCTCAGCTCGTAAATGTTTCACTTTCGTCCCCAACTGTATCATAAAGAAGCACAGTAAAAGCTGTCAAAGGGGCGCGTAGTGCATTAACTGTCTTTTTCTTCTGCATTAACTGTCTATTTCTTTTGCTACATTCTCACTTTGATGGGTATCCTTTTGACACCATTGTAAGGGTATTTGTTCTGAAGGTTTTATCCTGTTTTTATTTTTCCTCAGGTTTCGTAGTATAATGTATGTGAATTTCATTATTTTAAGACATGATGAAAAAACGTGAAACATTCAAATGTCCATGTAATAGTAGTAGATGTCAGAGTAACATCGGGAAGTTGTTAGACATGAAAAATACCATTTTGACATAGACAGTGAACGACATTTCTTTTTTTTAAATCAAAGCATAACAGCTGTTACCTTTATTCCAATAACTTCAATCAAGAAATAAGAGATCATAGGAAGTAATGTAATTGAACAATAATCAACGTTTTCCAGAGCTCCTGCCTTACTGAGGATTTGCAATATGTATTCCGATTTATTATATTTTCCACGGGTCTTTTCACCAATAAAATCTTACAAATCTAAACTTTTCACTAAGACAACTCAATAGAGCTGGATTGCCAGAAAGTGACTCCCATGAAATATATAGGTTAAGGGATTTCAAAACTATGTTTTTAACCTATATGTCAGTGAATGGTCACAACCTACCTTGTTATTCTCTATGATGAGTCACCTTTTTAGGCCTTGGGTGCTCCTTTTATTCCCACAGTGCTCCCCCCTCCCCCCCTCCCCGCCCTCACTTAGCCCCACTCTAGGGAGGTCACTGGTCACAGACCGATAGCAGGGGTCAGTGAGCATTAGGTCTGGGATTGGTCCCCAGCCCTACTACCTATAGGACTAAATAGTTCCCTCCACTATGGGGACGGCCATTAGGTACTGCATTCACTACTCCCTTTATTACCTACAGGGTCACCTTTATTATTAAAATAAAATTCAATTTTAAAGCTGGTTATGATAGTAAATAATACAATGACAACCAATAACAAAATTGTAACCTAAGTGCAATGTCAAATAAAGGACATGGTGCAGATTCAAATTATCAAATATCCTGAATCCCTCATCACTCTAGAAGGTTGAAACCCTTGCGTAGCATGTTCCTTTCAAGCCCCTTAAATGTATTCCACCTACCAATTTTGATGCTGCCACTTTTGTAACTTGTTTGATTTTCTCCGAGATTATGGCATGAAACTTTACATCCTTCATTTCATTCAGAAGATAATTGTAAAACCTCTCCAACAGTATATAACATGTCTATATTTGATCCTAATTCCTACTGCTGATTTCAGATCTGCCACAAACTCGGCATGTGAAATACAGACCAGCTTGTGGAGCGAGAACCCATCTCCTATCACCCTAGAAGGGTCAAGACCAATGTCTGACATGCTCCCCTTAAGCCCCATACCCACTAAGCGATTTTACCGGTGACGGGCGATTGAGAGAATCGCTGGTAAAATGGTCACCGATTCAGAGCAGCTATCAGTATGTTATATTGAAATGTACATGTTTGATATGAGTCGGCGCTAAAATCGGCCGACTCTCCTAGTAGAGTCGGCTGATTTTAGCACCAGTGAATCGACCGCCTCTGTTCAAAATCGCCTAGTGGGTATGGGGCTTTAGTGGTCAAGTGGTCAAGTAGGGGGTCTTATCATGAGGTCAGCACCCCGATCAGTATCAATCATATTGGTCACCCCAGTGACCCCCACAAATCAGATGACCATCTGGGTGAATCACATGACTGATTGGGGGCTCACTCAGGTCTGTCACATGACCAGAGCGGTTAGTCTTTCGCTAAGAAACGATGGCATTAATGTCGATTTTTCAGATCATAAGAAAAATGATAATAATGATAATATTTGGCTCTGGATGTCACCAATGACTCTTGAGGGAGGAGAAATTGAAATGGTTGACCCTTCTAAGTTCTGATATTAGAAGATATTGTCATGTAAATTCTAATATTAGAATTCACCTATGTAGAGGTCTAAAGGTTTTTTATTTTTACCACTAGATTTATAGTGTAGGCTATAATCAGCGAATCAGTACAGTCCTGATCCCCCAACTCACCCCCCACCCCTTACTCCTTCACTCATCTTTTTGTGAAAACCTGAACTACATAACAGGATGAAATGACCTGTTTCTTCTGCCTGCAAGCCAGCAATGGTGAAGTAGGCATTTTAAATGTGGTTAGGACATGGCTAATTGTTTTCCTTTTAAGTATGTATGCACAGTTCTCGCTTTTCAAATTCCAGGAACTGGGGCTAGGTTTATCTTCTTATAATGCTCTTCATTCTCGGAACTACTGTTATTAGGACCTATACAATGAGGAAACTTCCCCAAATGTTGCTGTAACTAGTAACAACCTTGGTGTACTTATCTGCCTTCACCAGTGATTCTTATGCAGCAAGAACTCCCACCTCCGCCATAGACTGACCTCAAGTAGAGTAAGTGGAGCAAATTTGTCTGGCTCCGATATTAAACTATGCATAGACCACCGGCCCAATCCCCACCCTACTCCATCCCTGGCTGTGTAAATCCCCACCCTACATCGCTGTGGCAGCAGACCGGAAAAGGAGACCCTTCCCAGGGGTGACTTTGGGATCTGCAAACCTTAATATCTGAGTTCCAAAGATGCATTTCAGACACTGATGTAGATTTAAGTGTACACTTCTGACCACCCCCACTTCTTTATTCCACCTTTTTGGACACCTATACTACAAAATAGGTTGTAATAACCTGTTTGTATGTGCAAGCTAGCAATGCTTTAGTAACTGGCATGTATGGAGAGTGCCTGTTTGTAAAATTCTAGGAACTGTGGCTTCTTTTTAATTTGATCATTCTCTTCAGTCTCGGAACAACTCCAATCAGGCCCTATACGATGGGGAAAACTTCCACAAATGTTGCTGTAACTAGTAGCAGCCTTGGTGGACTTATATTCCTTCACCAGTGATTCTCATGCAGCAAGAACTCCCACCTCTGCCATAGACTGACCCCAAGTAGAGTAAGTGGAGCAAATTTGTCTGGCTCCGATATTAAACTATGCATAGACCACCGGCCCAATCCCCACCCTACTCCATCCCTGGCCGTGTAAATCCCCACCCTACATCGCTGTGGCAGCAGACCGGAAAAGGAGACCCTTCCCAGGGGTGACGCATGCGCACGGGTAACGTGCGCTGCCACCTGGTGTCAGACTGACGAGATTAGCCACTGGGGGGCGCGCCGATTGATCCGAAAACCGCCGAGAGGTGGCGCAACCGGCAGAGCGCTCCAAACGCGATCAATGGCGCGTAAATGTCAGGTCTTGTCATAAATAATTCGCCAACAAGCCGGTAGGGGGCATTAAGAGTAGAGGGGTGTTGTAGAATGGAGAGGGGTGCCTGCCCCTTGGCATGATGGGAAGGGAGGGTAGCAGGGGGTAGGGCTGTCTGGGTGGACAGTTACACACGTTGGGCACGTGTTGTTTTTTTCATAGCTCGATGGGTGCCGTTGGGTACTGGTGCACTAAGCACTGGAATAGCTTACCAGACTATCCTGGGGTAGGGGTTAGGAAATTCATGGAAGGGTTTCGGTCAAGTGGGAAAGTGTGCTTAACAATTTCTACACTTTGTTCATGTAGTAACAAAATGAAATATTGTGTAAACATTTAAAAATAGCCTTTTTCCCATAGAATGTTTTGCATAGTTCAATGGATTTTCTTTCTGAGTAATAAACTTCTCTGATTAAACCAATATGACCGCTTTATATCAGTACTTTCAATGGTATCCTTGTACTCAATTTAAGATTATCATAAAACCCATACACAGCAGATAGGGTTTTAGATATCTTTTAATAACTTAAAGACCATTGTATAGGGTTTTGAATTTTCCTCATCTTACCATATATTCTAACTGTAACAAATCAAAGTTTATGGAAATTAAAATTCTATCTAAAAATCACCGATGAATGAGTAGGGGGCATTAAGAGTAGAGGGGTGGTGTAGAATGGAGAGGGGTGCCTGCCCCTTGGCATGATGGGACGGGAGGGTAGCAGGGGGGAGGGTTGTCTGGGTGGACAGTTACACACGCTGGGCACGTGTTTTTTTTCCATAGCTCGATGGGTGCTGTTGGGTACTGGTGCACTAAGCACTGGAAGTCTTTAGGTCAAGTGAGAAAGGAAGGTTGAATATATTGTAAACTAAAGGAGCTTTCACACCATGGCAAAACTAATTTCTACATTGTTTGAATGACTTTCTGTCAGTATAAAACCTGTCTGATTAAACCAAAATATGACTGCTATATAGCAGTATCTTCAACTGTATCCTAGTACCCACATAGGAGTATGGTACGAATGTCATCAGATGGGGTTTGAGTTGTCTAACTAATGCAGTATAAAGATGGCTATGTATTCTTCCCATGAAAATAGGAATTCTGACCACAACGAATCAGAAGTTCACTGATAAGGAAGCAGGGGGCATTAAAAGTAGAGGGGTGGTGTAGAATGGAGAGGGGTGGCTACCCCTTGGCATGGTAACAGGGGAGGGTAGCAGGGGGTAGGGCTGTCTGGGTGGACAGTTACACACGTTGGGCACGTGTTGTTTTCTCCATAGCTCGATGGGTACCAGTGGGTACTGGTGCACTAAGCACTGGAATAACTTACCAGACTATCCAGGGGTAGGGGTTAGGAAATTCATGGAAGGGTTTGCTTTAAGTGGGAAAGTCTGCTTTAACAATTTCTACCTCTTGTACATGAAGAAACAACATGGAATATTTATTCACTTAGAAAGAGCCTTTTCTCCACAGAATGTTCTGCAGAGGCTGAAGCATTTTCTTTCTGATTATATCAAACTGCTCACTTGTGAAATAAAAACCAAAAAATAGTATCATAAAGTATTGCATTTTCTTCCTGATGCAAAACAGGCTGCCCGCAACAAATCCAAACTTATGGAGACTCACACTTCTTATCATTTGGTGCCAGCACTTTGCAGACAGCCTTGCGTTATGACCATACGCAGTACAAAAACTAAACAAAAAGTGCTTCCAGACATCTTTATGAGAACCATTACAGCAGCCTCTTGGTGACATGCCAAAAAATGTTCCCCTAAACTTTTGAAAGTTTCCAGACTTTGTCAAAGAAGCAGGGCTCAGTCTCTGCTTCTGGTTGTTGTCAGCCAATCAGGATAAGGCAATCACTCACTCTCCAACCGATATTCCTTGGTTCTCATATACAGTGGCAGCGCAGTGTTATGCATGGAGAGTGTTACTTCTACTATATGGTTATGTTACTTGATCCTGTTGGCCATCCCATAATAAGCAAAAGGATATTGATTAACACAGAACGGTATCCTTGTCAAAACAGATATACCAAGAATGTCCTTAATGCTTTTATAATAGAACAACAAACCTTTTTAAACTTTTTGTTTGACTTAACATATTCTATCACTCCTAGTATCACTCCATAATTATACATAATTATATTAAACATAATTATATCGCTCCAATTCTCTCCATGGTTTTGACGTTTACAGAAGTAAAATACATTTTTAGAACAGCTATAATTCATTAAAAGATACCTATGCAACAGGGCCTTCATTGTTCTCACATAATTTTCTCAACTACTTTCACACCGATTCTTACCATCAGAGCTTCAGATACGTGTAATAGTCAATTGAAGATGAAGTTCCTAATACTTTAATTTTACAGCTGCAGTAAAAGAAAACATCCCATCAATAGTCTACCTATTCTCTGATACACTGCTTTTGCCACAGCGCAATTATACAATATGCATAAATCTGTTTAATAGTTCCGCCTGATAAGAGTAACTACAACCAATCTAAAAAGGACTCTATATGATAGGGACAAGGGAGAAGACACATATAAGCAATTCACTCGAGATGAACAGCGAGAAAAAATGCTTATTGTCTAGTTGGTTGCATTCCGTGTCCATGTCTTTTTGTTTGTCAGACTTGTCAGACAATTTCCAATTCCCCTTTGAGACTGGTGCCTCCCTCTGTAGGACATATTAGTTTAATTGGGGTCAGACCCGAGGTGGTGAAGAACGACGTTTCTGATTGGCTCCTCAAAACCAGACGACATCTCGCGAGACGCGGGGTGATTGTGACGTCACTTCCGGTTCATGGGATCAATCAAGGTTTCTTTAATTCCTGTCAAGTTTTTGACAAGGAACTTTGGAGTTCCACCCACATTTTCCACTTTTTCTCCAGTCTTTACCCTGTTCTTCCTCTCGCCCCGTCTCATCGGTTCTCGCAAAATCTCGTTATCCGCGAGAGTGGCAAAGGCGTCATCGATCCCGGTTGTGATAAGATCACATGGTATTGTCTTGTCGCTTCCGGTGACAAACGGGCAATATCGAGTGCGCATGCTCGACAGGAAATACGGATCGATGATGGTATTGAAGTGGAAGATGGAACTTGATTAAGTCAGAGAGGTTATCTTACTCAAACTGCCTGCTCCTACCCCTCCAACTAACCTTACCAAGTCTCTGACCATGAGGGACATTACTTTCCTAGAGGGAGGCAAGAATAATTGCATAGGACATCCTTAGCCTAGCCCTCCCTGATTTATCCTAGACATCCTATTTGAAGACCCTGACAGTGCTTTTGTGGGTTTTTTTCCCAGCAAGACTTTGTAGATAGAAAGGGATCTTATACAAGGTCCTGATTCATGATTCATCTGAGCCCACATAAAGGCAATGGCCAGTAGCATACTTATTTAATGGTCAACGCATGAACATTTGCAATGATTGTTCACACACTCACAGACATACTGCTTATGTCCGAAAGCCGATATGTGAGATTTATTAATGATAGTTTATCAAGAGTATTTATATATATAATTGGGTGTGGTATCGATGTATGTTGCACTTATTTTCCTTTCTGTACTAATATCACAACATAAAAGGAATAAATGAAAAGAAAATTCTATTGATAATAAAATTTCAACGGTTCCTTGTTCTATCAAAAAGACAGTCCTAAACTAAAAGAATAGTGCCAAAGGCTATGCTATATTATAAATTCTTGATATTTAAAATTAAGATAACTATCTTGTTAATACACTCCAATGGCGTAAATCAATAACAAAGGCATTTGTATTATGTTAAAGCAAGTTTCAGTAGTCTGTCCTTTACCTTAGGCCTAATTTAGACTCACGGGGTGTACTTCTGTAGTGATATGAGCTTGCAATATGTTGTCACTGGTGAGCATTAAGTTGCTCTTGATTCACTTTAGTAACGACCTCCTATAAAAGTAACAAACACCTTTTAGTTGAGTACTATTCATATCGTTGAACGACACTCAAGGGCCATACCCACTAGGCGATTTTGTCCAAGTAGGCCGACTGATTGGTGCTAAAATCGGCCGATCCTGTCCCTAGAATCGGCTGATTCTAGCACCGATTCAGATCAAACATGCACATTTCAATACACTATACTAACAGGGGATAATAGGAATCGGCCGATTCTGCCCGTTTCCTGTCATCGGTCACAGTCAAAATCACCTAGTGGGTATGGGACTTTATGATCCCCAGATTTACACCAGTTTTTCCCAGTTTTCATTACCAAAGGATTACCATCATAGTTAATAAATTGACTCATTTGCCCACCTAAAGTCGACCAGACTCCACGCTTGACAGCTCTGGTCGTGTCACATTAACGAGTTAGGCCTGGATATGATAGGCAAAGCCTAAAAAAGATAATTAGTTATCAAGGAAAAACTTGATAATTATCCCCTGTCACTTTCATCGACTAATGTTTGAAACATTGACGTTGACCGACTCTAGGAAAAACGTTTTGTCGTGCATAAAATCTAGCCGCTGAGGTTTATGAGATCAGAATTTAAAGCTTGTTGGAAGGGCTCTCATATTGCTGGAGCAATATTGCTCTGTCGGGAATCAGCAAATATCAGTCATGTTTGTTAGGTGTCAATCTTATAACTAAATTTCACTTATTTACCTAATTTTCCTCCAAAGTATAATTATGATTATAAGATATATGAAATTGTATGAATTATGTAGGCTTGTACTTGTGGTATTTAGTACTTGTTTTGTTCATTAATTTTATTACACGCATACTATCGGAAGAGCTTTTGTACGAAAGAGATATAGTTGAAAAAAAAAAATTCTGCCATGAATAAATACATAGTGCATTCTCAGAATTACGAATACTAGGCCTATATATATTTAGCCTAAGAATCTTCGGTAACAAGAAAATATAAGAAAGGAATAAACGTACACCTGGAGGTTTGAGAAGCCCAGTGGCCTGAGGAAATAGCAGAGATTCTTTTCAGAATGAAAAGGTATTATTGCATTACCCCAAATGATCCAACCCTCTCTCTGTTCTTAGCTGGTTGGGCTTCAAGTGAAAACCCTGATTAATGAGGTATAGCGAAAGGCGCGTGCACAGCCTATAGATCTGGGACTCAAGAAACCACTCAACATTTTCTGTCATCTCCTGACAGTTCATCTTTCCCCCTATTTTTGTAATTCCAAACAACCTGAAACACTGACCAGGCTAGGGACAAGCTTAAAAAGGACTACGTTGTTATATCATGCACCGTTGCTAAATCTTGCCACACAGGCGTATTGTGATATGACAACGTTGTGAGTTTCAACACTATGGCTTAAGTATAGGAATCAATGTTATTGACCAATAAGAACCCAGCATTTGTACCATATGTTCATGGTACACTACATATTAGCAATGTTCTTTTTGTGTACATTTCAAAATTATTGATATTGATTGAAATTGATATTGTATATGTTGAAAAAAGAGGAAACTGTGATAACATTTTTTTCTATAGCCTGTATACAACTATCTCCTGTAGGATCAACACTTAAGTTGATTTTGAATAAAAAAGAAAAAAAGAAATCTAGCAAAGATCCAACTATTCTGATGATAGGAGAAGTGAAAACTCAAAATGAGCTGTTTCTTGATGTTTAGATCTATAGATGGCTTGGTGGCCGGGTACTGTCAGATAATGGATGGCCTGTGTGACCTGAAACAGGTTAACTGTGCATACTGAATTTATATTTCATATACACTCAACAAAGAATTCAGTACATGAAGAACGGTCACTGAGAGTTGGGTCTGTAATAAGTTACTGTAGCGCCACTATAGATTTCCTTCAGGTCTAAAATATTATACCCTGAATTTTAGATTTCTATGTTTCCTTTGATTTTTCTCCGTTTTCGATGAGTGGATAACGTCGATAGTCCGATATATCGGAGTCTTATCTTGGCCCAAGTCCCATAGGAATCAATGTTAAAAATTGGGGGGGGACACTGTGCTATTTCTGGAGTAAAGAATCTGCTTGGAGATTGAAGCTGTCTCCATAGAAAATGCCTTGAGAGTGTACTAATTAGCATAAATAAGTCTGTGTTCGGAGATTGACGAGATGATGTCATAATGATATTCTAAAAATAGAACGAAAGTAGGTCGGGAATGCCCCCATCACCACTGGGGGCGGCCATATTGAATAAATTTGCATATTACCAATACAATCTCCTCACACAAATGAGCTCAGACTCTTCATCCATGGTATATGGGGGTAAGAGGGTGAAGAAGGTGAAGGGGTAAAGGGGTAAAGGGATCATGGGGATGTCATGGGGATGTCATGGGGATATCATCCGAATGTCATCGGGATGTCATCGGACATCATGCCAACGTCATGCCGATGTTTGGGTAAGGGGGTGAAGAAGGTGAAGGGGTAAAGGGGTCATGGGGATGTCATGGGGATGTCATCAGACGTCATGCCGACGTCATGCCGATGTTTGGGTAAGGGGGTGAAGAAGGTGAAGGGGTAAAGGGGTCATGGGGATGTCATCGGAATGTCATCGGGATGTCATCGGGATGTCATCGGGATGTCATCGGATGTCATGCCGACGTCATGCCGATGTTTGGGTAAGGGGGTGAAGAAGGTGAAGGGGTAAAGGGGTCATGGGGATGTCATGGGGATGTCATGGGGATGTCATCGGAATGTCATGGGGATGTCATGGGGATGTTATCGGGATGTCATCGGACGTCATGCCGTCGTCATGCCGATGTTTGGGTAAGGGGGTGAAGAAGGTAAAGGGGTCATGGGGATGTCATTGGAATGTCATGGGGATGTCATGGGGATGTCATAGGGATGTCATGGGGATGTCATCGGAATGTCATGGGGATGTCTTGGGGATGTCATGGGGATGTCATGGGGATGATATGGGGATGTCATGGGGATGTCATCGGAATGTCATCGGAATGTCATGGTGATGTCATCGGAATGTCATCGGGATGTCATCGGGATATCATAGGGATGTCATCGGACGTCATGCCGACGTCATGCCGATGTTTGGGTAAGGGGGTGAAGAAGGTGAAGGGGTAAAGGGGTCATGGGGTGTCATCGGAATGTCATGGGGATGTCATGGGGATGTCAAGGGGATCTCATCGGGATCTCATCGGGATCTCATCGGGATCTCATCGGACGTCATGCCGATGTTTGGGTAAGGGGGTGAAGAAGGTGAAGGGGTAAAGGGGTCATGGGGATGTCATGGGGATGTCATGGGAATGTCATGGGGATGTCTTTGGGATGTCATGGGGATGTCATTGGGATGTCATCGGGATGTCATGGGGATATCATTGGGATGTCATCGGACGTCATGCCGATGTTTGGGTTAGGGGGTGAAGAAGGTGAAGGGGTAAAGGGGTCATGGGGATGTCATGGGGATGTCATCGGAATGTCATGGGGATGTCATGGGGATGTCATCGGGATGTCATCGGACGTCATGCCGACGTCATGCCGATGTTTGGGTAAGGGGGTGAAGAAGGTGAAGGGGTAAAGGGGTCATGGGGATGTCATCGGAATGTCATGGGGATGTCATCAGGATGTCAAGGGGATGTCATCGGGATGTCATCGGACGTCATGCCGACGTCATGCCGATGTTTGGGTAAGGGGGTGAAGAAGGTAAAGGGGTCATGGGGATGTCATGGGGATGTCATCGGAATGTCATGGGGATGTCATGGGGATGTCATGGGGATGTCATGGAGATGTCATCGGGATGTCATCGGGATCTCATCGGACATTATGCCGATGTTTTCTATATCCAAAATATAGTTCTTTCAACAAAATCGAATAACCGAAGCACTTCGGTTTCTCAAACCGATCGTCAATGCTATCCATCAATCACCTCGATCCAGTTCTCTGTAACTGTCCAGACAATAACCTTGACACTCTGATAAATCTCTCTCTCTCTGTCTCTGTCTCTGTCTCTCTGTACCTGTCTCTCTGTCTTTCTCTGTCTCTCTCTGTCTCCCTCCCTCCCCTCCCTCCCCCCTCTCTCTCCCTTTCAGCTATTTAACAAAGTGGATAAGACGGAGCTTTTAGGTTCTTTAGAACCTAACATACTTGATCTTGTCTCCCTAGTCTTCTTCCCTCTATCCAGATCTACCGTTACTGTAGAGTTAGCCTGCGTAGAGTTCTACTTTCTTAGTACTACTTACGTCTCTTTCAAAGCCCTGGCATAACTATACTGTTAAACACCAAAGCTATCATCGTCTCGTATGAATTGCGTACTTGCAATGCATTAAAATCAAAACATACATTTGGTCAAACAGACATTAGCAGCCCCCCCCCCCCCCACACACACACTCCTGGTTCCGCCTGCCCAGTTATCCCTATGCACGCCATCCCCATGGGTCTGTGAGGTCATAGGTGTCCTTTCCCCGAACACTCATTTACTGACCCATGAACCAAGGGCCCTGGAGGGCTTTACTAATGTCCTACCTCCTCCCAACATTCATTATGGACGACGGTCAGTATTATTTCAGTGCGCTTTTTTAGGGTGCACATCTTTCTTTGTTTTTTTACACATACACTTCTAAATCGTGGTTGCTTCGACGGCATGTGTATGACCTCGTATTACACAATATGTTCTACCAGTAACAGACACATATACGACGGATTATAAAAGGACAGTAAGTTTATGTATACCACATTACGATTGCATTATTGTATTAAGAATTATTCATGATATTGTTTTAATTTTGATAGAGCGGTATGGGTGGAATTAAACAATGGAAGTGCAAATGAAAGTCAAATTCATGAAGTTACATTTAGGAAATAGCATGGGAATACTATTTGATTTTCCAGATTAACGGTACGTAACAAAGCAGAACTGGCACAAAAATGACAAATGGTAGAACTCACTTCAGTGGTATTCATGTGACAATAATCCATAAACCAAAAACCCTGGAGGACCCAGTAATGTGGCTGTACTTTCCCCCACCTCTTTACTAACATTGATTCCCAGCCTTAACGGACACCCTGGAGGAATCACTCCTTACTATGTCCCCCCTGGTAGATCTGCCTCAAAGTGACTAGCATTGATATTCTGATCTACATCTAAGCAATCCTCCTTATACCACCAAAGCCATGTCTATAGATCAGTTCACAGAGATAGGCCCGTCCCCATCCTAGGCCATTTTTCCATTTTAGGCCTATCCCTGGCCCCATATGACTTTTTAGTTTGGTTCAGATTTTTTTTGTCAAAGTGTGTGCATTTATCTGATTCAAGTTTTCTCTTACTTGTCTGTCGTTTCTCCTCTGTTCTTTGCCCAAGGGATTGGAGTTGAATACGATCATTTATCTTATATCAGGATTCCAACTCCTGTACTTTCAGTATTGCCCTACCCTTTCAAAAGCAAGATAATAATAAATCTGTTATTCCCGCCTGGGACAAAAATGCCTGTCAGTGAATGCTAACACAAAATTCTGTGTTGTCAGTAAAATCTTGCAACATTTTCTGTTTAGGCATACTTAATATATTATAAATCAAGTACAGACTGGGTGCAGTCAGCAATTGTTATTGCCCCAGTTTGCACTTACTATCAAGGGATTCAGCCCGAAACATGGGCATGTGCAAACTAGGGCAAGAACAATTACTTTGCGCCCCATTGGTCTCTACTATGTATGTCTGTAGGGCTTTGTATTCACAAAGACAGTTTACTCCGGATCCCCTTTGGGGCCTTGTAGTTTATACAAACAACAAAGGTTACTAGGAAATATTATCAAAATTGCTTCCCTGCTTATTCCCTGAGGAGAGTTGCACAATACAACATTAACCAAAGCAATGTGTTTGGCAGATTACACCTAAAATTTCTAAAATATGACCTTACATTTTTTACTTTTCCCCATAGGAACCAATGATAAAGCCTTTCAGTCTAACCTACAATGTCCAACCCTATTTTGCCCTGAAATACAATATTTTGATTGGCTGGCAAACTTGCAAATCTGTCAATTGATAAAATTTAAGAAATTATAATGTTTTATAAGTACTTGGGGATATAGAAAAACATGATTCTTGCTTACTTAAGTTAACCCAAGTCTTGGGGACAAGGATGGCTTTTATGTCCATTTTGTCCAACCCGTGTCCAACCCCAGGATATACCCAAAGGGGATGGGCTTATCAGTTCCAGGATATCCTGGTATGACCAAACCAGTGAACCATGACCCAAGGCCTTCTCTTCTGTCACTATTTTGAGAGTATTGGAAGAAGGCCTCTAGTGCAATGAACTGACCCAAGGCATTATAATCAGCCAAATATCGATCATACCTAGGTGGCCCAACAGTAAAGAATAACAGGGCAGCCCCTGGAGTGCCTATTCTTCTTAATGTGCTATTGTTAATGCCTTGGGGTGAGGATTACATCTAGACAATCCTCCCGGACAATCCTCTTTATACCCCTAAAGTCTTTTCCTTAGATCTTTTCATAGAGATAAGCCCATCCCCAGCTGTGTAAGCTTTCACCCCGCCTCCATTTTGCTTCAGATAGTGTAATCTTTTGGCATCAAAAGAGGTGCATTTATCAGATATTCTGCAAGTTGTCACTTGGTTGTCTGGAGTTTTTCACCCCCTTTTTCTGACATGTATACCCATCGGAGTGGAGTTCTCTTAGAGAGTAAAGGCGGAGATCAAGATTGACTCTGCCATGAAAAATAAAGTCAAATGTAGAAATATATCACTGTAACTATAAGTCTGAGCATAAAATATGAAAAGGAGAAAGAAACTATATAAAGGAGTGGCTAATTCTGAGAATAAAATATCAAAAGAAGAAAGAAAATATATTAAGGAGTGGCTAAGTCTGAGCATTAAATATGAAAAAGAGAAAGAAACTATATAGCCTAAAGGAGTGGCTAAGTCTGAGAGTGAAATTTAAAAAGAAGGAAAGAAAATAATATGTATCAAGGAGTGGCTTAATAAGTCTTAGAATGAAATATGAAAAGGCGAAAGAAAATAAATCACAGAGTAGCTATAGTTGCCTTTAAGGGAATACAGGGGATCATACAGTAAGATCTATTCCCCTATACTTCTATCTCCTATACCTCTGAAGTTGAAGTCGCCATTGATCAGTTTGAGATCTGAGTCACATGACTGTCACGTGACTAGATCCGAGCACCTTTTGAACCTCCGACGTGGGAGAGCTGCCGGAAGTAGACGGTGTCTCCAGTAATAGTTTGCCCTAAGAGGGATCCTTGGAGAAAATGAGAGGCTAGACATAAAGGGAAACCCTTGATGTGCTTTGAATAGGAAACCCTTTGCTCCTATGCTTGTGGGGTGTATTTCCCTTGCATGTAGTAAGTGCGGGTCTATGCATCATGAGGAAACTCCACACTGGCTGAGAAAACGTCACTGATTACAGATTTGGTCAGCTAACAAAAGCAGGAACTCGTCATCAGGTGACTAAACTGTTAGATATTTTGGTGATAAGTCGGCCACCTAACCCCTCAAAATGAGTTTTGTTCTGTGCCACCTTGGCTCCTGTTCAGAATTAATCTTTAATCTTCCACCGATTACTTCACAATATTTTTTCAAGCCATTGGGTAATAGGCTGTAAAAATTCAGTAAACATTGAGATGGCAACACTCTGGTCCTCTTGTGCGTCCCTTGTTGGGAAATTGAAAGATAGTTGCAGAAGAATGGTGGCCTGTCGCATAGAGATGCATTATCGTATATATATGCCTATACCTATCGTAAGGGGTAAATCCAACAGATTTATATAATTGAAATTTGAAATTGGCTTTTCGAATTGAAAACACATACAATTATTCTGCTGATGAACGTGACTGTATATTAATGGAGCCATTTCCTATTAACCATTAACAGCAAGGCTTTACCATGTAGTCCCTCTGTAGTCTCCTGTACTGTGTTGATGCAAAAGCTACCACAACAAAAGTTGACACGTCTTAATATCGACGATCATTTCCGCAGTCCGTACCACACTTTAGTGTTTGGAATATGTCTTGCAGAGAACCACATGCTGCGCTGAATTCTGAATTTGCCCATACCGTACAGTCTGCTGTTTAAAGGCCACCTGTGAGTTGTGACAGTCTTTATCCCCAGCCACCTGCTCAGTCAAAAAGGTTGTGTTGGCCTATATTGAGCTCCATTTATCTATGAGTTAAGGGTACACCCTTTACAGACCAGCCTCAAAATATGTGCATTATGAGAGTTCAATAACAGACATATTGTGCATTCTTGTATCCCATCTAGTTTATATGGGATACAAGGGAATACGAATAAGTAAATTGAACCACATCAACACTTATGCCTTTCGCCATGTATGCCCTATTAGGCCAAAAAAAAAAAATATTGTTGTGTTCAGGTAACATAGGCTGAAAAAAATAGGGTAGGTAGGTCGAAAAAACTTTTCTTGTTTGCTTTTTTTTTCACTTGCCAAAGAGACCCGGCCACTGTTGGAAATAAAAAAGATATTCCAAATATTCTCAAAAAGCATTTTTAGCATCTAAAATACATGCCCTGAGTATCCATGTGCTGTTTTATGGTTTTCCATGGTACTTTAGGTCAATTCTTTGGATTTTGAAAAAAAAAATAATTAAAAATTTCCTTAAAAAAAAATGTTAGGGTAGGGCCAAAAATTTAGGGTAGGTAGGGTTACCTGAACACAACAATTTTTTTTGTTTGGCCTTAGTAGATTAAAAGGTGCGTAGACTAACAACCGCCATCTCAATGCGCATTCTAGAACTTGGTTCCTTTCAGACATAGCCTAGGGCATGCACTGATCATGATGTCCTTTCACGTGTGTTGTGTGTTGCATGAAAGGGGAAGATCACATATAGACTGGCCCCAGATTGCGCACTTTTTTGAGGAGCTCCGTAAAGGGTATAAATGAATATTTAATAATTGAATGAAAGTAGGTGTGTATAGTCCTCTATGAGAGATAGTTCTATACCAGCAAATGCAGAGTCCCTTTTACAAGGCAATTTCCCAAAGGATGTCGCATTGATAGAATAGACTAATCTAGTTCCACAATTTACTCAGACCTTGCTTTACAGGCTTACCTAGAAGGACCAAAATGCATATAACCAGCAGAGATATGAGCCATATAAACAAACCCAAATCAAGTTCTTCTCTGGTTTCCAAGGCAACACAGAGGGCTGGTATGTGTCAACGTTACCTTGGTAACGCTGTTTGGTGTCTGCACACAGAGGCTCATAGCCACCGCAGCAAACACATGGGGTTAAGAATAAGACATGAGGGGTGGTGTGGGTATGGCCATTTTGGTTTAGAAGTCAAGTCCTCCTTCGCTTAAATAGCTACTTTTCTGTTGGAAAAGAAGCAACACATTTCAATTATTGCAGGGGCTTTAAGCCAATAACCTGGAATTGAAGATTAAAAAATAATCTCCTCTCTTAAAGCGGGCTCTTATCCATGTGACAGACATAAATTTATATTATGTTACCACTGACACATGTAGACTGGGGGCGCCAGTCTTCTCCTAACGGAAGAAGAATGGTATCGGCCATTTGGCGACCTTCACCTTCTGCCTGCAATTAGTCCATCTTGAACCCACCAGCTGAGTCTCTACACCATGTAACAGCGACTAGCGGACTTGGATGTAACTACAGTCTACCCGTCAATGGCTAATGAGCATAATCCACTTCTAAGCTGCCTCCACACTGTATTTTGAAATAACTTCCTCCAAAAGCAAAGAAGTGGGACACTGACAAAAGGGAGAGAAAGTGGGCTATGTATTATTGGTCGAAAAACCATATAAAGGTGTCTGAAGCAGGGTGTCAGACAGCCATTTCCAAGATGGCCAATTTGGCCGCTTTCGAGCCTATCTTCCAGGCGTAGGTATGGAGCGGAAGTTGGCGAGGGTGGCCAAGCTATGACGCATGGCACCAAATTTGCGACATAACCAATAAAGTTGCTTGATTACGTTCAGAAAGCGTAATAAAAGGTCTTTCAGAAAGACTCTTTCAATGAACAGTATAATCATGTTTTCTAGATTTCAAAAGTAAGAGCAGCGGTCAACCTGGTGATAACTTTATGAAAGTGAAAAACAAAAAAGAAAATGGCCACCATTATGACTACCCACTTCCCATTTTATGGAGTGAGTTGCCATATGTGGGACCTACTGGAGACCATATACTAGTATAGTGGGTGCCCCACTGGAGCACTTTAAGGGTGATATACTCCAGTCTCTACCCCTGGAGGGAGACATTACTCAATGGTTAATGTTCACTTAGTACAGGCCCCTGGTCCAGGCTGGGTAGACCCAGGTGGAAGGTACTGGAGGAACTGCTGGTCTAAAGTAAATTGGTCAGAGATTTATCCTTGGACAAGTGTATAACTAGTGCAATCAGTATTCCCCACAACTTAATGGAATAGTCTGCAACTTGTAGGAAAAAGAAAACCTACCTTAAGGCCGCAATTTTGACCCAAACTGCCTTTTCCCCTTAATGTATAAGTGTTGAAGAAAATTGGAATATGAGAGTAACTTGTGTTGCATGACTTTTTTTTAACACAACTTCACATATTATTTTCTTATATTGCTTAAGAGTATACCCATATTGGCCATGAATCTGCTCATTAATAATAAGGCTTCTTCTAAAAAGGGGTATATTATTGCAGCAACGTTCTTAGTTGGACGACTGCTATTATAAGACCGTCCCTTTAAGTGTTTGCTTAAACGTTGCAGATGATAAAATGATGAAAAAACATTTTGCATTAAAGCTACACGCAGTAAGCTACACGTTTTAAGCCTAATATACGAATATTGATTCCTTAATGCTCTAAAGCAATGGAAATCTAATACAAGAATAGTTATGGTTTAGGTAGCAGGTTTAGGTAACAAATAGATTCTTTATCAACACTATGGATGTAACATCAAAATTTATCACTGCACAAAATTAGACCTTTAAGACCTTTAAGTTTGTAAATGGGGCCATTGAGGTTCATTAACGGCATAGGATATGTCAGCTTTCCAATACCTTTGCAAGATCTTTGATGAATTTTAAAGGTCACCTGAAGAAGTTTTGGAAAGGTCTTGTAAAGGTGAACTTTTCATTACCTTTAGCAAACCTCAATGGCCCCATTTACAGAAACTTAAAAGTCTTAAAGGTCCATTTTCGTGCAGTGTATGATATGAAGCTTAAAGGTGTAGAAAGCCTAGAAACAGGAGAAGACCTTAAGCAATCGACAGATGAAATTTCAGCTGCATTCGACAGGTGAGGGAAGAACATTAAAATTTGATATTGTACTTAAAATAGTTAGCTATAATGGATTTGACAATCTAGACAGCTCTGCGGGATAGTATTCCTTCCCAAAGTGCCCCATGCACATTGCTTGCAATTGGCGGGCAATTCTACTTTGAATAATCCAGAGATTACATTACTAATTAAGGTAGAATTATTTTTTCTTCAATATAATTATTGCGGTTTCGTCGAGTAACGCCATCTCATCTTCCGAAGAGGTTACACTATTATTGTGGCTTATGAGGCAAAAGAATGTTGTATTTAGTGATTCACCTAATCAGAAAATTTGAATGTATTTGCCGCTATCGACGAACCAATCAGAATTGGCTGTCCCAGGCGCATTGGTTTAAAGCTGACTTCTCATGAAGTTCATGTCTAGAGTACAGACTAGATCTCCCTGAAGGCCGTATTCCATTACGCAACACCAAAAGATACCAAAGATCGGAACTAAACATTGTGTGTCAATTTCAACCTTGAAAAATGGGGAGCTGTGCTCCTGCTATTTACGAACATGTTGGTAACTATTGGTAGGAAGGCTCCCGATCTTTGGCATGTCAAAGATTGGGAGCATTTTAAGGTATATTCCACTTCAAAGTTGCTTGACAACATCTCAAAAAACGTGATTTTTTGCTAAAGATCGGCAGGATTACTGTAAGAACTGTGCCAAACACCATGTAGTGTGATATGGCCTTGAGAAAAATACATCTGACGCTTAATTGATGATAAGAATTGCCCACTTTGGAATAAGAGAAATAAGTATGGCCTAAACCTGTAATACCCATGCAATGTTTGAGAGACTGCAGATAGACTTGGACAGTGGATGATTGCACACTGCCATTTATGATATAAATCATAACATAGTTCGTAGACAAATAGTACAACTAATCTTTAGGAAGTGAGATGATTTCCTGCTGTTTTTATTTGTAAACAGACTATGGAGTTATGTGATTGGACTTTAACCTGCAGAAAAAAAGTATCTTTAGGAAGTGATACAAAATCCTTCAGTTGATTGAAATCTTTATTCTTTCTATTTTTCATAGACTTGGGCCGACTGTCTCTCCATATACATCGTATATATGCGGGAGAGGGGTCTAGGACCCCAAACCATGTATCAAATATTCCGAAATTCGCCAAGTCAGATCGGTCATCTGATCGACTTGGAAATAAGTAGGGAGTTTGCAATTTGTGCTTATTCAGCGTAATTTAGGCCTGCGTTGTACAACTCATTGGTCATTATCTCTTCACTCCAGTCGCCAGTGGCTGGACAATAAGGAACTAATGTTAATTCTGCATTCTGTTGGCAGTTTGAGCCTATTGCAAAGCCTCTATCGTGTTGACCAATCTTGTCCACCGTTGCTAAGTATAGGGGATGCGCAGCCAAACTCGATGTTAACTGCTGTCTGATTGGCTCAGCCTTGAAATGGTTGCAACATTGAATGGAATCACCTGAAGAAACAAGCGATTCTATTGGTCATTGGTGGTAGTTGATGATGTAAGGAAAATGCTGATTGGACAGAAAGAGAGAGGAGGTCTTTACTGTTTTGTGGTGTATGTTGTGGTCTAACCCATAACCATAACAAGAAAACAACAAAATGTGGTTTCAGATTAGTCCTATAGCTTAGAGAATAAACTCCAAAGGCCCCATTTGGGTATAATTCCCCTGAATCCTATACAGATCGATTAAGAATCAATAATGTATGTTGAAATCAATTTGAGGTGGCTATGTTCGGCCTGGCTGGGGGCTACAATTATCCAATCCTGTGAGTTCTGTCAGAATAGATCAACTGTCACGGAGGTGTAGGAATACACATAAACCTTGTGCGTAAAGGCATTCAATGATTAAAAGACATAACTTGAAATGAAACCTTATTATTCTTTCATTCACAATTAAACATGTATTATGTTGATGAAGGAATATATTAGAAAGTATAGTTTAACAACAATGAAATCATCAGATAGATTACATTTCTAAACCTTTATCACCCGCATGGCCACCGAGCGGTGCGTATATAAGGGGCAGTGAGTACTGACTGGCTGTACGCACCGCTCCACATTTACAGTATTTTTTTAACATATTTGGTGCATTGATTGGGTGATAAGATATAGAAGAACCGTAGGGGTCGTCCTGGGGTGCCTGTACGACCCATGGGGATCGTACAGGCACCCTCTGACGACCCCCGCGGTTCTTCTTATGTTATTATTGTGATATCCTGTAAATTTAAATGATATTAAATTTTTGGTAAAAGTCATGTGACAATTTGTTACATTTTATGCTCATCTATAGAAGAATCCAACAATATGTAAAACATGTTATGTTTATATCAAATATTGTAGTAGAATATCCATATAACCAATACTCTCTAGGCGAGCCCATGCTTTTCCTTTTGCAGTACTCCCCTGTGATGTTGTTATGCACTAAGAAATTGCCAGGCTAAGAAATGGCCATGTCATGACACCCATTAAAGTGGTGTGCACCCATACCCCTGAGCCCATGATAGCCATGGTCAGGGGTCACTCCATTCATGGGCCCGCCGAAGCATGATATCCCCGCCTCTGCTGCCAACGTGGACAAACGACCAACCCCTGCATCCTCAAATCCCCCTTTTTTCCTTTTTCGCTATGAGGTACCAAGTGTTCATCAGGGATGTAAGTTTTCATATTTTTATCAGATTTCCTATTTTTTCTCTCCAACACCCGCAAAGATCAATTTCAAAATCTTGTGTTCAGCAAATGTTTTACAGGGTTGAAGGATACATTTAGGTTTTCTTTATGCTGTTTCCGATTTCTTTTAGCTGTCTCTCACTCACATCCCTACAACTTGCAAGTGTACGTAGATAGCGTATGTGTCCCAAAGGAAAGGGACAGTTTTTAAAGATTACAATTCATGTCCAGCCTTAAAAATTGATTGTCTTTCCTTAAGTTAACTTGATAAGCATCTTCAATTTTTTTATGCAGCCTCAAGAGCCGATTTTTTTTTATAAAACAACTTGGCAAGCAAATTTATAGCAGCATGACGTCTAGTAGATTTAAAATAGTCTGAATTCAAACCTACATCCAGCTAATCCTTCAGCTTTTATTCTGCAAAGGAGAAGTCGTTTTAATTACATTGTGCAAATTGTATTCCAACTACTTTCACCTTCAAAGATCTCTCGTACTAGCTACATGGTTGATAAAATCCACATAATTCTTGAAAGATTTGAAAAAAACTATACAAGTCACTGCCAACTTAGCCTGTTTCATAACAAACCTCTGTATGTTTTGCATTTCATAAACCTACAGTCACCTTTTTGGCTGCCGTAGCTATACGTAAGTTTTGTTTTTGCTTGCGTGAGTTTGGGTGGATTTACAGGAGTTTTGAGGGGATTTTCGAGAATTGGGTTATGAAACAGCCGCTTACACGAGTTTCAAACTCGTGTACAGTTTCTGCAAGGGCACATAACACTCCCGTAGCTACGGAGGTTATTATGAAACGGGCCCCTGATTTCAATTAGGCCTAATACAAGAAAACATGACATACTTCTTGATTTTACACAACGCATATCATACCACCAGCCCAAAACAAGAACAAGGTCACGTGGGGACTATTGGGGTAGGTGGCGCCACCTAGACGCTGACCGAGAGGTCTCGTGAGCCCAGCGTGAAGGTCATAAGTCACGTGACGTTTTCTGTAGACTTGATTGGCTGACATCTAGAAACGGTGGGCCCTTAAAGGGACACTTTCTGAGAGGGGTCTTGTTGGGATAAGGACAGGGTTGATTCTCTGTCGGTGGGTTAATGGCTTCAACTGTGCATGGAATACTGAAAGGGGATGGTTAACTCAGGTTTTTTTTTTGCTGAAGTCAGACTCTGACAACAGATCGAAACAGTGATGTCAATTTGACTGATTTTGTCTTTTGTTTTTTTCACTTCAACAACTCAAATGATAACCTCAAAAAATGATTGATTGTAATCACAGCCTCCTTACGCACCCCCTATCCCCCTCTTCTTTTATTTTTCCTTTATCCAATTATTCTCCGTTTTCGTTCTGTGGATCGCGTCGATAGTCCGATATATCGGAGTTATAAGTTGTCCCAAATCCCATAGATGTTAGTGTTAACCGGGGGGAGGGGGGGGGGACACTGTGCTATTTTGTGATATTGTGAACCTGGTCGGAGAGTGATGGTTTTCTCATAGGAAATGCCTTGAGAGTGTAAAAATTTGGATAAAAAAGCCTGTACCTGGAGAGTGACGAGATGATGTCATAATAATATTCTAAAAATAGACTATAACTAGGTCGGGATGCCCCCTTCCTCCACTGGAGGCGGCCATATTGAAAATATGCTGGTTCCTCGGTCTCTCACCAGGGGGATAAGGTGACTCAAAGAGAGTAGGCTTTAACATAGGATCTCTATGGGATTTGAAAATTTTTCATATCGACCAAATCATGATTGGAGATTGATTGGATGACATCATTACGATATACTGTGTGCAATCGACGGGGTAAACTCTGTATGGAGAGTGTAGTTTAACATAAGATCTTTATGGGATTCAAAAATGCAGGGACGTCCCCACAACGTGAGTGAAAAGAGTACGAATGTCCCCATAATTACTGCTGGGCAAGTTCTCTCCCTCTCCCTCTCCCTCTCCCTCTCCCTCTCTCTCTTTCAGCTATTGAACAAGGTGGATAAGACGGAGCTTTTGGGTTCTTTAGGACCCACCATACTTGATCTTGTCTGTTATGTACTTACTCTTTTGTTGATGATAAAAAGTATAGCCATGGTTCTGTAATAAAAGAGTAGACAATGTCAACCAGCAATAACCTGAAGTTCCCAATCCAAATGTGAATGATTGTAACAGCAAAGAAACAGTGTACTCCTAGAAAAGCATCGCCTAGCGTAGAGGCATGTCAGCTCTATAAATTGTTGAAATAAAAAAAGAAAAAGGGGAAAAAATTACATTTTACTGTAATTTCAAATTTTCTTCCGACTGTCTCATTTGTTCATTTACTGTGACTTGCATCCCTGTTGAAACCTCTTTTTTCCAATTGACCAGCGTCCATTTTGTTTCACAAAAAAGGGTCAAAGTGGAGAAAAATAGTGTCTTCCTTGCGGTCAGGGGACGCAGATGTGGGTCAAGTGACAGGTCACGCGATGCGTCACTTGGTGTTGGGCAGGACGACAGTGACCAGTTCACCATGTACATAAATAACGACCCACGGTCAGCGTTGACCACAATGCGGGTTCCCACAGATATCGTGAAACCTGAAGATTGAAAGTGGTCAAGAAAAAGCCATTGAATTGCCACTCTTGCTAAAGGGATTCTACTCATATTTGCCTTGCCCATTTCTTCCTACCACGGATAGCTTATTTACTGTATTTTAGGCACCTGCAGGTTAATTTGGCCCAATTTTGGCCCTATAGAAAATACACAAATATTTGCAATAATCTAGCTTTTACGAATAAATTTTCAAACCAACTTGAAAAATTTATAGTATATATAGACAAAAAATGAAAAACAGCAAAAAATAATTTTCCATTTTGTTAAATGACAAATCATGCCATAATTAATGAAAATTCATATACTCAAGCACTGTATTTTGTCAACATATATCCCAGCATGCACCCTGATCAAGGCTAACCTGCAGGTAAAACTCAAAAGATTTGCCATTCGTGGTTGGGTGAATTGCAAAGCCCCTTACCAATAGCCACCAATATACATAACCCCCTCATCAGTTGCCACACCCCTCAACAATCACCCAACCTCAACCATGTTACGATAGCCACGGTCGCTACATTCCTTACCTCTCATCACATCACTCACCCAT
Source organism: Lepidonotus clava (assembly GCA_936440205.1). Taxonomy (NCBI): domain Eukaryota; kingdom Metazoa; phylum Annelida; class Polychaeta; order Phyllodocida; family Polynoidae; genus Lepidonotus; species Lepidonotus clava. The sequence goes on from OW387138.1 coordinate 13,777,088, forward strand.
TGCCACATCCCTTACCAATTGCCACATCACTTACCCATCGCCACGCCCCTCACCATTTTCCATGCCCCCACTAATCACCATGCCCTCACCAATCACCATGACGCCCCTCACCAATTGCTACGCCCTTAACCAATCACCACATCACTTACCAATCGCCATGCCCCTTACCAACCACCATGCCCCTCACCAATCGCCACACTCCTCACTAATTGCACACGCCCCTCACCAATCACCAAACCCCATGCCAATCACCATGTCCCTCGCCAATCGCACCCACATCAAACCCATCTGCTGGAAAAACCATTTCCTTTTACATGTTCTGGAAATGCTACCTGGATTTGCCCTGCCCAATCACCATGCCTGTTGTCACACCAATTGCTACGCCCCTCACCAATCGCCACACCGCACACCAATTGTCACACCACTCACCAACCGCCATGCCGCACATCAATTGCCATGCCGCACACAATTGCAATGCCCTGCACTAATCACTACATGTACACTGATCACATATTGCTCACCAATAGCCAATCGCCACGCCCCTCACCAATCTCCACCCCCCACCCCCGACCAATCGCCACGCCCCTTCACTGATCACCCCTACATCAAACCCACCCGCTGGAAAATCCATCTCCTTTTACACGTCCCGGAAACAGCGGGTCAGGCCTGATGGTCCAGCAGGCCCTTTCATGTGAAATGGAGGACTCAGAGAGAAAGGTGACCGTCTGAGTGGGGGCCCTCAGGGTCATCCGTCTCCCTAAGGGCTTTTTATGCCCTTTTAGCCCGCTATTTTAAAGTACGAGCCAAGGCTATTCATACTCATGGGCACTATGTTCTTAATAGTGATTTCCATCATTTTGGCTTTAGCTAGTTATAAAAGCAGTTTAAAAGTCTCAAATTTTTAAAGAAAAATATTGTTTTTGATTTCAGGTAGCAGGAAACATTCATATGTGTTTTCTTTTGATGTAAGAGCATTTATTAATAAGTTTCCGTTTTAAGATAGTAAAATGTGATTTTCATGAAGTTCCATATTTTTTATGTTTGGAGAGTGGCATCTCTGTTTATGGAGTTGAGATACCAAACGTTTGATTCCAAGCCTTGGAAACCAGGGTAATGGATTATGATGGGGCATCTTTCATACATCTTGCTTCTGGAGTGGTCCATAACTTACAGAAATGTAGGGTGTATAGGAATCTGTCCCCCTATGAACACAAAGAAAGGAGCATGGGACAACCTCAGGATACCCGGGCTCTCGTCTTTAGAATACAGAGATGCCATTTTCTCTACTTTTGTAGGATTTTCTACTTTTTGATGATTCTGGATTCCACAACAGATTTTTTCACTTTAATATTAGTTTTTGAGTATGTATGTGTCCATTGCAAGCTATTCAGATACAAATCCAGTCAGGACTCTGTTCCTTAAGTTGTTTTTTTATATTTCTTTTATTTATTCAGACATAAAATAAGTGCAAAAGCACTTGTTTACATTCAATGCCTGAGTAGCATATACTAGAGTATGCTTTCTCATTAGGCCCAAACGTATTATTTATACAATAAAAGTATAGATAGTTTTCATTGTAAAACACTCAAGACAATAAGTGTCTATAAAAGATAGAAAGCTGGAAAAATAATGATACAAAGTGCTCTTTAAAATACAACTAATCATTACATTAAAGTGGAAGCATAAGGATATGGATAGGGGTATAGCAAATTAAAAAGAAAATGCATACAAATATTTTCTATCTTAATTGTTTCTGGTAAAAGAAAGTAGGGAAAATGTGTCCTACTTTTCCTACTTTTTTTCAGTCTTTTTAATCAGTATATTTCAAAGGGAAGCTGAACCACCCCAACAATTTGCCAATATTCCTATTGGCCAATATATGCTCTGATGTAGTCCATTTCAAAGATATTGGGAGCGAAGGAGAGAACATCATAGTGGAACATGGCAAATAAAAGGCCATTCCAACACAGTAAGTTATACAGCAAACAGTAATCTCCTGACCATGTATTAGCACAGTCCTTTGATGTATTAATCCCAAGAGTGGTAAGATTGAGATCTTCACTGGATCCTGAGGGTCACATCTTCTCTGAGAGCGTCTGCAAAGTGTCCACTCTATTTGCTTAGCGAAGAGCGCGGGGCGGGAGGCATTTGATATATTGACATCAATTAAAGATCCATCGACTCCGCTAAGACGACACCGGGAAGGGAAATAAAAACCATTCCGCTCCTCAGATCCATCCCATAATGTTGGCCTTCCCCCATAAAGCACCGTGGGGCCCACGTGACTTCTCTCCTCCAATCAGAGCCCAGTCTCGCCTGTCGCGAGATTTGGCGGTAATGGACGAGACTTTGAAGGAAGTTGCCGCGGGAATGAGTTTTGAGGAAGAAGAAACGTTCTCCATGCATGGGCTTGATGTTTTTCTAAGGCGTTATGGCAGGGCAGGATTTACGGTTGGAGAGTGAGGAAAAAGAGTGAGAATGAACACTTTCCTTCAGTGTGATTGGCTGGGTTTATGGGCTATGTTACAAGCCCCTGAGAGAAAGATCAAAAAGCTGAAAGCACTCTAAAGCTAATGATGGGAATTTCCTGGATCTGACATCTTTCTGAGTCTAGATGCAAAAACACAAATGATTTATTTTCCTGAAGTACCGATATGACCAAAGAAATCGGTAAATTTCTGTGGGCAATTTACCTACCTTGGTTAATAAACAGAGAACTAAGTTCTTAGTGATTGGCTCGATCGTCTTGTCTTTATGTCTTAGACTCCCCGAAAAGAGTAGGGTATCAATCCCTGTGGCAGCTAGATTTCTCCTGAATCATATCATATAGATACCATCACCCAAAGCTGAAAAGCATTACCTTGTGCCGTCTGGAAAGAACCCTGAAGGGTTGGCTGGACGTTAAACTACCTCAACAAACAAACAAACAGTCGAGTTAAGGTTTCATAAACTATATTAATGGTATATAGTTTCCCCAGATGCCTATATACTATACTTCTCCTCTAGTTGTATGATAGAAAAGTACTTCACTCTCTATAGATGCATTCAAGGTATCTCCAGACATTATTCTTTTCAATCTCAAAAGTCAACAGCATTTGATATCCAAATTCTGATTTGCTGATTAAATGAATAGCAAATAAGGACAGAATATGCTTCAGCTCCAACCACAGCGATCAATGAACTTCAAGTCTATACTAATCTGAATATTTCAAATCCTGGGGAACAATTGCATATTTTTCCCTTCTAAGTCTAGCCTCTAAAGACATTACCTTCAAAGCAAATCAGTATTCATGTCATACCAGAGACATCCCACCATACCTAATTGAATTGGCCCATCCTTAAAAACCAATATTCCCAGAGACCAGACATCTCTAGTGGGTCTCGGCCCTTAAAATCGACAACGCGACAGAGGCGTTTCTTAAATTCGAGATGCGACATTTGCAAATATAAGCGACAGGGACATGCAACATTTGGTAAAGAATTATAGTGATGAATGACTGTCGTTTCTTAAATCGACATGCAATATTTGCAAAAATAAGCGACAAGGACATGCGACAGAGGCATTTCTTAAATTCAACAGTCGAGATCGGGACCTTCTATCTAGAACCCCTCTCTAGTGTACTTACTGTCAGTTAGCAGGGTTCCAAAGCAGTACAGGGTTCCCACACAGGTCTTGAACGGTCTTAAATTCATTTTCTTTCATTTAAAACACTAAACAGGTCCTACATTTGAGAGTTTTGTTGCTATAGGTTGTATAAGGTCTTAAAGTGAAAGTGTAGTCATTTTAAAATTATTACACTGACTGGAGCTGTTTAAAAATTGTTTTGTGCATCAGACTCAGCACGCCTTGTGAAGATTAGTCTATAGAAACAAGCAGCAAAGCCAACACAGCTTAGTTGGCCATGTTTGCCTCAATGTGGTATAAGATAACAAACTTAGAGGTTTATATTTATCTTTCAAATAAAGTTATTCTATTAGGAAGTATCCAGCACACCAGTGTAACTTAGTGAGAATGGCAGTTGAAATTTGTTTTTATAAAAAAAATAGCAATTATCCACCAAAGTCTTTTACATTAGTATATGATTTTATCTGTTACACATTAGTGAAAAAAAGATTAACTCATGCTTCCTCTCTGCCACAGTTCCACCAGTGAACAACCGCACCTATCAGGTTTGGGATGCATAACAACATAAAAATACAGGGAGTTTCATAGTTAAATTTAGTGTGGACCTTGTGGGCCGGGGACTTTGTCCAGGGTTTCCCCTTAGAAAAAATAAGGCTGGCTGTTTTATGAATCCAGGATTTTCAAGCCTGTCAAAATTTCGTTCTGATTGAATAATTTTCATATTTTGATAGAGTTTGATATACCTTTGATCGGCTTAGGGATATTAAAGCTGGTCGATCAGAATTAAAGCTGGTTGGCAAAGCCGGCTAGAAAGGCTTCAGGAAAACACTGATGTCTGTGCCATAGGTGCTAAGAAGACTGCTGTTTTGAGTTTAAACCAGCTCCCCCGTCCTACAGCTGTAGTTTGTTGTGCTAGAAGACAGTCTGGAAACACTAGACTAAGTGGAGCAAACACAATTAGATCCCTACTACCCCTCCACTGATGGGTACTGCCTTGGTTTTTTAATGGGAGCAGACCCTATGCTAGACACACATTGGAACAGATACTGTTGACACTCTACTTCTTTTTTCCTACTTTTATACCAACTTCAGCCTCTGGCTGCAGAGCAAAATGAAGCAGAGCACAGCAAGGCATAGCAGAATAATGCAGAACAAAACAAAGCAGAGCAAAAGAAAAATAAAGTGTAATACATCTTTTTCAATATAGTGGGTCACCCTGGATTTTTTCGTTTAAAAAAGAATTTAATCATAAACTTATATAAGTAAAGTGACCCCAAAGATGGGCAGAGTGGCAGAAAGGTGTATAGATTAAAACAAAGCAAATTTCTGCAACCATATATAATAATCTAATGCTAACATATCAAATAATCAATTACCATTATGATTGGATAGATTTCTATCACAAAGAAGTCTAGATAGAAATCTCTGCAAATACAACTACAGGGATATGTGACAGGGGCACTTCTTGAATTTGACATGCAACATCTCAGCTAGGGCCCCACTGTAACAGAAAAAGAAGAGCACAGTTACTGAAGTTGATTGATTGGTTATTGGTTGCCTTATGCCCTATGTCATGCAGGGTCATATCAAGGGCAGTGATGGTAATCGAATCTATGAGAAAGTAGAGACTACCACTACACTTTTACTGAGGCAGACGTTCTTCAGTGTGCATGGTCCCATAGACAGGGCCCTACACACAACAGCCAGTGGTCCTTTAGGGATAGTTACAGAAGTTCTAGGACTCAGATTCACATGAGGTTTTAGAAGAATTCTGAAGTGTCTATCTAGGGTAAACTAAGTATTAATTTAGTGGCCTTTTTTATTTATTAATCAAAACCCACTATCACTAGTAAGAGCTCTTCACTGCACATTCCCTCTCCAATCATATCCAAGCTGGCCAAAATTGTGGTGGCCATAGTGAGACCGCATACCTTGGAGAGATCCCTCTTCCCCCAAAAAAACAAAAACAACAACAACAACAACGAAACAACAAAAAACACCATATTTTAGGTTGTACTAGAACTGAAGTTAGAACTCTACAGTCACACTCCAACAATATCTTAACTAACCTATCTTCTAAATAGTGAACACTGGCCATACTAAAACCTCATACCTGCTTGAAGAGCCCCTCCCCTCTCACCCAACGACCCATCCCAGTCACACCTCCTTCCACTCTGGCTGCTGCCCCCCTGGAGACCCCATTTGTCGTGGTAACCATGGTGACACCAGGAGGAGTGATGGAGGAGCAGGATGTGTGTGTGTGGGGGGGTTAGAGTCAACAGGAGCGCCACCTGGTGTGGGTTTAGACTATAGGCCTGGTCACTGAGAGAGAGGGGTTTTGAGAACCTTCAACATTTTCATAAAAGCTAAACCAACGCTTACCGTTGTTTAATAATGTAAGTTTTCATTCATATCCTGGCCTGGTTTCATACTTGGGTCATGGATTATGGCTAGACATGTTATAAATATGCATCTTACAGTTGGAGTGGTCCACCACGTAGTTACCAAGGGTGTGTAGGTGTAGGATTCTATATCTATAGATTCAGATTAATGAGTGTAGTGGGCAGCCCTAGGCCTTGGAATAATGTTGTCTTGTCTCAGTAAATGATGGTAGTATACTACCAAATAACAATGTGAAAGGTCAGCTTAATAATTAAGATTGATATGTGTCATACATTTTATATAGTTCATTGAATTTGTATTGATTGTGTCCTCTGAACAAATCGATAACAGTTTTCCACGTTATAGAGCTAAGGCAATAATGGTAATCTATATATATTTTAGAATCATCATTATGAATTCTATATATTATGTTAAAATAAACATTATGAAACTGAGTCCCATTTATGCTGCATTTTCTATCTGGGGATCAATGTGTCCCAGGGGTCAACTTTCACATTTCCCCAGTTCTCTGTCTGTCATCTTTACTTTATTTTGGTATTCACATCTTAATTATGTGCTTTATTTGCAGTGTGTAAATACAATGTAACTCACAAAATTTAGTAGGTTTTCTGATAAGAAGGGGCTGGTCTTTGAAAGGTTTTAGGTAGAAAATCACCCTGTTTAACTTCATCGATCTATAGCTATATAAAAGCCTATAACATAGACCGCAGGCCTAGCGTAGAGACTAGACAAGGGGTAGCAGATTGGATTTACACTAGCCAATTGAAACGACAAACACTCTGTCATGTTCCAATATGAAATGCTATCGACCATACCTAATGGATTGGTCCTCTCTATTTGTACGTAGCACGAAAGGTTTGCACTGCTTGACCTTTGGTGAAACTTCATGAATAGAGCTAATCTGTCTATTTCATCAAAAGTTGCTCTTTCTTTCTTTTTTGTTATTTGAAAATCACTTTATACATGTAATATCTTGCGGCAGTTATGTATGAAGGTATGATTATAGATACCTAAAAGTAATTGATAATATTTGACATGATTGTTGTTTTCCTTTGGGGGTTTTTTCCCGAAGTTTTTGGATTTTTTTTTGCCACGGTTAACCATCATGAGCTAGCATCATTAATAGAATGGTGTCAAATATTGGATTTGCTATAAATGGACATGTTTACAGTTCTTATATTTATTCAAAATAATGATTTTGCGTATGCGTTGCACTATCGTTAAATCTATTTCACCTACATAATATACATACATCCGATGATGTGACAGCTTGCTGCTTTTATCAGTGTGAATGAATATAGATCAAGCTAAATGCCCTAATATAATATGCATCAAAAGATTATACACTATAAACACTTATTCATGCATGGTTCGCCAAACCGATATATTTTGCATAAACGCTATACTAGCGTTAGGATCATTTTGATGATTTATAGTTGCAGGCGTTTCCATGGTCATAGCAAAGTCCGACAAATCATTCATTTTTTAAATCTCCGTTTATTCAATAAGTAGCTGGAAGTGATTATCCATGGTATACCCATTAAGAAGATGGTTCTTGCTCATCTATACCAAATCTTGCATTCATCCCCCATTATTGTACATACTCGCCTGGTTATTGTTAACTAAATATTATCCAGATAGTTAACAACACCACCATATTGCTATAATGATTATTATATGAACTGCATTACCATCTTGCAAATAGCATCTGGAAGATCATGTTCTACATGAAGTTGTTAATAAAGAATTCTTGGGGGGGGGGGGGGAGTTGTCCTATGTTTGCCATATATCTGCATAAAATACCCCACTATTTCCTCTATATATATATAGATATCTTTTTGCCCGCGTTTGCAGACGGTTATATTCGAATTCAGCAATACCCACAATTGATGCTAGACGCTCATTGACAGTGTTAATTTAGAACCAACTCATGAAGTTCAAAGTTGGTAGGAGGATTGATATTTAACCATCTTCAGCACTGCAGGTCCCAGGGGGAATTCAAGTCACGATAATAGCAACAACCCAGTGCTGGAAATACTGCTTTTTATATATAAATCCTCAATTTTCGTTTAAAAAAAAGGATAAATAAGAAAGAAAAAGAAAGAAAGAAAAAAAAGGAAGTAAATAGATATTTTTTTTGAAAAAATCATAAATAAATAGATGAAAAATAAATGTACAAGAGGCTCGTTTTTTTTTTATAAAATAATTTGACCAAAAAAAAACATCTATAGATATCAACATATTTTCATTTTTCTCTTAAATAATTTGCTTGTAGGTCCGGCACGGGCTGGTGCAGGTGAGCGATGGGAGCGAGTCCCCGTTACGGGCCCGACTCCGGCTTACCGAGGATCACCTCATCGTCCAGCGAGAGGAGCTCGTCTACACCCACACCAACAACGACATAGACTCGGCCACACTAGCCAAGGTAGGAGAAATAATTATTAATGTTGATAACATGGTTTCTAGTATTCAAGGAATTTAAAGTTTCCTGTTGTTTTTCCTTTAAATGATTAAATATGTACAATCTCATTCTAGATTGAATTACCACAGGGATAAAATGATTTTTTATAACTGAAAATAGTCAAGAATTTTTTCATATGATTTAATTAAACTGAGACTAATCCTTATAAATTTGAGCAATTTAGTGATTTTTTCATAGTAATTTCCATGAAAATATGCATGTAGCCCAGCATTGAAAAACCTGGAAAATCAAAGAAATTCAAGGATAAATAGAGGAGAGACAAAATCAACCAACCTATTTGTATGAAAACTGAATAAAAAGCATACATGTATAAATATAATTGAGTTAGAAAATAATGTGCAGACATTATTACAGGGTGCCCTTTCACCAAAGGTAAGATTCCATGTGTAAAACCTCAGCAAAAGCGCTCTTTTCTGTTCCTATTGTCTCAAAACAAAGTCAATACAAATAAATGGCATTGGTATAATGGCTCATTCCCATAGTGATTTTGCCATTACCATAGTGTCTAGGACATAAACCCAAATGTCTCCTTTCGAATTTGACCTTTCCTCAAGACTGTGTTGTAATTTAAGGGTTATAGGTATTTGTGATTTTAACATTTGAAAGCTAAATTAGAAAAGGCAGAGTTTATATATGGCCCATTACTCATGAATTAAAGATCTAATTATTCCAATGGAAGAATTATTGATTAAATTACAAAAAATTAAGATTTATTGTCGATGCCGTGCTTTGTTTGAAGACTAGGAACAAGACATTCAAAACTAACATCCAAAGTTTTCTGGGGTATTGCTTTCTGCACAAACTAATTAAGGTTCATCAAGATTAGATAGGCCTAATGACCTTGTTAAGATGTATAAATCAGCACACCTCAGATTGAAGTCACGTTTACATTTAATTGTCGCGACATGTAAAATCCTAATCACATGTACAGTTTTAACATTACAAAATAGGATCTTCTGATCCTAACATTTTAGGGCACTCCTTGGCTCGTTCTTGTAGGCACGCACCTTCAATTTATTAAAAAATAACCTACATTACCTTTAAATAAATCCCTTTGATCATAACGATCATATACACTTCGCATTAATTTTGTTATAATAAAATCACATACATTAAGTTCAATGCCTTTTTCAAATTGCATTCATTACCTAGATAAATAAGTTGGATATTAGTAAATTATGTGTCAATATGTTATATATTAAGCATAACATAAATCTTGTATAATTGCTTTGAAAATTCAGAATGTGCTCTAGTTCAAGTAATTGCCACTAGGTAACGCCACTGAGTTCATTATTTGTCAACCAGGGGGCAGCAGTTTACGGGAAAGGTTAATCAAGTGTTACTTCTAAAACTTCTGATATAATGTTAAGAAATGTCCAAACATTACATTTATCTGTAAATGGATAATATGGGGTTGTCTTCATGAAATCCTTCTCGTTATGCAAAAACTGATTACCAAATGAAACTGTTTCGTTCGATAATCATATACGTAAGACTAGTACTCTATTTTTAATGGCGTTAATTTTCTCAGAAAATGTTATATAGGCCTACTCGTTGGCTTTTTTTCTTTCGTCCCTCATAAGTTTTGAGTACGTAACGAAAAATATTGTCTACCTTTTTTCATGCAGTGAACAATTCTTAAAGTAATGTAAAGTAAATACCAGATGAGATTATGGGGACCGTCTATTCACACATCCACACATCTACACATCCACGGGAACCTGTAATGACGGGAATCATTGCGCGTGGGTTACCTACACATCCACGGGTAGCCTCACGGCCGTAGATGTGTGCCCATTCGCGCTGACTCAGTGCCCATTCGCGCTGACATGGTTCAAAGTCATCGCGCATGGTCCCGTGGATGTGTGAACATGCGCGATGACTTGACGCCCATGCGCGATGACTCGACGGCCATGCGCGATGATCCACACATCCACAGATGACGGAAATCATCACGCATGGTCCCGTAGATGTGTGCCCATTCGCGCTGACTCAGTGCCCATTCGTGCTGACATGGTTCAAAGTCATCGCGCATGGTCCCGTGGATGTGTGAACATGCGCGATGACTCAACAGCCATGCGCGATGACTCAACAGCCATGCGCGATGACTCGACAGCCATGCGCGATGATCCACACATCCACAGATGACGGAAATCATCACGCATGGGCCTGTGGATGTGTGATTTTTAGATGTGTGGGTTTTTTTAGATGTGAGAATAGACACGGCCGAGATTATGCACGCTCAATTTAAACAAAAGAACCGTTATATAGAGTGGTTTCGATTTGATTTGATTTAATCTTTCAATCTAATGAGAGATCCAGAGTGCACGCTGATTGCTGTGCGATCCACCTGTAGCTGTTACATTAGGCCCGACACTGAAAGTCAGCTTGATAAGCTTAAAAAAAATGATGAAAAAATTAAATGTATATATGTTTTGCTACCAATAGGAGCGCGTGGTGACGATACACCGTGAGCGGGTGGGCGGTCTCGGACTGAGCGTTAAGGGTGGCCGTGAACACAACCTGCCTGTTCTCATATCACGGATATTTAAAGACCAAGCAGGTAAGAAAAAATATACACTTATAATGTAGATCCTAGAAATGCATTTCCTTTCTTTATCCCAGTAGTAAAAAGAAAAGTGTATACATCTTTTATAAGTATAAGTCGGAAACAGAACGACACTGGCTTCGAAGGGATATTTGTTCAGGATTTTTTTTCTCAAAATCACTGTATATATAAATATTCACTGAAACTTTCTCTTTTCAGCTGATAAAACTGGTCAACTATTTGTAGGCGATGCAATAACAAAGGTAAAGTCATACCATTGTAAAAAACTACACAAGCTTGAAGCTTCAATAATAGGATTGTATCCCGTAGGATAAATTTGGAATATATATATATATATAAGCTTGATATCTAAACATATGTCACTGATTGACCATTTCATCAGAATGCATACATGATATAAAACTGATGCTTAATTGGGCAAACTTTTTATGATACACTGAATCCTTAGCCTCTCAGTAAAGAAGCAGTCCCAACACTATTAATTGCTTTACGTTTTGCAATATTTTTTTTATGTTAATGTCTCAACTTAATGCGCCAATAACTTCAGGTCAATAACTTTAACATCGAGTCTTACCGACATGACGACGCCGTACAGGCCTTAAAAAACGCCGGGGATGACGTCACGTTAACCGTCAAGTACTTTAGGCCCGCCTCCCTCTTCCTCAATCGGAGTGAGTGATATTTTAATTTCACATAAGGGATTTTTTTTCCTTCGTTTTTGTTTAAGGGAGTTGTAAGTGGGTTTTGGATTGATCAGTGTCGCATTCTGTTTTGATAACTCAATAAAGTTCTAAATGCTACATACTGTATAATCAAACCTTTTGACCTCATTCAATGTGAGATTTTTGTAATATGCACCTTACCATGGGCTTTAAACGAGTACACAAAATTACAAAAATCTTATAACCTTAAAACATAATGCAACCATAAGTAGAGGCTCAACTCTGAATGTTTTGTATCAACTAGGGGCAGATCCAGAGCCAGTGCTCTAGGGGGGAGGGAAACGATGCCCCTCCCCCCCTCCCTTATAAAAATGAAAAATGAAATCAGCAGATTTACACAGATCTTTCAATTTTAAGATGCCAAAATGTTGACCCCTGGGTCTAGGGGGGGGGGGGGGCAATTGTCCCATTTGCCCTGCCCCACTTGCATCCGCCACTGCTGACTATTAGTAGGTATCGTGTAACTGTAAGTAGATGCTCCACTCCATTACAACTACTACCTAACTGTAAGTAGAAGCAGTGCCCCACATACCATGAGCTGAACTTACTCTCTGTAGCGGCGCTTGCAGACCGGCGGCAGGGCCGTGACGAGGAGAATAACCAGCCGGACCCGGAGGAGCCTCGCCTGGAGAAGACGTGGACGGACGCCGTGACCGTGCCCCTCCTGTACTCCTACATCAGCCGCCACGTGCCCGGCACCGACAAACTCAGGTAGGGCCTTTTTTCCATTTTCATATTTTTCATGTTTTTTTCTTCTGTTTTCTGTTTTTCTTTCTTTCTTTCTTTCTTTTTTCTTTTTGCGTTCTCTTTTTTTTTTCATTCAAGGTAGCATTCTCGCAGATCTAGAGAGGAGACCCCTGCCGCCTCGTGTCAACAATCCTATAAGCGAGGTTTGCGAGCCAACATTATAAGGGTTCATTCTGTGAAATCAACGAAATGCATTATGTACGACGATATAGTCGCAAAAGTGTTCTTCTGAGTTTACCTTTAGTTTCCAAAATCGTTAAGAATTTCGCATATTTCCGACTTTCAGAATGTTTTTTGTGCGGCTTTCTTTTTATTATTTGTGATGTACAAAATCCTTAGCAAATTGATATTCTAAAATATTGTATTGTTGTCCTTCATATATGAATTTTCCTAAAGATAACCATTGTTATATAGAGATATAATCAAAAACGCTTGCTGTTGACTTCAGTAAAACGTACATTGTGTGATAAGTGTGCATTATTAATAATTATATTAAAAAACTTTGTAATTTTTCTAGTCGCGCACCAGCGTCATTAAATTATGTGAAGGATAGATAAATTCCTCAAAATATATTATTTGAATCCGAAATGATCTTTCCATTTCCTTATTCGTAGACCGAACGCCTTCGAGGTGGTGGGAGTGGACGGGTCGACGTCGGGCGTGGTCCACTGTGACGACACGCAGTCCCTCAACGACTGGGTGCAGTGTATCAACCACAACATCGTCCTGCTCAACCACCAAAACGTACGTCTTAGATTACGTTTATATATATATATATATATATATATATATATATTTCAACCACCAAAACTATTATTACTTCAATAGGTGTTAATGATAACAGCACATTTTTGGTGATAAAGTCGTAAAATAACGTTTTGAAGTAGAGGTTTCGTTTCGTTTCAATGTATACCAATAAAAATATCTGAAAGATGACGTAGCAATGCTGGACAATGCAGTAATGAAAGACAAAAATTAATCATCATTTTTGATGCCTTGCGCTATACAAAGATATAATGATATAAATGTAGTGTAAGTAAGGCATCAAAGGAGGCATACCGGATTTGAATTGTTCTTTTGTTGTTGGGCACTGGGGTGTGTGATTGGGCTATTAGCACCTCCCCCACTCCCCCTCTCCCCCACCTCCACCCATGATTGGTCAAGGCAGTCCCCTCAGATCACAGTGTCATGGACCTGATTGACAGGTGAGGGTGGTGTGGGTCCCGCCCCTCCCCCCCCTCCTCCCTTTCCAGCCCCACGTCCTATGAGTCCTCAGAAGTGCCGCGTCATCGGGGGCCGTGCACGCGACGGGTGGTTCTAATTATACCCCTCCCGTGGTCAGTCCCGGGACCCGGTGGGTCAGGGGCCATCAACAACTCACAGTGTTACACTGTTGCACAAAGCGCCGGGAAGGGTGGGGGACCTGTCCGACCAATCGACAGTCAGAATGTGCGAAGTGCCCAGTCACCTGGTCACCGTTATGATTATGCCTGTCTCATCACCGAAAAAGCACAAATTTATCTGTAATGTCAACATGTTCCAGGGGCTCCGATAATACAAGCTTGCAGAGGGAGGTTTAGATATTGGTCCCGTGAACGCCAACCTGTACATGTGATGTCATTAGATCCCTAAAATAGACCAGGATCAAGGGGAGACCCCTCTCAGGTCGTAAGGGACTCAGGTAAGGGCCTATCATACCAGTTTAGGCCCCAACGAACATCTGGCACCCTGCCAAACTAAACTGAATGAGGGGGATCACGACCACAGGGGCATATACAAGGGTTTTACCACACTGAGACCCAGCGATGTTCTCCACTCGCTTTCGGTTATGCTTTAGTTTATACCGTCATTTGATAGTTGAATTCTTGTACGCTTTTAAATACGCAAGGCATCTTCGGCCGGCATCATATGCCGGTCGAAAATCTTCGATTTCTAGTTATTTGATATTGTTAATTTTTGGAATTGTTGAAACCTTCTCCCGTCAGATGATATATTACGTACGGTCATTTAAAGACATAAGATTATCTCTGTACACATATTTGTTCTTGGGCTTTTTGGTGTACCTTTCGCTAATCTTCATTTATAAAAGCAGGCTATATTTAATTGATATTTTCTTTCTTTCAGATTACATTGCAAAACAAACTGTTACTACCCTCACAACAGGTAAGTTCTCTATCTTTAATAACATCTGTAATTACTGATTACATGGGTCATTGACCACTACTGATGAGTGTTTCAATCCACCAAAGTAGGGTTTTCAGTCCAAATAACTGAAATATTTTGTCTTCTTGTTGTAAAACTTTCACTTAAAAAGACACCACCAAAACATCAACTATTCTCCCACCGAAAAATCTTTAATTGTCAAGTTTTCCTTTTAATTAAAACTTAACTCTCTCTATTTCTCATGTCAGATCACCCACATGTGCTGGACGTGTGAACGTATGTCGGCGGCCCGCCACTGGCAGGCCTGGAAACCCCAGATGTTGGCCATCAAGGGCGGAGAGGTCTGCCTCTTTGACGCCGCACCGGTACGTATTGTTAAGGCTGTATTCCACTGTTTGATTTCCTGAAATAAATGGGAAAGCTTACTAAACTGCCTCAGGTTTTATATCTATAGAATTGAGGAAAAGAAATCACTTTTATATCATACACATCCGATTTTATACATATATCAAAGTGTCACTAAAAAGACCGCTTCCAACAATTTCCAACCTTAAGTTTGGTTCACAACTTCTGACAAAGGGTCAACAGATTTGTAACAGAATTATCCCAAAATCATGAACATACATGTAAGATATACTATTGATTGATCGTTTCAACTCAAAACAAAAGCCCTATCATATAAAAAAAATAGTGTCATTCCCAACATAACTTTATTGATTTCAGGTGAAAACACGAGATTGGGTTCGATGTGAACGGTCTTACAAAATCTACGAATGCCTATTCAGGATATTGAAGGTAAGTTTTCAATATTTTGGCAGTCCTTATTGTATATATTACAGCCTTGAAAATCGCATACAACAAAACATAAAAAAACATATAAACAAACATCTTAATAAATGCCTCACAAGGTTTGCGAAATCTGAAACGTTCCTGAAAGAATAAAGTTTCCCATCGTTATTCTTTTAAAACTCACCTTTCATCTGTAGTCCAGTAACATCAACCGACGAAGAAATGTAAGTTCTGTATTGGAATTCTTCACATTATAAGATTTAGGTGAACTAAGGCATCAGAGCATACCCTCCTTTCCCATATCCCACTATACATTACAACTTGTTTTGCCAGAACAGGCCACCAGTGCTTATAGTCATGATCACACACTTTACCACAAAGACACTTATGTACTGTGAATGTTGTGCGTTTTCCTGTCTTTCTAAATAGTGAATTTTGTGTGTCCATTCAATCACAGTAATAGAGAAACAATCCAGCTCCTTCAAAGAACAAATGATAATTTGTTTTACACTCCGTTTAATAATTCCTGCTTATGATAAACAAAAATCGGTACATATATCAAAATTCCACCAAGCCGTATAATTTGTTTCTTCAAGATTACTTTATTTTTGTGTTGGGGATGTTAATTAAGCCCTGCTTTTACTTAAGGCAACATTTACTTTCGTGGCCCTGTTTTTTTGGTATGGTAGATATAGGTATTGGGCTTCATAATTAGCAGTATATTGTGGAAAAACTTTGTGGGATACATTTTTTACCACAAATTCTATATAGTTATATTATACCACAAATTCCATGAAAACCTTGGCTATAGGGTAATTTCCTGATTTCTAAGTGTCATCATTAATTGCTTTTCGAGCGCACTATGAGTGGGTTATGTCCGGAGAACCTATTTCATATATAAACTTATCTTAAATAATTTGATAGTTACTTGTCGAAGTTATCATTTATAATGGTTTACAGTAACAAGTACATAGTCACACGTTTTTCTGACCATAAAAGAGAT
Organism: Lepidonotus clava; assembly: GCA_936440205.1. Taxonomy (NCBI): domain Eukaryota; kingdom Metazoa; phylum Annelida; class Polychaeta; order Phyllodocida; family Polynoidae; genus Lepidonotus; species Lepidonotus clava. The sequence goes on from OW387138.1 coordinate 13,793,591, forward strand.
ACATTTCGGAACATGTAAAATCAAATCTGGCTGTTCATTGGAATCAATACTGTTCCTTATCACCTTAAAACTCATAACATACAATCGATAGCAACTGCTGACTCCTCGGATCTACCTTTGATGCGTCATATATACAGATGTGCACATTACCAGTAACGGGGACCGTCATATTCGGTCAGAATTACTATTGGAAAAAATTTAAAAAAAAGATCAACTACATTACCCAATTACTTAATTGCGATTGTTTCTACTACTAAAATACATCCTTCTTTTACAATAGGCCTTTTCATGGATATTGAGCTGAGAATACTAGTAAATAAAGTTATAAAGCTAAACTCTTGACTTTTTCAGGACTCGGAGTTGCTGGACGGACGACAGCACTGTCTGGTGGTCCAGTCGGGGGAGGGGGAGAGCCACTACCTGAGTGTCGAGTCACGGCAAGACCTGCTCACACTGGAGAAGACCTGGTACCGGGGCACGCTGCTAGCCGTCAAACACCTAGGGGTAAGTAGATTACCTGGGAGTAAGTTTAAAATACCTGGGGGTACGTTTCAAATACCTGGGAGTATGCAGAAAATCAGGGGATGAGTCAGACACCAGAGGATAAGTAAAAATAGTTAGGGGAAGAAACCTGGGGGTATGTGAAATAACATAGGGGTAAATAATGATATATGAGGAGAAGACCTGGTACTGGGACACGCTGCTCGCTGTCAAACACCTGGGGGGTAAGTAGATTACCTGGGGGTAAGTCAAACACCTAGGGGTAAGTTTAAATATCTGAAACATTGGGGTACATATAATATTGAAAAATCTGGAGTAGGACCTTTGGCTTGGTAAAAACAACCGGGGCAAGGAAAATGACCTGGGGGTAACTTTTTTTTTAAAAATCGGGGTTAGTAACAAATACCTGGGATAAGTTAGATACTTGGGAGTATGCTAAAATAAAAAAAAAGTACCTGAAGTAGGTTAGCAATAAGGGGCAAGGGCTATTTTTCTGTTCAAGTGTAAATTTGAGATAAACGAACATATGATATAACTATTAAAAATGTTGAAACTGCACTAAACTCAACGACGATGTGTTGGACTTGATATAACTATAGATCATATATTTTGGGCTGGTGTTCAGTGAAAACAATTTGCATTTCATTTTTATTTAAAAGAATTTTCTACGTGGCTCATATGAACCTTGGAAGTATTTCATTGTCTTATTATTGATGGGGTTATGGATACTTGGATGTTTCAGAGTAAGACGTTCGGCTGTACGTGGCGGGGCCGTCTCTCCGGGCTCACCCTGGACCTCAACGTCGGATTCTCCCTCTACGACAGCGAGTCGAAGGTGAGTAAAACAACGAATATTCAACTTAATTCTAAATCAGTGGCTCATATTCATAATGATTCTAGAACACTAACCCATCATAATTCTATACCAGTAAGTAGTATTCGTCATAATCCCGTTACACAGTAGAATTTGATTGATAAGTAAAGTCGGTTAGATAGAAATGCATGACATGACTTTATATTATTTTTTTTAATCATCAAGGGGTCCCCCCAACTCATACAATTTGTTGATTCTAGTGACATTAAAGCAACGACGTATTTCACATTATATCGAGGCTATTCATTTACTAGTGCGAATTCAGGCATGTTATTTTTAAATATGTTATTCTTCGTTTAATCATTGTATGTAAAGCAGCGTTTTTCATTTTGTATCAGGTTGGGCTTATGTTAATTGTTCATCTTTTATCTTATGTTATTCTTTTATCAGTATTGGGAGTGGTATCAAATAAGCAAGGTTTTTGACATTTAATCATAGGAATGAAGCCAAATAAAGTTGAGATGTGACATTCTCATTCTGCTGTAAAAAGTTAAGGTTCAGATGAATGAAAGAATGTTTTACAGATGTTGTGACACAACATTTGAGTTAAATGCAAACTTGTAGGCATGCTAGCTTTATTGGAAGCTTATCTGCGTTCAATTTCTGTTATAGAAGAACAACACTGCGCTTGAATTCATTATAAGAAAAAAGTTATTATATAAATTAAAAGAAACTATTATACGATGTGTGCAAAAATAGTATTATTATGGAATAAATGAATATCTAATCTGTATGGTTAAGTTTATAAAGAGAAACATGGATTATAAACATCCTTATGAATCCGGTTTTTATAAAAGTATTTTTGCCAATAGAAATTTCGGATAAGACGAATTGGACAAAGTTATCTGAGAAAAATCCTTTTACACAAACTTCTTCCTTTCTTGGCTCCGCTAGCCTACACTAGCTGCAGCATTGGCACATTTTGCACGTAAAATGTTCCCGTAAATGTTTCCATTTTGCAAGTTCCTCGTTCATTTTCAAGCTTTAAGTTCCCTTTTGCTGTCACACGCGGCATTCTTTTTCTGCAGAAGCTGCTCTTGAAAAAAAACTAGAATTTTACGAGTTTCTATATAAAACTTGATGAAATACTTTTAGATCCTTTAAATTTTGTTTTCATCGGTGCACATAACTAAAAAAAATTAGTGACGAATCATGGATCTGGGACCTTACTTTGTTTTTGAATTCAAACCCCTTAAGAGCTTAATAGATTTGCCTTTCCTTACTTTATTCATTTATCATAACATGATTATCAATATTGATTTATTACCTAAATTAGCCAATCAAATTAAAACGCATTAGTAGAGAAGGGAATAATCAACCCTGATAAAAAGGAAAGGTAAAAGACGTTACACTGGAAAAATACTAGCTTAATGAGGGGGACAACTACTTTTTTGGGCCTTTGGATACCCGCAATAGGTTATCAGTTTACCATACCAGGAACTTTCTTTGCCACTGGTTCCTGCCAAAGTACACCAATAGCCTATAGCTAATACCCAATGGCCCAGAAAAGTAGTTCTACTCCTCATTGAAAGTAATTTAATACTCAATTCTATAAACATTAACTTTCAGAGTTACATGTGGAGTTACCGCTTCTCTCAGCTGAAGGGTTCCTCCGACGACGGCAAAACCAAGCTCAAACTGCACTTCCTGGACGACCAGTCCCAAAATGTGGAGACTAGGGTGAGTAGGGAGGATAAACTAAATTTTGTTGGTTGGTTATTGGTTGCTTTACACCCTAATTAGCTATTAGGGACATAACAAGGGCAGTGATGGTGATCGAATCTATGAAAAGGTAGAGACCATACCCGTACACTTTTACCGAGGCAGGTGTGCCTGGTACCATTGACATAATATTATAAGATAGGCCCAGACACACAACATCCAGTGGCAAAAGGCCTTTGATATCCCTGTCTTGACAGAGGGGGAAAGCAAACTACAATTTGTATCTGATTCTATATCGCTTTGCAATGAAGAAGAAAAGTACTTTTTAGGCCACTATCTGCCAGCTAACAGTCAACCATAATCAGTCCATGTCTAGGTTGCTGGCTAACTGGAGCAAGAAGTGAAGTCACTTTTCCTCATCTTTGTGTGAGATTCACATTCTTAAATTCTGGCAGTGTATAAGGAACCGTCATTTATAACCTTGGGATCCAATACTAGATTGTTGTCTCCTTACAAAGAAATCTCACTTCTGACATGGAATTTCCTTTAGTTTTGTTTAGCTTGTGATCTATTTAGGACATTTGCTTTTCTGACTACAGGACTTATATTCCTGCACTAATACAAAAGAAAAGAAAATCTGCATATTCATTCCTAATGTAAAGTTGCTATTCAAGTATTCATTTTTCTCATTTCAGGAACTGGAGTGCACCAACCTTCAAACACTACTCTTCTCTATGCACGCCTTCCTCTCCGCGAAGCTCTCCTCCGTTGACCCCAACTTCCTGTCAACCCTTTGACCTCTGACCTTTGACCTCCACAAGTGTAAAAACAAATTGTTACTGTTAGGCAACATAGAAATTCTCATGAGTTTCATAATCTCTTTATTTTTGTATTTCTCTGTAAAAAGGGGAAAAGGCTCACAAATATATACACACAGAAGTGCATGATGTAAATGCATGATATATGATAACTCATGTATGATGTATACTAGATTGGGTAAATGTCAAATGAATTGTAAAGATTATAAATGTAGTATGCTATTGAAGTACTCCTCATATTTTGTACTTTCTGTTAGATGAAAGGGTGAAACTGAAGCTTACTTGTTCCTAAAGCTCTGAGTATTGAATGTTTCCCACTTTTGTTATAACTAAAGAATTTCAATCTTGCACACCTTGAAACATAGAATTTTAAACAAAATATTTCTTGACACCTTATTAAAACATAGAGAAACAGATATTAGTGATACTGGTGAAATCCATTTAATATCAAATAATCTACTTAATATCACTCTTTCATGGTACTTCATTGACTCTATATTGCACTGATAAAATTAAATGTCACATATACAGCATCCCAGGATTTAATATCACATAACTTGCCTGTTGTTAGAAAGTGATGAGTAAGCACAAATACACAAAATCCATTCCTTACAGTATTGATAATACATATTCAAACTGGCTAGGAGTACATGGATTTCAACTTGATCACATCCTGTTCAGCATAAAAGGAGAACTAAAAGGTTCCTTGTTGTTATCATTAACATCCCTTGTTGGTGTACAAATGAACCATTAGAGCTTATTGTTGTTACCTTAGAGATGCCAAGATGATATTGACTTGGCAACTGTATAAAGGTGTGAAATATATCTTTTGTACTTTTCCACATTCTTGTGTGTCTTTTTCAAGGGCCCTTTTCTAATGGTTATTGTTGAATAGCAAAACTTTGTTTAGCAATAAATTTCTCTTTATATTTACATATTTGACCATTTAAAGGTTAATCACCCATATTTTCGTAACTAATTAGGGATTTTGTTATTATTGTCCCATCATCAGTGATTTTGTCTGTCAGAAAAAGATTTCTCACCTAACAATCCCCTTTTGGGGTTAGTTTGCAATGACATCACTCCTTTTTTTGACAGATGGTTAACTCTTCACTAAGTGACACTAATCATAAAATGCCTGAAAAGTTATGAAAATATGGCTCCAGAATATCTAAATCGAAAGTGTTGAGTAATAATGGCTTTTTCGAAACAGGCCCTTGACGAAAGTGAAATGTAGTTTGCTGTGTTGTGTGTTACATAACATTGGACTCTAACTGCAGTGCAGGTAATTATTAGATTTGTAGTTTGAAATTTGAAATTCGGGAGGGTCCCAAGCACTCTTTAGCTCTTTTGGAATGATATAGCAAAATTGTTTAGGTTTTCTTTCATTGAACAACCTTCAGTAATCCGAAATTGAAATCATAAACGTCCTGAAAATGTGAATTTGACTATTGGATTCATCGAAAAATTCATCCCATCTTAAGTGTCAAAAAAGGGTATTACTCTAACTATGTGACAAAAGTCATTCAGACCTATACTTCAGTCCTAAGGGTACCGTATAAATACATATAATATTATATTGCTTATGCAACTATATCATTGTGAATGCAGAACCGTGTTGTGTTGTCTTCAATGTGTAAGTTTTGTTTTTGCATGTTTTTTTTTTCTTTTACTGATTTTGATTCCTGAATTGTTATTGACATTTTGCTATCTCAAGTGTCGATTTTAGATTGTTGGAAATCTTAACTCTCCTTTACACAATTATGTCTAAAATGTTTATGTTTAGAATATACTTCCAACAAGGCGCGGGTGAAATGAAATGTAAAATATAGCCATTGATATTACAAAATCAGACGGACATTTTTCACTATTTTATTTGAATGTCATGTTTGTTTGCTTATGTTTGTTCATAGGTCTGTCTTAGGTAGATAGATGTCAGTGTGTGCTTATGAAAACCTCTGTTAAGCCTGTATTCCACTAGGCTATACTGACAATTAATACTTTGGTAATTTTCAAATAATTCATTCATGCTATATATCTTTGAAAGGGTATTTAAAATCCTTCCAAATGATATCAAACATGTCCATAATTCACAGATATTCACATTTAACGCTAAGTAAATTTAACGATTACAAAATTTTCGAAATCGCAAGTTAAATTGCCTCATGGAATACAGGCTTTAGGCTGTATAATAATGCATGTATATATGTAGATGCACTTTATATGTAATTATATCACCTATATCAATATATTTACCTGGGTGCTACATATACAGAGTGAGAACTACAAACTGAACGTCTCAAAGAAGTAGGCCTCTTTCACAACACAATAGAGAATATGTCCACTTTTAATTATAAAAGTATTAAAGAAAGGTTAGTGTTGCCTATGATTCTGTCTCAGTTTTTTTTTCTTGCTTGTGTGAAAATATTGTCAGAAATAGGTAAATTATTTGTATAAAAATGAACTGGTTGGAACACAAAACGAGAGAATTGTGAAATAGATAAAACCTTATAGGTGTCTAAAAGTGAGGTAAAAAGAATTTGTTGCATAAGGTTTCAATTTCAAATGTGCATAATTAACTCTTTAAGTTTAAGTAATTATTGATGTATTCAGTTGTTATCATAAAAAAGCGTTTTTGTTATGAGGGCCTGCACTTAAGAATGCAGGACGTTATTTGTCTGAATGTGGGCCATATTCTTGTAACTGAATAAGCTTATGGACTATTTTATGATAAGTTCCTCAAAGTCCGTGATTTCATCTGTCATAAAAAGAACTGATGGTGTAACAAAAACTCCCAAACACAGGATTGTTGGATTTCAATGTTTTAGTTTTTGCAAGAGATGGAATCAATAACTATGAAATGCTAATCACACAATCCTTGATTAGGTACCAAAATATGGCTCCATAGTTATATGATTAGTTACCCAAAAGTGTGGGCTTACCATTGATTTCAACCAGATACCTCCTTCCCTATCAGTATGTAAAGCCCCATACCCACTAAGCGACTTAAGCAGCGCTGGGCAACTGGGAGAGTCGCCCGTGAAATCGTTGGGTGACTGGATCTTCACATGCGACTCCCAGTTGGTATGGTTGGCATTATGGGCGACGGGCAGGGGGATCGCTAGGAAAATCATTGGTAAATTATCAAACTCGCTTAATATTACAGTCGCATGAAGACAACGACGATTATTCAAGTTGCCCGTCACTGCTAAAGTCGCTTAGTGGGTATGGCCCTTAAATGTTCAAGTGACAAAGAAAAGCCCTGAATCGACTAGGCAACTCCGACTTCTGGAAATTTGGTAACTTCTCATCAATGATATTAAGCGTGCCTGTAGTTAACCTTTATTCCCAAATATGATTACTGAAATCTCGAGTAAAAAAAATGACTTGTGGAATACAACCTTTAGGCACTCGAAACAAGTTGTAGGATACAACTTTCAAGGTTTTGTAACGTTAAACCTAACAGAATATAATTGTTGCCTCCACATGATAATCCTCCAAATGGTATAATCCTCGGTGATGTAAAGTGCATTGAATTTTATTTTTAATTTTTATCCTGTTGCTCAAACAAAAGTTTCTGAATTTGAAACGTTCATAGAAGAGTATCAATCTATAGGCCCACCCATCTAGGGAAATAGTTATTCTATGTGAAATGAATAGTTAAATATTGCATTTGATTTGGAAGACTTGTGTTTTAGTTTAAAGTTTTTCCCCAGTAACAATGAAATAGTGAGCAAATTTTATCATCGTGCTATTCGCAAAATAGGTCATGGGTTGAAACTCCATTGCAAAACGTGTTTTTTTTCATCTTAAACGTCAAATATTTATACCATCCTGTCTTAGTTCGACGGAGATGAATTTGAGATGTACTTTGCATAATATAATTTATTGGTTTCTTCTATAATCAAATGGAATATTAAAAGACAAACTTGGCCATTTTTATTGTACCCTCTACATTTAAAATACGTGCCTCCTTTGATTCTGTAAAACCCATGGTTATTAATTCTGAGGAATTTTTAGAATTCTACGGAGTTTATGCGAAACACAATCCCCAGGACGCCATAGATCTCTATATAACCATTTTCTATGTCGTAAATCACATTGTCTGATCACCTCGATGTAAGTTTAAAAGATTTGGTTTAATTTTCAATTCATATAATTTATCTTATTGAATTGACCCGCGCTTCCTATTAATTTTAAAAGAATAAGAAGTCAAATACCGGTAAATATCATGGCGTCACTGTTGATTTCCGTCATGAAACTTGTTGAAGTTACCATGGACACTCACCCCTAATATTGGGAGGCCACCTAATAAGACGTTCAAAGAAACATTTAATAAAGTATGTTAATCGACACAGACTCCAATGTTGTAGTTGATGTTGTCTTTATGTTTTGCAATATTAATGTTTAATTATATTACAAAGGATCACCGGACTTGGCAGATTGCAATGCAAAATATAGTTTTATTCACGTTCATGCATATCTACTTGTCTTCTATTTGATGAATATATATAATATCAATTATTTCTTAGTCCCCTAGAGAAAGCATATTGGAAGAAAACTTGCTTATCCTATCATTAACATACATATCTCTATATGACCTATTTAAAATAAGATTATTTCATTTAACCTATAAAATCATCTTATTTACCGCCTAAACTACATAAAACCCAATTCTGATATACCTGCACAAGATATCTATAGTGAAATCATCATTATATCTCAAACGAATCAAAAGTTGACTTTTCCAAAATTTGCTTCCTGAGTGGGTGACCCAGCTCTTCCATAGGTTTAGCATTGGGCGTTTTCAAGCGGACCGCGCGACTGGGTACTACTGGCGCCATCTGGCGTTTTACTGGTGTCGCCGACTGTTGGTGAAAGTTAGCATTTGGCTCTAAATGGCCAAAACGTCCGCCTATTCTTTAGCATTGGGGGTATTTTCAACTCGTGTTTTCTTGGTTAAAAATGATATCTAGGTAGGTAAAAGTGGTAAATAAGGTTAGATAGCAATAGATACGAATTTTCAGAAGCATTAGCGAGACTCTGATTGATTTATTTACTGATCTAGAGACATTTGAACGGGTCCACTTGGAGAATCACTTTTATTCTATCAAAATTGATAACATACATTAAATCACTCTATTTTGTGATAGAAAACGAATCAATCTCTTTAGAATGATTCAGGTTAAATGTACAACTCATAAAAAGTGCAACGTTTCAGCTATTTACTTCACCAAGGACAAAAACGTTATCCCCTTTATTTCCTATTTATTTCAGTTCACTCTGGTTTCACTGATTCCCTGGTCTCTCATAAAATCCAAATTGATTTCAGAAAATTAGTTTACTTGCCTATGAAGCCTTTTCAATTGAATTTGGCCTGATACAGTAGAATAGAAGCTTACAGGACACAAAACAAAATAGGCCCAATGCTAAAGAATAGGCGGACGTTTTGGCCAATTTGAGCAAAATGTTAACTTTCACCACTAGTCGCCGCCAACCGTACTCAATAGATGGCGCCATAGGAGTTTAGACATTCTGCAACGAGATCACTAGTTCCTCTTTGTGTAGTCAGAGAGCTTCCTTGAGGCATAACCAGACAAAATTCCAAAGAGTCGATGTGGCTCTCAAGGCTAAAACCGACAGGGTGATATGAGAATTTCTTAAAGTCAACAAGGCTGCAGGGGCCCCAGTAACTACAATTTGGGCTTTAAAAATATCATAGTTGTTATAGGATATAAACTATCCTGTAATTAAAAAATATGTTGAGAATTATATGCGACAAAGACACGGACAATTTTGAAATTTGACATGTAATGTGCATCACTCCTCACGTCGAGAGCCCCACAAATAAGTGAACACGAGGAAATCGTGATTATATTGAAAGGACAGGATAAAAAGTAAAACCATAATTTTCCTTGTAGTTTTTTATGATTTATTTTAAATGTGGGATTACTAATAAATTATTTTAACCGATGTACGAAATGCATGGGGGCCTACTATCGATATATATACAGTGCCGGAATTTTAGATCCGCCACTGAATGCAACAAATGCAATGAATAACAGAAACTCTCAAATTAAACTTAATGCTAGCTCTGAAAAAGAAGGAAATCAAAAAATACCCCTTTGCGATAATACATGTAGGCCCATATTCGTACACATATTGGACGCTAGACAGCATTGCTATAAAGAAACTGAAGGTTATACTACTGCAATAAATAAAGCACTTTTTCAAAAGGAAAATTATTATTACATGATAGCTTTTTTTGTCTATGTTTATGACTCCTTCAAAAATATACAAATACATTGTACATGTTGTTTAGATACATTTTGCAGTATAGTCAAGGCACGTTTTTGGAAGTTGTCAGCGACGCTTTTCACTTTTAAGGCCGCATTATACTATGCGTCGGCTGGTTCGCGTTTGGGCCGTTTCATACGCGTTTTTGCCCACGCGAATAGCAAAGGCAATCTTGGAGACCCAACGCGTAGTGTAATATAGGAAAACACGACCCAACACTAGCCAACGCGACCCAACGTGACCCAACGCGAACCCAAACGTCCAGTATAATATGCTTCGCGTCAGGTTTCATTGGTATTCCAACGCGACCCGACGTGTAGTATAATATGTCTCTAACGCATATCAGACGCGTTGGGTGGCGTTGCGCAACGCGACCAGACACCCGACGCATAATTAGGGCTTTAATCCTTTAGCTCACGATACTCACCTCCCCTGTCACATTGCATTGTTTTGTATAATACTAAAGTAGTACGGAATCATTAGCTATAGATTGCAGTGTATTTATACAGTAAAAAAATAAATGTTAAATATGGAAATTTCATATATAATCCACAGCTAGGTGATGTATAAACGTTATTTTTAATCAATCATCTGTAGAAATGATTATACAATATACATTATTTCTGTATACATGGCTATCATAATTCTCACTAATAGAACATAACATACGAGCATTAATACTATACAATTTGCAAATGCAATCCATACATAGTCGCGGACACCTAGTTATAAACAGTCAATGGTCTAGGTGTCTACAACTATATATTTATAAGCTCCAACCTATCCCCTACCCCAATACTCTTAACCTCACTACACTTGGCAAGATACCCCCTGTAGCAACCAAAACGTTGCCATGGCTTCGGCAGAACTCGTCTCACAAATAACTGACTGGGCAAAAAGGACCTTTTCCTTGCAGCAGCCAAAACACTATGGGTGGCTTTTCGGATCTGTGACAATCATAGGTAAATTGCTATTTTATACATTATAATTTTCTACTATTATAAGGTGGAAATGTGCTACAGTCTGAGCGATAACGGAGGTTTGAAAGGAACCAAATGGTTGGCACATAGACAGGTTGTACAGGTACGGGCATCACTACCCCCAGGTCGATAAGTAGGTACAGACTAACACCTTTACCTGCTTGCACTATGATATAAATAAGAGAAATATAGGCCTATGTCACTGTGTTATTACTTGTATGCACTGATCGTACGTCCTTCATAGTAATGATAATTCTAGTAATTAATACATAAAATAAGTGTATATTGTCTCCCTGATATGCATATCAGCTGGATGGTTATTCAATTACAGGGAAAGATGGGGTGAATTGGGGTGGGGCGTAGGGCGTTGGCTTGTGTGAGCAATCTAGCCTACATATTTCTGCCAAAATTTTGATTTAATTTAATTGTTTGAAATGACACACCACTATTTCTAAAGTTTCTTGATTCCTCCGTGCATGACATTAAACTATATGTATAGACATAGGCATGTGACATTTATTTTAACAAATTTTGGAATTCTATCACAAAATGCTTCTGAGATACGTCACGTACGTTTTTGTGCCCATGTATATTTTATTGTTTCAGGATAGTATAACACCTATAATAATTTCTTGTATTTTCATTTTGCAATTATGAACCTACTCATCATTCAGTATCATCTGTTTCCTACAGGGGTCGGGCTATACAGTATCAGGAGGTACGTTGCTGGGGGTAACTTCACCAGTGATGTCCGCCTTGACGGTAAAACCGTGCTCATCACAGGTAGTAACACCGGCATCGGCAAGGAGACGGCGAGGGACATGGCTGCCAGAGGTAAATAATATGTATTTTGAAATGACAACTTGAGGATTTATATGAAAGAATATATAATGGGTGTAGACCCTTAAAATCGACAGGGCGACATGGCCATTTCTTAAATTTGACATGCGACATGGAGCTTAGTGACATGAAGAAAAAAATAAAGGACATGACATAGGGTATTTCTTAAATTCGACATGCGACATGGAAGGTTCTTAAATTCGACATGGAAATTGAAAAGATAGTGACAGGGGACATGGTCATTTCTTAAATTCGACACGCGACATATAGGGACCCCCATCTACACCCCTTATATATACATCGGCGCATATAGATAGTGTGACAACTGTATGTTACTACTGATATTATGTAAACCAAAATAACGTTTTAATCTAATAATTTATCAATAATATTTAACCAACAATATTTCGTACTATAAATGACACAGATTCCTCTTCACTTCAATTTTTATGTTATACTCATTGCCTTTCTCTACCAATTCCTTTCATGCATACTTCAATTACGATGCATTATATATTCATAAAAGAAACATAACAAGTGAAAACGATGGAAACTCTGAATATTAAGAATACATAATTATACTGATATTCAAAGCATGGATGGAATTCACAAATTTAAAATCACCAATTCCTGTTGAAACGGCTACATGCTTTTGTACATTTATTCTAACCATCAGAAATCCCATATGACTTTTCACTGTGCAATAAGATGTCCGCATCATTCTAATGACATGCATTGTATCACCATAATTATTGTTGAAATGCCAACGTTTCAGCATAAGGTCCGGCCCTTTTCATACAACCACAGCCTTTACCATCCAGTACATTTGTTCTTTGTTTCACAGGAGCCCGGGTGATCTTTGCCTGTCGTGACGTGGCCAAGGCCCAGAAGGCCGCTGAGGAGATTGGGGAGGAGACGGGTAACCCCAACCTGGTGGTCCACATACTGGACCTGTCATCTCTGGACTCGGTGAGACGATTCTGTAAAGTCATCAAAGACACTGAATCTGAGATCAACATTCTGATTAACAATGCAGGTTAGAAACGGGTTATTTGATTTTTCATACTATTTCATATTTTATATTCCTAGGAAAATGATATTTACATTTAATAATATATAAGCCTAAAGAACACAAATTTATTCAGATACAAGAACAAATAATATACTTCTGTACAACAAGGTATTCAATCAGCGTCTACTTGAATTGCAGTCCTGTAAAATACTATTCATATAAGAAAATGTAACAATCATAAAGATATGTAATCATTACATTATTTTCACCAGTTGTGAGATGCTTCCTCGTGCATGTTTGAGTGTAACGACCAATGAATTATAATAAAATAGGATTATAATTTTCCATTAAAGAACAACATTATACTCTTTGATCATCATTTCTACAATATTACACTTTACAGATAAACTTTTAAGTTACTCCTGAACCTTTAGCTTTTAATGCACACTTCTGATGGACTGTTCATCCTTGAGAGCCAACGAAAATATCTTTTCTCATTCAAGCAGCCTCTACTTTTAGATGTACAACTGTATCTAAGATAAAGATCGATGTCTAATAATATCTAAATATCAATTACAAGTGTAGTATCTAATACATTTTACTCTTAATTCACTAGGTGTGATGGCGTGCCCCCATTGGCGTACTGCCGAGGGCTTTGAGTTACAGCTGGGGACCAACCACCTGGGTCATTTCCTGCTCACCCATGAGCTGCTCGACCTACTCAAGGCCTCCGCCCCGAGTCGGGTGGTCAATGTGTCCTCTCTAGCTCATTCATGTAAGTTTGAAGAGGTCATTTTGTAATGTATCTGAATAGTAATAAATTTTGGTCACTTGCGCTCACTCATGAGTTGCTCGAGCAGTGGAAGGTATTTGAATAGTACTAACATCTGGGTCACTCTGTGTTTCACCCATGCACGAGTTGCTCGATCTATTCAAGGTCTCTGGCCCAAGTCGAGTGGTCAATGTGTCCTCTCTCGCTCATTCATGTAAGTCTGAAGAGGTCATCATTTTGATGTATCTTGATAGTAAAAACACCTGGGTCACCTTATTCTCACTCACGAGCTGCTCAATCTACTCAAGGCCTCCAACCCAAGTTGGGTGGTCAATATATCCTCTCTTGCACATTCATGTAAGTTTGAAGAGATCATTTTGTAATGTATCTGTATAGGAATAACATCTGTTCTCACCATGGATGACTTGCTTCATCTACTCAAGGACTCATCTCCAAGTTGGGTGGTTAATGGCTCCTGGATAGCCCATTCATGTAAGTTTGAAGAGGTCATTTTGTAATGTATCTGTATGGTAAAACACTTTGGTCACTTGTGCTCACTCAAGAGTTGCTCGAGCAATGGAAGGCATACCGCCTCGAGTTGTGTGGTAAATGAATACATGTATTGTTCATTCATATACGAATTCTTAAGAGGATTTCTATCGTTTCCCACTCATGGATAATAAACTAATCAACACTTTATTTTGGGAAATTTCTGCGCAATTAGGCCATTTGGTAGTCGATCAATTTGCTTGCTCAAGGTTCAGCTCATAGCCAGGTAAATGTGTTCTCCTTTGGTAACAGATGGAAAACACAATAGTCAGTGTCATCTAAAGATAAAGAACAACAGAAGTATACAATTTATTGGATACAATGCTTATCTCTTTTTGTAAGTAATCAGAGAATACAACGTTGTTTGTTATTCATATCCATTGATTTCTAAACCTCCATAACTACTGTGAAATAAACTGTATCGTTCTTTGCCCTTCTCATAGGGGGAAAGATTCATTTTGATGACATTAACCTGGAAAAGTCCTACGAACCGTGGAAGGCCTACTACCAAAGTAAACTTGCCAACGTCCTGTTTACCAGAGAGCTACACAACAGACTTAAAGGTATAATTTTATGGAGGGATTATCATGAAGACCTTCTAGAAATATTAATTTTTACATAGTTCAATTTGTAGTACATCTCAGATAAAAAAAGAAAATAGTAATAACTTGGTTACTGATAAAATTTGAAGGAGCAAATATTGACCATATCATCAATAGTTACACAAATTCTTTTCTATATGAATGATTATGAAATTAATGATGACCCTAATTTGTAAATCGAGGTCCTGGCAATAAAGAGGTTTATTCTATTTCATCCTATCTCTTCATCTCTACTTTGTAATTGCAATTTGTATTGCATGTTGTATTGCTGTGTATAACAAAAGTTGATCCTAAAGAATATTAGAACCTTGATTTGATAAAAACAAAACTACCATTTAAACTGCCATTTCATAATTCACACTTGTACTAGTGTCGTAATAGCTATCCCATTAGAACCTAAACCCATTAATTTTTATGAAAAAACACAGGGTGTTCTTTGATTTTATTTTTGGTCAATTACTTGTCCATAAGACAATATTTACAGTTTTCTGCTATTTTCTTCCAGGGACAGGAGTGACCACATATGCCCTACATCCAGGGGTTATTACAACAGACCTGTGGCGTCACCTACCAGCCTGGTTTTCAGTTGCCCACAGCTTGTTTCGCATTGGCTTTAAGACTGCCTTAGAGGGAGCTCAGACAACTAACTACTGCGCCCTGGCCGAGGGCATAGAACAGCACTCGGGGAAATACTTCAGGTAAGTAAAGGCTACACATTATCAATTAAATATTGGGTTAAAGACAGCTGTAGCGGGAGCTCATGCAGGTGACTAACTTGTTGAGGGCATAGATCAGTAATTGGGGCAATACTTTAGGTAAATTCTGGGCATTACCAGTATGGTATCACCTTTAAGATAACATTAGAAGGGGATTAGATGACAAACTACTGCGCCCTGGCAGAGGACATAGAACAATACTTGTGGACATACTTTAGGTAAATGCTGGGCATTACCATTGTGATAATAGCCTTTAGATAACCTTAGAATGGCTTAGACGACAAACTACTGCGCCCTGGCTGAGAGAGTTGAACAGTACTCAGGGAGATACTTCAGGAAAATATTGGGTGTTATCTCTCTCAGGTATTGTCTTAGAAAATGGCGGCATCTGGATGCTGATTATTTAAAAACATGCCTCCTCCTTACCAAAATGATTACCAGGGGCAGATCCAGGGTCTGTCTTCTAGGGGGGGGCAAGATATCTGCCCCACCCCCCTATGATTTACCTTGCAAAATTTCTTCTCAGATTTGGCAAAACTACGAGAGTTCATTTTTTGTCTAGGGGGGGCAATTGCCTCTTTTGCCCCCCCCTGGATCCGCCACTGATTACACCACTTCTTCACCGTTAAACATACAGATTTTTGATTTTTTGTCGTTGAATATTATGTAGGCCTATATTAAGTTGAATATCATTCAGCTTGAATAACATAAACTACATTATTTTCTTCCAGTGACTGTCAGCTGACCCCTGCGGCCCCTCAGGGGGAGGACGACGAGGCGGCGAGCAGGTTGTGGGAGGTCAGCGAGCAGCTCGTGGGGATCAAGCCTGAACAGGTCTAAAGCACCACCCATAATATTTAACTAATCAGGGGGAGGACGACGAGGCGGCGAGCAGGTTGTGGGAGGTCAGCGAGCAGCTCGTGGGGATCAAGCCTCAGCAGGTCTAAATCAAGCCCAACTCATAATGATTAACTAATCAGGTAACTAAGCAGGGGAAATCAAGCCTCAGCAGGTCTAAATCAAGCCCAACTCATAATGATTAACTAATCAGGTAACTAAGCAGGGGAAATCAAGCCTCAGCAGGTCTAAATAAAGCCCAACTCGTAATGTTTAATTAATCAGGGGAGGACGACGAGGCGGCGAGCAGGTTGTGGGAGGTCAGTGAGCAGCTCGTGGGGATCAAGCCTCAGCAGGTGTAAAGCCCCACCCATAATGTTTAACTAATCAGGGGGAGGATGACGAGGCGGTGAGCAGGTTGTGGGAGGTTAGCGAGCAGCTCGTGGGGATCAAGCCTCAGCAGGTGTAAAGCCCCACCCATAATGTTTAACTAATCAGGGGGAGGACGACGAGGCGGCGAGCAGATTGTGGGAGGTCAGTGAGCAGCTCGTCGGGATCAAGCCTCAGCAGGTCTAAATAAAGCCCAACTCGTAACGATTAGCTAATCAGGGGGCATCAAGCCTCAGCAGGTCTAAATAAAGCCTAACTCTAATCAGGGGGAATCAAGCCTCAGCAGGTCTAAATAAAGCCCAACTCGTAATGCTTTACAGTTCTCAATGATGAAAGACAAAGCAAAAGCGAAAATAAAGCAAAAAATAAATAAATGAATAAATAAATAAAATAAAAAAACCCAGAAAGTTTATTTTAAAAAGCACAATGTTGTAGTTAAAAAGAATTAGGTCAGAATGAGAAAGATATCATTCTAGATGTTTCATGTTGATTCACACATCTTATATCGTACTTTATACAGTTATTTAGAGATAAGTGTAACAGTACGTTAAGTATACAACCTTTGATGTTTTTCATTACTAATCACCAAGATCTATGTAATATAACTGGAGATACCTCAAGAAACGTAATTATAGCTAGGATTGAAAACTTAAACTCTTGAAAACACATCAATGGAAAGTTTCAGTCTACGATCAGCGCGTTGAAGCCCCTTAAGTACGTTCACAAAAGGAAAGAAAGGAATTGCTCTCGGTTGTTGTGACATAACTTGAGAGGTAAAAAATATATAACTATTGCAATTTCACAGAATCGATGAATTAGATGAAATGGAAACGTTTTAGATTCAGTGGAATCTGATATGTGTGACTCAGTTAAACCTCAAACTAGCCTTCCATAGGCATTGTATTAAGGTTGATAGGGCTACTAGTACTACAGGCCTATTTAGTGATGTAAAGGTTGGCCTATATAACCCAAGAGGAATGCATTTCATACTCGTGTCTGTATAGGGTTAAGGACTCGTGCCAATTGTGTTGGTCCCCCCTTAGTGTCCCTTACAATTTTCGTCCATGTGCCTATTGTGAAACAACGTACGTACTACAAAGAGTATTTCGAGGGCAATAACTGAGCCAAACAGGCCATGGAAAAGGGACAATGCAAGGGGAAGAATGTATATAATATATTATATAAATATGATAGATATTGGTGGTAAACCTTGCAATGTCATAGGATATAGCCTATACATGTGACATAAAAAGTGTTTGTGACACATTAACTGTCTGTTCTCCATTGCATTGAAAATAAATCGCAGCGCTCGAAACTGCCAATATTTCAGAAAAATGTAGGTCCAAACTTAAAATAAGAAACGTCAATTCATTCTTTTTTTCTTTCTTTTTTTTTAATAATCATTGCAATGTAACCCTCATCTGATATTGCTCGAGCATCGTTAAAAAGATTCATACATGTTTGCTACCAGCCATAACTTCACTTCACTTAACCAGGAACGAAATGAAATACGGAGACACCACCAGCTGCGGATAGAGCGAGCCTGAGCATAGGTCTGCTCTCACCCATCGAATGTTAAAAGTTAATTTCTTACAGGCCAGTACCCAAGGTTTGCTTGGGGGGGGGGGATCCTTAAAGGGAGCCAAACACAATGAAGAGTCAAAATTTTGCAAAATCTGTTGACTATTGAAATATATTCTATGGACATATCTCAGGCCTGTGGTAGAATATAGACTGTGAATACAGACCAAAACTTTATCAAAATACATTAAGACTCTTCCCTGGCCATTTTGGTGACCCACCAAAATTGGTTTGTTTACAAACATTGCTGTCTTCAGGTATAAAATTAATGATATGAGTATTTTGGAATTCAAGAAAAGTTTAAGCTAGATATCATGATTTTACCAATGGCTAAAGTTAGACTCGTAGAATGCATTTTCAGTTTTCAAAGTTTTGTCATATGTTGTAACAATATTGCTTTTGGCTTGACACGAACAAAACTAGGCTTGGTCAAGCAAAGTCGTGCATTTTGAAAATTAGTTGTCTTAGTATTTTGGCAATATACACATTTATTCGCTAATTTGCACTATAATATGACACCCTTACGGAAAAAAAGTTTTACCCTAAATGATACCTGATTGCTTACCTGGCTATGATATGATCTTGTCACGTTTTATTCACAAGGTGCATTCATGCTCATTGGAATGAACGTACACAATTTGACTCTTTTGATTTAATTCTTATGAGCTCAGGAGGAAGTAGATTCGAATTGTCCCTTAGCCGAGCAGACAGATACTGATCCAGTAAAGTGTCCTGGTAACATTTGCTTATAATATCAATATTTCAAACCTAAAAAGGGGATGGCGAGGTTCCCCAAATGGAACTTTTTAATTTTCGATGGGGAATCTAAGCTTATCTATACCTACAATAAGCTTGGATTTTCACTGGAGTATCACATTTTCTTCAAACCTTTTTTGAGTTTTTACTAAAATTTATTAAAGGAAAGATCTTAAGTGGGGGGGGGGGGGGGGGGGGGTTGCGCCACCTCCGCCACCCCTCCTGGGTACGGGCCTGATTCTTTGATAAAGTTATTTCAAATAAATTCTTTCCATGTGTTTACCTGGGCGCGGCCACAGAAAACTAAGGAGGGGATAAGCATATTTGATATATCAAAATTCCGATTGGAAAAAAACACGGAGAGTCTTAGCTTCGTCTTACACTGCTATTCTATAATAAAAGCCTAGCCGCGAAAGCTCAATTTCGAACACCTAGTGGCGTGGGCTGGTACTAGTCTAATTTAACAAAACGTCCCCCTAGTAGCGAACCGACAAACTATGATAGGCACAGCAGCACCCCCTAGTGTTTTATTCCGTCACTAATTAGGGCATATCATTAGTTCCCAAGGTACGCACTAGGTGGCGTACCTTATGCTTCTTTACACCGTTAACAGCTGGTTATGGATTGTAAGAATATGTTACATTATGATTTGAACCGTTTGATTTTGAACATCATCATTATTATTTTGCTTTATCTCAAACTGCAAATAGTGGTAATATCCTAAAATGTTAGTCTCGCTGTTACAGTTGGGGTCGTCTTTTTATATCATGAGATTGGTAAGAGAAAACGAAAATTAGGTCTTTATGGTAATTACTTAATCTTGAGATTCATCTGAATTTGTCAAAGCCGTTTTTGCTGCCGATTTTAAAAATTGGTAGTGAAATATAGACATGTTATACAAATCTGGAAAGGCCTCAGCATTCTCATCCACATTTAAAGTTACAACAAATCAACGCAACGATATACCTGAAAACAATTAAAGTTAGGACGATTCATATTCTATTTAGTTCGTACTGTCTGACTTTGGAAGTATGCTCTCTTCTGGACTTGGTCGAAAAGCATATTTTAGGTCAATTCGCAAAGGGAACGTGCAGCAATACGCACCACAATATACGATTATTATTTCTCAATGCATTCAATACCAGTAAAATCAGATTTCGTCTGATTTATTGTTTTATTTTTGTTCAGATTTCCTGCAGACCCGTGTTTAAGACGTGTCTTTCTATTAAAGTAAAAAAGAAATATCATATTATGATTCCCCAGGGAGTCAAAGATAACAGTTATGTTCAGCATTAACACAGTTAGGTAACAGCCATTGTACAATGTTTTTCAGAATAAAATATGTAACATGTTCAATAAAGCAACTATAAAACTATCAATCAGATGATAATACAATGAGTTATGCGGTCAGTTATATAATCCTATTGACATAATAAAGTTGCAAGACAGGTTATTGATGATATTGACAAACATGTGTAAACACCAATTGACCTGTTTTGTCCACTAAATCAACTCAGTGGGCTCTTGAGTTGACAGGTTAATGCATTTCATTGACTCTCCTGACCTAGAACCAACCAGCCATGTCACTTGCATAACCAATAACATTGTTGTTATCAGGGCTGTAGCATATTTTGGTTTAATATAGAAATAAATGCAATAACAGTAATAATGTGTTGTTGAATAAGTGAATCGTTCTTTGACAATTTACAAAGGTTTTAGTGAACAGACGCGTTTTACAAGGGCCTATCCCTTTTTAGAATATCAAATTAGAATGAGCGTACCCTCAAAACAAGGAAACAAACTTTCCTAAATAAATTCCGGAAATAATAGTTATTTGTTTTTGTGAACGCGAGGTCACATGAAGCTGTAATATCTGGCCCACATATGACCCACTGAATGATTTGTAATTTTTTACATGGTGTTTACTACCTGATAGGTTTGGTAAAACTGGACTTGTAAATCTTGTTATAACTAGCCTTACGATGTAGTTATCAATCAAATCCTAGTAAGTCAATGTGACTTTCATTAAGAATAGGGAGGTTCATAATTAGTAATTACACGATTGCCTTTAACGACCCACTATCATAATATCTCATGGCATTTGTTATTTCAACACCCATGTCACCTGTCAATTCTGAGGACATCACAAGTCACATGTTAAATCTTTGACATACACTGTATTACCTATTCTCCCAATTCTTCCTTCTGCTTAATTTTGCCAATTAAAAAAACACTCCTCTCAAATATCCATGTCACACTGATATATTATTATTTTTCTACCGCCTTATTCTTTTTTTTTATTTTAAAACTTTTATTACAATTAAATATAGGCTAGATCTATCTAAGGTAATTTATCCTTATGGTGACCTTCCCCATGCACATCATTTCCTTATAGTTGACTCACTTTCTGGAGCAGTCAGGTATCTCATATTACTGATTTATAGAACCTGTTCATCCTACCCCCCAACACCCACCCACCCACCAGGGATGGTGAAGACTGGAGATGTTACCACTGAAGATCTTTTGTACCCATGGTTACTCATGGAGAAAGCTATAGATGACAATTCCAATCTGTCTTCTTTACAAATGTTATTTCCTGAAAGTTTTATTTTTGTGTCTTTGGTCCTGGATCTTTATTTTGGACAATGCCTTGCTATGGTGTTTTACAAGGATTAATATCTATACACATTTCTGACAATATCATAATTTATATTTCCCTTCGTGTAATACATCTAGTTCTAAACTCACTTGTAACCGTCAGTTATACTTCTGAACTTCTGAAAAAGTTGCACTTCTGAAAAAACACAACTTACTTTTGGGGTATTATTAGACATTGTCATTTTCATGACCTGCATTAGCCCACATACATGTAAACCTTTAATGTTATATTAACAATGTTATAAATAATGTTAGAAAATACAATATTAACAATGTTAATTGAGTCAATTTCCATTTTCTCCGAAGGTCAAACTCAAGGTTTCCTCACTAAACCCAAATGTTTCACTCAGCTGTGGGACATTTTACTAATTAATCTTTAGTAAATTGTATGCACGTACATAAATTATGAATTATTATTTATCTACCTTTGTTATCAACACCATATAAACTAAGAAAAATAAGTGTCACTTTTGCAGCATCTACTTCTACGTAATAAAACATAGAAAAAATATAAACACTTACTTAAAAACACATGTACTGAACAAAAACACCTGAGTGAATAGTAACTATAGATCAGAGCAGCAAATTGGGAACTAAAAGGTACCTTTTCAAACCTTAAAACACAATAAATGCTTATAAGCAGGCCTAATAAACTTTCTGCATAAAAAGACCCAAAATATTGTCTACCACTAAACCAGGTGTTGTATTCAGATGGAAACAAACACTTCAAGGTCATTGACAAGAAATAAACATGATGTGTTTATGTAGGTGAGAAAGACATTATAATATACGACCATCCAGGTGTTCTGAAATGTTCCCTCTGAACAGGCCTTATAATCATTGTCACGACTTCTTGAAAGGCGAGAAAAACTTTGACTTAGATCTATCTGAACATTGTAAGTTTTATGAATTCATTTCCTAACATTATCATTTTCATAAATCTATTCCACAATCAGCTACTGTTTAAAGATCCCTTTTCGCAAAGTTCTTTAGTAATCAATTGGGATGCTCCAAGTTTTATTTGAAAAGTTTACAAAGTGAACATAATTTCCCAGTATAATTCATCATACCGGTAATGAGAGCATCCTATTTTTCATTTCAAATAAGTAACAAGTTTTTCGCAATAAAGTTATGACGCAACAAACCTAGTTTGAAAAAGATGATCTATTTCTATAAATCTTATAGGTGACTTCTTTCTACACCTGTAAAATGATGTATACTGCTTTCCAAATCTCTTCCTCTTGTACATTTTTCTTAGTAGTTCGTAGATCATATAGTGAATTGAGGCCATTGAATTCTGCTAGTTTACCTTTAATTCATTACCCAGAGGCATCAGGTTTCTATATACTTGCCTAATAGTTTTTGAGACCTTCCTAACTGGGTGGTCGGTTTTGTTGGTAAACCAAAGAAACATATTATTTTCTCATTCTTAATTTCTTTTTTTGCACACTTACAGTGGCGTTTTTTTTGTATATTCCCCAGGAAGGTTAAGATGATCCTGAACACCTTGTTCCAGTGACAGAGCCATGGTGGGTGGTTCTAGGAGGTCAGGACTCCCCCCCCCCCATTTCATTGGGGACTTAAACTCGCCAAAGAGGAAAACTATCAAGGACATGTGTGCAAAAGGCGAATGTTTTAGTACTTATAATCTTCATAATCATCTTCCATTTTCCAAATTCCTGGATTCGCCCCTGTTGTGGTATAGTGTAGTATATTGCCTTCTGTAGGGGGATTGTATTTGGGATTATTTGTGCATAGGGGTCAGAGGCGGATCCTGGGCATAAAATACAAGGCGGATCCAGGATTTTGTGCAAAGGCTAAATCCACATCAAGGCTCAGAATGAAAACGTTGCAAACTAGCCTATATAGAATGGATGCACAGATCATTTACCTCTCCCTTTTGTCGCTATGGTAGTAAGTGAAGCTGGAATCATATAACTACAAAATCATGACATACTCATAGCCAGGTGAAGTGGGGCCAGTAAGAAGAGTCATTAAATTCTATTATCATTGAACTTTCGCTTTTACTCATGAACTGTGTTATCTTTTATTTATGACAGAGGCAATAATTAATAGGCACAAACCATTCATTTTAAGCGTTAATTAAAGTAGATTATGAGAACTAATTGAGGTTAAATAGGATCAAAGCCAAGTTAATAGGGGGTATATGAGTCACCATGAGGGTGAGACCCCCGGGGGGGCACTTAGGTTTGAAAAGGTACCCACTGTCAAACGGACCTGCCAAGCGGGGGCGGTGAACGTCAATATTGAGGGGCGGTCAACCACTTTTAAGGCAAAATAGGGGGCGATGACCATCATCCATAGAACAATATAGGGGCAATAATTTAGTAATTAGCCTTACTACTACGCTATTTCACCCCAAAAAAACGAATGTAATATTATCAGACGTTTTCTTTACCAATTTTGAAGATTTCTGCATATTTTCTGGTATTGACACACTCTGATTTTGGAGGCTGGCCCCCAAAAATAGGGGGTGGTCAACTAAATTCAGGAGCAGTAAGTCATGAAAAGTGGAGGTGGTAGTTTGGCAGTGGGTAGTAAACTTCAAAGAGTGAATGCCCCCCCCCCCCCCCCCCCTGGGATGAGACCCCTTCATCCAGGCACGGGTAGGGTAATTTGTCTCATCCGGTGGTATCAGCGTGCACATTTCATGCTTCCTGCATCACAGGCCAATTTACCTATATAACAGATAAAACATGAAAAACACAGGATGTCGTATTTAATGCCTTAATTCCTATATTTATGGACGCACTTTTAATTTCATACTACCAGACGCCTGTCCCGCTTTATATGATAAGGACGCAGTCCATTTATTAGTCTATACACTTTTCTCACGAGTTTGCGAAGTGGACCCTCCCATAGGCACCTTGTACCCAAAACCTTAGGCTTGGTTAGATAGGTAACCTTACCTCAAAACCTTGGTCCAGACATTATATATGCTAGTAGGGGGCCAGAATGATGGAAAATGTCTATGCATGTCTTTGTTTATCGAATAATCATAGATTATTTCTAAGTGGCATTAACTGGAAGACAAAGTGCTTTTAGGTTGTGCTAAAGACAAAATATCTTATCCGCAATCACATAGACCTACATTAGAATACCATTTTCGTTAACGTTAAATGTTCTTTATGAACTGACACTTTTAAATATGCATACTATACACCTTTCCCATGAACCTGCGCAGTGAACCCTCCCATAGAAGGCCTGTACCCAACAATTTCCATTGAAACCCATACCCCAATCAACTGTTCAGGCCTACTCCGCTAGAAGGGCGCCACTCTATTGAAAAAGGTGTATAGGGTCATAGGCAATTCCTCAGGTGTTTCCATCAAGGCAAGGCATCATAATTTTTTTTACTGGAAAAGCTGTGAACCTCAGCCGCCTCGATGGCGCAGTCGGCAGCGCGTCAGTCTCATAATCTGAAGGTCGTGAGTTCGAGCCTCACTCGGGGCAGGTGGCACAGTGTTTTGTACTTGAGAGCAAAGTCCAACACAACCACGCTTATCTACCTTGATGCCCTCCCCCCTTGAATGATGTAACCAAAAACCAAGGATTTTGGTATAATTTCTTGTTTGGGTAGAAATAATTAGATAATGTACAGTTGTACACTTTTCACTTCAGAACAACAATACAACCATGCATACTTCTCTTGGGTGATTATAGGCCTACCCCTCCCTCTCCCTTGCTCGATTCGACAAAATATATATCAGAGGTTTTGGTATCTTTTTGTTTTGTTATAAATAATGCACAATTATTCACAAATAATTCAAAAGATCTGGGCATCTGTTGTCGAGTACATGAAGAACATAGCCTACCTTATCAATTGTAGCTTACTAGGTTATGATAGTGACCTATGTTTCCATTTCTCAAAAAATTAAGAGTTTTAAGATAAGCTAAAATGTACTCAACATTCTCATAAAAGCATCTTTTTATACAGATCCCTGGCCGTGCAGGGCAGCTGTTTGATGACACCTTTCAATCAGGGCTCTGACACTGAAGAATGCCATCCCTACCTATAAAAACCATCACAATTGAATACTTTCACTGCCTCTTTCCCTCTTTAGGTTGATTTAAATAGCTCAATAACAATTGCCCACATTTTCTTCTCTCCTTTTCCCTCACAAAAACTTCTTTACTCATACTAAAAGATGTCCCAAACTGATGGCTAATACTTCATCTTGGCTATTATTGTAGTCGAATAGGGCATTGGGGTTTTGAATTGGGAATGGTGTGTGTGTGTGCCGGGGGGGGGGGGGGGGTGGGCGGTGTCCCCGATGTTGCATAAGCCTCTCAAATTTAGCTATAGGAAATGCACGTAGCACATATCCTTGTCAATCATTTATACTATAATGACGCATGTCAGATTTCAGAAATGCCCATGTCACATGGCACTTTATGATTATATTAATTTTAACTAATGTCTGGTCACTAAGGCCAAAGTCACTTGTCAAATTTAATTGGGCTCTTGGGGTACATGTAAGATGGAAAAGCCATAATTTTGCCCAGAAGGTCTATATGTCTAACAGTTTAAAGGACTCCTGGAAATTTGAAGTTTATCTCAAATATTTGGAGTCATTGCATCTAATGACTCCCAGTTGATCTTTACCCCAAGATTACCACATTAACCTATCATCTTCTATGGGAAGCTCTCAGTATTTTGCAATTCAATTATTCAATATAATAGGTAACTATCAGGTATATGCCCTTTAATAAATGTCTCTGTTGCCATGTGGATTTTAGGGGTTTAGACCCATAATACTCCCCATGGTGTCTCCACTCAGGCACTCACAATATTTCTTACCCCCTTCAGGGAAACTGTCATTGAATTCAAGGTGATCATTGACACCATATCCTTACCTTACAAGTTAAAAAGGTGCATCTCAATTGGGGTGAAAAATGGAGCAATTTTTATCCAGGCTTCTCCCACCCACGCCTTGTAAAGTTTATGAATACTGATCCAAGTTAAAAAGCAGGAACCTGCAGAAATTGGGAGGGTTGGATAAGATGGGATTGTTGATGTTACTCTGATATAGGCTGACAAGGATTGTGTTTTTCTCCTCATGTCATTCTGTTACCAAACAAAGTCCCTGGAGCTGCCATAAGTGGTTGCCCTAACCAGACAAGGAAGAGGGAGTAGGCAAACACTTCAGAAAAAAGCCTATGATTCAAAGATTTGAAAAGGAAGAGGGTCTTGTTAATAGAGTGATATCCTCTTTCATACATGCATTTCAGAATGGATCTGTTTGGTGGGAGTTGAATGACATGGTTCTTTTTAAAATGTGCAATTGCAATTGGTTCCATCCTGGCCTTTGATATCTCTATCACCATTCCTGTATGTTTTAGACCTTGTTTTATTTCCAATCATATACACAATAATAAGTTCTTCTTCCGGCTATTTGGTTATTCAGGAAATGACTTAATGATTATGTCAAATAACATAAGGAACAAAGAGGTACAATTTGTAAAATTGCATCATCGAAAGAAGTCTTATTATTTTGTTCTCAAATGAGGGCTCATTGGCTTGTTAATACAACATTATATATATTGAACCATCAAATTTTTAGTGTATTTTCCTGAGATCTAATATTCGCAGATTAACTTTATCATCTCCTCATATTAAACAAAATCTCATTAAATTTAATCTTTTTTACCTAACGATGATATTAGGCCTACTTCTCATTTGGAAAACACAGAAATAACCAGTTGTGTATACATAAGCTACGGGACAATTAACTGCATGCCTCCATTCATGATCATGCATCAGTATTACCCTTTCACAAAATTAATGCTAGCCCATCTGAAACCTATGATAATTTTTTTTTTTTTAAATTCGTAGATAAATAAGTACAAGGGCACTTGTTTACATTCAATGCCTCAGACGCATACATATGCTCTCTCAAAGGCCCAACATCTTATTAATAGGTTATATACCAATACAAATCTGTATCCCAAACCACAGAAACAAGTCCTATCTACTCCCTACTCCCCACATGTGACCCAATACAATCTGTAACATTTACATGTTGTACTTTTTGGTTATGTTTCTCTGGTTGGAGGGAGTTTACAGTTGTGGTTTGTTCAGCCTTCAATCCCACATATGTAAACATAAGTAGTGTGTCTGAACAGGGTGAGAAGTGGTGGCGGTGTCTTTGATCCCTCTCTACCTGAGGTAGGCAGACTTTTAACACTTTCACTCCAAAGAGGTGAAACTGGACTTGCTCAGGGCTGGCTGTCTAGGCCCATATTTATGTAACTGATGAGGTTAATTGGTCACTTACCACTTGTCAAAAAGTGTTGCTAGGTAACAATCCGTCTTTGAGGCTATTTCACGATGATATAATGTGCATAATAAAAAGGTGTGAGGTCACATCATAGCATTACTAATCATAAGCCACTTATCATAACAAGAATTATGTATTAGGCAAAGAGTATGCACCATATATAAACACAATAGGAGTAATCAATCAACTTACATAAATTAACCATGGGGTCCCTAATTTCAATGAAGGAAATAATGGTAACGTCATTTATTGTTTTGTCATTATTGTGAGAAAAATAAATGGCTCTCCAATGCAAGACTATACTTATTGTTGAGCTGAAGATATATAGGAGACTGCAGGTAGAGGCAAGGTAGGATGAGGGGACGGGAAGTGACAAAAGTGTGTGAACAAGCTGGTTCGGCCTTTGTCATAGTTATAGAAACATGGTTTTTAACCTCGGGGGAAGGGAGAGGGGAGCACTTATTCAAGTGGAGGAAAGCGTAGGGAGCATTCTCACCAATGCAATTTCTCCCTACCACGAATAGCTAATAATAATACAATATTTTAAGCAAAAATACATTAAATGAGGGAGAATATCCTGATCTGAGCAGTTTTACACCAACCATAAGCTACCAACTCAGTTGATACTGGGTTACAATATGGTACACATACAAAATTAATTATGGCTGGTACGCAGTTGTTTAGTGAAATGTTTCACAAATGCTCTACAGTAAATTCTCATAGGAAGAACATTTATAGAGGTGGAATTCAGCTTTCAGAATCTGAAAGAATTTTCCAAAAATTCCTATTAGAACCAGAGCTATGGTCATTTGAATATGCTATTGTCAATTCATTATAAAATAGTAGAATTGCCATTGCGAACCTTGTAACAATATACAGAAAGATGATTTTGCCATCTTTTTTTTCAAATTGATAAAAATTTGTTAGTTCTTGGAAAATGATGTGATTTTCAAAATGTCATAATTTTGGTTTCATTCATGATAATCACATACTTTTTTTTTATTCAAACACTATAAACCTTTAGGCCCCTTATTTCTCTCTTTGAAAAAATAAAATTAATATTTCAGCAATAAATGGTTACCATGGATACCAATAATTGGAACATAATGCAGATATTAACAACATAGACAAGTTTGGTGAATTGGCAGGGTGCCAACATTTGGAATGTTTTCATCCAATTTACATAAAAACTAATTGTACCAGAAGAATCAAGAGAAAATTTGAGTTTTAGTCATTTTAAAGACCAATTTTCACATTTTGGCAAATATCTCTGTAATTATGAACTGCAGAATGACATATTCAGCAGTGAAAGGGTTAAAACAGTCATAAAGATCCCATTAATGTTGTTTTCTCTCTCGCATAACCTGGCAACATTATTAATAATGCTGTATCATGTTTCCCTATGAGAAGCTCATTTTGCGATATTCATATATTATAGGCCGATAGTTAATACACATGTATCATAAAGGTTATAAGGTTGAAGACACCTGAAAGGAGCCTCATTTTTATGCACTTACCCTCCACTGACTTTTCTGACCTGTTTTCCATGCAATGTAACCCCCATTTTAAGGCAAAGTAACCTCCCCCACCCCCACTACTTTCCCCCTCCTGGTATACTTGCACTTCCCCCTCCATCCAGTCTCTTTCCGCCCCTACCTACATCTGGATCAGAGATCACTAGGCCTAACCTTATGACCAGGATGATAGATTATCAAATTGATTGCCCTATAATTACCAAGACAGGCACGTAGTTTTTGCTCAGACTTCTTAAAGTGCACAGAGTTCATGATTACTGGTGCTAAAGATAATTGTAATCTATACTCATAAATCCTGGTTAGAAAAGAATAAATCCTAAAGATAATTGAATGTTTAAATTAGATTCTACTGTTTTGATTAGTTTGATGGAAAGCAAACTTTTCGTACTAAATATCATTATACTAACACTAAAATATGTTGTCTGACCTTCAGAATAGGACCATATGGTCGCATATAGCTAATCAGACAGATCACAACGAAGTATTGGTGAAACTGTACTATTTATGCTGCTCAGCGGCCCTTAAGTTCTGTGAATGCAGACAGATTAGACAAGAATTATTTACATTTATGTTGTTAAAGTTGTAAATCAAACGTAAACTATAAAAAGGCCTCATTTTAGTTTTGTAAAATTACTGATCACTATCAGGCCTACATTTATTTTGAACAACGATTGATAATGTTTTAATCTATCACTGCTCTCATTGATATCATAGATACAGAATAACGATAAATCACTCTTCACAAATTTTAATAAAACCATGCATCTTCATAAAATATACAGGCTACCAAATTTAGTTTTACTACGCATTGCAAATACAACAAGAACACAGTTTCATAGGATATTTCTAAATGTTTGGGGCTTACAATATTATCTGGATAGAAACTGTTAAGCCAGTTGCAGACCTTATTGTGTAATTAAATTCAAGAGAACACTGCTTCAACAAAAATTCGTTCGCTACAATTGGTGACTATTTCATTGGATGTAGGGGTAATGAATTCTCTGTAGGCATTTATGAACATTCAATAACACTAAACTTTCCACCCCTGTGTAAAGATTCAACCCTGTTTTAAATATTGGCCGGGTAAAAATAATAAATGTATCAAAATTGGGTTAATAGGTTACTACTTCCTTCAATATAGTGGTAATAAATCATCTGTAGACATTTTTGAACATTCAGGGGCACTTATCCTCACAGCCCTGTGTAAAGACTGAACCCATGTTTTAGACATTGGCTGGGGAAAAATAACAAGGGACCACCCGCCTGAAAACTGCTTTCATAGT
Source organism: Lepidonotus clava (assembly GCA_936440205.1). Lineage (NCBI taxonomy): Eukaryota > Metazoa > Annelida > Polychaeta > Phyllodocida > Polynoidae > Lepidonotus > Lepidonotus clava. The sequence goes on from OW387138.1 coordinate 13,824,556, forward strand.
ACGTGCTTTCCCGCTTTACCCTTTAGGGTAGGGAGCAATTTAACTCCCTAAACACGAGCCTGGAGTGATCAAAACTTTAAGTAGGTCAGAAGCTGAGCTGCTCAGCCGTTAAGTGGGCTAACGAGTCGATAATCATTCTCCCACGAGCAATTACCTTATTGAGCAGGCCCCAGAAATCCATAATCCCTCACTTCCGTACTCATGACAGCAAATAATTTACAATTTCCCCAAACAACTCAACTTTTAAAAGAAAAAAAGATGTAAATGCATCATGAAATGGTGTTGTATGAACAGAGACCTCATTTAATACTGAAAGATCAATAGCAAAGCGTTGATTTCTAGTTTTTATTTCAAAGTTGTAGTATTGAGGTTTGGAGAGGGAAAAAAGATTAAGTGCACTGATGAGTGTGAATAGTTTAGGACCGATTTCCATGTATTTGGGAAGAGGAACACAGAAATGCTTTTTGTTTTATGGGAAAGCACTGATTCATTGACTACTGGTCATTCTTATGGCGTTGATATATGGTATGTTGAGGATTTTATCAAATTATCCCTTTCCCTCCATCTATAGTCTTTACCATGATTTATATCATATGCAGTAATTATGGTCAAGGACCTAAACTAGGAATGAAAAAATACCTCTAAAACCACACAAATCGATGTTGTTAAATTGAAATGCAAGCAAAGAAGGAAACAGTGGGAAAAAAAGGAAAAAGTACTCTTAAGCCCCATGCCCACTAGGCTTTTACTGTCGCCTATAAAGCAATGGCGTGAGAGTGTAATTATGTGCACAATCACTGGGTGATCAAAATCGCCAGGCGATTCCCTGTGGGTATTGTGGGATCGCCGGTAAAATCGGCAGCAAATTATCAAAATTGCTTGCTATTACAGTCGGCAAACACCCCCGACACCAATTCTCCCAGTTGCCCGTCGCCCAGCAATGGTAAAATCACTTAGTCGGTATGGGGCTTTAGTGATCACCCGTAGACCTTTTAGGTGTATGCACCTAAGAGCCAACAAGGTACAAGGAAAGTGCTGTTTCAGCAGTGCAACAAGGATTGTGCGATTTCAGTGCATCATATCATCATATTTTCACTTAACAGTGTGAATTTTCACACACTTGTCAAAAAAGCATGCTAACTATCGACCCTACCTTTGTAAGACCCAATAGTGCTAACGGGTGGCCCAGGCAAGCAGCGAGAACGTTCTGTGACTGTACTCTTTTTGTTAGTCTGAAACCTGCCCAATTTTCACATAACAATAATGATTTTATAGGTATAGTTAAGACTTATTAAGAAAGAATGTTATAATAACAATATATGTTGGTGAAGTTGAGACATAACTAATAAAGAATGTTATAATAATGTCATTGTTACATGAAAGAATGTCACAAGAACATTACAATAACATTACAGTGCAACGTGGCAACATAAGGTTCTAAAGACGTTTTTGGGTGCCATCAAAATAACATAACAAGAACCCAAAGCGGAGCTAAACAGAACATTGTTGCAATGTCATAATATAACGTCATATCTTTGCTGGGGTTCTTACGCAATAGGCCCCTGGAAGGCGATGTAAACCTCTTATATCATAAGCTTTTAGTATCATAAGTTTTTGTATCATAAGTTGACCTGCTCATAAGGCAATCACTGCCAAATAAATGATGAAGTGCACCTTTTGTCCACAATGATACATCATAATTATTTATTGATAAAGACACTCTTAACACCTGTTCAAATGACATATTACCTATATCCACCATTATATCATCATATGACAGACGCAAGCCTAATTAGTCCATAGCAACAATTAATATGATTAAATTACTAGAATTCTGATAGGAAATGATCGATATTGGAACATGTGTCAATCCAGGGTCTTCCTAAAAGCTTACTCAGTCACCTTGAACCAGAGACGGCCCTGAGGTGGCCCTGATGTCAAAAATATGATACCTCGGCCAACAAAGGAGGTTAGGATCCACCGGGAGATGGTCAAAGAAACCATAAGCAAAAGGAATGTGCACCTAGCAGGGGCAGATACAGCCCAGCCAGCTTGTGGCATAACAGAAACGTTCTGCAACCATACATTTTTAGTCAGTTTATTACTTACTATAAGATGGCAAGTAACAATTACATTATTGATGGTGAGGTTTAAACCTTACCAAATTAGAATGTTTTTATTTTATTTTTTGGTGAAGTTAGGATGAAACCAAAACAGAATATTATGAGAACATTCTGTTCAGGTTGAACAACATAACCAGAACATTATAATAATGTCGTAGTGCAATGTCACAGCAGTAGGTCGCAGCAACATAATTGGGAGTCATCAAAAACATAGCAAGAACCAACACAGAACGTTGCTGCAACGTTATTATAACATCATACCTATGGCTGGGAAGTTTTCGATGGGGACCTAGACTACACAAAGAGAGAAAACCATGATGGACATACACCCAAGTGCATGGATTTTTCTGATCTCTATGTCAATGTGGATCCCCTTCATTCTGGAATCCTAGTCCCGCACCTCACCTAGCCACAAAGAGAGAAAGGGATCCAGAGTGATCTATCTTCATAAGATACAAAGTCTTTGACATTAGCTGTGACGCCCGGCCCTAGACATCTCTGTTTACCCCTCCCCCGCAGCCCTCTGTCATGTACTTACCCTCCTCACCCATTTTTGTGATACATCCTACTTCCTACTCCATTTCTATATAACCAGGACAGCTTTGTGTCTCCAATCCTTCAATATTAATGCACAACTTCAGCTGTTTTGATGATAGTATTTTGTATAATTGAGTGAAGGCCTTTGCCTTCAAAGAAACACATGCACTCCTCCTACATACATACATACATACATACATACATACATACATACATACATACATACATACATGCATGCATGCATGCATGCATACATACATGTATATATACATACATGTTTAAATACATACATACATACATACATACATACATACATACATACATACATACATACATACATACATACACACATATATACATGTATACACAAACACCCATATTCACACACTTGCAAGCTTCGCAATCTCTTTTCTCTTTAATTTTCCTCTCTCCCATTACATCCCTCCCCCCTCTCCCTTCGCCTTAAACTCTGCTCTTGCCCTGTCACCTCTTTCCCTCCATCTCTCCATTTTTACAAGGGGGGTCAGGGTTTACCCCCAACCCCTAGAGCACTGACTCTGGATCCGCCCTTGCTGAGGTCCACATGTAAGCTAAGCTCCAAAAAGCCGCACATTTGCATGCACATAGTAACGTTTTTTTCCACTTTGACAAATTTTGTTAAATTTAAGTCTCCACTAAAAGGGGGATGGGGGGGGGGCAAGTACCCCCGGACTCCCCCCCCTGGACCCTCCGTTGATGACTGAGCCTTTCTATCCTCCTATATATATGACCATTGCTGCCCTACATTATGTCACAGCCTTTTTCCATACTCAATTACTCGTACTTCATCTCATTTCATCTCATACTTTTTCACCTCTTTAATCCTTGTACATACTTCCTCTTAACTCATCTCAGAGTTAAAATCAAAATCTGTCTATCGAAGACAAACATTATATATTTGTTCTATTTACGTTTTATTGTTAGCCTAATTTAGTTTTAATTAACATTACCATACAAATATGTAAGGCTTGAGACTGGCAATCACTGAAAGACCGGCTAGTATTGTATGTGCTTTCGGGAAAAAACAAAACAACCCACTACCCTCCTCCCTCTCCTCTCTCCCCCTCCACCCACCGCCCCCCCCCCCCTCCCTTCCTGTCTACCGTCTACACGTTGATGACTTATTGTCGCCTACAGTGTCTCGGCAATGATCACCCACTGTAACTTTTTGTGTGGCGGAAACCACTGACGGCCCGACTAAGGGAGTCATTAGTCGGACTAAGGGGAGTGATTAGTCTTACACGGGGTAATCGAAAAGATCTGATTTACATAATCTCCCCCAAACTGCCTGTCTTCTGTCTCTATTAGGCTTGAATTATCTGGAGTACTCCAGTTCAAATAAAATCGCTTCTTTTTGGACAGGTATATATTTGAGTGGTTCTATAAGCCTATCAAAATATGTATTAGATTTAGGTACACTCTAAAAAATCTATAACACAATATCAATATTATCAGATATGAATTCGCTCAATACATTTTGGCCACCATAATGATATGTATTCAGAAATGTGCAATTTCCGAACAGAAATAATTTTGGCCTATATTCGCTTGGTTTTAAGAGGTATTTCAATGATCATGATGTATTTACAATACATAGTGCATGTCATTCAAATTCTACATTCAATACATCATTTGGAACTAATGGTACCAGGGGAAAAATTATAATAAAGATGTAGCATCCATATATCATGCAGTGTGACAATATGGTACAGGTATGGATCAGGGGGGGGGGGGAGTTCACAGGGTCCAGACTACCCCCTCCCTTTTGATAGGGACTTAAACTTGACAAAGAGAAAAAAGAAGTCATGCAAGTACATGCGAATGCACAGCGTTTTAACATATATGCGGACCCTTCTCTCCAAAATCCTATATCTCCCATGCCCTAACCATTTTAGAGATTGCATGAGATTGATAAATCATCTTGATACCTTCACACCAATTTCTGTTCTGGATACAACACTAATCAATCTGTTAATGAGATCCCAATCAAGTATTAGCATACAGAGTACCCTTGGGTGGTCGCCCTGAGCGAAAATAGCGGAAATAGACGAGTAAATTAGGCGATAACCTATACTTCTAAACGCCATGAACCGGCTAGACATTTAATCATAGTAACAAGTTCTTTTTATTCTATCTCCTCCCCTGAATATAGGCCATGGTCGAAGGTTAATGACAATAATTGCCAGTTATTATATTAGTTGCTTAATTATACAGTACTGCTTTAGTAATTAAGATCTAAAGAAAATTAGAGGTGAAAAGGCTACTAGGTAAAATAAAAAGGATTTGGTGAGTAATAGGTAACTTAAGCTCTCTGTCTTCTTAATTAATGTAACAGGATTGTCACTTTGTATAGACCAATCATTTTAATGGTATATTGATTTTCAAATATTTGAATTGATTAGTTGATGTCCATGGAAAAAAAGAAACATACTTAGCAGAAAAGTCTGCTCATATGATGACCTATACATATTAGCTATTACATATTTCAAAGAAACATTTCTATAAAAAAACCACACACACACACACACACACAAAACACAAAGTCCTATCTGAAATTGAGTTCTTATCTTGTAAGGCCTTCTAATCCCACAAGTTTTACTTGATCACGACTTAACCTCGACTTAAGCCAATACAATCGTTTCTGTGACGTCAGTGCGAGCCTGCCCCCTGGGACAGCTCCGCAGACAAGAGTACACCGCCATCTCATTGGTCTGCTGGTCACGTACCGCTGCCACTTCCGAGTGGTACCTGGGAAAGTCTCATCTTGGTTTTTGTTTAAATATTTTTAAAGATAAAACTTGGGCCTTCATTGTTGCCATGATCACCTCGACATTTTTTTTTATCTAAACATCTTTTTATTTTCGCTTGGCGTAGGAGTGTGGACATAAGTCGGGTAGCATTCGGATGGGAACCAGCGAAGTGGCTGAGCAGACGACAAATGGTATTTTTCCCGCGCTTTCTGCGGACCAGACGACAAACGGTTTGATTCACTTCTGGGGGGTATTTTTCCCGCACTTTCTGCCTCGCACTTGAATGAGGGTGATTTGACGCTCAACCGCTGAATCATGAATAGAAAAAAGACTAGAAAGTGTAATACTTGCTTTGAGTTGGGGCTCAGAACTTTAGAACTGTTTCCTCAGACACTTTCGTCTAGGAGATTTGGCTGGCATCAGAGTACTTGTCTGGCGCTTTGTTGGTTCTTCAACCAGACGAAGGAAAAATATCCAGAAAGGATCTTTAGACTTCTGTGAGGCTTTGTCCAGTTCTTAAACAGATGGGTAGTTGACTAGAAACTACGGATCTTTTGGGACCGGGGAGGGGAGGGGGGGGGGGCAAAGGGGTCCTGACCCCCCTCAATGCCTTTTTTATGGTGGACATTTTTACATGGAAAATACTACACACACACACACACACACACACACACACACACACACACACACACACACACACACACACACACATATATATATAATATATAAGCTATCCGCGTGAACGCTCATCACTAAACTTAGGGTTTAGCTGATATTCGGATCTTCCTTTTTTCAATCCCGGATCTGCTCCTGGTATCAGAATATTTCTCTGAGAATTGGTGCCACCCACTTATAATTACCTAGTCTACTGATTCAATAAGTATGCACTATTCTATGATAGGTTTGTTCAGTTAGTCTCATTTGAAAATAAAACTAGATATAACAAAGAAAAAAACAAAAAAAACAACCCCCCCCCAATTTTTTTTATCATTTTCCTGGTTCTTATGTTTAATAAAGCGAGCCATGCCGACAAGCCTGTAATCACAGCCCATGGTTTTACGATCATTGTACTTTTCATTTGGACAATAACAAAAATTCTCAGTTTATCAACAAAAGAGTTACAAAGGAAGCCTCCCCACATACATAGTTTTTGGTAGGCAGCAAAGTTTCCTCCACTCCTGTGTTGTAGTTGTTGCCATTGGACTTGTTTGATATAGGCTACCGATACATCTCTCTATCCCAGATCTTTACCTTCCCGCACTATGGGTCATGACTTACTTTTCACCACCTGAACAATCAAACATTGGAAATAAAAAGGAATCTTGGTCTATGGCGGGGGTGCAGTCTATTATGATATATGAGTCGGCTCAAAAAGACATCACATACAGATGCAGCTATTGAGGGAACTTTAAGTCATTTGTGGAATATGATTATTCCATTTTTGCCTGGACGTCTTGTGTTATACCACAATAATGTATTTCATTCATTGGTTTGATATCTATATGATATCTAGCAGTCCTTAATCTGATGGAATGACAGACCTAGCTCCCAAAAGGTTGGCTAAAACCTAATGTAGATATGAATAATAATCCTTCGTTTATTTGGGAAATACCCCACATAGCCAACATGTTTTTAAGACCATCGAGATTAGTCCAAAATACAAATTCTCCTAAAGCTTACGCTTTCAATAGATAGCTGATTGTTTTAAAAGTATCTTCTATAATTATATATAGGGGCCTTCCATTTAGTACGTACGCACATTTTCAAAAATCTCAGACCCCCCCACCCCCCCTTGGGCAAAAATACGCATTGGATATGTACTAAAATGTACGTACATTTTCAAAAATCTCAGACCCCCCCCCCCCACCTTGATGCGTACATACTTAATGGAAGGCCCCACAATAAGTTTGGTTGTCATCAACACCTCACTGTGGGATTCTCTTACCCGCAAGGCACCTCGGGTAATCATTTTAGTCACGTGACCTTTCCAGGCCTATGGTGCTTGTGCTGAAATTCAATTGTGTTGAATCCAGGCTTTAATTTTTCATATTGATATTGCTCTAAATTTTCAGACATACCATTTTCTTGATGCCTTATGTGATTATGCATTTATACTGCTGAATAATGCAGTAGTTTGGTTATAAATCATATTGCTGTAATCGATAAAATACATTTATAAACGTATCTTTTTCAATAAAATAGCTTCCAAATGGTGATTCAGATAACCTGATTTGGATTAGACTATGGCCCAAGACCCTTAAATTCGACATGGTGACATAGCCATTTTAGGCACTAGTGACAGGGGACATAGCCTTTTGTCAAATTTGACAGGGTGATAGGGCTATTCTCGAAATTCAACATGGCCCCCCCCCCCCCCCGACTGGTAACAAATACCAGGGCGCTGTTCCACAAAAAGTGTTCGTAGGCCTCTCTGAAATGTGCACAAATAGTGTAAGTAAAGAAAATTGTTCGTAACGTCACTTACGAACACTTTCGTACACAAATAAACACATTTAACAAAAACTCGGATTTTAATTTATTTTCTCTTTTTTCTTTGATAGCTGGGTGAGTTTTCATCCGATTTTAATTTGGTTTTCATTAATGAATTTCTTATAAAATTAGCTTTTTAATTATAGCTGATACATAATTTTGGCAGTAAGATTTCATGGTGAAAAAAATATTTTAATATTAAAAATGAGCTACAAACACTGTAATACCTGTCGTAGCTTTTAGGGGTGTATGCACACTTTTGCATACCTGCGCACAGTACGCAGATATGCCATTTTTGTTCGTATCTTGTTTTTGCAACGATAATATAAAACACACATGTTCGTAACTTTTTGTGGAATGGCCCCCAGAGGAAATGTAATAAAACTTATCATTAAGGGAAGATATAGGCCTAAACCTATCTAACGGTGCGCAATTCCCTCCCAACGTTTCTGCTAATTAAGTACTCAGTAGGTGATCAATCCCTTTTCCACAGACACTTTGGCACTCTTTCTGGAAAGGAAGCACACTTTGCACACCTCAAACTTGGCAGCCAATCAGATTACGTCCCTAATTTACCTCCTTTCGTCTGAGCGATAATGGGTTACTTTGGAAGTGTGCGCGAGAGTGTGTTTAGGGGTAGTATTATATACTTAATGATGGGAAGTAATTAAATGTGATTATGGAACAGGCTTTGTTTTGTTTTTATTTGATGCTTTTTTTGGTTTTGAAAGTGAAAAGAGAGCATCATTGATATAACTCATATGTAACAAGCCAGGCGTTGGTTTGTTTTTATTTGTTGCTTTTTTTTTGTTTTGAAAGTGATAATGAGGGTACTAATATTGAAATGTAGGCTATGTAACAAGTCTTGATTTGCAAGTCATTGACTCTCGTTAAAGGAAGAGTTAAAAACCCCAGTTGGGTACAGTTCTCTAGACATCATATACAAGACTATGATGGTGAAAACATGAAACTTCAACAATTATTGATTCCATACATAAGGATTAAATGTCCTATCAGGTAGGTATACAGGATAAATTTATCCTCAATTTCATTTACACATAGTTCAATCTCAAGTTCAATATTGGTTTTTACTCTGCTCTAATGAAATTGTTTCTGATTTGTATGTGCAACCATGCAGTGGCTTAGCCAGGAGGGTTCTTTGGTGTCTTAAACCCCTTTGCTTTTCCAAAGTATAAGTTAGATCAAAGAAGATTTGTGAGAAAACAAGGATGGAACCGCCTTTATTTTCCTAAAATCTCCAAAATATTACTTGTGACCCCCTTTAATTTCAGGGCTGAATATAGGCCTACCTTATTATATTGATTGCTATGAACACGTGATCCATAAAAAGATAAATCACTTAAATAGACATGGCGACATTGCCGATTTTTCAATTCAACATGACGTGACATGAGGCATTTATTATCAAATGAAATTTTCACAATCGACATAGAAATTGGAAACATAGGGACATGGCAGGACCATGCATTTTCTTTATTTTACACACAACATAACACCAAATCCACACCCCACAAAACTTACTTTCCAAGAAAACTTGGGGATTGGAGAAGTAGGTACTAATTATCACTGCCTCATTGCCCCTGAGTTGACAACCGTTACAGGCGACATACACTAATTACTCTCCTGTTTCCAGACCTGTTTCCACCAAACTTGGGGATCGAGACCACTAGAATTTACCTAGTGAAACAGACATTTCTTAAAAATCAACCTGCAAACTACACAAAACATGACTTTAAATCTATAAATCTAAATTATATAAATAGGGCCATTAAGGTCTGTAATGTAATGGTCAACTTTACATGATAATTACAAGACCTTTACAAGAGTATTTCATGTGACCTTTAAAATCTTGAAAAGGTCACATTTACAAGAGTTATCCATGGACTTTTTATCTTCCTTCATGATTCCATTTACTAAGACGTTCTTTGCCGAGTAATGGCAACCTAATAACCCAACATTAAAAAGCATTATGATTAAAGTGACTTGCGACACAGACATTTGTAAATTTGACGTATGACATGACAATAAAGAGGCAAAAAGGACATGTGACAAGGGTATTCAATGTGGCATGGGGATGGGGGTGGATCCAGGGGGAGGGGTGTCCAGGGGTTCTTGTAACCCCCCCCCCTCTCCGCTTAAGGCCATTATCCACTATGTGTAAGCTAGCATTTGAGTTTGCCTTGAGGAAATGGCACAAGTATTTTGCGTTTCAGATATCAACATCTTAGTATATGAACGCAAGTGAACACAATACACTCCAGGTATGAATGCAAGCAAATTCCATATTCCACAATGCGTTATTAGAGGCTGCTTGCAATTGCTTGCTTTCACTTTCATTCCTGTCGATAGATGCAAGTTTAATGACCAAGTACGCAAAACGCGAGTAAAAGAACGCATAGTGGAATATAGCCTTTACACCTGCCAGGGGGCTGACCGAAAAAACATCCATGATTTTCTGGGTGGTTATTTCTTCTCGTGGACGTCACATCATCCCCACAAGAAGAAATAACCTACCAGAAAATATCAACAAGAACTTTTCTACATGAAAGTTTCTTGAAAAATTCTATTAAAATCATTCTCAAAATACACTTATTCACACTTAATACTTTTTATAGTGTGTTAAAATGAAATGGTAGAAAAAAAGAGACACACTCTAAACAATAATCCATTAGAACAAAATATCCACAATTGCAATTTGAGCAATCGTGGGTATTTTAAGTTCTCCTAGGTACAGAGTTTTCATGGATATTATTTGGTCGGCTCCCCTAGTAAAGGGAAAAAACGGCCATGCGTGCTCGAATGTGCAACATGTTAATACTCAGCCTCCATGCCCCCCCCCCCCCCCCTTCCAAAACCCTGTACCCGCCCCTGGAGAACCCCCCATCCAGAGCCCCAACCATATTAAACAGACCCCGTCACGTGTCACTCTGTTCCCACCTGGAGGCCCCCACCTAAAAGGGGGTTAATGGAAAAGACCACTGGACCTGCATGTGGGTGAGAACCTGAACAGGGACAAGGTGAGGGGAGCCAATCAAGCAACGTGTGAGGTGTACGTGTGGTTAATTAGAACTAGGGGTTGGAAACCACAGGTATGACGACCAAAAAAAAATCCCGAATCTTACGCCCATGATTCCAAAATTTGGACTCGTGAAAAATACAAAAGTTTTGATTTGTGACGTTTTTTGGGGATTAAAAACACTCTTATTAAATTGTAATTTGTTTCTAATATATATAATGAAGTATCTTATATAAATATTTATACTTTATACATGTTTTTATATGGACATTTTCCTCCATGAATCCATTATGCATCTATTTACAATTTCATGCATCAATCTTTAGATGCGTGATCGTTTTCTGGAGCAGTTCGTGGAGTCGTTTAGCTGTACATGTTTGAAATTTCTTTGGTCGTCACCCCTGGTACATAGACTATAGATGGCTGTCAATTTTGGCTGTAAAATGGTAAATGGGGAATTGTGTAGCATATATATTATGGCTGTTAATGGTTAATTGGTGTACTTAAACGAGGGGTTGGAAAACACAGGGATAACGCCTATAGATGGCTGTTTAATTTGATAGTTTAATGGTGAAAAGAGAATAAACATCTATACAATATTATATCAATGTGGTTATTGTGTCATTTTCAGATTAGGTAATCTAAGCATTTGCTGTAGACGGCACTGCAGTTTAAGATTTTATTATACTAGTATCATCAACGAAGGTTCTGATTGTAGGCTAATTGTAAGATAGAAAAGGGGGGCATGCACTTCATGACTGTTAACTGTAACAGTTTAGTGATGAAAAGGGCGAAAGGATCAATAGACCATATGACTGTCAATTGCAACTCTACCAATTCCATGCAGCTGTCAATTGTAACAATGTATGAGTGAAAAGGGGCACTATACAATACTATCAATTGTAATGGCACAACAGAAAGGGAACAGTATATGCCACAATGACTGTCAATTGTGACGGTGTAACAGGAAAAAGGAGTACACGTACTACGGATCAGCTGGTAAGAAAATCAACCACTTTGCCTCTACTAAAAGGAGTGGCAGCATGAATCCCATGTCATACACACTACTTAAAGCTGTTTTTCCACTAGGCGATTCTGACTGCAAGCTATGTATATAATTATATAGGCTATGTTAATTCAGACTAACTTACGTAGTTGGCAAAAGACCATGCAGAGTCAATGCTCTGGGGTGGGGGGTGGGATGCAAATCCTGACCCCCCACTTATAAAAATGCCTTAATTTCGTTCCCTGGGTCGGGAGGGGGGGGGGGGGGCAATTTCCCCCTTTAGGCCTACCCCCTCTTGGATCCGCCCTACATATCACTGGACGGACAATTTCAAGACATTTCTAACGATATGCAGAGGTGGATCAAGCTCTTTTGAAAAAGATGAGGGTACCCTATTTGAAAGGAGTGCCCCTATTTTCCAGAATTTTACATAAAAAATATCTAAATCTAATTTCGATTCCGCTGCCAATGTGTTACACATCTATATTCAACCCTGATTCCATCAGGCGATTTTTGAAAAAATCAACAGTTAAATCGGCTAGTGCAACCCAGCCAATAATCTTTTATCCCAACGGTCCATCATCGTCGTCACATCCTGTAACAATGCATGCTGGGGGCAAAAGGGAAAAGAACCGTGGTGCACGCCGGGATTTCCGCTCCGGAGATGACAGCCCTGGCAATGATAACTGTCGCTGGGAGCGCTCATCTCGCCAACAATAGTGTCGGCATTTAGAGGGAGATCAAAGGGATCCTGGGGCTTGGCGACGCCGAGCCAAGGTCAAGGTCGAGGAGATGATTACTGTAGGTTACGATAGGGGGCGCGCGAGGTGGGCATCTTTCCCTCCACCTCTACCCTTCTGACTTGGGGCTCTTGATGGGGGGTGCCAATGTCGCTTGTTTAAAGTTTGGCAGATCTTGGATTTCAGAGAGGGAGTCAGTATAGGCTAAGCAGGGGCGGATCCAGAGCCAGTGTTCTTGGCAAACCCTGACCCCCCTTATGAAAAATGAAAATTAAAAACACCAGATTTTCCAATTCTAAGATGCCACATTTTTTTCCTCAGGGTCGGGGGGGGGGGGGCATTGTCCCTTTTGCCCCCCCCCCCCCCCACATGGATCCGCCACTGCTTAGTTCCAAAATGTAACGTATATATGCATGTATGCGTGCAACATTTTTCTTCTTTGCCTAGTTTAGGTGCCCACCAAAAATGGAGTGGAGGGGGGGGGGGGGGGGGTTCTCCGGAGACAGGACCCCCTGGACCCCCCTCCGCTTGGACCCACATAAATCAAATCTAAGAAATGGGCAATTCCCTATGTTGCAAGTCTCCATCAAGAGGCTGTCATGTCGCATGTCGAATTAAAGAAATAGGCTATATCATGTCATTTATTTTTTTACCCATGTCACTATTGTTACCTCTTAATTTTAGGAAATGACCATGTCACTGTGTCAAATTTAATGGTTCAGATCCCCTGACTTGGCTCGTCTTATATGGCTATGAGATGTCATTTGTTAAGGCTCTATCATGATTATGTGCTGATAAATTGCATAATGTCATTTCAGGCCAATACTAACTAATGATCCTGTCCCTCAATGATCAGTTATATGGACTGTTGACATGTAATAATGTTTTGTCGGTTGAAATCGCTGCATGCATGGGTCACCTAGCGATTACGCCAATCACACAGAGATTTATGGGTAACAATTGCCAATTGGGTAACACGTGATTGTGGGAAGATAGCGGTGAATCCAGTATTTGAATAGGCTAGAAGTGGGATTCACTTATATAATATAGGCTAAGTACTAAAACGTCGTGCATTCACAGACATGCATGCATCATCCCCCTTCTCCGCTTTCTGTAGTTCAAAGTTTGAATACCGAACGTAAGTGAGGGGGTTACTCAGTCTGTGGGTGTAGGTAACCTCCATGGGACTTCCCGGTCCGTATTTTGGGGTTCACTAGAAAGCTGACCACCCCCCAAACAAGCAAATTGGAATTCATAGTTTTAGCTCCCTCAGAGCTTATGCTCCAGAGAAAACCTGTGCAAACTGGCCAATTAGCACCTTTGTTATACAGTTTTATTGCTGAATGCATTAATTAATATGTCAACAGAGAGAAAGTCTGAAACAGGCTGGTGAATCCCCCTTCTTTTAGCCTTTGTTAGTGCACCGCCACCGCTTCATAAGGTTGTGTATTTTACGAAACATTCAGAAATTACTTACAAAAGAACTTACTGCTCCAAAGGTAGCATGTAACATCACATAATTTTTAACTTATAACAAAACAGGTCTATGTTATATCAAGCCATTTTAAAACCTGCAGATGTTACACACACAAAAACAAACAAAAAAAAAACACAAAAAAAAAACACTATTAATTTTGAAAAGTTGGAGCACACATATTAACGCCGCACACACACTCACACATATTGTGAACTATACCGATAATTTCAAAAAATGAAAACATATAACATTTGGCGCAACATAGCCTTGTACATACTGTACTGAAAAGTTTTTTTTGTACTTCTTAATACAGGCCTATAGTGAGAGGAGTATGATAGTGAGACCTGACATGCTGCCGTTCACATGATTGTTGTAGCATGTCAATAAATCCTGTACCTCCGCCACTACATCTACAACAGTCAATAAAACATTGCCAAAACCCACACGCCATTACGTAACCAAAAATATCTAAGATGACAAATTTCTAACATATCTAAATGAAAACTCCTTCTTTTGGAAAAAAGGCACAGATGACTTTATCATTTTTGGTGGATTTCTTGGACATTTTTATGTCTTTTGGATGTCTTTTGGTGTGTCTTTTTGCAGTCTTTTCGTTGAGCAAGGGTTAACATATAATATATCATGTAACGTCATATATCATGTAACGTCATATTACATGCTGAGCATGTAGTGGCTGTGCACGCGAGACAAAGTTCACTGCGGACATTTTACTCCCCTCTTTTACTCCACCCTCCGACCTACTTATACTTTACTGTTATACTTAATACTGGGGCCAATTATTTATTACAAGAGATCCCTGCCATTAATGAGTTGACTTAAGGCTATATTCCACTATGCGTTCAGGGGCACTTGCGTTCCTGCTAACTAGGGGACACTACCCAATACAAATGAAACAGACATACAGACGGAACGGGTTCGATTTTGGGTTTGGCTGTGCTGGCTGGTGTGTCCCTCTGCATGTCCCCCTGTGACCAAAACAGGCTTACCAAGGCCTCAGAGCCATCAGCTGTCTTCCGTTTGGCCTTGTTTGTGGAACCTTGCAAATTAAAGAACACCTGCCTCGTTAAATGTGTAGGGACATGGTCTCTATCTTCTCAGAGATTCGATCATTTAGATTGAAATCATATCAAAGGCAAAACGTCATATATGTCTATATATGGTGAAGCCTTGTTCTTGCCGAGACACCATAAATGTTGATATAATATTAAACCCCAATAGCCAACCAACCAATCAAACAGCACATAAAGAAATACAACCTTTAAACACCATCCACAAACACATTTTGTGACATAGATTAGAAAAGACCTCTAAAAATGATAATCCTCATCACACAAAGTGTCATGCTTTGTGACGCCAATAATGGGTTACACTTTATAGATTACTTCGAAGTAATTACCTTTATTAGTGCTTATTTAGATAATGGCATCTTCTTTGGTTGAAATGACTAGGTTTTGATCAACCAAAAGGTCCTAGCCTATATGGACTTCGCTATTACAATAATTATGAAGAGAAGTCTAGGGGCTGATTGGACAACTGTTTGGTAATTGTAGTTATGGCCATTTATGAGTATGGCATAGGGTGTATGCATGGAAGGTAGGAATGGTCACCCCGATCCCAAAAGTTAAGGATGCAAAACATCCCAATGAATTAAGACCAATATCTTTGCTACCAATGCCAGGTAAAATATTTGAAAAATTATTACATAAAAATATTGAGAACTATTTGGAATTAAATAACCTGCTATCGGTAAATCAAAATGGATTTAGGAAAAAACTAGGGACTACTAGAGCAATGTCGTTACTACTTGATGATATTATGAGGGCAGTGGACAATAACAAAATTATGCTTGCAATTTTTCTTGACTTTAGGAAAGCTTTTGATACTATTCCCCATGCTAGGCTAATTCATAAACTTAAGGCTTTTGGTATTACCTCAAAGTTAAGGGATTTATTGAGGGACTACTTAAGCAACAGGAAAATGGTAACAAATATCAATGGAGCTAGCTCACAATCGAGAGATGTGACGGTTGGGGTCCCTCAAGGATCGGTTCTAGGTCCACTACTTTTCATCATGTATATTAATGACCTACCTTTGGCTTGTCGGCAGGCAAAGAATATATTATTTGCTGACGATACAGTGATTTATGATAGTAGTGATAACCTGGCTAACCTAGAATCAACCATGCAAATTGAGCTAGATAATGTGGTTAACTGGTGTAAAAGTAATAAGTTAACCCTCAACATTAAGAAGACTAGCTATATGTTATTTACCACCAAGAATAAGAGAAACAAGTTGGTTAAAACAAATCTCAAGATTAACAATGAAAGTATTGTGGAAGTTGAGCAATACCGCTATTTGGGTACGTGGATGGACAATAATTTGAACGGACTGAAACAGTATAATCACTTGATGAGTATTCTGGCTGTTAAAATCAGAACTTTGGGTAGAATTAGAAGATATATAAACACCAGTACAGCACTAACAATTTATAAGACAACAATTCTCCCGATAATGGATTATAATGATTTTTATCTGAATCTACTACCTGAAAGTAAACTTAAAAAATTGCAGGGGCAACAGGTACAAGCACTTCGTAGAGTCTATACAGGGAGAAACTTGTCTAAAGATGAACTGCATATAGAAATTAAATTACCTGAATTGCAGGACAGGAAAACTGTTCACTTGCTTTGCCTTATGTATAAAAGATCAAGGGAAGTCAATTTAATTGAACCTGAAAAGGAGTATAAAGTAGTTACTAGAGGAGCCAAGAAATTAAACTTCAAATTAGGAACCCCAAGACTGACCCAAACATTTAACTCACCATATTACTTGGGTGGTACCTTATGGAATAAATTGCCTGTTAACACGCAGAAGATAGATACACTGAAATGTTTCAAATCTGCTGTTGGGAAGCATATTGCTACTGGACTCTTTAAACCGCCACTATTTGTTAAATAATCCACTATTAAATTCTACAGTTGTAAAGAAACTCAAGGGTTGTATATCCATCTGAAATTTAAATTGACAAGGAGCTGATGTATATAAAACTGTAAGATATTTGCCATTGTAACATTGTATTATTTTGTTTAAGAATTGAATGAATTGTATTGGAATTAGAATTTCCTGAATATGTGAATTACTGAAACTTGATCTGTATTGAAAATACAACTGAAAATTGATATGTTACTATATTGCCGATGGACAGCGAGGGCTAGAAAATCAGCATTATCAAGTTGCTGAAGCTCAATACTGTATAATCTTTCCTGAATAAAAAAAAACAAAAAAAAAACCACCAATAGTTCAGGGGAGATATTTGGCCAATCAGCAGTCAAGTAACATATCAATCCCCCCTTCAATCTAGATTCTGAGGAGATATTTAGTATTTAAATTGTTCCTCAAGCATATCGTATAAGATATGTTGCAAGAATGATTATACTTGCAATGTCACAGTCATGTGAAAGAACTTGTCATTCAGAAAAAGAAATGTATGGCTGCTCTTAGTGCCGTTACGCCTAAACCCATTTAGGGGGTAGCGTTAACTTCCTGCAACTATATTACTAATGAGCGCCATATCTATACGGACACTTTGTAAGGGAAACAGTCAAAAAGAAGTAAGTCATGGTTAACATGGATCAGAATGGAATAATATTGGTCACGATAATGGTAAAAGGAACACCATCTATTGGGTGGGCAAATTCCGTCCGAAAAAAAACTATTAAACATGAGTCAGGGCCATATCACCATCAGAGACTTGGGGTTTTTTAATCTTGGGTCTGAAAGAGGGAGGTAACTGTCTCTGTTTTTTCTAGCTGGCCTGCTTTCCAGGCCCTGTTCTGTAGGAACTGCAGATCCAGGAACTTCACCTTCCCATTCCCACAAGGAGTGACCGCTAGCACATTCTGACCGATTTTGGCTACTTATGATATTATAATTGGTCATAATGACCTTCTTATGACATCATATGACTTCTGACTTGATTGTTCAATACAATTTTCATTGTATATGTATTGTCTATGTATATATGATTACATATGATTCACAATTATTTTTTTGTTTTGCATACCATGCCTTTTCTGCTTTGTTTGATGCAAAAGTAGTGTTTAAGCGTAAGTTCAAGTTAATGTTTAATGTTTGGTTGGTTGCTTCATTCTAATTGTAGCAACCAAGATCAAGTCAAGATGTTGATGGGGAAACCTCTCCAGGAAGTTAGCCAGATACCCTGCTGTTGGCCATTCAACAAGGAATACACCTTTACTATCACTCTTAACCCCCATTTCATTGAGTTGGGAGCAATTCCTGTCAAACCAACTACACAATCATTCTTCAGGTCTTTCCATCTCATGACCTAAGGTCCAAACCCTTAAACCTAAATGGGAATTCCCTTTCTTGTTTGATTCAGAAGTAGATTTCCTTGGCATGACCACAATGGCCAGCCTGAGGGCCCAACTGACTCCCTTTGGGTTGAACCCAGGTTAAGGACACACATATAATGAGGTGCACTCCATTATTAAACAAGAAGATAGATTGGTACAACATCAAACTAAACAAACTGGGTTGGTGACACCATCTGTAGGTCTCTTTAACCCCCCAGAGAGAGGAACTAGTCATGTCACTTAGGCCTTATAGACCTATTATAATAATTACAGGAGGCCTAGGTCTGTAAGATGACCTACATAAGGTTCACTAAATATATTTATGATTATATACCTTAATAGTGTCACAATAATTATGTACAACATTGTATACATCGTGACCATTTTAGGTATCCTTTTTAAACAAAATTGAAAAAATCAATTAATGGTGCAGCATATAACCAGGTACAGTCTCACGATTTCATATTTTTAATTTCTGAATGAAATAAGTAGGAACGTCGCTTTAAAATCCATCCTTCTTGCCCATAAGAATATACATATGGCATTCTACTATTCTATACAGAGAACTTAGTTTATCTTTATGCTCAACTGATATTGCTCTCTATACATTACTGATGAATTGTTATAACTCAAATACGATATATAAGCCAATATGTTTAGTGGGATTTGTCTGTTGAAGCAATATACCATTTCTTTGGGGATTCTTATAGCCTACTTTTGAAACTTTGGGAAATTTTGCAATTTTATAAGATACTAGATCTCTGTGTGGTGGGTACCTACTTTGTGTTCGCTCCATTCATGACAAACAACCCTAAAAGTCACAGCAATCAGAGCTCAGAGATGAAAAGTAAAGATTACAACCGGTTATTTCAAGTAGTTTCCTTGTCTCTTCAGAAACCCCAGAAGGGACAACCGCTTACAAGGTTGAGACTGACAGATGGGGCAATAATTTGTCAGTAATTATTAGCCATTACTTGTCAGAACCCAGTCTGCCTGAGGAAGTATGTCTAACCATGAATCTTAACAAAAGTCCATTAAATGCGAAGTTGAGAAACAAAAACCAGAAACCAGATTTTTTTGGACCAAAATAACCTTTTTTTGGTCTATATGCATAACCATGAATCTTAACAAAGTCCATTAAATTTCAGGTTGAGGAACAAAAACCAGAGGCCTAGATTTTTTGGGACCAAAATAACTCTTTTTGGCTACTTATACCAAAAGGCTTCTTTTAAAGGTTAAAGTTAAAGTTCTGTTTTGGTTAAGATTTCTATTTTTGTTTGAAAAAAACAAAACCCCAAAAGGCTTCTTTTAAAGGTTAAAGTTAAAGTTCTGTTTTGGTTAAGATTTCTATTTTTGTTTGAAAAAAACAAAACCCAGAAGCCAAGAATCTTTTTTGACTAAAATTAACCCTCTTTTTATCTACTTATAGCAAGACTTTTCATTTAAGGGGTAAAGTTGAAGTTCTGTTTTGGTTAAGATTTCTATTTTTTAGTTCGAAAAAAACAAACACTAAAAACAAAACAAAACAACAGAAGCGAAGATTTGTTTTGACCAAAACAACCCTCTTTTTGTCTACTCATACCAAAAGTTTCTTTTAATGGGTAAAGTTAAAGTTTTGTTTTGGTTATGATTTCTATTTTTTGTTTGGGGTAGGGGGTGGTGGGTGGTTTGTTTTGTTTTGGTGAATATGGTATACTAAGAAAAGGGGTTGAGATCATAGGGTATCAGGTACAAGGTTATCTGACAGGAGAATAAGATAAATAAAGGTGTGGTAGTCATTAGTCTGTCACACCTCACCAAACATTACCTACTCTTATGGCAGATGACTGACACTTAAGGGTTCTGCCCATCCAACCATGACCGAACCCCTTCTTTCATCCACCGACAAAGGACCACCGGGTGAAACCCATAAAGATGTTTATTTAGATAAACAAACACATAAATAACTCATAAAGATGTTTATTTAGATAAACAAACACATAAATAACTATGTTTAGGATGTGTGTTAAATGTTTGTAGACAAATTGGAAAATGTTGAATGTTTGCTTTTAGACAAATTGGAATCACAAATGTTATTGGCAGGAATGGCCACATGTTTATTATTTCATCAACATGTAGATAACTATCTTTGAAATAAATGTAAAATGTTTGTAGACAAGTTTGATTCAGAAATTATATTGCAAGGAGGGACCACTTGTTTATCAATACATCTAGCATTATTTCGCTTCTAACAGTTTGCATTACAGATGAATAGAAACTCTATAGGAATATTCGTGAAAGTATTTTGAAAATGTTTCACGTTTATACTTGTTTATTCTTGATGTTGGCAGGAATACAATGTGGCATTCAGAGACCAAGACATCAACAGATTTTCTTGCCACAATTTATTGGCAGTCATTTTGTTATTTTGTGAGTTTATAAAGTGGAAATAGTGTGTGGTTCTTTCATTGCCAGCTGACAATCTAAGTATTCAACAGTCCCCCTTGAGCTGCATCCAAAGGATGATTGTAGCCAATATGTACATCGGTCAAGTACCAGCCATGTTCCTCACATCTATGTTGCAAACATTTCCTCATAGCACTTTGCATTACAAATAACTACAAATTCGACAGAAATATTTGTGAATGTATCTTGAAACCCATAGAGATTTTTCATTATGGCTGTTTACCTGAAGAAGCAATTTATCATATGTTATGTATATGGTATAACCTTCAGTAAGTAAGTTTCACTTTAAATATATTAATGTTGGAATGAGTGTATTCCTCTGCATATACTTAACACACGAAGGTGCTATTCATTAGCCGCATTTTTCTGCAACGATAATGTATTTCTAGAATAACATAAAAAACGGCTTAGTGTTATAAACCTAAATACATTATATCATTTAACATTTCATGGCATTTATTGAAGTATTACCATGATTATATATACTGTCAAGAACTCTTTGACCTGTTGTCCATTGCATGTGAATGGTAGAACACTTTACCATGCAAACAATGATGACCGGATAGATAACGCCAACTGCTTCAATGCATAAAGCAAGAAACATCAAGAGTGACAATAACAACAAAACTCGTCAAGGGTCATCCCCCAACCCTTGTCCTCATAAGGTCATGTGGTCACAAACTTCACTTGACTCTCGTCTCGAGCGTGCGAGAGTTGTCGCGAAAACCCTCAGGGTGTCTCAGCAAATGATGGTCTCCATTACAAAGCTTCGAAATAATTGAGGTGTTTTGTCCTCTTCTAGGCACTGAACCTCTACGTGGTGCCATGTGACTCATCTTCAGCGTGTGAGATTTCTTTCAAGATCCCGCGCAGTGTCTCAGCAAATGGGAGTCTCCATTACAAAGCCTCGATATAATTGGGGTGGTTTGCCCTCTTCCAGGCACAGAGTCTTTACATGTCAGACGTGAAAGGGAATCAGAGGTCAAGTGAAGGGTCACACGATACCTCCAAGGGTTCAGACTTGGGTCAACTAATGTGTGGCCAAAGGTGCCAGACAAACATGAGAAGTCATCCGATTCTCAGACATGATCCTCTCAATTTAACTTGTTTTACTTTTAAATTAGCTTTCATGACTTATTTTACTCTTAGAGTTAGCTTTCGTGGCTTATTTTACTTTTATAGTTAGCTTTTGTGACTATAATCATGTTAGACCTGATTTTATTTATATACATTTTGTTTCACTATTGGTTTGTCACACGGGACTGAGACTCTTGTAAGAGCTTGTAGAAAAACAACAAGGAGGGGTGGGGTTGGGGGATTTTGATTTGGTAAGAGAATGGATTATGGAAAGTACTTCATGAGAGAAGGCTAGTATAAGAAAATAAGAATATTGTCACCACTAGTAATAATCTAAGAAACGTTATCAGCAAATGTCAAGGAGTCTCTTAACCGTTTTATCCATCTCTATATTCTTGAAGCCAGATTGAATATATTGAATATTCAGTTAACAGAAGGACCGAAGTGCCGAAAATTCACAGAGGGCACACTGACAATCCTTTAATCTGGAAATCTTATTTTAGATTTAGTTTTACGTAAACATTTGAAATCAGTCAAGACATAAGACAATGTTTGCATCATTGAACTAATGATTCCATATGTTTATGATCACGGCTTCGTTATAAGATTAGATATGATAGGGTCCATATGAGCTCGATTTACATTGCACATATATATGCATTAACATTTCATAGCACTTTAAACAGGTTCAAGCGTATCCTCCCCAACTCGAACTTACTGTGCAAATTTTAGATGCCACAATTATGAAGTGGTCATACCATATTTTCATGGAAGGTATTGTGATGAACGGCTATTCAGCCAAAATACATAGAGGTTAAAATAATAGAAATAAGATAATAATGGAAATATGTAAAGAACGAAGAACGAAATAGATGTAAAGAACGAATATGTAAAGAACGAATAACGAATATGTAAAGAACGAAGAACGAAATAGATGTAAAGAACGAATATGTAAAGAACGAATAACGAATATGTAAAGAACGAATAACGAAAACGTAATGGAACGAAACCCGGAAATATGTAAACCGGAAGTGAAATGTAAACCGGAAACGGAATATATAAACCGGAAGTGACGTCAATTGTAGGTCACGTGACCGAAGGCAGCCAATCAGGGCTGACCTCTCTAGTATATAAAGGGGCGGTGAGGCCCGAATAAACAGAGTTCTTCAACAGTTCTCCTGGTGTCCAGACGTGTCCTCTTTCCTGAAACAACCACTAAAGATGAGCCGAATAGAGTAATTAAGTCGAAGTTAGGACAAAACAGTCGAAGTCCGAGATAGGTAGTCGAAACATAGGGTAAGAGGCCCGAAGGCCCGAAGAACGAGGAACGAGGGAACGAAGTAGGGCACGAAGGCCCGAAGTAGTACCGGAAACCGAGGCGTAGTATGGTACGAAGACATGGGGAGCGGAACGAGAGAGCGAAGTCCGCGGGGACGAGGGCGCGGCGTGCTCGGCCCCACGCTACCAAACAATAGGCGACCGTCGGCCCGTCGCCCCCGCGGACCGGAACTCAGGGGTGGACCGTTCCCCGGCCGACCCGTACCCCTACCATAATTTCCCTCCCCCGCAGTCCTCCGTCGACATCGAGTGCCGATCGATTCGCTCAGCCCCCCTCGTGCGCGAGGCACGACTCTAGAAACACACCTCGGTTCTTGGCCCGGATTCCCCGTCCGCCCCGAGACCCGAACAACCCCCACGTTCCTCTGTCGTAAGAATCGGCAACCCCGACTTACCAGAGAACGTCACACTGGTGGCAGCGGTGGTGCTGAAATAGGCACATACGGACTTGTGGATCTTGGGTGTTTCATCGGTATTGGATACTCATGGCGACTGCGGCAGTCTTCGAGCAGATGGATTCTGACGTCGCCTTCAAGGAAGGTGGGGAGGAGAAAGGAGGTGCGAAAACCGAGACAAAAGGGGAGGACACGACCATAATGGGTAGGCAGTTTAATTTTATGGGAACGTCCACCCCGACGGATGAGCAGAATGTGCGGGCTCAACAACAACAGACCGGCCAGGAAGGAGCGAGTTTGAAGAAGTTCAGTTTACGACCAGAGAAGTATGACGGTAAACCGGATTTCGAGGGATGGATCAACCAGTTTGAGGAGTACGCAACATTGGGACGCTGGACGGCCGAGGAAAAAGCGGCGATGCTTTTCCTCTCGCTGACGGGAACGGCACGAATGTACTTTGTCGGACTCCCGGACAGGGAACGACTCCGTTACTCGGCGAGGGTGGATGCGTTGCGCCGGAGGTTCGGTCAGGAGAAGGACACGTGTAATGCTCTGCAAGAGTTGGCGGGCTTGAAACGTGTAAAGAACCAGACAGCGAAGGAGTTGGCTGATAATGCCCGGCGACTGGCATCGAGAGCCTACTTCTCCAACGACTACGCTAGCCAGGAAAAAGCAGCATTACATGCGTTCCAGGCTGCAGTTGGGGAAGACCTTCAGCTGAAGTGTGCAGAGAAAGGATGCAAGACACTAGAGGAGGCGGTAGAGGTGGTAGAAATACAGGAACGATACTCACGCCGCCTCCTGCGGGCAGTGAAGCCCGAGGAGGACGCCAATACACAGATCATGGCCTTGAACGGTAAGTTGGAGGAGATGATGAAAGAATTGGCAGAGGAACGGGAAGCTAGAAGACAAGCAACGGCCCGGAGGGAGGCGTTTAAGAAGCGAAAAGAAGATTTAGAGTGTCATCACTGTCACCAGAAGGGCCATTTCGCAAGAGAGTGTTCTCAGCGTCAGGGAAACGGACAGTCGCCGTCGCAGTAAGCGCGGGGCCCCCTTCGGGCGCGGCGAGAGAAGTAGTAGGCATGGGAGAATGTGGACTTTATGTGGCCGGAACGGTGGGAGAGAGTGTCGTCCGTTTTTTGGTTGATACCGGATCTATGATCAGTCTGCTGTCGGAACGACTCTGGAGAGAGTGGGGACGAAAAAGAGAAGAACTGGATGGATATGAAGGACGTCTCTGCTCGGTAGATGGTAGTCCGTTGCGGTGCTATGGATGCACGAACTTGCCAGTGAAATTGGGAACACGCGTGTTGAAGTGGACGTTCATGGTGGCAGACATCGGTAGAGATGAAGGGATCCTGGGAAACGACTTCGCGGTGAAATACCGGCTGACAGTTAAGCCCCACGCGAGTGCCATCTTCCTGCCCGCCGAGGGGGAGGGAGAGGGGGAACGAATCCCGGGAGTAGAACAGAGAACGGATGGGATTCGGGCAGTTACCGTCGGAGGACAGGTCGTGCGAATCGAGAAAACGACGGAAATACCCCCACTCCAAGTGACCCGAGTAACAGTAGTAGCGAGAATGGACATAAGACAGGGTGGACAGCTGGCTGTCATCACCGGCGCTGGATTACCTATGGGACTGGAGGTGATCCCAGGAACGGTGACATTGGGAGAAGAAAATGAAGTTTGGGTGGCCAACCGAGGGACCGAGAGCGCGAAATTGGAAACCGGCGGGGTACTCGGAGAAGCCACCTTCGTACAAGAGGTACGAGGAGTAGGAAGTGAAGCAAAAGAACCCCCAGGAGCGCTCGCTGAAATGATAGGGGAGGCTAAGAAAGACCTGACCACGAAGGAGGGCGAAGAGCTGGAGAAAGCCATCATGGCCCGGGAACAAATGTTTGCGACCTCGAAACATGAGTTAGGACGGACAGATTTAGTACAACATCGAATTAAAACGGGAGATCAGATGCCGATCAAGCAGAGGGTCAGACGGTATCCGGCCACCAGGAGAGAGGAAGAACGAGCACTGGTGGAGGATATGTTAAATTTAGGGATTATCCAAGAGAGCGGGAGTGCGTGGAGTAGCCCGACCGTTCTAGTCAAAAAGAAGGACGGAGGAACGAGGTTCTGTATTGACTACCGAAAACTGAACCAGGCTACGAAAGTGGACGCCTATCCGCTCCCGCGGATAGAGGACAGCCTCAACACTTTGGGAGGAAGCCTATTCTTCTGCAGTCTGGATCTCGCGAGCGGATATTGGCAGGTGGAGATGGCACCGGAGGACCAAGAAAAGACGGCCTTCGTGACTCAAGGAGGATTATATGAGTTCAAAGTGATGCCATTCGGGCTAGTGAACGCCCCAGCCACCTTCGAGAGACTGATGGAAAGAATCCTCAGAGGAATCGTGTGGGAGGAGTGTCTGGTATACTTAGATGATATACTGGTCTTTGGACCAACGTTCAAAGTGACTCTGGAAAGATTGGTACGGGTTCTGGACCGGCTGAACGCTGCAGGACTGAAGTTAAAGGCGCGAAAATGTAAGCTGTTCCAGAAGAAGATTCCGTTCTTGGGGCACGTTGTCTCGTTCAACGGGATCGAACCCGACCCCGAAAAGTGTCGGCAAGTAACCGAGTGGCCGGTCCCGCGGGATCTCCACGAGGTACGAGCCTTCGTGGGATTATGTTCGTACTATAGAAGGCATATAAACGGCTTCACGGAGTTGGCTGCCCCCTTGTATGAATTGGCAACGAAGGAGGAACCATTCGTGTGGAGCGCGAGACGACAAGAGGCATTTGATGCGATGAAGAAGGCGCTAACGGAGGCCCCGGTGTTGGGATTCCCGGAGGAAGAAGGACAATGGTGGCTTGATACAGACGCCAGTGACGTGGGAACGGGAGCCGTGCTATCACAAGAGCAGAGAGGGGAGGAACGGGTGATAGCTTACACGAGCAAAACCCTGGAGTCAAACGAACGAAAGTATTGCACCACGCGGAAAGAACTGTTGGCGGTGGTGCGAGCTTTGAAGCATTTTCGGTGCTACATCTATGGTCAACGCGTGATAGTCCGGACGGATAACAGCGCGGTTAGTTGGCTACAGAGAAGTAAGGAACCGATGGGGCAGGCTGCTCGGTGGATTGAGATTATCGACTCGCATGATGTGTCGTTCCAACACCGACCGGGCAGGAAGCATGGGAACGCTGACGCGTTGTCCCGGTATCCGTGCAAACAATGTGGAGAGGAGCACGAGAATACCGAACAAGTGAGAGTAGTGACGCGGGCCCGGGGGTACGAGCCCGGATGGTCCCCGCAGGAGATGAGAGCAGCGCAGAGGAGGGATCGAGATATAGGGCCGATTGTCGCACGGATGGAAAAAGATGCGGACCGGCCAGGTTGGGAGGCCATATCTCCGGAATCCCGAGAAACAAAGATCCTATGGAGGCAATGGGAACGATTAAGCCTCAGGGATGGCGTGCTGCATCGGAAGTACTGGGAACTGGAAGGACATGGTTGGAGGAACCAGTTGGTCGTTCCCCGAGGGGAACGGGCCAAGCTGGTAAGGGAATACCATGGAGGCGCGGCAGGAGCGCATTTAGGAGTCGCCAGGACGACGGCCCTGTTGGAACAAGGGTTTTACTGGCCGGGACTCCGGGAAGACGTGCGGAAGGAATGTCGAGAATGTGATTGCGCGTTGCTGAAAAAGGGGAGAGGAAGACGGGAGCCGCTACATCAGTACATAGTGGGGGAGCCGATGGAACGGCTGGCCATGGATGTTTCGGGCCCGTACCCAGTCACCAAACGAGGAAATAAGTATTGCCTGATGGTGGGATGCTATTTCACCAAATGGTTGGAGTGTTTCCCGATCCCGGATCAAAAGGCAACGACAGTGGCGAACAAACTGGTTGAAGAAGTAGTAGCACGGTACGGCGCGTTTCGGGAACTACACTCGGATCAAGGAACGAATTTCGAATCCGAGGTGGTGGCTCAGGTCTGTGCACTATTCGGGATTCACAAAACAAGAACGACGCCGTACCACCCCAGGAGTGACGGGTACATAGAACGAAGTTTCCGTACTTTGGGGTGTTGTTTGAAAGCCAGCTGCCGAGCGACAGGTCGGGAATGGGACGAGATGGTCCCGCTCGTGATGATGAGTTATAGAGCAACGCCGCAAGCCAGCACGGGAGTGACACCGAACATGATGATGCTGGGCCGACAGACCATGATGCCGCGACAGGCGATTTATGGGAGACCTCTAGGACCAGAGGAGGAACCCCGACGGGTAAGCGACTATGTGGAAAGCCTAGAGGAAGGGCTAGTCGCGGCCTATCGGGAGGCCCGGACGGGGCTGAAACGAGCCGCCATCCATCAGAAACACGAGTATGATGGGAAGGTGACTCGGCGGGAATACCACGCCGGAGAACTGGTCTGGGTGCACGATACGGTAGTGGATAGGGACAAGGGAACGAAGTTGCGATTTCCATGGATAGGCCCTGCACTGATCGTCAAGGTGCTTGACCGAGGACGGGTGGTAGTACGGAAGAAACGAGGGAAACCGGGGGGGGTGGTCCATGTGGACCGCCTGGAACCCTACCGAGGACACGCTGCGCCAGCTTGGATGGTAGCTGACCAGCAAGGATACGAGGCTGCACAGTAAATGCTTGGGGTGGGGCGCGCTAGGGCACGTAAGGAAACGGGGTACCCCCTTTTTGTGATGAAGTCGTTTTCGTGTCTCGATTCCGCAGGTGGAAGAGGACCAAGGGAACGACCAAATCGGCGCTACACAGAAAGGCTTTGGCCAAAAAGGACTGATCAACCTGGGGCCATTGAGTCGGGGCGGTGCGTTGACCACTACAGTAGGAGTGCAGGTCGTTAGGCTGTAGAGATTTGCTACCTAGCTGAAGATTGGTTCTCTTGCGGATGTAATATAGGTGGGAAATGCGGGGTTGGAACGAAAAACGGCGTTCGGGAGCCACGACGGCCCGAATGTCTAAAGTAGTCCCACGGAGCCGCTTTCCGGTCAGTTCGGAGGAACCACAGCGTGGAAAAGATGGTTGGATTACAACGGAAGACAGACCCGGTGGCAAGCTGGTGAAGACTTCTGAAGTAATGCCGACTTGGTAATACCGCTTTACAGCGTCCAGGAGACCGGAGGAGAGTAGATGCGGCACTCTCGGGAACGCCGGAGGAACGAACGGACGGCTGTAAAAGGCGAGGCCTGAAACGAGGACGGGCTTTAAAGTAGGTCGTAAAAGGAGTAAAAGAGGACAAAGAGAACGGGGCGGCGGCGAGGAGATGATAACGCCGAGCCCCTGTGTTCTCCGGGAAGTGTGCGGAAGCACTGTGAGGGCCAAGATGAAAAAGGCAAGAAAAGGCGACGAGGGATGAAAGGACCGAGGGCGTCCGGTGGGGCAATAAAAGGCCTAGGAAAAACGCGAGGACGGGCGAAGGGCCGCGAGGTAAAGAAAGCAGGCGAGGCGGTGACCAGCGGCGGGCCCCGGGGACCGGAAAATAGTAGGGGGCGCCACCGTAGAAGTGGATGGTGAGTCTGACGCTAGGGGTCGCTAGTGCAGGCCACGCCCACTTCCGCCTGCGGCGGCTATAAAAGGCAGAGCGCTCGCCGGAGCAGGTCATTCTGGTCAGCCGACCAGGATTCATCGAATCGCAGACGAGCAGACTGAGCTAAGGAGAAGAAAACAAGAAGAAAAGCAGAGAAGCGAGACGAGCAGCATCACCACGAGACAAAAACGGAAACGGCTGACGGGACGAGCTTCAGGATTGGAACGAGCCCCGAAAGCCCGGAAAACAGACACGATGAGCGGACAGTGCTGGGAAGGACATTGTCACGGAAAGGAGTTTAAGCACTTGGTCAAGCATATTAAAGGCCAGCACGATGGATTCCGGAAGCAGTACTACATGTGCCCGGTGTGTTCGAGTCGAGCCTATTCGACACACCAGGACTGGAGAAAGCACATGACGGAATCACACGAAGGGAACCTGCAGAGGGGGATGCCGAAGCAAGACCCCCTTCTGAGGCTGGAGTATGCTGCGGCGTTCGCCTTGGACCCGAAAGGACGACCGCCGTACACCAGTTTCGCTACTGGGGATGAAACGGCGGCCCGGGTAGCCAACATGGAACGGGACTACGCGGTGCGCCATCCAGAAGGGTTTCAACCCCCTGAGAGGGCGGTGGATAAGGAGGCACCGGAGAGGCCGCGACGGCAGATCCGCATCCCTTACTACCCGAGGGCGTCAAGAGGATCCGAGGACAGCGACGCCGAGCAGCTGGAGCAGGTAGCAACCGAAGAAGGATCAGAGGCCGACGAGGCCGGCGAGGGAGCCCAAGAAGCCAAAGCAGCCGGGAAGGGACCCCTGGCCGAGGTGGCGGAACGATCAACACCCACGCGTCGTTCCCCTCGGAGGGCCGCGAAAGGAGTACGGAAGGAAGACACCGAGTCGCCGCGAAGCGCGAGCCGAGCCGTGGTCAACCCGAAACCACTCCTGACACCAGACCAAATATCAGGGTTAGTACAGAGCCGAATTAAGAAGTTAAACGCCCAGGGAGAACCACGGGAACCGAGAGGACGAGGACTCCCAGGCAGAGGAAAAGGACGGACATCCACACCCACCCCGAAGCCGGGTTGCTCAGGAATACCACCGGGGGCTGAGGTGGTGGAATTGGTGAGCTCGTCCGACGACCAACGACCAAAAGTCAAGGAAGAAGAGGAGCCGCTCGCTTTCAAGAGGCCCCCGACGCAGGGATGCCCGACGGAGGAGCCGTCGCGAAAGAAGAAGTGGAAAAAGGTCAAGAAAGTCCCGAGAGAATTGGAGGAGGGAACGAGTTCGGACCAGTCGGAGTCAGGCAGGAGTATGTCGGCCCGAAGCGATCGGTCTTTGATTATCGCTGAGTCTAGCAGCACGGGAGAGCTGGGACCATCACAGCCTGAGACCTCGACAGGAGTCAAACGGACCACGGGACTAGAACCACCTTGTAGCGACGCACAATTTACTATGATGACAGTTCATAAGAAATCGGTGATATACGAATCACGACACCCGAGGTACCCCGGGTATTTAAAAGGAACAATGAACCGGGAGGGATCGTTCAGGGGTTACCACGAGGCGAGATCCGACCGGGAGCTGGAGGACAGCATTCGGGAAGCACAGGGAGGCCGGCTGGTGGAAAGAGAAGCATTGTACCTAGGGAGGTTTCTACGCGAGATGGCAGAAAGACAGGGACTCAAACCGTCGGGGCGAGTGGAGAAAGTAAAGTATGTTCGGCATGCAGCCAGGCCGGAGGACACGGCGTCGACGGCCTCGACACAGCCGCTGTTCTCTACCCCTACCCCGACGAAAGCAGATTCACCCCTGGAGAAGATGGTATGTAAGCAGCCGATAGTGCCGCCCCCCGGATTGAAACGAATGAGAGACATTACGGTAGCACCAGACACGCCAGAGACACGGGCGGCGGTTGACAACCTGACTCGGGCCAGTTTGGGGAGCTCGTTTTTCGGGTCGCAAGGATCGGAGGAGACCCCGGGACCACCGTCGCCCGAACGTATGGGATCGCCGCCAGGACCGGATACCCCACTCAAGGACGAGGACAAACACGGGCGGGCGCTACAACCGCGGGTTGTGATACACAGATTACAAATGCCGGCTGCCCAGTCCATGGACGAGGAGGTGGAAGACTCAGAGGACATGGAGTTGGGGCAGGCCGAGACCAGAGGATACGAGCCGGAGAAACAAGAATTGGACGAGTCGGGAGCGGATTCAGTGTTCGGGTCTATCGGAGCGGAGATGCCGACGGCAGGACCATCTAGAGAAACACCGAGACTCAAGTTATTACGGACACAGGCCGTTCACCAGGTCTTACAGGGACACTTTCCGGTGACGGCGCGAGCGGTACGGGACTGGGACGCGGAAAAGGCCATTCGGGTGCAACTGACGTGGCCCCCGAGGGAGGTGCGAGGAATGACGGCCAAGACAAGAGCAATGGCTTCGGCGTCTATGGCGTTCCTGATGGCACTAGAAACGGGCCGCAAGCCAGAGACATTTGAAGAAGCGATGGCGCAGTTCCCGACGGCGGCACTGGGGCCGTTGACCAGGGAGTTCCCGGGGGTCGACCAGCTAGTTAACGAACACAACCGGACCGTCCAATTGGCTCAGACCCTAGTGATGCACAAAAACGAGGATCAACTGGATGACTTGTTGAAGGCGACAAGAGAGGCGGAAAAACAGAGCGGAATGGTGGATCAGCTTCTCGAGCTCCCCGCTAGGGAGGAGAGGCTGTTGCTGCCGATCCGACGCCAAGAAGAAGGGTGAAGTAGATGCTGCTCGAGGTCTTGCACGGAAGAAAAACAGCGCGACGGAACCAGAGGCGGAAAATGGCGCGTCGCGAGTCGGGTGGGGAGGGATTACGGGGCGTTGGCTCCTCACCCATAGTGTCAAACCCCCAGGGAGAGAACCGGGCCGAGGCGGAGGTACCTGAGCCGCACAGGAGGCCGAAGCCTGGATAAAAGACTCTCCTGGAGACCGCTGGACGGGCCCGAAAACTTTACTTAAACTCATCGGGAACGGACTGGCGGGCTCGAACATTCTTATCTTAATTTATTCTTATTAGTTTCTTTATGGAAACCTTCTTGCGGAAGTGAACGAAACCACATGTGTTAGGAGGTGTTGAGCGTAATCAGCGAGCTGGAGGGTCCATGACTGGAATGAACTTACCAAGCCTGCGGGGCGAATACGGGACGGAAGGAGGCGCTAGGAGGAAAAACAGGTTTGTAGCTGTTCCTCTTCTTCCCTGGAGCCCGCTGCGTTGGTTGGGACCGAGCAGATGGAACGGGATCGTCCGGTCGCGGAAATGGATAACGGGCCGGGCGACCCGGGAGCAAGAGTGAAAGTTGGGAGGCGGAATCGAGGAAAGGAAATCAGAAAGGACGGATAGTGTTGTCATTGTGGTCTTTGAGTCGACGGTCGTGCCGGGGTAAATAAGGTACCGGTGGGCCGGCGACTCGCCGCTGGAGGAAAGGCTGGCGCGGGCCAAGACTGAAAACCCTTCTCCCGCGCTGCCTTGAGCGATCTGGAGGCGAGGAAGAGACGACCTCTGTCCTCTAGCGGCACTTCTACTTCCTGCAACCTTGTCTTCTTGATCTTGGATGGATCGATCAGAATGTGGATGAACCCGGATTCATGTACCATCATCTTCTGAGTTTCCTTGTCTTCAGCCTCTTACCGCATACGAAGAGCGGCAAAATGGAATTTTTCGACCTGAATGCTGGTTTTATCGTGCCAGAGTTGATGCAGCGAGTCGTGAAAGGATTGCGGCGAGTCGTAGATGTCTCCCGGAGGACCAAGGCACGAGCAGGGACGATAACTTAGGAGCCCTGGCTCGTGACCGACCGTGATATATAGTAAAAACAATACATGAACGAGAAACGGAAAAAAATTTAATAGACTTACTAAAACTTATATTAATCTCTCACCTGCTGTAACGACAGAGACTCCTTCCATGTCGTATTTCCTGATGTCTTCTTCTCGAGGAACGAAACAAAATAGTCTTTGAAACATATAGGGAAGTAATCTTTGCAATATACAGGGAGGTGGTGCTTGGAACGTCGGCTGCGGATGCCCTGATAGACAAATCAAGAGGTCTGCAAAGAGCAACGAGGAGCGATCCTTCTTGGAGTTCATCGGATGAGTTCTCTATACATGCTATTTTATTGTGAATGGGCCCGTTCCGGATCTCAAACGTTGACGTTGGGTGCAGGTCCCAGTTGATGTCGTCCATCTTCACTTTCTACGGCTTCTTCTTCTCCTTCTCACTAATATCTTCAACTTACCAACTTCGAACCGTCGTACCTAGGAGCAGCCCGGAACGGCTCGGAGCTGTTGTCTCGGCGTTCGTCATAGGCATAGTGTCTCCATGCAATGTGACATGGCACCGTGGACGACTGTGGCCTTACTCCAAAATCAAACCAGACCGGATCTTAAACTTACCTCTATTAACGAACTATTTGTTGGTATTACAGTCTTAAGAAAATCGTCAATAAGCACGGTCCTCCGGGAGGACGAAGAGAAAAATTTAGCAAAAGGAGCGAGGCCCGAGAGCCTAGGAAACGAACGAGGGCCCGAGTGCCCGAAACAGGAATCCTCTTCTTAGGAAAATCATCTCATCAGTAGAACGAAGGAGCCTCCCTCTCGCCCCAAAGAGGACTGTCTTCCTGCCGTTGTTTACGGGGGGGGGGAGGGATGAGAGGCACCGGCTCCTGTCATCAAAAAGAAACTTCATCAAAACTATCTTCTTAAATCAGGTCTCCGTTCCGGTCGTTGTCATGCCACTTGGGCCCGGAACGGTGACGGAAATACTTTACTATGGTGGACTCCCTCCGACATCTCTGTCTGAAATCCTGAAATCTTCAAATGTGTCGACGTGGTCGAGGACGGAACATCTTGATGCTGGGTTAACCACGAGGACATGTGTCGTAAAAGTCAAACTTCAGTTCCTGTACGGAAAACGGACACTTCATCAATAATTAATGATTCTAATCTTCTCAGTCTCACCTTCACCCGAACTCCATCTCAAAGCTTCACAAGTAGCACGAAACCCGCGACGTCGTCTGCTGAAGCTTCCACTCTAAGCTTTAATGAATGAAGTTAAGTTCCTTTCCACATACAACGCCATCTTCTTCTTTGGGTACCTTGGCCTCTGGCTCGAACATGTTGTCCTTGCCAACCGTGAAAAAGTCACTGGGGGGCTCTGAATGCCAAGGCGACCGAGGGTGCGAAGTCCAAAAAGAACATTCTATCTACAAAAGCTTCAGTCTTTCTTCTTCAACTCATCCTTAAAATCATCATCATCACCTAAGAGAACGCAGAGAAGAGTAACAGTTACGGAAGAACGAGGGGTCACGACCGACCGGGTAGGAGAATCACGACTGATTCTCTACCCAAAAACAACGGAGAACGTCTGGACGACGGTAGAACGGACCGAGGGTCGAGAGGACTAAGGGTCACGACCGACCCTGGCCTCTGGGTGGGAGAGTCGCGACCGATTCTCCACCCGAACTAGGGGAGAACGTCTGGACGACGAAAAACGAAGGGAACGGGGGCACTGCGGGTCACGACCGACCCATGGCCCCGGGCAGGAGGACCACGACCGGTCCCTCTGTCCTAATGAGGGTAAAAAGGCGAGGAAAAACGCGCCGAGGGGCTAAGTAAACAGAGCCCAGAGGAGAGGAGCGGGGGCGACGGGGTCACGACCGATCCCCAGTCCCGGGTGGGAGAGCCACGACCGGCTCGCTCATCCTAAAAAAACGAGAAAAACAGGAGGTCCTAAATAGATCAAGGATAAGAGAACTCTGACGAAGATAAAAGAGACTAAGATATATAAAAACGAATTATATGAACTTTTAGAAAAACGAAGAGAGAAAAACGAAGAGAGAAAAACGAAGAAAGAAGAGAAATAATAATTAGCCGGATAGGCCCCGGGGGCCCTCCGAAGTTGACCGGGGAGGACAGAGGGTGACACCTCCTCCTCTGCCGATAAGGAGCGTAGGATTGAAATGTTTCTGGTTCTAGAGTATGTTCTGTTGTCATTGCTGTATGAACTGTGTTGAAATTTTGTATAACGTGTGTTCCCACCTTTCAAGAAGGTGCGGGAGGGTGTGATGAACGGCTATTCAGCCAAAATACATAGAGGTTAAAATAATAGAAATAAGATAATAATGGAAATATGTAAAGAACGAAGAACGAAATAGATGTAAAGAACGAATATGTAAAGAACGAATAACGAATATGTAAAGAACGAAGAACGAAATAGATGTAAAGAACGAATATGTAAAGAACGAATAACGAATATGTAAAGAACGAATAACGAAAACGTAATGGAACGAAACCCGGAAATATGTAAACCGGAAGTGAAATGTAAACCGGAAACGGAATATATAAACCGGAAGTGACGTCAATTGTAGGTCACGTGACCGAAGGCAGCCAATCAGGGCTGACCTCTCTAGTATATAAAGGGGCGGTGAGGCCCGAATAAACAGAGTTCTTCAACAGTTCTCCTGGTGTCCAGACGTGTCCTCTTTCCTGAAACAACCACTAAAGATGAGCCGAATAGAGTAATTAAGTCGAAGTTAGGACAAAACAGTCGAAGTCCGAGATAGGTAGTCGAAACATAGGGTAAGAGGCCCGAAGGCCCGAAGAACGAGGAACGAGGGAACGAAGTAGGGCACGAAGGCCCGAAGTAGTACCGGAAACCGAGGCGTAGTATGGTACGAAGACATGGGGAGCGGAACGAGAGAGCGAAGTCCGCGGGGACGAGGGCGCGGCGTGCTCGGCCCCACGCTACCAAACAATAGGCGACCGTCGGCCCGTCGCCCCCGCGGACCGGAACTCAGGGGTGGACCGTTCCCCGGCCGACCCGTACCCCTACCATAATTTCCCTCCCCCGCAGTCCTCCGTCGACATCGAGTGCCGATCGATTCGCTCAGCCCCCCTCGTGCGCGAGGCACGACTCTAGAAACACACCTCGGTTCTTGGCCCGGATTCCCCGTCCGCCCCGAGACCCGAACAACCCCCACGTTCCTCTGTCGTAAGAATCGGCAACCCCGACTTACCAGAGAACGTCACAGTATATAATAAACTCATTATGTAAGCCCAAACAGTTATATCACCACTTCCTTCCAACTAATAAATACTATCTAGTCTTGAATAAACATAATATGAGGTTAAGAAAGTCTAAATCTCTTTAGTGTATAATATAATCAAGTGTCAACAAACAGTTTCACGGATGCTTCCCTCTAACAAATAACAGCAGTCAATTCCTTCATAAACAACAAGTTAAGAAACTCTAAAACCCCTTTAGGATATAATTTACGACGAGGTCACTTTCTTTAGAAAACCACACCATTTTAGCTCGGAGATATGTCCCTTAAAAGTGGCAGTTTGTTGGGGGCTGCTCCTAAGCCGAAATGGGTTTGGGGGTTCCTCAGGGTTCTATTGTGGGCCTGTTTGGGTTGGCCCAGGGTCAACCGGTCTTTGCGCACGAGTTCACATTGTTTTGGGTGCGTGAACTAAGTGTAAGAGACACCTGTGATTACCTGAGTAACCTTTGGGATGGGGGCAACCCTTAAGTTGGTCAGGTAGAATGGTGGGAGCAATTAAGGCATGCATGTTCAAAGGGTTTGCTTTAATTGTTGTCATTTTGAATTGAAAAGGGTTTCTTCCGTGGTTGGGGCAATGTGTGGGAATTTGTATAGTTTATTAATTTTGGTGTACATTGTTTAGGAATAATATTATAATGACAATGGTTTATATGATTTTATTGTAGTTTAATGTCCACACAGTAACGTTCCAGCTATATCAGGACCAACATACCTTATCTTTACTTGAACAGGTACTGCACAGCCTAAACGCAGAGCCGGATAAATGTGAGGCTATCGTCCTCTGTGCCTGGAAAACAGGCCTTAAGGTTGCTCAGATAGAAACAAATTTAAATCAGAAAAAAAACAACCATAAAGATAGCTGGATCTAATTGGATTATTTCATGACTTGTTATGAAATTTACAATAAGAATGGAGAAAAACTACGACTGCTGAAAACTGACGAAAGAAACCTCATATTGGATGCAGATTAATTTGGTCTACTCTCTTGCTTTAGAAATAAAAGATGTGGTGTAATACCAAACTCAACTTGTCGACGACAAAGTGATGTTTATTGATGATTAAAGGACATAAAAAGTCGCAGCAAGATCAACATGTTTCGACGTGTAACCGTCTTCATCTCCCACCTAAGGTACTTGGCACACTGTGATGTGAAGCACTCAGTCAACTGGATTACATTTTGAATGGGAAAATAGCCCTCTGAATCCTTAAAGAAAAAGCAAATAGTGTCAATAATCTTAATCATATTTGTCTCTTGCATTTACTTTTGACTAATTGGCCTTGTCACGATTAATTTTCGATTGTGTATATCTGAACCTGTGATTGGCGCTAGAACAATGTCTATTGTTTCTTGGCTATTTCTCAGCTCCCTCTCTGTAGACGTACTCATAGTTTCGATCAAAGGCCATGAACGTTAATGTTCCTACACTCATTCCTTGCCCCTTAGCCCTCCAGAAATTCTTCTGCACCATTTTTCATCTTTATTGCTGCAGATTACCTATCATATAACATCATACATATACTTTAAGGTAATAATCCAGTAATATATAGTACTCTTCTTCCCCTATCCAACCATCCCAAACATCTAGATATTGTTTCCCCTGAGGTCTGTTTGGTTTGCTCTTTCAGCTCTTCAATCCCCCAAGGCTGTTGTCTGAATGCAGTCTTGTAATTATGTTCAGGTAACCCTTCATAAAGGGTTAAGTAAGCTCATGCTATTAATCATCCTAGAAAGGGCCCAACATGGGGAGTAGGGCCCTGTGCCCCAAGGGTTCTGTCACAACAGGTTTCCACCATTAATCACAAGTTAACTTCTGCATCAGATGAGACCTCTGAATGAACCGTGTTCTGGCTGTAAGATTTGGTAATTTATTCAACATTTAATTTGGTAAGTTCCTGATACAGATAAACATAAAAGGCTGGTAATCTTTACCATAAAAAAAGCAACAACAGGCGCTGCTGAAGTGAGCCACTCTATTAAAGAACCTAAAAAAAGAACAAATAAGTAGAACTTTTCAATATTTTCTTACTATTCTAAGAAAATGTGAAAGTTGATAAACACAATCTCTTAAAGTTGGGATAGATGTGAAACACCTCATAGTATTTGAAGAATCAATTGAAAAAATCTCTATATGGATTGTTGCATTTAAGCATCTGGGCAGTGACCAAACGTTTGCTTTGATGAATTGACTTCATAGGAATAGAGGAATTATTATGCCCACTGCCTCCTCTGTATACAGAACTGTTGTGGTCATGCGAGGAATGTAATAACTAAATACAAGTTATACAAGCTGAAAGTAGGACCAAAATAAATCAGAGCTTTGTCCATGAGGAAGTGGCTATACCTTTTGTGCACCTAAATTTAAGATGTTCATAAAAAAATTGAAACCCGTTATACACCTAAGTAGGTCATATTATTATATTGACTTAAGCCATTCAAATCCATACCCCAAATAATCCTTTTCAATGCATTGTCTTTCCAAAAAATAGAGATTTAATACCAGATGGCATAAAACAACCTCTGCACCCCTTCACCTCAACAAGAAGTCACATTGCCACACACGATGACCTGTGGTGAAGTCATCATAGTAACCCTACACTCTCCAACACAGACTCCTCAATTACACTTAGATCCAGCCCATTTTCACTGAGTCATTTTCTCAGCAGGGGCTCAGTATAATAGCCACTCCCCTAGGGGCTTGTGGCTATGGATCAAACTCCAGCCTATTCCTGGGGTAACAATAGGATGAAGGTCAACAATGGGGTGATCCTACTTCACACGGAAGTCGATCCAACAAAGCGCGCTGTCAGTCACTTCCTGAAGGCTAAAATGCAGCGATCCGCAAAGCGATTATTTTAACCGATTCTGTGTATACATTATATGGCTGTTTCACACCTGTCCTATGTCAAAGATTGGATTTTTCAAGTAAGAAATTTTGAATTGAGTAAAATAAAGTTCCAGATGTGTAATTTAGTGTTTCTCTGGTTGGATGTTATCATGTTCTCTATGGTGAAAGGAAGGGATCATTGGGAAAAGAATCTCATCTTAAGATTTCAGTTATGTGAAACACTCTTATGTTGACTTTGCTGGTATATGCTCAGAAATAAGCTTGATTAAAGGCAATCTTTTTAAAATTAGTTTCTTTTCATGAAGCAAATATTAGCACACAACCAATTTGGCTCTAAATGTTATTGAATATCTTCATGCAGGGAAACTGGATGGGTGATTCTGCCGCACCTTTGATCATTAAACGACTTTAGAGAGCGGTGTTTGGAGCCATTTTGACACAACATGGAAACCATATATATCTAGTATACAAGGATTAAAATCTCAGGGCCATAATTTAAGCCAAGTCTTCTAGTGTGGACCGGGTGTTTGAATCTCTTATCCCTCCTCTATATCATTCTGCCCAAGTACCCCCATAACTTTCACAGACCATCCCCTTCTCAAGGGGATGATTATTGTCATTGTTGCTTCCTCCTCTCGGCGATAATTCAGGAAGTTAGAGCGACCAATAATAGGCAACTTGTTGAGATTTACAATAGAGCCTCCAAAGATTTCCCTGAGCTATCTTTTGTGTTTTGTTAAGGTTTTTCTGCCTCAGCTATGTTGAAGATACAGCATGGTAGCTGTAAGCAAAGTCACAACTTAATTTATCGGTCTATACCACTAAATTTGACATAGTCATACGGCCATTTCTTAAAATCGGCATGCGACATGGACCCTAAATGACATGACAGACAGCTTTAAAACCTTAGTGACATGGGATATGGACATTTCTTAAATTCAACATGGGACTTGCGAAAAATAAGTGACATAGACATGCGATACTGCCATTTTTTAAATTCGACGTGGGACATTGGGACCCCCCCCCCATCTAGAGTCCCCAATTTCTCCGGGCCATTTATGGTGCAAGTGCCATTACCATTCACCAACCACTTATCAATTTAAAAAAGGTAAATTTTCTGAGATGTTAAACTAGTTTAGATTATGCAGTCTATGCTTAGAATATTGAAAAGCAGGTATAGGATATTTGAGATAAATATCAGATGGATCAATGTCTTAGGTATCTTTTATTTCAATATCTGGTTGCCAATCTAGTTATTTTTCTCTGTCATCTGTTTTTATAATCATCAGTTTGACATGGAAAGACTCTCATGAAATATGCATACTTTAACACTATTGAAGCAATCTTTTTATGTCTTCTTCTACCTAGATCTGATCATGATGGATAGCAACGATACAATTCCTAAAAGACTCTTTTTTGATTTCATCATCTTTTTATTGGGTATGTGTTTAATTCATTTTCTTCAGAGCTATATGTACAGGTAAATCTCATTTTTGTGTTTATATAGACATATATACACTCTACGGTATGCTATGAATTAGCGGCATAGGAGTGGGAGAAACCAAGGTCTGCGTTTGATAACAGTGGGAATTACTTTTCCTAGAATTTGGTTTCGAATTTCCCTAGTTCTAGTTCTCCTAGGATAACATTGCACGAATATTAGAGCAGTATGGTGTTTCTTTTGTTTCTTTTCCTCCTCCTTCTCCTCCTTCTCCTCCTATCTCACTCTTTCTCCTCCTTTTATCCACCAACTCCTTCCCTTATACCTGTTCTCTCTATACTCTTCCCCTTTTCTTCCTTCTATTAGCCTCCTCGTTCTCCTCGTTCCTGTCTCCTCCTCCTCCTCCTCCTCCTCCTTCGTCCCATGCCTTTATTTTCCTCTTTTCCTCTTCCCCTAATCCTGTTCTCCTCATCCTCCTTTCTCTTTCCCCTTCGTCGTCCTCCTTTCCCTCTCCACCTCCTCCCCTCACGCCCCCTGCATCCACCTCCTTCTCTTTCCCTCCCTTCCACTCCCCCTACCCCTCCCCCAACCCTCCCTCCTCCTCCTCCTCCTCCTCCTCCTCCTCCTCCTCCTCCTTCTCTCCCCTTCCATCCCCTCCTCCCCCTCCCCCCCTCCCCTCCCCTCCCCTCCCCTGTCTGCACCTCCTCCTCTTCCTCTTCCTCCCCACCCCCCCTTCACCCCATCCCCATCCTTCCTCTCCCTCTCCCTCTCCCCCTCCTCCACCTCCCGTCCCACCCCTCCCTCTTCCTCCTTGTCCTCCCAGGTAGATCGTTTCCTTGTTGTCCTATGGCCGACCCCCAGTACCACCCTGGATACCCTTCTCTGGATGGCTGCCAACTAGGTGTGGGTGGGCCTTGACAGTGGTTCACCTTTAATTCCTAGCGGTTAGGGAGATAGATTTATCAAACTCTCATCTGGGATAAATGTGTTTATCCTGTAGATGTTTCGTTTGCATTTATAACAAAGAAATCGCACGCGGCTTTTTACAATGGAAATATAATATTACTTTCATTTAATTCAATGATTTAAATTTGAACTACAGCTAACGTCATGAATCTGACAATGTCATAATATCAGAGATTGAAGACGTACTCAACAGGAATTCATTTTTGGGTCTAGCTTACGAGTAACAAAGCGGATATGTACATTAAGTTTTTAATGTCTTAAAAGGGGTGTGAAGAGTGCCATCATTGATTTGCGTATAGGACTAATATTGATATAAAGAAACATGCTAAGGAAGGGCGGATAGATGACCAGGATAGTGGTTGAGAGTTAAAAGGCAAGTTAACAGATTGAATCTAACTTTCCGTGATATACTTTAACAAGGAATATAGTTTGTTAAAACATTAGTGGACGCAAGTTATATTGCTTTTGCCTCAGGGAAGAATAACCCTTTGTCATTGATCATCATGGTATTTTCTGCATAAGATTTTATATTATCTACTACACGTTAAATATTTTATAGCATTATGTGCATGCCTGGACGGTTCAGGCAAGAGAGAAGGAGTTTTAGAATCCATCGGACATATTTGTTTAGATGCTTAAGGAAAGTGAAATCTCACCTAATCTACTCAACTTCCCACGCACACTTTCCCTACAAGCATCGTTCTACATGTATAAACCTTTCCATCCGCATTTTCTCTCGTCCTCTCACTAAAGTCCATGGATGAGTTCCAGCGAGTCATACGAACGACCCGTATTAAAAACGAACCTAAAACCAAATTCAAGCTAGAAAAAAAGGCAAATACCTACTTAGGCATTATATCAAATATTAGCATAAAGGATTTCCTGGATTAGTTACAAAGATTATCAGGAAACTACAGAGTCTGAGTATTTTTTTATTTAATGTATTTTTAGCCTGTCCTATGAGGAGGGGTTGTCTTGTATAGGTGAGTCACAAAAAAAGTCAAATACATTAGAACATGAAGAGTCTCAATCTTAAACCCTATATTTCAACTGATTAATTTGAATAAGTTGAAAAACATTTTGTAAAAGACAGAAGTGATAACCATCATACCCTTTTGAAAATATGACCACAGCTCAATCTGCAGGAACCTCTTTGGATTTTGGGGCTGGATTAGCGAACATGCATATGCAATTCTATTACATTGTAGTAACGTTCTTGGTTCTTACATCAATTTGATGGCAACACATGACTCTTATACCTATAAAATAACAGTTTTATAAGGTTCTGTATTTTTAAGGCCTAAACATCACTAAAATGTAATGCTATCATAACACTCTATTTTAACGAGTCTAATCCTAATGCAAAATAACATAATATTTTGGGTTCTGATACCTCAAAATTATCGTTTCTGGGAGCTAGTGAGGGACGTAACCATTCTGTTATCGTGGTTATGCAGATCTGTTGCCATGTGACTATATAGATTCGCAGTGTAACCGTTATCTTTCAGTTGCTCCCACACCACCAACCTGCTCATATCATTCAATTTTAAACTTTAGCTTGTTGTAATACGAGGATTTGATAAATATTTCCCATATCTATATATGTCCAAACTAATAACTGTTGTTACTTGTTTTTTCCTATTCATAGCAAAACTTATTAACGACGAGAGCGAACTGGTAAACATAACTGTTATAAGTAAATTTAGTAATAACACGTTGACCAAAAAAGTACAGTTGCAGAACATGCCTGTTATATCACTGCTTGCCTGGCTAGGATCGGTAGGGAAGGCCACACAGCCATATGGAGTGCACAGTCTCTATAAAATGATAAGATCTCTGAATGTTTCCTCAGACTTGGCTGTAGTCCGTCGGGATGTAGTCCCTGTGGAGTCAGCATACATTGGTCTGAATCGGCCAGGTTTTGCCTCAGCCTCGTGACTCTAGGATTATATAGACGTCATTCACATACACTTGTTAGGTCAGGTGGTATGATGAAATACACGGATTCTCCCAATTATACAAAACACTGCACATACAAGAACGCTTGCCTAAGTAAAAGTGAAGAGTGCTACCTTTTTAGATTTGATCATACAGGGACAACATATAAAATAAGTCCAGCGCTCAAGAACTACTGAGTCTGGTAGTTCAAACATAATACAAAAAGCGTTATAGATCTATGTAATATAATTCTATCTTTAGAATTCTGTGACACATTTCTGCTAATACAATTTTAATTCTATGGACCTGTTTGATAATGTGCCTTTTATTCATACGTTGACATCAAGGTAGGTAGGGGGTAGGAAATCTTTGAAAATAAGCGTATAAACTTAATGCAATCTAGGTCCCTTACTGAATTGTACAATAATAATTGATAACAAGGTGAGACTCGAAGGTTCTTTAATTCGCAGAATATGTTAAAGACAATGTACGCATATTTCTCTTAGCATACTAGCATGATTTTCTCACAAGTCGCTGCGGCCCTCA
This sequence comes from Lepidonotus clava, assembly GCA_936440205.1. Lineage (NCBI taxonomy): Eukaryota > Metazoa > Annelida > Polychaeta > Phyllodocida > Polynoidae > Lepidonotus > Lepidonotus clava. Next base: position 13,868,804 of record OW387138.1, read on the forward strand.
ATAAATAGAAACATTTTATTGAAAGTCACTTCTCAATGTATTCAATTGTATAGAACATTCTTTAGTAGAATATGTCTATACTTCATACAACAGAATGTGCTACTAATGTTGGAAACACAATTAATACAAGGCCTAGACGATGCACGTTTATATGATATTTGAACATTAATAGGGTTAGTCACCGCTATATTGAAAACGGTAACTCTTGCAGAAAAAAAGAAGGTGCATCCCCGCTAAAACCACCACCGTTGTTAAAACGTGCAGGAACGGAAACACATTGAGATCAAAGTGTGTCGGATGGCACCACAGAACGGTTATGGCACGGAGACCGAAGGAAAACTCAAGTGAAGAGTACAAAAAAAACTTGTGGTCTGGCCCCTCGCCCATCTTCCTCTGCACACTTCCGGTGGCTAGGGTATAAACTCATCAAGGTGAAAGCTTATTGTCAACCTACCTGACCTCCTGTGTTTCCCCCCTGAAGTAAGAGTATTACCTGCCAAATCATATCTGTCCAGGTATTATCCAGGTGTGTTATAGTAGTGTGTGTATTATGTGAATGTTTTATGTAGGGAGCCATATATTGAAAAGGAAGTTCTGGATATATGATGTTGAGTGTTAAAATATTGCATATTTGTTTGCATGGTGCTTTTGACACTTTTAACATAGCCCATTTGTGTGAATGGTGCTTTTGACACTTTTGTGGTGAATGTTTCCCATCAAAAAGAGGAGGTCAGAGGGTCAGGACCTCCTGTCCCCTGCCCCCCTCCTATCGTATGCAGGACTACAACTTGGATCCCTTTACTGTATGCATTTGTGATGAACGGCTATTCAGCCAAAATACATAGAGGTTAAAATAATAGAAATAAGGTAATAATAGAAATAGATGTAAAGAACGAATATGTAAAGAACGAATAACGAAATAGATGTAAAGAACGAATATGTAAAGAACGAATAACGAATATGTAAAGAACGAATAACGAAAACGTAATGGAACGAAACCCGGAAATATGTAAGCCGGAAGTGAAATGTAAACCGGAAACGGAATATATAAACCGGAAGTGACGTCAGTTGTAGGTCACGTGACCGAAGGCAGCCAATCAGGGCTGACCTCTCTAGTATATAAAGGGGCGGTGAGGCCCGAATAAACAGAGTTCTTTAACAGTTCTCCTGGTGTCCAGACGTGTCCTCTTTCCTGAAACAACCGCTAAAGATGAGCCGAACAGAGTAATTAAGCCGAAGTTAGGACAAAACAGTCGAAGTCCGAGATAGGTAGTAGAAACATAGGGTAAGGGGCCCGATGGCCCGAAGAACGAGGAACGAGGGAACGGAGTAGGGCACGAAGGCCCGAAGTAGTACCGGAAACCGAGGCGTAGTATGGTACGAAGACATGGGGAGCGGAACGAGGGAGCGAAGTCCGCGGGGACGAGGGCGCGGCATGCTCGGCCCCACGCTACCAAACAATAGGCGACCGTCGGCCCGTCGCCCCCGCGGACCGGAACTCAGGGGTGGACCGCCCCCCGGCCGACCCGTACCCCTACCATAATTTCCCTCCCCCGCAGTCCTCCGTCGACATCGAGTGCCGATTCCCGATCGATTCGCTCAGCCCCCCCTCGTGCGCGAGGCACGACTCTAGAAACACATCTCGGTTCTTGGCCCGGATTCCCCGTCCGCCCCGAGACCCGAACAACCCCCACGTTCCTCTGTCGTAAGAATCGGCAACCCCGACTTACCAGAGAACGTCACACTGGTGGCAGCGGTGGTGCTGAAATAGGCACATACGGACTTGTGGATCTTGGGTGTTTCATCGGTATTGGATACTCATGGCGACTGCGGCAGTCTTCGAGCAGATGGATTCTGACGTCGCATTCAAGGAAGGTGGGGAGGAGAAAGGAGGTGCGAAAACCGAGACCAAAGGGGAGGACACGACCATCATGGGTAGGCAGTTTAATTTTATGGGAACGTCCACCCCGACGGATGAGCAGAATGTGCGGGCTCAACAACAACAGACCGGTCAGGAAGGAGCGAGTTTGAAGAAGTTCAGTTTACGACCAGAGAAGTATGACGGTAAACCGGATTTCGAGGGATGGATCAACCAGTTTGAGGAGTACGCAACATTGGGACGCTGGACGGCCGAGGAAAAAGCGGCGATGCTTTTTCTCTTGCTGACGGGAACGGCACGAATGTACTTTGTCGGACTCCCGGACAGGGAACGACTCCGTTACTCGGCGAGGGTGGATGCGTTGCGCCGGAGGTTCGGTCAGGAGAAGGACACGTGTAATGCTCTGCAAGAGTTGGCGGGCTTGAAACGTGTAAAGAACCAGACAGCGAAGGAGTTGGCTGATAATGCCCGGCGACTGGCATCGAGAGCCTACTTCTCCAACGACTACGCTAGCCAGGAAAAAGCAGCATTACATGCGTTCCAGGCTGCAGTTGGGGAAGACCTTCAGCTGAAGTGTGCAGAGAAAGGATGCAAGACACTAGAGGAGGCGGTAGAGGTGGTAGAAATACAGGAACGATACTCACGCCGCCTCCTGCGGGCAGTGAAGCCCGAGGAGGACGCCAATACACAGATCATGGCCTTGAACGGTAAGTTGGAGGAGATGATGAAAGAATTGGCAGAAGAACGGGAAGCTAGAAGACAAGCAACGGCCCGGAGGGAGGCGTTTAAGAAGCGAAAAGAAGATTTAGAGTGTCATCACTGTCACCAGAAGGGCCATTTCGCAAGAGAGTGTTCTCAGCGTCAGGGAAACGGACAGTCGCCGTCGCAGTAAGCGCGGGGCCCCCTTCGGGCGCGGCGAGAGAAGTAGTAGGCATGGGAGAATGTGGACTTTATGTGGCCGGGACGGTGGGAGAGAGTGTCGTCCGTTTTTTGGTTGATACCGGATCTATGATCAGTCTGCTGTCGGAACGCCTCTGGAGAGAGTGGGGACGAAAAAGGGAAGAACTGGATGGATATGAAGGACGTCTCTGCTCGGTAGATGGTAGTCCGTTGCGGTGCTACGGATGCACGAACTTGCCAGTGAAATTGGGAACACGCGTGTTGAAGTGGACGTTCATGGTAGCAGACATCGGTAGAGATGAAGGGATCCTGGGAAACGACTTCGCGGTGAAATACCGGCTGACAGTTAAGCCCCACGCGAGTGCCATCTTCCTGCCCGCCGAGGGGGAGGGAGAGGGGGAACGAATCCCGGGAGTAGAACAGAGAACGGATGGGATTCGGGCAGTTACCGTCGGAGGACAGGTCGTGCGAATCGAGAAAACGACGGAAATACCCCCACTCCAAGTGACCCGAGTAACAGTAGTAGCGAGAATGGACATAAGACAGGGTGGACAGCTGGCTGTCATCACCGGCGCTGGATTACCTATGGGACTGGAGGTGATCCCAGGAACGGTGACATTGGGAGAAGAAAATGAAGTTTGGGTGGCCAACCGAGGGACCGAGAGCGCGAAATTGGAAACCGGCGGGGTACTTGGAGAAGCCACCTTCGTACAAGAGGTACGAGGAATAGGAAGTGAAGCAAAGGAACCCCCAGGAGCGCTCGTTGAAATGATAGGGGAGGCTAAGAAAGACCTGACCACGAAGGAGGGCGAAGAGCTGGAGAAAGCCATCATGGCCCGGGAACAAATGTTTGCGACCTCGAAACATGAGTTAGGACGGACAGATTTAGTACAACATCGAATTAAAACGGGGGATCAGATGCCGATCAAGCAGAGGGTCAGACGGTATCCGGCCACCAGGAGAGAGGAAGAACGAGCACTGGTGGAGGATATGTTAAATTTAGGGATTATCCAGGAGAGCGGGAGTGCGTGGAGTAGCCCGACCGTTCTAGTCAAAAAGAAGGACGGAGGAACGAGGTTCTGTATTGACTACCGAAAACTGAACCAGGCTACGAAAGTGGACGCCTATCCGCTCCCGCGGATAGAGGACAGCCTCAACACTTTGGGAGGAAGCCTATTCTTCTGCAGTCTGGATCTCGCAAGCGGATATTGGCAGGTGGAGATGGCACCGGAGGACCAAGAAAAGACGGCCTTCGTGACTCAAGGAGGATTGTATGAGTTTAAAGTGATGCCATTCGGGTTAGTGAACGCCCCAGCCACCTTCGAGAGACTGATGGAAAGAATCCTCAGAGGAATCGTGTGGGAGGAGTGTCTGGTATACTTGGATGACATACTGGTCTTTGGACCAACGTTCAAAGTGACTCTGGAAAGATTGGTACGGGTTCTGGACCGACTGAACGCTGCAGGACTGAAGTTAAAGGCGCGAAAATGTAAGCTGTTCCAGAAGAAGATTCCGTTCTTGGGGCACGTTGTCTCATTCAACGGGATCGAACCCGACCCCGAAAAGTGTCGGCAAGTAACCGAGTGGCCGGTCCCGCGGGATCTCCACGAGGTACGAGCCTTCGTGGGATTATGTTCGTACTACAGAAGGCATATAAACGGCTTCACGGAGTTGGCTGCCCCCTTGTATGAATTGGCAACGAAGGAGGAACCATTCGTGTGGAGCGCGAGACGACAAGAGGCATTTGATGCGATGAAGAAGGCGCTAACGGAGGCCCCGGTGTTGGGATTCCCGGAGGAAGAAGGACAATGGTGGCTTGACACAGACGCCAGTGACGTGGGAACGGGAGCCGTGCTATCACAAGAGCAGAGAGGGGAGGAACGGGTGATAGCTTACACGAGCAAAACCCTGGAGTCAAACGAACGAAAGTATTGCACCACGCGGAAAGAACTGTTGGCGGTGGTGCGAGCTTTGAAGCATTTTCGGTGCTACATCTATGGTCAACGCGTGATAGTCCGGACGGATAACAGCGCGGTCAGTTGGCTGCAGAGAAGTAAGGAACCGATGGGGCAGGCTGCTCGGTGGATTGAGATTATCGACTCGCATGATGTGTCGTTCCAACACCGACCGGGCAGGAAGCATGGGAACGCTGACGCGTTGTCCCGGTATCCGTGCAAACAATGTGGAGAGGAGCACGAGAATACCGAACAAGTGAGAGTAGTGACGCGGGCCCGGGGGTACGAGCCCGGATGGTCCCCGCAGGAGATGAGAGCAGCGCAGAGGAGGGATCGAGATATAGGGCCGATTGTCGCACGGATGGAAAAAGATGCGGACCGGCCAGGTTGGGAGGCCATATCTCCGGAATCCCGGGAAACAAAGATCCTATGGAGGCAATGGGAACGATTAAGCCTCAGGGATGGCGTGCTGCATCGGAAGTACTGGGAACTAGAAGGGCATGGTTGGAGGAACCAGTTGGTCGTTCCCCGAGGGGAACGGGCCAAGTTGGTAAGGGAATACCATGGAGGCGCGGCAGGAGCGCATTTAGGAGTCGCCAGGACGACGGCCCTGTTGGAACAAGGGTTTTACTGGCCGGGACTCCGGGAAGACGTGCGGAAGGAATGTCGAGAATGTGATTGCGCGTTGCTGAAAAAGGGAAGAGGAAGACGGGAGCCGCTACATCAGTACATAGTGGGGGAGCCGATGGAACGGCTGGCCATGGATGTTTCGGGCCCGTACCCAGTCACCAAACGAGGAAATAAGTATTGCCTGATGGTGGGATGCTATTTCACCAAATGGTTGGAGTGTTTCCCGATCCCGGATCAAAAGGCAACGACAGTGGCGAACAAACTGGTTGAAGAAGTAGTAGCACGGTACGGCGCGTTTCGGGAACTACACTCGGATCAAGGCACGAATTTCGAATCCGAGGTGGTGGCTCAGGTCTGTGCACTATTCGGGATACACAAAACAAGAACGACGCCGTACCACCCCAGGAGTGACGGGTACATAGAACGAAGTTTCCGTACTTTGGGGTGTTGTTTGAAAGCCAGCTGCCGAGCGACGGGTCGGGAATGGGACGAGATGGTCCCGCTCGTGATGATGAGTTATAGAGCAACGCCGCAAGCCAGCACGGGAGTGACACCGAATATGATGATGCTGGGCCGACAGACCATGATGCCGCGACAGGCGATTTATGGGAGACCTCTAGGACCAGAGGAGGAACCCCGACGGGTAAGCGACTATGTGGAAAGCCTGGAGGAAGGGCTAGTCGCGGCCTATCGGGAGGCCCGGGCGGGGCTGAAACGAGCCGCCATCCATCAGAAACACGAGTACGATGGGAAGGTGACTCGGCGGGAATACCACGCCGGAGAACTGGTCTGGGTGCACGATACGGTAGTGGATAGGGACAAAGGAACGAAGTTGCGATTTCCATGGATAGGCCCTGCACTGATCGTCAAGGTGCTTGACCGAGGACGGGTGGTAGTACGGAAGAAACGAGGGAACCGGGGGGGGTGGTCCATGTGGACCGCCTGGAACCCTACCGAGGACACGCTGCGCCAGCTTGGATGGTAGCTGACCAGCAAGGATACGAGGCTGCACAGTAAATGCTTGGGGTGGGGCGCGCTAGGGCACGTAAGGAAACGGGGCACCCCTTTTTGTGATGAAGTCGTTTTCGTGTCTCGATTCCGCAGGTGGAAGAGGACCAAGGGAACGACCAAATCGGCGCTACACAAAAAGGCTTTGGCCAAAAAAGGACTGATCAACCTGGGGCCATTGAGTCGGGGCGGTGCGTTGACCACTACAGTAGGAGTGCAGGTCGTTAGGCTGTAGAGATTTGCTACCTAGCTGAAGATTGGTTCTCTTGCGGATGTAATATAGGTGGGAAATGCGGGGTTGGAACGAAAAACGGCGTTCGGGAGCCACGACGGCCCGAATGTCTAAAGTAGTCCCACGGAGCCGCTTTCCGGTCAGTTCGGAGGAACCACAGCGTGGAAAAGATGGTTGGATTACAACAGAAGACAGACCCGGTGGCAAGCTGGTGAAGACTTCTGAAGTAATGCCGACTTGGTAATACCGCTTTACAGCGTCCAGGAGACCGGAGGAGAGTAGATGCGGCACTCTCGGGAACGCCGGAGGAACGAACGGACGGCTGTAAAAGGCGAGGCCTGAAACGAGGACGGGCTTTAAAGTAGGTCGTAAAAGGAGTAAAAGAGGATAAAGAGAACGGGGCGGCGGCGAGGAGATGATAACGCCGAGCCCCTGTGTTCTCCGGGAAGTGTGCGGAAGCACTGTGAGGGCCAAGATGAAAAAGGCAAGAGAAGGCGACGAGGGATGAAAGGACCGAGGGCGTCCGGTGGGGCAATAAAAGGCCTAGGAAAAACGCGTGGACGAGCGAAGGGCCGCGAGGTAAAAAAAGCAGGCGAGGCGGTGACCAGCGGCGGGCCCCGGGGACCGGAAAATAGTAGGGGGCGCCACCGTAGAAGTGGATGGTGAGTCTGACGCTAGGGGTCGCTAGTGCAGGCCACGCCCACTTCCGCCTGCGGCGGCTATAAAAGGCAGAGCGCTCGCCGGAGCAGGTCATTCTGGTCAGCCGATCAGGATTCATCGAATCGCAGACGAGCAGACTGAGCTAAGGAGAAGAAAACAAGAGGAAAAGCAGAGAAGCGAGACGAGCAGCATCACCACGAGACAAAAACGGAAACGGCTGACGGGACGAGCTTCAGGATTGGAACGAGCCCCGAAAGCCCGGAAAACAGACACGATGAGCGGACAGTGCTGGGAAGGACATTGTCACGGAAAGGAGTTTAAGCACTTGGCCAAGCATATTAAAGGCCAGCACGATGGATTACGGAAGCAGTACTACATGTGCCCGGTGTGTTCGAGTCGAGCCTATTCGACACACCAGGACTGGAGGAAGCACATGACGGACTCACACGAAGGGAACCTGCAGAGGGGGATGCCGAAGCAAGACCCCCTTCTGAGGCTGGAGTATGCTGCGGCGTTCGCCTTGGACCCGAAAGGACGACCGCCGTACACCAGTTTCGCTACTGGGGATGAAACGGCGGCCCGGGTAGCCAACATGGAACGGGACTACGCGGTGCGCCATCCGGAGGGGTTTCAACCCCCTGAGAGGGCGGTGGATAAGGAGGCACCGGAGAGGCCGCGACGGCATATCCGCATACCTTACTACCCGAGGGCGTCGAGAGGATCCGAGGACAGCGACGCCGAGCAGCTGGAGCACGTAGCAACCGAAGAAGGATCAGAGGCCGACGAGGCCGGCGAGGGAGCCCAAGCAGCCAAAGCAGCAGGGAAGGGACCCCTGGCCGAGGTGGCGGAACGATCGACACCCACGCGTCGTTCCCCTCGGAGGGCCGCGAAAGGAGTACGGAAGGAAGACACCGAGTCGCCGCGAAGCGCGAGCCGGGCCGTGGTCAACCCGAAGCCACTCCTGACACCAGACCAAATATCAGGGTTAGTACAGAGCCGAATTAAGAAGTTAAACGCCCAGGGAGAACCACGGGAACCGAGAGGACGAGGACTCCCAGGCAGAGGAAAAGGACGGACATCCACACCCACCCCGAAGCCGGGTTGCTCAGGAATACCACCGGGGGCTGAGGTGGTGGAATTGGTGAGCTCGTCCGACGACCAACGACCGAAAGTCAAAGAAGAAGAGGAGCCGCTCGCTTTCAAGAGGCCCCCGACGCAGGGATGCCCGGCGGAGGAGCCGTCGCGAAAGAAGAAGTGGAAAAAGGTCAAGAAAGTCCCGAGAGAATTGGAGGAGGGAACGAGTTCGGACCAGTCGGAGTCAGGCAGGAGTATGTCGGCCCGAAGCGATCGGTCTTTGATTATCGCTGAGTCTAGTAGCACGGGAGAGCTGGGACCATCGCAGCCTGAGACCTCGACAGGAGTCAGACGGACCACGGGACTAGAACCACCTTGTAGCGACGCACAATTTACTATGATGACAGTTCATAAGAAATCGGTGATATACGAATCACGACACCCGAGGTACCCCGGGTATTTAAAAGGAACAATGAACCGGGAGGGATCGTTCAGGGGTTACCACGAGGCGAGATCCGACCGGGAGCTGGAGGACAGCATTCGGGAAGCACAGGGAGGCCGGCTGGTGGAAAGAGAAGCATTGTACCTAGGGAGGTTTCTACGCGAGATGGCAGAAAGGCAGGGACTCAAACCGACGGGGCGAATGGAGAAAGTAAAGTATGTTCGGCATGCGGCCAGGCCGGAGGACACGGCGTCGACGGCCTCGACACAGCCGCTGTTCTCTACCCCTACCCCGACGAAAGCAGATTCACCCCTGGAGAAGATGGTATGTAAGCAGCCGATAGTGCCGCCCCCAGGATTGAAACGAATGAGAGACATTACGGTAGCACCAGACACGCCAGAGACACGGGCGGCGGTTGACAACCTGACTCGAGCCAGTTTGGGGAGCTCGTTTTTCGGGTCGCAAGGATCGGAGGAGACCCCGGGACCACCGTCGCCCGAACGTATGGGATCGCCGCCAGGACCGGATACCCCACTCAAGGACGAGGATAAACACGGGCGGGCGCTACAACCGCGGGTTGTGATACACAGATTACAAATACCGGCTGCCCAGTCCATGGACGCGGAGGTGGAAGACTCAGAGGACATGGAGTTGGGGCAGACCGAGACCAGAGGATACGAGCCGGAGAAACAAGAATTGGACGAGTCGGGAGCGGATTCCGTGTTCGGGTCTATAGGAACGGAGATGCCGACGGCAGGACCATCTAGGGAAACACCGAGACTCAAGTTATTACGGACACAGGCCGTTCACCAGGTCTTACAGGGACACTTTCCGGTGACGGCGCGAGCGGTACGAGACTGGGACGCGGAAAAGGCCATTCGGGTGCAACTGACGTGGCCCCCGAGGGAGGTGCGAGGAATGACGGCCAAGACAAGAGCAATGGCTTCGGCGTCTATGGCGTTCCTGATGGCACTAGAAACGGGCCGCAAGCCAGAGACATTTGAAGAAGCGATGGCGCAGTTCCCGACGGCGGCACTGGGGCCGTTGACCAGGGAGTTCCCGGGGGTCGACCAGCTAGTTAACGAACACAACCGGACCGTCCAATTGGCTCAGACCCTAGTGATGCACAAAAACGAGGATCAACTGGATGACTTGTTGAAGGCGACAAGAGAGGCGGAAAAACAGAGCGGAATGGTGGATCAGCTTCTCGAGCTCCCCGCTAGGGAGGAGAGTCTGTTGCTGCCGATCCGGCGCCAAGAAGAAGGGTGAAGTAGATGCTGCTCGAGGTCTTGCACGGAAGAAAAACAGCGCGACGGAACCAGAGGCGGAAGATGGCGCGTCGCGAGTCGGGTGGGGAGGGATTACGGGGCGTTGGCTCCTCACCCATAGTGTCAAACCCCCAGGGAGAGAACCGGGCCGAGGCGGAGGTACCTGAGCCGCACAGGAGGCCGAAGCCTGGATAAAAGACTCTCCTGGAGACCGCTGGACGGGCCCGAAAACTTTACTTAAACTCATCGGGAACGGACTGGCGGGCTCGAACATTCTTATCTTAATTTATTCTTATTAGTTTCTTTATGGGAACCTTCTTGCGGAAGTGAACGAAACCACATGTGTTAGGAGGTGTTGAGTGTAATCAGCGAGCTGGAGGGTCCATGACTGGAATGAACTTACCAAGCCTGCGGGGCGAATACGGGACGGAAGGAGGCGCTAGGAGGAAAAACAAGTTTGTAGCTGTTCCTCTTCTTCCCTGGAGCCCGCTGCGTTGGTTGGGACCGAGCAGGTGGAACGGGATCGTCCGGTCGCGGAAATGGATGGCGGGCCGGGCGGCCCGGGAGCGAGAGTGAAAGTTGGGAGGCGGAATCGAGGAAAGGAAATCAGAATGGACGGATAGTGTTGTCATTGTAGTCTTTGAGTCGACGGTCGTGCCGGGGTAAATAAGGTACCGGTGGGCCGGCGACTCGCCGCTGGAGGAAAGGCTGGCGCGGGCTAAGACTGAAAACCCTTCTCCCGCGCTGCCTTGAGCGATCTGGAGGCGAGGAAGAGACGACCTCTGTCCTCTAGCGGCACTTCTACTTCCTGCAACTTTGTCTTTTTGATTTTGGATGGATCGATCAGAATGTGGATGAACCCGGATTCATGTACCATCATCTTCTGAGTTTCCTTGTCTTCAGCCTCTTACCGCATACGAAGAGCGGCAAAATGGAATTTTTCGACCTGAATGCTGGTTTTATCGTGCCAGAGTTGATGCAGCGAGTCGTGAAAGGATTGCGGCGAGTCGTAGATGTCTCCCGGAGGACCAAGGCACGAGCAGGGACGATAACTTAGGGGCCCTGGCTCGTGACCGACCGTAATATATAGTAAAAACAATACATGAACGAGAAACGAAAAAAAAAAATTAATAGACTTACTAAAACTTATATTAATCTCTTACCTGCTGTAACGACAGAGACTCCTTCCATGTCGTATTTCCTGATGTCTTCTTCTCGAGGAACGAAACAAAATAGTCTTTGAAACATATAGGGAAGTAATCTTTGCAATATACAGGGAGGTGGTGCTTGGAACGTCGGCCGCGGATGCCTCGATAGACAAATCAAGAGGTCTGCAAAGAGCGACGAGGAGCGACCCTTCTTGGAGTTCGACATCGGATGAGTTCTCTATACATGCTATTTTATTGAGAATGGGCCCGTTCCGGATCTCAGAGGTTGACGTTGGGTGCAGGTCCCAGTTGATGTCGTCCATCTTCACTTTCTACGGCTTCTTCTTCTCCTTCTCACTAATATCTTCAACTTACCAACTTCGAACCGTCGTACCTAGGAGCAGCCCGGAACGGCTCGGAGCTGTTGTCTCGGCGTTCGTCATAGGCATAGTGGCTCCATGCAATGTGACATGGCACCGTGGACGACTGTGGCCTTACTCCAAAATCAAACCAGACCGGATCTTAAACTTACTTCTATTAACGAACTATTTGTTGGTATTACAGTCTTACGAAAATCGTCTATAAGCACGGTCCTCCGGGAGGACGAAGAGAAAAACTTAGTAAGCAGAGCGAGGCCCGAGAGCCTAGGAAACGAACGAGGGCCCGAGTGCCCGAAACAGGAATCCTCTTCTTAGGAAAATCATCTCATCAGTAGAACGAAGGAGCCTCCCTCTCGCCCCAAAGAGGACTGTCTTCCTGCCGTTGCTTACGGGGGGGGGGAGGGATGAGAGGCACCGGCTCCTGTCATCAAAAAGAAACTTCATCAAAATTATCTTCTTAATCAGGTCTCCGTTCCGGTTGTTGTCATGCCACTTGGGCCCGGAACGGTGACGGAAATACTTTACTATGGTGGACTCTCTCCGACATCTCTTTCTGAAATCCTGAAATCTTCAAATGTGTCGACGTGGTCGAGGACGGAACATCTTGATGCTGGGTTAACCACGAGGACATGTGTCGTAAAAGTCAAACTTCAGTTCCTGTACGGAAAACGGACACTTCATCGATAATTAATGATTCTAATCTTCTCAGTCTCACCTTCACCCGAACTCCATCTCAAAGCTTCACCGTGACAAGTAGCACGAAACCCGCGACGTCGTCTGCTGAAGCTTCCACTCTAAGCTTTAATGCATGAAGTTAAGTTCCTTTCCACATACAACGCCATCTTCTTCTTTGGGTACCTTGGCCTTTGGCTCGAACATGTTGTCCTTGCCAAACGTGAAAAAGTCACTGGAGGGCTCTGAATGCCGAGGCGACCGAGGGTGCGAAGTCCAAAAAGAACATTCTATCCACAAAAAAACTTCAGTCTTTCTTCTTCAACTCATCCTTAAAATCATCATCATCACCTAAGAGAACGCAGAGAAGAGTAATAGTTACGGAAGAACGAGGGGTCACGACCGACCGGGTAGGAGAGTCACGACCGATTCTCTACCCAAAAACAACGGAGAACGTCTGAACGACGGAAGAACGGATCAAGGGTCGAGAGGACTAAGGGTCACGACCGGCCCTGGCCTCTGGGTGGGAGAGTCGCGACCGATTCTCCACCCGAACTAGGGGAGAACGTCTGGACGACGGAAAACGAAGGGAACGGGGGCACTGCGGGTCACGACCGACCCATGGCCCCGGGCAGGAGGACCACGACCGGTCCCTCTGTCCTAATGAGGGTAAAAAGGCGAGGAAAAACACACCGAGGGGCTAAATAAATAGAGCCCAGAGGAGAGGAGCGGGGGCGACGGGGTCACGACCGATCCCCAGTCCCGGGTGGGAGAGCCACGACCGGCTCGCTCATCCTAAAGACGAGAAAAAGAGGAGGTGAAAAAAAAACGGGTCCTAAATAGATCAAGGATAAGAGAACTCTGACGAAGATAAAAAGAGACTAAGATATATAAAAACGAATTATATGAACTTTTATTAAGAAGAGAGAAAAACGAAGAGAGAAAAACGAAGAAAGAAAAACGAAGAAAGAAGAGAAATAATAATTAGCCGGATAGGCCCCGGGGGCCCTCCGAAGTAGACCGGGGAGGACAGAGGGTGACACCTCCTCCTCTGCCGATAAGGAGCGTAGGATTGAAATGTTTCTGGTTCTAGAGTATGTTCTGTTGTCGTTGCTGTATGAACTGTGTTGAAATTTTGTATAACGTGTTTTCCCACCTTTCAAGAAGGTGCGGGAGGGTGTGATGAACGGCTATTCAGCCAAAATACATAGAGGTTAAAATAATAGAAATAAGGTAATAATAGAAATAGATGTAAAGAACGAATATGTAAAGAACGAATAACGAAATAGATGTAAAGAACGAATATGTAAAGAACGAATAACGAATATGTAAAGAACGAATAACGAAAACGTAATGGAACGAAACCCGGAAATATGTAAACCGGAAGTGAAATGTAAACCGGAAACGGAATATATAAACCGGAAGTGACGTCAGTTGTAGGTCACGTGACCGAAGGCAGCCAATCAGGGCTGACCTCTCTAGTATATAAAGGGGCGGTGAGGCCCGAATAAACAGAGTTCTTTAACAGTTCTCCTGGTGTCCAGACGTGTCCTCTTTCCTGAAACAACCGCTAAAGATGAGCCGAACAGAGTAATTAAGCCGAAGTTAGGACAAAACAGTCGAAGTCCGAGATAGGTAGTAGAAACATAGGGTAAGGGGCCCGATGGCCCGAAGAACGAGGAACGAGGGAACGGAGTAGGGCACGAAGGCCCGAAGTAGTACCGGAAACCGAGGCGTAGTATGGTACGAAGACATGGGGAGCGGAACGAGGGAGCGAAGTCCGCGGGGACGAGGGCGCGGCATGCTCGGCCCCACGCTACCAAACAATAGGCGACCGTCGGCCCGTCGCCCCCGCGGACCGGAACTCAGGGGTGGACCGCCCCCCGGCCGACCCGTACCCCTACCATAATTTCCCTCCCCCGCAGTCCTCCGTCGACATCGAGTGCCGATTCCCGATCGATTCGCTCAGCCCCCCCTCGTGCGCGAGGCACGACTCTAGAAACACATCTCGGTTCTTGGCCCGGATTCCCCGTCCGCCCCGAGACCCGAACAACCCCCACGTTCCTCTGTCGTAAGAATCGGCAACCCCGACTTACCAGAGAACGTCACACATTTATGTATAGAAATGCACACACAAACGAACAGATATAGAGAGACAGAAAGAGAAATATGTACATATTCATATACCAAGGGAACATGCTAAAATATAACTGATTACTGATGTAGGCCTACACAGTAGTCGAGTTTCCAGGTGTATTTTGGATGGAAAGTTTGGACTATGAAGGTTTGAATCTATATTTTGTGCCGTATATAACATAAAATTCATCCTTAAAGTTATTATAATTACACCTTTATCAAAACCACTGCCCTGGCTAAACTCCAAAAACACTAGAAAAATATATAACCCCTGAAGCGCATCTCCACAGAGTTTATAATCAACTGTTTGGAGAGGAAACCCATTATTCGTTAAGTAAAGGAAACCGAGATTAGGGGCAAATTGGTCTGAGATAAAAGCAATTAGGATAAGGGGTTAATTCTCTTTGATCGTAATTGGGAAGACAGGTTTATGCACTTTGCTCATAATACATCCTAATATCTATAATTATGTATACAATTCTCCGGAAATTAAAAGGAGGGATTGTGATAAAATGACAAGGCGCATCTCTCTTTCATGCTCTATTACTAGTATTTTACAATTAATTACTCGGTGATTAAGTCCATGTGTTGGGTAATATAGGGTACCTTCCACTGATACCATTTAGTATCGTTATTGGCTAATATGGAGGCCTATCTACACCTTGGTAGTTAATGAACATAATTATGAGAAAGGATTATCCAAGGGGGTCAGCATAAAGGTTAACTACTACAACGGCGTGCATTCACACATACGTACATGTGCAACGTTTTTCCTTCTTTTTGTAGTTTAGGGGTCCAGCATAAAAAAAAAAGGGGGGGGGGGGGTGGTCAGGACACCACCCTAAATCTGCCCCTGTTATCAACCCCTTACCATCCTGCAATGTAACTGCAGCATATGTTTTATCGAAGATAGTATGCAAATTATCCTTCATGTAGATTCCCTGCAAACAATGAAAGTCACTCTTAACTTCTTACATATCTTTTTCAGGCATCATGAGAAAATGAACCTCAGAGATAAAATTTAAATCATTATTAAATGGCATTTCAACATTTAAATCATCATTTCCATTCAGTAATCCCACAAAATTATCATTATACAAACTAATCAGTTTTATATTTCATATAATTATGTCCGGAACCACTGATAATTTCAATTAAGTGTGTGTTTATCATCTTTCATCTTTCCTTCTAGGATCGAGGAGAGCCCCTTGTGAGGGTACCGGGATGGGGTTTCCGCCCCTGGGAATAATATGTCTCCAGTAGCCCCTGCTGATCGTAAAAAGGGATGATAGGGGGGACCAGCACTGACCAAGTGGTTCTTTGGGTTCAATTCCTGGTTGGTGTCCGGGTTCACTTAGGGATGAGGAACAGCAAAAATGATTTTAAGGTTTTGATACCCTGCTGTTTGCTCGCCCTGTCACCCTCATCTCATAGATATGATCACCAAAGACTGAGCAAGTCAAAATACATGTCTGAAAGGTCAGAATTTGTCAGAACTCATTTTTGCTGTGAAAATGAAAATGACCATGGCTGTCAGTACGGTGTTAAACATCCATCACTCGCTCACTCACTCGAGGAGAGCAACTTCAGAAACGATTGTTTTAGGAAATATACAATGGTATTGTTGCTTACTGACAAAACACGCGCAAAGTAAATATACTTCGTTTAAGCCAAATACAAACTTGTTATATAGGCTGAATCAATGCAAAAAAACGGCTGATTATTATGAAAAATATGTGCTGATTCTTGTGCTAATTAGTATGCAATGGTGAAATCTATGAGTAAGATATGAACAGGTGCTCAGATTCCAATTATTCTGGCAGAACTAGCTGATTTCAGCACTGATCAGTCAGTGACTTAGTCAAAATCGCCTAGTGGGTATTGGGCTTAACATAATTAGTAACAACTAGCGAGTATTGGGCTCAACATATTAATCCTTTCTCACTACCTTTTGTTTTTTCATATCTGTTATTTTTCTTCTTGTCCATCAACCTATACATAAATAGCTTTACTTTACTGTCATTACTTAGATCAACTGGAAGAACATATACGTCTATATGTGAAGTTGATTCATAAATAAATTAAAAAAAAGACAAGTGTCACTAAGTGTCAGATGGTTAATTATTGCAAAGTGATTCTACACTAACTGCTGCTTTTTTTTTTATCATTTGCCTTATCTCGTTATTTCATCTCAATCACCTCTTGATGGAGGAAGCCAAACTCATGATTGTATGATTGACGTCAACACTTATTGTCGCTAACATATTTTATGTTATGATCACATGAGTTGGCTGTTTTACTTTTTGTATCAGCATAATTGCTTCCAAGCAAGTGGATTGCTGTAAAGAAGAAAATTCATTGGAGCTGAGTAAGAGTGAACTCTCTCTGAGTAATAAAAGATTTAACCCTTTCACTGCCACAGGCCACTATAGTGGCCCAAAGGGAAACCCCCCAAATCAAAAAAATCTGAACAAAACATTTTCATGAAGATGTTAAATCAAATTATATAAGGCCTCTCACTCGTTATCTATGCGTAGTTACTTAAAGTCAACCAAAATCCACATGGGATTTAATTTGCCATCACAAATTTCCCTATTGTTTGTTTGAGTTGATGTGAAAACACATAACATATTTACCCTTTCAGTATCATGTACACGTCTTTAGCATGGTTTGCATTATTAACCCAGAACTATCCAACATTCAGGATTTACACCACTCTTACCTGTCTAAAGTATAGACAAATGTGTGGGTGAGTCAAAGGAAACATAGGGGCTCAGAAGACTTGGATATAGAACAGGACCCCCATAGAAGAGGTGTGTATTTCAATGGTATCTATTTACCTATACCACTTGAGAAATAAGGGTAATGGTAATAAATAGGGGAAATGGTAATGGGGGGGGGGGGGGTTTCCCTTTATGGGTATATATATACAAAATAGTGATGAAATTTGTCACCCTAAACAGTGTTGATACAATGCAGAAAAGATTGAGCTCAGAAATGCTGGGAACATCGTGTTGATAAAAGAAATCCTGCATTTTTCTTTCTGTACCCATGGTATATAAACAAGAAAGTAAATATATTATTTGGTAACAATTATGAGTAGTACGACTAATCAATATCAACATGTTTTGGTCGTTTTGGATCTTCATCAGGGTAATGAACTAAATAAGTGTTTTGACGTGGGTAGACTTGTTAAAAAATAAACAAAACTTGTCAAATGACCAGCATTTATAGTATGGTGTAATAAAACACCAGCATGATACAGGTTTGGGAGGGGCCAATAGGGGCGATTCCAGGGATTTGTGTTGTTGTTGTTGTTTTACAGTACAAGTTCTGTAAGCTTTGATCAAGTCAGAAAACATGCATGTGGGTGTCTGAAAGCAGGTTATGTTGTCCCCTACCTCTTAAAAGAAAGTGTAATGTTTAAATCAAAGACGAAATAATGTGTTTGTATGTCTGTACAACGTAGAATGGTCAATACTAGAATATATGTTACATAAACCGTTCATGTAACTGCATATAATTTGTTCTTTGTGAACGTAGGTGAAATTCCCCAATTTCAATTTGATATAAATAACGTACTATTATTGTTACACATTATTTTTGCAACGGTTATTTCCTTTCTCATTCATAAGACATGGATATTATTGAAAGCAGGTTGTAAAGCAGATAAAAAATTATTTCGAAAGCCAATAATAGTCTGTTTAATATTTGATTCAAACGGAAGTTTGGTCACATGTATGTCAAACACACACACACACACACACACACACACACACACACACACACACACACACACACACACACACACACACACATCCTTGTATAGTGATAGACAAAAATAAATCAGTGGTCTAGTAGATTCCAGTGCCCCTTAAAAGATATACGTTGTTTTGCCACCCGCATAAGGGTGGGAGAACAACGTATATCTTTTATATAACTCAGATTGTTCTGAATGTCTATTATATATAAAGATGCTTTGTCGAGACAGGTACACGTACAAGGAAACCAATGGATTCTATGGATTGCTGGGAGTCACAATAACTGAATAATCAGCCTTATATTGTTGAAATGTGACATCAAATGAACTTGGCATCGAATATTAATGTCATAGTACGGTAAGTACGACCATTAAGTACTGTAAAACATGTTAGATTATCAAAGGTACGCTACACTAATTATATGTTTTAATTGTAATGAAAAGGTGCAGTTCCTAGATTGAGTCTATATAGGTTTACGTATAACCGCTGGAAAACTCATCAACCTGCAGGTTAAAGACGGTAATATTATATTATACGACTTGGCCATGGGCTGCGATATATATGTCAAAAATGATGATATTACATATCACATGCAGGAGTAATATAATTTTTAGACATTTGCAATTTGGAGCATATATGTGTTACAAAGAATCTATCTCTAATATCTATGGCTTCTCTAGCTGCTTCATATCGCAGATCAAGTCAACTAGTATACTACCATCTTTCTAGTGACAACGACTGGGTATCAAAGGTCTCTAGCAGACCACCAGCTGTTTCATGTGGTGCCATGCCTATGGGACATTGCACATAAAAAAACACCTGCCTCGGTTAATGGTCTCTATACTTTCTCATAGATTTAATCATTCCATAGATCCGACCATTAAAAAACCAGAATTGTCAAAACCAACCTTTGGGATACTAATGGAAAACGACCAAGTGACTCTGTACGCGCGTTGACCCTCAATTTAATCCTTGTCATGGCAGGTTCGGTGTGATAAACTACCTTGTCGGCTCTGCCAAAAACTATTTCCTTTTTGTAAAGAGAGATAGGAGCCAAATCCCTGCTGTTAATCCATGTTGACAATGATTATCACATCCTTGCCAACCAGGATGCATTAATATACATTGAACTGCTTTTTAATGCTTAATAAACCAAAAGGAAAAGTGTAAGATTTGATACGAGCTAATGCTAAATAGTATTATTTCTTTTCACAATATGAGTAATAAAGGGTGATTTATGTCAATCATGCATTTCTAAGATTTATCTCAATTGATGATGTAATTCTCTTAATATTTATTTTTATTTCTGAACAACATGAGGTCTATCCAACGTGAGTTACAATATTTATGTTTTAATGTTATGATATTCTGCTAGTCTATTATTGTAACTAATATATTCGCATATAAAAGGGAAATACACGGGAAGCTGATTTCTAAAGTCAAATAGGATCATATTCTTACAATGTAACCAAAAACATAATAAAATCTGAATTGATTGAAAGGAGTGAAAAAGTGTGTCATCACACTCGAGTGGGTATTTAGGTGAGCCAATCGTCATTTACATATTGATTTTGAGTCCTAACGCACGAATCATGAACGAGAATATCGATCATGGAAAAACATGCATGTCACGAATTGCAACTAGTGTGAAAGGTTGACCTAAACGACAGAATTCTGTGTTAGATTTTGGACTTGTATATGAAATCGCTACTCAAAAACTAGTATTAGGTACCTGTCACAATGCAGAACCAATCGTTATGCAACATTGAATGATAAATAAAGCATTTTCTTTGGCTATCGGTCAATTTGTTTTTCCAGTCAATAAATAAATGATATCAAAAGCAATACTGCTATAGTATAGGACCTTTTACTGTAACATCCTGATTCATCTCAGTAAATGCAAATGGTATATCTGTGTGTGTGTGTGTGTGTGTGTGTGTGTGTGTGTGTGTGTGTGTGTGTGTGTGTGTGTAGATGTCTTAACTGTTTTTCGTTTTATTCTAAAAAAAGAAAAAAAAAAACCTGAATTGTTATATCAATAGTAGCTGTTTGGCTTTGAGATCTACTGTGGATACGAACTTCTATTGAACTTCTGTATTTCATATTTGTACTTTTGCATGAAACTCACATACTTGAAAGGCACATTAAGGAACATGGGCTTCAAATCATTCTGGACTCAACCCTATTTTATCATAACCCAGCAACAATAACGCAACAAAGAGACAACCCATCCTTTTTGAACAACCAAAAACGATCACCACACCTCGCTTGTTCCCAGCATTGTACCACCACAACCCTACACCAACAAACACTTCAAGCCAGGCACCAGCAACAAGCACCAAAACTCCCCTCCACTCGAGGAGAGCGAACCGAAACCTGATCCATAACCCCAGGTCATATCCCATGATGCCAAGGTCATCCCAACAAATCCCAAGGTCACACAGACCTGATCCAGAGGTCATGACCTTCCTCCAGGGGATGAGGTAGGGGTCCATGACAGAGACGGATAATCCTGTCTTCTTTAATCCCTAGGTCCACAGGGGTGGGCATACTCTGTAAGAATACACCACCCCTTGACTCTACACTGTTTGACTTGACATCACCCATGAGAAGACCTTGTTGGACTTATATCCAACTGCATGATCAGAAAGGTTTGCGATTTTGCTGCTAATAAAGCCACCATTATGTTAAAATTATAATTAGTAAAGCCTATATTCCATATAACAATTTTGCCACGGATTTTGAAATTTGGCCTGTGGAATTAGTGTTAAATATAGACATAATTATATTGTTAGAAAATTTTATAATTCTCTTTCAAGTGATATAAATATCATGTGAGGTGTAATGCCATATATGAC
The DNA here is from genome assembly GCA_936440205.1 of Lepidonotus clava. Taxonomy (NCBI): domain Eukaryota; kingdom Metazoa; phylum Annelida; class Polychaeta; order Phyllodocida; family Polynoidae; genus Lepidonotus; species Lepidonotus clava. The sequence goes on from OW387138.1 coordinate 13,889,807, forward strand.
TTTTCTGGGCCACTGGCCCACTGGGAACTGGGTATCCAATGCCCCAGGAAAGTCTTTTTCCTGATTAGACTTAAGGCTGTAACTTGAAATCACAAAGGGAATATTGAGACCTAGGACAAAAGATGTCTTTCTCTGTCCTCATTGTAGTTTCATCATGGCTTCATCGTGGTCTTACTATACCATAAGAGACTTCATTGTGGTCTCACTATAGCTTCATTGCTCTCTCACCAAAGGTTGCTGGGACCTTCAGGGTTTTATTGTGGTTGATGTTAAAATTATAATTGGTAAGGCCTCTATTCTACGAGACAATCTTATTGCTGATTCAAAAAAGTGATAATGGGAATTAGGGTTGAATATAGAAATGATATTGATATTGATGGAAAGGTTTTACAATTTTCTTCCAAATGGTAATTCGAATCGAATTGTAAGGTTTCATGCTGCACTATACAAGAAAATCTAACAAATATAAAGTCAGCAGTATTCGAATGTGGAATACAGGTTCAACGCTTTAATTTGAAATCAAAAATAGATCCCGAACATAATGTGTTTTAATGCCGATCAAAAAATATTCACAATGATTTGTCCACACAATACATTGAAGTACTCATGATCACTGAATTTGTGATCGTGGGAATTTGGTGGTCTACGACATTTCATAAATGTTACTTTTCAATTTTTTCAACTTCTTTTGTTCCAGCCTCCTCCAAATACACATTAAAATGCAGTTTATGTTAATTCAGGTATAATGTGAATGGTTTTATTATGCTTTACCACATAACTTTCATGTTTAAAATGTATTGTGGATGTTTTCTGGATTTTCTAGTTTCATCATAGCTTCATTGTTGCTTCACTATAGCCATAACTATGATGGCTTCATTGTAGTTTGACCAAATCTATGTATAGCTTCATTGTCTTATACCTAGGATTTCAATATGATGTGACTTCAATAGAAATTTCCCTATACTTCCACCAAAATCAGTTGTGTCTCACAGTAATATAGTATGAACAAGGTATAAGTCAAACTCCCTGACAAGGGTGACATAATGGGTTATCCATGTAAGGTGTACTTCACCCCATGGGATCATTCTCATCCTCTAGTCCTCCTGGATTTACCTTTAGCATTACAGTACCCACGCACACATGGATGATTCTTTGTGAATACGATTACCTGGATAAGGCATTGTAATCCGATTTCGTATCTGGGTATAACTCTGCAACCTAAAGGGGAAGATCTGCACCCCCCATGTAACTTGAGTTATAAAACATCAAATAAAATGTTTTTGCTGAGATCTTGGACTGATTAAACAATTGGTTTATTTTTCAAAATTAATCTGTTTCTTTCATGGTGATGAGAATCACCGTGCGTTTTTTTCAATAATTTATTTGGTTATTTACCTGCGGACTAGTCCCGATCAACGTGCACTGTGCGAAATATTTTGAGAACAAGAACATAATACATGTTGCACTTGCATCCAGCTTAGAAAATTAGCTTACACAGTACATAGATAAGCGGGTAGAAATAGCGGTTAGCCAATTATTTGTAGTTGAAAATTGTATACAATTCATATGGCGAAGTTGGTTCAGAAATGTATTCATTGTACATATAGCAAATAATTGTATTTTCCTTATGATGTGTTTGTTACCAATATTGAGGCAAATTGGAGCAAGTGTTGTATCTTTTATATTTGGGAGAATATTGATTACCCCTTTTAAACACTCTAACAATTACTATGCTACATATACAGCATACAGCGACGTAACAAGAACTAAATCATTGTCCTTCTGGCTAGTAAGCATTAGTATACGAGTATGCGTGACCCAGCATTGATAATCGTAACAAGATTTGCAGAGAAAGCAACGCACGTGCCTGACTATAAAGGCTTAATTTGAGGGTTATGAACCTTGGGGGGAATCCCTTGTTTGAAGAGGCATAATACCACCGTGTGTGTCTTGTGGGGTCACATCGTGACGGTTTGTTTGTCCACGTCAATGGGGAGAGAGTGGATGGGGGTTTGTGCTTGGAGAGCAACTGACAGAATTTGCATAATCTCAGCTACACAACGTGGGATTACAAATTAGAATTTCTACACTGTGGCATATCTTTTCTGAAATTATAGGAAATGTTTTTTTTTTTAAATTGCTGGGTTATCCAATTGTATTGGTTGCACAGTGTATTTTTAAGGTACAGAAACCAACAGAAATATTGAATTAATATTATTCTATACAGCATCTGGTTATACAGAACATATGTGTATGGTGTAGTTGCTTTTAGAATTATTGGACATCCAGCATTACCTGAAATAGTAAGAAACTGTTACTGCATAAATATAGAGATGGACGCATATATATATGGGGTTTGCTTCCTAGGGCGAGGGTTCCCCACCAACTAATTAGATTAAAATTATGAGTGTCCCAGCTGCAGGGTTTGTGTATATGACAAAGCAAATGACAGATCTCTCTTTATAAACTGAAGCGGGGTTAATGTTGTATCAATATCTAATTGCTAAAACAGATGGTTCAAGCAAATGAAAATAAAATTCAACAATAAAATGAAATTTTAAAAGGGATTGGTGCATGGAAATACACTTATCATCAAAACGGTATCACCATTAACTTGCATTAACTCTTCCATACTTCTTTGTAAAATTTTGCAATTTAAGTTGGCAACTACCAAAAATAACCCTGACCTCTTACCCCCTCCCCTTTCTGAATGCATAGCCCTGAAATCCAGTGGAGATATGACCTCACAGGCCTTGGCTTTAAACCCATCCTTCCATTATATACACACCCAACAAACCCTAGATCTGTCACAGAAGACATATGGTGGTCTCATAACGTTGCACGTTACGTGTACACAGGAACAGGTAGGTAGGTTTGGGGCAAACATGACCTAGGGCTTACCTGGGTACAAACATAACCCTAGGTATCGCTGGGTGCAGGCAAACGTTAACGTCTTGTGGGCAGACAGTATAGGGTCTGTTGTAGGGGTGTGGATGGGTGGGATGGAGGCTAGCTCATGAGGTGAATAGCTAGCATTAAATTAACGGTAACTAAAGCAATACCACGAAATGCAATATGGTGCCATGATAGTTGCTGACTAGATACACTATTCACCATGGCTTTTAGCTGAAAAAATAGGCATGTCCTATATTTTTACTTTTTTTTACTGAAAATTAGAGTATTTGGTTATCCCACAAGATGTCCCAAAAATCGTCACCTTGGTCCACAGACTGAACCATGCCATGGTTATTTTTCATTTAAAAATGCAGCCAGAAGGGCCTGTTGTAGGATTGCAGATTGGATAGGGCAGTGGCTGAGGTTATATCTGGTGACCTTTCTGCATATTCAGTACTACGTACATTTATCATTTTACCCTTGGGTTATACAGGTTTGAAAGTTTAATGTGTCAATGAGAAAGATTACCCAAACACCCTGGGTGAAGACAAACATCTTGTGGGCAGACAGTATAGGGCCTGTTGTAGGGGTACAGGTGGGTAGGGCGAGGATTGAGGCTGGCTTCCATGAGGTGAATGAAGTGCTGCAACTAAATGCATATTTGGGCCGTATTGGCAGGTGACTAGATATTCAATTTGTAGTGGTTTTCAGCTTAAACTAATTCTGATATATGTCCTATATTTTTGCGCTATTCGCCGAAAAATATAGCAGTTCGTCGCCCCACAAGTCGCCTTATAAATCGTCACCTTGGTCGATTAAATGACTAAAGCCCCATATGCCATGGCCGACGAATGTGTCGCTCGCAGATCCGATAAAAGTATCGGATGGAGAAAACGATCATCTCAGAGCCGATAGAATTATCACATGCAAGCGAAATTGTAGCAAATAGCATTCATACGGACAAAATAGGTACAAACAATAAGTACTTAAGTACTTCAAGTACTTCAAATACCCTGCAATCGGCTGGAATCCAAACGATTTGATCTAACATGTTGGATCAGATTGCTTGCAGATGTGTAGTTTGCATTATCGTTTGTACCAGAACTTGAAACGATAACTGTTGCAAGAGATCACATGTACCAAATTTGAGAGGGGGGATGGGCCTTGAACCATTATATCCTGTGGTTATTCACCCTGTAGAAATGTAGTTAGAAGGGTCTGTTGTAGTAGTGCATATTACATAGGGCAGTGGCTGAGGTTATATGTGGTTACCTTTCTGCACATTCAATACTGGATATGTCATAATACCCTTGGGTTATACAGGTTTAATAATTAATAGTTTATTGCAATAATGAGAAAGTTTACTTGATCATAATACTAATGTAACCCTCATGTCTGGGTGCAGACAAACGCCCTGTGGGCAGACAGTATAGGGTCTCTTGTAGGGTGTGCGGATGGGTAGGACGGAGGATTGAGGCTGGTTTCCATGAGGTGAATAACTTGCATCTAATCAACGGTAACTAAATCCATACCACAAAATGCATAATTAACAAAGGAGGCTCGACAAGAATTGGCACTAAAACATTTAATAAAACACAGGACGCACACAGGACATAACAAATACATGCTGAATAGAATAAAAGTCAATGTTTGATCAATTTGAGATCAATACAATTAAAGTCTGTGTAACGAGGTTAAAAGGGCCAAGAGTTGAGGACAACGTCCTTGTTACCGAGTAAACAGGACAGAACAGGCCAAGAATAAAGGGCAACGTCCTTGTTACCGAGTTCCAGAGATCAAAGCCCCCCTGGGGATATCAGCCCAGGATGACGAGGCAGGGATAGGACCTTGGCTGTTGGAGAATGCTCAGGGTAGCGGGGTAGGACCCCCACCCATGGAAGGGCACCCAAGGTGGAGGGGTCGGACCCTCGGCGGCGGCGTGGTAGGTGTCCACCGGCTGTGGTAGGCGGTGGGGTCGGGCCCCCAGCAATTGTAGGAGGCCCAGGTGAGCGGGAACTGCCACAGGCAGCCAAGGTCGGTGGTGTCAGAGCTCCAGCGTCGGCAGGTCGCCCAGGCCGCTGGGGCAGGCCCCCAGCAGTAGCAGGGGGTTTGGATCCCCAGCAGAGGCAGAGCCATGCCCAGCAGTGTACAGAGATGCAGTGTACAGAGATACAGTGTTCAACACCCAGGGTGGCGGGGTTGGACCCCCAGCACAAGCAGGACGCCCAAGGTGTCGGTGTCGGTGCCCCGTGAGCCGTAGGAGGCCCAGCGTGGCAGGGTATTACCCCCGGTCGCAGCAGGGCCTTCTGTGCTGTGATGATCCCACAAACAGCCAAACCGTAGGTCTCATGGTAGAAAACTGCCATGGGAAATGTGGGCGAAGTTGTAGTGCACAGCTTGCAAGGGACATCCAGTGATAGTTGGAGCCCTTCGCCTTGGTCGTGGCAGAAGTCTCTCAGTGGTGGCTGTTTTCCATAACAGACCATTTTCAGAGTTTCAGGGGTTCAGGGTTTTGCAGTGTACAGAGAGTATATTCCAGGGGCACAGCTTAGCTGTCTTAAATCCAGTTGTATGAGAACCAGGGAAATAGCCAGGCCATATGGTGCAAATACAAGGCCATGTTGTTCTCGGCGGCAGAAGAGTGAGCGAGAGATACTAGACCGTCTGGAGATAGTACTTGTTCAGAGAGTACAGAGCGTGCGGTGTACAGAGGTACGGGGTATTGTAGAACGCTGCTCCCCTAGATAGGTCCAGTGTTCTTGATGTGTGAGCCCCAACTGACCGGCTTGGGGCAGTCAGGGGGCCTTTGTCCAGGTATAATTAGACAGGTAGTTCAGGGGTTGAGTACACTGTTCTCGCCTCAGTAAATTATAGCCAATTTGCCAATTATCCCCAATGGTGCATGATGGTGGCTGACTAGATACACTATACACTATATTCACCATGGCTTTTAGCTGAAAAATCAGACATGTCCTACATAACTATTTATTGAAAATTAGGGTATTTGGATTATCCCACAAGCTGTCCCCAAAATCAACACCATGGTCGACCGACTAAAACATGCCATGGTTATTCACCCTCTGGAGATGCATCGTGGGGTTTAATTTACCTGTTAAAACCTAATATTTTGCACCTCAAAAATCAGGAGCCAGAGATCAGGAGCAATTCTTCCTATTGTTAGCAACATGTTGGTAACTATCGGGACCACCTACTCCCCATCTTTCATACCTGAATTTAATGCATTCACCTTATGTCAGACTGGTTATCTGTTGCTCAGTGAGCTATTCATAACATCAGAGTAGTAAGCAAGGACTCAAAGTTTCAAAAGGATCTTTCTGAACAGGACACTTCTACATTATGTATTTCATAGATATTTGTGTAATGACCATATCTTCTTCGGACCTTTAAACCCACTGAGTAACTGACTCCCCCCCGTCCCAGGCTGTTACGTCCTTTATGTACGACCCACTGCCCCTTTAATGCCTAATAATCACATGTGTGCTGCCCATTTGCATGCTCTATACCCTATCCTATTCTGTACTCTCTGACCCAGGATGCTAGCAGGAAATCATTTCCCAGTGTAAGCAGAGTTAATCCCAATCTGAGTATCAATCAATTTTCATGTTTATCCCACATTGTAAGCTTAATGTTCAATTTACAAGGTGCAGGCAATACCCTGAGCCTATCCCCTCTCTTGGGGTTTCAGCAGGTGTGTACTTTGAGCATGGTAACTTTGCATGTAGTATGAGGACATGTAACACGACAAAGAAATTCCATTGGCCCATCCCATAATGAATAGAGAGAGACTGAGTGATATCCTTATTGCAATTGCCATTATTGTGAAAATAATCAGTATCACGCTTTATTTTTAATTAAAAGGCTTACTTTGAGTTGAAGTTTTCAAGACTTTAAGATCTGAATGTCTTCTTTCTATGTGTTTACAGAAATAAAATTAGGGCAGCAGAACAGCTGTAAATCAACCACGAGGAGACCCATTATATTGTTTTGTTTCATCGCTGTCTTATGTGTTATTATCATACAAAGGGTCACTGGAAGCCCACTGGTATGAATAGCCAAGTGCACATTTCTGTTTCTACTCTGAAATGTATAGAGCAGCAAGAGTTCGTTTTGCCACTATTATGGCTTGTAGAATCAGGCACAGATATTCTGGAATTATTTGCTATTGCCCTCATTAATAATTTGTTGGGGAAAGAAATCTAAGTCGAAGCTATTCTATGTAGACCCACATTATCGAATTGCAGCCAGTGAGAATGAGTACCATTTATTAGTAAGAGTGCAAATCTATTTACATAATAGGTAATCAGAAGTATATGCCAAAAAAAATAACCGTTATAGATAAAAAATGGACCCATGGTCTAAAACTATACTATATTTTAGTCAAAACTCAGTATAGTATAGCAGTGTAGCATCTTTCACTTGGTTAAAACATATGACTCGTTTTCCTGAGCTACCAGTGCTAGAAACACTTAAGAGTTTGAAGAGACTGAGAATGTACCTTGCGACCTTGAAGAATAAACGATATATACCAATATTTGTGGAGGTTCGAGTCGTCCAGTTGTCACACCCCTGGCATACTAAATGATGCCTTGTCTTCTAGCTCGACAGATAGGAACATTTTGTTCTTTCTCTTTTATTGCAAACCAACTTTTCTTACAAATATGTTTGTCTTCTTCTAGCCGGAATATAAGTATGGAGAAGAAGCATGCATTTCTCTGTCCTTTCAATATGGTTCAATATAAAGCCTAAGTTCTGAGACAGGCGACAGGGAAAATTAGGAACCAAAAGTTAAATTTTGTTAAGATTCACGTTGCTACACCCCCTAATTCACTCTGTTTAACCTTAAAAACATGTTTGCATGGGCAGATATTTTTCAACAAGGAAATACCAATACTACCTTTGAGGGAGGGTGCATTTGCCTTTTTCTTAAAGTATAGAAGAAAATTCTTCATAATAAATTAAACTATGAAATATGTTATAGCATTGTTATCTATAGGTGTTATAATATTGGATATTATATACTAATGTATCGCAGGATGGGAAGAATGGGCGGGGATGCCTCTTGACGTTGAGTTATTGGGCGTCCACCCAAGAGAGTCAGGTTATATGGATCATGAACCTGGGATCCGAGTGCAAGTGTGGCCAATGTGCACTCAAGAGCACTCAAGGGCACTCAAAAGTATAGCACTCAAAAACTAAGGTAAACTCTGTCAGTGCCAGATAAAAACGTATCATGAGCTACTTCTTTTATGTTCAGATTTCACTTGTATTTTTACTAAACAAAAGCAACCTATAAAATGTAAATTTATACATTTTCTATTCCACTTACATGAGCAATGACATGACAAATTGATGAATAGTATGGTGGTTGATCTGATATAATGAAACTGTCTCCCTGGAGCATTTCAGTTCTTACACCAAAAGTTGCAATCTGGCTAGGCAGGGACAGTTACAAGCTTGCAAGGCAGGGACAGTTACAAACTGGCAAAGGCAGGGACAGTTACAAGCTTGCAAGGCAGGGACAGTTACCAGCTGGCTAGGCAAGGGTAGTTACAAGCTGGCTAGGCAGGGACAGTTACAAGCTGGCTAGGCAGGGACAGTTACAAGCTGGCTAGGCAGGGACAGTTACAAGCTGGCTAGGCAGGGGCAGTTACACACTGGCTAGTCAGGGATAGTTACAAGCTAGCTAGGCAGGGGCAGTTACAGGCTGGCAATGCAGGGACAGTTCCAAGCTAGCTAGCTATAGGCAGTGACAGTTACAATCTGGCTAGGCAGGGACAGTTACAAGCTTGCTAGGCAGGGACAGTTCCAAGCTAGCTAGGCAGGGACAGTTACAATCTAGCTAGGCAGGGACCATTACAATCTTGCTAGGCCGGGGCAGTTACAAGCTGGCTAGGCAGGGACAGTTACAAGCTGGCTAGGCAGGGACAGTTCCAAGCTAGCTAGGCAGTGACAGTTACAATCTGGCTAGGCAGGGACAGTTACAAGCTTGCTAGGCAGGGACAGTTCCAAGCTAGCTAGGCAGGGACAGTTACAATCTAGCTAGGCAGGGACCATTACAATCTTGCTAGGCCGGGCAGTCACAAGCTGGCTAGGCAGGAACAGTTACAACCTGGCTAGGCATATGAAGTTGGGGGTCCAAGTGGTCAAATCTCCCTTTTTGGTGGACACTTGAATTACACACAAAAAAGGAGATGGGAGGAGTGCAATATTTGAGTGCTCAGCCCAAATAAGCTGACCATAACCCCTTTTCTGAAATCCAAGGTACACCCCTACTCGAGAGATGTACTGTCTTCCATTGTGTGTGTTGTACATGTGTTTTATATAGTACTTTTCAATATTGACACAGCATTGTCTTGGCTCTATGTATCAGGTGCAAACACTTATATCACATTGGCAAATATGTAGCGATGCAAAAAAATAGAAAAGAAAAGAAAAAGAAAAAAATTGCCACAGTATAAATATTAACTTCTTTCCCACTAAATCTGTGGGAATATTCAGAGTAGGAAAAGTGGGAGTGGAGCTGTTTTAAAGAAGAAAATGTAACAATTGAGCAACTTTAAAATACATTCTATCACCTGCATGGCCAACGAGCAGTAAATATGAGGGGTAGAGCATAATGACAGGCCATATGTACCGCTAATAATTTTCATGATTTCAAGATAATTCAAAATTTTGTTTGGGTGATCAAAATTAATATAGGAGACCCTCAGGGGTGGTCTTTGGCCATAGGTGGCGGTAAGATTCATGGGGATCGTACCCTTCTGGTTGATATGGCCACACACGGATAACCCTCGTGGGACTTCTTATATTAGTATTGATTGTAAGAGGGAGAAACTATAATGCTAAAAGATATATTTTTCCACATGACTGGTAATAGTTGCAAAGCCGTTTGACTTTTTTCATATTATTCTATTTTATCTAGTAAAAATGTTTTCCCATTTCTTGTCTATCCTGTTTAATATGGCAATCATAATCTCATATATTTCATCATATTTTCTATTTTTAATTTTATAACTTTTTCGAACTTTATCAAATTGGTGACCTGAACTTAGGTTATTCTACAGTAAACGCTTGGAAGATCAAGTTATTCTTGATAGCTTTTTGGAAATAAAGAATTTAAAAAAACATAATTGAGAAAGCTGCATCAGTTACGAAGCAGACTCAAAGCTTTATTGTGATTAAGGTAAGTCCGAATTAAAAATTATTATTCACAGTTGTATACAGCCCAAACCATTGGACAGAATCAGCACCTAAATCAACTGATTATTAATTGGTAAATTTGCAGCGATTCAGATCAAACGTGTACATTTTGATACCACATATATACTGACCGGTGAAAAAAAGATATCGGGGGGCAGAAGTGGAGCTTTAAACCTTGGTGGAACGGATGGTTCCGAAGCTTTCTTTTGAGAGGAAAATGATCATTACCAAGGTAATTTTAATCAGGTATATTTCATTTTTCAAGTAAAGGCCATATTACACTGCGCGTCGGCTGGCTCATGTTGGGGCTGTTTCATTCGCGTTTTTGCCGACGCGAAGAGCAAACGTGAATCTTGATGCCCAACACGAAGTGTGATATAATATAATAATATGCCAATGCGACCCAACGCGACCCTCAAAGCGTGCCAAAACTTTAGTATAATATGCTTCACGTTAGGTATCACGCGAACTGTAATATGGCTCCAACGCAAATGGTTCGCGTTGGGCAACACCACCCAACGCAACCAGAGATCCAACGTGTAGTATAATTAGGGCTTAACCCATACCCCCACCTACCTGGATCCATCTACCACCCGCTGTGAGCACCTGCACCTGGTGTGCAGTGGACCGTGACGACAGGTGAGTCATACCTTCCTTTGGCACCTGGCCAAGGTCTGGAGGAAGTCTGATCACTGTGCTAATTAATTACAGGTACATATAAAACGACTTTGTCTTTATCTTAAAGAGATTTTTTAATTTTTTTAAATACGATAATTATTTCCAAACTGTTTCATTATACTTGTTACACATGATACTCTCCTAATGGGTGTAAGGAGTTCATGGGGGTAATATGACTAGTTATTTTTAACCTCCAGCTTCACTTTTTCATATTATTTCACTTAAGGGAAATATTTTTTTTTTTTTTTTTGGGGGGGGGGGGGGGGCAAAGTGTGTTTTACCAGTTCTTATCGGGTCGAGATCTAAATGGAGTAGTTATCGTGATCAGATCTGTATTAAATGATATGGTGCTAACTCACTGAGGATATTTCTTTTTGAGAGATGTGTGATGATAAAAACAACTAATTGTAGCATCCGAGTGAAGCTTTATTACAAAATGTAAATTAGAATTCAGCCCAGAAGTTGTTCTATGATTAAGGGATCTGAGTATTTTACATAAGGGCCCGCACCCCTCATAAATGTGACGCAAGATACATTCGAATATTGTATATTTTTAAAAAAATATGTGATGATAAAAAGAGCTTGATTTATCAGATAAATTGATACGTTTTGCCTGAGTACCGGATACATTTGAACCAAAGTCGACATAGCAGAAAAAACGTATTTACTTCTAAGTACTTTGATTTTTTTTTCGGGTGCCATCTCAATTCGACGGACAATGACCTGTAAGCAATTATTCCTCTTGATTTATTTCCAACATTATACTAGAGGTGTTTTTGAACAGCTCTGGCTTTTCTAATGATAATTGTAATTAAGTGATCAATTAATCAGGAAGAACGTTGCACTAGTTCCAGGATGGCTCAGAATTAGCATGGAGCGACGAAGAGCTCATTTGTGTGCTTAAGCAATTAAATAGGTGAAACTAGCCACACAAAAATATAATAAGCAGCGAATATATATATATATATATATATATATATATATGAAAATATTAGCTGATTAGACCTGAAGCTCACCTAAGCCTATTTCAGCATACAACAGAAGAGTGAATATAGTTGATTGAAGTAAACTTTCCCCAAGCCAATTTGTAAGGAGGAAAACCTCTCCAGTGGCGAATTTATGGAGGGGGATAAGTGGGTAAGGGGGTAAGTCCTCCCCCCCCGATTTATGGTTAAATCTTATTCTTTTAAGATAACGTTCTTGGACGTAGAGGGTTAAGCAGAAATTTTTACAATTGGGCGTCCCCATACCCTCTTGAAAATGTCTGGTAACACTGTCTCTATATACTAGATTTTGATATTGATATCAATAAGGCCGTATTCCACTTTGCCACAAAACTGCTTAACATCATGAGGTTTTAGAGCTAAATATCGTGAGTGTGTCCATATCAGGTAGAAAAGATTGTGAGTAGATGCTCCTGATAGTTATGAACATGTTGGTAACAATCAGTAGGGTAGGAAGACTCCCGATCTCTGATTCCCGATTTTTATGTTTCCAAACATCGTGAGCATTTTAGGTTATATTCCATCTCCAGATGTTGGGAAGTAGGTCGATCGGGAAAGGGTCCTGATCTTTGATAAAAATTCCAAATATCGCCACGTAAATTGATATCTTGAGCCAAAGATTGCGTAGTGGAATACGGCCTTAAGACATGTCTGGATAAGAATGTCCTTTTTATGCCAGATGTCAAAAGGTCAGCGGCTTTACTGATATCTGTTTATCAGGGCATTTTCAGGGCTTGTCTTTTCAACACACATAGTACTCTGTATCAAATCTGTCAGCTTATCAAACTAATAGTCAATCAGGCAAAGAAATCCAATCAGTAATTCTCAGAATACTGACCATAACTGAACAGTACTAGTAGTTTAAATGGCTCAATGACAAGGTGTGAAAAAAACCTTCCATTTGGCTAAACACACTGTTTAATAACCAATATTTGGCGGTTTGGCAAGGCTGAGGAACGGCGGAGAGTTTCCAAGAATCTAGTGAGCATTTAAACAATTTTCTTTCATGTCTGAGGAATTGCATTCAATAGTAATGTGTGGGTGTAAGGGAGCAAGTTAGTACATGGTTCAAATTGTAGCCATTGATTGTAACTAGTAAGTGTATAAGGTCTGGAGTAGTAGGGGGTCCAGTCTCAAGTTGGGGACAAGGTTAAGGGGGAGATTGGGGGGGGGGGGGGGGGGGGGGGGTTATAACTAGCTTTGCGCATGCGTAATTGACCACGTGACCAGTTTGAGTCTTGCCAAACCGCGAAATTCCATTCTGGACAAACTTAACCGGTGTACCTAGCGTTTGAGCAGCTAAACGATTTGTGACTTTTGGAGGTGCAAAAGGGGTGAGTCTTTTACTGCTAATAATTATCTGTTTCAAAACTGTAAAATTTGATGTTGAGTATTTTGCATTACAATGGTTTGTCATATGAGTTTTGTAATTTGAATGAAAGATGTTCCATGGGAAACTTTTTTTTCTAATCAATATAATACATTTCAAAGTTTTGACATTCTTAGTTTATACATATTAAAAGGGAATGAACAGGGTATTTCTAGTAAGAGATAAAGGTGATGGATATATAAAATCATATCATAATTTGTTGTATATTAGGGTTAATATTCGATATAACATTATGTACCCTGAATGGATCTACAATCAGCATGCCCATCTCTAAAAAGAAGAGAGGGCCCACATAGTATCTCTAACCTGCAATACTGCATTGACGGTAAAAGAACAATTCCAATATTATGTTTGACGGAACAGCTCATAAAATGAAAATATCTTTTACAAACGTAACTCCCTACGGGGTTGACAAGGGGAGTAGGTTATGTAAGTTATAGGAAGAAAATGTAATGTTGGAAACCTACAGGATTGATATATAACTAACTTTACTTTGTGTACTTTATTATAATTACGTTGTTTGTACCTATACGGAAGATCATTCTTATGAGTGAGTATGGTTAATAAATAAAAAATGAATATATAAAAAAATAATTATGTTTATACGTTCACACAGAGATTAGTATACTTCCATTCCTTCCTTTGGTAATAATCATTCCTATCAGTTTACTGATTTATAAGAATTATGCATACAATCTGGTTTTCGTAATAGCTGATATGATATTTATCCTTAAAGTTCCACGATAGTCAGAAGGCACTCTTAATACAATCCCACGCACTTTTCCAATAATCCCCAAGAACAGAAACCATAAGCAAAACCAAACAGCAATCAACAATCAAAAACCCCATGTCAACGCCACATGTTCCAATATTATCATTTAGTACTACATTCTTAAAGGTCTAATCTAGAGAACAGATTAAGTGGATTATCCGCTCAGACGTTAGTCTTGGATCCGGTCCTAGACGATCAGATTAAGGAGTGGGTTAGGATTAGGCAGGGTGCCAGCCACAGGTAGACTGGGAGTACTACTACAGACCTCGTTAGCAGACACTTGACTATGAAGTGCCTAGTGAAAACCAACCATTTTCTTTTTTTACCGATTCAATAAAAGCCCTCTTACAACAGACATCGGAGATGAATATAATATAATCATATAAGAATTAGATATGATTCAACAACATAGTTCATATGTATAGTTGTTTAAGTCATATATCATTATTATTTGGGTGGTGTGTCGGATACTTTATAACTTAACCTTATCATGTATGTCTGTTAAACATCTATATCTTCAGACAACTATGATTATCACATCTTGTTATGTAGTTATATTATATCTCCTACAGGCTATACTATGCTGTGTTAGCAAGAAGTCAATTGGTGAATGTGATGTGATGAGTTGACGTTGTATATGATATCGCCTATCTGAAGTCGGTCTCAATAATATAATGTAATAATACAATATAATCAAAATAAGTATTTCGCACCAAACCCGCATCCAGCAGTTTGTTGGATGATGTTGTTTTTTATTGGAGAGTTATAGCGGCCAATCAACATGTTTCAATCGGTGATGGTCTTCATCAGGATTAGGAATTCCAGGGTATATCAACTTTTAACAATGTTGAAACTATGGTTAAACAATCGTCAAAGCAATAGTAAAAATCTACATATCAAAAATCAACAGGTTAGAAAAGGTCTAAATATGGCTGTTGGAAGAGGACATACGTTTGGTAATATAATTAAAATAGATGATTAATCCTCGGCAATTTGGAGGGTTTAACTTTTTAAAAACTCTTATCTACTGAACGATTGCCCAGCTCATGTGTGTGACCCCCACTGTATCACTGCCATAATCATTACCATATCATGCCTCAAGTCGCATATGGATAACGTCAACAAGTATTCTTTCTCTAATTCAGCTCACTGGTGGATCCAGGGATTTGGAAAGGGGGGGGGGGTGCGCTATTGAAATGTTTTTTCCCTTAATCACTTTTGGACCGAATTTGACATTAAACACCGCAAAATTATCGGGAAAAGAGAAGGGTGCGCCCCCCCCATTCCCCCTCTGCATTCGCCACTTTAGCTCTCCCCCTTTACAAATAATAATCAACTATCAACAGTTGGTGACTCATACTCTGACAACCTCCACATTTCATTCAGAACCACCTCCATTTTTTGGGGGCCATATCTGCCGGTGATTGAGTGTAGTAATTGTAATGTAAAGACCTCATTACCGATACGGTTCAATGACTCCCACAACCTTTTAAATAAGGTATAACGTAGGGAGTAGGTTAAAGATTAACAAAGAGTAGCTGCAGAGAATAATGTATTTCTTAGATTGTTCATTTTAGAAAATCAGTATGAACCCATAAGCCGTTGCAACAAGTATTTACTTACTGGGCACATACTTTATCAAGGTTTAACCAAATAAAGGTTTCAAATAAAATTATATATAAGGAATAAGATTAGGCCTATATATGGATCATTATAATTAATCCATTCAAATTTTAATATTTTAAGTATATGGTTCTTAATTAACTGAAATGCCCCCTTCTTGTACTTTGTAGACCTTACATACGCCTATATAATATTATTACATGTTATCTTGTTCCAGATGAATTCTTTTTCCCAATTCCCCTTAAGGGATATAAAATATCATTGACAATTAAATCAAAGACTATACAAGGAGGTAGAATACAAGGGGATATAATCCAATTTTCCTCAAGGGGTATAAAATATCATTGACAAATCAAAAACTATACAAGGAGATAGAATCGAAATCAGGAACCAGGGTGAATCACTAAAAATTGATATATTTAATCGCGACTGAGGTTTGCCTAGGGGTAATCAATATGTACCAGCAACACATATCCTATTAAACCACACATTACTTGATGCCGGAAATGTACCAAGGGACATCAATTGACTAACAGTGTACTAAAGACAGAAGGAAATGTACCCTTTCCCTACTGGTTAGAAGGAGTGGGGTCATGTTTAGTGCTTAGTACTGAGTAAATTACTCACCGCATGCAATTTCCCCATTGATG
The DNA here is from genome assembly GCA_936440205.1 of Lepidonotus clava. Classification (NCBI taxonomy): domain Eukaryota; kingdom Metazoa; phylum Annelida; class Polychaeta; order Phyllodocida; family Polynoidae; genus Lepidonotus; species Lepidonotus clava. The sequence continues at coordinate 13,906,040 of OW387138.1, forward strand.
GATCTTATGCCCCATACCTGTAAGGCGAATTTAACAAAAGCAGCCGACTCATCGGCCCTAACATTGGCCAATTCTACAAGGATAATCGGCCGATTTTTGCACCGATTCAGATAACCAATCAGTATGCGATATTAAAATGTATGTGTTTGATATGAGTCGGTGTAAAAATCGGCCGACTCTTCGGCTAGAGTCGGCCGATCTTAGTGCCAATAAGTAGGTTGATATTGGTCAAAGTCACCTAGTTGGTATAGGGCTTTATGCTACCCCAATAATCCACTATTTTTTGAACCAATTCAGATCAAACATGTATACATTTAAATATTGGACTTTAACATATGAAATGGAGCCATTCAGGTTATCTAACTTTTCAGACATTTCAAGATTTAACAAGAATATCTTGAACAATAGAGGTAACCTTTGATAAAGATTTTAGTGCATAGGGGATAGAATCCTACACACCTATATTTTTAAAAACCATGGGCATCGGAACTTTGCATTAGCAGATTTGATTTGGAGTTGACCCTACTACTGAAAGTCACTTACGTCATTGCAATCAACATGTAATATCCTTTTGATTCATATGTACTCTATGAACTGATAATCAAGTATCTATTCATCAACCAAAAGTGTGCGAGCGATCCCATTAATGTAATTAATTACTTCCTTTCCCATCCCTTCCATTCTGGTTACAAAACTAATGTTAATTAGTACAAATCAATTTCCGAAAACAAAATCCTGCTGTTGCGTCATATTACAACGAAAGTATAGAACACTACTGACGTCAATGTAATTATTATGTACAAATCATCAGGTAATTAGGTACATGAACCTAAAACGCGTGCACATTTTTTATTTACTATAGATCACCTTAGGACTAACCCCTGATTCTCCAGATAATAATGTAGCTACCAATAGATCAACTAATAAGTATATCTATTGACGTACGTTCTTTAATGGAAGTATTCTTAGCACTACCATGAGCAAATGACATAGTAGTTTTACCATGCATTATTAGTGAGTGTATAGCCAGCTGCAGGATTGGGTCCAGGATTTGGAAATATAGATAGAAACATAAGAAAGTGGAGGGGGGGGGGGGCACCCATAGGTTAAGTACTAAAATATTGCCTCGTCATACAGGTATACATCCTTTCCCACAGTTCCGTAATTCATGACCCACAACAAGAGGTGTGAGTGGGGGTGGGGGAGGGGCAGGGGGGTTGGTTTGACGTATTCTATTCTCCCTCATCCATAAGTGGTAGTACAATATGTATGTTAGCTATTACGTGATGTATATCACATCATTATCACTTGCATATCATTACATCACATGTACATGTAGGCCTATATCAATTCATCTTCCAGTCATTCAAGAGTTCAACCATCCTACCATATCCCACCCAAAAAAGGTCTAACTTTTTGGTGGCAATTTACCAGGGTAATTAGCATAAATGACTTACATAACCTGGCTGGGGGCTTGGCTAATAGTCAACCGGAAGTCAGTGGGTCCATTAACTACTTGTGCGCATGCGCCAGTCGAGGCGGCACCTTTAATGTACCTATCTGTCGCCTCGTAGGTCACTGACACTGAATTATCACTCACTTGAGTTGGCGTGAAGACATGACTCAATCGTGTGCGTGTATCTGGGCCCATTTCCCGTTGGTTTATGCATGGCAGGGGGTGGAGCTTAGGGGTGAGAGTTCAGGATCCCCCGTTCTCACTTGCGGTTAGGAGATGGATCTAAAAAAGAGAGGGAAAGGGTGAATGTGAATGGGGATCTAGGAGTGTGGATGAAAAATTTAGGTGAGGAGAATTTTATCATAAGGGGCCTTCCATTAAGTATCTATACGTACGCATCAAAGGGGGATGGGGGTTGATATCTGTAATATGTGCATACTTTCTAGTACAAGTACAAACCCAATGCGTATTTTAGCCCAAGGTGGGCGGGGGGGCTGAGATATTTGAAAATTTGCGTGCATACTTAATGAAAGGCCCCTAATGATGCTCTATTTGGCAACGACTTTCTTTTTGCCGGTACCTGCAGGTACACTGATAACCAATAAGCTGTAAAAGGCAAACCTAAATGTCCCCTCACCTGCACAATATGTTCTTACATGGATTCATAAGCTTCAAATATGACGTCATACTATGACATAGCCAATCGCACTCACTTCACCACACGTAACTCACGCGTCCCAGGGACGGATCCATAGATTTCAAAAAGGGGGTGGTGGTGGGGAGGGGGGGGGGGTGCTAATATAGGATTTGAGGCGCCCCTCCGCTAGAATTTTTCATTAAAAAAACAACAACTAAAATGAGTTCCTGCATCCCATCCCCTTCCCCATTCAAACTATAATTTTGTTCATTGTCTCCTACGGCCACCCCAACAGCGGCGCCACTTGGGCAGCCTGTCATTGACCTTGACATGGGATCTACTTTGGGGGGGGGGGGGGGCCCGTGGGGTCCTGGGGATCTTGACTCCCCCCCCCCCCCTTTTTTTTTTGGTGGACCAATAAACTACAAAAAAAGGGAAAAAATGCTTTTGAAAATCCTGTATCTGACCCCACTGGGGGTGGGCGGGGGGAGATGTAGGGGGTCCTGACAACTGGTAGGGACTTATGTACTTGACACAGAAAAAACCCATCATGCTCACGCTTGCAAATGTGTGACATAGTAGTACATAGCCTATAGGCTATATATATATGCGACCAACTTTCAGAAATCCTGCATCCATCCCTATGTATGGCATGTTTTTGGCGCCGACGTGGGACAACCAGCTCCTACGTTAGCGTGCAACAACTCAATTTGAGTCTCCTCTAAGACATCTTATTATCGCTCAAGCATGGCCATGGTTACGGTTGTCACCGCTAGGGCCAAAACCTGAGCAAGGTTTATGAATGGTTATGAACTCTTCATAAAAACCAAAGCGGAGAGGATTCCCATTGGTTAATGAAGTACTTTCCATTACCTTATATGGGCATGTAGCTTCTCCGAGAGGGAGAATTTCTGAATGGGCAGTGTCAGCGTATTGGCCAATCAAATTGCAGGTCTCGAGACGCAGGGTTATTCACTGACTGTTCTACCTTTTGCGTGATATAGCATGTTATCGTTTGTCATATTGCCATGTCTTTCCTGAAGCGACCGAGTGCTGCAGACATGCAGGGCTTGCTAGGCACGTTGTTTCTAGCTGAACACTGACAGACTGACAGACATATCATATTACCCAACTGACCAAACATGGGAATTGGTCTGCTAGAGAAGGAAAGTATGAGCTTAAATTTACAATCCTACCTGCAATGCAAACTATTCTTAAATATTCCTATCACAGGCTAAGATATGGGAGTTTGAAATCCCCGACACACTACACACTGGGACACCCCTGTTTTACCATTTGTGCTCCATTTCTATATTACAGCTCCTTGAACAAAATGATATTTTGTTAAGAATCACAATTTAATCATGCAAATTACCCACAATGCAACTTCCATAAATAAATACTTTTCTCTCTCTTTTGCTCACAATCTTAATCTCGGGAAACTTCTACATGGGTCACATTTTTTTGAAAGGAAAATATGCATCATTATCTTGTTTTCATCAATAACTCACTTGATAATGGGCGTAGAGCAAAACGCCCAATATCCCACTAGGTTACCATGTCCTATGACTGGTCACTAGGTCATCATTATCATTATGTTATAATCAATAAAGCAAACAATATAGGTAATCAAACAATGTCAACATTTTCATATACCTAACACCGTGTGCATACAGATATACACATATTTATGATCATATAATGATTCGTGGGTGGATCAGGCAATCCTCAATGAAAAAACGTTGAGATTTTATAAAAAAACAACACAATTTTTGTAGATAGAAATATATTTCACCATTCTATCGGAATCCAATGCTTTCCTTTTTCCATCCATGCACTCTTTGACAAAATACACATCACATTCAAATTGAAACAAACCTCTTTTTATTTTGAAACTCTCACAATCAAAGACCTGGGTGCATGCGCACTTACACCTATGACGTCATTGCCCGTGGGTCTATAGAATGAGGAAATCCCCCCCCCCCCCAAGCCACAACCAAAGCCGGCGTTACCATACTCTAGACCGAGTTTGATATCAAACATTACTTTGAGATTAAATTGTTTGATCATGGCTTGAGGCATGATTGGGGAACCAGGGGAAAAAGATCTGAACGTTTTTCATCCTCTCACCCTCTATGACTACATCCGATGTGGCCTGATGCACTTTTTTGAGCACTCACAATAGCACTTTTTGAGCACTAACACCGGCACTTTTTTCAAACTCATACGGCAGTTTGACACTCTAGAGAGTTGTGAAACTCTTTTCGGACACTCTGTCCTTAAATTGATTAAGGATAAAAGATAATGAGGTGAAGAAAGAACGAAAATGGATAAAATGAATAGATAGATAATTGTGTTGATAAAAAGATAAAACAGGGAACATAATACGCCAAGAAACAAAGTCAATTCATGTATTTGAATAGAAGGTTATTGATTGGCCATCAGTAGAACGGTTTTCTGATGGGTTTAAACACCAGCGTCGAATCTTTTCCGACTTATGAGCAACGTCAGCCAATTGACGAATCACAATGCAAATAGAAATTGTTTGATTGAATTTCTCCCTTAATCAGTCTATTAATTCCCATGCAAATGGAAATATGAATTACCTCATGGGGAGGTCGAATTAAAGAAAGGAGCAGAAATATAAAATGAGGTAAAATATAACACACAAAAAGGAGAAAAATAAAATGTGAGTGTTGATGTGAACTTGGCCTCTAGACCCACCCCTGAACTCTCTGTGAGCACTTTCCCTTACTCATACAGAGGGATCAGTTCCCCTAGTTACATCCCAGATCAAAATTAATGATGACATCGTTTATAAATGAGTTCTCACAACAAGTTGCGATAGCCTGAAAAAAAATGCCCGCTTCAAACCTTCTCCAACTTATGATCAATATCAACGGATTGGCCAATTACAATGAAAATAAGAAATTATTTGTGAAAATGGAAACCTAATATGAAAATCTCTATTAATGCTATTACAAGGGGGAAGGGGGGAATATGTCAAATTAAAAGAAATAACATACAAAAACAAAATGGGAGGTCAAAAGAAAAAAAGGTGCAAAAATAAACTGCCCCTGAACTCTCTGTACATGTGAGAGCGCTCCCTGAGGAATCAGTTCCCATAATTACACACCAGACACACACTACTATAAGTATTACATGGATTTATTACCGTTCAAACGACGACATCGTGTCATAAATAAATACTCCTGACTCTTTATTACCGTTTAAGAAGGGGAAATATTAATCATGATGTAATAAAAGTCAGCCAGGATAGCGTTGGTATCTTTTTTTCTTTAGTTGTACTTAACCAGAAGGTTAAATAGATCATGCTGTAGGTAGAATTTAATGTTGATTGGTCAATTACAAAGTGTTTTACATCAATGAGAATTCTGTGCATGCATTTTAAAACAGGAAGAACACGTACATTAAAAAGATATTTAATTAATGCCTGTATAAATGCAAGTACAACGTACCAAAGTTCCTCAGAAATGTTATCATCATTTTTATATACGTTTGCTTTAAAATGTGTAGCTCCACTAACTGTCAACATTTCTTGCAGTCGATTCACCTTAAAAAATATTATCGGAATACCAGGGCCGGTTGACTAACTATTCAAATTACACCCATTAATATTTTAACTGAATGGCAAAAACTGTTTAACACGACACATTTCGAGACAAGTACATCAATTATTTTCTGAAACCACCTGTTGTTAAGCTGGGTCGTGTTTCAAGCCAGCTTTTTTATGCCTTGTGGTCAATATTGGGAGTCCGCCTCATTTATTCACCAAAGACCATAAAAGTATATGACTCACTAAGCGACGTCTGAGTCACTAACATTAACTAAGCTTGTACCAGATGGAATCAGCTAAATGATCACAAACTTATTGCATTGGACGATTCAGCAAGGCTTGGAAAAAAGAAGAATATTTTTGATTATACATAAAGATAAAACAAATTTTCTATGTCCTAGGTCACGAATCGAAGTTGGAGTGGTCCGTTTAAATTGATTGTAGGCACTATTGTGCAGGCGTGTGGACTATGCGATCGGAATGATAATTATCTATGATTACGACTAAAACAAAATTGTATTGTAGTGACAAAACAAAATCTTCACCTTCCTCGGGAGTAAATAATTTTCTCTTGATATCTGTATTATTTTGTATGCATTGTCTGTAAATTTTACAGACAATACATACAAAATAATTAATATTGAAAAAAAGATTCCTCACCCCGCCTCCTGCCTTTTTCTTTTCAAAACTTAGCAATTGTGGAGGGAGCTCCCCCTTTGGAATCTCGCATCCCTCCGGCTGGGAGATTCCCAAGGGTACTTTCCCAACAACTTAGTGAGGGCCTAAATTTATGAAAGGGTAAAATTATGGAGTTGGCCTTATGGAAATATGCTTCCTTAGAGACAAAGACATAAGTTAACACATGTTTTTCCGGGGGCAAAAAGAAATTATAGTCACAAGATTTAACACGATTTATGGTGTTTTCCACATTATTTTGTGTGTGTTAATTTCGCTTGGAATGGAGTTATGTCTGGACTCCCCCTTTTGATATCCTCGATCCGCCCCTTGATAGTATAATATCATCATGATAAGAACACCCATCAGGGGCATATCATCCCCACTAAGTTCCAGGAACCCCATGGCCTTAGGCCAAGGGCTTCTTGGGTCTTTTCGGGGAATATCATTGATTTTGTCAAATATAACCCTGAAAGGTGTTATTATTTCATTTCCCTACTCCTGCCAAAAAGTTAGTTTTTTGGGGGGGTAATAAAATGAGGAAAATAAAGCGCCCTGTTCTGAATTCTGTATTTTTTAAGTGAATGTTTGTCAGTATGTGATTTTTGAAATTTACTTGTTTGATCTAAATCACCAAACTAATCGGTCGTTTATTTGTATGGATTCTACTAGTAATCAGCTGTTTTATATACTGATTCACTCAAGTGCATGGGCATGCCCTTTAAGCACTTACATATGTTCCTTCAAAGAGAAATACAAGTTTTATATAGATAAACTAATGACTGGTTTCAGTTAGATGTCAGACTAATCTGTCAGTGTAGTCAAGGATTTACTAAAGAGAGATCAATCTATCTGCCTCCTTTATCGGGTCAATTGAAAGGCACGTCACATCCAATAAATGGTGAGATGTATTTTGCAAAGGTAGCAATTTTGAAGAGGATTTTTCAACCATGTGGTGGTATATATTTAGCCAAAAGAGGACATTTTTGTTGGATAAAAGCTTGTGCTACTGAGTAAATACAGGAATGGAGAAAAAAGTGGACTTTGAACAAAATATTGATGAGTTGAAAATTCCAGTAAAGTTAACTGGGCAGTGAATTCATATCTACAGATAATCACCATTTGAATACAGATGGGAAACCACCTACTACTTTTTACAATCCCAAAGTGAGTCTAAAAAATAAAAGTTTTTTTTCATTTAATGAAAACATACTTGTTAAAATTAACTCTAAACTGAGCGAAGTATAATAATAAAAGTGCCTAGTAGTTTATTATCTATATCTATGAATACTTCAACAAATGGCCCAAGTGATAATATCCTCTAGGTTTAAGTGGTCTCGGCCGATAGGTCTATTCATTCCTGTTGGATCTCAGGTAGCCAGGCCTAGGTTGATCATAATTATTACCTGGAAGCTTTGATACAGTTGAGTCAATGGGAGTAATGGGGCTTGTATGTTATCATGTGGTATAACCACTTACCCTACTATTGTCCCAGGTTGTAGATCATACCTAACCTTCCTCACCCAATGCAATGGTTGTTGTGTAACAATAAACAATAGGCGAAGTAAAAGTAAGGCAGGAGAGGTGGAGAGGACACGTTTGAGATATCAAACAAGGACAAATCCAGCGTTGGCCTCACATCATATCATTTTGTGTTGTGAGACCTCAAAATTGTTATTTCTGTGAAGCGGTGAGGGACATGGCCATTCTGTAACCATGTTTCCCTGGATCTGTTGATGCCTCACTATATAAATCGGGTGACTAACTGTTTACTATATAAATCGGGTGACTAACTGTTACTTTTCAGTTGCTCACTCGCCGCTGTATTGCTCACATCATGATATTTTAAACTCTAGGGTCAATGAACAGGACATTTGATAAATACCCCCTATATCTTATTCCCTATATTTATTCATGTCCAAACTAATCACTTTGTTACTTGTTATTTCCGATATTCGCTCTATTTATCAATCATGTCTGGTAAACAAATAGCCCATTTAGCCTAAAAGTGTTTAAGTAATCTATGTTCAAAAGCATTGTCCATGAGCATTATATCCATCTAATTTAGAAATGTGTGGTTAAAACCATGATTTTTTTTATGAAAACGTATCTTTTCGATGCACTTAATTTTAAGAACCGTTACTCAGTAATCAACAGCCCATTGGTCCAAGTAAAATGGCACTTAAATTGAAGGGTTGAAATGTAACCCTACCTATTGCACAATAAAACCAAGTAGGGAAGAATGGAGTTGATAGGTTTTATAGACTCAGAAAGGAAATAAAACCGCCCAGTGCAAATTAAACGCCCCTAAAAGGACCTAAATGCAACGGGGTATAGGCCTGCAGAAGAAAGACATACACAAGAGCAAAAAGGTACAAGATGGTTATATGGAATAAGCCTATATAATTATACTAAACTCCAGCTGTTCCTTGAGGTGCGAGCATCATTTCCATGGTGTTGCAAAGAAAATAGTAATTAAATTATTTGCTATTTGATAAATCTTTTGAAAAAGTGAAAAAAATGTAGCATGATATTCTTAAGCCCCATACCCACTAGGTGATTTTCACCTGAGTCAGCTGATTCACTGCTGCAAAATCAGCCGACTCTACTACAAGAATCGGCCAATTTTAGCACCGACTTATATCAAACATGCAACATTCCAATATATTATACCCACTGGGAATCGCCCAGCTATCAGAGTTGCTGGGTGATTTTGCCCTCGTGCCGTCATCTGTTGCCAGCAAAATCGCCTAGTGGGCATGGAGCTTTAGACTAAATTGCAGCAGACACAGTAATAATGACAACGTAGCTGACAGATAAAATAATCATAGGGGCCCTTTCTTACCATGGTTCATTGATTGAAAAAGGCCTACAAACTCAAATTGCAACTAACATTTTGTTTTAGTAACTCTCAATCTGAAATAAACCAACTTTTATAGCTTCTTTGGTCTGTATTGCATACCAAACACAGTTAGGAACAGTTTATGTTTTATTGATTAACACTAAAATATATTATTTTTCATCTTTCTTTTCAATCATCTTATAATGTTATGATTTGTATGCTATACAATTCATATGCATATTTCTGCATGTAACTGACAGGCAAGCCATATTGATATACAAAACATTCATTGCAATAGATGTAGTCATCAGATACCAAGATTATGTTAACTTGGTATATAGATAGCTAAGCTAGATCATTGGTAGTCTATGCAAAGACGATGTGGGATGTAACATATGGATCGCGAACGGAAACGCCGGACACGCTTTTTGCACAATCCATGTTTTACCAGCCTCCTTGGCTGATACCTCAAGGAAACAATGAATATGACAGATGAGAGACTGACAGACAGACACCACTCTTCTTTTAGAAGTGACAGCTAACTATTCAATGTAGTTTTTGGTCTTCAAATAGTGAGGAGTATTGGGTGTCACACACCTCTAAAAATCATAATTCATTTGTAAGGGAGCAAATGAGTGATAGGATTTTTGTTTAAAAATTGATAGCCCCAGGGCTAGGGCTATTCTCACTTTATTAGGAGATCTAGAGTGAATCAATGGTGTCATTTGTTGTGGAGTTCTTACTTTAAAGGGAGACAAAAGCAATGTTGGGTCAAAATTTTGCAAATTCTGTTAACCATTGAAATACATGTACATTCTATGGCCATAACCTGGGCCCATGGAAAAAAGATGGACTGTAGAAACACACTAAAACTGGTCCCTGGTCAATTTTGGTGACCCACCAAAATTGGTTTGTTTAAAAAACATTGCTGTTTTCAGGCATAAATATTATGAGTTTTATGAAATTCAAGTAAAGATTAAGTTAGTTATCATTACTTTTACTGTACCAATGGCTTAGGTTAGACTCTTAGAACATAATTATTATTTTTTTTATAGTTATTTGAGCATGTAAGATTTTGTCATATTTTGAAATGGCATTGACGCGAACTACACAAAGAAAGAAAACATTGCCCACGTGCACATGAATCCTAGACATTTTAGTACTTAGTGGAATATGGATGTCCCCCTTTATGAAATCTTCAATCAATTCCTTCATTTTCTAACATTATGCTAGCTCTTGTTTTTACATAAGGTTTGTGGTTGCAGCTTGTGGTAGCTTGGCCCACGTTTAAATAATTGATGACACTACTCACACAACATTCACTTTGTTATTATAAGTGACTAGTTTCTCTCTGATGAGAATTATTTACGCCTAATAATCCCTCTCTCTTGTCCTTGTTTCACAGTGACATCACTACCATTTGTGACATATTCCATCTTGAGATACTAATCATAACTCATTCGTAAGTGACATGTTAGCCAATGCTATTAGAAATGATAATAACTTTGGGTGTAAATGATTTTCTGGCAGGACAGGTATGAATGGTAAATATAGATATAGGAGTTCCAGGTTTTATTATACAAGGGTTTTCTTCAGATTTTAGCAGATGTTGCAAATACTTTCACTTTAGTTCATATTTCAAGTTAAATAAGATACCATGTCTGAAAATGAAATTATAGTATAAGGCAATAATAACAATAATGCAGTAACTCTTGAACTAAATAGCTGGACACACAATTATACATATATCATGTACAACTTAACTTATTCAGGATTCTAATGAAATAACACAATAGCTTTTAAATCACCTAGCAACACAAGGAAACCTGTCTGGGTGCATGTATATGTCAAAGAGAGTGGGCAGTAGGAGACAGGATTCTTAGGAAACTTGACCAGGGAAACAAACGGCAAGTTTATCATTTTAACATTAATACAGTTATATTGTATTCACCCCCTCACATTGTGACAGCTCCTGCAGTCGAGCCTGGGGATCCCTACCAATGACGTCACAGATAGGGCTCTGGATTGGGGGCTCCCAATTTTAAAACTGGTTTAAATGAATAAATAATTATGTTGTATGTTATGGTGTTTTCTTTTCTATATCAGGTACCTTCAGTATTGTCCGGCTCTCTCAAAAGTTGGTGAATTACATCTGGTATAAGGCCTGTATGTGAATGCTAATGCAATTTCTTGTGTTGTCAGTAAATATTCACAATTTTTTCTGTGTAATTATTAGATAATAAATCTAATGCATACTGTGGGCACACTCAGTAATTGTTATTGTCCCAGTTTGCACACACCTGTTTCTGGCTAAAGCCCTGATGTGTGCAAATCAGGGCACTAACAATTGCTTTGTGCCCCCTTGGTCTGTACTATGCACCCTGTTGTGTAGTTCAGGTTCTATGTTGCATGTCAAATTTAGAAAAATGGCTGTGTCCCGATGACCATTTCAGGGGTCTATACCCATACAGAATGCTTGGTCACGTGTTCCAAGAAGTCTCCCACAATGCCTCTAACCTGTCCCCTGTCCAGTTTCTAACTAAAGTCATTGTATCACCCACACAGTGATAAACCACATACACACACCTCATAGGGCTACAGTGTTGAGAAGGTCAATGGGCTGGTACCCCTGGGGAAATAAGACACATTGTAGGAGGTATGCTTTTGAAAAGAACGGGTTCTGTGGTTTAATCTTTGACGTGGAAATTTTTGGCCCTCGGCCTGTATCTATTTTTGGACTTCGTTGTTTGAAATTATCTTTTTGAGGTTATATAAAGTGAAAAACTAAACTTTTAATTCATATTTTGTTAATTCATTTTCCATCATGGGTTTCCCATCATGCCAACAAAAGATATACAATGTTGGTTAACAAAAATCCGATATTCTTCTTTAAATCCTGTTTTCATGTTACCCTTATGTAACCAAATACCATGTTTAGGCCTAAAGACGTTGTGCAGATGGCGTCACACCTGCCAAAATTGGACGTCCACCATATTGGTGATCAATTTATTATCATTATTATTCCGAATTTTGAAACATTTAGAACACATATTTATGCTTCATTAACCTAAAGCAAACTAGCTGAATCCTTATTCACAATTACTACAATACATATCCATAAATTCAGAACTTTTTTCACAGCCACGTGGTCATGATCACCACATGGTGATCACCAAAAAGTGATCACGTGACCACGTCTACACAAGGTCTATACTAAAATAGAGGTCATTACAAAGTCACTGGGAAAGGTCAGGCACCAAGGCTGTGAGTTCATGTGGTCATTTTATACCACTTGATTTCTCATGAAACTACCTAAAGGTTCATGTGCATTAGACAGGAACACTGGTGAGTCATTCATAGCCTCTTAGACATGACAGAAGTAAACTTGCTATATGAAAAATAACTTGTGTCTTACCGTGGTTCTCATGCTGCCTTGATGTATATGATGAGAACATAGAGCATAAAAACATGAATACTATACTTAATTAGCCTCTTATTTCTGTAAAAGACAATTATTATCCATCATAGCTAAAGGTATAGTGTAGCATGGAATAGACCTGGGCCCATATCTTCGTAACTAATTCAGCTGATCAGGGACATTTTGATCAGTGTCTCATGATCAGAAAATCTTGAATAAATTTTACACCTTATAATTCCTCTTTATTACGATTTTGCAATAACGCTATACATTTTGGTAAAAGGCAAAATCACTGATCATAGGACCCTAATCAACTTTTCCCTGAACAGCTAAATTAGTTATGAACTGGTCACGTGATGATATTTTTGTGATCACCATGTGGTGATTATGACCACATGGTCAGCTATCTTTCAAAATTTACAAAATTTTGAATGAGAATAATGGTTGATTATAAATCAGTAGGTTTGCTTTAATCAATCATTGCATAATTCTTCCTTTAAATGCTCCAGAATTGGAAATGATTAAAATTAGAAATAATTTGATCACCAATATGACAGCCAGCCGAAAATCACAGATATGACGTCATTTGCACAACGTCTATATCTACAAGTTTGCCATAGAGAGCTTGCATACGGTCATACAAAAATGTACAAAATCCCTGTCGTGTATACTGTTTGGTTATTGGACGATTCATGATTCGCCTTGGTTGGTTATCAATGGAGTTTGAGTCTATCTGAAACTATCTGACAGCAGGAAGAGGAAATAGATAATTAGGCTGTAATTTGTTGTACTCATCTCTACAATATAAAAGTCAACTTTGCTATTCAAAAAGTGAGCATTATAGAACACTCATGAGGAAAGTCACGTCCACAAGTTCAACTGTTCATTCAACTAACAAGAGCTGACACATTTAGGTGAAGGTTGCAAGTCTCCCAACCACAGACAGCCAATTTGTTTGTAGTCTTGCCTGAAGGTTAGCCCAGATCAGGGTGTATGCTAGGTAATTATATAGACAAATCACAAGGATTCAGCATATTAATTTTCATAATTCACATCAGTATTATTAGCATGAAGAAAAACTAGTTATCATTATTTTCTTAATTTGTATCCAAATATATTTGATATTTTCTAAGTTGTTGGAAAATGCATTCATTGTAGGTGGATAGCCTACAATTACATTTTCTACAATTTCTCATTTATGTGAATTGGCTATCCGTTATGGGAAGAATTGCAATATATTAAGAGTCAATTGTTAGGGGGAGTCAGTATTTTAAGAGGTAAAGTTTGTGAAGTCAACATCCAAAGGTACCCAGCCAAACACATAAACCAGGAGCGGATCCAGGGGGTCCTGGGGGTCCTGCCCCCCCCCTCCCCCCCATTCTTTTGGTGGACCCTTAAAAGAGGGGAAAATGCCCCTCGCATACACGCCATCGCACCGGTTTTAGCCTTTATGCTGAAATCCCCCTCCCCCCTTTAAAAAATCCAGTATCCGCCCCTGTAAACATTTTCATAAATAATTACTGCTCAGAATAAAAGCTGCCATTGTTTTCAGTCATAGGATTAATACCTTTTTTGATAAAAAAATAAGTTACTTGGTGTAATTTTCACCATTGAGAGCCCATTTCCGGGGTGTCGGGTGCCTAGACAATGGGTCCCATAGGCCAACCTTTCCCTGAGACTCCCCTGTATACTATTGTATGCCGGGACGACACGCACTAGATAACCTCTTGATCATGGGGCCATAGAGGAGGGGTCATGCTACTGGAGAGATGCTAGAAGTTGTGTAAATGTTCATATGTTTCTTTTTAAAGGTATCACATTGTTGTGTGTGTGATTTACATGGCAATGGTTTGTATGGATAGTGAATGTGGAAATATAGTAAGGGAATGATTTAAACTGTAATATCATTCTGTTAATTTCCGTCCTAGATGTTTTAATGTTATCTCGTAGTTTTATAGAATAAAGAGGACCCCTTCATTCCATTTTACACTTTACCATCAACCACATCACTTTTATTGATGTCTATAAACAAAAGGATGTATGTGTGAAACGTCCTGATATAATATAATATTGAAAGTCAAGTGTAATATGCATAAAACATCATTGAATATATTTAAATGTGCATGAAACGCCAGTAAGCAGTATGGTATAATATATATACAAAAGATGGTATAACTTGTATTATACAGCTGATCAGTAAAATAGGCTTTAAATAACATGCATAACACAACACCTTTATTATGCATAATATAAAATAACCCAATAAAGCATGGATAAAAGTATACACAATACAACATGACATACACAATAATCTAGAATATTTTTTCATAAAACAGCATTGTATAACATACATAAAACTACCTGGTTTATCCTCTATAAAACAACCTTTTATACTCGACATAAAACCCCATTATAACATGCATAAAACCACTTGATATAACGTGTATAAAACAGCGTCACATTTCCTGCCGACGGATCGGTGCACGTTCCTATACATCTCTGCCACGTTATCATCGCCATCTCTTTATTCCTTTTTTTACTCTGTCTGAGAACGTATTCACCACCTCACGCCATCCACAGTTTACCTAGCCCTCACCTAGCCCAGCCATAAGGTTTGAGGGGTTCCTGGAAAACTGAGGGGTTGGAGGTAAATCTGAGGGGTTGGAGGTAAATCTGAGGGGTTTTGGGTAAATCTAAGGGGTTGTGGGCAAATCTGAGGTGTTGCAGGTAAATCTGAGGGGTTTTGGGTAAGTCTCAAGGGGTCGCACCTATAGTTATCTGAGGGGATTTGAAATGCAAGCCTACAATTTTGTTCAAAATCTGCTATAGGCCTATATTAAGCTGCATGGCTTTAACATTGCGAAATCTGAAGGGGTTCTAAACACCCTGAGAATACCGTATTGCTCTCTATACCAACATCAAGTATCAGTAATATGAAAAGAAATTGATATTACTGAATAGTTATTCAAACAATTATGTTTCTCCATCCTTGTGCTATTTCAATACCATAGTTACTTTTTGAAAACAGCTAGGATATCCTATCATCATTTATTTCTATCTAGGGGTCTTCCATTAATTAAGTAGGCAACAAGTGGGGTGTTGGGCAAGGTCTGAAATTCTTGAAAATTTATGTATGTGTCTATACAATTCAATGCCTACTTCAGCCCAAGCAGGTGGGGGGATCTGATTTTATTATTGTTGGAAAAAAATGTACATACGTAATGGATGCCCCCTTTAATTACGTCTAATTACGTCTAATGATTCCTATCTTCATTCATATCATCCCTCAAAATCATACATCAATCAATCAATCATAAAACATGCTTCAATATCTCAATTCCCATCCTCCAACTGCACATCAGTACTATACCAGTCTAGACCCTGGCCCCTGGACATGTTCCCAGTTACATCATTTGCCCCACACTCAGACCTGAAGTCATAATTTATTTATAGACTATGTCGGTCAAGTTCGTGCTTTCCGTTCCCGGGGGTCCCAGTGGGGTGACTTTGTATGTAAGGCCCCATACCCACTAGGCGATTTTACCAGCGATGGGCGATGGGCAACTGGGAGAATCGGCTGATTCTTATGGTCGCCTGTCAGTACGGTATATTGAAATGTGCATGTTTGATCTGAATTGCTGTTAAAATCGGCCGACTCTACTATAGGAAACGGACGATTTTAGCGCTGATGAGTCGACCGATTGTGTAAAAATCGCCTAGTGGGTATGGGGCTTTGGGAGCACCGGAAACGGGCCTGGGCAAGTTAGTGTGTATGCATTCACCATGACGAAATGATATTCGATCTAGACAGGCAATTTTGCATATCATAATGTTCCAGTCTCCGATTAAAGAGGGAAGATTTGTTTAGAAAGGTGACTCATGTGCCCTTAAAGGATGGTGTTTTATACAAGCAGTAATTGTTGTGCTTGTTTTAAGGTTTCTACTAATGTCTCTGCATCATTTATGATTGCATGCATTTATTTTGAAATAATGATATTGAAAGTACAGATGATATTAAATTGGCCGCCATTAATAAATGGAGTTTGATAGAAATTATCTGTGTTAAAGTATGTTTTTCTCTGTCTTAATTTTATTTTCCCATATTTGTTTTTTCCTGAGGTCGTGCAGATACTTGAATGAAATGGATTTTGCATGACTAATAAGATGTTTTGCATTATTTCAGTTGTTTAACACCAAACTTAGTATTCACCAAGTAACTTTAGGTTTTATTAGTTATACACATAAGCAGCACACACACAAAAACGAACAGGAAGCGCTGTAACATTTGATTTTTATTTCGATGTCTTAATTGCTATGACTCAGTTGTTTACAAAATAAGAACAAAGTTACAAATAAAACATTAGGAAGAAAACTATTACAGATAATTGAGAGTACTTTGATGTCAGATGTAATAACTTTAACTGCCTTCTACTTAACTGAGTCTTCAACTCTTTTATGTCCCATCTTTGCTCTGTCAAGGCGTGTATGCCATTTCAGTAATGGGTGTAACACTGATAATTGTAAAGAGAACAAATATATTCATGTCAGGCTGGTATATTTATATCACTGCTTCGTGAGAACAAGCATCAGATCTGGCGTCCCCTGCAGCAATAGGGCTCATACTTTTTTCTGCAAAGTCATATGCAATTTACAGAAACTAAGGAAACATTGTGAAGTTGCAATAAGAAAGCCATTTTACATGGGAAAATAATTTTTGCTCACATGTTTGCCTTTGTATCAGATGGAGGCTTTTTAGACTATGATTCATAACTATAATAAAAAGGATCGCCTGCTGTGCTTGAAATTGAATCTGAAAACTATTTTGCATTCAGAAACTAGGTTTTAAAACGTATTGATATTGCCCAAACTGCATGCATTTCTGTATCTTATGTTGGTGCAATTGAAAGGCCACAAGGCTTATGGTTTTTACTGATTGCTTAAGTAAAAGAGGATGAGATAGGAAATAGAGAGTTAGCTGCGCATATTTCATATAGCATGCATACGGCCCTGTTATCATATGAAAGATTTACGCCTACTCTATAAAGCTTTAATGAAACTGTCTTTGAACGATCCCATTCATAGGCTCCCCATGGGGGTATCCGGGTTGGGCCTTTGCTCCCAGAAAGAATATAGGCCCCTAGTAGCCCCTGCTGATCATATGAGGTGACGAAAGGGGGGACCCAGCACTGACCAAGTGGTTCTTTGAGTTCAATTCCTGGTTGGTGTCAGTGTTCACTAATTAGGGATGAAGTACAGCAAAAATGATTCCCATGTTTTACCCGTTCCTCTTTGCCTGCCCTGTCACCTTCATCCCATAGATACAATCACAAAAGACAAAGATCGTCCCAAGCTGTTTTTGCTGAGAGAATGACCCTGGCTGTTGATACGCCATAAAACATCCATCACTCACTCACTCCCATTCATAGGCAATATAATCCCTAATATATAGCCACTATGAATACATTTTTTGGATAAAGAGTATCATAAACTGTCATGTCTTATGCACATCTATTGACTATTCCTATATGCAGCACGCAAAGATAATACTAACGGCTTTCATGATTAAGTGCAAGGTCTGGAGGTTAGGGAGATTTAACTACATCGTCACGTGGCAAAATGACCTTTTCTAACCTCTACTCATGACATTGAACTCACACCTTTTCAGGGGATTAATCTTAGCACAAAACATCTCAAGGAGAGTTAAGCATTCAATCTTATTTCAAGATCTTATAACATGATAAGGTCCTCGACACTGACAAATTAGACACATTTTGGGGCTACAACTAAGCCTTTATTCCACATGCAGATTTTATTTAATGTTGGAATTAAAACTGAATAATTATGCACGTCTTATGGATCACTAAGTATGTTTTACAATTCTCTTTCAAATGGTATATAGGATGTATAGATTCTTGCCGTATTCTCTTAGGAACATATTTACCATAATTATAATGGGAATATGGATATTGTCATTAGGTTGTGATATGTCATCAGTAAAGGGGAGGCATCCGTGATATACACATATCTGACTCTAGAAATTCCCTGTTTTAATTACTTATTTTGAGTGTCAAATCTGAACTATTTTCACGAGTAAATTGCATAGTAAATTCATTTATCATTAGTCTATCAAAATCAAGTGTGTATCCCACATACTAATTTTGATGCTGGCGATTTTGTGTTTGTTTTATTTTCTCCAAGAATGTCACATGGAACCATACATCCTTAATGTCATTCACACAATAATTGTAATAATCTTTAGTAATATTATGATATATAAAATGTCTATAGTTAACCTCAATTTCCGCTGCCTATTTTCAAAATCAGTAAAATCGGCATGTGGAATACAAGCTTTAACCATCACACAGTACAAACTGCACCATATATAATACTGCAGACAGTGGAATCCAAACCACATGACTGCCCCAAGGTAGGAGAGAGACCTACATGATGTAGGTGGTAGGAACCACCTCTGTAGACAGGAAACTGGCCTCTGGAGGACACCTCCAGTGGGGGAGGGATTGCATGAGGACATCTCTGTTAGATCCCTTTGAACTTGGCCCCCCTGACATGACCATGGCACTGTCTACCTGGTATCTCAAGTGTAGGCCAACCTCTGGGGCAATAACCCCTGATGGTAGTGGAAATAATTATTAGGGCAGGGGTTTTATGTTTTACTACTACTATTTGTATTACGTTTGTATTGATTTATGTTATACAACTGTAGAGTCGTGTTTTTCATACATGTGTATACATGTGTATACATGTGCATATTTATATACACACATATATACATACACACATAGCAGATGCATACATAATCATATCTATACAAGTCTATGTATTCTCACTATGTTAATAGAAGCCATGGATGAACGACTTTTGTACACATACATTCACTTGTAAGTTGTATATTGAAGTGAATTAAAGAAATGAATTGAAGAATTGTTATCTATTCATTTGTATATTGAAGTGTAAAGCATCTGTGGTCCAGATCGCTTCATTGCTGCATCACTGTCACCGCTCTCTGATTTTTATGATAACCCATCCAGTAATCCAACAGTTGGTTAGAGCTTATAAACAGTCAAATTTGTTGGCCAATATGGTCTCTATGACCTTATTTTATTGTTAGACAACTTTTATGCAAACCTGCTGAATATGAAGTTTTCGGTCCAGTATATTTGAAGTTTACCTTGCATTTTAGGCCATGAGCCATAGTGATGGTGAAGTTGGCAGGGTCTTCGGTCATGGTTGAGTTCACCAAAGCAGCCAGGTGAGTGCAAATAGTTAACTGATGCAGCCTCTCTGGTTAACGTTGTAGCTAGGGAATACATGACTGGGGACAAGGGGCGTTAGACCTTTGTCATATGGGTATATGATATGAGAATGGTAATTTGCGCAAATGACAATTTGTGCACATGACAGAGAAAATAGTGTTTCACACATGTGTAAAACCCTCCACGGTGCAAATTTAGATCTATGACAGGGATTTTGGCTAAAGCCCCATACCCACTAGAACATTTTTACACAGTCGGCCGACAGATCGGGGCTAAAATCGGCTGATTCTAGGGGCAGAATGGGCTGATTTCGGCACTGATTCAGATCAAACATGCATATTTTAACATACTATACCAACAGGTTATCATAAGAATTGGCCAATTCTCCCAGTTGCGCGTCGCCCATCACCAGTAAAATTGTCCAGTGGATATGGGGCTTAATGTATA
Organism: Lepidonotus clava; assembly: GCA_936440205.1. Lineage (NCBI taxonomy): Eukaryota > Metazoa > Annelida > Polychaeta > Phyllodocida > Polynoidae > Lepidonotus > Lepidonotus clava. The sequence continues at coordinate 13,926,366 of OW387138.1, forward strand.
TTATACAAAAACTTCAAGCAGACACAATCAATGTGAGTCAAACATTATTCAAATATTCATAATTAAGCCCTGCTATAAATGTAAATCAAAACCATTGCATAACAAGACAACACCACTACAGACAATCTGCCTTAGGTAAAACCTTGATCATAGAAAATACAGTAGGAGAGAGTCCTATGGGAAAATATCTGTATCCTATGTACAGACTTCATATGCATATAAAGTCATAATATAGTCAGTACCACATGCAGCATAATAGCAGATAGTATGCAGAGGTCCCATTGGGGATGCCATACCTGCCTATTTGGCTAGGAGCCTGCCTTTTGATCATAGTTTACATGGCCCCCTGCACTTTTTGGTGAGTTCATTTTGGTTTTGGACACCTTTGCTTCCAGATGTTTAGGCTCTCCCCATGGCCAGGTGTCATTCTCCAACCCTGGAAGTGTACTTTATTATGGAGAATGGGGTGGGGGCACTCACATGTTAAATGTATATGTAACATATATAATATACATAAAACAATATATAATATTATACGTCTGTTAAAGTTGCCAGTGAATAATTATCTCTAAAATGTATTGATATAGTCATAGTCATAGCTGATAAAGCCATATTTATTTGATTAGTTATATATTCTAATGGTTTGCTGTTTGTCATTTTAGTGATCTCAATTCTTACAATTCATAATATTCTAAAATGCCTAAAATTAGTAAAGCTATATTCATCTCAAATACATTCAAATTATCTACAATTTTGAAGATTTAAATTTTTGGGAATGACTCCATTGTTTTTGTCAACAAGGTGATCACCAAAAGGTGGTCACATGATCACGTTTTACACAAGGTCTGTAGACTGACTGATGGATGTTTTACACCGTACCAACTGCCAGTGTCAGTTTCTCATATCAAAAACAATTTAGGATGAATTTTGACTCTTCAGATATGTGTTCTGACTTGGTCAGTCTTTGATGGTTGTAGCTATGAGGTGAGGGTGACAAGGCAGGCAAACAGCAGGGGATCAAAACCTAGAAATCAATTTTGCTGTACCTCATCCCTTATTAGTGAACCCAGACACCAACCAGCAGGAATCAAACCCACTTGGTCAGTGCTGGGTCCCCCTAACATTGCCTTTTACGATCAGCAGGGGCTAATGGAGGCCTATATTCTTTCCAGGAGCAGAAGCCCCACCCCAGTTACCCCCACAGGGGGAAACACAAAGTCTATAGTGCAGGTCACTTACATTCGGGCCAAAGTACCCTCCTTTCAGTGACACCTACCTAGTAATTGGCCTTGCAGTGATATAGCACCTTTCTCATAGTTTCCTATATCAAGTAACATGTACTAAGCTTGGAACCAGTCCCAGCATCCCCCCAAACTATGAAGAGATTGGGGAAAACTGCAGCCCACAGAACAAAAACAAGTCTTCAGAAATCACCTGGGCAAAAAGCAACCTGGCTAGAAATCAATCCAAAGCAAAATGCTGTCTGCATTAGATGAAGAAATGATGTGACTCTCTGTATTCATCATGTAATAAACATTGTATAAGGAATGTGGTTTGGCATCCATGAAAGAATCTCATGGAAGATGTAGACAATTGGGTCACATTTTATATTATAACCATGGTGGATATAGAGTTGAAAACCACATTCATTTAAAAAGACTCAGAGCCAAAAACATGTGCAACAGGGAAATGCTTTCTTTTAGGTTACTTTTAGGTGCATGATCTAGCCTGTGGTGTAATAGTGTCAACCCAGCTAAGTTATGCTGTAACAGAACCGTTCTGCAACCATACTGTATAGTCAGTCTGTTAATTCCTAAGATGGCACATGATAATTATGTTATCGATGGTGAGGTTGAAACCTCACCAAATCAGAATGTTATTGCAAAATTATTTTTGGTGAGGCTACGATAAAACCAATACAGAACATTATAAAAACTTTTTGTTTAGGTTGAAGAATGTAATCAGAATGTTATAATAATGTCGCCGTGCAACATCACAGCAGTACGTTGCTGCAATGTTATTGGGAGCCATCAAAAAACATAATAAGAACCAATACAGAACCAAACAGAAAGTTGCTGCAACATTATAATAATGTCACATGCTTGGCTGGGAATTACTTTTCAATAGTGTGTAGACTGAATAAACAAACTGACTGCCTGTAGATATTCTAGGTCATATCATTAACCTGCTATAGTTATCGCCTTAAGAGGTGCCACAGGGCCGTACATTGATTACATATGCCCCTTTAGCAGAATGTCTGATTGCTGTCCTTAAGCATACATATGCAATACAATAATGAAAGGCCCTATGAAAAAAAGCTTTACTGATTTACTTTGATAGCACAGGTTTGTACCATGAAACTATCAATATTAAGTATACCCCCTGGTTACTTGGAATTTATGAATACTAGTCGAACTATTAGTCAGTATGTTTTGACACCTAATGAATATAGCTGCTAGGTTCTTAATTTTGTTCCACATAGTTTATCATACACATATGGGGAAGTTTACAATCCTATAGTGTCTATACGTAACATAGAGATCACGTTGACGCAGCTTTAACACAACAAATAGACTAGCTATAGTAAAAGTGATCACACTTGTCATCCATTCTCGAGCTTTATAATATACAGATTGAGGTAAACCCAATAAACAAGGAACTCTTGATCAAAATACAAAATAGAACCAAAGGTACTTAAGTCACCAGGATTTTGTTAGATTTCCCACTCAAACACACTACCACGGATAGTGGTTTTCTTGGATTTTACCCGCAGACTATCCTAAAACGGGGTGCATCATGGGAAAGAGTCATGACATTATCTATTGTTTAACCTCATGGAAAACTATCTTTGACTAATTTTCATTTTTATATCACTATAATTATCATATCATTTTTTAAAGCTGGTTTGAAAAATTATGAATAAATATATAGCAATTTGTTGTATGTTTTCTATATTTTTCCCTGGTTGTTGTCAACAAAATCGATCTAAATTAACCTGCAGGTACCTAAAGTACTGAATATAAGCTATCCGTGGTAGTGATTAGACCAATAGGCCAGGATTGCATGTAATACCCCAGCAGGGGGTGTGACCTTAATAATAATGTTGCAGCATCATTCTGGGTCAGTTTTTGTTACGTTCTTTTGATGACTCCCAATTACATCACTGCGACCTACTGTGTCAACATTGCACTGTGATGACGGTCTGGTTATGTTCTTCAATCTAAACAGAATGTTCTTATATCGTTCTGTTTTGGTTTTGTCCTAACCACACCAAAAAATAATGCTATAATAATGTTCCAATTTGATGAGGTTTCAACCTAACCCTCATTGTCACGTGCCATCTTAGTAAGTAACAAAATGACTAAAAAAGTATGGTTGCAGAACGTTTCTGTAACCTCACAAGCTGGCTGGGACACACTTACTGTTGTAAATGATCAAACACAGACTGGCTGGCCTATCACTACAAGCCATCTGATTGATGATGGTACAGCCTTCCCACTCATGTAAACTAATTACCAATTAATGTACAAGATAAACTACAGGTTATCTGATAGTCTTTCATCTATACAGCCTCAGGGCAGGTTGATATGTGTTCATTAAGCAAGGAAGGGGGAGGTACATAATTTTCAGTTTAAGCTATCGGTTGAGCCCCATACCCACTAGGCGATTTTACCAGCGAATTGTGATGGGTGAGTGGTAGAATCGGCTGATCTTTAGGATCGTCTGTCAGAACGGTATATTGAAATGTGCATGTTTGATCTGAATTGCTGTTAAAATTGGCGTGCTCTACCAGGAGAATCGGGCGATTTTAGCGCTGATGAGTCGGGCGATTGTGTAAAAATTGCCTAGATTGACATACTTTTACATACTTTTTGTTATTGTGTTAGCAAATTTGATTAATGGAAGATTCACTAAAATTCAACCTAAAGCTTTGCAGTACTCTGATACTGATACGTTGGTCATCCATTATAGTTATGCAACCTCCTCCTGGAAAGCTAAAAGTATCAAACCATCTCGAATCAGACAATGGATGATATTTTCCTTTTCTATTTTTTTCCTTTCCTACTTCTCTGTCTGTATACTATCACTGTTTAACCTTGATTTATGAACAGAGAGGAGTAATTATCTGGTACAAAGAAAAGCCTGGAAAACAAAAAAGCTATGGCCTACATATATACTCAGTCAATGGGTATTTTTCTTTGAGTAAAAAGACTCTATACAAAGATCTCTGAAGGGAATGGAAGGTATTATGTGGTAAATAGAAAGCTACACTAAAACACCTGAAGGGAAGTTCCAATTATGTCCTAGAACTTGCCCCCAGCTTCTATTGTTCAAATATAAGAAATATCGACTCTTAGCTGGGTCCTATTGCTTAAACATGGGATGAGAAATGGTATCCAGTGCACAAAAGTCGCTGTTGCGAAATAGTAATACAAAAGTGGAGTAAAAGGCAAAAAATACCCCTTTGTGTAGGCAACAAAGAGTCAACAACGAGTATTCAAGCTGATATTTGAGGATTTTGCAACATTTTTCTCACCCTTATCAAAAAGGCATGTTGTTGGCAAGTACTTTGTTAGGAATTATCAATGATCACTTATGCAATAGGCCCCTGGGATTGGAATAAACAAAGGGTTAAGCGGATTCTTCCTTATCTACAGATAATTATCCTTTTAATGTAGACTATAATGCCAATGTCTAATAATATCGAGGTGATTTAGAAGTAATGACCAACTGAGCCGTTGATGTAAATAAAAGAGAATAAGTGCATCCCAAAAAAGATATACCATTGATCATGAGGTACCAGTCTTAACAACATTATCCACTGGAATAGATGAAAATTTTATTATTCTGATTTATGAAGTACTGTAGAAACAAAGTGACTATAGATTTGTTAAGTATCAAAATACTTACAGGCTGCCCAGGAAATGAAAGTATTAATTTCGAAGTGATGAAGGGTGGGACATTATAAGTCTGGCTGAGAGGCTTCAAGATTGTTTTCCTATGGAGAACATGCTATTACAATATACTACAATTTACATCCTTTGCCTGCATTATCCCTCCCAATTTCCCTATTATTTCTGTTTGACGTGTTGGTCAAATACAGCCTTAACTATCTAGACCCCAATCCGTCCATATCCACCCGATGGGGCACTCCTTAATTCGGCCTTAGCCACATGACAGAAAACTCACCATGGGTCAATCGCGTACACAGAATTTCCTATTTACGCGGGTGTAAGGTCCGCACATACTAGGATCCATGTATACGCGGGTTTGTGTCCGCCCATACAAGCGTACTTATATACGCGGACATAGCCCTATTAACATAACAAATATGCTTTGAAAAATTAACTTTAATCGGGGGCACAGCCCCCGAACCCCCATTCTTTTTTTTACAATTTTGTCTAGGTTTGATATATGCACATGAAATGTCTATCCTCAATACGTCCGTGTATTCAGTTACAGGTATATATGCGACTTCCGCGTATATAAGGTGTTGAATATGTGTGACCTTCCATGAAATGGGTCCGCGTATATAAGAAATATTATAGGCGCGATGGTCGCGTGCGTGACTGTCGCGTGTACAGTCAGCCCCGTCAAAAACGGCCATTTTCCCAAAATATTTCCCAGGATTTTTCCAATATTCTACATAAAATTTACATTTAGGAATTCCCAGGGGAATTCAATAGAAATTCTGAGGAAATCCAACAACTCATGATCACAATCAGTGGGGTCGAAAGGCCTGGTTAACATGGGACCAGCCAGGCAGCAGGTCTGGAGGCTAAACAATAACAGGAAATTCAAGGGATTTCCCCTGGAAATCATGGGAAATTATCGGGAAATCTAGCGCCGACCAAACAAAAAATGGCCATTCAAGAACTTATATGAATTTACGAAGGAAATCGATGGAAATCCTTGGAAATCTAGCAACTCATGATCACAATCAATGCATGGTGTCTAAAAGGTTAACCATGGCAGACTGCCCATCTGGGACCAGCCAGGCAGCAGGTCTGGAGGCCAGGTCCATTCAATATGTTATTGTAAATTCTGACTTTGATAAAAACACGGATCGGCTTATTGGTCTTACACAGCCTTATTAAACCCTTTAAAACCCAACCAAGCTATAACCACTCTGAATCATGTACTCCCCCATCCAGCTGTAGCCGCTCGATAAAATTGCCATTTGTCGAAAAAAAATCCACATTTTCCCTATAATAGGGTCGGGTCAAACTTTCCCAATAACACATAATTCAAGTAATTTCCAAGGGAAATCCAGGGAAATCCAGCCACTCAGGATGACCCAAAGGGTTAACCATGGCAGACTGCCCATCTGGGACCAGCCAGGCAGCAGGTCTGGGGGCCAGACCCATTCATGTTTCCTGGTGTAGCTGCCCATTCACAAGGCCCACCTGGCCTTTTTTTTTAACCCACCTTGGATGGAGGTGTGTGGCTACATGTGAATGGAGAGTGGCCAGGGACTTTGGCTGCTGGAGGTTTACACCTGAGGGGGCTACAACTGTCAATGTGGTTTACTATGGCCACCTGTCTGACCCGTTATGTAACAGAGATCTCGAGCAAAACATTGGTAAATAAGAAAAGGTATCCTCCATTCTTTACTTCATTCTTTAAATTGAGATTCTTTAAAAACTGATAACCGATGGCTGCTACACATTGGCAGAGAAATGTTAATGGCATGAGCAAGGATATTTTTAATAGGTCAGGTTGATTTCTTTATAACTGTGAGTATTATGATATTCTTTTTGTGAGCAATCTTCATAGCTTGTAGCAATTATTTTACACTACATAAAATAGGAATACAACAGTGGTGGATCCAGAATTTTGAAAAGGGGGGCGGGCGCTAAATCCGCCACTGTACAAGAAAGACCATACTTCTGAACTTCTATTTTTATTCCATTTAACTCCCTGGAACATATCAACATATTGTTACAAACATGTAACATTTGCAATCGATCTAGATACAAGTATGAATATCATTATGCATCTTTCATCTCAGACCGAATGTGATGGTGTATAACCATTACTGTGGAAAATTCAGTTAGCCATATAGAGCAGTATGTTATTTAAATCTCAACACCCTTTAAACCGTTTTAACTATAAATACATACCTTACTACAAACTTTCCCTTTTCTAATTCCCGTTATGTAGTAAGCCCTGCAACCAGTAGAGTTTTTAGTACGAACTGGGATGGGGAGGAAATATGATACTGTAGTAAAACAACTTTTTTATACTTCCGAGGCAGTTAAGGTAAAGAGTGCACAATTTGATAGGTGCGTTCCCAACGTTTGGTCGGATAGAAAGGAGAGAGTCATATGTTTGTATAAAAAGTGCAACTAAAGAGTATGATCAATTTATGAGATTAGTTTATAAATATGATATATGTCCATAAATACTCATAAAGACCCTTTTAGTTCAAGAAGGTTCAACCACAATGGGAAACACAAAGGAGCAAATTATCTTTCTTTTTTTCATGTATATCTTATTTATCCCAAAACGTCTTAAGATAAATATCCCCACCATCACTAGGCCCTTTGGAAATCCATTTTTCTCTCTGCTAAAAAGGAGATCCTCAGCCAGTATTTTCTGTTAATTGCTTGATTTATTTGATTTAAGTGCAATTTTTGGCTGTGCAGAGGGTGCCTCCTGATTTGATCAGTTTAACTTGTAATCTGTATGAAGTATTTTTTTCAGTCAGAGGTTAGAAGATAGAATGCTGACCTATACGTTTCACAATGTCGTTCATCATAGATCAAAGTACACAAAAGTCTCTGTACAAATATTTATACTTTTCTGACCTTTCAAAAGCCTTCGAAGGTCTAAAATAGCCTGTGTGATTGGTTGACAAAAGAACCTACTCTCGCATATCCTGGTCTGGTTGAGTCCTTCCAGGATTCCGGATACCCTCTCTGACAACACATAAATAAGGGGATTTCCTCACCACGCCCCCTAGTGAGGTGTATGAATACTAATGACTACAGTGCAGCTACCCTGGCCACATCTTTGTACACGGGTTAGTAATTGAAACTTTTGGATACTAAAAGGGAAATGAAAAAGATTTATAATTTCCTTAAATATTTACATTGTAGGTTGTCACTATTGCCTTCTTCTTCAGTTGTTGTCATTGATACTTTGTTGTGTTGTGTTGCAAATAACATTTCAATTTCTAAATAATAGTTTGACCAACATGACAAAAGGGATAAAATAACCTGAGCGATTCGATTTGTTTACATCTACTCCAGGGTGCTTTGCCTAATATAGACTTATGAGATTAATCGATTTCCATTCATACTTACTGACACATGAGATTATTCACGTCCCAAACACCCACTCAAAGATTCCAACTACTTTTCCTCACACTAAGTCAGTTAAGACTTCCTTGTTGACCTAACTATTTATTACCAACTGTTATTTGCACAAAGTTTGTAATGGTCACTACTGTGAGGTAATACGGTTACCCGTAAGTCATTTCTATATAAGCTCTAGATTTTATTCCAAATAGTGCAGCTTAAGATTCTTTTGGTAGGCAAAATATTAGGTGCGGAGAAAACGTAAGGGAGGAAAACAAATTCCTGAGTGAGGGGAAATCTCCCATTGTTGAGTCTTAGTAGTAATTCGTATTTTCTGTAATCACTGCCTATTCATGGCTTCGAAATCAATTACAGGCAATTATAACATAAATCATGCCTTTTAGTAATTAGAGTCACCAACATTTAGACTAAAGGGCAGGGGGGGGGAGGTCCTCATGTGGTGACTAAACCCCGGCGATTAGTGGTTTTCAGTGGTGACCAACGAGGAAATAATAGTCGCCAGGCAACTTTCTAGTCACCAGGCAACTAAAAGATTAATCTCCACATTGGGTCACTCTTGGTATAAATCTGCTGGCGACTTGAACTCGCCTATGGATTAACTAATCACCAGTGGGTATGAAGACATATTAAACATGTCCAATATTTTGATAGGGAACATCGGTAATTAGTGGTTTAGTCGCCAGACATGATAGCACAATTGTCTAGTTGATTGCCATTGCCAAGCTACTAACTACCTTAGTCACCCTGCGACTTAACGATTCCGTCACCCTGTGGGGACCCAGCATAAAAAGGGGTTCATTAAGAATATCTAGAGAGCTAGCAACAAGGAAAGGTACTCACGTCTTTTAAAAGGGCTGTGAAATTTACACATTTGTTTGCTCTCAAATGACTAGTGTTTTTCTATTTACATAAGCTTGGTTTGAGTTTAAGAAATGTTTGGTTACCAAAGTTCCTTAATACTTACTATTTGTACCGTATCAAACATTTTGCTTATTGATACACTGCATAACATCTCAGTTGATGACAAGAAACCTGCACATTTCTAAAAAAAAATCACCCATTTTCCAGATCTTAAATAAAGACAGCCATCTGTTAAAAGGTCAGTTATTTTTCCTATTGTACCAATTTGGAAGTGTCACACGGTGCAGAACCTAAAAACGAGTAAGTTGACATTTCCTGGGCGTTAACGTGAAATCACAACAAGCAGGACAACAACTTCTTTCATTTTCTTTCAAAAAACAAACAAGCCTTAGGACATTTGAGGAACTATTTCACCAGTCAGACCTAACATTTGGAACAATGAATAGGAACTGTAAGACAGAGGTAATGGTGCAAGTGTAATAGGAAAATTAAACTTGTACATTTAACAATAACCATCTTCATTATAATATTTCAGATTAAAAAGCAGAACAAAATACAGCTGGTTATTTCACATTTAAATAACTCCTTCCAAACTTACTGCTCATGCATAACAGTTTTTCCCCATCAGTATTTTGATTCTGATAAGTACCATATAAACATTCTTATATGGTCATTTCTAGTCACATGCACTAACAAAAGATTTATCTAAAGTGTAGATTAGCGAATGGGACTCATTATTACACAGTGTATGGTAATTTTTAATGTTTTAGATGTGGAATATATTGTAGACAACTTTACATCAGATTTGTTCCCGAGAATTGACTTTCAGTTTAGCATTTAGCAAGACGAACAATTAAGCTTCTAGAGTTTACTATGTAGTGAATTATAGTTTACTTCTGATTTACAGTCTCCCATCAACCAGAAATAACTGTAACTTTTGCCAAGGAAACTAGAGAAATAACTATATATATATATATATAGGGTGCCTGGATGAGCCAAAGGCCCAGTCCCAACATCTCAAAATACTGTAAACATCTGGTCTGCTCTTTGGATGAGCTCAAGGAAAATGGTGTTCGGACAAAATTAGGGGGATTCGAGCTTGATCAGGGTCCAAAGGATCTTATGATGTTGATATCAATAGTCACTGAGGTTAGTTCTAATTTTTCAAGTCTATCAATTCGTAGAAGCCTACCTTTACCCTTTATATTGACAGCAATTAGTTGCTTTTGGTGCCACTAGTTACTGTAGTTTTAAAATGTTAATAATCATTATTGAACAAAACATGTAAACTAGTCGCCAGTGTTTTTCGGGGAAAGGGAGGACGTGGCTTAAATCTGGCACTAACTGTTTTCCTGGTTAAGTAAGATGTAAGACAGACCCTCCCTGCCTTCCTGAGTTGTTGGAGCAGTTCCAATAACCACCTGTTGTGGGTCAGTGGTTGGTTAATTCAAAGATACACTTTAAGTATTTTATAGATACACTTTTATTTCTGGAATTATGAATGCCGTACATTGTAGTATTTTTTACCAAAAGCAACCATAAATGTCAACTATATTCCCAAAGATAGATGATAGCCAAAGTTACCATCTATCGTAAATATTTATGGAATTGTTCCAGGAAATATCGTACTTATGGTCCCACTCCGTCCAAATAAATAGTATGATTGTAGTTCCCTGCTTCTGAATCATTTGATATAGCTTATCCATAGCAATAAGATTAATATGAAGGATCGTATAATGAAGGATCGATGCATCCCTAAGTATTGACATTCTAATTTCCTTGCCATTCTTTAGATACTCATTGTTTTCTCAGACTATAGCTATATAAAGGGCATGGCAATAAGAAAAAAAGAGCAAGCAGGGTCATTTCCCCTTGACTAAATACCATTATTAGGCGGTAATATCTAGATGAAACGTCTGATTGTAAACTATTATTACCGACTTAGAGTGTCAAGTCTATATTTTCATGTCTAGTTATCAAAGAGAGATTGAAAAAAGGACGACGGGGAAAACTGGCATATATAAAATGAGGCAATGCATACAAGAACAGCATTAAAACACATACACACAGACACCTATACGTATCTAGCTGATGTAGGTGACCCTATTATGTTTTGCAAACATAATTGTATAATTGCAATAGTCTGCTAACTTTATTATATTTGTCTAGCCTATATTTATTATATTAGTCTAGTCTATATTGTAAGCATTTTAAGTACAAAATTGGTTAATATAGGGGATTTAAGCTGGGGGATATGGGGTGGGGGGTGCGTGTGGCAGTTCGGGGCATTTTGACAGCGCCCTCCCCTCTTCCCCACCCTGAAGGGCACCGACGCTGCACTCGGTCGAAAAAAGGATAACACTCACATTTATATACATGTGACAGCACTATGTTTTTGTTCATAGCCTAAATGTATGAAGGCCTGCCTCCCCCTCATTTAAACACACATGATCCCCTGTAGTTAAAATAGATGGGTATTATAGTTTCACTTTTCATGTGTAAATTTGACTTAATTCAGAAATAAAAAAAAAGAAATTACTTTAATTATCAGCTATTTATCTAAATTGATATTTTTTTCCATTTCTGAATAAAGGTGGTAAACGCATGATAAGTGATGGGTATAATGATTTCACTTATAAACTTATATTATGCCCATAACCTATATTCATAAATAAAAATAAAACGTATCTAAATATAGCTGGCATTTATGCATTGAGTTATGTAAAATTTCCAAGAAAGCCAAGCCTTTAGGGAAATCAAAAAATCTGGGAATACAGCTTTTCAAGAAAACCTCACTTCTTTCTTTATAATATTATATTCAAATAAAGCATGTTAAAGTTGCACCCAGCAACGTGCCAACTGTCAGCACGCAAGGGTATAAGTTTAAACCTCTCAGTCTATCTGTCAGGTTTTTTGTAGATGCCCTTTTCTGGGGTGATTCGCCATGCTTAAGTGCTATTTACATAAGGGGCCCTAGACCTTTCTATTTGACAATGGACAAAGCAAGTCTTTGAATTGGTATGCAATATAGGGCTAAGGCGCCTTTTTTTGGAAATGATCAAAAGGATATTTGGTACTTTGAGTTAAACATTGGCAATGACACAACATAAAACAGTGGATGGAGTGAACCTAATTCATGTAAGCTTATAGTATGCAAAATTATATTAATGCAATGAAATTTCTTTTGTAATGGTTGTATTACACTTTGACCCTAAAACAACACTATGGTATTCTTTCTAGGTTTGTCTTGCCTTCACATAGTAATAATGTTATAACGATGTTGAACCTCCAGTTTGTTCTAACATGATGTAAACCAGTCAGGTACGACCTGGAACTGCTATAGTTGTTTAAGGAGTTCGGGAGAGAGGCAATTGAGCAATGAACTGTGATTACAACAGTAAGTTCAAAAAAGACTCAGAGGCCAGGAAACAACAACTGAAAAAAACATGAGCGTCCAGTATATGTGTATCAATCCTTTGCCTTGAAATGTGTCTTTTCTGTAAAATCAAAACACCTAATGAATTGCGTATCTTCTAAGAAAAATAATAATTGTCTTTTCTTTCGAACCTATTTTTAAAAAATCAGTCCAGAATGAGGCGGTATAAAATTGCATATTGTATCATTGTTAATTTATGTCTCTGCTTGGCTGGGATCAAGACATGTGTTAATTCTTGTTCCGATTTTTTGATGACTCCCAATTACATCAACATCGCTGCGACCTACTGCTGTGGTGTTGCACTACAACATTATAATAGCATTCTGGTTATGTTTCTCAACCTAAACAGAATGTTATTTTAACATTTTGGTTTTGTCATAACCTCACCAAAAATAATGAACATTATAATAGCGTTCTAAAATTGGTGAAGTTTCAACCTCACTGTCAATAACGTAATTGTTACATTTCATCTCAGTAAGTAACAAACCGACCAAAAAAGTATGGCTGCAGAACATTTCTGTTACATCGCAAGCTGGCTGGGCCTACATCCAGAGCCCCATCTAGCAGCTGGAGGTTGGAGTAGTAGGACCAGGAGGGGTGAGGGTGAGTTGGTAGGTCTAGTACTAGGCCCCTGTTCCTACCAGACGGCCCCAACCTTTGTTGGCTGCAGCAGACAGGCCTTTTTTACTGGTCTGCACACAGGAAGTATGGTCTGGGATATGATCCAAGTGTCACATATATACCGTAAATGGTCTTATTAATGGGGTAATTTTGGTGATTTAGTTTGATAATTATCTTATTTAGGGGATTTACTGGTCTGGACACAGGAAGTATGGTCTGGCCTCAGGATATGATCCAAGTGCCACATATGTACCGTAAATGCTCTTATTTATGGGGGTAATTCTGGCAATTTAGTTTGATAATTATGTTATTGTGGGGACTTACTGTTCTGCACACAGGAAGTATGGTCTGGTGTCACATATATACCGTAAGTGCTCTTATGAATGGGGGTAATTGTTGTAATTTAGTTCGGTAACTTATCGAGGAGGTAATAATTGGAGATATTTGGTTTGCTAACAAGTGTTTTTGTTCCTATTATGATTGCGTGTAGGTGACTCTTTTTTTGGATGGTCTGGTCTTTAATATGATCCAAGGTATCACATATACAGTAAATTCTTTACTTTATAGGAGTAATTCAGTTGGATGACTTATTTCATTGGGGGGGGGGGGGGGGTAATTAGACATTTTTGGTTTGCTAAACAGCCCCGTTACTGATATTGTGAGCGCAGGTAAGTTAGAATTTGTTAATTATTTAATATGGTACTTGCAAGTATGCTGATATTGTATTTCCCAGGCAATCCTCCTTGATTTGAATGACTTGCTCGATATTTGTAAAATGAATCTGAAGGGAGATTGGATCCATTATTTAGATTATTTTAATTTAGAATGAAAGAATAATCAGGAGTATTTCATTCATTTTAAATACTGCTTACATTGGGAGTTTACACTAGTCTGTTATAAACTAAGACATGCACTTATTACCTGCACATCCCTGATATGGGGAAGCTTAAAGACAATATCATCCATCCTTGACACCCATTTCACACTGCTATGGGACACCTAGAAATACCAAATAGATAACAATTAATTGCTTTAAGGGATGTTAAAATTTGTCCGGAGGATGGTATCATATCTGGTCAAGGGCGGACTTTCTATACTTCTCTATTTCTTTCAGAATTGTGTTTTGCATATCTGACTTTCAAAACTGTCTTGAAATAGTGTGAACAATTTGCAAGAGTTTTATACCATATATTTATAACTATTTAAAGACAACTATTACTTGGACTGAGATCATCTTCTGCATTCTAATGTTCTATAGACTTATAGCCTTTGGTAAGTTTTATATGGACTACTCCCAGAATAGTAAAAATGAATTGCCTTGTCAGAATACAAACCTATAGTGTGAAACCAGACATGGATTTGAACTGATGACCAGAGCCCTACCAATGAACCAACTCTTCTTATGCATGCTAGATCTAAATCGTTCAGTTTGAACCAGGAACATTCACGGTGTGTGTGGCAAGTATACAGTACCCTTGTTTATTATACGTCTGAGCCAATTGTTATCCCTGGTGCATATCAGTCCACTCCATTGAGTATACCATTGTGAATTGGTCCTTTTTTCCAGGCCAGAAAACGTTATTTGCACTAGTTTTTTTTACGTAATCGTCATGCACTTGGGTTTATACAGAGGAGGTGTTTAAACAATAGATATCATTGAATTCCTGGTACACTTTTTGACCATTTTTTAAAACCATAGATAATGCAATCACAGATCTAGCAAATGCCAAACATATGGTTAACTTATAGGTAACATTCTTAAGAACTGTACAAGGAAAATTGCTGAGTGTTGCATACTGTCGTACCCTCTTAAAGGCCACATGTATCAACAACTATTATGATCCAAGTACATCAAATACCAATATTATGTTTTATTTGTGGGTACTTGATGTATGAATGCACAGTAATGCTGGCGATCCATGACATGATTTTGAACCGATTATGGACCGATTTTATCAATCGGTTAGAATCGGTTAGAAATAATGATTAGTCTATAAAGATATGTTATTCCTTATGAACTTTTCCGAAATTGCTCTTGCTACAAAGAAATGTTTAACCTAAAATACATTTCTAAATATGTTTCAAATTGCATGAGAAGACAATCGGTTGGTGTTTGTTGCATCGTGGATCACCACCTTTAATGTCTATGTATGATTATGATCCGAATTTGAGCTGAGGAAAATGCATTCTAAAGTGATAATGTGGATACCTAAAAACAGCAGTGATTTTGGACAATGTAATCGCAACCATTTTGGACAATGATAAAATTCATTTGTCGTGCAACCGTTTGCCATTAACATTGGTATTCTGGAAAGGGCTACATAGGAAGTTAAATATTTGACAAAAAGGTAATGATAGTGCCACTTCCACATGTACAAGTAACCGGTTATCTGAGGAGGAACATTCAAATTACCTTTCAAAGAAGTTAGCATCCATAAGCCAGGGTCAAAGAATACAAAGCTTTATACAGTTTTTAAATAGCTAAGTTAAGTGAGCTTACCTTTTAGTGACTTGATGTGATAACTGACATTATCGTGGTCCTGTCAATGTATAAAGGATATAGAAGCCTGATTGTAACATCTAAATCTGCCTCTTCTTTTCTCCATGATAAATCCTTTTCTCAGAATGTTATAGTTTGAAAAAGGTCACTGCTAAGAGCTTTAAAGAGTGACAGATCAGCTTTCATCGTCAATCCCTTGACTGTACTATGGCATCCTTACCCTCTTAAATAGTGATAACTTAGAGTGCTATGGCTGCACGTCCCTATCCTATACCTAGAGGGTCTCTGAATGAATTTGCTTTAGTACCTTGACTACTTTTAGGGTGAAATTATGAAAGTTCATTGTGAATATATGATTCAAAGATAGCACAAATAGTGAAGTTTGATGTCTAGATATATATGACGACAAGAAGTAATTCTTATGTTTCGATAGTGATTATGTTTTGACATTGTCAAAATGCATTCAATATTTTTCTCATCAAGGATAGAAGCGCTCAATGGGCAACGAATGTATCCAGAAAAACAATATCCTAAACTATATACAGGACACAGACTTTTTCAGAATGCTTAAAAATGAAGCAATATTTTAGATCTTTGAAGTGTTTACAAGCGTGATACATGGATAGGGTTCTGTCACTTGCCGTTATGATTTAAAAAGTTATGTCGCTGTCTGTAAGAGCTATGTCACTTGACGATTTTAAGAAATGGCCCTGTCGCCATGTCAAATTTAAGAATAGGCCCTATCACATGTCGCTAGGCTCAACAATGTCCCTGTCGCTGTGTCGAAATTACGGGTCTAGACCCATATGGATACACATTGGAGGAGAGACACTCGTTAAGCTTTGTGCAGTGATGTATGACCAGATGTAGCAACGTTACATCAAGCTGATAATTACAATATATCAAAGTGGGATTATCTTTGATGAGAGGCTGAGTCATCACTAATTTCATGTGATGTTTTCGTACAAACAACAGGTACAAAACATCCAAAACGTTATGAAGCTAAGCCATCAATGATTGCATGTGATGTTTACGTACACAAAATCATAACATTCAGTTACCTTTAACAAAGCAAATAATCTGTTGACACTTTGTACATTAAGCTCATGACGGAATCCAAATCTATGATAACAAATACTGATTGAAACAGTCCTGAGCGACTTTGACCAATATGGCCGACTGATTGGCACCAAAATCAGTCAATCACATCAGAATAATTGGCTGAATTAATATTGTGTAACAAATCAATTCATCAATCAGCATGCAACATCAAAATGAAAACGTCGTTTAATATGAATCGGCACTAAAGTTGGCGGATTTCCCTGGTAGAATCGGCTGATTTAAGCGCTGATCAGTCAGCCATTTTGTTCAGAATTGCCCTAATGGGTATGTAGTCTGTAGTACTGACACAAACTAGGCACACATTTGGGGTAAGTCACCCTCTACCATTTAAGCAGGAATTCCTGCCTCCATCTCCGCATGCTTTGCGGCTGCTGGTTATGGGCAAGCTGACCCATTGATAGCCATAAGGCCCATAACCAGTGAAGGGGTTCCCCCATTTAAAATAAGATAGCAAACCAGAATATTCCTGCCATAATATCTAAATTGAGCCTAACCATTAGAAGCCTTCAACACAGCAGGGGTGTATGGACCTATCCTGTGGAACGAGATTGGTGCACTTGATGTCCTAGTGGGTATGAGGCTTTAGGGTTAGGACGACCCAATGACAACTGGCTCACGTTACTGCTGGATCACGTGATCAGGATCACGTGACTTCACATTAAGGTACCCATACGAGTAAACAAGACAGCAGGGTAGGTGTCTAGAAGGGTTGGGGAAAAACACCCACAAATCATTCTAAAATTCAGAAGGATCTTGGGTTCAGTCGCTTTCCTTATAGTATAGGTCAGGCTATATGTCAAGTGCTAAGTTTATGGAGTAGCTATAAGAGTCCGATTTTTCAAGGAAAGGGGTCATGCTGATACTGCTTGACATTTACTGAATTGTAGCCAGGAAACATTGATCCTCTATAGAAGGGCACCTGCGGAGGGATCTGATAGATATGAGAGATTTATAGGGCTTTTTGTGAAAAGGGGTTCGGGGATGACCTGAGTTGGCTGGAAGAGGGGGGGGGGAGGTGGGTGTTATTTATACTTGGGTGGTCAAGGTGTTGAGTAGGTGATCAATGTGTATAGGAAGGTAGTCAAGGTGTATAGGTAGATGGTCAAGATGTATAGGTGCATGGTCAAGTTGTAAAGATGACTGATCTGACCAATGCATAGAGGGCAAGGGTGACGACCATAGAAGTTTCCACATCAAATGCCTACAGCTCCAAAATTTGGATTCGTGAAAGAACACAAAATTTTAGATTCGTTACATTTTTTGGGGGTTAAAAACACTCTTATTAAATTGCAATCTATTTCTAATAGATATAGTGAAGTATCTTATATAAATATTTTACTTTATACATGTTGAAATATGGACATTTCCCTCCACGAATCCGTCACACATTTTTTTTTACACTTTCACGCGTCATTTTTTAGATACGTGATCATTTTCTGGAGCAGTTTATGGATGAGTTTAAATGCATAAAATTTCTTTGTTACGCCCTCCAGAAATGAACGGTCACTTATTGAGCTTGTCAAGGTTTAGAGGCTTGATTTCTTAACGTGTTATAAATCATCTGTGTTTAAGATGGAATGGTGGGATTTCCAATATCGCAAGTTTTTCCATGATAGAGTAGAAAGTAGATTGATTCATGTTTTCCCAAACTATAGACTCTTGCATTGTTTTACAAAACATTATATGCACTTTCATGAAAGTATAAACCTTTTTCCTTAAATTAACCTAAATGAGGGAGGTTATGACATTTTTGAAAATGTTTGTATATGATCATGTGCAAATCCAATGGGTATTTTGGTCCAAGGGGGTAGGGGGTCTGACATTTAAAAAAATGCTCCTACATACCTAATGGAAGGCCCCTAACCATAGTCAGCTGTTCTTCAATTTTTTGTTTGTTTTATGTTATCTAATGTTGTTGTTCTATGTGAAATATGAATGTTTCATGATCGTGACATGGCACATTATGTCAGTAAACATCCGCTGATGATGCGGTTCTTACTAACAGACTAATTAACCATTAATGATTACCGCTAATGGTTCCTCTCCTCCAGGGGTGAAAAGGTGAGTCTGAGCTACCAGCGATTCACCTATAACGTCAGACAGGTTAATCAATATGAAGATCGCATTTGTTAGTCTGTTGATTACCATTGGCACGTGGCAGGGGCAGATCCAGGGGTCCAGGGGTCCAGACCCCACCTCCCCCCACACACGCTTTTCTTTGGGTGGACCCTCAATAAGAAAGTAAATAGATGCACGCACGCCATTCTTACTACTTAACCTTTAGGCGGACCCCCTTTTGAAAGTCCTGTATCTGCCCCCTGCGTAGCTTACACGTAGTGTGCATTACATGTACGTTTTGGTGCACTTTTTACTCCTTTGTGCTAGACCAGTATTGTCTGTTGACAATTGTTTGTCATTAATTTTGACAAATCTACAAAATGGGAGTAACATATTATGATAGGATTGGTGTATGGCATAAATAAACAAAAAAAAACAAAAAAGGATTGATATACATATTTGGAAGAGGCACGCATTTTCGATTTTGAAGCATTTTAATGCAAATGATACCATAATCGACCATTTTTTAACCCTTACACTATCATAATGATATACATTTCCTTTCATATAAAGCCGGGGCATTTTAAAACATGAATCCTCTTAAAATTGAGGATATTGAATTTTGACACAATCCATAGCAATCCCGTGTTCCCAATTTGCTTTGCGCGATTCTGAATTTGAACAGTTCCCTGTGTTTTTCCTATAGGGAAGTTAAGTAATAAAAATAACAAAGACTTAATTACCTACGCAGTCCTCCCTATAACACTCGTGACCTTCAGAAACCACAGGCTTGGCTGTTTTGTGCAACAATAATTAGTCAAGAACTTTAACAGAATATACATGCAAAAAATTCTTAAACCGCAGTTGTAAGCAGGCCAAACAGTTAAGACCACATTTTACCCTCCAAAACGATCTCAGCTTCAAAAGTCTGCCAAGTCATCTATGTGAACATCCTGTTTTTCTTCTAGGAACGTTCTCTGGGCAGTTCGCCTACCATGGATAGCAATTTTTTAAAGGGTTACCAGCAAGTTAAGCAACTTTTTAAAGCAAGTTTAAATTTTTTTAAAGCCTATAAAACAAGCCTATACAGTGTGTATGCTGGGCAACATGTCGACAAACCACAAGGCTTTTTACATGGTAATTACCATGAATTATACATTAATCTGTGGTGACATGATAAAAGATCTAAAGCTAGTGATCATTATATTTTACACCGGTATCCATATATGTTCAATATTTGTTTGAAAATCAATTTATCATAGATTTATTTATAAGAATCACTTTTTTATTTTTTATAGTTTTTAGCAATCTGAATCAGTCTGAAGTAGACTGCAAGTACTTAAAATACTGAAACCAGCTCTCCTCGGTTGGAAGATTTGCAAAAGAAGATGTTTAAAGGAATATCGTGACAAAATTAGAAGCTGTTGTGTTTGACTGACTAGCCACACCAATTAAACAGTGGCAATTGTATATTTCATTGTATGTTGGGTTCTCTATCATCGGTGCTAACCAACCAAGTCAAGGCTTTTTATAGGCCTATACCATTGTTGCCCTTTTAAGGCTTGTTTTACTATACCCTCCACCAACTGAGTCAGAGGTAGGCCTAAAAACACAACGAGTGTGACCTAGTACAGCATGCGGGGTCTTCCTTGTTGGAAAATGTTATGTTTTGTTGGTAATTTTGTTGTTTTTTTGTTGTATTTTGTGTATACTCCCACAATGTAATCAATGAAAAAGATAACAAAATAAGAAGAGGAAAATACTGGTTGAGGAACACTATGTTTACGGAATACTATCTACAAGTTGAAATGTATTTCACAGAATACATGGTATCGTCAAACAAAACTGCAAAATAGATGTGAAACTAGTTTATAATTTTCCCATAAATTTCTATGGGGGAACAGCCACAATGTTGTTAAATAAATACATAAAACTGTCACGGCTCTCACGACTTGAGGAAAGGATGTGGGTGGAGATGGACACTATGAATTTGTTCAAATACCTTTAGAATACTGATACTCATAGGGGTCGGTTATACCACATAATGAGATTATTAGGAGACCATAGTTTGAAATAGATGTTATGACAATAGATTACAAACCATCATCAGGCATCATATTTGAATGGGTTTATTGGATAAATATAATAATATAAAAGATTCCATTGAATGTGAAAAAAACACATGATTATCATTGTTCATTTCGTAAGTAAATGTGTAATTTTATGTGAACATCGTCCTCTGTAAATAGGCAGCAATGGGCCACTCAAAAACAAAACAAAAAGCCTTACTCTAAAGATTGGATCTATTTTGGCAGGCATGTTTTTCTGGCAAGGTCACCAACCCCGGGCCATTCATGTTGTTTGACATAGTACCACTGCAAATATGACATGCTTATGTCTATACAAAAAGCTTCCCTCTTGTTAATGAGTGTCATTAGGGGATTTCCTTGAGAAAATCAACAGGTTTGCTCATATCATGAGGAAGTACATGTAATTTGTCCATGCTTACATCGTGTACAGATATTGGTCTAGATAACAGAATGTCATGGAAATACCAATTACAACTCTGAAAAGATCCTTTGCCAAGTAAAGTAATAACTTGTTGTCATGGTCAACTAGCTTTAAGTTCACTTAAATTCCATAATACTCATGCCATGTATGCCTGAAAACAGCAATGTTTGTAAACAAAACAATTTTGGTGGGTCACCAAAATTGACCTGGGATGTGTTTTCATCTATTTTAATGTAGTTAAAGTCTGTATTCACAGTCTATATTTTACCACAGGCCTAAGCTTTGGCCATAGAATATATTTCAATAATTAACAGGATTTGCAAAATTTTGACCCCACATTGCTTTTGGCTCTCTTTAACCTTTATGCAACCACCTTTTGAAAGTCCCGTATCTGCCCATGTGTAGCTTACACGTAGTGTGCATATATACATGTACGTTTTGGTGTACTTTTTACTCCTTTAATTTGTGCTGGACCAGTATTGTCTGTTGACAACTGTTTGTCATTTGAAAAATCTACAAAAGGGGAGTAAAATATTACAATAGGACTAGTGTATGGCATAATTAACCATAGAAAAACACAAAGGATTGATATACATATTTGGAAGAGGCTAAGCATCAATTTTGGAATTTTTAGCATTTGAATACAAATGATATCATTCTCGACAAGTTTATTCTTCTAACAGTATCATATCATGATACATTTCCTTTTATATAAAGGACGAGGTATTTTAAAAGGATTTTTAGGATAATATTATATTGAATTTTGGCACAATCGAAACCAATATCCTGTTCTTAACTTGCGCTGCGCGATTCTGAATTTGAGCGCTTCCTAGTGTTTTGCATATTATAGGGAAGTATAGTAATGGGAATAGTAAAGACATAATTACATATGTGCAGTCCTCCCTCTAAGACTCGTGACCTTGAGAAACCACAGATTTGGCTGTTTTGTGTAATAATAATTAGTCAAGAACTTTAACAGAATATACATGCAAAAAAATCCTAAACCGCAGTTGTAAGCAGGCCAAACAGTTAAGACCACATTTTACCCTCTAAAACGATCTCACCTTCAAAAGTCTGCCAAGTCATTGTGTAACCTGATAACTACTATGTGAACATCCTGTTTTTCTTCTAGGAATGTCCTCTGTCAATTCTCCCACCATCTTTTTTTATTGAATTGACCATAGGCAGGTTCTTGAGTTTTATCATCAAATTAGCCTTAAGATCAGGGTGTATGCTGGGTAATATGTCGACAAACCACAAGGCATGTAACATAGTAATTTTCATGAATTATATTTTATCGGTAGTAACAATGACAAAAACTAGTGATTATCATTTTTCAAACTGGTATCCATGTATATTCAACATTTGTTTGAAAACTCATTCATCATAGGTTGATTTATAAGAACTATTTGTTTATTTTCTATAGTTTTTAACAGTCTGAATCAGTCTGAATTAGCATGCAAGTGCTTGAAACACTGAAAATCAGCTCTCCTTGGTAGGAAGATTTGCAAAAGAAGATGTTTAAAAGAATATCGTGACATAATTAGAAGCTGTTATGTCTGGCCGACTAGTCACACCAATTAAACAGTGACAATTGTAAATTTCATTGTATGATGTGTTCTCTCTCATCGGTGCTAACCAACCAAGTCACTTTATTGGCTTTTTCTAGGCCTATACCATTGTTGCCCTTTTAAGGCTTGTTTTTCAGCCCTCAACCAACTGAGTCAGAGGTAGGCTTAAAAACAACAAGTGTGACCTAGTACAACATGCGGGGTCTTTCTTGTTTGAAAATGTCATGTTTTGTTGGTAATTTTGTTGTTTTTATGTTGTATTTTGGTTATACTCCCACAATGTCATTAATAACAAAGATAACAAAATAAAAATAAAATATTGCTGGGGGAACATTATGTTTACGGATAATTATCTACAAGTTGAAATGTATTTCTCAGAATATAGTATTGTCAAACAAAACTGCAATATAGATGAGAAAATAGTTTGTAATTTTCCCATCAATTTCTATGGGGGAACCGCGTTGAGTTATGATAATAGATTACAAACCATCATTATGTATCATATTTGAGTGAGTATATTGCATAATAATAATAATATAAAAGTTTCGATTTAATGTGAAAGAATACATGTTTATCATTGTTCATTTCATAAGTAAATGTGTAATGTTATGTGATCAATGTCTCTGTAAATAGGCAGCAATAGGCCAATCAAATACAACAACAAAATAAAAGGCTTACTATAAGGATTGGATCTATTTTGGCAGGCATGTTTTTCTGGCAAGGCCAATAACCCCATTCACGTTGTTTGACATAGTACCACTGCTAATATGACATGCTTATTTTTTTTTACAAAAAGCTTCCCTCTTGTTAATGAGTGTCATTAGGGGATTTCCTTAAGAACATCAACACGTTTGCACATATCATGAGGAAGTACATGTAATTTGTTCATGCTTACATCCTGTACAGATATTAGTCTAGATAACGTAAAGTCATGGAAAGACCAATTTCAACTCTGAAAAGATCCTTTGCCAAGTTGAGTAATAGTTTGTTCTCTGAGTTGGCGTGGTCAAGTGTTATGGCTGTGTATGTCATATTATACTATATATTATGGGGTGTTTGACATCAACTTAAGGATTGGATTTTAAAGGGAGGGGCCAGTAAATATAAAACAATACATTGCCGTGATCCCTACTGTACAGGGAGTGTTCATGTCAAATTTTATATCCGTATCTCTAATAGTTTCTTTTTTATGCATATTTTTCTAAATTTTCCTGACTATTCCTGTGTGCATTTGGAGCACCTTGCACAGTCCATCTCTCTGTGTGTGACGTCACAAACAGAACAGATTAAATTTTATAATTTGAAAATAACGTCTATTTTGTGTGACGTCACACACAGACTTGTATTTTCCTTAGGATCAGGAGAATTAGATGTTTCTGTAAAATAAACCATATTTTCCATTTGAAGGACTCAATCAATATCATTGAAAATTTGCAAACTTCCAAATTAGCATTCCATCTAACATAGAAAGTGTAAAATAATCAAAATTGAAATTTCACTGGCCCCTCTCTTTAATAATACATTGGGCTTCAATAATTGTAATGACATTTTTGCTTTGTAATCCCATTTTTTAAAAATTTTGTTTAGCTTGTTGGTATAGATGATTGTGAACTATAACTACAAAGGTCGGTTCATCTTATATTTCTTGATGTCAGAAATGCTGATGTGAAACCATATGTGCTGATTCACATCAAACTATGATTTAAAGGCTGGTTTCACAGCAACAACATCATAATGTCTTACATAAACTTTTATGATAACTTCATCTACCCATGTCTAACTAGCAACCATATTGAAGTTAAAGATAATAACAGAAAGGTATGGTCAGAAGTTAGAAACGTCATCATAATAAAGTCAAAATGTATGGCTTGAAAAAATTCTGATTTTATGAATTTAGATAGATGTTAGACGACCCCTCTGATGTATCAGAGTTGAGGTTTGTCGTTAATTACCAACAGAAATTAGACACATCCTGATTCCTTTGTATGATATCGATGACAAGGGTTATTTGGGTTCAGTGTGAGTAAGGAATGGGGTGAACCAAGTACCTTCTAAAATTAATATCCATAACCCCATTAAATCCCAACTACTAAGCCAATGGTATGTGTAGTTACAATGTTATTGATTAAGGGGATAACATTAATACAAATCAAGGCATTGGCTGTGTATACCATTAGCTTTTCCTGATAACATTGGGGAGAACTACTTTTCTTGGCCGGTGGATGCTGGCCATTGATTATCAGTGTATCATGCTGGGAACTTTCTTTGCCACTGGGTCATGGTAAGACACACCAATAGCTTATGACTGGTACCTAGTGGCCCAGAAAGGTATTACTACTCCTCATTCCCCTTAAGCTTAATCAACTCTGGAACATAAATAATGCAATTACCAGGGGGCCTTCCATTTAGTACATACGCATCAAAGGTGGGGGGGGGGGGGGGTGTCCGAGATTTTTGAAAATGTGCGTACATTCTAGTAGATATTCAATGCGTATTTTTGCCTCAGGGGGGGTGGGGTGGTCTGACATTTTTGAAAATGTGCGTATGTACTAAATGGAAGGCCCCCATCACCATATCACTGAATCATCGTAACAAACATTGTTTCCGTTCACAATTATAATAATTACTAACCAACCAGTAGTACAATGACAGTGGAAGTTGGTGTTGAGTGCATTGCACTGATTAACCTTATACATAACCTTAACTACCTTATACATTATAAAGAGCACACTTAATTACCTTATACATTATGAAGGGCACAATCCGGATTAATAGAAGCTGTTAACAGTAGGAAATGGGGTAAACCGTCAGGACTATCCCTATCAATAATCCTACCTGTGGCTCACCAAGTAGGGATACATTTTAAAAGCTAAGATTGACTTTGACCACGGAATGTTATTGAAAGTTCCTGGGAGAATCAAGTACTTGACATCCTAGAATTCGGGGTGAGTGAGTTTAGTAGCTTTAGTAGTTGACCTATATCAGATTCTATTGATCTGTGAAATATATGCAGGATGTAGGAGTATGAAACTTTTTTATAGTATCACGTAGTATTATGTATGTGTGTGTGTGTATGTGTGTGTGTATGTGTGTGTGTGTGTGTGTATGTATGTAAACATGTGTCTGTTATGTATGCATGTGTGTATGCATGTGTGTACTTGTGCATTTATGTTTGTTTGTATGTACGTACATATGAAAATATATCATCTTTGCATGTATGTTTTTATGTACATGGTTTCATTCACTTGGTGTATATAAGTCTTTTGATTGATCAAAACACAATCTAGACCCTTAAGTGTATACCAACATTCAAAATTGTCCATCTTCCTATATATATAGATATGTGTGCCACTTAGCATCTATAAAGATCGATGCAGCAAATTGGGAACTAAAAGGTACCTTTTCAAACATCAAAACACTAAAAATGTAGTAGCACAGTAAGTTTTCAATCAATCTTTACAAAAAGGGTATCATAAGAAAGCCTAAGCAATTCTCTACCTAATGGTATGTATTATCATGGTATTTATAAAGGAAATTACCCATAATCCCTTGCGAAGTAAACAAAAAATAGGGAAAAAATGTCAAAACGTTGTGACATATCGGTGTAGCTGGCGTCATAATTCATAATTAATTCCTATGATATTAATCTTTTACATCTTAAATGAACAAATGTCTCACACAGTTTCCATTAATGTCTTCCTTTTCATGATGCACCTTGTATTTGTTGATTTATTAACATTTGTTTAGAAATTACGTTTTCCCAAAACGTTGCCATTTTGATACCTTTTGACGCTGAAGTCATTGATTGTATCTACACTATTTCCATGTATTTCATGATAAATTTGATGATAATCTAATCAATTAAACAATATGAAGGAGATATGTCAACTACAAATGTGTTTGCAGATCTAAAGTACAAAATATTTGATGTCATAACATGCTCTCATGTTTTTTTATGGTTAAGAATTAAGAAACAGAGGTCAAGGTCATGACCCAGTTATCTGAGTCATGGCCTGGTCATGACAGATTGGTAGCACAGTCTGATCAGAACAGGTAACATTAGTGGCTGGAAACATAAATTAAATCTGTCTTTTATATTTCTATTAACTCAAACATATTACGAAAAGTTTTCTTCAAGACATATTATTGATTACAAGCCCTACCATTATGAATGGGTTCTGGAGACAGTTTATGGGATGTATCCCATGGATTTATAAGATTTTTTGCTGAATTATGGTGTTTGAAAGGACCACCTTTTTGCCAATTTTGGGCTTTAAACACAGGTATTTGCTATTGTACTGATAATTTTACCAAAAAAAAGGTCTTTGAATTAGATTTTTATTGTATGATATGAGAGATAATGACTATAATATTCTTTTGAAAACTCTTTGGTATGAAAAATATGTTTTTATTTGATTTAAGATGGCCTTGAATGTGGCTAGTCCAAAGTTCCCAATCTGCTGCTCCGATGCATTTATTAAGACAGTGCTATATTTAAAAATAAACAGATATTAGTTATTGTTGTAAAACCGTTAGGATCATTAACAATCATAAAAATTCCCTTCATATGCTTGTTTGTATTATAAATACCCGCCACAATATGGGGAAGTACCAGTTTAAGCACGCTTCTGCATGTCTATCTAACTAGATCTATGGAGATACTTCAACAGGTTCTTTTTAAACAAAAATGATGACCCAAAAAAGACTGCACGAGGGATATCATAGAGAATCTAGCAAAATAGAAAAAAATTGGTGCATGACATATTCCTACGAGGATGCGGTCAAGGTTTTCCCAATTCCTTGAGGAAAATTATTTACGTCCTGAATCATTTTACCTTAACTTTACTGCTAAGAAAGTTCCATATTTGCCAGGAAAAGGTTAGTTTTTGGTAGTTGTACCGCCATATGTTAAGTGGTGTCGATTTGCACGTGTTGCGTGCCTTAAGGTAGGTGGATGATCTAATGGTACGAGAGGTTAATGTACCTTAGGTATATCCGATAAGCGTCCATGTGGTTTCTACGAGGTGCCAAGTGTCTAGAATTGTATTAAGAAAATCACAAAAAAAGTATACACCTTTTTCAAGGGTCTGCGCAGGTGAATCTTCTATAGGCGCCTTGTCCCCAAAACTTCAGGCCCAGCTGCATAGGAAACCATACTCCAACTCTTTGGTTCGGACAAATCCACTTGTCGGGTGTCAAACTAATGTAAAATGTCTGTATTAATGTATTTTTATAGTCTGTTAATGTATTTTTGTTTTCCATTGCTCTGATTAAATACGGACATTCATAAAACATTTTTTTTTCAATTCAGGTATAGTGAGTGCAACATTTGGGCAATATTTAACACTCTTTTTAAGAGCTTTTATGGGAATTTGTTTTTCTGGTAGTGGGCGCCCCATAGGTTCCTGGAGAGGCGCCGGTTTGGGTACACTTAACGTCGTGATCAGCATTAAGGTAACACTAGGCATGCCCGGAGGAAGTAGGCTGACCCTGCCGACTCCCCCTCCTCCAGGAAGTCTCCAGGTCGAGGATGAGTTTGATTTCCCCATTTTGAGTACCTCTCACTTCCACCCCGACCCCTATTAACACCTCCACCAGAATTCACATACACCCTTAACCCTTTGGAACCCTGCACAATGCCTCCAATGGTATAGGATGTGTATAGGTCTACTGGTTAAGAAAGGACTGATATTCTTCATGTAACTTTATTTTATAAAGAATCAAAGGATCTGATTACAATACATCGACATTGTAAGCGCCTTCTGTAGTAGGTCACTTGTAACACATTTTAAATTTCGGTCCTTTCTTCGTCAGCAGACCTATGTATATATCGTCTCATAGATTCGGTCGATTCATAAATTTGATCAGCAAAAAGACATAATTATTTATCAAACCATGTTCTTCCAGTGATATGACCAAAGATGTTGACACTGCTTTTAATGACAATAATCAGCAGGCCCGTACCCAGGGTCTGCTGTTGGGGGGGGGGGGGGGGGCGATGATCCCCATATTTGCTTATATTTTGAATAATTTAAACCTTAAAAGGAGGGTGGCCGGGTTCCAAAAGTGGAACTATTCAATATTTTCTCACACTTTTTAGGTTTTACAACGTATTTTTAAAGGAAAGGTGGAAGTTTTTCACAAATTTCCTCTGTGAGGGGGTGGCGCGCCCACATCCTCACCCCCACCTCCTACCCCTTTCCCTTCCAAGGTTCAAGTAGATTGGCTTATTCTACTTGTTTGTTGAATTCCTGAAGTAGTATGTTGATATTCTACCCCTTCCTGTACTTCAACCAGTAAATATATCCACGTTTTAACTGCCACCTCCAAAAGATCTATCTGTCTATCACAAGAGGCCGAGCCAGGATTTTAACAAGAATATTGAAAGGAAACCGTTAAATGACCAAAAAGTGAAATTTTGTACTTTCATGCGCACGAACATGGCATTTTCCTCCTGCCATCCTTTTGATAGTCTGTGCAGTTATTATTGATACTTTGTAAGATTTAACATTAAACATCAGTGTTCATTATTGCCAAGATCCAATACTACATCACACGTTTTCATTAAACACAAAAATATTGATGTAACCCGTCATTATTTTTTTTTCTATTTTCTGATACTGTACCTCAATTATGTCGAGAACAGAAATTCTCTCCTCCTAAAGTTCCAGCCAAGAATGCCCAAAATACCTGAATCAGATAGCTGTAGAGAAGATGGGCACACAATGGAAATGGATTTGAATTTACCGCAATTCAGTAGATAACAAACGCAGCCGGCTTTTTTCAGCGGTAGATACTGATTTCAGAACCACATAAAGGTTAAGTACAAAAACTTCCTATGTACAAGTGCACACACAACGTGTTTTCCTTTTGTAAAACATAAGTCCCCAACAAAAGTAGTAAAACCCCATGGATCCGCCTGTGTTTTTTTCACAAGCACTTACCAGATGCTTACGATAGTTCAATACGTCATTATAGAATTAGCCGATAAAATGACATAGACAGAACAACCAAAGAAAGGGCCAAATATACCACGAACCAAGCACTAAGTAGTCAGCACCTTTAGGTCAAAGACTAAATCAACATACAGCTCCTAGGGCAGAATGGTAAAGAGGTCAGGGCATGCTTTTTAATGGTATTTTTTTTCTGTTTAGGTTCTATTTTCTTTTTGTGCTATTTTCAGGTGTTCTTCTAGATTATATTTTTAGAGAATGCATGACGTTGGGGTATATGTTGAGCCCAAATCACCACTGAGTCAAACAAGGTAGAAGATTTGATTTATGCTTAGCCCATTTCCAGGGAGCTGTTTCTTTCTTGAACCTTTTCCAGGATGTGCTATAGAATCCTATTTGCCGACTTTCCTCCCAATAAACATCTCTACAGCTAGCCTACATTCAGGTATCTTTTCAAACATACTATTGGTATAATTTATTCTAAAGGAATTGAGGCCTCATGCATTTTTGAGATTAAAAAAATATCTATTCAACTTATATGATAAATGTATCTAAACATTTATATTTGGGTAATTGAGAACATTTCTTTCAAAAACGTTATAGGTTATTTACCTCCATTGTTAACATTTAAGATATCCTTCATCGATGTATAGATTGGAAGAATGGCCAAAAGATCTTTTTTTATGTACAAAAGCTTTAAGGATTAACTCAATGGTAGATTATTTAAAAAAAATTCATACCTCACCATTATTTATGATTAACTTCATTTCAACTTGAGAAAACTAAAAACAACACCTTTTCAACAAACATACTGACTGGTCCAATTACATCCAATTCCAAAAGTCAATAGTGAGAGTTTATTGTCGACGCACCTTGCCAAGAAAATGGTAATGCAATCAGAACATCCGCCTGGAGACAGTGCAAATGACGAATGGAGCGCTAAGAAAAGCAGCCGACTTTTGGCTAACGTCAGAGCCTCGTAATGAGTTTTCCCGCCCAAAACAGCAACAGACGATCAATCATGCAAAATTCGCACCTGTGACGTCATGCCCCTATGACCCGCCTGACCCAGAGGGCTTGGGGGACGTTCAAGGAAAACGTAAATGTCGCAAAAACAGTCTGAGGGCTTTCAGTAACCTTTTGAGGTCACACTTCCCGGAAACGTTTGAATGCGCACGCGCAAACCACGCGCGGATGTGTACGCTCTTGGTGGATGTTCCACTTTCTAAGGGACTGTTCATAAAAGGGTGTGTGTGGGTAGTTTGAAAAGTTTGACACTGCCTGAAAGCCTTTTTTTCATGTTTAAAATTGAAAATTCAGTCTTAAAGGGGGATGGAGGTGTCGTAAAAGTACCCTGAAAAAGTGTGACATCATTCCTGGACCGCCCATAAATGAAAAAAAAGAGAACTTTTTTTGTTAGAAAAAGTTGATCTTTGCTATTATTCAGGAGTTTCATGCCACACTTCCGTCCTTTTTGATCATGCCCCGAGAGTTTTGACCTTGGTATGATCCAGCATGAAAGGATGCACTTGATGACACAGATTTAGACTATAAGGAAAAGGTCTTTCTATACAGCGCACCTTTTGAATAGGTCATAAAACTCCTAAAACATATATGCTCCCAAGTGGGCACCCGTAGGTTTAATCAATGGTCCCTTTATATTCTACGTATGTATCTAAGCAAACATGGGAGTGATTCCCCAAGCGATAGAGTTCATATCAATTGATTATCTACAGAACTGCGCAGTCAAACCAAGTGTTATGATTACCATATTAAGAGAATGTTTAATCTCAAACATGCCTCTGATCGGTCATTGTACAAGACGTGTACAAGACAGCACTTCTTTTCAGTCTCTATTTTACGGAGTTAATATAGCTAACTGTTCAACAGCAGATAATTGTATAAGTATTTGATTTGTGTGTTGTTTTTTTTGTAATCCCTGTAAATAATTTTGGTCCTAAATACATCTGTTACTACCTACATGGAAGATCATTGTCAAATTTAATGAATGTGGTTCAATAAATAAAAAATAATAATAAAAAAAAAAAGTATGTAAGGCATAAACAAATATCTAAATCAGGTTCAAGCAACGTATTCTGTGCATATATAAGTACGTACCTTCATGTTGTAAACATAATGCGAAATTAAGCATCAAAAGGCTATGTATATATTATCTAACGCATAGGCCATAAATAATTAACCATCCAAATCACATAATAATAACAATCAAGGATGGTTTACTAATTAGTCTTTTATTGTTGTGATAATAAGGGCAATCAACCTAGATCTGATACGTAACACAAGGAAACAGGAAACATTATCAACTACGCATTTACTATTCCCTGTTCATCCAGCGAATATAGCGTGAAGGATCTTCAAGTGAGATTATTGTATTATCTAATTTAATCTGAACTAATCCTCATTGTGGTTAGACATTAATTGTGACTGCCTTGCTTTATATAATTGATTATAGCTCATTGGGCATAAGTAACAACAGGTGTTCCTTATTGCTTTTGTTTTTCTATTGAGCCATGGTCTTGACATATATGCTATGGAAAAACTATGGGTTTCCAAAATAAACATAAAGGTAACCATTGAATTCAGAATATTAACAGGGATGCCACAAGCTGTTGATTATTGTACAGCCTATAATTATAGCATTCAATGTACATAAATACCTAAATAAATGGTATGCATTCATGTGCCTATGCGCAGCAATTTCCCATTTATTTGCAGTTCAGGGGTCCACAAAAACGGGAGATGGGTCAGCATCCCCCCCCCCCCCCCACACACACACACTTGGATCCTCTCTTGTAATATACACACTGATATACTGACCATCTTGACTTATTTATCTTTTTCAGTTCAAGTTCTTCGCTAACCAGATGTGACTTGTTCTGGATGGTATAAAGCAGTTTCCTCCATCACAGAGTCCTAAAAGGTGAGTTTATTAAAGGGCTATACCCACTAGGTGATTATGCCTGAGTTGGCCGACAAATCACTGCAAAATCGGCCAATGCTGACATGAGAATCAGCTGATTTTAGCGCCAACTAAGATTAAACCTGCACATTCCAATATACCCTACTGACAGGCGATTATCAGAATCTGCCGATTCTCCCAGCCACCAATCACCCGTTGTCAGTAAAATCGCCTAGTGGGTATAGAACTAAAAGAGTCACTTAATTGATCCATATACTAGACTGGCACTCCTACCTCCCTATACAAACCATCCATAGGTCAGTACACTTGTGCCCTTGAGGGGAAAATAGGTTGGATAGGCCCAGAGGCAGTGGTTCTTTAGCTCATGCAGGGACAAGGTGGTTTAAACTTACACCTGTGCAACTTGGGCTACGATATAGCTGCGATATGAAGATATCTCAAGCAAGTCGCAGGCCATTGCGATACGGGAAATGTCTGTTAATATGTGTAAATGGGATGTCACAGTATGCTGCGACTCGGGCATGATGAGATAACCTTTTTTTATCGCAGCAAAGTTATTGTAGATCACATCACAAGGTGCGACATTTATTTAACATGTTTAACAATGTCGCAGCAGATGGTTGTAATTGACAGCGTGGGATATGCTGTGATATCTCAGTGGTGTCGCAGCCAGAGAAGGGGTGCTTATATCTACAAGTTTACAAGCGATATCTTTGGTTTTATCTCATGTGTGTAAGAGCCTCAATGCCTGCGATATGCTCTGATATGCCTGCGACTTAAGTTGGTGGTAGGGGTTTAGAAAACATCGTAACACACAATATTCTCACATCGTAAGCTGAGATATGGTTGTAATGTCGCAAGCAACTTATCGCATAGGTGTAAAAACACCTACAGGCAGGTGGATTCAATGCTTCTATCCCCCAGGC
This sequence comes from Lepidonotus clava, assembly GCA_936440205.1. Taxonomy (NCBI): domain Eukaryota; kingdom Metazoa; phylum Annelida; class Polychaeta; order Phyllodocida; family Polynoidae; genus Lepidonotus; species Lepidonotus clava. Next base: position 13,960,190 of record OW387138.1, read on the forward strand.
ATATAAATAGAACTAGCATCAGCATGTCCTAGGATGAATGCATTCACAGCTTCAGGCAAAAAGAAGTATTCCAGTCAGAGCAATGTGAATGAATGAATAGAGAATCAAAGAGGCTTATGTGGGTCTATAAAGTATAATGTGCTGACCTTAGGGAACTAGGCTATCATGGAAATACCTAAACAGTATAAAAATAAGGACATAACATGATAGGGGTCTTTCCATGAAATATGGTTTCCCACCGGTATAATCATTGTTGGTTTAAGACTTATGGCAAATCCATTAAGTTTTTAGCCTTTATTCCACATGCTGAATTTTGCTGTCGATCGAGTAAGTAGTTGCCCATTGGACAACCTGGTCTTAAACAATAATTCCCAAAAGTTTGACTGGCTTAGATAATATGTATGAATACAGACATGGATAGGTGACGACCTACTATAGCTAGAGTTTGGTTCTCGTTTTTGTTACAATTTTCTTAGCCACCTTGCAATCAGAAGGATTTCTTAGGATTTTCTCCAGTTCAGTACATTCAGTGTTAAAAACGATTAGAAGGGATGAATGGTGTATCTATGATAGGCCTACGTGAGCGGGATAGAGTAAGCCTAATGGAAATTTACAATCACAATTTGTATTCAGACCAGATGCAATATAAATATAAATATAAAAGATTATGTTGTTGTCAAGATCTTTATTATTATTATTGCCAGATACATAAAACATTATCAGAACATTGAACTGTCTACACTTTCTTTAATGTAAAATGAAAAAAAATTCCAATAAGATAAATTGCCATTTAATGACCATTTAATGACTCTTGAAATAATCTCACTTTGGTCACCCTACTATCTGATCAATATGTAACTATCTGTGTCAAATAAAATAAAATTGACCTATAGCTTTTTAAAACACAACAACAGGTCTTGTCACAACCCATGGATGATGTTCATATTGTAAGCTGACTCTCTTCCTGTTTCAGTTACAAACCGTGGTGGTTGGGAAAGTCAAGCAGATCAGCTCAACCAACTGGTAGGTCTACACCCCTAAAATCTACACACATACCTGGAGGCCATTCAATAGAAATTTCGCAATAATCATGGATTTTTTTCTCTCTTTTTTTTCATTTTTGTTAATCAAACGTAAACTATAATTATAGCATCCTTCCTTGGTCACATGCATACAATTTGATATATTACTCATTGTGAAATATTGGCCTATTCCGACTGGAAAAGGCGTCCCAAAACACAGTTGTCCTATAAATTAGTGCATACATTGGTGTAAAAACAGCATAATTCACCAACTTTAACGCCGATTTATATGGCAATTTGGTCAGAATTGCCTAGTGGGCATGGGGCTTTAAGTTTGATATATGAGTGTCCTAGGGGGTAAGTGTCCGGGGGGTAAGTGTCCTAGGGGGTAAGTGTCCTAGGGGGTAAGTGTCTGGGGGGTAAGTGTCCTCGGGGGTAAGTGTCCTAGGGGGTAAGTGTCCCGGGACAAGTGTCCTCAGGGGTAAGAGTCCGGGGGGGTAAATGTCCTGTCACCCTTCAGGTTACATCAGGAGCAAAATTGGCGTTTTGTACATTCAACAGGGGATTTTTTTCATAAAGTAGTGACAGGTAACAGAGGGATTTTAAAAATTGAATATTGTTACATCTTATTTCCCCGCCCCTCCATTGAGAGCCCCAGGACTGGGACACCTACCCGTGGCAGGTTTCTTCTCAGGGGCATACATTCTCCCGCCACAGACTCAGGAAGACAGACTGTCTGCATCTTTTTATCATCAGTTTTTTCTGTCAAAATCCAAACACAGGCTTCTGCTGGTAGGACACACATGTACTAGACACCTCCTTTATAAAGCTGAGGGATATATACCTGACTGGTGGAAATAAAGCTGATGTAGTGGGATATTTTTAGTGTTTAGGTATATAATACCTGAGGCAGAGTTGATATACCCAGCAAGGATGGATCGAAGGCAGTGGCGGATCCAGGCGGGGCAAAAGGGGCAATTCGCCCCCCCCCCCCCCCGACCTGGGGGACAACATTTTGGCATCTTTAAATTAGAAGACCTGTCTAAATTTGATGTTCTTATTTTTCATGTTTATAAGGGGGGACAGGGGACCCCCTCTACTCCCCGAACACTGACTCTGGATCCGCCCCTGGAAGGGGGCTGGTGGTCCAGGGGGTCCTGACCCCCTTCCCTCCTTTGGTGGAGATTTAAACTCCCCACATGTGTGCGCGAATGTGCAACGTTTTAGTTCGTAGCTTGCATGTGGACCCACCCCTTGTCAAAAATCCTGTATCTGCCCCTGTATACATTAAAGCTGATGACAGTTCCAGTTGCACCTGATAACAATACCAGGTGTGAATGGAGATAACATTGATGTACATGCAATGTTAGTAAGATAAAATGTACACTATAAGACCAAAGCCTATAGCTCTAGGAGGGACATCAATGATAGCATCACTGATAAGAAACTAAAATTCACAGCATGTTCTTAACGCCAGATTGTAGTCAGTCAGCTTTCAGAGTACTAACAGGAGTCTAAGGAAGCGTAGGGTGAGAGGGTTCTTTCTATACTTCACTGACTTTGTTGGCAACTCCACCAGTGTAAGCGTGCTCTAGTGGTTTTGGTGGTAAGACTATTTGATGTGAGATACCTCTCCACCTATTTAGAACCACATTCTATGAGTGTATAAATGTATGTAGGTGTCCCTTGCCAATATTCTGACTGTGGGAGGACTATATGACTGGGAACTGTGACTGACTTGGTAAAACCTGTATTCCACCGAATGATTTGACTACTATGAATTTGCAAATTTTAACTTTTCATTATAATCATTACACGAACCCCTGTGTGTTACATATCATTTGAAAGGTAATTGAAAATCCTTCTAATGGTATGTAACATGTCTATGGTCAACGTTTATTGCTTCCCTCGATCTTCAAAATTGGGAGCGAAATAGGATATTGGGATATAGCCTTGTAGGAGGACTATGCTATATATATGAGTGGGAAGTGAGACTGACTGGGTAAGGTGTCGCCAGGTGTGTCGAATGTTCAACCTGCTGCTGGCTGTATATATATATATACCTGCACAGGTAGGGTGTACACCTGGGCTAAGGTAGTAACATTACAACCAGGAGAAAGTAGACCAAGCATAACCCCTTCTTCTCTCTGTGTCAATAGTTATCCTTGTCTCCCTAGTTCTGTTTCCTCCATGTGTTGTGTGCTTAAACCCCTCCCCACCTGCTTTAATCCGGTTCCTCCAGTGGCTGCATGCTGCTCCTAGCTACAACCTGGAGTGTTTCACCTACCTATACCTACCTGTCTGCCCACCTGTCCCTCCAGTAGCAGACACCCAGTCAGCTGTCAGTGGTTCACAGGGGTCACCCATTGAGACACCACCACCACCACCACTACTACTCTACCTTCACCCCCACCACCTCATGGTCCCCTCCCCCCTCCCCACCCTCCCACCCTCCCAGTACCACCACTTTACCACCACTCCTTCCCAGCACCCACCACCACCTTCCCCACCACCACCCCACCACCCACCCACCCACCCAACCACTGCCAGTCAGCTTGCACTCAGGACTTCCACAGGCAACCCAGCACTTCCCCACCTAACCAACCCCCCCCCCCCCACCCTGCCCCCACCCTGCCCCCACCCTGCCCCCACCCCCTGTTCTCTCCCAGCCATCCGCTAGGAGGCCAGGTAGAGACTCAAGGCTCAAACCACCTCCTAGGCCGGTCCCAGGGATCGTTTAAGAGGGGGTCCCCAACCCATGACTACTGCCACTACTCGCCTGGGAGTCTGGCAGGTAGCGCAGGCCGGGTGCTCCTGACTACTATAACTACTACCACTACTACTAGTACTACAGCTGCTACCTACTATTACTAGAACTACCTCACAGACCTGTAGTAGTGCAACCCACCAGCATTTATTATAACAGACACATACAGCTACCTCTTCTTATTCTACTTCCAGAGCATACATACATACACTACTGGTGCAGTTATATTGCAAGTATTATTATTATTATAATAGTAATAATAGCCATTGGCTGCTACCTCTTCAAAGCATTGGCTGTTGCTGCTTCTCCAGGAACATTGATGTCGCCCAGGTGTAGCCTTAAGACACACAGGAGGACGTGCCATTCACCACCAACTGCTGCTGCTGCAAACCAAGCGCTGCTTCACAATACAAGGACATGCATTAAGAACCATTCATCCAATATCACACCAGCAAGGCATCATTATTCTGACATGCGCTTACTCCCGTTGCTCTAGGAAACACCTCAGGTAGTCTTTGAGGAAACCAGGACTTTTTATCAGTATTCTGTTATCAGTTGATATCAGTGATATCACCCTGAGGATTGCTCCGCTGTAGGACTTGGAGGAGGACATTGCTCATTCAATTGCTCATTTATCAAGGGACTGCTCATTTCTCACCATGTTGGGAGCCAGGAGTTACTCATCTTTGGTCATCTTAGGGATCTATTGTCTCCTACATAGTGCCCAGGTAAGTCCAATTTTCTACCCATTGCATTGTTACCTGTGTGTATGCTATCTATAGGGATTTGAGTGTATCTATAGGAAAAATATCATATGAGCATATGTATAGGAGTTCAGTGTATCTATAGGAGATATATCAGTATATCCATAGGAGTGATATCTATCAGGACCGAACATCTTTATCACAGCTGCCAGCAGGGCACTTAGAATCTGTTTCAGCTACCCTGGGACCAAGCTTCCTTTATGATCTCCCTTTATCCCTTTATAGTATACCTTAGCTGCTAATTGCCAAGTGGGTGCCACTACCCACGCCAAACTGGTTGCATTATTAACAAACCAGACACCCATTGTGGCAAACCTAGTTTTTATTTTTGGGCAACTCCACCTTGGGTGCATGTACATAATGCATGCAACCACTAATGAATTATGAATCGGCCCAAACTGTCTTGCCTTATTTCAGCCTACTCTGGCTTGGTTTTGAATCGGGCGAATAGAGTGAATAGAGGGAGTACGTGTGAAGTGTAGGCTCCTTAGGCCGATGATGTCGCTGACATAGAATTGAGGGGATTTATCATCTAGGGATGGCAGTTGTAGAGAGAGGGACTGTTCTCTTCCTATTTCTTTTACCACCCACACCATCCACACAATAGAGGCATATAAATACAGACACACATAGCCATCAGGGGCCCACAGCTTTAAATCAGGGTAAAAAAGGGGGACATCTAAAGCTCACCTGCTGAGATGCATCTGGATCATCTCACATGGTTTGAATGTGGTCAGCTGGTGATCCCAAGGTGAGATATAAATAGTTAGGATGGGATCCAAGCAAGGCGTGGGGGCAGGGGATCGAATCCCAATGGATTTTCAGATTTCCAGATGGATTTCCAAATGGATTTCCAGACCCTCATGTATTCAATACTCAGAATGTTAAAAAAATAAAAGCTGAGGGTCCCAAGACATTGGCAGGCTACCAAATACAGATTGCACACAATAGCCAGATGGTGCAAGTGGCAATAAAGTTCATCGGCGTGTGCAGTATAACACACAATGTCAAGACATGCTATTTAGTTCCCCACCTTCTCACTTCATGTCTTCTCTCATGTTTTAACTGTCTGATTAACCACAAGGCCATAAAAGGAGCTTTTGGTTTTTTGGTCTTTACCCAGTTTTTGGTGTTTCCCCGTTTTTGGTCCTCCCCCTACCTTTTGGTCGTTCTCCCAGCACCAGCAGCACTCTACTGCCTCTGCCACCCACCCAACCTCCTTCACCTACCCCTGCCGTCTGCTCCCTAAGCTCCATACCCACTAGGCAACTTTTACCCAGTTGGGCAATGGATCGGCACTGTAAGTGGCCAATTCTAGCCCTAGAATTGGCTGATTTTAGCACCAATTCAGATCAAACATGCACGTTACCATGTACCATACTGACAGACAATCACAAGAATCGACTGATTTTAATGCTGATCGGTCAGCGGTCTTAGTCAAAATCGCCTAGTCGGTATAAGGGGCTTTACGTATGCAGACACTGTTGTCCTTCCTCTGTCTACCTTTACCTTCCTATATTAGTCTTATTCCCCCACCCACCCCCGCCTAGACTGTTCATGGCCTACAACACAAAAAGGACACAGCGCGTCGAGTCAGAGCCAGTTTTTAGTCAGGATCCAACACGACCTGGCCTCGTTCAGGCGGCTTGGCCCTTTTTTTTAATCCCAGATAAGCACTGTCAGACTGAAGGTAAGGAAGTCAGCAAAAAGGGGAAGTAAGTAAGCCAGCCAACGGGCGCACAAGCTAGTCAGTCACTTAGCTAGTCATTCAGTCAAGTAGTCAGTCAGTCAGTCACTTAGCCATCCAATCACTCATATAGTCAAGCAGTCAGTCTCTTAGCCAGCCAGTCAGTCAAATAGTCAATCAGTCATCAGTCTCTTACTAAGCCATTTCATCCTTCAGTCAGTCAGTCAATTAGTAAATCAGTCGGGTTTTCAGTCAGTCAGTCAGTCAAATGTCAATCAATCAATCAATCAATCAAACAATCAATCAATCAGGTAGTCATTCACTTGGTCAGTTACTCTGTGAATCAGTCAGTTAACTGTCAATCAGTCAACAGTCAGTCAATCAATCAATCAGTAGATTAATCAGTTAGTTAGTTAGTTAGTCTGTCAGTTAGTCAGTTAGTCGAGGGTTTTACTTACTAGGCAGTCACCTGATTAGCTAGTCATCCCACGGATTGACTGGTCAAACAGACTATGACAAAAGTAAATTTAGGGGCTATGGAAACTTTGTGGAAGCCTTTTTTTCTTTTTCGTAATGATTAGGTTGAAGTACTCAACAGAACAGCTCATTTTCCATTGGGCTATGACTTAGCTTTGGCTGACCAGTCAGTTATAGAAGGACATCTAACAAGTAGTGGCCTAGTCAGTCTTAGTAATGGCGTAGTCAGTCTTAAAGGTTAGTCTGCCTCGCATGGTCATTCATAAAGTCATGCAATCTGTTAGTCAGTCAGACAGACAAATTAAGGTCACAGCTTTCACAACACATGATAATTCTGTCGATAATATATTCCACACACACTGGCCATAATGACTGGTTATTTAAGTGTTACCCCAGACCTCTAGAACCCCAACAGAACCCTCAACCTTCCGACTCCCAACCCGTACTCCTCCCCACCCACACAACCCTGTCTCACTTTTCTGTGTGACTTCTAAGGCCTTATAATGGCAGTGATCAGTACTCCGAGGTCATGACCTTTGATGGGTCAATGCAAAGGGGTCCTTGCATATAGCTGAAGGCTGTAGACCCCTAAATTTGACATGTGACACGGCCAATTTTCTGCCTAGCAACATGCGACAGGACCTTTTCTTAACTTCCACACAGCAACAGGGAAAATTCTTAAATTTGACGGGCGACATATATTAGCATTTATAAACTTTCAACAAGGGATTTTCCTAAATTTGGTATGGCAACAGAGGTATTTCTTAAATTTGACATTTGACATCGTGACCCTTCCAATCCAGGCCCCCTAGCTGAGAGGAGTCCTATATAAAGCAAAGGACCTCATGATGACTCACTTGACTCCCCTAGCCTAGGTAGGAAGTTACAGCCTTTTAGTACCACAATGATAGTGGTCACATAGTGGCATCTATAGGCCCATACCCTTATAATTAGTTTAATATGGATCAATGAGATTAAATTTAGTGTTCTATAGGCCTACACCCTCATATTTATTTTATATGGATCAATTGGATTCAATTTAGTGTTCCCAGGATTAGTTATTGGATTTTTATTGGGTATTTATTGGGTACATATTTATGTGTGGATATTTAAATATAAGTCTTTTTGTTATATTGCTGTGTGGGTTTTCAATTAGTTACCCTTGATTTATACTACACTTAAAGCACTTAGGGTTCAGCTTTGGGGGTTTGGGTTAGGTCAAAGATTGAGTGCAGACCTGCACCAAAAGGACACTAAGGTGGGAGGTCAGGTGAACAGGGTCACTAAGGGAAGGTGACTGGCCAGTGGGGTGGGAAAGGGGGGGGGGGGGCGGGGGCAGCAGGGTGGGGGTGGGGTGGGGGATTCAGATAGGTAAGGTGACTCTTGGTGGAAAGGACGTGCTGGGGTAATTATAAGTTAAGTACTCTGTAAATGGAAATGCATTGAAATATCGGACATGTGTCAGAGAGGGATCCATGGGGTCAGAGAGTTCCGAGGGGTTCTTTCTACGCCCGTTTTATGTGGGATCAAACTTGAAAAAAAGAGGGGGGATGTGTTATGAAAGAAATTCATTATACATCTCATGAAAATACTCATGCAAATGCACAATATTTTAGTCTGTAGTATGGACATAAAAGACACGTTTCAAGCCTTTCTTTAAAAAAATAATAAAAATCCCGGCTTGTATGTATGTCACTAAACGCATCTTTAGATTGACAACTTCCTGTCTTTCTATAGCTAATTATCTAATAAACAGCTACCACTTCCTGAAAAAAGCATCAGTTTTCACTGTTTTTACCTAATTAGATAATGGTTGTTCATAGTCTAGTCTTCAAGATAATTATAACAGTTGCGTGTTTCTTCAGCCAGACATCACCTTTTTGTGCCAATGTTGGCTCTTCAAAGCTAGAGTACATCTTTTCCCAACTTAACACTACATCTTTTCTCACCAAGTAACCCCTCCCCATATCCTACACTCAATGTGGGAGGTGTAGGGTTAGGGCTGGGTATGGTCAATTTCTGTCTAAGTACAGGTGCATAGGACACATCACAGGTGTTCCCATGTCACACCTGACAAACTTACCACTTACCCCCCTAGGAGGCCTGATAATGTCTCCAGGCTGGCCCACCTCACTGCTATAGACCTTTTTCAGATGAAGTCGCATTTTTTTTCAGTGACCACTATGAGTCAATATGACCATATGGAAATATAAGTGGTAGAAAGGGAAGGACATCCTAGCCATAATATGATTAGTTTAGCTATTTATTTAAATTTTCCCTGGTATAGATCTTTTGGTGATGAGGTCACATTACCTCTTTCTTTTGGTCACCACCATGAATCAGTATGACCATAATTATGGTACGAAGTGGTAGAAAGCGAAGGACTTCTTAGCTATATGATTAGTTTAGTTATTTATATTAATTAACTTCGGTAAAGACCATTTGTTGATGAGGTCACATTACCTGTTTTCTTTGGTGACCACCATGACTCAGTATGGCCATATGGTACCAAGTGGTAGAAAGGGAAGGACTTCTTATTCACGTGATTAGTTTAGTTATTTATTCTAATTTTTCTTATGTTGAATAACCACAAGATCATGGCAATTTTCTGGGTAATAATTATGACCTCACCTGCACAAGGTCTATAGGCCTATAGGCGTGGGGCATTAGGTAGTTGACCTTGGTAGGAGTGGGGTCATAACCCTCCAGGATCTACTACCTACCCCCTGGAGGCTATTCCCCCACACCCTATACACCTGGTGACATGATCACTCCTTAAAACTACAGGTATTGAGTTCAGATCACACCCTTTCACTTGATAACATGTACCCAGGTAACACAGTAACGTTTTTAGAACATCTAAAACACGTTAGCCTTAATGTTTTTAAAACTTCCAAAATGAAAGTTTCCTACTCAGTATAGAACCAGTTTTTTTTTAGGTTTTTAGAACGTTATTGCGGAACGTCTTTCAAACGTTTTTATGAAACGTTATCTCTAAAACGTTATATTTTGAATATTGGAAAACGTTTTATACACATCTCAAATGAAAGTTTTATTCTCAACATATAACTAGTTTGAAAAACGTTTTTTTCTTTGCTTAGTGAAAACATTTGAATTTGTTGTTAAATGAAATTTTTATCCTTATCACATAACCAGTTTTAATGTCAATTTGGTAATCCAGTTTGCAACCAGTTTACAACTAGACTGCAATCAGTTTTTTAACCAGATTACAACCAGTTTTGAACCATCTTGCAACCAGTTTGAAACCAGTATTGCTTTGTTGTATAGCTCAAATATGATCAATTTATTCCTAAAGGAATAAAGCTACATATTTTCCCCACCAACAGCACATGATGTTATAGCCAAGTCATACTTGTTCCATTCACCATGTGTATAGTGTATAGCAGGTGAGCTTTGGCAAGACTCTGCTTTGGTCTTGAAGTCCCTATTCCTTGTCATATACAAGAAAGGTGTCTACTCATGACAATATTACATCTTTCATTAAAAGAAATACATCAGCAATGTTTACCTTTGTTCAATGTATTCTACTTACTTTTCATTCGACTCTAAAAATATAATGGACCATTTAAAACTACATATCATAGTTGATAATGAGTAATTCAAGTAATTGTTTTCTTAAATTCTCTGATTTAGTAGAGTGGGGCCACCTAGTGCTTCACCCTGCTGCCCTCTAGTGTAACAAAGTACAGTTAAATGTTTTAAAAACGTTAAAATTTAGATGTTATGAAAACGTTTTTCATTGGTTGTCGAAAAAACTTGTCATCAAAATGGTTAGTGCCAAAATGACATACTGAGATGGAGGTTCTTAAAACATTTGCAAGTGGTTGTGATAAAACGTTTGAATAAAAACATGTATATGACGTTTTTAAAACATTGTAGTTAAGATGTTATAAAAACGTTTCACTGAGACGTCTTGAAAACATAATTATTGAGTCAGGCAGAAAACGTTACATGAGGGATGTTATAAAGACGTTCTCAACTGGTATATAACGTTATAACCAGATGGGAACCAAATAAAACGTTTTTAGAACATTGTGTGTTACCTGGGTAGTGCACCCAATAACCTGGCTGACCACATGCTTACATCCGTGTATCTTGGAAATGTGGAAATACAATTATTGAATAATAAGTACATTGCATGTTGTCCGGTAGTATACAGGAACTGAGATAGTTTATGAGGAGTAGGTGCGGTGATATAATACATGTTTGTTTATGTCAAGTACAGTGCATCTCATTCATACTGCCAAATGCACCTAGATATAAACAAGGTAATTGGAATGAATCCCCCACCCCTTTGTATCCCTACATGTAATAGGTTACCCCAAAAGCACTGGCCACTCCTTAAGTGACCTAGGCTTTATCCAGATTGCTCATCTAACTCACCATGCAACATAAAAGGGGCTTGGTTATGGCGTAACTGAATTAGGCTTTAGGCCTATGTGGGGTGTAACTGAGCTAGGCTTTAGGCCTATCTGGGACCCCTCCAAGGCTGGGACATGCTGATGTAGAACACGCATAGGGTGCAGATGGACATTGGCCAGCCATTGGGTCCTGGTTCAGGTGTAGGGGGAGGGGACAGGTAGGGTACAATAGTGAAGGTAGGAGTTTGGTACAGGTTGTGAGCTATACCTAACCAAAAACTATGCTTAAGACTAGTTGTAGAACCTAAACCATGCCAACATCCACCAATGATCTTATATATTATATAGTTGATGGATGATTTACATATTATGTTTTAATTATATTTAAAAGCATCCATTATCCACCATCCATAAACTTTTACAATACAAAAATACCAATGTAATAATACAATAAACCTATTTATAATGGAGATAACTTAACAAGAATATGATTGTATGTACCTCGTCCTACATTGAGGACAGACATCCCCATTCTCCTTTTCCTCTACACATACGTACACATATATGTAAGACTAAAAGAACGTCAGGGTGTTTAAATGGATATATTATGCCAAAAGCCAAAAAATACAAACAGGTGCTCACAAGGGAAAGCTTTTAAAAAGCGCCAGGGAGAATTATACGGTCTAACTAGTTCAGGAACAAACAATGGCGTTGGAAACCTATAGCATATAATGCCTTTTATGATACCAGAATATAAATTCGAATGGCACAATGTGTCATACTAAGGCCCAGTAAATCTTAAATCAGGGGTGCAATTATGAATGAAACTATCAAAACCATGCTACAATTCTGAGAGTTTAAACACTTCAGCCGTCTGAGTGAACATTATAGTCTGTACCTCTACGTCACCCACCACTTCAGACCGTTGTTCTTGGTATATAATGTTCCAACCGGTTTGCAATTTGCCTGTCAGCATAGGGACCTAGAACTCCGGCAAGGGTAAAGTCCATAGTATTTGGCTACAGTGGCGTCCTGTGTAATTGCCCTAGACTCATTCACATGGTTGAAAAAATCATATAATATAATATCATATAGAATGGAATAAGCCATATGTTCTGAGACATTTACACTCAATACTTAAATACAAATGTACTTTCATAATCTTATTGGTCGATGCTGGATATTTTGCCAATTAAGCCATTGCAACGTTTACATGATAGAGGAGAACGTCATAATGAATTTGACCAGACAGGGTCAGTGGTACATTAATTATGTAGACAGTAATAGCTACTTGTATAAGCCCCCTAGGACCTAGGTTAATTAGGCCTAGATTGCTAGCCGCTTGGTTGAACTCCATACACATTATACACGTTACAGCTGCAAAACAAAGCCTATATAAAACCTGATGGTATATTTTCATCCTGTAGATTTGCTTGTGTTGGGGATTAAGTCATTAGATTTTCATTATTTTGTTATAGCTAAGCTTAGGATTAAATTGAGCACTCAAGGGTGTGTTTGATTTATGTTAATACATTAAATCAAGCTGGACAGATTACCAAAAATACAGGTAACACAATACAGTTAATTGCTTCAAGTACATTTATAAATATGAAATGAAACATCACATATGTTATAGAATCAGCCATGGTTAGCAACCATGTTGCACCTTATTGCAACCGACCTGCGAACGATGAAATAATTCATTTGATATATTATATCGAAAGAATAAAGCCCTTTGAGGTCTTTGCTGGTTGTCAGCGGGGCGTATCGCACTGTGTTCACAACCCCCTGACCTGACCCAGATCTACCAGCTGACTGGGGGCTGCACCATCTCTGAGACTATCCTGACAACCTCTGGGCCTCACTCAGACTTCATACTAGGCCTAGGAAATAATAAGCTAGTTAAAGTTATTGGTAGGTTGCCTAGAACAAGCTATTGGTTGTCAGTACACCTACAGGCAATTTTCTAGTAAATAAAAGTTACTGGCATGTATACACTGTGTCTGTGACAGTTTAACAAACCAATAAGAAGCAGATACATCCATAATCAGTTTGTTCAGGAATTGTTGCATCTTCATTATTTGATATCACAAATGTAATATTTTTAATGTCTTTTTTCTTTTTTGCTGCTTTTATTTAGGGGATTTTCTTAGAAAAGTTGGGATTTGATTTTATGAGACTTCACTTTAACTGAGAAACATGTAAAGGTGTTGAATAATTGAATAATCTGTATTCTGGTAAAAGTGGCTTTTGTTATGGAATCTCCATCTGGAAAGAAAAGATTCAAAATGCAGAAAGGATGGAAAGATGAGAAAAAATGAGAGTAAAATAGTGTTCAGCATGAAATACAGTTAGAGCAAAACTTTCCATTAAAGCTACGTAAAGATAGTGATTAAACAGGATGCTCATCATAGACAATTAATTTTCATGTTCATAGACAAATTAAAACCAATTACCAAGGACACCTACTAGTTGCTGTAATCATCCAATTTAACATCTTAATGAGTAGAGTTCAGGGGAGAAGGGGACAAGCTAGAGTTGTAGGCTATGACCCCCAGGGTCCTAGCACTAGGTAACTTCAGGCTACATAACAGGTTTATTGAAAATTATCTCATAAAATGTCTGAAATATTGAACAACACCACCTGCTTCCTAAAATAGAATTGGAGCAATGGATCCTCTGCAATGAAACGGAATTCATAGATCATAAGCTTTTGAACTGTTTGGTTTCACATCGAAATTCAATGTTTCAAATCAAATGAAGATTCATTAGTGTCAGTTATAAGTATGTGCTGGAATTTCCAAACAGGGCCCATATCTTCATAACTGATTTTTGTGATTAGGCTAATCAGCTGAAATTTGATTAGTGTCTCATAATGACTGATTCAGTCTGTCACCAAAAGAAGTGTTATCATTTGAAAATAACCTTGAAAAGGGATTGTTATGTGTAGTTACTTTGATTTACAAACAGAATTAATATGAATGATATGCTAATCAAATTTCAACTGATTAACCTAATCACTGAAATAGGTGACGAAAATATGACCCCAGACCATAAGGGACATTTTTTTTTAGCAACTTTAATATTATAAATGTTATATTCCCTATATTCCCTATACAATGTCTGGAACATATTTATTTATTGCCAATCTGAAATAAAGTCATTTCCAGAAGATGGAAACAAACCAAAATACTCATCTTGCCAGAAGCCCCTCATAATTCATGTTAGATTAGAAAATGCAATTATAAAGCGACAAAGTAGATGATGAAGACATGTATGTAGACTTCAACCACCTTTTTTGAGGTGCAGTGGTTACCCAAAGACTAGTCTAGACATAGTCAATATTGACTCTTGGATGTGGCTATAGGTCTGCTGGCTAAGAAAGGTTCTTTTTGCCTAAATGTTTTTTTTTATATAGAATCTGACTTAATCTCCATAAATGCTTAGCTGCAATCAAATAGGAAGAAAATATGTTTGAAAATTCCCAGATATGGATTTGATATACACAGAAATATGTTATCTACAATATTTCAATTGGGCGTTAATAGCACAAAGAAAGTTTTGGGGTCCTTTCTTGGTCAGCAGACCTATAGTGCATGGAGGCACATGAGACAAAAAAGGTGAGATGTGATGTGAATTTTCAACATGGGACGTGTTGGGGAGAGGTGGTGGGTGCTCCCATTGCAGTTTGCATGAGGCAGTGAGGGTCACTGATCTTAAGGTGTAGATGGATGGATTGGTGGGAGTGGTGAGTGGGGTAGGGGGTGCTGGGGTGAGAGGTTAGGTGTAAAAGGAGTGGATGGGAATATAAAAACGGAGAAAAAAAGAAGGTTTGTTCCTGTGTGTTCGTACTGTAGAATTACCTGTGACTGCAACGTTGCAATAGACCACAATTGTTGCAGACTTGCTCCTTTGGTAAAAAGGTTATTGCAACCTCAATATAAGGTTGTTATGTGTTAATTTTTCCTTCTAAATTCCATGTTTTATCATAGAAATTTGCCATTGGAATTTAAGCAATATCTTTTTTTTTTGAAAATAAGGTTCTTGTCAGGATTATTGTAATGTCTCAGTTTTTTAGACTGGAACAATTTGACTAGGGTCAATGTAGAAAAAAAAGACTAAGATAAGGCTAAATGAAAACAAGATGATGGTTCTGGTCACACAGCAATAGTATTGAAGCCATGTTGCAGAATCATTAAGGATACATCATTTGGTGATAGGAACATAAATCAAACTTTAGCTGCAGCGCCATACTCAGGGGGGTTACGAGGATATCTAGGTAACCGAACATTAAACAGCAAATAATATAGCAAATTCTCGCCTGGAAACCCCCTCAGGTTACCTGCAAACCCCTCAGATCTACATGGTACCCCTTCAGATTTTTTTTAGGAACCCCCTAGGATTTTAAGGCTAGGTACGATCCTGTGTGGATATTGCAGTCTACATTTATAAAATATTATAGTCACCTGCATGTATGTGTGTTAAGGGCCCCTACCCCATATTTGCACCTCCCTCCCCTCCCAACCTAATACCCTGCATCTCCTCCATCGTCTCATGCATGTATATGCCCCCATAGTTTCCGGTGCATTATGATGTCATAACTAGAGCGTCAGTATGCCGACCCACCCTACACACACACACACACACACACACACACACACACACACACACACACACACACACACACACCAGGCCCGTAGCCAGGGGGGGTCGGGGGATCGGGGGGTTCGAAAGTGCCCCTCCCCCTCCCCCTTGGACGAGCCCTCCTTTACAGTATGACTTATACAGACAAAAAAAGAGATATATATATTAGAGCCTAAGATTCAAAATAAAGGAACACCTCCCTCTGAAAAAACATTATTTGTCAAAAAACAAACCTCTCTCTCAAAAAAGATGGATACGGGCCTACACACACACAGACTCGCACACAGACACACACATTCACACAGCGGACACAAACTGACACAGACACAGACACAGACACAGACACAGACACAGACACAGACACAGACACAGACACAGACACAGACACACACATACACTCACAGATTAATGCATCATAATGGTGTGAATCTTTCAATAATTATTGACTCTCTCTGTGTGAAACATCTTGAGCAAGCTGCATCCCCTGTGATTGACAATTCGTTTTTGGTAACAGGCCATGTGGTTTTTGCCGGCTGTTCTGGTTGGCTGACTCTAGCTGGTGTGATATGGGTGGGTGGGTGGGGAAAGTGGGTGGGGGAGGGAGGTCACGGTTCGCTGCGTTTCCCTCCTGACCTCCGTTTAGGGTCACTGAGCACAGCATGAATGACAAGTGTAGCACCCAGGCTTAGTGGTGTGAGTGTAGAGGTGATGGTGGGGGTGGTGGTGATGGGAGAGGGCGGTTAGCAGGAGAGGCTTGGCCAAATCTTACATGTACAATCTTACATGGGTGACCTCCAAAGTATATTTCACTTTGTATTGTTAGTAATTCATTCTTTCTTAACATTTTGCAACGTTATTCCAGCCACGTAGAAAGGGCAATATTCTGTGAACATATTGAATAGAGGACAAAAATGAAACATTAAAAAATCAATAAAATGTTCAACCATTTGCTTTAGGATAACAACAGGGAAATTCGGACTGAGGCTTTAAAAATGAAATCCCTATATCACTATAGACTCCTAAGTGCTTCTTGAAAAGAGCTTTTCCCGAATTGAATGTATAGCACTTAAAGCACATTCATTAGAATGGGCAACAAATTCAATTGAGCAATCCTCAAGCTTGATTCTGTCAATGGATCTCTTGTACTGGCAATGCTAAGGAGATTGCAGACAAGATTAAAACATCAAGTGCAGCACTCCTCAGACTGCCTCAAGGGCCTGAGTATTCAAAGTTAAGAATAGCTGTAGGTTTTCAATGAGAACAGTTAAGATGCATTTAATAAGATAAGAAAAGAGATTGAGTGCAGAATATCTCACCTTGCTTTGGTAAAAGGGGAATTGTTTGACTTAATTGAAATAAGACAAGCACAGAGGTGTTGCGCTTAAGGATAGACAACACCTCTCAACGGCCAATGCACTGGACTCCCTTTCAATAGGCATATATTTTTAAATATCCCTAGCATTAATATCAGTGTAGACCTTTCACTGTAGACCTTTCACATGCTCCTTGATATTATAAATTCATCATTTATTCTATCATTACAAGTCTTATCATTTCTGGAATATAAGGAGATAATGTCTCTATCTTCATTATAAGGAGATAATGTCTCTATCTTCATACATATTTTTATATTTGCTTTCTAACACCGTATTGGCTGGAAGAACATGTAATTGCTTGAAGCAAATCTTCAATTGAAAACAAGTGGAAATAAATTTCTTATTATTTGATAAAAGTCTAAAGAGGAGCTCTATCTTGCATCTTATCTCATTTCTGAAGTTCACACGAAACCCAATGTGCGGTAAATAGTCACGCTGCGCGTCTCGGTTCGAGGCTAAAATTAACCTCGGTTTGATTCAGTGGTGACACCAGCTTTGTGTTCATAGGCGTTTCATGAGATGAGTCACCACTTGGAACATGCTTTATTGAGCGAAAATTGGGGTAAAAAGCCATCAAATGCAACTAAATTCTGACTCACATCTTCATCAGAGCGTCAGATTTTTTGATGTTTCTTTTAGTTAAAATGGATGGTAACGCTGATACTTGTATTCCCGTTGCTAGGTTGTTGAATGCAAATAAACTTTGGCCAACTTTTAAGATTTTATTACATCATTTTATTGCATCATTACATCGTTTTAACAGAGTTTCTCTCATTCATTTCACCTACAATATACAAGTTATAATTCCCTAATTCCCTGCATCATTATATCGTTTTAACACAGTTTATCTCATTCATTTCACCTACAATATACAAGTTATAATTCCCTAATTCCCTGCATCATTATATCGTTTTAACACAGTTTATCTCATTCATTTCACCTACAATATACAAGTTATAATTCCCTAATTCCCTTGGAAATTATTTTTTTCCCATACAATAAAATAAGTGAATAATACTACAATACAAATTGACACTTTTCTCAAGCAATACCACTTTTTAATAGGACATGTCCCGCCGTTCCCTTACGGAAAAAAATCGTATATCCCATTATACCTTAGTTGGTGCTCCTAACATGCAACCAAGGCTTAGCATGTGAAGGGTCTTCGTCCGTCACATGCTGTTACAATTATCAGGGCTTAGATTGTCTCCTTGCCTATCTCGATGGCGCCAGTGCTTCTATCACACGACCTATCTGTGTGGCAGGGTAATATTTTCTGACATAAGATCAGGGGTTATCCTTAGCCATAATCAGGTGATCTTTTTCTGTCTTTTTTTTAATTTGCTGTAATATACCTTTGCCATTTCCGTAACCTTACCCAAAAAGGATCTACTATAGAGGTAATGAGACAATACAACCATTGATACTCTTGGATGAAAAGTATTAAAACGGAGCAAATTGACCAGGTTTTAATTTGGGGCAAAACCAAAATAAAACCACATAAAACAACAACAATCTTTCTGAAATGAGTGTCAAAGAAAGACCAGAATAATATATCTTAGACACTGTATATTTTTTGGAACAGCGCAAAGATCCTATTGCAACCACTGATAAAGAAACGGTCTTTATTCAACTGTCCTCATTATCTCAATTGTAGAAAGCAATATCCATATGTTTTGTTAGATATGATAAATTTCGGTCTTGTGGTTAATCTTGCTAAGTCCCAAAGTATAAAAGAAACCTCCGGAGACTTTGTTGGTTAAATTACACAATTAACCTTTTTTGTGCCTTTTTAAAGAAAAGAGCTTTACATTGGAGAGCAAATACCAACCTTACGTAAGTGGAGCCCCCAGGGTGGTCATATATACTAAACCTCTGTACTCTTAGTAAGAAGTTATAGACTAAAATAATCAACAGATGTGCTGAGAGGAATTTACCTCAAAATTGGAAATGTGAGAGGAAAGTTGCAGGTTTCTATTCACAACTGATCCAGGAATATGAAATAAAGTTTAGTTAATAGGTTTGAGCCTTTTGCTTACTAAAACAAACTTTTCATCTCAAATCGGGTAATATATGCATATCTATATTTATAGATGTAATGAAAAATTATGAAAAGTCAATATGTAATTAATTCAAAATTATTTTTATCCTATGATGAACCAGAGGAGAATGCACCACTGCTACCATTCTTTCTATAACTTAAACCAGTTCTTTTACAACCGACCAACAAGTAATACATGTAGACTCAATCGTCTCTTTTCTTCAATAAACAATAGGTGTGGTTAGGGTTCTTATAAGCCTTAGGTCGTGCAAAACATGTTTACCCTCTTTTCAAGTTCAAAAGGCTATCGCTAATTCAGCCTTAAGCCTAATCTACTGTGCCTATAAAGCGCCTGTATAAAACATTGTTTGAAGGAGGGATTTTGCATTTCCTTGGTGCAGCTTTGCTTTGATTATAAAACAAATCCCTTGTTGACTGTTGTCTGAACAGTCAAAGCTTGTTGTGAATAACACTGCCCTATAATAGAGCATTTAAAGGGAGTCAGACTAGCCTATTTTCCCATTTGGGCTATGTAAACTTTAAGATGTTGCCTCAAATAAGCTTTCCAATTAAAGTGATTCATGCGAGGCCAATTGCAATAGTCCTAGTGAATTGTCCAATTACAATTAGCTGTATATGATAAATTTGTTTTGTAAGTGAAGAACGCTTGGGAAAGCCATTGCATATTAGTCAATCTGGTGTTGATTGCTTAGTAATCACTAGGGTTATATTCAGCGATAGGTAGCACACGATATTGACATCAATCTCAGACACTGTCCCTTTCCAATTCCTTTAGACATACATTACATTTTACAGAAATGCAATTGAATTTATAAACCACATTTTCAAGATTAAACAATATCAAAGATACGCAGATTTATCTTAGCAGGGGCGGATACAGGATTGTAGAAATGGGGCGGGGGTTCACACATGTATAGGCTAAAAAAAATAAATGGTGTGCATTCACATGTTTTTAATCTTTGGCAAGTTCATGTCCAAGCCAAAAACCAAAAACCAAAAACCAAATAACAAAAACCAAATTAAAAAAAAAGGGGGGGGGGAGGAGGGTCAGGACCTCCTGGACCTCTCCCCCTGGATCCGCCTCTGCTTAAGGCATTGAGTTGAGTTTGACATAACCCTGGACCACCAGGAAGAGTCTCACCCTAGGGCAATATATATGTTTACTGACCAGGGGCAGTTAACTGCCCGAGGCCCTTTGTGTGAGGGCTGCTAACTCATTATGAGGGTGATATATGGGTTTGGGGAGGGCAATAAATAGCCCTTAGGTCCAGTCAGAAAAGGTGGTTTGGGGTGAATGTCTATGACTGAGTGCCTGGACATTAGCAAAGGCCTATACTCACTAGGGGGCTGCGGTCCTCTGATCATGTTTTTGAATGATCGCTGGTCAGCGTATGGTATTGAAATGTACATGTTTTACATACATCGCTGCTGAAATCAGCCCATTATCAGTTAGATTTCTGTTGTTAATCTTTAAGCCTGTATTCCACATTCTGATTTTGCTGCCGATTTTAAAAATTGGCAGTGGGAATAAAAGTCAAATATGAAAATGGTATACATCATTAGAAATCTCTTACAATTCTCTTTCAAATGATATATAAGATATATGCTTTCATGCCATATTCTCAGAGAAAATCAAGCAAATGCAAAATCGGCAGCATCAAAATTGGTATGTGGAATACGGCCTGTGCATGGTACATTGAAAATAGATTTTTTATCTACATCGCTGAAGAAATCGAGCCATTGTCAGTTAGAATTATGTTGTTAATCTTCATACTGAAAACATGACCAGAAATACTGTGTCAAAAACATGAACCAAGGGGAATTGAGGCACACCTGTGATGAATCGTGTTCCTTCGTGTTTATTTAAGGGTTAAATAGGTAAACATGTCAGTTTGAGTTGAAAATTCCCCTCAATCCACCTAAATATTTAGGAGTCAACTTCTGGCTGTGATGCCTGACCTGTTATGGAACTGGGGCTTAATCCCTGTACCCTTTGGACAACAGTCAAACCTTTCTGGCCCAGAGACACAGGAAAGGGTATCATGTCAAAGGTACAAAGGGTCAAGATCAAGGGAAAAGCAGGTACCTGTTGACATAAGGAGATGGGTCAATGGTATTAGTCATTGCATTTCTAGGTTTCTGTGTTTCTAGGATGAGCCTTAAGAGGGGAGTGGGGTAGAGGTTAAGAGGGTGGTCTTGTACTTATAGCCCCATGCTTCCTCATGCTGGAAATAGGTCTAGCAGGTGAATTCACAGGGTTAAGGGGGTAGGGGGCAGAGGTGTGTGGTTAGGGAAATGGGGCTGTGTGGGATGGGAAGGTGGCAGGTATGAGATGGGGGTCCCAGTATAGAGGGGTCTGGCTGTCGCATGTTAAATTTAAGAAATATCTATATTGCCTTTTTGTCAATTATTTATCCCGATGTTACCTATTGATTTTAAGAAAGACTTATGTCATTTGTTGGTATATTTCAAGGGGGGATACAGGATTTTGGAAAGGGGGGGTCAGCATAAAGTCTAAGTGCTAAAACTGTGTGCATTCGTGCCCATGCACACGATAGTATCCCCTCTCTTTCCCGCTCTTTTTGTAGTTTACCAAAGGGGGTATGGGGGTCAGAACCCCCTGGACTCTCAGTGGATCTGCCCCTGATTATTTTCTATCCCTCCTGTCATGTCAATAGGGGCTGATGTTGCATGTCAAATTTTAGAATAGGCCCTGTCGCGGTGTCGATTTTAGAAGTCTAGTCCGATAGATGGGGTTATGGACATGCAGTCAGCCTTATGAGTATTGTATAGGCCCACGTCTGAGTTGAGGATTACACACAGTCTGGGCATTTACTGCTTATACTTGGATAACCTTCCTCTGCACACAATGCACTTTCTTTTTAAGTTCAAAAAAAAGAAAAAAAATCCACTCACATGTTAAGCACAAAGAGGTCATCATAAAAAGACTTCTCTTTGTCACTGAAGACATCAGCTGGTAGATTATCACTTCATTTTCTAGACAATGACCACATAAATAAGTGTTAGGGCCACAAAATAGAGTGGAAATCAATTAAACTTAATGTTACTTGCTGGATAAAGCTGTCATCATACATGTACATCCTTTTCTTTCCCTGGCAACAATTCCCCCACTTTTCCCAGATGCAGGGCCTGACAATGTGTACCCAGAGATCTGGTTGGAGTTTGTGCAAACAGAAGCACGTGATACGGTCACGGTGTGCTGCCGCCATGCTGCCAAGCTGAGCCGCGCACACAATGAACTAGCAATAGATTACCCACCGAAAGCTCAATTCACATTCGATGAATTTGTCTGGGAGTCAATAAATTGTCCGGACAGTACATTTAGAAATGTTGTCTTTCAGTTCTAGGATGCATCTAAGTTACAGTGATGTAAAATTATTAAGATCATTGGCATATTATACGGTTATACATGGAATACTTTCTAAAGGTACTCCCAGAAAAAATCCCTATTAGATAGATCCCTTCCAGAAAGGGCCATGTTTGGAATATGTACAACCAATACTTTGTATTATCATGAGTGTCTATGTACCAAAACGTACTCATTGTATTTGAAGAACAAATTTAATAAGCTATGACAGCTTCATGAGGTGCGACACTGGGATACATCAAACATAAAAAAGAGATATCATCGTGTATTTCATGAAGCTCTTAAGAGATGCACTCAAAATGGAGATTTACATGTATACCTTACTTTCTACTATTTAACCAATTTTGGGACCAATTCTCAAAATCTGAATTGGACCTAAGGGCCTCATGTGAAGTACACTGTCTCTGCCTCCTTCCTTTTTATCCCACAGCCAACCAGGCACGCAAATCCCACCCTAAGTCTAGGGTTGTGCCCCCTCCCTTCCTCTACTTCTTTCTCTTCACACACCTCTTGCTCCCCCCAATCAGAAGTACCTTTAACAAAGGGGGTGATATACCTTCACATTTACCATGCCCCTTTGGTGTTCAACCTCCCACTCTTATGGGGGTAGGCCTGTAAAACCGACATGACGAAAACGACATTTTTGAAATACAACATGTGGAATGGAAGCCTAAAAACACAACTGAGAGGGATAAAAATAATAGTGACAAGCTACATAGACATTTCTTTTATTCAACATTTGACCTTCGGATAAATAAGCGACAAAGACACATGATGTTGCCATTTGAAAAAATTGACTCGCTACACCGAAACGCCTTCTTATCTAGAGCCTCACTCCTTGTGCCTCTGGAAGCTGCTTTCCTTTTAGGAGCTTCCCCCAAGTGTGTAGGAGAGGGTTAAGACCACGTCCTACCTTAACAAGGTTTATCTGTGTGAAGCTACCATAAAACACTTAGCTGCTAAGAGGGCTACATGGTCTCCTGCTGGTCCCAAGCACCTCTCTGACCCTTAAAACTCCTTTTATGAGATGCTAAAGTCACTCTGGAGGAAGAAAACTTCTTCTGAACCACTTTCCCTTTGACATCCATGACTCTTGTAATTAGAAAAGTTCCTAGACCATTTCTTATTGGGAAAGAAGAAATTATGAAGAAAAACATGTTATACTTAAACAGGTCTCCCTTTGACATCTATAATTTTCTAATAAAGGCCCTTATGTCATTTCAAGAGTTAATGACACACAATTGAAGGACCCCTGGGAATATATCAGTCATACTATCTGATTGGTTTAATATTCATACATCATTTTGCTCCCTATTAAATTCACGCCTCCTTAAAAAGTTCCCATGCTAGGCCTGAACCCTCCATCCCCTTGCACTGACATCCTAGGCTTAGGCCTACACTCCTAGGCTTGTTAAGGCTTGCCCTAGGCGTATGCACTCAGAGGGCCTATATTAGCCAACAAACAGGCCAAACCTACACCTCATGTTAACCGTGCAAAGCGTACAGCCCTGTCATGCAACCTTGGGCAAGCCTGAACTAACAGGGAGATTTCTTAATGGAACAGCCATTTCTCTGAACAAATCCACCGCCATGACAGCTAAGTGTGTCTTGCCCTGATGAGCCCGGTAATATCAATAGGAACTGTCCTTTACCGAAGACATACCCACTTTTCTCCTTAAGGTTGTATTACACTACACGACTCGAGTTGACGATTTGACAATGTCGCACGGAAGCTGCACATATTAGCGATGAAATTCTTTGTTATGCAATTGTGAGATACTCCACATTGAGAATAATGTCACTCCTGTATGCAAATTGTCTGTAATATGATCATATTGCACCAATGTCGGGGCCAAAATCGTTTAGTGTAATTCTGCCTTTAGGCTTGAACATGTCTTCCACTATACTGATTTTAACTATAAAAATGGAACTTTGGGGTGGGGGGAGAGGACACCCCAACCCCCTACCTCCATACCTGACAGAATCCATTTCTGAATTGATTGATTTTGCATTCTCGAGAAACATGACAAAAAATATATCTCTCTATAATAGGATGAACACACATGTATCCATCTATCATTTCTGGTTGTCTCTCAAAATGATTGATTGTACATAATTATAGGTATGCTTAAAACTTTGTCATAATCTCCACAATCGCCATTTACAGTGTTTTCTCTCTGGCTTCTTTTAAAAAACACACGTGTCCATAATTCGTCCGTTTATTCACTTCTTCTGATTTAGCCACCGACAAATTCACCCATACTTAAAAGCTTCAGGAGAGATATGCTGAAAAAGGGCAAAAGCTTATTAAAGTACCACAAAACTTTAGCCTAGCCGTCTGAGGTGGAGGATAATATGAGTTGACAAGAGTAGTAACATGTCTGAGCAAAAATATCAAAATCTATATTTTAAGTTGTCTGTCCAGGTACATCAGTATCTACAGGAAGGAGGGGTGGGAGGGGGCCTCTTTCCTTGGCCTGTGACTCTCTATCTGATCCAAGGCTTGGCTAGGATCCAAAGGATCCAAAGTGGAGCCAAGAGACTATAGCTCACATCAGTGCCTATGTAATTCCCCCTCAAAAACCTGCTCCCACCTAGTCAACTATCCCACCCTATCCTACTTTATGACCTAGTTATAAACTGGTGTTTCTATCACACCTATAGCTATACTCAACCTGCATCCATAAGATGGGGGCACTTTTAGTCCTTTAGTATTATTACAACTAGGTCAAAAGCCCTCTATTCTACACCACAGGTTTGCCATTGTAATGCATGTGGTTGAAGATAATTAGCACACTAATGTCAATATATGTTCTATCGGGATTTAGCCTGATATTAGCTGCACACTACATTATAATTAATTACATACATTATAACTATTAATGTAAATATAAGACAATCTTTAGGAAGAGAATGAGATGACTTGATACGGACACTTATGCTAGTCACATCTTAATATACGATTAGTGGATGGTAGACACTTTTCTTTTATAAAGTAAATAATCTATTTCCAGTTTAAAAGTTTATATTTTCTATATTAATTTTGAGATGGACAGATTAGGGAATATTAACATTGTCTAATATATAACCATAAAACATGATTATGTAGCTATGCACGATATCTTTATTGTCAATTAAGCTTCTTTGTCGTCCTAAAACTAGACTCTCTCTGCAAGTCTGCCTCCATCGATCCACATCAATTTTTTCATTTTCTTTTTTCTACTGGATTGGTGTATAATCATCTAAACTAAAGAGAAAGTAAATCACTTTCACTTATACACAGAGCGCAGGTGGCCACTGCAGGCTTGTCTATAGGTCATCATCTCAAAATTATTATTGTTTTATTGAGTTTCTTTTGCAAGGGGGAATGCAAGCTCTAGTGCCCTTATTGTCTTTTGTTCCACCTGACTGACTTTCCCAGAAGTTTAGTCTAAGACCTCAGAACCCTATGTGCACTCTCTGTGAATGGAGCACATAAAACAAATGCCCCTCTATGGAAGAAGTGACCATAACCTACTTGGTAGGTCAACAATTGCTGCAAAGTGGATCGCTCACTGTGCAAAATAATTGGCAACAAACTGCTAATTTCCTATGATTGCTTTTCATTGGGGGGTTGAAGCTTTCATAAAAAAGCAGACTTTGTGAAATTGGACCTGGCTGCTGAAGATTAAACCTCAATTAAAGCACGTGTCCCTTTCCAAAACCTGGACTTTCTAAAAAGGTAATAAAATGGCAAGCTGTCACTAGGCTGACAGATCTATTCAATCAAAAGTCAGTACCCACACCCTTGTGTTGTAGAAATAGCACTTAAACATATACTTGTATCATGAAATATAGACACACTTGAAAATTAGAGTCAAGTTGAAGGTGAGTTTTTGTCAGCTCCTACTTGTAAGGGAGGCGAAACTTTTTTCTTTGGACAACTACTTGTAAGGTAGTTAATGTCAGTTTTTGTTCGCATCCACTTGTGAGATGTCGATGTAGCTCGATAGCAAGAATATATAAAAAGTGTTTTACAGTTTAACCTGGTAGATTTTAAAAATTGATATTCTTTGTTTCCTATACTTCTATTTAAAGCTAACTTTCCTTCTTTCGCATACCTATAGTCTGCACCATATCCATGTCAAGTTAATGGCACAGTAGTGTAACTTGGGTTATTACAGACCTTAATGAATAATCAAATAATCAAAAGGAAAAGTTCCTGATGCGCACTATCGGAATATGGGACTCAGTTTCGTACTGGGCTCATGAATTATGTCTAGGTGTGTTACATGAATCTTACTACTGGAGTGGTTTACAACTTACCAAAGGACATGGGTGTCTTGGGTTTTGTCCCTATGCACAATGAAACCCTGGATATCTATTCAGATTTAAAAGAACAAGCGCCACCATGGGAATAATCGTCTTATATCTCAATCTTAGATGGTAGTACACTACCCCAATACCATATGGAAGGCTGGCCATACCAAACAGGAAGTCACTGGTATAACAAGCAATAAAAGAAAGGATGGAGATAGCTTCAGAAAACCTGAACAAGGTGAAAGAAAGAAAGCGACCCAGAAACATGATGTCCTTGCATGTTCACAGCCTATTTTAGGTCTTAAAAGTTTCGCTGGTTGCCCAAGGCTGCACTTTCCGTTAGTGAAAATGACAGGTGTCTGTTGGTAACCAGCCTAGAGGGAGCTTTGTATGTGGAGTTGTGAGCCTGACTTTGGGAAAGGCCCCTCTGGCTATTTTCAAGGTCATTGTACTTTGCCATGAAAAAAGGTGGGTTAGGCGGAGAAAAAAGCCCAGGAAAGGCGAGTTGCATCCACACACAGACTTTTGATTCAAAGGCCCCTTGTCCAAACCCATATTATTATTTCCTTGGTCCTTTTTGGTTATTACCAGTGTCCCACAATCTGCCTGTAAATGTTCCCTGAATGGGACTGTTCTATGCAAAGTGTACACAATTTAGGGCAATTTTGAAAAGAAAAAGATTCTCACTAGTTAGAAAAATCTGGCTTAAAGCCAATTTGTAAATGGAAAACCTCTTAACTTACAACCGCACAAACTTAGAATTAATCATCAGTTCAACAATAATAATCAAAGTTATACAATATACAATGAATTATAATATCAAACATATAATTATATGGCCTTTCTTGCTGAGGTACTGCTATGACTAATAGTACTAAAAGAACCATACCCACTTGCCTCTGGACCTAGAAAGGGCCTTTGACCTGAAGAACATTCACAGTCAGACTTGACACCCTTGTTACAGGCTCATCTGTCATCTGTCAACTGTCAACTGTCAACTGTCACAGAGGGCAAGATCCGAAAGCTATTGTTTAGACCTTAGTACTCGTGCACTGCTTCTGATGAGAGAACTAACATATCTCCCTTAAATGTATAGAATATTGTTGGGGAGAAATGTACAGTTTGTTCTTGTGATAGTTTGGATAATGTTTGCCATAACTCTATTCTATTCCAGCCGTTATTAAAATGTTATACATATTGGTAGCTCCTTAATATTATGTAGATTATAAATGCATTCAAATTGTTTTAGTGCTTGCTACGTTTACGATGATCCTCTCTGGACAGCTATATAGATTTCAGACACTCACTTGCGAAAAATTATCTTTATAAAATCATATTTCAAAATGATAACAAGTAATCAGCAAAATGACACCCATTTTTTATATTCATCTGCTGTGGTCTAAGCAGTCAAAACGTATATGTCCTCCATCTAGAACGACTAATTTCATCAGTCACAGACATCACATGTTAAAAAAACATGTCATTCACTTGTTAACCATGTCAAAGACCTCGATCCATACCCCCCTATCGTTACCCTGACAGGCCAGGCGTAACCAAACGAGCATCATTATCGACCGGAAACCATCAACTGCTTGAGTCTGGTTTGATGCCTTATGGTGAGAGAGGGGGGGAAGGGGGGGGGGAAGAGGGAGGGGGGGGGACTGTGTGATTTGGACCGTGACGGTTTTTCAATGGCCATGGGAACAGAAGAAGTTAGGATGGATGGTGAGGACAATGAGGCGTTCGGAAGTAGAACTTGGATTAAATTAAATTGTTGAATTACAGATGTCTTTGATGATTCTACTGCAAGAGGAAAGATGCAATACAGTAATTAGATAACGTTATTATCAAATGGCAAGTCTCATCGTAAAACTTGTGATTGTACGCTTAAAGATCTTTATGTTAGATGTCAATGATGACAGACTTATCAAAGTATTGTTAAATGAAATATGCATTTTGTGCAGTTTAGTATCAGTTTTGTTTTGCAAAGCATAACATATATAGCTGCTTGACTTATGCACAACAAATTAGGTGTGCAGTATTCATTTGAATTCATGGTGATTACAAATCGTATGCTTACATTGCCATTAAAGTGGACATATGTTTCAATTTATTTCAGTCAAAATTTCCTAGAGAATTCATATTGAACTGTTCCTTATGCAAAATGGCCTAGATGTACTTGTAGACAGGGGGAGTGATCCATAGAGATTGATAGGTTGGGAGTAGGAGGAGGGAGGGGGCTATATCTGGAGGGATTGACCCAGTTCGGTCCCGGTTGACCTAGTTCTGTCTACCAGTTGTAACTCATACTGTACAAGGAGAATTAGGAGGAAGAGGACAGGTATTATGAATGGGCCTGTGGTAGTGGGGGAGGAGGAGGAAGGGACTGGTTATACTTATAGTGGCTTGCAACCAATGCCTTTCATGTCATACACACATGTATGCACACTTCCATATACATACAGAGGCATACCTTAAGCCCTAAGGGTCAGGGGGTTAGGTTGGATAGGGGGTATCAGGAAAGGTCAACTGAGTGCACTTCCCTCTGGCATTCGTTTGATCCTTCCTCCACCTGGTGGGGGATCCACTGGATCCCTTGTGGATCTGGATCCACCACAATCACCAACTTTGATCCTCCCAAGCTGCCATTCCTGAGGCCTGGATCCCTGGATCTCCTTCCTTTATGATCCCACAAACCATTCCCAGTGGTAACCATCCAGCCATGGCACAATCTACAACCACAACCTGTTGCTGCTCTGGGCCCTAACATTAAAGCTATTTTCCCCAGCCCCAACCTGTGCCAAAATATTATCTCTGAGCCACTGACTACTCCAAACATTATTTTCAGCCTCGAATAGTGTAAACATATTTTCCTTATCTATGCTAAGGGCAGAATTTTTTTTTCTTATTTCCAAGTTTGAATATTTTCTACTAGACACAACATATTGAGTTCATTAAACTACCCCTCCATCATGTCCTGGGGAAGTATGTTTCTATCTTTAGCACTTTTATCAATCAAACTATAAATTGAACCATGTTGGATTAGATGAAACATGCCGAGGGAGGGGCTAGTAAGTATTTAAAATTGACCTGACCTAGTTCAAGCATAATTCATATTGGATGATGAAGACAACAAAGCTTATTTCCTTGGATTCCACAGGATCCTAGTAAAGTCCAAAAAGAGTGTTTGCTTTAGATAAACTCCATATCAATTTTTATCTTTTTTATCCAAAAGAAAGATAACCATTCTTCTTTCAGTTCACTTCGGCTAATCATTCTACTGCACCTTAACTAATAACCAAGGTGAAACAGATGGCACACAATAAATTACTTGCAGTTTGTTTTCATTCTCGCTGGGACTTTAATAAATGCACGATTCGAGCTTAGAACTGTATGGAAGTACCCTGACCCTCCTTATTTTGACAAAGATTTATATTTCCAGCAGCTCAAATGGTAAAGGTGAGAGTGCTATCAAATAAATCTCTAGGGAATTGAAATGATTTGTTGTAACTAGTCCCCCCTCCCATTATGAATCTTCCAAATATGATACCTATACATACATACGATCATGAAATATTATCTTTATAGGCTAGTACTATTCTGTGAAGTGACCATAAGCCCCAAAACAGAACTTTGTGTTTATTCACATAATTATATAAAAGAAATTCAAGGAACTTTGATTTTTTTTCCATTTTCACAAATATCAATACTACCCACACGAAAGAGACCATTGTATAAATTAATATACACATACATATAATTATACTATCATACAACTAACCATGTTTAACGGCCCCCTATGTATCAACACAATCAACATACATACTCCCATCATCAACATATATAATCTTGTTGAAACCAAGGACATTTACAGTCACACAGCCCTATCCCCTTCCTTCCTTTACCTCCATTCATACTTACTTGACATATACCATCTTTTACACCTGGCCAACCAATAGGTGACTGGGGCCAAACCTCCCACCCATCCAGTCCAAGGCCAGCAATACACCTTCCCACATCTTTCTTCACTCCCCATCAGCAGGGGGTGGGGTAAGTGTTATAACTAGGTGGGCTGAACTAGAGGCCTGGAGGGGTGGGGTTACTTCCCTTTTCAATGCCTGGATGTGTATGTTGAGGTTTCGAAAACAGGCCCATTTTGAAGGACACTGCAAGTTGTAAAACCTACCCATAATGAAGGGATGTTGTTCATGTATTTCGTACCCCTATTTGTTGATTTAATGGAAATATATATGATGACTTTTTAAATCATATTAGTACCTATCTATTTTCATCTGTTTTCCGTATTTTATATTGAAAGTGTTCAGAACTTTTCTATATTACTTTGTATAACTCATTTTGAATTCCTAACCCATATTGAGTGAGGAGCCAAATTTCACACCCATTTTGAGTCTCACTCATTTCACTCACTTGAGGCTAAAAAAGGTCCCATTTCCTTCACTTTTCACTAACTCATCCAGGCAGGTTTGAGACCAAGTCGCCCCCCCTGGGACTGGAGTTAGGTACGGCAGGGACAGGTAGGGGGTCAGGCTTAGGGGCCATAGCTGCTTGTTGGATCCCTTTGATGTTACCCACCCAGGGTGACATCATTCAGCATCACCCATCCTGCTGGGTGACATCATTTATCAGGTGATGCTGTAACCTACACTGTCTTCAGTTGACCTGATTTATATTCTGTGACCAACTTTCTCACAATTGAATAAAAGTCCTGCAATTGAAGAATCAATCTTACCAATACATGAAAACCATTGAATTGATATGACTTTCAATAAAACAATTTATGTAACATCTTTATTCTATAAATCATCATAGCCCAGTAGAGCCTTCACGCCATTAGGCAAAACTTACAAATATTTGTATTGACAATATCTAATTATAAATTCAATCCAGGTAATATAAACATGAAAAGTAAATATAAAAGTAGGTAAATGCAAAGGACCCTTTTCTTCCTTATTTCTCAAATCCTTAAACTTTTCATAAAGTGCATACTGGGGCTCACACATCCACTCTGTGCCCTTTGCATTGTTACTAAGCTGCAAGCCATGCTTCAGTCAGTCAGTTCTCAATCTTAAGCCCCATACCCACTAGGCAATTTCAAAACAAACTGCCAACCAATCGGTGCTAAAATTGGCCAATTCTAGAAGTAGAATCCGACAATTTTAGCGCTGATTGACGTCAAACATGCACGTTTCAATATACTGTACTTCCAGGGAACCTTAAGAATCGACTGATTCTCCCAGTCGCCCATTTCTCATTGGTGTTAGAATCACCTAGTGGGTATGAGGCTTTGTTCACCCCTTACTACCTAACCAGCCAGGCGAAAAGCCGTGACCCATTGTTACCTCAGCAGACAGGTGTATACATACACCAAGGTAAAGTTAAGACCCAATCTCACCCCAGGTTCACCCCACCTCTCATGCAGACAATGTTAACACCCCGACCAACAATCGAGAAGTTTTCTCTTTTTTTTTTCCATATTTCATTGTGAAATATTACTGCTCAGTTCTCACTCATGTACCTATTTTACTTCTCCAACCTTTATGCTAAAGTTTTCTAAGATTCTGTAGTGATCATATTTACCAAATATAGAACTTACCTAGGATATAGTTACCAAATATAGAACTTACCTAGGATAATTGGCTTCTTGGTAAGACTCGCCTTCATGGTTCTAAAATAAAGCAATTAAAGTTTGCCTGAAGCTTCAGAAGTTTTTAATTGGGGGACACAGTCATATATGTAAGTTGGGACAGCATAATTTCTCTTAGATTTCTTTCCAGAACCGTGTATCCCTTCTGTTTATTCATCACGCTGTTAAATCAATTAGAACAGTTCAGTTTCAATAAGAACATAATCACTTGTGATAAAACCCATAACTCAAGTACGTGGACCTACTGTATGGCGGTTTGGCATTATCCTAAAGAGTTAATCTGTTTTCTTTGGCTGGATGGTCAAAGAGAAGATTCTATTAACAAGTCCAATTTAGATGAAGCTCTAGTTTGACAAATCAGCGCTAGGTGGGATGTTAAAATCACGTGACTCTGTGCACCCACAATGTATTGCTGCAGGTGACCCCCATGCTTTAGTCCTTCCGTGATCTAGTGCTCCCTTGCATAAGAGTCTAATCAACAAACGAAATTGGGAGGTTCTACAGTCTACCTCATCCATCAGAATCAAGTCAAGACTCCATGATCAAAGACTCTGTTAGCAGATACAATTTCCACTTTTTTTTATAAATTGTTTTTATTTTTTCATATCAAGTTACCTTTCTGTGTAGCAGCACCTTTATCTTCCTCATCGGCAGATAACAGGCTTTCTATTGAAAGGCCAGGGTTTTTATTGAAAGGCCAGACTTTCTATTGAACGGCCCCAATGACCTTTGGTTGTCAGCTGTGTGGGGTAAGGTTGTGGGTTGTCAGCGCTTGCAGTTAGCAGGGTTTGAATGGCTGGAGAATGGGGGAGGAAGTCAGGCCATTGCAGACCAACCTATTATCTCATCATCGGTCTCAGTTCATTCATGTCTGGCAAGGTAGTATATAAGGAGTTAAAGGGACAGGAGGTGGGGTGGGGTGGGGGTGGGTGGGGAGGGTTGGGGTGGGGTAGGGGAGGGGTGGAGGACTTGGTGGGGATCCAAGAAAGGCTGTCTTTTATGTCCACTCTTTTTTGGTGGTTTTTACCAGTTATAAGGTCTGCCTAGTGAATATGCATATAATATATACATGGAGTGTGCTGAATATATTATATACACACACACATACATACATACATACATACATACATACATACATACATTACATACATACATGCATGCATGCATACATACATACATACATACATACATACATACATGCATACATACATACATACATACACACATACAAAATAGCATCCAGACACATACGTGTATGCATACAGCAGTGCCATTGCTTGCCTTTGCTATTTCTTGTTCGTTCTGGTATCAGTTGTGGTGTATTATCTCATGGTTTCCACTTTCTGTATAGATTACACCTGCTAATTATACCTCAAGGAGGTAGGGAATATCTTATCTTGATCCCAATTAATCTGCAAACCGGGCTTTGCGTTTTGATGATTGCTATCTAAGATTCTAGTGTCTGTAAGTCTATGTACCATTGTCTTAATTTGAGGTCAGGCTTGTTATCCAACTACACGAGACTACTCTTGCGTATCTATGTGCCATAATATATCCCCCCCCCCACACAAGTATACATAATATTCATAATTATATTTGTATAATACATATTACATCATATATATGCATACATGTACCGGGACAAATCCAGGGGTTTCCAGGGAGACCAAAATCATTTCCGAATCCCCTTTTAATGTGAACTAAAACTTTTGCACTCTCACATGCTCTTTCACAAGCGCAATCACCCCTCTTTCAAAAAAGATCCCAGTGCCACTGTAACAATATACAAAATGTACAAGCATTCAGAGATATAATCACACATACACAGATATATATATATATATATATTTCCCAATCCCTTTTTGATGGGGACTGCATGAAACTTTTGCACTTCCACATGCTCTTTCACAAGCACACTCACCCCCCTTTCAAAAACATCCCAGTACCACTATAATAATATACAAATGTACAAGCATGTAGAGATATAATCACACATACACATATGTATTTCCCAATCCCCTTTTGATGGGGACTGCATGATACTTTTCCTCTTTCACATGCTCTTTCACAAGCGCAATCACCCCTCTCTCAAAAAGATCCCAGTGACACAGTAATAATATACAAATGAACAAGCATGCAGAGATATAATCACACATACACATGTGTATTTCCCGATCCCCCTTTGGTGGCTACTGAAATTTGTGCACATTCACATGCTCTTTCATAAGCGCACTCACCCCTATTTCAAAAAACACCCCAGTACCTATGTAATAATATACAAAATGTACAAGCATGCAGAAATATAATCACACATACACATATATGTATTTCCCAATCCCCTTTAAAAAGGCCTTTTGGTGGCGAATAAAACTTTCCCTCGTTCACATGATCTTTCACAAGCGCCTCTCTTTCACCCCTCTTTCAAAATACATCCAAGTGCCACTGTAATAATATACAAAATGTACAAGCATGCAGAGATATAATCACACATACACATATAGACACACCACGGGTGATGGGAACGGAAGTGGCCCTGACCCGTCGTGTGGCAAAGGGTCCCAGGGTCCCCTTGAGGTTTGGCAGCCTGCCAGCCCTGCTCCCAAGCCGATCATCTGTCTTCTTCTGCATGGGAGACTCATAGACCAGCCAAACTCTACCTGCCCTATTACCACTACCACAAGCAAAAAAAGAAAATGAAACACCGTTGGCAGAGTTGTCTTAGACGGTTGGGTGTTTTTGCCCACAAAACAAAACAAATGGAACCGAAAATGGGCATTTGAAGAGTTGTAGGGGATATGAGTCTTTGTATCATTATGTTTAGATTCACTTTCATCTATTGAAGAAACTCCTACTTTTTCGTTGATATAAAGTTTGTTTTTGATTGGTTGACAATCAATTTGTAAAATATATATTTGTTCACTTGGATATTTCTAGTTTACATCTAAAAGTTGATCATCTGTCTTCTTCTTCATGAGAGCCTCGTCTCCCATCCAAACTCTACCTGCCCTATTACCACTACCACAAGTGAAAAAAGAAAGCGAAACATCTTGGCAGAGTTGTCTTAGACGTTTAGGTGTTTTTGCCCACAAAACAAAACAAATGGAAGTGGTAGTAGAAAACGGGCATTTGAAGAGTTGTAGGGGATATGAATCTTTGTATAATTATGCATAGATATACTTTTATCTATTGGAGAAATCTTACTTTTTCATTGATATAAAGTTTTTTTTGATTGGCTAACATACAATTTATCAAATATATATTCGTTCACTTGCATGGGAGCCTCGTCTCCCAGCCAAAATCTACCTGCCCTTTTACCACTACCACAAGTGAAAAAAGAAAATGAAGGATCTTTGGCAGAGTTGTCTTAGACGGATACATGTTTTTGCCCAAAAAACAAAACAATAAATCGGGGATAGTGAACAGGCATTCTGAGTGTTCCGGGGAATATAATCATAAGTTCTTATTATACTTTTACTTCATTTGATTGAAGCAAATCCTACTTTTCATTGATATCAAGTAATTTGAAATCGCTGATACCCAATTTGTCATTATATTGAAAAAGACTTTAAGAATTACACACATCAAAAGTTTGGTGGATAGAGATTCATGATGGCTGCATATTCCTATACCAGAAATTAGACCTTATATTTTCTAGAACACTGGGACATCGCGGTTTGTTTTTGCTTAATAGCTGATCATGATGTCTTTCTCTGCCAGAATCTACCTGTCCTTATTTCTGCTACCCAAAGCTAAAAAAGAAAGTGAAACGTTGTTGGCAAACGTGTCTATATATTTACAAGGTACCATCTCTCAGCCCATAAAACAAAACAAATGGAGGTGGAGATAGTTATGCCCTGTTTCCACCAAAAGACTTTTCTTCAAACGATTCTAAAAAACCTATAAAAATCGTCCAGATTTTCAAATCCTGACAAATCTTTTAACAAATCTGTTGGTGGAAACAGAAAATCGTTCAAACGACCGATTTTTATGGACGATCTTTTACATTGTCGGACGACTGAGACCCCCCCAAGGACGATAGACAAATTATTTGACATGTTAAATAATTTCAGACGATTTTGGTTTGTTGGACGATTTTTCTACACAAATTTTGCATTCATCTTTTGGTGGAAACAGGAAATATTAGGACGATTCAGTAAAAAACAAATATATAGTAAAATAAAATGAATTTGAGGTGAAAAATAAAACTCGTATATGCTATCATAAAAAAATAAAACTATACTTGTTGAGTAAAAGTATTGTTTAATTAAATCGTCTGTCAAATCGTCTGTCAAATCGTCTGTCAAATCGTCTGTCAAATCATTTTAAGGTCGTTTGGTGGAAACAGAAAATCGTCCAAAAAATCGTGGCTGATGAAAGATTTTTTCTAACAGTAAAGTCGTGTGTATTTGTCAATTGAAAAAATCTTTCACTTTTGATCCAGTCTTTTTGGCGGAAACAGGGCATTAACATACATTATATTTGAATTGCTGTGTTGATACAACTATGTCTTTCAGAATCCATTATTTTTGATAAATTGAAGCAGGTTTTGCGTTCACATTAAGCGAAATTTGTATAGTTTCATTGATGCCTAATTTGATGAAAATCTATGATGGGAAAGTGTTTTAAAATGCATATCTCTTGATGTTTGATGGATACAGATAGGGATAGGCAACATATGCACATTCATACCAGAAATCAAACTTTATATGTTATGGTCCGCTAGAGCATATAATGTACTATATGCTGGATACATATGACTAATGTTAAAGACAAAGCCTATATTCTCACCGAGATACAACAGTCAGTGCATCCTTTCTATTACTAACCAAGAAATATGTAAAAAAAAGAGTAAAAATTAGTTATAACATAAAAAGAAATCATGGCGAATCTCACTTGCTGTCTCACTTGTGGTTTACATGACCACAGGATGTCATCATGTGTGCAAACGTTTTTATGTGGTATTTATAAAGACAGTAAAACGTTTTTAGGCGTCTAGATGTCATGTCCTAAGTATCTGTATGAAGATGTGGGCCAAGTTAAATGGCAAGAATATAAAAGATGTAAGAGATGTAAGAGATGAAAGTATATGATTAAACAGTAGGTCATCTTTTGGCTGTCAGGTGCTCTGGGAACCTTGGGGTTTGGAGGGCATAGTGTAATGATACAGGGACTTGATACAATTTGAGCAATGAGAATAACAGTAACATTTTCAAATACATTATTGGATTTACCAATAAATTATTGGATTTTGTATACTTGTGAAAGAGACTACTTTGTAAACTGATATTTTTTCATGATGATCATTTTCATTAACAATTGTTATATAATGGCATTTCAAAAGTAACACAATGTACCTTGTGACTTTTTATTTGTGTTTATTTATCGGTTGATCGGCTGATGGTTGTGATGATTATCAATCTGTCATTTTGATGAAAATAGGCTTGTGGTTATGTTGCTTAAACGTCTTTATTTTTTCTAATGTACTTGTGTATCAGATACCAATATGTTGGTATATGAAACGCAAACTACTTGCGTTTCCTATTTAGAGGGAACAGAACGCACCATGGAATGTACCTTTTTTTTATTATCATTATTATTAGTCCACTTCCTACGAGTAACATAAGATCTTCCAGTGGTTCTATTAATGTATAAACATATATACAAGGAAAATACAATTTGATGAATATATACAATGAGATGAACTTTCACATGCTACACACAATTATACCCTCTAATATCCATTTCCAAATCCTGCAAATTAAAATTCTATTCTTAATCATTCCAGGGTCGGGCTAACTGGGACCCCCGTGTGATGCTAACGGAGAACAGTACGGCGGAGGAGAGGGCCCGTTACGACTGCCCTCAGTTACAGTTCATGCGGTGTAACGACTGTCGGCCATGTAACGACACCGAGAGGGAGTGCAGGTCTATGCGGAAACTGGCCGCACGATGTATAGACGCCATCGACATCAATACTGATACGGTATGTATGATATATATGTTTCTTTTAAGGGTTGAATACTACATCAAAGCAAACTCCAGGATCTATTTGACAGTTATTCATTGTTAATAGATAATCACTTCTGAATCATTATGTTTCGAACGCTTAAGTAAACAAGTTCTACTTAAAGATCAGCAATTGTGATGCACGTCCCTTTGGTGCTGTTTTGAGAGTTGCAATTGTTTTTTATTGACAATGTTATAAGTCGGCAAAATTGGGAATGAATACTATAATGATTGCATGATAATCAGTTTGAAAACGAATGACAGTACCAACAAAATTAATGCTACCACCACATTGACCTCAAAATTTAAAAAAAAGAAATATTTTCAAACTTCATTTATAGAGGCATAATACGTTGACCGAAAACGTTACTCTTTACATCGGCCTATTACTTTTTGTGAAAAATATATCTGAGGTCGATACATCTTCAAAAAACTAAATTGGCCTGGTCATAATATTATCCTAATGACTTGGCAATAACTTTTGGAGTGTCGTAAAAGTTTTATGGGCGGCGTTTGGATTGCAATAATTATAGCTAAATAGTTATATTCCTCACTCCAGCATGTGGAATATATAGCCTTTACAAGAAATATCACAATTTCCATCTGCTGCTTCCCTTAGGACCCTGACGACCAGTGGAGCTGCCTGGAGAAGGGGCAGATGCTGGGTAAGGAGCAGATGGAGGTGGCCAAGCAGCAGCTGCTCGTTAACTGTGGAGGGGGTGGGCGGCGAGTTAAGAGAAAGATCCGCCGCTTTGCTGACTTCCCAGTCACCAAGTGGGACACCAAGATCTACTACAAGATCAGCGGCACACTCAGTGAGTCTCAAACTAAACATAAACAAAATTGCATTGAAATGTATAGGTGCACAAAACATTAATGATTATATCATCCATATTCATTTGTTCTACATCGGGCCTTCTTCCGACCTGCTCTGTATGCTACATCAAATCACAGTTAATCCTATCGTTCTTTAAAGGAATCTTCTAAATTATGGGTCTGTCCATTAAGTACGAAAGCATCAAAGGAAAGAGGGGGTTTTCAATCTACTACATTTTTTAAAGCCAGGCTTTATCAGAAATTTCTGAAAATGTGTGGAAAGCACGCATGTGTGATGTATACACATAAATATATCAACCACACACAACTACTTACAGATGGGTCTGAATAATCATGTTATACATATTTAACATTTTCTTTTTAATAAGGTTTTCATTATGACTTATTTCTATAATACTTCAAATCGAATATACCTAAACACTAATCTTTCCTTATCATTATGGCTGGAAAATCGGATAGACCCAAAGTAATAAGAACAAAAATTTAAAATGTGTATTAATTCCAGGATCGCACGAGGCTGACATCATCCGTAAAGCCATCGCCCTGTGGACCAAAGACACGTGTCTGGAGTACGCCGAGGAGCCCGTCGACATGCACCTGACCAAGCCTCACCTCGTCTTCTCCAAGGTCGGCGGATGGGGGTAAGGACGCATTAACGCATTAACTGAAATGTGCTTTAACGCATTAAATGAAATGCGCAATTAATGCGCATTATTTCATTCAAAAAAGCGACTAAAAATATTTGATATTTTCTAATACGTGAGCGGCTGTTTGGTTAAGTATCTATGATATTTTCGATGGATTGGGGGGGGGGGGGGGGTAAGGACGCATTAACTGAAATGCGCACTTAATGCGCTTTTTCTTTTTTATCTACAAAAGTGACTAAAATATATGATGTCTTGTAATAAGTGAGTTGAGTGTTTGGTTAAGTAACTAGGGTATTTCTGTGAGCACTTCAGTAAGTTGCCAGTTTTTATAATTACTTATTTGATTTGTATATAATTGTAAGTTGCTATTTTCATGATTACTTATATGATTTGTATCTAATTTGAAAGGTTACCATATGGAAACACTGCTTTCCTTCGGGAAATAAATACTAGATAAATAGCAGGCATATTTAGCTTAAAAATAGTGGAATAGAAAGTAAAAACCACCCCTTGAGGTAACTAGAAACAAGTCAAACCAAGTGGAAAATGCGCAATTTTCAATGTGAATTCAGCATCATTTAAAAATAAGTATTCTCATCAGACACATTGTCGACCTTTGAAAAATACCATTATTGGCCTATGGGCAAGCCCACACTGACTTTAAGCATAGAGATTATAATATATGTATGTCTATGCCTTAAGGTGGCCTTAAGCTACTGGAGGGGTGCCTCGTGATAGCGATAACCGCCATTTTCCCACTTAACCCTCTCTTAGTGTCCGGTTTCACCGGAAACTTCTTTCAATCACTATCCAGTGTCAGGTTGTTCATAAGAAAAATTACAAATAAAATCAGTACAATCATCCCTCTATCCTACCTATTAGAAGTCTCTTTGCCTCCCTTCCCCCAGGGAAGGTGTCTACATCTTTTTAACGAGTAAATACAATTTACTTGAAAATAGGAATTAAGCCCATGTTCTACTTGCCGATTTTAAGTAAGCGATTTTGTATCTTTATATCTTTCCCCAGAAATTTGGCTAGAAATCAAATTAATAGATATGCTTCCGACATTCCATTCTATATATAGAGACTTATAAAAAACGTTCTCATATACAATAATCCACTGATACCAAATATTCACCTGAAATTAGAAATTCAAGAAATTTAAAAAAATTGAAATGTTGAAATTTTGAAAGGTGAAATTTTCACCTTGTTTTCCACTAACCAATAATACTGCCGGGTTTTCTCTCTGAAAGGAAATCTCGGCAGTAAAATCGCTCAATTAAATATAGGCTTCACTTCAAATACACTGCTCCCTAGAATCCCATTATGTTTATCAACTAAGATCTGAACTAAGAAAGCTGCTAAAGGCACTTTCCCTTTAGATATTTTTGGCCAGCTTAAAAATCCAAAATTGCAATGTCACCTGCATAATAAAGAAGGTTTCCTGACAAGAAAACAGCAAAATAGATAGACCAGCAACACTATCAATAATTATTATCATCAGGGCTGGCAGATATGGTCACCAGCCTGTAGCCTAAACTCTAAACAACACTTGTAACAAATAACTTTTTTATTTTCCAGCTGTTATTCCTACATTGGTCGATCGACTGTGATTCCACAACCAATTTACCTCTCCTACAACTGCTTTTCCTCAGTAAGTTTCATTATCAATTACAATATAATTCTAAAAGTAATCAATATAAAATAATTATACTTAATAATTATACTTTGCCATTTGTCTAAATGGAGACTTATATTTAAGAGAATATTTATCAAAATCTATGTTGTTGCTGTAAGGTCTTTTTTCCCTAAAGGACATTTGAACACTCCTAAATTGATGGTCCTATTGCAATTACTCTATATTTTGGTTTTTCTATAAATTATTATTTGAATAAATGATGCTACAACAGGTGTGAGCTCAACAATCTGGTTTTCCGTGTATCTAATTATTTTTCATTTTTACAGATTGTCTACATTGCCCATGAGATTGGCCATTCTCTGGGTTTATTCCACGAACATCAGAGGTTGGACAGGAACGATTACATCAAGATATTAAAGCAGAGCATCTCCCCTGGGGCTGAGGGGAACTTTGCCATGGTCCTGGCCAAGTTTATAGAGGACAAGAACGTACCCTACGACCTCGCCTCTGCAATGCATTACAGGGCCAAGGTAAAGGACCGTTTGTTTGTAAAAACGTTCGGAGAAAAACATTTTTCCTATTCATTTATTTTCTTTTTTCTTTTTACATTATTCACATAATTTCTGTTGTTCATTTTATGTATTTCATCCATTTTATGTATCTCATCTATCTATTTTATTAAACTTATTTACTTTATCTAGTCTATATATTGTTCTTTCATTTTTATATTCATTTCATTTCATTTATTTCTTTCATTTACCTAATTTTAATAGGAGGGGGGTATATTCCTTTTGTGGGGACTTTACCTATAAAGAGTGTAAAATCCTTGGTCCTTGACAACATCTATCCTGTATTATTCTAGCAACAGGATCAAGCCCAAACAGAGAAAAGCTGCAACTGTTATTACAGAACCCAATCAGTTCCAATTAATCTTCAGCAGATAAAGATACTAATAATAACCTGATAATAAATCTGCATCTGTTGATTACTATAATCAAAACCTTTAATGATAAGATAGCATATGGAAATTAGTGTTACAATAACGAGACTATAATGTACTTCCTTGAAACACAAAATAACCACTAACATTTATGACGGTTGTCCTTATATTAGACATCCCATGGCCTGCACTGTTTTCTCTATTCTGTAATTATAGATCAGATTAATGATAGCCTTAAGGCCAATTAGATAGCATTAACACGGTTATGGCGGCTATAGTATTTATCTGGGAATCACTACTTCCTGTACTTAAGGTGTAATTATTTTCTTAAAGTATTACCTAGGTGCTCCCATACTGATTACCCTCCACTTGCCAACTGTGTGCAAAAAAAAGAGGATAAGTCTAGGTCATTTTAAAGTCTCATCCCACTAGGCTGAATCAGCCCACAATTAGGCTGATTCCTTGTTTTAGTAAGTAGCTGATTTGTGCAATGATTCAGGTTATCCGTCTTAAAGCACAATTGAAATGTATTACTTTAATCAGAAATCGGTTGGTCAATTATTATGACAATTGGTCGATTTTAGTACCAATCAGTCAGCAGACTTTGGTCGAATTTACCTAGTGGGTATGGGGCTTTAGATACCAAATTAAAGAAAAATGGGAAGTCGGAAACAGCTTGTTTCAGAGAAATGCAATTGATAAAGATTGATAAAATTGATCACAAGATATATTTCTTTAAATATAATTATTCTTAATTTGATCAAATAAGAGGGATTGTATGGCAATATGTGACTCTTAATCTAATAAGGATATCATACATTTTGGAACAGCTACATTTCTGAGTGGCCCATTTCAGGTAAAACGTCCCAAAAGGCCTTATTTTGGGTATCAAGCTGGTATGAGTAATAAGTGGAGAGAACTTGCAGAGATAGCAGTTGTAAAAAGGCGAGCCAAAACCACAAAGGGGTGGGTCAGGGAGGATCAAAGAACAGAGAAAACAAAGGAAACCATTGAGGACAAAAATATATGAAGAGCAAATTATCTCAGTTAGTGACCTAGGGCGTTTTCCATAGTTATTAGTAGTACCTATCTGCCAGGTGTTAACTACCTTTGGGGGCTCAAGACCACAACAACATTATTATCCTAACTATTGCATGGGCAGATCCAAGGGGGAGTCTAGGGGGTCCTGACCCTCCCCCTCCCCCTTTCATAGAGGCATAAAACGCACCCAGAGAAAAGAAAGTTGGGCATGTGCGCCAGAATGTGCAACATTTTATTACTTATTAGCTATAGCCTTTATGCTGACCCCAATTTGTGAATTCCTGTATCTGCCCTTGTGTTAATACAAATAATACAAATGTGTTTGCTTTATATCTAACCATATTCAGTACATTACACGTCGATGTATATAGACAAGAACTTTGACCTTTAATATCAAAGATCTAATCATACAGGAATCAAATTATTTTTATGAAAGTTACTAAAGATACAGTTTCCTACACATTCATTACAAAAGCAGAAACACAAGAAAATAAGCTTT
Source organism: Lepidonotus clava (assembly GCA_936440205.1). Lineage (NCBI taxonomy): Eukaryota > Metazoa > Annelida > Polychaeta > Phyllodocida > Polynoidae > Lepidonotus > Lepidonotus clava. Next base: position 14,004,332 of record OW387138.1, read on the forward strand.
TGCTAACATATTCCATATAAAATGAGACCAATGTAAGAAATAACAGTGAATACACACCACACCACACTGAGGGTCTACCACACATTAGTATTTCCCTCATGTCCCATGTCCCTTATAGCCTTTAGTATGTACCTGCTCGCGAATAGGTCTATCGGCTTTAAAACTTCCCTCAGGGGTATATATCTCAGAGAGAGTAGTTTACCTTTTGCAGTCGTTAACAGGGGGGTGCTCCAGGCTGCCATTGTTGTTGGGAGCACCACATAGTGATGGTTTCATTTCAGAAAGCACCCTATGTGACATATGTAGGAGAAAACCTCAGGAAAGTAGAAGTAGAATCACTTTTTTTTATATTTTTCATAGACAAATTAGAGTGAAAATGGCTTTTTTAATCTTTGCCCTCAGATATATCTCCTGAGCTTGACGTTTGAGAGATTTTAAATTTCCTACTGATTTTGTCTTTAGAATGTATGACGATTTTAAGCGTGATTCAAAGAAGTCATCAAAGTACCCATTTAAAGATATCATTCTCTTTAGAATATTTGTGACAGTATAGTATGCATATATAGAACAACACGAGTATGAAGACCACCAAATGTTGATGGTATCATTTATTGAAATAATGCTTATGTTTGCACAATGATTGTTAAAAGTTAGCATACATGATAAATAAAATAACAAAAAGTATTCCAATACTGCACTTACTGGAGATGTACTATATGAAGGTTTACTGAGGGCAGTGATCTTAAAGGACCTCTGAACTTAAGGGGAATCTTAAGGGGAACTCACTGTTTGACCCTTAAGGTGAGAGATGAGGGAGAAAGGTTAAAGTTGGGTGGAGGAGGGGAAGAAGGGGTTCCAATGGGAGTCTGAGAGCCTGGCCCTTAGGATCCAGAGGAGATCTAAAGGATCCAAACATGACACATCCATGTCTTGAGACCTCAGCCTAAGGAGGGCTGCTGTCAACAAGACCTTAAGAGGTGTAGGCAGTCTGCACCAACAAGACCCTGTGTGTTAGGGAAACAGACCAGCTTTATTCACCTTAAAGGTTCACTGTCTACTTAATGGCCAGTTCTATCCACATCGTGCACTTTGTACGCTTTGAATGAGGCGCTCCATCAATGCCTTGCTGTTGCCATCTAAACGCCTTGTCGTAGGCTTGTCGCGGGCTTGTCGCGACTTGTCATGGAATTGTCATGGTCTTATCAATGCCTCATCGACTGTTTTTTAGATACTTAAGTAAGGCATTACATCTCCTTAACATGGGAATACATTGGCTACAATAACACTACAATGGCACTAAGGTTTAGGCCTAATATGGACATACATTGGCTATGATGACACTCCAAAGAAACTATGGTATAGGCAATGGTGAGGATAGCATAAGCCTATGTTAGGCTTGGTTAGGCAGTTTTATGAACACATTTTAGTTCACTGCCACAGATGGCCCTTATATTATGCAATGAGAATGATAAGAAATACAAGATCATTTTAGTATGAGAACAACGCCATAGGGCATTGAACCTTTGTTTTGCTAATTAGCATATCTCTGAACACGATTTCCCCTTTTAGGCTACATATCCTTTAAAGGGATATTATGTGTCTACTAAGTCTTACTTGATCTGACATTACATATGAGACTATTATAATTGAAAAGTATGTAGCTGAAATGCTGCGCAGTTGTTTCACTTTTAAGACTTTAGGCTATTTCTGTCAAAACAATCTGATTTCTAGAAGGACATTTTCACGTTCCTCTGAAGCGTTTCCAAGCAGAAAGACAAAAGGCAATGATAACAATCGCCCCACTTGAGGTAGGCTTGAAGGTGCTAAAACCAACATGGGGACTGGATAGTGGGTGGTTCACCTTAGCCTCAATAAAACGTACAGGACTTTACCATGATGTAGTGTCCAATATCTCAGGTCAATCTGAGTTGACATTTTATTATCTACATTTATTTCATTTATAGAGAGTTTTCTCTAGCACACCAATTGACAATTTCTGAGACATACATGGTTGGAAATTATTTTTCCTAACATACATCACATTATGGAATGTAAAAATTCTAGGCTTATTATTCATCGCTTTTTATACAAATCTGTGCATTGATATAAATATATATATATAGGTATAAAAAACAGATGTGGTACCAACAATAATGCTCAGTTGCATACATAATAGTTCTAATAATACTAAGAAACTCGAAAGATTCTTGTCACTTCTATTTTTCTACCAGATTCTCCCAGTATTATTCTATTCATTGTGTTGGTAATGTACAATCAATATAAACGTTTATAGTCACAACCCAATCAGTAAAAGCCTTATCACCAGGTGACAAGAGGAAGAACCATCCCCTTAGCTTTCCTTATCTCCATTTGACTGGCACATGAAGGCAAGAGGAAATTGCTCTATTGAATGGGGGCCATTCGTTTTTCAGATCTCAATACTGACAATAAAAACTCCCAGTTTGAGTGTAGGTGTATGCCTGGATATGAAGATATACAATCCCCCATCCCTTTAAGATTGGAGTCTCTCTTTTGTTAACCAATATGTAGTCTTTTTATACCAAACCATGATACTGTCTCGCTTCCTTAACACAGCTGAACTGCCCTCTTTTTTTCTTTACCAATGCTATAGGTACAGAGGGATAGTGCTAAACTTCAAGCTCTAGTTCTATTTGTGATGGCCTAGGTATTATACTGTATTCATGTCTTTTTATTCTTTTTCCAGGCCTTTTCTGCAAATGGCCAGAATACGGTTGAGACTACAAACCCCCTGTACCAGCGTACTATAGGACAACGAGTCGAGCTCTCCTTCGCTGATCTCAAAATCATCAATTTGGCCTATTGTGCTGGTAAGTGCTACATTCAATTCTCAAAAAACATCTCAAAATTATCTTTGAGCATATGACTCCAATCTTCCCTTATTATTTTTTAACAAATTTGAATTTCCATCAAATTGGAGTTACTGACCTTCTTCATACCCCTAAGTGATAATTTTTACAGCCTGCAGACATGCCTGAACATCCCCCAACATTCAAATACCTTGTCTCCTATAGATCTGTTCAGCAAGAAACAGCTCATTTTGTGCTTCTTTTGTTGTGAGATAGCGATAGTTAAGAATTCTGGCTAGATATTATAAATGTTATTCTATATGAAGCATTGTACATTAACAGGACACATATCGTCATTACACTTTGAATATCTCATTAGAGTTGCATTTTTGGTGAACTTACAAGAACGTAAGAAAAGACGAACTAACAGGAGGTAACAGAAAATGTTCAGGTTTTGAGTTGTTTCTTGTATCCCAGATCTATAGGCCCTGCAGACCATGCCAGCCTTCATCACGTCCTACTATATAAACACTCAGGGCAGACATGCCTCCCAACCTTCCCCTTGTGACTTATTTTTTTAATTTTTTTTTTAAAGATCCTCTTGTGACTTTTTAATTATGTGATCAGGCATTCTGTCTGGTCATCAGTGAGTCATTAGGTAAAGTCTGGATGGATAGGTCGTTCTGGGAAATTCTAAAGAATTTGTACCATCTGAGCATATTGTATTGAGTCTAAGCATGAGGAGGTTACAAAGGCTGTACTCCACCAATGGGGGATGCTGTTTAGAAATTCTAAGTAGAAATGGCACATGTTTTCATGTAATGGTTGTTTAGTTAGGTGTGGAGCCTGAATGTTATGGCTGCAGAATTTAAAGCAAGCATTTTTCATTGGATGAGATGGGTCTTTTTGGTGTGAACTGTAGGTCTAATTTAGACAGTTGTAACTCTGCAACAAAAGTCCAAAACATCACAGAAAACTAAAAAACTAAATAATGTCAAAAAGGTTAGTTTTGTCGTAATTCGGGTGGATTCGAATGTGAATGCTTTCTTTTATGTTTACTTTCTCAAGCCTCTGTAGAAATTTGCCACTTTGCAATGGCTTTATCACGTTACTGAAATAAAAGTTCTCGTGGATGTTTTCTGGGCAAACATTTTTTCTTATGGGCCTCAAATCACCCCCTCGAGAAATCGTGGATGTTTTTTGGTCAGTACCCCTGGCTTTGAGTATTGAAGCTAGCTGTGCTCTATTACTACAGTAACTGCCCTTCTTCAAATGCCCTTTTATTGCTGCTGGTATCACCTGTTAGTATTGCTGCTATTTGCCATCAGGCTTTAAACCATTCAAAAGTAAGAGTCTTTGATGTTGAGATTTTACTGACTTCAGCAAGAAAAACCTACAAAGGAAACAGAGCCCCACTGTGAAACTGAAACCAAAAACTGATCATCCAGCAGGTATTTGTTAAGGATCAATCATAAAACAAGATGTAGTTGAAAGTGTTAAACTAGGTTAGAGTTACCACACACATTGATAAAGAGTGAAAGGTGGATTATGTAAAAATACAGGGGGAGTTATAACTGGTATACTAATCCAAAAAGCTGTAAATCAAGACCTAGTTCACACCAAAGTCATAATTACATTTGAGGAGACATTTTAAAACATCTCCTTTCTTGATGGCCAACAATATGCCTGTGGAAGTAGACTCCTGCAATTAAAGTACTTCCTTTCTAACAGAGATCAAATTCTTCTATTTGTATAAATACATAAATATGTGAGGTAACTCTTGAAATACTTGTCATATCTTCTTACTCAGATGGAACTATATCATCTGAAACACAACTATACAACATGGCCAAACACTCCCAATGTCTTCAATTGATTTCCAATCAGTTAAAGCAGATTTATTTTTTAAATTTGATTGATATTCAAAGCCTTTTTTTTCTGTTGCAGACAAATGTGCAAGCCGACCTCTTCGTCGTCGGTGTGAAAACCGAGGATACCAAGATCCAAAGGACTGTAGTCGGTGCAAATGTCCAGATGGGTTGGCAGGCACATACTGTGAACGAACTAAAGTCACCAGTAAGTCAAGCATTATACCTCTATTTGCTTTGTCATCTATTGCTATATATTTTTTATTGCATATCCTTGAAGATGATGTAGTGTTAGACGCGTGTCATATAATATCAACCTTTCTCTCATTGTTGTTGTTTTGAAACTATATAATCTAGGAAGGGATGTCAACATAGAGATACACCATGACATTACAAACCATTAATCATTACATCTAGAATAACAAACTTATGTCATGCTCAAATTTACAAAAGCCCATGGAAAAGATAACCCAATGTAAATGGATCCAGGGGAAATTCATAGCCAATCACTAGTTGTGTTCTCCCGTTTGGAAATATATACAGAAGGATCTGATAAATGTTCCTCCTAATAAGACATTCATATCAAATCATTTTCCATCATAAAGTTATGTTTTATTGTATTTTTAGATCAGTGTGGTGGAGACTTAAGGGCCATTCCGGAGAGCACCATGCCCCACATACGGGAGGTGAAGTCCCCAGGGTACAGCAGGGGCTACTATGATGTGGGAACTGAGTGCAGCTGGAGGATCAAGGTTAGTAAACATTTGGTTATGATTAGTGACCAGGTACTAAAGCCTCATACCCACTAGGTGATTTTACGGCGAGGTGATTTTATGGGTGACAGGGAGGATCGGCCGATTCTTAAGGTCACGTTTACGTATGGTATATTGGAATGTGGAGGTTTGATCTGAATCGCCAGTAAAATCAGCCGATTCTAGGGGCAAAATTGCACCAATGAGTCGGCCGACTTGTTTAAAATCGCCTAATGGGTATGACCCTTTAGGTTATGAGCAGTGACAGGTTTCATAGGTTTGAACAGTGACAGGTTTCATAGGTTTGATCAGTGACTGGTTTCATAGGTTTGATCAGAATTCATAGGTTACAATCAGTGACAGGTTTCATAGTTTATGATAAGTGTTAACTTTCATAGGTTATGACCAGTGACTGGTTTCATAAGTTTGATCAGTATCAGGTTTCATAGGTTACGATCAGTGACAGGTTTCATAGGTTATGATCAGCAACAGGTTTCATAGGTTACAATCAGTGACAGGTTTCATAGGTTATGATAAGTTACAGGTTTCATAGGCTATGGTCAGTGACTCATTTCACAGGTTATGATCAGTGACCAAAATTATTGAGATTTGGTCTCATAAGCTAAGTAAGTAATTTTGTGGTTCCTTTACCTATGGACATTTGTTTTCCTTATGGAGGAACGTTTGAGCTTAACTTACCTGAGTCTTTGGAGGTCTACCATCTTATTTTTGAGCAATGCCCAGATATCCAAAAACTTGCAATCCATGTCTTTGCTGAAGCTCGTTCTATTGTATAGAGTCTTCAGCCATGCAAACTCGCAGGAAATATGAATCGCATGCACCACGCTATGAAATCAGATAGAAAGTGTTCACTCCCTTCCTGAAATAAGGATGACAAGTGAACAAAAGAAACATGTAAACACACAATATATTTAACCAAAATCCTCAGATAATAGCCTTGGGTGTGGCCAGATTTCTGTGTGCACTCCGAAAGCCCATCCGGAGTCAACCATTTACCATACCAACCCGTCACTCCCCATAGCCCTCACATCCCTCACATCCCCATCACCTTTAACTATCACCTTGAAGTTTGCATGTCATATGCCTTTGCACAATATTTACCCTCACAAACGTCTGTAAACACGTGAGCACATACTGTTTGTAGGAAAGGTACTGCAGCTATATCATATATGGGTTAGACCAAATATTCTGTATTTTGGTAGCTAGTGTATATGGTTATATAAAGCCTCTGAATGTCATTTATGGTAGGCCTTATCATCATAATTATAACAGTCACAGCAATTCTCCTGAGGGTAGTAGAAAATGCCTTTCAATGTTATCATTATCATCTTCTGAAGGGTAGCTAGTACATAAACCATACTTTATCCTTGCATTACCCAACATAGCAGTACCATTCTGCAACTATACCATTGTAGCTAGTCAGTTACTCACTAAATGTCAGGTAGCAAATAAGTTATCGTAATGTCGTTGGAGACCTCACCAAATCAAAACGTTATCATAACTTTACATTGCAACAACATTATTGTAGGCGATTAAATCAATCTTACAAGAACTGGAAAAAAACAAAATAAAACAAACGTCACTGCAACGTTTTAATAACGTCACTCACCTAGCTTAGTATAGGTACCCCTAGCTTTGATGTTCCTTGCAAGTATCCAGTCAGCTTACGATATAACAGAACCGTTGTGCGACCATACTTTTTTTTAGTAAGTTTGTTTTTTACTGAGATGGCACATAACAATTACGTTATTGATGGTGAAGTTGAATCCTCACCAAATCAGAATGTTATCATAACATTATTACTTGGTGAGGTTAGGATGAAACCAAAGTAGAACATTATAAGAACATTCTGTTGAGGTTCAAGAATGTAACCAAAATGTTGTAATAATGTCACAGTGCAACGCCGAGTCAGTACGTTGCAGTGACATAATTAGAAGTCATCAAAAGAACATAAACAGAACCAAATATAGAACCAGCCAGAATGTTCTGCAACATTATGATAACGTAGCATCCTTGGATAGGTAGAAGTTGGTAGTTTTACAGTAGATCTCCGGCTTTAGGTAGGGATGGGGCGTCATAAAGCATCCTTAGGGCAGAGACCCCCTTGACACCCTACCTGACACTGTGTGCACATGATTTGTAAGTCTGTGGTAATATAGGCCAACATGGGAGAGGATGTGGGACAGGTTAACTTAAACGTTGGAAATGGTCTGCTGGGAAGAGGGTGCCACTTATTATAATATCTAAGTGACTCTTTTTTAAGACAAATTATATCATAATTAGTCATGAGAAAGAGTCTCTAAGCCCAAAAAGAAGATAAGGTTGAAATGTTGTGCTGTTAATTGGGAAACCTGTATTATAAATTGGAGTAGATCTTGGCATTTCAGTAGTTCTGTTACCTAATTAAGAGTCAATGATAGCTTAGAACAAAATTGATTAATCAGTTAAATATAAAGAGAGAGAGGACGTAATAGGCATTTAGTTCTTGTCTATTTTACTATGCAGCACTAATTTAACCCATCCAGAAAAGGAGGTGGTGTATTTCACAGGTTATCCTCTTTTAAATTGAGAATAGTGACCCCCCTCCCAAACATACAGTGATAAAATATGAAAGGGAGAAAGCTAGGCTGATGCTATGCCTTGAACATCTGACTGTGACATAACTCTACCACCAGATCAAATAACAATCACATAAGGATAGACATTAAAAGATGAAACATACATCTGTGCTTTGGGTTTCCCTATATTTCTATAATGGTGAAACTAGACATCAATGAATGATTTGATTGTGACATATGTGATAGGGTAGGTTTTCAGTTCTCGCTGCAGCCATGAGTGGATGATATATTATGACACATAAATATAACACTTACAAGTTCATGTGAGGTGTCCCTGATACATATATACACGCAAGTGATAAGCGCTGGATACGGGGACATCCAGTGGCTATATGGTATAATATAAGACAACAAATATTAAATTCCCCTTCATAGAAATGTTCTAGAGGTTTTTGTAAACCATCCCTATACACCAATTGCATTAATCAATAAAGGTATTAATGCTGGAAATAGAATCCCTTTCAAATGATATCTGATATATAAACATTGCAATTAATATAAATTGAATCACATAAACACTAAGGTGAATCAGTGCGCACATCGTCCCATTTCTTTGTAGATTTAGACCAACAATCAGTATTGAGATAACATACATGTATGTACTATATGAATCAGTGCTAAATCAGTCGAATATTCAAGTAAAATCTGTCGATTTCAGCACCGATCAGTCAGACGGCTTAGTCAAAATTGCCTAGTGGAAATGGGGCTTTAGCGGCTTTAACATGTTCTTTTCATATCATTATATTTAATAGGTATGATCACATACGTCTCTAACCGTGGGGGTTTCAGGGAAGAATAGGCCCACAGTAGCCCCGTGTGATTGTATAAGGTGATGGTAGGGGGGACCCAGCACTGACCAAGTGGTTCTTGGGGTTCAATTCCCAGTTGGTGCTGAGGATGAGGATGAGGTTTTGATCCCCTGCTGTTTGAATGCCCTGTCACCTTCATCTCATAGATACAGTCACCAAAGACAACGTTCATCCCAATCTGTTCTCGCCGTGAATATGACCTTACTTGAGGAAACGGTGTAAAGCATCCATTACTGACTCACTCATATGTCTCTAACATGACTTTAATTACATATTTATCTACTCCAGGCTCCTCAGGGGTACCAGGTGAAGCTGAGGTTCAGGGGAGAATTCGGACTCTACTGTTTCTCCAACCGATGTCGCCATTGGGTGGAGGTTCGCACGAATGGTGACCTGGGCAGGACTGGACCTAGGTAAGGCAATATACCACTTTCTGTTTTACAGATGACAAGTTGCTTTGCCAGGCTGAAAAGCATTGGCAATGACAAACTCTTTCAGGATTCGAACCCACAACCTTTTGGTTAGGAGGTGGGGTCCTATCTAGTACATCATAACACCACATAGAGGATGAAAGTGGAACTAAATGAAGGGGTCGTGACCTAATTTGCTGGCTCTCACAGGTCCTTAGAGCAGTTTAATAAAACAGCAACCAGATGGACAGGCTGGTAGCAGCCTATTTTGCTGGTTCTTGGTAGTACTTGAAGTCAGTTCAGTGTATAGACTGCTACATGTGTGTCAGAATGTGTTGTAAACGAAAAGCTCCTACATCCTCCAACGGCTGAATTGAAGATTGTGTGTGTCAGAATGTATGCGTAATGGAAGGTCTTCCTCACATACTCAACCTTTTGCAACAAGTATTCCATCCCTAGAGATATAGATTTATGCGTTAATGTTCAGTTCTAACCTCTGCTTGTTGTTCTACAGGTTCTGCTGCTCGAGAACACCTCAGGAGATCCTGGAGTCTGACGGTAACGAGATGTTGGTCATCTTTAGGTCAATCGCTGATACTAGAATTATCCAGCAGAAGAGGGGGTTCAAGTTTGAATACTATGCTAGTAAGTTTCCTCAGTGAGATACATAATATCTATACTATTATTCTGAAAAGATGGTCAGCTAGAACAAAACACAATGCTCCCTAAATATTGAAATATTGAATATCAAAGGCCAATTATACACCATAGCAGTTCCATGGTTTGGTATATCATGCTATATGCATATGTATCCAGCACAAAATAATGTTATGATTCTAAGTTTTATTTGGGATAACTGTCAATGTAGGTCTTAATTCTGGATTTTAAACTAGCTCTCAACAAGTAAAAACATAAACACTGTTTTTCCATGTATTTAGGCCTATGCATTCACATATTGTTTGAGTCATAACTGAATAGTAAATGAGAAGTTTCCATTTAAAAAACATTATGAAAGGATTTACATATTATTATTTTCCATTTATATTTCCAGCCAAGAAACGGTGTCCTAACAGCCCGTGCCGTAATGGTGCTACTTGCTGGCAATCGTCACCTAACACACAGGTGTGTGAGTGTCGGCCCAACTACTACGGACCCTACTGCGACCGGTACGGACGTCAAACCACAACCACTACCACAACCACAACACCTCGCCCAACAACAACACGGCCAACCACAACAACAACACGACCGACAACAACAACAACGAGGATGACACGACCTTCAATTCGCAATGATGAAAAAAGCGATATTGTCATTCTGCTTGATAGGAGTCAGGATGATAACAAATACAAACCATGGAGGGAAGTGACAATGTTTGTGCGCTCTCTTCTGCAGCACACTGATTTATCGTGGAATCGCGACCGCGTTGGTATCATTAGCTATGCCAAATATGCCAACGTCTCTGTCAACTTGGGAAGCCACAGCAATGCTGATGGTATAGTTGATGTAGTTCAGGGCATCAACCTCCAGAATCAAGAGGCCAACCCTTATAAAGCACTCTGGCTGATGCAGCATGAGGTGCTTCGTAATCGTAACCAAAACCGACGAGGAGTTCCTGATACTGCCATCATCATCACTGATTCTAACTTCCCAGACAACTTCCCCCAAGGTATCATTAACCAGGGGGCTATGCAGGCTCGTCAGGCGGGGATTCGGATTATCAGCATAGGACTTGGTGACCGCGTGCTGCACAGCACGTTGACCGCTCTGTCTGGTCATGATGACAACTCTTTCGTATTGCCCTACTCAAGGTTGAGAGATGCTGGCATAGCTCGAAACATCATGTCACGTGTGCGCTATTTAGGTGAGTTTAAAAAAAGTATACAACTAATTACTAATAACTAATTACGTTAGCTAGGAGCCTTGTTTGAAACTCACTTTTACTTTGAAATATAGGTAGCATCTATAATTCAGGTACCACTTTGGCCGACGCCTTTAAATACATCCTTGATTTTTAATAAAGGAAAATGTTTACAACCATTTAACCTCACATATGATAGAAGACATTTTTCATCCTCATGCATTTGCGACAGAGGAATAACCAAAATATGATCCATGGACCTTTTGGTTTATTAGTGTCATACTCATAAACATATACATACATACATACATATATAGCTAATCTACTTATTTCGCACACACATTGAAAACTATAGTGTAAGAGAATTATTGCTGCTAACAAATTAGAGAGGTCGTCTCGATATAAGGTAAAAAAAGAATCTGCTTTGGAGAGGAAAATTAAGTATATCTCATCTTTTCGTCTTTCAGTACGATATGGTCAAGTACCAGATCAGACTACCACAACAACGCGCAGGCCATGGTTCAAAAGAGAAACCTACCTCAACCCCCAGAGGCCAACAACAACATCAACAAGACGTCCGACAACTACAACCACAACAACCACAACAACAAGACCAACAACCACAACAACAACACCCACTACTACATCTACAACAACAACTCGGAGCTCGCGACAGGTGGAAACATGCTTGTGGGAAAAGGCCGGTAACTGTTCCCACAGTTGTGGGGGTTGTGGACGTCAGCAGTGGCGCTACTACTGCACCCGGCCGAATGGAGTGAAAACTGAGTAAGTACGATTGATTGAAAAAATGTCATCAATGTAAAGAGATGAAGGAATAAACAAAGAAAAGGTTATCTCTATGCATTCTCGGAAACACTATAAAATCAGTTATCAATATTATGAACATTTATCCTATAGAGGTATAAATGAGTTAATATCATTTACATCACATAATTACCAATATGAACTGCTGCTATTTTATCAAATTTTGGCTATTATGTTTATAAATATTTATAAATAAGACAGGGTTAATTAAGGCATAAATTACAAATCCATTTCTTAAGCGTAATTCATGCTAAAGGAGATGGGTCAGGGGTCTAGACAGCCACTGTGAAAAACAAACTGGATGCAGACGCTTACAATTAAACCTTTTCTGTCCACAGGATTGCATCTCGGGAGGAGTCGTGCAATGAGAAAAAGTGCCAAGGGTGGTGTCTTAGATATATTGGCAGAATTTACTATGTGTAAGTACTCAATTGATTAAGATAGCATCTATTCTAATAGATAATGTAATTCTAAGCCATACAAAAAGTATCTACAGCTCTGTTAAGATTTAGGGAAAAAAACATTGAAAAATGGTACCCAAAAATGTATAAGATAACCAAAAGTAATAAAGTTAATAAATATTTCAATACTAACTTGTGGCATTTGAAGATGATGTGCATGGTTCTTTTGTAACCAGACAGATGTATATATCTAAGAGTTATTTATGTTTTGTTGCAGACCTTGTGGTCCAGAGTGCTGTGGTAACTACAAGCCACAAGGGAATCGTTGTGTGCCAGATAACTACTACAGACAGTGACGTTCACACCGTCATCTAGTGTAGGAAATGCTAACTCCACGACGACTATGTCAAAAAAATCACGTCAAAAATACGTCATACCTCACGAACTGAGTACGCATTATACGCGTACGTGACTATGTCTCCCTCTATCAGAGGGGTTAGAAAGAACGCTACCTCAAAGTGCGCATGCGCATGCGACGTCAAAATGACGTCAGGATCACGGCGCCACGAGAATTCGCGTGATCCGCGACTTTCTCAGGACTGAAGCCTCCTTTACAGCTTTTTTTAAAATCCTTTTTTAATCCCGCGATAAGCGAAGAAGGAAACCCCCTATCCTGCAGACTAAGAGTCATGTACTAATCCTTTATTCACTTCTTGCACGGATCCGCCATCTTGGATATCCCCAGGAATTCATAGACTGAAAACGAGGCGAGAATCCACTGTGTCCCATGAGGCAGTTTGCACAGGCTATATTCATAAGCCTCAACAAAAAGTAGTTAAAACTTTGTAACTTCATTTAATTTTAATCTCGAATTTATGAAATGTATTGCAAGAGCTCGCACACCCACTGAGAAGAGTAAGTAAGTATTCAGGGTAATATAGGAAATACGCCAAAGGTTTATGACTCAAAAAGCGAGTCGCTGATGGGAAGTGATGTCTGAAATAGATACGACACTAACTACGCAATTTGTGATGCTCACATATTGAGACTGGGGGAGATCTTATGAAATCTTCATTTGATGCAAGACTTGGCAGAATTCATTGCAGATAGCCGCTGACTATTCCGTACGCACAACGGATTGCTGCTAGGACTTGGTATATAAGTCTATTAATTGTGACTTGATTTATGTAGTCATTGATCTTAATAGGATATACATCCCCCTGTATTATTTTGCAATTGCGTTCTATTCAAGATCTAAATATTGCAATATTTACTATAATGCAAGCAATATGTATACATGTTCTAGGAGATCATGCAACAACATCCTTCCCAGTAACAGCCTAGTTGTGCTTCTTCCATTGCGTATGTATGCGTGTGACATCATTTTGTTAGGCCTATAAATGTGGGTCACATAACCTGAGTATAATGATGTCAATGAGAACGACTCAGGATGTGCGTCATAAAATTTGATGTATCACATGGAATAGTTGTTACTCACCCAATTGGTGCTAAGAAATTCATCACCCTTTTGTTGAAGATAATCATAGATAAATAGATATCAAGAAGAAAACTATTGATTAAATGATAATTTAAGGGAAATAATTTATTGCTAAAAAGGTCCTTTTTAAGTATAAGGAGTGAATAGAATTAGGGTAATGTAACTGGGATTATTCTGGTGTTACAGTCATATTCCCCTGATTGAAATGAAAAGGCCAAAGATATAGGAATACATTCTAGGTTAAGATATCCCACCATGTGAGTTGGATATTTAGTTGATCGTTATTTGTCAGATTAGGACCATACTCGATAAAACAATTATAACATGTAAATTATTCCAGTACCCATCATCTAAGAGATGACGTGTTAGATTATGGAATAGGACCTGTTCAGTTTCTATTCTTGTGGTTTCTACTGAGAGTGTGTACCTGTAACGCTGTAAATATGACATTGTTACTATTTATAAAGGCATTATTAATTCCTCCTGTATCAGTAAGGTTACTATGAGAGAAATATTATTATGAATGGTGTATAGTGCAATAACAATGTATAAATGGTTATTTTTACCTCCCCACCTGCAGCTTGTAAGTGATTTTCATGTTTTGTACACTACATAAATATAGACCTTTATATCATAATTAGGGATTATTGAGCTTTGTTATTGGGGCCATTAAAGTGCATTAAAGGTAATAGAAAGGTAATCTTTCATGACCTTTCCTAGATTATAAAGGTCACCCTGAAAAGGTCTTGTAAAGGTGTCCTTTCATTACCTTTCATATACCTTTAAGGAACAATAATGGCTGGAGTTACAAAACTGAATGGTTTATAAAGGTCTATTTTTATGCAGTGGTACTTTCTTCATGTCTGTAACCTAACATCATATCATTGAACATACTCTGTATCCAATTCACCCTAAGGTAGAGTCTACTAAGTCATAACTTCATCATGAATATCTTTTTTAATTAACCTTTTTCTTGCAAGTCCACTACAATGTCACGCATGTGTGTGCAAAATTGATGTGGAATTAGCATGGGGTTTGATCATGTCTAGGAAAAGTATAGTAAAATTTAAATGAGATATGGCAATTTGTCATAGTTATGTAATTATTGTATATATATAGAATATCATATTTAGAGAAAAATGAAAATTTGTTCATCCGTTTCACCATCCATTGTACTTCCTCCAGCCCACCCGCTAAGTGTTTGACTTCGCTGCATGATCCATTTGGTCAACCCTACACATCTGTGATGTTTCAATTTGCATATATATATATATATATATATATATATATATATATATTATTTACATATATAATTATGTCATCCCCACCCATATGTACATAACATAGGATGTCGTACTTGAGTACTGAAAGAAAATAAAAAAAGAACCTCAAGCCATGCGGTGTTTCACTGTATTTTGTATTGATTTGGAAATAAGTGAAGTAGTTAGATGGTCTTTGAGATTATCATAAAAGGAACGTGGATAAACTTAACTGTGACTAGGCAATGAATACAAAGTTATGATATCATATTCACTAACACTATTTAACATTTTTATGAAGCAATCAACTCCCACTTTGAATTGCAAGAGAACAAGAACTTATCCTTAGAAATAATTACAAAAAAAATAGAAAGAAAGGACCATAAACTTTAGTTATAAATCTTTAAATCTAGATGCCCAATGAAGATGGCTGATGATTATATCTCACTTGTTTAAACAAATCACACCAGGGGGCAATAATATTGTCTACTATACTGTGGCTCCAGCTACTTGGGTAGAAGACTACATAAGCCATTGCCAGATTCCAATAGTGAACAACACAGAATGTTAACTAATAAACTAATAAACTCTCACAATAAAGAAAATGAAAGAGAGAACTCAAACAATTGGTACTTAGCAAATAAATCCTTATGAAATACAAAACAAAATATACATGTAGAAATAAAACAAAATTTTCCACCACTTGTTCATAATAATCACACCAGGGGGCGATAATGTTGTCTACTGTCCTGTGGCTCCACCTGGGCCAATATCTTCTAACTAATTTGACTGATCAGGGAAAATTTGATTAGAGTCCCATGACATGATGGGGGCGATCATCTTATCTATTACTCTGCGGGTCCACCTAGTTGGGATCAAAGACACTACATGCTTATTCTAGCCTAGCACAGCAAGCTCAGCTCTCCTTCTCGCTCTGCATGTAGCCCTAACTCAAAAGTGGAGATTTCTGGATATAAGGTGGCGCAAATTGAACGGTAGAAATAATACATACCCATGCTTTGATAACCAAGATGTAATCATGGTACACATGTTTTTGTGCAGAAAATATTTAATAAATTCTGCACCAGCTGATTAAATTTTTGAATCTGCCTGCCTTTCAAACATGGCTCTTGTGTGCACCCATCAAAGGCAACAGTAAATGTCGTAATTGACTGTATCACTTGCTGTATCTCCGAGGTAGGAGAATGGCAACACCTTCAACAAACAACTGCCATGTAACCTCATACCCATTGCAACGAATCCAGTGGGCCCTATTTTACTTTTTTTTGTACTCGTTGATGTATGGAATTAGAGACAGATCTATACTCTGTGTGGTTATTTCCAGATAACCTACTTTCTTTTCCTTCAGCAAAGCAAGACAATGACCTGGTCTCCAATCTAGAATACACCACAATCTTTAGGAGTAGATGTTACAATGCTCTCCGTCCATTTTACAGGTAATATTCCATTGATAATTGAGATATTAAACATAATATTTCTGTTAGTTCTAAACTGCACTTAGTGAACAGGTCTTTTAGACATCTTGAATCTATTCTCTCTAGAGACCTTTTGTCTAACAACCTTTAGGGCTCCTTTGTTTAACAAATAGGAGTTCAAATGTACTGTTAATATTATCCTGTTTCACACTCGTTTTATCCTTAGTCTAGGCAAAAATAATATAGCGACACAAAGATGGGCAAGTCTGAACATTCCATATGGACCTTTCGTGATATCCCCGATAGTGGCGCTGTCTATGAGACTCCATGCAACCTGTTATGATGTGCCCGTCATTGTTTTTGTGACGCCCTCTTTGTTTATGAATGACATCACGAAAACGGCAAAAATGACGTCCGCAATGATGGTCACGTCATAATGGGTTGCATGGAGTCTCATAGATGGCGCCACTATTGGGGCATCACACTGAAACTTACTGCAGTCATTAATCTTTCCTTTGTAGAATCGTTGGTCTATGTAGCATCTGATACTGTATGGAGTCTGATATGTAATGCATACACCTAAACCTAATGGGTCATGCATGGGGCGGGTGTGCTGAGATTTGTGAAAACATGCATACATATTTAATGGAAGGCTCGCCAGGTGAACAAAACTACATTCATTACCTTAGCACAGATGTTACAAACATAAGTGTTATTTCAAAGGAAAAACTGTGATTTCCTTTGATTACATACTTTGGTACCATCTGTTTCACCTCTCCATTCAGTATATCACTGTGCAAAAACTAAAGTTCCACGAATTTCAAATTGATGTTCACTCTTTTATAAGCTCTTATTCAGACACATTGTGTTCAACTCATTTTCGGTTCTAAAACTTTTTAAACATACATATGTGACTTAAGTGGGGTATTATTATGGTGAAAATATGCCCCTCCCTTCTGAAAATAATTGACAGCCATACATCTTGGCTGGGGATCTAGAAACCACAATTTGATTGGTTGACCTTAGCCAATCAGAGTGGTTTGAGCCTTTTTCTTGAATTTTGGAAAGGTACAGACCACTGCCTTGGCCAATCATAATTCTCCATTATAATCTAATGGGGGCCCAAACTCCCCCTGGTGCCCCCCCCCCCTCCAGGAGGATTCAAAATTGAAATTTGTATAATAACTGTCTAAACCTTGCAGAGTTATTCTCCAATCCATATCCAGGCACTCATCATCTACGTACATCTGCCATCCTGTGTATGTAAGTAGCATTTTCCTTTTCTTCCTCACAAAATAAGACTGAAGACAAGAAGCTAAAATAAAATGGAAAAACCCATATTCAAATACAACATTACTATTTTTGCACAAACATGATCTTTTTATGACAACAAGTGTAATTTATAACCTATCTCTCAAATCAGCTATTGCCCGCGTTACCTTTTACTTTTGCAACTTGAGAAAGACAGCTATCATCTCAAAGAGCAGGTGATTTGGTAGCAACAATCAAACATAATTATTTGATCTGAAATCGCAGAGCAATGTACCTTCAAATCGAAATAATTTCATATTGTGATTTAGGGATTTGCTACGATTTTATGGACAATCATGCTGATTCATTGCCAGAAAATCGTAAAGAGGAATATAGTTTAATGATTATTAGTTGTACAATGATCATTGCAAATGAATATAATTATATCTTAGATGTATAGGGGAGAAAATTCTCCTGGGTAGTCTTAACTAAGGATGCACCCAGAATATTAGGTCCGACGTGGGCATGTTATTAATTTTGTCCTCTTATCATGAAGCCTGTTCAAGAAGTAAAGGCTGTATTCCACAATACGTTCAGGGGCACTCTCATTGCCTCTAAGTAGGAAACGCAAGTAGCTTGCATTTCAGATACCAAAATGTTGGTATCTGAAACGCATCTGAAACGCAAGCAACTTGCGTTTTCTAATTAGAAGCAATGCAAGTGCTCCTGAACGCATTTTGGAATGTACCCTTTATTATTGCGTTCGTACTTGCGTACGCGTTGAAGAAACGCAAGCACAACGTATCATGGAATATGCCTGGCATTGAAACATGTTGCGTTCATCACTTGCGTCATGGAATGTTTCATTTGACTTGCCTGAGTGCATGAACAATGCAAGCGGCTGGAACCCATCATGGCATATAGCCTTGAACATGATGGTTAAACTTTTACTGAATACCATACCCAAAAGAGATATTTAATTACATTCGAATGGTTCCATTCAGGTCGTCTTTTTTGTAGACCAATAAATCTGCACACAGTTAAGATTAAGATCCGGGAGTGTGCAATAAAAACCAGGTTAAGAAAAGATTTCCACCTAACCTTACGAAACATCTATATACCAAATTCATCTTAATTCAAACAATATATTTAGCCCAAAGAAATTTGGTAATACTAAGAAGGTAACTCAATTACCAGAATCGTTAATTCCGAACCCAATACTCTATATCAAACAACGCACAATGCTAGCAAATCAATAATTGACCCACAGTCACCAATTCAAACATGGGGTATGTAAATACTATATTCAAGACCAATAGGTCAAGAAAATATATACTTAAGCCTGGATTCCAGCAGGAGATTCTGACCATCGCAGATTCAGTAACTTTTGCTTTTTATTTGGGTATAATATAGGAAACCATTAAGCTTCATACCATGTGAAGCGTGATTAAAAGCCTAATGCATTTAACATGCCTTTAATAAGCCCTTCTCACTGGCTATTCCTAAAATTAAAACCAAGATTGACTTTTTTAATACAGTATGCTGCTTTTGTTGGGTCAAGACTTTTAGCATACATAACCTATAGGCCTACCTCGGGTGACCCTAAAGTGCCATACCAACTAGGCGATTTTGGCTGAGTCGGTCGACCTATTGGTCCTAATATCGGCCGATTCTACCTTAGAATCGGTCAATTTTAGGGCCAATTCAGATCAAACATGCACATTTCAATATACCGTCCTGACAGGTGATTATAAAAATGGACCGATTCTCCCAGTCGCTCGTCGCTCGTTGCCGCTGAAGTCGCTTAGTGTGTATGGGGCTTAAAAGTGGTATTACCCTACATGATTTTGACTGTTATATGGATATGAGATGATTTATAGAGAATTCACATACAGGTGTGATATCATTGTTAAAAATGGCAATATGGAGTATCTCACATAATGTGTAACAACACATTTTATCTGTAATGTGTGCATTTTTCAGTGGCGTATTATAGTTCAAGTCATGTAGTGTTCAATGTGAGTAAAGGCCATAGTCCACTAGGCGGTATTTGCTTGTGCTAACATGAAAAAAACGCAAGCAATCTGCTGCAAACGTGCTTACAGTAGAGTACCACAAGGTTAGGACCCAGGGGGGTTCCTGACTCTTGACCCCCCTACCCCTTTTTGGTGGAGACTAAAACTTGCCACAATGAATAAAAAAGTATGCGCGTGTGCGCAAATGCATACTGTTTTATATAGTACTTAGCCTATATGTAGACCCCCTTTCTGACACATATGCATCCACCGCTGCTGACACAGTTCCCTGATATGAGTCGATAAAATAACTTATCGACATTAATGCTGGGGATCCACGACGCGATTTTGGACCCATTTATGGTCTGATTTAAGAAATGGATTTGAAAAATGACGGTTATTCTATAAAGAAATGTTATTACTAAAGCCCCATTCCCACTAGGCGATTTTACCGTTGCTGATCGACGGCCAACTGGCAGAATTATCATTGTCGTCACCGAGCGACTGAAATAATTATCAGGCAAGTTTGATAAATTTCGGGCGATTTTCCCGACAATTTTCCCGGCGATTCCGTCGCCTGTCATTCATCGCCCAGAATGGTCATCATACCAACGGAAAATAGCTGGACGATTATGATCGCATGGCGATTGTGCAGGAAATTTGATGCCCCTACCATCGCTAGGTGACAATAAAATTGCCTATTGGGTATGGGGTTTTATTAACTATTCCTAAATTCCTCTGACAACAAGGAAATGTTTCACTTCGAATCTATTTCTAAATAATTCTGTGGAAAATGCATAAGAAGAAAATCGGTTGCCGTTTTATCGCAACGTACGTGTATCACCGCCTTAACACATTATGTTTACAAGCTACATTTTAGTACTAATGCACCATTATGGGCACGTTTATTTAATCAGAGCTGCGAAAATCAGAACCATTTAGAAGAGGTAACTCCTTCCATTCAAAAGAGACATGTGTGAGGTATACTCAAAAGAACAATGAACCAGCTGTTGATGAGTGCCTTTCAATATTTTAAAATCACTTCAATTTTATTTCTATAGTAATATAGGCAAGCCGTGGGAAACAAGTTTATATCATTGAGGGACAGCTGGAACCAGTAGATTTCAAACAAATTCCTGAGTAGTTTAACTAAAGCCCGCATACTAATAATGTAAAACTGTACATACAAATAATTATGTTGTTTAACCGGTTGTTATCGAATGTTAAGTAGTAAATGAAATAACACAGTCATAATCGTATAACCGTGTTAACTTATCAAAGAAACGTTAGGCGTTAATGCATGTGTATGTTATCGGAATTGTATATTGCACAAGTTGCATGTGGGTGTGCATGTTTACAGGGATTAAATGGTTTAACTGTCGACGAAAACAGATTAAAGCCCCATATACCCACTAGGCGATTTTACCAGCGACTGACAATATGAAACAGGCAGAATCGGCTGATTCCTATGATCCCCTGTTAGTGCAGTATATTGAAATGTGTATGTATGATATGAATCGCCACTAATTATAAAATCGCCTGATTCTGCCCTTAGATTCGGCCGACTTTAGTGGCAATCTGTTGGCTGTCTCAGTGATAATCGCCTAGTGGGTATGGCCCTTAAGTTAAAACATTAGTATTGCTATAATTATTCGATTAACAAATGTGGCAGAAACGCAACCGTTACGTTGCGCCTTGGCTCGGATATGGCTGGCCATGGTAGTGGCGATGGACATGAATTGGTATCGTCATAAAACATATATCTTTCATTTTTATTTTGCAATTCACGCATTTACAGCATGATCTTCCATTGCAAGGTGAAATAAGTTGTGAAGCAATATAACATATTTACAACAATTGTATGAACATAATGACAATTTATAAACAATGTTAATGATGATCAAAGATAGTTTGTGATTTTATCTCCATATCCATTGTTTGAAAATAGATTTCGATGGTGCATTTTGCACTGATATGTCCAAGGTATGCCATATACTAGCACCACGATCTGAAGGTGATTATAATATAGTTCCAGATGTGCATTTTAATAACAATACTGGCGGACAATCAGAGGAAACCACGATCACTGAGGTCCAAATTGCCCTCACAAATATAGGGCTAAATGAACTACAATTGACTTAGCATGCCACCCTTGTGGTGGCAGGCTGGCTCATTGCTGCCCCCTGGTGCTAAATACCCTATACTTTAAACATTATAACCCACAACCTTTACCACACACCATATACTACTTCCTCCTTCTCCAACTCCTCCATTACCAGTCAACACCTACCATACCATATACCAACCTCGAAATCCCACCCACCCACACCAAAATTTTAAACCATTTCACTCATCTCATTTTACCACTTTTATAAATTTTATATATTTCTAGTAAATACTACATTATATATCAATCTCATAAATGTATCTAATAAATTTATTTAACCCAAGTTTGCCTTAACTTATCTCTTCATTCACAGCACTGGGGGATAAAGTAATGACGTTATTTGACTCATTGGCCCCCAGCTCAGTTGTTTATGAAATGAATGATTCCAAGCTTAAGAGCATTTATCTTTTCACTGGAATTCATTTTAACCAGAATATATTCAGTGAAGATTAAATGGGTATGACATATGACATCGACAGATAGGGTGTCTTGACGCCTAGGAATTTATCTATTTTTTTTCTACTTTTTGTGAATATTTAAAGCGGGAATGTCCATTCAATTTGTGTAGATTCTGGGAAACAAAAATAACATCTACATAAGAAGCTAGTGCAAGTCGTTTAACACTTACCTCTGTTTCTATAGATAATTTAACCCAGACCCAGACCCAGACTATTATGTAATACTATATTTTGGTGAACAATATGATATACATATTTGTCTCATTGGTGAGCAAAAGACCACCTGCCGCACCATGTAACGTAAACGTAATGTACATTTGTGATATCTCAGATAGTATCAGCTCCTGCACAAATATCTGCACAACAACTCTACTGTATTATATAAAGAAACAGTGGATAGGTATGCAATGTTCAGAGTCAGTGCGGATCCAGAGCCAGTGCTCTTGGGGAGGGGGGGGGGACGGCAAACCCTGACCCCTCTTATAAAAATCATCATTAAAAACTCCAGATTCACACAGATCTTCCAATTTTAAGTTCCCAAAATTTTCTCCATTGGGTCGGGGAGGCGGGGGGTGGCAATTGCCCCTCTTGCCCCCCCCCCCCCTTGGATCCGCTACTGCAGACTGTATTTTGTTACCGTGACCTTGTTCAAATACAAAAGGCTGTATTCTACTACACGTGTATAACCAATTTCTCACGAACTTTAAGATCGCAAGTGTGAATAGAAAGTTTTTAATTCTCATACACAGGTTACATATCAATAGAAATAAATTTTTAATTCTCTTTGACAATACATCTAAGATGCATAACCTCCGATAATATTAAAATGGTAATTTCTCAACAAGTAACTTGCTGGCAGTCAGAATCGCTTTCTGGAATACATCCCTTAGAGTTGCCTAACCTCCAGGATGTAGATCATTAACTCGTGTAAACTTCTCTTTGTTGTAACTGTGCCAGTCAAAGTTACCTACACCTTTGGGGTAACATTATTCCAACCCAGAAAGCAGGCTTTACCATCAAAGACTCGATAGTTGGATTAACCTTGTTAACTCACTTGCACTAAATACCACGTAAATAAAGGATCAACAGTTCCATGAGTATATTGACAGTGTTTGCACATTAACCTGAATCTTACCCAAATTGTTATTCAGACCGTAATCAAATAGTGTTCTATGCTTTGATATAAAAGGCCTCTGTATTCTTGGTGGTCTTCATAAGTCTTAATACTGACCAACTGAAAAGGCGAGATCTACTGGGAATTGAAGAAAGCAGTGATCTAAAAGGGTAGATTTATCCGAAACCCTTCGAACATTTATAGAGACAAGGACAATATATCAAAGACACACATTGAAACTTTTTATTGCTAGTGTGTTTTTGATAAGCAATCAGTAGGATCTCATAGGACGTATTCGTTCAAAAAGGGTTATTCAATATAATTTATAGAACTTAACCCTTTTTGACCACGACCTCAATGAGTAGCGTTGGTCCCATTGCCGAAGCATGGCTGATGGATGTGGAACTTATGGCAAATAACAGGGCCAAAAGGGTTAACGGTTATCTCAAACGGAGCGATAGGATGCTGGAGAAGGAGAAACGAGCTTTTGACACGGAGCTGAAGAAACGATTGAACCGATTGGACGGCGACATGGCTAAGGTTAGAGCACGCGGGGAACAGCTGAAGCGGGAGAAGGATACCAGAGGGCGCCACCTGCATATACCAGCCCGACGCAACAGCGACTGCGTGGACGTGGGGACACTTCCGGTTATATCGACCAATGGGAATCTGGTCTGCATACCACGTGACGTGGCTGGGAGTGCCCCGGATGTACGCGGATCGTCGAGGGAGAGTTCTCCAGGGCGTGGGGGTCAGAACCCTGGAGGGGCTGGGTCCAGGAAGAACAGCGTTGCTCCAGGGTTGCGGGAGACGCTGTTGAAGTCCTCCATTGGCTTTGTTACTCAGACAGGAAGTGACGTCGCCACGGAGCGTCCTCGCGGACGCCGCCTCCTGCGCGCGCACAGCCGCAGCTCGTCGCTTCCGAACATGCGCACTGCAACCACTTCCGGTGATCGTGAGTCACCATCGTCGTCGCCAGCGGCGTCACCGCTCATGCGCCGGAAGTCCCGGAAGGAAGCATTCGTTTCCGGCGGAAGTAGTGCTGCCACCTCGCGGGAGTCTTCCCGGGGGAGTTCAGTAGACCGTCGACTTCCGGTCTGGTCACGTGGTTCCTCCAGGGCGTCTTCCCTCACTAGGTTGGTATACTGCCCAATCACGGACACCCTATACGGAGAGACGGAGTCGTTAGAGCAAAGCTCCGATGAAGGCGATCTCTATCTCACCCTCCTCTTCTCCGAATGGGAAGAGGAGGAGAAAACTGACGAAGACGAAGTGGACAAATACAAAAAGGCCGCATCAGTCCAAGATAACAAGCCCCACGAACAAAGTACCAATCCCCCACCTGTCAACGCAAAAGAACAACATTTGCCGTCAACGTTAAAAAATGACGTCACAGACAAAGGAAACCAATCAGGAGCCTCCGGTGGCCTTAAAGGCGCGCGCAGCTTCCGCCAGCTGCGCGCGCATGCGCAGAAGGAAGATGGCTACCAGCGGCGTGACGTCACGAGTGAACAGGAGTTTATGGAGACCACGCAGGGTCCTGAGTCGCTGGCCGCCATGTTTGAGCAGCTCAAGACGTGCAGGTATCTGAGGAGTCCTGGAGAATGCATCGACCCAGCGGTGGATGTAGAGGAGATCTTTGCCAAAAAGTGATTCAAAATGTTAGATAAAGGAAGTACTTTTCTTATATACAGGGCAGAAACAGTATTACAGAAAGGATTCAAAATGTACGATAAAGGAAGTACTTTTGATATAGAGACCTTGTGCAGACGTGGTCACGTGATCACATTTTGGTGATCACCATGTACTCATCATGCCCACGTGGTGATCAGAAAAATCTGGAGTTTATTTGTTTTAGATGATCGACTTTACAGATTTTGACTTAATTAGATTACTTTTGAATTTAGCATAAATGTATATCCCAGATATTTTTTGTATTATTGATATAATTGAATTTAGAATGATCACCCATATGGCGTCCAGAAACTTTCAAAGCATTGTGACGCGACGTCATCTGCACACCGTGTATACAGGGTAGATACAGTATTACAGAAATGTTCCCTCCCTCGCATTATTTTCTAAGTATTAAGACATGCTGCATTACTCTGTACACGGGTGATATTTCCCCCCTCTTTTTTGTCCAGTTTTTACGTCCTCACTTAGAAAAATGGGTTGGGTGGGGGGATGTCAGGACCGCCCCGCCCCCGCCCCCTCCACAGGAATTACCCCTGATATAATGAGGTGAGATCTATACATATTTTTGCATTAAAGTAGACCTGCCCTAGTGGATTGATTTTGAAACATAGTTTCGTGTTTTTCCTATAATCAACATATATAAAGTAGGTGAACCAGTTACCAAAAGCCCCAATAAATAGGCAAGGTGGCTGACTGCGCAGGTTCAAGGGAAAGGTCTATAGTAAAGATATTTTCCATGTGTGTGCTGACGCCTAGTGAAGAGGTTCGACAGCTATATTATGATTTTATATTGTAATTCAATTTACGCTCATTGTAGTCCAGTGGCGTAGCCAGGGTAGGTTCCTAGGTGTCTGGAACGCACTTGAATTCCCCAAAATATAAGTAGAATATAAGAACTGTTGCCAAAAATGTAAGTCGGAACCCCCCTAGATTTACTTCGAACCCCCTTTGGTTTTAGGTCTGGTTACGCCGGTTCAACTTGTCACATATTGATTCTTAACCTTTAGGTTTGTAATAACATCAACGGTAAGTCGTGAAATTCAAAATATTATACTGATTAGCTTGTAGTACCGATGGGTTTTATGGCTAACTCCAAAAAATAGTTTATGACCAACGAAAACTTTCAAGATTATGAAAAGACTATGAAGCTTATTTACGACAGACACTGGAAAATAATTAAACAATTTCTAAGTTTGCACGGATATGATCTGGCCGCGGGAAGACTAGACCTATACATGTCTCAGTAAATCTAGAGAATCCCAGAAAGCATCATAATCATTCTTATCCAATGTTGTTTCCTAAAAAAGGGTAAAACTAAAAGCTCAATGTATCGATTTAATGTACATAATTATATTACAGATTTGCTTTACATCTATGTCTATACAGGTGCATAATTATAGATATTATCATTTTTTGTTATCCTTACCCATGCATATGTTTTATATATATTTTTATGTATTCTCCATATAGTTTTGTTAATTGTATTTGATGCTACTTCCGAACATGTATACTCGACTTTTAGTCCCACAGATGTTACATGTAACATGGCTTTGAATCAGCATTTACTCATGCAAACAGGTTTTAGTGAAAATAAACCGATTTCAATGTTTATTGTGAAAAAAGTGTCTTTCTTGTTGTTCAATTACACGAACACGTTCGTGCAAGGTAGTGACAATATTTCTAGGGGATCGTTTGACTACAACAGACTATCTCGCTACATACAAGCCAACTGCGATCTGTGAGTAATTCAGTTTTAAATAGTTTTCTATACAATTTGATGATTATGCATATCATGACGATGATGATGATGATGATGATGATTGGCAATTTTATAATTGTACACAATAGGTTTATGCGTTTTGTAATGAATGGTTATGCCGACACTTTACCATTTGAAGGGCTGTTGATGGGGTGTCGACGTCCCATGTCACGTGTCCAATGCACGAAATGGTCACTTATTAGTAACCCAACCACGGATAGCCAATTTCTTGAGTTTTACCTGCAGGTTAGCCTAGATCGGAATGCATTCTGGGAAATATGTCGACAAACCAAAGTGCTTAAGTATAAAAATTTTCACTTATTGTGACATGATCTTTTGTGTAAGATGGTGGACATCAATATAAACTATTTTATCATGTGTTGTTTGTGTGTATCTATTACTTCTGGAGTCGGTATGATGATGTATTCAATTCACATAGAAATATGGCAAATATTTGTATATTTTCTATAGATTTCAACGTGTTTTTGTCAACAAAATTAGCCAAGATTAACCTGCAGGTGCTTAAGATAATGTAAACTAGCTATCTGTGGTAGGGAAAATTTAAGAAAACTTAAAGACGCCTATCCCTATGATATCATTTTCAATGTCGAACTCCCCGTGGCGCATATAGAATTTAACTTAGAAATGGCCCTTCTTATATCGCTTATTTTTCTCATTATTTCATTTCGCACACAGAATTTAAGAGTAGGCAATATCGCCCTGTCTATTTTAAAGGTGTTCAATTGGCCCATTTGAGACTCATTCATACTTAAGTTTGGAAGGCTTCCTCTGTAATGTTAAAAGTGACATGATTCACTTGTGCTCTTTCACGGTAAATTACATGTTAAATTTCCATATTATTGTTATTAACATAATTGATTTTTTATAGTTCATATGACATGCAAAAGAGCATAATACAAGACCGTTTTATATGAAATCTATTAAAGTATACATAATGTCCTAAATGATATCCTATTAAGCCCCATACACCATATGGCGATTTTAACATCGGCGATCGAAGGTAAACTGGGAGAATCGGCCGATTCTCCGAGTCGCCTGTAAGTATAGCATATTGGAATGTGCAGCTTTGATCTCAATCGCTGGGAAAATTGGCCGATTCCAAGCCTAAAATCGGCCGATTTTAATGCCAATCAGTTGGCCGACTCAGGAATAATTGCCTAGTGGGTATGGCCCTTTATAATAACAATTATTATAAAATGAAAACCAAAATGGCGTCCAGACTATACCATTGAGCGATGTAAGATCGAGGTCTGCACTAAATTGAATTGCTGCTTACTCTGTAGTGTGTCTGTGTCCCCTCTCCAACTCGATTATAAGTACACAAATTTTGCATAAAATTGTTTTTGTATTTTTCCATTCAATTTGATGACGTACTCTTCTCAGTAAGTTTACCATCCGTCTTATGACCCCCGTATATAGTTCATCGCTGTCCTAAAATTGAAATGACACTTTTCCAGATGAGTAACTTGCATAATACCTGCCAGCATGTTGCAGTTTATTAACCATATGCATGCACATGTACATATCCCTGAGCACCATGCATACATGTATCGTTTATACAATATGATGGCTAATCAAAAATGGCAGTGTTACTTTCGGCAATATTAAATACACACATTTGGTCTAATAAATCTCAAGAAAATGACTAATTGAGTCAGTAAAAAAGACATTGCTGTTGAAATACTGATAATAATTTATTTCTGCTCCTTTACTTACTGCTTACAACTCCTGTGTAGCTGTGAAGTCGGTGGCA
The DNA here is from genome assembly GCA_936440205.1 of Lepidonotus clava. Taxonomy (NCBI): domain Eukaryota; kingdom Metazoa; phylum Annelida; class Polychaeta; order Phyllodocida; family Polynoidae; genus Lepidonotus; species Lepidonotus clava. The sequence goes on from OW387138.1 coordinate 14,033,151, forward strand.
AAATGTACATCTGTCGCAATATCCAAGAACCTGTTTTGACCCATCCATCTCCCCCTATTATTATATAATCATTGAACTCTGGACTGTTTATGGACTGTAGTTACATCCAAGTCCACTAGTGACTCAAACTATCATGCAAAATGTATCTATAGGTCATGGAAGGACTAGGACAGACTGGTTATTACCGCAAGAGAATGGGTAGGGGGGGGGGGGTGGAAAATGCATATTCCGGAGCCAAAACCCAGACAATGCAAACTCTGGGGCCGATAATGCTAACCTCGGAGCCGATTTGAGAAGAGTTGGGTTTGAAGTTCCAGTGTTAATGTTTTAAAATAGCAGATATCTATGACGTCTGAAGGCCATAATTTATTACACTACGCATTGATTTAAGGCCATATTCCACTACACGATGTTTTTCTCCAAGTGGGCGTTTTACTAACAGTGATTGTCCCCACTGCAAATAAATCTGGCCATTGCATGGTGGAATATAGACATTACTTGCGGCGGTACTTACGGTGGTACTTGCGTTGGGTCAGCGCAAGGACCACCGTGAGTGGTTTATATAATTTTTCATTTGAATGCTTGTAGTGGCAGAAATGAACATGTTCGTTTCTGAAATGCGGCTGCCATCCACTAGTCAACTTAAAACAACACTCAGGGATTAGGGTCCGGTGGCAGTGCCGGTCAAAGTTTATACAAGAATTACAAAAATACTTTCCAGACAAGAATATTTATGTTATTATTGGGTTTGGTTGAATATTTGGTGTCAATATTGGTTAGAAATCGGGGGCTGTGCCCCCAAGCCCCCCTTTTTCTTTCATTTTTTCTATTTCTAAATTTTCTTATTAATTGCCCCATAAACAATGACCGACCTAAGACAAACAAGAGGGGATTATCTTCTATCAACATGTTGACTACTGAGGTGCACCCCTGAAATGCATATTACTTGCGGTGGCAAAAGGAAGCAGCCCAAATGGTAACCACTGCAATAGTGGAATATGGGCTTTACTCATGATGGTCGTTCTATGGAGTTTGACCCCCACCTCTAGTAAAACCAGGCGCCATAAAGCCATATTCCACTATCCGTTCTTGGCTTGCGGCCACCCAAGAAAACGCAAGCAAACGGCCGCAAACGGGCCCCACACCGCCGCAAACGGCTGCAAATGCCGTAAACCCAAACGCAAAGCCTGTAAACGCAAATGCAAAGGCCATAAACGCAAATGCAAACGCGTTTGCGGTGGCTGCAAACTCGGCACCTCCTGCCATATTCCACTTGCTTGCGTTCACCAGACGCACACAAACGGCCGCAAACTTGTTTGCAGCCGTCGTAAATGAGGTGGAATATAGGTGTTTGCGGCCCCTGTTTGCGGCCACTATTTGCGGCCCCTGTTAGTGGCCCCGGCTCGGGGATACCAACATGTTGGTATCTGAACCTCAAACTGCTTGCGGCCCCCTTAAATAGCGGCCACAAATGCACGGTGGAATATGGCCTATAGGTTGGAATATAGGGTTTCTCTTGTGGTGGTCCTTGCGGTGGTCCTTGCGGTGGTCCTTGCGGTGGTCCTTGCGGTGGGCCACTTTTTCTTCCAATTTTTGTGAAATCCGATGGACTTTTAAAATTTCTAAATATCTAGCTACTGCCGTTAATGTGCAGAGTTTAATCATAAGTTAATGTTGGTATTCTTTCCTACCTTAGTATGCTCGAAATTATTAGCTTATTCAACTCTCTTGAAAGTTTCACCATCACATCGCAAAAAGACACTTAAGAATAAACTTAACAGGCTGTCCCCTCAAAAGAACACAGGCCTATAGGGGTTCCACAGTGCCATAATATACTTTGATTTCATTATCATCTCCACCTTACATGAAAAACCGTGGGCATTAGAAAGTTAGTCACATGGCAAATAATTTAGTCTATTTGACGTAGCAATTCTCATTGGGGTTCTTTGGTACACTGGTCGACGAGGATGAAAATGGCAAGGGCGGGTTTCCACAAGACGACAAACATCAGAATTTTTTTAACTCTTTCTAAACATAGCAACTATATTGGCACTAGCAAGCATTAGTCAGAGAGGATGGAAAGGGTTAACATTGAGTGACCTTTAACTAACATACACATGAGGTAGAAAGTATAAGAAACAATAACTTTAATTGCCCTTAATTGGTCTTGGAGGAAATTGTTAGCTCTTGTCTTGAGAAAAATGTTACACATTTAATATTTTGCTTTGATAAAATCTTCTTTTGTCTGGAGCAAAATTAATGTCATTTTCATTCTTTTACAAATGTCTTAACCACCTATTTTGTGTTACCACTGAACGATTTTTTCAATGACCATCAGCGAATTATGAATCTTTCTCAGTCTTAAAGGGATAACGGACTGTTTGACCACAATTCTAAATCCATTACAGGGTCCCAAAACTAGAACTAAATGTTAAAACTATATAAAAAGAACACATAAATGCAAAAATATATACATGTCACCATGCTTATTTCTGAGTGAGAAGTTATTAAAGATATTGTCCTTAACTATAGAATTCTATGGGGAAAATGTACTAACTGATATTCAACTGACCCTTTAACCTTCAAAATCCAACACAACTTCACCAAGCCCTAGGTATGTGTACCTTAGGTATGTAACATGATTTTAGAGCCAAGAAATATAGGGGTCACCGATGTTATTAAAGAGCTGGAGGTTGATAAAGCTTTAGTTGGTGATTATTTCTGTATAGTCCTTAATAATATTTTTTTCTAGTCCTCTAAATTATCAGTTTTAACAACCAGGGGGGCGTTTTAAAGACAGGATACAAATTATTTGTAAATTTACCATAGAAAAAAACCCTTTGGTAAAGCAAAAGTTGAACTTAAGACAGGATACAAATTTTTCAGTTGAGCTTAAGAGAAATGCCCCAAATTTACATATTTTTGGTAAATATTTACAAATTGAAAAATCGTTGGTAAACACCAAAATTTACAGATGGTGTGATGAGCAATGGTAAAATTTTTGGGCGGGAAATATTGACCTTTGGGTGCTAAAACGTCATTTGGCTGATCGGTTGAGACGTTAGTGATATGCCTAATTTTTTTTTTAGCGTTCTGAGATGATTAGGACCATTTTTAGACGTATTTGTTTTTTTCACTTTTTCTCATGAAAATATGTACATATAAGGTGTCACATTTCTACTTTCTTATGTCAAGTTATTTCATACAGAATCTTCAAATGTTGTACTGGGTATGCTTTTTAAATTTTTTAGCATGGTGAAGCTTCCTGTCGGTCATTTTGCTAGGAGCATGCTACTGCGATTCTGGCTCCGCCCCAGTGCTTTGAGACATCTCAAATGCCTTAGACTAGGGTATAGGAAAGAGACGATGTAGGGCTCAATGCGTCATCAGGCCAAGAAATGGCCCCTGTATGTTGTGGCCTCCCAGCCGGGAGTTTGAGAAAAGGCACTGGCTTACACCTGAAAAGGTTGAGTACCTTGCTGTTGAATTCTTCAGAAGCTCAATCTATGTCACCCAGGGAGATGATCCGAAGGGGAGGGGAAAACCCATTCCTGTTTTCCAGAAAGTATATACAGTAGAGACCCATTTAAAGACCACTTCAATAAGGAGACCACCTCTCTCAAAGACCACTCTTTGGTCAGACCAGAATATTACTCTTTATTTCATGTTTAATTTAGCTTCACTAATAGGACCGGTCTCTTAGTGAGGGTCTCACTAAAAGACCACCCAAAGTCCAGTCCCAAATGATGATTTACCCCTATAATACGACCACTGCACACATCCTAAAGGCTTTTATGGGTCTTCTAAAAGCCTTTATGGGTCTTCATATCACTCACCTCTAGCCTCCTCACACCCCTGCTGGCCTCAGCCTTTTGTAGGAAGTCCTGTCACTCACTCCTGGCCTCCCCACATCTCTGCCGGCCTCAGCCCTATGAGGGAATTCCTGTCACTCACCCCTGGCCTCCCTACACCTCTGTCGGCCTCAGCCCCCTGAGAGAAGTCTTTTCACTCATCCCTGGCCTCTCCACACCCCTGCCAGCCTCAGCCCTCTGAGGGAAGTCAAATCACTCACCCCTGGCCTCTCCACACCCCTGCCGGCCTCAACCCTATTTTGCCCCAAACCTTGGAAGTTTTTCAAAAAGTGTCTTGAATCATTGAAATGAGAGTAAAATGAGTACATGGACAGTAAATCCCTCACATATTATCAAAATATGCATTACAGATGTCATGAATCATTGCAGAAAGTGAATCAATGAAGTTTTTAATTCTTTAGACTGCCTTTGTCTATTGTTACCGTTAACAAAATATTCAAAAATAAAAAAATTTGACCTATCAACCCTATTTTTTGTTAGGTATGAAATCTGAACACAAGAATTTAATTTTTGGGCCTAATGATAATTATGTAACATCAGATCTTTACCCAAGAGGGCGACGTAACAGTCACCTTTTGCAACCATACTTTTTTGGTTGATCTATTACTTACTAAAAAAGCACGTAACCATTATGTTATTTTTCTGAGAGGTTGAGACCTTCCCAAAAAGGAATGTCATCATAACGTTCTAATGAAGTAATGTCAAGACCAAATCCAAACAGGTGAGGTCGAGACCTTACTTAAAAAAGAATATTATTGTAACCTTCTCACTAGGGTATGTCTCAACCTAACCTAAACAGAATCTGATTAGGTTACGTCTTAACCTTACCTAAACAGAACGTAACTATGACTATCTTATTAGGTCAGGTGTCAACATAAACTTAACAGAATGTTATTGTGACATTCAATTTTAGTCAAGTCTCAACCACACCTAAACAGAATGTTATTGTGATATTCTTATTGGTTTAAGTCCCAATATTAACCTCATAATAACGTGGCAAGAACGTTAGCAGAATGTCACAATATAATGTAACAAAAGTTGGTTGCAACAACGTTATTGGGAGTCATCAAAATAATGTTGCCACAATGTTACAATGTAATGTAACAAGGATCAAACCAGAACGCTGCTACAACATTATCATAATGTCATTCCACCCACTGGGTAAGGATAAAGACAAGGTACACCATTATCTCTTAGATATAACTCTTTAGACCCCAATCCGGCCACATCCGCCCGAGAGTGAACTCCCCAATCCAGCCGTAGCCCCTCGGGAAAAAGGCAGTTTTTCCATATTTTTTCCATATTTTTCCAAGTACAACAATTTGTAAAGTATACAACCTACAAAAACAACCAATATATCGTTTTTAATCTGATTTGATACTCTATTGAATTCTACAAACCATATTTCTATCATTTAAGTTGTCAAACATTGATAGACCTTTGAATATCTTTGATTAAAGGGAAATTGAGGAAATCTGAAAGGAAATCCAAAGAAAATCAAGCTATTTATGAATGCAACCTGTGCGGTTTTAAGGGTATTGTGTGCATGCTACATGCTGCATAAATTGTACGTGGATTGGGGTTTGCAGGCAGTACGACCAGAAGATTTATGCCATTTAAGAGATTCTAATAATTCTAATAATTGCTGATATCTTTGTGCTATATTCTACCAACTGGAAACATTAAACATTATAATATTCCAAACAGACAATAAACTTTCAAGGACATAATTCAGAATCACAATTATTTTGGGAAACTTTGAAAAGTATTGACTGACATTCCTCTAACATGTTTAACATGTTTTTTTTTTGTTTACCAACTACAAAAGTCAAAGGGTATAATATTCTCAACATGCTTGTAGACCCAGACCCTCCAGTGCAAAATACATCGGTCACACAGTGCTTTCATGAATTACAGTTATTTTGGTCAATTTACAAAAGTATGGATAAACATTCCGCTCACATGCTTAACCTTTTTTTTGTTTACCTACTACTACAAAAGTCAAAGAGTATAGCATTCTTAACATGATTGTTGTAGCACAGGCTCAAGTACAAAATACAGAACACTTCTAAGTACAGAATAAAACATTAAAAAAACTGGACATCCTGTAATAATGGATCACAAAACTGTCCTGTTATTTCAGGATGGGCTGCTTTCTTAGCATATTTTGTGTAAGTTTAAGGTTAGACTACTGTTATGCGCGACCATTTCCCAGCACTCACAAGAATGTACACTGATTAATTTGCTGCCACATGTCCCAAAATAAATTTTGTATTATTGAATAACCCAGTTAAATGTCTTTTATATGATATAAGTCATATTATTTTGGATGGTAGAATATAAATATCAATTAACCGAAAATGTGAAAATGTTGTTTTTTACTTTTATATTTTGAACTAAAATATCTCAGTCAATAATCAAGGAAAACACATACAATTTGGCATACATACAGATGATAGCCATTTGGAGGAAACTGTGTCTCAGATTCTTTATTTAGGCCCTAGTTTCAATTTTATGAAATCTAGAAAATGGAGGTGTAAAAATTGACAAAAAATGGCAAAAAGTTTCCCGTTTTCGTCATAAAATCAAAACCAAGGCCTAGATAAAATATTTGAGACACGGTTCCCTCCAAATGAATGTTATCAACAATACTACTAAGTTTCAAAGCTTTGAAAATTATATTTAATTAGAAATCTTTGTTCAAAAATTAAAAGTGAAAAAATACGATTTTAATTCATATTTTCCCAAATCTAAATATGTCTGATATCTGTTATAGATCATAGGATTAAGAAAATTCACAGCTTTCATGTGATGTATAACATGTTGAAATATCGCCAATACATACAGAGATATTGCAATTTTAGTAAATGGGCTGTTCATCACCGTAGTCTAACCTTAAACAAGAAAATGGGGGGATTGGCCCAGAAAATTTTTAATCACCCGAAACATGGGGGGGGGGGGGGCATAAAAAAATGTAATTATCTGCATTTGTCAGTCCAACTTACTGGCAAAAAATAGGACATTTTCAACCCCAAACAGACTAATATACTGGACTGTTTCCATTCTGGCCTGAAACTGAAAGAACTGGATGCTGCAAGAAGAATGGACTGTATGTGAAATACAGGACAACTGGCAGCCCTGCATTTTCTTCAATTTAATAACCCTGTTGCATGTTTCCAGAAGACAACAGAGAAATATGGTAAAAGAGTATGAAAATATATCTAAATACTTACTATATAGCCAAAATCATTACAGTGTTGCAACTGACTGGATGTTGCTAGGTACCCGGTGTTGTCATAGTAACTTCACAGTGAAACATCATGAATTATAAACTTGCCGGAATTTGTTGTTGCTGAGATTCGGGACCTTGTTTTGTAGCATGAAAATACAATAAATCCATGATAGAATACAAATACTTTTGTAATTCATGATCAAAAACATTATTTACTGTAATATATTACACAGAAGTAACCATGTAAGAAAACCATCAAGAATTTATCAATTTTCTTTAGCTGAGACCAATACAGCTATCGTAATCAATTATGAAAAGTGGCTATGGCATAACCACCCAAGCACCATGCCCTGATGAGCAAGGAGGCCGCTGCACGGTGGATATTGGAAAATCAACAGAAAAAAATGCAACAATATAATGTGAAAGTGCAATGATCATTTTGATGCAAAACATCTTTTATTATAAATCATTTTTGAATTTAGCGAACTGCTGATTTTCTGTACATTTTTATGTATGTACTGAGCATTTTCATGTATGTATGTGTTTTATGTATTAATTGTGAAATTCTTATTAAATTTTATGAAATTGTCAAAATGGAAAATGCTTTGTAATGCATGTTAAATGCAGAATTTTATAATTTTGGTATTTTGCATATGTAGAAGTTTTATATTCTGTGAATCTTGTAAATCATTCATGTATAATTTCATCTACAATTGTTAGAAAATAGGGTAAAACAGGGTTGTATTGTGCACAGTGGCATATCACACATTTTTTGTTTATTGCCCTTAGATACAGAAAAATACATAAAATGAGAAAATATGATTGATATCTCATAAAATTCACCACAATGTCTGAAGTGTGTATAAAATCTTGTTCATGGGAATCGAATATATATTATGGAGAAATCAACGTTCAAAAAATAAAAGTAAAAAAATCAAACTTTATTTAATGAAACTTTTATTTCTAATTAGTTTCTAAGTTAATTTATATCAATGGATAGAGAAAAATCAGACCTTTTCTTTGATGTATATCACGTTAGGATCAGAGCATTGGTAAGAGAGCTATTGATGTTTTCCTGAATTGGCCTTCAATCACTGGTGTCTATCTTTAAAATAATAATGTATAATACCGTTGAGTCCCTAAAAATAATACTTTTTGTGAGAATTTGTATTTTTACCTTCAATTACTTCTGATTCTATGATAAATGCGCGATATTAGGCATTATAAATGTGCGATATTAGCCTGACATGCACGATATAAGCCTTAAGGTATATATATACTGTTTTATGTGTACCTAATCAATAAGAGTCAAGCCTATTTAAATTAACCTCTCATTCATGCAATCTGAGGCATTCTGAGGTACCTATGTGACCTTAAGGGATGACAGTTTTTTCCCCTAATATTTTTAATTTGCATATGAATTTTGCCAGAGAATGATAGTAATATGTGGGAGTGTATATGTTGCAAAGGAGGGTATAGGAGGGATTTCCTCTCCCATTTTTTTTTTAGGGGGGAGGGGGTGGATGTGAGGCCACCCCCAGAAAAATTTGGAAAAGTTAACCTCTCATTCATGCAACCTGAGGCATTGTGGAGTACTTATGTGACTTTAAGGGGGAGGATGCGCAGGCTCGGAAAAGGAAGCAAAAGGTTGGAAGGGGAAGCAAAGGGTTTGGAGGGAAACCAAGGGGCAGGAGGGGAAGCACTGGGCCAGTAGGGAAAGCACTGGGCCAGGAGGGGAAGTACAGGGCCAGGAGGGGAAGCACAGGGCCGAGAGGGGAAGCACTGGGCTGGGAGGAAAAGCACTGTGTATGGAGGGGAAAGAAAGGGCTTGGAATTGAAAGAGAGGGCTGGGAGGCACATCTTTCTCTTTCCTTCTGTTTTTTTACTTTCCTTCCTTCCTTCCTTCCTTCCTTTCTCCTTTTTCCATAGGGCCAGCATGGGAACATTGAATGGTCTATGTTCTTATTTGGAATATTTTCATGATCTATAGGTGTTGAGGTCATATAGGAACTTTTTTTACAAATAATTTGTAAATTTAACTACAGATGGTTTCCGACACATGACATAGCATTTCCTATGTGTCCAGCCAACTACCAGCGAAATTCTAGGAATTTCTAGGAACTTTTTTACCAAAAATTTGTAAATTTACAAATAAATTGGTATATTTACCAAAAAACTGTGAAAAATATTCAGAATTTTTTTTTACATATACAAATGGAAAAAACGGGACTGGTTACACGCGCGACGCCCGCGCCGCGGACCTCGCGCATATGGATTTTTTTAAATACGCGGACTTAAAGACCGCGCACACGGAATCCCTTATATGCGCGGACATAGGGTGAGTGTTAAGGTCGCGTGTGTCGAAATACTAATACACGCGGACATTATCTTATAAGGCATATACATGGGTCCAAATAAGATCAAACCTATAAATATGAAAAGAAATAGGGGGTGCGGGGGCATAGCCCCCGATTAAAATACATTTAAGTGTCATCTTATGATGTAGAAATGGACTATGTCCGCGCATATAGATATGTGTGTACACGCAGACACAACCCCGCGCATACAGGACCACCAGTATACGTGGACCTTATACCCGCGCATATAAGAATTTTGGTGTGCGCGGCCATCTGGGGTCATCCCCGCGTGTATAACCCCAGCCGGAAAAAACCCTGTCTTAAGCTCAACTTGGCAATATTTTTCATTTGTATATGTAAAATATTTTTTGAAATAATTTATTTACCAAATTTTGGTATCCTGTCTTTAAAACGGCCCCCAGGATTTATTCGTTTTATTTCAAATTCAACCCCTGCTTATGTCTAATGAGAAATTTCCAAATTTTGAGGCACTTCTTTTTTGTCACTAGGGGGCACATGTGTGCCTGATCCATTTGAAATAAGATGCATTTTTGGTTATCATTCAAAGTATCTAATTTTGTTAATTTTCTTGCCTTAGGTTAACTGTCATCAGTGCATGATGGGAAATTCCAAGATTTGAGGATGCTAAAATTCTCCCACTAGGGGGCACAGCTGTGAACAGTACATTATCCCTTTAAGCCCCGGCTACACTGACCAACTCAACTCAACTTGACGGCCAGTTGAGTTGGGCTCAGTCCTTCAGTGTGGCCGGGGGAGTCATAGTTGTACCTACGACAGTTGAGTTGAGTCCTACATGTTGGGAAGTCAAAGATATATGACTGGATTGTCGGGTGGTAGGGGAGAGTGCAGTAGATAAGTATATAATACCACGATATGAAGCTACGACCATTGGGTAGTATCCTGTGGCATAGGGGTAAATTTTAACTAAGACCAGACAGTCGTAGTCCCAGGCGCCACTGTAAGCTACGACAGTCGAGATGAGTTGAGTCGGACAGTGGAGCCGGGCCTTTTGGCTGTCCTGAGGAGAATGTTGTTTGGTGGAAACCCAGCTTTAACCTTCTAATCCCCAATGACTATTGCTTGGTTTTGCAAATAGTCGCTGTAGTTAAAAAGGGTTAACACTAGTCGTTCAAGTTTATCGTTCTGTGGAAGCCTGGTTGCCACAGAATGACAAAGTGCAGAAAATAGGATAAGTCGCTGACTAAATGTGTTAACTCTTTGCAAACACGACAACCAATACCACTTTAAAAGGCTTTAGTCATTGAGGACGGAAAGGGTTAGCACCTATCAAGTTTAATTGGCTGCACCTGGTCGTTCTATGGAAACCAGCTTTAATGCTGGTTTTTCGTTTTCGTCGTCCTGTGGACAAGCGCCTGTATAAAATTGTTTTGCTGAGTTCTTGGGCCCAATAGTGACCCCACTATAGATTGGAGTTCTGGAGAACTCAGGCCGCAGGAGAGCTCGGTCCGGGAGAACTCGGGCCTCTGGAGAACTCAGCCCAGTGATACTAGCCACTTAACTGCCATGCTCCTGGGGCTAATTTTAGGCAAAATGGATGCATTTTTGAAAAAATGTATTTCTTATACTTTTTCAATGATGGGCTTGTTCTGGTATACCATTCTTTAGATTATGACCTGAAGATTTATGAAACTGCCAAAAATTGACTTTTCGGTTGCCATGGCAACCGTTTTGTTGATTTTTCTCCATATAAAATAAAAATATGAAAGTTATCATATAACATCTGGCCAAATTTTTAGAATTGCTATAAAAGCTTAATTATAACTAAGAACAAGAGCTCCATGCAATTCTCTAAATTTTGATATATTACTTGCCTCAATAGCTACTTTATGTCAAAAGATACAATATATCAAAAAATGTATGTATTTTTCTCGAATAATGCATAAAAATGCACAAAATTAGTGAATTTGACCATATGGCGAAAATGTCACCATAGCAACAAGCATTTCTTAATAATTAGCTATATTTCTAAACCTTTTAGTTTCTTATGGGTTGTTCTATAATTTTAAGCAGCAACAAAGATTTTTGAACACTGTTACCATGGTAACCATGCCATTTTTGTACTTTTCTTCAATTTAATCGAATTTTTCCCCTAAAATAAGGTACATTTATCTAAGTTTCCATGGCAACCAACACTTTCAGTGTACCAAATAGTTTCTTTGCCAGAATAAGTTGGAAACAGATCTAGAATTTGTCCAATCAATTAGTTTTGTAATTTTTGGCCAATTTTGCCCAATTTTCTGCATTTTTCAAAATTTAGAAAATGTGTTGCTAAGGAAAGTGTTGCCATGGTTACCATGCAGAATAGCAAGTATTTGAAAGAAATCAACATGAGAACCATGAAGATCAGGGGATGGGCTTTCCAATGATACCATACACCACTATATTTGGAGAACATGTCAATATACAAAATTTTCACAAATATTGGTCTATTTTTGAGTAAAATACCTCAAAAATGCACTCTGCACCCGAGTATACTCGGGAGCAGCTGTTAAGTGGTTAGAACAGTTTTTCTAAAGGAAAGGAAACTAGATATACATCCCTCTCTTCTAATAGATGTCTAGGGTTCATACCTAAAAGGCTAACTCGTCCCTATTCCACAGTCTGTGGGTTGGAAAGTACCAAAATATCATTAAGACTGAGTTCTCCAGTGGCCCGAGTTCTCCAGGACCGAGTTCTCCTGCGGCCCGAGTTCTCCAGTTACCATAGAGTGACCTAGCTAAACCAAAGACCAACAATCAGTAAAAAGGTGTTTGGTTGCATGCCAATAGTCACATGCATTGGTCATGGGACTGTGTACGCTGACCGGCTCGACTTGGGTCAGCTGATCACCTGAAGTGACCTGCTCCATACCTGGGTCTACAAACTCCAGGGTACCAGGTTAATCCCTTAAACACATGCCACAGGTATGTACAGGTGATTAGATAACGGTGCCAATGAGAAGAAATCAATAAATAAAAATTCTGCGAAATATATTTTTTGTGTGTATAAACTTTATTCAGTAATAGACATCAGAGCTGCCTCTGTTTTTCAGGGCATTCCAAAAATGAAAAATAAAAAAAAGGTGACCTATACTTATATTCTATCAATGTTATGGAGTAGCATTTGAGACAACATTTAACATTTTAATAACAATTAATAACATTATAAAAACGATAGAATCAAACTTTAATAATGTCGAGTTCTGGGACACTTAATTTGGTTATTTTTTTCTTATTAATGTACTAACTTTTAGTTCTTTTGGAGACAACCCACAGGGTTGAAATTACATGTAATGCAGTATACCAGCAGTTACGATCATGGGACAATCATACAACGATCAGCCAATGTGCGGCGGACCACAGGGATCCTTTTATAATTCTCCCTAGCACGGATAATTGATTTTCAGTATTTCAAGGACCTGCAGGTAAATTTGGGCTAATTTTGTCGACAAAATCACAGGGGAATTATGAATGCAAAATGAAAAAATAGTTGACATTGATCTCTGTCATATTTAACCACAAATAATACCATGATTTTTTAAAATGTCTAGTTAAGGCTATGCGGCGGTTTGCTCGCGCTGGCAGATTAACATGCGGTGTTTGATCCCACCGCTAGTCAAACTAGCCACCACAAGGTGGAATATAGGGTGGTCATTGCGGAGTTCCTTGCGGTGGCCTACCTCAAGGGCCACCGCAAGTGGATTTATATAGGTTTTCTATGGATTGCTTGCGGTGGCAGAAACGAACATGTTCGTTTCTGAAAAGCGAATTGCTTGCAGTGGCTAAAAAGACCACCGCTAGTGGTCGCCCACCGCATAGTGGAATATGGCCTTTACGCTTTGTGGTTTGTCGACATATCACCCATGATGCACCTTGATCTAGGCTAGCCTGCAGGTAAACCACAGGAAATATGCTATCCGTGGTAGGGAGAATTGTAGCTTTTTCAATTTTTTTTCTTGGGATCGGTTTATTTCAAACAGAAGACGTTGAGGGCGCTTTATACTAGGAGAATCCTAACTGCGTTTCTCACATCTTATATTTTAAGATAAGATGATTTTGTAAGCAATGATCGTAACTCATGCAATATATCATATAGCTAACAATAGAGACATAGGATCGTAAGTCTGGAATACAAGAATAAAAATGTTAAAATATCATACTTTATAATACGATCTTAGAGTTACGACCAGTGCGGAACAACCCCTATATAAAATACAGGTTTTCAATTACATCAGCTTTTGATTTACAATGAAATTACGCTGGAACTTTACTTCCATGTTTAGCATGATATAATAATAGGGAAACATGTTGACAAGCGAAGGGTCATCCCAAAGGCATTTCTCTGGCCTACTATACCGCATATGAGGAACTAGTCAATCAGGGAAACCAGAAGTACGTTGATTATAACCAGAATTAGTTTTAGAAGCCACTCTAAAATGTTATAAATTTCAGTAACATTAATATTAAACTTACTTTAGAAGAATCGACATCTTAAAGCATAAGGAGTAGGAAAACATGAAAACATAGGACAACTCTCTAAGTTGTTAACTATATATTATATTACTTAGAATTAAGATTATTGACCATAAGATACTTCGTATCTTAAATTTTCATATGTGAGAAACGCATTGAATGCGTTTCTCACAAATCAAAATTTAATGCAAAAATCTCACATCTCACATTCTCATCTCACATTTCACATTCACATCTCACATCTCAAAATTTAACTTAATTGTAAATTTTACGATTGTCCTAGTGTAAAACTAGTGTAAAAATCCATAAATTTAGTTTGAAGATGGTATGAACCCCCCCCCCAAAAAAAAAAAAAATAATAATAAAAAAAGATAAATAAAATTAATAATGAAGGTGGAACCCGCATGGCTGGCATACTGTGGGATCGCAAACAAAGGGAAAATCGCCAGATTTGGGAAATGTCCCCAGTCTACAACTATAAATTTCAAAATCGCTGTACATAAAAAAAAGTTGACAAGAAAGTGTTAAGATAATAGACTAACTGCACGTGGTATGCAGGTGAGAAATTAGAAGCATTATCTTCATCTTGAAATGTGGAATCTTCAATCATCAAGATAGTTGCGTATCAATACTTATGATAACGCATCTGACTTATAACTACGTGTGGCTGTTCTTTAATAGATACGACTGGGATAGTGTTCTTATCTTAAGATTAAAGATGTGAGAAGCAGACATGTGACAAAAGGCTGCTTTGGGAACCATCACGAATGTCGATGCGTTAACATTATCTCTATTTCGCCTGGCAGTTCGTCAGTTTTCATAATATTTTGTAATCACAGCTGTGGAATTGGGTAGTAACAGTAAACAAGTATATGAAACAAGTATATGAAATAAATCGATTATGGGTACATTACTAAAAGGTACCTATTTTTGGTATTGGTTCAGAAAAAAAAAGGTAGCCATTTGCCAAATGGACAATTAGGTGCTTGTTCCATCTTTTTTATTTTCTTGTAGTTGACTTTGAGAACGGAGAATTTTCGCGCATCTGTAAATTATGACCCAGGCAAAATCCTACACTTTATATAACTATTGATTAGATTAAATTAAAAGAACCTTCTAGCGCACGTGCAGTTGATACACTTTTTTTTAACGTCCACGTTTAGAAATATTATTCGGTCTTTATTTTCCTCAGTAATCTCCTTAAACATTGAAAGTTCTCAAAATATCGATGCACTACTTGTAGAACAGGCTAAGCGGTGAATTGCGTTTAATATTGTTAACCGAATCAGTGAAACCTACGATTGAACCCATTGTGTTTTTTATTATCATGTCAGACTAGACAAGAGAAGGTGATGTCGGGTGAGAGTATGATTAGTTAGATGATATGAAAAAAATATCTACAAACGTAATGCATTCTGATAGTATGTACTATGGGTTAGGGGACAGCTAAGGGCATTCCCTGCATAATAAAAAAATCAATATGATACAATCATAAGGTCATGCTTTTGGTTCATTTGCACTGAACAAACATAGCCATTATCATATATGGTGGCGGACCAAAAAAAGAAATCCACGAAAAATTTCATACAAACGAAAAGTTAAAATCCCCACAGTAAGACAAAATTGCTGTCGTGGGATTCATGGTGTACAAAATTCCGTGGATTATTTAAGTTATTATCGACCTTATCTATTTCCAAACTGATCTAAATACATATATAATGTGTTCCTTACTCTCAAAGAAGATTATTATATATGAATGCCTACAAATTTTATGAATGATTAAGTATGTTTTTTCATTTTATGCATCTTTTTAGGTCAGCCTTCCAGTTTTCAGTTGTTTTTTCCTGTCAGTGTTTCATATTCTTAAAATCCGCAAGTACAGGATATTGTGAAGAATGTATAGACTATACCCTTCAGATAATTAGGATTGTATAACTCATAAGCCCATCCCAGGTTGCATCAAAATCAAAATTTACCATAAAATACTATTAGAATTGCTTTCTGGTTGATTTTCCAAAGAAAATGACATGAGGCTAAGTGAACCATATCAAATTGGTTAGCAAATTGTCATGAGGTTTTAGCAAAAAAATGTGATATTAAAATCATAACTATTGTCCATTCCAATGATCTAACTTGTCGAGACTGGACTGGCTTATGATGTCAAACCCCTGTTTAAATCCCAGTTTATACCCAGACAGCTTATTACATAACAGACACATTCTGTGACCATACTTTTTTAGTCAGTTTATTACTCACTAAGATGGTACGTAACAATTACTTTATTGACGGTGAGGTTAAAACCTCACCAAATCAGAATGTTATCATAACATTACTTTTTGGTGAGGTTAGGACGAAACTAAAACAGAACGTTAAATCAAGAACAATCTGTTTGGGTTGAAGAATGTAACCAGAATGTTGTAATAATGTCACAGTGCAGCATCACAGCAGTACTTTGCACCAACACAACCGGGACTCATCAAATGAATGTAACAAGAACCAAATACAGAACCAACCAGAACGTTGCTGCAACGTTATAATACCATCACATCCTTGGCTGGGTATACACGCTATGGGATGGGGTATTTCAGTAAATATTTTCTATAGATACATTCCAATCACATTATCAAACAAGAAAGAAAAAGGTATAAATTTATGTACACTCACCTTTTAAGGTCAAGTCTTATACATAACATAAAGCTTTTATCTTAGGAACCCATCGCAGTTGAAGACTAGATTTCTTGAAGTAGAGGACTTGTCAAAAGATTTGTCTAAACGGCAAAGACTATATTCCGCCAGCTGATTTTGATGCAGCCGATTTTTTTATCTGTTTGATTACTTCCGAAAGCATTGCATGGAACCATACATCTTAAGACCCATACCCAAAAGGTGATTTGGGCTTCGTCACCTTTCAATATGTTATATTGAAATGAGCATGTTTGATAAAATTGTTGGGCGAATCGTCTCTGTCGGGAGAATTTTCCCAGTGATTCAGAACAAACATGTATATTTTGATATACTATACTGATGGTCTATCAGGGGAAAATATGATCGCCAAGGCCCAAATCGCCTAGTGGCAAATTATAACATCCTCTCTTATGATATATAGCATGTCTATACTCGCCCTTAATTTCCCCTTCTGATTATATCAAAGACTACTGATGCATGACTGTCTATTTTCATTTGGCATGGAATCCATGTTCTTTTTTTTATTTACTTCGCTGCTAGAAAAGATATTAGAGTGATTGAAAATAACAAGGAATAACAGGTGATTGGTCTGGACATTAAAAATATAGGATTATTTATTTTAACTTCCTAGTTACATCGACTCTTGAATATTACAATATTCCATTCTTTTGTATCAGACCTAATTGATATACATTTGTAAATACACATCCACTACACTATTTCATCATGTTTGAACCACATTTTAAGAGGAATGTTGTTCCCATGTCACACTTCAAGATCGTATGAATATCGGAATTTGATGTTAAACCAATATTAGCTTTCCCCATATGGTAAGAAGTTCCAATTTCAAATAATTCTAAATGTTGATTCAATATTGACATCGATATTGAAGAATACTTGATATAAAACAGATGCAATACAAACGATGCAGATTAGAGTATTGAGAATTGTTCATAATAGATCATAATACTGCGAAAAATACTCTAAAGAAACTGTATGGACGTTTAAAAGTACTTATCACGAGGTCACGAGCTAAAAAAAAATCAGCAATGTCTTTGCTCAGTTTTCATTATAATCTTATTTTCTATTGCTTCTAAATCGTCATCGTCTTAGAAGTGACAAGGGTAGTCGAGGATAATCTCATATTATTTGTTTAGGTCAGTCAGTTCGTCAGTCAACTTTAAATTTGTCAGCATTTTCAATGAGTGTTTATGGGAGATTTATCAGAAAATAGAAAAACGATTCCAAGGACACATTATATTTATCCATTATCTTATTTTGGGGTTGGGGGGTACAGTTTTCCAACCAATATTTACAAAATATCATATCAACAAATCCCCGAAAAATCAAACACATATTCTTGTCTAAAAAGTATTCTTGAAGTTCTTGTATACACTTAGACGAGCAGTGTTATCAGATTCTAATCCCTTATTGTTGAATAGCGGATGTTTTCCGTAAAATCATCTTTAAGTTAAAATTGTAGGCTGGACTGAAGTCATAATAATTATAGGACTTCTCTATACCTTTAACACTCTTTAAACTATGGGACATAGGGGAAAACAAGCGAATCTAAATTTGTTTTCCTAATACAAAAAGAGAGAAAAAACAACAAAAAACAGAAATTGAAAAGAAAAAAATGGCCACTTGACTGACCACATTTTGTGCGTATTCTGAGATCAATAATTCACACAACTATTTAAGAACATTTACACTTTTATCTTTTTGGAGTATTTGGCACGGAATAGAGGATAGTACAAATTGGAAGCTATTGGCTTACGATATACAAAACAAGGATACTAAGTCAGAATTTACTAAAATTAATGTTTAAAAACCCAATATTTGAGCGAGTTGAAAACAATCTACAACCAGATGTATGTAGCTTAAATTGTTGTTATATTCTAGACACTCTCATAGTTGCCCATATACTATATATATATATATATGATATTTATGGAAGTATATTGTTAAACGGTTACCATTTCCTGATTTGTATATAATTATGTTTATATTTAGTTATCCATATACCTGCATTTGAAATTGTAATGTATACAAATCGCTGGACCTGTCAGAAAACCGACTATGTCGAGACAGGCGAGGATAATAAAGAAATTATAAAAAAAAGTTATAACCGATTGTACATACCATGTTAACTCATCATGAAAAACACATCGATGTATGTGATGGTGATTCAATAAAAAAAATAAAAATATCACTGGACAAGTCCTGTACGCTTTCCTGGACATACTGTAACACACCTACGCGTATCGCTCCTGCGCATGGGATTTGGGTGGTCTCGGGTGCGTAGCGCAGTATGACCCGACCTGTGGCTTATCTCAAATCCCTGCCGCACACCTCTGATAAGGAATAATATAAAAGGAGGCTTGGTGGAAAGGGAAAGACAAACCAGCGAGATACCCCGCACTGGAAGCATCTCATCTACAAGTATCAAGTTGACCATTCAAGAACGCGTGGTGAGTAGAACCTTTAATTTATATATCATATTTCCCCCTACCATGGATAGCGGATTTGCTGTATTTCAGGCACCTGCAGGTTAACTTTGACTGATTTTTTTTGTTAGAGAAAAGCTCTGGGAAAACTATAGAAAATTTGCAAATATTTGCTATATAACTTTCTGACTGAATTGATTTTCAAAAATATCAAATATGTATAGATACCAAAATGGAAAAATAGTCAATGCTAGTTTTCCATCATTTTAGACCACAATATATGCTATGGTTATTGCAAATTCCTATACTTCAGCATTGTAATTTGTCTACAAATTTCCAAGCATGTACCTTGATTGAGGCAAATCTGCGGGTGAACTACAATAAATAAGCTATCCGTGGTGGGGAGAATTAATAATAAGTATTGTATTGATAAAAAAGAAATCATTACAAACTTGATATTACTCGCACAGCCGCAGCGTGGGGGAGGTTCATATGAAGGGGCGTGCATACTAACAGATTGTATGGACCGCTCCCTGTGCTTGTGGCTGTGCACATATTTTGGAAATTGCTTTGGGAATATAATGATTTAGGAAAAAAAGAACTTTAGGGTCATCCTCGGGTAGCTGCACGACCCAAGGGGATCGTAAAGATTCATATATTATATATGTTAATATGTGTATAAATTGACCCTCATGATTATTAGTTTATACAGGGCTTTTAGTTTTAATGTACCGCTATAGCACTTCCTATAAGTAATGATCAATTCTTCCACCAATGTACACACACGTAGCTATTGGTATCGACGGGTTCATAGTCAATATAAAACCTCAGATCGTATGGTTCAAAATCGGGGTCATTTAAACATCACAGTAGCGAATCCAGGTTTCTGAAAAGCTGGGGACGCACCGATAGAAAGGGGGGCGAACCCCTCTTTTTCCAGAATCTTACATTAAAAATATCAAAATTTAGCCCAAAACTGAGCCCCTATTGTTCTTTGAATGCATAGGCTTTTTGTTGCTATTCTTACTATAGACAATTATACAGTATGAGTTGTTTCATTCAAGTTTGGCTCTTGCTAAAAATAATTCGCCTTAAGTAATGTAACAGAAATCCCGTGTGCACATGCAAAATAATGTTCTTTTTGGATCCACAAAAAAACATTCTTTTTTTATTATTTCTGAAAACAACATATCAATTTCACTTTGAAGTTTCTTATGTATTTTGCCAGCGGTTAATACAAGACGTTCTTATGAAAAAATGGACATAACAAGAGGTGGAATTTATAAAATGAATATGAAATTTCGTATTAAAATAAACCCATCTATGGATCTCGATCATAAGACTTTCACACATCCAAAGACGAAAAATGCCTAAATATATACAAAGATACAGGCTAGGATAATAAATGTGAAATTTTTAATAAAAAGTATTTTTAACATAGAAATATCTAAAATAATGCAAAAAAATCATTAATCCTTCACGCATATCTGAAATGTTTTTTTCTAAGCCTCAAAATGTTGGAATCGTTGACATTAGATTTTTGATTTTTTTCGGTCAGCCTTGCTGATAACAAGTTATTCGCGTATCCGGGTACAAATCAGGGGATTTCAACGTACAGATCCGGCTAGTATCTCTTATCTGTAAATGCAGCAGACTCCTTTTTTGTCATTGGTAATCTCCTGGGTCCCTCCAGTGAAGATTACACAATCTTATCTCAAAGCGGCTGATAGTAATCTGCAGGCGAAAGGGGGATTAAGGGTGTTCCAGCACATGTGAGAAAAACCTACATTCAATTCGCCCTACCACGGATAGCTGGTTTCTAGCATTTTAAGGACCTGCAGGCTAATTTGGACTGGTTTTGTCGTCAGATCCCCTGGAAAACCTATAGCAAATTATTGTTATAAATCAATCTAAAATGAATAAATTTTTATTTGGCTCAGTAAATATTAATGGATATGGATATCATTTTAAAAAATAATGATGGCTTGTTTTTAACAATGTTAATCTACAAATTATAATAACATATGTGACAATTTTTATACTAAAGCATTAGCTTTTGTCGACATTACCCAGCATGCACCCTATTTTAGGTTAACCTACAGGTAAAACTCATGAAACTGGCTATCCGAGGTTAGGAGAATTCATCTCTGAATATCTTTCACATTTATTGTATTATCTAGACGTGCAATTAATATAAATTTAAGAAATAAGTGGAATTCACTATAATCTATTATATTATGTGCATTCTCTTAAGCCCTAGCCTATACATCACATATCACCTTTAAAATGAGGTAATTATTTCATTAAGGAGAATCTTGAAGAACTTGATCTTTTCTGACACATAACTTCTTCCTAATTGATCAATATTGAATCATATAAATTTGATATAGAATTTTTTTTTCTCAATTCCAAATCAGAGTTGTCATTAATCAGTGCTTCATATTAAGTGTTGGTGCACCACTTAACTACAAAAACAGGGGAAAATGTCGCTCACAAATGCACAAATGCACGCCGTTTTAGTACTTAGCCTTAGATGCTGAGCCCCCCCCCCCCCCACCCCCCCTTTTTTGTTGTTGAAAATCCTGTAACTGCCCCTGTGGCTCGGCCATTTATGAAACTTATATAGCGACGCATACAAAACAATCTTTTCCAGCCTAATGTGGGGGCGGGGAAGATCGTTATTATATTAATAGTTGCTATTATATAAATAGTTGCTATTATATAAATAGGAGCTTCACCATTTGGGATCAGTAGCTCCCTCGTCACCGCTCCGCCCACGGATCAATTTAAAAGTTTTAGCTTAATGGATAATGAGGAAAAAAAGGGGGGATGTGCGTATCAATGATTCCATAAGAAAATTACCATTTAGTTATGAAAATGCAGATTGAATTTGGTTTCTCATTCCAGCATCATGTTCAGCACATTGAGAACCGCTGCTGGCCCGGCCAAGCAGGTGTGTGCTGCCCTCTCCAAGCAGATCCGCACCGCCCAGCCTGTCTGCTATAAAGCCACGGCTGCCACTCCGGAAGAAAAGAAGGACTTCTATTCCATCGGAAAGCAGCGCTTCCTCACCCAGTACCTGGCCGAGGCTTTTTCCCAGGAAGACCCGGACCTGGAGTACCATGACGTGTCCCGTGGTGACCATGACTTCTCCAGCTGCGACTATCTGGCCCTGGCCGAGAATGATGAACTCAACAGAGTCGAGGGAGAGTTCATCCGGGACTACGGGAGGATCACCTTCAACAGGTGAGCCATTTTGTTGAAAAGAATGTAAATTAGGGTAAGCCAGAGTAGAAGTTGAGCAATTTTCTTGAGAAGAATGGAAATTGGGGTAAACCTGGGATGGTTGAGCCATTTTGATGAAGAATATGTAAATTAGGGTGAACCAGGGTAAAAGGTGAACCATTTTGATACAAAGAATGTAAATTAGGGTAAACCAGGGTAAGAGGTGGGCCATTTTGAGGAAAAGAATGTAAATTGGGGTAGAGCAGGGTAAGAGGTAAGCCATTTTAATTAGGGTAGAAAAGGGTGATGCTACACATGGGGTTATGTCTTCTCTTCATGATAATCGGATTGAAATAATTATAGAAATACTGATAAAGTATCACAGCATGAAAATCCTATGTAACAACATTCCCTGAGGTAAGACATTGTATTGCCAAAAGTTTTAATGTTAGTTGTTCAATAATCAACAATGAATGTTGTTTTTGAAATCATTGTCATTGTGGAATACCATATGAGGTATCCCAATATCTATAGTGACCTTCCATAGTCCTCCACCAGGGGGGCGGACCAAAAAACATCCACGATTTCTCGTGGGGTTGATTTGAGGCCCACGAGAAGAAATATCCACCCAGAAAACATCCACGAGAACTTTTGGACATGATAATTTCTTGAAAAACCATACTAAAATCAGATCCATGATGGACTAATTTACAGATAATACTTTTTAATGTGTGTTAGAAGGACATCAGAACACTTTAAGGGCTGAAAAAATCAAAAGAAAGACTCACGAGAACAAAAGACCCACGATTGCAAATTGAGCAATCGTGGGTATTTTAAGTTCTCGTGGGTCCAGAATTCTCATGGATGTTTTTTGGTCCGCCCCCCAGGCTTTACTAACGTCAGCTCTGGAGTATTTTAGTATATCCTATTAAAATCAATACATCCCTTGAGAATAAGCAGCAATTGCGTTATAGTTATAACTCTAATAAATGCATGAGATAGACATGGTATTCACGATATGAAACCATGGAGTAGATTTGTACCTTTACCGTGATATACAGGTTAGGGCAAGGGGACACATTATAACCAAGGCAGAGAAACATTTTCTTGCTTTTTTGGTAATCATATATATAAAACTAGATAGACACCCCCGGAAAACTTCTATCAGAGATAAATTTAAGTTTGATAAAATAGATGCATGCCATACCGTCATTTTACCTTACATACATCAAAATGCATATGAAATGGTGTCACTTTTTGGTTTGGATGTCATAGTTGGCTAAAAAAATAATTTTAAACACTAAATGTTTTTTTAACCTAACATCTTAATCTGGCCTGGCTGGGTCTACACTTTATAAGAAGAATGAGTTATTACATTTTTTGTGAATGTAACAAATTTACTCAAGATTGATCATTACTGTGTGATTCTCAGTTCTTAATCATAATTATGACCATGTAATTTTAGAACAGACATATTGGTTCTTCATAATGTATGTATGAATATTGCAATTGTAGTTCAAAATCTAAAAAGGGCAAATATTTTGAATAGATGAATAAAACTTTGGTTTCCTTTCACTCAGGTCTGCGGCCTACCCACGGAATGCCAAGTCCTTGGTGACTAAATTTGAAGGCCAGGCTGCCGAGTGGCTGGGAGCAACCGACTGCCTTATGACCAACTCAGGTACTGAGTCTAATGTCAACACCCTGCAGCTGCTGCTCTGTGAGAACAACATGCCCATCTACATCGACAAATACGCTCACGCCACCTTCGTCCTTGGTGCCAGGGCTGCTGGCCGCAATGATGCATTGTTCTTCAAGCACAACAATGTTGATGCCATGCTGAAACTCATCAAAGAGAACGGCCCGGGCATTGTATGCATTGACACCGTCTACAGCGCTCTGGGAACAGTTGCCCCAATTGAAGAAATGGTAGACATCTGCAAGGAGTATGGTTGCATCCTCATTGCAGATGAGGCTCATGCCCTGGGCATCTTCGGCAAAGAGGGTGAGGGACTTGTCAAGAGCAGGGGCCTTGAGAAGGACGTTCCATTCAGAACCACATCCCTGGGGAAGGCCTTCGGATCCGGCAGCGGTCTTATCATGTTCAACGAAGAGACCGTTGATGGAAAGAAGCTCATCAACCATCTCAGCTCCATGCCTATCTTCAGTCTGGCCCCACAGGAATGTGTCGCAGCCCGTCACATCCGGGGACTCGAGATGATCAAGAAGGACCAGTGGCGTCGGGACGAGCTCAACGCCAAAACCGAGTTCTTCCGCAAGGGCGCCATTGAGAGGGGATACGCTGGGCTGTTTGTCCAACAGAGTATGACCAACATCATCCCCTTCGTGGTAGGTAACGTGGACTTTGCCAAGGAGGTATATGACATGTTCATCAAGGCCCACATCTACCCGAGTCCCCACTTCTACCCTGCTTCCCCGAGGTCCAAGAGTGTGGTGCGTTTCACCATCTGCAACTTCCTCTCATATGAGCAGATTCAGTACGTGCTTGACTTCATGGATGAGATCAAGCCAATTGTCAAGCCCCATCAGTGGCCCGACACCGACCCTGATGTCTTCAACATGGGATTCCAGAAGGTCTAATGTACATCTATATCAGACGACAAGCTGACGAACAAGGACTATGAAGTTATTTACCAAGGAATCTGACAATGCTCACAAAAGAACCAATGAGACATTTATTCTTTTATTACTAATTACATGAATTACGCAAAAAAAGACGGAAATATCTCACTATTGATGTTTCTAATCTAAGAGTCGTTATCTTTATATGAGAGAAAGGAGTTTGGGGACAAGTAAAAAACACTTGAACCGCCAAAAATAACAACTGAAGCTGACTTATCCTTAGCTGTATGTAAAAATCTATTGCCTGAAACATGCAGGTTAAATGAGGTCAATTTCATTGACGAGATATTTATGTTGTTAGATGTAGCATACAACCTAACAATTATTTCTACATTAACTCTGTGCTTTCATAAAACAATTCAACATAATTATGAATACTCCTGTAGTTTCTATTTAAAAACAAGTGAATGGTATATATTACTAATGTTGTAAAAAAAATTATACTCATTAAACATGTAAGAAATGCATTTAATTGATTTCCTTGTTCTTTTTCTCACTCACTAGAATCCTCATGACATTGGCAACATCTGTTACATCTATTTTACAGAATATTTTATAACATACTTGCACGTGGCGACGCTGTTACATATCTAGGATTTATACTATCAGGATTTGTACTACGGAAAGTAGATTAACCCTACAGGTGATGAATCAATTCAAAGGTCAGAGGTCTGAACATTTTTATCTGCACATGTTGCATAAATTGACAGGGCCATGTTACTTGCATAACTCATTTAGTTTGCTCAGGTTCCAGGAATATACAGTAATAGTCAGGACTTCTTTTTTTTTATATATACATTTGTAGTTCTATGACCCTTCCCTTTTCTCGAATTACAAAAGTTCAACAACTATCTTCTAGTAATATTTCAATCACTAAGATATTTCAAGCAATTCTAATGAGAAATGGTAGTGTGAAAGATACATGTATTGATGGTTCACCGCATGACTGGGAACTCTTAAGCCTTTAGACCCCAGCTGACCATTGCCTCCCGAGGGTGTACTGCTGGAAAAATAGCTGTTTTTCCACAATTTTCCCATATTTTTCCACTTTGATAAGTATTCAACGCACAAGAACAATCAATATATTGTTTTAAAGCTGATTTAATTCCATAGAAAATAACATTGTTCTATAACTTAAAATTGTTCTATAACTTAAATTGATAGGTATGGGTCCGCCCATAAACTTCACTGATCAAAAGGAAATTCTGTAATTCTGAAGGGAAATCAATGTATATCCTGGGGAAATTCAGCAATTCCTGAGCGCAATCAGTGGGGTCTAAAGGGTTAAATAAGTTACATATCTAGAGCAGTTTTCAGTATGATACATTGACGAGTCGAATAATTTCAACACATTTCAGGTTTTGGCAAAAACCCTCTGAGGAAAAAACCTTAAATCTGCTCAAAAATGCTCTTTCTGCATGGCATCCCTAATCCCTCTAACTAATCAAGGTAGGGAATATTATGTATTTAACCATTACTTTTGAAAGGGTCTCTATTGAGCCCTTCAGCCCTTCTATCCTAATAGAAAGAAGGTGAAATATATAAAAATACAACGATGGTAAATGCTTCAAACTATTCAGAAAAATTAAAAGTGGACGCTAAGATACCAATACCACGTAACATCTGCCAAAGACTCTCTTATAACACTTTATTTCCTCATTTTTTTCTGCAGCCTGAATTGACAGCGTGGAATGAACCGTATTTGAAAGGTTAAGCTTCTTGTACATTATCATTAGACATTTTATAATTTCAATAATAAATGTTGACAGAATAATTTATTTTAGTGACATCGTAGCTGTGTTTAAAATACAAAGGCATCTCTTGGAGAAACTATTTAATAATCATATCATTTTCATTATCTCTATTCTGTTATCTGTAACCATGGTAACATGGCAACCTTTCAAATGCTAAGAATTTCGCTGAATAAAAACAAGCCTTTGAAAATTTCCCATTGTGCATTTCTTCCTAAAATAAGAGATTTAAAATCTTTCTATCAAAGTCAGATTATTCCCCAGTAAAACAACATTTAATTTGTTTTTCACAATAGCTTCTTAGATATATGAACTTTGGGGCTAATTTCGGTGCTTGGCCTGATATGACTAAAAGTGGTCATAATGTCGTATGGTTAAGGCCCATATACAGGCCCGTTCTGCTGGGGGGGGGGGGGGGGGGTGGCGAGGTTGCCCAAGTGGAACTTTTGTTCACGATTTCAATAATTTCAACTTAAAAAGGGGGATGGCGAGGTTTTCCAAGTGGAACTTTCCAATATTTTCTTACAATTTGTTTTGATTTTTTTTCAATAAGATTTTGAGATTTTGATTTAGATAAATGTGCCACAACCCCCCCCCCCCTCCCTCGTATACGGGCCTGCTGATTATCTATCTTTTCTTGTGCCTGGACAATGCCTTTTATCCTTATAAGTGCACATCAATAATAAGTCAAGTAGTTTTACCCCAAATCAAGATACATAACATATAATCTAAAGAGCAGCCGGTGATTCATTTGGACAAATAAAGTAAAGTAGATGTTTCATTCTCCTATTTATATGAAGAAATACCTGAGTTAAAATGAGCCAAAGCAAGAATATGACATTATAATAACGTTTTATAACGTTCTGTTTAGTTCTGCTTTGGTTCTCGTTACATTCTTTTGATGGCACCTTAAAATGTCTTTAGAACCTAAAATTTCAATGTCACACTGTGACGTTATTGTGACATTCTTGTAACATTCTTTCATGTTATAATGACGTTATTATAATGTTCTTTATTAGTAAGGTCTCAACTTCACTAAAATACAATTATTTATTATAACATTCTTTTTTTTAGTAAGTCTCAACTTTACTTAAATAGCATAACAGTTACACGAAAATTGGGGAGGTTACAGACTAACCAAAAAAGTATGGTTGCAGAATGTACTTTGCTGACATGGTGGGCAGTTCTAACCGTTGGATCAGTATTATCTTCACCTCTGCCGTAACATTTCATGATAACTAACTGTTTTCGAGTTGATTTAATAAGAAGGTTTTGATAATATTGTGGGACTATACTTAGATAAATCTCTGGATAGGAAATGTTATACTTTAATGATAATGAATGGGAGTATTTAAATCAAATGACACCATGGATATCTATAGAAAGATACTTTTCATAGCTTAAATTAAGTTTAGATTTAGTTTAGATACTGATAGCTGACACAAATCACATATAATTAACTTTTATATCAAGTTATAATGTCAATGGCCTGTGACCCCATTTTCTGTATCTAACAAATGGATTGATCCAAAAGAGATCCATCCAATTTTCCAAATTTGGGTTTACAAGTCGGTGGTCAGTAAAAGGGTTGTTATCTTTACATAACACTGAGTCCATACAACAGATAACGGGCTAAGTTAAGTCCCAAGGTACGATTATTAGTCACAAGGTCACTGTCACTGTCACTTAGTCAGTAAGTGGGATAGATTATTGGGCAGTTGGACTTTGCCCACTAAAGTATTATGTAAACTAGAGTATATAACTCTTTAGATCCCACAGGGCGCATTCACAAATTGCTGGATTTCCCCAGGATTTTCATAGATTTCCTTATGGATTTCCTTGTAATTAAACATAGTTAAAGTAAGACCAACATTTTTCAAATTGAATTATTGAAATGTGGTTTGTAGCATTGGATAGGAAATTTGACCAGCTTATAAACGATATATTGGCCGAATTTACGTGTTGATCATTTACCTAAGCATACTTCCTGGGAAAATGTGGAAAAAGTAAGGAAAAACAGACGTTTTTCCAGGCGGCTACGGCTGGATTGGGGAGGACACCCTCGGACAGGTATGGCCTGTTTGGGGTCTAAAGGGTTAAAGTTTATATTTCTTTCTTTCTGTATGAATCATTTTGATTGTTTTGCAGTTTTCAGCAGTGCTGAATTTCTCATTTCCTATGAAACACAAAACAATCTTTCAATTTGATTACAACAATATATTTTTAAGTTTTGGAATGTATTACTATGATAACAGTTTCAGGAAAAAATTGAAAATTCCTGGGAAAATAGAGCATAAGACCAGAGAGAATTATATTATAATTCTCTCTGCTAAGATGTAGGCACTTGTACGGTCCAAAGGGTTAAAGCATTCTTAGAATTATATTAAACTAATGACACATTAGGAATGAAATAATTTAGGAATAATAAAGCTGCTTATAACACAGGATATTCTATTGTATTCTACATTGTATAATGTGAATGGGATGTTATAAATACTTCTAATGAAAGCGGTCCACTACTTTCAATATCAGTTGTATATTGTGGGTGTTACGTTAAGTATGATTATGACAGTACATACGTAAGAGCAGATCCAGGATCCTGCAGAGACTGGCTCCAACAGTAAAAGAGGATTAGTCCCTCTTTATAGATAAAGGACAAGGGTGGGTGATAGTAGGTGAGATACCAACAATGGTAGGTCTGTGAGTAATATCTGCAAGATGCAGTCCTACAGGGTGTTTATAATTCACATGTTCTTTGACATTAGAAAGCAATAGTTAGGCATATTCCCATTTTATTCACAACAAATAAACTATTTTCTATAGAGTTTCTTAGTTTCTTGGCACAGTCATAATGACAATGTTGCTCCGTTAAGCCCCATACCCACTAGGCGATTTTACCGTCGCCCAGCGACCGACGACGAGGGGTTATTACATAATCGGCGGTGGCCCGTCGCCCGGCAAGCATAGTCGCTGGGCGATTTGCCGTTGGTATGGTGTGTTTCCTGGGCGACGGGCGACGGGCGACAGGATCGCCAGGGAAATCGCCCATAGAATCGCTGGGAAATTATCAAACTTGCTTGATATGTCAGTCGCCCGGCGACGACGACGGGGTCTCCCTCCGTCGCCCGTCGTCCGATGCCACTAGAGTCGCTAAGTGGGTATGGCCCTTTACATCCAAATCTTGCAACAAGGACGTCCTTGCACAAGGACGTCACTGTTGTGCTGGGACCTGCTATTGAATTGCGGTTGTTCTACTGAGCCGATTTCAATTCTGTAAATGGGTCTGAATAATAGACATTTCGATCTAAAGTTCCTGAAATTTTCAGCCTGGAAAAATGATTAAAAATGGATGAAAACTGATGCTGAATATTGGCACAACAGTGAGAGTTTGAGATTTCCGAACAAAACCATAGCTGTTTTTGTTATGCGACGGACCACATAAGCTCCAAAATGTGCGCCCCATTTTGAAACCAGCTCAAGGTTGTCACAGGCTGTGTCTATGACAACCTGAGGGTTGTAAGTGAATGGTGCCAAGAACCACATCCATCGGTCACCGAAAATTTCTAAAGGTTTTTAAGGATTAAAAGGACAATCCAAGGTTGTCACAAGGTTGTCAGAAAGGTTAACATTTTTTTGAGAATGAATGTGGATTGAACTGAGGACCTCTTGCATTTCAGATGGCATCACATACCTCTGAGCTACTGAGGCTTCCTTTGGGACAGGGGCAGATTTACAACCCTATGGTTGCCATAGAGTTGTCAAATGGAAAGAAAGCTTTCAATTCATTTTTTTTGTAAAGGAATATATTAAAATGTTATTTACCCTTATTTGCAATTGAAACAGCAATGGAATGCTTTCCCCTGAGACTGGTTACTATAATTTTGTTGCCATGCAAATTTACATCTTCTGAGGCATTGATCAAATATGTTTTAGGATATGGTCGATTCTCAAAAAAACATGGGCCAATTCACAGATTTTCAGGTTTTTTTTTCAGTATATTTTCTAAGAATTTGGTCTCAACAAATGCTAATGGGGTCCAAAGGATCTAGGTCCCATATCTTCGTAACTAATTTGGCTGATCAGGGAAATTTGATCAGGATCCCATGATCAGAAATTCTGTCTATCATGAATAAATTTTACAAATAGTAATTCCTCTTTGACACTATTTTGCAATAACACAATAAATTTTGGTAAAAGGTAAAACCACTGATCATGGGACCCTGATCAAATTGTCCATGATCAGCCAGATTAGTTATGAAGATATGGGCCCAGACCTCTTTGTTCTAGCTTGCGTACCATACTTTTCTATATATTCATATTTTCGAAGAAAAAACTTTCATATTTTTGCGTTATTTTTTTTTATTAAAGAATATGAACATTTGATATCAATAGGGCCATTAAAAATTAACTTGATATTAGCACCCAATTATTAAATTCTTCATTTGAAGTAGACATGACAGCTTTATATTTCTAAAGTAAGCAATCAAATGGCACGTTATTTATTTTTATTTTCAGCATAAAAACAGGTGTTGGGAATATTTGATATATGCAATGGTGATTTAACTCTATTTAAATCTGGTTATGCTTAAATACATGAAACCCTTGGAAACCAGCTAGTCATTATATTCCCTTCAGATATTCATATAACACCTTGTTTCATAAAGTAGAAAAATATACCCTTCATGTGAGGCTTGTTCTTTGAAAGACTTATAATTGTGGTTGCTATGGTAATAGAAAAAAGGGTAACCTGGAATTATGGTCAATTCTGAGGATATTTTCAGTTACCATGGTAACGATGTAACAAAGACAACTAATTTCATTCCATCATCTGATAGAGCAAATGGAATTACTCAATTTGACACATCACTTGTGTTTCTACCTTGCATATCAGGAAAGATATGACCTAAAGAAGGTCAATTTCAGAATAGCCTAATTTTATTGATAGTTGCTATGAAAACCAGCTGTACCTTCCACATCTGCAGATGGAGAACATTGGCTTTTTTGAAAGAGCAACTCCTGTACTACAAGAAAAGTATAACAAAATGTAGTAGGAAACATTGGTAACTTCTTTTGAGTTTTTGGCCTTTTAGGTGCAGGCGTGTTGTGGTGTATTTATTAATTATGTAACACTGACTAGTCTTAAGAGAGGTGCCTGATTAGATAGAATGAAATCAGAACTTTCGTTTTTGTACTCATCATCCTATAGGCAAGCTTGGGGTCTACTTGTTAATTCAAGAGTAATTCAAGCCCAATACATATAGTTTTAAATACTTTATTCAGCTTTATACAAAAGCTTTTTCAAAAAACATATACATTCACAAGTAGTGTGGTAATTGAGCAATTGACTGATTTAAACTGCAAAGCACTAATTATACAGTAGATATGTTCTAGTCACTCTCAATTGGTTAAATAATCAGAAAACCTGTGCTATACAAACATAAAATACATGGGTATATACAAAATATTTACAAGGTGAGGATAAGATCAAACTTTCACATTTGAGCATTTCAGCAGCCTCTTTTCAACCGTGACACAAGTGAAAAGAATAATTAGTTTCTTGCTTAGATTAAAATTTTACTAGAGTTATCTATGTTTAATCTCTCTTTTTTTTAAAAAATAAAAAACACCCCTCCTTGACCTGTTGAGGTGTTGGAGAAAAGGGAAATTATATACAAGTTTAGACAGAAACAAAATGTGGTCATACACTTCAGCATAGTAAAAAACCTGCATAACCTGCCATTGTGGTGCCATACATATTCTGTGTTGGCATAGGTACCACATGCTGAGTGTACATTCTCACCGATTGAGCAAATTCCTTCAGACCCACTGACTCAAACAACCTTGTTGCATGTTCATTGGTGATTGGTGCCGATGTTTCACATTCTGTTCCTTCTGCAGTATCAGCCACTAGGGCACGGAACAGTACTGCAGCAACGTTTGGGTCATTGGCATAAACAGGGCCAAGTAGCACATGGTCTAAAGGCATGTCAGTGGTAAGAGCTATTCCGCATACCAAGCCATCAGCATTCAATGCCAAATAGCCATGTGTTGAATGATGCTCTATGAGCCATTTCATATATGCTGTGCGGACTGCACTCTCTGGGTGGATTGTCTTATCAAAAGCCATTACCTTCCGGAAGTCCACTTCTTCAATTGGTTTTAGCACACAGCCATCAGGCAAGCTGGGGACAGGGTCATTTAACAGGGTGTCTTTGCACAGTTCTCCACTATAACATGCACTCACATAGTCACGATGCTTGTACCCCCAGCCACCATAGGTGTCAGCCATGTGTGGAATGGCATCATTTGCCCTGTTCTGCTTCATACCGAAGATTGAGTCACCCGCAAAGCAGACCTTACGAGCAATACCAAGGCCTTGGCTAGAGGGGTCAGCAATGAGCCCTCCTACCATCCCCAAATTGTCACTGATAGGTACATTTACACAGCTTCCTGCAAGGAGAAGGTGTTAAAGATTAAGGGTGATTTGAAGCTGAATTGAAAAGGGGCAGTCAAGATATTTTATGTACTTTACATTAGTTACCAATGAACTAAAATTTCAAAGTTTAAATCTTTGCAGAAAGATGAACACAAAAGTTTATTTTTTGCTAGAACTTTTGTAAACAAATGGGGATTCTGTGAAAATTGGTGGGAGTTTGATGTTGGGGTAAGGAGGTGGGTGCAAGTGAAAAGTAATTTAATCAATCAATTAATTTGAATATATAATATGTCTCAGAAGGACATAATATCAGAAAACTTTCACAAAAAATGTGTACATACATCTCAAGTGAAACTTCTGGAACTGAAACTTCTGGTGATAACAGATGCACTTGAAATATCCATAAAAACAGTTTTTACAGGCAAAACAGAAAATTGAATCCTTACCAAAAATTCCTTTAATCTTTTTATTTCATTTGAAATCAAACTCAATTTTATGGGTAAAAATAATACATTTTCAACCTTAAAAAACAAGCCTTACCAAGAATCTTGCCCTCGCTAACCGCCACCAGGTATCCTTCAGGAGCTAGGTATGTGAGTATGCTGTCCATGTGATCGTTGCCGATGTTTATCCCTGCCTCAGCCCACAGGTTGTTCAATATTGGCACCTCATGTCGCCGACAGCTTCGGATCTCTACTTCAGGCTTTCTAAAACAAAAGATTGATTGATTGATTATTGGGGTTTTACGCTGTATCAACATCTAAGGTTATATCACGGCGAGAACATGATTTTGACAATCCTGTCCTTGATGATAGTATCTATGGAATGATCGAATCTATGAGAAGATAGAGACCATACCCTTACACTTTTACCGAGGCAGGTGTTCTTTAATGTGCAGGGTCCCATAGGCAGGGCCCTTCACACAACAGCTGGTGGTCTACTAGAGACCTTTGATAACCCAGTTGTTGCCACTGGGAGACATGTAGAGGGGGGTTAAAACAAAAGAAATCAAGATAAATAATGGCTGAGGTTCTACATTACTCATGATCTACCAGGGATATTAATAATTATTCATAGATTGATTTGACCTTATCAGGTGTTCTAATTGTCCCTGAGTCAACGATAAGAAGCATTTACATCAAGCTAGCACCATTTGAGGTTATTTTGCAATGACAGCTCTCTTTTTGTTATAGACAAAATCCCTAATAATTAGAAACTGACAATAAGATGCCTGATTAGTCAAATCAGTTACAAAGAATATTAATTAGACCCAGGAGAACCCATGAGGGAACTAGCTTCCATGCTACTTTAATTTTCCTGCAATCTTTCTTGCAGGATGGAGAAATTAAATTTTCTGATTAATTTAAAGACTGATTATACAGCTGGACCGTTGTTTATTCTTGTAGAAATTGATATTGTTACAACAAACATTTTACGGTAAATCACCGCTCTCATCAGGATCAATCACAAAATGAAAGTCACTACACCATTATCTCTTCATTCCAGTAGCATTGGTTTGCGGATATTCAACTGGGCCCATATCTTTGTAACTAATTTGGCTGATCAGGGAAAATTTGATCTGGTGCCATGATCAGTGAATTTGCCTTTTACCAAAATGTGTAGTGTTAATACAAAATAGTGTCAAAGAGGAATTATTAGGTGTAAAATTTATTCATGATGGACAGAATTTCTGATCATGAGACGCTAATCAAATTTTCTCTGATCAGTTAAATTAATTACGAAGATATGGGCCCTGGTAAGGGGATATCTTCTATCAATGTAGATCAACTTACCTCTCTGGGTTTGGAACAACCTTAGTTGAAAGATGAAGGACGGTTCTCTGATGAACTGAAAAGAAAGATAACTTTTCAATCAAACAATAACAAACAGAACAATTTCGTTAGACAAAAATATATCAAAATTAATATCTTCTAAAGTAGACATTGGATTTATGTCCTTCGTATAGGAACAATATAGTTTTTGTGGTAGGTTGGCCAGTGAATGGCAGCGATTTTACTGTCAACGGACGACAAGTGACTGAGAGAATCGGCGGTGAAATCGCTGGACGACTGGATTTTCAATTAACCGCTGAGCAATTCCCCATGGGTATGGTCATTACAGAATCACTGGTAAAATCACCAGAAAAATTATGGTTGATATGACAGTTGCCAGGCGATGATGACGCCAATTCTCCCAGTCGCCCGTCGCCAAGCAAAGGTAAAATTATCTTGTGGGTATGGGGCTTAAGGAAACGCAGGGTAATATTGTGTAATTAAAAGAAATATCATGGTGCAGGCCCTATTTCTTCCTGTGGGGGAACACATGAGCTGGAAGGGGTAGGTGAGGGCAGAGAAAGGTAGAAGTCCGAGAAATGCCGGGAAATAGTTGTGTCCCCGGCATCCAACCCTTGGGCAGCATGTTGAAGTGGGGTTGTTTATGCATGGGGGGGGGGGGGGGGGATTCCCTTTCTTTCTTTCTTTTTTTAATTCCCTTTATTTATCCAGACAAAAAATAAATTTACAAAACTTGTATGACTTTTCTGCCTACATGCTAAAAATCACTAACAAGGGTAAAATACACTTCTCAGTTATTACGCATACTGGACATGTTACAACATAACTCAATAAAGGGATTGTACAAATTTCAAGTAAAACCACTAAATTAAAACCATAAAATGCATACCCTTAGAAATGAACATTAAACTATATTCAACATGGACACAACAATGCAAGGAAGTTAGATAATTACCTTAAAAAAGTTAATACTCAGAACTACATAATACAACAATAAGGCAAAAAGACGCACCTATGATGTGGCCCTAGACCCGTAAATTCAACTGGGTGACACGGTCATTTCTTGAAATTGACATGGGACGGAATTTCTTAAATTCGAGATGATAAATGAGAAGATTTTTGAGGACACATGGGACATGAGAAGTTAAGTGGCAAGGGACATACTAATTTCTTAAAATCGACATGAGACATGAGGACTCCCCCCCCCTCAATTCAGGGCCCTATAAGGGGATTTTATACATATGCGACTTACATATCACCATATAAGTTCTGCAGTATATATTTATAGATATATTATGCATAGCAGACTGTCTATCACCTTATACTTCAAAAAATTGCCCGTTTGCAAAAGTGGAACAGAACAATTAGAACTGTATTATGCGTGACTCAATTGTATATTATATACCTATATCGCATAAGCGTAAAACCCTTGCCCAGGGACCCAAACAGGCATTCAGGGGTCCTTTTTATGGGTCCCTCTAATAACATTTAGGTACATAAATCAGATTATCAACAAACCTTGGTGTGCTCTCTGGCCGTTGTGGAGAAATCTTAACAAACTGCCTACTGCTTTTCTTGCAATTGCCATGTCGCCCAACTTTGTGATGACCGCCAAATTGTCAATATTTTGATGGTTCCAGTACAGTTCTGAACGTTTTGATTAATCTCTGCTGACTGTCCACTATAGTTACAGCTCTCATACCCCTAGCCTAGGTTATCAGCATATCATGTATATTTTATCAGTAAGGTCCGGGTCTGGCTCCGGTGGGTAGCATGTCCGCCTCAGATTACATGATGGGCTTTGATAAGCCCATGAGTAAATGCCCTAATCCTTGTGTTATCTATTGTAATAGATATGGGGGCTTAAATTTGTATCTACATATTCATGCATAATAGTATTTCTTTTCTTTAGGACTAACATTATTTTTTCCGTCTCATATAATTAGTATGATTATAATTATGTATGTATGTATGTATGTATGTATGGAAGGTTCAATTCATGTGTCTGATGCCCCCGTCCTCTACCACCTAACCCTGTCACCTACCACATCCCCCTGTCCCCTGCCACCTCCTCCATGTGATACAATTAATATGGCCGCGCCCAGTGCGAAACTCCCGATTGCGGTATAGCCCCATTTCGCCCTGGCCAATTTTTCACTGCTAAAAATTGCAAGCAACTGAAAATATAATTTCTATGAAATAATCACGTATTCTTATACATGGATACCTCCTAATAAGCCACAAACATATTTTGTAAGTCTAAATACAGGAAGATTGCAATCATATCTCCGGTCACAATAAAAAGTGCTAAAAGCGAATGGGGCCTAACGCCTTCCACTGTCCCTTACCGTCTTCAGATTCCTTTGTCCCCTACAGCCTCCCCCAACCCCAGGCTGCCGAGAAATTTAGGTTATTTGTATAATTATTTGTGAATATAAAATCCCATGCAAAGAAATAACGTTATTATAACTTTGCTGCAACATTCTGTTTAGTTCTGCTTTGGTTCTTGTTACGTTATTTTGATGGCACCCTAAAATGTCTTTGGAACCTAACGTAGCAATGTCACACTGTAATGTCATCGTGATGTTCTCGTAACATTCTTCCATGTTATAATAGCATTATTATAACATTCTTTATTAGTAAGGTCTCAACTTTACTAAAATAAAGTGCTATTATAACATTCTTTTTGAATAAGTCTCACCTTTATATTAGACGAAAATAATATTTTGTTCTCCAATACAGTAAAGACCCTCTGATATGACCACCTAGATGCAGCTTTGTCGTTGATGATTTAACAATTAGGTGGGGTGGACGCCGAAAGGTGCTGACGATTAGCTGTAATTTGTCAATGACTAGTTGTAACTCATTGATGCAGCTTTGTCGATGATTTAACAATTAGATGGGGTGGAAGCCGAAAGGTGCCGACGATTAGCTGTAATTTGTCAATGACTAGTTGTAACTCATTGATGACCTAACAACCAGTCATTGACAATTTACAGCTTGCCGTCCGCAAAATATCAGAAATGTTTTTTTGATGACTAATTTTGTCTAATGCGTGCCAATATGGCGCCATGGGGTACCCAGCTTCTTCGTTGATGTGTTAATCGCTAATCGCCCGTGGAGATCCAGTATCAGTGAAGGGGTAGATAAACTAGGGAACCTATATACAACACATAGAAGGACGGGTATATGGCAGAGGCCAGCAGGGGTGTGGGGAGGTCGGGGGATAACTTAGGCCCACAGGTAAGTGAATAGGTTGGGGTGACTAGTAGGACTTACCACAAAGGGCTGAGGCCGGCAGGGGTGTGGATAGGTTGGGGGGGGGGTGACTTGTAGGACTTCCCGCAAAGGGCTGAGGCCCACAGGTAAGTGTATAGGTTGGGGTTGACTGCTAGGACTTCCCACGAAGGGCTGAGGCCGGCAGGGGTGTGGGAGGTCAGTGGGTGAGTGGTAGGACTTCCCTTAAAAGGCTGAGGCCATCAGGTGAGTGCATAGGTTGGGGTTGACTGCTAGGACTTCCCACGAAGGGCTGAGGCCGGCAGGGGTGTGGGAGGTCAGCGGTTGAGTGGTAGGACTTCCCGTAAAGGGCTGAGGCCATCAGGTGAGTGCATAAGTTGGGGGTGATTGCTATGACTTCCCGCAAAGGGCTGAGGCCCACAGGTAAGTGGATAGGTTGGGGATGACTGGTAGGACTTCCCACAAAGGGCTGAGGCCGACAGGGGTGTGGGAGATCGGAGGGTGACTTGTAGGACTTCCCGCAAAGGGCTGAGGCCCACAGGTAAGTGGATAGGTTGGGGGGTGACTGGTAGGACTTACCACAAAGGGCTGAGGCCGGCAGGGGTGTGGGAGGTCGGAGGGTGACTTGTAGGACTTCCCGCAAAGGGCTGAGGCCCACAGGTAAGTGGATAGGTTGGGGATGACTGGTAGGACTTCCCACAAAGGGCTGAGGCCGACAAGGGTGTGGGAGATCGGAGGGTGACTTGTAGGACTTCCCGCAAAGGGCTGAGGCCCACATGTAAGTGGATAGGTTGGGGATGACTGGTAGGACTTCCCACAAAGGGCTGAGGCCGACAGGGGTGTAGGAGGTCAGAGGGTGACTTGTAGGACTTCCCGCAAAGGGCTGAGGCCCACAGGTAAGTGGATAGGTTGGGGATGACTGGTAGGACTTCCAACAAAGGGCTGAGGCCGACAGGGGTGTTGGGAGGTCAGAGGGTGAGTGGTAGGACTTTTCAGCAAGGCTTGAGGCCGGCAGGGGTGTGGATAGGTCAACTTGACCTGGTAGGACTTCTCAGTAAGGCCCAAGGCTTGAAGGTGAGTGGAAAGTTTGTTTGTTTGTTTGTTTGTTGGGGTAGTTTAACGTCTGGCCAACCCTGGACGTTAAACTACCCCAACACTTCCCACAATGAACCGAGTGTGTTTGGCAAGTTGTACAGGTGTATACAGGTGTGTGGTGGGGGATGGCGCACCCCCAGGAGGACTTTTTGATTCCTTTAGAAATCATAGTAAAATCCCTAAAAGAATTGTCAGAAAATATTTGTTAGTTGGAGGACTTTTAAACGAAGAGCTGTAACTAGGTGTTGGGATGGATGTTCTTGTATACCCTAACATCTTATTTTCCCCAACCCTATTGTCAGAATGATTTAGGTCAGAATGATCATAGATTATGGCGAATCAACTAGTTTCGGCGTGTTACTGCCTTCATCAGGATTGGAATGTTACCTCAGAATTAGTTTGGTATATCAATAATACTAAAATCTATAAGCATGTATATGACTGAAAGACAGCCTGAATGAAGCTTGGGAGACCAAGTGACTTTATTACAGGGGAAAAAACCCACGTGCCTTAGGAGGTCTCTTTGTGAGGTTATTACCTCCATAGCAATGCCCTGTCGGAACGTTGCATGACAACATAGTGATAACAATTTTCTTCCCACCATCAGCCACATCGAGCTCACTCGAAAGTCTTACTGAACGTTGTTGTCAATATTATCAGTAGCTGTATTGGCATGTTTTTATGTGATTAATATATTATATTAATCACATAAAAACATGCCATGATATCATGTTATATCATATTATGATATATTCTGCCCAACCCACTTTCAAGTATCTCATTTGTATTGTGAGTTCTAGCATAAGAAATTATATGAAATATTTGAAAAAAAGAACAGCAATAGAACTAGGGCCCAGACAAGATATCTGAGGCAAAGTTGCTTCTGTCTAAGCTAAATGGATAACAAAAGTCTGATCACTAGTCCCACAGTCACCTTGTCACTGTCCTTATGTTAGTAGGTGGTAGTAATATAAGAAGACCCAGTACCACTTCTAGGCACCCTGGAATGACCCCTAATTGTGACCCGTTTTGGCGAATTGATTGGGATGTCGCACTGGGACGAATTTTAGTTAGGTATACCATCAGAAAATATCAATTATTAGCTTTAAAACGAGGTATAGCATGTCTAGATCCGATATCTAGGGCCTGAGATAAGTTGCGACGAAAATAAAAAGAACCACACCTATGCGGGTATAAGAAACTGAGATAAATGAGTTCAAAGTTTTTTTTACCTCGCGCTACCGCGGTCCTCCGCTAAAACCCTAGCAACGTATTCTTGTAATCAATCCTTGTTTCTGAAACTTTACGTAGTCATTCTACACTATTCTAGCTAACAAATACCAGGAATTCATGCGTTTATATACATAACTTTTATTCATGCCAGCGCTGCAAAAAGTGACAAAAATCCGGATCTGAAACAACAACTTAACCTAGAACGGCTAGCATAAAAGATCACACTACCTCATCTTGGCAGCTTAAAAACGACTCTGTGATGACCCTATGTACCCTGGGTATCCATAATGTGTCTATAAAAGTTCTTGGAATGTTCATATTGTCTTTGGTCGTTAAGATAGTGAAAAGCCACTGAGGTAAAAATCTTAAAATCAAAAAGTCTTAACAACTGAAAATAAGTTAACAATGTTCAAAATAGATTTCAAATAGATTTCTCAGGTGGTCCTGGGCCTGCCACGACCACGTTTAGCACGTTTACTAGGACAGCCCCTGCCCCTAGGTGGGGGTGGGGGGCCTTCCTTCTCTGAGTCAGACGAATTTGATTGCCTCTCCAGCTGTCTGACCAACTCCTCCTCCTCCCCCTCCAATCCTGATGATGTGTCTGGAGTCTGTCCTCTGCCTCTGCCTCTGCCCCTGCCTCTGCCTCTGCCTCTGCCCCTGCCCCTGCCTCTGCCCCTGCCCTGCCCCTGCCCCTGCCCCTGCCTGGCCCATCCCCCTTGCCAGCCTCTGGCTCTGATTCTGCATCTGGTTCCGGCGGAGGTACGTCACGGGGGCCTGGGCAGGGTGCTGGTTCAGGTACGGAGGGCCTCAGCACAGACACCAGAAATGCCGACCTTGCGGGGGACAAGGAAATACAGTGGGCCAGGCTGCATAGGAAAGGAGGGAAGGTGGACCTGCTGGGCATAATCAAAACTGATGTGGACCTTTGTGTCAGAAGAACAAGGGGGTTGGGGGCCAAGGGGAGGGGACTTCCTTGTAGGCAGCCTTGGCAGCCTTGACCAAGTTGTTGCTTTTTCAGCTTGGCCTGTTTCACAATGTCAGGTAGGTCACTAGAGGCAGAGATATCCCTGTTGTTGTGCTGGCATTCCCAGCAGAGGTCAGTCATAGGGCGGGAACACACTATTCGAGGGAGGAGTTGGAGCCACAGATTTCTAAAAGTTGAGTCAGCCTAACACCTGAAGTTAGCCTCCTCCATGGTGTTTCTGTACAACCTGTAGATGTCAGCCTTTGTGGAAGAGGAGGGGAGGAGGATGATGTCTTCCCATTTGTGTGAAGACACACGGCCAGGCAGGACGAGGGCGTTGGTCTCGGCATAGGAGTTGATGAAGTCCACGACCCGCCTGATGTCCTCCAGCTGGAGGATCCTTGCAGTCGCCTGTCGCCCGCCAGCCTTCTTTTGCCTGGTCACCACCCCGTAGGACTTGTACCACTTTATGATGGACGTCAGCTTGTTCTGGCTGATGCTGGAAAGGTCACAAGGTAAGAGTTACATTAGGCCCATAATTATTGGAGATAGGCCACAAGTACAGGTAAGTATTGTAATATTAATATGGACGATTTGTGCAAGTAAGTGCCACAATCAGATTCGTTGGTGCTGCCTCTCCCCTCTTCCCTTAATCCCCTTCTTCCAGGTGGACAGCCTGCTGCTATTGTCTGTGTAGGTACTGACAATGCCCAGTAGCAACATGTCCTTCTCGCCTAGAAAACAAAGGAGATTAGTATATTATTTAATCTGTACATGATATGCATGTGACTCAAGGAATGAGGTTTCTGGTTTGACCCATGAACTAGGTTAACACGCCCTAAATACTAACTTAAAAATGATCTGGTTGAGTGTTAATAGTTGCCTGTTATACTTCAAGACGTTGTCTTGGACTATGGGGTAGGTTTGAGTGAGAATGACACAGCTACATGGTCGTGGCGACAGGTTTGCATTACATGTATCTCATGAAAAATGTACCTGAGGACAGCTGATAGACCTCCTGCCGACGCACAACCAGCTCTGTCGTCGTGAACTGTTTACTGCACTCCGCATCTTTGTAGTGCTTGCAGGAACATCTAAAGACAACAACATACATGATATTAGACTTAGTTCACCTTTCTGAGGGCCACAAGGGCATGAGACATGATTGACAACCATTACAGACCGGCCGGATCAGCTGACGCCATTAAGTAGGTCACCGGACAACCCTGACGGATCATCCCTGTTTATGGCACAAAATCAACTTTGAAACTTGATAAAAACTAGTTAGGCAGCTACAATACATACTAGGGCACAATCGTAGGCAGTTTCATCAACATTGAAAGGGATTTAGGCACTTTGCATACTTGTTTTAGAAATACGGCAACTGACCACATGTCGGCCCTTATAGTTTTTTTCAAAACTCACATGAAGTTTTCGCAGTCGTCCCACTCCACCTGTAGAAGGTCGTCCGTGGGGTCAGGGATGACCAGTGGCTCATCCTCATCGTCCTCCAGTTCCCCTAGATCCTCCTGAACATCTTCTTCCTCAGGGGCCTCGTCTTTTTCCTCCTCCCCCTTGAAGAAGAGAAAGTACTCGTCGACCAAAGTCTGCCATTGCTGTGGCTCGACTATACCACGTAAATTTGCCTGATTTATGGTATTCAGGGCATCCACAACAGCTGCCTCGCAATCCATGTCCTTCCAGACGGTGTTGGGAGGTAATCCACATCAAAATCCAGCAGTGATCCAGGATTGAAACAACTAAATCCGTCGGAGAAGTGATGTCGCTCGTCCGTCCTGCTCGCCATGCGTCCCTTTAAATTTCATCAACAACTAAAACCGGAAGGCAAGCAAGGCCTCTCAGCCAATCAGCGCGCCACATTCCGCACACATGACCTCCTTGACGACGATTGTTTAAAACACATTCTGATTGGTCCTTGCAGGTGCGAATTCCAAATCTGAGGCTGTGATTGGCCAGTTCACTTCGCGCCCTTTCAGCAGGTACCCAGAACGTTGGGCTAGGATGGGATCGTGACCGACAGGTGAGCCGTGAAGTTAGAGATGAGGGACTTAGAGATGACTTTGGGGCCTAGAATTTTTTTTGGGAAGAGTTCTGATATAGGCAATATGAATAAAAGAAAAAACCAATTTTTGATAAAAAATGCGAAATGCGACTCCAGAGCCTCATATCTCAGTTCGACTTTCCGCGACATCCGACTCATTTCGCCAAAACGGGTCACAATTAAGGGTATTCTTTATTTTTTTAACCTAAGCAATGGACTCATTCAGTTATGCGTAATGCAATGTCTGCATAAAATCATTCAGTTTTGAAAAAAAAGTTCTATTTGATGGCAAATTCTTAATAATGCTTCAAAACTTCTGAAATTCATACAGAGTACACTTTAGACATTGTTAGAAAATGCTGCATAAACAAAGAAATTTGGGAATATTTTTTCAATGTGACTTAATTCAACCATAATTTGAAATGGAATAAGATTGTTAAGGAAAATGATATTAGTTATATAATAGGTTATTTTGTTTAACGTCTTATTCTTGATATCTTAATAAGAAATTGGAATATTATTGTGTAATTCAGTGACAGGTGGCCCATAGTTGTCATGGACCATATTGACTATAGTTTGTAGTCACTGTATAAGTAAGTAAGAGGATGTATTAACTGCAATCACCACACCCATCAACCAAGGTTTAATCAATCACCAGTGCCCCTTGCTTAATGACTCGTATAACAGTGAATGGTATCCTTGACAAAATTTTCCCCAATCCTCATATGTTCTTTCTGGGCTGAAAATCTTTTAGGTGAAATATCTGTTTTTACAGAACTTGATACAGAACTAGAATCAACCTAAAATTCAGCAGCAGGACCCATTGCAATGGTACATCATTGTAGCAATGCATTATGCAATGGGCCATTGAATACTATCTACAGGAACAATGTAATTAAATTATTATTTTTTGTACCTCCAGCATCATGTACAGGACGCTGAGAAATAGCACTGGTCCGGTCAACCAGGTTTGTGCTGCCCTCTGCAGGAGGATTCATACTACCCAGCCTGTCTGCTGTACAACCCCGACTGCCACATTGGAACCTAAGAAGGACTTCTATTCCATTGGTAATTCACGCTTCTTGAGCCAATACTTTCATAGGGCTAAATATCAGAAAGACCCGGACATGGAATACCATGACGCATCCCGTGGCGACCATGACTTCATCAGCTGTGACTATCTAGCCCTTGCACAACATCCTGAACTCAATAGGATGCAGGGAGAGTTTATCCGGGACAACGGGTGCATA
Organism: Lepidonotus clava; assembly: GCA_936440205.1. Taxonomy (NCBI): domain Eukaryota; kingdom Metazoa; phylum Annelida; class Polychaeta; order Phyllodocida; family Polynoidae; genus Lepidonotus; species Lepidonotus clava. Next base: position 14,077,926 of record OW387138.1, read on the forward strand.
AAATTCAACAGGTGAGTTGCACTTAGTTGTAGGGAACTGATGTGGTACCAAACCTCCTCATTTCTACGTATAAACTGTTCCAGTGCAGGCAACCATAGTAAATCCATGATGAATATTGTGACTGTTGGCAATGTATATGTTTTAAAGGTATTTTTGAGACATTTTTCATGGACTGTAATTACTAAAGCAGGTAGTAATGAACTAATTTTCAAGTTGAAAGGATTTGAAATATAATTGTATTACTTTTTTTGGTTGCAATATCTTCTGAAGTAATCATATTTTGACTGTCAAGATAATATTGTCAATTACCCTTGGTTGCCTTCCCTGGAAGAAGGGGTAGACAGGTGGTGTAGTGGGAGTCAATGCCAACCTTCAGACACAACATTCAAGAAGTTGGCAGCACCTGGGGGGCCCACCAAAAAAAAAACCCACAAAAAATAACATCCACGAAAAGTAATAAAACCCACGATAGGGCCATTCACTTAATCGCGGGTTTTTAGAAAGCAAAAATGTTCGTGGAATTCATTTTCTTTTTTTCTTCAAAATTATACACTCCCAAATTACCTGTTTTCTAATCAGAATTTTTAGATAATTCTGTCAGTATTGGATTCCCAAGACACCTTCTTTATTCAAGGAGAGGGTCAAGAGGAGCGGGAGAGGTCTAGTAAATGCTGGGAAATATCATGAGAAAAGTGCCTTGAAGTAACTGGACAGAGGCAGTGGGCAGCTGTACATAAAAACTGGCCTATAACCCTTGTACCATACCCATAATGTACTCCTGGGTATTCTAAACAACTCAAACAAGTTCAGTTTTTTTGGTCTCATTTTCTTTCACTTTTTTACATTCCTCTATTTTTCATAAAGTTCTTCCAATGCAGGTGAAAAAATGTACATAATACACGATGATATACATTCATAGCAATAACCTGTGTATGTAAGTAGCTAGGCATAATGTCCAAATGGCCAGGTGGAGCTGCCACCATTAAAACTTGTACATTTACATGGAAACCAATTTATATACAGCATCCCATTTTGATTATAAGGATTACATCAGTTTGTGTTTTAAAACTCAAGATAACCTTATATCCTCATTTTAGGCACAGAAGTTTGGAGTGGTTTTATATGAATTTTGAATGTATCTGCCAGAAAGCTTCACTTATCCCGGATACCGGATCCATCCTTAATAATTATTGAAAACCGAACCTTAATAATTAATAAAAATATTATGCCTTAAGACATAGAATTCATTGACATTTACACATTGCTTATGATCAGAGGAATTATGAATATGATGACTGTTTAAGAATTTTAATACATTACAATGAAAGGTTTTTTCTAATAAATCAGGAAAATGAAAATGAATATCTGTAGATAATAGTGAGTGAAGCTTCAAATACAATGCTCACAGTAAATTATAGGTGGTATTCTAATTACAACTGAGAAAAAAATAATTAGTAAATGTTGTTCCTTAAATCAATGTATGGGAAATATTAAATTTTGGTAAAATTTACATTTACATTTAATGTTAAACTTTCAGGATTTTTCCCTTTACAGCAACAACGGAAGTAACTCGACAGGATGATTTAGAAAAAAAAACAATTCTATAGAAATTGAGGTACATTGAACCTTTGATTGCAATTATAATTGTGTCTCAATTTTCTCCAAAAGGTCCGGGGCATATCCACGTGATACCAAGTCTCTTGTGACCAAGTTTGAAGCCCAGGCTGCTGAGTGGCTCGGAGCTGCTGAAAGCGTCATGACCAACTCAGGTACTGAAGCTAACATCAACCTCCTGCAGCTGCTGCTGTCTGGGAACAACATGCCCATCTACATTGACAAATACGCTCATGCTACCTTTGTCGTGGGTGCCAGGGCCTGTGGCCGCAATGACATGATGTTCTTTAAACATAACAGTGCCGATGAAATGCTGAAACTCATCAAAGAAAACGGCCCTGGCATTGTGTGCATTGACTCTGTTTATAGTGCAATGGGAACAGTTGCCCCAATAGAAGAAATGGTAGACATCTGCAAGCAGTATAATTGCATCCTCATTGTTGATGAGGCCCATACTGTGGGTATTGTTGGTAAAGAGGGTGAGGGGCTTGTCAAGAGCAAAGGGCTTGAGAAGGACGTTCAATTCAGGACCACATCCCTGGGGAAGGCCTTTGGGTGTGGCAGTGGTCTTGTCATATTCAATGAAGAGACAGCTGATGGAAAAAACATTATTAACCAAGTGAGCTTCATACCCATCTTCAGTCTGGCCCCACAGGATTATGTCGCAGCCCGCAACATCCAGGCACTTGAGATTATCAAGAAAGACCAGTGGCGTAGGGATGAGCTCTATGAAAAAACTGCATACTTCCGTAAGGGTGCCATTGAAAGGGGCTATGATGGGCACTGTGTCAAAAACAGCAAGTCCAACATCATACCTTTTGTGGTAGGTTCGGTGGAACATGCCAAGGAAATGTATGATCTGCTTGTCAAGGCCCACATCTATGCAAGTCCCCACTTTTACCCAGCTTCTCCCCGAAACAAGAGTGTGGTACGATTTACCATCTGCAACTTCCAGTCCTATGAGCAGATTGACTATGTTCTTGATGTCTTGGAAGAGATCAAGCCAATTATGAAGCCCAAACAATGGCCTGACAGCATTGGTGATGTCTCTGACTTGGGATTCAATATTTAGTTGTTTTATGATGGTTGTTTATGTTAGTTGTACGTATTTATATTACTATTCATACAAATATTAATATTCAAGAGACTTTTCCTACCAAACAATAATATTGTGTGGTAAAAAAGTGTCATTACTATGTGCCTCTATTATAACTGTCATGAGAAATGACCCTCAGTTTATATTCTCATATACATTAAAGGTTCTTGAGGCTGTTCAGGGCCCCACCTGGGTCATACATTAAGAACTACAAAAATGAACTGAAGCTAGCTTAAACTACTTACAGGTCCATTTATACTAGGAGTAGTAAAGTAAAGGTATTTGTTTTCAATTAGAATAATAGGGTTTCAAATTAGCATAGTATATATACCCAAAACACCTCAACTTTTCAATATTTTTTTATTTCTTCTTACAAACAACAAACTATGAGTTTTTATATCTTAATATTTGCTGTCAGGTAAATAATAAATATTCCAGATGTTTCAAGGGAATTCCAATGGTAGTTTTCTTTTTTACAGAGAAACAAAACTGATATTTCTCATCAAAATCAATGGTAAAGAAATGCAACTTTTATATAATCCTCTAAATAGAAGCCAAATTGCTTACAAATTTGCTGCAAAGTGCATTAGATTTAAGTCAAACAACCAACCCCAAGTAACTTTAACCAGTTTGCCATGGCCCATATTTGCATGTGACATTTCTGGCAAATTGTAATTCACATTATCTGGATCAGGAGAAAAGGTTAACTCTAGAATTTATATATCTATTTATTTCCTATGGTAATGGAATTATGTAATATTGTATGTCACACAAAATATTTAGGGTGTACTGAGAAGTTACAATAAATTCATTCTTCTAATCCACCCTTATGTTTTAACCTTAGCAGCTGTGTGTTTTGTCTCTTTAATGCATTTTCTCTAACTGAATAATTATATCACTGAAGTGTTGATATTATATATATTGGTTGGTTTAACATAATTATCAAAATATAATTCTAGTTATTTCATATCATGATAACCTCAATGAAGTACCAATACATAAGATTAGCTGTGTTGTAGAAGATCTTCATAAAAATTATAGAGATAACCTTTGGGATGCACTAAGATGTAGTTTAGTGGTAATGAGAATTACAAGTTAAGAGGATTTTGGCCATAATGAGGTGATACTTATGTTTACCAGGCCTGAAGGCTGTAGATTCATGTGCATAGCTATAGGTCTGCAGGGCAAGAAAGGACTGAAAAACTTGAAATATATGTTCCTTCTACCTGTCTTAAAAAGGTAGCGCTGTTAATAAGGTTATGATGGAAATAAAAGTGGTGTCTTTAGATTCAGTATATTTTTTTCTATCATTCAATACAAAAATTGTTTCTCAGGCACAAGTATTTTAATAAAGAATTGGGAGTAGAATCTGAAAAAGATGGCACAAGTTTTCAAAATATGAGCATCCTTCCATATGACATTGGTAACGAATAAAATGATTAATGGGAACAAAGGGAAAAAATATAGAATACGTTCAAATGATAAATGGCCATGAGTGGCATGCAAAATACGTTTAGGAAATTCCAAAAGTCCTCGTTCATGTAATCCCCCACCAGTAAACTTATGTGATTGATATATAAGAAATTTACTACAAATCTTTTGAAAATAGAACTGAAAATATAACTGAAACAAAACCAGCCCTTTCTTGCCCTGCAGACCTTATAGCTAGTGCTACACTGGGGCCAGGCACCATTCCCAGTTCTCCCAGCCTGAGTTCTGGCCTTACTTCATCAGCAGCCATATTCTCCAGTGTTTGTTTATATTGGGGGCATAAATCAAGCAAAAACTGAATCTCAAGCCCCATACCCACTAAGCAACTTTTACACAGTCGGCCAACGGGTGGGTGGTAAAATCGGCCGACTCCTATGATTGCCTGTATATATATCATATTGAAATGTGCTGGTTTGATATGAGTTGGTGCTAGAGTCGGCCGATTATACCTCTAGAAACGGCCGATTTTAGCGCAGATTGGTCGGCCGATTGTGTAGAAATGTCCTAGTGGGTATGGGGCTTCATAGTGAAGATAACTTGATATGAATATGAATGATTATTATCATCATTATTCTGGATATGGCTTTTTGTAGAGGTAAATCTTATATCACCTTGTTTAACTATCATTAAATCTTATTTCCTATGGAAATGAAATAAATCTTTTGCAAATAAAATTGCTATCCTACATCCTACTATAGTTTGACCTCACAACTGTATGCTAGATGAATCAGTGTTGATGAATAGTATTTTTAAAGGGAGGGGCCAGCGACTTTGAATTAGCATAGCACCATGACCATGATCATCTGAGTAGTCACCGTACCAAATTTCAAACATTTATCTCTAATAGTTTTGGTTTTATTCAAACTTTTCTGAATGATAATGAGTCTCCCTGTGTGCATCCTGATTCACCTTGCACAGAGCATTTGTGTGTGATGTCACAAGCAGGACAGTTGAAAAATTATAAAACTGCAAAAAATGCAATAAGAAATTTATTAAATGTTCTATACAGGTCTACAAGAAATTAAAATCAGCAAATTAAATTATTTATAAAAGAAAATGTGAAAAAATATGGTTTTTAATGATTTTACAAATTTGAAATTTAAATATATCTTTCATTTGTGTGACGTCACACACACATCCTGTGTCAGGTGTACAGGGTATTCAATATGTGATCTGATATATAGACAAGGTTTTCTATGCAATATATCAATTTTAAACTCATAGAATTGTTTTGTACCCATATTTAAGCATCATATCTACTGTATAATACAAGAGTTTTACAAAATCAAAATTTCACTGGCCCCTCTCTTTAACAATACTGATTAGTTATGACACGTGAAAACAGATTAAGACATTTAATGCAACAAAAAAGTGACATGTGTAAAAGTGGCTTTCTCGTCTGTCAAGCGGAAGTATAAATGACATCATGCTATTTTTTACCTCTTTTTATCCCCCCTCCCCCTTGTCATGTTTTGTTGTGCGGCCCTTGACCACCCCTCTGGAAATGACATCATATCAAGTGGAACCCCTCCCCCCATATCAGGGAAATAATACGAAAAAGGGCCTAACCAGAAATCAAGGACCCACCCCATTAGGGGCAGGATTTCATGGTTAGAGACGTAGAAACTTTACAAAATCATAAAGTGAGACTTAACCAAATGGATTGCGATAAAATACACAAATAATTACTGATTAAGTAATGCTAACCATCTTAATTTACTACACGTCATTCTGTTTATGTCAAAACGTCGCCACCTTGCCTTTTCCTTTGCATGGACTACTTTAGTGACGTCACAGCCTTTTCCTTTTTTACGAAAATATTAAATTCAATGAAATATTAAATCTAAAGATATATCCCTCTCTTCCGATACATATTTGGGATTCAACACTAACCCTAACTCGTCCCTATTCCTCAAATTAGAATTCTTACAATGTTTATTTTGTGGAACTATAATTATTTCCTCACTGAAGACTATACGTCCTGGACGTGAAAGAGTGCATCGGAATGCATCGTTCTCATAATGGCGATCACATCAAAAATTCTTATTGTTCAAGAAAGACCAGGTATGCATTCCATAAAAATTTGGCGATAATTATCGCGAGTTAAAGTGCTTCCATAAAAGATCTGCGATACTAAAAATATTATCGCCAAGGCGTCAAATCAGTATCGCGGCGATAATTACAAAATATCGCCGTTTTAAAAATATATATTTTCACAAATATTAATGTCTCTCTATATATATATATGACCAAGGAAAAAAGCCTGTAAAGTTTGAGTTTGATTGAAAAAAAATTGAAAAAAAAAAACAGAAAAAAAAATTGAAAAAAAACACATCATAAGCCATCTCAGCTCCATACCCATCTTCAGTCTGGCCCCACAGGAATGTGTCGCAGCCCGTCATATCCAAGGACTCGAAATGGTCAAGAAAGACCAGTGGCGTAGGGATGAGCTCTATGCAAAAACTGAATACTTCCGCAAGGGTGCCATCAAAAGAGGCTATGCTGGGCACTATGTCAAAAACAGCAAATCCAACATCATACCTTTTGTAGTAGGTGCAGTGGACTTTGCTAAAGAAATTTATAATGTACTTATCAAAGCTCACATCTATGCTAGTCCCCACTTCTATCCAGCTTCTCCCCGAAACAAGAGTGTGATATGCTTTACTATCTGTAACTTCCAGTCCTATGAGCAGATTGACTACGTTCTTGATGTCTTGGAGGAGGTCAAGCCAATTTTGAAGCCCAATGAGTGGCCTGACAGTATTGGTGATGTTTCTGACATGGGATTTGATGTCTAATAACATATTTTCCCAGAGTGGCCATAATTCCCAGGGTAAACAAACCCTGCAACACCCTTTCCTGATAGGGTACACATCCTCTAGCATATATAATACCGATGGGAAGTGATACTTATTAAATGAATGAATCATGTTATCTCGTCAACTTAAATTAATTCCTGATTGTAATAATGGTAAAAATCTTATCTAAGGTTGATGATGTAACAATATAGTATTGTGTCGGGACAAACGTTTGCCCAAACACATAATAGCCTTAAATACACCATATTGTATATAAATGTGAATCACACTCTCATTTGTAGACACAATCTCCTAAATTCTAATGTAAAATAACCCAATATAAACCCGACACGGGGTAAACCAATAGGGCTTCTCAAGTCTCACATAGTTCAACTTCAGACCAGTGGTCACGTGGGCATGACTCAGCACAGATGCTGGGAAATGTGGATCATGTGAACTGTGATGTCATCACATGCCTGGACTTGGAAATGTTCCAACTCTGTGTTGGGTGGTCACATGACTATGACTCAGCTAGCCTGTAGGGTTTTGGAAATGTCCCAACTCAGTATTGGAGGTCACATGATCAAGGAGGGACTCCCATATTTGGAATCACATGGTCACATGACCACGACTCAGCTAGCCTGTAGGGTTTTGGAAATGTTCCAAGTCAGTATTGGGTGGTCACATGACCACTTCCCCTTGGTCACATGACCCTGGAAAGGGGAATATAAGGCAAACTGTGAGCCTCCCTCAGACAGTCTCCTCTGGGGCTCATCCTTGGACCACCACCTGCCAGAACCTGCAACCAGACCACAGCTACAGCCTCCAAGACTACCTACCTCCTGCCACTACTCTGAAGATAGAACTCTGAAGAACTGCACTCTGAACCTATAGACTCTGAACTCTGCTCCCTGCAGTAGTCAAGTGTTAAGGTACTAAGGTATTGAGGTAGGCACCCACTTTGGCTTGTCATTGCTGTTATTATACAGTGGTTATTCACTCCACTATCCGGTCTGTGTTGAGGTTCTAGTCATATACTCTACAACTGCATAATCTGTAACATGTATAATTAGGATCATATAAAAGGTTTAAAACTGTATGTGAATGTGTGGCTCTTCCTTTCCCTAAATAGTTGTCCAAATTTACTGTGTGAATATTGTATTCAGCAGGGAGTACCTCTACAGTACTCTACCCAATCTAGCAACCCCTTTTATAAACTCGCCGGCTTTTATAACAACATCCCTTCTCATAACCCATAGAGATAACTACCCAAACGAGCATACAAGTCTCATCTAAATTAGCCCCCCCGGCGCAGTATAGTATGTCGCATAGTATTACGACTGTGACTGTCACTTCCAATGTATTTTTGTCTTACCTATACAAACTGTTGTATGTCACATTGTAACTGTGCCCATGGCACAGCATTAGACCGGAGGACCAGTGCTAACTGCACTGAAGTCATAGATAATGCTGGATATAAATTCCATGAAAAAAAGGGTTGGGGTCAACTCCCAAAATGTTTCCTTGGCCGCCATACAATAAATTATCGCAATGGACTATGGACATCATAATTATTTCAGTCATCTGTGTACACTGCCAACCAGAGAATGAAGTAAAGTGAGGCAGGTTTGGGCAATAATAGTTTTTATAAATAAGATATTATTGGTAGTAAGATACAATACATGAATAAAGTTGGTAATAACATGAATAAAATAAAAAGTTAGAAATGGAGAGCAGTTTTATAAGAAATAAAATTTAAGAAGATGATATGAAATATGGTGTGGAAAGGTGGGTGAAAGGACATGGAAGGTGTCGTCTGGAGGGCAGCTATGGAGAGACTGAAGAGAGACTGAATGGCAGAATTGCAGGTCTCACGGAACTTAATGTGGCACCATCTGCCAGTGTCCTACAACTTTCTGTCCAGAGGTGAAGGGGATGCCAGTCTCTGAGTGGCTGAAAATGGGATAAGATAAAACTATAATGCAGAATTAAAATTCACATGATACCCCTTATAATTCCTGAGTTATTCCATAAAAAAGAATCCATGATTAACCCTTTAGACCCCACAGATTGTGGCTATGAATTGCTGTATTTCCCCGAGATTTCCTTGGAATTCCCTAAGGAATTCCTTAAATTTCCATTAAATGGGGGATTTCAAAGCTTCACCCACCAATAGCAATTAGTATTATAGAAATCTGGATTGAAGTATTTAACATGGAAGCTTTTAAACGATATGTTTGCTGTTTTTGTATGTTGAAGACTTGTTGAAATATTCTCATTGGGAAAATATGGGAAAATTATGGGAAAACGCCATTTTTATGGGCGGCTACAGCCGGATTGGGGAATACACCTTCAGGCCGGATTGGGGTCAAAAAGGTTAAGGGTATTTGGTGAATCGAAGTAGGGTTTTAAAATGTGCCCTGTGGTCCATGAATTTGGTCACTGCAAAACTGCTAAAATGAGATGTCAACATCTGGGACTCTTGTGAAAAATGTTCATGGTCAACCTACCCTCAAATTTTGATATTTTGTGTCCTAAAGAGGTCCCAATATTTAGAATACTGAGTCCCTTTAAGGTGTTGCAATGTTTGGGATTTTCTTTTTCAACATGCGCTATATTAGATTATACAGGAAAATATTTAGTTCTGTGACACCTGCAGTAGTGAGCATAGACCCTAAGATGGTTTATCATGATTCTGTTTCAACTTAGGGCCCATCAACGTAGATATTTTTTGTTGCATGTCATGCTATATTAAACTATACAGGAAAAACATTAGTTACGTGAGACCTATGACAGTATTGTTGGTATCCCACATAGAGTATAGGTGGGGGAGGTGTAGTATAATGATTAGGGGAACTAGCCTGCAGGTGGCAGCAGATGATCACCCATCCTCTTAGCATAGATGGACCCACAACTGTTATTTTTAAATGAAGCCAAGAATAACTTACACAAGGTACATGAACATCATTATCTTTCTTGAATTTTCTTGTAACAATATAACAAAGATAATAAAGCATAAGAAATATTTATAATATATTCTCAAGAAGAGCACAAGGGTGTTTCTGAGGCTCAAAATAAGAATGTTCTTATACCTACAATTATTATACAATCAAACGGGACACACACATCGGGAACTGACTTGAAAGTTGTGTAGGTTGATAGAAAATTGAAAGTTATAACTTTAAGCATGCAGGGTACCTGCTGACACAATATTTATGCAAAAATGCACATAGAAATTTGGTGATAATGTAACATGGAGCATTTGGGATATTATTTGCATGTACATTTGATGTTTTCCCACCGATAAAGGCACCTCTTCCATTTAACAAATAGCTTCTCCGTCACAAATAAATAAACCGACAAATTAAAAAAAGATTACTCATTGATTATATCTTGAACTTGTATAACCCATTAAACTTGGTGTTGCGACATCATATTGGTCACACGATCTCACAAGAATATGTTAAACAATCAAGCCAGGATTGTTTGGTCTACAATAAAGTATATAAACCATATTAATTTTGGTGGTGAACAGACCGGTAGTCACAGCTACTCATCAAGCAATGATAGCCTTGTTCTTTCTTGGGAACTCTATTGCAATGTAAGTAATCAGTATACGCAGAATACGCGACTGGGAAAATCGGCAGTGAAATTGCCGGGCAACTGAAGATTGCCGGGCAACTCCTGTTGGTATGGTGTGTTCTTTTGGTGACGGCGATGGATGATATGATCGCTGGGAGAATTGCTTGGAAAATCGCTTGGAAAATATCAAACTTGCTAGTTATATATTACAGTCACCTGATGATGACGACGGCCATACTCCCAGTCGACTGTCGCTTGTCGCTGCTAAAGTCACTTAGTGGGTATGGCCCTAAAGCATCACACAATGTAAATAGATTTCCTGCTATAATATCAACCCTTTAGACCCCGGCCATAGCCGCCTGAGGGCGTACTCCCTAATCCAGCCGTTGCCGCCCTGAAAAGATTTTTCCATAATTTTTCCATATTTTTCCAAGAGGGACACAGTAATGATTATCAAACGTACAAAAATGGCAAATCGTACACAAGCTGTTTTAATTTCCTATCCAATGCTACAAACCCCATGTCTATAACATTTATTTACAGGGAATGGTTAGCCCTTGAACATTCTCAATTAATAGGAATTTAAGGAATTCAAGAAAGAAATGCATGGAAATCTTGGGGAAATCAAGCAATTCATGAATGTAAACTGTGGGGTCTAAAGGGTAATATTTCATGTACCTTTCTGATACCTTAATCAATTTGTTGCATAAGATTTTTATGCACATTTCTATCAGTAACCAAAACACATATATAACGACAGTGATTGTGAAAAACTTTTTGAACTGCTACATAATCTCGGATATTTTAACAATAATATAGTAGTATTTTGATATTTTTGCCTGACTATATGTCCGACGTTTTAGGACAATATGTCAGACATTCTGGTTAAAATGTCGGACATGTCCGGCAAAAATGGAGTTTTCACAAACACTGTTTAAACAACCCTTTGCTCCTAAAAACTCATAATTGATTTACAACAGAATAGAACAGAACACTAGCTTGCTGGAATATTAACACCAGTTAACCCTTTAGACCCCACAGATTGCATTATGAGTTGCTGTATTTCCCCAGGATTTCCTTGGATTTCCTCCGAAATTCCCATAATTCCTTGTACTTTAAGAAGTTCAAATGCCTGCGAATGCCTACCAGTTTAAGTTATTATCATCTGGTTTTTAACATCAGGTATGAAATTAAATAAGGTTTAAAACGATATATTGGTCACTTTTGTATGTTGGATACTTCTTATTTGGGAAATTTGGGAAATTTACGGAAAAATGTCCGTTTTTCCGGGCGGCTACGGCCGGATTGGGGAGGAGACCCACGGGCGGCTATGGCCGGATTGGGGGCTAAAGGGTTAATTATACCACTCAGAACATCCCTGTCCCCAATTCCCCTTTCTACTTAACCCAATGCAGTGCATGCTAAATGGTAGCAGACCAAAGTAGCACTAGAATGCATGGTTCACCCCTTCTACTCCTTTTCAAACCTTTATAGGGTGTAACCTGGTCAGGTCAGGAGTAGTTGGGGTAGGGACAGGCGTGGGCAGGTCAACCTTAGATGGACAAAGGGCATTTATATAGACACACCCCACATACCCCAAACCAAACCTTAAGCCCCATACCCACTGGGCGATTTTACCAGCGACACGCGACGGACAACTGGGAGAGTCGGCCGATTCTCATGATCACCTGTCAGTACTGTATATTGAAATGTGCATGTGTGATCTGAAAAACGGTCGACTCTACCAGAGGAGTCGTCCAATTTTAGCACTTATGAGTTGGCCAATCGGTAAAAATCGCCTAGTGGGTATGGGGCTTCGGTGTTATTACACTACATGACTTCTTTATTCTATATTCCAATGCACACACTGTAAATGTAAGTTTAGTAAATATAATTAACAGAAGTAGAACATAATGAATTGGTTTCTAGAGATATTTTGAGCATTCCTCACCAACTTTGTTTTGGAGCCCTTATATTTTCTGTATTTATAGTAACAGCTATCAGCAATACAACATAGACGTTTATAAAATTAATGATATATTCAGAATGTTTGTTGACATTTTTCAATGTTGATAAATGTTCTAAAACATCTATAGATAAATATTGTTCTCCAAAATTAATTTTTTGTGAAAAAAATTCCAATCTACACAGAGGAGACTGATACGCTACCTGATTTTTTGGTGGTTGCCATGGAAACCAGTGATTTACTATGTGCCAGGACATGTTTTATTAGTACAAACTATCAGGCCAGCTATTGGACATGAACTACAAATGGAAAAAATTAGATTTAGCTTGTTATACCTCTGGTTGGGGTCAACTCCCAAAATGTTTCCTTGGCCGCCATACAATAAATGATCACAATGGACTATGGACATCATAATTATTTCAGTCATCTGTGTACACTGCCAACCAGAGAATGGAGTAAAGTGAGGCAGGTTTGGGCAATAATAGTTTTTATAAATAAGATATTATTAGTAGTAAGATACAATACATGAATAAAGTTGGTAATAACATGAATAAATTAAAAAGTTCAAAATGGAGAGCAGTTTTATAAGAAATACAATTTAAGAAGATTATATGAAATAAGATGTGGGAAGTTGGGTGAAAGGACATGGAAGGTGTTGTCTGGAGGGCAGCTATGGAGAGACTGAAGGGAGACTGAATGGCGGAATTGCAGGTCTCACGGAACTAAATGTGGCGCCATCTGCCAGTGTCCTACAACTTTCTGTCCAGAGGTGAAGGGGATGCCACTCTCTGAGTGGCTGAAAATGGGATAAGATAAAACTGTAATGCAGAATTAAAATTCACATGATACCCCGTTTCTGAGTTATTCCATAAAAAAAGAATCCATGATTAAGGGTTTTTAGTAAATGTAAGTTTAGTTTTAAAATGGGCCCTGTGGTCCATGAAATTAGTCACTGCAAAACTGCTTAAATGAGGGTAGGTCAACATCTGGGACTCTTGTGAAAAATGTTCATGGTCAACCTACCCTCAAATTTTGATATTTTATGTCCTAAAGAGGTCCCAATATTTAGATTACTGAGTCCCTTTAGGGTGTTGCAATGTTTGGGATTTTCTTTTTCAACATGCGCTGTATTAGATTATACAGGAAAATATTTAGTTCTGTGACACCTGCAGTAGTGAGCATAGACCCTAAGATGGTTTATCATGATTCTGTTTCAACTTAGGGCCCATCAACGTTGTAGATATTTGTTGTTGCATGTCATGCTATATTAAACTATACAGGAAAAACATTAGTTACGTGAGACCTGTGACAGTATTGTTGGTATCCCACATAGAGTATAGGTGGGGGAGGTGTAGTATAATGATTAGGGGTACTAGCCTGCAGGTGGCAGCAGATGATCGCCCATCCTCTTAGCACGGATGGGTCCACAACTGCTATGTTTAAATGAAGCCGAGAATAACTTACACAAGGTACATGAACATCATTATCTTTCTTGAATTTTCTTGTAACAATATAACAAAGATAATAAAGCATAAGAAATATTTATAATATATTCTCAAGAAGAGCACAACGGTGTTTCTGAGGCTCAAAATAAGAATGTTCTTATTAACTCCCTTCTTTACGAAGGGAACGTTTTCTATACTGCACGACATGGATACAGTAAGGCTGAAATCTGGTTTGTGCTGTGGACAGTTTGCTCCTCCAGTGACTAGCCTCAAGTAACACATCACTGACAAACCTATTCTACAAATCTTCTAATACATCACAAATTCCGTGATACATTTTCCTTCATTCTAGTATTTATTTGATATAACTTTTATTTGTTTACTGCGATTTCTAACGGGGTAAAGCCCAGCATCATCCCGGCACTGACAGTGGTCCTGGGCCGGCCCTAATGTATGTGACAGGCCGCCCCAAGGATGGGTTAAAGCACGGCATCTTCTCGACACTGACAGTGGTGCTTGGCCCGCCGTGGAGGACGGGACAGGCCGCCCCAAGGATGGGTTAAAGCACGGCATCTTCCCGACACTGACAGTGGTGCTGGGCCCGCCGTCGAGGACGGGACAGGCCGCCCCAAGGATGGGTTAAAGCACGGCATCTTCCCGACACTGACAGTGGTGCTGGGCCTGCCGTGGAGGACGGGACAGGCTGCCCGGAGGACGGGGGAAATCCCAGCATCTTCCCAGCATTGACAGTGGTCCTGGGCCGGCCGTGGAGGACGGGACAGGCCGCCAGGAGGACGGGGGAAACCCCAGTATCTTCCCGGCACTGACAGTGGTCCTGGGCTGGCCGTGGAGGACGGGACAGGCTGCCTGGAGGACGGGGGAAACCCCAGTATCTTCCCGGCACTGACAGTGGTCCTGGGCCGGCCGTGGAGGACGGGACAGGCTGCCTGGAAGACGGGGTAAACCCCAGTATCTTCCCGGCACTGACAGTCACTGTGGTTCTGGGCCGGCCGTGGAGGATGGGACAGGCTGCCTGGAGGACGGGGGAAAACCCCAGTATCTTCCCGGCACTGACAGTGGTGCCAGGGGCAGATCTAGGAATTTTCAGAAGTGGAGGGGGGGGGGGGGGAGGTGCTATAGGAATTTTACATTAAAAAAAAATTGTTATTTGCATACAGAATTTCTTTTTACACTCCAATCGCTGAAGGCGCTTGTACCTACAATTATTATACAATCAAACGGGACACACACACACATCGGGAACTGACTTGAAAGTTGTGTAGGTTGATAGAAAATTGAAAGTTATAACTTTCAGCATGCAGGGTACCTGCTGACACAATATTTATGCAAAAATGCACATAGAAATTTGGTGATAATGTAACATGGTGCATTTGGGATATTATTTGCATGTACATTTGATGTTTTCCCACCGATAAAGGCACCTCTTCCATTTAACAAATAGCTTCTCCACCACAAATAATTAAACCGCAAAATTAAAAAAAGATTACTCATTGATTATATCTTGAACTTGTATAACCCATTAAACTTGGTTTGGTCAACAATAAAGTATATAAACCATATTTGGTGCTGAACAGACCGGTAGTCACAGCTACTCATCAAGCAATGATAGCCTTGTTCTTTCTTGGGAACTCTAGGTCTATTGCAATGTAAGTAATCAGAATATGCAGAATGCGCAACTGGGAAAATCGGCAGTGAAATTGCCGGGCAACCGAAGATTGCCAGGCAACTCCTGTTGGTATGGTGTGTTTTTTTGGTGACGGCGATGGATGATATGATCGCTGGGAGAATTTCTTGGAAAATCGCTTGGAAAATATCAAACTTGCTAGTTATTACAGTCACCTGACGATGACGACGGCCATACTCCCAGTCGACTGTCGCTTGTCGATGCTAAAGTCACTTAGTGGGTATGGCCCTAAAGCATCACACAATGTAAATAGATTTCCTGCTATAATATTAAATTTCATGTACCTTTCTGATACCTTAATCAATTTGTTGCATAAGATTTTCATGCACATTTCTATCAGTAACCAAAACACATATATAACGACAGTGATTGTGAAAAACTTTTTGAACTGCTACATAATCTCGGATATTTTAACAATAATATAGTAGTATTTTGATATTTTTGCCTGACTATATGTCCGACGTTTTACGACAATTTGTCAGACAATCTGGTTAAAATGTCGGACATGTCCGGCAAAAATGGAGTTTTCACAAACACTGTTTAAACAACCCTTTGCTCCTCAAAACTCAAAAATGATTTACAACAGAATAGAACAGAACACTAGCTTGCTGGAATATTAACACTAGTTAATTATACCACTCAGAACATCCCTGTCCCCAATTCCCCTTTCTACTTAACCCAATGCAGTGCATGCTAAATGGTAGCAGACCAAAGTAGCACTAGAATGCATGGTTCACCCCTTCTACTCCTTTTCAAACATTTGTGGGGTGTAACCTGGTCAGGTCAGGAGTAGTTGGGGTAGGGACAGGCGTGGGCAGGTCAACCTTAGATGGACAAAAGGCATTTATATAGACACACCTCACATACCCCAAACCAAACCTTAAACCCCATACCCACTGGGTGATTTTACCAGCGACACGCGACGGACGACTGGGAGAGTCGGCCGATTCTTATGATCACCTGTCAGTACTGTATATTGAAATGTGCATGTATGATCTGAAAAACGGTCGACTCTACCAGAGGAGTCGTCCAATTTTAGCACTGATGAGTTGGCCAATCGGTAAAAATCGCCTAGTGGGTATGGGGCTTCGGTGTTATTACACTACATGACTTGAAGTGTGATATCTGCACAATGAAATGACATTACAGACAGTTCATGTTCAAGAGTGATATATTTGTTAAGAATAGGAAACTTGGAGTATCTCATAAAGAATTTTATCTCAAATATGTACTACATCGTCATTATTAGCTCTCAAGTCATGTACTTGTAGTGTAATATGGCCTTAAAAGTATGCCCCAGTTACCTTACCAGGGGTCAAGAATCACTGAACAGGAACATTAGCAGCCATATGAGTTCCTAATTCATGAGGGTCTATTATATATATCTAAGGCAGAAATTCCTTTGTCCTTGGTTGTCAACTTGATTTGTATGAGGTGACATTTTATAGAAGTGTTAAAAGAATGGTATGAACATCAAAACCACAAGAACACCAGTTGTATTTGTGTTGTCCCAACACCCAGCAACTACAATTTTATAGAGGTATCTATCTCCAGCTGTTTCCCTTGAAAAAAAGCTAATCTGCATAATTTATTTGGTCTTCTCAGGTCAATTTATTTTTTTTGTCCATAATTTTTACCATTACGAGGAAACCACTTAAATTTTACAAGATAATTTCTTTTCATTATAGTTGAGGATTTATTATTCTTGAAAATAACATTCATTTATAAGAATAATTGTAGCCAATCATGGTAACTCGTGTCCTAAGGGTGAAAACAGATGGATTGGGATTCACATTTCCCTCTTTTAAATCGTGCAAGTGATAATGCATGCCACTTAGATGTTTCTATCAATAATTGACTTTAAAATGAATCTATAGCAAATTACTGAATATCCCTCTAGGTTACCATATCCTGTGACTGATTTGATGTTGAAGTTTCTGTAAATTGGCACCAATAATGAGAGATGTGAATCCATATTAAGTCTATCTTATTCAGCTTTTTATATCAACATTATAATTCTCCCTACCAAAGATAGCTGTTTTCATATGTTTTACCTGCAGACTATCATGATGCATGCTGGGAAATATGTCGACTCGGACGAACCACAAGGCTTTACTATAGGAATTTACATTAATTATGGCATCATTTAGGGTTTAAAATTATGGAGAACTATATTGACTAATTTACATTGTGTATCAGCATAGGTTTACTATTTTCTAAGTTGGTTTGAAAATGTATATATTAAATGTAGATTTATAGCAATTTTGTGTATATTTCCTATAGATTTCCCTGGGTTTGTGTCGACAAAATTAGGCTAAATTAACCTGCAGGTCCCTAAAATACTGGATATAAGCTATCCATGGTAGGGAGAATTAAGCACGGCCAAAGATGAAAATATAATTATTAATCTTTAGGGTGGTGCAGATCCTGTATACATCATGCCTAGTGCAGTGCAGTGTCAAAAATATATATAGTATGCATCTTATTCATTATTTCCTTATGTCATACATTAGACCGTAGGCATTGTGAATATCATACAGCTGTTTTAACCTAAACTGGGGTTCTGAGAAACCCTTCAAACCTGATAAAATGTGGGTTACTTTAATTAGAAATATTATCTATTTTGCAAATAAAATCCTGACGGAACATTTCTGATTTGCTTGAAACCTATTCACGTTTACGGCTTTGTCTGTGGCCCGTTGCACAATAGAATTTCGTTGTGAGGATCAAGTTAATATATTTTAGCAAAAAGCTTCGTTGTTACGATTTTACGAAAATAATAAAATCTCTGGTTCTTATGAATGAAATTGAATTCTGTAAATTGATGTAAAAAGGGACAAAATTAGAGAAAATTCAGTAAAAGTCACAGCTCTCTGGGGCATTCTAAATATAGAAAAGAATTGTTGCAAATCGATCGTTGTTACGAAAATATTATTTTCGTTAACAGTATTATTTAGGTTGCTAGGAAACCCATTGTGCAACGGGCCATTGGCCCTAGTAAATTATACTTATAGCAGTGGCAAGTGAAAATAGGGCTGTATGTAATCATGGGTTGACCTCAAGTGAAAAGTTGGGCACGTTTGAGGGTGACACAGATCCTTGTGACCCTGGTAATGTTGGTAAAGGAACCCACCTGTACTAAATAGCACACCTGGTCCTAGGTGAGCGAGGGCAAATTCTATCTACCACAGATAGCTGATTTTCAGTATTTTAGGAAACTGCAGGCTAATTTGGCCTAATTTTGTCGACAAAACACAGGGAAATCTATAGACAATACACAAATATTTTCTATATATTTGTCTATAATGAACAAATTTACAAACCAACTTGTAACATAGTAAACACGTACATATACAAAATGAAATATAGTTAACAACAGTTTTCAATGATGTTAAACCACAAATGATGAATGAAAACCTCTATAGTTAAGCCTTTTGATTTGTTGAAACATTACCCAGGATGCACCCTGATTTAGCCTAGTCTGCAGGTAAAGCACAAGAAATATACTATCCGTGGTGGGGAGAATTGAAGACAGGAGTTTGGAATTATATCTCAGGTTTCTTTGCTTTTGGACAACCCCAAATCCTTCAGTGTAAAGCCCAATCCTCACAGGGACAATAATTGGGAGCATAGTTGAGAAAAGGCCTAGCAATAAGCCCATCCCACATTGGATATATGCTAGGGTTGGACAAGGGTTGGGCAAAATTACTGTAAATGCCATCCTTGATTCCTAAGGTTGGCCTTACTGAAATAAGCAAGAACTATGTTTGTCTATATCTTTAAGGACTGCTTTAACATTATTATTTCTTAAGTGTAATCAGTTGACAGATTTGTAGGTTTGCCAGCCAATCAAAATGCTGTATTTCAGGGCAAGATAGGGTTGGACATTTTAGGCTAGGCTGACAGGCTTTAACAGTGATTCCTATGGGGAAAATGCCAAAATATAAAGCTACATATTGCCGAATTTAGGAGCAATGTGTCGCTCAAATTGCTTTGGTTAGTTTTGTATTACACAACTCTCTTCAGGGAATAAGCATGGAGGGAGTTTTGAAAACATTTCATAGTAAACCTTTGTATAGGTGTAAACTGGGATGGGCTTATTGGCATATTTTGTCACCTCATGGTCACCTATTTTGGGTCTGTGATTAAACTATAAAATTGTAATTTGACGTTTATCCAAAAGTTTATGATGTTTCTGAAATCCTTGGGAATCTTCAAGTCTTAGTTTCATCATTGTATCATATTTAGTTCCTTTACAAATGTACATACAATATAGCCACCTCCATCCAATTTAGCCTAAATCTTGCAGAAATGCCAGTACATACGTATAGACTTCGTAGATGTATTTATCAAGAAATATATGGCAAAAACTAATTTCTATGTTATTTTGTGGAAAATTTTGACATGCATGAAACTGAACGCTATTATGTTTATTGTTAATCGTAGTTATTGGGAATTGTCTGAGATATTCACTGTTGTCGATATTACTATTCCTAATGGGTGCTAGTTAAGTGGTAAGTGAGTTCACGAGATGGGCGCTCAATCCATAACATGAACAATGCTTGGCAGTAGGTCAAGTTTATTTGTGGATACGATGATGTGTACGTTTGCCAATGAAGAGATGATAAGTCTGCTATGTGTTACAATTCTAATCCAGTGAAGAGTAAGCTTTCTCCTCGGAGTCTGCCTAATCTCACATCCAACAGTAGTGCAGTAATTCTCGTGTAAGTCACCAGATGTCCATGTGGCTTGCGTAGCTATCTAAACCCCTTGAATCTCTCGATCCGTATTGTCCAAATGTTAATGATTTTCTCTCTGCCCTTACATTGCGCTCTCGCTTCTTATAGCAGTCTGGTATTGATTTTACCCTAGCATCGACGCCTGTTCGGAGGTGTCCCCTGCTGAACACTGTCCATCAGGTATATTTACACCTACCAGCGGCACCTGCCATATTTATACTGTGTACCATCATAAGCTATGTAATTTGGAAGAATTCTGATTATCCCTTTGTGTTCAACTGGTGACTTTTACACTATTTCATTTGATATGCGCAAAGT
Organism: Lepidonotus clava; assembly: GCA_936440205.1. Classification (NCBI taxonomy): domain Eukaryota; kingdom Metazoa; phylum Annelida; class Polychaeta; order Phyllodocida; family Polynoidae; genus Lepidonotus; species Lepidonotus clava. Next base: position 14,098,680 of record OW387138.1, read on the forward strand.
AAATGAGTTAATTTCTACCTTTGTGCAAAACTTTGTAGAATTTTCCATGACAATCATAAAAATCTTAAATTTTGATAACCAATGCATTATGAAAAATTTGTAATGGAATTATTTCTACTAGATTTTCTAGGTATATTGGAGGTTAGCAGGTTAATATGGCCACAGAAAAAATTTAAGAACATTAATTTATACCCCAACAAATTATTGTTGTTTTGGCAATGTTTGTACCCAGACCACAACAATTCACCTTAACCTTGGGGGTTGGCAGTTGATTAATTACTGACTGATTTGGGCTGAATCAGCAAATAATTATGAAGCCTAGTAAAAATTAAAGGTTTAAAGATTAAATTGTAAAGCTTAATAGTTTGCCAACTTTGTGGGAAATTGCCTCGTGGACATACTACTTAAAGCCCATCCATCATTTATTCCTTTAGAAAGATGCAATATACGAAAAGAGGGGCAGTGTGTAGGGATACTCATTGTGCCTTTGAATATATGGAATTGGTTCTATCTTTCAGTAAATTAAAATTAATGGAAATTTTCAAGACGACATCAAGTATGATAACTTTCAATAGATACCATCTAGAAGCTCTGCACTTCTTTCCTTTATCTGGTAAAACCACAAACTTAAGACTCAATGTGGGGATAGCCTTATAAAATTGGGTGTAGTTGTTAAATATTTTAAATCATAAATATGTCACATATAAATAACATCTGATACACAGGTAGAAAACTAAAACGGAGTTAAAAACTGAGAACAAAAGGGTAAAAATGACTCATAAATTCATTGTGTGAAAAATATTGTTCATATGTTTTTTTCAACGATTACAACAAAACTGAATGACAATAACTCAATCATGTCATAAGTTTGAAAAGCAATCTCGGCCATGTTTTTATCATAACCTACTACTTCTTTACCACACAACAAGCCCCTTTGTCCTTTCGCCCTTAGCTCTGTTGGCTGACCTTACAACCTACACCTGCTTGCCCTTGGTTCACCCATATAATGCTTTAGGCAATGTACCTTCCTAAAGGACTGCTGACTAAGAAAGGACTGAAAAACTTAAAATGTGTTATGTCCTATAATAAAAGCCAATTGCAATGTCATACCATGCTTCTTTGAATGTCTAATCTATATCTGCGAATTTCCAAACTTATTTTCCTCGTGACATTTTGTCCTGGTGGTATATTTAAGCGCTCATAGTTTTATAATCAGATCCCTTTGACTATTTATAGGATAAAGTCACATGAACAAAATTGGCCCTTTCTTAACCAGCGGACCTATAGGGGGATTCTAATATACAAGATGACTTCTCAATCTAAAAAAAAACATTCTTTGTAATCCTCAATTTCCAGAAAGCCTAAAAACTAAGCCCTCTGTTGCCCGTTGCACAATGGGTTCGTAACAAGGAAAATAATTTTTTTGAAAAAAACTAATATTTTCGTAACAAGGATGGTTTATACACATTGTTTTTCTATATTTAGAATGCAGCCAGAGAGCTGTAACTTTTACTGATTTGTCCTTAATGTTTCTCCTTTTTACATCAATTTACAGAATTCAATTTCATTCATTAGAACCAGAGATTTTACTATGTTTGTAAAATCATAACAAAGATATCTTTAACAAAGATATCTTTAACAAAGATATCTTTGTTTGATCCTAACAACGAAACTCTATTGTGCAACAGGCCACTGGCAAATGTAAAACACTAAGCTCTCTCACCCAGAAACAAAGAAGGATCACATACAGAGCATTGTGATTATGTAGGGCTGTGTGACAGAATCTATAATTATTGTTGTCCAAGAGAACATCAAAACCTTAAATATCCTATACATAGTTCCCTTATATGATTTGCATTATTCAGAATCTTTATCAAATAATCACTTATCTATATTTGTCTTTGCAACAGTGCAATTGCAAGTTCTCCCAGTGGTCCATTGCATAATAGGGCACATAAATTTGAATTGTCAAATAGACCTTGTGCAGATGACGTCACACCTGCCAAAATTGGACGTCCGCCATATTGGTGATCAATTTATCATCATTATTATCCAGAATCTTGAAACATTTAGAACAAATATTTCTGTTACATGTACCTAAAGCAAGCTAGCCACGTGGTTATGATCACCACGTGATCACCAAAACGTGACCACGTCTGCACAAGGTCTATAGTCCACAATGGTGCTAATAGAGTGTTGCTTAAGCCATTAAGCCATTATGGTAATTCCCTGTAGCCAGTAGGATGAAAATGTTGTTACAGGAGGCAAAGAATAACAATGTGTCTCCTTGCAAAACTGATGCTATTTTGTGATTTTGTAGGAATCAACAGATACCTGGGGCGGATCCAGGGAGTTTGGAAAGGGGGAACGGCGCTTGCATTAAAATGAAAGTCCCGTCGCCCACTCTCTGGGGTGGTGGGGGGCATTTTGATTTTACATATTAAAAGTTCCAGTGCCCACCCTAGTGTGTGTGGGGGGGGGGGGCAGTTTAAATTTACATTTAAAAAGGTACTATTTGACCCAAAATAGGGATATAGAATGCAAATTGGTTTGGCACATTTGATGTACGACAGTAAAGCCCCATACCCACTAGGTAATTTTACCGCGCTCGGCGACAGCACTTACTTCAAATTCCCTGCACAATCGCCGGGCCTTCAGAATCGTCGGGCGATTCTCCGTGGGTGTGCTGCACATTCTGGGCAATGGGTGACGGGCGATTGGATAGACGCTAAAAAACGGCACTAAAATCGGCACTAAAATATCAAACTTGCCTGATTTTGCATTCGCCGGGCGACGACAACAGCCAATTCGCCAGTCACCCATCGCCCAGCGTTGGTAAAATCGCCCATTGGGTATGGGGCTTAAGTGATACAGACCCAGCTTTTGTGTCATTTTTCCTTCATCATTTTGCCACTGTACATGTCAACAAGCCTAGACACTGTTTCCTGGTTGCCAGCCTTGGGCTAAACTCAGCGATCCAGGGGAAGGTTTCCTATTTCCCCTTTCACTATGTATCAGGTCATGCTCTAATTGTCTTTGACCCTAGACTGTACTCTTGATAGCTAATCTATTTCAATAAAATCACAGTAATTACTCTTAGCTAGTTGCTAGCTCTAGATCGGAAATGCTCAAGATACATGGACATTTAAACCTTCATTGTACATGTCATTATAAGTCATTATACATGTCATTAACCCTTTAGACCCCAATCTGGCCATGGCTCCCCAGGGTGTACTCCCTGATCCGGCCGTGGCCGCCCGGAAAAAATGGCCATATTTTCCAAAAAGGGAACACTTTAATTTGTGTTCAGTGTACAGAAATGGCAAATATCTCATTTAAAAGCTGATTTAATTCCTTATTCCATGCTTCAAACCAGATTCCAATAATTCAATAGTTTTGATATTTAAGGGTGGATAACCCTTTGAACTTTCTCAATTAAAATTATATTTAAGGGATTTCTGAGGGAAATCCTGGGAATTCCTGGGGAAATCCAGCAATTCATCCTCCTAAAGGATGGGGTCTAAAGGGTTAAGGCATGTAATGAAACTGTTATTATTCACTTTTTGTAATCAGTTTAAGTGAAATTGCATTGACCGAAGGTTGTTTAAACTCAGTAACTCAGTAACATTACATCAGACCCTTCTACTGAGGAGTTGGGATAAGTATTTTCCCCCAATTGGCTACATGCGTTATTTGTTCTGCTATTCCAGCTAGGGTTATACTCTAGTTGTTATGACAGAAAAATATGGCTAAACCATATAAATATGATACCATTAGCAAACAGATATGATTTAAAGTGTAGGCCTACCAGTTACTCAATGTCTATTGGATTTGAATGTAATTCTACCTACGGTTGCGTTATATTTAATACATTTAATCGTAATGTTACTGTAATAATGAAGCCTGGGGGCCGGACCAAAAAACATCTACGAGAAGTCTCTGCCACGAGAAGTTAAAATACCCACGATCACAAAATTTGCTCTCGTGAGTATAAAATTTCTCGTGGCATAGAAATCAATTTTTTCAACAATTTAAGTGTTCCAATGTCATTCTAGCAGACTCTAAGAAGTATTTTGTGTAATTTAACATATTATGGGACTGATTTTAGTTTGATTAATCAAGAGATTGTGATGTCCAAAAGTTCTCGTGGATGTTTTCTGGATGGATATTTCTTCTCGTGGGCTTCAAATCACACTCACGAGAAATCGTGGATGTTTTTTGGTCAGCCCCCCTGGAAATCACAAAGCGTTGTCTTTACCAGTATGGTCCTATTTCTTCAGGTAAAGTTCAGCTTTGGTATGACTGATATTCAAGACATTGATAATGTTTTATGATCCACACCTTATATTGTACTAGACAACTTTACCCGCGATTCAAGAAATCACTAGAAAAAATAAGTGAATCCATAAAGACGTATGATAAGAAAAGACTGAGATTTCTCTTCGAAATAGCATTTAGCAAGTGTGGGATCAAGCTATGATATTTATTCAAGATTACAAAATACAAAAACTGAAATGATAACGAATTGCTGATTTGGTTACAAATGGTAGTTTGATAAAGTGTAAAGTGATGCAAAAAGAGAGAAAATCATTGAGATATTTAGCTAAAAACCAGGAATGTTGTTCCCATTGATCATGGCCACCAGAAACAATTAAACTTTTGTGAAATTGTTTGGAAAATATCTAACAATGTTAGATATATTGGTTGAGGGCAACCCCCAATTCAGCCAGAACCTGAGTTTCATGTTCAATGGATCCTCCCCTTTTAGTTCTCATGCTATAACTTGGTCAGTTTGAGGACGGGCATTTAACCCCAACACCACCCCTATAGGGTTATCTGAGGTCTTTTTCTGGGAATGCACATACGTTAACTGTCCAAGAACTTCAGATATGAGGGAAAATGGGTTCTAAAACTTATATTCCCTGAGTTGATTCTGAATTCTGGTAATTCATAATGTTTTTTCAGTATGACGAAAAAAGACCATGTATCCTACATATCATTTTAAAGAGAATTAGGCCTAATTTTGAATTATATATAACATGTCTACGATTTACCCAAAGTGATTTTTAAAATTGCGTGTTAAAACAGTTTGCCGAATATAACCTTCATGGTCAGGTAATGACCTGGACTCACCTGGACCTCCTCACCTACTTTTTACCTGACTCAGTGCAGGGTGAAGTCAGTATTCACAAGTATACATTAATGATGGTACCCCACAGGGGGATGTCATGCAGAGTAGTGCCTGGCTAAAGCCTCATACCAACTAGGACATTTTAGGTAGTCAGCCGAAGTGATCATCACTACAGCCCCATACCCACTGTGATGAATTGTCCATTCATCTGTTTTAAAAGTACGAACTAGAATGAATTATATGAAATAATCAAATGTAACAAATGTCGAACAATAGTAAAGGCCGTATTCCACATACCGATTTTGATGCTGCCGATTTTACAATTGGTTGATTTTCTCTGAGAATATGGTATAAAACCGTATATATGCTATATATCATTTGAAAGAGGATTGTAAGGCCTTCCTAACGAGGCACAACATTTTAATATTTGAACTTTATTCCCACTGCCGATTTTTAAAATCTGCAGCAAAATCTGCATGTGGAATACAGGCTTTAAGATGTAAGGTATGAATCATGTACGAAATTAGATTGAGTCTTGCACAAAAGCACGAAAGTACAAAACCATATTTTAACTAGATGTCAGAATAGAAACGTGATTAAAGTGACCAATCAGAATCGTGTAATAGAGTATAAAAAGGGGCATGAAGGCCCGAAATAAACAGTTCCTTCTTGGTACTCACTGTGTTCGCATGTCTCTTCTTTAAGAAACCTAGCCCTTGAATTGGCCTAAGTCGAAGATATGCCTATTTAGAAGTAAATCAGCCAGATGAACTCAAGTAAATGACATAAGTTATCAGTAAATTTGGTAGTGGTCCAGAAACCTGAAGATGGTCCGAGGACCGACCCGAGACCGAAAGACCGGCCAGGAACGAATGCCCGAAATAGTGAGCAGCTGGCCTATCACCGCTGGGACGAAGGTGCAACCCACTTGGCCACACAGTACCACCCTCTAGGCAAGCAACAACCCGATCCCCATGGAAGACCCGGCTGGGCAGCACACCCCCCTTTCACTCCCGCCAATGTCCGGAACAGGCCAGGCCTGAAAACCCCTCCTCCCTGAGAACCCCAATTCCCCAGCCGTCCCGTTTGTTCACCCTTGTGCACGAGGCACGACTCTTAATCTTACACCTCGGTTCTTTGCTCAAACTCTTCGTTTGGTTCAGGACCAAAACAACCGTAACGTCTCTTTGTTGTAGATATCTGAAACCCCAACCCTCACTGAGAAACGTCACACCACTAAGCGATTTTACCATCGCCGGGCAAAGGCTGACTGCGAGAATCAGCTGATTCCTGTGATCGCCTGTAAGTATATCATATTGAAGTGGGTGTATTTGATATGAATAGGCTCTAAAGTCGGCTGATTCTACCATTAAAATCAGCTGATTTTATTCCAATTAGTCAGCCGACTGTATAAAAATTGCCTAGTGGGTATGGGGCTGAAAGACTCTTAAAATGTATTTTGATTGTCATTTGAGTTTGCAAAATTTGGTCATGTTTTGACACAACATTGCTTTTTGCTGTCTTTCACAGAACAATTAATTCAAAGGATAAAATCTGCTGTGAGATACTGACAGGTACGATTTCAAAAGCCAGAGTCAAATAAAAGCCTACATTAAAAGAACATGCATCGCTTGACTGCTTTTTCCAGGAACTATATAACGATCACAAAACTACCCTCAGGGAAAAGAAAAACCTGACAGTCATTTCATAATCTTAAAGCTGAAAAGACCTCCCCATCCGGTATTAGCTAGCCAGTTTTTCAAGATAAATCATAGTTCATAGCTCTCAATGATTTATTTCACACAGCTATGGACTTAATCTTTTAAACTCATTCTAAAGCCCCGTGCACACTAGGCTATTTTACCGGCGATGGGCAACAGCAAAGTCGGAGAATCAGACGATTCTTAAGGTTCCCTGTTAGTATGGTATAATGGAATGTACAGGTTTGATCTGAATCGCTGGTAAAATCGGTCGATTCTATGGGCAGAATCGGCCAATTTTAGCACCAATCAGTCGGCCAACTTGGTCAAAATCGCCTAGTGGGTATGGTCCTTTAATCTAATCCATCGACCCTGGCTGTGATAAGGCACCAGGAAATAGCCTTCTTGTAAATAAGTAAATAAGTAAGTGCAAATAAATCAAAGTTGTTCATCTTTGCAAACCTAGAGTTTTCTATAGTTTACCTTTTAAGGTCACGGGAGATTATCAGTACTTATTTTAGTATTTGCAGCCCCTTCAAGGACAAATAGTACTACAGTTGAAGGCTGTGTTCCACTATACCATTTTAGTCACGATTTCCGAAATCTCAAGTGAGAACAAAGGCTGAAAATAAAAGGATATTACATATGATTAGAAAGGTTTTTCGATTCTCTTTCGGGTGGGGTGTATTTTGTGTGGGTTCCTGTAAGATTTCTGATGAAAATTTAGAAATAGTTAAATTTTCGATATGAAATATCTCCTGGTGGAATACATGGTTAAAGGCCATATTCCACTTTGCGGCATTTTGCACGCAGTGGTTATTTTACTAGCAGTGATTGGCCCCACCGCAAGTAAAAACAAGCACCACAAGGTGGAATGTATGGCGGTACTTGCGTTTGTACTTGCGTTGGTACTTGCGTTGGCCCATCGCAAGTACCACCACAAGTGATTTTATAAAGGTTTTCTTTAGGATGCTTGTGGTGGCAGAAACCAACATGTTAAGGCCATATTCCACTTTGCGGCGTTTTACTTGCGGTGGGCACTTTACTAGCGGTGATTGGCCCCACCGCAAGTAAATTTGGTCACTGCAAGGTGGAATATAGTTATTACTTGTGGTGGTACTTGCGGTGGTACTTGCGGCGGTGCTTGCGGTGACACCACCGCAAATGATTTGATGTTCTTTTATATGGTTTTAAATTTTTTTTTGACTTTAAAAAAAATGTATTATGATTTTTATGAATTTTTTCTATTTTTTTTATTCATATTCTATAATCATTTTGTAAAGTTTTCTTTTGACTGCTTGCGGTGGCAGAAACGGACATGTTCGTTTCCGGAATGCAAATTACTTGCGGTGGGATATTAGCCCACCGCAAACGGCCCCCCACCGCATAGTGGAATATGGGCTTTATGCTGGAACAGTTGGGTGAGTGTTCCCAACACTGATATGAGGGCTTATGAGGGTTTGGACATATTCTCCCAGTGGTTCAGCATGACAAGGTCGTGGTATTGGTATTTACTCATAGGATTCCCAAATATTTGGGTATGAAGGGTTTACATGTTTTAAGATAGCAGTAAAAGAAATAGGTCTGTGGGCCTCACAATGGCCAGGATAAGCACATGGGAACTTCAAGAGAGATTATAAGCAAGATAGGAAATATTCAACTTGAAGTAAAGAATGATGTTTTTAGTCATATAAAAATAATAAACTAATTCACATGAACGAAAATGCACACATAAAACTCATGAATATAAGAATTATTGCAACCACTATTGAAATCTTCATTGTAAATCCCAATCTGACTCAATTCTATCACCCTTCTTTTCAAGGAAACAGACACAGTGGCAAATAGTAATAACAGGTGGCTTGAGTATATCAAATAGGAAGAACTGGTTGATGCAACAAAAATCTGAGAAAAAAAGAGGGCAAACTTACATAAAGCATAGCTATGCAAACATAGACAGGGACAAAGGGGTACCTTGTCCTAGTGGTATATTTTTTCTTTTTTTTTTTAATTTTTTGGGAGAGTCTCTTCATTTCCACAAATAAGGAAATGGGGCCACGTGCCCTGGGTTCAGAGACACTGATTCACTTCTGAGGAATTAAAAAAGGTGCCAAGTAGGTGGTTTTTGGGGGGAGTGATAAGAAGATCAAGGAACAAGAGCAATAGATCCGTTGCAGTCCCACCATCAATTTTTCTGAGACTGTCCGGTTCGCATGAGTTTTTATTTTTGTGTGGCACAACTTTTCTTGAACCTTGACAATAATGCAATGAATAATAAAGTGAGAGTTTCAAAATGAAATATTTAGGACAAAACATAGACAGTGGGTGGTTTGAGGGGGCATTGTTAGAGAAAACGAGAGCGGAGAGTACTTTGGATTATGGTATGATGTAGATCAATCCAGTTTGACAAAATAATTATATGCTGGAGTTAACCTTTGGGATTTATCCTTTAAATACAGACCGTCGAGAAAATCTGACCAAACAGAATATTTCCGACACACTCAATAGGCACAGTGTTACATTGATATTATATATCAAATAGTCTGATATAGTGTACAGTTATATACATTTTATAAAAGGACTTTATCAGTAGGCAATGTGGTTCTTCATATAAAACCAGTGGCGGATTTAGAGGGGGCGCATGGGGGTCCCCACTATTTTTGGCCAAATATTGATTTTTTTAAAGTAAACTTCTCAGAAATTTTAGAATAGGGCGCCTAATGTCTGGATCTGTTCCTGAAAACCATGGGAACATTGATAATTTACACGGCGTGAGTTATTGTTGTGTCAAACCAATCGCAGTTTGCCGATTTTTAGCATTATGAAATAAACCTTTTAGAATGTAGTATTCTGGGATACAAATTCTTTCCTGTATAGATTCCAACTATGCCATTGCATATGTACGTACGTAATTCATATCAAACCAATACAACAACTGAAATGTATGTCTGAACTGTGAGTTGTAAACTATTGCTATTGCAATATAAGTTGATTATGCGACGGCCCCAAGGGCTCATGTCAATTTTACTTTGATCTATCTATGGGAAAAACCTAGCCAAATGTTTTCTAATAATAAATCTGATATTTTCAAGCACACCATGCATATTGGAAAAGGTCCATTGCATGCACAGGGGAATAACTTTTTGTTGTTAACCTTTTGTTATTCCCCTACTCTTTGTAGTTAACAGTTTAGATGAGGGAAATCTTATTTTTGTTATTCTTAAGTCGGGGAATATGACATTTAAATAAAAAATATTTAGACCCTAACCCATTAAGGGTGAAATAAAGTTAGTCAAATGCCTTCTAATACTAAATCGGATATTTTCAAGCACACCATGCAAATCGGGGGTTGTCCATAAATAATGTAACGCACAAGGGGGTGGGTGGGTGGTTTGAACAGCATGACACTGCCTGAAGGCGGGCCTTATTTCATGTTTTTCCTCAAAATACCCTGGAAAAGTGTGACATCATTTGTGGCGCCCCTTATGGGAAAAGGCCCTATTGACAAGTGCGATCACACCAGGCAGGAGGACTTGAACCTAGTGTTGGCAATAGTCTGAGGTGGTTTCCCCTGCTTCTGATCCAACCACCAGATCACCCTTGTGGTAGCACCTTTTTTTGATCTTACCCCCTCATCCCCAGACATAGGAGGGGAGACAGGTGTTAGTCTGTCGAGCTCAGACTCACTGTTTCCCAAAGTGAGTCTGTAAACTGGCAACCATTTTAGGTTGGAATTCCCACCCTAATCGCAGCATGCTTTGCAGCCGCTGGTTTATGGCGGGTAGGACCATAAACCAGCCAGCGCAACCAACAAAGGGATTTCCCATGCCATTTATAGAGCGCCATATAAAAGAACTCCTTACAAATTTTTATTGACCACTAGTAGCGAATACAAATATGAAACTTTATTCACAGCCTAGCAGGACAAAAGAACCTACACGTTATATACATAATGGCAGTTCCTAGATATGCGTAGGTTAATAGTACCGGTCATGACTAGGAACGTAAATACATTGAGGACTAGAAACGTAAATACATTGAGGAAAATACATGTTGGTGTTCATACTGGAATATGTTATAACTCCTACTTTAGCCCTGTATATTCATGAGACATGGACTCTTGTTGGTGTAAGGACCTATTATGTAAGAGGTATCTAGGTCATGGAAGGACTAGGACAGGTGTAGGTGTGTTAAGGGGAAAGGAGTCCCATGCCCACCTGTTGGATCCATCTGGATCCCTAACCTACCTGGATCAGGGTTCATCCAGTGCATAGCACTGCCTGACAGGTAAGAGGCATCCAGTGCATTTGAATATTTTATGTGAAGTACCTTTTAAGGTTTCAGTTATTCTCAGAGTGTTGCTAAAGAGAATAGCATTGCCATGTGGTTTGTACATATTCACATTTTGAAGGTCTTGTTTTTATTGCCCTGGTTTATATTTTCTTTTGCCCCAGGGCTATTATAACACGTTTTAAGCTGTCTGGATCTAGACTGTATTCAAGTCTGCCCTAACAAATGGTACAATATTGAAACTTTTTCAAACAAGCAACAGTTAGTAAGATTCATAAAAAGAATCACGCCACTTTTGATTGACAGTGTCTATGCTTTATTCTCATGGGAGCCAGGAGCAGAGCCAGGGGGGTCCAGGGGGTTCTGAACCCCCCTCTCCCTCCTTTTGGTGGGGACTTAAACTTTCCAAAGAGAAAATTAATGTGTGCATGCAAATGCATGCCGTTTTAGTACTTAGCGTGTATACAGACTACCCCTTTCTGAAATCCTGTATCTGCCCTGGAAGCTGGGTGGTAATCAAAAGTTGAAATTAAAAAAATCTTTGCGTTAGGGGCCGTCCATTAATGACCTCATGCTATTTTTGACCATTTTTGAGCCCCCTCCCCCCCTTGTCATGTTTTTTCATACGTCCCTTGACCCCTTCTCTAAAAATGACATCATGTGACGAGGACCCCCCCCCCCCCTGCATCACAGATAAAATATAAGCAGGATGGACATAAATAAGCAGCAAAAGACTTTAAAAAGCAGATTTTTGTGCCTAGGAGGCAATCTTACCCATAAAAAGAAATGTGAACATTGAAAAATGCCAAATTTACTTACAATTTTCCTCTGAAATTTTTGAAATTAGAATTATTCAAACATGATGTCATGCACCATATGACCCCCTCCCCCCTTGTCATGTTTGGTCATGGAAGCATGAACCCACCTCTCCCCCCCCTACAGCATGACGTAATTTATGGACAGCCCCTTATCTATGTCTCCATCTTCCTTGTTTGTTGCACCAATTGCCACTTTTTGCGCTTCCGTTACCAACTAGTTGTTACTCTGCACGACATCCCCCTTTGATGCTACCTATAACCTTACCACAGTTATTTATGGTTACCTTGCCACAGTTATTCATGGTTAGTTGCACTCTTCTTGTCATACACTTTCCCTGTGCTAATGCTTTTTTCAAGCGTCAGTCTGGCCAATCCATAAACCGTATGCATGTGCGAGATTTCCAACAGGCGCTGTTCCTTGCGGATTTCCAACAGGCGCTGTTCCTTTTGATTTGACATGTTAATCTAATTCTCCCTACCACGCGAAGCTTATTTCATATTTTATATCACCTGCAGACTAGCCTAAATCTGGATGCATACTGGGAAATGTGTAAACAGCTTTCAATGCTTAAGTATACCAATTTTCATTAATTCTTGCAGTTTTGTAGTTAACATGATGGAAAGTTGGTATTATTATTGTGTTTGTGCCTGTATATATTTCGTATTTAATTGAAACACATATTGGTTTATTGAAATATAAGTTGGTTTAAAAATGTATTCATTATATATATACAGATAGATATATGGCAAATATTTGCTATTCTCTATAACATTTCCTGTGATTTTGTCGACAAAAATAAATTATTCAAATATAACATGTAGGTGCCTAAAATACTGTAGTTCACCTTTCCGTAGTACAGAGAATTTGTTTGATATTAACCACTTTAGACATCTGCGGCTACTACATCATTAAATTTTAAAAAGTAAATTGTAATTATGATTTCATATATAGGGGACCAGATTTAGTCAATAATAGAAGGAAGGCGGGGGATAGAGTGGGGATGGAACCAACATAATAATTATGGTATTCTAAAGTGTAATCTAAAGTGTATTGGAAGCAGGGACAGCAAGAATTAAAATCTGATAAGACTAGGTGTAAAGCCTTTTACTCATGAATTAGTATCAGGAGTTAGGGGCTTCTATCTGATATTCAGAAAGACCCAAAACAAGTTTAGGAAGATAAAACCTATCAAAAACGTATTTCTATGGACTTTTTGAGCATATTAGTGAATCAATGTAATGTTAGTTTCCAACGTTAGTTTCCAACGTTAGTTTCCATAATACACATTAACATTTTCAAACACTTAATTAACCCACAGCATGAACTGTATCCCGTGTTCCATTACATAAAACAACAGTATCAATGGAGCAAATCCTAATGTACACTGTGTAACATAGTACTAAACCCCCTCTGAAGTCTTACAACTCTCAACAGGATATCCTGAGCTCAAGCACTAATCGTCAAGCATTAAGACTACAATCACGATTTACCTATGTATGAAACCAATTTAGGTCACCCAGGTAATCTCTTAAGGTGGGCCGAAGGTAATCCCCTTTGATCCCTAGACCTGTTTGCCCGTACCTCAGGTGTTAATGGTAATAGTTCACCTGTTGGATCACCTGTAGTTGGATCCCTTAAGCCCCATACCCACTAGGTGATTTTGCCTGAGTGGGCCAACAAGTATCGGCCGATTATTCTCATAGAATCAGCCGATTCTAGCAGTGATTGAGATTCCCAATCAGTATAGTATATTGAAATATACATGTTTAATACCAGCCATCCATAGAATCGGCCGATTCTTCAAGTAGAATCGGCCGATTTTAGCACCAAAGAATTGGCCGACTCTGGTCAAAGTTGCCTAGTGGGTATGGGACTTTAAGCTCCACACCCACTAGGCCATGTTTACATATAATAGTCGATAGATGAATCAGCAATAAAATCGGCCAATTTTGAGGTTAAAATCGACGGAATTTATCACTGATTCAGATCAAACATGCATATTTCAATTTACCTTTCTGACAGATGATCATAAGAATTGGCCGATTCTCCCAGTTGCCTTTCGCCAGTTGCTGGTAAAATTGCGTAGTACTTGTGGGTATGGGACTTTAGTATTATAAGCACATCTTAAGCCTATATTGCACTAGGCGATTCAGCCTACCGGCAATTCGATAATTTTTAAATTTTCCCCAGTGATTTTGCAAAATACCATTAATTTATCCCAAATGTCGTTAATAAGAGATCTTAACTCTTAAGCCTCATACCCACTAGTTGACCTTAAAACAGTTAATCAACGAGTTGGTGCTAAAATCGGCTGACTCCTACATATATGATCCCCTGCAAGTATACCATATAAAAATATGTAGGTTTGTAGAAATATGTAGATTTAATCAGAATCGTTGCTATAGAATCGACCGATTATAGAGGTAGAATCAGCTGACTTTAGGACCGATCAGTCAGCCAACTTGGTCAAAATTGCCTAGTGGGTATGGTGCTTTATTCTCATCGACGATTTTAGAAAAACGCACTAAAATCGGTTAGTATGGACATGGCTTTTATACTATAATCCCTCATGGCGCCTCTACCTACATGTAATGTCTATTTATCATGAAATCTTAGTAGAATGTTGGATCATTAACTACTCATTGATGGTGTATGTTGGTAGGCATATATGCCTTCTATTATTTATCTCTTAAGTCCTGATGTCCTTTCGTAATAAGGCCTGAATCTGATTCATGGTTGTCATTGTATGACAATGGTTATAAAAGCATCAGAAGTAAATTCCTAGAATTGAAACTATTCTGGGCTTCTAGGTACCAGGAATAAATCATCGTGCGTATGTGTTTATGTGTGTATTTTTTTTTAAACGTTTTATTTTTAAACTGGGTGGCTTTCAGATTGGGCATCTGGTTTCCTGCACCACCCAGCAGAGATGCTTTACATATAAGTCTAGCGTACTACAGAAACATCAATATATACATGGATAAAAGAAATAATGTGATGTGATGAATGTATACAGTCAGTGTTTACATGTATCCATATTGTAATGCAGCAAATTGTCTGGTCATAATAATAGTAATAACACAAGGGTAAAGGGTATGACAGGAGTCTAGCAGGCAGTCAAATATCACAGGTACAGTATGGAGTTCAAATTTACTGTGTGTCAGTATAAGCGTCAAAGCGACAACATAGAAATTACATGGAGTTTTAAAATCCCAAAGGAGTAAACCTAATGTACCCCAGTAACCGTAAAAAATCATTATTGATACAGATACCCCTATCATACAGATCACTGTGTGGTTTTACCATTTAGCATCAACCCAACCCCTCAAATACGTTACATTGTCTCTCTGCAACAAATCTGAGTATTTTCAGACTGTGCATGAAAGGGAAGATTGCCTCCTATATGCCAAGGGACTCCCCCTAGTTCTCTTTGTACAAATTCCCAAATCTTAAGCCAAGGACAGAATCAAAGATTTCGAGGTCGTTGCCAAGGTTGCATGGGGGCAATCGGTCATGGCCATCGTCACGGCGTCTTGTACCATAAGCCAATATTCCATCAGCCGATTTTTAGTCCCGAATGATTAGCAATTTCTTACTTTTCACAATAAGTATAACAGGAACCCATGCATGTTACACATTATTTGAAAGGAAATTCGAAATCCTTTCTAATGACAGACAAGATTATTGTGATCATCCGTTATTCCAACTTGCGATTTCCGAAATTTCAAGTAAAATCGGATAGTGGAATCAAAGCCTTATTCTTAAGGTCAGTAGACAGGGAGATCCTTCACCCCCTTTATGATTGATTAACCGACTATTTTGACCACCCGGTATCCTTAGTAACCTCACTGACCCAGTAAGGGTATAGGTCAAGTATGTTGGTCATATAGAAGCCTAGGCCTGTAACCAAGGAAACATCCAAAACAGAGATTTCCCGTCATTGCACGCATGTTGGTGTTCATCCCTTGTATTATGTATTATTGACTTAGCTTAATTACCAACCCTAGCCAACCTTATGTCTATGCCAAATTATCTCTAGCAAAGTGAACAGCAATGACAAAACAACATTAATTTTGTCGCAATCATTTTTTAAGTAACTTATATATTAAAATTGTTACGTCTGATGAGCTTGGACGCTTTATTCCGTCTTGCTGTGTTTTATTAGTTTCTCGATTTTTGGTATTTACATCTTCCGTGGGGTGTTTTCAATATATTTTTTTCTCTTTTATCAGAAGAGGGGGGGGGGATTTTTTTTTATTAACTTCTTCATGCGTAACACATGATCTTCCAGAGGCTAGATGAATGATATACAATATAAAAGTATTGTAATATAAGATGAATTTTACATGATTGATGAGCAATGAATAAGTTACAGATTCTTCAAAACATAGTCCAGGGTTACATCGATGTAAATTCAATGTGCATTCATCATCAGCGACAAATCAACTTAATCAATTTCTTAAATTTGACCTTTGTGGTTGTCCACTGTAAACTGACTGCCGACATTTCCAGCTTTGGTCTGTGCGAGAACCAAATTTCTAAATAATTTTCTATGGGTTGGCAGTTACCAAAAATTAATATGGGTATTCGAAACGCAAACCTCTTACTTTGGCAACTTAGGACAAAGCAAATGCTGCCAAACGCAATGTTACAGATATCCTGGGTGCTATTTCCGATACTACATACCCATGTTTCAAGAAAATCTCAGAACTATTCAGACATATTGCCATGCAGGAAATTCCAAGAAATGTTGGTCTGCCGGGAATTCCCGGCATCAGCTCCGGCAGTTCCCGGCATGCGAGATTGAAGCCCTCATAGTCCTAGTCCGTCCCTGACCTACTTAACTCTTACATAATAGGTCCGTACACCCACAACAGTCCATGGCTTTTATTGGTCAATTAAAATTTGCAAGGAATTCTTTTATTGGCCCTCTATAAATGGCATGGGGAATCCCTTTGATGGTTCTTGGCCTGCTGGCTGGTTTATGGTTCTCCCTGCCATAAACCAGCGGCTGCAAAGCATGCTGGGATTTAGGTGGGAATTCCCACCTAAAATGGTTGCCGGTGTACAGACTCACTTTGGGAAACAGTGGGTCTGGCCTACAGACTATCATAGTCCTTGCATGACCTACTAAACTCTTATATTCTAGTTTGAGCGCCTAGCGGATTTGGACGTAACTACGGTCTAAAGCGTATAGTCTTTTAATCTGGTTACCAGACTGTAGCAATTAGCATATGCCTGCTCCAGCCCAAGCCATAGGTGTTATGGGATTTCCAGGAGCCAAATGCGTATCGTCGGCATGGTAACTGTATAACTCAGGACAACAAGGAGGGGTTGAACAACTTAAGCCTGGTCTCCACTGGGGTGGCTAGATTACACAAATTGGCAACGACTAATGTCGTTAGTCGCCTGGCGACCAACTAGATACTGACGTCTGGTGACTAACAAACTAGTCGCTGTGGTTTGTGGCCAAAATATTCGACGTGTTTAATATTTTTCTATACCCACCAGCGACCAGTCAATGACCAGGTGATGTACTAAAATGTGCTCTAGTCGCCTGGCGAATCAACTACAAAACCATCCCGACAGGGTCATTAGTTTTTTTAGTAGCCCGGCGACTAGTTAATCGCCCAACGATGTACTAATTCCTTAATCGTCGAGCGACTAATGTCGTTGGTCGCCCAAGTGGGGATGCGGCTTTACCTGCTCCTGGTCCCATGAGCAATACAGGAGCCAATGTCATGGAACGGGGCTGAAATAACCAAACCATTAAAAAAACTAAAAGGAAATAGGTTCAACAATAAAAAGTGGTTCGATAGGTCGGGGGAGCTTTTACAATGTGGCATTGGGACGATGACTTGAAAATATGAATTGAAAAGCCTTTGGTGACATGTTTATTCAAAATTTTAGTACTACATGAATGATGAACCATGGCAACGGTTAGACCGCCCATTGGAACACCTCCACACTTGAAGAAGGAAATATTATAGTCATAACAATTATACTGAACGTGATTCTACGTGTTGTTTACATATACCGTTTTATAACGAGCGTCTATTGTTACGCATGAACAAATTAAGGGTGACTCACTTCTTAATAGATAGGCCTGTTAAGTATGATATACAATCTTTTCTCACAGGAAGTCATTACATATAATTGATATTCATTAAGTTTTTTCCTTTTATCACCTCCTGTCATCCTAAATGAAGGCGGGAATTCATGTGTGTAAGTATACAATTAAAATCGTTTTCAGCGATAAAAAACAATTAGACACATGCATGTGTTCAACTGATGGCCCTCATGCATGTTTATACACTAACAGACTTACATACGTGGATACTGCGGAGGAATGGGAATTAAGTTAATGTGAAACTCGACTAACATATATATATAGATGGACGACAGTGTTATTCATTAACTGTAGTTGACAGTCAAAATCACAGGGTGGTCAGAATATTTCGACTGTATGAAAGTCTTTGTCAAGACGAAGAGGAAACCAGTGTTCGAGAGGGTATATCGAAGTCAATAGTGCAAAATTCACAGATCGATTAACAGTGTGGATTCCTAAGCATAGATTCTAAAGGCCGTATTTCATATACCGAAATTACAGGCAGCCAATAATATTGACCCTTTCCATGGTAACATTCTATACCGGCGGCCCGTACTTTCGCCCCCACCGAAAGTGTAATATCGGCCGCCTTAAGTGCGATATCAGCTGCCAAAAGTGCGGCCTGCCGATTTACACCTGAAAAGTCAGTTGCCAGCAAATAATTGGAAGGAAAAATTGACTAACATGTTGGTAAATTTGATCGGCAGGGCCGCTGATTGTAAATCGACAGCACCGAAAATGTATCGGCTGTAATTCGGTAGGGCACTTTCAGTATGTGGAATACGGCCTTTAAGTGTGAAAATAGTGTGGAAATACATTAAGTGAAACTATATTATTAAGTTTGGAGGAATGGGTGGTAGTACAGTTTTACATGTACACCCACTAATTAACTAAGTAAACCCTTTAGCACCCGGCCTATACATGGGCGTCCTATATGCAAATAGTCTATTGTTAATCCCTAACCTACCTTCCTACCTGCCCACAAGCCCAGCTATTGCTTTCCCAGCCCCCTTCCTCCAGCCAGGAACAACATGCCTTAGATGGAGGAACAATGGGAGAACTGTTAAGTAAGCTTAATTTGTTATATAACTGCAATTGCAATTGCCTTTATAACAAATGATTGATTGAGTAGCTTAGAATAATGATTATTTGGTGTATGTGAACTTGTTGTTTTATTCTATTTCAGATTTGCATCGAAGACACATAGACAGAAGGCTAGATTGAATTGTGATGTGCCATGTATGAGCTTTGTGACGACTAAAACCTTTCTATTGAAACACTCCTGGTTTTCGACTGAATTGCATGCTGTGACATATCACCTCGGAAAGGCATTTACAGTATAATGTGGCATAACTAAGGACATAATAACATGCTCAGCTTTAAAAAAAAAAAAACAGACTGAAAACCGTTTTAATGGCTTATGTTCTCTGAGCGTTTTGGATGAGAAAAACTCCAAAACCACCAGAGAGCCAAGGGTCAACCGCAGTTTGCTAATATACAACTAAAGCAAAAAGAATAAAAACAAAAGCCCAAGGATCCAGGCGTGCGCAGCCACCCGTGAACAAGTCCCCAAAGAGGGTGAGGAGGGAGGAATAGTCCGCGCCTGACACCCTTAAGGATAGACACCAGTGCTTGTGGCGTGAATGCTGCGGCTCCCGTTCAACTTATAATAATGAAAATTAAAAGATTTGTTTCTTATTGTATACACATTAATAGATAATATCATAGCAAAGCCAAGAAATAACCATATCTATCCATATAACTTTTATAAAAAAAAAAATAGCTAGAAAAACGGCTTTGTAGCCGGGGTGCAAACCTAAAACTCTTAATATTCACGTTTATTTATTGAACATGAATATCTCACTGAATATTCAACCTAGAGACTAAAAGTTTCTGGTACATATTCTCGACATATGTGCAGGGAAGATTATTTATTCAAAATTTGTATATACATCTTAGTTTCGTTTTTATGTAATGTAGAAACAATATTTCAGAATTTCCAAAAAAGTTTTCCATTTTTTGCCGTTTTTGACCATAAAATAACATCTAGGACCTCAATCTCAAATCTGAGATACGCTTCCCTCCATCTGATTTGGGAAAAAAATTAGCTTTCAAATAACGTATAGTATGTTGCGATCATAGCAATATTAAGAAATGCATAGGCAATTTCATGAATTAGCCACTGACCACTGGTGTCTATCCTTAAAGGCGGTGATCCACGTTGCGACAAAATTGAACCGATTTTGGACCGATATGCAAAATATTTTCTATGTCCAGAATCGGTCCAGAATCGGTCCAAAATCGGTCCAGAATCGGTCCAGAATCGGTCCACTTTGACAAATATCGCAACGTGGATCATGTCAACCGATTGTTTCCAACCGATTTCCAACCGACATAATTTTTTCCAACCGATTTCCAACCGATTTCCAACCGACGACGGCCCGACAAAATTATTAAACCTGTTTAATAATTCTGAACCGATTTCCAACCGATATGAACCGATTCTGAACCGATTTTATTATGTCTATGTAATTCCAATGTTATTTCATTCATTTTTTACTATTATTAGAAAGTAAATATTACCAATATGTATAAAAATGAATATTCTTTCGTGAGATATTTTTTTTAATGCTGTACGATGATTAGTTTACTATTTTACTTATTATTAATCAAACAGATTAAATGATATATATTTCTGGTTCTTCTGACAATATTAAAACATAAAAGGAGAAAATATTTCGAAAATTGTGATAATTTAATAAACCGATTTTTTTTCAGTGTTTTCCTATTAATTTTATTGTGTCGGTCCTAGAATCGGTCCAGAATCGGTCCAAAATCAACTTCACAATGGATCATGGGTAGGGGACCGATTCTGGACCGATTCTGGACCGATTTTAGGACCAACAGGCTTAATTGCCAAACCGATTCCAAACCGACAAAAAACCGTCGGTTCGGAAATCGGTTCAGTCACAATTTTTTTGTCGGTTTGGAAAATGTCGCAACGTGGATCACCGGCTTAACTTTCACATAAGAGTTTGAGTGGCAAGCAGACTTGGAAGGAACTACAGTCTACGGACTGGGACCAGGCTACATTACCATTAGTGATCCAGCGCACTCAAGCGGAACGGCAACACGTGGACCGGCTTGGGTGACCGGTCTGGACGCTGCCATTTGTAAACGGCCATCTGATTGGCTGCTGGCTCCAGGGGCCTGAGTAAGCTGTGTGCTGATTGGCTGGGGGCCTGGGTCGTGTCCAGACGGTGATGTTTGACAACTGAAGGGGGGGAAATATTTTAGTTGTTGGTTGAGGTGTGGAACTGAGTGGAGGTGTGTGAGAGAGACTGTGTGTAGGGTTATACCACAGGGGGCAGTGGTTACCCTCATCCTTTAAAAAAAGCACAATTCCTTCCAAAAAAAGTTCTCAAAGACTCACATACACCACCACACATACATGCATAAAAAGCACTCAGCATAATTAGGAGAAAAAAAACCAACCACATCTGCAATCTAAACCCAGGACATGTGGAATTTTCTCAGAGGGAAAATACCCTTGTTTTGTGCCTTTTTGAACCTGGAACCGCAATAGGAGCAAGGATATTTTGAATTGTTGCTATTATTATTGGATGACCGTTTGCAAGCAGGAGATTTACATTATTCATGCGTGGAGATTTACACATCATCAGATTAAGGATGGATTGTCGCGTAGCTTTCTTCATTGCTGCCTTAATGGTCTTATGCCTGACTCAGAGTAACGTAAGTATTCCTCTTTATTTTGATGCAATATTTGTTTAAAATATTTATTTCCTGTTACATTGATCACTTGGGAAAGCTATACTATAATTTGCATGCATTTACCATCTACATGCGTGTGATCAATGTTATTCTTAATGAGCTTATTATAACGTTTGATACCAAATATAATATCAAATACCATATCTAGACATACATTATATCTTATTCATAATATTATGATATACATTATCATCTATTGATATACATCATTGGTCATTCAAGATCCTTTTTTAAAACTTATTTTATGCACAAAAGATGGCAATTGTAGATGGATGAAATTACATAAAATTCTGGAAACCATACAAGAATTCCTGGCAGGCCTAGCTATAGGACCTCATCCGCTTTAAGGCCCGGCCACACTGCACGACTGACCTCAACTCGATGGTCGAGTTGAGTTGAGTTGGTCTCAGTTGTAGAGTGTGGCCGGGGGAGTCGTAGCTAAACACACGACAGTTGAGTTGAGTCTTACATGTTGAGAAGATAAAGATGTACGACTAGACTGTCGAGTCTTAGGGGGTTGTGCAATAGATATTTATATAATTATCTAGGGCCTAAAGCTACGACCATCGGGTCGTATCCTATGGCCAGGGAGAGTTATTTTGCTACGACCAGACAGTCGTAGGGTCAGGCGCCGTCAGTAGCTACGACAGTCGAGTTGAGTTGAGTTGGTAAGTGGGGCCGGGGCTTTACACACAAACGGCACACGAGTACGCTATATAACCAAAAGCCATTAACCAGTATGTGTTTGATCGCCTAACCTTATATTGACCAGGTACATTGTTACACATCAACGGCATATAGCCAGGTTATGACCCAGTGAGTCATAGCGTTCAGGTATTGTGTAAGGGTGTTATAATATAACAAATAGTCAGTGATTAAGCATCTGTTGCCATGAGGGGGAGGAGGGGAGGGGGAAGGGTCAGGGCACAGGGGTGGGTGGGGGGGGGGGCATGGGGGGTGGGGGTGGGGCGGGGGGGCTACTCACTCTTTGATGGTAGGTACCCACTGCAAAACTACAGCCCCCCTTTTTTTTCTTCTCTTTTTTTTTTGCAATATGACAGCTCTGTGAAATTCCAGATGTTGGTTTACAGCCCCCTATTTCCTGACCTGCCAAGGCACAGCCCCTTGTTTTCACTACAGCTGCTGTGTTTGGCTCAAAAATCAAAGATTATAATACAATTAACCTTATGAAGGAGGTTGAAAAGCCCGAAATGTGTCCTTGATGCTTTCTTCTGACCACAAATTATATCTTATGCAGACAGTAAACCTTGACAACCCCCCTTTTTAGAGTTGTCTGGTCAGTGACAGCCCCCCCCCCCTTTCTTTTTTTTTTCTTTCTTTCCTTTGCCGCGATCACAGCCACAGCTCCCAGAGTCCGTTTTGCAGTGGGTACCCAAACCTGAGTCGAGTCCTCACCCCCCCCCCCCCCCCCAAGGGACAGGGAAACCTGTCGCCAGGTGACTGGTCAAAGTTGGCTTTGTTTAAGCTTGGGAAGATTAAGGGTGGGGTAACGGGGGTGTTTAATGTGATTAATGTATGCATGTCAGCATGTCTGTTATATCTAAGCAGATGTGTGGGTGTTAATGTATTTTGTGGCTGGTCGGGGAGAGGGGAGAGGGGAGAGGGGTCTAGTCCGTTCTGACCCAGATTAGCTATTGCATAATGGTCACTTTGGGAAACAGTGGGTCTGACTGCGACAGACTAAAACCGGATGGGCTTCAGTAGTAGAGAGGTTTAGATATTGGGGCTCTTGATGGGATTACCCATGTCGAATATTATGTCGAATATAAGAAAAATCCATGTCGACGGTCAATTAACTCTCCATCTGAGAGATCTTCATGTCCCATGTCGAATTGAGCCATAGGCCATATTTGTGCTGTCGTTTATTTTGTTCTTCATATTGTCCAAACCTCTCAGGGTCGTACAGACACCCTCGGACGCCCCCCGCGGGTATTCTTGTATTATTACAGTTCCATCATTGAACCCCCAAAATAGCCCTGTATAGCTAGAGGGAAGACACATCTGAGGGCGTTGGGGCCTCAGGTAGGGGTATGTTGGTTGGTTGGTTACTGTTGTTTTACGCCGTATCAACATCTATGGTTATATCACGGAGAGAACAAGGTTTTGACAATTCTTTTCGATGATAGTATCTATGAAATGATCGTATCTATGAAATGATCATATCTATGAGGAGGTAGAGACCGTACCCCTACACTTTTAGCGAGGCAGGTGTTCTTTTATATGCAGTGTCCCATAGGCAAGGAGGTAGGGGTAGGATTATAAGGTCAAATATAAACCAATTTATAACGACCTTTACTCCATGGAAACTGTATTAATTTTATGTTATGTCGTCATTTTGATTATAACTTTATTTTCATCTAGGTTTTGATCTAGGCTTTAAGGCTGTCTGTCGTGTTGTTTAGAGTCAATGTCGCACGTCGATTTTAAGAATTGTCGAATTTAATGGTTCAGGGG
The DNA here is from genome assembly GCA_936440205.1 of Lepidonotus clava. NCBI lineage: Eukaryota > Metazoa > Annelida > Polychaeta > Phyllodocida > Polynoidae > Lepidonotus > Lepidonotus clava. The sequence goes on from OW387138.1 coordinate 14,122,996, forward strand.
TGTCAACCAAAAAACTTAGTTATTTTCGAAAGAAAATGTATCAAGTTTTGGGAAATAATATTCTGATAAAGACTATCACATGGGCCTATACTGTTTAATAATAATTATGTACCCAAGCAAAACACATAATGTTAAGTTTAAATGTAACAAAGAAACCATATTCAATGAGACCAACTACTACATGCACAGCTGCAGATATGAATAACTGACCGCTCGTGGTTCATGAATTGCTAATGTACTCTTCACTGACCATGCTATATACCGATATATGTGTAGGTGTGTATCCAGCCCCACCGTTACTAGATTAAACGATTATATATAGCATGAAGTTTGCATGTGGACCCGGTGCATACTAGCCTCATAGCTATAATATTATATGCCCTGCTGTAATATTATATGAATGTATAGCATGTATATACAATCATGTTTGTGAGTAGGAAGGTTATAAGGTCCAATATAATAAATTCCTCTGAAGTAGGTGTTAATTGATTTTGCAAATCCGGAGAAAAATCACCGGGTGGATCATACACACTGAGCGTTGTATGGATCATTGCAAAGAACACAATGAGAGTTGTCCATAAAATGTATCTAATAATCATAATAATAATGTTTAAACCTGAGACCCATATCACAATAATTCTTTAATCAAAAGAGTAACAGTAAAAAAACTAATTGGTTTGACAATATTCTATGTATTTCAATTAAGTAACCCAGGAGCTAATTACTAGATTTTATGGAGGAAAATGTGTGCTTTTCATTATACAAACTTAACGCACATTTTTCTGTTTGCCCTCATAGAACGCATGGAGCCTGCAGAATCCCAATTACTGGAAAAATCCCTTTAAGTATAAGTCAACTTCAAAAGTAGAAAATGGTTTTGGCTCAATACGTCTCAATAATGCACGTACACCAACATGTTTTTGCAAATAAACCCCAGGTCGCTATAAACACTATACTAGACGTTGTGGGTAATACCATAGCAGCGTGCGTTGGGTGGGCGGGGAAACCATTGGGATGCATGGGTAAGGGGGCGAAGGGGGCGGGGGAGGAACCATTAAGTACCTCGGAGGGGGAGTGTGTGTGTGTGAGGGGGGGGGGAGTAATTATTGGATATTTCTGACCCCAGGGAGCTGTCTGTTCAGCGTAGCGTGACGACCGGGAACATATGGCGGTCGGTGCATACGGTGCTTCCTTACCCCCCGCCGGTCAATATGAACGACCACTCCCACTCAGAATAAGGATAATCATTGACCACAGCACATTGATGCTTAACTATTGCGGTCAGTGTATCAATGCAGGTGTAGAATGTTGATCAATAGAGGTCCGGTGCATTACAGAGATGAGTCCGGGATTCTCATGATTATGTGCACTTCTTAACCCTTTGTATATATAGCCAGTCACCCACACCCATATTATACTCATACACCCACCATCTCCTTGAAAGTGACGACATCCCTTGACCAAGACCCGGATATGTTGACAAACGCCACACCCAGAAACAGAGACTCATACACATGCAGATGTAAACATAAAAATGCGTATGTAAGTTTTTGTGTGTGTATGTATGTGTGTATACGTATAAATGGGTGGGGTTGTGCATGCTTGTATGGATATGTGTCCTTATGTATCTATGTATACATACGTGATTGTGTCTATACATGTGTGCGTATTGGTTGTAATATCATGTGTTTACATGTGTACAAACCAAAATAGAAGTGCGTGCTCTATATACTTGCTTTAAGTTATAATACAAAACGTTCCACAACACACAAATGATTTGCAATAAATATGATGATGAGTGTAAAGTGTTTAAATGGATTATCTGAATCTTTTATTATAAATTATGCCAATGTTCTGTTATGAACAACAGTTTGTGAACTTCAAATAGCTACTATACACCTGTTACATATATTGCCACTATACACTATAGGCCCTTGTTAAGTAACACCCACGTGGTCTTTGTTTACTTGTTACTGGAGCATGACGGCCAGTTCAAAAGGTTGTACTAAACATGAATGGGACGTGTTCGGTTTTGTTTTAGATCTAATTTGTGAAAGACAGCTCATTCAGAACCACTCATAAGTAACTCTCTCATTAATCAAATCCTCTTTTATGTCTTATCACGGAAATGTCATTGAAAATAATCATTATTGTGTCCTGGCCTGCATTGCATCATGGAAGCATTATTTACATTACATTGTAATCAATATGTTGTTATGGTAGCATGTTACATAAAAAAGCTGTCGAGAGTCAACTTATATTTTCTTTTGCGTGTGTGTGCATATTAATTTTGTGTGCGCTATTAGGTGTGCATGTGTGTAGGTTTACTGGATGGTGGGTTGATGTGCGTGGATGCGTGTGTCTGTGGTTGCATGTGTTCACGTGTGTGTGTTCTTGTAAGTGTATGTGCATGTGCATGTATATATGCATGTGTACGTACTTGTATATGTGTGTGTATGGAAATGTATTTCTAAATTACTGAGTTATCGCGTGTAAATCCACTAATTATTTTCTGCTATCACATGTATAACTAGGATCTGATCTCTGTTTTAACTTTTTTTTGGATCTACTAAAACGTTTCCTTTTGTTAATATTTGTAAATATGTTGTAACCCACGTTACGTTATATACACTATACTATAAACCAAGAAAATGTTACTGGTAACTGATTAAAACCGACTGTAAAGCCGACCTTTGCCAGTATGAATAAAAGAATTAAAAAAAAAAACACACAACATTTCAGAACTTCGTTTCTATGAAATGCTGACCATTTCCTTACTCCTCCACCCCTTTCCTTATCGGATATCATCGATCCTCCCTATACTCTTCGCCCTCATTCCTGGAAGCTGGAAAACTAACCAACTAAGAAAGAAGTCGGCAGGTAGATGGGTTATAAGCCCTGGGGACATGTAACTGAGACTGGTAAAGGTAAGGGTTCAAGCGACACATTGAAGGGAGAGTGGGAGGGTGAACGAAGGTCTTCCATGGGTCGGTGCTTATATTGGGTGTTCTGAAGAGGGGGGTACCTCCTCTTAAAGCCTTACAAGGTGTGTTCGGATGGGAGAGGGTACTTTCTCTAAAAACCTTTGGAAGGAGTTAGTTCAGTGGTAAAGTATTGGACATTTTGATTCAAAGGTTCTGGGTTCGATTTCTGATCCAGTCTTTTTTTTACTAGGGCCAAGTTGTTGGCATGTTTGGCATGTTGCATGCATCTCACTCCCGCAGTGGACCACAACTTACCAAGCTGTACTTTGCCACCCAATAGGGCTGTCACATTTTCCATTAATATGGCGCCCTACTAGCATAATGCGCCATAACCAATTCTTTTTTTCTATATTCAGTTCGATGGGCCCAGGCTAAAGTTATTGAAATCAAGGCGTTTTTGGGATGATTCACTGCGGTGACTCTTGAAAAAGTGCATACGTTTTTACTTGACTGAGTCCCCCCCCCCCACTCCTACCTTACCCAGTCATTTGCCGAAGGTGGCCCTTAATGATATACTCTTTACTACACTTAACGACACAGCCCTCAGGTGCTGCCAAATCCGACACACACTCTAGTATTCTCGCAAATCGTGTATGTGTGATATCCATATTGCATACGTAAGTCAGATTTTATGTCCCAGCAAACTATATTATTTTCAGGTACAGTCGGGGGGAGGGGGTTCAAGGGTATCCCCCCCCCTTTTTTTTAGATTATTGTACAGACCTATTTCGATTATTTTATCATTTTTCATATGATTAACATGTTCCTTTACCTCAAACTATCCAAATGTGTATTTCCAGCTTGGTTCTGTACGTTACATATAGGAAAAACAGTGCAATAACTTTAGAGCTTCATTTTATCAAAACTATTCACAATAGTGTTGCCCCCTTCTGAAATCTTAATATTGACATGGTTGTCGTTGAGAAAAATTATGCAACCTTACTTTTTGAATATCTTGATTTTTTTCTCATATCTCATTGGACAATTGAGGAGATTTCTGGAGAATGGCCAATAAACCGTTTTATATCCTGACAAAATAAAATAAATTCCTACTTGTAGTACCCATGAGTAGGTATTTCAGATTTCTCCAGCGTTATTATAATGCTTCTCTCTAAATAGGCAATTAGCAACTGTCTCAGCATATAGCATATCTATAATAATTAAAAAATTATAGTAAGACACTTGTTTGTCGACAGTCCCTTCTTCACTGATGTTTGTTGTTATCAGTTGAGGGGACTTCCCTATGCTGACAGCACGTGATGATATATTCTCTACCGCCGAGAGGAAAATGTATCCCCTAAACCGCGACCAGTAATGTTCTTTGTTGAAATAAAGATACATTTCCCCTTAAGTAAACTCCAATCTCACCACATGTCACCTGAAACCAAGTCTAAGTACCTGTCATCTTAAGAGTCAGGTCCAAACCACCACCTGTTCCAATAAGGTACCTCAACCGTGACGTTAACGTTTCTGGCTGTGTAATAAACCATGAATAATTGGAGACCATAAACTAGCCAGAATTGAAGTCAGATTTAGAAAGAAAACAACTTGACTGACAAGGATGGCGAGTAAACCAATTTTAGTCAGTGTTTCAAAGTTTGAAGCTATGTTATAAACTTTTAGGGCGTGGAAGTATGCATATATTTGAAACAATAAGATTATTTTTCTCAGAAAGCATCAGGAAACTTGCATGCATGAATTCAAATGATGATTTATTTTAGTCAACTAAAGATTTCTCATGAATGATATTCTAAAAGACTACATCCTATATGATATTTGGGAGATAACTAGAAATACTTTCTTATCATATATAATAAGTTGATGGTTTACCCCTATTCGAACTTAAGATCTTTGGCATCCATAAAAGAGTTCGCACGTGGAAAACTGTCAGCCTTAAGGGCCATACCCACTTAGCGACTTTAGCGGCGACCGGCGACCGGCGACTGGGAGAAGGGCCGTCGTCATCGCCCGGCGACTGTCATATCAAGCAAGTTTGATATTTTCCCGGCGATTTACCTGACGATTTACCCAGCGATTTACCCTCCGATCCCGTCGCCGTCGCCCATCGCCCAGAATTTGCACCATATCAACGGGGAGTCGCCCAGCGACCGGCGACGACGACGACGATTCTCCCAGTCGCCCGTCGCCCGTCACCGCTAGAGTTGCTTAGTGGGTATGTGGCTTTAGACTGCCATAAAAAGAAGAAAACACATAGCCTGGAGGGGGATAGATGTGATCTATCAGGTGACCATCTTAATGCAATACATATATACATAAACCTCCACACCTCACACCCCATGATACTCCCAATAAGCCTTGAAGTCATCAACAGAGTGTTGTGACAACTATAAGCCTAGGCTTAAGGGGGTATTCCACTACACAACATGCATGGGCTGTGACATCAGCGCGATAGGACACTATCATAGACACATTTGCATAATAAGGACATTTGGATGACCCCTGCACGGAATTGTGCACAAATGATCCACAGGACTAAGTGGAAAAACATTTGATAAAGTGAAGTTTTTAACCAATATATTGGTTAAAAATACTCCAAATTGCCATTTTTAACCAATATATTGGTTAAAAATGGCAATTTGGAGTATGTGACATATATGTGGAGCATTGAGTTGTATCTGTTATATGTGCAATTTCCTTGCCGGACCTTCATATCGCAGCCCAGGTTTTGTAGTGGAATACCCCCTTTACCTATGCACATAGGCCCACCCACCCACATAGGCTTCCCACGCCTAAAGGTAGGCCTAAAGCCGGGTGTCCTGATGCCTTAAGCCTGCTGACGTTGTCCCTGGAGACTGGGCCAATAGGATTAGGTTAAGCACCCTACCCCCACCTAGGGACAAAGAGATCTGAGACCCTCTCCAAGGGACCCAGTTACCTACATTTGGTCTTTGCACTGATCCAGACTTCGCCTAGTTTTCTCCCACCTTTGTACTTGCTTGCACCTAGTCACACCAAGGTATATGCATGTAGGTGTAGATGTCAATAGAGGATCTGATGTTACACAAGTAACTGTCCTATCTAAACACTACTAGGGCGGGAATCGTGATTTCAAGTTTCTAGATGTTGTACCGTTGTTACGAACTTGCAACTACATCAGTGGTGGATCCAGGTTTTTGAAAAAAAAAGGGGGGGGGGCTATTGGAAAAAAATATTCTTTTATGAGTTTTGGGCCGAATTTTACATTAAAAAAAGTGTAAAATTTGTCAAAAATAGGGGGGGGGGGAGGCAGCGCCTTGTGCCCCCCTCTAAATCCGCCACTGTACATTCCATCTCCGTAGCTGGCTATCTTTTATAATGGTGCAGGTTAAACTACCCATGTTAAGTTATTCAACTATTCAAACGTGTTATCCGTGTGCGGGAACATGTAACTACATTCGTACCTTCTTAGCTAGCTATTTAAGCCTACTTATAATGATACAAAAAAAGTAAAGTGATTCTAATTGCTTCTTACATCAATACATACCAAAACTCAACTGCCCCTATTAATTGGTTCGAAATGTCCTTTAATAACTATGTATTACATATGGTGGAAATTGCATTCATTTATCTAATTAATCTATTAATTTCGAGAAAATAAAAAGATATAGGTTTTTCTCATTGCTTTTCGACAGGAAGCTTTAGGCACATTAAAATCGTCCTATTTATCTAAATGTATCTATCAAACGTCTGCTTTAAAACAAAGACCACGCCATGTGTATGGTATCAGTATTTTTTCCCGCTTGCCTGCCCGACCAATATTCATAGTTAACGAATCTATCTACTCACCTTCACATTATATAAAATCATAGCATCAACAAAACGACTGGCATGGTTATACTATACAATATTCTCTATAAAGTCAATATTTTTTCCGCTCACTTCCCTATGAATACATCACTGATTAGATTACTTTAAAACAGTTATAGAAAGTAGCTGCCCACGAACAAAGATAATTGCTGCCCACCTTCTGGAAACTTGAATATATTCGTGCCGCTAAATTTAAGCACATTTACACATAGCAGACATTAATTTTTGTGCAAAGAAATTATCAAGTTTTGCTGGTTATTTTCAATTATCACATAATGTTATCATATTATTTTAGTCACACTTTATTCTCGAGGATTTCTAATTTTGCGTGTAATGCACAAACATGTGTAATGCACACAAATTAATGCGTTTACACTAATGCGTCCCCACACTTCCACCTCATTTCCCTAGGCACTGCCCAGGGATCCAGCTGAGTGCTAAAGCCCCGGAAAGGTGTTTAAGTAAGCTAATGAGTGCTCAGGGGCTGGGAACAATTGCCTTACAGAATGGGAGCCAATCTAACCCCTTGTGGGAGTCCCCACAGGCGCCGTCAAAGGCTTTGTTGAGATCCACTAACTTCTGGCTGAGCGCACGCAACACACTTTTTTCTCCCAAAGAGGACTACCGTAAAATCCCTAATTTAAGCCGCACCCTGACATTAGAGTTTATCTTTGGACATTTTTTTATTTCATCATATTTTCTCAGCGATTCCATTGAATTCAAGGTTGCATGAAAGCCTAGTTTAATCCGCACCCTTGAAGTTGAGGCCTTAATGGATCTAATTTCTTAAACTAAAGCCCATATTCCACTATGCCGCATTTTGTTCGCGGTGGGCAATTAACTTACCCACCAAATCTGATCACCGGGAGGTGGAATATAGAAATTGCTTGCGGTGGTACTTGCAGTAGTACTTGCATTAGGTCAATGAAAGTAACACCACAAATGATTTTTATAGACTTTTATAGACTTTAAAATGTTTTTTTTTACTTTTCTAAAATTTTATTACGATTTTTATGATTTTTTTTAATGATTTCATATCTATATTCTATAATTATTTCATATTGTTTTCCTTTGAATGCTTGCAGTGGCAAAAAAAGAACATGTTCGTTTCCTCACTGCAAATAGCTTGTGGTGGCATCATAGCCCACCGCAAGTACGACCCCACCGCATAGTGGAATATGGGGTTTAGCCGCGGCTTAAATTAGGGGTTTTACGGTAATCTACTCACGTAACTTGAGGTCTCATTATTCACCAGTTACTCAACTGAGTTGAGTCCTGCTCAGGCATGAAGGTGTAATGCTTATGAAATGAACCAATTCACAAAAAAAGTATGTGGGAATTTCTTGAGGGGAAATGCATATGGATAGTTTAGGCTTGCAATATTGAGAAAAAAAGGTAGTTGAAATAGTTTAAAGCTGAAACGTATGTGAGAACTTGTTTGTAGTTCATTTTGGTTTAGAATCGTGAGATTCCCGAACCTGTTAAGCAGTGTTTATTTATTTAGAGCATTTCAAACAATATCTGAAAGTGGACAATCGGAGGATCAGTCATCTACATAATTGTAGATTCCTGAAGTCTTATATCGACTTGTATGTAATTATAATTAGAGCACAACATGATATTTGGACTTATTATAGTGCGCCCAGAATTTGTATTCAATAAGGAAAGATAACGACTGCATGCCTAATACAATGTTTTAATTCATGGAATTTAGTTTTATAGCAATCAGGGATGCTTTTATGTGCATACTACAGTAATGTTTGTAAGTTTTACATAATCCTGCCCTAATTAACAATGGATGTTAGGAAATGAAATAATGTTGTATATATATATATATATATATATATTGAAAGAAAAGGGCAATAGTTATCAATCGTAAAAAGACCTTTGCCCAGTTTTATGAGGCAATGGGGGTACCTACCCTTTTACCCTTTAACAAGGCTGATTCAGAGTACACCCTACAATTAGCCTAAAATAGAAAAATTCAATTTGAGTCTAGACAGCGCAACCAGCAGTCCCATCATTGGAAGGGAAATTACTTCTTGTGTCGCCTGGCAAAACACCTTTTATATTTTGACCTTTAGGCAGACATCGGCCCAGATTCTAGGTATTAAGAAGTATATCAGTTAATCTTTAGGCTTCACTCAAGCCTCACATTCGCCAGCTGGGGTAGAGCCAAGAGAAACCAGAATTGTATAGATTAGCCAGACATAAATATAGGCTATTGCCCATTCGTACCAGTCCTACAACCCACCAAACGTGCACAGCTCCCTAAATACCATTCTGCTTTGCTGTGAGCACTATACGAGGTGGAATTTGGTTTTGGCCCTTGTGTGACCCCCTTTTATCTTCGGATCGTTTCCAGACGAAGCAAGTTTGGCAGCCAAGGGCCTTTAAAAGTTTACAGCCTTATACTCAAGACCCTGAAAGTCGACAGGGTGATGTGGTCATTTCTCAGATTGAAAAGTGGAACATGGGCCCCAGTGACAACAACATGGGTTCTAAAACTATTTGCTTACAAAGAACACAGACGAGTTCAAATTCAACACGCGACATTTACAGTAGTAGTAGATCTTTTATTGATATTCAAGAGCACATATTTGACTTATATGTCATTTTACATACTCCTACAAGTTAACATGTATATCCAGTGGTTAACAATAATGCGAGGCATGGTCGTACAACAGGAGCTGATCCAGAGATCTTAAAATATATAAAAGGCTCGGGGGAGCACAGGGGCAGATCCAGGGGGGTTGGTCCTGGGGGGTCCTGACCCCCCCACCCCCTTTTTCGTTGATCTCTAAACTACAAAAAGAGGTTAAAATATAATGCTGCATGCATCAGCGTGAATGCATACCATTTTACTACATAGCCTTTATGCTCACCCCCACCTTTTCAAAATCCTGTAACCGCCCCTGGGGCACCCTTTTCTAAAAAACACAAACAAAAAACATTCATCGGACTCTCTGGGCCCAAGAATTGTTTGTTAAAAAAGTCTTTATTTGTCCGAAAATAGGGAGGGTGCTTACCCCTGCACCCTCTCTGAATCCGCCAAAGTCCAATATTTTTAGAAATCAACATACAACCTGAGGACCCCCTTAGCCCCCTGTCAAGAGCCCCAAGTGTCAAAGTGTCCCTCTCAGCATTTCTAAGGATGGCCAACAATAAGCCTGGGTGGGACGTTGTGCTGTAAAGGTCTTAGCCCTTTCTTTGGACACTTCAATTATCTGTGATGGTCAGTTGAAGGGTGCTTGACTTACCCTGTATCCAAGCAGATTACTTTTAGGGTAGTGAGAGAAGGCTATCATCATTCTATCTAAGGGGCTGTCCATAAAATGTCACACTTTTTTCAAGGCACTTTTAGGACCCACCCACCCCACTGTCACACTAAATTTTGTTATTTAAACATTAATAAAGGGGGGTTTTCAGCCAATGTCACTCTGTTCAATCTACCCACCCACCTCTGGTTTGTGACATCATTTATGGACGGCCCCTAAGCTGAACACTATTTTAGGGCTTTGATATAATAAGTCATGAGCAAATACATTTCGTGACAATCATTTTGAAAATTATTGACGAAATCAACTTTTTTTGGTGTTTTACCCAGTCTGACCCAGTTTTTGAACACACACCCACCACACCACTGTGGCGTGTGTCTCCCTCATAAACTGCCCCTCATTAATGATCTATTTGGGTTTACCTGCTGGGTAAGATCACAACAGGTACAATAATGGGCCCCCTGGGAGTCTAAATTTGTCACAGCCCACCTACCCTATTTCTCCTGAACCCACTAAGACCAGTAGGATCTGATAGGAAAAGCCCTGCAGCCTGGGTCTATAACCCTTTTGATCCCACAGGTTGCATTCATAAATTGCTTGATTTCCCCAGGATTTCCATGGATTTCCCTCTGGAATTCCCTAAATTCCTTGACATTGACAAAGTTTACAAAGACTAACCCACTCCTCTCAATGCACGTCATAGACATGGGGTTTGTAGCATTAGATAAGAAATTAAATCAGGTTTTGAATGATATATTGGCCAATTCTGTACGTTGAATACTCATAATAGTGTTCAGCTTGGAAAAATATGGAAAAATATTGGGAAAATTTCCGTTTTTCCGGGTGGCTACGGCCAGATTGGGGAATACACCTTCGGGCGCTATGGCCATATTGGGGGCTAAAGGGTTAGCATGAATAAGGAGTGGACCAGCACAATGGTATTTAAGAATAACAACACATCATTTACATCAATATTAAGGGGCTACCCTTTGAGTGATACGACTAAAGATTATATTCCACTATGCATTCTTTTACTTGCATGGGACATTTAACTTGTGCGTTTAAGGTCAGGAAGGCAAGTGAACACAAGCAAATGTAAACAATTTCTAATAACGCGTAGTGGAATATAGAATTAGCTTGCTTTCACATGTACACTTATGCTCAGGAAACACAAGTATGTTAATTTTCATGGAGTACAGATATAAACTTGTTGGTATCTGAACACAAGTTCACTTGCATCAGTACCTGGAAGGGGACGCAAGTGCTAGTTTATGCATAGTTGAATATAGCTTTAAGGTTCTGGTCAAATTAGAGATCACTAGCAAATTTACAATCGATTTACATTTTTCCGATTATTTTCCTTCACAATACTCAATAGGTTCACTATTCTAGTCATTCTTTTTATTTTTTTCTCGTTGCTCAACTGACAAGAAGTTCAGTTTAATCCCACATTGGGTTCTCACCTTTATAAGCCAACAATGATTGCTTATGCAATAGGCCCCTGGGAGGGCGGATAATAGTGTGAGTAAACGTAACAACTGTAGGACTGCAGTGCCTATTTTGGGTTTAGAACAGCTATCTCATCTGTGCCCTGTCGCATAACCAAATGCTCGCAACAGCGAGAGAAACAGCGGGGGTTTGGCAAAGTCTCGCTGTTATATGCGAAATTTGGCATCAATTTTCACCCATTTCTATTCATTTTTCTGGGCTGGAAATTTCAGGGATTTTAGATCTAAATGTCTAGTTTCTAGAACTTTTTACAGAATTAAAATCGGTTATGTAGAACATCCACAAATCAACAGGGGGACCCATCGCAACAGCGACATCCTTGTTGCGAGAGTGGTGTGCCAATCCTCGCAACAGCAAGACCCGTTATGCGACAGAGCAATGTTTCATTGTAGACACTATGCTGATGACGTCACGCCACACAAAATAAGCTAAGCAACATTAATGCTGGTCATCGATTCAAAATATCTATTATTCAGGACTTTGCTCTTTTTTTAGTAGGAAATGGGCAAAATCATCAGCAAATGCTTTGGGGCCTTCCATTTTGTACTACGCAAATTTGATCAAATTTTAGACCACCCCACTTCCCTTTGCCTAAAATATGCAATGGATTTGTACAGGAACTTACGAAAAATTTAACAAAATTCAGACCCCTCACCCCCTCACCAACTTAATGGAAGGCTCCTTTTGTGATTGTTCACTTCAATTGGCTTTTTTTTTATAACAGTTAAAGTACATCTCATAGCCTTTGATCCGACAACAACACATGGGCCATACATACCCAGGTTAGGTTCAGTTTGGGTGTAACCTCAACCTTTAGGTTGTAAAAGAGGGGTCTTTTATGCTGAACCAACAGATATATAGATGCTCTTTGTTATATGTCACACCTCTGTATGGGTAGCCCTAGGGGATAGTGGTCAAACCAGGTTGGGGTGTTTTGACAAGGACATCAGCTGTGAAACCGTCAGCTTTCACTCTATATAAATACTTGTTTGGACACAACACTCTTTTGTTGCAGTTTCTTTAGGTCAGTTAGAGGTTTCAAATTGTCGACGCACTACCCAACCCCTATTGTCCCCCGAAAATAGGGGAAAATGATATCGCAGAGAAATCACATACAGGACTGATATAATTTGGTGACACTCCGTTTGAAATTCAAGATTATCTATACCTGCAATAAGCTTGTATTTCCCATGGAGTGTCACTTTTTGTTTAAAAATGGCAAGTTGGAATATTTTATATAGACTCTAAAAAAGATAGCTGTCTGTAATATGTGCCATTTCTCTACGACATCGTCATATCTCAGCTCATGCCTTGTAGGAAAATAAGGACTTTGATGTTATATTTAGAATTGGTACAATTCTCCACCACGCTGGTGGACAGATAATGCTACTTCGGGTGCCCATCCACGGAAAGTGCATACCTCGGCCCAGATAATGCATACCTCGGAGCCTCCCGCATTTTTACGACATGAGCAAAATGTTCTTTTTCATAAAATAAATATTTTACTACAATCTGATACAGCCACGGAATGCACAATTAGTTATGAATACAAAATAATTGATTCAATTGTTTTTTATCATTCCATTGACACGTTGCAATATTCCGTGGGCACGTTGCATTTGATATATATTTGGTATCTTGTGAAATACGAGTGAATTTCCATACCCGGAACTTCGAAAACCACCTCGGGAAGTAGCATTATCCCCTCCGAGGTATGCATTTTCCTTGAGGTAGCTCCGGAAAACGCATTATCCGTCCACCCCCGTGTCCACCTACCGTTTGGCCTGGATCGTGGACACAGCTGGTCAAGACTGACTAGGTCTGATTTATTTAAGACTGCAGGGGTAGTCCAGTTGGGGCTACTTATGGTACAAAGAATTGTCCAGTCTAATATATATAGACACGAGCAGGGGCGGTTCCAAAGGTAGGGGGGGGAGGGGTGCTCCAAGGGGTAATGACATCACCCTCTCATAATTTTTGGCGGCCACTTTAACTTCACATGGAGGAATAAACATCACATGTGTGTGTGGCTGTGCCGTGTTCTATTACCTGATTTATCAGATTATGCTGAGCCCCCCATCTTTCTGAAATAAGGAAATTCATGAAGTTAATGTGTAATGTTGTTGCTAAACCCATGATAAAACATAAGTACATTGGTTATTTAAACATAAGTACATTGGTTATTTAAACATAAGTACATTGGTTATTTAAACATAAGTACATTGGTTATTCATATAATCTTTGATATAATTTCATGACTCAACAGATTATATATTTAGGATAGAAACGGAAAAGATTTTCCAATGACATTTCACATAGAATGTCATTCAGGATTTCTTACACTACGTAAAGAGCCAACCTGTATGTTAACCCACGAGTCACATGTCCACTCTAAAAGGTAGTGTGCCCTTGGCAGTAATAGCGGTTGTTCTATAGCCTACTCTGATTCCATAATATTGTGTCACTCAAACTGTGTTGTTTGCCTAAAGGTGAGGGCAATCTATGAAGCCATTTGCAAAGGTGACAAGTAATACTGGGGATTTTGTTAAATGTTTGTAGTTGGAGGTCTTCGACAAGTTCAGTGAACTTTTCAGAGTCAAAGTAATATTACACTACATGATCTGGGCTACGATAATGCTATGGTATGTGCCGAGTTGCATAACCAAACGATCGCAACAGCGAGGGATTAAAAATGGTTTAGTTTTTCTCTCCCCGTTTTTTTTTATCATTGTTTCCCTCATGTGCCAATCGTCCCTGTTGCAATGGTTTTGCCCACACTTTGAACTTAATTTTATTGATTGATAAATACATTTTCGCCACTTACCTTCAATATATTTTATAAGATGCTACCATTTGCTGAAAACAGAATATTAAAATTCGCACCCCAAAATACAGGGGTAGGCAAACCATCCCTGTAAGGATGAAAGGTGGATTCGCTCCCTGTTGAACAGGGACAGAGCCGTTATGCGACAGTGCCCCGTCGCATAACGGGTCTCGCTGTAGCGAACATTGGCACATTTCAAAAGACCTCTCCCTGTTCAACAGGGAGCGAATCCACCTTTCATCCTTACAGGGATGGTTTGACCACCCCCTTTCTTTCATGTCCCGGGGGGACATTTTGGGGTGTTAATTTTAATATTCTGTTTTCAGCAAATAACAGCAGTGTCCCTCATCTTATAAAATATATAGGAGGTAAGTGGCGGAAAAGTATTTATCAATCAATTAAATTAACTTCAAAGTGTGTGCAAAACCATCGCAACAGGGACAATTGGCACATTCCAAAAACAAGGAGAGAAAAAAACAGCGAGAAAAAAACAAATCCATCCTTAATCGCTCCCTCTTGCGAGAGTTTGGTTATGCGACGGGCCACAGGCCAATGATGGTTTCACACATAAAACACATACAGGAGTTGTATAATTGTTAAAAATGACAATTTAGAGAGTCTTACATTAGTATAACAAACAATATAATCTCTGATATGTGTGTGACTTGGAAAAAACACAAAGATGTGTGAAATTTTTTTGGTCATCACCCCTGTGCCCTGTCGCATAACTGGTCTCGCTGTTGCGAACATTGGCACATTTCAAAAGACCTCTCCCTGTTTAAAATCGAGTGTTTTTGATGTGCCGAGGGGACATTTTGGGGTGTGAATTTCAATATTTTTCTATGAGCAAATGATAGCTGTGTCCTTCGGCTTATGATATATACAGGAGGTGAGTGGCGGAAATGTCTTTATATGTTAATTAAATGTGTTCAAAATGTGTCCATAACAGCGAGAGAAAAACTAAACCATTTTTAATTGCTCGCTGTTGCGAGCATTTGGTTATGCGACGGGGCACTGGTGGGGTTGAAACTTGTGTGATGTATATGTTCTTTTATGATTGTGTCTATGTCCCTATACATCTGAGTTGTCAACGGGTCGATCGCTTAGTATTCAGCACAGTGAACCACTCAGTTTTTCTCCAGTCACACTTGAACAATATCCACTTAAAACATAAATCATACATTTAAAAAGAAAATAAATCATTTTCTTTTTAAATGTATGATTTAATGAATTAAGATAAATTAAAAACATTTTTCCCTTCAATAGTTCATCCGTCATAGCATTGACATCCCACCGACCCTCCCTCCCACCTGAATAAAATGTGGGTTTTCATGGGTAATGAAAGGCAGCGTTAATGACTCATTATAGGCTAATCCATCAATCTGTATCCGACCCTAAAATGCTGTTCACACTGTGTCAAACCACAATTTACGTTGCATCACTATGTGATATTGACTGTCAAATACAGGTGAAGCAACGACTAGAAATGAGTCAGAACACGGAGTAAACTAGGTGTTATGTAATGTGTCATATACACATAACTGTATACATAAATAGACCTACAAACATATCAAACATAGATTGACCCTATAACGTACATTCATACAGACTCTCCCGGACCTGCCCCGGTATGTTTGTCTATAGATATTATATAATATTATATATAAGTATATATATATACATATATATATATATATATATATTCCTTAAGATTGTCTAGGTATAACTAATTATGCTACTTACCTTAGATTCTTCCTCCCTGATTCTTTATAACTGTCGCAGTCTGAAATGATTAAAACAGAAAAGTATGCACTTCTTATACCTGGATATGATAGAACATCTTCTAAATGATAGACTGTTGTGAAAAAAGACAGGGGGGCAGGACCCCTTGACCCCCGCCACTCCCCTGAATCCATCTCTGTTGAAAAATTATATCAACGAAAAAAGCATTAATATTGGACGATTGGAAAGGTAATATGGTCTTTGGGGAATCTATTCCATTGAGGATTATCTGTTTTGTCAGGGACAGGCTATTAGTCTTTCAATTCCATAGTTAAATACTAAATATAAAAAACATTGTAAATGTTTATGTTCATCACACCTGAATAAACACTCACTTTATGGAAATCAATATTTTTTTCCAGTATGCAATCCATCAAAATCTATATGAAACGGGTAATCCATAATTCAAATCCATGTTTCTCAAATACATTACCATGGCAAGCAGTATGTACAAACTATGGAAATTTGTCAGTGCTAATTCTGTTGGTATAATTGATGGTAACCAAGGAAACATAACCAAAGCCAGTTTTGAATTGGGCCAGGTTTCATTCAGTTTGTGACGAAGCAATTCAGAGTGGGCACTTGTCATGAATGAAGGCTGTCTGGAGTATGGAGAGAGTAGGGGGAAAATCAATATTGAGATCAATAATTAACGTGGTATTGATTTAGTATTGCCTCATTTTCTGACCCTCTTGGGGTGGTTGATCATGACTAGGTCATTGGTGTTTTGGTGAGTCATCTTTATGTTTATTTACAATGGGGAAGTGATCTGAAGAGGTTGCTACAACACTGTTTTACACGTGTTTTTTCAATGGGCAGTTTATGTTATTAGGTTCAGTAATTCATGATCAGCAACTTATAACCAGTGTCACGAATCAAACCAAAACTATTTACACTAAAGCCCCGGCCACACTAGCCGACTGAACTCAACTCGATGTTCGTAGACCTTTTGGCACCAATCACCCACAACTATGTAGTCGACGTCTTAGCCAAGAAGCTACGCTATGTCATGGGATACGACTAGACTGTCGTAGGTAATGGGCTATGTGGTAAACATGCTTATCTACTGCACACACCTCTAAGACCCGACTATCCAGTATTACATCTTTGACATATCAAGATCTAAGACCCAACTCAACAGTCTTAGAAAAATGCTAAAACTTTAGTCTTAAGCTATGCCACACTCTACGACTGACCCCAACTCAACTCAACTCAACAGTTGAGTTGAGTTGAGTCCTGTAGTGTGGCCGGCCCTTAAGTGTAAGAGGAACAAAACTCTAGATCTAAATCAAATCTAAATCAAATCAAATTCCCGACTCATAAAAATAATACAGAAAACAGAAATAATTCTCATAGATAACGGCCTACAATTCAATACAGACGTATCAAACCATACGATGATAAACCTAACATGCATGGATAAACTATGTACAGTACTAATATCAACGTAAAATCATATTTTCGCGTGTATAAACCTTTGTAGGGAGGTCGGAGGCGCGTGTACATTCATGGGTACATTACTGAGTCTGTTCTGAGGATTATGATGTTTTTATTTATATTTCACTTAGATGGAAGACCACCTATGATGAATTAACGTGATTTGATAGAAATAAGAAAAATTAGTTCGCAGATTTTAGACTTTTAGTGTTTCATGACATAATCTTATGATATTGGCAAAGAATATTGATTTTCACAAATTTATTTTCCGAATTTAGAATACCTTTACAACAAATATTAACTGACAGATTGAATAGATTTGGATGAAAGTATGATGTTAGAAGTAAATCAACATACAACAGTGTGTGGAAATCAATCGTTGATTATATCTTGAGCCTAATTATTTTGGCATAACTATTACACACTCCTAAGTGCCCCATCGCATAACTGGTCTCACTGTAGCAACGGTTGTCCATCACCTCTCGCAACAAGAAAGTCGCTGTTGCGATAGGTCCCCCTGCTGATTTGTGGCTGTTCTAGCAAACCGATTTTAATTCTGTAAACAGTTCAGAAAACTAGACATTTAGATCTAAAATTTCTGATATTTTCAACCTGGAGGAATTATTAGAAATGGGTGAAAATTGATGCTGAATTTCGTGTATAACAGCAAGACTTTGACCATACCCTCGCTCTTGCTCTCGCTGTTGCGAGTGTTTCGTTATGCGACACGGCACAAGTTATTTAGTCCCTCTTAAACAACAAAACAATCTTTCTGTCGATAGCTTGAATGAAATAAGATTCCATCGACTAATATTTCCAGTCTAGACATGTATATCAACTGCTTTCTTGTATCAGGCACTGGTGTTTTGAGTGCAGCTAACTATAACATACTTAAAACCACAGACCTGTTTCATACAATGCATTAAGAAAATAAGCATAAAGAAAATCAGCTGTTCTTAACGTGAGTGGCTGACCATAGTATGAACCCCTGACCTCTTCCACTGCTACTGTTGGCACAAACACATTTTTCTTTGTGAATGAGATGTAATGTCTGCCTTAAGCCCCATACCCACTTAGCGACTTTACTGGCAACTGGCAATGGGAAACTGACTAGAATGACTCTTATGATTACCTGTTAGTATGGTATATTGAAATGTGCATGTTTGATCTGGATAGGCACTAAAATCGACCGACTCTTAAAGTAGAGTCGGCCGGTTTTAACACCAATAATCAGCCGACTCTGGACAAAATTGTCTAGTGGGTATGGGGCTTTAGAAGTAGCAAGGAGCCTACATTCTAAAGATTGTATGATATAAACATGTATATATATGTAAAGCCCCATACCCACTAGGCAAGTATATTGTCAACGGGCGATGAGCGGCTGAAAAAAATGCTAGTGAAGTCGTTGACTGTAATATTAAACAAGTTTAATATTCTACCAGTGATTTTATGAGCAACTTTACTGGCAATCCCATTGTCCATCATCTGTCACCCAGAATGCACACCATACCCACTGAGAATTACCCAGCCCAATCACCCGATCTGTCTCTTGTGCCATCACCCATTGCCCTCTTATTGGGTATGCAATTTAAAACATGTGACAGATCAGTAAAACCCCATACCCACTTGTCAACTTTAGCATACTTTCCAGACGAGCCGAGCTAGAATCGGCTGACTCCTATGATTACCTGGCAGTATCCTATATTGAAATGTGCATGTTTCATCTGAATCGGTGCTTAAATCGACCATCTGTTGAGGTAGAATCAGCCGATTTTAGTGCCGATCAGTCGGCCGACTTGGTCAAAATCGCCTAGTGGGTATGGGTTTTTAGTCTTTTAACCAGTGTAAATAATTATCATTTCTGTTGGTATTTACAGACAGGGATGTTAGAGAACTAAAAAGGTCACCTATACAGACATAATTAATTCAGGGTAAACCTGTTTGACATAACTATAATAACTGAAACATAAAGTTTCATTTACTGCCATATCATCAACTGCTTTTAGATAGAACAAGTTCCTGGAAAAACTGAAAAGATTATTTTTTTCTTAAAGGTCACCCACAAAGCACTCACTAAGGTAGTGTTAAGTGTCAATCAAGACTTGAGTTGATCTCCTAGTCCACTTAAGACCATGTTGATTAAGAACTCGTCCAAATATTTCCTCAGCCTTAGGCTCTGCTATAGGGAACCCTTCCCTGCCTTTCAAAGTGGTGTGGGAGAGACCCTCCAGCTTTTGAAGGGGATTGAACTTTGACCCAGGCATAAGGAAATATTAGCAATAGGTCTCATCGGTTGCAGTTCAGGCCTAGCCGCCTTTGCCTTTAACATCTATACCCCTCATATAGGCTGACTTAAGCCCATATTCCACTTTGCGGCGTTTTGCTTGCAGTGGGCAATTTGCTTGCGTTTTTTGTGATCACCGCTAGTAAATTAAGGCACCGCAAGGTGGAATATAGAAATTGCTTGCGGTGGCACTTGCGGTGGTGCTTGCGGTGACACCACCGCAAATGATTTCATGTTGATTCCATGTTTCATGTATGCTTTAAAAAATTTTTTTTGACTTTTTAAAAATTTTATTATGATTTTTATGAATTTTTTAGAATTTTTTATTCATATTCTATAATTATTTTATAAAGTTTTATTTTGAGTACTTGCGGTGACAGAAACGGACATGTTCGTTTCTGAAATCCAAAGTGCTTGCGGTGGGGTATAAGCCCACCGCAAACGGCCCCCCACCGCATAGTGGAATATGGGCTTTATCCTCCATGCCTAGGATTTATATGTTTATTATTAAGGGGCTCCTTTTTCATTTCAAATCAATAAGTAAATCAAAAGTAGGTTGCAATTGAGAAATGCAGAAAGTAAAGAATTAATAAAACTACTATAGAAATATTGTTAGGCCACCCTATCAGATATTAAATGTCCATTAACAGTCAATCATATAGATAAATGTGGTTATACAAAATGTGGCTATTAGCAATAAGAACAATAAAACAAAGAAAAGAGCAAGAGAGTTCTGGCCGGTTCTTTCGCTTTTCTACAAATATATAATCATCAATCCAGAAGTACCATTTTCACAAAAAAAAAAAAAAAAAAGCTAATAACATTTTTATCATGAATTATCTGGACGAACCTAAGCATAGGTGAACAATTGGATAGTCCCAATTTTTGCCTGTTTCTATTTAAGCCCTTGTAATAGGTGATGTGTTGGTATTCCGCCAAATAATGTTACAATGCAGAACATTCCTACAAAGTTGCAGAACATCACAAAACGGTATTACTATAGCACAGGACATAACCATAAGGTAATACCTTGGATGGCTTATAAACGTTAAAGTATTAAGCCTAGTGATGCCCTCAATGCATTGGAATGCCTATATTGATCATGTCGCTACATTTTGCATGCTCACTGCATGGTGATCACATCTATGCTATTTAAGTGGCAATGTATTGATTCGATATTGATTAGCTTATGCTTTTAGATTCATACATTACAAATACTAATCATTGCATGAGATATCTCAAATCAAACTTGTAATGTTATTCAATTATTTAAGGGTACTTGAGGCTATTCAGGGCGCCACCTGGATCATAGATTAAGAACTACAAAAAAAAAAGATTTTTAAATCTGTTTTAAACATCTTACATGTCCAATAATGCTAGGATAAGCAAAGTTAAGGTGTTTTTGTTCAATTAGAAAAACAGGGTATCAAATTACAATAGTATAAATACCCCAAATGCCTCAAATTTTCAATTTTTCAATATTTTTCTGTATGATATTTCTCACAAACGGTGAAAATTTAATTCTTTGGTTTAAATATTCACTCCTAGGTAGATGCTTAATATTTCAGAAGTTTCATGAGAATTCCATTGGTAGTTTTTTTCACAGAGAAAAAAACCCTGATATTTCCCATTTAAATCAATGGTAGAGGTGAAATTCTTTATCAGGCTGTAACTCTTATCGGAAATGGTGAAAATTGTATAGATTGTTTCCATATATTCCTCTATATAGAAGCTAAAGTTTCCCCAAATTTGCAGGAGATTGCATTGGTAATAAAAATTTAGGCCAAACACCCCCAAGTACCTTTAAAAGAGCAAATGGCACACAAAGATAAAGTATTAAAGAGAGGGGCCAGTGGAATTTTAATTTTGTAAAATTCTCGTCTGGAGATAAAAGTATAAAATTTGGTATGTTTACTCCCTTGGTGGTAAGGATCACGACATTGTGCTAATTTTTGGTCACTGGCCCCTCCCTTTAAAAGGAAACCTATGTTAAAGATCCAGGGTCGGGAGAGTGGAGCCAGACGGTTGTAAAATGGCCAGGATAGGTTCTATTCTTGGCAGACCTAGGGTGTTACAAGTTCTAGCTAAAATCTATATTGGTCTGGCCAAACCAGTCTGAGTTGTATGGAGTTTGGGTTACACATTCTATATTGTTACTCCACCTTCCTCTGATTTGAACTATAAGGTCCTGTTTAACATTGCAATGAGAATTGCTTCATTTCCCTAATAATTTCTTAAAAATTCCAGACACAGGATAATTTGTTACAAATCATATGTTTATTTTTTTGTGAACAATAAAATAGGCTTTGTTTTTCTGTCAGAGAAACAATTAAATTATACCTTATTTGAACTAAAGAATCCCCTCATAGAAGTGTAAGATGTGATTTCTATTCTTAAACACTATTATATAGGGAAATAGAGAAAATTCAGCTGATTTCCGGGTAGCTATGGCTGAATTAGAAAGACTACCGATGGATTCTGGGATGAGGGTTAAGTTTTAGTAAGCACTTAATCTAACTATTGACATTAATTTTATTCTTTAAAACGCTCTTAGAATATCCCTGACGGTTTCAATATAAATATTGATCCTTTTTGTGTAAATGAATACTATGTTAAAAAGAACCAATATTTGCTT
This sequence comes from Lepidonotus clava, assembly GCA_936440205.1. Classification (NCBI taxonomy): domain Eukaryota; kingdom Metazoa; phylum Annelida; class Polychaeta; order Phyllodocida; family Polynoidae; genus Lepidonotus; species Lepidonotus clava. The sequence continues at coordinate 14,145,536 of OW387138.1, forward strand.
TGGTAGTGGCACCCTACCATTAGTTTCCCTGAGTAAGTTCAATATTTTACAACTGTATTTTGATACTGTAGACTACATAAAATCAATAATCAATTGATATAACACGGTAGATTGTCGCAGTTTTAGCTAGAATCCCTATAATAACAATGATACAACAATATGAATACTATCATTTGATTCTTATTATCCTAGTTACAATTAGATGGAATGTGAAATTGAGGGATGCACATGACAGCAACAGGTAAACAACCGGTTGTAAATGCTTATGCTACCGGTTTTTACAGCAATATGACTGTCATTAAGGTCCATATCTATGGCTATGGATCTTGTCAGTAAATTCTATGGTGTTTCGTATAGGGATGCAAAATAATAGGATGCTTCTTCCATAGACTTACTATGCCTATATCGTATACTGAGAAGTCTAATATCAATGCAACATCCTGTGGATTACAGCTTAGACTTTATACTAAGCTTCTAGCATATACTTCACATATTATAGCCCAAACAAAGACATAATCTAATCCCTTGAATATTAATGTTATTATGACCCTGCTGGTATAATCATATTATTAGGCAATCATTTCCTCATGTTACAAAAGTATTTGTCACATTAAATCCACTTACAGTACTATATCACCACTTCACAGATATTCAGTAGAACAAACTTGCTTGGATCAGCAGATTATCTTAGTGGAATCGCACCAGGAGACGTATTGTGAAGTACTTAAAGAATTCTTTAGAATAACTACCTGTTCTGGATTATTAAAACAAGGATTTCTTGTGGTTGAGCCGATTATTATCTACTTATATGTGTGCATTAACTGTGGTCTATTATCCATTGATATCTAAATCTTTCTAGTTTGGGGGCCTTCCATTAAGTATGTATGCACCAATTGGGGAGGGGGTTTGGAGACCTTTGAAAATATGCTTACATTCTACTGCAAATCCGATGAGTACTTTAGCTCAACGGGGGTGTTGGGGTTGAGTCTGGGATTTTTGAAAATGTGCATACAGTCATATTTAATGGAAGAGCCCTTTGTCACTGTTCAAAGACACAAGAAAACTGAGGTAGTTTTTTTTGTTTTGTTTCCTCAAATGAATGGGCGAATTTGATACACATATGACGCATTTTTAAATGATTGAAGTTGATAGGATAGTATTAAAAGAAACATCTGAAAGAAGCCTTAGATGAGTTGTTATAAATTGATTGCTGTCCTTCACCTGCCTTATAGATCATTGTAAATGAATGTGGTTAAATAAACAGATAAGAAGCATGTTTTTGAGCTAGGTTATTTACCGTCACCAAGTCACGATTCACTTTTCATCCATGCATCTTTTATATTGAAACACTTCTCAGTTTACATACAACACTTTCATTGTGTACGTTTTTATAGTTGAACAGAACAAACTCTTAGGCCTGTATTCCATACACCGATTTTGATACTGACGATTTTGAATTTGTTCGATTTTCCCGAAGACAATTGCATGAAACCATCCATCCTGTATACCATTTGAAAGAGAATCATAAAGCTTTATAATGACGTATAGTATGTCTATATTCAAGCTTAATTCAGAATGCCGATTTAGAAAATCGACAGCAAAACGGGCATTGTGGAATACAGACTTTAAAAGCTGTATTCCACATACCGAAAGTGTGCGCTGCCGATATTGAGCATTTCCATGGTAACGTTCCATACCGGCAGCCCTTGCGATATCGGAGGCCGAAAGTGTAATATCGGCGGCCCAAATTGTATTATCAGCAGCCAGACAAAAATCGGCAGGAAAAATTTACCAACATGTTCACAAATTTTATCGGCAGTGCTGCTCATTCTTGCCAAAATTGTATTGGCGTCAAATCGGCAACACACTTTCGGGATGTGGAGTACGGGCTTAAAATTGCTATTCATCTTCCTGCTGGTTACTTTTTTTGAAACAATTCTTTGTTAATACTTCATTATGTAAAAGGTAGATTAAAGTCTAGACACTGTCACTACACTGCACAAATACATGTCTATGTAAGGCCTTCTTGTATAGGCTTTAGCGATAGGTCTTTTATCATCTCATATCTAAGCCAATGTTTTAGTTGCTTCAGAACCGGTTTGATAGTTGTCGGAATAAATCAGTGGGGACTTCTGGAAAAGTAAAATCATAAAAACATGACAAGTTGGATCTTAGTCCATTGAGAATACTTTGTCAATCGTTGGTACTCATAGACAGGTCAATGTACAATAGCTCTTATTGCTCATTGCCACATTGCACAACCTGTTTCTCTCCCTGTTTTTTTTTATCCTTGTTTCCCTCATTTGCCAATTGTCCCTGTTGCGATGCTTTTGCACACACTTTGAAGTTATTGATTGATAAATACAATTTCTGCCACTTACCTTCTATATATTTTATAAGATGAGGGATACTGCTATCATTTGCTGAAAACAGAATATTAAAATTCACACCCCAAAAAAAAGGGGTGGTCAAACCATCCCTGTAAGGATGAAAGGTGGAATCGCTCCCTGTTGAACAGGGATAGGTCTTTTAAAGTGTGCCAATCGTCGCTACAGCGAGATCCGCTATGTGACGGGCCACATTGCATATCATTATAATTCCATTTGAAGCACATCGGACGGCTACAGGCTACAACAACATTACATTACATGTATGACAATGTCTGCCTCATTTCTCTCCCAAAGGCAGTCGTGTACAACAAAATGAATCATGCAATTGGTAGACATATTACAGTTGACATATTACAGTGTCATGGCATCAAAATACAAATTACTACGCTACTTTGTATTTTCGGAGTGCCCCATAACAGTGCCACCACCTCCATCATGGCCTCAAAATAAAAAGTAATACACCACTTTGTATTTTCAGAGCGCCCCCTACAATAAAGCCACCATCTCTGGCAGCCATTAGATGATGTTCACAGTACCAGGTGGTTACAGTGTAATGGCCTCAAACTAGAAATACACCACTCTTTAACAGCGCCTCTGCCTCTGTTGTGGCCTCAAAAGAGAAATAATACACCACTTTGTATTTTCAGAGCGCCCCCTACAATAGTGGCCACCATCTCTGGGAGCCGTCAGATGGCATTAACAGGACTACGTGGTTACAGTTCATGGCCTCCAAATAAAAATTAACACACCATTTTGTATTTTCAGAGTGCCCCAATAACAGCGCCACCACCTTTATCATAGCATCAAAATAAAAAGTAATACACCACTTTGTATTTGCAGAGCGCCCCCTACAATAGTGGCCACCACCCCTGGGAGCCGTCAGATGGCGTTAACAGGACCACTTGGTTACAGTGTCATGGCCTCAAAATACAAATTACTACACCACCTTGTATTTCCAAGCACCCCATAACAGCGCCACCACCTTTATCATGGCATCACAATATAAATCAATACACCACTTTGTATTTTCAGAGCGCCCCCTACAATAGCGGCCATCACCTCTGGGAGCCGTCAGATGGCGTTAACAGGACCACGTGGTTACAGTGTCATGGCCTCAAAATAGAAATACACCACTCTTTAACAGCGCCTCTGCCTCTGTTGTGGCCTCAAAAGAGAAATAATACACCACTTTGTATTTTCAGAGCGCCCCCTACAATAGCGGCCATCACCTCTGGGAGCCGTCAGATGGCGTTAACAGGACCACGTGGTTACAGTGTCATGGCCTCAACTGCTCCACCTGGTCACGTGTCAAGGCCAAAATGAGGCAGATTGCCGCAATTCAGGTCGCCGCCGGCCTCGTTCCCGCAGTAAGTGTCGTAAAGGTATATATTATGTCGTAAAAGACTGAAATGTATCAAGCCCCACACTCACTGGGCAAAATCACTGAATTTTCAGTGCTAAAATCAGCTGATTCTGCCAGAATAAGTAGCTGGTCTTAGCACAGATATATATCAAGCATATTCATTTTAATACTGCTTACTAGTTGGTGAACTAAATCTGCACAAAAATCAGTGACCGAAGTAATATGCTGATTTTTGCGCTGATTCAGCCAAAGTGGTATGGGGCTTTATGATTATGAAACTAGATATATATAATTGTTAGGCCCATCTTATTATAATTGGGCAACTATTATATTATTTGGGAGTACTGAGGGATTCTAAGGATACACATCCACCATGGTAAAAAAAAGATTAAAAAGAAAGGCAAAGCAAAAACAAAGACATATTAAATAACACAAAGAAAATCTAATCAAAAAAGCGTAATTTCAGAGAAAAAGTGGGAGGAAGATCGCAGTTTATCCTATTAAAACAAATTTCTTGTTTTATAAGGTACAATATGTCTCTTAAACATGTCCACATTCTTGCCCAGGCAGTCCACGGGTTTTATCTAAGTCAATCTAAGTTGGACTGGGACCTCTCAAACATCCAGGCCTCTAAATTATTTCTGAAAGGTACAATTTCATATTTCCGGACTAAGAACTGTTGTCTTTAATCACAAATTTATAACCCTTCGGACTCATCATTGCTGGGCTTTCAATCTTTACTATTTTATATATTTACAAATTTTTGAAATATTCTTAATCTTTTAACACTAGAATTAAGCAATGCACTATCTTATTGCTAACATAATAATTATAATCGCCTTGCATTTCATCGTTTTACTATTCATATCTATGCAGGCATATACGGTATTACCCTACAGTTTATTTCAAAACTAACGAAATTCATCTCACATTTTCAATTTGCTTCACTTTGGATACAATTTTTCGATTTGCCACTGCATTTTCCAATTAAATCTCATGTTGCATTGCGATTGGTTGACAGTGAATGAGTCTATTTTTGTTGTACCACCTATAAGATTCGTGCATTTTATAACTCAATGACCATTAACCTATTTGTGAATTGATTCTTGTTGTTCCACTGCTCAGCAAGGATTTACTTGGGTGAGTGGCTGGTCGTTTTTGTTGTTTTATACGTGTACAAATCACACGTTTGTCTCTACAACTATAGACCTTATGCAGATGGGGTCACAATACCAAAATGTGTTGACCGCCAAATTAGCAAAAGGGCCTTCCATTTATTACGTACGCAAAATTTCTGAAATTCTATACCCCCCAACCCCCCTGGGGCTAAAATACGCATTGGATTCGTATATGTATGTACGCAAATTTTCAAATTTTTTAGACCCCCCCACCACCCCCCTTGGTGCGTATGTACTTAATGGAAGGCCCCAAAATGTGAACATAAAATATGTACAATAAAGGGTTCCGAAATTACTCTAGACAAACTCTGGAAAAAGAAAAATTAATGATCATCAGTTAGTATGATTAAGACTTACGAATTGTATATTTCACATAGCCATTGGCATGTGGTAATTAAGTAAAAAGGGTCACCCTGTGACCACATCTGCACACGGTCTATTACTTAATTCATCATGGTAATTTGGCCTACTCCTGCTTTTGTCCTACCCCTAAATATTTAAGATTGGTATAAGAGGCCCTAGTCAGCCTAGCATAGTCCCAGCCCCTTTTGTTTTGGGAATTCTGGTTCAGCAGGTAAGTAATTAGTATTACAGCTTATGGCTCTTAGTAAAAATACTATTAAGTGCAGGACCTCAAGGTTTTTAGGAATTGGTAAACATAAGGAAATGATCTATTATCGGTGGTATTGCATGAAACATTACATACTTTATTACATACTGCATTTTCTTTCTGAAATTGTTCGCTCCCAGTAATAGCTTTCTATTGTACAGGCGTGAACAGAAATCAAACTATTTAAAACCCAAAGCATGCATTATGAATTGTGACGAAAAATTATATGTGAATCAAGATTAAAATGTTATTCAAACTGGTACTATTAACAGGCTGCCCTCGCCCCAAATAAAGTTGTATTATTCTAAAATTAAATGAAAACGTGATAAAAGAAAAGAAAAATATAAAACAGTACAAGAATAATTCACCACAACATAATCTAAAGTGCAAATGTAAATTAATCCGCGAATCAATTATACAAGTAGGAATCGCCATGCAAGTCATTCAGAACTAGTCAGCCTAACATGAACCCTGTAAACAAAAGGCCTGGTAATTCTCAGTCAATATTTTCTCTGAGGTATTGCAGACACTTTTAGAAGCAGTGACTCAGCCTTGATGTTGTGGTCGTGACTTGAAGTCACGGTCAATTTAATCTCCCAGCAGGGTGGTCTTGGAAGGGGACTCAAGTTAACCCATTAGACCCCAGAGATTCATTCATGAATTGATGGATCTCCCAAGGATTTCCATGGATTTCCTTCTGAAATTCCCAAAATTCCATTTAATTGACGAGGTTAAAGGCTGACCCACCCCTATCAATTAACAATATAGAAATGGGTTTTGTGGGAATGGAACGGACATTAAATCAGCTTTTGAACGATATATTGGTAATTTTTGTGTGTTAAAAAGTTATAAAAATCTAACGTTTTGAAAATTTTTGGAAAACTATGGAAAAATTGCGGTTTTTCCTGGCGGCTACGGCCAGATTGGGGAAAAACTACCCTCAGGCGGCTATGGCCGGATTGGGGTCTAAAGTGTCAAATAACTTATGTATTAAAGGGAGCCAAAAGCAATGTTTTGCTAAAATATGACAAAATTTTGCAAACATAGACAACTATAGATATACATTCTAAGAGCCTAACCTTAATTAATTGTACAGTAACAAGCATAAAAAAACTAACTTAAATTCAACAAAAATTCCTGTCTATTTTGCCTATAGACAATAGCGTTTGTAAACAAATCCATTTTGGTGGATCACCAGAATAGGAGGTTTCATTGTATTTTGGTGAAGTTAAAGCCTGCTTTTACAGTCTATAATTGATCATGGGCATCAGTTATGGTCCTACAATGTATTTCAATAGTTAATACATTTTACTGAATTTTGATCCAATATTGCTTATGGCTTCCTTCAAGCTTAGAAAACATACCTGCATGTCATCCCTTAGAAATTCTTACCATTATGTAATTATGATTAACTTGGCATGGATTGTAAAGAAAAAATAAGTTATCCAGTACAGTCATGAATTTTGAGGCTTATTTGTTGTCCATTGAACATAACTTTCATTGAAAATGTAAGGGATTACTAGTCGTTCCCAATTCTAAATTGCTGTTAATTTACATAATAATTATCAGAAGAAATGTTGATCAAAGATGTAAATCTTAGGTCACAGCATATAACTATACCCTGCATGCCTTTAAATAAGAAATAAGTATGATGTTTATAAGACTAACATGTTGACAGCAAAAAAAATGTAGATAGTATAATGCTTGTTATTGTCTTATTTAATTTTGTAACATATATTATAATTGAAACCACTGTTTTTGTGTGAAACGCACTTAATAGCTAAGGATAAAGTAGTCACTTTGTAGGTTTGTTTGTGTATGGATATCTTGAAATACAGTTTAAGGTTACATGTTTTTGCTATTAATTTTGGCTATAATTTTGATATAAACTACCTTTTCAGCTATATCAATTTATATTTGGCCTGATCATTTCCTACAGCATTGTGATATAATGTTGTAATCAGTTTTAATGAGTTATAATGCTGTAAGAAATGATCAGTTTTTTTGAACAATTTTATTAAAAACAAAAGAAGTTGACATTGCAGTCGAATAAAATATTTTCTATGAAGGCAAAAACTATCGAAGAGGTTTCCAAGAGCTCAATGTCTGAAGGAAACAAATAACTTTTAAGTTTTAAAGAACAAAACAGCCCACCCTCCCTCTAAACTGTATTCCACATGCCGTTTTTGCTTCTGATTTAAAAAATCGGCAGTTGGAATAAAGTTCAAGTATAGACATGTTATACATAACTAGAAAGATCTTGCAATTCTCTTTCAAATGACATATAGAACGTATGGTTTCATGCCATATTCTCAGAGAAAATCAACCAAATGCAAAATCGGCAGCATCAAAATCGGTATGTGGAATACGGTCCATAGACTGCGGAGGGTGTCCACCCATAAAATAGGCCTACTTGACGTCTTATTTAGGCCTTAATTTAACACTGGAGGTGAGTTAGGTGGTGAGTCGTGGGTGGTGGAGGCTATTCCTGGGTCTGGTCGTGACCTGTTACTGCCCTGGACTGTCCAGTTTTGTAATAAGGGAGGTTGACCATGGACTTGTCCGGTTTTGTAACAGTAGCGTTGACCATGCATCCTGGAGTTTATTTTAGTGACTCAAGCTTGAAAAGCCAGTTGTAAATGATGGCTTGTGCTTTGGTTATAGGTTCTGTGAGTGCACATGTTGTATGTGATTGTTAAATTCAAAAATAAGATATTTTGCACAAATACAAAGCATTCCTTGTTTCAGAAAAAAAAACTCAGATAAAGTTTCCAATATCAGAAAAAAAATTATCAGAATTTTTTTTTCTGATAAGTTCATCTTATGAAGAAAAAATAATCAAAATAAGTTTCAAATATCAATAGAATTCATCAATAGAGTAATTTGATCCAAGTTCAGGAAAGGAATGGTTGGACTACCCTTGTACCCTGTAGACCTATACAAAGACTGCATTTACAAATAAAGGCATACAAACATCTCGGAAAGGGGATGTCTGCATACTGTAGGCTAAGTATCAAAATGACCTTTTTTTCTTGCTTAAAGGTAATATTATTCTACTATGCCTTCTTTGACTTGCTTTAAGTATATTCCTTGTGGAGATTGTCATCAATGCAAGTAATACCAAAATTAATAGCTTTGTGTCCTGAAATGGTAGATATCACTATCTGAAATACAAACCACTTGCGTTGGTAACTAAAACACGATGTAAACGCTACTTAATTAACCCTTTCCTGACCACTAATGGTAAAATCGTAAGATATATTACAATGGCATTAATACCTTGATGCTATCTTTCATAATTTCTTGAATATTTCATATTTTTCAAATATACAAAAATATTCAGCAAGCTGGAATATGGCTTTTAGCCTTTGGGAACCCGCTGAGTATGACCCTGAAGAAGAAGGAAGGGAGAAGGGACAACCCCCACCCCCCCTATTATCTTGAATCAATTCCCAAGGGACCTCCCACCAAGTATTTAGAGAGAGAGCGGCGGCAATTGTTAGAACTGTGCGCTGACAAGATCCAAAGCTTGCTTTACCCCAAGGAGGGTCTCTTTTTAAAAATATGTGTGTAGACTACCTAGTAATAGTATGTGCCTTTACAAAACCAATGCGTACATTTTCTGCTTAATGTGTGGGGGGGGGGGGGGTATTTTTTTGAAAATGTGTGCAGACTATGTACGTGCCTTTACAAATCCAATGCGTGTATTTTTAGCTCAGTGTGGCGAGGTCTGAATTTTGTGAAAATGTCCGTACATACTTAAAGGGAGCCAAAAGCATGCAACAGTGTGTCAAAATATGACCAAATTCTGGAAACTCAAATAACTATGAAAATACATTCCAAGAGTCTAGATTTGGCCATTGGTACAGTATAAATCATAATAACTAACTATAACTTTGGAATTCTATAATACTCATGTCATTTATGCCTGAAGACAGCAATGTTTTTAGACAAACCCATTTTGGTAGGTCACCAAATTTGACCAAGGACAGGTTTTAATGTTCTTTTTATTTTATGTAGTTCAAGTCTTTGTTGACAGCCTTTATTTTACCACAGGCCTTGGTTATGGCCATGGAATATATTTCGATAGTTAATAGAGTTTGAAATTTTTGACCCAGCTTTAATTTTGACTCCCTTTAACGGAAGGCCCCTAATCTATTTTCATATTTATCCTTGCAGTCAGCGGCCCCAGCCGACCCAAACCGGAACTGGTTACCACCGGATGTGGCCTTGGACAGTGACCTTGACGCCCTGGATGGCTGTATCAAGGTCAGTCAGAGTCAAATGAAAATCTTACGATATGAATAATTTCTCTGGGATTTCGTTTTTATCATACTCTAAGGTAATACAAGTTCAGTAGTAACAAAAATAATATAGCTTCACTAAGATATGCAACTCCCGTCCATCAGCTTTGTAATTTACGTGATTTCGACGATAGTGGTGCCGTCTATGAGAGTCAGTGCAACCAGTTACGATGCGGCCCCTGTTCTCACTGGTTTTGTGACGTCACTGACAGTTTGCAATGTAAACAAATGGCAATGACGTCGCCAAAACGGTAAGAACAGGGGTCACTGTAACTGGTTGCACGGAGTCTAATAGACAGGGCCACTAACGACGACGTCACGCCAAAATGAATCCAGTCATTAATCTTTCCTTTGTACAATTGTTGGTAGTAAAGAGTTTAATGCATCACTGATCCAAACAGGTGCTAAACAAAATGTTATCATCCTACAGGGTGATACAGAGAAGTAGTTCTGGCAGAGAAAAAAGTTCCCCTTATCAAGTTAGCCTAAGCTTTAAGGGTTCACATTGCCAGGGTATGAAAAAATTCTAACATAACAGAGAGAAGGTCCTTGGAAGTTATTATTCCTAGCTCACCCTTAGGAACACCTTTTATTATACCTTAGGGTGATACAAGTTTAGAAGTTAAGAGTTTAACACAGGGCGATATAAACCTGGGTGAAAACTATTTTTCTAAAATTCATGAAAAAATGAAATCATTAAGAAGTAAAAAATCTAACATATGCATTATCTGCAAAGCATTCCTAGCTGCATTCTACTGCTTATTGTTTGTGGATTTGATGGATATCAAAAGAGTTATATGAAAAAAAAACGATATCAGCCCTCGACTGGCCCTTCTGGCCCTGGCCTCGGGCTGATATCAGGGTCCCAGCTCGGGGTGATAACCACCCTCATACTCCCTTCTTGGTTGGTTATATGTATGTAGCTACTCTCCAGTTGGTTATACATATATGTCAATCCTGACGAAGACTATCAAAAGTCGAAACATGTTGATTGCACAATTCTCTCACTAATAAAACAACCTGTTCAACAAAACAACTGGAGTCGGGTTTGGTGTGATTAAACTTTATTTTTAATGTATAAGCTAGGTATCAGAAGGAGAAGGCCGTTGGGTACAAGCGATAGGCTGTTGGTGTACCTCACCAGGAACCAGCTGCAGTGGCAAAGAACGTTCCCAGCAGTCTATGCTGATAACCTATTGCTTGTACAAATAAGCACAGACAAGTAATTCCCACCCCTTTATATCTGATGATATGATTGTCTGATATCTCTTTGATTATATATGTATCAGTTAGGCGTTGCAATGGAAGATATAAACGCTGGAATAGATTATTCTTTTCATTAAGTATGATCATAATATGAACTTGCTTATCATATGACCGTTGCTTATTCCAGTGAATGGAATGCTATGTATTTTACTTTTTTCTAGCATCCCCAGAATTCTGGCTTTGCAATTATTTCAGAGTCATGATCAATACCCTTTTTTTCCTCAGCACAAGTTTGGCAGGTTTTCTTGATTCAAACCATACAACATGCTGAATAATTTTATAAAATTGTTAATTCCAGCTGACAGAGGATCAGGCCGATGAGATGATCAGAAACTTCAACCACTACCTTTATAACAGAGGGAAAAAGAGGCGGAAGAGGAAGGTGCTCGACTTTACTAGACTCTCCTTCCGACAGTGGACGAGTTTTCCCATTAAATACAAATTTGATGGCAGACACAGTAAGTACATGATAAATGTTACTCAAAGATTCTGATTCATATTCAAAGATTCTGCATTATATATATATATGATGTTTATTTGATATAAATATAATTATAAATAATGGGAGTACTACTCTCCAGGTGGCGCCACTGTTTAGCCACCACTTGGGTTGGTTGCCAGGGGTCACCATTGTTGTTTCCACATTTGACCTGGCAGCCATACTGGTTCTGTATCAACTTATCTCCCATTATTTGCTGGTTAAATCCAGAATGCCACAGAAATAAAAAATCTTTTTCTAGGCGGTCGTTCTGACGCCGGCATCAGCCAACTCGGTAGTTCTCTTGGTTTTTCTAGTTGAGTAAGCGAACTGCATTTATATATATATATATATATATATATATATATATATATACAACGCCCTACCTTGATAGGATTGTCTTATGCCAGGGGGTATTCAAGGGGGCGGGGGGGGGGGGGGGAATTTCCAGTGCGTCCTGACTTCTTTTGGTGGGGAGGCGTGCTGGGTGGTGTAGTGGTTAGAGTGTCCATCTGTTGCGCGGGCGGCCCAGGTTCAAGTCTGGGCTGAGATGGGCTGGCTATGTCTCCTTGTGACAACAACAGGGTTATTAAAGGCTCCTAGTAGGCCACCGGCTGTTTTGTGTATGGCCCTGCCTATGAGACCCTGCACATTAAAGAACCCCTGCCTCGATAAATGTGTAGGGGTATGGTATCTTCTCATAGATTCATTCATTCCATAGATAGACCATCAACGACAGAATTGTCAAACCTTGTTCTCACTGTGATATGACCTTAAATGTTGCTACGGCATTAAACCCCAATATCGAACCAACCAACCCTTTTGGTGGGGACTCATACTTGACAAAGAGAAAATATTGTTGGGAGCATGCATATGCACACCAATGAACAACAATAAGTACTTAGCACATACTATATAGACCCCTATAGACTCAGGTGTCTGCAACTGTATGCTACAATGTAACCATTGCGAAAGTGGCACCACCTATGACAGTTTGTGCATTAAAGAAAGTTTTACAATAAGGGAATAGCCAGAGTGTACCGATGCTTGATTTCCTTATCGAAATGTCCTCACAATAACTGTATGCTCATGATCAGACATGGGCGCCACTAGTGGTGGTGTTAGGAAACACACATAAACATAAGGGATGGATGCAGGATTTCTAAAGGGAAGGAGTCTGCATATGTGACTCCACCCCACTAAATGAGGCATAAGTCGTTGTGTAAGGTTCTGAGCAAATAGAATAATAAGATATAAATGTCAAAAAAGTCACACACAAAAAGAGTTTTCTAAAAAAAAATCACTTGAAAAACACCTAAAAAATTCAGTTAACTAAGAAATGTATAGGAATAAATGATTTTAAATGCATATTACACAGGGTTTTCTGGTTGTCATAATTATGGTCTGTAGAGTTTTGCATTGCCATGCAGTTGCCATACATTTAGAAATAATATGTTTTAGAGTATAGGTATGTCATATCAATTTTGAGGTATGGCAATGGCTTTTACATGAAAATATGTTCTTTTGTCCAGGGGAACGAGAACTCACCCTTATCCGCTCAGCCATCGCTCACTGGGAGGCCCAGACCTGTATACGCTTCCAGGAGGTGGACATGGACCAGAACCTAGGGAGGGAATCACACATACTATTCACAAGAGAGGGCACAGGGTGAGTTCAAAGTAAATCTATTATCTGAAGAAATGAAAAATGGCAGATGGGGTGTAGATGGGGGGGGGGGGGGGTCCCCATGTCGCATGTTGAATTTAAAAAACGGCCCTGTCGCATGTCGTTACAACTCAATTTATACCCATGTCCCAGTCAAATTTAAGAAACAGCCCTGTCCCATGTCAATACCTTTTTAAAGCTTATGTCGCATGTTGAATTTAAGAAAACAGTAATGTCATTTGTCCCTTAGTTGCCATGTCGCCTCTGGAATTTAAAAAACGGATGTGTCGCTGTGTCGAATTTAACAAATTGCCATATTGCACTGTCAAATTTAAAGGTCTACACCCCCACTACATGAACATGGTATATATACTAGCTATTCCCTTTAATGCTCTAAATTACCATTTACTTCAGTTTTCTTAGATTCCAATGTTGTTGGATTTATCTGAATTTATATAGATTCTATTGAAAGTAAAATTTACTATTTCTGTTAGGAAAATTTCATATTTGATGTGTTTCTAAATGATTTATCATATTAATATTAAAAGTAGACATGGGAGGCTCCATGGTCACCATTTGGTTACTTCTCTATGATTTGATAAATTTGTTACCATTAATTTGAGATTTGTTGTACATGTTAATAAACAATTTTCTCTTTCCCGGATAGGTGCCATTCATTTATCGGCAAGGTACCAATCATACCGCAACAACTCAACCTACAATACACATGCCTCTGGGAGGTAAGGGCATTTCTCAGCTATTTCAGAACCATGGTTTACTGTGTAAAAATTCAAATTTAAAACCAAAGCAAATTTGATAAAATGTTATAGAATTTTACAAGCCAAAATGCAATTGCATCATTACCTACGTTTTTGGTGAAATGAACACTACAAACAATTTATAACTTTCAAAATATAAAATTGTGGTCATTCATGTTTGTCACCTTTAAGTACAATTTTACCTATTTACCTTTTGTCATGCTTTTTCTTTTATTGAATCATATCCGTTTCCTTATAGTACCCTTCCATCAAGAGTTATTTATGATATGCTCATTGTGAAATTAGGGTTATAATCAATGATATGGAACTAGCTTAAATTAACTTTGTTATCGTTATAACATATTTTCAACATTTCATATAGTATCTTCTAATCGATTTAATGGTGGATATACACTGACATCCAACAGCGATATAGTCCTCCCTATCTTATGCATATCTGATTGATGTACTCATTTTTCTCTAATCCAGTTTGGCATCCCTGTCCATGAGATTGGCCATGCATTGGGTTTTTGGCACGAACATCAGCGATGGGACCGTGACGCGGCAATTCGGGTGTTTTTTGACAATGTTGGCTACTACACAAGCCAGTACTACAAACAGCCCACGGAGAGCCTTGGAGTACCCTATGACATTGGGTCTGTCATGCACTATGGACCAAGGGTAAACAACATCTACAACATGTTAAAACTGAAAAAAAAAAATTATTTCTTAACTATGCATATGGTTACTTGCATCAGCAACATTTTGTCGGTGAAATATATGCTAAAAATAAACTTAACACTGCAGTTTTATTGTATGACTCATTTTTGATAGCACATTGCTAGGTAAATGATGAAATGAGATTTAATGTCAGAATTTTTATGTTGATCTATAGTTAAGGTGCACTCTGTTCTTAAAAAGGAAACTATTTCAATGCAGAGGTCAGATAGTGTTCATTTTCTGGAAATTCTTGGTACACAGATCAATTACCAGTAGTTATCCAAACATATATATGCAGTAATTAGATAATATAATTTTATAATTCTGGAAGTACTTTTCCTAATTAGAATATTGTTTCCACCACAGGACGGTAGTGTTAACGGTCAGAATGTGATGGAGACAAGGGACCCTCTCTACCAGAGCACGATGGGACAGAAAACAGGCCTCTCCTTTTTAGATACAAAACTCATGAACATCGCCTATTGCAAATGTAAGTAACTATTCTTTGTGTGCAACTTCATGAAATGTGAAAAGCTGTTCAAATTATAATGTAAATCATCATTAATTACTGTTTTTTTCTTAATAACCCATACATCATCTTTTGAAAATCTTCTGTATGTGATACCATTTTAATTCTGCCAATTGATATGAAATTATCCGTTTTGCAAAGAGAGATTTGCTGAATATAGTCTCAATCTGTATCACAAGCATGTTTTTATCGAATCTCACATCATAATGGACTTAAACTTTTAAGTAAAAATGAAAGTGTCCATTTTCCCACAAAGTTACCACATGAGGGTTGGATTCAGAGTTTCTTTAAAAAAAAAAAGGGCAACTCAATTGTAAAAATTTCGTTTAGCCCCTCTGGGCCCAGATTTTTACAATAATGATTGGCCAAGAAATGATTTTGTTAAACTTTAGTATATCACAAATATATTAATCAAATGCTATGTACAAAAAGGGGTAGATCCAGTGGGGTTCAGGGAGTCTTTACCATCCTCCTTCTTTTGCTAGAGACTACATAGAGAAGAAATTAATGTTGTATGTATGCTTATGCACAAAGTGTAACCAAAAAAAGTAAAAGAAATTATTAAACAATTGAAAAAAATTAAAAGAATTGTTAAACAAAAACATTTAAAAAAAAATTGTTCCTGTTTTTTAGCGGTGTGTTTGTCTCGTCCCCTGGCGAGGCCATGTGACAGGGGCGGGTACCAAAACCCCAACGACTGTAGCAGGTGTAAATGTCCGGATGGCTTTGGGGGCACGTACTGTGACACTGTAGCCCCTCCACAAAATGGTGAGCGTACTTTCTTTCTTTTGGTTTCGGGGGCATGTACTGGGACGCTGTAGCCCCTCCACAGATTGGTGAGTATACTTTCTTTCTTTTTGTTTTGGGGGCATGTACTGTGACGCTGTAGCCCCTCCCAAGAATGGTGAGTATACGATCTTTTGGCTTTGGGGGCATGTACTGTCACACTGTAATGCATCCTCAGAGTAGTGAGTATACTTTCTTTTGGTTTTGGGGGCAAGTACTTTGACAACGTAGGCCCCCCCCCCCACATAATGGTGAGTGTACTTTCTTTCTTTTGGTTTTTTGGGGCATGTACTGTGACACTGTAGCCCCTCCACAGAATGGTAAGTATACTTTTTTTTTAAATTGGGGGCATGTACTGTGACACTCTAGCCCCTCCACAGAATGGTGAGTATACTTTCTTTTCGCTTTGGGGGCATGTACTGTGACACTGTAGCGCCTCCCCAGAATGGTAGGTGTACTTTTTTTTGACTTTGGGACATGTTCTGTGACTTGCCCCTCCCAACAATGGTGAGTATAATTTCTTTTGGCTTTGGGGGCACGTACTGTGACACTGTAATGCATCCCCAGAACAGTTAGTATACTTTCTTTTGGTTTTGGGGGCAAGTACTTTGACAACGTAGCCCCCCCCCCCCCCCCCACATAATGGTGAGTGTACTTTCTTTCTTTTGTTTTTTTGGGGCATGTACTGTGACACTGTAGCCCCTCCACAGAATGGTAAGTATACTTTTTTTGAGATTGGGGGCATGTACTGTGACACTCTAACCCCTCCCCGGAATGGTGAGTATAGTATCTCATTTTAGTACTTAGCCTATGATATATATGTTGACATATTTTATAGAATATGTTTGGTAAATATTTGTAGCTATTAAATGGAGGATATGCCATGCATAAACTTAGGTATGACAACCATCTCCTCACTCGATGTTGCCACTCTAGCTCTAGGAGTTTTGTTTTTAAAATTGGATTTTTATACAGGCTGAGTTCACTTTATTAAATGTTCTTCCACTGAAGACCTGTTGACCATTTGGGTACAATTCCATGCAGGGGTCATCCAAATGTCTTTTGAACCATGCTGTACTGTATGGGACTCGAACCCATGCAGTGCCAATGCCATCGAGTGGTACTAATGCCTCAACGATGTTGGCCATCACGAGCCCTAATCAAACCCCAATAATTATTAGGCTTAATATGCTTCTAGTCCCTCTCAAACCCAATCAAACCATTTTGCTCATTTACACAAGTAATAACCTTATCATGAAAAATATCAGAGCTACACAAAGATGTGCAAGTGCGGCCGTCACCTATGGGATTTTTGTGACATTGTCCTATGAGAGTCCGTGCAACCAGATACGACATGACGTCTATTTGCCATTTTTGGACATCATCCATAAACAAAGAGGTGGTGACGTCACAAAAACGGCAAAATAGACGTCACGTCATATCTGGTTGCATGGACTCTTGTAGGGGGCGCCCCTATTGGTGATGTCACAGGGAAATGTAATACAGTCATTTATCTTTCCTATGTACTATCGTTGTTATCATTTTGCAGCCCAGTGTGGAGGCCTCCTCACGGCCAATGGGGCTCAGCAGGTGATCACTTCTCCAGGGTATGAGGCTGGACCCTACCAGGACTTCCAGGAGTGCTCCTGGCTCATAACAGTGAGACATTTACCTCATCCAAAAAAAGAAAGAAAATAATCATATTTTATCATATGGACATTTTGCCTTTATGAATTATTGTTAGGATATCTCCCTCCCCTCCCACCCTTTAGGTGGGAACCTTAAAAACAACAATGAGAAAAATTATCATGTACATACGTACAAATGCATGCACTTTTTTTTTAACTTATAGCCTGTAGTTATGTTTATGGCCCTTCCCCTTCACATTTTTCGCAATCCTAGATCTGCCCCAGGGCTATGATACATTGTGGCAACTGGATTATAAGTTCATTATGTGGAAATTTCCATTATTCTAATTTGATCTTTGCCTTTTTACCAATGGTATATATGTATATATATATATATATATGTTTGACTGTACATTTTTCTAGGCTCCACCTCGCCACCAAATAGTGTTAAAGTTCGTGGAGAGGTTTGGGATGTTCTGTTACAAGCAGGACCAGTGTCATCATTGGGTGGAGGTCAAGTACAAATCGGACTTTGGGTTACCTGGACCAAGGTAGGTCATGATAACTTGACATCTGTAAGTGAATAGTGTACCATCAAAATTTTTTATTCTGATTGGAAGAACATTACATTGCAATAAAGCGGTTTAGAAGTAAATAGATAAATAAATATAAGTAAATAAATAAATAGAAATTGCTAACCAATATTGGGGTCAGAAACTCTCCTATAGTGCCACTTGCTTTACTATTTCTTTCTGGTGTGACCAATCCAATTTGGTTCTTTTTGATTCATCCCTTTTTGATCTATCTATTATAGCAACGAGTATAGAATGTCTATACTTGTTGATTATAGTACTTCTTCAAACTACTGTTTTGTAGCATCGTTTGACTCATTCTGGATGATGTCAAATGTTTTACTGTTGTTTTACATAACACGAATGGGACCAAGGCAGCTTTCCTTGATGTATTTCCTTTCATTTGTACCTAACCTCCGCCCAGTCAAAAATAGAAAACACTAATTTCGTTAACAATTACAATTCATCAACAACACAAACAACAACAATAAAATTAATGACTCAATTCAATGTTGTTTTGTTGTAGGTTCTGTTGTTATGACAAACCCACGGCAGTGTTGACGTCAACAAACAATGAGATGATGGTTGTTATGAGAGCTAACTGGACTACCTTCTGGGACACCTTCAGAACAGGGTTTAAGGCCACTTATATAGCAAGTAAGTCACAATACACTGTGGTCCATCGCATAATCGCCTCGCTGTTGAGAGGTTTGTCCACTACAGTGAGACCCCTCCCTTCTAAAAAATTTAAACAATACAACCTCTCGCAAGAAGGACGTTGCTGTTGTGATGGATCCCGCTGTTGATTCGTGGCTGTTCTACTGGACCAATTTTAATTCTGCAAACAGTTTTGAAAACTAAACATGTAGATCTAAGATTTCTGAAATCTTCAACCTAAAAACGATTAGAAATGGGTGAAAATCCATGCTGAATTTCATGTATAGCAGTGAGACTTTGACCAAACCCTCGCTGTGGTTTGCACCTTTGTGAGACCCCTAACTAATTCCTTGCTGTGCTCTTTTCCCTATCCAAAATGATAACTGCATTTTTTTAAACCCAAGAAAGAAATTGAAAATATTATGTAATAGCTGTAATCTTTATAGTATATAGACATAAACCGTTCCATTGTATCTCAATTCACAGAATCCAATTTTCAAGAGAGATGCTTTTAAAGAGGTTTGTCAACAATGTTGTCGTAACCAGGATGTTGCTGTAAAGCGCATTATTATGGTTAGATGATCTTAAAGTATGTGAAAAAAACAGTTGTTATTTTGGACGAATTACATATCATTCATTGTTGTATGACAAAACAGTTTACACTTAAAATATAAAAATTAAACTCTTTGATTCTTTTGTTTCTCTGACTTCATTTATCTTTCGGTAATTGAAATACTTTCGATTTGTTACTTAGATCTAAATAGGAGCTAGAATCTATATGTGTTTTTCTGTGGATATCACTAGATGTTCTACAACCTAGTAAAGTGACAAATAGAAACACCAGTGGCCCGTCGCATAACCAAACTCTCGCAAGAGGGAGCGATTAAGGATGGATTTGTTTTTTTCTCGCTGTTTTTTCTCTCCTTGTTTTTGGAATGTGCCAATTGTCCCTGTTACGATGGTTTTGCACACACTTTGAAGTTAATTTAATTGATTGATAAATACATTTCCGCCACTTACCTCCTATAGATGTCATAAGATGAGGGACACTGCTATTATTTGCTGAAAACAGAATATTAAAATTAACACCCCAAAATGTCCCCCCGGGACATGAAAGAAAAGGGGTGGTCAAACCATCCCTGTTGAACAGGGAGAGGTCTTTTGAACTGTGCCAATGTTCGCTACAGCGAGACCCGTTATGCGACGGGGCACAGGTGGCAGCACTTGAATCTGAAGTGCCTGTGCAAAGTGCTTTAAATCATCAAACGCTTATGTCTCTGTGACAACAAACCTATAATGATTTCCTGTATGTTGTAGGACAGAAGCTCATTGTTTGCTTGTATTAATGAAAACCGTATTTATTCATTTATTCACATGATGGTGATAAATAATTGCTTGTAATATTACTCTAGTTGTCATTGTACTGTAAAAACAACTCCACTAATGTGTTCTTTAAAATCTCTTGTTTCAGTAAGGGAAGATGGGCAGCCAGTTCCAGTGCCACCAAATATTCCAACCCCTCCTCCCACCCCTGCCCCAACACAAGCCCCTACCCCTGCACCTACCCCACCCCCTACCCCTGCCCCTACTCCTGCACCCACCCCTGCACCACCCCGTTTGCCCCCTACCCCCTACCCAACCCCTTACCCCACTCCCCCACCCACACCATATCCCACACCCCCACCCACCCCCTACCCAACACAACCACCCACCCCCTATCCCACACCCCCACCTACTCCCTACCCTACACCCCCTCCAACCCCCTACCCCACCCCTGCCCCCACCCCCTACCCCACCTATGCTCCTCCTGTACCCTCACCTGTTCCCCCAGTTAACCCTTCTGCTCCAACACGAGCACCTCCAGATGAAGTGTCAGGTAAGGGTTAAATATTATTTACATAAAGTGTCTTAAAATGTATAAATATGTTATCAATGTTTAATGTTTGGAATACAATTTTAGATGTAATACAAGACATGATAACTTAACAAAGGGTGGTAATTTTTCTCAAGTTTAAAATCTGACATTGCAGTGATTTAATTAAATTTGCAGAAGTTCAAGATTAAACTATTATTAGTACTATTATAACTATTGGTACGAACAGACAATCATGATCCAACTCATATTAAAAATCATTTCTGCTTTTCACTTGTATTTGCATACCAATTACACTTATAAGGCAGATTTAGGCACTTTCATAGTACTATGAGATTTGAACAGTCATTAATCTAATTGTATTAATTGTCATTACGTTAATTAATGTTTGTCCCTATTTGCAGATTGTAGGAAGATGGACATTGCCTTCTTGTTGGATTCATCTGGATCCATTGGTGTCCAAAACTGGCAGCTAATGCTCAACTTTGTCAAAGAAGTAGCCCAGCGCTTCACACTCTCCCCGAATGATGTCCGGGTAGGCGTCATCACCTTTGGGAATGAAGCAACCATGGATATCCGCTTTAATGATTATCCAGACATCACGAGCTTCATTAGGGGCATTGACCGAATTCCTTGGAAAGATCAGTGGACGAATACATCCGGAGCACTCTATGTCATGCGCACGTTTTTGTTCAACCAAGCCGCGGGTGACCGTCCCGATGTTCCTAATTTCGGTATTCTCATAACAGATGGGGAGGCGAATCGGGACAGCCATCTTACCATGGTGGAAGCGGACATGGCTATTCGACAAGGAATCCAGACCATGGTCATAGGCATTGGAGATAAGATTAACGTTCTGGAAGCAACTGGTATTGCGCTTGGCTCACAGCGGGCGCAGTCGATTACTTCCGGGGTGGATAGTAACGTTATCCAGGTCTCCAATTTCAGGGAGTTCATCGATGTCAATACAGTGGCCAAAGTCACCAAATTTATCTGTCGTAAGTAGCTACATCTTATGCAAAAAGTATAACGGCATTAGTACATGCTATCTTATTCGCAAACCTTTAACCATTTGCGACATCCTCTGCAGTCTTATGGCCTGGAATATTAAATTAAGATGGTGTCTTGGAGAATCTAATACTGAAAAAATTAGGTAAATATTCTTATCAGAAAAAAAGTTATGTTAATTTAAAGACACAAAGGTCGGATATGCTAAATATGCTTAAATAGACCAGTCTTTAGTATTTATAAAGATATAATTTATAATCTAAGCCAAAAATTGAAATCCCAAATATGATTTCAGGAAATATACTGCCATTTCCTTTCTATTCAAGATATTCAGAATCTGTTTTTTGCTTAATTATTATGGCCAAGAAGTCCCTTGATTCAGAATTTCAAATTTTGAAAACTTTACCATGGAAACCAACATTTGCATAGCTGTAGTATTGGTTGGTTTGGGTGTTCTATCAACATTCCAGTTGACATGGCAACAAAATGAAAAATAATTTTCACCAGAGATGAAAACTATGAAAAATTTCATTTATAGCATGAATTTAGATTATTTTACTTGTTTTTATGATTTCTAAGCTAAATAAATGTTCTAGAGCCATGAATAGGCATTTCCATGAGGCTGGAAATCCCAGAAACCGCCTTCATTCCCACCACCCCCCAGTAAATTTTACTGGGGTGTGGTGGAAATGAAGGCGGTGGAGGCATCATTCTTTTTTAATTTTTAAGAATATTGTTAAGCATTGCCCCTATTTCTATATAATCTTTGCACTTTTGTCAAGGGAAAACATTAGTTCTCCTCTCCGTTTTTTAAATCCGTAGGCCTATGCATAAAGTGCAACAATTATTGCATGTTAATCTTGAGAATACAGTAGCTCTTTCAGCAATGGCTCTTCAAAAACTAATGATTCCAGTGTATATATCTGTATAATTGCACAGTTGTCAATAGGCAGTGTTCATAAAATAAGCAGTCACAGCCACTTAATTAAACCGAATACAAATCTTAAATCACAAATGCAAACCACACTTTATAAAATATAACTGGAACTACTGGTTACATACCTAAAATACATTTCCTTTGGAAGCACAATTAAAGGGGAACACCAAGTACGAATTTACAAAAAGTAACGAATTTACAAAAATATCCTGCCGTTCTGAAGTCATCAGTCAAAACAGCAGAACAATGGCTGCCCCCAGTGGAGAGCTTGATAGACTCTGATTTGGTCCATAACTTTAAATTGCTGCTCCGATTTGCATTCTGTTTTCACCGTCAGTTTTGGAATTTTAAATTCTCTGTGTAAATAGCACATGTTTGTTCACCGGCTTAAAGGGAGCCAAAAGCAATGGTATGTCAAAATATGAGACAATTTTGCAAACTTTGCAAAATTCCAAGAGTCTAGCTTCAGCGATTGGTACAGTATATATCATGATAACTATAATTGTAACTTTATGTGACTTCCATAATACTCGTCTCATTAATGCCCAAAGACAGCAGCATTTCTAAAAAAAAACAATTTTGTTGGGTCACCAAAATTGACCATGGACAAGTTTTACTGTTTTGTGATGTAGCTAAAGTCTTTATTGACAGCCTTTATTTTACCACAGGCATAGGTAATGGCCATAAAACATATTTCAATGGTTAACATAATTCACAAAATTTTGACACCACATTGCTTTTGGCTCCCTTTAATCTATCTAACTAAAAACTCAAAAAAAAACTATTCTTCTCACCCACCCTCAGCTACCTACGGCAAAGAATCCAACCCCAGACTAGCAGGCAATACCCCAGCCCCACCGTGGACCTGGTACTGTGGCTTTGAGAACCAGGCTGCTCCCTGGTGTGGCATCTCCCAGGACCCTAGTGACCAGTTCGACTTTACCCGCTGGTCAGGGGGCACTCCGTCCGAACTGACCGGTCCTGAGGCAGCAAACACTGGGAGGTACTACATCTACATAGAGGCCAGCAACCCACGCCAGGAGGGCGACAGGGCCATGTGAGTTATTGATTTGTTATATTTATATATTATATACATATTTTTAAGGTTTATTTCTCTCTTCTTCTTTTTGTTTAGATCTTTAGATTTTTAACATTTTAGCAACCCCTGCCAGGAGGGAGACAGGGCCATGTAAGTTACTGATTTGATATATATTATATATATATCTTTTACGGTTTATTTAACTTTTTTTTTTATAGATCTTTAGATTTTTAAATTTCTAGCAACCCCTGCCAGGAGGGCGACAGGGCCATGTGAGTTATTTCTTTAATTCTCCAAAAGTGTATTTTTTGTTGTTTAATTTTGTTCCTCCTGTCTTATAATGGAACCAATTTTGTAGAAATTGTTTATTATACCTTTTCTTTTGTTTGTATAAAGTTCATGTTTTTTCCCTTGTAGCTTTTTTTTCGCTATTATCCTAGTATTTTAACAAGTTTTTAAAGATAACTCTGATTAGCTACACTTATTTCACCCTAAATGATTCTCCCTATGAGCACATTAGCATAACATCTGAAATAGACTATTTAAACAGATATGTAGGGGACACGGGGTGGTGAAGTGGTCAGAGCGTTTGCTTGGCATGCGGGAGAGCTTGGTTCAATTCCCGGCTGGGCCAAGGTGGCTGCTACACCCCTCTGTGTTCTCCCCAGTGGCAACAACTGGGTTATCAAAGGTTTCTAGTAGACCACCGGCTGTTGT
Source organism: Lepidonotus clava (assembly GCA_936440205.1). Classification (NCBI taxonomy): domain Eukaryota; kingdom Metazoa; phylum Annelida; class Polychaeta; order Phyllodocida; family Polynoidae; genus Lepidonotus; species Lepidonotus clava. Next base: position 14,170,014 of record OW387138.1, read on the forward strand.
GTGTGGGGCCCTGCCTATGGGACCCTGCACATTAAAGAACACCTGCCTCGGTAAAAGTGTAGGGGTACAGTCTCTACCTTCTCATAGATACAACCATTTCATAGATGTGATCATCAAACAGACAGACTTGTCAAGACCTTGTTCTCACCGTGATATGACCATAGATGTAGATACGGTGTAAAACCCTAATAACCAACCAACCAACAGACATGCAATAGCCAAGAGGGCGACAGGGCCATTTCACCTATCTCCTTGATTAAAAAAAGTAATAAATCAACTACTTCTACAACCTCTGCTCTGAAAAAACAATACATATACATATATATATATATACACATTATAAAATGGTCATATATATCTAAATTGGTCATAGATAACTTACAATACCATAAACAGATGACACTTGGGCATTTATGACCCTGACCAATACACAAAGCAGACCAAAATGTTAAAGAATTACAACCTAATCTTAAACTTAACATAACCAGCTGATAACTATACCGAATTTAAGATTGATAATCTTGTAAAAACATTTTTTATATATTTTCACTATATTTTTTAATGTTACTATTACAGTTTCTCACAGATAACAGTGTTATGTATAAATTTTTTATATATTATTTTTCAGCCTGCGCCTCCCCTACCTTGGCCGTCAGGGGGCCCACTGTGTACGCTTCTTCTACCACATGTTCGGCTACCATATTCGCACCCTGGAGGTTTTCCTCCAGAGGGCGTCAGGAGTGACCTTCTTATGGCGGCAGAGCAGCCAGCAGGGCCGGGAGTGGAGGTCCGAGGCCGTCACTGTTGACCTACAGCCCTCCGACGTGGTTGGTTTACATTTTATTATTATCGTTATTATTAACCTTGTTATTACTACTATGAATACAATAATTATTATCGCTGTCACTTGTTTGTACCTACATTTTTACTCAGTTGGCCGAGGGATCGGCAATAAAATCAGCCAAGTGTAATGCTTATTACTTTTGCAGACCACAATAACCTACGTTTTGTGAATATTTGTTGAAAAAATTAATCAGAAATTGGGGGATTTGTCTGTGAACCCCATTTTTCATTTTCTTGTTTCTATTTTGTCTATCCTTTTGATTTTCTTATAAATTGTTCCATAACCAGTTGACCAATATAACTGGTCGACAGACTAACCTTAATCCCCATACCCACTAGGCGATTTTACTGGCAACTGGGGACGGGCAACAGCAGAATCACTGGTAAAATTGTCACCAATTCAGATCACAAGTTAGTATGTAACATTGAAAGTTACATACTAACATGTGAGCTAAATTGGTAATGATTGTACCAGTGTTTCTGCTGTTGCCCATCCCCAGTCGCCGGTAAAATCGCCTAGTGGGTATGGGGGCTTGGGCCCATAGCCACTAGGCGATTTTACCGGGGACGGGTGATGGGCAACTGGCAGAATCGGCGGACTCTTATGATTGACTGTCAATACAGTATATTGGAATATGCATGTTTGATCTGAATCAGCGCTGAAGTCGGCCGATTCTAAGGGCAGAATCGGCCGACTTCAGCGCCGATCTGTTGCCCAACTCTATAAAAGTTGCTTAGTGGGTATGGGGCTTTAAGCCCCATACCCACTAGGCGATTTTACCGGCGACTGGAGATGGGCAACAGCAGAATCACTGGTAAAATCATCACCAAATCAGATCACCTGTTAGCATGTGACATTTCAACAATAAATCTAACAGGTGATCTGAATTTCCCATCTCCAGTCGCCGGTAAAATCGCCTAGTGGGTATGGGGCTTAACTCAAACAATATTGGATTATCCTCCACAAACATGTTCACTACAGACGTGATCCCTCTTTTTTTCTTTCTTTGGAATATGCTGATGTAGAAGATATTAATCATTTCTATGAAGCAAATCTTTTGTCTTTTTTATTACAACTTACAGGAATAAACCTAAAAGATTACATTACATGTCCTGATTTTTCTCTGCAGATTGGGTTCTCCGGAGTCCGAGGGGAAGAATATTCTGGTGACATCGCCATTGACGACATCAGCGTGACGTCAGGACGATGCTGACCAATCATAGACGTCCTTAGATAAATAATTACATCATACGTCACCCTTACACCATTTCAACTCAAATCAACACTTCATCTATAATACATCATCAATTGTGGGATGCGTTCATTCTTCAAACTATATTCTTGAAATTTATTCTTGTTGCGATAAACAGTGGTCTTGTTGAGACTTAAACTTTTATTGGCATGTTGTGATAATTCATTTTATAAATGCAAATGTTTTAATGATAGCCTTGAGTATCATTGAATTCAGGAATGACTAATGATATGGTATCTATCGAATGATAATACATGAGGCGTTTGGAAGCATTCATATGCAAATAAAAATAATAAGCAGTTTAGGATATTTTGAATATATAAAACTACTATTCATACATAACATAATCATGCATAACACGTATGACCCTATATGCCCTGTTGATCTTAATTTGCACCAAAAGAACTTTGTGTATTTTTCATATTTTCCTGAAGCTGTAAGTGTCCTCTCATTGAAATGATTTTTAAAAATTTTGCTTATATTCAATAAAATAAACATGGCTTCGAATGACCTGCAATAGTTTATCACTTGGCAATAAAAGGCGTGATTGTGCATCGAATAATAAAAGGTACTGTCAAAATATTAATCTGGGATGTACAGAAGCATTGCCTACCTGTGGAATCATTTTCATGTCAATAAGAAATAAATGTGACCAATCATGGGATTTGGTGTCCTAGAGGGGGAAAGTATGAATTTGAATTTGCATTCCTACCTTTCAGACAATGCAAACCATTTATAAATATTCCCATTATAGACTGAGATATGAGAGTTTGAAATCCCCTATGCGGTACATACTGGTACACCCCTGTTTTACCATTTGTGCTCCATTTCCATATTATAGCTCCTTGGACTAAACGATATTTAATCAAAAATTACAATTATCTTACTTATCAATTTTTTTCAAAATACAATAACTTTTCACATAGATCTTCATTCAAATAACAGTTTTTACTACCAGAAAGTGAAAAACTTCTGTTATTAGAATTGACAAAAATATTCTATGCAATCTGAACATTCCTTTTTCTGTTGCCATGGTAACAAGAAAACATTTCTTATTGCAGCACTCTTTCAAAAAAGGACGTCCCTTACAAGATTACCCACAATGCAACTTTCATAAATAAATAGAATGACTTTTTGCTCATAAAATTAATCTCCGGAAAATTCTGCCTAAGTCACATTTCTTAGGGAAATATGCATTATTCGCTTGTTTTCATCAATAACTCACTTAATAATGGACTTAGAGCAAAATGACTAAAATCCCTCTAGGTTACCATATCCCGTGACTGGTCACAAATATATAATTCAATGTATACTAAGAGACTAAGTATTGGGTTATTAGATATATACCCAGTTCAAGTTCTTTCATTTGAGCAAATAATATATCAAAACATATTAAAAAAATCAATGTCATCCCTAGTTATCAATAGACTAAACTGACACATAATATTGTAACAATCATTTATGATACTGAATTTATTATTCATACTGTAGTTTAGATACAAATTCATTGACGGTTTTTTTCTATAATTTTTCCCCCAACAAAAATTTAACAAAAAAGGGCTTTCAACAAAGGCCTTTTTTTATTGGTTGATGTCTCGCTTATACGTCATCTTTGTGTGCTTGTTCTGTTTTCGTTGTAACATAAACTGTTTTCTGTTTTCGTATATCAACCTGTTATATATCTCTGTGCCGGGTACGCATAAACCTAATATGATAAGAAATATATTTGTATTTCTCCAGAAAGCTGTGACGTATTGTAAATAATGTTACTTATTCTGCACACATAGCTAACATGAATCGTTGAAAATAATGTTTGTATATAATGTGTATGTTATCTTATATCTTGTATTATATCAATATGATTTATCAAACTTTCCTTACAGTATATTCAGTGCCGCGTCACATAATGGGTCTTGCTGTTGCGAAGGTTGTCCGCCCACTCTGGCAACAAGGATGTATCTGTTGTGATGGATCCCCCTGTTGATTTGTGGCTGTTCTACTGAATCGATTTAATTCTGTAAACAGTTCTGAAAACTAGACATTTAGATTTAAAATCCCTGAAATTTTCAGCCTGGTGGAATTATTAGACATGGGTGAAAATTGATGCTGAATTTTCGCGTATACCAGCGAGACTTTGCCAAACCCCTGCTGTATCTCTCGCTATTGCGAGCATTTGGTTATGCGACGCGGCACAGTGCATATTCAGTAAGATGTGGATGATATTTTCACCTGTGTACATCCATGTGATTTGATTCAGGGGTGCTTCATTATAATATAACTAATTTATTACAACAGAACCTGGGCATATGGCAAATGAGTGAAAAAAGTTTGGTCAGAAGTGTATCTACTAGGAAATCATTATGAATTACCACCATTGGACACCCCTGCACTGCCCTGCCTTGATCATAGTCCCAGTTATCATCTAGGAAAATAACAGAATGAAGGGGTTATTGTTTTGTACAAATGAAATAATAAAGAAACTACTTTAAAAAAACTGATTCTGCTTGTGTTGTTCTACTTTGGGTTTTTCTTTAAAATCATTATACTCGATATTTTCATCAAGCCTGGAGAAATAGGCTATTGCATCATGGGTACCTGTCTCTATCTAGCAGGATTCCAAGTTCCAGTGATAGATTCTCTCTCGCTATAATCATATACTAAGAATTGTCCTTGACATGTAGGTAACAGAAGTCAAAAGTAAATAGAATTTCGAAATTCATCGTGTAACTTTTGACCTAAGGAATTTTCAACAATTTAGAGATCAACTATATAAATACAGGGTTATATAAAAATAAATAGCTTTCCAAATTCATAAGAAATTGAAAGTTCCTACGGTAGACTATCAATGGCATTATAACTTAGTGAGACATTGATTTGTCCGCGACCTCTATTTGGAATCCAAGCACATGGAATATTAGGGCATTCTGATGGTACAGTGATAGGGTGTTGGCTTCGTCATTCAGAATTTGGCGGTTCAAATCTGTCCTGCTGCTGTGGTATCTGACATTTTCCCTGGGTTATCAAAGGTCGCTAGAGGGTTATCAATGACAGGGTTATCAAAGGTCGCTAGAGGACCACCGGCTGTTGTGTGTGTGGCCACTATGGGACCATGCACATCAAGGAACACCTGTCTCAGTAAATGCATATAGTGGATATCATTATCTCTACCTTCTCATAGATTTGATCATCCATGGGCAAGGGCAAAGTAACCAAGTGCTCCAGAACCACTGAGTCTGTTTGTTTAATCAGACAATCAACAACATGGAATATTGTTGCATCATGAACCTGCGCAGTCCATAACTTAACCCACTTTGTGTGACCTATTGTAACTGGGTCACTTCAATTTATATAGGTTTGCCATAGGAAAACTCTCAAAGAATTGTTTCAAATTGATAGCATTTGATAGCATTAGGGTGACGCTACCTTAATGAGCAAGGTGTATGAAAATTGTCTATAGGTAATGGTTTTATGATAAGAGGGATATTTTTAAAGATACTAGATGCTGTTCACCTAGATGCCACCTGGTGGATTATCAGAGACCTAGCAACTGATTGTACTTATGTACAGTTTGGGAGTTGTATATTGAAGTAAGTATATTCATAGAATGACCATAAAACAACAATTTTCCTCTCAATTTAATATCAGATCAAATTTGCATATTCTAAAAGTGCTGCTCACTTCTATTTTTCAACACTTAATGTTGTAACTTTTCCTAGAAACGATAAATATTAATCTAACTTAAGCTGAATGAACATTGCTACCTACAGTAAATAACTACTGAGTTTGATTAGAATAAGGTTGTTAGTTTTTTCATTAGAAGGAAAAATTTTATTTTTTCCATTGAAACCAATGGTAAAGGGTGATTTCCTTCATTATACCATAATTCTATTCACGAAGGTGAAAAGTGAAAATTTTTATTTCTATGATCTGCCTACGACATGACCTATGCTGACAACAAATATCTAAGATATATTGTTGTTCATTAAAAATCAGGCCAGACACCCCCAAGTACCTTTAATAGTCTGTGATGCAACACAAGGAAAAGATGCACCCAGGGGGGTTCTTGAACTCTATGGCTAATATTTATGGAGATATGTGTAGATTTCTGAAAAATACGGAAACAAAATTAATGTCTTAAACCAATATTTTGTGTAGGATTCAGTTAACCCACTCAAAATGCTACATTTCATTTGGAATGTTTACGGAATGTTTTTCCCCATATAAGACCTAATATTAATTAGATGATTGGTCACCATGGAAACATTATTGCTGATTTTGTGAAAAACATTGTAACACATTTGAAAAAAACATGACTTTAATGTAATTATCAGTCCAATCTAAAATAGTTAATCTTTTCTAAATAAAAAGTTATACACATGATAGATTTTAAGGCTATTGGTTAATTTATTGATAAATTACATAATATTTAGATAATATTAAAAGACTTGGTCTTTCTTGCAATACCAACAGTCCTGTGTTAAGCAGCCTGTAACTGCCCGGAAAATTATCTGATTGCGATGTGCCAGGTCTCATTTGAAACTATGAACAGCCTCTGTAATGCTTTATTTCTAAACAGAGCATCCTTTATGTGTGGTGAGAAAAAATAATTCTTTTCAGTTGAATTAGGCCACATTTTGAGGAATGCTTCCCTCTGGGAGACTTTGATATGAATGATAAATCCATATTCATATAATTCAAGCAGAAAAATTAATTTTCGGTTTTTCTTTATCGGTTTTTATATCATTATCAGCTGTACCATATATAACATTAATTGACGTCTGATATTCAGCTTTAATTTGATTTAATATAAAGATAACCCAGTATATTAGAATTATGTAGTAGTTAACAAGTGCCACTACTGCAAATATGTTAATGTCGCAATTGATTCCCTCTATATTCTGACCTTAAGCTAAGGTCAGTGCCCTGGAGGTCGGTCAACTTTATTTCAGCCACTGGTTAAGGTAGTATTACATTACACAACTAGAGCCGTAATACCGGCGAGATCGTTATAATGATATTATAGACAATTCACATACAGGAGTGATATAGCTTTCGAAAATTTGCAATTCGGAGTATGTCACATATGTAACAACAAATTATATCTCTAACATGTGCAACCTCTCTGCTACATCATCATTTTGAAGATTCAGTCCTGTAGTGTAACACTGCTTCAATAGGTAACCACTCCCCCAGACTTGACCCTGGCCACTAAATGTGTCAATGGTTTTACAATATTAGTACAGGCAAACTCTAATGTGTATTCAAAGAGGTATTAATATTTTAGGAAAGCACTCCTACGCGAAGTCCCACACTTATACTGGCAGGGATCCACATCACTCAAATTCAATTGATCATTGTATAGCACTTGCTGCATTATTATAGCGTTGTATCTGTTAGAAACCTATTTAGATACACTAGTATTAGTCTCATCAAATCCTATAGAGAAGATCATGTTAAAATGATTGGGGGTAAAATAATGTGGGATGAACGCATTTGGATAGATTTCGTCACTAGTCAACTTGGATTTGTGGATTTATAGATCCAGGCTATTGAGATTACGTTACATCGTAAAATGAAGTTCAGTAGCGGATTTAGGGGGGGGGGGGGCGCAGCATGCGTGCGCCCCTCCTATTTCAGGACCAAAATAGATTTGTATAATGTAAAAACTGCGCCCCTTTTTAATATAGGCGTCCCCCCTTTCTCAATTTCTTGAATCCACCCCTGAAGTTTGTTGTAAACTGACTGCATTTGAAATAAACTTTAAAAAAACTTAGATTGTTTTTTTATGTAACCTATAGTTTTCTTTGCTAGTCAATATGATATTGTAACATGTATAGTCAATGAAGCCTTTTCGGATAAGGCCTGGCCCTATGTATCATTAAAGGCAGCCAAAAGCTTTGCAGGATCGCAATTCTGCAGATTCTATCAACTATTGAAATATATTCTATAAACACAACCCAAGTCTATGACAAATTATGCATGGACTGTAAAAAAGAGAATTATGCTTCATCAAAGTGCATTCAATATTGTCCCCAGTCGTTTCTTTCGACCCACTAAAGTTTACATATTTACATAACTCACTCTAGCCATCATTAGAAATAACATACGTTTTATGGAATTCGAGTAAAGTTAAAGTTACTTTTTACAGTTTATTCTATACCATAAACTAGAATTAGACTCATGGAATGTATTTGTCTAGTTTTTTAGTTTGCAAAAAAGTTACTCATTTTTATAACAACTTGCTCTTGGTTTCCTTTATTGTGTCAATAGTGACTAGCCTGTACCATTGCCAGCTTGGTTTACCATTGATACGGGAGGCCCCTTATATTAGGTACCTTGAGAGTTATGCAACTTAAATTCACTTTACTTTCAATCTCAAATAACATATCGAGATTCGTTAGAAAGCTTTACCTACTTTCTTAGAGTCAGAAGAGAATAGGGCTTTTGAGTAGCTTTGATTGACCCCTGCTCATGCCAATGGAATGAATTCCAGGATTATTACACAACAAATGACTTTCACCTGAAAGAGTTGGACTACGGACCCAGACAAAATAATGTTAATCCATCCTCTCTCAATCAAACTTGGATTGTAAATAAAACCAACACTTTCTTAGCATTACGAAAGAAATGTGTCAAATACTACAACCTAGATTTCCAAGAATAATGTTCTAATGAGAGTGATATTCATAAAGAAGTTGATCCTGACTATTATACATATCTGGGATAAGTTTTTTCCCCCAATACCATCACTGTGTAAATCACAATTTGCGACTGATCTTCTAGGTGACTTCAATAAAATAAATAAGTCAAGCTTACTAGGATTGAAATGACGAATAAAAAACAATATATTTGGATGAGTGTACACAATTAGGTTAAGATAAGTAAATAGGTATAAATATGAAAGTGTTGAATATTGTTTGGCCATTCAGAAACAGAAGGTAGGACGAATAACATCTAGGCATTTCCCATACTCTCAAACGTTCTATGAACTCTACAAAATACTGTACAATAGAGATCGTTGAAGGCTTTTCGAAAAGAACTTTCATCAATTCTGGAGATGGAAGTACCAAGCATGTTATTTGCTGTCTACGTCGTTCTAGCCTTTTCATCCATCGTTTTCTCACAGGTAAGTTTGAACTTCATGCCATATGTTTTAAAATGATCTAGTAAGGAAAAGAAAAGAATGTGTGACATTAATATACCTTTTGTAAACAAGTGACAATATTCTACAATGATTTGGTTAGGAAAAGAAAAGAATGTGTAACATTAATATAGTTTTTGTAAACAAGTGACACGACGTTTAGTACAGTCAGGTTACGATCCCTAAGTATAAGATAAGTGTTAAGGCCATATTCAACTATGCGTTCACGGCTTGCGGCCACCCGAAAAAGCAAGCAAACGGCCGCAAATACTGCAAACGCTAAAGTAAACGCAAGGTGGAATAAAGGTGCTTGCGGCCACTACTTGTGGCCTCTGCTTGCGGCCCCTGCTGTTTTAAGGCTATATTCCACTTGTTTGCGCCCACTAGACGCAAACAAAAGGCCGCAAACGCGTTTTTGCCCGCTGCAAACGTGGTGGAATATAGGTGTTTGGGCCTGTTTGCGGCCACAGGTTGCGGCCACTGGTTGTGGCTACTTGTTGCAGCCCCTGCCTGGGGATACCAACATGCTGGTATCTGGAACACAAATTGCTTGCGGCAGCCTTAAATAGCGGCCTTTAATCATTTCACAGTTTTATTTTCTTGTAGCTATGTAAGTTCTTTTTTGGAATATGCTAAGTCTGCATACAAAGGTCTTTCTCTTGATATATATTATATAGAGAACTCAAAAGTACATAACGAAGAGTTTCAAACCTAAACTCTAACTGTCCCTAAATCCAAAGCAATAAGGAAAAAGCTGTTACAAGCCAGCGGAAAACTTTTACCACTATTATACCCCTATGTGATACAAGTAACTATTATATCATACTGAAGCCCCATTGCTACATTTTGAACTTGATTGTAGCGGCGAAGATGGGTATATGAGAAATGAGTAAAAATAAATGTGAGAGGGAACCCTCAAACACGAAGTATGACTATTGAAATGAGTGAAAAATGGGGAAAATTGATAGTCAAAGTTATATAAATCATCCTGTTTTATTGTAGACACGTGGTGTACCGGTGGAATCTCATCTTCGGTCACGTGACGAGCTATTGACCAATCACGGCTTGAGTGCTACTGAAATGGCTGCTATAAGATCAAGGCTACAAGAACTGAAAGAGTTAAGGAAGAACATGACAATGGTCGATAGGGCTTGGGTAAGTAAAGGAGGCAACCTTTCAAGAGTATCTAATATAATAATCATTAAAATGTTGTTATCTTAATCATGATTATGTGGAACCCAGGGAAACCTAATCCTCTCAAAGAAACTCTGTCATGTATTAGTTTCCGTAGGAAGCTTGGTCTCACTTATTGGCATTTACCCCTGAGTATTCATAAAAGTTGATTTTATAGATAGGAGGTATTACTTTTTTTATTTTTTTATTTATTCACTTGAAATCATAATACAGCCCTTCGGCGCATAGTGGCAGATCTTCCAGTAGCTGCCAGCTTTACAAGTTGCTGGTTTGTACCTTATCTAAAACATAACGTAGGAGAAAAGGTAGAAATTCCATCACACATCCAGTCAAATGCTTAGGAGTTTAAATCAGATTAAAGCCATATAGTTACATAGCTAAACTGTTTCCTTGATTAAGAGTACAGAAGTAGTACATAACTTTTGAGAACTCATACAATTTTCAATCAATATAAATTGCAATACACATAATTATGTAATAATCTTTTTCCTATCACACATCATAAATTGTATTTTGCTAATTTACTTTTACTGAATGCAAAGGAAATATTTGGGGAAATCGGTCAACTAAATAGAGTCTTTTCCAGACCTAGCTGTCACTGTCTAGTGGGGTTGTTTGTATAGGTGTGGCCATCGTGAACACTGGGCAGTGGGGGTTTGCCACCTGTTATGTAAAGCTGATAAGCATTGACTGGGGCTCTCTGAATGGCTGGAAACTTTTATTATTAAAGAATATATCCCATGCACACACAAATGCAGACAATGCGAGTATCAGAAAAAAGACAAATATTGGTACTATTGATGCATGTAGACAGAATTCTCTAACTTTATATACATCAAAAGTTATGGATGGTTGAATATCTACAAATTACATAGGCTCAATGTGAAAATAACCCCTAGCTTGTCTGGGCAACAGCCCTGTCATTAAGCTCCACACTAGGTGGCGTGGTCTGGAATTTCATCTATTCAATTGATTCAAAAATTGTTTTTCCACTCTTTCAGCTGGACAACACACTACCAAACCTGGACCAAGATGGCGACCTTTTTGATGGCTGTTCTTGGATGACGTCAGAGCAAATTGATCACGTGATTCTCATCGTCAAAGCCCGGATGCAGGAAAGCAAGTCAGAGGAGAATACAAGTGGATTGGGAAGAGAAGAGTTGGATGTCACATATACCCAAGTTGATAAACTTAAGAATAATGGCAAACGCCAAAGACGAAATATAGAAGATTTCTCCAAAATGCCCAGCCGAAAATGGCAGAACCCAATATTCTACAAGTTTGATGGGACACACAGTAAGTTGATGGATGAATGGTGTGTAATTTTGTATTGGTCCTTAGTGTGTACATGTTAAATAGAATAACAATCTTGATATGACCTCCTATCCTTTCCCAGGATACTTTCCTCAAGTTAGTGTCATTGTAATTTTGAAGAAATGCATGTATAACGGGCAAATTGTGCACTATGCAACACTCCAAGTTATGTAATTCCATAGCGTAGGTATGAATATTATTTATAAAACTTCACAGTAGAGAGACTTAGTCATTTAAACCATGGAATACAACAATAGAATGAGATGGATATAACGTAATCTGAAACAATCCTCATTGATGTCATTAAAGGGAGCCAAATCCAATAAATTTGATGAAATTTTCCAAACTCAAATAATCATGGAAATCTATTCCTTGAGCCTATTTCTGGCCCATGTTAAAATCTAAACCATGAAATATGGTAAAAAAAAAAATCATTACACACACATTTTCTTTGCTCAAATCAATTAATGTGGATCCACAAAAATAGGGTTTGTTTAAAAACAAATGCAAATATTACCATCTCTTGTGGCATTCTACTTCAGTTTGAGCTAGTTTTCACAGGTAATACTTTACCACTGACCTTAACTGGACTCATCTAACATATTTGTATACTAATCTTAGTTATGAAAATTTTGTAAATTTTATTGGTTTTGGCTCCCTTTAAGTAACTATGGAAATGAATTCTAAGAGTCTAACCTTAAACAGTGGTACAGTTTAAACCATGAAAACTAACTTGATTTTAAGTTGAATTAAATAAAACTCCTGTCTTTCCTGTCTCTAAAACAGCAATGTTTGTAAATAACCAATTTTGGTGGGTCACCAGAATTGGCCAGGGACATGCTTTATTGTATTTTGATGAAGTTAATGGCTGTTTTCACCATCTATATTTCATTATGGTCTTCAGTTATGGTCATAGAATGTATTTCGATAGTTAATACATTTTACCAAATTTTGACCCGATATTGGTTTTGGCTCCCTTTAATTGTTCAGCGCCTGATGAGGAGGCAGTCATCAGGGCAGCCCTACACCACTGGCAGGCCCACACCTGTCTACACTTCTTTGAGGTCAACGAGGAAGCACTCATACCCTTCAGCCACATCATCTTCACCAGCTCATTCTACGGGTGAGCAGCTCATTTATATATTGAGTTTTTTTATTTTGTTTATTGATGTGAAATGAATTATGATTAATTTTAATTCAAGCAGATGCAGTTCCCATTTTTCCTGTATTTCATGCACCTGCAGGCTAAGTTTGTAGCAATTTGTAGACAAAAACTGAGGAAAATGAATAGGAGTTTTTGGCTAAAGAAAATATCAAATGAAAAATTATCAAAACTGACATAAGAAATAACAATAACATACAGATGCAAAACGAAAAACATCCAGATGCTACCTTTTCAGATCCTTCAACAATAGGTAATACCATGAATGATAAAATGTTGTATATTTAAGGCTTGTGAGAGGATATGAACTTTGATTTAGCCTGCAGGTACACCAAAATCTATACAACAAACCAGAGCATCGCGTCTGGGAGAATTATCAATCTAATATTGCTACGATGAAAAGTATGAGGAGGTAAAGAATTCTTTGTGCCTTTGGGTCCTAAGGTTCCAAGATAAATCAATGTACACATTGCAGTGACAGAAAAAGCTTCATTTTTTTCCACTTGATTTTCATTTCGTTCAATGTATAATCTTAGTTATTGCAAACCTTAAGGCCGTAATCCACATATCAGAAATGTGCTGCCGATTTGGAGCTTCTAAAATTTTGGCATTGCTGATATATTCTCGGCGACATTGATGATAATGTATACCAACGTGTCAGTAATTATTTCCTGTTGATTTTTGACTGGCCGTCAATCTCACACTTTCGGCCGCCGATATTGCACTTTCGGCTGCCAATATCACGCCCAAAATGTGGACTGCTAGTATAGAATTTTAATATGGGGAGGGTCCATATTGGTAAACCACACTTTCGGTATGTGGAATACGTCCTGTAACTTGCAAATTTTCCATTAGTATCAATTTCCCTGTTTCAGATGCATGTCTTTCATTGGAAAAACCAACAGCGAGTCTCAGCTCCTTAACCTCCATTCTCGGTGTCTCAAAAAGGTAACTTGTAAAATCATATTACAGAAATTATATAATGATATCTATAAAAAGCTGATATATGCTATTATTGTTAACAAAAGTTTTTTTTCATCTTTTGCATATTTCAGTTATCACTTATAATAGCTGTAGCAATATAATCACTTAGTATAGGCAGTATTGCATATAAGATCACGAGTCAAATTTGCTAAGATTTATGTTCCACGACCTAACTTCTCAAAATCTGAGGGAGGTTCTGACACCTTCCAGACACCCTTGGAATACCCCCCACCCCTGTGGCCCGTCGCATAACCAAACTCTCGCAAGAGGGAGCGATTAAGGATGGATTTGTTTTTTTCTTGCTGTTTTTTTCTCTCCTTGTTTTTGGAATGTGCCAATTGTCCCTGTTGCGATGGTTTTGCACACACTTTGAAGTTAATTTAATTGATTGATAAATACATTTCCGCCACTTACCTCCTATATATTTTATAAGATGAGGGACACTGCTATTATTTGCTGAAAACAGAATATTAAAATTAACACCCCAAAATGTCCCCCCGGGACATGAAAGAAAAGGGGTGGTCAAACCATCCCTGTAAGGATGAAAGGTGGATTCGCTCCCTGTTGAACAGGGAGAGGTCTTTTGAAATGTGCCAATGTTCGCTACAGCGAGACCCGTTATGCGACGGGGCACTGGGGTATATTCCTATCTGAACATTAGCCCCAGTGGAGCGTCGCATAACAAAAGTGTTGCAACAAGGACAACCTTAAACAAGGATGTTGCTGTAGCATTGGGTCCTGCTGTTGAATAGTGACTGTTCTACTGAATTAATTTTGATTCTGTAAAGAGTTATGGAAAAAAGACATTTAGATCATAAATTCCTGAAATTTTCAGCCAGGAAAAATGATTAGAAATGTGTGAAAATTGGTGCTGATTTTTTTTTTGCAAAACAGAGATAGTTTGACCATGTGCCAAAAATTGCTCCTTATTTTTGTTATGTGACTCACCACAGTGCACATATTCCACCGCATAACAGGTGTCCCTGTTTGGAAAGTTGGTAAATGTACAAACAGCGAGATACAGCAATGATACCTACTTGGCACATTCAAAACCAAAAACTATGCATAATCCAAGAGTTCTTTAGCTATGTTTTTCTTATACAAAATATCCTAAGGAACATGTTGAAATAAGGAACTTTCCTAAAATTGCCAGTGTGTAAGAAGGGTTTCAGTTTTAGGATAACATCCTTCTTCAAGAATGGTCACAAAAATGCATTTTGACAATGTATGCTATGGTAGTACCTACTTTAGTATTTACATGGAGCTAAAATATCCTTGCAGTTTGGCATCCCTGTCCATGAGATTGGTCATACCCTCGGTCTGTGGCACGAACACCAGCGGTGGGACCGGGACGACAACATAAGGGTTGTTGAGCAAAACATTGGTGCCTACCGTTCACAGTTCTGGAAACATGAGACAGAAACATATGATCTACCCTATGACTTTGGGTCAGTCATGCACTATGCCCCCAAGGTAGGGATAAGAGTACTATACTTCAGCTGGAGACGAGTAAAAATAGAATGATGTTATATATGAATACCTATTAAAGTATTATAATCACCATATTCTACCACTCCTAGATTTTATAAATGATCTTGCAATGGATGTGAAAACAATTTAACTTTGAAAACTAAATTTTAAGATTGTTATATAATCTAGGGAAACCTAATCACCATGGGCCAAATGAAGAGATGCATATTAATTATGATAACATTCTATCTTTACAGTCAGCCCTATTCATGCCTTTTTCTTCATTATTCACTTAGTATGACTCATAGACTTTTTGAGAGTCTTATCTCACAAGTCACTTGCATCTGAAGTGAATATGACTAGGATGAGTGTTCCTAAAGGGCCATACCCACTAGGTGATTATGCCTGAGTTGGTCGACAGATCGGCACTAAAATCTTCCCTCAGAGTCGGCCGACGACTCAGATCAAACAGGCACATTTCAATATGCCATACTGACTGGCGATCATAAGGATCGGCTGACTATCCAAGTTGCTCGTCGCCAATCGCTGGTAAAATCGTCTAGTGGGTATGTGGCCCGTCGCATAACGGACTTTGCAACAGCGAGGATTGTCCACCCCACTCCCGCAACAAGGACGTCCCTGTTGCGATGGGTTCCCTTGTTGATTTGTGGCTGTTCTGCTCAACCGATTTTAATTCTGTAAAAAGTTCTGGAAACTAGACATTTAGATCTTAAATCCCTGAAATTTTCATCCCGGAAAATTGATTAGAAATGGGTGAAAATTGATGCCGAATTTCACGTATAACAGGGAGACTTTGCCAACCCCCCCCTGTTTTAAGGAGCGATATCGTTCCTTCCGTTATGCGACGGGGCAATGGGGCTTAAGTTGAGACAAATTTACAATATAATTTTTCTTTTGTATTTTTTTTTTTTACATAGGCAGGCTCGGTGACTGGTGGCTCCACCATTGAGACCCGGGACCCCCTGTTTCAGAGGAGCCTAGGCCAGAGAACAGGACTTTCCTTTTACGATGCTAAGGCTGTCAATATGGCCTACTGCTCAAGTAAGATAATTGTTTTTTCAATGACTGTTCATATGTCTGCTCTCTGTATAATTATGTCAACTAGATAATCCTACTATTTTAGTTATTATTCCTAATACAAGAGGGAAATCATAACAATTTCTTGCATCATTGTGCTACATCGGTCCTTACAAATATTCCTTGGAAAATTATCAGGACAGTCCAGGGAATAACAACCAGAATTCCCTATTAATCTGGGGTTATTTTGAGCAAATCTGAGGGGGTTGTCAAAAATTTGGTGGGGTACATGATCAATCCTACCCAATCTCATTTAAATTTCGCTTGGGACTTACAATTGGTGAGGAGAATAGGTGACAGACACTATCAAATCATCCACGTTTTGTTATGACACTTATTCGATTGAATTGACCAAACGATCATCCTTCTGCAGACAACTGCCCGAGGCCCTTAGGCCGGGGGTGCTCGCAGGGTGGGTACCAGGACCCCAGGGACTGTAGCCGGTGCAGGTGCATACCCGGTCTGAGCGGGAAGTACTGTCAAACTGTGGCCCCCTCTACACCAGGTATGATGAACTTTCTTTTGTTATTTTGTTATTTCAACCTTTCTATTTTACATTGAAAATTGTTTTCTGTGTTGGTGATTTCAGCTCGTTGCACGTTGCGACATTTTGAAAACCTACAAAAGAATTGTGACGGAACAGTCCTATCTAGGATCGAGAAATTTGGATTCAAATCAGATATATTACATTAGAAGTTTGGCCACATGCATAGCCCAAGCAAGAATATTAATATTATGACGTTATCATAATGCCGCAGCAACATTCTGTTTAGTTCTGCTATGGTTCTTGGTACGTTATTTTGATGGCACCCAAAAATGTCTTTACATCTAACATTGCAACGTTTCACTGTAACATTATTGTAACATTCGTGTAATGTTCTTTTATGTCCTAATAACATTATTATAACATCCTTTATTAGTAAGGTTTTAACTCCACTAGAATATAATGTTATTATAGCATTCTTTCTTAGTTCTTGTTACTTTGCTGCTTACCCGGGGGGACCATATTTGACTGATACACTTGTTAAAGCACATGTAGGCCTAATTCTGCCATTTCAGGCTGTGGGGGCATTGTCGAGGTGACACAGGAGGGAACGACGTTGACCTCACCCGGTTATGACATTCATGGTTTTTACCACGATCGAACTGAGTGTAACTGGCTTATAAAGGTGAGGCACATAAATCAAATATGGTAAAGACTAAAGAAAGTGAAGAAAGGAAACATAAAAGTGTTAATTTCATTTAAATTGCTATTAAATAAGAAAAAAAAACTATTGAAATATATTCTATGGCCATAGCCTAGGCCTATGGTAAAATATAGACTGTGAATACAGACTTTAACTACATTAAAATAGGTGAAAACTCATCCCAGGTCAATTTTGGTGACCCACCAAAATTGGTTTGTTTACAAACATTGCAGTTTTCAGGCATACATGGCATAAATATTAGGGAATTTAAGTGAACTTAAAACTAGTTATCATGATTTATACTATACCAGCTAAAGTTAGACTCTTAGAATGTATTATCATAGTTATTTGAGTCTACCAAATTTTATCATATTTTGACACAATATTGCTTTTGGCTCCCCTTAAGGCCTATATATAATTATGATGAATTAGAACAGATAAAAGTGAAAGATTTAACCCTTTAGCCCCCAATCCGGCCATAGCCGCCCGAGGGTGTATTCCCCAATCCGGCCGTAGCCGCCCGGAAAATGGAAAATTTTCCATTAGTTTTCCATAATTTTTCCAAGGAGAACACTATTATGAGTATTCAATGTACAAAATTGGCCAATATATCGTTTAAAAGCTGATTTAATTTCCTATCTAATGCTACAAACCCCATGATTATAACATCTATTGTTAGGTGTTGGCTAGCCTTTGAACTTCATCAATTAAAAGGAATTTAGGGAATTCCAGAGGGAAATCCATGGAAATCTTGGGGAAATCAAGCAATTCATTATTGCAACCTGTGGGGTCTAAAGGGTTAAACAAAAATTGAACTAGAAACTGTACAATAAAAAGTATAATATAAAAGAAAATCTATTGGGGATATGTAAATTTGATATGTGTACAATATGTAAAAGAATTGATATATGAAAAACAAAAATACAGCAATTTAAAAAAAGATACTTTTAAGAAATGTGTGTTTCTTTTGTTAGGCCCCTGCCCATCATCAGGTACTGCTGGTGTTTGAGGGTGACTTTGGAGTATACTGTGACACCCAGGAGACATGCTACCACTGGGTGGAGGTTAACTATAGGAGGGACCTCAGCTTACCTGGACCAAGGTTAGTAATAGAGGGAGTGAGTAATAGTTTGTTTGAGGGGGACTCCGGGTTGCACTATGACACTCGACAGTGGCTATACGTGCGACAGTCGAGCATGAGGCTGTATCGTATATAGAATTTCTCATATATGCGGACATAGGGTAAGGTGGCATATTTGGTATTTCTAAATCTTTATATTGCAGTAATTAGATGAAACCAGGAAAAAAGAAGAAAAAAGGGGGGTTCGGGGGCTTAGTCCCCGATTTAACAATCTTTCTAAATCATTTATAATATATAGTTATTTACTAGAATATCCGCGTATATAAGTATCATTGCATGCGCTAGCACAACTCCGCACGTACAGGCCTTCCTGTCTGCGTGGACTTTACATCCCCTCATACACAGGGCTACCTCCATGTGTGGACCTGACCACCGCATATACAAACAATTCTCTGTGCGCGGGTATCTGGTGCCATGCCCATGTGTCTATCTCCAGCCATGACACTCAGGCGATGTGCTACCACTGGGTGAGGTCTAGGCCTACTGATGTAGCGTCAGCCCAATTTTAAGATCACACACATTTAAATCTGTTGTTAGGCCATAGGCAGAGCATCTCCACATCTGCACAGTGGGAAGTAAATTCTGCAGCTAAGTTGTAGTGATCAGGCAGGACTGAAGCATCCAGACTTTTAGAGCTGTTCAAACCATAGGTTCGTGAGACCTCCGTAGATAGGCTAGACTTTGCCTAGGAACCTTTGGATATGAGAGCTGAGTGTAATTGGTTAAGGACTGTTGAAATGCTAACGGGAAGTCAGTGCCTTATACCACATGTGTTGGACAATAGTAATGAAACATTCTTTAACGTGAGTGTTCTTGTCAACTCTTGATGATAGAACTACATTCGGAGCTGACTCATGGTCTAGCAATGGAGGACTGCCACTTGGATAAGCTAGGCGAAAGGAATAATGAGTTGAAAGAAAAAGTCTTACTACTCCTTATAAATAGCATTTAAGTAAAACCTAATGGTTCTTTGAGGTGACTTTGGTGTATACTGTGATTTCACTGGGTTAGTTATAGGGGGAGTAAACTGTAGGTTAACTACAGGAGGGATCTCAATCTACCCAGACCAAGGTTGATAACAGAGGGATGAGAAGGTAATTGTTGTTTTATATGATCCAATAGATAATGGTCATATTTGCTGCAAGAACACTTGAAACATTGAAATGTTGAAATGAATTTAGAAGATGAATATAGGGTCATGCAGCAGGAATTCTATCCCTAGATCAGTGTTGTTGTACATGTATAGATGACCATTAGAATTGAATAGATAATTGTTGGTAAGCGCAAGTGAACTAAAATACTGATATTGCCGCATGAATGAAGCCCCATATCCACTAGACAATTTTATCGGCAATGGACGATGGGAAACGGGCAGAATCACCCGATTCCTATGAACCCCTGTTAGTATGGTATATTGAAAAGTGCAGGTTTGATCTGAGTCGGCGATAAAATCGGCCAATTTCGGGGGTATAATCGGCCAATTTTAGCGCCGATCAGTTGGTCGACTCTGTACAAATCGCCTAGTGGGTATGGGGCTTTAGAGATCATAGCAGGCTGGTAAGTTGAACACCTATTAGGTCACCCCTTTTATGATCAGCATAGGATACTAAAGACCTATTCTTTCCAGGAAGTCTCAAAGAACTTCCCCCCTTTTCAAAACAACATATTGAAACACATAGTTAATCTTTCACATAATAGTCTGTAGTGCAATGCATTAGACGAAGCAAACACATACGTTGGATAATTCTTACAAATGTTCAAAACAATTTCTTTGAATATAATATCAAGCACTTTGAAAAATGGTGAAAAATGTATTAATTCTATTGGTTGTCGATCCTGATATATAATTAATGTAATTGTCTTAAAAATACATGATGTGAGCCGGTCGGCAACAAGTGAGCAACTAATTCCAAATCTTTGGTGTCCTGATTTATATATAGCAGCATTAACAACTAGGAGGAACCATGGTTACTGAAAGACTACATTACTTGTTTCTCCAGAAATATTTATTGTGACGCATTAATAGATAATTCTGCTTCATGTTGTCCCATACCCATACCCACTAGGACATTTTTAGACAATCGGTGGACAAATCGACAATAAAATCGGCTGATTCTGAGGGTAGAATCAGCCGATTTTTATTGCCGATTCAGATCAAACATGCACATTTCAATACACAGTACTGACAGGTGATCATAAGAATCAGCCGATTCTCCCAGTCGCCTTTCGCCCTTCACTGGTAAAATCGCCATATGGGTATGGCGCTTAACTCAAAATCATAAATATCCATCCCCTTATTCAGGTTCTGTTGCTACGACCTGCCGACAGTGGCGCTTCTCTCGGAGGGCAGGGAGATGCTGGTGACTTTCAGGTCTAACTTTACCACCTACTGGAGCAACGCCAGGAGGGGGTTCAAGGTCTCTGTAAGAGCAGGTAGGCAAAAATCAATTCTCCCAACCACGTATAGCTGATTTACAGTATTTAAAGCACCTGCAGGCTAATTTGGGCTGATTTTGTCGACAAAAGTCCTAGAAATACGATAGAGAATAAACAAATAATAATTATTGATAAAATATCCATTTATAATGGATGAATTTTCAAATGACTCAAAAATTTTAAATGTGTAGGGATACTGATTTAAGAAATAATGGTGCTTAGTTTTTCAGAATGTTAATATACAAATAATGATACAATTAATGAAATTTCATATAGAAAAGCCTTGAGTTTTGTCAGCATATTACCCAGAATGCATCCTGCTTTAGGCTAATCTGCAGGTAAAGTTTCAGAAACTGGCTATCCGTGGTAGGGAGAATTGGGAGAGTACTTGTGAAAAGGGACCCATTGGGCTATCTTGCCATCTTGCGGCCATCAATTTTAGGGTTATTTTCTGATCATTATTAAATCACTTTACAATATTTAAGCTTATAGTAATTACAGTATCTAGAAATTATGCTCTTAGTTGGGTCAATAAATATATACATATAGACAAATCTAAATTTTGTTATTTTGAGAAAATTTGGACTTATGTGAAATTTGATAGAAATTATTGTGACAATCAAAAAGATGATAGACACCAATACATTATGGGACTTTCGAAATAGAATATTTTTTACCGTCGAAGAACAACGTCAACCTGATCTTTATCCAGACTAAAATCTATTTTTTTCTATTCATATTCAAAATAGCAAAGGGAAATATTGGTAAAGTTATCATAACGATGGAAACATTCATAGCAGTTGGGTTTTGATCGGAGGATTATTGTTTAAGAATAAGGAAATGTATCATCATACTGTAGATCTGATTATAATAAGTGCATCCTATAGCAATGCTCATATCAAATCAGAAGAAATTCTTCTGGTTGACAAAAATAGGATAATCGAGAAATTATCTTTTATTAATGCTTCTTTGTCCTAGAACCAATGACTGAGATAGAGGCCAAGGATCCTGATATAAATGAGGAACATATCCCTGAGGTTAAGGATGTACCAGGTAAGAACTGCAGGTAGTTTAATATGAATACTCACAAGGGATGGATCCAGGATTGTAGAAAGGCAGGGTCTGCTCATTTGCTTATAAAACATAAATACTACAATGTTGTATTTGGATGCATACGCGTGACGTTTTTTTCCCTCTATGCATTACATTGATGTCAAATAAAAGTACTTTTTTCTTGTTTATTTTTTGTGTGTATATGGGGTTGGTTAGAAATCCCTGTACCCCCCTAAATCCACAAATCAGAAGAAGTCCCATCAGTCGCCCTCTGTCCCCTCCACACCTCTCCAGGCCATATATTAAAGGGTGAAGTCATGTCAGTTGCCCCCTCTCCCCTCCTCACCTCCCCGGGCTGCATACTAAAGCCTTATAACCACTAAGCTACTTTTGCAGCAACTGGCGACGGGTGATTTGGGGAGTCGGCCGATTCTCTAGTGTCGCCTGTAAGTATAGTATATTGGAATGTGCATGTTTGATATGAGTCAGCGCTAAAATCTGCCTACTCTTCTAGTAGAGTCGGCCGATTTTAACACCTTGAATCGGCCGACTCTTGTCAAAATCACCTAGTGGGTATGGGGCTTTAAGAAAGAAGTCCTGTTAGTTGCCCCCTATCCACTTTACACCTCTCCAGGCTCTACATTAAAGGGAAAAGTCCTATTTGTCACTCCCTGTCCATTCCACACCTCTCTCGGCCACACATCAAAACAAGAAGTCCTGTCAGTCACTCCCCTCCACACCTCTCCAGTGTGAATAATTATTAAAAGGAGAAGTCCTGTTAGTTTCCCCTTGTCCACTCCACACCTCTCCATCGATTCTAGAGGTCCTGTCAGTCGGCCCCTGTGCTCTATACAATGTACATAACATTCTCCACATAAGGCCTGGTACCCACTTGGGCGACTAGATTACAAAAATCGGTGGCTACTAACGTGGTTAGTCACCCTGACATACTTAACCATGGCTCTGTGATGTATGCCGATTAAACCACTAGTCGCCATAATTTTCTTGGAAATTTTGACATGTTTAATAATTCTCCATAGCCACAGGCATCTAGTTAATTGCCGAGTGACGTACTAATACTTAAGCGTTCTCTAGTCACCCACAGATTTATAACAAGAGCGTCCCAACGTGGGGATAATTTTTTTTAGTTGATGGGTGACTAGCTATAGCCAGTTGCGCAGCAACTATCATTTCCTTCCTGATCACTATTGAAAACCACTAATTGCCATTGTTAGTCACCCAAGTGGGGAAGTGGCAATCAACTACTGCTGTCCAATTAAGACAGAGAATCTTACCAAAATTTCAGTTTAAAGTGTCTGCTGTCTACACAAGACAGGAGTCCCTTAAACACAGCAAATTCTATATTATAGTAAAGAGAGATCCTTCTGGGACCAGGAGATTTATCCACAATAGAGAGGTATCACATTAAGATATAGTCCATTATAGACAGAATAAGCCCATCCCGTATTGGGTATATCCCAGGGTTGGACAAGGGTTGGACAAAATTACAATATAAGCCATCCTTGTTTCCAAGGATTGGGGTAAATGAAATAAGCAAGTCTCATGTTTGTCTATATCTCCAAGTACTGCTTAAACATTATGATTTCTTAAATCTTATTGATTGACACATTTGCAGGTTTGCTAGCCAATCAAAAAGCTGTATTTAGGGAATAATAGGGTTGGACATTATAATCCAGGCAGACAGGCTTTAACATTGGTTCCTATGGGGAAAAGGCCAAAACATGAAGCTGATTTTTACAAATCTTAGCAGCAACCTGTAACAAAATTGCTTTGGTTACTTTTGTATTATCCAACTGTTTTCAGATAATACGTTCAGAGCCAATTTTGGAAATATTTAATGGTAAACATTAATGTTAGAGGAAACTGGGATGGCTTATTGACGGAATTTGAATGATGTTATTTCTGATAGGTACAAGCTGGAGCTCTTGGGGACGATGTCAGAATAGTGAGTGCAAATGTGGGGGCTGCAGTATATCTTCAAGGCACAGGTTGTGTGGTGTGACAAGGTTAGTAAATGTTTGAACAACTGTTATACAAAAGAAAACGCTGAAGAGTCAATCAAACTCAAGTGGCCCGTCGCACAATGGATTTTTGTTGTGAGTATCAAACAACGAAAGCACAGTCACAAACGAATTTTTGCTTAACAACAAAATGTTTCGTTGTAACGAAAATGCAATATCTCTGGTTCTAATGAATGAAATTGATTCTATAAAATGTTATAAAAAGGGAAAAAATTAGAAAAAAATCAGTAAAAGTTACAGTTCTTTGAGGGCATTCTAAATATAGAGAAAAAAATGTGTCAAAACGTTTGTTGTTAAGATAAAAGTAACAAGGAAATGTTTCATTGTTTTTTTATTTTCTTTGTTACAAAAATCAGTGTGCAACGGGCCAAAGGGCGCCTTTGCAGGCTTGATGTTTTTTGTAGACATGTATAGTAGTCAGCAAATTGACATGTATCAGATTGTTACATTTTTCATCAGAATTTTAAGAATTTATGTGTACATACTTTTAATGTAGAAGAACCCATACCCATTTACTTGACTGAAGTGTTGCCTCTATTGACTAATTTTTAGTATCATTTCTATTAAAAATCAGTTTATTTTTGTGGTGACTTAAATCAAAGATATACAATAACCTAAGATCTAGGAAAAGCTTGTCTTTGATTGCTAAAAATAAGTTTGCATCATTTCAGATGCTCAGGAATTGATGCCAGAACTGAAACCAAAATTTGTGATGAGATCTGTACAAAATTGGACAAGTACCTCAACTTATCAGGCAATATCATTGAAATGTAAGTGGACTCAACTTATCATGGTAGTCGAACATGAGTGAAATTAGTTTTTGTTTAGTGTGGTTTCCTGGCTGGTGTTCTGTAATCTTCTCACTTTTCTTGAAATGTGTCTTATCTAAAGGAGTAGAATTCAAATCAATGTTCTTATGTATTATTTATTTATTTTCAGGCCCTGTCCAAAATGCTGTGAAGGCTTTATCCCAGAAGGCAAATTGTGTGTTCCAAAAGCATGACAAAAGCAATGATGCAAATACTTTCTTGATATTATTCTACACTATTGTTGCATATTGATTTGAAAACTTTTTTGGGGGAGCATGTTCGCAGTGCCTGTGCCAAACACAATGTGAAAACCAGTATGAAATACTTTTGTATCCTATAGCTAATCTCTAATATGAAATTTACCTAAAATTTTATCAGATTTTTAATTGAAGTCATAATAAATACTCAGGATATTTGTGTTGCTATTCATTCAGGTTCCGGAATTCCACATAACTATGAAATACGCTATTGTAAGAATGTGTTATGTTAGTTTTACCAAATCTGTCATAATCATACACACAATTATAATATGTTACGTTAAATGATTATTACAACATGTAGCCTGTCACATAATGGCACGGATAATAGCAAAATTAATGATGTTCTTGCCACATCACACTGTTTACTGTTGTGTAAAATTCAAGCATCAAATTTCACACGCTTATAATCTTATACCGTTATACAAAATCCAACAGCAGATTTAACCCACTTAAATTATATTGATTTTTTCTGAGCTGAAGACTTCAGGAATTTTAAATCCAAATGCCTACTTCTAGAACTGTTTATAGACAGAATAACTGAGTTATTATGGTATAATCTCTAAGTGAGGGGTGTCGCATATCAACCATCCCCGCAACAGGGTCATCTGTGATGTAACCGATGACGTCACGGGGAACGCCCGCTCGAGCAACATGAACATTGCACAGAGCATGCGCAATGACTATAAAGTTTCCCCCTTGTGGATAATAACCACTGATGTTTATCACTTTAACATTATGAATAAAAACATACATTTTATGGAGTTTGATTTTTTAGTTACATTCCTTGGAGAATTAAGGGAATTTCTGGAGAATGACTCATCTGCCAAAGTTCTATGGAGTGTGGATTACATCTAGGCCATGTTTGTTAAATAGTACAAACCAATTGTTATAGTTTATACCATTTAAACATACGTCTTACGGTCAAGGGGCATGGTTGAGGAGGGTCAATGCTCAAAAGAGTCTCTGTTGGCCGATTGTAAAGAATAAAGTAGGTTATATAAGACTTAACCGTTTACACCCCTTTTAGATTGTGTTCACTATAACTGCCTGTCTCGAATTAGTTTCCTGCTAAAATTAATCCTGTTGCAATTTGTGTCAAACCAAGAGCATAACTCTTTGACAGCAACACTCTCTGACCAAAGACATTTTCACTTTAGAATATAAACAATGTCTTAAGCCCCATACCCACAAGACAATGCGCTGATGATCCAACATTGATGAGCGTTGGTCGTTGGCGTTGGCCTTGGCTTCAGCCTCACATTATCAAACATGCTTAATTTAGATTTGTGTACTTGTCGGCATCAGTGCCAGTCATTGGTGCTGAGGAGTACACTGATTGTGTGTTGGTATGCCTTGTTATTCAGAGTCGGCCTACGTTTGTGCCAATGTCGGTGCTGATTGGACCAAAATCACCTAGCACATATGGGGCTTTAGGCTATTGTTTGTGAATTTAAGTTTCTTTAACATTTATTTGTGTCATCTACTTCAATGCTGTCTTATTAATGAAGTTCAGTGACAAAAGCTAGAATGTAAATGGCAATGTAAAAAGTAAAAGCAAGATGGATAATCATGCTGTAAGTAACCAACGAAGGAATGGGTGTATGGTGACTTAAGATTTTGCATTATTTTGTATAATGAGACCTTTTTTTACTTGTATACATCATTGTACACTGAGACAAAAAGAAATGCAGTAAAAAAGAATATATAATATGAAGCGGCTGTCAAAAAAGGGTTAATGGTTCCATCTACATCATCATTCTGCCTGCACCTTATATCCCTAATGCTGATTGGTCTATGCACGAGATCTATGCCAATGTGTTTGTACATATATAGATTGTAGTGTAGTCTCTTTCAGGAAAACATTGGACAATGTCTGATCTAAGGAGAAAAGTTGGGGGAATATTCTTACTTCTGGCACTATGTTTCTTTACAACAGGGACAGCTGAAAGGATTTTGTTATTGCCCTATCCTTTTCATAGTCATGTTAGACAATTTGTAGCATTTGCAGACAAACTAGTTGACAATGGACATGAAGTTTACATGACACTCTCCTCAGGCTTTCCCACTTTACATCAGTTTCAGAATGGAAAGGTAAGTTACAGACTAACTTGCATGTGAATAATAGTTTTTATGCAATTTGTAAAATAGCACATAAAATGGTATTAAATTAACTTTGCAGTGGCAGATACAGGATTTTGGAAAGGCGGGGTGAGTCAGCATAAAGTATAAGTGCTAAAACAGCTTGCATTTGTCCATGTACACATGGCATTTCTCCTCTTCCTGTAGTTTAGGGGTCTACCAAAAGGGAGGTCATGACCCCCTGGAACCCTCCCCTGGATCTGCTCTTGCTTGGGTTGATAGCCTGAGGGCTGACCAAAAAACATCCACTACATTTTCTGAAAATGCATAACTGCCACAATGGGAAAATTTCATCCGACATCCATATAATTCTGTGTACAATTTTATACTAAAAGTGTGCAAAAATCAAGCACATTATTCATATTCATGTTAGGTAATACCTGTTTGCTTGCACTGAAATTTAAAGGCAATGAAACAATTTGGAAGTTGAAAAAGTTGAGAAAAAGTAGAAGTGCTATTGTGAGTATCAAAACTTTTTATGGGTATAGAATTTTTGTGAATACTTTTCAGTCTGCATCCCAATACTGTTTGACTAATAATCATGTCAGCCGATTACTGGAAATACTGAGATGATAATTGTGCATAGTATAATTATCAGAAAAACATCTCTGCAATTTCCAGGTTTATGAAAATGCATATTCATAGCCTAGAGCCTCTATCTAGCTTAGAAATTATAAAAATGAGAAAAATAATCTAAATTCATCCTATAACTGAAATTTTCAATAGTTTTCATTAAAGCTGAATACAATTAGAATTTTTGCATTTTGTTTTTATTGTTACTGGAATATTGATAGAATGACAGAACATGTGGATACTACTGCTCTGCAAATAGGCAGATCCATAGAACAAAATTAAGTTTCCCAAAATTGAAATTCTGAATTAAGGGACTGCTTGGTTACATTCTGCGAAAAACAGATTCCGAATATCTTACATAGAAGGGAAATGGCAGTATAATATTTTGTGAAATTGCATTTGGGGTTTCAATTATTGGCCCAGATTATCTATATTACATCTTAGCATATTTGAACACCATGTCTATAAATCAACTTTTTCCTAATTTGAGAATTTACATAATATGTAGAAACATGATTTCTTTCAGTATTAAATTCCCCAAGACATCTTTCTCATTTATTGTTTCAGACCTTAAGACTTCTTTTCTCAGATTATGTTAATTACATCAGAATAAAACCCAAGTAAATTAGAATGTTCATAATAAAACTACTTTCATTTATTAGTTACAACCTTTAATCTTCATAATAACTGTTCACCAAAATCTGTTTCTTTGGTAGAGCAATATTTTGTATAAAAATCCATGGTCGTTCATCAACCTTTTACAGATTAGGATTCTTACCTATGCTGCAACTGAAGAAGATTTCTACACAACATCTAAAGAGAAGATTGCATCAATGTTGAAGGATCTGATTGACAGAAGAAACATGATGTCAACATTCAGGCAAAATGTGCCAGAGTGGGAGAATATAGCAAAGAATCAACTCACCGACACTGAACACTATAGTAAACTAAAAGCATTGAATTTTGATTTAGCTATTGTTAGTCTGTTTCCCCTAAGTAGGTGTACTCTAGTCATACCATATAGTCTTGGAATCCCATATATTGGTGTTGCTACACTATTTGAACCATGGATTACAAGAAACCCTGTGTTGCCATCATTTGCACCTTCCAACATTGTTGCTGGAGAATTCACACCTAACATGAATTTTTGGCAGCGCTTATATAACACTTGGATTGCAATAGATTGGAATGCTTCACCACGTGTAAGGTACCTTGAAGATGAGTTTATCCAGAAATACATCAAGGAGAAACCACTAACCACAATTAATCAACTAGTTGGCCAATGCATGCTAGTTTTACTTGATGTAGATCCTCTCTTAGATTATCCTAAGCCTAAAATGCCCCATGAAGTCCTAGTTGGTGGTCTAACAACAAAACCTGCAAGGGCTCTATCCCAGGACCTTGAGGAGTTCATGAATTCTGCTGTTGATGGTGTGATTATCATGACATTTGGTTCATACAATTTCAATCTTGAATCCAATCTGTTGAAAGAATTCTTAAAAGCATTTGGTAAAATAAGGCAAAGTATTCTATGGAAGTATGTTAATCCTCCAAATAACCTTCCCCCAAATGTAAAAGTTATGCCATGGCTGCCACAGAATGACCTTCTAGGCCATCCAAAGGCCAAGATATTCATCACACACTGTGGAAATAATGGCCAAATGGAAGCGCTCTACCACGGTGTACCGATGATAGGGTTCCCAATGTGGACTGATCAATTGTACAACTGCCCAAGACTCAACTACCATGGATATGGAATCTGTCTGGACACTACAAAATTCAAAGCAGAACACCTTGTGAATGCTGTAAATGACATTTTGGAGAACACTTCATATACTGAGAATATTCGAAGAGCTTCGAACATTTTTCAAGAGAATCCAATGACCCCACAAGAACGTGCACTTTATTGGATCGAACATGTACTCAAGTATGGTGGTAGACACCTTCATTCACATGCCTTAGACATGCCTTGGTATGAGTACTTGATGCTTGACATTGTAGCCTTTATCTTCTGCATAGCAATTGGGGTTGTCCTGTCCATATACTTGATTGTTAGGGTTTGTATAAGGTTAGATTGTACCAAAGTAACTGTAGGTAAATGACCATTCATGAGATGACATTAGTTTTCTCTCTTTCTCTAAAGCTCAATCATAAGTTTATACAATTTTGGATTTCTGTATAAGGAGTTGATTTTAGTTGAATAATAGCAATATTTTTCTTAAGTGGTATGAAAGCTCTGATGGATATTTAATCAGGTATATAATATTGTAGTAAGACCATAGTTA
Organism: Lepidonotus clava; assembly: GCA_936440205.1. Lineage (NCBI taxonomy): Eukaryota > Metazoa > Annelida > Polychaeta > Phyllodocida > Polynoidae > Lepidonotus > Lepidonotus clava. Next base: position 14,200,398 of record OW387138.1, read on the forward strand.
TAGTGACTACAAAAAATACCTTTCTAAGCTGAGGCCATATCAGAATCATCCAATATTTGCCTCTTGTGAAAGTCATTCTCTTTTCACTATTTTGTCTTTTGGTTTCTTCCCCGAGAAGAACAGTGTCACTTTGTAGCTTTTTTAAACAGAAGACCTATCTGATGTGTGTGCAGTTTTACTAATATAAAGGTGTAAAGATGAGAGTCACTGCAAATTAAGATGCAATCTAAAGTTGGTCGGTATGATTAGGAGCACTCTTCACAGGGGAGAGAGACCTATATCTCATCTCATATATAACTATATCATTTCTATTTGCATTACCTTGAACAACAGGAAGACCATGTAATAATGTGCTGTTGACAATAAAATTGTCTCAAAAAAAGGAAAAAAAATTACACTAGTTACTTCTAGAGTACATTTCTGAGTCAACCATTTAACGAATACATTTTACAATGGTAGTGAGCACTTCCAATAGTATATCAATTGATTAACAAGTGCTGTAATATGATTTACTGCCTTTCTTTCCCGTTTCAATATTGAACACTAGCACTTTATCAAAATGAATGCCTTTCTGTTCATGAATACTGCTTATACCATACAATTTTTACAGAATAAAGAAAATAATTTTAGATTAATACCAAAGTTATAATACAACATTATCACTCATTTGAGGGCTCATAAAACTTGTATGAATTGCTTTGCTTTCCGGCAGAAATAGTTTTGTTAGTAATTTAAAATGGAATTAAATGAAATGGCTAAAAAAGATACAAATTAATAAAATTCAATAACTTGGTTTGTCTTTTATACATTGGAATTTTACAAGGTTGTGAGAATTGTTTTCGCACCTCAGAGACCTTAGAAATTGCCTAGTAGTCTGGTGGTCTAATCTAAAATCTCCCTAGAGCATTTTCTCATATTTGATTTTCTCAAATGTTGTGTTTACCTAGGCCTAAAATTATTAATGCTCAACACTCTTGAAAACCTGTCCCATATCAAGTGAGATGTTTTATTAAGTGTTATAAATTCTTATTTTATATCATCTGTTACCAGAACAAAATAGATATGAATATTTTCAGGAATTAGTTTAGGGTACATCCCTTTCCCATAGTGCATGTCTTTTTCTGGTCGGCTTCATGGATTAACTGCTTTATTTTTCAAGGAAATCCCTAGAGAACTTCTTTTATGGACACTCTTGTTCACCTTGTCAATTGGTAATACAACTGAAAGTCAGTGTCTTAAATTCCAATATATCTGAAAAAGAAACTGTTTATACTGGTTGTTTTTTATATCATTATTGATGCGGTCTTTTCAACCATGAATCAGAAAAAGTTCTTTGCTCATCTATTATAATATTCCATCAGTTACATTATGTTGGATATACATATATACATGCATAAATGTTGTACAGATGACATCACTTCTCCCAAAATGGGCTGGCCACCATATTGGTGATCATTTCAAAACCATTGTTATTAACGATTTTGAAATATTTAGAACAGACATTGTTGTCACATTCTAAATAAATTGAAATATTATAAATGATCATTTCCTTCAAAATTTATCAATCCCGTAGTCATGACGTTGTGGTCATGAACAATACACGGTGATGACCAAATCATGGTGATCAAGTTACCACATCATGACAAGGTCTATAGGTCAAGCCTATGGAGTATATCTAGGCCATGTTTGTAGAATAGTACAAGCCAATTGTTATGGTTTATACCATTACAACATAGATCTTACAGTTAAGGGGCATGGTTAAGGAGGGTCAATGGTCAAGAATGTCAAAAGTCAACATCAAGTAAGTATTTCATGGTCGATTGTGAGGAACAAAGTAGGTCACGTAAGACTTAACCCTTAAGATCCCTTTTAGATTGTGTTTACTAATTGTTGGTCTTGAACTTATTCCTACTGAAATCAATCACGTTGCAATTTGTGTCATACCATAGCATGACTATTTCACAACCCCTTCTGACTAGAGAAATATGCACTTTTAGAATACAAACAATATCTGTGGCTACTTATTGTGAACTTAAGTTTCTGTAACATTAATTTGAGTCTTCTACTCCAATGCTGTCTTATTAATGATGTTCAGCTGTGACAAAAGCTAGGATGTCAATGACAATGCAAATGATAAAAGCAAGATGGATACTCATGCTGTAAGTAACCGACTTAGGAATAGGTGTATGGTGAATTAAGATGATGATGATTGTTCGAGTTTATGGTCCATCAACAGTCGTGAATTAAGATTATATCACTCTAAATATATTGTGGTGTACAGTGTGGGTCTATCTGCTTGGTATATATGTATATATATATATATATATATATATATATATAACTATATTATGTTTATATGTATGTGTGAATACATCGATGTACTTTTTGCATACAGTATTTGAGGAAGAAAAAGAAGGAAGCATGTAAATAGACTAGAAATACATATCATGAATATCAGAAAAGGGTTATACTTATATCTACATAATCAATCCACCTGAACCTGTACCCACAATGTTGATTGATTTGGGCTTGAGATCTATGTCAATCTGTTTGTATATATAGATTATAAGTACTGCATCAATTCTCTTTCTGGAAATCTTTGGACAATGTCTGTTCTGAGGAGCAAAGTTGGAGGAGGTTTCTTACTTCTGGCACTATGTTTCTTTACAACAGTGACAACTGAAAGGATTTTGTTAATGCCATTTCCTTTTCATAGTCATGTTAGACAGTTTGTAGCACTTGCAGACAAACTAATTGACAATGGACATGAAGTTTACATGACACTCTCCTCAGGCTTTCCCACTTTACATCATTTTCAGAATGGAAAGGTAAGTCAGTGACTAACCTGCATGTGAATAATTTTCATGCAATTTGTAAAATAATACCTAAAATGGTAATTAATCCTCTGGTTGATAGTAGCTAGAGGGCAGACCAAAAAACATCAACAACATTTTGTTAGAATGCATAGACAGTCATAATTGGGGAATTCTGTCCCATTACTTCTACACAATTTGGTGTACATGGAAATGTATTCTAAAAATGTGCAAAAATCATGCACAATATATGAATGTTCATATGTAAAACAGTTTGGAAGTTGAAAAATTTGAGAAAAAGTAAAAGAGAAATCCACAAAATGTCAGTCTCACAATAAAAAATAGTGCTATTGTGAGTATTAAAACATTTTGTGGGTATAGAATTTTTGTGAATGTTTTTTACTATTTTACTGTTTGACTAATATTTATTTAGCCAGTTACTGAAAAATCTGAGATACTGGTTGTGAATAATATATTAGAAAATCATATATATATCGATTGCATCAGAAGAAAAGCTAGGTCACACAATAAATTAGAATGTTCATACTAAAATACTTTCATTTTTAAGTTACACACTTTAATCTTCATAATACCTGTTCACCAAAATGTGTGTGTGTTGGGTAGAGCATTATTATGTTTGAAGGGTTCCTTGCACATACATTTACCAATCATAATTTTTGTATGTACATAACTTGAATGGAGTATTCTAAAAGCTATATTCCTCATTCCAATTTTTCTGCCCATTTTGAAATTCAGTAGTGGGAATAAAGATCAAATATAGACATGATATATAACATTACAAAGGTTTTCCAATTCTCTTTCAAATGGTATATATAACACTAAGTTTCATGCCATGAAAATGAAACAAATATAAAATCGGAAGCATCAAAACTGGCATGTGGAATATGGGCTTAAAACTACTTTAAAAGAAATAAAGGGACAATACTTAGGAATAATTGAGTCATTAAGGAAAGAAAATCTAATTTGGAATTTCCCTAATTTCTGTTTTTCTCAGGACTCACTTTTCGATGTTATAGTGATGAAAATAGAGATCATGTTTGGTTCCCAGGTTCATGAATGATTGCATGGTTGATAAATTTTATTTTAGATTATAGCCTGTATGTAGTGAAATATGCACATTTGGTTTTAAAGTAGATGTCCCTCACTATATTATATTCTAAGATGGGGAAATCCATTTGATGGATGAATAGGGTTCTATATTAACTCACCATGCCATGTCATATGTTTGAGGATTTCCCTCAAAAAATGAAATACAGTGCAAGTTTTTAATGTCCCCTAAATTGTGGCCAAATCAAGAATCTTCTTCAAATATTCGTAGTGCTAGATATGATTGACATGCTGCATTGCTTTGATTAAAAAATAACTTACCTGTAACTATGTGCAAACTTTCCTTTAAGAACACATGCATACTCATTAACCTTTTACAGATTAGGATCCTAACCTATGCTTCAACTGAAGAAGATTTCTACACAGCATCTACAGAGAAGATTGCATCAATGTTGAAGGATCTAATTGAAAGAAGAAACATGATGTCAACATTCAGGCAAAATGTGCCAGAGTGGGAGAATATGGCAAAGAACCAACTCACTGACACTGAACACTATAATAAACTAAAAGCATTAAATTTTAACATGGCTATTGTTAGTCTATATCCCATGGGTAGATGTACTCTTGTCATACCATATAGTCTTGGAATCCCATATATTGGTGTTACTACACTATATGAACCATGGCTTACAAGAAATCCGGTGTTGCCATCATTTGCACCTTCCAACTTTGATGGTGCCGAATTCACACCTAACATGAATTTTTGGCAGCGCTTATATAACACTTGGATTGCAATAGATTGGAATGCTTCTCCACGTGTAAGGTACCTTGAAGATTGGTTCATACAGAAATACATCAGGGAACAACCACTAACTACACTTAATCAACTAGTTGCCCAATGCATGCTAGTTTTACTTGATGTGAATCCTATCTTAGATTATCCTAAGCCTAAAATGCCCCATGAAGTCCTAGTTGGTGGTCTTACAACAAAACCAGCAAGGGCTCTGTCCCAGGACCTTGAGGAGTTCATGGATTCTGCTGTTGATGGTGTGATTATTATGACATTTGGATCATACAATTTAAGTCTTGAACCTAGTCTGTTGATTGAATTCTTAAAAGCATTTGGACAGATAAAGCAAAGGATTCTATGGAAGTATGTTAATGCTCCAGATAACCTTCCACCAAATGTGAAAGCTCTGACTTGGCTGCCACAGAATGACCTCCTGGGCCATAGAAAAACCAAGATATTCATCACTCACTGTGGAAATAATGGCCAGATGGAAGCGCTTTACCACGGTGTACCAATGATAGGTTTCTCATTATGGACTGATCAATTTTATAACTGCCGGCGGCTGGACTATCATGGATATGGAATCTGTCTGGACACTACACAGTTCAAAGCAGAACACCTCGTGGATGCTGTAAATGATGTTTTGGAGAACACTTCATATACTGAGAATATTCAACAAGCTTCAAACATTTTTAGAGAGAATCCAATGACCCCACAAGAACGTGCACTTTATTGGATTGAACATGTACTTAAGTATGGTGGCAGACACCTTCATTCACATGCCTTAGACATGCCTTGGTATGAGTACTTGATGCTTGATATTGCAGCCTTTGTCTTCTGCATAGCAATTGGGGTTGTCCTGTCCATATATTTGATTGTCAGGGTTTGTATAAGGTTAGATTGTACCAAAGTAACTGTGGGCAAATGACCATCCATGAGATGACATTAATTTTCTCTCATTCTCTATAGCTCAATCATAAGTTTATAAAATTTAGGATTTCTGTATGAGGAGTTGATTTAAGTTATAATATTGTAGTATGCCCATAGTTATAGTGGCTACAAAAAATACCCATCTAAGCTCAGGCCATATCAGAATCATCCGATATTTCCCTCATGTGTATGTTATTCTCTTTTCACTATGTTGTCTTTTGATGTCTTCCTCATGAAGAACAGAGTCACCCTGTAGCTTATTTAAACAGGAGACCTATCTGATGTCTGTGCAGCTTTACTAATGTACAGGTGTAAAGATGAGAGTCAATGCAAATTAAGATGTGCTCTAAAGTTAGTTGGTATGGCATAATTATGCTGTTACCTTGGTGCTCTGAATTGACACAGTCAGTACTATGAAGAGGGCTGGGAGCACTCTTCACAGGGGAGACCTATATCTCATCTAATATACATTATATTATCATCACTATTTGCATCACCTTGATCAACAGGAAGACCATGTAATAAGGTGCTGTTGACAATAAAATATTATTGTCTCAAAAAAAAGGAAACATGACATTAGTTACTTCTAGAGTACATTTCTAAGTCGTCCATTTAAGAATACATTTTACAATGGTAGTGAGCACTTCCAATGGTATATCAATTGATTAACAAGTGCTGCACAATGATTTACATCAAATGTGAACTGCCTTTGTTTCCCATTTCAATATTGAACACTAGGACTCAAATGAACGCCTTTCCGTTCATGAATACTGCTTATACCATACAATTTTTACAGAATAAAGAAAATAATTCTAAATTGATACCAAAGTTATAATACAACATTATAACTCATTTGAGGGCTCATAAAACTTGTATGTATTGCTTTGCTTTCCTGCAGAAATAGTGTTGTTAGTGATTCAAATTGCAATTACATGATATGGCTAAAAAAATACAACAAATTAATAAAATTTAATGAGAAAGCTTGGTTTGTCTTTGATATATTGGAATTTTACAAGATTGTGAGAACTCTTTACACATCTCAGAACCCACCAATAGAAATTGCCTACTTAGTCTAATCTAAAATCTCCCTATAGCTAGAGCATTTTCTCATTTTTGATTTTCTCGAATGTGTTTACCTAGGCCTGTAATATTATGCATGCTCAACACACTTGAAAACCTGTCCCATATCAGGTGAGATGTTCTATTAAGGATTGACAGCAGTCGTGGAGGGCCAATTCAAGCCACTCCCTTCAACATTGCCATAATTATCCTTTGTTCTAGATATATAGATACAAAATATATGATTAAATAGCCAACTTGACACTCTACCTACTGATATTAACCATTTAGAAATAGGGGAAAATATGTTGGTGTGAGGAGGAAAATTGGAAAAACACATTTTCTCTTTTATTTTTTCAACACACATATCTTGCTTATTATACAATATATACTTATGAAATTTTTGGAATACGTAGCTAACATTCAAATCTAGTGAACTGTGTCTCAGATTGTTTATCTAGGTATTAGTTTTTGTTTTATAAAATCAAGAAAAATCAAGAAAAAATATAAATAAAAAGTTACCCGTTTTTTGACAAAAAATACAAACTATTGTCTAAATAAGAGTTCTGAGACAAAGTTCACTAGAAATGATTGTTTTTCATACCCATGTAAAATATGAAATGTGTCCATTGAGAAGTATGCGAGAAATCCATGTTAAAAAAATAAAAGTGAAAAAATAGGTTTTCTGAATATAATTTCTGCAAATTTAAAATTATTGCAAAATGAAATACAGCAATTAATAGAGGACAAAATTACCTTTCATATGATATATGATATGATATAATATCTTGTTTATTGAGCAAGTAATGAACCATAAATGAAAAAAGCCCTCTACGACTGCTGTCTGTCCTTAAGTGTAATACATTCTTATTTTGTATTATCTGTTACCAGAACAAAATATATTTAAATTGTTTCAGGAGTTGGTTCAGAGTACATCCCTTTGCCATAGTCCATGTCTTTTTCCGGTCGGCTTCATGGATTAACTGCTATATTTTTCAAGGAAATCCCTAGAGAACTTCTATCATATAATTTTGGTGATGCGTTTCTAGAGTTTATTCGATATAGAAGTTATGCACATTTCTATGGACATTCTTGTTCACCTTGTCAATTGGTAAAACAACTGAAAGTCAGTTTCTTAAATTCCAATAAGTTTGAATAAGAAAATGTTTATACTGGTTGTTTTTTTTATATCATTATTGATACTGACTTTTCAATCTTGAATCAGAAAAAGTTCTTTGCTCATCTATTATGATATTTTATTAATTACATTATGTTGGATATCCATATATATATGTACAGATGACATCACTTCTCCAAATATGTGCTGGCCACCATATTGGTGACTTTTTCAAAACCATATTCATTAACAATTTTGAAATGTTTAGAACAGACCTTGTTGCCACATTCCAAATAAATTGAAATATTATAAGTGATCATTTCCCTCAAAATTTATCAATTCTGTAGTCATGACCTCGTGGTCATGAACACCACACTGTCAAGCCTATGGAGTACATCTAGGCCATGTTTGTAGAATAGTACAAGCCAATTGTTATAGTTTATACCATTACAACATAGATCTTACAGTCAAGGGGCATGGTTAAGGAGGGTCAATGGTCAAAAGTGATTGTGAGGAACAAAGTAGGTCACGTAAGACTTAACCCTTAAGACCCCTTTTAGATTGTGTTTACTAATAATTATTGTTGGTCGTAAACTTATTCCTGCTGAAATCAATCAGGTTGCAATTTGTGTCATACCATAGCATGACTATTTCACAACCCTTTCTGACTAGAGATATGTGCACTTTTAGTATACAAACAATGTCTGTGGCTACTTTTTGTGAACTTAAGTTTCTGTAAGATTAATTTGAGTCATCTACTCCAATGCTGTCTTAATTATGAGGTTCAGTGTCAAAAGCTAGAATGTAAATGGCAATGTAAAAAGTAAAAGCAAGATGGATAATCATGCTGTAAGTAACCAACGAAGGAATGGGTGTATGGTGAATTAAGATTATATCACTCTAAATATATTGTGGTGTACGGTGTGGGTCTATTTGCTTGGTATATATATATATATATATATATATATATATAAAAACCCAGCATTAGGTGTACACTACTATCCAAAAAAACCAGCATTAGGGGCACACCAGGATTAGAGGCACATATTCGTGTGCCCCTAATGTTCAGAGTGTTAGGACACGTTTAAAACATACAACTGAATGCTAAATACAATTGAATTAGGTTGTTAAAACTTAAACAAGTTAGTTTTGATAACCTCGACAAATTTCCTACTTTTTTAATATTAGAATTTTCTAACTGAAATTTTCATACTGCATATCTTGTGATGCGAAAAAAACCAGCATTAGGTGTACACAACTATATCTGGCCCTATGCTCTAAATAGGGTCTATATGTTGCATTAGATTAATTTTGCATGGAAAACACACCAAGAGCTATCTAATTTATAATCAGAGTCTTGATTGATCATTGCATTAAAAATCGGGAAATTTATTACCATGGGTGAAGAGTGTTTTGGCATATTATTCAGGCATATATAAGTGTACACCTAATGCTGGTTTTTTATATAATATATATAGCCATAAAATGCACATTGATAAAAGTTTTAATGCCATATATCTTTGACAAAAATTAAGATAGAAACGCAAGCAAGGTGTCAAATTGAAGCATTTAACTAGTGCTTTTGCCTGTAAATGTTGAATTGGTATCTAGGTTGAGTTGGTTGCCATGGTAACCAGAATACCTTAGAAAATGGCTATTTTTTTCCCCATTTTCCTTCTGAATGTTCCATATCTTGACTGCTACTTAAGATAGAAACTTAAGTAAGGTGTCAAATCGAAGTATTCAGTTAGTGCTTTTGTATGGAAGTACTAAATTTGATTTTACAGTTATTTGGTTGCCATGGTTACCAGATTTCTTGTAAGAAATAGCCATTTTTTCGTTAATTTCTGTCTAAATGCACCATATATTCATTACTTATTAAGATAGAAACTTAAGTAAGGTGTCAAATTGAAGTATTCAGTTAGTGCTTTTGTATGGAAGTACTAAATTTGATTTTACAGTTAGTTGGTTGCCATGGTTACCAGATTTCTTGTAAGAAATAGCCATTTTCCCCCTAATTTCTGTCTAAATGCACCATATATTCATTACTTACTAAGATAGAAATGTAAGTATGGTGTCACAGTGAAGTATTCAATTAGTACTATCATATCAAACTCCTAAATTTGATATTAGAGTGAGTTAGTTGCCATGGTTGCCATGGTTACCATAGTGTTTTTTTTAAATTCCGTTTCCCCCCCCTATTTTCCTTCAGAATACATGTATATGATATCTTTACTGCTAATTAAAACAAAAATGCAACCAGGGTGTCAAATTGAAGAGTTCAGTTAGTGCTATTGCATGGAAGCATTAAATTTGATTCTAGAGTTTAGTTGGTTGCCATGGTTACCTGATCTTTTGTTAAAAATATCAATTTTTTCCTTATTTTCCTTTTGAATGTACCATATCTTCACTGCTAATCAAAATAGAAAACTAACTAAAGCGTCAAATTGAAGTGTTCAGTTAGTGCTTTGGTTTTGAATTGCTAACTTTATTTTTAAAGTGAGTTGGTTGCCATGGTTACCAGGATATTTGTCAAAAACGGCCATTTTTCTGCTAAATTCCTTCTGAATATCTCTTTGATGCTAATTCAGATAGAAAATAAAGTAAGGTGTCAAATTGAAGTATCAGTGACATTGTGTTAAATTGTCAAATGTGACCCCCCACCACATAATGAGGCATAAGTCTCAGATTTGAAAATTGAGATTATTACAGATTATAAGTGTTGATGAATTGATCTTTAGAATGGTGAAAGAATTATGTTTCTAACAGTATTCACACCAAAGTTATGAATGTTTGAAATCACATCCATCAGATACCCCATTCTTGGAAAAATGACTTCAAAGATAGTACTTCTCTTCATGGTAAGGACAATTTCCCTAGACTTTATAAATAGCCACCAGGAAAAACTATTAAGGATTGACACCGGTGGTTGGGCTGCGATTCCTGGTCCTCAGGACTATTGCATTTTTCATAAAGTACCTCTACATCCACATAGGTGTGTTTTGTATATTTTAAATGCCTAGTTTGTGCTTTATCTAATGAAATAAGATATTCTTAAAAGGATTAAAAGGTTTTTAAGTTATGCCTGTGTAAAGACAAAAATTGATTATTTCACTTTTATTTTTTGAACAATGATTTCTCAGTAACCATCAGGCATAAACTTTTGAAATTTTGTATACTTGTTCTAAACATTATAATGCAGAGAAGGGTGTCTCAAAATTTTGATATCTGTCTCCAATCATTTTAAAAAAAAATGAAATGTAAAAAATAAAAATAAAATATATTCAAGTTGCCCGTTTTTTGGTATAAAATAAAAACTAAAGCCTAAATAAAAAATCTGAGACACCCTTCTCTGCATCTAGAGGTTAGTAACATGTAGGAAAAATATTGACCATATAGCTCTTTTAGCAAGTGAGTTATTCTTGTTCAAAAAATAAAAGTTGAAAAATAGGTCTTTAATTCACATTCTTTTGAATTCTTATCTGATATTCTAATAACTTATATTACATGATAGAGAAAAAATAGACCTTTTAAATGGTGTTAATTCTATAAATATACCTGGTATAGGCGCAGAGATACAGGCCAAAACGTGAATCATGGCCCAACCACCGGTGTCAATCCTTAATTACACATATTGAATCCATAATTCCATTTAGTTTGTGCCTAAAATATAATATGGGAGCGTATCTGGGAAAAGGTACCTATTGCCAATTAATGAGGTCACAAAATCACATGAAACATGGGGAAATGTGTCAGCATTATTCTTATTGTAGAGAACCTACTCTTTCGAATGCTGCAAACCATTTTGAAATATTCCTGATAGAACCTGAGATAAACATGTATGAACCTACCCACCTCTTGTACATTGAGAACCCCTTATTCCCAATTGCTGTTGTTACTTCCATGTTATGGCGACTTAAAGTTTCTTATGTTTATCAAGAAATTAAGTTTTCTTATTTCTGAGAATATTAAAAGTGCCATAACTATTGACAAGAGTGCTTGTTCCACTCACTGTTTTAAGTTTTGAGAAGGTAAAAACATTTTCTACATTACCTGTGAAAAAATGTTCTTTTCATTTTTTATATTCTTTTTACCGTAACCATGGTAACTCGCTAACCTGAATTATGCGCAGAAATTCTGCTAAAAACGTTCCATTTTGATTTTCCCATGATGCATTGCTTCTGAAAATTTTGATTTTTTAGTAAATATCATGAGAATCTTTAGAAAATTTCATGTAAGTCAAAAATTTTCACAAAATAACTTGAAAAATAGTTTTTTCCCCATATATTTCATGATTAATGTAATAAAGAGTCAATTTCTGCCAGATACTGCCAGATTTGGCCCAAATTGAGCATAATGGCCTATATTGTACGTAAGATTGCGAAGGAACTAAATATCATAGAATGATAAAACAAAGAGTAGAAGAATCCCTGGGACTTCAGAAACATTATAAAACATAACTTTTAGCTGCATGTTAAGTGATTGTTTCATAATATGAACAAACCTCCAGAACTAGCGGCCACAGGGTGGCCAAATATGTCATTAGGTACCTTTTCCCAAATATGCTCCCATATATAGGTGTTTCCCATGTCATTTCTGTAGAAAACTCAATTTTCTATTGAGTTTTGTACCCTTTTGGCCTTCTTTTGCCATTTCCTAAGAATTGATCTGAGCGACTTATGCCTCATTTAGTGGTGGGGGGTCACAAATGTGTTTTTAAAGTGAGTTTGGTGCCATGGTTACCAGGATTTTTGTTGAAAATAGCAATTTGTTCCACAATTTTCTTCTGAATGTAAAATATTTCTACTGCTATTAAAGGAGCAGTATCATGAAAAAGTTGTCCCTAATGTGAGTTCTATTAACTACTTATCATCCCCGCCCCACTCTGCCTTCTGCCCCACTCCCATTCCCCCTCCTACCCCCACAACCAACAAGACAGAAGGCATGGACTTTTACAACCATCACAGTAACCTGCATGGTCCCCAGGCTCTGGACATGCCCAGCACCAACTAGGTGCAGTCTACCTTAGTCAAGGCCCCTTCTTACAAAACCTTTTTTAATTATCAAATTTCAGTCGTCTTGGGGTGCTGAAGCTGGTTCCTAACCTGTTTAGGGACTGGAAGGACAGTCAGTTTTTTTCCAGAATATATTATATGAATTAAATTTCAAATAAGTCTATAAAACTGTCAAATTTAAGAACTTTTTAAGGCCTTAGATTTGAGAAAATCAATTCAAGACCTTTTAAATCCTTTTAAGACTTGTGTGGGGATGCTGTCTCAAGGCATCTACCAGCAGTCCATATACTTGGCCTGCACACTCAAGAACCTGAGGCCCAATCTGGGCTGATTAGGATTCCCCCCAGCCCCCCAACCCCCACCTCAACCCCAGTCTCTACAGGTCAGCCCAAACCCACCAGGCTTATTACATAATGTGTCACACAGCTCTGTTGTACCTCTGTGTCCTCTCGTTTGATAGGTTTAAATACAAATTTTTGAAAATTTTTGAAAATTGAAACATGTCCTGGGTACCAGGAGATGGGATAAGGAAAGAGGTAGGGGGACATGCCCTGGGTGTCCAGGGGTGGGATGGGAGAGAGAGTCTGGGGAACTGCCCTTGGTGTCCAGGAGGTGGGAGAAGGAAGGGACAGGTCGAGGGACCTGCCCTGGGTGTTCAGGGTGTGGGATAAGGAAAGGGAGGGCAGGGGACCTGTCCTGGGTGTTTCTACTCCCTGGACACCTATAGGGCATATCCCTGGCCTCCCCCTTCTTTATTTTAAAGTTGAATATGCAAATTTTGGGCATTACAAATTATATTGCCTTAGCCTTCCCCTTCCTCATCCCGCCTCAGGGACACCAAGGGCAGGTCCCCCAGATATATAGTATCATTACGTTTCCCTATCTATTAAAGATCCGGGGACATGATCTGAGCTACGATGCAAAAGGCAATAAACTTGTAGAATATTAAAAAAGAAACATTTTGATACGAACACATGGTTTCATGGGCCCAGCTACGCGACAGGCCAGCCCCTACTAACACCTGTATATGGCTCAGCCAGGTGTGACAGCTGACACTCACACCCCTTCGCGCTGGCTATGTTGTGACGTCACAAGATGCCTTGATAGCATACTGATTTAAGGCTATATTCCACGATGCGTTCGGAGACACTTGCGTTGTCTCTAATTAGGAAGCGCAAGTTTACTTGCGTTCAGATACCAACATGTTGATAAATTTCCGCAAGCAAACTTGTGTTTCCATAATTAAAGCAACGCAAGTGGCATAGAACACATCATGGAATATAGCTTTTGGTACCCAGAACACAAGCAAACTTGTGTTTCTGTAATTAAAGCAATGCAAGTGGCACTGAACGCATTGGGGAATATAGCCTTATAGCGTCCCATGAATGCAAGTATCAACGCAATTGTCAACGCAAGTAAAATGATGAACACAAGTACGTGAATGCATCGTGGAATACAGCCTTTAGGCAATTTCCATTGTAAAGGTGGTGAGTGATTTTAAAGGTGCTGAGTGAATATAAAGGTGATGAGCATTTGAAAACCTGGTAAGTGTTTGCAAAGGTGTACACATGCCTGAGGAGTGACATACATGTCCCTTTATAGGCAGAATGTGGTATACAAAGAATAGTTAGTGTGTGGGAAAGTTAGCTGCAATAGTGTCTTCACCCATCTATAAATCAGCTGCTAATGCCGAGATTCCAAGACCAGTAATGTTCAGAGTTTTTACAGAGACAGTAAATAATGCGGAAATGCCTTGTTGATTCTTCTTTTAGCAGCACAAATTTCCTCACAAATTGCCAAAATTAGAGTAAATAAGGGTATATTGCACATTATATTTAATGAGTACACATTTTTCTCTTGCATTTATCAGTATTTGCAATAAGAAAACCTGGTTTTATTTGTTTAATACACCACTATAAGGCGTATCTGTTGATGATACTTTTCGTTTCTAAGTGTCATTCTTATGTATTAGGGCCACTTAAGGTGATATACTAATTTTAGGCCCTATAAATTACATAGCACATTCGTCACACCCATATCACATATAAGATATAAAATATAAATTTGATTTAGTCAAATTGAAAGTTTCACCAAAAATTTTGTTTTATGTCAGCTCAATCTCTATACATTGATACATTAGTTTAGAATGTTCACACATAAGTTAATATGGTGGGGAATTGTCAATGATATATGTCACAAAACGTTTAAAAAATACCAATTACATTTTCATAGAAATATCCAACAGGGTTGTATTGCGCATCCCAATATATATGAGAAAAAAACTATTGCTATCATCACTTAATATTCATAGGGGTTATGATGCCATATCATGGTTAGTTCAACTATTACGGCAAATTCAATCAACTATCAACTATCTCTTGTCATGTTACATATATGTCTATATTTTAGGATGATTGAGGAAAAAATAAGCGAAATACCAATGTGTGCTATACCAACCTAGGCCTATTTTATCTTATTATGTATGTGTTCACTGTAGCATAGGCATCTTGATACGTCACTTCCGGCATCCTCACTGTATCTAGGTCATCTGGCCCTATAGTCAGGTTCTACTCTTATTCTGCACATAACTTTACAAGACCATGAGCCATAGTTATTTAGATTGTAGGGATGTATTCATATTTCTATGTTGAAATATATTTTGTTAACGAGTTAGGGTCGTGTCACTGGATCTTTAAGGGTGAAGGCTAGATACAAAAAATAAATATTGAGGTACAAGCCTCGTAGAGTTTCATGATACAAAATGATAAGCTAGCTGGTGAGCCTAGAAGAGGTGTTGTAGCAGTGTAGGGTAGCCCTAAGCCCAGTGGCCTTAGTAGTTTTCAAATAACAACAATCAAATTGTATCACAGGATATTGTAAAGTAATGTTCAACCTTTCCCATCCACATACTATCTCATAATAAGTATCACCAAAACTGTATTATCATTTTATTTAACTCGGATAAATAACATCAAGATAGACAAAGACCAAACGAATTGAATTTATAGACCTTTTTCATTAAAAGTGTTGCGCTCCCTGGTGAAGTAAATAGAACCAATGGTTTAGGTCATTTCCCATAGTTAACCTATATGCTTCACTTCATATAGGTTAACTATGGGAAATGACCTAAACCATTGGTTCCATTTACCTCACCAGGGGGCGCCACACCCTAATGAAAAAAGTCTATATAAATACTTTTTGTACTTAGATTGGGCTATGGCTGGTGAGGGAAGAATACTGGGGAGATCCAATCATGAGTCAGGGTAAAAAAAGTTGTTTAAAAAACAAGAAGATTGACTATGGGCTGGCTGGTAAGCCTGGAGAGATGTTGTAGCAGTGTGAGTCGGCCCTGGGCTTAGTAGCCTAAAGGCTTTGTTCCACTTTGTGATGGAGGGCCATTTGTGGTGGGCTCATCTCCCGCTGCAAGCAATTTGCAGTTTGCAGTTTAGAAACGAACATGTTGGTTTCTGCCACCGCAAGCATTCTATAGAAAACATATAATTTTCACTTGTGATGGCTCTTGCGTTGGGCCAACGCAAGCAACAATGCAACCAAATGGCTATATTCCACCTTGTGATCCCCTGATTTACTTGCACTGGGTACAAACACTACTAGTAAAATGCCCATCGCAAGCAAAATGGAATATAGCCTATATTAGGCTGACTAGTGGCCAGCTGGTGAGCGTGGAGCGGTGTTGGAGCAGTGTGAGTCGGCCCTTGGCTTAGTAGCCTAATTGGGCTGACTGATGGCTGAGTGGTGGCCGGCTGATGAGCATGCAGAGGTGTTGGAGCTGGAGCTGACTGAGCGCCGGCTGCTAGGCAGAGCTGTTGCAGCAGTGTGAGTCAGCCCGGGTCCTATTTCCCTCAGTGGGCTGACTGACGGCTGGCTGCTAACCTAGGCAGAAGTGTTGTAGTAGTGTGAGTTGGCCCTGAGCTTAGTAGCCCTAGTAGGCCCACTGTTGGCCAGCTGGTGAGCTTGGAGAAGTATTGTAGCAGGGTGGTGTGGCCCAAGGATTAGTACCCTTGGTGGGCTAACTATGTGTAAACAAAAAGATCCTTTCTTGTCTAACAGCACTGCACTCAGTCAGACATCTTCATCAATATTTGTGTCCAGCCCGGACCCATATTGGGGTTGGTAAGGGGTATTAGGACATGAGTAAGTGCAATTTATGGGTAGGAAGTGGAAGGGGCAGGGACCATGCTTGTCCACTTAGTTCATAATAACTGTGGCAGGGGCCACTCTGCTTTTAAGTCAAAGTGGAGAAACTTAGATTAGTTCCCCAATTTTTTCTGTTCCATGTTAGGTATACTTAGAATTAATGTTATGACCAGTAGTTATGTTCTGGAAAATATCCGTCCTGTATGGTCTGGGTGTTAACTTAAGATATCTATTTTGATTGGCTAGTCTCATAGTGTCCTATGCAGTCCATGTTAGAGTTAAGTCTTGTATGATGAGGCTACTAGCCAATATCTGTTAAGGTTATGCATACATGATTCAAAGCGCATCTCACTGCACATCATTCTCCGGTATAAGTGTGTCAAAGCTGCAGAGTGTCTGACCACTCGGTGGTCCTTTACAGATAAATGTAAAAGACCCAATAGAAGAT
Organism: Lepidonotus clava; assembly: GCA_936440205.1. NCBI lineage: Eukaryota > Metazoa > Annelida > Polychaeta > Phyllodocida > Polynoidae > Lepidonotus > Lepidonotus clava. The sequence continues at coordinate 14,217,796 of OW387138.1, forward strand.
GCAACAAGAATTTTTTTTTTTAGCTTTGGTGGCGAAAAATAATCATCTATAAACTAGGAAGGGGGGACAGGGGGGTCAGAGCGGACTGCTTCACTACTTTGCCCTCTTCCTCCAACCCCCCCCCCCCCCCCCCCTCCACTCACCTGGCCTGGGGTCGGTAGCTGGGAGCAACCACCAGTCTTCCCCTCCCACCCCCTTTCCCACCCTCAGCTCCCCTCTCCTAGCGCTTGATCAAGTCGGTCCACTGAGAGCACTGTGTCATGGTTGATTGCCCAGGTTGATTTGTCTTCATGGAAAGATAGAAGGGGTAGGTAGAAGGTGGAAGACCCCCTCCCCCCCTACCACCACCACCCTTCCCGCTTGCCCGTCTCCCCTCCCCACTTCCACCTCCAGCCTTATGTAATATACCACCCTACCCTACATCCTTAGGTTATCTGTCATCTCTACATCTCCTAGGCCGTCATGACCTGGTGAATTGAAATGATGTGAGACTTCTGTTTTCTGTGGGTCTCTAATAATGCAATAGAAGTGGGCTTTTAACCTAGTCTTCAGGTTGTTCTTGCTCTGGCCCACATACTGCTTGCCGCATTTTTTGCATTTGACGGCATAGATCAGGTTGTTGCTTTTGCAGTCAATGTTTGGCCCATGTAGTATTCCTTTTTGGTGATGTGCAATTAGATGTTGCCACCTATGTTGAGTTTTAGGCAGTAGTGACATTCCTTGTTGTTGCCTGCCATTTTCTTTTGTCTAGCTGTGGCTGATTTTTTGCTGTTTTCTGTTGGCAGCTTGGCTTGTACTAGGATATGTTTTAGGCTTTTTCTTTTTCTGTAGCCAACAAGAAAGCTTTTGTCATGATATAGATGCCATGTAGAGGAGGAACGATCTAGGAGGTCCCGTGTCTTACTTATCTGGTCACATAAGATCAGGGTCATGGGATTGTATGTGGTCATTAGGAAGATGGGATTTTCAGATGTTCTTCTTCTTAGAAGTTTTCTCCTTAGAAGTTGAATTGAGGCGTATTGACTGATCTCCTTTGGTTGCTCTCTTAAAGGCCTCTACTAAGAGGTGCATTTGGTAACCATTTTAGATGAGCAAGGCGGCTGTTTTTTGCACACTTTGAAATGAAGTCTACTTGGCTGCTGCATATGTATCGGACGTGTAAGAAGTGGCCATATGGAAGGACCTTCTTGCAGTGATATGGATGTGCTGAGTTAAACGGCAAGAAGTTATTTCTGTTGGTTTACAGCATTGTGTGGTCATCAGTTTGAGCCCATTGAGATAAACTGTAGTGTCTAGGAAGTTTATGGATGATGTAGATTTTTCTGTAGTGAATTTTATAGTCTCGAAGGCTGCATTGATATATTCAATGAATTTCTCAATCTCTTGTTAACCATGTTGCCAGATATGGAAGATGTCATCTATATATATAAACCAAGCCCTTGGTTGGAGATGGTAAAAGTAGACAAATCTTCCTTTGAAATCGGTCATGAATATATTGAAAAATACATCCACCCAGCAACAGCATGGCTGATGGATAATGGTGAAGTGAGGTTAGGTACATGTCAGACTGCAGGATTTATAACCAACAGCTAGGAGCCTCTGATGTCCAAAATATGTGGCTTGGAACACATGGTAAATGGCATTGGTGAGCCAGTAAGTCCATAACCCCAGCTATAATGATATAAGCAGCCATGCCTATATCACCCATATTCCACCTTGTGGCACCTTACTGAGAGCAAGTTTGCGGCAGTTTGCTTGCAAATTTTCATGGTACCCCAAGCAAATACTAGGCTCAATCTAGGATTTGATCTTTTTTAGCCAATCTGGTTAAAATCAAGTCAAGTTTTTCCATTTTCTTTCGCCAGATTCGAAAATCTTAGCTAAATTTTCACCCGCAATATATGGTGTGCATAACATCTGTTTATTGGTATCTATTTTAGAGATAAGTTTATTGATATAATATCATAATGTATTTTCATGAATATTTAGAAGAAAAATATAAACTTTATAAGTCCCTGTCGGAGCTAGATTGTCATAACAACAGGAAATTTAATTATATTTGGCTACAGATTTCAGTCTTCAAAATAATGTTTTATTTTGTGCGCCTGCCTGTTGCATATGTTTTGAATATGCCAATTTAAATATGTGCACATCAGTACAAAAACATCTAGATTCTGATGAAAAAACATGCACACACTGGGTGCACAATGCCGAAAATTTTGTGCCCATCGGCGGAAATGTGCGGGCTGGGCGCAGGGCACAGCGTTAATTTTGAACACTGGATTATTTTGGTGAAATCACTTATGTGAATAGTAACAGGGGCAGAAACAAATATTTTAGAAAGAGAGGGGGTACACATATTAACCCTTTAGACCCCAATCCGGCAATTGCCAACCAAGGGTGTGCTCCCTGATCCGGCCATGGCCCCCGGAAAAATGACATTTTTCCATAATTTTTCCATATTTTTCAAAAAGGGAACACTTTAACTTATGTTAAAGGTACAGAAATGGCAAATATATCGTTTAAAAGGTGATTTAATTACACATTCCATGCTTCAAACCAGATCTCAATAATTCTAATATTAAAATGTGAGTAACTCTCTGTACGTTATCAATTGAAACAAATTCAAGGGATTTCTGAGGGAAATCCTGGGGAAATCCAGCAATTCATCCTCCTAATCGATGGGGTCTAAAGGGTTAAAAAGGGTTCCAGTTTTACATTAAAATACTGGGGACCTAAGTATACCTCTAAGACTGTGGATTATCTTCTGAGTAAATTGCTTTTGACAATCATTATCTTGGCTCAGTATTAGCTCAGTCTTGATAATCTGTTTAAATGATTTACTTCATGAGAATGTGCATGAAATTAGAATATCATGCAATATGTCAAATGAAAGCTATGAGATTTCTTTCTGATCAAAACTTTTGCCAGTCTGGCAAATTTTATAGCTTGTTTTTCCATATTTTTTTGCCAGTTTGAATTCAAATTCGTCCCACACAAATTGGCGAACAGCCAGCATGAGCCATAGAAGTACATTGTAATCTAGCCTTAAGCCTCTTCATTGGGGATGTAAGTGCACAATGAACTAACATCAAGTGTTAGTAGAATTTCTGAACCTGTAAGGTCCTTGAGATCAGCTGATTCATTTAGGAAGTCTGTGGTGTCACGTATATATGACTGACTTTTTTTGATGATTGGCACTAGGCGGTCAACAAAGGCTGATATGCATTCGGTAGGCTTTTGTTGGTGGACACTATTGGGCGGCTGGGGAATGGGAAAATCTTGTGGATTTTTTGGTAAGAGGTAAAGTTGAGCCATGCGTGGTTCTGAGGTTCTGAGGAATTTCTCAATCTTGTCTGTGATCTCACCTTGTAGTTTCATTCTTCAAGTTGTCTCTCTATCTGTTGGTTGTGAAAAGTCATGAGGTTTGACTCACTCTTCATATAGAAGTTCTCGTCCTTAAGCTGTCTCTCTCCTTCACGTATATAATCCAGCATATTTGGGATGACAATAGCCCCACCTTTATCAGCCCACTAGGCATGGGCAGAGAGGGTTCCTTCTCTTGAAGTATGCGAATGCCCTCATCCCATACAGCTTCTTATGATGACTTGTGTTTGTGCTGTTCAGCCACTTTCCAAGCTGGCATGGCGTGTCCTCATTAGGGTTCCAGGCGATCAACGTGAAGCACCCCCATTGGTTACCCTTCTTACAACTCACCAACCTGGAGACCAGACTCAGTAGCTCAATTGGAAGAGTGCCCGCTTCGAGTCTCGGAGGTCTTGGGATTTATCCCTGGCAAAGTCACACCAAAGCCTTTAACCATGGCAGTGGTCACTGCTTGTCTGGCACTTGGTAATAAGTAAGGACCATGAAACATAACTGGTCAGCCCGGTGTCAGTATAATGTGACTGTGTGGGGTATTGTGTTGGCCTTAGTGTGTGGGCCTTAGATATCTTAATGTGGCAGCACTATAAAGAGGGCATTGGGTCCCACTGCTACAAATAGGCACCTCATCTCATAGATTCGGTCACAGCCCATGTAGTGTAAAACTAGCTGCAAAGCTTTACCCTGTGCAGTCTGGTAAAAGAACTCTGACGGGTTGGCCGGATGTTAAACTAATTCAAGATCCATCATCTCACCAACCCTTCGGCCCCAATCCAATACGTGATCAGTGCTGGGCCAGTCCATGGGAACCTCAATTTTGTTCCTTTCTCTCTACCACCGTATCATTTAGCCAGACCAATTCACGGGCGTGAAACTCTTGACAGGTCACCTATCCATTGGTGAATGGTGGCTGGTTTCAATCCCTTTAATGCCCCTCTTTAGGCCTTCCGCAGCTCCTCCTCCAGTGACATCAAGAAGTCTCCAATCTTCTATGGCGGCTTCTTGAGCTGCAATGGTTTTCCATAGATTGCCTGCTGCAGCATCCTTGTCTGTCTACCCAACATTATCATATTCGGGGTCACCCCTATACTAGCTTGTGGTGATACATAAAAACTCATCATGATCAAAGGCACCATCGCATCCCAGTCTCGTCCTGTTGTGAGGCAGATTGTGCAAAGACAACACCCTATAGCACAGAAAATTTGTTCGACGTATCCGTCCCTCCGCGGTTGATAGGGAGTGGTTCGCCTCTTGTGTATACTGTGATGAATGCCTATTCATCCAAATATGTAAAGAGACCAAAATAAGAAAAGTAAGGTAATATGACAAAAAGTATATAATGTTAATAAAAGGAACGAAAGTGTAAAGGAACGAAAGTGTAAAAGAACGGAAGTGTAAAAGCCCGAAAAAGAGGCCCGAATATGTAGGTAGGAACGAAAGTGTAAAGGAACGAAAGTGTAAAGGAACGAAACCCGAAAGATGTAAACCGGAAGTGACATGTAAACCGGAAGCGAGAATGTAAACCGGAAGTGACATCAGTTGTAAACCACGTGACCAAAAGCAGCCAATCAGGGCTAACCTCTAGAGTATGTAAAGGGACAGTGAGGCCCGAATAAACAGAGTTCTTTCACAGTTCTCCTTGTGTCCACACGTGTCTTCTTCCCTGAAACAACCGCTGAGATGAGCCGATACGAGTTAATTAACCAGAAGTTCGAGTAAAATAGCAGAAGTTCGAGGTGATTAGGCGAAACTTAGGACGGGGGCCCGAAGGCCCGAGGAACGGCAACGAGGACCGAAGGACCGGGGTAGGGCGTGAAGGCCCGGAACTGGCCCGGATGGGGTCCCGGAAACGTAGGCACGGAACGGCACGAAGGCCCGAAACGCGGAACGGGGACCCGGAGTCCGCGGGAACGGCGGCGCGACTGGCTCGGCCCCACGCTACCAAACAATAGGCGACCGTCGGCCCGACGACCCCGCGGACCGGAATCCTGGGTGGACCGCCCTATCGAAGTGAATACCGGCCTTGGAGATAGAGCGAGACGAACCGCGGCTCCCCCTTACCCCTACCATATTTTCCCTCCCCCGCAGTCCTCCGTCTGACACCGAGCACCGATTCCCGACCGATTCGCTCAGCCCCCCCTCGTGCGCGAGGCATGACTCTAAAAACATCACATCTCGGTTCTTTGCCCGGATTCTCCGTCGAGACCCGAAACAATTCCCACATTCCTCTGCTATAGGAATCGGCAACCCCGACCTATCAGAGAACGTCACAATACCAAACAATACGCAAACCTCCGCTACCACCTCTGACTTAAAGTTCGTGCCCTGGTCTGAGTGCAACTCTCTGAATGCCACCATCTTCTCAGCCACCATTATGGCATGTTGGTCTGGAATCGGCAAACACTCTAGCCATTATTTTGGTGAAATAACATCCCACCACCAAACAGTATTTGTTTCCCTGTGCAGTGACCAGATACAGGCTATATCCATCACCAACTGTTTCATTGGCTCCCCTACCATGTATTGGTGTAGCGGCTCATGCCTTTCTCTTCTCTTCTTCAGCAGGGCACAATCACATTGCCAGCACTCCCACTGCACATTCTCTCAGAGCCCCGGCCAGTAGAATCCCTGCTTGGGGAGTCCTCACCAGCCCAAAGTGAGCTCTAGATGCCCCATAGTGGTACTAACTCTGCCTGTTTACTCTGGGCATGACTAGCTGGTATCTCCGTCCTTGACCCTCTAGTTCATAATATTTGCAATGCATAACTCAGTTAACTAAACTTAGTCTCTCCCATTGTCTCAGCAGTTTCTTATGTCTCTCTTGACTCCGCCATTACAGCTTCCCACTCACCAGCTTCTTTCAGCATGTACATCCATCCCAAATCGCTATCCTCTTTCTGGGCCTTTGTGCTTGTGCTCTCTGCCACACTGCTTGCATGGTTAACAAGATAAAGTGTCCATGTTTTCATGTTTCCTTCCAGGCCTGTGCTGGAACAATATTGTGTGCATTACTCACGTTGATCCAGTGGGTGGCTTGCTCCATAGGTTCTTTTCTTTTCTGCAGCCACCTCAACGTGCTGTTTTCTGTCCTGAAGATAACTTTAATGTAGATGTAATATCAGAAGTGCTTTAAGTCTTGTATAACAGCTAACAGCTTCTTCTGGATATAACAGTATTTCTTCTTTTTTCATCCCAGGGCTTTGCTTACTTGATCTTGCTAGTGAAAGAGCATGGCGCTGGTCCCTAAATCGCTGGCGTCCATGTCCATCCACCACTGCCCGTCTACCTTGGGAAACCAAAGTATCGGAGCTGTGATCAATGCCTGTTTCAGGATGTCAAAGGCCTTCTGTGTCCTCTTGTCCCACTCAAATGATGTATCTTTTTTGGCTAACTTGTAAAATGGGGCTGTGAGCTCCTTGAAATGTTTTATAGGACACCGATAGTAAGAGCAAAGTCATATGAAAGTGCAAACATCATGCAAATCTTGTGGTGTTGGCCATTTGGTCACCCACTAACATTTTGCTGGATCAGGCTCAATTCTAGGGACCCAACACAACATGTCCAAGGAACGGAATCTTCTTTTGGAACAGCTTTCACTTAAGTGCCTTTAGTTTCCGGCTGGCGGCTCGCAGCTGGTCAAGCACTTGTACCAGCAACTCCAATGTGTCCTGGAAGGTTGGGCTGAAGACCAGGATGTCGTCCAGGTAGACCAAGCACTCTTCCTAAGTGTTACCTTTAAGAGCACCTTTCATGAGGTGTTGGAATGTTGCTGTGGCATTGACTAACCTGGACAGCATCACCTTAAATACATAACTGTCAGTATCCACTAGCCAAGTTAAGGCTGCAGAAGAACAAACTCCCTTACAAAGTATCTAAGCCATCCTCTATACAGGGAAGGGTATAGGTTCAATGGCTTGATTTAGTTTCTGATAGTCAATGCAAAAGCGTTTGTCCCCATCTTTTTTCTTAACAACCATGGTCAGACTGCTCCAAGCACTGCTGTTTTCTTGAATGATCCCCAATCTCAGCATTATCTTCCACTAGTCTTTGTTCTTCTTCCTGGCATGCCGCTAGGTACCACCTCACATGCTGATTAACAGGCATCTGGTCCCCCATGTTGATCTGATGCTACACCAGGTCTGTTCACTGGTTGCCTCCTGCAGCATTTCTGCAATGGCCTCGGGCTGCTCATGCCAACAATGCTCAGGCTCCTGGATCTCTTCTGCAGCTATTCTTGCAGTCCTGAGGCGTGGCCTTTTCCTGGATGGTGTAATCATTGATGAAATATGCCCAGGATGCCAGTTTTTGTGCGTTATCTGCTCCTTTGCTGACTGGTTCTTTGCATGCTTTAATTCTGCTAGCTCTTGCAGCATGTTCCAGGTGTCCTTCTATTGCCCAAACCATCGTCTGAGGCTGTCGAATCTTGCTGTGAACATTAACCATTCTCGGGCTGGCAGTCTGATGAAATATATGTGTGCTGTTCCTGTCAATGATAAGAAGAGCAGCAATGCCTTCGCCTCTTTGGTCCACTGCCCCAAGGCTGCATATTTTTCTAACTGATTTATCCATCCCTTTAAAGCAAACCACAACGCAAATCAGTTATATATTGTCAAGTAAAATTTTCAGTGAACTTTGTTTGTTGACAAACCATGTATGATCATGCTTCATCTGATAACAGAATGGTATGCAAAATTCTATTCAAAAACAGATTTAGACTGTCATGAATACTCATTTTCTGACTTGTTTTGGTCTGTTGTGTGGTCCACACAAATACCTAGATTGTTTACCCAAAAACTGATGATGTCATCAAAATGTCATTTCCGGAATCCCCCCTGTATTTTCACTCTGCTAGCAGAGTCTCTAATGAGTATTATTTTTGGTGGAAAATGATGTGGGAATTGAGAGGAGGCAAACATGGATGAGCCTGGCTTAGTACAGAAAGGAAAGGGGAGGAATTGACCTTTTGACCCTGAAGATGACATCACTGATTATGGGGCAGTTGGGTCACGTGGGGGGATTCCCCAACAAGTTGATTGCAGACCAGAAAACAAAAACAAACAGATCCTCTTTCCAAGGATCATAATTATCAGACTTCTAGCCACCAATATTTGATTTTAACTGGCAATATGATTTATATGAGTGTAGTTGAAGATGTCAGGATCGATTTTGAAAATTTTAAAAATTTACTAAATTTTGATAATTTTGCATTGTGGTTTGCTTTAAGTCCACATTCCCATCATTTTTCTCTGGCCGATGGTTAAACCTCTTTAATTTCAACCTTGTGTCCTCCACTTGGTGTGCATTGGCCTTTTCAGCTGTCAAGACAATCATAATCTTGTACCATTACTTGAATAATTACATGTATACAATGATAGTCTACAAACAGACAATTAGTTCATGACTTTAGCACATACAGTGGTCCTTCTATATACGGCCCCTCTCACCAATTATCACCTCTCTTATGTGGCCAGATATTCATGGTACAGACACTTTTCTCTCTTTATTTACCCCTCACTAGCAGCCAAAAGGTCCTAGCAATGGGCCAGTGTCCAAAATTAAGGTTTAAATATGTGCACTCACCGGTTGCATAGCTTTGAAATGTGTGCAGCAGGGAGTCTTTTATTGCACCCTCAGTGATATAGGGCTATTTATTCCAATAAAAATGTGTGCATCTGCCAGATGTACACTATAAAAAAGCATGCACCCTACTACAAAAACATACACCCTTAATTTCGGGCACTGATTGTTGGGACATGCTCAGAGAACGATAAATGACTGGTCGCACCTAAAATGATAAAGAGGGAGGTGTAAAGGGTGATTAATCACACCTACACAGTGTTCAAAACTAACACCGGCCCGTCAGTCAAAGGCCAAGAATTGTTTTTTTACACACAAATGGTGTGCCTCTAATGGGACTTGTAGCAATAGGAATCTTTTAAGGATTATTTCTAACTTAAATGTTCCCTTATTGGGGTAATCAACCACGCAATCTAGATGTGCCACTAATGCTGGTATTTTCATTAGAGGCACTTATTGTGGTGTGTCTCCTATGCTGTTTTTTTATGCAAATATATATATGTATATAAAACATGGCCCTGATAACAAAAGGCATCTCTTGAGAAATATTATGTATTAAATGTGCCACTAGTGTGGTGCTTTATCATAGAATGTATATGTGTTACTAATGCTAATAATTATCTTATGACAAATTCCACCTTTAGTGGCATATACTATGGTGTGCCCCTAACGCTGTTTCTTTATACACATATATATGGTGTGCCTGTAATGATGTTTTTTTATACACACATATATATATGGTGTGCCTCTAATGCTGTTTTTTCATACACATAATATATGGTGTGCTTCTAATGCTAGTTTTTCATACACATAATATATAGTGTGCTTCTAATGCTGGTTTTTCATACACATATATATGGTGTGCCTGTAATGCTGCTTTTTTATACACATATATATATGGTGTGCCTGTAATGCTGTTTTTTCATACACATAATATATGGTGTGCTTCTAATGCTGGTTTTTTACACACATATATATGGTGTGTCTCTAATACTTTTTTTTGTATATACATATATGGTGTGCCTCTAATGCTGTTTTTTTTATACACATATACGGTGTGCCTCTAATGCTGGTTTTTTATACACATATATATGGTGTACCTCTAATACTGTTTTTATACACAAATGGTGTGCCTCTAATGCTGTGATTTTTACACACAAATGGTGTGCCTCTAATGATGTTTTTTTTATACACATATATGGTGTGCCTCTAATGCTGTTTTTTTATATACACATAATGCTGTGCCTCTAATGCTGGTTTCTTATATACATACATATGGTGTGCCTCTAATGTTGGATTTTTATACACATATATAATTATGGTGTGCCTCTAATGCTAGTTTTTATACACATATATATGGTGTGCCTCTAATGCTGATTTTTTGTATACATATATATGGTGTGCCTCTAATGCTGTGTTTTTTACACACAAATGGTGTGCCTCTAATGCTGGTTTTTTATACACATATATGGTGTACCTCTAATGCTGGTTTTTTTATATACACATAATGTGTGCCTCTAATGCTGGTTTTGTATACACATATATGGTGTGCCTCTAATGCTGTTTTTTTATACACAAATATATGGTGTGCCTCTAATACTGGTTTTTTATACACATATATATGGTGTGCCTCTAATGCTGGTTTTTTATACACATATATATGCTGTGCCTCTTATACTGGTTTTTTATACACATATATATGGTGTGCCTCTAATGCTGGTTTTTTATACACGTATATAGGGTGTGCCTCTAATGCTGATTTTTTTATACACGTATATATGGTGTCCCTCTAATGCTGTGTTTTTTACACCCAAATGGTGCCTCTAATGCTGGTTTTTTATACACATATATGGTGTGCCTCTTATGCTGTTTTTTTATACACAAATATATGGTGTGCCTCTAATGCTGCTTTTTTATATACAAATATATGGTGTGCCTCTAATGCTGGTTTTTTGTATACATATATATGATGTGCCTCTAATGCTGGTTTTTTATACACATATATGGTGTGACTCTAATGCTATTTTTTTTTATACACATATATAAAATGTGCCTCTAATGATGTGTTTTTTACACACAAATTGTGTGCCTCTAATGCTGGTTTTTTTATACACATATATGGTGTGCCTCTAATGCTGGTTTTTTATATACACAAAATGGTGTGCCTCTAATGCTGGTTTTTTATACTCATATATATGGCGTGCCTCTAATGCTGGTTTTTTATACACATATATATGGTGTGCCTCTAATGCTGGTTTTTTATACACATATAATTATAGGGTGTGCCTCTAATGCTGATTTTTCTATACACGTATATATGGTGTGCCTCTAATGCTGTTTTTTAATATACACATAATGGTGTGCCTCTAATGCTGGTTTTTTATACACATATATATGGTGTGCCTCTAATGCTGGTTTTTTATACACATATATATGGTGTGCCTCTAATGCTGGTTTTTTATACACATATATATGGTGTGCCTCTAATGCTGGTTTTTTATACACATATATATGGTGTGCCTCTAATGCTGGTTTTTTATACACATATATATGGTGTGCCTCTAATGCTGGTTTTTTATACACATATATGGTGTGCCTCTAATGCTGGTTTTTTATACACATATATATGGTGTGCCTCTAATGCTGGTTTTTTTATACACATATGTATGGTGTGCCTCTAATGTTTTTTTTTTATACACACGTAGTGGTGTGCCTCTAATGCTGGTTTTTTATACACATAATATTATATATGGTGTGCCTCTAATGCTGGTTTTTTATACACATATATGGTGTGCCTCTAATGCTGGTTTTTTATACACATATACACATAAAAAATATAATCATAGCAAAAGGAGTCTTTTGAGATATATTTTTTATTTAAATGTGTCCTAAGTATGGTTATTTATGACAAAATGTGTGTGTGCCTCTAATGTTGGTATATGAAAAATACCAGCATTAGAGGCACACATTTCCGTGTGCCTCTAATGCTGGTTTAATCATTAGAAAAATATTAGGGGCACACAGAAAAACCTATATCTTTTGGTATTCATAGTACAATGTTTATATCGATAAGATCTGTTCTAGCCTTTAATTTAAACATTTCATTTCAATATGGGACATATATGTATTATTGCCAAGCAACCCTGAAAGATTCTAGATATGTGCCCCTAATACCTGTTTTTTTCATAAAGAGCCACTAATGCTGGTTCTAGGATTATATATATATATATAACTATATTATGTATATATTTATGTGTGGATACATAGATATACTTTTTGCATACAGTATTTGAGGAAGAAAAAGAAGGAAGCAAGTAAATAGACAAGAAATACATATCAGAAATATCAGAAAAGGGTTAATGCTTTTATCTATATCATCAATCTCCCTGAACCTTTACCCATAATGTTGATTGATTTGGGCATGAGATTTATCTCAATCTGTTTGTATATATAGATTGTAGGTACTGTGTCAATTCTCTTTCAGGAAATCTTTGGACAATGTCTGTTCTGAGGAGCAAAGTTGGAGGAGGTTTCTTACTTCTGGCACTATGTTTCCTTACAACAGTGACAGCTGAAAGTATTTTGTTATTGCCTTTTCCATTTCATAGTCATGTTAGACAGTTTGTAGCACTTGCAGACAAACTAATTGACAATGGACATGAAGTTTACATGACACTCGCTTCAGGCTTTCCCACTTTACATCATTTTCAGAATGGAAAGGTAAGTCACAGACTAACCTGCATGTGAATAACAATTTTTATGCAATTTGTGCAATAACACATGAAATGGTTATTAATCCTTTGGTTGATAGTAGCTAAAGGGCAGACCAAAAAACATGAACAAAATTTTGTTAGAATGCATAGACAGTCACAATGGGAGAATTCTGTCCCAAAACTTCTACACAATTTGGTGTACATGGAATTTTATTCTAAAAATGTGCAAGAATCATGCACAATATATGAATGTTCATATGTAAAACAGTTTGGAAGTTGAAAAATTTGAGATAAAGTAAAAGAGAAATCTACAAAATATCAGTCTCACAATAACAAATAGTGCTATTGTGAATATTAAAACATTTTGTGGGTATAGAATTTTTGTGAATGTTTTTCAGCCGGCACCCCTGTACTGTTTGACTAATATTTATGTTAGCCAGTTACTGAAAAATCTGAGATACTATTTCTGAATTACATATCAGAAAATCATTATATATATATATCGATTGTATCAGAAGAAAAGCTAGGTCACATTATAAACTAGAATGTTCATACTATAATATTTTGAGTTTTAGGTTACACACTTTAATCTTCATAATACCTGTTCACCAAAATGTGTGCGTATTGGTTAGAGCATTATTATGTTTGAAGGGTTCCTTGCACATAAATTTACAAATCATAATTTTTGTATATACATAACTTGATTGGAGTATTCTAAAAGCTATATATTCCTCATTCCAATTTTGCTGCCAATTTTGAAATTCAGTAGTAGGAATAAAGATCAAATATAGACATGATATATTACATTACAAAGGTTTTCCAATTCTCTTTCAAATGGTATATATGATACTAGGTTTCATGCCATGAAAACGAAACCCAGCAAACAGGACACGTGTATTTCCCAGTTTGACACGTGTTAAACTAGTGTGATACCTGTGTTGTTGAATTCTCAGAGTAATGTTATCACTTTAAAACATTTTACCATTAGTTTTCATAGAGTAATATACTGGTGTAATTTTTGTTTTTACAACACTATCTATTCATTTTATATAATTAATTTAATCATGTTACATCCAATTACACTTCATCAAAACTATACTGATATTCTTACATTCTAGTGTAATTCTTGTGACATTCTGGTGTGGTGGTAATCCCCATGTAAACCATGTATATCACACCAGTTTTTACACGTGTTATTCACATGCAATACTAGTGTTGTGTAAAACCCTGTGAATCATCTGAGAAAACCCCCTGCATGTGACACGAGATTAACACCTGTGTAAAGTCAGTGAAAAACATGTATTTTACCCAGGTCCAACCTGAGTTTTATCTGAGCTATGATGAGTAAATGTAACAGATAGCCTTAAGAAAAAAATAAGTTTACATCAGGTTTTATCATGTCAAACTCAGTATAAACTGGTGTGGCATGCCTCTTTGCAATATGAAAATGTATATTCACTATCACTAATAAGAAATACAATTATGGTGCATATTTTAGGTATCCAAATGCTTCATTTCCATAAAATAACGATATTCTGTATAATACATATACAACTGCATTCCCTCCTAGACCATCTCAATCCTCAATAGCTCAGTGGTAGAGCACTGGGAATGTGTGTGAGAGGTCCCCAGTTCGAACCCCATCACATATTTTAGCCAGGGGAGATAAAAACACGAGTTTTACATCTGAAAACTCGTGTCAAAAACTCGTGTTTAAAACACGTTGGAAACACCAGAAATGAGGTCCACAGAATCCCGAGTATAACACGAGTCTAAAACACGAGTTTGACTTCCTGGATCCCGTGTTCCAGAGGTCTGAAACACATGTCCTTGTTACCTGGGAACAAATACAAAATAGCCATCATTGAAATTGGCATGTGGAATATGGGCTTAAAACTACTTTAAAAGAAATAAAGGAACAATACTGAGGAATAATTGAGTCATTAAGGAAAGAAAATTAAATTTGGAAATTCCCTAATTTCTGTTTTACTCAGGACTCACTGTTCGATGTTATAATGATGAAAATCCCCCCTAGGGATCATGTTTGGTCCCCAGGTTCATGAATGATTGCAGGTTGATAAATTTTATTTGAGATTATAGCCTGTATGTGGTGAAATATGCACATATAGTTTTAAAGTAGATGTCCCTCACTATATTATATTCCAAGATGGGGTGATCCCTTTGATGGATGGAGTTCTATATTAACTCACCGTGCCATGTCATACGTTGGAAGATTTCCCTTAAAAATTGAAATACAGTGCAAGTTTTTAATGTCTTCTAATTGTGTACAAATCAAGAATCTTCTTCAAATATTTATCAACTACATAGTGCTAGATATGATTGACATGCTGCACTGCTTTGATTAAAAAATAACTTACCTGTAACCTTGTGCAAATTTTCCTCTAAGAACACATACATACTCATTAACCTTTTACAGCTTAGGATCCTTACCTTTGCTGCAACTGAGGAAGATTTGTACACCACATCTGAAGAAAAGATGGCATCAATATTTCAGGATCTGATTGACAAAAGAAACATGATGGAAACATTCAGGCAAAATGTGCCAGAGATGGAGAATGTAGCAAAGAACCAACTCACTGACACTGAACACTATAATAAACTAAAAGCATTAAATTTTAACTTGGCTATTGTTAGTCTATATCCCATGGGTAGATGTACTCTTGTCATACCATATAGTCTTGGAATCCCATATATTGGTGTTACTACACAATATGAACCATGGCTTACAAGAAATCCGGTGTTGCCATCATTTGCACCTTCCAACTTCGTTGGTGCCGAATTCACACCTAACATGAATTTTTGGCAGCGCTTATATAACACTTGGATTGCAATAGATTGGAATGCTTCTCCACGTGTAAGGTACCTTGAAGATTGGTTCATACAGAAATACATCAGGGAACAACCACTAACTACACTTAATCAACTAGTTGCCCAATGCATGCTAGTTTTACTTGATGTGAATCCTATCTTAGATTATCCTAAGCCTAAAATGCCCCATGAAATCCTAGTTGGTGGTCTTACAACAACACCTGCAAGGGCTCTGTCCAAGGACCTTGAGGAGTTCATGAATTCTGCTGTCGATGGTGTGATTATCATGACATTTGGATCATACAATTTCAATCTTGAATCCAATCTGTTGAAAGAATTCTTAAAAGCATTTGGTAAAATAAGGCAAAATATTCTATGGAAGTATGTTAATCCTCCAGATAACCTCCCCCCAAATGTGAAAGTTATGCCATGGCTGCCACAGAATGACCTTCTAGGCCATCCAAAGGCCAAGATATTCATAACACACTGTGGAAATAATGGCCAAATGGAAGCGCTTTATCATGGTGTACCGATGATTGGTTTCCCAATGTGGACCGATCAATTGTACAACTGCCCAAGACTCAACTACCATGGATATGGAATCTGTCTGGACATTGCAAAATTCAAAGCAGAACACCTTGTGAATGCTGTAAATGACATTTTGGAGAACACTTCATATACTGAGAATATTCGAAGAGCTTCGAACATTTTCCGAGAGAAGCCAATGACCCCACAAGAACGTGCACTTTATTGGATTGAACATGTACTCAAATATGGTGGAAAACACCTTCATTCATATGCCCTAGACATGCCTTGGTATGAGTACTTGATGTTTGACATTGCAGCCTTTGTCTTCTGCATATCAATTGTGGTTGTCCTCTCTATATACTTGATTGTCAAGGTTTGCTTGAGGTTAAATTGTCCTAGTAACTCCAAAACAATGTAACTGTGGCCAAATGACCATCCATGAGATGATATTAATTTTCTCTCATTTTCTATAGATCAATCATAAGTTCATAAAATTCAGGATTACTGTATGAGGAGTTGATTTAAGTTGAATAATAGCAATGTTTTTCTTATGTGGTATGAAAGCTCTGATGGATATTTACTAAGGTATATAATATTGTAGTATGACAATGTTTATAGTGACTACAAAAAATACCTTTCTAAGCTCAGGCCATATCAGAATCATCCAATATTTGCCTTATGTGATAGTTGTTCTCTTTTCACTATGTTGTCTTTTGCTTTCGTCCTCAAACAGTGTCACCTTGTAGCTTTTTTAAACAGAAGACCTGTCTGATGTGTGGCCAGTTTTACTAATGTACAGGTGTAAAGATGAGAGTCACTGCAAATTAAGATGTGAACTAAAGTTGGTTGGTACAACATATAATTATGCTGTTACATTGGCGCTATGAATTAACACAGTCAGTACTATGAAGAGGGCTGGGAGCACTCTTCACAGGGGAGAGAGATCTATATCTCAATCATATATCATTATATCATCACTATTTGCATCACCTTGATCAACAGGAAGACCATGTAATAATGTGCTGTTGACAATAAAATTTTCTTAAAAAAAGGAAAAAAATTACATTAGTTACTTCTAGAGTACATTTCTAAGTCGTCCATTTAAGAATACATTTTACAATGGTAGTGAGCACTTCCAATGGTATATCAATTGATTAACAAGTGCTGCACAATGATTTACATCAAATGTGAACTGCCTTTGTTTCCCATTTCAACATTGAACACTAGGACTCAAATGAATGCCTCTCCGTTCATGAATACTGCTTATACCGTACAATTTTTACAGAATAAAGAAAATAATTCTAAATTGATACCAAAGTTATAATACAACATTATAACTCGTTTGAGGGCTCATACAACTTGTATGTATTGCTTTGCTTTCCTGCAGAAATAGTGTTGTTAGCGATTCAAATTGCAATTACATGGTATGGCTAAAAAAATACAACAAATTAATACAATTTAATGAGAAAGCTTGGTTTGTCTTTGATATATTGGAATTTTACAAGATTGTGAGAACTCTTTACACATCTCAGAACCCACCAATAGAAATTGCCTACTTAGTCTAATCTAAAATCTCCCTAGAGCATTTTCTCATTTTTGATTTTCTCGAATGTGTTTAATTACCTAGGCCTGTAATATTATGCATGCTCAACACACTTGAAAACCTGTCCCATATCAGGTGAGATGTTCTATTAAGGATTGACAGCAGTCGTTGAGGGCCAATTCAAGCCACTCCCTTCAACATTGCCATAATTATCCTTTGTTCTAGATATATAGATACAAAATATATGATTAAATAGCCAACTTGACACTCTACCTACTGATATTAACCATTTAGAAATAGGGGAAAATATGTTGGTGTGAGGAGGAAAATTGGAAAAACACATTTTCTCTTTTATTTTTTCAACACACATATCTTGCTTATTATACAATATATACTTATGAAATTTTTGGAATACGTAGCTAACATTCAAATCTAGTGAACTGTGTCTCAGACTATTTATCTAGGTATTAGTTTTTGTTTTATAAAATCAAGAAAAATCAAGAAAAAATATGAATAAAAAGTTACCCGTTTTTTGACAAAAAATACAAACTATTGTCTAAATAAGAGTTCTGAGACACAGTTCACTAGAAATGATTGTTTTTCATACCCATGTAAAATATGAAATGGCTCCATTGAGAAGTAAGTGAGAAATCCATGTTAAAAAAATAAAAGTGAAAAAATAGGTTTTCTGAATATAATTTCTGCAAATTTAAAATTATTGCAAAATGAAATACAGCAATTAATAGAGGACAAAATTACCTTTCATATGATATATGATATGATATAATATCTTGTTTATTGAGCAAGTAATGAACCATAAATGAAAAAAGCCCTCTACGACTGCTGTCTGTCCTTAAGTGTAATACATTCTTATTTTGTATTATCTGTTACCAGAACAAAATATATTTAAATTGTTTCAGGAGTTGGTTCAGAATACATCCCTTTGCCATAGTCCATGTCTTTTTCTGGTCGGCTTCATGGATTAACTGCTATATTTTTCAAGGAAATCCCTAGAGAATTTCTATCATATAATTTTGGTGATGCGTTTCTAGAGTTTATTCGATATAGAAGTTATGCACATTTCTATGGACATTCTTGTTCACCTTGTCAATTGGTAAAACAACTGAAAGTCAGTTTCTTAAATTCCAATAAGTTTGAATAAGAAAATGTTTATACTGGTTGTTTTTTTATATCATTATTGATACTGACTTTTCAATCTTGAATCAGAAAAAAGTTCTTTGCTCATCTATCATGATATTTTATTAATTACATTATGTTGGATATCCATATATATACGTACAGATGACATCACTTCTCCAAATATGTGCTGGCCACCATATTGGTGACTTTTTCAAAACCATACTCATTAACAATTTTGAAATGTTTAGAACAGACCTTGTTGCCACATTCCAAATAAATTGAAATATCATAAGTGATCATTTCCCTCAAAATTTATCAATTCTGTAGTCATGACCTTGTGGTCATGAACACCATACGGTCAAGCCTATGGAGTACATCTAGGCCATGTTTGTAGAATAGTACAAGCCAATTGTTATAGTTTATACCATTACAATATAGATCTTACAGTCAAGGGGCATGGTTAAGGAGGGTCAATGGTCAAAAGTGATTGTGAGGAACAAAGTAGGTCACGTAAGACTTAACCCTTAAGACCCCTTTTAGATTGTGCTTACTAATAATTATTGTTGGTCTTAAACTTATTCCTGCTGAAATCAATCAGGTTGCAATTTGTGTCATACCATAGCATGACTATTTCACAACCCTTTCTGACTAGAGATATGTGCACTTTTAGTATACAAACAATGTCTGTGGCTACTTTTTGTGAACTTAAGTTTCTGTAAGATTAATTTGAGTCATCTACTCCAATGCTGTCTTAATTATGAGGTTCAGTGACAAAAGCTAGAATGTAAATGGCAATGCAAATAGTAAAAGCAAGATGGATGCTCATACTGTAAGTAACCGACTTAGGAATAGGTGTATGGTGAATTAAGATTATATCACTCTAAATATATTGTGGTGTACGGTGTGGGTCTATTTTCTTGGTGTATATATATATATATATATATAACTATATTATGTATATATTTATGTGTGAATACATAGATGTACTTTTTGCATACAGTATTTGAGGAAGAAAAAGAAGGAAGCAAGTAAATAGACAAGAAATACATAATATCATAAATATCAGAAAAGGGTTAATGCTTTTATCTATATCATCAATCTCCCTGAACCTTTACCCATAATGTTGATTGATTTGGGCACGAGATCTATCTCAATCTGTTTGTATATATAGATTGTAGGTACTGTGTCAATTCTCTTTCAGGAAATCTTTGGACAATGTATGTTCTGAGGAGTAAAGTTGGAGGAGGTTTCTTACTTCTGGCACTATGTTTCTTTACAACAGTTACAACTGAAAGGATTTTGTTAATGCCATTTCCTTTTCATAGTCATGTTAGACAGTTTGTAGCACTTGCAGACAAACTAATTGACAATGGACATGAAGTTTACATGACACTCTCCTCAGGCTTTCCCACTTTACATCATTTTCAGAATGGAAAGGTAAGTCAGTGACTAACCTGCATGTGAATAATTTTCATGCAATTTGTAAAATAATACCTAAAATGGTAATTAATCCTCTGGTTGATAGTAGCTAGAGGGCAGACCAAAAAACATCAACAACATTTTGTTAGAATGCATAGACAGTCATAATTGGGGAATTCTGTCCCATTACTTCTACACAATTTGGTGTACATGGAAATGTATTCTAAAAATGTGCAAAAATCATGCACAATATATGAATGTTCATATGTAAAACAGTTTGGAAGTTGAAAAATTTGAGAAAAAGTAAAAGAGAAATCCACAAAATGTCAGTCTCACAATAAAAAATAGTGCTATTGTGAGTATTAAAACATTTTGTGGGTATAGAATTTTTGTGAATGTTTTTTACTATTTTACTGTTTGACTAATATTTATTTAGCCAGTTACTGAAAAATCTGAGATACTGGTTGTGAATAATATATTAGAAAATCATATATATATCGATTGCATCAGAAGAAAAGCTAGGTCACACAATTAATTAGAATGTTCATACTAAAATACTTTCATTTTTAAGTTACACACTTTAATCTTCATAATACCTGTTCACCAAAATGTGTGTGTGTTGGGTAGAGCATTATTATGTTTGAAGGGTTCCTTGCACATACATTTACCAATCATAATTTTTGTATGTACATAACTTGAATGGAGTATTCTAAAAGCTATATTCCTCGTTCCAATTTTTCTGCCCATTTTGAAATTCAGTAGTGGGAATAAAGATCAAATATAGACATGATATATAACATTACAAAGGTTTTCCAATTCTCTTTCAAATGGTATATATAACACTAAGTTTCATGCCATGAAAATGAAACAAATATAAAATCGGAAGCATCAAAACTGGCATGTGGAATATGGGCTTAAAACTACTTTAAAAGAAATAAAGGGACAATACTTAGGAATAATTGAGTCATTAAGGAAAGAAAATCTAATTTGGAATTTCCCTAATTTCTGTTTTTCTCAGGACTCACTTTTCAATGTTATAGTGATGAAAATAGAGATCATGTTTGGTTCCCAGGTTCATGAATGATTGCATGGTTGATAAATTTTATTTTAGATTATAGCCTGTATGTGGTGAAATATGCACATTTGGTTTTAAAGTAGATGTCCCTCACTATATTATATTCTAAGATGGGGAAATCCATTTGATGGATGAATAGGGTTCTATATTAACTCACCATGCCATGTCATATGTTTGAGGATTTCCCTCAAAAAATGAAATAAAGTGCAAGTTTTTAATGTCCCCTAAATTATGGCCAAATCAAGAATCTTCTTCAAATATTCGTAGTGCTAGATATGATTGACATGCTGCATTGCTTTGATTAAAAAATAACTTACCTGTAACTATGTGCAAAGTTTCCTTTAAGAACACATGCATACTCATTAACCTTTTACAGATTAGGATCCTAACCTATGCTTCAACTGAAGAAGATTTCTACACAGCATCTACAGAGAAGATTGCATCAATGTTGAAGGATCTAATTGAAAGAAGAAACATGATGTCAACATTCAGGCAAAATGTGCCAGAGTGGGAGAATATGGCAAAGAACCAACTCACTGACACTGAACACTATAATAAACTAAAAGCATTAAATTTTAACTTGGCTATTGTTAGTCTATATCCCATGGGTAGATGTACTCTTGTCATACCATATAGTCTTGGAATCCCATATATTGGTGTTACTACACTATATGAACCATGGCTTACAAGAAATCCGGTGTTGCCATCATTTGCACCTTCCAACTTTGATGGTGCCGAATTCACACCTAACATGAATTTTTGGCAGCGCTTATATAACACTTGGATTGCGATAGATTGGAATGCTTCTCCACGTGTAAGGTACCTTGAAGATTGGTTCATACAGAAATACATCAGGGAACAACCACTAACTACACTTAATCAACTAGTTGCCCAATGTATGCTAGTTTTACTTGATGTGAATCCTATCTTAGATTATCCTAAGACTAAAATGCCCCATGAAGTCCTAGTTGGTGGTCTTACAACAAAACCAGCAAGGGCTCTGTCCCAGGACCTTGAGGAGTTCATGGATTCTGCTGTTGATGGTGTGATTATTATGACATTTGGATCATACAATTTAAGTCTTGAACCTAGTCTGTTGATTGAATTCTTAAAAGCATTTGGACAGATAAAGCAAAGGATTCTATGGAAGTATGTTAATGCTCCAGATAACCTTCCACCAAATGTGAAAGCTCTGACTTGGCTGCCACAGAATGACCTCCTGGGCCATAGAAAAACCAAGATATTCATCACTCACTGTGGAAATAATGGCCAGATGGAAGCGCTTTACCACGGTGTACCAATGATAGGTTTCCCATTATGGACTGATCAATTTTATGACTGCCGGCGGCTGGACTATCATGGATATGGAATCTGTCTGGACACTACACAGTTCAAAGCAGAACACCTTGTAAATGCTGTAAATGACATTTTAGAGAACACCTCATATTCTGAGAATATTCAAAGAGCTTCAAACATTTTTAGAGAGAATCCAATGACCCCACAAGAACGTGCACTTTATTGGATTGAACATGTACTTAAGTATGGTGGCAGACACCTTCATTCACATGCCTTAGACATGCCTTGGTATGAGTATTTGATGCTTGATATTGCAGCCTTTGTCTTCTGCATAGCAATTGGGGTTGTCCTGTCCATATATTTGATTGTCAGGGTTTGTATAAGGTTAGATTGTACCAAAGTAACTGTGGGCAAATGACCATCCATGAGATGACATTAATTTTCTCTCATTCTCTATAGCTCAATCATAAGTTTATAAAATTTAGGATTTCTGTATAAGGAGTTGATTTTATTTGAATAATAGCAATATTTTTCTTAAGTGGTATGAAAGCTCTAATGGATATTTATTTTAATAAGATATATAATATTGTAGTATGCCCATAGTTATAGTGGCTACAAAAAATACCCATCTAAGCTCAGGCCATATCAGAATCATCCGATATTTCCCTCATGTGTATGTTATTCTCTTTTCACTATGTTGTCTTTTGATGTCTTCCTCGTGAAGAACAGAGTCACCCTGTAGCTTATTTAAACAGGAGACCTATCTGATGTCTGTGCAGCTTTACTAATGTACAGGTGTAAAGATGAGAGTCAATGCAAATTAAGATGTGCTCTAAAGTTAGTTGGTATGACATAATTATGCTGTTACCTTGGTGCTATGAATTGACACAGTCAGTACTATGAAGAGGGCTGGGAGCACTCTTCACAGGGGAGACCTATATCTCATCTCATATATCATTATATTATCATCACTATTTGCATCACCTTGATCAACAGGAAGACCATGTAATAAGGTGCTGTTGACAATAAAATATTATTGTCTCTAAAAAAAGGAAACATGACATTAGTTACTTCTAGAGTACATTTCTAAGTCGTCCATTTAGGAATACATTTTACAATGGTAGTGAGCACTTCCAATGGTATATCAATTGATTAACAAGTGCTGCACAATGATTTACATCAAATGTGAACTGCCTTTGTTTCCCATTTCAATATTGAACACTAGGACTCAAATGAATGCCTTTCCGTTCATGAATACTGCTTATACCATACAATTTTTACAGAATAAAGAAAATAATTCTAAATTGATACCAAAGTTATAATACAACATTATAACTCATTTGAGGGCTCATACAACTTGTATGTATTGCTTTGCTTTCCTGCAGAAATAGTGTTGTTAGTGATTCAAATTGCAATTACATGATATGGCTAAAAAAATACAACAAATTAATAAAATTTAATGAGAAAGCTTGGTTTGTCTTTGATATATTGGAATTTTACAAGATTGTCTCTTTACACATCTCAGAACCCACCAATAGAAATTGCCTACTTAGTCTAATCTAAAATCTCCCTAGAGCATTTTCTCATTTTTGATTTTCTCGAATGTGTTTACCTAGGCCTGTTATATTATGCATGCTCAACACACTTGAAAACCTGTCCCATATCAGGTGAGATGTTCTATTAAGGATTGACAGCAGTCGTTGAGGGCCAATTCAAGCCACTCCCTTCAACATTGCCATAATTATCCTTTGTTCTAGATATATAGATACAAAATATATGATTAAATAGCCAACTTGACACTCTACCTACTGATATTAACCATTTAGAAATAGGGGAAAATATGTTGGTGTGAGGAGGAAAATTGGAAAAACACATTTTCTCTTTTATTTTTTCAACACACATATCTTGCTTATTATACAATATATACTTATGAAATTCTTGGAATACGTAGCTAACATTCAAATCTAGTGAACTGTGTCTCAGATTGTTTATCTAGGTATTAGTTTTTGTTTTATAAAATCAAGAAAAATCAAGAAAAAATATAAATAAAAAGTTACCCGTTTTTTGAGAAAAAATACAAACTATGGTCTAAATAAGAGTTCTGAGACACAGTTCACTAGAAATGATTGTTTTTCATACCCATGTAAAATATGAAATGTGTCCATTGAGAAGTAAGCGAGAAATCCATGTTAAAAAAATAAAAGTGAAAAAATAGGTTTTCTGAATATAATTTCTGCAAATTTAAAATTATTGCAAAATGAAATACAGCAATTAATAGAGGACAAAATTACCTTTCATATGATATATGATATGATATAATATCTTGTTTATTGAGCAAGTAATGAACCATAAATGAAAAAAGCCCTCTACGACTGCTGTCTGTCCTTAAGTGTAATACAATCTTATTTTGTATTATCTGTTACCAGAACAAAATATAGAGAACTTCTATCATATAATTTTGGTGATACGTTTCTAGAGTTTATTCGATATAGAAGTTATGCACATTTCTATGGACATTCTTGTTCGCCTTGTCAATTGGTAAAACAACTGAAAGTCAGTTTCTTAAATTCCAATAAGTTTGAATAAGAAAATGTTTATACTGGTTGTTTTTTTTATATCATTATTGATACTGACTTTTCAATCTTGAATCAGAAAAAGTTCTTTGCTCATCTATTATGATATTTTATTAATTACATTATGTTGGATATCCATATAATATACGTACAGATGACATCACTTCTCCAATTATGTGCTGGCCACCATATTGGTGACTTTTTCAAAACCATATTCATTAACAATTTTGAAATGTTTAGAACAGACCTTGTTGCCACATTCCAAATAAATTGAAATATTATAAGTGATCATTTCCCTCAAAATTTATCAATTCTGTAGTCATGACCTTGTGGTCATGAACACCACATGGTCAAGCCTATGGAGTACATCTAGGCCATGTTTGTAGAATAGTACAAGCCAATTGTTATAGCTTATACCATTACAACATAGATCTTACAGTCAAGGGGCATGGTTAAGGAGGGTCAATGGTCAAAAGTGATTGTGAGGAACAAAGTAGGTCACGTAAGACTTAACCCTTAAGACCCCTTTTAGATTGTGTGTACTAATAATTATTGTTGGTCTTGAACTTATTCCTGCTGAAATCAATCAGGTTGCAATTTGTGTCATACCATAGCATGACTATTTCACAACCCTTTCTGACTAGAGATATGTGCACTTTTAGTATACAAACAATGTCTGTGGCTACTTTTTGTGAACTTAAGTTTCTGTAAGATTAATTTGAGTAATCTACTCCAATGCTGTCTTAATTATGAGGTTCAGTGACAAAAGCTAGAATGTAAATGGCAATGCAAATAGTAAAAGCAAGATGGATGCTCATACTATAAGTAACCGACTTAGGAATAGGTGTATGGTGAATTAAGATTATATCACTCTAAATATATTGTGGTGTACGGTGTGGGTCTATTTGCTTGGTATATATATATATATATATATATATATATATAACTATATTATGTATATATTTATGTGTGAATACATAGATGTACTTTTTGCATACAGTATTTGAGGAAGAAAAAGAAGGAAGCAAGTAAATAGAAAAGAAATACATATCAGAAATATCAGAAAAGGGTTAATGCTTTTATCTATATCATCAATCTCCCTGAACCTTTACCCATAATGTTGATTGATTTGGGCATGAGATTTATCTCAATCTGTTTGTATATATAGATTGTAGGTACTGTGTCAATTCTCTTTCAGGAAATCTTTGGACAATGTCTGTTCTAAGGAGCAAAGTTGGAGGAGGTTTCTTACTTCTGGCACTATGTTTCTTTACAACAGTGACAGCTAAAAGGATTTTGTTAATGCCTTTTCCTTTTCATAGTCATGTTAGACAGTTTGTAGCACTTGCAGACAAACTAATTGACAATGGACATGAAGTTTACATGACACTCTCCTCAGGCTTTCCCACTTTACATCATTTTCAGAATGGAAAGGTAAGTCACAGACTGACCTGCATGTGAATAACAATTTTTATGCAATTTGTGAAATAATACACAAAATGGTAATAAATCCTTTGGTTGATAGTAGCTAGAGGGCAGACCAAAAAAATCAACAAAATTTTGTTAGAATGCATAGACGGTCACAATTGGGGAATTCTGTCCCAAAACTTCTACACAATTTGGTGTATATGGAATTTTATTCTAAAAATGTGCAAAAATCATGCACAATATATGAATTTTCATATGTAATTCTTGTTTGCATCCGTTGAAAGAACATTGAAAGAGTTTGGAAGTTGAAAAATTTGAGAAAAAGTAAAAGAGAAATGTACAAAAAGTCAGTCTCACAATAACAAATAGTGCTATTGTGAGTATTAAAACATTTTGTGGGTATAGAATTTTTGTGAATGTTTTTCAGTCGGCACCCCTGTACTGTTTGACTAATATTTATGTTAGCCAGTTACTGATAAATCTGAGATACTAGTTGTGAATAATATAGTAGAAAATCATATATATATGTATATATATGTATATATATGTATATATATGTATATATATATCGCTTGCATCAGAAGAAAAGCTAGGTCACACAATAAACTAGAATGTTCGTACTAAAACTATTTTTATTTTCAAGTTACACACTTTAATCTTCATAATACCTGTTCACCAAAATATATGTGTGTTGGGGATAGAGCATTATTATGTTTGAAGGGTTCCTTGCACATTTTGAAATTCAGTAGTGGAAATAAAGATCAAATATAGACATGATATATAACATAACAAAGGTTTTCCAATTCTCTTTCAAATGGTACATATGATACTAAGTTTCATGCCATGAAGATGAAACAAATAAAAAATCGGCAGCATCAGAATTGGCATGTGGAATAAGGGCTTAAAACTACTTTAAAAGAAATAAAGGGACAATACTGAGGAATAATTAAGTCATTAAGGAAAGAAAATCTAATTTGGAATTTCCCTAATTTCTGTTTTTCTCAGGACTCACTTTTCGATGTCATAGTGATGAAAATCCCCCCTAGAGATCATGTTTGGTTCCCAGGTTCATGAATGATTGCAGGTTGATAAATTTTATTTTAAATTATAGACTGTATGTGGTGAAATATGCACACTTGGTTTTAAAGTAGATGTCCCTCACTATATCATATTATTCTAAGATGGGGAAATCCCTTTGACGGATGAATACTAAGGGTTCTATATTAACTCACCATGCCATGTCATACATTTGATGAATTTCTTCAAAAAATGAAATACAGTGCAAGTTTGTAATGCCCCCCAATTGTGTCCAAATCATGAAAATTCTTCAAATGTTTATCACTTACATAGTGCTAGATATGATTGACATGCTGCACTGCTTTGATTAAAAAATAACTTACCTGTAACTATGTGTGAAGTTTCCTTTAAGAACACATGCATACTCATTAACCTTTACAGATTAGGATCCTTACCTTTGCTGCAACTGAGGAAGATTTGTACACTACATCTAAAGAAAAGATGGCATCAATGTTTCAGGATCTGATTGACCAAAGAAACATGATGGCAACATTCAGGCAAAATGTGCCAGAGATGGAGAATATAGCAAAGAACTAACTCACTGACACTGAACACTATAAGAGACTAAAAGCACTGAATTTTGACTTGGCTATTGTAAGTATATTTCCCATGGGTAGGTGTACTCTGGTCATACCGTATAGCCTTGGAATCTCATATGTTGGTGTTACTACACTATATGAACCATGGCTTACAAGAAATCCTGTGTTGCCATCATTTGCACCTTCCAACTTTGATGGTGCCGAATTCACACCTAACATGAATTTTTGGCAGCGCTTATATAACACTTGGATTGCGATAGATTGGAATGCTTCTCCACGTGTAAGGTACCTTGAAGATTGGTTCATACAGAAATACATCAGGGAACAACCACTAACTACAATGAATCAACTAGTTGCCCAATGTATGCTAGTTTTACTTGATGTGAATCCTATCTTAGATTATCCTAAGCCTAAAATGCCCCATGAAGTCCTAGTTGGTGGTCTTACAACAAAGCCAGCAAGGGCTCTGTCCCAGGACGTTGAGGAGTTCATGGATTCTGCTGTTGATGGTGTGATTATTATGACATTTGGATCATACAATTTAAGTCTTGAACCTAGTCTGTTGATTGAATTCTTAAAAGCATTTGGACAGATAAAGCAAAGGATTCTATGGAAGTATGTTAATGCTCCAGATAACCTCCCACCAAATGTGAAATCACTGACTTGGCTGCCACAGAATGACCTCCTAGGCCATAGAAAAACCAAGATATTCATCACTCACTGCGGAAATAATGGCCAAATGGAAGTGCTCTACCATGGTGTACCAATGATTGGTTTCCCATTGTGGACTGATCAATTTTATAACTGCCGGCGACTGGACTATCATGATTATGGAATATGTCTGGACACTACCAAATTCAAAGCAGAACAACTTGTGGATGCTGTAAATGACATTTTAGAGAACACTTCATATACCGAGAATATTCAAAAAGCTTCAAACATTTTTAGAGAGAGACCCATGAGCCCAAAAGAACGCAGTTTATTGGATTGAACATGTACTGAAGTATGGAGGTAAACACCTTCATTCACATGCTTTAGACATGCCTTGGTATGAGTACTTGATGCTGGACATTGCAACTTTTGTTTTCTGTATAGCAATTGTGGGTTTCCTATTCATATATTTCATTGTCAAGATTTGCTTAAGGAATAATTGTCATAATCATTCCAAAACAAAGTAAATGTTTTCTATCCATCAGATGACAATTCTTGTATCTTGCTCAATCATAATAGTTTGTAAAAGTGGATATCTGTATAAGACAGCAAACAGGAATGGATTTCAGTGACATCATAGTTTTCTAAGTGGTATGGAAAGTCTGATGGATATTCAAATAAGCATACAATAATATAATTATTGTACCATGACCATGGTCATAGGAACTACACAATCACCTGCTCCATTCAAGCATCGTGCTCAGCTCAATGTCTGTCTCATGTGATAGTAACTCTCCTCTCACTAATCTATCTTTTGGTCTCTTTATCAACAAGAATGCCAGGACCCTCTGGCTCTTCTATCTGATAAGCATGAGTTGTCATAATGTACAGATGTAAAGGTGAGAGTCATTATGATAATGTCTTTAAATCAGTTATTATAAATGATATGACATGCCTATTAAGTTAAAAGTCATGCCATATACTCCCTCTAACAATTACAAGTATTTACCAAATCCTTCATATGGAATTTGTTAATATCATAATTTTTTTACAGAATAATCTAAATTAAAGCTAAGTATTATAATGTACTAAATCATAGAGTTTATGGTTACCAATCATATAGAATGCATATGTTTGTTAGTACTCCCCTTCCCCAAAGTGGTCAACTGGCCCAATTAATGTAATTGGGTAAGAGGCCAAAGGTGCGGTGGAGAAGTACACCTCTTCTGTAGGACACTCTGGGTCCAGCATACACTGTGTAACCACTAATAAGAAACAGGCCTTTTCGCTTACACTCCTGAGACTGTTGAAATATAAGATCACCAACAACACTTTCAATGTTTCATTAATACACACAATAACTAATATCTCACAATTGCAAATGTCTCAAAACTAGTCTAAAGTTAATTGGTAATGTATATGTGCTGTTGCATCAGTGCTATTAATAAATGTATTCAGATCTACAAAGAGGTTGGGGTGCACTCTTCGATAGGAGAGAGAACATGGGTAGTCAATGGAATTATACTAGCATGTGTAATTAAGGACCTGGTGTGATTATAAGTTTTAGGCAGATGAAGTAATCATATGATAATATCACTGTGTCAACTTGTGACCAAATTAATATCAATGTAGATGAAATAATAAAAAAAGTAACAAATATGTTGAGGAAGAAACTCCCATATAGTTCACTGTTAAATCAGAAGGAAAAACTACACCTCAGATTGTATAGGGGTCATTGGTCAAGCATATCCTTGGCATTGAGGATGGTGACCACTGGCAACTGACCATGGAGACTGAGTCAGTTGAACTTGGGTTCAGGAAGGAGGACACTTATGTAAGTGGAAAAAAGATGTAGGAAAAACTACTTTGTCACCCCTGGTAAACAATACTGAGCAAACACTTAGTCATGACAGCTATAAATGGCACATGATTTATGGGATTCGTTTCATAAGACATTAGTTATTTCTGGAGTACATTTCTGAGTCAACCGTTTCACCTACATTTTACAATGGTAGTGAGTGCTTCCAATAGTATATGTAATTGATTAAAAAGTGGTGTAGTATGATATACATCAAATATGTACTGTTTTTGTTGCCTGTTTCAATATTGGACACTTTATCAAATGAATGCCTTTCAATTCATGAATAATGCTCATACCGTACACTTTGCACAGAATAAAGAAAATCATTCAAAACTGATATCAAAGTTATATATATTATGTCATTTGTGTGAGGGCTCATACAACTTGTATGCATTGCTATGCTTTCCTGGCGTCATGGTTTTACTAGTAATTTGAAATAATTATAAATAAATGAAAAGGCCAGGAAAATAGGACAAATGAATAGATAGGGGAGCTCGGTATGTCTTTGATATATTGGAATTTTACCAGATTGTTAGAACTATTTACATGTCAACAAACTGCCATTAGAAATTGCTTACATATTCTGATCTAAAGTCTCTCCAGAGCTATTTCTCATAATTCTCCAGTGTTATGTTTACCCGAAATTCTTCATGCTCAACACTCTTTAAAATTTGTCCCATGATTTCAGTTGAGATATCGATGCTCTATTAAATACAGGTGATACAATAAGGATTGTAAAGAGAGAAGTGAACAAAAAGACAATAATACAATCATGTTTATAATAATTTTCATATTATTCATATTTACAATTATTGTAAATATGAATATTTCATATATGTCAATATGAATATCTATATATTGAAAATATGAATTTGTAATATTGTTTACAATTGAATAGGCAAAATAATTTGCCTATTTGATTAAAAACAGTGTTATAAATTCATATTTTCCATTTAATTCATACTGATTCAGGAGTTGGTTTAGGGCACATCCCTTTCCCATGATGTTACAATAAAAAACACATATATAACTCTAACTTCCATGAAATGTCATGTTTTTTCACAATTCACCTTGTGTCAATCCTAATGTGTGATAAAATGCATATATGATATGTATCTTATTCTAAATATATATTTTGAAAAATGTAATGGCTTTAGTACAAGTACCTTTGAGTGACGATGAAGCTATGAACGTCTCTTGTTTTAACCTCTGTAGATTTGAGAAAAAAAGTGACCTAGTTTTTTATTCTTTGTGACAAAAAGAACTATATTTTCTCCATATACATTTTTAAACCATATATAGAGGTTTGGCTCTTATAGTGGACTCCACCTAGGCCTGCTCCTAGTTGGCACCAACACACATTAATCATACCCAAGTAATCTGCCAGATTTCAAACACAAACATCGCAAGGGGAAGAGCTCCCTGTCTGCCAATTTCCCAATTTCTTTTTGAAGGTATGAGTCATGTTGACATATTTATCACCTCAAAACAATGCCTTCGAATAGATGGCCAATTGCAAACCACTGTTGTGGCTAATTTTGCATTCATTAGATCTACTCAAATATTAAAAAAAAAAATATAGAAAAGGAAGGTAAGTATGATAATACTGCAACAAACATCATCAATAAAGGGCCATACCAATTAAAGCCCCATACCCACTAGGCGATTTTACCGGTGACTGGCTATGGGCTACAGCAGAATCCCTGGTAACATCATTACCAATCCAGATCTAATGTTAGTATGTAATATTGAAATGTTACATACTGGCTATGAGCAACAGCAGAATCACTGGTAAAATCATTACCAATTCAGATCTAATGTTAGTAGTCCGGGAGCCAAATCCTGAAATCAGTCAAAATAAGGATTTACCCTCCGCGGTGAGCCCCCTGGATTTTCTTGATTTTTTTCATCTTATAGCATCCTAGGGACCATGAATCAAGACGGTTCCGAAGAATTTAGGTATGCGAACACTGTCTAATTATGCGATTTGTGCTTAATTAGCAAAAAATGAAAAACGCGTTATTTCTAAATTTCTCTGGAACTATGTAAGATATGATAACATGCTATATGTCATCTGAAAGGTAATTTTTTTCCTGATTTTTTGACATATTGTTTGCTATTGTCATTAATCATGGCAATGAGTAATTAAAGAAAAACTGTTGTTTCAGTCAAAATCATTAGAACTTAAAGATTCAAGGTTAAACTCTGGAATTGATAAACCAAGTCCTAGGTATACTTAAAGGGGACCATTAGGCAGTTTTTAAAGAAGGTTGCATCTTATTTCATTGGAAATATAATGTAGAAATCATTTTTTGCTGATTAAATTCTAACCGACTACAGGCTCATTTTGCACTTATATTTCAAAAGGAGAGATGATATCATGAAAATAACACAATATATCCTAAAGAGATTGGAAAATGATTATCACTGTCTCCCTAAGCTGGTATTTCAATGCTTTCTGAGCTATTTAGTCCATTGTATACAACATTGGAGCTGTAAAATAAGTAAACATTAGCAAGAAATATGTGTCCATGTAATTTGCAGACAAGCTCATCTTTGTTGCCTGATCAAACTAGTATAGTCATTGATTTATTTACTCAAAATGGTTTGGATGGCTCCTTATATTGCTAAAGATTCACACATTGACAATATGCAGCAGACAATATGCAGCAAACTTCTATTTACATACCCCTGTACCGACTGATCTTTAAAAAGCATGTTCCTATAGGGAGAGTGGGAGTTGTAGGCTGTAATACTCTTTTATATCCCCCCATTGCTGGCCTCAATATCTAATGTTTAACTCACCCTGCAACAGGCTTGAGGCCTGGATAGACAGAGGAATGATAAAGATGGCAGACTAGGGTTCTTATCTCCTTGTTGTGTGAGTTAACCCATTGGTAAGACACTGTACCTACAACCTAATAAAGGTTCCCTCAGAGAGAGGGGCAGGCTTAAATTTTGGCTACTTATGACTGAACTGGGGGATAAGGGTAGCCTCCCATGGTGTAACACACTGTAAGCCTATATATAGTGTGCCATAAACTGTGGGATTGCTGACCACCTGCTGTACTTTTGTTAACATCCTACCACCAATCTGCCAAATTAAACTTTGTTACCCTTTTGCTACTAGAGGGTTTACAGTTCCAGGCTGTATGGGTTCATTGCTCACTTAGCTTTATACCCTTTTGTATTATAGACTAAGTATTCAGTGTTGTATTACAAGAACTGATCATAGACTGGAGAATTATTCATATATTTGAATAATGACTCTCTTAGTTTTGGGTCTCTGAGTATTTACCATGATGACCTTTCCCTGAGTATCTAACTATAAGCTGTCTCTTGCTGTTGGTTAGGGAAATTGTATCTTTGTTCATAGCAGTTGAGAAATGAAAATGGTCAGTTATATTTTGATAAGGGAATAATATTGTTTCTGAGGTTTATATAATAGAAAGTTTGAGGTTACAACCAGAATCACAGCAATTTGTTGCTCTTGTACATTCTCCTAATACTGTATTGCCTTGGTTATGGTCCCACAGCAAGGGTGCTGTGCACATGCTGCTCAATATGATTAAACTACTAGATACTATTGGGAAACCAGTAATGGCTATACCAAAAATTTGTAATTTTGAAATAGAAAGATATATCAGGAACTTCTGTATTGTTTCAGGTTTTGATATTTGTTTGAGGTCTTGCCAATGATATTGATATGTATGTACACACACAGAGGTCTCAGTTTCTCTGGTACACTTCCTAATAAAATTGGATATATGACAAAATCCTGTTAGTTGATAGGATGAATCTCAGTGAAGCATGACCAAAGGCTGGTCATAACTTGTATTGGTAATTTGGGAGGATTAGAAGTTTGGCTCTTAGAAATGAACTGTGACCATGATCATAATTTAATATCAAATTACTAATACCAATAACCCATATATAGAATAAAATATAAGATATCCATTTTGTGTATGGTCAAGCTAAGTTACTCATTTATATAATCACATGGGTCTAGAATCCAAGAGTGCAATCTAGTAATTCATTAAAACCAACAATTTGGCAGAGATAGCACACCTATCAAGTTTACAAGTTTAACAAATAGCACACTTGGTCTTTTTGCAGTTGGCATATTGATACAAGGACTCTTTTCTAAATTCAGAACCTTTGATATAATATTATGACAGCATACTTTTTGGGATTCATCTCTTCTTTAAAGTAGTATACCCTCAGAAATCTGGATTGGGATCAGGTAATGGGTGAGTCTACTACAAGCTATTCTTTTCTTTATGTAAACAAGAAGTAGAGGGAACTATAAGGGGCCTTCCATTTAATAAGTACACAAATTTTCAAAAATCTCAGATCCCCAACCCCCTTTGGTCATAAATATGCATTGGATTTGTACTAGAAAGTACACACATTTTCAAAGATTTCATACCTCCCTCCCCCCCTTGATGCATACAAACTTAATGCAAGGGCCCTAATAAGATGGTTTGTAATAAAACTGAAACATTATCATGGTATTATGCTGAGGAAAGAAATCTTACTCAAACCATAGTTTTATTGTGACACATCTTTCACTGTGATCCAAAATGCTCTCCAAACAGCTACCATATTATATCCATGTGCCCAAATGGCTGTGAAAGCACTGAAATACCAGCCTAGGGAGATAGCGATTATCACCTGTTCCAGCGAAAGTGATGCAACTAGGCCTCCAGGGGCCAAAAAATCCAACTAGGAATACCATGCAATCCTATTGTGTGCATATAGCCCAGGTGTTGGGGCAACCTATGATATAGGTGAAATCTGTTAAATATGATATCCGTTGCCATGGTAACCAGGCAAAGTCGGTAACCTCATGGGGTGTGATGCGCGTCTCAGCATTAACTCCCAGATATGGATATATGGTCTCCATATATATATGTTATCTGCTTTTTCAGAATATTATTGCATATATGTGATCTACTTATGTAAGGCTACAATGTAAATAAGAAAGATTAAGAATATATGTACTAGTGCTCGAGAAGCAACAGGTACAAAAATGTTAATTTTACTGTATTTTGCAGGTTTTTAGGTTCTTTTACATTATACTACATATCAGATACTCCCATTTAATAACTATAAGCATTTACCAGGTATGCATTCATATTTTGTTTCTTATAAGGGTTGCCTCTAACCCGGAAAAACATTTTTGGTTCTAGGTTCATACATAATTCTATAGATAGGACTTTATGTATGCTACCATTAGTGCTGAGAATCTCGCCGTTAGTGCTGAGAATGCTCTCATTAGTGCTGAGACACCAATACATGAGACAAATACTTACTATGTGCAGTAATTACTCTTTTTGAAGATATCATTGCATCTGAATCTGCTATACCTTGCATGTTATGAATGACATACATATTTCCGCTATATATGACAGAAGATTTATGTATGTATATGTCCTATCAATGTACTTTTATGGGTGTTTTGTCATAGGAATTAGCTCAATTCTACCATTATCTGCTGCAGTAGTTAATTATGTGGCAAATATAACTGATCTCTTAGTAATTAAATAAAAGCTTATGAAATTATCCATTCCTATTGAACCACTATAACCTTAACGCTGAGATACACCTGTTAATGCTGAGACGCGCATTACCCCTGACTACAGCCTATAGCACTGTACGACTGTTGAAGTATTTCTTTGTAATTTCTGCAAACTATACTGTACAATATAACTTCCATGTGTCAATAAATGTTGAGAAATATGTATACAGATGTACCATTAATCAGATCATACAGTTAATGCTGAGATATCTTTGGTAGAAGTTACTGCTGAGAACCTTTCTTAGCTTTGGTCTATTTGTCACTCCTTTGTAGGAGTTAATGCTGAGAAATATTACAATTCTTCTCATGGTCATATTATGCTAATATTTGTCTAGTTCACTCCAGTGATGAGAATTTCTAGTATACATACATTCACAAACAACTGTCAAGTATGAGTTAATGCTGAGAAATATTACATCACTGAACACAATGCTTCGCACATATAAGTTTCAAACATTAATGCTGAGAATCCTCTGGTCAAAGTCAGTGCTAAGAATCTCTACTATGAAATACTTTCATCAAGTACTCCTAGGTATAAGTTAATGCTGAGAAATCTAACATCACTGTTCATATTCATAAATGCTGAGAATCCTCAGGTAAAAGATACTGCTAATATTGTCTACTTCTACTTCCTCCTCTTTATGTATCTCCTACACAGGTCTTCATCAGGAGACTTGCCATTGGTTGTGATCCATCCGTGATTTCCCAGTTGACTTTTTTTCTCTTCTTTTCCTCCAACCTTTCGCTTGCCTTTCTTGACTACAGGTCAACATCTGACCTCTAACCAGTTCCAGGTCACACGGATGTTGTACATGTCTGGTGCTTCAAGGAGGAAGTTGTACACATGTTCTTATAATGGCTTGAATGAGAGTTGGAAATAATGTGCAGATGTTGTAGCTGAGGCTTGAAGTCTTCTTCAATGTGAGGTATCAGGAGGTCCAGGAATGACAGTGTGGTGAAGAACTTATGGCAAAGCACAGGGGATATCCTAGCACATGCTTGAGAACTCACTTGTTTTCCTCTGAGATAGTGATGTAATTAACTACCATGGGTTGTATGGTCACCTGTGTTTTTCCATAAAACTCTTGAATGATCTCCTTCATATAGGCCACATTCCAGTTTTCACTGTCATCAACCTGAACTGGCAGTGATTTTCAGCAGCTCCTTCTTCAATAGATTGCCTGCAGCATATTGGGCCTGAACCCAATATGAGTGCTCTGAGAAGGCTGGCAATGTACTCATTATTAGCTCCTCCATTTCTTTTTTGGTTACTTCCTTCTTGACCAATTCTGTGTGGGGTGTTGTCTTGACCTTCTTGGTTTTCTTATCAGTGTATTCCTTTTGCTCAGTTGTCCATGTTTTGTAAAACAGATTGTCCTTGTTGGCCATGTGAATGCTACTTCTGATCTCAGTGTCATCCATAGCAAGGAGTGCTGTTGTTGATGAGGGAAGGGTTGGTACACTCTGTATCAACAAGCCCATGTTGGCATGGTAGATGCATAGGCATACATGTCTCTCCAGTTATTTGCATAGCTTGATGGACCTCTTGTTTTCTTCTCTTACAGCATAGAATAAGGCTAGAGACATTTGTATTGATGTCGGAGTACAAAATTGTTGGTGCAAGTTCCTCAACATGTCAGTGAGGGCCACTACTTGCTCTTTGCCTTCTTTATTCATCTGCTTGTCAGGCATGCTGTATACATTGTCTTCTCTCCACAGGAATTCTATTGCGACAGCTTTCTTGGACAATACCAATTTCTTTCCTGGTGGTAGACTTCAGTTGCTCTCCTTTGTAAATCTTGTTCCTGCATAATTCTATGGCTTTAGATATGGCACTAGCAGAGCCATGGTATGTCTTTGTAACTTTGCCTTAGTAGATTTTCTTTTAAATCAAGGTTAACTATTGTACTGCCTGTGCTACTGCCTCGCATAGCGCCTGCACATTCCAAACACATTCTCTTGTAGGTGTTACACCCATAAAACTGTCCCTAAACATAAAGCTGTCCCTAGCATTTGATAGAACATAAACATGTGCATAAATGTACTGCGATATATAACAAAGATATGTTTGTTATTGATTACATGCAAGGGATATGAGGTTCACCTACAATGATATACTGAAAAATAGAAATTCCTGCACATAGTTGGTATATATGTCTCATATATTTGTGTCTCAGCACATTCTCAGCACTAACGGTAACATTCTCAGCATTAACACCTATGTACATCAAGTCCCATATACACAAATCTGTACAGGCCTAGAACCAAAAAAGTTTTTTTAAGTTAGAGGCAACCCTTACAAAAAACAAAATATGAATGCGTACCTCTTAAATGTTTATAGTTACTAAATGACAGCATTTGATATACAATGTAATGTAAAAGAATGTAGAAATCCTGCAAAATACAGTAAAATGGACAGATTTGTACCTGCTGGGTCTCATGCACTAGGAGATATATTGCTAATGTTCATCATTTACATTGTAGCCCTACATGAGAAAATTACATATATGCAATAATATTCTGAAAAAAAACGGATAACACATACATACAGACCATATGGACGTTATCGCTGAGACACGTGTTATTGCTGAGACGCGTTATTGCTGAGACGCGCATTGCCAGGAAACATAAAAAATGCTTCTCATTCCCACTATAATGCATGTACATGGTAGCCCTTCTATTCATATATAGCCAACATAGTTTTGGACATGTCAGATATAGTGTATATAGTTAAATATAATAATTGTGCAAAAGCCACGCAAAATAAGAAATCTGTTATTGCTGAGAAATCTGTTATTGCTGAGATTTGAGATGCATTCTTAACCTACTGTGAGCCAGGTATTATATTTTAAGTTCCAATAAATTGAGTGGAGGTTTGCCATCCTACCCTGCTTCTTATGTACCACAATTGGTATCAGTATATATTATTCCTGAAATACTGTGGTGCTTTATAAGATTAATGCTGAGAATGGACATTTTCCACTTTACAATCACTCATTTTGGTCCTGTGCCTAAAATATTGGGTTAATTTGAGTAAATCTGGGTATTAATGAAAGCTGATGTAATTTCCATGCATATAAACATTAAAAAATCCATGTACCCGGCATGTTCTTTATGTACTGAGTGCATGAAATGAAAGAAAGGTGTTCTAAATGTCAAAAAAGGCCATTTTTGGCATGTTTTTGGCCCACAGTTCCTTAAATATGGGTCACAGATATGTAAAACCATTGTTACCTTGAAAGCTCTCATCGAGCCGGACCCAATAGGATAAAAAATAATAATGCAAAAGCATTTGGGAAACTTCCAGGTCAGAAAAACCTGATTTTGGCCTAGTTGCATCACTTTCGCTGGAACAGGTGTTATAATTTCACATCCCTTTAGGATATATTGTGCTATTTTCATGATATCATCTCTCCTTTTGAAATATAAGTGAAAAATGAGCCTATAGTCGGTTAGTTTTTAATCAGCAAAAAATGATTTCTACATTATATTACCAATGAAATCAGATGCAACCTTCTTTAAAAACTGCCTGAAGATCCCCTTTAAGTATACCTAGCAGTTGGTTTATCAATTCCAAAATTTGATCTTGAATTCTTAAGTTCTAATGATTATGACTGAAACAACAGTTTTTCTTTAATTACTCATAGCCATAATTAATGACAATAACAAACAATATACCAAAAAATTAGGAAAAAAATTACCTTTCAGATGACATATAGCATGTTATCATATCTTACATAGTTCCAGAGAAATTTAGAAATAACGCGTTTTTCATTTTTTGCTAATTAAGCACAAATCGCGTAATTAGACAGTGTTCGCATACCTAAATTCTTCGGAACCGTCTTGATTTATGGTCCCTAGGATGCTATAAGATGAAAAAAATCAAGAAAATCCAGGGGGCTCACCGCGGAGGGTAAATCAGGATTTTCAGGTTTGGCTCCCGGACTATAGTATGTAATATTGAAATGTTACATACTAACATATGATCTGAATTGGTGACGATTTTACCAGTGATTCTGCTGTTGCCCATAGCCAGTCGCCAGTTAAATCGCTTAGTGGGTATGGGGCTTTAGGGATCTGAGCAGCAAATGGCGACTTATCTGAGCAGCAAATGGCCCTTAATAGGTTTTAAGAGCACATTTCGGGTTGAAGGCAGGATAGGTCTGGCCGGCAAGAAACACACCATTGTGTTTTTCCCCTCGTGACTTGGAAACAGAGCTTTGGTTTGCTACGTAATGTTATGTGAAGGGTTGTGCATTGACAAACCACATATTTTCAGTATACTTTGCATAAACTGTTAAGCGGCATACCGACTAGGAGATTTTGGAACGAATCGGCCCCAACTTCGGCCCCAACTTCGCATACCCACACATAATCAGTGCCGATGGCCGACCATCGGCGCCAACGTCAGTGCTGACATTCGGCGCCGGCCACAGTGATCCTTATTAGACATGTTTAATAATTTTATGTTGATCATTTTATGCTGATCAGAGCCGACGACCAATGGCCGTTGTCGTCAGCTGTCGTCGCTGACATGGGTGAATCGCCTAGTGAGTGCAGCCCTTTAGAGTTGCAGTTTGTTGAAGTTACAAGAATATATGAACAAATAAAGGAGCCAACAAGAAATGTTCAAGTTTTGGAGCGGTTTAAGGGGTCATGCTCCTAATCTCTCCGTTTGCACATGGAGAGAAGAGTAAGGGATCCAGAAGGTCCCCTCCTTCCCTTTTTAAAATGAGGTCTTGAACTTTCTTTGAAAAAGGTTGCTTATGCGTATGCGGATACGGGATAAAAACAGTTGTATTGATCAAATTTTAGCGTACTCGAATAAGCTCAAAGAACATGGTACCTTGAATGTTAATCTCAGTGATCATGAATTAATTTACACTGTACATAAACATTTATCACCTGTTAAGGTATCATCTCAATTTTATGGACGATCCTATCGTACTTATGATAGGGATGTTTTTATGAGAAGTGTTCAGAATCTTGACTGGAATGATTTCATGTTAGACAAATGTCCTGATATATTATGGAATATATTTTTACGAAAAATAACTGACACAATAGAAGAAATGTGCCCTATTCGTAAATTTCATATTAAAAAAATTCGAGAACCATGGGTGTCAGATGAATTACTTGAACAAATCATAGAAAAGGATATAGCGCGTAGAACTGCTAAAAATACTGGCACTGCACACGACTGGGAAATTGCTAGAAGATTGAGAAATCGTTGCTTATCTGCTGTTAGACGTGCCAGATCAACTTTTGTAACAACTGAACTACAGAATAATAAGCAGGACTCGAAGAAATTTTGGAAAAATATACATGAGATCATCCCAAACAAAAAACTTAGTACAGGTTTGATTAATCTTATTGATAAGGATAGCGGTATCCTTATACCTGAAGAAAAAACGGCTGCATATATTAATAATTTTTTCACTGATATTGGTCCCAACTTGGCTGATAAATTTACTGTTCCTTGGAACTATAATGGAGTGAGATCAAATGTTTCTCTGAACAAAATTGAAACAACTGAAGATGAAATTATCAAAATATGTAAAGAAATCGAAATCACTAAATCTTCTTCTGTAGCAAATTTATCGAGTAGAATATACTGAAGGATTCTTTCCTTGCTGTACCTGTTTGTGTGAAACATATTGTCAATTGTGTTTTTAAAAAATGTATATTCCCTGATTCCTGGAAATGTGCAAATATTATACCATTAATGAAAGGAGGACGCCCAAGTGATGTTTCGAATCTTAGACCGATTTCTTTATTGCCCTTGCCCTCAAAAATTGTTGAGAAAATTATTCATGATAGAATTCAAGTACATTTGAACAATGGTGGTTTATTGGATCAACATCAAGGTGGTTTTAGGAAAAATCACTCAACTCTTAACTCAATTGCTAAATTAACTGATGATATTTTTACTGGAATTAATAATAATGAGCTAACCGTTGCTACTTATATCGACCTGGCTAAAGCGTTTGACACTGTGTCACATGATATTTTAATTAAAAAAATGGAACACTTAGGAATTCGCAATAATGTACTGAAATTGATGAAATCAAATTTGCAAAACAGAAGGCAATGTACTACTGCTAATAATACTAAATCAGATTATAGAGAAATTAGTTGTGGCGTTCCTCAAGGATCTATCCTAGGTCCACTGTTGTTTTTAATTTATGTAAATGATTTATCATCTGTTGTGGATATAAGTAGGTATAAATTATACGCGGATGATACTGTTTTATATAGTACTAACTCTGATATTGATGTGGCAACCAACGAACTACAACATGACCTTAATAGGTATAAATTGTGGTGTGACAAAAATAAGCTTACTTTGAATATCAAAAAAACTAAATATGTTATATATGGCAAAAAATCAATGACAAAGAAAATCATGAATCATGCTCTATTTATTGATACTACTCAATTAGACAAGGTTTTCTCATACAAATATCTTGGAATTAACTTGGATGCAAATCTTACTTATTCAACACATATTAATAGCACCATTAAATTGGTTACTCATAAATTGTTTTTATTAAGCAAAATCAGGAGATATATTGATTGTCATACTGCAATTACGATATACAAAACTATGATTTTACCAATTATGGAATATGGAAATGTTATTTATAATGGAGCATCCCAAAAACTCTTAACCAAATTACAGAAGTTGCAGAACAGAGGTCTTAGAACTTGTCTGGAATCACCTGTAAGATTATCTGAAATTTTATTACATCGTGATAGCAAGATTGCCAACTTGCGGGTACGATGTAAAATACATTTACAGAATTTTATGTACAAGCAAAAGGATAACAATGAAATTGTAAATAATAGACCAGTGAATACAAGGGCACATGCCGCCATTTTATTTACAACCAAAAAACCGAATAATGAAAAATATAAAATGAACCTATTTTATATGGGTGCCTTGGCATGGAACGAATTAAGTGTACAGGAAAGAAATACAGAAAACTACACCAAATTCAAAGACATGCAAAAACGAAAAATGTTAAGGTTGATTTAAAATAGGCTACACTCTTTGTATCAAGGGCAAATCTTGATTATGCGATTGTTGTATTCATTTTACTAAGTTCTTATAAAAATTTGTAATTATTTGTAACTATGAGAGAACTTTATAATATTTCAATCCTAATTTTGATTATATTGAGACGACTATATTTGTATTTTGTCTTGGTCCTCCCCCCCCCCTGTATAATTGACACCTGTTGTTATTCACGATACGCAAAACTAATCAAGACTATATTGCTTGACGTACTAACTAGTTTGTTTCTATATTTGATTATTGTTTAAATTGTCATTTGAGTTTGTTACAAATTCATATATAGAACTGTACCTGCTGGATCTAGATGTAAACTAGCATTTTAATGCTAACTCTATGTATCCAGGATAAATAAATGAATTTAAAAAAAAAAAAAAAAAATGTCCAAAATCATAATTATGATTTATTCTTAAATTGCTTTATCCCCTCCCCAGTTCTGGACATCCTGATTCCACCTATCAATAAGAAACATTTCACTGAAGAATAAGATGAAACGAACTTGTTCCAGTGAAGTATTTAACTTCTAGGGAGAGATCTCAAACATTACATTCTCAGTAATAAATGAGTAATAACGACAACTTGCTGGTGACACCTCTTCATCCAAGAAGTGGCGGGAAAAAATTGGCAGCCTTCGTTTATAGTAAAACAAAGGCCAGCTTGACCTGGAAGTGAAAACAAAGGTCACGTCACC
Source organism: Lepidonotus clava (assembly GCA_936440205.1). Taxonomy (NCBI): domain Eukaryota; kingdom Metazoa; phylum Annelida; class Polychaeta; order Phyllodocida; family Polynoidae; genus Lepidonotus; species Lepidonotus clava. The sequence goes on from OW387138.1 coordinate 14,261,776, forward strand.
TTTCTCCATGCCCTTGGGCATTTCCAAAATGGCCGACGAAATCGGGCAATGACGCTTGACACATTTATAGCGTTCCACAGACGTGTCATCAGCTCAATGAATTTTTGGCGGGAAAACCTGGCAAATGTCGGCTGCTCTGCTTTATTCTTTTATTGTTTAATTTGGTTAATGATCCAATATGGTATGATGTCCTTTTCCCCATATACGTATATACGAGAAAAGGTCTCATCAGAAATTCTGGCAGGAATTGTCAGCATGCTTAAGAGAAGTTAAAACAGACGTATTCGAGGAAATGACAGTATGGATGCAAGAAGGGGGAATAATCGAGTCAGGGTATGCAATTGTTGGTTGGGATCCAAATTGATGTAAGCATTTGAGATGATTGTAGTTCAGGAATGAGCGTGTAATGGACCACCCACTTGGTTGGAATCCTGATCCAATACCTTCTAAGAACAACATTTTAGATAATGCAGAACGTATTCCTTGCATTCCTATGCCAAAATAATACATGATACACGAGGAACACTTTTTTTTATAAAAATATTTTATTATTGAATATCTTCAGATGAATATGTTCTTCCATATATTATATTGGTGATTAATATAGTTATACATATTTAATTTACTTAGTCTTGATAAACGAGTTTCAGAAGAGAATATTAATTATAATGAATAAAAACAATGAATTACATGAAAAAAACGTTATTTCGCAGGAATGCTTTATAAGTTTTCCTAATTCATAGTTATATCTATAAGTTGTTGGCGGAATCACACATTAATCATAGAACCACAATAATTTAACTATTTATCTTCGCGATTAGCATGACAAAATTAATTTCATACAAATATACACAAACGCATGGTTTTTGTTATTCAATACTAAAGAATTCATATTTGCATAATATTTATGCGCAGAATAGTGAGAGTCAATATTAAGACAGAACAGATGCAAGAGGCCCAATCTGTCTTTAGATATATAATTGGTACCGTAACTTAATATAAAGTTCCATTCTAGATGATAGGAAATCAAAATTGGATAGTAACAAACATTCCCAGCAGATGGCTCTGGTATTCAGATACTCTTTCTCCAAACTTAAGATGCTACTCGGACTGACACTTGTCTTGCCCGACCTATAGAAAGATAACGAGAGATCTTACAGGACTGTGTTTTATTAATGCCTTTTTCATGAGGCTTGATAATACTGTTATGAGAGTTTATCACATAATACTCTGTATTGTAGATTAATGACTTGAATATTGTTTTACAAAGGTTTAGGCCTTTCTTTTGTAAAGGCGTTTGAGGCATACGACCCATTTTTGAGATGGTTTCAAAAGAATTAACCTGGATATAGAATAAGGCTGAATGATAAAACGAAGCCCATTTCCATATATATATATAAAAAAAATTGTAAGTTTACCAACAAAAACAAAATGAAAACAAGAAAAAACGAAAAAAAGGCGGGGTTGGGGTTTAAGCTTTGGATCACTATTACTCCCCTCTTTAGCATGAACGCAGCATTTCGGTTTTTACCAGTCACCCCAATAATTATAATGTAGAAGGAAAAATTTAGTTTTTATGCCTATATTATATACACATATATATATATCATGTCACACTACATTAGTGTTAGGTTTTGGATGCCATCACCAATAAATCAGTGACGGGACCCCTTAATGTGTCAGGCTCTGGCAGCTGGCCGGGGCTTACTTCACCTATTTCACATTCTTTATCCCACCTACCCTACACCTCTGAGAATTACTATGGACACTCTTTGTAATAATGACAATAGGTGGGATTCCAGACAACGCCACCACGTGGCAAAATGGTGCAAATCTGGCCTATTGGCAAAAAGTAAGACAAGGTTGAGTAATTTTCATTGTAAGTTCATGTGTTCATTTATAAACGTTCATCCTTTACGGAATATTCGAGAAAAGACAAATGTTCTATTCATAGTTATGCATTAGCCTATAAATTCTTTTTTCACCTGATTTTCTGGTGAAAGTATATCTTTTAGGTAACTATTTCTATATGTTCTTTTTAATATTAAGAATAGCTAATTAATATCTAGATGAAACTTCAAATTGACGTCCAGACTATATAAAATGGACTGCCTGAATAACTTCAAGTAGATCTGAGATTAAGGATAAAAGGTGCTGAACACATGGCTATTTTTCATAATATTTGTTTGAATAAAAACTGAGCAAGGCTAGTACTCCTAGCAAGTGAAAAACGCTCTATAAATAACATTGACCACTACAATGAACCCATTAGGCCCCCTCACTATTCTATATTTACTATTGTCAGCCTACTTATTAGTAAGACTCTTCCTAGAATAGCATTACACATCTATGTTTATTAAACAATGACTAACATCAAACCTACACGATGTTTAAGATGTAGATTAATGATGCATTCTCTCTCCAGCATTCTTTTCGTCCCTACTAGACTTTGGTGGTAGGGGAATGAGCCGTGCCAGAGTGAATGAAAAACTGATTGATTGTAAGTCTAGTCAGGTGTTTCCTGGGACCAGTCACCTATTAGTCCTCTCATGACCTACTTAACTCGTACATTCTAGTTTGTGTACCTAGCGGACTTGGACGTAGCTACAGTCTAGTCGCCTATAGTCGCTGTGCACATGACGTCACACATCTCAAACTTTGGCAGCTGATCAATTTGAAATTGTTCTTTTTCAAATTTGAAACACCTAGATAAAATATTTATGCTAGATTTACCTGATACAAATTCATAAAAGCTTTATCAACGATATTTATCTTAATATTATTTTATTTTAATTGATACCAACATGGTCTTGTAACTACGTTTGCACACGGTATATTTATCCCATAATGTGTACAATATTAATGACATACATCGATCTAAATTAGTAACAAAGCTATAATTTATTCGTATTATGAACATGAAAATATTAGCCTATGTCAATGAAAGAGTTTAGACGCATTTCTTGTTAACACAACATTAATGTTAAAACGTGAGAAGGTCCGTATTATGCCCTAAAATAGTAATGTTTTATCATCGTTACAAAAACTTCGATTATAGATTGCAAAATACTGCAGAACAATTATCTTATACCCAGTAAAGAATCGACTTTATATCGACTTTTATGTTAACTAAATCACATGTTATTAATGAAAATGCATAATAATTATGAATTAACATTATTTTGAAAGAAGAAAACAAAAGATGTGAATTTATGAGGTACTATAATGAAACCGTACATAATCTTTAAATATAGTTGCCATATCATCGTTCATATTTGATCGTAAAGAACCTATCCTTACTTATTTCCTTGGATATTGGCAAGTCCTTTTGATTAAGAGAAAAAAAATAAAACATCTATCCACCTAGTCCACGTGTCATGCTTCGTGTTTCCAATAGCAATTTCATACATTTGCTATTGGTATTCTTTTCCCAGGCCAAGGCGAACAGGTTAACAGTATCTGCTTGGTTTCTCTATTTTTTACCCCCTCATTCTCCCATTCATGAGGTTAGTAAACAAGCACTTAGAGTCTCTGTTTGTTTGAGACCTTGTCTAGACAGTCTACATTTACACGTCCTTGCCAGCGATCCTAGAAGACATCCAAGAATGTATTTTTAGAAACTGTTGTCGATCTAAACTTTCAGGAGATATTTGGAGTGATATGTTGGTTGTTAGTTTACAGTGAGAATTGCTTGGAATTTATTTGATGAAATGAAAAACTATAAACAATCATTAAATTTGACAATCCCAAAATATGTAGGCAATTAACTATAAGGCAACTTAATTTCCATTATACGATGTTATTTCCCTTCGGTTTAGGCAATGGATTCTTCTGAAACGCTTATCTCTTCTATACATTCTGTCCGTATAGTGCCATTTAAGTGTGAAAACTATGACTTTTTGTTTCAGTGTCACGGTTAAAACATTTTTTATTTAGATAAATTGAATACTAATATGATATTTCACAGCACTAAAGGAACTAATTTTTATGCGGGTACTAACGAAATAATTATGTTTTTGTTTTAGATTATTTTCCTTTTATTTAATAAAACGTTTATATAGACTTTATATTAGAATGGTGTCCTATGCATCACACACTGCTTGAACTATAGATGCACGCAGCAACCTATGACCCAATACCACACATATCCTCCATCACTCGCCAACCATACCTCTTTAACCTAACAGCCATGTTAAGCTAAAGAAACATCGCAAAATATTCCCCGAAATCTGTGATTTTTCTCCCGGATAAAAGGAACGAAACTAGGTATGGGTCACTCTGTGGTCAGTTCCTCCAGTGTCCACCACCTGGAGGAGCCTGATGGGGAACCAGGATGGACCGTAGTAGGGGACAGGTGTGCCGCTGACCACAAAACACGGATTTACTTGTTCAATGTTGGGTGCAGAATGCGGAATTAGCACCAAAACTACTGAAAAGGGCTTGACCATCGGTGCAAGTTGTGATGCTATGAGTTCATTCAGGTGGAAGAGTGAACTGATGTGTTTTTTTGCAGAGGAATAGGCTATATCAGTGTAGTAGAAAAACTGCATGTAATTTTGTATCTTGATTCACCGTTGATATCAATATATTTTTGGCTTCATTTCTTTTGATTGCCTTTAGAATACGTCTGATCATACAGACACGTTATAATTAGAGTTAATATTAATATGTAGTCATAATCAGACAGATGACATAAGTAAATATTACTTAAGAAATATATCTAAGTGTTTTTCTATGTAATGATGAGACATATCTATTACCTTTTTAATTGGTTGTTCTGCAATGAGCTATTTAATAGGGGGTCATGTCTCCTCTTTTTGGTTATGAATTTACATTTAAAATAGAGTGACAATCATAAAGTCCGCGCATATAAATGTGTACCGATTTCATATTAATATAGCCTATGTCCTGAAACCCTGGATCTGCCCCCGCACACTACCAACATAGGAGATCAAACATTTTGTCATCCTTTGATCTTGGTATAATATGAGTCACACAGCTGAACACCTAAACCCACAAAAAAGTATCATTTCATGATTATGCCCTCAGGGCTTTTGTATGAGGCATAATCAGCGACGTTTGCCTACATGTTTGCCAACTCAAAGTACCTATCAATTTTTACTCACTCTCCTTCTAACAAAATGAATATAACATTATCTTTTTTTAAACCTTCATCTGGATTAGAGGAATTGTATTAAACATTTCTTTATACTGCAGAGAAAAGAAATTAGATTCTTTTCTTGGAAATACATTGATAAAAAGATTCCATTTAAGTAGTAGATGTTAAGACAGTAATTCATTATTTTTGCCCAGTGCAATCCTTATCAATAGTATTAAAGCTATGAATACAAATAAATGTCTATGTATGATATTTAAGATATATTTTCATATTTGTGTATTTATGAATATATTTATACATCGTTATATATGTGAAATACATAGGTATAATTATATGGGAGCATATCTTGGAAAAGATACCTATTGCCAATTAATCAGGTTACAAAATCACATGAAACTTATGGAAATATGTTTGCATATTTCAGTCCAAAACTACAAAACCGGTGCCACAGGGTTGCAAAATATGACAATAGGTACCTTTTCCCAGATATACTCCCATACATAAATCATGTACTTTTGACAGTTATTGTTGATAAAAATCATCTCCACTGATGACTTAGCATAGCTAGGTTATCATATCTATATCTTGAGCTGATACTGTGGTTGTAATTAGCCTCTTGACAGGAATGTTATACCTGTCCATGTCTAGATCTTCCATTCTCACCTGTCTTCACCACCTGAACTTACCTTTTCCCATGACCCTGGGTTGCCCTTAGTTTTGGCAGGTTAGAAGATATAGGGTAACTGTGACACCCTTTGGACAACTAGTTAGGTCAAAATAGGTCAAAGGAATAAGCCTGAGGTTAGAAATAATTATGTTACTGCTGACCAACTTACAGTTGCCCGTCAGGTATAAGGAATGGTAATAATGCACACAACACTGGCCAATTTCTATATCGATTTATTTATAGGTCGGTTAAGAAAATATATATGATGGTTTGAATTATAGCACAGTCAATGTTATATCTTTATTCCTTTTGCGAAGCAGATCTCTTTATTATTAAATTGTCATTAGAATCTAGCTCAAGCAACCCTTCTATCGCCACATGTGAAAATAATAGTGAAGTCATTCATTCTCGGTCAACACTTTAACATTGGAATTTATTAGAAGGTGTCAAAAGTCCCTGATCTAATCACAGGTATAGAACTCTGCAATAACAATATCATATTGATTGGATACAACGAGCATAAAGATCCTTCCTTAGGACCACTCCAAAATTTTATCAGCAAATTATATATTATACATCTTGAAACAAACACGTTATTTGGTATATGCTCGTCATATAAAGCCTGTATACCACATCCAGCTTAGGACACTAGTTTTTTCTATATCTTCAGAAATATGGAAGGAAACATGCATCCTATATAACATTGGAACGAGATCTATGTCACATATTGAATTACATATAACTTGCCTATACTATAGTCTTTTTTTTCTCCCTCAATCTTTGAATCAGGCAGCAAAAGTACTAGTGGCTTGTAGAATATAGGCTGAGGGGGTTAGGTTGTTTTGCACGTAGACGAATCCTATTTGAAATAACCACTGATTTATGACTATCTATGTGAGAGGTACATTGACTGCACCTGTTTAAGTGCTAGTAATTTAACACAGAATGGACATCCTGTCCAATCCAAAAAGTTGATTCAATTATCTCAAACCATACATACCCCATCAAAGGTATGATACAGTTAAAGTTTGAGATTCTGTTGAAGCTTTTATTTTGGGAGATTAAGGGATTATCTTAGTCTGAATAGTAAAGGTTAAATGGGCAAACATGCTTGAATGGTTTCAAAATAACCAAAACCTATTGAGTGTCAACTGCTATAAAAGTAATCCCCAGTGTGTTATTTCTACAATTTGATTTCAACCAAAGAAAGAGAGTTCTGATTCACGCTGTTTTATATTCTCTCTTTAACACTTGGAGTATTTTCTTTTCAATGTAATCTATCGTTAGATGCTGAGTCAGACATCAAGGGGGTTTGGGAAAGGGGTTGGGGTTCAGGGATTCATTTTCAAAGTAGTCCGTTCAGAATAAAGACTACCCACTAGGCAATTTTTCAGTCGCCAGCTGACAGACGACTGGAAGAACGGCCGTCGTCGTCGCCGGGTGACGGTAATATCTAGCAAATTTGATATTTTTCTCACGATTTTCCCAACGATTTTCTGGCAATCCCATCATCCATCGCCCGTCACCTAGAATGCACATCATACCCACGGAAAATCGCCCGGAGATTGTGATCACCCGGTGATTGTGCGGCAAATTTGTTGGTCGTGCTGTCGCCGGGTGACAGTAAAATGACCTAGTGGGTATGGGGCTTTAACGGAATAAAAAGACATCTCAGTGACAGAAAATAAGCTTTCAAGAAATGTAATGAATATAAACCCCCATAATCTTTTTAGGCCTATGGGTTTACATGCAGAAGACATTAGCAAGTTAAACCCTCTCATTTGTCCTACCATATGGTGTAATGTTGATGGAATTTTATGAAGCGATGGGAATATGGCGGATTTAGATTAGGCCTATCTCAAGCCTAATACTTCTTCTTGCGATTTTTCTTTATTTATAGGTATGCGTACTATCAGTTTTGGGGGCCTTCCATTAACTTCGAATGTACATTAAAATAATAAGAACACCCCTTCTTGGGCTGAAGTGCTCATTTAGAAAAAAAAAATCAGACACCCTACCCCCACCATACTTTGTACGTTCTTCTTGCAAGGCCCCTATAATGAGGGAAAATGTTTAGAACAGGTTTTTCTTCATTTCGAAATACTAGGTCGAAGGTAGTAATTCTTTATAAGTTCGCCTTATAATATGAACCAGAACGGCCTATACGTGTTGTTCGATGGGTACACGCAATGAATAGTATATAAGACCTTGAATCATTACAGGATGTTCGAAGGCATCCTTTTGGTTTTAGCATGAAGGAAACTAACGTCTGAAAGGTATGTCCATTCTATAATGTGTAATAGGATGAGGAAACGCATCGCGGTCGATGACAACTTTCTTACTGGTCTGGGCCACTTGTACTTAAAACATCATTCTGCTAACTTGTTTAGATGGAAAGGCCAAAATTACTTTTGCCTTGTCGAAGAGCCAGGCTCTCATCCATTAGTCAGACGTAATTCGATACCTTGTAACTCTGCTATAAGCCCATCAAGTTTGTGACGTGACCAATAACGTCCCTGGATTACGTTCTAATGTTACAAAATACGTTGCGGGCTGTGGCGTTGGTTTATGTAAGCCATAAAAAACAATAGGCCTATAATATATTGATTTTTATGGGTATACTTATTTTTGTGCCATCCTCAATATCATGAATGATTGTTTAATTAAAAGTGCAAATAATATATTCTAGTTTGAAGCACGCAACATTTAATTATGCAGAAATGTTGGATACCCGAAAATTTAGTATCACAAAAATGTGAGGTGTCCTCTTTTAAATTTATATGAAATATTGTAACAACATTATAATAAACAAGGCATCAAAAGGGTATGCAATTCATTTTCCTGTCACCCATTCCAAAACCCTACCCTACCACAACCTGATTAATCCATAGATTTGGCCTAGCCACATACATCTTTGTATTCATATAATTTTAGTTAGTTGCCCTGGGGCAAAAACTGTTCCAATCTTCAAAGCACACAATCCTCAAAGAAAATAACAAACAACATTCATTTCAAAGTATTCACCCAAAATGAACCACTTAATTCTGGTGCCAAAATGACAGGCGGAATTAGAAGTAATAAAATATGAAGGCAAACAATTGTCACCTTTCCAAAATGACTCATATTTAGGTTGAGATCCGTGTTCTTTTATCTCTTTGACTCCAGTGTTGAAGCCATTAAATGAAATAAGACAAAGAATCTGCTTCTGAGAAAGGCTGACTTGATATTCATTTATTTTTAGCTCAGGGGTATACCAATGAAGTCATTAATGTTGGCGTGGTATTCTTTCTTGTTTTAACTCATAATGCAAATCTTTATAAATGTAATCATTGGAAGTCCCAGGAGGTTGGTGGATATATTTAGGTATTTTAGGCATTACTTTGTATATAGTAATTATAATATTTTTAATGGTTAATGAAGAATGTGAAAGAAACAATGATTAAAAAGTTATATACGTATCAATAAATCATTATTATATGATACTTAAGCCCCATACCCACTAGGCGATTTTACCGTTGCCGAGTGACGAGCGACTGAGAGAATCGGCGATGGAATCACGCAGTGATTCTCCGTTGGTATGATGGCGACAGGCGATGGACAACAGGATCCCCGGAAAATTGCCGAGAAATTATCAAACTTGCGCGATATTTCAGTCGCTTGGCGACGACGACAGACATCCTTCCAGTCGCCCGTCCCCGGTCAATGGTAAACTCGCCTAGTGGGTATGGGGCTTTATAGTTCAAGCTAAGCTGTGCATGATTGAAAAAACGTCCCTAATCAAATTATACAGGTTTTGTATTTAAGTTCTAACGGCTTTGTCTACTCCACAATAAATTTCATCTCTAACAATATTATGTAATTTTTAATCTACAAACACTGCACTGTAGTTCCGGTATTTAATTTTTCAAGGCAAAACCTTATTGTTTTTATGGATTCTCTGGTATCTTTTCAGATCCAAGGAATTCATGATTATTCTTCACCGGAAAGACATCATAGGTCATACCAGAGTAATACTGCACTTGACTGGGGTGTTTCCAAAAGCTACATACGTAATTGGGTAGATGACGATTTGCTCGTTTCTGATTGGCCAAGCCAGTGGGCGTGGGGAAGGTGGAGTCCGGGATATTCACAGAGTATTCCCAGCATCTGCATACAGCTTCCGGTACCCAGAATCTCCGCCTCCGGAACCCATAGCGTCAGCCAGCCGGTATCACAGTAAATGAGTGACCTTAAGTTTGATGTCCGGGACATGAGTTATATACATTCTCGCGGACCTGCTGCGCAGTGAATTCTCCCATACAGGCCTTGTTCCCAAGTGTTGAAGTCTGGGCCCATAGGAACCCATATCCAAATAACTTGGTTGAGGTCTATAAGCTATAATTTAGCAAGGCGCCACACCTGGCTACACTTTTAAAAAGCTCAGTCGCGGATTTAGGAGGAGGTGTGCACCCCCCACGCCCCCGCCCCCCCCCCTTTTTTTTTACGCCAAAATTTAGGTTCTTTTAATATAAAATGGCCCTGAAAATGGCCCTGAAATTTTCAGAATTGCACGCCCCCCACCTCTTTTGAATATTCCTGTATCCGCCCCTGATATCTGTATGCAGTCTCCAAGCGCCAATATTGTATTAGGGGCTTTCATTGACAACATAATCTTATGCTTCACGTGAGGATGCAGGATTTTTAAAGGGGGCCAGTAGTTAGGCTAAGTAATAAAACGTCATGGATTTGCGATTTTCTTTTCTCATTTGACCATTTGAGCCCCTCCCCCCCCAAAAAAAAAAGACGGGGGGGGTGTTTGCTCTGGACCCCCTGGACCCCTTTCCCCTAACTGGATCTACCCCTGTTTTAGGCACAGGCCCTTTTCTACTTATAGAGGCACGGACGCATTTTTGTCGTGATGTTTTGCCCCTTATTCTTTGATGAACCGATGAATGCATAATTATGTTATTGAAAACCCAATTTCCAAAACGCCGCTTACAAACTATTAACAAATACACGTACCCATTGAGACTAAAAAACATAGTTCTAAGAAAATGTGAAACTCAACGGCATAAACACTTGTTAGCTGACACACCATATATAATTATGTCTCGAGGTGTTTCCTAAAGGGGTCCAAAAGTCACGAGTCTATACCGTTCTAGCCTCTACTCACAATAATGTATGGCTGATTATAAGACTAAGATATAATTATGTTTGGTTAAATCGAGGTATGATGCCCTCATTTGTCAGATGTCACCGGGTGACAACTTGAAACAAAGATTAGAAAACCAAACTACTTCTTTACACAGACTTACCTAATCGATTCATTTTCTATTTTGCAAATTACATTGTTCATTATGCTATCCATCTTATTTCAACCAAAGACCCGTGTAGATATACATATATAAACACAAATGTATATAATATTTGGGCTGAAATGGCGCACATATCAGCAGATTACTACCAAAAGTATTGACCAAATTGTGCACTGATTTAGGCCGCCAGTCAATAATGAATATTGAATTGCACACGTTTGGTATGAATCAGTGATTATCATCGGCTAATAATTATTGTTCTTGTAGAATCGGCCAATTTTAGCACTGGCCAGTCGGCCGACTTACTCAAAATCATCTATAGTGGGTATGGGGATTTACATTGCCAACTAAAGTCACCTGGTTAAGAGACAATGTGATTTTGAAATGTCAAGGCATCCCTTCTTATCTCATAAATCTTAAATAGAGTCGGAACAACAAGTTTGGCCTTTGTCCAATAGGTACAAATAGATCTAAAGTTAAAAGATGGGACGCAACAAGCAATAAAAACGACCATTATACGAAGAAAGTATAAATCCTATAAGTGCACGGCATATATACAAGTGCATTGCAGGCGTTTTTTACGCAGATACTATAGGTCCAGGTGCCTGAGGTAAGTTTTAGTCAAAGTCAAATTTCTTGGGCCAAAGACCTCCAGATGAAATTGATTATTTTTGAATATTTACAGTTGAGCTGGTGAATGCACAGCGTTATATAGAGCCAAGCAATTATCATATCTCAGTGGCATGACAACATCTAAAGGGTGCCGTATAAGCAATGCATCATCCATACGCGACATTAACATAATCCTACAAACTATCCTGGATGTTTTTGATCGGTACTTCTATTAAAGGTGTCCCTGGTGACACCCGTTCCGAAGGACACTCGTCCTACTGACACCTGTCCGTCCAGTGTCCACGCCTGCCTCCAGCAGCTGTAGTCACGACGACCAGGTAGGCCAGGCCCCACCCCCTGACCCCCCCTCCCTCCTTCCTGATTCCCACCCTCCTCCACGGTCCCCAACCTCCTTCCGCCATCACCTATAACTCCTCCCTTAAGGATAGACGGTTGCTGTATAATGCCGCGTCCCCACTTGGGCGACTTTTAAAGCACCATTGGCCGTGGCTAATTTGTCGCAAGCATGAAGAACTATCATGTTGACTAAATAATTATGAAACCTTATACATTGATAGGTCAGATCGCAATGAAAAAGTGTCCAGGGCGAATGGGGCTTCACGACGGCGATTCGTGGTTTTCAGTGGCGACCATGGAGGAAACGATAGGAGCCGCGCGACTTACTAATTTCCATGTTGGGACCCTGTTGTTATAAACCTGCTGGCGACTAGAAGACACTTTAGTACGTTGCCAGACATCCTGGCACCAATTTTAGTATGTCTCCGGGTGATTAAACAACGTTGGTCGCCGCCGATTTTTGTGACCTATAGCTAGTCGTCCAAGTGGGGACCCGGCTTAAATATCTAATGTCTTTTCTGAAAGTATAATATTATGCTTATAATTATACTATCTGTATTCTGAATACTATCTGTATTGTATGTATAAATGGTAGAAAACCCGGAGATAACTCGTAAACAGAATTGTTAGGAAGGAAACGGTGGTGGGGGTGAGGGGGGGTGAGGGCTAATTATTTCAAATTTAATTTATCCGGCTTGTGCCACTTTAAAGGTGTATAATTAAAGTGGGTACATGAGAACAGTCGAGACAAAATTGAATGGCCTTAGAAACTCATTATAATAAAGACACCCTTCCTACCGCCACGGGCATCCTGGAGCTTGGCCGGTAATATAAGCTACCCAATATACCCCTAAAGGGTGTTCGTCACTCATTTCCAATTTATTAAGAAAATAAATAGTGTTTTTTCTCCATCAGGGAATACATTTCTGGCAATATTGCCCGCTGTTTTTTTTATTTTAAGATTTATTTTCAACCTTGTGTGGTTTACTACAATATCCATTGTTGAAACAAGAGACCAGGAGGGGTGACCATAAAAATGATCCAACAATGATCACAACCCAAACCACGTACATTTAATCATACAAGTTAATACCTTGAACACATACATAAATGCTTCTCACTTTTTAATCTTTGTGAATAGATATATTTTATAGAGTTCATGACATCATCAAAATATAATCGCAATATTATTGCGAAGCCCCTGCAACACATTTGGAGTTTTATGGACGGTATTTGGATCGCGGCAAATAATCATCACAAAATTTGTGTGGCTGTCCCTTCATGCTTGAAACATGCCTCATTTTAATCATCATCATCATTATTATTTTCTCTAAACGAGGTTAAAAAGACAAGGCCGTTTGTTTTCAGTTAAGTTCAACCCACCATCACAGGATGGGACAGGCTCTCCAGGGGCGGATCTAGGGGGGGGGGGGGTCTGGGGGGAAGCTGCCCCCCCCCCCCCAATTTGTGTGTGTGTTAGTTTTTTGTTAGTTTTTTTGTTTAATTTTGTTTTAGGTCAAGACTTATACATACTTCACATAGCGAAAAAAGAAGTCTCTTTAGTGTGTAGGCATACAAATGCGTGACATTCTAGTACTTATCCTATATGCACATCCCCCTTTTTTCTTCAAAATCCTGTAACTGCCCCTGCCCCGTTGTCTATCCTTAAGCACTGCACCCACCCACCAATGCGTGACGACGTTCATCCATCCGATCACTCCCCAGCCCCCCCTCCCCCGACCAGTCCCCCCCCCCTCCCCCCCCCCCGTTTCCCCCCCCCCCCCCGACCACCCAGCGGCCACCAGTCCCTTTAAAACACGTGCCGAGTACGGTGGACCGGTCACAACTCCTCCTCCTCTCCCCCAAAGCGGGTCTTCACTCTCCTACCACTCTCACTCACTCGCTCTCCAATCATATATATACACACTCATAGACAACACTGCAGACTATTGCTGTCTGTTGCTATAGCCACAGCCACTTAGGTTTACAGCCAGACTCACACCCAACCCACACTACTCAGTGGACTCTATCAATAGGGCTGCAGGTGTTTAACTTAACTACAGGCTCCATGACAGATCTGTGATTAAGAGATTGTATGGACTTTTCATTGTACAAGTGCAGAACTAAGGAAATCTATTGTATGGAGGAGGATTATCTTCTGAAGAGCTTAGAGGCAATCGGAGGCACCTGGGAAAACCATTGTAAAGCTGAATCAAGGAAACCACAATTAAGAGAAGTTGATTTTGTTTCCTCACAAAGAGTGCATCTTAAAAACATTTGGCATCTAATTCCAATATAACATAATCAGCTGAAGAATACCTAGTACTATTTGAAGAACAGCATAATTCACAGGAAGAACCTGCAAAAGTTACATTATCAATGAAAAATACAGAGAACTATAAAAGCCAAAAGTACTGTCCTCAATTTAAGGACAATACTGCTGAAACTCTGGAGAAAGAAATCTAGAAATATTGCAAATTATTCCAGGAAACTGAACAAATAATCAAAGATGGCAGGAAATCTTGTGGCACTAAGTGTACTTTGTCTTATGATAGTCTGGTGCCAAAGTGCACCTCTGAAGGAAGAGGAGACTTCAATAGAAAGCAGGGAAGAGACAGAGTCTACCACACTACTACTAGTAAGTACACTAACATGTCTTCTTTTTGTATACTTTACTGCTATTGTTGGTTCTTACAGGGGCGTCCGGCTAGAGCAGAGATCTAAAGGCTATGTGTGCATAACATGCATGATGCTTGTGTCCCTACACAAGTATACAAGCATAGTTTTGGTCCATTGCCATTGTGGTATTGTGTAGGTATTTCTTGTTTATAAACAAAGCCAAAGGGTATGAAATACAAAGAATGAAAACCAATTACAGATATCAAAATTTCGTGGTCCATAGTAAGCTTAAAGCCTATGTTCCATATTCCACGTTGCACAAAATTTCTAAGATTGGCAGTGGAAAGTAAGGTAGGTATAGTCGGTTTTATACTCTCTATGAAATCGTATAAAAGATGTACGGTTTTATGCCATATTCTCAGAGAAAATCAAACAATTACCAAGTCACCAGCATTCAATTTGCTATGTGTAATAAAGGCTTAAGGACTGTCTACGTCTTTTAGAAGCACCTGATAAAGCTTTATAGATTATAGATTATGTACTAGAATGTAAATTGACACTTATAAGGCCTAAATCAAGTATTCACAAATGTTAACCATTACATAATTTTACTCACTGAGTCCCATGCAAGATGTGCACAAGTCTTATGTAATTCGATGATACTCTTCCAATGGTATCAGCAAGATACAATTTCAATATAGTGAATAAGTGTTTTTAGCTATACTTTCTCGGGAATAAGCACTGTTTGTTAAAAAGTCTGGAAGTGGGTAACCATTTCTTACCTAGTTTCAACAAAGTAAAGGTCTTGTCCGTGTGTACGGTTCCTCTCAAGTTATTTAAGAGCTTTATTCTCAGCCTTGTCCTATACACATGAGTGAAACCTGACTCTCTGAGCCCTATTTGCGCATCCAATGTGAAAAATCATCACGAAACTTGAATAGCAGGTACAAGAGGGTAGTGTAAATATAAAAGGTATTAGGTGTTCCCTTTTCAGACAGGTATTGTACCAATACATGTTTACTTTTACGTCTGAATTTGAGTGTAGAATGGAAATAGGCACGTTGAGATGTTTTTTAAAGTTGCACCCCAATCTTTTGAGATATATGAAAATCAAAATGCCAACAAATTCATATAGCGTATAACCATTATTATGGGTGATAGTTAATAGAAAACACTCATGCATCCTACAATGAAACATATCGACACTAGTTTTGTTTACAGTTTTTTATTAATAACAATCATCAAGGTTTCCTTTGGTTTTCAGCGTTATTACACTTATAGGTGTAAACAATATATACAGGATCATATTAATTCATTACAATATGCCTCATTTTATGCAAATTTCAAGTACCGTGAGAAAGGATACAACCTACCCTTTAGAACATATCTTTATAAATCTCTCAGGTACCTGGAAAGGCTGTGGTCATTCGACTTTGCCAAATAAAATGAAAACAAAAACATGCTTTTAAAACGGACGCATAACATTTATATAACCTCAGGGTCCAAAAAGCCAGAAAAATCAGCAATCAAACACAGGCATATCACATGCATTAATGTTATAGGCCTAGCCTCAGGCCGATCGGATAACATGCACGCTAACATGTCTCCCCACATGTTAATGTAGGGCTAACCTCACATGTAATTAGGTATGTCTCACACGTGTTTAGGGGAGGGGGGAAGCCTATCCATGTTCACCTGTGACCCTAACTTGTCACAGCAAAGGTAAACAGTGAGATGACAGCATAAAAAGGGGAAGGCTGGGTTGTATTGTACATTCTGTCTACTATATCAAACTCGATATGCAAGAGGACGTATACCTTAGAATGTTGTAAAGGGAATTGGGGCCATTGGGGAATGTTCTATAGGTTGGAAAGAAAGTGAATTGGTACATGCATTGAATGGTAAGTCGCCAACATTTCGATCATGTGATATAAACTTGGGGTATGTAATTCAAATATAGATCGGGATATGTAATTCAAATTACAGATCGTGAGCTTCTGGAAGTGCGATATACTTTGGTCGAGAGGTTTCGTTTTACAACAAACATCTTTTAAACCACTACAGTTAATTAATAATTGTATACATATAATATGCTCTTGCCATGGTTTCCCAAATTATATCAGGATAGAATGCAATTATGGTTCAGTTGCATGGGCATTTACAGTAACTTCCTGTCATGTCTTTCCCCAATTTATATTCCTGTTTGACATTGATAACACCTTTACATGTGGCAGCATATTGAATCCTTTGTTAAAAAGGTCAAGCAAAAAGTCAGAGCATGGCATGGGCAAGTTTAAATAATGGGGCAGTCTTGGGGAAAATGTCTAGCATACACAACGCTATCCTAATTCGGCTTGCATGTACCAAAATAAAAACACACAACAAATTCTTTATGTTTAGGAACAATCTTTAAATTGAGGAAAACACCAATGAATAAAAGTGCCCCAGAATGTGTCCCAGTTTCAAGGTTTGGGGAATTGGCCCAGCCTAGTTAATCCAGTTTAACAACTGGTTCAACAAACCATTTTTTGACCCCTTGCCAAGGCCTGGGCTTTATACTCAGTGCTTTACGGTTTACTACTCATCACTCTCTCTGTGAAGTGTGTGTATGAAGGGAGGTGGGGGATATAGATCAGGTAGGGACGGGTGGGAGTCCTGGCTAGAGGTCTAAGCTTGGGGTAAGAGAAGGATCCAGTTATGAAAGCCTGACATAATTATGGATTCTGTCCAAAGCCCAATTCCAACTAGGGCAATCTTCAAAGTTCACCAATCGTCTTTTTGAGTGGTTGCCTGTAAGGATGTGGTATTGAAATGTGCAAGTTTGACCTGAATTGCCACAATAATCAGCAAACTTGTAAAAGTGTATTAATATTAACTGATTTATTAAGTGATTCAGCTCAGTGGGTATGGAGATTAAGACCCCCTGTGCCCTAGAGACAATTTTTACATCTACAAATTCTATTCAAAAGGTTTTTGGGAAGCCGATAGAATTATAAAACAACTTTACCTTTGCTCATGGTGTATTATTGCACCATCCGCCGTCAATAATCAATTGCAATATTATAGGGGAACTCTTCAAAGCCACTCCGTAGCAAACTTTTTCTTAAAGCAAAAGATCGGAAGGTTGGAACTTAGGCCTTAAAGATAGTCTAAAAGAGAACAGAAAATTGTAAATAATACCATATGTTATCAACATGATTTATTTAAGTGCTTCCTCATTTAGCCATTTTCAGTCACCACTATACATATTCAGAGATATAGACTAATTCTGCTAAACCTTCATTTATACTTTCCTTACTTTGTTTGAGCCATTTATAAAAGTTGAAAAGCTGTGAGGTGTAACTTTCAGTTTTCATAGTATAAAAGATGTTCACCTTTGCTTGCTAAGCCTAACCCCTCTAACCTGTCTGTCCATGCCTCACCTGGTCCACCAATGGCCAGGCATTGGAGCATGCCACACACCTTCCTCCAGCATGCCAGAGTTGTCAAATAACAGGCTTTATGACCAAAGACCTTACAACAGGATGAATAACTACTGAGGGGAGCTTTGTTTAATAAGGTGAGGGTGGGATAGGTGAGGGAGGCACAGGTATCACTGGGGGATGTGAAATTATAAAAGCTTGTTACTACGATCAGACACGTTTACCAAGATTTACACCTGGATACATGTTGAAGTTGTTATGATTAAAGGCTGACATTCTATGCGCCACCAATAGCCCCGTTATTATAACAAGACATGATAACAAAAAAAATATAAAAAATATGATTTCATTTTTCGAATTACATCCTTTATAACTTTCGAGGTTCACATCCAATACTTAAAACACTTTATTCATAATGAATTACATTGGTTAGTGGACCAGCATTCTTGAAAAACATCGGGAATCATATTTAAGGGCACTTGTATTGCTGAAATGCACATGGACAGACTAGGGGTAGAAGGAAGTATACTTCTTCTAATTTTTCTTTTTTTTTAATAATTAAATTATGTATTCCTACTCTGGAATACAGTTGGTTGAGCATGGTTCAGGAAAGACAATTAGGAGGACAGCGACTCTTTTGGGCCATTTGGTACCAGCCATAGGTCACTGGTGTACATGACGGGCACTAGCAACCAAGAAAGTTCCTGATGTGCTACACTGATACTACTGGTACCCAGTGGCCAAGAAAAGTAGTTCTCCTCCTAATTAATGCACATCAAACTGTATCATGACTGTATATAATATGGATATGGATGTATAAAGGTACTGCCTCAGGCAATCAGTCAGCTGTTTCCTGGAGAGCCATAATGTTTAATTAACATAGCACTGCTCTTATAACGGCTTTTATGAGAACTGCATTTCCTGAAATGTGGTTTTAATGGATACGATCGATTGAGGGAATTCTAATTGTGCATCATTAACTAGTTTATTACCAGTAAGCTTAGCCTGGGGTATAGTATAGATGTCTGACTAATTACTTATTAAATCTTACAGTAAATATTATTACGCGCGATTTTTTAAAATCTCCATTGAATGATGACTGTTAAATGACTCTCATAAAAAGATAATTTAATACTGAAATTTTGAGTATTGCTTTTTAATGAGAGTCTTTTCCGACTGAAGTGTACTACACAGAACGCCACTTATAGAAAGAACAGAAAGTTTGGATGCAAATTTAAGGACGACCTTGGTATTTTTATATGATGAACAAAAATTCTGTAGCCAAAGGGTCAGGAGCACTGAACCATGAAGGAAATTATCTTTGGCTTTCTGGAGTAATGTATCCTTATTCACTCGTGAGTCACTAAGAAGTGGGGGTCGCACATTATGAAATGTTTTTTAGTGGTTTTTATGTGGAAACTATGTGACTGTGTGACCAGAAAAACTCCTTTTCATTTCATTTTCAAATATCAATTCAAGATCAAGACTTAATTCAACCATTTTAACATCTAGATGATATGTATAAGAGAGATATAGGGTTTCATTGATATACTGACTAAAACATTCAGCCATTCAGACTTTCAATAATTACTATGATTATAAAAGTCCCTAAATGTAAAAATATATAATGGTGTTACTTGTATATCGATATAAAGGAATGGCTTTCAGCAGAAGGAAATACAAAACTCTTTTTAGAATGCGGCTAAATTAGAGAATGTACATCAATATAAAAAGAAAATGTTATGTATACGTATTATACCTAAACTGCGATTTTCAAAATGGAATGTAGTTCAAGATAAAATTATTTAAATGTTACGCATTTGAAGGTATACGTTTCCTGTTCAATTCGATCTATATCGCTGCCTCTTAGATAATCATATAGAATGAAGGCTGCTTAACAGTAGACCTGTGCTTATGATTTAAAAAGAGCTATTTGCATGTAACATACAAGGAAATATTAAGAGGAAATCGCGTTCTGCATTCCAACAATCTCGTTCAATAAATGAAGGTAATATATAAAAAGTCAAAAAAGGATATAGTGAGTTTAGCATTCCATGGATAGCTAGCTTTAGAAGGGCACAAAAACGGGAGGAAAGGCTTAGTTTCTTGTATGTGTTAGGTCAGCTACAAATGTCAACACGAAGTCATATAACCATTACATTGTATCAGAGACCTTACATCTATAGAGACTGTGTGCTTCCTCTTAAAGCTATGGGATCAATTCAGGAGGTGCTAGTATGATGGTCAATTCTTGTATAGTTATTCAGGAATATTGAAAGTGGGCTTCTTTTACTGGGAACTATTGCGTTTATAAGCAATTGCTATTGGCTCCTAACAACATGTGCGCTAACAAGGTTCTTTTTGATACGTGCTAAATTTCGCCTTGTTACATGCAATTTTGTATTACATAAACATTTCATGTTCCTCATTGTTTCTGAATAAACCTTAAAGATATATATCATGTTAAAAAATATTTTTTGGGTGATTTGATTCTTTGTGTACCTTGCTCCTAACGAGGTGAAATTCTATTAAAATTTACAACAATTTTTTTTGCGTCAAAGCCTATTTCTTTCTCTTTGCTTATGCCATAGGCCCCTCGCAGAGAATTGTAACCCAATGCTGAATAGTTAACCCAAAATTGATCACACGCACACTGATATGCCACAACAATAAAAAAATAATAGGCAGACCATTCTTCCTGATCTAAATTCTTTGATTGTATATAATAGAGATCCTTGACACAGGTCACTGACTCTTCTTTGACCACTGGAGCAGAACCGAATCAACGAACGGATGTGATTTAATACCATTACCCATGGGATATGGCTCTGCCAAGATCACAGTACATTAAACATGAGAAATTTAGAAGGATGTTAGACAGGTAGCACCAGAACATAATATTTTGTGGTGCGAGACCTCAACAAAATAATTATTTTAACGGTTCCGCTGACGTCACCGCGACGTAACCATGGCTCTGCCCTCTTGTTGTCACGTCACTATAAATACTGGGGCGCGTTACCAACCTTTCATTCTCGTTCCAACCACCATCAAGCCAACATCTCCAGCACTCTCCCTTAAGGGGTTTAGGGAGTTTTAGTACGACTATTTAACGCATTTAACGCATTTTCTAACGCATTATCAACGCATTAGAGCTTCCTCTAGGCGCCAACCATGGGCAGGAGGCAGAGAAAAAATAATCTTTGCAAGAAATGTGGAGAGAGACATGAAGCTCCAACAGGCAAGAAATGTGAGCGTACCGATACCTTGGTAGTGTCAGTGGATTCTGATGCTGCAGGAGAAGATGGTGGTGGGGCGAAGAGGGGTCGTAGCCGTTCTGGTACGATCCGGGGTTCATCGTCCTCGACGAGCCCGAAAGCAGTCCGGCACCAAGTTCCGACGGACAGGATGGGTGACATGATGTCAAGACTGGAGCGTACAGTTACCTGCATGGCTGCAACCATTCAACAACTGGCGGAGGCCAGCAGGAAAGCTTCAAGAGGGGTCCATGGGTCGTCTGACTACGCCGAATCCTCATTAGAAGAGGTCTGGCAAGAGGTGAAGAAGAAGCCCAAGTCAAGACGGCAACAGCGCCCATCTAGAAACAAAGACCGTTCCTCGACGAGTTCAGACCGTTCTCGGACGTCCTCTGCCAGCCCCTCCTCCTCACCTGAAACAAAAAGAGGTAAAACAAAGAATTTTGCACAAAAATGATTCTGTAACAAGGGGGAAAAACCAAAAAATGTAGAGGAGATCCTTGTAATTGGTCTCAAAACAATTGAAAAATTATTCCATGATAAGAAAGACCCTCAGCCTGCAGTAAAGCACGTTAAGTTACTCGCGGAAAAAGCCTCAAAAAGGATGTATACTTTCGATTGCTTCAATAAGTATGATGTGACCGTTAGGGAACGGGCGGATAGGTTAGGTTACGAGCAGTTTGGGGTCATTGAGCAAGAAGATGTCTTCTCAAATTTCAGCTTTGACAATACCTACAAGGCCTCAGTTAACAAGTCCGGGGGGTCGTACAAGAACAAGCAGAAATATTCTGGGAGTGCAAACGGGTCAGAAAAAATTTGTTTCCGTTTCAATTCCGAGGCTGGTTGTTTTGGGAAGTGCGGGTTACTGCACGCGTGCATCATTTGTGATCAGAAAGGTCATGCCAAAAAAGATTGTGGGCGTAGTACAACGACCAAGAAGTAGGATGGGGCCTTAAAATCTGGGTTGCTAGACGCGCAAGCACTTAGTAACGACTTATCTGAAAGCTATGACGTCATCGATTGTAGTGAAGTGACCCAGTCGCGGGAGACTCAGCCGGCTGCTGAGATCCAAAATGTTCCTTTTTACTCCATAATTCGCAAATGTGATGGTAATGTTGGGTTCCTCCGTGTTCTTGAGGACGAGTTTAATCCCACTGATGATAATTTCACGCCTGAAATTGAGGTAATCCATGGTAAAGTTGTTCTTGAAAATGAATGTTACTCGTGCACGCCCGCATTTCTGTCCGGACAAGCCGGTACGAAAAGCTATGACGTCACGGATCCGTGTGCTCATAGTACACATAGCCTTACGGAGGAGGAGGGCAAATATGTCATTTTGCAGGATGAATTTCTGGATTTTAACAAAGAATTAGCCGATAGAAGCAAGGTTAGTGTCGATAATCTATATGATGGGGAATTTGTCGACAAAAGTACAAAGTTAGAAGAGAATCTATCGGTAAATAATGGAGATATTGGTTTTTCCCTAAATAATATCTTGTTCGTGTCCCGCTCGCCTAGCGGGTCGGACATTACTGTATACGAAAAATGTGCCCGAGGCGTTTGTACCTGTATGCATTATATAGGGGGTGAGTTGGCCCAACTTAGACCTTGTAGATTTGAATATCTATTGTCCTTGGGTACAGAGGAATGCAAAAATAGGTTTAGACCTACTGTTGACGGTATCGTAGACGGCTTCAAAATTGTTGACGGCTCAGTGCCTGTTGACGGCTTAAGATACGACTGCAAGAATTATAACTCGGTTTTTGAGGGTGAAAATATGTCAAAATTAGACAAAATTATCGGAAAGGAACTCGCCGAAGGCTATTTAAAAATAGTAGATGAAAAACCATCTTGTATTCATAGTATGGGAGCTGTCCCAAAGCCAGACGGGGGGGTTTGACCTATAACAGATTGTTCAATGCCTGAAAAATATTCAGTAAATAATTATTGTGACGAAATAATCCAAGAATTTAAATATAAAAGCATTGAAAATGTTTTAGCCTTGTTAAACAAGGAGGATTATATGGCAGTGGTCGATATAAAGTCAGCCTATAGAGCTGTTTCACTTTTTCCTGGTCATAGAAAATGTATGGGGCTTAGGTGGAGAATCGACAATAAAGAAGTATATATAGAAGATTCACGCCTTGCTTTTGGCCTAAGGCTAGGACCAATGTATTTTAATGAAATATCTGAGTTCATATATAGTATTCTATCAGATATGTATGGCATTCAGGCAGTGAATTATCTGGATGACTTCATTGTAGTCGCTGGTACCATAGAAGAGGCTGAATGGGCTCAAAATGTGGTCATAAAAATATTAAGATATCTTGGTTTCCATATTTCATGGGGAAAAGTAAGCCCTCCTAGCAGAATATGTAAATATTTAGGCCTAGAAATCGATTCAGAACTAATGGAAATAAGACTTCCTAAAGAGAAACTAGAGAAACTAGAGAAACTCCTTGAAAAACATGTCAAAAAATCAACAATTTCTAGAAAGGAATTGGAAAGCTTAGGGGGCTTGTTGTCCCACTGCTCTCATGTGGTTGATGGAGGTAGGATATATTGCCGGCGCATATATAACCTGTATAAAGTCATGTTAAAAAATAAATTGAAGGCAATAAAGGTGGGCCAAGCATGCAGGGATGACTTATTATGGTGGCAAAAATTTTTAAAAAATTTTAATGGGAAAAGAAAATTAATCTATAATGAATTCCCTCTTCCACTAGTGTCAGACTCATCGTTAAAGGGATTTGGCATATATATGGGAGGGTCCTGGTTAGCAGGCAGCTGGGACGATAGCATTGAGCTGGAGGGATCCAGCTGTGGTCATATAATCAAAGCCCCTACAGACATTATTTATGACAAAAATAATATAAATGAATTAGAACTATACCCTATAGTAAGGGGAGTGCAAGAATGGCTGAGCCAACTTGCAAACCATAGTGTCAATATATTTACAGACAACACACAGGTATATCACATGATAAGGAAAGGAGTTAGTATTAACCCTACATGTATGAGCTGGTTGAGGGAATTGTTTTGGATTTGTAAAATTTATAAAGTCAGGTTAGTGCCTCATTATATTAATACTAAAAATAATTTAGTAGCTGACACTCTGTCAAGAATTTTGTATGTAAAAAGTGAGGAGGAGGCCAAAAAATGCCTGACGGGCTCAAATTTGTGTTGTATTAACGCAATCTTTGAATTTTGCAGAGGAAAAGGAGATAAAAAAGCGCCTGATAGCGTTGAAAGAGTCCGCCATGGGGAAAAACACCCAACTTTTGCGGAGAAGGCAATGGAAAATGTATAAAAAGGTATGTAAAAAATTTAATTGGCAACGCTACAATTGTAATTCTTCTCAAGCTTGCCTGTATATAGCATATATCTCTAAATTCATGAGGCCTTCATCCGTAATTAGTTATTATCAGGCGGTTATATATTTTCATAATGTCAAGGCCTACCCAGTAGCAGGGTGGTCAGATCCAAATGTAAAAATGACCATAAAAGGTGTAAAAAATTCTGTAAATTTACCAGAGGACAGTAAAGATCCACTGGAAGAAAAACATTTAGAAAAATTGTATAGGAAGGTAAAATGGTCAGATGAATTTTGCATTCTAGTATGGATTGTAATAGTATTTCTATTCCGAACACTACTAAGAGTGGGACACGCTGTCAACTCTGTTCACATGTTAAAAAGAGAAAATGTAAAATTTTACTCTTGGGGTTGCCTAGTAAAAGTGCAATCCTCAAAAACAAAAAAGCCAGGCCAGACTCATGAGATACCTGTGAATAGACTAGGAAATAAAAAGATCTGTGCAGTATATTGGCTTGAAAAGATGTATTATTGGTATCCCAAGTCTAGGGATGAGCCACTATTTTCTAGCAAAAATGTGGAATTTTTAACATATTCTGGTGTTAACAAATGTTTCAAGTTATTGTTGTCCAGAGCAAATGTTATTGGTAATTTTTCTACACATTCCCTAAGAAGGGGAGGCACCACAAATCTTCATAACAAGGGTGCTTCTATATCTTATATTAAAGAGAGAGGGCAGTAGAGTTCAGATTGTATTTACAAATATATTAGGCCCTCAATTAATCAAAAAATTAAATGTGATAGAATTCTTTCACTACGTTAGGTTTGGTTTGGGCACTTGGAAGGAAAATAAATATTGTTATATTTATGTCCAAATCAACCTAACTTGTTCTCGTTGTTATATAATATTCTATAATGTTATTTAACATATTCCGTTGATATATCGATACTCTAACAAACAGGGAACATGTTATAAATGTAATATTTTGTGGTGCGAGACCTCAACAAAATAATTATTTTAACGGTTCCGCTGACGTCACCGCGACGTAACCATGGCTCCGCCCTCTTGTTGTCACGTCACTATAAATACTGGGGCGCGTTACCAACCTTTCATTCTCGTTCCAACCACCATCAAGCCAACATTTTAAGCTTTAGAGTCGATGTATTTTAGGAAGGAAAATAAATATTGTTATATTTATGTCCAATTCAACCTAACTTGTTCTCGTTGTTATATAATATTCTATAATGTTATTTAACATATTCCGTTGATATATCGATACTCTAACAAACAGGGAACATGTTATAAATTGACATTATGTTCCCTTAGGTGTTGGGGGGGGGGGGAAGCATGCATGGGTGTAGGGGTTCATGGATAGTAGATTTGTACATATCAAATTCTTATTTTTACATCTAGATGTATCCCGAATAAAAGTTAATCTACTTAGATTATAGTAGGGCCTACTGTACTGAATTATCCAGACTGTGATTTAGAATATGTTTTATCTAGATGATGACCATGTACATGTATGCATCAGATTCATGAAGAACTGATTTAAGTTGTGATTAAGTTTGGACATATATAGATATGGGAAATATTTATTAAACCTCCTATTACAACAAACTAAAATTTAAAATTCATAGATGTGGGCAGGTCGGTGGTGTGGGAGGAACTGAATTCTAACGGTTACGCTCCCAATTTTTATAGTCACATGTCAACAGATCTGCGTAACCATGGTTACAGAATGGCTACGTCATTCGCCTGCTCCCAGAAATAGCAATTTTAAGGTATCAGACCCCAAAATATTGCATTACTCCTAATAATATGGAAACTACGTCCAGGGGTCTGTAATAATTTTGAAAATCTTTATATTGAACGCTTGTGGTTATTTATGGGCCTTATTGTGGATTTGGGGAAACTTGCCTTTAACTCTCATTTAGTCTGTTCATCTTAGTTTATATTAGTGTTGCTAGTTGGGTGGTAGACTACATCCATGGCATGGGCGTTCATATCCACAACACAAATCTCTCTTGGCTGAGAGGAAGTTTATTGGTATATAATCCAAAGGCATACAAAGGCTGGTGCATATGGCCTAAGTATCCGGCCCTCCTTCGGCACTGCCCAAGGTAAGCTTCGTTCACGGAGTCCACTCGTCTTATTATATAGATTCGTAGCGATCCAAACAGGTAGTGTTCTCTCTGGTCTTGTTTACTGGCTCAGACCATTATATACCATCCCATTATTGATTTTAACCCAAGCAGCACTGCTTACTGGGAGGCGCTCTTCATCTGCCGTGGTTATACAGGTATATCGCCTACATGGTCAGCAGTGTCTGCCATTCTCTTATTTATGTAATTTTGAATATTCTTTGGAATTCCTATTATAATTTCCTTCTCATCCGGTGACTTTCCTTTCATCTAAAATCTCAAAGCAAAATGTATTATACATAAAAGAATTCTAATATTTCCTATGCACAATGACTTTTGTGCAATATTATATAATTATTTAGATTTGCCAAATGGAAATACATACATCATAATTGTACTATGCGTTTTCTGGCATTGGATCCTACCATTCTGATTGCTAATGCCTTTTTCTAGGATCATATTACAAAATTCTATTATATACATCATTGATAGGTATGGAATAAATTTACTTTATAAACCAGCTTTTTAACAAAATAAACATATTTGCTGCTATACTTAAAAACAGATCATACTTTCAAATCCCAATATTTGCAAAGGGATCCTGACAGTGTACATAGAGTGATCCTTAACAAATAGGCTTTGACACAAATCCCCTCCCAGGTTGAGGATAGGTGTGTTCCCTGCATAGTCATCCTCCCTACTTAGTAGTTTGGATGGGGTCAGAAAGGTATTAGTACAATCTTTAAAGCCCCATACCCACTAGGCAATTTTAACACTGACTAGCGATGGCCGACTGGGAGAATCGGCCTTTTCTTATCATCACCTGTCAGTATTGAAATGTGCATGTTTGATCTGAATTGGCCCTAAGATCGGCTGATTCCAAGGGTAGAATCTGCCGATTTTAGGGCCAATCACTTGGCCGACTCAGCAAAAATTGCCTAGTAGGTATGGCGCTTAAGTTGTATTTCACTATACGATTTTACTCCCGATTGCAAAAATCGCCAATAGGAATAAAGCCTTCTTATGCCCCTTATCAACAAAATGTGAATCAGTTAAAATTCCTGGAGTAGAATCAGCCAATTATAGCACAGATCAGCTGAAACATTGCCTCGCGGGAATGGGCTTTAAAAACATGAGATGTATAATTTGAGAGGATTTTAAATTCTCTTTCCAACCATGTGATATGCATTGGTTATGTAATAGGCCCTATATCTCATGAAAACTTAGAAATAGCCAAATACCCAGCAGTCAAAATCGCCTAGTGGAATACATGCCTCAATGAGTTAGGATTTCACTCTCTTGTAGACGTGCATGTTCATGGTACTTTCACGGTTGTAGAATTTGATCCATGAACACCCTCGTAGGGAGATATTATGCAGGTGTAATTCCTCTGTGTAAAGATTTATAAAAGTTGTATTTGCTCTGGACTTAGTGTGTGGTCCTGATGTTATGTATAGTGCTTCCTTAGCTGCATATTGTCTCCTGAAAATAAATCATATGGCTAAATCACTATGCTATTTTCATTCTTTATTGTGGTCAAAAAGAAATCTTGAAAAAGTTATGTCAGCTTCTTTTGAAGCAACGACTTTGAATACTGGAACATATAGGCAATGAAACCCAGGAAAACTACAACGATTATATTTCGTTTCTAGACTTTTTCCTGAATCTGTAGTGCCCTGCTGTTAAAATGCTGTTATTATTTTGGATAGACTTGCCGTTTACTTATTAATACATTATCATAGATGGTCGATTTCAACCCAGCCAAGGTGCCACGTAATGGTCACGTTATGGCTTTTTGGGTTTGACTGTTACTTACTAAAATGTCATGTAACTCTCAAGGCCGTATTCCACATACCGATTTTATGCTGCTGATTTTGCATTTGGTTGATTTTCTCTGAGAATATAGCATCAATCCTTACATGTTATATATCATTTGAAAGAGAATCCTAAGGCCTTTCTACTGATATACAACATTTATATATTTTACCTTTATTCCCGCTACCAATTTTTAAAATTGGCAGCAAAATCGGTATGGACATGGAGAATACATTAATACATGAGAATTTCTGCTATGAATAAAACACACGGGAAGTAACACAATTTATTTTCATAGTGTCCTATAAACAATAACATCAATATGAATAGCACGCATTTCAAAACGCAAGCCAAGTATTCACTCTTCCCCTTCCCTATTAGTATATGTAGGTTTTTGATAAAACCTGCCAAGAAAAACGTAATACCGGTCATGCAAAATAAATGTAGGAAGGAAAGCAAATTACCTGAATCACAGCCAACTTACTCTTTTGGTTCGAGGCATCTTAAAATGTTTCACCAAACGTACTTCACCAAACTTCCCTCTTGACAACTAACTTCCATTTACATCAGGATGACAGCTAGGCAGTTAAATTGACAATCTAAATTCCTCAATACCTTTCTTTGAAGTACATCCACCTTAAATGACGTTGACTTAAGGAAAAACGCTTTGAGCAGTTTTTGTTTAAGTTTGAATTTGCACATCAGGAGACTCACTGCACACAATGGCTTAGGTATATGTAGAATCTATAAACTTTGTTGATAAAATAAATCCTTTATAATTATCCTCCCCTGGCTTCCTAATGGAAAACAGACAATTGGGAACCTACCAAAGGAAAAGTGTTTCAGATGGCTTGTTGGCTTATATAGCTTGGTTTTAGAGTGTCTTGAGGATATATCCATTAGAGGATACTTGCGAAGTCATATATACATGTGCTTAAGTCTATCACTCTTGCCAAAAACCAAAGACAGTGCCAATGTTTGTTGTCAAGGAAATGAGTTAATTTCTACGTTCCTTATCAAATTTGGCTTGAAGCACTAACTGCCATTTGTATAATTGAGTTACTCTTGTTGGCAGTTCATTGTCATTTTTCATCAAGTAACAGGTCAAGTATAACTAATAAAAACGGTAGCTGAAATCTCTATAGAATTCCATAAAAAAAGATAATGTTTCCATTTAACTAGTGCAATTTTTGCTGATCCACATGAATGAAATTCAGCAAAATATTTGGGATAATGGTGTTGTCAGTTATCATGCATTTACATAGTTATTTGGGTTTCTAAAATGTTGGCCATGAATTGCTTTTGGTTTCCTTTAACTAAAGCCCTATACCCACTTGGCGATCTAACCGTTAATGGGTGGGCGACTTGGCAAATCACCAGTAAAGTTGCTGGGCAACTGGCATATCAAGCAAGATTGATAATTCACCAGTGATTTTACCAGTCATCCGGTCGCCCTTCACCAGTCGCCCAGAATGCACATCATACCCACGGGAATTCACCCCGCATAATCGCCCGGTGATTCTAGTCATCCGGCGTTTTGATGTTTTTGCAATCACCCAGTGACGGTAAAATCACCTGGTGGGTATGGGGCTTTAGTGTATGGTTCAAAATATGGAGAAAGCACTAACACTCAGCACAGACCTTTAACTGTTTAATGACATTACATGTGTTCCTAATATAACATGAGATATCTTTTTTTTCTGCCTCCTTCTATGAACTACGACCAATTGATAAATTACCCTTGTCAATTTAGGATGTACGTATTCTGGGTAACCAGGAACCTTACGACACAAACTAAATGATTTGAATTGCACATGTCATACAATGACGTCCTTCAGTAAGTATATCATCCATACATGTATACACTAAGGTCATTTTCCTAGAAGACATAGTGGTGTCAATGTGTGTAGACATTCCTTTAGTGGGCGTTTGTGTATTTACCAGGATTGCAAGCATAACTGAGCGATATATCCTGGTGACATATTGACGTTCTAGGGCATGCCATATTCAGCAATAAGATTGTTTTTATTCTATCCAATGGTGATTGATTAGTGGGATGAAAGGCCATAGGTCAACCATGCCATGTTTTATTTTCTTGGTATTAGACCTTCTATTCTTTAGAAAACAAGGACAATTGCACAAAGCTCTGATCATTACTTTAGTGACATAAAAGAGGTCCCCATAGGGTGAATAAACTGAACATAATTAGTCCAGTTCATAGGCTGATCAGTGTTAACCCTTTCTACATCACAGCAATTAGAGCTGCCAGCAGACTCTTAATTGTCGCTGCAGAGGTTAAGGGTTAACAGTCGTTGGCCAATGAAATGCAGTAATTGCACAAGTTTATTAGCCTTAGTTTCCAAAGTTGTTTGAATCATATTGTTTTTTTCGGCTACTCTTAAAGCTAATATAAACACACATTTTGTACCTACACAGAATATAAATAAGGAAACATACATACCATTGCATTAGTGTTAGTATGCATTATATACGTGTGTATGTCAAATAGATACCACACCCTAATACGATTGCTCTATACTTGTTGCTGTGATTCTATATAATCTATACGTATGCGATCTATGATTTACTTTTTGCCTTTATTTGAACGCTGCTACCAGCTACAATTTAGACTATGTCGATTGTCATTTGATTGTGTTGATCTATTTACTTATAGATAATGTAATTCTTGTATTGTCCTTCAAGTAGTGTATTATATCACCAATACGGAAGATCAATCTATTGGATTGAGTATGGTTTGATAAACCATAAAAAATGTGTATATGTCTGTCTGTATAAATTCGTATACTCCCACCAAAAAGCGATACTAATAAGTTTTTCCTCAATTAAAATCACACCTAAATATCATGAGTTATCCCTATCCCAAACATAAACACTGTGGGCCTATAACTCAAGTCTAACCCAGAAGCAGTGTGACAGGTGTCCCCACCTAATCAGTATTCATGTCACTGACCACTGGTCATCACTGGTCACTCAGAGGACAGGGCAGGCCACTGGACCAGGATCAAACCTAACTTACAACGAAAAATGTGTCATGAGATCCAGGGTAATGCTTAATGTGGGAGACCTGTTGGGTTTCCAGGAAGTGAATCCTGACTCAGTTGGCTAGGTCCACAGCTATGACTCCCTTGCCATTGTTGTTGCTACTGTAAATGTTCACATTTTTGGCATACAATATCTTAACTATAACATACTTGGAATATTAGACATAATATGAAATATTTACTTCTAATATTTCAAATACTTTTGTTGTTATTTTTGTTGTTGTTTTAGAAAACGTGCATATGATTTATAGTATTGGCAAATATGTATAATACTTATTTATATAATGTAATTATATAAATGCACATTTTCAAGCAAGAAAACTGCCAATAACAGCAACAAAGATAATCTTTCTAAGATTATACCACGACATTGCACATTATTTGACAGTTAACAAAACACGTGCGAATTGTCAGAAACATTACACAATTTTCACCAAATTTACTTTAATAGGCTTAGTTACAGTAGTTGTTATTGTTGATACTTAGCTGACCCTTTCCGTGTGACATGGTTCAGTGTAAAATGGGTCAGGTGAGAGTGAGGTGAGTGGCCAGGACCTTGCCAGGTGTAATAATGTGGGTGGGTGGGTGGGCAGGCGGGGATTCGAGGGGAGAAAGATTTATCACCCGCACGGCTGAGGAGCGGTACATACAGAGTCCAGTGTGTATAAATAGGCTGTACGTACCGCTCGTCATTTTCACTTTTTGAAACATATTGAGATCATTGCTTGGGTGATAAAATATAGAAGACCACTTTGGGGTCGTCCTCGGGTATCTGTATGACCCAAGGGGATCGTCTGCACCTCGGGCTTTGCCCTCGGTTCGTGAGGAACCCCTCTGGGTCATACTGACACCCTCTGACAACCCCCGCGGGTCTTCTTATATTAGTAGGCACCGATAGTGGTAATGGTTAAGGTTTGAAAGGAGTTCTGATCCCCTTTATCCCTTTTAACAGATCAAACAAGGGAAAACATCTATAGGTATTTTTAGTAGGCATAGTCAAGATTGATCTCAAAGAGTAAACAAATAGAAATATGAGAACTGTATGAATAAAAGGTAGAAATTCATATATTCTCGTCCAAAATAAGTCTTAGTGTTTAAGGAATTTCATGGAGTACTATGTACCGAAAGTCAGCATGGATATTTAGTTGGGCTAGTATTACCTTATTATTTAGCAAGTTTATTTGAAAATGAATATCTTTTAGATACATAATCTAATTAGACCAATACATAAGAGGTCACATAAGTTACAATAATGAGCTAGTCTTAAAATAATCATTGTCTCACAGACCCAGGGTATGGAGGGAGCTGTCCACTGTATTGACCAACCCTGTTTAATGTTTTACCACAAGATCACATTTAATGGCACCAAAATGCATGTAATGCATATTACCTTTAAGCATAATATAATAAGAGGGACCACTGGGGGCGTCCGAGGGTGGCTGTAAAACTCATACGGGATCGTCACATACCAAGGGTGATGCCCGAGGTTTATACAATCTTCATGGGTCGTACAGCCACCCGAGGATGCCCCTTAAGTCCTTCTTTATTTTATCACCCAAGAAATCTTCAAAATCTCTGAAAATTACTGACTACAAAGAGTGTTCAGTGAGCGGTGTGTACGGCCTGTCTAGATGTCATCCCCACAATACGCACCGCTCACCGGCCGTGCAGATGATAAATGAGGTCTTTGAAACAACATTCACCACTTCTTCAACATGATGTCATACATCGTGATATAAACAGGAAGCCCTCAGATAACCATGATCATCTCTAATTACAAGGATTCTGGCCACAATAATGTTGCCATAAATAGGGCCATATCAAGATATCATTGAGATATCAGAGAAGCAAGTGCATCAATTAAACACTATATCAAAGTGCAACCCTTGTCCCATATAAGTAGAGGTACAATTGCAACCTAATAAAAGATTATTACAAGATCCCTGGATCACGATCATACAACTAATTAGCCATTTGATGTGGTTGGCTGTGCCCAAATATACATTGATGAGTAAGTATCCATCTGTGGTAAGCCTCAATATAGCATGTTGTCTGGCAGTCCTCCAGAAACAGTTTGGAATTGCTAAAAGGTAAATACGGGTGACCACTGCACCCAAGTTGTAGAACTTAGTTTATGTTAAAGATTTGTTTGGCCTAAAATACTCATTAGGGTCCTACCCACACATTTGCAGCAAAAATCGATTTTACATTGACTCCAATAGTAGATTTTTTCAGGTTTTTATACCTCTGAAATTGATAAGGTGACATGGGATGTTGTAAGTTTCTTTATGTTTCTGATACATACCCCTAACCACCCTGTGGGTTTAAGAATTTTCTCAGGGTTTTCGAAAAGTCACCTCAACACCCCTACTTACCGCATAAAAGACACTCATTTATATTTTCAATAGAATGCTGGGGAACATACAGGATTTCCACAAGGGGGGAGTTAGCATAGGTTAAGTATGTGTGCATTTGGCCTCTCTTTTTGTAGTTTGAAGGTACATCAAAAGGGGGACCAGGACCCCCCGGACCCTCTCCTTCTCAGTGGATCCTCCCCTGGAACGATAACCTTGTACTGTAACCACAATAAATAAGTCGTGATTGGGGTGCCTCCATGAAATTCTAGTCAAAAGCTGAAGAAAGTATGATATGTAAACAAGCAGATTTAAGTTTAGATGCTGGTTCATTTGGAATGTTTTGAGGGTTTGTCTTCAATTATCAATAATAGGTGTTCAAAAGTAAGTTTGTTTTGTGATAAGGTAGACTTGTGTGAATTCACATTAATGTTGAAAATGTAAACGTGTTCTTCTTTATCTATCTATTTTTATTATCATAATAGATATGTAAAATATATATACTTGTCAGTATATGAAAGTATATACTTGTAGGTATGTATAAAGAGGGATGATTATGAATGACTGTATGTGGGTATGTATGAATGCACGTATATATATAAGTTGAAATGTATGTTTGAATGTATGTATAAATGTAAGTTAAAATGTATGCATGGATCCAGGGGTCCTGATGCCCCCTCCCCCTTGGTGGGGCACTTACGCTACACAAAGAGGTGGGAACTCTGTGTGCATGTAAGCGAATCCCGAATGCACATGCAACAATCCAGCACTTAGCCTATATGCCAACCCCTCACCTCTTTCCCTACCTGCTGGATTCACCCCTGGTATGAAGGCCCCTGGAGGCCAGGTGACCACAGGTAGCAGACCACACCTGGTAATGAGGGCACCTAGACAGGTGAGAGGTCCTCTGAGGGCAGGTGAGACATGTAAGATGACATGCAGACCTCTCAGAACCATTACCCCCCCCCCCCCCACCACAAAGCTCCACCACACCGATACCTGGGGTGCTGACCAAAAAACACTAACAATAATTTATCCCGACAATACATTGAAATAGGCACGATTGCAAAATTTGTGATCGTGGGAGTTTATTGGTTCACAATGATTCATGGATTTTCATTTTCATTTTTTTCATATTTTTCTAATGTCCTTGAAACATACAATGAATGTATTATATATGAATTTACATATACTGTGAATTATTTTGATAAGATTTATTCATGTCCAAAATGTTTCTGGGATGTTTCCTGTGCACCAATTTTGTATCATGGATTCTAAAATACACCCCACGATAAATTTTGATGTATCTTGAATGTTTTTTGGTTGGCACCCCTGGACTGGCAATCCAAAGGATATGTGACAGTTATCGTGAGTGTCAATGACAACTTTTGAAGGTATTACGAAACCTATTACCATAAAACATTATGAAGTGAAATACTAATCTCATGATAGTAAGGTGACCAAAGGAAGTCCAAGATATTCTTTTTTAATACAACCACTGTTGTGTTTTGTACTCTAAAAAAAAAAACACTATAATTTTGTTCATGATACCTTCAATATGTTTCACGGGCCATGGACTTTCTTTGTTCACCTACCCTGACCTCCAGGTGGAACACCTGATCACATCCCCAACAGGTGAGTCATAGAAGGGGTGAAGGGACCTAGATTAAGGGTGACCACCACTGCAGGAGTGGATATGGGATGTCGGAAAGGGCAGGATGGAAGGGATCTGCATGTAGGCTAAGACCCTTTACAGACTGGGCCCAGAATGCGCATTATGTCTGTATTGAACCGTCATTATGAGCGCATTTTGAGGCTAGTCAGTATAGTTCAGCGCAGGTAGAATGCGCATTCTGGGCTCAATCTGTAAAGGGTATTTGTCAATTGTAAGTTATTCGTCCCCATCAAAATGTGGTGGGGGGTAGTCAAAGGCCCCTGGATCCCCCCACCCAACCCCCTGGATCCTTCCTCACCGCATAGTATCAGTGGTGGCAAGGATAGGGGGCCTGGAGCTTGAGAGGGGCCTTTGGGTCATAAACTGCTTTTTCTTGGGTCATTTACAGTATGGACCTCCTGGACTCCCACCCCTTGAACCGCTACTAATTCAAGCAAATTGGTTCCATCAAAACAGCATACTTCAATAACAAGGAAGTTCAATTTTATGAGTGGTTTTATATGTCAGTCTGATTTGAACAAATTAGCCCAATATGCCTATATATTCTACCTCAATTGAAGTTGCTCACCAAACCATGGTGGCTTTAAGGGAAGACCATGCAAGCACCACGATGTCACTGCCTGAAATATGTCAACTTTAACGGTTATAAAATAGGTCTAAAGCGAGTCAAAAGCAATACAAAGTTTCTGCATATTCTATTAACTATTGAAATACATTCCATGGCCATAACTTAGTCCATAATAAAATATGGACCATAACAAAATGGAATTAAAGTGAAGTTAACATTCATTTTAATGGTTCATACTATACCAATAGCTAAAGTTAGACTTATGAAATGTATTTTGTAGCTATTTGAGTTTGCAATTTCATGTCATATTTTGGTAGAAGATTGCTTTTGGCTACTGCTTTTGGCAACACTAAGTGTACATACACTAAAGGATTATACAGTGAGTGAGTGATGGAGGTTTTACACCATACCGACAGCCAGGGTCATTTTCACATGAGAAAATAAGTTGGGACGAATTCTGTCTGTGGTGATCGTATCTATGAGATAAAGGTGACAGGGTGGGAAAATAGCAGGGGATCAAAAAGTGGAAATCACTTTTGCTGTACCACATCCCTTAGTGAACCCAGCACCATCTGGGAATTGAACCCATAGAACCACTTGGTCAGTGCTGGGTCCCCCATACATCGTCATATATGATCACCAGGGGCTACTGGGGGCTTATATTCTTCCCCGGAACCTCCACTGGGTGAAGGATTATACAACCCAGATGGCCAGATAGGTTTGGCAGTCTGACAAACAACCTGGGTCTAACTAATGGCCCCTTTAACATTGACCATATCCCCATGTAGCTACCATGGAAGAACTTGTATCAGGAAGATTAGGTACTTATGGGTCATTCTATTATCACCCATTAGTATGTAAATTGCTGTGGAAGTATTAATATGAACAAGTTTGGTTAACTATCTAGGCCTAGTCCTTGGGTTCAGATCATTTCTTAAAAACACAATGACCAGCAGTGTTAGCAGATTTTTGAAAAGGAGGGGGTGCTTTTTTGAACACAATTTTACCCAATAGGTTTTTGCCAGAATTTACAAAATCTCAATTGTTTCAGGAAAGTCGGATGGATGCATACCACTCCACCCCCCTTTTAATATGCCATTGATTCTCACTTTCAACTTACTATTCGTTGGCTGAGTAATAAAAGGTCGTATCTCAGAAATATCAATTTTATTTTTATTTTTGAATATGTTTCCTTACCCCCTAGGGTATCTAAAAATTTTGGAATTTTTTGAGTTTTCCCAAAATTTAGAATGCTATTACCCAGTAAACAAAGGTCGTATCTATACCATTTCACTTTTGGTTGAGTAATAAAAGGTCGTATCTGGGAGAAACCAATTAGATTATTTTGGTAGAATATGATAATTAATGCAAAATGATCATGTCTTATGATTCAGTTTTTTAGAAACATATTATGTGAACATCATTGTAAAATATTATGGTGAAATTTATAAAATGAATAGCAGATATAGGAGCATCAGTATAAAATGCTGGATACGACCTTTGTTTACTGAAGTATTGGTCTAGGTATTGAGTAATAAAAGGTCGTATCTGAGCTAAAATTTAATATCATATTTTAAATATCACATAAATCTTTACTAATTCAGAGAAATCAAATGAAATCAATACTGACATATTGGTTTCAGTTCAGAAATGTTATTTTGTATTAAGTGTATGAATTGACACAATTTAATTTGTGTTTATATAAAATCCATATATGCCAGGTACGACCTTTTGTTATTCACTAATTTCCAAAATATCTCATTAAAAATGAGTAATAAAAGGTCGTATCTGGAAAAGAATATGTATGTGTTATCATAGTAACACCCTAATGGTCTAAATACATTCATGATTATGACCAACGTATTTTGAACATATAATTTCCCTAGGAATAAGATATTATGATGATTGAGCAGATATTAAGACATATACAGAGCTATGAAGTATGCTATTTTTCTTTAATCAGCAATTACTCAAAACGAGCATTTGTCAGATACGACCTTTTATTACTCAGCCAACGTATTGCAATACTCTTGAAATGCCTATACCAGAAGGGGCCATCCTCTTCACTTCAATTTGATTAAACCAACTTCCAGGGAAGTGATCAGAAATCTACAAATAGGGAGTGAACAGTCTCTATAGATACAAGGTCCCTGCGCGTCATACCTAAGCCTCTCTGTCAGTGCAAGTGAATAGGGAGGCAACATTCTCCTTTATAGATCACCTAAGTCCCTTACCCACAGCGCTGAATTGGTGCACAAATTTGGATGATTGTTACCAAAAGAATCAGCCAATATTTGCACTAATTCAGATCACTAATCAGTGATTATACAATATAGAAATGAACTTGTTCGATATGAATCGGTGCTATAATCAGTCGATTATTCTGGTAGAATTAGTCGACTCTTATGCCTATTAGTCAGCTGACTTGGTCAAAACCGCCCTGTGAAGTGGTGGATTTAGAGGGGGGCGTGGCCCCCCCTCCCCCTTTCTTTTTTTGGCCAATTTTACATTTTTTAACGTAAAATTTGGCCTAACAATCAATAAAGAAAATCTTTCCAAAAGTGCGGGGCCCCCCCGCCTTTTCAAAATCTTGGATCCGCCACTGCTGTGGGTATTGGATGTTAGTCTCCTATAAAGGCTATATGGTCCAATATATCCCTTTTAAGTCAGCCTAGTCATTGTGGCCCTTGTATTTCATCCTTACTCGTCTCTTGACCTTTGTCTTTATTGGGGTCAACTTAAATGGGTCAGACGTCGACTGCCTTGGAGGCTGTGACATAAATCACAAAGCAATGCACTCTAATTCACAAAATAAAAAGCCCAATCAATTGCCCATAATATACCATGAGCAAAGGCAAACTAGTAACATATATGCACTTAATGCGATCAATCACTTCGCGATAATAAGCGATTGTTAATGATAAAAAGCGAGTGCGTCTGCAGTCTTTATTATACGAAAGAGTGTGACAGGTCTTTTTGTGGTGTACCGAAGAGGTTGTCAGAGTGCAGGGAGAGTGAAGATAAATGGGGGTTGTCTCCTCGCTACTGATTTCCTTATTCGTAATAAGTTGTGGTGGCCAACCACTTCCTGCATTGTCAGACTGGTTGACAAGGATTGCTCGCGAGTAAATATCCAGGAAATAGTTTGTGGTGGGGACACTTTGTAGTCACATGAGTGTATAATGGCTGTCTTTAAGGACTTGGCTGATGTAATTGTGTGTCTTAGGACGGTTAGAAGTGCACCTGATTTACCACAGCTACTTTGTATTACCACATCTACTTTGTATTACCATATATATTATAGTTTGTACTGACCACTTTTACAAGTTGTTTTTTTTGGTGTCACGAACTGAATGATAAAAATTACAACGAGGATATTGTAAATATTGACAAATGTCGTTTTGCAGGAAGTTTATGATTATAGAGCAATGAATTTACAAAATCACCATTTTGGTTGAAAATTCGATTAGTGTAATTCAATAGAATTTTGTACCAACCATTTTTTACCAGTGTAGCAGGATAATGTAAATGATTATTGACACCATGCCCAGAAAATTAGGTATACACCTGGCTATGTACGGGACAATGCATTTAAAGCCCACCGTTTTGGTTCATAAAATCATAGTGTATAAGATGAATGGTCAAACATTCCAACAAATAAACACATGGACCTAAGGTTAATAAGTATTGACAATCTAAATGCTAAGATAACATGGGCACATAGAATAGCATTGGCTCCCGATAAACTCATATCTGCTGGAAAGGTAAAATATCTTAACTCTAAAAAAAATATTAACGATCAACTTGCAGATTGTGATGAGAACATTGACCAGTGTGCAATTCAATAATGCAATTTTGAAATTATTTAGAGTATTCTCCCTAGCCAAGTATCAATGAAACTGAAACTGCCCACGGAAATGAGAGCTAGGGGAAACAGTGACGCATTTAATGAAAAAAATTGGACGTAGCTCAATGAGTCATGAGGACATCAAACGTGTTTCCTGTTGAAACCCACACTCTGTCATGTCTATTGAAAGACTGCCAAAAGTCGATTTTGTGACAAACGCCCTTTCAATCAGATTAATCTGAGGATAAAAAATGGAATGACAGAAGAGATGTTACGCCCAAAGTCTGCTTGGCCGTTGACCGATATATCGTAACCTGCCAAACCTTAAAGGTCGCCACCTTTAGTCCTTTCAGGACCAACTTACCTCTTGCATATTAGGTACTTTCACCGCTAAAGTAGGCGTGATGCCAGATATCCGGCCAGTGCTAAGCCCCGCCCCTTTCCCTATATGGGCATGCATAGGGTGGGTGGGGGTACTAGGCCGGGTGGTCCCATACAGAGACGCTGGGCCTCAGTGGTCAGTTAAGAATTTGTGGGATTATTTCCATTGAGTAGTCTATTTATAGTATGGGTAACACCTTTGATGGTGATGCAAGTAATGGCTCTTTATGGCCCCCTCTTGCCATAAACCAGCAGCTGCAGAGCACTCTGGGATACAGGGTGGAATTCCCACCTAAAATGGTTGCTGGTTGACAGTCCTAGTTTGAGTGCCTAGTAACTTGGACGTAACTACAGTCTAGGTCACACATAGCCCAAAAGTCCATTGACCCCTGGCGAGACGCACACACACTTCCTCCTTGCGAAGCGCCATCTGATGGGTTAAAAAATATCTACTAATGACGTCATCAGATACGTCCTCGCCAATCAAGAAATGACGCATGGGAAAAGAGACACGTGATTATAGCCTGTCCAGGGGTGTTACTTTAGACTAAATATAGACTTGGATGGCTTGAAATATAACTAAGTTGGCGTCAAGCCATAGAGGTAGAGTTTTTTTTTAGAGAAGAACTCTTGTTGAGTAAAGACCATTAAAATCGACAGTGCGAGAAGGAAAATACTGATAAGTCAAAGTTAGAATTATTTATGTAATATTATTTATTATAATTTATAATCTACTAATGAAGTCATCAGTGTATAATTATAATAATAGATTATAATAGTTTTGGCTGTTTTGGAAATTATTATTTCATAATTATGGTCCAATATGTAAATGAAAGACTGAAAGGTGAGCTTTACGAGCATGTACAGCTCATTCGATGTTGTATTTAACAGCTGTATTCAATTCAAATGGTACAATATAAAATGTTTTTGATATCATAAAGACCTGTACACAGGCTCTGCTGTAGGGGGTGGCGAGGTTCCTTAAGTGGAAGAAACGAAAAATGGCGAGCAAGAATGTACATATAAATAGTTGTTGTATAGAGGCCTACTGAATCCGCCTCTGCCATTTGAAAATTGTTCCTCTATCCCATATTTTAGCAAGCATATAGAGTGCGCGTGGCTAATAACGTAATCAGTGCATAGACGGACATTATTCTGCTCCCAGACTAGATGATGTTAATTTGCTCGCAGGTCCTGATAATTCCATCTGTTCTGGATTTTCAGCAATCAAAATTAATGGAGAGGGAAAGAACGCAATGGGAGCTGAGGAGCTTGACAAAAAATTGGGAGTTTTAGCAACCGCATCACATCCCGTAACGCAAATGCAATGTATCTCTGCTGTAATGAGTGATGACAAAATTATATATATAAAAAAATCTACTCTTCTTTTCCTGTACCATCAATGAATATGTGATTCCTTTTCATATGTCTGGCACTAATAGTCTCTGATATGGCTTCAAAGTTTTCAGATACGTCAACGTATCGAGATACGTCGTGGTTGCTAAGCCTCCCTATCATTCTACTCCATGGCCAGAGGGTTCTGCTGACATGTGCTAATTATTCCCTCTCCTATATTTTCAGCAAACTAATAGAGAGGCCAATAACGTTATGGGGGCTGAAGAGCTGGACATCATTCTGCTCCCCGAACAGAAAGCTCTACTTACCAGCCCTGGGGCTAAATCACGAAGGAAAAGGAAGATTGTGGAGAAGAAGGATAAAAGATGGCCTATACCCATCTTCTACAAGTTTGACGCCTCCTGCAGTAAGTGCTTTCTTTGCAGAAAAAACAAACTTGATACAAATACAATATACATGTTTGTAATGCTCCAAAAGAGTAGGTCAATGGGTTAGTTTTAAGTACCTGTATGTAAAAGGAAGAAATCTATGTGGTGCTGAAAATGTGGTATGAGATGGACAAGACCTTTTAACATTCGGATCCAATCTAAAGTCTGGTTGATCAAAACTGGAGAATTTGAGTTTGTATTCATTAGTAGACATAATATCTGGGATTATAACCTAGGCTGTATAGTAGGCCTGGTAACTATACATTTTGAAAGCAGAAGTTCGCTAGTCTTACATTTTTTTTAAATTTCAAATGCTTTAATTTTCTAATCTTAAATAATTGTATAGATCGCAATGCAATCATGTTTATAATAATGGATTTTAAGATCAATTTTTGATTTTCTTACATTGTCAATGATTATGAGTATGCTCATTTATCATTATATCATATAACACTAAAAGTAACTTTATTTAACACTTCATATCACAAATAACTGTACCTCAACCGGATGAATATTACAGATTATATTGGTAATTACAAAGTTTAATTGTTATGAATTGTCCCCCTTTCAGAGGACCGTCACCGGTCGTGGATCAGGGGGGCCCTGAGTCACTGGCAGGAACAGACGTGTATTCGGTTCTTTGAGGTGAACGATAAGGCCAACCTCAACACCCACCACATCATCTTCACCAGCCTCGGCAACAGGTAAGGAATTAAAACATAACAATTATTTTACATAATTATGCACGTATTACAATTATTGGTTCAGGAACAGATTAAGTGACAGACTCCCACTTGGCCAACATATACAGCTGACTAGTGCCAATTGGTGGACGGATAAGTAGAGGCGTAGCCAGCCAAACAGTCAAAGGGGGTTCCTGGTAATTGTAAGGGATTCACATTTCTGACAAGATTTCTCATATTTTGATTATATGGGAAAATCAAATGGGGTTCCAGGCACACAGGAATACCCCCTGGCTACGCCACTGATAAGTGTTAACCTTTTCTATTCCTGGTGACTAGTGATATGTGGCAGCGATAGTTGTCTTGTTTCGGAAGGGTTAGCACTAGTTGGGCAGCATATTGGGCAGCAAAATTTAATGATGCCAATTGTTGGCCAAAGGGGTGGATGCAACTGGAAACCGAATCCCGATTTCACTAATGAACATCAGTGACTAGTTTAGTCGGCAGGTGTGTTGTGTCAATTCTTTCAAACTATGGCGACTAGAAACTAATCACTACCATTGGACTGATTTCATACTATTTGTCTGACTAATACTGGATCCCGACAAGGTGTCTGTCTACTTGCAACTAATCGTCGATGATGATGGGGAAGCCCACTGGGGCCGTGCTGCCGGGCGACTAGATGCACTAATCATTGACGAATTGGATGAAAAAATCAGACACTTCCAATGTATTAGTCTGTAATAGTCGGCTGACTATATTTTTAGTTAGAGATGTAGGTAAGATATTCAAAACCACGACGATATCAGATTGTAGTTTAGATGGCTTTATTGTGAATTATTTCCAACAGTTTCGGACATCAGTTGTCCTTCATCAGGGACATATATTTTTAGTTGTTGGGCTTGCCTTTAGTCACCTGACAAACGCTTTGTCGTTGATGATCAAGTGCAAGTAGTTGCCCCTTGGGGATGCGGCATGAACTAGTTATCGGTATTCAGCCAAAGAATTCTGGCTTGTGGCTTAATAACATTTTACACAACAGTCCACAAACAATGAGCTAATAACTATGTAAAAGTGAATTTCACACTTTCTTTTACCTTAATACTATTAATCTTTGCTTATACAGATGCGGGTCGTTTGTTGGAATGGTGAACCTGACGGAGAATAACCCTCAGATTATCAACCTGCCGGACCTGTGTCTGGAGAAGGTGAGTTAGAGGGGTGTAGATAGGTAGTGAGACAATCAATGTTCCAGATCAATCCTAAGGCATCGATCCCATGTCTCAATGCTTGCTCTTGCACATTGCGCGGGGGAGGGTCCAGGAAGGTGGTGGTGGGGGGGGGGGGGCGGGGGTTCTGGGGGTCCTGACCCCAATCCCCCCTTTTTAGTGGAGAGAACTGCATGTACGTGCGCATAAATGCACACTGTTTTAGTACTTAACCTATATATGCGGACCACCCCCCTTTCTAGAATCCTGTATCAGCCCCTGTTGCGATGTCCAATGCCCAGTGAAGACATATCTATGCATGCTTTAAGGTTTTTGTTATGTCTTTGTTAATACTATACTACATTGATATTGAATTATGAGTTGAAAGTTGGTTTCAGTTAGAGGTCAATCAAAATTAAAAAATCACTATCAATTCTGTTTGACATGCATGTCTAAAAGAATTCTGAATTGTTCCAATTCACAATGATTATATGAAATCTTCTCCATAAGAATAATTACATAATACTGATATCAGTGTTTCGGGCCATTTTAATTGGTTATTTTGTACCACGCTAAAATTGTATGTGCATATTCTAAGACGAACAATAACACATACAATAA
Source organism: Lepidonotus clava (assembly GCA_936440205.1). Taxonomy (NCBI): domain Eukaryota; kingdom Metazoa; phylum Annelida; class Polychaeta; order Phyllodocida; family Polynoidae; genus Lepidonotus; species Lepidonotus clava. Next base: position 14,306,576 of record OW387138.1, read on the forward strand.
ATCAACTTCATTAAAAAAACCTAGATACTAAACATTTTCAAGTGTATGAATGATATACCACGATCTTCCTTCCCTAGTTCGGCACGGCTGTCCATGAGATCGGCCATGCTCTCGGTCTATGGCATGAACACCAGCGGCCGGACCGAGATGGTCACGTGACCATTGTAAATGACAACCTTGTCAACTGGGCCCACGGAAACTTCGACCCGGCCCATGACGAGGTGGTGGACCAGCACGGGCTGCCCTATGACTATAACTCCGTCATGCACTATGCCGCTACTGTGAGTAGGATAATTCATTTTACTACTTCCTATATTATAAATTGAGCTTCCAGTTTCTTAATTTCTTTTCAAGTAGTTCTGGTTTCCTATAATTATGGTGATGGGAATCCCAATATGTGCGAGTAATCTTAGAAATGAAAATGAAGCTCTCTGTATAACCTTTTATAGTTTTAAGTCTAGGGGCCTAACGAATAGGTTTTATTGGTTTGCAATTCATTATAGGTATAGAGAAGCAACAGTATTGCTATGATATTCCCCAACTCCATTATCCAAATGAGGATACTTTGAACCACAAGCCAGGCACTGATTTCTTGATATTTTTTTTTGCTGATTTCTCTTAATTCCTCAAGTGTTTTTCTTTTACCAAAAGAGACATTTTAAACATTTTATTTATGAATCTATTGACGTATTCTAAAACCCTACGACCCCATATTGCCATACCAATCCACTTCGATACAATAGATTTGCATCTTGCCCTTGCATCTGTTAAGAACACCTAATTTTATCTAGTATACTTAAAATGGTTACTCTTCCACTTTTCAGGCTGGCAGTATAAACGGCTCCCCGACCCTCCGTACCCGGGACGGCCTGTACCAGAAGAACATCGGACAGAGGGTAGAGCTGTCCTTCCTGGACGCCAAGGTCGTCAACACCGCCTACTGCAAAAGTGAGTTAAGCCTACAGGGGTTAATCTATTTTGATGAATTGATCATCAAGGAGTTAATCCTCATTGGGTAAATTAATCGATGAGTTAATCCCAACGTTGTTGATCCTCAATGAGGTAATCTTCATTGAGTTTATCCTCAATGACTTAATGTAATTGAGTTACTCTTAATTGAGTCAATCCTCAAGGAGTTAATCCTCAAGTACTTTATCCACAAGGAGTAAACCCTTAATCAATACCATTCTAAATAAATCCCGCAGGGACGTAGCCAGCCCTAAAGTCAAGTGGAGTCCTAAGTCAGAATTGAGGGGATTCCTCCGGTATATTTAAGGAGGTTGCGATCTCCATTTATGACAAGATTTATTATATTATTTTACTAACATTTAGGGAAAATCAAAGGGGGTTCCAGACACCCAGAATCCGGATCCCCCCCCCTTTGGTTACGTCATTGAACTCCCAAGGAAAAAAAAGCTATGCTGAAAGAATTGAAACCACACTCTGATGCCTCACATATCTCATACATTGTGTACATACATAATAAATCATTATTAAATGTAAATTTTCCTGTTTTCCCCCCAGGCGTGTGCCGGGTGCCCCTGCCCTACCCCTGTCTACATGGTGGGTACCAGGACCCCAATAACTGCAGTAAATGTCGCTGTCCCGACGGCATGGCGGGAAGGTTCTGTGACCAGGTGGCGCCCTCTTCAAACGGTGAGAGAACTAATTCCCATACCTAATTGATAGCTAAACATTACCATTCTTTTTTATTTTAAGTTAAAACGTATTCCTATATATGTTAGCTCAGTGGAAAAATCATATAAAATTTCTCTTTAGTGTGCTCTGGGATTTCCGGAATCCCTTTGGTTAATACATGAAAAGTTGTAATCCTCAATACTATGTCTGTATCAAAATATATAGCTTAGGTGGTTACCTGTTGAACCTTCTCTATGAATGATCATGAGCTATTGTTATCGCTACGATATCCTCTATACAGCCATATAAAAGCTTAAACTATCATGGAATTAGGTTTTTCATAAGTTTTTCTCTTTTGCTTCTATAACCCAAAAGCTAACAATCATAATGTTCATATTGAGTCACTGGCTGAAACAAGACCCCTCTACAAATCCATTGATTTATTCCACCAAAAGGAGAGTAGAAAATGTGTGAGATGAAGTTGGTGTACATTTATAATAGTGTGCGGCTTTTTTTATCTTTCAGAGATGTGTGGAGGAACAATTCAACTGGGCAGTGACACCACAGTCACCCTGACGAGTCCTGGGTACACTGAAGGACGGCCCTACGAAAACAAACTCACCTGTAACTGGCTCGTCAAGGTGAGTTGTTCAGTGAGTGAGTGAGTGAGTTAATTAGTGATTGAGTGAGTGAGTGGGTGATGTTTTACTCTGTACAACCAGGGTCATTTTTCCCAGCAAAAAACAAGTTAGAAAGAATTCTGACTTTTCAGACACAATGTCATGTTTTGACTTGGTCAGTCTTTGGTGATTGTATATAAGATGAGGGAGACAGAGCTGGCAAAATGCAGGGGATCAAAACTTGGGAATCATTTTTGCCATACCTCCTCCCTTAGTGAACCCAGACACCAACTGGGAATTGAACCCAATAAACCACTTGGTCAGTGCTGGGTCCCTCTATCGTCACCTTATGTGAGCAGCAGGGGCTACTGGGGGCCTATATTCTTCCCTGGAGCAGAAGCCCCATCCCAGTACCCCAACGAGGGGAGTTGCTTATGTATGGTTATTCGTATAATGACGTTTAGAACAGATGCCCTTCCAACCTAAAAATCAAAATGATTAGCTCCTCAAGATCAGTATACAAGAGAATATATTTTTCATTCCTTTGGACTGAAAAACATTGCTTTGGTGACGGAAAATATTAAGTTATACTCAACAATGACTTGTGGCATCACCCTTGCTATAATGGGCCACAGGTGGGGATGGGGGGGGGGGGGTTACTTGTCAATCAGGGTACATGGCCCCTCTGCACAGGCATGGTGCCAATGACCCCTATCTGCAGACAGCCAATGAGAAGGCAGGTGACCATTTGTCTGGCTGTAAGACCCAAGGCCCATCCAGAAATAATTATTGTTACAAATTGGGAATAAGGCTCCACAAAAGACCAATTTTATGGCTCTCTGATTTTATATAATGCAGAAGTTCTGGTTGTAAACCTTTGGGGGCACCCTTACCAATAACTAATATAGGAAGCTCCCAAAGCAAAACTATACTTTACAAAAAATACATATTGTCACATTAGATATTATCCCTTTCTATAATATATCGCTTTTGTACGATTTACCATTCCTGATTTATCACAGAATAAATTCCATGATTCATCACCAATGCACACTATCAAGGCAAGCAGCATAGATTGATATTAATTCAAATTCCTCAGTTATTAGGCAGACGGCAGACTACCAGGCATCTTATGTCCACCAATTGCAAGCAATATCAACACCTCACAACCAGATCTAAATGGTTTTGCAGCAGAAATCAAACCTCATGCGGAGATAATGCATACACTTGTCATTGAAAAAGTATTCTTTCCTCTTCTCCAGGCCCCCCAGGACCACACGATCGAGCTGATGTTCCTGGGTGACTTCTCCGTCTACTGCCGCCAGGAGGTCTGCTTCCACTGGGTGGAGGTCAAACACAGGAGTAACTTCCAGTACCCTGGGCCCAGGTAGGCAGATAGAAGAACAAACAGCCACAACACTATACTATAGTGTCATTGTCAATAGGAATAAATTATATTCCTATAGTAAACACCTAGAACTGTTCCAGAATGCATCTTGGTTCACTCCGCAGTTCTAAGCACCATAGAATGTGAATTCTGTGATCTGCGGTAGGGAGAATGAATAGGCCATTTTACAATGTACGTCTAAAACTATGCCTCATCCATTCACCATTACACACTCAGGAGCCTCCTTCTGCCCCTACGTACCTCAGGGGTGGATACAGGAAATGAAAAATGGGGTGGGGGGGGGGGGGGGGCAACAAACATGAATGTACAGGTACAGGGGGGAGGGGCCCCCACAAACATGAATGTACAAGAGAGGGGGGGGGGGGGGGCTCTGCCCCCCTAGATCCGCCACTGTACCTTAAATCATTATGAATAGCCACTAAAATAAATCAATGTGAATATAACAATCCATAGTAGTGATAATCAAATGGACCATTTTACATTAGTATTATTATGTAAAACAGTGTATCAATTCTTAGAAATATAAAACAATATAATTATATATGTAAAACATTGCCTTACTTCTTGACCCCTCAGGTTTTGCTGCTCGTCCCGCCCCCAGCGGGTGCTGGAGTCGGAGGGGGAGCAGGTACTGGTCACCTTCAGGGCCAACTGGACAGTGCCTGACCTGGAGGACAGGAGGGGCTTCAGCCTGGCCCTGCATGCCAGTGAGTAGAAGATATCTTATTCTGTCAAAATTCCAATCCCTATATCTTCACCATTATCCTGCTCTCTCAGATGCAGTTGAATAAAAGATATGGTATTCCCCACGAGGGCAGTAATGCCTGTCTGTGAAAGCTGATGCCTTTTTATTTGTGTGGTCAGTTAAAATCTTCAACATTCTCTGTGTACCTAATGAATTATCGGAAGAACAGTATAATTTTATAGAGATGATGGAATAAATTAACAAGAAGAACAGATATAGAAGTTTTATATAATTTGCAGAATCCAAATAAGCGAAGATTGAGTCATCTCTGCTGTATTATGAAAAGACAATGTACCAAACAGGTTTAGTATAAGTGTATGGATATTGAACAAGTTATTTTTGAAAACTTGGTCGAAGTATATTATTATGTAATATAATAATTATAAATGAGGATTCATCCTAGTAGGCCTATATAATCTATATTCAAGATGATTAATACTCATATTTATTTGGACTGTATATTCATTTTTGTCTTGTAGTTTAATAACATCACCACTCCAATTTCAGAACCTAACTCCTTAGGCCATCGTCAGTCGGATGGGGACTGGCAACTCAACACTAGGAACAGCCGTGACATAAACCCAGTAGTTAGTTCACAAAGAAACCCTACAACCACCCAGACAACTACAATACCAACAACTACAACAGCACCAACTACAACCACAACAACAACACCTAGACCAACTACAACAACTCCCACACCAACTACAACAACACAAGCAACAACTACTACGACAAAAACTACAACAACAACAGAAAGCCTACCAACAACAGCACCAGGTAAAACTTAACTCTTTACAAGCATATGAAATACACATCTAATGATGTAATTTAAACACTTTTTATAAAATTTATCATCCTAGGCCTATAAACATGCTGTTCATGGCTTTTTAACTCACAGATAATATTGCCTTTGTGGTATTGTTCCCCATGCCAATGATTGTTATTGTAAGACACAATTATTTTTGTATTTATCAACGGCCTTAAGTTGCTTGCAGAGGTCAATTGTAGTTATTTTGTGCCATTTTTCATGCTTATTGATACTAAAAGGTTACTTTTTAGTAACATATTATAGTCCAATGTTACATTTGCCTTTATTCTATAAAAAGCTTATTTATATCAGTCCATAGTTCCACCAATCAGGCTTTGAAATAGAAAATATCTGTTTCAAAATATGGTACTTTTCACATATATCATGCATAATCTGTCAAGTTTTGTATGTATTCCAAGGATAATATTATTTGTCAATTTAAAAGGTGGAAAATGCTCTAAACTATCTGAAACTCAAAAGAAAGTTGCTAATTACATTTATCTCTCATAATATATGCCAATAATTGATAATACTTTATCCTATCACAGTTCAAAACTTTAGAAAGGCTTAATGTCCATTTATTGCTATTTGCTGCAATGATCTTTAGGTTAATTATCATTCACACTTGCAAAGATATTGAAAGGTCTTACCAGTACCTTATAGTCTCATAATCTATATTCTCTTCCGTAGCCTTCTCCTGGAGTGCCTGGTCGGAGTGTACCGGGTCAGTATGTGCCTGTGGGTCGTGTAGTACCCAGACCCGCCGTCGTCTGTGTGGGGGCGCCACCTGTCCACCCCTCCAGGCCCGTGAACAACACCGCCGATGCTCCCGGCAGTGTACGGAGAGGGACGCCGTCGTCAACTTTGTCCCCTTTAGAGTCACGTGAGTAGATTTCTAACTTTGTTGTTATAGTAAAAGGGAGCCAAAACCAATACATTCAATTATATCTCCAAACTCATATTTCTGGCCCATGTTTAAATCTAAATAATGAAATATGGTATAAGTTTATTAAAAACATATTTTCCTTGCTTAGCTCAATTAATGTGGATCTGTGAAACCAGGGTTTGTTTACAAACAAATGGAGATATTACCATCGCTCGTGCAATTCTACTTTCTAGTTTTCACAGCTAATACTCTACCACTGACCTTAACTAAAATCATCAAACATAATTCTATACTTATCAGACTTTTGAAAATTGTGTCAATTATATTGATTTTGGCTTCATGTGAAGTTTTCATCTTATACAACCCATGGCAAATAACGAAATTGCAAAATATCACCAAAATGGATTGTTCTATCTCTTTTTAAGTGGTATGGTGTTATACATACATTGAAATGTCTCATGAGAGTCATCAATTATGGAAATATAGCCATGATTATTTTGATTTATTTGATTCAAATACTATTATCAAAAATATCAGGGACATATCTTGGGGATATTTCACAATACCATGCATAGATGTAAGATATTGTTCTGATCACTGGTAATTACTATAAAATGCTTACGAGATTCTTCTAGGGAATAAGATAATTGTAACAACAAACGTTGATCAAGCATTGGAAAACTTATCATTTCCGGTTAAATACTAATGTACAAGAAAATATATTTGACCATGAAATAAGGAGGAACACACTCTATAAATCTACCTTAAGATTGTATCCAATATAGAATGGTATATCAAAAATCTTCGGCGTTTTCATTATCAGTAATTCACTAAATAGTTATTTCTATTTTTCAGGCATTGCCCGCGATGTTGTCCCGGATTTAGGTCTCAATCAGGACGATGTGTTTCAGAATGAGAGACTTATTATTAATATATTTATTGAGCTGTAAATAGGGAAAATGACAAGAATGATTTGTTGAGCAAACCTTGTTGTGTTCTGAGATTGCATATAATGTGTAGAGGCTTTCGACTACTAGGAGCTGACTTTTTACCAAGAATTTCTTTTTTTGGTTTGCTTTACACATTAACACCTTCACAGTCGATATCTAACAGAACTCATTTATTTGCATCATTATCTCTATCAAAATTTCAAGATCTGGAATGATTTAAATAATGATCATGATAATATGATTATGATTACGCGTTATAATGTTCAGTGATCTATAAAAGATGAAACATAGTCCCATTAGATTTTCAGTACTCATGTGTTATTCAGAGGTTGGTTGTCAAATCAGCTTGTTTTGATATTCATTAGGTATATATAGTTGATTATATTGCTCATGCAATATGATTCAAAATCAATTGGCTTTTTGTGCTGGTCCACACAATTCACATTTGTTGTATTAAATGTCATACACACTGCCTGCAGTTGATATTATGATATTGTATTTATTGAGTGTTTAGTATTTATGAAATGTGAATGAATTCATCGGTTATGGAGATTATTTTTATGATACTTGCAAATGAAAATTTGATAATCATGGATATCTTCCACCACATCTAGTGGATTTTATGTTGTGCCAGATCATTGTGTTTACATAGGCCTACATTCGAATAATAATTTTGGTATCAATATTTTGAAATAATGTTTTATTAACCATCATTGTTTATATCTATTGAAGTCTATTTGCTCATATGACATATTTCTAGAGCAACTTAAAGAGTAATCATAATTTTATTGCCTTTTAATATAGGGACTATGTTTTAGGTATTGATGGTAATGATTGATATTAATTGTTGTTGATCCTGTCTAATCTCAAAAATAAAGTCTTCTCATTATAACTAATTTCATAAAGTTTAAGCATCATTGGCTGTGTATGGAATGCAAATCTGATAATTTATTTTAGTAGAATTATTACAGATAATATATGTTAGGATATCAGTGAGAAGAAATGCAAATCTAATGAATTGGATGTATAGGAGAGATATACACTCCTTAATATATTTGTTTTATTTATTTGCGTATCAAAACATATCACAACTTGCAAATGTCTCTTAATAATCTGTTATCTCAATACATTGCCCATCATGTGTCCATTTAGATATTTGCAATATCTAACCAAGGCATGATAATATCATAATTTATAATCAATTCTGAATACGTTTGCCAATTGAATCACATAACAAAGTATGAATATGCATACATTGTAGGACATATTACGCTAAATATAATCCTTTTTGCAACGCAGTTCTATTTATCACTTAATCAGTTAATGAAATGCACCCTTACATCTACAATAATATTCCGTTTATATTATGATGAAATCACCTTGGGTGTGCATGCTTCTAATTCTGAAGCAATGAATTAGGTTCAGTTTAGCTTCACAGATGGCAGCACCATGCAGTTCATATGAAACTTGCCCTGACATTCTGAAGAGATACATGAATTGAGTAGTTCTTTATCATCATCATCAAATGAGTTTTATATAATGGTATAATGAAAATATGATATGAAAACCTTATTCGCCTATGTTTTATTCAAACGGAAATCCATTGCGTGGCTTGTATGTTGTTACTCCAATACTTTTATGATTCTGACAAAATATGAGGATTCCCTTTGTTCATCACAATATCCAGAACGTCACAATACTCATATGTACAAGTCACTGTAAAGTGCTGGTGTCACAAGAGATGTAATCAAGTTTTAAAACTTAAAATGATTTTTTTTTAATTGATTGATTTTTATTCTCCTCCTTCTCTTTCCAAAGTTTGGTCTCCAACCAATGGTTTGAAGGAATAGTTATGTCCAAATCAAAGGGTCAGAACCCTTTTGACCTTTTGTATCTTCCCTGATCACTGCTGGGCAGAATGGATCCTTGCATACTAACAACTTATACTATTGTGCTACATATTATATATATTTAATCCTGAGATATATTTATTATAAATGTATTTTTCATTTGAGTTGCAGAATATGTTTTTTTTATCTCTATCATTGTCACACATATTTTTATATGGTATTGTAATTGCATTTATTGAGCTGTATGTGGAATATTGTAGGAGTCATTACCAGATGCATGAATGTTCAACATCATTGTAATTATCATATCATAATTTTTGTAGGAAATAAAAGTTGATGGAACTAATCCTTTAATTGTCTGGTTGTTTTTGTATAGTACTATAATGGAAAAGGGAAAGAGCCATAGAAAAATGGTTTTGAAGGGGACATATCCATAGAAGACTTCTAAAATGTTAATACACTCTACAAGATTGAGGTCTGTGAATAAGAAGATAATGTAGATTTGTTTAGAGAGGGTGCTGGGCTATGAATATTTATGTGATTGGCATTTGGATGCAATTTAACAAACAGTTTCCAAATATGCCCAATAGAAATATTACCCAAAAGTAATTAAGGCTAAGGAAAATAAATATTATTTATTTCAAAAAGTATTTTCTAAAGCCCCATTTTAAGGGGATACTTTCCACTCATCATACAAGTTGGAAAAATCTGATGTGATCGTCGTCATGAACTAATTAGATTTGATATTACACAAACCCCAGGCCTATGGATGCAGGTAATTTGTCATCCTGCGATGCTTCATTTTTCTATGTAGAAAAGATTATAGACCTTCAGATAAGCCCCACTCTAATCGTTGACACTCAAACCAACTTGAAAAATATCAAAAATATTTAGATACGAAGTGGAAAAATCATCAATGATAGTTTTCCATCATTTTAAACCACAAATTATGCCATAATTATTGATCGTTTTTATATTTAAGCCTTGTAGCTTGTATTCGTATTTCCCAGAATGCACCTTGATTTCGGCTAGTCTACAGGTGAACTACAATAAATAAGGTGTCCGTGGTGGGGAGATTTATAAGCTGATTATGTTTGATATAGGCCTATTCACTATTAATTATGAAAATCAATGTAGAACAAATTTCAATTTTTGGTATTTTCATTGACACGATAACGCTGGATTCCTCTACTTTCACGACTGGGTTACATTTCACTAAACTAATACATCATTTACAATGGCGTGCATACCATTACACAACAGACCACAGGATTCCTTTATCAGAGACTATTATAAATCTTTGATCATTAGCAAATAGCACCAGATGGCAAGCCTTACCCCATCTCACTGCATTCATCATTGATTCTACCACCCAGATTTATGAGTTTCCTCTATTTTCGCCCATATGCACCTGGCGGCCAACATGCTACATTACGTCATAATGATCATGACCCAGCTGCTGACCCACCTGGCCCACTTTCTGGGTCATTGACCCAATTAGAGTGAGTCAGTGTCTGGAACATTATCAGATCTAGGGTGAAGCTGAATTGAATAAGCTTCAAAGGTTGATGTTCTTCACAAAGTCAATGAAATTAACTTTAATACTGATAATGATCTTAGAACACCCTACACATACCAAGTGATTGCCAACTAAAGCCAATTAATTCTTCTTATAGCAGTATAGCGGCTCAATAGCGGTGTCTTGACACCTTCATTGCCAGTAGGTGGCAGCAACCTAAGTGAGAAGGGTATTCTCACTTAGGTTGCATATACATGCACACATCTTTTCATGGTGCTGGGCAGAGACTTGATACCTCTAATCGCTGATCCGGCCCCCTGTCGAGAATAAAATAGTTATATAATTATATGCTATGCGTATTGTACAATAATGTATCGGGTAGAATTAAAGGGGTGTGATAATGACTTGAAAAAGCCTGAAATTAGTTTGAAAAGTTTTAGAAACATGAAGTTTGAGCAGAGGAAAAAGGGAAGATACGAGCTATAGACCTTTTTCATTAAGAGTGTTGCGCCCCCTGGTGAATTAAATGGAAACACTGGTTTAGGTCATTTCCCATAGTTAATCTATATGCTTCACTTCATATAGGTTAACTATGGGAAATGACCTAAACCACTAGTGTTTCCATTTACTTCACCAGGGGGCACCACACCCTAATGAAAAAGGTCTATACTTTCTGTTTCTCACCCCTTTGTGGAGAGTTGTGAATGCAGGATAGATGTTTTCTGCTGTTGTGCAGAAATGTACCACAAATGTGAAGTAATTAAGATTGTAGTAAAACGATTGTTTATGGTACACCAGATTAATATTATTATAAGTTACAGATCCATGATAAGTTTTGAAACTTTCCATTTCATCAGTGTTACTTATATCTTTTACCACCATTGTAATATGGGTATCAACTTTGATCGCTGTTATAATGTTATCATCTGGAAGAGCATGTCTAAACATGAAGATATTAATTTTAAACCATTTCGGAAAAAGAGTAGGTGCTTCCTATATTGACTGTGGTTGCGTCACAATAACCTCCAGTAATTTGGTAATGCATAATATTTTTTAAATTGTTATTATATAATGGCTGGGAAACCGTTCAGAAATTAATCAATGAATTGACTCCCATCACGGGACGGATTTCATTAGATCTATTGTCGTGTCATGGAACACGTGACAATCCCTAATAGAGATATACAAACAATAAAACAAACAATACTAAAAATAGAAAATAAAACTAATTAACATTTCTTTTTCTATACCAATTGCACTTATATATCATGCAACATGTTCTATTTTAGTACCAGGATAGCGTGTTCCACCTGTATTGGTATGTCATGTGTGGACACGGTCTATTGGGTACCCTCTATTGTTTCAAACTATAGAGTTCCGCATGACTGACCGCTGACTCGTGAAAATTTGATGAGAACAAAATAATTAGTATTGTAGATTAGCAGCTGGCTACCTAATTATGAAGTAGCTGTGCTCTATAATCGATGTAAAGTCTGGATGTAATTACATGTATTTGACACGACGTTGATGACAAAAGGGTCTTTTAATAAATATTAAATGAAGGAAATTATATTGCGTTACAGTATAAAGGATGGTAAATTTGCAAACTTTACTTTATGTGGGGATTCAAGGTAGGAAAATAAGCCGTCCAAACTTCCCCACTCCGTCCTTTTTTCTTTTTTCTTTTCTTTTCTTCTTCTTCTTCTTTTTTTTTTTTTTTTTTTTGGGGGGGGGGGGGGGGGAAATTATACCATGCAAAGTTAGAGAAAATGCCACATGCGTGAGCATAAATCTGTGACGTTCATAACTATGTTTACGTTAGGTTACGTGTATGTCCCCTTGAAGTCTGAAGGGGACAACTTTTTCAAGATCCTGAATCAGACGATGCTTCTAAAACCTATTTTTGGACGTTCCGCTTAGCGAGAGACTCAATATTAAGGGATTATTTCTGTGATTACGGGTAAAAAATATGATCGTCATTGGTTTACACAGGAGACTTGGCCACCTACATTTTCTGCAACATATATTATGTGATATAGAATATTTTCTTAGAGATTTTTTTGCACTGTGTTATAGTGGAGGTTGTTCGGGCACGTCCCCCTAGAAACCGACTCTCAATCCGCCCCAATCTATGATAGCATAACCACATTATTACTGACATCAGGCCATAGCAACACCACCCACAACACCTATAACCACAATCTGAATACGCCTGGGCGGCTTTTCTCTAAATATCTCTGTATTTGAACGTTGCTAAGGCAACGGTTTCGGTTCACAGGGTAGTATTATGGGTAAAATCGATCGTCACGCCACCACCTGGCGTTCAGTAGAACTAAGGGAAACCTAGCAACGCGGCCCGTATCTATAGAGACTGGATGGACACGCTTGAATGAACTTCACATAGTCCTGAGAGTCCTCGCGATTGTTTTGTGAAGATTGATAGGTTCAAAGATGAAATATTAACCTTGAATAATCAGAATTCTGTGAGTCATTGTTTGGGTGTAAATCTTTTGAAAAATTATCTTAGAAAAACGTGTGATACCTTATGATATATTTAAGTTCATTTTCATAGTTATATAATGCAGTAGTATCATTTTAGTGTAATATCATGGGGATAAACCTTTCAAATACACAAGTTCATTGACTATATAATATATTATAAATATATAACAAACACGTCACAAATATATATACTAGAATACATTTTTCTTGTATGAAAATTTCACCTATATATTTTCTAAACGTATCTACAGATAAAGGCAATTAAATTGAATGAACACAAAACTGTCCCTTTTTAATTTTTGTTTTATGAAACACGAAGTTGTAATCAGTCAAAAGGGAACAATTGAATTAAAAAAAACCATGTGTGTTCTAGGAAGATCCCCCACCCCCTTTTCTCCCCTTGTTTGATTTGAACGGTCGGGTCTGTCGTGAGTCAGGAATCGATCAGCAGCCAACCGAATCCTTCGATTTTACAAGCCTTCCTCACGCGCACTGCACGTGGGGAAATAATCCATAAACCACGAGAAAATACCCCTCCAATATCCTAAAACAAATACTTCCAGAAAAAATTATGAAAAAAATGGAAAAATTAACATATCCCCTCCTTTCACACAAGAATCATGTGTGGCATTATCTCAAGGATTAATAAATAATCCCAAAAGTTATTGCATTGGCAAGTTAATCTTTATTGAATGGAATCATGCGTTGGCACTTTTTTAAGGGAACATAAAAGTGTTTTTTAAAGCAGTTTGGGGAATGTTTGGCAGTTTGTGGGAAAAGTGAGAGGACTTTTTAATTTTGGATTCCCCCGGCGGGATTGTGAGTCACTATTAGTCATTTGTTGGGGGAAGCTGTATACATTAATTTCCCAGAGTGGGAAGTTTAGTTTACTTTTGTAGTTTGTATAGGTCTGTCTGCTTTATTTAATTTACCTGTACATGTAGGTGGTGGTGTAGAGGGTGGGAGGGTTGGATGTGTGAAGTGAATGGTAGGGGCGGGGGAAAGGGGTAGAGTTTGAGCTTGAGTTGAAAATTGAAGGATCTCACTCACGCTTTTATTCACATAGGGCACTTTATAGACATGGGCACAGTGTTTCATGATTTATCAAAAATGTGTGTTTAGAAAATATGCGAGAGAAAGATTATACAAAAGTGGTTATGAAATATTGATTAATGCTATAGAATATTGAGAATATTGGCACAATAAAAATGTACACTAAAAAAGCAATATTACTTATAGTTTAAATGAAGATACAGTTCAAGTTGACATATGGTGGAAAAGAGATACACAACTATTTTTTTAAAAAATTATAAGTGTTGAAATGTAGGTCTACTCATGTGCCAAAAATTAACGGAAATTGTATTTAAGCAACTGTCGCCACAGTTAAATGTATTATGTTTGACTGCAATATTTCATCGTGAGAAGCATAGAGATACAGAAGATATATGTCTATGGTGAGAAGAAATTCTGTTCTTATTTGGCACATTTGTCGTGTCAGATTGATTAATTACATTTAGCGCTAAAAACGATAGGTGTAGCTGTTCTTTAACTATTAGCAATTACTTAAGTCGGCCAGGTTTGACATCGAGTACATTCGTACAAACTGTGGCTTGTCTGAACGTGATCTTTTCCTCCTTGTTGGGAGTGCACATAGAAAGGGATACTTTATGTGGATATCAAAAATGCTTTGAGATTCGAAAAGTTGTAGATAATAACAAATGAGCGATGAAAGTGGAAACTGTCGAACCATCGTCATAATTGTCTATGTATACATATTGAAATGAGAAAAAAAGAATTGGACGGGTTCTTCTTATACATGCATAGCAGGGGTGACGACCAAAGAAATTTCATGCATCTCATGCCCCCTATTCTAAAATTTGAATTTGTGAAAAAACGCAAATTTTAGATTCATGACGTTTTTTTGGTTAAAAACACTCTAATTAAATTGCAATTTATTTCTAATAGATATGATTTTATATAAATATTCATACTTTATATATGTTTTTATTTGGACATTTTCCTCCACGAATCCGTCACGAATCTTATTTTGGCGCATCATTTTTTAGATGCGTGAGCATTTTCTGGAGGAGTTTGTGGATCTATTATTTTAGATGTGTGAAATTTCTTTGGTCGGCCTGCCTGGGTACTTGGAATGTGTTAACTACCTGACGCGAAAATTTGGCTTAGGTGTGAAACATCACCTGTGAAGTTCGAAGTGTTGTAAGCTCAGGTGTGAAATATCTACAACCTTTGAACTTCTTATTCTATTGTTTACTAGGTAATAACATTTGTCTCAGATTTCCTTGTATTTTTCTTTTTAAACCTCAGAACTACGCTTCTGCACTTTCTCATGGATATCATTCTGATATTTATCAATAGAAGAAAGCTATTTGATCTGCTATCCATCCTAAACTTTTTAGTAGAGAAAAACCGTAACCCTAGTGTTTTATATATATGGGTATGGGTTGGTCATGATAATTCTTATAGAAATTAAAGTGCTGTAGTTGTGTCAGGTGCATGAAAGCATAGACATAAATTCTCATGTAGGCCTATCTCTATGATGAAAGATAGCACACACTCAAACAACGTAGGTTTACACATTTCTAGCTTCAGGAAAAACTAACGTTGCCTTTTCACAAGTTGGTACTGATGTTCAGGTTAAATAAAAGATTTCCCCCCCCCCCAAAAAAAATAAATAAATAAATAAATAAATAAATAAATAAATAAATAAATAAAATAAATAAAATAAAATAAAAAAAAAGGATTTTGCCCGACACCACTTGACACTTTTAGGCAATCTGAATGAATCCGATGATACAACAAATCACTCTTCTGACGGATAATAGGATGCTATTTATAGAGAAGTGTTGAGCACAACTCTCCTAGGAGAGTGACGACGTGCATGGAATATGCTTAGATTACCACTTCAGACTGTGAAGCTAAATACCCTCAAGTAAAAAAGTGATCCTGTTTTTTAACCTTCTGAGTGTCAAAGTAATGGTTTCGGAGTTTTCTCCTCTTCTTTCTTTCTTTTTTCTCTTTTTAATAGAAAAAATACAATAAAAGGTCCATAAAGTGAATAAAAAACATTATTGTTCGGATATACTTGCCTGGAACGGAATTAATTACGTAAACATAAAAGAACACCTCTGGATAGATGTTGTGGTGATTGAACATCAAATGTTATATTAAAGTACAATTGCCTCCCCAGCTGTCTGGGCTATTACAAACCTGACCGAGATTTAATTTTCTTAGGGTACCACTTTAGGAAGACCTTATATTTATAGAGACTGTCCGCTCCAGCTTAGTGGCTATGGGATCACTCTCTGGGGTCAACCGGTGAGTAAAACCAGTCAGGTGTGACGAGAGGTCCCTTGGTTTGTTGGTATTTTGGAAATATTGGAAATAGGTTTCTTGGGCAAATGAACGTTGACTCTAAATCTAGAAGTTGGCCAAAACTTGACCATTTGCGCACATAGATAACACACTCTAGGGCATTTGCAGCCATCAAGTGTTAACCCTTTCCATCCTCAAAGACCGATGCTTCTGGGCCCAATCGTCGCTATGGTTGGAGAGGGTTAATATCACTTTTTCACATTTGTCGTTCTTCGGAAACCCCCCTTTTAATACCAAACTCACTTAGCATCTATTATCAATCAGGTATTCCACTGACAATTTGAATGATGATTCTAAGCATTCAATTGTTCTGTGTCTTTATCACCCGCACTATCAACTAGTGGTACGAGCAGGAGGTAGTGCATATTGACAGGCCGTACATACCGCTCACTGTTTTCACTAGTTTAAAGATATTCATATAATTGTTTGGGTGATAGAATAAAGTAGAACCTTTGGGGTTGTCCTCAGGTGGCTGTACAACCCATGGGGATCATACAAAACCCAGGCTTCGCCCTCAGTTCACGACGATCCCCTGTTGGTCATAAAGCGACCTTCATATGCCAGAAGCAATTCTTATCATTATCATTATCATGCTGCAAGTGCCCTTTCTCTCTGTTCTAAGTTCTTTAACTCTCAGGCAGGTTAAGTGTTGGGCTGATCTCACAGTATCGAAGCTGTTTTCCTCCAGAGAAGGGTGTCTCATTACTGTAACGTTTTTTCAATTTCCTCCCCTTTTATATCCATTTACAGATGACATGTTCCCCTCTGGTGATCTCTTTCCTTTCTGGGATGGTACAAACACTGAACTAAATCTCATACCCCCAAAGGCAGATCCAAACATTACCCACTGTTAAAGCCAGTGATTCACCATGCAACAAACCATCAACCGATTTCCTATAATTTTCATTTATTTTTCATAATTTATATACTTAGTTACTGTTCTTGGGGACTAAATTTCCTTTTGGCTAGAACAATTCATTGATAGCTGATGATGAATTACAAACTAGGCAATTCTGTATCTG
Source organism: Lepidonotus clava (assembly GCA_936440205.1). Lineage (NCBI taxonomy): Eukaryota > Metazoa > Annelida > Polychaeta > Phyllodocida > Polynoidae > Lepidonotus > Lepidonotus clava. The sequence continues at coordinate 14,323,923 of OW387138.1, forward strand.
GCCGATTAAATAGCATAGTGAATAAGTTTACAATATAAGTAGAATTGGTATTTAGATATCAAACTGCTTTTCAGATCAGCCGACCCTTTAAGGGGGGAACCCACTGAGCGGTTAAACTTTTGGTCATTTTGACCAGTTCTGGTTCCTAAATCTTGGACGAAATGACCAAAACTGGTTGAAAACGACCAGAAACTGCGTTCACATTGAGCAATCCAAACAGAAATCTATCAAAATTAACTTGGAGAATATCTAATATTATTAGATATTTAAATTTGTTCCTGCATTCGACTAGAATTGCAGTTGTGTCTCTCAGTGGTTGGTTGGTTATTGGGGTTTAACGCCGTAGCAACATCTAAGGTCATATCACGGCGAGAACAGGATTTGACAATTCTGTCTTTGATGATCGTATCTATGGAATGAACGAATCTATGAGAAGATAGAGACCATACCCCTACACATTTACCGAGGTAGGTGTTCTTTAATGTGCATGGTCCCATAGACAGGGCCACACACACAACAGCCGGTGACTCTCTAGGAGTCTTTGATAACCCAGTTGTTGCCACTGGGAGACATGTAGAGGGGAGTAGCAGCCAGCCCACCCCAGCCTAGGATTGAACCCGGGCCGCCCGCGCAACAGGCGGACACGCTGACCACTACACCACCCCACATGCCTAAAGTGTGTGTCTCTCAGTGGGTTACCAGCTTAACAGGCGCCTAAAAATGTAAGGGCCTTCAGTCTTCCCACTTGGTGAAAATCGCCCCGTGTGCAAGCTGCTTAGATGTAACCAGGGGGGGTACAGTAAACATGTACTTCATAGGTTTTTTTCCCATTTTTCTTTATGTATAATGATTTGATTTCTAAAAACTGGGCTATAGAGATACAATACCGATGAGGCATGGATAAAGAATCCATCCTTGAACTTTCCTTGGGGGGGGGGGGGGGGGGGGCTCTCAGAAAACTGCAAAGGTAATGGATAAAGTAATGTTCCCAAGATCGTATGAACTGATACTTCCCTCAATATCGAAAGTTTTAGATGCGTTATTTTTTTCATACTGTTGGTCCTTTTTATCTACTGAATTGCTTGTTATGCACATGGGTAATAAATAACTAAGTATAATCTTATAAAGCCAAAGAAAAAAATATTGCTTGCTCAAGGCATGAGTTTTCTGATAATTGTGAATATTCAGTGACCAGGTGGAATACAAAAAACAACTTGTGAAACAATAATTAGCAGTCTGCATTATTGTATTGAGTGCTTAACAAAATATTACATAAAAAAAAGATGTGTCCACTTAAATAAGGTCTCACAATTGGTATATATATATATATATATATATATAGCCTATTGGTTACTATATAAGGCAAAATCAAAACTTTCAAAGTAACTATCTAAACATAATGACACCCAGCCTGCCATAATAACAAGTAATAATACCCAATTTATCCTCCTAAAGGGCATATCTTATGTATCTCTACGTCAAGGGTTATGATAAATCTGTAAAATATAGACAGATTACTTTCGTCTCGGTAAATCAGGTGTACAAATAACATTATTAGGGCAAATAATCCGTACTCTGTGGTTTCCTTTATTCTTTATATTCAAGGGCGAGGCTGACTACATTGGCGACACAGTTTTTTTTAAAAGATTTGAAAGACGGCAAAGAGAACTTCCCTTGTTCGGTTAGCCTGCAGTGCCCCTGTGAACGATATACACGTTTTTTATTGGCGCCCGCCAGAAGAAATGATTTGGTTTAATGTTACTTTTGAATGCAAGTCAAGTATGGAAACTCGGTCAAAAGGAACATGATCCTTACTTTTCATAATTTAGATGTTATGCATTATGTTGAGGAGGTGTTAAACAGTCACTCTTGGGGCTTGAAATAGAGATACATAGGAGTTATATTATTATGTCTATGGGCTTGATGACTAAGTTACTTTATCACTTTATAAATGTTTTTCTGGCTTTGAAACACTTAAATTGGAATTCAAGTCATGGACCACCTGTTATTCTATAATAAATTACTAGTTCAGGACATAGACATATGTCATACTATTTCCATAGCTTTTGTTGCCAAGCAATACAATTAAAATAACAGAACTGCTAACAATTCGCAAAACCACTTCCGGCCTGCGCAAACACGATGCGCATTAGACCTGCCCGGGCACGTATTTTGCTGGTTCCCAAAGGGTTAATGAGTCTACTGTGTGTACCTGCCTAGAACAAGCGGAGCACGTGGAGTAGGTCTCCCTAGGCCTGGGCGCATTCGTAAACGCTTTCCGGTGATTTTTGGGTGAACTCAAGTGTAAATATTATCCTTGTATTTTTATGAAAGACTGTACTTATTGGAGTTCTGGCAAAAAGTGGCTGTTTGTCAAGGGATGCTTTTAACGTGTCTAGCCGAGTAGACTCTGTGTCGTTTTGATTGCTTTTGCTTATTTTTATCTCACATTTCCCTGAAGTTAAATAGAACTTCTTTAAGAAAAGACACAGACTGGTGTTCTATATTCTAATGTTGTACTAGAAGTGCTAGAAAAGAACACTGAAATCTCTTATTTCTGTTGAGTAAAATATAGGATATAGGGAACAGTGTCAACCTGTGTTGTGTAAATATATAGTATTAAACTAGACAGTGTAAGGAAATATTCCTACGACTGTTGGGCTTGGGGTAGGAGCATAGATAGAAAAAAAGAGTACCAATTACAAATAAAGACTGGTCAGAAAAACGATAGAGTTGAGATAAGTAGCTGTCATACAGCAACAGAAGTCTAAAAGGGGAGCTGTCGTTTATATATATATATATATATATATATATATATATATATATATATATAAAGAACACGTTTCAGATAGTCCTTATACCTAATAATACTCAACAACGACTATCTATTTAGATAGTAACTAGCGCTTGTTAACCTAGCCATCAACTAACGCTTGTTAACCTAAACGTACAGTGCTAACTGAATCTACTGTAAATTCAAGGCTGTAAGACCTACCTATGACCCATATGGGTTGCGTGAGCACACACACAGAGACACACACAGACACACATACACACACACGTATGCACACACACATGCATGCACAGGTACACGCACGCACATGCACAGGTGCACACACATGCACACACGCACACACACACATGCACATGCACACACATATATGCACACACACACATACATAGGCACACACACGTGTACACACATACATACACACATATATATGCACAGGCACACACACACACACAAACAAACACACACAAATATACATACAATATAGGCCAGCATATATGATGTACACAGATATGAATTCCTCCTTGTTATAATATTATGTATGTAGATATCTAATAACTGAGATCGTCTTGTGGATGCAAGGGGCGGATTCGGGGGGGGGGGGGCTCGGAGTCCAGGGGGTCCTGACCCCCTCTCCCTCCACTCCCGCCCACTCTTGTTGGGGATTTGACAAAGAGAAAAAAAACACTGTACGTGGGTGCGCGAAATGCATGATGTTTAAGTACTTACCCTTCATATTGACATCCTTTCTGGAATCTTATATCGGTCCCTGGGAGTGCTCAGAGGAGGAAACAAAATGCTGCCCCATTTATTTTTCAGCAATATCTTGATACATACATATATATGTTTAGATATCTATATAACACCTCGTCCCCCGACTACCAAAACCACCCTGACCTTATTCCTAAACTCTACCCTCCCCCTCAATATATGTATATTGGAACCCCTTTGTGATCCAAATCCTTCCAAACAAACTACTTTTTCTTCAAAAGACCATGTAGTATAGACACTAAAAATCATATGCATACACCCCTCGTACCACCTCCTTGACCGTATATGGCACCGTCCCATATTTCGAATCCCTGCCCTCCCAGTCTATACATTAAAACCCGATTCATTTCTTTTCATATTCATATCCAGATCCTTCACATAAAAGAAATTCTAAAAAGACCATAATGTAGTATCTATAGACATTTAAATCTCTCGTATACTTCCAGACGGATTCAGGTAGAAGATTCAGCAGAATTGGCACTCAGTCTAGAAATGATGACCATAACATTCTTTTTGATAATCACTTTGAAAATAATTGGCAATAGCAAGATTGTAATCTTATACATGCATATATGTACATACATTTTTTTTAAATCAAACGTTATAAATGTATATAGGTTGCTACCTCAAACACATGTACGTTGCTTTTCATTTAATACTATTTGTGAAAAAATGTATTTCTGATATCTGGAAAATAAGTATCATCGCGCTCTCACCATATTATTATCGAGAAGCATTTGCAACAAGTTTTAAACTATCATGTATATTCCATTGTCAAGTTTTCCATCATGATAATTGTCTCGAAATGTCCATGGCTGCCACTCCTAATCCAAAACTACGTTCATTAGACCACCCAGTGGGGACCTCACTTCTTTATGGTACCACCCAATACAAGGATCAGGGATCAAGATAATTGCCCCTCCCCAGGAGGCTAAACCCTGGAGGATTTCGGGGAGGGATCAAAGAGGATTTATTTTTACTGGAGATCGCCTCTTGTCAGAGACTCCCTGTGACATAACTTCACGTGTATAGGAGAGCTCTGTGTTTTATGACTTAAGGCTGGGAGGGCTCTCCTGCTATGTATTTAACTGCTAGGATTTTGTGGTAAAACTGTTTGCAATAAAACAGTTTACTGTGTTTTGCATACAAATCAGGCAGGCTACATTTGCATTTTGTTGAAAAGCTCTTGAAAAACGCATCCTGTTTGTTGGTGAAATTGAAGTAACGTTTCCCTACTTTATGACTATAGGCCTATAATAATAGGATTCTCCCAATTCTTCAATATATGTAGCACGTACATTCCTACCTGTCTACATATATGTAATATCCTGCGTACATGGGTAATAGGCAATAGTCCAGCACAGTTTATATTTTACTTTTTCGCACAGCTTGTTGACACACATTTCTGAATATAAGTAGTGATAAATAGATATTTACTTGGTGCTGGTATGTAGGAACACTGTAAGCTCCTGCATCTCAATAATACTAATGGATTGTTATTATTTGCATGGAAAATCCAAGCTTAGGGTAGGTTCGTATCATTTCTTTATTTTGAGACAAATGTATAAACATAGTTTCAAGACTGAGGCTATTAAATCTCCTGTTCGTGTAACTAGACAATTTAATAAGAAAGTTTTTGTAATTCCATCCAAAATTCATTGGTCTTTCAGGAAAAATCCATTCTTTTGTGCCCTAAAATATTGGAATAATTTGAGTGCCGATCTGCAAAATTCAGAAAGTGTGACTGTCTTTATGAAATGTATAAAGTCTATGAATAAGGATTACATTGATTTGTTGGACATGTGATTGTAATTGTTAAAAGATTTGAGTGCTTATCTTCAAAGCCATTTTGATTGGTTAGACATGTAACTGTATTTGATTTTATGTTTAAAATTTATTGACCATTAGTATTATTTATTGTTCTCTATATAGGTCACCTTTTTTTTCATTTTTCATGTTTGTAATGAACTGAAAAACAGAGGTAACTCTGACGTTCATTACTTAATAAAGAGTTTATGCACAAAAAAAAAATTTCTTTAGCTTGGATTTTCCCTCAGATAATGTATTTTCTTTATTGAGCAAGGGTAGATACATGATTCAGAAAGGGGTATCAACGTATAGGCTTAGTAATAAAGCATTGCACGTTTGTGTGCATGCTCACAATTTTTGTCTCCTTCTCACATTTGGGTACACTAGAAAAGGGGACTCAGGACCCCTTGTCACCCCCCCCCCCCCCATGTAAGAGGGCTAATAATTATGCTGTATATATGATACATTTAGGGGCGGATCAAGGCGGGGGGGGGGGTCAGAGGATCCTGCCCCCCCCCTCCTTTGTGGTTGACCCCTAAACTTAAAAAAAAAAGGGGGAAATGACACTTGTGTGCATGTGAATGTACGCAGTTTTAGTACTTAGCCTATATATTCTGATGTCTAAGGACTATAAGAACTTATTATGTATATCAAAGATGACAGTGCTTCCAAGAGCTTGATGACACAGTTCTCTATTCTGGAAAATTCTCTATAACATCAATCATATCTACAGCTGATCAAGTTAGAGTTTTGTAAAAGGGGCAGTCCATTCAGGAACACTTATTTCTTCTTCTTAAGTCGCCATATACTAGTATTTAACGGAATTCATTGAATATTAAACCTGACAAAAATCACCAAAGTGTACCGAAACAACTTAAAATAAAGAATGCCCTGTGTCAATGAAGCTGTAACTTAATAAACCGTAAACATATAAAGTTTAATACATATATGATTATGAGCTAAATGGGACTCTATAATCTAAGAATAAACTGAATAAAACATGCACTCTTTAGCCCTCAATGAATACACAATGAACACACTTCCTACCTACACCTACATATACGAAACTCATAAAACATCAAAAACTCATCATACACGAATCCTAAACCCCCGCGTCATTTCTATAACACAAAAATAAACCCCATGCCAAATAATAAGCATACACAACTTTCCGAATGCACCTAGGTACATAAAGCGACTGTGATGCCCCAAACGGGACGGATGGGAACTAACATTTGCCGCTTAGTTTACCTCCAGACCCCTCCATACCTCCCAGGTGTAGGCTCCAGGGTGCAGGCAGGTAGGTAGGCACAGGAGGAGGGGCGGACAGGTGAGGCTTAAGCTGTGTGCACCAGGTGGGCTAACTTAAGGGCAATAGCACACCTGTGACGGACGCCACCCCTTTAACACCTGAAAGTCAATGAACGCTGGCCCACCCCTTAAGCTTATTACTATGCACGCCCACCCTGTTGGGGTCACAGCTATTGGTTAGTGCTAAAGTTAAGTCACAGCTGGGGTGGTGGTTGTACATTATATGGGACTCGAACCCTACAGCCTTGTGACACCCAGGGTGCATTAACACTACTGTGCCGACAGTGAAACCGTTAGCTGGGACACAACAACATTGAGGATTTTCCACTGGTGCTACCTGGATGCATTGCATTGAATAACACCGTGCCAATTGGACTGGACTGGACGATCTGTACCTTTAATGTAACCTCGCAACGTTGTAAAAGCTGCCTCCCACCACTCTGAGTCATAGCATGGATAGCTGGCCCACGTGGTGGAGGTTGTGGATTTTTACCGGGAACTCGAGGATTTCTACGCCAAGTGTTTGGATCGTTTTCAGTACGAAGGACCTATAAGTGTGAACGCTAGGCACACATGGAAGTTTGGAAAGTGCTAGAGAAACTGGGATAGTTCAAGTATGGAAAAAATGAGATCACATGTTGAAAGTTTTCTGTGCAACTAGGTGTGTAATTGTTGTATCACGAAACACGATTGGAGCGGAAAACTATTTGGATTCATTATAAGGAGGCTGCCATGATAATTATATGTACTTGCATGGAGTTACATTGATGCACTGGAGCATTATCTTTGAGCATCATAGATGTGAATCTAGATCATCCTACCAACATGAGCAGTACTCTGAAACTGCTCCCAAACCACTACCAGCCTACACATTATAACAACATGCTCACAAGTGCTCCATAACAGTTCATGTCCAAAAACTGGGCCCTATAGTACTATATCTGTAACTGCTTCTGTGCCTGACCTTTAAGCCCCAATGCAGTTCATACCTAGGTGACTGGAGGAGTTTAAGCATGCCTGGAGTCAGCCCAGGGAGATGGGACTGCTTCCCTTATACTACTACTACTATTCTCCTCCTGGGTCTCTCCAGCCTACTTCTCCAGGGCAACGCTCCTCTAACATTGGCCGCCCCGGAGGTAAGTTGTTTGAATTTGGGTTAATAAAAAAGGTTATATTGATCCTAGCAACGGCTGGAGGTTGAGAGGTGAGCATGTTGCATGTCTTAGATTCTGGCCGGGAAAATAAGCCAATATAGGGCAAAAGGCATAAGCTTCTACTTTTTTCAAGTAGAAGATTTCTGAAATCGTATACAATGTTTGTCGTGTGCCTTGAATATGAAACACTATAATACCTCTTTACATATGTTCATGTGCCCTATATTTCTAAGTGGTCGGTTGAGCTAAATCAAAAGGAACAATATGTAGTTGAAAACAATTTTTCAAGCACGTCAGTAGACGTCTTATAATCTTAACTGAGTAGGGACCTTTAATGAAAATACCCTGATGGCGTGTTTTTTTCGTGTCTGAAAAGTAGGCCCATCTTTGCCATTGATATCTTATAAGTCTAGCAGTATCAATTCAAAAGCTGTCTAAAATGTCTAAGGACCACATATAATAACGGATGAAAAGAAAAGAAATGCCTCATTTCTTTTCAAGACTTTGCCTATCCAGTTGAGTGGAGTCTTCAAGTGCTTCTATTTTCTGTCTAAACATATCATTAGAAAGAATGCGTCACCATATGTTCATGATCCTTTTAGATATATGTTTTACTTGACCAAGAGCTCTTAGAGTTGCGTGACTTTAATATTAAAGTGAAGTCTACTTTTTCTCAATGCCATACTTGATTTCAAGGCTAGGTCTTGACACTGAGATAGGAATCTTTCCTTCCACGGGTCACTGCGTTAACCAAGTTTATTTCTATAGTAATAATAGTTGAGTAACTACTAGATTCAGTGTCCAATATATTTGCCCACCCCCCTAGATATTAAATATCTTCAATTCAAAAATTCATATATTCTAAACATTAGATTCTTGTTAGCTTTATAATGAATTTGCATCTCCGGGAATTGAACATCTTCATTTCTGAATTTGCTTCATCCTAAAGTCATGGTCCACCTAACAATAAATTTACCACCCCAGGTATTAAACATCTTCATATCCCCAAAAAGCTTACATCTTATTTCCGCTCTCTTTTTAATAACATTGTTCATGATTTAGTGAACCTCTGAATAACGGTTGTCTAAGCAGCCATGCACTTCCCTTATTAAAGTATAGTATTACATCTGGCAGTTATACTTGTTTATGACTCCTACCTATAAGGACGACAAGTTCTACCCGGTACACATCCATACTTTACTTAATAAAAATAGTCACAGTTTGAATGGTAGAGCAGTGGGCTTGGTAACCAGTTGCACGATATTTTGTGATTCCCACCAATTAACTTGATCCGCTTTTTGCTAGTGAATACAAGTACGAATGTTGGCAATTGAGGATAACCTTGGGGAGGAATTTACCGGTTTGACAGGCTTTGGCATGCATAATGATAAACCTACTCTCATTTAGTGTTGTTCTAGAAACATCTTACTATATATCTTGACAAACATGTGTCTTTTAAAAAAGAAAACACGTGTTGTAATTCGTTGTAATTCCACTCAGTAATTATACTAATTATCATGGCTTTACAGTAAAAGAATTAACTTTCATACCACTAGCATAATTAAAAGGAACAAGTATAAAATTGAGGCCTTTTTAATTGAGTTATAGTTAATCCCAGTAATTAGCCAAAAGCTTTGAAGCACTACTTCTTCAGCGCGTGCTGTAGTATAAGTCTATAGGGATATGCCACTGTTAAGCCCTGATTCCACCAGCCGATTTTACTACCTACCAATTTGTTGGTAATTTATTACTTTAACTGGTAGTACGGCAAAGGATTATGTATCTTACATACCATTGGAAAGAGAATTAAACAACTTTTCTAATGGTATATAACACATCCATAATCAACCAATATTCCCACTGCCGATTTCTGAAATCGGGAGTAAAATCGGCTGGTGGAAACAAGGCTTTAACGTGACGCTGAGAGGTTCATGACGATAGGCCCCAACAGGTATTTTCCCCTATGCACGACACAGAACTACTATACTGTAGTAGTAGAATTATACAAATACTCCATTGACCGCAGTGGGAACATGCTAACGTCCTTTTTAGAAGGGTTGGTGTGAGTTTAGGATTGACGTGAACGCAAAAAAGATAAATAGACCCACAAAGACCTAAAGACAGAAAGGATCCGGACTTCTGCACCATACCCGCTAGGCTGCTTTTATATAACCGACTGATCGTCGCTCAAATCGGCCGATTCTTTGAAAATAGTTGACTCTTTGAAAATAGTCGACCGACCTTTACAATAATTTACATTAAAATACTTGTACCTTGCAATACTGCAAAAAAAAAGATGAACTATATACGTAAAGGCTATATATATTCCACCATGCGTTCAGTCCCACTTGCGTTCTGATACAAGTTCTGACGCAAGTTCTGACGCAAGTTTGCTTGCGTAAATTTACCAACATGTTTATAAATTTCTGCGTTAATACTTGTGTTCCATAAACGCAAGTACAACGCATCATGGAATATATCTTGCATTCCATTCCAGTTGCGATAATCACTTGCGTTGTGGAATGTTTCACTTGCATTGCAACGCAACTTGACGACGCAAGTGATCAGAACGCATCGTGGAATACAGGCTTAAGGGATTCATGAACATGAATAACTTGAATTGAAATTAACATAATGATCATTCTCTGTTAATCATATATATATATATATATATGGTCGATTATCACCAATTGTGACCACAGGGGGGTAAATGTGCCAAAAATGAAAATTTGTTCACATATTGATAAAACTTCTAGGGAATGTTGCTAAGACCATTATTGATATTCCCTGCAAGTTGGGAACACTAATATCCATAATTTATTGATTTATGGCAAAGTTTTACCTGACACCCAAGAAGAGTGAAGCAGTACAGAGACATGAAAAATCCAATTTTGTAAAAGTCTTAATTTTTCTCTAAATCTCAAGGGGAACAATAAAAACATTTATGCATGTAGGGATGGGTGTTCTTGACAACATAGGTACCTTTTTTTGTTTAATTAGATAATTCTTTCCAACTTTGGGGTTTATTGAAAATGTCAAATTTTGCTCAAAATGGTGAAGCTGGATTTTTTGAAGTTCTTTTTAAACTCATAAAAAAATAGGAAACTTGAAAAAAAAAAAAATTACTCTAGTGTATTCATCTCACCTAGTACAAAGGAATCGTACAAGTTTTTTTTCAATTTTGGCTGTATTTTCTTGTAATTTAAAGGAATTTAGCCCATCTCTGTACTGCTTCACTCTTTAGCCCATGAAGCCTGAAAGCCATGAAAACTGAGTGGTGGAAGGCACATTTTTTATCGCCTCTTATCAATTCAGATCTTATTTTTATAATTATTTTTCCTGCATTAATGTCTAGCTTTTTTCACATTTTCACCATTTTTCACGTTTTTGCCCATTAAATTATCAAAATATTCGGGAATTTTGGCCCTTTTCATGCTTTTCACCTAATGAAAAGCCCATTTTTCGCGTCTTCGGAAAGCCATAAAAATGGGAAAATTCATAATTAGCGGGAAATAATCGGCCAAATCGTAGGTATCACCTCTGGTAACGCAACACCAACCGGAAAAAACACAAATTGTTGCCGTAAACTTGTATAATTTCCATGGTTACGGAATCTCTGTACTGCTTCATGCATCTCTGTACTGCTTCACTCTGCCAGCTGTGGCAACGGAACTAGTCTCTCTGGTTTCAATGCCCGTTTTCTGCAAATATCCCCTTATTTTAGTTGTTTTTCCTGCATTAATGTCTAGCTTTTTTCACATTTTCACCATTTTTCACGTTTTTGCCCATTAAATTATCAAAATATTCGGGAATTTTGGCCCTTTTCATGCTTTTCACCTAATGAAAAGCCCATTTTTCGCGTCTTCGGAAAGCCATAAAAATGGGAAAATTCATAATTAGCGGGAAATAATCAGCCAAATCGTAGGTATCACCTCTGGTAACGCAACACCAACCGGAAAAAACACAAATTATTGCCGTAAACTTGTATAATTTCCATGGTTACGGAATCTCTGTACTGCTTCATGCATCTCTGTACTGCTTCACTCTGCCAGCTGTGGCAACGGAACTAGTCTCTCTGGTTTCAATGCCCGTTTTCTGCAAATATCCCCTTATTTTAGTTGTTTTTCCTGCATTAATGTCTAGCTTTTTTCATATTTTCACCATTTTTCACGTTTTTGCCCATTAAATTATCAAAATATTCGGGAATTTTGGCCCTTTTCATGCTTTTCACCTAATGAAAAGCCCATTTTTCGCGTCTTCGGAAAGCCATAAAAATGGGAAAATTCATAATTAGCGGGAAATAATCGGCCAAATCGTAGGTATCACCTCTGGTAACGCAACACCAACCGGAAAAAACACAAATTATTGCCGTAAACTTGTATAATTTCCATGGTTACGGAATCTCTGTACTGCTTCATGCATCTCTGTACTGCTTCACTCTGCCAGCTGTGGCAACGGAACTAGTCTCTCTGGTTTCAATGCCCGTTTTCTGCAAATATCCCCTTATTTTAGTTGTTTTTCCTGCATTAATGTCTAGCTTTTTTCACATTTTCACCATTTTTCACGTTTTTGCCCATTAAATTATCAAAATATTCGGGAATTTTGGCCCTTTTCATGCTTTTCACCTAATGAAAAGCCCATTTTTCGCGTCTTCGGAAAGCCATAAAAATGGGAAAATTCATAATTAGCGGGAAATAATCGGCCAAATCGTAGGTATCACCTCTGGTAACGCAACACCAACCGGAAAAAACACAAATTGTTGCCGTAAACTTGTATAATTTCCATGGTTACGGAATCTCTGTACTGCTTCATGCATCTCTGTACTGCTTCACTCTGCCAGCTGTGGCAACGGAACTAGTCTCTCTATCGTTTCAAAGCCCGTTTTCCGCAAATATCCCATTATTTTAGTTGTTTTTCCTGCATTAATGTCTAGCTTTTTTCATATTTTCACCATTTTTCACGTTTTTGCCCATTAAATTATCAAAATATTCGGGAATTATGGCCCTTTTCATGCTTTTCACCTAATGAAAAGCCCATTTTTCGCGTCTTCAGAAAGCCATAAAAATGGGAAAATTCATAATTAGCGGGAAATAATCGGCCAAATCGTAGGTATCACCTCTGGTAACGCAACACCAACCGGAAAAAACACAAATTATTGCCGTAAACTTGTATAATTTCCATGGTTACGGAATCTCTGTACTGCTTCATGCATCTCTGTACTGCTTCACTCTGCCAGCTGTGGCAACGGAACTAGTCTCTCTATCGTTTCAAAGCCCGTTTTCCGCAAATATCCCATTATTTTAGTTGTTTTTCCTGCATTAATGTCTAGCTTTTTTCATATTTTCACCATTTTTCACGTTTTTGCCCATTAAATTATCAAAATATTCGGGAATTATGGCCCTTTTCATGCTTTTCACCTAATGAAAAGCCCATTTTTCGCGTCTTCAGAAAGCCATAAAAATGGGAAAATTCATAATTAGCGGGAAATAATCGGCCAAATCGTAGGTATCACCTCTGGTAACGCAACACCAACCGGAAAAAACACAAATTATTGCCGTAAACTTGTATAATTTCCATGGTTACGGAATCTCTGTACTGCTTCATGCATCTCTGTACTGCTTCACTCTGCCAGCTGTGGCAACGGAACTAGTCTCTCTATCGTTTCAATGCCCGTTTTCCGCAAATATCCCATTATTTTAGTTGTTTTTCCTGCATTAATGTCTAGCTTTTTTCATATTTTCACCATTTTTCACGTTTTTGCCCATTAAATTATCAAAATATTCGGGCCTTTGTTTACTGATCAATAACATTCCAAATATTTGGAGAATTTAAAAAATTCCTAAATTTTCATATACCTTTAGGGTAAGGGAAACATCTCAGAAACTATATATAAAATTTATCTTTTTGAGATACGATCTTATATTATTCAGCCACCAATTATATAATTATATAATTAAGCTCAAAACACAGACTAATGCATCTTAAATAACAAGAGGAATAATTTAATTCAATAAATAATCAGGTTTTTCTGTACAATAATTGGTAATTTACACAAAAAGGGAATATCCAGAAGCATCCTGTGCTGTTACGTTAAATATTAAAAGCGTTGCCGTACACATACATGAAGTGAGTGTACGGCTATACATTTAAACCCATCAACACAGACCTACCAATATATTACGTCGCCGTACACATGAATCATGGGTTAAACTTCAATATACATGTAGTGAGTGTACGGCAATGAATTTTCATAAGAACTGCGATCATATTTACATGGCATTGAGTAGCCTGTGATATATACACACAAATGCAATATATTGCTACAAATGCTTTAGCGTTAAATATTAAAAGCGTTGCCGTACACATATAATATATGTTAGCATTTACACAAAGTGAGTGTACGGCTATACATTTAAACCCATCAACACAGACCTACCAATATATTACGTCGCCGTACACATGAATCATGGGTTAAACTTCAATATAAGTGTAGTGAGTGTACGGCAATGAATTTTCATAAGAACTGCGATCATATTTACATGGCATTGAGTAGCCTGTGATATATACAAATGCAAAATAATGATTTCATCTACAAATGCTGCTACTTTTATAATATTTACAATTAGTATCATAGGAAATAAGTGTACGGCTATGCATTTAAAGCCATTGACACATACCTACCAATATATATAATGAATGTGACATGGTTTTAATTGGGCTAATGCGTCCGAAATAAAGAAATTGCAATGGCAGATGCCTAGAGCGCATTCCTCACGAACACTTTGCATACAATTATTGGCTCTCTATACATGTTGCCAAACAGCACGTGATATCAGCTAAAAATCAAAAGTGTCATCGTACACATAATGAAATATGAGAGGTTATCATAGACAAGGTTTGGGTGTACAGCAACGGATTTAATTAATTTCAATTAGCTCCACTTCATACTTTACATATATACAATGCGAGATAAAGTATCCGGCATTAAATTATTGTCTGTATAGTGGAGTACCAGGTATGAGCAATGTCATGCAGGTTGGGTTAGTACGGATTCTTTTTCTAAACACCTGGATATTAACAGTGAAAATGCTGACACTATGGCCCTTAAGTTGGCTCAGCCATACTTCTATTCCCTGTACTAGTGGCCATAGTTCAAGTTCATTAATATAAGACTTGTCATAGATAATGTCTGATGCAGCAGATATTACACGATAACACTTTGTATACATCACAAGTACATGTGTACAGCAATGGTTTTAATTACGTAGTATGTATGAGTAAAGGTGAGAAATAACTATGATCAGTACAGGATCTTCTGCGCATATGAATTTATCACAAGTATCTAAGTGTACGGCAATGGTTCTAATAGTTTGTAAGAACTCTAGTGTTAAAGATGTGTACGGCATCGTATTTTTCTATTTTGAATTATTTTCTCTTTTAAATAGGTGTACGGCATCGTATTTTCATTCTTGCATTAGATGCTGTACAATAAGGTAAATATGCCGATTTTATCTTTGTTGCCGAATGATGAGCACAGGATCTTCTGCGCATATGAATTTATCACAAGTATGTAAGTGTACGGCAATGGTTCTAATAGTTTGTAAGAACACTAGTGTTAAAGATGTGTACGGCATCGTATTTTTCTATTTTGAATTATTTTCTTTTTTAAATAGGTGTACGGCGTCGTATTTTCTTTCTTGAATTAGATGCTGTACAATAAGGTAAATATGCCGATTTTATCTTTGTTGCCGAATGATGAGCACAGGATCTTCTGCGCATATGAATTTATCACAAGTATCTAAGTGTACGGCAATGGTTCTAATAGTTTGTAAGAACTCTAGTGTTAAAGATGTGTACGGCATCGTATTTTTCTATTTTGAATTATTTTCTCTTTTAAATAGGTGTACGGCATCGTATTTTCATTCTTGCATTAGATGCTGTACAATAAGGTAAATATGCCGATTTTATCTTTGTTGCCGAATGATGAGCACAGGATCTTCTGCGCATATGAATTTATCACAAGTATGTAAGTGTACGGCAATGGTTCTAATAGTTTGTAAGAACACTAGTGTTAAAGATGTGTACGGCATCGTATTTTTCTATTTTGAATTATTTTCTTTTTTAAATAGGTGTACGGCGTCGTATTTTCTTTCTTGAATAAGATGTTAGATAACATTAGGTAAGTGTACGGCGTCGTTTTTTTTGCGTTAGATAAATAAATACATGTACGCGGATCATATTTACAAACGTACAGCTGTGGCAATAAATAGTTGATGATATATATATAAGGTGATGATGTTTGTACATGTATGAGAACTGAAGTGCTACTATTACTATTAGAGGCCCCGTAGCTAGGGCAAATGAAAAATAACTTCTAACTACTACCATTCCAAATATAAGGCCCCTGTAGCTGGAGCAAATGAAAAATAACAACTGAAGTGCTACTATTACTATTAGAGGCCCGGTAGCTGGGGCAAATTAAAAATAACTGCTACTATCACTTTTTGAGGCCCGGTAGCGGGGCAAATGAAAAATAACAGCAGCGGCGACACATTTACAGGAGGGAAAACCGGTGCTCGACCTCCCGCTGGTCCTTCTCCTGCAACCTGTAGAGAGTCGGGGAGACCTGGACCGGAGGAGAGATGTAGGCGAGGACTCCAGCCCGGTGGACTCGGCCCTCTTCCCTTTTGCCCCACTTCCACTTTCCTCTGGATGGGGTCATGAAGCTGATCAACAGCTCCTCCCAATCATGGCCAGTGATAACCACGGGGTACCATCTGGAACCCCATGTCACCACGGCATGATTGCCAATGGCAGTCATCTGACGCCATATGACCCTGTTGGGTGCATCAGGGCTTTGGGCCTCGTCCTGTGAGCGCACAAGCTGCGCCAGGGGGATGTCGTCCTCCTCCTCAAACTCCTCCTGGTCCGTCTCCTCCTCGACCTCCACAACCTGAGGAGCCTGCACCTTCGACCAACCAGGACACAGCGGGTGGAACTGGCTGTTATTCCAACAGCAGTAATCGAAACACGAGGTTTCCCTGATGTAGAGGTCACCGCTGCTTGTGGGGGCGAGGGCATGCACCTTCATAATTCCCTTGACGGGAACTAGCTGCCACTGCGCCTCAACCTCCTCCCGGGTGGACGCAATCATCTCCTCGGTCACGTGGATCAGTGTGATCTTGGTCGCACGGGTCCTGATGCGCTCGACGAACTCCTTCGCCGTGCGCAGTGGCAAGCCCCCTGTTGCCAGGTTCGTCGCCATTGTTTTCAGAGACCCGCCGACTCCATCACACGGGCCCTTCCCGTGCCCCGCCTCAAGCCACGTCCATGTGGCATTCGCACCGAAGCGGGCCGGGAACTGCCGGACCCCA
This sequence comes from Lepidonotus clava, assembly GCA_936440205.1. Taxonomy (NCBI): domain Eukaryota; kingdom Metazoa; phylum Annelida; class Polychaeta; order Phyllodocida; family Polynoidae; genus Lepidonotus; species Lepidonotus clava. The sequence goes on from OW387138.1 coordinate 14,341,133, forward strand.
GCCACAACCGTCTTGTTGCGGTACTGGGACGTCGGACCGTCAGAGATAAAATGCACCCATTCCAGGAGGGGAAGTTCTTGGCGCAGGGCCTCCATCAAGGGAGCGATGAAGGCGAAAGTTGTCGGGGCTGTGTGGGACAGCTCGTCCGTCACACCCACGAACGACTTCGTGAAGACCGTGGCGTGACCAGGCTTCCGGAAGTACACCACAATGGGCATCAAGGCGATCTGCCGGTTGTCGAAGAACACCGAGGCGGGTTCTTTCCTGAACTTAACCTCCCAGTTCTCGGAGTAGTCCAGTTGAACCACGGCCTCGGTTCCTTCGTGCAACCCATCCTTGAGCCGACGGATCTCCCGGAACTGGGTCGTGAGCCGCTGCATGTGCTCACGATGGGGACCCATCAGACCCAGGAACATTGTGGTGAAGCTGTCGGTGGGTGCCTCTAGGTCGGTCAGCCGCGTCTTTACGATCATGGAGCCGTCGCGGGCGGGGACGTTGGCCCTTCGCCACTGTTGGAACCGCACCACATCTTTCTGCAGCCCCTCCAACTTTCGTTTTATGTCCTCGTCCTCCAAGAGGGCCAGCGATTTGGGGGAGTGGGACAGCACCCCTGATGCCTGGGACATCAGGACCAGGTTGGCGCACCGAGGGCAGAGGCAGACGTCCCTGGTGGCGTACTTGATGAGGCGCACACCCTCCGGCCTGTACCTGCAGAAGGTCAGCAGGGAGATATCAGAGTTGCACTGCTCCTGGTATCTTGAATGCAGGCTGCTGAGGGTGTCCAGGAGGGTGTACGCCTGTATCCCCTTCTTGCTGGCCCTCTGGGATGGCAGTTCCGCGGCGTTTTCTGGCCGGGTCATAAATGACCCGACAGCTGCCTTCACCGCTGCTGCTGCCATCTTCCTCTTTGTTGCCGGCGGCCGCTGGGTCTTTCTAAGGTATTTGCGTGAGATGTCGACCACCTCCCCAAGGGCCTTCGCTGTCCCCCGCAGCTGCTTCCGGTCGAAAACAGTGCGCTTCACCTCCCGAGGGGCGTTGCGCACGTTCTCGACCGTCAGCGTGTACGGGAGAATCTTGCGGACCCGCTCCTTGGTGGGGGTCACGCTTAGGCCCTTCTGCAGGAGGTGGATCGCTTGTGCCTGTTGAACATACAATACATTCTTTCATTACACAATAGGAATTATCGGACAAAGTGTACGGCATCGCATTTACCGCGCATACCTTAATACGATTCAATGTGTACGGCATCGCATTTACCGCGCATACCTTAATACGATTCAATGTGTACGGCAATGCATTTACCGAGTTCAGTTTCTAACTAGGGATAAAGTGTACGGCATCGCATTTACCGCGCATACCTTAATACGATTCAATGTGTACGGCAATGCATTCACCGAGTTCAGCTTCTAACTAGGGATAAAGTGTACGGCATCGCATTTACCGCGCATACCTTAATACGATTCAATGTGTACGGCAATGCATTCACCGAGTTCAGCTTCTAACTAGGGATGAAGTGTACGGAATCGCATTTACCGCGCATACCATATATAACAATTTTAAGCAATGCATTTACCGAGTTTAACTGATTACAATTGCATATGACATGTATACACATATCACATTACAATGTGATTTTTCTACTGCCAAACTAATGTACCTGGGCCGCCGGCGCATCAAGCTCGGCAGCTGCGTGCGCGGGAGGCGTGGCTGGTACCTCCTGGTCCCGAACGCCACGGCGTCCCAGCGCTTCCGCCAGCTGCCTCTTGAGGTCCTCTACCTCCTTGTCCCTCGCAGCCAGGGTAGCTTGGGTCCTCTTCAGTGTGTCTTTTGTAGTCTCAAGCTCCCGCTTGAGCGACCGCGCCTTGGGTTGACGGCTAAAGCTAGGAAGAGTCACCACCAACCTGGAAAACATTGGAAGGTAAATTTGCTCATCAACTGTATTATATCATTGTAAACTGATTAACTCTTTCTCAGGTGTCTTCTGCTCATTCTATGACACTGAGATTCAACATAGGTTGTGTACCTTAAAACGATTCAATGTGTACGGCAATGCATTTACCGAGTTCAACTGATAACTACAGACAAAGTGTACGGCATCGTAACTACTGCGCAATTGAATGTGTACGGCATTGAATTTACCGGATTTAGCTAGTAGTGACTGCACACACACACATATAAAATATATATTTATCTTAAGATGTACAATTAACATGTATACCCAAACTTACTTTTCAGGCTCTTTGGCTGCTTGCCGTCGAACCCTTGGCGCGATCGCAATCGGGGCCACAACTTCCCCGGCAATCCTGCCTGATGTCCGCAGAGCCTCAGCTGCGGCAGGTGCGGGGACATCATTAGGAGGAGGGACGTCAGCGGGCTTCCGCTTGTAAGGCTTCCCCTGGGCGTTCAGGCCTTGTTCCCCTTGAAAAATTAATGAAAAGATAAGATGGTCAGATTATAAGATATTAATTTGTCAAGTGGTGAAAAATGCATTACGGTATACATTTCATTGATATAATAAAATATTAATCTAATGTTAATCCAACACAATGTAAAAATGTTATGGCATTGAGCTGTTCCTGGTTACTTACGCCATCGTTGCCTAGTCCGCTCCAGGGATTCCCTCCTCCTTCGCAGCCGCTCCTCTTTCTGTTCCTTAGGCACTTTTTTTTTCTTGCCCTTGTTGGCATCTCGATGTTTCTGTAAGGTTCAAGACAAGTATAACTGCACTGCAGTTTGAAAGTATGAGCTGTGCAGTGACATATTTAGAAGATGTTCAGCACTTCATAAATATACTACAAAAATGTACAGCTTGTTCAGTATAAAAATTGCACAATCTTTTTTGTGCATGTGATTAAGTCAAGCAATGTTAATGGATTCAACTGTTACCTTAGCACGCACAACAGCAGCTGCCTGCACATCAGGATTGGTCCTGTAGTTGACCTGATATTGCCGGTTCCGTTCTTTTTTTTCTTCTTGAGTGTAATCTTGCTCGAGCTCGTCCATGATGAATGCTGTAGAAGACAAATTATCAGTATATGGAATATGTATTGAAAACCTGTATGGCATCGCATATATCATCTATTGATGTGGGGAAATGTGTACGGCAATGCATTTATGAAAAAGATATGTCGCGCCAAAGAAAAGCTGTACGGCGTCGCATATACTTTGGGGGGGGGGGGGGGGGGGGGGGGGGGGAAATGTGTACGGCAATGCATTTATAAAAAAGTACGGCGTCGCATATACTTTGGGGGGGAAATGTGTACGGCAATGCATTTATAAAAAACGATATGTCGCGCCATAGAAAAGCTGTACGGCGTCGCATATACTTTGGGGGGAAATGTGTACGGCAATGCATTTATGAAAAAGATTTGTCGCGCCATAGAAAAGCTGTACGGCATCGCATATACTTTGGGAAATGTGTACGGCAACGCATTTATGAAATAGATATGTCGTGGCCTGGAATACCTGTACGGCATGGCATATATCATCTTTTGATGTGTAGGGAACTGTGTACTGCAATGAAATATATATGCTTGTTGATTTAGTTAATTGATCTACGAGGCTTCGGAATTTCTAGATAAGTAAAGATATTTTTAAAAAAAAGAAAAATATGGTGACCAAATATATATTTACCATGTGGTGTTAAGGAAAATGTGCACGCCTATGCACTTACACATTTATTTTTCATATGTTTAACTACTTTGCCGACGCCTTGGTTGTTATATTGCTTTCACATGAAATAAAAATTATTACTTGTGTTACATTACATTGATTCTGGCATTCTGTTCGGATTCTTACTTTGTGTTGTCTTGTCTTACATAGGACATACAAAACTGGACGACAGTATACTGAAAAAATAAAAACTTTATTCAAGATCCCGGGTCGTCACCTCCTCGCTCGGCACTACGTGCGGATGACCGAGAAGAGTGGGTGGAAGTCGCCGGGTCTAGGGCTGACCCTGGGCCGCCTGAAAACCATCAAACCCGGGGACTCCCACCCACTCAACTCGGCCCGTAACCGGGTGCAGTGCCGGGCGAGAAGGGGCGACCCCCTCCGCCACTCCTGTCTCCTCTTCCTCCGTCGTTCCCTCCTCCAACTCCCAATCCTCCACCTCTTCACGTCCCTTCTCACTACTCTGCACCTCCTCAATCTCCTTCTGCCCCTCTTCCTCCGTCGTCTCCTCCTCCATCTCCCACTCCTCTACTACCTCCTCCTCCACTCTGTCCTCAACTCCTCTCTCCTCCTCCACTCTCTCCTCGACTACCTCCTCCTCCACTCTGTCCTCAACTCCTCTCTCCTCCTCCACTCTCTCCTCGACTCCCTCCTCCTCCACTCTGTCCTCAACTCCTCTCTCCTCCTCCACTCTCTCCTCGACTACCTCCTCCTCCACTCTGTCCTCAACTCCTCTCTCCTCCTCCACTCTCTCCTCGACTCCCTCCTCCTCCACTCTGTCCTCAACTCCTCTCTCCTCCTCCACTCTCTCCTCGACTCCCTCCTCCTCCACTCCGTCCTCCACGACTCCCTCCTCCTCACTCTCCTCCCTAAACTGCAGAGGGCGGATTGGCCTCCACAGCAGCGGCGAGGCCGGAAGTGATGAGGACTGGGGAGGTTCGAACTCCTCCCCAGAGCTCACCACGTCCGACCCCACCGCTGCATGCAGGGCTGTCCACCTCTGTGCCGCCGCTGTCGCCGCCCTCCTCACCGGCCTCGGCTCCCTGACCACCTCCTCCATGTCCGTGTCCGTCTCACTGGCGGTCTCCTCCTGGGGGGTCTGTCTCCAGTTGGCGAAGCTAGGCGATGCCGGTTGAGGAACAAATTCCTCCCCCGACGTCGCCTGGTCCGACCCCACCTCGGCGTGGAGGGCGACCAGCCTCTGGGTTGCCAGAACCGCAGACTCTCGTGGCGGCGGCCTCACCCTCTCCTCCTCCTCCTCGTACTCTCGTGCTCTGTCCAAATAAAGTACAAGTGATATAGATAGGGAAACATATATATACGAAGAAGTAAAACCAAACTATTTAATATACAGTGCCGTACACTCTTCTAGTATTGAATATTTATTGCCGCACACTTTAAAAGGACTTTATATGCAACGCCGTACAGAATTTTAAAGTTTACTATAGTGTCATTTAATATTCGACATATATATTTTACTTTTGAAGGATTTTACGATATAGAAAACTGTACCTCTACTTATTAAATAAGTGACAGGCTACTTTACGACATAGAAATATAGCACTTTGGTCATTTCCCACTAGTTACTGCAATATTGGATGCACATGCACTTACCTAAAGGGGGGGACCTCCCTGTCTTGGGCCCGCTGTGCCCCGCGCCGGAGCCCACGCTGGCCACCACGCTGGCCACCACGCCGCCCGCCCTGGTGGGCGTCCTGGAAAACCTGAGCGGGGACAGCAGGCTGCTGGCCCCCGTCGTCCTGGTCGTCCTCCTGGGCGGGGGCAGCGACCTCCTGGCCCTGGTCGTCCTCCTGGGCGGGGGCAGCGACCTCCTGGCCCTGGTCGTCCTCCTGGGCGGGGGCAGCGACCTCCTGGCCCTGGTCGTCCTCCTGGGCGGGGGCAGCGACCTCCTGGCCCTGGTCGTCCTCCTGGGCAGGAACACAGGGATGTAAGTCAAGGTTAATGAAAAAATCTGAAACCCCAGATAGAAAATTTAGAATAATCTTAAAATGCCATAAAACGTCATGTAAGGAATTCCGTTTGAAAATTATTATTTGAGGTGATGATGTGAAAAAATCTGAAATCAGATTAAAATCTGAAAACTTACATCCCTGGGAACAGCTGGCTGCTGGTCCCCGTCGTCCTCCTGGGCGGGCACAGCAGGCTGCTGGCCGCCCCTCTGGCCCCTGCGGCCACGCGCCCTGCGGCCACCACGGCCACCACGGCCACCCCTGCCACCACGGCCACCCCTGCCACCACGGCCACCACGGCCACCCCTGCCGCCGCGCCCTCGACCTCGACCTGGCGGACGGCCCCGCGGGCGTCGGCCATCCGGGTAGCCCGCGGCCACGTTCTGGGCCTCTCGACGGTCCCTGGCCGTCTCGTTCCGTCGTAGCCTGTCTAAGTCGAGTTGCTGGACGGTCCGGTAGAGTTCGCGGAGGGGCGGCGGCCGCAACCCCAGCGTGTACTCTTCACGGATTCTCTGCAAGAGCGAGAATAAATGTTAAAACTACAGAGTGAAATAACAAGCAGTTAATATTACTTTTTTTTAAGCATATGATTATGGTTTTTGTTGTCATGTTAGGAACCTTTGCTTTTGATTGTAGCTCTAAGATTGGGTTCTTACATTTGCAATTTACGGGGGTTTGGCAAATAGTAATACTTACTCTCGACCGCAGCCGGTTATGGAGCAGCTGCTGCTCCTGCGTCCTCCGTACGCGCTGCCTTCGCGGTGGCATCGTGTGGTGCTGGACTTGGGAAAAGCTGAAATTCAAAAAGTAATATGGTTAGCTAATGTATAGTTGAATGACCATTTAACAAGAACCATAACACAACACGAGACTTTTAGGTGAATAGAAACGCATCTGCTGAACACAACTCCAACAATGAGATTTTCTGTGACTAGTACTTACTCTTGCCATTGTGCATGGCACATGAAATCCAGTGGAATGTTGCCATCTTGTTTTGGATACTTTGCTGTTATTTGCTATTAGCCCGGTGGTAAAATAAGCATACATTTAATAATACGTAATTTTCGTTGTCGTACACTTTTCCAAAGCATTAAAGAACTGCGTTGTGACCATGTCTTTGTAGAGGAAACCTGTACGGCAGTGCTTTTATGAAACGCAGTAGATCTCACTAACTGGGTTATGGGAAAAGTGTACGGCATCGCATATATTTCATAGCGACCATGTTTTCTTTATGATACTCCTGTACGGCAATGCTTTTATGAAACGCAGTTGATCTCACTTACATGATGAGTACCAGTATGGTCGCTTGTGAACCCAATCAATTTAATATACATTGCCGTACACTTTTCAACTTTTATATTAAATGCATTGCCGTACACTTAAAAAAAAAGAAGAAAAGGTGGGCGGGTGGGGGAGGGGTTACCATGTGTTTTCATACAATATATATTACCTGCTTGAAAAATTGATGACATTCAACACTACATAATAAATATGTGGCATCTATAGGCTTCTCACAAGGTATTGCGTGCATTTAAAATAGAAATAAGGCCTAGATAATGATGATTACAGGTGTCGTCCCTGTCACCATAAATGCAAGGCTTGTGAACCCAATCAATTTAATATACATTGCCGTACACTTTTCAACTTTTATATTAAATGCATTGCCGTACACTTAAAAAAAAAAAAAAGGTGGGCGGGTGGGGGAGGGGTTACCATGTGTTTTCATACAATATATATTACCTGCTTGAAAAATTGATGACATTCAACACTACATAATAAATATGTGGCATCTATAGGCTTCTCACAAGGTATTGCGTGCATTTAAAATAGAAATAAGGCCTAGATAATGATGATTACAGGTGTCGTCCCTGTCACCATAAATGCAAGGCTTGTGAACCCAATCAATTTAATATACATTGCCGTACACTTTTCAACTTTTATATTAAATGCATTGCCGTACACTTAAAAAAAAAAAAAGGTGGGCGGGTGGGGGAGGGGTTACCATGTGTTTTTATACAATATATATTACCTGCTTGAAAAATTGATGACATTCAACACTACATAATAAATATGTGGCATCTATAGGCTTCTCACAAGGTATTGCGTGCATTTAAAATAGAAATAAGGCCTAGATAATGATGATTACAGGTGTCGTCCCTGTCACCATAAATGCAATGCCGTACACTTAAAAGGGGGGTAAAAACATGTTTTTCCATCGAAATTAATATTTTTTACCACAGTTCACAGTGCTCCAGGTTGTAAATAGCACAAATTCAGCATTTTACCTGAGTTTCACAGTTTTAAAGCAATAACCAGCCTACTTTAAACAAAATTTCAGATACACAAATTCTCAAGTAACACCATAAAACTAATAGAAAACATGGATAGCTGCATTCTGGCAATATATGCCTGACAGTTAAACATAGTGAAATGACTGACAGTGAGTGTGGCAGAGACCTGGGTTAAATAGCATAAGAACAGTTCAAGTTATACTGATTTCCCTGTTGGACTCACAAGCGTGAAGCCGCGTGAAGCCGCATGTAAAAGCGTGAAGCCGTACAGAGACAGGACACAGTGTACTTTTAAGGAAACTCACACACTGTGGCCTATCGAACTAGATGTAAACAAACCAACTTGGCGGGTGCAAAATCACTGCATATATGGACATACGCCGTATTTTCGCTTAACTTTTGCTGTACGGCGGTGCACATTACTTCATTTCACTCGATCCAATGGCTTATGTACACCATTGGGGCCTAGATTTTTAGAAAAACGTGCAAAATAATAAGAAAACATGCTTACGTGTTGCCGATCGTCTGCTATCTGCTGCGTTCGGGACGCCCTCTGTCACTTCCGGGTATCCGCTTCCGTTTAACTGCAGATGGCGCCACGTGCGGGCCCTTTTTTCCCGCCAAGGTTTTTTTCTCTGTACGGCTTCACTATTACCGCTGTCTCAGTACGGCTTCACGGGGCCTATATTTGGCCATTCTGAGCGCGTAAATAGGATCTTTGGGTATTAATAGTAAGTATTGTAAGCCCTGCTTGGTTTTATTTATGTGCGTTCAATATTTTTCACTATTTCCCACTTTCGCTGATTTTATGCTATTTTAAAGCATCTCTGTACGGCTTCACGATTTCTACACCAAACCTGCTTTCACTTAGCTTTTACCCCCTCATCAAGTCGATTTCCAAGTAATTCCTGTCATTATTTCGATATATAAATCCAATGTATGAGTGATTTTTGTAATATATTTAATGTTTTATCTATTTCCTTTTTTCTTATGTTCCGGACATTGCCAATATATATCTGTACGGCTTCACGATTTTTACACCACAGAATATGCCCATATAAAATGAAGACAACGTTGAAAAAAAAAAAAAAAAAAAAATAAGTGTACGGCAACGTATTTAATAAAATATATTAACATGGTTTTTATTGATTTCATAATGTTAGAAAATTTGTACAAGACATTCAGTAGATAAAGAACTGGTTTGGTACCTAAAAATACTCCAAAACTGCCTTATTTTCGACTGTAACATGCAAAATATTCATAAAAAGTCATAAAAACCGGGTTCCCATTGAAGACCTCATAGGGCCGTACACATTAAGTGTACGGCAACGCCATTAATTTTATTTTCCCCGCACTTTCATATAAAAATATATGAAAATGGCCTGTGGTCACATTTGGTGATAATCGACCATATGTTCTAATCCCATAGTGTCCATTTTTCTTTTCCATACAGTATACCATTCCCAGATACGGTATATTACTGTGAGGTTAAGATTCAGTAATAAATACTGTTATAACCTGTAAATTGCAATGATATTATGGTAGATAACCGTAAAATAAAATACGGTATTATACTGTTGAGGTTTACAGTATATAACTGTTAAAGATATGTTTTTTTAACAGTGTACGGATGATCAGCTTTTTTGAATGAGTATGTTGATAGAATAAAAAGCACTGATATTATATCTTATATAAGATATAGGCCTAATATCAGTACTAAATTTGGTAGATTATTTAAACACACACACAGATATTTTTTTCCTCTATGGGTGTGTGTGTGGGGGGGAGGGGGGTCAGGACCCCCTGGACACCTCCCCTTGACCCACCCCCAGGGGGTCACCCCCTCCCCCGATCCACATCTGATATGGGAATGCAAAGGGACAGGATTTAGTAGATTAATAATAGGTAGACGGGGTCAGTAGTTCAGATGATTAGTAGAAATATATATAACTTCACATGTATTCCTTATCAGTTTGACCATTTACACTGTACATACCTTTATTATCCACCTCAGCTTCCCCCCTGTACGTTTATATATATAAGCATCACATAGGGACTAGCAGACAAGCACACAATAACGTTCGGAGAAAGCAAATCTCAGATCCTAAAGATAGATAATGGAAAACGGACACCCAACTAAAAATAGACGGCTTCGACATAGAAACCCCAGACAGCCTGAAACCCTTGGGAATTAGCCTAAATGTTGACATTTTTAGAAAGGTGTAAAGTCAGTTCTGAAGTGTCTGAAGCTGGTCTGTAATGGGTATCATATACCCATTACAGACTATAGCCTCAGAATGCACATTATAATCCTCTTAGAAGACTATAGATTCAGAATAGTGTATTCTGACCGTTATGAAAAGTCAACACATTATAAAGTCTATTCTGTATTTAAAAGGGTGCAATTAAGCCTATATTGTTTGGAGTAAGAATATTTTGATTAACTAGTTAATGGATACCATACCTTTTACAGACTGGTCTCAGAAATGTGTATTCCGTCTGTTTTAAACTGTTAAAATGATATAAAGCCTAGTGTGCAAAGGATGCAATACAGCCTATAATTGTTGTTTTGTGGAAATATTTTGGACAATGAGATGTTTTATTCTGAAAGGGTATCTATGCCAATGAATTTCCATTACATTTACCGCTTCGGTCTTATAGCTATAGCTCCCTTTAAACATTTTCCCTTGCAATAGACACAAGGTGAGTATTCAGTTGTAAATGCACAGAGGTCAAGCAGATAATTAGTTAGGTTAATGTATATTTGAGAACCCTTTATATCCCACCTTAAATCAGCCTTACTCCATAATAACCACCCGAACCCCTATAACCACGCAAGAGCGTGTCTGTCTAGATCATAAAGAACCTGTATAATTAATGTCCGTCCCTAATAAGCAAGTGGTAACCAAAGGGTTGCCCAGCTGTTTAAATTATGTATCCATGGTCCGAGAAGGGGTCATGGACGCCATGCAGGGACGGACACAGGATTTCCGAAAGGTACTAAAATGGCGTGCATTCGCATGCACGTGCATGGCATGTTACCATCTTTTTGTAGTCTCTGGGTCCACCACAGGAGGGAGGATCTGGCCCTGACTAGGCCTGCTGACCAAGAAAGGACCTAAACACTTAAAACATTTTATGTGTTATTCCCGATAAAAACAGCTAATTTCATGTTTTTGTGAATATCTAATATATGTCTTAGAGTTTTTAAACATATTTTCCTTGTGGCTTTTTTTGACCTGTGATATATTCCAGCACTCATAGTGTTATACTTCCCAGTCTTGATATATCTCTATATATAAACATACAAGGTCCCTGTTTCTATTATAGTTGACATGTATGACCGCATCCCCTGCCAGTACAATATAATTTATAATGCATGAATGTTGTCATATGACGTCTGCATAATTTCACTCTAAGGAACGCATCAGTTCATATCTATTGTATCATTTTATCTACTCACAGCAACATGTAAATTCAACCATGTAAAATTCTACAAGAAATGGGCAGTAAGCAATGTGATCTTTCTGGAAGAATTGACTTGTCTGAGGATGACAAAGGAAGTTCTAATTTAGTTGACATTGCACACACTTCGTCATGGCTGGGACGTTTTTTCACATGGTGTACTTTGATGGTTTCTCATTGTATGTTTGTAACAAACCCATTGACCATTCTACCTATATAGTAAATGGATATAGTTGTTAATCACAGATTGTTAGGTACCAGCAAAACGGAAAGTTATAGGCTATGAACGGCTTTACTTCTCAGCAATTGGGAAACTCCAGTAACCCTATCATTCTACAATACCACGTCAGGGACATTTCTAATGTAGTTTCCCACCCATTCATTCATTCCTACCTTAGTATATAGAAAATCATAGAAACTGATTTTCAATACTTCCTAGCAAAATGATAAAGAATTGTATTGTTCTTAAGTTCTTCCAACCTCCACCTCATTTTTAAAAGTCAGACTGATTTCTATTACTTCCTAGCAAAATTACAAAGTGTTATTTCATTCTTAGGCGCTTCCGACCCCACCTAGTTGTAGATGCATTGTTGAGTTGATCAATTAAGCCTGAGTTAATCCCCCTTTCACTGTGAAGGCTTAAGGCCTTAAAGCTGTTGGAGTGAGTACAGTTTAGGCCTACAGGTGACCAGACGTGCTATACTGAGAGGGGAGATTTAAGTTTGGAGAGGGGGGTTACTTCCTTCAAGTGTGGGTATACGTTGTAAAATGGGAGGTGCACTTTTGCATAGATAGGGTCAACACTTCAGTGATAGATTAAAACAATCTTTGTATAAAATAAAAAAGGTATAGAGAAATGAAATTATCGGATTCATTGGTAAGAGCCTCTACCTCCTCAAAGGAAAGAACCTTGAAAAGTTGTGAAATTAACACATGCAACTGATCTTTCGAGTTGCCGCTACTGCCCAAAGCTTAATCTATCAGGTAAAATTAAATCTACCACATTTGGAACAGAGTTACGTTGTATGTCCAAGGTGAACTGTCAAAGCAATTACCTGATTTATCTGATTACTTGAACCAACTGCAGGACCCAATATGTGGGCCAAACCAAATATCGTTTACTCACACGATTTCAGGGATATTTCAACGACATTAAAAATCATAACGACACTACAGTCGCACGCCATTTATTGAAATGTTCTAAGTCCGACTTATCAAATCCAGCAGATTATCCGCTGGAAATCTCAATCCTATTTTTTGTCAGAGAACACCCTGATTTCCAATGCTCTCAAAACACCCGGGATCGTGAAAAAAAAAGATGGATGCATCGGTTTGGCACCATCTTACCACAAGGTATAAACCTACTAGACTAATTAAAGTAAACCACCCCATGCTCTACACAACATCTTGAAATTTGTATAAAATAGACATAGCAGCAATATCTTTACAACACCTGATTTAGACCCTTTAAATGGATGTTTTTGATTTCAAATTCATACAGAAAATAGATCAAAATTGCCATTTTCATTTACAAAATATAGATGGACCCATTAAAGCAGCCGGAAATCAAACGGCAATACCCATCCCAACGGTGAGGTAACTGTTGGGCTAACTATCAGTATCATTGCAATTTTGCCCTATGCAACTATGCTCTTTCTGTGACAGGCTACTATAAAGGTTGTGGTTGAAAACGCAAAAGGCTGTTTCTGAAACCTTAACCCCATACCCACTAAGCGATTTTGACTGAGTTGCCTGACTAATCGGCACTAGCATCGGCTATAATTCTCATAGAATCGGCCGATTCTAGTGCCGATTCAGATTAATAGTCAGTATGTCATATTGAAATAATATGTCCAGAATGAGTCAGTGGTTAAATTGGCCGACTCTTCTGGTAGAATCGGCTGATTTTAGCACCAATGAGTCAGCCGACTTGGGTCAAAGTCACCTAGTGGGTATGTGGCTTAAAAGTATTAGAATGTTTGCATTACAATCTTCAGTTAGCAGCTCATATGCTCGCTTTGCCTGTAGCTAAATGGTGTGCCAGTAAAACATTTGGTTGTCTATTGACATCCAAGAAGTGGAGTGATAACCAAAGTAGAGAAATGTATACCACAGAACCAGGGGATGTAGTTCTCTATTGTGTAACTTTCATATCAGAGTCAGTGCCCCCCCCCCCCCCACACACACACATACGCACACACTTGGGCCCTCCCCCTCCCCTACACACATAAACACTTGTGGGTGGGCCCCCACCTCTCCCTTGGGATCAGGCTCCCTGTAGCAACCTGTCTGGGTATGGCTTTAATCTGGGTATGGTTTTAATCTAGGTAGAGTTTAATAGGTCAGAATGGTTGATGCCTCTGAATGAGTGTTAGGTATTAACTGTTGATAAACTATATATTAGTAAGTCAGCCAAGGTAGCAGTGAACTGTTATGATACGTTTTCACTGGGACGATTGCTATACCATAAATTGTAGGCGGTACAAAACAGTGTTATGATTATAATAGGGGAGGGGGGGGGCTACTGAATTGTTCAATGATATTCAATATTCATGGAGCGGGATGTGACATTCTAGTTATTGTACTTGTTCTTGCATGTCCTATTGCACTGCACCACATCGAGCTACGATTTTGGGGCAACATGAAGTTATTTCACAAGAAAATATGAGTCATTTTTCTTGTTTGCAATTTGGAGTACTTTACAGATGTGTAACTGGCATGTTTTCTCTGATATGCGGGGCTAATTGGTGACATTGTTATATCGCAGCTCGTATCGTGTAGTGTGATATCATTTATATAGGTGTTTCATGATATTTGTCACTATTAGAGTGCTGAGTGTTGGGAAGAAGATGAAATAAAATAGAAAGGGCCAGTGCTTGTAATGTCGAGGAGAAGAGAGGACGGGAATGTCAGATATTAATGAGACCGAGGGCTCAAGCAGTATAATAAATTAAAGGACTGGTATAGGAATTTCTGCAAGAATGGAACCATAACTAGCTTTAAGCAGTCAAAGAATGAATTAAGCCAGTGATCCACGATGTGACAAATGCAATAAACTGATTTCCTTTGCATGCATTTTTCACATATTTAGAAATCTATTTTAGGGTAAAGATTCCCTTTATGTAACAGCAACTGAGGTAAATTTGATAAGAAATTACATATTGTACAAGAATAATCAATATTTGTCAAACTGATTTATGAAATCGTCCCAAAATCGGGCCAAAATCGTGTCGTGGATCACCAGCATTAGAAGGTGGTGGGGGCAGTTAAAGATACTTGTAACCAGTCCCTACACCGCCACTTGGTGCATTTAAGTGGACACCTTTAAGTGCTATTGTTATACTGATGTACCACACAGACAGTATATCAATTCTTACTATAAGGACCATGTAGGAAGCACAAAGCAGTAAAATGATATGACTTTTTTCAGCATATTGTTGAGATCAAGATTCAAGATGTGTATTTAAAGGGAAACATATTGAACCTTTCTTCCCAGCATTTTTGAAAACATGAAAAAGGAAACGGTTAATAATTATCAACAGTAAATGTCCTTCCGGCTATGTATTCCTGATATATTGAAGACAGGTTCTGAGGAGGTATGGAATAAACATCACCGGAACTTTGGAACTTTAAAATCCTGCTGAAGAGGAATAAGTACATTTAAGAGGACAAGCCTGATCCACCCATTGTTGCCTAACAGAAGGTTGTACCTTCTATCTTTTAGGGCAGCTCTCATGCCAGTTTCCCCTCCACACATCGATAGATCCTAGTCCCAGCGATGCCTTTGGTCCTCATTGGCAAATTACATGGCTTTTATGTCCTCTCCTTAATCCCATTATAAGATACATACCACAAATAATTTACAATTCCGATTGAAGAAGGTGAAGCTAGCTTAAGTTATGAGAGAATAAACTAATAGTTAGCACATTTCAGTATTAGAAGGCTGTATATCTATAGTCACTATCTACTCTTAAGGCTGTATTCCACATACTGATTTTGTTGCCGATTTTAAAATTCGGCAGCTGAAATAAAGGTTAAATGAGGACATGCTATATATCACTAGAAAGGGTTTTTAATTCCTTTCTAATGGTATATAGAATGCAATGTCTGATGCCATAGCTCAGGAGAAAATCGAACAAATACAAATCGGTAGCATCAAAATTGGTATGTCGAATACAGGCTCTAAGTCGCATTTCCACAGTAAATAGTAAAACCTAGTTTTTGCACACTCGTTTATCTTGAAAAAGAATGTGACACTTGTTTTTTTATCATGGTCATTTGCTCTCATGGCGTTGGTCTAACCTCACAAATAGTATGAAGGCTGCCACACAGTCCTTAATCCCTTCAATAGGTAGCCCCCTTAATATTGGTCAGTGGTATTTTTTAAGCCCCATACCCACTAGGCGACTTTTACACAATCGGCTGACTGATCGGCACTAAGATCAGCTGATTTTATGGGTAGAATTGGTCAATTTTAGCACCGATTCAGATAAAATGCACACACTTCAACATGATTTACCTACAGGCGTTCATCAGCCGATTTTGGCACAGACTATGATAATCGCCATCGCCCGTCGCCACTAAGATCGCTAAGTGGGTATGGCCCTTTAGATCAGTGGAAAACTAGCTTTTAAGAGTCAGTATCCCTCAACCCTGGGGACAAGAGGCACCCCTCTCCCTAGTCTATAACTTATAAGGCATTACATACATGTATGTCAACAACACCAAATAATTGATGCAAAGCACTGTTTTTATAATCTGTTTACCGGCATTAATTGAGACTATCTTTCTTGCCATCTATTCTGTGCACAGACTGTCTAATAAAAACATATCTTATCACCAGACAATATAATTGCTGTAATTCCTATTACATAAAGGGCCATTCTCCGGAAATCTCCTCAATTGATAAAAAACACATTATTTCAAGTTAAAGCTCCCTGTAAGACAGACCTTTTACTTAAATTAATTCTTAATTTTAGTTAAACGAAGGATAGACATTGACAATTCAGAAAATGTATGGTTTTGCCAATACATAGTTCGGGAAAATGTGATAAATGTGATACAAATGTAGAAAATTAACAGAAAACTCCATGGTAAATTATTTTCTCCTATAACTTATTTTGCACACAAAGGCAATTCTTATCACTTTAATCTAGTTGCAGTATGCACCAACTTTTTCACTTTTAATAACATCATGAACTTGATCATTTTTAGGCAAAGTAAGCTTAATTTGTCCCTTAGAAAAATATTGGCAGTTACTTTAAATTTTATCTAAAGCAATTCTGTAACCTACAGAACCAAGCTTTAAACTAGCCTTATGTAATACAAAAGTGTAATTTCATAATAGAAATATGGTGAAATAAAAGCTCAAAATATAAGGAACATTTGATAAAAAAATCGTTTCAATATCTCTTTTAATGTACCTGTTATGAACTCAAGACATACACATTTTAAAATTGTTTTGTAACGTACAGAACCAAGCTCTGTAACATACAGAACCAAGCTTTAACTAAATTGATTGTTTTGGCAGATTGATATCCTTTATACTTGTAGTTTCTGAACTAATGTAAATCAACGGGTAAAACAATTCCACATTTTAAACATTTTTGCCAAACAATGCAAGAATTAAGCCATATATATAGAGGAAACAGCTTGGTTATGTATGTTACAAGGTTTGTAACGTACAGAACCAAGTTTTGGCCTTTTATTCCATCAGTTGGAAGATATACTTAGTTGGAAAATTTTCCAGATATGAGAATCTATGTTGTAATGTTACTGTTAGCCAGACTTAAAAAATGTTTATTCTTTTAACTTTTTTTGGCAATAAAAGCTTGGTTCTGTATTTGACAAGCTTGGTTCTGTACGTTACATAGAAAATGTATGGCATTATTTCCAAATATTGATATTACAAAGAATAATGATTATAAAGATGCCCCCTTTTTGATAGTGATTACAGACATATTTACCTTCAATATTATAACCAAATAACCTGATTCTACGTACTTTGATTTTTTAGCTACCTTTGCCTTACAATTGAGGAATTTTCCGGAGAATGACCCTAAACATACTTACCAGACTAACTAGATATTAACCTCTCAAATAAATACCCCATAATTGCGGTTGAGACATAAGTGTAAAAAGTTATTAAAAAATTGTATCCCTCTTTTTATATGACCAAAATGTACAAGCTTAATTACGTATTCAAGTTATGGTCTTCCATTTACTTCTTGGTAGTGGTTTATCCGTCCCAGTTTTATGTCGAAACTCTTATTTATTCTCATTTTCCCGCCCTGGTGTGTTTTATCTTAAAAAGAATCAGCTTGATTTTATAGTCAGAGCTAGACATCAGTGCATCTTCTAGAAGTTCTGAACATTGTTAATTCTTGCACGGCGGCTTTCATCCTGAATTGAGTGAGACTATAAACAGGGCTTTCTTTGTGTACAAACACTGGATGTGGGATAAAATGGCTCATTCAAATCTCAAACACGTGTAGAGGGCATCTGTCCTTACAGGCGTAGTTCAAGCCTGTATTGCACAAGGCGATTTTTGATGAAAATTATCAAAGCAGTAAAAATCACCTCAATTATTTCATAATTCTAAAAGCCATATTCCACATACCGAAAGTATGCTGCTGATTTTAGACCGATATATTTTCGGAGGTACTGTCGATAAAATTTATCAACGTTTTGGTAAATCTTTCCTGCCGATTTTGTTCTGGCTGACAATATGGCACTTTCGGTTGCTGATATCTCGGCCACGATATTTTCGGCCACGGATATGGTACTTTTGGTCTCCGAGAACGTTTCCATGGGATGCTCATTATCGGCGGCACGAACTTTCGGTATGTTGAATACGGCCTTAAATTTCAATTAAAGACATTGCAAATGCCCAGTCATGTTACATACCATTTGAAAGAGGATTCAAAATCCGATCTAATGGTATGTAACAAAACTACCATAAATCCAACTTCCTACTAACGATTTACCAAATCGGGAGTAAAATCGGACAGTTGAAATACAGCCTTATGTGTGCCAGCCTGGTCCGGTGCCCCTGGGACTGTGTCCTCTAGCAGCTGTGGGGGTTATTCTACCAGCTGTCACCATGGATGTTTACTATTAAGAGGCACATCATTAATTACGTATTTAAAGGAAGCCTAAACCAATAATAATTGACAAAATTTTCAAAACTCAGATAAATATATAGAAATATGTCAGATAAGTGCAGTTAAGGTCAGTGGTAAAGTATTAGCTGTGGAAACTAGCTCAACCTGAAGTAGAATGCCACAAGAGATGGTAATATTTGTATTTGTTTGCAAACAAACCCTATGTTTGTGGATCCACATTAATTGATTTGAGCAAGGGGTGTTTTTGATGATTTATTACCATAATTTCATTGTTTAGATTTTAAAATGGGCCAGAAATAGGCTCAAGGGATATATTTCCATGATTATCTGAATTTGGAAAATTTCATTGAATTGATTGGTTTTGGCTCCCTTTAAGGTTGAAGACATGGCGGGGGGACTAAAGGTCATATTCCACTATGCGGTGGGGTCACACTTGCGGTGGGCTAAGGTGCCACCGCAAGCTATTGGCAGTGAGGAAACGAACATGTCCGTTTCTGCCACCGCAAGCATTCAAAACAAAACAATCTAAAATAATTATAAAACATAGATATAAAATCATAAAAAAATCATAATAATCATAATAAAAAATTTTAAAAGTCAAAAAAAATGTTTTAAATCATATAAAAAAAGATCAAATCATTTGTGGTGGTGCTAGCGGTGGCCCACCGCAAGCACCACCGCAAGCACCACCGCAAGTAATTCCTATATTCCACCTTGCGGTGGCTAGTTTGACTAGCGGTGGAGTGAAACCACCGCTTGTTAATTGCCCACCGCGAGCAAATCACCGCGTAGTGGAATATGGCCTTAAGACAGCCTGGAAAATATGATTACGTTCATGGATTAATGTGTCGACATGATAACAAGGATTGGGAAGGTCTGAAAACCTTGTAATAAGCCCATCCCACATTGGGTATATCCCAGTGTTGGACAAGGGTTAGACAAAATAACTGTTTAAGCCATCCTTGTCTCCTGGAGTTGAGGATCCCGAAATAAGCAAAAAAATATATTTTTCTGTATCCTCAAACAATGCTAAAACATTATAATTTCTAGAATTTCATAAATTGACAGTTTTGTAGGTTTTCCAGTCAATCAAAATGCTGTATTTCAGGGCAAAATAGGGTTGAACATTATAGTTTGGGCTGACAGGCTTTAATATTGGTTCCTAGGGGAAAAGGCCAATATAATATTATAAAGCTGCAATTTGGCAATTTTAGAAGCAATTTCTCAACCAAATTGCTTTGGTTAATTCTGCATTATGCAACTATCTTCATGGAATAAGCATAGCAGCAATTTTGAATGTTGGCGTAAACTGGGATGGGCTTAATAAGATTCCTACAACAACAATTTGATATGTATCTCAGGTTGGGATGGGGGCTGGAATTGGTATAGCTGACTAGGGATTTGGAGTTCCATGGACTTACATTTAGGAAAATGGTTACATAATCAATTTGCGCTCCCGAAGCTGCGCTCATTATAATCTACCCCACGCCACTTCCCGACCTTTCACACCTGTAAGCATGATGTACCATTAAACACAATGTGGAAAATGTGCAAACAATAACACTAAAGCCCCATACCACCAGGCGACTTTTATACAATCCGCCGACTAATCTGCACTATAATCGGCCGATTTTAAGGTTTAATAGAAACCTTATTATTGTAAACTCATGTATAATGTTAGGCACTAGCGGTTACCCTATTAAATCAATCAGGCAAATCATTAAATGTCTGTGTACGTTTTGCCTATAGATGTTAATAAATCAACCATTGGCAAATTAGGTATTCTGTAGACTACTCTATTATGAATGAGCGGGTTATAGATAGGTACCTAGTCTTGCATACGTTAATAAGCAACATGTATACACAGATGGTGATGGATGTTATTTACCTTTAGAAGTACATATGCATCATTTGGAGATATTCTAGGAATATCTACGGGTATCACAGACTGATTTTGTACAATAATGTCCCATATGAAGCTGACAAAGTCACGTTAATAATTGTTTGAGATGGCTGTATACATCATAGCTTTTATATGACGTTGAAACTGTCGTTAAGGCCCAGCCTGTGTGACGAGACTGATGGAACGAGAGAAAAACATTGCCTCAAAATCTGTGTTCCACGTACCAATTCAGATTATGTCTATTTTGTACTGTTTGATTTTCTACGAAAATATAGCCTAAACCTTCATCTCCCAGATATACTATTTGAAAGAACATTGTGAAACCTTTCTAATATCATATTTCATAATTATGTCTATATCTAATCTCAATTCACACTGCCAATTTCCGGTTTTTAAAACCGGCATGTAGAATATAAGCTTTAAGCTGCAACTACAAGTTAAAGGACGCCTGGGAAAATGGGGGTTTTTAATTGGTGTGAATTACAAGCCTACTTCTTAAACGGTTCCTTAATATGACGCAAGAAGCAATCATTCAACACTGAACTCCTTCACATCAACCAGAGCCTCAAGGCATTTTATTAGCGCTCATTACACTAATCACCTATCACAAGCAGACTTCTATGAAATTCACAGAAACGTTTGTATTGTAGGCATTATGTGGTGTAACGTCGCAGTTGAGTCAACATTCAAAAACGGTTCTTACACGCATGAATGATTTCTAGGAACGTGTCCGGATCTGCATTCATAAGTGTTTCTGGTCGTTGTAACCGTTATAACAGGTGGTTATGTTAAGGCTGGTGTCCTATTTCACCCATTTCTCATTGTGGCGCCCCCAAGCGGACAAAACAGTCTCAGCGTCCTTTTTATTCTATTTTTGATTTATTTTTCCATATTTCTGAACCAACCTAAGCGGAACCCCCTGGACTTCCCGGGGTTAATGAGAAATGAAAGCACATCTTTATAAATATAAGTATAGACAAATAAGGAAGATAAAGTACAACAAACTTCTGATGAACACCTAGCTATTTTTTTATAACTTTTGATTAGAGACAGGATACATCTTTTCAGATAACAAATATCTACGAGTTGATCTACACAATCTCAGAGGACCAAGAGGTTCTGCCCCCTTCTCCCCCCCCCCCCTCACCCCACCACCTTTCTTTCAATTGGTATAGAGAGTACTAGTGTACATTTTCCCAAATAGTGAGTCAGCCCACTCGACTTTTCTTACCCCTTGATCTGTCCAAGTTGTGAAGCAAATAAGTGGCACTTAAGATATGTTCTCACAAAACTCGTTATTGATTAGGAAAGTTCTTAGAGTTCCTGTATAGACCCTTTTTATCATTATGGCTCTTCGCTAGTGGTACATGTAACAACCAATGAGTTGGTGTATGGATTCAAATGGAGCCAGGCTAAAACCGTTGGGTCGAATGAGCCTGTGGCATGGTCCAAGGCCTAGACTTAAATCGTGACATAAAGGACAAAATGAGGCAGTGTCAGGACGGTTATGAGACATAGTCCTGAGCTTTGATGATATAGGAGGCATTATATATATGTTGGTACGAATAAAAGGGGCTGGTGCGCTAGCCTGAGCAACTTTAACCTTGCTGCAATTTGGCAGTTTTGAATTAGGAACACTTGCACTTTCTTGTGCATCTTTACAGTAAATTTGTCAACCAAGTGAACAAGGGTAACCATGCTTGTCAAGCACAACCGTGATAAAACACTAATAATGTCAAGTGTAATTGTGTTAGAATGCTTGTCTTTGCCACATTGCCAGATGCAACACATCCACCTAGCCACTTTCAGCCTTTTCAAACAAACCATTCAAGCACATTGGTTTTATGTGAACTACTTTTACTATATTTCTTTTTGTCAATTTGTGTAAATGATTGCTCAGGAGTATGGTTGTCAAGAGAAAACGTGTTCGAGTTTCATTCAAATACTGATTCAAATACAAGATACTATGCCAACATAAGAAAAACTAGATTATTGATGTTGGGGAAAGGGTGGTCATGTCGCGTGAAAGGTTCTACAGTTTGGATGTGAAAGGAATTGGAGTTTGTATGACTAAGATTCAATAATGTTAACTGTATCTGAGTCTTCTGAGTAATGTAAACTACATTTCAACTATAATATTATTTTAGTTGTTTTTTTGACAATTTAAGATGCATTTCAACTGCATTTGAGTTTTCTTAGCAGCACTGTTGTTAAACGGGTCAGGCATACGTTACAACTTTTATCAATGTAGTAGACAATTACATTCAGTGGCATGTCCTATAAAGTTTCGCCCTTGCAATAACATGTACTGAGAACATTTACGTCGCTACTATGGGAGGTATTGCTGTTTGATTTCTAGCTTTTCTATTGGGACATTTTAGATTCTAAAAACATATCAAAAGATACAAATCTATTGTTGTACAGTCATCACTGTTGTGTCTATTTTTGATAACATTTGTTTTAGTATCATTGTTGCGGTTGCAATAGTTTGCTCATGTTACTGACCACAGGCATTTATGTAGAGGGCCCTGACACATAAATATTACACTATTGACTAACATCAGTCTCGAACGACTCTATTTCATAAAAGAACTTAAACAAGGGAGGATGAGCACTCTAGGGTCTAACTGGCATCACAATCTGTCATGCCACCTGAGGCTGGTAAGTTAGTGCTTGTTAACCATTGGGAATAGAGTTAAAGGTCATAACACAAGAGACCCCTTTCCAAATTTTGATTCTGGCTATTTTTCTTTTCACGAAAATATGACATGAATCATATATCATATATACTATTTGAATGAGAACTATGAGACAATTTTTTGATAATTATATGTCTGTACATAATTTTCATTTCCACTCCCTATGTTTAGAATCGGAAGCGTAATATAAGCTCAAGCTAGGGCTATACCCACTAGGCGATTATCCCTGAGTCGGCCAACAAATCCCCACTAAAATTGGCCGATTCTGCCCTTAGAATTGGCCAATTTTACTAGTGATTCAGATCAAACCTGCACATTTCAATATACCATACTTACAGGTGCCCGTCGCCCATGATCGTTAAAATTGCCTAGTAGGTATGGGGCTTGAGACAACTCATGATCAGCTAATTGCCACATTTTGTGGTTTTTAATCATAATGGCAGCAAGGGAATTACATAGCCACAAAGAGGGACTGAATTGTCTCCATGAATTCAAAGTCTCTGATGATAATTATGAAAATCCTGAAATTATCCAATCAGAATAAAAAAGACATGTCATGATAATCAGATATGAGTAGAATGAGGCTAATTCGTGGATCTGTCAGTAACAAAAAAGGTAAGTGTGCACATTACCAACCAACTAATTGATTAGATCACGCAACTACACACACTTTGGCCTACCTGCTGGGCTGTTCTATGTGTTTATAGCTAATACTAATTGGAAAAATACAGAGGGGTGCTCAATCATAAGAGTAATTGCATGGACCTTTAAGGAAAGTTCAGTTAAAAATCAAACTGTCTTTATTGAGCCTCTTGACGAAGAATACATGAAGTACTTATGTAAAGGGAGGAAAATTGTTTTAAAAGCATTTATTGTAGGTTTCCTTAAAGAAATTGCAAATTGCTTTAGAAGGGATTTCCACACATACATAGTTATGTAATTAACAATTAGTCATACATATTAGGTATGAATATTTGTATATTCAACCGTTTGGAAAGAGGCATACCTCTGAAATTAAAGTGATAAAATCAGAGAATGTATTTTCTGATAAATAGGGGTAAGTAACAAAGAACTTAGTGTCCATAAGTACAGAGGCAGATTATTTGTATTCAACTTAATTATGTTTTTTTTCCTAATGATGATTCGGTTTGATAAAGAGAGCTGGCGTTATATGAAAACGTGTCAAGAGTGCATGCAAGCATTGGTAGTGTATTTAGTGTAAAAGAAATGAGTTATACAATAGACTGCCCATGTTGGTCACTGAATTACATGACTCATGTATTCTATACAATTGCCAAACAAACAATAGTATTTCTGCCATTTATTGCTATAACAAAACTAAGTTATTGTCTCTTGTTTTTTCTTTTCTTTTCTTATACATTATTATAAGGGCAACTTATATTCCGACAAATTTCATTCCATGTTGTAGTATAGCACGTCTACATGAAATAACCTGAATTACCAACCCTATCCACCACTACATTGGAGATGAAGTAAACCATTCAAAAGAGTATGATACATGAAACATTCTTGAAAAAAGAACTGAACTAAGGATTTTCATTTCAAATTTCAAAACGCCCATAACCATATATGATAATTATATTGTCTACATTTTACTTTTAGAAGAATCCCAAAGAAGACTTTGAACAGTCGAAACATGTTGATCATGCCACTAAGTGACTTTATTAATTCATTTTAATAACTCTTTCTGTCCACCAGTAAGGCGTCGAGTTAGATATATTATCCTCACTTTGAATTTTAGAAAAAGTGTGTACCTCCTTTACCAGTTAACTCCCAACGGTCCAACTGTTAATTAAGAAAAGGTAAATTGGACGTATCCCCGCAATTGCTAATTGGAAGTCCAAATGGGGTCAGTTTTTACACATTGCCAGATGTTGCAACCTGTCAGAGGTTAAAAAGGGTGGAAAGACTCCGCCAAAAACCGTTGACCCGTTACAACCCTGTCACGTGACACTTGCGCCTGCCATCTGGTGGTGAAAGAAAGAACCATCGATCTATGAGCGATAATGGAGGATTTGGGAATTATTACTGAACGACATTAGCACATGCTGATTAATTAATGCTGACTAATGGTGTGATTGATAATTTCAGAGATAGATATCATGAGGTAGCAAAATTTGCCACTTTTCATTGTGGATTACAATCATTAATAATATAAACATGGGTAGCGTTCTATAAGAATTTGGCGATAATCGTGTTGAAAATATGATACAATACCAAAAATGTTATTGGGAAATGGAATTTCTTTTTTCAAATCTTTTTTATATTACTCTAACTTAAACTATACAGCATGCTTCCTTGATCACATACATATATTTGCATATGTAAATCTTTCTGGGGAAATATATTTTAAAGGTTGGGATATTCTGAAATTATTGTCACAATACTGCCGTGAGGCCTTGGCAATAATTTTTCGAGTATCATGAAATTTTTATGGACGTGCTTTGACTCGCAATTATTATCGCCAAATTTTTATGGAATGGCCCCCTGATATAGTGAATGGCTTGTTATGATACAGTTATACTTGGTCTATGGTGTTTTCTTATATTTAACATAACTCTCGAAGATGGAGCTAAATTCAATAGAGTTTACTATGATTTGCATGTAGAAATTCTATAAATAGCGGTCTCTCAGTTATAACATAACTGGCAGACTCCCAACTTTTTCCGTTTTAGTTTTCACTTATTTATTATGTTTCTCAGCTGTATCATGCAGTTTAGGAGACATTGTCGCATGGTGAGGTTTTGAAATCATTTGTCTCACTTGACCTGCCAGTACTAGTGTTTGCCGTTGTGTTTATCACAAAAAGAGTTTAGAAGCATTAACTCAAGTTTGTAATTCTAGTTTTCCAGCAGTAACCGTTTATGAGAGTTGGAATAGTTACAGGAACGCTCTACTTGTATGGATGTTGAGAATTAACTTATAAAATAGATCCCTTTAATACATGAATCTAGAAATGACAAACATGTAAATTGCAAATTTTCATTGGCTAAGAAAATCAAGATCCCTTATTTCTTACTAGCTGGGAAACATACATAGGCCTAGAGTTATTATATTGGCATTTTTTTCTTTCAGTTTCTTTGAAAGGGTAACATTGGAAAGAAACCATCAGATAGAGCTAAAAATTACAACCAACTCATGTGATAGATACAAATACATATTGTGGAACCATTGATCACTGGAGCAAGTGCCGACAGGGTCACGTGGTTACAGGGTCAACTGAGTCTTACAGTTTGGAAGAACGAAATGACCAATTGCAATCAGAGAAGGTGTGTCAGTGATATCAGCCAAAAGGTAGGGCCCCCACATGACCACCAAAAGGCTGATATCTCTGACGTACATATGCCAAGGGTGGACAAACCCAAAGAGGACCACAAATCCAGTTGGTTAGAAGTTTATCATATCCTGACACGATATCAACGTGAAAGTATATAGCTAAGGCTATTGAAACTAGATTAACTATTTTCCTACTGTTGGGATTACGTTCCATATCTGCCTTAAAGGTGAAAGCCAAAGTGTTATTCCCTTCCCTCTCTCTGTGCAGATTAAACTCTTAACCACTAAACTGTATCACCCAAGGGTATGATAACGGGGTGAAGTGGTTTTATCCAGACATAAACCCCTCTTAAATGGGCTGAACTAATATGAACCGCGAGGGTGGGTGGGGGTCCAAGGGTGGCCTTATGACCCGTGAGGGGTTCGTCTTGGCCTGACTTCGTCTGAGGGTTGTAAGATCCCCATGGGTTAAACGACCAACCAAGAACAACCCAAGAGGTTTTTCTAGATTTCATCACAGAATAAATGTTCAAAAGTTGGCTGAAAAGAAGCATGCTGGGATATGGGTTGGAAATCTTACTTAAGATTATTGTCTTTTAAGGGAATCACTGGTTTAGTGAATGCATGTAGGTGTAAGTAGACTGGTGTAGCAGGGGTGCATATAGGATTTTCGAAACTGGGGTGGGGGGGGGAGGTGTCTGCATAAAGGCTAAGTACTAAAACAGTATGTATTTGCACATACGTGTGTGGTATTTGCCCCTTTTTTTGCGGTTTAGGGGTCCACCGAAATGGGAGGGGGGGGGGTCAGGACCCCCTGGATCCTCCCCTGGATCCGCCCCTGGGTAGTGAATCAGTATGGGAGGATGTGTTAACTCTCTTTTGCCTAATAAAACACTCACAATGTTGGCAAACCATGTTTGCTTTATATACCCTAGTATATATACCCAAATTTGGGCTGTAATTCTCAATTGTAAATACTGTTTGCCTAACCCTGGCACAGATTGAGAAAACCCAGTTCTACTCCTTCAGCCTAAACTATGGGCCTATAAAACCGTCTTATATATAACCCACACCTATCAAAATCCTCTGAAATAACGTCTGCTAGAGCAAACATTGACCACTTTTGCTTAGTTCTCAACCAATAGAGAAAAACTAGCATTTACCTACATGTAGGCAAGTGTAATTGGCTGATCCTTATGTTGACTGACCTAACAAGCCTATGGCTTATTGACCCAGGGCAGGGTTAGGCCTATGGGTTACTTAATATAGGCTTGTGTGTCTAGCCTGAGCCTAGCCTAAAGAGTTATTTGCACCTAAAGTGACCAATATAGTTTCAGGCAGAGGTCATGCAGTTCATTGTGCAACCTAGGTATGCAATAGCCCTGGATGTAGTTTGCACCTTTGAATTATATAGTAAGTTTAGATAATTCATGCCATATGACATCTAAAGTTTTGGGCAGTTTTGAGGTCTTTCTTCCTTGACCAACCTTCACATTTTAAGGAAGCCAATACAAATGTATTAATTCAGCGGTCAGTATCTTGCAAACCAGTTGTAAAATACTGAAAGTTATTTAGAGTATAATGTATTATACTTAAATAATATCAAATGGCTTGCAGGCAATTGATTTTAAAATATGGGAAGATACTTAACCTTCATTTTTAGAGAAAACAGTGTAAAATAGTCCATTGGAAACCAGAAGTAGCTCATCAGTGTAGCATCTTAGGAACCAGTGGTAGAGAAGGTTCCATTCGTTTTGAGGCGATAAACTATTATGAAGATTCTTCACTTTCTTCTCATGCATAAATATTCCTTGCTTTAATGTAAGACAATATTATATCTCCATTAATGCATGTTTTATGCAAGATTGAAATTAGTACTACCTGCTTGCAAATTATAAAGCATGACTTGAATACAGACCTCCAAATCATCATTTCTAACAACATTAGGATATGACCAAAGACATAGAGGTGTTTCATAGGGCCATACTTACAAGATTCTGTCCAACAGATATCCTTAAGCTTGAATTTTAACTTACATGAAAGTACACTGTAAACGCATACCAAATCTTCAATGCAAAAACGAAGCAAGAAATTGATAAATACCATTTTCACTAATATCAGATGATCCTTTGTGTCACGCTACCTATACATAGCACCACCACAGACGTCATACATTTGGCATATATTCTACATTTTACCTCATTAGGTCATTCCTAAATCAGATGTAGCCCACTGCCCTGTCTAACCCAGATATATCTGAGGTCAGTGATCTAGAACATCACAACACTCCTGCGGCCCATTGCACAATGAATTTCATAACAAAGAGCACGTTCATAACAACAAATGCAATCCTAACAGCACCTTATCCACTTTGATGATTGTTGGGCCATATTTTGCCTCATTAAAAACATTATTAAGAATGCTGTAAATGAACTGTTATCTCTACAGTATGTAGACATACAGTGTCCCTTCACATATCAATTTACAGAATTCAATTTGATTCAGTAGAAAAAAAGATATATGCGTGGGTTTGCAACAGAGGTTATTGGAACAACGACTTTTTTTTATATGTTTATTAGACTTCACGTCTTTACATGTTCTTCCAGTCTAGGTGATAGAATGATATAAAGATGACCATAGTATAATTGATGAGAGTTTTGATGAGATGTTATGAGTAAGTTGGACACATACATATAATAAGTAAACAAACAGACAAATGGGACAGGAGGAGTGAAACGAGTAGGAAGGAAAGGATTGGTTTGGTTCACACTTCACAGACGGGATTAAAGAAAGTGAATTTTCTTAATTTCCTTTTTAAACTTTACCTTTGTCACAGACTTTTAAATTGATTCTGGAAGCCTATCCCACAACTTCATTGTAAACCACATGTGCTTTAAGTGATCTTCAAAGTTGTCGTTATGGTAGTTCATTATACAATGGGCCACTGGTCAGTGATCTAGAACATCACAACACTCCTGACCCATATAACTAGCTTCATGTTATGTGGGTCAGGGGTTGTGACGTCACGCCTCATTGGGTTATGACGCTCAAGTGTCACCGGCTGTCATTACACTTCAAGCTTGTGTCTGTAACCCCTAACCCCTAACCCCAGGTGCTATCAATTTGGATGATGAACTGGAGGGGGGGGGGGGGTACTTTTTCATATATTATGCAGCAAATTAGTGCCAGGTATTTTGGCTTTTTGATTATGGATAAACAGTCCCCAGAATTTTACTTATTATTTATTTTTTCCTATTTACTTGACCACTCAGCTGTTTACTAAAGGTCCTCCCTCCTCAGACCGATTAAGTTGACCATTCAGGATTGGTCCAAGTTATACCAATACAAAGTACGTTAAGAGTCAGTCAGTTTTGTGCGATGGTTCAGAGAAAACATGTTTATATTTCAATGACACATACTGATGAGTGATACTTTAACACAATCTTTGGGTCACAGATTTACCTCGTGAGTATAAGACTTAAATGCCCATACCCACTAGGCGATTTTGGCCGACTGATTCCCCCTTCTTAAAAACGCTGTGGAAACGAGATTTCGTCCATAAACCGCCATGTTTTTTCGCTGGTTTCAACCTGTCTTTCTAGAAAGAGAGTGTCTCCCAGACCCTTGCCGGATTTGAATCCAGCGGAATGAACTCTCGGCAAAAAGAGAACCACATTTCAATCTAAACTTTTTTTTCATAATCTACATATATCTCGCCATTCACATTCAATACAACCACAGTCATAATGTTCATTCTTAAAAAGATGCTGTTTTGGTTAAGTCAATGAGCGTCGTCACGTCGACGCGCGTCGTCACGTCGTCGAGCGTCGTCATGTCGTCGTGGCAACTAATGTAGCGACGGCCACGTCATAGTAGCAACCATGGGCCAAGGAGGAGAGAGAAAAGCGTAGCGTATTATAGATCTTTGCATAGGCATAATAATCTGGCCCTATCACCCAGGCTAGGCCTTATCTTCAACCTTCCCCAAAAGCCTAGAGGCGAAGCCACTTGTTGGTGCTAAAATTAGCTGATTGTACCCCAATAATTGGCCGATTTTAGCACCAATTCAGATCAAATATGCACATTTCAATATACCATACTGACAAGCAATCATACATAATCAGCCGATTCTCCCAGTCGCCCATCGCTGGTAAAATCGCCTTGTGGGTATGGGGTTTAAGGCTTCACGTAAAGACATGTCCATGAAAAAAAGATAGGTGGACGTCCACTTCATTCCAAATTATTTACCCTTTTGAACATGGGCTATTCGCATTCAAATATCTCAACTAGGGTCTACATACAAAAGAGAAGATTAAGTATGGAGAAACGAATTGTCAGACACATAATACCAATTTCTCTATTTGTCTCTACCATGGAGAAACTATCGATATACATGTTATGACAAAGAAAGAGCTTGTTATAGGAAGATTTGCATATCTATTTCACTAAGTATTAAAGATGTAAGATGGCACCCTACTTGACAACAGTGATGAATATATCAATACAACTTTGATGAAAAAGATGGCGTGATCGACGTGTTTTGGCGTTTTTATAGTCTTATTCAGGTTGAGCATTTCACCAATAGTTTAGAAAATCAATGGCGTTGAATTCTTAATTAACAGGTGAACGTATTTGACGTACAGAATTGAAATTTACAGTGTTGAATCAAAGAAGAGAAGCCATATAGAATTTAACTAAAGTACACGCAAAAATGATGGCCTGAATATAAATCATTATTCAGGGGCAGATCCAGGAGGGGTTCAGAGGGTCCTGACCCCCTCCCCCTTCTTTGTTGGGGACTTACACTTTGCAAGGAGAAAATCGCCATGCATATATATATATATATATATATATATATATATATATGTATATATATGTATATGTATATGTATATGTATGTATGTATGTATGTATGTATGTATGTATGTATGTATGTATGTATGTATGTATGTATGTATGTATGCATGTCGACGTGAATGGGTAACTTTTAGTCCTTAGCCTTAATATGGGACCCCCCCCCCCTTTTTTTTTCTTTTCAAATTCCTGTATCTGCCTCTGTTTTTTCCATGTATTAGAAAGGAAGCTGAAGACAAACCATACTTAGACCCAAGGGTGACGACCAAAGAAATTCCACGCATCTTATGCCCACGATTCCAAAATTTAGATTCGTGAAATAACACAAACTTTTAGATTCATGACAGTTTTTCGTTGTTAAAAATACTCTAATCAAAATGCTATTTGTTTACAATAGATATAATTAAGTATTTTATATAAATATTTTTACTTTATACATGTTTTTATATGGGCATTTTCCTACATGATTCCTTCACGCATCTTTTTTTTCCATTTCACGCATCAACTTTTAAGTGCGTGGTCGTTTTCTGGAGCAACTTGTGGATATATTCAGATGCGTGAAATGTCTTTGGTCGGCGCTCCAGAACTGAAGGTTTTAAAAATTATAGTGTATTGAGAAAGCGACCCCCCACCCCTGTTCCTCCGATCTCTATTAGTCACCTGTCCACAAAATCACCTGCCACAATACCCCCCCCCCAACTCCAACACTCTCCACACTCCCAACATCCCAATTAATACCTCATCGCTGACCGCTATAACAGCTCACCTAACGGGTCATATGTCTACCTATAAAGCAGCTAGACATGCAACCCTCGGCTTTAAATCCCATATAATTTGATTTAATACCTAAAAGGGCTTGCGTTATGACTTTGCCCTCTGTAACTTTTTGTACGGTTTTGCGTTTGTTGCATTTTCTATAAGGTATGTAGCCATGTCGGGCAATTTGGGAGAAATTGCTAGTGCTACCTGGATTTGTGACAATGTTTTTTTTTTTTTTTTTTACAATATTGTTGTTGTAAATTCAATACTAATATCATTTGCTGACTAGCCCTAGAATGCTCATTATGTCTGTATTGAACTGTCATTAATATCATTGGTATATTCTTATACCCCTTACAGACTAGCCTCAAAATGCGCTCACAATGAAAGTTCAACACAGACATAATGCGCATTCTGACCCTAGTCAGTAAAGGGTAATAGGCTAGTCGGTAAAGGGCATAACCGTCATTTTTAGCACATTCTAACAATTTCTATCCTTCCCACTTGAGTGATACATTATAACCATATCAATTGTATCAATAGTGATAAGGTAGTATTCATTCTGTATCAATATATCACTGTAATAAACCCCAGCATGCAATGAAAAAACATTCTGTTCGGCAAGGTAGCAATTATAACTTGAGCAGCAACTGTTGGGGCCATTGTATTTCAAATTCAACACTCGGCGGTACTTTCTGGGCCTCTAGTCACTTTTGAACTTAAAAATAAGAGCGTTTCCCACTAGCAACATAAACTCCTAACCAAGAGTGCCGGACAATGTCATAGATAAATCAAACCAGTCCAAAAAGTTTACAAATGGTACTAAACACACTCTTAATTTTACGAACTGCGAACAAAACTCTACAGAAGGATGTTACAGCATAACACTAAATTGGCACTGGAATTTGATCTCCCCATGTATAAAGCCCCATACCCACTAAGCAACTTTTGTAGAGTTGGGCAACAGATCGGCACTAAAATCGGCCGATTCTAGGGGTAGAATAGGCCAACTTTACCAGCAACTCATATCAAACTTGCACATTTCAATATACTATACTAACAGGTGATCATAAGAATCGGCCAATTCTTCCAGTTGCCCGTCGCCCATCGCCGGTAAAATCGCCTAGTGGGTATTGGGCTTAACCTATATTCCTCTCCTCTGTTATTGTTATGGAATGCAGTACCTGGAGGCTCATGTCTCACTGTCTATTCCTCTTACCTAACAGTACACCTGGTGGTGCTAGGGGTACCAGCACCCACCTGTAGATTACAGGTATGTAGATACTATAATAACACCTGCCCACACCTAATCATCTATACAGTCTGAGTCTAACATAGAACCTGATGGGGGCTTCTCTCTAAAGGCAGCATTCCATTAAGTCCATACCCACTAAGCGATTTTGACATAGCTGGCAAACTCATTGCCACTAAAATCGGCCGATTCTTAAGGTTACCTGTTAATATAGTATACTGGAATGTGCAGGTTTGATTTGAATCGCCGGGAAAATTAGCCGATTCTAGGGGGGAAATCGGCCAATTTTAGTGGCGATCTGTCTGCCAACTCAGGGATAATTGCCTAGTAGGTATGGCCCTTTGACAACTTGAGCTGCGATGTGACCATGTCGCAGAGAAGTTGCACATAGAACTTCATGGGGCCTTTGCCTAAAAGTAATATTACAGTACAATCCTTTAGCTGCAATATCAATTATGATGATGTTGCATTGAAGTCACACATATTAGAGAAACTACTTTGTTACACATAATTATGCGAGGCACTCCAAATTGTCAATTTTTAACAATTATATCACTTCTGTATATGAATTGTATGTAATATCATCATATCGTGCCGATATCATAGACCATGTAGTGCAATACTGCCTAAGGCATATTTTGTCTTTATTTTCCAAGGTAACTTTGTCTGGATCTGTTTCAAAAATGAAAGGATTAGCATGTCAGCTGGGGAGAAAGGAGTTGTGGGAGGAATATTGATTTATCGTAAAGTGGGCCACATTAAACCTTAAGGCATTGAATTGAACCATGGTTAAGTTTTATTGTATTGCTGAAAAATAGTCACAAACGTCTGAAGATTCTTATCCCAATACCAGTAAGGATCTGGGAAATATAAATTGTCCTCTTGACAACACATTTAATACTAAACCACGGCAAGCTTTTGCAGAATAATGAACTTTACTGCCATTGTGTGTTCGTATCTGAACATGGTAGAATGCACAGGCACACCATCATTGATTGAAGTATAAAAAGAGAAGTTAAAAGAGGCCCAATACACTTAACCTCAATAGGAATTCTTGTAGAACGCCGAATACTAAGTATGCCCTCGTTTAGGGACACACAAGGCAGTGCATTTATAGTTACTCTAATACAAGAAATCTATTGGTGCTTTAAAAGACTTTCCTGGTTATCTGAAACGACCCTGTATAGGATACACACCAGATATCCTCTGGTACCTGCATGCAAACTTATAACAAATTTAATTACATTAAATTGCCAGCAAAGGCCCTTTCCCTGATCTAAGATAATTATAGTTCAGAGGCACTTTTTCTAATTGGCCTCTTGTAGGCTTGACTGCTGATTCTAATGCCATGTTTATTCTAGTGTTAAAGATTCATGTTACAATAATTATAATATGAAAGGGCTTGGAAAACGTTATAATTCCATCTATTAAAGGTACGTACATCCCTTATACAATTATATCTTTTATCATATACATCGATAATGAACATCATATAAAGACCAATAGTGATTTGCATGCATCATCATACTCCTTAATTCACCTATCCTCCTACTGCTTTGTTCAGAATAAATAGTTTCCCAGTAAGCATAGAAGCTGGAAAACAGCAAACACGGCTGATCTACTAGAATATGAATGCCCTCTTCCCAGTGTATCCACTTGTTTCCCTGTTTCCACCTTAGGGGAGGAGTTGGACGACGGGTGGGCTTCCCTCCATCACAAACTCGTCTATAATTTATCAGCTGAGCAGCTCACTCCACTCCCATGTGAGCTGGGAAACCACACTTCTACCCAAAAGTTGGAAGGTTTATTGGCAACCCCTTATTTCTGTGTAAACGAAAAACTAGGACTTTCAGGAAAAGGACTTTGAGGCATCGATTCTGAGAGTCAGTTTGAGAGTTGGCAGATTCTACTAAACCTATGGGTAAAAATTCAGAAAAAAACAATATCAAGATGTTGCTCTTCAACTAAGACTAAGGTACAATTATGATTCCCAGTACCTTTCCCTGTATTAAGATTGTTTGTATCATTTATAATCTACCATGGAGTTATTCACCAGACTTTACTATACTTTTAATCATCACTGTAATACCTGGAAGAACCTATGCATCTGAAGATATTCAATAAGAATATATTAAAAAGAAAATTATAATAGAATACCTAAAATAGAAATTTCCGATCTAGTTTGAACTTCTTTTGTGAATAGAACCTATGGTCCCTAGCCTTCCGTTCTGACCTGATGAAAAATTGCTTCTATCCCGGTAGTTGTTGGTCCATAAACAAGTCATACTTTATTCATAGAAGCTCATCATGTTATTTGGTAATTAGGTCAACTCGGGAGTGCTCAAATAATTCATCATGTGCAACTTAGACATTCCATACCATAGCAGAAAGCCACATTAGCTAACCAGCATTGTAGTGTGTATTATTGCTATTAGAGCTATGTTTCCCTAGAGGATTGGACCAATGTTAAACCCTCTTGAGATTTTACTACAAGTATTCTATGTGGTTACCATGTGATCAATGGAAATTGCTTGGCTGATTTCTTTTTATTATTTAGACTAGGGAAAGGAAAATAGACTAAGACAAGGGAAATGTCTTTAACAAGCATCATGTGTGCCAAAGTATCTTGTAACTGATTTTAGAAAATCTATTGAATAGGTTTTAAATAATTGGTGTTTTAATCAGTATGAAAAAAAGATGCAATCGCCAAAAGCATAATATTCTAGAAATATCCAACATTGGATATTCGTCTTGAATTTCTCATGTAGATAACAGAAACTTTGCAAGGAGCTACCCACACTATTTACTATTGACATTACTTTAAGATCTTTGTTTTGTTAAACTATATGAATTACACAGAACTCCCCTGTGCAAATAGAAGACATAATTATTATGATGCCCATCAAAATTGTGAAGTTTAATGCAGTCCATGGTTGTCAATGTGATACATCTTAAAGGGAGCCAAAAGCAATGATGGGTCAAAATTTAGAAAATTCTGTTAATTATTAAATTATATTCCATGGCCATAATCTAGGCATGTAGAGCAATTTTGGTGACCAACCAAAATTGGTTTATTTACAAACATTGCCTGTCTCCAGGCATAAATAGCATGAGTATTAAGGAATTCAATTAAAGTTATAGTTAGTTATCACGATTTTTACTGTACCAATGGCTAACTTAAGACTCTTAGAACATATTTTTATAGTTATTTGACTTCATAAAATTTTGTCATGAATTATTTTGACATGACATTTGTTTTGGCTCCCTTTAAGTAGAAGGCTCAAGCAGCCATAAACCCTTGCATTAGGCAGATTCTATTAACATATGATCCCCATTGATTCCCCAGACTAAGCCGCTAACTTCGTGACCCTGAAAAGTCATTTGGGCCATGAGAATCATGCTCACCTGACACTATAATGGCTGGTGGAAAGTTCAAGCTGTTGCCATGGTTACTGGCATAAACAAACAAGGCCTGTCTGGCATGATTCAGGGGGGAAGCAGAGCATTGATCATAATGTGTTTGCTGGGGAAGAGGGGATAGTGGGGATAGAAGGGAAGAGGGGGAGGGGAGGGGGTGTTAATGGTAAAAGGTAGGTTTACAAAGGGGGTGGGGGGGGGGGGGCGGTTGACGGCGGGAGGGGGAGGCACTTTGCAAAGCTGTGGGTAACAACTGCAGGACAGGCCAGCAGAATATGTGATGGCAATCATATAATTATATTATTTAGCAGAAATTGGTGGATGGACAAAACAGCTCTGACAGGCGGTAGGCAGATAATAAGACGATATAGGGTTTATCAATTTAGTAGTTAGCCTGCCTATCAGAAACGGAATGTTCTATGATGCATTCTTGGTGTGTGTGTTTCTTTCAAACCTGATTATTATGTTAATGATCAAGTTGATAGTATTCCTCATCATTTGTGGTGACGTCTTACTGTACCCAAGGAAGCAGTCACTTGACCTAGATTGTATAATATTGTAAGGGACTACATTATCTTATTTATGATGGCCTGGGGGAGGAATATCTTGTATTTCTATTTTTTAATATAAGCAATGATAGTAAAAAGGAAAGGTTAGTTACAGTATTACGTTTTGCAGTGACAATGTTGATAGGGGCACCCCCTATAAGAGTCTGTGCACACCGTTACAACGCGACATCTTTTTTGTAATGTCAACCCCCCTTTGATTATGGAAGACATCACAAAAACAACAAAAAAGACATATAAAATATTTCATGCAAGTGCCCCCAGCCCCTCATCCCTAACTGAGTGGGGGTATAGGAGAGAGTGGGAGATGGGTGAGTTAGTTATAGGGGAGTGGGGGATGATTGTGAGTCAGGGTAAAGTCCATGATGTGAACACCTGAGTGTACAGGTATGTGATGAACACCTGTAACACCTGGCCACACCTGGCCACACCTAGCAGATCCAATAATCACACTTTTTGTGTGCTGCAATTTGTCCAATACTGATCAAAGCATGTTATCTGACAGAATTACCAATGACTATTGTCCAAAAAAACTGTTGCAGAGATGAAATGAACTTTGTCATGAGATAAGAAATGTAGTGAGATCAAAGCAAAGGCTGTTGTTAAATGATAGGGGATTAGAAGAAAACAGCCATAGTAAAATGTCTTTTCAAATAGGCCCACTCAATTACATTTTGCATATCTGAAATGTGTATAAGTTTTTATAATCACTACTTCTCATACACTTTTCACATGATTGAAAGTTCGGAAGTGAAATTCTGTCATTTACCTCTGGGCATTTATTTCTTAGGTTGATGGCAACCTAAACAAAAAGAAAAGTGATTGAATAGGAAATAAGCTCAGTAAAGAAAGATATCTTGGCCTTATCATATCTAATTCTATTACAATCATATTCCATACTTTATTGCTCAGGTAAATATATTTAAGTTGGATACAGAATCCATGAATGTTGTTAATGATAAGGATATGATACATGTATTCTTATCTATTAGAGGTTTTGTAAGAGACTAATAATAATGCACATTCATCATTAAATTGAAATTTTCAAGTGCATCAGCCTTAAAATATTTATTTCTACCCTGCACTACACAATGGTTGGTAGAGAAACAACAGGTAAAACAGTTGGTTTCCAGGTACCATGCAGGTTGTACATAAAAACAGACATACCAGCCCTATTGATGCATGTGAGTGGAATACACTGCAGAAAGTTAGGTAGACAAACAATGTTGCTGTGTAAATTCTTACATGTTGGGTTTACGATGATCAATAATGCAGGATGTTTTATGGTGTGACAAGGGAAGGGACTCAAATATAACACGATGTTTGTTGATCCAAAAATGTTTGTTTATTCATGATGTCACAAGTATTCCTGTTATAAATTCAAAGAAAGGCAAAGAGATTTGAAGCTTACCATCCCCATCCACCGTTTATTAGATAAGATGAAATAGGCCTATGAGTTTTTTAGTTTTCGACTTTCTGCATACGTGGTAATTTTTTCTAAGGTAAATGCGGCATAAGTTATTGCTCTTTATCTTTGAGCATTGTGAATGATAATGATAATATAGATTGATCACCAGTATGCTGGACAGCCCACTTTGTCAATTGTAATGTCATCGATATCTGCACAGAGTCTATTGAATTCGACTGATTCTGCGATACTATAAAAATACCACTGCAATGACCAGACCAATGGTCATGAATGACTGGGTTGATCGTCATACATGACCATTGGTCTGGTCATTGCTGTGAGCAACCACATGGGTTTACAGGCCCATGGTCAGCTTTTTTCAAAGTGTGTGTGTGTGGGGGGGGGGGGGGGGGGTCGTTTTTTTCAGCAATAGGGCCCAAATAGTATTGTTTATATATGTTGAATATATGGCGTCTAGTTATAACAATTACGAGGGAAGTTAGTTATTTTAAGATAGCGTTGGTTCTATCCTAGTACATAGATATACATTATAGTAATCTATCATGTTAAGGGAGAGGTTCGGATATTTTAGTTGGGGGTTTCGTCCAAGGGGGGGGGGGGACACCCCGACCCCCCCCCCCCCCCCGGCTACGGGCCTGGTTTAAAGAAACTGCAAATCTTGATATATTGTTAAAGACTTCGATAATATGCGTTTTAAAACTATGTCAATAAATTTAAGTATCCCTAAAAAAGAAAGTTTCCAGGTATAGTTATGTCTTGAAGAAAATCAAACAAATGCGAAATCGCCAGCTTCAAAATTCAATAGAAATAAGAATAGAATAGACGCATTTCTTCTAGTAGTGGTTTTTATCAAAAGATGACTATTAGGGGGTATGACTAAAATATAGATTAACGTTCAGCCACCTGGTTAAACTGTAGGGAGTATGCCGCCCATAGGACATATCGATTACCAATGATTAGGGAAAATACCTTTGGTTTAGGTCATTAGGTGAAAGGGTCAAACTAAGGTCACTCTCAAAAGTCAAAAGTCCTAAAGGTTTTTTCCCCAAATTCATGTTATGCAAATATCAAAACTTTTGCCGATCAAAAGTTCAAAAGTTTCTACGATGTAATGTACATGCGTGTGACTTTGCATATTCATTAAAATAGCTCTGTTTTGTCATGGCAATGCGTATATCGCTTTTCGCACAAAACGTGCCAGTATTCATTAATATTCCCGTGTGTCCTATTTCAAACCAGGATATAAGCATGCAATTGGGAATAATATATCAATACTGATGAATGCTGATTTGCGTAATTCATTCAGTTTATGAGGTGCAAGGATGCTAAGTAGAATGGTTAGTCATGATAAGGGAAGGGTATAAAATAAAGGATTTTGAAAATGCAAATTTGTTTCGAAGTT
The DNA here is from genome assembly GCA_936440205.1 of Lepidonotus clava. Classification (NCBI taxonomy): domain Eukaryota; kingdom Metazoa; phylum Annelida; class Polychaeta; order Phyllodocida; family Polynoidae; genus Lepidonotus; species Lepidonotus clava. Next base: position 14,381,233 of record OW387138.1, read on the forward strand.
TTCGCATAACAGATCGACCGTTAAAGATCAATAAAGATTGCCGATCATTATATTAAAGAATTTTCTAAAGAAATACGCTACATTCTGTTAATTGGTTATATATGAAAAGTTCTCAAAAGAGGACGTGTATTGTACAAAACTGTCATTGTCTAAAAGATTGCTTTAGAATACCCTGTATTGTATTTAATGTCAAAATTTAGAGCTTTGCTCTTAAAATTAATTGCTAGAACAAAGGCTAACTTCAAAACGGCCGAACAAGAAATGACTGCGCAGTAGACATACCACCCAGAGAGTCTAAATTCAGAAATGATCTCCATCCTTGAACCTTTTCCCAGGTAATTTGTTGACACGCTCCTTATTTTTTCCCCAGAAAAATCTTTTGGCCTGTCTGACCATGTCCCAAATGGGAAATAAATGACGCAAGCAGCGGCCCTGCCACATGCTAAGTGGAAATGTGGTGTTAGGTCCATAGTCAGGCCTGTCTACCTGGTATGGTATGTGGACAGGTACAGGAGACGGGTTGGGTCTATGGTTTAGTATTGTTTCACTGTAGCAAAGATCCCCAGTTCGATTCCATACAAACATACCTTGGAGTATTGTTGGCTCTATGGTATTAATGTAAGAACCCAGGCAAGCAGCGACGTCACAAGTACGTTCTGTGACCATACTTTTTTGGTCAGTCCATAACCTGCCTAATTTTTACGTAACAATAAGGTTATTTTAGGATAAGTTGTGAATTACTAAAATAGAGTGTTATAATAACATTATATTCTGGTGATGTTGGGACCTTACCAAAACAGAATGTTATAATAACATTATTTTTACATGAAATAACATAACCAGAACGTTATAATAACGTCACAATGCAATGTCGTACTGTGAGGTTCTAAAAACGTTATTGGGTGCCATCAAAATAACATAACAAGAACCAAACCAGGACCAAATAGAATGTTATAATAACGTTATAATAACGTCGTATTCTTGCCTGGGAAGGACTGCTTGGGGTGTCCGAGGGTGTGTGTAAGACACAGAGGGAATCCACAGAGTTTGATTCTGGGTAAACGCACCCAGAGGAATTTTGGCTCTATGGTACACTATTGGTTTACTGAACCAAAGATTCTATGTTAACACACCTCGAGGATGATTAGCTCTCTATGAATTAGTATTGGTTTACTGGATCAAAGATCCCCAGTTTGATCATGGGTAAAAGGGCCTGGAGAACTGCGTGAAAAAATTACTTTGTAAGAAGTGGCTCTGAATGAAAAAAAGACTTCCATAAATTTCTCCATAACTGCTTAGGAAACCGATCGCAGATCACAACGATTCCCTTAAGGTTTAAATTTAAGCTAGGGAAGTTACATTCAGAAAGGGAAAGTTGGCATAATACATTTCTGATGGGGGTATTAAGAACTTGCAGTTGATTTAACTCTCAAGTGACCAAACATTTATGCGGCTTATCCTCGCCACATTTAACGTCTGTTCAAATACACCCAGTACATTTTGGTCATTCACACTTTATGAATGCAAATATGTCTGGACTTATAGGTCATTATTTCGTTAACTGCATAGCAAATCAAAGCTACTTTAGTCAGTCCAACCAGTGTTACAATATTTTTAGGTAATAATACTTTTTGTGGACAAATATCTTTTATATCCCCCTGCGAAACCTTTCTATTTGGTTCGTCTTGCTTATGCCAGATGTTTGCATTATAATTTATTTCTGCTTCAAACCACAAGCCTAACCTACAGTTCTGAGGCATGGACAATGCAGTTTTGTTTAGTTTAGAACTAACGGTCTTGTCATGCATGTAACATTATGTTTTATACCCGTACCAGTTGTGTCAAAACATTATATAAAATAAATGTACGCAATATTTTAATGGGTTGTTGGTTCATGAAACTTTACAAACTCAAACCACGCTTGGGCTCAAATAAAACATGTAAGCTTTATTGTTTGGCATATCATTATCTAAAAACAGAGACCCGTGAAATATGTGCAACACGAATGGCCAGACTTTTATCTGTGTACATACATGACCACTTCAATACCAACTACAAACCACTGTATAAAAAGAAAACTAACCACCATTTTAGACATTTGGCGCAGTGCCATTGGGTCCTAGCCAAGTTTATGGGTTTGACCACAAATTCTGGCGGGAGGGTTAGCCACCTTTAATACCTTGACCAGCACTATGTCTGAACTGACCAACTAATCCTTATGCTAATATTTTCAGTGTCCATCATAGGAAGATCATGAGTGAAACCTTGATCTTTAGTGTGACCATAGGTGTCTGATTGAAATCCGTAGAAAAAATCTGAAGCTTAGTTATGTAAGAAAATGTAATATATTGCATAATCCTCTGTTATAAGTGCCTGATAGTCACGTATGGACTGACTTTGTGGTCTTGGGTCTGAAATTAGGGCATAAGGACGTATTCAAATACTGATTCTGGGGATGGATACAAAATTTACATTGGGGTCTGCATATATAGGTTATGTACTAAAAACCTTGTGCAATCGCACCCGCATGCACAATGTTTTTTCACTATGTAAAGTATAAGTCTCCACAAAAGGGTAGTTAGGTCAGGATAACCTGTACCCTTCCCCCTGGATCCGACCCTTAATTCTATCATTTGCAATAATGGAAAGAATCAATATTATTGTCATCTACCTTTCATAAGCGTTGGCGACACTTGTGTAACACTTCAGCAGCTGATTCTTGCCTTCATCACTAAATCTATAGAACTTTACTATTACATGCCAGTTTTCATATACATGGTTTAGATTTATATTCTACCGTCATCAAAATGGTCTAAAAGCCTTTTTCAAGAAAGGCAAAGTTGGGCTTATAATTATAAAGGTTTACCAAAATTAAAATTTGTTTTATTAATTTGACTATAAAATGCCTTTGGTTCCCTATTTCTTTTTTTTGGTGTAAAATTTGACCATAGATTTCTTTTGGTTCCCTTTAAGGTGGCACTGCTCTTCCAGGGTATAAAACATGGATCAATTGCAAACTGGGAGACGTGCATGGGATCACCTATCTACCTGGGATCTCACCCTGGAGGTTCAGCCAGATCAATGACATAATCCCTTATAATCCAGGGTTTAAATATTGACATTCAGGTCTCACCTCAGACTGTTGATAATCCCTCCAGGGTATATCACCTCATGAACTTAGCACCTCTGGACCCTGGAGTTTTTGGGTACCTTTAAAGGTTAATCTCTGGAGCAAACTCACAGGTACTTTGTAGTACTACTAGAATGAGTGGCCTTTTAGTGGGTGGATTAAAGCTGTTTTATGTAATATGTAGTTAGTTGTGCTTAGGTCTATCAGGGTTTTTCTGAAGTGGCTATACAGCAAAGGTTTTGAATTGGAGAACTTCCTTTGATCTTAAGAGTTGTATACATATCTCATATACTATTTTATCTGCAGCTTTCTACAAATTCTTTTATGGGTTTTATATTCTGAATTATGTTTACTTTAAGTCATTTTAGTATTATGGTAGAATCCAATAGATAAACACATGGTATTAAAAGATTGAATAATATGCATCGTGGTTTGCTGTTGTAATCAGTGAAATACCATAGCATTTGGCAAGTTATAAGACTTATATCGACTTTCTACAATAAACATTCCACGTGTAGATCCTTTCCTAAGTGTCCTTCTTTCTATAGGGAGGGAGATAGGTGTGCCGCAAAAAAAACACGAGAGAGGTCGCCATATATCAATTTCTCTTATATCTTTACAAACAATGCAAGGTATTAGGCACGGTTTAGGATTTCAGAAAGGGAGATGGGGAGGGCATGTATAATATACTATGACGTTCGCACAGAGTCACATAATAACTTTTACTTCTAAGCACTATGCAAATTAGACCTTTAAAACCTTTAATTTTGTAAATGGGACTAGTGAGGTTCATTAAAGGCATAGGAAATGTGACCTTTCCAATACCTTTGCAAGATCTTTGATGAATTTTAAAGATCACCTGAAAAAGTATTGGAAAGGTCTAGTAAAGGTGACCTTTTTGTTAACTTTAGCAAACCTCAATATCCCCATTTACAGAAACTTAAAGGACTTAAAGGTCTATTTTCATGCAGTGAAGGTTATTAAGTGTTTTGTTTATGATACCCATAGGAAGAAAATCTTTTTAGCTGCTCCATCCATTTCACCTATTCCAACCACTTGCACCACTTTAGTCAGTGTCCTATCCACACATATCCCCAGGTGAACTATTTGCACCTAACACTCTCTGAACTATGCATCAATCATATATACTTGACCACGAACAACAAACGAGAACATCGGCCAAAGTCCAAAAACATCTCTCTGTCTACCCTTGCCATGCGAGTCACACTTCCCAACAGAATAAAGATTAAAATAAAAACTGGGAAAAAAACTGACATGGACCTTAACACTGGCTCCCGGATTTCACTTCAAACTCCCCTACATATACCCACCATTCCTGACGTGTGTATTCTTTGGGTCGGTAATCTGGGCACGTTGGCTTATAGGTGGCGCTGCTGTAGTACCCATTGTTGGCGAATACAACCCCATAGGCGCAATGCTTAAGAACCACATTTTAGGAGTTATTGATAAAACATGTTAATGATTTTTTTTTATTATTATTATTAAATAGTGTTTGGTTTAACAAGGCATAGTGTTGAAATGAAGCATATTAACAAAATTAGGGGTGCTTTAAGGGATACTCAAACAACTTCTAGTAGGAATATTTGAAAAAGGTTTGCAATATTTGAAAGAGGAGAGCGTGAATTCAAAAACAGGTTTTTACCCCAATAGGACACTATTTCCCAAGTTTCAGATCAGAAGCAGATCCAGATGTGTGTGTGTGTGTGGGGGGGGGGGGGGGGGGGCTAGTCCAGAGGGTCCCTTTTGGTCTTACACAAGGCAACGTCGGAATGTACATACTAATGCACGATGTTTCAATACTTAGCCTATATGTGAACATGAAATAATGATGATTCAGGTTTCATATTTTACCTTTGTACAATTTGACGGGCTTTTTCATTTTTCTAACAAACCACTTATACTTTTTTTATTCCAGAGGTTAAAACGCGATGTGGCGGCGGACAACTCGACGACGACCAGCCCCCCTGGAGGAGCCACCCACCCAACCCTCTCCTCCAGTAGGTGGATGGAGTGCCATGGTTTCCCTGAGGGCCCCTGCAACTACATGAAGCAGAAACTGGCAGAACTGCAGACAATCCTAGCCCAAAGGGCAGCTCCAAGTGGCAAGGTATTCTTTTTTTTACAAGGACTGTAGGAGTATAATTTGCATATTCAATGTATTAAGCCTGAAGTCTGTATTCCACTATGCAGTGGTGTTTTTACTTCCAGTGGTCTTTTTTGTCAATGCAAGTAATTTTTGTTTCAGATACCAACATGCTGGTATCAGCTATCACATGCATTCCAAAGATAACCTATAAACATCATTTACTGTGGGTGTTTCAATGGGTCACCAGTAGAAACACCAGGAGACTCACTACAAGAATCCCTATATTCCACCTTGCGGTGCCTTGTTCTACTAGTAATGGAGATGAACAATTTCCCACTGTGAGCAAAACATCACATAGTGGAGAATAGCCTCAAGGCATGAAAGGTTCTGAACATGCTCTCCGCTCACGGTTGTAATTAGAGTTGATGAATAAAACATTTCGTTTTAAAGAAATTACCAAAGTAGATCTTTAAAGTATTTGAAGATACCAAATCTCATGAACATCTTTCTGATTAGAAAAGGTCACCTTTTCTATCCTCTCACCTTATTATTCAGGAGCAAACGCGCCTACCTCAAAACATATTGAAACCTCTTGAAATAATCAATAATATCAATCAAGCCCAATTCAAAAATCATAAAGTCTTGCGCAAGTGCATATAACACTTTAGCCAAAAAGAAACACATCTATATTCATTATATATGTGGATGTCCTCGTGTATATTCTTGACCAAGAGCTACTAAATCATGTTAAAGGCAGGTGTCAGTAAATTTAACTATCACAGCGTCATGGGCTTATCGCATTTCGTGGTTAACTTCAATCAGTACCCAGCCAGCTTGCGACGTAACAGAAACGTTCTGCAACCATACATTTTTGGTCAGTTTGTTACTTACTAAGATAACACATAACAATTATTATATTGATGGTGAGGTTTCAACCTCACCAAATCATAATGTCGTTATAACATTATTTTTAGGTGAGGCTAGGATGAAATCAAAACAGAATGTTATAAGAACATTCTGTTTAGGTTGAAGAATGTAACCAGAACGTTATGATAATGTCACAGTGCAACATCACAGCAGTAGGCATTGCAGCGGCATTATTAAGAGTCATCAAAAGAACATAACAAGAACCATACCAGAATGTTGCTGCAACGTTATAACGTAGCACCTCACATTGGGTATATCAATACAAACCAACTCTCTCTTCCCCCTAGGGTGTCTACGCCCGCCAAGTGGCTCCTCCAGGGTCTTCTACCCACCCTAACCAGACCCAGCCCGCCCAGGAGGAGGACCTGGAGGACGAGCAGGTGTTCCTCACTCCGGAGCAGATCCAGTACTTCATTAACACCCTGGGCAACAGGCGGCGCTACCGGCGCAAGGTCGACTCGTTCGGCCAGTTCGTCAGCAAGTGGCAGCTGCCAATTAAGTTCGCGTTTGACGGCACACATGGTAGGATATTATGTTGTTTGTTTTTTTAAGATAGAGCATTATGATTCTCCCTGGATTTTAATGCGAACTCAAAAAAACAACAACAAACAATTATATACAGGTATAAAATGAAGGAGTTCTATGACAGAGGGATACAAGAGATTAACATGGTGAATTATTCAAGGTTTTGGAATGGTAGTGTATGACCAAAATTGTCTCCTGCGTAATCATAAGGGCTAACATTGATACTTTGTACTCATGTTGGATACAATGACATGTGGTTACTATTACCTAATCATGACAAATTAACATAATTATTATTATTTAATTATTGAATAACCTTTTATTCTGCACGTTGTCTATGAAATGATTAAATACCGTCATGCAAATATTCCCCCAACTAACATTAAGCTAACGGACTATATGATGCACAGTCAAAATGCCAGAAACTGTACTAAGATGTATAAATGTAAGGAGAAAAGAGGCAGGAAAAGGTTGACTTACATCCTTAATAGACTACAGCCTCAAACAGTGCATTACTCCTGTTTTGAACTGTCAATATACTGTATATGTACATTATGTTATATTGTGTAAAGGGTTATATACATGGCAATTTTGACACCGAAAAGTTTACAATTTGACTACTGTGCTGAGTACATGGGACTTGTATATTATATTCTTACTTCAGGCGCACAGGACCGTCAGAAGATTAAGCAGGCTATCAGTCACTGGGAAACTCAGACCTGTGTCCGGTTTAAGCAGATCGACCCTGACAAACCGGACCCCTCCGACCCCAACAGGATCCTCTTCATGAAGTACAGGGGGTGAGTGGCTCAGTTGTTATAAAGTGCAGGGGATGAGTAGATAATTTGTTATAGAGTACAGGAAGGGAGCAGCTCAGTTGTCATAAAGTGCAGGGAGTGAGTGAGTTACGTGTTGTAGAGCACATGGAGGGAGTGGCTAATTTAATAAAGTACAGGGGGTGAGTGGCTTATTTTTGTTATTGAAGTACAGGGGTGGAGTGAATAATCTATCATAAGGAACAATGAGTACCTGAATCATTCTGTTTTGAAGTACAGGGGATGAGTGGCTCATTTGTTGTAGAGGGCAGGGAGCGAATGGCTAATTTGTTATGAAGTACAGAGAGGGGTGGCTCATTTGTTGTGAATTTATGAAGTACAAGGAGTGATTGGCTCATAAGTTATAAAGTATAGGTACAGAGGTTGATTAACTCATTTTCAAGGGATCTACTCATTTTGAACTCATTTTAGCAGCCAATCTAATAAGCAGTAAAAATATAATCATGGTACCTTTAATGAGTTTTCTTTCTCTAAAAATGTTCTTTCTTTATAAGTACGTTTTATCATGATATACCCTTTTCATTTTCGGAGGACATTTGTTAATTTGGCACTGTTATATATACAGGTTCAAATCGCTAGCACTCCATGACTTAAACTCTCTTATTCTATATAAATCAATAGATGTGTCCATATAGGTACATTGCACTTTTGTGCACTTCAGTACAGGTCATCACAGCAGGACACACCCATTTGAGTAGTTAAGGTCACCTATATATTCCATCCTACCTACTGAACTGAACTTTAACTGGGGATAGGCAAACGTGAGGACATTACGATCAATGAACGATATTCTACATACAGTCCACTATAATTCTGATGCTGGGAAATTGCTCATTAAGTATTGAAAAGCCTGCCTTAAGCCGGTACTTAATAAATGTAGTATTACAAGGTGCACCAAAAGTTCTACAAATTATGCATAAATGACCTGGATTTTCCCATTACACCCAATCAAGGTTTGTAGAATGTGTGAAATACCACAAATCTAAATGATATTATTTTAGTAGAATTAACTATTTTCAATATAATTTTCTTAATGTATTTTCTTTCATTTCTAGATGTGGTTCCTACATAGGCAAAGTTAACATCTCTCCCCAACCTGTGGATTTGGCGAGTCGTTGTCTCAGACATGTGAGTTGTCAATTTGGCTATTACTCCTGAAGCAGCATACCCACTAGAGGATTTTGGGAAGAATTGCCGCGGTTGTCGGCGCGGCCATTGGCTTTGCCGTCAGCCGACACTACTTGGACAACGCATACCCACACAAAATCCAACCGTCTGTGCCGATCACACAGATCCTTATTAAATATGTTTAATAATTTAACGCCGACCATCGGTGCTGACGGCCATGCCGGCTTCAGCGCCGACTATGGCCAGTCACCTAGTGGGTACGGGGCTTTAATCCCTATACCCACTGGATTGAATTGGTGCATAAGTTGACCAAGCCTCTGTGTACATAACTGGCTGATTTCTGCAGCGATTCAGTTCAAACTTGTATATTTTAAAACCACGGATGAACACGAAACATTTAGACACAAGCGGTAGACCGCAGATTGCCCTTGTCGGTATAGAAGTTGAGATAATTGTTAACTGTGCAGATAATATGAATTGAACATAATGATATGTTGTCATACATATTGTATAATAAGAAAATCGCCAACAGGCCTTGTTAGGCTTGGGTGATCTTGCGAGGAAATCTTTTCTGGGGTGCAAAGTTTCCCCTGGGAATGGTACCATTTATTATTGTTGACCTGAGCCGGAAATCTTATGATAAATACACCTACAAGCTATCATTAGTCAGCAAATTTAATCTATAAATGAAAATTCAACTAGGGGCCTTCCATTTAGTACGTACGCAAAAATTCACAAATCCTAGACCCCCCCACCCCCCCTTAGGTGAAAATACGCATTGGATTTGTATAGGAACGTACGCAAAATTCCTAAAATCTCAGACCCCCCACCCCCCCTTGATGCGTACATACTTAATGGAAGGCCCCCTAGCCAAAGATAATTTTGTTATAACGAGACACGATTATTTCCCTGACTACATGGTTGCCGTTTGATGACAAAATACCATTTCGTTTTCACGATTATTTCTTTGAGTTGCTGGAAACAATTCCCTTTTATTATCAATTATGTGATCATAAATGCTTGGATCCAGTAACTGATGAGAAGTCTTGAGTTAATTTCTTCAATGATCTTGTAGAAATTGGTGAGGATAACCTCTTTTACAGGAATACTTTATAGGTTTGAATAAAATCCCATACCACTTCCTGATATTCTGTCCCATGAAATTGTCATTATCTATTTAATTCCTGGTAGAACTTGCATGAAATTGTTTGATATACATGGTATACCTTTTCCCACTTATTACTCCACATAGATTTACCTCATATGACCACATTTATATAAATATACAATTTTCCCCAAAAAAATGGAATGTTTACTCTTCCTCTTTTCCTTCGACAGCATAACCTATTCTATTTTGGCAAAAACTTTCACCATTTTCCAACCATGCCAGAACAATAACCCATCTTCTTTCCCTCCAACATTAGTTCGGTATCATCGCCCATGAGATTGGCCATGTCATCGGCTTCTGGCACGAACACCAGCGGTCTGACCGGGACTCCTACATCCAGATCAAGACGAGTAACGCCGTGGTCGGACTGTCCTTTGTGTCTGAACTGATGAGGTTAGGCCGGACCTCCAACCTCCTACCCTACGACTACGGGTCAGTGCTGCACTACAGCGCCAAGGTAAAATGAATTTTTGAGAATGTTTGGTGTTGTGTTTTCTTTACGTCTTTCTCTTGTTTTCTATCTAATCATCTTTTTTTTAATCAATTACACGATTAAAACTAATTACAAAATTCGTTGATCGAGTGATGTCAGGATTGCTAGAGAATAAGCGAATCCCACATAGGATATATCAGAGGGTTGAACGAGGACTGGACAAAATTACGGTATAAGCGATCCTTGTCTCCAAGAGCTGGGATTACTGGAATAACTAAGAATTATGTTTTCTATTTCACCAAGTACTGGTAAAGCATTATGATTTCTTAGATTTTACCAATTAACAGATTTGCAGGTTTGCCAGCCAATCGAAATGCTGCATTTTAGGGAAAATAGGGTTGGACATTATAGGTTGGGCTGACAGGCTTTAACATTGGTTCCTATGGGAAAAAGGCAAATATACAAAGCTGTATTTTACAAATTTGAGGGAGCAATTTGTCAACCAACCCATCTTGCTGCATTAAGTTTCACACTTCTATCTTTGGGGATTAAATCAGAAAGAAATTGCTATGTAATTTCATGGTAAAATTTGATGTTCATGTATACTGGGATGGGCTTATTGAAGCATGATTCGATCAACACTTAACTTAAAACGTGTGAGAAGTAGTTTCAGAAAACACATTATAAACACCTGATCACCGAAACATTTTACCATTGGTTTAAGATAGAGAGGATTTAAATTTCCAATTTGCGTTTTGGTTTAAAAGTATACTTTTACGTTAGTCTTGGAAAACCATAGAATGAACCTCACTGACTACATGACGACGTGGATCCTTAGCTTAGGTTGCGAATAATTATGTTCTTCACTAATCATATTGAGCCTATGTATCTGCAGTATACCTTATAGTTTCACTCAAATTCACTTTAGGCTGTTAAAAGAGGAGACACAACAATGGGTTTGCCCTCAGTTGCCCCCTGCTTACGTTAATGTCTATGTAAACCCTAATGTAACCAGGTAACAGGGAACCGGCATGGTGATTAAACCCAAATAAGGGTTCACAGTGTATTTAGTTAACCGCAGCCCGACCTTTAGGACAATTTCTGGTATGTAAGGTATGCCCCTGGTGCCATCTCGTGGAATTCAGATGTATTACCCTTACCACCCTGTGCAACGTTAAAGTTGAAGCTGATTGCTTTAAGGCTTTGTTCACGTAATTGTATTTCAATTCTAACTGTGGGACACACAATCATGTGGGTAGTCTACTTTGTGATTATTACTTTCTGTTAAGATAATCTTTGTTAACAAAACCTCAAATATTGCATAGATGCAACCGTCTGTGGCTACAAATCTGTCTATGGCAAGAGATAACTAAGTACTTTAAAGGGTTGAATTATAAGTATAGTTGCAGACTATGATATTAACACGGCTGCCATCCACTAGTCAACTTAACACAACACTCAGGGATTAGGGTCGGGTTGCAGTGCCGGTCAAAGTTTATGCGAGAATTACAAAAATACTTTCCAGACAAGAATATTTATGTGATTATTGGGTTTGGTAGAATATTTGATGTCAATATTGGTTAGAAATCGGGGGCTATGCCCCCAAACCCCCCTTTTTCCTTCCTTTTTTTCTATTTTTCTATTTTCTTATTAATTGTCCCATAAACAATGACCGACCTAAGACAAACAAGAGGGGATTATCTTCTATCAACATGTTGACTACTGAGGTAATCCTTATTAACACAACGAGCGTTAAGATGTTAAACTGATATGACCATTCTAGTAATTCATAAGAATAATCAAAACATCATAAAATCCAGGTTAATTGCAACAGTTTATCCAATAATTCTAAGCTCCAATATTCTACTGAAAATTTAATGACAACACAAGCATTCATATGAGTTATGTTCTCTTCAATACATACGTTATAATCCAACACAGGTGCAATATCCATTATTTAGGCACCATTCACTTAGCAACATTTACCAATTTACCGACAGGCAGTAAACAAACAATTGAAAATATGTCATTATTATATAAACACGATATATCTGTGATTGTGTGTGTGTTCATTTAAATGTTGTCTAATTCTTCGCAGACCATGTCAGCTAATGGAGACTACACCATAGAGACCAAGGACCCCCTATACCTGAACACCATCGGCCAGAGGACAGGATTGTCCTTTCTGGACGCCAAGCTGGCCAATATGGTCTACTGCTCAGGTGAGAATCAACTAACTTTTCTATTTTACTTATATATCTTGTTGATTAAAAGCAATACAAGTAGGCCTATATGTTGTAGAAATGGTAAAATTTGGGAAACTGTTTTGAAGAATTTTGTAGAGCCCTGTAAATCTTTGAGGAATTAAACAGTGATCAGAATGAACATTCAACAGCAAGTAAAATAAGAACAACAAAAATGTGAATGACAGGCATTGTTTTGTTAGTAAGCTATGCATTCTCTATAAAGCCAAGGCGGCGAGGGGGGGGGGGTGCGTTCCTTTAACATCAGTGTCAAAAATAGTGTAGGCATAGGTTGGGACCTTATTTCTAAATGTCCACATTTAACTGATTACACATATTTAAACAAACATAATGAGGACCACGAAGCACCCTTTAATTTACTAGAAAAGGCAAAATTCTTACACATAGGAAACCCCCACCTACACTATAGAGGGTAATCGTGTCCAGTTATCGGGGATTTGGCGCTGCCATTGAGAAATAATTAATGTCTGCTCGTGGCCCACTTGGCCCCGACCCAGCTCCACCCACTCAGACTACGGCCTGGCACGACACACCCCGCCGTGTAGTTGATTAGTTGTGGGTGGAAACTATAAAAACTATCAAACTACAACAATTATAAACAAAAAACTATAAAATCGTTAAAAAGCTACAAAAGGTAAAAAAAAACAAAAACAAACAAAAAATAAGGAAAAGCAAAGAATTATAAAATCGTTGAAAACTACAAAAACTATAAAACTACAATATTATAAAATCATGAATCTACAAAACAAGAAAGACTATACAAATAACAATACAAAACTTCAATAACTATTAAAAAAAACATCTAAAGAAACTTTAGTTAAAAATATGGAAAATCTGGACAATAAAATCAAGAGTCAAATTACTGTGATTTCTCTTTTTTCTTTTTTCTTTGGTTATTTATGGTTGACCTAGTCAGGGACATTTATGGTGTTTTTATGATGTTTTGTGTTCGTTAGGCTGATCAGTTATCGATAGTGGATCAATTCTTTAATTGTCTGGTTAGCCTGACATGTAACACCAGGCTTGGTCTTGTGGAGATCCGGGTCGGTCGGAAGGGGTGGAAGCTAGGGGGGAGTTAGGGAGATTCCAAAAATCACGATTGTCTCTTACCCCCGACCCTCTCCTTTGTAACCCTTTTATTTTTCTCTTGTATGATCCAAAGGTTCCTAAAAGTAAGAAAAAATAGGAAGCAATGATTCGATATAACGTGCAAATTGACTGAGGTTTGCATCTGCCTCTGCCCATGCCTACGCTTTTGTTTTCCCCTCGTCTGTAATAGGATCCACACCTGTTGATTGTCTCATAAAAGCCAATTATTCTGATCAATGCATAAAGAGTCCATACCAGGACACATACTTAGTGACCTGTGTAAACGGCTTATAGATCCGTGAAAGGGTACATTTGACTCAAGGCAATCTAATTAATCTTGTATTTTTACCTTGTGTGATCAACGAAATTAAAAGAATCCCCACCCCTGCTCACATTTCCCCCCTTTTTCATAAACTCTGATCAATGATAATAGGGGTCAATGATAATAGGTATGTACCAGGACACTGTGGTAGAAGCCTTTGGATCCGTGAACGTGTGTGTTTGGCTCATTAAAGTCTAGCTCTCTGCGAATGCAGTGGCGGATCCACGGGGAGGGGCAAAAGGGACAGTTGCTCAGACGCCCCCCTCAGTACAATCAGAATGTGTTTTTTTTGTTTATTTTTTCTTCAAAATAACCTACGTTTGTTGCCCTGACATTATTTATCTTCATGTTTCTACAGGGGGTCTTCCCCCCCCCTCCAAAAAAAAAAAGAAAAAGAAAAAGAAAAAGAAAAAAAACTGACTCTGGATCCGCCTTTGCAATGACAAAATTAGCCACTTTTGATTACGAATTTACCGTCTTTGACAAATAATTATCTAATAAATGCCTATACTTTTATGAGAAAAAACTAAAAGTAATATCTTTTGAGTCTGGGCAATGAAGGCTATGGTATTGATTTCGATCCAAGGACTTTGCAGGTTACGGACTGTAGTAACTAGATAAAGAATAATGCAACCGTACATCAACAAATTGAAATTTTACTGTTTTAGATGCATGTATAAACTTAAACACCCTCAATTGAAATCTGCAAAGCATGCGACTCTGGTACCGCACAAAAGCCTCCAAAAAGACAGTGGCCCAATTTTGTCTAGTCACTTCACTTTGAACTACCTATTACCGTACAGAATTTGACCTCTGATAAGGCCAAACTTTGTAAATGTGGCCATTAAGGTACACCAAAGGTAACAAAAAGGTCACAAGACTTTTACAAGACCTTTACAAGAGGCTGTCATGTGACGTTCAGAAATCTGCAAAGGTCACCTTTACAAGATCTCTCCATATCCTTTAATGTACTTTAATGGCTCATTTCTAAAAGCCTAATGATCTTTTAATGTCCAGTGGTGGATCCAGCTTTTTGAAAAGGTGGAGAAAAGAAAGGCGGGGGCACCCCCAGTTTTTTTTTCCGAATTTTACATTAAAAAAAGGCTAAATTTGGCCAAAAAAGGAATAATACAATAGTACCCCCCCCCCCCTCTAAATCCACCATTGAGGTCTTTTCTTAGCAGGGTATATATCTGAAAGTCAGTAAACTAAGATATATGTTTATTTTCGCTGGTTCTGGTAGACTCGTGTCCCACCCCCCTGCCGGAGCCGTGCCAACACGACGGGTACCAGGACCCCAACGCCTGTCACCAGTGTCGGTGCCCGGATGGACTCACCGGCACCTACTGTGGACGGGTGGCGCCCTCTGTCAACGGTGAGCAAAACTATACCCATTCTGTTTCTTATTGTTCTGTTGTTCTTTAGACAATTAAATGACAAGAAATGACAATTTTGGAAAAGTAATTTAGTGAATTATAGCAGACAGGCTAAACTCATACCATGGACTGATACAAAAAAATAGTCCAGACAGTAGAAAATAGTTCTGCCTGTTTAGTTAGTCTAAGCTTAAGATTCACTTTAATATATTGCCAGGGTATGAAACGATGGGGATCCCTTGTACATAATTACATTTTTCAGTCACCGAACTACATATGATAACTTGGGATTCCCAAGTTATTTTAAAAAGGAATGCCATTTATTATGACGTAGCAACAAGGGGAGTACTGAACTCCCAGTATTAAGGGAATTCCCAAATTCAATTATATTTCCTGAATAATTGACAAATATCTGGACCTGTTCCCTTTTTTACACTTGAAACATATTAAGAATACATATGTGAAGTGAAATACACTAAAATTGGCAACTTGAAGATTTATGTGCAAGGAACCCTTTAATGGATTATCATCCCTTGATGTGTCAGGGTTATCAGCCTTCGGGAGTTCTGCAGCCCTTGCCCTCAGGCAGATATTCCTGACATATCTTAAAAAGATAACCCTCATACCCCTTCCCTGGATGGTTATATGTATATTTCACAAGGTTTTCTCTGTTATTGATGTTCCCTAACAAGATACTATCCTATTTTCTACCCTAGCTGGCTGTGGAGGAGTGGTCAGTGTGTACGACACCCCTCAGTACATGACGTCACCCAACTACTACCTGGGTTACTATAATGACCACACCGAATGTACCTGGCTCCTGCAGGTAGGGAACTTAACCCTTTACTGACAAAAGTTATTGTAAAGGCCATAGTACACTATGCATTGGGTCAAGAGTTGCGATGGGACTGGGAGCCTGACACGTCTGATTTGCATCATTTTACAGACATGTTTGCAAATCCCGACACGAACTGGGTGCCCAAAGTGACCCAACCAAACCCAACCAAACCTAACCCTCCAAAGTGACCCCAACATGCCTGGTATAATAATGATTTGCGTCAGGGCACGTTGGTATCCACTCGTGTTGGACGGATCTAAATGTTTAAACTATTTTTATGGGATTTATAAGGATCGATGAGCACATAATTATGCAATGAACTCTTATAAACTCATTTCCAATTGTACGATTCGATTTACATCTCATCTTAATTATATTGATACTACATCAATAATATTTCCAATCAAAAGATATTAGTGCTTACAAATCATGTTTGTACAAGTCACACGATCAACTTCTCTTTTATCTACGCCGATACATATCATAAAATGTTCAATTATAAACTTCATTCCTGGCTATTGTCTGGTTCCAGGCGCCGGTGGGATACAAGATTCAGTTTCGTTTTGAGTCTGAGTTCGGCATTTACTGTATAGATGGAGTGTGCTTCCACTGGGTGGAGGTCCGCTACCACGACAGTATCAGCAATATAGGACCTAGGTAGGAGGATTATCTTATGCACTTAAAAGTAAATTGGTAGAATATGAAAATTGTTTACTGAGAGAATATAAATTATAACTGTCTTTGTAGTTGTATTTTACTTCCATATGCTAAGGTCGCAGTAGGGTCTGTTTGATTGTTACATCAATAACAACAGTAGTTAATTTCTAGGAAAAGCAGGAATACTGTAGTATTTGTGATCTCAATAAATTTTACCTTCTTTATTCTTTATTCCAAATGATTTTATTTTAAGGTAGCCCAAATGATACCAACACTCTTGTGTTGACAGTTAACAGTAGTGAGGCAGATAGTGTACTTGCATGAAGTCCCCTCCCCCACACATCTTTGCTGGGGAATCATATATTATTGAAAAAAGAAGAAATTTCTTTGTGTAAGCATTCAAAATTGTATATCCCCTAGTAAAAAAAGCACCCCATATCACAATCATTAATCCTCTGCTGGCGCAGACTATAGGTCAACTGAGTGAACACTATAACATTCTGACTGTCTCCTCCAGGTTCTGTTGTGGCAAACTGCCACAGGTGACGCTGCAGTCGACGGGCAACCAGATGATGGTCCTGTTCAGGTCGAACTACTCCACGTTTGGTGGGGACAGAAGGGGTTTCAAGGCCACCTACTGGACAGGTCAGTAACTAAAGCTTTTATTATACCTTAGGGTGATACAAGTTTAGTAGTTAAGAGTTTAACACAGGGCAATACAAACCTGGGTGATAACCAGCCATGTACGGCCCTGCAGGGCGATACAGAAACTTTTGTTTTTTCTACAATTCATAAAAACATAAAATCATTAAGAAATAAAAAAAGATCCAACATATCCATTATCTGCAAATTGTTCCTAGCTACATTTTACTTGTTACTGTTTGTGGATTTGATGGATATCTAAAGAGTTATTAGAAAAAACATGAAAAAATGTGCAGCATCACAGCCCGACCATCACTGATTGCTGTGCATCCTTACTTGGGAGCTCAGATCGAATAGAAAAGGTATAATAAATCCATATGACCAACTGAGAAGGGAGTACTCGGGTGGTTATCACCCCTCGCCGGGACCCGATATCAGCCCTCAGCCGGCCCTTTGGGCGCTGGCCTCAGACTGATATCGGGGTCCCCACTCAGGGTGATAACAGCCCTTGTACTCCCTTCTCGGTTGGTTATATATGTATGTATTGCACCATGTAGGGTCGGAACCGGAGGGGTTTCAGGACCACCTACTGGTGATTAACTAAATTCACATGAGCCAAATTAGCTCAGTTTGGAGTGAAATGAGAAATAAACGCTTCATCACTGAATGTTCACTTGAAAACTGTTTAAGTGAACATGCCATGATGAACCGTTTGGTGATTTCATTCAAACAATATCCTTCGATCCTCTTCACCTCATCAAAACGAGAACAGGAAAGGTTAATTAAATACCGATAGGTTTCTCATGAATATTTTTTGTGAAATCTCTTTTGTCGAAGTACTTATGTATACCCGTATCTTGAAAAATTATGCATTTTTAACACCAGGATAAAAATGACATGTTTATGTACTACTAACATCTTAAGACGAAGTGCTGCAGCCATCCTCCTCCTGTTCAAGTCTGGAAATCAGAAACGGCGATTCAAATAAAGGAATTCTTTAAACACACATGAACTCACCTTTCTGTGGGTGGCGGTTGCATAACAGCTATTGAGGTCTCGCTGACAATCAATTCTGATCTGAGGCACAGAGTAGTAAAGGCTCATGTTGCCAATAATTGTTCACTGTTATCCTTTCATAAAACGATGTAGTTATGTGGCGTCATTTAGCTTTGTCAGCTAGTTCTATGGGTAGAGTACTTCGTCCGTAGAAGAATAAAAATAATTATAGATTGTTCCATGCATTGGCCAGCGACTTGGACAGAATGTGGCAGCTTTTGACTCAAGTAGTCGAGGTCTGTATTAACTTTAGCCACACATGTGTATCCACAAGGTATCTAACGAATCACAGCTCCTGACATTCCTGGATTGAGACACTGTTATAGTCTATCCTCCTCTATCCACACACCTGGGAATGAAATTGTGGTTAAGATTTTGCGATCCGTGAGTTGATCGTCCCCGTTTCAAACTTATACAAATCCCTATACCAATCGGCCTGTACAGAGTAGTTGTATTTATTCTTGTCTGCACTTGACCTCTCGTACTCAGAAATCTAGAGACGTTTGATCATCTGACCCTTTGAATTTTGTTTTGATTGCTGTCTGCATATTCCTACCTGCGCGGATCCATAGTCTGGATGGTCCTTCAGTCTTGAGGGCTGGTAATTAAGGTCGTTGTGAATGGTGATCGTTTTGCGCGCACAATATTCTTCTCGGTCCAACCACTCAATTCCTTTTAGGGTTCGTTGTGTTAATTGAGATTCCGGACCGAACAATGATTTGGATCATCCGAGAAACAGGTCTAATTTCAACCGGTTACTCTCTGTGCGTGTAGTTTGATCATGTGATTGAAATATATGACGCCTGTTAAAGAAGCTTTGATGTCAACACAACTGTGATAATTTAAGAAAGCAACTTATGTTTCATCAATTCATCCATTGATTTCATCTAATTAGGTTTTTCAAGATTTCTAAAGATCTATAAAAGATCCATTAAGTAAAATTATCGATTGAGATGGGTTGCGCACATTTCTACCATTAGGTAGGCCTATACACATATTTGAAAATAACAACTGTGCCAACTTCGTCCGGTACCCCTAAACTTAGTAAGATATTTCCTTTCTATAATTTCATTTCTTCTGCTTTCAGTGCCGGATTCCACACCTAACCAAACCCCGTACCCTAACGGTTGGTACACTAACGGCCCCAACGTTAACCAAGCTAGAGGTGTCACTCAGCCGTCAATCACCACCAAAGCCACGCCCACTTCTACCCGCCGTCCGCCCGTGGCCACGCCCCTCCCCACGCCTCCGCCCACGGCGGCCCCGCCCACCCGTGTGGCCCCGGCCGTATGGCCTACACCCAAACCGGGACAAAGTAAGTAACTGATTTTGTTTTTAATTTGATCTTTTTTAGATGTTTTATTTATAATGGGAAAATACAACAGACAATTGGCAATTTTTCGTTGTGCCCCAGTTAAATCTAAATGTGGGGATATCAGATAAGAGAACTACGACACGGGGTACAGTCGGAGTAATTATATACAGAGACCTTGTATGTCTTATAGATTGTGAAGCAAGGGGAAAATCTGTTATCCGCAGCAGTTGCGCGCATTGGACTGTGGTTGGAGTGGCTTTAAATTCTTTTTATCTATCAAGCAATATCACATAATTATATACATGTTCGTCCATTTGCAATTACAAATTTTCTGCTAGACTAGCTGTTCTGAAAATACTTTGGTAATGATCAAACCTTGTTTATGGTCAACCAAATTGGTTCAAATCGGCCACCAAGAGAATGCTCACATGGGAACAAAAGATAACTTTCTAGTTTCTATCATTATAATTATCTATATTTGCATACAAGGTTTCTGTTTCATAACTCAATTTTTATTTTAAATCATAAAAATTATATTAAAATATATAGTAATTTTTATGCACGTCCATTAAAAAGAGTGAATAACCTTCTGCACGTGATGTAAAAGCATTACAATGCATAATCAATTGAATTACTGTAGAGAGAGATGAGACAGTTATCTAATTTCTTTTGTTATTTCTGAAATGTTCTTCAGGGTAACCCCCTGGTCTTCCACACCAAGTAAGGGTTTACAAAATAGGTCTGGTACATTATACTTTTACCAAGAACTAAAACGCATACTTCAAGATCATAATAACTTGTCGTCATAATTATTGTATTCAACACAAATGCCATTTTTAAACATTATAAGATGATAGAGTTTTCCCAATGGTATTGTTAGAAAACGCATACCAATGTTTCCTCTTCCATAAAATCATCCACATTTTAAGCCCAGCTTAGAATGACAAATCTTTTTATCTAACCCCTATAGAATGCAGTCCCCTCGACGTCGCGGTCATCCTGGACTCTTCCGGTTCCGTCGGCGTGCGCAACTGGCCAAAGGTCATAGAGTTCGCCGTGGGCCTCGCGCGGCGCCTTCCGATTGGCTACGACGATGTCCGTGTAGGGGCGGTGTCCTTTGGGACAACGGCCACGCTGCACTTCTCCCTACTCAGCTATACCGATGAGGCGGGGGTCGTCGGGGCACTCCGCAACATCCGGTGGAAGGACCAGGTGAGGGTTCAAGATTCAAAGAAGTTCAAGAGAGTCATACTATAGCTAGAAAGAGAGTCAGACTATAGCTAGAAAGTCTGTGGTGCAATGTATTGTGACTATGCATAAAATAAAAATATTTGTATTTAGAGCTACAGCAGTAAATGAGCATTATGTTCTGTATATATACAAACAAATGGAAGTCTGGTGTGTAATCTACACATTGGCCTGCATGCACAATTTTATGTTTGACTCACCCTATATTACTTGCAATGATATCATAGTTCATACTTTAATATAAAGCGCATTGGTTAAGAATATGATATCAATATGGGTTTATCCTTTAATAACCCTTATTAACATTTATTAACAACAAGTTCATATCAAGTTGATATTTCTCCATAATAGGAGCATCTAGATATGTAAAGCAGATGACTATTTTATTCTTTTGCTTAGGCAGATGCATAAGATTTAAATAGTGAGTGTATGTCAACTGTACATAATTATATCTGATAACACTGAAGTTGTAATGCTCAAGCTAATAGCATTATACTATACCCAAAGATAACGGAATTAGTTTGTTCTCGTATTATTGTAACGCCATCATAATCGACTGCAAGGATAATAATTATAATATGTGAATTTCTTTCTTGATAAAATAACCCGCCATGTTTTCCTAACAGATGACGAACACTTCCGGCGGAATCTGGCTGACCCGTGAGTTCGTTTTTACCCCCTCTGGCGGTGACCGACCCTGGGCACCAAACGTCGCCATCTTGGTCACCGACGGGGAAGCCAACCGTGACGAGGGACGAACCATACCGGAAGCGGAAATCGCCAAACAGCGGGGAATCGTTCTCAAGGTCGTCGGGGTCGGGAATCGTCTGAAGCGACCGGAGGTTGAAGCGATCGCCAGTCGCCCTTTAACGGAGAATTTGTTCTTCGTCAATAGTTTTGATAGTTTGAATTCCCTGGAGCCAACGTTAGTGGAAACCTTGTGTGATTTGACGAGTAAGTTGGTTGTTTTCTTTTGGTTTGAGTATTGGTCTTACCTGTTGTAGATATTAAGGAGTTCCTTGTGTTAAACTAATACCGTTGCGATTGCAGCCTTGCATTAAGTATGTATGAAGAATTTAAGAAAATTCCGACCCCAACCCCTTTGGTTGAAGTACGCAAAACATATCAACAGGGATTTATCACCCGCGCGGCAAACGAGCGGTGCTTATTAGGTGGTTGTATTGCCGAGCTGTACGTATTGCTCACCGTGGTCTCTTTGTTTTCAGTAATTTTGATTTTGCTTGGGTGATGAAATAAAGAAGGACCTTCAGGGTCGTCCTCAGGTGTCTGTACAACCAATGGGCATCGAACATCCCTCAGGTTTCGCCCTAGGGTCGTGACAGACCCCTCTGGGTCGTACAGACACCCTCGGATGCCCCTGGCGGTCCTACTTATTATAGTATAATATTTTCAAGAACCTCAACCCCCTCCCCCGTCCCCCTTTAATGCATACATACTTAATGGAAGGCCCTTTTCCCAGATCTGAACAATAATTATTGCTATTTATATTAATCTGCGGTCTTCAAACTGCTATTCTAGACGAGGCATCTCTTGATGTACCAACCTGCCTTTTAGAATGATTGCATTCTGTTACAAATGGCCATAGGGATACATAAGTCTCATGTATGCCTATGAAATATGATACTCATATATAACGTTTCAAAACGAGTTCTTTTCTACTAAAACACATCTTATTGATACTCCTGTGTGATAATTTCTTTTACTATACTATCCAGCCTAGCAATATTGAACACTTTGAATACCACTCTATAATTCAACTAACCCTGAACCAATTATTAGAGTTCTATATCTCACCCTTTCGCTGGTTGCTATAGAGAAAAGGCCTACAGCTGGCACCTCTCGCCCGTACCCAGTTACAACAGAGATTCCTCCAGGGCCGACCAATGGGCGGATCACCACGTATGGCCCGGCCTTAGGTGAGACTGACGGAGGAGAATTAATGGATTCTTCTGTTAATAGTTTCTTTAAGATCCTTTTGGTTTTTCTGTGTGACATGACTAACATCTAATGTTACAATCATGCTTGTGATAAGTTTGGTAATTCTAAACATTCTATGATGGTGCTCTGAATTATGGATATTTTGATTAGAATAGAAGCTAGAATTAGATTTTGTAACAACGTAAATGTCTCAAGACCAAAATGTAGTTTGATAGGAAGTAATTTACAACTACAGCCATTGTCATTGCATAATATCAACTTCCAGTCGTACTTTGAATATAATGTAATGTGCTCATCCATGAGTAGCATTTAATTACTACGTGATATTGACTTCACTGAATTTGAAAAGAAGTCAATCTAACAAAACATAAACGAATAGAATTAACAAAACCAATAAATTGTCAAAGCCGCATTTTAGCTTTAGATGACTTACTTTTAAGTGAAATCATGTGATTACAAACTGTGCATTCATAATCTGTTAACATTAATTTTGTTGATTGTCTAATTCATAATGTAAAATAGGGAAAAAATAGGAACTAAGCTAGTGGTCCAATGACTTAATGTGTCCACAAACATTTCTTAAACTGGTTCAGAATCGGTCAAAACTCGCATTGCTGTCAATTTTAGAAATCGACAGTGGAAATTAAGCTAGAAGAGTTGTTTGTATCACTAGAAAGAATTTACAATCTTTTTCAAATGCAAAACATCAGTATGGGGTAGCATTACATACTCGGAACAAATTGAAAAAAAAGCAAAATCACCAGCATCAAAATCGATATGAAATACAAATTAGACTTTAAGTACAAAAGATAACACTTCCTCCCCATATCTAATCATAGGTTGCCTCAACCCTGGCCCGGCCGACATCGCCTTCGTCGTCGACAGTTCGGGAAGTATAGGTCCAGTCAACTGGCGAAAAGTCCTGGACTTCCTTATTGCCTTTGTCTCCCAACTGATAGTCAATGGAGATCAACACAGAGTTGGTGTGGTCACCTATGGGACCTATGGACAGTTTCAGTTTGGTCTGGATACCTATCACGACCCAAGGCATTTGAAGGCAGCCCTGAATGAGCTGAGGTGGTTAGATGAGATGACTAACACTTCTGGTGGGATTTATGTCATGAAGAGAATGCTCTTTGACTCAAGGTGAGTTTTGTTGTTATTTATTTTCATTGTTGTAGCTATACACTTTTCCCACGACCCTGCGCAGTGCCCCACCTTGCCTACATTTAAGGGCTTTTGGTAGCTAGGTCACTTTACTTCCTATACCTTAACTCTGGGAAAGCCCTAAAAAAGCATTTCAATTTCGCCACCTTAATGAAAAAGATGTATTGCCTTGGATTTTTAGTTTGTTGTTGTTGTTGTTGTTGTTGTTGTTTCTTTTCAGCTGTAATGATCAGCACATATAGATTGTCTTTCACATTGCCGTGGGCTAGTTTTCCACCATGTATTATAGAGACGGGTAATCATATTTTTCCCTGCTCTGATTCGTCTGAGAAGAAACATGGGCTTTTTATTGTGCTGAGGGGACATAATCCAGTTATTCTTTTACCCTACTCTCCTTTCGCGTTAGATTGTATACCTCTCCAGAAGTAAGATATATGCATAGTACAAACAAGGGGACACAAAATAATTATTATTGCCCTCGGTTTGCACATAATAAGGGCTTTAGCCCGAGACATAGGTGCGTGCAAACCATTGCAATAACAACCACTGACAATCTATTCTATATCAATTATACAGCAAAAGGTTGAAACTGTTTACTGACAACCGAAAAATTGGTATTAGTCTTCACAGACAGGCATCATTGCCATCCATAGCAACAACATATATTTTACTCGTCAGTTTCTGATAGAGCAGGACAATGGTGAATGTATGGGAGCTGAAATCCCGATATAGAATAAATAAAACATGCCCCGGCTTTAGGTCCCATTCAAGCTGTAATTAGTTCTACACTCTAACACTCCTATCACTTTTTTTAAATATTTTATTTCTCGTCTTTAGATAAAGTCTGATCTTTCAGACGTTACAAAGTTGATTTCCAGCTATAATTCTACATAATTATTATATAATATGATAATGATAACTACAATGATATACAACTATCTAGCGATCTCACAGTGGAACCAATGACACAACATCTTCCTCTTTTCAATATCTTCTTTTCTTCTACAGGAGTGGGGACCGCCCTGGAGTCCCCAACATCGGTATAGTCTTAACAGACGGCGAGTCCAACCGTGACCCTCAGAGGGTTAGACCCGAGGCCGACTCGGCCAGAGCAGCCGGGATCTCCATGTTCGTTATAGGTGTAGGGAATCGACTCAACAATGCCGAATTGGAGGCCATCGCAAATAAACCAACAGATCGGTATTTGTACCGGACCCGCGACTTTAACGACCTGGAGTATGTGATAGTGAACATCATCAATGTGATGTGTGAGATTACATGTGAGTAGGGGTTTTATTGATGAATTGTATTTGTCATGAAAGGGTAAACGATTATGTAGGACATGTAGAACAGAATACATAAGCAGTGTTGTGAGTCTATTGAGCTTTGAGCTAAGTTCCACTGAGAGATGTCAGCATACGTGTGCTGAATGGTTATAATAAATGGTTATAACAAATGTACCTATTTTAACAAATAACAGTTTTAAGGAAATGTAATGTATATAATGTATGTAATCATACACGTTCTAGAAGTAAAATGCTTTATTTAAACAAAAAGATGCCAGTAAAGGCATTAGTGTTTTAAGGACCAATGATCCAACTTAGAACTGAAACATTGAAATGATATTTGCCTAATTGAAGGGTAAAAAGTTAAAGATGTCAAATATGTAATCTGATTATCTTGACATTCCAGCATCTACCAGCCGACCAAGTTCTCCTAGACCTACGTACACCCCTTATCCTACCCGAACCCCTTACCCTACCCAAACCCCTTACCCAACTCGCACTCCTTATCCTACTCAAACCCCTTATCCTACTTGGACCCCTTATCCTACCAGAACCCCTTACCCAACTCAAACTCCTTATCCTACTCAAACCCCTTACCCTACATGGACACCCTATCCTACCAGAACCCCTTATCCTACTTGGACCCCTTACCCTACTCGCCCACCCTATACTACCCGCCCCACCTACCCCAGTCGTACGTACCGACCACCAACCCCTATACCATCGTCTACTTACCGCACGTCAAGGAAGCCAGGTAGGGAGCAGTGGTTTATTTTTCAACGTTTTATTTGCAATCAAATACTCCTATGGTGTGAATCAAAAGGATTATTTGAAGGTACATTTCAAAAATGAATTTCGGTTCATTCAGAGGAATAGATTTTTTTAACGATTTGTAATAAGCTGCTTCCCACTGTCCTTTGTCCGTTTTCCAACATGGTAGCGATATCACGGGGTTTTATGAATTAATACTTTGTACTTTTGGTAGGCTTGGAATAGTAGGCATTTTATAGATGGACTTAATCACAGTACTATTTACCTCGACTGAAAGAGAGCTTACACTGGAATTATTAATAATAACCTCTATGTAGGATTGTTAGGTGCCGACAATAAGAACTATAATACACAGAATAGAATAACATAAAATCCTGATAATATGAAACTTTACTGAGCTATTTGATGATCAGTTACAAAACTATGACCCCTGGAGGAAGCCAGGGAAAATATTTGATAAAGATAAATCATTACAAAAATATTGTCAACAGTTGTCTGATTTCTCATCATGATACCCCATTACCAAGGGAGATTTCGGTATGTTTATATCTATTCTCACATGAATGTCTAAAACATTGGGCATGTGAAACATAATTATATAATTAATAGACTAGTATCAGAGATTTAGTTTTATAAATCATATCATTCTGTTGCTATCGCTGATCATAGACAGTGTAGTACCTGTACTGCATTACGTGGACTCACAAGAAAACCGCCCTGGTAAAGCGAGCCACTCTGATAAAGAAATTTAAAAAAATACTACAAATAAATTGCCTTCCCCTAACCCCCGTTTGCCTGTACTACTCCCAGCCGACTGCAGCCGGTCCCGTGTGGAGGTGGCCTTCGTGCTCGACTCGAGCGGCAGTGTGGGCGCCACCAACTGGCCCCTGATGATGAACTTTACCAAGGCCCTCACCCGCCTCCTCCCCTACGGCCAGAACCAGGTAGGCACTGAAGGGATTTTATAGGATATTTATAAACAATTGTCTCTTGATACGTTGAGCCAGTGATCCACAATGTGGCAAAACGCAAACCGATTCTCTTCTCTCACGTATTTTTTTTTTTTTTAAATTTTAAAAGACATCAATTTATCAAATCAGAATGTCCTCTCTGTGGTAAACTCTTTTTAACATTTTATTTACCGTAAAAGAATACCAGTTATGTAATAAATGTATTGTCAAAAATGACGTCATGAATAATGGAACTTTTCGATACGTTCTTGATATAGCCAAGGTTCTAAGTATAATGTGCTTGTGTTTTTTTTTTTTTTTTTTTTTTTATTGCTGATTCCAGTATTACACTAGTTCTTCCATCAGACAGGTTGCATATAGTCAATAGCAAATTATAGTATTTAGATGATTCACAATATAACATAATACACACAGAATAACATAGTATGATCCTCAAAATATATACATTGTACAGATTAACAACTGTTACACTGTGCTAATAAATTGCTAAGAAAACGCGGGTTTCAACTATAAAATAATTATTTTAAATATGTTGCCTCTTATTAATTTCATTTTAATCTTAGTAATGGATCAACGTAAAATGAGAGACAGTAGGGGCCTAAACATGTACCTATAATTTGATGTTATTGTTTATTGTACTGCGTTAATCATATTTTTATTTCTATCCCATATCCAGTTCAGCGTCATCACATTTGGAAACGAGGCTACCCTCAACATCCGGTTTAACCAGTACACCGTGCGCACCGACTTCTTCGCTGCCGTCGACCGTATCCGGTGGAAGGACGAGTGGACCAATACTTCCGGTGGGCTGAGAGTCATGCGCGAGGAGCTCTTCCGGTTCCGGTCTGGCGACTCCCTCAAGGTCGGTATACTGGTGACGGACGGAGAGTCGAACAGGGACAGAGCGAGGACGTTACCTGAGGCTCGGCTCGTGCACCAGGCTGGGATTACGATGTTCGCCATCGGTAAGTAGGGTTTGGATCATATTGCAGCGGTGGATCTAGATTTCGGGAAGGGGCCTTAGGGCCGTCCATAAATGATGTCATACGACCAGGGGGAGGGGGGGGGGAGTTGTCCAGTCTCCAGGGGGATGAGGTCAGAACCCCCTGGACTACCCTTGTATAATGAGCTTCAAGAGGGAATTATGTATTGTAAAAAGGATGGTTCAGATCTTAGTCACGATCATTAATGCGCGTAGAGTTATCTTTCGCCTCAGGACGTATGTTGATTGTTGTTTTTAAGATTTCTATTCAACAGCTGTTGTTATGATTATTGTCGTTTAGACCTTCAGCAATGTTGTCATTGTTCTCAGTCATAATCAAAGATTTTATCAAGATATAGTATCATGCATGTGATATAGTATCATGCATGCACGAACTACTCTATACTCTCGTGCAAAATAATTAATGTATCTTGACACAAAGAAGAGTCGCGAATCAAAGAACTTTTTCACTGTTTCAAACCTTCTGCAAACTAACCTTCTGCAAATGTCGACCGTGTTTAATTCGTAAATACTCTCGAATATCTACACACTAACTTAGCCCAAATCTGAGAGATCGTTGAAATCCTAATCTGTAGTTCTCTCTTCCCTCACCAGGCGTCGGACCTAACATCGACCTGCCCGAGTTGGAGCAGATCTCGTCCGACCCGCGCGCCACCTACCTGAGACAGGTCGACGACTTCCGGCGACTCTGGACGCAGGCCGCCCCCATAGCCGACGTCATCTGTACCGCTTCTGGTGAGATTTCTAATTCTGTATCACTCACACTTCATGGTACTTTTGGATTTGAAGAGAAGGAACAGATAGTGAGAAAGCCAGTAGCCCCAGTCAAGTTGTGACGTAATAGAATCGTTCTGCAACCATACTTTTTTATGGTACCCCTAGTCAGTCTGTTGTTTCCTAATATGGCACAAAACAATTGGCGTTATTGACGGTAAGGTACGTTCAAACCTCACCAAGTCAGAACATCATTATGATAATTATTAATTTTTGGTGAAGTTAGGATGAAACCAAAACAGAATGATAAAAAAACATTCTGTCTAGGTTGAAGAATGTAACCAGAAACTTCATAATAATGTCACAATGTAACATCACAGCAGTATGTTGCAGGAGCATTATTGGGAGCCATCAAAATAACACATACAATAAGAACTAATACAGAGCCAAACAGACTCATCACTACAACGTTATAATAACGTCACATGCTCGGCTAGGGCAGTAGTAGTAAAATCGAATTAGGGGGCCAACGTATGTCCATTATGAGGATATCGTTTTAGCTTAGGATATCACTAAGCGTATTAGAATTAATATGTTGATGTAGTAGGAAAGGATGGCATAAGTTTATTTTCATACCGTCCTATATCATGTGTTGTCAAAAGCGTAATAGTGCCAATAATATAGACTCATTATACTACATTGGGTAGATTTTTAAAAATCGCAAGTTGAAATAGAGATGATAAAGGTTATAGAATTATCTTTGTCAAACATGACATGACAGCTTTTTGTTTGTAGACAGACGGTCGTATCTTTGTGATTAATGCTATATCTATGTCTGAATTCCATCACGTTATTTCACCCAGGAGGAGGCGGAGGAGGCGTCAACCCAACCCCTTACCCCACACCTACAACTACCAGGACAAACAGCCTGCTACCTGACCCAAGTTACCAAAGTAAGTAGGATAGCCTTAGGTAACCTAAAAGTCTTCTACCAAACCAGCTGGGTTACCAAAGTAAGTGGGAGATCATAGGCACTAAATACATTGATAAACAATTGCCTAAGACTTATAAATTATAGATGCAAGACACAATATAATTATGGAACATGTTCCAGTTAATAACTGGGGACATACAATAAACGAAAAGGCATTTACATTGGTAAGTTTTCCAAGAATATTCATTCCAGAAAAGAGGCACAATTGTAGTTACACCCAATGACTTTTTAATCTGCCGGTCAAGGGCAGATCCAGTATCTCAAAACGGGTATCACTTCTCGGTAGGTCGCATTTGCGTTTGCTTTATTAAGGTGCCGCAAGCAATTAGCGGTTTTGATACCAACATGTTGGTATCTGAAACTCCAATCATTCCATAGTAAACATATATAAAATAGTAGATGCTGTATGCAAGTACCACAAGCAAGTACCGCAAGTACCTATATTTCACTTTGCGGTAACCTACCGCAAGCAGGTTTCCGACAGGTTGGTTCCGTCTTTGCTACAAGCAAATACCATATAGTGGAATATAGCCTTTAGTCATACAACAGGAAAGCACATAATGTTTCCATGCTTGTCCATAGACCCCATCAAAGGATGGGGAGTACGCTGACCCCCATCCTTTTGTCTGGATCAGTATAATTATAATGATGTTAATGTATTTCCTTTTTCCTTACAGATTGCTACCCACTAGACATCGCCATTATGATCGACTCATCGAACTGCATCGGTGGGCTCAACGACTGGGGGCTCGTGCTGCGCTTTGTAACCGAACTCATCCGCTCACTTCCGGTCGGCCCTAACCAGGTCAGAATCGGGGTCGTGACCTTTGGCAACCAAGGTCGCCTGGAGTTCCCCCTGGAGAGATACCCGTATGTAGACACGCTCCTAGACGCCATATTGAATCTCCAATGGAGCAACCAACGAACTAACATTTCCGGTGCAATTCTGGTCATGCGCAGTGAACTCTTCCGGAATACAGACTGGAACCGGATTTCCGTTCCCAAAGTCGGGATACTTATAACTGCCGGGAAATCTGACCTAGATTCCCATTTGACTACACCGGAAGCCAATGTTGCAAGGCATCAAGGGATTGAGATGTTCACTGTCGGTGTGACGTCACAAGTGGACAGGGATGAGCTAAATGGCATTGCCAATGACCCCGTTTCTGCGCATGCGTTTTACGCAGATCGATTTGATACGCTGTATCAGATCAGAGACAATATTCTACGTTCAATGTGTGCTAGATATGGTAAGTTATAATGAGAAGTCGAGTGTGCAGAGTAAAATATGTTGCTCATCAAATCAGTGTTCCAGTTGAGCACTTCCTGTCCATTGATTTTTTGTTTAGACATGATGAGGGCCTTATATAGAAGTCCGCTATATATATAACACAACAATGTTTAAGTCGACATGGTATAACATGTAGAACATCAAGCTGAATTTAATTTTAGAGTGCTATATCGATATCAGCAGTAATAATCTAAGTGTGTATATCATTGGATAGCTTAACGTCAGTGCACTTAAAATTCCAATACTACTTTGAATATCGGTATGTAAATGTAGTTTGCTGTCCAGCTGTACTTTATTGCGCTACCTGCAATTCCACAACAGGTTTTTATACATATGATTGACATTGGTAATCAACGAATCTTATTTCAGACCCTGGACTGGGTCGCCCGGCCACGCCTCCCCTTGTTACAAGCCCCTCCAGCACACCCACTACCACAACGGCAGGAGGTGAGCTACACATCTAGAACAATGAAGCTATTCTGCGCGAATGACCTTTAAGACCTTTAAGTTTCTGTAAATGGGGCCATTGAGGTTTCCTAAAGGTGATGGAAAGGTCAGCTTTACAAGACCTTTCCAAATCTTTTCAGGTGACCTTTAAAATTTATAAAAGATCTTGCAAAGTTATTGGAAAGGTGACATATCCTATGCCTTTAATGAACCTCAATAACCCCATTTACAAAATTAAAGGTCCCTAACAGTCTAATTTCACGCAGTGCTAGAAACTAGCGTATCAATATCAATTTTCATAGGCCTACGACTGAATTGTCTCCAGTAAACAATGTGATTATTCCACACAGTTGATATCTACTTAATGTTATACGTCACTATATCAATTCCCTTTTCTGAATGTCCCACCCCTCTTCCTGTGAAGGCCCAGTTGTTGATAATCTGATTGTAAAACAAGAAGTGTATTACAATCAAATGGATCATCCAACCTACCTACTACTTGGTCGGACTGTAGTTGATTGTAACTGTAGATTTTGTTTTGGCAATTTCAAACATGTTTTAAAATTTTTTCACGCATCGGAATCTTTATTGAAACTCAAAAAATCATGTGTACAATGTATTTGATGTTAATTGACAATGATCTATTTTAGATGATGTCATTGTCATAGGCTAGACATAACTTCAATTTTTTAAAAAGAATGAGCCATTTTGTATTGAATTAATGTGATCCTGTATATATTTTTCATGTTCATAAGTGTATTAACTCTTAAAACCAAGAAAAACCTTGAAAATTATTACTTATAAAAACCTTTTAAAAAAAGCCAACCCTTCTACTTTTCAACCTCCAGATGTGTGGAGTCCGTGGACGAGCTGCTCCCGGCCCTGTGGGGGGTGCGGACGGATGTGGAGGTCCCAGCAGTGTCAGGACGGCGCCGGCCACCTCAAAAAGTTAGTGATAAAATTATTGGTTGTCATGAAAATAACCGTTTAATGCTAGTTTGTAATGAGCAGCTATTCATAGATTCATTCAGTGTGAGCTTTCATAAGCCATTGTAGTTGTAAATTTAAATAGAATCTAATTTGGAGGTACATTTCCAAACTGATCGATCAGTTCGGAAATGTTCCTCCATGGCATCATAACAGTTTTTGAGAACTACATAGATTTATCGCTATATAGATAATATGTTTGCAAAGGAACCATTTTGATAAGCATTTTATTCTTTTATATTTATTTCTTTTCTTTCGTACCATAGACACCTAACAAAATGTTTGTTCCTGAAACAAAATGCATCCTACACATACATAATCATTTATTTCTAATCCCGGAAAATATATTTTACAGTTGTGGTATACCAGAGGAGAAGCCATGTAATTCCCGGCCGTGTAACTCCAACGACGTCTGCACCTACTACGTAGCGTGGCGACAGTACAACAGGTAGGGAATTTTCTTTCGTTTCTCAAAATAATAACAATATTTTACATAATTATTATCATATAAACGGAAGCCCTTCCAGTTGTACAGATACCAAAACTAGTCTAGATATTACAGAAATAGCTTTATGTACAACTCTATTACATGAGCGGTTATTCAGTCTGTTGTTTCTCCGCAGATTGCAAACTTTTCCCGAAATTTGAAATTTGAATATTAAATGGACGGGGTGACGCCATAGACTTAAGCTTGAAACCTCGCGTCCAAAACTAACAAAAAAGTAATTGAAGTGCCCCCGCCTCTCAGACTTACATTTCTCCTCTCATTGGTGTCATGACCCGGCAGGAGGCCCATAAGTCCCGCATAACCCTAATTTTGGTGTCTGAATACCATGGAATCATCCATACTCAGATAATTAAAGGGGGCCAAAACCAATAAATTCAACAACATTTTCCAAACTCATGTAATCATGGAAATTCATTCATTGAGTCTATTTCTGGTTAATGTTAAAATATAAACCATGAAATATGGTAAAATAATCATTGAAAACATGTTTTCCTTGCACAAATCAATTAATGTGGATCCAAAATGTTTGTTTACAAACAAATGGCAATTTAACCATAATTATCTCATGGAATTCTACCTTGGTTTGAGCTAGTTTTCAGAGCCAATACTTTACCACTGACCTTAATTAGAATCACTTTCCATATTTCTCTACCTTTCTGAGTTTTGAAAAATCTATCATTTTTATTGGTGTTGACTCCCTTTTATATTTCTTATCTATGTATAATTGGTATATTATACTTCTTTCAGACCGTGCCAGCCGTGCTGCTACGGCTATGAACCAGACTACACTCAGAACGTGTGCATACCAACGTAGTTCTCCACTAGGATCGCACAAAACGACAAATCAAACCCACAAAACTGTGGCAGTATACCGAATCAGAGTTTGTACTGTTTCAAAGACAATCAACCTTATGAGCTGCCATTGATATTGTATTTTACAGGGCCTTATTTTTAGTAACTTATTAGGCTAGTCAGTCACCAATCAGTGAGATATGATTATAAAGTGTCCTCTTGACTAGCAACTCTAGATCTGTCTAGAACCAAAAGTAGTAGTTTTACGGCAAAATAACCTCAAGGAGTGACAGCTAGGCATGTTTTTTTGTGGCAGATCAAATCACTCTTCATCGAGTCACTGATCATATAACAAAGATTAGTGACCAATACACCTTATTAGTTACAAAAATATGTGACTTGGTCTTTTTTCAGCTCATATTTTCATAAATTATAAGTGCCATCAGTCACTAGTCTGTGTATTATATAAGTGACTTACAATGATTAGTGATTAATATGAAAATAGAGGTAATATCATTCCATACGACTGTCCTACCTAAAATGTAGAAAAACAATCTTCTCAACCAATGGAATTTATTATAATGAGACACAATATATCAATCAATGACTGATTAGTCTGATAAGTTACAAAACTATGTGCCTTGTTTGATTGAGAGCATGTTGGCCGGTGTAATAAAAACTAATTTACTAGTGACCATCATATATATATATCTGATTTATATCCATTCTCTGCATGACTGTCACATAAATTGTGGGTTAAGATGCAAGACGAATGTTTCCAAAAGTCCCATTCTCATGACATTTTATATTGTCATAGTAGTTTATCGTTCCTTACTGGAGCCTTATCATTGTGTACCCGTATATATGCAAAGAACATTTTATATATTATACTATGCTATGAACAACTGTTATATGGTGCAGACACAGCATTATTGGAATGCAACGGAACCGAAAATGTGCTTGGTTACAGAGAAACAAATACTGAAAAGATTTGCGATTGCCAAAATCCAATGACTACAACTAGTAAATTGTAAGAATGTTTGTAAAGGTAACAAGAGAAATATTTGTGTTGCTTTCTTTCAATTTCTATGTCTTTTTACTCTGTATGAATCAGCTAACGATGGCAATGTAACTCAATGATAGATTTTAAGTTGTCAAAACATCTGTCATTGAAAATGCAAGACCTGCATGTCAGTGTAATTAGTTTAATAACTATTTTCCATGGGTAAAAAAAGTCAAGTTGTGGTTGTTTTCCTCCAGCTGATGTCTTAGGGAAATGTTTCATATTGGGATGAAAAGTGCACAACATAGAGTTTGGTGAACGCATGCATTTGCACTGAGAACTACACAAATACTGTGAGAATTTGTTTTGTATCATTTACAGTGGACATGAAGTTTTGAGAAGTAAATTCTTGTCATAGGAATGTAGCTAGAATTTATAGAATATGACGGACACTTGAGGTTTGATGTACCATGAAGTGCTTGGTATGTCAATTTAACAGGTATTCCAAGGATATTGTACTAAGAGAAAGATACCAGACTCCTGCCAGTTCCTACCTTAAGCCTCATACCCACTAGGACACTTATCAGTTTGCGGACCCCTTTTGACAGCCGGCCGGCAAATTTTGAGTCAGCCGAACTTCTGATTATAAAAGGCGATCATGTGTGGGTATGCCTTGCCAATTAAGAGTTTGCTGATTATGACCGTGAAATAGGCCAGTTCTGACAATCATTCGGCTGACGCTTACCACAAAATATATCAAACATGTTTGATGTTTGGGAGTTGGTGGATTCAAACTTCACAAACCAGTTGGCTGACTTTGAAAGTTTGCCTTGTTGGAATGGGCCTTAACTTTCTTGATGTAAAAGCTACTGGTGCTACCCAATGCAAAAGGATGCTGCAATCTTATTTAATCATGGGAAAAAAAGGAACATAAACTGCAATTTTTTAGGTTTCAGTAGTTCTGTAAGGCCAATCAATATTACACCGCTAAAACGACTGGACAAGCTTGCAGGCAAAAGTGATATCTTTCTTTAGGTACAATGTCAAAGAGAATACCTCCTATCAACTCTGGCATAAGTATGATGTGTATAATCCTCCCACTATGGGCAATTTGACTTATGAATATTGAGACACTAGATTTGTGATGATGGTTGCTATAATCTAATAGAATATTTGGAGATATTCAGAGTATGTCTAGCATGTATGAATCAAAACTATTTTCCAGAAATGTATATTGCATGCTTATTGATATGAGGGTGAACTTATATACATAGATTTCGAATATTGATTCTTATAACTGCCTAGAATATATCGCAAAATGCCATCACATTATTCGTACCCCGAATTACTTTGAAGGTGCAATTTATAATGGATTTTTATACTTACATGAACAAATGGTCAGGGTGTTTACACTGCACGAAAAAAGACCTTTTAGGACCTTTAAGTTTGTGTAAATGGAGCCATTGAGGTGTGCTAAAGGTAGTGGAAAGGTCATCTTTACAAGACCTTTCCAAAACTTTTTCAGGTGACCTTTACAAATTCATTAAAGATCTTGCAAAGGTATTGGAAAGGTGACATTTCCTATGCCTTTAATGAACCTCAATGGCTCCATTTACAAAATCAAAGGTCATTAAAGGTCTAATTTCGCGCAGTGTTACCTTTTATCTTCTAGTGGATTTTCCAAAAGGCTATTCAATCCCTTTCATAGTTATCATGGTTATACTGAATTAGATTCCAAACTTTTGGCCTGGTTTCGCCAGATTGTTTGACCTTCTCAATTTGGCACTAATATTGTTTCTACTTGGCATTGATCCTACATTCTAATTTGTTTCCTGTATACCTTTTCATGACGTGTGCATTATCAATTCAGACAAAGATACATAATCAGGCTAATCAGTGACTAATCAGTGTGTTATCATTAGCATCTTCCGATTGGCGATTCTGTCTGTCACATGAAATAACGATATTTTGTCAAAATATCCTCAAGGGGGATATTTAGATTTCATTATGTGCCTTTTATGACATACAGATTCATAACATGCTGATTAGTGACCTAGTAGCCTGACTAGTAACGAAATTGTATATAGCCCTGTCAATTCAAAACAAGTTACACAAATG
Source organism: Lepidonotus clava (assembly GCA_936440205.1). Lineage (NCBI taxonomy): Eukaryota > Metazoa > Annelida > Polychaeta > Phyllodocida > Polynoidae > Lepidonotus > Lepidonotus clava. The sequence continues at coordinate 14,418,305 of OW387138.1, forward strand.
GGCCCAAACAAGGAGCATTGATATTTAAAAGTATAATGGCAGAAGCTTTATTGGTTATTTGCCTTAGTATCCAACCTCTTTATTACACTTTATAGGGTTGTTTGGGTGAAATTTGATACAGTTTATAACTGGTGTACATATACTATCACTATTTATACCTAGCAAGCTTCTCCTATATTATATCTAGAATACTGGGTAGCACCTCCTGTGGACAAAATACTTCACTTTAAATTTTCAAACAATCATTCATAAGTGTTATCATTTTACAAAATAATATTATGTCAGATGCACTTTGATTATCATATCTTCATATTTTATGCAAAATGTTAGTTTTCAAAACACTGGAAATATGTTTTTTATCATTGCTATTAGGTACAAGATAATTGATTTATGACAGGGGAAAGAAAATAACAATAATCAAAAAGAAAACCATAGCCTACATGTATAAATATTGCATTGGATTTGTCCCTCACAGAATTAATACTGCCAGTGCTGTTATAGTTAGATATTTTGTATAGAAAAGTAGTTGAGATAACCTGTGATCTTTATTCTTTAACTTTGCCTTCTATCTCACAAGAATTGTGCTCATCTATAGAAAAGAAAACTTATTATAATTAGGACATCATCTTGTGATTAAAATTTATTGATATATTTCAACATTAATATGGAAGGGTTTATTAATATATTTATTATCTGTGTTCTATCGCATCATGTGCCCTGTCGCATAACGGAAGGAACGATATCGCTCTTTAAAACAGCGGGGGTTTGGCAAAGTCTCCCTGTTATATGTGAAATACGACATCAATTTTCACCCATTTCTAATCAATTTTCCGGGATGAAAATTTCAGGGCTTTAAGATCTAAATGTCTTGTTTCCAGAACTTTTTACAGAATTAAAATCGGTTGAGCAGATCAGCTGCAAATCAACAGGGGGCACCATCGCAACAGGGAGAACTCTCCTAACAGGGAGAGGGTGCAAACCATCGCTGTTGCCAAACCCATTATGCGACAGGGCAATGACCATACAACAGTGATGAAAATAGCCAATCCCTTGCAACAGGGACAGGGCTGTTAATATAAGTCCCACTGTTTAGTTGTATCCAATTTTAATACTGTAAACTATTATAGAAAGAAAATAGGCATAGACCTTAAACTTAACCCTAAGTGAAGTAGGCTCTATGATGTGTGTTTTTGTCAAGGACATTGTTTGTTTATTTTTAATCACTCGCTGTTGATTATGCGACGGGCCATGGCTGTTATTTCTTGTTAGGTCAAAGCAATGTGCTGGCACACTACTGACTGTTAAATGGGGTCGTTGATTATTTTAGAAGGATAACTATCACTCATTTTCCATTCACTGCTAAACCTGTTTTATTATAATATCATTTCAGCTTATGTCTTCGATCAATGTTAGTCGTTTTGTCTGTTGTCACAGGGTATATTCTAATTTATTGTACTGCCTCGCAGAAAGCATTGTCGTTTCTGAACTCCATATACGTATACCTTGAAATACATGGCTATATATGTGAATACATATATACTTTGAATAGCTTTATTAATAAAACTTGACATCCAAATAAACACAGCATTGTTCTTTGTTCTATTCAGCAGATTTGTCTAAATCAATTAAATTCTCACTACATATGTACACTTCTATCATATCAATTAAGGTAACTTTGTCAGTAATGTTGTTAAAGTGTTTGTTAAAGTCACCCGAAAATTTTGAACCTCATACAAATCCCATTTATTGCTTTTGATGTAGATTTTGATAGTTTTCAGTTCACCATATCTATATACCTTTTATAGTTTATACCCCACCAACTTAGACTGGTAAAATCTATTTCTTCTATAATTTTGTTTCGCAACATTCTGTCCCTTTTGATCACTACAATGTTTTTTTTAGAAGCCTCGAACCTTGGTTCCGGATGGTTTCTCAGATTATTTAGACGGCACTATATACTAGACCGTACTTTGACCACCCTTATCATACACATTAGTGCTCCTCATATTATGAGTCATTATTATTCTAATTTTAAAAGGAAATTGAGATATTTGTTAGAAATATTAAATCATATAATATAGTGTTAGTCTATGTGCGGATCACCTTTTCCGAATCCTAGACCCGTCCTACCACAATGATGGTCAAATTTGTTCTTTTACAATATGTTTTGATGGAGGAACATTAAAAATGGCCCCTATACAAATATTTAACATTGGAAACATCACTCACTTTCGAATATTTTTCATAGACGTTTTACATGAGAAAGACCAGACTGTGAATGTTCAGTATGGCTGTTTGGAACTGTATGCGTGCATTTTGAGGCTAGCCCGAAAGCGTTTTATGTGAAATTAATGTGTATTCTGATGATTGATTATCTACCGTTATATTGACCACTACAAAGTTTACCTCACCAAACTCCCTCATGATTTCACCTTTAAGATAGCCCGAAGAAACCATGGGAAAACTACAACAGATTTCACCTGGTTGGCCTAATCACTGGATGAGTTACCAAAAGATGGCCCAAGCAATTGGTTTTCCTTCAACACTGAAATTTCCTGTTAAATAATTTGGTTTTACAGTGCATTAGCTATGCTACTACCTGATTTTATACTGGATTATTTTTTCCCAATACATTGATTTCGGATGGGGGAGGGGAAGAATCACAAAGAGAAAACATGATACATGTGCATGGAATTGCTTGTGCTCACTAGAGAACAATTTGTTATAGTAAAATAAAGGCTTTCACGAAATTCTCAGGTTCTTGAAATCCTTAAATTCCGTGAAATTATTACTCTGGCGAACATTGATATTACTCCGCGAAAGATCAGGAATCTTTTTTGGTCTCCGACCCAGGAAACATGCCAATCAACTTCTCTATAGTACCCATCCATCAACACAGTTCCCAGTATGTGACAGGACTTCTGATTACCCTGGTAGTCAACCTGGGGCAGGTAAATCAAGTGTACCTGGTTTTAGAAGCACGGGTAAAAAAGTCAATGTGTTTATGGACCATAAATAAGTCTAGGTGTGATGTCTTTACATACGTACACACTTGAGAAGGGACTGCACATTTGAATGAGATGTATCAGGTGCTGGTAAAATGATAGCTCCATATAACTATGTTTTTTTTCTTTTCTCTGTGTTCAGTACAAACTGAAATGCTTTTTTTTTTTTTTCTTTATTGAACTATACTCAATTACATGAATCGATCTTCCGTACAGGTGTAAACAAGAAAACAATACAATGAATGACTTATGAATACATAACTTAGCCACCACATATTTAGCCTAGCTAGCTAGTATCAGCATCGGCAAACATGGGAGACAAGCCATAATGATCAAGATGATATACTTTATGATTCAAACATGACATGTCAATTTTAAGTGTTATAGTATATAGTATATTATCAGCAATCACAATTGATAACCATGCCTTAAGACCACACCTCTGGTCCAACACGGACCAACACTAAGTCACAGTTCTAAGTTTTTTTTATGGCTGTTTTAAAGGATTGCCTCGAAGGTGCATTTTTTTAATTCCATAGCCTTTTACTTGCCTTTTCTGCTAGTTTGTTTTTCAACAATTTCATTAATCTAAACAATAAAGTAAAGACAACATGTATGCCTTATTTGAATGGGAATTTTCTCTGAACTTTGCCTGATGATGTCTACAAATTTCCCAGAATACATCTTTTCCGAAAGCGTGGTGTCCTGCTAGTGGAATGGCTGAAATAATAAATTGGGATATATTTGTTAGTAAGGCTTCTATGGAAGGGGTTAACCAAGCAGGTTTATGAGAAAGATGTATACACCCCAGGGACTTTGTATAAGCTGTATTGAAACATAGCACGTTGATACACGTAGGCACACCTTTTTGTCTCCATGCGAAGATAGAGTCTCCACCAAAAGGAGGGGGTCAGAACCCCCTGGACCCACCCCCCTCCAGGGCTCGCCCCTACCACTTGATTTAGCCAAGCTAGCTTGCGACATAACAGAAACGTTCTACAACCATACTTATTTAGTCAGTTTGTTACTTGGCATGTAACAATAACATTAAAGATGTACATACGTTATTATAATGTCACACCTCCAGCTGGGGGTTTAGGCCTACAGGTGTATTGAAAAAGTGAAATCAATGAATAGAGAATTTAAACCACCACCAGGTGGCAACCTTGTACCAAATACAATAAATAGTTAAAGAACTCAACACAAGGGGACGTGACTACCAATAACTCTACACCACCTGTCATATTACACTAAACCAGGTATGCATTCTATAAATATTTGGCGATAATTATTGTCAAAGCATGTCCATAAAAATTTCACGATACTCGAAAAATTATTGCCAAGGCCTCAAAGCTGTGTTGTGACAAAGACTTCAAAATATTGCAGTTTTGAAAATATATATTTTCACAAACATTAATATATCAAAATATGTATGTGACCCCAGAAGAATGCTGTATAATATAAGTTTGATTAAAAAATAAATTGAACAAAAAAAATGAAATACAAAAGATTCATATGGCAATAACATTTTTTTGGTATTATATTGTATCTTATACAGGATTATCGCGAATTTTTCATTAAATCCACCCTTGCTCTCACCCAAACCATCGATCGTCTCCGATACGCTCCAGTGCAGAGGTCACGGTTGAGTGAAGAACCACTCATTTGCTTCCCTGCCCCTCGACAGCCCCCGGTGATTGATTCTTTTATAACAATACTAGTGGAATCTTAATTTGCCCGGTGGCTACAACTGATAATATTGCCCTTTGCATTGAATTATGACACGGGGATTTTCCCAAATATTTATATACTCGATTTCAATTTGGATATTTCAGATTTAGAAGCAGGGGCTCAGACGCGAGGGCAGATAACTCATATGATTTAGCATTTTCTGAATCAGAAATGGTTTAATACATACAGCCTAAATAGTTTATGATCCATAGTTTATGATATTCATAGAAATGAGGATACTTCACAGACTTCTAGACTAGTTTTATAACTATGGAACTCTCTTATTTACTGCCAGACCATGGGATTTGACCAGAATTTCAGTTGCATTGTCCAATGGATTACCTCCCTCAGGACAGAGTCCTATGTGACCTGGTTCAAGGACAGCGCGTATCAATGTTTTATGATATATAGTTGGTGCCATGAACCTCTCAAGCAAAGCGATTCATGCACGTGAGACCAATAGTTACCATCGACAATGAGAATACTCACACTGAAAGTAGGGAACTGCAGTGCCAAACTACTATGCCACGTTTAATGTTAAAGCTATATCTCAAAGAAACACAAATCGATACAATTTCCCTTGAAGAAGTCTCGAGTTTATTAAGATTCTATTGAAGAAGTCTTAAGTTTTCTGTCAATAAATCTATTCTATGGGAGTCTTTAGAAAATATGTCACTTAAGCTCTGACCTTAGGATCAGAGCTAATCTCTTGAATATCTTTTCGGTGGGAATCCATTTGTATGAGATTCCCACAGATGAAAATAGTCTTATTACATATGCAATATTATGTATATAATTGTAGTATTACTGATTCCGTGTGGAAATGATGAGACTCGTATGCACTATCATTATCAAAAAAACTGGGTCAAAATATAACTAATGAATCTTATAGTTTTGCCAAATTTGACAAAGATAACGCATACGTATGTTTTACTTCTAGAGCAATAATCACACAAGTTTATTACATAAAATTTAAAATATTAAGCCAGCTGAATAATTTTACAAGGGATGAGGTCGCAGAAGGCTACGATAATACAACATTTACAATGTTCGCAGATCATAGAGGCCTACAATAAACCATTGCCACCACGGCGAATGGGGCTTCAGGTAGACTCCACAGTGAAATTGGCCTGAACAGGAAAACCCATGACACCCTTCTATTCAATGCATTGTTAGATATAATTGCTGATCAATAATTGTACATTAATGGAAAGCCAGCAATTAGCTCCAAACAGTGAACAACAGAACACAGATGGGCATTAGTGGGGTCAAAATGCACTTGAATGGATCCCTAGAATGGCGGACAGTCATCCATCTTGTCCCATGTTATAAATATTTGATGATGACAGTGTCATGGGAGTGTCATGGGAGTGTCAAAGGGTGGGTCAGTCACTGGGTCAAACCCATACCTGTGATACACCTGAATGGTTTCACACCTTTCACACCTTTCACACCTGTGCCATGCATTATGTACCTGAAGGATAGGTTGGTGGCACTGACTCTATATTGTAATGCGTTAAAATAGTTAAGCTTGTAGGTATTCTGCAAATGATGTCACTTCTCAAAAAATGATCAAGCTTTAATTATTCACAAACGTAAAATAGTATACAAAAAAAGCAAGTATTCATGCCACATGTATTTGAAACAAACTCTCCGTGTAATAAGTGATACTCATTATCACTGTGTATACCGAAAAAGTGACAACAAGGCCACTTCTGCAAAGGGCTGTGTTAAGATATGCGATATTTTCTTTGCGATTTGCTACCCACGTAGTGTCGCAGATCATAGCACATAATCAGGGATATTTTCACTAAAATTAGCCAACATGTTGGTAAACATTTCCTGACAATTGGACAAATAGTTTCGATCAGGATAGTTTATATAAGTCTTGGTCTGTTCTGCGTTTCAAATAAACACTGAGAATATTTACATAACCATGACCCAATAAACTGATTCTACCTCAAATTGATAAACTGTGTAATTAATTATTTAATTGCTAACGAGTTTGGGACTGTATATCACAATAATCTGTTAACATGTCGTTCAGTCTGTTATGTGGTGTTATTCTGTTCATCAATTCGTGAGGTAAAATGGAATTGTATAAAAGGATCGATTTACAAGTCTTAGTGAATCAGGGTATGGTGAATATGGAATTAATTCCTAGTAACGATTTAAATATTTACCATTTGCCTTATAATTGTGAAGAGGTCCTGAATTGGAAATCAATGAGCATTGATAATCAATGAAAATGGGATAGCAAGTCATCTCGATTTGGATATTTGTATTAAGTCATAGAAGAAGTTTTAGCTAAAGAACACACTCCAATGGAAATACAAGCTCAGTTAATGTTTAAATGAGGGTGCACTAAGCTTTGATAAGCATAGATATGCAGAATGTATAACATCTATGAATGTATTTTAAAATTTCAATAAGCCCTTTTTAATTGTCTTTAGAAACATTGAAAGCACTCTGCTTTTTTTTTAAATCGGAGGATTAGATAAATATCCAGGTTATTAAACCTGTGCCTTTTTTGGTGATTAAATGCCAACGTGGAAATTTTCATAGAAAATATCTTATCTACTATTGCGGAAATGCTTGACGTGTTGCTGCTTAAATCTAGCACACCTCTTCCTTTCAAAGTCATGGATCCGCAGCTGACGGGCTCTTACAACACCTGCAAAAAGGGGTGCACCTAAAAGTTAAACTTAACGCAGACAGTATTGTTGGTATGTCCGTCTAACTTCAGTTCTATGGTCGAATTGACCACCTGGTTGGGTTGGGTTGGTCTTAGATAGAGGACGGGTTATATAACTATGGTTGAGATATGACGCTGGCTGACTGGAGGATTTATAAAGCTTGACTGGCTTCTTTAAGGGACAGGACAATGAGTTAATCCTTTAACTCAACAACAATACCCTAGAGGGTTGGGGACGATAGAAGGCCACTGGATCAGTGGGAAAGTAGGGCTACCCAGCCAACCTGTGACATAACAGAGACGTTCTGCAACCATACATTTTTGGTCAGTTTGTAACTTACTAAGATGGCAAGTAACAATTATATTGTCATTAATATCTCACCAAATCAGAACGTTCTTATAACACTATTTTTTTTGGGGAGTATGGACAAAACTAAAATAGAACGTCATAAGAACATTCTGTTTAGGTTAAAGAACCAGAATGTTATAATGATATTGCAGTGCAATGTCACAGTGGTATGTTGCAGCAATGTTATTCGGAGCCATCAAAACAATGCAACAAGAACCATACCAGCACATTGCTGCAACGTTATAATAACGCCACCTGTTTGGCTGGGTATACCACTGGGGCAACTAAATTCTATTACACTTCTGGTTTAGAATATTTTAGCTTGAAAATCTTTGGCCATTTATCTTTACAATAATATAGCTGGAAAGCAATTTCCATTCTTCTATCAGGAAACTAGATTGATAGTATAATACCGAAGGAAGACAGCAAATTCCGCCTATACACTTGCACTCACCAACTAGTATATGTAAGGTATTGGTCTATAGTAGTATACGACTGTTTCGTGCCCACAAAATACACTTTCCCCTGACTTTTCTTCCTCAAAAATCTCACACTAAACCAGAGGACATTCCTGTGCACTTTGTGACCATGGCCTTGTGGTCAGATTATCTTAACACAAGAATCTTTATGGGAGTGGCATAAATGCCTTCCACAGCCGAGGAAGTCGTTTTATCAGTCTGGCAGCAGGTGGTATAGGAACTGGTATAGACATCTGAATGTATTATTTATCTATTGGTCTGGCTTGGTTAATCACTATTTTTCCCAAAAAATACTATTACTTTTACATTTATTGGGCATTCACAAAAATAAAAATAAGGATGAGTACATAGTGATTATAAGATTGTATGCATACTTAATTCTATCTTCAATTCTTCATGGAATTAAGCTGTACTTAATCCTCCTTGTATCTTTCTAGGCACATGTAAATTCATACCTTCACGTATTCTCCTTTATATAAACAAATGTATATTTTTTCATACACTGATATACAGGTTACTCTATATGTGTCTAAAGCTGTATACCCATAGGACTGAATCCAGCGAGTGTCCCATAACAAGTCAAGGAGAAAGATAGGGCTAAAAAAAGCATTGCCATATGATTAGTAATTTTGTAATGGGCCAATTTGTTCTGGCAATTCATGTCGAGCACATACATTTCTTTTTTTTTGTAGTGACAGGCGTTCACTCAAGAACACCATCGGCCTCGGTAGACCTAACGGTAATAAGGATTTAGGTAATGGAATAATAGAAAACATAATGATAAAATAGACGAAAATGCTCTTTGGGACAGTATACCACAGGCCGATTTTGATGCTGCCGATTTTGAACTTGGTCGATTTCTTCTGATAATATTGCATGGAATATTGCATCATATAAAAGATTTGAAACATAGTTATAAAGCCTTTCTAATGATAAACAAATTGTGTATACTTAGCCATCATTTACCCCGCCAATTATTAAAATCAGTACTAAAATCGACATATGAAATATAGCCTTTGGAAGATGACTCTATGCTCATACACGTTACAAGAGACAACATTGTAGAACTTCAACTTGTCCGTGGACTTACCTGACCCCTTCTATTAGAGCCAATCATAGACCAATTCTAGGCATCCGGAAATGATGGCCCCCGTTTTTAACCTCTAGCTAGACGGTTTCTTAATAGGGACGTGCCCTCCTTGTCCCGACTGAGGACAGGTGTGGGAGTATGGCCTGGGGAAGGGGTGGACTCATAATATTATATGTTTTATGTCTTGGAGGAAATGAAAGTTTACAAAAGAAAAAGTATCTGCTGTGGGCAAAGGCCGAGGAAGCGGAGGCGGTATACTAACAAGATAGAAGAGTGCTATTCCCCCAGGAAGATTAAATCTTTTAAGACTTACCCCGTGGGGTCCAGGTAAGAATAGGCCCCCAATAGCCCCTGCTGATCATAGAAGACGACGATAGGGGGGACCCTACACTGACCAAGTGGTCCTTTGGGTTCAATTCCCGGTAAGTGCTTGGTTCAGTAAGGGATGAGGCACAGCAAAAATGATTTCTAGGTTTTGATCCCCTGCTGTTTGCCCGCCCCGTTACCTTCATCTCATATATTTGATCACCAAAGAAAGAATTTGTCCCAACTTGCTTTTGCCATGAAAATGACCCTGGCTGTCGGTACGGCTAAAAGACCCAACACTCACTCACTCACTTTTTTAAGGCTTTCCAACAGTTCGTGCGCTCATTTCTTCTTAAGAGCTAGCAATTCTTGTGTGCACCTTATATTAGTTAAACTATGATTCATGAATGCAGATTGGACAGTATACGTGTGTGAATCTTTTCTAGGATTTACAGACTAGAGCAGTCTGTTTGGGTAGTGGTCACGTTTCCTGAAAACCTGAATATATGGGGGAAGGAAGTCTAATAGTCCCCACCCCGACCACACTAGCCAGGAGCAAGCCATTTCATTTCATTGCAGGGAAGTATATTTCATGTATATATAAATTTCCCTCTGGAACCCATTAGGGTCATCTGTTATACATGACCCAAGTAATCTGGTAATATTATAATATTTTGGTGTGTATTAAATTGTAAATTTTTAGCAATCAAATACTTTTAACCCAATAATAACTTCATGCATTCTGTAGTAGAGTCTACTGATATGTTCTGAAATATAACATTTTCCCAAACTCTTCTCTTCACTGAAAACACAGAGTCGTCAGGATGACGACTTTAATGGTGCCAAAACCAACAACCCTCTGACGACCTTGAGGGGGGTCTTCTGACGACCCTAGGGTTGTCAGTGAATGGTGCCAAAACCCACAACCCTGGGTCGTCAAAAGGGGCAGCAAGGTCGTCACCTTATACTTTGACAACCCAATGACAACCCATGGGTTGTACTGTTCTACAACGTTTTTCTAGGAGGCTGAGGGATTCGAACCGGGGACCTTTTGCATGACAATCAAGGACATTAGACCCCTTAGCTATGGGGCCTTGTTCTTGGATCAGTGGTCCTGGGGCAATAGGTTCGTAACTGGGTCAAAACTTGTTTTGAGGTAGTAGCCCCAAGTGAAAATGTCCATGCTATACATGTCAGGAAAGTGTGTGATGATTACAACATATTCTAGGAATTTACAAAGAGTTTTACCTTTTTTTTCATACTGAAAACCCAACAGATAGATTTTGCTAAAAACTTGCATAAATGATAATTAGGCCCATCTAATGCTGTAATGGTATAATTATATGGGCAGAGTCCACAGCAATGGGTGTGTCAAATGGACGTCCATAAATGGCTATACAAAATAGTGCCAGGGGGGATTAGGTCAGGGTTGAGAGAGGCCTGACGGCTGTCCATGCTAAAAGGAAGCAAGTGAGGATTAGTTGGACGTCCATTCAAAGACACCCCTATTATACCATTATTATGTAATCTGTTGGACCCCTTCTGTAGAATCTAATAATAAATTGTTGCAAGGTACCTGTGGGACAATCATAAAATAATTGTAAACAGGGTATTTATAAGACACATATTTAGGGCCTAGGTCGTCGTAAGTGCAAAGTAATATAGGCAAGTTGGCTTAATTCATAAAGAAATTATGGATTTGTATAGATATAAATAGATGGTAATAAAAACAAGATATTTTGCTACCTTTCCATTGTGTCCATAGTTACTATAACGTTATGGTTTATTTTTTATGATGCTGGAATGACAAGCATGTCATTTACTCTATGAGCTTGAGGCCTACTGTGTTTCTAGTCGTAGACTATGGCTCCATGACAATCAAGCCAATTATAGGGGGCAGACAGAAAGATGCCTGGGACCATGGGTTCCACAGAGCAGTGGTCCTGCTACCATCGTCATGCATGAGTATTCTTGATTCGTTTCTTCAGATCACTCCCATGTATTCATTTTAATGCCCTTTAACATGTGTTTATGGCTATACAGAGAAATTCTTGTAAACTAATTATTACTAAAAAAAATTGTTGTTGATGGTAATTCTGGATAATTATATTCAAACATTTTTCACGCTTCCATTATTTTCAATATCATAGGGGGTGGTGTCCCTTACATAATAATTGTCAAGCACAAGTAATCTAGAAAAGTGGGTATACTACGTGGACCCCCTTTGCAACTATGGACCTTGCAATGTCCATCTGTAAATGGCCCCCTGGTCGCAGGGACTTACAGACTGAAACGCTGCATACTTTGGAATGCAGCCCTGTGGGATATAACAGCCAGTTTTACCCTAGGTATGCATAATTCAATACCAATTTCTCTGACGACCTTTTTGGCTTAAAGTTGTCAGTCAGTTTTGACAACTCCAGGGTCGTCAGAACACCATAAAATATGCACTGACGACCTTGTGACAACCTTCAGAGGTTGTCATAGGGTCGTCACTTAACATTGATGAGACCTAATAGACCCATGACAACCCCAAAGTTGTCATTTGGCCATGTATAACGACCCTTTGACAACCTTTTGAGGGCCCCCTGACGACTCTATGTTTTCAGTGTTGCATTGACCGTGAGCAAAACCGCGCAAAACTATGCACGTTGTGAAAATAAATGCGTTTACATTACACCAGTCATTAAGATATAGACGGATGACTCAGTGAGTTTAGCCTATCCCCTCCCACCTGACATAACCCCAAGTTTTATTATGGGGATATCTGTAGGTAAAAGGTGTATACATGGGTCACAGTGGTAGGCGCTTTCAATCATACTTTCCTGTCATCCCCTCTCCCCGTCTGCCCGATTCCAGGAACTCTACATTATATGAGAGTCTCAGATAAAATTCAGAAACATAGAAAGAATTTACATTGAAAAAATGATGAGGAGAATGTCGCCTGGACTATGTTTATATAGACAATGGTTATGTTTTTATAAGCTTATGATCCACTGTACGGTATGAAACTGTAAGTGTAATGGGTGTTTGAGTCATATATTTAGAATACTATTCTGGAATGATCTTACTTCACCATTCAATGTGACAATTATCTGAGAACATTGATTGTAGTTGAAGAATAATGATATTAAATTCCTTGATGGGTGGTAATCTGAAGCAAACAGGGATAAAATTAAGGTAATAAAGGGAAATTGCAATCATTTTGAGTGCATTACAATACACTTCCACGGTTTACATTCGTTGGCCTACACCCTCACTTCCCTCCCCCTCCCCTTACCACCCCCCTCCCCCCCCCCCCACCAACCACTTCCCCCTCCCAGGTACCCACCACTAAGGGAGTCAACCCGGAAACCTCCGTGCTCCGATTCCTCCTGTACCCCAGAGTCATAACTTGACCTACCTGTGATGGTCTATAAGGTCCTACCTACAGACAGTCATAGAGATGAAAACGTGGAAACGTGCTCGCAACGGTACTATATATATAACGTTTTGCTTTGGCAATTGTGAAAAGAAGTTGTGTGTATGTGTATTTTGAATGTGTTTTATGATTTTGTGTTTGTGGTTTTGTATGTAAGGGGATGTGTGTATTTTTTTTTTTTTTTTTTATTGGAAAATAAACATCATCACTTTACAGTGCTTTTCATGACATCTGTACAAACAGCAGTAAATAATGTACAAGGTTGAGAAGTAGAGCTCATTCCTTTGAGATAATAACAATTATGACAAATCAAGTAATTCCAGTTTCCTGAATCTTCTTCCATATTCCACGTATTACATCTGAGGTCAATTTTTTCTTAAAATCAATCAAGGATTCTATATTCTGAACTGCATTTGGTAAATGTGTCCAATATCTGTATGCCCTATATTTCCAGTTTTTCCTATATACCTCCAGATTAGGTTTATCTAACTCTATTTTTTTTTTTTTTTTTACCATCATCACTTCGTAAATGGCGCTCATTCCTATCTTCCAAATATACATCTGTCGTTATCTTATATACATGTTCATGTAACATTAATAATAATCTCCGTATGTGTCCATATATATGTGATTGAAGCCAAATTAGTGTTCACATGTATTAATGCATGGAAGATTTTACAATTGTATTCCTTCCCAATATCTTCCAAATTTCTGGATCCACATCATATCCGAAATATCAACTTACATATGTACATACACAACAAAGAATTACTGATAAGAAAAAGTTGTCTAATTCCAGTCCTAAACAAGTATGCATTATGCTAACTATACTTTATGAAGAAATTTAACTAAGATATGATGTTTGTTTTGAGATTATATTGGAAGGCCCTAGGATGATAAAGCAGATTATCTATTATTTTACCTCTAGCGCTAAATTTTAGGTACTTACCTTGTCTTATTGCAGGTATGTGCAATCTCTTTTCACTATTCACTTCCCGGGATTAGCCTTAATATTCCAGTCTAGCCTGATGTCATTTTGTACACTTGAACAAACCGTGTTCTTTTTTCCCAGACTAGAATGTTGAATTCACAAAAGACTCCATTGTTTAGGCCGTCTGTACCAAGCGTCCCAATATGGTTTTGTCCCATTCCATTGAGTGAAATATCTCTTATTCAGCATGCAATATGACGTAATGCACCTATTTTTTTTATATCACTTTCAGTTATAGACCATATGCAGACGCGGTCACACGACTTATTTGCTGTAATATCAATGTGATCGCCATGGCTATGTAATCTTTAATAACAGTGCTTGGACTTTTTCCTAGACCATTTTGACATAAATTGTTGGATTTTCAGAGGGTGGAAAGTTGTCATAAAGTCATAAAAAAGTGCCTCTACAAATAGCTTTCACCAATACGCGCTCAGCCATTTTGCAGATATAAGCCTAACTCTATATACTGGCAAAGCGTCTGTAGGCAAATACAATTAAAAGCTATTATAGCATTAGTGCTACTTATAAACATAATTCATTTAAAAGAAAATAAACGGCCATAGCTTTAGTTTAATCCTAATCTTAATACGTTCTCAGTTATCAAGCAGAACCAGGGTGAGAAAATGCCAACAACTACTTTTTCTAATTTAATTAATAATCTAGACAATAAAAAAGCAATTGCAAGAATGGTATTTCCTTATATTTGCTATCCCTACACATACAACAGCTAAGCTGCAATAAACCTTACACAGAAAGAGTCACGTGACCAGATTTTGACGATCACTATCATTACAGGAACCAGAGTCAGTCCTCTAAAAACCCAAACCCCACTATAAAAGTGAAAATTAAAAACACAAGATTTACACAGATCTTCCAATGTACGATGCCAAGATTTTCTCCCTTACTAAAACGTTGTGCATTGGTGGGCACGCATGCAACGTGTTTTTTCCTCTTCGGCAAGTTTGAGTCACCACCAAAGTAGGGGCGTCAGGACCCCCCGGAACCCCCCCCCCCCCGGATCCACCCTTAAAAATACTCAAGCGATCAACAAGCTGGTTGCCAGTCCCTTAAATTTTTACGTCATCTGCACAGCGTCTATATAGCCACCCAGCACTCTCTCAATGCCCTTTTATGACCCGGAAGTACTTGGATCCTGGTGCGGAGGTCAACCACCACCTTCCGCGCGTCTCGCCAGGTGGCAGGCCACGCACCTGTAGCTGGACAAAAACTGCTCTGTTTGAGAGGTCCCAGAGCGGCGGTTGGCCGCAGCGGGTGGGTTGACTGAGTCACACAAGGCAAGGATATATGATTATGTCTCTTCAGATCATGTTTTGGTAGGGTACCTGATGTTGTTGAGGCATTATGGCCAAATCTGACATGTAGGGTCAGACTATGGTCATGTCATACATGTAATATACAATGTTTTTTTTGTAATAATATGTCCTTAAATTGTAAGCCACTCTACTTCGAAAGAAAGGTCATTTAGATTAATTAAAAGAGAAAAAAACATCCAAAAGATGAATCCTGCATTTTTAAATGGAAGAGGACAGGGCCCATGGTCGGAGGGATCCGGGATTTAAGAATGGCGAAGGGGGCATGATCTTTGAAATAATGATAGTTGTTTGCAGTTTATTTTTCTGCTTAACAGTATTCGATTTTCTGCTATATCAAGACCAACTCCAGTTTTTGCTCGACTAAATTACTGTGATCGAATCTAAGGAGGTGGAAATGAAGGCAATGAAAGGTGGTTAAACAGACAGCCCGGATAGAGAATCGAGCCCAGGCCTACCGTGAAAAAGTCGTATCTACCCGCTGGACCATCCTTCCTCTCAAACCCTTCTCAGAAATAGAGGGTCCAATCAAAAAACTCGAAATATCTCACATTAAATTTTGTGTGAAAGCATGCAGGATTTTACCTCTTTATTTTGTTAAAGTCCATGCACGAAGGGGGATCAGGATGTCCAGGAATAAAGTGATTTGGCAGTACATTTTACCCCTACCGTTCAGATTTTCAGGAAATTCTTACCTTTGCAGAATAACAATTTAAGGAGCTAAAGTTGCCCCTTCGTTCAAAGTTCCTTTATCTTAAATGACTTCATTACACAATGAAATATTTAGGAAAATCATATTAGTGGCAAATATAAATCTTACCCATATATTCAAGGAATTAATTCGATACTTTTGAACAATGAAAATTAAATCAATGTTAAATCAGACTGGTTAAATATTTATATAATCTTAGCCTAAACAAATGAGGACACATTTTGTCCTTATGTGTATGAGTTTGAATATTATAGGTCACAGAGCCTTAGTGACCTGAGAAAAGTGGGTTAATTTGGGGTTCACAGGTGACCGGGAACCTTTCACCCCCGGACACCTCACCTGTAGACCCTTTTCCCATACAGGATACCAGGGGGTTATATAAAAGGCCACACAAATGGCAGATTTGAACGACCTTCTCAGCCAACCTGTAATGTAACAGAAACGTGCTGCAACCATACATTTTTTAGTCAGTTTGTAACTTACTAAGATGACACATAATGATTATGTTATTGATGGTTAGTGCAACCTCACCAAATCAGAATGTTATCATAACGTTATTTTTGTGAGTTTAGGACAAAACCAAAACAGTATGATATAAGAACATTCTGTTTAGGTCGAAGAACATAACCAGAACATTATAATACTATCGCAGTGCAATGTCACAGCAGTACCTTGCAGAAACGTTATTGGGAGTCATCAAAATGATTAAACAAGAACCAAACCATAACGTTGCTGCAACGTTATTATTATGTCACACTGCCGGCTTGGTTATGCTCCATCTACTTTTTGCCCCGATTAAACTTGAAATGTTAATTACCTCTGCACAAACAATTGATAATGTGGAATGAATCTTTTCTCATTATTTTGCCACTAGTAAAACCCCATGGCCCACCAGGCAGTTTTACGAATTCAGGCAACGGATAGGATCTAAAATTGGTTGATTCCATACCTAATAATGAGAGAATCTCTTCACCGATCTAGATTGAACTTATACATTTCAAAACTAACGGCTGATCATAATGGGGCCTGTGAAATAATTGACTAATTATTTAGGTAGAATTTGCCGATTTAAGCACCAATTCGGTCTCGTTGGTACAGGTCTCAAGAAACACAAATTTTCCAACATCGGCCTTAAAATAACGATCCCCTTGTATAAGACGTATAGGACCCTTAGTCACAAAGTATTCTATTTTTAGCCGGAATGGTCACGACCAAGACTCAAACTCCACTCATCAGACGTATGTTGACCTAAGGGATTAGGAGATCTTAGGAGGGGAGTTAAGGGGTTTGATGTGTGCTTGGAGAATAACCTGCAATGATACAATAACAATAGTCCATGTGAAGAGGTGCAGTGGCGGATCGGTGGAAGGGGGAGGGGAGGGGGTTGCAGCATACAGGCTTAGTACTAAAATGGCATGCATGTGTGCATATGCGAGCAGCATTTTCCTTTCTTTTTATAGTTTATGGGTGCATAGAAAAGGGGGGGGGGGGTTGGTTGGACCCCCCCAGGACCTCCCCCTTCCGGATCCGCCTCTGATAATGAGGTGCTTATGACCACGTGGCTATAATATAAATCCGGAATTCTAACTGGTAATTTCTGTTAATTACAATTTGTGATATCGTAAATTTCGTATTGATATAATTTTTTTGTAATTGTTTCAGAAATGCAGATTATAATGATTATGAATTAATCACCATTAATTTTGGAGACCAGTACATTTAAGGAGATGTTACATCATCTTCACATGTCTATATGGTATTTTTTAAACTGGTCACGGTCTGGTGGATCTGCAGACATATAAAGCCACGTGGTTCTGGTAGCTTGATTATAGTTTACCCTTTATCAGTGGTTATGTAATACCAATGAGGCTTCCTAGAGATGCCTAAAAAAACTTTATAAAAAAAAAGAAGAAAAACGTGCACGAACACATAAATTTAAAGGTCTATATGCCGTCATTTATCTAAGTGCTGTGACTATGGAAGTCTGGAAGTCAACCACTAGGTAAAAAAAAGGCAAAACTAGGAAAATAACATAAGTTAACCTAAAGACATAAATATTACAAATAGAATAAAAGTTACCAGGCATAGCATGCGCACTGCTATGATCCATTTTGGTAATTTGAAAATTGTACCGTTTTCCTTATTTGTAGTGCTTGTTAGAATTGGATGTTAAATGTTTGATTGTGCTTTACCATGGATTCTTTAATATGTTTGTACTATAGTTTTTTCATACTTGAAAGTAAATCTATAGTCTGAGGTTATTTTCATCGAATTTCTCGAAGAAGGATTTCGTAGAACAATTTCCATTACTCTCTCACTGCCAAAATCAGTAACGAATGTTATTTCCACATGACAATATCGTTGATATATTCCTTTCATATTTATAGTAATAGTGGTCTGTCGTTGAAGTTTTATACCTTTTTTAATTTTTCATTAACAATATTTTGTTTCAGACAAGATAGAAAGTCGGATCATACTCATTAGCAATGCAGCACGTTATTTTCAAACCGGAAAAAAAGAAAGATATATGACTCACAGTAACGACCGAATGGCTGAGAAAATGACGTCATGGTTGACTGACGTCGCCATCACGACGCTTCACGGCTGAACTTTGACCTCTGTGTCACCCTATCTGACTACCACGACCAGTTCAGAGGGCAAAACCAACAGAAATATCTGAAACATCTGTTAGTTTGAATAATTTATCTGTAACTGCTGAATATCTTGAAGTCTGACATGATAGTGCATTGGTATAACTGATGGCACCGTGTATAAGTTGTGCGATGGCAATGGTTTAGGGATGCATGATCCGGGGAGGGGGGTGGGTACTCGACGTGGGTTTGGGTACCCACTGCAAAACAGCCTCTTGGAGCTGTGGCTGTGATCGTGGCAAAATAAGGAAAAGGGGTGGGAGGGGGAGGGGGGGGGTGCTGTTACTGACCAGACAACTTTAAAAAGGGGGAATGTCTTTTGTAGCCAGACGAAAGAATCATGAACACATTCAGGCTCTGCAAACTCCTTAAAAGGTTAATTGTATAGTAATTTTTCAAGAACAACACTCATTTTTGAGTCAAACACAGCAGCTGTAGTGAAAACAAGGGGCTGTGCCTTGACATGTCAGAAAATAGGGGGCTGTAAACCAACATCTGGGATTTCACAGAGCTGTCATATCGTGAGAAAGGGGGGAATGTAGTTTTGCAGTTGGTACCTACCATCAAAAAATGAGACCCCCCCCCCCCCACCAGGTGCATGATTCATATAGGTGGAATTAAGGGACATCTGGTACCTATTAAGTGGGTGTACCAGCAACAGTGAGATATGACAATGTCTGAACTATATTATTGTAATGAGCTTAGTGACTTATGTTTTGTCCTTTTTTATGCACTGCTATTTCACCTTCTATCAAAAGAGGGAACGTCTATCAACTGGAAGAACAAGTGACGTTGCCTGAAAAAAGGGGGAAAACTAAAAACGCCATAATTACTTATATTAATGTATGACAAGCAGGAGCAAGATCAAGTCATGAGATGATAAGATTAAAGTCAGATCACATAAAATAAACTTATACATAATCATAATGTTTAAAATAATGCTTACTCCTGACTCCAGAGACTCCAGGTTGAGTTGGCCCAAAGTCGGGAGATCTCCCCCAAAAGACGACCAGAAAGCGGGAGGTTGAAGATGCGTTCTTTGGGATAACAAGAAAAAACGCGTTCTTAATCATGTATTTATGAAATAATTGTTATCTATTATAATGCCCAGAGTATATAATCAATATTATATTTTATATTTTGAAATACGTTAGTTCATATCTATTAACATATACTTGGCAAGTTGCCAAGGGGATGTGCCAAATCAGACCTGGTTTTTAAGATGGTTTTACTAAAATGCAATATTGAAAATATTGAGTAAACAAATAAGACCTAGTTTTTAACATGGTTTTACTAAAATGTCATATTGAAAATATTGAGAAAACAAATAAGACCTAGTTTTTAACATGGTTTTACTAAAATGTCATATTGAAAATATTGAGAAAACAAATTGAAGAGAAACCCCGAAAAACGGGAGATTTCATAGAAAAAGCGCTACATGGGAAAATTCTGAAAACCTCAGAAGAAGCCAGGATGGCCGAGTGGTTAAGGCGTTGGCCTTAAGATCCAATGGACAATGTCCGCGTGGGTTCGAACCCCACTCCTGGCAAATATTTTTTCACGGGAATCTGGAGTCTCTCTGAGCATGTTTCGGACATTGGGCCTATTTAACAGAGGCTGGTTCCGCCATCTTGTTAATTGGCGTTGTTATTTTTGCTATAGAGATACATAAGATGAATTTTGTTATGTTTGTCTATGTTTTTGCTTTGATATTTGTAATTTAGACTCAGTTAGGCTTAAACATGATAAGACCTGTCTGATTAAATTTAGCTATTTGTCCCTTTAATATTGATTAAAATAATCAATTTAACTGGTCTGGTTTCAAATCCAAAACAAACTATTTCCGGTCCCTTTTATTGATAGACTCATGGTCTTTAAATCCCACAATACATCCATAGGATGTCTGCAGACGTCAGATCATACCTTTGAACTATGATAGGTTTGATATCTAATACAAGTTAGGGTGTTATTCGTAAGTTGTAAACTGTTCCCCGGATATTAGCTAGCCTCATCAGCGGTCCACCTCCATCTGGACAGCGTGTCCAATACATAATATAGTTTATGAGAAGACATAACACTCACATGAAAGGATGTTCTTTATTAATATCCATTGTGTTTTTACTCATGACAAGATCTCTCAATGACAATGCACAATCCAAAGGGCAGGATCTGCTCAACCGCACTCAGCCAATGCTCCAGCCAACTATTCAGTCTATCCCCTTCAATTCCAACTCCAGAACAAGCTTCAAGTACTGACCTTTCCAGGATGTTTATCCAATGAAAGCTAGTTAACAGCTTTCTGCCACCTGCTGTGTGTGCTGCACTAAATATATGTAACAACATACAGGACCTGATTCCTCCCTTTACTCTTCACCTCTGACAAAGAGAACGACTTTAGCCCTGACTCTTAATATGAATGCTAGAATGGCTAAGCTTAATTATGGACTGATGATCTGCGTCAGTACACACTTTCTATATCAATACCTACCCTTGACAGCTTAACCTAGGCAAAATAGTGTATGATTAACTAGCTGTGTGTGCTCCCGTAAGTGCCATGTGGCTATAAATCTATAATGAAAGATGTAAAATGTTATCAAAGGTGATTGCATACATCAAAAATGCTTAAGAAACGGATCTGTAACTCTGCATCTCCATTTGCCACCAGAACAAACGAAGGAACGCCAGTAAATGTACCCACTGTTGGTTTTGGGTTTCCATGGGAACCCTCTTTCTGTTTTTGTTACTTTCAGGCGTGAAGTGAATCCAACATCATGAATTTGTAATCCGTGTTTTTTCTTAGCGTCCGGCTCTTCAAGTCACAATGAACCGTGGGGATGCTAGGGACTTATTATTGATTTGACAGAATTTGAAATAAAATCGCAAGGCAATTTCACGAGCAGAATTTAAGATGAGAAGGAATTTTGAAAGAGGTGTAAGTTTCATTTATTAATTTCAAGTTCATTGGTGGGTAAAGAGTTAAAGGGGTATGGGAAATGGGTTAAACACTGGAATACATGACTGACTCGATTCAACAACTGATATGAATGGCTGTATGTGGGTGGATGCAGAATGATAGTATCGGTATTTACAAGCTTAAGTTTATCGAACTGGGGCTAGCAGTTAGGCCTACATCTGTGAAAGAAGTACTAAAATTGGTTTGGATATCATAACCTCTCTTACAGAACCCATTATACTTGATAGCTCATCTTTTACCCTGAAAGGTATTATACGCAAAAGAAAATACATTTAGATTTTACCATTTTTATCTGAATCAGCCTATATTAAACTTTTGTTAGGCCAAATCAATTGACATGACAAAAAATGCAAGGCCAGCCGCACTGGTATAAGCTATAAGTGGACAGTAAATCTAAACGACGAACTATTAATGATATGTTATGAATATTGAACCAACCCAAAAGAGAAAAGAAAATAAGAAAGGTGGGAAGTTAAGCAACAGAATCGCTAGAATCGATAATAGTCTTCTGGTAAAAGCACTTAGACGTCTCAGAAAATACGTATTATTAATGGAAAAATGAACAAATTTGAGACTTAAAGTTGTGTTTCACATGTATCCTGATTCTGTCCATTTCCGATATTGGAAGTGATCACTCTCATGACCATAGGGTATCTGCTTGCGGCATCCTGAAAAAAACGCACGCTAACGGCTGCAAACTCATTTGTGGTAGGGTGCCGCAAGGTGGAATATAGATGCTTGTGGCCACTACTTGCTGCCCCTGCTTGCGGCCCCTGGTATTTTATATAAGTTTTCTATGGATTGCTTGCGGTACCAGATACCAACCAAATTGCTTGCGGCACATAGAAATAGGGACCGCTAATGCCACCAACCATAAAGTTGAGTATACTTGGCTTTCATTTTTTTGATCAATGGGTTCGTGAAGTCATTTAGGGTCATTAAGATAGTGTCTAAACCCCTTTCCTATCAGGCAGCAGCCAAATAGCTGCGGGTCACAACACTCAGTACCCTGATGGCTATATTATGCTGATAAGTCACTGACCACTGGCTGCGACCTGCTGTGGGGAATTTTGAATCAAAATCAAAAACAGTCAATATAACCCTTTTCCATAGTGAAATATAACCTTAACAGAGAACAATTAAGAATGAATATAGCAATGCAATATATAGTCTATGATTAGAAGCAATCTTATAATAAAACTTCAACAGGGTTCAACCATCGAGCAACAATCAGCCACACAAGAAAAATGCTTTCACCCTCAATACAAGTGTGTTTATCTAAACTAGTTTTTTTTATCCTGGTAACTAGTGGTAACGGGGTCCCTATCAGGTGGCCCACCATCCTAGTACCCTGTCAACCACTTTCAGGAAATCAATAAAATCAATAACCAATGGCGTGACCGGGATTCAGAACGAGGCTAGGATTAGGTTGGAAACCAAACCACTCTCTTAACATTATTTAAAGTGCAGACTTCACAAAATTGGAGAAAAAGCAAGTTGAAGAGAGACGGCCTGGGTTAAGTGAACTCGCTCATGATTCGAATATGTCGGTCAGAAATGGTTCGGAATAAATTGAGGTGAAGATTGTTGATTTGTGGAGTCATTACAGAATGATTGATTTGAAAGGGGGTTACTGGTTGATTTGGTTGTGTGTGACGTAGAACAATGACCATTCGGATTTAGGAAATAAAACTTAAAATAATTATGTAATTTCCCCCCACTTTCTTCACACAACCCAGGCAAGCAGCGACGTAACAGGAACGTTCTGCGACCATATTTGTTTGGTTAGCATATGAGCTGCCCAATTCTCACATAACTGTGACATCATTTTTAGGTAAGGTTGAGACTTGCTAAAAAATGTGAAAAAACGTAATAACATCACAATAACGCTGCAGTGCAATGTAGCAATGTTTGGTTCTAAAGACGTTTTTGGGTGCCATGAAAAGAACATAACAAGAACCAAACCAGAAATAAGCAGAACATTTCTGAAAGGTTATGATAACGTCACTTTTTTGCTTGGGAATGTATGGTAAAATATCTATGGATTTTATCCAGGTACACACCTAGATATGTGAAAGTAAGTCAACAATAGGGGTTCATTGAACGCCAGCAATCTAAGTTAAAAAAAAACCTCCAATCTCGTCAATATACAATGCCAACTGCTTCAAATCAATACAAACCCGTTTATCTATTGAAATTTTATTAATAGATCAAGAACCTCCATACAGTTGTTTGTCTTTTTTATGTTGCATACATTTATTATACATACCTGGATCCATAAGGTTGTTCAATAATGACAATGGCTGTTTAAAGGAGGTTTACAGCTGAGTAGGCAGGAACCCTCGACGCCAGTGGCCCATTGCACAATGGGTTTCGTAACAACGAACATAATAAAATAACGCAACATTTAGTTGTTACTTTGATCATAACAGTATATGTTTTGATACTAAAAAAAAACAAAACAAATTAGAATGGTCATAACGCACTCTAATCTTTAAGGATCTTTTCCCTTTTTACATCAATTTACAGAATTTAATTTGATCCAGTAGAAACAGAGATATAAGGGTTTCGTAACAGCACAACCTTTGGCCTGTTGCACAATAGAATTTCGTTGTTAGGATCAAACAAAGATATCTTTGATAAAGATATCTTTGTTATGATTTTAGAAACATAGTAAAATCTCTGGTTCTAATGAATGCAATTGAATTCTGTAAATTGATGTAAAAAGGAAAAAAATTAAGGACAAATCAGTAAAAGTTACAGTTCTCTGGCTGCATTCTAAATATAGAAAAACAATGTGTATAAACCATCCTTGTTACGAAAATATTAATTCTTTTCAAAAAAATTATTTTTGTTGTTATGAACCCATTGTGCAACGGGCCACTGTGGCCGGTTGCACAATAGAATTTCGTTACTAAGATAAAACAACGAAAGCACAACGAACTTTTGCTTAGTAACGAAAAAGTTTCGTTGTAACGAAAATACAATATCTCGGGATCTAATGAATGAAATTAAATTCTGTTAATTGTTCTAAACTAGAAAAAAATTTAGAAAAAATTCAGTCAAAGTTACAGCTCTTTGAGACTATTCTATATATAGAAAAAAAATGTTGCATAAACCATCGTTGTTAAGATAAAAGTAACAACGAACTCTTTCGTTGTTTACAATATTTTCGTTGTTACGAAACCCATTGTGCAACAGGCCACTGTGGCCCGTCGCATAACCAAAAGCTCGCAAGAGGGAGCGATTAAGGATGGATTTGTTTTTTCTCCCTGTTTTTTTCTCTCCTTGTTTTGGGGGTGTGCCAATCCTCCCTGTTGCGATGGTTTTGTACACACTTTGAATTTAATTTAATTGGCTAATAAATCATTTCCGCCACTTGCCTCCTATACAAATTATAAGCTGAAGGACACATCTAACATTTACTGAAAACAAAATCTTTAAATGTTAACCCCAAAATGTCCCCCTGATAAATTGAAAAATCGGGTGTGCAAACCATCCCTGTAAGGATGAAAGGTACATTTCTCCCTGTTGAACAGGGAGAGGTCTTTTGAAATGTGCCAATGTTCGCAACAGCGAGACCCGTTATGCGACGGGGCACTGGTGCTGTTACACAACCGTTCTTAAAGTTATCCTTGAGCGTGTGCTGTTATGAAATGTTATTGTGGAACTGACCACAGATCGCTCTTCGCGTTAAAAATGATAGTCCATGAGAACCGATTCTGTATTCAGATGAGGTTTAAAAACATTGTGTTTCCTATTGCATTTTGTATTGCAATACGAACCAATTCTGTTATATTAGGGTAACACAATCTTGGTTCTTGTAATCATAATATCCTAAAATTAATGAAAGTCTTCACAAAATACAGTGAAAAAATGTTTGTGCTGGCCTATCGAAATGGCCATTGAGGTATGATATCTAATATTATAAAATGATTAAAGCATTCTTTGCTTGAATGAAAACACTCTATCCTTTAATGTTTGTTTTTGTCTCCAATCTTTTCGCATATGCTACAGATTATTTGGTATATTAAGGCAATATATATAATTAAGTAACATCATACACTTTGAATAGAACAAAATGTTTATAAGGACATCCTATAATCAAAGCAAAGTATGATAAAACAATTGGATAACAATTACAGAGGATATTTCTATCCAATAAAACATGGTTCAAGCATTCTTCTCTAAAAACATTGATCAAACTGTGATAAACGTTCCCTTATGCAATTATCCTTTCAATGATAATTATCCTTGTTACATAACATGCAATGGTCACTGGAAGAACCTACCCTGCTTTTGGATATCTGATAGATGTAGGTGACGATAGTGACACATCGATTGTTGCATGTTATGAGTATAAAGGCACAGTCTTTACTGAAGAAATAGCATTGGACATGCACCCCCTTTGCACCAGACTAAAAAGTATTCAGGAAAATTCCAGACCCACGAAAGTTAACTACCAACAATAACCCAACCCAACCCAACCGTACATGTAACATTATTATAACGTGGTGGCAACATTCTACTTTGGTTCTTGTTACGTTATTTTGATGGCTCCCAATAATCTATGGAACATACTGCTGGGACATTGCACTGCAAGATTATAATAACATTCTCGTTATGTTCTCAACCTAAACAGAATATTCTTACAATGTTCTGAGACAGCTCTTGAGGAGTATATGAGAATTTAAAATCAATTCCTGTGTCATCATAACCGCCTTTCACAAGTGGAAAGAATAGATTACAAAGTTAAAGTTTCACTCAGAATTGATTTCTCTATCCAAAAACTACCCATGAAGGTGTGCATCAAGGAATGGTCCTTTGAATCATCATGGTCCATGAAGAAATGGTCACATGCGTGTCATCATGCTATGCGCACTCGAACCGTAACTTTTGGTTATGTAATAATACATGTTCCAAAGCATTGGTTCAATAGTTCAAATACTGCAATGCATACCTTTGTACTGTTTCACTATAGCGTGATTTGCAATAGACTCTGAAGAAAGAAAATTACTAAATGTAAAGATGCATCAAAGCCTGTTTTGATAATTATGACGTAACATTCAATAAAAGGCATTTTAGTGAAATATTACATTTTAGTAATTTAGGGGGTTGTACATGTTTCAACACACCTATAAATGAAAAGTGATTAATGCATTTTTTCATCAAAGCCTCCAGGTTGATATTCTGTTGAATGCCATTTAACTTTCTTCTCTTAGATTGCATGTTTGGAAATAAGAATAATTGAGACAAGGTGCATCATTTATAAGGACAAGAATCTCTATGGCTCTGCCAGATGGACCAAGATCTCTCTCATATTGAGAACTTGTGTCCAAGATGTTGAGGCTACTCATGGGTTTGAAGGGTATAAACCCTGAAATATTGGTTATCTTGATACAAATATTCACCACTTCTAATTGTGTTGAATACAACTTCTCTACAGAAAACCCAGTACTTGTGTCACAGCAACAGTCTGCTGGTTTAACACAGAAGAGGCCCTTGTATGTTCTGGGTTTGGTTGCTACTGAAGGAGTGTGGCCAACGGAGCCTGAAACTAAACGTGTATACGAACTTGCGCTAAAACACGTCAATGAGAATCCAAATGTACTGCCTGGGTATGACCTAAAGATGATTTGGGAAGACACAAAGGTAAGTGGATTAGTTCACCTTTTGATATCTGTGATTTTAAGGAAAATGTTGATATTAAACCAAATCACTTTTAATATTACATTATAGTGTTATTTCTATTCTGATTGATAATTAGGTAGAGTTTTTTTTATATGTTATCTCTATTTTAGGACTTAATTAAGGGCGCGTTTCATACTGGTCGTAACTTTAAGATCGTATCTTTAGTTAAGATATTTAGAATTTTTCATGGTTGATTTCAGACTTTTTGATCTTGTGTTCCTGTTGTTATCTATATATTTTCAGAGTTAAGATGATTGATAATTAAAATTGTCTTATCTTAAATTTTGTGAGATGTGTGAAACGTATTTAAGATACACCTAGTGTGAAACGCACCCTGAGTTAATATGAGGTTCTTCTTATTCTAGCAGAATACATTTATTTTCTATTTGGTTCTAGTGACAGGTGGTAAGAGTTCTAGAATTATAAAAATGTCTAGAGATACCAACCAATGAATTCGCCAATATTCAATAGGGAAAAGGTATTCAGTACCTCTTATTGTATTCACCAGTATTCAATAGCTGGAGATCAATATCTATCCAGAAACATTCGTAACAGATTTTTTTCCTTCATAAAACCATTATATTCTTATGTATTACATTATTACAATTGTTTATCTTAACTAACTTTTTAAGGGTGATCCTGGTATGGCAGCCAACATCCTCATAACCCAATTGTACAAGCCACCAACCAAGATCGGTATCCTTGGTGCAGCAAGGGATATAAGCAGTATAGCCACTGCAGAGTTTGCCCACTTCTACAACCTTCTCCAGGTAACAAGCCAGATCAAAATTAATTGACAGATTTGCATTTGTTTCACTTTAGAAAAAAACCCCATCCATACTTACTACATGACCTCTTATGGGTAGAATGACCAAATGTCTGCTTTCTATTGCCCAGGAGGGGGTTGCATAACTTTAGCAGATGTATAATGGATCTGTAACAGAGACCAAGTGTTGAAAAGAGAATAACGGAGACGAAGGTGTTGCAAAATACGTTAAGAAAGTCCTACAAAGGGAGAATTTTGGAGGGTTTTCTGCTAATAATTTCCACTAATATCATAGGAAAAATAGAAGATATCATAGGAAAAATAGAAGATATTCTTTAATGTATCCGTTAATTAGAATAACGATATATGTAACCCTGTGAAATCTGTTCATTGTAGTTCATTAACGGGGAGGATAATATAACGAAAGTTTCAGTGGAAAGGTTATGCACCTCTCCCCTGGTATTGTTTTTCCTGAACTTGTCAAAGTATCATTTGGATGCATTCCATTCATACTGTAACATAAAGAAATTAAAAAGAAATTCAGCCCAACAACCCCACTTTCGTACTTAATGGAAGGTTATCAGCAAGGTGGTTCAACATTATTTATGTCAGGAGCACTCATATTATATCATTGATTTTAAGTTATATCAGAGCCTTTTGTTTATACCTATAAAAATGTAACATACATACATACATATTGAGCTCTTAACATCTAACTACACAGATCAAAAATTGACCAACCATAGTTTCACTGTGACTGTTTGATAGATTTTTCAATCCAATTAAAAGATTGTTATCTGTTACCCAAATATCTTATTTTCATTGATCCCATAAAGTCATATTCACGTTTCATTGATTGCAGTTGGCTCCTGACACAAGTACGCCATTGCTTTCAGACAGAGAGCGCTTTCCATTTTTCTTTCGAATGTGGCCATCCGACAAGCTTCGTAATGCTGTCTTAATTGAGCTTATGAAGATCTACAACTGGAAGAAAGTGGCTATCATATTTGGATACCACAATGTCTTTACCCAGGTTAGAAGGAAACTGTTATTGTTCTGAAGTGAATATGCTCCATTATGATGAAATTGATATTTGAATTAAGTTTGGGCCACCATCACTAGTTAGGCATGTGGGGTGGTGAAGTGGTTAGAGCGTCCGTCTGCTGCGTGGGCGGCCGGGTTCAATTCTGGGCCTGGGCTGGGCTGCTACACCCCTCTGCATGTCTCCCAGTGGCAACAACTGGGTTATCAGAGACTCCTAGAGTCACCGGCTGTTGTGTGTGTGGCCCTGTCTATGAGACCATGCACATTAAAGAACACCTGCCTCGGTAAATGTGTAGGGGTATGGTCTCTATCTTCTCATAGATTCCTTCATTCCATAGATTCGATCACCAAACGACAGAATTGTCAAAACCTTCTTCTCGCTGTGATAATTATGACCTTAGATGTTGCTACGGCGTTAAACCCCAATAACCAACCAACCAACCATCACTAGTTTTGTGTATCTTTGAGTACCTACCATTTATGGTCGGATCTTAATTATACCATTTTACAATTGACATCTGTTTCAGACAACTGATCATTTGATTGAGCTTTTAGCAGAAAACAACGTAACGGTCCTGACATCAGAAACATTTTTGTTCGATCCAAGAAATGCATTAAGGATTCTACAGGTAAATTACTTACAATGTATCAATATGCTAATTTCATATACTCCCAGTTCTCTCTATCACGAATGGCTGTCTTACAGTATTTCAGATTAATACAAATTGATATGGCTGGAACTTTTACTTTTCAACATATTATCCAGCATGCATCTCACTCAAGAATAGTCTGCAGATCAAAAACTAGAATTAATTATGTTATCAATGTTTAGGGATACTGTATCACAGCCCACATTTGTTAAGTTGATATATATTTATAAAAACAGACAATGGTAAAGTTATCTTGTTTGTGTGTTGAATCTAATAATCAAATAATATAACTAAATAATTGAATTTTGTATCCAGTTGAGTGAAAATAACATTCTTCAATGATTGTAATGGTTACATGAATGATCATTTGGCTGGGGCTGTTGAAAAGTGATGTAAAACTAATTTCCAATGCAAAACAAAACATGTCTGCATTACTGACAGAGTAACCATTATATTTTTGCAGGAAAAAGATGCACGTATCATCGTGATAGTGAACTATGAGGAGAAAGTCCGAATGCTGCTTTGTGAGGTAGGAACTCCCAACTATTTTTTGGTAAATGCTGCTAAATACAGACATTTGTTGGTTGATGATATATCTACCAGTCCAACAGATGAGCTTCTATATTAATAATAAAAGTTTAATCATGTTCAGCCTTGTACAAAGTTCATTAATTATCTTCAATTCACCCTACCACGGATAGCTGATTTTCAGCATTTCATGCACCTGCAGGTAAATTTGGCCTAATTTTGTCGACAAAACCCAATGAAAAACTGTAGAAAATAAAAGATAATTGTTTTTTTATCTATCCATAATGAATGAATTTTCAAACAACTCTGGAATATTAAATGTATAGGGATACTTATTTGAAAAATAATTATGCTTAATTTTCCCGATGTTTATCTACAAATAATGATGCATGTGACAAAAAATCCTGTAGTAAAGTCTTGACTTTCGTTGACATATTACCCATCATGCACCTGAATGTAGGCTAACCTGCAGGTTATACTCAAGAAACGTGGTTGGGAGAATTTAGGGTATTTTGATCTAATATAGTAAGACCATTTGTTTTGCAGGCTTACAAAAAAGGTTTTTATGGTCCTCATATTGTTTGGCATCTGAACGGATGGTTCACCCCTTACTGGTGGACATTACAAGATTCATCGGGGAAAAACCCATATGACTGTACTCCGGAACAAATGGAGGAAGTAACAGAAGGTGTCATTTACACCTCTACAGTGTATGAACCACAAGACGTAGACACTGTTGGAGTTTCTGGATTCACTCCAAAACAGATTGATGAGATTCTGTATGAGGATGGCACATTTGGTGAATTACTTTCCCATTTTGAGAGGTTCTATTACTATGATACACTATGGTCATTTGCTCTGGCCCTGAACAAATCTCTTGACAAGTTATCCAAGCTTGGTAAGTTAAATTTTGTTCTCACATGATTAGAATCATTCATTTGATAATATGTAGGCCAGTCTCCAAAAATCAATCTGTTAGTATCATGGACCTTAACAACTATGTAGGCAGTCTATTCACTGTTCCTGAAAAAAGGAGGCAGTTTAATCAATAAATGATTATCCGGACTACGCCACCTAGTGAGAAACTCAACCAAAGAAGGGCTACCCAGACAAGCCTTGGGGTTTTCTCTCTTTGAACATATGTAAATTGGCCATATTCAACTTCCTATAACTTTTTAGCCATAAAAGTTTGAAGAATCCTGTGACAATGGCCATACAGTTAAGAATCTGATCTTTTTTTTGATGTATAGATTGTGTCTGTAAATATGAGTCTTGTATTTTATAAACATTTTTCAATAATAAAAGTTTTGATTTAACTGTTAGCCAATGGGAGAGCTCCTCAGCTCCTTATCAGCATTATGTAAGACCCCCCCACCCCCACCAATCAGGTGTCGCGCTCACCCCACAACGTGGGTTTGTTTGTCCTACCTCCACTGGACCATGCATGACGGGTCGCCGGGATGTGGAGAAGGGTCTATTGTCCTCAGATTGTCACAATTGGTTTCAAATTGTGATGCTTTTCATATGGTGTTTCCTCCATGAAGGTTCTTTAAGGGGCAGCTGGGGCCATTGATTTAGATGTTATATAACTACCTTTCAGGACCTCATCACCCATGTTTACATACTTTTGAAGATATCACACAATCAAATTCACTGATATTCTATTTGTAGGTAAGGATTTGTCTGACTTTTCATATGATGATGATGTTATGGGAAGTATCATCAAAGAATCTATGGAAAGTCTGGTCTTTCAAGGGTCTCTAGGTCAGCGATGGGTTGATGAAACAAGAGATCCCAAAGTGAACTTCAACATCACCTATCAGATAAGTATGTGCCTATTTCATAGATTTTAAATTCTATATAACAGTGCATCTTATTACTTGCTAAACTGATAACCTGATGTCTTTTTTTGTTAACATAATGATTGAATTTGATACTTTGTCAAATTGAAAGCTGTAAAATAGGTCTGTTTGAGTTTCAATGAATGCCTAGTATAAACGCTGAAGCAAGTTTGTATATGATATGCACCACTTCGGGGTAAATGATTAGAAGACTTTTTATTAGAAATTGTGTAGGTATAATGTTTACATGTTGGTGTGCCACGTATGGACTTTTGTTTATTGCATTATGATTTGTTCTTTTTTAGGTGGAACTTATCATGAGGTTGGTGTGTATGTCTATAACAAAGAAGGCAATGGTGAGGTAGTGTGGAAGAATCCTTCAAGGATAAAATGGCCAGGTAAACCTCTTCCTGTCTGTTGTGATCTTCATCACAGGAGGCACAGGGTTCTATTCTTTCTTATAATTAATTGACAATAATAGCAAAAATATTGAAACGGTATAACTCTTTACTGCATTCAAATGGTAGAACTTAGTGGAGGACATTTTTAATCAAAGACCAGAAATATCACCTACCCCTGTTGTTCCATTCTAAGCCTAATATTTCAAGAGGAGTGACAGCAATTTGTAGAAGTAGGCAAATAAACAGCTAAACAAACACAAATCAACATAAAGGTTTAAACCAGCATATGAGCTACCAATTCCATAGCCATTTTATGATGGTAAATTGTAATTAATTCAATAAGTTGCCATTGACAGCACCCGGTGGCAAAGTCTCCATTCCTAAAGCATCAATAACCCACTTACAAAATACTAATCAAATAAGAATAGAGTAACCCGGGTACTGCACTTTATGTCAATGAAAAATAAAACAGTACCAATATCAGTTTTTGGTATTCTTTCAGTTAGTTGTTTACCATGCTTGTTCAGTGTTGGATCCGGGGTTTGGAAAATGGCCTAAATAAAGCCAAAGGATTAAAACATTGGAAAATTGTGTGTGTGTGTGCACCATTTTCTCATGTTTTCCAGTTTAGGGCTTACACACATCTGTATCTACAATTTGTTATGATTGCTTTATTTTAGGTGGCAAGGTTCCCAGTGATTCTACTCGCATAGTTGAACTCCCTTTATACATGGATTTCAACATTTTCATCTCTCTTGTTTCATTTGCTGGTCTTGGTATTCTCTTTGCGATTATTTTCCTATGCTTCAATATTGCATTTCGTAACAAAAGGTAAGAAGGCTTTATGATCAAGCATCATATCTAAGAAACCACTTCGTAGAAACCAGAAACTTGATATTTATCCTGTCAAATCAATAGATTTACATATTGAAATGAAAGGAACACCATACATGTACAGACCATTTGCCTAACATTGTCTGGTTCTAGTTGAAGTAGGCCTTTGTGTTACTAAAGAAGTAGTAACATTTAGGATTTGTAAGACAAATGGTTTTAAAAAGGCTTCTTATATTGGCTTTTCTACACTTGTGTGACAATTTCCTCAATTTGTGTAAATAATCTCTCAAAAGAGGCTGGAAGTCTTACCATGCGTCGTTCACTTGATAGATATAATATCAATAGAAAATTTGGCATAAGTAAGAGCTCCTTTATTGTTTTTGATGAAAACATCATCTGTTTAACAGGTTGATAAAGATGTCCTCCCCAAAGATGAACAACCTGATACTGCTAGGTTGTATCAGCATTTTCACCACTGTCTTATTCTACGAACAGGATGAGGAACTGACACGAGCTTTTTGTATGGTCAGTATTTCAATATTGTTTTATGTAGATTTACAGTAGATCAGTATTATACTTGGTATTTGCAACAAAGATTGATTTATAATCTGTCAAATGAAAGTACTATACTAACAGCAAACAATCACTTATTTTACATACCACTCTGGTTTGACATTCCTTAAACAATTGATTATACAATAATATATCTGATATGAGGATAATGAAAATTATCTTTGATTTTCCAATCTATAGGTTAGGGTTTTTACTCTTACGATTGGTTTTTCATTGGTTTTTGGATCACTTTTCTCAAAAACATGGAGAGTTCATGTGATCTTTGCATCAAAGAAGGCAAAAAGTGTGGTAAGTCAAAGCATAAATGAATTGGCAATTTTTAACTAAGTATTTCATATGTAATGTATTGTGCTTGCATGATCATAATAATAGAAGTAAGATGCTTACTCATCTTATCTGAAAATCTATTTCGTTATCAGGCATACGCCATCAGTTTTAGACTTTTTTGTAGAACATTCAAGATCGGCAATTGCTCTTGATTGTCTTGGCTATCGTCTGCCTCAACACTGTCATCCTGGTCATCTGGGTCATTATCGACCCCTCGCAACGCCTGTTCATCACAGATACACAAAAGGTACGTATTTATCACCCACACGGCCGGCGAGCGGTGCGTAATGCAGGCAGGGCATACAGACAGGCTGTACGCACCGCTCAACATTCTCTGAATTTTCTTTAAAATTTGGGGGTTGTTTGAGTGATAAGATAAAGAAGAAGCTTAGGGGGTCATCCTTGGGTGGCTGTACAACCCATGGGCTTTGCCCTCCATACGTGACGATCCCCTATGGATCATACAGCCACCCTCTGATGACCCCCACAGTTCTTATTATTATGATACATACCTTGGTAACATTTTAGATAATTGACGAAATCCTTGGGAGTGCAAATAAGACGTTTTTGAAGGACATTTGCACTACTATTGAGGGGGTTTATTATCTGGATTTTAGAATCTTTGGGTAAATAAAATATATACCTCACCTCATTTTCATTATTTTCAACGAACATTAGATGGTACTGGTTAGATGGTATGAAAACAAGCAGAATCTCATAGATGACTGCTTTGCTGCTATCTAAATTAATATTTATGAATGTCCTATATTTCTCAAAGGCTCACAATTCACCCTTAACGTCAATCAACGCTATGTTACTTGTCAATCCTGGGTATACACTGTAATTTGAGGTTGTGAGATTATTTCCCTTTTTAACAGAATAAACAATTCATGAATTGTTTTAAAAGGATGGGGTATTATTTTCAATAGATGTTACTTTTCTTTTAATTTAGGTTGTTGATAGTACAGAGGATATAGCTATCCGTTGGCGTGTATCTGTATGTGTGTCCACCTACAGATCTATTTTTACGAATATCCTTTATGTCATACAAGGTGTCATCTTGGCATTTGGGGCATTCCTTGCATGGGAAACCAGAAAAGTAAGTCGCAACTTG
Organism: Lepidonotus clava; assembly: GCA_936440205.1. Classification (NCBI taxonomy): domain Eukaryota; kingdom Metazoa; phylum Annelida; class Polychaeta; order Phyllodocida; family Polynoidae; genus Lepidonotus; species Lepidonotus clava. Next base: position 14,453,812 of record OW387138.1, read on the forward strand.
AGTTGATGCACCACTCTCCTGAAACCTATGGGGAATGTAGTTATACTGAAACTACCTTCATAAGGGGTATATAAAAAAGGTATCAGGAAAATCATTGAAAAACAAACTGTCAATGACTTGTCAGAGCAGCCCAAAAAAAACATTTCCTTATTACTGCAAACTTCCTTAGGCATAGAGAGTAGTCTTTCTTCTATGATATAAACCAGGGTGCCTTCTATCAATGCTGGAGGGGCTGTCTGAATTATTTGTACATTATTTGCGTATATTGCCTTATAAACAAAAAATGAACTTATAATTTGATTATGTGTTCATATAAATATATATGTAATATTGTATAATTAACCTATTAAAAACAGACATACAAGATAGTTTTCCACTTGTCTTGCAGGTGAAAGTTGAAGCCTTGAATGATTCCCAGCTGATTGGAACCTGCATCTATAATGTATTCCTCTTGAGTGCCCTTGGCGTAGGTCTTGGCTACATCCTGTCCGATGAGATTCACCTTGTTTCTGCGCTCAATGCCGCCTTCATGATTTTGGGCACATTCTGTACCCAGTGTGTCATCTTTATGCCTAAGGTTGGTCTCTGAGGTCTTTGCATCATAAAAAAATACAAAGAAAGTCTAAGTAATGATATTGTGTTCTTATTATTTAGTTCAATTAACATTTTGGCTTTATTGCTCCTAGGTAGTAAATTATGACTGGAAACTTGTCATGGTTGGTAAATTCTTTTGTTTTGTGAATTTACAAAATGATATCAGTTTTGGACATGACATTGGTTTTGATTCCCTTTAACTCTATTCGAGTTCCCTTTTATATTCAGGTGATTGCAGTGGTGAAGGGTCAAGCTGATGTGACTCCTACGACTATCCAAAAAGACTCGACCAACACTCAGACGTCAACAACAACCTCAACAGCCTAATTATAGACCATTCATAGATAACCACGTGACCAATCCTCAGTTATAATAATAATCCCATAATAATGAAACAATTATAAAATCAACAAATAATGTTTTTTTCTGAATAAAGAACATTCTTATCCAGCATGAAACATTGTTTTCATGCTTTGTACTGTTTTTAATAATAGTATTTAGTTTGATCATGAAAATCATACCTTACTCATCTAGGAAGATGTGCATCTGCACAATGTCAACTATTCACTATATATGATGGTCCAAGAATTACTCCGAGGGTTTGACAGTGATAGTTGTTCAAGCTGTGAACATACTTTTCAAAAAGAAACTGAATAATTGCCCTAGTATTTGGTATGTAGTTATGTAGCAAAGTGGCTTTGTTCTCATATTTTCTCATGACTCAAGGCATTATGACTGGGTTAATGATATGGTAACAAATTTCTATTACATTATATTTTCCTGTATATTTTGCACAATAAGTTATGATATGGCCAAAATAAGGCCTGGCCAATCATCTATGAATTGGTTTATAGGCTATGAAGGAAGTGGACTTCCTGAATTTCTAAAACCAATGAACAAAAAACTTTATGTCTTAATGTTCACAAAAATCATCGATTAAAATCCTATAAATTGATGTCAATATAATCTTATTTAATGTGGGTAATTACCTTCTATATGCTTCTTTCAAGTTTGTGCACTGTTGATTAATAAAGCAAAATCAAAAACCCATATCTTGTAAGTGTTGACATGATTAAGAAGGCAAGGTTCTGAGTATCAGGGTTTGGAAATGGAAGAAAAAATTAGATTTTTCTAACACTGGATTTCTCAGTAAAAAAACAGTCTTGACAATTTTACCATGTCTAAATCATGACCATCCAAAGGGAGATTGTGTGTCTAAATGTTGGTTTATGGCCTATTTTTTGTTTTATGAAATCAAGATAATTATTAATTCAAAAAATGACATAAATTTACCCGTTTTTGTCAATATAAAAACAAGGACCTAAATAAAAGATTTGAGACAAGACTCTCTAGACAATGGTTTTAGTAAGAATACAAAGTGCAAAGGCTGTCAGCCTAACGTATTTTGTCCCAAAATACAGCATTTTGGAATTGTTTAGCTGACAAACCTGCAAATCTGTCAATTGATATTTATAGTTTATGAAATGATAATAGCAGTACTTGAGGACATAGAAAAAGATAATTCTTGCTTATTTGAGTAACCCCAAATCTAGAAGACAAGGATGGCTGATATGTCTATTTAGTCCAACCCCTGTCCAACCCCAGGATATACATAATGTGTGATGGGCTTATTGTGTGTGGGTATGTCTTGCTGTGTGTGGGTATTTCTTTCAGAGTCAACTGATGGCACAAAGTCTTCCGACTTGGGTCAGCCAACTCTGGCTAGGGTTATAAATGCAGTAATGGATGTAGGATGGGCTTATTGTGCATGGTTATGTTTGTGCGTCTTGCTGTGTATGAGTATGTCTCTCAGAGTTAGCTGATGGCACAAAGTCTACCCACTTGAGTCAGCCATTTCTGGCTGGGGTTATACATGCAGTAATGGCACCAGATAGACACACACACAAAATTTCATATAAAGCTATATGCACAGGGAAAAGGTTGGCAGCTACAGGGCTGAGGTAACATGTGTGGGTACAGCAAGTCAACTCCGCACATAAAAATATTTCTTGTACACATGGGAACAAAACCCGCGTTTATAAGAAGTTCTATTTGTACCAAAGTCGCACCAGGACAGGACTTCACGCATATATAACCACTCTGTCTACCTGGGTGCCAATAAAGTCATCATTACATTTGATCTCATGCATTTCAGACAAAATCTAGTTCCGCCTCAGGGGCAAGAATACTATGAGCTCATTTCATGGAATACCTTTCTTGTATAACTAAAATGTGGTTTTGGCTAGGCAGCCAAGAATTAGTTCAGCTTTACTGCATGAGTAAGAGCCCTTTATGCCAGAGGTCATGTATGTTATAATCACCAAACGATTAAACCACCTGCTATGGATATATTCATCAAACAACTGTGACTTAGCCATATCAATTCTTTTGATTATTTGATCCCCAATTGATTATAGGTTCTCAATGCATAATTGTCATGTTGTTATGACTGTCAAGTAAGGCCAACAGATTAGTTATGAGACTATGATTGTATGTATTCCTCATGCCTTGATATTGTAAATATATATGTATGCTCTGAATAACTTGAGGTATTGTCATGCCTTATATCCTATGTCATACAATTATTTAATCAAGTGTGTGGTAATCGTGGATAATGGGGATGACTGTATATATATTTAATCATTCTCTGAAACTGGCCTTTACTGAAATCACAACAGGTCATTATTAAAAGTCTGCCCCTATGAATCTGTTTTACCAATTTCCCTACGGTAGCCCAAACCATCTGACAAAGCTTAAGTTATCAACCAAATATCAGACAAAAATTTAGAAGGACAATTATATGGATCAACCTTTGCACACATAGTTAAACTATATAGTGGATAATGGAACAAAATATCAAATATCTGGAATGGATTGCTTTATATCTCCTTTTGTTAATCATGAGAGAAACAATTAATTACATAAGTGAAGAGAAGAATTATGATTCAGTATCTACAATTTATTTGAATTCAGTTGCTTCCATATTTTCTAAGTGTATCAAGCTTTTTTATTCAGTAGTTCAGTTGATGAATGATCGTTTGGCATCGTCAGTTGAGTGATTCTGCTTCAGTTGAATGATTCTGAATTACTCATCTCCAGGGACTGGAAAAAGAAAAGAGAACGAACCATGGATATGAATATACTCAATAAAAACACTTGGTTAGCAAATGAGTTTTAAGTATTAGATTTGCAGAAATGTCCAACTGCTTTGTAATGACCTACTTCTATATGATATATTGTTGAGCATTGATATATCTCACAAAGCCTTCCACATGGGCAGGTGAAAGAGCTAAGACTTATCTTAATAGTAATAAATAATCATGTTAGGAGAATGACCGATAGACACTGAAAATATTTCTTACCTTGTAGCTGGTTCAAATCATTTTTTGAATCCATAACCATTGTTGAAGCCATTACCATTGTTGAAGCCATTACCATAGTTGAAGCCATTACCATAGTTGTAGCCATTACCATAGTTGAAGCCATTACCATAGTACTGGCTCATGTACATTTGGTAATGACCATTCCTTCTGAGGAAATACATGCAATCCATTCTGCCTCCACTCGGATATTCAGACATAAAATTGTCGTAATAATTATTCATACGAAGGAATTTCATGCAGTGATAACTATAATCTGCATTGACAATGGTTCCAGCCACTGCAAGAGTGACGAGGAGAAGGATGACTGCCCTGTTCATCTTTGTGTTGTTAGAAGTGGATTTCTGTTGTTGAAGATGACCGTTGGTATGCTGTAGTGTGCTGTGCCTGCAGATATTGTGCTGATGTGCTTAAGCTAGAGAGTTGCTTATATATAGTAAGAATAGCATGACCTTCTTAGCATGATATCCCTACTTTGTGTGACTTAAAAGCAGCTATTTCATAATAGTTTTATCATTTTACTGGAGAATGTTGACTTTTAATGAGGATAACTGGATAATATCATTTATTATAGTGGACATTATGGGTATTTTGGTTTTACAGTTTATCATGCATGTTAGATTAAAGGACTTGAAGTCAGAAAAATAAGTTAGAGTTTTGAGGGAACAATATAATGTGTGTGAAGTTAATTCTAATAAACTTTTGTCTTAAGCTTTGATTCAATGTATTTTCAATTATAGCTACTATTTGCTGAGCAGAGAAGAGTATCACTTCTAAACATTATCAGATTTTTATGAAGCATGTTGAATTTAGGATAAATGTCTCCATTTACAGGGAAAGTCTATGAACGTGTGTTAAATATAACATGTACAGTTTCGTGAGAATAATGTTTTCGAGACCAATTGTCTTCCATTGCTAGGTTGTTGAAGCATTTGTTCAGTTTTAATGGATACAATTTATCAAACAAACATTGTCTCATTCTCTAAGTGACCCATTCAGAAAAAAAAAGATAATAATTGCCAGATATGGCATGTATTGAAACAGGCATATGTGATCAGTGGGTCTGGTATCTAGGAGTTTTGGTAATATTTGTTTATGTCTAGCATGATTTGTTGTTCTTGTATCTTGCTCATTCCATGTTAAGTGTGGTATTTATTGTCAGTTGACTCTAAATCATCCTCCTTTTTAAAGGGACGTTCTCGTCCGTGAGTTCATTGAGATACATCCGCCGACGTTAGACTAGCAACGACGTCACTGGCATGGTGTTTTGCCCTTTCAGAACGTAATAACGCAACGTCATTGGTCACGTCGTGAATTTGGCGGGGTGGGGCAGGGGTTACAACGCAGCAATTTAGGCCCCTCTCACGGACGAGAACGTCCCTTTAAGAAATCAATATAAGTAAAATTGTATTTGTATCTTAATTTCGCAAACTGCTAGACCACTTGAACATTAGTACAGTGTCCAATTTAAAAATTGATTTATGAAGTTTCCATAAAAAACGGTGAAACCACTAATATTATTCTGTCAAAGAAACCATAACTTTAATGTCCTTAGTAACTCTTCTGTAGATAACTTTATATCTTACTTTTTTTACTTACAACTGAGCCTGACCAAGTCACATAATCAAACACACTGACCTCAACCAATGAGGGGTAGTGTCTCCTTGTAGTACTCAAAACCAACCAATGAAAAAACAGGATATGTCTGCTAGACACCACTGGAGGGAAAAACAAACCACCATTGCCATACTATAGCCAACCTTTGTTCATTTGTGGTCCTGACAAGGGAACGACCATACTCCTTCATCTTACACACATTAACACAATGTCCACTTGCATATTTTTATTACCTGATGTACCGGAATAAAGCCCCATATCCACTAAGGGGAAACATCAAAATTCACCAGAGCAGGCCGCAGCCAGTGGTCAGTGACTTGGTAACTTGTAGCAACCACCTTAGGGCACTGAAGGTCGCATCCTGCTGCCACAGGGCTGCAGCCACATAAGAAAGGGGTAGGGACACTATCTTAACGACCCCAAATGATCCCTTCAACTAGTTAAGTAATCAATTAATTAGCCTGAAAAAGGGAATTATGGTTCATAATGTATACAAACTTAAAAGAAAAGACCTATCTTATCATACACCTCAATAATAAACTGATATAGGCTCGTGTCTGGCACCCCTAATAATTATGATTGGAATGGGGTTTTAGAATGCTACGGCCTGTCGTGGCACATAAGGTTTATAACCAACATGTTGCCATAGCCTGCCGCAGTTTGCTGCAGTACCTCAGGGTCACAGCCTCTGAATTTTGATGTCACCCCTAAGCAACTTTTACACAGTCAGCCATTGAATTGGCACTAAAACCAGCTGATTCTCATGTATTCATATAGGTGTTTACGTTTTTGCCAAAAAAGTCATCATCAGGTTTAATGTCATGCTTCTCTTATGAAATCCATTTCAACTTCAGGGGGAAGAACACTATGAGCTCATTTCTCGGAATACTAAATTGTGGATTTTGCTAAGCAGCCAAGAATTAGTTCACCTGAAATGCCTGTGTCAGAACCCTTTATGCCAGAGGTTATAATTATATATGCTATGATTACCAAATGATTAAATCATGTGCTATGGATATATTCATAAAAAATCTGTGACATAGCCTTTCCAATTCTTTTGATCATTTGATCCACCACTAATTATGAGGTCCTCAATACATAGTTATCATGTTGTTATGAGAGTCAAGTAAGGCCCACAGTTTAGTTATGAGATTATGTATGTATTCCCCATGCCTTGATATTGTGTATATATTATATGATATGTACACTCTGAATAACTTTAGATACAGTCATGCCTTATATCATATATCATACAATTATTTAATGAAGTGTGTGGTAATCATGGATAATGGGGACAACTGTATAATGATATTTAATCATTCTCTGAATCTGGCCTTTACTGAAATCACGGGCTGGTCATAATTAGAAGTCTGCCCCCACAAATCTGTTTCACCAGTTTTCCTATGGTAGCCTTCTGATGATGGTTGGGGCTACCATCAGAAGTCTGCCCCCAGGAATCTGTTTTACCAGTTTCCCTATGGTAGCCTCAACCACCTGATAAAACTAAAGTTATCAACTAAATATCAAACAAAAAACTAGAAGGACAGATATATATAGATCGACTTTTGCACACAGAGTTGAAGATATTAACTATAATTTATAGTAGATAATGGAGCAAAATATCAAATATCTGGAAAGGAAAGCTTCATATCTCCTTTTGTTTAATATGAGTGAAACAATAAATTATATCAGTAAAGACAAGGATTATGATTCAGAATCTAAAATTTATTTTAATACAGTTTCTTCAGTATTTTCTAAGTGTATCATTCTTTTTTCTTCAGTAGTTCAGTTGACAAGTCATCGTTTGACGTCTTCAGTTGAATGACTCTGCTTTTCTAAATTACTGATCTCCAGGGACTGGAAAAAACAAATTGAAAAAAACACTGATATGAACATGTTCAATAATAATTTCGAAACAAGGTTGCATAGTACAAAGTTTACTTGATTAGCACATGAGTTTTAAGTATTAGATTTTGAGAATTGTCAAATTGTTTTGCAATAAACTACTTCTATATGATATATTGTTGATCACTGCTATATCTCGCAAAACCTATAACATGGTCAGGTAAAAAGCTGAGATATATCTTAATAGTGATAAATAATCAAGTTGGGAGAATGACCGATAGACACTAAAAATATTTCTTACCTTGTAGCTGGTTCAAATCATTTTTTGAATCCATAACCATAGTTAAAGCCATTACCATAGTTGTAGCCATTACCATAGTTGTAGCCATTACCATAGTATTGGTTCATGTACATTTGGTAATGACCATTTCTTCTGAGGAAATACATGCAATCCATTCTGCCTCCACTCGGATATTCAGACATAAAATTGTCGTAATAATTATTCATACGAAGGAATTTCATGCAGTGATAACTATAATCTGCATTGACAATGGTTCCAACCAGTGCCACAGTGACGAGGAGAAGGATGACTGCCCTGTTCATCTTTGCGTTGTCAGAAGTGGATTTCTGTTGTTATTGTAGATGACTGCCGGTGTGCTGTGGTGTACTGTGCTTGCAGATGTTGTGCTGATGTGCTTAAAGGTAAATATGGGTGTTAGGGGTGAACCGTGACAAAATTCTGAAATCCACAGGGTAGTTAGATGGATGTAAAAGGATTATAAAGAAACTTTAAAAATCATATGTCACCATATCAGTTTCAGAAATATAAGCATCTGAAAAAATGACTGCTTAGTATTGGAGTCTATGGGAAAATGTAGTTTTTTCAACATTCAAAAATAAATAACCGTGACTTTTTCTTTAAATGCTGAAAATGTGTGGGTAGGACCTCAATGAGTATTTTAGGCCAAAGAAAACCTAAGGGCACCATGGAAAATCTCATTTTATTCCTAAAAATAGGGAAAAAAAGTTAAGAAAAGCTGCTTAATCAACCACATACGACTACTTATCCTTATATTTTTTATTTTGCAAGATCACATTCATCATTCATAAGTGCTTCATGAAATATTTGTGAAGTTTCAAGGAAATCCTGCAGTAGAAATAAAATCTCACCAGGTGGCGCTGCTGTGGTCACCCATATTTACCTTTAAGCTAAGGAGTTGCTTATATAGTAAGAATAGCATGACCTTCTTAGCATGATATCCCTACTATGCGTGACTTAAAAGCAGCTATTTCATAATAGTTTTATTATATTACTGGAGAATGTTGACTTTTAATGAGGATAGCTGGATAATATCACTCATCATGGTAATATAATTACAAAATAGGTGTCTTTGTTATTCAGTTCATCATGCATGGTTGTTTAAAGGACTTGAAGTCAGAAAAATAAGTTAGATTTTTGAACGAACAATATAATGGGTGTAAAGTAAATTCTAATAAATTTTTCTCTTAAGCTTTTATTCAATGTATGTTCAATTATGGTACCTATCTGCTGGGCAGAGGAGAATATCACTTCTCAACATCATCAGATTGTTATGAAGCATGTTGAATTTAGGATATATGTCTCCATTTGCAAGGAAAGTCTATGAAAATCTGTTAAATATAACAGGTACATTTTCATGACATTGATTTTAATGATTTCGAGACCCATTGTTTTCTATTAGGTTGTTGCGGCATTTGTTCAGTTTTAATGACAACAACTTATGAAACAAACATTGTCTTATTCTATAAGCAACCCATTCAGAAGAAAAAAGACAACAATGGTCAGATATGTCATGTAGTCTTGCAGGCATATATGTGATAAGTAGACCTGGTATCTAGGAATTTTGGTAGTATATGTTTATGTCTAGCATGATTTGTCCTTCTTCAATCTTGCTAATCCCATGTTCAGTGTGTTATTCATTGTCTGTTGATTCTAAATCACACTCCTTTCTGAGAAATTGATATAAGTAACATTCTATTCCAATTTTAATTTCTCAAACTGCTAGACCACTTGAAAATGTGTCTGATTTAAAAATTGATTTATGGAGTTTCCATAAAGAAATAGCAAAATCATTAATGTTATTCTGTCAAAGAAACCAGAACTTTAATGTACTTAATTTAACTCTTGTGTAGATAACTTAATACATTACCTTTTTACTAACAACTGAGTCTGACTCAGTCACATAATCAAACATACTGACCTCAACCAATGAGGGGTAGTGTCTCATTGTGGTACACAGAACCAATCAATGAGAAGACAGAATATGTACTGGATGGAAAAACAAACCACCATTGCCATACTACAGCCAGCCTTTGTTCATTAGTGGTCCTGACAAGAGAATGACCATGCATACACCTTCGTCTTACACACATTAATGCAGTGTCCAATTGCATATATTAATTATCTGATGTACTGGACTAAAGCCCCATATCCTCTAAGTGACTTTTACAAAGTCAGCCAATGAATTGGCACTAAACCTAGCTCATTCTCATGTATAAGTATGGGTGTTTAACCTTTTGCCAAAAAAGTCAAGACTTAGTTCAGCTGAAAAGCCTGTGTCAGAACCCTTTATACCAGAGGTTATATATGCGATAATTTCCAAATAATTAAACTATGTGCTATATTCATTAAACAACCGTGAATTAGCCATTCAAATTCTTTTGATCATTTGATCCACAACTAATTATAAGGTCCTTGATACATCATTATTATGTTATGAGAGTCAAGTAAGGCTAAAAGATTAGTTATGAGATTATGTATGTATTCCCCATGCTTTCATATTGTGAATATACATATGTATGTATGCTCTGAATAACTTAAGATATTGTCATGCCTTATATCATATATCATACAATTATTAAATGAAGTGTGTGTTAACTGTAGATAATGGGGATGACTGCAAATATTAAATCATTCTCTAAAAGTGGCCTTTACTGAAATCATGGGTTGATCATGATTAGAACTCTGCTCCCAGGAATCTGTTTAACCGGTTTCTCTATGGTAGCCCTAAACAACTGACAAAACTAAAGTTCAACTAAATATCAGACAAAAAACTAGAAGAGTTAAAGATATAAATTATATAGTAGATCATGGAGCAAAATACAAAAGTATCTGGAAAGGATAGCTTCATATCTTCTTTTTGTAATCATGAGTGAAACACATAAGTAAAGAGAAGAATAATGATTCAGTATCTACAATTTATTTTTATTCAGTTTCTTCTGTATTTTCTAACTGTATCGAGCTTTTTTTCAGCAGTTCAGTTGACAAATGATCGTTTGAAATCTTCGGATGAATGATTCTGCATTTTCTGAATTACTCATCTCCAGGGACTGGAAAAAAACAAAGAGAAAGAGCCATTGATATTAACATGTTCAATAATAATTCAGAAACAAGGTTGCATGATACAAAGTTTACTTGAATAGCACATTAGTTTTAAGTATTAGATTTGCAGAAATGTCTAACTGCTTTGTAATAGTCTACTTCTATATGATATATTGTTGAGGACTGCTACATCCCACAAAGCCTTCAACATGGTCAGGTGAAAAAGCTGAGATATATCTGAATAGTGATAAATAATCATGTTAGGAGAATGACCGATAGGCACTAAAAAAACTAATTTCTTACCTTGTAGCTGGTAGTGAAGAAGTTCAAATCATTTTTTGAAGCCATAACCAAAGTTGTAGCCATTACCATAGTTGAAGCCATTACCATAGTTGTAGCCATTACCATAGTTGTCGCCATTGCCATAGTATTGGTTCATGTACATTTGGTAATGACCATTCCTCCTTAGGAAATACATGCAATCCATTCTGCCTCCACTTGGATATTCAGACATAAAGTTGTCGTAATAATTATTCATACGAAGGAATTTCATGCAGTGATAACTATAATCTGCATTGACAATGGTTCCAGCCAGTGCCACAGTGACGAGGAGAAGGATGACTGCCCTGTTCATCTTTGCGTTGTCAGGAGTGGACCTTTTGCTGTTGTTGTAGATGACTGCTGATGTGCTGTGGTGTGCTGTGCCTGCAGATGTTGTGCTGATGTGCTTAGTGAGTTGCTTATATAGCAAGAATCGCATGACCTTCTTAGCATGACACACCTATTTTGTGTGACTTGGGAGCAGCTATTTCATAATGGTTTTATTAAATTACTGGAGAATGTTTATTTTTAATGAGGATAAATGGATAATATCACTAATCTTGGTAAATATGATTACAAATACATTTTCATATACACTTTTATATAGTATATCATGAATGTTAGTTTATAGGACTCGAAATGAGACAAATAATTTGGATTTTTGAGGTAACTATATAATGATTGGATAGAATATTCTTACAAACTTTTCTCTCACACTATGATTCACTATATTTTCACTCATAGGTCCGTTGGATTTGGCAGAGGATACTTTCATTCTTTTAGCATTATCAGATTTTTATGAAACATGCTGAATTGTTGAATTAATGAAATATGTCTGTTGTCCACTTGACAGTTTCTCTCTCAATTTTCCGGTAACATCTTTGAACGTCTTTAGATATATTAGCTACAGTAACTTAACATGTAATTTTAGTACTTGGGACCAATTGTTTTCTATAAATTTGTTTCAGCATTTTGTTACTGTAATGACTGAAATTTATCAAACAATCATTTTATTTCGTAAGTGACTCATTCAGGTAAAAAACAACATTAGCAAGATATTTCATGTAGTCATGTAGACATTATGTAACGGGGGGCTGGTATCAGGGAGTTTCAGTAGTTTGTGTATGCCTAGCATGATTATGCAACAAATTTTGTTGTTCTTATTCTTGCTCATTTCATGTTAAGTGTGGTATTTATTGTCCGTTGACTCTAAATAGGAATTATCCGTTTTGTTTCATATCAGACATGAAGTGTCCATTGTTAATACATAGGGGATTCATACATTTATCAGGGTTGAAGTTTTTTTGTGAAATAGTGCACTCATCGAAGGTAAACAATATAAAATATTGGATTCATTTAAGCCAATACAAAGGAAATATGAGATGACATTGAAAACAACCAAGTACTCACATAACAAATGTTGCCTGAATTGTATGATAGACCATACCATTCATAATGAGCAAGCCGATACCATTGCCATTCTGAGGTCTTTGGGAATGCCCTGCGTAGGCAGCGAGTGAAACTCAGTAGTGGTCAAAGTTATTATTTACCAGATTCAATGGATTATTGTGGTCAATTCACCCATACATTTTCATATTTTGATGAATCTATGCTCTAAGACGCATGAAAAACGCATAAAATTGTGGATTGATAAATAAAAGGCAGGAAGACAAAACGGTATTGGAAACACCATATGATATTGGATCTCGGAAGGATAAATAAATTGTTTTCCTCTTGTTATTTCAACAGGATGATATGGAATAAATGAAAACCTAACTTGTGGACTATCAGAACCCAAATACAGTATAATTGATTTTTATACATATGTTTCAATTTTCTAGCACTATCATGTTAAAAATCTCAACCACTTGATATTAAGTGCTGGTAATCCAAACTACAAAATCACTTCCTGAAGTGCCTGAAATGTACTAAGTACCTGATCATTCTCAGAGCTGGAGGGCTCTTTGATCACCAATAAACCTGGATCATTACAGTGTGTACTCTGGGTGGTCAGACCCAGGTGAACATACTCCCTTGTTTGAACTTAATCATCATTCATGAGGCCTGGTCCTTACCAAACAAACCCTTACTCAGCAGATTGTAAACCCTTTTACAGCTTAGCCAGTGGTATGTTGGTATGAAGTGATATAGGGCCTTGGTTGGCCATGGGTAGGTCCCCAGTATAGCCTGAGGTGGGGTAATGCATTTCAGGTTTCAGAGGGTATTATGGCTTCATAAAATGTTATTAGAAACATTAGAAAAGAGTGTGCCACTGACTCACAATCTTCCTTGTGGATATGGGGATTTATTCTATTCTGCGGAATGTATCATGAAGTATACTGTAAAATATTTTTTAAATTATATAATTATTTGAGAATATCCATCAAAATGGCCCAATTTAAATTTGACCAAAACTATCATATAGGTTACTAAGTAGGTAGGCTCCTAACTTCCATTATATCCCCAGGGAGGGGGGGGGGCACTCAGATATAGCTTGGGTAATGACTTTGGGCTGTCATAATCCTGTTTGAAGTGTTCTGTTTCCACATCAATTTATGGCCCTAACAGTGTAATCGAGTAGCATTATGTGCTAATTGGGGGGTTTGTCCCAGTTTTGTCTTGAGTCTTGGCTCAAAGGCAGTGAAACAATGGGTGGTGGTTCCAATTAGTCTATGTTCAGCTATTTGTGGGTCCCCCTCGAGGATTTAATCGCAAAGTGCAAGTGTGTTTGATACGCCGATTCATATATTGGAATGATGGCTAGTAAGTTAAGATGTAATGATAACTATGTGCTTGAATAATGCTCATGTGGCATGCTTCTATGCACTACCACCTATATTCCTGCCCATAAAGTATAGATGTATGCAGCAAATGACAATTGATCATGAATTACTTGTGTCATGAGATCTAAGGTTTCGAACTATGGTAAGATACCATAATATTGATTGATACAATAGAATAAAGCGTAACGCATTGAATGGGCATAATAGATAGAGCTAGGCGTAAAAGAGATTGTTCCTATCAGAAAACTTATTTTCAACCGCAAGCATTCTTTGGATAAGCAATGGTATGTTTTATATTTTCTAGAAAAGAGAGGGAATTGATGAGTTAGGAAATAATATTATGTATTTCTAGTCGGCAATAATATCTAAAGAAAGGAATGAGGAAAATCTTGACATCATTGTTAAGATATTGGTAGAATTGTCCTTGTTATGTCCCGACCAAATAATGCCAATTTCTTGAGAGTGTTTACCTATCAATAAGATATGAGGCTTGGACGCACGTCATTCTCCAATCGGGGGCAATAAGATTCATGGGCATGAACTCTCTAGATGGCGCTACCCCTGTCTCATAGTTACTTATAATACTAAAAGGGTAAGAACCTAAAACTGTACCCTGCAGTTTGCACAGACATATATTTTTGGTTTATGCTTAAACTCTATGCTTTTTTGTGGAATAAAAAATAGTTTACAACTTAGACAATTGATAAAAACTAATTGGCTGTCACATTTTATTGATATCTATGTTTAATAAATGGGAATCGACCATTTTATTGAAAAAATGAATCCCCACCCAGTATTGCAGCATACCATATATGGCAGTGCCCTTATTTGGAAAGGACTTTATGAATGGAGGTCACATGACCAACCACATAGGACAATGTGCACATAGGGCTTTTGGTAATTATAGGCAACATTCAATGGTAATTATAACTCCTGTCCATGTTAAAACCTATGTTTGCCCATAGTTTTGCCATAATTGTGTAATGTACATTGCTATTTCCTTCATACTGGTTAATTAGGACATGGGAGGGTAAGGGAATCCCCTATGACATCACTATGTTAGTTATACAAGAGGCCCCCACATAGGTTTTTTTTAAACAAAAACCTCATCCCAAACATAATACATCAACCTCATACAGCCAAGCATTTCATTCCACTGTCATTACAACAAACTGTGGTATAATGGCTATGGTGAGGGACTTCAAATCAGAAGGTTGATGGTTCAAACCTCCTGCTGGTCATGTTGCAGTTTGACCAAGTTGCACTATTTCTTATGAAAATCATCTTCAATAATCAGCTTTTGCAGTTCTAATCATTAATTTTATTTTAGGTATACTCATTCTGTTGTTATTTCACCCAAATGAATTCTTTTAAATTGTGATTTCTTCATTAATTAAAAAAAGTGACACTATCCAGACATGGGTGGGATTTGAAACCCCTACCTTAGGATTTGAAGTCCTAGACTCTAGCCTCTGGGCTATTCCTGACCATAGTGTTAAGCAACGCTCTACTTGTATTGGGTTTAGAGAATGTCGGAAGAAGTTTGTGGGGAAACCCTTTTAGCACTATAAATAACCATCCAATCCAGTGAATGAGTTGCATTCTGTTCAAGGAAGGGGCACTGAAGAGGGAAGCATACATAGAGCTATTTCTTTCCGGAAAACATTAACTACAAAAATTCAAAGCACACTGCAATAAATATGATTTATTATTGTAAGAATGACAAAAAGGTGATAAGCTTAATGGTGTTTTTTTATATCAATATCAAATAGAACTGAGTCATTCACTGCAGTCTTGTGGGAATCTTATGGATCTGCTGGTCATCAGGTTATAGGTTTTGACAGGAACCAGCTAGATCCAAAATGGACAGTGTGCTACCTTTTCTATTCTTTACTAGTTAGCAGTAGGCACGGCGCCATCTCGAGAGTTCATGCCCGTGATAAGATTAATAGGGTACCCATATTTAACAGAGATAGTTGTCATTAGAGGATTTCTTTCGCCACCTCCATTGAGAGAAGATGGCCAATGCACATGCACACTGAATGCGACAGACAGTCAACATGATAATTATTGGTCATTTGTTTTTTTTTCTACACGAAGCGGATAAGGGCTTCGTTTTCATGAGTATAACAACAAATCAATCTATCTCATATATTTCTTTCTGAATGACCGATAATACCTCTCTAGTTTCTGTACTTTTTGTTTGATTTCTGCTCTGCGTCTAGACATAGACTTTTGTAGAAATTCAATACTCATTTATCTATTCATTACTTATCAAAACTTGTAAATATTTGTCTTGAAAACTACACTTTTATGTGGAAGCAATATCGTGAATGTTCTTTTAAGAAAAGGCATGGATATGATAATAGTTTCAGATACATGGGTCATATTAAGTCTGGAATATACAAAGAAATAGGGATGACTGTACACCCGTCTTCTAAGCATACTTGCATTGAACCCTCTTCACCTTCATCTATATCATAATTCATTCTACGAAACAACACAACCAATTACATAAGCACCACATACCTGGACCACATACCTACTGGACTAGATCGACACACTTATCAGCTGATTATTAGTAGAATAACTTGAAGAAGTAATTCAGCAATTCAGATCAAACATGATTCATGAGCAGATATATATGACGGGTGAGCACTCACGATATTATCCGCAGGGCACAGATCACACAAGAGGGTGTAGACCTTGTGCAGACGTGGTCACGTGATCAATTTTTGTTGATCACCACGAGGTGATCATGACCTCGTGGTGATGAAATGTCTTCAAAATGAATCATTCTAAATGATTATTATTGTTCATAATGTTTCAGTGAGTTTGTTTAAAGTAATTGGGGCATAAATATTTGTTTCAACATTGTGTATATTGACAATAATGATTTGATCACCAATATGGCGGACATCCCATTTTGGCAGTTGTGACGTCGTCTGCACAACGTCTATAAGGCGTAAGGACCATCCATATAGAGTAGAATGTTGTTTATTTTGCCTCATGAAAAGACACAATGAAGTTGCCCTATTTCATGATCCATGAAGAGCAGTTTCCGGTTTTCGCTGGTGCCTTTCCAACGTCTTAGCTACACATTGGCGTCAAACCAGGCCCCAGTGACCCTCAGGGGTCATGACCTCAAACATGGCGCCGTATACCGCGTATCGTCATGGTTGAGTGCCCTCAGGGGTCAAAGGTCAAAGGATCTAAGGCTTGGAATTGTAAGGAAGGTATATTCAGTGTATCATTATACAATTACCACAATAGGGAAGCAATGTAATACTGGGTATACATTATATTGTAGGGAAAGCATAGGGTATGGTACCTAAAAGTATATGGTTTGGGTATTGTATTGAGGAATCAGATAAAGATTGCAGCATTACCATTTATAAACTGTTTATGTATCAGTTACTGCTTGTTTAAATGAACAGTCACATGTTATGTCAGATTATGGGGTAGGTCACGCCATGGTCCTACTTAGAGTATAATAATGTATACTCTTCGATACCATTTACTACAAACATAGGATATTAATTATAGACGGAGATGTATACGTAAATTCGTGTGGGAAATTACTATGTATATTCAAAAAGAAAGCTCATACAAAGCCAAATAATAAAAGAATATGTATATTAAAGTCTCATAAATCTTAGGTACAAAGATGTGTGTCTATATGGATGCCCTATCGCCTGATGTATGGAACAACAATAAATTGATTTCATAAACTCTTCTATTGACAGCTTATGAACTACGGAAGAACCTACTGTTGGATTGGTTTAGAAATGACTTTTTCAAAACTGTCTTGAGTTGAACTTAAAGAATATTACTAATGGGCCCTGTAGAAGGCATGGGGGTGGGGGTGAAGGGGGGTGGTTGGGACGTGCAAGATACACGTAAAAAGACAAAACTGCACTCCCAATTTTATCAAGATATAATTTTCTTATGCTAATTTGGTTTAAAATGCAGGGGTATAACCCAAGATGTCCCTCCTCTCTCGCCGTACCCTGATATACCCTTTTTCAGTACATAAATACCAATATATATCAAAATCTACATCAAAGACTGTGTCGTGCAGGCTTGCCCTTGGGCCTGAGGCTGTATGCGTTTATCGTATACCTTAAATAACTTGTTTGCATCCGTATAAAGCCTTAGTGAGCAGACCATCACGACCCAGCATTTTATTACTGGCAAGCCCGTAGCCAGGGGGGAGGGGGGTGACGTGGGGTATGGGTCACCCCCCCCCCCCAACCTTGACCAGGTTCACTTTTTTGAAAAATCAATATTTTAGTTTTCTATTCGCTCTTATCCTGGCCCTCTGCTACCCCTGTAAAACCTCTCTTACCCCAACCAGCCCTCCGCTATCCCTGTAAAGACTCCCTCTCATCCGTTATGGCTCTCAGGTGAGCATTCTAGATTCACAATGCGATCAGTAACGTTGCTGAATTACATTCTAACCTTGCAGAATATGTTGCTGGCTACACTGTTGCTACACGAAGGGGTAGAGCCCCTAACCTGGCTTTAAGCTATTTTATCTCTAGAAAGCCCACATTTTGCAAATGTTTACCCCCCCCCCCCCTACGAGAAGTTCTGGATACGGGCCTGACTGGTCACTCCAAGGGCCATAATTGCTAACGGTTACTGCCCGGTCAAGGGGCCATTGTGTGACCCGGATGACCGGCGAAGCACACAGAAACTGATTACGTCATAAAAGTCGTGACGCGCCAATTTAGGTGTGGTAATGGCCGCTGTGAAATGTTCTTTGATGTAAGCGAATGTGTTTTGTCCGCTTTGGCGTAGGGGGCCTTTTGTTTTGAGTGTCATTGAGATTCAGTTAGGGAAATCAAGTGGGCAGAGTCGGGTGCCCTTTAAGGGGGGATTGCATGGATTAGCATTGGAGGTTCTATTGTCTATGTAATTGTATGGGTGCATTTGGCTAAATTAAAGTCAGTTCTAAATGAGTATACTGGGAGTCTCGTATAGTTTTGTAATGGTGCTGTTCCTGAGTAAGGTATGCAGACAGATCCATCGGCGGTATATGTGTCACATGGGACACCTAAATTAGGTAAAGAGGGGTGAATGCTTGCTCTGTATGTACAATTATGAGAGTATAGAATAATGGTATCATAAGCATAAGAATTCTCCAAATTATACTTAATTCCTTACCCTAAACCAATTGTTTAACTCATTCATCCAACTTTCTTATTTGAATTGAGTGGCGTTTTTTTCTGCACCTCTGTTCAATGTCTTCCATTCTGTTCGTTATGTAAGAGTTATTCTTAATTTTCTCAATAACGCTAATACCAATAACTTCTCAATAACTAGTTATTACAATAACATGTTATTGTTATTTCTTTTATCAGACAATCTCATAACGCTCATGTAATTACGTAGTTCTAGTCTGTGTCAAGAGTACCGTACCCATTAGAACAAACAAAACCACTGGGATCTTAACATAAAGATTGACCAATGGCGAGAAAAGATTGGTTTAACACCTGAAGTTGTTAAGCTAACGTTAAAACAAAGTTGAACAATAAACCAAAGAGACCACGGGTCATTTAGTCCGAGTGGTGACCCAAATTAAGGTGGTGGTGTTTGTCTGAGTCAAACATACACTACTCCAGCACCGGTCACTCCTCCAGTAGGGTATGGACCCTGGAGGCCCCGAACCCTGGAGGCTTACTTGAATAATGTGTCTGGGTTTAGGTCTGGCCAATGAATTATAAAAAGGATGACATTTTATCTTTTCCTGTTCACTCTGGCTTAAAATCGGAATAAATGCAAATTTTGCAGCAAGAAGCTGATTTTCTGCTGTTGGAAATGACATTTTCTAAAATAACCCACTCTCTCCCCTTTTCATATAGCAGGGATTTATGTAGGAAACCATTTTTATAAAATAATGACTCTGGGCTGTATCATTAATCATCAGCTCTTCGGAAGATTATTAGTGAAAAAGAAAATTGTGAGGTTATTTCGTTGAATGTATTATTATCACCAGTATTATACTATCATTGTGCTACTATTATGATATTGTTTGTATAATAATATGTCTTGGCCATGTAAATGTCCAATTGTATATCGACTTCTTGGTTATGTCAAAATACAAAAAATCTGATGGAAGAACTTCTAATCACAGGAATTCAGGGGAAAAAAGAATATCACCGAAAATCACTGAATATCCTGACCCTATATCCATAATTCAAAACGGATGTTTATCCGCCTGCTGTATTATCAGCACGATTAGTCAAATCAGAAAGTAACACCCTGTAAACAGGATATCAATTTGGGTCGTGACTCGATGTATAGGTACATGTATCCTTCCCCCCTAAGACTCACCTCACGCTTTCAGGGTTTATGAAGGTCAGAAATAGCATCCAGTAATCCCCCAGTCAGGAAGTATGCATGTCTGACTTACTCAATGGGTGTCCAGTAATAATGATACCACCAGGAATAGGCTTAGTCATGGATTAGACTGGAATACATGTTGAGGAAAATTATCATAGCCCTAATACTGATTTCTCCCGAGAAGAATGTCCATAAAAGCCTCGAAAACCAATTCAGCAAAGTGCAGTTTATGGCCACCAGTATAAGTACAGAATATCACATAAAATAGGTTTGTCTCTTTCAATAATCATCATTATATTGAGAGACAGAAACCGCACTGATATTTGCGAAATCTCACACTCAAAAATAGAAAGAAGTATCTAACCATTGAAAGCAGTGAAAATAAAGGTCTCTCGACAAGCATGCTGTCACACCTATTCTAGTTAATGCGAGTTTCAAGGGACCTTACACCCTGTTAGTACGCCATCAATGAGAACGTCAGGTAGTATAACTGCACCCCAATTAATACAAACTACAGTGCCCAAATTAACCCCCTAGGGCATAATGACCATACCCTGCCTTACTTAATTGTCTGGGACCTTCCACTAGTTTATGTAATGGCGTGGGAATCGTTTGTTTGTTTGTCTGCCCATTCTTTATATTTACCCATTGTTTGTTTGTTGGCCCATTGTTTTCCGTCATGGTTGAGCGATCACGGTGACCATAGGACCGTGACCGACCAGGAAACCACTCCCTTTGCTGCTGTTGTTTTTTCTCAGGGTGGGAGGTTAAGCTGGTTTACAACAGGTGTATTGTTTGAAGGTGACCACCTGGAAGTGGCTTAGTCCTTATAAGGGATCCATAGGTGAGTTGGTCGTGGTGAGGATGGTGGGGTGGGGGATGGGGTTGAGCTAGGATGGAGAAAGTTATGAGGCTTTTATGTTTGTTATTTCATGATTTCGTAATACAACAGTTATATGTTATTTCCACTAATAGTGCTTATATAACAGAAGTGAAGAGGCTATCATCTTTATCTTGATACTTTGGTTTTGTCGTTTCTACTGTCCTACACTGTTTCCCCTAATAGTGTGTATATATACATTTCTATGTGAGGGTAAAATGTAAGATGTGCATGTGTCATGCAAAGTTAAGGGTAAAGTATTGTACAACAATCATTATCATAAAACATTATAACGTTACCCAATCATTACTCCTGCATTATTCTATTTGCAAGTATTTATTTTGTATTCATGTACTTTGGGAGAAAAATTTCTTCAAAAAAAATTGATAAAAGAATGTATAATGATACTGAATTAATAGTTGTAGAAATCATTCATGTTTCTCGGGATAACTACGTCAAATGGACCAATTACTAGTTTCAGGTCTATTGTGGTCATGTTTGAAGTTGTTCTATTTCATGGCCACCCATAGTGGGCCACCCATTGCTTATAGGCAAGTCTATTATTGATTCAAGCCAGCATTAGATGTACAGAGGAGAAAAGTAGATATAAATCTTATAGAAAAAAATAATAAAAAAAGACCACCAGAGTGCATGTCATTGGCAATACCTCCAGTTATTGATCCAGATAGAGAGTTATTGATTGAAATGTCCCCAATTCTCCAGTAATAAACTTGGGGCCCTGGATGGATGGGTGGCTCTCAATGTTGCATGTTCTATAAAACATTTATAAATGAGCAATAACTCAAAACTTAGCCTAATATATTACATTATTTCACACACAAATCTTACTGTAATTTTATCAGGAGTTTTCCCTAGCAATCTGGTGATTTTGGTATTGAGACCCTCTGATTTTGAGGGGTGGTGATCTGCATACCCCAAAAATGAGGGGCGGTCAACTACTTAAAATTCAGGAGCAGTCAGTCACAAAACGTAGGGGCGGTAGTTTGGTAGTGGGTGGTAACTTTGAAAGAGTCAGTGCCCTCCTTCCCAAATGTCTATCCCGAGGTGTCCATGTTGCACGTCGCTATGGCTCTTACCTCCCTAAGAAAAAAAAATCTCATGTAGTTTAGGCTCCATGTCACTTGTCGATTTTACAAAATGGCCATATTACGCTGTGGATTTTCTGATCTGGACCCATAACGTTCTCTTGCAAAAACAGGGTAAACAACGTTGATTGACTTTCATATTGCCCTGTTGCTGTTTTGGACCATGGAGGCCACAGTCATCTCAAAGCATAAAAGAAAAGCATTAAAATTAATACTGTTGTATGTTTGTATAGAGTGCATCTGATTTGTAAAGGTCCTTGTGTTCTTAAAGGGATCACCTCAGTAGTCAACGTATTGATAGAAGATAATCCCCTCTGGTTTGTCTTAGGTCGGTCATTGTTTATGGGGCAATTAAGAAGAAAATTTAAAATAGAAAAAAGGAAAGAAAAAGGGGGGTTTGGGGGCACAGCCCCTGATTTGTAACCAATATTGACAACAAATATGCAACCAAACCCAATAATCACATCAATATTCTTGTCTTGAAAGTATTTTTGTAATTCTTGTATAAACTTTGACCGGCACTGCCACCCGACCCTAATCCCTAGGTGTTGTGTTAAGTTGACTAGTGGATGGCATCCGTGCTTGAACATTTGTTTTATTAGATAATTGAGATATAGTTTAAATTGAGTTAACTCATTTTCCATATTGGATTCTTACTAATTTATTTGTATGGAGATTGAAGAAATATTTTTCTTTCTTGATTTCACAATGAGTAGGAACTTATGTAAGATTCGGTGTCAATATCGACAATGTATAGAATACATCATAAACATTCATAATACTTAAGCGAAACTAGTTGTGATTCTAATCAACAACGAGGCATGAATGTTTGGAGAACAATTCAATTCCACAAATATTTTTAGTACAATTTACATGAAAATCGAGTCTGGAATATAAATACTGAAAATTGATGGTCACTAGTCAAGCGTGTCGTTATAAAAATGCATGAGTAGCCAGCCGAGTCAATATAAAAGAGAATCAACGAACCGTGACCTTACCAAAAGCATGAATTAAATCAGACTTTACAAGTGCATGTTACAAGGCAATGTAACGTTCGAATATGGTTTTCTTTCTAAACAATCGCTATGACTATGTATACCTACCAACATTACCTGCAAAAATAAAGTCACCGACTAGATTCACGATATCTAATGTTCTTTTTTGTATCATAATTATGTCAGAAGCGATTTGCATTTACATGACTTACAAGAAAATACATCAAAGAGACCTTGATTGCCTGTCATATTCAACGCAGAAATGATTATTAGAATAGCTATAGTGTCATTTAGGTCTAATTTTGCCATGTCAATTCTTATAAATAATTGTCTAACATAGAGAACATAATACATTCTATAACTCTATGTCTTTCATTACTGAATAAATGTGATATTAATTTTGGAGTTCTAGTGATGTTTGTGAAGTTACTTTTTTATATAGTTCTCTATTGACAATAAACTACAAAGATGTACAACACGTCATCTACATGCTTGTGAATGTGTGTCAAAAATTAAGATTACTCTAAAATAGTGAATCATGCACTAGAAGACCTCTGATCAAGATTAAATCTCCAATGTATTAAGTACATATCACTGTCCTATAATTTATAGACCTATACACTAGTTATATTTACAATGTTACAACACTAGTTGTGAATGCCAACGTACATAGCTATCTATAAGTGCAGCATGTGCTACGATATTCCTACTCTATAGCCACTGATTTCCTATTGTAAACCGTTGATCCATCATTGCAATTCCACAGCACTGACCAAACCCAAAGAACCCAAAAATGAGTCATGGGCTTAGGCTTTGGCGTGAGGTCCAGATAGGCCTAGGCCTACTTGACTATCTACATCATACAAGATTGATTGTCTAATTACCACCAATAAAGTGATTAATCCTGCCTAGCCACAACCCCATGGATGGCAGGGTGCGCATTAAATACGCATTAGACACGCATGGTGCATGTTCCGACTACATGCAGTCTGACTAGTATGAGGACTACTTGTCTGAATGTTAACTGAACTTCCTTTTTTTATTATTAAGTTATTAACTTCAGGGTTGCCTCCGGATGTCGGTGATATCATAATGAATATAATGTAATAATTTGAAATATTGGTAGGGTGATAGTAACCTATTAGAATGAAGCAATGTTATTAGCTGGTGGTCAGTGTCAAATGCAAAAAACACTTTAGAATATAATGTAAGCAGTCTGTATTGTCAATACAATTTCTTAGTTGAGCCCCATACCCACAAGGCGATTTTGAGGGGCCACTTTGACCAAGTTGACTGATCGGAACAAAATTCAGGTGATTCTACCTGAATAATTAACCGATTTTAGCACAGATTCATATCAAACATTTTAGTATTACATCCTAATTGATGGTCAGAATTGGCGCAAACATCAGCCATTATTTTGCTCATAATCGGCCGATTTTTGCATCAATTCCGAATAGTGGGTATGCGGCTTCAGTTATGTTCCCCTTATCTTGTTCCAGATCGACATTACCCTGAAAATTCCCCCTATGCTAATCCACGATCTAAATATACCAACTAAATCCAATCTTTAAGTTCTGAAGTTCGGTTCTGATAATACTAACACGTTTAGCATTTCCTCCCAGTCATGCTCCGTTGGGTTGGGGGATCCGTCATTAATAATTATGACGTCATTACAGGCCTGTAAAACCAGTCGGGGAGGTATACTTAAAGCCGAGATCTTTTTTTTTTTTTTTTTTAAACATCGAGATACGCCGGACGCATCACTAACCTATCCTTCAGCATCGGTTTCCGACACCGGCAGCGCACGCCGGCCAATCCAAACGAACTCGAATCGTGTGTGTCTGAGGAAACGGATTAGTGACGTCATTACAGGAAGACGAACTAATAAAAGCCTGACCATTCCAAGCATGCAATAAATGTAGACCAGTCTTTGCAAATAGTTTTCTGTAGACAATTTGCATAGCAGAACTTATCCCTTTCTTTTGACTTGGATTTTAATAGGTCTAAACTATAAAAGAAATAAAAGGAAAATGCGGCTGTATGACTCGGAACATATTTGTATTTAAGTTGGTTTTGTTTGACTAACCATTAGAATATAAACAATGACGGCATTTATAGCAATTTATGTAATATCATAACTCGCTATCGTTCTTTGACATTATTATGGCTTACCCGCGACATAGTCACGCATGATATTTTGCAATTAGTTTAAGCATTTATTTTCTAATATTGTAATAGTTCCTGGTAAATTTAAGTTAAAGTTGTATCTAAACATGTAAAAAGAAAGAGGGATATCTGTTGATTTCACCATGCAATGTTTGGAAGATTAAGCCTGTATGAGGCGTTCAATAGAATAACATTGAGATGTAATTTTTCCCAATCCTCCATACCAAAGTGGCTTTTCAATTTGGTCGGAAATGGATGTGGCAAGAGTGCCAGATATACCAGCCATAGGTACAGGATGTTTTATATATGGTCACACTGGCATACCTTCTCAGCCCATACCACTAGGTAGGTTAGGTAGGTTGTAATAGGTCGTGCCTAGGTTGTGATAGGTCGTGCATACCCTGATTAAATACAAGCCCCATGTTCCCATACTAGATTAGTTAACTAGTTCACAA
The DNA here is from genome assembly GCA_936440205.1 of Lepidonotus clava. Classification (NCBI taxonomy): domain Eukaryota; kingdom Metazoa; phylum Annelida; class Polychaeta; order Phyllodocida; family Polynoidae; genus Lepidonotus; species Lepidonotus clava. Next base: position 14,479,666 of record OW387138.1, read on the forward strand.
ACATGCACCTCCTTACACCGCTCACCTAAACCCTACTCTAAGGTCACTCAGATGGTGGAACTAGAACTGGTTTTGTAGACGAAAGAGAACCCAGCCTGTATCTATACGCATTCTCATATTCTGGGGACATTGTTGATTTCGATTTATGAAGAGTATGGTTTTACCTAATTGAATTGTATTACATCCCCTCATAACTTGACCTCGTTTTCTCTAAATATTCGTTTATTCAGTTTTTCACAATATATATTTCGAATCAACTTCAAAGCTAAATATCTTTAATAATTTGCAACTTGTATTGTTAGAACGCTAGCTTTCATTAGACATTGAGCCATATGCTTCATCCAATGATTCATACTCATTGCAGAAATAATTTATACCACAAAGGAATTGTACAATAATTCAAAATGTTTAAAGAAAGGTCCTGTCACCAAATGCAAAAACAAAACCTTCAATATTACAAATCATCCTTAGGTAGGACTATAAACCTATGCCGAGAAGTAGCTTTCTTGCCTTTTGAAGATATCTCAAAGAAAGTCGGAGAAAAGGATATAAATGTGGTAGACAAGGGGATTTCCTCATATCATAGCCATGGGGAAAGGGAAAGCGCTACCATTTCAAAGCAGAAAGATCTTTCATTAATATAGAATCCTGTTGCTTGAAAATCGATATTTCAAATCTTTGAATGAGAAGGAATATTCGTTTCGTCCATGGTTATATAATCGAGGCATGCATTGGTGCATGACTCGACCCTCAGGTGTATGACTCTGTCCATGTACTTCAGGTCAAGCTGCCCCTTTTTATGAACCTGGGGTGAGAGTCTAAAGGCATGTCCCCACAGGGCAACTATACACCCTTTTTATGATCCTGCTCAATTAACGTTGGTCGCCCACAGATTAAGAAGTTAGTATGTCGCCGGACAACTAGTTAGTTGCCGGTGGAAAAAAAATATAATCACCCTGTTGGAATGTTCTTCCCATCAAACTGCTGGTGATTAGAGGTCATATTGGTTGTCCTGCCTGGCGATTAACTGCACTAATCACCAGCGACTAGAGAAAAACATCAAACATGTAAAATATTTTGGCCAGAAACCACGGCACCTAGTGGTTTAGTTGCCAGACATCACAGCGGCCTTGTGTGATAAGTCGCCAGGTGACCAAACTGCCGAAAATCACATTGGTCGCTGTCGTTTTTTTCTTTTTTCAAACTAGTCGTCCTGTGGGGACCAGGCTAAAGAAAGGCCTTTGACAGGTGAGGAGGTGAATTGGAAGGTGCTATATGCCTACAGGTGTGTATCTACAGATATTTATCACTATAAGGGTCATACCCTCTGGGCACTTAGAATTCAGGAGACAACTCTATGAAAGAGAAAGACCTGTGAATGCAGTCTGGTGAACTTTAGAGTGTAACTTTTACGATAAGGATTTTTTTTCCCTACGAGCATGGGACTCATGCACAGGTTAAAAAGGGTATAAATTTGGTAACCAATGAGATTTCCTCATAGCATTAACTGTGACTCAGTGGCAAATTATCTTCAAAAAATTACATATGTATCAACTCTGAGGTAGTAAAGTGTCCCAGAATGTTCATCATTATCAATTTTTACAGGGAATGGCAATAAAGGGAATCGCTGAACAAAGTTACTGTTGTGAATTGCATGCCAGTCTTCAATGAAAAGTATTACCAAAAGTAATCACTTTGCGCAGACAAATTAATAAATTTGTAGCTAATAGACATACATGACATGCTCAATTGAAGACTGAAATTTCACCATCATACACACAATAATTGGAATTCTTGATTGCTTTGAACGCATTTTAGTATGGTACAGAAGTGTGCCACACTTGTCTATATTGCGTGTTTCTAACGCCAGCAGACAATAGCTACATATTATGAACATATCAAGAGCAATTTATTGTCACAAATATCTTTGTAATGAAAGTCTCATTATTGACCGCTCCAGACCTGCATGATACAGCCAAAGGAAAATAATTTGTTGTGCTTTATATCAACCTAAAGTGTCTACATCGGAAATAACAATATAATTTTCTCCCCCAATTATATATGCGGTCGTGGGTATTAGCAGGTCTCCATAACCCCTCAATTGGTTTCAAAAACATTTAATCTCCCACCAGTATGATTGTTGAAATACATTGAAAGTTAAAGACAATCATTTGCCATTTCTACTATTCCTTTATCAATCAAAAGTAATTATGTGACTTAAAAATAATGCCATAAACTAACGTGCATGATAATCAGTAAAAATAAGATGGCTCTTTTGTAACTACACCACCATGATTAATGATACTATTCAGTTGCCTTCATGAGAAGTAATAATGCTGAAGGAGTTCAATGAGATAATATGAAAATAGTTGCTACTTTTTCACATGAAGTGGGTATGACATGCATAGAAGGTCATGCTACGCTTGCTATATAAACAGTTCTTCAGCTCAATTCAGCATAATCACCAGCACATCCTAAGGTCTGCAGGCTCATTGCATCAGCAGTCATCTACAACTACAGCATCACAGGTCCACTCCTGACAACACAAAGATGAACAGGGCAGTCATCCTTCTCCTTGTCACTCTGGCACTGGCCGGAACCATTGTCAATGCAGATTTTGGTTATCACTGCATGAACTTCCTTCGTATGAATAATTATTACGACAATTTTATGTCTGATTATCCAAGTGGGAACCAAATGGATTGCATGTATTACCTGTGGAGGAATGGTCATTACCAAATGTACATGAACCGATACTATGGTAATGGCTACAACTATGGTAATGGCTTCAACTTTGGTTATGGCTACAACTACAAGAAGTAATGGTAAGAAGTGCATTTTTTTCTTTGTCACCTATTCTCTTGGCATTTTATTTTTGGCTATGCAAAAGTAACCTGAACTCCTGTCCTATATAGTGGGCAAAATTACCTGGGTCTATATTTTTGTGATTAATTTTAGTTATCAGGCTAACAAGGTGAAATTTGATTAGTGTCTCATGATGCCTTATTATGTCAGGTATGACATATGCATTAGACACTAATCAAAATTCACAAGATTATCCTAATCACTGAAATCAGTTATGTTGAAAATTATGGCACCTGATCATCTGAAAGATTATGTGATATCCACCAGTATTTCTTGATATTGTGTCTCACATCCGAAGCTGCAGTATTGTCATATGACTTTACTGCAATTTTACTGAAATAACTGATTAAACTGAAATATCTATTTTGAGAGTATGCTGTGTATAATGTAATGTTCTGCAGGTACTTTGTCACATTAAGTTATATTGATCAATGTATCTTAATCTTCTTTTTAGGTTTTCTAGTCCCTCCTGATAACTGATGGGATTATGAAGAACTGGAAATTATGCGGTGATGGATATCCAAGCTTTATTATGAAGGCAGAAACATGTTTCTCCATATGCTAAATGTTTGAAAGGCATGAAAGTTTGAATTAATGAGAAATAAAAGATTTTGAAAATAAATTCTTTGGTCCACTTGTCATTATTATATCTGAACTTCAGTCATATATTCAAGACACCAAATTATGAGGTAGAATTGGAAAAAGTTGTCTTATATCTATGAAAGTTTAGTATAAGGAATAATATCTGCAGGTCATTGGGTTCTTTGCGATATTTTATTTATACTGAGAATACAAATCTAGCCATTAGCCATTTTTTATTGAGTCCCAGGAGAGTAGAGGAGGTTCTATAAAATATAATTTTTAACATGGTGAGGTAGTGAACAAGATAAATTACCCATCATGGTTTATATAACATTTTGGCATTACTTAAGTAGTTTATGTCTTGGAGGAAAATAATCTTAGATTGTGTTTGTTAGATCATTAGATCACCAGCTTTGTTAATCATTCTTTATTAAGCAGCTTAATTGGAAATAAGGAAAAAAAGGAAACAGAAAGGAAAACACCCACTTTACAACCACTTTTTCACAAGTATGTTTGAAAAGTATCTCTCAATTCTTGGATGAACTTTCACAAGCACTACCACCTGACCCTCACCCTTAGTTATTGTAGTTGGTTGACCAGTGTTGACAACCACCATTTCCGTAGTGCTGTTATGCCCTTTAAATTGCATTTAACAACAGATTAAGCATAGCCTATATTTAATCTTGAAAGGTAATCTCCAAAGTCTGGGGTCTGTCGTGATAATTATATGAGTATTATCATTATATGAATAATATAGTATAGATATGAACTAGCATATTAACCGATTGAATAGAAAGAGATGAAGCATCTATAGACATGTAAACATCATTTTAGTGTCAGTGATCTTTGCATTTTCTTTGTTTACCTAGGCCCGTATCTTCGTAACTGATTTGGCTGATCAGGGAAAATTTTATCAGGGTCCCATGATCGGTGATTTTGCCCTTTACCAAAATGTATTGTGTTATTGCAAAAAAGTGTCAAAGAGGAATCATTAGGTGTAAAATTTATTCATGATAGACAGAATTTCTGATCATGAGAAGCTGATCAAAATTTCCCTGATTAGCCAAATTAGTTACGAAGATATGGGCCCTAATAATCTATCCTTTGAAATGCCCTTATACTATATAACGTCTCCGCCATTTATCCTTCACATAATGTCGGCAGTTTTTTTGTTTTAGTTATAATAATTATTGTATTTATACTGGGAATTCCAAGTTTTCAGTTGTGTTTTTCATTGAGCCTCAGCAGAGTTACATACACATAGGTCAGTGATGTTTCATAAGTAAATATGTTTAACATAGCAAGAAATTGAATCACACATCATGGTTCATTTAACATTTCTACCCATTCAATAAAATCTACTAAATCCTTTCACATCAAGCCAACATAATTTGCAATCTTATATGGATCATTGTTTCATTGTTGAGGCATCAAGCAAAACACTTTTCTTCAGGATTGATAAAAGATAACAAAACTGTAGAATATCACTTCTAGGCCATTTAGTTCTGTTAGAATTGTCTTTTATTGGTTGTAATCATGACTGCTGATTTTAGTAGGGTTGAGGAACACAACTGTATTTTGTTCAACAATTAAAATATCAAAATAACTGAATACAGTTGGCTAACTATATCTCAAGTGTGGCACTTGGAGAGTTAGAATATAGAGAAAACAAAATTCAAAGGTATCATTGAAATTAATTGATTTCCTTGAAAACATAGATCGCTATCAACCAGTATTGAAAAAATGGTGCCCAATTCAATCAAATTCAACACCAGTTCAAATAAGGTCCATTTTTCTCTCTAGAGAATGATCTTATGAGCCTGGAATCTGTCATGACAAATGGGTATTGGGTATCTTTATCATTAAAGAAGTTACAATTAAAATACAACAAGGATATGTAATGATTGACAAAAAAAGTGGAAAAGCATGGACATGTATAAAATACAATTTCAAATGTCAAGCAATTTTTAGAAGCAAAAGATATCAAGCATTTTGAAGTTTCCATAAAGATATTTTTGGCCCCCAGAGCCTTCTCTATATGCCTCTAATCTATCTGGCTCCAAATTCGTACAATGCTTCAGTACACAGTACCATTGTTTCAGGCCATTTTCCCCTAAGTTTGATGTTTCCTGATGGTCTCTATTCCATTTATGCCCCATGTTCCTGATACACTGCAAAAGATGCGCAAACTGAACTAGCCCATGAGATATTCCAATTTTGAATTTGCAGCCCCTAGAGCAATTGAAATGCATTTCCCAATTGAAGTCATATAAAAAAAACTTTGTCATGGGTGTTTTACAATCATCGGCATATAAACATAGAAATATATTCATCATTAAAATGATGTCAATTATATTTTACCAAATTAATGCTACTTTTTACCAACCCAACAGATGACAACATGGTGTGTGTGTTAAGACAAAATTATTATGATTTTGTCTTGCGATAATCTCAAATGCAAAAGTGATTAAATTTTAAAAAAAAACACTGAGAAATATTTTAACCTTTTGAAACCATTATTAAAGATTATTCGTACCTTTTTATTCATACGTTTTATTCGTATGTTTTTAACATTTATTACAGTACAGCACACAGCACAAATATCTAAGTGGACATGCTGTTTAAGGAGTCCAGTCCTTGGAAAGCCTAAACCCTAAATAGATTTTATTAGCATTGGTACTTTCAAAGGGAGGATATATGTTATAGAGTAAGGCAAGGAGTTATGCCCATTTATAAATATACACAGATGACTGAAACTCTCTGATGCCAGCAACCCTTATCAGAGATATGTATGCATGAGCTCATGACATATCTGGCAAATATTACCTTTCTGAATGGGACACTGATAAAAGAAAAATGTTAGTATGATTTGCAGTCATGAACATTGAACAAATATTTCAACTAATTCATAGAATACAATGACAATTTTGCAATCTTCTGTAATTTTAGTTCATGCTTTTGGTCCCAATTACCTCATGCCAATGCAACTGAAATAAAATTCTGTAAGCAAACATGCATGATGAATAGTAGACACGAGATGTCTATTTTGTAACAACATATACTGTGTTTAGTGATATTACCCAGTCATTCACATGTACTTGAAGAAATTATCTGAAAATAGTTGTTTCTAAGTCCCTTAAGGTAAGGATGTCATGCAAGGAAGGTCATGCTATTCGTACTATATAAGCAACTCTCCAGCTTAAGCATATCAACACAACCTGCAGGCACACCAGGTCATTTACAACAAGAACAGAATTCCTCTTCTGACAACGCAAAGATGAACAGGGCAGTCATCCTTCTCCTCGTCACACTTGCACTGGCTGCAAATATGGTCAATGCAGATTTCGATTACGGTTATCGCTGCATGGACTTCCTTCGCATGAATAGTTATTATGACAATTTCATGTCTGAGTACCCAGGTGGGGGCCAAATGGATTGCATGTATTTCCTAGAGAGGTATGGTCATTACCCAATGTACATGAACCAATACTTTGGAAATGGCTTCAACTATGGTAATGGCTTCAAAAAGTGATTTGAACCTCTTCAATACCAGCTACAAGGTAAGAAATTAGTTTTTTCAGTCTCTATCAGTCATTCTCCTCACATGATTATTCTTCACTATTCACATATATCTCAGCTTTTTCACCTGATCAGGTTGAAATGTCTTGACTCTGAGCTATAGGATGAGAAATGATTTTTTTTGTTCATGGTTATAGATCAATCACTATTATATATTGTTATTCAGATATGTCTTGGCATTACCACATGATCATGTTGAAGGTTTGGTGAAATTGATATACCACATGGAATAGATGATTACAAAACAGTTGAAAATTTCTGCAAGTCTCATACTTGAAGCTCATGTGGTGATTGTTTTGATTCAACCTTGTTTAGGAACAATTATCAATGTTCATATCCATGGTTCATTCTCTCTTTTTTTCCAGCCTCTGAAGATGACTGATTTTGACAAAGCAGAATTATTCAACCAAAGACGTCAAACAATTCATCAACAAGACTATTGACGAAAAAAGCTTAATACACTTTTAAAATACAGAAAACAAATAATTCAAATAAATGGTTGATGCTGAATATTAATTCTTCTCTTCACATATTTGTTTACTTACAATGAGCAAAAGAATATCCAGAGCTGTAACTTCAAGATATTTGATATTTTGGTCTACGGTCTACCATATAGGCTATTATATTTACTTTAGTTTCATTAGCAGGTTGGGTTTACCATAGAGACATATAGATACACATTGATTCCTGATGGCAGGCTTATTATTATGATGACCAGTCAACGATTTTAATAGAGGCCAGTTTTAGACAGTAATTAATGTTTAAAGTCCCTATTCTCTCTGATTTGCTTTGTCGCTAGCCTTATTTGGTTTTGCATTTAATCTTCTAGTTATAAAATTTAATATAGAGTCACACTTTTTGAAATTTATTTGAAATTGGTATTTCACTGAAACAATAATGGACAGACGAAGGGAAAGGGTACTCCGTGCGGGATTTGGTATTACATTGATGTTGTAGAGCATGTTAATAGTTTTAAAATGATATCAAGCATGTCCAAATCCAACCATTATTAAGAAGGTTATGAGCCGTTCAATGTAACACTGTCAGGAATGCGGAAAATGAGGAAAAGCTTAATTTTCTTGTATTTATTGAGATTTTGCATAAATTATCATAAATTATCATAATTGTGAGTAAATATTGAAAAATGCAATTTCATTAATTATTTTTGAACCAGAAATGATAAGTGTATTCTGTTTTAAATGTAGAGACCAGAAAATGATAGTTTCTCATAGTTGTTACAATTTTTTGAAAATCTCATGATTTTAAGTTTCCATGGCAACCAAATAGAATGAATTCATTGAATTACCCATATTAAAACATTCCATTGACATTCCAAATATGGAAAGATTCCATTGTCATGGAATGTTTTAGGTAAGGGAAATGAATTCTACACAAAAAGTTGGTTTAAGACAAAATTATCATTTTTTTTATAAATCTAATCATATCTCCTTAAATGTGACCAATCATGGGATTTGGTGTCCTAGAGGGGTAAAGTATGAAAATGAATTTACAATTATACCTTTCAGACAATGCAAACCATTTTTGAATATTCCAATAAGAGACTGAGATATGGGAGTTATGAAATTCCCTATGTGGTACACACAGGCACACCCATGTTTCACCATTTGTGCTCCATTTCCATATTATGGCCCCTTGAAACAAACCATGTTTAGTTAAAAATTACAATTTTCTTAATTATCACAATTATTCAAAATACAATAACTTTTCACACAGATCTTCATTCAAATAACAGTTTTTACTACTGCAAAGTGAAGGACTTTTGTTTTGAAATTTGACAAAAATATTTTATGAAATCTGAATATTCTTTTTTCTGTTGCCATGGTAACATAAGTACATTCCTTATTGTAACATCCTTTTTGATAAGGATGTTCTTTGGAAAATAACCCATAATGCAACTTCCATAAATAAATAGAAGGTTTTTTTGCTCGTAATCTTAATCTCTGGAAAATTCTGCCAGGCTCAGAATTCTTAGGAAAATATGCATCCTTAGCTTTTTTTCATCAATAACTCACTTAATAATGGACTTAGAGCAAAATTACAAATATCCCACAAGGTTACCATATCCCGTGACAAAAACTTGCAAGATTTACCCCAATTAATGATAGCTATAAATGTTCAATGAAATGATAACAATGGGAAGTCGCAAAAAGCAAGGATGCTGAGGAGCCCCTACAGCTGGCCCCATTGAGAAGTAACAGTCCATTCGTCAATATTATATCACATACATAATTATAATGATGTAATGAATGAGCTCCATTCACTGAGGTATTGAGAGGGTATCTTGTAAACATCTTCTCCCTATAGGTCTTCCTATGTAGCCCAAATTTCAGATAATTCCATCAGTCTGTTCCTAAGTTGTGCTCCGGGGGAGTTTAGTATTGGAATAGGAATGGAATAGTGTTCTACCATATATTTAGGAGTACTGAGAGATGTTGATGTGTATCCGTTGTAGAGTCGTATTCGTCGTATATAGTAGTTATATCCGAACTCGTATCACCAAAATCACTAACCGGCGTGTTATAAAGGGTTGCTAGATAGTAGAGTACTGTAAAGGTACTCCCCGCTGAATACTAGATTCTCACGGTAACTTTGGACAACTTATGTAAAGGAAGAGCCACACGTTCAAATACAGTTTCAAACCTTTATTTCTGATAAGCGTACAATAGATGAAGTGTTCCGTACAAATACCATACAGTGCTGGTGAGTGGTACCAAAGTGACAATAATAACGCCCCTCTGAGCGCCTACCTCTATACTCCAATCAGAGTCCGTGCCAACTGCTGATCCAGTGCCGAGCCTAAGTCCTCCAGGCCTGCTGTAGTCTCTAGTCTGGTGGTCTGGCAGAGTGGCTGGGCCAGGTAGAGTAGTGGCTTCCGGTCTAGTAGAGTATCCAGTGAGGTAGTCCAGGGGTATGCCTTTCAGAGGGGGCTCCAGGAGAGTCTGTCCCTACAGTGGCAGGGATCCCCTTTATACAGATCCTCTCCTCCTGGGAGGAGGGTGCCTGTATGATGTCATGGGCTATATTTAGCAGGTGATATCACCATCCAGTCTCCTGATTGGTCGACTGATGGGGAGGGGTTGTTTGTGCAGGCCAGAGAGGAAGAGGGGGAGTTGTGCATGGGTTGCATCATCTCCCTGAGTGGGGAGGGGTGGTTTGTGGAGGCCTCTGATTGGCAGGTGGCAGCCCCAGAGGGTGGGGTGGCAGGTGCATGTGGGCGAAGCCCAAGCATACCCATGGTTATACTCAGTCACTGGCTGGCAGCTGTACGGTTCACAGCAGGTGGTGCTTATATACTACCTTACACTAACATGGTTATACATAGGTATATGGGAGGTTGTGTCTGCAAAGGTAGGGTTCTAGGCATTCTGTGTTTGGGACTGGTTGTAGTCCCGACACAGTTGTTCATAGATACCCAGAGATGCCAAGTATTAGACTTTGAAAATACATGTTAGATTTCAAACTTACTGGTTTGTAATTAAACAGTCACAGAGACTAGGATAAAACTGGGTAAAAAAACAAAGAAACGAATTCATTATTAGGGAGACCTGAAATAGTTTGCACACCAGCTGTCCCAGATACAGAGCTTTCCATTAAATACCTATAAGGCCTATATTCCCGTACATCTGGTATATAAATTTATATGCATTCAACAGTTAAATTTATATGCATTCAACGGTTAGTTGATAGCTGACTGTGTCTCTTCCCCAGAGCATGAGCTTTTGATTTAAAAAAATGAATTTTATAAATATACAAAAAAATCAGAAAGATGTTGCTACATTGAAAGCATCTTTTAGAAAAATCTCCCTTATTACTTATATTCTGGCAGTTAATCAACAAAAATATGCAAGTGGACAGTATGGTCAAGAGGTCCATCCCTGAGATCCTAAAATTTGATTTGGTTTTACTTGCATTAGATCCATAAGAAAAAGAAAACAATACCATGCTTTACATGGAAAGACCGATGAGAAACAACTTGTAACTATAAAAGGGGGCAGAGTAGCCTGACACTAACGGTTCCTTCACGGTACTTCTTGTGTTCACACATCTCTTTTTTGGGATGGACCGCCTCTTCACTTAGCTCGAGCTTGGGATCTGGACAACTGACTAGAAGTTCTTGGATGAATAAGGGTCTCACATTAGAGTTTCAGACATAGTAGAAGATTAGGCCCATGGCACGAAAACATGACATGGCACAGAGGCCCAAAATAGCCTGAAAATCCAACATGCTATGAAAGCCCGGAATTATATGCCATCCTGAGATTGTAGATAGTCAGCCTGGATGCCAGGGAACAAAGGCATGACCCTTTAGGCATCGCGCTATCACCCTCACCTCTGCAAACGACTGCCCTAATTCCCTTGGCGTTGAGACTGATTGAGACCAAATCCGAGACCGAGACTGAGACCAAAGAAAACCCACGATATTTCACCCCCAGGATACATTAAAATACCTACGATCACTAAATTTGTGATCGTGGGATATCAATGATCTACGATATTTCATGGATTTTTCTTTGGATTTTTTTGATTTTTTTCTAATCCTAAATTGTTCTTATGTCCTTCAAACATCCATTAAAAACCATTATATCTAAATTCAGATAGATTGTGAATGCTTTTAGTAAGATTTATCACATCGAAAATTTATCGTGGGTGTTTTCTGGGCATTTTTATATCGTGGTCCTTAAAATACACTCCACTCCATTTTCGTGTATCGTGAAGGTTTTTTGGTTGGCACCCCAGAACAAACCATAACACCAAATCACCAAAACGTCCACATACCATTCCAACCCCATTCACCCTCGTGTACGAGTCATGACTCCATAAAAAAAAAACGGTCTCCCGCCCAAAAACTGTGATCGTCCCAAGACCAAAGAACAAAAACTCCCCTTCGTTGAGGAGAACAGAAACCCTGACTCCCCCAGGAATATCACAGTATCATTAGAAAGCTAAAAGTATCCTCTGAAATTCTTAATTCTCACACGGAGCATCCTATCTGTATGGTGAGACACATTTTTATCAAAATATGTGAATTGTATTTTGCATCTGCTGTCCCACATACAGATTTTTATCGCTAAACTATGTCAATAAATTAATTATATTGAAACCATTATTAAAGATCATTTCCTTTTTTAACATTTGTGCCAGTACATAAAACAATAAAAATGTGCAAGTGGACATGCTGCTCATGTAGTCCATCCTTTTGAAAACCTTAAATTTATATAAGTTTGTACTAGCATTGGTTCCTCAAAAAGAATGATATTCATAAAGCAAGTCAAGGGATTATGCCAATTCAACAATACACACACATGACTGAAACTCCCAGTTGCCAGCCAACCTCATTACATCATATGCTCATGACATATCTTGCAAATATTGGTTCTCTAAATGGGACACTAATAGAAGAAAATGATGTTATAAAAAATTGTGGTTATCAACATTGAACAAACATTTCAACCAATTCATAGAAAACAAGAACAATGTTGCAATCTTCGGTTATTTCAATACATGCAATGCTCATTAAATGTAATGAAATTGTAACTGACTTGAAATCCTATAAAGATGCATGCATTACAAAAAATAAACACATCATGTGTACTTTGTAATTATATCTACCACAATCCCCAAAAACAGAGAAAATTGTCAGTTAATTTAGTCAAATTATATGACAATATTTGCTTCTAATTAACTTAAACTGGATATATCATGCATAGAAAGTCATGCTATGCTTACTATATAAGCAGTTCTTCAGCTTGAGCATATCAGCACAACCTTGCAGGCACATTGCATCAGTAGTCATCTACAACAACAGTGACAGAAGTCAACTTCCAACAACGCAAAGATGAACAGGGCAGTCATCCTTCTCCTCGTCACTCTAGCATTGGCTGGAACCATTGTCAATGCAGATTATGGTTATCACTGCATGAACTTCCTTCGTATGAATGGTCACTATGACAATTTTATGTCTGAATGCCCAGGTGGGAGCCAAATGGACTGCATGAATTTCCTAAGGAGAAATGGTCATTACCAAATGTACATGAACCAATACTACAGTAATGGCTACAACTATGGAAATGACTTCAACTATGGTAATGGCTACAACTTTGGTTATGGATTCAAAAAATGATTTGAACATCCTCACTGTCAACTCTAAGGTAAGAGATAATTTTGTGTTTGTTTATAATCCATTCTCTGAATATGATTATATATCACTATTCAGATGATGTTTCAGCTTATTACTCATTGATTTGCCACATAGATTATTTACAAAAGAATTGGAAATTTCTGCAAATGTAATACTAACTCATGTGGTAATCTTTTTTCTAAAAAAAATTGTCATTGTATAAACTTTGTATCATGCAATTTTTTAGGAAGTATTATCAATCATGTTCATAGGATCTTTCTCTTTGCTTTTTTCCAGTCCTCAGAAATCAGAGATTTAGGAGAAGCAGATTTATTCAACTGAAGATGTCAAACAATTGTTCATCACCAGGAATAGCGAAGAAAAATGCTTGATACTATTATAGAATTTAAAAAATCTGAATTTAAATAAACTCTAAATACTGAAGCATTATTCTTCTCTTTATTTGTTTAATCGTGATTACCAAAATGATAATTATATTCAACTGTAACTTACAGATATCTAATAATTTGCTCCATGTCAGGGGACAAGGTCATCTAAGTCAAAAAGCACTTTACAAACTAAAAAGAACTTTAAATTTTCGTTCCATAGATTAAATCGTTTTGGATATGGAAATTGCGACCAATGTCCCCCATCGGATAAGTTTAACCTTACATCTTAAATTTTAAGGATAACTGGGTCATTCCCTGGTTTGGAGTACATTCTGGTATACTTGAAATGTATATAAAAGTAAGAGGTTCCTGAAGCAAAGTTTTGCAGATTATGGATGGCTGGACCTTTATTTAACTATTCAGAACTTGAAATATAAACCTACATTTTTCTGGAAACTTTCACATAATTGTGTTTAGGCCCCTTTATTCATATTGCAGAACAGTGATATATCACAATCACCATACCGTTAATGTTTTCTGGGAGGTTAGATCCCAACTTTCAAATCATTGTCAAACGTATCCCTCAAATATAAAAATAGGAGAACGAGGTTGTCCTATGAACCCCAACCTGCATTAACATTAACCAAAATCTTTTGCAAGTAATCTACCTTAACTTTGTGTGTGTGCGTGTGTGTATGTGAGCACCAAACTCGTACGGACGGATTAATGAATTAAAACCCATCCTTTGTTGAGTATCATAATTAAACTAATCAGAACAACCGGAACTTGATAATGTTGAAAACGAAGAGCTCCTACATCCTCCAAACGGCTACTTGATAGTGTATTTTTTAGATGGAGGCCATGTTCTTACTAATTCAGCTAAAATCCTCAGTAACATTACAACAATGATCTGCAATTAAATCTACTGACTGAATGTTATTTACACATTCCTCTCCTTTCCTGGTATCTCCTATATAACTACTATGTTAATGTACCAGGATCACTCTGGCGGATCTCACCTAAGCGGTATAGCGTCCTACCCAGCCCCAGTCACTGGCCCAAACTGCTCAGGTACACAGCCCCATTCAGCTGAGGTGTGCCGTCACGGATGGCTGGTCAGAGACCTCCTCCACACCTCCTCAACCCCCTCCCTCCTACCCTCCCCCACTACCTGGATCGACCCCCCACCCCTACCAACTACCCCCACGCATCCTCTTAGACTGTAGTTCTATCCAAGTCTGCTATAGGCGATTAAACTACTATATTCTCTGTATTTCGGTTCCCCAATACAGGCGATTATCGCGCGTGACACCACAGGGCCAAAGCAGTCTCCGGCTTATATATTCTTTAACACTGGCGGCACCCTTCTTTCCTCAATATCTCATAAACTGATGGAGATTAAGCAATTCTTTTTCGGTATGTTATAGATCAGATATGTATCTATAATGGTTTACCTAAGTTATGACTGCTATGCTCATCCCAAAAAGTCTTAGCATGGCCAGCATACAACAGGAAACTGCTGCAAATTGGCAAATCGTGAGTGATTGTAGGATCCCGTAATAAGGCAAAATACAAGAGGTAGCTAGGCCATGGAAGGACTATGTCCTCCCCTCTACCCTGAAGAGTGTCTCTCGTGGCGCCGCAGGGAGAGAACTCACAAAAACTCTTCTCTGCAGTCCCCAGGCATACACGGGACAGCGATCTGAAAGTCCAGACCTTGTAATTATGTGTATTACATCTACATTTATTTATTGATTCTCAGATATATTTCGGGCATGAATACAAAAACATGACTATATTGCGGTGTAATGTTAATGAAAAATAATATTAGTGTAAGCGTGTCTTCCATAATACCGCCAATAAACATCTATGCATGTGGTCCAGGTAGATCCATTGGAGATCAGCTGTGATATGTAAATAGTTTGGTAAGAATATAGGTAGGTTAGTAGATAGGTAAGCAGACAGGTAGGTGGGTAAGTAGGGCGATGGATATTTTAGGTAGGTAGGATAACCAGATAGATAGGTAGGATAACCAGATAGATAGGTAGGATAACCAGATAGATAGGTAGGATAACCAGATAGATAGGTAGGTAGGTAGGTAAGTAGGTAGGTAAGTAGGTAGGTAGGGAGATAGGTAGATGTGATAGATAGGCAGGTAGTTAGATAGGTAGGTAGATAGGTTTGTAGGTAGGTAGGCAGACAGGTAGGTATAGGTCTGCTGACCAAGAAAGGACTGAAATACTTAAAACTTAGAGTGGCATGCCCTATAGAAAAAGCTGACTGCAATGTCATAATATATTTCTGTAAATGTCTAATCTATATCTGAGAATTGTTAAACATATTTTCCTTGTGACATTTTGTCCTGGTGGTATGATTATTTCAAACGCTCCTACTTTTATAATCAGATATCTTTTAATTCCGTAAAAGATAAAGTCACATGGGCAAAATCAGCCCTTTCTTAACCAGTAATTACATCTCTTAAGAGATGTAAAGGCTGTATTCCACATACCGATTTTTATGCTGCCAATTTTGCATTTGGTTGGTTGTCTCTGAGAATATGTCTTGAAACTTCACATCCTATATATCATTTGAAAGAGAATCATACAACCTTTCTAATGATTTATAGCATGCCCATATTTCACTTATATTTCAACTGCCGATTTTAGAAATCGGCAGCAAAATCGGTATATGGAATACGCCTTTAGTCCATAGATGTTGAATAGGTAGGTAGAAAGGTAGGTAGACAAGTAGGTAGATAGGTAGATATGCAGGTAGATAGGTAAGCAGACAGACAGGTCCAGCAGGCGGTAACGGTCAGCCTGTCACGGAGAATTCTCAATTTTCTGTCTAAGGTGAGGTGAGTAGGCCTACGACCATTAGGCCGACCTGTAACCCCTAGACCCACCTACTCACAGACCGACCACGACAGACCTACTACCCACCCTCCGCACCTCACATACACAACCTCCGGCCACTCCTCCAGTGGAAGTGGAAGGGGGGCTACTTTACCGTAAAACTACATTGAACATATTCAAAATCCGAATTTCTTTTCTTTTAATTGTTAAGTAAGTCACTTCAGGGTTGCCCCTGGTTTTCGGCGATATTACAGTGAGTGTAAATTATGATACATAAACATTTTATGTGTAAATTATAACTATATACCTCAAGATCAATATATCAGAAATGATTGTTAAACAGCGGACGCATTGCAAAAAATGGGATGGTGTACTTTAGAAAGATTTACCTACCAAACATATATAGAAATATTTGATCAACAGTTTCCAGTAATTTAACATCTAAATATTTTGACTGGTCATATTATAGAAATCATTCTCGTGAGGGCGCTTACAATTGGAATTGTCTACTTTTTAAAAGCATGCAGGAAATTTGTAGGAATTTCCATATTTGACATGTTTTCTTTTTAACTGATATAGGATACGGTTTCACATGATATCCCGAATATTAATTTACGTGAGGACTAACACTTATTAGCTTGCCAAAGAGAAAAATATGATTATCACAAGTAGGCCTATATGCGAAGGCATGCCATTTAAGTACTTAATCTGTGCGGATCCCCCATTTTAATTTAATTTATTTATTTCTTTTTATTGAACCACACTCATTTACAATGATCTTCCGTGTAGGCAATATGACAAAATGTACAGTTAACCCACACCTTTCCAAATCCTAAATCTGCCCCTGAACCGATTGTCCAATCCCATGGTGTTTAGGACTGTGCATCCCACTTTTCTGCAGTTTTATGCGTGTTTCTGTACCAGGTAATAACCGAAATCAAGGTCTATACTTGCCAAGTTCTGCATGGGTGATTTCATCTGAAACCAAAGTACCCCCCCCCCCATCAGTCCTTCCTCCCCCAACCCCCAACCACCCTCCCCACCCCCAGCCCCTACCCCCTACCCCCACCCCAGCGGGTCCGACACCCCCCAGTGACTCCCCCCCCCCCCTACTACTAGTACTCGTGCCGGCCGGTCTTCGTTCACTTCACCTGCAGCAGGCCGGCAGGTAGGTAGTCGGGCAGGTGTGTAGAGGAGCTTCAGACAGGTGGGCAAAAGATCCACTACCTGGGACTGCTTTTTTACCTGGTGGATCCTACATAGACAGAGTGACCCCTCTTGTGGAATAAGAGTGGGTGGTTTTGGACAGGAATAGATTGCTTGCAATTGCTTGGACTTTACAATTGCATAAGATTTGGAGAGACCGGACTCAAAGGATTGGTGTCTGGTTCTATTCTGAGCTGTCAAAACCAGATCTGAACCTTTTTGGGGGTTCCCACTCTGTGTGTGTGTGACTGGGTGGTTTGACACGTTTGTGGACTCCACGGAGGTAAGATTGGTTCGTTTAGGTGTACGTACATAGACGTGTACTTACTAGGGGATATTTGTGTTAGTTTCTTTCTGAATACACATACATTTGGGCGACCTACCATCCTTGAAGTGACCACTGCAAATACAACCACTACTCCCATTGCCGCCAGCATGGATTTACCTCGGAGTAGGAGGGTGGGACGAACCCGTCCCTTACCCTCAACCCTATCCGCCGTAGCCGTAGCCGTAACGTTTCTCACCCTTGCCGGCTACGCCTCTTGCCAAACGCAAATGCCGCGGTGCCGCGACGGAAGTCCTCCGTTCCGCCGGGAGGAAAACCAACGCCGCTTCTGTGCCTCCAGTAGTGAGGTTTCCTGCTGCACCATGGAGCAAGATACGGAAGTGGAAAGGGCCTACAACGATGCCCGACTCAGAGTCCCCACCGCCTGCGAAACAGATCTCCGTCAGCTGATGTGCGCTAAATGCTTCCCCTTCGCTGGGCAAGTCTACAGGTCGCTCCAGAGGGGGGAGAGAGCTAGAGACCTTCCAGGGTTCTGCCCCAACTACTGCCCGACTTTCCAGCAGCAGTGCAACAGCGTCCTGGATTTCCTGAGTCTCCCCCCAAATGCCCTTAGAGGTCGCAACGATCGCCAGTTCTTCTGTGATGAATACCAGCACACTGAGTCAACCTACTGCTTCCCCAATGCCCTCAATAATCAGACGCTCATCCAACAAGCTGAAGACATGAGCAACTCGGACGATGAGTGCTACTGCCTCCTCCCAGTAAAACGCAACCTGCGCAGCCCCATCGCTCTAGCCGCCCCAGCCAACAACAACGGTTATATGTACGTGGCCGAGCAGCTCGGAATCATTCGAGTATTCGACCCTTCAACTGGCAACGACCTCTCTTCATCCACCGTCTTCCTGGATATGACCTCTCTGGTACGGTCCGTCGTTAGGTACAACCACAAGCAAGGGGTGCTGGGCATGGCCTTCCACCCACGCTTCCCGGCTGATGATAGGTTCTTCGTGCTGTTTTCGTCCACTGATCGCGGTAGGCTCCGGCTGTCGCAGTTCCGCGGTACCGCGACCACCGCGAGTTTATCGTCTCAGGTCATCCTGCTGGACATTGAGCAGAGGACCGTCAGCAACAACGGAGGCAACGTGAGTAGAAATTATTTACATTCTAATGTGATTTTTATACAGGCCCTTCCCGAGGCCCGTATGCAGAGTAAGTGCCCCCACCCCCCCACCCCAACAAAAGAAAAAACGAAATCTTTCCAGAAGTTCAATCTTTCCTTCCAAAATTCAATGTAAAAACCTCTATATTTAGATAGTAGAACAATATTTTAAAAATCCACTTCTTACTGCTCACCACCCTTTTGTATAGATGTCATAGAGTAATCATTATTACTACTACCTCTGTCTGGAGTGTTAATTCGTCTATGCCGTACATTAATATTGCACGAGGCAAGCCCAGGGGTATTCGTAATGAATCTTGCTACTATATAGTATAGCTGGTTATAATATTGTATAACTTTTACACACATATTATATATATATATATATAATTATATATAATTATATATATAATTATATATATATATATATATAATGCTTACATCTGCGCTTGCCCGGTAAGTTTCCCGCTTATCCATCCTGTTGGTCAGCGCATATCAGAAATAGTCCCTCCTCTAACTTTCGAAATTTCTCTGCATTTTTTAACCTTGGACAACTAGTAATACGCCTTTTTATATAAGTTCTCTAGGCATATTTCTGCTAATTGTGAAAATAATAAAATCATGAATTTCAAAGTCCACGTTACCAAATTAAGGAATCGTGACAATTATACATATGTGGAGATGCGTGGATTATTTTTGGTCACCAGCCCAGCTGCGGCGTACAGAAATAACTATTTCAGGACATTTAAGCGGGGTGGGTCACGAGTCCATAGTTGCCCCTCCAAGCTACAGAGTTTACAATGTTAAATCTGTAGAGGTATGAGGCGACAGGCTGAAAAGCTTAGTTTCTAATCAAAGTTTGAATCCTAACGTTGGTAAATCTGTGGCTCATATAAGACTTTCATCTGAAACTAAAGTAAGATTGTATATCTCCTTATAACATAGTGATATAATTATGTTCAGTAGAATAGGAGAAGGGATACATTTTGTTGACCTTAATAATAAGATGAATATACGGCCTTTCAATATATTGCTTCTGTGGATATAATTATAGGCATTGCAATAATATCAAGGTGATCATTTAATTGTGATAATTATCATTATATCAGCAATACAATGTGTGCATATATGCAGTGACAGTGTTCTAACCCATTAATATAATCACGAGGAAGCATGCATGCCATGTCCTATATATAGTTTTGGGTCAGTCACAGGCCAATGCCACAGTAAGGTTACACAAGTGACACATTCAGGAAAAGGGGCTTTAGGTAAAGGGCCGCGCCAGGTAGAGTGTGGGACCTAAACCCTTCTGTACACAAGGAAATGCCCCTATCTTACCGTAAACTGTACCAATCTTACGGTAACTCGTACCAATCTTACCGTAACCATACCGTAATTACTCACGAGTATGGCTCTTGCCCAAAGTCAATATTTGCTCCAATTTTAAGGCTTCGCTCAAGAGGTTGTAGGTAATTACCTGTCTCAGGTAAATGCTAGAGGTGGTGGCGTTCCACTTGCTGGCTTCGGGTGACCCGACCTGCTGATTCTTACTAGCAGTGTCCGAAATTAAGGTTTTATTTCATGCACCCGACGAGTGCACAGGTTCGAAAATCCTGCACCCGGCAACATTTCTGTGTACAGTGCTATAATCTGCTATATAAAAGGTTGAAAAATCGTTCACCATCCGGGTGCACACATTTATAAACTGTGCAACCTGCTATAGAATCATGCGCCCAGATGCAGGGTGCGCCCTTAATTTCGGATACTGTTACTTTATAGAATATAACTAGAATACGTTGCATGATTTCATGTGTAATGTTAACAGATAAATATTTTCCCTTTTCGGCCCTATAATTTAATCCGGAATCAACCCATTATAGAATTTGAAATGTAAGCTAGCTTGTTACACTAATCTACCGTCCAATCTAAATTTAAAGGAATTATATAATTGTTATCACTTCTAATTCGTAGAAATAGGCCGGTAGAATCGTGGAAAGAGGAAACGATTAATTTCAATTATCCTATTACAGGAGAAGGCTATCGTAATTATATCGTTATAATACGATTTAATCCCTCATGTGAAATAGGTCAAGAAATAACGGGATTTGCATGGTCTAGTTAAAGGAAATCTTATGAAATATGTTCCAATTTGTGTAATGGTATTAATTATGTCGAAGTGAAAAATATATGTACTGGCATGCTGAGTAACAGGCACTTAGTAATGGTAATTTTACTATTTAAGTAACATTAAATCAATATTTGACAAATAATAAACTAATGTTATTAGACAAAAAAGGTTTATCATAGGCCCACCTATGGCCTACAATTATAGTGACCTCATATATGCCAAACGACATGTAGAGAAAAGTCAATACTATCTAGGCCAATCTGGTTGGCGTAACAGCAAAACCTCTCAAACAACCAGCACAATTTACTCCTACAAAAACATTAGCTTTACTATGTTTGCCGTGGTTCTAAACCCATGAACCAGAACGCTTTTGTTGACCTCTGACCTAGACCACACAACGTTAAGCTTAACCTGTGTGGCCCAACTTAAGCCTGGTTTCTACTAGGCGATTCTGACCACCGAACATTTGTTTAGACCATGACCCACGATGCGACAAAAGGCCTACCGATTTTCTTCTCATGCATTTTTCGCATATTTGGTATCAATTTTCCCTGTGAAAATACAATTTTTCTGATATGGCTTATTCAAAACTCTTTGAAAAAAAAAAGTCGCATTGTGGATCAGTATATTAGGGCCGTATTCCACATACCGATTTTGATGCTGCTGATTTTGCATTTGGTTGATTTTCTCTGAGAATTTGGTATCGAACCATACATCCTATATATCAGTTGAAAGGGAATTGTAAGACCTTTCTAATGATGTATAATATTTTGTATATTTGATATATATATATATTCCCAGTGCCGATCGGCATCAAAATCGGCACGTAAAACACATGCTTTAGGTTGCACTATTAATATGGTAGAAGAGCACACATTCTACATAATATTTGAATTGAATATCTTAAATTAATTCTAATTTTATGCTACATGCTATTAAAAAGCCTAAAATAGTATCCTCTGACGATTTCTAAAATCGAGAATAAAAATCGCCAAGTAGAATAGAGTCTTTACACACTGATCCAACAGAGCACACATGCTACATAGGCTACCATTTGAAAGAGAATCCTTATTATAAAAGTGTTCTCCAAATGGCCATTTCAAAAATCGCGATTAAAAGAATCGACCAGTTGAATACAGCTTTTACGCCATACCCTCATTGCACCACACACGCTACATACCGTTTAAATGGGAATCCAAAATCGTTTAAATGAGTATGTAACATTCCTTACTTAATTTTAATTAGAAATTGCAAGTAAAAGTCAGCGAGTGAAATACGATTCTCCTGCTGATATTCCATTAGACAATTTTAACAAGCGAGTAATTGATTACTTTCAATTTCTTTATCGGGCATATTACAGTAACAGTTGCACAATTCAGAATCAGAAACATTAAATTTTCTAATGGCGTAAAGGATGTTAATGATGAACGATCAAGGATGTTTTCCCCTTGCGATTTCCAAAATTGCGAGTACAAATCGGATAGTTGCACACCATTTACACACTGCTCTTTTTTATCATTCACACCATGTATGTCACAGACCGTTTGAGAGAGAATCTAAAGTCCTTTCAATTTTACTGGCGATTTTTGAAATCACAAGTAAAAATCGGCAAGTTGAACATAGCCTCAACAAACTCTTCACCTTAATCGTTCACACCATTCATGTTATATACCATTCAAAAGAGAATCCAAAGTCCTTTCTAACGATATTCGACATGTCCCTATTTCCCAACCCCAATTCCCACTGGCGATTTGAGAAATTGTGAGTAAAATATCGACTAGTTAAATTCATCCATTACACACTGTTCACTTTCATCCTGCAGACCTTTTCGACGCCAACAATAACCTGTACTTCCCTTTTGGAGATGACCAACATTTTATTCTTCAGACCATGCATACTACATACCATTTGAAAGAGAATACAAAATCCTTTCTAATGATGTGCAACATACTCCAACTCCAATTCCCACTGGCGATTTTCTAAAAGATCGCTAGTAAAAATCGGATTGTTTAACACATCCTCAACAAACTGTTCCCTTTGATCCTGAAGATTGTTTTCGATGCCAACAATAATCTCTACATGTATACCTGTGGGAGACACAAATTCACGCTTGCGATTTCTAAAAAATCGCTAGTAAAAATCAGCAAGTTTAACCCAGCCTTAACTCTCTATCCTTTTGATCCTGCAGATCTTTTTCGACGCCAACAATAACCTGTACGTCCCTGTGGGAGATGACCAATATTTTATCCTTCAGACCATGCATTATACATATCATTTGAAAGAGAATCCAAAATCTTTTCTGATGATATGCAACATACCCCGACTCAAATTCCCATTGGCGATTTAAGAACACTGGCTTTTTTTCTGAAAATCGCTAGTAAAAATCGCCTTTTTGAACACATCCTAAACACACTGCGCCCTTTGATCCTGCAGATTTTTTCGACGCCAACAATAACCTGTACGTACCCGTGGGAGACGCAAATTCCCGCTTGCGATTTCTAAAAATCTCTAGTTGAACCCAACCTTAACCCTATATTCCTTTTGATCCCACAGATCTTTTTCGACGCCAACAATAACCTGTACGTGCCCGTGGGAGACGACCGCCGTTCAGGGGCTGCCCAGGACAGGTGAGTACTATGACATAACCCACCTATAATTAACCCTCTCACCTGTAAGCGACTATTCATGGGCACCGGACGCCTTAACCTGACGCCCCCTTTTAGGGGTGTGGAGAATGGGGGATCCCACTGGGGTATTTGTGTTTAATTCCCAGGGGTGTCAGGGGCGGATCAGGCGTTGTGTGTGTGGGGGGGGGGGGGGGGGTTTGCTAGAATCCCTGAGCGGAACTTTTGCTTATACATGTAATAATTTAAACCTGAGGGGGGTGGCGGGGTTCCCAAAATGGAACTTTTTCCATATTTTGTCCCGTCTTTTTAGGGGGTAAGAGCGAAGTTTAAAAGGAAAGGTGGGACTTTAAGCGAATTTCCTCGGGGGGGGGGGGGTGCGCCATCCCCGCCTACCCCCCTAGTTAAGGGCCTGCGGATCTAGTTTGAGGGGAGGGGGTTTGGGGTGGGGGTCTTTCTCTTTTGGTGGGGATTTAAACTTGATGCAAAGAAAAACGTTGTTCTTGTATGAACGATTGAATGCCCAACGTTCTAGTATTTGTATGCCGATCATACATTTACCAAAATCTATATCTGTCCCTGGTTGGTTTCATGGTGGCCGTTTCACTTTCTCTGCCGAGCCACCGCTTTTTACAGTGCTTGCAGTTGTTCACTTTGTGGCAGGGGGTTGCTTTTGCAGAGTGGTCATATGCTTTTGAATTGTGATCGTTAATGTTTGTGGGTGGGTTAATAGACGTATAGTCACAACTAATACTGGCCTGTGGACAATTTGGGGTTTTTACTATAATTATCTTTATCTAATTCTAAACCCTTTCCTTGTCATGGATAATCAGAAAAACTAAAGATTCGAATTCATGATTGAATTCTATATGTCAGACAGACATGCGAAGTCGGTGCACAGGCAGTCTCTTATCATGTGCATGTTGCAAACGAATCTACATTCATAGTAATTAGAATTTACTACAGAACAGATAGTAACAGATTGTGAATCAGGATCTACTAAAGAACAAATTCTTCGCATAACCATAGGATATCACTTACAATGAGTTCAACAAAATCTCAATAGTTCTATACCTACAAACCCAAAGAAGTTCTCTCTATTGACTTTCCAATGAGTTTAAATAATAAATCATTGAACCAAATCACGTGACCATGCAGCTTAATTAAAACTGGTCTAACTCTATTGTATAAATGTAGTTCCCTCAAATAAACCTGAAGATACGGTTCCCTCATTCTTAACAATCAAAGCTTTAGCAAAACAAATGGAAAGTAACAATACAATTGGTTAACCACATTTAGAAATAATATAATGGGAGAAAGACTGGCTTTTGTGTATTGTCTCGTAATTTGACTTACAATTTACAAATGGAACTCAGGACAATGGGCAGTTTGTTGTAGGAATAAAGACAAATGTTTAACATAGAAATAAGCTTTGTTAAGATATTTTTCAGGCCTGGAAACAGGGCCTATTGTACCTTGTACCCTTTACAGAATTGCCTAAAAATGTGCATTATGCCTATTTTTTTTTAGGATGGTCAGGAACTGGTTCATTCGAAGGCCATATTTTATTACACATTGTTTGACTAGTGTTGGGTGATTTACTTGCATAGACTGACCCAAACTCAATCAATTTCAACTATAGTGGATTATAAAACATAATAACATGCATTGATACTTACATTGGTGCAACGCAAGTACCAACACAATCACATTTCTTTATGTTTTCCATGGAGAACCTGCGTTGGCAGAAACCAATATGTTGGTATCTGAAACGCAAACTCCGAGCGTTGGCAAAAAGAGGCAACACAAAATTAATGTTACCAGTCAGCGCAAGGGGGAATTTGGTCTTTGCGTTGACTAAGGGTTTTTAGAATAGGTCGGGTAGAATTGAGCATTCCTGAATTAATCAATGATATTGATTTCCCGAACCCGAAAGCCATGAATAAAACTACGCTGAACATATATTTTTCTGAGGAGTAAAACTTAGGTATTCCGCAAAAATGCCATTAATGAACAGGGAAAATACTTTTTTGGCTTTTCGATTGGAAACGGTCATCAAAACTCTGCAATGGGTTAGCATAGATTCATATCAACCTTTCATGAGGCTAACCTCAGTTTACCTGATAACATTCAAGCATTTGTAAATTTCAAATTTTCGAACTTTCAGTGAATTGACAGGTCAATACTGATTGATTTTGTGTCAGGCAAGTGATAGTTTGTGGGTTTGGGTTCACTGCTCATCAATATCATGAAAGTATAATTAATTGTTTTAGTGACACAGTATCGATTGTCATTGTTGGACCTGTTGTCCAGATCACAGATTGTGATCCAGATTGTGGATGGATGATGTCATAGCATATGAGATAGAGCTTTTTGATTATGTTTAATCACGTTTTGTTTGTCATTGCTCTGATACTGACGCCATTGCAGCTTATGAAACAAGATAATTACCCGTAGGTTGAGCCATAAAGATATATGGTGTTATAAAAAGGGGTTGGCGGGCCTTGCAGCAGGGGCAGATCCAAGGGGGTCCTGACACAGGGGCGGATCCAGAGGGGGGGGGGGGGCGGACGGGCCTCCCCCCTCCCCTGTTAAATCATGTTTGTGCGTGTGTGTGGGAGGCCCTCCCCCTGTATATTCATGTTTGTGCCCCCACCCCTTCTTGAAATTTCTGGATCCGCCCCTGTGATACCCCACCCCCGCCTCTTGGGTGTCGACTTGACTTCATACAGAGAACAAGCTTCCCTTTTGAATGCACAACGTTTTAGTACTTAGCCTAAGAAGGCTACTGAAGACACCCCTCCCTCCCCTTTTGAAATCTTGTATCTGCGCTTGTCTTGATTTCCCTGTCAAGCGAGGAACATTTAGGATGAAGCTTTTGTGTGATTGTCAGACTTTTTATCACTACGAATGACCCGACCCCTACCCCCTTCTATTTCTACCAATAATATTTTATATAGTAAAACAAAAATAATTATAAAAAAATGTCAATCTCCGCGTGAGATTCCCCACATCACATTGTCATTGCGTTTGATTTGCGCAACCCAATGCGAATTTATTCAGTAAAAAAAAACAAAATAAATCCACAAAAACCTCCCAGACATGACTCAAATAAAGAACAGTGTGATAAAGTCAGCTCACTAAAAAACCTTTGGCAGTTACTCACGTTTAAGGTGAACATACAGGCTTGTGGGAAAACACCTATTACACGTATATATCATTATTAACCGGTTACATAGGCCTAGACAACGATGAGATAATCGTGTAATAGGCCTGCACTCAGGGGCACAGAGACATGTAAAGTTATGACCTTGAGTCTCAGACAAGGGCAGGTCTAAAGGATAGATAACTGGGATTTTATTTCAAATCTTTTCTCATGTTGATCTCATTCAGCTGGTCCTCAGAAAATGTCCTGGGGTAGAATACAAGGTCATGTACAACCATACATAGGACTGGAATGTCTATTGCTGTTCCATGCTCTTATCAATCCTTGTGGGTATCTTAGTAATTTACCGACTAGTGCTCTGCCACTGCTGTTCAGTGCATGGTTCCCTGTGGTGCTATTATTTTTCAACCCTTAATCCTAAATTACTACTACTTTGATGCTTAAATATAGGGTTCTGTGATATTATGATTTATTTTGTGCTGGCACATCACAATTGTCATATAAATAGAGTCACAGAGGCTACCCAGGGGTGTGTCCAGGGGGTTCCGACCCCTTCTTTTTGATGGGGACTTACAGGTGACAACGAGAAAATAATAGTAGTTAGCCTATATAATTATTATGGGCCTCCCTTCTTTCCGAATTCCTGTATCTGGGAAGAACCTTTTCTGAAAAACCTCAACGAATATTTCAATTTCTAAATCACCATTTACCTGACAATCCCAGAAACCCCACTTTCTATCCTTAACCAAGACCTGATAAGGACACCTCACCACACAACAGGCCGTGGGACGGGGACTGTTCTAGTCTTGAATGGTGAAAGAACGTCCATTTGGTACCTTATGTGGTGGGATGGGAACATCATTAATGAATGAATGTTTCTATTGAAAGGAGACAGTTATTTTTTCTATTTTCAATCAGGATATAGGGAGTTAAACCAAGCTGGCAAGCTGATACAAAGTCCTGACAAAGAAACTGCTATGTAACTTAATTCTTAATCCTTAATGGTGTTCTATATTATGGTCTTAACCAGAGTAACCCGCACTTTATTACCCAATCAGTGTGTGAGGAATTGGTGGTATAACTGAGATCAAAATCAAGCCTATAAATCATAATATAATTTGAAAAGGGAGCTATTTTTCATAATTACAATGTGTAGCTGTAATAAATACAAAGGTATGTGATTATCAAAGCTACTTAATGATAATAAAAATACCAGAAAAAAAGCAAAGATACCACTTCAATATAGATCTATATACTATCTGACTAAATATATTCTTCAATTAACCTATCCTGGTAAAAAGATATTGTTGTCCTCCCTATAGCAACCAAATGGTCCCTCCATCATGTAGTATAACTGAGCACCGGTACCCCAGAGTCATAGCATGTCGCACGCCATCCAGGGCCGGGTGCAACAGACCGTATCGACTAGAATGTACTACCCCCACCCCTCCCCCTCCCTACCCCCACCACCCCACCAACTCACCCCTTCCCTCCTCACCTACTAACTCCATTCACAAAACAGTCGATAAAAATCTGCAAGAACCGGTATCCCCACCACTGCTGGGAAAGTGCAAAGGACATTATTTATGCTCTCCAACTTCTCTGGCGGTTGCCAGTAAATTAGTCTGTACTAGAATGTTCCTCTTATGTGACAATCTAAAAAGTTTGAAAAGATATTTAGTGATGATTGAGATGATAGGCTAGTGGAATGACTGGATTCCTAGCAGGTGGGTGTGAGTGTGTTAGTTATTTAGTTGGTGTTACATAAATGTGTCTATTAGAAAGAGGAGACAGATACGATTTTATGTCAGACTGAGAGCCCTACTTAAGAGACTCAGTTGATTTTTGAAAGGATATGTTTTACTGAAGGCTGTATTGAGCTATCTGATTTGACTCACGATTTCAGGAATCTCCAGTGGTAACTTATAAGGATTGATAACCTTTAAGGATCGAATATAGACATATTATATATCATTTAGACGGGATCTTTCAAATAGTAGGCCTATGTAGCAGGGATGGATCCAGGAGGCGCTAGGGCGTGCACCCCCCCCCCCCTTTTTTTTTAGAAGGGGGGGGGGCGGAAGAGGGTGCAAAATATTGCATTTCTAATGTAAAATTGGCGCCCCCAGAGAGGGTGCTTGAACATTTTTTTAGTATAGGCGCCCCCCCCCCTCTTCTTAAATCCCTTGATCCTCCGATGTGTAACATGCAAGGGATCCTGTAAACATTTCTAATTTAAAAATTGCCAAATTCAAGATACTATAGTAAACAAAATCGCCTAGTGGAATATGGGCTTTAACCTTTAGAGTCTGATCCTATCAGTTGGTGGTATATACTTGTGACACCTGGCCATTTGACTAGTTGGCAGGTGTGAAGACAGGTGTGAATTTAGTCTTAGCCTGTCCTATGATCACCAGTTTATTCTTTTATGGCATCGTATAGAAAGGTCACAAAGGACACTGCATCTAAATTGGTCAGAGCAATTATTTCTTCTTCTTTTTCCCTTTATTTCAATAACCAGTTTTAGCTTCCATGTCTTTGGCTTTAAAAGTGGAGCCAGGCATACCCTATAAACAACTTATAAGAGCAACTAAAAGTTATGAAATTCGCAAATGAAGAAAAGATATCATGCAATATAACATTGCTTTTCTATTGTCTGTCCTTACTCTGTTTATGGGGTTTATATTTCCCCCGACCAACCTCTCAAAAGAGGACGGAGAGGAAGAACAGAAAAAGCCCCCCAGATTCCTACCACTCAGATTCCCACCCCACTCGATTCAATTCACATTATAATCTACTTTTTGAAATCCTGGATCCGCCCTTGCAATATCATATCGTTGGCGGATCTTGGATTCCAAAATATATTATCGACCCGCATACAGGCTATGGAAATGGATCCAGACATTTAAGAAAGGGGTGGGGCGCCCTTATGTAAAAATTTTGGCGCCACCTTCTCTGGGCTAAATACAAAGATATCGTACATTTGCGTGTAGTCCAATTGCACTTTGTACTTTTTGCACTCACCGCCAAGTAAGGAGACATGATCTAGCATTGCTGTAAATCGCACATCCCCCCACCTCCCACCCCTCCTCCAAACTGGATCCGCCCCTGTATTGGATTTCTTTCCAATCCACGTGGCTCCCTGCCCCAGACCCCGACGTGTCTGACTCCCCTGTCTGTCATGCCCTACTAACACCTACCTACCTGGGCCACTAGTTGTGACTTGGGGTGGGGCCCTGGAGAGGGGGGTCCCCAAGACCGCATGTCAAATACTTTTATAAGAAAATCAAATGCCACCTGTCACTTAAATTTCCTTGTCCCATGTCGCTTCTAAGAGACCCTCATGTTATATAGAATTTCATAAATAGGCTGTGTCATGTTTTTCTTTATGTAATTAAGGCCAATGTTGTTTGTCGTTTTAAAAACTTGAGCTATCGCCAGGGTCTAGGGCCCTGCTGGTGTCTCTCAAGTTTAGGTCATGTTCCAGAAGACTCTGAACCTACCGGCGGTACCTGCTGCAAGCAATAAATCCTGTGTCTGGATTAGGTTGGTTTCCATAGAATGTCCTACTTGTAAAAAACGTCAAGGATTTCACAAATTTGCTTGCAATAAAGGTCCCACCAAATTTGGACTGTTCCCTCTGTCTATGGGGTACAATTATTACATGTCACTTACAAAGCCATGCCCAATATGAAATAATCCAAAAAGTATGAATTTTCTAGCTCCTATTGATTCAAATCTCAGTGCCAATCATGTTTTGAATGCAAATTATTTGGAATAAATAGATCGTATTCTGATTGCTAACGACGAAGTTTCATAAGCTTGCCAAGAAAATTTAATTCGTATACATGATAATATTAGGTCATATGTATACATCGACTCTTGACTGTCAATCAACAAAAAAAGTTTCAAGCCAAATGCACAGCCAACTCGTACAGTCTAACATCCATTCCCTATTCAATAAGAGCTATCCAACTATCACAAAATTCCACATAACATCAGTCCATTTACCAGTCCATTCCACGAGGGAGCCCATGTGATCACATCACGCCTAAAGCTTAAAAATAGCAACAGATATATGCATGGTTAATATTTGCCAAAAGCGCAATAGTGTACTAGTTGTAAGAAGTTGACAAATGAGAGCTCCGGAAGTGTAAGAATGCTTTACAAAGTGTTCCTTTGTACATGTTAATGCAAAATTAATGCCAAAGGCATAACTGTTTGAATGTTAAGTCGTGTTATTTTAGTTCTGACCCCATTGCCTTGACTTACTAGTTGACATAGTTCATTTTTCTGTTTTTCTTAGGAGAAAGTGTGATACTAATTGCATTGAATTTGTATTATTTGAGATATGTCTACGGTAATTGTTCTACAAAAAAGATATGATATTTGAACCTCGAAAGGACCATACACAATATACGTATGTGAATATATATACATATGCATACAACTATATATATATATATATTATATTATATATATATATTATGTACATCGATATAGGCCTATTACACACATTATTTTATCAATTGTGTAGCTTGGCTCGCCAGTAGGAACCCGTAATTCTGGTCCAAGCTTCTCATACAATATGACCGAATAACGTAAACAGGGCAAAGCAAGTGGAAGAGTATCGGTTAAACTACATGAGCGCCAAGCAGCTGGTTGGCACCTATGACTGTGTCATCCTGTGACGTCTCTGAACTCAGATATGGATGGATGAGCTGTGTAAAAAGAGAAACTGCATCTAGAAGATTGTACAGGAAAAACTGATGGAATAGTTTAAATTGTGTAGCTATGATTAAGCAGAACATATGGTTGCAAAAGACAGGTGTTGAAAACAGTTCAAAGGTTCTAAGAAGGACTCACTATGTAGTGTGGGAAATTAAGGACATTTTTTATTCATACGTTGAGTGCACAATCTAAAAAAGATGTGCACCTATTTACCAAAGATAATTACCCCCATTCAAAGAAAAAAACACTCTCGGTAATAATTTATTTGTGACTCAAATGAGAGAACGATAGGTTTGAAGACAACTTGTTAAATAAATTATCAAACACGGATCATGGATCATGGATCATACATGCATTCTAAATATTGGACCCTGTGGCCCAATTTGCAAAGTTATTCTCCATCACCTAGATATTCACCTAAACCAAAAGAAAAAGAAAATAAGCACAATAATTGCCGCGTGTCAGTTTTTACGATTTTGAATCACCACCAAGTAGTGTCAGAGACTTTGCATCAATAGAGACTCCTCATTTAGTCTTTGTGGCTATGTGATCTGTTCTGCAGGAGCAGATATGAATAGTAACTATAATTTTATGCCTGTCATTTCTTGTGTATCTGCTGTTTTGTGAGTATTCGAAGTATGTTGCGATCATGGAAAAAGAACTGCTGTCCAGGGGCGGATACAGGATTTTGAAAAGGGTGGGGAATCGGAATATAGGCTAATTATTGAAACGTGGTACATTTGCACAGTACATGTAACGTTTTTCCCCGTGTGAAGGATAGGTCCCCATGAAAGAGGGGACCACCTGAACCCCCTGGGTGTGCCCTGCAGTCCTAAAATATTATAACAGAAATTGATTATCCTCTAGATGGCACAACAGCTCACAATAACAGGCGGATCCATGAGCGCATGCCCATTCTTACCAATCTAAGATCTCAGGCTGGGTTCATCGAACCATGTCGGGAGCCCGCGGAGCACGGTCGACCTGGTAGAGGGAACCGTCAGGCACCAGAAGGTTCCGTGTCCCCAGCATGTCCTCAACATCCCCTGGCCATGGCCCAGACTGAGAGGTCATATCCCTGACCCTAGGCAACAAACCACCCATACCCCTGACCTCCCGGGGCTGGAGGGGGGGGGGGGCGACTTGGTCCCAAACCTGCCTGGATGTGTGTGTCGAAAAGTGAAGGAGATGGGTTCTTTTTCAGCCTCAAGTGAGGGAAATGAGGGAGACTATTTCGCTCAAAATGGGTGTCAAATTTGTCTCCTCACTCAACATGAGATAGGAATTCGAAAGGAGTTATACATAGTATCATAGAAAAGTGCTGAAACAGAGCACTTTCTATGTAAATTAAGGGAAAGACATGAAATGTGGTTTAATGAATAATTATATACATTTCCATTAAATAAACAAATAGGTGTATGAAACATATGAGCAACATCCCTTCAATATGGGTAGGTTTTACAACTTATGGCGTCCTTCGAAATGGGTCTGTTTTCAAAACCTGAACACACACATCCGAGCATTGAGAAGGGAAGTCGCCCCCCCCCCCCCCTGTTTGACCCACACAAACCACCCACCTACTTCTTCAACTAAGTCTAAGGACTCCCTTTCTTCCCATGGCCTTGCATGGGGACAGGTTAGGTGGGGTTATTTCACTTTGCAACCACATTGCATGCATTTGAAATGATGGGAAACAAAGGTATTGTGTTTCGAGGATCATGACCCCTAGCTCTTTGATGTGCAAATTGCTATTGCTGCTAGGGTCATAATGAGTATTAATAGGCGCATTAATGTACACAGGGGTAATATAATTATGGTAATGTCCCTTTGCTTCCTATTATCTCATCAATTGACAAATGATTTTACCCCTAATGAATACAATCACCAATAATTATTTTGGGGTTATGGATCTATTCCAAAGGTTCATCACTACATTGAACAATACCCATTAATACATATTATCACTCCAAACATTTCTAACAAACCAATTTCAAAACTAAATGTAAATCCATAATTTTGTCCTATATACTTTAACCTCTAAACTTTCAAATATGACTCACTTAGCGTGGGAGAGAAATGAGAGTCAAGGAAGAGACCAAATACCTTGAGGCATTATTCAATTTTCTAAAACCACAAGAAGTTTTTCCTCGAAACGCTCCCCAGGGTGTTAGACACACGATCCAAGCTTGTCCTTAGTTGTCCTTTTCCCCTAAGCCCTCAAGGGTATCTCAGCAGTCGTTGGTGCCCTTTACTAGCTTTTAATGACCTTTTTGTCCTTTAGTTGACCTTAGGATGACCTCAGGGCTAACCTTGATGATTAGGTCTGTCTTTTGGGGGTTATTATAAACGAGGACTTGGGAGATAGATGACTTGCAGATAGATTGCTTTGGGATAGATGAATGGGGATAGATTAGTAAGGCTACGTTTGATCTCAGTCATGAACTTGGTCTGACCCTATACCTGTCTAAGACAATCTGGTAGACAATGCATTAGGGCAAAACAAACCTATTATGGATAGGGACCTCCCATTAAGTACGTAGGTAAATTTCAGAAACCCCCAAAATCCCCCCTCGGCTGTAGTATGCAGTGGATAATTATAGGAAGGCATGCACATTTTCGGAAATTTCGTACTTACTTACGATGCTACGCAACTAGCATAATTTTTCAATGCGAGAATTCCTTATTTGATGAAGAACTATGCCTTGTTTGCATCAGGTAATTCCCAAAGAGTCTATTCACCACGGACTGATTAATAATTCTCTTCAAAATTAATGTAGAATGAACATGCAATTAAACATGCAAGAACTCTTCATTAATTAAAAAAGCCTATGATTACTTCTGATTCAATCAGTAACTTGCTATTTTTAGACAAAGTTTGAAAATGCATAATTACTTCTAGCATTCCTCTACATGTATAATCAATAAAAACACGTTGGTTTTTAACCCCTTTGAGAGTTCATATTGATCTCAATTCTTTCATCTTTCAACTTCAAGCCTACTCAGGAATTCCCCCAAGTGCAAATTCCGCTGTTGTCCCCAAATAGACCTTATGCAAATGACCTCATGGTTATCAAAATTAAACTGGTGTCTATGGGTCATATGATTATCAAAAACATAGAGATCATCTTTCAATTGTTTAATAACTCATTGTTATCCTTCATTGTTAACTCATGAAAAAATGGGGTGTCAATTCTATATTCAAGACCAATGACCCATGGTAGCAGGGGTGGCTACAGGAGTTTAGAAATTAGGGCGTAAAGGTTAAATACTAAAATGGCGTGCATTTGCGCATATATACACGTGAGATATATCCCCCTCTTTTTGTAGTTTAGAGGTCCAGTAAAAAAAAAAAGGAAAAAAAAAGGGGGGGGGGGGGGGGGCGCGGGAGGGGGTGGTCAGGCCCCAAGGACCCCACCCCTTCTGGATCCGCCCCTGGGTAGTCAATAAAATCTACCCATGTGCCCCCGTCTGCAAAAGCTCTATAGAAGCATACATGCGATCACTCCAGCAACCGCCAACACCCCTCCCTTGTTTATGCTTTACCAGGATGTTGGCATAGTAACCGTTTCTTGTAAATAAGCCCATCTCAGATAAATATTGTATCACCTGCCAGCAGTACTCACCCATAGGATCTGTTGCCCCACTGTTGCCAGGAAACAGGTTTAATTAAAGTGTAGGTATAAACTTGACTGATTTCAAGAAAAAACACATAAACCCAGTTTTTTTGACGTCCATGTTTGTTCTTCTTCAAGGTTGTTCTTTTAATCAATTACCAATGGAAATAGAAATGTTTGTTTTTAATTGATTTTCGATTTTTGTTAGTTTCAGCATTTTCTCCATGAGGTAGCATGGTAAATTTGACTCTAGTAAATAAAATCAGATAATTATGTTTAGAAACATTCAAGTAGCCAATGAGCACTATGAACTATTGTACTGAAGAAATATCATTTACCAAATATCAATAGCATCAATACAATTTCCATTGATTTTTTTATTACTTTACCAAACACTGCATGCTAAATTAAAAGACCCAATAATTACCCCAGTTAGCATGAGACTGAGTGATAAAATCTCATTAGTTATTGATAATGTTACGTAAATGTTACAACTTAGGCGTCATGGGAACAACTTCTACTCCCGGGTTGGGGAGTAGGGTGAGAAGTGGCAGTGCGCCTAACTTGCATGCATGATACCCAGGTTTAAGCCTGGGATGTGTTTGTTACACTACCTTAAAGTTCTCAAACCCATAGATTTGATCCTGAACTGCGTAGTCAAAATGTGAATGGTCCTGATAAATCTGGGAAAGTCATGAGTGGATATTAAGCTCCAACAGATGGGCCTAATCATCTACTTTTAGGTAGAGATACCTGTAAAAGGTACGAACATAAAATGCATTCTATTCTGTTCCTATTAGGCCTACTTTTGAAATTCGCATTCTATATCTCAAGGCGAGAATGGGATTACAACTACCAGAAAGTGCCATCCAAGACAGATTTTGCAGGAAATGCATTTTCAACCGATTTCCCATGAATTTGAATTTCGCAATTCGTACAAAACACAGCTTTTAGTTTAGAAGACCAACTTCGAACTCCAACTTCAGATTCATGGCGAAGGGTTATAGGGTACAATATTCCTACGGCAAGGGCTCACTCTGCGCTGAATCATCCTCCACACCAGAAATGATGTCCGTGAAAACTGATCACTCTCATACCGAGGATGACGATGCGGCAGAGTGGGCAAGGGCTATCGGATCGGAACAATGTGCCTTTTACGGTATAAAAGCCACAACACCTGCTGTCAGTTATTTACCCTCATACACCAATACCTGTGGTTTACAAGAAATGACCTGTGAGATACAAGAGCCCTTATACCTGAAGCAATGTTCATATATACATACCAAATACTCACTGGTCATCTTTTAAGATGCTTGAATTAATATAATTTTTCATGGTTTCAAATCATATCCTGAGCATATATTCTTTAGACCCTTTGGGAGTATTGCTAAAGCTCAAAATGTAAGAGAACTTTCAAGAACGTCACGGAAAACCGTCATTATTATTTATGTTATATCAATTTTATCTTTAAAATTATAATGTTAGATACAGTATGCCAAGACAACTGAAGGTCCAGAAACATAATTTATGGCTATTGCCAAGACAACAGCCTTCACAAAATGAACAGTCGCAAGATTATTATAAACCATAATGGGTTTTCATGGACAATAGCTTGTCCTATACTGATATGTAACCTTAGCCTGAGGGCCTCGGGCCACCGTAGGGGCCTATCACTGGATCCCTAAATCGAAGGTCAACCTGGGATAGGGGGCGTGGGTCCAGGGGGTAACAATGGGTCGACACGGTCCACTGAACATACCCCTGTAACCAGAGTACTGGTGTCCAACCCCCTCCTTGGACCCTCACTTCCAGTTAGACTTGCCAAGGCTCCTTCTTCAATTTTTATTTGATCAAACAAAAACGTTAATCTTCGAGTTCTATTGATTTATTGAAGGAGCACAATTTTATGTAACTGTCATAGTTATATTGCATCTTTTTTTTGTAGAATAAGCTTGTATAAATTGTTGAATGATAACATCCTAGGGTGGTATATAGCTTTCTATGCATTGTGGTTAATACCATAAGCAGTCATTTCAGTAAGAGGATGTCATAATTATCTTTGTAAGTTATTCTATTCTTTTTCAAATAAACAAAAAGTAGGCATTCTTTCGACAAAAAGATACAAGAAGAAGTATACATATATGATACTTGGAAAAAGTTAGAAAGGAGGAATAAGAATACCTCATTTAATGTGAGAAGTTGAATAAACAAATATTTTCATGGGCATTAACCAGTCTATTTTCCTAGGGTTCGACAGGTTGTTGTTTAAAGGACAATACACAAATACGAGAGAAGGAAACACGCATGCGCAGATAACACGCCCTTAACCCCCCTTACCTATGACCCCACCTGACTCTGTGTTTTCCAAGTCTTCAAACACCTATTAACCCTTTGCACACGGGTATTTTTTTCATTCAATGCAATCCCATTAATATTTTACCCAATGATAGAGCATATTGCATCTAAATAGAACAGTCTAGCAAATAATGTTTGTCATGGTATTGTGATTGGATGTTAGGTTTCTTTTTTATAGTAAGATTTTAAAAACTGATTCAGGAAATTTATTGTGTGAAGCAAATGTTTAACAAAAAAATACCCCACCATATGGCCTTACTGAGGACAACCAAAATATATAGGTCAAAAATGCCAAACTTCAGTAACCATAACCCATTCATATTTGAACAGAGTTGATTATAGTATTTCATGACAATAAACCATCAATCAATTCACCCTTCCTTTGCCCTTCTATTGTGCCCGAGAATGAGGATAGTTTCAGGAACTGACCAATTCAATGGGTTGTTGACTTTGGCCTAAGATATTTGATGACCCTGCTTGGACTATTTGAATAAGGTCATAAAAATAAGGTGAGCTTGTCCAAGGTGTATAGACTGTCTCACAGGTATTGTTGTCGGTTGGGAAGGTAGAGCAGACCTTATTGTTGGTTTAGGAGGTTACAGTACCTTGAAGAACAAGAGGAAACATGCCAAGACAGACTGGTTCCTAAACCTACCCTTCCACATACCCCCAACTCTCCCCCTCCCCTCCCCTTCCCACTCCCTCTCCCCCTCCCTCCCTGCCCTTAACCCCACCCCCTCCCACAACCACTCCTACCCTTCCCTCCTTCCTACTTCGTCATGGTCCTTGATTGTCACGAACTTACTGTAGTGAGACCTGAAATAATCTCACCTTAGCATAGCGTCTGCATGCCCACGTGACAATAGGCAGTTCTGGACCCATCCACTAGAGGGCGTGTATATTGGGACAGGAAGTAGGGGGGAGGTTTGTGATCTATGTCTACTTACATATCCGCCCATACAGGCTCTTTGATTAAAGCCCCATACCCACTAGGCGATTTTTACACTATCGGCCGACTCATCAGCAATAAAATCGGCCAACTCCTCTGGTAGAGTCGGCTGATTTTCAGATCAAACATGCACATTTCAATATGCGGTACTGACAGGTGATCATAAGAATTGACCGACTCTCCCAATGGCCCGTCGTTTGTCCGTG
Source organism: Lepidonotus clava (assembly GCA_936440205.1). NCBI lineage: Eukaryota > Metazoa > Annelida > Polychaeta > Phyllodocida > Polynoidae > Lepidonotus > Lepidonotus clava. Next base: position 14,518,499 of record OW387138.1, read on the forward strand.
TTAAAATCGCCTAGTGGGTATGGGGCTTAAGCCAACCCTACCATCGGTTCTAAAGTGGTTGATTTGTGTGGGGTACCAAAGTTATCTATATCTACCTCTCTGAGCGGATGCATAAATCAAGTGACCTAATTATGACTCAGTTTAATTGGTCTTTGACAATTACCACTAGGCCTAGGTCTTAAATTATTCAGTCTTCTTTACCACATGTACAGTCTTGAATTATTCAGTCTTGTGATATTCGTGACAAGGAATAATATCCATTGTTTGTATATTGTTTGTAATCCATGCGCTGTTTTTCTATTTTGAATCATTCTTTCTGATGTACATAGTCATAAATATACAATTCAAGTGACTCATATGAGAAGCATTATATTGGAACTATCAAAGCAAAGGTATCAATTACATGTACACATATTTGTGAATCCACCCTGTAAATAAGTTATTGCACAACACAATTAAGATTATTTCACTTATTTCACAAATTGGATTGGTTTATGAAGATATCCATAGTGTATACTTACACGAATACAGATTTGCGATCTAAATCCCAAAACTAGTCCAAACATAATTTCAAACATATCAAACTAACCAATTATCACAATACCAAGAAAACATCTGCTCAGCTTGATAAGAACAATTATATTAGACTATCATAATCCTATCCCATCATTCCATTTCAAGTCTCTTTTTCAACGCATCTCATTATCTAAAGTATTTCCCCGCAACAAAAAGCATTTGCACCTGTGGGTAAAATAGGAAGAGGAACTTCAGTATGACATCACTGATTCTTAGACATATAGGGGAGGTACATATGGTCAGGCAGGTGCGTGTGGGTGGGTCTAGGGTGTCAAGTACAGCCTGTTGTGTTCGCTTTGACCCTCTTCTTCCTTGGGCGTCCAGACACTCTCGGTATAAAAGAACTTGTTCACCGCACCCCAGAACGTATCTCAGGTGGCCTCGTCTTTTTCCTCACAATAAGAGTAGTGTCTCTTTAGTTCCGGTCTCAGGACTTTTGGTTAGCTATAGGTCTGGTCAGCAAGAAACAGCTTATTTTGCGTTCCTTTGCCCGTGGCATAGAAATAGTTCAGGCTAGATACATGTATTATAAATGTTATTTGATATGACGTCTTGTACATTAACAGGACATGTATTGTCATTACACTTTGAATGTGCCATTAGAGTTGCATTTTTGTGAACTTACACGAACATAGGAAAAGATGAACGATTAGGAGGTTACAGGAAATGTTTAGGTTTTTGAGTTCTTTCTTGAGTCACAGATTTATAGTTCATATGGTTATGTTTTGATATATAAAAATCCTGAGTATAAAATAAAGGAATATTAGTTCATTTATTTACTTTGCTGGATCATTTATAGAATCTTTTTTTCATAATCTGCATTTCACACTTTCTAGATATTCATGTAAAATTAATTTGGTTTTCAAAGTATTGTTAATGACGTCCATGCATGTAGGTATAGTTGATGATGTTCAAATCAATTATCTTGAATAATAATTACATATATATATATATATTTCTATATATATAAGATAATAATTACATATATATATATATACATATATATATATATATATATATATATATATATATATATATAGAATGCAAAGTCATGTGTATTTAAGACTAGATCTCATTCATTATAACATGAAAAAGGCTGATTACCTATTACATGTAATTTGACTATAAACTGCTGGAACCAACTTCATAAACAAGTCAACGTGACGACAGTCATGTTTCTCTTTGTGACTAAAAACTTCAAAGCAATAGGCCTGTAGGCCATGCGGTCATATATATGCATTGGGACTCTTTTTAATCAAGGCAAACGAATAAGAAAGAAATATAGCAACGTGTGGCAAGAACCAAAACCAGCAGAGCATGACGACGGTTTCTTGGTTGTATGTAGGAAACAGCCCATGTGGAGATATAGACAGTGTGGGAGGGTTGGGAGTGTTTGCCTAGTCAAAAAATGGAGAAGTCTGGTTAGCAAAAAGTGTGCCTGGTGTAAATGTAAGAAAGTACTCTTCTGTGAATCCACAAAGGCGGAACTGGCATGTATATAGGAATTGATGCCAGTGGGCCAAAATATAATTGAAATTATTGACAGCTATTATGAGGTTGACTTGTGTGAGCATGTTTATGGGATAATTATCCCAAAGTTTGTAGGAAATATTATCCCAAGATTTGTAGGAAATAATATCACAAGGTTTGTAGGAAAAAATAGTGACATGTATATCAGTGACAAAGTAATGATTATTTCATAATTTGTCAGATTTCATACATGATATAGGGGTGACAATCTGTGAAATTAATGTTTTTTAAAAATGGATTCTAGATTATTAATATAGACCTAATTTACCAATTTCCATCCATCTTTACAAGTATGAAAAATAGACGCTTCATGTGAAATCTAAGCAAGCTTATTGTAAGTACAAATAAGCTTGGATTTCCCATAGAGTGTCGAAATCACAGTAAAAAGCTTTAAAATTAATAGAGATGCAAGGTCAATTCGTAATGTCGTAACCGAAGACCTATGCTATATTCAAATCCTTGGCTATACCCAAGAAATGTAATAATAATACTACATAATGATCATGGAATGCAAAGATTAGCTCCACTATTTGGGTAATGGTTTTGGGTGAGGGGTCAATGAATATACCGATTAGGTTAGGTTCCATAAGAACGCCACGTATGTATGATGTGTAAGTTCTATACACTGACTTAACCCTTGTGGAATTTGTAATGGAACTTTAATCATTAATAAATCTGTAAATACAATTATAATAGCACTTAGATGACACTACATCTATGTGAGCATGTATGAACCCATCTTATCACCTGCATACATAAATGTTTTATTTAGTAGCTTTAAGAACATGTTTTATCAGTTGTTCTACATTTTAAAAATTCTCATGGGAGAAATATTTGTAAACCCATAGCTGTAGTGCCAGTATGGCCCTGAATGCTAAAGCCACCGGTCTGGTTGGATCCGACATGCTTGAGATGCCTACAACCCTGCTCAATTAGAGCTATGTAGGCTTCCCAAACCTGTATAGCTACTCTTTGACACATGTATCAGGCCTAAAAACACCTGACGTATGCCCCTCGGCCTAACCTTCGCCTAGATTGAATCAGATCTAGATTAATTTTATGAAAGCCTCGGGCGAATTTAAGGTTTTGGAATTGCCTTGAGAGGAACTGCTCTGTAGAAGTTTATACTTTGGAGGAGTTTAGAATGAAATTGTTATTAATCAATGATTCATATTTAGATACATACATACATACATACATACATACATACATACATACATACATACATACATACATACATACATACATAATATATATATAATATATATACCATCTACTTTAAGGTCATCATGATAACTATATTATACATATATATATTATATTTATATATATATATATATTATATATATATAATATATATATATATATATATAAACATATATATATAATATAGTTATCATGATGACCTTAAAGTAGATGGCATCCAATATGACGTTTACTGCGGTTCAAATGCAGTTACAAATTTAATGTTAGAATTGGGAAGCTTTGATCATAACGCTTGCTTCACTCACTTGCTCTCAATATATCCTATTCTAACTTAATACATCCAGAAATCCAGATATAGAGCTCAATATGGGGGCGACTATAATGGATCAAGAGACGGAGTTTCTATACATAAGCTACATTAACTGCAACTAGAATACTAATAATTAATTACTCTGCTTTGATGCACTTATGAGGTCAATGTGAGGACACCTAATGCCTTAGGACCAGTCAGACCACTTCTGTACAGCTCCTCTAATAGATTAACTATAATGAGAGATGTCATATCATAGGCAAATGAAGATAGTTAGCAGCAAAGAAGGTAAAAGAACAAGAATGGACAGCAGGGCAAAAATCTGTTCTTGGGCTCAGGAATGCCCCCTGTTTACTGGATTATTAAATAGTCTAACCATTTGAATGTGTTAGGGGGGAGTTTTTTTAAAAATTGTTTAAAGTGTAAATGGAATGAAAGGGTTAACACCTAGGGGAATTTATAGACTGACCCGATTTTTCTTTGGTGCTAGTTATATTGGCAGCAGTTTCCAAAATAAACTAGCAATGACTGGCCTAATGGGAAATGGTTGAATGGTTTGATCACCAATGATCATATTATAGGCCCAAACAGGCACTGTTCTATCTTGATATACTTAATAAATCATATAGGCTTTGGTAGTAGTAAACAACAGAGCTATTGCGTGAATGCCCTCGTAGTGCAATAAACTACATCTACAATTTTCATTTTATCGAATCTTAATTATCCAATTAACAAAATTTGAATTTTTTGGCACCCCATTTGATCAAATCATGGTAATCCAATTATGAGAAATTTGGGTTTTCGACACTCCAATATCTTTCCTCTCCTAAAGCTGGACCAACAAATGCATACCTTCCTCTTCTTGAGAACTAAGCATCAGAACTCCAGGTGCGTGAAACGACCCAAATCCCCCGCCCAGCATTCTTAGTCAAGTGTTATCAAACTAGACTTTGGGCCTGGCTGAGCCCTTTTTGAACTATGCAGTCTTACCACCTACCTTAGTTAAATTTAAATCCAGCAGATATCTATTTATAATCCATTGAATGTCTGAACTGGTCTGTGCCTTTAACAATGGTCTCTTCCTACCCTTTATATAAATGTGTTGACCTTGTAGGTTCTAGTATTTTGTGTGGATTTTCCAACCGTTGGCCTTTTCAGTGCACCTGCTGTGAATGTGTACCTACTATGACAACTGATCTTAGTAATTGAGATTCTCTTAGCATTGTTATTCCAACAATGGCTTGCCATACCTAATCAAGGGTCAATTTGGTTCTTACAATTGAGGTGTCAAAAGGTTTGATGTTTGGTCTGGACAATACAGAAAGGCAATTCACTATGTAAAGATATTGGCCTCTGAATGTAGTCAATTTTTATCCTGATTGTGTTTTTATTCCAATTAAAACACTTAAATGGAGAGATTGCATTTACTTGTATAAACATCTACACTTTAGAGAAAAGGTGAGGCTATGTAACAACTGTATTCCAATGATATATTAGGCCAAACAGAATCAGAGGTCAAAGTTCCAAATGTTTTGGCTGTTTTACTTAATATTGAAACCTGCGGGTGAATTTCAGGCGATAACTGAATTCAAGATATGAATTTTAAACTTGTAATATACTAACCTATAAGTCATTCTGATGCATAGTAATGCTTGAAAAAGGGTCTTTTATAAGATGTCAGTTCAAGGCCAGCCCAGATATGTTCCAGTGGGGTCACCTACATAGGCCTACATATAAAACACCATTCAGACAGCTATTTGACATGGTCCTTCAGAGATTTTTTAAGGGCAACAGACAGTCTGGTTCATGGCTCTTTACCCTTGAAGCTGACCTGATGACAAAGACATTTCTTAAATCCAACATCCAACATGTCGCGGCGTCAAATTTCAAGGGGCGAAACAATAATAAGACATCCGACTTACACTTTTCTTAAATTCATCATAGAAAATACGCACAATAATCAATAAAAATACGTGACATTGGCGTTTTTGATAAATCAACGTGCGACATCTTGATGCCCCCCCAATTGAAAGCCCCGGGGTGGATCAGTCGACCTTTACCTCCAAACCAAACACAAAATTTGTTTTAGGGATTTACCAATATTGACAGCCTGTGAACCCTGCATGCTAGGATCCATGACCTTGTGGTTAGACTTATGTCCAGGCATAAAGCAGTGGGCGATAATCAGAGTGATCTTCCATACACATAGCCTTAGTTTTCAAGAGAAGATAAGAAAAAATACCCTATGAATAATGAGAATGGCTTTGCTGTGTTTTACGATTTTTTCATGAATACATTTGAGCAAATCCTATGTCTAAAGTACTTTTTTTATGAGATATCAGACATTTCACTCAAATCTTAGACATTCTATTCTATGCACTTTAACAGTGGGCAATCAAAAACTGGTTAACCAGAGTTCTTTTACCAAATTCAATTATGAATGTGTACACCACAAATATTTATGACATACAAAAACAGGGCTTAAGAAATGCTTTTACACTTGTCATATTGTGAGGCCTAGCAGAAATTCCTGCATATTGAAAAAACGTGGACACTACCCTCAGGCAAAAACTTACTGTTTTTGGAGCCAAAGATTGTAGAATTCAGATCTTGCAACCAAAAGAACATTTTATTGGGGTTCAAAAGAATCTTGACTATACAGATGCACTTGAGGTCAATTTCATTTCATGTATTTGACAGATATCATATGATACCCAACCTTGAAGATAACATTAACCATTGAAGCCTAGCCTTGGAGGAAAATAGCCCCATTTATGGCTTCTTACTGCATGTATACATACAAGTCCTAACACTTTTCCTCTGCAATTTACCTGTCTACTTTCAGTTGCCTATAGACACAAATAGTCCTGAGTCACCCTTAAGTCCTTGGCCTAAACTCCATATCCAATGGACTGAATTACAGCACATAAAAAAAATCTTCTAATTATTAGTAGATATTTGTACTAACAACCAGCCAATTTTGCAGCAGTTTAGATCAAACATGTACATATTAATACCACATACCAGTGGGCGATCATTCGAACAAAAATCAGAGGGCCACAAAATCACCCGGGCGGGTATAGGGTTTTGCAGTTGGCAGGGTTCAGCCCTATTTACTTGTTGATCCCTGGAGTACAGTTAACCTAACAGTTCACAGTCTCACAGGACGTGTGACACCCTCTGCCCTAGGAGGTCTTGTGTAACCTAAGAGGCCTTGAGGTATTTGATGAAGCCCCCACACCAAGGTTCCAGCTCAACATGCTATACATCAATGTACATAGTGCTCTCACCTTCTAAGGAAGTGTATGCAAAGTGAGGACAAGTGTGCCCTTCTCTTGGTCAATAGGGAAATCAGAAGAGTAAATTGATATGGAATACTCTTATTTACAGGTCTTTGCACTTTGATCCAGACTGCACCACTTGATAAAGTTGTTTGAGTAATCTTACACAATTCTGATTAAATTAACTTGAGATGTGAAGCTAGGGAAGGGGTAGTGTCCTGCTTGAGATCTCTCATTATACCAACTACATGAAAAACTTACTTGTAAGATGTAGCTCTGAAATAAATAAAAAAAAAAAGAAGAAGAAGAAATTTGAGGCTTGGTATAACTGAAAAATCAACTGATTCTACAGGTGATAGTGTTCTGTTCCTGTTCCCCTGCTTTTGATGTACCCTACTGCCAGCTATTATGAGTTTTCAATAGATAGTTTGTTAAACTATTTAATGAAGTCTATGAGGAATGTAACTTTTTAACTCTTACTGCCAAAGGAATGCTTGACTGAAATGTTTTTCAAAGGTTTCATTTGAAACGTATCATTCATACTATGTAGGTTACATAAAAAGATATACCATACCAATGCCTGTTCATATTACTGAAATGATGTATTCTGTACTATATTTGCTGTGGGTCAGGGCCTAGAGGTAACATATTACCAATGCTAGTGCCGCAAGAAGAATAATTATATGCGCCACACTCAAAACTATAGAAGTAGCATCATGACGGATGTAATTAAAACCACATCAGAATATTTGTATTTCTGTTCAAGGATGATTCCCATCAATAACCTGCTTTATTTGTCTTATGAGCAATTGAAAAGGCAAACACATAGAGGGCTCCTAAAATATAGAAAGATTAAATGTCATGCGATTCCCATAATGCTTTTTCACTGGGCCCAACTAATTAAGCCATAATTTATCAACTATTGGCTTGTAATGTTAAACATTTTTAAAGTAAAATGGCGTTGGTCCCGATTACTTCTTTGCTATATCACAGGCTATCATAGTGAAAATGAAAATAAAAAGAATAGACCAGGTGACATTTGATATTCAGCAACAGACCTATTGTTATCTTTAAATTAAAAAAATATGAAGTTTAATTATTATTTCCATGCTCCTAATGGCATTTGACAGATCTGGCAAACAGGTGGGAGCACTATTTAGAGAGCATTACCTTTAATGTTACAATAAAGGGGCAACATTTCACATGGCACTTAACCTTTAACCACCTGACATATTTCCATGCCCCCTGACTACGCTGATGATCCCATGGCTTAACCCACACTCATTTCCCTCTCCAGAGAACCTCTTTCTCACCATGAAAGATCTCTGCTGGAAACTTACCAAAACTGCTTTGTCCCACACACCAACAGTAATTCTACCCCCTAGGCTCTTTACCATGGACCGCTGGTCAGCAGAGTACTACACCTCCATTCTGCTCATAGTGTTTGTATACTATGTGACCTGGGGGGAACCAGCAAAATTTGAAAAATGTGTAATTGATTTCCTTTCATCCTCATGACCTTATTACCTAGACTACTTTTTGAATATTTTCTATTTTGATGATGCTTATTTTTGTGTGTGTGCATTGATCTACAAATTTATTGTAATTGTGGACTCACTGGTGTAAACAAACTTCAGGTTTTGCCATTTAGGTATTAGACATGTTTTTTCTTATATTTGGGCTGCGAAATCATTAATGTCTACAGTTAAAAAGGATACCAGTTATTCATTTGTAGGTATATGAAAATGGGAAATATCATATGAGACTTCTGCATACATTTCTTATACTACAAGAATCTCCTAAGGCATTTGAACTGCTTGAAATGTATGTTTAAGTAAGAACAGTTTCATTTCCTAGTCTGAGAAGTAAAACCACTAAATATGAACCTATTCAATAGCATAAAGCCCAATACCCACTAGGCGATTTTTACACAGTCAGCCGACTAATTGCCAATAAAATTGGCCGATTTTGAGGGTAGAGTCAACCGACTTTATCACCGATTCAGATCAAACATGTACATTTCTATATACCAGGTGATCATAAGAATCGGCCAATTTTAGTGGCAATCCATTGCCCAACTCTGTAAAAGTCGCTAATTGGGTATGGGGCTTAAGGGTTCTGTTAAGACACTAAGTCACATAGTGACCCTAATTCACATAGCATCAGTCTTTGTGACTTAGGGTCACCCTCAAGACCCTATCCCACAAAGGCCTTCAGTGACCCTCAGTCACAAAGTTATGTGACTTAGTGCCTTATGTGACTTAGTGTCCTAACATGTTAAGACATGTGACCCTAAGTCACATAGCACCAGTCTTTGTGACTCACAAAGTTACATTTAATGTGGCACTAAGTCACAAAGTGACCCTAAGTCACAAAGTGACCCTAAGTCACAAAGTGACCCTAAGTCACAAAGTGACCCTAAAGCCCCCTACCCACTCGGCAATTTTACCAGTGACGGTCGACGGGCAACTGGGAGAATCGGCCGATTCCTATGATTGCCTGTAAGTATCCCATATTGAAATGGTAGTGTTTGATATAAATCGGCACTGAAGTCAGCTGATTCTACCCCTAGAATTGGCCAACTTTAGTGCTGATCTGTCGACCGATTTTGTAAAAATATCCTAGTGGGTATGGGGCTAAGTGTGACCCTAAGTCACAAAGTGACCCCAAGTCACAAAGTGACCCTAAGTCACAAAGTGGCCCTAAAGTCACAAAGTGACCCTAAGTCACAAAGTGACCCTAAGTCACAAAGTGGCACTAAGTCACAAAGTGACCCTAAGTCACAAAAAATGGCCTTAAGTCACAAAATGACCCTATGTCACAAAATGACACTAAGTCACAAAGACGTTTTGTGACTTAGTGTCTTTATCACTGTGGGTTTTATTTGTGACTTAGGGACTTGAGGTGGCCCTAAGTCACATAATGACCCTAAGTCACAAACTTTGTGACTTAGTGTCCTATGTGACTTAGTGTCTTAACAGTTCTCTGGGCCCACACTTCCGGTGCAAACAGAACGTGTACATTTAAGTTTGGATCCTAGGCCCTCACCCATTGAGACAATGCAGATCAGAAAGGGCATGCGCAGTCAACCATGACGGCCCTTTTTACACAGTTAATTGGGGGGTATTAAGGGGCTCATCTTTTGTTGAAGTCAACCTATTGCCCTCAGAAAACTCTGGATTAAAATAGATTTAGGCTTGCAAGGGCCATTCGACCTAAGTGCATCACACCCTTTATAACCTAATCCATCCTTTCATGCATGGCAGGAGCTTTAAAAAAAGCGCCAATGAAACTTATGTTGAGGGCGCACCATTTTAGGTTTGGGACTTCCTGCAATTGTTAAGTTTGGAATTGAAAGGGTGGATCAAGGATTTTGAAAAGGGGGAGGGTTGAAGTACTCAAACGTGCAATCAAACATGTGCATGCACATGACGTTTTTTCCTCTTTGTATAGTTTAAATCACGACCAAAAAGGGGAGATATGGACACCTTGGCCCTCCCTGGCCCCTGCAACAAGGCATTCTATTTCGTCAAATTTTGCACTTATACCTTAGGCCACAAGTATTCTTTCCACATGAATATAGTCTCATTGTAATATTAATGGAAGACTCATCAAATGTCTTCACAAATTATACATGGAGCCCGTGGGTTTATTCTATGAGGCTTCATAAAGTCTTGAACACCACCTTAGTTTCTGTCGTTATCACTTACACAGGCCATCGGTACTAGGCATAAATCATATACCTGAGTTGGCTCTAACATGGCTGGAATATGGCCGATTGTACTTTACATCCCAACAACAATCATCATGATTCATCACCTTAACTTACCGTCGTTCTCACCCCCATAGATACGACCATGCACATCTGTGAGGTCAAAAACTGGAGATGGTCCTAATATAGCTTAAACATTATTGATGAACCATAAACTCCAACACATCATCATCATCATCATTATAAGACCCTTAACCCTAGATAGCATTCTCATGTGGAACAATTCGGATTAAGAGACATACTTTGTATCCAAAATCAAATATAAATCTCCATAAAAAACGTAGGATATTTCCACTTGGCCATGATTCTACCCTTGTGGTAATTAAGTCATCTGTCAGAATCCCCGCCATCCCTGCTCTCAGTAATAAGTCCCCCAGCGACTATTAGAGGGGAATTACCGAGTCAGGTGTTCACGGTCCACTGACTTCAGCCCCCTTGGGACAGTACCTCTATGGCCCCTGGAGCATCAAGGAGTTAAGGTGCTTTTCTGTACATGCGTTGCAGGTGTGTTTTATCCTTATAGTGTATACGGAGGCTATGCGTTTTTCCATATATGGAATTCCGGATAGCCTCCGCATACCCTATAAGGAAAAAACGCACCCGCAATGCATGTATGGAAAAGCACTCTAACTTTATACCTGCACGTTACTGTATTCCACATACCGATTTTGATGCTGCCGATTTTGTATTAATTTGATTTTCTGTGAGAATATGACATGACACTTTACATCCTATATATCATTCAAAAGAGGATCTTAATATCTTTCTATTGATGTGTAATATAACTATATTTAACCTTTATTTCTTCTGCCGATTTTGACAATCGGCAGCAAAATCGGTATGTGGAATACGGCCTTTAACTATCTTGTACATCTTTATACCCTTTGCAGATTAGCCTCAAAATGCTTTCGTGGCCACAGTTCAATGCAGGCATAATGCACATTCCGCATAATTCAGTAATTCATTCAAATAAGTTAAAATGTGACTTTCCGTGGCTCTGTGAGGTTAAGCCCCATACCCACTAGGCGATTTTGACACAATCGGCCCACTCATCAGCACTAAAATCGGCTGATTCTTCAGGTAGAGTCTGACGATTTTAGCACCGATTCAGATCAAGCATGCTCATTTCAATATACCATAAGAATCGGCCGATTCTCTCAATTGCCCATCGCCAGTCGGCAGTAAAATCGTCTAGTGGGTAATGGGCTATAATTTCCCTGGGTCAATTTCTCATGGCCTCCGAAAAATAACTTGTGTAACCTGTACTGTTAGGTCATGTCATTTTCTCTCACTTTTTAACATCTTTTGCATGTCTCCAAACATTTTTTCAACCAACATGTTTGATGATGATCACGAGTTAGCAAAGGAAGCAACAGTCAATGAAAACATTTATGGTCGTTGCATGATAGAAGTTAACCTTCCATGAACTAATGTCAATTACATTATGGGAACGTAGTTCAGTGTTGGTCTCATAAGGTGGGGTTTATTCAAAGCTTAGTCTTTTGTCCTGTGTAAATCCTTCCGCCAAATGGCAAAGTTGTATGGCAAAATTACATTAGCAGGAGTAAAGACATTCAAATAATTTAGATTGTAACATCAATGAAACTACAATCCTCCTAAAACTAATTTTGAATAGTGTCATGTCATTTATTATCACACTTTACATAAACTAGAATTGAAATTAGATTTGATTTTGGTGCAGGTTTCAAATTACTCAGCCCATCTTCAATACTTCAAAAACACGCATTTATAGCCTACACTAAAACGAACTGAAATTCGGAAAATTCGATAGACTCGTACGGTTACGTCAGTCTAGACAAGCTTCAATGACTTGGGTATTTGGTTTATTGATTCTGTTGGCTTTGCACCGATTCAATGGAAGGGAAGAGTAGATTCTGTGGGAAAGGTCAAATTGATGTTACTACCTCCAGGTTCTTTGGTGCATGAAATGCTGGTGTGGTATCGTTAACGTAAAGGGGAAAATAAGCAGTGATCTTTCTGCAAAAGCACAACTTTTTGTCTTTTAATCATGCATTCCCAGAGTCTCGATCTTGTGATATATTTATCAGGGGCGGATACAGGTTTTCGAAAGGCGGGGGGGGGGGGGGGGGGGGGGGGTCCGTATTTATAGGCTAAGTAATAAAACGGTGTGCATTCGTGCACATGCATGAGGATATTTTTCTCATTGACAAGTTCAAAATTATCCGTTTTCAAATGTTTTGTAGAATATACCGTTTTGTAGAATATACCGTTTCTTGTCATATTATCAGAGGAAACAGTAAGCCAGCAGTCAGCATTGCTTAGAGGAATACCGGCTTTGTACTTAAAATGTCAAGAGAGACATAGATTATCCTCTTTAGCCTATTTAGTGTCTAGGCTATGTTGCATGATGTGTGTATCGGGTGATCCAGGTGTCAAGGTGATGAAAGGTAGTTATGTTTTTCCATAGAGAAACAGAGAACTTGGAACAAGAAGAGTGGGCACAAGAGGCCTTCCTGTAATGCATGAACTACTATTACTAGACACAAAAGTAAAGAAAGAAACACCCTGTGCCCCCAACAGGGTCGCCAAAGGCCAAGTGCCAAAGGCCAAGTAGGGTAGTGATCCTGGTGGCGGGTTTCTCCTAAATCATCTCATAATTACGATCGCCCAACGCAGAAAAGCATTACCTTGTATAGTCTGGAAAGAACCCCTAAGGGTTGACCCAATGTTAAATTAACCCCAACAAAAAACATCAAGCATTGCAAGCAATGACCAGCCAATATTCACCCCTCACTTGTTTAATCCAAACCACCCAATGGATTCATGATAACATTGAAATAGTAATGAAGAGAACAGTCTCTAAGAATACAACTTCTCTGTTATTCCCCGACCTACCTATGCTACCGGTTAGCACACCCCTCTCCTCTTACCCTGGCATCCCACCACACTCAATGACAGCTGATGCCTCTTAAAATCAGCTCTGCTCCAGATACAAATGTCTAGACAGGAGACATCATCAAGTCATTACCTAGGTTACCATACCAGTAAGGTTCCCTCACTTATAGAGTCTTGTCATACTAGTTCTACAGGTCTATCATGTGATGTGGCTAACATCTGATAGTGTCCCATGACTCACTTGGAGTTTAAAAGAAAACTCCCATGTTTTAGAATTTAAGTACAATGTGTCCCTTTAACTTAAAATTTGACACACTTATCAGATGGATTTACTTAGAATTGGGAGTTCATGCACTTGTTTTGGACTTGTATAATGCAAAACAAATAGGGCATGGAAAACCTGTTATCATTCCTAAGATGGTTAAGTGCAATAAAAATCAATTTCATTGCACCTTTAAACAACAGTACCATAAGCTATTCAGTGGGCAAGCTTACAAAGATAGTGGGACTGTATGATACATTTTCAACAGGCTGATGATCTCACAGACCACAGGGACGGAATTAGAGGACGGCACATGTGTGACCCCCCCTTTTTTTTGGAGTAGAGGGGGACTCAAATATTATTTTTTTAAATATTAAACTGGCGCCCCAAGAATGAGCGCTTGGACTTTTTAGATATGGGTGCCCCCTCCCCGTTTTTTTTTATCTGGGATCCCTCCCTGAACCAGTAATGCGAATATTTCTTAACTATACCATCGTTTCAGACTAAGGTTTGTGGAGTTATATGATGAATTGCAGCTTTATGCCGTCAGGTAGCAACAAACTACACATTCCATCATTATGATTCCCCTTCCCACACTCACCCAGTTTTTCCCCTACTCAATGATTTAGTCAATCAATACCCCTCCCTAGACTTCACCTTTCCCTCCCTCCAGGGTTGATATGCCCGTGTTAGTCCCTCGTTTCCATAACACCCACACTGTTGAACCAAGCTTATAATGTGTGTGGCCAACTAAATAAATTATCAACTGCCTCTGAATAAAAAAGACTTACCTTTTTGATTCTGTAGAAAGGAATATTAAGTACAGATTCATGAAAGGGGAGATACATTTTATTTTTAAGAGTGTAAGTTTTGCAGAATATATCTTTCTTTGAAGTTCTTGAGATTCGGAAAACAACTTTTGAATTAGGTTCAAGAACCATCTGTAGGCTTATTATAGTCTCCTTGAAGAGATGAAGGCAACTAGGAGAATCGCAGGTAAAATTGCTGGGGGACTGAATTATCAATAGATTGCCTGGTGATTCTCTCTGGATATGGCGTGCTTTCTGGGCGACGGGCAACTGAATCGCCAGGAAAATCTCTGGGAAAATCGCCAGGAAAATTGGCCATTCTCCCAGTCTCCCATAGCACAACGATGGTAAAATCACCTAGTTGGTACTCCTTTACAGGGACTTTCCTTACATAATCTTCCCCACCAATCCGTATACAATTTAACTTTTTTTGTGGTTATTTGATTTGACGTACATCCGGTGGTATAATTTGTACTTGCCACCATATCACCTTATTAGCTGAACTGATTAGCTTGACTTTTAGAGGGGGGCATATAAAACATTAGTTATCATTAGATGTATTAGTAAGTTTATGTGTCTGTAGAAGATCGTTAGCAAATAAAGCCCGATGCCTATCAGTGCAATACAGAGGCGGATCCAGAGTCAGTCATCTAGTGGGGGGGAGGACAAGCCAACCCCTCATATAAAGAAGTGAAAATAAATAACCTCAGATTTGTATGAATCAACAAACGTAGAATTTTCGAAAAAATGTTCACTCCGTCTAGGGGGGCAACTGCCCCTTTTGCCCCCCCCCCTGATGGAGCCGCCACTTTGATAGATCTGCGCTTGACCAATTGTGTTTTAGACTGCTAGTATCTGGTATTATCAGAAATGTACATGTCTGATCTGGAATGCTGCAATAATCAGCAAAGTTTTAAAAGAGATTCTGCTTACAATCAGCTGATTTATGCTCCCATTCATCCAAGTGGTAATGATGCTTTTAGCAAGATCCTGCAATTAGTATGTCTGATCAAGATTTCCTGCATCAATTATTTGCAGAAAAAACGAGTTATTATCTGGTTCTGTTCGTCTGTGTCAGACCATGAACATTTTCCATAATAATACAAAAGAAACACAGGGATGAACATACGAGGGTTGTTTGATTGTTTATTGGGGTTAGGCACCATATCAACATCTACTGTCATATCACAGCAAGAACAAGGTTTAACAAATCTGTCTTTTTAATGATTGAGTTAATGAAATGATCAAATCTATGAGAAGATGAGAGATTTTACCCCTACACATTTATTCAGTCAGGGGTTCTTAAATGTGCAGGGTCCCATAGACAAGGCCCTATAATATACAACAGCCAATGGCCCTTGAGGGGGTAATTGGACCGATGGCACCGTGGACCAATGGCACCGGACTGATCGCACCGCTCTTCCTGGACCGATCGCACCACCTCAATGGACCGATCGCACCACCTCAATGGACCGATCGCACCACCTCAATGGACCGATCGCACCACCTCAATAGACTGAACGCACCGTCTAAATGGACCAATTGCACCTTTTTACTCTTTAATAATGCATTTAAGATTCCTTAATGTAGCTATACCACACTCCCAATTTTAACAACAGAGAAAAAACAGTACTACCACAAAAAAAATGGGAATCTCGAGTATTGCATACATTCCTGCCCTTATTGCGCGAAAACTGGCAACTCTACTCTACTCTACTCTGCCTTATCATCCTAAGAGATAGCATGATATTTTCTCTAATTGGGATTTAGCCAAAATGGGCAGCATTTTTCAGAATTTTGATGTCAAGCTTCTGACCTAATGAGGTGGTTCTCACCAAAGATTTTAACCAATATCTTTAATCCAATCAAATAGAGCAAAAATGCTGAGATCCGCGGAAAGAGATGATCTTTCAGTTGCCAGTTTTCGCACATTAAGGGCAGGAATGTATGTCATAATAGAATATTTAACGAAAAAATTAATTCACTCAAACCTTTTTCATCTACACACAGTATGATATTAATATTGTCTATGAATATAATCATTCTGGAAAAAAAATTGAAATATTCTTGCAACATGTTAATGTATTACTTTAGAGGTTAATTCTTTAGTTTTCACGCAGGTGGTGCCTATTTTGATGCATTTTGTAGTCTGTTTTCACACATTTAACTTTATTCAAAGGAAACCTTGCACATAACTGCAGATCAGTCTAGAAGTGGTGCGATCAGTCCACAGAGGTGGTGCGATCAGTCTAGAGGTGGTGCGATCAGTCCAGAGGGGTGGTGCGATCAGTCCAGAGAGATGGTGCAATCAGTCCACCCAGGTGGTGCAATCAGTCCAGGGTGGTGCCATCGGTCCATGGTGCCATCGGTCCATGGTGCCATCGGTCCATGAATCCTTGAACTTGTAGAAAATACTGAAAAGGAGGAGTGGTACATACAGCCCTACAGTATTCACCTCTACAAATATGCACCCCACAACATGCTGTGAGGGTAATAAAGTCACAATCCTACTGCCCCAATGTTCCTGGTTTGGCTGTACTCAAACAGTGCAAATAGGAGAGAGTTGAGACTAGTCCAACAATAATCAGATGTAGGTGTTTTTGATTGTCTGATCCAGAAACTTCTATTTGCAAGATTCTCTGTGTATAGAAAGTAGCCTAGATATCTTTCTTACTGAATAGCTTTCATGGAGAGATCAAGCAACACAATGGTGTTTCTGGAGCAACTAAATTGTTTTTTGATGTTATGCAACATATCCTACTTTTCTATTCAAGAAACGTAGGCTTTAGAATTCATAAAAATATCAAGCAGGGAGATTTCAGTGGGGTAGTTGCCGGTTATTTGGCTATTGTGAAAATAGGTCTATAGCAGCCATTGATTTATATCCCCAGTAGGCCATGGCATTGGCATATCTTTGGCCTTATATTGGTACAGAAGATCCTTGAAGGTTATGAGTCAAATTTATAAATAGACACACTAACAAATCAACAATAAACATCTGGACATGGATTAAGTCCAACATGTAAAATACTGCACTAGTGAATCACACCTGATGTACCTCTATTGCCAAATATATAAGAAACCAGTCGGCCATGCACTATATATACATATCTTTTTTATCCACTATAACTATATATAAGAAATCATCAGGCCATACAATATGTATAGTACCCCTACCCATAACACATAGATATGAAAACCTATAGGCCGTGCACTATACCTACTATAACTATATAAGAAATCAGCAGGAATTGCACTATGTAACCCTATATACACTATAACATAATTATAAGTAATCACTATAAGTCATTAGGCCATATACTATGTATCCCCTACATCCATTATAACTATCATAAGATATCAGCAGGTCACTCACTGCATATCCCCTACATCTACTATAACAATATAAGAAATCGGCAAGCAATACACTTTGTATCCCGTACATCCAATATAACTTTATAAAAATCAACAGGCCGTGCACTGTGTATCCTGTACAGCCACTATAACCATTATAAGGAAACACCGGGACCTGCACTGTGTATCCCCTATATCCACTATGAATATACAAGACATCACTAGGCCATATACTGCATATCTAGACCACTACACCCAATATAACTATATAAAAATCACCAAGCCATGTATTGCGTATCCCCTATATCCACTATGAATATATAAGAAATCACTAGGCCATGCAGTATGTATCACCCACGTCTTACACCAAAGCTGCGACCACAAGCCTGGTATACCGCAACCAGAACTGGCCTGATCCTTGAACAAACACCTGTTCATGTGGTTCTCCACTCACCTGGCGCCTCCTTAGGTCGTGTGGTAGACCCCCAGAAAGGTGTGACTCAGTCTGTACTTTGTAGAGAAAAAGGAAGGAAGACCTGGATCCATGTTATTGTATCTAAAAATGGCTGCATTGTTGGTATATGTTTGGTTTTGAGACATGTATGCCCTTATACAGATGTAATGACCTTATTTGGAATAAGTTAGTTGTGGAGGTAGATGGATTAGGTTGAGAGGTTAAGGTTAATCTATAGAATTATCCTATTAATATTTTTTTCTTTTATTGACAAAAACCACTTCAGAATGCAGCGTAATCTTCCAGTAGCTAGAAATAAGGAGAATGAAATATGAAACAATTGGTTGCAACACACAACACAATACTAAAACTTAGAAATAACCAATAACAGATGAGTGAATCGAAATATACAAAGAAACAATCACACTCATGGGACGGTTCGGTTTTGTGTGGCATTAAAAACACTACTATTACAATCAGCCTGAAACTTTAAGCAATGATTTGAACCGTCTTTTGTTTTCCGCCCTATGATGAAAAGTTCTCAGGGCATCCACTTCAATTGCTGAAGATAGAAGGGACAAATTGAGATATTTGACAGCCTCTTCTCTTATCATTTGATCTTCAGTTTGAATAATATTTGTTTGCACAACGTCAGATTGTAAACTATTCATAAACCTAAATATGTGGGTCTGTGAATACTTGCCATTTTCTAAGCACTTTTATTTATCCTGGATAAAGTGTACAATTTAGCCAGTGGCTAGTTTTCATTGTTACCCAACAGTCAATGGATTGGCATTGGCAACATAGGTCTTTCAGTTCTTTAAGTGACAACCGAATTTCCAACAAAAACGTCTCCCAATACTTTGCTCATGCAATTTTTCAATTTTATAAATCCCTTTAGCATACAGTCTTCTGAATGGATTTTAATGATGCAGTAGATCAGAATATGCAACCACGCCTGCAATTATGTTGTGGTTATGTACAAGTGAATTGTTGAAATATAATTTCACTGCAACTGTCAACTGTACTTACAAATATTACACTGAAGTGCCTGACATAAGTCTCACTCATCATGTCTCAACCTAACGGAAATAATCCGTGAAATTGTATCCCAAATTACCTTGCTGGCACGGGTTGTGTCTATACTCTGAGTAAATCCACTTATGTAGTAGCAAATTCCCTCCTCGCCTCCTTTCTCAAGTTAATTTCTTGAGAGTTGAGGTCTTTTTGTGAGAACAGAGATAGAAGTGGCTGCATTGAAGCATGAAGCACTTCTTTTGTTGCTATAGAGCATTGGGATTTCTTTAGATCTATGAGGATGCACAGTTTTGACAAAGGTCAATTTTACTGTGGCACTGGGAAGGATTTTAGATTGATGGAAAGGATAATAGATATTATAATTTATACCATAACTTAACCTTCAGGCGTATAGTTGAATGATACAGTAAGGAAAAGGGTATTGTTTGAACCATAATTATGCACCCCTCACATGGGAAGTAATGTCGTATACTTATGCTTTTCCTCTATTACAATTGAATACACATTGGAATTAATTTTGATTAGAGCTTTTCTCAACTAGTCTTATATTACAATTAACCAAAATTGAGCCAGAACCAAATTGGAATAACATTCCATACTCATTTGCTTCCAGGTAATTTCTTCAGCGCAATTGATTTCGCAATTATCAATGTTTGTGCCAAGAATGATTACCTGTGCATCAGCGTTGTTGACGTAAACACGTGTACCAAGTGCATGTGCTAATTCTTGGCAAAGCCATGGAGGATCTTAGGACAACACGGATACATGACTAATTCCTGTCCTTGGAGTGGTGTGTGTAAGCATATCTGCCAGCAGGATCTTTTAGGCCTTAGGCTATACTCTTTAGACTGTATTCCACTGCTGGTTAAGAAAGGACTGATTTTGTTCATGTGACTTCATTTTATAAAGAATCAAAAGGATCTGATTATAACACTATGAGTTCTTGAATATACCATGAGGACAGCTTTTATCATAGGGCTTAGCACATTTTAAGCTTTAAGGTTTTGGTCCTTTTTTGGTCAGCAGACCTTTAGCTGAATTTACTCCTGACTTCATAAATGGCAAATGGGATAAGGGTTTAATTATAGACATGTTATACTTAATTAGAAAGGGCTTTTAGTTCTTCTTTAAATGGTATGTAGGATGCATGGTCAATTAAAATATTATTTGGGAAAACCATAGACATGGGAAAATATACCATAGACATCTATGATGTCATCAAATTGTAGGCAGTCAGACTCACCTAGTAGAAGACATGCTCTAAGGCATAGCATCACGACACCAGTGCGTATGACACAATGGGTGCTAAGTCTGAACACCGGAACCCGTTACAACCGTCACTCCTAGCGTGCCTCACTTCCGCCCTTTAAGAACAGGCCTCCTATTGACGCAAGTCATTAGTCCTGGTACACTGAGAATGGGGGTTTTGTCAGAAAAAACACAATATGGGTTTTCAGAAAAAAACTTCTATGTTGGTAAACTGAAATAGGCCAGTTGTGATGCCGAATCAGTTATGATGCTGATGGCAATTATATTTCATTGCAATTGCTCGCAACCATTGCAATAACTCTTTTTCCCAAGTGATGCTTATAGGTATACACATTATTGAATTAATTCACATTATATGTTTGCAGTTGGCTTGCGAAAAACATCAGGGACCCCTGGGGAAAAAAGCTTTAACACAGAGAAGTTTAATTAAAACCGCCCTTGAATAATTCAGTAATGTAACACCTTTATCTTAAAGGTATGGACATAAAAAGGATTTCTTATATAAATTATGTCCTTCATGATATGATATATGGTAAGACGAAGGTTCTTAGATAAGCATTATGCATTAACGTGCATGCCTTGTTTGACCATTCATTACATAATCTATGCACTTAAGAGAACTTAAGGTGACTCGTTGCTGGCCAAAACCAGTCTTGGGTAGTATCTGGACTCTTAAGGGAGAGTCTCCAAAAGTGTAATATAACCTAATAAAAGCGTCTGCCCATCAGTCCAGGTCGTCTGAAGACTTTAAGTCCAGCCACTTTCCCTGTCTGGGATCTTAAATCAGAGACCTTGTACTTTAGAGAATGCTTACTCCCTCCTTTAAGTTGTTGGGGGATGGGCCTGGCCCAGTGGTCTAAGGCACTAGGACAGTACAGCGAAGCCCAATACCCACCAGGTGATTTAACCGCAGCCGGGCGATGGACGACTGGGATAATCATCATTGTCGTCGCCGAGCGACTGTAATATCAAGCATTATTTATATTTTACCACTGATTTTACTGCCGATTCCATCGCCCGTCGTCTAGTATCTGCACCCATAGAGATATAAGATTATGTATGTCTATGCTGCACCATACCCACGGTGCATCACCCAGCAATCTGAGTTGCCTGGCAACTTTACAGGTGATTTTCCCAGGCGCCCATTGCTTGTCAATGGTAAGATCACCTAGTGGGTACGAGTTTGAGATTTTGGTGGAGTGAGTGTATTCTGAACCTAGTCTGTCAAGCCCCATTCGCCGTGGTGAACGTGGTTTGTCACAGACCTCTGCGATCTGCGAACGTTTGAGACGCTGGATTATCGTAGCCCTCTGTGATGTGGTCCACTGCGAAATTATTCAACATGTTTGATATTTTCGTAGAGATCTTGTGCGATTTAAACCGAGATTTCTTACGAAAATGATCACAAATGATCCCAAGGTGCCCTCCCTCTCAGTGTGAATATCAATATCTCTAGCATACGAATAAATTTTTCGTGGCCCTCTGTGATAGAAAGATTGACCAGGGTGAATGGGGCTTTAAGGGTATAAGTGTCCACTCTTACATATCCCAGTTCTCTGCTGTCTGGGAGCACAGAGTCAGTGTGTCAAGCTCTACTGGACCATACTGAGTGGGAGGAGGTTGGGGGAGGATTGTCACTCACGCCACCCCTGACAAATATAGACAGAACTGGTTAAACCACAACACGAGGCACAAATAGCAGCAGCCTTCCAACACCTTTATCCTCCCCCGTATCCTGGGCAACTGCTGCTACATTACTTAACCCTGTCTACATACATTTTCAGTATGTGGTGTCAGCTAAAAGTCTGACGAAAAGTACCAATTTTGTGTTATATTTGAGAATTTTCAAGAACTTTCTGTTATAAGGGAACTTTTAGATGGATGGTTATTGCAACATAACATATTGGGCAAGATTATACTCTAATTAGTCAAAATTCACAATATATTTGTGTATTTCTATATTGTGAAGTTTTATGGAATTATAGATGAACACACACCCCTGCAATCAGGTTATCTTTTGGTTTAAGACACAATTTAATAAATACCTGAGCATATTTTCAATGTTGGGTTTTTAAAGCGTATACTTTGCATTAGGGACATGAAAATTAATAGATAAATTGAATAGACATACATTGTTCAGGTTGCTGCTTTCAATACTCTACGGTCGCTCTCCTAGCTGGCATGATATCAAATGAGGAAGCATGGTCCTTGAGTAATTGCATTTGATTACAGTCTATACCCATGACATCTGTTATTGGTGTGCAATGTTAAGTGATCTCATCTTTTGAACTTTATTTGGAAAGGTGACAACTTTCCAACCTAGTGGGCCCTATACTAATGTTTGTTGAGGTTACCCGCAAATACCAACCTATCCGGTTGTATCACCTTAGCATTTATGTTTGTAAGTAAGAAATTGGAATCAACTTAAGGCCAGCTGGCATTAAATTAATTGTAATAATTTACTTGACATTTATTGAATATTTAAAGACTTGGACAATTAATTAGTATTGGGTAAATAAATGCATCACCTGGGTATTTGAATATAATTTTGCTTAGTGTCATAACCACCTGAGGGTATATAGTAATTGTATGAATATACCTTCAAGTCAAAATATCTAGTTTATGGGAATAAAAACATGGACTAGGCCAAAAGTACAAGGAATGTGTTAGTTTACAGACACAAGATATTGAATGCAAATTCGGATGTAAATTTACATCCTAATGGGAATGATTAAGGTATGTCACACCTATAATGTGTTATTATGACTTGTACTGACTATTAGAGGTCACTGGGTCAAACTGGGCAAATAAAAGGCAATAGCTGGTTAAGTTTCCCTTTGAGACATTCATTTGAAAGTCAAATAAGGATAGGAAACACTTAAGAACCCACCGGAATGCCCTTAGGTCTTGGTTGTAAAGCTTAATCTTAACTATAGGCCCAACAGTTCTTTTAACAGCAATGGACTAGGCCAGACAGGCCTAGTATTAAATGTCTGGAGGGCTGTAACTTTAGGTTAAAGGATCTAGAAGGTATTTCTTTAAATCCCCTGTAGCTCTAAAACTATGTGCTAAGGGCATATGTGGTAGATCTTATCCTAGATTGCTTAGAGACCGGTGGTGTGTTTCATAAAAACGTCAGCTATACCTATATAGTATGGGGATTGCATGTGTTTCCAGCTTATTTGTGGTAGAAGTTTTAAAAGGTTGTTTCATAAAGAAAAATCCTTAGTTAGGTTAACCAAAAGGCTCAATTAGAGAGTCTAAATTCTATACCTATAGTTTACAGTTTTATACCTTCGTAAACACACAACTCTAGCGATCCAATTTATTTGCCACAAAGGTAAGGGGACAAATAGCTAGGTTTTGTAATAATCATACTAATTATCATTTTGATTACCATTTAATTCAGTCCAAACCGTGTTTTGAAATTTACGAATTCTTGGGTATTCATAACACCTGTTTCCCCTTTTAAGGTCGTTATTATCCATGAATTTTGGACATACAAATTATCTATTATCACAGGGGTGTGATGTGTTTCTATATGCAAAAGGTCTATACTACCTGTATTGACTAATAACTTTCATGGGGTAGGCTTTCTAATGTGCCAAAACACTGATAATATCACCTCATTGCATTGACATAGAAATGGCAAAGGCAATTGGTTCGATATTTGGCAAGGAATAGTAGTAGGTCACCAGACTGGTCAATATATAAACATGGGCCTAATATTAGCTGAAAGATCAATAACAGACCTAATATAACCTCTCAACGTGTGATTCTGTAGTCCTACTATCCATGAATAGTACCCACAATATTTCTAAAGTAGATAAATAGGTGCAGATCCATGTGAGTTAAGGGTCGGAACAGGGGTGGATCCAGGGGAGCTCAAAGGCCATATCCCACTTTGCAGTAGGTAGCATTTACGGCAGCTTCAACAAGGTACTACAAGACATTTGCGGTTTTGATACCAACATGTTCAACAGTTGGTATCCCTGACTGCAAGCAAATCATAGAAAACTTATATAAAATCATTTACGGTAGTTGCACTGCAAGTACCTATATTACACATCGGCTACCTTATCACAAGCAAGTTTGCATCAGTTTGCTTGTGTCATTTCATGGTGCCGCAAGCAAATACCGTATAGTGCAATATAGCCTTAATGGGCCTAAACAGGTGTGGGTCTATGGGGATCCAGGGGGGCTAAACAGTTGCGGATCCAGGGCCTCCAGTGGATCTAAACTGGGGTGCATGGTCGTGGGGGAGGGGGGTATAGAACTATTGCGTCTTGAACCACCCTTCCTCTTTTTGTTAGGACCTAAACTACATGGAAAGAGCAAAAGAATGCTGTGTTTGTGCACCAATACACACAATTTCAGTCAGTACCTACCCGATATGTGGAAGCCTCCCCTCCCACTGTTTTGGAATTCAGAATCAGCCTCTGATGAGGCAAACAGGAAATTAAACCAAAATATATTTACATGATTTTAAACCAAAATATACTTTTCATCAAATTATTCATTGTTGTTGACAGGATTTAAGAACTAGGATACTAATGGAGTATCGTCTCTTTCTTCCTTTTACAGAAACCAATTCTTTGGCAAGATTCTCCGCATCAACGTGGACCGTCAGGAGGGTGGCCGTAACTACGCCATCCCCAGGGACAACCCTTACGTCAACAGGGCCGAGGGCCTCGACCAGGTCTACGCCTATGGCCTCCGGGACGTCAGCATGTGCGACATCGACACTGGAGACAGCGTGACTGGTGAGTGAAAATGTCGTCTGCTCAAGTCCGATTTGGCGCCAAAAGTATGAATGCATCCTAAGTGGTAATAAGGTATGAGATTGGACAGATTTTATGATGAATTTGTTTTTTTAGTGAATTGAAAGAATTCTAAAGGGTATTTAGGTATAGAAATGAACTGTTTTAAGCTGAATCTGTTTATTAGTAAATGAAATGACATGTCTTTTCAAAATGGCTAAGGAGTGAGTGAGTGATGGAGGTTTTACGCCGTACTGACAGCTAGGTTCATTTTCATGGCAAAAACAAGTTGGGACGAATTTTGTCTTTGGTGATGGCATCTATGAGATGAAGGTGACAGGGCGGGCAAACAGCAGGGGATCAACACCTAGAGATCATTTTTGATGTACCTCATCCCTTAGTGAACCAAGCGCTGACCAGGAATTGAACCCAAAGAACCACTTGGTCAGTGCTGGGTCCCCCCTATCGTCGCCTCATACGATCAGCAGGGGCTACTGGGGGCCTATTCTTCCCCAGATCCCCCACAGGGTTAAAATGGCTAAGGAATTAAATGACGACTTACTGATTGCGGTGCTTAGATACTGTAACATTTTGATTTTAAAGTTTTATCTTAAGACAGAAATTTGTCCCATGGTCAATATTCATAAAAGTCTTCACTAAAGTGAATTAATTTGCCATAGAGGTTACATCTGTGCACGCGCGCATGCGTGTGCTTGAGTGCGTGCATATATGCACATATGCATACATGTGTGTTTTAAGTTTAAGTAAGTTTATAATCTTTCAACCTCACTTAAACTAGCTCTCTAACTCTCCGCATACACCGGTATGTTGTCTGCCATTAAGGGAATACACCCTATACCAATAACCAGTTTAACAACTAGGAATCATGCTCCATAAATGGTGCATTACATAATTGGCACATATATAAACCAAGTCAACCAGTACCAATATCACGCCTACCCTTACATGTATATCCATGTATGTGTAATAAAGTACAGGTACTTATGTAGCAATTATCAGTTTAATTTGTCATGTCGCAATCATGATTCCCTACAATGTAACCAAACACGCATGTTTATTGCCATTATAAAGCACTAAATGACAATAATCTTCACATGGTATGATTAGGCTCTAGTGTATAAATTAAAGAAAACTTATAGCGGTATATGTGTATCCTTTTTACCAAGTAATATACAATAGACCTGCTTGCCAGAATGCTTTAGAGGAGTAAATTGAATAAACTTGGAGAATGATGCAAAAATAGGGTCAACAACGAACCACTGGCTCCCCTGGCGCCTCTGGGAAACATCCCCCTTTTCCTCCTCCCACTCCACCTCCCACCTCTCATCTAGCCAGTCTACCTTGCTAACACATTACTAAAAAGGGGCAGCGACACTGGTGCCACAGATCATTAATCAGAATAGATGATTTTTAATTTGTTTGCCACCAAAGCAAGAATTCTCAGTCCAGATTAATCTTGTTCAGGAGATGAAAAGCTATAGTGATTTCTCATAGAAACCTCAAGTAAAACTTAATTTCTGCAAGCTCACTTATCTTGAAAATGACAATGGTGACATATGTGTTTTACTTGGTTGTATATTTCCATATTATTGGTCTACCTCACAAGTCGTATCAAGGCTATTATCATAATGCTGGTTTATTTTGGAAACCTACTTAACAGTCCTTAATCCCTTCAAGGTCTTTTCATCAGACCAAGAGAAGAAAATCATATTGTGAACATGGGGTTTTATGTGGTATAAATGTAGAGAAGACTTGAAGGCAGGAGGTTGTAGTTGATGTAAAATACAATTATTCTCTACAGTCTCAGGAGTGTAGGCCAGAAGGCCTGTTGCTGCTTAGTTGTTACATGTTGTCTGTTCTGCTGCTGGACCCAGAGTGTCCCTCCAGCAGGGGTGCACTTCCCCACCTCACCTTTGGCCTCTGACCCAATTACATTAATTAGGCTAGGTGATCAATAGGGGGAGGGGGAGTGCTAACAAAGGTTCTGCATATCTAATAACCATAAACTCTATAAATATATTATGAACATATTTCATAATCTTTTGATTATTATTTAGGAAATTATGATAATAATAGATTTCATATAATAGATTTGACAAATACTTGTAATTATCAGAGGAAGGATATGCCATGCCTAAACTTAGGTATGACAATATTATGATCCCTTATTACAAAATCACATTTATCTTTCCTGCAGGTGAAGGCAGGGGTCAGATCGTGTGCGTGGACCGTGGAGAGGTCAACTCGGAGATCAACATGCTGAGAGCGGGCAGGAACTACGGCTGGGACGCCAAGGACGGCACCTCCTGTGTCAGGGGCAGCAGCGCCTGCAACAGCCTGCGTGAGTATGGTGTACGCCTAAAATAGGCTTGCATGTTTTGTTTTGAGTAGTAGGGCTATCATATACGCTCGTATATAGTTATATTACATTCCACCAGTTTTCCCATCAAAAAGTGTCCCCTGTTTTTGAGGTAAAAGCTGTGACCGAGTTTTTCACTTATAAAATGAAGATGTATATTTATAAGCTCAAGATAATATTTGATGAACCTACAAGAATATTTATCTACATGAGTTTCCCTTCAAAATGACATAATAGTTTTTCTTTGTAATTTCCCTTTGAGCTGCACAGTGAGCCTTCTAAATACACATGTCCTTTTGACAGGGCAAAACCAGAGCACAAACTGGCTGTAACTTCTGAACCAATGCAGATAGAGATAAAATTCAAAAAGCATGTTAAACTAGACACGGATCCGGAATCTGGCTGATGATACGTTCCTCACTATTTTTTGAGCATTATAGAATTTTTACGCAATATAAATATCATATATTCTGTGTGGGTAGTAGGCATTATTGTCCCAAGATAGGCCTACATGGCATGTGTTGATAGAATAGGAATGGTATATTGTACCTTGTAATTATAGGCATGTGTTGGAAGTAAGATACGTGAATAGTAATTGGTATAAGATATTATGAGCCTATGATATCACTCGAATCCTAGGGAACAAAAGCCTGAGTGATGTAAAATACAAAGAATAAACTAGTATCAAATTAATGATTTTAGGCCTGTTTGAGAAAGGTAACATTCTACAAATTTTTATAGAATGCCAATAGTTAGCTATAAGCTTAGATTCAATTAAGCCCTTGTAAAATGATAACATTATTATAAGTATTTCGAATTTTTCAGTGATCATAGGTTAAGGCCTAACTTTTATTGTTTTTTGTTACAGAAAATGAAGAACTTCCGCTGGCTACCTTCGCCTTTAACAATGACCTGCGTGGAGGTGTCTTCTACCGAGGATGTGCCAACCCCGACCTTAACGGCAACTTCTTGTTTGGAAACTTCTCTGATGGGTAAGTAGATCTAGGTCTAGGCCTATGGCTGTTCAATATGCAGGCTAGAGGTTACTTTTCTCGTTTTGGATTTAATGTGAACCTATAGCTAGATTAGGCCTAGGCCTAAATGCATTCTAAGAAGTCCTTGGATGACCTATAGAAATGTGAAGGAAATCTATTCTATTAGGCTAGACCTAGGCCTATTCCTAGGACGAAGTCTATTTTCTTTCAATGAAAACACTGAAAATGAATAGGCTGTTAGGCCCAATTGGTCTAAAAAGCAAGTTTATTATGGTGCACCGTTTCACCATTACGTCTACAAATAGGTAAAATGTGTAGGCCTACAAGGGCTTTATAGAAACCTTTAGCCTAGGACTTAGGCCTTACATTTCTAGGTTTAGCTAGCCCTAACATGTAGTAGCATAACTCTACAGTAAAGGCAAACGGTTGTGGCGCCACCTGGTTGGAAATATTTTCATCACATTCACATTCACCGACGCGCCACCTAGTGGCAAATTCTCAAACAAGAGAACATCCTTCATGGTAAAACATCCGATCATCTGTTCCTCTCAACAACCGCCTAAGGCTACCTAGAAATAAATACAACCACGATATATAAACACCAAATCCAGCCAACCAACAAGCATCACAAACCGTATATTTAGGGACCACCCACCAGCTTCCCCAAGTGGAACTTTTCCTTAAAATATCAATAATCTAAACCTAAAGAGGGGGTGGCGAGGTTCCCAAAGTGGAACTTTTAGTTCCTTTTTTTCCCATTTTTTTAAGGGGTTTTCCAGTTATTTATTACAGGAAAGGTGGAACTTTTAAAGAAATTTCCTTTATGGGGGGTTGGCCCGCCACCCCCACCTACCACCCTGGTTACGGGCCTGGACTCTGCTCAAGGGGGTGGGTGGGTAGGCCTATAGGCCTATTGAACAGTGTGTTACTGCCGAAAAATTGTCCTTGTTTTCATTTTTAAAACAATACCAAAACAGAAACTTCAGCGTGACGGGGTGGGCGGGTCCTAGAAATACCCTGAAAAAGTGTGACATAATTTATGGTTGGCCCTTTCACCACAAGCAGAGGTGAACCACTTGCTAAATGCTAATCTCCCCTATTTCGCCCCGTTTTCAGCGCGGTGTACAAGCTGGAGCAGGAGTCCGCGGGGTGGGAGGCCGAGGCCCTCCGCCTCTGCCCGGCCGACAGGTGCTCCAGGGTGCCCGACGGCCTCGCCCAGGCCCAGAACGTCTTCAGACCCAACCTGCTCAGCCTGGCCAAGGACAGCAACGGTAAGGATATAATCATATCGACTTCTATTGGGCCTTAAAATGTGTTCAGGTAGAATTAGCTAATCCGACCCAAAGATCTACTGTACATTTTTGGCCTAATTATATTTCTTTAGTTTTTTTTCATATGAACATAGCTCCCAGCAAACAAATTGACGTTGTGACAACGTTGCTACAACGTAACTTTTTGGTTGTAGCAACGTTGTAAATTGACGTTGTGACAACGGAAATTTGTAGACTCCCAGAAACGTTGCAGCAACGTTGTAACAAGGTTGCAGTGTTACCAGCTCACAACCAACTCACAACCTAAATACAAATTTAGTATTAGAGCTAGGTTTAGGAAAATCAGCATTACTCACAACCTAAATACAAATTTAGTATTAGAGCTAGGTTTAGGAAAATCAGCATTATAAGTGTTAATATTGTTATTCATTTTAGTTATTCCTTATTTTGGATGACCCCCAACATCATTTTGGGTGCAATTTCTTTAATTATTTTTTTCTCATTATTTATCTGGGTTTTTTTTAATGCTGGCATAGCCCAAGTCCAGCTTTCAAGATTCAATGGTAGACAAATAATCTTTAAGTCCAACCCAAAGCCTTATATCCTGCTGGATCATATTAGGTTCATGGCCTACAATTACAAATTACATCTCAAGGCCTGTAGACTCTATAATATTGATAAGCTATCAAAAAGGTGTTTAACATTTAAGATTATCTTAATTCACTTCTAATATCTGCAATTCATCAGATTAATTCATTATGGTATATGTCAACTGCATACTGTTGCTTATCACATCATATTGATGTACATTGATTAACTAAAGTTGTAAAACAGTGGTCCAGAAAGCCTAAGATTGAAAAAAGTTTCAGAAAATTTTAACTTTGGAAGCACTAGTGTCACCTGGATGTTGTTACCATGTGTGTTCCACAATGTTGTAGCAACGTGGTGAAAAATTACATTGCACAAACAACGTAAATGCAACGTAATTTTGCAACGTTGTCAGCCTGTTCCATTTGTTCCGTTGTAGCAACGTTGCAGGCATGTCTTATCACAACGTTGCAAAAGTACAACGTTGCACAACGTTGTAGCAACGTTTTGTGTTTGCTGGGAGTGTACGTAGGCCTAATGCCTATGATGAAAATCATTAAAAGTCATTAAAATGATTACATGTATTTCATTAGAAAATATAGTTTAGATTCTAGAAACTATTGCAGATGGTGTTTGATATAGGCCTAGGCCCTAGATCTAAATTCTTAATTTTGAACAAACAAAATGCCTGAAAATGTACTTGCAAAAGTGTATATTCTTATAAATAGAAAATCGACCTGCCAGTAGATCTATGGCCTACATTCCCTCAATTTTTCAAGTGATATTGCCTGAACACAACAATTCCAACTTGTTTTAACCTGTTAACGCTATCATCAAGGGGCTCACGATCACCCAATTAGTCTTGAGTCATGTGGAATTTTCCTATAGGCCTACTCTAGACTTTGATGTGAATTAACTACCAGGTCAATCTTAGAAACAAACTAGATATAGATCTATGTGGTAACATTTTTAATTCTTTTTTTCCCATCCAGGTGAGGTATACATGCTGAGAACTGACTACCCAACAACCAACTGGACTGGAGGAATGATTCTTCGTATCGTTAACCCTAACAGGTACATTTTCCTTTTTGTGTGGATCCATAACTATTTTTCATCACCTGTTTCTTTAGATCTACTTCTTAAATCATAGAACTAAGTTGATCTGCATATCCTATCCAACATTAAGTAGCACATATTTCAATGCTTAAAGCCTATGGCATCATGTTAACGCTTGATTTGTTGATTCAAGATACAAATGTAAGTTTATTTCTACCATAATTTTTCAAAAACTAAACTGATAGAATGTATTCAGTTAACATTCAAATCCGTAACAAGAAACATTATCATAATTTTGGAACAGTCATATTTGAATACTATTAATGGTATACAGGATGCTAGGCTTTAAACATGATACATAGATCTATTTTGTAATTTGATGCACCTCTTCCTTGTTTCAATAAGTTGAAAGAACAAAGTATCACATATTTGATCTCATAGTCTTAAGGTATTAATATCACATTAGTATAGAAATAAGGTATTTATACAGATCAATCCTGTAATGATTTAAAATCATGTAATAGTTTAGTAATAGTTATAATGTGAAAGATGATTATTGTTTGTAAATACACCCTAACTCTACCAATACACCATTAAGAATACAAGTTTGTGTTAGTTGATATAAGTGCATGCTTACAATATGAATACCGATAAGACAACTAATTAAATCAATTCTTAATATTATAAGTGTTGTATTAATTACCATTATTGATTTGTTTCTAAATATATTGCTTTTGCTTGTGTGAAAAAAAAAGCTGCCAAGCATGCATATATTTATAGTTAAGATGTTAAGGTGTGTGATTATATTAAGATTATAAATCTAATTTTAAGCATTTTGTCTGACAATTTTCTCAATTTCCAGTGGGGATAACAGAGGGTATGTATTATTTTCAATCAAGTTGACTGATATTGTAACCCCACAGCTTCCTGTAGCTAATCACCATAACTTTTTGAATGTGTGTTTGTATCCGAATTCAGGAAACTCGTCATCGGTTGTTGTACAGACTTTGTTTAGTTTCAATTAGAAAAGAAAATGTTTGTTTGAGTGGAGTTGTCTTTGGCTAGCCGAAAGGGTGAAGCACTGGAGAAACTCTTTAATATACCACACGGCCTGTCGGGCGCATATCTAGGGGTAGTGAGTAAAGGCAGTACGTACCGTTCTTCATTTTCTTTATATCCTATTGAGTATAGATCAGGTTTTAAGTAATCTATAAAATAATTATCACGATAACAAGGATATTTCTTTGAAGGGAAAAAGGAAATAAGCTGTTAAACAGTTTCTAGAGCTAAAACCGATCGGCCTACCATAGATTATTCCCATTGTTGATAACCTTGTGGTGCTCTTAGGATGAATTTTGAAATAATGATAGACCAACAATACGTTAACAGGAAAAACTAGTCATTGTGAAAGTGTACCATTGCTTACTGCGCCCTCATGAAGACCTTACATGGGAATTTTGTCTTTCTCAATGTCCTAAAATATCTGTTGATACGAAAGGAAATATCAAAGCAATGCGCGAACGCCTAGACATAATAACTAACGGGAAACGCTTCTTGCTGGTTGCGGAATGCTTCGATGCTCTTAAAGTCCAGGGCAAAATATTAACAATGCTTTCATATATGAGGGTTTCTGACCTCGCCTAGGTATCAGTTTTTGTGAGTTTTTCAGTATTATGTCCTAACTCATTGTCATTTATATAACAGTCTAAAACTATAGCCAACAATATTTGTTTAAAAAGCTATATTCCAATGTGAAAAAGAGTTATGCTTTAAGTCTGTATTCCACCGTCTTATTATCTGACTGCAAGAAATTTTGTAATTTATAATCTTTTACCAGTATTTTGGCAAAATTACTATGCATCTTACATATTGTCTGAAAGAAAATTAAAAAAAACTATTTCTAATGATATAATTATAACATGTCGATGATTATACATATTACTGGCATTTCCATGGTAATTTTGTCATGAGGGTGTCGCACAGTATGTATTATGATGTGAAAACACATCATAAAAGACGTTACCTTTAAAACCTCAACTCTTGATGACTTTTCTTTACGTCGATTCTTCATTGTGGATTTTGTGTGATGCACCAGTTTGCACACAGTAGGCCTACTTGTATTTGTAACAACTATTCTTTATATTATTTGTATGAAAGTATCCGGGTAAATTTTCAAGTATTCAGGATAATATTGGCCAATTACCTTCTTCTGACCATTGTCAAGAAAAGGGCATTTTTCTTGTGTAAACATTTTGAAAAATTCTAATACAAAATTCGCTTCAATTTCAACCGTCTGGTTTTTATCGATCTGATTCTATTTATCAGTAACTTGTATTCATTTATCAAAATACATAATCAGAAACTTCAAGGGCTGTACACCCAAAATATCCAATAAATTCTTTAAACCTGTATGCAGTATATTACAATTTAACTATGATTTCAGACTCATTATATGGTAACATTTGTCCCCCTTCTTATACGTTTGCAATTAACTTATAAAAAAATGTTTGCAATTAAAAAACTGTTGCTTGAGAAACAATTTAATTGAATTTGTTGTTTGTTTTCCTTTCTAGACGTTCCGACCCAACAAAGTGTGGTACCTCAGAGAGTGGCGAAGACAGTCGCGAAGGTGGCGACGGGGATGGCGACGGCGACGGTGACGGCGATGGTGGAGATGGTGGAGATGGTGGAGATGGTGGAGATGGTGGAGATGGTGGCGATGGAAATAGGACTCCATCACCCCCTGTTACCAGAGGCCAAGTTGGTTAGTCTATCTTACCTCATCTTTTCTTGTTCAGTTTCAGTGACTTCAGGCCCGTACGATTTTATTTTGTGATGTGTTTTAATGTGGGGGTGGGTAATAATTTGGTTGTATTATAATTGAACTACCGCGACCAGAAATGAAAGACATATTCCATCAAAATCAGGGCTCTTTCCGATAGAGTACCATATGTCAAGGTTATGGGAACCAATACAATTATCAGTTGGTTAAGCACATTGAATTGGTTTTCATTGATTTATTTGTGTTTCAATAATTGACTAGACAAGATTGGGTATTGCATCTCAACGAAACCAACCTAAAAATATCACCCTCTTGGAACACAATGAAGGTGGAGTTTCTTAAACTGCTTGGCTTGAATATAAGGAAAGAGGGGTCCCTTGAAACTTGTGACCATGCTGATTCCTGCGTCTCCCTCGTGTTAGTCTTTATCAAAACGTAGTTCAAATAAATTTACTATTCATCCTACCAACTGCTGGTTACTCGAGTCTTATAAGTTCTTTAAAGGTCTTACTTTGGTTTTGTCATTTATCAGGCTATCAGAAAGGTCCTATTTTGCAGTCAGAGGTCTTATGAAAGCCTTATTTTACGGTTCAGCTAAAGTTTTGAGGTTATAAAATTTGTTTGTTGTCCAACAACATATTAAAGATTGCCTTTACTAATCAAGTTATAGTTAAGTTTCATAAGAGTACCTTTAGTTGGTAAATAGGCACAACCAATTATATTTACCCTATTTGTAGAACTTTTCCCAATTTAAGGAGAACATACTATTGATAAAACAGTGTCTCTTTCCTAAGAAGGTCTTATAGAGGTCTTATTTTGATTTCTGAAAATGAGTGGGCATCCTGCTACTCGGAGGGAGACTATATGAAGCGACAGGTCCGCGTAGCAATATCGATTTAAAAGTAGTAGTATAATCATTTATCAAAGTAAATAAGACAATTTATTTTTCGTTTTGGCAGATGTTGTATTCATCCTGGATTCGTCTACAAGTATTGGAAATAACGGCTGGTCCGCCATGCAGAACATGATTATTGATCTCCTGAACCGACAGAGCAACGTGAGGGTAAGTGAATTCATGGTTTTTGATTATTATGTCAGAAAAGAGATACAACAATGGGTTATATCAAATAATACTCTCTCTTCCTAGAGCAGAGTTTCCTATGAAAAATTGCTCTTGGCTGGTTTCCAATTGATTTAAACCCTTCAATTTGATTCCTAATCACTATAATTTGATGTCCATTTATTTGATTGAAGAACTTGTACATACAGGAATTAGATTAAATAAAAGATAGAAATAAATCACGTTATGGGTCATCATCTCATTGTATTTGACATTTTATACTATACATGCAGTCACTGGTTGCCTGGCACTCAGTATAAAGTAAGAACCACGAAACATGACTGGTCTGCCCAGTGTCAGTATAATAGGACTGAATGGGTTATTGTGTGGGCCTACAACATGTCATCTCAGTGTGGCAGCACTATAAAGAGGGCATTGGGTCCCACTGCTACAAATAGGCACATCATTTCATAGATTCAGTCGCTGCCCCTGTGGAGTAAAACTAGCCGCAAAGCTTTACCTTGTGCAGTCTGGTAAAAGAACCCTAAAGGGTTGGCTGGAAGTTAAACTAACCCAACAAACAAACCAACCATACATGCAATACGATAAAATTATCTTTTAACCATTACAGATTGGAGTGATCACCTTCTCCCAAACTGCCACTGCGGCCATCCCCCTCAACAACGGCCTCTCGCGGGACGACCTCATCAACCGTATTCGTGGTCTTCGGTACAACGCCATTGGTGCCACCAACACCTCTGGTGCCTTCTACATTCTGCGCACACAGTACTTCACCCAAGCCAATGCCAACAATGTACGAGTCGCTGTGCTTATAACTGATGGTGAATCAACCGTCGACACCGGCCTCACTCTGTCCGCAGGCCGGGAGGTTCGCGATACTGGAGTCCATGTCGTTGTCATCGGACTTGGTCCTTGGATCAGCCGAAGGGTAAGACTTTATTCTAAGCAGGGATAAAATTTAATGGCAAAATATAATAAGAAGGACTGCCGGGGGTGACCATAAAATCCATAGGGGATTGTTACCGAGGGTGAAGCCCGAGGTTCGTACGATCCCCATTGGTCGTATGGCCACCCGAGGATGACCCCAAAGGTCCTTCTTTATCTTATCACCCAAGCAATAATCAAAACATGTTCAAAATTACTCAGAACGGGGAGTGGTATGTATGGCCTGGCAATACGCACTGCCCCCAATACGCATCCATCGGCGGCTGTGCGGGTGATAGAGGGCTGAAAGGTTTGCTCAGTGATGGGGTTGCTCTGGATTTACCATTGATTCCAATGAGACCAGACCTCAAAGTTGTTGCTTGAAAGACCTCACTTCTGTTTAGTAGAATTGTGTGTGTCTACTTGATATTATTGTCTTAATCATGTCCTAGTTAATCTTATTCTGAGCAGGGTTAAAGGGTACAAAGGTCATCAAGGTTATGCTCAGATATGGAGTTGATCTGGGTGTACCATTGGTTTCAATGACAGGGGACCTCAAAGTGGTGGCTCAGAACACCTCATTTCCTGTTTACTAGAATTGTGAAGGTCTTTTTTATATTTTAGTTTTACCCAAGTGCTAGTGATTACAGTCGGCCTAGTGTAAGTAGGTATAGGTGTATGTATTAGGCAAGTCTATCATGACAGGTGAGAGTGGCCTTGACATCAGGTAAACAAGTGGATTAACAGACTCACCTGCATTGCAGGCAGCCATGTGGAACCAGGTGGAACCTGTGGCCAGGACTGACCACAGCCATGGTGGATGCCTATAGTATGGGGGTAAGGGGGTGAAGAGGGTAAAGGGGTAAAGGGGTAGAGGGGTAGGCAAGGGTTAGGCAAGGGTTAGGCAAGGGGTAGGCAAGGGTTAGGCAAGGGGTAGGCAAGGGGTAGGCAAGGGGTAGGCAAGGGGTAGGCAAGGGTTAGGGTGATGTAGGAACTAGTTTTTGTAAATGACGTGAATAGGCGAAGTTCTCGTTATATTATAACGGTATCAATGTGCCATATAATGATAAAGGTGATTAACGTTATGAGCTTGTTGGATTTAGGGCCAAATAAATGCATTTGGCAAGTCTATCAGGGTCTTGGGTTGGGAGGGGGTTGGGTTTGAGATAGTTTGGGTGGGTCATAAGGGTGGGTTGGGAGGTTACTGAACAAGTTAGTCAGATGGGTTAGCTGGTGGGGTTAGTGAATGAGTTAGTCAGGATAGTTAGTCACATGGGTTGGTCAACGAGTTAGTTAGGTGGATGGGTTAGTTTTTAGGTTAGTCATTGGGGTTAGTCAGCATATAATTTGGCGGGGTTAGTCGCAGGTCAGTCAGGGGGATCAGTTGGCAAGTTAATCAGTGGGTTAGTCTGGAGGATTAGGGGTGGGGGAGTTAGTCAGTAGGTCAGGTGGGGGGTTAAACAGATGGGTTAATTGGCAGGGTTAGTCAGGTTGGTTAGTCAGTTGGGCAAGTCAGCAGGTTAGTTGGTGAGCTAAGGCATTGGGATTAGTTGCCAAATTAGCAAGCAGGTGGTCGCTAAGTTTAGGTACCACAAGCAATTTGCCGGATTGATACCAACATGTTGGTAAACCCTACTGCAAGCAATTCAAAGAAAACCAATATAAAATAGCAGGTGTCACAAGCAGGTGCCGCAAGCAGGTGCTGCAAGTACCTATATTCCACCTTGCAGTACCCTACCACAAGCAGCTTTCTGGTTATTTGCTTCCATCTTTTCATGGTGCCACAAGCAAATACCATATAGTGGAATATGGCCTGATATTAGTCTTTCGGTGACAGGACAACTACCCCTGGGACAACTACCCCTAGGACAACTACCCCTGGGACAACTACCCCTGGGACAACTACCCTGGGGACAACTACCCCCTAGGACAACTACCCCTTAGGACTCTTACCCCTTAGGACTATTACCCCCATAGGACAACTACCCCTGGGACAATTACCGCTTAGGACAACTACCCCTTAGGACAATTACCCCTATGGGTAGGACAACGACCCCCATAGGACAACTACCCCTATAGGACAACTACCCCTATAGGACAACTACCCTTTAGATAGGACAACTACCCCTATATATAGGACAATTACCCCTATATATAGGACAATTACCTCTACAGATAGAACAACTACCCCCAATGGTAGGACAACTACCCCTATAATAGGACAACTACCCCCTTGATAGGATAACTACCCCCATTGGTAGGACAACTACCCCCTTTGATAGGACAACTACCCCCATAGGTAGGACAACTAATGGGGGTAGTTGTCCTACCAATGGGGGTAGTTGTCCTAAATGGGTAATTGTCTTACCTATAGGGGTAATTGTCCTATCTAGAGGGGTAGTTGTCCTACGCATAGGGGTAATTGTCTTAAGGGGTAGTTGTCCTACCCATAGGGGTAATTGTCCTAAGGGGTAATTGTCTTAAGGGGTAGTTGTCCCAGGGGTAGTTGTCCTATGGGGGTAATAGTCCTAGTGGGTAATAGTCCTAGGGGGTAGTTGTCTCAGGGGTAGTTGTCCCAGGGTAGTTGTCCCAGGGGTAGTTGTCCCAGGGGTAGTTGTCCCAGGGGTGATTGTCCTATAATCTAGTCTTTCTAATGTGATAAGCTATAGATGTAAGGTGCCTTCTTTTGATTGTTCGATATTAATTGTTTTACTGTTAATTTCTTTCAGAGTGATGTAAGAACTATTTTTTGTAAATCCTGTGAAGAGGGAGAATTTCGTCATATTATTATGTTATTAATGTGCTGTTTAATGATAAACCTGGTTAACGTTGTGAACTTGTATTTTTATGTTTTCTGGTGATAATTAACATAATAATTGGTTATACTGTATTCTGATGATTAGATTAACATGGGAATTATTTTGTGTTTTTCCTACCTTTCATTATTAAGATCATTGGTCCTTGGATGTTATCTTCAAGTGGAATTTTAGGGTACATAGGAAATACATGCACAGGATATTTCATTTTGTATAAGGAAGTTCATCAAATCTTGTGCATGGTAATGTGTGGAGCCTTTTTAAAAACAGGTTTAACCATATAAGAGTGGGGGGGAAAGTAAATAATCATTACTAATCAACGGTTGATGGGTAATACCATACATGTTCCTATTCGTTTACATTTATTAAGTCACATATACCTATATATAATTATTATTATCATGCCAGTGCAATTTGTATACTGAATATGTCAAACAAAATTAATGATAAAGATTTTTTTATTTTATTTTTTTTCTGTTGGATTTTTGTACAGGCTGAGTTCACTTTAATACATGTTCTTCCACTGCAGACCTGTGGATCATTTGGCACAATTGTGTGCAGGGGTATATTCTTTACTTATAAAGCTGCTTTTATATATATATATATATATATATATATATATATATATATATATATATAAAGAAAGAAAGAAAGAAAGAAAGAAAGAAAGAAAGAAAAAGAAAAAGAAAAAAAATCTGATTCATCATCAAATCTTTGCTGATTTTTTTCAGGAGCTGGATGACCTTGCCACACCCCCTGCCTCTGAGAACCTACTTCTTCTGGACCGCTTTGACGAGCTCGCTCAGGCTCACTCCTTTACTGCAAACATCGTACAGAACCTCGCACCCGCACCTGGTAAGCGTAACTTGGGCCCATATTTTTGTAACTAATCAGGCTAATCATGTGAGTTTTTGGAAAAAAAATCTCTTCAAACCAGGATTAGTTACATCGGTTTTTGTGAGCCCTTAATTATAGTTTTTAGTATTGTAGCTTATGGGAAGGGCTCACTCAATCAGTCATGTCTTTTGTAGGTATTTGGGCTTTGATCTGATTGCCCAGTTACACAATCTTACATACAAGGAACTACAGGCCTTTGTCCACCTGCATGCATTTGTAAGCAAGGACAATTAGTGTGCATCAAGTGTTATTTAGTGGGCAGGCCTCTCCCCTGCACCCTCCCCCACCCCCACTCCTTGAACTCAGTTCAAGGAGTGGGGGTGGGGGAGGGCGCAGTTTGAGAAGCCAGAAGTGGGTTACATAACCAGTCCCCCTCCACATTAGGACCTCCACTGTCACCTGCAGGTGGGTAGGTCTTGGTGGGTGGGTGCAGGGACCTGTAGTAGGAGCCCCTTTCCTAAGTCCCTCCCTGAGTTGTGTTTGACAGCAGGAGTGGTGGTGGTGATCAAATATAGCCCATATAGCCTTCAGGTTGTAGGAAGGCCTTCAGTTTATTATTCAGTCTATAGATTACATACATTAGATATATTGACATTTCGTTCGATTACCTTTCAAACACAATGAAATGTCCATTGTTATGTTAAGGGTGAACATCAATCGTTCCAACGATCGGAACTTTGATAGTCATTTGCTTCTTGTTATGGCCAATGTTTTACCTGGTTGGCATTTTTTTTTCTTTTTTTTTTTAACTAATCAGGCTAATCATGTGAATTTTGATTTGCATCTCATTATGAGTAATTCTCTCAAAGACACACATGATCATTATTCTGTAATGATACATAATTGGATGAATGATATTGTCATTTATTTCCATGTTTATTTGCCTGACCTTTTGGAAAAAATAAAATTGGATATTTAAATGTCGACACAAGCCACTACATACTTATAATTGTGTTGAAAGATTTTATTATAGAAATGTATCAAACATTCACATTTACTTTGGAAGTCTTTACATTACTTTTCTGGAAGATCTGCAGTAAAGTTGCTTTTTGCTGATTATTAGTGACTTTATTTTATAGCAAAGTAATGATTCAGCAAGTAGGCACATGAGCGTCTATATAAGACACCTTTTTTTCTTTGGTTTTAGCTAAAATTCAAATATGAACAGGCAAATCTTAAATTATCATAAAGAAATTATTGAAAATTTAGATTTTAAGGGATATAATCAAATTATTTCCTTAATCCTTCAGCTGCTCCCTGCAGCAGTAACCCTTGTCAAAATGGCGGATCGTGCATTGAGAACGGGAACAGCTTCATCTGCCAGTGCCCCAGTGATTACAGCGGATTTGTTTGCGAGTGGCGAACAGGTAAATATTTTTTCTATTTTTTGGATTTCCTACTTTTTAATTGATATTTCTTACTGTTCTTACTGTTCTTACTGTTCTTGAATGTCTGTTTTAGAGTATTTTGGTTTTAGTTTAGGGCTATTTTAATACAAATGTAATTTTGGGGCTCTATTTCATCAGGTTATTTTCCTACTAGTAGTTTCTATGAAAGTTGCAAAACCATCTAAATTTAGTTTTCATTAGTCAGGTATGGCATCTCTGCCTTTAAAATGTAAATCTGTTATTTAACTTTGCTTTGTTTCAGTTTTTGATATGAAATCAAGGAAACAATAATCTTTACATCATTTTACACTACCGAACATAACTTCTTCCCATATAAGAAATTAGACTATTTCTCCCTTACTATAATTATATATACATGTATAAACAAGAAGAAAAAAAATTTGAATAAATTTTTCTGATCTTTTTCAGTTGCCCTGCCCTGTACTAGTAACCCTTGCCTTAACGGTGCCTCATGCCAAGACCTAAGCGCTACGACCTATACCTGCTCCTGTGTTTCCGGATTTAGAGGAACCAACTGCGAAACAAGAGAAGGTATGCAATTCTTTCGATTTAAAATAGTGGTAGAAGTTTATTGTAGGAATTGGAAAGGGAAAGGAATAGTTATTCTGTGCTTTTGGGTACCTAAAATAGGTAATCGGTGTACCACGCCAGGAACTTTCTTTGCCACTGGTTCCTGATGAGGTACATCTGTAGTCTATGGCTGAAACCCAGTGGCCCAGAAAAGCTATTGTGCTCCTCATTATTAGACTTTGTGTAGAGAAGGTCACATTACTAGATTTTAGTGTTTTAACAGAGGCGCAACCCTCATGGGTACAGTTATAACAGGGGTGGATAGAGGATTTTGAAAAGGGGGGCTCATTATAATTATAGTCTAAGTACTAAAATGGCATACACTCGCACACACGCGCCCAATATTTTCCCCTATTTTTGTAGTTAAGGGGTCCACCAAAAGTGGGGGCAGGACCCCATGGACCACCCCCTGTATAATATTAATATAGGCTAAGAAAAAAAAAGAAAAAATGATATAGGCTAACCAATAACCAATCAAACACCTAATATTTTTTCATAGCTGCTGCACCGTGTGTGAGTCAACCCTGTCAGAATGGTGGATCATGTCGCGATAACGGACTCGTCTTCCTCTGTGACTGTCTGCCTGGATACCAGGGGGCGTTCTGCGAGCGTCGACAGGGTATTTTTTATTTTAATCCTATCATCATATTCTAGATAATTATAATATGTTTCTGAGGGAGCCAAAACCAATCATATGTACAGTGTTTTGAATATCAGGTCTTTTTTAAATTACCTTGAATGGTACCACCTAGGCCCTTCACTGAGGTTCAGGTCTCTCCACTAGGGGAACATGGTGGTGATAATCCTGCAGGTACATCAAAATGAATGCAACAATCTGATTGGCTGACGCAGTGAAAATTAAACAGATTTTGTTACATTTTTGGGTAGGCTTTATCAGTGTCTGTCCTAATGTTCAGTGTACCATAGATTGCTTTTGACTCCCTTGATGGTGAATGCTAACTAATTAATTAAGTTAACATGTTAAGTATTGTAGAAATAAATAAAACACAGAGACTTACCTATAGGGGGAGGATATCCAATCGAGAAAAGTTTGAGGACTGTAAACATGTTTAAAAACAGCACCAGCCATTTCAAGGCTGCTGTTTTAGTTCAACCCTTTCCTCACTTGCCATGAAGAAGGTAATTTTTTTCCCAATCTTTATTAAGTATTTCTAGTTTTTAGTGATCTTTGATTGCACATACTATTTTCTGACATTGCTTTTACGTCTGTTTTTGATAATTTTATGATATCTATTTAGGCTATTCCATTGCAAATTCAGAGTGCTGGAACTCTATTCCTTCAAGTAATTTTCCTCTGAGTTGCTACTAGTTAAATCTATTTTCTTCTGAGTTGCTACTAGAGAAAAAATGGGCTCTTTCGTAAACGATAAAGGGACAAAGCATTAAAACTAGCATTAACCCTTTCCATGAACAGTGACCAGGACCACAAGCAAGTGCTAGTCGCTGCTGAAAGAAAGAATAAACACTGATGAGCCAGTGACTAAAATATTTGTCAGCAAAGTGGAGACTTACCTTATTTTTTGTAAAATTTAATGTAAAATTCTAGACCATGGCCTCACATTTTTTACATAAGAGCGCCCCGCACTTTTGAAAACTCTGGATCCGTCCCTGCTTTATACTGGATCTAAGTAGAAAAAAATTCAGAAATAAGGATAACTTACCTTTCAAACAGTTTAGGAAAAATGAATAAATGTTTATATTATATCTGACCCTGAACTCGGTCTGATGTCTGTGTGCAGGCCCGAAGGCAGGTCGATGCCCACCTGTCGGTCCGGGTACCGTCGGGATCTGTGTTCAGGACTGCAGCAATGACTTCGCCTGTCGCGACGACCTCAAATGCTGCTCGAATGGTTGTGGTTTCGTCTGTAGGAGTCCTGAACCAGAAGGCAAGGGGACTTATAAGCTTGCTTTTTATTCCTAATATAATTTCTAAAATTTGAATATATTTGTTTATTTACTTTTAATCTGATTTATTAAAGTTACTTTCATGCAGTATAACAAACTTAACACTGATATGAATGATATAACCAGCTTGTTTGAGCCTCTCATATTTGAAGAACGGTCTAAAATCATCAGGTCTAATTGACAAATCCTTTTTGAGAGATATAGTTTGGTTTTAGTTATACCTGCCCCATTCTTACCTAGAAGATGCTGAGTAAATTTATATATTTTTTTGTCCTTAGTTGCTCCATGTGATAGTAACCCATGCATTAATGGTGGTCAGTGTCGAAATGCGGACAGTCGAACATATGTGTGCACCTGCCCACCTGGTTTTACCGGTGACAGGTGTCAAACCGTCCAAGGTAAAAAATGCATGAGTTAATGGTGCTAAATATGTATAACCAACCAGGAAGGAGGTATGAGATGGGTTACCAACCCAAGGTGTGTCAGGGATATCAGCCCAAGGGCCAGGCCCACAGGGCTGCCTGAAGGCTAATATTCCTGACACGCCAAGGGTTGATAATCCACCGAGGACCTTCTCACTGGTTGGTTATGGATTTTTGAAGCATCTTTCCTAGCACTTCAGTTATCACCCTGCCTGTATCAGTGAGGCATTAACTTACTGAGCCTGTATCACCCTAGGGAGTGATAAATCAAGAAAAACACTTTTGAAAAAAGAGAAAAAA
The DNA here is from genome assembly GCA_936440205.1 of Lepidonotus clava. NCBI lineage: Eukaryota > Metazoa > Annelida > Polychaeta > Phyllodocida > Polynoidae > Lepidonotus > Lepidonotus clava. The sequence continues at coordinate 14,563,414 of OW387138.1, forward strand.
CATTCTGGCCCCCTGTGAACTATGTGACCATACATTGATAGTTGAAACCTTTTTAATACAAGGTTGAGTCTAGGGAAATCAATGTTATCAAAGTTTAGTAGTACTAGTTGTATTCACAGACAAGGAGAATCAACTTCCCTCATGATCAATTATTAAGTTAAGGGTTCAGATAAGGTCAGGCAAAGCCTGATGGAAAACAAAGATTATTGTAATCAAATTTGTCCTTGTACTAAGGACTTCATTTGTCTATCATTTTAGTTTGTTTATTCCTCCCCCATTGTTCTGGGAAAGTTGGTACATTTGCATGTGACTAGAAATAATAAGAATGTTAGATTAACAGAACTCATATCTAAACTAAACCTAATTCATACAATGAATAAACTTACACTTTGTATCTGTATTCCATACTTTGAAAGCTCTTGATATTTTACACAGGAAAGATCACTGAGTCTAAACAAAAACAAGATATTCTGTCAAGTTTTTTTTATAGGATGCAGTATGATAAAGTTGAAATGATAACCCAACTAGTTAATAATCAATGCAGACATGCACTACCCATTTTGCTTTAATAACATGAATAAAATGTTTTCAGTGACTGGAAATGCCTGTGATAGTACCCCTTGCCGAAACGGAGCAACATGCATAGGCGATGCTAACCGCTTTGAGTGCAGGTGCCTGCCTAACTTTAGCGGAAGTCTCTGTGAAACAAGTGATGGTAAGCCCTTTTAGGTTGCAGCTAGCCTCTTTACACATTTTAATTCACAACCTAAGTTTCCCTTACTTATGATAACAGTAATTATTCAGTTCATCCAAAAATATGTTTGATTATTTTTGGTTACCAATTGGTTAGAGAAGACATCAAAATGTTCATCAAGGAAAAGGTTGACATATTTTGGTGCCTACTAGACCTCTTCATCATATAATTATCAAGATTTTATGCTCAGTAACAAATGTTCAAAATATATTAATGATACTATTTTGAACATTTGTTACATTTGATAAAGAGTCATCAAATAGACCAAAATTTACTGACACTTGAAGGCCTTTGTAATAGCATAATGTTCAGATGACATGACTATTGAATGAACAATTTCTGATGTCTTCCAAAATCTCTCTCTCTGTCTCTTTTTTTTTTTTTTTTTTTTACTTATTTTTGAATGGTTTGTAACCAAATGATGGCCTTTCTTGCCCCTAGCTTGTGAAAGCAACCCATGTCTGAATGGTGGAAATTGCCGAGGTGGCACGGGCGGTTTTGTCTGTCGGTGTGTTGGAGGTTATGTGGGCAGGTTGTGTGAAGGCAGACAAGGTGAAGACACCTTATTTTGACCTGATTTCCATGTACCATGCTTGAAGAGACCACAAACAACAAGACTTATAACCCTTTACACAGGGTACCAACCACACAGGGAAAACAGGGAAAATGGGCACAAAAAAATCCTTGACAGGGAAAAATCAGGGAATTTGCATATTTTGCCAAAACACAGGGAATTTCATTTGGCCAGGTTCCTACATTCTTGATTCTCAAGATATCAGAGATTTGACTTTTTGTTGTTGGCTAGTCCAAATTTTTTCTGCAAGCAGAGGCTTTTAAATTTGAATAAATTGCTGGATATGACACAGGGAAAAATTGCCACAGGACAGGGAAATCTCAGGGAAAACACAAGGAATTTGAAACTTGAATTTCAGTTGGTACCCTGTTTGCAGTAACAATCATATGTGCTACTGTCATTGCATAACATCCTGCCACATCACACTTGCCAAGAACTCTTACCAACTTTCCAATTAGATTCAAATACTTGGTTCCGCTAGCTCTTTTCAACTAATTCTTCAATTTAGAAATTTTCCATTCTTTCCATTTCATCATTGTGTTTTTCTATGTGTCTTCTCTGAGCAATACATGCTACATGTGCTTATATTCATATAATCATCCTCTCCTTCTAATAATTGATTTTTATTTTTTTGGCTAGCATTACAAACTTAGTTCTTGTCAAAATGATTTAGGCTTGTATTTTTCAAATTTCAATCTTTCCTGCCAAAGATTGATACAATTTTAGAATTCTCAATAATTATTGAGAAATTCTAGTGGTATGAATAGTTATATTTGACTTATTGATCCAAGCAAACAGGAAACACTATGCAAAATATAGTATAATCAAAATAGAACTGCTATTACTGTTAAACTATAATTATAAAAACAAACATCTTTTCTGCGTGTTAGTCTTGCACACTAGGCGAAATCACAAAGCAGCATCTTTTCTCTTTAAATGCTGCTGACATTTCATCAAGACAATCCAACTAATTCTAGATACTTTGCTTCATTAATCTAGTTTAGGTCTGACCAGTTCAATTTTCACCAAGCTTAGTTAGATCACTCACCATAGCTAGGATTTGTCTACAGAGGAACAAAACACCAGAAATTACTTTTTTGGTAATCAGCAATTGTTTTATATAAAATTGTCCATTTTCTAATCTATGTTTGGGTAATTTGAATAATTGAACAATAAGTCCTTTCAAAGGAAAGCTCTATCATAACAAAATATGTAGGCCTACAAGCACAACATGGATGCAACCACATGTACTGACCTGTTCTAATGTTATTTTCTAACTTAATCTGTAACACTTCTTACCAGCTTCATTGATAAGCTCCTTTTGTTCAAAAGTTATAAACTAACACTGTTACTAACTGGTTTTTATCTTCAGTTACACCGGCTTGTAACAGCAATCCCTGTCAGAATAATGGGCGATGTGAAGATATCACGGCTGGGTTCAGGTGCAACTGTCCCTCGGGTTACGGTGGACCTGTATGCGAAAGGTCCACAGGTAAGTGGGGTGCTTCTGTACACCTAGAACAGAAATTTTGCCTTAAGAACATGGATCTGTGTCCCCATTGCTCATCCCTATCTTTATTCTGCATTGAAAGATCACCTCTTATAGCCTTCTATGGGGTGATAAAACCACCTGATACTGAGGTGAGCGAAACACCTGATTTCAAGACCACCGACTAACAAACAGACTGCAGCACAGCAAAAATTGGAAAGATTCCTGGCAAAGAAATCTTTGAATAGCACTAATTTTCTTTTGAGATCTAAATTATATCAGCATTCAATTCAGTCTGTCCTTTACCAACACATCCTATCATATTAATACCTTGAATCTCAGGTTGGACACATTCCTGACGCTTCCTTATGTCACCCTATTATTCTTTGTAATGTTTTTTCATATTCTTTTAAATGATCAAGCAAGAAGATGTCTTGCCTTACATCACAAATGATATTTCCATCCTACCAATGTAATAATACTTATGATACTCATATATCATTTTCACACTAAATTTTCATTATCTTGCCTCTATTATTTCAAATTCAAGTACAAACTCTACTGTTTTATCTTTCATTTCAATCATTTTGCTTTATTTCTTATACTGCATAATTATAAGTTAGGACATGGGAACATATGCTTTTACTTCTATATTAATCACCTTTCTAGGCCCTACACTCTGTGATAATAACCCCTGTCTAAATGGAGCAGGCTGTCGCGGAGATGCTTTAGGCTTTGCTTGCGACTGTCTCCCAGGCTATGACGGACAGTATTGCGAAATTGTAACAGGTGACCGATGCTTTCTTACAACTTTGTTATTGGCATTTTCAATTGACTGAGACCTGAGAGGTTTTTTTTTTTCTCTTTTGTGTTATATCATTTTCACTTTCCTTTGTATTAACATTTCCATGATTTACAGTAAATTTTTTCTTTAAACAAGTCTAATCTTTTTCTTATTATAAGCTGTTTAAGGCTCTATCCAATAACCTTATGCTTCTTAACCTGAAGCATATAATTCTTTATCCTTATTCCTTTATTTGATTTATTTCTTTTATGTTTGAGAAAGGATTTCAATGATCTTTTATGGATATTGAACTGTGGCAATTCTGTCTATGGATTCTAGAATAAACCTCATGCTTTTACAGGTGCTTCAGCTTGTTCGAGTAACCCATGTCAAAATGGAGCACAGTGCAATGGCGACACTACTCGCTTTGAATGTAACTGCCTGTCAGGGTTTGATGGCATTTTCTGTGAAATCATAACAGGTTAAGGTCTATTTCTTTTTACTCTTTACTTAAGTGAGTTTGTTTTAATATACTCCAACTTCACATCAGATGTACACTGTAATTATTGCTCTGAGTAAAGCCTTTTTTGTGAGCTAAAAGTTGATATCACTACATGCTGTGGTTAAATAGTTCAACTATCTCACCAGTTACTAGCATAAAACCAGAATGCTATATACTTATAGCAACGATCACAGTGGAATCTGAAGTGACTTTGGTATATGCTTTTGAACTGCAAGATTATAGCTCCTTATCTAGAGAGCATCCTCACTGCTTTATCAAACATATTTTCTCTAAGTTCAAGAATTTAGTTTTATCAAATGTCATTGCCACTTTTACATGAAAGGGTTTTAGGAATCTTGTATGGAATTTGAACTCTACAATATATCAGTGGATTCTAGAACAAACCCCATGCTTTTGCAGATGCTTCAGCTTGTTCGAGTAACCCATGTCAAAATGGAGCACAGTGCAATGGCGATACTACTGACTTTGAATGTACCTGCTTGTCAGGGTTCGAAGGCTTTTTTTGTGAAATCAGAACAGGTTAAGGTCTATTTCTTCCTCTTTCTAATCATCAATTAATCTCAAGTTTACAGTTCCTTATCTGGAGAGCATCCTAACTGCTTTATTCAATTTATTTTCATTATGTCCAAGAATTTGTTTTTATCAAAATTAAGGACTGCTTTTACATGTAAGGGTTTCAGTCATCTTGTATGGCTATTGAACCCTTATAATACATCTGCGGATTCTAGAATAAACCTCATGCTTTTGCAGATGCTTCAGCTTGTTCGAGTAACCCCTGTCAAAATGGAGCACAGTGCAATGGCGATGCTACTCGCTTTGAGTGTAACTGCCTCTCAGGGTTTGAAGGCATTTTCTGTGAAATTGTAACAGGTTAAGGTCTATTTCTTACTACCGATTGCTTAAGGTGCGTTTCCACATAGCGTCTAAACCCTGGCAACTAGTGCTTGTCGAGAATTGTAAACTTTTTTTCTGGCCGCTCCTCTAATGCCATAAGGGATATCTGCATGCGTATGGCCAACATGATTAGCACTTGTCATCTGCTGAAAAGTACTAGTCGCCAAGGTTGCATGAGGAAATGAGCCTTAAGTCTGAATTTTTAAATCCCTTGTTCATCTACCTTTCAAGACTCGGATTTTGCAATATACATGTCAGAAATATTTAAAACAAATCGTAAAAAAAGATGAAGACTGTCCTTTAATCAAGATGGAAAACATTTATTTGCTTCATTCAGGAAATAACCAAAGTTTATCCTTTGTACCAACATTTTTAGAATATAAAGTAAAAAAACCTAATAATTCATCAAAAGAAAATATCCTTCTGGCTCCAGAGGACAGCATTGCAGAAATAGAACGAGTCTCTTCCTGCTTTCTGATCGAATACTATACTTTGCTTTTTTTTTTACTATGCTTTGGTTGTCTATCAGTTTTGAGGATGTTTTTTTTTTCCAATAAGTTTGCATTTTTTAACCACCTTTGCTTATGTGCTTTTGCATTCTAGCTGTTCCAGCCTGTTTAAGTAACCCATGTCTAAATGGAGCTCAGTGCAATGGCGATACCACCCGCTTTGTATGTACCTGTCAGCCAGGCTTCCAAGGAATTTTATGCGAAACTCAATCAGGTGAAGGACCATTTCTGCTTGCTATTCTTTTTCTGCTTATTTGAAAGTTTTATGTTTTCTTTTGTGTATCAATATTCAACTTTTATGTTGTATCAACTGGCAGCTGCTGCTAATAATATCATCTCTGCTTTAACCTCAGCAGAAAATACTTTTTATTTAGGCAGTAGCCTATATCTTGCTTTTATTATCAAAATGCACATGGAATGTTACCTGCAAGACTGAGCCTGCCTTTTCAATATTTAATGGTTTGGAAAGTATGATTGGTTACTGCTTATGCTTTACTATATTCAAAAATGCTTATATTCTAATGCTGCATAATCAATCGCCCCTTTTCAGGCCCTTCACTTTGTGATAACACGCCCTGCCAAAACGGTGCCGCTTGCCGCGGTGATACTTTAGGCTTTGTTTGTGACTGTCTCCCCGGCTTTGGGGGACAGTTCTGCGAGCGCGAATCAGGTGACAGATATTAAACTTTGTTTATCATTCGTAACAAGATTTAAGAGGTTATCATTAAGTTGGAGTAAGGATTCTCTTAATTTAAGTTACATATTTGCTTTTAACTATCCCTAAATGCAATTTACCTGCTGATTAAGATGCTATGCTTTGCAATATCATCACCCATGCTTGACTTTAAGGCTTCTATCACCCATTTTGCTTTTTAGGTCCTTCTGCTTGTGATAGTGATCCTTGTGACAATGGGGCTCTTTGCACTGGAGATCTCACATCCTTTGTATGTGAATGTCCCTTTGGATATGAAGGCATATTATGTCAGAGCTTGATAGGTGAATAAATTGGCTTCCTCTAAGACAGCATTATAATTAAGTGAAATTCTTATATACTTCACCATAACTTGCCTTTCAATTCTGGATGTAAGCTCAAAGAGTTCTGCATAATTATAATCCTATACATATTATAGAGGTATCTCTCTGATGCCAGTTTCTGTCTTGTCCATAAGTGTCTTTCTCTGAAAGACCAAGCATTTGAAAAAAAACTACATTTTTTCACAGGTTCTAGAAATCCTGTGGGTACTAATTCTGAAAATTTCCTACCAAACAAAACACATATATTAAAACTAGGTGTATCCAATGTCCCTGTTTGAAGTTGCTTTGCTTATGAGAACCCACCCTGCTTGCTTATGGGCAGTGGGCATGCTGCTGACAAAATGCTGACAACCACTTTCTAATCAAAATGCTTTCAGTTCCTTCTGCTTGTGACAGTGACCCCTGTCTAAATGGCGCTTTTTGTCGCGGTGACCCTTCTGAGTTTACGTGCGACTGTTTATCAGGCTTTGAAGGCCTGCTATGCGAAACCAAAATAGGTGACTTCATTCACTCTGCACTCCACCTAGACTCTTATTCTGTTCTATTCTAGGTCCATTCTCTCTAGGTTTGCCTTAGATAGTTGTGTGCTTATCCTCTTACTTTTTAACCCACTTTTAGTTTCAATTTACCTTACTAAGTCTCAAAAGGATTGAATAAGAGTAGAAATTACTACTTACTGTAGCCATGATACAAATCAAATGACTGACCTTTTTTGTGTGATCTTATTTCTATAGAGTGACCTTGTGTGACTGTCAATTTTGATTTTTGTTGCTATGTATGCTTCCTGCTGATTAAAACACTTGTGGTCACAGAAAATATATGGAATATGCAACATGAGTACAGACTGTATTTCACTATGTGATGCTCTCCTAGCAATTTGCAAACAATATACAATGGCAGGTTCCAATATCCAATAGCAGAGAATCAAGTGTCTCTTTGATCCCATGCTGTGGGGCTTTGTACATGCTTACTTGGCGCTGTCACAGTCGGCTGAACAGGCTAGATGTACACTTTTGCATAGCAAGGTCCATAGAGAAAATATCATATGTGTTTTTTATAGAAAATATCGCTGAACAAATTCTGGAAACATATTAATGATAAATGACTTGGTAAAATGTTTTAAATCCATAAAGCCTTTCTTATTATGGTGCATTATCTAACAAATGATATGGTAATCTTTACCTGAGCAAGGTTGTGAGTATATGGAAACCATACAGGGGTACAGAGCAAATGTCCCAGTCATAACTCGATTCTCTGCTACTGTGACAATATCCCCTATGAATTGACCAACTAATATCTCATAGCCAAAATGGCCTTATTGGATATAGTTTATTTGTGATATCGTTGCAATTGTGCATATTCTACATTGGAAACATATCACAAGCAACAACCGTTAGATTGTAGATAATATATAGACTTTAGCTCTTACAATAGAATGTGATAGTTATGTTAGTTCTTTCAGTTTCATAAGATGACAGAGTGTGTGTGGAATACTGACTTTCATACATTACTCATACTACAATTAATCCTGGAATAACACGTTATTTTGTCCCTTGAACAATAATAACTAAATTACCATAGATATGATCGCCCGTAAGCTGAAAAGCATTACCTTGTGCAGTCTGGAAAGAACATTGAGTGGTTGACCGGATGTTAAAATACCCCAACAAACAAACAAACCATAATCCTCTAATGCCAGTTTTTGAAATACATAAGGGCCATTATATATAGCACCTAAAGTATCAAAGAACCGTATATGATGACACAGGATCATCTCCATATCTGTTCATTCATCAAATATCTAAAATAAGAAATCACTGAAAAAACAATTTGCCATTTATTTTGCAAAATATAGCTTGATTAACACCGTAAAATCTGCTATTTTAGGTGCTTCCGCTTGCAGTAGTGACCCCTGTCAGAATGGTGCACAGTGTGTTGGCGATGCTAGCACATTGAGGTGTGACTGTCTGTCAGGTTTTGAGGGTGTTTTCTGTGAAATCAGACAAGGTAAACAAATTGCTTTGAAGCTTTTATAACAGAGAATTACAGTTAACCCTTTAGACCCCAATCTGGCCATAGCTTCCCGAGGGTGTCGTCCCCGATCCGGTTGTAGACGCCCATATTTCTGACGTTTTCTGATGTTTTTCTGATGTTTTGTAAATTTGAACGGTTTGGGAAGTGATATACCTAGAATTATGGTCATAAAATGGCCCATTCACAACTTAAAACCAAATCTCTTTTATCATATCTTTATAATCTGTGCTAGACTTTTGAATACTTTTAACTCCAATCAAGTATTGGGAATCTTTGGAAATTCATGGGTAAATGGAGCATGTACTGTATCGATTCCGTAGGGTTTAAAGGGTTAAAGAATGAATTATTTAAAAATATGCCAATGCTTTAAAATGTAAAACACTTTTAGAGTCATTGCGTGAGCAGAAGGTTGTTGGGTTTCATTTAAAGGTGGCAAAATGGTAAAGCTTGACTAAAACAATAATCCTGCTTTTTCAGTTGTTTCGGCTTGTGCTAGTGGCCCCTGTCAGAATGGAGCGCAATGCGTGGATGTTGCTAACGGCTTTAGGTGTGACTGTCAATCAGGCTTTGAAGGTGTTTTCTGTGAAAACACACGAGGTAAACTAACAGATTAAAAATTGCATACTCTGAGCAAAGACATTGACATATTTTCATGAAAAGGACAAATCTTCAGCTTTATAACTCTTCTCCTGCTTCTTGATACCAGTTATGATTTACAATTTATTTAGGTTTAATATTTGTTTGAGAAATTAAGCAAGGTTAAGCCACTTTTCTACCTATTTTGGTATGTGACAGAATGGGTACATGGCCGATGCTAAAGGTGTTATGTGTGACTATCAATAGATTCTGAAGACAAATTGAGTTTTAGGCGACGCCTGCTTATGTTTTGTCTGAATGCAGTGCATGAAAAGAAAAAAAACCTGTTTTGAGTAAGCAACAGGATAAAACTTGCCAAAAGAAAATCCGAAATTTTCCTTATCCCCATTGTCTACATAATTGACTGTCTGAAGGATGGTCCTATTTGTATCCATGATTGGCTTTGGCTTGGACAACCTTTATGACTAAAGCATGGTTCTAACAAGGGAAAATTAACATTCTCATATCCCTAACACTGATATTCCAGACACATCTGCTTGTTCAAGTAACGAATGCCAGAATGGGGCAGAATGCCGCGAAGAAGCTAACGGATATGTATGCGTCTGTCCATCTGGATTTGAAGGACAGTTTTGCGAGACTAGCACCGGTGAAGAAACTTTGCTTAATTTTCTAACTTTAAACTGAATTATTTAAACATATTTGTATCATGCAATTATTTATAGATCATTTTAATTTTTGATACTTTGTTCATTATTTTAGTTTTTTTGTCCAGATGCCTAACATTTGGTGGTAGATATTGAATGCTGAATATCCTTTACATTATCTTAAAGCTCATTGAATGTGTCTAATGCTAAATAACACTTGCCTACAACATGGTATAAATGACAATTTTTGGTTTCCAGAGATTATGCTTTCACATGGTTTTAGGCATGCATCTCTTGGGTCAGCAAATGGCATGCTAACTACTGTCTTACAAAATTCATTTATACATATATATTAATAAAAGTATCGAAGACAAAGTGCCCTCTAACACTAAACTCACCTGTTTTCCATTACGATACGCCCAATCCAGATTCAATACATCCTTGGAGCGCTGTGGTCCCGGTCACTCGTCAACCTCCAGAGATCACAGATGTTGGAATCACTGGCCAATGTGGGAAAACAATTCTTATCTCTCAAAAATCTCAACAATTTGTTATTTCTAATTTTCCAGGAGGATCCACAGCCTGTGCCAGCAGCCCTTGTGGAAGCAATGGGAGGTGCAGAGGAGACCAAGGCAGTTTTATCTGTACCTGCAACCCAGGCTACTATGGACACCAGTGTGATGTCCCTGAGAGTAAGTTGGGCTTTTAATAATACGCTGGTGCCTGCGCCTCGAACTCACGCTATCGCTGTACGTCACGAATGGGCGCAGGTTGAGGCCACTGCCGAGTTAGCCAGATTTTGGCTAACTCAGCATCACGTGATCACTTTTCGACCAATCAGAGCCATCGACATAATGGGCTCCACCTGCACTCTCTCAGGCTGTGTCCTCCTAGCCGAGAGAGAAGGGAGCCCAGCATATTTTAATAAGGGCTAACCTAAGGCATTTTCTTCTTCTTTTAATTGAATTTTTATACAGGCTGAGTTCACTTTATTAAATTTTCTTCCACTGCAGTCCTGTTAACCATTTGGGCACAATTCCATGCAGGGGTCATCTAAATATTCTATTTTCCATGCTGCACTGCATGGGTCTCGAACCCATGCAGTGCCTATGCCAATGAGTTATACCAATGCCTCAAAGTCGTTGGCCACCCCCGACCCCCAAGGGCTACAAAATCTGTAAAATGGGATTGTTCATCAGATAGTCTTTCCATCAGACTTTTTTGAAACTTGTGAAATTAAAGTAACTTGAAGTCATATTTGACCAAATCCATGGAGGGGCTTATCGATAGGCTGTATGACCATCTGGTCTGTGATGATACCATCTTGGTCATACAGCTACCTTTGGTATTCCTTTGGTCACCCCGCCCAACCCATGGTCTTCTTATTCTGGTCCCGAAGTGCCCCTGATGTTGTGGATTGTCAAATTTACATTTCTTACAGCTTTAACATTTATATGTTGATCATGCACATAAGGACGGCAGCCTCAGAGAGTGTGCAGGGGTATGGTCTCTACCTTCTCATAGATTCAACCATCAACTACAGAATTGTCAAAACCATGTTCTTGCCATGATATGGCCATAGATGTCAATATGGCATCAAATACCAATAACCAACCAACCATATTTTGACTACTGTCAATCTCCAAACAGGTTTTTATCACTCTGCACAGAAATGTAAGGTCTACACTCTCCAAACAGATGTTTGGTTTCGAATTATAATTTCTAACCTTATTTACATATTTTGACCACCATCAAAATCCTAACAGGTTTTATCACTCTCCAGTTATATTTTGGGGTTAGATTCGGCAAGTAGATGTATGGTTTGTAAAGTATCATTTTTACCCAGATGTACATATATATATTGACTACTCTCAATCCCCAATCAGGATTTTATCACTCGCCAAGCATATTTTGGAATCTAGGTGTATGGTTTTTAAGTCGTCATTTTTACCCAAATGTACATAATTTTGGGTTTAGATTCGGCAAGTAGATGTATGGTTTGCAAATTTTCATTTTTACCCAGGTGTATATATGATATGATATGTTGATTACTGTGATTTTATCATTTTCTGATCATTTGTTGGGTTAACACTCTCCAAACATACGTTTGGACCTGGTTTTCATATTTTCATTTTTAACCATATTTACATATTTTAATTACTGTCAATCTCCAATCAGGATTGTATCACTCATCATTTTGGGTTAAGGCTCTCAAGGCAGTTGTTTGGTTTTTCATTTTTTTTAAATCTCAAGTGAAGGCCATCAGACATTCTCCACATGGCAGCACTGTTTTTATGACACACCAAGTCTCTTAAAACCAGTTCAAAATTGTAAATTTATTCCAAACTCATTCCAACATTTTGACAAAGCCCTTAAAAAAAATTCGCCAAATAGTAGTCATGTTTTGATAATGAGCCAAGTGTCCAAAACCGAGTTGAAAATTTAAAGATTTCAAAATTTGCTGAGGTTTTTTACTGGAAGTCACTCAGTTCTAAACAAAAACTAATGTGAAAGGTTCTATACTTCATCAGGGCCCTGGCTTTAATCATGATATTAATTAACCTATCTACTATGTTTCTATTCATAGCCCTTTTCAACTTATAGTAATATTCACTTGGCATCCATCCAGGTAGCTTCAGTAGTAACAAACTTGTCATATTTATTGCTTTAAACTACAGCAATTAACTTAATTCACAATTCATAAAAGAAAAGAGAATCTCTTTTATAAAGCTTTCATAAAAATTATTCGTTTTAAATAGATCAACTCCTCCAAGATCCTTGCCCATGGAACCCCTGTGACAATGGTGGCACCTGCCAACAAGCCAATGTCGATCGACGATACATTTGTATATGTGCATCCGGCTACTATGGCGCAAACTGCAGGCAGACAGGTAAACATATGTTTTCATCATACCTAGTTAATATTTTGAACTAGATTAAACTTACTCTAATTGTTGATTGATGTTGCAGTTTAACATAATGACCATTATTTAGATATTTGCATGTGTTTTTGGTTGCTGTATTTGCTCATGCATATGATTGATTGACAATTACCCTTATGATAATAATGTAAAATCTAATTATTTCCAATTATATCTAAAACTCCTTAATAATATTAGATGTTAGAATAGAAACAGACTGTTAGTTATAGATATAGTATTTTACACTCAAAGTTGTTCTGATTAGTAACCTTATTTCCAAAACATATTGATATTTTTCATTCATCACAATCATTTATAAATAACTTGCTAGAAATAAGACCAAAGAATCTTGTTGCATACACACAATTTAATCTTCTCATTTGCTACTTCTTCAAAAGACACTACTTTCATGCATAATTATGTCTTTTCACATGCAATTCAGATATGTGTTTTTGTAGTGTTGTTTTTATAAGACAATATTAAAGACTCTTTACTTGACTCAATTGTGATTGGGGCTAATAGTAAAGGATGGACACTCACAATAAGCACATTTTAGAGGAAGCCTGGAATCTTAGCTGCTAGACATACCAGAATGGGGGAAACATTACAAACAAGGTGGCAAACACACTATGCCAGTATAAATATCCTGATTCATCTTTTCTGGTTCAATGAGAAATTCTTAATCTTCACCTTCTTGCTCTTCTTGTGCTGCTGACCTACTGATGAACAGTCGTCAACAATCGTCCGGTCACACAATGTGCTATCAATCCCTGCCTTAATGGTGCTTCGTGCGAATTAAGTGACATTCCCGACCTGGGCTACGTGTGTTATTGCCTCCGCGGTTACAGCGGAACCTTTTGTCAAACACGTGACGGTATACAACATTACACTTACTGTAAAAAATATGACTGTAATCTTGCAGCAAGTTATATTTAGTATACAGATGGATCTGGTTATGATTATAGAACCTGAAAGCAAGTGATAACTTTGTACATTAAGGAATTTGTCAAGGTCATTTTTGGCAAATAAAAGCTGCATTTTATTGAATCAGCATTTGAAGATTCTTTTCCTTCAGTCTGACCAACTGGGAGTATTTAAAAGCAAGATCTTGATGGACAGCTTTGTAAAGAACAAACATGGGTGTAGTAAACTAACACCCACCTTATGAATCTTAATTCCTATGGCATTAGATAGAGATGTATTGTAAACCTAGATGCAAGGATCCTGCAGCTTTCATTGTACCTAAAACATTATTGGCTGGAGGGGTTACAAATAATAATATGGTGGGAGGAAGCTAAAATCCCAAGGCATAAATCTCACACAACCGTCAAGCGAAGCTTATGTAACAATGATGCCTCCACAGATGACATACCTAACTGAGCTTACTTTTGTGGCTACCACTATGTTTCATATATTTTTCCCACTCACCACTACAGGCTTATAAATCTGTTTTTGCATTTCTGACTCAAAGACTTGCAAACTATTTGACTGCCTTATTTGATTATAAATGTTATTTCTGATAGATTTTCTAACATATCTAGAATTTCAGAATTTCAGGGTTCTAAAATGCCAACTTAATTTGACTGAATTACTCAAGTATGAACCAAATTGATTCTAACTGCAATATAACTTTATCAGTCATTCATTCCAAATAGATATAATCATCAATTTCACAGGTTTAGCAGTTATATTCAAGTAAGGCAAAGCGGTTGACGGACTGAAAATTTTCCTTTCAGCAATATGATACGCTTAGTCAGGGAAAATCCTGAATGAAAAGACATAATGATTTCATCCTGACTCTTTTTCATATTTGATTATACAACATGTTTACATATTTCTACACACTGTAAAAAATGTACAGTTTGAGTTGAATCTTTTTATGTTATTCATACATCTTTCTTATTTTGTATTGATATTTCCAATCAGCTTCTTCCAAACAGAAAAAAAACTGTAAAATCAACATATGATATTGCATTTTCAGAGCTCCAGTATTATCTTGTTTCAGATGTTAAAGACCATTGTATCAATCAATTAATTTAGTCATTAAGAGAAAATGTATACCTCCATAGAGATTTGGCCTACCATAAACTTCAATTCTACTGTTACAATAGTACTTTTAGTACTGAGTTATTGTATAGATGGATGTCTTTGGATTTAGGACCAGGAGCAAGTGATAAATCTCAAGATGGCATTTCATTATAACAGCTTGGAACCTTGGAATGCCTCATGTAGCCCATTGCCATAACCAAGCTTTTTCCCTAACTGTAAATGAACCCCTTATGCAAGAACATATTTTTATAAAGATATGCCATATAGAATTAGATAGTTCAGAGCAATGTAGATCATTATACATAGTTTAGTGCAATTTTGAATAAAGGTAACTACATTGGTAAGTTTGTCTTATAAAGTTGATATCTAAAGTAAAATGATATAATTTCCTCACAAATTGTAAACGAGCCTTTATCAATTTTCACAAAATCTCATGTTGGAAAAGTTCTTTTCCAAATCACATGACAGAAGAAGGTGTGTCCTTCAGCAAGAAAACACAACTCCAGTACTCAATTATTGTAAATATAACTCCAATTAGGGCTCAAGGAACATCCCAGCATAACCCTTACTGTAAAGTGGAGGCCTGTTTTGTTTGCTTTTTGTAACAACTCCTTGTCACTCAGGTCCAACATTGCTACCAGTTAGAATCCTCTACCATTCCAAAACCCTTGTATGTTGGTATTATCAAGAGGATTGTTGTTCTTATAGTACATCTTGTTTGTATTGTTTAGCCACAGCAACAGGACATCCGTGCGATCAGTCTCCCTGCTTAAACGGTGCAAACTGCATTCGCAATGGAGACAACTACCAATGCAACTGTCGTCAAGGATTCAGTGGCACGAACTGCGAAGTTACTGATGGTAAAGAGTTGTTTATTTACATTAGGTCATTCCAAATGTTTTGCCTCACATAGCAAGCTATATCGAAATTAGTAAAACTAAAATGTTATGTGTGGATATTGAAAAGTACATAACACCTTATATAGGTATTACTGAAAATATTCAACATCAATAAACTGAATTAAACCCTTAGGTTTTGATGTTTAAGTAGCTTAAACCATTTATAACTATAATTAAGGTTATTTAGTTTTTCTAAGTTAAATGATCATTAAACTACATTTCATTATCCACTATTACCATTTTAGAAATTCCATTCATTGTTTTTAAATCATCTTTGTAAGCTTGTTTAGCTTGAGCTACTAATACTTAAGCAATCCAAATTTGTGCTTGCATTGTGTTTGCTGAGTAAGCTGCTTTATCTAGGCCAACCCTTTTTCTGTTACGTGTAATACTGAAGTGTTACCATAATAGACTTGTAAAAACTACCCATTTGCAGAACATCATGGAAGACAACCACCAATTTCGAAAGATTTGCAAAGGGAAATGATCCCTAAAATGTCTGTTCAACAACTTCTAATCTGATTATAAAATAGATAGTGAACATCTCTTAATTCAAGCTGATGACTACCAAACACACCGTGTATTTTGTGAATTTGGCTCCTTGGATCCCATTAAAAGTAATGCTATGACTTAGATGGTCATCAGATAGCTTTGCTAAAGGCAATTGTTGGCTATTCATATTTAACTCCTACTTTTGACTCAGAGCGCAGACCCTGTGAAAGCGCCCCCTGCCTGAATGGCGCCTCCTGCATTAACTTTGATGACAATCGCTACCAATGCTTCTGCCTGGCTGGCTTCAGCGGCACAAACTGCGAGATTCGCGAAGCCCGTAAGTTGGCAGCCAAGAATTGCCACATACACTCCCTGCTCATACTATACCAAACTGGGTGCCCATGCTAGTTTGAAAAAAAGTCCTGACTGCATTTGCTTATAGGTCTTTCAAGAAAGACTTATCAAAATTGTCCATATGCTCTTTGGCGTTACAAAATATTCATACAAGAACCACTCATATGAAACTCAGAATTTTTGTAATATCTTCCTCAAACTCCTTATGTCTCATATATTTTTAAATGATAGTCTTTAATTGATATTTAGGTGTTTTGGAGCATTGTTTTGAAAGTGTTGACATCCTAAGGAAGCTTGCTTGCCAGCATGCCTCACAGTATCAACTTGCAAGCACCTTCAAAGCCTTTCTTCAGCTTGGAAATGAAATGTTTTTGCTCTATACAAAACAATTTTTCAGATTTCAAAATTCAAAACCTCTACTCTTTGAATCATGACCTCTTATGTGAATCTGATAAACTCTGGGAACCTAAAATAGTTTTTATCAAAAATAAAAAGGAATCCTTAATCATATTGTATAACCCTAATAATCTAGTACTTTTTGTGGTAAACCCTCTTGAGCAGGTAGTGCATGTGTAAATTTAAGTGATTTTTTCACTAGCAGTAAATATGTCAATGTTTCTTAGAAGTTGTAAGACTAATGCACTCTTTTTTTTTTCTATAGATAATTGAAATGTTGATTTATCAGAAACCCTTAGTGTCAGATATTGACGTAGACTTAGTCATTTATTTTTATTGAAGGTTTTTTCCACCAAAAGCACAGTCTCGCTCAATGAAATTAATAAACTTGAAAAGACTAAATAAGTTAAGTTGAGAATAGATATATGACTTACACTATTTCACATTAGACAGTAGACATCATGCGGTCCAACGATTTTAAATAAGTTTTCTCAGAGGAAGAAGTCCTGAACAACTTCTAACAAAACAATAATGATACTGTAATACTATTTGCATAAATTAAACATAAAAGAAGGAAAATGTGACCTGAAAATAGTTTTTGAAAAAATAGATAAAACCTACAAATTTGTGGATACTTGACACCTCAACATCTAAACTGTGAAAATGTCAACCACAGTTTCGTTTAAATCTATCGTTGTGAACATTTGATCTTTTTGGTCATTAGTTAATTGCAGTCTTTTATCAGAGTATTCCCCTATTGCTTTTGCATGCCTTAGGTTACTGCACCAACCCTGAGTGTTTGTTGTATAATACCCGCACATTGTTTTTGTTAAGGCCATATTCTGCGATACTCTGCGATACTTTTATCGATACTCTTACCTTTCCATACTTACATTAGATATTTGGTACATTCATGTCAAAAAATTGATATACTGGAATATGCTTTGCTACAACTGCTGACATCAGCCATGTTTGACTGCCTTTATTGCCCGCATGCAGCATGTGCAGCGCATTCGCAGAAGCATGTTCGCGTTAGAATTCTGTTTACAACAAACCATTGTAGATGTGGAGTATATTCAGTGGAATATGGCCTTTCTTAGTGTAGACTAAGTTTGTTTTAAGCCTGCACCTGCTCTGCTTTTCCCAATAGCCATTGGAACTTGTGATAATAACCCTTGTCAAAATGGCGGAACATGCAACGTTTGGGATCGTGAACCGGGATACTACTGCATCTGCCCGCAGAATTACGAGGGTTATAATTGTGAATTTAACACACGTAAGTTAGATATAAACAATATCTTGGGAAGGTATAAGCATCTCATCATGGGATATTGTTTTGGGAAACAGCACCGATGTAATGTCCTCATACTTTGTATATTGGTGACTGTATTTATTTTCTTAATTTTCCTAAGTTGTTGAATATACACTGGAGTTTGGCCTAATAGTATATTTTGACAAAACAATATTTTGCATGTGCTATACAATGTCATTTAATATCATCTATCAATGTATGTGTTTACTGTTTGTGTCTAATTTGTTTTAAACTTTTGTGGTCAGTGTATATAACAATTACTTTTTACTTTGGGTTAAACCTGAATTTAACAGTGAAATCCATGTTATGTGCCATAGAGGACTCCTTATCCTTACCTAGTGCTGTTGCATTAGCCTGCTTTGTATCTTCTGCTTTCATTGCTTAAAACATATTTATTCATTTTTGTATTATTCTGCTAGCTACCCTTTATATTATGTATATATATTTTGTTAAGAAATATGAAATAAGTTCATTTTAGTCTGAGCTTATCAAAATTCATACATTCCTTGATGTTAAGGTGTATTTTGCACCTAATAAAAATATACATTTTGAAGAGCTGCTCATTCATCAGGAAATTAATTTTTTTTAATTACATATGATTTAAAAGTTTGCTTAATATGTTTAGTTTCAGTACAACCACAACATGCTTAATGTTCACCAAATGATACACACAAATTTTGATAATCAATTCACATGCATATTAAGTTAGATTCAATTCACAAAACACTAAATACTCTAAATGTCACATCACCACGATATGTGAATATGCTAACAACTACACAAATTTCAACATAATTGTGTTTATTTTCATAGAATAGAACAATGCACTGACATAGATAAATGGAAATATTTTCTGCTAGATCTTAATATACAATACTTTTGTTGATACATCTTCCACATTATCTTATCTTTTATCATGGACATTGTTTTATACAGACAAGATATTAATTATTATTTTTGTATATTGTAGAATGTGCCAGCAACCCATGTCAGTTCGGCGCCACTTGTACCAATGTGGACGATGGTTACCGGTGTACCTGCGCTGCTGGTTATACGGGAACCAACTGCGAGCGAGCTGTATCAGGTAAGGGAACAACCTGATCTTAATCACGATTTATGACAATCATCCCAGCTTACCTAAGAAAAAAAGCCTGATCCAATGAAAACCTGCTTTGTTCCTTAATTTATGCTTTGATATGAGAGGGAATCCATGAGCAAAACTGATGATTGGTGCTTCTGGTTTGCAACTGGTGGATGAATATTGGAAATGGAGAACATAATAATGAAATCAGCTTCTAAAGGTGAAGATGTGGTGATGGGTTTTGGTATGTTCCACAGCAACAGAAAACACAGCCCACACAAAACTAACACTGACAAAAATAATTATTCCATAATGCCTAAAATTGCTCATTTTTACTAAACAATTGCTGACATAATTATGAAATATAATTATAAACTAAATTAATGCAAAATGAATCAACTAAAACACGCAGATGTTAATACACATTGAATGCACTAATTACCTGACAAAAATAAACATAACATATAACTTTTACCCTCAACCCCCAACATAACCATTGCATAACCCCTTAATAAGCTACTTAACATAAATAAATGTAAATAGCTTGAAATCAGCTTAAACAAATTTTTATATTTTAATAATCTATAAAGATATATTGCTAAATGATAATGTGGGCTTATTCAATATTTTCTTGTATTTTATTTTCTGTTTTTATAAATACTGTATATTTCATCATACTTCAAAGATGGCGATGGTATATTTTATGTTCAAAATTTTTGTGATGACATATAAGGTAAACATTCAACTAAACAACAACAAAAAACATCCTAATGGTAGAAAATTGAGATTCAAGAGACTTAGCCACCTACAAAGTTATGCCTCACGTTCAGAAACATTCAGTAAAAAACATTCAAGGGGAGTACATATCAAAATGAGCAATGTCAAATTATCCGGTTAAAAACTGTTTTGTGTATGCCGTAAAGATCAAATGATGTAATATTTACATTGACTTGACTGTGAATGACTCACTGAATCACAAAAAAAATCACCTTTGGTTTAGCACATGTAAAAGATATTCACTTAGTTTAGCTTAATAATTGAATTCCCCCATCAAAGCTGAAAGGTAGTGGTACAGGTTATATATCAAGTGTGGCTAAATCTCTAAATCTCAGTTGATTTTAAGTTGGAAGACATTTAAGTTAAACTAAGTATATGGGTTTTAATCAAGTAAATGGCTTTAATTTGGGAATTGGGAAACTTGTTTTACCAGCTAACGTGTGCGCCCCCCGGCCATGCCGTAATGGCGGAAGCTGTGTGGAGTGGTCAGGTGCTTCCGATGGTATCTACTGCTACTGTGCTGAAGGCTTCTCTGGAACCAAGTGTGAACTGTCCCTCTCTTGTAAGTAATACAATAGGATGAATCTAAAATAAGGCGAAAGTCCACATCCGCTCAGCGATTCGCTATCTATCGCTTATTGAATCACTTGTGGATGGGTTCACAGTCAATAATTATTGTGGTGTTTTCAATAAGTAATAGAGTAAAATCAAACATGTTTGATTTTTTCAAATCAAACATGTTTGATTTTTTAGTGCCAATATGAGGTGCTCAAATTACATAGAGTCACCTATAGTCAATGTAATACCCAGATTTTAAGTTGGTTTTGGTTTGGCATTTTGAGTCTTTTATTTAAGTTTATCAACATCTTTCAAGGAAACCTTTATCTACAATCATATTTCCTTTTCTGTGTGTCTTTGTATATCATGAGTGTGCTTCATATCTTATTCGGGTGCTTCAAGAATTATCAATTGTTTTGTTTTGCCAATATCTAGATCATTCACAGTATTTTCTAAATTTCCTTTTCCTAGATATTGTACATAGCTGTTGGCTTGTCCCCTATGACATTCTGATTAAATAGGGTTACACAACAATTGATTTTCATGTTTTCTTCAATTTTCCTAATACTTGATTTTAAATTCAACATTGGTGTTAATATTGATTAGAGATTAGGGTGATCATTACATAAATTACTGTATCACAGTCTGAAAACATGAACACTCAGCAACAACAGAAACAACGTGCATTTTTCTAGAATTATAAACAACATTTTATTGTCTCACCTTTGTGGGTTTATTTTACTGGGCCACATATCACAATTTGTGAATTTCAATCTTATGGTGAATACATGGGTGAATTTATATGGCCTTTTCATATTTAGCTTGAGTTTAAGAACTAATACAAATAGAAGCACTTATTCACTACACTTCATAGTCTAAGACACTGACATAGCAAGATCCATATAGATGTTATTATGATCATTAGCTTATCTACACCAGAGTATAGTGTCTCACTAAATACAATTATAAGATTATAGTTACTAATTATTCAGCTTCTTTTTCAGACGCAAGAAAAGGGGAATGATTAAAAAAATCCCATATCAATTATGTCATTTTCTAATTGTAACCATAAATTCATTGATTTAATAATGATTATCTCATTATTACTGATGATAACAGAAAGTACATGACCTACATCAAACCCTTCATACAAACAAAATTCTAAAGTACACCAGGAAAATTCAACTTAAAAATATGAGCTGTGTAAAGATGTATGGGGAAGCAAGTCTTGAAACCATAATATAAGCCTATAGAAAAAAGATTGTAAAAGTTTATTTTTCCTGCCTTACAGCTCAAGCCTGCGATAGCAACCCATGCATCAATGGCGGTCGGTGCGACAACCAGGGCTCAGGATACACATGCCAGTGTTCAGCAGATTACGAAGGCACCAACTGCGAGATTAGAAGTAAGTCAACTTTTTTCTTTAGGAAGAAAAGTGATTTGATGATGAATGGTCATAATAATGCAAACTTCAAACTCTTTTATCTTATGTAATAGTTACCAGAGAGAATTCCAGGACTGACATGTTCAAATTCACTCATTAAAAAAGTGCAGTTTTCATTTATGGAAATTATCAATTGAGTAGTTTAATGAAAAAGCCCAGGGCATTTGATAGAAGAGTCTGAAGAAAGACCAGCTCTCTAGTTTCAGGAATCTGCAAGGTTTTAGGAAGTTCCAAAATGCAACTTTATTTCAGAAGATATTTAATTCAGGTTGCAGAGCAAGAGATGAAAGGTGTGCCACATCCTTATCTCATTTTCAGGGAAGGTTACAATCAGCTTCAAGGAGCCAGTGCTGTGGATACTAGATTTTTTACAGTAAAAAAATCCTTTTGCAGCTCGTGGTTTTCAGGTGATGCAAGGCAGAATTCCCTTAGTGCCACAAATTTTCAGTGGAAATAACTTCCATTGATACTTTACACACTAGTTAAAATTCCTGAGTATTCAAAACCACATGATTCTGCACTACATCTCCGTTGTTCTGAAAATTGTCATAATTTTTAATAATGTCACTAATACTTACTAATGCCTTAGAAAATTTGTTTCTACTAACACCTAACCTTCTGCTCTGGCAGTTGTCAACGTATGTGGTACTAACCCTTGCGAGAACAATGGGATGTGTTCAGTAACAGAACAGATACCGAGTGGATTTACCTGCATCTGCATGGCAGGGTTTGTAGGAGAAACCTGTGACATCTTCAGCCCAGGTAAGTGAAGTATTTTTTGTAAATAATACTGAAGGCTATAGAGTTTGATGTATGGTGTAGTCAAAGAAAAGGTTAGCTGAAATGACAGGGGAGAAAAATCAAGTCAGCAACATGGTAGTCAAGTTTCAATAAAATTGTTGACCAGTATCTTCTTCCCTAAAAAAAGGGGGAAACAAAGAACCTTGATGCAGATGGTCTAACTGATACTTATTATATTCTTGGTGGCCTATGTGTCATTAAAGCCCCATACCCACTTGGCGATTTTACCAGCAACTGGCGACTGGGAGAATTGGCCGACTCTTATGATCGCCTGTCAGCAGGGTATGTTGAAACATGCATGTTTGATCTGGAACGGCGCTAAAATCGACAAACTGTACTAGTAGAGTCGGCCAATTTTAGCACCTGTGAATCGGCAAACTTTGACAAAATCGCCTAGTGGGTATGGGGCTTAATACATGAAATACATCCCCCTATACCTAACCAAATGTCCTTACTAACTCGCAGAAACTGACCGATGTAATCCAAATCCATGTGAGAATAATGGGACATGCATCAACACTGACCGTTCGGTGACATCGTATGTCTGCGACTGTCCCAGAGGCTATGGTGGCATCAACTGTCAGATCAAATCAGGTATGAAAGGCACAGTTATGTTTTATTATTGTGAAAAGTCCAAACCATTAGTTAATTTTATTGAGACCATGATAATTCAACAAGTTTATGTTTAAGAGGATTGTTTACAAAGAACCTATGTTACCCAAAACATAGAGTAGCTTAGCTCGGTTTATTTCTCCCCTAAAAATTTGAACAGTTTCACATCCTACCCCACTGCTGAACTTCATCTTCAATTTGCCATCCATGGATCTACACAACAGATAGAATAAAATAGCTTGCTAAAACATTATTTCTTATAGTTCTGTTGAACTGGATTACCCATGTAAATACATAGCTTACTCCAGATTTCATACAAATTTTATTCTGATTTAATTAATGCTTTTCCCTATTCAAAATCCCTATATACCTACAAATCACAATTCTCCCTCCCCATCTCAGGCAGCCACCCGTGTTCGACCGAACCCTGCCTTAATGGTGGTCTGTGTGTTGGCATTGATGGCTTCCCCAATGGCTTCGTGTGTGCATGCCCATCAGGTTTTACTGGAAACAATTGTGAAATGATTAGCAGGAGTGAGTATGATACTGATTATAAAGGATAAGAAAGTAAGGTCCCCAATTTCTGAGCTTCATGCATATGCATGCTTGGTCCCTGTATTGATAAGAAGTGGACATTCTCTAATTGATTATTTAGACCTTTGCTAGAGAGCATTTACTCTATTGGTGTTGATCCAACAACCCAGTCAAATCAGATCCTGTAATCTGGTAAAATAATGCAAATATCACACCATTGATATACATCAAGTGCATTACATATTACATATAATGGTGAGAGATTCTCCATATGAAGACTTGAATTCAAATGTTGAAAATGACATTATTTGAAGTTCTTCTTGTCTGTACAATACCTTATCAAAATCTTGAATTCTTGTATCTTGTTCTCAGGAAACATTGCGTGTGATATCATGCCTTGTCTAAATAATGGTACATGTAGACCGAATGATGATGCGGAATCAGGCTATAGCTGCTTCTGCTTCCAAGGCTTTACTGGTCAGCGATGTGAAACAAAAGGTACATCAGCGCAAGTCAGTTTTGAGCTGCTCCCAACTAATCAAACCTTAATCTCCAATGCATGTAAAATGTACTCCACTTCCAAGAAATAGATACTGTAGTCAACTATCTCAAAAACTGCATCTGCTAACTTGAGTATACTAAGCAAAGCCTTGTACTTCCCTTGTGACCTAAAATAGCATGTTACATCCCATAATAGTTGTAACTACAGACTATTTCCTCTCTTCTAATCCTCCTAATCTCCATACTAACTCAATAATAAAGAGCATCACATCAGAGTCACCAAAAACAAGCCTCCACTCTAAATTCTTTTTGAAATAGAACTATTCCTCCTGTAATTCACTATTTACTTCTGTGAACAAGATCAGGCCAATCAATCTTTTATCTACTCCCCTATGTTAGTTGTGGATGTGTGCAACCCTGAGCCTTGTGGTGTCAGCGGAACATGTCGACCATGGCCGGGCTCAGAGCAAGAATTCTACTGCTCCTGTGTCCCTGGATTCATGGGCGATCGCTGTCAATCAGCTGCCGAAAGTAAGCTAACTAATATTCAAAAGTCTTAAATGTCATCTACTCAAAATCAAAAGTTACAGGTAAATCAAGCAATATAACTTACCAACCCTTTCCCTTACCTTGTTATATCTGTTTGAAAAAATCATTTCAATAAACAATATTAATAAAATGATTAAGAGGAACACACTTTAAACATATTTAGCCAACTTATTCACAATCTATAGAAATTATACTCTCTATCCTTACTAATGACTGAGGCTCTCTTCTGTAACGCCCTAGCTTCTGTACTTTAACTAACAGTGACCTCTCTTTTCCCCTGGAATGCTTTACCTTCTATAAGATGCCTGTACTGCCCGTCCCTGTCTGAATGAGGGTACTTGCGTTGAGTGGCCGGGGTCTGAGACCGGTTACTTCTGTTACTGCCAACCAGGTTACATGGGTAATGACTGTGAAGAAACCCCACAAAGTAAGTCATTTCTGCATGCAAGGGTAAAAAAAATCACATTGAATGATGAGGAAGCCAAACTTTAAAATAATTGTCATAGTTTTGCCAAAAGTTGAGCCCAGTATGACAATAGCCCAATATAATACTAAGCACATAGCTGAAGCTTTTCTAATGCTAGTCCAGCCACATATCTGTCTATATTTCAAATGAGTACTGAGAAAAGTCATTTTCCACCTTGTACTGAAGTGAAATTGTCATTATGATTGACAGAATAGTGCTTTGTTATATGATACAACTATCATATGACATGATATATGATAGGATTCTATGTAATACAGTCTATCTTTTAAAGGCTTATAAAATACTGTAATTAGAAGACTTACTGGCTTTGTGAAACACTAAAATCCAACTAAGATCTGAAAGACTATCTGTTTAACCATTAAAGCTACTTCAGCCTGCAACTCCAACCCCTGTATGAACAGAGGGTTCTGTGAAGAGGAGGCAAGAGACCGGTATAGGTGTAGATGTGAAGACCGCTACGCCGGCCAACGGTGTGAGACAGACTTAATGAGTGAGTCAGTCCTCTGTTCATTTAAGGAAAAAATAGTACATGTCAGATAGGTTAACATCACCTTTGACAAAGACCTAATAGAAATGTAGGCTGAAAGATCTTTGTTAAACTGTAGAATCCAAATCAACTGCTGTCCTCTATTGAAACAGAATCAGACGGACAGCTATGTAGAAAATTAATGAAACCGTACTGTAAGCTGCCTGGATAAAAGGAGATTTCTTAGGGTTATAACCATTGTAAAAACAGCATAATATGAATTACTTGAATAGATAGCTATTATACACTAACATATTGTTTCTGCTGTATTAACCAATCAGGTGACAGTATATGTCAGCGTGCGAAGCCGTGTAACAATGGCGGTATGTGCTATGACCAGCCAGACACCAACCTTGGTTATGCATGTGTATGCACAGCTGGATTCATGGGTACACAGTGTCAGAGAAGGGTTGACAGTGAGTTACCAATCAAATAACTAAAGTTTTATATTCACAAGCAGTATTTCTTAGAAATATATCTATTCCAAAAAGAAGACAGGACAAGGTGATTAGTAATGTGATGATACAGAGATTTTTTAATGGATAGCTTCTTTTCATTTACAGATAGATATTTCCTAAGAGGTCAGGGATTATTTAATTCATGTTTTCTGATACATCATAGAATCATCTTAGGTTAACAACTAAAGCACAACAAGGTTATCTAGATATTTGATATTTGCTAACTTCTTTATATGTGACAGTCCATGGGAAATCCAAGCTTAACGACTAAAAAATCGATTTTGGGATTTGACCATATTTTTGTAACACATGGTCAGCTGTCTTGAAAACTTTTGACGAAATCGAAATCGGACGATTATTTATGTTGTTATGTCACATTTAGTGAGAAGATGTCAGGATACAGGCAAGCTGTCACCGAGCACTGCTAGCTGGTGTTCATTTGGCTAGTACAGCTAGCACTGTATTTCAGAATTCATTTCCCATTTTACAAATCAAGTTTCTCTGTCTTTTTCTCCACTTTATGTGCTAAACCTATATATTTAATTCAAGACAAGACTATTGAGTACATATTTTTGGGAAGTTCCGAAATTTCTAGCGGAACGATTTTGGTTGCCATGGCAACCAAAATCGAGAAAAGAAGGAAATAGGAGCGTTTTTCTGATTCCAAACGAGCTTCCATGGCAACCCATGTGGAAAACATTCCAAACATGAAACTCATGACAGAGAGGAAGTTGTGGGGAATCTAGCACTGAAAATTATGTTCATATACATTGATTTATAAGGGAGATTAATGCTTTTTCCTGCATGGTGTTCTTCCATTTGGAGACCCACAAGGTGTCGCTGAGTGCAGGTACTGATTTGGCCCTAGCTCTGCTTTCCATAACATAGCGACCCTTTTACACATCAAGTTTCTCTGTCTTTTTCTACACTTTATGTGCTAAACGTATATATGTAATTCAAGACAAGACTATTGAGTACATATTTTTTGAAAATTCCAAAATTTTTAGTGGAACTATTTTGGTTGCCATGGCAACCAAAATCGAGAAAAGAAGGAAATAGGAGCATTTTTCTGATTCCAAATGAGCTTCCATGGCAACCCATGTGGAAAACATTCCAAACATGAAACTCATGACAAAGAGGAAGTTGTGGGGAATCTAGCACTGAAAATTATGTTCAAATTCATTGATTTATAAGGGAGATAAATGCTTTTTCCTGCATGGTGTTCTTCCATTTGGAGGCTCACAAGGTGTCGCTGAGTGCAGGTACTGATTTGGCCCTAGCTCTACTTTCATAACATAACGACCCTTTTACACATCAAGTTTCTCTATCCTTTTCTCCACTGTATGTGCTAAACCTATATATTTAATTCAAGACAAGACTATTGAGTAAATATTTTTGGGAAATTCCAAAATTTCTGGTGGAACGATTTTGGTTGCCATGGCAACCAAAATTGAGAAAAGAAGGAAATAGGAGCGTTTTTCTGATTCCAAACGAGCTTCCATGGCAACCCCTGTGGAAAACATTCCAAACATGAAACTCATGATAGAGAGGATGTTGTTAGGAGTCTGGCACTCAAGGCTATATTCAAATGCCTTGCTTTATAAGGGAGATTTTTCCTGCATGTAGTACTCAAGTGTGGAACCCATCTGTCTAATTGAATACAAACAGATTTGTTTGTTTGTGGGATTAGTTTAACGTCCGGCCAACCCTTTAGGGTTCTTTTACCAGACTGCACAAGGTAAAGCTTTTCAGCTATATTTACGCCGCAGGGGCGGTGACCGAATTTTTGAAATGAGGTGCCTATTTGTAGCAGTGGGACCCAATGCCCTCTTTATAGTGCTGCCACACTGAGATATCATGTCATAGGCCCACACAATACCCCACCCAGTCACATTATACCGATACCGGGCCGACCAGTCATGTTTCTTGGTTCTTACTTTATACCAAGTGCCAGACAAGCAGGGACCACTACCATTGTTAAGTCTTTGGTGTGACTCGGCCAGGGATAAATCCCAAGACCTCCCAGACTCAAAGCGGGCACTCTACTAACTGGGCTATTGAGTCTGGTCTCCCCATTTGTCGACTCCTACGAACAGCAAGGGGCTTCTGAGCACACATTCTTCCCAGGAGGCTCCCTAAGGAACCCCCACCCTCGGGGGAATACAAACAGAAAGTACAAGTAATAGACCATTAATTGAATTTTAAGATTGAAAAATAGCCATTATGTGAATTTTGATCTTGGGAATTAAATAATTATTTCAGGATAAATAAATACTTAAAGACAATGAACTGAGACTTTTTAATTTATTTTGGTAGTGTACAGCCAGTACAATAGGTAACTCATTTATCTAATGGATATTAAAAGTGCAGTTGTTGCAGTTTTTAATCATTATTGTCCCTTTCTTGTCAAAACGATCCTTTGGACAGCCCTCGAAAGCCTGCAAAAAATTGATATTGATTTTTAGAATACTAGTCTAAGTTGAGTATAAATCGACTTCTAAGTTTCTTAATGTTTCTAAGCACCAGCAGAGGCATGTCAATTATGTGCCACCTGTATGATTTTTTTATCTAGTAGTACTTGTCTTATAGAAATGTTAATTAGAGTCTTGTTATACCCTTAAAAATTTGAATTATTTGTAATATATCAAACTAATCTTACATCTCTTAAAGCACTACAAGCTGTACACGAAATAAAGGCCTTACTAAGATAGTATATATTCTTGTTTACAATATTTCCTGATTTTCATAGGCATAATGATTGTATTTAAGATAAATAGTTTTAAATGGTGTTTGAATCAAATAATACTAACCATTCTTGAAGAAGACTGATCCCTCTTTCTCTTCTTGGCTCCATCCTTGGCTCCATCCTTTGGCTACAATATACAAAACAACTCTCCTGTACACTGACTTGCCTCAAAAAGAAATATGAAAGGTTGCATATTTGGATAAGCTTGTTTGTTCTACACTTCCATTTTAATATCATAAATCTATTAGATCTGATAGAACCATGTCATTTTGATTTAATTGTAGAAGTATTAAAGCCTAGTAACTAGTAATATGAACATAGTAAAATAAAGTATATCACTGCCAGATCTAGAATGTAAGGCCATTTGCCATTGGCCAGAAACTTTCAGGAGATAATTGCCCATCAACACAACTGGCCTACAAATAAATCAGTCACAAAGATACTTACAATTCTTCTGAAGACTCCACCAATAATCGCACTGATCGCCCTCTTGGCTTTCGAAGTGGGATGGATCCCATCGGTAGTCTTTTCAGTCAGGGATGTGCACCTACCCACCAATAAGGCCCTGTACGTTGGTACAAATGTAGCCTTGGTGAGTTGTTTTAGGAGTCTGAAATTGAATGTACAGTGAGAGACATTTATAGAAATTATCAATATGCTACAATCAAGTGAAAGACTAGCACATGAAAGAGATCGTTGAATGCCATACAACAGTATTATGTGGAATGAAAGAAGTTATTTCTATAGGCAAGAAAAAATAGTATTCTAAATTTGTTTTGTTACAACATTAAAACTTCTTTATTCTTTGAATTTCTTGGCAGTGCAAAGATACATGTGAATATCCATGAAGTGTCCTATTTGGGGGAAATATTTTCCTCATTAAAACATTTCTATACAAATATTAGAAAATATAGAATGATTATTACCCATTTGTTTCCCTGATGATTTGTAGAGGCACATTCCACCTTCCAAGAATCGAGCAGACAAAGACTCCTTTCCCCTTCCCTGCTATCTGCATTATGATAAATAAGAAATAGGTACATCAGATCCCTACACAAAAGATATATTTGGTTGTTGTAGAGATTTATAGATCATGCATAACATTTTGAACATGTTTCATTATCATTAGTTGGCACTCTATTTCATAGAATACCAATAAAGATCTTTTAAAACTTTGAGATATTTTCGATATTTTCTAAAATCCTGACATGCCTACCTCATACTATCAGAAGAATGTTTCCTAATCTGAAGTAATATTGAAGATATTGTGATGAATTATAGTAATTACTTCAATGGCATGACACGAGCTCGTGTAGTAATTATAAAGGTTAGAAGACAAGTAATGTTCTCTGTTAGAGATATAAGTAAAGCTCTGTTTTGGCACATGATCATGAAGTACGCAAGATTGTGTGGTACAAACTCGTATGGTACGAGTTGCACGAAAATGTATGCACGAGTTTGTAAGTACGGAATTGTAATGTATCATGTATTCTTGACCGGAAGTGACCTCAGTAAGGGTCAAAGTGACCACATGATGTTATGTAACCAATCAGTAGCCAGGTTATGGCTATAAATAGAAGTGATTACACAAGAATAAACAGAAGGTCACCCCGAAGCCGGCCCATCCTGAGCTTCTGCACCCACCAGAGCCTCATTAACCATCTTTTCCGGGAGCCAACCCCCCCTGACCATACAGCACCCACCACCGACCCATTGAGCGGGATACGTTTCTGAGACCCTCTCGACCATTCGTACCCAGGCTACCCCTTCACGGGTTTAGACGTGTGTTCATGAAATCCCGTCCCACTTGTGCATCAGCCGACCGAGCACAATTCGGACACGGACCATAGAGAATATTATCTGCATCGGGGAGTGTTCCCTGCAGAGAACATCACAATATCATAGATAAACATACCTCATTTGCCTTCTTGTTGAGATGGTTGAACACTTGTTGCGGTGTAGTTCCATCAGCAAGATCATTGCTTCCGACAGAAAGGAACACTGATGAGTATGAGTCATCAATGTCCAAACTGTCAGAAGCACGGAGCCCACTGATGGACCGCACTACCATGCCCCTCACTTTCAATCCACGGACACATGAGTCGCCAAGGAGAAGAGCCATTTCTAAGCATAAAACAAACATGATGTTTTTAAGGATCTACAGTGAAGAAATGCACCTATCAAGTATCATCTGTGCACAGACCAGAAGGGGCAATTTCATGTCTGACACATTTTTGACATTATATGGGCCTTATTATCATTTATGCAAGTTTGTAGCAAAAATATTGGTTGAGTTTTTCTGTATAAAAAAAACGTCAATACTTGTTCTCTCTAGAAAATGTTGTAATTGTCGCATAATTTCCTGACATGAAAATAATGGACATTCTCACTCAGGGCTACAACCTCAGAGTCAGTTTTGACTTATACTTGACTCATAATGGGAGTCATAGATGTTTCAAATTTTGAAATTTTTCAAAGTGCTCAAATCGGCATATAAACCATACTAGATGATTCTGTTCTTCCACAAGCCTGAATGCCTTACCCCCTTCACCCACCATCCATGCACAGACCAGAGGGGGCAGTCCTATACCTTGACTGTCAACCACCGATCCAGGCCTGAGTGGCAACCCCCCCCCCCCCCCCCCCCTACCCCCAGTCCATAAATGATGTCATTCTATGTTTCGTCATGCGGCCCTTGATCCCCCCTCTAGAAATGAAGTCATATCAAGCGGATGTTTCCCCCCCCCCCCCAAATTAGAGAAATAAATTGTATAAAAAAAAAGAATGAATTTTTGGGCCTAGAAACATGACTGTGCCATGGAAAAATCTTTGATTTTAACTGAAAAGAAAACCAGCCTTCAAGATCCCAACCTAACCTAAAATAATCTCTAAAATTCTTGAAATTGAAATTGTTTGCCACCTGATGTCATGCACCACATGACTCCCCCTACTGCATGACGTCATTTATGGACAGCCCCTAGTATCCATGCACACACCAGTCAGGGCTGATAATCATGAAGGTGTGACCATGTCTGAACGAAAGAAGGCATTGTACAGTCAATTGTCTAACACAACTTTCCGTTAGGCAGTCAAGGAGAACAAAAGACTGCACATCCGACCTTTACTAGGGAAGAAATGGGCCATCTATGA
Organism: Lepidonotus clava; assembly: GCA_936440205.1. Taxonomy (NCBI): domain Eukaryota; kingdom Metazoa; phylum Annelida; class Polychaeta; order Phyllodocida; family Polynoidae; genus Lepidonotus; species Lepidonotus clava. The sequence continues at coordinate 14,595,898 of OW387138.1, forward strand.
CTGACATTTACGTATATATACAGCCCATTTCTTCACTAAAATTTGTAGGAGGGCATGTAGTGATACACACTTGTCAAAAAATGTCCCTCAGGGATCCTTATACTCGAGGCTACAACCCATTATCCCTCTTAGACTCAAATCTCTCTAAGTATAGGTGTCACGATTTTCTTAAACTTTCTCATTTTCAAAAGTCAGTGAATCAACTTGAAAACCATTACAAACTTATCATTTCACGACAACAACTTTTCCAGATTAAAAAAACGTTTTGAATTTTTTAACACAGCATCTAGAAATTATTAATGTTCAAAAAATGTACCTAAAGGACCCTTGTACTCGGGGCTACAGCCCCTAACTCATTCTAGACTCAATGTTTCTTAGTTTAGGTATTACAATTTTCTTAAATTTTCTTTTTGTTCAATATCAGTGAATTGACTTGAAAACCATTGTAAATTGATTATTTCATGACAACAACTCTCCCAGACCTACAGGGATATTCCTAGGGGTGCGGAATGCGTGATTCCCGCATTTACATTTTAATTCCCGCATTGGGACAGCTTTAAAGGGGCCATTCCCGCATTAATATGATACTACATATGTAAGAAAAAATAAGAAAAAGCCCCACTGATTTTTGGGAATGGCCCCATTAAAACCTAAGCTGCTGGGCCTTTTGATACTCGAAATTATTTTCTAGGAATATCCCTGGACCTACCTGACGATATTGTAAAGGGCTAGGTCTAGGTGTGAGGTGTATCTATGAAAATCATTTGAACATTTTTAACACATTATCTAAATATTATTAATGTTCAAAAAACGTACCTAAGAGACCCTTATACTCAGGGCTACAACTCCTACTCCTTTTAGACATAAATCATTTTTAATACAGGTGTCATGATTTTCCTGAATTTTTTTTTTTTAAGTCAGTAAATCAACCTTAAAACTATTACAAACTAATCATTTCACGTCAAGATCACTCCCAGAGCTACCTGGCAAGATAACATAGAGTTAGGACCAGGGGTTAGGTCTGTTGAGAAAAATCGTTTGGAAATTTGTGGACAAGCATTAAATAATCCAAACAATTACAAAAACAAACTTAGGAGGACGTTATACTCAGGGCTAATACCCCCTACTCCTTTTAGCCATAAATCATTGTTATTATGGGTGTCACGATTTTCCTAAATTTTCTCTTTTTTCAAAGTCAGTGAATCGACTTGAAAACCATTGCAAACTAATCTTTTCACGACAACGACTCTCACTGATACGTAGTGAGATAGGGCGGGGCTGGACCTAGAGGTAGGTACTACCACAGCATGGGGGTTCAATTCTGGACAGATTCTGCATTGGTTTGGTTTTTTTACCAAAAACACACTAAAAACACAATTTTTGTGGGAAAGATTGATCGAACACTGACATAACCATATGAACGCATTCTTTGAACTATTTTGTTTAAAGTTTTAGAATGATCAATTAATGCGCAGGTTCCCATTTTTAATGCACCAATATGGGTGCATTTTGGCAAAAAGTGACAGAATTTACACCTTATTTTCACTACTATTGTTTTCAATATCTGTGGTTCTAGATAAGATAAAAATATTTGGCAAAAAGCATGAGAATACAAATGAAGCGCTCTTTCCATTGGAGTATAGAAAGATGCAAAAGAGAAAAAAAAGATTTCACGTGGTAGTACCTAGACTACTAGCCAAATGATCGACTCTCTACTCCTAACTTCGTACACTGCTTGCCGTGATAGAAGGATCCACAGAGCTACTACTCTACTAGAGGGGCACTCGGGGCTACGACCCCTAACCCTAAAAGACTCAGATATTTCCTTTTTATCAGGCCTGCCAACATTTCCCCAGAGCTCACCGGGACATGCCCTAAATTTACCCAGAAAATCAAATTATTTTTGGCTTAAATAGTGCTTAAACCAGTCTCTCAAGCTGGTTTAAGAAATCTGGTTTAAGAAAGGCTTAAACCAAATTTGCTTTTTGGAAATACGCTCTTAAAACATTTAGCTAAAAGTTTGGTTTAACTAACCCTAAACTTTTTGGAAATACTGGGCATAAATGTTAATCACAGATTTGACAATGGTTCTATCCAAACAAAATACATATCATTTTGGTATGTTCATTTTCACCACAACGTTCAGGGGCGGACCCAGGAATTTGTAGAGGGGGGGGGGGGCCCAAAAACATGAATGTACAGGGGGGTGGGCCCCCCATCAAACATGATCTAACAGGGCAGGGGGGGGGGGGGGGCAAGGCCCGTCTGCCCCCCCCCCTGGATCCGCCCCTGACGTTAATTATTTGTCAATAAAGATATTTGAAAAAGTTTTGGAAAATAAGATACAAAATCGTAATTTCCTGCATTCAGAGACTTGTCTATTAGGTATGTGAGCGTACGTGTATGTATAGTAAGTGGAACTGGAAGGGCCATTGTCAACATACAGGACAAGGGCCAAAAAAACGGGACTCTCACGTGAAATACGGGACAGTTGGCAGGCCTGTTTTATGGGAATCACATGCAGCCTTTTCAAAATCAGAAAATCTTAAAACCTGTCAACTAACCTTCTAGATGCCGTTTTCTTGCTTCCCACTACACCAGTTCATTTTGAATTATACATTACTTTGTAAAAGTGAAACAACAATGAAACTTACTGTTCTGCTCCTCATGGACGCACAGACTGACAGAGGCTGGTGTTTCAAACTGGTGCTTCCTTGATGTTTCTTCGTGATTTTTGTAATCATTAAAAGCACTGAACGTCTGATGATATAAAATAATATTTATAAAACCATCTTTATGTTATAAAATCACTTTTAAACCAGTCTAGACCTGGATTTTTACAAATGTTATGACAAATTATGTCGGGAATACATCCAGCTGTGCTGCCCCCTTGTGATACTTTTCCTGGATGTCAGAATGACTGCACTGCCGCCACCTACTGTTAACAGTAAGACATATGTTATCCGGTATTCAACTCGTTCTCCCGCCTCAAAAACACAGTCAAAACACAGACAATTTTAAAGCAATATAAACAAATTGATTCTCTTGAGTCTTTGCATGAAAAAACGTGGTATTTCCCGCCAAAATAACGTCACATTATGACGTTATATCTCAGTACGTCATTTATGTCAATAAGCTTGGATTTCCCGTGGAACGTCACATATATATACAAAGCAATTGATTAGGAATGACATGTGTTCTTGTACATGTCATTCCTAAACTAATCCTGATATCCAAATCCTACTCCTACTCCTACCTCCTACCTTCAATTTAAAAACCTACTGCTTACAATCTTACCTAACACTACTCTATCTTCTGATATAGCCCCAGAGCCATGCCAAACCACTCCATGCCAGAATAATGGAACATGTGCACGCTGGGATGGTTCAGACCTGGGTTACTACTGCTTCTGTCAGCCCAGATTTATGGGCGACAACTGCCAACTAACCCCACAGCGTAAGCTATTGAAACAAACTTTGTTTCCTCTTTTGAAAGTAATTATAACTATAAAAAAAAATAATGAAGTGTTTTTTTTCTGAATTAATGTTATCTGGCCTTAGATATAGTGATTCAGTCTGTTTGCCAAAGTAAATACCTATCAAATCACCTTAGACTACTTTTTTCATCAAGCCTTTATTTCCTGATTTCCCTCAATACTAATACTTCCCATCCAAAAAACCCACTATATCCATCTTCTCTACTGTTATGATGATATCTTGCTAACTGAAATTTCCTCTCTGTAACTAATTACTCACCTTGAATATTTCCTTCCTGCTCACTAACATCAGCTGGACCCTGTGAACCTAACCCCTGCTTCAACAATGCCACTTGTCTGGTGACGGCTGATCGCAACCAGTACATGTGTGACTGTCAGCCCGGCTACACCGGTCAAGAGTGTGAGACAGCCATTTCAGCCAGTAAGTCTGGAGTGCAAGAACAGTACATTCTAAATTATTTATAAAAGAAATTAGTCAAATGATTTTAAAATAATAAGCTGTAACCCCAATTTTTCATATGATTGAGCAGAAGGGTTTTCTTCATGAGATAAACCTCTAAAATTAGTTGTCAGATACTCTTTACAGTTTGATGTGAGAAATTGACAAAAACATGAATAGGTTAGGTATCTCCAAAAATAATATATATAAAATTTATAGATGTATAGACCTTTTTCATTAGGGTGTTGCGCCCCCTGTTGTATTGAATAGAAACAGTGTTTTAGGTATTTTCCTATAGTTAATCTCCATGTTTCTATTTAATTCACCAGGGGGCGCTACACTCTTAATGAAAAAGGTCTATATGCAGAAAGTCTTATGTACATACTTTTTATATGGCTATATGAATATAGAATGTATAAGGTTATGTGAAAATATAGAAAATAACTCCCTCCTCCCAACCTGCAGCCCCTGATGTGTGCACACCCGGCCCCTGTGCTAATGGTGGTCAGTGCATCTTGTGGTCAGACTCTGACCTCGGCTACTACTGCGGCTGTCCGCGGGGCTTCATGGGTTATCATTGTGAAGTCTCTGAGGGTGAGTCAATTCCCCATAGATCACCTTAGCCCATATTTTCACAACTTATAAGGCTTATCTGTAGCTAATGAGAAAGTTGGTGTCTAGTAATTAGCCACTCCTTCTGTTACAGATAGTATTTATACCTAATAATAAGGAATCATTTTGATTGATTCACAATGTTTTTGTTCTAAAGGTAGATCTATTGGCTCATGATTAGTTTTTGATGGTTTGTAACTTTGATACTGTAAGTTAGGGGAAATACAATTAATAAAACAAAAAGACTTGTGAAGGAAATGCAGATGATAATTATATCTATTGTCTAAATTTAATTTTATTTAGATAAATGAGATTATTCTACAATATATTGTCCTTACTAAATACTGTCCTTACAATTTACTGTCCTTACTAATGCTTTAACTTGTTCTTCTCATTACTAACCTTTGGTGGCTGTGACTTTCAGACACAGGCCCTTGCAAACCTAACCCTTGCCTTAACAATGCAAGCTGTGCTGACTTTCCGGGCACCCAGCTTGGATTCTACTGTTACTGCACAGAGGGCTACATGGGCGAGCGCTGCGAGCAACCGCCAATAGGTAGAGCACAACTTTGAACATGTAGTTTATTTGATACCAGCTATTCTTCTAATTAACATCTTTTTTTTTTATGCAAAGAGCTTTATTCTTATATTTACGTGGATTAAAACCAGCTGACTCTTTTCTTTATGATATACTGAGTATATGAATATAGTTAAATGTATACTGGAAAACCTATTAGATATGCTGAAAACAAAATCAAAATAGCGTGAAGTACAGCTGAGATATACTTGGTCCCTCGTTGACTATGTTTCTTCCATATTGTATATGACCAGTCCAAACATGACTGCTCTCTACTGAGAAAATATCCAAACAAAATTCTAATGAATAGATATAATTATCATGAATTCCAGGATCCTATTCAGGAAGGTTATAACAGTAAACTGATTTTTAGTACTCTCAACTTCTTTTTCATATAGAAAAAAATATTAAAATTTTCATTAATTTTCCCAGTTTCTGACCCATGTGGGTCTCGCCCCTGTCAAAACAATGGGTCGTGTTCCGCTAGTCGACAACCTGCGGGCTACACCTGCCGCTGCCTGCCCCGGTTTTCAGGGGTGAACTGTGAAAGGAAATGTAAGTGCAATGCCACATATCTGCAAAAAGATCACCCCATCATATTTTGTAACATTAATGTTCAACATAATAATGTTATTATCAGGCAGTACATTCAACTTCACAAATTAGTTTTAAGAGTAATGGGTACAATAAGTATGTGTAAAACCATTGTGTTGAACACTTATATTAGTGCTGCAGCAAACCAGTCTAAAATCAGGACCACCAATGACCCAAAATTAATAAACCTATATCTATATTCATTATGGACAAAAATAACTTCAAGAAAACAGAAAAGAAATATCCATTATAGATACAAAGAATAAGGTATTTTTTCCTTGTTCATAAAGAGAAACTCTTTACCAGTTCCACAAAAATCACTCAACTAATCTCTTTTGTTAACCTATTTGACCTTTCTCATAGACTCTTGACTAACCCCTATTTTCCCCCCTCAACCTCTCCTGACAGTGTCCAATGTGTGTGAGGCCACCCCATGTCAGAACCAGGGTATCTGTGTACCCTTTGAAGGGGTCAGGGAGGGCTACTACTGCTCCTGTGTGGGAGGCTTCTCAGGCTTCAGGTGCCAAACCCCACCCCAGAGTAAGTTAAGCCCATTCAAGGATTCAATTTAATATTAGGTTATAGCTCATTGAGAACAATCACAGGAAAAAATTTGAAGTGAAGTTTGCATCTAATCATTCTATGAAGATTGCAAACAAGGATTTGTTTTGCTAGATGCATTTTCTGAATTAAGTTTTACAGAAAATTTGGTGAGGAAAAATAAGTACTATACCTTCCAGCTCAATAAGTGTGAAGAATATACTCCCTCATGTAGGTTTAATGCCACAGTAGTGAATTTACTGTAAACATAATATGTATAGAGTGGTTACATGTAATTATATTTCATTTTTAAAAGTCAGGAACCACTCTCTAATCAAACTAATATTCTTTCGTATTGTCCCCAAATTACAGTGGGTATTTGCGAAAGGAACCCATGTTTGAACAATGGTACTTGTGTGACGTCACAGGAGGCTAGACAGGGCTTCTATTGCTCATGTCCCTCTGCCTATCAGGGGGACAGATGTGAAATCAGGACAGAAAGTGAGTGTGAAAAATACTGAGTTATGTCTTATCCATAAGATTATGCCTCTGCTTTGACTTGCTGATCTTTTTGAACTGAAACTATGTTCTATGTAGTTGACTATGATAATTACTTCCTATGCAGTGCACCATAAAGAAACTCTGATCCAAATATTATTATAAAGTCTAATTTTGTCTCAATTCTCTACGCATTGCATTAAGATGAATTACTGCAGATAAGCATTTTGGATGAGTGTAGCCATTTACCCATTTTTACCAGAAAAACATATATAAGTGAGTTAAACTATAGAACAAGACAAAAAATAAAAAGTTAAATAACCGTGAGAATATAAAGGAATATTTACCTTTGCCAGCTGGTATCTGCAATGCCGTTCCATGTCAGAACGATGGCACATGCATCTCTTGGCCTAGATCAGATGATGGTTATTATTGTAACTGTCCCCGCGGTTACCGCGGCTACAGCTGTCAACTCCCACCGCAACGTGAGTCTTAGTTATTCGATAACAGTATTTGCAGTGGTATTGCATACAGGAAGAATTGTATTTCTTACATAAGACACCTCATAAATAGAGGAAAATTGTAAATTTGAGAAAAAAAGTGCTAAAACTGAGGCCTGGGCTTCTTAGTAAGCAATTAATCTTACTTCAGCTCATACTTTAATTTCTATAAAACACCAGCCCAATGAACTTTTTCTCAAAACCTGTTTCATCATTGACACATGAAATTTGAACCATGAATAGTCAAAATGAGTAATAAAAACATTAAATCTATTTGTGATGCATTTCGCCGTAGCTGGAATCATCGATATCTGTGAGATTAACCCGTGCATGAATGGCGGGACTTGTGTGCCTTTCGAGGAGTCCAATGGTGGCTACTACTGTACCTGTCAACAAGGGTATAGGGGCTTTGACTGCCAAGTTAGAGATGAGAGTAAGTTGCACCACCTACTTAAGAAAAGTATTTTGTCACAGAATTATCCAACTGATAACTGAAATTTTGATACAAATATGTCAGCTTGCAAAACATTCCTAGCTTAAAATTCAACTAGAACACTTTCTAATTCTTAACTTCCTTTTTTGAAGAAGACCTATATTCATCCTCAATGACCTACTAACATTCTTTTCCCTTGTACCAGCTCAAAACCCATGTGCATCAAGGCCATGTGTTAATAACGGTACCTGCCTTGTGCAGCAGGACCGACCCTCTGGTTACTACTGCTCCTGTGGAAATGGTTTTACGGGGGATACTTGCCAGAATAGAACAATTTGTAAGTCTTGCAGTAGGTTTAATTTTACCCAATTAACATGCACCAATTTCATGATCCATTATTCTCACAACTGTATAACCAAAAATACAGTAGAGAAACAGAGCTGCTTTGGTGCAACCTGAATTTTCTTTAATTAAAATGGAAACTAATTTAACTTATATTTCTTGAAATAAAAGTGTGGAGAAGACACCAAATATATCTTGAGCATGTTGATATAGGAACAGTACAAGTAGATGTCAGTGTATTTTAACTATACAATGTTTCTCTAGTAACATTAATTTTTCTACTAACAGCACTTGGAGGATGTAATTCTGACCCCTGTTTAAATAATGGCAACTGTCGGGACTGGCCAGACTCAGAGGCTGGTTATTACTGTGAATGTCAAAGAGGATTTTCAGGATATAACTGTAGTATAGTACCTCCTCGTAAGTAAAACATTCGTGTTAATAGTGAAACTCTTTAATAAGATTCAATGTAGACATGATTCATAGCAGTAATAAATTTCCTTTTCTGATACAACAGAAATGCTAAAAAATCAACTGTGATCTTTTCATCAGGCAAACTTGGAGAATATAATGATATGCTGGTTAAAAAAAGAATGTCATCATTCTTAAACACACACAATGTACACTTGCAAACTTAACTGCAAAACCTAACAATTAGATTATTTTTCAAAGCTACCGATGCATGTAGCCAAAGACCCTGTCAGAATGGTGGACAGTGTACCCTGTGGCCACGGTCTGATCGAGGTTACTATTGTTCCTGTCCACCAAGTTTTATGGGATATGACTGTGAGGAGGATGTTGAAGGTGAGGCACTGAGTGTGTTTTCATAAATTAAACAGTAGATTTTTGGTTTATTTTTTGTTTAGAGAGATGCACAGATGGACACTAAGAGGTGTCCCTGATTTCTTAAAAGAAATGCACTTAAAACATATTTTTAAACAAATATGAATACATATCATACATGAATATGTAAGCCAGTTTTACTGATTGCAAACTTTGCCATAAAATTTGATTTGGAAAGATTTGATAATTCAAGTGACCTCATCAAAGTACCTGTTCAAAGTGGCAAAAGTTCTTCAGCATATGACAGTGTCATACTTTCTTAATGTTAGAACTTTCTGCCTTTTTACCATGGCTTCAATTAGATCCATGTAGGGTCAACAGGTGTCAGAACAGCGGAAGTTGTTTTGAATGGCCTGGGTCAGTGCGCGGGTTTTTCTGCTCCTGCCAACCTGGGTTTATGGGTGATGACTGTGAGCTCCAAAGGCCACGTGAGAGAAATTGATAATTTTCACTCACTGTACACATAAAGTTAATGTTTGGTCATGAATTTTTCTAAAACTGATTGTGATGGGGCAATACTTAAATAAGAACTTGCTTAAACCCAATATGTTATAAATTCACTTTTTTCACTTTACGAAGCTTTACTGTATATACTACAGCTTTTACAGTAACATATGCATGGAAAAAATAAAACTGATTATAATAGACAATCTGTGCCCCACCATGGCATTACATTTTAAATTAAAAGAGTATCTATTCACATGCTTTAAGAATGTACCTAAAGATTTCCTTTAGAATAAATTTAAGAAAATGCATTAATAAGGCTATTTTTAAAACATACAGCACTATCAGAGGAAACAATGATATTTACTCATTTTTTCTTCCTACCAGAACAAAACCCATGTGCATCGAGGCCATGTCTAAATAATGGGACCTGCCTTGTGCAGCGGGACCAGCCCTCTGGTTACTTCTGCTCCTGTAGGAGAGGGTTTACAGGCGATACATGTCAGACTAGGACACCATGTGAGACTCACTTCTATTTTACAATGTTGCATCTCTGTAGCTTTATGATACACACAACTGCAAAAGTAAAAAATGAAAGTAGCCTAAACCTAGTCAAATTCATAATGATGGATACAGTCAGAAAACCAGTCTGATAGAATGCTAAGGAAATTTGACTTTTTTTCCCATGCAAAAAAACATGCAGATCTTTGAGAAAATGAAATTAAGACTTTTTTTTATATTTTGCTAAACAACCAGTGTCTCAAGGATGCAATACTAACCCCTGCTTGAATAATGGTATCTGCCGAGACTGGCCAGACTCAGAGGCTGGGTATTACTGTGAGTGCAAGTCAGGATACATGGGATACAACTGCAGCATGCCACCTATGCGTGAGTGAAGTTATACAAAATATTAACCTGTTAAAGAGTATATTTGTAACATCTAAATACATAAATCATGGTTAAAAGTTACAAACTCTGCACAATAGATTTTGATAAATTACTTTCAAGAGTCTATTCACACATTACATTCAACACTACATTCAAATGTCAAAGAAAAAAAAAACCATTTCAAAATAAACATAATAAACAAAGATATAAAACTCAAAAGATTAATATATATGTAAGAAAAGTAGATGTAAACTAATATATATAATTGACATTTCCTAGCTGCTGATGCATGTGGCAGGAGGCCCTGTCAGAATAATGGTCAATGTATTCTCTGGGCTGAATCAAATCGCGGCTATTATTGCTCTTGTCCACCAAACTATATGGGATATGACTGTGAGGAGCTTATCCAAGGTGAGGTGCCATCCCTTTTATACAATCAAACAGTACACTTTTAAGATTTCCTCAATTAATGGTATATTTGCAAGTGACAGCTAAAAGGCAAATATTACAAACTGACTGAATAGAGAACAATACATTTGTCTCCCAAAACATTATTGTGCTAAATACAGATCTGACTAAAGTTGTGTTTATTATCATTGATATGTAAGCAGAGGAGCAATACATGTTCATAACTTGCACTGAATAAAAATATATTTTATATCTTTAAATGTTTATCTCTTAATATATTCTTTAAATCTTAATCAAATAATTCTCTTTTTCATCATGTTTCACACCAGACCCCTGTGGGGTGAACAGGTGTCAAAACAACGGAAGTTGTTTTGAGTGGGCTGGGTCACAACGTGGGTTTTTCTGCTCCTGCCGGCCCGGGTTCATGGGTGATGACTGTGAACTACAGCAGCCATGTGAGCACAAAACCATCACTGATTAACTCTCACAACAATAAATATTCCTATAATATCTTATTTCTTATTCAATACATGAACTTCAAATAGCTCCACATACTAATAACATACTAATAACATACTAATCAATGATGACAAGTTGCATAGGTTCTCATTTGAACTTTAGCTAGGACTAGTAAAAGAAGTTAACTATAAAACCACCTATGCAGGTCGAATAAAGTTTTCTATTATGTTCTAAGAAAATGATTAACATTTAAACTACTAACATGTTACTAACCCTGTGTTGCTGTAGCTGCCGATGCTTGCTCTACTAACCCTTGTCAGAACAACGGAGTATGTTCTCTGTCTGATGCCCTGGACTCGGGCTACGAGTGCCTATGTCCATCCGGGTTTACCGGAGACAACTGTGAAGTACCTCCACCCCGTGAGTACAATAAGTTTACCTGAAAATGTTAAATTTTTATCTCTGCACATTGTTCTTTTCTCTACACATCTTCTGATTTACAAACTTTCTATGTGGTTGAGTTATGTTGAAAAATATTTGTTGTGACTAGCACTCAATGTGTTTATGTGTTACCCAAGCTGCTTATGTGATATTTTCCTTGAATATTCATCCAAACCTTTGTTTTTATTGCAGGAGCTCCAATAATTGTACTTATGATTTGTGTGCGCTATTTTTGTATTGCTTCACTGACTATTTGTACTTATGTTTGTTTCTGTTGTTATCATGAATGCACTTTGTATTAAATGTTACCATTATTTCAATTATATTTCCATTGATGCATGTTCAAAAAACCTCTGTATGATTACATTGAAGAAATCTGTTACTGTTTACTTGGGAAAACATGATTAAGTTTTCTGACTGCATAGCTCGAATGCAATATTAGATTTACTGTAATAAAAAAAATCACATGAATCTTTAACAATGGTCAAATGTGTTTCCATTGATGCGTCTTCACAAACCCTATGTGTGTTTATATTGAATAAATCTGCATCTGTTTATTAAGAAAAAACAAGGTTAAGGTTTCTGACTGCATAGCTCAAATGTAATATTAGATTTACTATAATATAAAGTTATGTGAAACTTTAACAATGGTCATGTTATGTATTTTAGGACAAACCGGTTGTGACGGAAACAGATGTCAGAACCAGGCTCAGTGTGTGGCCGGTAACTTCGGTTCTCTTCCCTACCGCTGTGATTGTCAACAGGGATTCACTGGCACATACTGCGAAAACGCAGGTAAGAATAGTTGAATTTGATAATCCAAATGTCTTATGTTTCCTTTAACATAAAATGGTTCAGTTGTGCAGGTAACTCTCAGTTACTGTTCTCTGGTATAACCATGACAATCATGCTTGGTGCAAGGAATTAATGGTATCTACAATTAAATGAGTGCTTTTCCAATTTCTTGCTAAAGGTTTTGAAAATTATGTTTGATAATATCATATAGGCTACTAAAATAAACTCACATTGCATTTATTGTGTTAGATCTAATAGCTTTGGATTAATCTTTCTGATTTTTAACTTATATAACTCATCTCATTAAAATGAAGCTGATTCATAATTTTCATCAGTAAAGCTGACATAAGAACAACCAAACATTTCCAACAGAGTTTTTTTACCCATCGGCCATCTGAATCCCCTTGGTGGTTTATTGAAGCTCTTTTGAGAGATATATGTGCTGTGACAGCTTTTTCACCATTCAACTTTCAAGGCTGTTGAGTAACACTCACAAACATATCAAAAAATCACAGAAAAATTGTCAACAAGTTTTCCAAAATGCAAACTGCTCAATTTAGCTACAATATGAACATTCTTTGAGGAAATAGCCTTCTTGCATAAACTATGCCCTTACTTCAAATTTACTCATCAAAGGATTGCTATGTGTGTCTGCTTCTTGCTAGCCACCCGGGCTTGTGATGCTAATCCATGTGAGAACGGTGGCACATGTAACCGGTGGGACCAGTCTCCCGGCTACTACTGCTGGTGTCGGCAGGGCTATTCGGGCTATAACTGCTCTGATAGGACAGGGGCAGGTAACAAAGCACACCAGCAAATCACTCTGTCTCACATCCCACAATTTCCAGAATTATGCAGTTTTCTTCATTTGAAGTTTATTTCTTTCTTTGAACAAAGAGCTATAGTTGATCACCTTTTTTCCCACTCATACTGTTCATCTGATTAGTAGTACATTAGATCACTACTTTTGACTATAAAAACATCAAACCTAAACTATCTTTTCAAGTAATAAGTAGTTTGCAGTGTTACAATCAAATATATTAGTTTAGTTCTTGCATGGAAAACCTTTCAACCTCAAACCTTTGAATACAAAGGAAATAGACTAATTGCTCAGTTATGGTTTAACTAACACAAAACTAGCACTGTCTGACTATTTGTTACATATTATACACTTCTGTATCATTAAGAGATAGTTATAGAAGTACATATCCAAAGGAGCTATGTAGCTTGAGTTATCGGCAGCACAACAACATATTGTTTTACCTGTAATCTCTTACATTCATATACAAATTTACGTAAAAAGATCTAGAAAAAATAATGTAACTATCAGAAGGAATAAGTATAATCGAAATTTCATACTTAAGAAATATATATTTTGTTCGATTTGCATACTTACCCACAATACTGGTTTGACATTTGAAGACTTTTGAATCATCAAAGTGCAGCTATTCAAAGTACACATGTGTGTAAAATCTATGAATTTCAATACTCACAAGATATCATGGTTATCTCCATCTATTTTCTGTGATCTTCTTGTTTGAATAGAGATATATAGATATTTGTTCATGTTACTGTCTATCGGTCTAGGGTAACTGTTAATCTTCCAATTTTAATCAAGTTAAGCTTAAATTATGCTTTCTTTTGAAATGTAGTTAAATGTTTAAAAAAGTATATGTAAAAACATGAAATGAATCATTTCATTCAATTTCAGTAAGATCTTGCGACAGCGGTCCTTGTCGCAATGGCGCCACCTGCTCAAACATTCAGAATGGCTACGTTTGTCGGTGTCCATCAGGCTTTGAAGGTTTCAACTGTGAGCGAATGACAGGTCAGTGATATGTATTCTCATTCCATATATTTACACATACTTGTTCTATTGATTTTCATCATTTTGTGTTTTATCAATCATTGACCCTCTTGATAACTGCTATTTTCTCTATAAAAGGGTTCAATGCAGAAGGATGCCGAGACAGTGGAAAATGTTCATTTCACCTTTTATTTCCAAATGATTATTTCTCTAAGCGACACTGACTATGCTTCTTGAATTTATGGCCTTCCTTGGCTCTCTTGAGTTTCCAAATTCTGCATTACTGACTTAATGCTGCTTCGCATCAATCTATAGTTAGGACAGATATATCCTATGGCATAAATAATCCAAATTGCCACCAAATGAACAGGTTATAAGAAAAAACTTTCTAACAAAATCTATTTAGGATATCACTTTGGAAACAAGGCACAGATACCTGTTTCAGTAAGCACCTTAGCAGTTGGTCTTTTCAACCTTTGTCAGCCTAACAGTTAAACTGACAACCGTCAGTGGAATCTGCTACCCAAAAAGAAACTCTTGGACATCATGATCTTGAACAGATAGCTAGATCTCCCTCTGATATTTTGAGCAGACTTGCTAAGGCAATACCCTTTACTAAGCAATTGTATAACACTTGTATTCTTCCCCACATAGAAGTAACGCCTTGCGAAAATAACCCTTGTCTTAACGGAGGGATGTGTATGGTACGCGACAGCGCCCCTGGCTACATGTGTATGTGCCTTCCCCAGTTCAATGGCACCAATTGCGAGAGACTCGAAGTGGTTGCCCGTAAGTGCCCGCGTCAACTTCTCCTTAACAGCATTGAATTCCCAGACCATGTAAAAGAGGCCTAAGAAATGAGGATGTTTTGTTCTCTTAGTTCTAAAGAGACCATATTGATTGTGTTACATCCATGTGCAGTAAAGATACAGTAGTCAAGATATCTGATGCGGTCCACGAAACCATGTAGAATCACAACTGTGCTTAGAATCAACAAAGCTTAGTCCAACAACATTAACATAATCAGCACAATTATTGTAGTTTAAAACCTGAGAAATAATTAGATTAACCCTGTATACAATCAAATCAGTATCATCCATGCAATATCACTGCTGAATATAAAGCTTATTCCAATACTGCTGTATGCTAATTAAGTCACATCTTTTCACCGATAGTCATTTTTCATACTATAGCCATTTATTTTACCATAATGCGACATTTCCACTTGGCGACTAATCCCCACTTTACTCCACCAACTAGTGTTAACCCTTTCCAACCCTGGCGACTAGAGCTTGGATGACAAACTATTTTAACAGGGTTAAAACTAGTCGCTGACTTAGTCACTTTTAGTCGGCTCGTGGAAATGCCGCTTTAGTCATGCATAAGGACACAACCCTGACTAACCTAACCTTCTTCATTTTTCTCACCCTCATGGCCCCTCACACCCTCTTAGGCCCTACACCCTGTGACATTCGCCCATGTAAAAATGGTGGCACATGTGTCATGTGGTATATAGGGCAGAATGTGGGCCATTATTGTCAGTGTCCAGAAGGGACCTCCGGTGCCAATTGCCTCTTACCAGGGGAAGGTGAGTTGTAGTGGTTAAGGCGTGAATGATGTTGGCCCTTTTTGTGTTTTTTATTAGGAGTGATGCACTTTATGTTACTCTCTATTCAGAGTGATGCACTTTTTATTTGTGCTGTTTTAGAGTGATGCACCTAGTCTTAATCTAGTGTTGGGAGATGTCAAAATGTTCCATTTAATTCCACAAACTTTCAAGAGAGGTAGACAAGAGAATAATAATGAATTTAAAAAAGTCTCTAACAGACACCCTTCATTCTCTCAGAACTGCAGACAGAAAACAAATCTCTTTGTTACCCAAAAGTGGCAGTTTAAGAGCAACTTCATGTTACAAATCTGATTTTGTAGTTCACAGGTTTTATTGAAGGCTCTTATCAAAGTCTCCTCTCGGTGTGTTGCTTCAATGGTGTATTTGATGTCTCTCTGCTACTTCACATCATATATGTGGAGTAAATATTAGTATGCTGATGTGTTACTGCTTGAAGTCCTATAACCTTGCAATGCTTTTTTTGTCCAGTCACACTATCATACTTCCAAAATGGCATAGCAATTCCTCTTCAAATTTGTCATTTTCATTTTTTTTTTACTTGAAAAACCTCTTATTACATACTATGTTGAGAACGAAAGGCTTCTACATCCTCCAAACGGCAACAGTGAAGTGGGGGTAGTCCACTTTCCAACACAGTGCTTATTACATATTATGTCATTGGGTCAAAATTTACCGTCTAAGATCTTTGACATATAGAATCATTATTAATTGTTATGACTTTTAGGCTGCATATCTAGATAATAATTCATTGCATATGATTAATGCTTCACATGTTTTAGATCGCTTAATGATATAATTACAGTCATTGTGATGAGTGATGTATTTTGCATGGCCAAAAACTGAGTTAGATTTAAGTTTCAGCTAACAAAACACACAGAAGGATCCGTGTTCGTAATTTTTGCATGAAGTTGACAGCACATTTAGGGGACCGCGGCACTGTTGGCACTTCAGACAAACATCAATATTGCTTGTGTGCAAAGTTTTACCTACAGTGCCCAAATTGCATGGCTTTTTGTTTTACCCGATTGGTCAGACGGTTTGACCAATGTTTTGTCCTGAACTGTTGCAGCAATTCGGTTTTATGGGCACTTGTGGATAGTTCACTGTGTCTCTTTTGTCTTTAATGTGTTTGAACTTTATCTTTGTACATAAATATCTTTTCCTTTTCAGTTTTGTTACTGTAGCTGTGTGATTAATTTTTTGTATGTGTTAGCAGGGCTCAACATTAAGTACTGCCCACCTACCAAGGGCAGGGAAAACTTGACATAATTTATAGTGGTTAAATGTTAAGATCCACCTCCCCGAAGAGGAAGGTAAAAACATAGGGTAAAAGTCTGCTAAATGGTACATAATAATATTTGAGCAAGTTATAAACTCAAAATATTGGCCAGGTGAATTTCTTGGTCATTGGGGTAACTACTATAAAAACCTTAATGTTGAGCACTGTGTTAAGTTTCTGTGTGGGGTGTGTTTTGCATTAATATTGTTGTTATGTGTATCTTGATACTTCCTTTAGTGGTATGGATTGCTAAAAGAACTCTAAATTAAGTGATATATTTAAACTTCTAAAAGTCTTCTAGTGACAAAATGTGGATATTTTGGTGTAGACAATGAAAATCCTTAGATATTCCAAACTTCAGGCATTTTTCTGGAAACACAAAAGTAGACCAAAATTGGGATATTTGGCTCTAGGGCTTAGCTCAAGTTTAAAACAGAAACTTCGTCAAAATATCCCCTTAACATTTAACTTCCCATCTTCATCTGCACTTGCTCCAATATAGTCCATCCCCAAAGGGTAAAATGGAAAAGTTAGTGTTCTCTTCATAGAACTATTGTTCATTAAATGACATAGGCCTTGACAGGGGTTGGATATCTAAAATCTTTAGAAATATAGATACTAAAGGAATCATTTATGAAAATGATATATGATACCAACAAATAGCTCCACAATAGAAAAAAAATGCACAGCACATTCTGGGCTCAAGCTTCATCAATATGATTGACAACTTTTTCAGGGAATAATCAGGAGTGTCCCTTCAACCCATGTCAGAATGGAGCCACCTGTTCCATTGACACATCGGTCGACATCGGTTATCGCTGTACATGCCCGCCCGGATTCAGCGGACAGTTCTGCAGCACCCGATCAGGTAAGAATTCATACATAATACAATTCACATGGTTCACAGGATTACTGTTTAAATATTGCAATGCTGAAAAGTTTGGGCTATATGATCATTTCCCTAATGACTGGATGGATCGAAACCACTGAGGTATGAGGATAATTATCAAGAAGACTATTAAATTTTAGTGAATGTCTTGACGGTACAACCAATGGAAAGATTAGCTATAGTATGATGGTCATCCCCAAAATGGTCTATCCAATAGCAGTATTGGGCAGTAGTGTTTTCAAAACTTTATTCAGTTTGTTTAATTACTAATATGTGCAATCTCATGGTTGCAATGATAATATTTTGAAAACCTCTGAAATATTGTTAGGATTTAATTACGATTAAATCAGGCCACCTCAAAGTGAAAACGCTTTTTCATTTCAAACTCAATATTTCTTTTATAGTTTCTTTCATAATGTTTCTAATGCAACAATATTGTATTTACATTGGAAGACATAAATTAACTCATATATCTCATAACCAGTTTTTCTCGTCAATACTTTGTTATGATGAGTGTTTTACCCTTCTGAAATGTCTTTGCTTTTGCATTTTATTTATTTCCCTCACAGCTGGTAATCCCCGTTGCCTTAGAATTAAAAGGTGCTAACTCCACTTTCCCCAGTGAGACCACAATTTGAGAGAGAGCCCTTAGAATGAAAACTACATGTTTCTGTTGGTCCCTCTAAAACTATTCAAGACTATGTCTTTATATTTGGTATATGTTCATATATTAGTAATAGAAACATGATAGATGTAGTTTCAAATAAAAAAATCGAATGCATTTAAAGATAATTGACTTAGCACCTATTGACGGTCTAAATCCTAAGTGTAATAAAGCACTAATGTGCCTTAGTGCCTTATAAGGATTGAACATTCTGGGACCAATGAGCAGAATGCACCGTGTAAGAAGGTACTAAACCTGCTTAGCACCTTATAACGCAAAAAACTAAAGATACAAATATGGTTATACCTTGTATTGTAAGGCACTAACTGCAGTTAGCACCTTTTAAAACTAAATAATTGAGGCGTCTATGAAGAAGCATACTGTGTAAAAAGGTGCAAACTCCTACTTGGGAGCTTATAGCATGTAAGACTAAAGATACAAATGTGATAATATTTGGTATTATAATGCTCTAACTTCTGTTAGCACCTCATGAAGTGAACATTTAAGTACTGTAATGCTATGCATTTTCATGGGAAAAGGTTCCAACTGTGGGTAATACCCTAAATTGCCTATTAATATACACCTTTATCTCTTTCCTGACACAAGGCATACTTATGAATTGTGCTTTTTGGTGCCATTTCTGCCTGAAAGATTTCCCTACAGGCCTTGAGGGGCAATTATCTTATCCATATTTGCACAATGTGTTCCTGACAAAAGAATAAATCCTGATCAAAATAAACAAAAACATAAAGCAAATCCCAATGTGAATGGTTTTATACACACAAAACAAGAAATCTGTGTAACTTACAAATTATTTGGATTTATGGAAATTTTAGGGTTTTATGTGAATTTTAAAGAATGTTGCAGTTGATACATTAACCCTTTAGGGTAGCCGCCCAGAAAAAACAGCTGTTTTTCCGTAATTTTTCCTTGTTTTTCCATGTAGAACACTGTGACATGACATTATATTTAACATACATAGGCGTCTAATATATTGTTTAAAAGGTGATGAAATTTCCTAATCAATGCTGTAGACAAGATTTTTATAATATTAGTTAGTAGGAGTCGGCCATACTTTGAACTTCATAAATGGTAAGGAAAATAGGGAATTCCAAGAGGAAATCCATAGGAATCCTGGAGAAATCTGGCATTTAATGAATATAGTCTCTGGGGTCTAAAGGGTTAATCCACCTGGCGTCTTTACTGTGGTGATGCATGAATGCATCTAGCATCCATGCATCCATCTGTTTCATTATAGTTTGAACCAAATACATGCTATTATACTATCTCACAATTACACATGATTGGTCACTTACAAAGAAAACTTTATTGTTCAGGTGAAATTCAGTTTAGAATATATCCAGGGTGCTCCATACAAGTGGGCAAAACAAATAATCTAATCAAACATGTTCCTGTTTAACCCCTTAAACCCTATTGTGAAAATTTTATGAATTATCAGGCGAAATATGTGAAATAACTTGAAATATCTAAACACTTGAGAAGTGACCTGAAAATGGTTGACATTGAGTATCTCAAAGTGTTAGGTTGCCTCATACAACAACAGAACACTCTGCCTTTGTGGATGGCCACTGATGACAAAGATGCCATATTTTTGTCTAAATACAGATTTCTATATAATTATTTTGCTTGAATACCATTTTTTTAAAATCCCCTTAATTTGAAAAGAAAATTGTATTTGTATCAGGTACCACCAAGTATTTATGTACAATATTTCATATACATATGATTTGTTTTGGTATCAGAGCTTTAATACTGAAGTATAGACTATATTAGTTGTTACTGCAATAACATATGGAAATGTTGTTTCAATACATTTCATATTATTCATGCTTGAACAGTGGCCTCTCTGATCAAGCAGCAAGAATACATGCATATGGTGGAAGAAGTTAGACTGTTGGCTGATAATAAAATCAGTGGAGGTAGACTAACTTAAATATACAAACGTGTGCAAATTGGGGCTGGATGTGGGAGGTGCCAGAATTAATCACTGACTAGTGGTGGAGCTAAGGAAAGATGGCTGCTAGACAAGCTGATGAAGTTATGACACTAGGTGACCAGTAGTTGTCTGGCTTCTCTTGGGGTTCAGGTGGAGGCAGCTTGACAGCATAGGAGCGACCATGGGTGGAGTGTTGAGTCTTTACCTAGCTTGAAACTTAGAGCATGTGCAGCAGACCTTTAGAATGTCTTGGTTCACAGGCCTTCCATCCAAAACATGTGCTGATATGAGGAGGACCAGGTGGCACCTTACACTGTCGGAATAGGGGCTGGAAAAGGCAATAGTAGGGCAGCACCCTTGGTGGTGGGGTATAGCATTATACTATCACCACATTGTGAAATCTGACTGACTTTCAGCTGGCCCCAATCAAGCTGTAGGGGTGAGGGAGATAAAGGTCTATAAAAAAAATCCCTCCTGGAGATGAACTTAACATTGTCATACCTAAAACGGGTATGGCATTCTATTATTCAGAAAAATGTTATTCTTTAAATCTATTTCATTATTTTATATATAATTTCAAAATATACACCACTATACCTTTATTATTATATATTTTCATCAAACAATAGCCTTTTTATGCTCCACAGGTTAATTATACATATCAATTACTTAAATTAGCCATATAGCACTCCTGCTTTGAGGCTAGGCTAAAGGTAAAACAATAACCCTGTAGCCCCCATGTGGAGCTGTGGAGCCCCCTACTCTGATTGGTCCTACAGGTAAAACAATAACCCTGTAGCCCCCATGTGGAGCTGTGGAGCCCCTATTCTGATTGGTCAATAGTTAATAAAAGGCTATGCACACACCCAGTCTCTCTCTCTTGGAGGCTGGGCTTGGAGCTGGACACATCCCTAAACATTAGCACCTGACTTTGGTCTTTTGTTCCTACTTACACTACAACACTAAGGTAACCTTTAGTACACAGGGATATACTATTCTGAAACTTTATCATTCAAAAGCTCTACCACTTTTACAAAGCTAGCTCACCCAAAATTATAACCAACAACTTTTAGCTTGAGAAAGTTACTTTTCTTACACAACAAAAGTAACTTTCCACAACATGATCCCTATCACCAAAGCTGTGCACATCGAAAGCACTCTACTCTTAGATAATGATGAAGAATCAAAACAAATGTGACCAAAATATTAAAAATGTAACAAGGCACATTAACAAGGTAAATAGAGGATCTAAGAATATGTGTTTGTGTGTATGGAGTAAAGAGGCCTGGTCCAGCAGTACAGCCGGCTATTGGAAGAAGCATACGGAAAAGACGTACACTGTCATAGTTGTGAGTCTCTTTCTACCAGTGTGTACTGAGGGTTCCCTCTCAGTTGGCAGGGAATGCCTGTGGGCTAGGCCTTTATGTTGGGATGCAAATCCAGATTAGTCATCCAAGGGACTGGTAGAGAAGGCAACCCTAAAGGATGAACTGAGATAGGCTATATTTGTTCTCAGACAGAATGAGCAAGAGGGACCACTCATGAGGTGGCCGTGTTTTCCAAGTGAAGCAATCCAGTAATAGTAATTAGTTACCAAAAAGTATGGCAGGTGGTTTGTTTTGGAAAGATGGAAGGACCAGTCAACTTGGAGGATGGGTAGTGTAGAGCTGGGGGCCAAGCAATGGGGGCAAGGTTAGAGACTCTTGTCCCAACCTTATTGCAGTCGGGTTACCCTTATCCATTTGAATGCAGGGCCAAAAACTCTGAGGTTCAAGTCTATCATGTGTCCATGTTGGTGGTGGCAGGTCTGGCCCTGAATCTGGAGGTAGTGGGCAAGGTTTGATCAATTTTCAGGTTGTCCTGACACCATTCCTCCGACTTCATGAGTCACCCTGCTGACAGCAGCTTGCCTAGAGGAACAGAAACCATGGAAGATATGGTACCATATTCTGCCACCTTGAGGGGATACCAAGGGAACAGATATCAATACAGTTGTCAGCAGAATGTCCATGGTTGAGGGTGCTACTATCTCAGACGGAGGATAGATGGACTGTGACCAATACTGATCAACCCAACAACTGTCAGGTCAAGATGCAGGTTGAGAGCAAGGCAGAGCTAATCTTGAGTGAATCATGCTTTTTGTAGGGCATACCAGGAATTACCTAAACGGCATCTCTGGAGCCAGGAATCCCTTTTAAAGCTTTAGCTACTTGTGTGACTCCAGTGACCTGTCCATTAATTGCTTCTGTAGTAAAGGCAACCCCAATGGAGTCTGTACTGCTGATTGTTACTGGGCCATAACAAGCCACTCATGGACACAGCAATGCTTCTCTAGGATGATGGTTTTGTCTTGTGTCCAGGGTTTTTCTATTTCTCCTTTCATGACTTCCTATGTGGTTACATGATGGGATGAGGTCCCTCCTTGTACCCTTGACAATTGACTGACCAAGCACCCTGGTTATTTCATCACAGGCATCAACAGGTAGTGCCCCCTGTGGAGAGGGATTCAGGCAGGAAATTGTAGAACTATCAAGACAGTGATTAGGCCAAGTCTAGGAGCATCGAGTGGGTGCACACCAGCGTAACAGTGTTATTGACCTTGCAAGATATGGGGTGAAGGCACCCTGAGATGTACACCATACCTTCTCTAGGATTATACACCCTCTGGGAAGATGGAACCACTGCTACACTGAGTGATAAGTGAGACCAACTCACAGGGTAAGGATTTCCCCCACCCTCTATGGTTGTTCATTGAGGCTGACAATCCCACCATGACTGACAACTAACTTCCAGTGGGCTAGTGGAGATCTGTGTTTCCAGAGTCTGTATTCTCCATCTTCTTTAGCAGCCATTCCAAATCTGATGTTGACATCACCACCTTAGCAGACTAGATGTTGCCAACTAAATCTGTCAGATTGTCAGTTTCAGGAAAAAGCCGTGTCCAATTCTAGATCAGGTTGAAATTGGCACAGCCAAGGTAGATGTTCGGCCTAGTCCTTGGAGCATGGACATGTTTCCAGAAGGGGCAGGACCACAGCCCATGGCAGCCTTGAGGGTAGTTTTTATCAGGAATTGGCACTCTCAGAGTTCCCAAAGATCACCCTGTGGGGGACCGGGGTGGGGCCCCTTTTGGAGCTCCCTGTGAAGAATGTTTCCCCAGTATCCCCTGCTTGTTGTAAGAGATGGCTAAAAGGGGCACCCTGTGTCCCCAATAGGGTTATCAAAGGCTGGATGTGTGGTGTCCCTTCTATGGGACATTAAAGACTCCTCGCCACTCTCCAAAAAGAGTAGGGTATTGAACCCAGTGGTGGGTTTCCCCTAAATCATATAGATTGAGTCACCATCTATGTGGTATAAAACTAGCTGCAAAGCTTTACCTTGTGCATTCTGGTAAGAGAACCCAGAAGGGTTGGCCAGATGTTAAACTAGCCCAACCATCAAATCCCTGAAGATGACCATGGACTACAATGCATTTCTCAAATCTGGGACATGTCCACAGCCTGCAGTGATTCATTGCGCTATTAGAATCATTCTTGATTAATCAAACAAATTTTACTGGTCAGTACCACAACCTATAGCACCCTTCTTGGAACGTACCCAGCAATAGAAGAAAACAAGTTAATCTACATTATGGAAGAGTCAAAATGGTACAAGTCAGCTTAATAATACCTATCAGCCTGCAGGGATTGCTGTCAGATGGAAGCAGGGTTCTCTTGGGTTCTCTGGGGAACACAGCCATCCAACTAGATATTTACAGATGAAAATCTATTTCAAGAGTGGTAGTTTACTCTAGCTGAGGGACTGCTGCTCTCTAGGTGTTGGCTTTGTTGTCCTTCATCTAGGATACAGCATGCTACTTTATACTTAGCAATATGATGTAGTATGGTGAAGTTATAGATACCAGGGACTCTTCTCTGTCTTCCTGTGGAGAGCTTTTCATTAGATTGTCAAACACTGTTTAATTTAAAGGTTATATATTTCAAAATCAGTAAGTTCTATGTCTACCTAAAACACGCTACTACATTATGTTAAACCCTTTCTCTTAAAGAAGTGAAGGGTGTAATAATTCATACCTGAGGACAGTTCTTGGACAAGACCTAAAGGTCTTAGGGGATTCGAGCACCCTTTGACCCAAGTGTTGCAGTGGCCAAACAAGAGCCCCAGGAAGGGGCATTGAGGACTGCCCTGAAGTAGATGTAGTTCTCGGCCCCAAAACACAGTTACCTAATATTGAGTAACTTATGAAGCCACAGGGCATTTTTCAACACACTCCTTATATCTTTTTGAATAGTTGACTTGAGCCCAAAATGTGAACACCCCAAAACCCCACAAAACCTAGGGTTGATCATGTCACATGTGTTTAGAAAAGGTATAAAGTACACAAATATTTCAGCAGCAAGTGAAAAATGATAAAAAGAAAAAACTTAAAGAAAATATAACAAATGTGCCACCTCCTATCCATATATTTACTGTATTAAGTAAAGTAATCAGCTATTTATCTATGGATGTGAATTATGTAAAAATTGTTTTTCCCATTAAACCCATGCAATGTTAGACAGTGAATTTTCCATTAATGATGATTTTAAAGATTTTCATTAATCCCCATGCAGTGATGGATTTAGAAGGGAATTAGGGAGATATGCATGCCCCCTCCCTGATTTTTGGCAAAATGTTGCATTTTTGTATGTAAAATTCTTGAACCAGGACAGGAGGGTTTAGCTAAAATCTTTACTATATGGTGCCCCCCATTCAAAAATCTCTGGATCTGCCCCTGCCCTGCACCTATCAAATGAACCTATGGGTTTCACGAATTTGCCATTTGAAGTGAATAAGAAATTAGACCAGACAACTGTGTTTAGCTTCAAGATATAATTCTTATTTCTAAATTTAACTATTCAAGAGCCCCATCATTATGTTTATACCCTTTATGTTAACAAATGGAATTGTTAATTTCCATTATTTTTCCTTTTGTAAGGCTTTTTGGTGGATTAAAATGATTTGACACTAGATATTTCTCAGTCACTGGCTTCATTTTGTATTGTTTAGAAGGACCTAATCCAGCTTTCATCAATGTTAAGTAATGACACTAACATATTTAAAGAATATGCTTCTAATAATAAGGGCCTAATTATACTTAGTACCTTATAACACTGAGCAATACTCCTAAACAGCTGGTCCTCACATTCTTTTAAAAGGGTCATATCTGGATAGGTTTCTTCTAATACTGAGTGGTTGTGGTTCTTTATATGGAAAGGAGTCTGTTTATATTACCAAACAGACTTAGCTCCTTATAACACTAAACAATTATGGTTCTTTATAGGGAAAGGAGTCTGTTTATATGGTACCAAACGGACTTAGCTCCTTATAACACTAAACAATTATGGTTCTTTATAGGGAAAGGAGTCTGTTTATATGGTACCAAACGGACTTAGCTCCTTATAACACTAAACAATTATGGTTCTTTATAGGGAAAGGAGTCTGTTTATATGGTACCAAACGGACTTAGCTCCTTATAACACTAAACAATTATGGTTCTTTATAGGGAAAGGAGTCTGTTTATATGGTACCAAACAGACTTAGCTCCTTATAACACTAAACAATTATGGTTCTTTATAGGGAAAGGAGTCTGTTTATATGGTACCAAATAAAGTTAGATCCTTATTAGACTGAAGAAAAAGGTCTAAAAGGGGCAAATATTTTAGTGCTATATGGATTCATTCAAAACCTATCAAATATACATTTTGATGCTTCAATTAGGGGTACTTAAAAACATTTGTTTGGAATTATTTTTTAACAGAACATTAACCATCACCCTTAGATTTGATTTTGATCAAAATCTCATTTAGCACCTTATAACACCAAAACTGACTTAGTACCTTATAATTCTAAAGCAACGGTATGTCCTATCCTTAGATATATCATTCTACATCTTAGCATTCCAATTATACTGCAGCATCATAACTATGAGCTTTCTGCAACAATTTTCATGCATTGGAAGCAATCATACTATAGATAGCAACTTAATGCTTGCAACAGTGCTGCAATTATACCATCTATTTTGCTTATTTCTTTTCTTTTGCTGTTTTCAAACCTGTCGACTCATGCCTTCGTTCCAGCTCTCCCATGCGATAACCAGCCATGCCTTAATGGAGGAAACTGTATCAATCGTGAGGATGGCTTTGAATGCCAATGTCCCTCAGGCTTCTCAGGCCAAACCTGTGAAACACGACGTTAGTATTGTGTGCCCCTAGTATATGTAATCAGAATTTTTTTTTAAGTATATCTATATTTGGTTAATGTTTTAAAAGCCACTAAAAACCAATAGACCTTTTTCTTTAGGGCGTGGCGACCCCTGGTGAAGTAAATGGAACCAATGGTTTAGGTCATTTCCCATAGTTAACCTATATGAGGTGAAGCGTATAGGTTAACTATGGGAAATGACCTAAACCAGTGGTTCCATTTACTTCACCTGGGTGCACAACACTCTTAATGAAAAAATGCTATATCTTAGTATGTTTTCCCTGTCCCTAAGTAGTGAAAAGTGCTCATGTAAGCAATTATTAGGTTGAATACTCTACTGAATCAGCTTTTTGGCTGATAAATCTAAGTTCTAAAAGAGTGCTATTAATATAATTATTTTGCAAGAAAATATGAATCATTTCAAACAGAAATCCATTGTTTTTAAACTAATGTTGAAATGTTATTCTTAGGTACATAATTTTTGCCTGCACCTCATCAGAAAATAGCAATTATCATTAGTTTTTTTAGGACTGCACCCGTTAATTTTGTTTTCTGTTTTGTTAACTAGTGCAGATCAGTATGGTCAAAATATTTAATAATGACTCACATTACATATTCTTAAGCCTGCTAAACCTAAGTTTTAATAATTTTCCTTTTTTATAACAAATATAACAAACCAACAAGCATTATATTACATAAAAAAAATCTTAAAACAAAGTAAACACAAACAAAAAAACTATGTACATTTTAAGAAAAAGGTAAAATGAATAAAAAAAAATGCCTAATTAATTGTGCTTGCAGCTTCCCAGCCCTGTGACCGTAGCCCGTGCCTTAACGGTGCCGCATGCACTAACCGCGGCACTGACTATGAGTGTACCTGTGTTGGTGCATTTACAGGCAGAAACTGTGAAGTATCTCAAAGTTAGTATTGCATAAAATGGTCTAAACGGTCACCCTAAATGCAGTGTGACTGATCAAATGAACTGTAAATGTGAAATTTGAAATCTATCATTTTATCTTTATAATCATTTAATTTCAATATTTATAACTCAAAGAAACTTTTGGAAAAGCATTATTATTTCAATGTTATTAAGTATTTCTTTTCGGTTCAAACAACATGTATGCTATTCAAATAAATATAGAAGGTAATTTCCATAAACTCTCATTATCATGATAAGATATGATAAAGGCTATAGTTTGTTCACACAAATATGTCTGGTAAATTTGTTGTAATATCTGGTATTATGACCATATCTAAACATTATCTTGCTGAAAATCACTTTAAATCTAAATTGGGAGATTAATATGTCACACTATCAATTATTTCATGGGTATTTTCCCTAAATTCACTTATACTAAATAATAAGCTTTGAAACACAAGCTTTCACTTAAAAAATTCAAACTTAATATCTTGCACTATTCTAATGATTGTGCATTTGTTCGCTATAAGTATGACACATCATTAATTCACATAAGCCATTGGTCAAAATTCATTGAGAGCAAAAATGTTATATTGGGTAGCTCTTTGTCAACACTTGAAATTTACAAATTTCCTTTTTATAATCTGTAAAATGCATTTTGCCCTTATTTTCATAACTGGTTAGGTTAAATGGTCACTAACCAATGTTTATTTTCCATTGATCACTAAAGGTACCAGTGACTAACAATCTCTCTCTGAGGTTATTTTGCCAAGACCTAACTAATAATTGTCAAAACATTGGTAGGTTACTGATTAACCTAATCAGTACTGAAAATACGGAGCTTGAATCATCAGACCCTTCCATACAAGAAATATTATAATTATCATATCATACAAATGAAAAATTTAAAAGATACAATTTTGAAAATGTGGTTCCCTGCTGGCTTCTATGTTGCTACATGTGCTTTGCTTCAATGCAATTCACCCAGGTACATGCTCAAACCAGCCATGTCTAAACGAGGGTAGCTGCTACCCCTGGGAAAATGGCCCTAGGCCCTACTATTGCTACTGTCAAGATGGATTTATGGGAGAAAACTGTGAACAAGCCATTGAAAGTAAGTCTTGGATGGTGCCAAAATGAAAATATATTAAAATATTATGGTTTGTCTTAGTCAAATGTGCAAATATATCTGTCATAATGGTAACTCTTCAAAAGCAGGCTTCTCAAGTAACAAAAATGCTATTCTTGAACAGCTCATATGATAAAATGTTTTCAGAAGAACAATTGACTGATAAATCATTTATAAAATTAAATGTATTACCTAAATATTTTGCAGATGTATACAAAAATATTGTAGTGATTCTCTACATCTGAACTAAGGGTAGTAAACTTAAACTAAAATTAGCTGAAACACCAAATTACAATTGAATTGTTCTCAAATGCAATTTGATGTATGGTATGATTAAGAACATGTATTCCCCTTATCCGTGTCATCAAGTTAGTTTAAGAGCATTATTACTGCCTCAATAACTATTCACATTCTAAGATCACATTTCACTCTAAAATACAAAAGTGGACTCTGACTGCAAGCTTGCAATCGTCTAGAACACTTCTAAAGGGATGACTGACTGGTTACACTAGTGTCAAGTGTAAAGTATGGATAAAACATGATGTGTAAGCAAAATCAAGATGAACCAAAGAAAGTAAAACCCTTCCACCAAGAGATTTTTAAAGTTGTACAGTGGTTCCACCTGGTGAGAAAAACGAAATCCCTCCAAATTAAAAAAAATATCATTTTGTCCACTAATATATGTTAAATTCCAATTCAGACATTCAAATTTCATTCGTCTAAATACAAAATCAAGTTGCTCTGAAAGAAGACATTCATAAAGGAATATGCAGAACTTCATTAGTGAAGGTTACAACTGGATCCAGCAATAATGAAGTTCTTGTAGGTTTCTAAAAGTGAAACTCTTCCCCTCTGCCCCACTTACATAAAAATAATTAATGAACATGGTGACATTTGTTCTTTTTGATTTTATTGTTTTATGATGGTTCAGGGCTCATGATTAAAAAACATTTCAGAGGTCTGTGATGGATTTTCATTTTTGAGTAAGCAGTCAGTAATCCCTCTAATAACCTGATAAGCATTGGAAAATAACAAAGTACTAAAAAAGCAAAAGTTTTCCTTTTTTTTCACTCAACTACATAGGATAAGACTTCTTCATAACAATGTTAAGGATCAACAACTTTAAATTAACCCATGATTTACTTCCTTTCTCTGTCTTAAACTGTCACCTTCAAACTTTGTTCTATTTAGTGAACTGTAATGGGAACCCATGCAGAAACGGTGCCACTTGCCGTAACGAAAACAACGGGTACAGGTGTGAGTGCCCCGCTGGTTTTGTCGGCCGTGACTGTGAGATGGGTAAGGACCACTCTTTATGACTGTTAAGATTTTTCTAGTTATAATTTCTTTAGCTTCTGTGTTATTGATTGAAATATTCCTTCTGTAAGCTTTGAAATACCTTGAAGGCCATATTCCACTGTGTGGTGTTTTGCTCGGGGTGGTCCTTTTACTAGCATTGTTCACCACCACCATAAGCAAAAACAAACACTGCAAGGTGGAATATATGGTGTTACTTGTGGTGTTACTTGCGTTGGGTCAATGCAAGGACCACCGCAAATGATAGCTTTTCTATAGAATGATTTTAGGAACACTCTTAATGAAAAAGGTCTATAGAATGCTTGTGGTGGAGGAAACAAACATGCTCGTTTCCTCACCGCAAATGGCTTGCGGTGGCAAAAATGATCGCTGCAAATGGCCCCCCACCACATAGTATAATATGGCCTTAATTCAATTTCTGTATAGATAAGATTTAAAGGTCTGAGAAATCAGGTAATAGCCTCCTTTCTTAAGAGATCATGTTTCTTTTTCTAGTCCTGCATTGATAAGAGCTATATATTATCAGATAAGAAAACCTGTTTATCAAACTTGATCAAGCTTAAGTGAAAAAAAGACAACTTGTATAGACTAGGTTAAGTAAAAAGTTTAATAAGAAAGGCATTTTTCCTTTCTTATGTTTAATTTTTCAACAAATTCTAAATGAAATTTGGTTCTTGCAGATGCCTGCTCCTCTTCACCCTGCAGAAATGGCGGAACGTGTGTCCGTAGTGGAGATACCGCAGGCTATTACTGTGCATGCCCATTAGGTTTCACTCTACCCGACTGTTCCGCCCGAACCACAAGTAAGTAACTTCATAAGAACCAAAGACCTTGTATGTACAAATAGGATATATCGAGACTGGAAAGCCAGGGGAAAACCTGTTATTCACTACAGGCCTGCCACATGGACAGTGGTTGGATTGGATTTGGATTGACCATTATGCCTATTGTAAAAATGGCATAAGTGGTACAATTTCTCCAAAAATAAGCTGGTAATGTCAGTCCCTGGTCACAGTTGACTGGCTGGGTTTGAATCGGCCACCAGGGAAATGATCACATAGGGCCGTAGAGAAGCCAAAAAGATAGCTGG
Organism: Lepidonotus clava; assembly: GCA_936440205.1. NCBI lineage: Eukaryota > Metazoa > Annelida > Polychaeta > Phyllodocida > Polynoidae > Lepidonotus > Lepidonotus clava. The sequence goes on from OW387138.1 coordinate 14,627,129, forward strand.
AACTTTGTTGGCCGAAACATCAAGGTGCAATAGACTACACATGCTGCAAATTCGCTAATCTTGACCCAAACACACCACATCAGCCCCAGCAGCTTGAATTACGCCAGCACACAACACTGTGGGACAATTTTGGGAGCTGCAGAGCACAGCAATCCCCTCCTGCTAGTGGCACGCTTTCTTCCTACATAGCAGAGACTACTCTCATGAACTATTTTGCATTTGCATTCAACTGGATGCGTGGGGGATCTGTATTTATGTTTTAAATGATGTTTGAACATCCTCACTGCTTTAGAGATAGGATCATCTTTATTTTGTTCTCGAGTTTCGCTAATAATATTAGATAACTCCATGGCCAGCTTCTCAATTATATCTTATACAGCATTGTTACTTTAATGCCAACCTTTACACTGTTAACACCAAATTAAACCAACTGAAAAAAAAGAGATTTTGATGGCTTAACTCCTCTGAAAGATCTAACCCTGCAGTATGATTTTCATTATGCATAATTATGGAAATAACCTATAATTCTAAAATGCCAAACATGATTTAAAACAATCGAAAAAGAATTCCATAAAAGAAACTGCAGGTAGAATTTGGTCAAGATTTATGACATTCAGTAAAACAGTTTATTTCCTTTTCCAAACTTGAACAGGAGCATGTGAGAGCAATCCTTGCCGAAATGGAGGGTTCTGTAGGGACTCTGAACAGACCACATTCACTTGTGAATGCCAGCCTAGCTTTACTGGAGTCAGTTGTGAAACTAGAATTGGTATGGCTAAATCTTACACTCTGCATATCTTAACTGGGAAATAGTTTTTGATCATTACTGTAGTTTAGAGTAGATTAGAGTAGTTTAAATTAGCCAACAACTTTTTATATATGACAATTGAAGATTTCAATGAAGAAACCAACTCATCTAGTTCCTCATACATATATAGTCAATGGAAAAGTAGAGAATAGCTCCTTGTTTGCAATGGAAAATAACATACACTGGACAGACACAGCCCATGTTATGAAAAATGACGTATTACATATCATTCATGTTCTTGAAGTGGTCTAGTCCAATTAATATTCAGCCAGTTATCTTGGAAAAAAACACTGATAAATCATTTACTTTTGATAAGAATTTAAATTAAATGCCTCAAATAAACATACTTATTTTGCCCAAAAGACACAGAAACAATTTTTTTTTCATTACCATTTGTTAACAAAGTAGGTGTCAAGCCTCACATTTGTATAAAAACATTATTTAAAAAAGTGGATTATTTTATATATTAATGGTGCAATTTTGTCAATCCTACTTACAATCTGCATTAATTCCCATCTTTCACTGCCAGCTGCTTGTGACAGTAACCCATGCCAAAACAATGCAAGGTGTCTTAACGAGGGCACAACCTATCGCTGCGAGTGCCCCTCAGGCTTTAACGGACAGGACTGCTCAAACCGGATACAAAGTAAGGCTTTTACTCATATCATTTAATTTCATACTAACCTTCAACTCTCCCTATAAAGCCCTATGTCCATTAGGGTGATCTGTGGTGATCACGCTTATTGTGTTTTTGAGTGATCGCCCTTCAGTGTATGCATGGTACCAAAATGGACATGTTTGATCTCAATTGCCTCAAACATCACCTGGTTATTAGTTCACATTTTTCTAAAAATTGGCCAATTTCTGTCCTGATTCAGACCAGGGGGTATTGGGCTGTAGATTAGACTAGTGCCTATTAATAACCGCTTCCCTTGCATACTTTGTAATGCAGCATCAAGCTTGTTAATATTAGAACTTATTCATGACAATTATGGTGACAAAATGTACTTTGACAGCAATACAGCCAACCCAACTGTCAAATACACTGTAAAGGACCTGGACAGCATAATATATTTTAGTACTTTCTGCCTATAACAAAGTAGTTAGTGCTTTTCCTAGAAATAGAACTCTATACCATCTATTACTGTGTATATGTCTATCCTTCTCATTGTTCTCTTCACAAACTAGTTTTTATACCAACAGACATCACGTGTTTGTGGTGTGGCAATAGCAATTTCTGGACCACAGGGTACCAATCATTTGCTATTGGCAATCAATACTGAAACCAGAGGCACAGAAAGTTTCTGATATAGTACACTTATAACCTATAGCCTGTATTCCACATACCGATTTTGCTGCCGATTTTAAAAATTGGCAGTTGAAATAAATTGTAAATATAGATATGTTATATATAAATAGAAAGGCCTTAAAATTCTCTTTTGAATGGTATATAGGATGTGAGGTCTTATGTCATATTCTAAGAGAAAATCGAACAAGTACAAAATCGGCAGCATAAAAATCAGTATGTGGAATATGGCCTTATGGCTGTTAACCAGCAGCCCATGAGATATGTTTTATCTTCTTTGTTACTTGGCCATACAATGAAGCTGTTGGTGTAAAAACTGCCTCTCTATACTCTATATCTAACCTGTTTGTTTGGTGAAACTAGCCCCCTGCAGAAACAATCCATGCAGGAATGCTGCACAGTGCAGGGATATTGGTGGAGCCAACTATGCTTGTGACTGTCCCCTAGGCTTTGACGGGCGCGACTGTGAAAATCGCCTCCGGAGTGAGCCCCTTATCCTGCAATTAATATTCATCGCTTTTAATATAATGTAACATTAGCATCATCTAGACCAAGAAAACTCATCCTTAAACACCTGTTGACAAATTTAACAATTCATGCTAATACTTACTGCCAAGAAAACAATAAATAAGACATATTTAGAAAATAAAAATATGTAGCAAGAAATATGTACCTCAAAATAAGTATGCATTAGGAACAAGATTGAAAAAATTGAACTTTCTACCTACCCTTCAACCTACTAACACATATATATGTTCAACTACATCAGTGCCTTGTGACAACAACCCATGTAGAAATGGTCGATGTACTAACCTAAACATGACAACCTACAATTGTGACTGTCAACAAGGGTTTGAAGGAAAAGACTGTGAAAACCAAATAAGAAGTAAGCTGCAGCTAAATATCCTCGCTTGACCAAACTTCCACTAAATCTCTCCAAAAACCTCATATTTTGCTTTGTTTCCTTCCCCAAACTGTACAATATAAACAAAAACAGCACATTTCCTACTTATAGATCATATGAATATATGCATATCCTAAAGTTTTGGGTCATGTTTTAAGCACATTTGAGACGTGCCAAGTAGAATTCAGGACGAACAAAAATATGTCTTATGCTGTGTCCTATACTGGCTTTCCTACAAATAGTGTACTAACTTTTCCTTTTTTTCTGTGATCTTGCCTGTTGCCAAACTAGGACCATGTGAACTTAATCCCTGTCAAAATGGTGCTACATGCTTTGACGTTAACCAAAATGACTATACATGCCAATGTACATTTGACTTTGAGGGAAGAAACTGTGAAAACCCTGTAAGAAGTAAGCTTCACTGTCCTTTTCTGTGCTCTTTCTTTCTATTTCTAAATCTTAATCTCTGATCTTCTAGTAAATCAGGACCTTAGGGGACTATGTTTTTGAGAAACAAAATTTGGTAATTCATGACGAATATTGAGGACCATAATTATAATAAAAAGTGCCAATATCCATCAAATTAATGTTTACTGAACTTTGGTGTCATTTTTATATTGGTTCCCCAAGGTCCAGTCTGTTTTAATGTTGAACTTTCAAGCTAAATTCTGCTTTCTCTATTGCTACTTTTCCTAATTCAACCTTTGAAGGTGTTTCTCATTTAGCTACAGTTCAAATAAACAGCTCTGTTATACACCATATGACCCTATATGAATTCCAATAATGTTAAGATCAACTAATAATAACTCTTTTTCCATTAACTTTTCCTGCTTCTCAACCAAGGACCATGTGAGGGAGGCCCATGTCAAAATGGTGCTACATGTACTGATCAAAGTCTAACTGCCTATACATGTCAATGTCTGTTTGGCTTTGACGGAGTAAACTGTGAAAACCGTATTAGAAGTAAGCTTACGCTCTCTTTTTCTATATTCTCTACCTGCTTTTTGCTCTACTCATTAAGGACAACTATACCAAACTCAGATGAGCATTTCCTTGCCTTGCATTTCGTGTAAAAATAATCTTGAAAGGAAACAAATATCCCTTTTCCCTACAATTTGTAACATTGGCTCCAAAGCAAATTAAGTTTTCTTTAGCCGTTGATGTAGACAAAAAGCCCCACCACATCACATTCAGGATGTACTTAAATTTCTGAGACTATCTTGATCCAACTAGTTTACTGCATGCCACAGTATAAACTGATATAAAACCCCATTCACTCCTCTTTTAACTTTGACTTGAGCATACTTTATAGCCAAGCTATATTCATAGTCCTGCATTCTTCCTCTCTCCTTTCATTCTCAATTGCTTAAATGCTACTATTTCTGCTTTAAAAACTTGCCTTCCATCCTAGGACCATGTGAAAACAGCCCATGTGAAAATGGTGCCACATGTACTGATCAAAGTCTAACTGCCTATACATGTCAATGTCTGTTTGGCTTTGACGGAGTAAACTGTGAAAACCGTATTAGAAGTAAGCTTACGCTCTCTTTCTCTATATTCTCTACCTGCGTTTTGCTCTACTCATTAAGGACAACTATACCAAACTAAGATGAGCTTTTCCTTGTCTTGCATTTTGTGTAAAAATAATCTTGAAAGGAAACAAATATTCTTTTCCCTACAATTTGTAACATTGGCTCCAAAGCAAATTAAGTTTTCTTTAGCTGTGGTAGACATAAAGCCCCCCACATCATATCAGGATGTACTTAATTCTGAGACTACTTAGATCCAACCAGTTTACTGCATGCCACAGTATAAACTGATATAAATCCCCATATACACCTCTTTGAACTTTAGCTTGAGCATTCTTTATGGGCAAGCTGTATTCATAGTCCTGCATTCTTTCTATATCCTTTCATTCTCAATTGCTTAGATGCTACTATTTCTGCTTAACTAACCTGCCTTCCATCCTAGGACCATGTGAAAACAGCCCATGTCAAAATGGTGCTGCATGTACTGATCAAAGTCTAACTGCCTATACATGCCAATGTCCGTTCGGCTTTGATGGAATAAACTGTGAAAACCGCATTAGAAGTAAGGCTTGTCTTTCTCTGTGCACTATTCTTATTCCTTCTCACACAATTTCCTTGATCTTCTATCATCTGAATTGGCAATATTAGTCATTAAACAATTGGTTTCAACAGTTGGTTAAACATAGATAATATAATGCAGACTGTTCTCCTTAATAAAAAATTATAAAATCTGATATAGGATCATGTTAAGATATAAGTCCTGTCAATTGGTACTGCTTGACAGGACCATCAAGTTGTTTCTAAGATATAAATCTTGATTATTCCTTCTGATTTCAAAGTGCCATGTGAGAACTCTCCATGCCAAAATGGTGCCAGGTGCTCTGACATAGACAGGAACACTCATCGCTGCGAATGTCAGTTTGGCTTTGAGGGACAAAATTGTGAAATCCGTACTAGACGTAAGGCTTAGGCTGTATTCCAGTTTCTTCTTCCTTATTCTAACCACTTTCTCTTCTACCTTTATCTCATTACATCTAGGCTATTTTTGAATAAGCATAAAATTTCTAAGATCTTTAACTAATCGTACTATTCTTTGCTTCAAATATTCCTAGATTATAAGAAAATAAAAGCCTTAACATTATGTCCTAAATCAATTTCTTTCTTTATCAATTTTGATAAATCAATAATCAGATTTTTTTTAATTTTTACTACTTATCTTACATCTATATAGGACCATGTGAAAACCTCCCCTGTCAAAATGGTGCCACTTGCACTGATTTGAGCTTTACCGATTATCAGTGTCAGTGTACGGCTGAATATGAGGGTACCAATTGCGAAATCCGCATAAGAAGTGAGGACATGTTTTTATTTCCTACTGTAAAGCACAATATTAATGAAGAACTCAACCAGAAATGTTAACTGCAAAGTTGTATTCACATTCACAATGAATATCTCATTATGATCTAACTTTATACCAGAAAAATAAATAATGCCAATAGATAAGATAAAATGAGATCCCTAACACTTAAATTATGGATGACAATATTATTTGTAATTAAAGTAAGAAAACCTGACTGTAGCAGATAAATGCTTAGAAAATCAAACATTGCTATTTTAACCATATAATAGGGCCCTGTGAGAACTCCCCATGCCAAAATGGTGCAAGGTGCACAGACATAGACAGGAATACTTATCGTTGCGAGTGTCAGTTCGGCTTTGAGGGACAGAACTGTGAAATCCCTCGTAGACGTAAGGCTCTACACTTCTCCATGCATGCTTATGCATTTCTTGGCTTTCCTCTATATTTCTACAATTGATTATTCCAGTCTTTAATCTGCCACAATATGAATATGACTGTAACCCAGTTTCTCTCATTTCTTTATTGGCAAAAACAGGGCCTTGTGACAACATCCCATGTCAGAACGGTGCCACATGTACTGATATAAATTTTAACGAGTACACATGTCAATGCCAATTTGGCTTTGATGGAAGAAACTGCGAAAACCGCATTATAAGTAAGGCTTTGCTACTTTTGCTTCTTTCTTCATGCTATCTGTATGCAGAGATTATCCTGCAGTTTACCCTTGAGCTATCCATGTACCTTTTCCAAACCAAACTTTCAGTTTGTTCTTAAAAAAAACACTAAGAGTACACATATCAGCAAGTGATATAAATTTTGCATAGAGTGTGCTTTTCCACTCAAATGCTCAATAACAAAAACAAACAATCACTTTGTAAACATTTTCAAATAACAAAACTGTTCCTGTATACTCACACCAATTTCTGTTCTTCTCTCTGTGCCTATTATTTATTAATTTTTTCCTCTTTGACTCCATGACACTGCTAGGACCATGTGAGAACACCCCATGTCAAAATGGTGGAATCTGCACAGACATAGACCTAAATACTTACAGCTGCCAGTGTCAGCGAGGTTACGAAGGACGCGACTGTAACATACGCACTCCAAGTGAGGACCTGCTAAGACAGATACAGTACTCAATGCATGAACCGACAGACGATAGATGAATAATATTTCTTTCAGATCCATATTGTTAGATGATCCAATTACCAATAGCTATACAAAAAAACCATTTCTCAGTGATGCTATATGACAGTAAGGCTAAACCTATGAAATGGGCAATATCCCAACATTTTGTGGTCAGAAAATCAACCAAATTTGTTTTAAAAAATTACCATATTGTTTCTAAATGAATACTAACCTTAACATTTTTCATAGATATTCTGGCACCACATCTTGTTATCATCATATAGCTCTTTTGCTTTAAGCTATCAATATGTAATGCTTTAAAACAAACACATCATGCTCCTTGCAAAGCTTGACAACTAACTAATCATTTGTCGATCCTACCCTCAGCACCTTGCGACAGAAACCCGTGCCAAAATGGTGCACCGTGCACCAACATAAACGGCACCGCTTACAGATGTCAATGCCCAGAAGGTTTCGAAGGACAAAATTGCCAAACTCAAACCCCAAGTGAGATCTAGCTCTAGTTGTGTTTAGTTAATGTAGTGTCCTGTTTTGAAGTCTTAAATGTTTAGTAGTAATTGCACGTGTGCATGGTTGTGTGTGTTTTAGTTGTTTTAATGTCCTGAATTTTCAGTGTTTAGAAGCAGACAGATCTCTGCGTGTGTGTGTGTGTGTGTGTGTGTGTGTGTGTGTGTGTGCAATCTTTCAGTGTTCTGTTCTTTGACTCATTGAGTGTAAGGTAGTAGTTAGGTGTGTGCATGCATGCTTGTGTGTGGGTGTTACCTGTTTTTTGAGTCATCAAGTGTTTAGTAGTAGTTAGTCACAAATATGTGTGTGCTTGTCATGTGTTTCTGATTAGTTTGGTTTGTGCAACCCAATCTGGTGTTGGTGTGTGTATGTATATGTGTTCCCTTCCTTTCTGCACATTGACATTAACTGTATGGGTCAGTTGTGTGTTGTTTTGTTTCAAAATAGTACTAGGCCTATAAATCCCAATACCAATCAGGAAAACATGTTTCATATTCTAATGACCATTTATTCCTATACATTGGCAGAATGATGACAAATCCAAAGTGAAGTTTGCTTACCAAAGTACTTATTTTACATCTAAAATGCTATATTAGACTTTGCGTTTTCAGATGTTCCTGTTGATTCATTTACCTAACTCAAATGATATGCTTTGCGTTACTTTTGTATTACTAAAAAAAACGTTAGTAAAAATCTGAAAGTAAAAGAGCACCAAAATGCAGATCCAAAAGTAAATCAATGACAAAACCAGGTTTTGTTTGCTATTGCGGAACCCCCAACGCACAACTTGAAAAGTACCATATTGTTTGTCCAGTCTGTCATGTCATAATTGTTGTTTGTAATTACCTGGACATGGTGGTCAGTGTTTGTGAATCGTCTCTTAGTCACTCATAGTTTGTCTCTGTCTGTTCGAGGTTCTAATGTGTCTGTGAAATATTCATATCTAATATTTGAACACATTCAAGACTATACTTTCTGTACAAAATCCTAGAAACTTTAGCCGAAATAAGCAATGTTATGATTAGGATTCCATTTAGTGCATAGTGCTACTCTTCTGTGCTTTTCTAAATGTAACTGGAAGCAAGTGAAGTATTTTCCCTAACACCTTTGACAATGTTCATAAATTTAGAAATACTTCATCACCTGGCAAAGCTCTATACATTGCAACAATCAAAGTTGCATTTTTTTTAACAAATAAAGGAATATCCTTCAAAGTCACTGATTTTAACTTTGGGGCCCCATTTAATATGCCTTATTCAAGTTGTATTTCAACAATGTGGGATATTTCTTTGCAGGACCTTGCGCTAACAACCCATGTCTGAATGGTGCCACTTGTGAACGTGCAGGCAACTCGTACATATGTATCTGCCCGCAAGGATATGAGGGACTCAACTGCGATCAATCAGGTCAGAAAATACTTAGTATAGTTATGCTTGAATAAATCAAAGTTTTGTAGATCTCACAACAGAGTACAACACATCCAAGCGTTGACTTCTTCAAAACCTTTTATGGCATTGGTGGAATGCACATTCCACTGAATATTAATGTTGTTAGCACTAACCCACAACAACATGATTACTTTAGTTTTTGTATGTTTAATTTGTTTGCGTTTAACAGTTTTTGTATATTTAGAACGTTAGATATCAACATTTGCAGTAAAGTCTCACCATTTCGTTCACTATGGCTAAGCTAGCATAATGTAAGCTTAAGGTACCAAAGGAAAATTTAGAAGTATGCCAGTTTCCTCAACATTTCTTATGATTCATTGAATCTAGTTCTTGATTTGAGACTTTTCTGCAAAGTGAGTTGTCTTAAGTTGTGATGAAGTATTATAGACTATAACATAATTTAAGTTAATTTAACCAATTAATGCAGTGGAAAACTTTAGATTTTAATTAAATTATTGGAAGGGATGAGTGTTTTTTCCTTTTTTTGGTTGATTTAACTTAGTTGTTAGAACAACTTTTGTTGCCTCATTTGATCTAATTTGAGGAATATATTCACCATGGCACTAAATATTGGTCTTATTGAATATAACACTTGCAACAAGAACTGAGACTATGAAATCAGCTCGCAAAAGATATGTATTGTGAAAAATCTTTATTTTATTTCACTCTGGAGAAAATACAGAAAACTATTGCGAGCTTTTTAACAGTTCTGTCTCATATTTGTTAATCATTATGATCACTAGTATTCTTGGCATATCCAGACACAGCTTTTGCAATGCTTTTGCTAAATTTTCAATGTGATTCCTTCATCAAATTCTCCACAAGATTGTTTCAGAGCTGACTCTGGATTTTGCATCCTCTCTCCATTATTTGTAGTATCAAACATTGAAGCAAGAAAGAATAATTATGGGGTCTGTGACATAATTATTCTGATTACCCCATGTGGCCCACCACATAATTATATGATATTATTTGGTTCTGTAAATCACTAGATATAAGCATATGCATTTTTTAGTCAAAAATCATCCAACAGCAATATTTTCAGCGCAAAGGCTGTATGTATTGCAAAAACTATCGCGACAGCATAGACACTACATGATGGGCCACTAACATCTGCTTCCATGTTGAGACTTACATATAATGATTTCTCACCATTGACTGTGTTTATGTTTCCTATCAGCTGTGGGCATTTGTGGTACTAACCCTTGTGAAAATGGTGGAACATGCAGAGAATGGCAGTTTAGTCCAGGCTATTACTGCTGGTGCACAAATGACTTCGTAGGATATAACTGTACTGAAAGAGTCCGTAAGTCACACCCAATGACCTAGGCCCATATCTTTGTAACTAATTTCGCTGATCAGGGAAAATTTGATCAGTGTCTCATGATCAGAAATTCTGTCTATCATGAATAAATTTAAACCTAATAATTCCTATTTGACACTATTTTGCAATTACACTATACATTTTGGTAAAAGGCAAAATCACTGATCATAGGAGCCTAATCAAATTTTCCCTGATCAGCTAAATTAGTTACAAAGATATGGCCCCTATACATTTTTCAAGCATATAAGTAAATAAGTTTTCCACAGTAGATTGTGAGCCATGATCAGTATGTCAATCAAAGAGTTTCTTTCTTTTTTGATTTTTGTGTCTCTTTAAATGGAATGCCACGTTTGAGCATTTAGTGTGCATAATATTAGTACATGTTGTGTGTAAAGTGTGTAGTGTTTTTAGTAGTTGTGTAGTACTAGTCTGTATTGTAACTAAACTTATATTGGGATAGGTGATTTTTTTATGAATAGCGTGTAGTTTTTGTGTGTTTATTAAGGGTAGATGTGTAATATATGTATAATTTTAGCATCACAATAAGACAGCAACTGTAAATCTAGAATATATCTATATTTCATAGGGAAAAAAACACATTAATCATGAGGTTGCGTTCAGGCCCCTCTCTTAAGCATCTATGATAATTAACTTATTCAAGTATTAACATGTTTTGCCACCAATAACAATTTAAAAAAAAATATGCTAATATGAACAAATTGAATTGGCTTCTCACACTTTTATCCAAATTATATTTATATCTGTATAAATACAGGGAAAATTCTGCTGCTGATAATACTTCACCTAAGCTATTTTCATATAAGTAATGCTGACTTCATGCTAATTGCTTGCCTCCTCAATTTAACTTAACAGCTCAGCCCTGTAACAGCAGTCCTTGTCTCAATGGTGCAACCTGTACCAATAATGGAAATAGCTTCCAGTGTAACTGCGCTAATGGTTTCGCTGGCCGTACTTGTGCAAGTAAGTTATTCACTCATAACATTTCATCCCCATGCTCAGTTTATTTCCTATAACATGTTCCTATAATATATGTTGTATGTCCTGTACATCAATTATTCATAATTGGCCCTTTGATACAGGTCATTAGTTTAGGTGTACATCAGGAACACCAAGAGGATGATCAAGTCCTATTTTTTGCTCCAAAGTGTATTCTATTTCTGCTATTATTTTCTGCTTTTAGAAATCATAAAAGAACCACACTTGTGTATACCATTTCACACCCTCTTCCCTATCTTCAATACCAATTGTCCAACAAACATTTACCATTTACCGATGCATCCCCTCTTGCAGTCCGGCCATGTGATAGCACCCCTTGTCTTAATGGGGCCACCTGTGACAATGTTGATGACACTTATGTGTGTACCTGCCCCTCTGGGTTCGCTGGCTTCAATTGTGAAAGAGCTAGTAAGTTAAACAAGATACATCCCACCTGGGAAAGGGACTAACTCCCCACCGTTCACTGGTTTAGGTAGTTTCCTTAGAGAAAAATATCTAAATTTTGTATATAGTATATGACTAACTTCACACAATGTGACACAAGAAGGGTTTTGGCTAACAAAATCCTTACTTCTCTTGGTAAGGAATACCTCACTAGAAATGTCTGAAATACTGTATTGTTGCCTGTATCATTCCATATTCCTTCATCCTGTCTTTCACATCAATTATTTGTCTGTACACTAATTGCCATTTATCAATGGATCCCCTCTTATGGTCTAGCCATGTGCAAGCGCACCTTGTCTTAATGGGGCTTTCTATGACAATGTTAATGACACATATTTGTGTACCCACTCCTTTGGGTACACTGGCCCCAATCGTGAAAGAACCACTAAGTCAAACAAGATATGTCTGACCCGGGAAAGGTACTAACAGGAACTCCCCACTATTCACTGATCAAAGTAGTTTCTGTACATAAAAATGTCTAATCTGAACCATGTATATAGTATATAGACCATCTATTGCTAATCGTACAAGGAGAAACACAGAGGATTAGGACTAACAGGAGATTAATAAATAATATGATGTTAATTGCAGAAAACAAATAGCAATGTCAGTTTTTCATTAAAGGGGTACCTGCTTAGTTGGCAACCTGCTGATACATTTAATGTAACCGAGGCAAGTTCTGAAATCATGTGATGACATAATCAACATGGTTACCATGGGGAGTTGATATGGTATGCTCAGGAGTTCTGCTGTGATAAGCCAGTGGTTACCCCTGCCATAAATACCTATTTAATGCTACTAACACATGAAGACACAAGCTGGGTTTTGGCTGACAGGAGACCTATAACATGGCATACTGCCAAACATGTCATGTGTCTCTGGAGTAGAAACTACATTATGTTGTAATCTCTGAAGCAAAAATAATAAATAATACTTAAGCGACATACCCACTAAACAATTTACCGTCGGCCTACACTGATGGCCCTCGGCCGACAGTGTCTGAGTTAGCCTCAAATTATCAAATATGCTTAATAAGGACCGATGTACATATTGGCGTTCTCGCCGGCAGACTCTGACTGGACAAGGCATACCCACACATAGATCGGTGCTAAATTCTAGAGTCGGCCGACAGCATTCAGAGTCGGCCGCCAATTTCAGCGCTGATCTGTCAGCCGACTGTGCAAAAGTCGCCTAGTGCTAAAAGCCTCTGGACCTGATGACTGAAAGCTTTTGATGTGTGTGGCAATCCCTGGTGGACACTTTTAAGGCTGAATTTAGTATGGTTAAAACCTGCCTTGGATAGAACATGTTAAAGTTTGTGAATACACAGCTGACATAGGAATAAATCAACTGACTACTTTAGTTTAAAAAATTAGGCATCTTGTAGAGACGTGGATAGTCTTAAGTAATCCCCCAAGCCAATCAACAGGGCATAGGGGAGTCTTGTAATTCTAAGCTACTTTTCTGTATGAAAGAGGACACATAGTTTTCAATTAGGATTTAAGCGGCATACCCACTAGGTGATTTTCGGGAGAATCGGCATTGATCACTTGCAGAACCCATACCCACACATCGGTGCCGATCACGCTAATCCTTATCAAACATATTTAATAATTTTGCACCAACGTCGGACCGTCGGTTTGTCGGTTATGGGGCTTTAGACTTTCAAAAGAGTTGATGTTTAAAAGTCTTTTTTGCAAGATCAATGGACCAATGGTAGAAAATCAGCCATCATTTGAATTATTTGAGTTGGAAGTTTGGTGCATTTTCTGCTATCATTTTCTCCTCTCATGTTACAATATCCATATGGAATGTATGACCGTAATTCTCTTGATAAGGATTACTTCACTAGAAATGTATAAAATAACACACTTTTGCCCTTACAACTCCACATCGTTTCATCCTGTCTTTCATTCCGATTGATTGGCTGCATGCTGTTTACTATTGATGGATTTCCTCTTGCAGTGCTGCCTTGTGAAAGCACCCCTTGTCTTAACGGGGCCTTCTGTAACAATGCTAATGACACTTATGTGTGTACCTGCCCCTTTGGGTACATCGGCCCCAATTGTGGAAGAACTAGTAAGTCAAACAAGATACGTCCAATCTGGGAAAGGTACTAAACTATGTATATACGATGTATTTTACAAGGGAAAGAATTCCAAAATTTCCAAAATTCTGGGAAACCTTGAAAAATCTTTATTTCATAATGCATTTGACCTAAATGTATTTACACTTCCTAATTCACATTCACTGTTCAAGGAATTTCATGAACTAACAGACACCAGAAATAATTATTTTTATATTTTTAGTTGACTCAATACTGTGGGAATCACTCACGTTATATCATGAAAGTGACATGTTTCACCGGTTTTGTTTGGTTTCTTGTGGTGCAATATGAAATTCTCCCTAACAATCAGAGTTATTCTTATTTCGTAGATATTTCTGAAAGAGAATGGTGATCTTTTTAATAGCCCTTAAGAGAATGGTGATCTTTTTAATAGCCCTCATTCCATGTCCTGAGTCAACTTGCATCATATCATAACAATACAATCACATGCATGAATATCCTGTATTGTATTCCTGTTCTCAGGACACTATGTTAGTCATCTTCATTAGAGAACCTTACCTGAAATTTCTAAAGTACCATTCTTATACCATTCCACATCCCTTCATCCGGTTTTTCATATAAATTGTTTGATTGCCGACCTTTTACCTTTTTTTTGATGGATCCCCTCTTGCAGACCCGCCATGCAAAAGTGACCCTTGTCTTAACGGGGCCTTTTGTAACAATGTGAATGACACTTATGTGTGTGCCTGCCCCTTTGGGTTCACTGGCCCCAATTGTGAAAGAAATAGTAAGTCAAACAAGATACAACTCCTCTGGGAAAGGTACTAAATTATGTACATAGTATATATTTTACTAGGGTAAAAATACTCAAAATTTCCAAAATAATAATTGTAAAAAACCTGGAAAATTTTGCTTTCATAATGTATCTTACCTGCCTCCTTAATTCAATTCAACTTAAAAGTTCAGCCCATAACAGAAGCCTTTGGAGCTGCAAAGCAGGTTTGGGCTATCAGGACACTAATAACATGCTGTTTGTTACAGAAAACAAATAACAATATAAGTTTTTCATCAAAGGTGTTCCTGGTTTAGTTTGTGGCCCATTGATAGAATGTAACCAACAAGAGTAGTGATGTTGCATAATGACATATGCAATATGGTTACCATGGCGAGCTGCTATGATGCACTCCGTATTTGTACTGCGATAAGCCAGTAGTTATCCCTGCCATAACTACCTATTGCTACTCACATAAGAATAAAAGATGGGTTTCTGCTAACAGGCGACTAACAACATGCCAACCCCTTTAAGTTTGTTGTTTAAGTATGAAGCTGACATAGGAATGAATTAGATTTTTTTTTCTCTTGGAAGCTGGGCATCCTGTGGCGGGATGAATAATCTCTGTG
This sequence comes from Lepidonotus clava, assembly GCA_936440205.1. NCBI lineage: Eukaryota > Metazoa > Annelida > Polychaeta > Phyllodocida > Polynoidae > Lepidonotus > Lepidonotus clava. The sequence goes on from OW387138.1 coordinate 14,642,394, forward strand.
TGTACCTGCCCCTCTTGAGGAATCCTCCCCAGCCATTAAACTAGATATAGGAGAGACATGTCATTCCCAACTAGTATTCAGTATGAAAGAGGACATGTAGTCTTGAATTAAGATTAAGAGATTGCTTGGAAAAGAGTTGATGTTCACAAGTTACCATTCTTTTACTTTTGAAGATCAATGGTAGAAAATAAGCTAAATAATGTCATTTCAATTGAATGTTGGAATCTTCTGCTATTATTTTCTGCAAACATATTACATATCCATATTAAATGCAAGACCTTTATTCTCTTGATAAGAAATACTTTCCTAGAAATTTCTAAAATGTCATTACTGTTACCTATACCATTCCACGTCCCTTCATCCTGTCTTTCATACAAATTATTTGTCTGCAAACCATTTACCATTTTCAATTGAACCCCTCTTGCAGTCTCACCATGTGACAGCTCCCCTTGTCTTAACGGGGCCTTCTGTAACAATGATAATGACACTTACGTGTGTATGTGCCTCTCTGGGTACAATGGACCCAATTGTGAAAGAACCAGTAAGTCAAACAACATAAAATCAATATGGGAAAGGTACTAAACTATGTATATATAGGATGTATTTAACCATAGGGGAAAATCCCAAAAATTTCCAAAATTCTGGAAAACTTCTGGGAAAAGATCTTTTTTTTCATAATGCATTTTACCTGCCTCCTAAATTCGTTTAAACTTTACAGCTAATTCCTTTAAAACAGCAGTTCTTACCTCAGTGGTGCAACCTCTATTAATAACTGAGAGGGCTTCCAGTTTTAATGTTCTTGCAACTTCATCGGCCATACTTGTGCAAGTGAATTACTTACTTATAATTTTATATTCCTACACACAGTTTATATTCCTACACATACCTTTATTGATTTTTTTTGTCCTTTAGATTAATTTTTCGTAATGGGCCCTTTGATACTGTTTTTTAGTTTAGGTGTGCATTAGGAATGCTAACAGAGATCAACAGTTGAATTTCACAGTTCTCATTGTCTTGAGCTAAGATTAAGAGATGGCTTCTAAAATAGTTGATGTTCAAAAGTCAGTGTTTTTTTGCAAGATCTATGATAGAAAATCATAATCTTATTTTATTTGAATCTTGGTGCAATTTCTGCTATCATTTTCTGCTATCATGTTGCTTAATCAATATGGAATGTAGCACCTTCATTCTTTTGATAAGGAATATTCCATTAGAAAGTCCAAAATACCATGTGATACCTGTACCATTCGTTTGCCTATTTCATTTCACATCCCTTCATCCTGTATTTTCTACTAATTTTGTGTCCACATACCATTCACCATTTATTAATGGATCCCCTCTTGCAGTCCTCCCTTGTGACAGCTCCCCTTGTCTTAATGGGGATTTCTGTGACAATGTTGATGACACTTATGTGTGTACCTGCCCCTTTGGGTACACTGGACTGAATTGTGAAAGAAGCAGTGAGTCAAACAAGATACAATCAATGGGAAAGGTACTAAACTATGTATAGTATGTATTTTTCCAGGGAAAGAATCCCTGAAATTTACAAAATTCATGGGGGTAAAATCATTTAAAATCTTTTTCTCATGAAGCATTTGACCTGAATTTACTTACACAGATCTTTTTTCATTCACATATATATTGAACAAGGAATTTCATGATCTAAAAGACACTCAAAACCTTCAATATTTCAATCTTTTACTTTGCTCAATACTGTGGGAATCACTCAAGTTATAATCATTATTAAAGTGACATGTTTCAATGGTTTTGTTTGGCTCATTGTGGTACAGTATGCAATTCACCCCTACCAGTATATCTCTTCTTTTTGTGTTGATATTTTTGGGATAGGTGGACATTCATTTTAATCACCCTCACTGCCACTCCTAAGTCAACATGCATCATTATGTAACAAAACAATCACAAATATGAATATCTTGTATTGTATCATTGTTCTCAGGACACTATGTCTGTCATCTTCACTAAAATACTTTATTACTAGAAATTTTGAAATTACCATCCTTTTACCTATACCATTCCACATCCCTTTGTCCTGTCTTTCATACCGATTGTTTGTCTGAAAACCATTAATCATTTTTCAATGGATCCCTCTTGCAGTCCCGCCATGTGAAAGTTCCCCTTGTCTTAACGGTGCCTTTTGTGACAATGTTAATGACACTTATTTGTGTACCTGCTCCTATGGGTACACTGGCCCCAACTGTGAAAAAAGCAGTAAGTCAAACAAGATACAAACAATCTGGGAAAGGTAGTTAACTCTGTATATAGTATTTATTGTTAGTAAGTAAAAATCCCCAAAATTATCAAAAACGAGAAAATATTTTTTTTGGTTATGTTTTTGACCTGAATATCTCTACAATTATATTTTTTAGTTTGCATACATTGTTTAAGGAACTTCATAAACCATGCATTAGACACCAGAAATCTTCAAGTTTAATCCTTTCAAATTGCTCAATACTATTTGAATAACACAAGTTATATTATCAGAGTGACATGTTTTAATGGTTTCATTTGGTTTCCAGTGGTTTGATATAAAGTTCTCCCTAACTATCGTACCTCTTCTTTTTTGTTGACATTTGTTGATAGATGGCCAATCCGTTTAATAAACCTCACTCCCACTCTTAACTCAACATCCATTATGATTATGATACAGTCCCATACATGGATATCCTGTATAGTTTTGTTGTTCTCAAGACTACAAACATTCTTTACATATTAAACGTTTCATATCAAGTAAATCACACACCTCATCAATAAAAATACCACATCAGCACCAGAGCTTTGTGGGCCTCAAAGCTCCTCATTGATAGAATTTCAGTACTCTTTTACCTCTTAAGATCAATGGTAGAAAATTAGATACCATAATCTCATTTAAGTTGAATTTGGGTGCAAATTTCTGCTATCACTTTCTGCTATCATCTTGCATTAACCATATGAAATGTTTGATGTTCAGTCTGTTGATACATAATAATAATAAATTAAAATTAGAAACTTCTTTAAAAAACCATAGTGTTACCTATACCATTCCACATCCCTCCATTGTGTCTTTCATAACAAAATTAATGTTTGTCCACATACCATTTACCATTTTCAATGGATCCCCTCTTGCAGTCTCACCATGTGAAAGTTCCCCTTGTCTTAACGGGGCTTTCTGTAACAATGTTGATGACACTTATGTGTGTACCTGCCCCTTTGGGATCAGTGGCCCCAATTGTGAAAAAAGCAGTAAGTCAAACAAGATACGTCCAATCTGGGAAAGGTACTAAACTATGTACATAGGATGTATTTTACCAAGGGAAAAAAGAAAAAAAATTCCTAAATTCCGGAAAATCTTGAAAAAACTTTTTCATAATGCATTTGACCTAAATTTATTTTCACAAATATTTTTAATCCACGTTTGATCTTTAAGGAATTAAACTAACAAACATCAGAAATCTTGAATTTTAATCTTTTTAGTTTGCCCAATACTGTTTGAATCACTCAAGTTATATTTTCAGAGTTACTTGTATTAATGGTTTTACATGGTTTTCAGTGGATCGATATAAATTTCTCCCTAACCATCTTTGTTATATGTTTGTTGAACCCTTTGGTTGGTATTTTTTTTGGTAGATGGGCAGTCTTGTTAATCACCCTTGCTCCCACTCCTAACTCAACTTGTATTATGATATCACGATACAATCAGATACATCTATAAACTGTATTGTATTGCTGTTCTCATGACACTCTGTGGTAATCTACATACACTCTTTTCATGTTATGTGTTTCATCTTAAGTGAACTGATTGATAAAACTTCTCATTAAAATAATACCTCATCAGTGCCAGAACTTTATATGGGCCTCAAAGCTCCTAATTGATTTCAGCATTCATTTACTTCTCAAGATTGAAAGTAGAAAATTAGCTATGATAATCTTATTCAAGTTGAATTTTGTTGAATTTTCTATCATTTCTTGTTACATAATCTGTATGTAACATAGGACCTTTGATACGTAATACTCTACTAGAAACTAGAAATTCCTAAATAAGATATTGTTACCCATACCATTCCACATCCCTCCATCTTGCCGTTCATGCCCAATGATTTTCTTCATACCATTTACAATTCATCAATGGATCCCCTCTTGCAGTCCCGCCATGTGACGGCTCCCCTTGTCTTAATGGGGCCTTTTGTGACAATGTTGATGACACTTACGTGTGTACTTGCCCCTTTGGGTACACTGGCCCCAATTGTGAAAGAACCAGTAAGTCAACCAAGATACATCCAATTTGGGAAAGGTACTAAACTATGTATAAAAGATGTATTTTACCAGGGGCAAAAGAATTCCCAAAATTTCCAAAATTCTGGAAAATCTTGAACGATCTTTTTTTCATAATGCATTTGACCTTAATTTATTCACACAGATCTTTTCAATTCACATTTGTTGTTCAAGTAATTTCATAATCTAATAAACCCCAGAAATCATGAATTTCAAACTTTTAAGTTTGCATAATACTGTTTGAATCACCCAAGATATATTATCAGAGTGATATGGTTTATAAGTTTTATGTGGTTTTTAGTGATACGATATAACATTCCCTCTAACTATCATGGCCCTTACTTTGTTGTTGATACTTTTGGGATAGATAGGCATTCTTTTAGTCATCCTTACTCCCACTCAATTTGCATCATGATAATTTTTATGATACAATCACATAGATGAATTTTCTGTACTGTATTGTTGGTCTAAGGAAACTATGTCTGTCATCTAAATACACTGTTTTCATTTTATGTGTTTCAACTTAAATATACTGTTTCATCACATCTGTCTTCAATGTTTGGGTAATACCTCATCAGTGCCCGAACATTGAGTGGCTCTCTAAGCTACTCATTGGTAGAATTCTCATAGTGGTGTACATACATATAATTTGGAGTCCCTAATCCTGTGCATTATTTATTTGATATCATCAACAGTGAATATTATTGTCAGATATGTGACTTCTTTTGGTCAGCTGAATGTATCACTTATACAAGTGTTTAGTGTATTATACAGTGACGGATCTGGGAGGGGGGCCAGAGGGGCTAGGCCCCCCTTCCCTGTATATTCATGTTTGTGGGGCCCCCTCCCCCCTGTACATTCATGTTTGTCGCCCCCCCCCACCCCCCCCACCCCCTTTCAATTCCTGGATCCGCCCCTATGTATAATATTATACACATGTTTCACATACATGCAAATATTCATATATCTTGCTGAGACTGAGAGAAATCTTTATTTTCATGTTAGTCGCCCCGTGTGAGAGCAGTCCCTGTCGAAACGGAGCAACATGTTCCAACTCAGGCACTACCTTTGTCTGCCAGTGCCCCACTGGCTTTGAGGGTGTAACGTGTGAAACAAAACTTCCCCGTAAGTGATCATGAAGACCCAAATAAAATAAGTTCAGATCTGATTTGCCAGAACAAAAATATTGATTGAAATTTAAAGCCAATTTCTGAATGCGTATAAATGGTGTAGATAGTTAGTTAACATTGAAAAGTAAGCCTATGAGGATACATTATCAATGATTTCAAAGTTGATCTTACCAGACGTTTTAAGTCTCAGATCCTTAAAGGTAATTCAGTCCAAATTGACTGAGCTTGTTGTCTCTACCAATTTCTCCATATAAACCAAGTTAATCAAATCAACCAAACTTATATCTTCAAGCAAAGAGTATGACTAATAAACAGTGCAGATGAAAACTAAGGAAATCTTAAATAATATTCTTTTTAGCACCTCCATGTGAAAGCAACCCTTGCCAGAATGGTGCAACTTGTCAGAACTCCGGCGACAGGTTTATTTGCCAGTGCCCCTCTGGTTTTGAGGGTACTCAGTGTGAAACCGAGATTCCTCGTAAGTGCATAGGATAAGGCAAATCAGAAAAATTAACATTATAACTTTAGATATGTTAATGTGTATTAGCATTATCAGTATTATAAGTATTATCATTCATATTGCAGCAGAAATTAGAAATGCACAACAATTTTGATAATCATTAGAAAAAACAAAATCTACATTGGGACTTCAGAACTCTTCTATACTTTTGTAACAGGAGCACAAAAAAGTGAATTCTACTGCAAGAAACTTCTCAGTTCTTATCAAAGAATTTACCGGGTCAAATTTATAATAAATCACATTTTAATCTCCACATTTAGCACCTCCATGTCAGAGCAGCCCTTGCAAGAATGGTGCAACTTGTCAGAACTCTGGCGAGAGTTTTATTTGTCAGTGCCCCGCTGATTTTGAGGGTGAAACCTGTGAAAATGAGATTCCTCGTAAGTGTATAGGATAAGGCAAATCATAGATATCAATGATTATAGTTTTAGATATGTTAGCATGTGTATCAGTAATATCTTAACACAGCAGAGAAATACACAGCAATTTTTGATAATCATTAAGTAAAGAAACTTAAGGATTCCTTCTGTATATATTTGTATTAGGAGCATAGAAAAGTAAAATCTACTGCAATAAACTTCCCAGATCTTATCATAGAATTCACCAGGTGATATTCATAATAAATCACATTTTAATCTTCACATCTAGCACTTCCATGTCAGAGCAGCCCTTGCAAGAATGGTGCAACTTGTCAGAACTCCGGCGACAGATTTATTTGTCTGTGCCCTGCTGATTTTGAGGGTGAAACCTGTGAAAATGAGATTCTTCGTAAGTGTGTAGGATAAGGCAACTATTAGTCCTAGACACTGAACTGATCAGATTAATACATTTTAATTAGGATGTTAACAAATGCATGTGTCCCCAGCTTCATTTCTAGAAATTGGATTCTCAAATCTATCAATTTTCTGGAATCTGTAAGCATCATTCCCAAATTTTGGAATATGATGTCAACAGTACACTTTAGATGATATAACTAATACTTAGCGATTGCCATATGAAATTTCTGGCGATATGATGCTATTGACATTTTGGCATTCATCAACAAACCATTAAATCAAAAAATAGGTCAGTCATAAACTTAACCAATAATTAGTATCTGCATTTATTGGTGTAACAACATTTCATAAAGCCAAATTTGTTCTGTATTACCAGCATGTGATAGCGGGCCATGTCAGAACGAAGGAACATGTGAAAATGTAGGAAGTGGTTTTATTTGCCAATGTTCATTTCCTTTCGCGGGTCCCACATGCGAAACGAGAATTCCCCGTAAGTTGTTAGAAGTTAAGAACAACAGCACATGTAGTTCCTCCCTTGAAGGTCACATCTTACTACCACTCTTCTTAGCAGATAAGGCATCGACATGTTGACATTAACCATACTCCATCCCTCAAATAAATTCTTCTTTATAACTCAGTTCTATTAAAATGTCTGAACGATTTTCATCTCATTCTTGTACTCATCATTCATACCTCAATCATAAACTCCACAAAGAAGTAACATAACAAGCACTATTTGATAGTTAGTTTGTCAATAAGGTTTTAGCTTTATACTTCACATACATCTACCCTTCTTCACTAGGTCTCTCACAATCACATGTAACAAGGATTTCTGTGTTTGACCTGACTGTCTCTCAACTCAATAATAACATGTTTTCCATTGATTTTAGAGTTCCTTCCAGTTGTCTCCCATACAATTGGCAACTTCCAAGGGCCTTGCCCGGCCCCAGCACTGAGCATGTTCCAAAATCATCCCAGATTTACTAACCTGGCATCTTCTTTGCAGAAACCTGATGAATTCCCTTTCATTATAGAGTCCTAGACCCTCTGTTGATCTTTTCTATCAATATCACAGGCATTTTTTGCCAGTGCCTAATTTGATTGTTTCTATGTAATCTAAAGAAAAATGCATTACAAACGTTGGTCCTGCAACTACTAGATAGGAAATATGAAATCGATATGGTTCAAGCTTCTACTGAGATATAACTAGTTTGAATGGCAAAATCAGAATTATCATAGGTTTGAAAATATAAGAATCATCATTAGGGAAAAGAATGTATTCCTAAGCATTAGGTATTAAAGTTTTCTGGTAAAATAAAAAGTATGCTTAAAATAAACCATAAAAGCTACCAGTTAAAATCACCCAAACTAACCCATATTCATTTTTTCACTTCAAAAGCTGTTTCAGCATGCCAAAGTAACCCCTGCTTAAACGGAGCAACATGTGAGGATGATGGTGCTGGGTTTAACTGCCGCTGTCCTTCTGGTCTAACCGGTCCACTCTGTGGGTCCAGAATGAGTAAGTGGTTATGGTTAGATGTGTTGTGAGGAATGCTACTCTGCACTTTTTATACCTTAATCTCAATACCTTCAGTGTAATTTTGATATTGATAATCATGTTTTGTCGATTGGTGTGCAGTGTTGACTTGTCTGTTTGATAGAATAGAGGCCTTATTCCGTATACCAAAAGTGTGCACTGCCAAAATTAAGCCTATCCATTGAAACCTTCTATATCACTTTTTGGTACACTTTCATTACATTTTCAGTGGACAAGTGTACCAAAAGTGTACAAAAAATGTAGCCTGTTGATTTACACTAGTTAAATCAGCTGCCGATATATAATCTGCTAGAAATATTTACCATCATAGAAACAGAGAAACGAAACATAGTCAATAGCGAAAGTCAGTAACACACTTTCGGTACATGGATTACAGCCTCTTATTCGATAAAATCGCCTAGCGCTTCATCAACTAATTCAGACTGAACATGTGTATTTCAGTGTTTGCTTTAACCCCTTGCACAGCTGCTTTGCTCACTATAATGCTTTCTTTGACTTATTTTACACAGCTTTGCCTTGTGATGATAACCCTTGCTTGAATGGGGCCACTTGTGAAAATGTCGGTGAAAATTTCGTATGCACGTGCCCTGAGGGCTTTGAGGACTTAACTTGTTCACAAGTGAAAACGCGTAAGTCACTAGACATGCTGGATCATTTCCTGGAAATTATTGACTATATAAATTTCATCGAGATGATTTCATGACTTACAAATTGTGTATATATATACAGTGATTTTGACTCATTAACTTGCCTTATGTGTACATATAATATATGCTTAGCTGCAATTTGCTTTGTTTAAATCCATGCTTGATGTACTTGCTTTCATATCAGGAAAAACTGTGTCCAATGCTATTTTATATGGTAAGATTGAAATGATTCAGGCAAATAAAGTAGTTAAAAATATTTACATTGAAGATTCTTTTTCTGAAAAGGTGGAGAATAAATTTGCAAGCTTCTACACTTTAAACTGTAGATTCTACTCCTAAAATTTTATTTTTACATCATGGGACACAATTTTTCCATTGCACTGCCACTCACCTAAGCTTTTATTCACATTTGTAACAGCACCTGCTTGTGATAGTAGTCCCTGTAAGAATGGGGCAACTTGCGAGAACTTTGAGGGTACTTTCCGCTGCATCTGCGCCGAAGGATTTGAAGGCTATATTTGTGACAAAGAGAATACTAGTAAGTCCAGCATTTCGTGTCCCCATTTCCAACACTAACAGGAAAATTAGCCCTAAGGATACTACTCTTCATATGATAGTTTGTAGATATTCCTATCTTATATGGACAGCATAAACTGTCTCTACTAGCAACCTTTCAGGGCCACTGGGTATCAGCCAATGGTGTACAGGGGCACATACAGGATTTTCGAAGGGGGGGGGGGGCAGCATATAGGCTTATTACTAAAACTGTGTGCAATCGCATGTATGCGCGAAGCATTTTCCCCACTTTTTGTAGGTTAGGGGTCCACCAAAAAAAAAAAAGGAGGAGGGGGGGGGTGGTGGTGGAGGTCAGGACCCCAGGAACTATGTGATGTTCACTTGTAGAAATACCTAACTCTCCCTTCTAGATCTATGGTAGCTCTTCAAGTCTCTGTCATAGCTTTACTGCTATTTATACCATCATCATAGCGGTTGCATTTCATCCTAGTTGATCATTTCATTCAGTTATGTGTTGTGTGCTATTTCCTTTACTTCAATATTTCAATTTAATATTATGGACTGATCACTACTTGCATGTTCTTTCTTATTATATTTGCACTTTTATGTCCCTAACTGTACACTTCATATTGGATTGTAGAAAATCAATGACGGTATTGAAAACATTTAATACTTTTGAATTTGCAGAACATCAACTGATGAAATCTCACACCCAAAACTAACTGTGAATACCCCAGTGAAATACAGGGCCAACCAATTTCTAACCTGGACTTTTTTACACTAGCAGAAGACTCCAAGGGACAGTACCTCTTACTTACTTATTTGGATTCTCTCATTTCTTGTAGCGGATCCATTTGCTTGTCCGATCAATCCATGCTTCAATGGAGCAACTTGCCGAAGGAACGAGAACGTGCGGTTGGGTTACGAGTGCTTCTGTTCCAACGGATTCTCTGGAGTCTTCTGTGAAGTCGTTTCTCAACGTAAGAAGGCTTTAACACTTCAATTTGCATTTCCTTTATTGATCATTACCCTTAAGGCCATATTCCACCTTGCGGCATTTTGCTCATGGTGGGCATTTTACTAGCGGTGTTCACCACCACCGCAAGCAAACATAAACACTGCAAAGTGGAATATAGGATTTCACTTGTGGTGGCGCTAGCAGTGGCTCTTGCGGTGGGTCACCGCAAAAGCCACCGCAAGTGATTTATATAGTTTTTTTATGGAATACTTGCGGTGGCAGAAACCAACATGTTCGTTTATGAAATGCAAATTGCTTGCGGCGGCAGATGAGCCCACTGCAAACGGCCCCCCACCACAAAGTGGTATATGGCCTTTAATCCCGTATTCCACTGTGCGGTGGGGTACGTATCATTTGCATAGGGAGTTAAGGCCACCGCAAGTAATTTGAATTTAGCTACCAACATGTTGGTATCCACCACTATAGAAAACTCTATAAGATAATTTGTGGTGGTACTTGCGTTCGGTCACCACAAGTATTACCACAAATGATTTCTATATTCCACCTTGTGGTTGCTAGATTAACAGATTAGCAGTAGTGACAAACACCGTTACTGACTTGCCCACTGCGAGCAAAACATTGCAAAGTGGAATATGGCCTTTATTTTTGTAACTGATTAGGTTTATCAGCTGTATTTATGATAAGTGTCTCTTGATTCACAAGTGCTTTTTGTGAAAGTCTGAATCACTGGTCACAAGTCACCAATCGAAATATTCCTGATTACCCTAAAAATTTATGTAATGAGAATCTTCATGATTTTCATGATTGTATAGCTTTATTTAAAGAGATTCATCTTTTTGTGTGTGAGAGAAAATGTGTTCTTTATAAACTACTGTACATATAATATGCTTATCCCATCTGCTTAGTAATGTATATTCTTACCTCACAAATTCAAAATAATTACTTGCTTTGTTCATTACATCATAATTATCACAAGCTTAAACACTTAAATTTTATACTGAACTGCCACATGAGTTTGCTGTGTGCTCTGCTTCTTAGCACTATCACACAAGTTTATTATAGCTAATTAATATTTTGAATCATAAATTGACCATCAAAGTCTGCCTTTCTGTTGTTGTAACTTCTATTAATAATACAACTTCAGTGGATCATATTTTACTACTCACATTTTCAACATTTTAACATGCAGTTAATTCTGAACAAAATGAAAATGCTTACAAAAACATGCCTTTCAAAAGAGGACCAAGAATTACTAGTGCTTTTGCCAGGTTATGGTCATGAGTATATTGGCAAGACCAATGTAGAACAATACCTACTATATCACATTTAGATAAAACATCTTTTGCTCAACACATTTACTGAATCTGTAACCTAGTAGACCAGTCTACCTCTTCAACCCCTGTTTCAGTCTTTGCAAATAATGCTGGATTTAATAACAGAAAACAATGAATTAAATTAACCTCTATAAATACAATCTTTAAAATCCTAAACAATGTTTTTTTCTAACTTTTCATACATGTAACCATTCAATTTTGGTTAAAACTTTTTTCTTTCAATTTCTTGTGTTGACATTTTGTTTGTAATCTTGGCCTTCCTCAGCTTGTGACAGTGCACCCTGCCTGAATGGTGCCACATGCGGTAACAGTGGCGATAACTTTATATGCCGGTGCCCTAGTGGCTATGAAGGCCTCACTTGCGAAACTGCCTCAGGTAACCACTGCTTGTCCACAGTCTCTATGTCTACAAAACCAAGGATTATTTCTACCAAGTTCATTCAGCCAGTCACCACCTTACCTCATATCTCAAAATATTGTTTTAGTTATACAAAAATAACAGATTTGTCTCAAACAAAATTAACAAATTTGTTTCAAACAAAATTAACAGATTTGTTTCAAATATAATTAACAGATTAGGTTAAGGAACAAACATTACCAAAAGAAATAATTATACCCAACAACCTAAACTAAAATACACAATGAACAGAGCCCATTGTTCTTAGAATATCAGTCACAAAAAGAAGTGTGTTATTGGTATCTCCATGGTAAATCATCCATCTGTTAAGGACAATCGCTCCATTATAGATCTAGTACCCAGATTTTCTCAAAATTTTCCAGAATACAAGTTCTACCTCTAAAGGTTTCAAAATGATCAAAAAAGTGATGGGTCACCATGGAAACTTTTCAGTGAAATCAGTTTCTTTGTGTGGTGATTTTGAAAAAAATAAACTATTTTGAATCACATTTGAATAATATCTTAATTCTATATTATTTCCAATTAAAAGGTAGGACAAACAGATTGAAGTCAGTTATAAACGTACATACATCTAGGCAAGTGAATAAGAGAGCATTAAGAAAAAAATCATTGGGTACTATGCGTTTTAATCTTTGAAATCTTCAAATTAAAATTGTGAAAAAATGTGAAAAAATGAAAAAATTAGAAAATAAGCATGCATACAAAAAACTTGAATACCCAGAAAATCTTAAAATCAATATATATTGTAGAGAAAGCTATAGGCTATTATTTTCAGCCAAAAAAATAGGGGGTCACCAGATGAACTTGGCCAGAAAAGCTGAATGTTCTTTTTGAGATCTAAATTTACTTGAAGTGGGTTTTTATGAATTTTCTCCATAAAATCAGCTAAAGATTTACGTGAAAGGTAATCTTGATATTTTGTATAATGCTCAACATACCCACAATCATATAGAAGTATATCATATCATTATATATCATGAATTAAAAAAGCCAAAAGGAAAAAACTAAATTTTTCCAATTTAAAGCATTTTTCAGAATTTGTAAATAACCATAAAATTTGTGTTATTTGGCCTTATTTATCTAGAAAAGTATTCTTGGTAAACTATTTTTCAATTTCAATTATGATAGACTAAACATTAATGAGCATTTTTGCAAGATTTGATAAAAATTGAAGGACTTTGATCTTCCCAGTATCTGGATAATGGCGCCATTGTCCTTAAACAATTATTTACACTTAACAACTTCCATTTGAGGTTATTTGTAACAGACAGACTCAGTACTCCTGGAGATGCTAATCAAAACACACTGGCTAATCATTGATTAGCTTGATCAGTTACAAAACTATGAGCTCATCCTTATCTATCCTCAAAACAATGGAAATAATATAAACTTCACATTTAGATGCTTATTTTGGTTCTGCTTATCCTTACTTAAATAAGTATTGTATTTGAGCTAAGGTGTGTGACACTATTTCAATTAAACTTTAATCTGCCATCCATATAAGTAGCTTTACTTATTATCACTGTATTCATTCAAGCATAGGTTTCATATAATTATACTTAATTTCTAGTTAACTTCATCATATACAAAGCTTTAATCATATACTTTCATCTCTAGCTTATGCTTTTGTGATGGTTACTGGCCCAACCTATTTCTTATCAATTCATTGGTATTTTTGGTTTATTTCTAATTGTTAATCTTAAAATACACTTTCCTATCTAATTTTGATATATCAGGGCATGGTTCATAACTTATTTGACTAATATTATGTAACCTTTCTTTTTAAAATAAAATGTAAATAAAGAAGAAATAATAGAAAGTTTATTTTTAGACTTTTTTTAAGTGTACATGAATCGAGTCTTTTTAACTGGTTGGGCCAGGCATCTAATGTTACGCTAACCTGTGGTTCTGTGTCCAGCCCGGCCCTGTGATAGCTCCCCCTGTCTTAATGGTGGCGTATGCAGCAACAATCCCGACAACATCAACTATCAATGTCAATGCCCCCAAGGTTACCAAGGCGACCGATGTGAGACCGAGACCCCAACGAGTAGGTGTTTGATTTGTACAGTGTGACATTCTCCTTCAGAGAGCCTGTTGACAAGGAATTTGACATCAGAATCAGTAAAAAAAATATTTGGCTGCTTGAGCAGTTTAGGGAATTATGTTAGGAATTCTAAGTTTATATGCAGCTCAAGACTATCTATATTTTTCTATTTCTATATTGATATAATTTCAATATCAAAAAGTGAAAAAAAGTGAAAGATTTGACTTGAGACAACCTGACAGCCACTTTGACATTTTTGAGAAGATGGATCTCAAATTTAATAGAATTACATGGAAGGAGTCTAGGCATGTATGGAACCTTTAGATTTAAAAATGACATGACAATTTGAAAATGACAGAGCATTTTCATTTCTTTGAAACAAAATGTAGTAATGGGGAATTTCTCAGCTTGTATTTTCAGTATATATATTGAAATGACAATTAATCCATTTGACAGGATTCTAATAACACAAACTGTGATACACATTTTTTCACACACAAATATTGTTGCTAGAAAGAAATATATATTTCAAACAGGCTTTAAGACAGACAACAAGGGACATTCTGATACTACTTAATTGAGCTTGCCAATAATAAGCTAATGCAATTAAGTTCACTCTTTCCAAACCATCTAGCAATCAATACTAGCCCATGACCTTATACTTTACCAAATGACTCACCAATTGCCTCATCTTTGAGCTCACCCAGAAACATCCTAACCCTCAATCCTATGCTTTACAACTTGGCCAGGGTCTGGGTGCGAGCGTACACCATGTCAGAATGGTGGGCGGTGCTTTACATTCGAGCGGCCGCCCTTCTACTTCTGTAGCTGTCAGTCACAGTTCACAGGCTTCAACTGTGACCAGGCTGTTCAGCGTAAGTCTGTGTACAAAGTGCATCCTGAAAGCACATGAGCACATACACAAGAGACACTTGGCAATGTTGCTGCCTTTCTGGTTCAAAAGCATTACCCCACAACTGGGCCTATATCTTTGTAACTAATTTAGCTGAGCAGGGAAATTTTGATCAGGGTCCCATGATCAGAAATTTTGTCTATCATGAATGAATTTTACACCTGGTAAAAAGGCAAAATCACTGATCATGGGACCCTAATCAAATTTTCCCTGATCGGCCAAATTAGTTGCGAAGATATGGGCCCTGGTCCTTTATTGGCATGCCTACCTTCACCTCTTACATCTCTCTCTGTTTTTCTGAATGAAAGGTGTTGATATTTTCAGTTTATTATTGTACATGCATGTGGAGCTCTCACTTTTAATGTGAAGAGTGCACAGGAGGTTGCTATGCAAACTTTATGTCTTCACTGATATGAAAACGTGCTTTGATGTTGTAAATTTCTTCTTTTTTTTTTTCATCAAAACCTGTTATGGCACCTTACAGTGATTCTTCCACCAGAAAGTACATGATTTCCAGGATGATTTCTGTGAGGAAATGTTTCAATTACTGATTTAACGAAAGTTCCTCCCAGTTTTAGATATCAAATCTGAGCTTAAAAGTTAATTGTCTATAACAGCCCAATGTCCACGAGGTGGTAGTCCGCTCACCGACAACAGGGGTGTACAGTACTTCTGCGGACGAGGTCCAACCCGACAAGACTGCCCTGCAAATTCATACTGCGAAATTGCACCAACTGATGCATATGCAGTTTGCTGCCCAGGTGGTCAGTAAAATATTCTACATTATCTGCTTACATTGGGATAACTCATTTACTTTGAAGTATTATTTCTGTTGGGCAGTTAATGAGAGCAGAAGATGCTAGTACTCAACATGGTGGCAGTTTTCAATAACCACAGCTGAAGGAATTTGCTCGTTAGGAATCAGTTCCAAATGTTTAAAGTGTTATGTAATACTTGCTTACAGGTTTTAAGTTTCTAAATAAACATAGGGAAATTTATGTTAAAGATATGTTTTAGTGGGTTATATGCAAGAAAAATTATGGAGATACAGCCTAGGATATCAGAGGATATGGTGAAGTTAGCTGATAGGGAGTTACTTTGCTTGAATATTTTGATACAATACTCTGGCTCTCTTTTATGTGTTTTTAATTGTTGCATCATAAATATTGATTTTGTTGTACATTTATCCTGTAGTATTTGCAATTTTGGAATGCATCAATATTCAATGTTTTGGCTGTATGTAATTTTAGAATGCATCTATATATGTTTTGATTGCATTGTTGTAGGTTTTATTTCTATGTCAAATACAAAATCTTAATGCAGAAGTTTAATGCCTGATTATTTTAGTTGCACCTGTAAATGCCTCAACCATAGTTGGTTACTATTGAAAAGTATTCATTATAAATACATAATTTTACATTATTTTGCTGTTTAATGAGGAAGAACGTTTGTATTATTTAGCGAAGTATATCATATTCTAATCGAAATACAGCACATAACAAATATGAATTGAAAACAGAGGAGAAAAAGTCATTCTTTTAGCTTAATGAACACAATTACTATTTCGCCACCTTTGCAGAGAATTTCACTGGTAGATTTTAGTAAATGAATGTAGTCATCATTCAAATCAAAGAGATTTAGCTGCAATTACTTTATGACAATTATACACCCCATGTATGTTGATATTAAAACCAAGAAAATGGTTTGATCCTTTACTTCCCTGTAGAACATTTATTATTGATAAAAAGATAAATTTTGAACTAGAAGTCACATCATCAGATTTATTTAGAGTAACTAAATTATATAACTGTAAACAGATTTATTCAGTTGTCTCTTTCCAGCATTATCTGAACAAATCTAAATAAACAAAATTTACAAAGTCAGTCAATTTCTCCTGAGGCTTATCTTATATCCTTGACCAACTTTTGAAATTGTTTGAATGTGGCTTTTAGCTCCAGACCCCCAGCTGTGTGTCATCAATGTCTGCCAGAACGGAGCAATCTGCAGACTCGACTCCGATAACGCTTTGGGCCAGCGCTGCGAATGTCTTCCAGGATTCAGTGGGGACTTCTGCCAGATAGTCAGTAATGGTAAGTGCATAAAACCTCCTTTTTAAAAGTTAAAGGGACCCAATCTAATAAATTATAATTGACAACAGTATGAAAGCTCAGCTAACTATAGAAATATGCTTATTGAGTTCATGGTCAACATATAAAGTATTAGCTGTGGAACTAGCTTATAATTCACTGGAATACCATAAAAGATGGTAAAATATGACTTTTTTTCTTTTTTTTTTTCAAAATAAATGCCATTTTAAAGGATCTGCATTGTTAATTTACCATATCCCTGAGCTACCTTAAGTGAAGATTTTTCCATAATAGATATTGATTTTGACTTTGAAATATATTGTTTGTGGTTCCCTTAAAAAGCTAACCTCTGTGAGTAATATAAAAGAAAAAGTTATCCTGACAACCATATTCTTACCTTTCAGCGTGCTCCAGCAACCCTTGTCGGAACGGAGGATCATGCAGCCGTACAGGCGAAGGAACCTTCTCGTGCGCCTGTGCTGGTGACTTCGGTGGAGTAACTTGTGAGATCCCACGTAAGTTACCCACCTACATTCACAACACCAATCATTGTTCTTCAAATCCAATGTATGTTTTATTTTTGAAGAGCAATGCAGGCCAAGTGTTTTGCTTCAACATACCTTTGCTTTTTAGGAACACCAAGGAAATACAATGTAGATACATTTTAGGAAGATTAATCAACAAGGATATTTCCTATATGTCAATCTTTCTTTTGATTAATTTACAATGTATAAAATATTACTGTAAATAAGATTTTACTGATTCATTTTGGTTCATGCTTGTAATACATTAACTAATTATCTGAACAATTCATGAAATATCAACAAGAGCTATTTTTGTTTTGAGTTTTGCTCTACTTACTGTGCATGTTTTAGAATGTAGATGTCACAGAGCATTTTATCAAAAGAATGATGCATGTTGATTGCTTTGTTTCTTAGCATTTTTGATTTGTATGTTATTTGTAGTGTGGGCCCTTGTGAAATGATCTAACCAAGCTTAGTAGAATTTTCTAGTGAGAGAGCCTGGGTCTAGAAGGGTCACTTATTCCAGCAAAATTAGATACTATTTTGAATTGAATTAGCTGCTCCCTGCTTTTCTGATTTGTTCCATTTCCAGAGCAAAATTGATGAACCATTTTAGGCCATTATAAAGAGAGTGAAAATCTACTTATCTTTGGAAAGGGTTAAACTAAACTAAAGGTCTGTAAATCTATTGGAATCTCTTCAGTGGAACTTTTTTTTCAGTAGTTTTTGCATACCAAGCTGGAATAGGTGTCCCAGAAAAGGCCTAAGGTGCCAATTACAGAGACATAATTGTCTCTAATGCTCCTTCAAATTGTCCCTATAAATGTTTGACTATGTATGCCAAAGAGTAAAAACATTTGTTTCATGTTAGGTCCATGTGTAACGAACCAATGTCAGAATGGAGGTAGTTGCTCGACCACAGGCAATACCTTCAGATGTATCTGTCCATTTGGGTTCGGTGGTCCCCTCTGTCAAACAAGAACACGTAAGCATACCTCAAACGGGTACTATCTACAACGTGTAAAACTACTGATAGAAGGAACCCTCCTTACTTATTACTATTAGCTTAAACTTTTTTTCCAAAAGCAATTCATGTTTTCTTTTTCCAAAAACCTTTTTATGAAGCAATTTTTCCTCTTCTCTTGATATTTTATTCATTGAGAATTGGGATTTTTTCATACTATCTTTCTCTTTTCTTATCTGTTATGCTTCTTGAAATTGCATCTTAAATTATTCTTGATTATCACTTTCAAAATTTACAATTGATTAGTGGAGGGTTCCTTTGGAGCACAGAGCTGTTATAATCATATTGATTTATGCTTTACTGCTACTTAAACAAGGAAAGACTAACATGCCAGTTGGTGTTTCATTTTGCAGCTTTAGTTTAGCACTGCTTTGATGTAACTTGCTATTGGCCACTTTTTGCTTGCTTTTGTGCTGTTTACTTGGCATATGACATTGCCAAAATACAACAATAGCCTTTGACTAAACAGAAACACCTGCAGATAGGTATAAACAACTATAATCCATACACATCCCAAAATGCTTCCCAGTATGATTTAAATACTTTGGAGTATAATTATGGGTTATCAAGAAGTATTTAGGTGTAGAATGTTGTCCATTTATGAGGTTTTATAGTTCACACAAATATTTATCAAAAACTAGCACTGAGAAAATGCAACTCAAACAAAGATTCTAGAATATAGGGCGCCTCCTGTTTGATACTGCATTTTGCCCAGCAACTGAGACTATAAAAAAGTAATATGTATAATCAAATATACATACTTAAACACTGGCACAGTCAGAGCGCTCAAAATACATTTCCAAAGGTATCTCACCTCCCCTGCAGACTGCAAAAGGTACCAACAGGGTTCTTAAACCCTATACCAACAAATACATCTCTCCACCACATCCAACTTGATGAAGAAAGAATTGCCAACAGGAACATTAGTTTTAAGGGTATTTTCAGGACTAGGTTTAAGATTTGACCAAAATATACCTTGTTTACCAACAGTGCTTCCGTGTGACAGCGATCCATGCCAAAATGGCGCAACATGTGGAAATTCAGAAGAAAACTATATTTGTCGCTGTCCAGATGGCTTTGAAGGAATAAACTGTGAAATAAAATCCCGTAAGTGTAGGGGGAAATATTGGGATAAAGCATCTACAATTTGGAAATTTATTGACCAATTTGAAACTGAAATTTCAAAATATTATCATTTTTTTATGGAATTAATTCGAAATTTGATTTAATGTTTTAACTGTTATTGTATCTGCATCAGTAGTTTTGTTAAGTATCATCTAATCAGTTTTTTTGATATTTGCATATTGTGTTTTGAAAAAAGAGATATTTTCCAAGTAATGAGTCATGATTGTATTCTGATCTAAGTTTTAAGTATATAATCCTAATGTGGGAAACACTCTTAAACTATAAGGAAACTAAAATGACTCTATTTTCCCCACATAGAAAAGCCTTGTGACAGTGACCCTTGCTTTAACGGGGCCACCTGCGTCAACACTGAGACCTCCTACATTTGCCTCTGCCTTGATGGATTTGAGGGGGCAAACTGTGTGCTTAGATCTTGTAAGTGTTGACTAGAATTAAGTTAGGATAGAAACAAAAACATGTTTGGAAACTCCTGTGTATTACAAATGATTGTTCAGTTCAGTGGCCTGTTTCATAAGGAATCACAGAGATTAATGGATGTTCACGTTAGATACAATAACAGAGCCATTGTTCGTTCCCATTAGCTGTGGGATCAGTTAGCGTAACTGAATGAGACGTTTGAGGGTCCTTTTGGGGTTTTGGGGGTTTCTTTCATATCTTTTCTGTTTTTTTTCTGTGAGTGAAGCATGATGCATAACATATAATCAGAGGATTTTATGAAGCAGGCTGCTGATTTGAAAATACAATCTTGATATAGATATATGTACCTTTATATGAAGCTATTTCTTTCATAGGAAATTATCAATGTCCCAAGGGGTGCCACAAGAGATGGAGCATATGTTTATAGTTATTAGTATAGTCTAGCATATAGAACTAACTCAGTCTGAGTCAATTGGATAAACAAAAATGGCTAATGATATCTATGGAAGGCATATAAAAATTCCATGTTTACTAATTCATGAAGGTTATGTAAGAACAGTGGATTATAATCCAAACTTCTCATTCCCTTAGTACTTCCCTGTGACAACACCCCTTGTCAAAACGGGGCATCCTGCGAAAACTCTGCAGTTGGATCTGGCTTCACTTGCACCTGCCCAGCAGGTTTTGAGGGTGCCACCTGTGCAATCAAATCTTGTAAGTGATGAGAAAAATTAAAAACAAAGATAGTGAAATTATTATATTGGAGAAGTTATTTGAAATGTTCCCTCTCACTTCCAATGATAATTTTCTTTTGTTTATGATTCTTAATAATATAACAACAGTGGCAGAATGTCTCATACTCCTTCATATCTCTATGAAAAGAACCAGAGAATATGCTAGAATACTTGCCATCATCTCTACTCTTACTTATTATAAGTCCTTATCCCAAGAACTTCCCAATATTGTTATGAGCTAGATCAGTCTCAATAAGACAAGTTATGATACCAAGAGACAAGTATACCTAGTTTGAGATTTCCTGATTTGATTGGGAAAAGGTTTGTGTTTATTAGAAATACTTTGGAAAGTTTGCTAAGCTCCAATTTTTTATCCTCAGCTCTACCGTGTGACAGTAATCCTTGTTTGAACGGTGCCAGTTGCGGAAATGCTGGCGCAAACTTTATTTGTCGCTGTCCAACTGGCTTTGAAGGTTTAAGCTGTGAAATCAAATCTAGTAAGTTTTAGTGCTAAGGTAGATTAAAAGATGAAAATTAAAAAGATTTAAAATTTTGTTTTTAAACAATGTGAATGGAACTGCAAAGTATAAAGACAGCAAAGTTACAAGGTATTCTTAGAAATGTTTTCCTCATAGATAGAAGAGTCACATTTTATTCCATATCTGAATTATAATAATCTATTTGCAAACTCTAACTCATAGAAATTCATAACTTGCCCAAAATTCATCTTTTCTGTTATCAAAAAGATATCTATATTATAATTATTATTTTTTCCAAAATGTTTGTCTGTCCAAACATCAACACTCCACTTCTCCCTTCCCTCTAACAATCTCATTTATGAACTTGACAATTTTTGTCTCAGAGAAACCATGCGATAGCAACCCCTGCTTGAATGGGGCGACCTGCGAAAACTCCGAAACCGCATACATTTGCCTCTGTGCAGATGGTTTTGAGGGTTCAAATTGTGAAACTGATTCCACCCGTAAGTCTTTAGATATCAGTACTAAAACATAGCTGTAAGGCAAAATAGGTTAGCCCTTCTATAACATAGGAAAAGGACAAAGTAGGTTAGCTCTGAGTTAACTCATTATACCCCACACATACTCTTTACACCATGTCTATTCTAAAATAAACAAAACTAGACTCAGTTGAATCCTGAGACTCACAGTTATTAACAGGGTTTACTAAAAAAAATACATAGATGAGAGGATTTATTAACCATCATAGTTTTGTGCTGTACAACAGCAGACACATATATTTCAGGTCAATGAGTTGTATCATTGATTAGCACCTAGGTTTAGACCCTGAAAGGATAGTATAACCATATTTTACATCATAATATATGTTTTTCAGTTTTTTATTTGATAGCTCTTGTTAGTTCATAACTACTTTATAGTTTCAATTGAAGTAGTCCATCAACTAATCCAAGTTTCACCCTAACCAGATATCTCATTCGATACAAATCATTAACCAATTATATTGAGAAGTAATTTTGATTTGAAACAATACAACATATTTTTGGCATTGACTATTTCACAAATAATGGACCAGTCTACCAACAATGATAGAAGAGATTGAAAACATGCAGTATACTACTCTTAAAAATCACCAAACAAAATGTCCAGTTATATTTCTGATCAAATCAGAATTTAGATGGGTCTAAATCATAATCAGCAATTTCATACTACTGAGAAATAAATCAATAATGACCAACTTTTCTTCTACTAGCTTCCCCTTGCGCTAGTAACCCTTGTCTGAATGGAGCCCCTTGTGAGAACGCGGGCCCCAGTTTTCTGTGCCGCTGTCCCGCAGACTTCCAGGGTATCCGATGCGAATCAGAAGTACCTCGTAAGTCATTAGAGTTAGGAGAGATTTGTCTAAATGGGTCTGTAGAATGGGTTGACGAAAATTCCAAAGAACAAGGATAAAAACAATGGATGGGACAAAGTTGAGAAAATAATTTTTTGAATAATATGTCTTGTGAAATAATTATAGGTTTTGTTGCATTAGTTGTCAGTAGAAATTATTTGAATTGATTTATACAAATTACATGCCTTACCCAGTTAACTTGTTTTAATCACTTGAATGCACATATATTTTGCAATGGAATTAATCACAAAATACACATTTACAGTCTAATACTGTAAGACGCACCCATCTAAGTTAATCTTACATGTTTACTTAATTAACAAAAACAAAGATCAAAATGGATTGTTCCGGCTGCACGCTTGAAGCTTATTGCCTTGCTTAATGCTTATAACTAATTGCTTGCTGCATCTTGAATCTGCTTCGCATTTTTTCCTTTCCCACAGCACCCTCTTGCGACAGTGACCCTTGTTTAAACAACGCTACTTGTGAAAACATAGCCTCAGGCTTTGTATGTCGGTGTCCTGATAGCTTTACTGGACCCACATGTGAAACTCAAGTTTGTAAGTGCTAAGATCAAGTGACGAAAACATATTATATCTCTTCAGGAGATAACTAACTATGATACATAGGAGTTACACAATTATTTGGATGGAAAAGTGATATTTCAAGAAACTCAAAAAAATATTGCAGTAAAAATATTTAAAGCTATGGTCTTTCCTAAGCAGAGAAATCAGTTTTCAGATAGTTGTCTGATTTAATATGTTCACGACCCCTGATAATAAATTTCAAAGTCAGTTTCTTAAATTACTTTTCACAGTATTTTCATATACTTTCAAATTGTCTTTTTCTGAGGTTTCAGATCTTTGCAATAAACCTGACTTATATCACTGATGTACAGAAAAAAAAATATAACAGCAATTTCTATAGAAATTGTCGGCATATTTTATTACAATTTGTCAAATATTGTTTATGCAGAAAATATTTCTGAGGGTTTTTTCCTTCAATTATTCTAAAAAAGATTGTCTATGATGCATTTTATATTTTTTGTCTTACACTAAATGGTTTTCATCACAGTGGCTTGTACCAGCAACCCTTGCCAGAATGGAGCCAGCTGTGCGAACGATGGCCTCTCGTATAGATGTCTCTGTCGTACTGGATTCACCGGGCAGCGATGCGAAAATACTGCACCAATACGTATGTATCCACGATAAAGCCTCTCAACAAATCACCATCACTGTTTCGATTAAAACTATTTATTAATCTGTATCAGTTATCACATGTTTAACATCACTTTTAGATATTAATATAACATTCCCCCTGTACTGGATCATTTGACATAGAAACTATAGGATCTAGTGGTATTGTGACTTTGACCAAAAAAATAGTAGAATTAAGAACAGAGCATCTTTCAGGTGTAGTTTGTTGTTTTCAATCTTTGTGTTCCTTCTCTACCTATTTTCTTTTCTGTAGATAGAATAAGAGGTCATGGAATCATTATATTTAAACTAATAGAAAGTAGAACTTGAATACTATTTTCCCATTGAATTTTATTTTCATTTAATACAAAATATCATCCCTCTTCCCTCATCCCTAGCCTCCCAATATCATAGCTGGTCCTGCCTTTTAGTAAATGACCGTTTGAATGTGTATTGGATGTGCCATTAGCATTATTTTCCTTAGAATTCAAAATGTTTTGTGTTAATAGGCAACAATACATTGTCTTTATCAGTTAGGATTTTATTATTTCCATTTGTTGAGTGTTTTTAATTGAGAGGAAAAAAAGCTAAAATTTTGAAGTTTGGGCAGTCTCTTGAAAAATTTAATCCACCAAATAAGTTTTATGACCAATAAGTTTACAAGTTAACAAGCAGTTCAAAAGAGTTCAGATGGTGTGCCCCATAATAGATCCAACTTTATCCTTCCCCTTAGAACCTTGTTCCAGTAGTCCATGCTTCAACGGTGCCTTATGCCAAAACCAAGACAACGACTATAACTGCATTTGCTATCCTAACTACATGGGTAAAAACTGCGAAATCAGAATGAACACAAGTTCAAGTGAGTCTGTGTGCAATGTGTGCAAAATGCAACAAGCTTTGACTGATCTCACAAAGAAAAAGATCTACTAGCGCGCTACTTTGCTTCAACGGCTAAAAATATTATTATCCAAAGTTATATTTTAAAATTAAAAGTCTTTCAACTTGTTAAAATGAATATAGACACTATAAGTTATAGAAAAGTGTGGTATTTTTTATAAATGTGTTCTACTTACATGAATATCATTATTACTTTACTTAAACAATGATAAACAAACTTCTTAATCTTTTACATTTAGAATATATGTCAAAGTGATAAAGAATTTCTATAAGGTGAAGCACACATGCAGTTATGGCTGAGAGGAAGCTAATTAGATATTATGATATTTTTTACAACGACCCCAATCTATTCCTTTTTGTTCTTACCCTTGAATATCTATTCTGTAAATAAATTAATCCTTAACTTGTGTAATCAACTATTCCTGCATAAATATAAATCTACAACCCAGATGAATCTTTTTTAAGAAGTCAGTTTTAGGTATAATTACTACCAAGTAAAACCACCATCACCCATCTTTCACAACATAATCCATACCAACATGGATTGCACCAGATGATAATATATACATTAAAGACTAACTTAAAGAAAGATATAAAGGGAAAGTATCCCCTTTTAGCATTAAGGCAAATTTTGGGTCCTCTTGGGAAGCAAATGGCACAATTTCATTCACTCATTTACTTAAGTTTTTGGTGAGTGGATTTGGTATGCTAAAAGTACTAATAAACACCATTGGTGCTAAACCAATTTGTAGGTTTTTGCGATAGCCGACCGTGCATCAGAGGTACTTGTCAGGAAACTGGCAACAATTTCATCTGTGTTTGCCCCACTGGTTATTCCGGACGTCGGTGTGAAGTTACCGACAGTAGTAAGTTGGACATCGTAACTTTAATACTTCCCCGAATGCATTAAATTCTAAGTCATTTCTCATTTGAACAATAGTGAGGGGTTACCAATATTGACTGAAAGTGGGTCCAGCTAACCAGCTTGGTTACAATTACTGTGAATGTCATTAACTTGTGAACTCACTGTAATTAGCAACTTTATGAATTATGTCCTGGCTGGTTATCTTGATCCACTCACTAGTGATAGTGGTTACCACTCACTATTATAAAAATCCTTTCCCACCAAATTTATTCCTTGCATGCTTAGGAATTTATGTAACATACCTGAACAACAAGGTGTTCCATTTAACATTTTAGTTTTTAAGACTAATATTTGTGATAATATTTCCTAAATTTAAGATAAAGGTGAGGGTTATATGTACCTTTATTTCTAAATATTAAAGTAAAATTCTTGGTACTGAGGTGTAATTTAGTTTTATTAAAATTTCTGTTGATTCAGTTAAGGTCTAAAGCTTTCTATACAAGAAATATATTACATGGGTATATGTAAATGTGTTGTCTGTGAGTTACACTATACTTAAACACAACAATTCATCCTGGGGCCAGAAGAAAAATTATCTTGTTTCTCAAAGAGCTGAGAACTTATTACAAGTCAGTAGGGAAAAGATTATTGTTAAAGCAATTAAATATTTGCTCCTAAACCTGAATTGCTATTAACAAAAAATCAACATTGCTGATTAAAGCTATGCATAACAAAACATACAGAGCAAACAAGAAGTTTTTTCTCTGGGCCTAAAACAGCTGATGTAATTGTTATGGATGCCAGCTTATGTGGTTAAGGTTATGGGGTGCTACACATACACCTTACCTCACATCACAGTCAGACTTTATCACTGTACTTTACCTGTGTTTCAAAATAATATTTGAAAATTCATATGGAATATGTGCTAAAACAGATGGTTTAACAGCAAGCCTGTTTTGGAAGCCATCTATTTGGAATTTGTGAATACCTGGAAATAATTCATTGATACTCAAAACTATTGAGTCATTGGGAAATAAAGTTTATCATAAAGAAAAGTAGCAGAAAATAGCTGAAACTATCCGGCCTTCCAATTACGAGTGAATGTTTATTGCTGTACCTATAGCACCAGCATTCACAGTAATTATGTTTCAGCTGGATTTCAGTCCCTTCTACACTTAGCTGCTTAAGCCCCTTGCTTATTGAGACAAAGTATGTGGTAAAACTAAATTTCTTCACATATATCATGAATACTACCCAAAATTTCTGTAAGCTTCCAAGTGTTACAGTGGTAAAGTCTGACTACCTTTACGCTTTTATTTACTCGTTGTGGCTAAATGTGACCTTGCTTTATTTCTCACCATGCTTCACTAGCTCCATGCTCAAGTAGCCCTTGTCAAAATGATGGCACTTGTTACAACAATGGCAACAACTACTATTGTATCTGTAAGCCGGGCATCGTAGGCCGCAACTGTGAGACTCGGGCCCCCAGTGAGTCACCTTAATCGCTAATCCAGATGTGTGTGTGTGTGCTTGAAAGATTGTGTGGAGATTTCTGAGAGCCAAATATTGTTCTCATATACATTTCTGGTAATTTTGTCTTTATGAATTCTGTTTCTATGAATTTTAATCAAGTTGTGAGGGACATGTATTGTTGTAATTTAGAATAGTCCAGCTAGCAGTATTTGTTTTCCCTTATATACTTTGAAAAGTGGTATAATATGCAATGGTTGTCAATTAAGAGCTTGCCATTTGCACAATTGTTCTTAATTGAATTCTACAGAATGAAAACTAATTATTTTTTATATAGATACATCTTCTTTCCTTTGCATTTTTGAAAGAAAAGGGTAATGTACCTTAGAAGTAGGTGGAAGGGGTGGTCCAGTTGAAACCTCTGGATGGCAGGCCCTGGTGTGATTCTCCAAGGCCTAAGTTGGACCATCTTTCCATGCTATTGTTCTCACCCCCATAGATTCAGTCATCAGTAGATTATACAAAACTAAAAAACTGAGTTAGTCTCAATATAACTGAAATACTGCTCAGTTAAGTGAGAACTGCAATACCTCATCACCATCTTGATAGAAGTAAATCATATGTTTAGATTTGGACAAGTTTTAGTGCAGTTTTGCATACCCATAGTATTAAGGCTACCAAGCCTAAATCCTAGGCCCAAGGAGCATCAGCCGCACTTTGGTGGCTGTTTTGTTTTAGGTCTAGGCCTAAACTGATGGGGAGGGTAATTATTAATTGACTGATTGACCTAATGTGGGGCCCTTGGTATAATCAGGAGACAATGGTTTGTTTTTATTTACTTTTCTCTGTAATGGGCGAAGGCACACATGCACTAATTGTTGTTTTGTGAAAAATGTTTTGAGCATGAGTTTGAAACTGTGAATGCAAAACATGTGGCATGTGTACCTGGTCATGTTTTGTGTTTACTGATAATGCTGATAACTCATTAATGCAACAATGTTAATGCTGGCTAGGTTTGAATGTATGCATATGACTATGCCTTTGTGTATAACATAATACAACAGTTATCTGCTATACTTCCAAACAAAGCTGGCACATTTCATGGCTTTTTAATCTGGCAAGCAATATGAACCCCATGCTTATGCTCAACTGATGTGCATTTAATATCACTGTAAACATTTACATTTTATCTATTCTTATAAAGGTTGATGTAAATATCAGGTTTAATGCTTTTGTTTTGTGTCTTGATTGGTGTGAATGTGTGTGTGAATGTCTTATAATTTCCATTTGCATAATCACTGTTTATACATTAATGAAGGAATGACAGAGTGGTTCCTTATGTGGAGTTCCTGGTCTAGTACCAATAATATATGATAATTTGTAAATTTGAACAATATCAAAAACTGGAGCTGAAGGTAGAACAGCTTGAATGTCAAGTAAAATCTTGAATTTCAAGCATTAAAGTTCTTGACAGCAGGTTAACACTCGCCCTATTAAAAATACAGATGAGTTGATATTCTGAATGATTTCAGTTCAGTGCCAAACAAGGTCTCTGTTGATCTTTTAGATACTTTAAGAACTCCCTCACTCAAAATATTTAAGTTTATCCTATAGAATAGATGAATAGTTAAGATCATCCTGTATGTGTTGTTCTATAGTAGTTCATAATTCATATTTTCATTAAATTTATATTTAGATTTAAATAGGGCTTGAATCTCCTTCCTTTTTTTCTCAACTTAAGATTACGTAATACTCTAAACACATTTTGATACAAAACACTATTTTCACTATAATTACCATCCTAATTAGTTACGAAAAAATGGGCCAAGAGAACCAAGGGCAATCCAATTCATGAATTTAAATCTGATTAATAAATTTTCAATATTGTGTATCCAATATTTCATTGGATACACATCAATGAATTAATATATCCAGAATATTATATCTGACCTTTATTTCCAAAATTATTCATTGATAATGGAAAGGTAAAATCATAAACATAACATAACATAATTGCAAAACTAAAATATCATATTGATGTAAAATCTGGCTGATTATTTTCTGCAGCCAGCTGAATTGAATTTTGATAAACCTAAAATAAAGATCATAGAAAAAGATGGATCTCTTAATCTTAACCACAGATATATGAGCATGTCATTAAGGGTTCATTCATTAAACAGGACCTTGTGACAGCAACCCTTGCCAGTTCGGAAGATGTGTCCAAAGTAGCTTTGCCTACACCTGCAACTGTGACGCGGGCTACACCGGAATCAACTGTAACCAGCGACTCCCAGGTACGTAACCATGAGATTGTACCAGACTTAAGGCTTGGTATATGTATGCTTTGACTGTCTGGGTATGATCTGCTTATTACCTAGAACATATCATAGGTATGTTTTGGTCTACTTTTTGGTCTCTGTGTGTTTGTGACTCTTGTTGCATATCAAGCTTCTATCTAAACAGCTTGCCTAAAGCCCATATTTCACTATGCGGTGTTTCATTTGTGTTGTGGTGTTTGAACCACGGCAACATGGAATCTAGTTTATTGCTTGCATTTTCACTCTCATTCGGCTAACACAGTTACCACCGCAAGTGATTTTATAAGGATTTTCTATAAGATGTTTGTGGTGAGGGATACAAACATGTTGGTATGTTAAATGCAAATATAACTTGCGGTGGCAAAAGAGACAACTGCAAATGGTATCCCATCACATAGTAAAATATGGCCTTTAATCAATCTCATTGATTTATGCAGAAGTATGTGTACATCTAATTAACTTAATGTTAAAAATGAGCTGTAATTATACAAGTCTTTAGCAAAATTCTATATATGTGATAAATATTCTTCTTGCATTTAGTTTAACTTTTGGATATTTCAACGTTCAGATTGATTTTGAAATATAGTTGTGTAAAAAGTCAGCTTTTCTGTTCATGTCTCGAACCCATTGTTTATTTTGAAATGTAAATGAATTAATCATTTAAATCACAGAACCCTCTGCACCAAAATTGAATTAATTAGAAATTTAAAAACATAGACGTCAAATGAACACCCACTAGATTATATATACACAAAGCTAGATTTTAAGTTCACAAAGCAAAATTAAATAAATTCATGTACTAAATTATATATACACAAAGCTAGATTTTAAATTCACAAAGCAAAGTTAAACAAAGTCATGCACCAAAGAGACAAGTGACCAAAATCTTTGGTTAAAATAAAAGCCAAATAGTCACAACTAACTTTTAGCAACTGATTTATCTATGATAAGCCTAGATTCACTTCAAATTAGGCTACACCAATACTACTAATAGGCCTACACTAACTTCACTGAGATGATTCTGCAACAATAGTTAGCAGTACTCTAGATGTAGCCCAACTGAAACCCCTCAACTTGTTCACCCACACCTAATAATAATTATTATTAGCACATTCTTCGTGATTCACTTCTAACCTACAACTAACCACTTGCCTGTTGTTTTCTCACTCCTGCTTGACTGTTGCTTCTTATTAAAGCAGAACCCTGTGATAGTTCCCCTTGCAAAAATGGCGCCTCTTGCGTCAAGATCACCGATCGAAGCTTTGGCTGTCTCTGTCGCAAAGGCTTCTTCGGAGAGACCTGCAGCAGAGTTATCATCCCAGGTATTCCTCTGACCCCTTACCCCAAAGCTCACAGCCATGTTGTTGTAACTTATTAGGCTGATCAGTCACCTATCAGAAAGTTATGATTGTGTCTTAGGCCCCCAAAAAATTGTTGTGTTCAGGTTACCCTACCTACCCTAAATTTCTGGCCCTACCCTAACGTTTTTTAGGATATCTTTAATAATTTTATTTCAAAATCCAAAAGAATTGACCTCAAATAGCATGGAAAACCATAAAACAGCACATAGATGCTCAAGGAATGCATATTAAATGCTAAAAATGTTGTTAGCGGATATGGGCAATTTTTCGTTAATTTCCAACACTGCCCGTGTCTCTTTGGTAAGTAAAACATAAGCAACAAAAAAAACATATTTTAACCTACCTACCCTATTTTTCTCGGACTATTTCACCTGAACACAACTATTTTTTGGCCTTATGATTAGCAGTTTTGTCCCCCTACAAATGACCCTCTGAATCACTAATCAGGAGACAAAATCACAACTCACTAAAATTGATTGATTAGCCTAATCAGTTTTGGAAATATGGATCCAGGATACACAAAGGCTCTTGCATATATCTCCTTTAAAATCGATGTTCTTGCTTTAGTTGTGTGTCTGTCTTACAATAGCTCTATGTTATTTGCTCTACTAACTTGTTCTTGTTTGAAATTCTGCTTCATTCTTTACTAAATTAGCTTGTTAAAACTGTTAAGAACTGCCGAATTATTAAGGCCATGATTTATTTTTAAGGGAACGCATTTATTGAAGCTTTAATCAAGTTTGCATAAGTACTCGTCTTGCTGTAAGTCATAATATTAAGAAAAGCTACATATCCCTAAGTTTAGCAAAATCATTCAAGGGTATGTTATTTCACCGACAAATGGTTGTCAGCTGATGTTTTTTACTTAATCACTATACACTTCATCTATTCTTCATGGTACACTTTAAACGTTATTGATCTCTTATTATTGTCCTGCAAAATTGAGAATTATCTAGAAAAAGTATTTTCTGAGCTAGCAAATTGTGTGTTTCTTCACTAATGTTTCCATTAATTGGCTCTGACAAGAATATCATCTGAGAAATAAGATGCCCACCATGAGACTTCCTTCAAGCAATTCTGTTTTTATAAGTTATCCTTTGCTGCTAAGTGACGCCTTCGTGTCTTTCTTTTTTTCCGCAACTTTCCTAAGTGACACCTCTGGGCCTCGCTAAAGTGTCACTTATCAGATTCCCACTTGGGAGCTGGTTGTTAAAGAAACACTGCAGGTTGATTAATAAAGCATTATTTTTTCGCTAAACATAACCCATTTAATGCCCATACTTACAGAGATTTCCCCTTGCGACAACTCCCCTTGCAAGAATGGAGCCACATGCTCCAAAATAGATGAGACTCAGTACACATGTACTTGTACAGCAGGTTACACAGGCACCAACTGCGCCAAGGTTATAGTTGTTGGTAGGTTAACCAGAACATCAGCTTCTTTTTTTCAATTATATTTTCTTGTTGTTAAGAGTTTATACTATTTGCAAATTTCTTTAAAAAAATGTCCTTATATCAAGAGGGTAAGATATGGGTATCATAAACATTTTTTACTTTGATATGTTTTCTTAGATTATTTTTTTTGGATTATTTGGGAAAAAAACCATATAAAGCATCATAATTAGTCCAGACAATAAATTTTACATTTCTATAAACATTTTGTCAGGCCGAGTATCTATTGAAATGATCAGATTATGTATGGAATCTTATGATATCGGTTAGAAACCTGGGAATCAAATCTGTGAAATCATTTTTTTAGAATCAGAGTTTTATGACTGAAATTTGACTGCTTGACATCCCTAGATTAGACAAAAGTATAATAACTATCAGCATAACTTTTCTGACCGATTATTTGAGTTATGATATTTTCAGCTAAGCTTGCAAATGCATACTGCAATAATTAATTTCTTTGTATAATTTTCTGGGACTTTCTCATTTCTAACTTTGCTTCATAAAACATTTGTTTCAACTGCTGCTCATGATCTAACCCTCGCCCTTTGTCCTCATTTAATTTAATCTGCAGAAGTTTCCCCCTGTGATAGCAGCCCATGCCAGAATGGTGCAACCTGTTCTAAGCTGGATGCAAGGAATTATCAATGTACCTGCACTGCTGGCTACACCGGAACCAACTGCGATAACCCAATAAGTAAGGCTAACCGTACAGCTGAGGCGCTGATTCAACGCTTACAATTCTTTTTGTTATTGGTATCTTAGCTTTTTATATATACATCATATACAATTGAAGAACCTTTTAAGTTGATACAGTTCTGTTTTATTTATTAATAATCCTTGACACTTTGAGTGTTTCGTAACAACTGACGATGTTCACATACACATTCAGTTCAGTTTCAGGATCTGATGGAGCCTTTTATTCTACATTGTCTGCCCTTTGAAGCTTCACAATTGGCCTCTTAATGTTTCATTTTGCCTTCATACTTTGTATATACAAGTTTCCCTTGGAAAACCGATATTGGCATTGCAGCCATAATCTTTATCACTTTCTTGTTCTATGCGATTTGACCTGGCAGTGTAGGAAGAAGACATTTTCACTGGACAAATAACTTAAATGTACAAACACTAAACTGAAAATAAATTAAATAAAAACTAAATACATCTGGGTCTGCCTCCAGATTTTTCAATAAAAATATATCATGTCATGAGTACAACCTTTCCTTACAGTTGTCACTCCCTGTGACCGCAACCCATGCCGAAACTTTGCCACCTGCACTGTGATCCGTAACGACTACTTCTGTCGCTGTTCAAATGACTACACCGGAAGAGACTGCGAGACCAGAATTACTACAACCACTTCCACCACTACTACCACACAAGGTGGGGACAACTACTTTGTACTGTCACAGTGTAGAAATGCTCTATTTAAAGCCTCTCTTTCTCTTTATGTCCATGTATGAAATAAATTGAAATGAACCTTGAGACTGCTTTTTGAATCAGCAGTCTATTATTTTCTCTCTTTTTTTATTTATCATAGGTGCAATCAACAAAGACTGAGTAATTCTAAACTTTGTACTTTCCATATTATGACCTAATTATTTGTATTGCCCAACCCTATAACCAACAGTTTACTTGATACGCTCATTAAATATTCTAAACAATTGAATACATAATATCTAGAATGTCCTTTAATGAATACTAATAAACATTTATTGTTTTATGATTCCATCTTTTGTCATTATATCATATTTACTGTTTGTATATTTCTCTCTCTGCTTTCTACATAGAAAGAGGAGCATCTTCTCTAATGTTCTAAAAGTACCCTTGGTTATAAGCTACCTTTGTCATTATTTACAACCATTAATATAGAACTGTTGAAAATGTTTTTGCAGTTCCTGTGGTATCAGGAGGAGCAGACATTGCCTTCCTCATTGACTCATCTGGAAGCGTTACCCTCCGGAACTTCAATAACTACATGCTGCAGTTTGTCGTTGATGTAGTCAATCGCCTTAACATTGGACCAAATGACAACCAGGTAAATAGTACAAGATAACATTTTTTACACTTCTTCAGTTCAACCAAATTATTTGATACCAGAGTATGGAGTGCAAAACCATAAATTTATGAAATATTTTACCTATTGCAGTAAAAGCTTCCGATGATTCTCTTAGTTTGAGTAAAGATATATTGTAGACATTGACTTAAGTACCTCAGATTTAAACCTCATCATAATGGATTATGATTTAGTTTTGACTGACTGCACTAACTTTTGGTCCTGATAAGACATTGCCAAGTAATGCTGATAAGTTTGTCAATGATTTAATCTGTATTGGTATATTTTGCTCTTTAAGACATGATGTTTTATTGTAGAAAATGACACTTTATATGATTTATTGATATTTGATATCACAACAATTTAAACTAATGATGTACTATTTTCAAACTTTTCAAAAACAAAAGAAAAGCCTAATTAAGCAGGTTTTTACTATCAAAATTAGTGTCACAGTCAACTAACATCTCAAACTAGTTATTGTACTATCTGGATGGCTATTAATTCAGTACATTAACTCTATTGCTTGCTTTCTATCTTACAGGTTGGAGTTATCCTCTTCAACGATAGGGCCAGAGTTGAGTTCAACCTGAACCGGTACAACAGTCAGTCTAGAGTCGTGGACGCTATTCGTCGAATCAGTTACAACACGGGTAGCACCAACACCTCTGGCGCCCTATGGCTTATGAGGAGCTCAATGTTTGATGAGAGCAATGGGGCTCGCCCGGGATATCCCAAGGTGGGAATCCTAATGGTTGATGGAGAAGCCACAGTCGATGAGCAGTTTCTCAGCCGGGAGGCAGAGGCTGCACGAAGAGCTGGTATCCTTATGCTTGTTGCTGGCATTGGCGGATGGGTGAATCGCCCTGTAAGTTAGATGATATGATTATCATTCCTTGCCCTCTACTGATTGTACCAGTAGATATATTTGTGCTTTGTGAGTCAATTTTAAATGTAGTTTATTATTTTTTTATGGGCTCAAGAAAGGAGTTTCTAAGAGCTCCAAAATTGCCTGATTGGTTGTTTAGGCCATAACAAAATTCTTGCAGAGAGTACCACCCTAATCAATTTCTAAATGTACATTTCTTTAAAACTGTTAGCTTGTATTAATTCAATCAATGTGATTATTTGCCTTTGCTTTTAATTTCAATGACCTGTTATGACCTGACAAATTCAGTAGATAAAGAGTTTTGTCCTGAAGGATAGAGACTTGCAAGCTTTACCATATTTGACATGTCTCCAAAGTAGTTAGTGTAATTGTTATTTTATTAGAATTGTTGTACATTAACAGGCACATATTGTCATTACACTTAGAATGTGCCACTAGAGTTGCATTTTGGTGAATTTAAGAGAACATAGGAACAGTCGAACAAACAGGAGGTACCAGAAAATGTTTAGGTTTTTGAGTTGTTTCTTCTGTCCTAGAGTAAGGTAAACATATCAAAATGGCCATTAATTACAGGGTTTTTGCTTAAGTTTGTTGTTTGACTCAAGTATTGAAGAGAGGGCATGTAGGTTGCATAACAAAGATCTAACTCAAGTAGTCTTTTCCAGTGATTTGAAAAGACGTATGATGCAGAACAGTTATCAACATTAATGAAAAGAGAAGTACTGCTTCCTTTGGTAAAAAGTTGTTTTTCTCTTTTTAGGAACTGCGGGATGTTGCCACGGATCCTGATAGCCGGAACCTGTTCTTGCTCAGGAACTTCCGCGAATTGAACAGAACCACTGCAGAAATGTTCGTCAATCGTATAAACGATTTCTCGGGTATGGAAAATCCAACTTTTCTTTCTAAGGGTTCTTTATTCACAGGTTTATGCCCTTATAATCTGACAGAATTGTGTAAATTTTAGATGAACTGTAGATAATTTTCTAGATCAGCAGAGTATGTTCAAAGTGGTTTTAGATAAGGATGGATTAACTCTTTGCTCTTCTTACCCATGATGTAAAATAAAGGAAATTGTTGTGTTTTTAACATTATATCATGCTAACTTTAGTGAAAGCAATAAATTATTCTAGTTATTTGTTGCTTCAGTTTTATTAAAACAAAAGTTAGGATTGGTTGGTTTACCTGATAAACAACTGTTTTTAGTTGACATACAAAAAATGTGGGTGGAATGTGGGTAATGAGATAAGGGGAGGTGGGGGTAGGGAGGCTTATAAGTAAACTTCTTTCATTTACTTCAATAAGCTACTTGGTGAAATTAGATATCTAGTATACATGAATTGAATGAAGTAAAAGATAAATTTACAAAGGATTGAAAGAAAAAACGCATATATTATAAGTAGAGATAAGACATAAGTAGGGTTGGAAAATGCAAGAAACCATAGACAAATTCTTCAATAATTACAAAATCTTGGAGATTTGTGTTGCTTTTCTGGTCACTACTCCTAAATCTTTCCCTTAAGTTAACATGTTGCGTTTCTCTTACAGGATCGGTTCAACCTAGGCCTACCACCACCACTCGAGGTATGTAGAATTGGTATTAGATTAAATAATTCTCAAATGAGCACCTCAAAATGAAAAAGGGCTTTAAAAGAAGTAGGATTTTCTTTACATAAGTACCCAAAATGACTCCCAAAATGCTACAGGGAAAACAACATGAAACTTCAGGGTTCGACCATTACAGATGGAAATTTGCTGCAAATGCAATCAGCTTTAAGAACATGCTACACTAATATATAAAAGTTTTCATTTGAGCAAAATAACTTTGTGAACTTGGTTTAGATATTAAGCTAACTAATAGTTCTGATTTTGGCTTACATACACACAAAACTGGGAGCTTTGCTTTGAGGCAAAATTCTATACAAAATATAACATGTGCTGATAAAGTCATACAAGTAGGTAAAAGTCATGTAGCGCCAGTGCACAGTAAAAAGTCAGGCAAAATAGGTTACATGCATCAGGTTATCAATGACTCTGTGAATGGCTTGAATGGGCTTAAATGGCTTTACTTGGGCTTAAATGGTTTCAAAATGGTCATGCATGTGTGAAAGGTATTGTTTCTTGAATTCCACTTTATGTTATTTTATCTAGTTAAAATCAAAGACTGTTCCTAAAAGAATATTTAAGTTTTTCTCTGGAAATTAACTCATTAGTTTATTTTTTCACTAGTAGATTGTGAATTAGAATTTTACTATACTACCAATGTTGTCAGTTTCTTTTTGTTTTTAAATGCAATTCTGATTTTCAAAACTTAATTCATAATTTGTAACAATATTCATCCGTAACAGTTATTTCTGTTATTACTTTGAGTTTTATTTAAAACAGTTGAATTTGCTTCTAATTGCCTTATTTTTAAATGAACGTGTGACTGCATGAGCTTCAGGCTTTTTTCTCACCGTGCTTGCTATTGCTTATTCTCTGACTGGATGAAAGCAGTGGAGATTAGTACAGCTGCATCTACCACAACTGCTTCTGAAAGCACAGCCACAGAATCCACCACAACTGCTAGTACAACAACAACTGCTAGCTCAACTGCTAGTACAACAACAACTGCTAGCTCAACTGCTAGCAGTTCAACTGCCAGCAGTGCAACCACTGCTAGCAGCACTGCAAGTGCATCTTCAACCAGTGAATCAACTACCACTTCAGGTATAAAGATGCTTTACTCCTGGCCGGTGGCAGCTTTTTCTCTTTTCTCTTTTTTCAAAGGGGCATGGGCATTGCAAATGGGTGCTGCAGATTATTTCTAGCAAAGTTCAAAATTACATTGATTGCCGAAGAAAAAAGCATATACTTTCTACTTGGTTACTTTATTGGGTTGAAAATAATATATTCATGATATATGTACAGTATAACAGAATGGGATGTTTTGATAATCAAACGGTGCGTTTCATTATATCAAAAGGATATATCTTATGATAATCAAATTCTATTTTTTAATATTCTGAAATAAAAGGACACGCTACTTTCAACCTAGATGATAGGCACAGTTATCTAGACATATAGATGGCTAGATCACATCACCACAGAATACACAGACATGTTGGATTCAGTTTGTTTATTTATTCTGCCAATATCGCACTTTATTTATAGCACTTACTTTATTCATAGCAATTACTAAAATGACAAAGCACACGCATTAAATTTAATAAATAATAGGTTCAAATTGGGTTTGACCTATTCAGCTGCACACTTTAGTTCAATGGGAGAATATTTTCTCTGATGAGGATTCATAGAGGAATTAAGATGTTTCCCTTTACATTTACATGAAGCTAAGTTGTCATTAGCAAACAAAAATTTAATTACCATTCATTATATAATCGAGTTACAAGGTTTTAGATTGCTGATCATCTCCTCAGCAAATAACATTTTCTCCATTCAATTTGAAAGAAAGGTGCAGTTAATTGTATCACTGATTTTCATGCAAACAGGAATATTTGACTTTCCAAGTGAGTTAATAATATAGGTGGTATAAAAGTATCTAAAATAGGCCTTGGTAAATTTTTTAGCTCTTAGATTTACATGGATCTTACCTTTAATTCCCAAGCCTAGTGCAAACCATTAGTGCATGGCTGTTACATAAAAAGCTTAGTGGCAGAAATATTTACAAACATCATTTAGATTAGAATTATATATTTCTATTAGATGAGATAATCAAAATCAGAATGTGATTTGATTTTTAGATGAAGCCTGTAGGCTTTCATTCATTAGAGAAGAAAATATAGAGGCTATATAATTATTGTAAGGTTATTTAGAGTTACTGCTACTAACCTGTTTATGTTACTTAGAATTTTGCTTTTTTGTTAATAAAATTTGTAGCTACTACTACTACCACGACGTCAAGACCCGATCGGATAACAACTACATCAGACGGTGTCATTCCAGGTATGATATATCCTCATGGAGTTATTTTTCATCCATTCTAACAGAATTCTTGAAAATATTATCAATAACAACCTAATTTTTACCTCACAAATAGTGGGACATGTATACTCATTATCACTCTTAGTTCACTATGTGATCATTATACAAAATTGTATAAGCAAATGTTGAATAATCCAATGTTATATGAGAAAAATAAATAAATTGAGGGAATGTGTTTTCATTGGTGAATTTTCAATTGTGAGCGCCAAAATCATTGGAGCATCTGGAGGCACTGGGACATTGATTAAGAGTAATAGTAACTTGTCTACCTAAGTATCCAGTTGGTAGATCAAATGTGTTTTGATAATTTTCATGGTGTTTTAACCCCCATACCCATTTAGTGATTGGCTGATTAATGATAATATTTTTGAGTGGTAATGTACAGGTTTGATCAGAATCTTTGCAAAAACGTGGTCTACTATTGGAATAAAATCGACCAATAACAAGGTCAATGTATTCAATGATCTAGTGTGTATGGGGCTTTAATCTATTTGTTTTAATTCATATACACTCCTTCAATAAGTTCACTGTATATAACTATTCTCACTGTTGTTACCTAACAACTACTTTTCATGTATGTTAGTTTAGTTCTGTTTGTTTTCTTGATTCCCCATAATGTTTAACACCTATTAGTCTTAAAGGGAGGGGCCAGTGACCAAAAGTTAGTATACTGTCGTTATCCCTACCATCCAGGGAATAACCATACCAAATTTTATACTTTTATGTCTATTAGTTTTTATTTTATGCACATTTTTCTGTATCAAACTTAGTTTCTCTGCCTGCATCTGACAATGCCTGCACAGACCATTTATCTGTTTGTGACGTCACAAGCAGAACAGGTGAAAAAATATAAAACTAAGAAAAAATGCAAAAATAAATTTGTCAAATGTTTTTTATCAGTCTAAAAGAGATTAGAATTACATAATCAAATTATTCTTAAAAGAAAATGTGAAAAAATATAATTTTCATGGAATTTAGAAATTTGAAATTTGAATATAACTGTCATTTTTGTGACGTCACAAACAGACGTCCTGTACCAGGTGTGCAGGGGTCTCAATATATGATCTGATTTTGTAGACAAGATTTCCTATGCAAGATATCAATCTGTAGTTATAAAATTGTTTTGTATTCATATTAAAGCATCATATCTACTGTATAAGATGAGAATTTTACAAAATTAAAATTTCACTGGCCTCTCTCTTTAAGAACCTTAAGGTCCTATTTACTTTGGCAGTTCTTTCAGATTTCCAGCGAATGTATGGTAGGGACTATGTTTGGGATGTTGCACTTCTCAATTGGTCACCTCGGACTAATATTTGTCCAAATATGGAAATATCATT
Organism: Lepidonotus clava; assembly: GCA_936440205.1. NCBI lineage: Eukaryota > Metazoa > Annelida > Polychaeta > Phyllodocida > Polynoidae > Lepidonotus > Lepidonotus clava. The sequence goes on from OW387138.1 coordinate 14,683,118, forward strand.
TACTATTTTAGGACATTTCCATATTATTCATGATTGATTATGTAGGTTAGAGAAGCAAACTTCATATTAGTCCATTACCTCATATGAAGAGTTTGTCCAGTTGTGTCTTTTGTTGTTCATATTGTTAAATATTCCTTGTTGACTCAAAGTGAGCATGAGAAATGCTCATATTGTTGACTATTTTCCTTATTCACTCAGAATTCGAAGCGAGCATGAGAAATGCTCAGGTGTCAAAGAATTATTTTCATTCAGGAATCATCCAATCCTGGGGGCTAGCTCTACCGTCCACATTTCCCCCCTAACACTACTTAAGCAAATTGCAATGCAGCGGATATTTCACCCCCTCCTACCACAAGCTACACATTGCCCCTGAAATAACCTTTGGCCATACTTCCCAGCCTATTAGGCTAATCAAATTTTGATAAGTGTCTAATTTTTAGTTATTCTACCTCAGAGAAATGCTTCTAAATGTCAAAATTTCTATTATGGGTTACTTCGCAAAGAAATAACTACTTTTTGTCAGTTCAAGAATTTCAAAATATGAGACACTTATCAGAATTTATGTGATCAATTTATGTGATCAACCTAATCAGTTACAAAAATATGGCTACTAATGCCCTGCAGCAATCTGGACAAATATTTCCCTTGCTTTAAAATGATGCTTAATGCTTAATGGTGCTTAGAGCTTGAATACTTTCAAACTGCAGCTTTCATAAAAAATGCAGATATTTTACAGAACAATCAACAAGGAAATGCTTTTCACCTTCAATTATCACACTCTTCATTCCATCAAATTAAATAACACTATTTTTATTACAAATAAAAACATGTCTTCATATGCAATTTTAACCATCTGCTTCTTGATTTTAAATACCAAATAATAATCCAATCTCTTGCCCATGGCCAATGACCCAACCTTAATATGGGATAAGTTCAAAACAGCATTTGGTATTCTTTTCTGAAAAAAGAAGACAGTTCTGCTTTCTTTGGCATCAACTTCAAGAAAAAGGGAGAATTCATGGAATTTTCCAGCCATCGTGATTTTTTTTTTTGACTTCATTATATCTACATAAAACCTGATACCTTCTCTCACCAAGGCCTTTCATCATGCAATGTATTGTTTTCTTAATCAGGAAGGCCTACACATCCTCTTTCTTTCTGCTTTAGATAGTGTAGTGATTCATTTCAAATCTCTTACTTTGAAGTATTTTTAGGAGAATAGGCACCTTATTATTAGAGAATATCTAAGAGAGAAAAACAAATTCTTCAACTACTTTTTATGCCAGCAATTTCGTACTATCCATTGACTGCTTGAGTACCTAGGATTTTATCTGGTCGTGGTTTGCAATTTTTCCTTAACACATCTCTGATGCAATAAACTTGTGAGGTGTATGCATTAATACCTCATGCCAGTTAGCTTCATACTACTGGTATGATCCCTCAAAGAGCCCATTCCTTGTAATTGAGCTATAATTACCCTTACTAATGCCTTTCTAGGCACAGTATCTCTTTGTACAAATGCAAAGATCATCACAATTCTAAATATCTATGATACATAGACAAATACACTGTTTTGTACTTCTTCTAACGTGAGTGAGCCATGGACAAGCAACCTTAACATTCTAACACATTGCAACAACAACAACCTTTAAAAAATTGCTCTATTTCTCTCCCTGTGTACATGCCAATCCTCACTAATGCCTACAATAACCTACGCTTTTTTTGTGTTCAATTGCTAATTGGGGATTTGCTTGCAGACCCCTGTGCTAGTGGACCATGCCAGAACGGAGCCACTTGCACTCGAGGATTTGTCCGCTACACATGTAAATGTACCGAGGCATACATAGGACAGAACTGCGATAAATTAAAGCCAAGTATGAACAAAGCCCTTTCCTGTATGCCATCTTGTTGGTTGAAAAATCAAATTATACCAACTATAATACAAATTTCTATAATATTTTTTTACTTAATATTTGCGTTGTTATAAATGTATTATTTTATTTGAGAGATTTTCCTTCTTTTTGGATTATTCTGTCTTTTGTAAAATATTTTTCTTCAAGGAAAAATGACTTTGGTATTGAAATGTTATAATGTTTGAAAATTTTCTTTTGATAAAAATCACAGTACATATGAAATAGCCAAAATAGGCATATGGAAACCTTTTTATTTGAAAGGTAATTTCCTTTCTTAAATTATATTCCCATGTTTACCATTGAGAATCAATCTGCATAATACATTGAAGAATATTGAATCACAATTAAAACATTACAAGGAATCTTTCAATAATCAAGTGAAAGGGCTATATTGGCAAAATACACAAATAGAATAAAAGAACATCAACAAAATAAGTTAATATCCCACTTAAAGCTTTTGCAGATCCATATGTGCTTTTACTTTCCAATGTAAACCGCTTTACATGCTTTAACATGCTTAACTTAAATCCCAACACTTGTCCTCTCTGTCTTTGCCAAAACTCTTCAGATGGGACCGATATAGATGGTAAGAGACATTGTAGAAATATGTTCTGTCAGTGTTATACGTAGTTCCTTGGACAGTTTCATCCATTCTTCAATCTCCTTTTGATTGTTCAGAGGCACTTCTGTCACAGATAAATAGGAGCGGATGCAGGATCTTTACAAATATTTTGAGAGACTAAATTAAAGCCCCATACTCACTAGGCGATTTTGACCTGAGTCGGACGGTCGGACAACTCATGGGCCCTAAAATCGGCCAGATTCTGCTAGTAGAATCATCTGATTCTATGGCTGACTGGTATCAAACATGTACATTTCAACAACTATACTAACAGGCGATCATAAGAATGGGCCGATTCTCCCAGTTGCCCATCGCCCATCGCCCATCACAGTTAAAATCGCCTAGTGGGTATGGGGCTTAAAGATTTTTGGTGGGGATTTACCACTTGAGAAAATTTGTCTAACCAAATTGGAGGGTGGCTCCGCTCCTGCAAACTGTTGTGGATTTCTGAGAGATTTTCATGAACTACCGGTCAACTATTGTGTTATTTTTCTAAATTTCCTCCATGTCCAAAACTGGTAATTCCTTCTGAGGCCTTCCATTATGTTCATGCGCACATTTAAAAAAACAATTTTCAGACACTTCACACCTCCCTTGGACCCCTCCCCCCACTTGGTGCATATGTACTTATTGGAAGGCCCTTTTATATAGGCAAAATATCATTTAAGTACATGTGAAACAAAATATTTGGAAAATATATTTTTGACGGATTCTGTTTATACTTGCTTAATTGGGCATTTACATATTTATTCTGGTTAGGTTCCAGGATATTAGTTTTTGATAATGGGAATCTAAAGCCTATAGATTTGGTAATAGGAGAAGCTACAGTACAATCAATGATTAAGTATTTGCTCATCAGAAATCCTTAACTTGTTTTTACTGACTGAACCAAGTGCAATTGTATAATTCTATTCATCTTTCTGGTAACCTGGTTTGGTGTCTTGATCTAGAAAAAATGTGTTTTACCTATAGGTGTGGTAGTCTTAAACCTAATGTTAAGATAATTTGTTAAGTATAATAATGTTAAGTATTTAATCATCTGTATAATCAGTGTTAGGATGCTAATAGTAGTAAAAGCCAGTCATTCACGTGCTAGCTATATTAATGAATCAGAAGGCACCATTGACAATTATAGAAATCGACCACATACTGGCTTAATCAATATAATGAATCAGAAAGTACAATTGACAATAATTATTATGGAAATCCACCAATCACAAGAAAGTTTCGGAACACGTATTCACAAAGTGTACACTAGTATAGAAGATTGCGTTTGATGATATATTTTCTCGTCTCCCTCCTCATTGAACATTCTGGGCTCATTATTTGTTTTATTTATCTATTGAACTACACTCATTCTACAATGATCTTCTGTGTAAGTAATCTGTTGTAGTCGATGGTAATGACTAGTTTGCATAGTTAGAAATTCCAAACTATGAAATATGGGATATTTTCCATGTTAAGAAATATTCCCAACAGTAGATACTAAATTACGTAGAATAATAAGTATCAGTTATACCAACATTTTAACCATGGACAATAGACAATAGTTATATGTTTCATACTTGTTTATGTTTAGTACCCCTCATATGATTTTTCCTCAAGTTCCAATTAAACCCTGTTTTCAGGTAATAAGAAATCAAACTTATATAAGTGTTATTGTCTCTCAAGTTCATAGAATATTAAAAAATACTTCCAAAGATATTGAAGTGATATCTGAGTCTTTCAAGAGCGTTTTATCCATCAACATTTTATCAATTCAGACTGAAAAACCGTTACAATTGATCCCACTCGAGGGTTATTTCAATTCATAAAAAGAGATGTGCCGGCTTAGCCTTTCTCTTGAATTGGAAGAAAATCAATTGATCATAATTTAGCCAGTTTATTGTTTAAAAAAGAAAACGGATCAGTGCCTTCACCGTTTGACTGTTCATTGTGCATAATTATGCAGGGGTGGATACAGGATTTTCAAAAGGGGGGTCAGTATAAAGGTTAAGTACTAAAACTGTGCATTCGTATATATGCATGTGGCATACCCCCCCCCCCCCTGCTGTAGTTTTAGGGGTCCACCAAAAAGGAAGGGGAGGGGGCAGGACCCCCTGGACATCCTCCCCTGGATCCATCCCTGCACATGCCGGTATTTTTCTGTTTCACCTGTCTTACCAATTGCAAATACAGTGATGATAAACCCGCACACCTTAACTGAAATCAACGTGGGTGAACAATAAGAAATATGTTAATAAATCAATGATTGTCGAATATGTTTGAGAAATCACCATGGTAACCTACCAATTGTACATTGATATTACTAACAAAACTATTTATTCAAAAATTAGTTTTTAGGTCATCATATTAGCATCACTTTTATTTGTTTTCTAATCATGAATTACCTTTACTGCAGTTATTCCAGAAGGCGCAGTTGCATTCTCCTGTGGATTCGAGGATGACCAACGCATGACAGATAGCAATGGAAAAGACTCCTGGTGTGGTTTGCGACAGGCTACGAATGATCAGCGGGACTGGACCCGGGTTCGTGATGATGGTAGGACCCCATCGGAGCCCACTGGACCTAAGAGTGCTTACGAAGGTCGAAGATATGTCTTCTTTGAGGCCAGCACCCCAGCAAGGCGAGGCGATGAAGCAAAGTAAGTTTGTTCTTGATTGTTGGTCTTACAATGCTGCGCATGGTATTGTTAAGCCATTTCTTATAAAAGTAGGGCCCCTAGATTGGGGGTTTCCCATGTCACACGTTGAATATAAGAAATGGCTCCGTTGCAAAGTTGCATTTAAGAGTGGGCCCTTTAAATGGTCACCATCGGCTATGTCACCAGTCAGCTATAAGAACAAGCGCTGTCACCTTTTCAAATTTAAGAATAGCCCCTATGGATGTTGCTTAGCCAGCAATTGGTCATGTCACCATGTCAGATTAAGTTGTCTAGTTACATAAAGTACCCTAAAAGTCAAAATCTTACCTTCTATTAGGCAAATAGCCCAATTAGATGACAAGACAAAAGCCAAACAGATTTTTTCAACAATCCCACCGGCCGTCGGCCGTCACCAAGAACTCACCCCATACCCATGGGTAATCACCCAGCAATTATGATTGCCTGGTGATTGTGCAGTGAATTTGACGGCCGACAGTGATATTGCATAGTGGGTATGGGGCTTAAATCCTACTTCCATCATAACAATTCATTATTATGAATTTTAAGAACTTTTATCATTATGAGGGGCAGATCCGGAGTGACCCCTCCCCCTTTTAGTGCATGTGAAAACTACAAAAAGAGTGTGTGTGTTAATGCATGCTCTTTTAGTACTTAACCCCCCACCCACACACACACTTTTGGAAATCCTGTATCCACAGCTGATTACCATCCCTACTTTCTTCATTATAGATGTGCCCTTTATATATCTTTTCAGGTTCATACTTCCAACATTAAATGAACTGCGTACAGTTAACACCGTGCAAACCTACCCAGCGGGTAAATACTGCCTGTCCATGGCATACACCATGTTCGGTTTCCATGTCGATAACCTCGAAGTCTCGACTGTATCAAGACGAAGTGGTGAGACCACTAACTGGGACTGTTCTGGTGAGCAGGGTCCAGAATGGAAGCTCACATATGTTAACCTTGATCTTCAAACTGATGACCAGGTAAGGCGTTGAATTAGTTATTCTTTGAATGTGATAATGTATATTGGGGTCGTGCAACTTTACCACAGTCAATCTCAAAGAGCTCTCTCAATTCTAACAACTTCACAAAAGTGTTTTGTAATCATATCAAATTATCTCAGTTATTTTACATTGTTTTAGAGTAAAAGAAGCAGAGAAGTAAATGTGACTTGATTTGACATAATGAGTTAGAAGTCTAATAGTAATAGAAAATAAATTTTATTGCAAAAATTCGATTCTCACTATAATGAAAGGGGCCATCCATAATATTTAATGACGTCACACTTTTTCAGGATACTTTTAAGACCCACTCACCCCCTACCACACTAATATTTTTTGATTAAAACATGGAAATAAGGCCCGTTTCCAGGCAGTGTCACACTGTCCGACCCATCCACCAACCCCCTTTTGTGTGACATCATTTGTGGATGGTCCCAAAGTAAAAGTATTTTAAATCGGTCTAACATGACTGACTTTTCTCTTTTCAGGTTTACATTACTGCTGTTCGTGGCCGAGCCTTTTCGGCCGACATAGCCATAGATGACCTCACTCTCCTTCGTGGGGAATGTCAAGTGGGCTATACAAAATGTCTTAACTAATCCCTTGCTGTTTTGGACTATGAAATATTTCTATGGTGCAGATAGAACTGTTTGTGAGTGCAGTACCCCATGTTTCCAGCTGAACTACAAAAGAGATTGTTATAGAGTTCTCAGTTGGTGACTGGCTTCAGTGAAATTGCTTGCCAGTTGTTTTTTGTTCTTTTTTTTGTTCTTTCTTTTAATTTTTTTTTACACTTTTTGGACATGCAAGGTCAGCTGTAAATTTATTACAAGCAACTAAGCCTGAGCATTTCACCTGAAACTGGCCTGTTAATTTGCCCATTGAAGATGAAAAATTTAGTAGCAAAAATTATTATTAGCATTTACATACTAGTGTTATGTCAAATTGTATAACTTACAAAAAGGCAGTGTAATTTGAATGGTGAATTGTGTTGTCTCACAACTGTTACATGCTACTGTATGCAGTCTATATTGGATTAGATATGTATATGATGGATTAAATTAGAGGGATATCCATGTAAACATAAGACGTGAACCCATGGAAAGGGTGAAAATCTTTCTTAGGTGATCATTTTCAGAGGTTAATATTTTAAGTGATGTGTTAAACTCAGCATTTGTTTCTCTCTCAACAAAAAAAGCCTTCATTTCCCCATTACCAATTCCAAGAAAAGAATATACAACATTAACTTGTAAAACTTAGCCAGCCATTTTTCACAAGTTAAGTGGTTATACTTGTAAGCATGTGAAGGCAGCTCATTAAATCTTCTGCAGTAATTCTTAACTGATTTTTTTTTTGCTAAGAAAGGAAATGAAATCATTTGTTAGTAAATCTTCTACAGAAGTTGGCTCAAGGCTTCTAAATGGAGATTTTTCGTTAAATATAATTGTTTCAGATTTTACACTGTATCCCTTTGGTATTTCTCTGACATCGAAGACTGAGCATGTATCATATTGTCCATTCCTCTACAAAGCTAACTTGCCACTCTGTTGATAGAATTTATAATGGCTGCCCATGCCTCACTGTTGTAACATTTGGTGCACTTAGGGTTGGGTCGGCATAAAGGTCATTTTGAGTATTGCCTTTTGTCAACTCTTTATACTGTGCTTGTATTAGGGCAACTATTTTCTGAATGTTGTAAAAGATTTTTTATCACCTCAGTGTTTAATGTATGCCAGGGATACGCGGAAAATAGATTTTCATACTTTTAAAATGTGAGAAAAGTGATCATGAGGATGAAAAATTGTTACAGGGGCTGAAAATTGTTATATGGTCACCTTTCAAAGTTTCATTTTCCACTCAGCATCGCAAGAAGAAATATCAAGGATATTTGAATGATGTATAGTTGAAAGAAGCATGGCGTAAAAACCGTAACGCCTCAGAGATAAACAAATTTGTATAGATTTGCCTCATCCAAGCTGGAACATAGCCAATATATACAGTATTTACATATTCAGGAATTCTCCAAGTTCCTTGACTTCATTGCACATTGTTTATTCTAGGCAATTGCACTAGAATTTTGTCTTTTTGTTCTGTGAGCCCAGTGAAAAATGTTGTTACTCACATTAATTATGATATAACACTGGAAGTCAATCAATTTTCCACTAAGAATTATTACAATTCTGACAACCAGGGATAATCAAAGTCTTTTTCAAATAATTCCCACTTACTTAGTTTACTCAAATTTCATGTATGCTATTTATGTCATTTACCAATGGCAGTCTAGTGCAAAATTAATAACTTATTCTAATATCTACGCGTAGATATAGTTGTAACCCAGTCTCTAATTCAAGTAGCTATATCCATGTAGAATAAGGGAATGCTTCAAAATTCAGCCATTACCTTAAGGATCCTGTTGCAGTGGATTGCAACCAATTGCAGATGGAAGATTGCACCAAATTCATTTCATGTTATTTACTCAGAAATTCTGAGGACCTTTGTGGGTTGGATGTGGCTATTTTGTAGATTGCAATTGTAAATTGAATTTAACTGGATCCATAGACTAAATAGTACTGTCCAAGAGGGTTTAAATACGCTGCACAAAAGGTATGGGTGAGAAATTCCCCAAACCCATGTCAGCATTTTGTTTTCTTAATGTATTCCAAACACAAGAATGAACATGGACATCTTTTTCCATAGAAATCTTAAAGATTTATGAATTTAAGAAAATTGAGTAAACATCAAGGTATTTCTTTTAAGCCTGTTAATGATCTATAACTAGCCGCAAGCAACTGCAACAGGTTTCTGATTAATCTGGTGAGATGGAATACTTGAGAACTCTGACCAGGTGAACTTTGGCCACTGGAGAACTCAGTCCGCTGAGGCTGGAGGTTGCTCGGGATAGGAAGTGAAGTAAATATATATCCATATCTTCTTATACATCACTAGGATTCACACCCAAAATTAATGGCTAACTCATTCCTATTCAACAGTTTATGGGTGGGAAAATGCCAAGACTTCTAGTGGCCCGAGTTAGCAGCAGTCCGAGTTCATCCAGCCCAAGTTTTTCAGCGGCCCGAGTTCTCCAGTCACTTTGAGATGTACAGATGAGTTGATTATTAAGAGGAAAGAAGGTTTTTGTCTTGAAGCTTCCTCATTGCCACCTGGTGAAGTCCAGACCAAATTGAATATTTTGCAATCGTCAGCCAATCCGATGATGTTTTGAGTGTATATGAACAGAATGAGCAATGTATTTTTTACTTTTCTTAAATAAAAGATATATACATATCAACATGAAACTCTAGTTATTTTTCTCTTTGAGATTTGCAACAAAATCTGTCTTGAAGAACAAGCAAAGTATAATATTATTTAGATAACATGTAAGTCCTTCTTCTTTGACTGAACTTGAGGTTCATTAAAGGCACAGGATATGCCACCTTTCTAATACCTTGGCAAGATCTTTGAAGAATTTTTAAAGGTCACCTGAAAAAGTTTTGTAAAGGTGACCTTTCCATTACCTTCAGCAAACCTCAATGGCCCAATTTACTGAATCTACCATTGTCGGAAATAACTGTAGGATAAATAAATGTCACCAAAGTGTTAGGGGGCACTGAATGCATTTACTGGCTGCCTCCAGTTGTCATTTCAGTCATTTAAATTGTAAACAACTAGAAATGCTTCATGACATACATTTGAAACAACATTAGGTTTTGCGAAATACATTTTGCTATAGATGGGTATGAAACAGGATATAACCAATCGTATCTGTGTTTTAGCATACATTTTAGATTCAGTGACATATCATTTGTTAGCATTAGTGAGAACTATTACAGGAGCGTCATATTTAACTCTGAGCATAAGCAAAATTATTTAAATTACATAGTATGAAATACAAACCCTAAGATTCATGTTCTAGAATGTTTACAGAAAGCTTTAGAAAAACTCAAATAGAATGATTCGTGTCTTAATTATGAATGAGCTGTTCTTATGAAACTCCAGGACGCATATAGTAATATACACACTCACAAGACTACACATATACGATATTCCTTTAGCTTTCTTACTGTCTCCGCAGAAATGGAAACAACTCCCCTCCAAAATGAAATATCGAAAGGGGAATCAGCATACACTATAGATAGTTTTGGGGTCCACTGAAAGGAGTACTATCTACCACTTGAAGCAATTTAGATACGTGGTCACCCCTCTCCCTGTTTTAATACACACTTACAGTTTACCATAATGGGCATGTGACGTGATTTTCGCAAATAAATTCATCCTCTCAAGAGCGTCCGGCAAGACATTAGTCCAGTTGGTGTAGTCACCAGAGTGGCCTCTGTGTGCTCGCAAGTGGCGGAACCGTGTAATTGTGTATTGGTTTAATTATACCAGGTATTTCCGTATCTTGGCTGTTCAGACATTCACAGAAATCGACCACATAATTATAACTTTGTTCAGTAACCAGGCACGCTTTGGGGTCTCCTTTCCGTGTATGTGTGTTTTCACTATCTATATCATCAATAATTATAATGATATATTATTGACATATAACATATTTTAACAATATATTGTTATTAGTGTGATATATTATCATTAATTTGATATACCATTTCAGAAAACGTCACATGTCCTTTTTCAAAGTAACTTATAGCAGGTCTTGTTCTGTATAATGCAATAATCAGGGAGGGTTTTAGAGGGGGCCCATGGGGTGTGCGCCCCCTTCTTTGGATCAATTTCTTTTAATGTAAAACTGGCGTTCCAGTCTGGGCGCCCCCCCCCCCCCCTCTACAATTGCTTTATACATTTAAAACTAATCTACGAATTACTACAATAATTATTAAGGGCCTTTGCTAGGTAATCATGAAAAAAAAACATTGCCCAGTCAATTTTAGGAGTTTAGTCCCATACTTCTGGATTGTATACCGACACGATGTGCATGTGTTGGTTTGAGAGCGATTCAATGGCTAAAGCCAGTATTACACTACACGACTTGGACTGCGATATGATGCAACAGGATGATAACAGCAGACCTGTAACCAGGATGTGCTATAGGGGGTGGCGAGGTCCCACAAGTGTATCTTTTGCCTATATTTTCAATAATTTGAACTTGAGAAGGGGGGTGGCGAGCAGAACATCGTGGAATTTTTCAATAGTTTGCTACTATTTCTAGGGATTTTACAATAGATTTGGAAGGAAAGGTGGAACTTTTGGAAACAATTCCTTTGTTCGGGTGGGGGGAGGGGGGGGGGGCTGCCACCCTCGCAAACCCCCCCCCCCTCCCCCACCCCCAGGATACGGGCCTGTTAACACAGATACATTCCTATATGAGTAATATCATAATTATTATCAAAAATCTGCAATTAAGAACATGTTACATATATTTGCACAACAAAGAATTATGTTCTTTCATACGTGCTCCTTCTCTGCTACATTGTCATACCTCAGTAAATTAGTTCAAGTCGTGTAGTGTAATACCCCCTTCAAATGGAAAAGTGACCGTCTCAAACTCAGAGGAGTGTCTGTGGAAGCGGGTTCTTTGGCAACTCATGCGTAGGATGTGTGGCTCTGGGACCAACGAGACCGCTTCAAATGACAAGTAATAAGTGAACCAGTATGTGTGTGTTGTCTAGGCGACTGAAGGTTCACTAGACCAACCCGAGTCACTGTCAGCCTTTTCACTGAAAAAGGATTCGGACTATAATTGCCTGGCCCATTTTGTTGGATCACTCAATACGAGAAATATGCACCTAGGACTGTTGTGAGCATAGACTGTAGTTACATCCGAGTTCGCTAGGTATTCAAACCTATATGCGAGAGATAACTATAGGTCATGGAAGGACCATTATGACCATTGTTTTGGATCTTAACATGCTAAAGGGATAGTGCCGTCAGCGTCTTCCAACTAGATATTTACCTTATTTGGACAACATACAATATGATTCTACAATCGTGGCATCGTCGGTAATAAGATGCAGGAAGTGAACTTCAAAACGGTAAGGGAAATTCTTACTGATTTGCCAAACTTTTAATAATCAGGTAGCCACGGTTGGCGTCAAGAAAAGATCCACGAAATGTTGTCTATACGTGTACATGGTTATATTTATGATGCTAAAATGATGAACTTGGAAAATTCAATTTTCACGAATTTTCGTGAACGTGAAATTTCTTGGGACAAGAGTTAAGTCCTTATATTTTCACATATTGTACTTTTTAAAATGTATGTTAGAAGGCAATTGAAATAACTTGAGAGAAAATCTTGGAATGAGAAATAAAAGACACGAAATTTCACATAAGCTTACATCTCACGATTTTTTTGTTTAACCATATATTATTAGAAGAAAATGAATAAGAAACATTTTAATTACATATATTCATAACTACTTGCAATTCATTCACATGTATCAGTGACTACTCAATGAATAAGGACAAAATCAGATAACCATAAGAAACTCTGAGACCTTTAGATAATATTATTTAATATATGTAATTATCATAAAAAAAACATGAGACAGCATACTAATCATACAATGTAGAAAGATCGTCCTTGGCTACAAACTATTACTTTGACTTACAGCAATATATTACAATGATGAATACCATTCCTAGAACGGTCATCTGTGCTCCAGCAAACACGAACCCTAAGCTGTAATATCCAGTCAGGTCATAGAGTAGTCCTGAAATGAATTGGGAAATAAACTAAAAAAAATGTAAAGTAGTATATAAAAAGACACAGTTTTAGAAAATCAATAAGCATAATAACTAGACTAAAGGTGAACAGGGGCGGGGTCTCAAATCCTCCGACCCAATACCCCCACTTTTTTTTTTAAAGCAATCCGGGCTGTAGGCGCCACAGAGCGTAGCGACGTGATCGCTTTACCCCCTGTCCAAAATTCATGAGCAAGGCAAAACCTCAGGTGTCACAATCCTGAATACTTAGGTATAGCATGTTTGCCAAAGAGCATGGATCATTACGACATAATTATATGAACTATTTTTTTGGCTTATTATAATCTTTTAGAATAGACCTGTATTTTTGGATTATTTTTGTAGTGTTATGGGTAAATTGTGATACTTATAATACCAAATTTTAGGTCTCACACAAATAACAAAGCTGCCTCGTTCTGGCAACTGCTACATCTCATCTAGGGCATTTGGGAGGCAAAGTGCCTAAACTCATTTGTTATCTTAAATCTGATTTGTTCATACAGATATGTGATGTCACGGTGATGAGGTTGTCATAACGAATGTCGTCATGGCAACAATCCTCGTTACGACGGATCGCTTTTTTACAGCGGTGCTGTCACATTTCTTGTTAAAGGAGGGGTTATACGTGGCAAAGAGGGACACAATTTAATGTTGGCACATGCATGCAAATTTGCACTGATTATGTCAAACACAAAATGGCTGTTTTATTCCCCTATTCAATACAGGAACTATAAAACAGATTTCAGTACCACGTTTTAAAAGCAGCCTTTCCAAGAACATTTCCTGTAGTAGAATTATATTATATCATTCTTTACTAAGTGTTCACTATGTACAGTACAACAGTTTCAAAATTACATAATGTAGATCAGTTGTATGGTTCATATGATTTTCATTATGCTATAAGAGTTCATTACCATAACAGCTTGCGGATTTGTATGAGTCGGTAAAGTAAACTTATCACAAACAATAAGTCCCAAATAGAAAACTGACTCATTGTGTGAGTCCATGAAGTGAACTTACCACCAAAAATTAACTAATATAAGTTGCTGACATATTGTGAAGTTGTTAAGTAAACTTACTACCAACAATTAACCCCATGGGACATTCCATGTATGAGTCACTATAGTTAACTTACCACCAATAATTTGCCCTGATGAATAATTCATTCATTCATTTACTACCAACAGTTGGTCCTATTAGATTATAGACTCATTATATGAGTCTTAGAACTTGACTTATACCCAACAATTAGGCATTATAGATTATAATATACTGACTCATTTTCTAAGTCTCTTATGCTAACTTACCACCAACAATCATCCCTAAGAGATTATAAGATACTGATTCAATATGCAAGTCTTTAAAGTTAACTTACCCCCGAGAATTGGCCCTGATAGATTCCCAATTCCTTGTATGAGTCTCATCAGTCCGATACTGCTTGTAATTGCTGATCTTGGAACCAGGTCACACATCACAGTATTTGCCTGAGTCTGGAATGCCCCTAAAATGCAGGTCATAATATTTGTGATCTTTATTAGATTTCACTGGGCTAATCAACGGCTTTGATAATCCGTTTTCATTGGCATGATGTCTAAATTCAAGGGTGAAGCCTCAATTCACCCAGGGGGCGGACCAAAAAACATCCACGATTTCTCGTGGCTGTGATTTCAAGCCCACGAGAAGAATTTCGTGCCCACGAGAAGAAAATTCTTCCCAAAAAACATCCACGAGAACTTTCGGACATCACAATTTGATGAAAAAATATACTAAAATCATTCCTATAATATATCAATTTACTTAAAATACTTTGTAATGTTTGTTAGAAGGACATTGGGACACTTAAATGGTTGAAAAACATGAATTCTGAGTCACGAGAATTTTAAAATTCACGAGAGCAAATTTTATGATCGTGGGTATTTTAACTTCTCGTGGCACAGAATTCTCGTGGATGTTTTTTGGTCCGACCTCCCAGTGTTTCATGTCAAAGCAAAGAGACAAGCACTCAAACTTTATATAGATACTATGATGTACAGTACATTACATTTTGACATGATACTTTTCTATCCATTAATGGTTTGCTCAATTAAAATTTAAGTGCATGCAAGTTCTACCTTGGCTATAAGTGATTCCAGAGTTATTCTACAGAGAAATACAGTCTCCATAATAAAAGCCACACAAGCTTCAGGTTTCATTCTCTTTGCGCCTATATTCAAAGTGGAAAACACTTTTAACACAAACTTCCAATGTAGTTTGTATGAAGGTCAGTAAGCATTGCAAAAATAGTTATTGGAAATATGTGAGACAATTCCTTTATTGCTATACTGTGAAAGTATTAAATGTAGTTCATATTTTCGCGCATTTCATGCTTTGCCTTTAATGCACGGAAATATGAGATGAGTAAAAAGATTGTTATGGATCAGATAGAAATATCCACAAAATGTGCAAAATTATGATTATGTGAAAATGTAATTTAGTACTCAATGCATAAAAAATTTAGCAGGGCAAAAATATATACATTTACAGTAAATGCCAAATACTGCTTGTTTGTGGTTTTTGAACAAGTGGCTGTGACCTCTCTAAATTATTTGGCATTTGTTTTCTATTTTTTTATTCTTCTCATCCAAGTCAATATTGAAAGGTTTTCAAATAGACATAAGTAAATGCTACTTACCCATGAGTCCATTCTGAAGCATCCATAACATCATAGAAGGAATCAGCATAGGGATGAATGGTTGACAGATTAGAAGTACACCAATCACCAATGAGACAGATGCAAAAACGATCAGCCGTCTTGTCCTTACAACCTTTAGGTCCATCACGACCCCACTTAGCAACCGAAATGGTATCTCGCTAGCAAAGTTCAGAGTCATCAGCAATGTTACTTGGCTTTGCTTATATCCCTTTTCAATTGCAAGCCCAGCCAGAAGACTCATATTGATTGAATTGACAAGGCAATAGCTTGCCATTAGAATTGCCAAGACACTGAACCTTATATTCTTAAAGGCTGTAAATCCTAATACTGAAGCAAATTTCTTTATTGCAAGCCATAAGCAATTCAAAACCCTTCTGCATATCCTTGGTTTAGTCTTTGTGTCTGAAGATGATTCTCCTCCTGTATCTTTCACTTGGATTATTATAACGTCTTGTTTTTCCACAGTACCTTTGGTTGAATCACTTCCTGGTTGGTCTGTCAAATTCTGAATGTTTGTATTGCTGTTAATATGGAACCCATATTTTTCTGGCTCACTATCCAATTCTTCATAGTTTTTCTCTGTTGAATTGACAACCTTTTCTGGCTCGCAATCCACTTCTTCAAGGTTATCCTCTGGAGTACTTATTTTGGACTTTTTAGGTTTTTCCAATGGTCTCAAGAGAAGAGAAGCTGGAACAAGGTTCAGGGCTATTGCTCCTACTATCAAAAGAGTGCCAGTAAATCCATACTCCTCGAAAAAGACAGACAGTAGTTGAGTCATGACTAGAGCGCCAACTCCCTGAAAACATCTGCTGAGTGCATTAGCTTTTCCTCTGTTCTTTGAGAAGTACATGTTGATTACAGCATTGCCTGATACTATGCACATGCAGCAGCCAATACCTGTGAAAGAATAAGACAAAATTTCAAGCTTGAGATCATGTTTAGCATAACCCTTACTCTTGTGACATCAATTTTGTTTGAAGAAACAAGGTATCAACATTAAAAGGCTACTTTATCATAAGACATGGCTCTTAAATAAAAGCAAAAATAATAATATAAAATTACAGATAGAAAGGAAGTCACGAACTTCACAAGCCTCTTGCTGGTAAAAGAAGCCTGATTATTAACTGGGAAAGGTAAATATCCACTTTCAAGCTTGATTACTCTATGACAGATTGTTCTGACATTATTTTTAACATTTTTTTCTTTTAAAGTTATATTCATCATAAAGCACAAACCCTTGGTATATTATATTTGAGTGATCAGTTATAAAGGCATATATTTGTCATAATTTGTGTATAATTCGAATTATAGATAAGTAGTATAATATGAAATATATAAATTCTAAATTGATAGAAACTGAAACATTAATGTAAGTTTTTTAAAAATGTATTTCTTTGAAACCTACCTTGAAGTACACCAAAAGTCAGATACATCCATGGCACAGAGGGCATGAAGCCTGTGAGAATGTAGGCTAGTGAAGATATGATGCCTCCTAGTACTCCCACTGTTTTGTGTGAGGTGCGGTTACATATTGCACTCGCAAGGGGACCTTTAAGGACAAGAAAAACCTTAAAACGGTAAAAAAAGGTTTTCAATATACTTACACAAAGGACAAAAATGGTTATATTAAATTGTAATGTAAGAAAATAAGTTACCTGCTTTTGAAATAGCGATTGACTAAAACTGTGAGATTATTGTTGAATTTTGATACTTTGAAAGAAATTCAGAGAGGGTTCCTTTTCAAACATACTATGGAAGCATGCTATTTTTTTGACAAGTGGAAAATCTAATATCTAGTTTTGAAAAATATAGTGTACTAGGCTTAGACTAGGGTTGATTTTCCTTTAGCCAGTCTGGCGTAAATATCCCCAAGATTCATCAATTTTTACCTAGATTGAAAATAATTTGGCCAAGTTTCAAACTAATTAACTAGGCACATTTAATTTAGATTCATAAAACCAAGAGGAGATCCTATTGCTATGCCGAAAAGTAGAAAATCTGCTTTTTTTCAGATTAATACTTCTATATGCTTTTACTTACTATTTCTAATTGCGATAAAGGGTATGGTTAACATGTGCTTCTTCACATTTAGGCAAACAACAAATTGTTGCGTTGAGTTAACATAGGTTAAAAAAATTAGGGTAAGAAGGTAATTTTTTTCTCATTTGTTTTGCCATTTCTTTACTCACCAGATAGGCCCGGCCAGAGTTGGAAGTTTTGCTCCATTCTCTATAGTTACTTATGTTTATGAAAAGCACAAACACACAAAGGTCTCATCCCCACTTGGGAAAACTAAGATTTCAGAAGCCATGGGATTAGTGTTAACCCTTTCTATCAATGGAGACTAGTCAATATAAGTGGTCCTGGCTGCCGTTGATGAGACAGGTTAATATAAGTCACCTGGTGACTGAAATATTTGTACCTCAAGTAGGGACGAGGGTTAAGAGTGAAAAATAAAATAATAAATCTTAGTCCCCCAAGTGCGGATGAGGGTTAAATGTGTAAAATAAAACAGAAAAAAGTAGACTTACTTAGTACCATTCTTAGGGTCCCAGATGTGGATGTTAGCCCGGCTGTGACTGCGGCTGACCTTCTATATCGTATGAGCACCTGCTGGTAGAACAGGGTGACCGACTTGTTGAAGCCTGCATTAATTCCCAGGCCTATTCCCATACCTACAACCAGCACCCAGCCCCAGCCACCATCAGGGACTACAGCCTGTTCTGGCTGCCCATCAGGGTCTTTGTTCTCCTCATTTAGCAGGGTATCCTCCTCCTGGTGTGTATTGGGTCACTCTCCAGAAATTTCCTCAATTGGCAAAATCAGTGTTTTTTTTCTTCAGATGACTGTGGAATCTTAAATTGATTTAAATTTTTACATATTTTAGCCTCAGTACGCTGAAAAGACTCATAAATCTGAGAAAATCAATATTAAAGTTAATCAATTTTTTCAGATTTTTAGAAATTTAACCCTTAATTAAAGGAAATAGCCAAAAATTGAGAGGTAAGAGTTTTTTTTCATCTCATTTTTTTCAATAAACACCAGAATTTCAGTTTTTGAACTTTAATATTCGTTTGAGAGGTAATTTGAGTTGAGGCAAACTGAATAAAATAATATTTCCCTCTGATTTAATGATTTTCTGATTTTTATTGAAGTTCTTAGTTTTTTCAAATTCACAAATGTACGTTCAGAACCAAGCTTTGGAGAACAAAAAAGTACATATAAAATAGGATTATATAAATTTTGAGTTACTAGCATGAAGAATACCATAATAATGTATTACTCAGCCCTAAGTGAAAATCATAGGAAAAAAAGAAGTATACTAGAAATAAAACTTTGTTTATTTTTATTGGGCATGCCAAAAAAGTTAAAATGTACGTTCAGAACCAAGGTTTTAACATTTTAAAGTTTTCCCCCCATAAAATATGCATATATTTGTTCACGTTTATTTGGAGATGTAAGAAAAACCCTACCGGAGGATATTATGTCATCATACACCAAATTATTCCTATATAAATAGTGGAAAATAAAGGAAAAAGCTTGGTTCTGAACGTACAAAGCTTGGTTCTGAACGTACATATATGTACGTTCAGAACCAAGCTTTTTTCTCTTTCTATTCTCAGAGATGATATAAGATGAAACTCGGAATGTTTTCCTTTGCAAGCCATCCAGAATTGATATGCCTTATCACATGTTTCCACATGATATTCATTTTCTGTCTTTATATGCCACTTTCATTGGTGGAAACCTTGGTTCTGAACGTACAAAGCTTGGTTCTGAACGTACAAAGCTTGGTTCTGAACGTACAAACCTTGGTTCTGAACGTACAAAGCTTGGTTCTGAACGTACATTCACAGTTTATGAAATACCATTGTATGAAGAGTGATACTCATAAAACAGACCTTTGATTCTTGAATGCTCTATTCAGTTCATAGTCAAGTACTTTGGTCAGAAATATTACAATGTCAAGAGAACTTATCTGAAATGTGACCAACATATGTACATTCAGAACCAAGGTTTGTACGTTCAGAACCAAGGTATGTACGTTCAGAACCAAGGTATGTACGTTCAGAACCAAGGTATGTACGTTCAGAACCAAGCTTTTTTCTCTACACAGCCCTTAAATACATAGCCACATTTCTGAGACAATATTCAAATTTTTGTGACTTAGGTATCCTATGCCACGCTGTATAAGTTGATATCTTACCTTATTTCATTTCCAAATTGGCCCACATGATAAATAAGCTTGGTTCTGAACGTACATACCTTGGTTCTGAACGTACATACCTTGGTTCTGAACGTACATACCTTGGTTCTGAACGTACGCTTATGGTTTTTCTGAACTATCTACGGTATATCCATGCCCCAATATGTAAATTCTTATTTTACCTTGCAGGATTTTTTTCTAGAGTCTTCTCATAAAGAGAAATGTATACTTTGTAGTAAAATGTTGCTTTAAGAAGCAAGATATGTACAATCAAATATAGATATGCATGTACGTTCAGAACCAAGGTATGTACGTTCAGAACCAAGATATGTACGTTCAGAACCAAGATATGTACGTTCAGAACCAAGCTTTTTTTATACTTAACTCCATATCACTTAGAATATACCTTCAACCAGTACACTTTCCTTTTAAATCATTTTCATAAGATGTAAAATAATAAAACTAGATGGCCATACTGCAAATTTCTATACGTTTGATTATTTTAAAGCTATGTTAAGCCAAAATTTGACCCAAAACATTGAAAAATAATAAGTTTTCAAAATGATTGAAAAATCAAAGGACAATTTGAAGTATAAGAATAATTCTTTTTATTAAAATTATTGTTCCATATGCTTGGAAAACATATGAAAATGCATAAAAAGGTTAAAAAAAGAGAATTATTCATACTTTATGCATATCCTAGCACATTAATGATAAGATTGACAACCTTGGTTCTGAACGTACATCATAGCAAAAATTTTAAAGTACATAACTAAAAATGAAAAATATGAGAAATTGATAAACGATGGGAATTCCCTTTTTCTAGAATAAGATTGCCGAGATACTCTATAAAAGGAAAATGAAAAAATAAATCCTATCAGCAGTATCTTATTTTTGACCTAAAATTTTAGGGAACTGCGCACTTTTCAGGAGAGTCACCCTATATTGTCTTCTGGCTTGACTGTGTTATCATTGCATTGAGTGGTCTCCATTTTGCCCAAGTCTGATGTGGTTGATGTCACAGACTTGGTTTTGTTGGATACTTCAGCGTCGTTTGGTGCCATGGTTGCTCCTTTATTTTTTGTGAGAGTCAGTGATACAGCTTCTTCTGTGAGTGTCATATAATTATTGTTAGATGTTTGTTTTCAGTTTTTATTTAAGTTTCAGTTAGTTTCATAACTTCCTTTTCAGTAAACTCAATAAAAATTATTATCATAGAAAATATTGATCCCTTTGTGTTTTATTGCCTTTCAAAATATGAGTCATCTTTCTCCCGTTGGTATTCAGGATTGCTTTTCTTGGCCTCAACAATGTAATGCAGAGAATGTGCCATTCACCATCGAAGAAGACATTCATTGTAGCCTGAGTATCAAACGGAATACATGCAGAAACCTGGAATGAAAATAAGATCATTGTGATACAGATGAATTCTATATTAATATTGTTTCTTCAAAGATATTGTATGTTCGTCCAAACTTGAAAACTAAAATTGAGTAAAAGTCTGTATTTTTGAGTCCATATTCTACAAATTATTTTGAATTTATGGTAACTTTAATTCCCAATTGCTGAGTGCTTGATTAGGCTAAATTTGGTTTAGGCATCTTCCCTAAAGCACATACTGTGACATGCAAATTTCAATAATAAAAAATAAGACATCACACCCCACTCCTTGGAATAAACTATGCAATGAATATGTAAAGGTAAGTATGCACAGTTAAGGTAAAAAGCACCTCATTTATATCCCCCTGTTGTACATATATTATACTAAATGGAAGGCCATATATATATGCTGGATCTTTATGTGTGTATGTATGTGATTGTGTTTGTGGGTGTATTCATAAATACATTAATATTTGTATACACACACAAACACACCCATGTAGGCCTATATAATATTACATACATTGACCACACTGTAAGATTAATTGAATTCTGCGATATTCTTTAACATTTATCATACATGTACTTGAATATTGTGTCCCTGGATTTTCAATGCAAATCTCTTAATTATTTGTTTTGCCACACAACTGATCTGACTATCACATGTCAAACGAAGATAACCCTTTTGATAACGCTTGTAGAGATCAGTAACTAGAACATACATATCAAGCATTATAACTTCAGTGAATCAAGCAAAAGGAAGTTGATAAGGAATACGCACAGTTGGATTCCAAAGCCATATCTCTATCAATAACTGATTTCCTGTTTCTTGTGTATATCCTCAAGGTCTAGCAGTGACATACTTATATGATTCACATTTTGTCGCCAGTGTATATATGTTAGCAGCTGATGCAAGGCCGTCACTTATATCCATGACATAGTGGTGAGGATTACAACAGTCAGTTCACTGTGGTGTGCCAAGTGTCAACTAATCTCTTCATTGATAGCTTCTTTCTGAAACTGAATCAGAGCATGAAATGTTTGATTTTAACTGGAAATTCTATCACTAATCAGGCTATCTAAGTAGCAGATCAAACATGTACATTCTAATACCACATTAACTGATGGGTCAGGGCTTGCACAACCCGGTCACCACAATACCAATAGCAATAAATACATCTATTTGGTGACAAAATTGATGATATTGCAACGAGTTTTGGCAACATAATATAGGGGTCTTTGGAAAAGGGAGTTTCTGATAGAATATTCATTTTCATTTCAAAAATCATTGGCATACATTATTTCAATAAGATTATATTTTTAAGCTTTAGAATCGTAAATACAAATAGATATGAATTTCAATTAAATGTATTTGTAGTCATTTTCAGATTTAGTACAAATATTTTTGTTTGTTTTGCCATTTTCATCGCGACAGCATCTAAATGCCTTTGACACATGTGACAAGCAAGCAATGTTATTTTAAATGTGAATTTATAGACACTTGGTGCTCCAAAGCCAGTGGCCCCATGCCCCAACACCACTCCTGTTGTGCAACTTATGTGATAACATATCAACTATATCTTACACGATATGCACCATACGAGAAATGATTTTGGAGAAAGATAATCTTGAGAAAAATGCAAGTAATAATTGTGATACAATACTGAGGGAATTTCTTTCAATTAATTCTGGCAATATTAATGTTGGGAGTAGGAGATGATTCATGTCAGAAACTTGGAATTCCGTTTTAATCATGTAGCTTCTCATAACTATAGCCATTAATCTGTCATATCTTAAGGACCCTGGACTCCCCGGAGACGCACCCCCTGCCCTTTTTTATTAGTCAAATTTTAGGGGGTGGGTCTATTTTTCCCTTTTCTTAAATTTGACGTGTGGCATAGAGACCCCCCCTCCCTCCCTCCCTCCCTCCCTCCATCAGGCATTTGGATCCTCTCCGGAGTCCCATACCCCATCCCCATCCCCACACACACCTTTGGCTTTCATCAGGCACACTTGCTGCAGATCTGTTCTTAAGGTCACATACATTATGATTACGAAACATCAGTTTGGCATTACAGCATCCTCGCGGCTGTAAAATCCCCCTTAAGGACTATTTTTCTATTAAAAGTATCACTCACGGAAACATTGGAACTATACCTACCTGGGCTCTCCTAATAGCTAAGGAGTCAGTCATTCATCTTTTAAGAAATCCTCTCCATCGAGAGGAGAAAATAGCATGCTACAAGTCTCACGTAACTAATTGTGGCGCCATCTGTAGTGTCATATACCTTTCTGTCCCGGGGTGAAGGGAATGACTGGCTTTGAGTGGCTGATAATGAAATAAAGAAAACTGACAGAATTGAAGGAAAATTCCCAGGACACCCCTAATCATTTCTGAGTTATTTCATTAAAAAGAATCCATGATGCAGTGACTATAGAAAATGTCAGTAGGTTTTTGAAATAGGCTCTGTGCTCCATGAATTTGGTCGCTGCAAAAGTGCCAAAATGAGGGTAGGTCAACATCTGGGACACTTGCTCAAAATTTTCAGGGTCAACCTACCCTGAAATTTTGATATTTTGTGTGCCAAAGAAGCCACAATAAGTTTCTGAGTCAATTTCATGTGGGTCAACGTTCTGAATATTTTTTTCCTCAGGATCAGTTATATTAAACTATACAGGAAAACAATTAGTTTCGTGAGACCTGTAGTGAATATGGCAAAGTCAACTGAAAGGACTTTTTGGCCCTGAAAATTGACTTTTTCAGTGAAATAGCCTAAAATTAGAAGATATGGAGAACGATTCCCTTATTCCATCTTTTTTTTGGATTTTAAGCCAAAGTTCAGGAAATCTGGTCAAATACATAGGCGTTAGTGCTGAATGTCACCCCAAAGTCAATTAAATCTACTTATTTTCCTTAATGTCACTGATGCAGATATTTTGACCCTGTTTCCTTCTAAAATGGACAATTTTAAGTCATCTGAGACCTGTTTATTGTTCCCTCTGGCTCGTCTGAGCTGGCAGACGTGTCAATTTTGGCCTAGCGCTGATAACTGAAAATGGATGAACCAGGTTGAAACTTTTAAAAAATAGTTCAAATTGCCTCAAAGTTGCAGGGGGTGGTCTTTACACATTGTGAAACTAGAATAATGCCATAAGAGTGTCTTCTCCTGAGGACTTTCCACAAAAATTCTGAAGAAAATGACAATTTTTAGAATTTTCTGTCTTTTGGCACCCAATTTTTCAATATTTTTTCAATATTTCTTGCAAACTGTTTTCACAACTATCTAAATGGCTCTTGATTCTAGCTCAGTGATGGGATGGGAACATCCCTACCAATTTTCATGCCTTTGCTGTCAATATTCTCTAAAAGAGGGCGATGTGAGGACGGTGGTGTCATACCGTGATAAATGCTAGGTGAATTCTTATGGGTGGAGGTTCAGGAAAAGCCCTCCTTTTGTAGGAAAAAGCAATGTGATGATGCTGAAAGTGGACATTTTTATTGAAAACAGGTGTGAGTGATAGAAAAATTGGTTTGTTAAGAAAAAAGGCAATCTTCGCTCTCTATATAGGTCTCACGGAACTAATTGTGGCGCCATCTGTAGTGTCATATACCTTTCTGTCCCGGGGTGAAGGGAATGACTGGCTTTGAGTGGCTGATAATGAAATAAGGAAAACTGACAGGACTGAATAAAAAATCACAGGATACCCCCTATCATTTGTGAGTTGTTTGGTAAAAATGAATGCTTGATCTCTGCTTGTTGGTAGGAGTCAGTGTGATTTTTAAATAGGCCCTGTGCCCTGTGAATTTGACCACTGCGAAACTGGCAAAATGAGGGTACATCCACATTTAGGACCTATGCTTTAGATTTTGATGGGGAACCTACCCTGAAATTCACATATTTTGTGTATCAAAGAGGTCACAACTGGGAAATGAGTCAATCTGAGGTGGCGCAAAATTCTGAATATTTGTTTTCCCCTCCTAGGCTACATTAAACTATACAGGAAAACAATTAGTTCCGTGAGACCTATAGAGAATATTGCAAAGTTAATCCAAATTATTTCTTTTGTTCTAAAAACTAACTTTTAAGGTCATTTAAGCTCAAATTAGAAGATTTGGTGAAGGAATTCCTTGTTGCGTCATTTTTTAAAATTTTAGAGCGAAGCTCGGGGAATTGGTCAAATACATAGGCATTAGCACTGATCGTCATTCTAAAATCAGTTAAATCTGCTTATCTTCCCAAATCTCCCTGAAACAGATATTTTGACCCTTTTTCCTTCTCACATGGCTGATTTGATGTCATCTCAGACCTTTTCTTGTTCACTGGGGCTAGTTCATAATGGCCAGAAGTGTCACTTTTGGCCTAGCGCTGGTCCCTGAAAATGGATGAATGAGGTTGAAAGTTTTAAAAAATTGTTCAAACTGTCTCAAAGTTGCAAGGTGTGGTGTTTACACATGTTGAAACTAGAATAATTCCCTTAGAGTGTCTTTTTCTCAGAACTTTCAAAAAAAAATCTGGAGAAAAGGCAAAATTTTATAATTTTCTGTGTTTTGACGCCCAATTTTTGCACTTTTCTTCCATTTTTCTCGCAAACTTGTTTCACAATTATCTAAGTGGCTCCTGTTCCTTGCTCAGTGATGGGGTAGGAACATTTCTACCAATTTTCATGCCTTTGCTGTGAATATTTCTGTAAAAGAAGGTGATGTGAGGGCGGTGGTGTCAGACTGCAATAAATGACTGCTGAATTCTTAAGGGTAGAGGTTTAGGAAAACCAGTCCTTTGGTAGGTTAAAGCAATGTGATGATGCTGAAACTGGATATTATTGTTGAAAACAGGTGCTAGTTATGAAAAAATGGGTTTATTGAGAAAAAAGGCAATCTTCGCTGTCCCTATAGGTCTCACGTAACTAATTGTGGCGCCATCTGTAGTGTCATATACCTTTCTGTCCCGGGGTGAAGGGAATGACTGGCTTTGAGTGGCTGATAATGAAATAAAGAAAACTGACAGAATTGAAGGAAAATTCCCAGGACACCCCTAATCATTTCTGAGTTATTTCATTAAAAAGAATCCATGATGCAGTGACTATAGAAAATGTCAGTAGGTTTTTGAAATAGGCTCTGTGCTCCATGAATTTGGTCGCTGCAAAAGTGCCAAAATGAGGGTAGGTCAACATCTGGGACACTTGCTCAAAATTTTCAGGGTCAACCTACCCTGAAATTTTGATATTTTGTGTGCCAAAGAAGCCACAATAAGTTTCTGAGTCAATTTCATGTGGGTCAACGTTCTGAATATTTTTTTCCTCAGGATCAGTTATATTAAACTATACAGGAAAACAATTAGTTTCGTGAGACCTACAAAATGTCTATAAATTTACTCCATTATCTCCTTCCCATTACTCTAGATGGCGTTCTAGTATGACTTGACCTGATTGTCATGCCCCCAGGGGACCTGGCCTAGCATCCAGAAAAGATTCTAGACATTCCATGCATGGACATGTGTATAGTTATTTTTGGTACAAAAACATATTAAAAAGAAAAATTCACGAAATTCCACGTTCACAAACTTTTGTGACAGTTTTTGGATAGTGTTGATGAGAGAATATTTGAAATAATTATACGTAGGCTATTTTCACATTTTATACTTTCTTTCATGTACGTCTATTATCGAAGCAGTGGCGGATCTAGGAGGGGGGCAAAAGGGGCAAGGCCCCCCCACCCCTAGACCAAGTGGAATTTTTTCCAAATAATCTAAGCTTGTTGATTTGGACAGATCTGACACTTTTTTTTCACTTGTTTTTATAGCGGGGTTTGGTCCCCACCCCCACCCCCACCCCCAGATGACTGACTCTGGATACGCGTCTGATGGAAGGTAATTAAAAGAGCTTGAGAATTAAAAAGAAGTAGGCCTAAATGAAAAACTACCGAATTTCATAAAAGTTTATATCTCACAATACCAAATGCTGATATTTTGAGTCTTGAAGGTATCGTGCCCGTGGTTCTTTGGTTTTCATGAATCTTATCTGATACTAACCCACTCAGTGACAAGGCAGTTGATGTCAGAAACTCTTGAGACTCCAAAGTGGCTATAGCTAGCTGTATTGTACAGGCCAACTCGAAGAACACTTATAATGATGTAGTGCCTTATAAGTTGATATATCAATATAGAATGTGAATATGATTATATCGTTATCTATGCCCTACATCTAGATATCTGCATGACTATCTATCTATCTAACTACCTATATATATATATATACATATATATATATATTGTGATTCACTGATGAATAATTTAAAATGATTTTTGAAATTATATGTATTAGTTTGCTATATGTTTATAAGTAGTAATTTACTGTAAACAATGTATGTATCCTGTTAAACATATGGATCTATAATTCATGTGTGCTATAAGTGACAAACTTAAGGCATTCTTAGACTCAGAGTGGAATCAGTGACTATTTTTTTATTGGCATGACCATAAGACCTTCAAAGTCATTGTCGACATATCATATCATATACATACACTATAAATGAGGGTTACGTGGAAAAACCCCTAGCTGCTTATGCAGTGGTAGCTGCAGCTAGCTGGCAAGGATGTCACCATTGAACAATGCCAAGCAGCTCCAGTGGCCGATCCAGGTTTTTGAACAAGTTGGGGAGCGCTCATAAAGAAAAGAAATTACAATTAAAAAATTGAAATTTAGCCAAATAAGGGGGCGCCCCGCCCCCCGCCCCCCCCCCCCCCCCCGCCTGCCCTCGCCATATGTAGGACTCTTACAACCAGTCCAGCTGATAGTCATCACAATTGCAACGAACAATGAAAACACAGAGTTGTCAAAATGGTGCCAAAAACGACATCCCAATGTTGTCTGTGTCTTTTATACAAAAAATCTTATTTATGAATAGTTTCATGTTGTAGATATTATAGTCCATAATAATGGCTTCCTATTATCTTATTACTAATTATTAGGTATGGCCATTACACATAGGAGGCCTATGAGTTGTATGTTTTTGACACCATTCACTTACAATACTTTATCATAGACAGAGGCCATGACAA
Organism: Lepidonotus clava; assembly: GCA_936440205.1. NCBI lineage: Eukaryota > Metazoa > Annelida > Polychaeta > Phyllodocida > Polynoidae > Lepidonotus > Lepidonotus clava. Next base: position 14,711,365 of record OW387138.1, read on the forward strand.
CCTTGAGCTGTCATTTAAGGCACCATTCACTTACAACCCTAGGGTCATCAGGCAGCACTTTTGACTCTCATTTTGTTCTGTAACAACCCTATGACAACCCGATTCTCAGTTTTTGCTTCTCTGACAACCTTTCTGGTCCAAAGTAGTCAGGAGAAAATGACAACCTTTGGGTTGTCATCCAGCCTCAAAATTCACAATGACAACCCTCTGACCACCCCCAAGTTGTCAAAGGATTGTCACAAGGTTGTCACACAGCATCAATGGCCTGAAATGAGCCCTGCTCTGCCCCCACAAGTCACCTATGACAACCCAAAAGTCACCTATGACAACCCAAAAGTCACCTATGACAACCCTCTGACAACTTTACAGTGGCTCTCTGACGACTTTGGGTTTTCAGTGAAGGGTGAATAGTCTCAAGAAAAATACACAGTACAGAGCAATTCTTATTCAATGCATTGTCATGCAGTTATAACGTTAGAAATATGTGTGTGAAAACATGGGCAATAACAATGCTGAGTGCACCTCAGGTATGCACTTAAAATTTATTCTATATCAGTCACTCAGGGAATGTTGAAGCAGGACATAATTGCCGTATGAGACAATATTAATCAGATCTTTTATTCACCTTCTTTTGAGAGGGCAGAACAAGAATAAAGATGTAGGAGTTGGAATCCTGATGGAGAATAAAGAAAAGGTCTCTGCCGTTATTATATCTATCTTTACCGCTAGATGGCAGCATTCGTCAGTAGGCCACGCACAGACTGATTGTCTGTTATAGTTTATTCTATCCAGCACTAGGGGGCAACCATGTGCCATAGTCTTCAAAATCAATGCATTGGTTACATGTTCTCATGAATCCATCAACACACAGAAGGCAAGCTTTCCTTAATGTTAATTATCTGTGCAATCTCAGAAATAGCACTTAGTTCAGGACCGTTCCCAGGGTCTGCGATGAGGTTGGGGGTGTCAACAATCCTTAAGTGTAACTATTGCTTGATAATTTCAATAATTTAAACCTAAAAAGGGGTTGGGGAGGTTCCCAAAGTGGAACTTTTCAGAATTTTATCTCATGTTTCTAGGGGGTTACGTATACAGTGAATTTTTAAGTATAGGCACGCGACCCCCACCTCCCCCCTAGTTACGGGCCTGTAGTTATTTCGAACACATTTTCAATAAGTTATACATGAATAATAATTTGGTTTATCATGAAAGGTTATAGGTTGTTTAATTCTGTAACCATGCTGAACACTAGTTCAAATCTATTGGCCAGGTGGCGCCATAGTTTAGCGTAGTATTAATATGGGTTAGGGCCTTACAAACCAGGGGGAAGCAATGTTCCGTCTCTCCCCTAACTCACTCAGAGTATTGTCTGTATCTTAAATCCATAATGATGAATCAGGGAACATTTGTTTTGCTGCCTATAGTTATTTCCAATGAAATAGTTTATTGCGTTTCCTATAATCTGATAAGCAGTTTTGTCAATGTTCATGCTGATCTGCAATTACCGTCTGTCATCACGAAATTCACAATTATTTGTAATGATATCATCTATGACATGTTTACAGTGGGTCCCATTTTCTCACTAGCGGTTTGCAAAATGGCTTTTGCAGAGTTGTAAGCGAATTGTTAAAGTCAAATACAACTCTATATAATCTGTTTGTTTGGTTATTCAGGGACGGATCTAGGGGAGTTGTCCTGGGGATCCTGACACTCCCCCCCCCCCCCCCTCATCTTTGGTACTTAGCCTTTATGCTGAATCCCCCCTTTTGGAAATCCTTATCCGCCCCTAGCTGTTATTGGCAGTTTGTTCACACTGCTGGGAACGTTAATTTGGTCATTTAAGTTATAGTTTTATCTGTCATATCACCAAATTGTTGCATTCGATCATATATATAAATATGAGCATTTCATTTTTTTGTATATAGTGTTTAGGAAGATGATTAATAATCAGTTATTTTTATTTATTGTTCAGATAAATTACCTGTTACTAGTTCTCAACATAATTTTTATATATAGGCCTATTTAATATATTGATTATTATAGGTCTATCTAATTCCTATTCCTAATTATATCTTCAATTATGATAATTTTGAAAATAATATGAATAACACCGTATATCAGTGGTTCGAAAAGGTGTTTTTTTAGTACGTAATTGATATAGGCCTAATCTAAAACTCACATCGAGCGTATAGGATATAATATATATAAAGAACACAAGGACGTCGTTTCAGTACTGATATTTATTGGTTATCATAATGGTCCATGACACAGTAATAAGCGTGTAGCTGTGGACTGTCCTCACTACAACGGGACAGACATGAGATATTGAACAACACACCTGGAACCCCTTAAGGGCCATTCAGGGAACTACCATTCCCCCCTGTTAAGGCATGGATTGATATGATTGACAAAACGGCACTGCCACAACTCACGTTCGTACATTAAATTAATTACAACAACCTCAGCTCCAGACGTGGGCCCGTATCTTCATAACTAATTTGGCTGATCAGGGAAAATTTGATTAGGGTCCCATGATCTGTGATTTTGCCTGTCACCAAAATTTAAAGTGTTATTGCAAAATAGTGTCAAATTAAAGAGGAATTATTAGGTGTAAAATTCATTCATGATAGACATGATTTCTGATCATGGGGCCCTGATCATATTTTCCCTGATTAGCCAAACTATAGCTAGTTACGAAGATATGGGCCATGGTTCATATACACTCCCTAAGTGGGTAATTATAAAGCTTTATCACACTCTTGTTATAGTTATGTGTACAGCATTTTTTTTATTTATTCCTTCTTGTGTGTGTTATAAAAATAGTTGTTAATTTGTCACTTTTTTTTCATCGATTCAGATAGGATTCATAGCAATGTACATTGAAGCTGTTTCATATAATTACACAATGATAATTATCATATACACTGGATAACTTGATTGTGCTTAAGCTTCATTGAGACGTAGAGCAATTCATGATCATTCTTTTTATTTCTGAGATTATTATTTTGATTCTAGTAAGCAAGTGGGAGAGGTTTTAAGTTTATACATATTCTAACCTCTCCGGACCTGTATTGACCCTTCAGTAGAACATGCAATAGTAATTTGGGAAAGTGTCCTTAAAGGTACTGATTTAATAAAAAGTGCGTGTTGGTAATAAATGCCTTAATAGTGAGGCTCCGCTATTTCTTAACAAGAAAAATTCAGGCAATTCATAATTATTGATTATACAAATTGGAAATAGACTTCACTAAAACAATATAATATACATCAATATGACTGGTCATCCTCCATTTCACAATGTCATGTACCAATGTATAACATGTATCCTTAAGGCTGTATTCCACTAGCCGATTTTAATGACCATTTTAGAACTCGCCAGTTGGAATACGGACTAATTTCAGACATGTTAAAAATCATTAGAAAAGGGTTTAAATTGTTGGTAATTTTGTAACTAGCATATATCCGTTTCTGTCATATTCCAAATGACAATGTAAAATGGATCATCAATGGAAAACATATTTTTCACGATTGCTGACACAGTTTTGGCAGTTTTCAACTACATTCTCTGTACTTTTTGGGTAAAATTGAACAATTTATTTTCCTTAACTGGAATCAGGGGTACAATCATCAATGTTTTCACAGCCACATGTAAACTGCAAAGCTACATCCATATTGAGTTGTCAAATTTGAGCAATTCTGTTAAATTATTTTACAGAATATCTATGAGAAGGTATTCTAAGTCATGAAAGGTAATTAAGTCAGGAATAAAACAAGAGATAACAATGTTTTGTATAACAACAATCAAGCGATTCTGTTGCCTTTGACAATATACTTTTACACAGTCACTGAGAGTGTTAAAGAAATTCCGGAGTCTACATAACACGATGCCAACTGATTCTCTTCGTGCACATTTTGTCACGCATTTACAAATATATTTCTGATTTGAAATCGGCTTTTAACAATAGTTTCATTAACATTCATTTGCAGTGTGAAAGATCTGACAAATTTTATCTAGGAAAATAAGCCCGTAACGTACATCTTATTCAAAGTTGTCAAAATAAGTTAAACTTTCAAGCTCTTGTAGGATAGACTTACACACATTTCAAGAAGGCAATGTAACTCAATTTAAATCTGGATTGAAAACAATTTGAATATGGACCATACCCTTGAGTTACCGTGTACATACATCTAAAGTCATGAGTTATTGATGTAAACTGATGCAAGTATGACAGAGCTTGAAACATTTAAACTCATATAATCCTAACCGGAGAAAATTCACAAACTATGGTCACTTATCCAAAACACTGTAACACTGTAATACACTCAGAGGAACACTGTAGCCTACTGTACACTTTTTGCAGACCACTACCGTTTCCCCTTATTCTCTGTGACTGTAGGGGTATTCATATGGAATATAACAAATACTGTAATTGTCTTAGGAAATGGCAAATTTCACTTATTTAAGAATGCATCTACTTTATCTAGTATCTGTGCACAACAACAACCATCCCATTTATGTCTGGAATTAAGGAAACTAAAAAGGTCATAAGTATTTATATTCGGTGGAATAAATATACTTTCATTCCATCTAACCATTAGCGAACATTTAGAACGAATGATTTGCGATTTGAAGAAAGAATAGTAAAGCCCTGAAATACTTTTGTGTGGATGAATTCATAACCAAATGCATGATTTTAGCAGACATGGCTCACATTTTTTCTCCATATTATATTGTGTGAGTGTATATTCATCTGTGACAAGCCTAACACTGTTTTTGAATCTGAATCATCTTTAACAGGGCCCACATTTCTGTAACTGATAGAATAATAAATATTTCTTAATGACAGAAACACATACCATAATTTGATCAGTATATACCATGATTTGAATCAGCTGAAAGCAATGCAACTTCAATTACAGCATTAGACATGTTTCAAATGTATGCTTGTACATTTCATATAAGAACTGGAATACCACAGATAGCCTTTTACATGGTATATACTCCAAACACAATTATGAACCATATAAGGAATTATGAGGAAAATTATACTATGATTAGGCATGAAATGTATTCTTAATACACTTATACATGTTCTTCTCAATTGTCAAAAGTTATTTGATTACTCAGTCTTTCACCTCCTAGAAATGTTGAAATAGACTTCCAAATTAATGTTCCATAACATATTAAGAACCTGTACGAAATTTAAGAAATATACTGAACCATGGATGGCAATGCTCAAGGGTTCTCTTGTTAAGGTTTAGTGTGATTTGCCATCCTTTGCAATGCAATAACAATCTGGTGAAGCAACTTCATATCACATAAGACAACCACATGATAAGTCTTGAGAACATTGTCATAATACTTTCAGAAACTTTCAGTTAATAGTATCTTGGTCAATTTTAATCATAGGTTGTAATGTTAAATAGCTTTGTACATGAGAAAAGGTTGATTTTGGATAACTCATACACAAAGTACTGATTAGATATAATTTCTTTTGTCATACCTCTGGTACCTTCACACTTATGTGACTGTGATTGGGGCATTTAAAGGTCAAAAGAATACTAAACATTATGAGGATCCTATTTTGTCAACAATTGACCGTACCCATTCATTGCTATTGGAAATGTATGTTACTGACCATTGAACATTACCAAGTATGAACACAGAGAGGACAAAAAAAAGGAGAAATACAACAGAACCACAATGATTTACCCAAAACCTGCCTTCATTATGTATCAACATTATATGAGCAAGGGTGGCATTTGGAGAAAGTTGTTCAGCTTTTAGTTTCAATATTTCTTCAGTTACAGATCTATAATTGGGAGGGGTTTCATAATATGAATGTTTTATAACGTGATAACAGGCATCAGGAATAAGACTAGTGTTACAAAATTATATAATTACAATATTAATTGACTAAAATCAAACTGCTCACAATAGTTTGATCAATAAATATGAGTGTTAATGTACAACATGACACTCATTAAGCCAATACAATAACTGTATCATTAGTTACCTTAGTTAACAATAATGGTACTTGTCTTACAGGTTTCACATAAGCCCCTCTGGCGCCTTTGGTATGTATGTTACCCTAAGTTGCCATTTGAGAACATATAAAATATACACAATTATATATAATGATAATTTATGATATATGTATTTACATAATTACATTAACTGAGCTGTAATTGGACGAAGCTGTCCCTGAAACTGTGTTCCATCCAATTGCTTCATGTAACTAGTATCAACAGTAACTCTGTCAAAATAAAAGTATTTCTTTTTCACGCTTAAATGGTGAAATACCCAGGCATCAGGACAATGTCTAATTTCAAGAATCACCAATTGATCAGATAGTTCCCAAAATGGGGTATCATCTTTGACAGATGTTTGGATACTGGGTTGTAACAGCTGGGATGGGGTCTGTTCACATATACAAGCATAAATGTATGCACCTGTATGCATGTACCATATCTACACAGAACTACACACAAATACATATTTGTATGCAATAATGTGCAGATTCACATCTTGTCATGCCCATCTGGTTCCATACATGGGAACATTTACACCTTTGAACGACTACAGATATATCTATGTACATGTTTACACATCTATAACCTTCTGAATTATACTGAGGACACTGTCCTGTTAGGCTGGTCCACTGCTAGGTAGCCATTTTTGGTCTTGACCTTATTGGTGGTGGTGGCTACTGAGGAATTTTGACAGGAGGATACAGTGGTAATCTCAGTGGGAATTGGCCTCTTATTATACGCATGTCGCGGAGACTTCGACATGTTGGAATTCAACTGATGTTGCGCGCGCAGAATCAGATTGGTCTTGCTGCCATCCGTACTGTAAATGTCAGACATGAGGTCAGGTGTCCTTCGCTTCACGAAACACTTGCAGAAGATCTGCTTGAACGTTCGCCTAAACTTCGTGCTGAAGGCCGAGTAGAGGATGAAGTTGGCCGAAGAGTTGATCATCACCAGCAAGTTGCACACATTTGCAGTGAGGAAGATGCGGTATTTTAGCACTTTGTTGAGTTTGTGTGTAACATCCAAGTAGGTGTAATACAAGTTCGTGATTGCTTGTGGCAGCTGGCACAACAAGAAGACGATAACCACCATGATGAGCATGATGGTGATTTTTTGTTGCTCGCGGTGGTGGCGATCCTGCTTGTCATTCTGTACAACAGCGACTTTCGCCATCGATCGCCTTTGCTTGGCTGCTGAGAGAACTGCTCTCATTAGCAAGCTATTGAAGATCAGTAGGGAAACAAGTGGTCCGAGGGTGAATAGTACCTGATGCAAGTACTTAAAACCCCATTGATAGGAAGCATTGGCCTCCAGAACCTGTTCATATTGAACAACTGTCACATTGTCCTTGACGAAGGTCACCGATCTGAACGAGAAGAACTCGGGGAAAGTCAGTATGAAGGTACACATGCAGACAATGATTACCACATACCGAGCTCTTTGTGGGGTACACAATATTTTCCCCTTCATTGGATGGCAGACTCCGATGTAGCGCTCTATCGTAAAAGTCAGGGTCAACCATACACCGGTGTTGCTGAAAGTGTCCACCAAAGCCATTCCAAAAGGCCTTCGGAAACGCTTGTAAGAGACGGAGTCCCGAATGGTCTGGTAGTGTTTTAGTCCCAGGGAAAAGGCAAATACAAGGTACAGAACGTCACAGAGGGCAAGGGCAGTGAGGTAGACATTGGTGGAAGTGCGCATACTCCTACGAGTCAGCACCGCCATGCTAATAAGGTTGCCGATCACCCCAAAGGCAACCGTCATGGGGACAAGAATGCGCCAAACGACAAAGCGCGTGATGCCAACTTGGTATTTGATGCGCTCCAAGTCTTCTTGGTCAAAGAGCACAGGTTCTATGCCCTCTAAAGGCTCTTGGGTAAAGCCCAAGTCAAAGGAGGCATTGGCCATGTCCAGCAAGTCGTAGGAGACATTTCTACCACCAGGGGACCCCATGCTGTTTCTATAAATACCACCAGGTGGGGCTCCGTACATGTAGAAAGGTGGGTTTGGGGGTTTTGGGGTTGGGGGAGGGAATTGGAATCAGGTGCTTAAGCTTAAACAATGTGGAGAACACACTTGCACATACACTAAAACGTCATGGAGAGTCTGGGTGCCAACTTCAAGTCTACTCTCCGTTTAGGTATACTTTCTATAGCGATATACACATAACATAAACCTGTATAGCAATAATGATGATAATATCTATATCACAACCTAGATTTCAAACACTCTTCCTTCACAATATTTTGATTCACCTGAATATTTCTCTACAATTCTGTATGAAGAATTCCTTGTTTGATTAAGAATGTTCATTTCTCTTTGGTTCTCGAAGATTGTGGTTACAACGTGTGGTATACACTGGGAAAATCATACAATTCAACAAGTTATGTATGATTTAACTGACATATAAACTATAATTGTGTTGGTTCGTTGCCGGACCTCACAGGTGATTGCTCATACGTGAAATTGACGCCTGGTCACCGATGCCTTGGGACCCCCTGAAAATACAAAAAAAAAAAAAAAATAAGTTAAAAACTACGATCCTTCTTAATCATATAAAAGCTTATGGAGAGCTAAATTTGTAACATTATTATGTAAACTACCCACTGTTTCAATTAAATATTTTGCGACATGCACATACTTTAGTTAACTCGTGTATAATAATTTAACGTTCTTGTTATGCCAATGTGGTGTACAAGTTTATATTATCTAAAATGACGCATGTGTCCGAACTGGTTGTTGTTGTTGAAATCTTATTAACTTGAAATAGTTTGCCATTATATGAATGCTAACGCAAGTTCCCATATGTGTATCAAAACATGCACAATGACATCACGTGAGAATTTACTGCACTACGATATGTCAGTAGCATATGAAAATTGGAATTTGGAGAGCGTTGCTAATGGTTGGTTGGTTATTGGGGTTTAACGCCGTAGCAACATCTAAGGTCATATCACGGCGAGAACAAGGTTTTGACAATTCTGTCGTTTGATGATCGAATATATGGAATGATCGAATCTATGAGAAGATAGAGCCCATACCCCTACACTTTTACCGAGGCAGGTGTTCTTTAATGTGCATGGTCCCATAGACAGGGCCACACACACAACAGCCGGTGGTCTACTAGAGACCTTTGATATCCCAGTTGTTGCCACTGGGAGACATACAGAGGGGAGTAGTAGCCAGCTCAGCCCGGAATTGAACCCGGGCCGCCCGCGCAGCAGGCGGACACTCTAACCACTTCACCACCCCACATGCCTGCGTTGCTAATGTGTTCATGTGAAGGTTGTGAGCAAGTGTATCTCATGCGGGATGTTTTGTTTGTCATCGTGTGAATGGAATTCCGAGTTCCTAAATTTGTGTCACTTGATATACGCAACAAAATCATGTGGGTTGATTCTAATGTAGACCAATATGTAAGTAGAATATGCAAATGGGAATTTGGAGCGTGTTGTCTACTTTTAAATGTGTAAATGCGACGTTACCGATTTAATAGGTTTAATATTATCTTTGGACCGAGATCTTTAAATGACCATCTAGATTTTCTTTACAGTTCGCATTTTTCTATCAAAGGAGAGCTGTTTATTTCCATTTTGTACCATTCTTAAATTGGAGTCAAATGGCATTGAACATTTTGTTTGTCATTAGAAGCAGAAGCTAGCTTTTCTGATCGACAAAGTTAATAATAGAAAAAAACGGTTTAGACTGTGGAAACTCTAAAGGTTAGCTCTGGGGTCCAATGCCTAAGTTTCCATTAATTGTTTGATATTCATTTAACATGTATCAAGGTACATATTTAATATAAACATTTATAACGTTCTTCGAAAAAGATTTTTCCTTATATGCTTATCGAAGAAGAAAGTTCCCCAAAACCTGTCCTGACTTTCAAGACAATTACTGTGAGTTTTTCTGAAGTGAGGCTTTGACATTTTACATGAGAATCATGTAGGTGGCCTAGATAATAGACTGCCTAATATTTCTGCCTAACGTGATCTTCCAATTATGAAGATTTTGATTAACGAAAAATGACTATGTATTTCTGACTAACCCACCTTATGTGTTAATTTATTGGTTGACTACTACGCAGCGACAGATATTAATTTTCAGGCTAGACCTAGAAATAAGACACTCTTTCAACCTAGGCCTATGAAACAAGAAATTCTTTCTTCATATGCCTCGTTCAACCTAGACGTGCGAAATCATAAACTTCTTCAGCCTAGGCATATGAAATAAGAATCTCTTTCAGCCTATAGACCTTGTGCAGATGTAGTCATGTGATCGGTTTTTGGTGATCACCACGTGGTGATCATGACCATGTGCTTATGAATCTTATCTATAATTAGTCATTTTTTAAGGAAAATAACTGTTGGTAATGCTTTAGTGTATTTGTTTAAGATAGATTTCTAATTAATACATGATCTAGAGGTATCTAATTTTGAATGATGAGAATTTTAAATTGATCACCAATATGGCGTCCATCCCAGTTTTGGGAGGTGTGACCTCATCTGCACAACGTCTATAGCCAGACCTACGAAATGAGAAATTAGTTCAACCTAAGCCCAAGAAATAAACTCTTTCCACCTTGACCAATCAAAGGATACAAAATATTTCTAACTGGGTTTATGATATATAAAATAAGAAACTCCACTTACCAATACGTTAATTGCTGTTAACGGTAGAGAACTGTAGGCACTCCTGCTGCTCCGTCTTCCTTGCGCTTTGGATCTCCTTTCCAACTCTATGCAGCGAGCAATATGCACACACTACTCTCAATAGCTCCTCAAATGCAGCCAAAGTCTAAAGGGCACTTTCCAAGCTAGCTCAGCCTTCTCCTCGATGCAACTCCACTTTTGTTGTGTGGTGTCACCCAAGTGGTTGTGCTTCCCTGAATACAACTCACTCCAGTTTTGCTTTATATACACATACTATCTCTTCTCACACGCGGAATACTCGTGTTTCATTGGCTGAGAGCACGAGGTAGGATGGGGATACAATTGGTTGAAGCACGTGTATGCTAATTAGTCATAGTAGGTATGGTATTCCAGGCAAAGACTGCGTTGGTCGTGCGTGGCATAGTGTGGTGGTCAGTCATGGAGTCCTATGACGTCCCAGCCCTCTTCTTAATTGATGCCGCACACCCTGAAAGTAATAAACAATGCCAATAAGATTGAGATCAATGTCAACGCCACATGTCAATGTCAGTGGTCTGTCTAAACCAGCATGCTATCGTTAACGTGATTTGATAAACTCACTCATTACACGTGATTATGTGTAATGTCATTTAGGTGTGACAAAGAGTAATATCAAATAACGACTGTTAACGTAACGTGACGCTCTAGGGGATATTCAGGGCTTATAGGTGCAATAATAAATAAGATTGGAATTAATTTATTGAGGCTTTTGTTTCCTAATGGCTCCAGAGGGTATGGGACTAAAGTTGCATATTCCTTGGGCCCATTTGCTGATTATGTTTTTAATTGCTTCAAAGCTTGATCGATTCAGTTCAGTCAGTCAAATTTTCAAATTTCAACAGTCATACTATTTGATTATGACCAAACCATAACACGTCGCTTCGATTGCTATGATCAACAATCAACCCATAGGACAATAACTTGAATACATCTTTTATAAATCCCACTCAAAAATTGATAGCAATTAATGACATGGCTTATAAAATAGTTCCAAATTTATATGAATGCCCCTTCCCCGATCCCCGACTCGGGGTTAGGGTGCATTGACTTTTTTAACGTTACTACCCACTGCATGCCAAACTACTGCCCCTACACACTGTGGCCGACTGCTCCTACACGTTGAATACCCCAATAATATTGTAATCATTAAAACCGCACTAAAAAGAAAGAGAAGTCGACAAATAATGTATGAGAAGAGAACCATTTTGCACGTAGTCGCTTGATGGATCACTTGCCTAAAGGAAATTGTCAAAATTGATAGCTCGTTCTATTTTATGAGAAACGTGAAAATTTCACCAGCTAGAGTCAAATCTTTACAGGCCCCAAACCCAATAAAGCCCACACCAATGTGGCATCTCAGCTGGCGTCCATCTCTGCTGGCACCCCATGACATGCCATTGGCTGGTGGAAAAATCCTCGACAGCTGCCCCCTTCACAAACTGTGGAATAGGGACGAGTTAGACTTTGAGGTATGGATCCAAAATATGTAAAAGGTGAGAGGGATGAGTATTTATTTTGCTACTCATAACAACATTTTACCCATTATCATGTGATACCTATTAGAACCCTCTTTGAGACTAGAAAAGTGCCAGCCGATATAATGTGCCAGTGGAGATGCGACACTCATGCACTTAAAGCGTCTCTGACCAAGTCTGCCGACTGGCTAGTGCCAAAGTCAGCCGATTCTATCAGAATAATCATCTGATTTTATCACCACTTATCATATCACATGTATACATTTTACTATTTACTATTGTAAATTGTAAATTTTAAATTTTACATCTTACTATTGTATACATACTGATTGGTGACCTGAAGTGGTGCAAAAAGCAGTTGGCTATTTGGTAGTAATTGGCTTATTTATGTGTCGATTCCGCCTCATGGGCGTGAGGCTTAAGTATAGGTTAAATAATTCACGGGCCCCTCCCCAGGAAAGGTCAAGACCATGTCCATTAAGCTCTGTAGGTACTATTGGGGATGCCCTGATCTGATTGTATATGGGGCAAGAGGCACAATTTAGAGGGCGGTGGTAAATGGGAGGGTCCATGGGGTCACTGTGTCCACCTTTTTTTTGGTGGGGACTGAACTAAAATACAAATAGAAATAGAAATAAACACACACTGTTTGTGTATATAATTATCTGAAAGAAATTGAAAATGTGCTTAGGGTCCTTCCATTTAGTATGTATGCACATCTTAAGAAATCTCAGACCCCCGATCCCCATTTGGCAAAAATACGCATTGGATATGTACTAAAATGTACATACATTTAAAAAAAATCTCAGACCCCCCCTCTCCCATTGGGCAAAATTCGCACTGGATATGTACTAAAACGTACGCACATTTAAAAAGATCTTACACCCCCCCTCCTCCCTTGATGTGTACGTACGAAATGGAAGGCCCCTTATATCAAACGTTGTTTGATTGCATGCAGTAGGTATGATATAGATGTAGCACTGGCCAAAAGGCAGTGGACTAAATGCATGGCCTGACTTCAATGTTCTAGCCTTGATGAAATGATCAAGATCCCAAATGCATAGCTTCCTCCATTAGGTACCACAGGTCACGATAAGCCACTCCAAGTCATTGCAATCATTTCCTCTGCAGTGCAGAATGTTTAATTTTAAAATGCTATGATATTAAATTGTGTAGCGATACCTAAGCAATTTATTTATTTCGGAGCAGGCGTGACGTCATCGCCCTCCGTTTCCATCGCTACGGAGATTGTTGTACCTCGACTATATAAATCGCCCGAGCTTGACCGTTGGTCATTCTCGTTCCAACCACCAGAGATTCACCATCGCGGCAGAATTTTAAACTTTAGAATTATTGTTACAGGGAGGATTAAAATAAATGTAATTTATTATACGCCAAATCAATTTACCTTGTTTGTTGTCCTGTATTTATTCTAAGTTGTTCTAGCCGCGACGTAAATACAAATCATTATGGTTGTCATCACACTTTTATCCTTACTATAAGTATGTAAGGCCTAATAAATATATAGGCAAATCTATTTTTTCTATTGATATTATCTTAAAAGAAATGCCTATTGCCAGATGGGATTAAAACCAAGTAAAAATGTAAAGGAGGTATGCCACATACCGAAAGTGTGTGCCGCCGATTTCGAGCATCTCTATGGTAACATTCTATATTGGGACCATCTACCTTCAGAACAATTTCAGCTGTTGGAAGTGCAACCAGCACGAAATCGGCAAGAATTTATCTACATGTTGGTAATTTTTTCTGCCGATACTTGCGATACTGTCATAGACAGCGCACTTTTGGTACGTGGAATATGGCCTTAGTATTGTTTTATTAAGTTTATTGCAAATGTATATCCTACTGTAAATTGAATACTGTAAATAAACAGACAGTTTTGTATTCAACCTCTGAGGTAAATCATGGTATATGCACTTAGTTTAGGGTGCAAGATTAATTTCAAATTGGAGTAATTTCATTAAGTACGTAAGCACATTTTGAAACATTTCAGACCACCCACCCTTCTTTTGGCTGAACTATGCATTGCATATGGACAAAGAATGTACACATATTTTCAACATTTCAGAACCCTCCATCTTAGGTGCATTTGAGTCTCAGTCACTCTGTATCTATATACATTTCAGAAATAATTGTGTAGTGACGTGTATAATTGTGTAGTCACAAAAACTGTTGGTTTGAAAATAAAAACAACACTTCTTGTATGAGAAAAAAAAGAATAACATTTCAGAAATAACCCAAATAAAAAGGACCAAAACGTACCTGTAAGGTCACAAAAAACGAGCCTGTAAGGTCACTAGGTCAACTCCCACAACACGTACCCTTTTCCCCTAAACCATCCATCTCGCAAAATAAGCCCAATATTAGGGCGCTGGCGGTTTCTCACTTCGCCCAATTCGCCTACTTCGCCCAATTCGCCAAGATTGGTTCTGATTACCTCTTCCAGGTGGCGCAGGGTTGACTTCCGGTTAGCCTGCTGGGAGAGTGAATGCCGCGGAGGCCACCGCAAAGCATTCTGGGCAGGAATGAGGATGAGGGGGATTCCTCCAGGGTAGACTGTATTTACTTCCAAGTCTGCTAGGTGCTCAAACTAGGACTGTTAACCAGCAACCATCTTAGGTGGCAATCTCCACCTAAATCCCATATTTCTTTAAAGCCGCTAGTTTATCGCAGGTAGGACTATAAACCAGACAGCACCCAAACAACCATTGAAGGGGTTCCCTAAGCCATTTATAGAGGAGCAATAAAAAAAATCCTTGCAAATTTTAGAATTCACTATTGGCCATAGACTCTTGTGGATGTAAGGCAGTGGCGTAGTCAGGGGGGTTCCTGGGTGTCTGAAACCCCCTTAGATTTCCCAAACTATAAGTAAAATATAAGTCAGAACCCCATTAGATTTGCCTTGAACCCCCTTTGACTTTAGGGCTGGCTACGCCCCTGTAAGGACCTAATATGTAAGAGGTAAGTAGGTCATGAAAGGACTACCTCCAGGGTGGTAGGGCGGCCAGATGTAAGGTAAATGGACCTCCAGGGGTTAAGGCAGGTAGGCGGCCAGGTAATGGGGATGCCTAGTTAGGGCCCCTTGATTTATGATGGAAAGGTAAACGCATATCATAGCTGTTCTCACACATATTGATATTTGGTGGGGTGATGAATGATGATAAGGAAACAAGAAAATCATTGTATTTCCATCATATTCCTATGTACTTTTTTGATTCATTCTCTCACCACGGATTCCGCCATATCCGGCCATAAATTCCTCTACGTCTATGTGAATTAGAAGACTAGAATAACTAGCTAGGAATGAACATAAGAATCATTCTATAAAATCATCAAATCTTCACAAGTCTAAGAAACTACTAAAACCATTTCTTCTTTGAGTCATCAAAAACCCAAGCATAAATAAGAGATCTATGCCTTGTAATAAACCATTTGTAAATCTTTGGTCAATTTGCAAAAGGGTTTGAAAAGATTAATACATGTGTTATAATAATGTAGATTTGGTGGCATTTTTGATGCACAAATAACAAAAACAGCTGATAGTGCAATTTAGTGGCACAGTAGTAGGGTGCTGGCTCCGAAACCAAAAGGTTGGTGGTTCAAGTCTGTTTTTGGTATTAAATGCCCTCCTTGCAGTCAATGACAGGGTTATCAAATGCATCGAGCCAATTGATGTCTTATGTGGTGCCCTGCCTAAAAAGGGCCACTGTATGAAAAAGAACACCTTTAACCGTAACATTGCAGGGGTAAAGGTCAACCATGCCCTACATTCAAACATCATGGAGCAAGGTAAAAGATCCAGTCCTCTAGAGCTACTAGTCTTGTACCTTAAAGGCCGTATTCCACATACCAAAAGTGCAGGCTGCCGATAACAACCCTTGCCATGGTAACGTTCTATGCTGGTGGCCCATACTTTCGGCTACCGAAAGTGCAATATCGGCCGCTGAAAGTGCAAAATCGACCGCCGAAAGTGCGGCCTACTAATTTACACATATAAAATCGGCTGCTGGCACATAACCGGCAGGATAGTTTTTCCAACATGTTGGTAAATCTTATCAGCAAAACCTCCGATTATATTAAACCTACAGTACCGAAAGGGCATCGGCCTGAAATCGGCCACGAACTTTCAATATGTAGATATATACAACCATAAATTCAACAAACTGTCCAACAGCCTGATTCTGAGCAATCATTGAAGCTTTCTATATTACAAGTCAGGGGTGGATCTATGTAGAGGGAGTCCAGGGGGTTGTAGAGGAAGTCCAGGGGGTCTTGACAGTTTCCCTTCCTTTGGTGTGGATTTAAATTTGACAAAAGAAAAACATTTTGCACATTCACACAAAATAATGCACACTGTTTTAGCATTCAGCCGGTACACAGACCATCCTCTTTCCAAAATGCTGTATCAGCCATTTCATATACTTGATGGACACTTGGACTGCAAAATTATATGACAGAAACCTTCTACTTATCATTCCATTAACAAGCTTCTAGTTTTCTGAAGCACGTGCAGCGTTGGTTGAATTGCACGTGTACATGCGAATTTCAATTTCTAAGTCAGCAATTTCTATTGCAGTTACCTTCTCATGTTGCCACCTGCACCTGGCAGGCGTATTGATAGTCAGTCATCTGCAATCAGCGTTA
Organism: Lepidonotus clava; assembly: GCA_936440205.1. Lineage (NCBI taxonomy): Eukaryota > Metazoa > Annelida > Polychaeta > Phyllodocida > Polynoidae > Lepidonotus > Lepidonotus clava. The sequence goes on from OW387138.1 coordinate 14,728,232, forward strand.
TACTCACGTAAGATCGTGTTTTTGACATGCTTTGAATCATATTTTATAACATTAGTTAATAAACTTCCGTCATATGGTATCTAGAAGCTGTCACCGCGGCACACTATCCGTAGGCGTTGTCGTATCTTAAGGTGCAGAAGGGTCAAGTGAGATTGTCTACACCTACCATGAACGGTGCTCACTAAAGATGACATTACACTACACAACTTGAACTGTAATGTGACCTTCCATGGGATTTTGGAGCTTAATGACATAGATGATGAATGTAGGAGAAGTCTCAAACTTTCTATCAATGAAAACAGCTTTTGAAAATTCCAAGTAGCAGCTGAGATATTGGCTTCTGAATATGATATGGTTGGACACCATAAATCGATCAAAAATAGATAACAAAAAGATACAAAGGGTTTAATATAGAGCTCCATGCAAGTAGTATGACAAATAACTAGAAAAAAAAGTGCTATAATTGTTTTCCTAATTAAGATATATTTATACTGTTTTTGCACAATGTAGCTTGAAAATCCTTCTTTTCTGTTTTCCTAATTTTAGAACTTTTGTCACATGATCTAGTTTCCATGGCAACCAATTACTTCATCTTAGCACCATATGTAGGCCTACATTTTGACATTCTTTCAACATTCCGGTAACCATGGCAACAAAGTGAAAAATTTGTGAAAATATTACCTATCAAATCAAGAAAATGTCATTTTTAGACTAATTATTTTAGCTTATTGTACTAGTTTTGGTCATTTTCTAAGTAAATATTGACTGTAGACCTATCAAAGTGTATGTCAAAGAGCTTGGAATTTGCATGGAACATCATAATGATTTCGCTCAGAAGTTGCAAATATCAGAGATAACATTCAATGTTACACCTATGTGAGATACTTCAAATTGCCTAGTTTTAACAATTACATCGCACCTATATGTGAATTGTCAGTGATATCATCATTTTCACGCTGATATTGCAGCCCAAGTCATGTAGTGTAATACCGCTTTTAGTGTAAAAGATCTTGTCGATCTCCTTCCTTTTGATACATGATATTTTTTCCCTACCCTTTATTCAAGCCCTCCTCCTCCCTCCACCAAGGCATTATCATTGTCTGATCCTTGTGAACAGATTAATGACATGAGAATCAATAGGATGTGATCTATCAAAAAGCTGGTTTTATGAAAGTATCCTCCTCCTATAAAAAGATTTTGTAAGGGAAGAAGCAAATTACTTCAGGAAACTCAAACAAAAAAGTGAGGTGTTTTCACTGAAGGCTTTTTTGCACTGAGCTTTGGGGAGCACTTGCGTTTACGCTAGGTAGGATACGCAAGTAGCTTGCATTTCAGATACCAACATGAAGAATGCAAGTACTCCATTGAAAACCACATGGAAATATGCCTTTGTGCCTACTTGCACTGCCTCAATGCAAATATCAATGCAATAAAATTCCATAGATTATTCTATGTGTTCTTAGAAATTGCTTGCATTTGCTTTTGTTCCTCTCATTAAATGCAAGTGGAATGCCCAACGCAAGTAAAATGACGCATGGTGGAATATGGACTTTAAATTTGTCTAAAGGAACATATAAATCACTGAGGAAACTTTTTCTGTTGATGGATGTCTTAAAAATACTGCATGAGTGTATTGTGTTTTCACATGACTCGTGTTTCCTTCTTAATGATAGATAGCCTCTACAGATAAACATGGCCTGACGTCCTGCTAAGTGATTTAAAGCCCTATATCAACTAGGGCTTTCAGTCTCCTGGGGAGATGACCCCCAAAGAAATCACGAATCTCTGTTTTTGTCCACGCATCCACAAACTGTCCCAGACAACATTTAAGCATAAAAAAAAGATGCGTGAAAGTGTGAAAGAGATGCGTGATGGATTAGTGAACGAAAATGTCCACATGATAACATGCATAAATATGAATATTGATATAAAATACTTCATTATATCTAGTAGAAACAAATTGCAATTTAATTAGAGAGTTTTTAACTTCTTTTCAATTTAAAGAATCTAAAATTCCGGGTGTTTTTCATGAATCCAAATGTTGGAATTGTGGATATAGGATCAATAAATTCCTATTTTGGGTGCCATCCCTGATAGTGTTTTAGGTTAACTGCACGTGAGTATGAGGTTTTGAAATACACATGTTTGATCGGAGCTGCGGCAATAACCAATAGATTTTCAAAAGTAATTCTACTAGTATTCGGCTGATTCAGACCGATAGAAGTGCCCTAAAGCCAAAAAACATGGTTTAAATGTTTGTTCCATTTGACAACTGTTGTTGCCATGAAACATTAGATAAATTGTAAATATCAGTATCATATATAACAAAGTGATAATATTGTATAAATACTCAACTGAACAGAATGAATTAGTGTAACATCTGGAAGATTCGTCTATGCTGAAGATGACAAATGAAATATTATGATAAAAAAAACACACGGAAAAAAATTCATTTTTACATTTACCCTCCCATAATCCTGATATAATTATAATGTTGTCTCAATGGGAATCCTCACTAGTATATTGGCATTTATCATGATCGAGTCATTCAAAAATCAAAAACTATTAAATTGATTCTGAAGCCCTTTACAACATTGCACAAATTAGTTGTAGAATATAACTGATCTATACTTCGACACATTGGAAAATCCTGAAAATCTAGCATTTGTTACATACTATAATGATGAATACCACTGAGTTCAGGTGCAGACAGGACACAGTGAGGATCAATATTGAGTGAGTGCCTTGTAAACCATAAGGCTGTATGGGAACTCTCAGGTCCTGATTTAATCATGGAGAGGGGAGAATCCATGGGGAGGTTCAGGGGAACCTAAAGCTCATACCCTGTAGGCTGAGCTGGCTACCTGAAGAATCAGCTGATTTCTGCACCACTTCAGATTATCAAAATAGATATCAAACAGTTTCACCTTTGATGTACACAGGGCACGATTTATCTGGGCGCTATTCCACAAAAATGATCATAAGTGTGAGGATTATCCTTGAATTAGTGCATGACTAGTGTAAGTGAGAGAAAGTGTGCGTCATGTCAAAAAATGGCATTGCTACCTACACTTTACATAGACAAATGTTCACAGATGAGAAAAGATTGGATCTTGGATAGTTTCTGTTAAATTCTTTGATAGCTCTATGAGATCTCAACTGACTATAACTTTGGTCTTTCCCAAAGGATCCCTTACAAATATGACTTCTAATGATACCCTATATATAATCGTAGCCTTAGGACTTCATAATGAATAAAGTATACGCTTATCGCTTGTATGCAAATGCGGAATGTTTGATTTAAGGACCTCCCTTTCTGTAATCGTTCGTCAACCAATAATAAGGATGAGGACAAGAATTAATAGTCTACACAATACTATCCAAAGTAATTGTCTATTCACTGGGTGACTTAGTTTTGTAACCATCTAAAATACATAACTCGTTTTGTAAGTTCCGTCTGGGAACTCAAATACAAAGTTCTATTCTAATTGTGCTTCCGATGTTTTGGCCGCATGGGATAGGGTGAACTATAACCTACTTTTACATTATTTGGTAAAACCAGCAATTAAGAAACAATAGGAATACTGTCATAATTTCAACTGAATTCTGTGGGATGTTTTTCAGTACCATTAAACATTATATCGTCTCTTTGACGTGCATGTGGTGTCCCTACGGATTTTCATGCGATGTCTTTAATTATGGTTCATTATGAGGAAAACTAGGCCTAAGTACCATCTTTCCAATTGAGATTTCAATTACTGCTAACTATATTGGCCCCACCTGTGGATCTGCGTCACCTAAACGTACTTTATTTACCTTATTTTTCCTTTTGAAATATTGTTCTATGCACAAAATTATATTAACGCTCAAAGAAGACAGTTGTAGGCCTATATAACAAATGAAGATAGGTGATGATCCACGATGCGATTATGGGTGGATTTTATACCGATTCCTGAAATAGCTTTGACTTAATCTTAATAAAGTTTGTTCCAATAAATCATGTAATTCATTACAGATTTTTAATGAATTGTTTTATAGCCAAAGAGAATTTTGACCAAAAAAATATGCTTCAAGCATTATGAAAAATCCATGTAAATAAATCGAGTGGCATTTTGTAACATCAATGATCACAGACTTTAATAGACTTTTATAAAAAAAAAATAACCCTATCCTACCCAGAAAAAAAGCCATGATGGACGTTTCCTGTGGAAAAAAGCTAAATTTAAACTGTTACAGCTACAAAGCATTTACCTTTGCCTTGTTTTCGGAGATATAAGGCAATCTAGGCTAATGTCATTAGGCAAGGTGCGAAACCACTCAGGTTTCTAAATGCAGCACAAACCTAATTCCGTGAAGCCCTAAGCAGTGTGACAGAAATCGCTCAAGTTAAATCTGGGCAAACGCTTATTGAATTTTCCTAACCTCCCCCACAACGATCTAATAAGGGAGAGCGTTAGAAAATTAGGAATCCTTTCAAGTTGAAAAAGGAAAGCGTGAGCAACAAACAAGTTTAATTGACATTTAATTATAGGGACAGGTACAGATTTGCATGGTAGGTTGATGATGAATTTTGTTAAATTTTGATAGACGCAGGCTACAGTTCCCATCCTTGTACCACTTATTCTAAGGCCTGTATACTTCTAAATCTAAAGCTGTATACTGTTTCCAACATTAAAATACTTTTGATGCAGGTGATTTTATTTGTGTTTGAGCTTCTCTGGGGATATTTCATACAGTACCGCATATATACCATTGGCATTAAAGACAGTTATAAAACATGTGATATACGACAGAGACCTATCTGAATTCACTGCTGATTTGTAATATTAGCAACAAAATGGCGTTTTCTGCAATCCTGACCAGTCCATAGAGAAAGATATGTTGAATGGTCTTTAACCAGCGTGAAAATAAATTGATTTTATCATCATCTCTTTAGATTAAAGTGGGAATTTCACATGTAGATCAATTTACAAATATTCCTCAAAAACAAAGTGAATAGTCAAGTTCGCCCAGCAAAAATGCAAATATATTGTTGCCATGTTGGACTCTCCCTTTAAAATTTAATCTGCCTAGGATGACCCTAGCGATTGGGATTGTCCTGGATGACAGAACAAAGATAATATAATATTATATACCAATGCCAAAATAATTGATGAATACTAACTGGACACTGCCATTCAGTATTTTTGGTGTATTGGCACAGTGTGCAGTATTCGTGTATACTGCCCACCTTGCTTTACTGTGTAAAATGTTTTTCTCCTTATTTTGTGAATTCTGAATGGATTTTCATGATTATTTTTTTAATTTCAGGTAAAATAATATGGTCTAATTAAATGGAGAAAGTGATAGAATCCTAATTTAAGAGAAAATAATGAAGATTAGGGAAAACTGCTTGACACCAGTCAAAGTGTGTACATAATCAATATATTGGAATACTGCCCACTTTGCTCCACTGGTAATTTCCTTTCTCTTTTGCTTATAACTTACCTCGGTTGACAGTACAACCCTGAATACTCAGTGGGATGTCATAAAAATTACTGCCCTCAGCCTAACGGCCTCGGGCAGTAATTTTTCGACACCCACCTGGTATTCAGGGTTGTACTGTCAACCTCTGTATGTTTTCCTATAAAACTGTTATCGATGATGCTTAAAGGGAGCCAAAACCAATAAATTCACTGGAATTTTCGAAACTCAAATAACAATAGAAATCCATTCCTTGAGCCTATTCTGGCCCATGTTAAAATCTAAAGCATGAAATATGGTAAAAATAAATAATTTAAAACACATTTTCCTTGCTCAAATCAATTAATGTGGATCCTCAAAAATAGGGTTTGCTTACACATAAATGCAAATGTCACCTTTTGTCACCTCTTGTGACATTCTACTTCAGTTTGAGCTAGTTTTCACACCTAATACTTTACAACTGACCTTAACTGGACCCATCTAACATATTTCTATACTTATCTGAGTTTTGAAAATTTTGTCAATTATATTGGTTTTGGCTCCCTTTAAGAGCTTAAGAGTGGAAAGCATAGCCAAACAAGTTATACGGTATCATTGTATTTATCACTTGAGCCTGGTATGGATCCAATAAGCTGACTCTATCATGGCAAAAGGCTTGTATCCATTTACGAAACACATTGGTTATTACAGGAAATGGACATGGTTGATTGGTTTAATCAATCCATCCACTATGCAATCAATCATAAGGGCCAAGGAGGAAGTTTGCCTGTTTTGTTACATAATATGTTGCATGGTCTATGCGATACTAGAAAAAAGGAAAACCAAAATACAACATTATATATCTCTTCTATGGGTATATGGCATCTGAGAGGAAAACAAAGCTTATCATTGAATGAATCACTCTCAATCTCTGAGTACAACCTCTAGATATATAACCCTTAAAGTGAGGACACACAGAGGATATATATCAACTTTAAAATGTATATTTACCCTCTTAAGCTGAACCCCAACCTATGAGTTCAAGTTCTAAAAGTAGCATTTACCCTGCTGTGAGGACACAGCTAGAGTCAACACAATCCTCTCTATGTAAATACCCCTCCCTGCTGAATGGGTAAATGCCAGTCTCAGGTGGTGTGTAGATCACCTGGAGGGGAACAGGTGACCTCACCTGGAGGAAGGGGTGACCCCCCCCACCACCACCACCACCACCACCACCACCCCCAACAGGTGTGACCTTAGGTGTTGTCAGCCTTCAGGGGATCTGTGAACCTCTAAGGGGTCACACAAATGAGGAAATTATTTTCTTTTGTTTTCTTTTTTAAATAATTAAGATTTAGTGCATCTTCCCTTTTATCACTCACTCTGCCAACGAGCGCTGTGTATTGTGAGCAAGGCGTATTGCCATGCTGTATGCACCACTCCTTGAACACTCTTGGTTTTCAGTAATTTTAACAGATTTTGAAGAATTCTTCGGTGAAAAGAAAAAGATGCACCTTAGTGTTTTTCCTCAGGCAGCTGAACGACCCATGGGAATTGTAAAAACCTCGGGCTTCGCCCTCGTTACGTGACGATTCCCTATGGGTCATACAGCCGCCCTTGGATGCTCCCCATGGTGTTTCTTATAATACAGTACCTTCTTTTAATTGAAATGTGATGTGGGATGAGCACTCTATTTACAGTGACTGTATATGAATGGATTGAGATGTGGGAAACAAATACATTAGGTAAACAACTAGTAACTTCTCTTTTCTTTTGTAAATATGTATATAAAAGTTATGCTTTTATTATTGAAACAAAATGGTCTTTCAGTAGAGAAGAAACATAAAAGATCACATTCATATCATAATGATGTGAACATGGGATAACATACAATGTGGTGCCTAAAATTGATCTCTTGACGCTTCACCAGTCTTCAAAGATTTACTCCCATATATTCTTAGAGAAGGTCTCTTATGTATGTTGAAACCCTACACTGACATTCATTGAAAGAAACCTTACATTGCCTTGGCAGGCTTTTGTTGTCCATCAGAAGATGAGATACATCACAGAACCTAGCCATATCAAAGGCCTCTAATTGAACCAAGAAGCTTTAGATCAGTGGACCAACCTGCTGCTCATTCATCATAAATCCAGCCTTGAGGCTTTGATATTAATACCTCTTTTATAATCCCAAGATCACTGCTCATATTTCCCTTCTTACTATATGTAATCTGCACAAATTAGCTCTCTATAATAGAACCATATAGGGTACCCTGTGGATTTGGTTGGGGAATATTTGCTGAGTGGATTAGCAGTCCCTGGCTTAAGCCTTAGTTATACATGGTCTACAGGAGCTGAGGGGCTCAGTCTGAGAGGAGCAGCTCTCCAGTAGGATGACCTGCTCACAACTGCTCACAGGCCTCAGAATCGCTGACTCATCAATATTCAAAAAGAGCAACCTACTCATTAGGTTTTCTTGACCGAACCGCCAACCAATCGGAAAACCATCAATAAGAAATTAAACGGAGAGGGTTCCGCTAACATTCAAAGGGCATGGTAGGCAACCAAAGAAAATGTGTGATACTATTGTGATGATCCATCATATATTTTGAAAGTATTTTGCAAAATATATCTTCGATATTTTTCTAATTGTTAAACTGCATAAAGACCATGACAGTTTAAGCAACAGAAATTTGCTATTAGTTTTATTACTATTTAAAGGTTTTCATGATAACTGGTTCTACAATACAACCTTTAATATCTAACCACATTTTGTCCTGAAACACAGCATTTCAATTGGCTGGCCAACCTATAAACTTGTTGATTTTTCAAATTTAAACAATAATGGTATTGAGGATATTCCAAGATTAATTCTTGTTTATTTCAGAGGCCTCCCTTGCAGAATCTAGGATAGCTTATATGATATATTTTGTCCAGAAAACCATATGGTATGGGCTTCTTATCAGCAGATAATGTTTTACTGGCACTGTCCCAATGCCTGTTCAGAATCAATAGCCATGACCAACCGCTTGATGGAAAACAACACCATGTTAAGTGCCATCAATCCCAATATACATGCAATAAACTCACAGCAGCTATTCGCGGTAACTGGATTATAGTGTGGGGTCGTGTCGGCTCTGGTTCTGCCTCCCTTTGCTTAAACCCAGTTCAGTGTGCAACACCAATACAGGCAATCATTTGTCAGGGCAGAAGCAATAATTGTAACGTTATGGATGTACCTATACAAGTGAAACACATGGAGCACTGCTAATTTGTGAGGTGTTCAATTACAAACAAAAAGATGAGTGGTTTCATAGGACTAATTGTAATGTTATGGATGTACAAGTGTTTTGTAAAGATCATGCATGGATTCAGGGGTGTTTCACATCTGTCGTTATTCCTAGATTTTTCAAGTAGAATATTTTGACTTTATGCTGAGTCTATAGGCCTAAAGCAGTACACCAGTTGCAACTATTCACTGTAATAGGGTTACAATATGGGGTGGCATCGATTCTGGTTCTCCCTCTTTTTGCTCAAATCAAGTAAGTTGTGCAACACCAATACAGGCAAACATTTGTCAGGGCAGTGCCACTTATAAATGAGGTTTCACTCCTGTACAAATGAAATGCATGGAGCACTGCCAATTTGGTGAGGTGTTCAATTACGAACAAAAGGATGAGTGGTCTCATGGGACTAATTGTATAATTATGGATGTACCTACAAGTGAATTGCACAGATCATGCATGCATGGATTCAAGTGTGGTTCACATCCATCATTATTCTCAGATTTTTCAAGTACAATATTTTGACTTTATGTTCGCTCTCTAAAGCAATAAACTAGCAGCATCTATTCACAGTAAGGGAATTACAAAGTGGGGTGGCATCGATTCTGGTTCTCCGTCTTTTTGCTCAAATCAAGTTGGTTGTGCAACACCAATACAGGCAAACATTTGTCAGGGCAGTGCCACTTATAAATGAGGTTTCACTCCTGTACAAATGAAATGCATGGAGCACTGCTAATTTTGTGAGGTGTTCAATTACAAACAAAAGGATGAGTGGTTTCAGGGGACTAATTGTAATGTTATGGATATACAAGTGTACAAGTGTACGCAGTAACAGGATTACAATGTGGGGTGGCGTCGATTCTGGTTCACCCTCTCTTTGCTCAAATCAGTTGGTTGTGCAACACAAATACAGGCAATCATTTGTCTGGGCAGGGCCCGTAATTAATGAGGTTTTACCCCCCTACAAATGAAATGCATGGAGCACTGCTTATTTGTGAGGTTTTCAATTACTGACAAAAAGATGAATAGTTTCAGGATAGGAATTGTGACGTTATTGATGTACCTAATCGTGTTTTGTAACAACTTATGCTCAGATTCAGTCCAATGGATACAGGGCCTTTAAGAGACAGGCCTTTACAGAGCCAACATAGGTGCATAGTTTCCAAACCCACTAGGTGATTTTGACCAATTTGGACTACTGATTGGCGCTAACATTGGCAGATTCTACTCTAATAAACAACCAATTTTAAACATCAATCAGAAGTGCTGAAATGTGTCACTTTAATATTTTGAATAGCTGGTAAATTGTTCAAGAAGAATCTACTGACCTTAGCACCAATCAGTCAGCCAACTTGGTGAAAACTGCATAGTGGGTTTGGCACTTAAGTGTTTAAAACGCCATTCATGTCATTTTGATGGGTCTAGCCCAATAAAAGTGACAACGCTATATGGTGCTTCCATAAATCCGACATGCGACATTGGTGCCTAATGGTGCGATAGGGAGTTATAAAAGCAAACCAACGTGTGACATGGCTTTTTTTTCTAATTCAAAAAGCAACATAGGGGCCTTGGGGCGGCGGCACTTGGGCTTGAAAAAGTACCCGTTGCCAAACGGACTCCCCCAGGCAAAGTGCTTAACTAGAGACAACTACGTGTGACAGAACCATTTATGAATTTCGACCAGCAATTTTGTAACCACAGATGAGATTTAGCCAAGCATTAAAGATGCATGCATTTATTTAAGATGATATCACAGACAAAAGGCAAACCACTGTAAGACAACTGATTTCTTATAGAAATTGGTTAATTATTATGCCAGTGACACAAACAAAATGTATGAATCATTTGGACATGATATCAGCTGGCTCGGATCAAGGTAAGCTATGTCATAGATGTTGACTAAATATGATTGATCCCTATAACAAACAAAAGTACAGCAAAAATTTTGTGTAAACATTAGTCAATATTGATCGACACCTACCTTATCATTTTTAAATCTACTTTACTGCACTTAAAGGCAGAAAGCAGTTCTCAAGCAAGATATCGAATTAATTTGCCATAGATTTTCTTTTTGTAAGTACAATGATCTTTTTGAAACATACTTTTGTAATTTTTCACTTACATCATTTTCTTCACACTAATGCAACAATGCACAAACTGAATGGAAATATGAACATGGCAGCGGATGTTAAGGCACTAAGTGATAAAAAGGCACTAGGTGGCAAGCTTTTGTCACTTAGTGCCTTTTGTCACTTAGTGCCTTAACAGTGGAAATAGTTATGTCCATACCAAGATTCCTGTTAGTCTCACACATCACATATTCCTGCAGTAGTGATACCCCCTGCCTACCCCAAGTATGCGTTTCCTATTAACACCAAGTTAGGCAAACAACCTGATGAACTCATTATGAAAAGCACAATATATGCAAACTATGCCTTCTGAAGCTCATTTACTCCACTTGTGGCCAGAACAAAAGTAATCAAACAAAGACACAAAGGTAGGTACCCTTTTTGACCCATTCCAGCTGGTCCATGGTACTCATCACCTTTGTGGCTCAGACAGTTTAATTAGAAACAAGTGTGCTACTACATTCCTTTAAGGTATATAGCTGGGATGGTACTCGAATTCCTTATTGTTTGTTTCGTAACACATGCATAGCATTCTTGCTTGGCAATAGTGTTAGTTTTATTCATTGCATTGTTGCTTGCCAATAGTTTTACTTCTTTACATTGCATTCTTGCTTGCCAATAGTATTAGTTCTATACATTGCATTCTTGCTTGCCAATAGTATTAGTTCTATACATCGCAATTATTACATTTAGGCCATTTACAAATGCAATTATGATATTTATCGGCAAAGCACAGGTTGATGCACATGGACCTCTGGGCACACAAAGTATTTGCTTTGTTCACTGCCTATTCACATGTTGAAAGGCGTGGAAAATTGCCTATTACTTGAATAGTGATAAAAATCGATTCTTCTTGAGTAAATGTATGAGGAAAATTATCATCCTTAAAGGTAATCCGCAGTAAAGGTATCAATTTCCATGTGGTACAATGAACATTTTAAATGTTATGGATCAAATAGAAGTAAATTCAATGAGCGCAAAAAAAATAAGGCAAATAAATCTTACTGCTATGTGGATAACGAAATAACAATGCAAAAGTAACTACCTGGAAGTATACCTCTTTGAACAAATGATTTATGGCTATTTGTATAAGACAGCGCTAGGAATCTGTATGTTATACTGTGCCTCTTTTAATCTGCATTTAAATTACTGTTTTACCTTTACCCTGAAATTTTTAATTGATTTAACTTAGTTGTCAGCTTAGCTTACAATTTCTACAGAGCTTTAATTATGGTATACATCCTCTCACAAACTTGGTCTAAGCTGTAACATGTGCATTGATTTACAACATGTGCTATTCTAAACAGCTGCCATGATTTCATCATTTGGGATTTCTATTTGATTTTTTTAATGAGATACACTGGTCCATTTGGTTCTTTTACTACATTTTACAGATAATTACATACATGCCCACAACCACGTAAAAGCAGTACCAAACACACACTCCAACTCAATTTTGTCAACATTGTGATATGCACATTGATCTTATAGCAGGTGATATTGTCACAGCTGTTACGAATCAGCTTTATCATTAATTTTGAGGTATTTCTTTATAACTTTTTCATGCCGTTTACAGGCCAGTTATAATTTCTTTACGTGACTTGACATATTTGCATATTCGCGCATGTTCAGACTTTCCTAGCACACACGCAAACCCACATAACCGCAAACAACATCAAAAAGACGTGCGCGAATGAACATTCAATAAACCCCTTTTTGACTCACATGCTTATGGGTGTAAACCCTAAATTCGCCAGGGTGAAATGATCATTTCTTAAATTTGACAAAGCAATATGACTGTTTCCTAAATTTGACAGGCGATATTGAAAGTAAGCGACAAATGACGCTGACCTGTTTCAACATGCAACAGGAATTTTGAAAAGATATAGTGACATAAGACGGGGTTATTTCTTAAATTTGACAGGTGCCCTTGCTCTAAACTGAGGTTCAAGGATAGGCGACAGGGCTGTATCTTAAATTCAACATGAGACCCCAGCACCCATCTATACCCGCATCCTATCCTAGTTCCCAGGCTACCCATTGGTAATGATTATTATTTCGGGATCCCACGGGAAAACATTGTGCACATGTATACGCGTAAACCCGCTCATGCACACATAAACACACACACACAAACACTTTTAAAAACATGCGTAAACGCCTTTATTCTATCACACTCAGCAACACACACTCAAGGGTTCGGCTAGCCCTAACATTAAGCGTATTTGCTATGGCATCTTGGTTGATCATTCTGGCTTTAATTGAGTTTACACTTTGAAATTTTTCACAATGTTATATCATTGCATTTTGTTATATTTTAATGAGTATATATATGCACTTGCGCTTCTGCGTTATGGTAGCTTTACAAATGAAAACGCAATAAAGATAATACAGCACGTTACTTGCAGTTGATCAAAGAAATGCGTCACAAGTTTATTTGAAATGAAGGTCAGCGGTCTTGATAAGGCTGATAATTGTTTTCAAAGATCGATACATCAAAATGCTGGTTATTTGTCAAGGTTTTGAGTTGTAATATATCGCTTTTAGGATCTCGATTCCTATTGATTCATGACAAATGTATGTGACGCATAACATTTTAGTACATAAAGAAAGAGCATCAATTGAATCATAACACTCTAGGACATGCGCAGATAGAAACAAAATCAATTGAGTCATATTCGTTTTATCTAGAACCTTGGTGGTGTAGCTCATGCACACACGCTAAAGGCCATGATCCACAATGCGACAAAAGGCCAATCAATTTTCTTCTCATGCATTTTTCGCATATTTGGAATGATATATACATCGTGGATCATCCCCTTTACGCAGCGATTAACAGAATACATGTGATAATGGGTAGCAATGTTTTAGATGTACATCAGTGTACACCAATGAATTTTGACATGTATAGGTCTACGCAATGTCCTTGTACAGACAAGAGCAAGCAGGGGGTGAATAGTATGCATGTTTGTATGATGTCGTGTTATACTTGTAGCTATTAAATCATGATGCAGGTGTTTGTATATGGGAATTTTTCCACCAAAGACAGATCTCTGCTTAACATAGAGTGCAGGACTAGTTTGTGGATACTTGACCACGCTATATAATGCACACACACACACAAACATACACCCTTCCCACCCCCTCATCAAAGAAGGATGTTAAATCAATTTCCCCCATCCCCTCCACACCCCTCTCATCAAAGGAAAAAGTAATTTCTGTCACTCCCTGATCGCTCAACACCTTTCCCGATCATGCATCGAGAGAGAAGTTCTCTTAGTCGCCCCCTGTCCACTCCACAGTTCTCCTGACCTCCCATCAAAGGGAGAAGTCCTGTCAGTCGCTCCCCGTCTTCCCCACAACTCTCCAGGCCACCCATCAAAGGGATAATTCCTGTTAGTCGCTCCTTGTCCCCTAAACACCCCTCCCAACCACCCATCAAAGGGAGAAGTCCTGTTAGTTAATCCCTGTCCACTCCACAGTTCTCCTGGCCACCCATCAAAGGGAGAAGTCCTGTCAGTCGCTCCTTGTCCCCTCAACACCCTTACCGAAGATGCATCAAAGGGATGGGTCATGTTAGCCGCTCAAAGACCACCAAAACCTCTACCGGCCTACCTTTCAAAGAGAGAAGTCCTGTTAGTTGCGCCTTGTTTGCTCCAATCATAGTTATAGTTAGAAATCCCTTTAATCGCTCCCTGTCCTCTCAACATCCCTCGGGACCCTCCTAACCTCCCATCAAAGAGCTAAGTCATGTATGTCACTCCTTGCAACCTTCATCTTTGCCCACTGAAGACAGAGAATTTCAAGAAAAGGGTCCGGGACTAGAAGATTTGTCTACTAAACAGAGTTGTCACTTAACACAGAGTCCACTAAAGGCAGAGTGAACTTTACTTAGATCTGTTTACATAGAAAAAATATTAAAAGCTCAATTCAAAATATCTTCCATGGATTTTCAATTTGCACCAAACAGTACTAGATACCTTCTAAGCTAAGATATTTATACTCTGTTTCATGTTAGATCTACCTTTTGCATCGAGAAGTTATAATTCAAGGCAGCTTTCAAAAGGGACAAAACGATATCATAACTCACAGAACGGACCTTATAATACTTCTACCCAAAGCCCACTAAACACTAGGCAATTCTGTCCAAGTTGGTAGACTGGTCGGTGCTAAAATCGGCCGATTTTAGCAGAGGAACTGTTCAATTTTAACACCGATTCACATACAAATGTACATTTCAATATTGCATACCAATTGGTGATTTGATTCAGTGCAAAAATCGAATGATTGGTATAATCGACGGATTTCTAACCGATTCGTGTGCTGACTTGGTCAAAATCATTTATTTGTGTACGGGCTTTAAGAGCTAATGGAGCCTCCTGAAAACACGTGTAGCTTTCGTGTAAGATATTCATCCTTTAAAGGTGTTCAGGTGGCGTACCGGTGTTTCTACATAATAAATGAATAACCTAGAGCTAGCAGACTAAAAGCAGGAGACGCATGAAATTGAAAGGGTCCCAGGAGGGCCATTTACCAAATTTAGTGTAGCGACGCCTTAAGTCCTACTAAAAGAAGGCCTTATCGAAAGCTCACGTTCAACAGTATCACTCAGGGGTGGTTCAAGGGTGGGTGGTCCAGGGGGTCCTGACCCCTCCACCCTCTTCCTTCTTTTTATGGTCACATGCACAGGAGGGGATAACGTTTAACCCTTTAGACCCCATCGATTATGAGGATGAACTACTGGATTTCCCCAGGATTTCCCAGGATTTCCCTCGAAAATCCCTTAAATTTGTTTTGATTAAGAAAGTTCAAAGGTTTACCACCCCTTAAATATTAAAGTTATATAAATCTGGTTTGAAGCATTGAATGTGGAATTAAATTAGCTTCCAAACGATATATTTGCCGTTTTTGTACGATGAAGACTTGTTTAAGTATTCCCATTGGAAAAATATAGGAAAATTATGGAAAAATGATCATTTTTCCTGGCGGCTCCAGCCGGATCGGGGACTACACCCTCGGGCGGCTATGGTCGGATTGGGGGCTAAAGATTTAAATATAGGCAGTGTGTACTACCAGGGGCGTAGCCAGCCCTAAAGTCAAAAGGGGTTCCAGGTAAATCTAAGGGGTTCCGTGGCCTGTTTCATAAAAACACCTCCGTATGTTTACGATCACCTTTTTGGTCGCCGTCGCTGTGTGAGTTTTGTTTTTGCTAACGTGAGTTTGATTGGATTAACGAGGGTTTTGGGTTGATCTACGGGAGTTTTGGGTTGATTTACGGGAGTTTTGGTTTGATTTATACGAGTTTTGGGTCAATTTACGCGAATTTTGTTACAAAACGGCTATGTACGAGAGTTTCAACCTCGCATACAATTTCCGTAAGCTCACACAAACTCCCATAGCTACGGAGTTTTGTTATGAAACCGTTTCTTGAGTAACGATGATAGCAACATCATTAGGTTTCCCTCTGGCTGTCCCAGAACCCTGGTGCTGTTCATTAGAGTATAACAGAATCCCCTCGGGTTTGTTGTCCTACTTTGTCATAAACTTTACTGATAAACTAAAATAATGGTGTCAAAGGAATTTTACGCGGCCGTACTTTGGCCCAAAACCTTCTAATGGTATTCTTAATTAATCTCACAGGATTTCAGTTGAAAAACGTGCACACATCGCACATGTTCACAGCCATATCACGACCTTCTGTATTGATATGTAAAGGGTTAGGAAATGTCATCACCTTGAATTTGATTAATACTCTGGTTCAGAAATTCCTAATTTATAGAGTAGCATACTGCGTGTGTAGGGACAAATCCAGGATATTAAAAGTATACTTATACGTATCACCTTGGCATAAAAGAAGAGTTGTATAGGTGCCAACCACAACCCACCTCGAAAATTCTAGACTTACAAACGTTGTAATATTCACGATGGTTCTATGTAAGCAGTCAAGAAATTTCATGGATTTTTTCTTTTTTTTCTCAACTTCCAAACATTACCATTACTCTCCAACATAATATTATATAAAAAATATGATATATGAATATAATTTTTCTGATTTTAGTATTGACTTTGATAGCTACGATATTTTGTGGATTTGATTTTGACCGCTATCTGTTCCCGTGCCCTCTAGAACATATCCACAATATTTCATTAATTGATTTTAGTTGGCTCTGCGGACCATCCTTGCCTCCTTCTTAAAATAATAATGATAACAAAACAAGAAAGATTTCCCCATGCTCAGACAACAAACGCCCCACATCGTTTCATTCTTCAGTCACACCCAATCCCGCAGAATCATTCAAAGATCTTCGTCCCCGTCCAAACACAGGCTTCAAACACGTCCCCATCGCCTGGCAACACGATCAGTGACAACTGTGACCACCCCATCTGTGACAGTATGGGAGGCCAAGTGCCAACTGTGGTCCGTCATAATCTCCTCGCTGTTGTGAAGGGGGTATTCCACTGCACGATATGAGCAGCCTACGATATGAGGACCCATCGCACGATATCATTAGCTGGTATCGCAGGAGGAGGCGCCAGCCAGTCTAACCTTGAGCGTGTATATCGCAGCAATATCGCAGCCGTATAGCAACATTTGGGGTATTACACTAAGTACGACATCTCCAGACTTCTAATAATGCAAAGTACTATTGCCTACGACATGGCCTATGACATGGCCTACGACATGGCCTGGGATTCAAGACATTTCTATACTACTCCTTCGACATTATTAAACAGGTTGAATAAAAGTCGTGGCCTGGGCTATGGCCTACGACATTTGTCCCCACGACTTTCACTGTGATAAAAGTCGTATCGCACGACTTCAAAGTCGTAGGATCTGCGACTTACCCTATTACACTATGCGACATCAACAACATCATAGTGGCCTATGACATGGCTACGACATGGCTACGACATGGTCAATATCGCAGCCATATCGTAGCTCATGTCGTGTAGTGGAATACCCCCTTGAGGGTTGGCACCAACAGCGAGACCCATCCTAGAACCCTCGCAATAGCGACGTCGCTGATGTTGTGTTAAATTGTGCCGGTTCTTCTCAGCCAATTATTTGAATTCAGTAAAAAGGTGTAAAAAAAAAATATAGATCCAGATCCAATAATTCTGAAAATTTCAACTCTTACAAATGAATATAAGTGGGTAAAAATTGCAGTTCAATTTTTGCAAGAGCGAGGGTTTTTACAGATAACATTGAGACCCATATCTAAACCCTCGCTTTGTTCTCGCTGTTGCGAGGGTTTGGTCATGCAGCGGACCACAGTGGCCCGTTGTACAATGGGTTTCGTAACAACGAAAATATTGTAAACAACGAAACATTTCGTTGTTACTTTTATCGTAACAACGATGGTTTTGTACAATTTTTTTCTATATTTAGAATGTTCCCAAAGAGCTGTAACTTTTATTGAATTTTTTATAATTTTTTCTTAGTTCATAACACTTTACAGAATTTAATTTCATTCATTAGATCCCGAGATATTGCATTTTCGTAACAACTAAACTTTTCATTACTAAGCAAAAGTTCGTTGTGCTTTCGTTGTTCTATCTTAGTAACGAAATTCTATTGTGCAACGAGCCACAGTAGTCCATTGCATAACCAAACTCTTGCAACAGTAAGAGCACAGCGAGGGTTTAGATCTGGGTCTCGCAACAGCGATATCCTTAAGGTTTTCAAAATGCAAACCCCCACTATTGCGATGGTTTTGCACACATTTTGATCACATTTAATGGACTGAGAAATATATTTCTGCCAATCACCTCTCGTATATTTTATAAGCTCAGGGACACAGCTTTCCTGAAAACAAAATTAATATGAAAATAATGACCCAAAATGCCCCCCTTACACATTTAAAAAAAGTGTGTTCCAACCCTCGCTGTTATCGCCAAGGTTAGATTCCCTCGCTGTTCAACAAGGAGGGGTCTTGCTGTGTGTGACAACTCTCACAAAAGCGAGAGCTGTTATGTGATGCACCACTGTGCCCCTTCACATAATGAAGTCATTATAACAGCGAGTTATTAAAAGCAACTTAGATCTGGGTCTTGCAATCCCTCAACAACAAGGTCCATTATGCGGCAGGCCAACGAATGAAAATAATACCATCATTAAAATGAAACATAATTGCTCTAAATTAAAGGCCGTAATACAATAGTTGCAATTAGTGCAATATTATAATGACCATTGCATTTTTCTTATGAAGGGGATATTGTCTTTGTAAGAATAAAAAATAATGTACAAGGTTCACACCAATTATTACCATGAGGTAGGGCCTCATTTGAAGATAAATTACAGTGGCCCGTTGCACAATGGGTTTCGTAACAACGAAAATATTGTAAACAACGAAACACTTCGTTGTTACTTTTATCATAACAACGATGGTTTTGTACAATTTTTTTCCTATATTTAGAATGTTCCCAAAGAGCTGTAACTTTTACTGAATTTTTTTATAATTTTTTCTTAGTTCATAACACTTTACAGAATTTAATTTCATTCATTAGATCCCGAGATATTACATTTTCGTAACAACTAAACTTTTCGTTACTAAGCAAAAGTTCATTGTGCTTTCGTTGTTTTATCTTAGTAACGAAATTCTATTGTGCAACGGGCCACAGAGGAAGATATCGTTTGTTAATCGTATAAGACGACGTAGAGAAAAAAATATATATATACAGAGACAAATTTCCCCCCTTACGTTTGATACGATGCTTTCACCAGAAGCTAGGCTATGTACTTGAAGCAAATAAATCATATTCATACGTACTATGCCCTCGTTTTTTTACATATCCTGCGGTAATAAATGACTTTCTACCAAGTGGGGGTCCTCAATTCCAGGCAAATTAGTGAGAAATATTTCTTGAGACAAAGATTTCATTCTAAAAATACCAAGCTAATCAGTACAACAATTTCCGTTATTTCCTATTACTCATTTTCAACACACAACTCCGCATACCCACTCCACCCTGGCAGCCCTCCCGCCAAGTCAAATAGCGCATGCGCGGACGGAGCGTCCCCTGGCGAGAGGTCAGGACCGGTGTGTTTGCTCAGTCCGCCACCAGGGGACCGGCACACTTTCCACCAGGCGGCGCTGCAAGGATTCCTCTCATTACAGGCAGGACAGGACCCTTTGGGATTGGGGCGGGGGGGAGGGGGCACTCAGTCTTCGAATGTGGGTACCAAGTTCTGCGAAACTTAAAACCTCCCTTTTTGCTTTGGGGGAGTTTTATTTTTAGTGGTTATTAGTAATTGCACCCCCAAAGATTTATCATCGGATGTCTTCATTGTATAAGATCAGGGAGCCATCGAATGTGTCTTTTGTGTTGCCTTGTTCAAAATTTTGTATCAAATTTGTGACAATTATCTCTTGAATGGCCTGAGGTCTTGAAAACTGTCAATCACTGGTACTACCAGACAATTGGTCACCTGCCTCCTCATTGGCTGTCTGTAGGTAGTGCTGAGTGGCACCATGCCTCTGGAGAGGGGTCATGTACCCTGATTGACGAGTACCACCTCCCATCCCTACCCGTGGACCATTGCAGCAAAGGGTGATGCCACAACTCATTGTTGAGTATAGATGATTATTTTTTGCCACCAAAGTATAACATTTTATTGTCCACTTTTTATCATTACTTATACGATAAACTTTTATTCTAGGATTAAAGATGATACATCATTGACATCCCTCCGAAGATGTGGTTTGATTATTGACACCCCTTTTGAGCTAAATTGGCGATCACAGCTACAACCCCTGGAGGTTCATGCAGCATCTAGTACCCATTTCCGAACCGAGTACCCCCCGTCCCCACGGAGAACAGGACACAACCAGGGACTATTTGCCTACATTTCTGGAACCAATGACCAGGCCCTTGTCCCACCATTCGGTCCCCAAGGGGGTGGGGCTGACACCTATTCCTTTTATTTAGGTGTTTCTTTTTCGTATCGCAGATTTACCGTGGGTGTATAGACATTTCTCTGGAGCTGAATGATACTGTTTCGCCTCTATCGTTCTTTGTATGATTGTTATGGATTATGTTTTGGCTGACCATCCTTACCACGAGCTTTTTTGACTCTGTGGTACTGATGCGCAGTCCTTTACATATAGTTTATGATAACCGGTGGCCCATTGCGCAATCCATTATTGTAACTGTGACAATGTTAAGGTCAATATAAACATGTTTGCGTACCAGCAAACTCTCAACAGTGATGTCTGATTATCTTTTGATATCTGTGGCCCATTACACAATGGATTTTCGTTGAAAGTATCAAACAACAAAAGCAGAACGAACTTTTGCTTAACAAGGAAATGTTTCGTTGTAATGAAAATGGAATATCTCTGGTTCTAATGAATGAAATTAAAATCTGTAAATTGTTATAAAAAGGGAAAGAATTAGAAAAAAATCAGTAAAAGTTACAGCTCTTTGAGGGCATTCTAAATATAGAAAAAAAGGGTCAAAACGTTCATTGTTACGATAAAAGTAACAACGAAATGTTCCACTGTTTTTTTTTCTTTCTTGTTACAAAAATCATTGTGCAACGGGCCACTGCAATGTTAAGTAAATTTATTTCTACAAAATACCTATAAAATTACTTTATTTCTTATTTGTATGGAGCCGATCTGTTTTATAATATATTATAACTCAGATGTAAAAAGAAAACAAGTATAACATGAATAACTGCTATTCTTCAGGATCAAATGCTATTCTGTAATTGGTTATCTAGTTATATGATCCAACAGCTGATACCTATGTACGGTACAATTTCAGCTCAAAACGACATACTAACGGGTTCTTTTATTTTGATGCCAAAATGCCCCAACAGCCCCCTTTTGGACAACAATCCTGTTTGTTGCTGACCAACCGTTCTCTGTTACAATCAGTATTCTGCAACTGACCACCCATGATTGGCCACACTGGACGGGTTAGATCTAATAAGGCACCAGCTAGTGGCCCAATGGAGAAGAAGTCAACTTCAAGACAGGTCAATGTTGTGATTTTCTTTAGATAGGAATAACACTATATTCTACTGATCATTGTCAACTCTGTCAATTCCTTTAAGATTGTACACTAGATTTCTATATAATTTCTTGAGTTCAAAGGAAGCATTTCAAAGGGTTATTTTCGTGAAAATTGTGCCAATTAGCGATGGTCTTCAACGGATCATTGTTATAAGGGGTGTTCTGCTACTTAGATAATAGTCTTAGGAATGGATAATAATAGACTAAGGTATAGACTATTGGTGAACCAAATCTACCACTGATGTATTGTGTTTATTGATAAATATCAGTTCCTGGAACTGGAAGGCCCCAGCACAGACTACAAATATTCAGATACAGAAGGGATACTATCGTTCCTCTTGCTGCTGGTTTTCGGAGAGAAAAAATGTCAGATTATACTATGCCTGAAGTAGCAATTTTGAGATACAGACCATAACATTAGGCCTAATGGTCAACCGAAGATGTTTTTGCAACAGCCAGATGGCATAATGGTAAAGTAGAACCTGGGCAGATCGGGGAGTGGGGGGAGGGTCAAAGGGGTCCTTAAATTGCCCACCTCTTTTTTTTGGTGGGGACATAAACTTGACAAAGAGAAGAGGACATGTGTGTGTGAATGTGGACCCCCTCTCTGAAATCCTCTATCCACCCCTGTATAACAGATAACCTCCTAAAGACCATATTCGACATACCGGCTGCCAATATTGAGCCTCTCCATAGCAATGTTCCCTGTCGGCAGCCCATACTTTCGGCACCCGAAAGTACAATATCAGTGGCCGAAAGTGCGATATCGGCAACCAGTACAAAATCGGCAGGAAAATTTTACCAACGTGTTGGTAAATTTTTCTTCAGATATTCGGCGCCGCATCGGCAGTGCACTTTCGGTATGTGGAATATAGCCTTAAAGTTCCTGTCTTATGATCTATAGTCCCTGCCTTATATAACAAAACGTGGGATTAGGTAGTGCTATGTATTACACTTTATGGGACCAGGTTCTTAATCTTAGAGGGGTCCGTGGTCACTATTGAAAGCAAACCGGTAATTTATGCTACTAATCATCCCTATAGGGCTATCAGGTTCTTGCCACGGTTAAACTGTATGGCATTACACTATATCCCTTACCACCCTGGCCACAGTTAAACTGTATGGCATTACAATATATCCACTTTACCACTTTGAAATACCTGAATACTCCCATGAGAGTCCAGCACCTTGTAGTATAGTCATCCCTTAGGCTTATCACCAGATTATCCCAGATTACTATCCAGATAACCAATTGCGCGTGCCACACCACGAAAATCACAATCGATTACAGTGTTATTAAACATTATAAACCGATGAAGGTGCAATATCATTATTAGACCCATCAATTATATCCAGTGCAATAAGTAGGACCAACCTCCAGCTGCTGCCCTTCCCACATAATATGTTCAAATATAACTATTTATAACAATGATATTGCTAGAGTTTCGAATGAAGTCCAGTCGGTAGCATGTGACACTTCTGCAGGGCATCATTTAAAGGGAAAGTGTGATGTGGCTATGAAAATGCTACCTGCATTTCAACAAGAAACTAATGAATTGCTAAAAAAAAAAGAGAGAAGACATAATACTAGGCCTAATAAAACAAACTTTATTAGAAATATATTCACAGCTTGGAATAGTTTAGAAGGAGAAGAAAGGAAAAGAAAAATCTCTGATATTTCGTGGACACTTTAAACCCATGATGGGAAATAGACTCATGGCTCATGATTTTTCGTTGGTCTCCAGGTATAATAATTATTATTGAAATACAAACAAAGCACGCATGGCTCAGAAAATATTAACTGCATCAGCTCCAAACCACAGCACCCCAACAGCGAGACTACTTAAGCTGGCTGTCCACCCCCAACTCGTCTGAGTAAGAAATAAAATTTTAAAAATAAATACTATTGCACCTAAACAGAGAATTTGTATGCCTGACTCAAATCAACAAGACTTAGCAAATAAAATAAAGCCCTCATGATCAGTAAGTTATCTATGTTTAACGCTTGTATCAAAAATGAGTACATCTACATAGCAGAGCTTCCAAAAACTCTTCAGTCTAATCTGCAGGAATAATTATTAGAATACAGACAAACCACGGCGTGTCTCATAAAATTCTAACTACATTTCAGCAGCAAACCACTGCACTCATCCCAAGAGAGACTACTTAAGCTGGCTGTCCTCCCCAACTCGTCTGAGTAAGAAATAATTAAACATGGCCCATGCCGCCCACGTCTTGGCTATTTTCCTGAGTCAGATTCCCGTGGGGGGGGGGTGGGGGAGGGGAGGCAGGCTACTGATAAGCTGAGAGGTATGCCCGGCTCGCCCCTCAGTAGATAGGCTGGGCAATGAGTGCCAAGTTTCAATGGGCTTGGCAGTGGTCAATGAAACACACAAAAGTATTGGTTTGGCCGGAGAAATTGTGAATTTGTTTTATTGTGAAAAGTACAGGTAGTTATTTAGTTGAGGGTGATTATATTTTGTTTGTACTTTTCTTCTGTCGTTATTTTAAAATACCACTTATTGGCAAACGATTGATTCAGGTGCTGATGCATGGCTGAGCAATGAGTGCCAAGTTCCAATGGGTTTGGCAGTGGTCACTGAAACATACAAAAAGTATTGGTATGGCTGAGAAACTGTGAACTTGTTTTATTGTGAAAAGTGTAGGGAGTTATTTAGGTGAGGGAGATTAGGTTTTGTTTACACTTTTCCTTGGTCGTTATTCTAAAACTCGTTGGAACAAGATTGATCCAAGTGCTGATTTGTGACTTGGAATGAGTGCCAATTTTCAATGGGCTTGGCAGTGGTCAGTGAAACACAGAAAAAAATGTATGTATTTGGCGGTTGTTGTCAGTGAAACGCACAATAAAAATGTATGTTTTTTGGCCTTTGAAACTGTGTGAATTTGTTTTATTGTGGAAAGTTAAGTGTGATTTTATCTGGGGATGATAAGTTTAAATGGGCTTGGCAGTGGTCAATGAAACAGACAAAAGTATTGGGTTGGCCTGAGAAACTGAATTTGTTTTATAGGCAGTTGTTTAGGTGAGGGAGATTAGGTTTTGTTTACACTTTTCCTTGGTAGTTATTCTAAAACACGTTGGAACAAGGTTGATCCATGTTCTTGGCAGTGGTGGTCAGTGAAATACCCAATAAAAATGTACGGTTTTGGCTTTTGAAACTGTGTGAATTTGTTTTATTTCGGAAAGTAAAGTGTTACTTTAGCTGGGGGATGATAAGTTTCAATGGGCTTGGCAGTGGTCAATGAAACACAAAAAAAGTATTGGTTTGGCCTGAGAAACTGTGAATTTGTTTTATAGGCAGTTATTTAGGTGAGGGAGATTAGGTTTTGTTTACACTTTTCCTTGGTCGTTATTCTAAAACTCGTTGGAACAAGATTGGTCCAGATGCTGATTTGTGACTTGGAATGAGTGCCAAGTTTCAATGGGCTTGCCAGTGGTCAGTGAAACACAAATAAATGTATGGTTTTGGCTTGTGAAACTGTGTGATTTGTTTTTATTGTGAGATAGTATAGTGTGTTTTTAGGTGGGGATGATAACAAATTAACATTAACTTTCTTTTGTCCCACTTCGGCATATATTTTCAAATTGGTTAAGAAAAGAATTAATCAACTGCTGCAGCTGATTTGCAATTTTGTCTGCAACCTGCTGGTACGTATGGCCTACTTTGACCCATACTCATAGAAAAGATGACTTTTTACACTATCAATGTTGTGAAGCATGTGTTTAAAGTACTTTATTGTCTATTTGATTGTCAAATACGATAAACATCACAACTTGATCATAGTAGACCCGCATAGGACAACTGAGAATCCTTTTTAGCATTTATGACACTTTAAAGTACCATTTATTAAAAAGAAAACTATGCACTGCAGTGACAACTATGTACTTCAGTAACCCTTCACCGCCTCATAGGCAGAACTTATAGAACTAGTCTGGTTATGATACTTTTTGGTCAGACTTCACTGTTTTTCTCCATACTTTCTATATTCATTCACTAATCCGTTAAGCGGCATACCCACTAGCCAATTTTTGGACAAATCTGCATCGACATCAGCACCGATTCGTCCAAAAATCGCCGACTGTCGGCACCGATCCTTATTAAACATGTTTAACAATTTTACGTTGGCGCCAACGGCAAGCATGGGTGCTGACCTAGGCCAGTCGGTTAGTGGGTATGGGGCTTTAGACTATCAGATTACATTATGTACCATTGAACAAAGGAAGAAATACTTGTAAAATTTGTAAAATTATTGACGAAAAAGAGAAGATTTACTGCCGGAGGACGGCTAACGTAGGTTAATTGGCAAGTATCTATATTCTTTATAGTCTGTGTTTATCAGTAAATTGTCTGTGCAGCAATGTATTGAGTAAATAGCTGTGGTACATGTACCTATACAAATTGGACAAATTGTATACCACACTGCCACCTGTGGACAAACCAGAACTAACAGGTGCAATCCATACTCAGGTCATTAGCCCATGAGTTATCTCTGTCAATTTGGCTTTGCCTCTGAATTCATTAAGAGTTTGTTGACCTTCATATGTCGCACATGTGGCATGTGGTGATAAGATGCAGAGTCCAAGGGGGGTTTCCACTAAGTACTCGCACACTTTTTCAAAGATTTTAGACCCTCACCCCCACCCCTTTTTGCTCATGAATGGATTAGATTTGTACAGGGCCGCACGCATTTTTTTCAAAAATCGTTCCCATTGAAGTGTGTGTAATTTAATGGAAGACCACTAAGGTATCAAAGTCTTTTTTTTAAATTAAAACACATTCATTACAGGTAATGATCTTCCATTAATTATGTTCAATAATAACATATCCATTTCATAACCGTAACCAATAGTCCAGGAGCCAAACCTGAAAATCTTGATTTACCCTCCGCGGTGAGCCCCCTGGATTTTTTTGATTTTTTTCAACTTATAGCATCCTAGGGACCATGAATCAAGACGGTTCCGAAGAATTTAGGTATGCGAACACTCTGTAATTACGCGATTTGTGGTTAATTAGCAAAAATTGAAAAACGCGTTATTTCTTAATTTCTCTGGAACTATGTACGATATGATAACATGCTATATGTCATCTGAAAGGTGATTTTTTTCCTGATTTTTTGGCATATTGTTTGCTATTGTCATTCATCATGGCAATGAGTAATTAAAGAAAAACTGTTGTTTTAGTCAAAATCATTAGAACTTAAGGATCCAAGGTTAAACTTTGGAATTGATAAACCAAGTCCTAGGTATAGTTAGAGGGGATCTTTGGGCAGTTTTTAAAAGAAGTTGCATCTGATTTCATTAGAAATATAATGTAGAAATCATTTTTTGCTGATTAAATTCTAACCGACTACTGGTTCATTTTGCACTTATATTCTAAAAGGAGAGATGATATCATGAAAACAATACAATATATCCTAAAGAGATGGGAAAAGAATAATTATTGTCTCCCTCAGCTGGTATTTCAGTGCTTTCTGAGCTATTTGGTCCACTGTAGACAACATTGGAGCTGTGAAATAAGTTTACATTAGCAAGAAATATTTGTCCATGTAACTTGCAGCCAAGCTCATTTTTGTTGCCTGATCAAATTAGGATTGTCATTGATTTATTTACTCAAAAGGGTATGGATGGCTCCTTATATTGCCAAAGATTCACAAATTGACATAACAATGTGCTGCAAACTTCTATTTACATATCCCTGTACCCACTCATCATTAAACCCTATTCCTATAGGGAGGGTGGGAGTTGTAGGCCATAATACTTTTAAATCCCCCCATTGCTGGCCCCAGTGTCCAATGTTTACCTCATACCTGGGAACAGATAAGGCCTGGAAAGACAGAGGAATGATAAAGATGGCAGACAAGGGTTCTTCACAGATGCCATTTTTCCTTCTTTTTCCGGATTTCCGGAATTTTGCTAGTACAGAATAGAGATGAAATTGATATTTTTCTGTACAAAAGTAAGCAAATTTGCTTTCCAAATCATCCTATATCCTTTCTTAGTCATCTAAATCATAAATTTGCTTTATCTAGCCAATATTTCCACCCTTTTAGTGTCTAAACTGAAAATCCAGAAATATCTTCCTTATTTTTCCGGATTTTTCGTCAATCCTGTGTGGCATCTCTGGTTCTTATATCCTTGTTGTGTGAGTTAACCCATTGATAAGACACTGTGTGCACAACCTAATAAAGGATCCCTCAGAGGGTGGGGCCGGCTTAAATTTTGGCTACTTATTACCTTCTTATTATTCCATTTTATCACATAATTCCAATAGGAGCATGGGATTCATCACTGCAACTGGTGAAGTAAAATGATAACTTTAACTGTTTAGACAATGCTGTCTTACAGCAGTGAAATGAAGGTAGTGGATCTTTAGAAACTTATCAGTGGTGGAGAGGTATAGCCTTTCCCCAGAGTGACCTGCACTGAGGGTTAAGGAGCCCCCATGGTACAACACACTACAGACCTATATAGTGTGCTGTAAATTGTGGGATTGCTGACCACCTGCTGTACTTTTGTTAACATCCTCCCACCAATCTACCTAATTAAACTTTGTCATCCTTTTGCCTCTACTTGAGAGCAGATCCAGGCTGTATGGGTTCAGTGCTCAGTTAGCTTTATACCCTTGTGTATCAAAGACTAAGTATTCAGTGTTGGATTATTAGAACTGATCATAGATTAGAAAATTATTTATGTATTTGAGTAATCACTCCCTTAGTTCTTGGTATCTGAGTATTTACCATGATTGACCTTTCCCTTAGTGCCTATAAACTGTGTCTTGCTGTAGGTTAAGGAAATTGGATCCTTGTTCATAGCAGTTTAGAAATGAAAATGGTTATATTTTGATAAGGGAATAATGTTGTTTCTGGGGCTTAAAGAACTGAAAGTTTGAGGCAACAACCAGAATCACAGCAATTTGTTGCTCTTGTATAATCTCCTAATACCATAGTGCCATGGTTATGGTGTCAAATCAAGGGTGCTGTGCACATGCTGCTCAATGTAGTAATGCTACTAGATAATATTGGGAAACCAGTAATGGCCATACCAAGAACTTGTAAATTGAAATAGAAAGCTATATCAGGTACTTCTGTATTGTTTCAGGGCTTGATATTTGTTTGAGGACTTGCCAATGATATTGATATGTATATACACACTCAGAG
The DNA here is from genome assembly GCA_936440205.1 of Lepidonotus clava. Taxonomy (NCBI): domain Eukaryota; kingdom Metazoa; phylum Annelida; class Polychaeta; order Phyllodocida; family Polynoidae; genus Lepidonotus; species Lepidonotus clava. The sequence continues at coordinate 14,757,284 of OW387138.1, forward strand.
GTCTCAGTCCCCCTGGTACACCTCCTGATAAAATTAGATATATGGCAGAATCCTATTAGTTGGTAGGATGAATCTGAGTGAAGCATGATCATAGGCTGGTCATAATTTGATATAAAATTACTAATACCAGTAACCTATAAAATATAAGATATCCATTTTGTGTAGGGTCAAGCCAAGCTACTCATTTATATAAGCACATGGGTCTAGAATCCTAGAGTTTAAAGAACAATCTACTAATTTGTTAAAACCACCAATTTGAAAGAGGTAGCACACCTATCAAGTTTAACAAATAGCATTCCTGGTCTTTTTGCAATTGGCATATTGATACAAGGACTGTTTTTTTAAATTCAGAACCCTTGATATATGACATCAGTCTTTTTGGGACTCATCTCTTCTCTAAAGTAATACTTGGAGGCTCCCCATATATATACACTGAGAAACATGGCTTGGGGTCAGGTAATGGGTGAGTCTACTATGGGCTTTTCTTTTCTTTTTGTCAGCATGAAATAGAGAGAACTATATGGGGCCTTCTATTTAGTAAGTACACACATTTTCAAAAATCTCAGACCCCCACCCCCTTTGGGCAAAAGTATGCATTAGATCTGCACTATAAAGTATGCACATTTTCAAAAGTTTCATACCCCCCCACCTTCATGCATACATACTTAATGCAAGGCCCCTAATAAGATGGTTTGTAATAAAACTGAAACATAACCATGGTATTTTACTGAGGAAAGAAATCTTACTCAAACCATAGTTTTATTGTGACACATCTCTCACTGTGAGCCAAAATGCTCTCCAAACAGCCACTATAATTATTACATGCATGTGCCCAAATGGCTCAGAAAGCACTGAAATACCAGCTTAAGGAGATAGTGATTATCATTTCCACCTCACTTTAGGATATATTGTGTTGTTTTCATGATATCATCTCTCCTTTTAGAATATAAGTGCAAAATGAACCAGTAGTTGGTTAGAATTTAATCAGCAAAAAATGATTTCTACATTATATTTCTAATGAAATCAGATGCAACTTCTTTTAAAAACTGCCCAAAGATCCCCTCTAACTATACCTAGGACTTGGTTTATCAATTCCAAAGTTTAACCTTGGATCCTTAAGTTCTAATGATTTTGACTAAAACAACAGTTTTTCTTTAATTACTCATTGCCATGATGAATGACAATAGCAAACAATATGCCAAAAAATCAGGAAAAAAATCACCTTTCAGATGACATATAGCATGTTATCATATCATACATAGTTCCAGAGAAATTAAGAAATAACGCGTTTTTCAATTTTTGCTAATTAACCACAAATCGCGTAATTACAGAGTGTTCGCATACCTAAATTCTTCGGAACCGTCTTGATTCATGGTCCCTAGGATGCTATAAGTTGAAAAAAATCAAAAAAATCCAGGGGGCTCACCGCGGAGGGTAAATCCTTATTTTGACAGATTTCAGGATTTGGCTCCTGGACTACAATAATAATACTAATACTTGATATTATATCCAAGTATGTTTTTGATTAATATAATGACTGGTTGTTTACATTATTTTGGACTTTAACCAATTTTTATTGTATGTTTTGTTACTTTAATAAACGACTGGGGTATTCATTAAGATTCAGTCAACCGGCATCACTTGTATATACTGAGGAGGAGAGCCACTTTCTGAGCCTTTTGGTACCACCAATAGGCTATCAGTGTGCCACACCGTGAACTTTCTTTAGTACTGATTCCCCACTAGGTGTAAGAACATCCTATAGTTGATAGCTAGTGGCCCAGCAAGGTTATTGTCCTCCTCATCCATTTGACTATTCTCATTCAAGGGAAAGGTTATGCCTGGCCATTCATACGATCAGACAGACTCTGTAGATCATAGAACACTGGATAATGCTTCTAAGGGCATGAAAATGAACCCATATTGTTGCTGTTGTCTCATCTTAGACAAGATGGATTTTGTAAATAGAATATTTCTGAAGATATTATCATGTACGTGATGTACATGAGTCATTGAAAATAAAATCTGCACATCACTACAACTGAATTTGCACAATATACCTCCACCAACTTCACATGTGTGTCCCATGGAATCTACTTTCACATTCCCAATTCTATTTTTGTACACTTTACCCAAACCAACTCCTCAGCACAAACTCAAAATATTTTGGGAAAAGATTCCTCGCCATGACTTCAACTTGTGGTGAGCAAAGATCATCCATCTGTGGAGCAGTCAAAAGGGTGGACGTGAGAGGACTTATCCTGCTATCTGGGATCAATAGCAGATCTCTGATACTCCAAAGAAGTTAGATCAGGAAGAGTACCCAGCCAAGAATATGACGTTACTATAACGTTGCAGCAACGTTCTGGTTGGTTCTGTATTGGTTCTTGTTAGGTTCTTTTGATGACTTCCAATTACGACACTGCAACCTACTGCTGTGATGTTACACTGCGATGTTATTATAATGTTCCGGATACATTCTTCCACCTAAACAGAATTTTCTTATAACATTCTCTTTTGGTTTTGTTCTAACCTCACCAAAACATAACGTCATAATAACGTCATGATTTGGTGAGGTTTCAGCCTCACCAGCAATAACATAATTGGTACTTGCCATCTTAGTCAGTTACAGACTGACAAAAAATAGTATGGTTGCAGAACGCTTCTGTTACGTCACAGGTTGGCTGGGTAGGCACTCAAATCAATGGTCTGCTAAGTAGGAGCGAATCCAAGGGGATCAGCGTGAGGATTGGATCCCCTTTGTAATTGACATCTAAACTATGTAAATATCACACGTGTGCATGAAGTTAATTACCTATAATGTGAACTCGGACACTTCAAAATCCTGAGTCCACCTCTGCTGTTTTAGTTCACTGATAGACCATTTACAATACTAACATGAAATGACCTGTTTGATGAGTTCACTAGTGCAGACTTGGCCATGTAATTCCTTTTTGGTGATCACTAATGGTGATCATACCTTCACGGCTTTCCTTTAATCTTAAATGCCTGAACTGAAAATGGAAATTATCAAAAAAATTTAAGTAAATGATACATAAATAAGTGATCTACGAACCGACATATTGTTATTGTAAATTGATCACCAATGTGGCGCCCAGTCTATTTTGGACATGTGTGACGTCACCAGCACAGTATCTATAGCCCCGAAGAAGAAGTCAACAGTCTCTAGACCTAAAATATCTCTGTCTGAACCCCATTCATTCAATAGCCACCACTGGTATAGAGATCGGAGTCCGACTCTGATCCCAGTGGGAGCGCCAAACTGTGGCTGATGCATCTGCGCATGCGCGAGAAGTTGATGCAGTTCCTGCTCACAGAATAAGTCAGGGATGAGATGAAATGGAGAAAGAGTTTTTTCTTGCAGGAAAGCCCTGGGCTATGCAGAGAGGAGATGAACACACAAAGTTTTTTTCCCTGAATGATGGTGCCACTTTTGGGGAGGATCACGTTGGGAATCACACCCATGAAACGAAGGCAATGATAGTGCAACATAGGGATGGTACTGAGAAAAAGCTATGACTTTATGTAGGGAGCTCTCCATTAAAAATACTTATAGGGGTTGTTGCGAAAGATATTACCGCTGGAAGGCCTACAATCATCCTGAGAAGAGAAGCATATTTCTTTGCTTTTTTTCATGCAACTATTGCTGAGCGATATGTTTTATTTTTCACTTATTATTTGTTTCATCATCAGGTTGCACGTACTCATCTTCCAAATCCATTTAAGAATAAAATGAAAGATAATATTAATGTATCCAAATAAAATCTAAATCTACTAATTCAAACATGTGTCACGTGATAAATCGTTACAATACATATTTTACGCAAGGTTTTTATTTTCAAGTTCAAGAATTCGTTTTCATCACATCTTTGTATGTAAGCAGGTAGTTAGGATGAAAAAAACTTGAGTTTTTTCATTGTGGTGAAAAATCCTCTAAGGTCTGTCTAAAGGCCTCCTCGCATCTGGAGACTTACTTTAAATCAACTGGTCATTTGAGCCAAGACTTTTAAGTGGATCTTTGCCTTATCTCCCTTCTAGATAAGACCTTCCAGCAATAAGTATTGGGTAAGTGACTGTCTGGTCTCATTTTTTTGACCAGGCCATACAACTGCCCTTCACAGTAAGGTTAAGAAACTATAGCTTGCTGTAATTCTATTCGACAAGTGGACCAAACTTCACTAATAATTTGTAAACTTATATAGATCTTATACTCACTTTATTGACACGTATCCTGCTTCAATTGTATCCTGATTTTCCTATAAAGAAACAGAGATTAGATTAGAGAAAAGTGATCGATAATGACAATTACAAAAACAATACAGGTAAATTCAAAGTTTATATAGTCTTTCAAGTACACCACTGAATCCTTATAACACATACCGATTTTGTAGTTGGCGATTTTTTGGTAAATTTAAAGTTTATAAAGTCTTTCAAGTATACCACTGAATCCTTGTTTATGTATGTTATGTTTGATTATATCCGAGAATATAGCATGAATCATATATCTCAAATACAAATCTAAAGAGAATTATAAGACCTAGCGATATTAGACATGTCCATATTTAACCTTTATCCTCGCTATTGATTTTCAACATGGGCAGCAACATCTTAGTACACGTAGAAAATCGTAGGAACATCAGCTTAAGAGAAATAATCCAATTAAATGGTCTAACTGCAAAGAACCAACAAGTGATATAGGCCCTCTCCTCACAACATTAAAAGAGTACACAGCCCATACGCTCTTGAAACCTTGAGATTAATAGTTCCTCTGACGTTGTATTGGAGAAAATCTGTGTTCACAGAACAAAAAGCACATTCTGTATGTATTATAAATGTAAATACTGTGGGGCATTAGTCATAACAGTGGTGTGTACAGGACTTAAGCCCCGGCCACACTTACCAACTGAACTCAACTTGATGGTCCCAGGTTTAGCTGGCGCCATCACCTGGCTACGACAGTCTAGTCTTAGGTAGAAAACTCTACCATGCCATAGATTACGAGTCAACTGTCGTGGCTGGAAAAATATATATCTTATATATATCTACTGCATACCCCCCTACGACCCGAAGATCAAGTTGTACATCTTCATCTTCCCAACATGTAAGACCCAACTCAACTGTCGCAGGTTCAGCTATGACTCCTCCGGCCACACTGTGTGACTGAGTCCAACTCAACTCAACTCGACCGTCAAGTTGAGTTCTCAACTCGACCGTCGAGTTGAGTTCAGTTGGTAAGTGTGGCCGGGGCTTTACACTGTGCCTCGAGAGATTTGATAGGCCCTAAGGCGATCTGCCATCCTATCTGTCAGATTAGAGTACTTTTGGTTCTCATTTGCCAAACACCTCTAGGGTATTTTTACTACTTACCCCACAAAGATAAAAGCCTGTAAGTTGCGGGCTGTGTAAAGCTCAAGCTTAAGCCGCATACACAATGGGTGGAATTGATGAACAAATCGGCCGATTGCTAGCAAAAGAATTGGCTGTTATGCGCCAATTTAGGTCATTGATTTAATGTTAAAATTTTTAGGGTTGATATGAATTGGTGATAAAGTTGGCTGATTGTTCTGTTAGATTCGGCTGATTTTAGTGCCAATCGGTCGCCGTAATGTCTTGTTGGTAGGAGGCTTAATTCGAGGTCTGTGTAAAGCTTTAGCTTAGTGTCATGTGTCGCATTAATGCAAAGCATTAATGTAGAGGGGCGAGTTCAGAATTTCGAAAACAGGGGTTGGGCAGTGGCGGATTGAGAAGGATTTAGAGGGAGGGGGCGCGCACGCAAATCCTTTTTTGGGGCCGAATTTAGATTTGTATGATTCTGCTTAAAAGTAGTCCAGATTTTTTTTTCCAGTAACGCCCTCCATCCCCTTTCAAAATCGTGGATCCGCCATTGCTGGGGGAATGGTTGATCCGTATATGTAGGCTAGGTCTTCCTGCTTGGATTTGCCTTAATGCAGGAGCGGAATCAGGCCTAGGGAAGCGGGATTAGGAGGATATGGAGGGACACTGTAAGTCTATATTCTGTAAATGCCAGAGCTCATTTACAGCATTTTAGATAGGTGTTTTGATGAGACAAAAATTGGCCTAACAACGATCAAAGTTGTCAATCAACGTTTTCGTTGTTACGAACGCACTTACTTTATGAAATCCATCATACAACCGGCCATAGAAAAATTCTGACCACTTCCTCTCCCTAACCCCCCCCCCCCTTCCCAATTCAGACAGGACAAGTGAATACAGAGTACTATTTTCTTTAACATAACTAATGGCAATTCTGGCACTGTTAAATGACTTTAAGTTTTATTCATGTAAAGGGTAATGATAAGCGAAAGACCTCTAGTGGAATTACGGCTGAACAGTTATATTCTTGGCCTCCAATTGGACATAAATTGCATCAGTGAGACCGAGATGCTTGATTGTCGTCTACTTAGCGAGACGTATTAAAGCAAAAAGGCGGGAAAACATCAGCTGCAGGGAGTGGTCGTTTCCGCTGGCATCATGTTTACAATAATCATTAATATCAACTGTCAAGACAATACACAGGTCAAAAATAGGACAATCTGCAATTGCACAAATTAATGACACATAATGTCCAGCGTTTTCCTTAAATTGTCTTGAAATATTCCCCATTTAGAATAAAAAAAACAATAACGATAATCAAGGAGGCTTACAGCAAAACATTTCGTTCGTATGACTCCGTTTCTCTTATTACATTGTACAAATAGACACTTCCGTTTGGTCAAAACAAAGTGAAGTATTTAACACGGAACTCCCCCGCCTACAAGTTATAAGCTGAGGGAGCCTAAATATTAAAAAACTAGGCCTCAATGCCCCAGCCTAGGCCTGAGCTAGCCATACAAATAGTGATAAAAGCTAGGCTTCTTGGACACAGCCTAAGAATAATAAGGCTAATATAGGCACAGGATCCCGAGTCAGAAACCTCGGCCTTATACACGCCTAAACACGAGCACTAACCTTAGGCTTTTACTAGGCTCTTTGACCAGCCACTTAGGCCTCGAGGCCTAAACAGGAATCCCTCCTGGAATAGTTTTACTCGAGGAAGAAGTCCTTTCTATTTCTCGCAGGAAAAGGGTTAGACACATTGACCAACTGGACTTGAGGCTTCTTTGGGAGGTAGTTTTTTAAGCTGTTGCATAATGCTGGTGGTGTTATTTGAGAAAAGGTTATGACTCTGGGTTTATTTGTGGTCCTCTGAACTAATTTAACAAGGCCTCTCCTTCAAGTTATCATTCTGCAGCTGGCTTTGGGTATCTACCCAGGCAAGCAGCGCTCAAAAAGCACGTTCTGTGACTGTACCTTTTTGTTTAGTCTGTAACCTGCCCAATTTTCACGTAACAGTTATGTCATTTTAGGTAAAGTTGAGACTTACTAAAATAGAATGTTACAATAATGTTAAAGAACATTACAATAATGTCACAATAACGTCACAGTGCAACGTCGCAATGTTAGGTTCTAAAGATATTTCCGGGTGCCATCAAAATAATGTAACAAGAACCAAAGCAGAACAAAACAGAACATAATAATAGCATTATGATAACAACATATTCTTGCTTGGGTAGCACACACACCATTTCTAGGATTTACAATTGTTTTCCTTGCATATAAAATATGAGAGGCTCCCATAGAACCCTATTAGGGTGGTTCTACTGAATTTAGGCTCAGTTGCGTCTAGTCCTATATTCTGATATTTTATGTCAATGCAGAAACAGACACATGTTTGCATGCATATGCTCGTGCAGATACATGATTTCAGAGCTATACAAGTAACATTAATTTTATATACTGCGGGTATATTGTCTCACATCCCCTGTATTGTATGGACTGGTAAATTTTACCGTACGAATGATTATATGGTAAAGCAAAAACAGATACAAGGACGTATCCAGGATCTAGGAGAAACCTGCAAACGTTCACACCAGTGGCGGATCCAGGAGAGGGGGGGGGGGGGGCAAATGGGGCGATTGCCCCCCCCCCCCCCCTGCCCCCTTTTGAAATATCTGTGTAAAAGAAGGTTGAAAGACCTGAGTAAATCTGGGGTTTTTATTTTTCACTTTTATAAGGGGGGTCAGGGTCCCCCCTCCCCCGAGAGAGGGCGGGGTAGTATCCAGCCCGAAGTATTAGGCTGTTCTGGAACATTTGAATGGGGTTCTACGTAATTCTGTAAAGGTTCCAGGGTAATTGTCTGGCTAAATTTATGATTGTAGTCATGTGAAAAAAACAAACATATATAGACAAACTATACAAATGCTTACTTTGTAAGATACAGTTCTGTAATATAGGAAAAAAGCTATTCAACATCTTGGAGGGTTCAAGACACCCTTGACACCCCACCTCCTTGGGTATGCCACCGACAGAAGAGGTGGAGACCTTATGACTCACTGGATATTAAATGTAAAGTTTTAAAATTAATGGAACAGTTAAGTGCAGTATTATCTATTTGTCAGTCCATTTATTTTTAAATTTAGGACCAAAGGTGTACAGTATCTGCTCATGATTAATTTGCCTTTTGTCAATATAAATCTGTTTTATGACATGGAGTTATAGTATTTGCTTATAATTGATTCGCCTTGTGACAACATAAATCTGTATTTTATGACATAGAGCTTTTAATAGGAAGTTTTTGAACAAAGATGTACCCTCTGCTTCCACTTGATTTATCATTGTGCAATTATAAATCTGTATTTCCTGACATAGAGTTTTCAATATGAGTCAGTATCAGACACTATGGGGTCGATTAAATAAATTATTTCTTCATTGTCTCAACAAATTTATGAGTGGTCCCCCATATGTCTGAACTTTAAACTCTATCTGTCTTGGTTTACTCTATCATGAGCCATATTTGACAATGAGGACGGTACAATTTGTCATGTAAGATATGACAGGCTAACTTGGATTTTCGAAAGCGGGGTCAGCATAAAGTACTAAAAATGGCCTGCATTTGTGCATACACGTGCGATATTTTCCCCTCTTTTTGGAGTTTAGGGGTCAGGAGCCCCAGGACCCCCCCCCCCCCCCTGGATCCGCCCCTGAGGAACACATTATAACTAAAATAGAGGTTTAACTATGGGGATTGTAATGCTACTGGAAACGAGAGTTTATATTATATTCATTTCAGAATAATTAGTGTCTCTACTCGGTGGTCAGAATCAACTACAGCGGAATATAAGCTAAAAGCCTGACTTCGAATCCACTAGGCGATATTAACTACTAGAAATTCACTTCATCTAAAATACTTGTTATGAATATTACGAGAATCCCTGTACGTTACATATCATTGGAAAGATAATTAAAAATCCTTTCAGGTGATATTAAAATGTCTATGATTAGTGCTGATTTCTTCTCGCGATTTTCGAAATCGAGAATAAAATCGCATAATGGAATACAGCCTTAATGTTCAACTGAATAGGGTCTTTTACTGCAAGTGAAAAAATAGTACGAGAACCCCGGCATGTTACATACAATTGGAAAGATATGAAAAATCCTTTCAGATGATATAACATGTCTATAGTTAGCCCCTATTCCTTCTCACGACTTTTTTGAAATCGGGAATAAAATCGCATAATGGAATACAGCCTTGACGGGTAACTGAATAGGGTCTTGTACTGCAAGTTAAAAAATAGCTCAAGAATCCCGGAGTGTTACATACCACTGGAAAAATTAATAATAATTCTTTTCAATGATATGTAACATGTCTATGATTAGCGCTGATTTCTTCTCACGATTTTTAGAAATCGCAAGTAAAATCGCATAATGTAATACAGCCTTGACGGGTAACTGAATAGGGTCTTGTGTGCTTGCTGGACTTGTTATTGGAGTCATAAATCCCCTAAGGCGCCCTAGTTCCTCATTTCCAAGCCTCATGCGGGCATTATTAAAAGCAAAATATTCCTCTGAGCGCAACGCTTCGTTTTCCGCCGCTCTTTATTTGTATCCATTTTTCCTGGGAGACCGAGGAAAATCGTAACAATACCGAACGTGCAAGGCGGCTCCTATTGGCCGTATCCATGCCAACGGCAATGAAAGTGATGACATTTAAACCTGAGAGGCGGCCGTCACGAAATGCAGAGATTACAAAATATGACAAGAGATGAGAAATTAACCTAAACGTGGGTTTGCCTCGGGAAAACGGCCACAGATGTTCTGTCAGTCATTGTGGAAGGCTGAGAGGATTTCTGGTTGAAAGTCTTTGATGTTTGAGGCAGGCCGCGAAAGGCGAACTCGCTAATGATGTACTTTGCGCGGGAAACTAATTTTGGCGGGAAAAGGCGGGCGGCTTGGCGAAAAAAGTCGGCTGCTACATGCAGCGAGGTTGACCGCCGACTGAATGCTAATAAATGCAAACTTTGGCCACCAGACAAATATCAAGAAAATGGAATAATGATTCAAAGTGTTCTGATTTAGAAACGGCGCCCTCATGCTCAGTTAAATCCACGGGATTATTATTTCCTTTCCCCCTGGAGTCGCTATGGCAAGTAGCTGCGTCTTGTATGAGAATTAAAAGAAAGGCATGAATGAAACATGAAGACGAAGGATGAAAAAGCATGCCCGAAGACAAGGATTTAAAATGGTGGTGAGTTTAGGCATGAGTTGTGGTACACACTTTTGAGCAGAGCCACAAAGCTGCGAAGACCAGAATATTATTTTGTGTTAACTCAGAGAGCAAGCTAAAGCATTGCTGTTGAACCTCACAGTTTTCCGAAAACACAAGAGTTATTCCTCCCACACAATGTATTCCTGGTAAACAAAAATTATGTCCACAAATGATAAGTCTTTACAATTTGGAATGTTAAGGTTACAACGAAAACTATTTACTGGATAAACCATTCTTTAACAGTAAATAGATAAATAGTCAACTATAAATGGATGGTGAGATTGTTCTTTTCAGCCGTGGAGACGAAATTCAACGTAATTTGACTTTCAAATTGATTAACATTAAAATTATTGTGACGATTGTGAAACGAGTTAAAATCTATAATTCCACCTTCCGTATTTCATCATCGGGTACAAACGTAATTAACGTTCTGGTTAATATAACAAATATGAGCTAATACTTATCTATTAGCCTTGTCAGGTTGCTAAATCTGTTTAATATTATATTGAATATGATACCTCATACGATGACAACTCCCATAAAATATTTATATCATGTCTATCAATACGACAATGAGATAATAAAAGTATAATGATTGAATTTCAATCGCAACAAATCTAGCATCATTGACGTAGCTATAGCCTAGATATTCTGTAGATGGCGTATCTAATTGAAGGTGAAGTTGAAAGTCGCCCCTTGCAATATAACAATACTACTAAAAGATTTAGCAACAGCAACAAGCCACTGAACATAAACCTAAAGGCCATATTCCACTTTGCGGCGTTTTGCTTGCGGTGAGCATTTTACTAGCGGTATTTGGCACCCAATTCGCGAAAAATCGTATTTATATAATTATAGACTTCATATATTGAACTATCTAAGCCTCAAGTAATACATTCATCATTAAGACTGGGAATATTGGGGATAACTTAACCCACCGTGATGGGTGGTGGCTCCTACAACCCGCTGCTACCCAATTCTGTGCACGTTCCCATCCCTCCACCCCCCCCCCCACCCCCCAACACACACACCCCTCCAGTTATTTATTATCTTCCCCGCCCCCCTGCCACCCGAAGGATCTTGAGTCGTTTACCATCTCACCCCTCCACCTATGGGGGTCCAGGGAGGGAGCTCCTTGTGGAGCTTACTGACAAGGATAGGTGTGAAGGAACCTGGTTGGTTGTTGGAGGCAACCTTAGGAAGGGCCATTACTAGCCCCAAAATCTGAGGGGTTTCCGGGAAAATCTGATGGGTTTCCAGGTGAAACTGAGGGGTTACTGTTTTATCTGTTGGGGTTCAAGAAAATTTGAAGTGTTCTAAATAATCATGAAGGGGCTACAATACTGATGGGGTTCCAGATATAGACACACATTCTCAATATTCCTGTTCTTGATGTGATATTACTGAGGAAAGAGCTTAATACAACCATTAATAAGGTAGTTAAGCTTCCCCGGTCATAGACTCTTAACGTAAATGCCTAGCCCCAGTCAAATATGTGACATTCTTTTTAATGTTGCAGCAACGTTCTTTTTGGTTCTGGATTGGTTCTTGTTACATTATTTTGATGGCTTCCAATATTATTGCTGCAGCACACTGTTCTGATGTTGAACTGTGACGTTATTGTAACATTCTGGTTATGTACCTCAACCTAAACAGAATGTTCTCATAACGTTCATTTTTGGTTTTGTCCTAAACTCACCAAAATAAATTGTAATGTAATACTAACATTCTGATTTGACGAGGATTCAAACACACCATCAATAACATAATTGTTATGTGCCATCTTAGTAAGTAACAGACCGACTAAAAAAGTATGGCTGCAGAACATTTCTGTTACATTGCAGGTTCGCTGGGGTGCCACTGGTCATTGTGTGTAGGGCCCTCTCTATATCATTGGACCCTGCATATGAAAGAGCACCTGCCTCAGTAAATATGTAGGGGTATAGTCTCTATCTTCTCATTGTTCATTTCATAGATTCTATCACGCATCACCTATCTCAGCTATTGTCATCAGATCATTAATTTAATTTACTAATTATCTATTCTAAGAATATTTTTAACCAACGTAACTTTTTCCGCTTTCAAACTTTGGTATTATCTAACGGCATTCAACCGCCCAAAATTTAATACTTTAGAATCTAATCCACCGTTTTGAAATTTCTACACTTTTGAAATCTACACTTTTGATTGTCACATTTAAAAGCAGATCGAGCGCTTCTCCAATCAATCCTGTTGAAGACACTAACCTGTTGAAACATGTCAATTCAGCCTATTGTCCACTAAATAAAAGTCAACATTTTAAATTATACTGTCATCGAGTTGGATGTTTACCTACACTTCAAAGAATATCTGTTTAAAATCTAATAAATTTTACCTGTATTTCCTGACATTGACATTAAGAGTTGCTTAACCTCCATATTGACTCACAACTGATCTATGGTTTCCGCTCACTTTCTAGTTAATTAGAAATACCATCCCATATTAAGCAAACCAAGAATGACAATAAGTGACATCCCTTTGTCTGTAATACATTAACCTTGACTCACACATAACGAAAAAACGCATACAATCATTGTGAATGTATTGTCTGTGCCGAACCAAATAATAAATGTAATCAGAATGCGTCATCACAAAGCCAAATGTCAAGAATTATTACTAAGGCACCTGGCAATAATATATCTCAAGACAATAGACAATGGGAAATACTGGCTAGGTTTATGAATTATATATACCTAAATGTCCTTGAATTCAATAACACACCTACCTGTTATCAAGAGAAGTAATGCTTTTCTGGCACAAGGACTGCATTAGATCAACTTTTCCCAAGCTAAACCGACGTAGAAAAGGACAGCAGAATTTATCTAAGATAAACACCATGTTTAAGGTCACTAGAAAGGTGAGGCTGAATCTCTTTGTTCTAATGAATGAATAGATTAAAACAAGAGGGAGAGTTTTTGTGCCTTAATGGCTGAACGTCAGAGTCCACAGGGAACAATTATCATTGGAGAAAGCTGGAGTTGAGGTGATAAAAAACACCAGGTGGCTTGATTAATGAACAACATCTTGAAATATCAAGCCATTTTTCCCAGCTTAAAAAAAAGCTTGGTTTGCCTTAGGTAAATGGTGGATATCAGTAGATTAAAAGTGTGGTTTGATCTTAGTAGTGTTGCTCTCAATAATAATTAATGAAGGCTCAAATGTTTCAAGGTCTGACTTGTGGTTAATAATCTTATCCAAGTTCCTACCACAATATTACAATTTATGAAGATTTACGTTTTAAATTAAAGTTTATGTATCAATACTGTTCATTTGGTAACTACAGAAACCTTCATATGAAACGAATCAAGCTTATTTCATTCAGAAATGACGTTACTAGTTAAATCCTGAAAAGAAATGTTCAAGCCTATTTCCCATAGGATATATTCCTACTTCATATTTCCTTGCCTAAAAAGACCTTCAGTGCACTGTAAGACAGGATATAGATTGATAACATAAATGTAGCTAGTATAGTATGTATAGGGATACATATGAAACAGAACTCTGGCCTTTAGTTGGGGACAATAGAGTGTGCTACATACTGTATTTGTACAACCTCGATGTTTAAACTACAGTGAGGAGAGGCTTATCAACCAAGGTCGAAGGTAGTAGAGATAGATGGGGTTGGGGTGGCCATTGATATTTGCTGTTAGAAGGGCAGCCGCTCTGGAGGGTATGAATGTTACCATAATGGTCATGTATGAGTAACCACAATTCTTTTTTCTCTTTGATAGTTTGTTAGTAGAATTTTTCTTGAATTTGCAGTTGCATATTATTTTACATCATATGAAGATAAAACAATATTTCAAGAAAAAAAATGTTTAAGGGGATTTTTATCATGTTGTATTGCTATTGGTTGTATGCCAATTATGACCTTTTCTAGTTGATCAATATTTGGTTATACAGAAAGCAACAGTGCATAATATAACATGCACACTTCTGGCCAAGCCAAAATGCCTGAAAGTGGTACATCATCTGTAACCCAGTTACCATCCTTTTACAAGCTGTGCTTATGGACCCCTGCATCTCCTACATCAATACTCCTGATACAATATTGATGCACTGAAGGCACCCAATTTATGAACATTTTGGGCACTAAAGTAAAATGCCCCATAAATTGAAAGGGACAATGTTTCTTCGTTATGGTCAGCCTGGGAGGTCAATCAAAGGGCTTTTGCGAATAATAAATGTGACTTTTGATGTATGGGTACTGTCCATGGCTCCAGGTGAAATTGATAAGAAATTGCTGACTCAGGAGGTGTCACTGGGGGATCAGATGGGTTATCAGGTGGATAATGTAGGGGATATGCCTAGAGGGAAGTTCTAGTCTTTGGGGAAGATTTAGTACACCTGCAATCCTCTTTGCATAGAAAAATTGCTTTTTTTTAAGTATATAGCCTTAAGCAAGGCTTAAAGGCAAATGTGGAAATTTGATCCAAATATTGAAAGAACATGATAGTTTTTAAAATTCTTAGATGAAATTGATATTGTGGGACCATAAAGATTTTACTTTAAATTCCATATTTCGCCGTACTTAACCTTGGCTTCAACGGGGAGAAGTACATTTTCTGACATACATAAATATATATCCATGATGATCAGTTTTAACATGGTAAATTAATGTCAGCATATCAAGTTAATACCAATATATATATATATAATATGATTCTCAGCAAATTTTAAGAGATGTGACCTCACATATAACAAATAAATTATCTGCTTAGATTAATAATTGGAAACAAATATCTGATCACCATAGACATAAGCCTTTGGGGATAATGATGAAACATCATTACTTTGTGAACAAAAAGTAAACATTGTCGATCCCAAGTGGTTTACTTAGTACTTGAGACCCATCAAACACCCACGGTCAGGCGATCAATTAATTTCAATAAGAGGCTTAGGAGTCATTGATTGATGAATATTTGAATGATATTATCTCTTAAAACAGATATTCACTGCTTCGATTCTTCACTGTTGAATTGATAGTGCGCATATTCCTATAAAGCTGCTTTTATGGATTTAAAGGTCCGCTTGGATACTTTGACAATTATTAATTTCACTGACTAAAGAACCAAGTGGTCAGGGATGTGACCATTAAAACCTTTATACAACAGCACAGTTGCATAGATTAAGTAGATAATTACATATCATATCAGAATTTGCTATTCAGCATTTTAGTATACCTTTAATTTGGCAATTTTATTATTTTCTATGACTGTTTGAGGTCCTAAATCCTGCAGTTGTATTCCATATACCAATTTTGATGCTGGCAATTTAGTATTTGTTTAAGTTTTAAGAGTATACGACATGAAACTATACGTCCTATATTCGGTAAAGGATTTAAATAAAATCAAATAAATAGAACATAACTTTTGTCTTTATTCGACAAAAATTCTCACTGCCGATTTTTAAAATCGGCACACGGAATATGGGCTTCAGGTTCGAAAACTCTACAGGGTATAGACCAGCCAATTTCTAACAAGTTTTAGAGACCACATACTATAATGAATCAGTGTGCATGTTTTGCAAAATATTTGAAGAAGATACGAAAAGACAAAATATGGTTTGGGCTGCGGCCCCTGCACCCCTCCAACCCCTGTTCCCCCATTGATATATACGAGAGCACAACCCGAACGGGTGAAGAATCCACAAGGAAAGTGTAGCATATCCTGTATCCTCAAACCTCATTATGATCAGCAACAACTTCCATTAGCCTCAAATTTCAGGCCGTCAGAGCTGGGCTATTTTTTGTCCATATTTCCAACTCCCCAAAGACGTGTTTGATGGCGATAGATAATAAATGTCAGATCGTCACTTAGATTCTTGCTGCCGATTTTTAAAATCGGCATACGGAATATGGGCTTCAGGTTCGAAAACTATACAGGGTACAGAGCATCCAATTATTTCCACATGATAATATGTATGAATGTTTATGTTTTCCAAACGATATGAGGATGATACAAAAAGACAAAATATGGTTGGGGCTGCGGATCCCTGAACCCCTCCAACCCCCATTCCCCCATTGATTATACGAGAGCACGACCCGAACGGAGGAATAATCCACAAGGAAAGTGTAGCATATCCTGTATCCTCAAACCTCATTATGATCAGCAACAACTTCCATTAGCCTCAAATTTCAGGCCGTCAGAGCCGGGCTATTTTTTGTCCGTATTTCCAACTCGCGAAAGACGTGTTTGATGGCGATAGATAATAAATGTCAGATCGTCACAAGCCGCAGGCCCGGAGGCCAGGAAGGCGGACCCAAAACAAATATTTGTTCTCTCAGATGTCTTTTTGTGACATTATGATGAGAAAAAATCCGAGTGAGTTTCCATATTGGCAGACAGTCGACCTGTAGCCTTTGGGCAAAGCGAGGGGACTCTCAGATGCTAAAAGCACCGGGAGTAGTTATGCAAGAAAAGAGAAAAGTTCTGTAAGAATGGAGATCTGATCTGTAAAGCAGCATCTCCATGAGGCAACAAAAAAGGAGTTTGTTGCCCAGCGACAAAGACAAAACTTTCTAAACAACCCTACTTCAATGCTATGTGATGGGTGCGGCCTACAGTTTTGAAAGCGTTAATACATGTCGTCCGGCGATAAACTTTTATCGCTGCGGGGTTTATCGCCTCGTGGAGACCCAGCTTAAGAGAGTTGACCAGCTTTGTAAATGGGACAAGGAGGGGGTGTCCATCTTGTAAATGAGGAGGTAGTTCTATATTTATAAACAGAGGAGAGACGTTATGTAAGTTGGATGAGCTGCTCATTAAGTTGGGATGAGCTCTGTTAAATGAGAGAGTAGCTCTGGCGTGGGGGAAAGTAACTCTTTAAGAGAGGAAACAGAAGCGCCGTAGTACTTCTGTGCATAATAGGGGAGCAGTTCTATCTGTTACAGGGGAGAGCAAAGGGAAAGGGGGTGTATATAAAGGGCAGAACAGCCATAATCTGTGGGCTGGGGGGGGGGGTCATCATTCCAACAGTTCAAAGGGCTTCTGGAAACCTTAAGCATGTTTGAAATATCTAAGTAATAAATAGTTCCATTGGTCTGAATTGTAGTCAGACTAGCTTATGAACATATTAAGCATCATTATATTGTGAAAATGAGAAGAAATATCTCCCTGTAACTACATCTTGTGGGGAAGTTCTTTTGAATTTATTTCAGTTTGAATTTGAAAGTTATCCAATGCTGTGGCCGTTCCCCATCTGCTTTTACATCCCTCCCCTGTTGAGGCTGTTATGTCAGGAGGTCAAGATTACCCAATTAAGGTTATAAAATTCTCAGAAGGAGCACTCAATAGCACCCTAACGCCTTCTTCCACTTTAAGAGAGCTAGGAAAACAGGTCTCTAAGCGAGGAATATAGCTTTATAAAGGAGAGGAAAGGCTCTATGAGGAGGATAGTGGATCTGTAAGGAAGGGAGCAGCTCTGTAATGAAGGAGAGCACCTATGTAAGGGAATGGTACCATGTAAGGAAAGATAGCAGATGGACTAGGAGAGGATAGCGGCTCTGTAAGGAAGAAGAGCAGCTCTCTAAAGGGTCATACCCACTAGGCAATTTTGCCTGAGTTGGCCGACAGATTGGCACTAAAATCGATGCTGATTTTAGCAGCAATTCAGATCAAACATGCATATTCCAATATACCATACTAACCAGCAACCAATTGGCCGATTTTGGCGCCATTGAGTTTGCCAACTGTGTAAAAAACGACTAGTGGGTATGGATATGCCACTGTAAGGGAGGAACAGCTCTGTTAGTGACAGAACAGCTCTTGAAGGGAAGAGAACAGGTCTGGTAGTGAGGAAGCACCTCTGTAAGTGGGGAAGGAGCTCTGTAAGTGAGGAAGGAGTCCTGTAAAGGAGGTAAAGGTGCAGAGTAGCTCTGTAATAGAGGAAAGCAGATCTTCAAAGGATGAAAAGAGCTCTGTTAACTAGTGAGGGAGAAACACTGTACGGGAGGAGAGCAGTTCTGTAAGGTAAAAGAGCAGCTCTGTGAAGGAGGACAGCATATCTTTAGCTTTGGATAGCAGCTTTATAACTGTGATTTCTTCTGTAAAGGAGGGTCTTGTCGTCATCACGATTATTAACTCTAAAAGGGAGGACAGCAGTTCTGTAATATCGAAGACTAGATCTGTCAGTTAAGGGAGCAGCTCTTCAATGTGGTGAAGTGGCCAATGGTGAACTGCTTTAAAGGTGGACTGAGAAGTTCCACTTTGAAGACGGAACAGCAGCTCTGTTAAGAAGATAACTCTGTTCGAGAGAGGGAGAAAGGCCACTATCTATTTATTCTCTACAGACTATCCTCAAAATTCGCAGATAATTACATTTCAATACTGCCAGAGTTCAATGCGCATTCTAAGGCTGTGGAAGGGTACTACCCATTGCACATTTGTCACGGATTGCTCTATGTTCTATGCTGACCCAATGTACATTCTAAAGGCCAGGTCAGTAATAGGTATATACATGGAGAAACTTCTTCCTCAGGAGAGGTGAAGATATCTATTTCTAGGAAGAGGGAGTGGGGAAACCTCAATGTTAAAACCAAAAAAAACAGCAACATTACAATAGAGTATAGGAAAATGGAAAGAGGACAGAGTCTTGAAAAATTCAAGTAAAAGTCAGGCGAGGGCCGTCAGAGAAGGACATAAAGAGACAGCCAGGCTTTAATAATTGAAAACAGAAGACAACAGGTGTCAAGCAACAATTATGAGCTGCTCCTGAGCCGACAAAAATCATTTGGGTCACGTACAGCTCAGTTTAATAATAGCCATGCCCATAAATAAAGCACTGACTACCTGAGTAGGGGACACTGGGCCTTCTTAATTAAGGGGCATTTATACTTGAATCTCTGAGGCGCCAGCGGTCAAATTTATACTCATTTTTAAAGGGCACCCTCTCCAAGCTTGAGTGAAGCTTAAGCGAGTAGTGTGTGGGAGGAGAAAATAATTAAAGAAAATAATTAAAAACGATGGTTTTGTTCTTGTAAATAACCGGTGTAGCTTTTTTTTCTGGGATGGAAAAGTTGCGAGTTGTTTACCTTAAATTTCTGATTTGCGAAGATCTTTCTCTTTGTGAGTGTGTAGTGATAAAAAGGAAGGACAATGGCGATTAAATACAGCTATTTAATTGGAAAGCGTCCTGTATTGGGGCTATTTATATATTGTTTTCAGTCCTTAATGGTGCTATATGAAAAATAAAATTTAATATATGAACATCTTAACAAGAGGGGGACTTTGAATAATTAAGTCATAGACCTAGAACACCTATCTACAACTAAGTATGTACTTTACATATTGCTGTCGCCAATCCCTCCCTTTGGGTCAAGAATGAATAAGATTTGTACACATGTTTTCCAATATCACAAAGAGAAAAACCTTCACAAATCTGAAATTTAAGGTAAACAACTCACAACTTGTCCATCCCAGAAAAGAAGTTATACCGGTTATCAACAAGAACACATTAGATTTGTACAATTCTAAATGTACATACGTTTTTGAATGTTGCAAACTCCATTATCCCTTTGATAAATGTGCCTTTAATGCAAGGCCCCTTTATTAAAAGATTTCTTAGCGTGTTCTTGTCACATGAATGTCGACTATAAAGACGAACATGGATGTCATTAATTGTCCATTTAATTGCCTGAATAGCATTATAGTAGCTAGATTCTATAGTACAGGTGGCTTTAAGCCCCTGTGTGATCATCAATCACAAAATAATGGCTACGCTTGAAATGACATTCAGGGACAATGGCTAAACCACGGCAGTCTCTGTCACATCTATCTAAAAGACAACGGTCCTTATGTCCATATGATATCCTTTGGATTGGTAGAAATGTTTTTTGATAATAATCTCCTACTACCTTGAGCAAGGTCATTCATATGCATAATATATCAGGATTGAGGTTGATTTTTGGCTATACACACCTAAAGTATCTAAGGTTTAGCTATAACAGGTGGAAACATTATGACAAAATTAGCCTTCAAGTATTATGGGTTCACTTATTCGGGTGACCTTTGACCTTTGGCCTGTGACCTTAGAGTTTGTAATTCGTGTTCGATCTGGCATCAGGTAGTTTTGAAAACCTTAGCAGCTTCATTAATTTTGGGCCATGGGTTACTAAAAATCTAGAGGCATTTTGATCAGGATGCTGTGAATACTATCATTGAAATAATATAAGACTATCCTTTCAGATATAGATATACAATCCCCGATGCATTTATCAGTGGTATGTATAACATTCCCTATAATTATGGCTTATCAGAGTGCATACTGAGAAAAATGTTGACAAACCACAGGGCTTAAATGTAGACATTTTCATTTATCATGACATTATTTGTTGTTTTAGAAGAGGGATTTTGATATCAACTAGTTTATTTTCCTTTCTTGTCTATAAACATGCCAACCATTTTTTGAGTTTCTTTGAAGATTCATTCATTAAACATTCATATATGACAAATATTCATACATTTCCTATAGGTTATCCTGTCTTTTTATCGACAAAACTGATCCAAATTATCATGCAGGTGCCCAAAATACTGTTATTCAGCTATCCGTGCTAGCGAGAATAAGCTTTACATGAAACATTTTCTCTTAAACCAAATTAACATTACTTCTTTTTTATGCTCGTAGTAGGGTGACACGGATCACCCCACGCATATTCTAAGCATGTAAAAATCGTTAAAGCGCCGCTACATGGGGGTAGAATTGATGTCTGGCCGTTGGCGATTTGACAATGCCTGCATAATCACACAAAACTTAGCATTATCGAACAACAGCCCTGTCTGGTATCTACGAGATAATTGGACTGAGTGAAGATGTGAGCAAATCCTGGCAATAGGGGTTCATATGGCCATAATAGGGCATTTCTTCATAGTTTCAGAGAATGTAGGGGGTTTTCGCAACCTACACCCCAACTTTTTATGATTCCGTTTTTTCTTTTTACTTTTTTTTTTGTAAGATGGGGCAGAACTTCACAAAGTGTGTGTGTGCGTGTGTGTGTGTGTCTGTGTGTGTCTGTGTCTGTGTCTGTGTGTGTCTGTGTCTCTGTGTGTGTGTGTCTGTGTCTGTGTCTGTGTGTTTTGTGTCTCCTCTTCTCATTTTTTTTCTTATTTTGTTGTTGCTTTTTTTTCAATGTTTATAACTTATTTCAAAAGTTGGAAAACATTGTAGATGCCCTTTGGCCCAGTTAACTACATCTTTCTGGCACATTATAGAGGTTGGTCTAAACATGGTGACAGCTTATTCATGTTGTCCCCAGGGAGGATGACTATTCACTTTTGTAGCACCTGTTTTAAAACTTGATAACACACTTAGAAATACAGGGACATAGTCATCTTTAGAAAAAATATTTCTCAACTTTTAATATGTTCTTAGTGTCATTAGTGTGTAACTGTAATAGGCGAAATATGATTATTGAAAGGTAATAACGCTGTATTCAAGTGTGAGGTTCCTTTTATGAGTGAGGAAGACCCCTAGGCCTCTAAATCTGGTCTGATTGTGGACAATAACTGACATTATACTGCCCCGGGCTACATGACTACAATCAATTGCTAATAGCTAATTACCTCATTAAATATACACTATAAATCATGATTTGTATTGTTCTAATCACGCGATGATTTCCTGGTCACGATGGCGTGAACGGTATGACTCAGTTACTCTAGGCCAAAGAAATTGTTTTTGAATAGTATTATTTTTGTATTTCTCATATCGTTAAATAGCCCGTCTATAACCACAGAAACTATAGGCCTACTTATCAACATGTTTAAAGTTATGTTTTTTGTCGGGAAATGGTAATCTAGATCTTCTTTGTTAATTCAAATTGTTCAATGTAAATTCATAATTATAACAATAGAGTACCTGTTCTTTGCTATATTAATTCTAATACTTATTCTTATAAATTGTGAGCTTTCGATATAACCAAAATCAGTGGATTTTGAGACGAAAACTGAATTTTAAACACACCCAACACTCGCGAAATAAAACATTCAAGATTCCAAGCATACGTCTCTCATTTCATGTCTGATCCAAGCACATTTCTAGTTCCTATTAATATCCGTGGGAGTAGGATATAACCCCTGCGTGGAACCTGTATCCATAGGCTGTTTTATCAGTATCTGTCTGGTATTTACCTACTATTTACCTACTGGGAGAACCAGGCTAGGCCTAAGCCTAAACTCTGGTTGGGAATCTGATACGGGCCTATGACAGGCCTAGAGATATTGGATAACTAATGGGGCTGGTTACACACGCAAGGTTCACGTAAAGTTGAAATCAATATGTCCATATATGTCCACTATAACACAGACAGACAAACGTACATATGTACATATATACATAAATAGACGCACACAAGGAGACACACACACACAGACACACAGACACACATGCGCACACACACACACATACACACACACACATGCGCCTCACTTTACCCATAAATGTATTATTTTCTATTTGTTTATGTGGGATGGGGCGGAACTTCACAAAGAGGAGCAGATGCCATGCCTGGTTATGGAAAAGTATTACGTTTTAACACTTAGACTAAATGAGGAGCCCCCGCCTTGAAATCTTTGATCAAGAATTAATGCATATGGAGGCTGAATGTGTGTGTGTGTGTGTGTGTGTGTGTGTGTGTGTGTGTGTGTGTGTGCGCGTCTGTGTGTGTGTGTGTGTGTGTCTGTCTGTGTCTGTGTGTTTGTGTCTGTGTCTGTGCGTCTGTTTTTAAAAAAAATGTAAGTAAGTGCACAGGATGTGTAAAAACAGACATTCAGCAAGATAGTTCATGGCCTAATCCATGCTGTCCAGACCTACTCTGGCCTTTACTTAACCACTTTGTAAACCACTTGGTGCTTTGGCAGACTACCCTTAACAAATCTTGAAGGGGCTCCAAGATAAACTAACGAGGCTAAGAAATCCTAGGAGGTACTAAATAAAAGGTAGGAGTTCTAACCGAAAGTTATGAGAAAATAATAATAGAAATCCTAAAAGTAAAAGTTATTGCAATCCTCAGGGGTGCCAGACACCCTCTGGTCTCCCCCCCCCCCCCCCCTTCTCCCCTCCATTAAACCGCTCTAGTTAAAACACTATTGTTTGGGTATACCCCCATACTCAAAAGGCCGGCTGCCAATTCTGCGACCAATTCACATACCTACAGACTGATCATTACCTTGGTGTTTGCCGCCTGATGAATCACCAGACAATTCAGGTAGAATCAGTGTTTAAACATCAAACATGTTTGTTATTTTCTATCAGTAGACGGACCGGCCAAGGGTTTTAGCATTATTTCCAGCACCATTTCCAGCAGATCTTGCTAAATGTATAGGGCTTAAAGCCCGGTTTCCACAGCATACATAACTACAGCCAATATCAGTAAGTCAGCCGAATAAGCTGACGATTTAGGTGAAAATTACAGGACAAATTACAGTAGGGAATTGTTGGGTGACCAACTGCTATAGTCACCGATGAATAGAGGGAAAATGTTGGATATGTCTCATACCTTTACCTTTTTGCCAAAGACTGGTGTATCTATTCGCCCACCAAAAAAGGCCAGTATGTTTCCCCTTAGTCATTGACGACTCAGATGCAAACAATTGTCACTGTGGAAACTGGCCTTTATGGCCTATACCCACTAAGCAACTTTTACAGAGTCGGCCTAAAATCGGTACTAAAATCGGCTGACTCTACTAGAAGAGTGAGCCGATTTTAGGACCGACTCATATCAAACATGCATGTTTCAATGTACCATACTAACAGGTAATCATAAGAATCGGCCTATTCCCCCATTTGCCCGTTGCCCATCGCTGGTAAAATCGCCTAGAGGGTAAGGGGCTTTAGTGGGTGTATGGACTGGTGAAACCTCAGCCATAACAAATGTGACCCGTTTTGGCGAATCAGGTCGGAAGTCGCAACGAGTCGGATGTCGGCTGTTACTACTCATTTTAAATCTAAGAACCTGAATTTTCTGATGGGATAGGTCTCTAAAAATCAACCCGGTGCGACATCCGACTCAATTCGCCAAAACGGGTCACAAATGGCTTAGGGGTGGGAGTCAATATTGTATTGGACTGATGGCACAGTTAGTGCGGGTGACGTGACACAAACGTTTAATACTCCTGCAGCTGGGTCAATTTAATACTCTGCTGGTCAAACCATTCATCATGCGACCTGTGGTAACGTGTGACCTATTCAGCATTTATCCCAGTGACCTTTGACAATGTGTGATCTGAATTAGAGTTTTTCTTGGTGACCTTTGACAATATGTGATCTAAATCTGTATTCATCCTGGTGACTTTCAACAGTAATTGACATAAACAGGCAAAGATTTCATCCCGGTGACTTTCAATAATTTGTTACCTAGATCAGCATTTCTGGTGACCTGCAGCAATATGTGACCTAAATCAGCATTCATCTTGGTGACCTTTGACAATGTGTGATCTAAATCAGTCTTATCTGGGTGACCTTTGACAATGAATGACCTAAATAGCATTCATTTTGTGACTGTCGACAATGTGTGACCTATATCAGCATTCATATTGCTGACCTTCAATAATTTCAATTTTTATCTTTGTGACCTTCAACAATAGGTGACCTAAATCAGGATTAACTCTGATGACTTAAATTAGCTTTAGTACACTCATTGTTTTATTGATAGTACTTCAAGCATGTATACAATATACCACAATCTATGCCATTCAAGTATACTAGATGTCACAATAGTTTCGTGTCAGAGAGGACCAGCATCAGCTTCAAGTCATGAATATTGCATCGATAATTTGACATCTGATGAAGTACATGCTATACTTTTATTCACCCTCTGTGTGTGTGCGTGTGTGTGTCTGTGCGCGCGCACGCGCGCGTGTGTGTGTGTGTGTGTGTGTGTGTGTGTGTGTGACTCCAATTTGTTGTCCCCTATTTTCGGCATCAGTAGCAAACAGGTTTATAAAATGCCATTCCCTCATAGAAAGACACTCAATATTCTAGTATAGTGACAGGCAATTTGATTGTCATAATCATTTTCGTATACTATCTGTTGAATTCTTTAGAGAGACGTGTTTTGTTAATCTAAGGGTAACAAAAACAATCAAGAAACCCACACCTCCAGCAGCAATGGCTATGGTAAAGGAGTATCATTATTTTGTAATAACTCAATCTTCATACCATAAGTGTAGCAGTGACTTCATATGATTGATTTATATATAGGCATATTCATACATCTGGAAGGATTGGCTATATTGAAATGTCTATCACTATACTAGAATATTTAAAGTCTGTCTGTGCCGGGAATCTAATTTCATGAAACGATGTAGATGTTACAAATATGGGAGATAAAATGGAGGTGGTTCAATATTCACTATTGAATGTCCTAGCTAAAGTCACAGACTTCAATTAATAGTTTAGACCTTGTCCGGATGTGGTCTTGCAACTACATTTGGTTAATCACCCGCTCCATCGCGTAATAAAAACAGCGATGGTTTTGAAGGGAAATGGCAAACTCTCGCTGTTGTGCCAAATTTTAGCACTTCTAATCATTTTTCCGGGCTGAATATTATTTCAGTACCTTCATATCTAAATGTCTAATTTTTTGAAACCATTTACATAATCAAAACCTGTCCAGCAGAACGGCCACAATTCAACAGTGGGACCCGTCATCACAGGGATGTCCTTGTGCAAGGACATCCTTGTTTGCGAGAGTTTGGTTATGCCACGCAGCAGGGTCCATGAGTACCCTAACCACATAGGCAATCCATTAAAATAATCTTGAATCTATAACGTTTGAGTGATGATTTTATATTGGGATGTCTTAATTTCATAGAGCTGATAATAGTAACTGTAAATTGATCATCAACTTGGTCCCAAGATAATTTTGCAGAGATTTGATGCTAGCTGAACCAGCTCCATAGCGTTTGTACAAAATGCTGAATCAGGGGTATCTTAACGATCATTACTCAGCTAAGGCCTGGGAATAACACACATAATATGCTACCTGAGTTGTTATCACATCTCTTGGGAACATATCAGTTTGTTTATCCTACTAAAAGGGCAAGCAACATGGTTAATTTTGTGAAACATACCTGTATTTTCGGAGCATTATTGTCTGCTCTATATTGAGCCAGTTGTAAAACATGCTTCTAGCCTTAGTCAGAGACCTTGAACAGCTGTTAGTATAGACCTTGTGCAAATTATTCTCCTGTAACATTTTTTGCTGATCGCCATTCCCTATCCCCATGGGGGTACTGAAGCGGGACTTCTGCTCCTGGGACCCAGCGCTGACCAAGTGGCTCATTGGGTTCGATTCCTGGTTGGTGTCTGTGTTCACTAAGGGATGAGGCTCTGCTGTTTGCATGCCCTGTAACCTTTATCTCATAGATGAGATCACAAAAGACAAAATTCGTCCTAACTTGCTTTCACCGTGAAAATGACCCTGGCTGTCAGTATGGTGTAAAACATTCATTACTCATTCACTCCCCTTTCTATAATCATAACCATAAGGCCATTCACTATGTCTGAAATAAACATTTTGTGAATGATAATTGTATTAGAATTTCTAAAGTTTATTTGAGATACAAATCTATGTTCTATATACGATTTGATTATTGGCTGTAGTAATTGTAAAATGTAAAAATTAATGTAAAACCAAAGGGCCTAGAAATCTATTAGAGAAGTGTGTTATCTGCATTAGATCTATAACCTCCCCTCCTCGGGCTGAGTCTGAGGTATTTTAATGATTATTTCTCAGCTCGTGCATAGAAACAACAGCTCTGGGGTTGTTACCACATCCCTAATTGGAAGAATTTCAGTGTGTTTATCCTACTAAGAGGGCACAGGATTATAATAACAATTCTTAATTATGTGGCACATACCCGAGAATTTGCGTCAATATGAGGCATGTTGCAAAACTTGCCAGCAACCCAATGTCCTATGCAGAAAATTTCCACGAGGTTCCAGGGTCTCCACTTAGGAAATACTTTGGAGATATGCTGGCATGTACAGGCAAAGGAATGCAGTGATCTGGTTGGTTGTTGTGTCTGGGATTGGTCAATATCTGGTATTAAGAGTAAGAGCAAACTAAAGCCTGGTCACCACTTAGGGGACTAGATTCCCTTGATCAGCCGAAGACTAAGGTTGTTAGTCACCCGGCAACCAACTCCACACTGGCGCCGTGTCTGGTGATTAAACCACCAGTCGCCGAGGGTTTAGGGCAAAATGTTTGAAATGTTTGATATTTTTCTATACCCACCGGCGACTAGTTAATCGTCGGGCAATGTATTAAAGCGTCCTCCAGTCGCCCAGCAACTTACTAAAAGAGCATCCCAATGTGGCAATTAGTTTTTAAGTAGCCTGGTGACTAGTTAGTCGCCTGCAACTAGTTTTTTTCTTTAGTCACCAGTGAAAGTTACTAATTGTCTCTAATCACCTTTGTTAGTTGCCACGTGGGGACCCGGTATAAATTAAGAGTAGGCTGTGGCTGCATTTTATCCTAACGTTCTGAGCAGTGCTCCAAAATGTAAGTGATGCTGCATTGGACGAGCATAAAAATATGAAGATGAGCAACCATCTTACATTCCATAGGGGCATCTATTCAGAACTTATAGTGGTGCTATATCTGACTTCCTCGTTGACATAATGTTAGAATATTAATTGCCATCTAAATAGTTTATACCATTCATACTTTTATTCTTTCACTAACACTCTGAGTTGAAGTCATACTTTTTTCTTTTCACTCTTTTTTAGGGGTGGGAGAGGGGGCAGAATCTAAACTAACTCTTTCCATAATATTTAACAAAAATAACTACTCTTCCTGATATCCGATTCAAAATAGCACTTGAAATAGTTTCTGATATGCATAATGTTTTTTTTCTATAAATTGAGAGTCAACAAACAAATCTCTGACACGAGGGGAACTTTGTCAATAGGCTTAATGTTTGATCCCCTGTATTCAGATGTCATGTTGTCAATCAGTCTGGACAATCCAAATATTTCAAGATTAGCCCCAGCCACCTATCCTATCCTCCTACCTCAATCGGCCAAATGATTGCACCGCTGTACAACATTACAACACTCAGCGTGACGGTCATATAAATGCAGGGTAATACGGACTATCATTTGTACCACATTACATCATGGCTTTGTCTGGCTACAATTCTCATTAGGAGATATAAATATACGGCCATAACAATCAAACAGAACAACTGTTATTGCCAATTGTCAGAAGCTATGCATAGGTAACACACACCACACCAGGCACATTGATAATCACAAGTATGCACACGTACACACACACACACACACACACACACACACGCACACACACACACACACACATAAACATATATTTATACGCAGACAAAATTGATGTTTAGTTGGGTGGTTTATCGCTGTATCATCAGCTATGGTTATATCACTGCAAGAAGGTTTGGAGAATGCTTTCTTTTTGATGATCGCATCTATGAAATGATT
Source organism: Lepidonotus clava (assembly GCA_936440205.1). NCBI lineage: Eukaryota > Metazoa > Annelida > Polychaeta > Phyllodocida > Polynoidae > Lepidonotus > Lepidonotus clava. The sequence goes on from OW387138.1 coordinate 14,786,403, forward strand.
TTATCTATGAGGAGGTAGAGACCATACCCCTACACTTTTACCAAGGCAGGTGTTCTTTAATGTAGATAGTCCCATAGACAGGGATATACACACAAAAGGCAGGTGTTCTTTAATATAGATAGTCCCATAGACAGGGATAAACACACAACAATTATGTTTATGTATAATTTTCCTTACATCTAGGACTTATAAAGAAACATAATGTATATATATGCAAACATAATCATATACTATCATATTCGAACATAATATATATATATCATCTTAGAAGTTTGATTGCTCCTATAATTCCCCTCATTAACTTTTAAATTTCATCACATTAATTTAGCTGCATCAAAGGTATCCCTCAATAAAACACCTATATTAAACATCAATATCAAGGTAGGCACACTAAAATATATCCCTTTCGAACCGTATGGGATCAATTCAAAATGAGATATGCAACCGCCTACAGAAGTATAACAATTTCACAAAGAGTCTTGTATTTTATACTAATCTAGGTTTCCATTCATAAGAGGCAATCTGAGAACAGAATGAATTCCAGTCGAGATAAAAAGTTGTAACAGCGAGGAATACAAAGGCACTTCATCGACACAAGCTTTGAAGTACCTTATTTCCATACTGAAAACATTTTCTATTAAAGCAATCTATTGTTGGCAAGCCCAAATGAAAAATATTGTCGGGGTATGCATTTAAAAACTGGGTTAGGTCCTCACTGATTGATTGATTGATTTCAAGTGGAACACGCAGTTGAAATTAATTGAGTACAGAAGGACTGTCCGTCCAAAATTAGGTTAGAAAATATTTTTTAAACTTATAAAGATGTATTTTATCCATATGTAAGCTGTAATGTATAGACTCTTTGGGTATCTATTGTTATACAGAAGAAGAAACTCTGTGATGGCTTATACAAATTTTATGGTCATGAATTGTCTGAATAGGCCTATTGGTATACACGTAATGTCATACACCAAGAGTTCTTCACGATCCTCCCTGGACTAGCAAAACTACGACAGTAAATCTCTACCAAGAACATGAGCACAAATTCTCATTGAATATCCTATCTAGAATTCCAGATAAGTGACTAAGTTAGTTGCATATATAAAGTAGAATTTATAAATCTCCGCAATATCTGAAGTCGGCCGTGAGCAAAACATTTGAATGATGTTTCAGTAACTTATTCAGTTATTCCTATCCGCAAAATGTCATGGTGTTGAGCACGATATTGCTTTGGCTCCTTTGGAATGTTTCCAGCATTATTTAAATAATATTATGTAAATTGTCATCACCTTTTAGCACTGCATTGTTCTTAGTTCTCTTCAAGTGTAAGAGTCGCTCTTAACATCATCATGAGCTAGAACAATGGGTTATAATTTTCTATAACTTTTAGTCCACAGCAGTAGAGGATGATTAGGTTATGCAACACCCAGCTATAGCCCAAACCTCTTAATCACCAACAATTCTATAGACTCATGCCACACCCTCTCTATTCTCTCTAGTAGGTGAACCCCCACCTTTTTGTAACAGCCTGAGACATTAATTTGATCCATATTATTTGGAGTGGATAAGGTTGACGCTAATTCATTTGGTTAACAATTTATCCCAAGTAAGACTCATAGAGTGTGTTTCTTCAGTCATCTGAATCTGCAAAATGTTGTGATGTTGAGTACAAGACTTCTTTGGCTCCCTTGGAATATGTTGGACCTAAGTAAGACCTACGTTTTATTCTTCACAAAAGCAATGTGAGATGGTGGAATTCCATCGAATTTCGCCATTAATTTTGAGTGCTTTATTACTTTTGGTCCCTCTAACTTGAACTTTTCTGTTAACAGGAGACATGATTAGACTACACCACACCCAGTGGCTCTACTCACTAATGGTTCTATAGACCCGCGCCACGCCCTCTCTATTCTCTCCAGTAGGTGAACCTCAACCTTTTTCTAGTGACCTGAAATCTGAGTCTTACGTAGGTAATGATGATAAAATTCTAACCAAAAATCAGCCTGAAAATCATTAAAAAAAATCCTATCCAGTTTAAATTATTTTGATCAAAATAATGCCTCATGCTACTATAAAAACGATTGAGATTCACCTATTGGAAAGAATAGAGAGGGGTGTAGGTCTGTAATTTTTTGACTAGAACAGTAGACAAGATTACACTATGCCACACTCAGTGATAGCTCCCTACTCTTATCACCCATGCCAGCCCTCTCTATTCTCTCCAGTGGGTGAACCTCAACCTTTTTTTTTTTTAGCTGACTGAGACATTAATTTGGTCTACATTATCTGGAGTGGATAAGGTAAATGCTAATTCTTTTGGTTAACATTTTACCCTCAGTAAGACTCATTGGATGGGTGTTATAAGACCATTGAATATGTTAGAAAGGGTCTTCATTTCAATCATCCTAAGTGAGAACTACATTCTATTTTTTATCAAGCAATTTGAGATGGCAAAGTTCTATAAATTTTGAGTGCTATTACTTAAAATTGTATGTCCGTTAGCAAGAGACATGATTAGACTACGCCACACCCAGTGGTTCTACTCACTAATGGTTCTATAGACCCACACCACGCCCTCTCTATTCTCTCCGGTAGGTGAACCTAAACCTTTTTGTGGCAGCCTGAGACAATATTATAGTATTCAAAATGTTAACCATAAGAATCAGCCTGAAAACCAGTACAAAACCTTATCCACTTTAAAATATTTTGGATCAAAATAATGCCTCAGGCTACTATAAAAAGATTGAGGTTCACCTATTGGAAAGAATAGAGTTGGTTTGGTACAGGTCTGTCATTTTTGGTCCAGAGCAATAGACATGATTACTCTATGTAACACCCAGCCATAGCCCCAAGCTCTAATCAGTAATATTCTATAGACCCTTGCCACACCCTCTCGTTCTCTCCAGTAGGTGAACCCCAACCTTTTTGTAGCAGCCTGAGACACCAATTTGATCCACATTATTAGGAGTGGACAAGGACGAATTCCTTTGGTTAACAATTTACCCTGAGTAAGACTCATGGGGTGTGTTTCTTCAGTCAACTCAATCTGCAAAATGTTATGAGGTTGAGTACAAGACTACTTTAATTGGCTCCCATGGAAGATGTTGGACTCGGCCTTCCTTTCCATCATCCTAAGTAAGAATTACATCATTCTTTACAAAAGCATTTTAAGATGTCAGACGAATTGTATCAATTGTGAGTGCTATAATATTTTGGCCCCTCTAACTTAAATATTTCCGTTAGCAGGAGACAAGATTAGACTACGCCACACCCAGGTGTTCTAATCACTAATGGTTCTATAGACCGCGCCACGCCCTCTCTATTCTCTCCAGTAGGTGAACCTCAACCTTTTTGTAGCGGCCTGAGACAGTTACCTGCAGGTACACCAGATGTCCGTGATGTTTACACCAGGAGGCCTCCAGGGCAGTGTTCACAGGTTAGGGGGTGGTTAGGGACGGGAAGAGATGGGAGGGGGTGGAGTAGGAGGGGTGAGGTGTAAAGCTTGTCTTCTGTGGCTCCCCAGCCGGAGGTGTGACGTTATAATAACGTTGCAGTAATGTTCTATTTGGTTCTGGTTTGGTTCTTGTTACATTCTTTTGATGACTCCCAATTACATCACTGTGACCTACTGTTGGGACGTTGCAGTCGACATTGCACTGCAACGTTATCATAACAGAATGTTCTAATAACATTCTGTTTTGGTTTCGTTCTTACCTCACCAAAAAATAACTTTATGATAACATTCTTATTTGGTGAGGTTGAAACCTCACCATCAGTAACGTTATTGTTATGTGCCATCTTAGTAAGTAACAAACTGAGTAAAAAGGTATGGTAACAAAACGTTTCTGTTACATCGCAAGCTAGTTGGGTCATTGTATAAAAGGCTTGGCAGTTTGCACCAAGAGTGAAAGTTGTCCTTGTGACAAACTCATGCTCTTTGGGTATTTTTGACATAGAAGTTGATCGGTTTTGAAAAAAATTTCTGAGCTGTAAATTCCCCCATAATATATACATGCCAAATAAAAGAACATTTAACATTCAAATCACAATAGTATCACAACTGATACATGTGTGTAAAAACAGCAATATTGTTTGGCGCTGTGAGACCTTGTTTATGTTGTTTCAATATCTCGCTGTCGTGATGAGTGCAAGTAAATCAAGGAAGATAATAGCCAAAATGTCAACAAGTCCATTTACCTTCACCCACATCAGGCATACATCAATTTATTTATAGTGGTATCTGCAAACATACCAAATATATATTTCCTATTTGAAGTTGATTTGAATACATATTCATAGGAAATAATCCATAGCCAGTACTAGTAAATGCAGAATTCCTATTCGCTACCCCCTGTATCTGTTTACAAAATGTACTAATATTAGCCAGCAGGTGCATGAAATATAGGAAAATAGGAAATAACTTCTTGCTTAATTACTTAATATCGTTCATATTAAAGGGATTTCTACCGCTTTTCTAGATTGTTGTCATTGCATGCGGTGTGTAGCTTAGTGCGGATTGCATAGAATGTGTTATTTTTGCCTTTGATTACCTGTGATCGCCTGTAATTGCATACCTTCCTGCAATTGTATGCATGCTTTTACGCATTAGTCTGTTTATAACTACATTTCTATAATTCCCCCTAACATGAATATGTGTTTTACAATATTCTTTATACCTGCAGTTTAATTTGAACTAATGGCCATATTCCACATACCGAAAGTGCGTTGCCGATTTGACACAGATACAATTTCAGCAATAATCGGCAGCACTGCCGATAAAATTTACGAACATGTTGGTAAATTTGTCCTGCCAATTTTGGACTGGTCTCCAATTTGTCACTTTCGGCGGCCAATTTGTCACTTTCAGCGGCCGATTTGTCACTTTCTGGGGCTGAAAGTACAGGTCCCCGGTATGGAACGTTTCCATGGTGAGGGCCACTATTGGCGGCCCGCACTTTCGGTATGTGGAATACGGCCTTAATTCTGTCAGCGAAAACACAGGAATAACTAAATATTTGCTCTTGATTAATCTGTAATGACTAGATTTTCAATATTATACATGTGTATAAATATACAAACTAGAACAAATAGTGAATGCTAGTTTTACATTCATTAACCCCCCCCCCCCCCCAAATGATGCTTAAATAGCTAGAATTCATATGCCGAAGGCCTTTGACACATTCTAGAATGCAATTCCTTTCAGACATGGACAATGAAGCACACTGAAGCAATTTAAAGTGCGTTGAGGCGCATTATAGGCGTAGGGCTGTAAGGGGTATAAGAATGTACAGCCTATGATGACTGTTATTTCGTAAACAGTAGCTGTTACATACAATTGCCAAGATCGTAGTGGTTACCTACGAGTCGCCTACGCCTGTTGTTGCCTATAATTTTGGTCAAAGCCTACAATTTTCCACATGAAAGTAGATGCTTACAATGTGCTTAATGGCAACGGGTACTTGTCTATCTAGAGAAACGGATGTCTACTATGAGCTGCATGGCAGAGTTACCCTCCAATTTACCATAGGCTTGTGATCACTGGTAGTTTTCAGCATGGGGCTAGTTATATGAATTTTGCTGTATTGTTGTTATCGTATATGATCTAGAGTACCCTGGAAAATTGCTGTCCTTCGATATCATCCAATTCTCTTAACTATAGTTTTGTCTTATAATTATATGACATTCTATTGGCAATGGATGTTTCGGGAAAATGGATATATAATAGTCATAAGTTTGATGAGTAAAGATTCGTTGGTTGGTTGTTGGGTTAGTTAAAAGTCTGCCCAGCCCGTCAGGGTTCTTTTACCAGACTGCACAAGGTAATGCTTTCCAGCTAGTTTTACGCCACATAGGTGGTGAGTGAATATATGAGATGAGGTGCCTATTCGTAGCAATTGAGACCCAATGCCCTCTGTATAGTGCTGCTTCACTGTGATGTCATGTCATAGGCCTATATGATACCCCACCCAGTCACATTTACTGACACAATGCCAACTAGTTATGTTTCAAGGTTCTTACTTCATATTGAGTGCCGGAAAAGTAGTAACCACTACCATTGTGACTCGGTCAGGGTTAGACCCTATGGCCTCCTAGTCTCGAAGGGGGCACTTTACCAAATGAGCTACCTAGACTGGTCTCCCCATTTGTGGCCTTTTACGATCAGCAAGGGGCTAGTAGGAACCAATTCTTCCCAGGAGATTCCCGGAGAAATCCCTACCCTGGGTCCCCACTGGGACATGAGTAGAGAAATCATTGTTAAAACGATATACAGACATTTGTCGGTGAAGTGGGGAACATGTGTTTTCTCATAATTTGCTGAGAAACAGTTATAGATATAATTAAAGGTCATTGACAATATCTGTATTTATCATACCTTAGGGTGATACAAGTTGAGTAGTTGAGCGTTTAACACAGGGTGATCCAAACCTGGTGATAATGAAGCTTGTATACAGAAATCAGTATCCAGCGATACAGAAACTTTTTATTTTTCTAAAATTCATAAGAAAAATGTTATCATTAAGAATTAAGAAAATGTGCATTATCTGCACAACATTCCTAGCTACATTTTACATGCTTACTGTTTGAAGATTTGATGGATATCAAAAGAGTTATATGAAAAAACATAAAAATATGTGCAGCATCACAGCCCCACCATCACTGATTGCTATGTATCCTTCCTTAGGAGCTCAGATCTAACAGAAAAGGTATAATAAATCCATAACCAACCTTGAAGTGAGTACTCGTGCGGTTAACACCCCTCGCCGGGACCCTGATATCAGCCTGAGGCCAGGGCCCGAAGGGCCGGCCAAGGGCTGATATCAGTGTCCCGGCTTGGAGTGATATCCGCCCTTGTACTCCCTTCTCGATTGGTTATATGTATATATTATATTTAATCACATTTTTATTGTATATATAGGATATAACATTGCCGACTATAGTATAATTTCATTTAGACGCTAGTCACCCTGCAAGGAAGGGATACAGGTGGGTTTCCATTTCATGCGACGACCAACGTGAAAGAATAGAATCACATTTTCAAACTTCACCAATAGTGTTGCCAACAAGCTTTGGTCGTTTGGTATGGAAAGGGTTAACATTTGATTGCCCCCAACAAACCACATTTGTCATCATATGGAACCCCACCTTAACACCAGTCATCGGCCAACTATAAAGTTTAGGCGGCGCTTATTTGTGGCCAAGTGGAGATGCAGCTTAATACCCTTTACAGACTGGCCTCAAAATAAGCTCATAATGACAGTTCAACACAGGCATAATGCACAGTCTGAGCCCAGTCTGTAGGGGGTATAAGTTTCATTGGCCTGTGACTTTTTCACAACAATATTTTGTAACCTTTTTTCTTATAGTTTATATTTCCTGTCATAAGACAAGATCATAAAATGTTGTACACTTGGCACCCCTCACCCACTGGAGGGGTGCCGGAGGGTACTGGAGGTGTTAGGGTGATCAGCAGGAGGACGTATTAAGCTGAGACACCTGGACACAACTACAGACACCCTGGAGTCGTTACCCGGATGGTAGAGACATTAGGCCTGTCTTCATCCCCAGCCAACTGCCCCTATACTGGGGGGGGGGGGGGGGGGGGGCACCAACGAAATACTAAATTTCTTAGAGGCGTTTTAACCCTTTTTTGTGGCCACAATAGAAATTCCTGCCCAGAAAAACTGTACAAAAATTTCACGGACATTAAAATTCAGTGAAAAATCATACTAAAGTTACATAATATATATTCACCTAAAATACTTTCTAATGTTTAAATGAAATACATTGGGACACTTTGAGATTGTATACTTTATTTGTGCCCCCCCCCCCCCCCAAGTAGTACTTCCCCTTTGCTGAAGCACTATTTCCCCTCTACTGAAGCACTACTTCCCCTCTACTGAAGCAGTATTTCCCCTCTACTGAAGCAGTACTTCCCCTAAACTGAAGCAGCATTTCCTCTCTACTGAAGCAGTACTCGCTATGCTGAAGCAGTACTTTCCCTATACTGAAGCAGTACTTCCTCTCTATTGAAGCAGTATTCACCCTCTACTGAAGTAGTATCCCCTATACTGAAGCAGTACTTCCCCTCTTCTAAAGCAGCACTTCCCCTCTACTGAAGCACTACGTCCCCTATACTGAAGCAGTATTTCCCCTTTACTGAAGCAGTACTTCTCCTCTACCAAATCAGTACTTCCCCTCTACCAAATCAGTACTTCCTCTCTATTGAAGCAGTACTTCCGCTCTACTGAAGCAGTACTTCCTCTCTATGGAAGGAGTACTTCCCCTATACTGAAGCAGTATTTCCCCTATACGGAAGCAGTACTGCCCCTATACTGAAGGAGTACTTCCCCTATACTGAAGCACTGCTTCCCCTCTACTGAAGCAGTACTTCCCCTATACTGAAGCAGTACTTCCCATAGACTGAAGCAGTATTTCCTCTCTACTGAAGCAGTATTTCCTCTCTACTGAAGCAGTATTTCCCCTCTACTGAAGCACTGCTTCCCCTATCCTGAAGCACTGCTTCTCCTTTACTGAAGCAGTACTTCCTCTCTACTGAAGCAGTTTTTCTGTTATACTGAAACAGTACTTCCCCTATACTGAAGCAATATTTCTCCTCTACTGAAGCATTATTTCCCCTATACTAAAGCAGATTTCCCCCTATACTGAAGCAGTACTTCCTCTCAACTGAAGCAGTATTTCCCCTCTACTGAAGCAGTACTTATTGTCAGCAGGCCAGGTTGTGTTCTTGCAACCATCAGCATAATTTGTGTTCTACCAGTAAACGTCATCGTAAAGTATTCGTCTTCTTTGAACTTTGCCAATCTATTAACCTATTTTCTTTCGCCACACTATTTTGTTTTGGTCGCAGTTTGTTTATGTTCCGTTAAACTTCTTGAAATGTTTCCAAATGGCAAATTGAGATAGATAGGCTTGCTAGTTCTACTCATGAGAAAAGCAGTATGTGTACATGACCCTCTTGCAACTATAATTGTTAGCAGAAAACGTTATTCAATAACCCCCAATACATTAATTTAAAAGCAGTAAATCTATTCCTCACAAATTGTGCCTAACACAAAATCGTTGTATTTCTGAAATGTTTATTCTACTGTAACTCATCTTTCATCAACTTGTGCCCTTTGCCCAAGCATATTGTAACAACAAAGTCAAGGTACAAAGAAAAGTAACATCAGCATTGCATAATGACAAACACATTTACTTAACTGCAATCTCGTACTAGATCAAATTGAATTTTGTAAATTGATGAATAATGGACTTATTTATAATAATATCATAAACATCTATTTGAAATTGTTAAGCAACCAATCGTTGTTAGAATCTTTATTGTGCAATGGGCCACAGAGCCCTCGATCCTTGTGCTTAAACGTACATATCCTTCTAGTTTTGTGGTCATTTACAACGGCCTTTATCCACTACTTACATCAACACCCCAGCCAAATCTCACCAATAATCCAGGGATCTGACCCCCTCATCCATCCCCAACCCTTCTCACTAGTACTACCACCATAAAACCCTTAATTCAAGCTGCTTCTTGATTTAAGCCACACCCTGACTTAGGTTTTTGTTCTTTGGACATTATTCCTTAACATTTCTTCCAAGGTATACCATCAACGAGCCTCCAAAATAAGAGAAACAATTCATGCCATTTTGTTGTGAACGTCGTTGTAAGTGGCGCCCCCTATGAGAGTTCGTGCAACCAGATGTGACGTGACCTACGGCCTGACGTCTAATTTCCCATTTTCATGACGTCATCCATAAACAGTGGTGGTGACGTCACAAAAACGGCAAAATAGACATCAGGTCACAGGTCACGTTGTATCTGGTTGCACAGACTCTCATAGGGGGCGCCACTAACGACGTCGTCATGAAAATCCCATAGGCAATGGCCGCACTTGCACATCTTTAAATTTGTGTATCTAGCTATAATATTTTTGGTACCATTGTACATATATCAAAGGTTAGGTAAACCCTGATTTAAGCCACACGTTAGGATCTTATTGGCTCTTAAATTTTGGCGACTTAAATTAGGGGCTTTACGCTACTCGAATTGGCTGTTCAGCCTCAAGGGTGGTCTGGAGGACTAAGGTGAAGGGGTGGTTAGTTAGGTCGGCCCGCTCAGGTAGAAGGGGATCCAGCGGGGCGTGGGATCCGATCGGGCACGGGCTGGCCGGCCCTGGAGGACGGGAGGCGCCGGGAGGAGGCCGGGAGGAGCAGGCCTCCAGCAGCCGGCCTGATAGGCCTAGCCCGCCGGGAGCTGAGTTCATAGCCAGCCAGGAGGGATGGACCGGCCTTTAAGGCTGGTTTGCACTATGCGATTTTTTCCAGCTAGATTCTTTACGATTTGGGGTGTCAAAATTGCCTGATGTTGCTTCTTGATTAGTTCTTTGCGGTTTAGGGAACTTTCACAATGTTCTGTAAACGTTGTATGTCCAGAACCTTCTTTAAGCCCTATTCGCACTCTGCGATTTTCTTTTCTGTAGATTCATTGCGATTTATGGAACTATCACAATCTGGTTGTAACGTTATCTAAATATCAAATGTAAAATGTATGCCACACACTGATTTAGATGCTGGCAAGATTTGTATTCGTTCGATTTCATATGAGAAAATGGCACGAAACCACACACCATATACACTATTCGAAAGGTAATTGTAAAACCTTTATGGTGACATATAACACATCTCTATTTGACCTTACTTGTCACTGTCACTTCTATAAATCAGCAGCAAAATTGGCATGTGGAATTAGAGCGGTTTTTTTCTGAGATCTTCCAATGTATTAGTATGAAGGTACCATTGTATACCTTGAAGAAGTAAATAATTATTTCAGAATGCATGTGATTAATGACCGCAGATAACGTCATCGAAATATCGCCTATTGCAAACGTAGCTTTTCGTTTACGTTTCAGACGGGTTCCCCGGTGTTTTTCAATTTCAAATTACAGTAAAGCAGGGAGGGGGCGGTGCAAAACCTGATAACATTGCCTTCTGATGTTGCCCACGGATTGCAAAATTTATACTTTGAGTCGTATGAATTTAGTATAAGTGAACACATGTAGAGTTGGGTATAGATTGAGGGCGTATTTCACACTAACAGAATCATAATATCTTTATCATAATTATATTATAATGTTAGATAAGATGACTTTTAATGTCCTTACTTTTTTCTATTCAATACAATTTATCTAGATAACACCAGAATGTACGATCGTATAATATAAACCTTAACCATCAACAGAGTCAAAATCTTATGAAAAATCGGATCTTATAGGTAAGGCCAGTATGAAACTCTATGAACAGTATGGGTCTGGTGTGTCGGTTAGATGATTATAAGTGAGTCTTGCCTTACCCCATCCAGTGGAGCAATTATTTACTCTATCCAAAAACATAGGACCCCTGCAGTACCATAAATTACATAACATAAAATAATCGCCTACTTGCAATTTGGGAATACCTACATTAGTTTTTGGACACCTCCCTATCCACTCTGGTGGCCAGGTATTGGCCTTCTGGTGTCATTTTAGGTTGACACAGGGGTAAATCTGTCTTTCTTCTGATACAATCATATCTTTGGTTTAAATCACTGAGAGGGTAGGGTGACTGGAGTTGACCCCAGATATGTTACCTCTAGATTTATCTTTCTGAGCATGACTGCTCTTTCGTGGATGGTTTTTGGTTCTCATTTTATATAGGGATACTGCTCGTTTATATCTGGATAATGGTAAAATGAGCAGATTTTATTCATTTGAATGAGTTTCTTAAAGAAGCCCTTTGTTACATGTATTTTAGTGTATACCTTAATCCCATAAGAATGATTAACAATCTGTTCCGCTTGAACAATATTAATTTTGAAAGAGATTAACCTTGGATAATCCATAAAGTGATGACTAAAGGCTGTATTGTACTTTGAATTATCTTACTTGTGTTAAGCATTTTACTTCCATTCATTGACATGAACGCAAGTGAAACGCAAGGAAATGCAAGCATTTCAGATACTCATAGTGGAATATGGAATTTGCTTGCATTCAAACTTGCATTCAGGGAACGAAAGTGCATTGTTTCTATAGAGAACTTGCATTTTCTAGCTAGAGGGAATACAGGTGCCAATTAGGCCTAACGCATAGTGGAATATAGGCCTTAATGTCCCTACATCATTTTGTTCAGATGTCTTTGCCTTTAGAATATAGGACACAAGAACAAGATGAAAATAACTTATTTCAATTTGGGAATTCCTGCATTAGTTTTTGACTGCTTCACTATCCACTGGGGTGGCCAGGTATCGACCTTCTGGTGTTATTTTACAGGAGTAAATATGTCTTTCTTCTGATACAATCATATCATTCTATGGTTTAAATCACTGAGCGGATAAGGTGACTGGAGTTGACCCCAGGAAGGTTACCTCGAGATTGATTTTTCTGAGCATGACTGCTCTTTCGTGTATGGTTTTTGGTTCTTGTTTTGTATGGGGGAAACTGTGTGTAATTGGTTTATATCCGGATAATGGTAAAAATTAATAAAGATTTTATTCAATTGAATGATATTTGTTAAAAGGATTTTGTTACATGTTATGTTCATGTATGATTAACAATCTCTTCGGCTTGAACAATATTAACTTTGAAAGAGATTAACCTTGGATGACCCATAAACTGACGACTGAACGTCCCTGTGCTATTTTGTTCAGATGTCTTTGCCTCTTGCATATAGGGTATGAGGATAAGATAAATATAACTTTGATAGTACTAGCCATGATATACTGAATTCCCTCCAAAATCTTAGGTTTCTGTGTCCTTCAAGATTACTTGTTTTGATATTATCAGCTGTTATTTGCAGCTCGGATCTGTAGGAAACCTTCAGCCTAGCTCGTTGAGTTATGGGCTTAACCCTACCTAAAGATCACAGTTCAGGTACATAAAAGCCTAACTGCATCCTTAGTTTCGGACATAACTCAAAGTGTATACATACAAACCAGAGTCTGCAGTTCCTTACTTCAACACCATCCTCTCATGTAAACAACTGTAAACGTTCACACCCCACATGTATTCCACACCTCCTTTTAGCAATTCACACCATACACCTTAAAGCCCCATACCCACTAGGCGATTTTACCGGCGACGGGCAACAGCAGAATCACTGGTAAAATCGTCACCAATTCAGATCACTTGTTAGTATGTAACATTTCAATATTGCACACTGAATTGAATTGGTAATGTGACTTGAATTGGTAATGATTTTACCAGTGATTCTGCTGTTGCCCATCACCAGTCACTGGTAAAATTGCCTAGTGGGTATGGGGCTTTATCAATTCATACACATCTGCCTTCTATACTTGCACACTTTCATCAGCACTACACACTTAACACTGCTCCCAGAAGATAAGTAAGATACTCTACCCTTATGTAAATACTGCCACGGTATGTAAATATCTTGAGTTGATTGATCGGTCTTTGGTAGAGGACCTACTTGCAACTAGCAGCATATGGGCTCCATTCTGAAAATCCGTATGGTGAATTGCTTACTTGCTTCATTTCCTAAACTCCGTATGACAAATTTCTTAGTTGCTCCATTCTTAAATTTCGTATGGCAAATTGCTAATCTGCCTTTTTCTTACTTGATTAATTTAGTTAATTTCCTTTTATTTTTGCCTCTTTTTGAATTTAGATATAAGATTCAAAATATAAAATACGATGAAATGCTAGTTTACTGGAAGTATCATTTATTGAAGGGATCATTGAAACATACGTTTCCGGTTGCCTAGATCATTGAGACTGTGTAGTGTACGAATGCCGGTTATGTTATCTGTCACTGGTAACAGCAGGTTCTATGATAACCAAACAGCTGCATTTCATCACCCACAAATGTCCTGACATTACTCACTCTGACATACTATATCTGTTGATTGGGTAATGTCTAATGACAACTCTGACAACTTTGGGGAAACTATGGGGCTGTGGTATACACATTCACATATTTTAAAAATCACTTGAATTAAGAATGTTATAATTACCCTCCATGCCTCTGTAAAAGTGTGTATGGCAAGACATTGGGATAGTGGAAAATATTGCGTTCAACTACAACATAATAAATCGTATTTTTCCTGTCGAGACTCAAACTGAATACAGCCTGACAGACTAATACTATGATATGAGTTAATTCTGATGACCTCTCCACCATAAATTGCTAAACGAGAAAAAGCTACCATATGAGTGTCAGAATAATGATCCTATATGTCAGAAATCATTCGCATTACATGATGGTATTATATCTGTAATTGGTAAATGTCACAACTGCTAAGACGCGATACGTATGCAACGTGGAAGCCTTGAATCCATGTATCTGAGTTTGTGCCCTATACTGTAGCGCTTGAACAAAAAATTCTGATTAGTTTAAGAATTATTTCCTGCAGGTTTAAGACAGTGTTTGCTGTCCTACTTCAATGTGACCCTAACTCAAAGTTAAACAGGATGACTATCTTGATGATTATGTCCTCAATATCTAAGCACCATGAAGAAGAAATTCACTATAGAAAGGTCTTAGTGGCAATTAATAAAGAAATATTGGTAGAAAAATGTCCAGTCTGTAAACCACGCCAAAAGTAATGTAGATATTAGGAATTATATAACGTTTAATATTGGGGTTTGCAGCATTTTGATGAGCCCATCCGATGGTATATCAAAATCAAAGGTCATTGATAACAATAATTATTTCGACAAAATTGATACAGAAATGGAGTCACCCCGGTCAAATATGTTCAGGCTATCTATTTTTTGTTAATTTGTAAATGTTCCAGAACCCCCCGTAAATGTGATAACCCATTAATTTTATGTGAAACAAGGCATTTCTAGCTGACCTGCTCATAATTTCCTACACTGGATTGCCCTGAACACAGCACTTTTGACCTGCTCAGAACCCTGTTACTCTTTTAAGTCAATTGCAAATGTCAACATAATTGTTTAGACAGAATTTGAATAAACGGAAATGTCACACAAGTTTTGCCTATTCTAGTAATTTAGATTACAGATATTGTGTTTTGCTTAATAAGATACTTTGTATAACCCCAACGCATGACACATTTAATGTGGCAGATGATTATTACAAACAGAAAAGAGATATACCAGTTACTCTAGTACATAGAGGTTAACATTCTGCTCTAACTGAAGTTAATAATCATTGAGTTACTCCCATTTCTTTAAAAACTAAAACGGTTACATGTTTCCATTTCGCACAGGTATTCAAAACCAGATGCCCTCCATATGTTTATCCTTTTACATAATCCAAGGGGGCTGTTACATATTTAACCAAAAACTCTTGGCAGTCTTAACTGGTTCCTCCAGGGTGGGAATCCTCCAGATAACCAGGCTTATGGGGGGAGGGGGGGCACTGACTCTTTGAAGGTTACTCCCCACTGCCAAACTACCACCCCCACTTTTCATGACTTACCACTCCTGAATTTTAGTTGACCACCTCCTATTTTTGGGGGCCACAGATCATCGCCCCCCAAAAACAGAATGTGTCAATACCAGATAATATACGGAAATCACTAAAATTGCGAAAGAAAACTGTATTGTTCGTTTACCGCCCCCCTATTTTGCCTTGAAAGAGGTTGACCGCCCCTCAATTTTGACGTTCACCACCCCTGCTTGGGAAGTCTGTTTGGCAGTGGGTACCTTTTCAAGCCCAAGTGCCCCCCCCCCCCCCCAAGGTAACTAGGCTTATCGTCTCACCTGGCAAAACTCCAGGAGTCTGTTAGACCCAAGACGTCGTAAAACTATTTTAAGCCTCTCTTCTACCCCAGCACATGTTGCACTTTTTTCTTAATATTTCTTTCTTTTTTTCTTAACTCTTTATTTTTCTTTTTTCTCCCATTTGGTATATTATGATGACTCTATTTTTTGGGTGGGTGGAAAGGAGTGGGAAGCAACCTGGTTCATGTCTGACGAGTTGTATGTACTGGCAGGTGTGGGAATCAAGAAATGGACCGATTTGTTATTGCTTGAATACATACTACTTTTATAAAACATACTATTATAAGAAGAACCACCGGAGGGGGCATCCGAGGGTGTGTGAACGACCTAGAGGGAATTGACATGACCTGAGGGCAAAGCCTGAGGGTCGTATGATTTCCATGGGTCATACACATACCCGAGGACACCCCTAAGGTTCTTCTGTATTTTATCAACCAAACAAGATTCCAAAATTCATGAAAATACTGTAAACAAGGAGCAGTACATACAGTCTGTCACTACGCACTGCTCATTATACGCACCGCTCGTCGGCCGTGTGGGTGATAAAACAGTGTACTACTAATCTTTTCATAAATAAGCTACTTTCTGTCATGTATTATAGACTGTTTTATGAGTGTTGGATATCTTAAATCTTGATTGTTATCTTTTGTTATCTTATAACTTTGCCACAAGCCATTCAGGTAGTGTTTACAAGCAATTTAACCCTTCTAATGTTTGTCCTGGATGGTCCATAAGCTAAATATAATATAGAGGGATTGCCCTCTGTCCCTATACATTTCATTTAAGAGACTTACCTGCCCTTGGGATAAGACATTAAATGTCTGAGCAGGAGCCTTGGATTCAATTCCCTGCCACCTCAGCCTCATAGATTCATCCACAAGTAATAAAAACAGACACGATGGCCTCTTCTGAGATAACAGGTTTTGCGTAAGCAGTCTGAGGTACTAGCCCTCTCCCCTCCCCACAACAAAAACAGTAAGTGTAAAAATAAAATAAGAAATAAGGAAAATAGAAATAAATAAATAAATACACAAATAATAAACAATAGAACTAATATGATAAACATGAAAAATAAAGAAAGTAAATAAAATAAAGAAAGAAAAAAGGAAAATAAGTCTGAGGTAATAGCCTTCCCTCCTCCCCCCAACAAAAATGTAAGGGAAAAAGAATGAAAAAAATAGAAAAAATAGAAATAAATAAATACACAAATAATAAACAAATAAAATAATATAATGAATATAATGAATATAAACAAATAAAGAAAGAAAAGAAAGAAAGAAAAAAGGAAAAGGAAAAAAAGGAAAAAGGGAATAAAAGAAAGAAGTAGTTGTTGTTAATTGCCACCCCTAAGGTGTAGCCAATCTCCAATCCTCTCCTCCAGGTGATTTTCCCATGGCCTCCCCCTCCTCCTATGGCTACCCCTACAGTGGCCCAGACCCCCAGGTAAAGTTTCCCACAGGTAAGTAGGTTTGTAGGTGAGTCTGATGATTGATATCCTAACGTACCCCTCTCCAGGGGGCTTGGGGGGGGCATTCGGAAAACCACACATTGGTGGCCCTGACCCATGTCTATTTTGGTTACAATAAGGTGTCCTTCGCCCTAGAAAGTTGACCCCTAAGCTTCAAGTTCAAGTTGGCAGCTGTTTTCTGGCTACTTGGTTTTCTGGCAATTACTTTAAGACATGTAGGAGATTGGTTTGGGTTTCTGGTTGTCCGTTTTGGGTGCTTGTTGACGTTGAAGGCTTGGATTATTGGAGGGGTTCAGTTATCAATCAATTGGATGGCAATTCAAGCGATTGTCAAATGATTAGTAAAGCGTTTGCATATTAAAAAAAAATCACAATAGACATTTAAGTCATTGCCACTGATTGGTCCCTTGACACTGATAAACATGTAGATATTAATGTACAATATTATATTAAGCTGCATTTTTTTTAATTCCCCTTGCCTTTCTTCTCATTGCATCAATTTATGAAACAGAAAGCCCTCTGTAATTATTCTGTATCCTACGATCGTTATATCGTACCTTGTTGTATATATAGGACTGATTAGAACTAACTGTATAACTATACCACAAGCAATTTCAATTATGTTTGATGTTAACTGTAAGACTATCGAAATATTATAGGCCTATAACTGAAAAACAGATACTACTGTACTTGTATGTCTATGTTAATTCATATATTGCAACCTATGCTGTGTAGCCGAATTTTAAGGATACATGGACCTATCTTGAGTAGCACACATTTGAGTGTTTCTTGTTTTTTCTCATTTCTTTGTTTGTTTTGGGATCGGGAGGGAGAGTAGGGTGGGTAAGTATGGATGTTTGGGTAATGCTGTTCTTGTATGGTCTATGTTCATTCATTTATTGCAACCTATGCTGTGTAGCCAAATGTTAAGGATACCTGAACCTATATTTACCTGAGTAGCACACATTGGAGTGTTTCTTCTCTTTTTTTCTCACTTTTTTGTTTGTTTATGGGAAGAGGAGAGAGAGTAGACAGGTGGGTAGGTATGGAGGTTTAGGGGGAGTCTTCTGACACATTTTAAGGATACATATGTATGAACCTATAAAATTAACCGGAGTAGCACACATTTGAGTGTTTCTTCTCTTTTTTTTCCCATTTTTGTTAGTTTTGGGATGGGGAGGGAGAGTAGGCAGGTGGGTAGGTATGGAGGTTTAAGCCCCGAACCCACTAGGCGATTTTACCGGCAACTGGTGACGGGCAACTGGCAGAATCGGCCGTTCCTTAGAATCCTTATTCAGCACGGTGTATTGAAATGTGCATGTTTGATATGAATTGCTGTTAAAATCAGCCGACTTAACCAGTAGACTCAGCCGGTTTTAGCGCTGGTGAGTTGGCCGAATGTGTAAAATCGTCTAGTGTGTATGGGGCTTTAAGCTCTGTTTCCACCAACCAATTTTACAACCGATTTCAAAAATCGGCAGTGGAAATATCAGTTAATCACGAACATTTTATATACCACTAGAAAGGGTTTTTAACTCCCTTTCAAATGATATGTAAGATATAGTCTTTTGTTATGATTGCTAGGTAAAAGTAATAAAATACCAACAAATCGGTAGTAAAATCAGCTGATGGAAACAGGGCTTAAGGGGGAGTCTTCTTCTGACGCCCAGCCTATCCTGAAGTGTACTTGAGACGTGTGAGATGTAGAGGGAAATGTCAGGCCCCCTGCCGCCTAACTAAGAGCAGACAGGTAGGAGTGTTTTGGGATGGCTTAAGCATACCAGTCAACACTGTATTCTGTACGAACCCATTCACCTTCCATCATATGAAGAGGTATATAGGCTCTCGTATACAATACAGTACAGGCCTATGGGTGGATACAGGAAAGGGAGTCTGTATGTACGTTGAAAATTCGGGTGTGCATGCGCAATTTTTCTTTTCTCATAATGAAGTATAAGCCTCCACAAATTTTGAAAAAAATGCTTTGGAGGTGGGGATCAGGACCCCTTGCAGTGGGAAACATGATTTGGAAATGGGGGGAGGGTGTCTGCATAATTATATATAGGCTAGGTACTAAAAAAAAGGCGTGCATCTGAGTGCGCACATGTGAATCTTTTCTCTTTGGTAAATTTATGTCCCCAAGCATAAGAACTAAGTGTATTTAATTATGGATTAAGCTATAGTGTCCCCTATTTAATTATTCCACAAACACTGTTGTACCCTTGTCAACATGAATGTAACTATGTATATTAGGTTCAATTGCTCAACTATACGGAAGATCACATGTATGTGAATATGGTTGATAAAAAAGGGGGGAGGGGCAGGACCCCTGGACCCCCCTGGATCACCCCCTGCACAGTATGTAACTAAGGTGGTTGAGTAGCTAGGTGGTAGTCTTGGATTATTTGCATAATGTACCCAGGGAAATGGATCAACATAATTGCTAGTCGCTGCAATCCATCTTGACTCCCCGTTTCTATTTTTGTTGATTATTTTACATAAAATGCACACTTTGATGCTTTTAAAAAGGCTGGTCTTAACAGTACAGATTGTGATTTTTTTATGATTTGATATTATTTTATAAAAATATCGAGCTATAACATATGTAATGGCGATCTGCCTAATAAATAAACGATGACACCCAACCTCTTAAAGGTTCATATAGATATACACGCATCTCTTGACATAGCTTTCCAGCTTATATGTAGCAAATTGTTCGCCTATATGGTCCTAAACCTCAGAACACGCACACAGTTTAGGCAAGTGAAACAACCCTACGAAAAACACCATTGCTCTAGCCGCGCAATTGGAAATACTGAATGATAGTTCCAATGGGGTTTCAATAAAGCAACGACACTAACCTTAATAAATCCAACGTAAATTATGGCGTGGCGATTCCCCCTTTAATGCTCTAAGGTGGTATGTCCAATGGTACCCAGGAGGGCTTCCTGTCGTCGTCTGGAAGGTCCCAGGCCTACTCCAGGGTTGGATACGGCTCCTCCAGGGTCGTGGGATGATAAAGGGTCCCCAATAGGCTGACCAGTACACCACTGAACCTCCAGCGTCCGCGTCCACGGCCAACACTCCAGTAGTGTCTATGGCCAACTTGGATGTACTGGAGGGGGTTGGGTGGGAGATACCGGAGGAAAATAAGATACGACTCTGTGAAAATTTATAAACGTCCAGGGGCGTAGGTTCAATTGAGTCTCACTTGTGGGATTGGGGATGTACTGGAGGAAAATAAAATACGACTCTGTGGAAATTTATATATGTCCAGGGGCGTAGGTTGAATTGAGTCTCACTTGTGGGGTTGGGGATGTACTGGAGGAAAATAAAATACGACTATGTGAAAATGTATATATTATGTCCAGGGGCGTAGGTTGAATTGAGTCTCTGTTGTGGGGTCGGGGATGTACTGGAGGAAAATAAAATACGACTCTGTGGAAATTTATATATATATGTCCAGGGGCGTAGGTTGAATTGAGTCTCACTTGTGGTGGTTTGGGTAGGAATGGTTTGGGACTATATTATAGGGGTTATATAGTCCAGGGTGCTTGTTATATTAAGGTCCACATAGGCAATCCATCCGCCTCCAGGTCCTCCTCTCCTCCTGCACACTACTGCCTCTATTTCACACACTTCTCCTGGGTCTCTCCGGAGCTGTCCGCGCTTTGGTGGGAGTAGTGGGTCTATGCGGCCGGGAGAAGGAGCGGGAGGTTTGCAGCAGGCCCGCCGCGCCATCCCATAGCCATAGCCATCTCCTGCGTTCTCACTTACTCTCACGTCAGCCCCTCACTCACTCACTCTCGCAAGGTAGTTTGCAATACAAAACAGGTCCTTTTGTGTTCTCTCAAATCACTGAAGTCCAATCAAGTTGTGTGTGTACATGCATGTAGAACATATCCCTATGATATCCCTATTTTTCTTGTTTACCATGTACTGTTATAATATTATACTCCCTCACTCTCTCACTCCCGCAAGGATGTATCTTCAATACAAAACAGGTCCTTTTGTGCTCGTTCAAATTATTGTTCTCCAATCAGGTTGCGTGTATTTCTGTAGAAGATACATATATGAAATCACTTTTTTCTAGTTTACCAGGTACTGTTATAACAATTACAGATAACACTGGTGAGGCTGTATATTAAAAGTAGCCTAGGAGTTCAATCCAATCCATCCACGAATCTAGAAGCGCGCTGCTACAACTCTCCACTCTCCTCCCTCTCCTCTCCTGCTGCTCTCCCTTCGACACTCACTCTCCCTGGGCTTCTGTACACTTCTTCTTCTGCTGGTACCCTCGTTGCTGGTCAGGAGTAGGCGCACACGCCCGCAGTACTGCCGAATAACCAGCGCAACCCCGCAGTGGGCGTTCCTGAAAATAACGCCTCTTGGCGCCGGGTGGTGGCGCTCCGATCGGCGGTGCTCTACACGCTGAAATCAGGAGCGGGAGGACAGGCCATTATTTAGGTGAAAGGGGAGGGAGTCATTTCAGGGGCGGATCTGGAGGTAGGGGACCAAGGGGGGTCTTGACCCCCTTTGTTGTGCTTGAGATTTATACTTAAAGCACAGAAAACAGTGTTGTGTGTGTGGGTGCGAATGCATGAAGTTTTAGTAGTTAGGGGCTGTCCATAAATGATATCACACACAAGGGGGTGGGTAGGTAGGTTGAAAAGTGTGACACTGACTGAACACAGGCCTTATTTTCATGTTTAAATCAGCAGATCTAGTGTGACAGGGGATGGGTGGGTCCTTAGAGTATCCTGATAAAGTATGACATCATTTATGGATGGTCCCGTAGGGGGGCCGAGGGGGTCCTGACCCCGCCCCCCGCCCCCCTCCCCCTCCCTTCTTTTTTTTTCGCAGGAGATTTATACTTAACATACAGAAAACATTGTGTGTGTGCATGTGAACGCATGGCGTTAACGTTTTAGTACTTAACCTATAGTGGGCAATCCATAAAAGATGTCATACGTTTTCAGGGTACTTTTAGGACCCCCGAGCCCTACTGGCCTATGACACTGATTATTTCTTTTTAAACCTGAAAATACGGCCCGTTTTCAGGCAGTGTCACACTGTTCAACCCACCCACCCACCGGCCCCTCGTGTGCGATACCATTCATAAATGGCCCATACGTAGACCCTGCTCCCCCCCCCCCCTTTTGAAAATCCTGTATTCTCACCGGGTTTTCAACTGAGGTGGCAGAGTTGGGTCAATAGTAGAGTGCTGATCCATCAACGTGAAGGTCAGTGGTTCGATTCCTGGCTCGGTTTCACATCTGGGTCGTGGGGGACAATGGTCTGTCACTCAGTGTTATTAAGTGGTGGACCAGTCAGGAGTAAGTAGGATACTGTGTGCTCTGCACTCAGTTAACACATATTTAAGCCCCATACCCACTAGGCGATTTTACCGTCGCTGGGTGCCTGAAAAAATGAGTGTTGTTGTTGCCTAGCGACTGTCATATCAAGCAATTTTGATATTTTCCGGTGATTTTCCCGGCGATCCTGCGCCAGGTTGCCAATTGCCCAGAAAACATTCCATACCAATGGGAATCGCCCAGTGATTTTCCGTCACCCGCCAATTTCACCACCAATTCTCCCTGTCACCTGCTGCCTATCGCCCATCGCCCGTCACCGCTAGGGTCGCTTAGTGGGTATGGGGCTTTACTGTTTTTTGTATATGACAAAACATTATAGAGCAAATATAGGAAATGATAAGAAACACGTAATTAAGATTTGACAAAAATAAAAAGGGAACTATTCATTAAATCCTTCCTAAATACATCGACTCTAGAGTTCAATATTGCACAATGTAAGTTGGTCAACATAGGTAAGCAACTGAAATGTAACTGTTGGTGCTCTGAGTTACATAGTGAGGCATCAACAAATTTGGCGAACCATGGTTACAGAATGGTTATGTTACAAACCAACCCCCAGAAATATTTATGTAATAAGATATCAGAACCCAAAACATTGCGAATATACCCCAACATACAGTGACACAGCGGTACAGGAATTGACACAGACACAAACACAGCAAGACACATGCAAACAGTTAGATAACATGCACACCCAGACAGGCACACAGGCAGACACAGATAAACAAACAGACACTGACATACAAAGTACCAACATAGGGGCACAAAGCAATAATTGTTATTGCTCTCGTTTGCACACACTGTTGAGGGATTTAGCCCAAGTTACAAATGTGCGCAATCTAGGGCAATAACAATTCCTGAGCGTACCAGCGGTATGTACTTGATTCTATATCAATTACACAGAACATGTTGGAAATTTTTATTGACAACACAAATATTGGCCTTAGCATTCACAAACAGGCATCATTGTTCTTCTGGACAATAACAGATGCTTTGGCAGGATAATGATGAAGGTATAGGGGCTGGAATCCTCATGCAGAATAAAAATACATAAACAACAGCTCTAAACCTCTATAAAAGACATACCAAGATGTCCATTTTTAGAATTTGACATTTGACATAGGGTCATCGCAGTTTCTTAAAGCTGACATATGCCATTTCTTTATAATGTTAATTAGGCCTATGCACCAATTAAAATCAACTTTCAACATTTTAATAGGACTCCCCATCTACCCATTAAGCTCTATACCCTTAAGTGGGTTATGTTTTGTAAGTCAGTCGGATATTTAAATCGACACCAAAATAAGCCAATTCAAGCAATATAATCCACGATTCACTTCACCAGTCTCTATGCAGTATTGTTATGTGCTTGTTTACTTTAGAAAGGTGTAAAAGTCGGCAAATATATATTTGGAAGAATCGGCTGATTTGAGCAGTTGAGCACACACAGGAATACACAGATACTGTGACACAGCTGACACAACCAAGCTCACTAGCACACACCCATAGATCTCAATCAGTTGTTCGCTTAATTAGTGACCTACAATAGTCACGGAAATGTTCCGTGCAAGTAGATTAGAAAAAGGGAGTGGTTAACTAATGGATGGTATAGTTTTTTTCGGTTGCAATAGCAGAGCTGCCACAAAAATAACATCAGTAATAGTGGAAAGTGAATGTGAGACTAATTCAACTATATTTAGGGTTATCATTAAACGTTTATCAAAACTTTGCAACTTTGTTTTTACCAGATTTTAAGGTAAGGCATCACTTTTCAGTGGCCAATTTTCGGGATTCCCATTAGATAGAAATGTATTTCACATAATTTATTTGAATCTTATAGTCATGTACATGAACATGTATACAGCCTTTCGAAAACCCGTATAATCATGTTAATGACATCATAATGCATGGAAGCATGCCTTTGTAGATGTACCTAGAAAAAGAAAATGCACTTTTAGGTATATTGGCACTCAAGAGAGTACAATGTACACAATTTCTCTTTGAATAGATTAATATCATCTAAAATGATCCAGACGAACAATGTTCAAATGCCCATCTTTTGAAGTTTATTCACTATAACTAATCTCACAAATGGTAAATAATGTTGATTTTCTCCAATAGATCCCAATTGTAGGGGATAATTTTATTTTTCTGGCTGTAACTTTTTTTCCACAAACTCTAAAAGATGGAAATTTAATTCTCGATTTACTTCTATTTATAAAAGGTTTGGTAGAAAAAAGAATATTTAAGAGATATTGCTGGACAACAAAATCAGGCTGAACACAGCCAAGTACCTTTAAATAACCTATTGACAGCAATATCAGTGTCAGTGATCCGATATATAGATCGACGAGAAATTGTAGATTAAGAGCTTGTTGTCAATCCGTGTCACCTTAAAAGATCGGCAACTGAACCCAACATATCACATTTCAATACCCATCTGATAACAAAAAGTATCCCTACTTTCTCATTAAAATGAAATAACATTGCGCCACCCTAAAACCTAAAACACATTGAGTCAACCAATCGCAAAGTGATTCTGTGCTCATGTGCTTTTTGTGTATTAATTTTGGAAATATAATCCTACGTCAAAAAACACTTTTAGTGAGTATATATTTCTTTAACAGTTGAAAATTAAAAAAAAAAAAAAAAAAAACCTTTTTAAAACGACTTGATTAACTCTTTAGCCCCCAATCCGGCCATAGCACGTTTATTGATGGGGACTGGTTATTCTTTGAACTTCCTCATTTACAAGAAAGTTATGAAATTCCGCAGGGAAATCCATGGAAATCTTGGGGAAATCAAGCAATTCATTAATGCAAAATGTGGGGTCTAAAGGGTTAACAAAACCCGTTCAGAATGTACCCATAATCGCATAATGGATCCATGCCTGTACATAATTTCATAAGTAACTGTTATGCAACTCTGTATTAACACAATATTTACATTGTAACAGATGGACGAAAGGCAAACATGTGTTGCCAGAATATATTGTAGTTTGTATATATTTATCTGGCTATGACTGTTGTACAGAAATCCAAAGTTATAGCTGATGGCATTTGGGAAACGATCGTAAAATTCTGCCCTGAATATGGACCAGTGGAAGAAACTAAAGACTCCTTCAAACAAGATGGAGGATGACTTAGATTGTAGGAGTAAAAGGGAATGGGTGTGCTCCCAGCACCTTCGACATCTCCAGGGCGGAGATGTGATAGGAGGTACCCCCTTAACTCTTTGGTGTTCACCTGAACTAGATAAATAGGAGGAAATGTTCAGCGTGCGCCCACGAACATGCACACCACCCACCCACCCGTCCACCACCACCCATCCCATCCCCTCCTGGTCATGGGATTCCTGGATCCGCCCCCGTCTGCAACTAAGATGGTTACATTTAGGGCTGGAGAGTGAGAATGACGTCATGAGATAAACTCTTTCTTTCAGATTTATTTATCTGTTTACATATACAGAGATTTACCTTCGTTATGTCAAGCCAAACCACTTTCGACATCCTCTGTTATCTTTGGACAAGGACCAATGTTTCGATTATTTTCATTTCAGACTGACAGCCCTTTCTGATACTATTGGCAAGCATCTCAAGCGGCAAGGGTGCTGTGCCCCTAGCCTAGATGCTGAATAAGCCCATCCCAGTTTCCACCAACTTAAAACTTTACCATGAAATCTTTTCAAAATTGCATTGTGTTTATTCCATGATAGTTGCATAATACAAGTATAGCCAGAGCATTTGGTTGACGAATCACTCCTAAAATTTGTAAAATATAACCTTATATGTTGCCCTTTTCCCCATAGGAACCAATGTTAAAGCCTGTCAGCCCAGCCTAGAATGTCCAACCCCACTTTACCCCAAAGTACAGCATTCTGATTGGCTGGCAAGCCTGCAAATCTGCCAGCTGTTAAAGTTTTAGAAACCATGATATTTTTCAGTACTTGGGGATCTAGACAAGTATATTTCTTTGTAATTTCAGTAACCCCATCTCTATGAGACAAAGTATATATATATGATAATTTTGTCCAACCTTTGTCCAACCCAGGGATATACTCAAATTGGGATAGGCTTATTACTACTGCTATGACTGAAGTATTACTGCTTGTCCTAGATCCTGTGACAATGAAGTGACGGATGCTTGATTTGAGATACGAAAGATCATAGCTTTTACTAATATTGTTGTCCTTAAGCCATAGTTAACTATAAATGGCTTATCCCAAACGCAATGACTGGTTACTGTTTTAATGATTTGTTACAAATAAAGAAGGATTATGCATGCAAGCAATGGCATGATTGTATATAAAATAATGAGTTGTTCTATGAGATTATGCTGACATCATAATATGTCCATGTGCTTATACCGTATGTGACACTGATTATTAGAACCTATATAATCTGCAGCTGTCAAGCATGTGCATTAATTTAAGAGCATTGTGAAATCAATATTTCTACATTAACAACAAGTAATATACCCAACACACAGCAAATAATCAAATATCTCAATGGTACCCATAGATGTGGACCTGAAAGAAAAATCCTGTCATTTTATGATCCTCCCTACCCTGGGTTGGTGAGTTTTAGTTTTTTAGGTACCTGCAGATTAATTTGGACTTATAGTACCAAACAAAACTACAACGAAAACTAAGAAAAAACATGCCATTTTATTATGTAATATCATCACGAGCTCATGGCAATAACAAAATTTTAACATGGTCTCGTGATGTATAGCAAAATTCATATAATTATATATTTCTATAGCCTTGTGACTTGTCAGCAGATGTGGGCTGCAGTTGAAATAAAGGATCTCTGCTATTCATGGTGGTTTGAATTGAGGATCTAGCTAAAGTGTTTCTGCATTAAGCAAACAGATATTCACAAGTAGATATCATTTTGAACAATGATAAAATTGATCGTAAGTGATACCAGTACAGGTGGAACGCGGGCTTATTCAAACTACTCTATAAACTTTAAGTCTTTGGATATCAGGATTTTAGTAGACAAAAGGTGTGGTTTATATATATATATATATATTTGTGTGTGTGTGCTGAATAACAAGTTCTACTTTGATGTAATGATAACACAGTATATCTCTCTTTTAATCAATATTAGAAATATTCAAAGGGTCTGTTATTCCAAAGTGTAGCCATATATTATATATATTTATATAATATACACGCATAATTATATGGATGACTGCAACCATGCTATTTTTATAAACGACTTTAGTATTAACATGATAACTATCAGTTTATTGGATATTCCATTTGGTTATCATAGTTGAGGTCACTTAAGTCATGCTTTCAATTCTATTCTAAAAAAAAATTCAATTCATAATCTGTATTCATAACGAACAATGTGTTTGACAATGACACTGGTTAACTTAAGGAACAAACTAGTCATTCTCATATTACGTTATATAAAGACACATGAATTCATGAAATGACATAGTCCTCATGTATATTGATATCATGTTTTTAAGTGCCCTACTTCGGTTGTCATACCAAGTGTGTTATCTATAATATGAACTGACGCATATAGATCTCATAATTAATTGAACGCATCAGTACGCTCTCGTTTTCAACGTTGTAATTCAATTTTCCATTAACATGCAATCATGGGATATCGATATTGTTTGCACAGTTGAAGACAATAGATGACATCCCCAACTCCTGGGCGTAATATTTAGTATTGGCTGCAAGAACATGTCATAACATGCATGACGCCTTAAATAGTAGAATAAACAAGCAGTACTAGGGCTTTATTCCACATTTTGCTGCGTATTTACAAATACATCAATTAAACTTAAATGTACACATGTTACATGTCATTAGAAATGTTTTACAATTCTCTTTTATATGGTGAGTAACATGTATGTTTTTATACCATATTATTAGAGAAATGTTTTAAAATCATCTACTGAATGGTACAATGATATGTGTATTTCTATACCATATTATGCGGGATTATAAAACGAAATGCGAAATTGCCATCAGGAAAATCGGTCTTTAAGTCTGCTAACCAAGAAAGGAATGAAAAACTAAGAGCTTGAAAAGTGCGATGCCCTATAATAAAAAGCTGATTGCAAAGTCATGATATGTTTCTCTGAATGTCTAATCTATATCTGAGAATTTTCAAACATATTTTCCTCATGACATTTTGTCCTGGTGGTACATTCAAATGTTCATAGTTTTAGAATCAGATCCCTTTGATTACCTATAAAATAAAGTCACATGAAAAAAATCGGCTCTTTCTTAACCAGCAGACCCCTTATAGTGAGCAGCGGTGAAAACCATCTGCAGACACCCAGAACCTACTTCAGCAGACAGAAAGGGTTACACCTTCCTCACAGACTCCTCCTATCACCTTAGGCCAACAGTCAGGGTACACAGGTGGTTAGTGTAGGTGGATAGGGATCAGACCCCTCCTCCAGGGTGAGATAGGCCAGTCTCAGGCCTGAGTCAGGCCTCCAGGGGGCTGTGTCAGGGGGTACTGGGGCTGTGGGCTCCTGGAGGTGGTGGGGGGGGGGGCACTGAATACTGCTATCTACTTTCAAGCCCTTTGGGCCCTTGCAAGTGAGGGCATTGCCTTTTACTCATAATGATGTTACTGTTTAAAACCTGCTGCCTACCCTGCTTTTTGTGGTGAACCACTACAATGATTTTTTTTTTTTTTTTTTTTTTTTTTTTATTTAGACATCTCTTTTCATACAAAAAGTTCTTCCGATGAAGATGGAACATTATGATAATATAAACAAGTGATGAACATAGATGATACATAGATGGTATCAGTACGATAATACGATTATCTTTTAATTTATTCAGTATATTACAAAGAAACTAATAAGTTTCTATCAATTTTCAAGCCCTTTGGGCCATTGGAAGTGGGGGCATGGACTTTTACTCTTATGATGTTACTGTTTGAAACCTGCTGCCTACCCTGCCTTTTGTGGTGAAGCACCATACTTACAAGTTTAATTCACATTGAATTAAAAAGAAATGCATAAGTTTCCATTTCATAAGGTAACAGGGCATTACTCTGTTAGTAATAGGAAAACTGTTTTAAGGGCCCGAATCGACGTTTTTCGGAGTCTAACAATCGTTTTGAGGGCCCGAACCAACGTTTTCCCTATGAAACAGCTTTTTTCAAACGTTGGATCCAATTCTGTGAAGGAGATTTAAGTTTATGAAGAACGTGCGATGAGACAATATGGGTAAGGATATCGATGTACTGTCAAAAGGCAGCACCAAAATGTACAGGCCCCATACTCACTAGGCTTTGACTGATTTGGCCGACCAATCGGTGATAGAATCTGCCCATTATTCTCATAGAATCGGCCTATACTAGTGCCGATTCAGATTACCAGTCAGTATGATATATAAAAAAATACATGTTTTATACGACTTGTCCCTAAAATCAGCCAACTCTTCTGGAAGAGACGGCTAATTTTAGTGCCGATGAGTCAGCCGACCTGGGTCAAAGTCACCTAGTGGGTATGGGGCTTAAGCGGTTTTCTCTGTTCCACATTGTGGGGCGTTTATCAGTTGGTATCCTTTCAGCACCCAAGTGCATCCCCCTCGCGTCCCCAGGTGTAGGCCTGGGATACTGGGGTTCTGTTCAGGGTGCAGGTTAGGGTAGAGTGTGTAATACTGATAAGATAATGGAGCTTTGGTATCTATGTAGGTGTGAAATATTTGGGTTAGGAAGTATACTGAATGTGTGTGGATGGCAGTACATTGGATGCACCCAGGAACATTTTCAGGCAGATTTAGGATGGGAAACTTTTTTTATCATCATGTAGGTTTGAATTATTTGGGTTGCTGCATAATATTATACTGCATGGGTGTCAAGATACTGGATGCACCCAAGAACATTTTAGGATAGTTTCAGATAGGTTTGACAAGCAACTTCTTTCATCATTTAGTCAATGTGAATAGTTGGATTGGGAAGTATGCTTTGTGAGTATGAAGAGCAAGAAAATGTATGCACACAGGAACATTTTAAGGTAGTTTTAGACAACTTGGAAAGACAACTTCTTTTCCATTTGTATTTAGATGTGAATTATTTGGGTTAGGAAGTTCGTTGTATGGATGTGAAGTATGGATGCACCCAGCAACATTTTAGGGTACTTTTAGACAACTTGGATGGACAATTTCTTATTTTTTTCTCCCTTTTAGACAACTGTCCCTTGAACGTGATCCCAAACGGTTAGGTTTTGGATCCTGGGTTGGACCCAGGAGTAGAATACAATAGAGAGGAGGGAGACAGAAATACATCAGCCCCTTTTTGGTAGAGATCTGTTTGGTGGAGATTTAGAATTCTAGAGGGAAGAGAAAATTGCATGTCTGTACAAATCAGCGACGTTTTAGTTCCTAACAGATATCCAGATTCCCGCCTCTGTTGCTTTATTGCCGTACTGGTTCTAAATTAAACAATTTACCATAGATCTGGTAACCAGGAAACAGATGATTTAATTCTTTTGGATTATTGGGAGCTTTTGATACTTTTTTGTCATTAAGTCTCCTATGTCAAGAGAGCATAATATGCCACGTTCCATGGGAAAATGAGGGAATATAAAAATGGGCAAGGGCTTCGAGAAAATCGTTTGAGCTTTTTCTTGCCTGAGAAATCTATAGATACTATTTTTGACAATATGTTTTATAATATAACTCGTCTTTTTGCAAATTTGACAAACTGAGGAGATGCGGTTCATTTATATCTTACTTTATTGTTACATTTAAAACCTTATATACATAATTGTATTGATTCTGGGTTGATATTACATATAGATCTAAATTGGAGCAGGGGTTATCCTGGTAAATAATGTGTGTGGTATTTATGTATGTAATTCTAATGGAATGTTAATGCTCTTTCTCGCGTAGGTAGGAGTATACAGTCATGTGAACCAGAGGGAAATACATAAGTCAACGGGCAGGGCATTACGTACATTTGGTATGGTTGAGTGTATGCATCTGTGTGTAAGAATGCACAGAAATACGTAAACTATTTGAGGCTCAAGTCCAAGTTGATTTTGATAAAATATAAATTGTTACGGTAATGCTCTCTGGCATAGATAGGAGTACTCCTGTGCACTAAGGGGAAATACATAAATCAAAGGGTGGGGCAGTGCGTGTGTGTGGTATGGTAGAGTACATATGCACCTGTGGGTAAGAATTCACAGGCATGCAGAAACCACGTGGGGTTCAAGTACAAGTCTAGAGGTTAGGGCATGCCCTGAATCTCCAAGCTTCACTGAAATTCCCCTGAACCATGCCACATGTAAGGGAGTGCGTTTAAGAGCCCTAGGATAGAGCCAACTCCCTGTGACTACCAAAGTATGACTGCGTTAATAGATATGGCTGGGAGATAAATTGCACCTATGTCAGGTGTTAACATAGCCAACTGGCATGGCTATCTCGTCAGGGTTTAGCGCTAGTTTGCACCTGCCAAAGGTGAGAGGCTATCGGGTTACTTATATCATCATCTAGCACTCACCATGAGCCGTTCCAGGACGTACTATATGGAGGTTCAATTCTTTTATAGCATTTGTTAATTTACGAGTAACATAATTATATCGACATTTTGACAGTGAACATGTGTGTTAAGATAATTGTCGGCGATAGTTCTAGGTATGACTATCGAAATTATAAAGCTCGGTTTTCTTATTTTGTTCTTGGTGTAGACTTCTATAATAATTCATACCTCAAACCATGCTCGGCTGTTCAGTTAATTTGGCTGATCGCGTACATGCTCTAGGGTAGTATGTTGAAAACTATTGTTTAGAGTCCAGAATTTATGTTGCTGCCATATGATCTAATCCAACTACAAATTATTTCGTGTATAGGAGACCGAATCCTACACAGCCATTTTCTTTGTTATGGTCTACTAAAAGAGTAAGAGATGCCTGGTTATAACCCATGACCTTGATGCGAAACTAGGCCAAGAATCTAACCTGTGACCTCAGGATTAGCGGCTTGTGCTCCAGCACTAATTAAGCTAACTGATTATTGCAAGTCATAGTATTCATAATTTCCAGAGCTTTGTCTTCAATTTCATATTTTTCCATATTTCCTATAAACTTATACTTATACCAGAAAACAATTGGGCCTATCAATGTCAAAGCGTTTCAGTTGTATATCCGTGAAAACCTAACCCTCTACAAACAAATTCGGCCATATCCTTCCATGGTTAATCTGTCAAATAATCTGTCAAATTCGCTCCTGCCATCCGACAAAACAGCAATTTTCAACATATAAATCTTTAGTTGTAATCCCTTATCAATCCTACCAACTCCATTTATGTAATGGCGATTGCTAGGGATCAGTCAGCCTTTTAATTTCCTCAATTATCCGGAAATCAAGCAAGATATGATTGCTATATTATGTGGCATCATAGAGATATACAAACATCATGTATGTCTACACTGGTGTCCAAATGGTTAAATTGGTATGGATGCTATCCTGCTGATACCTTTTGGCTCAAACTAGCCATAGCCTCCATGCAGAGATAGGTATTAGAGAGGCGTGCTCCAGTGGGTTAAGCCCCATACTCACTAGGTGATTTTACCAGCGCCTGGTAACGGGCAACTGGCAGAAACAGCCGATCCTTAGGATCGCCTGTCAGTACAATATATTGAAATGTGCATGTTTGATCTGAATTGCTGTTAAAATCGGCCGACTCTATCAGTAGAATCGGCCAATTTTTGTGCTGATGAGTTGGCCGATTGTGTAAATATCGCCCAGTGGGTATGGGGCTTAAAGGGCCATACCCACTAGGCAATTATGCCTGAGTCGGCCAACAGATCGGCACTAAAATCGGCCGTTTCTGAGGATAGGAATGGCCAATTTAAGTGGCGATTCATATCAACCATGCACATTCCAATATACCATACTAACACACCAACGCTGATTCTCCCAGTTGCCCGTCGCCCGGTGACGTAAAAATCGCTTAGTGGGTATGGGGCTTTAAGCACACCTGGGAATCCTCCCCACTAGCACCCACCAGGTGTAAGAGACAACCAATGTCAAACCCAGGCCCCACCTCCCTATATCTACTCACTTCTTAGTCTGACCTCTGCACCCTTTGGTTTTATTGTGCCTCTCTGGCAACTTCTCTTCCCAAACTCCATTTGAAACTATATCTTAGTGCTGATTAGTCAGGTGATGTATTTCCAGTTAGCATTGTAACACAGCAGGCTTGTTGCAAGTTTCTTTTCCCAATGGTTGAGTTTTATTTTTCTTTTGGCTGTTGGAAGATTGATGTAGGCCCTATTTAAACCCTGCCACAATGCCCTACCAACCATAACTCTTCTAGGCCTACTCACCTATTAGCCTCTAGCCTATGCACTCATCAATCTTTGTATGATTATTTGGTAGATGTTTGTTATTTAACTCAATTGGAACAATATATCCTAGTGCAGATTTTATCATGTGATGAACTTTCACTGGACAATGTTATAAGTGTATATTCCACATGCTGATTTTGCTGGCAATTTTGAAAATTGGCAGTGGGAAATGACGTCAAATATAGATATGCTATACATGACAAGAAAGGTCTTACAATCCTCTTTCAAATGGTATAGACCTTGTGCAGATGTGGTTACGTGACCACTTTTTGGTGATCACCACGTGCTCATCATTAATATGATT
The DNA here is from genome assembly GCA_936440205.1 of Lepidonotus clava. Lineage (NCBI taxonomy): Eukaryota > Metazoa > Annelida > Polychaeta > Phyllodocida > Polynoidae > Lepidonotus > Lepidonotus clava. The sequence goes on from OW387138.1 coordinate 14,820,656, forward strand.
AATAGGAAAATCGAAACATTGTGAATTCTAAATACTGGAAATATTTTATAATGATATGAATATCAATAATGACATCAATTTAATGTCAAAGATGTATATCATAATGTTTATGATACAAGTTATAAACTGATCACCAATAGGCCTATGGCGCCCATGCCATTTCTTGCTGTTATGACGTCATCTGTACAACGTCTATATGGGATGTCTTACGCCGTGCATACTTTCAGGGACAATCAAAGAAATACAAAATCGGTAGCGTCAAAATCAGTATGTAGAATACAGAATAGGCCTGTTGCCAATGTTTCTCCCGTAGAGAAGTTATCAGATTCACTCAGCTAGGGTGGATTGGAGATGATAAATCTGAAGTCCTATCCATAATACCCAGCTCACCTCATTTTGACTGTTGCTGGGGTCAGAAGCACTATATTATAGAACCCATGGCAGTCTAGTCTCAGTTGACAACCCATAGCTTGCCATAGATCATAACTAGATTTACCTTGCCAAATTAAAGTCATATTTATAGGTAGGTGCTTTATTCTGACCCTTAAATCTTGAATAAATCAATATCTAAGACTCAACAGAATGTTATAAAAATGCCAATAATTATAAGAATATTATTGATTGCAAAGTATAAGACTTATTCTTAAAGTAAACGGGAAGGAATGATGGTTACGATTGAAAGAGTCATATTCCACGTGAAAAGTTAAAATAATGTGCAAAACTTCATACCCACGTAAATTAAGTTTCATATGGATAATCAAACAATTGTACCGAGGTCACAATTCCCCAACCAAATGATATATTGTTGATTGGTTAGAGCTCTTATAATTTCAATGTAAATAAATCCAATAACACATATATGTTTGAAAATAACTGCTACAAATAATTGTTTAATGTATAATTGATTATTGTATCAATTAATATTACCATTCCTCAGCTAGAATGCGGAAACTTTGACTAACTAAGTTGTTATTACCCCCCTTACCTTCTTACACACACACACACACACACACACACACACACATACACACACACCACAACACACACACACACAAAACACACACACAACACACACACACACACACACACACACACACTACTCATACCCGAATGATTTACAGTTGCAACAGAAATCTCAAGAATGTTCACTTTCCTTTGGTAGTTAACCCGAATAAGATGGACCACTGCAACTCCCTTAAATGGTCTCTTCTCCTCTGAAAAACAGCACAAAAAGCAACAACAAGCCTTTTAATGATGCAAACGTGCCCGGAAAATCTTACTTTTTTGTCCCTTTCTCGCGCCTTTCGGTTTCGTTCTTGAGAAAGTCCCCTAATCAGCTGAAGAAAATAACGTCAAGTGCTCCAAAATTTAAGGCAATTTTGGTAATCTTTTGGTGGGCTGTTTTGGCTGAGTTTTAGAAGAAACCCAATCACAATGTGGCTCTTTAGTCAAATGCGTAGAGAAGCTCTCAGTTGCTCTTTTTAGATTCTGGTTTGACATGCAACCACTGGCGAACGAGGTATTTGTAAGTTGTAAAAAGAAACTCGTTAAAATTGTGAAATGAATTTTCCCCAAACTGTCCACGACCACAACACAAGGGTTTTCTTCTCTGAAGGGAGAGTTGAGAAACAGGCAATTTCCGTCAACGGAGATTGTTGGTTTTATGATATGAAGTCAACGCTGAGCATTCCTTCTCTCATGCCATGCTTCGTCCTGTTTAAACACTGTTAGAGACCTTAAAGGGATCCCAAAGCAATGTAGGATCACAATTTTGCAAATTCTGTTATCTGTTGAAATAATTATATTCTATGGCCATACCCAAGGCCTGTGGTAAAATATAGACTGTGTATACATAGTTTAAGTACATTAGAATACATATAAAAACCTCTCCCTGGTAAATTTTGGTGACCCACCAAAATTTGTTGTTTACAAACATTGTTGTCTTCAGGCATAGATGCCACGAGTATTATGGAATTCAAGTAAGGTTATAATCAGTTATCATGATTTATGCTGTACCAATGGCTAAGGTTAGACTCTTGGAATGTATTTTCTTAGTATTTTAGTTTGCAAAATTTTGTCATATTTGGCTCCCTTTAAACAAATCGACATGTGTTATAACCTGATAACCTCTTGAACTTCGAAGCAAATACCTATGTATAGTGGTCGGTTTACCGAAGTGCCTACGGTCACTTTCTCTGAAAATAAATAAGAGCCTTGAAGAAATTAAACGATTGAAGTGACTATTAGGAAATATGACTACATAATAATTATGACTACGTATTTTGATCAAGCGTTTTTCAGCGTTTTCAAAAAGAAATAATTATGATTTTTATTTAAAACCAGTATGAAAAATCCCTATTTGCCCTCTCTTTTAATAGCTTTTCAGTAATCACGATTATCATTTTAGTAGCACTACTCTATTACATGGACATATGCAATACCATAAGACAATATTACTATTTGCAATGCCATGTTCATCGGAACTGTCCCTAGAGTGACAGCTATTTTGCAAATTTTCCCTAATTTTTGCTAACTCAAGCAACCATGGCCAACTTTATTTGTCACTATTCTAAATTGGTTCCAGTGTCAAATTTATACAACATAATCTAAATTGGGGGCCAGGTTTTGTTACCTTTCAAACCATCTCTTTCTGCCGGAAGTGTTGTTCGGTATCCCACATACCATTGGTCAGTACGTGTCAGTATTCTTAGTTGGATTTCCGGAGATCTTTTGGTCCTTATAAGAGATCGCGGGCTTTTTGACGCTTTACGGAAAGGCAGGAAGGCTCTGTTGACCTTTCGGTGGTTTGGTTATTGCTAATTATTATGTCCGGTCGCTGCCCAACCGTGGCTATTAACGAAGTGCTGGCATCCTCTCCACTGACTCCAGCCCTGATAATTAAGTACTCCTTAAGCTGAGTTCCCACTTTGGTGATGAAGAGTTTAGTCGTTGGGTGATTAGTGCTAACCCTTTCCGTCGATGGAGACTGGTGCTTGTTGGTGGCAAAGGTCGCTGTGGTGGAAAGGGTCCATACCCACTAGGCGTACTGTCGCCCAGCAACAACACGGGCATCAAATTACCATAAAATACCCAGCAAAATTGCTGGGCAATCACAATTGCCGGGCGATTTCCTGTGGGTATGGTGTGTGTTCTGGGTGACAGGCAACAGACAATGGGATCGCCGGGATAAACGTCGGGAAAATCGCCGGAAAACATCAAACTTGCTTAATATTGCAGTAGCCTGGCGACGACGATGATTCTCTCTGTCGCTCGTCGCTCATCTTTGGCAGGATCACAATTGCCGGACGATTTCCCGTGGGTATGGTGTGTGTTCTGGGTGACGGATGACAGATGACAGACAGCGGGATTGCCGTGAAAATCGTCATGAAAATCATCAGAAAAATATCAAACTTGCTTAATATTGCAGTAGCCCGGCAACGACGATGATTCTCTCTGTCGCTCGTCGCTCATCCTTGGCAGGATTGCCAAGTGGGTATGGGGTTTAACACTAGTCACCCGCTGACACAGAATGACAAAGATAGATTGTCAGCAGAATTTCAGTGTTATCATTCTATCCTCAATGAACAACCCTTGTTGGAAACCACCTTCAGTAACATAGACCTCCATTTTGGCTATGAATGGCACCAATGACTTTAGGCGGCTGGCCAACTGTGTTAACCCTTCCAAACCACTGTAGAAAAAAATGCCAACAAGTAAAGCTCTTGTCAACACAGATGAAAAGAGTCAAGTAGCATCCCAACTTAGCTGACAAAAATATTTGGTCAGGATGAAACTAATGTTAACCCTTTACAACCACAGCAACCAGTACCACCAGCACTGCCATGGGTGGAAAGGGTTAACACTAGTCACTTTCTGACTAAACTCTTGGTCAACCCAGTGCTGAAGCGCCTTCACACCAGTGCAGTTTAGCTGGTGCTGTTCACCAGCCAAGTGGGGACATGGCTTTATAAGTGGCTTTCTTTTTCGTGTGGGGTGTTTCGGGGCAGGCTGGCAATTCTTACAGTAAATTAAAAATTATGGCGTTTCAGAATTATATCATTAGTTGTGCAACAAAACACTGTGTACTGTTAAATTGCAGTTATCATGGCCATATCTGGCCGCCAAAGCATGGACCAGTGTGTAAAGATTTTTGTCTGATAGTATATTGACCTTGTTAGAAGAAAGTATTTTTAACATGAAACAGTACCACGTGATAACAAAAATCTAACCAACCAATCATCTATTCATTACGTAAATGAATAATTGTTGATTTAGGAAATAAACATACTATTACATTAAAATGGATGAACCAGGAACTAGCTTAGGAAAATGATCGCACATCTGAATAAACTAAATAAATCTAATTTTTCAAGCCCTATGCCACACTTCATGTACAATAATACTGTTTTGAGTTGACACTTGGCACTTGGCGGGAAACCGACGCGAGCAGACGACAATTTAGGCAGGTTTTGTTGAGCTTTTATCAGCCTGATCTTTGTACGATCTTTGTCCAAGCATGAACTATTCTTTTTTTGGAGGGAACTGTGCATTATAGAAAATATTCGCTTAATCGCTGCCCTAGACAGCTTGGGGATTAAATATAGCTTGCATTATTTTTTGATTATATAAGTTTTAATAATGACTGAGGTGGTGTGTCTCTATAGATATTCTTTTATTTTTCTCCAACAAAAATAAACCAAGTTCTACGATGTTGAACCGAACCATAGATAATTAACCCCTTCCCTTTGCCACGGCATTCAGGATTTGAATTGGGCCAAAAGACTCGACCTATACTAAAACTATAAGATAAGCTATACATGAAATATGAAAAATCAATATTGAAACTTGTTTGATGAATACTGGTGTTACCACTATTATGTGAAGAGGCGTGATGTTTATTTTTTGGTCCATATTTTCATGTACATTGGCTGTACAACGTCTGGAAGATGTCTTTCATAAAAGAATAAATAAATAAATATTATATTTTTAGATATACCAAAATCATTATGGATCATTCAGGTTCTCGAAACAGTAATTGTAATTTCTTCCTTTATGATTAGCTTTGAAATTCACTATTATGACATGATTATATATGGAAAAGATGCCTCAACGCATCTGGCATCCTTTTGCTGGTGATGCCTCCGAGCATCTGGCGTCTTTTTGCTGGTGATGCATCAAAGCATCTGGCATAGTGGCATATTACATCATGATAGACCCATCATGCATTACAAATAGTTACTTTTGCTCTGACACAATACACCAACTTGAATGATGTATTTCAATGCGAAAATCAATGTCCAAGTATTTGCATTTTGACCCAAGATCTAACGCTTAAAAACAGAATTTGTTCTACTATCCATTTGGTCAACATTGCATCTGAAATCCAAGGCTCCTCTCATGTTGTACATTAAACAATCAGCACTATGGTTAGCTCGAGTAAGGCTAAAAGGAGCAAGGAAAAAGTGCCTCTTCGCCTAAAGGGCAGAGGAAACGAGCCAAGCTCTTGTCGTACGTGCATCAAAAGCACAACGAAGAGAGTTATATTTCAATGTTGATAACCCTTGATAACTGGTCAGGATGGTCTACTGTTTTAATAGATTTGAATTGATTAATTTAAAGAACTTATAGACCTTGTGCAGACAGGGTTACGTGATCACATCTTGGTGATCACCACGTGGTGATCAAGAACATGTGGCTATGGAAAAAATCAACATTTATAAATTGCAAATGATGATAATTGTTAAGTATTATTTAGTGAGTCTGTTTTAAGTTGAAGGGACATAGAAATATAAGTTCAATTCATCAAAAAGATAAATAATGATGATTTCAAATTGATCACCAATATGGCCGCTAGTTATAGTTTTAGAGCTTTAGTAATCTAAAATGTACAGTGCTTCTTTGGCAATGCAAATGTCACAGAAACACTGTTAACTTTAGAGGTTATATTTTTCCAGTGTAAGGTAGGTTATTTTATTCATTTTTGAACCATAGGCCCAAGCCTACTAAGCCTACCCCATATCAAAACCCTGGATCCCCCACTAGATGGGATTGCAAAAATATGTAACTCGAGTCACAGCACACTACTGAAAAGAAAAGTCAAGTAGTGATCACAGCCATAGTCACAGCTTTTACCTCAGGTCAACTACACAAAGAAAAGGTCTCACACACATTGGCACTTAAGGCCATATTCCACTATGCAGTGGGTGACCACTAGCAGTGATCTTTTTGGCCACCGCAAGCAATTTCAGAAACGAACATGTTGCCACCACAAGGAATCCATAATCATTTGTGGTGGCATTTGCATTGACCAAATGCAAGTACCAATGCAAGTAATATCATTATATTCCACCTTGCGCTGCTTGTTTTTACTTGCGGTGGGGCCAAACATTGCTAGTAAAACACAGATCGCAAGCAAAAGGCCGCGAGGTGGAATATGGCCTTCAGCCTGTACCTCTCTTTTTAAAATCCTCATTCCAAGACTGCATTGCTCCTAGCCTACCCCCTATTGAATCCTTGAACTGCTACTAAGATGGGATGGCAATATGTAACCTGAGTCACAGCACACACCTGAAAAGAAAAGTCAAGTAGTGATCACAGACATAGTTACAGCTTATGGCCTCCCTTTCTAAATCCTGGATCCAAACCTGCTACCTTCTTCTGGGGAGGAATAGACCCCAGTAACCCCTGCTGATCATATAAGGTGATGATAGGGGGGTCCCAGCCCTGACCAAGTGGTTCTTTGGGTTCAATTCTTGGTTGGTGCTGGGTTCACTAAGGGATGAGGTACAGCAAAAATTATTTCCAGGTTTGGATCCCCTGCTGTTTGCCTCCCCTGTCACCTTCATATCATAGATACAATCACCAAAGACAGAATTCATCCCAACTTGTTTTCGCCAAGAAAATTACTCTGGCTGTCGGTATGGCATAAAACCACCATCACTCACTCACTCACTCACTCACTCACACTCACTCACACTCACTCACTCACTCCAAATCTGCTAACGCCCCACCCACTATCGAAATCCTGGATCCACCATGAGACCGGATCGCAATAATATCTAAATGAAGTCAGAATACACAATCAAAAAGTAAAAGCCACAGAAAAATATATTACCTTAGTACAATTGCACAAAGAAAAAGTCTCAATAGTGCAATTTAACCACTTTGCCAAAACGCCTCTTTTTAAAATCATAGATCCCAGCCTACTAAGTTATACCCCTTATCGAAATCCTGGATCACCCGCTGAACGGGATAGCAATAACATGACTCAAGTCACAGCACACAACCGAAAAGAAAAGTCAAGTAGTGATCACAGACACAGTCAAAAGCTAATACCTCAGTGCAACTTGTGAATGTACATCGTTTTAGTATTCAGCCTTTATGCAGACCACCTCATTCTGAAATCCAGTATCTGCCCCTGGAGCCTGCTTAAGTATTTTTCCCCCTTGAAAAATCCTGAATCTCCCGCTAAACGGGATCGCAATAATATGACTCAAGTCACAGCACACAACCGAAAAGAAAAGTCAAGTAGTGATCACAGCCACAGTCACAGCTACTACTTCACCTACATCCGGGTTCTCCTAACGAGCCGAGACAAACAACAATTAGCGGCAGCCATTTGCAGGGTCATCGCTTGGTGCGAATTATTTTTATCACATTTTCTGAGTATTTTTTCCCAGGTGCGGAGGTGTCAAAAGAAATTAAGAGTGGGATGTATTTTGTTAGGTTTGTCATGTCTGATTGTTTTTATCTAGAGTCAATAGGATTTATTGTTTTTGTTTATCATTTGTTATCAGGGGAATGGCCTCTTATTTTGCAATAAATGTAATAAAGCAAACAAATAGTGCAACTTTTTAATATAATGATATTAATAAAATTTGACTGATCACAAACATGCAATAACCAGGTTATGGATGTGATGCTATTTTGGTTTTGTTGTCATAAACAAGGTTGATACCATAAATGACATTGTTGTCAGTTTCAGGTGCATTTTCTCCAAGCAAAGATTCAGAGCTTTTTATAGTGCACAAACATTGGCAATAGTGCACCCGTGGCCCGTCACATAATTACTCATAGATTGAGTGAGTGTTGGTTGTTTTATGCTATACTGACAGCCAGGGTCATTTTCACAGCAAAAAACAGTTGGGACGGATTCTGTCTTTGGTGATCGAATCTATGAGATGGAGGTGACAGGGCGGGCAAACAGCAGGGGATCAAAACCTGGAAATCATTTTTGCTGTACCTCATCCCTTAGTGGACCAAGCTCTAACTGGGAATTGAACCCAAAGTACCACTTGGTCAGTGCAGGGTCCCCCCTATTGTCGCCTTCTACAATCAGCAGAGGCTACTGGGGGCCTTTACTTACCTGGACCCCAATGGGGTTAATGACTCATATAGTATGTGCAAAATTAAGGTGAGCCGACCAAAAAACACCCACAAGAATTCTGTGCCACAAGAAGTTAAAACATCCACAATAACAAAATTTGCTCACTTGAGTATCTTAACTCTCGTGGCACAGAATTCAATTTTTCAACCATTAAAGTGTTCCAATGGCCTTCTAACATACTTTAAAAAGTATTGTATATAAATGAATATATTATAGAAATCAATTTAGTATGGTTTTCATGTCCAAAAGTTCTCTTGGATGTTTCTCGGGGAAATTTTCTTCTTGTGGACATAGAATAACCTCCACGAGAAATCGTGGATGTTTTTTGGTCTGCACCCAAGGTGTTTTAAATAATTCAAAATCGTTAGGACTTTCTCAATTTGCATGTGTTTCCTTCTTTCATTTGAACTCCTCTCTCTTAACAACCATACTAATTAACGTAAGAAGAAACCTTAGATAAAACATTCAATTTATATCTATGCATACACAGTGTGAGATGTATCATTCATTTATTATTAAATTTTTGAGTTTGATTTTGAAAATGACAAAATAAAATGTCATTCATCTGAATGTTTTAAAATGGACAATACACATAATGACACAGATATGAACACTTAATGCAAACGAGCGTCGTAAAAAAACAACCCGGTAGTATAACACCCAATTACAACTCCGATTTTCCACTCTTAAACAATTCTAGGATCACTTATTCAGGGAATCCCAAGTACACTTGTCCTGAGATCAATTTTCTATTGGAACACTCTTTCCGAGCGGATCAAGTTCTCCCGACAAGATTAGGTCATTTCAAAACAGTGTAAGATTGGTTATTAATACTTAAAGACCGTCTGAAATAGCAGGTCTAATCTTAAAGGATGGAAATTCAGTCCATAAACAGTTTAAAAGAAACCTTCTATTTGCTGGCAATCAGGTTTCGCTGGGCAGTGTGTGGAGTAAAGGCAGGCCTGAGTATGATGTTTAGTTTTTGCAGGGGGCGCTCACAGCAAGGTCATTAATTTAGTATTTAGGAGGAGTTATTAGTGTGTATTGCTGGATTGATCATCGTATTACATCATACAAATGTTGAGGATCATTACATCAATAGTCCTATGTATTTACTGTTATTGTTCGGCAGTAGTTCCCAATAAGTAATGGCCGCTATCAATTGTACTGGGATGAAGAATGATTTTAATATGAATTTTGAATCATAAAACCGAGCCTATTGGTTATTGTCTGACTGGTAAGTCTTAACTATGACATCTTCATATCAAATTATAAGTATCTGGTAAAGATATGACATACTTTCACTCGGATCCTATATCATCTCTAAAGCTGATAAAATTAATATTGCAGAAAATGTTGCGAATAATGTTCCAAATAACCTATATCATTACATTATTTTTCCTCTCTCCCTCCTTTGGGGTTTTAATGATAATTTCCAGTCAAAAAGGAGTGGCTTGTCCCCCTAGATGCAAAACTGATTGGTTCAGGCAACTTTATTAAGAAGTATTCAACGTTCTATATTCCTTACTTATAATTAGATGTGAAAATTTTTTTTTCTTTTTTTTTTTATTTCTGAGTTCCTGTGATTACAAGTTCTTCCATCAGATTTTTGTGTTTTTATATAACCAAACAATGTTGTACAATCAAACATATACGCAGGATATCCCTGTTTTACATAATATCTTTACAATCATACACATTATTTACATTTAATGCAACAATGTCATTCTAATTCATAACAATCTTTCACATTATAACTTCATTTGATAGGTTAATGTAATACAGTATAAACCACTGAAGTCATGTCACCAAAGTTTCTTTGTGCTCTTTGTTCACCAAGTCAAGCTTTGGAATCTTCTTTCATTTCATACATAGTCCAGGAGCCAAATCCTGAAATCTGTCAAAATAAGGATTTACCCTCCGCGGTGAGCCCCCTGGATTTTTTTGATTTTTTTTCAACTTATAGCATCCTAGGGACCATGAATCAAGGCGGTTCCAAAGAATTTAGGTATGCGAACACTGTGTAATTACGCGATTTGTGGTTAATTAGCAAAAATTAAAAAAACTCGTTATTTCTTAATTTCTCAAGGACTATGTAAGATATGATAATATGCTATTATGTCATCTGAAAGGTTTTTTTTTTCCTGATTTTTCGGTATATTGTTTGTTATTGTCATTAATCATGGCAATGAGTAATTAAAGAAAAACTGTTGTTTTAGTCAAAATCATTATAACTTAAGGATCCAAGGTTAAACTTTGGAATTGATAAACCAAGTCCTAGGTATATGTAGAGGGGATCTTTAGGCAGTTTTTAAAGAAGGTTGCATCTGATTTCATTAGAAATATTATGTAGATTTCATTTTTTGCTGATTAAATTCTAACCAACTGTTGGTTCATTTTGCACTTATATTCTAAAAGGAGAGATGATATCATGAAAACAACACAATATATCCTAAAGAGATGGGAAAAGGATAATCATTGTCTCCCTAAGCTGGTATTTCAGTGCTTTTTGAGCCATTTGGGCACATGCATGTAATATAGTGGCTGTTTGGAGAGCATTTTGGATCACAGTGAGAGATGTGTCACAATAAAACTATGGTTTGAGTAAGATTTCTTTCCTCAGTAAAATACCATGATTATGTCTGTTTTATTAATTTGTTTTGTTTTATTAAACCATCTTATTAGGGGCCTTGCATTAAGTATGTATGCATCGAGGGGGGAAAGGAGGTATGAAACTTTTGAAAATGTGCATACTTTATAGTACAAATCTAATGCATACTTTTGCCCAAGGGGGTGGGGGGTCTGAGATTTTTGAAAATGTGTGTACTTACTAAATGGAAGGCCCCATATAGTTTTCTCTATTTCATGCTGACAAAAGAAGAGAAAAAAGCTTGTAGCAGACTTGCCCATTACCTGCCCCAATCCATGTTTCTCAGGGTATACATGGGGAACCTCCAAGTATTACTTCAAAGAAGAGGTGAGTCCCAAAAAGTATGTAGGGTTCTGAATTTAAAAAAAACAGTCCTTGTATCAATATGCCAATTGCAAAAAGACCAGGGATGTTATTTGTTGGACTTGATAGGTATGTTACCTCTGTCAAATGTTTGATTTTAACAAATTACTAGATTGCACTTTAAAATCTAGGATTCTAGACCCATGTGTCTATATAAATGAGTAGCTTGCCTTGACCCTACACAAAATGGATATCTAATATTTTATGGGTTACTGGTATTAGTAATTTGATATCAAATTATAATCATGGTCACAGTTTATTTCATAAGAGCCAAACTTCCAATCCTTCCAAATTACCAATACAAGATCTGACCAGACTATGGTCATGCTTCACTCAGATTCATCCTACCAACTAATAGGATTCTGCCATATATCCAATTTTATCATGAGGTGTACCAGGGGGACTGAGACCTCTGTGTGTGTGTATACATATCAATATCATTGGCAAGACCTCAAACAAATATCAAGATCTGAAACAATACAGCAGTACCTGCTATAGCTTTCTATTTCAAAATTACAAGTTCTTGGCCATTACTGATTTCCCAATATTATCTAGCAGCATTACTACATTGAGCAGCATGTGCACAGCAGCCTTGATATGAGATCATAACCATGACACTATGGTATTAGGAGATTATACAAGATTATACAAATTGCTGTGATTCTGGTTGTAGCCTCAAACTTTCAGTTCTCTAAGCCTCGGAAACAATATTATTCCCTTATCAAAATATAACTGACCATTTTCATTTCTAAACTGCTATGAACAAGGATCCAATTTCCTTAACCTACAGCAAGACACAGCTTATAGTTAGGTACTAAGGGAAAAGTCAATTATGATAAATACTCAGAGACCAAAGACTAAGGGAGTCATTACTCAAATAAATAAATAACCTTCTAATCTATGATCAGTTCTAATAATCCAAAACTTAATACTTAGTCTTTGATCCAAAAGGGTATAAAGCTAACTGAGCACTGAGCCCACACAGCCTGGATCTGTGAACCCTCAAGTAGAAGCAAAAGGATGACAATGTTTAATTAGGTAGATTGGTGGGAGGATGTTAACTAAAGTACAGCAGGTGGTCAGCAATCCCACAGTTTAGAGCACACTATATAGGTCTGTAGTGTGTTGTACCATGGGGGCTGCCCTTATCCCCCAGTTCAGGTCACTCTGGGGAAAGGCTAGACCTCTCCACCACTGATAAGCTTCTAAAGATCCACTACCTTCATTTCACTGCTGTAAGGCAACATTGTCTAAACAGTTAAAGTTATCATTTTATCTCACCAGTTGCAGTGATGAATCCCATGCTCCTTTTGGAATCATATGTGATAAAATGGAATAATAAGACAGTTATAAGTCGCCAAAATTTAAGCCTGCCCCACCCTCTGAGGGATCCTTTATTAGGATAAGAACCCTAGTCTGCCATCTTTATCATTCCTCTGTCTTTCCAGGCCTTATCTGTTCCCAGGTATGAGGGAAACATTGGACACTGGGGCCAGCAATAGGGGAATTTAAAAGAGTATTATGGCCTACAAGTCCCACTCTCCCTATAGGAACAGGGTTTAATGATGAGTGGGTACAGGGGTATGTAAATAGAAGATTACAGCACATTATTATGTCAATGTGTGAATGTTTGGCAATATAAGGAGCCACCCATACCCTTTTGAGTAAATAATTCAATGACTATACTAGTTTGATCAGGCAACAAAAATGAGCTTGGCTGCAAATTACATGGACAAATATTTCTTGCTAATGTAAATTTATTATACAGCTCCAATGTTGTCAACAGTGTCCCAAATGGCTCAGAAAGCACTGAAATACCAGCTTAGGGAGACAATGATTAATCGTTTTCCATCTCTTTAGGATATATTTTGTTGTTTTCATGATATCATCTCTCCTTTTAGAATATAAATGCAAAATGAACCAGCAGTCGGTTAGAATTTCATCAGCAAAAAATGATATCTACATTATATTTCTAATGAAATCAGATGCAACCTTCTTTAAAAACTGCCTAAAGATCCCCTCTAAGCCTACCTAGGACTTGGTTTATCAATTCCAAAGTTTAACCTTGGATCCTTAAGTTATAATGATTTTGACTAAAACAACAGTTTTTCTTTAATTACTCATTGCCATGATTAATGACAATAACAAACAATATACCGAAAATTCAGGAAAAAAATTACCTTTCAGATGACATATAACATATTATCATATCTTACATAGTCCCTGAGAAATTAAGAAATAACGCGTTTTTCATTTTTTGCTAATTAACCACAAATCGCGTAATTACACAGTGTTCGCATACCTAAATTCTTCGGAACCACCTTGATTCATGGTCCCTAGGATGCTATAAGTTGAAAAAAAATCAAAAAAATCCAGGGGGCTCACCGCGGAGGGTAAATCAAGATTTTCAGATTTGGCTCCTGGACTAACAGAGTTGAAGGCTAAACGACCAGCAAAGTATTTTCATTCCGTCAAAGGCATTATGACAATATCTCTAACCTTCGAATGGTAGACATGAAACAGGATTTGACATACCAAGAACAGCTACCTAGGGTCAGACAACAAGGATGTTCAGTAATAAAACATCCTGTAGAAACTAATTTCTGAATGTGGCATTTTCCCAAGGCCTTTTGAATGCTTAACAAAATGTCACAATATCACTGCTGAAGGTTGACATGAAAGCATGCCTGTGATTAGCTTCAAAAGAATACCTTTAAGTTGTATAGATGTGTGTGGTATTCTGGTTCCATCACATTCAAAGTCCCATTAGGATTACAATTGTTTTTGTATTAAGAAGAGAATTATATTTGGGTCTGTCCTTATGCAAGTTGAATTCAAATGGCAATTGATAAGCTGAAGTCTATTAATGAGAATACTTCTCTGAAAACACCCTGTTCAGAATATACTTTTCTATAATAGCTATGCAGTTTCTCTCGCTTTAATTGAGTATAGATTATATTAGTTAGAAAATAATTTTCAATAATACTGCCCTATGTCTCTTCACCCTGTCCTGTTCTCCCCCAACCTGGGATTGCCCTTCGTCGACCCTGTTCTCCCTCGATTCTGCCCTCCCTTTATCCTGCCCTGTCCTCCATCTACCCTGCCTACCCCTGCTGCCCAGCCCTCCCTTTGACTTGCTATGCCTGTCATGTTCTGCTTTGCCTTCCCTCTACCCTCCCTATATCCTCCCACTACCCTCCCTCTACCCTTCCTATATCCTCCCACTACTCTCCCTCTGCCCTGCCTCTACCCTGCCTCTACCCTCCCTCTACCCTCCCTCTACCTTCTCTCTACCTTCCTTCTACCCTGGACTGAATTCCATTTACTCTTCTTCATCATCCATTTACCCTTCCCTTTCCTCCATGGCCACTTACCATGCCCTGTCCTCCCTCTGCTCTGACTTTCCTTTGCCCTGCCTTGTCCTCCCTCTACCTTGAACTTTCTTCCCTCTACCCTGCCTACCCTCCCTCTGCACTGGCCTCCTTCTTCCCTGCCCTATCCTCCCTATACCCTGCCCCGTCCTCTCTTCCTCCGACGTGTGATCTTTTTCTGAGAGCTTTCAGATTACCTGATATATGCATTACTTCATTTTCAAATGCGTGAGATTTAGCATAAATATATATAATTTTGTTGTTGTTTTCAAGCTAGCTAAGATGTGAGTGTGAGTTTTTCTATGAGTATGCAAGTGTATGAGTTACACGTGTGTGTGTGTGCATGCATATATATGTGTGTACGCATGTTTATGTGTGTGCGTGCATACATGCACATGTATGTGTGCATGCATGAATGCATGCATGCATGCGTGCTTTTGTGTTCTAGTATGCCTGTGGCAGAGTAAAATGGCTTTGTCTTTCCGTGCAAGAGATGGTGTGGTTACATAATACTTACGACCTAACAATGTAATACATCAGCCAAATTAGCTATAGATGATATCCATACTAGCATATTGGTCATCAAGAAACCTCCCACCTCAATATCACAAAGACATCATTGTTTAATTCGCCACACAGTTTTCTGTTCTGGAAAAAATCTATCCCTGGACTTTGTCGCATACAGTATTGCCTTTGTCCTGCCTTATATCAGAATAATTAGCTTATAATTACTGTATGGTGGTTGATATACTAAGTAATTATATAGGAAATGCCCAAGGAACCTCATTTGTCTTATAGTGCAACAGTTATGAACTGGTTATTAGCCTAATTGCCTCTGACACCTCTCTGCATTGTCTTTGTGTAAGGTGTTTATGCAATATTCTGCATACCTAGTGTCTTTAGGTGATTAGGGTAGTATAGTATTGCATGCAGTCTATGTGAGCTTATGGGTTTATTGGATAATATGAGAATCGAGCATGTCCACTCCCTGTGGCGTGCACTCGAGCAAACTAATGAAATTGTGTGCGTTCGCACATGTATGCCTTTGTGATACTTTCTCCTTATTTGTTTGTGTAGGCTTTTATTAGTTTAATTGACATTGGATTCGTATACTTTGTGACAAGTATGCAGGAAATCAATGCCAATGATATTTTAACTAGAAATCTTACGAAAATAGCAGATTGATTGATGACACAGACTCCTTGTGTGTGAAGAATGAATTCTGTAATTTTCATTTTTGGGTTGGCTTGACCATTTATGTAATATGAGAGATATTTACAGATAATCTCACAAATACTTGTGTCCAATTCTCAATGGAAGACTACTTTATCTTGTGATAACATTCTGTTCCTTAAATCGCAGCACTTTGAGAACATTTGTTTTAATGAAGTTGATTCGAATCACATATAAATCTCTGCAAATAACTTTCATAGAATTCTTAAATAGCATTGCTGATTTTCACTGGTTATCTTTAAATGAAAAGAAAATATTGGTTTTATATCACCTTAATGGATCGAATTGAAGCTTGTTTTCATGGCGATTAGTGCCTGGACAGACCAATGTATCTTTGTGACGCAGTTTTCGTATGTGTTTTTCAAACTTCATGGACGTACATTTTTGTGTTTTTTTTTGTAATTTAACATGCATTGTGATCGTGTTGTATTCAAAGGTGTAACATTATTCCCCAAACACTGGTTGTTTTTGTCTTGTTATTTTATCTACAACAATAACAACATTTGTTAACAAATGTGGGATAGGTAAAAGTAGTTTTATCATTAGATAATAAAACAAAAATGTTCTTATATGCTCGAACTCAGAAATATATCTAGCTATGGGTTCCTATTAGTTGTAGATAAACTTGTATCTCAATCTTGTGCAATAGGAAACATTTTCATTCTGAAAAATGAACGTTATTATTATGACACCCAACATTGAAATAATCTGTATTAGCTTGTGCCTTGAAGTATTTTCTCAACTCATCACTATAATAAAGTTAATCACTATGTAAAGCCCCCATACACACTAAACTGAATCGATGCAGGATTCAACTGTCTCTACCAAATAATTATCAGTAAATATCATTGCACCGATCGAAGTTTTGATGGATTGCCTATCATTATGGTGTATTGAAAAGTTTAAGGTTGGCTGGCTAATTTAGTAAAATTGTACAATTTCAGGGCAGTGGTTATACGCGCGACAGTCGCGCACGCGGACGTAGCGTATATAGAATTTCTTATACCTGCGAACACAAAGTCCGCCCATACAGATAATGCTTACATACGCAGGCATTAGATAAAGTGGCGTGTATTGTATTTATACAATATTGTATGTGTAGAAATTAGATAAAACATAGAAATAAAGAAAGAAAAAGGGGATTCGGGGGCTCAGCCCCCGATTTACAAATAATATGATGACATGAAAATGAGGTACATACGCGTGTATAGCCCCGTCTATATACATGGACACAACCCCGCGCATACACACCTACCTGTATGCGCGGACTTTATAGCCCCGTGTGCACACGGCTCCCAGGACACGCGGACCTTACACCCTAGTATACAAAAAATTCCACGTGCGCGGCCTTCTGATTCTATACCCGCGCATATAACTCCAGCCCAATTTCAGTGCTCATCATTCGGCTAACGTAATGAAAAATTGCCTAGTGGGTATGCCGCCTAAAGATGTTTGCTGATATAAATGTGTACTTCCATCTAAATTATCCAAACATAAATGGCGTTGTTTCTGAAAATGAAAACACTTATTTTGATTACTTCAGCGAAAATTATTCTATAAAAGAGACATTAATGATTAGGATAACTACAACAACGTTAAAGAATGTCATTTCCTAAAATTAAACTAGAATCTACTATAAGACCAATCCTCACTCCTAGTTCAATAAGGCAGTTTATCCTGGCTTACTTCTAACAGAAGTACTCTATAGTATGAGTGTGAAGTGGTGAGCACTCACTCTGAGTAGCTCAGAGCAGCTTAATCTGCTCCCAGACCTTTAGTGTTGAGGTACCAGTGGGAGGCCATTCTGGGCTAATACTGAGGAGGTGGGGAGGCATCTGATTGGGGAAAGGTGGCCTGCCTCACTAAAAGTAGGCTGATTAATGGAAATGAGGCTCAGTTCTGAGAAGGGAGAATGTGTGTGGTTCCTGAGGGGTGGGGGTTGGGGGAAATTTACTGGTGGTTCTGTGTAGAGCACTGGGGAATAGTTAGCAGATGGTCAGATAGTAGAGAACATTGGGCCATACCATAGAAATTTCGCGATAAGTATTGCAAGTAAAAGCACATGCATAAAACGTTCACGATACTCATAAAATTATCGCCAAGCCCTCAAAGCAGTAACGTGACGATAATTTCAAAATATCGAGATTTTAAAAATAGTTTTTTTCCCAAAGAGTAATATAAGAAAATATATGTATGTGTCCAAGGAATGATGCTATGTTGTTCGTTGATTAACAAATACATTTTAGGGAAAAAATCTGTGTGGTGATTAAATCTTTTGAAATCGTATCGTATCCTAAACGCGATTATCACACATTTTTTTATGGAATGCTATTGAAGTTTTTTGTTCTTTTTTCGTTTGTTATATTGGTTGTATGTTTCAAAGAAATATTTCTATACAAAACAAGAACGAATGCAATGGTGGCAGCATAAAGATTTGTCTGTAGAATACAGCTTAATCATAGTCGACGTGAGCTTAAAATCGTTAGCATAAAACACGGTATTTCTTCTTGGAAATTTGTAATGCTACATTGATAACTCTGGTAAACTATAGAGATATTTCTGAAGACAGTAATTTTCAAAAGAATGGAAAATAATTGTAAATGCGATCACAATGAAAGAACGTATACGGCAAAATGACTTTGGTCATTCAACTACCAAAAGGAACGTATCCTCTTTCAATTTGGCTGTGGGTTAAGAATAATCATGCTACCACCTCCTTTAGTGTATGCAAATTCATAAAAGGAATCATATATGGATGAAAACTGACAAAACAGCTTGGCAACATTTAGAAAATTTAAGCTGGAAGTCCCTTTAAGGTTGATGAACGGTACATCAATTATGGCATTGTTCTGCATGGAGCACCACCCACTACAGGTTTTTAATCTGCTGACGGTTAGGTCTTTTGTTCAGGTCAGTGTTTTGGTCTCCTCTTTGAGTAATAAACAAGGACTCCTTTGTTTTCTTCATGATCCGGGTCGCAGATAAAATGGAAAAAAGGAACACTCAAAACATGTGAAGGATGACTGCAACAATGGTCCTGAGCATCAATTGAAAGAATGTAACCGTGTTACAAGGATTGGTGCTTAATTCATGGCATGATTCCTCGTGAGGAAAAAATGTAGTTACAGGGTATCATGAATTTCTCTTAGACCTAGATACAGCATAATATATCATGAATTTCTCCTAAATTTAGTTACAATGTATTATACATTTCTCCTAAACCTAGTTACAGGTTTACTCTGAATTTCTCCTAAACCTAGTTATGTTTTATGAATTTCTCCAAAACCTAGTTACAGCATATTATGAATTTCTCTTAAACCTAGTTACAGCATATTATGAATTTCTCTTAAACCTAGTTACAGTGTAGTATGCATTTCTCCTAAACCTAGTTACAACGTTTTATGAATTTCCCCTAAACCTAGTTTTAGCGTATTATGAATTTCCATGTGCAATGGTAGGCACACACAAAGCAAGTGCACTTATAGAACGTTAATTTCAACCAGACATAAACACACACAGAGATAAAATACGTATAGGTCTATCATATAACTATTCATATAACACAGACTGTCTGGCAAAATCTCACACGATTATCTTTTTTAACAAAAAATCTGATCGCTCCGTTTTTAACCACGTATCTCTACGCCTAGGCTAAACCAAACAGACCTCTTTTGATGTGCAAGATCACTGAAACAAGATGTGAACTGCCACTCATGAGCAAAATTTAATGGCATCATACATATTTGATCATGACACCCTACTTCAGGAGAAAACCTTGCAGCTCTTCCCATTAACTTATCCTCCCGTTTTAATTGGATTTTCTAAAGAAGAGGTACACCTAGGAAATTGGTAATCATACTGGGGACATTGTTCTACTGTAGCTTCAAGCAGGGACTTTATCAAATAACAATAGATCTACTTCTATTGGAGTGTAATAGGGTGAGGTAGAGGAGCCCTGACAGCTTCATATAACTGGCAAAGTAATCATTACAGGCCTAAGCTGTGTTGGTAAATAAGGTTGACTGATAAGGAAGATGTTTTTCTGGAATACTCAGGAGTAATTATCGTCAGCTTAGCAGGTTCTATTATGTCTATAATGTCTATTATAAGGAGCGCGGTTGAGAGGAATGAAACAAAAATTTACACCATTGACGCGCCTACCTATCTATTTATATAATAATCTATCTATCCCTGAAATTGTGTGTGTGTATATGTATAAGTACATATGTATGTATATGCAGTAATGTATACACGGGTGTAGGGATGTACATCTCATACAAGATATAAGTAATAGAATCATTTTCTTAGTGATAACCATTGTAGTGATCATGACCATGTGGCCATGAAATAAATCTAAAGTTTATCATCCTAAATAATAGTAACGGTCGTTTCAGTGAAATCATTGTTAGCAAATTTGCTATAAAAACTCATCGTGCATGCTTCAGAAGTGTAAATAATCATGATAATAACTTGATCACCAATATGACGACCACCTTATCCTGGGACATTCTGACGTCATTTGCACAACATTTAGGGATAGGGAAGCACACGTCCATGAGAGGAGTAAAAGTAGTACAAGATGCACTGATAATCCCATCGGCGAGTTCATTCTAATTTCCAGTTCAAACTAAAGCCTCTATTTCACTAGAGATGTTTCTGACTGACAGTATTATGGTGATTTATTAGTTATCTTTAATACTATGCAGAAGAGGGATGCATCCCGTATACCTTTGAAAGAGAACTAAAACCCCTTCCCAATGATATAGAACACGTTCACAGCTACCACCTATTTCAACTGCCGATTTATGAAATCAGAATTAAAATCAAGTAGCAGAACACATTTTTGAATCAAGATGATTTCTAGGTTAGTTGTTTAGATTGCTATCCTATCTACTATCTAACACATAATTTCTTCAGAATAGTAGTCCTTTTTTCAGACCAAGATATTTGAAATCAAAGTTACCCCTACCTGTTGCTATATACGGCTCTGTTGCTCTGTTATTTTTGCGACGATAAAAGTCATTCTCTTCAGGCAAGGGGAGCTAACTCAAGTGGTAGAGCGCTCGCTTAGCATGTGAGAGGTACCGGGATCGATACCCGGGTTCTCCAGCCTACTTATTTTCACATTATAATTAGGAGATTGACTGTTATACAAGTTCTCTCCTCTTCCCAATGTCCCCAGCGGGTATAGAACCCAGCCTATTGCCACTCCAACTCCTACTCCCCTCACTCCCCCATCTCCACGCGTGTCCAGTGGGATGCTGTCAGCACAGGGTCTGTCATCGCGCAAAGCAGACACTGTCCTTTTTTTCAAACTTTTGCCTGTAACTCTATTCATCAAAACTATATATAGTAAGCGAGTGAAATGTTGCTAATCTTGTGGAGATCATGAATAATTCAAAAAAATGATTCCTCGAATATTTCGATTTTTTACAATTCAATGAAGAGTAAAAGTGTTCCCTTCCCATCCGAGGGTCCCCATGAAACTGTCTTGTTTGAATAAAGTGGATGTGGGGCCACTTGAAACTCATAATTTATGCCTGAACTCAGCTGGTTCCCTCAGTCCCCTTATTACACTGTTTACAAATCCGTAGTACAGTTGGATTAGCTGGTTTACACTACCACCACTGGTTACTGGTGGCACACAGTGTGGAGCAACCGCACTGCATCTGCCAATGAAGCAACATTGTGTTCTTAGTAGTGGGTAAAAAGCCAATACTATGTCTCTTATTATAATTGTGATATTGGTGAATTCTCTCAGGTGAGGGGAGCTAGCTCAAGTGGTAGAGCGCTCGCTTAGCATGTGAGAGGTACCGGGATCGATACCCGGGTTCTCCAGCCAATTTATTTTCACATCAGACAGTAAAACCGTAACTCCACTTTGGCGATGAAGAATTCTGTTCCACCCGGTGACGAAGGGTCCTCTGAAGCCACACACCGCCAGACAGGCTGGCGCCGGGTAATTATGGAAGCCATGTGTCGCCCGGCGACGAACTTTGGCGACGGGGTGAAAAACCTGCAACGTGGGCGACAAACCCTATCAAACCTGTTTGATTTCACGCCCAGAAAACCCGGCGACAAAAGGGAATTGTCGCCAGACAGAATGGCATCAACAACATGGGCGACGTACCATGTTTGGGTACACTTGTCGCTGGTACTTTCGTCGCCGGGTGTATCTTAACGTGGCGATAAACCTTTGTGTCACTGGACGACGGGTTTTTGGTCGCCGGGCTAAACCCGTCGCCCGGCAACATACCTATATCGCCGGGGTCCATCGCTCAAGTGGAGACACCGCTTGAGGAAAACGAGCCGAAGATTGTGCTTTGACCCTGGATACGAGCTGTGAATACAGAACGTTATTGCAAGAACCCAAAGGGGAATGGACATATATGTGTCTTTTATGTACTCACAGTACGTATTCATGGTCGTATAGCACTTTCCATTCCGCAAAAGTTCTTTTACTTTATTTTACTTTACTCAAAGACTTGGTCATTAGTAGTGTTTGAAGACATCTTAATACAGCTGAGATGTTATTGAATGTGTGGATAATAATCTGGTACAGAAAAGAAAATGTAGGCCTATACACTCTTTACAGAAACCCATATATATATATATATATATATATATATGTGACGTTCTCTGATAGGTCGGGGTTGCCGATTCCTATAGCAGAGGAACGTGGGAATTGTTTCGGGTCTCGGGCAGACGGAGAATCCGGGCAAAGAACCGAGATGTGATATTTTCAGAGTCGTGCCTTGCGCACGAGGAGGGGCTGAGCGAATCGGTCGGGAATCAGTACTCGCTGTCAGACGGAGGACTGTGGGGGAGGGAAAATATGGTAGGGGTAAGGGAGAGCTGCGGTTCATCTCGCTCTATCTCCAGGGCCGGTGTTCACCTCGATAGGGCGGTCCACCCCGGATTCCGGTCCGCGAGGTCGTCAGGCCGACGGTCGCCTATTGTTTGGTAGCGTGGGGCCGAGCCAGTCGCGCTGTCGTTCCCGCGGACTTCGGGTCCCCGTTCCGCATTTCGGGCCTTCGTGCCGTTCCGTGCCTACGTTTCCGGGACCCCATCCAGGCCAGTTTCGGGCCTTCGCGCCCTTACCCCGGTCCTTCGGTCCTTCGGTCCTCATTCCCGTTCCTTGGGCCCTCGGGCCCTCGTTTCGCCTAATCACCTTGAACTTCTGCTATTTTACTCTAACTTCTGGTTAATTAGCTCGTATCAGCTCATCTCAGCGGTTGTTTAAGGGAAGAAGACACGTCTGGACACAAGGAGAACTGTGAAAGAACTCTGTTTATTCGGGCCTCACCGCCCCTTTATATACTCTAGAGGTTAGCCCTGATTGGCTGCTTTTGGTCACGTGGTTTACAACTGACGTCACTTCCGGTTTACATTCTCGCTTCCGGTTTACATGTCACTTCCGGTTTACATTCTCGGGTTTCGTTCCTTTACACTTTCGTTCCTTTACACTTTCGTTCCTACTTACATATCCGGGCCTCTTTTTCGGGCTTTTACACTTTCGTTCCTTTATGCTTTCGTTCCTTTACACTTTCGTTCCTTTTATTAACATATATACTTTTTGTCATATTACCATACTTTTCTTATTTTGGTCTCTTTACATATTTGGATGAATAGGCATTCATCACATATATATGACAAGCTCACTGGGATGAGAGATAGGCCGGTATTCAATGCATTCTGCAACGAGGACACTCCATCATGAAAATAGTGCATGAGAATCGTCTCCTTTATGAAGGTAGGGAACTTGCGTTATGAAGGTAGAGAACACAGGACTTAGATTAATACACGCTACAGTGCAAAATGGTCCGGCGTTTTAAGCTGATCCCATCCTGGCAGCAGCCGGGAATCTGAGGGGGTTTTAGGTAAATCAAGGGGGTTCCATGCAGGAGTGAGGGGTTCTGACCAGCATTGTTTTATATTTGTAGTTAAGTTACATACACTTTCAAAAAATCGAGGGGGTCCCAGACACCCCCCATCCGTGGTACGCCACTTGTGACCTAGTGGAGGCTACAACCAGAGGCCTTGCATGTATGCATAGGATATATCGAGACTGGAAAGCTTGTCTATGGCCCTATTTGACCATTTCCCTGGTGACTGGTTGGATCCCAGCTAGTCAACCATGACCAGGGTCTGGCCATTACCAATGTATTTTGTGAATAGTTCAGTGGCAGCCCTCAATGCAGCATTACCATGGCCATAATGGTCAAGCAAAACCCAATCCAACCACAGCCCAGGTGGTAGGCTTGTAGTGCATAACAGGTTTTCCTCCGGCTTTCCACCCAGCTAACAATTTTACGTTGCTACAACGTTGTTACAACATAACAGTTTGGTTGTAGCAACGTTGCAAAAGGACGTTGTTACAACATAAATTTGTGGACTCCCAGAAAGGTTGCAGCAACGTTGTACCCAACATTGTACTGCAACCATTTCACAACTTTCTTACAACTTTGTTATTTTGTTCTTTTTTACGCACTGTATATTCAATATTGATGAATATTATATAGGTTTGGTAATACATTTGCACTGACATATTTCTGTTCCCTAGTGATGACACCATTTTATGATGTCCTTAAATCATTATATACAAATTATAAAAAATGTTTTATAAAATATATATAAAAAAACATAATAATAATTATGAAAGTATGGGCAACCTTTATTTATCATTCTATCATTTTTATTTCATAGTGCATTTTGCAGCTACAAATCAATATATTGATCAAATATATTGGATCATGTCAGGTTAATGACCTGTTGCATTTACAATCTAATACTCTCAAGACTGAAAACCTCTACCTTGTTGACAACATACAAAAAAGGTGTTTTACTTAAGTTTTTATTTCAGTTCCTCTCCTGATATCATAATATATTATAAAATTGTGACATAATGTATATGAACAATGCTCCCTTATTCAGTCTATGTTATTGATGCATTTTATTTGAAAACAAACATCAAATTCTTGTCCAAATTGGCATAAAACAAAAAACGTTTTTCCAAATTTACACTTTTTAGACAGTGGTGCCACCTGTATGTTTATTTCATGTCTTCCTTACAACGTTGTGACAACATTGTGAAAGTTTTGTTGTCAGAACGTTGTGAAAAAGACGTTGTGACAACGTCACTTTGAAATGTTGCAAGTATGTTTTAATAAAACGTTGTGAAATATATGTTGTGGCAACGTTGCTGCAACGTTTTCTATTTGAAGTTGTTAAAAGGTAATTTAGCAACGTGCAGGCAATGTTATTTTACAATGTTATTATAACGTTGTAATATAACGTTGTTCTTTGAGGTTGTAGCAACGTTGCCGGGAGGTACTCCAAGAACATTACCAAAATACAACCTAAACACAACGTTGCATTCACGTTGTGTGTTTGCTGGGCAGTCTCGATATATACTCTATACATGCAAGGTTTCTACTATAACGCTGAGACTATTCTCGTTTGGAGAGAGTTATGTTGCGGAGTGACCTTCCTCACTGATTCATACACAGCACTGGTATGCTAAAAAGTAGAAGAATGGAAACCCTGTAGGGTTCCGGTGAAAGCATCTACAGTGTCTGTAGCTGCGGTGTTTCTCTTCTTGGTAATACACTGGGGGGATTTCAGAAGGGTGTGTTGGCCTAGTCTTAGGTCCAGATATATCTGCTGTGCTCTTGTTCGTTTAATCAGGGTAATGGACGCAACCCTAACCTTTATGAATTAATGTCAGGGTATTTTTCTCTAATGATTTTCGTTACTCTTTCTTTTGAAAAGGAGACATAACTAAATGACCATATTGTTTCGCTGGCTGCAAAATCTATTTTCAACGATAAGCACTGAAAAAAGTAGGGAAAAGGACCTCATTCAAACTTGGTATTTCCCTGACTTTATAGCGTCTATGAAATATCCATATTGCCGGCTGATTTAGAAAGGATTTGAAAAATTATACAATCCAGCGTTGTTTTGGTTTTGGAGGGTGTACGTGGCTGCTTTCCGATCCCTAATGTTAATGTTTTTGTTTCAGTTTACCTCGTCTATCACTTGTCACACAATTCAAGATTTGGGGTATTTTATTTTTGGAACGATAAGCGGAAAGGGGTTATTTTGATATGAGTAAGCATGTATTTCGTATTTAGGTGGACCCACAGAAGATCTTGCATTGTATTCAAGGGAGGTGTGAAGGCAGGATTCCATGCCCCTACTCATCTCTTCTTAATACACAGGAGATTTGACCAATCGACAAGGCGGTATTCCCAAACGGATATGGTCGTGAGGGACAGTGGGGCTTCCCCACTCCAAGTGTACCACAGATAGAAATAAAGATAATTCTGCTATAAATCTAAGAGAAAATCATACAAGTAACATAACGTTGCTTCCTATGAAATGTCTGGCTATAGGGATTTATTTGCCAATCAAAACCCACTTTGATGGGATTTGTTTAGAATGGTTATAAGGATCTTTAGGATTCTCATCAGTTTTCTAAAACATCTGAGCCCATTACTTTTTCAGATAGAGTAAAAGGTTCTTTTTTTATCGTATGGGGTCTTTCATTCAGTATAGGCCTACATGTACGCATCAAGGAAGGGTGGGAGGTGTCCCCGGAGGTGTCACTTTTTAATTTAGATATGTGTACATTTTCCTGCACACATTTAATACGTACTTCTACTAGCTAGAAATTGGTCATAATTATTGTATAAAAGTGTAGAATTGACTTATGTTGTAAAATGATTGAAGAATGTAATGATTTGCTGGCTAAGAATCAATAATGTATATATTGGAATGAAATTGGAATGGAATTGGAATGAAACTACAAAGGTACAAAATCACAAAATAATGTGTTATTGGAAGCGACGTCATGTGGGTTATGTGATTGTAATTGACCAATGGGAAGAAACTTGTAGCTATATAAAGGCACGTTGATGCACAAAATCTACCTCTTCTTCCTGGAATAGACATCTTCTTTACTTAGCCAGAACATAGGATCTTGATAAATGGGAGTTCTCCGACGAGTAAAAGCCCAATTTGGAGTTCCAGACTTAGTTGAGAATAGGCGGTATGGCACAAAGATGGCTGCATGAAAGCCTGAAACCATAGGCAGTAGGCACAAATCAGAGGAATGAAAGCACAAACAGTACGGCAACAGTTTGCTAACACCCTTTAATTGTGAACGACTAGAGCAACCAAGAAGGAGAATAGCCAGAGACACTGACCCCACCTCCCCCCTTGTCAAATGTTCACCATTCTCCCAGAACACTCACCAGCACGACACCCCACGGGCAAGCCCTAAATCTGTTCACCCTCATGTGTGAGGCACGACTCTAAAGCAGACGGTCTCCCGGTTGGACTGAGATTATAAGTCAACCCCCTTACGTTTAGGAGAATGGAAAGCCCTGTTTCCCTAAATAATATCACACATACATACCTTTCTGATAGCCATCCCTCCATTTTCCTTATACAACTCCTTTAATTCCACCTCCCTTTATTGTCCTCTCTCTTGAGATTTTACATTGGCTCAGTGTCACCTTTCTCTGAGGATAGACTAACAACAGATTAAAGAGGTGCGAAGTTCTAAAGCTCAATCTGAACTTTGAATATCTAGATTCCCATGACGCAGGCTTGAATTGACTGAACACTTTCCTTCTCATGTGACCAAGAAATAATAGCGCAGATGATGAGAGAACCTCACCATTATAGGTAGTGGCTGTCAAACAGAACAGTGAAGTTATTTGATCTATTTATTACTAAGATAGATCACACGATTCTATACGTGAGATGGAATTGAATAGATCATTCTGTACAATACATCAAAGTCAAATATAGTTCAAATACGGCTTGAGCAATTTTGTAAGCAATAATTATTAGTAAGGTTATGTAAAATGTCCGTATTCAAAATGTGTTATCAGTAAGGATCAACTGACGTCTAATTTTAGCTCTATTATCTTTGAACTCATGTTACGTTCTTGGAAAATTGCGTGAAACTATATAACACTGTGTGGGGAAAATTTAATTCACTAGAGTGAAAGCCATAACAAATTCCTTTTCTGTATGATATAGTAGATCTTCCATAAACGTGAAAGCATTAGTTTGTATTTGATTCATGTTTCTTTCTCTGACTACAAATTAAAATTCTAAATGTAAGGTTTCTAAATGGATGCAATGATAT
Source organism: Lepidonotus clava (assembly GCA_936440205.1). Taxonomy (NCBI): domain Eukaryota; kingdom Metazoa; phylum Annelida; class Polychaeta; order Phyllodocida; family Polynoidae; genus Lepidonotus; species Lepidonotus clava. The sequence continues at coordinate 14,848,819 of OW387138.1, forward strand.
CAGAAAGCACTTAGATTAAACCACGCAAACATTTGGTAACAATACAGATCTATTTGCATGCAGCAGAACTAAGCAGCTACAGGGTCCAAATCAACTAGTTTGCTGCCCTAACCTATTTTGCCTCACGTTATCATTACAGTCCCTTTCTCAGCCTGTGCACACTTAAATATCAAACTTGAAAGTCCTGTGTAAACTCTTGAAGGTAAACCACCTCAGGTTGTTGCCGCTAAGGATTATGGGATACTGACACCTACAGGTGGAAGTTCCAGGTACAATATATCCCATGATGCCATGCTGGTAGCACTCTCCCCCCCCCCCCTTTTTTTTTATCGTTTTTCTTTTAGGTTGGCCAGGACTGTGTACTAGGAAGAGCCTTCCGGAAAGATCTATCTTCCATCCGCATGCGCACTTGGGTAGATTACATTCTCAGATGATCTCAACATATGCACTGCAAGTCATACCAGTAAAGGTTGTAATGGGTAGTAAACTTAATAAGCATCCTACTTTTACCCACCTAGGATTCATTCCCAGATGGCTAAAGGCCATATTCCACTATGCGATAGCTAACATTTGGGGTACTTTTTTTTACCCAGCGGAAGTAGTTTGAAGTTCAGATATCAACTTGTTGGTATCCCTCAATGCAAGCAATCCATAGACAACCTGTATAAAACCATTTGCAGTAGGACCTACCACAAGCAAGTGGGCCCTACTGCAAGTATTTCCTATATTCCACCTTGCGTTACCCTACAGCAAGCAAGTTTGTGTCAGTTTATTTGTGTCATTGCATTGTACCTCAAGTAAATACCACATAGTGGAATATATAGTCTTAACTCATCCCTATTCAACAGTTTGGTGATGGGGTTCTTGTCAAGGTAGGTCCATGATTAGGTGCATCCGACCAGTTCAATTGGGCCGGTGTATGGATTCTGGCGAAAGGTTTTTCCTTCCACACCTACACACACACTCCATGTCACTCTCCTCCCATTTCTCTAGTTGGCCAGGCCTACATTGAGTTTCTTCACACAAAGATAACACAAGAGATGTCTATCCACCTATCCCCCAACTGAAGAACAGGCACATTTTCAAGGTGTGAAAATAGGGTGAACTCCTTGGCAAGGAAACTAAAACATTGCTGACTCTCATTATACTAGGAAGTTGATTGTTTGTTGAGTTGATCCTGAGCTTCTCACGATCTTTTTAAGTATAGACATGCCTATCAGTTCCGGCATTCTCAGAAGAACTGAGATCTCAGAATATAACCCACCTCTGAGGCATTTGCTGAAATGTTTAGATGAACGCATACAGACAAACTGTGGTATACATGTTTTTAAGGCCAGTTGACACTTTGGAAGCGTTTTTGAAGTTGCGTGTGGAGCTTTTATTCATGATTTCTGGTTACTGCCAAAACGAAATCATTCACGTTGGCAATCGCTCTTGGCTCACCATTGGGCCTCGGATTCGAATTGATATTCAGTTTTTTGAATAACACTTTAGACCAAGCAAAGGGAATGATCGATACAGTATATAACCTTAAAATATAGTGAAAATATAAAGTGTGACTAAGCATTTAATTAGACCTTTTTTGGGTTCAAAATCACGATTATCCTAGTGCAAAGATATACGCCAATTCTTGATAGTTTGAGATATTTTGCCAATACGTTATGGATATGCATATGGCCATAGCAATCGCTGTTGAACAATGCAACGTCAAGTTTCTGAATGTAGGTTCAATAGCTTTAGTCATTATTTTGCAGTCAAACGACAAATTTAAAGCTACAGTTTTAGTGGACATACGTGTATTACGTATATTAGAAATGCAAAACAAAAACAACACGTTCAGACACAGGCACTGTTCTCCATATTTGTTTTCTTATCTGGTGAATAATCAATGATATCCCATAGAGCAATTTATGCAAAGGATATAATCTTAGTTGTTTAGCCTAACTAAATAGGGATCTATCAAGGGACTGATTACACGCGCGGACCTCGCGACGCGGCCGTCGCGTATATCATAAATTCTTATATACGCGGACCTTTAAAAATTGAGATAAAAAGAGCTAATTTGAAAAACAAGACAGAGATAAAATTAAAGGGGGTTCGGGGGCATAGCCCCCGATATGAATACATTTCCTAAATCATAAGATAGTGCAATGTAAAATTATTTGATATAGAGTCCACGTAAACAGGGATCATTGTGTGCGCGAAATTTCCGAGTCCGCGCGTACAGTGTAGTTAACAAACGCGTACTTTGGGTCCGCGCGTACAAGGATGATAATCTACGCGGGAAAGTCCGCGTGTATAAACTGAGCCATCTATCAAACAGACATTTCCGCACATAGATATTTTTGTAAACATTTTCACAGCAACATGAAAATATATATTTTAATCAAGAAATATGATACGTCATATACCATAGACATACAAGTAAAAGTTTCATGATAGGAAATTAGGGGATGTGATACGACAGAAGCTTGCACAGAAAACAGCTTTTCCAGAATATGAATTTATTTATAGATATGTTTATTCAGTGTAGTAGTTCTCCCGAATACGACGAAAGGTAATCGACTGTAAGTGTAATACATCCATTTCTACTAAATGTCCTGAAATATCAATAGACGTTGCTTCCCAATTTCAAGCTTTTCTGGCTCTATCCTATTTCAAATGCACTCTGCATATAGAAACTCTGATAGATGTCTAGACCTATCTATATAACTCCTTTCTACGATCTGTCACTGTCAATCTCTTGTCTTTTCCCATGTCTCGCATACCTTCAATATCTCCAACATTTTTGTGTCTGTCCATTAGCTTCGGCCTTATGACTATTCTCTTATTACAAGCCCCGCGAGTTTTCCCTTTCCAATAGCACAACTTTGCTTTTGCTTTTCCCTTAAGCCCTCGCCCACTCCCAAGGTATTTATACAGAATGTAGGCGTTTAGGCCTAGACTTTCTATGGATAAAGTTGGGGTGTTTTTGTCAAATAAAATGTCTTATGTACAGTGATGCTTTCTGCAAGGGGTTTTACTGATGCTTACTGCTAAAGGATACTCGTGCTTTCTTGTGAAAGGAACATTGCACGTTTTAAGCAATATTATATTTACAGGTACTCGGTGTTTGATAACCAGTATTAAAATTCAAAAATACAAAAATTCGAAGTTACCTTTAATGACCAGTTATTACTCTCAGATAACCAAGGTTAAATAGCCTGGAATTCTACTGGTCAGTGGCTGGAGAGCAGAATTATCTAAAATGAGAGGAAACATTTTGTTGTTTATGTTTCCTCTCATTTTAGATAATTCTGCTCTCCAGCCACTGACCAGTAGAATTCCAGGCTATTTAACCTTGGTTATCTGAGAGTAATAACTGGTCATTAAAGGTAACTTCGAATTTTTGTAATCATAAATCAGTTTTGAGACATTTCCCTGATTCCCATGAGCATTGAGATACTTTGCTAACCATCCACTGACCAGTAGAACTCTGAGCTATTTTACTTTGGTCGCTCGAGAGCCCTAGTCAATTTTTAAAGGTGGTTTGGCGTTTTTATGAGCCAGATTGTTAAGAGTTGCTCCTGGTTCCCGTTCGAATATTCTCCTTTGCATCCATTGCCCATAGATCTGGTCAGCAAGAAACAGCTTGTTTTGTGTTCCTTTTATTGTGACATAGTAATAGTTGCAAGTTCTGGCTAGATATCATAAATCTTATTTTATATGAAGGTTTTTTATGTTTTTGTTTTTCTCGTTTTAGAAACACTTTTCAGATAGTCGAATATGTTGGTTACAATAATATTTTGTTAGTACAAGTTGATGACAATAATAATGATGATGAAGTGTTTTGCATATTGTCTTCATTGTAGTGTTGTACATTACCAGAACACATATAATTGTTATTACACTCTGAATGTGCCACTAAGGTTGCATTTTGGTGACTTTATGAGAACATAAGAACATACAAAGTAAGAGGAGGTGCCAGAAAATGTTCATGTTTTCGAGTTGCTTCTTGTGTCCCAGATCTATAGCAGAACATCGGGTTTTTCACCTTGGTCATTTGATAGCCCTAGCTGATCGTTACAAGGTGGTCATATGGCTGAAGGTGACCCTAAACCTGAGCCGCAGGAGGCTGGCCATTACTACAGGTCTGATTGATCCAGGACCCCAGAAACAGCTACCCCTGAGGCCACAGGACACCAGGTATTAGAGATCATGTTAAGGGGCCATACCCACTAGGCGATTTTACCATTGCTGGGCAACAGGCGACTGGAAGAACGGCCGTCGTCATCGCCGGCTGACTGTATATATCTAGGGAGTTTTCCGCAAATTTTCATGCCAATTTTCCTGGTAATCATGTTGGCTGTTGGCCATCCCTCAGAGTCCTCACCATACCCCTGGCGATTCTCCCAGTCGCCCATTGCTTGGCGATGGTAAAGTCCCCAAGTTTGTATGGGGCTTTAAGCCTGCGTTCCACATTCCAATTTTGATTATGCCGATTTTGTATTTGTTTGATTTTCCCTGAGAACATGGCACTAGACCTAACATCCCATACAAGATTCATAATAGATTTGTAAGACCTTTCTAGTGGTGCATAACATCTGTATATTTGTCCCAATGCCGATTTTGAAAATCGGCAAAAAATTGGTATGTTGAATACAGGCTTTAAATCTGTATTCCACTAGTATAGGTGACTTTGACTTATGACAATTAGGAGATTTCTGATATTTCATTAAAAAGATTATAGAAACCTATGCATGCTAAACACCTTTAATTAGAGAATTGCAAATAATTTCTAGTGATATAAAAGGTAGGTGTAATCAGACTCTATACCTTCTTGCGATTTTGAAAATCAATAAAATCAGAGAGTGAGATTATAGTCTTTAGCCCGGTGGGACCAAGACGGCTCCATGCACACACAAGAGTCCATGGCTTGCATTGGCCATTTCAGATCTATTAGGTTTTTGTTTTATTTGATCACTAAAATTATCAAGAGTAACCCCTTTGATGGTTGTTAGGTTGCGGGCTTGTTGATGATCCTACCTGCCATAAACCAGCAGCCCAGAGCATGCTGGGATGTAGTGTGAAATTCTAACCTAAAATGGCTGCTTGTAAACAGTCTTAGTTTGAGCGACTAGCAGACTGGGTAGGGACTACAGTCTAAGATCATGTGTTACACATAGGTCATGTACACAAGGTGAAACTTGTAAGTGTATCATGGTTTGAAGTGTATGATGATACATTTCCAGTATTTTATGCATGAATGATTAGTCCCTCTATGAATTCGATGGGCATAAGGTATTAGAAGAATGCATCTGAAAAATGTTCTGTTCTTTATCCCGAGGAAATATAGGTAGATGTTAAAAAATATATATAATTTTATATAGTAAAAACACTAAATATTTTGATTCAACGTGGACTCACTTGAACTCCTCATGTATTCGCAGTATAATCTGAAATACGTTCTTGCTTCTCCTTATATTGAAAACGTGTTTACGTTTTAATGATGATAATATTGGGTTTCAATAATTGCTACCACAATGACCTCGCATGAATGCTTTGTGGTATTATCAATAATTGATACACTGTCCTACACCTGCTAACAATAGTAATCGAAGAGTTTGTATTTTATCACAGCTTGATTCACATTGAATCCTTCATAGTAAAGATTTTCTCCTATAATTATGTTGTCAATTTTGAAGTATGACTAGCACAAGCGCATTCAGATGTTCATGAATACTTCAGTATAATAGTCACGAGGGAGTGACAATCTGTATGGGTTCAATCACCCTCTAGATTTGATCAAAGGATTGCATTCAGGCAGTAATTTACCTCAATGGGAACAGACATGGGCATGCGTGAACAAGGGCTATCAAACCTTACGAAGGAAAACTAGATTTTATATAATTTTGCATCCATAACATTCATAGGCGGACTCCACCCATGCCAGTTCATTTCAATTTAATCAGATGTAATTTGAAAAATAACTAGTTTTAATATTATGGAATTGGACAGAGGTTCTCCCTATATATCCAACTTGTTAAATAAATAAATTGAATCAAATGATACAGAGAAATTGTGACGCAGATTCTATCAAATACAGATTATAGAATATCTAAAGGATTCTTATGATGTCAGTTACTCAAGAAAACTGTTCAGTTCTGTGTCCCTACATAGATGGAATAGTTATTGCATTCCGAAACAACTTAATGTTTTGAATCTGTCAACTCCATTCCAACTGAATGAGGGATGACTTGACATAATCATATAAGCCAAAAAAGGGCCTATTCTGAAGAACTTTGTCCTTACGAGAAACACACTCATAATAAATGGATCATGATATGAAATACACCCTTGGAGAAGGAATAATAATTAAATCCCGTTTGACGCTCAAACATCTAAGCATGAAGGCGCGTGGTTTTGATCTTTTATTCAGTAGCTATTTGACCTAGGCCTCAAGGAATTGTTCCTTGAATTACTTATCGATATCTTTCAGAAACAAAATATGTTAATGAACTGGATGAGTTTTGAGCTGGTTATTTTCGAATCTATCCTAATTTTTCTAAATATCATACTTTATAAATGGGACATGTCCAACCTTCTCCCTCTATGTATAGTTGTTATGGCTTTTATGTAGGGAGATGCAGTTATGTATCATCGGATTTGTTAATATGAAAGACCATACAGTTACATAACTCCTCACTCTTTTCAAGATGTAAGCTGTGTCTTCCCAAGCACTGCTTCTATGGAGTTTACACCTACTAATAAGCATCATTACAGCAGCACCTTGAGTAAGTACCTACAACACTTACTAGAAGAAATCATCAAAAATACATACTTTCACTTAAAACCTTTCTCCAAATAGAATCATATAACAGCAGTTTTATTCAACAATTGCTATGGCTACAACGCCTGTCCGTTCTACTTTTTAAGCCTTGCGCTTAAAGCACCATTTCCTATTCACTGTAACATAACACCCTAAGTGGTCGTATGTCTTTAATACTGTCTCTAGGTCCATTAAGCACTAAAAGGCCCTGTATGTACTTCAAGCCTCCCAAACCTTCAAACAATACATCTAAAGCTGTATGGCACATGCTGTTTCTTGTTCCAAAATTTGTGTTAAGATCATGAAATATTTATCCCATGTTATTTTAATGATTCTATTGCCATAGAAGGCCAAGATTTATTTACTTTGTTCAGTAATAACAGGCTTGCTGTAGCTTTAGATAAACATGATGCGAATTCCTGCAGGAATTTTCTTTGATCCACTGAGTTCATTATCTTTTGTTACATTATGACGTTGGAGAAATAAGAACCGCTTTGCTATCTGAGATATAAAGCTATAAAGTTCTATTGAAACAGTCTCGGCAAAAGTGAATGAATGTAACACACAGTTGTTCCATAGGTAGGGAAACGTCTTTGTCCTGTTACAACAGAAATGTAGGGAGTCATAATGGGCAGCTGAATAGAAATTTGGGCCTATCTCATGATTAAAACAATTTTCATCAAATCCTGTTTTATGTGTTTTTGAATTAAGAAGCAGTGATTGAACGAAACGTTATTATGATTATGATTATAACCTATGATTAATTTCTGTAGTTAAAAAAAGAAACTTGCACAAGGTATGTTTTGAAAGAGAAACATAGTCTGTCCATGGTTATTTCATTCGTGATCGTCAATAAAGAAAACATGCTAAATTGCCAAGTAAGGTAAAAGTGGATATTGGATATGCTCATGAGTTCAGTATATTTCCAATGTAAATGTCACAGCCATATATACCTATGGTTAAATTACTCAAATGATATAAACAGTAACAGCATTTTCTTTTACACCGTCAGCGTTTTCCTTAGACTTGTGTGCAGTTTACCAATAATTTACTTTAAGCAAAGGTTGGGCGTGGGAGATGTGCCTAAAATGTCATCAGAAAAATAATTTCCAAGTTTGCTTTTCCAAAGTTTCATAAAAGTGGCCCTTCATAGAATGGTAAAAATAGGAAGTGCAGGTATAAGAAAGTTCACATTTCACATACAAAATAAAGTCATTGATCAATTGTTCCAAATTATGGTTTCAATTCTGTACTGCGCCACCTATTTCAACTGAATATAGGTGCATCATGCTCAGTCTGGCATAATCATTAAGTTATAAATAAAAGGACAGATAATGTTTTTAATACTTCTGTGTACAGCTTTTTTTGAAAGTTCTAGTTCTACTAACACAGGTAGTCCGACCCTTTTGTATATTACTTCAATTCACATACTTTGAAAGTGGTGTACATAAATTATATGCTAAATATTCCAAAAAATATAGAAAATAAAATAAACATAAACCCTAAATATAAAAACAATATAAAATATAATAAACATAAACCCTGTTGTCCCTTCTTCTCGTCTCTTCACCGTACCCCAGGTCACCACAATTAGATTTTGGCCGGTTCATCTGCTTAATGTAACCTAGACACCTACCTCCCCTAGGCCTTAAATATAAAGGCCGTATTACACTATGTGTTGACAAAGTATTCAACTGGAAGACCACATTTATCATCAACTGGAAGACTGTGTAAAATGAGTGAGTGAGTGAGTGATGGATGTTTTACGCTGTACCAACAGCCAGGGTAATTTTCATGGCGAAAACACGTTGGGATGAATTCGTCTTTGGTGATCATATCTATGAGATGAAGGCGGCAGGGCACAAACAGGAGGGTATCAAAACCTGGAAATCAATTTTGCTGTACCTCATCCCTTAGTGAACCCAGTACCAACCGGGAATTGAACCCAAAGAACCACTTGGTCAGTGCTGGGTCCCCCATTGTTATAATTATGATCAGCAGGGGCTACTGGAATTGTAAAATGTGATGTTGAAATAAAGTGATGAGGGGAAAAAAAGAAAAGAAAACAATTTTTTTCCTTGATTACACTTCGCATTCGGCTTTCTGAATAGCATAAGTATTCACGTGGGCAAAATGTATATATGAAAATGCCCAAATGTGATTCAAACAATGTGAAGTGTAAAAGCACCTTACTGTACCCACTAGCCGATTTCGGCTGAGTCGGCCCACTCATTGATCTAAGGGTAGAATCAGCCAATTTTAGCACCGATTCAGATCAAACATGCACATTTCAATATACCATACTGACAGGTGATCATAAGAATCGGCCGATTCTCCCAGTTGCCCTTCTCCCATTGCTAGTAAAATCACCTAGTTGGTATGGGGCTTAAAGTATCAACCCAAGGAGAGAACCACTAGATGGTAAGTGAACCCAGAAACCAATCTTATTATGCACCAAGAAGGGCTCATCTTGTTAAACTAATACCTCTAATGGGCCCTGCACCGGAGGTAGTGCCCAGGAGGCCGGAAGGCATCATTAATTTTACAGCTTTTCCTCCTTATTTACTTAGGTCTAGGTGTTGGATATGGGTCCATATATGTGAGGTTTTAGATAGATGATTCTCCCCTGTTAGATAGTGACAATATGAATAAGAACCCCCTTAAAAAAGTTTTCGAAAATTAACTATTACTGGTATAGTACTACAGCTTTTACTCCTTGTTGACTTAGGTCTGGGGTGTTGGGATATGGGTCCATGTATGTGAGGCTTTAGATAGATGATCTTTGCGTGTTAGATAGTTACAATATTGTTAAGAATTCCCTGAAATAGGTTTTCGAAAATTAACTATAATTTCTGGTATAGTATTGCAGCTTTTCCTCCTTATTTACTTAGGTCTGGGGTGTTGGGTATGGGTCCATATATGTGAGGTTTTAGACAGATGATTCGGCCCTGTTAGATAGCGACAATATTAATATTATTAAGAATCTCATGAAAATTGATTTAAGAAATTAACCATTTTTATTGGTAAAATATTATGCCCATAAAAAAATCATTGATTTTGAATTAATTTTTCAATTGAATTTGCACTGACGTATTTGAAATACTTATTTCAAGGTTAATTGTTTTACAATAAAGAAAGTAAGGGTAATTGGTAGTTTTAATCATGGATTGGTATCTCCTATGGGCTTTTCATTCATCGATATGTGCTGGAAGAACAAAGGCTGAGAAAATTTGAAATTTTGGCCTTCACTGTGAACAATCTTGATAAAAAAAAAAACAGGCCTGTCTATATATACCCAATACAGATGATCAAACTTGAAACGCTTGTCTGACTTTAATTGGCATGCATACTCAGGTGGCTGACTGTTTTATTTCTCTTGTATGACAGGTTGTCAACTGATATAGACATAATCAAATTTCGTATGATATATGCTATGTGGCATAGGGTGTATGGATACACGTGGGAAGGCATAGTGAAACCCTTTACTTACTTCTAAGTAGGTAGATACTTGTACAGAACATACTAACTAAACTGCATGAAACACTTAGGTTACAGTCATATTAGCCTCAAAACGTGTTGATTTTGTACTGGTTTTGAATCGTCAGCATATATATGCATACTGAGCATATTTTTTTGAAGGGTATATTAGCCCATTCAGACTTTACATAATGAAATAAGCTGAACTGTAGCGACGTGATTTACCCCAGGTTGATGCTTGAATACAACTCCTTTAAGAAGCTTATGTGTGCAGAGCTTCTCTACTCTTTCCCATACTTTTGCCACTTAGTTCTTTCTATCATCAGTGACATGCACTTGTTGGTGGCATTGGTAACCATTGGGTTACACAATTGTTAAGTCAACCAACTAAATTAGTTTGCGGTTTCATCAGTCCAGTGGGGACATGGTTTAATCCTAAAGCACTCATCTGACTTTGCTTATCATACTAGCTCAGCTGGTTGTCTGGTGTACCTTATTGCATGCCAAACATACGTGTACTGAGGTATATCAAATTGTTTCATGTGAAGTATGCAGGTATGGCCTAGGAGGTAGGAAGACAGTTCACCCACACATGCACTTCAGGCCACCCACATAGCAAAACTCTATACCTAGATCTTAGTACTTGAAACACCTGTTCAAACCATTGATAGATGAATCCATATATAGATACAGATGAAAACTGATATAGTAGTTTTTGAGGAAAGCACGCAAGATGCCGATAGCCCATCTGAATATCTTTTTTCACAGATGACAAAGCTTTTGAATGCGCTGTAATCTTTACATTACAAAGGCATTCTGTCGCATCATATACCAATAGAAAGAAATTTTTGGAGGTTTTGCAACAAAGATTTCATAACAAAATGGTTCTTAAGCACATCTGCTTAAAGTGTTCTCAAAGTTTTAAAGCTGTTAGGATCAGCCATTGTGAAAAGGGGCCACATAGGTATGAGTACACAGAATGCCTTTTAATTATAACCATACAAAACCCCAACTATACCAACTAGTCTATGCCAGAACATGGTGGCATATGCAACAACCCATTAACACAGATATCATCACTTGATAAAGAATGAAAGCACATCATGAACATATGTGAGCATGCAATTCATGAGAGGGGCACTACTGTAATGCTAATGCATTAACATTATTTACAGCAAAAGTATGTGATGGTACTTTATAGGTCTCCACCTTTCCATGGATCTGCCAAAGAGGAAGAACAGGACCGAAAAAAGACAACGATGCATTTTATACACAATGGTGTAACAAAAAATGAATTAACATACATACATACTTTTATGCATGCATGTATCAATCCATCCATTCATTCATCCATCCATCCATCCATCCATCCATCCATCCATCCATTCATCCATTCATCCATCCATCCATCCATCCATCCATCCATCCAAACATACATACATACATACATGAGGACATACATTTATATACAACAAATAGAAATATTCTTACAATGGAGGCACAGAGAGGATCACAGTACCAGAATCCAATAATCCTTTTCAGATCGCAAACAGGAAACAGTTTCATAAAAATGCAACTGAAGTTGGCAAATAAAATGGTAATTGCAAACTGAAATACAAGAATACATTCAGAATATGCATACTCAGCAAGGAAATATTAAAGACATTCTATCACACCAGAAAACATCCATCCACCACTGGTCAATGCTCTATAGTATAACAACACAATGAAGACCTACAGCAGATCCATAAACGAACTGCCTCTATCCAGAAAATGTAGGCTGGGGCAATCCACCACCATCATCAACTAACAACAGAAAATGATTGCAATTGACAATATGAACAAAAAAACCACACACCAACCAAAACATGCAAACCTACCTGGTCCCTCCAGCCAAATCAGCCCCTTCAATGAGATGGAGTAAATTCATTAGCTCACCATAGGGTAATTCAGCAATTTTCTTTATTGGCTCATAGACTGGTGGTGGGGCTGTTGGGGATGGCTGCTTGTTTGCCTTATGGTCCCACAGGGTCCCCCTGTCTTTCCAATGGTCTGCTCTGCCAAGCTCAATGTTTTTGGTCTTCCAGAGGTGTTCTCTGTTCTCATGGTACATCTTGTGAGTGTTGTTGTTTTAATAAGGTTCACTTAGGTTATATGGGCTTTTGAGTAATGTATTTTGATTGCATATTCTGCATATATATTCTTTACTTACAAGTATGTGCTTTCATCTTGGAAAGATAATTTTTATATATTATCTTCTTTGGTGGGGGGATTATCTACATTAAATGTATAATAAAGAAAATGCAAATTTGTATCCTTGTTCCCTTTTAGTGAAAATGTATGCAGAGGGAAATACCAATCTAGAGGTCGTTTGTTCTTAAAGCTTTATAGTGCCATAGAGACCTCTTTGAAAAATGGAAACACGCTTATATGTACATTGAAACCTGGCTTGGATAAAAATGATCAGAATGTGTGACCCAGAGGGAAATTGATGTTGCCGATGATCTATTGTTTTGATAGATCAGTCCATTTCTTGAATAATCTTGGTTTCTGTGGCCATATTGAAAATTGTTCGAGAATCAAAAAGTTTTGTGAATGATGTAGAGAGAACACCTTGGACATATGGAGCAAGGCCTTCATTCTGTACACCAACGGTGAACTTGAAATAAGCATCAAAACAGAAAGAAGACTGTTTTTGCTTTTCTCATCGATCTTGTCAATCCTGCTCCACTGTTCTCCTGCCTGTGAGGTCCCAGATTGGATGTTTCCTTTATTGTATTCACCAACGATCTTACAAAGGAAAGATTAATGACTGTACATTTTACTGTAATGTCGTCGATAGTGGCACCTCCTATGAGTGTCCACGCAACTAGATACAAAAAAATACAGCAGATTGTATTCTTCAATCTTTTTCAAAACATAAACAAATGTCAATGACGTCACAAAAACAGCCAAAACAGACAGCGTGTCTTAACGGTGTGCATGGACTCTCATTGGGGGCATCACTAATGATGACGCCATGAAAAACGCAAAGGCGCTCATTCAAGTCACCTATCTTTATGTAGCTATATCATTTTTGATTTTACAGCCAAGGGAATCACTGGTGAAGTTTTTATCTGAAAGAGTGCGGTGTTCAATTGCCATTTTGTTGTTCTTGAATTATTCTCCCTTATCAGTTGAGGCCAATTCTATGTGGCTTCCCGGTCTCTTCTATGAAAAGATAACATTCAATTGTACAGGGAGGTCTAATGTTATCGTCTATTCAATGTCTATTCAATGTCAATGTGATCAATCAACTTAGTCACTTCGTGAGATAAATTGATGTTTTGTGTTGTCTGTTCAAGGCAAAACTTAAGTCAATATGATATTTCTTACAGAAAGTCAAAACAATGAATAGTCTTCTTACTTCTTTCGATTCTGTATTGAACAAATGAGCGTCACTTTAGCATAAAATACATCTAGAAACTGAGGAAGTGATTAATTGCTAATATTAATAGTATCATTTATATGTTCAGTTTGTAAGAAAAGATAAGCGCCAGTAATAATGTTACTGTTTCTTATCAAATGGGGAAGTTCATCAACTGCGGTTTTCCTTTCCACAAAGAGGAAATTGTAACACTTTATTATACTTAACCAGATAGGATCACATTACGGTGTACTTTGGTGGTATTAATGTTTCTGTCATTAATGCGAGAAGCTCAAACATATTACTGTGAAGGGATTTATCTTACATTTACACTATTTCTTATGACACTTCTATACCAAAAAGATTATGATGTGGAATCATATAGTAAAGATAAAGTTACCTTTATTGTTTAAATGAAACATAAATAAATGGAAAACGCAATAATACAATCTGATATGGTACATTCATCTTGAAACCAAGATTCCCTTTTTAAATTTCTCTAGTCAGAATAGTCGTAAACATATTACCTTTTTTAGAAAAGATGTTTGTGTGTTAGTGTTCCCCTAATGGTGTAATAATATCATGCTTAACAAATGGTGACTATTCTACTGTGTTTACCGTAAAACAATGACGTTAATCAGGCTGTATGAAAAGGTGATCTTTTAGAAAGGTTAACTAGCACCAAGAGAGAAAGACCAGACTGATAATATGGTTTGACTGTGTGAATTGAAAAGCCAGTGCACTCTCCACCACAGCCCCTACATCCTTCTGTTGTAACAAGTTTTCCTATTCAAGTCCCTAACTATACGCAAGTATTTTACAGCCTGGTCCCCACTTGGGCATCTAAATTTCCTTGGTCGCCAGACAACCAAGGTGGTTAATAGCCCGGTGATCAACTTCACACTGGCGCCGTGATGTATGACAACTAAACCACTAATCTCTGTGGTTTTCTGGCAAAATATTTGACATGTTTAATGTTGTTCCATAGCCATGGACGACTAGTTAGTCGTCGGGCAACGTTCTAAAGTTTCCTCTCATTGCCTAGCATCCCAATGTGGTGATTAGTCTTTAGTAGTCTGACAATTAGCTTGTTGTCCAACGATGTACTAAATCCTCTAATCGCCGGGGGGATTATGGTTAGTTGCCGTAGTTAGTCACTCAAGTGGGGACGTGGCTTAAGATTACTACACCATATGGCTGAAAAGATGATGTGGCCGAGGCAAAGGATTAGTGGATATTAGTAGCTTTCAATGGCAACCAAGGACAAAAAACTAATCACTGGGCAACTAACTAATCTCCACGTTGGGACGCTTTTCCCATCAAACTGCCCACGATTAGAGGTCACGTTAGTCCCCTACCCTAGCGATTAAGAGCGCTAATCACCAGAAAGCACCGTTGGGGGAAATATTGAAAATGTCAAATATTTTGCCACAAAAACCACGACAACTAGGATATCACAGTGCCATTGTATAACTAGATGCCGGGCGACTTACCTTACTAGTTGGTACAGATTTTCACGATTTAATCGCTGAAGTGGGGACCATGCTTGAAAAGGTAGCAAAGGAAATAGAAATAGACAACTACCCTTATATGCAGTTTCATACTCATTTGTTAATGAATAAACATTTGAAATCAAGTTGGAAATGAGATTATTTATATTTTTAGTGATAAATTATCCACATCATGGAAAAGCTATTTCCTGTATTTCACCAGCAGATCTAGACTACACCAAATCAACATGCATGCTGGGAAATATGTAGACAACTCAAAAGTCTTAAGTAAAAACATTTTCATAAATAATGGCATTATTTGTGGCTAACTTGGCAAGAACTCCTTGTTTCTGTGCTGACCACTTTTTTCATATTGTAAAGACTATATTTGAAATTAAATTAGGCTAATGGCGAACTAGTTCAAATTGGTAATGTAGATAGTGGTGCCACAATACGCCATCAGTCACGATTCCCTCTCTATTAATGATATAGGCTTAGAGAGGCTCGCGCATGATCAAAGCAAAGTATTAGTGCTTTTCCCCTCAGAAGTCAGAGACCTAACTTTGATACCCAGCCAGGAGCTCTCTGTCACTGTTAAGGTCTATTCACACTATAACCTCATTCACATTCATTGGCATATAGTCCTGTTGCAGAGACCATACAAAACTTATCTCATTCGAGAATAATCTCATGGAAGAGAAAACGTTCGCAAGCTAGCGAAATTAAACGCATAGCACTCACACTGGAAGGAAGTTCCTTTGTGATCATTTTTTAAGCAATCTCATCTTGAATAACACAGGTTTTCTATGAAAATATTCGACGTGTTAGATATTTTTACAAGGGACCAGGTCAGAGAGGGCTATGATAATCCATTGTTTCCAACGTTCGCAGAATGCAGAGACCAACGACAGCCAGAGCGAATGGGGCTTATGCGAATTCTGCTGCAATATTTTAGTCCTTAGTCCCATTCAGTACCCAAATCTTTTCCCGCATGGAGCCTAGATTTCTACACGCCCAAATGCCAACCAAAAGTGTATGGAAAAGACAAAATGGTTCCAACTGATGTAATTGTTGTGAATAATCCCCACTTGGAGCCCCACTGACTAAGACTATAACCCTTCAGGGCCCCCTCGCAACTCTCGCGAGACTGCAATCATGAATATGTCTTCAACCGCCAAACCTTCACTTTGCCACCTTCACTCGCCTGTTCATCTTTAATTGCCTCCATCCCACCTTATGTTTGACATTCTATCTTATATTGTCAATTTTCCTGGCAGCTGACTAACGTTATCAATGGTCCAAATTCGTGTTCTGGCTCATTTCTATGTGAGATCTTTCGATACGATCAATTTTAAATAACTGTCCCCTTACCGAGACCGCATTCCAACGGTTCCAACATTCCTAGATCCCAGCAGCAATCCTCGTCGCCTCACACAAACGACCCTTTAATATGTTGGCAAGCTTTCTACATTTAGCTCAGACATTCAGAGGTGTCCCATTCCCCACATCCTGAACTAAAATGGACCAAATGAGAATCAAAGAGGAGGTTTTTTCCTGGAGGAACCAGGAGATTTAGCCAATTTCCCCAGCTTGATGCAGTTTACCTAATTCGGGTAATTTTGGACACTGGTTTGCCACTTTGGCTGGTTTGCATTCTTTGGTTAACGTTTTTCGAGTTTCCTAACCTATTATTTCTAGGCTGAGCGTCACAGAAATCACATCCAGAGTGGAGATATAATATGAAAACTTATTGTTAACAAACAAAGAAGGGTGATAATTCTGACATAGTTTCATGATAATTATACTACATGATATCATACACATGTTATTTCACATTAAACTGTCCATACGTATATATGCATATGCATATGTATATGCACATAATTATATAACTTCACAGAAATACATGTACCCAGATACGAGCTTGCATCCATACGCTGTGAACACATGCATATATACATGGACAGATAAACATGTTCGTGCCTAAAAAAAGCACACATGCCCACAAAATATGTAAGCAAACACTCACAACAACAACAACAACACAACAACAACAACAACAACTACAACTACAGCCAGTACAACAACAACAACAACAACAACAAAATCAAGCCTGGACCCATGTATAAGTTCATAAAAAACATGCATACTTAAAATTAATCAACCATTAATTCATCAATCCTGATGAAGGTTGTAACACGCCGAAACTAGTTGATTCGCCATGGTATTAACGTCTGATTAATAAATCAAGTCTTTTATTATACTCAGAATTAACACATAAAAACATATATACATACAAACACACTAGATTTCCATAAAGCACCCGAAACAAATACAAATCTCTCTTTTCACGGAGACAGAAACAGTAGAAAGAGAAGCAAAGACCTCTCAGAAAGCCAGACCAATTTAGGAGGAAAGGTTCTCCGTGTTTTCATTACCCTTCTCCATTTGCTGTAAAGCTGGAGGATTGGGGATTGCGTGTTATCGGTGTAGCTGGGGACCCATACCGACGTTCAGTAAGTGGTAAACAGTCAAAGAACTGTGGTAGTCTTGAAGGCAGGGGTGGATCCAGGGGTGTGTGCTCAGATATATGCGTGCTCCTGACCTACCCCCCCCCCCGCCCCCCCACCCTTCCTTCTTTTGGCGGAGAACGTGAATTGAGATAGAGAAAAAATATGTTGCACGTGCATAAACTAATGCGCAATTTTTAGTACTTTCCTTTTTTACAGACCCCCACCCACTTTTTTAAAGTTCTGTATCTGTCACTAGGAGGTTTGGCCTGTGGTCAGTCGCATTATGGTCTCGTACGGTGCAAGAAGGGTTTGGTCAAACTCTCCCTATTGTGCAAAAATTCAGTATCAATTTTCACCCACTTCTAAAAGAATTCCAGGTTGAAAACTTCAGTAACTTTAGATCTGAATATCTATTTTGCAGAACCATTTACAACCAAAATCAGCCCAATAGAACAGCCACAATCCAACAGCCACAATCCAACAGCGGGACCCATCACAACAGTGACGTCCCTGTACAGGACGTCCCTGTTATATGTAACTTGAATTTTTTTTAAATATTTTTATTGAATATCTTCAGATACATCTGTTCTTCCAGATATTACAGTGAATTATACTGATAATCATAAATTTTAATATCTTTGAGGATTTTTTATGCGACACAACACAGAGAATTTTTGCATCATGTCTTAAGTATATAAAGTGATCTTAAATACTTTTAAATATCTTACATATTCCCAACATTTAAGATTGTATTTCATTGATCAGCAGTCCTTTGTTGTTATGATCAGTATTGTACAACGGGCCACGAGCAGCTTGAAGGGGGCTGACAATGCACCTGTAGGTGCCCGGATGTTGGGGGCAGAAGACAAAGGCCAATTACCGCCAGGTGGAAGCATGGGGGGGTTGATCTCACAGCAGGGGAAGTGTCTGAGGGCTTACAGTCGAGGAGAGGAAATTAGGACAGTTTTAATGAGCTTAGAGACTTTTATGATGAGTGGTACTTTCAGGGTTCACTGAATGAGTTCACTGAAAGAGTCACAGACTTTTAGACCCCACATGCTGAGGGCAATTCCAGTTCCGAATCCATGGATTTTCAAAGGGAGGGGGGAGCAGGCACCCTCATATTAATTTATCCAGTAAGAAATTTTTCAGTAATAAAGTGATTTATTTCTCGGTGGAACAAGTGCATGACAATTTCCCTGCTGAAGCTTTAACATTATTAATGATGGAGCAGTCAAAACAAAGATGAGAAATTTTATGAAGCTTAGAGATGAAGGGTACTTTTAGAGTTTGCAAAAGAATGACAGACCTTCAGGCACCAAACTGCTGAGGGTAATGGATCGGATCAGGATCGAACTCTCGGTGGAACAATCGCATGAAGCCTTATTAACCCTTTCACTGCCAGATTGAATGGGATTCCAGTCCGTTTAATGGTATTCATGTTGAGGGAACTGTGCTATTTTTTTTTTTTTTAATTCTTTATTGCTTCTCAATTTGACATCGAGATCTTCCAGCCATTTTAGATAAGTTATATATTGAAAATTGAAATTATAATAATAACTTAATTACAAAATGAAATGAAATGAGATGAATGAGTATAATGAATGATACTAACAACGAAATACAGGTCACATGGTTCACATTATACAACAGTACATAACTATAAACAAATAATACCAATATAATTAACAATAGGCATAGACAGTCAAAACAAGCTTTGGATATTATCTACCTGTGGAATCTAGATAATATATCATTGATGGGCATTTTGAGTAACAATGAAATATTTCAGAATTTGCATGGTTATCATGGTAACCAACCAGTCAGTATTTGCTGTTTCCCCAGTTTTCTTCATTCTATTGCATTCTTGTTAATAGAAAAAATCTTAAGACATCTAAGTGATACATGGGAATCAAAGGAAGAAAGTCAAACTTGCCCGAAATCATTGCCTAATTCATAGAATTAGGCCTTCCTTCTTCAAATACCTCAAAATTAATATCTCTTTATGTAGCAAAATTTGACACGAGTAATAACTCAAATTAAATCAAATACATCATATTCATATATACTAGGTAAATCCAAAATCACTTTAGAAAATATATGATGAAGCAATGGATATTGCATGCGAAAACTTGGGGAACTTGGGGTCTTATAGCGGTTCCCTGGGGTTTTCCTGATACTATTTTAAGAATTAGAGGGGGTTTCCCACTTTAGCCACGATAGAGGTCTGTGGTAGAGAAAAAGTTGATTTATTACCAATATCAACAAATTCATTAAACCGAAATGCCTTAATACTTCAAGAAATCTTATGAAATCCTAATCTACTATTATCATTATTATGGATATATTTATACATTCTTAATTGCAATCAAAACTACATGGCCATGATGAGGCAACTGTCATCACACAAAAATGGTTATGTCTGCAAAAGGCCTTTAGCGATGCGTAGGCACCTGAAGGGGGTTACGTTTCTCTCAGAGACTTGTCCGTCAAAGGCGAAGTGCCAATAGACAGGATGCTAACATTTTCACAGCTTGAACCTCACCATTTGGCCGGTACTAAAGTTTTATGTCTGACCTTAATGGTTTCTGTGAGAGGGTCTTATTTAGCCTGTCACAGCTAGAAACCAGGAGCTATGACCGCATAAAGGGTGACAATATGAGTCTATTTTGCGCTTAAAACGCCCTGTGGCCCGTTGCATACTGGATTTTCATTGTGAGGATCAAACAACCAAAACACAACTTTTGCTTAACAACGAAATGTTTTGTTGTAACGAAAATGCAATATCTCTGATTCTAATGAATGAAATTAAATCTGTAAATTGTTATAAAAAGGAAAGAAAATAGAAAAAATTCAGTAAAAGTTACAGCTCTTTGAGGGCATTCTAAATATAGAAAAAGAAATGTGTCAAAACGTTCATTGTTACGATAAAAGTAACAAGGAAATGTTTCGTTGTTTTTTTTATTTTCCTTGTTACGAAAATCATTGTGCAAAGGGGCAAAGGGCCACTGCAACTAATTTATTAAGCAACAACGAACTCTTTCGCTATTTAGTATATTTTCGTTGTTACGAAACTCATTGTGCAACAGGCCACTGTAAATATTATGCTGTTAATGGTTTGAATAAGTGGAAGCCTTTGTAAAGCTTTTCTAGGTGAGTTTGAGTTCATTCTAACAACTATTATTAATTCAGATACTTATGTTTACTATTAAAGTTGTGGTCTAATATCAAACTTGACAAGATCAACTTGTGGATGACAGATTGATGATTTATTGATTAACCTAGGACATGTCTCGGCAGGATCAACATGTTTCGACGAGTAACCGTCTTCATCAGGATGTGTTATGTTTACAATTTACTATTTGTTATGTTTACTATTTACTTTTTTATGGGTCCTAATTACATAGTCTTTGGCTCTCAGCAATACACTATAACCACTATAGCCATTAAACCAACATCAGGTGATATAAAAACAAATTGCTGTAACACCGGGGCATTAACGAGAGACACAGAGACATGTAATAAAAACAGATTATTTAACCATGTGGCTTCAACCCAAACCTTCATAAATAACAATTAAAGCCCTATGATGAAAGGGCTCAGACTATAGTTAACCATCGCCTATAGACAACATGAAATGAAAGGCCCCCTGACAAGAGGATTTCAACCGAAGCCCTTCAACAATGAAAACCCTCTATTCATAGGGCACAGCAAGAGAGCAACAAACCCTCTAACTATGGGTAATAACCAGAGAACAACAAAAACTCTCTAACCTTAGGGCTTTGGAACCTCATTTTACCAGACATCATCAACCGGCAACCACTAGTGGTGACACAACTGGTAATTGCCAGCACTCTGCAAAATACAAGTATGGGGCCTTCCATTAAGTACGTACGCACCAAGGGGGGTGGGCGGGGGTCTAAAATCTTTGGAAATTTGCCTACTTACCTGTGCAAATCCAATGCGTATTTTAGCCCAAGGGGGGATGGGGGGTCTAAAATTTAAGAAATTTTGCATATGTACTAAATAGAAGGCCCCTATGGTGTACAGACTCTGCGAATGGCAATCACTGAACTAATATCAAACTTGCTTAATATAACAGTCTCACAACAATTTTACTGGCGATTCTATCGCTATTGTCGTTGGCCAGTGAAACGTAAAACACCAAGTGTGTATGGGACTAAAGACCACTTGATAGTGGAACCTCAACTAAAGCCATTCAATAATTGTGAACCCCTCTATCCGTAGGTTCAACTATAGGTCTGCAGGGCAGGAAAGGGCTGGTTTTGTTTTCCGGTTTGATTTTGCAAATAATACTTTCCAAAGATTTGTAATCAGTTTTTTTTTATATATATCACATAAGTTTACTGGTGGGCGAGTACATAGTTGATGACTTTTTGAATTTTCTAAACATATTTTGCGTGTCATTTGTAGCCATTTATCACCTGAACGTATTTTATATTTTGTCCCCTTTGTCCCCATTAATTATTATATTCATTAGCAATGTCACATGGGAGGATGCTCATATTTTGAAAACTTGTGCCGTCTTTGTCAGATTCTACTCCCCTTTCTTTATTCAAATACTTGTGCCTGACAAACAATTTTGGTATTGAATGATAGAAAAAATTATACTGAATCTAAATATACCACTTCTATTTTTTTCATAATGTTATTAACAGCGCTACGTTTACAAGACAGGTAGAAGGACCAGATATTTCAAGTTTTTCAGTCCTTTCTTACCCTGCAGACCTATAGGGCACTGCATAGCCCTTCACTCATAGGTGATAGACAGAGGAAAAACAAAAACCCACTACTCATAGGTTATAGAGAATGACCAAAGCCCTCAAAACTTAAGTCTTCAACTAAGAAACTCATACACAAGTACCCCTATACAGCATGAAGAGAAAGGCCCACTGACAAAAAGACCTCAACCGAACTCCTTCAACAATTGAATCTCTCTATCCACAAGGCCCAACTAGAGTATAACTTAGCCATTTAATCATATGGGATAACCAGGGAACAAAAACCCTCTGAATTTGACCAGAAACCTCATATGCCGAAAAAATCAAAAGCCCTCTAACGTTAGGGTATAAACCAGGAACTACAAACACACAAACATCAAAAGCCCTTTAACCTTAGGGCTTTACCCAGGAACCTCAATAATGAAAATAACCCTCTAGTTTGAGGGCTTTAACCAAGAACTAAATACACTAAAAAAATCTAAAGCCCTTCAATCTTATGGCTTTGACCAGAAACCTCATATATCAAAAAATCAGAAGCCCTCAAACCTTAGGTCTTTAACCAGGGGCCTGTTTCATAACAAAGCTCTGTATGACTATGTGAGTTTTGCTTTTTATAAAGTTACGATGACCTGTTTGGGTGCCAGCTATGTGAGTTTTGTGTTTGCTTACGTGAGTTTGCATGGATTTGTGGGAGTTTTGGGTCCAGTTACGGGAGTTGTCGGTTGATTTACGCGAGTTTTGGGTCAATTTATGTGAATTTTGTTATGAAACAGCCGTTTCAAACTCGCGTACAGTTTCCGTAAGCACACAAAAAATCTCCGTAGTTACGTAGGTTATTATGAAACGCCCCACAGGAACTTCAAACACAAAAGCAGCAAAAATCCTCTAACCAAAGGACTTGAACAAAGACAAAAGCCCTCTAACCATAGGGCTTTAGCCATAGTCTTTCAACGACAAACCGCCAAATACCCATTGACATGCGGCCTGAACACAGCAACATGAGACTCTTCCAATGCCTCATTCTGTAACCTAGGAGTGCCTTTTGTGGAGTAAAGCCATGAAAAGGGAATCCGACTAGAATGGCCGGCCAGTGTGCTCGGCCAAATTAGCCTGCAGGCCAGGCAGCGCCCCCTTATTGCCAAGGGGAAGCCCAAAGGTCAAAGCTGTCAGTTCTTTTTAGTTCATTGCTCACCTACCTGCTTGGAGAGTTGTTCTGGTGTAGAGGGCCTGCTTGATGTTTTTCCTATAAGGTGTGGTGATAGAATTAGCTATGATTAGTATATTCAATACATTTCGGAAGAAAACGAGTTTTTAGAAATATTCGTTGTGTGTGTTGAGGATAAGTTATTCCAGCTTAGAACCGTTCTGTTATGTAATGCAACTGTTACACATGAAATGAAAATGCTGTACAGGCAAGCCACGTTTTGTATTGACATGATACATTAATGATTAGTCATTCAATTATGATGGCTCATTTTTATAGAATTAAATTATATTTGTTAGTCAAATGAACTATAATTTTTCAGCGGATTCTTGTGCGAAATTGACAATCCTATTGTTAAGGCTTTGCCATTTTTGCATGACACATATATGTGGCATATTTTTGAGAGCTAAATGGGGCATCGTTGGAAATTAGATGGTGCATATCATGCCAAAACCGTTTTGATATGGTGTTCGTTGGGGCAACGTTGCCTGGACAACACTCATTATGCTGACAAAATGTGCGGGTGTGCCTAAACAAGCTATTTCTTGGTTTCTTATTGGGCTTTCCATTGCTATCCTTATAGTGGCCCTTGTAAGGTAACGCTGCCTAAATTGAGACACTGCACGAGTGACGTTGACCGTGCAACTGGGATAATAAATTATTTTCCAGACCACGCCCCCAAGTGTGGGATATAGCCCACAAACTGTTAGTCAGACAAGCTTGGAGTTATTTTCTCTTTGAGCCTATGCAAATTGTTCATTTTACACCACCTGTAACTCTTCATGTATACACAGTTGCATAATTCTGTCTATATGAATATTGATAGCCACAATATATGTTTTTTTATCTGATATATGTGTCATCTGTGTGCATGCAAGGTATATATTTTGAAATCATTTTCCAATAATAAACGTTTTTAGCCAATCAGGTGCCCCGAATTAGTGCTTATCAGCATTACATACGAGACAAACAAAGCCACTAGACCGTGACAGATAGGTCTGGAAAAGACTTTATTTGGGTAAATATTTGCAATTGATTATTTTAGAAGATGCTTGATATTGCCATAATAGCAACGTGTTGTTTTGAATGTGATGCATATAACTTAACCTTAGAGGTGTTTACTAGATACATGTACAGGCAACAAAGCAAACTCCTTTCCTGCATTCCTATCAGCCTTTCAATCTCATTCCCTCTTCTATCCAACTTCTTTAAGTATTCCTAACCTTGTCTCTAATTAACCCCCACTCATTAATCCCCATAGATCACACCTCCTAAACCGTCTTTTATGTTTAAGTGTGGAGGGAGCAGCCCACCATTGACTCCCATGTCTGGGTGAGTGGCTCAAAGATAGATGAGGTAGGGGCCCAGTCTGACACAGTGTGAGAGGTAGTCCAGCCTATGAGAAGCCTTTTGTAAAATAACTCAGAAAAACTATAAGACAATGATTCACATTTCATGAGAGGTTTTGTGAATATAACAGATTCAATGAAAATAAATTAACGAAAATTGATTCACATTTTATGAGAATTCTTTTGAAAATAACAGATTCCATAAAAAAGAGATAACGAAAATTGATTCACATTTTGGGAGAAGCCTTGTATGAAATAACAGACTACGTAAAGATATTACTAGACACAAATTCACATTTTATGAGAACCCTTTATGTAAAATGTTACGCGTTGTGTAAAGATTTTAAGCCTTGTATAAACACTTTACACAAAGCTTCCCATAAAATGTGGACTGTTTAATAATGAAATTCCGTAAAAAAAAGTTTACGGCATAGGTGGAAATAGATTAAAGCATCTCAGAGTATGAGACAAAAGAATTCGATGTAATGGTAAAAATCAGTATCATTCAAGAAATACAGAGTTCAGAAAAAGAAATTTATTCCCAAAAAGCAAATACCCTCAGAGGGCTCAAACGCAGAGAAAGAAAAAAAAAGTTCTGCAAAGAATTACAGAGGCACCCCAAAACGGCAATAGTCCATCGTAATCGTTACGTCACAAATGATGTTTATATAAATTTGAGATATACAACATACTGACTCTGACCACTAGAGGAATCTTCCATTACCAAAACAAAATTAGCTGGGGGAAAGAGTACCTTTGGTGCTATACTGAGAGTTTGGAAGCTGGAAGTGGGAATGAACCTTAGACTAACTAAGAGCACTTTAGGGCATGACCTGAGCAGTGAGGTCATTGGTCATTTGACCTTGTGCCATCTGTGAACGTGAGGTAGGGCTTGAAGTGGCACCTGACCACTGGTAATGACCCTATACACCTGAATAAACAAACTTCTAAATGATGTTTATTTTGTTGATAAATCCTATTTTTCTCTACCAAAAAGGTAGCCAAAACATAGAACAAATGGTATACAGGAAGATACTTCTGTACGCGAGAAACTTCTAAGATTGTGTAAATATTATCCTGGAATTTTTTAGAATAAAATAGTTTTTACAAAATGACGATAGTATACAGAAATGTGGGAGGACATTTTAAAGTAACCCTGCAAAGTCACGACCCTAGGTGCAGAACAGGTCTCAAGGGGGCGCAGCGGTCGGGAGACCTCAGGCCACGTGATCGCTTTTGACCAATCAGGAGCCACTTGAGGTCAAGACCCCAGCAAAACTGGAAATACCGCCCATGCCCTGTGGTAGTGGTTTCTTAAGTGTACTGACTGGAAGGAACTGGAAGTTTGGAAAGTAAATATTGCTAATGTAAAAGAAATGTGTTTTATTTTTACAGTTATGGGTATAACTATAAAAATCGATAATTATTGTAGATATAACCGTACTAGTTTATATGTTGTGTCTTTATATTTCTTGGGAGAACCTGAAGCGGATGAGCACCTTTCTGTGTCACTTAATTTATTTTCTTTTTAATCTTTATTGCATAACAATCTTCTGTGCTTCCAGTAGTTTTCAGATCTATTACATATCCATAAATACAAGTGGCAGTAGTAAAGGTAATGGGTAATATGGAGTCATTTACAAAATAATATTTGTCATACCAATACACTAGTGTGATACACAGGGAAGCAGATAGAATGGCATGCTCATGTTATTTGCTACTATATCGATGAACTTAAGTCTGTGTGTAGTGTGTTTGGCCTTTGAATCATGCGTGATGCCATATTTGATGTCAATCTTTAAAAACAGCGCTACTGTCATACATCAGAAAATCTCATTATTCCTACTAAAGGGAACGTAAATTAAACAGGGTGGCACATGATAAAAAGATATCCGACTGTATATGGATGAAATCTATCTTTCAAAGCGTAAAACATCTATCAAAAGAATACGCTCTGTGAGATGAATATTCTTTGCTTTCAACATCATTAATGTTACTGAGACAAGCTTGGAGCCCAGAGGCATGTTAGGGTTTGAAAGCAGATGGATCCTAAATCAGAAACTTGCATTCAGAAGCTGGGGGGAAATATTTTGGACGGTTTTCATTCACACAACGTCATTCGATATTTTAAGCTACAGGATTGAACAAGAACGTGATCTTTGCGAGCTATATACACTAGTGCTTTAACTTCACAGAGGTGGATACCTGATTGCAGAGAGAGGGTAGTCTATATAATTTTAGACAACGTATTAAATTGTAGCCGATTTGCGTGTACTAGCGATCCCTTTTTACTTTTCGATAACATACATCTCCATCGAAAAAGGTGGGGGGGGGGGACGTCTAAACACCCTGCAACTGTGTATTGCTGCGCACACACCTTTTACTTTGTCTTAATGCGAAACATTCATATTCAATTCATGATTGATTACCACCATTCTTGTATTCAAAAAACGTATGTCATAAATGAGTTCACGTTGAAAAATCACATACTGTTTAGTTGCAGAGATAATTATAATAACTAGGGAAACTTTTACTTTTATTCAAGAGGGTTGTCCTAAAATATATATGCTCAGGCTAGGCTCACGAAAATGGGCACCACTGGGTCAGAATCCTGGCCTTGGCTCATACAATCTACAGAAATGATTTTATAGTTATGTTGGTTTTATCATTGGATAGATCTCTTCCAAATGAATTCAGGGCACTGTATGTTTGCGTACCTGTGAGAGATATTTCTGGGGAGATTGTGAGAAAGGTTTGAAAAAATGGATGAAAAACAGAAAATATAACTTTGCCATCACCCCGCTATCGCAATAGTTATATCCTTTACTCTACCTACAGTACTTAAATTGCAATGCCTATGTTGGGTTGAATAACAAAATCGTGGCAATATCGCCGCCAACTTTAATAACGTGTCGGTAACTTCGGCGGTGGGTGTGTTTATGTATTGCCACTTGTTATAGTGCATCAACAGGGAATCGCAGGGGAATCTTTGTACACTGGAATATAGGCTTTGGTAACATCAATGAACATAATCATTAATGCTAGAGGCTCAGCATCATAATAAACTGCGTTAATGGCATGTGACACAGGAAGTGTTTGCAATCTAAATTATTTTTCTAATATACGCCACCGCCATGTGTTTAATTACAAGAAAACCCATCAAGGTACTCATTAGATAAATTGTACCTAGTAACTTCTTCGAAATAGGTGAATTGACCTGCCAAAACCTGGCAATGCAAGTGAAAAGATTTTGTAATTGTCCCAAAGTGCTGCATGTGCAGTTTAGGTCACGTTTCCTTTCACGTGAAGCATGTTTCACGTGAAGCATGTGTCACGTGAAGCATGTTTCATAGGTCAATATTTTCGTGATAAAGGAATAGATGTACTACATGAAAGGCTACAACACTATAATATTATGGCTTACTAAAATATGAAAGATGCTACTATTTTTAAAGTAATTCCTGAGCTCAATGAATCTTTAGATCTAGAGGTAATTACAGTGTCAAAATACGTCATAAACACCATAGCTTGGGACACTGATTTTAGAATTTCATAATCAAACAGTATGAATTCCAAGGAGGTTGGCCATGATGAGTATCCTTGCCATCTCAAAGGAAAAAAAACAATTAGGTGTTTTGTGGATAGTTCTAGTGTTTTAATTGAAGAGGTATTGCGCAAGCTTTAAATTGCACTTTTGATAGAGAGTTTCACTTCGTGACCTTTTGTCATTTGCCATATACGGGTGGCAACCCCCCTTAGCTTTATCAAAGTAATTCTAAACTGCATTGATAAGGTTGATGGAGACAAAGCACTATCTGATGTGGCTGTACAATGATAAAAACATTTTAATCCCTCCTTCAAAGCCATCATTATTCCAAAGCCATATGCCAGCCATTCTATATCAGCTAATAGAATCCTATTGCCCATCTTTTTTCCTATCTTGTTGCACAGCTGTCTCTTATATTCTTTGCTCATAGATGGATATTGCACCCAATGAGACTCCAATATAAGATTCCTGATTTGTGACCTTTTTATGGAGCGTCCTGATACTAATGGTAGCACCCCTTATGAGATCGAGTTCAATACGCTACTAACCATGTCTATTTCACTGTTTTTATGACACCATCACTTGTTTGTTTACATAAAGAGATAGCTCAAAAGAGACAGGAAGGGTATTCTGGTGGTACACTGGTAGGGTGTGGGCTTCGTTATCTGAAGGTTGGTGGTTCAAGTCTCTGTCCTGCTGCTGTGGTATTAGACATTCTCCCTGTGGTCAGCGAAAGGGTTATCAAAGGCTTAGTCCATCGGCTGTTATATGACTGTGGTGCCGTGCCTATGGGTCACTGCATATTAAAGAACACCTGAGGTAAAAGCATAGGGGTATGGTCTCTACCTCCTCATAGATTCAATCATCCAGGAGCAAGGGTGAAATATCCATTTCTCCAGAAACACTGAGTCTGGTGGTTTGAACCAACAAACAGAGACAGACAACTATCTTTTTTACATGGTAGCAGAGACTCTCATAGGAGGCAGCACCTGATAAAGCCACAAAAAACGTGTAGGCAATGGTCGGAGTTACATATCTTAGTGAAGCTATGATATTGTTGCTGCACCAAAGGGCATGGGGGATGGTGCTAATCATTAAGGGAGTAGATGGAAATGCCATTGTGAGGTATGTCTGCGGGCACTGCTGCTTTAATTGCTTGTTCGTGTGCCTATTCACAGACAATGATTGATTATCATTACAGAAATGTACAATTCACACATAAAAAGCACTATAGACTCATTAAGCACTAACACATCTCCTTCAGGCAACTACTCCATGAGGGGCAACCATGCAGCTTGCTTTATCTTTTCATTTATAGTTCATTGTTTTATCAAAATAACTTATAAGTACTTTGAAGTGTGTAATTGAAGAGGATGAGGGTAGCTGAAATAAGTGCTTTGGTTTATATATGTATATATATATATATATATATATATATATATGTCAGAGGAAAATTAATGACTTGATTGACCCTTTAGAACCCACAAATTGCCAATATTAAATGCTTGATTTCGTCGGGATTTTCCCAAATGTTCCTGGAAATTTCTTAAGACCAATATCATACCAGAAGTGATGTAGTTTTCAGTATTTTAGATGTAATTTCTTTTATGTGCGAAGTTTGTTTGTATGCCATGTACTTTTGGAATAGTTTCCTATTACGAAAAGTGTGGACAAATATGGACATTTTGGCCGTTTTTCCAGTTGGTTACAGACTGATTGGGGAAACTACACACAGTGGCCCGTTGCACAATAGAATTTCGTTACTAAGATAAAACAACGAAAGCACAACGAACAAATGCTTAGTAACGAAAAGTTTCGTTGTAACAAAAATACAATATCTCGGGATCTAATGAATGAAATTAAATTCTGTAAAGTGTTCTAAACCAGAAAAAATTTAGAAAAAATTCAGTAAAAGTTACAGCTCTTTGGGAACATTCTAAATATAGAAAAAAAATTGTGCAAAACCATCGTTGTTAAGATAAAAGTAACAACGAACTCTTTCATTGTTTACAATATTTACGTTGTTACGAAACCCATTGTGCAACGGGGCACAGTGGCCCGTTGCACAATAGAATTTCGTTACTAAGATAAAACAACGAAAGCACAACGAACTTTTGCTTAGTAACGAAAAGTTTCGTTGTAATGACAATACAATATCTCGGGATCTTATGAATGAAATTAAATTCTGTTAATTGTTCTAAACTAGAAAAAATTTAGAAAAAATTCAGTCAAAGTTACAGCTCTTTGAAGCTATTCTAAATATAGAAAAAAAATATTACAAAACCATCGTTGTTAAGATAAAAGTAACAACGAACTCTTTCTGTGTTTACAATATTTTCGTTGTTACGAAACCAATTGTGCAACAGGGCACAGGGGTCTTTGGCAGGATTGGCATATTCGACATATTCCTAGCTTTAACCCGAAACTAAGATAATTGGGATTGACCAGGAACTGGCATAATTATGAGGATTTCTATCAAAAAGGTGAAGGCAAATTAATATTTTTGATTGCAATTTGTTGCAATGATCTTTAGTAAGGAACAACTAAGGAAATGATAGTTAAGAGCTTTACTGAGCATCCCCTCCTTAATTTTGGTAGGTAAATTGCACAATACTGTATTCATAGAGGACTCAGTTCCAAATTGTGGAATCATGAAAATTTGTCAAGCTTTTGTCTGATTTGTGTCCCTACAGAAATTATTGTGATAACAGAAAGCAGGGTTTGTATCATAAAGGAATGACATTATTCTTTATGGAATTCTCACATATGCCAGCCTTCGGCTATATCAACACTTTGGCTGAGCAGCAGAGAAAGTTCTTGGAATCTGCCCAGAATGGTGGTCCATTTAATAGGCCAACATCGTTTTCTAGTGAGTTCTATCTGTTAAAACATTATAGTAGTTTTGTAATTCAAAAAAGTCATTCCTGAACAGATTTCCATGTCCTACACGTCAGGAATCCAAGATATTGTGATACATTTTCAATCTAAATGAGGGATTTTTCATGGGTATGATTATGCAATTGCAAGACATTTTAATGAAAGTATTGCTCAGGGTGAAATGATCCTTACTCCTCCTGAATGCCTATAATGGGCCCTGGGGGCTTTCGCATAAACAAGAAGTGTAGAATGGCCCTTGGGACACAAAAATTGCTGTCATAAAATAAAAATGAATATTATTAGGAACAAAACACGAAGGAACATTTATTCGTAGACCAATTCATCACCCGCACCGCCCATGAGCGGTATGTACAAGCGGTAGCGCATATTAACAGGCTGTACGTCTAGTCAACATTTTCATTATTTTAAACATATCTAAAGCTTTGCTTGGGTGATAAAATATTGTTCTAGGACCCTTTGGGGTTGTGATCTGGTGTCTGTATGACCCATAGGGATCGTACGTACCTCGGCTTTTGCCCTCAGTACGTGACAAACCCCTCAGGGTGATACAGACACCCTCAGACGACCACCACAGGTCTTCTTATATTAGTTAACTTTTGGATGAAGGCACCTATGAACCAACAAAATACCAATAAGGTAAAATTCTAACAGCACATGAAATTTCAGACGCTTGTCATAAAAAGCACACTTTAAGTTTGGTCTCCTATCGTGTTTAGAAGCATCAGCAATCACTTATGAATAGGCCCTCGAGGGCGAATGCATGAGCTGGCCTAAATTGACCCCCTGACCATAAAATCTGAAAGGAATGGTCCAAGAAACTAGCTGATGATGTCACACAACCCATCCAGTTCCCTAAATGTGTATGAAAACACAGGTGAATCCATCAACACCTGTAATCAGGTGTCAAGCACACCTGTCCTCCAGGGTGGGCTCACACCACTCAATGAGAACACCTGTCACAATATTCATGATTAATAGTCAGGTGCACGTGAGAACCTAAACACATTGCTGTGGATAATGCATTTTGAATTTCAAATTGAAATTAAGATTAGGTTAAGGAAACCTATGATTTGAATGAAGAATTGATGCAATAAAGGAAGAGATATACCCACAATACCCGGACGACCTACTTGGAAATGTAATTCCTTAAAACTTGATGTTCTTTCTTTATTTAGGATTTCTGGCGTAATCCAAGTAGTAAACAACACCATTGAGCAGACAACAATATAATACTTCAAGATACCTGAAGATACTTAAAAAGAAATGCTGAAAACAGGTTGTCAAGATTGCAAACAGTTTCTGTAGATTAATGCTATTAGTTACCCCTACTTTCAATGGTTTCTAAATTTTGATCACCTTCTCATGGAATGTCTGATGAGTCTGTGACAGATTTTAGAGTTTCTCGGAAGAGCTTGATTTCAGAGTATCAAGCTCCTAGTGACCCTATCATCAAGCTATTTCCTTTGTGATATATTATTTAACGGTTTAGCACTGTGAACCATGATTTTTCTATTTCTGTCATTTTCTTGACAGACAGTAATACCTTTCAAATTGAAATTGAAGAGAAAAGGGTCTGCCTTATAGTTAGTTACGTGTTTACATTAATAACTTAGCTATGTGCCATTCCATTTGTAATGATGGTCTAAAGTAAGATACTAAATACTTGTTCATTTTTATTGGCACACATGGGTAGAATTCCGTTAAACAGTTATGATGTAACAGTATAATACATTTCTACATGGGTTGAAATCAAGCATAATCATATTACGATGATGGGTTGAAATTAAACATAATCATGATTGTGTTTAATTTCAACCCATGTAGAAAGGGAACTTTCACCAGTAATTTGATACTCTTACATTAGTAAAACCTTCAAGGCATATCAGGGTTTTGACAAGTCACACCAGCATCACAAAACCCCATTGCAAGTGAGCGATTCCCTATTGTTAGAAACCCATCTTGAAAATAAATGTAGCATCCACTCCAGCTGCCTCTACTGTTGACAGGGGGGAGGGCGTCGACAGGGGCTCTGAGAGGGCTGACAGGAAACTCCACTCCCCTCCTCCTAATGTCCCCCACTTACACCCTGCTACAATCTGATATGCTGGGTCATATGGGCGGAAATCCCACAGGGGCAGGGGCGGGTCCAGGAAGTGGAGGTTAGGGGATACTGACATCCCCCCTACCTTTTGGTGGACCCTTAAACTAGAATAAAAGGGGAAAATGCCATGCGCGTGTGTGATTGCACATGGTTTTAGAACTTGGCATTTATGCTGACCCCCCCTCCTCCTTTCAAAAATCTTGTATCTGCCCCTGAGAGGTTTCCTTTAAGCCTGATACCTACAAGGTTGAATCGGCACAGAAATCAGCCAAATTCATTAGGATCATTATTATTGAAACATACTAGTTTGATCTGAATTGGTGTCAAAATTGGCTGATTATTAAGGTAGAGTCAGTCGATTCGAGCACCAATCAGTTGGCTGACCTGGTAAAAATTGCCCATTGGGTATGGGGCATTTAATACTACCTTCTCCTTATGCCCCCTACTTACACCCTGCTACAATCTGATATGTTGGGCCATATGGGCGGAAATCCCACAGGGGAAGGGGCTGATCCAGG
Organism: Lepidonotus clava; assembly: GCA_936440205.1. Lineage (NCBI taxonomy): Eukaryota > Metazoa > Annelida > Polychaeta > Phyllodocida > Polynoidae > Lepidonotus > Lepidonotus clava. Next base: position 14,882,872 of record OW387138.1, read on the forward strand.
AAGGGTGTTATGGGGGTACTGACCACGCCCGCCCCCCCTCCCCCCCCCCCCCCGGCTTCCTTTTGGTGGACCCCTAAACTACAAAAAAGGGAAAATGCCATTCACATGTGTGGGTTTCCATGCGATTTTTGCTCAGAATCAGATCACTCATTAGTATTGAAATGTACTAGTTTTATCTGAAATGGTGTCAAAAGTGGCTGATCTTTAGGGTAGAATGAGCCGATTTAAGCACCAATCAGATGGCTGACTTGGTAAAAGTCGCTCAGTGGGTATGGGACATTACTTCCTTGTTCACTAGCAGACACCCCTAGTCCTAATGCCCCCTACTTACCCCCTGCCACAATCTGATATGCTGGGCCATATGGGTGGAAATCACACAGGGGCAGGAACTGATCCAGGGAGTCGGTTATGGGGGTCCTGACGCCCCCACCCCCCTTTTTGTGGACCTCTAAACAACAAAAAGAGGGGGAAATGATGAGCCTGTATGTGCAATTCCATGCGGTGTTAGTGATAAGCAATTATGCTGACCCCCCTTTCAAAAATCCTGTATCTGCCCCTGAGGGGTTTTCTCTAAGCCCCATACCCACAAGGCTGAATCAGCACAGAAATTGGCTGAATTCATTAGGATAACAATGTGATTTTTGCTTGGAATCGGATCACTCAGTAGTTTTAAAAGTACTAGTTTGCTCTGAATTGGTGTCAAAATCGGCTGATTATTAAGGTAGAATCTGCCGATTTGAGCACCAATCAGTTGGCTGACTTGGTCAAAATTGCCCAGTGGGTATGGGGCATTTAATACTTTCTTGTCCATTATGGTAGACTCACTTCCTTCTAACTCCCCCACTTGCACCCTACGACAAACTGATGTGCTGGGCCATATAGGTGGAAATCCCACAGGGGTTTCCTTTAAGCCCATACCCACAAGTCTAAATCGGCACAGAAATTGACTGAATTCATTAGGATAGCCGTCTGATCATTGCTGGGAATCGAATCACTAATTATTATTGACCTGCCCCACTTCACAATTTAAATCAAAGTCAGAAAGTGAGAGTCGGCAGAAGATTGGCTAAGCTGAGCCTAATGACCCAAAAAAAAACTATTGGAGGAAAATTTTAAATGTTCTAGTTTTATCTGAATTGGTGTCAAAATTGGCTGATTATAAGGGTAGAATCAGTAAATTTAAGCACAAATCATTTGGTTGACTTGGTAAAAATTGCCCAGTGGGTATGGGACATTACTTCCTTGTTCACTAGCAGACACCCCTATCGCTAATGCCCCCTACTTACCCCCTGCTACAATCTGATATTCTGGGCCACATGGGTGGAAATCCCACAGGAGTTTCCGCTCCTCCCTTGTCCACTAGAGTAGGTGGCACTAAGGGTGGGTCTGTGCAGGGTCACTAGGTGCAAGCTTTTTGGGTCCAACCGACTAGTGGATTTGGGGGATTTTACTTAATGATGGTGCAGAACATTAATGGAGTCATTAATGTTTCAGAATTTAGAACTCCGATTAGTACTGATTTTATATCTTGGATTAGTAGTTTCAGATTAGTGGCAGGCAAAATGAAATATATATTTTTAGTTTATTTGGAAGGCCTGAACCCCTCCTGCTATCCATATTCCACTATGCGTTGGGTGGTCAATTAAAAGCTGTGGTCTTTTTAGCCACTGCAAGTAACTTGCATTTCAGAAACGAACATGTTCGTTTCTGCCACCGCGAGCATTCAATAGAAAACCTATATAAATCACCACAGGGCCCACCGCAAGGACCACTGCAAGACCACGGCAAGGACCACCCTATATTCCATCATACAGTGCCTAGTGGTGGGGTCAAACACCGCATGTTAATTGCCCACCGCGAGCAGGTGGAATATGGCTTTAAGTCTTTTTTTTCTAAGTTCATTCGCATGAACTTGCGCAGGGTCTTTCCCTCTCTTTACGTTTTAGCCATTCATCAAAACAGTGGGGACGGGCCGGTTAGGGGCCCTTAATACCTCCTCCTCTGGATCCGCCCCTGAGGGAATACTGTAGATTTGCATGATCCCCCTCCCTCATCCCCTTTTGTTGTACACCAACCATTACATGGATACAATATGCAGTATCGCGGATCAAGAATTTGGAAAACAATTGATATTTATGTAAAACTATGACCCTGTCCATTCGTCTGATTAAAACCAAATTATAACAACGTTTTAAAAGAAGCTAAGCCACAGTGATAGCTGTTAAGATATAATTATACTGCTTAGAACACTCTAACTCAGTTACTATAATCTAAATTGGATGGTACATCAAAAGCTTTCGTATTATCTAGCCAGAGTTAGAGACCTGTTAATGTATTCCCATTATTTGATACACAATAATGCCATGGAATAGCACAAATTCGATGCATACTACACACTTGTGATACAAGTATAATCTGCAGTTTGTAACTTCTCAGCCACCACATAAACTAAAACAGTTATCCTCACACTCTGTTATTATCAAAATTGAAATATTCCTATCTGAAAGCGAAACATCTGAAAGAAATATTATACAATTAGAGCCAAGCATTCCAAATGTGATCAGTGAAGGACAAATGTGACCATTGGAATTAATTAATAAAAGTAAAATCAACCGAGAGTGTTTTGATATTTATTCTAACTCTACTAATTGTCAATGAAAAGAAACTCATTAAGAAAAACTAAATAATCACCATGAGAAATATTCTCATCATTCTACAAATAGCAACCAAACAATTATTTGTGCAATTCAGCTTTCCATACTTTCGACTTTTTTTTATACCAAAGGCTTCCTATTGCAGTAAGAAAGTTGGAGGCTGCTGACATAAAGTGGCAGGTAGACATCAAGTGGGTGGCTCCTGTCCCATTACCCTGTCAATGTCAGGGTATAACACTCCTTTCCGACTAGTGTTAACGGCCATATCATAGGCACAAACCATCTGTACCCTGCGTACTTCTCAATGAATGGTTTGAAATGCTTTTGAAACCTAGAATTAGCTTAGTTTAACTAGTAGCTCATGTTGTGAAAGAAGAAGGACATCACATAATAGAACAGTGAAACTATTCAATGCCTAGCAGCACTTATGTCGTTGTTGTGAAAGATCCTGCTGCTATTCTACTAGTTAAATATAGTCTAGTCGGATTTCTATGAAAAATAAGTTTAGGGGGCATTTTTGAGTAAAAGTTGGGAACAAGGCTATTTTAGACAATTTGGACCTGTTGAATCTGAATAATTATGCTTGTTCCCAAGCTGGATTTTGCATTTTTCACCCCTTTTCCGTGGTTACCATGGAATTTTTACAAATTATGAGGGTAAATCACTTAATTGATGATAACTTGAAAGCTTTTCATCATATCAGTACCAAATTTCAAACATACACATGGGTGGTGGACATATTTTGATCATAAATTTTTTACCTTGACCCAAGGTCAAGGTCACTGTTTGGAAGGTCAAACATGGAAATTTGACTAAAATGAGTCAGAGTACCCCAATAAAACCTTAGTTACAGATATATATTCTTAATTCATATTTCATTCTAAGATGTCAAAAACTTGCATAGGCCTATAGCTTACATTTCATAATGGTTGAAAGAATTCTATTGACATTGTTACCATGGTAACCAGGACAGAAACATGAAATAGAGAGATATTCAGGAGGACCAGAGAATTCATACAAATTATGAGGGTAAATCATTTAACTGTTGATAACTTGAAAAGTTTCCATCATATCAGTACCAAATTTTTATTTAACATGCACATGGGTAGTGGACATATGTGGACAGCCGAGGGGAAAGGGTACTCCGAGGTTTCTATATTTGCTGTCCTAAACCTAATATTTAAGGAGATATGAGTAGATTTATGAAAAATAGTGATAATTTACTCTTGAACCAACTTTTTGTGTAGAATTCATTTCCCATATCTAAAACATTCCATCACGATGGAATCTTCCCTTATTTGGAATGTCACTGGAATGTTTTAATACCGGTTATTCACTGAATTCATTCTATTTGGTTGCCATGGAAACTAAAATTCATGAGATTTTGATAAAATTGTATTAACTATGAGAAAGTATCATTTGCTGGTCTCTACATTGAAAACAGAATACATTCATCATTTCTGGTGGAAAAATAATGAATAAAATAGTGTTTTTTAAAATGTATGCATAATTATGATAATTTATGATAATTTATGCATAATCTCAATAAATACAATGAAATCAAGATTTTCCTCATTTTCCACTATCCTGACAGTGTCAGGTTTGAGGGCCCATAACTTTCTTAATAATGATCGGATTTGGACATGCTTAATATTATTTGAAAGCTAAGAACCTGCTCTACAATATCAATTTAATATCAAATCCCGCACGGAGTACCCTTTCCCCTCGGCTGTCCACATATTTTGATTATGAAATTTTGACCTTTCACCCAGGTCAAGGTCACTATTTGGAAGGTCAAATATGGAAATTTGACTAAAATGAGACAGAGAACCTCAACAAAACCAAAGTAACCAATATGTATTCTTAGTTCATATGTTATTTTAAGATGTCAAAAACATGTATAGGCATTTAGCTTGCAATTCTAATCCTGTAATCATTTATAGTAAATCGGTATTTGGATCTAAAACTATTATTATTAAAAGATATTAGCCCGATGGCCCATTGCACAATAGAATTTTGTTGTTATGATAACATTGATGATAGCATAATGAACTTTTGCTTATCAGCGAAATGCTTCGTTGTTACGAAAATAGTAAAATCTCTGGTTCTAATGAATGAAATTGAATTCTATAAATTGATCTAAAGAGGGAAAAAATTAGAAAAAAATCAGTAAAAGTTACAGCTCTTTGAGGGCATTCTAAATATAGAAAAATAATGTTGCAAAACGATTGTAACAATGAAAAAAGTAACCTCAAAAAGTTTCGTTAGTAATATCATTTTCTTTGCTAAGAAAATCATTGTGCAACGGGCCACAGAAGAATTATTATAAGTGTGTGAGATGGGATGCTGGCTTACAGCAAAGACACTAATAGAAATCTTTGGCCTATTGCATAATGAACAATGAGATATTGAATAATAGCAAAAGGTGTACTTGTTGAATTGGCTCCAGCATCAGATTTCTCCCAACTAAAAGGCCAATTTTTGACTGACATTTTCAGGGCATTTAGGACTACATGCTTTCTTTCTTAAGGTTCCTGTTTCTAGAAACACAACTCAGGCAGTAGAACGACTAAGAAACAGCAGCATGACCCATGCTAATAACACCCGGTCAACATCCCCGTTGCAACACAACGATTTGTTTCATCCCTGTTAAGAGTGTTATTATTTGATGGGCCACTAATGCTGTACAGTTCTTTGCTTTCGATCCTTCCTGTTATAGGAGCAGTCATATTGCCTTATCAAACTGCATTAATGCAACCATTCCAATAATAGCATTGAGGAGTTTAAGTAACGTTCATTAAAGGGAGTAGCTTAAACATTCATAGCTTCAAACGATGCTTTCTAATCAGAAGAGATATCACTATTTCATGAGGAGAATTCAAGTGTAACCTTAACTTTTGAAGCTCTAAAGCCTATATTCCACTAGCTGATTTGGATGCTGTCAATTTTGCATTTGCTTAGATATTGTCAAGAATATTACATGGAACCAGACAACCTATATAACATTTGAAATAAAATGATATAACCTTTCTAATGGTATGTAACATGTCTATACCAAACCTTTATTTCTCCTGCCGATTTTCAAAATTGGTTGCAAAATCGGCATCTGGAATCTAGGCTTAATTCAAATCATATTAATTTAGGTGCAGCCATTGGGGTTTCCTCCATTATTAGATGAACATCAGAAGGTCTGGAAACGTGTTGGCTTATTAGAGCATATTTCCATTAGCTAATAAGCTCTTCCCATGTTCGGTCAACCATTTGAGTAGGACAAAATTCACCATAAAGCTTATGCATTAATCTCCTTGCGTAGCTAGACCAACTAAAAGAGGGAAAACTTGTAGTTTTCTGTTTGATTAAACCTTACTTAGACATTTTGATCTTTCAATATAAATCATTTGGAATATTTACATGGTCTGTGATCCACTGAAAAAGCCAATTCATTGTGGGATTTCATGAGCTAGGCTGCCAGAATTAAGTATTGGTTTCTATAGAAAAAAGGCTTTTTTATCATTCTAGATTTTGCGAAATGTATTGTAGTTTCATCAACACAATTAGCGTGATTCATTTCATTTAAAGTAAATATAAGGTATTTGGGAATCAAAATTGTAAACATTGTAATAATATTTCGCAGTGTTCGAGTGATGCAACTAAGATTTTGGTCGAAGTAGGGGTTGCTTTCGACCAATACCTTACACTCTACAGATATTTCCAAAGCAATTAACTCATTATTTAGACATTTCTGGTCACATCAGTCAATGCGCACACCTATCTCATCAAAACAAGTATAGTGAATCAGTGATCAGTGCTGGCAATAACCTATCCATGGTGATATTTTTTTTTTTTTTTTTATTAAATTGATTCCTGAATATATCAAGTTCTTCCATCGACATTAATACATTTCATTACATAAACATGATATTAACATTATTTTAAATACAGTGACTTGGACATACCAACAATAATTCGCAACATAATACACATAAATTCATATGAATATAATCAATAAATTCATATGAATATAATCAATATTATACATAATTTTGAGTTATATCTAAAACTCAGTCGACATCAAATGACATACTTTTAATTACATTATTAAATCGATTCTTGTCACCTAAATTTGGATATCACCATTCAGTAGGTTCCATTCTTTTAGCCCTCTAGCATATGGGCTCTTCAGTATTTTAGAAAACCTTGTAAAATGTTGTTTCATTTTCACCTTGGTTTTGCTACGTAACATTATCTTATGTTTAGGCTTATAGTCATTCACAGCCTGCTTACTCTGGCAATACATAAGTTTTATCAAACTCCTTTTCCTACGTGTCTTCAAGCATTCAAGCCGATACGTTTTATACAGGGTTTCAATTGGTAACCTATCATCAGAATGTTTACTGTACTCAATCAGTCTTACAGCTTTACAATGTATCCTATCCAGCTTTTTTATTTTATCTACATGTCCAGATTCTATTAAAAAATCTCCATAATCAAAATGACATTGTATCATGGTTTTAAAGACACTAGTAGCAGTTTTTACACTCAAAAATCTTCTAATTTTCGCAAAAACACATAGTTTACCCTGTACCTTTTTTATAACATGATCAATTTGTGCATTCATGTTCAACTTGTCGTCCAAATAAATACCAAGGTATTCATACACATGTGTTTGTTTTAATTTTTCCTCACCTATACATAAATTATAGAGGGACTCTGAGGCATCCACCTTATGATTTATAATCATATACTTTGTTTTTTCCTCATTAATAGTCAACTTGTTACGTGAACACCATTTAGTCAGAGTATCTAACTTACATTGCGCATCATATACCGATAGTGTTGGTGTTGATATACAATGTGATATACTGTAATAAATCAATAAGATTGAATTAGAGCAAACATGGTCATTATAAGATCACAAGTGTACTTGGTTAATGTATAGATAGAGTCCCTTCCAGCTTTCAAACTAACCCCACAGCATCTTCTGGTAAGAACGCCATTTTATGTACACAGGAATGGAGTTTTAATTAGATTAACATCATTTAATTGCCGAGGAGGACTTCAGTGATGTCTCTCCTGGGCAGACTGTGGGTGTAATCGACTGTGATCTTAATAAGAATAGAAAGTAAGTTTAAAGTAAAGCCCTGTTTCCACCAGCCGATTTTACTACTGATTTGTTGGTAATTTATTACGTTTAACTGGTGATATGGCAAAGGATTATATATCTTACATACCATTTGAAAGAGAATTAAAAACCTTTTCTAATTGTAGATAACATGTTCATGATTAACCAATATTCCCACTGCCGATTTCTGAAATCGGTAGTAAAATCAGCTGGTGGAAACAGGGCTTAATCAGTGAGAATAGGAGGGGGGCGTGATCGGTTGCCAAGCACAGGTTGCCTTCGTTATACAGTCATTATTTGGCTTATTCAATATGCATGGACTCCGCTTGGAGACAATATTTGGCGGGAAAGAGCAGACGAGATTTAGCAAAGGGGCTAGCTAGCATCGGGGTGTTGCCCGAGGCATGGCAATAGCATGGGTTATTAAAGGGGGGAGCCAAAAGTATTGCGGTGTTCAAAAATGTTAAGAGCATTTAGAACTCCACCCCAATAGTGTTTAATATAAAAGTAGTATCAAAGTATTTGAGGTGGAAACTAGCAAAAACTATTCTCATAACGATTCCAAATGGAATTCTGGTGGTCGACATTAATTAACTGGAATGGACTACAAGAAAAGTATTTAGATCATGTTAATGCTAGTTTTAGACTGGGCCTGCCTAGGCTGATGGAGTGTTCGCCATTACCTGTTTGTTTTGGAAATTGTTGTCGCTTTTCAACTTTGCATTGTTTTTACCACCCATCAAGTGAATTCTAAAGATTTCTGTATACTTGACCTTATTTAACAGCCTAAAAACACCCATCAACGGCTTAAAAGCCATACATAAACAGCCCAAACATCCGTTACAGCTCCAAAACATCCAGTAACAGGCCCAAAAGACCAATTAATTGGAAAAGACACACACCACTGGAGTTTATACCTGCTTTCAATAACTTGTGGCCCGCCTACAAACCCTTTCCTCCAGGTGGTGATTGACCTATATATTGGGAGGTGATACATGAGGTTTGACATTTTATTACCACCCCATCTCCCTGGTCACGTGAGGGCCTTCTCCACCAATCAGGAGAAGCCTCTCATGCTTGGCTGCCCCTAGGGGGGAAAGGTTATTTGATTACAATCTGCATATTCCTGAAAATAGGCTCTGCATGCAGAGTGACTTTCAGATAATAAAGAGTAAAGGCCATATTTCAATTTGTGGTGGGTAATGACTAGCGGTGATCTATTTTGCCACTGCAAGCAATTTGCATTTCAGAAACGAACATGTTGATTTCTGCCACTGCAAGCATTCAATAGAAAACTATATAAATTCATTTATGGTGGCACTTGCGGTGGGCCAATGCAAGTAACAGTGCAAGTAATAACACAAGCAAATGTCTATATTCCATATTACGGTGCTTGGTTTTGCTAGCGGTGGGGTCAAACACTGCAAGGTAATTGCCCATCCTGAGCAAATCACCGTGTGGTTGAATATGGCCTTTAGCATTTTTTTCATCAAAACTTAAAAATGTTGGAACCGCCTATCATGTTTATTTTTCATGAAAAACTCTGTAATAAGGAAGAACTCTGTTGTTTATCTCTCATTTTTATGTTACACCCACGCAACAAAATCACTCCCGTTTCTGCACCTTCCAGTGAATATTTGAGACAAAAGAGTCTTTCAGTGATTAATTATTTACCTTCACGAGGTGCGAAGATTCTCTGGAGTAATCGGGGGACAATGCTTAGGGAACTGTTTTCAATTATTTAGAGACCTTGTGCAGATGTGGCCATGTGTATTCACATAACTACATGACTATAAGAAATAAAGACCTGAAAAAAAGAAAACGACTGAAAGAAATGGATAAGATGAATAGAAATAGATTTGAATATTAAAAGAAATAACATAATCAAAATAGAATAAATCAAATAAAACTCTATAGATTAAAAATTCAGTTAGCCAGATCCAAAAAATATGCAAATTATGATAGTTCAAGACTATTCACCATGGGGCACAGGACTCAGAGAAAAGGTGTCATCATCCGCACAACGCCTATTCCTCCATTAAACCATGTTAAGCCAACTATTTAAAAGTTCAGACTATTTCCAAGCACCTTAATCTCAAAGTACCATACTCCTACGTAATCCCAGGTAATACAGCCCATTCATCTTTCAACATCAACCATCAAATCCCACTCAAATCCACGCCATTCCCCCCAGCATGCCTTGCACATTCCAAAATGATAACAGCCTTAATGCCCTTCTAAAGTAGATTCTGTGTGCCCTTCAAATGCCCTTCAACTGCAGGTTTCAGGTCTCACATCGCTGTTTTTTATTGCTCCTCATGCATTTTTAATACAGACATCAGGATGATGGGAGCAAGCAATAGAGAGGGATATCCTACTTAAGGGGAAGCCTGTGCCTTATGAGATAGCCCTCATGTTTCTATCATATCCTGTACATGTCTGCCTGACTGTGTTGATAGGGATTTCTTATCAAATAACGACCTTAGATGAGTAGATAGGTGGGCGTTTATTTACCGTGCTGTAAAGGTCTGTAAAGAATTCATGGTTTATGGTTAGCCTTATGGTTCCAATACAAATGAGTACTTGGTGTTATCATTTTTTCTGTTTATGAAAGAAGAGGAATCCTCAGGGCTGGACCCAGACCTTTGAAAGAGGTTTGGCGCCTTATAGTATAAAAGGCATAGGTGTCAGAACTTCGCAATAATTTTTTTGAAAACGCCTGAATTCGTAGCATTATATCCGCCCTTGATCAATTGTTTCCTCGATATATCCTATCGCTCAATTACTCCTTATTTGGGAATAAGTCAATATAAGGTTGATTATTAAGCATGACAAACATGATACTTTAATTCCGAGTTATTTTGATGAGTTGTGGCACCTTACATAATGTAAAAAAAATTGTCTTGAGATGTATTTTCGCTTCTAACCGATTCCTACAGCTCGATATTGAAATAACCAAGTTATTATTTTTATATTTTCCTATTATATCTTCAAGGATATATCTGAACAGTATACCATACATAATGATACGCAATATTAACCATACATAATGATACACAATATTAACCATACATAATGATACACAATATTAACCATACAAAATGTTACACAATATCAGCCATACATAATAATACAGATTATCAACCATACAAAATGATATACAAATTAACCATACTTAATGATACACATCATCTATATATATGATGATATCCACTTCTGATTCTGATTTCATAATAAGTAGATATCATTATGGTGACAAGTAAGTCTGGTGGCCTCCAGAGCCCTATAGTGTACTGATGATGGCATCCTGACCTCATGAATCAAAAGTTGTTGACCTTGGGGTTCCTCCAGTGTCTGACCTTTGACCTCATAAGGGGTCTCCATGGTAAGCCTGTCGACCCATTGATAGATTGTGTTAAGCCCCATACCCACTAGGCGATTTTGTCGAGGATCGGCCGATTATTAATTGGTGCTAAAATCGGCCGACTCTACTCTAAGAGTCGGCCAATTTTAGCACCAATCCAGATCAAACATGCACATTTCAATATACCATACTTACAGGTGATCATAAGAGTCGACTGATTCTAGTCAGTTTCCAGTTGTTGGTTTCCTGTAAAGTCGCTTAGTGGGTATGGGGCATTATACTCCTTGTCCCTCGCTTCTTTATTATCAAATATATCGGGTTAAATTGGCAATATGGTCGGACGTGTTGCTAGGCAACCAAGTCTTACCAACATAAACATTTTGTGGTACAACATAAATATGTTGTGTTTACTATGCTTGTTACTGGTTGGCACAAGTTTATAGCATGTTTTTACGGAGAAGCATGTAAAAAGATTTGGTTTAGGGTTTACTTTCTTTTGTGGATCATAAAACGAAAATAAAAATGGAGGACTTTATTTGGCTACTTGTCTACATGAAATAAAAACTTAACCAGACCAGCATTAAAAATCAAAATTTAAAGCTGGAAAAGCTCAGTGATTGCAACTTTGAGAAATACACTAAAATCGTCATATCTTATTTAGCTTATTTAGGAGTCATACATCCTTTGTAAGTAGGTTGTTAATGCACAGCTTGAATATTGTGAACCGGGCCCACTATGAGGAATTGGGTTTAACAGTATAAAAGTAATTGTTTTTAATACGTATGGTTACCGCATTATTCATTATAAACATTTGTTATCCAAAGCGTGGATGACTTGGCTGTTTATATGACTGTGTTCATGTAGGACGTATATTCAATTATCTGTGCTGACCCCTGAAAAAAGAGGTTTACATAATTAGGGATATTTGATCCCCCTACTCTGATTTCCAGTTGATGTGTGTTCCTATCTGAATATTGATCGATGGACCACGTTTCTTATACAATTATGTTGGTTTCTAGGTGATTAGGAGAGAAGAGCTACAGGGGCAAGCGTATTTTCCATGGGGTGAATACTTGGCATTTTGTTGGCACTGATTAAACTGCGTTCTCTAAAGTTGGGGTTTCCAAACTGACGTCCTTGTGACGTCATATATTTGGGAATTTCCCTTTAAAACCAATAAAAATTGACCAAATATCACAATCTCCTTACCCTGCCTACACTTGGAATATTCTTGAGAGATTTCTTGGGTCTTGATGCAAATGCCATACTCAGAGAATTTCAATGGAAGATATTTATCCTTTGATTATGTGCAAGGTCTCCTTTAATGCAAAGCGGCAGCTTGACAACTTGACAACTTGACAAAGCGGCAACAGACATAGCCAATATTTTGACTCTATTACCAGCAATTCACCCCACAAGACATCCTACAAGTCATCACCTTGGTTTGCCGAAAAAAACACTATTCACTTTAAATTACTTACCCCAAGGAAACAGGGCGTCAGACATGAAGCAGACATCGTTTCCCCACGGCAATTGGGTAAAACGCCCCCTCCAGATAAAGGACTTAATAACATGAAGACAAGTAAATTGAAAAACAAGAACGCCTACAGATATTCACTTGGGTACATTTTATGCAATAACCCCTCGCCATGGGGGCCATAGATGGATTATCATAGGATTCATCAAAGCCCTATAGTCACATTCCATTGCACCAATAGTGTCTCCTATTTATAGTAACATGTGCACAACAACTCCCATGCAATAACATCACCGGACATAATGTATGATCAATTTTACTCCGAAAGAATGATGACGTAAGTGTAACTTTGAAGTGAATCTTCAACAACATCCGTGGGTGTTTGTTGAATGGTTGTGCTTCAAAGTGCCATGTAGACATGTGCAAGCTCATTTAACCAAGCAAGTATCTGATTACTGTAGGAAAAGGTCTATATATAAATGTAAATATATATGTATAAACAGGTAAAGTATTGTTCTCTCCAGAAATGATTAACCCTTTGGTCCCCATATAATTGGGAAGGAAGGGCGTATATTTCCCGCAAAATTTCTAAACGTTTCAATCAATATCAGATATTCCAGCATAACTGATATATCTTCCTGTTTCTTAAGAAAAGAACAGTTTATTTTGACTGTTTACGGAATCGCATGCGTTTTCATTTGGTATAAAGGAAGCCCTAGTGGGTTGTTTGTTATCCTACATATCCTAAATGGTTATTTTTGGAGGCCTAGGGATTTTGACTTCAAGTGGGTGAGGTTATATGTTAATTGCAATTTCGCAATATCAACACAATTCACCATTCTCATTTTGTAAAACATATGTTTTTCTCTGATTTAGATATATTATTAACTTATACTATGATTTAATCATCTCTGGTATGGGGCTTTAAGCTTTACCTAACATCTATTTTGTCCAAAAGCCAGCGCTTTGAGTTCAGTTCTGAGTACGGTTCAGAAACTACTAGAAGCCCGCTCCATATTGGAAGGCTGGCCACCTGGCGACAACCCACTGTAATTATGTACATACAGATTGTATTGTTTGGGGGGGCCATGAATAGAGTCACGTGACCCGGGTTAGGGGACGTCCTCCAGGGGAAAGTTAACATGGGACACAGGAGGAGCATCCATGTATGGACACCTTAAAGTTAAGTGGAACCAAAAGCGAACTGTTGATAAGAATTTACAGGCCAGGGGAGTGTACTGGGTAGCGTGTCCGACCTTATCTTTAGTATTTGATTTATGCTGGGAAGTTAGTCATAGGCAGTTTTGAGTTATTCTCAGTATCTCACATCTTGTATGTGGGGTACCTGGATTTTCATTTTTATCACTTCTAAAATAGTCTGAATACCTTCGCCCCCTTTGTAAAGAGAAGTATAGGCCTACCACACTTTTCAATGCAACTATATTAGTCTTTGGTGATGATTGAAAATAGGGGGTTTCTAGCTATAGGTTTCCACAAATCTTTGACAAAATATGGCAAAAAAACTGAATTTATCTGGAAAAAAGCTTCTAGGCCCTAAAATTTTAGATAAGATACTGAGAAAGGTATGTTCTTAATTGACTACCAAGAAAGCCTTGCAAAAATTGTTAAATGAAAAACCTTGAATTAACACCGTCACCAGTTGTAGCGTTTCACTGTATATACACACATGTAATTTGTTTCATACTCGAACTGTACCTTATCACCAATAAGAATAACATTCCCATGACTATTGTGACATTCCTCGGTAGGTCGGGGTTTCCGATTCCTACAGCAGAGGGACGTGGGAATTGTTTCGGGCCTCGGGCGGACGGAGAATCCGGGCAAGGAACCGAGATGTGATGTTTTTGGAGTCGTGCCTCGCGCACGAGGGGGGTTGAGTGAGTCGGTCGGGAATCGGTGCTCGTCGACGGGCGGAGGACTGCGGGGGAGGGAAAATATGGTAGGGGTAGGGGGAAGCCGTGCGTGTTATCTCTCTCTAATGCCGGTATTCGCTCTTACGGACGGTCCACCCGGGGTTTCAGTCCACGGGGCTGCCGGGCCGACGGTCGCCTATTGTTTGGTGGCGTGGGGCCAAGCCAGTCGCGCCGTCGTTCCCCCGGATTCCGGGCCTCCGTTCCTGGTTTCGGGCCCTCGTGCCATTCCGGGCCTCCGCTTCCGGGACTCCATCCGGGCCAGCCTCGGCTCTTCATGCCCTTCTTCGGTCCTTCGTTCCTTACTTTCGTTCCTCGGGCCCTCAGGCCCCCGTCCTAAGTTTTCGCCTAATTCTCTCGAACTTCTACTGTTTTACCCAAACTTCTAGTTAATTAACTCGTATCGGCTCATCTCAGCGGTTGTTTAAGGGAAGAAGACACGTGTGGACACAAGGAGAACTGTGAAAGAATTCGTTTATTTGGGCCTCACCAGGGTGGTCAGCCCTGATTGGCTGGTTTTGGTCACGTGGTTACAATTGACGGTACTTCCGGTTTACATTATCACTTCCGGTCTACATATCACTTCCGGTTTATATTTCTCGGGACCTTTCGGGTTTCGGGCTTTTACACTTTCGGTCCTTTACACTTTCGGTCCTTTACATTTTCGGGCCTCTTTCGGGCTTTTCGGGTTTTTACACTTTCGGTCCTTTACACTTTCGGGCCTCTTTTCGGGCTTTTCGGGTTTTTACACTTTCGGTCCTTTACACTTTCGGGCCTTTACATATATACTTTTGTCATATTACCTTACTTCTCTTATTTTGATCTTTTACCTATCTGATGAATAGACATTCATCACACTATCAAAAATAACTATACACATTTAACGACATCCTCGTCCAGCCCTTACCTATAGCCAGGCCAGTTGGGCTAACTACCCCATTACTTGCAGACCCTGACTATCAGGGCCCACCTAACAGGAAGCCATCCATCTTGCCCTATCAGCCCACTCTGACAGGGTTGTCAGTTGCCACCTGTCAGTTGTCAGTTCACTAATCACCATCTGATTTAAACGCACCAAATGACCTTGCATCCTACCTCCTTGACAACTCCCCCCTTGATACTAGTTATCATTATACCTTAGGGTGATACACGTTTAGTAGCTAAGAGTTTAATAAATGCCGTATAAAACCTGGTTGATAACTATAGCCTTGTATCGCCCTCCAGGTTGATACAAAAACTTTTATTTTTCAATGATTCATAAAAAAAATGTAATCATAAGGAAATACAAAGTCTAAAATGTGCATTATCTGCACAACATTCTTAGCTACATTATACTTGCTTACTAATTGTGGATTTGATGGATGTCAAAAAAGTTATATGAAGAAACGTAAAAATATGTGCAGCTTCACAGTGCCACCATCACTGATTGCTGTGCATCCTTCATTAAAAGCTCTGATCTAACAGAAAAGGTATGATAAATCCCTGTGGGCCCTGCCCTTAGGCTGATATCAGGGTCCAGCCTCGGGGTGCTAACCACCCTCGTACCCCCTTCTCAGTTAGTTATGTGTATAATTATCTTATAATCTTATTTATACTTAAACCACATAAATGATAATTAATGATAGTGTGATCTGTGGCCCACTGATCATGTTTTTGAGTGATCACTCATCAGTATGTGGTTTTGATATGTACATCAGTTATTCTTTGAACTGAATCACCACAGTAACAGCCGATCCATAGTAAAAATTCTACCAATTATAGACTAATGTATGTGTTGATTTATGTGCTGATTTATTGACAAAACTATGAATGGGATGTTTAAATAAATTGTAAATGTGAGATTCTGTTGTTTTCTAAGCTATCAATATAACGAGCTATAGTCGTTGGTTAGAAGAATGAACATGGGCTTTGTGCATATCATTTTGTAAAATATGGCTTTTCTAAGTAATAATTCTATTAATCCATGGTCCTTGATGTGATGATTTAATATCCTTTCTCTACTCCTTGGGCTAATTCTTTTTAAATATAAGCAATAGGCTCCTAGGTCCATAAACCGTCTGTATTTGCATTAGGGCTCTTTCCATTACAACTCCCATTCATTTTAACTTTGACATTTGCATGCCTACTTCTTGCATATTCTAATACTGCCCCTAGAGGTCTCTGTGAACTAATGAGGTGCATTCACAGTTCTCACCTCTGGGTGTTTGAAACTTCAACTGTATATTCACTACATCTATATTAGATAGATCCATTTCCTGGCTCTATACAGAGAACAACCTTTGGGCTTCTTTGGGCTTTAGGGGAAATACGAGGTTTGAAATATAACACTGTGGCCAGTAAACCATATCCTTTTTTAAGACGCTGCACTTAAGTAAAAACTCTATTATGAAAATTCTCAAATTTTAAAATGTTTTTTTATGAGCTCAAATTTGGACTGTTTTTAGATCTAAATTATCTAGTGTGTCACATTGTTTACAGAATTAAGGTTGGCCAATCAATAGCAAGTACCATCGCAACAATTTTCTTGCTTCTCCAATGTCATGTTATGGTAAATTAAATAAGACCTTTACAATTATAAAAGAGACCTAGATTGATAATATTGGTAATGACGTAAATCTTTTAATGTGCAAAAACGGACGTCAAATATATAAGAAATACATATAGAAATATAGTGGCACGGAAAGTGTACATTATACTATTATATTGCAGCATCAACATAGCTAGTCTGTCTTAACCTTTGTGTATTTTATGCATAAAGGTTTATACAGACTGATCACTCCTCCTGTGGTACAAAGTGACGACATTGCAAGGTATTATAAAAATAAGGACTGCTGGGGGCATCCAAGGGTGTCTGTACGATCCAGAGGGGATCGTCACAACCCGAGGGAGAAGCCCGAGGGAAGTACGATCCCCATGCGTTGTGCAGACAGCCGAGGATGAGCCTGAAGGTCCTTCTTTGTTTTATATATATATACATCACCCAAATGAAAATAAGAATATGTGAAATTCCCAAAAACAAGGAGTTCACAGTCAGCGGTGCGTACGGCCTGTCAATACGCCCTGACCACAATATGCATCACTCGCCAGTGGTGCGGGTGATTAAGTCATCATATTGTCGGCGTTCTCCATGTAACAGGGCCTTCAGGTTCCAGCGGCCCATTGCACAATGATTTTTGTAACAAGGAAAAAAAAACAACGAAACATTTCCTTGCTATTTTATCGTAAAAACGAAGGTTTTGACACATTTTTTCTATATTTAATATGCCCGCAAAGAGCCGTAACCTTTACTGATATTTTTCTATTTTTTTCCCTTTTTATAACAATTTGCAGATTTCAATTTCATTCATTAGAACCATAGATATTGCATTTTCGGTACAATGAAACATTTCGTTGTTAAGCAAAAGTTCGTTGTGCTTTCGTTGTTTGATCCTCATAATGTAGATCCATTGTGCAACGGGCCGAATTTCATTACTAAGATAAAACAATGAAAGCACAACGAACTTTTGCTCAGTAACGAAAAGTTTCGTTGTTACGAAAATAATCCACTGTTACTTAAATAGTAAAAATCTCTGGTTCTAATGGATAGAATTGAATTCTGTAAATTGATATAATAAGGCGAGACATTAGAGAAGAAACAGTAAAATTAACAACTGTTTGAGGACATTCTAAATATAGAAAAAAAATTGTTAAAAAAAGTTTCGTTGTTACGAAAATAACTGCAAATAATTTATTAAGCAACAACGAACTCTTTCGTTGTTTATCATATTTTCGTTGTTACGAAACCCATTGTGCAACGGGCCACAGGAGGTCCTACAGTATCCTTCAGCGGGATTTCACAATCTGTGCATCTTAGTACTCAGAGAACATGCTGACTCCACTCTTTGAAATCTTAGACCTGCTCATTGGTTAATGTCAGGGGCGGTTTTTTACTACAAGATGAAATCTGGTGACATGCTGCAGACTGTCAGTTGTACATGGTCTGAATACTGATGCGGTGAGTATTCATTAATAATGTGAATAATGAAGTTTTAGAATATACATCCAACTCAACGACAGTTTGGTGTAGACTCAATATTTATTAAGACATTAAAATCATGGTTAAATTGAACATGTTTTGGAGAATTACATCCTTATTTTGAAAATATTTGACAATATCAAAAGGTTTTATTACCAACCAGATTTAAAAAGATTGCTAATTTTCTTTTGTTAAACTTCCTTTATAGAAGTTTATACTTTGACCAGATAAGTACTATTCATATGTTAGTTTTTGTGGAAAAATAATATCTGAAGTAAATATCGCAAAGATAACTATCATGGGGATGCATTGGTAATAAGTTTTTTATCCTGAACGTTTTATGGACAACATTTTTATGATGGTCACTCCTCTTTTTCTTATTTTCAGTATCATTACAGGATCAAGTATAACAGCTCCCCAGGGTCCAATGATTTGTCAATAAATAAAGCTATTTCGACAAAATGACTTAGTTCTCGGAGAAAGTCACAATTATTTCATTTAGTAAAACCTTAATGAGTATCGTTATGGATTTTAAGACAAAATCCAAATTAGTTTGACTGTGAGACACGCACGTCTGTCTTTATCATGACTGGCTTTAAATAATAGTGTATTATCTAAGATCTGGTTCTTTAGCCTGTCGTTAAATATTACACGCCTTAGATTTCTCTCACCTGAGGAGGATAATCGTAAAACCAGTAAAGCCGATTAGTTGTATAATATGTAAGCAGGGGTGGATCCAGGGGAGGGGTCTAAGGGGCCCTGACCCCCCCCCCCCCCTTTTGGTGGACCCTAAAATATAAAAATAATGGAAAATGATCTGTCCATGTGTGCACAATTGCATGCGGTTTAAGTACTTAGATCTTATGCTGCCTGCGGTTTTAGTTCTTATATTCTATGCTACCCCCCCCCCCCTTGAAAATCGTGTATCCGCCTCTGGTTACATTCAGGGGCGGATCTGGGGGCGGGGGAAGGGGGGTTTCAGAGGGTCAATCATCCTAACCCTTCGTTCGGTGTGGTGGAGATTTTAACTTGAACAAAAGGAAACAAATTGTCACACACATTCGCACTGATGTGCACCGTTTAAGTGCTTAATCTAATCCGCCTTCCCTTTTCTGAAATCCTGTATCTACCCCTCATAAGAAATAAAGTACCTTGGTTTAGAACAGGAGCGGATCCATGGGTGTCTAGTGCTCCGTCACATAAGCCAACTCTCGCAACAGCGGGGGTTTGGTCAAAGTCTCGTAATTATACACGAAATTCAGCATCAATTTTCACCCATTTCTAATAATTCTTCCAGACTGAAAATTTCAGGATTTTAGATCTAAATGTCTATTTTTCAGAACTGTTTACAGAATTAAAATCGGTGCAGTAGAACAGCCAACAATCAACAGTGATATCCATCGCACCATTGACGTCCTTGTTGCGAGAGGTGGTGGACTACGTACCCTCGCAACAGCAAGGAGATTATCCGACAGATCACAGGGGGTCCTGACTCCTCCTCCCCCCCCCCCCCCATTTTGGTGGACCCCTATATTACAAAAAGTGAGGTCAATGCTGTGTTGAGCGAATGCACACCGTCTTAGTACTTAACCTATATGCTAACCAACCCCCTTCTTTCTGAAATTCTGAAATCCTAGATCCCACAACTACCTAGCATGAATACCCGACAAGCCAAGGATATAGAACCAACCTTCCCATTTCTAATCCATCATATCTTGATCACCAAAAAAACACACACAAAAACAAGATTCATCTTTAAAAAAAAAACATAATTTACACACACAAAAAAAGTTGCAAGGGTGGACAGGCCAAGTGATTGAGATCTGGGGAAGTGGCATGGTGGTCGGGCATTATTGATTGACTCATTTTGGGAGTCAGTGTGTATTGATTGACTCGTCCTGGGAGTCAGCCGCAGACGTTTATGAAAACAGAGTGTGAGCGATGATGCGTGACACTGTGACCTTGGAGGTCAATAATGTCAAGGCCAGGGACAAGTGGCTTCCTCTCACTAATCTGATAAGCAGGTGTTTTTTTTTAAAGTTTTTATACCCTTTGAATATTGAACTAGCTTAGGAGCCTCTGGCTTGTGGTTTGAAATAAAAGTATGAGTGCTCATTTTCTCTGGTAAATACATTTTGGCCGAAGTAAAAAAGGATGGAAAAGGTAAATTCCGAGATATTCTTTGTGCCAAATTATTGTTGAGTTTTGGAAATGATTAGATAAGATTGAATGGTAAACTAGGTTATGAGCCAATTGAATGTGTTTAGGTTCGTCAATAGTATAATATAGTGAGTTGAGTGGGAAGGGCTTCACATTGCTTCCTACGTAAACTAGGGTATAACAATTTTGTAGAGGATTTACAAACTTTATTTGATATTTTCACCAGTAAATTACATTGATTTCCTTTGTTTAACATATAGCTAACTCTGTATATAAAATAAATTAAACTTGGAATGACATTCACACTGAAAAACAATCTATATGTGAACTTGATTGAAAAAGCTTTTTACAAGCCCATACGGCAATTTGAATCCATTGGTTATTTTTCCTTCCTATACATATATAACATATATGTATATATACATGGTGGCGAGAAAAAAAGGTATTCTTTCCTTTCATTAGTGTGCATTTCACCAACTGGATGCATCGGTAAAGAATCCTACATTTCCTTTGTCTCTTTCTCTTTAACATACACACCTCCTTCCACTTAATTAACTTGGCTCTACACCAGGCCACCACCCACAATAGTCCACATTAAACCTTCCGCCAAGCTCCCTTTAGGCTTCCTTTAGACCTCTTTTAGGCTTCCTGTAGGCTGTAACACGTGACTGCTAAAAGCGGTCACGTGCTCAAGGTCACGTGTTTTAACCCCAATTGATTGGTTGATTAAAAAATACGGATCGACCGCAGTCTACACGGAAAGGTCAACCACCTTTTCCTCCCACTTTTCCCCTTTGGATTCTCTCATATAGTCTCACTTTTTGCCCCATGGTCCGCCCATATTGTTTCATTTTTTCCCTTTGGCTCCGCTCATATAGCAGCTTAGAAAGTGCTAATTAAGAGAGAGCTAGTCTCAGACTGATTAATCAAACACAGTCTTATAAGTATGGAGGTGTGAGTCTGCCTTTCCAGAACAATGCTGAATAGAGAGTGGGTGAATGGACTTAGAATATTGCCTCCAGAGTCAAACTGAATATTGTGATTTATATGGCCAGTGAGTTTAATTAAATTCCTGGAGAGAATAATAAATCTTTCTGCATATTCGTTTTTCATTGCACAATTCTATTTTTGTCATTTTGCTTATATGATATTTATGATGATTACCATTTTGATGATAAGAGACAATGGCGTTGAAGAAATGCCAATTATAAAACTTTGCCTGTGAAAGACATCGTTTTTGTGAATGAAAGGGGAACTCTCTCTCCTGATCCTTATCAATTGCAAAATGTCTGTCTTTGAAAATAGGAATCTTTTAACCCTTTTTATAATTGTGAAGATAAAATGTGATTCATATCTATCCTTCATGATTTTAAAAAGTGCCTGATTTCCGAGGACTTCTCCAAAACGTCGCGTTCAACTTTATTGTAGGTGGTATATGATAGATTTACCAACTAGTATCTAATTGATGATATTGAAATATATATCGCTCTTTTAGTAGGGTTTAGCTCCTACAGAGTTTTTTCTTAAAGAAGTAACAACACAAAATAACTCATTTCTTTGGATTATCTCAGTAAGATTTGGGAGATGACCAACAACCCAAGTGTGGCCGGTTTATTAAGTGAAAGCCTGGTTGAAATAAAAATTATAGTTATTTGTATTTATCATACAAGAATTCCATTTGGATGTTGTTATTCTCCTTGTATATAACTGTCTCTTGAGTCCAATAGACCTTGTGCAGACAGGGCAACATTACCCAATTTTGGTAATCACCATGTGGTTATCACCCGGTTATCACAACCACATAGCTATGTAATATACATATTTTATAGAAATTAATTGTTTATTACGATTTAATAAGCTTCCTTTTAATAAAATAGACAAAAATCTACAACATAGATGCTTTTGAAATGAAAATTGTAGTAAATTTAAATTGATCACCAATATGGCGCCCATCCCAATTTGAGAGGTGTGACGTCATCTGCACAACGTCTATACAGGTCTCTTTGATATTTTGAATGTGGCGGAAAATGAAAATAAAAATAAAACCAGTTTTGAAATGAATCATATTCAATGTTCACTCAAAAGAAACTTCATTTACTCTTTGATGAAACTTCACTCGTTTCAATTATCTTTATAGTCCATTTCATAAGGTTTTGAAAAGCACGTAATTTTAAAAGTGGCAATTTCTGAAGAAATTGGATAAAATATTCCATTTGATGTCAGCAATGAATGCCCATATTTTCTCTTAAGGTTACACTTCCCTGTGAAACATTATGAAAGATCATAAGCTCTGGAGCATTAGGAATCCAACCAATAAATGAAGTCCATTACACAAATTTAATATTTCATGAAAATCTCTTTTATGGAACGTTAAACTAAGCTTGCGCAGGACTTAACAGAGCTCACAGACCTTTATTTGAAAGCGTACTCTGTTAAATGAGCTTGAAATAACATCAAACTATGGCTTAACACCTTTGCTAGGAACGTAAAGTATATAAGCCTATTGTTGTGACATTAGCCTACCTAGCCTGATATGTGAAAGTTATAATTATTTCTATATCCTAATGGGACCTACGCCAATTTAAAGGAATTATTCTTTTGGTCTGTTTGTGAAACTTTGCGTATTCACTGACATTTCAGCACTATTGTTATAGTTCACATTTACTGTATAGCTACTGATGCCCACTCACACGTAGTTTATACTTATTTTCATAGAATGTGTAACAATGTTATATAGGGAATCTATCCGTTCCTTGGATTGGGAACTACGCTGAATAGAAACAAATGCTCATCATGCACTGAAAATTTAAGATAAGATAATGTAAATCCTGAGACTATAGCCCGTATTCAACTCAGCGATTCTGACTGCAAACCATCTGGCAATTTATGTCTTTTATGTTTTCAGAATGACAAACGGCTGTGCATCCTACATCTAAGTTGGAAATATATAGGATGTATATGTTTAGCTTCAATTGTCCCTACAATGGATAGCGGATCTAATCTATTTTATTGAGTATCTACAGATTAATTTTGGTTGTTTTGTAGACAAAAACACAGGGAAATCTGTAGAACATATAATTATACAACTGTTTTGTAACGGTTGTATTTTCAAACAAAACTAAAAATATATGAAGTATAGATACACATTGAAAAAAAACATTACTAGTTTTCCACTCTGTCAAACCACAAAGGATGCCATGATTAATGAAAAATTGTATTATTAAGGTCTGTGATTGTCTGTATATTTCCCTGCATGCATCTTGAACTAGACTAGTCTGTGGGCACAGTGCAGTAAATAAGCTATTCGTGGTGGAGAGAATTCTTACCTGCAATTTATGAAAACATGAATAAAGTTGTCTCGTGAAATATGGCCCTAAATCTCACTTACAAAAATGCATGATATTCCTCTCCTATTACACTATTGATAACATAAAGACAACAATATAGACAACATAGTGCTCGCCTCTCACTTGGCTGGCCCAGGTTTGAGTCTTGGCTATGCCGGCTATACTAGCTTGCCTTGCCATCATTCTCACCCCCAAATATTCGTTCAGCCAATAGGTACAGTCGAAAAACAGAGTTGGTCTCGATATAGCTGAAAAATAGCTGAGTAAACCTTAAACTCCAACACATCATCATCATCATTTTATGGACAACATAACATAGACATAGACATAACACAACATAATTATAGACAGCATAACTATAGACAACACAATTGATGTGACATACGTCAGTGAACCAATTGTCAGCCAAGTGAACTATCACCCCTAATACGCTCTTGCTGCCATCAACACCTCTAACGTTAGAACAATGCTAGTCCCCATCCCACTCCCCTGAGTCATCTAATATAGGCGGAGATGAAGAACAGGAGAAGTGCTTTAAAAATGGAGGACACAGTCGGAGCAACTGCGAAAAACCTTCCGTTTCCGTAATGTAGCCCCCCAGTGGGCTCATATAGTCCCTCTGTGAGGTTTATTCAAGCTTTGGCTTAAATGCTACAGTACAAAAACTATTTTGCATTTGTTTTTCTCATTTTCACCAGTATCAAAGCATAGGCGAAAGTACTTTTTTTCAGAATTCAATTGACCTTGTATTGTTTTGTTAAAGAATATAAATACTTTTATGGTTGTTTTGTTCAAGGTGTTTGAACATGGAAATTGTATTTCAAAATGAGATGATTAAAAAGCATGAGTGTTTTCAATCAAAATTTGGCCACTTGGAAATAGGTCACAGAGCAAACTTTAATATCCATTAAAGCTTTTTAGTAAGTTCAATTATCTCAGCTTCTGCTGTTGAAGATGATTGCTGTAAGTGAGCTACCCCACAGTTGATCTTTTACTATTCCAAATAATGTATCAGTTTCTCCGCCAACAATAAAAACTAATCCCATCATGTTGAGTGACGTGGTCACATAATACTCTAACACCTCCCCAGAGTGTAAGCTAATATGGAGGTTTCGGTGACAGCCAAATGCTTGACAGTGCTGCTGTCAGCTTTATGTCAGCGGTCAAGTGTCGCTTAAGTCAGGTCAAGTGTTAGCTGTACACTGCTCAGTGGCCTGTTGCACAATAGAATTTTGTTGTGGGGATCAAGTTAAGAACAGTTTCGTTGTTATGAATATTTTCGTTTTTACGAAAATAGTAAAATCTGTGGTTCTAATTAATTAAATTAAATTCTGTAAATTGATATTAAACGAGGAAAAAATAGAGAAAAATCAGTAAAAGTTACAGCTCTTTGAGGGCATTCTAAATAATTATAGAAAAAAATTGTTGCAAAATAATCGTAGTTACGAAAATATAAACAACAAAAAGTAATGCTCGAACAGCTCCCCACGGTTAATAATAGTATTTTCGTTGCTAAGAAAATCATTGTGCAATGGGCCACAGTCCTCCACTATGGCCTATTGCATACTAAATTTGTTGTTACTTGGTAAAGCTAAGTAGGGTCATGTATTAATGATTCATTAATGTCTCAAATTAAAATGCCTCAGTTGCAATCCCTATATTGGCTGTAAGATGATCTCTTTTTAATTTCTATTTTACAAGTAGGATTGGCCACTACACTGTTGTATAGCACATTCTCCCATCAGGAAGGAATGAGTATACATTTACATACATTTCTTTTAAATCTACTTATAAGATTTATATTATCATAACATCTGACAGATTTTACTCAAAATTGAGTTATGATGGTCTAAGGCTTATACAAATTTCCCATATGTCTTGTCATAGTATTTAAGAGTTGAAACAAAAATTTTCAAGTCTCTAAAATAAAGAAACAGTCTTAAGGTTTCAATGATTTATTTCTTCCTATATCCAGCTTTAACTAATGACCAGAGAGTATAGTGGAGGAAAACCACTAAGCCTGCTCACAAATAAATGAGGGCTCAGCATTAATATCTCAGAGAGGTTTAACTGCAAAAGTTTCGACTGTTGGGTCAGAATGTTCCTCTCTTCAAGATCAACTGTAAATTTAATAGGAAGGAAGGAAATTTGATCAGTGGAGTGTAAATTCCTCCTACGAATCTGTCTTTCAAAACAACTATAAATGACAGGGTTGACAAAACCTTATTTGTTCAGTACTGAGAAGCCAGCCTTCGCCATAGCACTAGCCCTATCACTCACTTACTCGTTCATCTGAAATGAAGCTCAATAATCTGTTTTTTTTATGTATCAACAGGTCATTGCCTGTCTGTGTAATACAGATAGATACTTGTGTTCCATCTCAGATTAGGCAATTGCTATACTTTTTTCCACTTGCCGACTAAACCCCAATGACTAGTGCTTGACAGATGATGACAAGTGTCAACCCTCTCCAAAAGGCTGTTCCATCAGTGCCTTTTAAAAGTACATTCCCACTTTGCTGACTTTGAAGAATCTAAAGGCGCGTATCCACAGGGCAATTAAACTTTGGCGATTAAACCTGGTTGCCCGGCAATTAAGAAGTTAGCACGTCATCGGGCGATAACTAATTGCCATTCAAAAAAGAAATTCATCGCCACGTTGGGACGCTCTTCCCATCAAACTGCCTGCGATTAGACATTGTATAGGTTGCTCTGCCCATCAATGGTCCATCAATTAACTACACTAATCGCCACTGACTAGAGAAAAATATTAAACATGTCAAATATTTCACCCAGAAACCACAGCGATTAGTGGTTTAATTGCCAGATATCACGGCGCAGGATGACTAAACCACCGATTATGACGTTGGTCACCACCACTTTTTGCGTCAACTTATTGCCTTGTGGGGACCAGGCTTTAGTCTTTGAATGATTAGTGTTAACCCTTTCAAACCATGAAAATAAGAGCTGCCATAGACTCTAGAAGATGCAGATGGAAAGCGTTAACACTAGGACTACTAAATTCTACATTGCCAAAGTAGGGATGTGGCTTTAAGGATGTATGGTTATAGGTAGCTGACAGGGTTAATACTTGTTGGCCTCACTGATATGCACTAGTCGCTGGAGTTTAGTCATTTTGTGGAAACTGGACTTACCTTTCATTATAATCCAGCATGATCCATTCAGCTATAGCCCCTTTGTACACTCAACACTGATTCAAAATGCTCTGCCCACCTGCTTTTCTGAAAGACGCATTTCCAGGATGGGGATTGTAAGACGCACATAATGCAGAACACAGACACGGGGTTCCCCTGTGTTTGATACAGTAAGGGGATAGGATAGTATAGCAATATGATCATTAAGTATGTGCCAATAATTTACCAACATGTTGATGACATCAATTGTCTTTGTGCTTATCCATAAACAGCCAATATTTTCTCTGGAGGCACTTGTCACTAGATTTGTTGTATAAGTGTTCTGAAAGCGATAATAATTCGTTCCATGATGGTAATTGGCAATATCAGTAAATTGAATACACTCTAAATACAAAAATCTGTGCAAAAACAATTACTTCAATATCGTGCTGGTTATTAACCTCGACAAACGATGCAGACAGCAATATAATGAATGTGTTGATGTAATATAAATACAATTTGGTCATATGTGACCCGATCCGACAATGTGAGTCGCAAGTCGCGCGCGGTCAAACTGAGATATGGGCCTCTGAAGTCGGAAATCGGCCCCATCATCGAAAATGACTTTTTTGCATTTTCTTAATCTTTTAAATCAGGACTATCCTTTCCCAAAATATTTTGATGAAATTAATATTCTAAGTGTGTTAGAATGGCCCCCAAAGTCGTTCTTCTGCTTCAGTGAGTTAAAACAAAAGGCTCCTGAGACGCCGATTTTTATCAACTTTGCCGACTTGCGAGCCGCTTTTAGGAGTCGACAACCCAAGAACTTTTGGTACCGCCGAAAAGCGCGGGACCTCTTCTAGCCAATCGCATCGTCGGATTTTGAATTGGGACGGGGATGGACCAATCAGAAGGCGGATCCCGAAAGCCATCGCCGTAAACAATCGTTGTCAAGGAGGTCACGTGTTGCGATCCGAGCGCTCTGATTGGCTGAGACGCCCTCGGCGTGCCGGAAGCGCGACTGTTTATGAAATTTAAAGGTCCGACCGACAGAAGCAGGTGCGCGTTCAATGAGGCCTAACGTGTTAATTAGCGTGTTATTGTTTGAACTGCAAGTGCAGTTTGGATCCCAAGATTGTTAGGATACGATGGCTACCCCCAAGGAGCATGAGGAGGCCGTGGCAGCAGCGCTAAATACAATTGTTCGGACTAATCTTCATGGCGGCGCCAACGACGAGCAATGGCGAGAACTCGTGGAGGATTACTTCGTCGTTGCCGAGGACGATGGGGCCTTATCGGAGGGGGAGGAGGATGCTACCCTGTCGGAAAAGGACATAGAGGATTTGGAGGAGGCTGAGGAGTCACAGGAGGACGAGGATGAGCCCCTGGTTATCACTGATCCAATGGACCAACTGCTGCAGGAGGAAACTGACAGTTGCCAGAAATTTAGGTAGGCCATGCTTGTTTGCGACTTGCGATCGAAATTGCCCAAGTTGTGTCGTTTGAAAATTCCTATAAATACCAAACCGTTAGACCTGTCCGGCCATCAGAAGTTGCCCAAACATGTTTTCTAAGATATCCCGTAATTATTTTCATGTTTCTATCTGTCTTTATGTTCAAAATCGACATTTACTGAAAGTATGCCGCCGTGACCTACTTAATGGCGTCTCGCACTTGAACGATGGACGGCCTTGACCGTTATGCTCTCTCAGGCCTAATTAAAAGTTCTTAGCAGCCATCTAATGAACCTAATTCAATCTATAGGGGTGCCCTCACATATCTTTGACATTAATGTGGACTTTCGTCATGTTTAGGTGCTCGTGTAAGTACCACAACGACGGCCCGTGTTGTGTCCAGTTCTCAACGGCGGAACGTCTGGACAAACGGCAGGAGGTCGCCAAGCTGACTCCAGGTGCGGCCAATAACCATGCTATTAACCGTCTTAAATGAAGATAGTTTGTCATCTATAATACCTGTATGACCGCCTGGAGGCTGTAACTTTTCCTCTGTGGCATTGACATACGATTTTAGGCCAAGTAACCTCAGTGACCTCGAGGGTAGACCCGGCCAAGAGTAATGTTCTTAAACTTTCTTAAACTTTTTTTTTTTTTCACAAAGTCAGTCGCTTGTACATCACTAAAGTTCTGTGTCGGATTTCCATTCCAGGGGAGAAGGACATGCTCCTGTTGGGCGTTACAAGTGCCTGTACTGACACCTTGGTACAGCTGTCGACCTGGAAGAAGGGGAAAAAGGGCAAGGGTGCCAGGCAGCACCAACAGAGCCACTACACTGTCGGGGCAGGAAGGTCTGCCGTGACACCCTGCTCTTTCTCTACAGGTAATTATTCATCTCTGCAGATAACATTCTCTGTCTAAGTAGTTCCTAAACCTGTGTCCTGCTGTAACTTATTAACATGTACATAATATTTTATGTAACCAAACATTATTTTTATGTAACCGAACCTGCCATGTCCAACATTATTCCATTTCCAATTGTAAGTTGTGTGTTCTTGTTTTTCAGCTGCAGTATCAACAAGATGATCAGCCAGTGGTATCGGGAGAACGGGGTCGTACCCCGTACTAAGAGGTCAGGCGGACGCAAGGCCAACACCCACTCCCTCGACCTCGCAGACATCCGCCGCATGGTCGACTTCATCAACTCCTACGCCGAAACCTATGCCCTTGTCCTCCCCGGCCGAGTCTCCACGCACAAACGCGACGACATCCTCCTCCTCCCCTCCAGCACAAGGAAGGTAGATGTGCATAAACGTTATCTACAGGCCATCGGGGACGCCCACCGTCAGGTTGCCGTCACCGCCAGAGGTTACCACCTTCCGTAACCTCTGGCGCCAGTTGCTACCCCATATTGTGTGTTCTCGCCCCATGACTGACCTGTGCTGGGAGTGTCAGAGGAACAACCGTGACATCTCCTACTCCTCTAACCTCCCCGAAGTAGTTAAGCAGGCAAAGTTAAAGAAGCAGCAGAAGCACCTGGATGTGGTGGCCAAGGAACGGGAGTTCTACCAGGAACTGACTACCGCTGCCAAGCAGGCGTATGCCGAGGCAGGCCGCCCGGCGCTCGGGCCACACACTCCCTGTTCCTCTGACATCCGGGTGCATGTATCTTTCGACTACGCACAGCAGGTCCACCTCCCCTCCTCCCCCATGCAGCCAGGGCCCCTCTACTTCCTCGTCCCACGCAAAGTAGGCATCTTTGGCGTGTGTGCTGAAGCCATCCCCCGTCAAGTAAACTATCTTATTGATGAGTCCCACTGCGGCAGCAAGGGTTCAAACGCTGTCATCTCCTACCTCCACCACTACTTTGCCACCTACTCCCTCGGTGAACGCCTCCTTGACCTCCACTCTGACAACTGTAGTGGGCAAAACAAGAACAAGTACGTGATTGGCTATCTCATGTGGCGGGTCCTGACTGGTCTGCATAAGCAGATCACTTTGAACTTTCTCATAACCGGCCACACCAAGTTTGCCCCCGACTGGTGCTTCGGTCTCCTCAAGCAGCGGTTCCGCCGTGCCGAGGTGTCCTGCCTTGCTGACCTGGCCAAGACGGTCCGGGACAGCACCCAAAAAGAAGTCAACATCCCTCAGCTGTGTGGGTCAGAAGATGGGGCCGTCTTTGTCCCAACCTATAACTGGCAAGCCTTCCTGACCCCGTTCACCCGGCCAATAAAAGGGATTAAACAGTATCACCACTTTATCTTCTCATCAAACAGCCCCGGGAAGGTAACCGTACGACAGTACATTGACTCTGAGCCGGAGGAAGTGGATGTGCTCACTGTGGACCCTGGAGCTGTCCCAAAGGTCCTACCACCGGTCACACCTTCCCATGGGCTTCCCCTTCGTCGGCAGTGGTACCTCTTCAAAAACATCAGAGACTTCTGCACAGAGGAAACCAAAGATATTACGTGCCCCAAGCCCACGGAACCTGAGCCTGCAGCAGAGGCACCAAGGCGGCGGGACCCAACGCCAGATCCAGGTCCAGGGCCCTCAGGAGCAGGTGGAGGTGGAGATGCAGGGGAGGAGGAGGAGGAGGAGGAGGAGGCGCGAGGACGGGGACGTGGTAGAGGAAGGGGGCGAGGTCGGGGGAGAGGCCGAGGAAGGGGGCGAGGTCGGGGTCGAGGTCGCGGTCGAGGTCGGGGTCGGGGTCGAGGAAAAAACCCTGACTCGGGCTCAGAGGACTCAGACACAGAGACAGCAGCCCAAATGCGACGTGAAATGGAAACAGACTCAGACTCAGACACTTCCCCAGAGATCACTCCCCCACCCAAACGTAAACGCAGCCAAAGTCGGGGGCGGGGGCGTGGTCGGTCTACATCCTCTAGCAACTAGAATTATAAACTAGAATACCTGTATATAGTTCGAATTTTAATATTTTATTGGTACTTTTGTGCCTTTTGAGTTGTTTTAGACTCACAGTTTACTGACAAAGACGTTTTGTGATCTTTCAACTTTATGGAACTTTTATCCAACTTACCTGGAACTATGACACTTATTATTTATGGCAAAACAGGCTGAAATACACTTGAACATTCCCATAGACTCTTTACAAGTCGTTGTGACTTCAATTCAGCCTTCTAGAACAGGTATTGTGACTGTTTGAGCTTGCCCTCTTGCTTCAGTTTTTCATTTTCAGGTGCAGATTTACAGGAATTGTACTCTATCTGTACAAGGCCTGCATGATTAAAGTTTTCATTTCTAAAGCATGATTTCAGAGTATTTTGTAGTTCAACTAGTCTAGAATGTATATTCCAAGTCTCAAGTTGGTGGGAGATAAACTTCTAGTGGTATCCAAGGAATTCCGACCGAGTGTAACCAAAACCGCACATAAAAACTTCAAACGCGTTTTGCTCAGAATCAAGTTTCCAGCCTACCGCGTATAGGGAAAACCTAACTTTGGCCCTAATCATCATACAAACACAATCTTGGTATCAAAATGAAGCTCTTTTCGAGGTGAGGAACATATCTTACTAACTCAAATTCGTATCTCCGCGACTTGCGACTCATTATGTCAGATCGGGTCACATATTATGATCAATTGATTTTACGTTTCAATGACATATTGCCTTCATAATGTCACATTTAGTTTATTGCGATAGTTATTGTCCTTAAGGTCAAATGTTATGAAACCATATTGATATACGCATATATATATGAAACTTTGCGCAAATTTGTAACCTGACTTCATTGTATACAGCATAATGTTTCATTTTACGTAGTACAGCATGGGCAGTGTATCTCCCCTTTGCAACGTATAATACCGAGGTTAATCATATCATGCTCCAAATCTGATAGCTTGCGCAAAACATGATCTTATCTCCCTCTGAGTATCAATCATCCTGTGCAATTGCTTTGTATTCTACGTTATCTATTTAAGCTCAAACAAACAACTATAGAGCCCCATACCCACTAGGCAATTCTGACAAAGTTGGCCCACTGATCAGCACTAAAGTCGGCCAATTCTACCAGAAGAATCGGCCAATTTCAGCAACAATTCATATCAAACATGTACATTTCAATATTACATACTAATTGTTGATTTGAATCAATGCGAAATTCAGCTGATTATCCTGGTAGAATTGGCTTATTTAAGGCCAATGAGTCGGCCGACTTGGACAAATTCGCTTAGTGGGTATGGAGCTTAACAATATGCCATGTATCTTGAATTTCTCTCTTTGTTAACACAATCATATAAGATTCAACCACATATCTTGGATAAACAATGATGAACACGACCTGTTTAGAAAACTGTAAAGCAAATTGTACTTTTACTCTGCAGCAAACTTACCAATTCGTTACAAAAAACATATTTCTATACAATAGTTGGTACTTTATAAATGAACCCTCACTGATCATCCATATCTACAAGCCCCAATGCCTTCCCTTTCCAGACCAATATAACATTTCTAGTAATCCATATATGCATTAATGGCGTCTCATTCTATCATCCACATTCGTGGAAAAGGTTCCAGATCAGAGGTCCTCCTAATCAATATGCTTCTTACCAAAGGGCACTCAAGGTCCTGGAAAGGTTGGTCATGAAAGGGCCGGAAAGAGAAGTGAGATACTATCAGCAATAACAGCGCCCTTTGCTTGATAATGAGCGTCTGGGTGCCCAGCATCAGCAACCAGGGCAAGGGAGATTGTATTTATAGAGACTGTCCACTCCCTCCCCAGGCAAGCAGCGACGTAACAAGTACGTTCCGCAACTGTACTTTTTTGGTTAGTCTGTAACCTGCCCGATTTTCACGTAACAGTTATGTTATTTCAGGTAAAGTTCTGACTTACTAAAAAGAATGTTATAATAACATTATATTTCAGTGTAGTTGTGACTTTACTTATAATGAATGTCATAATAACGTTATTATAATGTGAAAGAATGTTACAAGAATGTCACAATAACGTCATGATGCAATGTCGTAATGTTAGGTTCTAAAGATGTTTTTGGGTGTCATCAAAATAACGTAACAAGAACCAAAGCAGAACTAAACAGAACATTACAATAAGATTATGATAACGTCATATTCTTGTTTGGGTCTTTATGGTGTATAGGCCATACAGACTATCCCCAGAATGTGCATTACACATTCTATAAAGGAGCATTATGACTGTATTTCTGTTTGTAAATACCCCTTACAAACTCGGGGATATTAGTCTTAATTATAACATCTGATTATTCAGATATCTTGACTTTGAGATGGTGAGGTTTTAGATGTATGATCCTATGTTGCCAGCGTTGGTTACATAATAAGGATAGCTTATAACAGGCAAAATGCATAATTATATTTTGAACCTAGTATGCAACTGGTTATAGTCTTAAAAGGGCTTGAGAATTCACATCAAAGCAAAGCAATGACAATACAATCAAACTGCATTGGTCATTCCCATGGCGTTATTACCTGGATTTGTACCCTTACATGATGTATTTGTTGTTCAACAACGTCACATATTCATATTACTACCCTTTACAGACTACCCTAGAAATGTGCTGATAATGATAGTTCAACAGAGGTGTAATGCACATTCTAGGGCTAGGCTTTTAGGGGTATAAAGCTCCACACCCACTATAGGTCTGCAGGGCAAGAAAGGGCTGATTTTGTTTTTCAGTTCTATTTTCCAAAGATTTGTAGTAAGTTTTTTTTATATCAATCACATAAGTTTACTGGTGGGGGAGTACATGATTGATGAATTTTTAAAATTTCTAAACATATTTAGCGTCATTTGTGGCCATTATCATCTGAACATATTTTATATTTTGTCCCCTTTGTTTTTAATATTATCCCATTAGTTATTATATTCATTAGCAAAGTCACATGTGAGGATGCTCATATTTTGAAAACTTGTGCTGTCTTTATCAGATTCTACTCCCATTTATTTATTAAAATATTTGTGCCTGACAATCAATCTTGGTATTGAATGATAGAAAAAAACATACTGAATCTAAATATATCACTTTTATTTTTATCATAACATTATTAACAGAGCTACATTTTTAAGACAGGTAGAAGGACCAGATATTTCAAGTTTTTCAGTCCTTTCTTGCCCTACAGACCTATAGGCGATTTTACCATCGATGGGCAATGGGCGACTGGGAGAGTCACCGGTAAAGTCGCTGGGTGACTGAAATATCACTGGGGACTCCTTGTTGGACACATACTGGGCAAATGGGCGATAGTCAACAGAATTGCTGGTAAAATCGCCAGTAAAATCGCTGGACAAATATCAAACTTGTTTGATACGCCAGTTGCCAGACGATTTTACTGGCAACTCTCCCTCTCATCCGTCAACCGCCAATGGTAAAATTGCCCAGTGGGTATGGCCCTTTTATATCACAGTCTGCTTTATAGAATGATGTACTCTCCAGGTTTCTTGGGGGCTTGTTTAATCAAAACTAGTGAAGGCTGACCATAAGTTGGTCATTTCTGAAAAGGTATTTTGGTAGAATCGGAACATGCTATTTGTGCACTGAATTTAGACACTAGCTCTACTGGTATGATCAACCACAAACTTAAGCTTGATCATTCCAGCACCCAGGTGGCATGCCAGTTAACAATAAAGCCAGGTCCCCACTGAGAAAATGCCTCCTCTGGCGCCAGCTTGGCTGGCAACAAAGTCTGTTTTTAGGGTGTTTGTCAGCCGACAAACCCCCCAAAAATATCAGACATGTTTGATTTTAGGGGATTTAGCCAACCTGGGCGACTAACTTTAGTTGCTGGGAATTCCTTTCAGAGCTCAGTGGGGGCCCAGATTTACAGCAAAATCCCTGAGTGCTCACTCTTTCTGTTCCAAGTCCTTTGCCCAGAGCTCTTGGTGGATACTCCTGTCTCTCACCTTACATTAACTAATCAAGGTTCCTTACCAAGTGCTTTCTGTGTGAGAGGGCAGAAGTATTGGATCTGATAGATCTCTGTAGTATCCAATTAATCGTTCATTTTGTACATGGGCGACGCTGTATCCAGGATTTTAGATAGGAATCGGGATGGAGGGGATCCACATATAGTTTAAATCAAGGGATGATCCAGTGGGGGTCCAAGGAGTCCCCCATTCCCTTTTTGTTTTTGGTGAGGACTTAAACTTCCATATAGAAAAAAAAACTAATACTGTGTACACGTGTGTACATGTGTGCACATGTGCAACATTTTAGTATTTACCCAATGGGAGGACCCCCCCCCCCCCCTTCCGAAACCCTATTCCCCTGCTAAGCACTATAGTGTTGCATATTTGCGCACACCCTTTTTCTACTTTTGAACCCACCAAAAGAAGAGACTGGTTTAGAATCTCCTGGTCCCTCTGGCCTGAATCTATCTTTAATGGAATAATACCATCTATGAATCTGTTGGATAAAAATGGTGTAAAGGGGTAAATTTGTTATCTCATACTATACCTTATAATGGCAAAATGTCTTTGTGTAAGTTCTGTGTCACTCAGCTGAAAAAAGGTAACTATTAATAAACATTTAATTAAAAACAATTTGAATAGAATACCATCTGTTAATAAGAAGCACATGCAACTTATGGTCAACAAAAGTCATCAGCAGTCTTGGTCATAAGAACCGCCATGGCTACGGAGGTTTTTCATAACAATTTGTAACTTGAAAGCTTAGTAACCTGATCCAAAGGTCCACAATTTGTGCCAAATGCTTTGTAACATCACCCAGAAGCTCCATGGATTCAGTGGACGTAGTAGTCGTCGTAGCTATAGTAATAATGTGCAGATGAAACACAAAGTTCTTCTTTAATTTAGTGTTATTCCTTATAAAACGGGCAGCTAATCTTTTCTGCATAAAGTTAAACATCAAAGACAGTATGATTAACTATAAACTAGTCAGCCAGAATAACTTGAATCAGACAATTAAAAAAAATAAGCTGAATAGAGAATAATAGAACCATTAGATCAGCATTTGACCTATGAAATCATTTTATTTGACTTCAGTGCTATGTGTCTTCACGTGGTACAGTAAAGGAAACATCTTTTTCCTTTTGCTTAGAATTTCTTGGGATTCTTGGGGAAAAACTTTCCTGTTATGAGAAGATGGGAAACAAACTCCAGAGACCTTCGGGCATATACTAAGATCTACAACACTTTGTTACATACTACATCATAGTAAAATAGAAAGTTGCACAGTATAGAACTTTTCAAATCCCTCCAACAATAACCTATCGCCTCAGGGTTTCAATTTATGGCTGTTCAGCATTTCTAAAGGTCATGCATAGAGATGCAAGGTGCTTTTTTTCTCCCATAACTCACACTGATGAATCAGTCACCATAACCTTTACATGGTAAACAAAAAGCAGTAACCAGGAAAGTAGACGTTGACATCTCAAAGGTGCGATGAAGAGTGCGTCAGAAGTTTAAGATTGGTGATGCGATAGTGTCTTAATAATGTTGTTATTTAGGGCAATTTGCTATACCCTTTCGGTGTTATTTTGAATGGTCTGTGACAAACAGATTCTTATGAGGTTGTTCTGTCTCTTGGTGACGTAAACTCTTGGGATAAACTTTCGGAGGCAGGTTACAGTAGGAAACAGGAAATGATACTCAGACCTTTGGCCCACTTATTAGATGTTCTCACAATTGTTAATCCTTTGTTCATTGCTAGGTGTCTTAAACTTGTCATTTCCTTTGACATCAGTGAGCTCTGAATAGATATTGACATCTTAAGGTTGTAATGAATTATGTCATGATATTAAGATTGATGATGCGATGATGTATCAGTAATGTTGTTATTTAGGGCAATTTGCTATACCCTTTCAGTGTTATTTCAAATGGTCTGTAACAAACACATTCATATGAGGTTTTTTTGTCTCTTGGTGACGTAAACTCTTGGGATAAACTTTACAAGGCAGATTGAAGTAGGGAATAGGACGTGGTTCTCAAAGCTTTGGCACACTAATTAGATATCCTTACTATTGTCAATCCTTTATTCTAAGCTAGATGTCTTAAAATTGCCATTTCCTTTGATATAATTGACGTGTGAATAGATATTGAGTAGAAAATAGGACATGGTTTTCAAAGCTTATTAAGTGTCCACACTATCATAGACTTGCAGTCGTATCGTGAAAGTATGTCAAGATAATATTGTGATTTTTAATAATTGAATACATGGAAATCAGTATCATCCTTGTAATCAATTCTTCTATAAAAGAAAACTTTGTTCATTGCAAGGTTTCTTAAAAATTTCACTAGTTGTGAGAGCGATTCGAGACTGTGTGTGCATCATTTTTCTAGAAATGACTAGTTATGATTGTTGCTTTTTAATACTAAAATAACACTAATTTTCGTTAATACTAAACATGTGCCTGTTTTCGTAGTTAGCCTACAATTATGCGAATCATTCCTACAATAATCATAGGCATCTTTGATACACTGCTGTCATACACAATTATGGCCTATGACTTATGAACCATATATTTCAATCAGAAGCATAAACCGTTTGCAAGGTCACCCAGCTGGTAGGCTTAGACCTCTTGACCATGTAGGTTTTAGTAGTGTTGGGGTAGCGGGAGGTAACTATTTATCACCTGAGTGGTTGTAACGACCATTCACCCATTCCTCCTGGGAGGTTATATATAAGAAAGGCATGTCTGTTTAATGTGCAGAATGACAAATAGAAAATTATCACTGAACCTCCAAGGTGCCAGCAAAAGTCAAGGTTACATTTGCAAGTATTATATTTGCTGTAAAGTGTCCATAAAGTGGAGTAAATTCAATGTTGTTCATGTACTTCGTCATTATCATTGTAACTGTCTCTGATAAACGATCCGCAATAGAGGAATTTGAGAGCAATGGGTTGGAGGGAAGAAGCAGGGGCAAGCCCTACCTCGAAATATTTAGCCCACAAATCCACACAAATCCTTGGTCCGCCACTATTCTGAATGGCAAAAACAAAGGTCTATAGATACGTTTGGATACCAAAATAATAGAATTTGCAAGTATAAAAACAAACACAGAAACACACAACACACACACAAATCATATATATATATATACAAGTTTGTAGACAATTTTAGATATTACTCTCACCTCAAATGCTATCGTTGGGAACTTTTGTTTGCAGCATCTAGGAGGCGACTGTAAGATAGCAGTGTTTGCACTAGCCCACAAGGTATGTTTATCTTATGATCCAGACCTACATGAATATATCACGTAAATCATTTCCTTTTCAGGAGCACCGAGACAGCGCACAGATGAGGTATGGCGTCCGAGCAAGACGAATGGACGAAGGGACATGAGAGATTAATAGGACACGGCCAGAGGTCCAGTAAGGTAGGTTTAGGCAAATAAATCTGTTTCTTATCGATCAAATCTGTTGGTCACCCAAGATGAAAAACAAAGATGAGACGCTGTAATTTATATTATTTTACCTAGGTTAACCAAGAACAATCTGATGATCGACTTTTGACAGTATCATTCATATTAATTAGAAACAATCAGAAAGGCTATTATCACTGTAGTCAAATGGATTGATTTAACACATTAACTAATTAATGAAGAAAATGAGTGTTCACATACAGGAAAACTAATGGCGTCAAGCAAGAAAAACATTAGGTTTTTCAATGATAACTTGACAGTTTTATTCTGAACTCAAAAGTTGTACAGTACGAAATTATATGACACTTCAGTGCTAACTGATACTAAAATCTTGACTTCTAAATTATCGTTCAATTTATTATTTTTTTCAGTACTTCAAAAGAATGGGTAAGTTGAACCCATTAATGTTATCAATATTAATAGCTTAAGAAACAAAACAGAAGAGTGAGCGTTTGATCGGAAATCAACATAATCTTATCAAAGATCACTAGAAAAATGTGACCAAACAAAGCATTACCTACAATAGAGAGCCCCCGCAGTCCATCCCAGGAAATGGTGCCTGGAAATCATTGTCATTTCCTGGTGCCTTCCTGGCAGTAGTCAATACCTCGGGAGTGGCTATACGCGCGATAATCGCGTACGCGGCCGTCGCGTATATAGAATTTCTTACATACGCGGACACAAAGTCCGCGCATACAGATCTGCTTACATACGCGGATTTAAGATAAGGTGGCCTGTATTGTACTTCCCGAATCTTAGATATGCAAAAAATATATAAAACTTAGAAATAATAAAAGAAAAGGGGGGTTCGGGGGCTCAACCCCCGATTTAAATATAATATAATGATGGGAAAAGGAGCTACGTCCGCGTGTATAGCCTGGTCTATAGACGCGGACACAACTCCGCGCATACAGACCTACCTGTATGTGCGGACTTTATAACCCCACGCATGCAGGCCTACCTGTATGCGCGGACCTTACACCCGCGTATACAAACAATTCAATGTGCGCGGCTGTCTGATGCTGTGCCCGCGCGTATAACTCCAGCAATCATGGCCCCTGTCACACAATTCACTTAAAACGTTTGCCGGGCGTCCTTGACCTTGTTACCACTTCTCCAGGGCAGAGGGCATCTGGTGAACCGGAAATAATGGCCATTGACCACGAGGACTTCCGGTGGGGGGGATGACTTCCGGTCGAGTGGAACCAGCGCATGCGCAGTGGGGTTGATCTCTAGGTCACTTGTGTTGCCTTGGGGGGATGGTTTATGAACTGTGGGCGCCCTGGTTGGGTTCGTTCAGATGTGGATTTGTAAACCGATTTTGTGAGTAGTTGTTGTATCAACTTGTTTTTAGTTGTATTAAAAAAAACTGAGATGTAGTTATTGTAATTCATGGCATAAGGAAAATTGTTATACTCCGTTATATGTTCCACGGGTGGGGATCATGAAGAGTATTCATGTCATTGTGACAAAAAAATATAATTATTGTGATAGAAAAATATTACCGAATAATATGTGTGTCTTACAATCATAAAGATGTGTTTTTCACTATATTATTAATTTTTATTTACGAAATATCATGAAATTTGAGATTGATCTATTTTAGTCCTTGATGTATTATGCATTTTCTTTAGTCGGTTATCATGATTCTGTTGGGGCTCATTAGTGAACTTGGGTTTTGATATGTGTTGCTGGGTTCGAATGCTAATGCTATATTCCATTGGTTTGTTCTGTCCATAAGACTATAAATTGTACTTCTGTTGACTGTAACATTATAAATATAGAAAGAAACGCTGTGACAGCCTAAACCTTTATAAAAGTGAACCCATCAGTCTCCTACTAGATTTCTGGAGGTATGACCATCTATATCACCGTCCCTAAAACTTCCATGATAGTCCAAAATAATATTAATAGCGAAGGCTTCAAAATGATGTTGCGACAATTTGACGATGGCGTCCACACCTCAAAATTATATATATTCAGAATGAAGAATAGATTCAAAGCAGTGATCATGAAGGCACTCAAGATACATACACCTGTAAGAATAAAATTAGTTGACAAGAAACTTTGATGAGAAACCTTTTACTAACATTGGAATATTTATCATCGATGCCTATAATAGATGCCAGCAATAGATTATTTTTCATTTTGTAATTAACATAACCGTTCCCTTTGTTTCCCAATATTAGTACACAATGTATTAAAGGTGACATAAATAGCAATTTCATACGAAGACAACTCAAATAAAACTGGACATTTACATAGAACTCTGAACATTTACAAAACATAGTAAACATATCATCAGTACATCTCTAGGACACTTTCGCACAGTGAAACATCACCCCTAGATGCCACTGTGTCAAGGTGGAGGCAGGGATCATGGGGTTACAAGAGTCATGGGTGTGGTAAACTCAATATGTCGTGTGGCAGCCAACACATGTTGGACTTGTCGATATGGGGCTGTGGCCTTTGGCAGACACAGTGGTTATAGTGGGGGAGTTACCAGTAGTCAGTTCTTCTACCAGTAGAGTATTATATATGACCAAGTAACAGAACATGCGGTAGAATTTTGATAAAAATAACAAAGCTTTTATTTTCCTGTATTTGTTTACATACACAAAACAATAATCTGAAATCGCTAGTTCATCTGGGCCATATCTTCGTACCTGATTTAGCTAATCATGTAATTTTGGATTAGGGTCTCATATCTTGAACTTTTATATTTCACAAAAAATTGTCAATGTCATTGCAAAGTAAACCAAAAATGGAATTATTAAACATAGATACTCTTTGTCCTAGACTTAAATACTAATGATAAATCACTGATCAAAATTCACCTGATTACCCTGATTACGAAAATATGGACCTGTTCATTTTTGCAAACAAAATCAATCGTGTTTACTTTTTTCATGCTTTGTTTGTCTATGAAAGTCTTCAATGAGGAAGAATAGATTTGTAATTCTAGGGTTACGCATATCAGACCTACATTACACATCAAACTATAACTTCATAAAGTAGTATTTGGCATAGTAGTATTATGAGAATGGCATGTTTGCAGGCTAGAAGAGTATGACAATCCACTTTTAATAACTTCTTTTATTACTAACGGAAATGTGGTTAAGAAACATGTAATATCGTTGAACAAAATAAAATACACTCATATCTAGAAACATCTAGTAGTTCAGATGATAGAAATAATGCTAGAGATATGAAAACTGTACTTGTATTTTGCTGCCATTCAATAACTTGAGTTTTTGGCAGGGATATAAAGAAACCAGTGAATATAGCTGATGTCCCATCTACTGAAGATAAATGAAGTTATCTTTTAACATAATTGATGGAAGCAAATAAATCTTATTGACAGCATGACAAAGAAAAATCATACCAAATTCTACTTATACAGATATCTACCTAAAGTATATACGCTGCTTATCATATATCACCCTTTGTAAAATATAGATCTTGGGGTTGCAATATCATTGATATATTTTCACGATAGTACCATAAAGCCTCCTAGTAATTTTTGGACTATGATAAAAGTTTATGGATATATTCATGGTCTGGATCACACTAATTATTGTAAACATTGTAAAGGTTGCCACTCTAGGGATGG
This sequence comes from Lepidonotus clava, assembly GCA_936440205.1. Classification (NCBI taxonomy): domain Eukaryota; kingdom Metazoa; phylum Annelida; class Polychaeta; order Phyllodocida; family Polynoidae; genus Lepidonotus; species Lepidonotus clava. Next base: position 14,925,513 of record OW387138.1, read on the forward strand.
ATCTGTATTTATCGAAAAAGAGAGGGCCCACATGGCCTAAGACATCAAATGTTATGTATTCCCCCATGCATCATTTGTCTGATACTTGAAGTTCTAGCAGGTTATTAAATGGATGCTGCCCATCTAATTACCTTAGCTCTCATGGGTATGGCCCAACCCATAAAGTGGCCATATGGGTCCAATCCTGGGTTTCTCTAGAGGCAGTCCAATTTGTCAGACCCTAACTTCTTTTCACAGAGCGCCTATCTGTGCCATGATAAGGCTTAGGGGAGATTCATTTGGCCTTAAGGGGACTCACTTAAGGACCTCTCCAAGATTAGATTCTGTCTTGTTCACCACAGACATGGACATGATTACAATTAGTCCACGAAAGGCGGCCGACAAATCGTGTCAACGAGCAGGGGGATTAGAACCGCAAAAAACTCGTGACTAATCAGCCACCAGGGGGCACTTCAGAGTGTGGTCAGAGTACTTCGAATTCTATTCTTAAGGCCCTATTCCACATACCGATTTGGATGCCGCCGATTTTGCATTTGCTTGAATTTCTCTGTGAATATGGTATAAATCCTTATATCCTATATATCATTCGAAAGGGAATTTTATGACCTTTCTAATGGTGTATAACATTTCTATAATTAACCTTTATTCCCCCTGCTGATTTTTAAAATCGGCAGCAAAATTAATCGGTATGTGGAATACGGGCTTTGCCGGCATTTCCGCTTTCACTATTGGAAGTCGCAAATAATTTGTTTTGCTTTTTTGGTTTTCGTGAAACAACCAATATGATATATATATATATATATGTGTGTGTGTGTTTGCTGTTAAAGGTTTATGTATGTTAGGATGTGGGAATGGCAAAGGTTGATTGATGCCTGTAGCAGTGATGTTTCTCTGAGAAGTTGATGCTGAGCCCTCATAAATTGGTGAGCAGGCTGGTGTGGTTTTCCTCTGCTATACTCTCTGGTCATTAGTTAAAGCTGGAGATAGGAAGAAATAAATCATTGGTTGTGGTTGTTTGCTAAGGCCTGCAGGCTCATGGGTGTACATCAAAATTCCCTCAGTATCTCATACCCTAGAGTAGTGTATAGAATGGTACAAGTGTTTGCTTTGGTAATATTGTTGAATATCATTGCAATCCCAGACTATTCTCTTTTGCTATTTAAAATGGACCTTTCTATTCTAAAGAAAAAGGAAAACACAATGTCATTAGCTGCTTTAGTTGTTCTGTGTATTCCCTGTTTTGTGAATCCTATACAGGATGCAAAGTCATAGGAAATATTGTACACCATACATTCAAGAGGAAATTTAAACTGTTATGCTATCTCTAAAAGTAAATCAGGCATTCCTTCTTTGGTACAGTATACTAACCTAGATACTTAGAGTGACATGGCATTGATTCTACAGAAAAAAGGGGCAAACAAATAGTGTGTTTGACAATACTCCGGTGATGATGCGACCAAAAGGGCAATGCCCTTTCCACCTACTTCCTGTTCGCGCCCCTCTAACGCCCTATCTGTAACCATAATGCCCTTTGCCCTGTCAACCCCCCCACCCCCATCACCACCACCCCCCTCCGCCACCAGAACACCCCCTTCCCCCACCAACGTGAACGTGACGTCAGAACAGGTCACGTGGGCTGCTTTGTCACTTCCGGTCATGGCGTCATCTGGTGGGGCCCTAGACTCTTAAACCCGACATGGCGACATGGACATTTCTTAAAGGTGACATGTGACATAAGGCTTGTTGACTTGAATGAAAAGATAAATTTCTACAAAGATACATAATTTTATATTCAGCATGACAAGCTCAGAGAGACTAATATAAGAAGACCCACAGGGGTCGTCAGAGAGCAGAAGGACGACACACCAGGCAGTGTACAGCCCACAACCCAAGGCCATGAGCCGTACGCTGCCCAGAGAGTCGTCCTTCTGCCCTCTGACGACCCCTAAGGGTCTTCTATATTTTATCACCAAAACAAGATTCCAAAATTCATGAAAATACTGAAAACAAGGAGCGGTACGTACAGACTGTTTGTACAGACTTGCCTCTGTATGCACCGCTCACCAGCCGTGCGGGTGATAAAACATTTGACTAAAGCAGTGTCTCCATGAGGTGATGAACTCCTGCTGATAAACGTTTATTGTCAGACAACATTATATTAACCCATTCAAAACTATAGGATGCTTGCAAGCATGACATGGTATTGAAGTCACATAGTATTGTAGTCATCACATAGTATTGTAGATATCTCTTTAAATTGTTGCCATGTGAAAAAGTAGTTTTTAATCGTGGAGACATGTCTATAGAGAGATAATTGACAGGCAACATTACCATTTCTTAATGTTCACATGTGACATAGGGATCCCCATCAAGGGCCCCCCTCATATGTTTCGTTAGCTCATTCTGTAGCATATAGAAAAAATGTCCCCGGTGCACAGTATATTAATAATAAGGTTTCCAATAGGGGGTAGACCAACAGTGAGTCTGGTATGTGTTGTAAAGATGGCATGTCAAGTTTTTCAATGTCCCACTGTGCAAATGAAATAACCATCAGACTATGTTTTATTCTGTACCTAGTCCCATGTATTCTTAGTACCGGCTCGACGTACTCGAGATGGTGTATCTTTTTTGCACTGTTGTAGCAAATGTAATAAGCTACTGATAGAATTATGCAGAGGTTTGCCAAGGACATAAACCGGTTCTATATGATACTCTTTTTTTGGGTCTGTATCTAATCAGATAGCGGTTAGTTCATTCGTTGTTGCAACGAGCATCGTGCTATTTTAACTAACTAAGAAAGTACTATCAGAATGTACATATATTCTATTCAAGGGAACATTGCATACATGATGTTTATAAATGTATTAGTCTAGTCGGATTTCTTGAAAAGAGGCCTCTAAAACAATTCAGGCAGCATTTTTGAGTAAAAGTTGGGAACAAGGCTATTTTAGACAATTTGGACCTGCTGAATCTGAAAATGCTTGTTCCCAAGCTGGATTTTGCATTTTTCACCCTGTTTCCATGGTTACCATGGAATTTTTACAAATTATAAGGCTAAATCACTTAATTGTTAATAACTTGAAAAGTTTTCATCGTATCAGTACCAAATTTTTATTGAACATGCACATGTGTGGTGGCCTTATTTTAATTTTGAAATTTTGACCTTGACCCAAGGTCAAGGTCACTGTTTGGAAGGTCAAATATGGAAATTTGACTAAAATGAGTCAGAGTACCACAATTAAGCCTTAGTTACAGATATATATTCTAACTTCATATATTATTTCAAGATGTAAAAAACTTCTGTTGGCCTATATGTTACATTTCAAAATGAATGCAATCATTTTAATGACATTGTTACCATGGTAACCAGGACAAAAACCTGAAATAGTGAGGTTTTCAGCAGGACCATGGAATTTAAAAAAATTATAAGGGTAAATCACTTAATTGTTAATAACTTGAAAAGTTTTCATCGTATCAGTACCAAATTTTTATCAAACATGCAAATGAGTGGTAGATTTATTTTGATTATGAAATTTTGACCTTGACCCAAGGTCAAGGTCCTTGTTTGGAAGGTCAAATATGGAAATTTGACTAAAACGGGTCAGAGTACCCCAATAAAGCCTTAGTTACAGGTATATATTCTTAATATATATATTATTCCTAGATGGTAAAAACTTGTGTAGGCCTATAGCTTACATTTCAAAATGGTTTCAAGAACTTTAATGACATTGTTACCATGGTAACCAGGACAAAAACCTGAAATAGTGAGGTTTTCAAGAAGACCATGGAATTTATACAAATTATAAGGGTAAATCACTTAATGGTTGATAACTTGAAAGGTTTTCATCACATCAGTACCAAATTTTGATCAACCATGCACATGAGTGGTGGACATATTTTGATCATGAAATTTTGACCTTGACCCAAGGTCAAGGTCACTGTTTGGAAGGTCAATATAGAAAATTAGCTAAAATGAGATAGAGCACCTCAATAAAGCCTTAGTTAAAGATGCATTTTCTTAATTCATATAACATTCTAAGATGTAAAGAACTTGTGTAAGCATATAGCTTGCATTTCAAAATGGTAGCAAGAATTTTAATGACATTGTTACCATGGTAACCAGGACAGAAACCTAGAATAATATTTAACACGATATCTGTTCTGACCAATGGATCTGTGTATTTGTTGGATAGCCCATAGTTGTAAACATTTCCTGAGTATAAGTCCAAAAGAAATTCTCTTTTTTTTAGGTTGGACCAGCCTATTATATTTGTATTTGTCACATTTGCTCATTTTGGAATTTTAAGCCTGTTGCTATGGCAACAGCAACTTTTGTCATATTTTTCAGTATAAGTGATAGACTGGACTATAACCCTTTAGACCCCACTGATTACGAGAGTGAATTGCTGGATTTCCCCAGGTTCTCCTAGGATTTTCCCCAGAAATCCCTTTAATTTGTTTAAATTGAGAACTTTCAAAGGTTTACCCATCCTTAAATATTAAAATTATATTAATCTAGTTTGAAGTAGTAAGTAGGGAATTGAATCAGCTTTCAAACGATATATTTGCCATTTCTGTATGTTGATAACTATTTGGAATACACCCTCGGGCGGCATGGCCGGATTGGGGTCTAAAGGGATAACTTTGGAAGTACTCCTCACAGACTTTTGAAATTGTGTAACATCAAAGATCCCTTCTAGACCAAAACCCTTAGCTAGTTCAGAGACTTTCAGCTAAAGATCAAGGTCATTCAATAGAGGTCAACTTTATAGAAAAGTTCGGAATGTACTGACAAATAGTCAAATTCTGACAATTTCTGGCCTAAAATTGCAAAAATGTTAAGGTGAAATGATCAGAGAAAGTAGATTAATGGCTCTTATGTTGCTCACTTGATCTTCCAATCGAACATTGTATTTTCCCAGTTTAATTTCCACTTTGTTACTATACTAATTTACTCCTTAGAATTGTTATGAATATAACATTGATTAATCATCTGGATCTGACCTGCAAGAGCCGAACACTAAGGGCTGTACATCTTCATCTAGATTTTTGATATTTGCATCTAAGGTTCTCACATTTTCAGTTGAATGAGCCACTTGGAATGGGGTTAAGTGACATCAGGAGAAGCTCTAGTCCTGATTCTTCAGGTTTTGGAAGGCTTGGTGTAGGACAAGTAGCACTTTTCCAGATAAGAGTCTGATAATGCATCCATGTGGAAATGCAAGGTATGGCGTGAACTTGAGAACAAGATAATAGATGCCGTGTGCAGTATCAACAATCTGTCTATCTAAAATTTTAAAATAGATACAAGAAAGCTTCCACACACCTTATCGTATGTTTTGACAGTTGTCCTGTCCCTAATCCATCAAATAGATTGTATTCGTCTTTGAAGACTTTCCATGCTGAATGCTTTTTGTGATTGGATAACTATGAGGTGGTGTCACACATATTTATTCAGTGCATTTCAGGGTAGCAATGATGTGACACAGTCCTGTGGAATCACATGAAATGTCCTTTGGATTATATCTCCTGCAGTTTGATGTCATCCATATTTTAGGAAAATAGGAAACTAACAACAAGAGAGCATCTGTATCCTTTGTATATACCACAACTGTCCTGTTATCACCTCTCTCAGTATGCAGTACCAGCCTGTTGTCCCCATCTTTATGGTTGGCCCCTTAAGTGTGATACATCTGTTGTTTGTTTGAATAACTAAACTTAAAGTTCATTTGGAAATCCCCCTATAAGTACAACTTTTTCGGGAGCATTTACCAATCAACCATGAGAAAGTTAGAAAGATCAGTTTTGTTGTCACAGCATGGTAATAAATTTGACCAATTTTTTGGTAAATGAACATTCCAGCCTTCAACCACGTGTCTGATAGGTCTGCAACTCTACATACACGGGTTGTTGCATGAATTCTTTGGGATATCTGTCAAAAAGAACATCAATTCAGATCCAATATTTAGGACCAACTGGACAAACACACCTACTAGATCATTTAGCGTGCTATCACCTTCAGGCTTGCCAAGTCAAACAACCAATGCCTGTCCTTCAATAATGAGTTTTCATAATGGGTTTTCATTATGATCAGTCTTTCCTAGACATTAACTTACAATTGTCAAAAGGGTTCCCACTATCTGTGCTAGTCATACTGGTACTAGCATAAGTTCATGCTTGAGTATTGAGGATAAGTCCGTAGCATGTCCTTCTTCACAAGCAATTATGAGGTGCTGGATTGTGTTCTTATTAGTTTCCATTACTTTCTTTTTATATTTGTCCTTGCTGCCTTTGTCAACTTCATATAGGGTCTTAAATATTGGAGCCTTGTTCTTTTGGATCCAGCATAGATGGATATGGTCAGTTTCCCATGATCTTCATCATCACCCAATCTCTCATGAATAAAGACATCAAATTATTCGTGTCCATAAACCTATTCCTGTAGTAATGACGTTTGAATATTCTCACTTGCTACATCCTTTCTTGCAATGTTCGTCTGACCTGAACAAAAAAAACCCTCTGAAGATTGGATATGAGGGCTTCATACCTTGTTCTCCCACTTTTGCCTTCCTGGAGTGTTCTCTTTGTGAGTATTTCCAGTGTCTATGTGGTACAATTCATGAGTTTCATCAGATTCAATTCATCAGATTATTGGACAATATCCATCTCGATCATCAGGCCCAACAATACCACCTCCTCTTTTTCCTGCCCCATTCATTCATTCTTGGCATGATCTGGATCTACCTTATTGAATTTATACGATGTCAATTTCAAAATCAAGTTTCTCTTTGGAAATTCTTCTATGAGCGGATAGTTGATTCATTTGAGCTAGGTAGATTACAACCCATCTGGTAAAGTTATCATATGTCATGAAGTATGCAAGCATGGCCTTAAAAGATCCAAGATGAAGCTCCCATGTACCTTCATGTTGAGCTCTGCTGAACATCAAAAGGGTAGAGATTGTTTCCATATATTGCCACCAGAGAGAGAGAAAAACTACATAATTATGGTTCACACCTTTGTGTCACAACTCACCCATAGATAGCTGAAACTGATCCCTTTTTGAGCAGTGATACTAGCTTTGCAATATTGCTCAACTCTGTTGTAGCAACGAGTATAGACAGAAGAGATGTGCAGCTTGCAAGCCAGTCATCATCTGAGAGCCTCCCAGCCTTATCAGGAGCTATTTATCTGTTTCAGCTTTGACCATGGCCCAGGGCCCCACCAGGGACCCTGGAGGGTTGGGTCCCTTTCAAGTCCAAACTTATGTTCGCTGGATTAACAAAATTTCCATATCCCAATCAGACCCCTGACCTGTATGATTGACAAAAATGGCCAGTACACTTGATAATATCATGTGTCTCTCTGAATATAATATCATATTCAGAGAGACTTCTATCTAATTAGGATGAATAGAGTCTGTCATATGCTTTGGTGTTACATAAAATTGCATTCCTACTGCCTACATTAATTCATTCAAATTCACACAGGACTGGTAGGCAGGCTAGGAGCATTGGCTGAATGGGTTGAGTTGATTAAAGCCTCAGGACTGAATATTGTCAACAGGAGTCTTTGCAACTGGTAATACATTCTTTCCTTTGAGTGTTACTTCATCAATAATGTGGAACTACGTTATTTGATGGCATTGCAGTTTTTACAGAGAAAGACAGCTGTTGGAGCTAGCTAAGACTTACTTTAATTACATGGATCATAATGCATAAACTTTGCCTCTTACGATTCATCAATAAGTAATCCCCAGAGTTCAATATGAAGGGAATGGAGGTCACCTATCCCCTCATCAGGTTGGTAGATAGTAATTTGACCCCATGTCCGGCCTTAAGGGCCATCTATCCTTTGAATCCCACCCCCCCAGGGCCCCCTTACATCTCAGATAGGTGCTAATGTTAATTGTGAATGTAAGCATAGGCCTAGTGTCCCAAAAAGGGCCCCTCTAGCCACACCTCAATCTCTTCTGTCTATACTTGTTGGTTGTAGATAATGATAGAATCTCATCATGTAGATTCTTCTCAGTTTCTGCTACAAAGGTAAGCAAACTAGGCAACAGAATAAACCACAGAGCTTGCCAGACCTACATTTACAAGTTTAAGACAAACCCCATACATAAAGAACTTTTCTTTACATAAGATGTGATGTAATTAACCTCAGCAAAACATGGCATTTTGCTCAATATATCATTTGATTTTCATTTCCTAAACAAATCAAATTTGAGACCTTTGTAAGACCTCTTTCAAGAAAAGTGTGACCTTTTCAAGCCCTTGAATTTGAGAAAACGAATTTAAGAGCTTTTAAGACATTTTCAGAATTGCATGGGAACCCTGTTAAAATCAACTCCTCTTTTTCCTATCTATTTCATGCCATGGCTTACTCCATAAACAATATCCTGTGCAGTAGTCAGTACTTTGCAATTGGTACCTTCTTCATTGCTATAATTTACAAGGCTACCCTCTCATTATACAGAAGTTAAGAAACATATTCACACTTTCTGGCATACATTCTAGTGATCATTCTAGTGATATACTATTTCAAATTTAGACACCAATTCTGAGACTAAAAAGTTTGGTTTTTTTTTCTGTTTGGTCCATAAGTTACATTGAATAAGCAAATATGATAACAGACCATATACGACATGGGTCCACCTGTTCGATGAGCATGGGGATTTTACTGAGGTTACAAACCACCAGAAAGTAACCATGTCGTATTTCACCTCTGTCATCATCAAATAGCAAATATGCTTCTCACCATATATACTATTTCACTTTTCAATATCGTATCATCACACCTCATCAACTATCATTATATCATGATTCAAGTGCGATCAGATAATGGTTATACTGGACAACTAACATACTTTCCTCCATGACGGCACATGATTTAACTCTCTTAGAAGAAGTAAAAGGTTTACAGTTTGTACATTTAAATATAAGAAGCATGATTAATAAATTAGAACATTTGAAACACGTTTTTTCAGGGGTTGATGTCTTAGTGATAAGTGAGACATGGCTACATAGTGCTATTTTGGACCCACAAATTAGCATAAAGGGGTTTAACTTAATACGGAAGGATAGGCAATTAAATAACAGGAAAGGTGGAGGGTTATGTATTTTTCTTAAAGAAAATATTGAATATTCTATCATGGATATAGATTTGGTCCATGATCAAAAAGATATTGAATTCATATATGTAATTATTAAACCACCGTTTCAGAAACCAATAGCTGTGATATCAATCTATCGACCACCAACAGGTTCTGAGACGAACTGCATGAAAGCCATAGGTAAGATGGTAGGAGAGATTGACTTGTCTAGAACAGATATAGTGGTTTGCGGAGATTTTAACATGGACTATTCAAATAGGAAAGGTAATAGTCATGGTAAGCTAATCGAAATGGAGAGAAAATATAATCTACATCAGATTATAACCTCACCAACTCAAGAAACTGCTACAACATCAACAATCATAGACTTATGTTTTACTAATATACAACATATATCGCACACAGGCACTTTGAACTTAAATATAAGTGATCATCAGCCTATATTTTTTATCAAAAAGAAACCAAGAAACAAAGTGCATAAGCACAATGTTATTGGCAGATCGTATTTAAACTATAATGTGCAGGAATTCACAAGGTTACTTAACAATAAGCCATGGTTTAGATTTGATGATTCTACAGATGTAAATACACAGTAGAACATTTTTTTGAATAATATTACTTTAACTTTGGATCTGATATGTCCCGTTAGACAGATAGCGGTGGTAGATAGGAGACCCAAATGGTTAACAAATGAGTTAATTAGGGAAATGAGGAATAGAGACAAAGCCTTTGTCAAAGCTAGGCAAAGTAAAAGTGAACTAGATTGGCAACGGGCACGAGAAGCAAGGAATAGGATAAATTTGGCAGTGAAAGTTGCAAAATCAAATAGTATTAAAGCAAATTTAGAACGTCATAAAAACAACCCAAAAAAATTTTGGTCTTGCCTAAATAGTGTACTAAAAGGAAATGCTGAGAATCAACTAAATTTATTAGTTGATGAACATACGGGCCAGGAATATAGAGGAGAGCAGATGAATGATCATATTAATGATTATTTTGCAGGTATTGGTGAAACACTTGCTTCTGTCTGTTTGCAGAGTAAAACCGGTCGATGGGATGAAGAACTAAAAGACATAAATAATGAAATAATAAATGATAACAACTTAATAGGTCAAGACATAGAATTAGCTGAAATTACTAAATTAATTAATGAGATTGATATATCTAAATCAGCGTCATTAGAAAATGTTAAAAGCTCTGTCTTAAAGGATGCCTTGAAAGCACAATTAACTAGATTTAGGAATTTACTAAACAACTCGTTAAGAACATGTACCTTTCCTGATGCTTGGAAAATTAGTTCAATTGTCCCTCTTCCGAAAACTAAAAAGCCGAAGACCGCTACGGAATTAAGACCGGTTGCACTAACTCCCATACCTGGGAAGTTATTGGAGAAGGTTATTTGTATAAGGTTACAAAAGTTCATGGATAATAATAAAAAAATAGCTAGCTGTCAACATGGTTTCAGGAAAAATCACTCGACAATATCTGCTATAGTGGAACTACTAAATGATATTTATTCTACAATAAATGAAGGTCAAGATCCATATATAATTTATCTTGATTTAAAAAAGGCTTTTGACACTGTTTCCCATCCAATATTATTATCAAAATTATACAAATTAGGTTTAAGTAACGAAACTGTGAAATGGTTCAATAGTTACCTTATCAATAGACATCAAAGGGTTATTCTTAACAATATTATTTCTAACACGGTGCCGATTACTTATGGTGTTCCACAGGGAAGTATCCTTGGTCCAATATTATTTTCTATTTATATTAATGATATACCGAAAATTGTAAAATGTGGAATTCAACTATACGCAGACGATACTGTGATTTACCATAGAGATAAGGTGAAACTACAGAATGAGCTGGACAAAATAGTAAAATGGTGTGATAATAACTTATTAACAATAAACATTAGAAAATCCTAATGGATGCAAACAAGCTTAGTCCGAGATAATAGGATTAATGAAAATTTTCTTATTAAAAATAGTCCTTTAGAACGGGTTGAAAAATATAGATATTTAGGTCTCTTGGTTGATGCTTCACTATCATTTAAAGAACACCAAAATCTTCTAAGGGGGGCTGTCCAACTTAAATTGAATTATTTCAAATTAATTCGTAGTAGCCTTACTCTCAAAGCAGCAGTATCAGTGTATAAGAATACTATATTACCTATGCTAGAGTATGCAGATTTTGTATATGACCAAAATATACAATATCTTAATACTAGATTACAAAAGTTGCAAAACCAAGGTTTACTTATTGTTTTTAATCAACATAATATGCAATATATTAATAGGGACTCAACTGAGGTACTTCATAGGAATTCAAGGATTTTTAGATTGGGGCATAGGCGCAGGTTACATTGCTTACAATTTGCTTTTGCTATGTCCTCACATGATGAATTGCTGGATATGAGGGATATTGTTACTAGAAGACACCTTGGTAAATTGTTCTTACTTCCTAAGGTGAAACATCCTAAATTTGTAAGAAATCCAAAACTTAGGATCATGTCAAGTTGGAATAATTTGACAGTTGATCAGAGGAACATAGTTGATAGGACAAGTTTCAAAAATTTAATCAAAAACTCCATTATAAACCCCTATGCGAAAATCCTCTGAATCCTGGTCGGCCTATGAGAATTTGTACTATAATAATAGTAATGGCTGATGTCTGAATAAAGCTTATGTGGATCACTATCATCTCATCTCATCTCATCTCATCTCATAAACCCACCAAATGCCATTCTTATGGCAGAACAGAATGTACGTAGAAGCTTTTTTAGGTATACTTGATACCCGCACCCAATCAGATATTTTACAACAGAGGGGTGTGGGTGGAAGATCGGCTAAGCCGAACCCTTATTTTGCCCAAATAAAATAAAATCAAAAAAAAAAAAAAAGAAGGTTGGTGGGATATGTGTGACTCTAGTGTTTACAAGACCACATATGAACCAGCTGGTTGAAAGATTATTTCACAGTGATCTTATTTTCCCACCTGTTTTGATACCCTGCTACCCATTGTTCAAATTTGTGTACTGGGCCCTGGTCAGCTGTTAGAGTTGATTTCATTAGTCAGTTGTCTGGGCTCTGTTGCATGCAACAAGCCTCCCCTGTGTGTCAGAAGGAGCACTGAGGCTCGACACAGCTGAGAGCTGACTGATTGCCACTCTGTTGAAAACAATCAGCCCACCTAAAGTATGATTGAAAGATCATAACTGAGGTCATGTCTTTTACAAGAGCATCTTGACAAAATATGCCCCTGTTTCAGTCGGAGGTCTCTGACTTTTTTTCAAAAAGAACAAACTGCACTACCAGACCAGAGACTGTAACTACAGGTAAGCCCCATACTCACTAGCTAGAACTTGCATACTTGCTAGAATTGTCCAATTCTTATGATCACCTATCAGGATGCTGCATTGAAAAATATATATTTAGTCTGAATCAATAGAAAAGTCAGCCAATCATTAATGTTGAAATGGACAACTGTCATTGCAAAATACATTCTTGATACCGTCTATCACTTCTAAGTTGTTTGTATCCCTCAATTTCTTTCTCACATATGTTGAATTATGATAGTTTATAATAGTCTATGACTGTTTGAGCCTGAGATGATATTAAGGTCACAAATTTAGAAGTTTGCCAAAATAAGACTACATAGCTGACTAAAATCATTGGCAACATTTATATTTTTTGAATTTGGGGCATTTGAAGTCAATGTGTATGCAAAGATACCTTAAATTTAATTAGATTTAAGAGATTCATTTTCCTTTTCCTATCAGGGTAACCAGCGTGGAAATGAAAACAGAGAAAATGACTTTCCTTAGTTTTTCATTGTTACCAGTTACCAGATGCTAGGCACGAATGTGAGGTATCAAATTTATTCTGTTGAACTAGTAACCATTTTCTTTAAAGGCAAAATCTGGTACAGGGAGTATGTTGAAGAGAGGTCCATTGCCCATATCAGATGTTTGACCTTCTTTCAGACAACCTCGACCTTGGCCTAAGGGTGTGATCATTATTTTGTCTCAAAGACCAAGTAGCCTGGCAAGTTTTCCCAAAATAAAGAGCTCATATTAAGGAAACACCTACGTGCAAACCAAAAGATATATAGATTCATGGGGCAAAACAGACATCTGGCTAAATCCCTCCCATTTCAGGTTTCTGTCCTTATTACCATGGTAACAGCATCAGCTAGATTCTTACAACCATTATGAAATGTATGCTATAGGCCTACACAAGTGTTTCTTTCCAACTTATATTCAGGAAATGCTTACAACTATGGGCAAGGGGCCTCCCATTAAGTATGTAAGCACCAAGGGAGGAGGGGGGTTCTGGGATTTGAAAAAATATGGGTACTTTCCTGTACAAATCCTGTACAATGCATATTTTGGCCCTGGGGGGTGGGGGGTCTGAAATGTGCGTAGGTACTAAATGGAAGACCCCCAAACCAACAAACATACAGATTTATTTGACAGACCTCCTCCTGAATACCTCTCTATTACAGGTTTCTGTCCTGAGTGACCTCAGTGACCTTGACCTTGGCACAAGGTCAAAATCTCAATCAAAATATGTCCACCACCCGTGTGCTTGTTTGATCAAAATTTGGTACTGATGTGATGAAAACTTTTCAAGTTATCAACAATGAAGTGATTTACCCTTATGATTTGTATAAATCCCATGGTACTCTTGAAAACCTCACTATTTCAGGTTTTTGTCCTTGTTACCATGGTAACAATGTCATTAAAGTTATTGAAACCATTTTGAAATGCAAGCTATAGGCCTACACAAGTTTTTACCATCTAGGGATAATATATTAATTAAGAATATATACCTGTAACTAAGGCTTTATTGGGGTACTCTGACTCATTTTAGTCAAATTTCCATATTTGACCTCCCAAACTGTGACCTTGACCTAGGGTCAAGGTCAAAATTTCAAAATCAAAATAAATCTACCTCTCATGTGCATGTTTGATAAAAATTTGGTACTGATACGATGAAAACTTTTCAATTTATTAACAATTAAGTGATTTACCCTAATAATTTTTTTAAATTCCATGGTCCTGCTGAAAACCTCACTATTTCAGGTTTTTGTCCTGGTTACCATGGTAACAATGTCATTAAAATTATTGCATCCATTTTGAAATGTAACCTATATGCCTACAGAAGTTTTTTACATCTTGAAATAATATATGAAGTTGGAATATATATCTGTAACTAAGGCTTAATTGTGGTAGTCTGACTCATTTTAGTCAAATTTCCATATTTGACCTCCCAAACTGTGACCTTGATCTAGGGTCAAGGTCAAAATTTCGAAATCAAAATAAATCTACCACTCACGTGCATGTTCGTTAAAAATTTGGTACTGATATGATGAAAACTTTTCAAGTTATTAACAATTAAGTGATTTACCCTAATAATTTTTTAAAATTCCACGGTCCTGCTGAAAACCTCACTATTTCAGGTTTTTGTCCTGGTTACCATGGTAACAATGTCATTAAAATTATTGCATCCATTTTGAAATGTAACCTATATGCCTAAAGAAGTTTTTTACATCTTGAAATAATATATGAAGTTGGAATATATATCTGTAACTAAGGCTTAATTGTGGTAGTCTGACTCATTTTAGTCAAATTTCTATATTTGACCTTCCAAACAGTGACCTTGACCTAGGGTCAAGGTCAAAATTTCAAAATTAAAATAAGGCCACCACACATGTGCATGTTCAATAAAAATTTGGTACTGATATGATGAAAACGTTTCAAGTTATTACCAATTAAGTGATTTAGCCTTATAATTTGTAAAAATTCCACGGTAACCATGGAAACAGGGTGAAAAATGCAAAATCCAGCTTGGGAACAAGCATATTCAGATTCAGCAGGTCCAAATTGTCTAAAATAGCTTTGTTCCCAACTTTTACTCAAAAATGCCGCCTAAACTTATTTTCCATAGAAATCCGACTAGACTATATGGCTTCATCCAGACTTTGAAAAAGAAGGTAGGAATCCAAAAGGAAAATAAAACAGGCGTTGCTACAGCACCGGCTAATGCTATTTGACTATAAGTTCTCCAAAAGTGCTCATTCTACTAACCCTACTGTTACCATGACCGTGGTATCTGGAACCCCCTCAGACTTACAAATGTTTGGGTTTTAACAGTTCACATAGCCACAATTTGGTCTAAATTGGCTTTTGGAACCACTCAGATGTTCCTGCTATTATGGCTGTTGGATATTCTTTTCCCTTATAGCAAGGTCTTAAATCTGCTTTAAATCCTTCCAGATTTGCCGAGGATCCACTATGGTTGGCTTTGAACTTTAAGGTTTTGTTGGAGCCCTTGAGATTTCCCTGGAACTCCCTCTGATTTCCCCAGAACCCCTTAGATTCCCAGGATGGGTGGTTCGTGACAACTACAATACACCCACAAATTCCTCTCCCTGAAGCAACCTAAAACATACATGGCATTGCAATGGAGCAGAGATTCCACCTTCGCTTCATGATCTGAAGATTATGGGGTTGAATTCTGGCGGTGTCAATAATTTCACTGAGCCGCCTCCCCTGTGGTCAAAACAGGGATATCAAAGGCACAATTTGTCGTGTCCCTGGTGGGACATTGCACATACGAAAACCTTTGCCACTCTCCAAAATGAGAAACGCAGTGGTGGGCTTCTCCTATATCACTTCATAGGTTAAATCTATCTGAAATACCAATGGCTTTGTCCTTTGCGTAGCCTAATATGATCATGTATATTTATCTCCTAACTTGGGCATTTTCCAACGGATTTTCATGATTTTCTTTTTCAATTTGTGACAAAAATGTTATTCCTGTACGTTAGATGTACAGTACTTTTTCAAAAATGTACATGAATGCACCATTTTGCACATTTTACTACAACTTAAAGCAGAACAAGCAGCCCAGTGAGTATTTTCCATCCCACATGGAACTCTGCAGCCCGTTTAGTATTCTGTGACACCAGTTGAGTATGAAATGTTGGCTTAGGAGAGTACGGATTTGTTATATTTTGCTATTTTTGCTACAAATTCGACATATGATAAAAGGAAAACTCGATTCGGATGATGGTATTCACCAGAATACTCACTGGTAGTAAAAGATTAAGGGTAAAAAATTAGGTGTAGGCCTCTGTAACTGCTAGTTTTTTTCGTGTGTGTTTTTTCGTGTTTTTTTATTGAAATAAACATCTTCACATTACTGTGCTTTTCACGATGTCAATACAATATGTATCAATATAATAATTATAGGTTGAGGTAGTCTAAAATATTTTGGCCAAATGCTGCTCCACTTTACAGTGAGTTTACACGAGGAAGCCCATACAAACCGCTGTCCCCACTGTTTCCATAAAGAACACTCGGATTCTTTACTGTGACCCTAACAGACTCACAAATTCCCAAACTCCCCACCAGGTGGCCCATTTTATTACCATTCAGTGCGCAAGCGGCCCTCATTGTTTATTAACGTTAGAAGGGGCTGCTAGGTAGCAATTTGGCCACACGAGAATGTGCTACTGCAGACAGACAGACACATAGGGAGTGTTTCACACTGGTCTTAACTCGAGGTTCTGTTTTTTGTTCTCCAAATAGGATATTTTGACTATGAGATATTTGTGCTTCATACTCAAGGCGTGTCCCCACAGGGTGACTAAACCCTGGCGATTAACGTTGGTCGCCTGGTGATTAAGATGTTTTTACATCGTCGGACGACTAACTATAATTGCCAGTGAAAAAAATAAATTAATCACCATGTTGGGACGCTCTTCCCATCAAACTGCTGGTGATTAGACATTGTATTGGTCGCCCTGCCCACCAATTAACTTCACTAATCATGGACAACTAGAGAAAAAATTAAATATGTCAAATATTTCGCCCACAAACCATGGCAATTAGTGGTTTAATCGCCAGACATCATGGCGTCCTCGTATGGTAAGTCGCCGGATGACTAAACCGCCAATTATCATGTTCGTCCCTGCCATTTTTGTGCAAACTAATCGCCCTGTGGGGACCAGGCTATTATGTTTCTGGTGTTAGTAATATAGTTAAGAGTAACGATGGTAAAAATGATCTTATCTTAAAATTTAAGATATCATTATGAGAAACACACTTATGGTTTCGATGGTGTGAAATGCGCCCCTGCACTTTATTCTAACTGTGTTTTCACGATGTAATTCAAGCTCATCAGTTTGTTTCACACTGCAAATGCTTATGAAATATTAAAGTACGTGCCAGCTATAAAACCGGGGGATTCTTGGACGAATGGGGACATTTTCATTTATCCTGTAAATGACTGCTGCTTTACCATAATCGTGTATATAATAAGCTTTGTTTGCTCCCAGGCAAGGGAGAACAAAACCCACTGAAGCTGATTGGCATCCGTTTATTTTAAAGGAGCAGTATAGACCTCAATAACGTGGATGTTTGTTACATACTAACTGTCTCAGAAGCGTGTCAAATTTGTACCCAATAATGTTGACGAGGATATGTACTAAAAGTGGAAATCATGGCACCAACTGCAGCGTCACTAAACTTAAAGGGACGTTCTCGTCCTGCCGTCGTTAGGCAAACGTATGCTGACGTTAGCCTAACAACGTGATTGTTGGTGATGTGTTTTGTGATGTTTTGTGATAAAATGGTTACAACGTAGCCAGCAGTGACGTCGCAGACGAAGAGAAAGCCCCTTTAAAGCACCTGAAGAACAATACTGCACCTTTAAGGCATGGCGACTTTACATCTTAGAACATATTGAACATTGTTGTTATATTTCCATGTGGAGTTTCCATGAATGGGGCTAGTTATTTAGAAATAATTAAGTAATTGTTCCTCCTCAATAATAGCAAAACTATAACCTACAATTTTAGTTTTCCCTAGATATCTCAGCCCATATTCGTATATACAGAGTTGTTATAAAAATTAGCAGCAGGATGAATAGATACATACATAATTATATTTAAGAACATATCATTTGGCTAAGTTACTAAAACGAGCAAATAACTCATTATATTCACCCCTTCAAGCCACACAGGAAAGGCGTACACAGACCTATCATATTCCTACTTGGCAGGAGGTTCTTTTTATAGACCTCTCATCATTTTAAAAGTCATTGCCTTCAGCTTCATCTCAAAGTTATCCGAGATACTTCGTGTTTGTATTTTAGGTCCGTATCAGACCTGTCTGTTTCTACGAAGCCGCAGTATCACAACATAACCTAGAAAAATGACAAGTGATATTGCAGCAGAAGATAATTGTAAGGTGGCTTCATCGATCAACATCATGGAAACACATCGGTATGAGTTCAATGTCTCACATAAATTACAACAAACATTCAGGATGCAAGAAGGGAGCCCAAGCAATGGAAAAAGTTTCCCAAAATAGAAGCATTGGTAATCAGAGGCATGTCAATATGTTATTACATCCCACGCTTTCCAGTTTTTTTTGTCTTTATTTTGGAAAGTCCCATACCCACTGACTTTAGCAGCGGGCGACTGGGATAATCAGCGCTGAAATCGCTGGGCAACTGAAGATCGCTGGGTGACTCCAATTGGTATGGTATGTTTTTAGGCGACTGTCAATGGACAATGTGATCGCTTGAAAAATCACTTGGAAAATATCAAACTTGCTAGTTATTACAGTTGCCCAGCAACGACGACGGCCATCCTTCCAGTAGCCCAACGCCCACTGCCCATTTGCTGCTAAAGTTGCTTAGTGGGTACGGCCCTTAAGAAGCTGCATAAAACAACGTAATGGAATACAATATCCCTTCATACTCATCTAGATTCTTTCTTGCACTTATTGCCTTTTTCGCTTCCTAACATTCATTATGCCATCCTACGGGTTTATCACACTGCAACCGAAAATTAATTTTGAAGATCTACAACAACATAACAATAGGCAATCTGATTGACACTATTCTATATATAAGTTATTGTATGAAGGTCACAGATAGGAAAATATGGCTGCCATATATAGCTCACAGAGTGTAACACTACACCAAACGTTGTTAGAGAGCTCTTGTTACTAGAGCCAATGGACAGGAAGCTTTGCATGGACACTCTCAAGGTTTCCTTTATTGACCTTTGACAATGATCCTGCTTGATTGGGTAGAGTTTCATAGGACAAATCAGCCTGAAGGAGTTCTGTTAAATAGAAGTGACCTGATAATATTTACATATTGAACAATGTATCTAGGATGGAATAAAATAAATATATTCATAAATTTAACAACCTTTACATGTAATAATATTTACGTACTGAACAATGTATAGGATGGAATCAAACAGATATATTCATTTTCCTATTTCCTTTAAAGTTTTCTAAAGTAAAAAATGATACATTGAAAGAAGATAATAATTATGTGCTCTCTCAGTATACACACATGTATACAAATTCTAGTGCTTTGAAATTCACAAATAAAGATAGAATATTAGTGACCCACAAGGGGGAAAGGATGCTCAAGGCAGAAATTCAACATTTAAGAAGATGGAATAAGCTTTCAAATGATACCAGAAATGTGAAATTGTGTTGATTATCAAAGAAGTTACAGGTTATAGAGCAGAGGAACGTCAATGTTCATGAAAATGACAACAACATGAATTATTCAGTATTTACTGAGTTATTTGATAACAAAATACAATTCTTGAAAAACATAAAGGACTGTTTATGAAATACTATTGTGATCATAACTCTTGATCTAAAAGTGGTGTTGTTTATCTGTTTAAAGTGGGAATATTTTCAAGTTACATTTTTCAACATGATGTCACAATTTCTTTTGATAAATCTCTAAAATTATTGTCTCCATGGCAACCAAATTACTATTCTTTGGTAGATTTTTGGAATAAAATGTTCCATTGACATTCCTAATAAGGATATTTTGGAATGAAATAGAATCTTTTGAATAGGTCAGCTCAATTGTACACAGAAAGTTGGTCTAAGACAGTTCTAACACTATTTTTCATTAAATTACTCATATCTCCTTAAATATTGGTCCTAGGGCATAGGAACCCCCCCCCCCCCCCACCCCCGAGCATCCTTTCCCCCTGTTGAGTCACTTCAGATATTCATATATCTAAAAAAAAAAAAACACTATGATATGTCATATGCAAGAAGGGTTATTAATTCCGTCCCATGCTTAACCTAAATATTATGTGCATATATCAGGAAGTAAAAGAAGTAGATCATGCAGAATGTTATATGATCTTTATCCATCCCCTTGCCTTAACCAATTAAGTGTGAAGCTACAGAACATTATTAACTTCTGTCTTCAATGTGTGAGAGATTAGGATCCCTAATGCAGCCAAACCCTTCACCTTTGTATCTGATGAAACTGGCGTTAGTGTCACCTTTCTTTGTCAGCTTTATAAGGCTCAGGGGTTTGACTTTGTGTGAAGAGTGTGTAAAGATAGATGTAAAGTGTTTTACGTTCTTATGTTGAGAATAGGTTCAAATTTCAGGAGCCAATACAAGGGCAGATACAGGATTTCAGAAAGGTCAGCATAATTAAAGGCTAAGCACTCACATGCAAGATATTTTCCCCTCTTTTTGTAGGGGTCGGCCCAAAATAAGGGGGCTCCAGACCCCCCGGAACCCCCTGGACCCCCTGCCCCGATCAACCATTGCAATCCAAGGAGGAATGATTAAGGGGTTTCTTCCTGCTGCCCCAACCACCGACCCCCTTCATTGAAAGACCTAAATTACTTGAAGAGGGGAAGATGACATACATTGTGTGCAGATGTGTGATATTTCGGAAGTTTTTATATCAGAAGAACTCAGAGGGCATCCAAGGGGGGTCGTATGAGCCGTCAAGGACTGAGGGCAAAGTCTGAAGTCTGTTCAATCACTCAGGACGACCACAAATGTTCTTCTATACTTTATCACACAAACAATATTCAAAAAGTGTTGGCAACACTGAAAACAAGGAGTGGAACGAATGTCTGTCATTATGCACCTAACCCCAAGTGCACTGCTCATTGGCCAGCAAGGATGATGAATAGGCAGAATCGTCCTTCCTCATTTTTGAAATGCTTGATTTACCCCTGCACTTCACCAATGGACATAATAATTATGTCCGTTTTCTTTGCAAACTATTGACATGTTATTTGTCAAGAGTTCGCAAACAAAAGAACAGATATCTTAATATACTCATAATATAATGATGATGTGAACAATGGTGTGAGATAATAGTGGGAAAGTATTGTGCATTTCTGAACCCAGGTGAGTTATACACCCACTCGAACAATGTACATTTTCTCCATAGGTGCTTCTACTTTCGATTATCCGAACACTATCTAAATGTGTGGAAAACAATGAAAACGAGGAGAGGTACATAATATGGCCCCTCAGCATTGACCCCCATCATTAAAGCACAGGCTCAGCATGTTGTGAGAGTGAGAGTGAGTGAGTGATGGGCGTTTTACGCCGTACCGACAGCCAGGGTCATTTTCACGGCGAAAACCAGTTGGGACAAATTCTGTCTTTGGTGATCGAATCTATGAGATGAAGGTGACAGGGTGGGCAAACAGCAGGGGATCAAAACCCAGCGATCATTTTTGCTGTACCTCATCCCTTAGTGAACCAAGCACTGACCAGGAATTGAACCCAAAGAACCACTTGGTCAGTGCAGGGTCCCCCCTATCGTCGCCTCATTGTTGTGAGAGTGTGAGAATGGATAGGACAGCTGAAACGGATGCTCGCTCGAGTCCCAAGCCTGGCTGCAGGACTGCTGGGATGTCGAGGGAGAGACTGCATGTCTCAGAGTCGTGCCTTTTGCACGAGGGTGGTCGGAGATTGGGTCATTACTATAGGGTGCATTACTA
Source organism: Lepidonotus clava (assembly GCA_936440205.1). Classification (NCBI taxonomy): domain Eukaryota; kingdom Metazoa; phylum Annelida; class Polychaeta; order Phyllodocida; family Polynoidae; genus Lepidonotus; species Lepidonotus clava. The sequence goes on from OW387138.1 coordinate 14,947,453, forward strand.
GGGGTCATTACTAGGGTTGTGTTGGTGAGGTTTGCCGGGCTATCAGCAATCAGGGCTTTTTGCCATCCTACTAATGGCTATTCAGGGTCCTGAACTGAGGGACTCCATGGGGCCGTTACCAAAAATTAAGGGGTGGTAGCGTGTCAGCCGGCTGCCCGTTGCATCATTCCCTGTGCTCGCCCTAATCGTACTTCGGATCTTGTGCCCCTTTGTTCTTACTTTGCCTAAGTCCAGCATCCCATTTAACCTTAACTTGGTCCTAATTTGGCTACTTGTGCCTCTTGCACCATAGGCTCTAATTGTCTAACTCTGGAGACAGTTTGTTCCCAGGAAGGAACAGTTGTGAACACAGTGAGTACCAAAAAGAAGTTGTTTATTTTGTGCTACTCCACGCTTCATATGGCCTCAAACGGCTTCCTATTGGTTAGTTATAATCACTTGATCTCATTGACCCTTAAAGGGATTACTTCCGCTTACATGCTTCCTTAATTATACATCCATTCTTTACTTAATTTCATACCAACATGTCATTTCTCGTGCCCGCACGCCATTACACATATTTTGTTTCTACAGGCTAATCAACTCTATCTTTTAAAAATTAGATCACAGGGATTGATTCTATATCTTTTACTAATAGGCTTCTTAAATTTGTGCCCACAATCACGGAATGGGCTACAATTCATCACAAGAGCAATAATACTCTGTGGGATTACCTTAAGAATCACATACATACCCACAACATCTAAAATGCCCACTCAGAAGTATGGGATGCTGCCTACAATGAATACATGATTTCTAGTATTTTAAGTACCAGCAGGTTAATTGGAGTAATTCTGCAGATACATGATTAGACACAACAAAAACTATAGAAATATTTTCGCTATTACCACCATGTATATTCACAATTAAACCCAATATTGATGTAAGTGTTTATGCTTTACCTTGTGACTTGTTGACCTATTACCCGACATGCATATTATATATATGCATCTTGTTCCAGGCTAGCCTGGAGATAGAAAATAAGATAAAGCTATTAGTAGGGCATCATGATGTCAAATATCCAGTTCCGTGGGACTTTCGTGATGAAATTATGACACCTATCTAGATATGTTGGGGGGACCCTTAGGTACTAGAAAATGGTTGGTGGCAGTCTGGGATATTGCTCTGGTTGCCATGGCAACCGTTTGAAGTAGAAAATGGGGGGAAATCAGGAATATGGTATTTTAATTTTTTTCAGGTATATAATTAAATTAAAGCAGGAATCTAACTTTGGAATCATAAAGGGGCACTGGGGCCCTAATATCTAACATTGTTTTTGTTTGAGTCTGAAGGTCGTTTCAAGGTCAAAACCCAAGGTCAAGGTCATTTTTTGGCCTTCTTTTCTCTTAGACTTGATAACATTCCATTCCACAGTGAGGGATATGAACAGAAAGGGATATATTATAGTGAATATGAAAGCCAAGGTCAAGACCTTTAATTTGATACCTCACTGATGTCCCTAGCTATAGTAGAAGTATCAGAATCTCTACTGCGAAAGAGGTATGTTCCCCATCTGACTGGGCTTTTCATAGGCAAGATGACCTTGGTAACCATAATGTATGGTGTCATAATGCACTCATCAATAGTGGTTTTCATGCCACAGCTTTGGTAATATCTAAGAAAGAAATGCAACCAAGCTATCAAATTGAAGCATTAAATTAGTGTTATTGCCTGAACAAGTTAAATTTGATTTTAGGGTGAGATGGTTGTCATGGTTACCAGAATAGTTATGAAAAATGCCAATTTTTTTCCCATTTTTCTACTGAATGCCCCATATCTTCACTGCTTATTAAGAGAGCAATGCAACCAAGGTGTCAAATTGAAGTATTTGATGAGTGCTATTTCAAGGAAGCACAAAATTGGATTTTAGAGCGAGTTGGTTGCCATGGTTACCAGAATTCTTGTCAAATATTGCTATTTTTTCCAGTTTTTTCCTTCTGAATGCCCCATATCTTCACTGCTTATTAAGATAGCAATGTAACCAGGGTGTCAAATTGAAGCATTTGATGAGTGCTATTGCAAGGAAGTGTAAAATCTGATTTTAGAGTGAGTTGGTTGCCATGGTTACCATATTTGTTGTTAAAAATAGCTGTTTTCTCCATATTTTGCTTTAGAATGCCCCATATCTTCACTGCTTATTACAATAGCAATGCAACCAGGCTGTCATATTGAAGTATTTGATTAGTGCTATTGCATGGAAGTACTAAATTTGATTTCAGAGTCAGTTGGTTACTATAGTTACCAGATTTCTTTGAATAAAAAAAGGCACCTTGTCCCTGTTTTTCTTCTTAATGTACTATTTCATCACTGCTAACTAAGATAGAAAAAGAGGTAAAGTTTCAAATTTAAGCATTCAATTTGGGCTTCTATATGGACATGCTATATTCATCTAAGACTCAATTGTTATTTTCAGTAAATTTAACTTGACTTTTCTATTTGTAAAATGTTTCAAACAAAATTTGAAAGAATATTAGGGCATTAGCAAACTATTCAGGAAAGAAATATCATTCAGGTATTCCCTATATTCTGGGACTTTCAGTACTAACTTTCCTACATCATAAGAATGGGAATTCCCCCTAGAAGTATATTGTGATTCCCAGGTAAAGGATTATTTGTAGATTTGTAAAGTTATCATTAAGGAATGCCTATTGTGCCTATATATATATATGTATTGTACTAAAAAATATTTGATTTACTCTACATGTTTTAGAATAGGTGATGACCATTTATAGATAGACGAGAGTTCCCTAAATCCCCCTTGTGATGTCACAGATTTCAGGATTTCCTTTAAGAAAATAAAAAATGTAAACTTTTAACAGTCCCATAATTGTGTATTACCTGCATTTACCTCAGATTGTTATAGATCATTTGATCTTGATCCAAATAACATTATAAATATATTCCATAAAAAAAAATTGTTCTAGAGTTTTTGCACTAGCTTCCCTTTGTAATAGAAGTATATTTATGATATCTGATTAAGTCATATTGTTTGTACCATTATGAATGAAACAAAGGTATAAAATGAGTCTTATGGTATCAAAATCTAGAAAAAAAACTTCATGGTGAACTAGATTTCATGGCAAATGGTCATCCCCAAAGATTGATAATTGTTGCCTTGAAAGTCTTAAAATGTTTCTTAAATTGATAGGCCAAAGTTCAAGCCTAAAAATTCAATGAATTTACAGTCTTCTGATTTGCTTTGTTCTTGGTATCTTTGGAAATCAATAAGGGACCTGTATAAGACTATTTGAAGATGAAGGTCCCCAAAAATCTATAAGAATCAAAGACAAAGACAAACACTGCTTGATGTAAATTTGCAGTAACTGACCATGCTTAAGTATGGCACATAAAATTTAGTTAGTACTTTATTTTTGCTTTACACAAATTCAATTTAATCCCTCAAGCTACAAAACAATAAGATGTAGGACCTTTTAGATCAAGTTATCATTTTTAAAGACATTTGAAGACCTACAAAGGAACCCTGTAATTATAAACAAATTAATAGTGAAATACAACATAATGCGACAAGCTAGTGTATCTCAATGTCAAGCCAATATTCATTTACACAGTGTTGAAAACTGTCAAAAAAACAGCATCTCATTCAGCTTTTGACCATGGTGACAGAGTAATTACTGCTATTGAAGTGGTTAGGCCTAAAAAGGATTTGTTGTCTCCAGGTAGCCCTGAATAACTTTAATGGCAGCAAAAGGTATACATTTGATCAAGAGATGCATTTCAGATGCTAGGAATTCTTATATGGGGTGTCTGGAGTAATTTTTGAATTTCTACTAACTTTATCTTTTTGTATTAGTTAAAAAATTAAAAAAAGGATCAAATAGACCCGAACACAACTATTTACTTTTTTAGGCCATGTTGTATTATTTTATTCAACCAGAATATGTGTCTCCCTGCACAGAAAGGATGCACCAAGGGGTTATATCTTAAACTCTACAGCTAATTTTAAGGAAGATATGGGTAGATTTGTGAAAAATAGGGATGAAAATGTCTTAAACCAACTTTTATTATCCAATTTTGATGTGCTTGGTATCCCTCGAAAGCTTAAAACACGCTCTATAATGCTTAATTCCTGCATAGAGCATCCTTTCTGTGTGGGGAGACACATATTCTCTAAAGATCAGTGATAATATTGTGTCAACTAAAATAAATCATTTCTAAACAGTGGCCTGTTTCATACCAAACCTCTGTAAATTTTGCATTTCATAAGTTACGATCACCTTATACATTCATCATAGCTATGTGAGTTTTATTGTTGCTTATGTCAGTTTGGGTTGATTTACATGAGTTCTGATATCATATGACTCAACAAAGAATGCACAAGGGATAAGGTTGGTGAAGTTATGTATTCAATGTCACAATGGCCAGCATCTTAGGATTATATAGGCCCATATGATTAGATTGCTCTTTCCCTAACCCATGTTGGGCATCATGGGCTAGTGGAGGTTGAACAGACAAATCTATATGGTACGGGTAGAGCAAAACTGCCTTGACTGGGGCTTAGTAGGGCCAATGGACCATGGCCAGTGGATGGTTGAGAAAACCTGTTATCTTATACGAATAAGGTCTCTCTAGTGTCATGTCATCAACTAGAATTGAATTCAACCTTTTTATATTGGATTTTTTTTTTTTTTTTTTTCAAAAAAAGACAAGCATTTGCAGATATGTTCATATTTCATTTAAAAGATGAATTTCTAAACTATAGAACTATTGTTACAGTATCCGTGAATGTGATGTAGCTGTAGAGTTATAGGTGGTTTAATAAAGGCAATTTACATGGTCTCAAAATGAAAATAAGCCTTGGGTAATTTGCATTCTTTGGCTGAGTTACACACTAAGTGGCACGGTCTGGATTTTCATTTATTGGAAGTATCTAACTGAGCAAGCACTCCCATTCAATTCAAAGAGCCAAATATCTTGAAAAATGTAAAATTATAATTTAACTTTAACCAGTTGATTTGATGTAAAAATGAATAATGAATAATTTGCATTATTCTAGAAATTTCTAGTTATAAAATCCAATATATCAAAAGTAATTCAATGTGTTTGATTTCTGCATGTCAAAATATATATGCAATCTCTCCTTCTCTACATTAAGCTTAATGTTAAATAATATACATATTTGTCCAATATTGATGTTATGTCCATGGCAATGAAAACATTATTATAACATGGAAATATTTTGTTAATTAATCTATCATTAGCTGTCATCAAAAGTATCCTTTAAAGTACATAAAGAGGGAAAATACCCTGTGGCTTTTTTCCAAACAAACTTGTAGCAACTTGAGTTTATGTTTGCTTACAGAAACTGTTTGGGGTTTGAAACTCCAGTAATTGTGTTTCACAACAAAAAATACATAAATTCATCCCAAAATTCTCATAAGGCTACCCCAAACTCATGTAATTCCACCCAAACTCACATAAGCAATATCGAAACTTTGTAGCTACGATGACCAAAAAGGTGATCATAATTGATAAATCAACTGTGTTGTTACTGTATAAGCAGATGATTTTACCATTGTTAGACTATGCTGCGTTTATATTTAATAGCAGTACTCAGAAAAAATTGTTACGTGTCCAACCATTTCAGAATAGAGCTATTAAGACTATTGTATTAAAGAATAGATATATCTCTAGTGTAGAAAAGGATTTACTTCACAAGGAATTAAAACTTGACAAGCTATATCATAGATGGGACACTATTTTACTTAAAATGATGTACAAACTGTCTCTAAATTTAGTGAATGTTGAGGAGAGAATTGAGGGCAGAAATTTCAGAAACAGTGACAAAGTGAAATTTAAGCTAGATTTTTCAGCCAAGGAGCAGGTTCTCAGGAGTCCATATTATAGGGGGGGGGGGGTAAAGTTTTGGAATGAATTTAGTATGTATGCAAAATTTCCAAAATTCTAGACCCCCAACCCCCCTTAGGCTAGAATATGCATTGGATTTGTATGGGAACGTATGCTAATTTCCAAAATTCTAAGACCCCGCCCGTCCCCCTTGGTGCATATGTACTTAATGGAAGACCCCATATTCCTATATACATGTTTTGTGGGTATGTTTTATTTTACAAGCCAGAAATATTTTTTACAGAAAGGATTATTTGTATGTCACTTTATCTATGTATCAGGCTATGTAGATATTATTCTTAGGAATAGTAAATAATATGCTGTAGACCTTATAAATTCTGATACAAAATAGGGAAACAAAATAAATTTGGTAAGTATGATCAATCATCCTTGAGACAAACTTAGCATTTCCATAAAAGCACTCCTTAACCCTTTCCTGACCCCCATGTACATGTATACCAATGATGTGTACCATTTGTACCATACTTGTACCTAAAGTTGCCCTATAAGATGCCAGGAGGAATAAATAGTAAGTAACACCTAATAATACCTGATAGAAAATGAATCCAGATCAAAATCAGTGAAGATAATGAACTAAATCCAAATATTCATATTCCTACTCATATAAACAAGGTATCTGTAAGATTTATCAATTATCTAAACTCCTATGAGAATTTTAATGAATTTAAAGATGGTACAACCACACTTTACCTATTTTTCTATCTTAATTATTGGTGAATTCGAAGATACAGTTTGTTGAGAAAAGAAATAGGGACAAAGTGGCCATTTTTAACAAGAAACCTGGTAACCATGGTAATCGAGTGACTCTAAAATTGAAATAAGTACTTCCATGCAATAGCACTGAATAAATACTTCAGTTTGACACCCTGGTTGCTTTTCTATCTTAATCAACAATGAAAATATAGAACATTGAGAAGAAAAACATAGAAATCTGGTAACCATGGTAACCAACTCATTCTTAAATCAATTACTACTGGTACTTCCATACGATAGCACCGATTAGATACTTCAATTTGACACCCTGGTTGCATTGCTATCTTAATAAGCAGTGAAGATGTGGGGCATTCAGAAGAAAAAAACAGGAAAAAATAGCAATTTTTGACAAAGATTCTGGTAACCATGGCAACCAACTCACTCTAAAATCAAATTTTGCAATTCCTTGCAATAGCACTCATCAAATGCTTCAATTTGACACCTTGGTTGCATTGCTATCTTAATAAGCAGTGAAGATATGGGGCATTCAGAAGAAAAATGGAGGGAAAAAATGACATTTTTCATAATTATTCTGGTAACCATGGCAACCAACTCACTCTAAAATCAAATTTAACACTTCCTTGCAATAGCACTCATCAAATGCTTCAATTTGACACCCTGGTTGCATTGCTATCTTAATAAGCAGTGAAGATATGGGGCATTCAGAAGAAAAATGGAGGGGGAAAATGACATTTTTCATAATTATTCCGGTAACCATGGCAACCAACTCACTCTTAAATCAAATTTAACACTTCCTTACAATAGCACTCATCAAATACTTTCATTTGACACCCTGGTTACATTGCTATCTTAATAAGCAGTGAAGATATGGGGCATTCAGAAGGAAAAAACTGGAAAAAATAGCAATATTTGACAAGAATTCTGGTAACCATGGCAACCAACTCGCTCTAAAATCCAATTTTGTGCTTCCTTGAAATAGCACTCATCAAATACTTCAATTTGACACCTTGGTTGCATTGCTCTCTTAATAAGCAGTGAAGATATGGGGCATTCAGTAGAAAAATGGGAAAAAAAATTGGCATTTTTCATAACTATTCTGGTAACCATGGCAACCATCTCACCCTAAAATCAAATTTAACTTGTTCAGGCAATAACACTAATTTAATGCTTCAATTTGATAGCTTGGTTGCATTTCTATCTTAGATATTACCAAAGCTGTGGCATGAAAACCACTATTGATGAGTGCATTATGACACCATACATTATGGTTACCAAGGTCATCTTGCCTATGAAAAGCCCAGTCAGATGGGGAACATACCTCTTTCGCAGTAGAGATTCTGATACTTCTACTATAGCTAGGGACATCAGTGAGGTATCAAATTAAAGGTCTTGACCTTGGCTTTCATATTCACTATAATATATCCCTTTCTGTTCATATCCCTCACTGTGGAATGGAATGTTATCAAGTCTAAGAGAAAAGAAGGCCAAAAAATGACCTTGACCTTGGGTTTTGACCTTGAAACGACCTTCAGACTCAAACAAAAACAATGTTAGATATTAGGGCCCCAGTGCCCCTTTATGATTCCAAAGTTAGATTCCTGCTTTAATTTAATTATATACCTGAAAAAAATTAAAATACCATATTCCTGATTTCCCCCCATTTTCTACTTCAAACGGTTGCCATGGCAACCAGAGCAATATCCCAGACTGCCACCAACCATTTTCTAGTACCTAAGGGTCCCCCCAACATATCTAGATAGGTGTCATAATTTCATCACGAAAGTTCCACGGAATGACACATGATGCCCTACTATATCCATGGTTGGGGGAAGGCCTATATGATATATAGTTTATTCACACTAACACAGTCTATATAGTGATATATTATAAACATAGATATAGATATTCGGTATCAGATATTCATATATAGCCATATGTAAACATTAACATATATATATATATATAAACATATATATATATATATGAATACAAACATATATATGCCTCCTCCCAATCTGCTAATGAGCACAACATTTACAACTTGCACCTGCCTCATGCTTCCTCCTGGGGATAATGATGTCTATCCATAACCCTGACCACTATAGACCCATGCTCTAAGAAAGGTTGACCTTTTCATCCCTTTACAGCCATTTATGAAGCATATTAATCACACCATTGGAACTTTAGATTCATTTATTGGATACCTGAGGATGTAGAAGACATTATTGTCTTTCTTTTAAGTGGTTATACAACATTATAGTCCAATTTCTAATGATTTGATGGGCAAAAAAACGTTCATATCACAAATTTTTACATTTTCAACCGAATCCTATAGTAAATCCCCATAGAGAATCTCTGAAATCATCAATTTTTGCACTTTTTGAACATTTTGAATTTTTAAAGATTTGGCTGTAAAATTATCAATATACATAACATCGCCTAACATTATATATCATTGTAATCTTCGAGTAAAGACAGATATGCCTGATAAATTTATTTTCACATATCACAAACATTACATTCTTTCTATAGAGCCTCAAATCAGATTGCCTGACTTAATAGTAAAAGTTTTTTTCATTTTTCCGACTTTGGTTCTAAATAGAATGTTTTCATTCTATGATATATTTTACAAAACAAGACTGGATGGATTGTCCAATTAATTCTGAATACTATGGTATATGAAGTAATACTATAGCTCATTTACCTATGAAGTTATGGTTGTTTGAAAAAAATGCTTTTTTCCATAACTTTTAAAGTCACCCTTTCTTGGTGCATAGTGTCTGAGGTACTGGAGGAAAGGCTCAGACAGCCCTAGCCTGTCGCAGTCAGACCCACTGTTTCTGAAAGTAAGTCTGTATACCAGCAACCATTTTAGGTGGGAATTCCACCCTGCATCCCAACATGCTTTGCAGCAGCCTTTTATGGCAGGTAGGTCCATAAACCAGCCAACAGGCCAAAGACCATCAAAGAGGTTCCCCATGCCATTTATAAAGGGCCAATAAAAGAATTCCTTACAATTTTTTAGTAGCCACTAGTAGCCATGGACTCTTGTGGGTGTAAGAACCTATTATGTAAGAGGTATGTAGGTCATGGAAGGACTAAGACAGCCCTAGAAGCTAGACAAGGTTCCTTGCCAAGATTATACATTATAGGGTCCAGGTCTCATACGTTATGTGTGATTAATCGTCCTGCAACGTATCCTGCTTTATTACTGTGAGTGTATTGGCTTAGGAGTTTGGTAACAGTACTTACAGAGACTAGCTAATGGGAAGTGGTTCCTAGAAAATTGGTTTGAGGATATGTAGAAAATGTGGAAATTGAAAAGGTGCAGATATAATGTAGAATTTAGCTATTATGTACATTAAAGGTAAATATGGGTATTGGGCATGATTTCTTGTTAACCATAATAAAATTATCAAACTCACATAGTTGCTAGGTTAATGCATAAGGACTAAAATGAAATTTTAAAAAACATATGTCACCATATCCATTTACAAGATATTAGCATTTGAAAAAATGACTATTTACCATTGGCTGCGATGGGAAAAATCACATTTTTCCTCATCAGAAAAAAAGTATCCATAATTTTGACATCAAAAGCTCCAAATGTTTGGATAGGAACAAAGTGTACATTTTAAGATAAAGAAAACATGGGGTCACCATCAAAAATCAAGACTTATTACGGAAAATACCAAAAATTCACCCTCAAAATCACAAAATAACCTATTCATTTATCAGAGACTTACAGTAGTGTTATCGTTTGGGTAACTTATTGTAGATATTTTGAATTTATGAAGGTTAGATAAAATGTTGTTAACATTTGAAAGAATTTGAGCAATGAAAATGTTTTAACACCAGGTGGCGCTGCAGTGAATACCCATATTTACCTTTAAGGTAGTTTAGAGTATTAAAACTGCATTCTACTGCGTAGTCTTATCCTTGAGATTTTTGGGCAATTTGCTATAGATGATATATCTATAATAGTTGACCCTTGCATGTAAAATTTATAAATTTAGGAACTATGAATTTAAAGTAATAAAGTATAGAAATATGTTATATATGAGTCTAGTTAAGGTCAGAGGCAAAGTATTAGCTGTGAAAACTAGCTCAAACAAGAATCTATAATTCCCCGAGAGATGGTGATATTTCCATTTGTTTATAAACAAACCCTATTTTTGAGGATCCACATTAATTGAGTTGAGCCAGGAAAACATGCTTTTAATGATTTTCCACCATATTACACACTTTAGATTTTAGCATAGATGAAACAGGCTCAAGGAATGGATTTCCATAATTACCTGAGTTTGGAAAATTCCATTAAGTTTATTGGTTTTGGCTTCCTTTAACAGAACATAGAGAGTGGCGGCTACAAACTGGTTCACCACAGATCTCCTATTAATGTTTCCAGGCTGCATCTGGCATATATATAGGAGTAAATCCATGTTGTTTACGCAGATAAGAGGAATATGTAAGCTTGTAAAATGTAAGGGTATTAGTGGAATCTGAATGATTTATTCTGTGTAAACTGTGCTATATTCAGGACAGAAACCTAATATATGTTATAACGTAGATGTTTAGCTAAGTAGATGTTTATGCTAATCTGTGTTCCACATGTACAAATATGTTATGCCCTCTTTGGCCCATCGCATAAGCAGCTCATTGCAATAGTTCAGCAATAGTTTATATGAAGAAAAGTAATTAAAACAACACCACTTTTTTTACACGTACATGTCACGTATAACACTAAAGCAATCTAAATTCTGCAAATTGTTATATCTTATTACTACAGCTTATATCTTTGTCTGTAGAATTTTCAATGGACAACTCCGACATTGCTGAAAATGTCATTTGAATTCTACTTTTAAATCCGGAAAATTGTTACAAGCCAGTAACAATACCACTTTCAAACCTCCCTACCCCTTTTATTGATTGTTGATCTTTGACAAACTTCACACGTAGAGTTGACAACAAGATGGAGGCCTGCAACAATTCTTATTTCTTATTCACAAATCTAAATGGATTTCATGCGTGAGATGGGACTGCACCTGCTTCCCTGCAACGTCAGAGAAAGTTAGTTTGATGCATCCCAAGTGACAGGCTTTTAATATTTTTCTGTTTCTTGAAATGAAATAGCTCAAAGGCTGTGTTTCATATGATTGTGCTTTTCAATATTGGGCGCTTTTGACAGGGTTTAACAGTGGTTATCCTTGTATGACAATAGCAGAGAGTAGGTAGAAGTGAACTGTAATTTGAATTTTTCTTTTGGACTGTTGTTATGAAGAATTGCGGAAATTCCTTTTAAATGAATATTACAGCCGATATAAAATTGTGAGTCATTATCGAAAATCGAGGGAATATGAATAGCATATATATATATATATATATATATAGTGTGTGTGTGTGTGTGTGTGTGTGTGTGTGTGTGTGTGTGTGTGTGTGTGTGTGTGTGTGTGTGTGTGTGTGTGTGTGTGTGTGTGTGTGTGTGTGTGTGTGTGTGTGTGTGTGTGTGTGTGTGTAAATGAATTAGTCTGATCTCACTTTAGATGAAAACAAAATATTAAAGACATGAGAGGTCGGTGATTTGCCATAGACCCCAGAACTATTAGAAATACACTTTTGACAATCCTACGTTCGACTTTTCTAGATTCAAAAGCACAGAACAAAAAATTGGATTTGTTGTTACAATCATCAAACAGCTCTAAAATCTGACAGTCCAGGGGAAATCCAAGCTTAGCTACAATAAACTTGCATGTATTTCTCTTGGATTGTTACTTAAATATAGGATGCCAGGAACAAAAGATAAACCAATCTGATAGAGCAAACACTCTCACATACTGACTGTCTCAGCCGCCGAAAACGGCGGGAAATCAGGGACGTTAGACAAAGGGTGGGAGCCGCACCAAATGTCGGCTGCTTGTCTTGTGTGACCTTGGGTGACCTTGGCCATAATGCAGACAACACCTGAGGTTGACAGCTCCTAAATCATGGAGAGTGGACTTGGTTTTATACTTTATGAAGATGTTTTGGAGCCTATATGTCTTAGCTGCTCAAATACAACTTTGGACTGTGGCCTGTTGCACAATACTTATTGTAGCAATGAATGGTTGCGTGACGGCGAAATCTTTCATTGTTCAACTTTCATCGGTGATTTTATTCTTTTAGAATCCTATTTAGAATGCAGTAAATAAGCTGTATCTTTACAGTACATGGACATACACTGTCCCATCATATATGAATTCACAGAATTAAATTCGACCCAGTAGGAGATATTTTAGAGGTTTCCCAGCGTCAATTACTGATAATTAAGTTGGCAACCTGAGTACACCCCTTAAACTGTCCCCTCATATAAAAACATACATCCAGGCAGCATTTTATTTTGACGATTAACAAAGAAAATGAGTGCAAAACCTTACAGACATAAAACTATTTCCACCATAAATAACATCCAAAGTTTGACTAAGGTTAGATAGATGGGAAAATAACCGTCGACACAGCGTCTGCTAAAGAGGGATAAAAAGATTGACTTTGATGACAGACCCTGGCCAAAGCCAGCACCATGACATTATCACAGGCCGTCTTTAATGTTAAACTCTACCTTAACCTATCAAAAGTGAGAAGAAAACCATCATAAAAATGTATCCGCACCGTCAGAACCTATTTTACTGATCTAAATTTAGATTCGTTTCTCTCTGCCTCTTAAGATATGGATGAAGGGGAGGTGTCTGTGTCAAACGAACATTAGGTTCTGTGTTTTCAAATATGGCAAGCCTGGGTAGCCAACCAAAGATAACCTATGGCTATCAATGTCGTTGTCCGCATTAGATTTTGAAGGGTCAAGAAAATCATTGTGAAAATAAATATCACTAAAAATAACTACTAAAGTGTGTCGGGCAAGAATTCAAAATCAGTTTTTCACTACATTTGTGTTCACGGAGTATAGTGAAATTGTTTGTATATTAAGCTTTGATAATGCATTGTGAATTGTCTTTTTTCAGAATGGTTTGCTTTATTCCAATTCTGAAATAAGGCAATGTTACAACGTGAATACTGTCCTTAAAGAACATAGACATAATACCCGGTTGTTAATGATTATCTAACCCGAAATTCAAGTTTGGCCTTTGGTGAAAAAAGTAGTGACTTCTATTTGGTGTTTAGGTAAAACGTTTACTTCAATGACACGTTTGAAGAGAGGTAATGGCAATGTCAGCATATCAGGAGGAGTAATCCTAGCCAGCCAATAAGTATAACTAATCATCAATAAATCCTGAAACATTAATATTGGTTTTGGTTGGACTTGTTTATTGGTTCTGGCAGATTATTTTCCTTATATATTTCTCATTACTTATACAAAACAGTACTAGTGTGGAAATACTGAAATATCAAACGTATGTCCTTCTCACATTGTGTTTGTGCAGTATGTGAAGTAAAAGAACACTTGCCTCGGTCAAAGTGTAGGCACAGGTTGTCTACCTTCTCATTGTTTCGATAAACATACTCACCCTTGATATGACCCTGGCTGTTAAAAAGGGCATAAACAAACAACCAAACAAGCATTAAGCCCATCCCAGTTTACATGAACATTAAAGTTTTCCATGAAATCTTTTCAGGACAAATTGTTGTTAACAGATTGTACATACAATTTGTCAAATGTAGCTTTATGTACTGGCCTTTTTTCCATAGGAACTAATGTTAAAGCCTCTCAGCCCAACCTATAATGTCCAACCCTATTTTCCCTAAAATATAGCATTTTGATTGGCTGACAAACCTACAAACCTGTCAATTGATGAAATTTAACAAATCATAATGTTTAAGCAACACTTGTGGATATAGAAAAATATAATTGTTCCTTATTTCAGTAACCTCAAATCTAGGAGACAAGGATGGCTTATTCTGTAATTTTGTCCGACCCCTGTCCAACCCTTGAATATACCCAATGTGGGATGGGCTTATTGTGACTCCTGTTGATTTGATAATTTCTTACTTTTCCTTACATTTATTGCAAAACACCAAGCATCCTACACATTATTTAAAGGGAATGAAAATGTTAACCTTCTAAAGATGTATTTACCTTTCTAATGAAATTATTTCTTTTTACTTTTTGAAATCAGGAGTACATTCGCCTTGTGGAATACAACCTTTACCACCAAGTTAACGTTGTTTGAAATGGCCAATGAAAAATAAATGACAAAAAAGTATGAGAGCTCTCACAAAAATGACTGATGCTGTTATTGAAATGAATTGGTGATTCCTTTCATTTTGGTATTCAAATTGGAGTGTCAGATGTCAGTTTTCATTCGACTTGATGATTTAATGGATAGGGATTGGTTCAATTTGTCTTTTCCATGACATGGTTCTTTAAGATTCTACACAAGTCAAATTTTGATCTAATTTTTTAATTATTATCTGCAAAAAGACAACTGGCTCCGTTAAACTTTTTTTGACAGAAATAGAAACTCGGACATCCTACAATGATATAACTATATGAAGAAAGATTTGGCCAAAATTGTACTTATTTCAACCAAATGATATTCCATGTGCAGAATTGTCCATGAAATTTCCTTAACAATTGGCCAGTTATTGTCAATTTGAATTGTCCAAATAGTTCAGAATGCTGCAATCAAATCCGAGAATAGTTAAAAGACTTTCATAAGACCTTAGAAAGTCTTGAGGATGAAAACATATGATTTAGCAAATGGATGCAGCAAAACTGACTTCAGAGAGGTAATTCTGTACATCTTGGATGTCTTTCTAAGCAGCAAAAAAGGCCTAGAAGGATCTCTGTGGCATTAAGGCAAGGCTCTTCCTAGGAGAAAAGTAGGCCTTTGATGTAGAAACTCCTGCTCTATCCTACTGGCAAGTCCATACAAAGACAGAGAGCTTATTTATGTATGAACACAGATGTACCTAGCAATTATTAAGGTAGTTTTAAGCTATGAAGTTTCCTTCTATTCCTAAGGCAAAAGTTCTCTTTAACAAATCCAAATACAGAAGTTGAATATCAGGTTCTAACCTTTGAGTTGATGTATTTTTAGCCTTCTTGATGTTTATTTCATCATTAGAGATTTAAGGAGATGTACTGCAATGGGCAGACATGAGCAGATCATATGTTAATGAGTGTACTGCAAGGGTGTCAAATGCTTTTGATTGGCTTGTACAAGTGATATCAAAATATCATAAAATGGTTAATTCTTTCCTTACTAGGCATCTAACGTATTGATAATGATGGATATGTTTGTTTCAGTGCGATTTAGACAAACCATATTTCTTTCAGTGCTATGCTAATGTTAATCGTACATAAATAAATCAAGAGTCATGTGAAGTAAAACAACAAATCTGTAATATTTAACCACTTTATTCTTGAAAACTCCCAAAGTAAACCACGCAATATAACCATACTCCAATCAAACGAATATACCTTTTTTGATAGAGTGCAATTTAAGCCGCGTCCCCACTTGGGTGATGAAGATTTTAGTAGCTGGGCGACCAGTGTTAACCCTTTAGCGCCATACCCACTAGGTGATTCCCGCAGCAACCGCCGATTTGACGGGCGACCACCATGGGAATCGCCCATCAAATCGGCACACAAATCATTTGATTTCCTGGCAACTCCTCGTGGGTATGGTGTGATTCTGAGCAACGGGTGCCAGTTGGTGCAATCGCCGGGAAAATCGTCAGGAAAATTGCCGGAAACAATATCTAACTTGCTTGATATCCAATCGCCCAGCAACTTTACTGGCGACTTTCCAGATCGGCGGTTGCCAGTTGCCGGGAAAATCACCTAGTGGGTATGGGGCTTTTCTCCCATGGGCAACCAAGACCGAAATCAAGCTCTTGTCACCCATGGAAGAAAGGGTTGACAGCAATCGCCCTGGACTAAAATCTTAGCCACCCAAGTGGGGACACAGCTTAAGATGAAATGTCTTTCTAACAATTCTGCTATAGTATCTTATAGAATAGAAATAAGAATCATGTGAATTAAGGTGGCAAATTTGAAATATTTAACCGACAGTCATATTTAGGAAAATTCTGAAAGTGCTTCCTTTTTAAAAATGCAATATAACTGTACTCCAATTGACTAAATATACCCATTAACTGCCTCTGTAGGGTACATGTGTCCTTAAAGGGCCCGTTAGGAACAGGAGGACTGGTAGCGAACAGATGACACAGCTTAAGTCTGTTCTCAAGGGAGGCTACCAACTAACCACCCCAGACTGATAAATAGGAAATGAACTGCAATTCAATTACACATTTCCTATCTAAGTCTGCACTGACATCCATATGCCTTTTATTGATCGAGTTTTAACCCATATTTATTTCTGTAAAAAAGAGTGAAGCATCTGCACAGACTCCATCGGGTATGCATCAATCTTTTAAAGCGCTTTAACCCTGTATTACTCTATACCATTCGAAAGAGATCTTTCGAAAGAGAAAGGTTTTTTTCATATGGACATTGAATATATTAGAGTTTTCTTTGTTACCCTCAATAGTCCCATGGTATCTATTGAGAATGGTTTGGGCACACTTAATGGACTTTGCTTGCTTACACTGTTAAAAAAATCAAGTCAAATTTACGGTAAAGTACTGGCAACTATGTTGCCGAACTTTTACCGTTAATTTAACGGGTGACCGCAATTCTGTGCGACCGTATTTTTTACAGGTGAACACCGTTTAAGTTTAACAGTAATATACCGTAATATGTACAGTGGACTTTCATTCTTACGGATCGAAACCATTTAAGTTTAACAGTAATATACTGTAATACATTCGTTGGACTTTCATTCTTATGGATCAAAACTGTTTAAGTAATAATATACTGTGATACATACTATAGTAAAATGCCATACAGTTTACACTGGATGTAATTTCAGCAGCATTGAAAGTTTTATTTTTCCTGTAATCACACTACAGGATAATTTAGCCAATAACCAAGTACATCCTTTTTCTCTTGGGTTAGCCTTGCATGGGTTGTTTGACTGTTGGAGGTAAAACCTACAGGGCTATAGCTGAGTTCTTGTACTAAAAAGGTGTCTACATGTTAATCCTACTGAAAAGGTGTTTTAAAACATCTTGTAAATGTTTTAGGGTGTTCTGGTTGGTTGGCCATACAAAAAATAGCAGGCCAATGAGGTAATTACCTTAACGCTATAAAAACCTAAAAATCTAACATTTTTAATCACAAAGTTCCAAATCCCTAAATGTATGAAAAAGATATTTTACTAATCATGGCCAAAAATACAGAGGACAAACCACTACTACTGATAGTACTATTACTGCATAGTAGTAATTTGATAACATGACTAGCCGAGGTTTGAACCCGGGATCTCTCACATATGAAGCCTGTGCTCTACCACTGAGCTATGCAGGCCTGTAGGTAGACAGAGTCCAGCTTTGCTACTTAACTGAATAAGTGGGGGTATAAAAATACTGACCTAATGTCTGTCTAATGTTGAACACCTGAATAGTAGTACTGATCCTACTCATTGGTGCTGACTATGACAGTGTGCACCTCATGCAGTCCAAGTTGGCTCAGTTGGTTAGGCTTCTGCCTTGAATGTGGAGAAGGTGGGTTCTAATCCCAAAGGGTCCATTTTTCTTTTCCATACAGTATACAATTCCCAAATACGGTATATTACTGTAAGGCTAATTTCCGTAATAAATACAGTTATATACTGTAAATTGCAAGGATATTATGGTTTATAACCGTAAAATAAAATACGGTATTATACTGTTGAGGTTTACAGTATATAACTGTCAAAGTTACGGGTTTTTTTAACAGTGTACCTATATGTCGCTTAATATTCAATTTACCATACATTATTCGTTACTTTTGTTTATCAAATGTTCATCTACGGTCATTCAATGCTCTGTTAGGTACGTTCATTTGTTTATTTGTGCGTGACTATTAAATTTGTTGATGAAATCATTCGGACGTACTGTGCATTCCATCTACAATTAGCTAATTTCTATGAAGAACAAAAAAACTAGTTATTTGTACCTTGGCATAAACCTAATATTCCTAAACAACAGTGAAAATAAACTAATTGTGTCATCTTCCTCACATGATAAGTGAGGTTTTAATATAATTTTACTACGGAATGCTGATTTGTCTTTCTGTAAGTGCCTACTAAAAAGTTGAGTTTTAAGTGAAAGTATACGTTAAAAGGTCAAAATGAAGCCATCCCATTTTGCTTAGTCATCAATACAAGCATAAACAAGTTAAGTTAAAGTCAAGATAGAATAGGATCAGTGCTGATGAAACATGTACGTCCCATTTTATATTAAATTCTGATAGGTTTTTAACAGACCTGATATTTAAAACTAAGCACATAAGGAACATTTGATGATTTATTGCATACAATAATGTAAATGCCATACATACAAAGTGGGGGTGTTGATGGCATTATTTATCTTTAAGCCTTTAATAATTATTCCATTTGCCGATTTTGCTGCCAATTTCAAAAAATCAACAGTGGAAATCAGGGATAGGCACATAAACACATACATGTTATAATCATTAGAAAGAGTTTATAATCCCCTTCCGAATGATATATAGGATGTATGGCTTTGTGTTAAATTCCAGGAAAAAATACAACAAAATTGATGGAAATACCACAGTCAAAATCGGCATGTGAAATACAGACTTTAAATGTGGTTAATCTTAAAACATTGCAACACATGTTACTATAGAATTTCCCTAACTTTTCCATTGGCTGGGAGATGGTTTAAAACAGGGACAACCAGAGAATCTGGATTAAGTGAATCATATTGAAAAAAATTTGAAAGGACCATTCAAATCCATTTCGAATAGGACAAGATTGGATGGCCAGACAGGGAAGAAGTTAAAGAGGTAAACAGAGTCTGAAAACTGCTTAGAGTGCACTTTTTTAAATTAGAAGAAGTACAAAATATAAAAAGAAATGCTGAAGGCCTCCCGTTCCCATTGAGATAGGTTAATGCAGCTTTGTCAGGGGTCAGGACTTTATAGGCCTGTTGCAGTAAAGGATTCCAAGTACCGAAAATGCACTGCCGATTTCAGGCCGATACGCTTGCGCTACTGCCGATAGTGTTTCTGCACCACTGCCAATAAAATTTACCAACATGTTGGTAAAATTTCCCTGACGATTACACATCAGCAGCCGATTTTACAAGTAGAAATTGGCAGAACATATTTTCGACGCACTATTGGCACATTTTTTATGTCAAAAATGTGCCGATATTGCTCCGAAAGTAAATGATCCCGATATAGAACGTTACCATGAAAATGCTCAATATCGGGGGCCCCCACTTTCAGTATATGGAATACGGCCTTAAAACATTATGGATTTGTACTAAATTTTATATATGGATATATGGTTTATTCCAGCAGCTGATTCATAGCTGATTTTCAATTAAGGGCTTTGCCACAAATAAACTATCCAATCTTCTCCAATGTGAAAATGTTTATCATTATACTAATATAAGAAGAACCACGGGGGGCGTCCGAGGGTGTGTGTACGACCCAGAGGGAATCATCACGACTCGAAGCCTAAGGGTCGTACGATTCCCATTGGTCGTACACTCACCCGAGGACGACCCCTAAGGTCCTTCTTTATTTTTATCACCCAATCAAAGCTCCGGATATGTTTAAAATACCTAAAATGAGGAACGGTACATACGCCATGTCACTACGCACCACTCTTTGTATGTACCGCTCCTCGGCCGGAGATAAAATGTCGCTCTTCATAATCAGAAAAAAATTATTATCCCCATTTCGACATAGGAACATAGCATGACTGGTTGTATAATACGTGTTGATCACATAGGATGTTCAGCTATGTTTAAGGCTGGCTTACCCATCTGTGAATCCACCCTACAAAACACATCCTAGTGTATCACACAGGTTGATCAAATGGGATTTCCGCCAATGTTTCCAGCTGGTTTAACCAGCAGTAGAGCAGACATTCCCCACTAATCCCCCAGTACCAAGTCTTAAAGCGGTATTACACTTTGCATTCTCTGTAACCTGGTAAGCAACATGAACGATATACTGATTATTTTAAAATGAATCACAACACAAATCATCTGCAAATACCAATGTGCATGTGGAAGATAAGCGTTAATTTGGGCTTCCAACTCTAATTGGTGGAAGACGAGGCAGTCATGTCTGATGAGACCCTTTTAGTCGTATATAACATATCTATATATATATAAACTAAAGGCCATATTTCACATACCGATAGTGCGGGACGCCGATGTTGACACTCTCCATGGCAACGTTCTATACCGGCAGCCACTACTGTCGGTGCAATTTGGGCGGCCGAAAGTACAAAATCGTGGGCCGAAAGTACACAATTGGCGGCCGAAAGTACAAAATCAGCAACCAATTCAAAACCGGCAGGAAAATTTTACCAACATGTTGGTAAAATATTATTGGCAGTGCTGCCAATTATACATTGGCACTACCGAATGTATAGCAGCTGCATATCGGCAGTGTACTTTCGGTATGTGGAATACGGCCTTCAATTCCCATTGCAGATTTTTTAAGTCGGCCCCAAAATCAACTGAAGAATCGACATGTGGAATAAGGGCTTTAGCATGGGCTTCTGCCTCTAATTGGTGGAAGACGAAGCAGTCATGTCTGATGGTAAAACCTTTTAAGTCATATATAACATATCTATATATAAACTTAATTCCCACTGCTGATTTTTGAAATCGGCCCAAAAATCAGCCGTAGAATCGGCATGTGGAATATAGGTTTTAACGTGGGCTTCTGACTCTAATTGGTGAAGACGAGGCAGTAATGTCTGATGATAAAACCTTTTGAGTCATATATAACATATCTATATAATAAAATAAACTTAATTCCAACTGCTGATTTTTCAAATTGGCCCAAAAATCAGCCGAAGAATCGGCATGTGGAATAAAGGCTTTAACGCGGGCTTCTGACTCTAATTGGTGGAAGACGAGGCAGTCATGTCTGATGGGTCCCCCCTAATTAGATCATCCTTATCAGCAGTGACCAGACCCCCCAGCCTAGATTACCCTTATTCCTTGGGCCTCAGGCCTACATTCCTCAACTAGGGTGGCTTCCCTGCTCAGAACCAGGGGTCAGATGTAGTAAGTGTAAAACTGCTGAGTTGACAACCTGAAATGATTTCTGGAATATATCGAATCATGATAGTTTTCGTACTGGCTTTTAGAGATAGGGAAGGATATGCATTTTGGGTATATAGTATAGGAATAGCATATTTTCAAAGAACAGACATTCCAAACATGATGAACGTCTGGTTTGTCTCTAAGCTTTAGATTCCATTTTACTAAAACTGATAAATAAAAAGTTAATATGAGTTTATATTTTGTATAATATCTGACCAACAATATAGCGGCCAGAAATAGGACATAATCTGCACAACGTCAACAGAAAAAGGAATACTTTATAAATTGAATAAAATCCGTTTAACATCCTTATACTCATTAATATGACGTGTTTATCATAATCTTCTCAAACCAAGCCAATCATGTTCAATGCAGCTAACTGACTAACTGACTAACTGACTGGAGAAAAGCCATAATTGATTAACATCGAAAAGTGTCTTCTTTCCATTTTATTTTCGAATATATCCTTATGTGACGGACATTCCCATTTTTCACAAACCGGATGAAGCTATCCTTTTTTTTGTATCTACCCCAGGAATCTTTTCAACCTCTTCCATTCAACTTCCAGCCCCATGCACACAAATACATTTCTTTCTGCAAGACCTACAGTCCAATATCTGTGTTAGTAACAACAATAGCAAACACAGCCTCTGGCTCTACACTTCAAAGACAACCATTCATCTCCTCTGTGGCCACTCTGCAACTCGAACACCCTCCTACTGAGAACAAAGTCTGCACTGTTTCCCCTATTTGTTCTCTTCTTTTTTTTTCGCTGATTATTATCTGATGAGGTCATGAACAGGGGCAGATCTAGGGGGGGTTCCAGGGGGTCCCAACCCTCCCATCCCCCCTTTTGGTGGGGACTTAAACTTGGCAAACAGAAAAAAACGTTGCACGCGTGCGCGCGAATGCACGTCATTTTATCATTTACCCTATATGCAGATTCTTGGTGAGCAGTTTGTAACATACTAGATTGTTGTCCGACGACCTGCGTAGTAATCTTACGATGCTGGTGTATAGTTAAAAGACCCAAATGGCAGAGCTTGTTTGAATGGCTGGGATAAGATAGGTTCGTTGCAGATTGCTCTGTGGTCTGTAGAACCACATTCCTCCTTTGGCATTTCCCATTCTTTCCCTTTGATTGCATCATGTAGAACAGATCAGTGTAAATCTGCGCGGATATCACTCACTGGTTGTGACATTTCTGCCCTACTGTGGTGGGAAATGGGTAGAATATTAAGTGAATGTAAATGTGGTTTTTAAGGTCAGGTATGCAGTATAAAGGGCAAATGAGGCAATTGTTTGTATGGAAGGGTCGGTTTTTGTATTAAATATTTCTGTATGGTAACAAAGAACATACTAGGCCTATGTGTAGGCGAACCTCAAAAGTAGAGGGAGAGGTAAAAGTAAAGATCGTTTTGGTTTTCACCTAAGCTGGGATTTGACGTTATACATTTGCATAAATTCCACATTTTGTTTGTTCACACCCTAAGTGCAATTTACAAAAAAGAAAACATGGCGGAGATTTTTCTGACATGTAGTTTAAGGTTCTGGTCCAAGTCTTAGATTCGAAGATGCTGACCCTATAAGAAAGGAGCAGTTCACAGCGTGGCTGGATATATATTACATGGAATAACATAAGTGAGAAATCAACCTGAGTTTCTCAATGCAGCAAAATCTGAGTCTCCAGGAGTTTCCCGGGCTGAATAGGTAGTTGAGAGGCCAATTGTTTTTCAACTTACACCTTTTTGCTCAGTTAACTTTTCATGTGTACTTCATCACACAAGGACCTTGCTTTTGAATAAATCATTTTTCCTTAATACTCATGACAAATCCCCATGAGTGTCATTAAATGGTTTTATATTCAATCCTGTTCTCGCAACGCCTACTCACTCTGAAAGTTTTAGTTCAGTTTTTTTTCTCGAAATTGAAAACTGTTGAACACACTTTTATCAAGGATCAACATGATTACTGCTACATCGGAATAAAAAGGCCCTCACTTGATCTTATTCATGATATAATTGTGTAGTTGTTTTATTCTATGCACAGGGACAGACATAAGTTAAAATATTTATTAGCATCACAAAACTTGCAGGCATGGCTTCTTTGTATTCTTTCCTTCAAATCAAGAAGATTGTGAGTTGCGCCCTTCGCATAATATACGCCCTTCCCACGAACCTGTGCAGTGCCCCAGCCTAGCAACTTTTAGGGCTTTTGGTAACTAGGTCACTTATCTTCATACAGTATTATAGGAAAACCCCTAAAAAGTAAATTGTTGTTTCAAATTTCCATCCACCAGGGTGGCGCCACCTTAATGAAAAAGATGTATTGAGGGTTCATTTCTAGCCCAACTCATTGAGCATTGCCAACTTAGGAGCAAAGCCCAATACACTGGTTTGGTTCATCAATAACAATAGACTTGTGGGACCCATCCTTTGAGTTTCTGATGAAATAATAGAGCTTGTGCAAAAAAACGTTACATGTACAAATATATATGTATTTAACCACATTGCTATGGGAGGTTTTCTTCACAAGATCTATACTGGGCGCTTGCTAGCCATAGTTATATAAATTTGAAAAATATCTTGCAGGTGGATATCAATGCCATGGTTTATGTATTCATAGACCGATTTGAATGTACTGGAGAAAATGGTTCATACTGCTGTGAATTTCTCCCCTTAATTTAAGCCCCATACCCACTAGGCAATTTTTAACCAAGTCGTCTAACTGATCTGCAATAAAATCGGCCAATTCTTCCCCCAATTCAGCCCCAGATCGAACATCCACATTTCAATATGGTATTCCAACAGGAGGTCATAAGAATCAGTTGATTTTGGTGACAATACATTGGGCGACGGCGTAAAAGTCGCTTAGTGGGTATGGAGCTTAAGAAACTCTTCCAGTATTGATTGCTATGTCACAGTCCTCCAAGGATGCTAGTCATCTTCATTCATAATAGAGACGACTGGAACCATTATGTAGTATAGGAAAGGAAAAGGACGACGGAGGGTTAAGGCTAAATGGTTTTATCTGTAAGCAACTTAGATCTTTATTGCATTGCACTAAATTGACTTTGCTATTAGGAATATGACTGTAGCATGGCCATGTTTTAGGCCTTTTTGTTATAAATGCAGGCTATCAATTCTTGCCCAGCAAACACCAGTTTTAAGTGGTTGGTAGAAACAATGATAGATTGCAAAATAATGCATTATGAGACATTGATCTATTTATCTGGATACATGTAGTTTTTCTAGATGTTGATCGTATTGAGTGTTTTCTATAAGTATCTCTTTGAAGGTAGTATTGCTTTCAAAGTTCATAATGATGGTATACAATAGTTGCAAAATACCATGATGTTTTCTTTTATAAACTCTATAAAACACAGCCTTTTAAGTATGAAAATTAGTTGTTTTGCTTCGATACCCTACTGGCTGTTTCCAATGAGTATAGTCTTTGCAGGTCGTATCACGTTCCAATATCTAAGTGATATGTTTCATTTAGCCAGCCAACAGGACAAATCAGAAACCTTAATGGGTTTATTCCAACAGCAAACAGATTTCAAACTTCAAATAGGCTCACCACACTATACCTTTTAAAACACTGTCAAGTAGGTCCATAACGTTGGCTCTGCTTCCAGACCAAAGAGCATTGGGGGAATTGGATCATGGAATAGCTTCTATACTGAGACTACAGACGTGCTACCATCACGTTTCTATCTTGTTCTGTAAGCAATCAAAATGCATGGGATTTGCCAATGATGAGGGCTTCCATTTATTGGCTCGGGGATCGACACTACTTGTCTCTGATAGTCATACATATTCATGAGGAAAGAGGCTGATAAAGAGAGATCCAATCCTGGTATGAATTGGTGTCAGGATAGTCCTTTGGTATCTAAAGGGATGTGCTATGAGGAATGGTAGTTCTCTTGAGACGTTTTGGTTGGTTAAGTGGTTACTGCCATTTGTCTCTGAAACAATGTACTTCATGAAATTTTAATGGTCTAGATGTAGGCCTAAGTTGATTGCTATATTTGTGTATGAAAAGAGGTAATGTGCATTTTGCTATTTTGCTTATAGTTTTATATAATATGACATATTGTAGGTAGCTGTCATAGTCATAAAGATATAGAATACAAAAGTTATATATTATATGTAAATACATTAATAGAGGTAAGTAAATAGACATTATTGAAATCCATCATCATTCTGGTGAAATTTCTGGTGTTTATGATAAATCCTTTAATATTGAAGCTTTCAAAAGCTTTTACAGTTTTACAGACCTATAATGTCTTGCAAGAGTTCTATAAGATGTAGTGAAAGAAGAAACAAGCTAGAAAGGAACACAAATCGAATTGTCTCTTCTACAAAGGAGAACAGGGTAGAACGTTTTAGGGTTCCTTTTGTTTCCATTTGCTTCCGGGCAATCTTTGACCTCCCCATTACCATGGCAACACCCGTGTTTGTTGGCTAAAGTGCCTTCAGGTAGCCATTGGGTAGGAGTCAGTCGGGTCTCAGCTATGGTTAGGTGACACGCGTATGGGAAGCCAAATGAGTTACATATTTCACTTGAGGTATTTTACTTAAAGGTGTATTGAAGTGTGATGAATATAGTGTGATGAATTATCCATTCATCTGTCTTTGAGGTATGAACTAGAATGTAATCAATGTCAAAATAATATAGTAAAGATATAAGGTATGAAACAGGTATGAAAGTATTTCAGGTAAACCCGAAAGCAAGAAAGCACAGAAATATATTGTAACCGGATATGACGTCAGAATAGTCACATGATCTAAGTGACCAATCAGAATCGAGTAATAGAGTATAAAAGGGGGCTTGAAGGCCCGAAATAAACAGTCCCTTCTAGGTACTCCTTGTGTTCACACTTGTCTTCTTCAAGTAACCTATCCCTCGAACGGGCCTGAGTCGAAGAGATGCTTAACTAGAAGTTAATTAGCCAGTCAAACTAAATGACCTAAGTTAGCAAGTTAACCAGAAATTCGGTAGTGGTCTGAAAGACCGAAGATGGCACTGAAGCTGGAATCAGCCGAGGCCCGACCCGAGACCGAGACTTGCTGGTGCCCAAAACAACCCTCTCCATTGTAGAAATTGGAAATCCCGAACTACCGAGGGACGTCCCAGAAGTCTTTAATCATTCTTATACAGTTTAAACACAGAATGGCATCTGCTTGAGCTGTTTAGAAAAATGAATATCATAAATAAATAAGTACTAACCATTTCGCAATTGACTGGCCATAGCCTGATCTCTTCTTAGTAAAGTTCAGAGAGGTCTTGCACGATAGAAAACGATCTGGACTGATTTGTACACTACAACCTCCAGCAATCCAATTCTTATGTCAAACTAAAAACCTGCATTTATCAATCATACCGAGATCAATTCCACGCTTGTCTTGAACAAAAATCTTAGCGCACTCAGTCAGAGATATGTTTTTGCATGTAGCTCTTCTTTTTATATCTTGATTGAAAAATGTCGGGCTTAGATGGATGGCATTTTCTTCCAGACGCCCCATTCCTTCTGGCGCTATTGTCTTACGATATTTACTCATATATCTCAAAAAGCCTGAGGGTTTATTGTTAGACAATAATGTGCGGTTCAGTTGTCTCTTGTTTTATATTATCAAGTTTATATATATACTTCTGGCAAACATGGATCCAAAACACCAAAGGAAAAAATGTCCCAAGAGTGCTCTTGTATTTTAGATGCCTATAGTGGTGACATTTAACCCTTTCCCTACGCCACCTTCATTCATTATTTTCATTAAGGATTTAATATACTCCCAGTGTACTTTGGCAAATAGAAATATATGAAAGCAGGTTTAGAATTCTTCCTGTAATAACTGAGGATGATGAAAGGGCAATCTACCTGCAATTTGCATTGCTTTGAATGCTGTTTTATCAATATTGTTGTGTCAGTAGGAGTAGTAAATATAAACTGTTTCTAATCAAGAAAAAGAGCGGCTTGTTGTTGTGTTTAATACTCAACAAGAACACATTGTTGACTTTTAAGATGCTTTATTCTGTGACTATAAAACTGAGCACTGTAAAGCCCCATACCCACCGGGCGACTTGGGCCTCGCCACCGTCAGTATGGTATATTGAAATGTACATGTTTGATCTGGGTCGCTGGGAGAATCGCCCGACGATTTTCCCGTCAACTTAGATCAAACATGTACATTTCAATATACCATACTGACGGCGGCGAGGCCCAAATCGCCTAGTGGGTATGGGGCTTTAAGGTCAGCGACTGATGTCGCTAAAGGTGGGTTTCCACCAAACGAATTTGGGTTTTTTGACCTGAACAACTGGTAACGACTCCAAAGAAATAAAAAAGTAGGAAAATAAACCAGTATTTTGTCTTGCTCAAATGAACGACTTCTTGTTTCCACTGAGCAACTGAAATATTGTTTTCTGGACGATGCTGGGACATTCTGGACGACTTTTCCCAACGACAAAAGTCAGAAAACTCAGGGGACAATGGATTTAATTGCTTTTAATTGCCTTGGAAAGAAATCGTGAGGAACTGTCATCCAAAAATATTTAACAGGTTAGATATTTGGTCGTTGGTGAATCGTTCACTTTAGTCTTGAGCAAATGTCGTTTGCAGTCGTTCACAAATGTCTTTATCAACGATTTTGTGTTTCCACTGAACGAGTTTATGAACAACCATCGACGATTTCCTAATCTTTTCAAGTCTTAGGCTGTCTTGAGGAGAATGTCGTTCGGTGGAAACAGGCCTTAAAAGTCGGAAATTGGACCAGACACAAGTATAGGAGGAAGCAGCAATGACAGAAATTTGGACGTTGGCAGGCCCCCTGCCTATTAGTCTCCCATCACCCGAAGTCTTTTGCTGTGGCAACATTGTTATCGATGCTGCAACGTCTTTTTTACGATAGATATTGTTGTATGAATTGCAGTTTTTCTTTTTGTTTGATGTGCATGTGTAATGTAAATTTCAAATTGGAGCTCTAAAATAAGTGACTGGTGTGATAAGAACCTCAAGCCCCCCCCCCCCCCCCCCCCCAAAAAAAAAAAAAGAAAAAAAGAAAAAAATGAATCTAAAGCAATTAGTTTTAGTGTTGCAAGCTTGTCTTTTGATCTAACGCTGTCCAATGGTTTGGACGATGTCACGTACCACAGGACTTAATTCGAACACAAGCTTATCTTTAAAGATGAACTAAGACTGTAGGAGAAAAAAGAAAAAAGATCGTGTGTGTTAATTCAACTATCACAAAGGGTAAAATACGACTAAAATGCGGATATTGTTTGAGAAGAAAACAAACCATATGTTTATAAATATGCCAAAAAAACATACAATTTAGTATCTGACAAACATAAGCTGCTGTAAAGTCCATCAAGCATAAAAAGAACTATACGGCTAAGGTTGCTTATACTAAAAGCTCTCGGTGTCCTTTAAATACGATACGGAGTAGCAGTACTCTCCTTTGAGATTCAGTCTGCTTCATACAATATTCACATTAAAACGGTTTTAGGTTCAGACAGCCGAAGGTGTGGCGCAGCAGGCCGGGACTGCTATCTCAGACGGACCGGCTGTCTTCCCTGAGCTAAGGGACTGTTTACAATGGTTGTGGTAAGTTTTATAAATAGTGTGGTATATATATATATATATATATATATATATATATATATATATAATCATTTAATTCTATTTAAAGCTGTGAATACAAATCAGTTCATCAGTAAGAACTGGTTTCCCTTTGTACCAGCTTATGGACATCTAGATCTCGCTGGTTTACTATGTATTCTAATAATAATACAACAACAAATATAAATATGAGTTATATAAATAAATAGTGAAATGACAAGCCCTGGTCAGTCAGTCATATGTCTCAACATGGAATAATGATATTCACAATGGCTTACGAATCTCTCTTATATTACCACCAAAATTAATTCTACCCTTGGCATTTGAAAGTGCTCTCAACTGCACCTTGATCCTGTGAATCAAGGTTAGGAACCCTTTATTTTAGACAAAGCAAAGCATCTATAACATTTTATCTTAGCACTTACTACAGAGAAGTTAAATGGGAAATCACCTTTGATAAAGGACATGCCATCCCTCATATCAAAGAAAATAAATTGGATATGGGTCATACAAATATAGGTAGATCGTAGTATTGTTTAATGTACCCCTTGTATGAATATGGCAATATAGAAAAAGTTTTTAAGATTGGAATTTATGTGGAAAACTATTATCTTTCTTGATTCAATTGTTTCATTTAGTGATGATTGAATTTTCTATCATGAATTCAATCCATTTATTTGTACATTTATGGTTAGATATGTATATTCCTTATGAGCTTCAGTTGTGAATCATTTTGCATTCATTATGATAGGCCATGAGCAGCATTACATTTAAGATCTTAAATGGACATCTTGTCTGAAAATTTCACACAAAAAAACTATGATGAATGTGAAACGGTTTTAAACTGCTCAATGAATATTCACATTTCCAAAACCATCAAATTTACAAAAAATGACCTTACTGAGAAAGACAAGGGTCGTAAAATATTGATTTAAGATCGTATCTCAATTCACAATCACAATTTGACTAGTGTGAAATGCCCCCATAGTCTCTTCCGTCTCATAGATTTGATCATTAAAGACAGAATGTCAAAACCTTGTTCTCGCTGTGATATGACCATAAACGTTGATACAGCATTATACAATAACAACCAGCCATACAATCATATATTATCTGCAAAAATTTGGTTGAGTCATTAGTCCCTAGTGTGTCCAACTTCAGGATTCGATGAGAACTCACCCTAAGATGTAGCCTCACCTTTTTCTAACACTCCATCCACTGCTGCTGCTACCTCTGCTCCTCTGATTCTCCCTGCTTACCTAGCTGCCGAGTCCAAATGACTCCTTTTTTGAGTACTAAAGGTTAGACAACTTCGATGATCCTCTCGTTTCTAGAGTCGGACCTAGGTGACCTTTCTTCTAGAGCACGAGCCAAATGTCAGTTCCAACTGATCACTGGTCAGCTTTTTGCACCCCTAACACCTCCCCTCTGATATCCTCCAGCACATCACAAGCCAGAGACTGGCTTTTTTTAAACCCTGCCTATGATATTGTTACCATTGATATTTTTGTGTGGATAAAAGTTCACAGGTCTGTCCCCAAAATAGCAGATTCACAGGGATTTAGATACATTTTTGGAAATTGAAAATTGTTTTGGGGTGTGATCAGATGAGTTTCTATTCAATAGGTGAACTTTGGGAAAATTTAAAGGGAGGAGATTCAGTGAAAATTAGTACATGGTGAAATTAAATGTGTTCACAGTAGTTATTATTTCTGCTACAAGGTTGCACCTAGTGACAAGCAGCTCTTTGTTGTCACGAGAATCTTTGAGGTGAACATTAGATAATTACTAATTACAAAGTTGGGTCATTTTATAGGGAGGCACTTTAATTACTGAGCCACAGTGGCCAGCTGAGGTCTTGTATGGGTGACCAGAGATATTCCATTCATACTCTAACTGGTCATTTGTTTTGGTTGTTGTGAATTACTCACTGACCACTCTGTGGTATGGGCATTTATGTGGCCTTTCTTTACTAGAGATGTCAATGGAAAAAACAAAAATGAGGAGGAGAACTACTTTTCTAGGCCTTTGGATGCCAGAAATTGGTTATCAGTGTACCACACCGGGAACTTTCTTTACCACTAGTTCACAGCAAGGTTCACCAATCTCCTATAACTGATACCTAGTGGCTAAGAAAAGTAGTTCTCCACATTAAAACAATTGATAAATTATTTTGATAAATCATAGCATGGACTTTGATTAGTGCAAACCGCACTTCAATTCTTTCCCAACAAACAGACATTTTAAAAATTTCGTATTACTTAGATGCTTAAATCTGAGCCAAAATGATAGTTTAGTTCAATTTATGCTAACCTTTATGAATATTTCTTGGGCATTCAGCACATTCTAAATATATTACTGTAGTGAAATAATAGACTCATTAAAGCCTTGTAATTACCGTTTAACTTCCACCTTGCTCTTTGAGGATTACATTTCGGTCCTGTTCCTTATGTCAAATTTAAATCTGAACCTGTGAGTCTTGGTTAGGAATAATTAAGGTTCACTGAATCAAATAAAATGGTGCTTAATTAGTGATGACCTATGAAGAGACAAAGGGAGAGGCAGGAGGCAAGTTCCAAGATTATATCACTGAATAAATAATGGGTTGTGTATATTCTTTATATTAGAAAATGCTATTTAGTGACTTTGCTTTCTTTCTTTTTTTTATTTCATTTTGACCAATTCTTACATAGTTAGTTCTTCCATGGTACATATCAAAAGGTAAAACGCATGCAAAAGTACACTACCATTTGCTTTTTTATAGGCATCGTGCCATTCTGATTGATGTTGTGAATATAATTATTGTGTAGATTTAGATATATAGAAATGGGTATTTTTTTTGTTACCCCAACATTTATTGACATGTAATCTTATTCTACGTCGTCACCATAATCCTGTTTGTGCTGGCTTTAGCAGTTTTATCTCACTGGTGATCCTGTTTTTACCATTGTGATGTTGATATAAGCATTAGTAAAGATGGAGCTCTGGTGGATTCTCTGCTTTTTTTACAGGAACATTTGAATTGCACAAAGTTTGAAGTTGGTATATATGCACCTACATTTAAGACAATTTCTTTTTGTCATAACATACATACAAAAAAGTGTGGTGACATGCAATGGTGCTCTCTGTTCATTATCATTTTACCATTCAGGGCTGATGTTTAAAACCTTTTTGGAGAGGTCTGTTATAGATGAGTAGTTCAGGTTTAAAAACAATAAATCCCTTTGAAAATCATATTTGTATTGATATCCTTTCCCTTTGTATATTTGAAGCAAATCATTAAGAGGCAATTTTCTTATCAAAACAACTAAGTCAAGGGCATTTTGTGGAAAACAAATCTCATATAACCCCCATTGATAATGATACGCTGTACATAGATCTGTTCGTAAATCAGTTGTTAAATCAGTAATAAGGCGAATTTACGCGGACCTTCTGTGATACAAAAACTAAAGGAGAACCTGAGGGATGGAATAGTTCCCACTCATATTGCTCCATTAGCTCTGTCATCACAAAAAGAGAGTTCTGTCAGAGCAGCTGAGAACCTATGCACATTAAAGGCTCATTTAAATTAGGTTTCACTTTGATGGATTAACAGAAATACAGTACCTAAGTATCTATGTGAGAAGATTACTCTACTTTCATATTGATACTTACGCCCTAATTACACTATGCGTCGTGTCCCTGTTCACATTGGGTAACATTGCCCAACGCAAACAATTCACATTCAGGCGATATTACACTATGCGTCAGACACAGCATGGAGTATGTCATACTATGCATTTCGGGGCCTAGTTCCCAATGAGAAGCTTTTTTTATATATTACACTATGCGTTGGCCGTCCAGATTCGTGTTTGCTATTCGCGTCAGCAAAAACGCGTATGAAACTGCCCCTATGCAAACCAGCCGATGCATAGTGTAATATGACCTTTAAGCACCCAGCTACATTTACCAACTGACCTCAACTGTATGGTTCAGTCGAGTTGAGTTGGGCTAATTAGTACAGAGTGGCTGTGGAGCCGCAACTAAAACAGTTGAGTCCTACATGTTGAGAAGGCAAAGATGTACAACTAGATTGTGGGTCCTTTGGGAGGGGGGGGGAGTATCAGTATAAATACACATTTTTATATAACCCATCACAGTTGGTTCGCCTCCTTTGATCCAGTAGAATTAGAGATATAAGAGTTTCGTAACTATTCACAACTATTCTTAAAGTTATCCTTGAGCGTGTGCTGTTAAGAAATGTGATTGTGCTATGGGCCACTGTTGCCCATTGATTGATTGTAACAATGAGAACTTAAAGATGACTTTAACCTCATGTGATTAAAAGCAATACGTTTTCACGACATTGAGGTAAAACCTCTCTAAAATTATGTCTACTAGATGAAATTGAATTCTGTAAGTTGACACATTATGGAACAGTTCAATCTATATTCTGTAAAAAGTACAGATCTTCAAAAGCATTCTATCTCTAGTTTTTAGTTATTCTAGTTATTCTCATTTGTAAAAAATGGCTCAACAGTAATCGTCTATATCAACAAATCACATTCGTTGTTGACCATCCTATTCTTGTTATGATCGGTAGTGTGACGTTCTCTGGTAAGTCGGGGTTGCCGATTCTTACAACAGAGGAACGTGGGGGTTGTTCGGGTCTCGGGGCGGACGGGGAATCCGGGCCAAGAACCGAGATGTGTTTCTAGAGTCGTGCCTCGCGCACGAGGGGGGGGCTGAGCGAATCGATCGGGAATCGGCACTCGATGTCGACGGAGGACTGCGGGGGAGGGAAATTATGGTAGGGGTACGGGTCGGCCGGGGGGCGGTCCACCCCTGAGTTCCGGTCCGCGGGGGCGACGGGCCGACGGTCGCCTATTGTTTGGTAGCGTGGGGCCGAGCATGCCGCGCCCTCGTCCCCGCGGACTTCGCTCCCTCGTTCCGCTCCCCATGTCTTCGCACCATACTACGCCTCGGTTTCCGGTACTACTTCGGGCCTTCGTGCCCTACTCCGTTCCCTCGTTCCTCGTTCTTCGGGCCATCGGGCCCCTTACCCTATGTTTCTACTACCTATCTCGAACTTCGACTGTTTTGTCCTAACTTCGGCTTAATTACTCTGATCGGCTCATCTTTAGCGGTTGTTTCAGGAAAGAGGACACGTCTGGACACCAGGAGAACTGTTAAAGAACTCTGTTTATTCGGGCCTCACCGCCCCTTTATATACTAGAGAGGTCAGCCCTGATTGGCTGCCTTCGGTCACGTGACCTACAACTGACGTCACTTCCGGTTTATATATTCCGTTTCCGGTTTACATTTCACTTCCGGTTTACATATTTCCGGGTTTCGTTCCATTACGTTTTCGTTATTCGTTCTTTACATATTCGTTATTCGTTCTTTACATATTCGTTCTTTACATCTATTTCGTTCTTCGTTCTTTACATATTCGTTCTTTACATCTATTTCTATTATTACCTTATTTCTATTATTTTAACCTCTATGTATTTTGGCTGAATAGCCGTTCATCACAGTAGTGTGCAATGGGCCACAGGGCTTAGGATTCATGGTATATAGCTATTTGATGCAAAATTAATGGATGGATTTACACATTTGGGACTTGGGTGCAAAATGATGCGATGTAGACCAGTCACATTCATGAGCAACATGATTGTTTATCACGAAAGTGTAAAATCCTCTGTATCTCCAAGGCCATACTATGCAGTATAGGGGGACAGACTGGCACCTGTAAAGCAATAACATAGGATGCCACAGACCTGGTATTGCTACACTAGGGGCGCATCCAGGGGGTCTAGGTCCCCCCCCCCTTTTGGTGGACCCCTAAACTACAAAATGAGGGGAAAATGACACACACATACGCACAAATCCATGCGATTTTTAGTGTTCAACCTTTATGCTGACCCCATTCCCTTCAAAAATCCTGTGTCCACCCCTGCATACACCCGTCTTTTATTGTAAACAAGGTTATAAAGATGTATACATGTAAACAAACATCTATAAAAGAAATGTTTGTTGCCTATCCCTAGAAACAAGGATACCAAGTTAACACATGTTTTTTAGGGGATGATATTAAGGTAAATCCATGGCTATCTATGCCTGCAATAAGCTTGGATTTCCCATGGAGTGTCACCTTTGGTTTTTTAAATCTTTTATTTATCCTGAATAGTAAATACAAGTTCGGTCAATGACCGTTTTTCACTTGCCTCCAGCAGTTAAATAGTTTCTATATAACAATATTTTGATTTTTTATAACATGGAAAACAGATAACAATAAAGTACAAAAGATCATATATATATACAAAATTACAAAATCATATGGTCAGTCTCAAATGTTTCACAGTAATATCTCAATTAAGTTTGATAGACAGTGTATAGGAAAACGTTCTTAAGTATCAAATTTGATAGAATTTTAGGCACATAAAATAGAATTTGTCACCTAAGGACAGAGAGCACAGATGTGTATAGTATGATGTAGGAAATACACCTGTTTTTGAATTTAATATTAAATTAAATTATGAGATTGTTAACACGATTTCTCAGTTGCTAATCTCTTACATGAATTAGACTTTGTTGTTGCTGCGAGGTATGGCAGTTTTATTCTCACTCTTCTTTTCTATACAGTTATTCCATCTCATTTAATCAAAGCTCAGAAATGACATTTTTAAACTTTATTGTGAAACAGTCAAGTTTCGCGAAGTGCTCTTAAAACACAAAAGCCTCACACCATGAATATATTCCTCGTAGAGAAAACTTACTTCCATCCATCACTTTGAGACTATAGGGACACTATGAGTCTAGACTCCTGAAATTGACAGTGCGATACAGCCATTACTTGAATTCGACGCAATTCATGGATAGGAGGAATAGTGACACAACAGATGGTATTAAATATAGAGTGGATTATTATATGGCCGTTTCTTAAATTTGACGTATGATATTGGGTTTAATTAGCTTGAAGGATGTATGGCAGGGTTGTTTCTTAAATCGTCATGCCACATTGGGATCTCTGCCCATCCAAAGCCCCGATATTCTAATCAGTAAGCACAGACTGTGAGGTGTATTAAAAAGCCTGGGGCTGGAAGGCACAAGCCTGCTCTCTGCTGGAACAGCTAAAAATAGGAAAGACCTTAAAGTCTGCTGAACCACTGTCAAGAAGTTGTTCTATTAGAGTTATTACTCTGTGACAAGTTTGTTGGAGCCAGACAGATGTAGGAGTCCTTTTGGGGTTAGATTATTAAGTTTCTAATGGCAATATGAAGGTGCGGAATCGAAGTCTACGGAGATGATGGGAATTAACAAGATTAATGCTGGAGGGTATTGCAGCATGACAGACATGCAGGTAGACATAGGCTATAGAAAACAGACTAATAGATGACAGGTACTTGTTAAGAAATTTTGTTAAGGCTGTTTAAAGGCCGTATTCCACATACTGAAAGTGCGGGCCACCGATATTGAGCATCTCCATGGTAACGTTCCATATCGGACCATTAACCTTCAGGACATTTTCGGGGCCCTTTCAGCGGCCGAAAGTGCGTAATCGGCAGCCAAAAGTGCGTTATTGGCGGCCGAAAGTGCAATATCGGCAATGCATTGAAAATCGACAGGAAAAATTTACCAACATGTTCGTAAATTTGATTGGCAGTACTGCTGATTATTGCCGAAATTGTATCGGCATCAAATCGGCAATGCGCTTTTGGTATGTGGAATACGGCCTTAACGCAGAAAGGAATTAACACAATTAATGCTGGAGGACATTGCAGCATGACAGACATGGAGGTAGACATATAGAAGACAGATTAATAGATGACAGGTAGATCCACTTGTTAAGAAATCTTGTTACGGCTGTTCAACGCAGAGCCATTGTCCATATTAATGATGAATCACTATACGGTAGCTCACAAACAAGTGGCACATGTTTGCTTCAAGTGCAGAAAGTTCATACTTCAGTTAAAACAGTTTGGAGTTCAGTACAGAAAGTTCGTATTCTAGTACAGAAGGTTCAAGACCAAGTTCACGATTGAAATATCATTAGTTAATTGGAGAGGCTTAATTTAGCCCAAAATCGGATAGCTGATTTCCTCTATTCCATTCACATGTAGATTGGAATTGACAAGTGTTTTCGACATTAAAATCGATAAAAACAATATAAATCATAAAGATATTGCTCATGGATTGATATGAAAAGAAACAATATTCAAAATCGACTACACAAAACAAAGTAAAATGAAAAAGGTAAAATGTTAAATGATGGGCTTCATTTGAATATTATTCCACTACTTCAAAGAGATGATAAAAAGCAATGCGTCTAGTTGAGATTTTTCGACATGTTTTCCATGATGCACCTTGATGTGACCAGCGGGTCCATTAAATGATGATAAACTAGTGTTCTGCTGCAGGAATAACTGGGAAAGATATTGTAGGAGAGTTCTATCTATTCTAGCAATTAGATATATGGCTTACCATTTTAGGAGACTCGGATCATTTCAGTGATTTAGAAACGACTTGACGGCCAATGAACTCTGCAGAGTAACGTCTGTTCTTATTTCCAGATGGATTTTCTTTCTACCTAAATATATCGGGTATGCGGTTCTTAAAAAAGAGTATCGCACACCGAAATCTCGAGGAAATTACGATCGGTTGTTGGTGGTTCTTTAACATAGGATCCTATGGGAGAAATGTGGTTATTTTACTCAAATTTTGTAAATATTCATCCAATGTTCATACAGTAAGCGAGAACAAGTTTAGAATTTATCCCAGGCATCCAATACAAGCCTTCAAATTTTCCTTATAGGTCAATTTTGCGCACTATTGCGAAAAGTCCAGTTTTCTCCATAGGCACCAATGCTAAGTAGGGTCACTTCTGGCGCCTACTGTTTCACAGCGCGATGGCGGAAATCCCGGGATTACCGCTACGCCATTTACTCCGTATAGGAAAAGGTTAGCCACCCTTTGAGTCATATTCAACTGTGCGAAAACTAACTAGCGTTTGGTGTATCCCTGACAGAGATTGAAAACAATGCAAGGGATGTAGAATACAGAAAAATGCTTTTGGTTGGTGACGCGTTGAACCAACGCACACAGTTTTGCAGCTGATTTTCACTAAGAAGATAACAATATTATGTTTAAAAACTTTATACCCAAATGGCTGAAAGATCTTGATGTCAAATTGAGAAGCAATAAAGAATTTTAAGAAATTAAAAAAATGTTAGTACCTTAAAGGGAGGGGCCAGTGTCTGTAAATTAGTAGACTGTCATGATCTACATCATCAATGGAATAACTATACCAAATTATATACTTTTCATCTTATGTGCGTTTTTCTGAATCAAACTGAATTGCCCTGCCTGCACTTTGTGCAGCTTGCACATTGCGTTTGTCTGTGTGTGACATCACAAGCAGAACAGTTGAAAAATTTAAAAAAAATTTAAAAAATGCAATAAGAAATTTATTAGATGTTCTATATAAGTCTAAAAGAGATTAAAATGACAAAATTAAATAATCTATAAAAGAAAATGTGAAGAAATATAATCTTTATGGAATTTAGGAATTTAAAATTTGAATTTAACTGTCATTTTATGTGACGTCACACACGGACATCCTTTGTAAGGTGTGCAGGGGTTTCAATGTGTGATCTGATACGTAGGCAACGTTTTCCATGCTAGATATCAATTCATAGATATGGAAATGTTTTGTACTAATATGTAGGCATCATATCTACAGTATAAGATGAGAATTTTTACAAAATTAAAATTTCACTGGCTCCTCTCTTTAAGTGCAAACTCAGTGTTGTTGGGCCTAAAAACAACACAAACACCACCCAACCCAATGCTTGCTAATTTGTCAAAATAATTTCATGAAAGTGGGAAAACTAAAGTTCTCAATTCTATGAGTAGCATATACAAGGAAGACAGAAAATTCTTGCAAAAGAGCGAGATTGGTTTGCCTAGAGCTTTGATTTGCATTGTCGATTGGTAAATATTTGATATAATTGATAGATATTTGTCCATAGATGATTACAAATACCTTCATAGATTATGACCATTTTTGTCGACTAGTTTAAGGGGAAATGGCTCCAACAGAGAGCTCTGAATTATCTTCAATATTGTAAACCTGTTCGAGGATGTTTGTATGGAAGTTGCAATAGGACAATTTGGTCCTGGACCAAAATGAAAATGTTGCTGTTTTTCCTTTCCACGGAGAAAGTCAAATGCTTTTTAGCCTATATAAATCCATGGAAGATGTACACATGCAATTAAAGTCATAATCTGAGTTTTGGAAGTCGAATCCCCTGGATCTGCCCCATAATAGGCCTATTAATTGTGCATAATGTGACATATATATCTAAGGTTTTAAGACTAGAGCATGCAAAAAAGGGAGTCTCCATCGATAATATCCCGGTATCTTCAGAAAAAAGACAGACTCAGTGGAGGGCAACCTTATTCAACAAGCCAGCCACCCAGACTGGGGCAACGAGCCTTATTGATAAACTATCCCCTAAATTAATTCCCCAGTGGCTGTTAAACACTAGCGCCGGAACATGAGGACATTACGGTAATCCCTATGAGATTGCAAAAGACCTTTTTGCTTGCCCATACTTGCAAGGGTCGTAGGCAGTTATGTCGGGGCGGTGTTTCTATTCTGGGCAAACAGGCCATTACGAAGAGAGGGGGCAGGAAAGGGGACAGGCTTATATTATCGCCCATAGCCGGGGTTATTTTCCTTGAAGCAGCTACAGATAGTGGGATAACCTCACCTCCGTGTCCTCCAGTAGGTTGGAAAGGGGCCTTTGATCTTCTTCTTGATCATGTGACCACCCTGGGAGATGTAAGCCCCCTGGCGGATGCATTTGGCAAAAACTAATATGCGGCAGATGGGACAAATACCCTAATTATCGCCCATAATGACTGGCACTTTTTGAGCTGCACTCCATGGGGTCAGGCTCGCTTTCTGAGAGGGAAGATGCTACGAATAATGCCGTGTTTCCACCAAAAAGACTAGGACAAAATTGAACGATTTTTTTCAACAGGCAAATAAAGACATTGAATTTTATTGTTAGAAAAAAATCGTTCATTAGCAACGATTTCTTTTACCAGTTTCTGTTTCCACCAAAATACCATTAAATGATTTGTTGACGATTTGACAGACGATTTTACCAACGATTTTTATTAAACATTATAATTATTTATTCAACAAATATATGGTTGTCTTTATTATGATAGCATATGATTATGATTATTTTAAAGATTTGTCACAATTTAAAAATCGAGACGACTTTTAGGGTATTTTCTGAATCGTTCAGATAAACATCCGTTGGTGGAAACAGGGCATAAAGCTGCAGCATTGACTACATTTTCCTACAGGTGCGATTCAAGGCCTAGGGAAGGGTGGAGGCCCCTTGGGGTCTCAGGGGGCCTCCCACTTGTACCCCTTTTTATTTACTCCAGATAGAGAAAAAAGCAACATAAACATGTATGTAGATCTAGAGTATATGTCTACGATAACAAATATCTGTATAGGCCTACTTTAGCACCATTTAGGCCTAAGGGAGTCTAGATGAGGGCGGTCTTAATGCTATGTTGCCTGTCGAATTTTAGAATTGACTCATACCCATAGGCCTATTTAATGAAGATTTTTGGTTATTGCTCACTGCAACAAGATATGTTGAGAAGGTCAAAATTAATATATTTACCATCACAAATGCCACATGACTAGTATTGTTAGGAAATTCTGATCAATACCCTTTTTGGTTCGAATAGGCCTATATCCTGATTTGGATATGCTATGATTCATATGGCTAAGAACCTTTTCTAACTTTGCTTGAAAACAAACAGTTTCTCTGAGATTTAAATGTCAACTCAAACAAAGTCATTACCCATCATCCTCTGACATATTAAGCTTTGCAGTTTTTCAGATATCAATCCATTGGGTTAACAGTATTATAATTATATATATATATATATATATATATATATATATATATATATAACTGTATAAAGCTTTAACCTTTGGTCATAGGAACTAAATGTTTTTTGAGACGTCTCGTTAGTCTTAGTGGCTGTACTCTGAAACAGAAACTTCATGTTTCCCTAACCAACAGAGGTTTGAAAATGCATACTGCAGACCAAGCAGACACAATTTCTATTACCCTGATTTGCACATACCATCAAGGGCTTTAGCTGAAAACATAGGTGTACGCAACCTGGGGCAATAACAATAATAATTATTATTGCTGAATGTACCCGCAGTTTGTATTTGATTTACTCTACAGACATCACATCACCCAAAATAGGATATGCGCCATGTTAGTGATCAATTTACAATCATTGTTTTTACCATTAGCTATACATGCATTTTCATAATATATTTCTGCTGATTCCATATGAGACAGTCATATAAAATTATATATATTTTCATTATCTAAAATTGGTATATTTAAGAATTATTCAATCACCACGAGTTTTTGGTGATCACATGGTGATCACCAAAAAGTGGTCAACTGACTTCATCTGCACAAGGTCTATATATAGGGCCCTATCAATTTCACAGAAAAGTTTATGTTGAATATTTTGTACTGGCAACACAAAAAGTGCATTAGTATCAACAAGCCTCCAAAATAAGAGACACAAGACACACTTCATAACGTTTCGTGGTGAACGTTGCTAGGCAGCACCCCCTATGCGAGTCCATGCAACCAGATACAAAAAAAGAACAGTGCATCACTTACGACGTTTTTTGAAAAACATAAACAAACGGCAATGACGTCATGAAAATGGTAATAACAGCAGCCGCTTCGTAACGGTGTGAAAGGACTCTCATAGGGGGTGCCACTAACGAGGACGTCACGAAAATGCAATAGGCAATGGCCCCACTTACACATCTTTGTGTAGCTACAATATTTTTGTGAGTATTCACAGACATGCATTATTACACCCAGATCAACAACAGATCTTTTATTATTTTCTGTAAGGGCAGAACAATACTGAACTTATAGGGGCTGGAATCATAAATAAAGGGATTATTTGTGCCAAAACTATCGCTAAAGAAAGGTCCCCAAGTGGTGATTAAACCACAATGACTATGTGGTTGCCCGATGACCGACAAATTAGTATGTTGCTGTACGACTAGTTAGTCGCTGGTGAAAAAAAAACTAATTGCCACGTTGGGACGTTGTTCCCATCAAACTGCCGGCGATTCGAGGTCATATTGGTCATCCTGGCTTGTGCTTAACTGCACTAATCGCTGGCGACTAGAGAAAAAATATTAAACATGTCAAATATTTCGCCTAGAAACCACGGCAACTAGTGGTTTAGTCGCCAGACATGACAGCACCCTTGTATGGTAAGTCATCGGATGACTAACAGCCGTTTATCATGTTAGTGGCTGTCGTATTATTGGAAACTAGTCGCCGGCTATTATTCTTGTCATTACTACATTGAAATAAAATTGACAAAAAGTCATTGTGTTATGCCAATTAATAGTAAGCCATTGTCAACACGGGGTACCTTTAAGTTCTTTGGTCAGCAATGTAACATCATCTGGAACGCATCTATAATTCAGAGAGTCCATTAAAGTTCTCCAAATACTGACCCT
Organism: Lepidonotus clava; assembly: GCA_936440205.1. NCBI lineage: Eukaryota > Metazoa > Annelida > Polychaeta > Phyllodocida > Polynoidae > Lepidonotus > Lepidonotus clava. The sequence continues at coordinate 14,990,439 of OW387138.1, forward strand.
TTCATGAAAAAGTCGCATTTTAAGCTCCCACTGAAAGAAATGCCTAGTTCTTTTTATCTTTTTTACGAGGCAACCTGGGTTAATGGGCCACTTTCATAAGAAACCAGATAGGCCAATAGAAACACGATATCCTTGGTATCCCATTTCTCATAAAGGACTGCCCCAAATGAGCCCCTTAATTTCTGTAAAATCTTGTTCACTTTAATTTGAATAATTCTACCAGTTACTTTTCATGCGATTTTATAGAAATTCTATTAGGTACAGTCAGCATAAATGTTTGTTCTCAACTCTGAGCACAATAGGAGGACTATGTCTCATATTATGGGCAAATACAGAGAGCATTCTTTACTGATAAGAAATATTTTTGGAAGATAAACACTTGAAATCGCTCCTATAATCAGTTTGAGCATGCATGTTCAGATTATATATGTTACATGCCTATAAGCCCACTTTGCTGTAACAAAAAGGATTAAAGCAATAAAGCCCATATTCCACTCTGCAGTGTTTAACTGGATGTGCGTTGTTTCTCTTCAGATTTGCAATGTTTGAAGCACCCCAAGGTGGAATATAGCAATTTACATGTGTCGGTACTTGCGTTGGGTCAACGCAATTGCACTGCAAATGATTTTAAATAGATTTATATAGAATGCTTGTGTTGGTCGATACCAACATGTTGGTACATGAAATGCAAATTACTTGCGGTGGAAAAAATAGGTACCACAAATTAATGCTGGCCAATGCAAGGTGAAATATGGCCTCTATGATTGTGATACAAATGGGTGACCCCTCCGAAAATTAAGATGGTTGCAGTAAAATCACCCTGGTAGTTTGGGTACTAAGTTGAAAAAGATTCAATCTTTGACTACAAATAAAGGCTGTATTCCACGATGCGTTCCAGTCAGCTTGCGTTCAGGCACCCTGGCAACGCAAGCGAAACGTTCCATAATGCAACTGGCTTAGAACGCAAGATATATTCAACTATGTGTTGTGCTTGCGTTCATGGAACGCAAGTATGAACGCAATTATAAGGCTATATTCCACGATGCATTGGGTTCAACTTGCGTTCCTTAAATCATGGAAACACAAGTCTACTTGTGGAAATTTATCAACATGTTGGTAGATTTCCGCAAACATACTTGCGTTTCTTTGATTTAAGGAACACAAGTGGCATAGAACGCATCGTTGAATATAGCCTTAACTCCGTGAAAAAACTAAGAATAAGGACAAACATTGTAACAGAAACACCTGAGTTTATCTTTCAAAAGCACGATAACGTTGGTACAATTATCAGATCCATCTCTGAGCAATTAGTATGCCATTATGGTTATAACAGCCTGCGTCCGCCTAGTATGGATGACCCTTAAATCCAACCATTTGCGATAGACGACGGCCAGGCCTAAGTCTGGCCTAATTGGTTCACATATTGGCCTAAGTGAACTCGGCCTGAAAGGTAAAGAAAAAAGAAGGGTTCGGCCCATTTACCTGAACCCATTTACCCAAGTCGAGGACAGGTTTCCACCGAGTTAATTGATGCTTCTGTCCCCTATGGAGTTACAAGGCAGTGCCCTCCGCAATACTGGGTTGCTGTTGAGGGGGATACTCCAAGAGAAAAGTGTTACATCAGTTCTTTTTGTTTTTTGTTGTTTTCTTTTTCATTTGCATGTATCATAGTGAGTTGTAGTCAAACTACAATATGGTCTGGTCATTACATCATCTGCAACGCATCTAGTTATGTTATGTAGTCCATAATATCTTCGATTTATTAGATCTATTAGATATTTGACAGGAAAGAGTGAACAACAGGAGAGGAACATTAAGTTTTTTGTTTTATTGTTTTATAATCTTTATTGATATATTTTTCCAGGCAATTAAATCTTTCATGTAATATTCCTTAATCTTCCAAGGTGGCTGATTTTGGCACAACAGTGTTCTTGTGAACTAATCAATTATGACCTAAATATCTGTATCTCCTGCTGTTGTTAGAATGCGGCAAATCAAAACGCGACAATCTGTAAATGTATCCACTGCATCTTCTTAATATATATCTAAAATTGTAATTTATTTGTTGATGAACATATCAACTTGTGTTATGAATACAATCGGTTATATGAAAATGACAACAACTCTGACGAAGAAATTGTAATAACAGGAATTCAGGAATAAAAGAAAAATGATCGCTGATTAATAGATAGATCACCTTAATTAGTATAGGACTTGGGGCCCTGACTTCCAATATTTGAAGACTGTAATCATATTCTCGTAGTCAATACTCTGTCGCTTGTTTGTAAATTGTATACACAATTTTATATAATACGCCGTACAACTCTTTCGATTAGAATGCTCTAATTATAAATTGATTCTTGGAAGAATTGTTCTTAAAAACTATCACCAATGTCAAAAGTCACTCACATGATATTTTGGACACAATGATAAGTCTGGCTGTTAGTGCGAACCATTACAACAGGGAATCGTTTATGCAATTGTTTGCAGTATCCCCCAAAACTCCCAAACACACTACTTTATATTCCAGTCACGCCAGGAGACTCACCAGCTTGGTTTTCCCTGTACCTACCTTGGCACTTTCACCCAATTAATTACTGCTGGCACGACTAACCAGCGTTCATGGCCTCTCCAGGTGCACGCCGGAGAACAGCTAAGCAATGGTGAAATAATTTAATGTATAGCAAGAAGGACACTGCTGCTGTTATGGGTCCTGCTGTTGAATTGTGGCTGTTCTGCGGTGCTGAAATTAATTCCGAAAACAGGGGTGCTAATCAAAAAAAGCTACGAAAAATCACGTCCACGAAAAGTTTTTTTTTTCAATTTATTTAAAAATCATACAATCACAAATTGTCCTGATTTATTTCAAACACACATTAGAATGCATTTTAGGTGAAATTGTATATTGGGAGTGACTTTGTTATGATTTATCACTGAACTTTAATGTCAAAGAAATTTTCGTACATTTTTTCTGACAGATTTTCTATCGTGGCCACGAAAAAATGGGAAAACCAACTCCATGAAATTTCGGACTATTTTGGTGCCCCCCCCCCCCCCCCCCCCGTTCTAAAAAAAATATATTTGGATTTTAAAATCCTGAGATTTTCAGCCCAACAAATCATTAGAAGGGGGTGAAATTTGAATCTGGATTTTTTGCACAATATTGCATGATTTGACAAAACCATTGTTCATTGTTATAAGTCCAAGTATGCGCTGCGCATTGCAGGCGCTGATATAGGATTTCAGAAACGTAGGTTTCTACATATATATTTAGGCTAAGAACTAAAACAATGTGCATTCGTGCGCAGGTTTTTTGTTTTTTTTTAAGTTTAAGTTTCCACCAAAAGAAAAAGGAGGGTTGCATGAACCCCTAGTGGGTATGGGGCTTAAGGCACTTGAGGAAAAGGGTTGACTTGGGGGAAATCTAGAGGTAGCAGGTGCTGATTTATACTGACAATAACATGGCGGCTGTGGGAAAAGCATCTATTTTTCAGGATCAGTATATGTTGTGGCGACTTGCTATACACATGTATGGACGGCTTGGGACTTAACACCTTATGGTTGTCGGTTATGGCCTGGCTTATATTTCCCTTCGCTTTTTTTATTAATTTTTTTTCTTATATATTTGAATGGGAGTGATAAAAAATATCTAACAAGTCTGAAGAATATACAAATGACACATTGTAAATAAGTCATAAAGAAAAACTGGTATCTATTGCACACCAAAGTAATGCTGACAGGCAGATATGGATGATATGACTATGTCCAGCAGTACTCTCACATATATGAGACAAAAATATTTGTGACATATGCATAAACTATTCCATATTGTCAGTAAAAACAATCTGTTTAAAATTGACAATTACAAATTTGCATTGATTCAGTACGAAAAAGCCTACAGATGAGCCCCCTTTTGGAAATACCTGACCCTCCCCACTGATCATCTTTAATTAATTACTGTTCACTCCCTGCACCTGGTAACTACCAGTTAATGGCGGTGTGGGATGGCATTGGTCTCAGATTAATGACACGAGCTGTCATTTTTGACAACTTCTTTGTGTGCCGGTGTCTCTTCACTCCTATTCTCAACTCATTATGGGGCTTTTCATTCATTATGCACAGTTGTCCCCAGTTTTTAGACATCTTCTTTGTCTTTCTCAAATTAGTATTAAGTCTATATTCCACATGCAGATATTGAAAATGTTGGGCTGCATATGATGGCATTGGTCTAAAATTAGTGATGCAAGCTTCCATTTGTAAAGGCTTCTTTGTGTGTCAGTGTCTCATCAGTCCTATTCCCAACTCATTATGGAACCATTCATTATGCACAGTTGTCCCCAATTGTTGGACACTTTCCCTGTCTTTCTCCAGTTAGCAGTAAGTCTATATTCCACATGCCGATATTGATAATATTGGGCTGCATATGATGGCATTGGTCGAAGATTGGTGATGCAAGCTTCCATTTGTAAATACTTCTTTGTGTGTCAGTGTCTCCTCAGTCCTATTCCCAACTCATTATGGGACCTTCCATTCATTATGCACCGTTGTCCCCAATTTTTGGACACCTTTCTTGTCTTTCTCCAGTTAGTATTAATTCTATATTCCACCTGCCGATTTTGAAAATTTGTGTGATATAGGCCTTAGATTTAATATCAAATGGAAGTATTCTAGAAGGTGTGAGGGTTATTTGCTTTTCTAGAATTCTAAATCCTCCAGAATGATTTGAAGACATGGTTCAAAAATTTCTAAATTGAAATAAAAATTTCTTTTGTCATTAATTGTGTGGTCAAACAATGCCCTAAAAGCCTTCCTTTTGCTAGCCTATTATAAGAACATATGTTTTTTGAGCTGAATGCTACATTGAAAGTAAAGCTGATTTCTAACTAGAACAGGAAACAGAAGGATACTTTTGTAAACGTGAAAACAGATACAATGATCTGGATTAAAAAGTCTTGTGAGAACGTGATTTGTATGAATAAACAAGTCTCCTGACACGACTCCAATTTTAGCTGGAGAATAGACCAATATAAACATCTAAAGCTCATTCATGCAACATTTTCTGGTAAAACAAATACCCTCACACGTTCTAGCATACTTCTACTGAATACAAAATTTAAAGCTTATATTACGCACATATTTTCAAATTTGGCATGTGGAATATATAAAAACAATGCCCTGAGACCCTGTCTTCTTTGCTAACCCAATAATAGAGAACGTGCTTTTTGAGCTGAATTTGGTTCACATGCAGCCCAGTGGTAGCAGGTGGGTTAGTAGTATAATGGAGTCGCTGGCGCGCATAGTCAATGCTACTAATTAGGTCACTAGGTCAGTACGAGTGAGCATCGGGCATAAATAGGTTCATAGACTAATAGAGACTTTGAATAATTAGGTCATTACGACCTACTTTCGTGACCTACTTTTAAAAATACGTTTAAGGAACGTATGTGTTATTTCGTTATTTTTTCATTTTTTTTATATATACTTTCTACGTATATTTTACCGGATAATTTTACCGGATGTTCTATTATTTTCGTTATTTTTACATTTTTTTTGTATATAGTTTGTATACGCTTATGGCATTTATTATTCATTACATATAATAAATAAAACAAAACAACATTTTTTTAGTTATTTTTTATTAAAAATCGTAAAAAGCGGATTATAATTCATATATACATTGCTTTTCTTTTAGATTTTTTAAAAAATTGTTAAATATTTTATGTTTTTTCATATATTTTATACTTTTTTTGGTTTTTCATACATTTCCTATATAGTGAAAATGTTTCAGTTTTTTTAGCTATAGTTCATTGTCCTTGGGCAGTCATTTTTCAGCTTTTTATCTATAATTCATTGTCCTTGGTCAGTTATTTTCTTAAAGGGCGAAGGAATTGTTGGAGCATGAGAAACCACAGCCTCTAGATTGCGCTGAACGTTCTGTGAGTTCTTCCAGCTTACTTTGCAAGTTGGTAACGGCGAAGAGGAGTCGGTCAACATTAGACGACAGGGCCTCCACACAGTCAATGGTGTTCTCCAGATCACGTTGCATGCGACCTAGTGATATGGGTCGTCTCTTAGGCATGTCCAGTATTACATCTTCTTCTTCTGATGACTCTCCTTTTTCCGCTGTATCTGTAGATAAACACATTTCTAGCGTTTCAACATCTGGTGTTTCCGTCTTCTCCATTTCCACCGGTTTAAGTTCATGTAAGAAAGAACTGTCTTGTCCGTTAGGTTTGTCATGGCTGGGGTACCTAGCGCTGACAGTGCGACGTAGGGGTTGAGAGTGCGACATGTTTCTATGAGAAAACGAACACAGTGCGCTCCGCAGGTGGTGGTTGTGAGTGCTTGTAGTTGTTGTCGGTTATACTCCCAGATACCGTATGACGAACGTTGGCAGAACGAGATGTGTTTTATAGCTATTGGTGGTAACCCGAATGAGTCAAAATAGAAAGTTTTCCCTTGTGGTGATACCCAAAATGCTACCCAATGTTCCCCTGGTTTATTGTGAGGATCTGTGTTGCTAATGAAACAAGTGAAGGGTTGTGGTTTTTTTGGTATTCTATCAGAGGGAAAAGTTCCAAGGAAATATCTATTTGTGTGGGGATGGTTGCGTAGAATTTTGTTCAATTCTGAGGTTTTGAGAACCATCTTCAGTTCTACACCATGGCGTAGTCAGTGACCGGCAATCGGTCGGCTGTGAGCTGGATCAAGCTGTCATAAGTGCTCAGCATAATTACTGAAACCGCGTGACCCAGCGCTTCAGCAAACTTCAGGGACACCGACAGCTTTCCCTGTCGCAGCAGGTTGATGCGGGCGTCCTCCGGAGTTCGGTCGGGGGTCAGGTCGAAAGCAAACAACGTGTACCCGTTCTTAAAATGATGTAACTGAATACCGCAGTCGTGACCCGAAGCTAATAGTCCAGTCTCCTTGAAGAGTTGACTGTAGGCTCTGCTAACGTTTCCGTTGACAAAGTCTGTCTTCACGTGGAACTTCTGATCGTCGAACTGCAAGGCTACTTCTGTTACGTCGTAGTGCTTGAAGTTGAACGGATTCTCCGTCTTGCTCCCTGAGCTGGCCGACTCTTTGACGAAGCCAATAATCACCCCCGTGGGGATCTGCGTTGTGTCGGGGACGGTCCACGTGTACTCCGATGAACCTTGCGTGAGGGTGTGCTTTGTGACCTTGCTCCTGGTGATCGGGTAGTTGAATGGTCCCATCTTGGGGTCGCGTACACTTTTATTGTGTACCTCCACCACCTCGTCCCTGACGTGAACTTGGCGCATGGTCATTTCGGCCTTCTTGATGACGACTTTGTAACTCTCGTTAGCGGCCATCTGCATGTAGAAGCTGGCGGGCTGACGTTCGAAGACGAGTTTGATCTCGCAGTGAGAGGGTAGGAGTTTACACTGAGTAAACAAATCGAGGTGTGGTCTTGCTACCATAGACTTAACACCTCCGACATGGACTGTTCGTCGTGAGTTCCAACCTGCGTTGGCTGCACCTCTGGTGTCCATTTTTTCCGGGGTGTCCATGAACCAGTTCTGGCAACCTTGGAGGCGACACTTTCTGGCCCCCTCCTCCGTCGTCAGGAGGTCGATGAGATAGGACTTGTAGGAGTACTCTTCATTGTTCGAAGTTACCTTCTCCCCGTTGACGAGAAGCTGCACGCTGCTGAAAAGTGAATGAATTAAGTTGTTGACTGGAGCTGCATCGTGTGCCACGGTTAAGGCAGCTTCGTCGTTTGCTTGAACTACATACTCTAGGTAGAGTTCAGCTTCGCTGAGGTCTGTGTAAAGATTGCTCGGTTCGAAGGTGAAGTCAAAACAAGTTGTGGTGTCAGTGAGAGCGTTGTTTGTTGTTTTCTTGACGAATTGACTTCGGAGAATATCTTTCTGTGATATAGGTAGTGCGTGTAAATCCAATTCACCTACGGCACATGTTGCCGCACAGGGGTGAATGAGACTCATGATGAACCCTTTAGAAAAGGGTAGACTTACGTCTACCTACACTCTTCTTCTTCCCGTTACCACGTCTTGCACCTTGCGTTGCTCGGCGTCGTTTGGCTGGAGGGCCATCGTCGTCAGTGTTTAAGTACCTTCTGGCTGCACTGAATGCTGTGTCCATTAAGGAACTTCCTGCACTCTTTGACCTTTTTACGAGGCTCTTCTTAAAGTTTTTTCCAGCCACGACATCGTCAAAAACACCTTTTCCTGTTTTGACGATGGTGGGGACGGCTGCTTTAAATGCTGACGCACCGAGCTTCTTTATCATCGGAAGAGCCGATCTCATTATACTTCCGAATATTCCGTGGCCACGTTGTCTTTTAGCTCCACCGAAAGCAGGTAATTGTCCACTTCCAAATTGTGAACGTTTATAATATTGGCCATATTCACCTCTTGGTGATGAATACAAGGGTGGCACGTTCATATAGTAACTCACCATTTTCCAATGTCTTCCTTCTTATACTAATGTACTATAGGGATGAGAGAGAGCTCTAAAGGTCAGTACTACCGACACTTCCCCGTGCTCAAATGGTATAGGTTCGCCTGCACTGTCTCTTAAGTACACTCCGATCTCTTTGAAATGTGTTATTCGTAGAGGATGGAAAATCAAATTGGGAAAGTTTATTGTGTCCATTGTTTTTTGAGAGTAGTTGTTTACAGCCATACATCGAAGAAGTGGCGCTTCAGTATCTCCTACTACCCCGTTGTGAATAATGTCAGAGTAGACATAGACTGTATGGTTTCTGTAGTTGACATCTGTTATTTGTTTTGCTCGTGTGCGCCTACCCATGTATATTTTTCCTTCGAAACCAAGTTGATAAGAAAGGTTTTCTGGTATGACGAGCATTGTGTTGGAAGGCAGTGCAATAAGTGTTTTCATTGTGAATTCGTTATAAGAGAAAATTTCATCTGGACCATTTCCTTTATTTTTTCGCTTTTCTTCTTTCATTTTCTTGATGACTTTTGGTATATTTTTCTTCATTATTTTATTCAGGAGTTTGATCAGATCTTTGTTGGTTTCCACTCGCCCGCTTTCCATTGAGAAACGAGCGTAAGACCGTTTTCCTGGAAAGTGCTTCCTTGCTAATGAATCGATGTAACTCAATGTGGGAGGCAGCTTTTTTGGTTCATCAGCATCAGCTTCTTCGAATACTTCTGTGGGCTCTGGTTGGTCGTCATCGTCATCGTTTTCTTCTTTTTCAATTCCCTCCATTTCAACTTCTAGTTTTCTTTTCGGGGGTGTTTCATGCATGTGTGTTACCAAATCAGTATCAAACATGTCTGTTAGGAACGGTTCTCTGTCACGTTTTTTCCTACTGCTCTCTATTTCACGCTTTAGTCGAGTGATAGCTTCAACGGACCTTGTCGGAGGTGTTTGTAATGGAGTAACTCCTTCTCTAGGTTTTTTAGGAGGTGTAGGTCCGTCGGAAGTGTGAGAACTTGGTGTCGGAGGAGCTATACTCTCACTAACTGTTCTTACAGCTGACACTGCATCTGAAATAAACGCTCCAGAAGACTCTTCATGATCAGGGTCTGGTACTGTCGGTGTTTCAATTGAACCAGCTGCAGTTCCAGGTGTAGTTGTGGAAGTAGCAGGAGATTCAGAAGAAGGCTGTTCATCAGAACCGCGGGAAGTTCTTGCCCTAGTTGGTGCGGTGTTATGTTTCTTCTTTTCTGACGGTGCTTCTGCGCTGAGAAGGTAGAAAGTTGATTTTCGCACATTGTACCATTTTACTGGAAGCGTTATTTCAGATAACGCACAGTCTGTGTCAGCTGGTAGTACCATATACTTTTGTAAAAGAACTCTGTAAGTGCTCAGAGTGTTGTCTGGAAAGGTCTTAGTAGATGAGTTACTGGGTAGGGTGCAGGTTACATCCATTTTTGTATGTTCTTGACTGGTTCCCAACTGTTGAATTTGTCTCCGTATCCTTTCCACTTAATGAGTGCTTCTCTTTTAGCACCTTTTCCTCTATATTTAAGGATGCTCTCGACAGTGTACTGCTTCCTCGGAGTAACTTTTACCTTCTGAACCTCTTGAGGATAAAACCACCCCTTTATTCTTTCTTGAAGGGTATCTTCGATTTCATACCCCTTAATATAGTCTGGGTTCTTTACAGTGAATATTTCTTCACTCCAATTTGGTTCATATCCACGATTAAAGGTTTTCTTTTTTCTTAGAATTCGTGCTCTATCACCACTTTTCATTAAAGGTTTTCTTTTCGTCTTTAAATCTTTAGCTCTCACTCTTTCATACAAATGATAGAACAATCGATCGGCGTTATCTTTATTAACGTCTACCGGTCGACCTCCTATGGTAGAATGAAAGGTGTGGTTGTAAGAATGCACTAGATCTTGAAGTACATCTATGTATGTGTAGGTTTTCATGTGAGTGAAGTATCGCCACATTTTCTGTTGTAAGGTCCCGTTGAACCTTTCTGCTATAGAACATTTTATGTCATCATTTTCTCCAGTGAAAAAAGATACACCTGTCTCTTTCAAGTAATCCTGAAAAGTTTTGTTCAGGAACTCTTTACCTTTATCTGTTTGAAGGTATTTAGGACATCTTTTAACTGTCATAACTTTGAAAGCTTCCGTAACATCTGTGGCTTTTTTACTTTTTATAGCTTGTGCAAATCCAAATCTGGAGAAGACATCTATGGCAACCATTATATATGAATAGCCTTTGTTATACTTTTTGAACTGTTGCATATCTATCAAGTCCATTTGCCATTGTTTATCTATTCCAAAAGTCTGTGTTTTACGTCTAGGAAACCGCCTCTTGAATGGTTTATGTTTAGTATAAGCATCAACAGATTCAAGTGCATCTTCAATATGCTTTATGTCAGTGTTTTTGAAATAGTGTTTCTTTATTTTGGATGCACTTGTGAAGCTTGCTGGCTGTTTAGGATCAGTGAAGTGTTTAACCACATCTTTCTTCAGAGCCTTGTAGACCATTTTACAAATGGTGTTACTGTAAAGTGTCGATGTCTCTTACTTCGGCCGTGACCTTCTTGTTGAGGAGACTTCTCTTTCCGCCTAGGTGTTTCCACCTCTTCATGTTCCTCTTCACTGTCGGAACCCTTCATGTTGTAGTTCCTTATATATTTCATTTTCGGATTTAACTTCTTAACAATCTGGACGAATTGTTTCTGCCCCGGTAAGCTGGCTCGCTTCTTAGTAGTCGGTCGCACTGCACTCGAAAGAAGATTCATTAAATGTGTTTCATCTATAGGTGTGTCTCCTAGAATGAGCCGACCGTCCTTTGTGAACTGTTTTCGTGATTTGGCCAAGGTCTTGTAGAGATTACGCACAGAGTTATGGTAAGAACCCGGAACTTTTTCTAGTGCTTTTTCCATCTTATGTGGTAGTACCTTCGGCATAAGTAGTCCTCTCGGTTTTGTAGAAACTCTTTTAGGTTTCATGATAGTCGGAGAAGGTGGTGGAGATGGTGAAGGAGAACGTGAAAGGTGCGATGTTGAAAACAACATACTTTTAGCTTTAGAGGAAAGGATGGAGGACCTGTTCATGAGATCATTGTATGTGGCTAGTTTCTCCTCTCTGCTCATCGTTGGATCGTTCAATACACGACTCATTTCTTTTTGTAAACGAGCTAACACCTCCACGGTAGGCGCTGTAGGTTCAAGTTTTTCTTTTACCATTGACCTTTCGAAAAAGGAATCCCTGTCACTTTCTTTGGCAGGAGGTGGAGAATCAACTTTGCCAGAAACAGTTGAACTCTCCATTTCCACTTTGTTAGAACTTTGCAACACATCTGGATGAACGAGCAGCATTCATTTATAGCTTGTCATTTTCTCCTAATGATGTCTTGTAAGGCCTCCGATAAGACTGGATATGAGTGGAACAGCTAATCCCAATAGAGTACCAATAAAACCACCTTCTTGTTCAAGAATCTTACGTTTGTGTCCTACTGTAGTTGAAGGCTTGGTAAGACCCTTGAGTTGTGTCTTGTACCTCGATAGACGACCGACTGCTTGTTTATTGGAGATGTGCAAGTTTTTATTCATAATATTCACACCTATTTGCGCTATCAACCTTATCACCTCATTAGACATTCCCATCATTATATGTTTACACTCCTTACCAGTGCATTTAGACAGATGTCTCAATAGAGGAAGATGTTTCTTTATGAGAGCGAGTTGTTTAGCCTTCATTGTTTCCGTGTAGTAGGAATGAATACAGTTGTCTTGAGAGGTGTAGTCACGCTGTTACGCACCCTTAGTGTATTGGGTGTAGTCTGCTTGAAGTCCAGCACTAGATATGAGTGTCTCGCCGATGTTTCTTCGTTATATACATTGGTAAGAAAACGTGGATGAGTTGGAAACACTTGACGTGATAAAGCGTGAATTTGACTCATATCTCTTGGATTTTTGAAAATTATCATGTAATGAGAATTCAAACTAAGTGTTCTGAAATCCTTATTAGGCAGAAATAAATTTTGAGTTATGAATATAACACTCATATTTCTATGGTGAGAACCTTTTATGAATAGATCTCTTATAAGAGGTGCATCTTCTTTATCTAACAGATCATCTATTATAAGTAGAGAATGTTGAGATAAATCCTTTTTCTTATGTAAAAGTTCTTCTCTTGAAAGTAGACCTTCGTTGAATTTCACTTTTCCCTGATACTTCTTGAAAACGTCTTGCCATTGTCCATAGCAATATATAATCTCATCGACTGGTGGGTTTATTACAGTTTTCGCCTTTTCTATAATTTCAAACACTAATTGTGTTTTACCACATCCTGAAGGTCCAGCGATAAGACATGTGAAAGGTCCTTGTAGTCTTGGGTCAAATGCGATTTCCTTTACACTTTCCATTTTTTTTCTATTTAAGTTATAACACGTCTTACCCGGTCGAAGGTTAATGTACTGAATGACACTTTAATGAAAAAACAATCCTTTTTGTTTGGTTTCTATAACATAAGGGTGTTTTTCCTGTAACGAAATAAAATAATGACAAATGAAAAGAGATGTGGTCATAACAACATTTTATGAGGATCGAAATAAAATAACGTCAAATTAAAAGAGATGGCATCATAACAATCTTTTATGTGGAACGAAACAAAAGAATACCAAATTAAAAGTGTAAACTGTGATAACATGGGTTTTTCTCTTTCACAAAACAAAAGAATAACAAATTAATGAAACCGAACCATAAACGCTCTCCATACGTTTTGTTTTTTATTTGATCAGTCTTTGTTATGGGACAGCCCCTGGATGTCGGGTGCAAAACGCACCCTCCCACCCAAAATGCACCGACCGCCGAACCGCGCCCGCCACGCGGATCACCCGCGAGCGGAGCGGCGCGCATTTTGTTTTCTTGAAAAGAGCAAAGGGGTGAGCTTTATGCAACCCCTTTTCTCTTTTCAAGAAAAGCGTTGAACGCCGTTTGAGGCGTTTGTGTTTTTATTTTGATTAAGTGGTTATAACCGTTAACGTGTGGTTAGAGTTACAAGCTTGATAGTATCAACTTTATTATCAGCTCGTATGTCGCAGGAGATAAACCTAACCAGCGTCTAATTCATCACTACATAAACGTTTTGTTTCAATGGCAACATAAATAATGGCATGATTTATAGATCTGTATAGTAAATAAACGGACGTCTTTACGTTATAAGTGTGAAAATAAAAGAGATTGGTTGAAGGGTGGTTTTCTACCTTTTGGTAGAAAACCGAATAGTCTGGAGGAGCATAAGAGGATCTTTATTTTCTTTTTAATATTCGATAGTAGGAGTAGGAGTAAATCTAGGAATAGAATAAGCCGTCACGAGACTTGATTCTTTACCATTCCTTCCGACAACCCTCACAATATGGTCACAACCCTCCTGACCATGTCCGATTTCTGTATCGAACTCTTTTTCATAGAAGAATTTGTTGTTGTCAAGGGTGTTCACTATTTTGTCAGGATATCGGATGGTTGCGTTGATAAGGGGAATAACAATATCAGCGTGCAGAAATATAGAGGGTTTTCCATCAGGATCTGCTTCTGATTTACGCCAAAAACGTCTCTGCACTGTTTCCTTGACAGAGTGTCGCGCAAAAATGTGGCTCAAGATACCTTGTGTTGTCAGTAAACCGACAACACAAGGTTTCTTGGTTATCATATCTTTGAGCGTTAGATGAGATTGTTGGGTTAGCCGAATGTTTTTCAGAAGTTTGCAATTTTGAAATAAAATGTTTGGATGAATTTCACCCTCAATTTGATACATTCCATCTCTCGGACAGATGTATTTCACCCAATGATGCTCTCCACAGATACCTGATGCTCGCGCAAAAGGCACGTTGACCAGCGCATTTCGAAAATGAGATGGTCTTCCAATGAGCGGTGCCAGCGGTACACGGTGCTGAACCGAGGGTTGTGCGTTCATGTACATGATGAGACTGGTGCGATTGGTGACAAGTCTAGAAATGAATCTCAGAGGGTCTCTGAGAGCGTATATTATCATTTTTGTTAACGACCACAATACGTATCTCCAATGAAACCGATACATGTAAATTTTGAATATTTTGTTATGGAGTGCACGTGTCAGACTCTCGCGTCGCGTCACTAATGGAACCATGTACTCAGTGATATCTGCTTATCGGTAACAAAACAAAATACGAATAAAATAACGGACGACGCTCATGAAAAACTTTGTGAAAATGGAAAAACCGTCCTACGTTTAATCGACGTTGATAGTAAACTTTTGTATAAAAGACTCATGGGCTGGAGTCTTCTCAACACTCTCATGATGGGACGTAGAAGTTTGACTGCTCGTGGAAAGACCTCAACATCTTCCTCCGCTCAGGAGGGACTTCCGAAGCAGCCCCCTCCTGGAAATTCGGTCATTGATGAATACTTTGATCAATACCGAGTGTTTCCATCGAGAGAAGACGCCGGTTACGTTCCTGTTGCAGTTGGGGGTTATGCGACAGATTCGTCCATGGACACTCAATCTGGCTATATTACAGATGTAGGCGAAGGTACGTCCATCACCGTCAACGCTGTTGATGCCAGTCTATACAACGATATTTCTGATCTGTGGAATCCCGAGCCACCTGCATCTTTGACTGACGCTGTCACTGCCACAATCGCCACCACCGCCGCCGCTGCCGCCGCCGCCGCTACCCTCCAAGACGACTTCAACAAAGAAAACGTGCCACCACCGAAAGACGGCGAAGCTCTTTCGGTACCGATCACCATCGAAGAAGAGTCGGAGGGAGAACCAACAGACAAGAAAAAGGCACCGCCGAGAAAACGGAAGCCTGCTGGTGAACGGAAACCTCGTGCAAAGAAAGGTAAAGTAGTTCCACTGGACGTTGCACTAGCGCAGCAGTATGCTGATGCGGTCTTGAAGGAGCTAGAGGCACAGCAGAGTAAAGCCGCCCCTCTCTCGCCTATATTGGACCTGACCGGATTGTTCTGGCCACTGGAATTGGACGTCGAGTACAAGGACGGTTACATCACGCAAGCTAAGAAGGTGTATTTCCTCAACAGTGACGCCTTCAAGAACACCTGCATCCACGTGTATGGGCCACCTGATCCTGTAGGGGTAAGTACGATTTTAAATTATAGAATCATTATTTTTATTTCAGGTAACATGTACTTCGTTTATAGTTAACTTTCATTGTAATTATTTAATGTGAAATAGAAGTAAAGAATACATAATAGTTTAAATAGAAATAGAATGAGAGAGAGAGAGAGAGAGCCCCAAATTTATACATATAACTCAAAACAAAATTATGCTTATATTTTTCAGGTCGCCATAATTCAGTACCCTCAGCGAGCCTACGAACGCCGGATCAACTTGAGTAAGACAGGTTTCCAGAACCTTCTCGACGCCGCAAGAACGATCATCCAGCAGTACGAACGGGCCTCAGGTGAAGCAGAACAGGGCATCCCGACTATTAAGCCTTACGTCCAGGAGGTCAACAAGACGCACAACATCTGGGTCATCGTGACCACCTACCAGGGGAAGGCCAAGATCCATATCGGGTCCCGCTACTACGTGGAGCAGCTGGAGAAACGGGTCAACTCGGGCGGGGTGCACGACGCACCTCCGAAAGACCAGGGACACACCGTGCCATCCGCACTGTTCTTCGACTTGGTCAGCACGCTGGGACCAAAGATCCTGAATGACTTAAAGCAGTCCGAATAGATCACAGAAACATGATGTAATCACCAAGGGCAGGTAGGTGTGGTCTTAAAACATATCAGTAACTATACATGGTGTGGTGTGGTTGCCTATATACTTATATACACAGAAAACATTTAATCATGCTGTAGATATTATATTAGCTAGCTTCAAAGAAAGTATTTAGTCAGCTTTATATATTCACCTAGCGCATAGTTAGTGTAGCACATAGTTAGCTTCAAACAAAAATATTTAGTCAGCTTTTTAAATAACTAGCTAGAACATAAGTGTATATTTATATAGTTATTAAGTCGAAAAATAAGAAAATGAATCAGAATATAAATTGTCCGATGTGTAACGTGCCACGTCGTCCTCGCAATTTTTCTTTACATTCTGGAAAGGTGATCTGTTCTTCACCTACATGCGTAAGAGAACAGTATGATATAGAAACAACAGTAATGCCATCAACTATAGGTAGTTATTGGTGGTATCACGACACTTATGTTAAAAACTTTAAGTCAATAGCAAACGGTTTAGTTCTCCTAGGAAGTGTTCAATCAATTTTCAATGTCAGACTCTCAACTCTGAACATGAAAGAAGCAGTTGAAGAGATAATAGAGGCTATTAACAAAATACATCAGAACCAAGTTTTCGAATATAGACTAGCTATATCTTTAGGTGCATTACTTGAAAGACTTAATGGAGGAACAACAGAAACTGCTGAAGAAAAGATTTATACAGAAGATCGAGAAGTTATGTATTACCATCCTTCAGTGAATAACTCCTCTTTATTTTGGTTAGAGCACGAACAGCAAAGCAATTACAGACATATTAAAAATGATTCTGACTTGCAAGATGTAATAAGTTTTTTACGCGATAAAGAATGGAGTGTCAATAGAGCTGACACAAGTTGGAGACTAGTGGGTAATGTAAACGCAAACATTTACATAGTAAGGGTTCAAGGTAGAGAGGATGGTCTAATAGGAAGATTGGATACAATTCCGAATTTCCTACGTAGACGGGGTTTACAACATTTTCATCGTAATCCAAAGAGCAAACGGGTGTACAAAGACTACCTGTGTTTTTTTAGGTGTCTGTCATATTTTCTTTTCAAAAACACATCCCACTGTGAAAGACTACTTCAAGAATGTTTTCCTGATGAAACTAAAGTATCATTCAGAGGCATTTCAATTAAGGCATTGACCCAGATAGAAACCAAATACAACATTATGATAAGAGTCTTTTCACTCATTCCTAAGAAGAGTACTACTTCCAAGAAAAAGAAATTTAAAAGGGGGACACCTTGTACATTAAAATGTATAAAGGGAAATTTAATGAGTGTTGAGGATGAGTCTAAAGTTATGACACTAAATCTATACGACCATCACTTCAGTCTAGTAAACGATCTAAATAAATATTCACAGTTCCACATGTGTCGTAAGTGTAGAAGACTCTTTGAAACAGAGTATAATCTTAAGCGACACACTAACATTAAAAGCGACTGTACGCAAGTTAAATTCATCTACAAAGGTGGTATTTACAAAAACAAACCATCTGTATTTGATAGACTGGAGGAGCTAGGTATAAAAGTACCATCTGAACTTCGAATATATCCATACAAAATTGTGTATGATTTCGAAAGTTATTTTTCTCACAAAACAAAAGGTGATGTTCAGACAACTAATACAGTAGTCGAATCACATCATGTACCGCTTTCATCTAGTGTAGCAAGTGACTTTCCAGAGTGGGAAAAACCAGTTTGTTTCATAAGAAAAAGTGATGGAGAAAATGATGAAATAGTTCACGACACTCTGGATTACATACAAAAGTTAGCTGAAAAAATAGGAGCTGTTGTAGAAACACGTTTCTCTGACATAATAAAAAAGCTTGAAAAGTATAAGAAAAACGAGATTGCCGAAGGAAAAAAAGTGCCTAAATCACTAATGAAGAGTATAGGAAAAAAGAGTAGCAATAAAACTTCGCACAGAATAGATAAAATCAAAATTCGTCTTATGAACTATATTTACAGAGTACCTGTCATAGGTTTCAATTCGGGTCGCTACGACTTAAATCTAATAAAGCGAGATTTCCATTCCTTCTATGCAAAGAAGCAAACAGCTGAGATGAAAACCATAAAAAGGAGTAATCAATACATAGCTGTCTACACAGAGAACTGTGTTTATTTAGACATGTTAAATTATCTAGCTCCCGGATACTCGTATGCTAGCTATTTAAAAGCTTTCCTACAAGATGAAAGTAAAGGGTTCTTTCCATATGAGTGGATGACATCAACTAGAAAACTAGGGAACTTAAAACTTCCACCTCGCTCAGCTTTCTATAGTTCACTTACGGGTACTTCTATATCAGCGGAAGACTATGCCAAGTGTAAGAAAGTGTGGAAAGATAATGGAATGACAACTTTCAGAGATTATCTAATATATTACAATAACAAAGATGTAGAACCTTTTGTCAAAGCTATAAACCAACACATGAAATTTTTCAGTGAAAGAGGAATAGATATGTTCAAAGATGGTCTGACTCTTCCAGGCCTTACACTAAAATTTCTATTTGATAACACATCATCAAACAGCCTTCCTTACATTATATTCTCAGAGGCAGACAAAGATGTACACAAATTAATTAGAAGCAATTTGGTAGGTGGTCCATCGATTATATTTCATAGACATCAAAAAGCAGGAGTGACACGAATACGGGGCAGATCATTCGGACCATTAAGTAAAGTGTGCCGTCATATCATAGGAGTAGATGCAAACAGTCTTTACCTTAAATGTATGGGTGAAGAACACTGTACGGGGTACTTTGTAGTCCGCAGAAGTAGTAACAATTACAAACCTGAACAATCTCAAAAAGTCAGTCGCGCTGCAACAGAATGGTTGCGGTTTCGAGAGATTACAGACAAAGTTAAAATACTACATGCTTATAACCATGGGGAAGTTAGTGTGGGTACAAAAAGAGTTCGAGTGGACGGCCTGGTTCCAGATACAAAAACCGTGTATCAATTTCATGGTTGCTACTGGCATGGGCACGCGTGTCACATGAATAAAAACACTCTCTCTACTGATAAAGGTCGTAAACTAATGTCAGAAAGATGTCGACAAACTCTTAAAACAACACTGTATCTAGAACTAATAGGTTATACTGTCATTGAGAAATACGAATGTGACTGGAACAAAGACAAGAATAACAACAACAGTGTTATAGCATGTAAATCACTGTGGAGCATACCGATTCCAAACACACACAATATCCTTTCTGAAATAGATATAATAAACGGTGTAAAAAATGGGACTATTTTTGGACTAGTATCGGTGGACATACACACACCTGAGCACCTTAAATTCAAATTTGAAGAAATGACGCCCATTTTCAAAAATACAATGGTGTCAAGAGATGATGTAGGAGAACACATGAAACAACATCTATTAAAGAACGATAGAGTCAAAAGGCCACAACGTCAATTAATCGGAAGTTATTTTGCAAAAAATATTTTATTAGGTTCACCACTACTTAAATGGTATTTAGAAAAAGGCTTAATCGTAACAAAAGTTCACTTACTAGTTGAATACATACCACAGAAATCGTTTCTCTCATTTGTTGATCAAGTAACAGAGGCACGAAGAAAGGGCGACAAAAACCCTGACTGTAAAATTCTCTCTGACCTCTACAAACTCCTAGGAAACAGTTCATATGGAAAAACGATTTGTAACAAACAAAACTTCACAAACACTCGATATATGACACCAGAAAAAGCCGCTAGAATAGCTCTTCACTGGACAGTACAAGATGTCCAAGACTTGTGTGAAGATACATGTGAAGTCTCATCACTCCCTACGTCAATAACATACGACCTTCCAGTTCAAATAGGTTTCATGGTATATCAATACGCAAAACTGAAAATGTTACAATTTTACTACGACTTCTTATCAAAGTACATCGAAGAATCTGACTTTGAACTCTGTGAAATGGATACAGATAGTCTGTATTTCGCCCTCAGCGCACAGACTTTAGATGAATTAATAATTCCAGAAAAAAGAGAAGCCTATTATAGAGAACGCCACTTATGGTTACCATCAGAATCTTGTGATAATGAACATCACAGGGAACAATATATAATAGCAAAAACAAATAATTTACCATGGTTTCCACAACCATGTTGTAAAGAAAGAGAAAAATATGATAAACGGACCCCAGGACTATTCAAAATTGAATGGGAAGGAGATGAAATGACTTCACTAAATTCAAAATGTTATATCGGTCATGGAAAAGAAAAGAAAACTAGCTGTAAAGGTGTCATACAGAAACAAAACATACTTGACATGGAATCTTTTAACACCGTACTCGAAACACAAATCACGATGGACGCCGTTAACACTGGTTTCAAAGTTGTAGATCATCATATAATAACATACAAACAGAAAAAGACAGGCTTAAGTTATCAATATATAAAAAGAAAAACTTGTGAAGACGGAGTGAGCACGATACCCTTAGATATCTAGGAATTCGGCAATCATGTTGTAAATATTCTTTAATTCTGAAAAAATAACAGACTTATAACTACAAAATATATCATTTATGAAGGAAATACTCCAACAAAAAAATATAAAAAATATAAAAAGAAAAAGAAAATTAAGCTTGTACATATCATTTATCAAAAGTTGAAATTAAAAAAAATATTCAAAAGTTGAAATTAAAAAAGAAATAATTGTTTAAAAAGAAAAAAACTTTAAAATTATAATAAAAGTAAAAATAAATTATACAAAATCTCACATAGAGACAGAAAAAAATGCTTGAAATATAAATATTTGTCTAAGAAAATGAAAAAAAACTTTAAAAATTAGAAAAATATTAAAAAAAAAAAAAAAATTATACAATATCTCAGAGAAAACAAAAAAATGCATGGCTTTATGCATGGCTTCATCTAGGGTAGAACTCCCGGCAGCGAAAATCTCAGCGAATCACAGAGAAATTTAAGGTGTCTACCCACTACCAGTTATTTTCTTAGTACATACTAAATAGTAAATACTACAAAAATAACTGGCTACCCATATTTTATTCATCTAGTTGCTTAGTGTAGCCATAGTTTCCAGTATTATATTACAGCTTCAATATGAGCGACAGCAGCTATTCGGATTTTCTAATCGATTTGGCAAGCAATGATTCATCAACAAATGATAACGAGACCACACTTAGTTGGGGTCTCGATTTATCATTTCTCAATATTGCTGAGTCACGACCTGAATCTCCGGATAGTCCTCTCGACTCTAACTATCCATCAGCAGACATTAATTTTCAACTTATACCCAAAAATGATAAAGTGGCTGTACTTTGCGGATGTAGTGGATATTTCTTTTGGGAGATTATTCCCGCACAGTACAGCGACTTTTATCTGAAACCACACCATGTTAGTACTGTAGACCACACCACTGGTACGACGCGATCCTGTTCCACTTTTACAGAAGCTATGTGGGACGGGTATAGTTTCGCAACGAGCCAGCTTATCAACGGCGATAACCACAAGGACTACTGTTTGGCGGTGTATCAACATCATCAAGACTCATGTTTCAGAGTTACTACCAGATACACCGTCAACAGTGTAAAGTCACTTATGGTTTTCATTGAGCAACATAAAGTGACAGCCGTTTCACAGGCCTTTTGTAAATGTCGAATCCGTGATTCCGATGTCACTTTTGTTGGTCCTTTGTTCTGTTTTACATGTATACAACTACACTGTGAGCTGAAATCAATTTACATTCAGGCCATCGAAAATTTCTTTTCATACCAGGTGCAAATGAATCCTGTTTTCGGTCACAATGTGTTGGCGACTGAAGTAGACTGTAACTTTTTCAAAGCACAGTCTCTCTTTCACCATACCATTGCTAAATCCGTCAGAAATCCTCATCACACATATGTATACACTCACACATGGAACAAAGAGAAACTGAAACAGCCGAAGATAAGGACACTTGCCCGAAACTGTTCTCATTGTTTAATTTGTTTATTACCAGGCAACGGAAACAATGTTTTCTTATGCCAACAGTGTAAATGATTTTGTATAATATATTTTTCACTTTGTGAACAGTTTCAATGTAAATAAAAGATTACACCATGTATCTGTGACACTGTAAATATGTTTCTATATATGTTTCTAATGAATAAAACTTATAAACGAATTTTATATGTTGTGTTTTCTATACGCATATTATTTAATGAATATAAACACGAAAACTCTATATTCAGTTTCTATACGAATATTATTTAATGAATATGAAGACGAAACTTTATCAAAATCATATTAAACGAATACATACACATAAAGTAGATATAACGAATCGAATAGTAATAGTATAAGTGATAAAATTGCAAAGGGGGCGGTGCGCGCAGCCCATGGGAGGGTTTGTTTTAGAAATGAGGTGGAGACCTCCGGCTGTGCCTCCGGTCTCCACCTCATTCCTAAAACAGCCCTCCCATGGAATGCCCGCACCGCCCCCTTTGCAATAAAAATATCAGAACATATGTAATATTTTAGCCGTAACCAGAATATAGGGTCCCTGAGAAAGCATGCCAGGGGAAGAGCGCGTTGAGGAACGACGTGCAGACCTCCGGCCTTACGGCCTCCGGTCTCCACGTCGTTCCACGCGCTCTTCCCCTGACATGTTTTCTCAGTGACCCTGTTTTCTAATATTTCTAACCTCTGACCTCTGACCTAATTACAAAAATAGCTTTTATAAGTAGGTCGTAATGACCTAATTATTCAAAGTCTCTATTAAGCTATGAACCTATTTTAGACCTAAACTCGGTCGTAGTGACCTACTGACCTACTTAGTAGCATTGACTATGCGCGCCAGCGACTCCATCATACTACTTGGGTTCATTGGCGCCCCCTGGTGAAAAGTATCATACAATCTTATATCCTAAATATTCCACATACACACATACAATCATTTCACAATACACCTTCCCCTATTTCCTCCTTCTTCTCAAAACAATCCACCATCATACAACCAACAATTCCTTCTCCTCAATTTAATCCTGATTCATCGATCCTCACGTAGCCGCAACGGCGCCTCAGCTCTCCCGAACACCTCCGCAACGTTGATAAGTATTCACTACGCTGTCTTGGTGTTTACATATTGTCACTGGGTTGCTCAAAACAATTATGCCGGATACGAAGCGCCGGACTCGCGCCTCCAAGAAGAGGGCGGAGAGGTGCATATCAGATACAATAAGGGAATCTATGAGGGAGGAGAGTAGAGAAGAAGAAGAGGAGGTGTCGTTCCACCCACATTATGATGGCGAGTCGACCACATTCGGTGACGAAAGTGTGGGCCACCAGTCCAGGTCGGCCACAAGGAGTAGCGCACAATCAGACGTCTCGGTCAGGGTGACTAACTTGGAGGGGGATATGGCCCAGGTCAAATCACAGGTTGATAACATTGACTCTAAAATCGATCTATTATTGGCTGCAGCAGCGGCGAATACACCCTCGGCGCCCCGACCAGCGGCTACATCCACCCCGGCGGCCCCGGCACCGACACGAGCGGCCGGACGGCGGCGCATGCCGGATCCCAGGACCCTACGCGCCGACGAGAACCAGGCCGGGTACGTGGATGAGATGCTCGGAAGAGAGAGGTTCGAGTACACGCATACCGACGGTAAGGCCCAACTAACCAACGAGAACCAAGGTACACATCTCACCCCCAAACCATACATGTATATCAAGCGTGAGGGGATTGAAACCGGTAAACAAAAATTGGAAGTTAGAGCGACACTGTCATTGCCCGAGTATGTAAGTGCTACATTAGCTCTCATCAGGGATAGGCGGGGGTGTACTGTCGCGGATAGAGAGCACATCCTGGCGCATTTACAGGACGTGACCTTTGATGCAATAGACCGACCCTGGGATACGGTGCGGAGATGGTCCCAGTATGTCTGGGACGAAATAGAGAGGGGCAACTTCACATGGGAGGATGATCAGCACATCCAAAACCAGCGTTTCCGTATGGCCATGACTGGCGGAACGCGGGCGTCAGGTGTACCGAGCATCGATACAAAATCACGCGCCGAGGTTATATGCAGACTTTTCAATACCAGGGCGGGGTGTAAACACAGGGCACATCATGACGAGGGTCCAACCCGCTATATGCACCTCTGTTCCTTCTGCGATGCGGTGGGACGGCAGTGTACGGGACACAACGTCATATCGTGCGAGAACAAACTAAGATTGGGCGCTCCCCCCTCCCGCCAGCCCCAGCAACAACAGTTTCGCCCGCCCCCGTACGAACACCCACACCCACCCCCTCGCCAGTACAACTCAGACCAACAGTGGAGGCAAGTTTACACTAACCCCTCTGCCCATCAATTCCAGCAACAGTCAAAAAACGTGTAGGAGGCGCCCCAGCTACAGACATGAGGCTGGGAGCGCCTAAAGATGACGCCCCAACGCGCCGCACCCCAGTCGCCGAGGGCCGGGATACGCAGGCGGACGGAGGAGACCGACGCACGGCGCAACGGGAGGTGACACGAGAGGAGGGCGGAGCCGACATGGTAAGCCCCCCGTTTGACAAAATAAGACGATTTTGTGAGGGTACCCTCCCATTCGCACAGCCAGTGGACGTGCGCCCACAGGCCCTCGCAGACCACAGACGCAGGAATTGGCCCACAATGGTTAGTAATGATAATACGGACGGGTTGGTGTATATATACACCACGGTCCGTGACACGGGCCTCCCCAACGCTATGGACGCCAGGATTCCGGTGCCATCCCACCTCAACATACCGGCATGGGAGTACTACCTGACACGGCTTAAGGGGAAGCAGACCGTACTAGACTTTGTCAAATACGGTTTCCCCACTGGTTATGCAGGACCAGTGTCCGACACCCGTGGTACAGACAACCATCCAAGCGCTGTGGATTACCCTGATCACATCCGGGATTTTATCTCCAAAGAAATACGTCTCAATGGGGTAAAGGGTCCCTTTAACGAGCCCCCATTCAGGCCTTGGTGCCATGTCTCGCCACTGTTGTCCCGGGAGAAATCCGACTCTGAGAGCCGACGCGTGATTACTGATATGACGTTCCCGGAGGCGACCTCAATCAATGCCTTCATTGTAAAAAATGGAGTCTACGGCTTCGAGCAGCATCATACATTGCCCACCGTGGACGCATTGGCACGGGACCTGCAGGAAATGGGACGGGGGGCGCACTTGGCCACTATAGACGTGTCAAGGGCGTACAAAAACTTCACGTCCGACCCCCTTGATTGGCCCCTCCTGTGCTTTTGTTGGGAGGCCAAATATTTCTGTGACTTGTCGATGCCCTTTGGGGCGAGGGCGTCATCATACCACATGCAGTCCATAGCAAATTGCATTACCGAAATATTGCAGTCGGAGGGTGTTCACTGCTACATGTACCTGGATGATCTGATCATCTTGGCCCCCGATAGGCATAAAGCGCAGCTGCACTACGACAGGGCGGTCCAGCTACTGGCCGAGCTGGGCCTCCCCGAGGCAAAGGAAAAAGCCCAGCCCCCGGCCCAGAGGGTAAAGTGGCTAGGGGTATATATTGACGCACAGGAAATGACTCTTTCCATTCCAAGGAGTAAGCTGGACGGAGTCATACAACAGGTCAGCGACGCACAGTGCATGAAATACCTCACCAAACGCAAGCTCCAATCACTTCTTGGCCACCTACTATACGTGGCAAAGTGTGTGCGCCCAGCTAGGACGTTTGTATCACGTCTCCTCAACGCTCTCAGGGGCGAGCAGGGCACCCGCATCCACGTAACTGAAGAGATGCGACGGGACTTATCATGGTTCGAGCAGTTTGCGACGGAGTGGAATGGGGTTTCCGTCATTCCGGCAGCCGTCCCTGCCAAGGTTCTCCTGGTGGACGCATGCCTGTCGGGCATAGGCGGCACAGACGGGGAACATGCATACGGATATCAGATAGCCCATAAGGCCGGCGCGGATGTGCACATCACTGAGCTCGAGGCAATGAATGTTGTCGTGGCACTCCACACCCTTGTGTCTGCTAGGGACCGAGGGACCCACATCCGAGTCCGTTGTGATAATATGGCCGCCGTGCACGTCCTGCAGACTGGTAAGGCCAGGAACGCCATCCTGCAGGAGTGCGCCAGGGCGGTATGGATGGTCCAGGCCCTCATGGACGTGGAGTTGTCATATGACCACATTCCGGGGAGCGACAACCGCGTGGCGGACGCTCTGAGTCGCGCACACCTGGGTCCCCAACAGTACACCGAAGCCTCGTCCCTGGTGGGGCATTATACCCTCACCTGTATCCCCCCATGTATGTACTTCTTTGAACACGCCATTGCCTGTTTCCCTCGCAGATACGGCCCTGGACGACCTAATGATGCGGGCGGCACGGCGCCAGGAGTCGGCGCGGGCCCCAGGCACGCGGAGGAACCACGAGTCTACAGTGAGGACGTATATCGCCTTCATGGCCCGGGCAGGCAGGGACCCAGCGGCACCTACGCACCAGATGCTCTGTGCGTACCTGGAATACGCGGCAGACCACACCCCGGCCCCTGCGACACTCCGCAACAAGGTGTCGCACATACGGACATACCTCCGGCTCATGGGAGCCCCGACAGCGCAGGTCGACCACCCACGTGTCCGCCTAGCCCTGGATGCATTTACGAGGGACAAAAACTACGTGCCCAGGGTCAAGCCTCCGCTCCCCATCCAAACCATGAGGGAGGCGTTGCGCCACAAACCGCGTACACCCATTGGGACGGCAGTGAGGGCGGCAGTCTTAGCAATGTATTATGCGGCGATGAGACAATCAGAGATAGCCCCACCCTCACTACAGGCCTACGACCCGGCTCGCCACCCCACGCGGAACGACATCAAGCGGGTCGCCGGGGGAATCAACCTGACTGTCAAATGGGCCAAAAATCTGCAGCGTGTCGACCAGCGCCGCGTGGCGTTCCTCCCGGAGGTGGGCGACCCCCTGGTATGCCCGGTCACGGCAGTACTGGAGAACATCCACGATACACCCACGCGACACGCCACAGACCCGCTCCTCATGCTGCCCGGTGGTCGGGCCCCCCTTCCGGCCTCGTTGGTCAAGAAGGTGTGGGACGCGGCACTGGCAAAGGCGGGGATAGACACCAAGCTGTATACCCTACACAGCATACGAAAGACAGCGGCAACACAGGCGCATGCACGTGGGTGTCCCGACTTGGACATAAAAAGACACGGGGGTTGGCGCTCGACAGCGTACCAGACCTATATCGCCACCCCAACTGGAACAGTGACACAAGCACTGGTGGACTCGATCCATAATTAACTTTATCTTATTTCATTAACTCATCTTACCCACCCAAACCCCCTCCCCCCCTTCCCTCTCCCCCTCCCCTTTTCCCATTTCTTTTCAACCTTTGGCACCCTTTTTGGCCATTTTTATATTACTTTCTTTTATTATTAATATTATAATATCATATTAATTATAAACATCAAATTAAATCTTTATAAAATAAAAATTTAATTTCCCCAAACTCGTGCCTCTGGTTCTCTTTTCCCGGTGTGCGCTAATGTGGTTCACATGCAGCCCAGTGGTAGAAGGTGGGTTCATTGGCGCCCCCTGGTGAAAAGTATCATACAATCTTATATCCTAAATATTCCACATACACACATACAATCATTTCACAATACACCTTCCCCTATTTCCTCCTTCTTCTCAAAACAATCCACCATCATACAACCAACAATTCCTTCTCCTCAATTTAACCACCCACCCACCCTTCATCATATTCATCATCTTATTTTTTAATCTTCAATATCACAATATTACCCATTTTTATATTACTTTCTTTTATTATTAATATTATAATATCATATTAATTATAAACATCAAATTAAATCTTTATAAAATAAAAATTTAATTTCCCCAAACTCGTGCCTCTGGTTCTCTTTTCCCGGTGTGCGCTAATGTTACATTGAAAATAAGCTTATTTTCAACATGAACAGTTAACAGCAGAATGACTTTGTAAACTTCAAAATGGGTACAATGTTCTGGATAACGAATCATGTGGAAATGTGACTTGTATGACTCTTCGAGTATCCTGACACATTACCAATCTCTGCTTGGGAATAGACCAACGTAGACAAGTAAAGTTTTAGCTGAATCACAAAATAGATTATAACCAAAAACTAAGCTCTTTTTATAACTAAAGGAGTTTCTGATGCTCCACTAATCTCAGATGGATGTTTAAGGATATTAGTTGAAACATTTGAGCATACTAATAATTATGATAAACAGTAATTCGTTAAAAATGTATCATGATGTATACATTTACATGTCTGCTTGCATTTAAAAAAATCAAGTTACACACAATGCTTTGTGAATGTATGAACTTATTATACCTACGTGGAAAATCATGAAAATCAATGCGGATAAAAATATACAAAAAAAGATGATGAGCTATGACTCTGCACCCTGACCCTACCCTTAAATCAGCCGCTGTAGATTACCTAGGTAGGAAAGGGGTTTCCCCTTACTGCCTCTGGAAGGGTTGAGATTACCATATGTCTTGAGTTAGTGGTATATCAGTGCTATATGGTGTTGACCTCTCTCTGACCCCTCCCCCCCCCCCCCCCAGCCAAGCTGCGACGTAACAGAAACGTTCTGCAACTATACGTTTTTAGTCAGTCAAGTACTTACTAAGATAACAATTACGTTATTTAGGGTTAGGTTGAAACCTCACCAAAATTAATCAGAATGTTATTAAAACATTATTTTTGGGTGAGGCTAGGACGAAACCAAAACAGAACGTTATAAGAACATTCTGTTTAGGTTGAATAACGTAACCAGAATGTTATAATAATGTCAAAGTGCAATGTCATAGCAGTACATTGCAATAACGTTATTGGGAGCCATCAAAATAACATAACAAGAACTAAACAGAATGTTGCTGCAACGTTATAATAATGTGACATGCTTGCCTGGGCATGACGTGAACGCAGACACTCAGGGCTGGCTTCCAGGGGGTCCTGAGGGCAGATCAAGGGGGTCCTGACCCCCTTCCCTCCTCTGCTTTCACCTGACAAAGAATAAAATGTCATGCATGTCAGCATGAATGTGCAGCATAATAGCCATTTATAAGTAAATACAGTTATAACAACTAGCTATATAATGACACTATAAAATATTATTGTATTATAATATAAAGTATTTCTTAATTTGTAGAATGATAATATATTTAATGCTTAACCCCCTCAGAATACATAATGCTGTGAGTGACAAAAGTTATACTCATTTGTCATAACAATCCCGCTGTGTCCCACTTCCCAAGCCATATATCAAAACAGTATCTGATAACTCAACACTATGTAACTATACACATTTACAGTGAAACGATACAATCAAAACATAACAGTAGATGGAATACCTCATTAACTCACCATTCAAAATGCCCCACAGTATACCCTACAATATACCCCAATGTTACAACATGCACATGCGAAGTTTATTCAAATACAAAACAAGCTCTATTATTTTCTATTAGAAATGTTGAATATCATAACACACCCCCTCCCCTAGGCCTCCTGGTGATTATACTTCCATGTTAAGTGTGTTAGCTAACTGAATCACGGTGACTAAGTGTTGTATCCACCGCCAAGATCTAGAAACAACGAGAAGTACTATTCTGGGAAACTTGGCATCAGCCATAGTAACCAGTGTAGCATGACTTTCAGGAATCTGTTGTAAAAATTGTTCCTGTTGTGCAACATTGATGTTTATTGCTGGTACCTAGGCCTAGAAAGGTACTTGTTTTTATCAAGAACTTTTTTCAATTCAGAAGGTGAAAGGTGATGTACTTCTACAAAATGATTGCTAGATAGAGTCAGCCAATAAATAGTAGGCTACACGTAACATTTAATTTTGTGATACGCATGGTAGAGGAGTGGTACATAATTATTGGGAGAGAGTGTATTGAGAGGTGCCAGTATGTATCTCTCCTCGTTTTCAGTATCTTAAACATAATAATTATTTTATTACCATTTGGGTGATTGGGTGTAGAATTACCTTGTGGAACCGTGAAATCCTGGCGGGCCGACCGTAATTTCAATCTTATTGCCGATCTTTTGTTAGTGAAACCACTGGGAATTCCCTCTTTGAATTACATCAGTCTCAAAACCAATGTCATGTATACACTATAAATAGTCTTTATCGTTTAGTTGACATTTCAACAACAACTTAAAGACAGATTGTGTTATGGAACAGACAGGAATTAGTCTAAACACATGTATATAGATCTGGCTCAGTTGAACAGGATCAGAGATGGATCGCAGTGACATGCCCTCTGTAAAGTACTATGATGAGGTTAGTCTCCGATATATTGACGACGATGAACAATCATGTGAAACCATAACAAATGGACAGAAGTGTGAAGAGATAGAGGACAGTATTATCCCTCTTACAAATAATGAACTTAGTCTCCGCTATAGTGATGATGATGAAGAATCATCAACTGTGAGTGGAATCAAAACAACTGGACAGAAGCATCGGTATGGTAACGCGATAGACGGTAGTAATATGCCTCTCATGAATAATGAACTTAGTCTCCGGTATATTGATGACGATGAAGAATCATCAACTGTGAGTGGAATCGAAACAACTGGACAGAAGCATCAATATGGTAAGGAGATAGAGGATAGTAATAGGCCTCTTATCGATAATGAACTTAGTCTCCGGTATATTGATGACGATGAAGAATCATCAACTGCGAGTGGAATCAAAACAACTGGACAGAAGCATCGATATGGTAAGGCGACAGAGGATAGTAATAGGCCTCTCATAAATAATGAACTTAGTCTCCGGTATATTGATTATGATGAAGAATCATCAACTGCGAGTGGAATCAAAACAACTGGACAGAAGCATCAATACGGTAAGGCAATAGACGATAGTAATATGCCTCTCATGAATAATGAACTTAGTCTCCGCTATATTGATGACGATGAAGAATCATTGACAGCGAATGAACCTGAAACAACTGGACAGAAGGGTGAACATTCTAAAGAGATTGAGGGTAGTAATATGCCTCTTGTAAAGTACTATGATGAGGTTCATCTCCAGTACACTGAAAATAGTGAGTGGTCATTGTCCTCGAGCGAATCTGAAACGCCCAAACAGAAGGAAAACAATCAGTTCTATGATGGTACTAGTGTTGGGTATATAGGAGATGATGAGCAATCATTGACCAGTCTTTATAGTAGAGATCCTGGAGGGATTGCCCAAGTAGAGGGGCAATGTGAGGTGTGCATTGAAAGAAAAGTACTCGTGCATATGGAGTGCTGCAATGTCAAAGTATGTAAAGAATGCCTTTGTAAATATATCAGTGGGAAAGTTCACGATGGAGTGATTGACATTTCTTGTATCGGATCCGCCTGTCAGCCCAATCTTAGTACAAAACTTATTCAACGAGTGGTAGCCGTTTCGATAAGCCTTAGGCTAAACTATCTGCGTGAACGAAGGAATAGATCGAGGAACGAAGTAACCTGCCCTTTATGTGAGTGTTTAATGACTTTAGGTAACATGGACATGAAGCCTAGAAAGAAGAAAGCTCATACTGAGTGTCAGAGTTGTCATAGAGAAGTGTGCACAGTGTGTATGCTTCCTTGGCATGAGAATACAGCTTGTCCCCAAACTGGAATTGAAAAATGGGCAGAACAAAGGTTAACACAAAGGAATGCCATGAAATGTCCTCAATGTGGAGTAAGTATATGATTTAATTTTCATCATCTTTTTTTAAATAAAATTTGTAATTTCTTGATTTTTGAAATGATTATAATATCGAAAAATCTCATACATTGGAAACATATATTATGATATATTTGTATTCTCTGTATAATCTGTAGGCTTAATAACCCATTTATGAATTGCTGGATTGCTCTAGGATTTCCAAGAAATTTCCCTCTAGATTTCCTAATCCCATTGTTGTTGAGGATGTTCAAGTGTTGACCCACCTCTATTGATTCAAATAAAATCTAACTTAGATTTAAGGATAGAAGCCGGTGATCGGCGGCCAATTAAGTAAAGCATCAATGCCTTCCTTACTACTGTTCTGATCATAAGATGCTAAGCATAATAATGATGCTCCAATTTTGCTCTTTTTATTGATATAGATAATGTTATAATGTATCTGAAATTGCAGAGTTAATCGAATAAGTATAGTTTTTTAACTTTAATTTTTTGAACATTCACTCCTTGCTTTGATATTCATCTGGCATGAATAAGATTTTACACACACCTTCATAAGATTAATATGCAGGGAACTGTGTCTCGGATTCTTGATAAAGGTCTTTAATTTCATTTTATGACGAAAAGGGGCAAAAATAGGTAGCCTTTTTATACGTTTTTGTAACATCATGTTTTACAGCTGATAGATTCAAAGTTCTAAGGCAAAGTTCCATCCGTGCATATCTCAAGAAGATATATAAAAAGTTTCAAAGCTTTAAGTCAAAAATTAAGTGAGATGTTCATGCTCAAGAGATAAGTTTGAATATTATGATTTTCAGGTTTGCAAACAACTTATACAGTTATTAATTTATGTAGATATATCAATAGATAATGTTGTTTAACTGCCTAATGATGTTTTCCATTTAATGATACTATAAGAAGCAAATATGATGATTAAATTAAATAAAGGTAGCCACGCCATTAACACTCTCATCTGTGGTGTCTATCCTTAAAGGGAGGGGCCAGTGATTGTAAAAAGGTATACTGTCGTTTTGCCCACCACTCAGGGAATAATCATGCAAAATTCTATACATCTATCTTTAGTAGCTTTTGTTTTACAGTTATTTTTCTGAGTGCAGTCAAGTTGCACTGCCCTGCAATCGGTGCAGCCTGAAAAGTGCATACCTCTGTGTGTGACGTCACAAGCAGAAAAGCTGAAAAATGATAAAACTGAATAAATAACAACAAGTGATTTTCCTGACTATTCTTTATATGTCTAACAGTGTTTAAGATTACCAAATTAAATTATTTATGACAAAAATATTTTAAAATATGGTTTGCAGGGGATTCAATGTGTGATCTGATATTATATAGACACGATTTTTTATATAAAGGTTCACTTACTACTTATAATGATGTTATATACGCATATTAGAGCATTGTATCTATAGTATGATATGAGAATTTAACAAACTAGTAATTTCACTGGCCCCTCTCTTTAAAAAAATGTATTGGCTACGATTGTATGAAGAATACTAGTCAAATTGTTTTCCTTGGAAATATTTAGAAAAGTTATGGAGAAATGGCGGCTTTTCGGACGGCTATAGCTTGATTGGGGTCTAGAGAGCAAGAAGATATAAAATCAACATAGAATCCTATGTGATCCTATGAATTCATGCCCGTTTTTATCTGAGAGTGATTGAAACTTTACATTTGTAGGTGTGGATAGAGAAAAATGGTGGCTGTGAGGTTGTAACTTGTGAATACTGCAGAAGTACACTGTGTTTCAAGTGCGGGAAACAACGTTGCAGGTGTACCTGCGACACAAGAAGACATCAGAGGACAAGAAGGGTTATGAACCTTGGTTATGATTACACAATAGTAATTTTCTGTAAGTGTCTTTATATTTTTCGTTTCCTCACATTCTCAATGAGCATCATACATAGTGTTAAAACTTTAAGGGAATCGAATTATTAAGACATTAGTAACATTTAGAGGGAGATTTTTGCATCCTGCTGTCATAACAATATGAAATACTGATAAGTAATTTAAGGTATGTGTTGTTATTATTATACGTTTATTGATTTTACTAGTCTTTTTTTTTTGCACACTAAAGCTACAACATTAGCAAGGCTATATAAAACAGTAATGTTTCAGAAACGTTGCTATAACCAAGTATACAGCGTTATGTTGGAACATTCATACAACATTTTGAAATTACATTGTGACAACGTCAATTTCACAATGTTGTAACAAAGTTACTTTTACAACGCTGTCACAATTTTACAGGACTGCATACAAACAACACGCAGGCAGTACCACTGTTCAAAATGTACCGAATTTCGAATTCAATTCTTATATTAAGTCATTTAAGACAAGATTTAGATATTTGCATGAATAGGATCTGCTGAAGTAAGGAATATTGTTCAAGTTCATAATATTTCAACATTGTCATAAAAGAAAGGTCACGAAAAACGTTTGTATTTGGTGAACATGATATAGTTTATTCAGCCGAGAGAGGCTCAAATTGTAAATAGGCCTACAGAAGGTCAGAAGCTGACATGATCTAACATAAATACAATCTAACATAATAAAGTTTGTATAATTCTTGTTTATAATTGTTTTCAAACAGTTTAAGCCTAGGAACGACACAAAAAGTGAAATACCATCATTACAATGCAAATAATATTATTAGATGTAGAGTATTTGATTTGAAAGAAAATATAGGAGTTTAAACAAAATCTTTAAGGTTGTAACAACGTTGTGAAATGGTTACAGTACAACGTTGTGTACAACGTTGCTGGAACCTTTGTAGAAGTCCACAAATTTACATTGTGACAAAGTAAATTTGCAAAGTTTTTACAACCAAATGGTAATGTTGTAGCAACATTAGTAACGTGAAATTATTTGCTATGTTTTAATTTAGACAATTTTAATGTGTAGAATTTTGGAACTTAGAATTTTCTACAAACTTAGAAACAGCACGCCATTACCAATTATTTCATTTGTCTCTTTTCAGTGATTATGTTCTTTATGACAGTCATAATAGCCACATGTATAACTACAGTTGTCCTACATTTTGTGTTACCCATGGACGGAGAAGCATGACACAAGTGTTAAAGACAAAGAAAATGTATGAATATTAGATAAAATAATAGACTAACTGCTTTAATATCATAAATTGTAATGAATAAATAAGTGTTTCCGCCTTGACACAAATATTAAGTCATTAAGTCACTAATTAGGTTAGTGCATGAAATCAGGTAAACTGGGAGTGATGTCATGAAAGAGTAGCCGATGATCAAAGAGCATGTACCTATAAAAGCATGTGTAAGACCACAATTAAACAGTCCCGATCTGGAACTCATGGCGTTAACGTCTTCTCTTTCTTAGGCATAAACCAATTTAAGGCCTAGTTCTAGCTTCTTAGACAATAGACACAAGGCACAAGGCAGGGAATTAACCAGAAGTTAGGGTAAAACAAGGATGGCAGCCAGCAATGGAGCACGAAGCACGGGCATGAAGGGACAAACAGACATGGACAGGATGACAATGAAGGGCATGAGGCATGAGACGTTAGGTCGGCAGCTGCCACGCTACCACTTTATCTTTAGGAGTGCCGACTCAATGTCCAGGCATCACAAAAGGGACTTGGTCCGGTGTTAGGAAGCACAGCCAACGACAACTATTGAGCTACGAAGACTTTAGACCCCAGTTCCACAATCCATCCCTCATAAGTACACGATCGATATGCCCCCCTCCTTTTCATCATTCCGCGACAACCCGAGCCATTTGGGCTCGTCCTCCTGGCATCACAAATAATCCACCCTCGGACACGAGGCATGACTTTGAGAAGCACCCTATTTAGTTTTGTTTCCATCTCTGGGACACAGCCAGGCAATTATAACGGAATGAATCCCAAAAGTCTAGAACATACTTATCGATCCCCACATCCATTGTCGTACCTTTGCATAGTAGTCATCATCACAGAATGGAGTTGTCTTATCAACATGAAAATGTTACAAAACCATTCATGAAATGATCAGCAAACCTATTTATTCTATTTTACTATAACTTGTAGTCTTTACTAGTCCTTCAATAAAAACATTTAGGTTCTTTATTTCTTAACTGGGTACAATTTAGCAAACAATGCTAGTTTTCTTTGCATTGCTGGAATAAAGCAATATAATGATTTTATATATACATATATATATATATAATTTATATATATATATATATATATAACAGTATGTAAACAGCAGTATATTAGACTGTTAGGTTGTTTGGAAGCATTGGTTCTCCTATATCTGATTAACTCCAGATAAGATATTACAAAATGAACACTTGATAATGTGATGAATGCCTATTCATCCAAATATGTAGAGATCAAAATAAGAGAAAATAAGGTAATATGACAAAAGGTATATATGTTCGTAAAAGGAACGAAAGTGTAAAAGAACGAAATATGTAAAAGGAACGAAAGTGTAAAAAGCCCGAAAAAGAGGCCCGAATATGTAAAGGAACGAAAGTGTAAAGGAATGAATATGTAAAGGAACGAGACCCGGAAAGATGTAAACCGGAAGTGATATGTAAACCGGAAACGAGAATGTAAACCGGAAGTGACGTCAGTTGTAGATCACGTGACTGAAAGCAGCCAATCAGGGCTGACCTCTAAGATATATAAAGGGGCGGTGAGGCCCGAATAAACAGAGTTCTTTAACAGTTCTCCTTGTTGTCCCGGAAGTGTAGGCGCAGCATGGCACGAAGGCATGGAGAGCGGAACGGAGACCTGGAGTCCGCGGGGACGAGGGCGCGGCAGGCTTGGCCCCACGCTACCAAACAATAGGCGACCGTCGGCCCGACGGCCCCGCGGACCGGAACCCGAGGTGGACCGCCCTGGCGAGGTGAATGCCGGTCTGGGAGATAGAGCGAGACGAAGCACGGCCTCCCCGTACCCCTACCATAATTTCCCTTCCCCGCAGTCCTCCGTTTGACATCGAGCACCGATTCCCGACCGATTCGCTCAGCCCCCCCCTCGTGCGCGAGGCACGACTCTAAAAACACATCTCGGTTCTTGGCCCGGATTCCCCGTCCGCCCCGAGACCCGAACAATCCCCACGTTCCTCTGCTGTAAGAATCGGCAACCCCGACTTACCAGAGAACGTCACACTGGTGGCAGCGGTGGTGCTGAAATAAGCACATACGGACTTGTGGATACTGAGTGTTTCGTCGATATTGGATGCTCATGGCGACAGCTGCGGTCTTCGATCAGATGGATTCTGACATCGCCTTCAAGGAAGGTGGGGAGGAGAAAGGAGGTGCGAAACCCGAAGTCAAGGGGGAGGACACAACCATCATGGACAGGCGGTTTAACTTTATGGGAACGTCCACCCCGACGGATGAGCAGAATGCGCGGGCTCAACAACAACAGACTGGCCAGGTAGGAGCGAGTTTGAAGAAGTTTAGTTTACGACCGGAAAAGTATGATGGAAAACCGGACTTTGAGGGATGGATCAACCAATTCGAGGAGTATGCAGACTTGGGACGTTGGACGACTGAGGAGAAGGTGGCGATGCTCTTTCTTTCGCTGACGGGAACGGCACGAATGTACTTTGTCGGACTCCCGGACAGGGAACGACTCCGTTACCCGGCGAGGGTAGAGGGGTTGCGTCGGAGGTTCGGTCAGGAAAAGGATACGTGCAATGCTCTGCAAGAATTGGCGGGATTGAAGCGCGTAAAGAACCAAACAGCGAAGGAGTTGGCCGATAACGCCCGGCAGTTGGCGTCGAGAGCCTACTTCTCCAACGACTACGCCAGCCAGGAAAAAGCAGCATTACATGCGTTCCAGGCTGCAGTTGGGGAAGACCTTCAGCTGAAGTGTGCAGAGAAAGGATGCAAGACGTTAGAGGAGGCGGTGGAGGTGGTAGAGATACAGGAACGATACTCACGCCGCCTCTTGCGGGCAGTGAAGCCCGAGGAGGACGCCAATACACAAATCACGGCCTTAAACGGGAAATTGGAGGAGATGATGAAGGAATTGGCAGAAGAACGAGAAGCCAGGAGACAGGCAACGGCCCGGAGAGAGGCGTACAAGAAACGAAAAGAAGACCTGGAATGTCACCAATGTCACCAGAAGGGCCACTTCGCGAGGGATTGCTCTCAGCATCAGGGAAACGGACAGTCGCCGTCGCAGTAAGCGCGGGGCCCCCTTCGGGCGCGGCGAGAGAAGTAGTAGGCATGGGTGAATGTGGACTTTATGTGGCCGGAACGGTAGGAGAGAGTGTCGTCCGTTTTTTAGTCGATACCGGATCTATGATTAGTTTACTGTCGGACCGTCTCTGGAGAGAGTGGGGACGAAAATGGGAAGACCTGGACGGATACGAAGGACGCCTCTGCTCGGTGGATGGTAGTCCGCTGCGGTGCTACGGATGCACGAACCTGGCAGTACGATTGGGAACACGCGTGTTGCAGTGGACATTCATGGTGGCAGACATCGGTAGAGATGAAGGAATCCTCGGAAACGACTTCGCGGTGAAATACCGGCTAACAGTTAAGCCCCACACGAGTGCTGTCTTCCTGCCCGCCGAAGGAGGGGGAGAGGGGGAACGAATCCCAGGAGTAGAACGAAGAACGGATGGGATTCGGGCAGTTACCGTCGGAGGACAGGTCGTGAGAATCGAGGGGACGACGGAAATACCCCCGCTCCAGGTGACCCGAGTAACAATAGTAGCGAGAGTAGACATGGGACAAAGTGGACAGCTGGCTGTCATCACCGGCACTGGATTACCGATGGGACTAGAAGTGATCCCAGGAACGGTGACGTTAGGAGAGGAGAATAAAGTTTGGGTGGCCAACCGAGGGACCGAGAGCGTGAAATTGGAAACCGGCAGAGTCCTCGGAGAAGCCACCTTCGTACAAGAAGTACGAGGTACGGGAAGCGATATAAAAGAACCCCCTGGAGCGCTCATCGAGATGATAGAGGAGGCTAGGAAAGGCCTAACCACGGAGGAAGGCGGAGAACTGGAAAAAGCCATCATGGCCCGGGAACAAATGTTTGCGACCTCGAAACATGAGTTAGGACGGACAAACTTAGTACAACATCGAATTAGTACGGGGGATCAGATGCCGATCAAGCAAAGGGTCAGACGGTATCCGGCCACCAGGAGAGAAGAGGAACGAGCACTGGTGGAGGATATGTTAAATCTGGGAATCATCCAGGAGAGCGGAAGTGCGTGGAGCAGCCCGACCGTCTTGGTGAAAAAGAAAGACGGAGGAACGAGATTCTGCATCGACTATCGAAAATTGAATCAGGCTACAAAAGTAGACGCCTATCCGCTTCCCCGGATAGAGGACAGCCTCAACACCTTGGGCGGAAGCCTATTCTTCTGCAGTCTGGATCTCGCAAGCGGATATTGGCAGGTAGAGATGGCACCCGAGGACCGAGAGAAGACGGCCTTCGTGACTCAAGGAGGGTTATACGAGTTTAAAGTGATGCCATTCGGGCTAGTGAACGCCCCGGCCACCTTCGAGAGGCTGATGGAAAGAATCCTCAGAGGAATTGTGTGGGAGGAGTGTCTAGTATACCTGGATGACATATTGGTCTTCGGGCCAACGTTTGAAGTGACTCTGGAAAGATTGGTACGGATTCTGGACCGATTGAACGCTGCAGGGCTGAAGTTGAAAGCACGAAAATGCAGGTTGTTCCAGAAGAAGATTCCGTTCTTGGGACACATTGTCTCATTCAACGGGATCGAACCCGACCCCGAAAAGTGTCGGCAAGTAACCGAGTGGCCGGTCCCTCGGGATCTCCATGAGGTACGAGCCTTCGTGGGATTGTGTTCATACTATAGGAGACACATAAACGGTTTCACGGAATTGGCTGCCCCCTTGTATGAACTGGCAACAAAAGAGGAGCCTTTCGTGTGGAGCGCAAGACGACAGGAGGCATTTAATGCCATGAAGAGGGCGTTAACAGAGGCCCCGGTATTGGGATTCCCGGAGGAAGAAGGACAATGGTGGCTTGACACGGATGCCAGTGACGTGGGGACGGGAGCCGTGCTATCACAGGAGCAGAGAGGGGAGGAACGGGTAATAGCTTACACGAGCAAAACCCTGGAGTCGAACGAGCAAAAGTATTGTACCACGCGGAAAGAACTGTTGGCGGTGGTGTGAGCTTTGAAACATTTTCGGTGCTACATCTATGGTCAACGCGTCATAGTCCGGACGGATAATAGCGCGGTTAGTTGGCTGCAAAGAAGTAAGGAACCGATGGGGCAGGCTGCCCGGTGGATTGAGATTATCGACTCGCACGACGTGTCGTTCCAACACCGACCGGGTAGGAAGCATGGGAACGCTGACGCGTTGTCCCGGTATCCGTGTAAACAGTGTGGAGAGGAACACGAGGGTACCGAGAAAGTGAGAGTAGTGACGCGGGCCCGGGGGTATGAGCCCGGATGGTCCCCGCAGGAGATGAAAGCAGCGCAGAGGAGGGATCGAGATATAGGACCGATTATCGCACGGATGGAAGAGGATGCAAACCGGCCAGGTTGGGAGGTCATATCTCCGGAATCCCGAGAAACAAAGATCCTATGGAGGCAGTGGGAGAGATTAAGCCTAATGGATGGCGTGCTGCATCGGAAGTACTGGGAATTAGAAGGACATGGTTGG
Source organism: Lepidonotus clava (assembly GCA_936440205.1). Lineage (NCBI taxonomy): Eukaryota > Metazoa > Annelida > Polychaeta > Phyllodocida > Polynoidae > Lepidonotus > Lepidonotus clava. Next base: position 15,030,972 of record OW387138.1, read on the forward strand.
AGGAACCAACTGGTCGTTCCCAGAGGGGAACGGGCCGAGTTGGTGAGGGAATACCATGGAGGCGCAGCAGGAGCGCACCTGGGAGTCGCCAGAACGACGGCCCTGTTGGAACAAGGGTTTTACTGGCCGGGACTCCGAGAGGACGTGCGGAAGGAATGTCGAGAATGTGACTGCGCGTTGCTGAAAAGAGGACGAAGAAGACGGGAGCCGCTGCATCAATATATAGTAGGGGAGCCGATGGAACGGCTGGCCATGGATGTTTCGGGCCCGTACCCAGTCACGAAACAAGGAAACAAGTACTGCCTGATGGTGGGGTGCTATTTCACCAAGTGGCTGGAGTGTTTCCCGATCCCGGATCAGAAGGCAGTAACGGTAGCGGACAAGCTGGTTGAAGAAGTAGTAGCACGGTATGGCGCGTTTCGGGAACTACACTCGGATCAAGGCACGAATTTCGAATCCGAGGTGGTGGCTCAGGTCTGTGCACTGTTTGGAATCCACAAAACAAGAACGACGCCGTACCACCCCCGGAGCGACGGATACATAGAACGAAGTTTTCGCACTTTGGGATGCTGTCTGAAAGCTAGCTGCCGAGCGACAGGCCGGGAATGGGATGAGATGGTCCCGCTCGTGATGATGAGCTATAGAGCAACGCCGCAAGCCAGCACGGGAGTGACACCGAACATGATGATGCTGGGCCGACAGACCATGATGCCGCGGCAAGCGATATATGGGAGACCTCTAGGACCGGAGGAGGAACCTCGACGGGTGGGCGACTACGTGGAAAGCCTGGAGAAAGGGCTAGTCGCGGCCTATCGGGAGGCCCGGGCAGGGCTGAAGCGAGCCGCCATTCATCAGAAACACGAGTACGATGGAAAGGTGACTCGGCGGGAATACCACGCCGGAGAACTGGTCTGGGTGCACGACACGGTGGTGGATAGGGACAAGGGAACGAAGTTGCGCTTTCCATGGATAGGCCCTGCACTGATCGTTAAGGTGCTTGACCGAGGACGGGTGGTAGTACGGAAGAAACGAGGGAAACCGGGGGGGTGGTCCATGTGGACCGCCTGGAACCCTACCGAGGACACGCTGCGCCAGCCTGGATGGTAGCTGACCAGCAAGGATACGAGGCTGCACAGTAGATGCTTGGGGTGGGGCGCGATAGGGCACGTACGGAAGCGGGGTACCCCCTTTTTGTGATGAAATCGTTCTCGTGTCTCGATTCCGCAGGTGGAAGAGGACCAAGGGAACGACCAAATAGGCGCTACACAGAAAGGCTTTGGCCAAAAAGGACTGATCAACCTGGGGCCATTGAGTCGGGGCGGTGCGTTGACCACTACAGTAGGCGTGCAGGTCGTTAGGCTGTAGAGAATTGCTACCTAGCTGAAGATTGGTTCTCTTGCAGATGTAATATAGGTGGGAAATGCAGGGTTGGAACGAAAAACGGCGTTCTGGAGCCACGGCGGCCCGAATGTCTAAAGTAGTCCCACGTAGCCGCTTTCCGGTCAGTCCGAAGGAACCACGGCGTGGAAAAGATGGTTGGATTACAACGAAAGACAGACCCGGCGGCAAGCTGACGAAGACTTTTGAAGTAATGCTGACTTGGTAATACCGCGTTACAGCGTCCAGGAGACCGGAGGAGAGTAGATGCGGCACTCTCGGGAACGCCGGAAGAACGAACGGACGGTTGTAAAAGGCGAGGCCTGAAACGAGGACGGGCTTTAAAGTAGGTCGTAAAAGAAGTAAAGATGACAAAGAGAACGGGGCGGCGGCAAGAGGATAATAACGACGAGCCCCTGTGTTCTCCGGGAAGTGTGCGGAAGCACTGTGAGGGCCAGGTGACAAGGCAAGAGGAGGCGACAGAGATGAAAGGACCGAGGACATCCGGTGGGGCAATAAAAGGCCTAGGAAGAAAAACGCGCAGACGGCGAGGGGCCGCGAGGTAAACGGCAGGCAGGGCGGTGACCAGCGGCGGGCCCCGGGGACCGGAAATAGTAGGGGGCGCCACCGCTGAAGTGGTTGGTGAGCTTGACGCTAGGGGTCACTAGTGCAGGCCACGCCCACTTCCGCCTGCGGCGGCTATAAAAGGCAGAGCGCTCGCCGGAGCAGGTCATTCTGGTCAGCCGATCAGAATTCATCACATCGCAGACGAGCAGACCAAGCTAGGAGAAAAACAGAGAAGTGAGACGAGCAGCATCACCACGAGGCGGAAACGAAGAAGGCTGACGGGACGAGCTTCGAGTTTGGAACGAGGCCCGAAAGCCCGGAAAATAGACGCGATGAGCGGACAGTGTTGGGAAGGACAGTGTCGCGGAAAGGAATTCAAACACCTGGCCAAGCACATCCGAGGCCAGCACGACGGAGTACGAAAACAATACTACATGTGCCCGGTGTGTTCGAGCCGAGCATATTCGACACACCAGGACTGGAAAAAGCACATGTGGGAATCACACGAAGGAAACCTGCTGAGAGGGATGCCGAAACAGGACCCCCTTCTGAGGCTGGAGTATGCTGCGGCGTTCGCCTTGGATCCGAAAGGACGACCGCCGTACACCAGTTCCGCTCCTGGAGACGAAACGGCGGCCCGGGTAGCTGATTTGGAACATGACTACGCTGTGCGTCATCCGGAGGGATTTTACCGCCCCGAGAAAGCGGTGGACAAGGAAGCACCGGAGAGGCAGCGGCGGAGGATTCGTGTACCATATTACCCGAGGGCTTCAAGAGGGTCCGATGACAGCGACGCCGAGCAGCCTGAGCAGGAAGCAGCAGAGGAAGAACCGGAGGCCGAGGCCGGCGAGGGAGCCCAAGCAGCCAAAGCAGCAGGGAAGGGACCCTTGGCCGGAGTAACGGAACAGTCGACGCCCACGCGCCGTTCCCCTCGGAGGGCCGCGAAAGGGGTGCGGAAGGAAATCACCGAGTCGCCGCGAAGCGCAAGCCGGGCTGTGATCAACCCGAAACCGCTCCTGACAGGAGAACAAGTGGCTGGAATAGTACAAAGTCAAGTGAAGAAGTTAAACGCCCAGGGAGAACCGCGGGAGCCGAGAGGACGAGGACTCCCCGGCAGAGGACTCCCGGGCAGAGGAAGAGGAGGAAGATCCACGCCAGCCCCGAAGCCAGGTGGCTCGGGAATACCACCAGGGGCCGAGGTGGTGGAATTAATAAGTTCGTCAGACGATCAACGTCCGAAAATTAAGGGAGAGGAGGAGGAGCCTCCAGCCTTCAAGCGACCCCCGGCACAAGGATCCACAGCGGAGGAGCCGTCCCGGAAGAAAAAGTGGAAGAAGGTGAAGAAAACCCCGAAAGAACTTGAAGAGGGAACGAGCTCGGACCAATCAGAGTCGGGCCGGAGTACGTCAGTACGAAGCGATCGGTCCTTGGTCATCGCCGAGTCAAGTAGCGCAGGAGAGCTGGGACCATCGCAGCCCGAGACCTCGACAGGATTAAAACGAACCACGGGACTAGAACCACCTTGTAGCGACGCGCAGTTTACTATGATGACGGTCCACAAGAAGTCGGTTGTTTATGAGTCGCGACACCCGAGGTACCCCGGGTACCTAAAAGGAACGATGAACCGGGAAGGAGCGTTCAGGGGTTACCGAGAGGCGAGAACAGACCGGGAGCTGGAGGACAGTATTCGGGACGCGAAGGAGGGCCGGTTGGCGGAGAGAGAGGCGTTGTACCTAGGAAGGTTCATCTTTGAAATGGCGGAAAGACAAGGACTGAAACCATCGGGCCGAGTTGAAAAAGTGAAGTACGTTCGACACGCGGTCAAGACCGGGGAAACGGCGTCGATGGCTTCAACGCAGCCGTTGTTCTCAACCCCTACCCAGACGAGGGCGGACTCACCCCTGGAGAAGATGCTATACAAGCAGCCAGTGGTACCGCCCCCGGGACTGAAGCGGATGAGGGACATCCTAGTGGCACCGGATACGCCGGAGACACGAATGGCTGTAGAAAATTTGACCTGAACCAGTCTGGGAAGTTCGTTCTTTGGGTCGCAAGCATCGGAAGAGACCCCGGGACCGCCGTCACCGGAGAGGATGAGATCGCCACCGGGACCGGACACCCCACTTAAGGACGAGGACAAGGATGGACGAGCACTACAACCACGAGTTATGGTACATAGACTGAAAATACCGGCTGCTCAATCCATGGATACAGAAGTGGAGGACTCGGAAGACATGGAGTTGGGACAGGCCGAGACCAAAAGGCACGAGCAAGACAGGCAAGAACTGGACGAGTCGGGGGCGGCTTCGGACTCAGTATTCGGGTCCATGGGGATGGAGACACCAACGGCGGGACCATCCGGAGAAACGCCACGACTCCGGTTGTTAAGGACGCAAGCCATTCAACAGGTCTTGCAGGGACACTTTCCGGTAACGGCACGGGCAGTACGAGACTGGGACGCCGAGGAAGCAATCAAGGTGCAACTGGCGTGGCCTCCTAGACAGGTGCGAAGGATGACGGCCAAGACGAGAGCGATGGCTTCAGCATCAATGGCGTTCCTGATGGCGCTGGAAACGGGCCGCGAGCCAGAGACGTTCGACGAGGCAATGGCACAGTTCCCGACGGCAGCGCTGGGGCCGTTTACCCGAGAGTTACCAGGAGTCGACAGGTTAATTAACGAACATAACCGGACCGTCCAGTTGGCTCAGACTTTAGTGTTGTACAAAAACGAGGACCAGTTAGACGATTTGTTACAGACGACGAGGGAGGTAGAACAGCAGAGCAGACTAGTGGACCAACTTCTCAAGCTCCCGGCCAGGGAGGAGAGGCTGCTTTTACCGGCCCGACGTCAGGAAGAAGGATGAAAAGCCACGAAGAGGAGAGAACGGTGTATGCTGCTCAGAGTCCTGTACGGAAGATAGCGCGACGGAACCAGAAGCGGAAAATGGCGCGTCGTGAGTTCGGGTGAGGAGGGATTACGGGGCGTTGGCTCCTCACCCATAATGTCAAACCCCCAGGGAGAGGACCGGACCGAGGTGGAGGTACCTGAGCCACACAGGAGTCCGAAGCCCGTATAAAAACTTTCCTGGAGACCGCTGGACGAGCCCGAACTTTCCTTTAAAAACATGGGGAACGGACTGGCGGGCTCGAATGTTCTCATTTGAAGTATTCTTACCAAAACAAACCCGGTAGTTTCTTCATGGGAATCTTCTTCTTGCGGAATTGAACGAAACCGCATGTGTTAGGAGGCGTTGATCGTAATCAACGAGCTGGAGGGTCCATGTATGGAACAAACTTACCAAGCCTGCGGGGCAGTACGGAACGGGAGGAGGCGCTCAGAGGAAAAGAAAGTGTGTAGCCGTTCCATTTCTTCCCAGTAATCATCAAGAGCCCCGTTGCGTTGGTTGGGACCAAGCAGGTTGAATAGGACCGTCCGGTCGCGGAAATTGGAAAGATAGCGGGCCGGGCGGCCCAGGGAACGAGAAAAAGGATAGTGACGGAATGTCGGAGCGAGAGTCACTTGGTCGGGGGGTCGGACGGACACCCGGCACCCGTCCGAGTGACCAAGAGGAACGAGAGTAAAACAAGGAGGTGGAATCGAAGAAAGGAACTCGGAACGAACGAACAGTATTGTGTAATTCTTGAGTCGACGGTCGTGCCGGGGTAAATAGGGTACCGGTGGACCGGCGACTCGCCGCTGGAGGAAAGGCTGGCACGGGCCAAGACTCGAACTCTTCTCCTGTGCTGCCTTGAGGGATCTGGAGGCGAGTGAAGAACGACCTCTGTCCTCTAGCGGCACCAAAAAACGAACTTTCCACGGCTCGTCTGGACTTCTTCGGGCTTCGACCGTCTTGATTTTGGATGGATCGCTCAGAATGTTGGACCGGATGGGCCCGGATTCATCGTACCACCATCTTCTGTGTTTCCTTGTCTTCAGCCTCTTGCCGCATACGGAGAGTAGTAGAGTGGAATTTTTCGACCTGGATGCTGGTTTTAGCATGCCAAGACCGAGGCAGCGAGTCGTGCAAGGACTACGACGAATTGTAGATGTCTCCCGGGGGACCGGGGTGCGAGCAGGGACGGTAGCTGAAAGGCCCTCGCTCGTGCCCCACTAAAATAATACATAAACCAAACGAAGTTAATAGACTTACTACTTTATATATTAATACCTTACCTGCAGTAACGACCGTGACTGCTTCCATGTCATACTTCCTGATGTCTTCTTCCCGACGAACGGAACAAAATAGTCTTTGAAACATATAGGGAGATGTTGATTGGAACGACGGCTTCGGATGCCTCGATAGGCGAACAAGGTGGTCTGCAAAGAACGATGGAAGCTATCCTTCATCCCTGCCTTGGAGTTTGATGTCGGATGAGTTCTTCTCTAGATCCGGTATTTTGAAGCCGGCTGAGATGGGCCCGTTCCGTGTCTCAAAGGTGGACGTCGGGTGCAGATCCCAGTTGAAGTCTTCCATCTTCTCTTTCTACAACTTCTCCTTCTAAAAACATTCTCAACTTACCTACTTCGAACCGCCGTACCTAGGAGCAGCTCGGAACGACTCGAAGCTGTTGTCCCGGCGCGTGTCAAAGGCGTTCAAGTGGCTTCATGTAGATGGGCATGGCACCGATGAAGACTGTGGCCTTACCCCAGAATCAAACCAAACCAAACTTACCTTAAATACGAACTATTTGTTAGTATTACTTCTCAAGAAAATCGTCAATGAACATGGTCCTTCGGGAGGAAGAAAAACTTAGTAAGCGGAGCGGGGCCCGAGAGCCCGAAAGACGAACGAGGGCCCGAGTGCCCGGAGTAGGAATCCTCTTCTTAGAAAATCATCTCATCAGTAGAACGAAGGAGCCTCCCTCTCGCCCCAAGAAGGATTGTCTTCCTACCGTTGCTCACGGGGGGGGAGGGATGAGAGGCGCCGGCTCCTGTCATCAAAGAAACCTCATCAAAAAGAAAACTGTCTACTCATCAGGTCTCCGTTCCGGTTGTTGTTGTGCCACTTGGGCCCGAAACGGTGACGAAATACCCTATTAACTACATTGAACTCCTTCTCAGATATCTTCCTTTGCCTCTAAAGTCTTTGAGTGTGTCGGCGTGGTCGAGAGCCGATCGTCTTCTACAAACTGGTGCTGGGTTAACCACGAGGACATGTGCCACAAAAGACATTCCGTTCGTTCCTGCACGGAAAACGGACACCTCATCAACAATTAATAATTCCAGTCTTCACATACTTACCTTCACCTCAACTCCATCCAGAGTTTCATTGTGACCGGTGGCACGAACTGCACGGCGCCATCTGCTGAAGCTTCCTCTTGAGGCTTTAACGTTTGAACTAAGTTCCTCTCCACATCCAGTGCCATTTCTTCTTTGGAACCGTTGGGTACCTCGGCCTCTGGCTCGAACATGTTGTCCTTGCCAAACGTGAAAAGGCATTGGGAGGCTCTGAATGCCGAGGCGACCGAGGGCACGAAGTCCAAAAAAGAACATTTCTTTCTACAACAGTCCTTCTACAAAAACTTCAGTCTTTCTACAAAACTTCATCTTCAAATCATCATCATCTAAAGAACGCAGAGAAGAGTGATAACCGGGAGGACGAAGGGTCACGACCGGCCCTTGCCTCCGGGCAGGAGAGTTGCGATCGACTCTCTGCCCAAAAACAACGGAGAACATCTGGACGACGAAAAACGGACAAAAGGTCGAGAGGACTAAGGGTCACGACCGATCCTTGCCTCTGGGTGGGAGAATCACGACCGAGTCTCCGCCCGAATTAGGGAAACGTCTGGACGACGACGGAACGGGGGTGTTGCGGGTCACGACCGACCCATGGCCCCGGGCAGGAGGACCACGACCGGTCCCTCTGTCCTAACGAGGGTAGGGCGAGGAAAAACGCCGAGGGGCTAAGTACATAGAGCCCAGAGGAGAGGAGCGGGGACGACGGGGTCACGACCGATCCCCAGTCCCGGGTGGGAGAGCCACGACCGGCTCGCTCATCCTAAGACGGAAAAGGCGCAGTACGGGTCCTAATAGACCCAGGATACGAACTATGACGGAGAAATATGTATATAAGAGACTAGGATATGTAAAACGAATTATATGAACTTTACCGAAAAGCGAGATAACGAAAAACGAAGAACGAAGAAAGAAGAAAGAAGAAAAATAAGAATTAGCCGGATAGGCCCCGGGGGCCCTCCGAGGTAGACCGGAGAGGACAGAGGGTGACACTTCCTCCTCTACCGATAAGGAGCGTAGGATTGGTAGTTAAAAATGTTTCTGGTTTTAAAGTATGTCCTGTTGCTGTATGAACTGCTTTGAAATTTTGTAAGACGTGTTTTCCCACCTTTCAAGAAGGTGCGGGAGGGTGTGATGAATGCCTATTCATCCAAATATGTAGAGATCAAAATAAGAGAAAATAAGGTAATATGACAAAAGGTATATATGTTCGTAAAAGGAACGAAAGTGTAAAAGAACGAAATATGTAAAAGGAACGAAAGTGTAAAAAGCCCGAAAAAGAGGCCCGAATATGTAAAGGAACGAAAGTGTAAAGGAACGAATATGTAAAGGAACGAGACCCGGAAAGATGTAAACCGGAAGTGATATGTAAACCGGAAACGAGAATGTAAACCGGAAGTGACGTCAGTTGTAGATCACGTGACTGAAAGCAGCCAATCAGGGCTGACCTCTAAGATATATAAAGGGGCGGTGAGGCCCGAATAAACAGAGTTCTTTAACAGTTCTCCTTGTGTCCAGACGTGTCTTCTTCCCTTGAACAACTGCTGAGATGAGCCGATACGGGTTAATTAACCAGGAGTTAGAGTAAAATAGTCGAAGTTCGAGATAAAGAGGAGAAACTTAGGGTAGGGGCCCGGCGGCCCGAGGAACGAGAACGAGGAACGGAGGACCGAAGTAGGGCACGAAGGCCCGAAACCGTCCCGGAAGTGTAGGCGCAGCATGGCACGAAGGCATGGAGAGCGGAACGGAGACCTGGAGTCCGCGGGGACGAGGGCGCGGCAGGCTCGGCCCCACGCTACCAAACAATAGGCGACCGTCGGCCCGACGGCCCCGCGGACCGGAACCCGAGGTGGACCGCCCTGGCGAGGTGAATGCCGGTCTGGGAGATAGAGCGAGACGAAGCACGGCCTCCCCGTACCCCTACCATAATTTCCCTTCCCCGCAGTCCTCCGTTTGACATCGAGCACCGATTCCCGACTGATTCGCTCAGCCCCCCCCTCGTGCGCGAGGCACGACTCTAAAAACACATCTCGGTTCTTGGCCCGGATTCCCCGTCCGCCCCGAGACCCGAACAATCCCCACGTTCCTCTGCTGTAAGAATCGGCAACCCCGACTTACCAGAGAACGTCACAATAAGGTATTTTTACGCATATATATAACACATAACTAACGTAACAAGTCATTTTTTGAGTTCGAAATTTCTTATTGCCTTTTTGGTTATCTGTTATAGATGCATATGCACAGTATTATGCTTATTAATATGGATTGCAGAATGGTGAGTGACAAACTTGTTGAGGTTAATCAACTAAAATACCGTTCCACAAATGCTATTGTACTAGTGTTGAAGAAGTATATTGAGATTCTTTTGATAATAAACAGTGACAAATGTATGAATCTAAACAATGAGTTGATTTCCATTAGTCTTAGCATTGAGTGTGATATTTCTTTTCAATTTTTGAAGTATACCAGATTACATGGACTTAGTTTAGTTAGTTGTTACCTTCAATCTATTAATAGAACACTAGTTTGAAAAAAAATAGTTGCAGAGGTTTCTGTATTTCCATGGTGTTTTGCCTAAAGTGTACGGTACACAGTCATCTGCATACATAATTAACCTAATTTATGACCTAATTTGTACACGCATCGTTCATATATAAAAGCCTAACTATAAAAAGAGGGGGAAAAGAAGTGTATGTGTATGTGTTTAAATGAATGCAATTCTAGTATTTAGCCTATACACAAGGTGACCCCTATCTTTTAAGCCCCATACCCACTAGGCGATTTTACCATCGCTGGGCGACAGACGACTGGGCAAATCAGCAGTGAAATCACTGGGCAATCACAATTGCCAGGCGATTCTCTGTGGGTATGATTCACATTCTGGGTGACAGGCGATGGATGACGGGATTGCCATCAAAATCGTCAGTGGCCCATTGCACAATGGGTTTCTTAGCAACGAAAATAATGTCATTAACGAAACTTTTCATTGTTACTTTTTTCGTGATATTTTCTAATTTTCTAATTTTTTCCCTTTTAATAACAATTTACAGAATTCAATTTCATACATTAGAACCAGAGATATTGCAAATTCGTAACAACGAAACATTTCGCTGTTAAGCAAAAGTTCGTTATGCTATCCTTAATGTTACCATAACAATGAAATTCTATTGTGCAACGGGCCACAGGAAAATCACCGGGAAATTATCAAACTTGCCTGATATTCCAGTAGCCCAGCGATGACGACGGCAATTATCCACATCACCTGTCGTCTGTCACTGCGCTAGAGTTGCTTAGTAGGTATGGGGCTTAAGAGATCCTGTATCTGCTCATGGTGATTTAAGTAAAGAATATCTCAATATAATTATTTCTGTAAGATATCATTTTCACAGAGACTAGTAGTCAATGATCCATCATCATTGTCCACATGCCTGAGTCAAACATCATGAACTAGTATAATGGACTATTTTCAGACGATTATGAGATTATATCAAGGTCATATCAAACTGAAAGTCTTTCCTTTCATTAAAATCATTTCGGAATTTCAAACCCTGGTTGATTGCAACTGAACATAAACGTTTGATTCACTTTATAAGATGTGTACACAGACTGATGAAAACACATGACAGGAGCTCCAGGGTTAGCATGTAATCCAGGGGCAGATCTATATAGGGGTCCCCCCCAATATTTTCTGAAAATCTGTCATAATTCAATTCTCCCTACCACGGATAGCTGGTTTACAGTATTTTAAGCACCTGCAGGCTAATTTGGACTGATTTTGTCGACAAAATCTGTGGAAAAACTATAGAAAATAAGCAAATAATTGTCATATATTCGTCTACAATGAATGAATTGTCAAACTACTCAGGAAATATTAGTGGATATGGATACTAATTTAAAAAATAATGATGACTAGTTTTTCACAATATTAATCTACAAATAATGATACAATTCATGAAAATTCCTATGCTAAAGCCTTGGATCTTGTCGACATATTACCCAGCATGCACCCTGTTTTAGGTTAACCTGCAGGTAAAACTCAGGAAAAAGGCTATCCGTGGTTGGGAGAATTGTCCACCAGTTTGCTTACAATTTCCTGAAATGAGTTTCCTATAACCGGATTAAGGTTTATAGGTTTACGCCCACTACTAATTTCTGACTCTTTAAACCCCATAGATTGAATTTCTCAACTGCTGTACTTCCCCCAAATTCCCATGGATTTCCCTGCCGCATTCCCTATAGACGTTGTGCACATGACGTCACATCTCTCAAATTGGGATGGACGCCATATTGGTGATCAATTTAAATTTACTGTTAGTTACATTTCAAAAGCATCTATGTTGTACATTTTTGTCTATTTTATCAAAAGAAATCTTATCAAATAATAATTAACAATCAATTTCTATAAATTGTGGATATATTTCAACACCATGTGGTTGTGGAAACCACGTGGTGATCACCAAAATCGGGTCACGTGACCCTGTCTGCACAAGGTCTATATTTCTGGTAATGTCTAAAGTTTAAAGGTTGACCCATCCCTAATCGTCTAGGTTAGAGACAGCTAGCGTAGAGCAGTGAATAGCAAAAGAGATCAGCTTTCAAATGATATATTGTTTTACCGCTATTGTACGTTATATGTACTCAAGTGTTTTCAATGGAATGATATGGAAAAGTATGGGAAAGTCGCCGTTTTTCCAGGCGGATTAGGGAAATTCGGGTCTAAAGGGTTAAGATTGATCGGCATATGGAATACAGGATAAAGTCTCAAAATACGTTCATATGGGTACAAACACAATTATTTAGCTTTCCTATTTAATAGATTTTTTGCCAACAGAATATATTGCGATGGTTGATACTGGCTGACTACAAATTTAAGCTCAATTCTTAAATGTGCGAAAACTTTGTATTTCTTTTAAACACAGCCAAATTTAGAATGAAGGATAGCACAATGTGTTTTAATGATCAAGTTGAAGTGACAAGTTAATTCTGACGCTAATTGCAGCTGTCAAGAGTGCAATTTGGCAGCGAGATAAAATGGATGTGTCAAAAGTCATTTGCAAGGTACAGACTAGAATTCTAACTGATCACTTTAAAAGCGAGTTCTATAATTATAAGCCAAAATAGAGATTTGTCACTGCACGGCAGTTCTCGGACAAGAATAATTATCGTGCTGTGTATGTTAAAACCTTTGAGGCATAGACATTTACATTTAGAGATATTTTAAGTATGTATGCATCAAAGGAGAGTCTACTTTTTTCCGAAAATAATTATGTCTATGTTGTACAAATCTAATGTATACATTAGGAAAGAAGGGTTTTCGGGGTTTTTAATTGTTAAGGGCTTCCGTATGCATTAAGTACATGTATACACACATTTGCATCAGGGGGTAAGCAGTCTCCAATTTTTCAATATACGTGTGTAGATACACAATGAAAAGTACCAGTCCCAAAGCCTTAAGGCCATATTCCACTTTGCGGCGTTTTGCTTGCTGTGGCCGTTTTACTAGTGGTGATTGGCCCCACCGCAAGTAAATCAGGGCACCGCAAGGTGGAATATAGAAATTCCTTGTGGTGGTACTAGCGGTGGTGCTTGCGGTGGCCAAACGCTAGCACCACTCCAAATAATGTTATATTCTTTTATATGGTTCTAAACATTTTTTGGTGCTTTTTTATGATTATAATATGATTTTTATGATTTTTTAATGATTTTATATTAATAGTTTACAATGATTTTATACAATTTTCTATTGAATGCTTGCAGTGGGAGAAACGAACATGTTCGTTTCTGAAACTTAAATTGCTTGCGTTGGGCAAAAATATCACCTCTAGTGGTCACCCACCGCATAGTGGAATATGGGCTTCATACCCATATGGAAATCTACAGTCTGCAGATTATGTGTTTGAATCATCCATATCAGTATGTGTTATTGAAATTTACATGTCTGATTTGAATCGTCATAAAATAAGGCTTAGTAGTAGTAGAAATTCAATTAATAATCAACTAATTTCACTCACTGGTTCAGTCCAGGAGGTGTAAATCTTAAAGGGTTCCTTGCATTAAATTTTGAAAGGCTTATTTTCTATTTGATTAAGTTCTCTCGGGTGTTTCAAAAGTATTTAAAAGGGAAAAAATGGAAAATGTCAAAGTATTAGGAAATCATAGAGGAAAGTAAATAAAATGTGAGAATTCCCTAGTTTTTTGGCTTTCAGTTCTGTCCTTGCTATGCTTTAACAAAGGGAAATCCATTTCAAAGTAAGTTGGGAATTTCATGTAACTGAATGAATTTAGGTGGGTAAATGAAGTATTTATAGCCTGCATCTGGCCTAATATAGATAATTAACCTACAGCTAAAATTCCTTTATGTACACATTGGAGAGTTGGGGATTCCCCTTTCTTGAAAGCCAGGGATTCCCAATTAAAGTCCTTCTGACATCACAAATTATGGGATTTTCCTTAAAAATACATGAAAATAGACCAAATATTAAAGTCTCATAACTGTGTCTATGTTTGAAATATCCCTAAAATATTTCTAGCATTACTAGTTCTTCATGCATATTCCATGCTCAAAGACTTTCATTGATATTGAAAAATATGTATTTTCTAATTATGTGCGATGAACCCTTTCAGTATTTTTGAAGACATATTAAACTAGGCCTGACATTTACTCTGTATAGTTTTACAATGAACTCTGTACAGTTAGTACAGGCCCTCATACTGTACAGTTTTTCGCTTCATAATGTAATTTGTGATTTGTTTTCGGAAGAGTTAATATATGAAGAAAAAAGAATGATAAAACAATTTACTAGCCCAAAGACCGTCACAGCCAATGATGTAGCAATGTATCTGGCTGAAGTAAGTTGCAGCCAATGATAAAACAATATACTGGCCCAAAGTCAACAATAGTCAATGATGCAGTAATATACTGGCCCTAAGGCTGTAATTACAATATGCATCGGGTCTGTTTTCACATTGGGTAATGTTGCCCAATGGGAAGGACTTGCATTAGGGCCATATTAAGACCATATTACACTATGCATTGGGTTGCTACTTACCAATGTTACCCAATGCAAGCTATATTATACTATAGTCCAGGTGCCTATGTCAAAAAAAGAGCAAATGCATGTTTTGGTTAAAATTGATCTTAACTGTACCTAGATTAATTCTTCTGACCCTCTAGTGTTAGGAGAGTTTTGGTGGCATTTTTTCCTTTTGAATATAAGTGTCAGATATTGACCGATCCATAGATAAAAGATTATCTTGGTAGAAAGACCTTCTGAATGAAACATAAAACTTTACATAAGCCCCTGGAACTACTACATGTTTTGGGTGACATTGGCTCACATTGCGTCGCATTTCATTATGAAATGTGTTAGTAAAATAATATGAATCAGACGCGTTGGGTGTCAGGACCCAACACAAACATAGACCCAATACATAGTGCAATATGGCCTTAACAGCACCAGATCCAGGATTTTTTAAAGGAGAGGTGGTGTGCTATTGGAATTTTGTTTCTTAATGACTTTTTGGCTGAATATTACATTAAAAAGGTCTAAATTTGTTTAAGAAAGGGGGGATGCCTCCCTAAATCTGCCACTGCTGTAGACCGTCGCAGCCAATGATATAACAATATACTGCCTGAAGACAGCCACAGCCAGCGATATAACAATGTATCCGGCCAGAGTCAGCCGCACCAATGATAAAACAATGTACTAGCCCAAAGAACCGTTACAGCCAGTGATATAACAATGTATCCGGCCGGAGTCAGATATCGCATTGTTTCACGAGTTCTAATTACCTTACGCAAAGCATGTCTTTATGTCCTTATCCGACGTATGACAGAGTAAAGCCTTCCGCACGCAGAGCACATTATTGGGATTAGTTCACAACTTTCTGAGAATAATAGGATTAGCATGACTGCTGGGGATTATAGATACAAAGTCTCTTCGGACGGAAATTACTGTGCATGGGCTGCCTTTGAAACACTTTCTTAATAAGGTATTGGCAGGAACAGACAGAGACAAAGATATCCAAGGGGTTCCGAAACTAAACCTCCCATTTTGGTTGGGATACAAAATGTAATATATTTAAAAATGGCGTGCAAGTGGAGGTGACTATGCAGCTTTATAGTATTTTAGTTTAAGTTCAAAATTTGTTATTAGCCGCTGATTGTTGCAAGGCGAACTTTCTTTTTTCTTTTTTTTTTTTTTTTTGCAGGCCTAGGTTTGTAAGGGTTATATCTGGTGCTATATCAATTAAAACCAATTTGGGAAAAATAATGAAATATAGGTATAGGTTTTCATATCACAGAAAAAGTTTTATTTCTAATTCTCCGAAGTTTTATTCCTCTATTTCCTTCAGGTAAATCAATAGAATTGATTGTTTCAGATGTTTTACCTTTAAGCCCCAGGAGTTATTTGAATAGAACGAAGTCTATGTTAAATCGGGCTTTAGATCATCGAATTAATTGATTCAGGTTGGAGTAAAGATGCCAATAGGAAGACGGATAATGATTGATGAGAGTGCCACCTAGTGTTTTCCAGTTCAATATCTGATGCAACACCTGTATTAAAAATGCCTTTTTGGTGTTTGGACTCACAAACTAGGGTATTACAATACCGCCAATCTGAAAAATTTGTATTGCAGTTTCCATGCCAAATCATAACATAAAATCATCTATTAAGCCATCTGTTTCCAAGATCAGGTGGATTTCTTTGCACCCAAATCTGAACACTTAAGAAGCAATCAATACCAACCAAGATCATCCGCATGGCGACACAGATATTCTAATTAAAGTTCCATTATCCCATTGGTGGAAGGATGACAAGCCCATTGTAGTCCACCAGAGCCAGGCTGCAAGGTCCTCAAACCAATCAAGATAAGAATTAATTATTGTTTAGCCAAGCAGTTGCTTCAGAAAGATGCCAAAGTGCCATTCACTTTCAATAATGAACTTTAAAAGAGTGTTAATTGACAGCCTAGACGTCACAGACCCAGTGAGGCTCCAGATAATTCATAGCCCTAATGGAATCCATTGCTCACCCACCCTGGAATTGCAGCTATGAATTATAGCTATTGCTCTTGCAGATTAAGCAATGGCCACTGCTGAGAATGAGCAATTCCTTCCTTTTAAGGTGTGAGATTAGTATTGCAGTCTTTGCCATGATGAAATTCGTCGGATTGCTATCTAGACTCCCAGTTAACCAGTAACTCAACCTGCTTTCCTGCTTGGCAAGGCTGAATCCTAGGGTCCTGTTTCCCCCTTTTTTAAATCTCTTTTTAGTGGGGATTTTGAATATAAAATGAGGGTAAATGATGCATGTAGTCAAAGGGTCGATACAGGATTTCCAGAGAAAAAGGGTGGTTAAACATAAAGATAATAATATGAAAACATTGCCTATAGTCACATGAAAATGTGTGGCATTTTCTCTTCGTTTTTCAGTGGAACGGTTCACCAAGGGTAAGAGTATATCATAGTGTTCTAATCAAATCCCTTTGATTCTTTATAAAATAAGGTCACAAGAACCAAATCGATCATTTCTTATCCCTTTCTAAAAGCCCGACTCCACCTTTACTCCCGATTTAGCATTTCTCTACTGCCTTCCCTCTGCCGGTTACAAGTAAGAACTTAATATTTTAAAGCATAGCATTAAATAGTGATCGTGCTGGGAACTTTCTTTGGTGCTGTTACCTGCAGGTGCAATGTGTAGAAGAAAGTGGATCAAAATCTGCCAGATATCATCTTCAGGAATAGAAATAAATTGCGATTAAAGATACCTTTTAAAAATAAGGGTGTTGAAAAGTCTATATCATAACTGTATACATTTGGATGAATCAGTTGAATGTTCAGGTGAAAAATTTAGTGAATAGGCTTATGGGTGGCTTTAAATGAAGGATAAGAGGCAGACATTTAACCATGTTCACATTACATAAATATAATTGTGAAGTGTAAATGAACATCCAACTCGACGACAGTATAAGTTGAAAAGTTGACTTTTATTTAGTAAGTGATTGACTGAATCAAAATAAATATATAGATATAATTGATAGAATATTTTGTATCTTATTACTATATCATATTGAACAAACTCTGCACGTAGAGTTTTTCAGTTAAATAACTAGAATACATCCGTTTTTGTAATCATTTCATTCATTTTTATCGTGAATTTCTCTGTATGAAATATATGTTACACATCATCAGAAGAATTTAATGTAAATAGAGAGATGATGGACTTTTCATTACCAATATGTTGTATCAACCAATCCACAAGAGTCAGTCCTGTATCCTTATCTGTTCAACTTATAAGGTTATAGAGTCAGTAATCATGATACAGTTACTGTCGCCAAGGGTTAATGGAACAAGAGGCATCACTACAGCAGCACTATAGCACTGTTATTGAAAACCCTTAGGGGAAAGCTGTTTTCATTTGCTTACCTAAGCTTGCAATACCTCATGCTCTAAGCCCACGTTATCAAAAGAAGAATATCACTTCTGCTTGTTTACCAATATGTGGACAAGTTCAGAGGTATATTCCAGTGATTGTGTATCCTAATCTGAGATACTTAATTGGACAATTTGTATTCCTATATGCCCTGACTTTACTGTAGGCAATTCATGAATTCCAAAAGTTATGAATTACTGGTAAATCACTAAAGTATCAATAATGGACACAAGCACAAAGGGGGCCGAAGTACAACTTTAGATAGGTCTATTATTAGCACAGTCACATTACCATTTCCACATCTGGTTTCATGATAATTATTTCTTTATACAAATTATTGATTATTGGTGTTAACCTTTATAGTTATCAACAAATACCAGGCTGCTCTGTTCATTTGAATGCCACATAGTATGTGCCATGGACTATATTATTTTAACCTCCATACGCACACAGAAAGACTTCATCCAGTCCTACCCTATCCTTCAACAAGCCTCCAGGATTACTATCCTGAGCCTCATCCCATGCAACTACTACAAGTAAAACTAGAACTCTGGCACAATTTCTTCTGTGTCAGATTCAATTTCCTCTGTTGCAGTGTGGCATTGCAAGCTGTAAGTCTGTCCCCGCAACGGTCGTGTTGCCCGGCGATGGTGATGGCAAGGGGCGATGACGATGGCAACGGGCTGTGCATGCGCGCTGTATTGGCTGCAGCGGGCTGGGCATACAGATAGATTAAAGTCGTGTGGTCCTGGATAGGGACATCCACAGGCACCCTTTTTTCATCTCCTCCCAGGCATAACCTGAGGTAAAGAGAGTAATCTTGACACCCTGAGGAACCCCCTAATGGGGAAATAGACCCTGGGAATCTAAACTGATTTTCATTAAAATTGCCATGCAACATGAGGAGAGAAGTGTGTGACTTTGCATGGTAATGTTTCAAGAAGTGTGGGAACTTTGCATTAGATATTTAGATTAATAATGTTATGATTGATCACATTTTCTTCCATTGTAAATATTGTTTGTAAGCAAAGAGCTTCCTGAAGAACCCACAATAATTGACAGGGGTTATTGTGAACATAATAGGATGTGCGCTAATGAAGTTTAGACCTGTAAAAATTGTATTATGTACTACAATAGATCTTGGTAAGGCTCATGATATGCATTCATATAGTCAATTTAGTTCATACAGTTTTGCCTTTTTTTTCCTTTTTTTAATCATTCTAAGGCACAAGAAAACAGATTTAAAGATGAAGGTTAATTTGTTATTATTTTTTTGGTAGATGAGAGAGTGTATTCAGTTGAACTCGTACATTGATCATAAAACCTTTAATTGAACAGCATTTGGTGTGACTCATAGGTGTATCTAGCTGTTTTTTTAATACAATAGTTCATTGTTATGTAAAGAATATGCATAGCTGTTCGCATTCAAGGTCGCCATTCAAGGTCGCCATGTTGTAATGTAATGACTCGAAACAGTTTAAAAATGAAATGACACACAGAATTACCTGAATTAAATTGATTGATTACAAATAACTGTTGATGATATATGTTTTAATCTGAACTGTTTGTCATCTCATATTTTTTAATAATTTGACTCAAATTACCTAGCTCAATTTGGCTTTAAACTCGTTACCCACTATGCACTTTTCTTATTGACTCCTTCACATCAGTTTCAGCAAAATCAAAAAAAAGTCAAAAGCCAAAACAAAATTGTGACGTGGGAAATGGTTTCCTAAGTGGGGAAAATCATGAATTTGGATTTACAATCTCCTCTCTCAAATTGTGCAAACCATTTTCAAATATTTCTATTAGGAACAAAGATATGCTCGTTTGAATTTTCCTGCTCCGATCGATCAAAAAACCCCATGATTTAGCCTACGAGCTTCATTTCTTTATTATCCCTAGTCAAACAGAACAATATTTAGCCCAAAATATTTGGTTTTCATATATTCACAACTGTTCAAAATATGATAATTTCACATAGAAATCTTCAATCAACCAGCAGTTTTCACTATGGGGAAAAAACACTTTTGCTAGAATATTGTTTTTAAATAGTAAATGCAATTTAAACATTCCTTTTTCTGTTGCCATGGTAACCAAGTATAAATGCTCATTTTGACACCCTTTAAGAAATCAACGCTACATGCCAAATTACCCATAGTGCAGTTGCCATGAATAGATAGAATGTTTTTGTAATTATATTCAGATTCTCAGGAATATTCTACCCAATTGCAAATCTTCAGGAAAATATGTGATATTAGCATGTTATTATGAATAACTCAGTTAATAATGGATTTAGAGCAAATTGCCCACTATCCCACAAAGTTACCAAATCCCGTGACTGGTCACAAATACTGAAGGGGGAAAATGAGCTATGGAAAGCTTGAAAACTAATTGTTAACAACAAAAACATATCTATAGATACCTTGATTTGGAAGATTCATAGCATATATAATTCCCATGACACTTACGCCTGCATTCCAGATGCTGATTTTGCTGCTGCATTTTAAGAATCAGAAATGGGAATGAAGTTTTAATACAGACTTATTGAATGCATGTCACTAGAAGGATTTAACAATTCTCTTTCGAATGATAAAAAAGATGTATGGTTCATGCCATATTCTCAGAGTGTCAAAAGACCACCGAATTCCAGAATCAAAATTGGTATGTGGAATACTATTACTGATATAGGAAGGCCCGCGGGGGATGTCCAAGGATGGCTGGAGGAACCGGAGGGGATCAGGGCTTGTCTTCTATTACCCAAGCAAAAGACAAATAACCACAGAATTCCTAATATTTTTTGGATACGTTTATATTTTTTTGTCTCAGGTCTTCTCAGAATTTTTCACCCAATATTAAAGATTTGCCATCGAATTAAACTTCATTCGGAAATCTCCTCTACCTACCGCTCATCATATTAGAGGGTAATAAAGCATCACACAAAAGAATTTCACAAAAGTGCCCCCCCCCCCCCCAATCACAGCCCACTGGCTGGGGTCCAGTAGTAACTAGCTGGGGTGGGGGTGGGATGGTGTGACTGCCCTGACAGCTCCCAGACTGTGATTTGGCCAATTCTACTTGAGCAGGCCAAGCTCTGCTAGGGAACATTACAGTCTGGTCAAGGTGGTGGTCAGTTGGCTTGACAGGAGATCAGTGCTGGACAGTGGTCAAGGCCTGGGATGGGCCAGATTCTCCTTAATGTACTTGTGGTGTCCCCTTATGGTCACTAAGTGACCGGTCAGTCAAGACCGGCTCAGTGATACAGATGTATAGTCTCACAGCCAAGTTTGTGAAGGCTTAGGAACTTTCTGTACAAATATTTTTGTAATTTGATGGGGTTTTTTTATTACAGGAGTGTATTATGGATAGAGCTGGGGCTATAGTTTGATGTGGATATCAAATGACATAGGTCTTCCTTCAGAGTGTGTACTGTTCACCATCATCCAATTCCTTGATTCATACTATAATAAGAAGAACCACGGGGGGCATCCGAGGGTGGCTGTACGACCCTTAGGGGATTTCTACGAGCCGAGGGCCGAGCCTGAGGTTTGTATGATCCCCATGGGTAGTACAGCCACCCAAGGACGACCCCTAAGGTTCTTCTTTATTTTATCACCCAATGCAATGATCTAAATATGTTTGAATCAGTGAAAACGACGAGCGGTACATACAGCCTGTTTATACTGACCGGCCTCTGTACGCACCGCTCGCCGGCCGTGCAGGTGATAAATCCCTGTAATAAGGAGACAGCCATCTGGTACCTTAATATGAGGTTTATCTTCAGCAAAGGAAAAATGAGCCTTTCCCACATTGGTATATACATCTTCTGAGTAATATAAAAAAAAACTTAAAGTACAACCATAGTCCTTGTAACCAAACTGACTGAAAGGGCAAGTTAAAAGTTTTTCTGTTTCATTAAAATGCTGTTTCATCATAGTGACCTGTATGCTTTAATTTATTTGAAAAAAGGATGCGTGTGTAAACCAATAAGCTCTGTTTTGGATGTTCAAGAGTAGGAAGCTTTGTAGGCTATCACATTTAATTGAATTTGTGCATAGGTCATATACTCTTTTATCAAGGAAATTTACTTAAAATCAATTTACTAAGTGTGTCTCACTTTGGGGTCTGATAACTATTTGTAAAGTCATGGCGCCACTTTTAAAGGAAAATGTTTTTATATTTGTGCCAAGATGATTTCAATAGTATGTATGCATAAATTGTATGTGTGGGTACAGGTGTGCTGGGCCGCACAGGCAACCTTTGGGACTGGGAGTATGTAAGCCATGATAGAGCAAGATTGCTGTATACTCCCACCCATTATGTGTATTGTTATCTGGCCTCATTAGGCTTGGACCAAGGACCTGCTAGTGGAAATAAAGTAGTTCTGGTTTGGGTTTTGAAAAGGACACACCTGTTTCTGAGTTTTTAATTTATTCCTAGAAATATTCTATGGGCCCCTAGAGTTCACCTATAGTTTATATATTGTTGATATTTGCAATGATTTTGTTATCCTTAACGTTGATTTTTTTTATAAAGATGGATACAATTATTGTATTCTGATAAAGGCAGTAAAACGCTGAAATTTCGCCACGTTGATTCGCCACTGATTCAATGTCTATCTAATAAAATCAAGTCGACTATAGTCCACCAATTAGTTTGGTTTAGATTCAACACTTGTTTAATTGTGGGTCTCGTGAGAGGGTGTCTGTACAACAAAGGGTTCATCATGACCCGAGGGCGAAGCCCAAGGGTTGTATGATCCCCATGGGTCATACAGACACCCGAGGATGACCCAAAAGAGTCTTCTATATTTTCTATATCACCCAAACAATGATCTAAATATGTTTCAAATAGTGAAAACGACAAGCGGTACGTACAGCCCCACAATACGCACTACCCCTTGTACATACAGCTCCTCGATGGTGCGGGTGATAAAAGACAATTCAATGGGGGACATTATGACTCAAGTTGATAAGCATAAGCAGTCTAGTCAATGTAAAATAGGCTATTACATTGATAAGGGTTTGACAGTCTTATAACATTATCAAATGGATACAAACGTG
The DNA here is from genome assembly GCA_936440205.1 of Lepidonotus clava. Taxonomy (NCBI): domain Eukaryota; kingdom Metazoa; phylum Annelida; class Polychaeta; order Phyllodocida; family Polynoidae; genus Lepidonotus; species Lepidonotus clava. The sequence goes on from OW387138.1 coordinate 15,053,651, forward strand.
CTGTACTTACACTCAAAACCTTTGTCATAGTAAATGATCAATCAAAAGCAACACACTTGAGGGGAATCATGCTGAAAACAATATCAGCCTTAGGCAACGTTTGCAGGAGCAAGATTCAGCCTCATCTCATGCATCATTCTGTCACTATGGTAATTTTCTAACCCCAAAAGTCCCCTTTTTTCTTGCCTCATGCACTGCTCCGGCCATATATCAATTTATACCTTCATCTCATACATTACTTATTCAGTCTGGCCCAGCAGGGAAGAAAAGAAACCCTCTTTGCTGAGCCCCATCAGGGCAGGCTCATGAATTCTGGTTTTACTACCCATGTGAGTTGCATATGTTCACCGGGTATTCCCTCAGTAAAATTTAAAGCCTATGTTCAACACGTTGATTTTGCTTCAGATTTTCAAAATTGGCTATACAATTCTACCTACCACGGATAGCTGATTTCAAGTATTTTAGGGACCTGTAGGTTAATTATCACTCATTCTGTCAACCAAACCCTTAGAAAAACTATAGAAAATTATCAAATAATTGTTATATATCCATCTACAATGAATGAATTTTCAAAGAACTCAGGAATAATAAATGTATATGGATACTAATTTGAAAAATAATGGCCGCTAGATTTTCCAAATATTAATCTTCAAATAATAATAAAATTCATGAAAATTTCTATACTAAAGCACTGGGTTTTGTCGACACATTACCCAACATGCATCCTGTGGTAAAACTGAAAAAATGGTTATCTGTGTTTGGGAGAATTTAGGTTAAGCGTAGACATGTTATGATATAACATGTCTACACTTAACCTAAATCGCTTTAGGTTAAGCGTAGACATGTTATAATATAACATGTCTACGCTTAACCTAAATCACATGGGCAATTAATATATTGCATTACTAAAGGGTATTCAATTCTCTGTATGATGTATGGTTTCTTACCATATTCTCGGAGAAACATATATACAAAATTGCCTGTGTAAAAAATCGCTGTGTTGAATACAGGCGTATGGCCTCGATGACAGTTTAAAAGCTACAACCTTCACCTGCATGACTTAAGGGGTTTTCTTGTCAGGCTTTGTTGAATAAGTAATGTTGCCGTTCCAATATCAAGGGACTACAAAGAAAGGAATACTATTGAATCAATGTAGGCTTCTTTACGGTTTATAGGGTTTATGTTGAATAAAGTATAGGCTCTCTCAGAATTATTTGATATAAGTGACACTGAAATATGCCGCAGTAAATGCTGTCCTACTTTCTCTTGGCACTTGCAGAGACTGATGGGTTATTTTCTTTGTCCTGAATATTCAATAATGTTCTTTTCATAGCCATTCTAGATTTGATGCACAACCCTGGTTCCGCTTTGATGAGACGGATATCCCCGATCAAAAATGGACAATATTTCTTCACAATATTGAAAATACACTAAATGTAAGCTGCCCATTGAAGACGTTGACAGTAGCTAATAAAAAACCTCCATGGTTGTCCAATGAAGTTCTACTAGAAATGAGACGTAGGGATAAACTCTTCAAAAAGGCTAGGGAAACTAAACTAGATATAGACTGGGAAAATGCAAGAAGTTGCAGGAGTACCTTGAGTACACTTATTAAGAGGGCAAAGCCCACTTACATCAAACGTGACCTTAATCAAAATAGGCAGAACCCAAAGAAATTCTGGTCTACGATCAATGATTTACTAGTCGGAAAATCTGGTTCTGATATCAATGAATTAGTTGATGAGTACTCGGGTAAATCTATAACTGGTGATGACCTAAAGGATCACATCAATGATTACTTTGCCCATATAGGTAAGAATCTTGCTAAGCATTGCATCTCTAGGTCTAACAAACCAGACATTGACACCCCAGATGGACATAACGTTAACCTAACACATAGTAAGGTTACCATTAATGAACTTAAGGGAGTGTTGAAAATGGTGGATGTTTCTAAATCCTCGTCAATTGAGAACATTAAATCTATTGTAATCATTGACTCGATCTATGCACAGATTGATCGGTTCATTGCAATACTCAATTGTTCATTAGCCAAAAGTGTCTTCCCCACTAGTTGGAAACTTGGTACTATTGTCCCCATCCCCAAAATCAATAAACCAACTACTGCAGCTGATCTAAGACCTATTGCACTAACACCCCTACCTAGTAAAATTTTTGAAAAAATCATGTGCACTAGGTTACAGAAATTTCTGAATGACAACAATATCCTTGTTGACTGTCAACATGGTTTTAGGAAAAATCATTCCACTATAACGGCTATAGCTTCCTTACTGAATGACGTTTATGAGAACATTAATCTGAATAATGATGTATATTTATTATATCTAGACTTAAAAAAGGCTTTCGATACTGTTTCTCATATCAATCTTATTAGAAAACTCAAGAACATTGGACTTAGTGCTGAAACGGTTGACTGGTTTGGGGACTATCTTAACAATAGAAGACAACGTGTAGTACTAAATGGCCTATCAGATACACTACCCGTTACATATGGAGTTCCACAAGGCAGCATCCTTGGCCCAATCCTTTTCTCTATCTACATAAATGATATACCTAAATTAATAAATTGTGGAGTACAGTTGTATGCAGATGACACTGTAATCTATCATAAAAATATTGAGGTAATACAATCTAACCTTGCCAAAATTGTGTCCTGGTGTAACGACAATCTGTTAACTATAAACATTAAAAAATCACAATGGATGAAAACCAGTGTTATAGTCAACCGACAAATAGAACCTGCTGAGGCTATCTGCATAGACAATACCCCACTAGTGAGAGTATACAAGTACAGATACCTGGGCTTATTAATGGATACATCCCTCAACTTTTCAGAACACCAATCCCTATTAATGAATAATGTTCAACTGAAACTTAATTACTTCAAGAAAATTAGGAAATACATTACCCTGGATGCTGCCAAGTGTGTCTACAAAAATACTATTCTTCCAATATTGGAGTATGGAGACTTTATTTATGATCAACAAGTTAAATACCAAAACCAGTCATTACAAAAACTGCAAAATCAAGGATTACTAGTGGTCTTCAATCAACATATACTACCATATGAAAATAGAGACTCCACTGAGACTCTGCATAGAAACTCTAAGGTGTACCGCCTTTATCATAGAAGGAATGCTCACCTTCTACAATATGCTTTTTCTATGAAAAATAGTTTTACAGATCTCCTGGACAACCGTGAAATTAGGACACGTATACATGATGGTGTACTTTTCAAAATTCCCAAATGCAATCATTACAAGTTTCGGAAAAATCCCCGTTATAGGGCCATGGGAGAATGGAATAAATTGTCTGTTGCATTGAGAGCATCAGAAAATAGAGACATTTTCAAAAGGAGGGTGAATAGGATTGTCCAAAATCCATATGCTAAAGTGTTATAGGGTAATGTTTATCATATCATACTATATATTGCACTTCATCTCATCACATCCCATACCAGCACCTAAATGCCATTCTCATGGCAATGATGTATTATAGGTTGAATTTGTAACAAACCCGCCCCCTTAAAAGAAGATGTATGTACAGCGAAAGGGGACAGGGTGGAAGATCAGCAATGCTGAACCCGTTTAACCCAATAAAAAACAATTCAAAAAAAAAAAAAAAAAAAAAAAATTGGTATTGAATACACAGTCAATTTCAGTCAATTGTAAAATAGCCTTTTAGAGACTAAACTTATACTTCGTCACTTTTTCTAATTAGGTGTGCTCATTTCTTAAAATAAAAAATAGAAATTCTATAAAAGGTGATGCTTTTCAGGTACTTAGGTGAGACTCTTTTAGTGTGTGCAAGTGCAGTGCTAAGTGTATGTGTCTCTAACATAGTTAATGGGGAAAAAGTGTCGAACCCTTTTCCGAGGTCAATCGAGGTTAGGGGACCTTATTGCCCATCTGACCATCAATCATCCTTTCCCAACCCATCCCTTTATTATCCAGACAACACCAAATCCCCCAATGGCCTTATAGGAAGATCAATCATTCTATTAATTAGTATTTTATTGCATGTATGACAGAGCGTATGGGTTTTAGGATGGATATGGGATTGTAACTAGCGGGGTTTGTGTTATTGTAGCTCTGAGAAATGGTAACATTTCTGTACAACCTGTAAACCTATAATACATCCTGCTTTAATGAACAAAATGATTTTAATTATGAGGGTTCAATATCAGTAACCTACAACTAAAATGGACGTCCAATATATATAGGCTATATAACGGTAACCAAGTTCTTTTATAGTTAATCTTGTTTTAGCCTGATCTTAGACCATCTAATTCCAATTCCATCATACATTTGTAATAGGTTTTGCAAATGCGTTTAAACGAGGGGAAGGAGAGCCGGACCGTTCATAATACGAATAATTGAATATATCAAAGGCAAAGAACTAAACGTTGCATTTACATATCATGCTCCCTTTACATTTGCAGCAGCTGTGAAGAATTCCCACTGTGAAGAAAAGATTAGATGGAATTATTACCCCTCGGCTCCCATCCCTACATGTCCTTTAGGCAATTGATACTGGTGCTGGCAGATCAGCTACCTTGCTTCAAGCAGTGGTGGACATACTACTCTATCAAAGGGCTTTTCTTCTTATACTGTGGCTATTCTGTATGGGAAGTGCAAGAAGCATTGTGTCACTAAAGCCCTAATTATACTACGCGTTGGTTAGACGAACACGTCAGGGCTCAGCACACAAACAACCAAACACAAATTAGATTTTTCTTTTTTTTTTTTAGATTATACTACCCGTTTTGTACTCATTGGGGAATGTGTTGGGTCGCGTTGGCATGGGTTGGGTAGTGTCAGCACGCATATTTTTACAAACATGTTGGTAAAATAACGCGAACCACACGCATTGGGCAATGTGACCCAACGCAAATGTGACTTGATGCGTAGTGTAATATGGCCTTAAAGCTGTAGGTACATTGTGTCTAGCTTCTCATATTATCCTGTCATCATCACCACCCTTTATATGACTCTGGTTGTTGAAAAGGCTGATAAGCAACCAAAAACCAACCAACCAACCTTTAAGATAGATTCGTCCCTCCTGAATGACCACATGAAACATTTAAGGACAAGCAGGACACAGTCAACAGCAGGCTACATAGAGAGTTCAACTGGTAATTCACCAAGCCTCCCCAATACAGTTTCCTCTCTAAGGAAGAGCACTGGACAGTTGTATCTAACTGGCTTTCCTTCCCCCTAATTGTCCCCCCTTGCCTCTGATTGGTCAATTGCCTGCCCAATCAGACGTCATTTCCGGGAATCACTGACGTCACTGTACAAAGATGGCTACTATAGATTTGGCTCAAAGGGAGTGTGGGTGAGTTGGAAATAAGGAAATGAGGGGATTCTTGCAGTTGCTAATTTATTTAGGTTCAGATTATGTTCTGTGGCATTAGGTATTATTCATGTGACTACCTTTTTAATATAGAATATTGGTTGAACATGCATGCCACTATACCGACAAAAATATAATTATAACATTGTGATAATGAGTTGACTCATAGGGTATACTATAGACCTATATTTTATTATAATATGTCTATGCAATTCATTATTCTAGAGTATAGCGTGATGATAGCGTGTGAAGCCTTTGCTACAGTGCTTTTAAATTAATCTTGCAATGCATTATGGACAGTATTTCTTAACACGTAGATAGTGTCACAGCTACAGAACGTTCTATGATTATTATGATCATGGATTGGATCGTCGGTACTATTGAAATTCAACATTGCAAAAAAAATGTAATTCTCCGATTTCATCGGAAAATTTCCCCGTTTCCCTTTACATCCATAATTGAAATGATAGCTTCTCCTATTTTCTCATCCTGTTTAATCTGTTCGCAATCTAAATAATTAATTCGAATGGAGGACCGAGGGTTAACAACCTCTTTAACAGCAGTCCATTTGTTTGGATCTCATTGATTGGTGGAGATAATAATTTCAATTTTGCAAATCACTGCGGATTGATTATTAATCGGCTGATCTATTACAAATCCCTAAAAACTCTTACAGGCTAATTAAATGGGTCAGGGAACTGATGGGGAGGTGTATTTGTCATTCCATGATGTTAAGTCATGCTAAGGGTAGGTTGATTAAAAAAGAAATGGAATGATTATTTCCAGTTGAATAACTCTTATTTGATAAAAACAATTGTTTCTGGAAATAATTGTTAAAATACAGATCAGCAAGTGCTAAAACGTTGCAATTGCATATTTGAGTTCTCAAAAGCCTGTTGCATAATGCGACATATAACAGCATACAATGGTTTTGTAAAATCATGTACTGTTTTGCCATCAAATTCAACCCACTTTTAATTTTCCGTGATGAAAACCTCGGGATTTGAAGATCAACTTATCTATTTCGTAGAACTGTTTATAGAATTTAAATAGGTTCAATAGAACAGCCATAATTCGACATAGGGACCATCACAGTGGCAGCGTCATTGATGCGAGACATTGAATTAAATGAAAATCACCTAACCATACAGCTTTGGTAACATCTTATATTAAGTCAAATTACATAATTGCTGTATTAAAGTCGACAGTACTAGTGCAACATATATTTCGTTCATATGGCATGGGAAAGGGACCTTAGTGAGAGAGGAAAAGAAATAAAACACAGACGCATATTGCAACATTGGAGGATCCTAATTGAGCCGAGCTCCTTTTATTTCAAGAACAAACAACACAATACTTAATCTCTGCTACACTGCAGGTTTTTTAATCTATATAAGAAATGATAAATATTGCCACATGCAACATTCCCATTTCTTATTTCTTAGTAACAAGCTCATCCATGTGCAAATTGAACCTTTATGTACCAATTATGCGTATGCATAATTTGTATGGAGATATTTAAGCCTATATGATTATAGACAATTCGTTTTAGAAATCCTTGATCCGACAGCGATACCTTCCACAGTATACATTATGTATAGCTTTACCTGCTAGAGAACATGGTTATTATGCTAGCAGCTCATTAAAGTTTTAATTGTGGCTTCTATCATTCAGTACTCTGTCATTCTACTGTATAAGCATTTTTAGTCGAGCAATAGGCAATTCTGGGATCTCAACAACATAGCAATGTACATAATGCATGTGCTTTTCTTTTCACTATCATTAAGTTATAAGTTGCATTGTGGCCATAAGGTTTTGTGGCAGTAAATTCCTTTTATAAAATGAAATATTTTTCGGTTTTATTTCTTTTTATATTTCATTATATATCTTGTTTATATCACATTTCTCTGGGGGGTTTGGGGCTACAGGAAATTACCATATGGTCACCTGGTTGCTCAGGTCTGCTTGTAGCTATTTAATGCACCTACGTTTTGGTAGTATCATTCAGTTTCCATTTGTAATTTGCAAGTTGATTCAATAGTATTCCTTTCTTTGTAGTCCCTTGATATGGTAAAGGTAACATTACTTATTACACAAATCCTGAAAAGAAAACACCTTAAGTTAAGCAGGTGAAGGCTGTAGCTTTTAAACTGTCATTGAAGCCATACCCTATATTTAGCTCATCCATTGTGACACAGGCAATTTTGTATATAACAGTAACAAAAGTTTTTTACCAAAAAGTTTCCCCAAAGTTCGCATTACACATGCAAGATGCAACGACAATGGGGGTGGATCCCTATAACTGGCAGCCTGACAGACATTTCTTAAATTCATGAGGAAAAGGTCATTTACTGCAACAGGAAGCCAAAAGCAGAGAGGGACAGGCGACAGGGCTATACCTTAAACTCAACAGTAGAATAAATAAGGAGACAAGGGACAAGGCTATATCTAGGGGTGAAGATGGGGGACCTGATCACCCTGAGGAGTTTAAGAAATCATAATGTCGCCCTTTCATATGAATTAGCTTTGGAGCCCTGTCGAAGTCAGATATGAGCCCTGTCACCTTGTCACCCTGTTGAATTTAGGAATTAGCCCTGTTGCCCTCTCAAATTAGAAATAGGTCCTGTCTTAAATTCGACAGCTGACATGAAACCTCCCTCCCCAGGGGGAAGTCATCTAGGGGGGCAGACCAACCCCCCTTATCAAAAAGTGAAAATAAATAATATGTGTGTAGACCCCTAAAATCGACAGGGCGCCACAGCCTATTTTGGAATTATCAACATGTGTAAGCCTTTTCTTAAAATCGACAGGACGACAGGGCCTTGTCTTAAAATCGACAGCGTGACAGTGCTGATTCTTAAAATCGACAGCGTTACATGAGGACCCCCATCTACATCCCCAATAATGCCAGAATTGTATGACTCAACAAACGAAGATTATTCGAAAAACTATCCACTCAGTCTGGGGAGGGGGGCAACCACCCCTATTGCAACCCCCCCCCCCTCCCCCTGGATCCGCCACTGCTCCCCAACTAAATCCCTATGACACAAACTCCCGGTGCAATCTGAACATAACCACCGCGAAAAGAAAAAAAATATAAACAAACACAAAATCACGACAGCGAGACCTGAAAAATGTCACCTTTTTTGCCCGACAGTCGGCCTGTCAACCCTGATTGCTTCGGTTTCCCAGGGCTGCCCGACTTACTTCCCTGGTCACCCGAGCCTGAAATTGGCCTGATTTTTAGGGCTGACAGCACTGGTTTCTTTATTGGCTCTCATAGCTTTGGTCAAACGGTTTTCGAGGCGGAAGTCAGTACGCCTGGCTGGCTGGCTGACATGCGCAGAGAAGCGAGAAGGAAAACAGCAACACATCGGGTGTAACTGGTTGTACTGGGGAGGTTTCTTTGGGGGTGGGTTTTGTAATGGAGCTTTGGGGATGATAGTAATGCCTATATTCCACTTTATACTCATATACTTACGGATTTTGCTATTGATCTAAAAAAATGAAATTGGCAGTGGGAATAAATGTTTAGTATATGCTTGCTATATGCCTATATAGACGTTGTTGTGGAGGATAATGATGATGGTTATGATAATGATAATCATCAGTAACCAAATGTAGTCTGAGGATTCTCGACGCGAATGTCTTTAAAAGGCATTCTCTATGAAAATGCAATAAGCATATAGGCCTATATCCCCATTGGGTTCACCAACGATGTTCCATATTGTTCCGTAATTTCCAAAGTACAACATAACCCTTTTTCACCATTCTGCGTTGAAAACGGCTCTGCTTAGACGAGCGACAGCGCATAAACATGCTCCACTCTGTTAGTGACGGTACCGCACGAATTAACGTTATTGTAGATGCGACATTTCAAATGATGTAAGCAGTATATAGAAATGGAAATTTGAAGCATGCCGCATACATTGTAATTCTAACTTGCGCAGAGTCGCCTGAATATAGTATCCTTTACATGCAATTAGATTTGAGATGTGTTAACTTTATATGCTACAACAAATGGGCCCTACCTATTTACATGACCATTTCGCGTGCCGTGACTTGATATGTACGGCCATTTACCATTTATATGTTGCGTGTACACATACAAATGTTAGTAGTATATGGAAATGAGAATTTATGGTTGGTTTAAGTGTGGTCGCCTGCATAGTAAGTCATGTAACGCAACGTCGTGTGTACATTGTCTCCAGTATAAACAAAGTACATGACGTGGCGGGTATAGGTTCACCTTAAAACGTGTAATGTTTTTCTTTTCTGTAATGCTATATGTTGAAAATTCAGCACAATGTGCATGTGCTATGTTCCCGCTTTGGCAGAATACCGACATTTTCAACGAACTGTTGGTTGGTTGGTTGGTTATTGGTTGCTTTACGCCCTAATTAACAGCCAGGGTCATATCAAGGGCGGTGATGGTGATCGAATCTATGAGAAGGTAGAGACCATACCCCTACACTTTTACCGAGGCAGGTGTTCTTTAATGTGCATGGTCCCATAGACAGGGCCACACACACAACAGCCGGTGGTCTACTAGAGACCTTTGATATCCCAGTTGTTGCCACTGGGAGACATGCAGAGGGGAGCAGTGGCCAGCTCAGCCGGGAATTGAACCCCGGCCGCCCGCGCAGCAGACGGACACCCTGACCACTACACCACCCCACACGCCTACGAACTGTTGGTCAACAACGAACATTTTCAATATGGTCACTATTGTGCTATCTTTTTATACTCAAAAATAAGAATGTTCTTTTCAATAACCGTTAAAAGGATTTAAATTGATCCAGTAGAAGAGTAGCTCTTCCTTTTCGAGAAACAGAGACGTCTTATCTGTCGTTGTTATGATCGTGCATTTTGACACATGACATTGTGTGAACTCACCTGCCACGTGTCATAAATGTAATTGAAATTATGCAACCGCTATGTTTTTAGGACATTGTTATCATTGATATCAAGCAATGATTAATTCAGTCCATGTATCATAATAAAACATTATTGTGATGTACGGAGCAAATAATTGATAGTTCTTCTTGAACTTCATCTGGTAGTAAAAACATACTTCGTAACCAAAATAACTCCATTACGTAAACCCTATGCTTATGACATCTGCTTTATCCCATTGAGCTTTTACTATTTTACTGTTTTATTTCAGGCACCTTCATATCCTATGTTTACCCTATTTACACTGTTTTTATGGGTTTTAATACACAGTTTTCCCTCGCTTCTTCATTGAATTACAACCTAGAGCCAGGGCCTACTGATCCACTTGGATACATTCTAATAGGTCCATTTCAGTAATTACTCTATAACTTTGTTTTCCCAAAGGCTGGCATCTTAGATGGGGTGATGTTAGTGAGATGGAATGGTGTTTGATGAGGGTATCTTGATCAAGATAATGTGCTCTAATGGTGCTTTATTGTGTCCTGCCTCTCGAATTAATTAAGACGCAAAAACCAAGCCTGAAGCCTGAAGCCTTTATTCTATTGAGATTGGTGCATTAGAGCTAGCTACTGTAGTTTGCCAACCTCTGGAATAGACCTGTCCACTGTGCCAGTTAGCCCACACCTTATTTCTATGATATAAACATTTGTAGAAAAATATTCATCATATTTGATTCACAGTTATATTCCTAGTAGTATTACCCAAAACTAAGCTATAAAAGTTGTTACTTTCAATATGATGTTAAATATGTAGCTGTAGGACTGGAAAGAAAAATGACATTTTCCCATAGGGAACAGTGTTAAAGCCCTCCAGCTTTGCCCACAATTTCTGACCCTAAAATCACAAAAACATACCTTATTTTGGTTCACCTGAAATAGAGGTAATTACTTAATTGAGAGAAAATAATAATTCATCTTCATTTATCAACACCTTATTGACTTAGAAAACACAAATACTAACTTATTCGTTCAGATTGGTGTTAGTGGTTGACTTTGCAAAAACTGCAATTATGTCTGACCTATGTTTCATGCCAGAAATACATCCTAAAGTGGACAGGTCTATTATATTGGAAGCACCAGTAGAATCTAGGGGATAGAAGCCATCTCAGCTGATAATTTTTAATTTGTTTGCGATTTCTAGTCTGAATGTCATGTGATCATGACAAGTGATATAACCAGGGCAAAATGGAGAAATAGAGAAATGTGTGTGGAAAAAGTGATAACAGATCTCTTATAGACTGAGCATTTCAAAAGGTGTTTCTTCAGTGGCTTGCAGAGGCTATTCCTTGTTAATTGTTCATACTTAAATTACTTGACTAGTAAAGCCCCATACCCACTAAGCAACTTTATCGACAACGAGCGATAGATGACAGGGAGAGTCGCCAGTGAAGTTGCTGAGCAACTGTCATATCGAGTAAATTTGATATTTTACCATCGACGCCACTGCCAATTTTACTGGCAATCCCGTTGCCCGTCGGCAATTGCCCAGACCGCACACCATATTAACAGGGAGTCATCCATGACAATCCAGTCGCCCACAAATTTCACTGCCGATTCTCCTACTCGCCTTTTGGCGCTAAAGTTGCTTGGTGGGTATTTCAGTCTCTGTTGATCACTTTCATCTACAAGTTACCAAGACCTATAAGTTTTAAGGCTTGTCATTTACACACAGGTGCTTGGTGGGTATTTCAGTCTCTGTTGATCACTTTCATCTACAAGTTACCAAGACCTATAAGTTTTAAGGCTTGTCATTTACACATAATTTTTACATGGTTCTCATCAATAAGTTTGATTTCCACATGGCATGCCACATCCCTCTTTCTACCATTCTGCTGACATCAGCTAATAAAGTTAGTTGTAAGGAGGCAGAGGATGTCCTTTTCAGCCATGAGACAAGGACTTTGTGACAGTTTTCAGATCTTTGTCTTAATGATCACAGGATCTGGGCGGTCTTTCACAAAAATTGTACGCGATTGACATTCCTTTTTGAATTCGTTCACTAATAGGGTTAGAAGGAAAATTTTGGGTAGTGTCAATGGAAGTGCATGCATCATCAAAATGTGTGTGGTTCACTTGTAATTGCACTTAAAAATGTTAGACAATTTTGCATTGATAATTCTATAACTCTGTGAGTTCCAACCAGGATTTGAACCTAATGGTTTACTTCATCCATCAGAGAACAAGTACTTAATTACAGACATCTAAGGCTTATTCGGGACAGAAATGTAACACTCTTGCTGGAAAAAATATCTACATGACAGATTTTGAAGAAAAAGACGTTGTTAAGGCACTAAGTGACAAAAAGGCACTAATTGACAAAATCAGATTTTTTGTCACTTAAGGCACTAAGTGACAAAGCACTTCAAGCTTAATTTCATTAGACATTAATGATATTATTATTAAATGAGAAAATCTGTAACGAATTTGTTAGCATATAAACTGCATTAATTAACGAATTTGTTAGCATATAACCTGCATTAATTAACGAATTTGTTAGCATATAACCTGCATTAATTAATGACTTGCTCTGATGGTGGGATTTACAATAAGCATGCATATTTGTAAAGAAAACTTCCCAATTATTGGTATTCGAAATCGCATTGTGGAATACAGACTCAATGCTTTATTTTTGCCTTCCCTCCTGAAACTAAAGCCCCATCCCCACAAGGTGATTTTAGCGTCGCCCGGCGACGAAAGCCATCAAATTACTTTCACAATCATTGGTATGGAGTGAGTTTTCAGTGACGGATGATGGGATCGCTGGGAAAATCGTTGGGAAAATTGCCAGAAAAATATCAAACTCTCTAGAAATTACAGTCGCCGGGCGACAACAACAGTCGTTTTTCCCATCGTCCATTGCCCGTCAACGATAAAATGGTGGGTATGGCCCTTTACAATCTATACAGTTTGACTGATCATGTATATAGCTACTGTATATTGTTGAAATGTATATGAGAACTTGTATATACGTGACTGATATTTGATGTAAACTAGCATAAATTTGCTTATCATGTGTCAGTATAAATACAAGAATTTGAAAATAAAAATACAGATGACAAGTACAAAGATTCAGTCCCTCCCCCTCCGCTCCACCCAACACACAAATACAAAACTGAGTATTCTCTGTGCACTGGCTGTTTGATAATGGCACACATACTAATCCCAGAAGATTATTCTCCATTGCCTATTGAGATTGGAATGGACTTTATGTTTGGGTGATAATACGTTGATGTTCCATTGTCACTCAATGTATTAGGGCACTATTATGTTCTCTGTGTACAAGCTTAAGGATAAGATGTAGATAAATTGGAGAAAAGCTAATGTTCTTTAACATACCAGTAACCTTGGGGTGATACAGGTTTATTAGTTAAGAGTGTAATGGCAGCACTAAGACAGGGTGATAAACAAAGTGTACACAATGTAGTTCTGGCAGTAGAATATTATCATAGTAGAATAATAATTCTGCTATATCTATTAGTATAAGCTTTAAGATGTTACTTTGAAATTGTAGTTCCAGAGTGTAATGGATATATTACCATCTGGTGTTAGGCTTTTGATGTGTTTATCAACAATCGATGTGTCAAAGACACACCAAAAAACATCCATGATACATCAGAATTTATCATCGGGGTATTTTAAGTCCGTAATACAAAAATCCTACCCAGTGAACATCTACGATACATTGTGGAAACGAATCATTCCCAATATATGTGAATTCACATATAATATTTTTTAATGTGTGTTTGACGGACATTGGAACAGTTTGGGCTTAGAAAAAAAATGAAAAAAAATGAAAAGAAATATTGTGGCTCACTAAAATACCACAATCACAAATTTAGCAATCATTGGTTAATTTAATTTTGATTTATTGTGGGGGTGAATAATCGTGGATGTCATTTGGATGGAACCCCTGGTGGGGGTGTTCGTTATCAACTTAGGTAATATGTGAGAATATTGTGCACATTTGCACCTTATTTTGGGCTTACATAGAATTTACACTTGGATATTGCTTGGATATTAATTTTTCAGGAAGTTTAATCTTTTGTTGAATAAAGGGTACATTGAGTACTTCTTTATTTTACATCCTTACATAATTCAAACTCTCTATGTAGAGTCATGAATACATATTATCATTATCATTACCTTGACAAAGCCAACATGTGTTTCATTTCTATTGAGCTTCCCATGTATTTAGTTTAGAAGAATATGTCAAGTTTAGCCTGCAGGTGCATAGAATACAGGAAAAGAGGAAACCACATCTACTCGAAAGGCGAAAAGTTCCCAATTGTGCGATGCTCTTTATCCCTTCATATTCAAGAAAATGAATATCACAAAGAGTTGTTCATTCATTGATGAGTCTTTTCTTTGATAATTTCCATTGAGTTTAGCCGTGAAAGCTGCTACAATGTTAACAGGTGTTGTCATTGTTACTCGCCTATCATTGTTATTTCCCTGCCATTGTCATTCGCCTATCATTGTCACTCGCCTTTCAATGAGAGCGCCTACTTCTCTTTCTGCACAGTGAAACATGTGGCGCATCGCCCCATTGGGTTTTAAAAACATAACATAAGATTATTCAATCGGAAGAAATCCATACTGTACCGGTTGCTTGCACTAATGGCGAAATGAGATTAAATTACACTCGAAATAGGATCGAGCAAAGAGTCGCTTTTTTAACGATTACCATCCTCTGACTTTTTCCTCTTTTATTTTTTGAGTTATTTTTGCTGAGAGCTACTCAAGCAGCTAACTGAAGGTAACTAGCGTGAGCAGCTCATGGGTGGCTGAGCTGGAGCCTAGCTGCTCAGATATTTGGCCTAAGCCTGTATTCCACTAGGCGATGTTACTACTTAGAAATCCTCCCTACCACAGACAACTGATATACTGTAATTTAGTCACCTGCAGGCTAATTTTGACTGATTCTGTAGACAAAAACTCTGGAAAGCCTATATAAAATATATACAGATTTGCTATATATCTTTCTGAAATGAATTAATTTTCAAGCCAACTTGAAATAGGGTGCCTATATTGAATATTTATAGATAAAAAATGGAAAAATAGTCATTGCTAGTTTTCCAACATACTCAACCACATGTTATGCCATGATTATTGAAAATTCCTATGCTTACGCCTTGCTACTTGTCTACATATTTCCCAGCATGAACCTTGATTTAGGCTAGTCTGCACGTGAATTACAATAAGTAAGTTATCCGTGGTAGGGAGAATTGGGTAGTTTCTAAATCTCCATTAGAAATGTTACAGGAAACCATGCATGTGAGATACCATTGGAAAGAGAATTCAAAATCATTTCTAAAGATATATAACATCTGCATAACCAGCTATTATACCATAAGGCGATTTACAAAATCGGGACTAAAATCAGACAGTTTAATACCACCTAAAGTGTGTGTTTCCCAAGGTTAACACAGCGCTCAATGGACTGCTAAATAGAAGCAGCATTTGAATTTCAAATAGTATCTCAGGGGGCATTTGATGGTTCAAGTGGTTAATATTGACACTAGAGAGATTTAGTTAACAGTGCGTTCAGCTAGATAGAAGCAGCATTTTGATTTCCAATAGTTTGCTGGAGGCTGTTTGTTTTATGTTTCCAGCGGTTAATGTTGATAGTGTAAAGCCCCATAGACACTAAGGTAATTTATTTAACATTGCGTTCAATGGACTATTAGATAGACATCATTTGCATTTCAAATAGTATGTTGGAATCTAATGCTTGATCGTTAATGTATAGTTAGTATAGTCACATATAAGTCCAAAGTCTCAAGGACGATTTGGACCTCGCAGACTATATTTCCTAGTAAACGACAGTCCGTATGAAGTAATCCAAATTGACCCAAAACTCTGGCGATTATTCTGGTAGAACAAGCTGATGATTTCGCAAATGCATGGGCAAACTTAGTGAAATAATTATTACCTCATGGGTATGGTACATTAGACCGCGGAAAATGGCTAGGATAGCAGATTAGCTTCTCTTGATAGATTTGACACATAAAATCAGTTCAATCAGATAAAATGATAATAAGCCCATCCCACATTGGATATATCCCAGGGTTGGACAAGGGTTGGACAACATAGGCATTTGAGCCATCCTTGTTTTTTAGAGCTGGGGTTACTCAAATAACCAAGAATTATATATTTCTATATCCCCAGGTACTGCTAAAACATTATCATTTCTTAAATTTTATCAATTGACAGATTTGCAGGTTTGCCAGCCAATCAACATACAGTATTTCATGGCAAAGTATGGTTGCACATTATAGGTTAGGCTGGCAGGCTTACCATTGGTTCCTATGGGGAAAAGTACAAAATATAAGGCTGCATTTGAGAAATTATAGAAGCAACATGTTAACCAAATTGCTTTGGTTAGTTCCATATCATGCAACTGTCTTCAAGGAATAAACACAGAAGCACTTTTGAGAATATTTCATGGTAAACTATACTGTTTGTGTAAACTGGGATGATAAGATATTCATCTAGCATATGTATAAGTACTATTGCTAAAATGATATCTCCATGGTGGCACTAGAAAAGGATGGACATTCTTATGCTAATGCAATATGACATTCTGATAGGGGTATTCCATTATTAAGATAGGGATCATAAAAATTGGATCCGACATCTTGATATGATTGTGTGTATCTCAGATACATCTAATGTCAACCTCAGACCCATGCACAGAATCAGTAATTGAGTCTGAAAATCCAAAACAACTTAGTATCAAATTAATCATTTATAAAATGTCTTCTCAACTGATGAGAGGAATTTGCTCCTTTTTGATTTCTTAAAAACGTTTTTCCTTTTGTTTTATCAAAACAAAAATCAACCCATGAGTCACTCAAAAAAATCAAGTTAACTCTGCTTCAATAGAACTGGCCGTGTTTCATCCTTTCAGACACAATTCTCAGGATCTCAAGACTCCCTTAAGAAGCCATTCTCACACCCTGGTGTTGACTCAACTCTCACAAGAATCTATCTAAACTCATTTCCGTCTTTCCGCGCTGGGCAAATTTGTCCCGGGCAACCTGGCACAACCTTCAATCACGGAAAGTCCCTATGAGACGTAATCGAAATCAAATGTTAATCCTGCTTCACAGATCTTTGAGCCGACAGCAGCGATAGGGTGGGAAAGTGAGAATTATGCATCATCAGTGTGTACAAAAAGGGGAAATGGAGAGGGTGGCATAGTGGAAGCGTGAGATTGTAATGTTATAATTGTCAGTTTATTGATAGGGTAGCACGAGGCTGTTTTTGCTAAGGAAATTGGGTCAGGTTGAGTGAGCGTTTCTTGGATGATTTTCCAATGAAGATGGTGATATCAGGGGGGTCCACGGGGTCCTGATTCCCCCCTCTCTTGGTGACAGTTTAACTTGAAATAGAGGGAAAAACGTTATGCGCATGTGCGCAAAATGTGTCGCATTTTAGTACATGGCCTATCTCTGAAATCCTGCATCCGCCCCTGGGATATCATATATGTTGTTTTGTCACGTTCATGATTAGACCAGTATAGTTCTTATATGAACATCAATAGTACTTTAGCGATTATTTTTAAATTCTGAGAGTATCTCAAGAAAGCATGGGTGAGCAATTTCAGCAATTTTGATAAAAACAATGTTTGCCAAACGGACAATGTCCTTCCCAAAATTAATATGATTTAGCCAGTCATGTTATATGTAAAAGCACAAAACCTAGAAAGAACCTATCCATTGTTCCACCCACAATATCTGGCTGGTAAAAACAATAAAACACGAATATCGTAGAGTAGCATAGAACTAGTAACAAGGCAGCAGGTCAAAGAAGGTCCCCAAGAGGTAAATAAACCCTGGCAATTAGTACCAACCAGTGTTAACCCTTTCCAACCATCCCATTTAAAGTAGTCAGCAGATTCAACAGAGCATGAAATTAGACCTTTAAAACCTTTAGTTTTGTAAATGGGGCCATTGAGGTTCATTAAAGGTGTAGGATATGTAACCTTTCCAATACCTTTGCAAGGTCCTTAATGAATTTTAAAGGGTCACCTGAAAAAGTTTTGGAAAGGTCTTGTAAAGGTGACCTTTCCATTACCTTTAGCACACCTCAATGGCCCCATTTACAGAAACTTAAAGGTACTAAAGGTCTTTTTTCGTGCAGTGCTAGTCACTGCATATGGAAAGGGTTAGCAGTGGTTAGTCGTCAAAATGCACTAATTGACAGGGTTTAGTCGCCTAACAAGAATGTGGCTTAACTCTCCTATTCGACTAAAAACCAATTTGGAAGGAACGATTAAATACCTTGACTAGAGGTAACCTGGATCTGTGAGCCTGGGGAGGTTCACTATGCGGAAGACACTGATTAGGTCCACCTCCAGTTCAGGTATAATTACTGGAGGACTTCTACTTCTGCTGGACCTTAAGCACTGGTGGGGCATGGTATTAAAAGCCCCTGTGGGAAATTAAGCTCTCAGTCTGGTTATAGAGTGTTTAGCCATAGTTTATGTTTTAATATATTAATTAAAGGTTAAAGGGTTTTCTTTAAATGTGAAAAAATTATATTGAGAAAAAATCTTGTTTCAATTATTTCAAATTATAATTCCAATTCCGGCTTAATTCCAAAAACTAAAGACAAGTTTGAATATACACTCAGTTGTATGTGATACTGGTTGATTTAAGTGTAGGTAGGCCCTACAGTGGAAGAGCGTCATCATGTGACCAACTTTGAGACTTGAGGCCATATTTCACCTCATGGTGTTTTGCTCATGCTGACCATTTTACTAGCGGTGTTTGCTCCCACCGCAAGTAATTCTAGCCACCACAAAATGGAATGTAGACATTACTTGCAGTGGAATTTGTGTTGTTACTTGCATTGTTAGCTGCTTTGGGTCACCGCAAGGACCACCGCAAGTGATTTATATTGGTTTTCTACTGAATGCTTGCGGTGGCAGAAACGAACATGTTCGTTTCTGAAACGCAAATTGCTTGCGGTGCCAAAAAAAGAGTACCACTAGTGGCCACCCACCGTATAGTGGAATATGGCTTTTATGATCCTTTTATACTTCAGCATTCGTAGCTTGACATTGTGTAGTCATAACCTAACACTCTGCATTTGTAGCCTAACCTGTTGTACATTCTACACTTCAGTTCTTTTCAGACCCGATCCAGGAACTGATGTACTTGGTTGTGCTTTGTTATCAGTAGTCTGACAGGAGTATAAAGCCCCATACCCACTAAACGACTGTAGGGGAGACGGGCGTCTGGGAGAATCTGTGGTAAAATAGGTGGGCGACTGGGTTACCAATAAAATCACCGGGCGACTCCCCATGGGTATGGTACTGTTTCTGGGTGACGGGCAACGTGGGACAGGGTTGCCAGCAAAATTGCCACTGAAATAGTCCAGGAGCCAAATCTGAAAATCCTGATTTACCCTCCGCGGTGAGCCCCCTGGATTTTCTTGATTTTTTTCATCTTATAGCATCCTAGGGACCATGAATCAAGACGGTTCCGAAGAATTTAGGTATGCGAACACTGTCTAATTACGCGATTTGTGCTTAATTAACAAAAAATGAAAAACGCTTTATTTCTAAATTTCTCTGGAACTATGTAAGATATGATAACATGCTATATGTCATCTGAAAGGTAATTTTTTTCCTGATTTTTTGATATATTGTTTGCTATTGTCATTAATCATGGCAATGTGTAATTAAAGAAAAACTGTTGTTTCAGTCAAAATCATTAGAACTTAAGGATCCAAGGTTAAACTCTGGAATTGATAAACCAAGTTCTAGGTATACTTAAAGGGGATCTTTAGGCAGTTTTTAAAGAAGGTTGCTTCTGATTTCATTGGAAATATAATGTAGAAATCATTTTTTGCTGATTAAATTCTAACCGACTACAGGCTCATTTTGCACTTATATTTCAAAAGGAGAGATGATATCATGAAAATAACACAATATATCCTAAAGAGATGGGAAAATGATTATCACTGTCTCCCTAAGCTGGTATTTCAATGCTTTCTGAGCCATTTAGTCCATTGTATACAACATTGGAGCTGTAAAATAAGTAAACATTAGCAAGAAATATGTGTCCATGTAATTTGCAGAAAAGCTCATCTTTGTTGCTTGATCAAACTAGTATAGTCATTGATTTATTTACTCAAAATGGTATGGATGGCTCCTTATATTACCAAAGATTTACACATTGACAATATGTAGCAAACAATATGCAGCAAACATCTATTCACCTACCCCTGTAGCCACTGATCTTTAAAAAGCATGTTCCTATAGGGAGAGTGGGAGTTGTAGGCTGTAATACTCTTTTAAATACTCTTTTAATTGCTGGCCCCAATATTTAATGTTTACCTCACCCTGGCAACAGGCCTGAGGCCTGAGGCCTGGAGAGACAGAGGAATGATAAAGATGGTAGACTAGGGTTCCTATCTCCCTGTTGTGTGAGTTAACCCCTTGGTAAGACACTGTGCTTACAACCTAATAAAGGTTCCCTCAATGAGAGGGGCAGGCTTAAATTTTGGCTACTTATGACTGTCTTATCATTCAATTTTATCACATAATTCCACAAGGAGCATGGGGTTCATCACTGCAGCTGGTTAGATAAAATGATAAAGTTAACTGTTTAGATAATGTTGCCTTACATCTGTAAAATGAAGGTAGTGGATCTTCAGAACCTTATCAGTGGTGGAGAGGTCTAGCCTTTCCCCTGAGCGACCTGAAATGGGGGATAAGGGCAGCCTCCCATGGTGCAACACACTGCAGGCCTATATATAGTGTGCTATAAACTGTGGGATTGCTGACCACCTCCTGTACTTTTGGTAACATCCTACCACCAATCTGCCAAATTAAACTTTGTTACCCTTTTGCTCCTAGAGGGTTTACAGTTCCAGGCTGTATGGGTTGATTGCTCACTTAGCTTTATACCCTTTTGTATTATAGACTAAGTATTCAGTGTTGTGTTATAAGAACTGATCATAGACTAGAGATTATTCATATATTTGAATAATGACTCCCTTAGTTTTGGGTCTCTGAGTATTCACCATATTGACCTTTCCCTTAGTATCTAACTATAAGCTGTCTCTTGTTGTTGGTTAGGGAAACTGGGTCCTTGTTCATAGCAGTTGAGAAATGAAAATGGTCAGTTATATTTTGATAAGGGAATAATGTTGTTTCTGAGGTTTATATAACAGAAAGTTTGAGGTTACAATCAGAATCACAGCAATTTGTTGCTCTTGGTTATGGTCCCACAGCAAGGGGGCTGTGCACATGCTGCTCAATGTGGTAATGCTACTAGATAGTATTGGGAAACCAGTAATGGCTATACCAAAAATTTGTAATTTTGAAATAGAAAGATGTATCAAGAACTTCTGTATTGTTTCAGGTTTTGATATTTGTTTGAGGTCTTGCCAATGATATTGATATGTATGTACACACACAGAGGTCTCAGTTCCTCTGGTACACTTCCTAATAAAATTGGATATATGGCAAAATCCTGTTAGTTGATAGGATGAATCTCAGCGAAGCATAACCAAAGGCTGGTCATAACTTGTATTGGTAATTTGGGAGGATTGGAAGTTTGGCTCTTAGAAATGAATTGTGACCATGATCATAATTTAATATCAAATTACTAATACCAGTAACCCATATATAGAATAAAATATAAGTTATCCATTTTGTGTATGGTCAAGCTAAGTTACTCATTTATATAAGCACATGGGTCTAGAATCCAAAGGTGCAATCTAGTAATTTATTAAAACCAACAATTTGACAGAGGTAGCACACTTATCAAGTTTACAATTTTAACAATGATGCAGTTGGCATATTGATACAAGGACTCTTTTCTAAGTTCAGAACCTTTGATATATGACAGCATACTTTTTGGGATTCATCTCTTCTCTAAAGTAGTGTATCCTCAGAAATCTGGGTTGGGGTCGGGTAATGGGTGAGTCTGCTACAAGCTATTCTTTTCTTTATGTAAACAAGAAGTGGAGGGAACTATAAAGGGCCTTCCATTTAATAAGTCTCAGATCCCCACCCCCCTTTGGTCATAAATATACATGGATTTGTACTAGAAAGTACACACATTTTCAAATATTTCATACCTCCCTCCCCTTCTTGATGCATACAAACTTAATGCAAGGGCCCTAATAAGATGGTTTGTAATCAAACTTAAACATTATCATAGTATTATGCTGAGGAAAGAAATCTTACTCAAACCATAGTTTTATTGTGACACATCTTTCACTGTGATCCAAAATGCTCTCCAAACAGCTACCATATTATATACATGTGCCCAAATGGCTGTGAAAGCACTGAAATACCAGCCTAGGGAGATAGTGATTATCATTTCCACATCTGTTTAGGATATAATGTGTTATTTTCATGATATCATCTCTCCTTTTGAAATATAAGTGCAAAATGAGCCTGTAGTCGGTTAGAATTTAATCAGCAAAAAATGATGTCTACATTATATTTCCAATGAAATCAGATGCAACCTTCTTTAAAAACTGCCTAAAGATCCCCTTTAAGTATACCTAGAACTTGGTTTATCAATTCCAGATTTTAATCTTGGATCCTTAAGTTCTAATGATTTTGACTGAAACAACAGTTTTTCTTTAATTACTCATTGCCATGATTAATGACAATAGCAAACAATATATCAAAAATTCAGGAAAAAAATTACCTTTCAGATGATATATAGCATGTTATCATATCTTACATAGTTCCAGAGAAATTTAGAAATAACGCGTTTTTCATTTTTTGCTAATTAAGCACAAATCGCGTAATTAGACAGTGTTCGCATACCTAAATTCTTCGGAACCGTCTTGATTCATGGTCCCTAGGATGCTATAAGATGAAAAAAATCAAGAAAATCCAGGGGGCTCACCGCGGAGGGTAAATCCTTATTTTGACTGATTTCAGGATTTGGCTCCTGGACTAAAATCGCCAGTAAAATATCAAACTTGCTTGATATGACAGTTTCCCGGGGACGCCGATGTTTCTCCTAGTTGTCTATCACACGTCAATGATTAAATTGCCTAGTGGGTATGGGGCTTAAGTTTAGCTGTGATCGAGACAAAGGAGGGAACACTCACCAACAAGAGTACTTAATGGTGTCCCCAACAATGAAGTTCATCAGAACACTGTGAATACATGTAATAAGGGAGACCATGGAAGTAACTTCACTTCTCTCAGTACTCTAGATTGATGCTCCCGTGTGCATTTTTATTCCAGATTCTTATCTTACCTATAGGCCCTATGTTATACATATGTAGGAACCCGTGGGGCCATCTGAGGTTAGCAATAAAACTCTCAGGAGTTCGTCATGGCCCGACGGCTGTACAATCCCAACCGGTGTTATGGCCAGCCAAAAACAGCTACAAAGGTCCCTCTATATATTAGCAAAACAATGTTAAAAATATGTGCAAAAGCACATGAATAAATGGCCTTTGGTGGCGACCGAAAAACATCCACGAAAAATAATGACCCACAAAAAGTTATAATAGCCACAATGACACAATTTCCCATCGTGGGTTTTAAGTATCCACAAAATCTCGTGGATTTTTCTTTCTTTCTTTTTGATTTGTTTTACTTCCAAATTATACCAATGGCTTCCCAAGATATGTTAAAGAATATTAGATATGAATACAGATTGAATATATATTGTGAACGATTTTAGCATAATTTCCCCATGAACTGTCATGTCCACAAAATTTAGTGGACATTTTCTGCACAGACTTTTCTCATCGTGACCCCAACGAAATTTCGTTAATGTTTTTGGGTTGGAATCCCTGGCAATATTCACTCCCCCTCATATGCACCGCTCACATACCATGCAGGTAATAGGGCCTACTCATGATATTTTATGTACTTCTTAAATTTGGCATGTAAATAATAACGTTGTTTAGAAAACCATTAAGCTGAGATCATATATATGCGTCATGCAACACTACCCAACCATAAAAAGAATGACTGAATCACGTAATGGTGACGAACAAATCGAAACACTACTTTCAGTATGCAGGGCTTGGAAGTTACAAAACAAGGAGACTGATCTTTCCATTGTTTTCACTGGGAGAATTTTGTTACATTTTGTGGAGGTGTAATGATTTTCTCCTCAAACTGCCCTTGATACATTTCGTTCAGATTACTAGGTTTCGGTTTAAATTTGGAAACAATAATGTTTTAAGAAAACAAAAATGAAGATTGCTATAAAAAAAAATGGCATAGAATTGCAGTCCACAAAACCGATAACATCTCGAAATCTGAGGTAATTTCGTGATTTTAAACTTATAAATCAATACTCGCCCTATTGCATTACGTATGCTTCCTTTCATGTGCCCACAAATTCAGTTTGGGACATATGCATTTTATATTGTTTCTCTCTACATCTTCTATTGGATATTTATTCTGTGCATGCAGTCACTACAGTGGACTGACGCTGACCACTCTATTGAGACTGACACTGATGCAATAGACCATTCCAAGCACACATATATTGTATTTCTGCTAGCCAAATGTATCATTTCGTCACTGACTTAGTTACTGAATCTGTTATGTGTCATAGCCATTCCAAGGACAATTCCAATAACTGCATATTGTAGTTATCAATTTATCAGGCAATGAATGCTAAAAAGCCATTTTCAATGGATCAGCATTCTGTTCGAATGTGAAATAATATTTTATATTCAATAAAAGTTTGTCTATATGAATAGTGCTACGGAAATGTTTTCTTTTATATTTTTATTTACAAATTGATTATCTTGGTATAGATGGAATACATTCGATGGTTTCATTCAATTCTGAGTCATCATAGTATCCAAGTTCTGTAGCTAATTGTGATAGTGGGTTTAATCTGCATACTTGTGGAATGTAAATCATCAACTATCGTGGGATAGCTTATACATATGTTGGTATGGGGCGAATGTCGCCCACCTCACTTTACATATATCACATATAAATAACCTAATCAAAATCACCATGAACGATACCAATAATGCAAACTATCTCCCAATTTGTAAACAGCAGGGGCAGATACAGGATTTCAAAAAGGGGCATTCTAGGCTAAGTACTAAAACGGCGAGCATTTGCACATAAGCGCGGGGTATTTTCCCCAATTTTTGTTGTTTTTGGATATGCCCAGAGTATACGGGTGGGAGTCAGAACCCCTAATCACCCCCTGAATCCACCTGAAGAGAATGAGAATTATACATAGTCTAGGATATAAAATGCTCTACATAACCAGGCATATGTAAGGAATATATAGTTTACTTCTACCCGTTACAATTCTTACTGGCATCAATAAGAAATCATGATTTGAGGCATTGTTTGCATGATGTGACATCACCATTTACCCCTAATTGTGTAGTTTAAGTTTGTTTGTTTGTTGTGGTAGGTTAATGTCGAGCCAACCCTCAGGGTTCTTTCGAGGCTCCACAAGGTAATGTTTTCCAGATAGTTTTACACCACATGGGCAGTGCCCGAATCTATGCTAAATGCCTATTTGTGGCACAGGGACCGAATTCCCTCTTTACAGCACTGCCACACCGAGATATCATGTAGTTTAGTTGTCTACACACACAAAACAGATGGAGGTCTGTACCAAGAATGTTTATTGTTATGTGGAACTGACTTTTATGAAACTGGGTTTGGTCGTAACCGAGAAGCTGTGGCTGTAACTCAGATTGTGTAGCTTTTTAAAATGGTCTCACTGATGTACTGTAATGGGAAGCCCAAGGTGTATTGGATCCTAAATCCTGACCATGTACTTTAGCAGACTGCGGTATAGCCCATGTCTCACAGTGTGAGGGAAATGGCTTCTATATCTTCTATGGAATTCATGCTTAGTAATTTTGGCTCAAAAGGGCATATTTTGATTATATTGGAATAATCATGGTACGAACAGGTACTAAAATCATAATACTTCATGTTATTTTTGTTTCCAAGCAGTCAAAACTATTAAAATTCGGGCCAGAATTTGCATATTGCGAGCATCACATTTGACACGTTGAAATATCCGTGTAATATAGCATTACATTTACACAGCCTAAAAGAACCAAGGTCTTAAAGTACACCCTCCCCCCCACTCCTATGTAATGTGACACATACAACAGTGGAATGTGGTTACACATAAATTATATGAGCAGCTCAACACTGGGAAGAAGCGAGGGTCAAGCTAGGGCTTCCTCCTGTAACAGCTGAATGTAACAACGAGAAGTACTAGGAATGAGGAATGGAATAAACATCAAACATCAAAAGAAACCTGGACTCATTCTTATTATACCACTATTATACTTTATAGGAAAACATACAGAGGTTGACAGTACAACCCTGAATACGAGGTGGGTGTCGAAAAACTACTGCCCAAGGTTGTCAGGCTGAGGGCTGTAATTTTTTCTGACATCCCACTGAGTATACAGGTTTGTACTGTCACCTGAGGTAAGTTTTCCTTATATTGTATACCATATTTTATGTGTTATACAGAAAATAAAAAGGAAATTACCAGTGGAGCAAAGTGGGCAGTATCCCAATGTATTGATTATGCACACACTTTGATTGGTGTCAAGCAGTTTTCCGTAAGATTCATTATTTTCTAGTAGTCATGCAAATCCATTCAGAATTCACATAATAAGGAGAAAAACATTTTACACAGTAAAGCAAGGCTGGCAGTATACAACAATCCCTTGGCATGTTATTGCCAGCACTTGAGATGTGCAAAGCCACCATGTTGTTCCATAAATCTAGTAACGGCTCTAAGCCATCAGCCCTAGAGGTCATTCCATGATGATATTTGGTATGCCAGCCTCCCACCTGATATATATGTCTAGAGTGTCCGAATATATTACATATAAAAAGTAGAGCTTTTGGTCGGTCCACCAGGCATGCAGTTATATATAAAAACGTATATCAGGGATATATCCTTGGTGCTATTATTATACTTTCCTTGCAGTATCCTGATGTATAGGTTGTGATCTGAGAAGATGCTTTGGATATTCTAAGCTGTCTTTTCTGTGAAATGGCTCTACTGATATAGGTACCTTATTCCATGTCATAAAATAGGTTTCATGTGGCAAAGCTGTATAGTGAGGAGGCCTATACTAATCAATGGTAAACATTTTTAGGGACGTATGAACTATGGCGGATCTAGGGGGGTCTCCTCCCCTTCCCATGCTTTCCGTGGAGTAGACTAATACCCTGTACGGACTGGGTTCAGAATGTACATTCTGCCTGTATTGACTGTCATTATAAGCGCATTTTGAGGCTAGTCTGTAAAGGGTATAATACAACACATAGAGAGAGGAAAAACACTCATGCGTGTCCGAAAATGTGATGTTTTAAGCCCCGTTCCCACTAGGCGATTTGGGCCTCATCGCCCATCAGTATGCTATATTGAAATGAACACGTTTGGTAAAATCGTTGGGTGAATCGTTTGGCAATTTCCCCGGCAACACAGATCAAACATTTACATTTTAATATACCATTCTGACTGGTGATCAATATATGAAATATGATCGCAGAGGCGTAAATCGCCTAGTGGGTATGGGGCTTTAGTGATTAGCCCATATATGCGGAACGACCCACCCCTATTTTCTTTCTCTTACGCATGTATCCACCTTTGTCGGTATGGCTAAAGGTTTTGTTGTACACTTTTGTGGCTTATAATGCAGCTCTGAGACGTTGCTGTAGATATCCTACACTGACACGACAGACTTCAACTGATATAGGTAATTTATTCTGTATTGTAAGACAGGTAGCATGTGGTGAGGCCCTACAGCAATTGTGCCCATTTTATCGCAACCTTTGACAGAAAGTTGTTAAGGCTTCAGAGGAACAGTTATGCGAAGAAAATGCAGAAAGAAGCAAGAACAAAATAGTTATTGAAGTTGATCATGCACCCATGGTTCTCCATAGAAAGATGATCATTTAAAGTTTGTGTCGTTCCTTTGTGAAATCAGTCAAGGTGGCGCTGTGTATGAGGATCTTGAAAACCCTTTTTTTTTAACTTTGCCCTTTGTGCTGTTTCACCAAGTGAGCAGATGTACAGCATAGCTCTCTCAATAACCACTCATAGGAGACGTCACTATTATATCAGTGGCCCGTTTCATAACAAAACTCCATATGACTACGTGAGTTTTGCGTTTCATAAAGTTACGATCAACTTTTGGGGTGCCATAGCTGCGTGGGTTTCATTTTCTGTTACGTGAGTTTGGGTGTATTTACAGGAGTTTTGGGTGTATTTCCTATGGGAGTTTGGGGTGTATTTACTAGAGTTTGGGGTGTATTAGTTTCCTTATGAAGCGGGAGGTTTAAACTTGCGTACAGTTTCCGTAAGGGTACATAACCTACGGAGGTTGTTATGAAACACACCTCAGAGATGTTATAAAAGTCATGAAAGCATCGGAAGAGTCTGTATGTTGGCTTTTATACTCAGGATATACAGAATGATACACTCTCCACCACAGTAATAATCAAATTGGGTGTCTCTCAAAGAGGGTTTCTCCAATTGAAGAAATTTGAAATGCGATCAAGTGATACCCCATTAAGCAAGAATCATCCTTTCTGAGAAAGTGATATTCAAACAGTATTAGAATAAAGACAGGACTGCACGAGCACAACCTGGAAGCCATCGCAATTAACACAAATGATTTGAAAATGTTCTTCAAGGTGGGTTCGCCTAGGTTTTATACTAAAACACATTTGGAGTTTGAACGAAAAGAACAAGCCATAAACATTATAACTTTTTATGGACCATCAAGTGCTATAACCCCCCAGTGAGCCCTTCCTACCCTATCAGGGTCCTGCTGACCGCTAGGAGCAGCACTGGTAGTGGGGCCTATAGGTCAAACCTAAAGGTCCCTCCTGGGACTTTACACAGCATGGCATGGTTGGAGGCTGTTTGGGGAGCCATCCAGGGTATTGGCTCTGTGTCTGGACCTTAAAATACCCACAGTGTACACGGGAAACACCCATATAAATACAGGGGCGTAGCCAGCCTTAAAATCAAAGGGGGTTCCATGTAAATCTAATGGGGTTCCAAATTACATATTTAGCAAAATTTCTTATATTTTACTTATATTTTCGGAAATTTAAGGGGGTTCCAGACTACCAGGAACTCCCCCTGGCTACGCCACTGAAATAAATAGGGTGGGGGTAACTGACTTGGAGATCAAAAAGGTATGCTATACAATAATCTATTTTCAGTGGTATAACAAGATTACGTATGCGCATTGGGTTGGGGTTATGGATTCTAGTACAATTCTCCCAACCACGGATTGCTGATTTTCAGTATTTTGAGCACCTGCAGGTTAATTTGGACAGATTTTGTCGACAAAAACACAGGGAAATCTATAGAAAATTTAGCAAAGTTTTCTCTATAGTATACATACTTGTATAATGAATGCATTTTCAAACCAACTTAAAAATAATAAACATACTTAGATACAACAGAAAAAAATAGCTGATATTGATCTGTATTATGTTTAACCACAAATAATTCCAGGATTATTGAAAATCTCTATGCATAAGACTTGTGGTTTGTCGACATATTACCCAGTATACACCTTGATCTAGGCTAGCCTGCATGTAAACCACATGAAGTATGCTATCCATGGTAGGGAAAATTCTAGTGCGTAATAATATATTTAAGGAGGGTTGGTGGTCTAGATAACATGTGGAAATGTTTTCGTAATTAATGAATGGATAGCCCCTTATACAATGTGTAGTATGTCATTCTATTATGTCATTTTGATTTACAGATTTGATAATTGATGTGCATAAGAAGCATGACTTGTCGTAATTTACATCCCAGCATCCATCAAACCTAATCAAGTCTTCATTATTTGGTTTTGGGTTGACTGACGTGAGATGATTTTAATTCTTTTATTCAAAATATTCATAACTACCTCCAATTGTTCAAATGACTGACACTTCCAGACGCTGGCTTCAGCTATGGTTTTGTCCCATTCATTTTTCTTGTGTTTCCATTCAAATATCCATATTCACTAACCTTTTAGACCCCAATACTGCCATGCCCTAGTGTTGGTGTACTACCCAATCCGGCCGTAGCTGGCTGGAAAGCAATCATTTATTGTTTACGATTTTCCCGCATGTTTCCTGAGAACCAACTAAACAAAAACTATTTCAAAACTACGCTGCATACAGCAAAATTAAAGCTCATCGAAACGACTCAGAAAACCATTATATCTTTACCATTTATAGGAGTCTTTAGAAATATGCAGCAAATGTATTCAAGAAATTTACATCGAAAATTTGGAAATTCCGGAAAATTTAGTATGAAATGTATATATGCGAAATGCTGCGTCTAAATGGTTAATGTAAATCACCTATACAGTGGTGGATCGGGGGGGGGGGGGGGAGGGGCAATTGCCTCCCCCCCTCCACCTAGACCCAGGGGGCAAAATTTTGCCATCTTAGAATTAAAAGATATGTGTAAATTTGGTGTTTTTATTTTTTCATTTTAATAAGAGGGGGTCAGGGTTTGCCCCCTCCAGAGCTATGGCTCTGGATCTGCCCCTGCTATACGATTATATTTATAAGATTAAAGCTCATTACAATCATTCTAAATGGGATTTCTTTAATATCAAAATGTGTGCTATTAAGATCAAAGTAACAACGAACTGTTATGCTACTTTATTTTCATTGTTGCGAAATTCATTGCGCAACGGGCCACTCGACCCTCTTCCTTGATCAACCCCTACTCAGTTGGGTGCTATATGAAAAACGTCTATAGCCCTTCATGTCTACGTGTCCCTACACCTCTGTACATTTCACCCTATCCCTCTACCTTTCGCCTGTTAAATGGATGTTGACGGAAACTGGCACATGGGTGTTGCAATTTGAGGGGTATCGATTTCTGTCGCCGCTCCTATCATTTAATCTTAACGCCTTCACTTCTGGCAATATTTTAAGTTTCAGATCAATCACGTGATTCCAATAACCAATAGGCAAGCTCGTTAGACAGCTCGGGTGTTTTTTGGCGGGAAAGCATTTGTCGTCCTTGGCATTTCGCTGGTTTCCTGTTGACTTCACTTTGCCTCGCTCAACCGCTGGGTAATTTGTGCCAACCACCGAGAACTAGCGTCACGTCATGTTAGAATTCAGGGTTGTGAGACCTAAATCACTTAGTCTGGGGCCACTCTGCAACTTGGACCACCTCGCTATGGGAGTGATGTTTGCATTGTGGATCCTACTCTGTCCAGCCCCGGAGATTTTCATGATATCATCTCTCCTTTTAAAATATAAATGCAACGTGAACTAGTAGTAGGCTAGAATCTAATCAGGAAAAAATATTTCTACGTTATATCTGTTATATTTCCAGTGAAATCAAATGCAACCTTCTTTCAACACTGACTAAAGATCCCCTTTAGGTATACCTACCACTTTCTTTTATTTCTTTATTGATCCAACTATTTCACATACAGGATGTGCTTTTCAAATAGCGTACAGTGAAAATGATGTATAATATAATGTAGTGATGTGATAATAGATACTAAGATGATATTATGAATATACTTGAAATATAGTTCATCCGTATTTCATGGCCAATGGAAAGGAATGTCTTGACAATCAATCCATAATAAACCAGAGAGGGAATGGTCCTTCTTTGGTCTTTTACAGTCCTCAGTAAATATTGCAGTAGACATGATTAAGGTGGAAAATAGCCATTGAGTGAAGGGTCCCTCTTAGGCTAGCGCCACCGTTTTTCCTTTAGATCAATACCCTTTAGGTATACCTACCACTTGGTTTATCAATTCCAAAGTTTAACCTAAGATCCTTAAGTTCTAATGATTTTGACTGAAGCAACAGTTTTTCTTTACTCAGTGCTATGATTAATGACAATACTAAATAATATGCCAAAAGATCAGAAAAAAGATTACCTTCAGATAACATATAGCATGTTATCATACTTTACATAGTTCCTGAGAAATTAAGAAGTAACACGTGTTTCAATTTTTGTTACAAATTAAGCACAAATCCATAATTAGACAATGTTCGCATACCCAAATTCTTCAGAACCATCTTGATATATAGTCCCTATGATGCTATGTGATGAAAAAAATCAAGAAAATCCAGGAGGCTGCCATGTAGGGTAAATCCTTATTTTGACTGAATCCTGGATTTGGCTCCTGGACTATTCAGACAACACCAGCGAAAACAACTGGACTATTTTTGGACTGCAACATCTAGTAATCTTACCATACCGGGATATAGCATGGAACCTGCATAGCAGAGTCAGTTCTTACGGACAATCTTTTCTGGTGCGGAGGTTGATTCAATGCAGAATGGCCTGGTGCCTTCTGTCTCTGGAGCGAGAAAACCGCAGACCCTGTCGCACTTGGTGACCTCCTACCCTGTTCCCATGGTGCTTTGCGGTCGGCCATCTTGCTTGCAGCATTGTAACCTTCAGGTTGCCTCAATAAAACGGCATTGTACTATTTAGGGAAGGACATTAAAGATCGGGAGCATGGGGGCACTAAGGAGAGATCTCCTATTTCAAAGGCCCCTTGACAAATTCCCAAGTCCCCATGGGATATATCAACCTAGGGTTCTGCTTTAAAAGCGTCAGGGTCAAGTATGATATACGGATGCTCTAGAAACCCATAGATGGGGTCCCAGATGGACTGGGGTACCGATTTTTCATGTTGAATTCAAGGAAAGGCCATGTTGTCTGTCGTTGTCCATGCTCCCTGCCGAATCTAAGAGTAGGGAAAAATGTTTTCTTTTGAAGGGTTGCATGGCAAAGCACTATACAATTTATTTCAGGGGTGCAGATCAAAGAAGGATCTCTCGTGGCGGTGATTTGAGGCCCACAAGAAGAAATAATATATCTGCCCAAAAAACATCCACGAGAATTTTTGGACATGAGATTTTCATGAAAAATCATACTAAAATATCTCATAGTATACCTATTCACATAATACTTTATAAAGTGTGTTAAAAGGACATTGGAACACTTTAATGGGTGAAAAATTGAAAATAACCCACGAGATTGAGTGGACACTAAAATACCCACAAGAGCAAATTGTGCATTCATGGGTATTTTAGCTTCTTGTGGCAAAGAATTCTTGTGGAAGTTTTTGGGTCAGCCCCCTGGTTTTCCTCATCACCCACGGGTAATGTGGTTATTATTATATTTACGTTATAATAGATGGGGGATGCTGCATGTCGAATTTTAGAAATGTTAATATGGGTCAAATGGGTCAAATGGGTCAAATGCATCTTTTTAAGTTAGAAACTGATGGTTTATTGATTTGAGTGTTGGTTATATTTAGAAAATGACAGATACAACTTTTTTTAATCAAAGCCTTTTTGTCAGGTTCTAAACAAAGCTTACACTAAGAAGTTGTACTTCAATCTAAATCAAGGCTAATTATTAACTTCATCCTTTTTGTTGGAATAGTCTACCTCTTAATCGAAGCCAATTCAGACCATATAATTTAAGATGCTAATCTAAGGAATCAATCTAACCTAATGAGGAGCCTGAGGCAATTTCAGAATGTCTAGTCAGCAGGATTAATGTTCTTATGGTGAAACGCTGGTAGATATCATCTTCAGTAATGAGTGGCATGTCACGTACCAGGTGTTTATGGCATGATAGACAACGTATGCAAACCCTAATGCCTCATACCTCCAAGATGATCCCGTGGGGGTTCCGGGGAAGAATAGGCCCCCAGTAGCCCCTGCTGATCATGTAAGGCGACGTTAGGGGGGACCAAGCATTGACCAATTAGTTCTTTGGATTCAATTCATGGTTGGTGCTCAGGGCTGCGTTCCTGACTCTACCCCATTGCTGGCTTAGCTGACTTATTTTTAACTGGCCAAGTTATCTGGGGGTGTTGCTAAGAGCCAAAAATAAGTCAGGCCTGATTGGGTTAAGGGCAGTTGGTGCAATACACACACATGGCTAATATTTCCTGGGGGACCTTCTCCTCCCTTAGCACATTGAAAACACATGTATTTCTATATTTCACATATTTTCTGATGAAATATAAGATCATTTTATGTATAAGCTATGTCAAAAATTAGCTTACTCCTGTGGCTTTCCATTGGTGTATGATTTCACCCATTTCATAATGATTTAGATACCAAAAAGTGTCAGGAAAAAACTGAAGTGTGTGCATTAGAGCATGACCATTGTCAGGGCCCTTCTGGTGCACCCAGACAGTGGGGAGACAGGTGATTGTGATTGACAGGTGAAGGCTTATTGACTACTGAGGGGCTATAATTACTGGCACCGGTCTCAACAACCACTGGCACCAGTGTTACATAATTGTTTCAGGGCCACCAGTAAGTTGGGCATAGCAGAGGTATCTTAGCATACAGAGACTATCTTTACTGAAAATGGGACAGAGTTTTCTAAACACTATTTATTAGGTTTCAAGTTGAGATTTGTTTATTCTTTTTACATGTAACTCTAGCATAATATCTCAGCTTTCATTGTATAGTGCCATCTTTCTAATGTTTTAACACATTCTTTGGTAGTTTCAGATTTTTGTACACATCCACAGACACTTATTAGTGCCTGAGAGGAGTTTTACAACTGAGTCAAAAATAGCCTGTTCTTGGGTAGCTTAGACTTATTTTTGGCTGACTTGAGAACAGTTTTAAATGCCATTTAGAGGGTTATTTTTAGCAGCCAACTAAGAGAGGCCAGCTGACTGCACACTCAAGAACACAACCCTCAAAAATAGGGTCTACAAATATAAGTTAGCCAAAACAGGGTTAAAAATAGGCAGTCAAGAACGCAGCCCAGTTCACTCTAGATATGAGGTACAGCAAAACTGATTTCCAGGTTTTGATCCCCTGTTGTTTGCCTGCCTTGTCATCTTCTTCAATCACCAAAGACAAAATTCGTCCCAACCTGTTTTTGCTGTCAATATGACCTTAGTTGTCGAAACAGCGTAAAGCATCCATTACTCTCTCACTCGCTCCCTCGAGGTCATTTTGACCAAGTTGGCCAAATGGTCAGTGCGACAATCGGCAACCTGCAGTAGTCACTATAATGAACAATTAGAAAATAAACAATGAAAGAGCCATAACCCATGCATGGTGTAGCGTCCATCATGACTGCTGTACATGCTATTCACTGCTATATTCCTGGTATGTGCAGCAAGCTAATAACCAGAAGTCTGCATAAGGCAACGCTGACAGACTCTTGGCCCCCTCTTCAATAAACGACCCTTATACATGATAGTTAATTCATCCGATAAAATAAGCAATTACCTTATTCTGTGAGAATATATAGCAGGTCAGGTCAGGTACTGTAGGTATTTTGCAGTGTATACCATTATTGTCGGATTTACAGTATTAACCAATACCTCCCACCTTGCTTTTCTGTGTAAAATGTGTTTCTCCTTATTTTGTGAAATCTGAATGGATTTGCATGATTATTTCTTTTTAATTTCTGGTAAGATATTGCAGTCTTATTAATAGAGATAGTGATGGAGTCCTAATTTAAGAGAAAATAATGAATATTAGGGGAAATGCTTAACACCAGTCAAACTGTGTGCATAATCAATCCATTGGAATACTGCCCACTTTGCCCCACTGGTAATTTCCTTTCTCTTTTGCTTATAACTCACAAAATATGGTATATAATATAAGGAAAACTTACCTCGGTTGACAGTACAACCCTTTATACTCGGTGGGATGTCAGAAAAATTACTGACCTTAGCCTAATGGCCTTGGGCAGTGATTTTTCTACACGCACCTCGTATTCAGGTTAGTATTGTCAACCTCTGTATGTTTTCCTATATTACACCTCAATACTCCCATGAGATAAAGACCAGATAATGACCAAAAGACACAAGTCTGTAATTTGACAATCTGGAAAGGACCTTTACCACCTCTTTAATGAATGACCCCTATTACCCCTTTCAGATTACTGCCGAGACTGGCATCAAAGCACTTCAAATCGCTTCAGTAGGATTTCTGAGTCCTGTCTGAAAGGAACAGTATTCTAGAATGTGCATCAATGTACATTAGAACCGCATTCTAGAATTCGCATATGGACCAGCACTCCAGAATGCAGTTCGCTTCACTTTGCTTCCTGATGACTGTCTGAAAAGCACAGAAGCAAAGCGAACTGCATTCTTAGTATACAAATCCACCATGGTATCATATGAATCCAATATGTTATCATACGAATCCATCA
The DNA here is from genome assembly GCA_936440205.1 of Lepidonotus clava. NCBI lineage: Eukaryota > Metazoa > Annelida > Polychaeta > Phyllodocida > Polynoidae > Lepidonotus > Lepidonotus clava. The sequence continues at coordinate 15,090,150 of OW387138.1, forward strand.
TGTTATCATATGGATCCATCATGTTATTGTACGAACCCACCATGTTATTATACGAATACTTCCATGGGGAATTGGATGGACGTGCCAGTGTGAAAAGGCTGTATTCTCGAAAGTGCATCGTGTCAGTGCAGTTCAATTCGTTTGACATCGCTCCCCATGCTCAGTGTGAAAGGGGTATAAGTAATCTGAACCATGGTTAATCAAGCTGAACATAAATGTTACCTTAAAACACGGTATTTAGGCCAAGGAAAAAAAATAGTTGTGTTCAGGTAACGCAGGTCGGAAGAAATAAAGTAGGTAGGTCAAAATCTTTACTTCTTTTGGATTTTGGAGAAAAAATACAAATTTCCTAATAAAAAGATGGGGTGGGGCCAAAATATTACGGTAAAATATTCTTTTGGCCTTACCATGATACCTCAATACCCCCATAAAGCAAAGACAATGATTAATACTAAATCCATAATTGTCAATTATGGATTTAGTATATATTATAGACAACGAGAAAAAGTTCCTTGATCCTTTTTTGATTAACAACCCCTGTATATATACAATGGTTAACCCATCTGATAAAATAACCAATTACCTAAAAACTACACTGAGATCCACAGATTTACAGTGTTTCCCATTATACCTCAATGACCCTATAAAGTAAAGACAATGACCAAGCACTGCTCGTTAGGGGGCTTGGCAACCGCCAGTATTGCCCTTTGTGTGAGACAGAAGGTTCAGAGGACACCATAACAGGTGCAGCCAGGCCCACTTTACCTGTGGGCGCCCTCACTAACAGCCTCCAGGGTGCGTGCAGGGTGCAGGAGGGGGGAGGGGGGCCCAGGAGACTAAGAAATTAACGAGAGGGGTCTTTATAGGGAGGGGGATGTTGTATGTTTAATTTAAGAAATGGTAATGTCACAATGTTGTTGTCACTCGTTTGTTACTGTTGTTGGTTGGTTGGTTGGTTGGTTGGTTGGTTGGTTATTGGTGTTTAACGTCTTATCAACATCTATGGTAATATCATGGCAATAACAAGGGTTTTGACAATTCTGTCTTTTAGATGATTGTATCTATGAAATGATTGAATCTATGAGAAGGTAGAGACCATACCCCTACACTTTTACTGAGGTAGGTGTTCTTAAATGTGCAGGGTCCCAAAGGCAAGGCCCCACAAACAATAGCTGGTGGCCCAGGGGCCTTTGAAATCCCTGTCATTGGCACAGGGAGACATGCAAAGGGGTCCAGTAGCCAGCCCACTCCAGCTCAGGATCGAACCCAGGCTGCCCACACAACAGGTGGTCGCGCTAACCTCTCCAACACCCCACACGCCTAGAAATGTTTATGTCTTATTGTTGTTGTCATTTATGTTTTCCTATTGTCCTATTTTGGATAGAAGGTATACTAATGTTGCATGCCATTGTCGCTTATTTTTCCTTTTGTCAAATGTACATGTCATATTTTGACATGCTAATGTTGCATGTCCATGTCACTTATTTTATCATTTTGTAAAATGTTGAATTTAAGGAATATTTTATCCTTTTGTAAAATATTGAATTCAAGGAATGCTAATGTCAAATGCCATTGTCATTTATTTTCCCCTATAAATACAATTAATGACAAATCTCAGAAATGCTAATATCGCACATCACTGGAGCTTATTCTTTCCCATCATTGATTATGGAATTTATGAAAATTTAATGCTAATGTCCCTTGTCGATATGTTTCTAAGGCCCATGTCGTTGTCACTGTGGTCATTGTCGCTGTGCCGAATATTCTTAAATGCCCATGTCGCTGTGTTAAATATCAGGGTCTAGAGCCATAACGAGAAAACCTCCTCGTGATAAAAGGTATGAGGGGGATCTGAGGACATTGTTAGTCCAATAAATGGTCAGGGAGGAGGGTAATGGGTGGAGGGTACAATGATGAATGGGGGAATTGTATGAGGGTATTTTTATGTTGAATATATTAGTTGGATATTGCTGTATTACTTTGATTAACATTAATTGTGTATAGATTAGCAATACGATGACATTGTCGAATAAAGAGGCTGGGGGCAGATGGTAAGGACTGCAGAATAAAATTATAAATGATTGATATTTTTTTTCTTTTTTCTTTTTTGAAAATTATTCTTTATTATCCTGGCCTGTCTATTGTTTTCTGACAGGTCCAGGTTAAATAATTACAACGTTAACATTACAGTTTCTTAGTTATGATACAATATTTAATAAACAGTGAAACTATGCAAACAAAGGTATACACTGTAATATAGACAGTTGTATAAGTGATAACCTCTATCGGGAAGCTGCATAGAACTGGTTCTACCCTAAATGATGTTACTATTTTATAATTAGTTCAGCATAATTATTCTGGTAAGCTTAATGTGGAGGGATAAAATGATGAATGTGAAAGTCACTGGGAGAGTATTTTCATATTAAGTCATAGGACTTGCATATTATACATAATATATTACCATTGGATGACAGGTAAAATGTTCACTGGGAAAGGCATGTTGATATTAATATGAATAATATAGCATGTAAAAACAGATCCCAGGTGGTCTAGTGGTTAGGATTCGGCGCTCTCACCGCCGCGGCCGGGGTTCGATTCCCCGTCTGGGAATATCTTTTATTGGTGAATTCCATGGAATTTCATGGTTCTTGTCTGGCTCTCCTTAATGAATTCTTAAATGCATAAACTCCCATAGAATAATGTTAGGCCTATAGCCTAGATTTAGCGAATTGGGGCTGCATTTGAGTTTGTTTGTTGTTGTTTTTCTTTTAATCAATTGTTTATTCCGGCAAAAATTAAGTTTACAAAACTTGTCTGCCATTTCTACCTGAGTTACATCGAGATAAATAATTAAAACGATAACAATAAGCACGGGCATGAACCCTCCAGATGGCACCAGGGTTCCTGATTAGAACTATAAGAATAGAAAGGGTAGCACACTCGCCATTTTGTTTTTAGCTGGTGCCTGTCAAAACCTATAAGCTGATGACCAGCAGACTGATAGGATTCACAAAAGACCACAGTAAATGACCTAGTTTTATTTCTAATTTGAATAGGAAAAACATATCTAACTTATCATATTTGTCTGATTTGTATTAAAATGAATCATAATTATTACAGTTTGTTTTGTATTATTGTGTGGCCTATTTTACAGGTAAATGTAGCTGTATGTATAGTTCCCCCTTCAGCACCCCTTTACTGGTCAGAATGCAACTCATTGACTGGGTTGGTTGGTTATTTATAGTGCTAAAAGGGTTTCCCCAAAGTTGTTCAAACATTCTGTAAAGTGATCACAGGTAACAAGTTAGAAGCTATATGCTCATACCATTCATGAACACCCTCCTTTACTATGAGACAAACTAGCCTAGTGCTTAGAGCTTAGAGCTTCAAATCTGAAAGTTGGTGGTTCAAGTCCCATCCATGGCTAGTCAAGCACTTTTTCTTTTATAAATAAAACCATTTTAGGAATTGTTGCAAAATACAAAACAGAACTTTGAAATCATATAGATCTATGCAAGTGGCAAGTATTTATTCACAAGTTATATTGTATTTATCACACAAATGTCATTTTCAGTTTACAGTATAGTAAAATATAAAAAGGTTTCATCCTGATTTGAACTCTTAACCTTTATATTTGCAGATGATCTCTCTAACCATTAGGCCATATGAATCTACCTTCCTACCTTCTTTAGAGTAACATTTATTTATAGGCCTTCATATAAAATGAATTATGTCAAAGTGCAAGTAGTAGTATTTTATGCTATTTATATAACGGTACCCTTCTTACAAAATAAAGCTATAATTTATATGTGTAAGTATCCCAGGATAGATCATATATGTATGTTTCTCAGGGTATGAATACATGTAATACAAATGGTTAAAATGATAGAAATTGAAAAATAACTAATAAGATGAACATCTGGGATTTGAACCTCCAACCTCCTGATTTGAAGTCCTGCACCTTAGCCACTAGGCCACCGGTTACTGTGATGTCAGAGGCACAAATGCTTGTATGACAGTACAGTTTTATGTAAACCAGGAAGTCTTTTGTTCAGAGCCCCCATATGGGGGCCTCTTGTATAACAAACATTGTGATTTCACACGGGATTCCCCTACCCTACCATGTCCTAATTAACCTATTTGAAGGAAATAGTAATGCATATTATATAAAAACTAGAAAACTATGGTCAAATAAAGGTTTTAACATGCATAGGAGTTATAATTACAATTGTCCATTGCCTATAATTACCAATTGGCATATATGCACATTGCCCTATGTGGTTGGTCATGTGACCTCCATTCATAAAGTCCTTTCCAAATAAGGGCATTGCCATATATGGTATGCTGCTATGCTGGGTGGGGTTGCATTTTTTTCAATAAATTTGTCAATTGCCATTTATTGAGCATAAATATCAATAAAACACGACAGCCAATTGTTTTTATCATTTGTCTGAAATACAAACCATTGTTTTTTTCACAAGAAAACATAATAGTTTAGGCATAAATCCAAAATATATGTCTGTGCAAACTGCAGGGTACAGTTTTAGGTTCTTACCCTGTTAGTATTATAAGTAACTGTGAGACAGGGGTAGCGCCATCTAGAGAGTTCATGCCCGTGCCAATAAGATATTTACAACTCATACTTCAATTAACTGACAAATGACAAAAGTTCAAATACTTCACACTTAAACAAAAGTAAACCTATACAATGACAGTTCTAAAACATAGTAATACTCCTACCAAGCCAAATAATAAATTAAAACTTTGTATTTAGGCCTATTATGATAATGAATGAAAGACATTAGTTGATATCAAACGTTTTTGTGTTTTTTTTTCTAATTTTTAACATCGTGTCAACACTGTATTATGTATGAACTGTGTGTGAATCTCGGACTCGATCTTTTGTCACTCATCTACTGACAAACAAATAGGACCGTGCAAATAAATGGCGAGTAGGATCAACAACATAATCCAGCCGCAGAATTCGATTTTGTTTGTTCTAGTTTCTGTTTAGTTTATTGGCAATGCAGTCAGGCCTAAAATACTAGTTTCACACACCGTAGAACGTGGATATTAGACAACGATTTCTATAGTGTTTTTTTCTCGAATCGGCAATTCATCCACTTCGTATTTATAGTTTTTTTTTTCGAAATTGACATGAAAGGTCATGCAATGACTTTGATACGGTTGTCAAAGCTAGGGTCAAGGAGAATTTAGCATAATATTTGGATCATTAGGGAAACGGTTAGCATCTCATTTAATCCCAAAAATCTAGGTGAGCAATTAAAAAATGTTCACAAAGTTTTGTGGGCGTTTTGTGCAGCCGCAATAACAAACTATCAGCATTTAAGGTAGTAGTTTTGGGTGACTCTCTGCACAATGACTTTTTGCCAAGAAACTCAAGTTCAGATTTATCATACAAAAGTCATAACAAAATTATATAACATTATGTTTATTCGTATAATATATATTTCTACATATGTTAGAAGAACAAGAAACAGCGTGTAATTTGAAAAAAAAAGACATAAGGAAATAAATAGGAAAATCAAAAAGTGTCATGAGCATTATAACTTTTCATGGTTCTTGAATGTTCATGATTGTTTTTCCATCAGCACCTTAGCTCTACCTTCTCATAGATATGATCATTTCATAGATGCGATCATCAAACAGACAGAATTGTCAAGACCTTGTTCTCACTATGATATGACCATAGATGTTGATACGGTGTAAACCCCAATAACCAACCAACCAACCTTAGCTATACAATGATATCTAGCAATATCAATTGCTCCATTTTCAGAATCTGTATGTGAAATGCAAGCAATAGCTTGTGAAAATAAACCCTTATAGTAGTTTGACAGCCTAGTGATGAGGCACTCTGCACATTGACTTTTCTCCTCCAGGAATGTGAGCTTTGTTCACCGAGAAACACGAGCTCAGATCAATAAAACTTCAAAGTGAGCTGCTCAGGCCAAAACAGGGCGGCCCGGAGACTTGGTTGTATTTGATTCCAGTCTGCACGAGACCAGGGAAATAATGTCTGCACTTGATTTTTTTTGGTAAGAAGACTATCTCTTTTATATGATTGAGATGGGCACTTGTTTTGTGCTTTATTTAACCATTTTTTCTATTTTTCTTAATTGAATTTTTATACTCGCTGAGTTCACTCTATTAAACGTTGTTCCACTGCAGTCCTGTGGACCATTTGGATACAATTCGGTGCAAGGGTCATCCAAATGTCCTTTTTTCCATGCTGCACTGCATTGGGCTCAAACCCATGCAGTGCCGATGCCAATGAGTGGTATCAACGCCTCGATGACGTTGACCAGCCCGACCCCCTTCATAGACCTTTAGGGTTAGGATATATTCCTGTGTGCAATATCTTTTTTGTGTTGTTGTGTATCATCATGGGGTATTGCATAAAATAAAATGTTTGGAAATCGTATATGTATGACATATTGCAGCAACTAGTTGTATGGATGCATACTGTGATTATAAATGGTGTGTGTCGCAAGAAATATTGGTGGAAAGGAGTCATAACAATAGCATAGCAATAGCATGACATGTACGATAGTCATGTAAAAGCATTCACATTTATTTGCACTGTGTAACCTTTTACGAGAACAGTTTCTGTGATATTCATAGCTCATCATACATTAACGTCTATGGTAAATTTACACTATAGATATATGTCTGTTCATCTCAACTCTGGAAGATCATGTATTGAACGTGGAACCATTAAAAAAAGAGTTATAAAAGATAAAAACTTTTCTGTCTCAGATGTATGGCGTGTCCACGATAAAGGGCATCTTTTAAATATGTAAGTCTTTACTCACTTGTTTTTATTGCTGTCTGGATGTGTTTTCTTGTATATCCCATTTTTCTGGATCTTAAGATATGAATGGCTAACAATTAAGTGTTCGTTATCCTTTTACAACAATGTTACACTTAAATATGTCTGTCTTTATTCTATTATAAGATTAACGTTGTCATGTGGGAATTACTTTTTATTCCCCTGATTAAGAACTGTATATACAATAATTACGACTACATTTCACTGGGCGATTCTGACTACTGGTACCGGTGATTTTGCAGTTCATTACTTTTCTCCAATGATATGGGGAAAAATCATGCATTCTAGACATCAGTAGAAAGAGAAAAAACATTTCTAATGATAGATAATAATGTATATTATTAAACAATATCCCGACCGCCGATATCTTTATAGAATTGGGGATACATAAATCGGCTATTAGAATTTCAGCAATTACTCGGTACATTCTGTGCAGATTATTGTTTTTTTCCATCAAGGTCCGTCTCTAAAAAAAGGCTTCATTGCATTTCTTCCTACGTTGCAATACCTTTCGGAATTGCTAAGATGTAGCTTAGACGTACACTCCGTAAGCGAACAAGGTGAATCAAATGCAAACGTCAGTTGTTTTTAGATCAATCACAATAGATCTAATCTTACAAGAGGTTTCCAGTCTATCTTGTCTTTGAGACTTGGCATTGGAACTTGTATTTAAGAGTTAATCTGAAAGTACTTTCCTATATTGGAACTGAATTGAGAAGACATTTCAGAAATTGCTGCTGGGAAATATAACTGTGTTATCTAACTTAACTAGAGTTGTAGAGTAAGATTCCAAAGTGCATCGGTGGCAATTTCTAAAGTAGTGTTCTACGTCCACTAAGTCTTGAAGTTATAAAAGTATTGCAATGGTGAGCCTAGTTCTGGCTATTGCATTTCTGGATCATTGCCATACACATATCGGTGAACAATTATTCATCTTCAAATTCCTCTCTTAAAGTAGGACAACTTTAATACTTGTATTTAATACATGATGGGTTTTGTCACTAGGCTGACTAAGTGGGACTTTCGAGGGATAAAGTACCCCACAGCAAAAAAAATAAAGTGTAGATCTAAAGCCCTAAGCCCTACAGGACGTTTTACATCTCAGTCATAGTCGGTCTATATTAATCGATTATCCTGATGACTGATAAACCAATTAATTATTGTGTGTGTCTATTCCATGTAAAGCCCAATATCCACTAGGATAATCCATGATCTGCCGGTCATGTTTAAAGCCGTTTTCCACCAGGCTATAAACTCCTGGCGAATTCTTTATATTTTTTATTCGCACAAATGGCTTCACAATACAATATGTTCTTCCAGCCAACAAGAGATGGAATGTGATGATATGATATGACATGACATAGTAGTATATATACCATAATATCAGTTACCATGATCAGTCCAAGGAGGTAGTAAGAGTTAGAAGGTCCGGACAATACTGAATATCTCCTTCTTAAATTTGAACTTGATTGTTGGGGCTGCACTGCATGTGGTATCCTATCCCATAATGAGATCCCTCGAAACATTGGGCTCTTAAGAAATTTAGTGTATCATCTCTTTATGCTTCTAAATATTTGACCTAATTTCTACTCATTAAATTGATCCTCGGTCAAAAATTAGACACATACGATGGGTACTTACTATAACAAACATAATTGCAGAATGATGTTCATATCTACAATGTGACAATTGGGGCAATCTATGGTGATCACACAGTTCTCTATGATCCATTCTAGGATAATAATACTTATTGCTGGACAAGAATTGCTAATCCTTTAAAAAAAAGAAAAGGCTGGTTCCAACCCCCGGAGGGCGATTCTCCCTGAACTTGGCTCGGATGTGTGTGTCGAAAAGTGAACATCGCTTTGAAGTAGTGATTGTTCACAAAGGGTTCATTTTTGTCACCCCATGGAAACACACCTTAAGTTTGAGAGTTAGCATCAGTGAGTATGTGGCATTTAAATGTACATGTTTGATATGAATCGCCGCACAAATTGGCCAATTTACAGTAGAGACCTTACTAATAATCAGCAGATTCCAGCGCCGATTCAGCCCATTTCGTATGAAAATCAAAGAGGAGAGGACGTGGAATCTATGCCCTCAATGATCAAACGTTTGCACCGTTCTGTGTCAGTGCTTTGATATCTATACTCCTGTGCCTTACTTGTGTTTCACTCGCAGCTCTCCACTTTCAAGTGATTTCCCCTGCAATAAAGTCTGTCATGTCAGGCAGAGTGTCCATACACATTTTTATGAGTCTGCCATTAACGTACAACGTTTGAGTATGTCAAACTAAAGACTGTGATAATACTAGACGATTTTGAAAACCGGGAATTTGGTAATTTTTGAACGCAAATTTGAAATCCTTCCTAATGGTATAAATTATGTGCATTGTTAGCCATTATTTCTACTTGCGAAATGTGAAACCACGAGTAGAATCGCAAGTGGGAATACTAATATAAGAATAAAAACATATTCGAAGACAAATAACTTTATTGCTGACTTGAACATGTACATCAAACTTATCTCATCACATTATTTCTTCTTATTATTATTTATCTTGAAGACTGAACATTTCTTATAATAATATTATACTATGATTTAAATTACGCACGTTTCCTGTACCAGCCAAATTTTCTGTAAAGCAACAGTGCTGGGCGGTGCAGGAAACCATTTATGTAAACTGGAATCCGTCCAGCAAAATAAAATTGTTTCTAAAATAACGTCGGACGGTGGCTGAGGGTGGCGGTCTGTTATGTACGGTTCCCATGGGTTCTTTATCATCTTTATTTGATATCATATTTTTAAGTTCAATTCCTATAACCACAGGCTACAGGGATGGTATAATAAGTTAATACTAATAATCATAATTAGTAACTACTATTCCGTAGAAAACATTCTCAGTGATGAGGTACTCACCTTCTGTAATTATAGTGGAAATTTGATTAACAATTGGGATTAAAAGTTAATTAATTTATCAGGGAACTGTTGAACAGCTGTTGAAGAATCGAACATCACTGATGACCCCCCCCCCCCCCCCCAAATACATCTGACTTATGGATATTTTGAACAGAGGTGGATGTAGGATTATGAAAATGGGGGTCTGCATAATTCAGTAAATATCAGCTAAATAGTCAAAGTTATGCTTTTTGGTGTAAGCACGGAGAATTATACTCTTTGTATAGTCTTCAGGATCCCCTCTGATTTATACCCTACTAAAGCCGCTGAAAGCTTACTGAGTGTGGTCATGACATTTGAGATTAAGGGCCGGGTTGCTATGGTTTTATACATGGTAAATCCTACAAAGGAATTAAGGATAGAGATGCTTTATAGTTCGGCATATGATAAAGACAGCTTAGTGAATTGTTTATTCAGCTCAGGTGTGTGTCCTTTTTTGAGTTGTAAAAGCTCTATGATAATGTTGCCTCTACTTAAGTGCTTTTAAGATATAGAGAGTTTGTAAATAACACATGTAGTTTATTATGTTTTACTCCTAATTATATAATATCCATGTGATGTAACTGCACAGACAAAGTGCAAAATAACAGTACTATTCAATGACCATACTTGTTTTCAGTCTGTTATCCTCAGTCTGTTTAGACCTAAAGAAAAAAGAACATCATTGTTACAACATTAAAACAGAACATAAAAAGCTGTCAAAGTAAAGTGTATGCAGTGTCACAAAGTAACATGACAAGAACGAAATCAGAAGACATCAGAACTCTACTGTAACACTAAAGTAAAGTCACATGCATTGCTTGGGGTGGATACAAGTGCATATGATGGGGGGAATTGGCGTTGTCGTCCCCCGGCAACTGCCATATCAAGCAAGTTTGATAATTCACATGGATTGTACTGGCGATTTTACTGGCGATCCAGTGGTCCGTCGCCCATCGCCCATCGCCTGAAACTCACACTATACCCACTGAAAATTGCTCAGCAACCAGCGACGGAAGTCCATACGCCAGCTGATTTTCGTTGTCAGTTGCCGGCAAGATCACTTAGTGGGTATGGGGTTTAAGGGTTACCAAAAGTTTCATTTCCCCTAAACTCTGTCATGCCATAACATGAAGAAACCCCATGTATTCACATAGTAAAACGAATCCCCTACACATACATGCATGGCCTTTGACAAGATCATGAATCACTGGCAATGTTAGATATCCATATGAAATGTTCAGAAGTTCAGAGGTGCCACTCAGGAAATCAATACTTGGAACTTTCCTGAATTGGACTGTGTCCTTCAGATATAAGATGGTGATAACCTTCCCATGCCCTTCTACAATAGAATCATAATGTTACTGTATTTGCTCATAGATATTTCAAAAGGTCTTGACCATGTAGAGGAGATGCCTCAGAAAGGTATCATTGTCATCAAAGGCAACAGGGTCAATTTGGCCACGCTACTATAGACGTTGTGCAGATGACGTCACAACTAAGGGACTGGTTATACGCGCGGACCCCGCACCGCGGACCTTGCCCATACAGAATTTCTTATATACGCGGACATAAAGTCCGCACATACTGATCTTCTTACATACGCGGACGCAACGTCTGCGTATACAGATTTCCTTGTATATGCGTATATTCTTGTATCTGAGTCTTATGCCCGTATTTTAGTGAGATATAAAACCAAATTAAAAAGAAAAGGGGGGTTCGGGGGCTCAGCCCCCGATTTACAAATGAAATATTGATGAAAAAGGGGTTACATCCGCGCATACCAACATGCATGTACACGCGGGTACATGCCCCGCGCGTACAAGGCCACTTATTTGCGCGGACCTGACCCCCGCGTACACAAGCAATCCTGTGTGCGCGGGTATCTGCTGCCGTGCCCGCGTGTATAACCCCAGCCCACAACTAAGGCATTTAAATTACACGTTTATGCTGCAAATACTAGAAAAAGTCTCAAATAACAATATCATCATTCAGAAGTCATAGCTATTTACAAATCATCTTGTTTCTGATGTCATGTATACTAAATTGGGAGTGCACGCGACGTTGTCTGAAAAAGACTTTGTATGTAACAGAATCAAACCATTTATCAATTCACATTTCCATATACTACTAACATGCTGCAGGGATCAACAGAAGCAATTGCAATGAAGGCGACAACCCCCCATTTCTGTTTACTCCTATCTATTTATAGTATATAAATCAAGGTGTCCATATTGTCAGCAAAATTTAACCATGTAACCTTGTTGTGTGAAAAGTGCAGCATCACAACATGACGTCGCGTGCTTAGAAAGAGCAATGTAGTTGCCAAGCTCTAAATTTTCAAGCCCTAAACTTAGGCAACGGAGCCTAGTTTACCTATGATATCCCATGGGATTCAATACTTTTGTATTGCAATGTAGCTAGTTATGTCCTAATCTGTATTGCCCTGAGCCTTTTGGTTTAATCACATCCATCTTTCAATACAATTAAGCTAAAAGTTACAGTGCTTTAACAGTAAAATGTGGATTTTACTCTTCCCGTCAGTTTCCTTAGGAAGAATAGGTTGTCTTTAACGGTGACCTTTATCCAGCCCCAATGGGAAATTCATTGTAGAAAGGGCTTATTGCAGGCCAAATTCCTCCCAAAAGCACACAGAAACAAGCCAAATTCCCTTGGCCTAATGGACCAGGGGAGGCCAATAGAGAGTAACCAGGCTAGCTTTGAAATGGTTTAATTTCCCTCTGTAGCTACTCGGCTTACTTTAAGAGCTCCTGTAATTTCCCCCAACTCCCCTTGTCAGCTTCCAGGGCTTTGGACTAATGGCACATGCTCAGGGATTGCTCAGGGCATAAAGTGAGCAGCTCAAGGTGATAGGTGGTGCTTCCCTGTAACCTATGAGCAGGTGGGAGCAGTTTGTAGGCCACTCAGTCCTGACACCTGTTGCTGCTATACCTATAAGGTGTACACCTCAGTGGCTATGTACACTCATTTTCCCCAGGTAAGCCATTCTCATAATGAATTGGGTTATCAGTGACTTATCAGTGTGTTCCAGGCCGAGGAAGCAAATTTTTATAAGAAAGGTGCAGTGAGGATGTTTTGTTCTATTTTGGTTCTTGTTATGTTGTTTGGATGTTTCCAATATTGTTACTGCAAGATACTGCTGTGATAGTGCACTGTGACATTAATGAATGTTCCACTTGAATGTTGTCACAATGTTCTGTTTGGTTTTGGTCTTAGAAAAATAAAGTTATGATAAGGATCTGATTTAGTGAGGTCTATTAAGGCACTAAGTGACAAAAAGGCACTTATTAGCACAATTTTGTCACTTGGTGCCTTTTGTCACTTTTTGCCTGACAGCACCTAGTACCTTGTGGGTGGCACTAAGTGACAAAAAATTGGCCACTAAATCGCCATACCCACTAGGTGACGTTGGCAAGAATCGGCGCCGACGTCAGAACAGGCAACCCATCCCCACACATAATCAGTGCTGGCGTCGCCATCGGTGTCGACAGCCGTGCCGACTGTCGGTGCCGATCACACCGATCCTTATTTAATATGTTTAATAATTTTACGTCGACTCCGACGGTCGGCGCCGACGGCTGTGCTGACATTGGCGCCGACGGCAGCCCGTCGGTTAGTGGGTATGGGGCTTCAGTGTCTTAACCACATAAGGTCCTTTTTGTTACTTAGTGCCTTGTGGGTGCACTCAGTGACAAAAAGGCACTAAGTGACAAAAAGGCACTAAGTGGCAAAATTTTGTCACTTAGTGCCTTTTGTCACTTAGTGCCTAAACAAGGTCTCAACCTCACCCGGAAATAACATATTGTTGCCAATTTCCAAAAAGAAATATGGTTACAAAACACAACTGTGAAATCTCAACTTTGTAGGGCTATGATTAATGTCACAGACACATTATTTAGGTAATCACAAAATTACTTCTAAGCACGATTGTAAGTTTTAAATACTTGTTAATGCATGAGGAAATGTTGAGTATCAATCATAGCATACATATTAGTTCCTATTTAACCTGATTAGTCACGAATATATCTATTATTTACATAGTTTCTGGTTAAGAATGCAATTCAAAACAAAAATTCTCCAAAGTGCTTCAGAATCTAGAAATATCTAACATACTTAAAAACATAAATCCCTGTTGTAGTTTTACACTGGAAGGTTGGAAGTTATTAAGATGGTTATCATAACAAAAAAAGTATTATCCCCATCCCTAACGTGTTAGTGTGATAGCAGTTAGACAACCAATCCTTTCATTTCTCCATTGTCCATCAAGTACTCTGTTGAAAGAAATTATCAAGTATGCTATTAAATTCATGTCTTTATATGTGCTCCTGATTTATATCATCATGCAGATAATTAGTGCATGTGTTATGACAGTTTCTTGATTATGTATTTATCTTTTTACAACAAAGGCAAAAGAAATAATCATCTTCTAATGAGACCCACCAAAAAAAGGCCCTTTTATAGCAGTTCTAAGCTCAGGTGAATACTTCTTTGGCCAGAGGCTCTCAGTAACAGTTTTAATCAGCAAATCTCCCAGGACCCTCCTCTCAGGCTCAGAGGGAGGAACATAAGATCCCTTTCAGGCTTTCCTTCACACTTTTTCCTTTGTTTTTAAGCTCTAGAGACTGCAGGGTGCATCTTACATCCCTGGCCATTATGGCTTTAGGAGAAAAATCTGCAGGGGTAGCATAATAAAAGCTTAAGCTGTGTTTACATGAGGTGGTTAAACTCTGGAAAATAGTACACATTTTCAACTAACCATTGTTAACCTCTTCTAACCACAAAGAATAGAGCTTCCAGTGGCACGTTGCACAATGGGTTCGTAACAACAAAAATAATAACAACGCAACATTTCATTGTTAGTTTGATCATATCAGCACATGTTTTGACACCAAAAAGAACCTATTTAGGATGGTCACAATAAGGTGTAACATTACAGGAATTTTTTTTCCCTTTTTACATTAATATACAGAATTTAATTTGATCCAGTAGAGACAGAGGAATAAGGGTTTTGTAACAGCACAATCTTGTGCTGTAACACAACCATTCTTGTGCTGTTATGAAATGTCATTGTGCACAGTAGACAGCTGGTAGACTCTAGTCACTTCAGATGTAAAGGGTTATCCCTGTTTAGCTGATGAAATGCTCTATTCACTGGGATTTATTCGCCTTGTGGAAACCCGCCTTAAGTTTGCCTTTCCCTGACATTGTTCTTATGCTTATGATACATGTGCTTTTTGTCCTGTTATTGCTTACAACAGTGGAAGGGGACTTGTCTTTTTAAGGATTAATGGACTTGCGTCTATATACTATCTTTTTTGAAGTCATATTGTCATACAATAGGTTTTGTTGCACTGAGGATCTCCTTACTTTGTCTTTAGGAAATATTACATCAGTGATATCTCAAAGTTTACCTATTTCTGTGGTGAATGTAAAGCCCCATACCCACTAGGCCATTTTACTGGCGATGGGCAAAAAATGGGCAAATGGGAGAATCGGCCAATTCTTATGATTGCCTGTCAGTACGGTATATTAAAATGTGCATGTTTTATATGTATCGGTGCTGAAATCTGCTGATTCTAAGGGTAGAATTGGGTGATTTCAGGGTTGATCCATCGGCTGACTGTGTAAAAATGTCCTAGTGGGTATGGGCTTTAGGAGCCTTCTATTAAGTACATGCATAATACTAAGGGTCTGGGGGTCTGAAATAAATTATTATTGAATGTGCGAAATTTTTTGTGTAAATCCAATGCATACTGAAAAGTCTTGAGCCCACGGTACGGGGATGGGGGATTCTAAAAGAAATGTGCATATATATATATTTACTTAAAGGAAAGTCCCAAATGTATATGAATTCAAGGAATGTCATCCAAATCTATAACAAGGACTTCAGTACTAATGAAACCTTAAATGGTTCGAGTTCTATTTCGGAGTCACCGGCATTGATGAGACCGTAAATGAATTTATTAATTTACTGCTTCGTGTTCCCACCAAAACCTGCTAATCCGAAGCCAATCTGAGTCAGCGGAAGGGACTTAGCCAAGTTTAATTACTATCTCCATGGTGATGAACTGTGCTTAATTCCTCCCCAAGCCTTCCTCCTTTGCCCAGCTTAGACCCTCCTTAAGAATTCAGGAAATCCTATCTCTGTAAGGCTTTAATCACCCTATTCAATTTTGTGGACTGCATGAGTTGCTTAAAAGCTGCACTTTTTTAGGTGTGTAGTTTGAGAACTACTTAATGGAACTTTAAATTTCTTTGATTCATATGTCTATGCAGGTAAGTAGTTTCCAAAAGGATAAGATTATTGTAATACTTATACTGTGCTAATTAAACTTGTAAGGCTGCTTGATGATCTATCAAAAGCATTCATTTTTATGAGGCAATAGAAATTAAACTGCAATTGAATTGACAAGTTCAGCAAAACAACATAACAATCCATAAAAGTAAGCAGTGAACTCAATTGTGATTCAATTGTAAAATCAAGCATTTAAGTTAAAAGTGCACTCGCGGCATTTTGTTGAAGACAGAAATTGATTGACAATGTTAAGTAGTGTTGTTGATATAATTACATTTAACGTTTTGGTTTTGTACTAAAAAGAGACCATCCAAATGAAATTTGATCATTATTATTTATTTCTTGCAGTTTTGATGAAACTTACTATTCTAAGGGTAATGATCTGTATTGATTTATAAATGTTACTGTTCAAAGAGATAAACACAAAGAAAAGTCTTTGTAAAAGCTTATCAGAACTTAGAGTTAATGTACTTTCTGTTCGGCCTCCTGTTTCATAAGGAAGTAAGAAAGAAATCTCTGTAGTGATGGCTATTATTTTTTTTTATAAATAATGATATAACATTATGATCTTGGGTATTGTACATTAAATCTACAACCATAATCTTCAAGACTGTTCTTGTGATCATGGAACAAAATGCTCATTTAAATAGATTTAGGATCAGTAGGACTAGGAACAGAATTGGAAAAGAATTATCTCTGTGGAATATCACTGGTCAACCAAAGTTCCCAGTTTCATTTACCAGCTTACGTCCATGTACTATTTATGAAGTATTCAAGCCTTTTGATAAGTCCTAGGGTGATCTACAATTTGTTACAGTTACGATTGTGGGATTGTATTCCCTATGGACAAAAAGAAATCAATAATTCATATATACACATTCAGGGGCCAAAATCAGGAATACCTGACCTGCACTTTCTTGCACATATATATGGTAGTAGTTGTGTACATTGCAAAGTACATTGCAAAGTAATTTATAAAAAGGAACATTATTAAAAAAGGGGAAAAATAATATGATTTTAACGTTCTCCCAATATATCCCATTTGGTTATTAACCCTTTAGACCCCAACCAAGCCATGGCTCCCCGATGGTGTACTCCTCTTAACTGGCCGTAGCCACCTGGAAAAAGGGCTGTTTTTCCATGATTTGTCCATTCCCTCCCTCCCCCCCCCCCCATTGGGACAGTTTTAATAAGTATTCAACATAACATAACGTCAGCCAATATATTGTTTTAAAGCTGATTCAATATCCTAACTATTGTTACAAATCATATTTCTATTATTCGTATTGATTAGTTAAGTTCTCCCTTTGAAGTTTCTTTATTGCAAGGAATTTAGGGAATTCCTGATGGAAATCCCCGGAAATCTGACGAAATCCAGCAATTCATAAACGTTAACTGAAGGGTCTAAAGGGTTTAATACCATACCGAGTGGTGCCTTGTCTATGAGACATTATACATAAAAGAATGCTTGCCTCAGTAAAAGTGTAGGTGCAGGGTGTTTACCTTCTTGTAGGTAGAAACAAGATTTACACTACTTTGTTATAATGATTAGCTATTTCTTAAATGTCAACTGTCAGAAAGTATATTTTATATTGATACATCAAATGTATATATGGTTTTTTCAACCACTTTCTTCTGGAAGATCAGGGTTAACCCTGAAGATTTGTGATTAATAAAAAAAAATTCTTTCATACAAAAACAAGGGATAAAATAACCCCAGTGCTCCAGACACACAGAGTCTGGTAGTACATACATCAACAAACAAATAAAGGGGGCTAACTAGAATATCCTACAGATCAGAGGTAAAAGCAAAAAGGGGTAAAATTTCCATTTAGAATCGAGAGTATTTTCTTTGCATATACTTACAGTGTTTTGGGGTTCATCATTTTCAGGTGCATTCAAATTTATATTGTTTGTTTAATATGGAGTGACAACCTACAACATTTCTCTGAGAGATGGTATAATAAGCCCATCCCACATAAGAGATTTCTAGGGCTGGACAAGGGTTGGACAAAATTCATGTATAAAGCATCTTTGTCTCCTAGAGTTAGGGTCACTGAAATAAGCAATAATTATGTTTTCCTATATCCCTAATCTTACAATTTCAGGAAGAAATTTCTCAACTAAATTGCTTCAGTTAATATTGTATTATGCAACTTTCTTCATGGAAAAAGCACGGAGGTAATTTTGAAAATATTTCATGGTAAACTTTAACTTTGGTACGAACTGGGATGGGCGTATTGGCTATGATACAGCAAGAAACCTATGAGTGAACAGCAATTTTAAATAAAATTGATTACATTCTTGGCTCCTGCCAGTTCCTGTTTACAATATGAAGCCCATTCTCCCAGACAGCTGTTTTATTCTGAGCACATCCAGTCTTCTACCTGCATTTTGTAATCCCTTAAATAATTTTAGAATCCCCGGAAAGAGTAAAATTAAAGTTGGAAATCTTAAACTCGTGCCGGGTTTCTTTCCTGTCAACAGTGTTTTACTCAAATCTTTCCTTCCTTGAAATCCTGTTTCTCAAAATCCTGCAAAAGCCATTTGTCTGAGAGATGGAGTGTTCATGAAATTTCAATAATTTCCTGGGATGATGGCGCGCGCTCTCGTTCCGAGGAGAATGTTGATTACCATAACACAATCTATCATGCTCGTAAATGGTACGCGCTTATACCTTTACGGTAAGATTAATGTGACTGGAAATGCAATGAAAATCTATTCTAAGCTAACTGAATAATTTTCCTAGTTAAGTTTGAATAAAGTGCACTGGCTAGGGCCTCCTGTTTTGCTCTAAATGGAATTAGGAGAATGTTTGAAAGGTTAAAGCTGACGTCTACTTAAAATTGTCAATACTGTCTTCATTTTACATTTTGCCTTGAAAGACAGCATTGCTGGTCCGTTATCAAAATATGAGTGGATAAAGTACTTTTTTACCTTGAAGGACAGTATTATTTTTGCATTGAAAGACAGCATTGCCTTTCTCTGAATGATGTATTCTTCAGCTGTGTCATATTTCAGTCCCTTGCCATAGTTGAACAGCATGTCAAATCAAGTTAAACATGAGCAAACACCTTTGTAAAACAGTAATCACTTTGATCCAATATTATTGATTGAGCTTTTAATATTCATATTTGATGATACAACTATTCAAATTAGTTTGCTTTCAAGTGTTTACCCCAGAAATCTCAGATTAAATGTTTAATCTTCTCTAAGAATTAGAATTGCTATTTGCTAACCACTCTGCTTTCGTTATGATAAGGATAGTGATACATTAATCAGTAAAATGCAATGTTCCTACAGGTGTAAACCTGTTTGGTTATGCCTAGTTGATAGGTTTACAATTCACAGTAAACAACATACTCATAACATTTTTAATTAAATTGAATCTATCCAAATACTGCACAGTAGAAGGAGAAGGGCGTCAAAGTGTCATTAAGTATTAAATGTCCACCTCTGCAATTAATAATAGCAATAAATGTAATAGGAATAACGAATATTAATCATTAAAAGAATTTGCAATATCAATATAAAAAATTGTTGAATGGCACAGGAAACGGAAAACTACTATACAGGCATATTGCCGTACATGAAAAACGCATACGCCCTTGTACAAGTGCAAACATAAAATCATCACTAACACTACATGCAGTGTACGCAATGTGACCAAGCATATTCATTAAGATATCTAACTCTTATAGTGTTTTCCAATCGTCTCTAGCCATCGTATGAAATTAGATCTTCATCCCAAATCACAGTGTAACTAGAGTAGATGCACTCAATGTATAACATCCAGGCTTTTACTGCTTTGCTCAATGTGTGCACAATGGCTGCTTCCATTTTCTCTCGCCTTTTCACAATTAGAAAGTCAAACATTCCCCGCAGCATCAAACCCTATAAAGGAACCAGAGGTGGGCCACATACGCACTAGGCGACTTTTCAACTGATTCGCGCTATATTTGGTTGATTCTACTTCAAGAATTGGCTGATTTGTGCACTGAATCAGATCAAACATGTACATTTCAATACAGCATACTGAGAGGCAATTTCTCATAAAAATGATCGGTGGTGGGCATCATCACCGTGGCCTTAAGCTTCATTCCTACTGGGCTAAGGCATATATGAATGGTTTGATCATTAGAAGAATTGTTACCAATACGTGACCATTTTGTATGGTGTTTTATATTATAATTATATAAAACGTACATTTGATAGTACATTCTAACCGGTGATCACTCAGAAACACAAACGATATGCCTCAGATTACCCTAGCGGGAATACAACTTAAAGGCATCACATTCTAGGCCTAATAACATCAATCGAAGTGTTTTACTATTCAGACTTTTGCCATCCTACAAAATACAATATATAATTTGTACAGTGATACCTGTAAAATGTTTTTTCCAGGAGCGCGATTATGTCATTGCCCCTGGTTGCCCCAGCAATGGGCAATTGTTGTCATACGACTATAGAAAAAAGTCATGTGACTATAAAAATATATCAACCAAATCAAATCACCTTTGTTACTTGTTATTAATAATAATCACCAGTTATTATTATCTTAATTAACTACAATCATCAGTTAGCCGTGAACATATAATGAACCACCTAATACTAACCATAATTGTTTTCCATTATCAACCCTTTATCTATAGGGCCTATCCTTGTTTCAAAATAATTTCTATAGTTAACCATATTACCACGATCCATGTCCCAGCTGTCATACATAGACAGGTGTCAGGCAATAACAATTGCAACACAACTTTATGAAGGATTGGATCAGCCTAATATTCTGACACCTAATTCATTAGGGGTCTCAGTGGCAGCAGTGTGCAGCCTGCACCCATAACTTAATCGCGCTCATATACGATTAATTAGACACTGATTCCGCCCCGGGAAAAACAATGACAAAGTAATCTCATCTCTGATGCTCATCTAGGATGCATTGAATGGCAACATGGGGTCCACCTGAGGTCTTGTGACATGATGGAGAAAACAGCGCCAGCGGTGTTCTGATTTGGTCCACCGTAAAAAGAAATACTTATTGCAATAGCAAGTTTAAAATACTGTTTAGATAATATCTAGCAACAGCAAACAATATTGCTGTATTCACATGCAACATGATATCAGCTGTTATAGTGGTCTCTTTTCTTAATTGCATTTAAGGTTTCATACTGTCATTCAGCAGGTGGAGCCGATCTAACAGAAACTGCCAGATTTCAGAGATGCCATTTTTCATTCTTTTTCCGTATTTCCAGGTTTTTGACAGTTCAGTATGAACATGAAATTGATATTTTCTTTACTTATTTCACCAATTCTGATTTTGAATTTTTTTGATTTATTGCTCCTAAATAATTCAACAGAAATTTTCTATTGAATATTTCTACCATTCGAGATACTAAACTGGAAATCCGGAAATGTCCTTCCTACTTTTCCGGATTTTTCATCTCTTGTGAGTGGCATCTCTGAGATTTACACAATGGTGTTTGAGAGAGTCATCTTAAATAAATGGATTAATCTCATGGAGTAAATAGAGTAATCTCAGCTAGGATGCTCATCTAGGATGCATTGAATGGCAACATGGGGTATATCTGAGGTCTTGTGACATGATGGAGAATATGGCATTAGCCCTGTTCTGATGTAACCAGGTGTAAAAAAACTATTTATTGCAATAGTGAGAGTTGAAATCATACTATAAACAGCGTCTTGCAACAGTGAATAATATCTCTGTTTTTACACAAGAATACCAGCTGTTATACAGCCTTTTGACAAGTGAGCATATCTTCCAGAAACTTCCAGCTTTACACATTGCTGTTTTAGTGATTTAGTTCTCAAATAAACAAACTTTCGAGTCATCAAAATGTTTGTAAGTGGATATCTATTGACACATTTCCTGAATTAAACACTGATTCCGCCCCAGGAAAAACAATGATGAAGTAACCTCATCTCTGATGCTCATCTAGGATGCATTGAATGGCAACACGGGGTCTACCTGAGGTCTTGTGACACGATGGAGAAAATGGTATGAGCACTGTTCTGATGTAGCCTGTCGTAAAAAGAACTACTTATCACTATAACGAGTGTTTAAATACACTTTAAACATCTTGAAATAGTGAATAATCTTGCTGTTTATAGTATGACCATAAACACCAGAATTTCATTGGAGCTACTTTCTATACTTGTTTGGAAAGCGTTTATATTTAGATTATTAACTATCCCAAGAACTAAAAACTAACTTATGACTTCTAACATCTTATTTATAATCATAATAAGACTCCATTCTTATTCCCCTTACTCTATAGCTGTGAGTATTAAATGTATATGTTCATACATAAATAACTGGAGTATTTTCAATGAAATCAGTTCGACTATGATAAATTCAGAAATGTCGAAAATTCCATGGATTCGGTCACTCTATTCTGGATCTTGCATAGTTTCATCATTTTGCTGCCATATTTTGAGGATAGAAACGGTCAACTGTTGCCGAGCCACTTAGTCATTCTGTCAAAACTCACCTAAAGTGGGGTTTTAACAGAATTCTACAGGTTTACGGTATATAAAATTATGCCTATATTCCACTTTGATGCTTTCCTTGCGATTCCCTGCTCAAGCACTATTTAGTGTCTAGACATAATTATGATCAATTATTCACATATAATTAGTAAATTTTAATGGGCAATATTGCCATAATTGTGCTTCACAACTTGTGAATGTGCATCGCATTCTAAAATCTTCTGGACGGAATATATAGATATAGCTATTGTGATAGTGGCATGACACCAAGGTTCCTTGCTATTTTTGACAGGAGACACAATTGGTATGTGGAATACAGCCTCACATGCAATACTCTGGATGTTTCCTTTCTGTCTCTGTAGGCCCTTCCATGGGTACTTTTTCTATCAAACTAATTTTCGTTCGCTGATTATGGGGGTAGACATATATACATTGAAAATGATTGTAATGGGACCACAAAACTACAAGGAGGGAAGCCTTGTTTTAAAACTCCCCAATGAATTTGAGACATAATGTCATGGCATTGTACACCAAGCATCAAAAGAAATATTTCTCAGTAAAATTATCCCTCTTGGGTAAGTTAATGGAATCCATATGGTAGTGCTACGCTGCTATTTCTTTTATTCATATCTAGGCTAGCCTACTTGTGATAAATCCGTGAAGTGATTCATGTACTGACACAAGCGTGTAGACAAAGGAAAAATGTATTTATGAGCATGAATAACTGAGAAAATAACAGAACAACTGGTTTAATGTCTTATGAATTAAAGTAAGATTGTGAAATTACCTAGTCATGCCGTCAAGGATATTTGTTCATGATAAATATGTTATGTTTATGTCTTAGATTAAGTATAAAGTTGCGTTTGCTTAAAAGGACTCAACAATTTCAGACATAATCTGAGCAAAGGACACAACAACAGTATAGCAATGGTGTCATTACAGAGTGTTAAATATCCTAAGTCGAATTCCAAAACTAAAATGCAAGCATAGAATGAGCTTTGCTCTATGCTTATGTCTTCAATATTTGATAACTTGCACACCTCCTAAGGATAAGCTTTATATCAATATATGATAGGAAACAGCTGCTGATTCAAGCAACTACATCTACACCCTTCGGCTTCTAGCAGTAATTCCCTTTTTTGTGTTACCCATTTACCGCTATAATTATAGCCAGAATGGCTAAGTTAGGGCTGTATTCCACTATAAGATTTTACTAGTGATTTTGGAAACTGCAAGTGAGAATTCTTTATATCATAGAGGTGTTATGCATAATTCGAAAGGACTTTCAAATCTCTTTTAAATGGTCTGTATTGTATATGGGTTCTAGGAATTTTCCTTTGTTACAATCACTTTAATATCACTTTAAGATTGTTTGCTTGACAGCAAAGTGTTTCATTGTTGCAAAAATCCTAAAAACACTGTTTCTAATGAATGAAATTAAATTCTGTAAATTGATATATGAAGGGGGAAAATATTTTTAAAATGTCAGTAAAAATTGCAGATATTTGAGATTATTCTAATACGATTTTTTTAGTGTCAAAACGATAGTTTTTTTGATAAAAGTAACAGCAAATGATTCGTTGTTTAATTGATTTTTGTTGTTAGAGTAGGGATAGTGCAACGGGCCACAGTAGTGAAAATCGCCTAGTTGAATAGAGTTTTAAGGTTTTGTCTACTCTGAGATAATCCCCTAAGCAATCACTATACACCAACCCTGGAGGAGATTATAGTGTCTGGTGTCAGCAAAGACCGGATTATAATTAGTGTGGATTAACGCTGATTGGTGGCGCTGCTGGCACCTGCCTACATTATAGATGGATTAAGGGTTATTTATTAGAGTTAACCCGATACATAGACAGGTTATCAGTTCAGGGAATGGGTTATTAAAGGATACGCTAACGCCTAGTCCCCACTAAGCAACCCTATCCCTTGTCAATCTAAAGCCCTATACCAACTAGGACATTTTTACACGATCGGCCGAGGGATCAGCACTCAAATTGGCCGATTCTGCCTCTAGAATCGGCCAATTTCAGCACCGATTCAGATCAAACATGTACATTTTGATATACTATACTAATAGGTGATCATGATAATTGGCCGATTCTTCCAGTTGCTCATCGTCCATCACAAGTAAAGTCACCAAGTGGGTTTTGGGCTTAATTGACATATTTGGTGAATGACTAAATGCTGACTAAAGGCGGAATTCCACAGAATGGCAAACCAGGCTATCAGTGTTAATGAATCCCATAGGTGATAGGAGACTTACCCCCAGACACTTACCTCCCAGACACTTACCCCCAGACACTTACCTCCCAGACACTTACCCCCAGACACTTACCCCCAGACACTTACCCCCTAGGACACTTACCCCCAGACACTTACCCCCTAGGACACCTACCCCCTAGGATACTTACCCCCAACCTTGGAGAACCGGGTCCAATGATGTTTTGACACTTCTCCATCCACCAACTGTTGAGTATGGATGAGTTAGCATTTTAGGTATGAATCCTAGACATGTATCAGAAGAAAGGGGTATTTATTTAGTTTGCTTTCCATTAAAAAGACTAAGTTCTTACCACATAATTTCATCTACACTGTAAACCAAGAGGGGGGGGGTTAAGTGTCCTAGGGTAAGTGTCCAGGGGGTAAGTGTCCTAGGGGTTAAGTATCCAGGGGGTAAGTGCCCAGGGAGTAAGTGTCCAGGGGGTAAGTGTCCTAGGGGTTAAGTATCCAGGGGGTAAGTGCCCAGGGAGTAAGTGTCCAGGGGGTAAGTGTCCTAGGGGTTAAGTATCCAGGGGGTAAGTGCCCAGGGAGTAAGTGTCTGGGGGGTAAGTGCCCAGGGGTATAAGTCCTAGAACCCTTTCCATACTCAACGACTAAAGCTGACTTGACTCAATAGAAGTACTTGGTCATTCTGTGGAAACCTTCCTTTCGGGTGGGTTTCCATAGAATGATGCTGGGTCCCCACTTGGGCGACCAAGCATGGCAACTAACAATAGTCACCCGATGATTAAGAAACTAGTACATCGTCAGGTGACTAACTAATTGCCAGGCTACTAAAGAGAATAATCGCCACATTTGGATGCTCTTGCAGTTAATCACGGGGCAACGAGAGGACACTTTAGTACGTTGCCTGACAATTAATTAGTCGCCAGTGGGTATAGAAAAATAACAAACATGTCAAAAATTGTGCCCCAAACCCACGATGACTAGTGATTTAATCACCAGACATGACAGCACCAGTGTGGAGTTGGTCGCAGGTGACTAACAACCTTAGTCGTCTGCCGACCAAGGAAATCTAGTCGCCCATGTTGGGACCAGGCTTAACAATCCAAAGTTGTCCTCAGCAACCTTTGGCACCCTAGAAGGGATGATCATTAAGGATGGAAAGGGTTAACAGGTTTGGTCGGCCAACTAAACCTATTTCCTGTACTTGGTCGTTCTGTGGAAATGTGCCTTTAAGGAGTTTAGTGACTAAGAACAGAAAAATTTGGTCATTGGCACTTCATTTAGCGAGTGTTTTTCTTTTTCACTCAGGTTTTTAAGCCCAATGGGGACCCTGCTTTAGGGTTCCCTACTCAGTGCATGGGCACGGTTTGTGGATTTAATCAGCTTACGAAGTAGGTTAATGGATATAAGGATGCTTTCACATTAAGCTTTGAATAAGACGACCCTGTATTGTTGATTTATCGGTGCATGCCTATGCGTGACATGGCATGAATACATTCCACTACAGGGGCGGATCCAGGAATTCAAGAAAGGGGGGAGGCTTACATTAAAAATGTCCCAGTGCCCCCCTCCTGAGGCGCCAAATTTTACATTCAAAATTTTAATATTTGACTAGAAGAAAGGGGCACACGCACCATGCGCCCCCCTGGATCCGTCCCTGCACTATACATTGACATCTCATATTGCTGTGTGATAAGTGTCAGTAGGAATACTAAAGAAGGGATTAGGATTTCTAGGATATTGTTCGCCATGTACATGTGATATTGCATACATGTGTTCCAGAATATACACGGCATTGTTGTATGCATTGATCCTGTTACATATTCGACACGTTAGTAGTATATGGAAATGGCAATTTGAAGCATATCACGTGTATAGTTTTATGTGTATGCCTGCTCGCTTGACAACCTTTGCGTCTCTTCTCTCATGCATGGTCTTCCATATCCGCTCAGATCATTGTGTTTCTTTACTGTAGATATCAGTTTGTAAATGTTATGATTAATTTAGTTTTAGCGGGTTTGTCTGAACAAAGGTATTGGGTTATGGTTACCTCTGGAACCAGGCCTAAGATTTCGGGTACAGCACGTCTATTGGAGGGTACATGCAGTGCATGATAATATAAGAAGACCTGCGGGGGCGGTCAGAGGGTCACCGGATGAACCGGAGAGTCACAGTGCGGACCAAGGGCGAAGCCCGCTGTCCATACCGTGACTTGGAGGTTCGTCCTGTGACCCGAGGATCTTTTATATTTTATCACCCAAGCAAAAGCCAAATAACCACAGAATTAGCAAAAAAAAAAAAGGGACTCGTTCTTCCCGAGTAGCCGGTGTCATGCATAATGCGACAAGCTTCATGTACTACGAACCGTATTCATATGCGCTCGACAGAAAAACATTCTAAAAATTGTTTTTAATTGTTTCTTCTCAGTTTGACTTTCAGCATTTTCATCAAGAATTAAATATTTGCATCCAAGAATGGCCATATGACCCATAGGGGATCGTCATAAATCGAGGACAAAGCCCAAGGTTGGCACAATCCCCATGGGTTGTACGACCACCCGGGGACGACCCCAAAGGTAGTTCTTTATTTCATCACCCAAGCATTATTCAAAATATGTGAAGATTACTGAAAACAAGCAGTCCACAGTGAGTAATACGTACAGCCTGGCAATACAACCTGCAACCAATATACGCCCCATTCGTCGGCCGTGCAGGTGATAATGCTGAAGATCGTGTTATATGTATACACGTTAGTCACATATGAAAAGAATGCTTTAAATCTTGTCGCATACGTAGTTAATTTTGTGTAGGAAAGGGTATGTAAATTAATGATGGACACAACATGCTTTGCCTGTGATTAATTTATTGTTTTACAATCAATGTTTTATGATGTCACATTCGGCTTATCATTTACTAATAATTGTGTCTATCAGTTATATGTATATTATTGTACAGATTTGTCATGGATCAGCTATGTATTGGATATGTTACCACATAATCAACATTTCATGTTGCAATGATCTGCAAACCAGGGGAAACCCTGAAGTTTATTACGAATAAACACACTTTAGAAAAGACTAGACAAGCATATGGATGGTCAGTATTGGTTGGCCAATCTTAAAATATCCCATTTCGTACATCTATGGCTATGTTCAACTAATCAAAGTAAAGTGTTAAGATAAATAATATCTTCCCAATATAATCTTTTTTACCATAGGTACATACGTTTATATGTGATTAGGCACCAATATTAATTAGAAAAGTGCGAAACTTCATTCCACTTCTCAAGTTCTTCTCTCAAGACCAACTCACTATAAAACTGTGGCCACTTCTTATTAGAAGGTTAAGGCAACATATTCTCCATGTTCTTCTCATTTTTTTATAGCATTGATTTTGGGGTGTAAAACCTAATCCCTCTTAACTTAACGCCTTAGAAAGCTTTTAAGAACAATCAATAGATAGCGGCCAGAAGCTAATGACTAGTTGAAAGAATGATCGCATGGGGGGAGTCCCTGGGAACCCCTACTCTTCTTAGAGAAAATGTCAAACTGCACTCAGAATTGCTCTAATAAGTGGGGTACTTCATTTAACACCTCATGATCGTAGAGAACCAATGCGGATTAGAGCTTGGCTGAAAGCCCTCTAATGATAAATGGATTTTCTGTTAGCAAGCAAGACCATTTTATACTTTGAACAGCTGTTGGAAAGAGTAGAAGGAATTTGACATTTATTCCCATGGAAGGGTGGAATTAGATGAATTGCCTTTTTTAACATTATTTTAAATAGTGCTTCGAACTGGTGTATGTTCTGTCTTTTCTTTAAGTTTGATGTCTATTGGGAAGATGCAGGATTTTTAAGGTGGAGAGTGTTGGGGGCTCCATTATAAGGTTGTTGCTCTGAGCCAATTTTCTTTCTATTAAACGCTGTATAATCGGGTACACATGCATAGTACTCTCTTTATTTTCTTACTTTTCTTCCTCTAGATCCCCCCTATTTCCCAGGCTTATTGGATAGGAGATCAGATGAGAGCTCCCATTGCCCAGCGTCAGATTTGAAAAATGGCCATATCACATGTTTTTGTTGCTTAAAAATGGCCATATTTACAACATCAGTTGGAAATGATTAAGTCAATTAATAACAAGGACACGTTAGATTGGTTTAGACATAAATATAATCACAAATATTTATGAATCCTTCCTAATCACATCAACTCTAAAATTTTAAAATGCAGGAGATGTGTGTGGTGTGGTAGTTGGGGTGTGAATGAGGTGACGGTTAAATACGGAACCACATATTTATAGTGATGTGCAACAAGTCGGCATCACCGTGGTTATGTGGTGGTGACGTCACTGATCTTTTGAAATAATAATTTTGTTTAGGCCTCCCTCCACAAAACGATACGTTCTATGTCATATTTCAAAAGTTGCCATACCCCATGTCACTCTCTTCTTCAACCCTCTGTCGCTACTCATCATGTTCCAGTGGCAGATCCAGGGGGGGGGAAAGGTCCCCCCCTAGACCGAGTGGAATTCGAATAATCTATGGTTTTCGATTCATGCAAATCTTAGGTTATTTATTTTCACTCTTTTATAGGAGGAGTTGGTTTGCCGCCTAGATGACTGACTCTGGATCCGCTCTTTAACAAAAGGGATTTAACAGTTTAAATCCTACAATGCATAATCCATAAAGTACAAGTTTCGGATTTCGACTTTCCTGAGCCTTCCAGACGCAAGTCATTGAAATGTTACACATTCGTTTTGAATTTCACCGTGAAAATTACCCTGGCTATCGGTATGGCGTAAAACACCCAATACTCATTCACTCGTTTTGATTTTTATCCTCTCATTCTTAATTAATAATGGTCGTTTCGTTCCACCACATTTTCTCCACTAAGATAGTTAAAACATCATCAGACAGTCCAGTCAATACACAGTCTTCTTGACCAGACTTAAAACGCTTTATAGATTTCTAAAAAGGCGCAGTGTTAAGACCAAGATTGAATTTACTCTTCAGACGAGTCCCTTGATTTCCGTTAAGATTTTTCACCCATGTTTTCATCTACATCTCCATTGCTTTTCATGTTCCAATATTATCATGCATTGAATCAAGTACCTTTAATTGAAAATTAAAAAATGAAAATTTCACAGCATGCTTTCATCCAGATGTTCATCTCAGAACTTGCAACTTTGTTGCTTTATTTTTCCGCTACACATTCCATATTTGACACGAACCTTCGCCAAAATCAATCCCTTCACTTCCATTCTTCCTGTCTCACTTAACGACATTACCGTCTTTCATGGCAGCCATTACAGCCTCGGTTTCATCTCGGTGTCTCAAACCGGAAGTGGCGGGCTAACATCGTTACTTGGCGGTGTCTCACACAATATGTTCCAATCAGAGGCGCTTCAGTTTGGGTAGGAGGCCATTTTGAAGCAGAGGGAGACTGGAAGAGGGATGCAGGGCGCCTATAAAGTTGGAATCGGGAAAGGAGGTTGTATGGAGAAGTAACTTGATAGAAAAGTCCACGCTTCCCTAAAGTTAATATAATTTCCATCTGAGGGACCTTCTGCTTCATAAACACATTATCTTTGGAGTCAGGAGGTCGCATTTTAGTGCGGGACTTGTTGTGATCTTCTATTTGTATTGTTGTATATATTCACAATGATCACTAGCAAATTGAATCCCATGATGAAGTAATGCTTCATAAATGACTTTATATGTTGGCAGGCACAAGATCGAATTTTAGTTCCAGACTTGTTGCAATCTGCTATGACTGTTCCTGCATATGCTTGCAATAGCTGCGAGCTAATCCACAACATTTAATAATGTTTCATAAACGACTTTAGCTTGGCAGTCCAAAATGTCACATTTTCCACCGAACTTGTTGCGATGAGCTATTTGTGTTGCTGCATACAATTGCAATGGCTGGTTGCAATACTATGATATATAATCATGTTTCATACAGGACTTTGGAGGGCAGTCAAAAGGTCGCTCTTTAGAGCGCTGAACTTGTTGGGATCTACTCTTTGTGTTGCTGAATATGATTGAAATTTTTGCTGACAATCCAAAGATATAAAGACGTTGTGCAGATGACGTCATAACACTAAGAAATCGCCTGGACGCCATGTTGGTGATCAATCAAGAACTAGCTTTATAAACATGTTATAGACATCTATGACATTACATTTATGCTAAAGTGGTGTAAGGTAAACATATAATGAAATAATAATAAACAAATTTTATCGCTTAAAATTGATTAATTTACGATTTCTCTTATGGCCATGTTGCCATGATGTGCACGTGGTGATCACCAAAATGTGGTCATGTGACCACATCTGCACAAGGTCTATATATAAGTATGTTTCCTATGTTAGCAGTCAGAAGGTCAAATTATGTTAGTGCGGGAATTGTTGTGATATGCGATTTGTGTTGCTGTATGTGATTACAGTGGCTGCTTGCAATCCAATGATCTATAGTTCTGTTTTATAAACGACTTAGCTTAGTAGTCAGGAGTTCGCATTTTAGTGCCAAACTTGTTGCGACCTGCTAGTCTTGCTATATATAATTACAATGGTTGCTAGCAGTCACCTCGTTGCCCTATGGTAAACATGAGATGCCTTTGCTGGTCTGGAATTCACGTGTGCAGGTATAGACTACAATAGTCGCATTCCTAGTCCTAGCTACATAAGCCTTGGGTCAATCCTGGAAGTTCCTACAAACTATTTGCCACACTACAAACTATGGGAAAAGTGTAAGGCGAGGAAACCAGCGGCATTCAGTTGTTCCGGCATTCATAGTCCGTTAAAGAATCTCATGGTTGAGATTAGAGATTTCGCAGTCTGCGAATACCGGTATAACTTAGTAATGCAAAGTTGGAAGAGCTAGTTTAATACGTAATTTAAACACGTTCAATTATAAGAAAAAATATTTTTTAATGATATTTGTAAAAGGTTTAAAGTCGCTGTGTTTAGAAAAATATTTGCATAAAATCAAACAACATATTCAATAAAAGGTGACCCTTAGGCTTATATGTACAGAATAGAGAATGCCGTTACCATTATAGTGTAATTAAGATTTTCCTTATTATTTTCTAATAGTATACATGCCCAACTCTTAAATCTGACATTACACTGTTTATCTTTAATCGATTTTGATACGGATTTATTGACCGAGCTGCTAAATTATGGGCCTACTAATTATCTTTGAGTCATGAGACCGTATCTTTACGCATTGCAAAAGACAGATGCTCTAAATGGGTTTTAAATGTAAATGGTGCTAAATCCTAGATTAAGTTCACATTTATCATTATCAGGGAATTCATGTTTGTCTCCGGTTCCAAATGATTTACAGGTCTGACAAAGTAACAGCAAAAAGACAAAGTGTCAATTGATTATCGCTCCCCTCAATTTCTCACTATATTTTACAATAGGGAACAAAAGTTATTTAATTGAAAATAATATGATAATTATTCAGATACAAAATATTATGTTCAAGTCACAATAGGCGAGTGCCCCTTCTTTTTCTGTGGAAATGTTCAATTTCATATTCAACAGCCACGATGACCGATACTGTATGTTACAAGTTTATAAAAGAACATCCACTCAAAGTGTACCAAGAGCTGGTTGAAAACTCTTTATTTTTATCATTTTAAGTCAGTTAATTCATTATATTTTAGCATTGCTTCAAAATTCACAATCCCCTATTGCCTTCCAACTGTAGGCCCTTTATCTATAGTGACATATATTTTCCTAATCGAAATATCGCCTCTGATAATATTCCTACATGAACTTTTCCCCTGAATCGTTTAAGTCAAATGAAGGGAAAAGGTTCATCCCAAACAACAACCTCAGTACCAACACAAATTACTGATAACATCTAAACACCCTAACGACATCCTTCATGTTGCACTATGTAACTAACGTGGCGCTTCTTCATCACTCCAAAATCTACAGTAGGGTAATACCGCTTCCACAACGTCTCCATGCTAGTATTTTAGTCAGACGTCCTTCCTTCTAAGTACGAGCGCCAAGTTGCTTGGGTGGTTGAAAGCAGGAAAAAGAATTCTCACTGAGGAAGTGATTTATGGTGAATGTCCTCTGACAAACGACAGATGATGTTGGCCTTACACAACTGACAGACATCCATTTTAATTAAATTAACCAAAAACAGAGGACAAACCTGAAACTTTTGGAGATATTTGGTAAGCCATTTACTATGATTGATAAAGCAAAAGGGAGGCACTACATATAGAATTTGAGACACACTTCCCCTTCATTTTTATGTAGAAGGTATACTAGTAGGTCAAGTGAGTTTGGGGATTAAGGGAATCATTAATTTAAGTCTTTGACAACTCACTAATAAGGTTTTTCATACAACACTGACATATTTATCACAAATATCCAGTTGACCATTACTATCATCACCTGATCTTTGAAGGGAGCCAAAAACAGTGTAGGGTCAAAATTGTGCAAATTAAGTTAACTATTGAAATATGTTCTATGGCCATAACCTAGGCCTGTGGTAAAATATAGTTTTAATACTGACTTAACATGTATTAAAATACATCAAAAGTCATTCCTGGGGGGGCCGACCAAAAAACATCCACGATTTCTCGTAGGGGTTATTTTATGCCTACGAGAAGAAAATTTCGCCCAAAAAACATCTACGAGAACTTTTGAACATGAAAATTTCTTGAAAAATCATATTAAAATTATTCCTATAATATATTTATTTACATATAAGTATGTTAGAAAGACACTGGAACACTTTAATGGTTAAAAAATTGAATTCTGTGCCACGAGAATTAAAATACCCACGATTGCAAATTGAGTAATCGTGGGTATTTAAAGTTCTCGTGGGTACAGAGTTCTCGTGGATGTTTTTTGGTCGGGCCCCCTGGTCATTTTTGGTTACACACCAAAATTAGTTTGTTTATAAACATTGCTGTTTTCAGGCATAAATGATATGAGTGTTATGGAATTCAAGGAAAACTATAGCTAGTTACCAGAATTTATACTGTATCAATGGCTAAAGTTACACTCTTAAGATAAATTTTCATAGTAATTTGAGTTTGCAAAATTTGTCATATTTTGACACAACATTGCTTATGGATCTCTTTAAATTCAGCCAAAACAATGACTTTGCCGAGCTTATGGCCACTGCAATCACTCATACATCTCCATCTAGGTGATGTGCTTTCCCCGAATCTCCCTGCTTGTATTTTGGGCAGAAGTTCTTCTTTCTATAGTACGAATATCAGGTTGCTCTGCTGGCTGTGGGGAGCAGAATAAAAATTGCTCACCGAGGGAGTGTTTCACATTGGATTTTCTCTAGCAAATTACTAATAAAGTGGATTTTACTTGTTGACTGGATTCCGTGTTAATCCTTTAGTAATTTTATCCAAATAGGCCCATTCTCTATTAGGCCAAAGAAAATATTATTTTGTTGTGTTCCGGTAATGTCAGTCAAAAATAGAGGGTAAGTAGATCAGGAATTCTTTAATCTTTTAATTGACTGTCTTTTAGTGAAATAATGTCCCCAATTCCGTTACAATTCATGATAATTATTCTAAAATTGTTCTCTATAAAGTCTATAAAACCTTAGGGTTGAAGCAAAAGACTTAGTAGGGAAGGTTGATTTACCAGAACGCGACTGTATTTTTTCCTAGGCCTCATAACAACAATAACAAGGATATGTTTTTAAAGTACATGTCAATAAAACTGTTAACGTGTTGATTATTGCAAAAGTCATTTAATCATAGGAATAATCCTAACCCACTGCTTTGCAAACTCTGTAAGCATTGATCAGTGGATGTCCTCTGGTGAGTGACTAATGAGATTGGTTTTACATAGGTTTCAAGATAATATGTTTCTCAAATACCAATTTTTCTAAAAAGAACCATCTTTCCATATTTCTTCTGTTATAATAACACACGTCTCAACTACTGGAACACAGGACCAGTTGATCATGATCATTGATATTAAATATAACTGAAATGTATTGCTTTCCATACTCTATACAGATCACAGCCTTTATAATCAATCACAAATCTGAATTCAAGTAACGTCCTTTCAACAATGTCTCCCTGTGAGTATTTTGGTCAGAAGTCCTTCTTTCTATAGTACAAGTCCCAAGTTTCTCCAGCGGGTCTGGGGAGTACAAAAAGAGCCCTCGAGGTTCCAAGATAACATGTTTCTCAAATAGCAACATATCTAAAAAGAGCCATCTTTCAATATTTTTTCTGTTATAATGACACAATGTCTTGTCTCAAGTATTGGAAACCATAACCATTGATGTTAAATACAACCAAAATGCATAGCTTTTCATACTCTATACAAATCTCAACCTTTATTATTAATCACAAACCTCCATTCAAGTAACGTACATTCAACAATGTCCCCCTGTGAGTATTTCAGTCAGAAGTCCTTCTTTCTATAGTACAAGTCCCAAGTTTCTCCAGCGGGTCTGGGGAGTACAAAAAAAAGCTCTCGCTGAGGGAGTGGATGTCCTCTGGTGAATGACTAATGAGTTGGGTGTTACATAGGTTCCAAGATAACATGTTTCTCATATAGCAACATATCTAAAAAGAACCATATTTCAATATTTCTTCTGTTATAATGACACATGTCTCAACTACTGGAACGCAGGACCAGTTGGTCATAATCATTGATATTAAATATAACCAAGATGCATAGCTTTCCATTCTCTATACAGATCACAGCCTTTAATATTAATCACAAATCTCAATTCAAGTAACGTCCTTTAAACAATGTCCCCCTATGAGTATTTTGGTCAGAAGTCCTTCTTTCTATAGTACAAGTCCCAAGTTTCTCCAGCGGGTCTGGGGAGTACAAAAAAAGCTCTCGCTGAGGGAGTGGATGTCCTCTGGTGAATGACTAATGAGGTGGGTGTTACATCTTTGCAGGGGCTGGCGGTCCCTGTGAAGCCGCTGTGTTCTCTCACCTCAAAGGACACACTACCGGCTCCCGGGACACACGTGGCCCTATACTCAAGGCTGCTGCAAGGCAGCCCATCAATAACCCTTTATTACACCACCAAACTTTGGAGGTGTAATAAGGGCTTGTTAGCAGGCAGCGCAGCTTCCAGTTCTGTCTGCTCTCTAAGGAAATGTCATTTTTCTCAACTGTGTGAAATAGTGGTATTTATCTGAGAATTTTGGGACTAAATTGGTAAATTTTGTCCTCTTGGAAATGCTCACCTAGCATGACCTGCAGATCTGGGACCTGTTGTCCTTGCTAGTTTACCCAATTCCCAAGGTGAATCTTTTGCATAAACAAGAAATGAAAAACAGGCTCTAGCACACAACAAAACAAAACAAATAAAGAATTCCTACAATGATGTACAGCTTTTAGGTCTACTCACACAAAATAGCTAACAACATGAAATTTGGGCAAAACACGGGGGAATGTGTAATTGTTATGAAGTACAAAATTGCAAGTAACAACCTAAAATGTTGTACAATTATCAAAAACAGTCTTGTTGGCGTGTATGCTGTTAGGAGCCAACAGAGATCTTTATACAATAGGCCCTAGACCTGAATTTTATTTTGTTATACATTTTGATACATGAGAAAATAGACTGCATTCATTACAGGTAGCTGACTGGGTGAAAACTTTAAATTTGTGCCCTAGATGCATTATTTGTGGGTGCCCTGTTTAATATTTATCACTGTCTGTAATTCCTCCGGATTCCTGAATCCATTTAAGATAATTCCGTCAGTTAATAACCTTAGATAAAAGCATCTGGATAGATATCTGACATTTATAAGTTTACTGTATGGACAGTAAGCTAGCTACCCTATGCAAATCTACCTGACATATATGTACATAGCTAGGCCTCTGATGAAACCTGCATTTGAAGTAGAATGTGAAATAGTTTCAGTCTCTATCAATATTTCCTAGTGACATTTAAAACCATAAAAAAATGTGTATTACTTGACCGACCTTCACAATTTGTATTTGGCAGTTCAACTTTGCTGAAAATACCCCATTTTAACTATAGCAGATATCAGATGAACTAGAGCGAATGCAACAGCCACTATAACGGATAACATCTGTTTGGCAAACCTGATGGGTTTGAATAATCATTGGTTTTGCTCAGACAGGATGAGTTTTTCCTTGACAAACATTTGATCCTTAACCTTGGCCAAAACATCCAGGGAGAACGATTACGAACTGCAAACTATTCGGTTACATGTCAGTGCAGCTGTTCCATAAAAGTAACAAAAATAACATTATTTCAAGCGTTTTATTTCTGCTCACCAAAGGTCACAGAGGTCTGCAAGCACATCCATCAGGGAAATAAAAGAAGCTTTTTAAAAGTATGGCCCAAGGTCATAACCCCTATTATCGACCATTTGTCTGGATAGGAACCTGCAGACAAACCTTACACTCTCCGGGCCGATTCACTATGACAAATCTGCTTGGAGGACTTACAGTCTAGAGCTGAACTCTCAATGGATTGGCCCTACTGTTTTTGTAGTTAGCTTTTAGTTCCTGGTGAAGCTGTATTCTTTAAAGGGTATACGTTCACTATGCAGAATTAATGCTACAGAGTTCACAATGGCTATGGATAGGTCAGACATTGATGTTTCAATATGTAATATGAAGTAAAACCTTGAAGGAAATCAAAGAGAATTATGTTGTCCAGTCCTATAGAAGGTTATAAGGTTAGACATCAGCAAAAAAAAGTGCTAAAAATGACTAAAATTTACAAACTCAAGTAGCTAAATTCCAAGTTTTTAAAAAAGATAACTGTGGTAAATTATTTCTGCACAATTTTTCATCATTATTATAAAAACTAACTTCATCGTGTTTAAATCCATTTGTTATTGTGTATTCCTATAAATGTGGATCATGTAAATTCCTCTGTGCTTACAAACATATAAAATAAAAGTCACTGCACTCTTTTATAATCCTCATGTTTATTTCAGTGTAAATCAATTGTTTATTTGCTTGTTCTCGTAGATTTTGTGCAAGTTCCTTCCACACTGCCTTAAGAGTTGACTTTTGCCTGTGACAGACAACGAGGAAGAAATACAAGCAAAGCTTTCTTAACTGTCTGGAGATAGTAATCGATAAGACATTGGTTTTAATCAATGCCTACTTCCAGCGTTACATTCTTTGATCTTATCATGATTAATGAACTAAACTTCATTTCACTTTAAATCTATTATTTGAATAGTGTAAACATAATAATAAACAAAGGAATTTAAGATTAAAAAAAGGGAAAAGGGACTATAATGGTTGCCCCTTGCTTCAAAATTTGTAATTTTGGAAAATAATGTTTTAGTTGAATGGCAGGGGAAGCAGGAAAACTAGTCCTACCATTTACCTACTACATTTACCGTCCACTGTATGTGACAACATGGAAGAGGCCAATTTTTCTACCGGGGTTAGCGACCATAAAATTTTCACTGAGATTTGTGAAGGTGATTTAGGGCCTCACGAATCTTCAATGTGTCCAGAAAAAAGTTACGGATCTTCATGAACAGTAACGAACCTTGTAGAACATCAAATATACCTGGTTTAAAGTAGATATCTTTGTATATAATACGTTCTAATATCTATTAGAAGACCAATGTAATGTAATAAAATAATTTGGAAACATGAAAAATGGAAAATTTGGGGGGGAAGTATATCACAAGAGTCGTGACCATGAATCTGTCACAAACCCAAAATTTGGAATCGTGACTTATATTGCATTTAGGATTCGGAATGTTTTTAGGGTTGCAACCCGGGTTAATGGAATCCAGATGCCATACTGCAAAGCAAAGCAAATTAATATAGAAAGTACATACATTACAATTATGTTTGTTTAAGATTTTGTATTAGTTGGTTCTTGTCTTGTCTGTCTGTTTTAGTAATTGAAAACCATAGTATTTTTCAAATTAGACACCCATGTTGGCATACTCCTTAGTCACTTCAGATTCCCTTGTAATCATAATTACTTTGGAATCTGAAGCGACGTGGGAGTATGCCATTTTGTATTTTGCATTTCTATTTTTTTTCTTTTTACTTCAAATGCAAGTAATTGAATTTTCTCCCAATTTTGACACCAGCCATGTCTTTGCAGTCACCATAGAAGCTGAGATATAAGATTGGTTATAGCAAATGTTGGGCATATTTTTGTGTTTTTGCCTCCATGTCCTTAGAGGCGCCTCATACCAAGTTTGATGCTGTTTTCTGCTCTGTCACTATTTCTAAAACAAAATGACCTTACCAGACCCCACTGTATGACAGAACGTATCATATTACCTACCTGACAAGGCAAAAGGAAAAGTGTCCATGGCTTTTCATAGAATCAAGGTTGAAATGAGAACGAATACACAAATAACTGGACCTATGATTATATCACATCATATCATATTACATTATATCAAATCATAACGTTTCACAACGTTTCACACCATAATAGTAGATTATTATCATTATATCATTGTATTTTATCATGTGTTGGTATTATATTGAAAATCCTAATCATATAATGTATTGTAATATAATATTTTCTATTAGAGTGTCATCTTATGATATGTTAAGTTGTGTTACGTTATAGTACATTATGCTACAGGCCTACACCTAAAAATCTGGTTGGACCGAGTAATCCAAGGACACATGCAGAATTTAATAATACAAGGTCAGCTTACAAATGGCTCTCATATGTATAACAATTGCCTACTAAGTGCAATCTGCCTCCATACCCAGGTCTGATATCACGAACACGTGACCGTGATGGTAATTTGTATGATGGAGCATGCGCAGTAGGCCCTCTGGCCGCCATTGTGATGTAATGAGATCTTGGGGATTACTCGCTGCAGGGGTGGGGCTTTTTATTGAGTCCATCCCTGACAGTTTAAACCTAAATCAATTGACTTCTGACATTGTTTTCCACAAGAACAGCAGCCCCTGTCAATTCCTATGTATAATCTAGGCTGCAAAACTGAAGGCAAGAGTCATATTTCAAATTTATATGAAATTATTTTTTGTGGTATGGGAAGGTTTTTGGTGTGAGAAGAGAGGAAATTGTTTGAGGTTGAGTGGAGATTTGGCACTGTGATACCTCATATTGGTGATGCAAACAGCGATCCTGGTGGACAAATTGGGTACTTTCAACAAGGAATTCTGGGGTAGCAGAACCCCAATGAGGCATTGTTTGCCTGGGGGGATGGGAAGGGTGAGGTAAACAAGTAGTGAATATAGAGTGTAGGAGGTGTGTGGGAGGTGATTGGTTTGGAGGATGACGAAAATCAGATTGCAAAAAGCAATCTGACTAAGAGAAATAGATGGGATGTATACAAGTATGTGAATTGCATGGTTATGAAATTCTAAGATGGGGGATTGCGGGGGTGGTAGAATATGATTTCTGAAATGGGGGCCAGTATAATGTATAAAACGGTAAAACAGTAAAAAATAAGTTCTGTGAGATTGAGAACAAACATGAATTAAAAGTATATCATTAAGAAGCTTATCCTACAAAAAGACTTGTTGTATTAGACCATTCCCGACAATTTATGCACTACTATGAACCATAATGCTACAAAGATTATTCATATATATGACTCCAATTAGTATTATTAACAGTTCCTGGCTCCTGTTAACTAACCACATATAACTGTTTGTGTATATATAACCCAAATAAAAGCTGATAGTCTATACTGTATAAATGTCAAGACCATATGAAATTGTAAAGTTTAGAAGGTCAGACTAATCTGAAGAAGACAAATCAAATTATCATCAAATCAGGTAGACGTAGCTAGTTACAGCCGTGTCACCCAGGTATAAGCCTATCCGTTTGACCCTCCCTACTAATTGGATTTGAGGCCCTATTACAATACATGACTTGAGCTGCAATGGGAGTACACGATATGACCATACGATAGCTGATAGTGTAGACCCGGGCTATACTGCTGTTATTGCAGGTGTGTAATAGAGTAAGTCGCAGTGTGCTGGGATATTAAAGTTGTATGATATGATTTTTATCGCGGTGATGTCATGGAAGTAAATGTCAAAGGCAATGACTGAGGCTAATGCGTTTATTTAACATGTTGAATAATGTTGTGGAGGTAAAATGGAAATGCCTTGAATTGAAGTCCATGTCATATGGCTAAATGGTGGGATGAGGTTAGGATGATGCTGCAATATACATTATGCAAGGTTAGACAGGCTGGAATTTCCCCCTGCAATACCAAGTAATGTCATTGTGCAACATGGGCACATATCTTCATAACTAATCGGGCTAATCAGGAAAATTTTGATTAGAGTCTCGTGATTAGAAACCCCATTTCACACCTAATAATCCCTCTTTGAGACAATTTTGCAACAATACCAAATTCACGACGTAACCAATAACGTCACCGGATTACGTTATAAAACATTGAAAAACACGTCGCTGGTCGTCAGGTCATTAGGCTTAGGAGTGGGGGCCCCTACCATCAGCAACACACGGACAATAACCTGGCTTTAATCTTTGTAAAAGCAAAATTGTTGATGCTGATACCCTAATCAAAATTATCCCTGATCAGCCTAATTTGTTACTAATAATGGGCTATGGTCTTAATCTTAGCCTGTTTTGATCTTGTAGTGTAATAGGGCCTTTAGGCATTACGCCCTAAAACCTCATTAGGATTACTCACGTACCTCGTAATAGTGCATGCTTGAAGTGCAGGCGCATGCGCAGAAGTGACACACTAAGGACATATTAGATTGGGTGGATGTGCTATTTATAGTTCGTGCCAGGCCATGACATATTCTTACCACTGTTAAGAGATTGCCATCCTCCTCTCAAACCCTAGTAACTTATCAAGAGTAGGGAACTGTTGAGTTGATTACTTGGGTGTTAAAAGCCCTCCAACGTCAAGAGCAGCTCAACATTACTATAACCAGGTCATTGATAATCTGGAAACTGAGCTGGACTTAAGGCCGTATTCCACATACCGAAAGTGTGCTGCCGATTTGCAGCTGCTATACTTTCAGCAGTGCCGATATATAATGGATTGGTGGCACTGCTGATAATATTTACCAGCATGTTGGTAATCATTCCAGGCGATTCTGTACTGACTGCCAATACCACATTTTTGGCAGCCGATATCACACTTTTGGCGGCCGATATCGCACTTTCGGTAGCCGAAATTGCACTGATAGTATGGGCTACTGGTATAAAACGTTGCATTGAGTGGCTCAATTCTGGCAGCATTGACTTTAGGTATATGGAATACAGCCTAAAGCCGGGTCCCCACTGAGCTCTGGAAGTGACTTTGTCGTCCGCAAAAAGTGAAACATCGTTCCCAGATACCAAAGTTAGTCGCCCAGAGCGACAAAGCACCCCAAAAATCAGACATGTTTGATTTTGTTTGGGGTTTGTCGGCCGACAAACACCCTAAAAATGGACTTTGTCGCCAGCC
The DNA here is from genome assembly GCA_936440205.1 of Lepidonotus clava. Lineage (NCBI taxonomy): Eukaryota > Metazoa > Annelida > Polychaeta > Phyllodocida > Polynoidae > Lepidonotus > Lepidonotus clava. The sequence continues at coordinate 15,132,416 of OW387138.1, forward strand.
AACCTGGCGCCAGGGCATTTGGTCGCTTGCAGAATTGTCGGCGAGGTGAGGGTTTGCTCAGTGGGGACCAGGCTTTAATGATGCCGTGCCTCCCTACATATCTACATGGCCTGTTGCAGAAGATCAATCGTAACAAGAAACGGTTGGGAAACCACAAATGTTATCATTGTCAAAAACAATTGCTGTAGGGCCATGTGTAACACAAACTAATCATCAGATTCGAATTTTCCAGAGTTGAAAATTGCACAATATTTGTGTATATTTGTAGGTCCCCACTGAGCTCTTGGTCATCCGCAAAACGTGAAATGTTGTTCCCAGAGATAAAAGTTGTCGCCCAGAACGACAAAGCACCCCAAAAATCAAACCTGTTTGATTTTTTTGGAGTTAAGCCGGGTCCCTACTGGGCCGGCAGGAGGGACGTCGGCGGCCGACTAAGGTAGTACATCGCTCTCAACTTCCAAAGTTGGTCGCCGAGAACGACAAAGCACCCCTGAAATCAAACATGTCGGATATTTTTGGAGGTTTGTCGGCGACAAACTCTCTAAAAAGGCACTTTGTCGCCAGCCAAAGTGGCGCCAGGGAAGTTGATCGCTCGCAGTTTAGTCGGCGAGGTGAGGGTTTGCTCAGTGGGGACCAGGCTTTAGTCAGCCGACAAACCACCTAAAAATGCACTTTGTCGCCAGCCAAACTGGCGCCAGCACATTTTGTTGCTCGCAGTTTCGTCGGCGAGGCATGGGTTTGCTCAGTGGGGACCCGGCTTTAGTCAGCTCTATTATAACATGGCAATTTATAGAATCTAAAGTAATCTAGTAAAACAGCTCTTATTCCTATTTGAGAAGCAGCGAAGTAGCCATTAAGATAAGATATCGTTGTTATGTACATGGCATGTGCTTAAGTGGCCCGTTGCACAATGATTTTCTTAGCAACGAAAATGATAATTAAACCTACTTAAAATGATTGTAATGAGCTGTAATCTTTACAGGAATTTTTTTTATATTTTTTCCCCTTTTACATCAATTTATGGAACTTAATTTGATCCAGTAGAAGCAGAGATATAAGGGTTTCGGAACAGCACAACCTTTGGCCCGTTGCACAATGATTTTCGTAGCAAAGACAAATAAAACAACGAAACATTTCCTTGTTACTTTTATCTTAACAATAAACGTTTTGACACATTTTTTCCTATATTTAGAATGCCCTCAAAGAGCTGTAACTGTTACTGATTTTTTTCTAGTTTTCCACAGATATTGTATTTTCGTTACAACAAAACATTCCGTTGTTAAGCAAAAGCTTGTTGTGCTTTCGTTGTTTGATCCTTACAATGAAAATACATTGTGCAACGGGCCACTTGTGCTATAGCACAACCGTTCTTAAAGTTATCCTTGAGTGTGTTCTGTTACGAAATGTGATTGTGCAACACGCCACAGGTAAACTTGTAGCCAATGTCAAGCAGCTTCCTTGGTACTGATGATATCTCCAAGATACCACACCGTTATCACGTCTCAAGACTGATGGTGACACTATCTGATATGTTGTTATCTGTATGTCCCTCCTTTCTTACTTGCTTATCTATTTGCTGTCAAGCAAGATTCCAGTCAGAGAAGCAAGTGGATGTATGATACATATATCACATCCTTCAGAAGGGTCCAGGGTAATTGTGTGATAGGAAAAAATTAATCACATCATCAGTTGTTAATTATTGACAAGATTGCTGTCACTTTCTGCCTCCCTGGGCTTTTGGGGACACTTTTATGAAGATGCAAATTTAATGAGAGTTTGTGAAATAGGGTGGTGTTTTTAATCACAGAAAAAACATGATTTCATTAAAAATGGCCAACAGATCTGATCACTCAGAAAATTACCAAGAAGAAAGGTGCAACCCTTTTCTCCAGCGATTAAAGTCATCTGAATGGGATAAAACTGTTAACCTGAAACCGGTCATTTTGATTGGAATGCCTTTTATACTGACAGAATTTCTTTTTGAATACATATTGAAATAGCCTGTGGTCTTCAATAGTTGGGTATGATAAGGCATTTCGGTTTGTAAGGGAATCTATGAGTATTTTGATTACCCTATTAAATGGGAAGAAAACAAATAATTATCTTATTAAACATAGTATGTATCATGCGTCCGTTTTAGGAAACCGCAGAATGTTAGTATCTAATTTTAGATACTAAGACAGTGTTCATGATGTCAGAAATTAAAAAGTCCCAATTCTGTCTTTCAGTGAATTGCACTACAGGGAAACATCAAAGTTCAGGTGAGTCCTAGAATTTACATAGGAAATTACACTGCATGTTACCTGCAATTTTACATATTTTTACATCATGGATTCTTTGTGAATTCAATTGCTGAGAAGGTAAGCTTAAGTACGGAGAGCATCCAGGGGACTTCAGATTCAAACTGAAAAACAAAAGTATGAAATTACATTCAGATCGGTCTTAACATTATAGGAAGGAAATATAGTTATCATTTGCAAGGGAACTTTCTATAGTATTAACCTGAGCTCCATAGCAAAGCTGAGCTGAAGAGCACCTTAAAAGGGGGAGATGCTCATGATGCTTTCTATACAATTATTTGGATATAGATGGATGTTATTTCTTAGATTATTATATCACATGTCATTCATTTTAGGGGTCTACACCCATAAAATTAATATATTACAATATTCTTACAAAAGTGCTCAATGTAACGTCCAAGATTGTTTCTGTCTGCGAGTCCTATGGATGTCATCATCTTGAACTTTATTTGTAGGACATGTGACTGGGAGATCTCATAAGATAAAGAATTCTGAGTACTGTTTTGTGGTTGGTCTCAAGCAAACTTCAAAGAGACTTTACTTAACGTTTTCTTTACCACCAAGAAACACAGCTAGAGCTGTTCTACGTCATCTTTATTTCGAATACAATCTTTATGTTGTATGGCTTCGTTTTCTGATGAGATTCAATCCATCCTAGAAATCCCCATTACATCTGGCAAAACTCCCCTAACCAACCCAGGGACAGATCAAGGAGGGGGGGGGTTAAACTTAGAAAGGAAGAGAAAACGCATTGCACATAATGTGTGACGTTTTAGTCCTAAGCCTATATACAGACCCCCGCTCTCTAAAATCCTGTATCCACCCCTGCAAACATGTTTCACTCTGATGTCACTGACTCCAATCAATGCCATGAGTAATTCCCACTGTGATTGGGGAAATCCCTAGGGTCTCACACTTTACTGCTGGACAGTCATCAATGCCAGGTCTGCAGCAAATTTGTATGTGCTTATTTCAAATTCAAAGACATTTTACTTACCACACAGAAACAAATCCCTCTTCTATGTCACCCCTATCTTGATTACAGTATTTAGAACGATAGCCATATTTTCTAATGAGATTCAATAAATTCTTAAAATCCCCATTACAATTGGTAAAACTCACACGGGCTGATACAGGATTTTGGAAGGAGGTGTATATATGGGCTAAGCATTAAGACATTATGAACACACAAAGGGGAGGTAGGCATCAGGTCCCCCTGGACCCCCCCTCCCCCGGATCCACCCCTGGTATAACTCCCCCAACCAAACACAATTTACTCTGACGTCACTGACTCCAATCGATGCTATGAGTTATTCCCACTGTGATTGAACCAATCCCTAGGGTCCCACACTTTAATGCTGGACAGTCCAACAATGAGTTGTCAATGCCAAGCCTCCAGCAATTGCTTTACTATCTTATCTCAAATTCAAAGACACTTAACTTAGCTTTTACTTAACCACCTACAAACAAATTCCTGTTCTAACTTATCTTTATTTTAATTGCAATCTTTATTATGTTTGGCTACATCTTCTAGTAGGATCCTATCTATCATCAAAACCCCCACAATCAAATCTGGCAAAACTCCCCCAACCAATGCATGATGTTTTAGTACTTAGCCTATATGCAGACCCTCTCCCTTCTTTCTGAAATTCTTTATCCACCCCTGCAACCACGTTTCACTCTGACGTCACTGACTCCAATCGACACCATGAGTTATTCCCTGTGTGATTGGGCCAATCCCTAGAGTTACACACTGTACCGGTGGACAGTCATCAATGCCAGGCCTGCAGCAAATCCTTTAAAACCTTATCTCAACTTGAAAGGTACTTAACTTAGCTTTTTCCTTTACCACCCAGAAACAAATTCCTGTCCTATGTTATTTTTATTTTGATGGCAAACTTTATGATGTATGGCTACAAGTTCTATTCATCAACCCCCCCTCCCCCCCACAATCAAATCGGGAAAACTCCCCCAACCAAAGCATTACATTTTAGTACTTAGCTTTTATGCAGACCCTCCCCCTTCATTCTGAAATTCTGTATCCAACCCTGCAACCACGTTTCACTCTGACGTCACTGACTCCAATCTACGCCATGAGTTATTCCCTGTGTGATTGGGCCAATCCCTAGGGTCCCACACTTTACAGCTGGACAGTCGTCAATGCCAGGCCCGCAGCAAATCCTTTATGTGTTTATCTCAACTTCAAAGACACTTAACCTAGCTTTTTCTTTACCACTCAGAAACAAATTCCTGTTCTGTGTTATCTTTATCTTAATTCTGATCTTTATGATGTAAGGCTACATTTTCTAATAGCATTCTATCCATCATCAAAATCCCAATCAAATCTGGCAAATCTTCCCCAACCAATTCGTGACGTTTTATTACTAAGCCTATATGCAGACCCTCACCCTTGTTTCTGAAATTCTGTATCCACCCCTGCAACCACGTTTCACTCTGACGTCACTGACTCCAACTGATGCCATGAGTTATTCGCCGTGTGATTGGGCCAACCCCTACGGTCCCACACTTTACTGCCAGACAACCTTTATGATGTATGGCTACATCTTCTAATATAATTCTACCCATCATCAAAACTCCCCAATCGAATCTGGCAAAATTTGGCCCCAACCAATGTGTGACCCTTCCCTTTCTTTCTGAAATTCTGTATCCACCCCTGCAACCACATTTCATTCTGACGTCACTGACTTATTCCCAGTGAGATTGGTCTAATCCCTACGGACCCACACTTTACTGCCGGACAGTAGTCAATGCCAGGCCCGCAACAAATCCTTTACTACCTTATCACAACGTCAAAGACACTTTACTTAGCTTTTACTTTACCACTTACAAACAAATTCCTGTTCTCTGTTATCTTTATCTTAATCCTAATCTTTATGATGGATGGTTACATTTTCTAATAGGATTCTATCCGTCATCAAAGTCCCAATAAAATTTGGCAAAACTCCCCAACCAAAGCATGACGTTTTAGGACTTAGCCTATATGCAGACCCTCCCCCTTCTTTCTGAAATTCTCTATCCACCCCTGCAACCACATTTCACTCTGACGTTACTGACTCCAATCGACGCCATGAGTTATTCCCTGTGTGATTGGGCCAATCCCTAGGGTCCCACACTTTACCGCTGGACAGTCGTCAATGCCAGGCCCGCAGCAAATCCTTTACGTGCTTATCAGTGGGCAGCCATGGAAGCCAGTCACGTGACTGTCTTAGCACCAATCACAATGCGAATTTGTCAGGGGAGCTGCTGGTTGCCGCTTGGCCTATTCGGGGATAAACATCTATCATGGGGTGTCGACGGCAACTAGCGAGGTGTTGTTTATGTTACACTTGTCTCCGGCGTGTATGAAGGGTTTTTCGCACGTCATGCTGGTTCCCGTGTGGACGTTTCGCTTTGTAACTGTTTCAAGAGTATTTAGTCTCCTGTCTGGTCTTGTTGTGCTTGTCTGTCTGGGCTTTTTTATGTGTTTTTATGGGTCTTTGTTTCGTTTTTTACAGTGATCTTGGTGATTCTCATTGATTGATTATGTGGATATATGCAGCTTCAATGTTGCATAAAAAATAGTATAGCTACACTAAGAATTTCTCTTTAAATGCTTGGTGTGGAGGTTTCGCTTTGTAACTGATTCTAGCATGTTGTGCTTGTCTGTCTGAGTTAACTCGTGTTTTTATGGGTGTTTTTGTCTTTTTGACACAACAGCGATCATGGGAATTGTTATTTACTGATTTGATTCTATAGATGTAAGCAGCACCTAGGGTCCATAATAAATAGTATACAAGATTTGTATTTCATGCTGGTTGCCATGTGGACGTTTTGCCTATGTTAAGGCTGTATTCCACATACCAATTTTGATACTGCCGATTTTGTATTTATTTGATTTTCTCTGAGAATATAAGTGTCTGAGAATATACAATGATATAATTAAAGATCACTATGCATTGTATACTCCCATGTTATAGGTCAATTAGATAGCTTAACCAGTAGGATATCAGTTATTGCCAACACATTCCAAATGACTCCAAATCTATTGATTCCCACTTTGGCATTCTTAATCACGTTCTAGATGTCGTGGTATCATTAGTAACAAAACATCCCTGAGCAGATCAGTAGCTCGAGTCAAAACAATTATTAAAGATTCATTACCAGTCTCTAAACAGCGTTAAATTGGCAGTCAGAACTGTGAAATCGAGACCAGACAGCACTTTGCAGGCAATTAATTCGGTGTAGTTTTACTCTGTAAACAAGTAGTCATTTGTCAGAAATAGAACAGGTTTTCATTCAGTAATTAGGCAAAGGCATAATTTTAGATAGAGTTATTTCTAAATATGCTTCAAATAGCAAAAGACTTTGATAACATGAAGATTAACTAATAATATTTTGATTAATAGAGATGTATACCTAAAGTCAGACATTGATTTACCTACTCTATATGTGACTAATGCCACTGAAACCTTTTAAATAACATTTCATTACATTGGACTATCTTATAATTTTACAGGGGGGCGGTATAGTGTAGTGGGTAGAGTGCTCGCCTTTCACTTGGCTGGCCCGGTTTTCGAGTCTTGGCTGTGCCAGCTACACTACCTTGCCTTGCCGTAGTTCTCACCTCCATAGATACAATCATAGACTTGAAGTCAACAAAGTGAGTGGTCCTGGTATAGCTGAAAAATTGCCAAAATTGCCGTTTAACTCCAACAATCATCATCATATTCTAACTTTCCTGAAACATTAGCCTAAAGTATAAACAAGGAGTCAAAATTGACCCTCAGTACACATAAATCATTGTCGTGAAATTGAAATGTACGGATCAAAATAAAAGTTGAGTGATACCATAATCATAAATGCTTTTTTTACGACATACAATGCACACCGTTTAGGCCTACATTGTATCAAAAGATAAATTCAACAAGAATTTTGTAAGTTTTTTTTGTGCAATATGCATTGCCCGTAACAAAGCTAAATTTTGCACACTTCTGAAAGAGCACGTTCTTGGCTCGTACTTTGTAAGGAGTCAACACTGATGTAAATGGCCCCGGCCGTCTCAGGACACTGAGGTCACATTTCCTGTTACTCTCAGCACATTTAAGAGGGTGGTGACACACCACCACACATTCATTTCCATCCCTAAGCTGGCCAACCATTTGGCAAACAGACCTATCCCTACTGGTATTAATCTCCATTCCTTTACCAACCCCGTGGGGGTTCCGGGGAAGATAAGGGCTCCAGTAGCCCCTGCTGATCGTATAAAGCGACGATAGGGGGACCCTGGACTGACCAAGTGGTTCTTTGGGTTCAATTCCCAGGCGGTGCTGTGGTTCACTAAGGGACGAGCTACAGCAAAAATTATTTCCAGGTTTTGATCCCCTGTTGTTTGCCTGCCCTGTCACCTTCATCTCATAGATACGACCACCAAAGACAGAATTCGCCCCAACCTGTTTTCCCCGTGAATATGACCTTAGTTGTCAAAACAGCGTTAAACATCCATTACTCACTCACTCTATTCCTTTACCAATAGACCCAGATCAGGTTAAACACTGTTCACATACTGAACCTGAATTTCTTGAGAGCAGGGGGCTACGTTTGAGAAACCTTAAAAAAATGATCTTTTGAACGTTTTTTTTGGTCACTGCAAAATCAGATTTGCTTCATCAAAAAGGAATTCGTTGGCCCCATAACATTTAGATTTTCACCCCAGTTATACTGTGTTATGATAAATGTTTTAGCAAAGCTTGTTGGTAGAGAAAGGAAGAAAGATTGGGGCTTTGTTTCCCTGAGTGTAATTATTAGGCACTATACATTGCCTTTGGTTCTATTAAACCTCTATTTCTCTAATAGTCTACTTCTCGGAAGCGTCTATTTCCAACGTGTTTCAGACGTTCCTTCACGTGAATACTGCTAGTTTATTTCATTATAACAGCACATGCTGAAACACTATATAAGTTTTTGAATTTTGCGTAGAGAATAATTATGTTTTTACACAGCACAATCAACATTTATATTTTGATGAAAATCTACAATTCATAAATCTTAAAATTACAATCAAATCTGAACAATTCATAATTAAATCTTAAACTATAATATATTATGTCCCCCCATACTTCAACAATTTCCTCCTAAAGTACTCCCCTCCCCAACCATCCCCCAACCCACCCAGGCCAGCAGAGTCCACGCACAGGAGGCCTCCAGTACAATTCCTCCTGCACCCAGTGGCCACCAACCCTCTTTGACAGGGTCCCCTTAACACAGAGACCTGCGGGCAGATCCATGCATATTTAAGCCTCCAGTGTGACCGCCACCACCCCGCCACCGTGGAGGAGATTAGGGACGGCTGATGGCGCCATCCCTCCTTGTTTTATTTCCCCTGGAGGAGATGTGGGGGGGGGGGGGGTGGGGGGGCCACCACACTACCTAGTCCTTCCATGACCTAGATAGATCTTACACAATAGGTCTTTACACCCACAAGAGTCCATGGCTGCTAGATGTATATAAAACTATTGATTGTAGAAAGATGTATGTATAATTATAAATGTAGAAAGTTGGTATATTGATATAGATTGTAGAAAGTTGGTGCTGCCACCTACCTCATCATAACACTATTATGATGTACAACATCAATAGTTTAGTAGTAATATCACAAATATATTTATGTATTCATCATTGCATATATGTATACTTGTTTGTTTGTCTAGTCTATTGTGTACTTGTATACTTGTTTGTTTGTCTAGTCTATGTATATCGTTTGCCCTGAAAAGGGCTGTGAATAAATAATTGAATCCAATTGAATTGCTAGTGGTCAATAAAAATTTGTAAGGAATTCTTTTATTGTCCCTTTGCAAATGGCATGAGGAATCCCTTTGATGTTAGTTTGGGTGCTGGCTGGTTTTTAGACATACCTACCATAAACCATTGGTCCCAAAGCATGTTGGGATTTGGGTGGGAATTCCACCTAAAATGGTTGCCGGTTTACAGACTCACTTTGGGAACGGTAGGTCTGAGCTGAACAGACTACACACTACCCTGCAGTCCCATAGAGAGAGACTGGGACTGTGATATAACCCATGGGGCAAGCTGTAAAACATGGTCCAGATTCGACACTTTGGTGGAAAATGGACCTCTGTGTTCGGGGTTTCTAGTTTTTAGTGTTTCAGCCCATTGTGAGCTGCCCTAGGGCAAGAAGTCCAGCATATTGCTGAAGAACTCAGCTTGAAATCGGAAATTTTGGCTAACTGTATATTTCCATTCTTGTGAAGAGAAATTCATAGATGCAGTTTTGCAATTCCTATTTTTCTTTGTATAATACATTTTGTTATTTGGAGTTTCAAGCCTGGATAAAAGTTATCATGTCTGTTATTGTCATAGCATGTCGGTAAAAAAATTCAACTTAAGTGTATTAAGATGGATCAGCCAAGTGATCCCTCAGGGTGTAAAAAAGAGGCATCTTCTTAACTGTCCTAATCAAATCAATCATAAAGATTTGAACACTGAACTGTCCATAAAGTAGAACCTGCAGGCAGAAATGAAGTATGGAAATGGGTTCTAAGAGTCTGTTTCCTTCTGAAACTCTTTTCCCTCATCCAAGTGCCCTGGTCATCTTGTATGAAGTCTCATGAGAACGGCTAAAGATGAAGCCTTGGCCTTGGGGCAGTCACTTAAAACCACATAGCTAGGCCTACTATGGCGATGTGCCGAACGCCAATCATGTTTTTGCGAGAAGGTCCGTCAGTATCCTGTATTGAAATGTATATGTTTGGTATGAATTGGTGCAAAAACTCAGCTTATTATTGCAGTAGAATTGGCCAATTATAGCTCTCATAAGTTGAAATAGTAGCTAATGGGTATTGGGTTACGGCTGATGTTATATCATAGGGTCCATGTAGGTTTTGTCGTGTTTCCAAACTTTAAATTAAACTGAACTAGTTATTCAACCAAGGACAAGGTTGTGCATAAGTTCTTAGTTATTAGTGTTTTAGCAGACCAATCAGCTGTGGAAATCATGCTTAAATCATCCACCAGTAGGTTTATCAAAAGATATTAGGCAGGTTTAATATCTAAATGTCAATTCTTCATGGCGTATAGAGTTAACTGATAGTTATGTGAATTTATCTTGACAGAGCTATAATGAACTGTTGAATTCAAATTTTAAATTCAATATCACCAGTCCAACAATTCTCTCCCATATCTATAGGTCTTCCCAGAAATCCTTTTCAGATTGATATACAAATAAGATAATTACATTAGTGTGAATATATGGAACAGTTCTTCGGAAACATTAATTTTGCTCTAAATACTTCGAAGGGGACTTCAATAAGTTAATAATAAAATACCATTCCCCTTTTCCAGGCTTTATAAAGTCTACCCTCTCCAAACACAGACTTCTTCAGGGCTGTCAATATTCTAAGTTAAATTGGTTTCATGAGAATTGTGATTGAGAAGGGTGTTTACACAGATCTACAGTGTATTTACTTTCCCTATCGAGGTGTGATCAATTAAATGAGCCTTCCCACTCTGTCAGATTTTCTATGTGTAAATACTGTCAAAGGCTTGCTCTTCAATTTCAATCAATGATACTGTACTTGTGATAAGATGTCCAACTGCTGCTCTTCTGGCGATGGGGTTTATTATGGCGCCAACAATGAGAATCTGGTCAAAGTGACGTTACAATGATCATGATTGTAGGAATTTAAAATTCTCTAAGCAGTAGTCCAGCTATATCATGACCATCTTATGGTTTTGGCTTGTACAAAGTATACAATTAAATTGATGGGGATGAGAACAACGTCAAAAAATAGTGCTCCAACAAACAGGCAAGAAAATCGAACCTGGGCCCGCTACGCAGAAGTAGCTTAATGCTGTACACTTTGCCATCCCTCCACGTTTTGCTTGCGCAGTGTTTCATTCTGAAAATGTATGTTTAAAGTAAAACATTGAATTTCTGTTCAATGATGGAAAGAAATACACAGAACTAACCGAGGGGGCACGAAGCAATAATTATTTCCCTGAGTCTCTGCGGGTCCCTGGGTCGAGGGCCGTAGGGCCCGAGACCCAGGGACCCGCAGAGACGAGGGGAAATGATTATTGCTGAGTGCTCCCGAGGTTAGTTCTTGTTTTATTATATATCAAATACCTAAAGATGTTGAAGATATGTGAAGAAATAACACGACAACTGTTTATTTGCCTTCGTCCGTTCGTGGGCCGTCATTCTGGGGGCCGCCATGTTAACACTAACCTCGCCTCCCGCACCAGAGAGTTCCACCCCCCCTGCACGCCATCTGGCATTTTCAGTATGCAAAATACTCAAGATGGCGGTGGAATCAACATTGGCGAACAATTTGCCGCTAATTTAACGTTGATTTTTGATCAAATAAGACACTTTTGGCATAGTTTGAGGGTTATTTGCATAGTTCCCACACCACAGAGGATTCGGGGGCAATAATTTTTTATTATGCCACAGTGTGGCATAACGCCATCAGTTATTCCACCTTTGCTCGCGGGGCTGTACAATGCTGAAGGTATAGGCGCTCCAAACTTGGTATATAATAATACATCAAGTACAAGGTGTGTAAGCTTCAACTGTTGAGTCTTCATACCCACTAAAACTACATACTACTTATGAATTGACTTGCATAGCTCTGCTACAATCGCTATACTCATAACTTAGCATCATAAAGTTGGGCATCTTACCGTGTGCAGAGCATCGTTGTTTCAATTACTTATGGAGTGTGCCTCAGGATATGAACGATTTAGGTTCAGTCAACTGTATGTTGTTATCACTGAAGTGCAAAGTCTGGGAGCAAACAATCCTCTGACAGTCTCAAGGACTGTGTTCATTATTGCGGACGGCGTAAATTAAATTTAATGGAGAAGTATTTTATGATTTTATCTTATATCTATGAGAGGCTGCCGTCCTCAAATCAGTGTTTGTAATTACATTCAAATAACAATGTGCCAGTTGTGTGTTGATGGGTTATTTAGTTAACGATAACAAATGTTTCTAAAGCCTTATCGTTCGAGTGGACCCAATAGCTCCATTGCTGTTTTAATCAAAATTGGTATTAATAATAGAATTTCAATATCGTTGTTTCCAGAAAGATGTATGACTATAGGGATACTTTAAATGATATGAACCAAATGATTGTGTGTATAAATCACAGATAAATCTAATCTTGAACTCTTAAACAGTCACAAAATAAGGCTCGTGTTTTCTTTAAGGCTAACACGTATTTTATTTTTATCAAAACTCCATATGGGGGCAGGATGGCGTAGTGGATAAGGTTCTCGCCTCGTATTTGAGAGGCCTGGGTTCGAGTCTGGGCAGTGCCTGCTATACAACCTTTCCTTGGTGTCGTTCTCACCCCCAATAGATTTGGTCAGCTAACTGGTATACAAAATCATGAGTTGGTGCTGATATAGCTGAAAAATTGCTGAATACATCTAAAACTCTAACAATCATTATCTTCAAAACTCCATAACTCAGTTTACCCATTTGCCCATAAACGGAGAACTATGTAGGAAACGGGATCCTATCCTTGGTGTTTAACTACTGTTTTATACATGTTTTACAATGGGTCTTAAGAAACTTAATCTCGTGTATACTTCATTTTAGCCCGTGTAAAACGCGTATCAACCTGTGTCTCCTTCTTTATTTCATTTGACAAGGAAGGGTGATTTCTAAGTTCCTGTAGTTACTTTATCTTTCCCCTGGAAGAGATGTTACAAACGTTCTAAGAAGATTGGTGGAGAGAACAATTGTGAACACGAGTAAAATCTAACGATTTCGAAGCAATCCTGGAGAACAGAAAGTCAAGTCCAATGCGTATTGATTATTTTTTAGGTTTTCATTTTTGTCTGGACGATGTCTTGCCAAACAATCAATTAGGACATTCAAACCCTCGTTCTCTTTGCATTAAAAGTCGATTACTGATAATTACCTTTAACCTTCTCTAACCCCTTTGTCTTGTTTTTGAATCGTTACAGTCAGTTTCTAAATTGGCACTAGATTTCTCGGACGCCAATTGTTTTGTCATCACTTGAAGTAATCAATGATTCGACCTACTTCTGACCAGAATTCTTTGTACTGAACAAAATTTGATTACACGATCATTCTAATTAGATTTAAGGGCAATGGCGCCATTATAGATCTAAAATTGAGATTTTCTTGAAACTCAGAGAAATACCAGATAAATATATTTAGAGTCCAAAAATGGAAAAAAATTAGGGGGTCACCGCGCTAACTTTTTATCTACAGCTGGCATAGTATGTACATGATTCCTTCAAAACTAAGGTTTTGTAGAGCCATATTCACGGGTACAATTTTTGTAAAAACTTTCATACTAATCCTAAAAAAACAACAATCTAATCACTTAAATCTAAAGCTTAGACACATGTTCACAGACTTTATGCATGGCCTGGAAATTTTTTGTTTTTTTTTCACTGCATTTCAATCTATTTTCTTTACAAATCAATTTCATAGAAAAATGGAATTTCTGACAAGAAAGTCCACAGAAAAAAAATCAAAGTTGAAAAATCAATGGGAATGACATATAATGTGTGTTGGACTGTTAGCTTTCATTTTCAACAAAGAAAACATGGGGTCACCGCATGAATTTTTCCAGAAAAATGGATTATCTACCTCAAAGTCTGGAATTAACCCACCAGGTCAATTTGATTTAATTGCCCCCAAACCTTTCAAAATACAAAATATCCTTAAGTATTATATTCTGATATTGTTCCCTACATCATAAGGATCATTTTGCTGTTTACTATGTAAAGATTGGATACATATTAAAAAAGTTATGACCATAAATGCACTGCCCCCTCCCCCACTGCACCTAGCCACTGCACCTAGCTGCTGGTCGTCATGGTCCACTGCACACCCATACATGCAGGCTGCGCGCCGTAGTTGCTCACAAACAAATAGCGCGATTGTCTTTAAGTGCCCAGTTTTTAATAAATATTCAAATTTTGAAGTAAATATTTTAAGTTGATCTAAATATAACCCTGATATGTTAGGTTCATAAACACATTTTTTTTTATAAATCCCTTTGTTGGGGTACACCACCCTAACCATGGTTAATTATGAAAAAATGTTACTCAGAATCGCGGTCGCCATGTATAAAATGTACCGAATATGAACTTGTTGAAGCAGCTGTCAAATTGTGTTATGATAAATAATATTGATTAAAATCAGTTGCAAATAAAGTAAATTGCTACTGCCCAATGATCTACCAGTCAAGAACAAACCCTTGTAACAGCGAGAACCGTCCTTTTTCAAAGACTTTCTTATATCTTCATTTTAACATCAAAATGAACCTCTAAAAATTCCTTTTTAGGGCAAGGATGTTTTGGGATATAATAGATATCAACTCCTTCTTTGTACATCTTTTTTACAGAATATAAATTGATTCAGTAGAATGGTCACAATGTAGTTTGGAAAACAGCAGCCATAGAGTGGGATGTGTTTGGAATGGTAGTGGGTGCGTGTTCAGGAGAATTCTGTCTGGACATGGCAAACATTGTAGAGTAAATAGAAGTCTCCCCTGGAGTGCCCTGGGGTGATACTACTGACAAGTCAACAAGCCAAATCTCATATCCCAGTCCGATTTATATATACACACAATGGCCTCGTGGCAGTGGAGAAAAACACTATGGTGTTTAGGGAGATATGTTTATGTCCGACGGCAGCATAGGGAGTTTCCTACTTTATAGAGAACATCACAATTTGTATTCAATAAAATATGATATATATATATATAATACATATCATTTTTTTATTCTGTGTATGGGGTATGTGTTAACATTATTGTGTGGGTGGTTTATGTGTATTTGTGGACGGTTTTTAAGGATAATTATTTTAAGCCCCATACCCACTAGGTGATTTTGCAGGCGACAGGCGACGTCAGGAGGGTCAAATCGGCCCGCAACTCTGATAGCTGGGCGATTCCCAGTGGGTATGGTATATTACAATGTTGCATGTTTGATCTGTATCACTGCTAAAATCGGCCGATTATACCCCTAGAATCGGCCGATTTCAGTGCCGATCTGTTGGCCAACTCAGGCAAAATTGCCTAGTGGGTATAACTCTTTAGGATGAAATACATAGATTTATGTCATTGTAAAAGGAAAACTGGAAAGGCAAGGTCTATGCAGAAGCAATTCAGAAGAACAAAAGACTCCGGGCAATATAATGCCAACACTCTATATACATTCCCATGCAGTAAGGAAATCTAACCATATGCATTGCTGTGCCATAACCATGATATAGTATGCCATAAGTATAACTATGCATCGAAATCAAAGCCGTGCTTTCTCTATGAGAGGGGCTCAAAAGCAGCAGTATACCTACATTTTTACTTTCTTCTTCTATACCTTACCTCTTAAAGCCCGCCTAATATACTTCGGTAAAAAATATCATTATGGCTTCGCAATAGGACAATTCGCCTCAGAATTACTATGCATCAACTTGGGAAAAGTATAGAAGCAATCAAAGCTGGTGCAATCATACTCGTGCAAGCGAGGACAATCAGACATAGGCAGACTTCATTGTATCCCCCCTGTGGGATGTCTAGGGATTATTATGATGTGGGTATCAGTAAAGATGGTCTCTAACCATATCCTGAGCAAACTCACACAAGTAGCAAGTTAATCTGAGTGTTCTAGGAAAACCTGGAGACATAAGGTTATCTTTAATATAGTATTGTTGGTTGTCAAGGATTTAATTAAAATACTTGGTAGCAATCTGGTCGTTTATATAGCTCTAATTATGATCGATGTTTAAAGTTCAAACAAAATTGATAGTCTATATGAGAAATCCAAACAAACAGGCTGATTCGTTTTTAAGTTTTATCATTATCTTGAATACTTTATAATGTGTTGGCTTTGTGGTAATAGGAGAAGAGGTAGATTACTACATCACAAGGGAAGATCCTACATAAAGAAAAAGAAAATTGAATGCATAAGAAGCATTACAATATTAGTTTTCATGAAACTTTAATTTAGTTTGCAATATCCGAACAAAGCAGATTGACCTTAAAGATGATGCATAAATCACGAGCATAAGAGCTGTGAAGGAACAGCATGATTGTACTGGTGAAATGAGAGTGTTAAAAGACCATGGGCAGGCATGCTGAGAGGTGTGAGTAAGTGATGAGCAGTTGGTTGGACAATGAGCAGATAAAAACCTGATATGTGAACCACCACCACTAAATGAGGCATTAGTCGCTGTTTATAGTTCTGAGAAAATTGCATTATAAGAGGAAAAAGTCACACAAAAAGTGAGTTTTCTGCAAAAATCACAAGATAAATACCTCAGCAATTGATTTTAGTAAGAAGTTTATAGGATTTATTGATTTCAGATGTATATTACACAGGCTTTCCAAATTGCCATTACTATCATGTATGGAGATTGGCATTGCCATATTGATGAGTCCAATCTTTAAGGCCATTTTTCTTAATTTGCCTTATTTGATGACTGACACTTGAAACAATCATAACTTGAGTTCTATAAATGATAGAAATATAATTCTTTCATCATTGTAAAGGTCATGTCTCCTTCTCCAAGGATCTGCCAAAAGGCCAAAAACTCATACCTGCAACTTATGCCTCATGATGTGGTGGGGGGTCACATATAACAGAAGGAGGGCACAGGCTTAAGGCTGGTGAGCAGCTCCCTGAGCCACTCCTTAGTAGTTTTTGAGCTGCTCATGTCTTTTGTAAATGACCGCCTTGGGAAATAACACTGACTCCGTAGGCAATCTGCCTTTAGTGTAGAGGTACTGTAAGTATGCTATAACCTGGGATACTAGATTCTGAATATACTGGTGCTGAAGGGATGAGTTGTGGTAAAGTGGGGAAGGCCATGGCTAGATCGGTTTTATTGCTGGTAGAGCAAAACATGAAATAGGTCAGGATGTATAGTGTCTCATACAATATACTGGAATCTGGGGTATACTATAATATTTGAATAACAGCAAGAACTAAAGGCCATATTCCACTATGCGGTGGGGGGTCGTTCGCGGTGAGGTCATCAGCCACCGCAAGCATTTTGTGTTTCAGAAACAAACATGTTTGTTCTCCCACTGCAAGCAATCCATAGTAACCTATATAAAATCATTTGCGGTGGTACTTGCATTGGGTCAACACAAGTGCCAACGCAAGTAAATTCCTATATTCCATCTTGCGGTGTTTCAAACACTGCAAATGTGAGGTGAAACACTGCAAATACAAGCAAAACACCGGAAAGTGGAATATGGACTTTAGGGAATAAACATTTGATAACGTAGGTTGCTCCCATATAATATATAGATATATATATATATGTATTATTTTGTGTAGCAAGACCTTATCATTTCTGGGGGTGGATGTGACAGCCCCTCGGTAACTACGCTTATGTCGATTAATTATCATCCCACTCTATAAACTCTGCAGGCACAACCAATGGTCGGTTGCATTACACACCGTCGAGTTAACTTCGTCTGATTTTATCATTGATTTTTTAGAGTTGATGTATACTAGGACCGATTTATTAAAATTTAATATTGTCTATTTATCTATTGTTCAAACTAATCACCTTGTATTCCTTATTATTCATAAATCATTCTAATACATCTATTCACGACGACAGTAGTAAATACATAGATATATAATATCAATGTATATATTATATTTTCACATTTTTTCATAATACTATGCAAGTGTTTGTACACATAAACATGCATGTAAACATGTGTTTTACATCTATATATGAATGTATGTGTGTTTGTTTGTATGTGCTTGCTTCATTTTAAATGTGATAAGCAGTGGACGATGGATCGTCCCTCCTTCTCCCCATCTGTACTGATTGGTTCAAAATTGAACAATAGGATTGGGCCATGTGGTTTTGATATGTCCTGGCTTAAAGTTAGATTAGTGCAGCTTGTGCATATGATGTCTGACTTATTCTCATAAATTTTTCTATGGCACATTAAGTACAAACAGCTAAAATATTATCAAAAACAGAAAAAGTATACACTGATGATGTGCAATTGATGGGATTTATTCAGAAGCATGATTTTGGCTTCTGAAGGGCTGGTTAAAAAAAGTTCTGCTTAGACATATCTACTTTCGTAACTTTTTTAGAGGTCTAGTGAATACCTCCATCAAATGAAGATTATAAGATCATGATGAGCTGTAAAATCTTTCCTGTAATAAGCCCATCCCAGTATACATCACCATTACATTTTACCATAAAATTTTATAGCAATTTCTTTCTGAGTTAATCCCCAAAGAAAGAAGTGTAAAATAAAACAAACCATGGTGGTTTGGTTGACAAATTGCTCCTAAAATTTATAAAATGCCGATTCATATATTGGCTTTTTCCCATAGGAACCAAGGTTAAAGCCTGTCAGCCCAACCTAAATGTCCAACCCTATTTTCCCTAAAATGCAGCATTTTGATTGGCTGCAAATCTGTCAATCGGTAAAATTTAAGAAACCATAATGTTTTATGAGTACTTGGGTATATAGAAAAATAAAACTCTTGGTTATTTCAGTATTCCAACTCTAGGAGACAAGGATGGCTTATATGATAATTTTGTCCAACCCTTGTCCAACCCTTGAATGTACCCAAGGTTGGATTGGCTTATTTATAACCAGTTCACGACGTTTTCGTTTTCTGTCCTGACAGTGCTGTGATTTAACAGAGAATAAACCTTATCCTTGACAACAATTAAATGATTATTTGTTAATAAAGAGGTGAAATAAGAGCATTTCTCTTTACAGCAAACAGTGACAGTAATCCCATCAAGTAAATGACACACACGGGTCAGGGTATGGAGTGGCCAAACCTATATAATCCTTAATCCTTATTACCATTTCCCTTTTTTGTTATACCATTGTGATCAGTCCCTAATCCCTTTTTCATCTTTTCACCCAAGTAAATGTACACCTTTTCCCTTTTCCACCTCAGTGCCCTGTCCAACGTACTCCATTTTCCCTTTTCTCTCATTTGTCATAATTGACATTTTCCTTTTTCCTTTTATCCTTTTTTGCTATATTTGACACTTTCTCCTTTTTCCCTTTTCCCTCTTTTCTTATACCATTGTTATCAGTCCCTAATCCCCTTTTCATCTTTTGACCCAAGTAAATGTACACCTTTTCCCTTTTCCACCTCAGTGCACTGTCCAACATACTCCCTTTTCCCTTTTCTCTCATTTGTCATAATTGACATTTTCCTTTTTCCCTTTTTCCTTTTTTCAACTTTTGTTTTTTTGCACATTTTGTCCCTTTTCCTTTTTTCTCTCTTTCTATGAATTCACTTTTACATATTGAATAAACCCCACCCTAATTAACATAGCCCAACCATCACAGTAACAGGACAATCACCCTACCCTGGGAAAACTACCCCTGGGGTAACTATCATGGTGACAACTATCCCTTAGGACAACTACCCCCTAGGACAACTACCCCCTAGGACTATAACCTCTATAGGATAATTACCCTTATAGGATAACTAACCCCTAGGACAACTACCCCTTAGGACAATTATCCCTATGGGTAGGACAAGTACCCCTCTAAATGAGATGATTACCCCTTTAGGACGACTACCCCAGTAAATAAGACAATTACCCCTGTGGGTAGGAGACCTACCCCTATGATAGGACAGTTACCCTTATTGGTAGGGCAACTACCCCTGAGATATGACAACTATCCTTATTGGTAGGACAACTACCCCTGTGATAAGAAAGTTACCTCTAAAGGGATTTGGTTCAGTCAAGTTTCATGCAGGGTTTTTAAAATCTACAGGGGTAATTGTCCTACCAATAAGGGTAGTTGTCCTAGTTGTCCTACCAATAGGGGTAGTTGTCTTATCCCAGGGGTAGTTGTCCTATCCACAAAGGTAATTGTCTTAGTTAAAAGGGTAATTGTCCTATAGGGTAGTTGTCTTATCGGGGTAATTATAATAAGGGGTAGCTATCCTAAAGAGGTAATTGCCCTAGGGGGTATTTGTCCTAGGGGTAGTTGTCCCAGGGGTGATTTTCCTGTCACTATGATGGTTGGCCTATGTTAATTAGGGGGTGGGGTTGATTCAACATGTACAAATGAAATCAAAGAAAGGGAATAAAAAGGAAAAGGGAAAAGCAACAAAAGTTGAAAAAACGAAAAAGGGAAAAAGGAAAATGTCAATAATGACAAATGAGAGAAAAGGAAAAAGGGAGTACGTTGGACAGTGCACTGAGGTGGAAAAGGGAAAAGGTGTACATTTACTTGGGTGAAAAGATGAAAAAGGGATTAGGGACTGACCACAATGATATAAGAAAAAAGGAAAAAGGGAAAAAGGAAAATGTCAATTATGACAAATGAGAGAAAAGGGAAAAGGGAGTACGTTGGACAGTGCACCGAGGTGGAAAAGGGAAAAGGTGTACATTTACTTGGGTGAAAAGATGAAAAAGGGATTAGGGACTGACCACAATAGTATAACAAAAAAGGGAAAAGGGAAAAAGGAGAAAGTGTCAAATATAGCAAAAAAGGGAAAAAGGAAAAAGGAAAGGTGTCAAATGTATACAAAAAACGGATGGACACTCTATACACTCATCCACACGCCACTGCTCTGACGTGGATAATTTGTATTCAGTGGGACATTCTTAGAATTCCCACAGGTTTGCTGCAGTAAAATCCCTCATGCCCATTGTAGTAAACTTGTCTTAACTGACAAGCTGTTGACAAGCAATGGTTTAACTCAGCTTCTGCCAATTCTGATTGTATAGACATTCTTGGTTGGCCTAGAAAGATGAATTTGGCATGGAGAGAAACAAGGAGTTGTGAGACGAGCAGCTTCAGTATAAATGTTTAACTCTTAAAACCTTTGTAAGACTGGCTAATTTTAACCCTTCAATGTTTTATCATGTTCTGTGTTTTGTCCGAATAAAAATGGACTGAAATCATACATCCTATGTATCAAATGGAATCAACAATTTGTGGAATGTAGGCTTATTGATCAATGCCAAACTTACCACTGCTGATATTAAGGGCAATGGATATTACATATTCCACGGTGACATTTTCACCACACTTTTTCTCCTCACCAACATTTTTAATCAATATTTCTGTTTCTGCTCAAATAATTCAATCTACTTACAATAATCATTACAATCAACTGAAAGAAGACAAATCATACTATATATGAAGTTTTATTAATACAAAGAAATGTAACAACAGATATGCTTGGGTTTAGTCTGAAACTACCTTCTCTGGACCTGTTTACAAAATAAGATAAAAGAAAGAACTGAAGCAAGGAGTCCACTTCGAATCAAGGAAGATGAATTCTTTTGGACCTCAAGAATCCCATCCCAGTTGCAGTCAAACTACTGTAACAGTTCTTTCCAGACAGTGTCTTTTTGAACACAATAACATTTCAATGGAATGAATTAAGATGATTTCTGTTTTGGCATGAAAGATAAGGCGAATGAAGTTCCAAAACATGAGAACTAGGGCAAGCAAACCTCCAATAGTGAGAGATACGCAGAATTATGAATAATGCACTTAGAAAACAATGCTAAAACATGTCACGTAGGCTCTTTATGTGAATTCATCATTTTCCTGTAATACAGTATTTTGATTGGCTTGAAAAGCTATAGGATTCACTGCTTGATACTTATTAAGTTAGGGAGAGTTTCACTCTGGTTGTGACTTTAAGATTGTATCTTAAAGTATCTAAGATATTTAAAAATTTTCATGGTTGAGTTTCAGACTTTTTGATCTTATGTTCCTATTGTTATCTATATATTTTAAGAGTTAAAATTTTAAAATCTTAAATACTGTGAGACTTAATTGGCAGAGTAACTTATTGTGAGATGTGAAAAATTTAAGATACACCTAGTGTGAAACACGCCCTAAGTACATAACTGTTTTTACTACACTTGATGAATCAGAATATAGAATATCTAATCTATTTCTATTACTGCAATTGCATAGACTAGATTGTGTTATATTATGATATATTTCATCCAGCCTCAAAGGCAAACCCAAGGCAGGAAGGCCTTATTCTGTACTGGAGGTGCCATGACTGGTGGGAGAAGTCTCTAAAGAATGAATGAATAGCCCCCTGCTGACCACAAAGGGGGCAACTTTAAGCTGACCAGTCAAAAGGGGTGCCAAGAAGCTTCCCATTGGCTTTACAGTCGTCAGTGGGGGAGGGGAGGATTTGGAGCTTTCTGAGACCCTATAAAGACTTGGCTGTAGCTGGGCTCTTTTGTAGATTACCAATCAATAGCAGCTGTCCATCATGGATTTCCTCTGGTCAGACATGGGAATTGGTAGAGTTAATCCTAGCAAACATGGTAAGGATATTGTGGACATTATGTTCTATGTCAAGGGATTCTATTCTGGTAATGCCATAAACCATATGATTGTATGTTGCCATGGGGAAGTATGTAATAGGCTGTCTTTCATCAGAATATTTGTTGTAGTGCATATTTTTTGGTTGAAGATTTTGTGATGGGACATCATTTAAGCAAATCTTTTTGTCTTTAATGAGCAAGGTTTGGTAACGTGCATATTGAGAACATTTGTTTTATCATTAGGCCCTATATTGAATATCAAATGATATGTTTATGAGCAATTTTGGTAGTTTTTTAAACTTGATTTTCTTATATATAAGACATAGACACTCATTGAAATGCTCGTTTTAACATCTCCAGGCCTAGGGGCTTCATTGCATATTGATTTATGAAGCTTAGAAACTGAGAACATGTGACAGATTTTAAATAGTTCTTGTAAGAACCTGGTAAGAACCCAATGCTGAGTTGCCTCTTCTTCTTTAATGACTGAGCTTTCCCTTTTCCTTTCACAACTGAGGTTCCTCAATTCTTCCCAAAAATGAACCTACTATCATCTCTTAAACTGAGCTTAGTCCTCACCTCACATCTCATTAACTTACTCTCCATAATCTTACTTAATCAAGAAAGTGATTTTCTGTTCACTCCCACGACTCACATTTCCCTCCTCATGAAAATTTCACCCAAGGTACCTTTGTGTCCTTTCTCCTCTAAGTACTACAGTTACCCTCATCATCATTTGCAATTTACCCTTGCTTACCCTCCCATAACACAGACTAGAAGTTGTCAGCAGCATTGAGAAGTGCCCCACATTCACTCCCCATAGGAGATGCATATTTTGGGCAAGTGGATGAAAATGAGTCCCCCAAACCAGATTTATGTATGGTTGGGTGCGCCATGCTGAGAGGTCTTTATCAGTTTCTGGTCACGTTTGCTGCCCTAAATAAAGCATGAGGCCATGATATGAGTCACAAGTGGGTCCATTGAGATGAATATTTCCTGTGGCCTAATTCGTTTGGATGGTTCGGATGTGAGTGATTCTCAGAGCCATGTTAAGCCCCATACCCACTAGGTGATTTTTTTTAGCAAAGTTGGCTGATTGATTGGCGCTAACATTTTTTTTATTCAGAGTTTAATCACATACAGCACCTCGGCTATTATTTAGCAGCCAGTCTTCCAGTGGTTGCCACACTCACACCTAACATTTGTATGCCTTACTATATTTTGTGAACCTACATCCTCGATGAAACATAGCATGCATACAATGTAAGAGATTCAAAGATTGTAGTCTACTAAATAAAAGATAAACTACATATAGTTAATATTTCTATATCTGTATACCTGCCTATACTATATGAACCAACATCCTGGATCAACTAACTATAATCTGCAAACAATGTTAGAGATTTAAAAGGTTGCACCAATCAGAAGATGAACTATCTATATTTATACTTTATACCGTCCTATGTTTATCAGCCAACAGGTGAAGTATAACATACAAATACTGTAAGAGATTTATAAGTTGTACTAAACAAAGGGTAACTTACATACTTTCAGCATTATTATAAGACAAATTGGCCGATTGTACCAGAATAGTCAGTTGATTTTAGCAGCGATTCATATCAAACATGTATATTTTTATATTGTATACTGATTGGTGAACTGAATTAGTTAAAAAATCTGCCAATTCTTGTTGTGGTAGTCAGCCAATTTGTGCGCTGATTTAGCCTAGCGGGTATGTAGCTTTACTAATTGTATTTGATATGCTTTTATTGTGAAAATGGCGACCTAAATAATCTCACCAATATATGTGGAGCTGAAATAAGAACCACGAATCCAAAATCTGTCAAGAAGACATTCACAATGTAATATTATTTCCCATTCAATCTGACAAAATTACATGAAATCACATGCAGTAAAAAAACGCATAATCCCATTAAATGTTTACTTTTTAATTTTATTTTTTTTGAATTGTTTATTAAGTAATTCACTTCAGGGTAGCCCCTGGTTTTCGGTGATAAAGTGTCATGCGATTCTTTGTATTAAATAATATGAAATCAGGGTGTGTGCCATAGAGTAGCTCCCATTACTAATATAAAATGGAGTTCTTATCTGGCTTATACATGACAAAGGATATAAAGAGAATTGACTCATGAAGCAGCAAGAGTACAAAGCCATAAAACATACTATTAGGCTTGTGGTTTATGAGCAATATAACTATAAGGTCATAGTGTATAGGGTGTCGTTAAGTGTTATGGAGGTAATAATACTATATGAGTAGTACATGGACTTTTACCTTTGATCCAGGTGGATAGGTGAAGTACATCAAAAAAAGGTCTATTGTATTACAATTTGTATATAGTACTTTCCTTATGGTAGAAACTTTCTATGATTTGCAAAATGTTATTCTGTGTAGCATTTTGTGATTTACGCGAAATTCAGGTGCATTATGAGTAAGATTTTCTCAGTTCTATTTCCACCATAAGCATTTAAGATATGATATAAGATTACTTTATGAAGGAATTATCTTAAAATACAGAATACACAAGAATTCGCTTATTGGATTTAGAAAAGCTAATTCTATTCAGATATGTCTGAATTTGTAATAATTGTTATACAATATTTCTGTTGTGTTACTTGTTAAAGGTCCAAAATTAAAATTCTGAGCTAGGCATAACAAAATTGTTAAGAATAATCAAGGTATTATTCAATAGAACCTACGGTAGATCTGGTTTCTTTGAAAAGCGAATTATATCTATTCAAACAGTAGATATGAAACGTCTCACCCACCAAGTAACGGGAACAAAATTAGATTGACTTGGGAAAGTGACTAGGGAAACTTCTCACAGCTTTCTTTGCCCAAATAAAGTATCCAATTCTATTTATAGCACCAGCAGGCCCTATTGAAGGATGCCTTTAACACATCTCTGTAATCTAACCCAAAGGATCAGTGCTTTGAGCCCTTCCTTCCTTCACCTGTCCATCAAGCCTTATTGTGCCACTCCAGAGCAAGCCCCGCAGAGGAAGCCACTTTTTCCAAACTGCCTCAATTCCTCAATGACTTCAAAATAGATCACCATGAGCATCTCCAATCTGATATCCTCATACTCTCAAACCACAAAAAAAGTATAAATCAATAAGACACCATAATGAAATAATTGAAATGGCTGGCCAACTTGTCTAAGCTGGAGAGGCTTGAAAAATAGTAGGAAGACGGATGATGATGTATTGGTTTACGAATGCACCCGGGCAGTCGGTTGTCAGGCCTGCCAATTGCCCCCACGTCGACTGTTGGGGCAGGAGGGGCATAACTTGACAAGGCTTCTGTGGGTCACTTGCCAGGCTTAGCGCTCAGCATACCAGATATTTATTGATGACATTCTGCTTATGGGATTCCTATTGACGGCAGCAGGACGGCTGCCCATAACTTCTGTACAGATTTGGAGAGCGATCATTTTATCTCCTGAGGGGGATAGATACTGATTTTTTATTTTTTGTTATCTAGAAGATTATACTCAAGAGCATGGGTGTAATTGTGGGTTAAATGAAGATTTAAAGCCAGTGTATCGTCCGTGTGGCAGACGTAATTTCCCATGCTGTAAGTCTGTGACGGCTGCACCAAATTCATGATGTGACTAATAATGTCGCTGGGTTAAGTTCTAATGTCACAAAACACGTCGCCGGCTGTGGTGTCACTAAGGTTCAGGATGGAGCCCCTAACCGTCACAACCCACGGATGATACCCTGGCTTTAAGCTCATGAGTCTAGAGAAGATTCAGATGATGACGACCAATCATTAGCCTCTCAATCGCCCACCAATTTTTCCGCAGATCTTGCTCCCAATTCCCATAGCCACAGAGAGATTCTGTTCATCTGCAACTATCACCCGCGTGACAGTCAGCCAATTTAGGTAGAATTTAGGCAAAATCTGCTCAAATATTTTGGTGTAGATTTTCAAGAAAACGTCTGTCCCTTATGCGATTGCCATAGTTTTCCTCTGCTGGACGTAAATCTTTCTTTCGCATGTTCTTCCGCTGGTTATATCTAAAATATCTTTATGATTTTTTTTTTTCAATTTCAGAATTGATTGCATTGACGAGCCTTAAGTGATATTTTGAATTTCTGTAGATTTTCCCTTAACCTAAGATTTGTCTTACTTGGAAAAAGAAATTAATAAGAACTTTTCAC
The DNA here is from genome assembly GCA_936440205.1 of Lepidonotus clava. Taxonomy (NCBI): domain Eukaryota; kingdom Metazoa; phylum Annelida; class Polychaeta; order Phyllodocida; family Polynoidae; genus Lepidonotus; species Lepidonotus clava. Next base: position 15,159,230 of record OW387138.1, read on the forward strand.
TTCACCATTTTAGAAATAGGATACTAATAATTGCTAAGATTTGCAAATACGGATCAATATAAAATTCACATACAGCACTCAGTTTACATTGCTTTTTGACTTTCCTCAAGCACATACCATGGTAGACAGATGGTGGAATGGCTATGGATCATACTGGTGCTGTAGTGTTCACAACATGAAGGAACACAACCAGGTTCTGGGCTCTCACTGCCAGGAATGTCCGCGACTTCTGAATATGGATTGAACATTTTTCCATTTTCTTTTCTGAATGAACCATCTGTTCCACTGTTTAAAAGCAGGAAGTACCCAATGCACCCCCTCTATGATAATATTTTGATGATCGTGGAGAGGTCTTCATAATCATAACCTAGTCTGAACGTTAAGGATCATTAGGAGGCAACGCTTTAGAAATGTATATATAAAGCCGCGCACCCACTAGAATGCATCTGAAGTAACCACTTTTGATTCTGGTGATTTCAGGAATATTAGATTTTTTCTGAAAGTATATTAAGAAACCATAAATTTCATAATGATAATAAAATTTGAAAGAGAATCATAGAACCTTCTCTATAATGAAATGTCTAAGTTCAATTTTTTTTCCCACTTCCGATTTTTTAAATAGCCAGCAAAATCTCCATCTAGAATATATTTTTAGAGTGATCTGCTACAAGTGCACGGTTGTGAAATATGCATGAATCGACAAATATAATCTGCAGATTTTCAAAAGGAATTCTTTAAATGATTGGCAAAAGTATACCTTGTGTGTATGCGGAACAATGGCAATAGATTAAATATTAATGTAAACCATAATTTTCGTATCTATTGCCTTGAAGCAACGGTACATTCAAAATATCTCTACAAAGTCACACAACGTCTTCGCATCTGCATGATGCTAATGGATTTTTGACTGATCTACTTTTAATCCTATCACACCTTATTAAATCAACAGCCTTAAAATCTTAGAATCCGAATCATTGTCTAGACTGCCATTACATCGAACCACTTTTACTTCCAACCTAGACTATAGCAATTTACTAGTAGACAATTGAATTACCACCCTGGACAAGACTGTGTAGAATTTCTCTCTCCCGTCTATGCATAACAATGGAGCAGATCTGCAATTGAAGCACTAAATACTTTAGTTGGCACAAAAAACAAATGGACAATGGTATTGGGTTTTCTCTTTCAGGGAGATGAGAGTGGAATCTGGGGTGAGAGCAGGTGGGCACTACAAGTATAGAGAAGGTGGAAAGTGATTTTTGTACCCAGGCGAACACACTGCGCTAATTTTTAAAAAATACTTAAACTAATATTCCACGAACCAGTATTCCACATGCTGATTTTGCTGATTTTTAAAAGTAGAAACAACAGTTAAGTATAGATATATTTACTTCGTGGCTAGAATAAATAAACAGAGTTAATGGAAATAACAAAGAATAACAGGTGATTGGTTTGGACATTGATAGATTAATTTATTTTGTCCTCCTAGCTACATCGACTCTAAAAGTTAAACTCTGCTGCAAAGAGTTGTTGATGGTGGTTAGACTGTGAATGAATAACGGTAACGTTGCAACAATCTATATAGTGAGGTGTCAACTATTCTGCATAACCATGGAGACGGACCGATGACATCATCGCCACTCCCAAAATAATAATTTTGCTTTAGGTATCACAAAATAATACTGTATAGAGAAAGGTGTTAAATTCTATTTCTAATGGTATATAGGAAGTATGGTTCCATTCAATGTTTTCAGAAATAGTCAAACAACTACAAGATCGTCACCATCAGAATGGGCTTGTGAAATACAATGCACCTAAAATGTACCTTCTCTCCCAATGTCCAATCCTTCATTCTCCTGCACTACTCCATTTTGATCAGCTGGCGCACTAGAAAATAATTGTTCAATTCTATGAATTCTATATTCTAGAGGCCTTGGGTGAAACATAAGTACACGTTTGCCTGTGCCTTCAGTTTCAGTTGTAGCTCATCTATAAGCAGCCACAGGAATGTACGATCTTTGGTTGTAGAATGGGTGTAGACCCCTGAGATCGCAGGGCGACAAGAGCATTTCTTAAATTTGATGCAGCGACACAACCATTTTCTAAATTCAACAAGCAACATAGCAATTAACTGACAAATGACATTGACCTCTTCTTAGATTCGACATGGAACAGGAGCTTTTAAAAGATAGTGACATGCCAGGCCCGTATCCAGAACCTTTCATGGGGGGGGGTGTCCATTTCCGAAAAGTGGACTTTCTAGAGGTAAAAAATAATTGAAGCCAGGGTATCATCCAGGGGTTGGCAAGGTTAGGGGTTCCACCCCTGAACCTAATGGCATTGTGGTTGGCGACGTATTTTGCAATGTTAGAACATAATCTGGCGACATTAGTGGTCACGTCACAAATCTGGCAAACTCATCAGAGAGTTACAACGCATCAAATCATGACTCTCATGAATGATACCTTGTGGTTTTATCCCATAGCCGGCTTCTGATCTAATGAATAAACAGTTATTTCCTGCTTCTTATTAGTTTTTAGAGAATTGTTAGACACATAAAGAAGGGAGGAGGGAAAATTAAAATATTGATTTTTCAGAAAGTGGACCTTCCTCAGCTTTTTTCTTCTTTTTTTTTCGGGGGGGGGGGGTGACGCATACCCAACATCACCCCCCCCCCCCCTGGATACGGACATGCATGCGACAGGGCTATTTCTTAAATTTGACATGTGGCATGGGTCTAAACTGAGGTATAACTACAGGCGACAGAGCCATTTTTTTTGATTCGACACTTGACACAGGATCCCCCATCCATACCCCCTGTAGAAGCTGGAATTCGCTTTATGATGTGTTATTACACTCACGACCGTAGAAGCCCACTACCTCATCGTTATTCATCCCCTGAAGTGTGGATAGGGAGATCCAAAATTCACCCCAGAATAATGTCTTTTGATGTAAATTAGCTTACGGACACACGGACAGAATAACAATATTAATTATATTATGGCCATAACCTATCAGCAGAAAAACTTTGTGTAAATCAAGAGATGGTGGAAGAGTAAGAGAAAACTGTAAAAATCACACACACACACACACACACACACACACAAGATAGTGTGGCAAAGTACGTTTGGTGGCCGAATCAAACATTTTAGTATTGATCTCTCAAATTTATTAGATTAGTGTTTGTGGTGTAATTAACACAAACCTACTTAGCCTTGGAGCCCTTTCATGAAGATTATTTCCTCATTCTGAATAACTTGTAGCAGGGCCAACAGGCCTGACTTATATACATTCGGGCCCCTCCCAGCCGTGTGGTAGTTTTCTCTTATTTTCCAACCTCAATGATCAACTTAATTTGAGATGGCTTTATCAAACGATACTAGCATGCCAACATTTCTGCTGTTCAATTTTGGGTCTAACTTGACATTATTAGCTTGTACTTATACTAAACGTTAGAAGTTCTATATCGGATATTGTCTCAAGTATCAGCAAGCAAAATGATCTAAGATTTCTTACAATGTATGACATGTTTTCATTAAAGTGAATGAAATCAACAACGATTATTAATAAAAAATAAAAATAGTCGAGTACATGATTGTGTACTTCGAATTAGGGATCTGTAATTGCAACGTGCTGACCAAACGGAAGAATGAATTTCTCATTGTTCCATCGTGAGATACAGCTTGTAGAAATCGCCCAACCCCCCAAACTGTACTGAATACCGGATAATAGAATTTCCTGAAACCTAGCTCTCAAAGGCAAGGAGATTCTGGGCAGACAACAGTGGTGTAACATTATACAGGATGACCCTACCACACTAGCCTCCCCTTGTAAACACTTGTCGATGCAAAACCCCTAACCCCGACATGCCCACAGCCTGCAGGGGGAGCCATGTGTCAACCTATTTTATGATGGGTTTTTTGATAGTTATTAATGTAATTTTCTGTATTATTTATATGTATTTATGGTTATTAGATAATGTTGATGGTGGTGTATTAGTTTTCTGGGATTGGAGTATACTCCCAGTCCATAGTTCCTTAAGCCAATCACAATCCTCTTGGGGCCGGGGTCATTCAATAATTACCATTTAATACTGACTATGCCTTTGTAGAATGCTCAAAGTATATATTGGTTACAACATACATTATGTATATATTATATCATGTATCAGAAAATTGTATAACTATGTGAGAAAAAAGATTTGATATCATATCATAATGAATTAGGAACTTGCTAAATACTAGGCCCCTACTTCTAGAATTAAGTCTTTTTGCATGTAGCAGTCTACAAACTGAACTTGCTTCCAAATATTATACCAAGAACCAGCGAAATAGGCTGTTACTGGCCTGTCCATCTGGTTGCTGTTTTGTTGAACTACTTATAAAAGAACCTGTGGGAACCAGCAATTTGGGTCATGACCCTTTTATTTAGTTCTACTCCCTTCCTCTATGTGGCTTCATGGTGTAGTGGTTAGGATCCCGTCCCCTCCAAACCCAAAAGTTGTGAGTTTGAATCCTGAAGAGTTTGCCATTGAAACTGTTTTTCAGCCTGGCAAAGCCACTTGTAACTTATTATTTGGATTACCAACATGTGGCACCCCATTGTATGCCCGAGGCCCTATTCTCTGCGGTAAGTCGGGTCTCTCCCATTTCTGTAATGTTAAGTGACCACCTCTCCCCTTACCACTCCAGTACATACAGCCCCAGCCCTGCCACAATCCAATCACAATCCTCTTGGGGCAGGGGTCATTCAATACTGACCAGGCGCATTCAATACTGACCATGTCTTTGCAGTATGCTCAATTTATATTAGATTGGTTACAACATATCTGTATATCATGTATTATAAAACTGTATAACAATGTGCAAAAATATCTGATATATAATGAATTAGTAACTTTTCACTCATAATAATTATAATGTTTTACCAACACACGGCACCCCATAATACACCCAAGGCCCTATTCTCCTCGGTAAGTCGGGTCTCTCCGGTTTCTGTAATGCTAAGTGACCACCTCTCCCCTTACCACTCCAGTACATACAGCCCCAGCCCTGCCACAATCCAAACACAATCCTCTTGGGGCAGGGGTCATTCAATACTGACCAAGCACATTCAATACTGACCATGTCTTTGCAGTATGCTCAATTTATATATTGGTTAAAACATGTATGTGTGTATATATATCATGTATTATAACATTATATAACTATGTGCAAAAAAAATCTAATATAATGAATTAGTAACTTTTCACTCATAATGTGTATCACCAACACGCAGCACCCCATAGTACACCCGAGGCCCTATTCTCCTCGGTAAGTCGGGTCTCTCCGGTTTCTGTAATGCTAAGTGACCACCTCTCCCCTTACCACTCCAGTACATACAGCCCCAGCCCTGCCACAATCCAATCACAATCCTCTTGGGGCAGGGGTCATTCAATACTGACCAGGCGCATTCAATACTGACCATGTCTTGGCTGTGTGCCCATAAGTGTGTACGTGCCTGCACCCTCAGTGGGGGTGGAACTGACCCTTGTCAGTCCTTTGGTGGCCTACATGCTATCGGATAGTCTGAATAAACACGCCATGTGGGTGGTTATTTGCATTAAATGCACTCCAAGTAATGTAAGGCTGTCTTCAAAACGTCTTGGGATATAATTCAATACAGAGGTATAATTTGATTAATCTTATTTGTGCAGAGTTGCATGAATATTCTGTTTCGTTAAGGTAAATTTGGTACAAGTGCTTTAAACAGTTTGATCAGATAGCCCAAATAAACATGACGTGTGGCTGGGAATTTGTGTTAAATACACTGCAAGCAAAGTCGTTAAAACGTCTTGGGTCATAGTTCAATACAGCGATATAGTTTGATGAATCTTATTTCTGCCGAGTTGCATGAATACTATGATTGGTTAAAGTAAAGTTGGTACAAGTGCTTTGAAGAGTTTGATGAGATGGTCCAAATATACATGCCTTGTGGGTGGGAAGTTTTGTTAAATGCACTGCAAGCAAAGTCGTCAAAACGTCTTGGGTCATAGTTCAATACAGAGATATAATTTGATGAATCTTATTTCTGCAGAGTTGCATGGATATGATATGCTTCATAAGGTAATATTACTGCTGTAATGTAATATTGCTTCTTATATTTGGCAAGGTCACTGTATATTTCTGCCAGTTAATACCCCACAATTGCTTGCTACATTGTATGCTATATTAGCAAATTTTATGTCGTGCAGTCAGAATATTTCTCATTAATTTGATACGGACGTTATTAATGTCCCTTTAAACTAATTCCTCTTTTTTCTTGTCTCTGTATTCTCATATTGACTTTGTCCATTCTTCATTATAATGAACAAAATCACTATTCATGAAATGTTATTAATAGTTATCGCACTAGTTAGTGACCGACTTACCTAATCATTTATGTCAATAGGGACCCTTCTACATTACAGTAAACTACCGAGTAGTATTACTACTCTTGTGTCTTTCCCGGAGAAAAGTCCATAATTTGTGTAACTGACTAGGCTAATCAGTAAGTAACTAGTGTGCTATATTAAGTGTCTCCATTGTAACTGCTTTCTCTTTCACAAAAAGTAAATAAAGCCTATAAAGCCAAACCACCTATCTTTAAGGTTATTTCACAGAGACATTACTTCTTCCTAGGATGACAGAATTGCTCATCACAAATATACTAATCACAATACTGATTCGTGACTTACTAGCCTAATCAGTTACAAATATACCTGTCTATACCTCCTTCCTCTCAGACCGAGACTGAGTATATTAGATAAAAATTGTTAATAGATTCTACGATAGTATTGGATAAATTTACCAGCACTAACTCGCTGACTATGTTATACAGACATCTGTAAGACCAATATAAAATTGCAAAATAAACATTTCATTTTGGAAGACAAGTCAGGAGACTCCCTGTATCCGCCGCATCAAGTCCACTCTCAGTTGCACACGAGTCACCTTATGAAAAACATAAGAGGCAGGTAATTCTGATGAAACAATTCGAGACCGCGCTAGCGCTCTTGTGTGACTACAAATTGGGGGGAAAGGAATCTGGATGTAACATGTAAAAGCTGTATTAAAGCTGTGCTTCCCATCCCAGTTATGTTCACTTCTGAATTTTGGAAGGAATCACTTTACTGTCACTTTCATATAAACCTAATAAAGCACTTTAGCAATCATATTGCCATAAGAAAAGTCGTATAATTAGCTGCTGTTAATTCATATTGGTAATAATAGCGGTCAGTAAATATTCACAATGATAAAATTGTTACCAGGACACTGGTATTCTATCGGCGATAGATGTGATTTTAAATCACCATTTGTGGTGATATATTGGAAAGCAAATCGCAAGGACGCTTTTGTACATTTTGTGTTGCAAATGTCCCATAACTTTCACCACTGCGTTAACTTTACAATAAAATGACGCTCGGTAAGAACTTGTATTGCAAAGCCAATATACACGGCTGGAGTTATACGCCCGGACATAGCAGGAGATGGTCGCGCCTACTGAATTGCTTGTGTGCGCGGGCATGAAGTCCGCGTACATAGATCTGCTTACATATGCGGACGTTGTGGCCGCGTATATGATTATAGTAATATACGCGGATGTACCCTATTTTTTCATCATAATATCATTTGTAAATCGGGGGCTAAGTCCCCGAACCCCCTTTCTATTATTTTATTTGCATGTTTTTCTAATTTCTGTACATATAGGATTTTAGAAATACAATACAAGGCACCTTACCTCATGTCCGCGTATATTATCAGATCTGTATGCGCGACCTTGTGTCCGCATGTATAAGAAATTCTATATACGCTACGTCCGCGTGCGCGACTATCGCGCGTACAGCCACTCCCAATATACATTGCTGCGATCCATTGCTCAGTTACTTGTAGATGTATTCAATTAAGCTAAGTAGATTACATAGTAATCATGTAATAAGTCTGTCAATTGAATTGGGTTACAATTTTACGGATGGGCAAGGGAGTAATGGTCCTTGACTCTAAACTCTATTAGGTTTGCATTTGTTGCGTAATAGTAGGCATTACATAAGAAGTTATAATATACATGATATAATACAGTGGAATATTTGATAGTGAGACATTTCCATAATGTATGCTGGGTTAGGGATAAATAGTTGACATGTCCAGTGTGACGAATACTAAAGATGAACTCATGTCTTAACATTAGTGAAATGAAAAAGTAAAGAATTTAAGAGTTAAAAGAAATCAATGCAATTAAAATTCTGATTAAAATCAGCCTGAAAAAGAAATTCTCGCATAGTCCCCGATCCGATACTGATGGATTATGTTAGTGATTTAACCCTATTTGACTCGCAGTATCATGTTTTTGTCTATAGGCTAGTACTATAGGTTGATCATTTAATAAAGGTTCAGACATTTTATCTATGATCAATTTGATATAAGTTGCCATATATCAGGATAGAATGAAATAGACAAATCCTGAATTTAAATCTTCTGGGAAACAAATGCCTTGCCATGTTCATGGCCAAAACAGTCACATAATGCCTTTGAAGGACCCCAAGCACTGCTTTAGTTTCTTAAGAGAGCTCTTAACATTTTATGAAATGGCGAGTAAAATTCTAAATGTTCATTATTATAGGACATTACAAAGGAAAAAATATTCGGAATTCTTTCTGTGAGAAGTGTGTACTTAATAAGAAGACAAAGCCATTGGTTTATGAGAGAGCATGAGGGAATTCCTTTTTCCTTTTCCATCAGTCTTTAATAATCCCCCTCCAGACAACTCTTTATGTTACTTGGAAGAAACAAAACACTCATGATTTTATTCCCATTAGTTCCATTGACAAAGGACATATTACTTATCAAAGCTCTCCTTTTTTTGTGCTTTTGGTGGATAAGGCAAAATCATCATTTGCTCTTATCTACTTTTCTTCCCTGTACAGTTTTTCCGTCGGCACTTCAGAACGGGAAAATGTTTCGTTCTCCTTTTCTTTCGTTTTCCCTGTCTCTCGTTTTGCATTCTAACGATCCTTCTCTGTATGGCAGTTTTGAGGTCTTTTCCAATAACAATCACATGTTTTTTTTTATACCAAATAAAGGATTTTGATATAATACACTAGAATATTATTTAGAACTTTAAATATGGCAGCATGACACGGCCGTAGCTTGAATTCGACATGTGAAATTGTTTTGATGCGACATGTAGCTTTCTTGAATTCTCCTAACCGCGGATAGCTATTTTTTTGAAGAACTTTTCACCTGCAGGTTAGCCTGGATCAGGTTGCATTCTGGGGAATATGTCGACAAACCATAAGGCTTTAGTATTCAAATTTTCATTAATATTATCATTATTTGTCCATAAATACGGTGAAAAACTAGTCATCATTATTTTTTCATTTGTTTACATATATATTCAATGTTTTCAAAGTTGTTTGAAAATTCATTCATTATAGATGGAAATATAACGATTTTTCATTTATTTTTTATAGTTTTTCCAGGTGTTTTGTCGACAAAATTAGTTCAAATTAGCCTGCAGGAGCATAAAATACTGTTATTTATCGATCCGTGTTAGGGAGAATTCGAAAGGGCGACGTCATGACTTTTTTTAAATTTGACAAGTGACAGGGCAATAAATAAGCAACAACTATATATGCGACAAGAGGATTTTTTTCAAATTTGAGGTGCGAAAATGGGAACTACCCTTCCAAGGTCCCTTGAGTTGTATAACATAATTATCACAAGAGTATGCACACAGAAATTCCTGTCAAAATAGGGGAAATCAAATCCCCAAATCGCGTGTCTGGTTTGATTATACTTTTGCTCCATGTTCTGAGAAGTTTCTCATGTTTCTGACGACGGCTATAGCACTATTGTCATATGGGAATATACTACAGGAGATATACCCTAAGGGATTGAAGTTTGATACCATGATTCTGTTTAGATAAAAGATACTGTAATGTGTATGTTTTCCACCATGTTGAAATTGTGTTTTGAATCTGGGTGAAATGTTCCCTCATTGATGTGCATAATTATGGTATTCAGAAAAAGATTAAGCAAAACAAACAAAACCATTAGATCTAAGCTTTAATGTATAGATGTTTTGCAGATAGTGTAAGATTACAAGGTCACTAAGTCACCATGTGATGATCATGAGCACAAGCTCTTTAGTAATAACAATTCTCAACATAGATGTTACATAATTGACTCTTAAATGTAAGATTTGGGCTATGGTATCATTACACCAAAACAATTTCATTAATATGTTTTAGACATTTGTGATTTATCCAATGATCAACTAATCACCATTAGGCCTATGGCGCACTGACCATTCTTAGGGAATTTGACTGCAATCCACACAACTTCTACAGGCGTTGTGCAGATGACGTCACATCTCTGAAAATAATATCTGTAATTCCCAGTTCTGTGCCATCAAAATTAATATCTATGCACAACTTTACTCCCTGATTCATAATCAACAATTATCATTATCTAGAATCCATATTTCTATAATTCATTTTTTGGTCACTTGTTCTTTTCACCATGACATTGTGGTGCATGATCACCAAAATGGGATCATGTGACAACCTCTGCACAAGGTCTATAGACCTAAATAGACAATAACGTTATACCTCTTTATCAACCATAAGCCTATAAATTATAGGAGAGCTTTTGAAACTTTGAAATCCTAGCAGGCTTTCAACAATGCACATTTGCCCAGAGATATTGGTAACCAAACGAGCCTACAAGTGCCTGTCATTAAGCCTTTAGATAAGGCGATTAATCCGACAATATGTGACTGGGCATGCGTGGGAAATTGAAAGGTTTCCTGTCCAGGCTTGTTCCCGGCGAGTCCAGCCCTGGCCAAGGCTTAAGGCCTGGAGATGGACTACGGCCAGCGGGGGATCAGCGAAAGCAAAGTCGTCTGCGGAGATAAGGCGCGTCCCGCTAGAGGGCGTGACGTGTTGTGTCCCCTGGGCATGCGCAGTGGTATCAATCGGAAGTGTCAGTGACTCAGCGATAAGGATACAGTATGTATGCCCTGATAACAACCTTTCTACTGGATAGTTACAAGTGAAGACACGTCGATGAAACTTTTGGGATGGGGTCAGTAAAAGGGTTTGACATCTTGGGTTGTGTTTGACAAGTAGACCTAATGTATGATGGTGAAGCCTAAGTTCCATGCCTACTAGGCAATGTTTCAACTCATCGGCGCTATAATCAGGTGATTGAGTGATTCTACTCAAATAATCTTCCGCTTTTTGCACTGATTCAGATTAAAGATGTCTCCAAAACACAACACTCTAACAGGACCCTAGAAATCGTACTCATCTGAGGGGCTGTCCATAAATGATGTCATGCACAAGGGGTCGGGTGGGTGGTTTGAACAGTGTGACACTGCCTGTAAACGGGCCCTATTTTCATGTTTAGATTAGAAAATTTAGCATGACAGGGGGGTGGGTGGTCCTCAAAATACCCTGAAAAAGCGTGACATTATTTATGGACAGCCCCTCAAGACCCAGTATATATTGGACCCCAACATTTAATGTTCAGGACACCCTTGGCGTATAGTCTGGATGTCCTGCCCTCATCCAGTCATTTTAAAATTCTTTGAGCCCTGGACTGTTTGGCACATCGGCACAGTGGGTATAGGGCTTAAAGGTCAGGATCCCCTATTTGCGAGCTGTCCTGAGACGTTCTCCCTTGATACCCCCTGGGAATAGGGACGAGTTAGGCTTACTTTTGGATCCTGAAGATAGGGCACAGAAGGGGGACCATTTAAATGGGTTAAACCTACTTAAGTCGACATGGGAATATGGAGGCTTATGATATGACATGAGGCATAAAAATCAAAGTATGACATGTCTGTGGGGATTTAAATCATGTTTGTAAATGCACTGGGTTGGGCTCTACATAGGGAAGTGTTTTTAGGTAATGGATCTCCTATCGAGCTTCATTTGATTTTGAACCTGAAATGATTTATTAGAATATTCCCATGAGTTCGAAACAATTATAGGTCTACATGATAATGAAAAGGGGGGAAAATGTGTGGCGCTCTGAATAGGGGGCGGGGTCTGATGTCGCATGTCAAATTTAAGAATAGGCCATGTCGCCATGTTGAATTTAAGAAAAGCCCACGTCAATTGTCACTATAAGCTATGTCGCCTGTCAAATTTAAGAATTAGCTCTGTCGTCGTGTCAAATTTAAGAATAGCCTCTGTTGCATGTTGTTAAGCAAATAATTGGCCGTGTCACCGTGTCAAATTTAGGGGTCTAGACCCATATGTGTAGGTACCCTAGTATTGACCAAATGGGTAAGTTTAGTCCACTAAGACATTCTTCAATGTTTGCCTCGATATAAAAGTTAAAACGTCTGGTTATTTTTTCCCAATGTCACATGTCTAATTTAGCAACAAACAGCCATGTTGCATGCCACTAGTGGAGGAATAGCAATGTCATATGTAACCAATTTCACTATGTCATAGTTAAGATGTATGATAAGAAATATCATGTGTCACCATGTAGAATTTACTAAACAACCTTGTCGCAATGTTGAATCTAGTAGTCTAGACCCATTAAACTTTGTCGGTATTCAATTTTTCCGGTTGAGTAACCACTACAAACATTGTGTTCGTGCAGTTCTCCCATCGACTAGGTTAAGGTCATTTGGCTGCCAATTTAGGTCGCCGGTCCCCTGGTGGCAAAACAGCGAACCAGACAGAGGGCGATAATAGGGGTTAAGGCTCAATCAGGCGGAAGGCCTCCGCTTGTTGCCGCGGTCAATAACAAAGGTCCGGGAACTAGCCAAGGAAATTGGGTATAAGAGGGAAGGGACCACCAATTACACACAATAGACCCTAGGGTAGAAGAGGCAGGCTGGAAGCTGGTTGGAGCAGGGGGTCTCCAATGGAGTAAAGAGGGTAAAAAACTCACAGTGAAAGGATTATTTATAGATTCTGAAGTAGGTTCAACCCATGTGAAAACTTGTATTAGACCTAGTATTCTTAGCGTTACTTTCTCTAGACCTCATCGTTTCACTGGATATTTGCAATACATAGAATGAAATGAACCTGATGCAAAACCCTATTTCAATATACGACTTGTATCTATACTACTTCTGTATAGTTTAAGTATATGCAATATTAAGTAAACACAGCAGTTTATTTTGACCCAATATAACAACTTCATAGGGTCTGATTGATTAATATCAGGGAACGTTATGTCAAAGCAAAAACCAGTTAGACACAATAGACCATAGGGTAAAAGAGGGAGGCTGGAGACTGGAAGAGGAAACTGAGGGTTTCTAATGGAGAGGAAAGTGTGAATAAATCTCAGGAAAAGGGTTATCTATAGGCTCTTTTGCTGAAGTATATAGACCCCATCGTATGCTTATAAGTTCATTCAATCCTAAAATGATATTTGGAATACAGAATTAAATAGACCTGATACAAAACCCAATTTCCATATACTACTCACAATTTGTTGATGTATATACAGTGAGTATAAAGAAAACCCACCAGTTCATTCCAGTGCAATATAAAAACTTCACAGAAGCGGATTGAATCACAACAAGGGACGGTTATATTGTTGGACCACCCCGCCCCCCTCCCCCCCCCCCCCCCCCACAAAGGTGGAAGGGTGGGGGACTTTAAGAGTTTCCCATGGAAAGGAATAGTAAATTGCTCGCAGGGAAATGGTTATCTATAGTTTCTGTGCCAGTTAAGACGCAATATAATTTTCAATTTTGCATATTTAAGGGCTAGTTGCAATGCATTTGTTCCAAGATGTAAAATTCTAAGATACAACCTGTGGCTTAACATACGGTTCAGTTAACCTGATACAAAACGTTCTTTTCATATACTACTTAATTTTAAGACCTTTTCTGCCTCCTACTCACAAAAGTGTTGAATTGTGCATTTGCTTATAAGGTGTTAAGAATATAAGAAAACAGTTTTATGCTGTCCAAACTACAAAGAATAACCTTCATGAAACAGCTTAACCATAGAATCGGAACGTTGTTAAAGAACAAATCAGACGACCGCTAACGTGCCTGATACAAAGCCCTATTTCATTTTGCTACTTTGGACATTTCTATATATGTACTATTTTAAAGTCACTAGGGAATGTGTGACATTTCCATATACTACTTAGATTCAAAAGAATGGTATGGAACATTTCTATTCATTTTCACACATCGACGAAATACGTAGATCTATATGGCAACGTTCTTTAAATATCCATTTGATGATTGCATTCTGTTTACTCAAAAAATAGGAAAAACAACTACATGTACTCCTCCAAAATGATGTTATTGAGCCCTGATACTATCCACGCATGAACTAGAGCCTCGTAGCTTAGTTAATTCTCGCTACCACGGATAGCTGATTTACAGTATTTTAAGTACATGCATGCAGAATAATTTGGACTGGTTTTGTCGACAAAACCAATGGAAAACCTTATAGAAAATAATCAAATTATGGTTATATATCCATCTATAAGCAATGAGTTTTCAAACAACTTAGAAGATATAAAACATTTATATATACAAATAAAAAGATAATGGTCACTAGTCTATCACCATATTTAAGAACAAATGATAACATGATTAATGAAAATTACTATGCTAAAGCCTTGTAATTTGTCGACATATTACCCAGCATGCATCCTGTTTTAGGCTTACCTGCAGGTAAAACTCAAGATATTGGCCATCTGAGGTTGGGATTACAGAGTCAGTCAAAATGCATTAAAAAGCAGGGTAGTGGAATTGACATTCATGCACAGTGACGGATCGTGCTTAAATAATGATATGTAAAAGAATTTGTGTCCACGTTGACAGTAAGCTCTTTAATCATGAATGCCTTGCATGTTGTGATGAAAACCTCCTTTTGAGTTGCTTTGCTACAGCTCTTCCTCAACGTACCTCAGCGCATACCCTGCGGGACTTTTGATATGTGATACCAAAATTGTGTGAACTATAGGTCTGGCATGCAAGAAACCACCAAAAATCTTAACAATTCTGTCACCTCCTACCAGATCTGCCTAAGGTTGAATTCCACTTGGCAACAAAAGGCCTTGGACAATATTAGGCAATATTAGACAATATTAGGCATAATCCCCCATTCAATAATTGTTACAATTTTGTTATCATTGTGTTATTTCTATTAGATTCACCATGTTTGATTGTGTTTGTCATTTTGGCGATCGTGAAGCAATCTATTAAATCCTTCTGGGCAACAGGAAGGTGACAATAAGCCCATCCCAGGTTACACCAATATTGAAGGTTTAGTCTACATGAAATATTTATAAAATTGCCTCTTTGATTTTTCCATGAAGAGAGTTACATAATACAAAATTAACCAAAGCAATTTGGTTGACATTATCCCTTATTAAATTTGTAACATGAAGCTTTATATATTGGACATTTTCCCAAAGGAACCAATGTCAAAGCTTGTCAGCCCAACCTATAATGTCTGACTCTATTTTGCCCTGAAATAAAGCATTCTGATTAGCTGGCAAACCTGCAAATCTGTCAATTGTAGAATTTTAGAAATTATAAGGTCTTTAATATCAATGCTTTGTGATATAGAAAAATAATATTTTTACTTATTTCAGTAACCCTATCTATAGGAGACAAGGGTGCTTTATAGGTAAATGTTGTCTGACCCTTGTCCAACCCTGAAAATAACCCATGTGAGATGGGCTTATTAGGAAAGGTTGTTGCTGACCTGTTGTCTTCCCATCAAGATTTTTTTTTCGCCACGTGGAAGGATCCTCTACTCTACCTTTATAAGTTTAAAAACTGAAGCTCTTGTGACACATGTAATGCCATCGATAGTCTACTCCCTCCTGATGTATTAAACTTCATATGAAATATTATATCAAAATGGAGCTACATCTATTTCAATTTCATAGGGAAATCAAATACAAAGTGAGCTCTTTCTTGCTGTCAAGATTTGTAGCAAATGATGTGCTGGCACACAAAATATAAAGAACAGGCTGACAGGAGAAAAACCGCTTCACAGAACAAACCTCTATGCAAGACTTCCGATGGCATGTGAGCTTGGGAATCATAGGTTTCAAATTACACTGTATGCCTATGAGCCTTCCCGGTTCGGAGATGCCCTGCCAGCGATCTTGACATTACAGATCATGCAATAGGAAAGGTATAGTTATTGGGTTTCAGCCTTTATGATACTACAACAGCCATTCTATGTGTTTATTCTAGGTTTAGGTGGGTCTTATTCCAACTCCATTGCATGGTTACTGCTAAATATAGCATGCCCACTTTATTCTGTGATGGTGTATTAATATTATGTCCTTGCTGAAAGAGTAAATAGTGCTCCACGACATAGGTCATAGGTAGGGGTTGCCATGAAGAGCGGAACCCTAGAGGTAATAAAATATACCACCGACTTCCTGTCTGCAAGGGTCATTGGCGGGTGTGTCTCTCATAGGTCCTATATCACAGTGTAACATTATGCCTGAGGTAACTGATCATAAAACAGGCTTGATGGGCGATAATTAAGCCCATCCCACATTGCAGGCCTATATCCCAGTGTTGGACAAGGGTTGGACAAAATAGCTGGTTTTCCTTGTCTCCAGCAGTTGGGGTTACTTAAATAAGTAAGACTTATGCTTTTCTTTATCCTCTAGCATGGCTTAATCATTATAATTTCTTAAATTCTAACAATTAACAGATTTGTAGGTTTGCTAGCCAATCAAAAGGCTGTATTTCATGGCAAAATAGGGTTGGACATTAAAATCTGGGCGGGCAGACTTTAGTGAAAAAATCGCAACATAGAAGGGTGCATTTTATAGATTTTAGGAGCAATCTTTTAACAAAATTGCTTTGTTTTCTTATATTATCTAACTCTCTTCAGATAATAAAAGTGGATGCAATTCTGAAGGTATTTCCTAGTAAATGTTAATGGTGGTGCACACTGGGATTGGCTTAAAAAACACATTAGTTATATTAATATAAAGGTTCTGCATCCAGCCTAGAGCTTATAGTCAGGTTACTTTTGGGTTATAACTAATATTATTTAATGTTATAAGGCGCAAATATGGCTGATGATAACCACAAACAGTAAACATTGTAATAAGATGATTGTTGTGTTTGACATTTATCATATGGATATGCAGATAAGTAGGCGTACATGTTTTTGGTGAGTGTAAAACATTTACCAGGCCAGCAATAGAATTACATTTCCAATGGAAGGATGGGTTTCCTCACATATCCCTTCTATTTCTGGACAAACAAGAGAAATGGTACCCCCAAATTATCAGTTTTACAGCATCTGGCTCTACCAGATCCAAGCAGCAAACAGCATATGATATGATGTTTTGGTAGAAAAGCGCGTGAGGTGGAAGTTCAGCGGGCATGGGCGGAGTGCGAGTATCAAGGGTGTTGTCGACCCTGCCAACACTGTCAGCCCACTACTAGTAACCTGAGCCCCTCCAGTGAGACCCTGGAGTGGGCAGGTGACAGGAGGACCTGACAGCTGACACACCCCAACCGCCATTATTAGACGCCTCCGGACACACCTCCGGGACCAATTGGATTGCTCGAAGGGCCTGTGTTGGGAACGTGTGTGATGAATTATTGTTGGTTGCCCACTTGTAAAGGGCTGTTTCCACTCTATGATTTTAGTATGAATTGCCTTATCAATTGTACAGTGATTCGAGATTCCATTATACATTTGGAAGCAATTGAATTGCTGTGAGGGCCTGTGTTGGGGATGTGTATGGTTAATTATTGTTGGTCGCCCACTTGTAAAGGGTTGTATCCACTGTATGATTTTAGAATGAATTGCTCTGTGATTTTAGCATGAATTGCTCTGTCAATTGTACAGTGATTTGAAATTCAGTTATACATCTGGAACCAATTGGATTGCTTGAGGGGCTGTGTTGGGATGAATTTTGGTGATGAATTATTGTTGGTTGCCCACTTGTAAAGGGTTGTATCCACTGTATGATTTTAGTATGAATTGCTCCATCAATTGCATAGTGATTTAGAATATTTGGTTGGTTAATGTTGTTCCACCAGTTACATAGTTGGAAGTAATTGGATTGCTCGAAGGGCCTGTGTTGGGAACGTGTGTGATGAATTATTTTTTGTAGCCCACTTGTAAAGGCATATATTTACTGTATGATTTTGGTATGAATTGCTCTATCAATTGTACAGTGATTTAAAACTCAATTACACATGTTGAAGCCATTAGATTGCCACAAAACCCTCTGTTGGTAATGTGTTTGATGAATTATTGTCAGTTGCGCATTTGTAAAGGGCCATACACACTGTATGATTGGGGTATGAATTGCTCTATTGACAGTACAGTGATTTAGAAACATCTAGCTGGCTTACTGACTCTTGGAAGCAATTGGATTGTGACAAAGGCCTGTGTTGGACTTGAGTCTGATGAATTATTGTTCACTACCTATTTGTTAAACCTGTTTTCCAGTATATGATGTTGATATGTTGGTTAATTGGTAGATGATTGTACAAATTGATTGGCTGTTAATTGCTTGTAATTGTTTGATAATGCTGAAAGGAGTAATTGAATTGCCATAATGGTTTGTGTTGGCCACACACCTGCAAAAGCAGATACCTGCTGCTTGATCTTGGTAGAAATTGGTGTATTACATACTTTAGATCTAAGGGATTGCTCAAAGGGCCTGTGTTGGAAACTTGTGTGATGAATTATTATTGGTCATCCACTTGTAAAGGCCTATACTCACTGTATGATTTTAGTATGAATTGCTCTATCAATTTCACTGTGATTAAGAATCAGTTAGAAGCAATTAAGGATCTGTGTTGGGAATGTGAGTAATAAATTATTGTTGTTTGCCAACTTCTAAAAGCCCATACCCCTCTGTGATTTGTGTAGGGCTGCTGTGAATGTTCTCATGGGGTTGTCCATATTATTTGGTTGGAAAATATTGTTCTTCAACTCATTTGGGAGTAATAGAATTGCCACAATGGTCCATGTTGAGAACATGTGTAATTCACTACACTTTCTGACGCTAACTAAATTCTTCAGAGACAAAAATGATCATATTGTCTTGACAACTCATACATAAGACGAATAATATTTCATTATGTTTTTTTATGTTAAAAAAAAAACACTTATAAAGGGTTGACTGCAAGTTACCTTTACTAGGAAGACTGGGCACACTTTCAACTTACATAAGGTGATGTGGTTTCCGATGGATCGATTTGACTCCAACGCATAGTTTGAAAGCAGTATTATTATTGAAGGGCATGGACATAGTGGTAGCTGCCAGCTTCTGGCTGTAATGGCAGCCTGGGCCTGACTCCTTTCTGTGTGGGTCTGTGACTTGTGGAGGTCCTGACCCTGCCTCTGTGGACTGTTATTTGTGACTTCCCTGGGTCTTGACCCCTTCCTCTCTACCCAGCATTAGAGAGTCGTGGTCTAAATTGAGTAGACTGTTAGAAATGTTCACGTTGAAACTTCACTGGAATAATTGGGGAGGAATGGATTCAAGTTTTGATTTCAGCATAGGCTTTTAAGCTTTTTGCTGATTTAACTAGCAGTGTTTTTATTAAGGTCCTTTAACCTTAACTAGGTTTGTATCAATATTTAGTTTACAATATGATAGTATCACAATTCATTTGTGTTTGGCTGTCGATTTCATTAAATAGAATAATATGATTTGTCCATATTCCAATCACATTCTAATCACAATTCGTCAAGCCAGGAGACTGCTTGACTAGTGATGAATTTTGTCCGACCCAATCCCTCATCGAAGGGCTTATTGGATAGTGATATCCTGAAGTAATTTCTGCTAGTAAACATATCAAGGATTGTTCATAAACCAGAGTGTAAGAAAGAATGCTTCAAATATTCAGCCTCAAGTTTGTTTCATTTATTTATATTTCAATTTGATTTGAGATTTACCCTTTCTTCAATCAGTCTTATTAGTGTGAAACCTGATATAATCCCATGCAAGATGTACGGCTTTAAGTGTCATTTAAAAAACAATACAAATGCTTTTGTTCCCTGTTTTTGTCAGACCGTGTCCTAAATGAAGCCCTTCTCTTTGATTAGCTTTCTGTCCCATTACACCAAAAGAAAAGTCAAAAAGCGACTCTCTGAGTGAAAAGCCACAATGCAGCCATGTGTTTTTTTTTGCGACAAGAAACCCAAGGTATTTTCCTTTTGCAGCGCGGCCATTTTTCTTTCTGTTGCACAGTGGCGACCCACAGCGACCGGAAGTAGAGGCAGGAGTTCCAGTTGTTAACGAGTATCGAACTGCGCTTACCTGCAGCACTTCCGGCGCTGGCCACGCCCCCTAGTGGAGGGTCCAGACCACGTGACCTGCCTCTAATCATGTATAAAGGAGGGAAAGGGGGACGGCCATTTTTATTGGTAGCGGGGGGAGGCAATGTACCAATAGAATGGTGATATGTATATTATACAGGAATGGACACAGGGTTTCTGACCCGGGGAGGGGGGGCACACGGTCCGAAAATGGGTACCAACTGCGGTCGGAAGTTCTGGGGGCTGTAGCCGTTAATTGCCAATTTGGCAAAAAAAAAAAGGACTATCAAATAATCAGACCATCTTTTAGGGTGGCTGTCAATGATGTATTATATTTTATACTATATCAAGAGTGTATTGTATGCAATTCAGTTACTTTATAATACTTCTAAAACAAATTATTGAGTTTAGAAATCAAATAATGACTGCAAACTTTGTCATCAAATGCATTTTTAAAGGGGCTGTCCTTGATATAGCCTGAAAATGAGGGCTGTCAGAGTTTTCCCCTGAAAAGGGGGGGCTGTAGTTTTGTAGTTGGTACCTACCTTCAAAGACTGAGTGCCTCCCCCCTGGGGTTTCTGATGATTTTTACCAATGCTACCTGAACACAAATAGCAATACCAAACGCAAGATTGATGACACTGTTGTGATAATTATTGTTGTTATCAAGTTATCACAACTGTAAAGCCTTTAGGGGCCTTCCATTAAGTACGTACGCAAATTTTCCTTAGTTTTAGACCCCCCCCACCCCCCCTTGGACTAAAGTACGCATTGGAATTATACAGGAACGTACGCAAATTTCCAAAAATCTCATACCCCCCCACCACCCCCCCCCCCTTGCTGCGTACGTACTTAGTGGAAGGCCCCTTATGTGACGTGCGATTGCAACAGCAAGACACCTCTTTGTTCTAAAGTCGGTGTTTGCATTAGAAATGAATCTCCAAGACGGTATCTCTATAAGGACGTCACTGGTATGATGGATGATTTCTTTTTTCAATCAACTGAACTGACTACTGTATGAATGATCTACGAAAGTTTAAAACCAAGTTAGAGTTGGGTCTCCCAACAGTGTCACAGCTAACGGTGGTTTAGGCAAATCATGCAATGTAGTGCAAAAGTCCAGCATAAATTTTCACCCACTTCTAATAGTTTTTCCAGGCTAACAATTTCAGGAAATTTAGATCTAAATGTTGTTTTTTTCAGAACCTTGGTTCAGTAAAACAGCTACGATTCAGATGTGGGACCCATTATAACCGTAACGTCCTCGTTGTTGCAAGACATTGCATTTTCTCACATTTTGGACAGTGATGATTCTTGCTGTTTGACCACGTACTCACAACAGAGAGACCTATTATGCGACCGGCCACAGATCATATATCTGGAATCAGAATCTATGGTATTGGTTGGAGTCTATTTGTCTTAATGAACCAATATATGAGATTGCTCATAGAAAATAGCAGGGAAAAATAAGGGTGTATAAGCACGTTTATGTCTTTAGAAATCGTTCCATTGAAGTTTTGAAGGACAATTCACACTCATTCAATAAGTGGGCCCTTCATAATAAGGCGACTTAAAATATATTTCGCAGTAAAAAAATATCAATTTCAAAAATCTATTTGCCTGCTTGCCTAATTTCCCTATTTGGCGCATTCAAGCTTTTGACGTCAATAAGTTATTGATAATTTGTATATGCTAATTGTACAGTACATATCAGGTTAAGCTCATTTAACTCTGCCAATTGATTTAAATTATTAACAGAAACAGGAGTACTAATCATATGTACATGTTGTCCCAAGCAGGAAGTATCCAGTTCATATTTATAAATCTATAGTCTGTCATTTGGAGATATAAGCTTACATTGTATAGTGTCATCCAAGCTAGTTTTTTCTTGGACTTTAGTCTATAATGACTATTCCATTCTATAATCATTACTCATTATCTAAGTGGCCACCACGTTGTAATATCGTCAGAGGACTGGGTGATTAGAATGTCATAAAAGAGAGAATCAAACCCAAGGGCAGTATCATCTAGAGTCTACTCGAATATTAAGGCAGTATTACACTACAAGACCTGACCGGTGGTACGACAATATCGAAGAGAAGTAGCACATATTAGAGATAAAATGCTTCATTATACATAATTAACATGCTCCAAATTGCAAGTTTTTACTTATTGTATGATTGATATGCAACATTAATTTTTCTGTAAAATCAGAACCCGGCACTGATCCAAGTGCACGTGGTTCTTGGGTTCAATTCCCGGGTAGTGCTCGGACCACTAAGGGATGAGGTACAGCAAAAATGATTGCTGGGTTTTGATCCCCTGCTGTTTGCCCGCCCTGTCACCTTCATCTCATAGATTCAATCACCAAAGACTGGTGAAATCATCCCGACTGGTTTTCGCCATAAAAATGACCCTGGCTGTTGGTACGGCGTAAAACACCCAATACTCACTTACTCTGTAAAATCATTATATCGTGCCGTTATCGCAGCCCAAGTCGTGTAGTGTAGTACCACCTTAAGAAGAGTTAATTTCTACTTAAATCAGGGATATCTACTAACTAATGACACACTAATGAGAAAGAGTCCCACAGGATAATATCCATCACATCAGGGTATTTCGTTAGGGGATTTGTCCTAATTAGGGGATTAAGCAGTATGAAAACAAAAATCTAGGCAGATACCATTTCTTTCATATGCCTTGTTGTAATCCTGATGAAGATGTTTTATCGAACAGAAACATGTCAATTAACGCTCTAATCGACTTCAGCTAATGATCCACGATGCTAAAACATGCCAACCGATCTTTTTCTCAACCAGTGTTTATATAATATATATTATCATATATTCTAGTTTAACGTTCCAGTCTGTAAGATAATCTGTCTAAGCCTCATTGATGAGTTACGTTTTTGATAAGTGTAACAATTTATTGGTAAACCTTTTTTTATATTGATCCAGAATTGACCCATAATCGCATTGTGGGTCATCCCTTAATGAAACGTCTATCTTAAATCTGTGGGTTGAGTTTACAGTGATATAGTCAACTTTCTATTAAATATACATACCATAACAAAATAGGCTTACACAGCAATATATATGCATTCCCTCAGATTCCACAAAGAAAAACACATTTATGCTAGAATATATGGAATTCTGATCCAGATTTCCCCTTGCCCAGTATGTACACATCTTTTATATCTGTGGGTTGAGTTTACTGTGATATAGTCAACTTTATATTAAATATACATACCATTGCTAATACATTAGTGCACGAACAAAAAATGCTTGCACTGCAAAATATGCATTCCCTCAGATTCCACAAAGAAAAGCACATTTATGCTAGAATATATGGAATTCTTATCCAGATTCCCCTTGCCCAGTACTCACATCCCCTTATCTGTGTGTGGGGATATAGGGACTATCCTCTCAGTGATATAAAGCCCATCTAGGGGTCCTTCTATGAATAGATAAGGAGCTACAGACCTGACCTGACGCCCCAACATATGACGGACGGGGGTGTAAAGTGGAAAGGATGACAGACAGGGATTCCCATTCACTCAGGCCAAAGAAAATATTCGTGTTCTTCTTTCCTGACTTTCCAAATTTATTTGATTCGCACTTGCTTTTATAAATGACAATATTTTCTATAAATATCATCAAAATTAGATTAAAATCAAAAGAAAATGTCATTTCTTGCATATGAGGGAGGGGGTTTAAAGTGAGGGTGATGACAGGCAAGGATTCCCATCCACTCAGGCCAAAGAAATTATTTTGTATTTTTGTATTCCTGACTTATCCTATATTTTTCTACCTGACCCTAGCTTTCTTTCAGTGAAAATATGGTTGGAGATGATCAAAATAAGATTAAATGTGCATATAAGAAGAAAATGTTACTTTTTTGTGGGCCTCACCGTTCCCTGAAATATGTTTCCACTGGGGTGGCACTTGGTTCGTATGGCATGTTTGAGTAAGGCTATGACATAAACCTGCATTCATGGCTATAAATCACCACAAAATGGCATGTGCAATTACGTAATGTAATCACATATACCTCCTTGTCAGTACCAATGTAATCTTATTTTATGTATTTGAATGTGGTCATTTGTAAGGTAAAGAGTCACCGTGTGTGGAGTTTGTGAAATAAGGATAGGTATAAATGGGAAGGCCCTTGTAGGTAAATAAAATTGATATTAGAATGATAATTATGAGTTATGTCGATGATTGATCCACTTGCATTTAGTAGCGAATTAGTACATGTAAGTATTTAGTAGTGTAGTTGTGCACTGACGCAGATGGTCAGTCCAGACTTTAGCCTGTAGCTGTTCCTGTTAGGGTGGAGAGTGTATATGGGCTGCACTAGGCAAGCGTATGTGAACATATGTAAGGCATAGCACTCAGCAGAGCATTACTAATAATATTATTGTCATTGGTAAACATCCTGTAAAGATCAGTGCTGAAGGCTAGGTTTTGTCATTAGAATTCTCCCAACCACGGATAGCTAATTTATTGAGTTGTATCTGCAGGTTAGCCTAAAACAGGATGCGTGCTGGGTAATATGTCGACAACACTCAAGGCTTTTGTATAGAAATTTTCATTAATTATTTCATAATTTGTATATTAACTTTGTGAAAAACTACCCATCAGTATTTTCTAAATTAGTATCTATGTAAATTAATATTTTCTCAGTTGTTTGAAAATTCATCCACTCTAAATGGATTTATAGGAATTATTTGTTTATTTTCTATAGTTTTTCTATGGATTTTGTCAACAAAATCAATCAAAATTAGCCTGCAGGTCCTTAAAATACTGTAAATCAGCTATCCATGGTAGGCAGAATTGAAGCAGATAGACTGGTAGTCAGGCAGGAGCGTTGGGCGTGGGTGTGGTTGAGTGGACTTTACCCTTTTGATTGTTCGTTGGCAGACTGCTGATGGAGCCAGTTAATATATATAAGAACAAACAATAACGACATCTAAATAGTAACCTAACATTAAATAGATATCAACTTCTGTAGTTCAGTTGTATATTCATAAATTTAGCAGCGCACTTGTACACTTTTTGTATGTATGCCATAACATGACTGACTGAACCAGTTTAAATGGAGCAGTCCATTTTATTGCATTTAAGAAGGCACATTTTGGATTCTAGGATATATCACATGACTCTTTGATATGGCCTGCCTGTTCTTACCACAAGCCTCTACCCTATGTAATTGGCGATAGCACAAACATGTGATGGTAATTTCCGCAGTGCAACAAAAACATTGTACATCATAGCAACCTGATTCCCATTTTAATTAGAATTCAGTTGATGCTACTAAAAACATTCTAACAGTACTTGCTTATATGATGCAGCATTTTAATAACCAAGTAATCTGTGAATATGAGTAATTTTTCCAAAGTTATTTCTATATGTTTGCAGCTGTATGAAATTGGCCAGTTAAAATAGTTGTTCTCCCGTTAGCATCTGGCCTCAGTTGTCTGTCACATTTAGGCTTCATCATTGACTTCTTGCAATAATTATGGTCCACAGATTTATGTCAGAATTTTAGCAAATGCTCTTTTGGATTGAAAATGCTTCCAATCATAAATAAATTTGTTCCTCGTCAACAAAGTTCTATAGAAAAGATTTGTTCTAAGTAGGGAGATTTTGCTTTTATCTGTAAAATCTTTTCAGACTAACAACTTTCAATAAAGACAATTTGGTCTAGGTACGGAAGTTTTATTTGAAAACAGTAAAAGATTACACAATTTTGTGGATTTTTTTTAGTTAATCTCCAGTATGGAAAGCTTACATTCAGTGTTGGATAGAGGCTTTTGAAAATGGGGGGGGGGGGGGCGCTATTGGGAAAAAATCCATAATTACCCTTTGGGCGAATTCAACATTAAAAAAAGTCTAGAATTGCAAAAAAGAAGACAAGAATAAAAAATAACCATTACACATACTGGCAGTGAAACGATGTTCATTATGGGTGGTGCTTATGATTTCAACAATTACACGAAATTGTTATAGGGCTACAGGGCCATGCAATTATAAATCAAGTGATGAAGGCTTAGGTCAACTCTCTAGCTAGGTTTACCAGCTTAGGTTAATGCGTTATAAATTGATAGAAAATTGAAATGAATAGGAACCGAAAAATCCCGCAATAACGATAATTATAATCAAAGGGAAAATGGATACAACTTATATCTAGGACAGTAAAGGACAAAACTAATGTATAAATTTGTCTCTCAACATTGTGCCGCTGCAGTACGGACCCCTAGTGGACTTATTCAGCACTAATTCAAAGTGTGTGCTGCCATCTTGATTCTTGGGTGGCCTGTGCTATAAAATAGAGACCTAAATCGACAGCAATAAAGGCAAATTTGGCTGTCTGATCTGTGATTTTGAAATGCCATCACACCCCTCCAATGATTTTTAGCCATTTCATTATATATATATGTCATTTCTCAGCATTTCAGCAAAAGGTTGCCAAATTTGCCATTGCCATATCCTTACATCAATTTCAGTCTTTCTAATTTCCAGCTGACACATAAGAGTGTGCCATGTACACTACGCATTGTCAATTAACTATCGAATACAACATAATCACTATTCAAATTAACATCACGCATAGTAGTTTATGATAAGGCCCATAATTTATATGTCATGAATGAGAGATAAAAGATAAACATGAATACAAAAAAAAAACTGATGGTAGAGAGATCATATTGACTTTCTAAATGCAATTGCTGGTTTTTCCTCTGTTTAAAGTGTTCATAGTTTACTACACCTCACTCTTCGACTGAAAGGTTATTTCATAGTTTAGTCTCTTGATATGCAAATGCTTCTTTCAAGGCAGGAGTTATTGCTCCTTTATTCCTTTGCATTATTGTCCAAGGAATACATAAAGTGAAAAAATATGCCAGGTCTCCTCACTTATTCAAGAGCTATGGCTATTGCAAAAAATAGCCTTGAATATAGAAATTATTTGGGAAAAGTGTTTAATTTCTGATATTTCACAAAATACCATTCCCTGTTTCCTTTATAACTCACAGGGGTTGAAATAGTTCTCGATAGATATTCAAATTCAAAGAAAGTTTGCGCCATTCCCCAGAAGTCTCCTAAATTGATGAAAACAGCATAATTTGAAGTAAGATCTATCTGTATAATACAATATTCACCCATATTCACTTTGTATATTACCTGAACGTAGTATAGACATTGTAAATTCAGAATATGTATGGTTTTACCTATATTTAGTTGGGGAAAATATCAGAAATATAGCAAAAATGTAGAAAAGTACCAGAAAATGCTATGGTCAATCATTTTCTTATTTTACTTATTTTTCAATCAAATGCAATTCTGATAACTTATTATGTAGTTGCTGCATGCTCAAACTGTGATGATTTAAGACCAGATTCTTGAGGTTATATAGGTTCTTTTAATGTTAACTTTAAGATACAGGCAAGTGGAAGTTACAACGCATCGTGCGATCTGATCGGCAATGATGCTGTTTATGAATCTTACAACTAATGGGCCGTGCAGACATTCGCGAGGATCGCTACATCCCTCTTCTTTAGTATAGTCACTATCATAGTCTTTGGTATAGTCTTTGACAGCTGAAAGAAACATTCATGAGTAGCACACAATAAATGTCTTTTCAAAAGTCTTGGTCTTCTGGTAATGTTCATGTGTTCATATAGCTCTAATACTAGTTTTTACTTTAGGTTACTCAATAACTAGAAATGAATAATAAGGTTTCCTGAAATAGAAACAACATCAATGTTTCATGGCAATAAGTCAATGTTTTTTCTACAAGACAACACAACTTCACAGATCCAGTTTTACTTGCTTTGACACTACTCTTCCAGAACGAGTAGTGCGTGGGACCACTTCCAGCGCTGGCGGGCTCGGCCGCTTGGGTGGGCTAAGAGCAGTTTTACTACTCTCAGTGGTCACGGGTCTCACGGTGTGACCTTTGGGTGTACCAGGCACATCAGGCCTAGTCACAGGTGTCGCGCTGTTCTGTCCCGTGTCCTGCTGGGGTTGCAGGACATCAAGGAGGTGCCTGCGATTCCTGCGGAGAGTCACCCCTTGAGGTGTTTGAACCGTGTATGATCGCGGTTCAGGGCACTTCCTTAACACTTTGCCCGGGTCTGTGGTCCTGAACACGAACAGTCTGTCCTGGAATGAGCGGTGCTAGATCCCTCACTCTTTTGTCCTGAAACTCCTTTTGAGTCGCCTGTCATTCCTCCATCCTGAGGCGGACCTGGTCCTTTAGGTCCACATATTCTTAATGCGGACAGTGACGTTTCCCTGAATTTTGTACTTGTACAGAAGCTCGTCAGGGCTTGGTATTACGCTGTCCATGGGGGTCGTGTGCAGGCATAACAGCGCCATCTGGCTGTTGTAGTTATTCACCTGAGCTTTCTTGAGGGTGTTCTTCACTGTTTGGATCGTACACTTGATAAATCCATTTGACTGCGGATAATGGGGTGAGGATGTGATGTGTGTAAATTCTCATGACTCGGCGAACTGCTTGTAGTTTACAGAGTCGTAATGTCCACCATTATCGCTGATCACCTTTGCAGGGATTCCGTGTTCTGCGAACACCTCCATCGTTGCGTTGACAACCACCTGGTTCGTCCATGGCTGTGTCATTTTCCTGATGATCGGGAATTTGCTGTAGTAGTCTGCTATGATAAGAAATGGTTGGCCTTCCAGTTGGAATAGATCGGTGCCAATAACTTGCCATGGTCTCATGGGGAGTTTGTGCTGTTTCAGAGTCTCGTGTGGGAGAGACTTCTGGTATTCCTGGCATTTGTCACAGCCGCGCACCAGCTGTTCAATATCCTTGTTGATATTCACCCAATACACACAGTCCTTGGCTCGGAGAACTCTATTCGTGGCGTCTTAATCGCGCATTTATCACTGTTGATCACTAGTCCGTACCCCTGCGCTTTGGTCATCAAGTTGTGTAGGTTTTCATCGTGCTCCTTCTCCGTCTTACCTTACACAACGACGTCGTCTGCTATCCCTACTGTCCCTGGACACCTCTCCATGAACTGGTCCATCTTCTGCTGGAAGACATCTTGGCTCATTACAAGCCCGAACGGCATTCGGAGGAAACAGTACCTCCCGAATGGACTGTTGAACGTTGTAAGGAGAGACAACTCGTCATCTAATTTGACCGACCAATATCCATTTTTCGCGTCTAACTTACTGAAGCACTGTGCTCCGCTGAACTTGTGTTTGATTTCGTCCAGTGTCGGAGTTTTGTGGTGACATCTCTTGATTGCCTTGTTCAGATCCTTGGGATCGAGACAGATCCTTAATTTCCCGTTCGACTTTCGGGACATCACGAGACTGCTCACCCAGTCTGTCGGTTCGTCCACTTTTTGGATAACCCCATCCTTCTCCATTTGGTTGAGTTCGGACTGCAGTTCATCCTTCAGGTGGATTGAGCACTTCCTTGGTGCATGTATTATTGGCTGGGCTCCTTCCTTAAGAACAATATGGTACGTCCCTGGGAACTCACCGATCCTGTCGAACTGCTTCGGGTATATCCTCTTTAGGTCTTCTACCGAATCTACTTTCTTGTCGCTCATCTTAACTTCGCAGTGAAGCATCACTAATTTGAATTTTACAGAACTCGGCATACCGAGTATCGCTGGTCCGTCCACGTCTGTAATAAAGAACTCGGTCGGTTTCCAGTCTTTGTCCTTGTAACGGCACGGGAGGGCCACGGACCCATAATGGGGAAGGGTTCTTCCGCCATATGCTGTGAGGGTCGTGTGCTTGTCCTTTCCCACGTCTGGTTTCGGTTTTCCATCACTGTCGATTTTCTCAGTTTCGGAACATCGGGAGCGGCAGTGTATTACCTTGAGCGCCTGTATCGACCTTCACCCGTATGTCCGCGATCACCTTGCTGTCGCGCTTTGCTTGGATGTACGAGTAGGCCTCGTCGCAATTTTCACCATTTTCCGCTGGCCCGTTGATGCTCGCCATATTTATGGTGTCAAGTGTCATGTGTTCGAACTGTTCTCCTCCGTAATCATCTTCTTCGGAGTCATCGTTAGAGTCCTGACCCATGGCGTGAACTGCGCATTTCTTCTTATATTGCCCCTTGTACTGTGGTTTCTTGTTGCCCGGCTGTCCCTTGTATTTCTCTTTGGCGTGTTCTCCGCATTTCGCGTCGCTGTCCTTGTTCTGGGGACATCCGATTTTCCAGTGATTTTTCCCTTTACACTGGACGCAGGTATCGCCATATGCTGGGCACGCCTCCCGTCGGTGCGCATGGTGACGTCTGCAATACCAACATGGCTTACCAGTTTTACGGCTGAGGGCATTCACGGTAACTGGCGCTGTCTGGACGCTGGCCAACTGTGCCATGTGTACGACCGATGCTTCTTCAGTACGCGCTAAGTCTACCACCTCTTCTAAGGTTAACTTATCCTTTCCCAGTAAAGTCTTCTGAAGCTCAGAGAAACGTGTGCCGCTAATTATCTGTTCAATTACCCTCTCTTCATACTCTTCGTCTGTGAATTTACACTTTAGGGCCTGAAGTTTTAATCTAGTCACGTAAGCATCGATGTTCTCCTTTTCTTCCTGTTTATACTTTTGAAGATAGACTCTAGCTACGCGCCAATTTACCTTTGTGTCGACCTGCCCCAGAAACTTTTCCCATACTATGGCAGGATCCTTCTTTTGGGCATCTGTGAGTCTCCAAGAGTTGTACTTTCTAATGCCTGTTTCCCCACTGAATAGTAGAATACGATCTACCTGCTTCTCTACTTTCACATCTTGTATGGAGAAAAAGAGTTCACACTGTTGTTTAAACATGCTGACTGCACTGGCTAGGTCGGGGTCTGCCCAGTTTATTTTTGGCCTCAATGTTCCCTCCATTTTTGTCACTTTTTCAGGCTGATTTCCTATGCAGATCTATGCCTATGGTGTTGATTCTACACACTGTCACTGGCTTTTCCTGACTGTCACCACATTGAAGATAGTCTATACACCACTATTTATGCTCCTAGGCTTGTAAACACAGGATATAGTGAGGTTATTTACCCTCAGCTATGGTAAAAGTTCATAGAATGTCAATGGTTTCACTGTAGTTTCACTTTTGGCCAGGCTGTGTACTTCAGGCTGCACCACTTTGGCTTGTTTACTTTGACTTCTGTTTGAAACTTTCTCACCACACTGCCCAATCTTCTCTTCAAACTTCACTCTGTCCTCTAGCTGCCACCATGTGATGATTTAAGACCAGATTCTTGAGGTTATAATATAGGTTCTTTTAATGTTAACTTTAAGATACAGGCAAGTGGAAGTTACGACGCATCGTGTGTTCTGATCAGCAATGATGCCGTTTATGAATCTTACAACTAATGGGCCTTGCGGCCATTCGTGAGGATCGCTACACCAACGTATTCTGTTTTAATAACAACATATATTTGATCATTTTGATATAAACTTCCTTACTCGTAAATACAGTTAGTAATGAAACAATGACCCAATTTGGGCTGTACACCGGCAGCAGGTGAACTGCCCGACAATTAAAGATTTTATTAAACAAGGGAAAACAGCAAGTGAGCACAGGGAAACGTCCAACCAGCACCGGGATTTTGAAATGAATGAGGTGGTGGCTTGTCCTAGTGACACCTGGTAACCAGTGGTAGCTGGGGACCTCTAGTGACAGTGAATGTCAAACATCCCACAGCAGCAGTGTGTGATAGGTGGTGACCCCCTGGGTCCAAGCACTGGTAATGATACTATTGTACTTGCTGTCTTTTATATCACATATATGCCCAGGTTCAAATGTTGTCACATAGATAACAAATTCATTCTGTTGCCTAGAATAAAAATTGTCATCTAATTATGATTTTATGTTAGGCAAATATGTAACGTATAGAACCAAATTTTCGTCAACCCCTATTTAATCAAAATGAGTTAAATGAGCATTTAATGTTATAACCAAAGTGCTCAATTTTAATAGTTTTGATTTTTAAGCTACATTTACGTAATAATTAATGAGTATCCGGACCACGCCACTTTATGTGAGACCCAGTCCTCACAGGTGCTACCCAGACAAGCATGTGTAAATTGCTCATGTTAGACAGCCTGTAGCTTTTGGTATGTACATAGTTGTATAATGCTTATTATATGTATCAATGGTACAAATCTTTATCTTTGTTTCTGATATATGTATCAGCTGTGTATATGCATCGTTTATATTGCAAAATAATTTTTCAATAATATATTTTTTTATTTGACTCCAGCCAATGGGAAGAGTCTCCAGAGGCCTTATCAGCATTATGTAATGCACCCCCACCAATCAGGTGTGGCGCTACCCCCACCAAGTGTTTTTTTGTCCTACCTCCACTGGACCATGACGGGGGATGGGGACAAGGATCTATTGAGGAATTTTCAGGAGAATGACCCGTTAATGTTAATATTTAGGGCTGAATGATATTCAAAAATCATAAAATGAATGTGTTTCACCACTCTGTAATTTACAGTAAACAGTAAGTCTGGTTCCATACTAACTCCATTTTATTAATTACGTTTCTCCAGGAGGTAGGAGGGGAGTTGGGTGGAGAAGTGGCTAGCACAGTTGCCTCGCATGGGGATGTGAGACTTAATTTTGTATTGTGGATATTAAATGAAGACTTGAATGCAGGAGTTGTTGTTGATATTGTTTATATTTCTCTACAGTACCAGTAAAATAGGCCTAAAGGCCTGTTGCTGCTTAGTGGTTACATGGTGTCTAGTCTCTAGCTACTGGACTTACAGCATACCTGCACCTCCCCACCTGACCTCTGCTCAGTGACCTAATAGGCCAATTCCCACATAGGGTATTTTCAGGGTTGGACAAGGGTCGGACAAAATTCATGTATAAAGCATCCTTGTCTCCTAGAGTTAGGGTTACTGAAATAAGTAAGAATTATATTTTTCTATATTCCCAAGTATTGATAAAACATTATGATTTCTAAAATTGTACCAATTGACGGATTTGTAGGTTTGCCAGCCAATCGAAATGCTCTATTTCAGGGAAAATAGGGTTGGACATTATAGGTTGGGCTGACAAGCTTTAACCCCTTCCACCCCATTATCTCCCTTGCAGGCACGCAAGGCACTGTTCTGGAACCTAGACAGGCAGCTATTTCTAAGTCTCTTTGCGTGTGCCCAATGATGAATCAGTCGGGGATTTAGTTTTTTTTGCGTTTTTGAGAGCAAGGTCTTTGTCTCCAATTAGTGACAAGAGCTCGGGAGTAACCCATGGTTCTTTGAGCTTGTTGATTTTATAAGTTTTTACGGGGCACATAGCATCTAGGAGTTTATGTAAGAAATCAGAAAATGTTCCCGGATGGCCGATGGCATATCATACAAGTATACCTCATCCCACACAACATCACGAAGTTGTTGAGTAAATAAATCAGCATCATAGTTTCTGTAGGAACGACCACTAAAGTTAATCCTTTCCTGTTTTATTTTAACCTTTTTCTTTATTAATATAAATCATTTGGTGGTCACTGAGATTTACATTTAGTACACCAACATTTGCAATATAATTAGAATTGGTTAAAAATTTGGTCAATACAGCTATTCTTCTGTGATGAGTAACGGGTTGGTTGATCAATATATTTTAAAAGACCATGTTGATTAAATAAACGTAATGTATGTTTGATCTCAGGATTATTTTTATCTAAGAAATCTATGTTGAAATCGCCCAAGGTAGGAATGTCTTAGTGCGTCAGGTCCAAGTTGTCTAGAATTGCTGCAATGTCCATCAGACACTTATTTGTATTACCCTGTGGCGGGCGATAAATATTTATTATAATGAGATTTCTTGCAAATGGGAATTTAAGTTCAACTAATTGGCTTTCTAAATCTTTAGTACTAGTTTGTAGGTGTATCATGTGGTCTACCCTGCAATTCATCTCATTTTTCACATACAAACACAGCCCACCACCTTTCTTAACTATATCATGAGCATTCTCAGACCAATTTCTATCGTGCCTCAATAAAGTATATCCTTTAATGTTTAATAAACTACTTGGTAATTGGTCTGCGAGCCAGGTTTCAGATAAGCATATATCGTCCAGGCCAGAATTTTGAAAAGTTAAACGCACAGTTTCAATTTTGGGCCATAGACTTCTTATATTAAGATGCCTTATCCTTAGACCTTTGTGGGTACATATATCAACTAAATCCAACATAGTTTGAGTGGTTCATAATGTTGTTTCAGAAGTACCTTTTGATACCTAATATTGATACCTAAATGACCATCTGCATGGACTATATCATCTGGAATCAGCATTTATAGCTTCCAGGGGGATTCCACACAGGTAATCAATTCAGGAAAAAAGAGCATACCATTTGTAAACACGCTCCAGGTAAATTTTAGATTTAAATTTTTTGATAAAATCAGAGCCTATAATTATACATTGCTACATTCATCATAATTATGAGTATATATACAGGAGAGGAATAAACACGACATAAATATAAACCAACATAAACCACAACCATGATATAAGACCGCGTCTCCTTCCACAGAGGGAAAAGGTAGGCGGGCTACTTACATCTTTGGTATGTTTTTTATGATTGCAGCGTAGAATAAGGTTCCCCATTTTTTACTGAGAGCAGCTGAGGGATGAAGACCATCTGTCAGTTTTGCATATCTGTTATACTGTTTATGGTTTCCAAGATGTACGTACCGCTCTGCATTTATCAGTTGTTTTAACATATTTTTGAGTAATGCTTGGGTTATGGAATAGAGAAGCACCTTTGGGGTCATCCTCAGGTGGCTGTACAACCCATGGGGATCGTTGGAACCTCGGGCTTTGCCCTCGGTATGTGACGATTCCCTATGGGTCATACAGACACCCTCAAATGCCCCCCGCAGTGCTTCTTCTTACTATTTTTTTCATTACTGTATGCCCTCCTAGCAATAGGCCCAAACTAATGTATTGGGATAAAGATTCCAATTGGGCTTACTGAAGAAGTAGGGATCAAGGAGTTTATGGTACAGTTTAGGCCTACTGCACAGACTCGTAAAATATTTTAATGTATTGTGTCTGACATTTGATACAAAAGAAATATAAGCGACTAGAAGTTATTAAATAGTAGGTTTTATCATCATCTAAGCAAACTGGTTTGAAGAGAAGACATTTTGATAACATGTCTGAGACTCTCGCTTCAGACATAATGTTCTATAGACCTTTATCATTAGGGTGTGGCGCCCCCTGATGAATTAAATAGAAACGAACCTTTAGGTCTATTCCTATAGATAACCTACATGAAGTGAGCCATATAGGTCACAGATCGTCATTTCCGCGGAAAATCATAAAATTCAAGAAAAACACATTTAAAACTCATTTTAAAGACAATGGCGCCATTATAGAGCCAACCTTAAGATTTTTATGAAACTTTAGGAAATAATAGTTAAACATATATGCATCCTAAAAATGTAAAAATAATAGGGGGTAACCATGGAAGCTGTTGTGCTAGAGATATAACAATGTGAGCATAAATTTTTTTAAATGAA
The DNA here is from genome assembly GCA_936440205.1 of Lepidonotus clava. Taxonomy (NCBI): domain Eukaryota; kingdom Metazoa; phylum Annelida; class Polychaeta; order Phyllodocida; family Polynoidae; genus Lepidonotus; species Lepidonotus clava. Next base: position 15,195,039 of record OW387138.1, read on the forward strand.
CATTTTTGAAAAATAAATCCTCAAGTAGAGTTTTCATGATAAATTTCATAATAATCCTCAAATAAATTATAAAATCATTGAAATCTAAACCTGAGACATATATACACAAAATCCATGTACCAGTTAAAAAATAATATGGCTTTTATTGAAATAGAATTTATCTTTTATTTTAAATAAATTGTTAAATTAATTAAATAAAATATCAAATTTTTGATAGAAATGTTCACCAAAAAAAATTCAACCTTCAGAAATTCTCTAAAATCATACATAATGTAGATTTAAGTGTTATCTATCATTTTCTGGAAAAAAAATTGGGGGTCACCGTGCTAACTTGGTCAGGAACGCTACATATCTGTTCTGATATGGGAAAATGGTTTTATGTGGGTACCTATGTATTTTTAGCTTTAAACACATTTTAAAATTTTGCCATAATGAATGCAACAAGTGTTTTATATTCCCAAAGTTGATATGAAACCATAGATATTTACTACTTAAATGTAGTATATCTATCAAAAAAGATATGACCAAAAATCTTTTCATTTTCAACTAAAGTTGTTTTCAACAGTTTTGAAATTTCCATGAAATTAGCCATATTTGAACACATGTAGGTCTTAAGGTTAGACTACGGTTATGCGCGACCATTTCACTGCGCTCACAAGAATGTGCAACGATTAATTTGCTACTACCTGTCCCAAGATATATTTTGTATTATTAAATAACCCAGTTAAATGTCTTTTCTATGATATAAGTCATATTGCTGTGGATGATAGAATATCAATATCAATTAACCGGAAATGAGAAAATAATGTTTTGTACTTTTATTTTTTGAACTTAAATATCTCAGTCAATAATCAAGGAAATTACATATAATTTGGCGTACATATAGATGATACCCATTTGAAGGGAACCGTGTCTCAGATTCTTTATTTAGGCTCTAGTTCAGATTTTATGAAATCTAGAAAATGAAGGTGTGAAAATTGACAACAAATGGCAAAAAGTTCCCCGTTTTTGGTCACAAAATCAAAACCAGGGCCTAGATAAAATATTTGAGACACGGTTCCCTCCAAATAATTGTTATTGTCAATACTATTAAGTTTCAAAGCTTTGAAAAAAATATTGAATTAAATATCTTTGTTCAAAAAATAAAAGTAAAAGAATACCATTTTAATTCATATTTTCCCAAATCAAACTATATCCGAAATCTGTCATATATCATAAGATAGAGAAAATTTAAAGCTTTCATTTGATATATAACATGTTGAAATACCGCCGATAGCTACGGAGATATTGCAATTTTAGTAAATGATCTGTTAATCACCGTAGTCTAACCTTAAACTAAAATAGTGCTATGTTTTTCTTTTTCATTTATGAATTGTCTATATACTAATGTACATTTTTGCCAATTTTCATAAGAATTGAAGGACTTTGGTTTTTTGACCATGTGTATAATGGCGCCATTGCCTTTAAAGGAAGAAATACACTCAGTTTGGTATTAGGAGGACCCCTACAACTGTTTTTTGACTAAATATAGCAAGAAACTCCTCCTAAAATTGATCTCATTTTTCATTTTTTTTCATCAAAATCTATCAGGGTGTCCCTACCCCCCTATATAAAAGATATTTTCTCCTCGAATTTGGGCATATCTCAAAAATGACCCAAACAATTTCAAAAACCGCGGAATTCCGCGGATCCGCGGAAGTCTGGCATGCCTGTAAAACACTGTTTCAACTTAGTTCATTAGGAGTGCCACACTCTTCTATTGATGCATACACGCTATGTTTTAACCTAGAAATTTAAAAAATTGTGATTTATAAGAGGTTTCATATTTCTTGTAGTCATCGAAGTGAATACATGTTTTCGAAGGGCAAAACATTTAATCAACTATAAACATGTGTTAATAATGTACGTTTGGGTACTACCAATACCTGCCATTAGCGTTAACAATGAAATTAATTTTGTTTTTACTTTATTTATATCATTACATGAATAGGGGGCCTTAAATTAAGTATGTACGCATAAAGGGGGTCTAAGATTTTTGAAAATGTGCGCGTGCGTTCCTGTATAAAACGTAATGCGTACTTTAGCCAAGAGGGTAAGATTTCTCAATATGTGCATATAAACTAAATGGAAGGCCCCTAAAATATCTATAAGTACAATTTCCATTTTAAAAAACAAAATGTGGAAGTCTACCTTAATTTATAACACAACACCAAATTTGAGAAAGGCGTTTTTATTTACTGATGTCCTAACACCGACGTTGAGATTAAAGCCCCGGCCACACTGCACGACTCGACTCAACTCAACTGTCTAGTTGAGTTCAGTTGGGGTCAGTCGTAGTGTGTGGCATAGGTTAAGACTAGAGTCGTAGTAGTTTCCTACGACTGGATCGTCGGGTCGTACATCTTGAGATGTTGAAGATGTACGACTGGATCGTCGGGTCTTAGGGGGGTGTGCACTAGGTAATCCTATATGACAGATAGCCTTCAGGCTACGATTGTTGAGTCGCACCCTATGGCATGGTTGAGTTTTTTTGCAGAGACTCTACAGTCGTAGCCCACTGGTGCCTTTATGTCTACGACGATCGAGTTGAGTTGAGTTGGTGAGTGTGGCCGGGGCTTAAGGTTCGTTTAATTACACATTGAAAGTCGTGATATAGTATAACACACGCTAATCAAAGCACATCACAAACACGTATGAATTATCTCTTGATCCAACGACAAAGAGATGTATCAATCCTATGTGCAAAGATTAAAAGACAAAAGTTTTGTCTTCATGTATTTCCTTCGGACTACATATAATTAATCTAATCCATTTTCACTATCTTAAGTGTAGTCCGTACTTGTACTGTTGTATAAGTCTCCTATTTCTAAACCTTTGATCAGTAGTTTTATTAGAAAAGCAAAACATCTGGACAAAACAATATCTTATCCTTTTAACTAACAATAAATTTATTCATTTCTCTGTTTGGTGAGTTCCATACATATACCAACACGATATCAAGGAATATAGTCTAATTCAACAATGGCATTAATCTTTCTGACTGTAGAACTTACCAAAAGTTTACCAATACCTTTATTCACATTTTAATTGGTATTTCTTAACCTTTCTTGTAGTTTTACATAAGGTTTATTACAAAATGCAAAAATAGAAAGCAAAATGAAAATTGTATTTAACAAAGATTGGTGTTTCTAGATAATCACATAATTGATTCACTAAATCTTTAGGGGATTGCTGATGAAAAGAGCCTTAACTCGTTAGAAATTTCCAGCATTTCTTTGATATATCATTCTGTCAGCAGGCAAAGCAAACACATCACCAGACAAGGGAGATTATAGTCTAAATGCACAAAGCAACACAGATTCTAGAATAAATATAAAATATGAATTATATAGGTTCTTTCCAGATACATAGATGTGTTAATTACAAGAAATTAAATACAATAATCCTGGGTAACCAAATCATTATGTTTTTATACTTTCTGTAAATATGGTTTGAAACCATACATTCTATCTTTTTTTTTAAATCATGAAACCTTTCTAACATGTCTATATTTCACATTATTTCCACTGCTGATATAAGTAGGCAGCAGTAAAATTTGCCTGTGGACTATCGACTTTATGGTGCAGTGAAAAGCAGTGGCAAAGTAGGTCATTCTATAGGTATATTCACACTATTTATATACAGTGTGAAGACGGTTTTAGTGCCCCCCTCACCATTTCTTTTGTATATATATAAAGCTGGAGTTTGTTTGATACATTTTCAACTTTATCTATTTTTATGTACACCATGTGTATAGGCTTCACACAAAGGAGATACATCAAGGGTATTATACCACAGCATATACACATACGTTCTCAATGCACAATGACGGTAACCAACTTGGATATTGATATAATTATTACACACCTTATTATCAAAACACTAAACACTTAATAATAAAAGTGATTATATAATATGGGGCAAAGGTGGCGCCTTAGACGTCTAAGTGTAGATATCTTTGATAAGTGCGTTGCATGCTTTGTTTTGATGTCAAATGGATGCAACATGTTAAATAAGAAGCTTAACCCTGCATAATATGTATCTCTAGAGCCAGGGCAAAATTGCTCTTAAACATGAAGTGCTACATATTCCTATAGCTTGAAATAACATAATTCACTGCTGTAGGGATTTTGTCAGAAAGAAAAATGGATGGCAACTGTTTGCAGGTCTTCTCATTATTAGATATAGGGTCTGTCAGGGCAATTTTCGCCATATAACCTTAGATCATCTGGAGTAAATTTCCGTTTTGTCTATACAGGGCTAAATATTCTAGGTCAAAGTATCCCACAAGGGCCCAACTAAAAAGGCCAACATCAATATACATAATTGTCAAGATGTTTAAATGTTTCCCTTCATTTTGTCCCTCCTTACTTTTGCAACTTACCAGATGTTTTTTTTAGTGCAAATTTTGTCCAAGGACAATAGATGTTGAACAGTAGAATGTTAACATCTGTGGCCATATCATATCTTCTTTCTGTCACACTGTTTATTTCTGTCAGATTATCTCTCACTATTTGAGACATTTTCCCTTTGCCTCATCTTTCTGTGTCAACCAAGCCACTTACAGTAAGTTACTCCTTTCTGATCAGTCACCCCACTCTTTGTCCGAGCTCTGGTTTAGTCGAACTCGCGATTGCTCAAGATAATTGGGGCGACAAGCGTCCAGCCGTAGAGTAGGACGCAGACCCAGGAGGAAACAATCTTCACCCACATGGACGGAAGGTTGGAGTTGAGCTTCATCAGGTCTGATGAGGGGCTGGAAAAAAGAAGAATGGGGTATTAATATAGTTTTGTTCATTTATTTTGAAATATTTACCTACATAATTACTAAAATGCCACACTGTGCACACAGGTATTTTCACAAATGGTCATGTATGGCTTATATGAATCTGTTATAAACCAAAGTTTTGGGGGGTTAACATGGCTAACAATAATCATAGTTATTAAAATCTCTCAGGGCATACCTTCATTGTGAAGGGAGATCGAGAGATTTTGCAGATGCAAAACATGTTAAATACACAAAATGCAAATATAACTATGTTCACAGTGTTTCATGTTTGGGATATTTTCCCAATAAATTTCCCTTTGTATTTTTGTGGTATCCTATGTGGAAATCACTATTTTGGTACATTTGTTCAAATGAATACTCTACATTGTTAGAGAGGGTGCACATATTTCACTACAAACTATGTTTGGGTCCATAGTAAGGAAGACAGTGGTGGAAATGGTTATAATCAGATATAAAAGTTTTATGACATTGACAATAGAAGAATAATGTGGAGATTCAGTCTAATCTAATTGCCTTTTTATTGTATACAAAATAGAACCTAGAGTTTTTCCAGTAAGGGGCCTTCCACTAAGTATGTATGTATCAAAGTACATACATTCTAGAACAAATTGCATATTTTAGCCCAAAAATGGATGGCGATGGGAGGGGGTCTTGTGATTATGGAAGGCCCCTAACAGATCTTTTTATAATATGGTTACAAAATTGTAATAGTGTAGTAGAAAAGTTTACTTTAAAAAAATGTCAATCCAAAAGTTAAATCGTACTAATGGGAATGAAAAGGTGATTCAAAAAAGTGTTAACCTCCATCCATGCTATCCAACTATCAACTTTTCCTCAGTTAATATAAACATAAAACAATTGCTTTCCCCTCTCCATTTAGTGAACAATTGAAGCCTGATTTGGGTAACAATGTACTGCAAGTATGGGTTAAGATTTGAATGGAAACTTGAACTAAACTGCATTTATATATGTGAAGTATGAAATTTGAACCTAAATCTGCCACCTAGATATTGCATCCTAAGCATAGTTAGTGCATGTTATAATGGACAGACACCTTAGTAAACAAGTTTTAGATGTCCAATAACAGTTTTAGTTTTTTGTTTTTGTAACCGTATAATCAATATGGTGAATCAAGTGATATATGTGTTGCCTCAAATGGAGGCTAAACTTATTAAAAATAAAACTCAAGAAGACATTATATTATCTGTAAGAAAGAGAATTATGTCTGCTTATTGGTTTGCTTTAGTTCTGAATAGGCACAGAGTATATAGCCACTAAAACTATCAAGCAATTAGTCTTATAAAGGGTACAGACCACTAGTTTTATTTTCTCTAGCAAATCTCCCTTAGAGAAATTTCAAAATACTGTCTAACAATGCCAAAAATCTAAATAGCCTAACAAATTGTAGATATGCACTAACAACAGAAAAGGTGCATTGGGGTAATATGATTATTTAGCACATGTTAACTGATTATAAAAAGTATACTATTGATGGAATAGCAGAAGTATTAGTCCTGTCTTCTTGAGTTGATATACATTGAAACCGTTCACACATCTTATTTAATTAAGTAAAGCGCTTTGAATGAGTACCAAAACCCTGTGGTAGGCGCTGGGGCATACTTACTCAAACCAGGGTCTAATAAAACATTTGCAAATCATGTATTAAAATTAAGGATAAAACAATAGCTGGCACACTCTCCTAACTTAGCAATATCGGCCCATACTAGAGATTAGCCTGTACAATGATCTGTAGTACTGACGAGACGTCAGTCCTACCCAGAAAGATCATACACAAAAAAACATTGCTGGAGAATCTCCATGATTCTGCTTGGAGAGAGATTCGTCCAGGGGCAGGGGCTGCGGGTAAATGGACAGGTAGCATCACTTGGAGTTTCAGAGTGTTCAAATCATTGGCTGAGTAAAGACCTCGTACAAGTAAGGCTGGGAGGCTGGGTAAACAAAGGGAATTCCGCAGACAGGTGTAACTTTGACTAGGAGCGTTTGGTTGTGGGGCTGAGTGGACTGGACTGGTGAAATGTCAACCTGAAGTCAGTGAATTATATCATGTATTTTGGACATCAATAAACAACATCCTTTCATGCAATTTGTTGGGGTAGTTTAACATCCGGCTAACCCTTACGGGTTCTTTCCAGACTGTCCTTTCATGCCAGTGTTCTTGTCCCTAACCCTAACCCTAACTCTTGATGTCAGAACTCTTTCAGAAGACTGCCACTTGAACTAGCTAATGTAACAGAATAATGAGCTGAGGAATAATGCTTACTTACTCCCTATAATTAACATAAAAGTAAACCTGCATAGTTCACTGCGTGTTCTGATTAGTGTCTCTGTGATAGGCTATTATGGCATAAAATGTTTTAACACCATTGTGAAATAACCTCGAAGTGGAATTGTCCCATGTTAATTTTGGTTGTGGCGGACGGAATTGCTTGCTGTGAGCCCAAAAAGTGTTCCAGTCTCAAGCCCTCTTTTGGGGTATTCTGATCTAGTTTCGGTCTAATTGAAATATTGTTATGATGTCATCTGATCAATCTCCAATCAGAATTTCGTTCAGATACAAATTTTTGAATTTCCATAGAGATTGTATAGTATTATGTAACTTTTCAATATTGCTGCCCCCTGTGTGGGAAGAGATATCCCAAATCTATTTTTAGAATATTGTAATGAAGTCATCCAATCAATCTCTAATCATAATTTGGTTCATGTGAAAATTTTTCAACGCCCATAGAAATACTATATCAAAACTCTGACTTTCCAAGCAGACACTGGTAGTAGGTCTATGCATATAGAATGATATTTTTGGGGCTACCCCCTAAGAAATCACCATTTCTGAAAAGAGGCTGATTATAATGACATCACTTTGGTCCCAATCATTTAGAAACTTTCTCCATAGAAAAAGCATTGAAAAACCTACAACCTCCAAGCGCATAAACAGTTGTATGTACATGCACACTGTCCGGACATCAAGAAAGTTCCCGGCAGGTAACTACCAGACATATGAAAAAAATAGGCTGGTTTCAGGGATTGTGAATGATCTCTTACTTCAAGCTATTGGGAGTATCGATGGGATTGACTGGTCGATGCCAGAGAATAATACATGAACATCAACAAATATTTTCTTAACTAAACGTCTTTAAAACATAACAAGAAACAGAAACTTCTTATAATATTGTAAGCATTATCTTTCTTTCACTCACGTTACTGTGGCCATGCTAGATGCAAGATATTCATACAAATGTCATTTCTATTTGGATTTTAATATGACAATATAAACATTCACCGTTTACTTTGCAAGACAGGTAAAATACAAAGAATCTCAACCTCCCTTATACCAAGGTCATGGTTTCACAGTTTGGAAACAGCATAGCCTCGTCCTCCTCATAAAAGATCACAATTTAAAGCATTTCTTCCAAAATAACTAGTACCAAACTGGAAAAAATACACTAATGTGACTACAATAGCATATAATCTGATGATTATCAAACACTTATGTTACAAACAATTATATTAAAATCATTACAACAAAATTATATTTAAATAATTGTAAATAAATGTCATATAAAAATCATTTCATAAATAAGTATATCCAAAAATATCATAAATAAATTAACCAATCAACAAAAAAGCTGCATTGTTGACTTACCTGTACCAGTGGGTGAGTGTCATCATGACGTAGAGCGAGGCCAAGAAGAACATGAAGTGGAAGAAGCTGTAACTGTAAGCTACTCCTTCCTCCTCGTTATCCCAAACCTTCTGACCCTTTGAATCGCCGTCGTCGCCTGAAGAAGAACCTACAAACAAAAAACAACACCACAATTACACATCTTCTTTATGCTTAAGGTAAATTCCCATACACACTCTGAGATCATGGACCTTTACAAATCAGTTCATTATTTTATTTTTTCAATTTCAAATATTTTTTTCGTCTATTCTTATTTTCATGGAATTGTGCAGTGAGAACAATTTTTTCATCTATCTTAATTTCTTTTTTTTAAATTAGAATGTGATAATGGACACATCACAGATTTAAGCAGTGAGAATGGTAGATTTGTATCTATGTTAAATATGTTTATTTGCTCAACCATTGAGAAAGCAATTAGATGATAACTGGCACAATGGTTCAAGTCACAGGTTTCATACTTAACAATTTATAAAAAGTAATTTTCAAAAGAATGCAGGATATGAATATATAGAGGTTTGATCCTTATTACTGTATTTTTCCTTATCACTAAACATAGAGCTTTTCCTGTTGGCAACCTGTATGGTATCTTAAGTAAGTGAGTTTTCATGGTAATCTTGATAGTTTGTCAGTTCCCCCTTCCTCTATCTAAGTAAGTCTTAGAAAATATATCACACATGTTAGTAAAATGTACTCTACTATATTTTACTCCTTCAGATCATTTTTCTAAAACTGCTCTGGAGATAAAACAAGTAAATGAAGAGTCTATCATAATTATAATTGTAGTCACATACCATCATGATTATAAAATTTACGTCAAAAAATTAAAATCATGTTCTCTCTGTATTTTAGAGAAAGGAAAATCGAGTCACTATGCCAATTCTTCAAAATTTTAGAAAATTAAGTGTGATAGGTTGTGTTTTTATAGATGTCTGGGATGCTTTTATAAATCTTATTTACCCTTTCAGGACGCCTGTATCCCTCAGGCATCACCAGGCCTAGATGCCTGATGCCTGAGAGATAAATAGCAATATTGTGAATTTGATGCCCTGTAATAGCCTTATAAATGGCAAACTAAAAAAGACCTTATAATACCTGCAAGGGTATCCTACTGTTATGTGTGTGGTTTCTCTTTGCTTGTTCTAAATTCCCTTTATGTATGCTATTTTCCCAATAAACTGCCAGGAAAAAGGCACTTTGGTTCTGACAATTAGTTCTAAAACTAAAACCCAATATTTGAAACAAGTAAAATTTAGACTAAACACAAGGGGTGTCTATACAATCTATACAGTTCGAGAAAAGAGAGATTTGGTTGGTTATTGAAACTAAAACTGTAATAGTTGAAAGCATCTACAGAACCTGTAAACAAAATTATAATTCCTTACAATAGTTGCACATTCAAAGTTAATTTTAGCTCGAAGTTAATCTGAGCAATCGCATCACAATTAAATTATGTTAGTGTAAGTGATAAGCGGCTTAAACCTTGATTAGCAGAATCTGGAAGGAAATTTGGAAGAATTAGGATTGAAACCAGTTTCATGGGACTGATGTACTAAAAATTGCCATGAATATTATTTTTTGTGTGTAAAAATAATTTTGCAGTCTATAAAAAGTTAAGATACAATATTCTTTTGCAAACGAAGGTTAATATGCTAAGTGTTCAAAATCTAGTCTGAAAAAAAGTTTTGAAATGTACCTGAAATTAAATCAATTACAACAAAAGCATGCAAATTCTACAAAGATTTCAAGCTGGCTATCATGTCAATAATGAAACTAAGTTACAATGAAACTAATTGAGAGGAAACACTTTTGATGAGTAGACTGGTTGATGAGTATCAACCTTACATCAATATATTTCATTATAATAAGACAAAGGGTTGTGTTCTTACCTTTAAAAAATTGAATTTTGGGTACTTGCAGTTACAAACTCAGACTTTCACACCTACTAATAACACACTCTAAAGACCTAAATTATACCTAAAGGACAATCAGAGATGCCACTTAAAGTAGGTGAAATCTTAGGAAAGCAGGAAAGACTTATTGAATTTGTTGTCAGAAAGTATTGACTTTAATATCCATTGATAACAGTTTTTGCATGGAAACTTGTCACATGTGGAAAGGGGTTAGAGCACTTAGTCTTTAAATTGAAGTACTTGAAAAAGTACATTTCTAAATGGCATCTCTGCATTATACCAACAAAAGCTAAATGAATGAAAACATAGGAATGTACTCAGAAACAATCTTTCGTGGTTCATACCAATAGAAAGACATGACAATCTTTTATAATGGCAAACACTTTCAAAGACCAAAGAACTTTTTTTTTTTTCCAAAATATAAGCATGATATATGATTAAAAAAACATCTTCCAGCCCAGTTTTAACGAAATTTATTTATACCACAAGTCTTTAATCATATTGTAGGCATCAGACATTTTCCATAAAATAGAAAGATTAGAAACAAAAAAACAACAAAAACATGAGAAAAAAACATGGGGGGGAAGGGGCAGACACAGACAACAATGAGACATTTCTTTTCCAGATTCATCACCAACTGGTTATAGAAGTGGACAGATGGAAAGTCAGCCCCTACCTGACAATGCATAGTCTGTGCCGTGCTCTTGGAGAATAATTTGCTCCTCCGAAGCTTGCACAGAGTGTGAAAATAAGCTGAATCAGCAGAACATGAAAGGCCCCCACTTCACAAAAAGTGAAGAATCCTGCAAGACTTTTAAGTGATGCCCAGTGAAAAAGCTTCATCAAAGTTTCAAACACTTCTAACTGAGAATTTCAAATATCTATTTTATTTCAGGAAATCCTTGAATTCAAGAGAATTTGGGAAATACTTCATCTGTAAATAAAATATTGAATTTATGATTTATTTTTTACTTGTTTTGATGTGAAACTTTCTAAAAAAGGGAAATAGACTTAATTTTCCAAATAATCTATGAGGATGCATTACCATTTGTTAAACATAGTCCTTCAACTATTTCAATTGTAAAATAGGACAGCAGTGAAAAGGATTAAGTCCAAAAACACATGGAAGCTCAATTGAAACTCGCTCAATATTATCAAATGCTAGGAAACATTTAGGATCTTAAGACATAACACTGACTTAAATCAAACATTTACAGACAAATACATTTTCTAATACACATCATAAAGCACTAAGGATATCAAATGAGCAAAGGTCACCAAAAATGTTGTGAAAATCTCAGCCAAAACCAGTCTTTATAAAAGCAGGAATGAAATAAATGGGGATATACTACTAATAAGTGTAGCCTTTCAGTGCCATGAACAAACTTTATATAACTGAGTAAAGAACTCTCCTCCTGCCAGTGTACCTTGTTATTCCCTTAAATCTATCAAATAGAGATTTATCCCTCTGATACCTTATAGATACTGGAGTAATATTTATACACAAGTTGACCATGCTTATACTACTACTTTACCCTTGCTAAACTTTATCACATAAAAACTGGCCCTAAGATGTGGGGGTTCTTGTATATCTGGTTCTTGGAGAGTTAAATGGACGATGCAGGGTGCTTAACCTTGGGCTGGTGAGATTCTGACCTTTGGATGACCTCTCACCTTGAGACAGTATGTTGACCTCCTCTGCGTCAACCTCCTTCAAGGTCAACTTGCCCAGCTGGGTGTGGGAGCTTGACCGCAGACTATAAATAGGTCAAGGTCAAAGAAACCATGAGTCACATTCACAAGGACACTACTGAAGGCCAAGGTAAACTCCAAAGGTCAAGGTCACAGGGAGTGACCTAAGTAGGGTCTTTATACAGAAACCAAGAGAAATGACCACGGTTTGGAACTCGGACAATGTGATCTATATATAGGTGACCAATCCTTCCCGCTCACGTCATGTCTCCTATGCCGCCAAAACCTCCTACAAACTCAGAGAAGATGGGTGCTCTCTCTGCCTGCAACTTTTTAAGTGGTCTAGTGTTTGTTTTGTTGGATTAAGCCCAATTCGTTGCAATATATAAAACCTCAATGCACCACTGTCAAATTTGCACTTTTTAGCAGGAAGTTACAGGCAGAGTAAGCACATTTTTTGAATATATTTTTGAGCACAAGTGTTACTGGTGAAAATACTGTTAAGCCTATAGAAAACCCGAAACAAACAGGTTAGTGATTAGTAAAGGGTAGTGTGCCTTAGAAATTGAAGTGTCCAAGGGGGAAAGAGACCAGCAAAATATTTAATATTACTAAAAGTTTGGGTGTTGCAGGAAAACAGATGCATAATCTGAAAGCCACCCAGTTTAGAATAAAATGTTTTAAAAAAAAAGAAAAAAGAAAGTTTGTTTCTCCTGCTTTTTCTTTGTAATTATGGAAAAATAGCAAGCATTGAGAGTAAGCAAAAAAACTATTGAAATAAATTCAAAGCATGAAAATGAAATAACTAAACAAAAAAAAACCCTACTTTTTGGGATATTCATGTTTCATGCATTTAAAATAATTCTTGATTAGGTTGTTTGGCAATTTTCTCATTCTGCTGAAAGTTTCTGTTTTAGAAAAATATGTTTTGATTTCAATTCATATGTTTCTATTTCTGCTCTTTCCCCTTACATGGACAGGTTTGCTCCAGAGTAAGATTGGATCCTTGACTTTTCAAAGTCTTAGCTATGGGTTAACCAGCGCATAATTTGCACAAGTGACTCCAATAAACTCACCGCCTGAGGGTGACTCGGGTGAGTCGGCAGCTATGTACACTTCTTCATTGTCTGTTAACGTCAATTTTCCCATGCTAGTATGGCTACTGGTCCGAATACTGTATGAAACACATCACAGACATATAGCTCTGCCATTTTACATTTACACTGGACAGGAAACTGAAGCGTCAGGACCACACAATACAAAATGAATACTCAAATCAATCAAAAACTCGCAGGCTGCCAGCTTGAAACTCTCCCTTCGCAAATGGTGAAACTGCAAAAATAGGTTTTGTTTTAATCCCCATGACTTCTTAATGATTTTCCTTCACTGACTTTGGTCCCCTAATAACGTATAGAAGCCATTCAATGGTGCATCTCTGAACTTTGAGCTGCTCTCATAGAGACCTCCCTCAACCAGTGACTATAGGAGACTATGTTTGTTAGTTCTAACAGAGCCAGTACATAATGAGCCAAAAGGTTCACGAGAGAAAATAACATATTATTTGTAGGTTCTACCATGCAAGAGAAGACAAGAACCATTTGAGTGCATAACCATAAAACTTCTGAATGAGCCTAAATGCCTTAATTCTTTTTAACTACAAGAAAATAATGATGAATTTTCTTTTCATTGGCGAATGTTAGAATTTCTATTCATTAAATTAGTTGGAAAAACTATTTTTTTGCTTGAGGTAGAAGTTTGAGGGTACTGCCTGGTTTGCATGCATAGTCTTAACATAGCATGGATACAAATGTGTCAAGGGAGGCTTCAATGAACGACCAGCCTGCATCGCGATGCGAAACCATCTAGCCCAATACGACTCACCAATCTGGGCTTCCTCACTGCCCTGCATAGTCAGTTTCCCCATGTTGCTACTGGCACTCGTTCGAAGGCTATAAACAAAGGAGATAAACTAGTATGACACCAACTTAACAGAACAGGCACAGGAATAAAAGGAAAAACATTGATTATTGTTTGATTGGCTGCATTCCAGTGCATGCAGTCCCAACAAGCCAGTTTGCTCATTACCCATATTATTATTGTGCTTTTCGAATCAAGTTTTTAAACAGGAACCTAATGTGGCAAAACACTTGCAAGAAGATTAATGTCAACTTAATGTTTCAAGCTTTTTTTGATCAGTTATACCTTAAAATGTGTTGAATTCAATATACTTGATTAAAACCTTACTGTTAGCTTCCTCCCAATTACTTTTTGCTGACACTACAGTAAAACAACTTTGAATTACATGAAACAATTAAAACTGAAAACTTTGTTTAAATTCAGCCACTATTACAGGGTCGGTACTGGATGGTTGGGGACAAAATATTCCATGCAGAAATATGAACAGTTAACCACAAAATGTTAACCAGGACTCAATCTTAAACTACATCACACAAGTGTTTATATCAGACTTAAATCTCATTTGCTTCAAAGCTTTTGTAAATCATAATGTTCCACTACTGTTCTATATTTTATTTGAAATAAATTGGAAAGCAAAAGAAAAAGAGCAGACATTTCAGTGAAACTTCAATTCCAAATCCAAATCCAATTTGAGTCACAATTTCAATCATATGTAAAATATGTCTCTGTATCTAAACAATTAAACCATACAGATTCTTAGAATGCTATAATGGGGAAAGTTTGAGCCCTGGTTCAGATAGTTTTGGCTGAGAAATTGTGCGTAAACGGGTATACCAACAGTCGAGCTACACCCAGGTTGGCCTGGGCAATCAGCCCATATGGGAGGTCACTCACCAGAACCCATACCAGCCAGCATGGTATTCTCACTGGACGAGGCAAGAGTGATCTTCCCCATCTGGCTGTGGGAGGCCGTGCGCATGCTTAACATGTAAGAATTCAGGGGGAACAGGGGGAACCACATGTGACAGATTAGTTACTGCTGGTCTCAAAAAGAATTCAACAATACATTTTATTCAAGTTAAAGAATAAGGCTTCTTGTCCATGAACAGCTGGATCCTGTGGCTAAAGGAACTGTAAATTCTTACTTTTGATGCCATATTTTGCAAATGTAACATTTATAAGAACCTAGACATTGAGACTAAAAAAAACAACTAATTGATAACCTTTACTATTATATTACTAGATGAAATCGTCATGGAAAATAGAATACATGTGTCACTCATTTTGGTTAAATTTTGGTTGCATTTGCATTTGGTTCAGAAATAAGACCTTACAGACATTCAGGACTAAAAGTAGGTGACAAATGTTTTCACCAATTAGCTCTGCAATGTTAAGATACAATTTTGAAATATCACAAGAAGGAAAGACAAGTTTTGGAGCTTCATGCCCTTTTTTCCCAAGTGAGCAGTCAATGGTGACAAACCCTAAATATTCATTGTTTACATGGGAGGAAAGACACAAAGGTATTTAACAACATTTTTCACAAATATACAACCAATTAAACATACATATTAACAGCATTTCTCTCAATTTGTAGAGTGCTTACATTTTAAGATTATATTTCTATTCAATTATTATTGTAGCTTTTTAAATATGATGAACCACCTGTATGTTTAAGTATTACATCAAATAAGGATCTTGGGGTGGCGTCTTATTAGCAATACCAGGCGAAAATACAGATCTAGTTCTATCAACTTTACACCAGTATTTTCCAAGAGGTCTCATGACTCTTTAATAATCAGTTTTTGTTTCATGAAAATTGAATCAGCTCTTCAAAAGTTATGAGAAATTTCATCCTGCAAAGTTAGCCACATTTTCAGCCAATCGATGGTTAGTCTATGGACCAAATGGATCCCTAATTTCATAGAACTTCAAGGTTCGAAAGTAAGTAACTTTTGACCTAATCGTCATTTAGATTTATTCAAAAAGTGTCAAAAATCTAAGGTCCTACCCTCTTTACTTTTGGTTACAGCTAGATTTCTTTTTGAAAATCCTTTAACAAACGAGTCAATAATGGCTCCCCATAACTTTACTCTACTACAACATAGCATACTTTGTTGAAAAACTAAGGTAATTTACTTTCATATGCTAGGAGAATCTGATATGCAGCTTTTTCCGGCAAAACAATGGATAGTAATGATACATCCTTACCAAAAAAATGTTTTGGAAAATTTTGCAAATTTTTGCTGTAATTTGATGCAAATGGTTTTGAAACTGTTTATTCTAAATCAGTAGATCAGCAATATTCATAAAGCCCAAAGTCTCCTCTTTCTTTTGGTAGTTCAATTGTCCTGTTATTATGTCAGATCGATAAAATATGTAACATTTTGTGAAAATGGTAAAAAGTAAATGTTTCTAATGTTGTGCCTTGCTGCCTAGATCTATAGTGGTCTTTTTTGCATCATTTCAAATCGGAATTGATCTCTTCATCTAAGCTGCAACAAATATGAATTCTCAAGTTGCCAAATCTTTGGGTCATGTCTTATATAAAAAACAGAAGCTTAAAGTATCTAATACAATTCATATCATAAAAGTTTTCCAATAGAAAAGATGAGAAAATCAATAGTCAAAACCAACCTTGCGTAGAGGACACAGGCTAGGAAGAGGACTAAGCTGATGATACTCTTGTAGTCGACGTGTACGTTGCCATCAATTTCGCCAATCTTAACGCCGGTCTTGTTGAGGAGTGTCATGATGGATGGGTTGCAATCCATATCTAACAGAGAAAGGGTGATACAATATATTGATTTTATTTTTGTTCAGACCGTCATAGAATTAGGGCCTTTGTTAAATTTTTAATATTGTATGTTACTGATACCATCTTTTTTGCTTATCAATTCTATTAGCAATGCCAGGCGAAAAAATGGATCTAGTTCCACCAACTTGAAACCAATGTTTCCAAAATTGTCTGATTATTATGAGATGATCAGTATTGAATTTATGACAACTGGATGATCCATTCATGCGGTTAATGTTTTTGCAAATGTTTAATAATTTGTCAGAAAAGTAGCTCAAGGTCACTTCCAAGAAACAATGGTGTCTATGTAGAATTAAAGGATTTGTTGGTATTACAAGACTGCCCTAAGATGGATATCCACTATCAGATTACATATTTCAAACTTTTTTAAAAGTTCACAAAGTGTATAACTTACTTGGGTTGTTGGTCATGGCCGACCAGGTCAGGTACATGACATATGCACTGATGACTGAGGCCTGGAGAAGACCGGAACGTGGCTGGGCTGAATGCAAAATGATACATATTGTCAATTATTTTATTAGTTAAATACAATGAAGAGCTGAACTACCAACATTCCTGGACCTTTGGGTACCAGCAATAGGTTACGAGTGTACCAAGACGGAACTTTCTTTACACTGGTTCATTGTGAGATTCACCAATAGCCTATGGTTTACACCCAGTGGTCTTGTTGTTTCCCTCCTCAATGCTTTATCAAAAATGGTCTACCTTCCCTATTTAATATCATTTGCAACGTGCGAAAAATGTGCTGGTTTACTCCTCCCTTCCACCCAAAAAAGTAGGCTATTCAAATGTTAACAGAAAGTCATATGTCTATATTTGATAGTTCCTTTGATAAAGATCATGTCATGGAAAGTAGTCACATAAGTATAACTATATGAAAATAGCACTGATTCACCAAAATAGAAAGTTCTCCAGAAAAACGATCCAGGAGCAAAGTTGATTAATCTTGACAGTGGCAGACAAAAGATAATTGTAAGTTGGCGACTGACCTTCCTGGATCTTGGGCAGGACGGAGACAACAGCCACGATGAAGCACAGGATCAGGTTGAAGCTGATGAAGAATTTATGCAGCGTGCAGTCGCTTGGCTTAAGGAAAGACAAACAGCAGAATATACAATTTTCTCAAGAAGTACACATAGAACCTTTTTTCTCATTCGGAAAATTGGTGGGTGGGCGTTAAGTCCAATACATGATAAAGTAGTTGAGGGTGGGGCTGGGGGATCCATAAAGATAGATATTAATTGGATTCTATCACACAAGAAGCAAGAGCCCGGCCATCTAATAGCCTAGCTACCCAAACTGCGATCCCTGTATCTAGGGTTTGGACTCAATTTTTTATCATAATTTTAAATCAATACAAAATTTTGAAAATTTTCCTGGGCAAACAAAAAGGATAGGTGATTTTATTTTTTTGTAGTTCTTACTGACCTCAAGGTCTAACACTTTGCATATTTACAAGATCACAGATTAATTCTTTTGTGGATCAATTCATGTAACTTTAAAATAACTCTATTTAATTTTCCTGGGTTACCAATTAAAGTTAGGGGATTTAAAAAATTGTGATAATTTTCTGGGTGCTTGGGCTTATGAAAAAGTAGAAACAAACCAACAAATTTCACATGTCAAAACCATGCAAAATAGTTAGATAAGTAAACTGTATTGGTTGATTTGGTTGTTTCATCTAAGTTATTTTCAGTATACATGTTTACCAAAAGACCATTCACTAGGGTCATTGTTTGTATAAGATAAACAGTGTAAGCATCAGTAAAACACCCATGCCCAGAGGGCAACATGTGCTAGATTCACTAGGGTAATTGTTTGTATAAGATAAACAGTGTAAGCATCAGTAAAACACCCATGCCCCAGGGGCAACATGTGCCAGATCAATTGCCCCCAAGGGCATCATGTGCTAGATCAATTAACACACATGCCTTCCTAATTGTTGATAAACAGTCTGGGCCTTTGATCTACTGAAACCTGGAAATGCTAACATAAAAGCAGCAAGAACATTTAAATTCACTAACAAAAAAGGCTCATTTATCATGCTTTGAGAAAATAGTTTGTTTCAGTATGCCCAAGTTCAAACGTTGAAGTGTTTTCCAATAGTGCTTTTATGTTTTCAATAAAATTGTACAGTAAACTTTACCTCCGAATTTGGTGACAAAATGACATTACAGACAGCCAATACTATAGGAAAACCACTGTCCAAAAAGGTCTTTTGTGACATCACAACTGTTGCAAGTGACTTAAGGCCCAGTAAAAGGCTCCCGGAGGATCGCCTTTTAATAATGATCCTGAAATACATTGATATTGATATGTTTGTTGGGGTAGTTTAACATCCGGCCAACCCTTATGGGTTCTTTCCAGACTGAATATATTGATATGGTATGACAGGGGTCGATATAAAGTCAAAGCATCCAGTTGCCAGTCGGGCCCCTTCATATTAAGGCTTTGGGGCCCGAAATATGTAAATGGCCCTAATTATCATTTTCTGTCAAAATACTGAATTTTCTAGGGGCCAGTTGGGCCCCTCAACAAGACAATCTGGGGGCCCGACGGATTTTTTAGGGGCCTCGGGCCCGTGCTATTTCGGCCCCTGTAAGATGAGCAGTGTGTATTGGGAGTGGTGTGTACTGACAGGATGTATGTGATTTCAGTTTGTTATCTCTACTTTTAATATCATTTCAGGAATAAAATAAAAGAGCACCTTGGGGGACATCTTCAGGTGGCTTTACTACCCAGAAGGATTGTACGAACCTTGGGCTATGACCTAGGTTTGTGACAACCCCGCTTGGATTGTACCACCACCCTTGGATGTCCCCTGCCATAGTTCTTACATCATATGTCTGTATATTAAGGGGGGACAGAACATATTATAATAGATCTTAAAATATATCATGTTATCATAAGGTTATGAGTTGTAACAAAAGTTTGTATTCTTACCGTGCCTTGTCCGGTGTAGAAGATGTAGAATAGCACACACAGTGTAATGGCCAGTGTGAAGAACAGAATGGTGAAGACCAGCAAGCCTGAAAGTCAAATTAAACTTATTGGACTGTGTTTTAATGTAAACAATTTTTCAATACCTCTTATTCTTATTAGTATTTATAAAAAAAATCTTTCCAGAAATGTAAAAGACTCTTTTTAGAATGTGTCTTGTTAAAAGCATGATCTTGTAGAGTTAGTTCTACAAAGAAGTGAACGATAATTAGTTGTGGTTTGATGTTGTTTTTTTTTGTTTTTTTTTTAGATGTTTATGATGCTCTTCTCAATCTAAATACAGGTAAACTGATATGCATAACTTTACACAGGAAACCAACTTTATATGCTGACAATATAAGCTTGACTTAAAATAAGACTTTTATGAGACCTCTGATCACAAAATAAGACCTTTCTAATAGCCTTATCATTACTTGCAAAACCAAAATAGAATTTTGTAAGACGTACATGGGCACCTTGTTATTGTTGATGTTGGATGTTTAGTTCAATTATAATTGCAAACTGTATACATGCAAAAATATATCTTTATCTTCAGAAAATATTTATTCCGAGCTTGTTTCTAATTAACCTGACTTTGGAATCATGTTTGAATTAAACCTTAAAACACTTACCGACATACCAGCACTTTGACTGGCTCTCATCGTAGTTGGACACCCATTTCTCATTCCACGCATGTGCAAAGTCAACGATTAGGATGAGCTGGATGAGGATGAAGAGGAATGCTCCGATCATCCCGATGATCATCCAGGCTAAAAAGTGGATAAGCGGATTAGCAATAATCTCCCAGTCACGTTTATTAGTGCATTGGCCTAATTCTTTGCTTAACTAATTCATGAAATGGGACATCTATAAAGGTTGAACACTAATCCGAAACACTGAATAGCAAAATTTCATACTGTATGTAGTCTGCCCAAAGACGCAACTTATCTAGCTTTTATTGATTTATATACAATTCATTGTTTCTAAAGATTTCCTTAATATAACATTAGACTATACATGTGGGTTATCAGAGGGTTGCTGTAAGTACCACAGACCAACAAGTCGGGAAAGAACAGAGGCCAACATACCTTGGCCGAATGCTCCTCTTGGAATAAAGAACGCCCCGACTGCAATGCCAACAAGGACCAGGAACTTGAAGAACCAGAACCTAAAAAAAGGTAATTTGTGGTTATTCAGATGATTGTGAGGGTGGTAAGCATATCTGATGTCTAATCACTAATTTTACAACTACGTAATACGTATGGTGGTCAGTCCGACGGCTAATTTTATAGCTGTGTTATGATAGACTTGTGTGATGTGTTACTTGTACTAGTTTTTCTATTTATTTTTTTCTCCTTTTTCTGTTTTTTTTTTGGCTGATGATCATGTCTATAGAGGTAAGAACAACAAAAGCAAATTAGTGCAACCAACGATGTTCTATGGCAAGATTTCTGTATGATAGTTTGTTGTGAAGATGATGAGTTATCAAGATATTGACCTCTTTAATGAGCCATACTCATTTCAGTATAGTAATTGAAAGGTATTTTTTTAAAGAATTAATTCAGATTGTTTTCATAATCTGGTTTTAGAAAATGCCTGAAAACCTGAGATAACTTGACAACTGGCATATCTGCCATTCGTTATTTGGAAGTAAATGGAATTGAAATATCTTCCCTGACCATCATATACTCTTTTTTTTAGTACTTTTACAAAATTAAATTAGAATAAAGAGTCTTACCCATTTTGAATCTTGCTTCGAGGATCCTTTGAAGTCTTCACATTGATCATTATGACCATGAAGAGGAAAAAGAAGCATGCCATGGAGAAGCAGACACGGTAGACCGCCTCATAGCCAACCACCAGCTTACAGTCGAAGATGGCATCGCTCTGCCCAACCACGTAGTCAAAGCCTTTACATAAGCCAGGTATCTAGAAAAAGAGTGTTTAAGTTTTAGGGACAATAGTGAAATGGAAAAATCATGATGGTACTTTTCCATCATGGTAAATCACAAATTATCTCATGATTATTCAAAATATCTGTAGTTTAGCCATGTGACATGTCAACATTTCACAACATGCATCTTGATTGAGGTTAACCTGCAGGTAAAACTCAAGGAATTTGCCATCTACGGTTGTGAGAATTTTTACTAAATTCAAGCAAGCTGTGAGGGATTTGAAATCTGTTGTAACTTGCAGTAATGAAAATGATGGTCATTGAAACTATTTGATGATATTGAGATTAGTTCAACACTAGAAATCCTGAGAAAATTGGCTTTATATTTCAATCTATGATAAAAGTGAAATTCTAGGCTACTACAATGGTAAACAGTCCTGTCTTTCACTGAAGAATTTGAAAACATTACTAGCCTATCACATTTTCAGGGTAAAATGTTAATTCTAATAAAACAACCATAATTTCAAAACAGCCCTTTTCCGGATAATGTGATGTCATCTGCACAATGTCTATACTCAGAGCAATGATTACAATGTACATCTGAAACGACACTGGAGTATGCTTATTGGTCATGAAAATAGGGGCAGTAGACACCAGGGGACTCTTTTTTTTGTTGGCCTATATTCTCAAGCAGACCGAGTTCTCCAGAAGACTGAGTTCAACAGTATGCATCATTCATCTGCTATAGCATTTTGAACACATCCTTACCTTTCCTAATGTATCTGCTAATCCAGGCGATAACATAATAAGGGCAACGATGGTGCCCAATAGTAAGAGGGCTGCATAGGCGATGCGAGAAGATGTTGAGTTTTTGCAGCCTGGACAGGCAGCACAGCAGAGACTGCATGCCGCACTGCCGAAACAGCAGGCGACCTGTAAATATAAAGATAGCACATGTAGAAATTAATTCAGTGTAAAGTATTCTAAGGTTTACTCATTGTGGATAGGTCAATTTCCATATTCATACTTGGATAACAATTATGGCAAGTAGTTCAGATTTTAATGCTTAAATTAGACATTAAAGCCACAGTCTCGTCCTTGTGTTTCTAGGCTTATGTCCACCCATGTTAGTCTAAAAATGTGTTGTGCAACATTATAATGTAAATCGGCAACGTCATTGGTCACATCTTGCATTTGGCGCAGGGGTCAGACAACCTATTTTTTCAAACGCCGACATGGTCTAAATTTGTCAAATTGCAAATGTGTCCAGGCCTAAAATGGCCAAACTATACGATAAGTGGGAGCATGAGAGAATATAGATAGATGATTAGCATTTTGTCAGGCTTTGTAGTAAGAACCCCCATGTCTTGATAATGGACTCATCTAGGTATATATTTATAGTGGATACATCCGGATCATTCCTTTTCCGCAGAGGTGGAAGGTAACACCGCATGAACGGGTTGTGATGGTGACACTGTAACACAGGGGGGAGGATTTTGAGAGCTGCTTGGCATTCCTGAAGTCCATGACAAACTTTTTCTAGCTTTACTGTAGGTAAGCAGATTGGACCTATATTTAAAAAGTCAGGGCGGAATGACCTGTTTTCCTCCATACAGTGCCATAGTAGATAGCGCCCCCCCCCCACCCCCCCCCCCCCCCCCCATTTCCTATCACAATTTCCCCGGAGTGTGGGTCCGTGCTCCTTTTTTGACTCTCATAACCAGCATAAAGCTAGGCATAAAATTCAAAAAGGTAAATGATTCTGTTACATTGGAGAACTGCAAGAAAGCGGAATTAAATTGGCAAATAAAAATAAAAATGTTGTCCTCATATGATTCCTTTTTGATCGAATGTAATACTAACTGCCATTAACTTCTTTATGCTTCATCCTTTTTCTCAAGTCTTTCACATATATATAGCACTAAAAATACTTGTCTTCAAGTTAGATATGAGGAACAATTTACTAAATTGATACTGAATCTTGATTTACAGAAAAGGTTTTAACACCAATACCAAAGTGATAATAGGAGAAGGATCGCAGTGCTCTCCATTTCACAAGGGATTCTGGGAAACGCCAAATGAGTGAGTTTTCTATTAATTATTAAAAGTTAGTTTCCAACACTGCTACTGTGCTAGGGTGTAGAGTCATTATGGGCCAGGTCACTTATGGGCCAGGTCACTTATGGTCCACTGCAAAGTCGTTATGGGCCAGTGTACTTATGGGCCAGGTCACTTATGGTCCACCTCAAAGTCATTATGGGCCAGTGCACTTATGGGCCACTATATAGTCATTATGTTCCATTCTTAAAGTCATTATGTCTCACCCTGGAGTTGTGCTAGCTGAAGTAGGCTCCTATGTATAGAATCGATATACCTATGTGAAAAGGAATTATAGAAAATAAACGGCAATGACAATTTTCAGAATGATAATTACACACAGAAAATACAATTGCATCGTATAGCTTTATGCAATTGGAATGCCCTATAGCGTCTCTGTGCATGTGGGCCGCCCTGTGAGCAGTTCTGGACTCCCAGAGCTTGCAAAATCCTCCCACAACCACTGGGACTGCCCAGGGCGTCCCTGCCATACAGGCCTGCCCTCTGAGAAGTTCTGGGCTCCCTGAGTGACTCAGAGGCCCCCCAATGCGACTGGACTAGCCCAAGGCGTACCTGTGCGACAGGGCTACCTGTTGAGCAGTTCTGGGCGTCCTGAGTGACTCAGAGCCTCCCCAATGCGACTGGTACAGCTCAGGGATGCCCTGGGCGATAGGGCTACCAGTTGAGCAGTTCATGCCACCCTGAGGGCCTTAAATATCGGGCTCTGGTCAGTCAGTCTTCTCTACAACTTGATCCAGTGATGATGTCTTCAGCAGGATGCTGCACGTTTTGCAGCAAGGAGCTGCATTATGGTCACAAGGTCTGTTCTGACTGTGACTATGACCATGTCATTTTGATGGATTATGTAATATGCCGCTGATGCTTGTACTATGTTTTTTTTTGTACAAACTGATTGCAATGGTTGCAACTCTGAACCAATAAAATACTATTTTCTAAAAGATATTTCCTGAGTTTTTTTCATTGCCAAATCAAGATGTAGAAAAAATAAGTTTCTATTCTGTGGTTGTTTTCATGGCAAAAGATAGTACTGCCAAGTTGGCCCCTAACAACTTCCCTGGTGGACCATAATGACTTTCCATATGGACCATAACAACTTACCATGTGGACCATAATGACTTTAGCTGGACCATAATGACTCTTTAGGTGGACCATAACAACTTTTTGGGTGGATCATAATGACTTTTTGGGTGGACCATAATGACTTTTTAGGTGGACCATAATGACTCTTAAGGTGGCCCATAACGACTGGCCCATAACTGTCATGGCCCATAATGACTATACTTCTGTGCTAGACAAGTCCTACTAGAAAAGGCTTTGTCCCCTTTTCAACTCAATTGTTTGAAGCCGTGACTGAATTTCTGAATCGTGAACAAGTTCAACAAGCGGAAGAGTAAACTCAACCGAACCAGTGAGGCCTGATGTTGATTCATTCAGACAATGATTCATTACCATTCGCCATTGGCACATGACACAGGGATGAAAGTGCCCACATGCTGTGCCTGGCCCCCAACCCCTGTCCTTGCCCCAGATCAGATAGCCAGCTGGTTTCCAGACACCACTGACCACAGGGTTATCCATGAGGGGGACTACAAATCCAGAATATGAAAATATAAATATTTCATATGGAAAAACACATTATATTAGTCTGCGAAATTGGCATTCTTTTCCACTGGCCCAGGAGCACGCAAAGACATAAGTATATTAAATTTCCTAAATTTCTCTAAATTTGTCACTTGCCCAGCTTTAATTTTACTAGCCTTTAGGTCCGGGCCAGTGCCAATTTCGCAGACTGTCAGATATACTCATATTTATATTGATGTTAAGACTCAGAATGAAAAATAAATATGTGTGCTCAGTAACTTTATATTCTGACAGGATATCTATTTTTAACATAAAGTTTGAACAAAATGTTCTGTGAATCAATGGGTGCAATGGGACCCCCACATGAAGCCCCTCCCTCTAATTTCTCCTTTTCCAAACTGGAAAGGGGTTTCAGTTACTGTAGGGTATACGTGAGTAGTTATGCCTCAGGGTTCCAGTAAAAACTTAAAAGACTAAATTGCTATCATTGAGAGGACTGCAGGTGAGTGGCAGAGAACAAGGGTCTGGGCCCTGTCCCAAACCCTACCTTATCTGATACACTATTGATTGGTAAAAATAAATTTCATATATATTTGTATTTTTGTAATACTAAATAGGTGGGGGGGGGGGGGGGAGAAAATGACAATTAACTTATATTTTGAGAAATAACTGGCCGCCATGAAAGTAAAAAAAACAACAGGAAATCCAGGAAAAACTGGATGACTTTCATCTCTGAATTCTGACACCTGTCCTCCCTCAATAAATCATACAACCACTGCAACATCGTTTTGATTATGTAACTGTTGCCTGAAAATAATATGCTTGCTATGATATTGATTGAAATCTGCCAGGCTGTTGACTGAATCATTCAGTGAATGTTGTTTATTTTCGTCCCTCAAGTCGTGATCGCTGACAAGTCCTTTTGTCAGATTTTGTGTCGCAAAATCAAAACAAACACTTACCGTGCCAGCCAGACCTCCAATTATGCAGCCCATGATGGACTGGTGATATCAAAACAATCCTTGGGATGTACTTCTTCTTCCGGACGAATTGGATTGGACGATTCTTGCTAGATTTCAGATTAATTCGACTTCTTTTCTGGCGATCGAGACGTCTTCTCGGAAAAATGACAGGAAAGATGGCGACTGGAAAAGTCCGATGACGTCATTAGCCTTACAATATCATGTGACCATGATGTTGTTCTGCGATTTCCCAAAGATAATCAAATAAATTCTAAAGTATATAGCAGAGAATCCATCTTTAATATTTTATACATATTATTATCTATAGGTTTTATATAAAATCAGACAATAATGCTTTTCTACTTTGTAATTACAAATTATCGCACCTGAGGGTTTGAGACTATTCCAGCCATTTAGGAAAGCACGTAACGGGCCAATATGAAATAAACTTAAATGCTTGTAGTAAATTCACAGAATGATATAAGAACTTAGACATGACATGACAATCATGACATATAGTTACATTTTTTGTACTTTTATATACTCTAGTAAGAAACATTAGGCAATAAATATGTTACGAAATGTATTTATCATAATTCATTTCGGATCCCATTTATCCGAGTTACGTTTTCACACTTGCTCTAATGATGGCGGTCAGTTTGCAATGTGTCTGCAAGTGTCAAAAAGAACATGTCAAATGGACTATCCTGTGAAAATGACAACATAATAAGGTTTGTCACTTCTTAACCATGTCGATATTTCCATTTGTGTGAAGCCTGTATTGCTAAGAATTCGCTGGCAACACAGTGTTTTGCAATCAGCGAAAGTTGCTTGCTGAACTCGTCGTCGAGAAGGACCAAATTTTCTGTGTTTACAATTCTCACTAGATCTACCACTGACACTGTACCAGCCCCAGTACCACGGATATTATGATGTACAGTGTTTTAAGCATCTGAGGGCTAACTAAATTGGACTGACAAAATGCCTGGAAAAACTATAGAAAATAATAAAATAATGGTTATACGTCGTTCTATAATGAGTGAATTTCCAACAAATTAGGAAATATAATATCATAGACTGATAGAAGATAGATCTAGAATTTAGAAAGTAACGTTTGTCTAGGTAACTTGGAGAGTTTTCAAGGGCCAAACCGAGATTCATGGGATTATAAACTTATAACCATCTGAAAGGGCATAAAAAGAACGAGAGTGGTATTTTGATCTCCTTACTTGATGCATTATTTGATTTTTTTTTTTTTAGATTTTTCTATAGAGTCTATCTATTATTTTGGAATTATTTCAAGAAATGCAATGAAAAACAAAATCTTAGTGCTATTAATGTAATAAAAGAAAATCCAAATCTGAGAATTGTACACATATGCCTACTGAGTTATAGGGCCAAAAAAATTAGTTGTGTTCAGGTAACAGGTCAAATAAAATTGGCTGGATCTAGGTAGATTTAGGTCGATTTTTATCACTTTTATGTCGATCATTATATTTTTTTTTATGAAATGTAACATTCTCTTATTTTCATAAATCCTTTTCCAGTTTTTTGGCTTCAAATGA
Source organism: Lepidonotus clava (assembly GCA_936440205.1). Taxonomy (NCBI): domain Eukaryota; kingdom Metazoa; phylum Annelida; class Polychaeta; order Phyllodocida; family Polynoidae; genus Lepidonotus; species Lepidonotus clava. The sequence continues at coordinate 15,223,003 of OW387138.1, forward strand.
AAACTAGGCCCTAGGATCTATAAGAGGAGAGGGATACATATTTAGTTTTCCAGCCAATTTAGTAATTCCCGGCCCCATTCTCGGATTCGGGACCCCCTCGTTGCCAGGTGTCAGGCCTTATCTCCGCCATTTTCTTTGGTGACAACAAGCCCATGGATACCACTGATAAGGCATGGGGAAGGGAGGGCGGGAAACACACATATAGTGAAAAAATAACCTTAAACAATTATTAAAATTCTAAAATTTTCACAATATATCATTGCATAAGTAATTAAGAATATATCTTTACAAGAAGGTTCTAGCCTTCTTAGATCCTTCACAATCTTGAAAAAAGGGTTACTTAACCATTGAGCCTATGGGGTTGTATTCACCAACGTTCACACCTTACTGTAGCGCCATCTACAGCAAGTACCCGGATTACCGAATCCGAGAATGCAGTGGCCTGAGTTCTCCAGCAGCCCGACTTTTCTCGTCCCACTTTCATCAGCGGCCCAACTTCTCCAGTATTCATAATCAATAACTGAATTAGGTCAACAAAATAAAAAGATGAAAGCCCTAGTTCGAGTTTGGACAATACGAGGTTTAATCAATTTCAAATCAAATGAACTCTGCTTTCTGTTCATCTGTAATTATTCTCTCGAAATGTTACCATTATAATGGGAAAAATTGACAGGGTGACACAGACATTTCTTAAATTCGACATGGCGAACCAGCCGTTTTTTAAATTTGACTGGCAACATAGCAACTAAGAGACAAATGACATTGTCCTTTTCTTAAATTCGACATGCAACAGGAGCTTTAAAAAAATAGTAACATGTGACAGGGCCAGTTCTTGAATTCAACATTTAACATGGGTCTAAACTGAGATATATGGGCAGGTGACACAGCCATTTTTTAAATTTGACATGCGACACAGCCCCCCCCCCCCTCCCAATCCATACCCCAATGTTATTCCATTTGAGTTCATATACATCTGATGTTTTGAGCATGTTTACCAATGAGAAAACATCTTGTATATTTCATTTCTTTTTTCCAAAATCATTTCCTTCTTCTGCTCTTCATTTCAGATGGTGTAGCACCTCTAGGAGCCTCTTTCCTGTAGATCTGCAGTACCATCCTCTTTACTGTTAGAAGATCAAAACTAAGGAGTAGCTCCATCTTGGATTAACTGGAGTCAAACCTATTGAGATTATACAACTAGATCCACAGATCTCCTCATCACCAAGAACTAGGTCAACACTTGTTGCTCATCACATGGAAGCCACAGGTCATTGCTCATCAGTAGCTTTGGGGAAAAAGGTCATTACTCATCACCAAAAAACTGCGTCAAAGGTATTAACTCATCCTCAAGAACTGCGTCAAAGCTTATTGCTCCCTTGAGCAAGTGAGACAAAGGTCGTAACTCATCACCTAGACGTGGGACAAAGGTCATTGCTCATCACAAGGAAGTGCGATAAAGGTCGTAAATTGTCAGAATCGGGTCAAAGGTGATTGCTCATCAATAAGAAGCGGATTATAGGTCAGCTCGATGAGCTGAATTGAGAACGGTAAGTTTCCTTTAGGAATTGCTTATCAACTGGTCTCTTGGGAAATGCTTCGAACAACCACACTACATTCTTACACACTTTTTAAAATTTCTCAAATTGTAATTTTGTAGGCATAGGCATACCATAATCTGAAATATCTGGGACCTAGGTAAGACACTAAGAGACTTTATTATATCAGATTTGGACCTCTTATTACCGGTATTTGAATTTATATTTCACAGTTTTAACTCTTCAAACCCTGGAGAATAATCAGAGCACATCTTCATTCTACATTTCTAATAACATTTCCTCTCAATGCATTTACAATTTTCTAGTATCTATTTAACAGTAAGCTGCAATAACCTTAAAGAAAGAATTGTACCTGGGTTTCATTCATAAAAAGTGGTCAGTTTGTTCGAAGCCTTTTCAGAGACTTATAACGTTCCTTTGATATTGCATGAAAACTTGCTGTTTGACTCCCTCTGACCTCGTCATATTTCTCAGTCTGAAATATATAGTTTGTTGTGAATCAAATCTGGAGACTACTTTGCTAGGCCTACAGGTCTAGCTAAATGAGTCAAAGTCTATCCATACCTTCATATGTATACAACCATATACGTGTATCAGACTTCATTCAATATAGGACTTACTACAGAAATAGCCCTATATCTTTCAATGTGAAAATACAATGATATTTTCACAAGAAAAAAAATGCATGTCATGTCAGTATTATCATCCTAGTACAATTCTCCAGTAAATATTGTTTGGTGACCCTTGTGTGACTGCAGCCTTGATAACCTGTGTCTATTTTGTAAATCTGGTTTAGCTACAATGCCTCGTCGGAAAGTGCGACATGGGCGCGTCAGACGCTACATGGTAAGGAGTTAAGGCCTGTCCCCAGCACCCCCTCTGCCCCCCTAGCATTAATCTAGGCTCTCCAGGGTTGCCACAGAGAATTGTAAAGGGATATAAGATCAAGGAAAACTGTGGGAAATATTTAGATTTTTGGTTCTGTATAGAAAACTGATAGTTTGAAAGATTCCAGAGAAAAGTCATGGATATCAGAGGGAATGAATTTCCTAATTTTAGTCTTTTGTTTTTTGTAAAGTTGTAAAGAATCCCTTAAATGTTTTGAAAGTGGTAAAGAATCCCTTAAATATTTTGCATGGTTTAACCCGTTGAAAAGAAATCTGACATTTGAAAGTAAAAAAACACAAGAAATGAAAATATAAATCGGCCGTGTTCATTATAAAAGAAATGGATAGATTTTAAATGATAGATACATAAATATTACTTTTTATTTCATATCACAATGATTCCCAGCATATTAAACCTTCTATTTCATTAGTCATGAAAACAAAAAATAGATTTTATTTGTATTAAAGAGGAAAGTCGGGTGAATTTCGATTTCTCTGTTGTGGCAACCCTACAATACTGTAAGATTAAAACCACTCTCACTATAACTGTTACGTATCAAATAATTTTAGAGCTGTTCCCATAACTGCTAATTTTCATTTTTACCCCTTTTTGTGGGTGACTGGGTTCATAAGTGCATTGACTACTACCATCTTACTTCGTTTGATGATTAACAGGTCCTAGGCCACTCTTAAATATAATGTTGTTTCTGGTGGACCGAGTTTTAAAAAGAACGGCTATGGGCCAATGGGAATATTTTTCTTCTATTTTTTATTCTTTTGTTTGTTTTTGCTATTATTTTTGTTAGGAGATTTTTTTTTTTTTTTTTTTTTTTTTTATTTCGCAAAAAAGCAGTTAGACAATTCTCAACGCTAGGCGCTGATTTTCAGAATTATACACTGGCTTCTATCAAAGGTTGAATATAACTGTAACATTAGCGGCAACAGGTGTTTAGCAATATAAAAATTCATATACAATTTAATAATAAATACATTTAATGAAATAAAGGATATGAAGGAGGAGGGGGGGATGAGACAAGGATAATACAATTATACAGTTTATGTTATACCAAGATATGCCTTACATCTAAATTTAAATTCAACGTAGGAACCCGATTGTTGTATTACAGCGGGAGCTTCATTCCACATAGTGCTACCAGCATAGATAGGTGATGAGAATGTCTTTGTTAAGACCACTTCAGGGACCTTTAAGACCAATTTAGCAAATTGCCTTGTAGGCAAATCACGATCATCAATATAAAGAGGATCAGAGGATCTTTTATACATTAGTCCCATCAAATGTAATGATCTTCTTTGCTCAAGATTGCCCATACCAACTCGACGTATCCTCTCTGTTTTGTCAATTTTATCACCAAATATGATTCTAGTAAATCTATTGAACATAGCCTGGAGACGATCCTTTTTTTCATTAGACAATAAAATATAGTAAAAATCATTGTAATCAAACAATGGTAAAATTGTTGTTTTGAACAAATATAAAGCAGTTTCAGTTGACATGAGGTATCTGATTTTTGGAAAAGTTACCTTTTTTGCAGCGAGAGAACCTATGATCTTATTGTATTGGGCATCTCCTGAGAATTTCTTATCTAACATGGTTCCCAAATAGTTGAGATAACTAATATGTTTGAGATAGATACATCCCCCCCCAAAAAGGGATAAATTTAGAGTCATCAATAAAATACTTATTCAGGCGGTCCACCGAAACAAACGTTTTTTTAGGCTGGCCTAATACTCGCATGATGGTTGGGATATTTTCTGAAAGACCTAAATCCTAGCTTTGCCTGGCACGGACATTTGGTATTGAAACTGTTGCTACCGGTATATATGAATCTTCCTACCGTAAACCTTGTTAAAATCTTCCTTCTGTGAATCCTTTTGCTACAACTTTATATGTTTTGAATGGAGATCCCATTAATGATTAAACATTTTTATCATTTTTGGGGAGTTTGGAAAAATGTGATTGTAAAAATTCTGCATCTCGGTACTTTGTTTCACAAAATGTATTTTGCTTTTTACACAATTTTAACGGTGTTTTGGTCATAAATTTAAATTTGAATGCGTGTCGGTACTTATTCTGTCAACGAAATGGCGTGTAGATTTTATTCCAGCTTACACTTTGAATAATCTTTTTGGGTGTTGGAAAACATTTAAAGTTGATTTCAGTGTTTAATATTGAATACATTCCTCGTCGATATCGCTATCAATATCTTCTTAATTTTTTCCCTGATGTTGTCCATATTCGATTTTCTTTTCATGAATAGATAGCAAAACAGTTTCCCAGGCGTGGATCCAGAGTCAGTCATCTAGTTGTGTGTGTGGGGGGGGGGGGGGGGCCCCCCCCCCCCCGCCGCCCCAAATAAAATATTGATAGAAATCAACAAAGGTACATTATTCAAAATAATTTCCACTCACTCTAGTGGGGCAAATTTGCACGCCCCCTCCTGGATCCACCACTGGTTTCCTCAAACAAAATATATATTTGATAAATTTCTTTTGAAAATGATTGAAGTCTTACGTTAAGAATCAAATAGAAATAAGTTGTATTCTGAGTCAACAGTGTGCTGCGACTTCCCACGTTTCACTTCATTCCCTGTTCGCAATAGCTAGAATAAAGTAAAGAAAAATATGAAAATGTCGGTCTAATATAACGACTGAGAATGTTAAAACCAGAAGTCTACCAGCTTGTAAATATTGTTTTATTCTGTGGTATCCCTGCAGAGCCTCTATCCCGTGCTGCCACCTACCGTTACTTTCTGCAACCAATCCCACCACATAAACCTCCCTGTTGTAGACTAGAATCACCATCGTTAGATATTAGGCCTAAAATGCAGCCCCAGGAGTCAACAATTATACCAGAGATGACTATTTTCTCTTTTTCTTTTAAGATTCCCTACTTTTTTTCTTTTAAGATTTCCTACTTTTTCCCTCTTTTTTTAAATCCATTGCATACCAATTTATTCTTTCATCACTCACTCTGATATCTATATTGCTACTACGTTAATTTAGTTTTAAAGTAGACTCGAACACTTTTGTTACAGACTGTTTTGAGTTCATAAACATTAATTATTGTATAAGAAAATAAAGTCATTCAGTTTAATTTCGTCCAGATGCACATGAGAGAACAGGCATAAATTTCAGAAGGGTTGATTTGGCTCCTACTTGCTTCTGAAAATAAAGTAGGAAGAGTGGCATCATACTTTTCCATGAGGGCACCCTAAAAAAGAATTGTTGTTTCCTGTCCAGCGCTCGACTGACTTTTTGAGGGCCGACTAGAGACTTTTTTTCGGATTTTTTTTTAGTTTTTATAAATGTTTTTTTTTTTTTTAATTTTTTAACAAAAGCCCCAACTGGGTTTTTTCCTGCCCACCCGCTGGACAGGAAACAATATTTTTTAAGGGTGGTCTGAGTCCATTGTGGCATCTCTGTATCCTGATAATGATATAGATAGAAAGTACAATGGAAAAATGTTCAAGTATGAGCAACAAAGATTCCGACTTCACTGCCTCCACATGCTTGGTTTGCTAATTCCTAGTACGCGATTTAGTTGCAATAATCCCTTCCATATTAGAGTAACCGTAGTGGATTGCCGTTGGTTTTCTTGGTTTGATAAATGAGTGTTACAAAATGCGCTGTGTGGTTCCTAAAATGTGGTTCGGTTTTTTTTTTATCTATAACATGAAAACCGTTAACTAATGCTAATTCAGTGTTTGTTAGATTATGTGGTTATTATATCATATCATAAACATGTGAAAATTTAAGGTGAAGGATACACTGTATTCGGCCAAGGTATCCTTGTAGTAGCCGACTTAGAACATTTACCTTTACTATAAAAGCTCGTGGAGTTTGGTGTTTAACTTCACTTTTATTCTACTTTACTATCTTAGTATATATTATCATATTGTGAAATCTAGTTTGTGTGTGGTAGGAATGAAGACTTGAAGACAGGCATTGTTGCGTTTCTATAATTTGTTCAGCATCAGTTTCGAGTGGACCCCGACGCCTCTATACTACATGATATTTACACAGGATTCCACACTAAATATCTTGCGATTTACATTTTTCGTGTATAATTTATAATGTGTGTGTGTGTGCGTGCGTGAGTGAGTGCGTGCGTGCGTGCGTGCGTGCGCGCTTGTGTATGTGCATTGTAAAATCTCCCTAACACGGATCAATGAATATTTTTCAGATATTTTGGAGGGAAATATGTCTTAATATTCTTATATATGGGCCCTAGTCAGGAAAAGGGTAGAGCCCCAGATATTTTGGAGGGAAATATGTCTCAATATTCTTATATATGGACCCTAGCCAGGAAAAGGGTAGAGCCCCAGATATTTTGGAGGGAAATATGTCTCAATATTCTTATATATGGGCCCCAGCCAGGAAAAGGGTAGAGCCCCAGATATTTTGGAGGGAAATATGTCTCAATATTCTTATATATGGGCCCTAGCCAGGAAAAGGGTAGAGCCCCAGTGCATTAGCTTAGGTAAAGCACCATCAAGGTTTGTTGATCCCCAGTCAATATCAATTACCGTGTATACGATGGGAACCATCAGCTATACATACATACTGGCAAACAATGTTAATTCCGTGGCACTAATATTTCGCGAAAAATTTCACATCAATTTCCTAGTTATCCAGTATACATATGAAAAATTTGTTATTGTGTGATAGTTTGTCAAGAATTAGAGCTATGAGTTATTAGGGCTATGAATTATAGCTGTGTAATTTGTCCGAAAATCTAATTTTTGAAACTTTAAAATTTGCGGCGCCCAGTAGCCCAATGGTCAGGTATAAGGTGTGTCGACTATGTAGGTAAACTAGTTAAGGAAGCTGTATTACCAATTGTATTATATGGGATTAGTGTCTCTGAAACCAAACAGGAAAATTACGATTGGAAGAATTTCTAAGTAAGAAAAGTAGTCCTTTGCTTCAGGGGCTTTTCATTAATATGGACATAACAAGGGGGTTTGTGGGGACGGCCTGGAAGCTTTGGAAATGTTTGTATGGTCCTGTGCAATGTAATCCAATGCACTCTTGAGCCCAAGCGGTTTGGGGGCTTTCTGAATTGTTCTTAGATGTGCGAACGCACTTAATGGAAGGCCCGTTCATAACGTTTTATTTAGATAGACATCCCTTTCAGTAAATGTCATAATATATCTGTGGTAGTAAGAATCTCTTTACCAAAAAGTTTATTGACCTTGTAATTCACATTAAATACTTTGATGAGGTTTTTAATTAGTATTTTAAAATATTAACGATAGTGGTTTATTTGTAACAAACAATACATGAAAATAACACTCTTTTTCCGTCCTGAATTAATCTCCAAGAAGAAGAAAAAAGAGAAAAAAAGTCTCCAAGAAGATGTCAGGTTTGGATATAACTAGGTTGGCCATGTCTCAGCCCACATAATTATACTGGTACATTTCTCCCCAATTTAACTTGGTATGACTATGACCGAAGAAACTTTACAGCCTCCTTGTCAATAACAATGACAAGTTGAGATAGTATGCGTTGTCTCAACAGTGAAAATGTTCTTGACATAATAATTTGCACTAGTATGACATCTGTCATTCTCCGTCTATGTTGATAGCTCATATATATTTCTAAATTGTGACCATCAATTTGGGGAAATTATATCGGGTATGCTCCAGTAAGGCCAGTCAAATTTATAACTCTGCAAATGTTAACCAAAGGAGTAACGCAATAATATAAAAGGAAAATTCCGTACATATTACATAAGAAATATGCATATACGATGTTTCAATAAGATACAATTCATGAAATTGTTCCAAAAAAAAGATTAAGTAGGATATTTGCGCCGTATACGTATAGAATCTTCAGTAAGTTAAAAAAAACTACTCAGATTTTATTCGGGATTGCCCTCAGTGTACGTGCACCCCGTTAATATATTTACTCAAGTTAAGGAGATATGATCGATATGACTTCCAGTATGACTGCAGCATTTAGTGGTAGTTGACATAGCCAGTTCATGGCTATGTGGGCAGTAGATATATATGTATATACTGTAAACGCATTAATTTTCAAAGCGTACGCATTTTCGCGCATTATGTGCATTACTCATTACCAATGCACAGGAAAATGGTGTGAGGGAAAAATTAAACCACTATGGAAGAAACATAATCAACTACAGTATTTGCTAGATTTGTTTTTATTACGGGAAATAACTTAGCACACTGCACTATATAAGCAAAAACTGGACTCCGCGAAATTATATATATACATGTCATAGACAGGTGCTAGGTCATGCAGTGAGCCAGAGTGGTTGTCCATTTCGTTGAGAGCAGTGTAAATTGACTTGGGCTGCCTGGCTCCATCTCTGCAGATATAAATGATGGGTAGTAGAATTGTTACAGGTTGCTTCGTCGGGCCTTCTCTGCATCTTGCTGGATTTTTTAATAGGCGATCCTCCGGGAGCCTATTACTGGGCCTTAAGTCACTTGCATCAGTTGTGATGTCACACAGACCTTTTTGGACAGTGGTTTTCCTATAGTATTGGTTGTCTGTAATGTCATTTTGTCACCAAATTCGGAGGTAAAGTTTACTGTACAATTTTATTGAAAACATAAAAGCACTATTGGAAAACACTTCAACATTTGAACTTGGGCATACTGAAACAAACTATTTTCTCAAAGCATGATGGATGAGCCTTTTTTGTTAGTGAATTTAAATGTTCTTGCTGCTTTTATGTTAGCATTTCCAGGTTTCAGTAGATCAAAGGCCCAGACTGTTTATCAACAATTAGGAAGGCATGTGTGTTAATTGATCTAGCACATGATGCCCTTGGGGGCAATTGATCTGGCACATGTTGCCCTTGGGGCATGGGTGTTTTACTGATGTTTACACTGTTTATCTTATACAAACAATCATCCTAGTGAATCTGGCACATGTTGAAATGGGGGCATGGGTGTTTTACTGATGCTTACACTGTTTATCTTATACAAACAATGACCCTAGTGAATGGTCATTTGGTAAACATGTATACTGAAAATAACTTAGTTTAGACAACCAAATCAACCAATACCATTTACTTATCTCACTACTTTGCATGGTTTTGACATGTGAAATTTGTTGGTTTGTTTCTACTTTTTCATAAGTTCTTTTGTTTAAGCTAAATTTTGCACCCCCCCCCCCTCTTAAATGAGTCAAAACTATTTAAAATTCAATTACATTACCAAAAATTAATAATATTTAATATTTTAGCTACCTGGCCAAGCAATTCCAGTCAAACACATTAGATTCTGTGGTACAAGATTTTCTATTAAGTCAAAGGCCTATAATATTGAGTTCTAAATGAATTGGTTTGCCCAGGAAATAAATTCAAAATTTTGTTTTGATTTAAAATTATGACAAAAAATTGAGTTCAAACCCTAGATACAGGGATCGCCGATTGGGTAGCTAGGCTATTAGATGGCCGGGCTCGTGCTTCTTGTTTTTTCTTTTTTTTCTTTTTTTTTCTATAACAATTTGCACAACAATCTTTATCTAGCGACGGTCGATTTCAGCGTGATTTCGGTGTATCTGAAAACCTTAGTCTAAGGAAAGATAGAAAACTTTTACAACGGCCCAAGATCTGCCGTAAAATGGTACGGATGGTTGGCAACACTATCAGATTTTTGTGTTAAAATGATAGGCCAAATTAAGGGAAAGCAATTTTTTAGTCATCCTTGATCGATCAAACTTTCCCAGTACCTCCCTAATTGTGTAGTTCAGAAAGTCCCTTAGCGTTCGAAAGAGCTACCAAAACATAGGTGAAAAAATATAACAGTAACGAAATTATCTTCCCAGGGTGTCCTTTTTTCCCGTCCATAAATTGCTGTTAGAAATCAATGTCCTACCTGCGTTTTTTACCAAAATAATTGGTTGACCCAATGTTCCCAGGGACTTTCCCCTAGATGTCACCTTTTATGACAAGACTACTACATCAGGGATTCCTGCCTGGGAAATTGGATCCACGTGTCATATGGTGGCCACACACCTGTACAAAACACCAATTAATTATACATGTGTGCTTATTGGGAACCATTCGCAGGTAGTGGTTAGCAATGCCTAATTGTTCTCGTTGGTGTAGACGTACAGGTATAGGACACTACTAGTTTAAGCCTCATACCGACTAGGCAAATGTGACTAAAGTTGGCCGACTCATTGGCGTTAAAATTGGCCGACTCTTCTAGTAGAGTTGGGCTCTTTTAGTGCAGACTTGTTTCAAAATGTATATTTCAATATTACATACTGACTGGTGATCTGAATCGGTGCTAAATTGGCCTATTCTATCGCCGATCAGTCAGACGACTTAGTAAAATTCGCCTAGCGGATATGGGGCTTAATACACAGATTCCCACACATTTCTATGTCAAGCATAGAAGCATATTCTATGTAAAAAAATAAATAAAAACAGTTGGGAAAAATCGGTGTTAAGCCATAGAGATAAGGTGAAGAGCTGGGTTAAGTGTGCTGTCTTTAACCGAGCGGAGAATTAACTTTACAAGATAACGACAAATAACTTGAATGACAGAGAATTTACCAGCTCATGAATTATCTCATAAACGTCAAAGATTCTTCGAGGTTTACTGTCTAAGTACAACTACACACGCACGCATGCACGCATGCACGCACGCGCACACACACCCTGATGGGATGAACTATTAGCATAAAAGACACACAAATAGAGGCAACATGCCAGATAATGAATGCCAGAATTATATATATTTTTCTTTCGGCTGCAACAACAAAAGGTGAAGGTAAACATAAACTGTCATCCAACATACTTGCCACATAAAGAATGACAGAATCTTAACTGTTAAGAGGAGTATTAATAGAGTACCCCCTGGGCTTCACCTGAAATGCCCTCCAGGGTCTTCACCTGTACCCCCCACCTGGCTCATGAACCTTCCCATGGCCCCATTACCTTTACTCCAGGGTTTGCTGGCACCCCTAAGCAGTATTCAGGGTACCAACCGCACAAGGAAAACAGGGAAAATGGCTAAACACAGGGAATTTGCAAATTTTGCCAAAACACAGGGAAAACACAGGGAATTATATTTGGCAAGGTTCTGTAATTCCTGATTCTCAAGATATTAGGGATTTGCCTTTTTGTTGTTGGGTTATCCAAATTATTTCTGCACACAGAGGCTTTTAAAATTGAATAATTTGCTGTATATGACACAGGGAAAAATTGCCACGGGACAGGGAAATCTCAGAGAAAACACAGGGAATTTGAAAGCTAGAAACAAGAAAGGATTAGAGCTGGGTTTAGTAGTATAAATGGGTTTAGTAGTATAAATGTACCAAAGATGGGCTCAGAAAGTAGCATGAAAGTACAAGAGTTAAGCTAGGAGAATGATATGTGTCACAGTAGCATGGTTATATCATGTGTTGGCTAGTAGCGTGAAAATGTCAAATGGGCTAGTAGTACTGTATGAAATTATCAGCGATGGGCAAGTACCGTTAAACCCCTAATTTAAGCCGCGGCTTAAATAAGGGTTACTCTCTAAAATAAGAGACTGTAAGGCCTCCACTTTTAGGGTGCGGCTTAATTTAGGGGTTTATATAACCTTGAAACCAACGGCATTCATGATAAATATTATGAAAATATTACCCAAGCATAAATCCAAAAGTTGGGGTGCGGCTTAAATTAGGGTTCGGCTTGAATTAGGGTTAGGATGAATATGTAACAGGAAAGGGCTGTTTGCATAAAAGAAATAGGGATGAACTTTAAGTATTTCAGAAGCAAGGGTGGGCTATTAGACAGAAAGTAATAGGGCCCCTTGCTTTAATGTTAAACCATAAAATTCCCCCTTCACTTTCTAAATCTGTTTCTAAGACGTAAAATCTTGTCTTAATACTTATAGGTTTCTTTTCAAATAGAAATCAATGAGTGCATAATAGGGATGGCACAGAAGGTCATGTTTTTGATCTCGAAAATGAGAGTTGCATGAGAATCTTAAACGCGTGATGAAACTAGTGCTCTTTGGTGATAAAACAGATGTGATCCTAAAAGTGGTATTACACTTCACAACTTGAGCTGCAATATGAAGATGTCGCAGAGAAGTCACAGATATTTGAGATAAGATTCTTTGTTACACATATGTGAGATACTCCGAATTGCTAGTTATTAACAATCATATCACTGCTATATGTGAGTTGTTTATACTGTCCTATAGCGTAATACCACCTTTACATTATTGTTCATTGTCTGTAGTTTTATGTCAATATGTCAAAATGATAGCTGTAGGAATATCGACTTTAAAAGGTTCCAAGTTCTCCTGGCAGCGACATTATGTGTATTCTAACACCCTTTATTAGTGTATATTACAAGTGTGAATTGTACAGCAGTCGAGAGTTACCTCCAAAAGTGCATGAGTCATGGTTAAAAAGCAATTAAGATTTTCATTAATAGTTGGATTTGTGAGAAAAACATAATTCTACAAATAAACAAGTTGTCAAAACAGGATGGCAGGAAATCATCAGGTCAGCTTTTTTACAGGAATTGGTATAAACGCTATACCATGTAGTGAAATACGCCGGATATAAAAGAAGATAATGATAAGAATTTACTTCTTTCTTATCCTTTACTTCATTCACACTATGCGTAGTTTGAGAGGATATTGCCTGTTCCTTACAACATTACCCTTGGCCAATATCCTGTTTGTCATGGAAAAGAGCCACAGGTCTAAGAGTATAAAGCCCATATTCCACTAGCCGATTTTGCTTCCAATTTTACAAATCGCCAGTAGGAATAGAGGTTAATTATTGGCATAGTATGTATCATTGGGAAAGATTTTAAATTCTCTTTCGAATGTTATGTAGGTTTCGTGGATTTTTTTCTTAGTATTTGAGAAAAATCCTAAATTATGAAAATGTGTTTAGTTCTAATCACCTAGTGGATAACAAGCTTTAGCCTTGGTTTTAACTGTGACATCACCCACTGCTGACTGTTGTATGCAATAGTCATAATGGGATGTAATTGAATGATTGACGACACATATTCTACAAAATAAAGACCCCATATGTCCCTGGGACTGACCTAAACATTGAATTTACTTTCTCTTTGTTTTTTTAAGAATTTGCATAATTATGTAATTAATTAGAAAGCCAGAAATCTCATATTGTCTGCTTTAGTGAAACAAAACCTCTTAAATCAGGAAAAACAAAACAACAAGGGTTGAAAAACTGAAAAGAAAGGCAAAATAAGGTTTACCTCTTTTATCTTGGGTCTTGGTCCACTGAGGTAATGTAGATTAATTACCTGTGTATCAGCTTTCAGAAGCTGATCAAAGTCAGCTCTCATCGGTTTGGTCCGGCTCGCTAATACGTGACAGGCGAGCAGAGCAGCTCGTTGGCTATGTGCCTAATTCCCACTTCAAAAAGACTTCTTATAGACCATCTGCAGATATAGTCTCATGAGGAGATTTACTGACATGTCAGTTTTTATATTATCATTGGAAACCTATTTTTCTCGTAGTGGAAAATGATTCAACCTTGTAACAACAAAATGTAAAGAAAATGTTAAGCATTGGAAACCTAGTTTTCTTATAGTAGAAAATGATTCAGCCTTGTAACCAAAAAATGTAAAGAAAATGTTAAGACATTTCTTTCTGACAGGATTATTGTCCGTCTCAACTATTATATGATGTTTAAAATCCTACCTGTATATTACCTACATGGAAGATCACTCTTGTGAATGTGGTTAAATACATTTTTTTTAAATAAAAATAAAATAAAATGGAGACTGCCCAGTTAACTTATAGAATAGAGACCTTTAGATCTAAAACACGTCAGCCAGAAAGGAGAATTTTAATTGGGAGAAATTTGATGCTGAATTTATCCGCCCCGGTGGCTATTTACGAAAGGATATTGTTCCTTATTATGCAGTGAGCCACAGGTGACATTTCTGCAAATAGTCTATAGGCCGATTGTAGAGCTAGAGCCACGAAAGCTGCTGTCACACTACTTCCATTCAGTAAGAGAGTCTTCTTCCTTCCTGCTGGAAATGAAAGGATACAGAGCAAAGTAGATCCATGTAAAGATGAATCAGAAAAACAAGACTTCATGGCTAATTCGTGATAAGACGGAAGTGGGTTGGAGAGGATTTGTTGGACTTTTCAATACAGAAAAATATCTTGCTTGTTCCCAGCAATGCTTATTTGAGCATGGTGGGTTCCACCATTATGCTTTTTTGGTGTGACATTTTCTTTTTTGAGTAATGAAATATTATCATGCTATTAAAATACTTAAAAACTGACATCACTTATCTTTCGAAAAATTCTCAAAGTCAAAATTTATGGGGAGATAAACAACATCCAAGAGCAGTGTTCGAAACGTTTCAGGCTATCAGCCCGGAAGTAGTAAAACCTTTTACAGGTGTGACAAATCCAGGCTGATTTTAATGTAACTTTCTCAGAATTCGTCAGCCCTGTTCGCCAGTGTGGGGCTGACAGGCTGACACTAATTTCGAACCCTGCCAGAGTCATCTGGGGCAGAGGGTGTGGCATAGGAATCAACCCAGCGCTGAACAAGTGGTTCTTTGGGTTCAATTCCCGGTTGGTGCTGGGTTCACTAAAAGATGAGGTACAGCAAAAATGATTTCCAGGTTTTGAGCCCCTGCTGTTTACTCGCCCTATCACCTTCATCTGATAGATACGATCACCAAAGACAGAATTCGTCCCAACCTTTTTGCTTTTGGGGCGCCCTCTAGTGGTTATTGGTAAAGTACGCCCCTAAAGCCTTACTGTCAGCAGTTTTTCATTGTGTAAAATCAGTCAGCCATGAAATCTGTCTATTGTGTGGGCCCCTGCTCAATTTGTGACAATTATAGTTGTGAATACCCCCTTCCCCCTTCCCCCTCCTCCAATTGTTTAATTGGTTTGCCCCTTTTGCACCCACAGGTGGTGGACTGTGGTGCCTCTCTCTTCATTGGTCAATGGTGGTGGTTGTAGTAATAGTAGGAGGGGTAAGAGGTATGATTGACATCCACTCCCCATGGGTCCTATATATAGAGGTATGTCAATTTTGAGAGACCAGAAAGCCCAGGTTGCCCTGAAGCAATATTAATTTTTTGTTTCCAATAAATGAACTCATACATTCAAATCTGACAAATCCTTAGAGTATAATTGTTCTAACTATTTTTTACTGATAAGCATTTAATTTATATTTACTTAATTATGTAATATATATCTTCATTTCAAATTGATTTTTATCCCAATTTTAATAAGGGCAAAAAAGGAATGAGAAATCCAAATATCCTTGGCCTGACTGACTCTCTCACTCTTCCACCTCCCCTTCCCCTTCCCCCAACCCCACCTTCCACCACCCTATGGTGGACACACAGGTGTCAGACCACCTGCCTGACACATTAGGCCAAAGAACAAAAATTGTTGTGTTTAGGTAACATAGGCTGAAAAAATTAGGGTAGGTAGGTTAATTTTTTTCCTTTTTTTTTTACACTTACCCAACCAACCCAAAAAATAAGAGTAGGTTGGGTTACCTGAACACAACTTTTTTTTAAAATTTTAGGCCTTATTATAGTGGGCAGCAAGAGTGGTGCCAGAAGTTATCAATCAAAATAGATGAATATTTTTTTGCCACAAAAGCAAGCTTTTTTAGTCCAGAGGACTGAAAAATATATTTCCTCTTGTTTCACAGTGAATATGACCTTAGTTGTTGAAACTGCATTAAGCATCGATTACTCACTGACTCTGGAATCAACAAACGTAGGTTAACCACACAAAAACCCCTTTTTTGCCCCCACCCCCCACCCGTGCTCTGGTACTGCCATCCAGTCAAAACGATAAGTTGTCCATTGATTCTGATTGGCTGACATTTGAACCCTCATATGACCTATAGGTCCAGTCATTCTGATTGGCTAACATTGGGACTTCCACAGCAACAATACCTTATCATTTTGTAGACAGGCAGCTCCCAAACAGTCATGGGGTGGCAAATGGATTTAAAAGGCTGTCATTTCACCCCATTGCTCACTTGCTAGTTCCTGGTTTGGTGAGTAAATGGGCTGTTCAGCAGAGGCTATTGTTAGGCCTGACTACTGGGAACCAGCCAAACATTGTGTTTGACCCCAGTCAAGAGAGCGACTCAATGACCCCGCTAAGTGACCGGAGCAGCTCGGTTTGCTCGGACCCCGAGCTTGGCGCTGACAGAGGGCAGTTAAGGATGGTCGGTCAGTCGGCTCAACTACTAGTGACTCGAAAAGATTGCTGTCATTATTGGCAATGACTAAATTGGTCTGAGTCCTTATGTTAGTGTGGTTCACACAAGCTGATGATGAATGTGGAGTCTTAACATTGTTCCGGTTGTTTTTTTTAATGTTTTATTTGAGTACAAATTAATGAAAACTGTACAAAGGACTGTTCAAGTCAAATATCTTGATTTCAGGTATCTTTCTAGTAATAGAATTTTTGAAATCTTAGACCCTAAGCAACTGACAAAATTTATCTCATGAATGGTTCTAGTTGTAGGAATAAACATGTTCCATACAAAATATAATAAGTTTTTAAGGGTTAGTTGTTCTAATAATGTCCATGCATAGAGTTATTGGCCCGTATCTGTAACTTAACTTCCCCTATAAGAAAAGCACGTTTCAATTAACCAATAATAACCGGTCACGACTATCGCCAGATAACAATATGGCTCAGAAATGTAAGAAAGAAGGGAACGTTCACTGACAATGCTTTCACGACGCAGAAGATAAGAAATATGAAATCGAGAACATCTGTAAACTAGACCGACCTCGCGACAGACCGTCTGGCTGCGATGGCCTGGGGCGCAGCTCAGACATTGCCTTCTGCTTGCTGATAGTGCACCTTGTCACTGCCTCAGCTGCTGCTACTGATAGTAATGATTCAAATTCCCCTCCTACATCCTCCCAAAGCCTTGTCAGGAATGATTTTATGCGTCCCCTGCGGGTTTCATCGTAATATGATTTGACTGGAGACGGTCGCCCCACTTCCTCCTGTGCCAAGGTCATGATTCAAGGGAAACAGAGATTGTAAGAAGGAGGGGAATGCAGTTTGAGGGCAGAGATAGATGATAAGAAAACAGGATTTGGTAGTAAGGAAACAGTGGAAGTACCACCTTTGGCATAGCAACAATGACAGTATTTTGAATAAGAAATATCATATATGATCGTAAAGCAAACATAAGTTGGTGGCCGGGATTTAGTTTACACACGATTGACTTTGGCTATAATCGTCACCTCATTTGACTATAGCACAATAACATTATAAACTAAAAACAAGATTTGAAAGTCCTAAGATTACTTACAGGATATTAAACGTATGAATTTTTGTGTGCAAGAGACAGGGACGACATCTTAACCTACAAATGGAATCCTTTCATTTTATGATAATGCTTATCAAATGCATAGGCCATAATAATATAGGTAGACAAAAGAGGAAATCGTTGTTTAACTTGTACTCCTTGTGATACATCATAGTGCATTAATTGTCATACAGTCAATGCAGCTATCAGATGTTCGAGAAGGGTGGAAGCAGAGCTTCACATAGAACCCATTCAAATTGCAGTCCCAGTCATTCCATTCACAGCAAGCACTATGCCAGACGTATACTGTCATTGTTTCTGGGGCAGTTACAAAGTGCTGAAGAGTGGCAGTGGCATTGAAGCTCTGTAAATTGGCTGTAGACACAGACACACAGTCACACACCACACGCATTACCCCCCGACCCACCACAGCAGCTGGCGGTATCAAGGCAATCGATCCCGGATGAGCTCAGGCATCCTAGTGTTAAGTGTTTCTGCATTCGGTGGCCCGGCAGCAACTGATTGAACTGTCCACTGATTGATTATTACCCAACCCTGCCACCCGCAGCCACCGCAAGCATCGCTGCAGCTGCTGCTGCTGCCCCAGCCACCGCTGCCTCCTCCGTCTCATTGCCTGCAGCCTGCGTGCCAACTGTGCAATGCAGACAGCCAACCACCCCGCCTGCCCACCCGCCTGCCTGCTCGACCGACAGGCTGGCCGTAAGCATTAGCCAGTAGTGCAAGACTGAGCACGAGGCGGTGAAGACATGCCATTGCCCGCTACCGTCACGACAGCTGCTCTACTCCCCAGACGTGCTGCCAACAGCACCCCAGCTGCCCTCACTCACTCACTCGCTCACACATTCACCCGCTCACCGAGCAGCAGCAGGGAGTGACTCGGAGCAGCTCATGGGAAACCCTTTGAGCAGTTAAACTTAAAGGCTTGTGGCATTGCTTGCAGCTCATTGGGAAGGAAAAAGAGAGGGGTTCTTGCATGGACACACCCTAAACTGTACACCCACCCCATAGTCTGGCTTCTTGCAGGTGTCCAGGTACAGGAGCATACTGTTTGACCTCCTGCATGGATGTGATGGAGGTGGTAATGTAGGCAGCACGTGGGCTGGTGTGTAGTATGTATACATAGCGGCCTGTTGGGTGCCTTCTATATGGATATATTCACAGCCTGCCAAGCGTCTGCTAAATGGTTGTTATTGTAGCGTTTTGTCGTCGTGAAACCTGCCACTGACAGGTTATAAAACTGACACTGACAGGATATATGAATGACACTGACAGGATAAAAACTTGACACTACCAGGATATAAAACTGACACTGACAGGATATATAAATGACACTTACAGGATAATAACCTGACACTACCAGGATATAAAACTGACAGGATTGACAACTTCTACTGTCAGGATATAAAACTGACACAATCAGGTTGTAGGAATAACCACTACTCTTCCGTCACGCTCGAAGGGGATTTCTCCAGCAATACAACTCTATGACATACTTCACATATACAACACCTGACCTTTACATCCTGCCGCCCTGAGCTGCAATACAAAAGTGACATGCCAGCTATTTTTCCACTTGAAAAACTCACTTGTGAACACTAGAAGACACTATTGATCACGACATTTGAAAGACTATCCCCATACATACACACTGTGCATATACCAAAGCCCATACCCTTCTACCTTTCCCTATACATCTTTTTCATAAAGGTCACGCCCCCTGGCGTGTTAGATTTGAAACACTCTTTTAGGGCTTTGCCATAGTTAAGGTATAGGAAGTGAAGTGACCTAGTTACCAAAAGCCCCAAAAGTGGGCAGACTGGTGGACTGCGCAGGGTCGTGGGAAAGGTGTATAGAAGGGTATATACATCTCCTCCAGCAACTGTAGTAGGGATAATCTCCTACCTGGCTGGCCGTGGAGAGGTTGGTCAAGGCACCTGGCCGCTGCCCACCCCCTGGAGGAGCCCGGATTACCGTTACATGTGCCGACATCCCGGTCACAACCCCCAGTCACCGGTCAGGGTCAGAACCAGGTAGGACACATCATTATGGGGCTTTGTGTGGTATTTTTACCCCAGGGCAGGTGGTTTACCCCATCCATTATTCATGCAGAGATGTCATTATTGCGAAATGGTCCCGATTAGGATTTCCGATGTTTTTGGATTTTTGGATTACACAGATGTTTTTTTTTATTGAATATTAGAGTATTTTGTAACCGCTGATAGGTTGCAATAATGTCTACTACAGAAAAAACGTGTGAAAGTATTGGTTTTTTTTTTTATGAATTTATTTTAGTATTGCATGGGACTTTTTTCATAGCTCTTTAATATCCATGTTACGGTATATTTGCTAAATGTTATAGTTTCTTTCTGTTTGATGAGCAATATCACTTCTCAGATATACCCTTCGTGGTTGTTCTTACTGAACCTGAAGTCTTGCTAATGATAGATAAAAGCAGAAATTATTATAACTATTTGGAATATGATTACATGTATATGTTAGACTGATACAGAACCATAATGAATACATTCAGAAATTATATTTCAACAAGCTGTCAACTGATCAACAGTATGGCATACAGTCCTTTTAGCGGTAATATGACGTCATATGCACAACGTCTAGTATAATGGTCTTCGCTGTCATAATTATCCCATTTGTCTAACATCCGATCAGCTGAGTTTGCATTCTTCTGACGTATATGACCCCTTGTCAGTCGTTGTCACAGTGTGGATCTAACTTCTAAGTGTGGGCGTGGGTCCATTGTTGTCATGAGAATGTGTCTATGAATGGGCGTAGATCCATTGTTGTCACTAGCTCCTTTGTTGCTTATCTTCAACAGGTATGGCTAGAGCTAAGTGGTTTTATCAATGGACCTACATCTACAGCATAGTATTTGTGTTCCTTTGTTTTGTCACATGTTTTCAAGTTACTCTGGCAGTGGGCATAGCTATTCTTCCACCCAGATTAGGGACAGTATCCTACCAACTCTGCTTCAGAATAAGAGACCTCTGCCTGTAGGGTTGCTATAGAGAGATAAGCATGAATGCAAACGGGAAACAATTATTTGCAATATTGCCCTGTATGCACGTTTTCTCCATTCTTTTTTTTTCTTTTTTTTGTCGTTGCTATGCTTGCTATGTAAGGTCAGTTGAAGTGTCTAATATAATTATTCAGGCTCTTTTTTCACTCAGATATGTACCTAAAGGAGAAGTATTGTACCTTTACATTCAGAAAGGTAAACATGCATCATGATTTTTTTTTACTTGGTAACATGGAAAACAGGTGTGTCGACCTTTTGAATGTTGATGTTACACAAGTGAGTGACCTGCAATAGTAAGGCCATGCTGTGTACCTGTAAACTATTTCAACATTTACAGGTAAATGCTAGCTCCCCCCCTCCCTTTAAGTTATAAAAACACTCCCTTTAAGTTATAAAAACACTGCTTTGTGTGATGCTGAATGCAAACCAATTACCTGATCACCTGACACAATTTGTACATGCGGGTATCTATGCAAGAGGAATTTCCATACCTGTGGCCAATTAAAGGTACACAGGTGAAAGTTTGAACTTGCATGACCAGAAAAAAAAAACTGAATGCCACATTTCCATCATGGAAAAAAGATATCACAAATGATGAATAGACTTAGGATTTAGCATGGTGCAAGAAATATGATTCTCCCCAGCAAGGATAGCTTATTTCCCGTATTTACACTGAAGACTAGCCTACATCAAGATATATGCTAGGAAATATGTAGACAAGTTAGTAAAGAAAAAAAAACCGTCGAGTACGTTTTTAATTTGTATCTGTATATATTCTATATCTATTAATTTGATTTGAATATATATTCATTACAGATAGACTTTGTATATTTTCTATAGTGTTTCCTGTTATTTCAAATTAATCTGCAGGTCTTAAAGTACTGAAAATTAGCAATTTGTGTCAGGGAGAATAGAGAAAAAATCCCGGATGCAACTTGATTCAGTCTGCAGATACTCCAAACACAAAACAGTGAGAAATAAAATCTTCCTGCAGAATTCTAGTCAAATGAAGGAGTTGGTCACTGCTAGCTTGTTTTTCAGTGCTAAGGGTGTGTCTGCCTATTTTCACCCTTTTTCCCCCCTTCTTGGTCTAACGCCAGACCACTCAAGGTCTGTTGGGTGCTCCAGGGTCAGTACTGGAGGAGCTATGGGTGAGGCAGGAGGCCAGGAGGTGGTAAACTGGCGTGAAAGCCAGGGCCGACAGCGTGGCGAATCGCCCATCTCATGCCGCCACACCCTCCTCCATAGACTGGTCAAGCCAAAGAATTGCCATTATTTGCTATCGTGGGGTTTTAGTTCTGGTTGATATTCATTTTACCTTTGATGTGGGGCAGTCTTTAGGTGTGTTTATCACCCGCACGGCCGAGGAGCGGTACGTACAAGGGGTGGTGGGTATTGACAGGCTGTACGTACCACCCCTCATTTACAGCATTTTAAACAATTTTGGAGCAATGTTTGGGTGATAAAATATAGAAGACCCTTAAGGGTCGTCCGAGGGTGGCAGTACAACCCATGGGGATTGTGCGTCCCTCGGGCTGTGACGAACTCCTCTCGGTCGTACAACCACCCTCAGACGCCCCTCGCGGGTCATCTTATATCGGTACTATCCTCCCATCTCACTACAAATAGTCGCTCCCAAACAGACTGTTATGACTGATCAGGTTTCAGATGCTGGCTGTGCATTGCCCTCAGAGGCCTTGAGGCCTTGGGGTCTGCACTCATTTGGTTGTTACCAACCCCTAATGGTGCTACCTTGCCCTTCTTTGTTCAGCACCCAACTGCATCCTTCTGACACTAAATACCTGACTATCACTGATGGGTGCTATTGAGCCAAGGCTAGGGGTATTTGATCAGTGCATATATGTTATTGAGGTTCACCTCTGTGAATATAACAAATCTATGAATTACCATAAAACTTTACCCAAGAATTTAATACACCTGTATCACCATCAAAACTAAAAACAACAAAAGTAAAATCGTCATCTCACCCAAGTCCAAATGGTCTTTCCAAAACAGACCGTTACAACTGATCAGGTTTCAGACAGTGGATCTGCATTGTTTGCCGAGGTCTTGAGGTCTCATTGCCTGTAGTCATTTTGTTGTTACCCACTTAAATATAGTGGTGCTGTACCGCGCGAAGTATGGCCCTGCACGGAGCCAGGCTTTGTGCTGACCCAAGTGTGGCAGTGGTCGCTGCGCGACCACTGCCACACTTGGGCGCACAAAGTGTGTCGCTCATGTCGCTGCACATAGTACGTCCCCTGTCCTAGGCACTATTTCAAGCCGTAGGTCCCGTCCCCATCCATAGGCCCCATCGGGGGTGCTTAAGGGTTCCTCCCGCATGCACAGACCCAGACTCCCGAATGTGGTATACAGCCCTAACGTGACTGAGATGTGCTGGGCAACAGGACCCAACGCCACCAATTCACCCAACCTACCAATTTAGCCAATTTTTTCACTTTACCTGCAGGTTAGCCTTAATCAGGGTGCGTTCTGGGTAATATGTCGACAACTCACATGGCTTTTGCATAGACATTTTCATTAATCATGTCACTCTTTCTAGCATGGCATGAAGAAAACCTGATGACCATTATTTTCAAAATTTGTATCCATATAAATTACATATTTCATATTTTCGAAGTTGTTTGAAAAGTAATTTATTATAGGTGGAAATATGACGATTATTCATTAATTTCCTATAGTTTTTCCAGGGGATTGGTTGACAAATACTATAAATCAGCTGTCCGTAGTAGGCTGAATTACCCCACACATAGGGTAATTAGGGCTTTTGTTTTTTATATAATGACAAATAATATTATGAAATACATCTCTTGAAGCCTTGTATCAAAAATATATAACCGGGAGACCACCTTCCAACAACCAACACGTTTGAGACAATATTCAGTCTTTTAAATTAAGTGCTTGATTTACCTCTAATTTCATATATTTAGCAGGCCCGTACCCAGGTCTACTGTTGGGGGGCGGGGGTTCCAAATTCAGATTCCCTAATTGGAACATTAATGCTTATATTATCAAAATTTAAACCAAAAATGGGGGTTGCGAGGTTTCCCAAGTGGAACTTTTCCATAATTTGTTCCAATTTCTTGGTGTTTTTACAATGAAAAAGTGGAACTTCTTTAAAAATGAACTGTGTGTCGGGGAGGGTGTACCCCCGCCACCCCCCCCCGGCCCCCCCACCGCCCCCACCCCCCGACACACGCGTTTTTCTTTATGAACTATTGTAGCCCCCCCCCATTCCCCTCTTACTACTGTGATAAACTGCGAGCGGCAGCCATACTTCGCGCAGGTAGGTGAGAAGGCCCCCTGACACACTCTGTACAGCCAAGTGCGGTCACACCTCCTGCCACACTTGGGTCTGCACAAAGCCTGGCTCTGTGCAGCGACCACACTCTGTGCGTTACAGTGCTACTTTGTAGTGATTCACCAGTTGCACAACTCGATTCTTCAGATACCACATACCCGAATATGACTGAAGGCTTCCATTCAGCCAAGATCAGGGGTATTTGATCGATACATATTAAGTTATTGATGTCCATTCCATATATAAGGAGCTCATATTTTACCATAAAAATGTACCCAAAATTTTATTACGCCTGTAGCAATCTGTAGCAATAACCGAATACATGAAAGTCTTCCTCTTACCCCATCACAAATGGTCGCTCCCAAACAGACTGTTAGGACCGATCAGGTTTCAGTCTGTGGCTTTGCATTGCTCTCAGAGGCCTTGGGGTCTCGGTGTCTGCACTCATTTGGTTGTTACCCACTCATAATGGTGTTACTTTGCCCTTCTTTGTTCAGCAACCAACTGTGTCCTTCTGACACCAAATACCTGACTATGACTGAAGGCTTCCATTGAGCCAAGGCCAGGGTATTTGATCAATTTATATCATAACTATTGAGGCTCATCCCTATATATATATAAAGCAAGTCCATAATTTATCACAAAACTTGACCCAAGAATTTATTACACCTGTATTGTCATCAAAACTTTCAATTACAAAAAAAAGAAGAAAATAAATCATCCTCTCACCCCAGATGTAATGGTCGCTCCCAAACAGACTGTTAAGACCGATCAGGTTTCAGTCCATGGCTTTGCATTGCTCTCAGAGGCCTTGGGGTCTCGGTGTCTGCACTCATTTGGTTGTTACCCACTCCTTAATGGGGCTACTTTGCCCCTCTTTGTCAGGGGCAAAACTGGATCTTTCATTCACCAAATACCTGACTATTACCAAGGAGACAATTGTCTGGTGAGAAATTAAACCAAAATAACCAAAATAATGCCCGGCAGGGAGAACAGAGGTAATTTAGAATTTGCTGGAAAAAAATAATACAGGGAAAACAGCAAATGTTGTTATACCAGATTCTGGGGGTCATTATTCTTAGTATATATGGAAAGATTCAGACTTCAAAAATCTCACTTAAACCAGGATAAACAGTACCGTATAGGATAAACCGGGGAAATAGCCCATTATAGGCTCCACCAAGGGATGAAATAAACCACTGACTGTGACTGAGGCAAGGCTTGGGGTCCTGGATCGATGCAAATGTATTATAGATTTTCGCTCCATACCCACATGAGTTCTTGATTATCTTGGCTACTTTGAAGTAGTTTGTTTTGATCAGAATCTATCGCCTACTGATTGAAATCAATTGAAACTTCAATTGGATATTGGATTTGTATTCTGAGGTACATTGAACTAGTTGTAGGGTGATTCCAAAATTTCAAGTGTTTTCCAAGCGAAACAATTTCCAAATTCTTGATTCTGTCAGTGTATGTTTACATCATACAGTCCAGGTATATAGAAAAAGAATTATCAATAAATGTCATGACACCATACAGAAGTCCCTACAATTATGTTATACACGTATCGTATATAGATCAAACGGTGGACCTCCATATATAATTCAAATAAGAGTATTGGGTGGACAAAAGTATTTATTGTCGAAGGACTAGAGAATATGCATATGAGTTGTCAAAAGAAAATTAATTGTTTAACTCTTTATCCTAAGTTACATGAGCCCATATATGTATCAAATAACGATATTCCGTTCTGTGCAATACAAATCCAAACATTTTTCTTGTCTGCAAAACACATATCATACCACCTATCGATTCCTATTAAAATTTCATCCCATCTTATCCCCCACATCTAAAGTAGACCCCACAAAGCTATTGACCCTTCTGTGCCTCTGTTAGGTTCCCATTTCTGCCGCTGACCGAGCAACTAGGTCAGAACTGAGCGGTTCACAAACCTCTGAGCTGCTCGCTGAGATGATAGTCAACAGGGCCTATAGAGGAGCAGTGATATTTATTGTCAAATATTTAAAGAATATGCATACGAGCAACATTTTTTGCGTTGTTAGACTCTTTATCCTAAGTTATATGAGCCTATATAGAAAAAATAACGATATTCCGTTTTTGTGCAATAGGAATCCAAACATTTTTTTTCTCTGCGAAACATATCATACCACCTATCGATTCCTATTAAAATTGCATCCCTTCTTATCCCCAGCATCTAAAGTAGACCCCACAAAGCTATTGACCCTTCTGTGCCTCTGTTAGGTTCCCATTTCTGCCGCTGACCGAGCAACTAGGTCAGAACTGAGCGGCTCACAAACCTTTGAGCAGCTCGCTGAAATGATAGTCAGCAGGGCCTATAGAGGAGCAGTGGGGGGCGCCCGGCAACCGCCGACTCAGCCATCCAGGGCATTCAGAGCGGATCTAGGGGTGCAGGAGGGGAGCTGCTCCTGCTGCTGCTGATGCTGCAGCTCTGTCTGCCTTTGTTGTGTTAAGCCCTGTACGAACATGGCGATTTTGTCAATGTCATACTGCATCTCCACGAGACGACTAGTTTGAATCTATTCGCCAACAACGAAGGTCCTGTCCACTGGCGCCAGATTGGCTGACGGATAGACGCACTTATCGTCAACGAATTGGCTGAAAAAATCGGACATTTCTGATATTTTGCCGACGATTAGTTGTAAATTGTCGACGATTAGTTTTTCGGTGTCCAGCTCACCTTTTATTGCCCAAAGAACACATCGTCATTGACGACGAAATGTAACTTGTCGCCCCGTAGGGATGCACCATTAGCCTACCGTCTTTATGACAAGTCGGCCAATGATGAGTCGGCCGATTCTCCAATCAGTGTTAAAATGTCAAATTTGTTTGATATAGATTGGTACTTTACAGTCCCTGACATCGGCTAACTCCGAGTTAGCAAGGCATACCCGCATACAATGGGACTATAAATTATATTGGTCCGAAATCTGTGGAAACCCAGCATATTCCACCCATTTTCTATTTCAACGCTGGTTTGCACACCGATTCATCTAGTGAGTGTGGCCCTTTAAGCCTGCATCATCACACGTTGCATGTAAACGTCTTTGCCTTTGTACCTCATCACATTTTGTGACAATTTAACTAGCAATACAATCGTGATTCGCTCACCGTTTCTAATTAAAGCCAGTGTATCATGTGTGAGTCAGGGCTAAATTGATACGTGGTAACTCCCGCACGGCCTCGCCAAATTTGTGAAGTGACCAATAACGTCACCAGATTACGTTCTAATGTCGCAAAACACGTCACCGGCTGCAAAGTTGTTAGGCTTAGGAGTGGAGTCCTTAACCTTCACAACAGATAGACGATACCCTGACTTTAAACAATTATTTATGCAAAAGAGAAAGCATTTTGCCAACCAGTCGCCAAACTCTTTGAATATCGCCTAGTCGCTACAGGGCTCAAGGAATGACTAAAAAATAGTAGTGATGACTGCCAGTATTCACCATACCTCTTTGTGTATAGACATACACAGTCTGTCTGCAGCAACTGTGAGCACATCTGAGCAGCTCTATTTGAGCAGTTCCGGAGCTGCTCACTATCTCTATATACACTGTTTCTGGATGCGTACAGTCTTATGTTATTGCCTCTTAAAGTTACATTGCACTATCCGATTTTACTCGCGTCTTTGCGAGCCTGCAGTTGGAATAAATACCAGATTAAGAGATGCTATATATCATTGGGAATGATTTTTAATTATCTTTCTAATGGTATGTTACATGTATGGGTTCTTCTAGTATATTGCAGTTTAAAGGAAAAAGCAAGTTCTTGGGAGTCAAAATCAGGGGGTGGAGTATAGGCCTTAGATGTCCATAATGGAACATCTATAAAGAATCGAGCCTATCTATGATGCTATATGCTACTAGATCATGGCCTATGTACACATTTGCTTTACACTTCCTGCTTCTTTCATCCAGAGTGTAATGCTAGATAAGTTTTGTTATTTTTTTATTATTTTTTTTTTGGTGCTGAAGTGTTACGATATACATGGCCTGGGCTGGATGAAAAGATGGGAAACATCCTATATAACAAATATATAGGGAAGTTCTAACAGTGAAAGATAACCTTGTATAGCTCATGTTTATTGTGAGATTAAAGGGAGGGGTCATTTTTCCTACTTAGTTATAGAGGCTAAACGTCTGAGTAACTCTACTGAACTGCTCACATGGATTCTTTTGAGGGACTCTTGCCATTGATCTGATAAATATTGTTTACTAAACACCCCTAAAATTGGCAGAATTGTGAATGAAGTTTGACGTGTTTCACTGAGTAAAATGATTCTTGAAGAGGGGCTTAAGAAAATATGTCAAAAGTGAGGAAATATTTTGACATACACCGACAGAGGTCCCGCACAAACTAGGAAACCTGAAAAAAAAGTCGTGGGTAAGACCAGGAATTTGTTAAGGCAACAGGAAGTCTTGCAATAAGCTGTGCACGTTTCCCTCATGAATTGCCAGATTTTGTGTTTTGTTATCTAATTGTGAAATGAAACAATTCAGCAGCAGGCCCAACAATTCATTGTTTTACGACATACAGAAATTGTGCAAAGCTATACTTTCAAAAATGTGAATTTGAATTAGTTCAGGGTTTATTTTCATGAGCTAGTACAGTATAATTATGTGTGAATATTGTTTCGTGACCATACGTTTAATGAGCTGTACATAGTTTCTTGGCAATTGCTAAATATCAAGGAGGCCCCCTACCACACTATACGTGTGTGGTGTGATAATATAATGTTCAAAGTTTGCCAATATTTTCTATGACCATGGTTCTAGCCTCATGGTTTATAGCCTCTACTAACCTACTTTCCCCCTCAGTTTGAAAAAGATATTTTGCTTGCATTTCACTTGATCTATGATGAATAACGGTTTTGTATGGTATTAACAACTAGGTAGAGGACGTTCTGACACTCCCAACAACTGGCTTGGATAAAAGCATGTTTTAACTTTTTCGTAAAAAAAGATGCACATCATGAATCAAATGTCCCATGAGAGCGGTGAGGATCCATAGAATGACTTTCACGGCTTTTAAGCTCCATGGCTGACGTGAATTTCTATGTTAGATCTGAAAATTTGCAGGTATATTATTTTCAAGGTACACTGCATTGGTAATTGTAAAAACATTATATCGATGTATAAGCAAATATTTAACGTTTTTTCAAAGTTTTATCACGGACAAAGGATTGCATTAGGGTAGAAAAAAATAATGTGATACCTGTTTGATGCAAGTCCTTAAAGGTCAATGTACAATAATCCTTTATTGAGACAGCGTGCCTGGATACCGTCAAACTCAAAGGGCTTTCCGTTAAGTATGTACATATCAAGGGAGTTGGGGTGGGGGTGGGGGGGTCTGAATTTTTCTAGATGTGTGTACAATCCTGTAAAAATCCAATTAACACTTTAGTCCAAGGTGTGTGTGTGGGAGGGGGGGGGGTGGGGGTCTGAAATTTTGTGAAATGTGTGGACGTAGTTGGAAGGCCCCAAATCAACAATTCTCTACCTATGGGAAGATATCCAATTACATGTTAATGTGGCTATTTCATGACATCATCAATGAGGGGATTTTGTATGAGAGTCCGTACAAAAAGATGTTGAAGCAGTTTTAAAGCAAGTCTTAAGGAAGAAAAGCATGCATCGAATGCAGTTTGTGAAGCTCACATACTGTAAGTATTCTTCCCAGAAAAACATAACACCCACTTGTAGTCAGACAACTATAATGGATCTCAATGAGGACCTAAAAATAGTTCAGCCCTCCAAACCCCAAAAAGTAAGAAACAAATTTTAGACCCCCCCCCCCCCATATTCCCCTAGATACCTACATGTATATTATTAGAAGACCCTTAAGCTGCACCACTATCATGACCCTCACTGCAAAACGTGATAAAGTTTTGTGTATTTCCGAAGGAACCACATCGTTAATCTCCCCATGGGGGTTCCGGGGAAGAATATAGTTCCCCCGTAGCCCTTGCTGATCGTATAAGGCGAAGATAGGGGGGACCCAGCACCGACCAAGTGATTCTTTGGGTTCCCGGATTGGTACTAGGCAATTTTACCGGCGACTGGCGATGGGCAACTGATAGAATAGCTGCTAAAATTGTTAACAATTGAGATCACATGTTAGTATTAACATTGAAATGTTACATACTAACATGTAATCTGAATTTGTAACGATTTTACCAGCTATTCTGGAAGTTGCCCGTCGGCAGTCGCCGGTATAATCGCCCAGTAGGTATGGGGCTTAAGGGATGAAGTACAGCAAAAATTATTTCCAGGTTTTGATCCTCTGCTGTTTGCCCGCCCTGTCACCTTCATCCAATAGGTACAATCACGAAAGACAGAAAAACTAGTTTTTTGCCGTTAAAATGACCCTGGCTGTTGATACCGCGTAAAACACCCAACACTCACTCACTCACTCACTCCTAAGGGACCGAATCGTTGATCTAACACATTGGTAGTGTAAACAGGACCTTAGCTGTCTTATTAAGACAGACTGAGACAACGTCTCCCTTTACGACCATAGTGTAAACAGACCTTAGACGTCTTATTGGAAACGCCATGATTTATGTATGCACTACTTGAGTGCTTCTATCCACTCGCATGCATTTATTGAAACCTATTTTTCACGCCACTTAGGCCTGGAGAAAAATTGTTACGTTCTGGTAACCTACCTACCCTAATTTTTAGCCCCGATTCTAACGTTTTTATGAGATTATTTTGGGGATGGGGGGTATGATTAAAATAATTTTGTAAATATACGAATGAAATTATGACATGATTTCACCAGAGGCTACCTCATTTCAAGCCGACCTATCTACACTAATCATTTAAGACTAATGTTACCGGAACGCAACAATTTATTTTTCATGACATTATCACAAATGCTGCGTAAGATACTGGGTATAGATAATGGAAGCCATGCATTACAATTTACATACATGGTAGCTTAATAAGACACCTATATAATTATCATATCACGCTGGAACTATATCTCTATATTCAATTTGCACATTCAGACTTCTATTTCACAGAACACAACATCCGCTGAATTAATAATAGTATTTGACTCGATCTGTATCCCCCCCACTCCCTTTAGGGCTTGAATTAATATTCTTGTGAAGCCATTCTAGAAATGTAATAGTAGAATTATCTTCACTTGAGCGGTGCTTAATAGAAAAAAAATGCGTGAATGAAGGCAGGGCATTCTAAAATGTTTGCCCTTTGCCCTGTAGAAACAAAAACGTTTACGAGTAAGTTGAGAAGGTGTTGGAAACTGCTAGGCCGGCACGGTGTAGAAGTACATGTAATATGAATACTGTGACTGTAGTATTTTTCGCGCTGTACCTGTATATTTGCGTGCATCACACGAACTTACGTTAATGCGCTGAACTATCACAGGAGTGAAAAATAAGATACTATGGAACCCATACTATAAATTCAGACGCGCGACATTATGACTGCGCTAAAATTGCAGGGCTCATAACGGCTCAATCAGATGCATGGCGCGCGAAAATTTTGCACCACAAAAATACCTACACTGCCTGCCCTGCCCCGACCCCCCATTGACAGCATGCAGGTAAACGGAGGTGGTGTGGAGACTAAGAGGAAGATATATGGGACGTGGTTGTAGAAGGTTAACAACTTAGGCCTGTGTGTACATGTAGACTGTAAATTTAATCGTTTTCATGTTATACACATTTTTGCTCAGATCTTAAAGTGAGAAATGTGAGTGAAAATATTATTCATATTGTTATATGATCTTTTTTTGTGTTTTTTTTAGTAATGAAATAATTATGGAAATTCCAAATGCATGAAATTATGATTGAACAACTATTCCTCCTATGCTTAGTTTGCAAAAGATTGCAGTGCAAAAATATGTATGTTTACAGTTTAAATGAGTGTGTGGCTGCGCCATATAGACTGCTTGTAGAAGTATTATCAGTATAAGTATGCAGGTGTTATTGCTATGTACATGACGTTAATATTGAGATATAGGGAGTTGGACTAGTTATCTTTAGGTGCTGGTGCAGTACTAGAGCAGTACTAGAACAGTACTAGAACAGTAGTAGAACAATACTGGAGTTTTCACTGCAGGATTTTATCATTTCTCCTTCTGCTGCTGCTCCAAGGACACATAATTATGGTATTCTTTCTTAACAGCAAGCAAAAAAGTTTGTGTCTAGGATTTCATTCCCTGCTGCGAACCGTCTTTTTCACTTCCCAAGAGTCGCAAACTGGTTTAGGAGGTTCAGTCCCCCCTCCCCCCAGTATGTAACTGTTATTGCCTTGAAGATGACCTTAAAGCCCCGTACTCACTAGGCGAATTTGAGCGAAGTTGACCAGCTGATTGAGGCTAAAATCAGCAATTCTAAAGGCCGTAACCGAAAGTACATGCCGCTGATAACGAGTATCTTCATGGAAACATTCTATACTGGGACCATCAACTTTCGGCACACTATAGGCAACCAAAACTATCGGCTGCCAAAAGTACATTATCGGTAACAAGTACAAAATCGGCAGGAAAGTTTTACCAACATGTTGGTACATTTGATCAGCAGTAATGCCAATTATAATATCAGCAGTAGCAAAAGTGTATCAGCCTGAAAACAGCAACACACTTCGGTATGTGGAATATGCCCCTTAAAGGATTATCGGTTGATTTTAGCACCGATACATATTGAAAATATTCATTTCAATATTGTAAACTGATTGAAAATCAGCATAAAAATTCTCATTCTTTGGTAGTTGCTGGCCAATTTGTGTGCCAATTCAACCTAGCGGCTATGGAGCTGAAGTGTTGAAACAGTGTAAAGCATTCACTCACTCACTCACTTGCTCACTCACTCACTTGCTCATGATCACTAACAGCCGCTCCTTTCACCAACAACTGCTCCCCCTGGGGGTTCCCGGGAAGAATAGGCCCCTAGTAGCCCCTGCCGATCGTAGAAGGCGTGGATAGAGAGGACCCAGCATTGACCACTGACCAAGTGGTTCTTTGGGTTCGATTCCCGGTTGGTGCTGGGTTCACTAAGGGATGAGGTACAGCAATGATTTCTAGATTTTGATCCCCTGCTGTTTGCCCACCCTGTCACCTTTATCTCATATATACGATCACCAAAGACAGAAATAGTTTTCGCTGTGAAAATGACCCTGGCTGTCGGTACGGCATAAAACACCCAACACTCACTCACTCCTTCAACTGCTCCTGCTGCCACTCTGGAGGTGCACACATTCTCATGTATACTAAACGTGTATACATATGCTTTCTGTCTTAAATTCTAGAGTGTAAAACAACCATATATCTCACTCACTCACTCACTCACTCACTCACTCACTCACTCACTCACTCACTCACTTACTCACTCATGATCACTAACAGCCACTCCTTCTTTCACCAACAACTGCTCCTGCTGCCACCCTGGAGGTGCGGGCAGGGCTGAGGAAGCCAGTCAGAACCTCCAGGCAGACCGTGGAGGAAACAGAGTAGACTCTGATAGCTGCACCCTGGAGTCATATACTCAGGAAATTGGCTGACCAATCTGATGCCAGCAGGAGGGCGCTGGAAGCTTCGATTACTCCAGGGCTCCTCCAGGGGGGGTCGAGTGTTAACAAGCAGGTGTCGCTGACCTATACTGGAGAATCAAAACATCCGTCGACCTATAAACGATGTGTGTTTATGATCAGCATAGAAGAAAGACAGAGAAAAGTAGGTAAAAGTCTTAAGCCAAAAAAAGAGAAAAAGTTGTCTTGGGGTATTCCGACCGACCCTAATGTTTTGGCTGTATCTTGAATTTTTGTTTTGGGAGATTTTAGTATTTGACTGAAATTCAATAAAAATTACTTGTCAGGCAGAAACTTGTATGTTTTATATTAGAAAACTCATTCTAGAGGGTTACAAGCACTGTAGAGGGTAAATGAAGGAAATTAATTATGTTCAAAACCATCTGTTGATACTCAGAGTCTGTAATTGATGTTTAAAAAAAATCAAAAAATAGAAGAAAAAACGACCTACCTACCCTAATACTTTTTATTCCGGCCTATGAAACCTGAACACAACTTTTTTTTGCCTTATGAACAATTGTGTTATGATCAACCATAGAAACACATACGATATATGTCTATGGATCAGCACACAAGAAAGATATAGGCAGGAAGAAAGGTTACTGGCGATTTCAGTGCAATCAAGAACATTGGTCAGGCATTGACGCTAAAACGTTTAACCTTATCAAGGGTAACTGTAATGGTCCTTGTTTCCTCAACTCTTGGATTCCTTGCAAAAGCAGTATCTTGATATCAGCGTGCAGGCATAGTAAAAGAGGAAAAAAATTATCAGTGTAACAACTCACTTTAGCAAGGCACTGGCATAGCAATGGTCACACTGATAAAAGGTAACCAAAACGTCCTCACTTCCTCACTATTTGAAACCGTGGCAATTTCCCATAAAGTGGACAGTAAATGGACATATAACTACCAGGCCTAAGTAGAAACTACTAGGCCTAAGTAGTTAAAAGTAGTGACCCATAAAGGCTGGGGGTGCAGTGCCAGGTCAGTAGTTGACCCCCCTCTCACAAACAGCCGGGTGCTTCCTCTGAGGTCGGCGTGGTGCTTACTCGGAGGTCGGCGCACTGCTCTCTCGGAGGTCGGCGTTGTGGCGGTCAGTCTAGACTAGATTTGTCATCCATCAGGTACTGCTATGGTAATCCATACTGACCCTCACTGACCAGCAGGCTGACCACTACTACTACTACTACTTACTACTACACTGAGATATCCCTTGGTTTCCTCTATAGCTAGCCACAGCTGGTTGGTTTTGTATAGCAGTGCCAATGGAGTTGGATCTTATATGATAACACACTGAGGAATACAGGAATCTTAGCCAGGAAGTATACTTTGGATCGATGGAACATTGTGAAGTAGGATCGTCAGTGGTATAGATATCACAAGTTCTTAGGTTGCATATGAAGTGAACCGTTGTCTTTTATCAAGGAATTATTTCAATATTATCTCTTTACATTAAGGATCAAGGGAGTGCGTATATTTAGAAGTTTTCTATCCCACCGTTAACCTACTATCATAACGAGCTCCACGGATACATACAAAGCAATTATCTGTCGACTGGAGTCCATGTAACGATGCCAAGTTGGTGTATATGCCACAGTGCCCGTCGATTCACAGAGTAGACCGCTCCTTTGGCAAGGGATGACAGGTTATATCTTGGCCAAGACACATTGTTTTTAATGGGAGAAAAATAGCAATACCTTAACGTAGACGTGACTAATATCTGGTGTGGAATTGGACTGCCCTTGGAATGTACAAGGATAATCATGGAATTTTCAAGTGTTTAGCATTGGTTGTTGCAATGATAAACGTTGAGGTGGAGTTACATTGAAAAACTTTGTATGTGTTAAAGTGTTGAATATTGTCTGATAGCTTTATAAACGTTGAGTATTACAATGATAATTATTCCGTGT
Source organism: Lepidonotus clava (assembly GCA_936440205.1). Taxonomy (NCBI): domain Eukaryota; kingdom Metazoa; phylum Annelida; class Polychaeta; order Phyllodocida; family Polynoidae; genus Lepidonotus; species Lepidonotus clava. Next base: position 15,258,644 of record OW387138.1, read on the forward strand.
TACAAGGATTAACGTTGGATTATGCAGTAATAAACCTTGGATTATACAGTGATAAACATTTATTGGAAGAAGGCAACAATACGGATTTTAGGATATTTTACGTTTTCAGCAGGTAAATGACAGCACTAATACATAATGTCTTTTCGAAATTAAAAGAAAAGGAATGAAATAATGATCTTTGGGTGCAATTATCTTTCTATTTTTGGAATAATTGCAGACAAATTGTGCATCTGGGCTCCAATAATATTAACAATAATTAATTTCTGAAAACAATTCTTCTGTGATTACCCAGTAAAAAGTAGTTATGAACAGGGTCATTTTGTAATCAATCTCCCCACAGGGGGCTTCGCGCGAGTGAACACGCAGAAAATCTGAATAATGTTATGGCTTTCTGGTTCAATTTGAGCAATAAGAATTAGTCTTTCTTATCCCCAGACTCCCCTGCATGGCATTAATCTTCCCTGAGCTATTTCTGGCTCGGTTTCTGATTAATAATATTATGGGGGTCGTTTTCGGGTGATTTTCGTTTGACTGGTGTGTAATACACTTTATTGTAGGTTAGCAACCAGCCTGGGCTATCGGTGCGGGTTCGGTGCAGCTTGTTATCTCTAAACCAGCCTAAAGATAGATGTTAAGTATTGATCCACACCATGTTATATTAACATTGTTAGGCAGGAATGGGTGCTGGCGATATCAGACCGAGTATGTGTTAATGACCTGGCAGAGTCGTCACTTAAGGCCTGGTTACATATAGAGACTCAACTCAACTGGACAGTTCTAAAGGCACTAGACTATACATTGTCAGAAACTAGCAAGTCTCAATCAAAAAGAAAGGATTAAAAGCGGTCCAGGCTGGCCTATTGGTGGGGGTTTGGACGTGCTTGAATAATCACTAAACCAGGTGAAGGATTGACATAATGTACATTGATCTACACCAAATTATATTAACATTGTTAGGCCGGGTGATGGCAATATTAGGTTGAGTGTTATCAAACTGCCATTGTTGTCACTTAAGGTCTGGTCACATATGAACTGGACTCATCTGGACTGTTTTAAGACTGGACTGTCAGAAACTAGACTCTGTGAAAAAAGACTGACAAGTGTTCCAGCTGGTTATTGGTATAGGTTTGGTGCCTCTTGAATTATCTCCAAACCAGGCAAAGGATAGACATGCTGTATCGATCCACACCATGTTATATTAGCATTGTTAGGCAGGAATGGGTGCTGGCGATATCAGAACAAGTGTTAATGTCCTGCCTAAGTTGTCACTTAAGGCCTGGTCATCTATAAGAGATACAAGTAAAGTGGATAATCTTAAGGACTAAATACTGGACTGTCAGGAACTAGCTAGTTTTAATTTAGAAAAAACAATTAGTGGTAGTGATATCGGTCCATGAGTTAATGACTCGCCAGAGTCGTCATGTAAAGCTTGGTCAGATTAAGAGACTCAACTTAATGGGACAGCTATAAAGATGCAACTCTGTATACTGTTTGAAACTAGCGACTAGCATATTCAATGAAAAACTTGCTAGTGGTCACACTTGGAAAGTGAATGTATAGTTTTAACCTGCTGTCATGGACATAGCCATAGGAAGGTGTGGTTGTATGCTTTGTTTTGATTGGCTAAGGTATTCAAGACAGCTGGGTTGAGTGGTCTGTTCATGGAAAGCTATAATAAGCTGTAATTTTGAAGAAAAGGTTATACCGCTTTATGGATAGAATTAAGGAACAGTCTTTGAAATGGCAAGAACTCTGGTTTAATAAATCTTTTTAGGAAATACTTTTACCAATCAAAAGCTCCTTGCTACTTTGACATACGCAACCGTAATAATGGTCCTTATGCATACTCAATTGAGTGGCACTTTGAAAGGGTTTAGACTAATGATTACCTAGTCTTGAATCCTCACCTCTGAAGGTTACAGACCAGACTGAATATTTATTCATTACTTTATTTTAAAGATACTTAAATTCTTAACCCCTAGCTACAGACCAAAACTTACAAAGACCCAACCTACCTCAACTGTTAAATTTAGTTCATTTTCTTATGTGACCATGTCTTTTATTCAGGGTCGTGCCTATTATGTAGGTAGAAGTGTCCCTAAACCAGGCTGTCTGGGAGGAAAGCCAATCTGACAGAAGAAGAGGAATATGAAACGATTTCTCTCTTGAAGAATACATGTTTACTTCTAAGGCAACATAGAAATTATCATAGTTGAAAATGCTAATAACTGAAATTAGATTCATTATTTCATCATGTTTGTAGCTTTCAAAACTTACCATTAACAATGCTTTTTGGATGCAGAATTGATTAATCACACAGACATTCCCCATATCGTAATTACTGTCATATTCTATGAGATTGTTCCTAATGGATTCGTAACAAAAACAACATTGGACAACTAAAATTGATTATTAGTCAAATCCCACAGGTTTATTTTTTTTTAGCTGAGTGGCTACTCTGAATACGTGTATTCAAGATTTTATTGATTGCTGTTTATACCAAGTTGCTGAAATCCATATGTGACAGGTAATTTTTCACCAGGAATATGATGGAAAAGCATGCATGCCACATACAATTTATTTGAATGATTAGAGCGGAAATCTAATGTACTTTCTTGAAAATATAAACCAATTCTTTTTCGCGATTTCCGAAATTGAAAATCAGATAGTGGAAAACAGTATTTACACCAACAACGTGATGCTACATTACAACACCAAGTAGACACGTTCTCATAGCTCCATCCTTTGTTATTAGTGAAATTGGTGCTTGGTGCTTGGTCCACTAAAGGATGAGGTACAGCAGAAATGATTCCCAGGTTTTGCTCCCCTGCTGTTTGCCTGCCCTGTCACCTTCATCTCATAGATACGATCGCCAAAGACAGAATTCGTCCCAACCTGTTTTCACCATAAATATGACCTTAGTTGTTGAAAAGGCGTAAAGCATCCATTATTCACTCACTGTATCCTATACCTGCAACAGTTGGTTGATCAATAAACAACACAGAACAATAGCACAAAAAACAACTGTAATACAAGCTCTGGGTTATGGCCTAACTAATTGAGGTCCTGCCATGTAATGTTGTTCGGTTTCGGGCTGAGTGGGTTGATTTACGAGAGGGTATTGGGGGTGTATTTGATTGCATGTCATGCTAAAATGTCTGGCCTCCACCGGTCATAAATGTCAACTCTCAAGTAGATTGGTTGGCAGAAAAGCTGTTCAATATTCAATTTTATTGTGAGATTTTAAGCCCCAATGTATTTGCATATTTGATAGGAAAGTCCATCAAATGAAAGTAATTTTTTTTAACTGTCAAGTAGATATATGGATTTGGTGAATATTAGAATTAATCATATTTTTCATAAATACAACCTACTGCAGCAGACTTGCATTTTATTATTGATTCTGTTATCACTCAGTAAATGATAGATTGGTTTGATAGCATGGTTTCACCATGTTTTTAATATAAAATTAATGTATTTCATGGTTACGTTCCTCAAAGAGTACATAAACACTGGTTGGATGGATAAAAAAGTTTTATTTTCCAATATTGATGTATAAGTACTAATGATTACATGTAAAATAATTGCAAATCGGGTCACAACCATGACTGGCAAAGCAATGACTTTTAATGAACAATTTTCTTAATTCAGACACCTCGAAATATGAACCATCAACACTTACCATCAAACCAAAAGTATATTATAGCTACACAAAGATGTGTAAGTCCGACCCTTGCCTAAGGGATTTTCATGACTTCGTCAATAGTGGCGCCTCCTATGTGAGTCTGTGCTACAAGATACAAATAAAACAACAATGCATCTTTTCTGATCTTTTTCGAAACATGAACAAACAGCGATGAGATCACAAAAATGGCAAAAGAGACAGAGCTTTGTAACGGTTTGCACCAACCCTCATAGGGGGCGCTAGCATCGTGACGTTTAAGTCAAAACGTCACAAATTACATATCTTTGCCTACAGAATCATTGATCCAATCCTGTGAAGCCAAAATTACCCAATTATAGTTGGATTAACGTCCTATAAGTATCAGCTTGTAGTAATCCTCAGAAAACAACACATCACAGCTCTCTGGATACCAGAGCCCTAGAGTACTACCTTAAAACCCCTAATAGGCCTATAGGCCGCAGCTTAAATAAGGATTAGCCTGAGAAATTAACTTTAAGGGTGTAGCCTAGATAAGGGTCTTGCCCAACCTTAAGGGAGCCAAAAGCAATGTAGGGTCAAAATTGTACAAATTTTATTACCTATTGAAATATATTCTATTGCCATATCCTAGGCCTGTGGTAAAAGACATACTGTGAAATTTTGTTGATAACCAAAATTGGTTTGTTTACAAACATTGCTGTCTTCAGACAAAAATGACACTAGTGTTATGGAATTCAAGTGAAGTTAAGGATAGTTATCATGATTTATACTGTATACCAATGGCTAAAGTTAGACTCTTAGAGTGAATTCTCATAATTATTTGAGTTTGCAAAATTTAAAATTTTGTCATATTTTGACACAACATTACTTTTGGCTCCCTTTAAAGTCTAGAGCATTTCTGAAAAAAAGATTCTGGGGAAAAAGCCAAAAGTGAACTCAAAGTCAGGATGTGGCTTAAGTCAGAGGTTTTAGGGTAGGCCTAGAGTGGTAATCCAGTTTGCACCTGCCAGACCCAATCTATCCGGGGTAATCTGGGCAGGATCCGGCTTGATGTGGAGTCACTGCTGATCCGGATCGAAATTGATTCCGCTGTGAATAATTCAGAACGATCGGGCTAAGCCTTTGCCATTCCACCATAAGGTGGAGTCTGTAAATTGTGTAGGTTAGTCCTGACACCCTGGGTTATATAAATGGAGTTAGGGTTTGAATCTGATGAGGAAATTATTATTCTACTCATCTTTTCAGAATTTGAACACAAAGAGATGTAGCTTAATCCAATTATACCACAGATTGGTGGTAATCCAGATACGTATCTATAGACCTTGTGCAGACAGGGTCACATGACCAGATTTTGGTGATCACCATGCAGTGATCATGAACATGTGGCTCAGAAATAAATATGAAATTTCAAATGTAGCATAAGTATCGTTATAAGTGCTGCAAAATTGTAAGTAATACTTGATCACCAATATGGCGCCCAGCCCACTTTGGCAGCTGTGACGTCATCTGCACAACGTCTATTCTGCTGTAAATGATTTAGTGTGATTGGGCTACCGTTTGCCAATCAATGATGAGGCGAGTCTGTATAGCTTAAGTTGGTTAGTCTTGATAGTCAGAGTTATATTAGCAGGGTTTAGGTTTTTAATCCGATGAGGAAATTATCGTTTTTCTAATTTTATCATTAGAATTAGAAAAAATCCCTTAATTCAAATGCTAGAGTTGGGTCTTGAAACAGATGCCTATATTGCAATAATGGTGTTGTTTTCAAGAAAATTTCTTTGACATTTAATGTCCATGTACGTCTATGTACATTTAGCAGCAGGAACTTCGAAGAACTCAATTGTCTCTCATTAAATTATATTATCAAAATATGCCATACAGGCTGGTTAATCGAGCATTGACATATTTCTAGCAGCCAGGACGATCAAATACTTTATCTTTGGTTCAGAAATTTATGTTGGTGGTTGTGCCTCCTAAGTCTTTTTCTGCCCATAGATTGGGGAACGTCCATCAATTTCAGTTGCCTTCTATTTGAATATACATGTAACATATTCATTGTGGAAAAAAACAATAAATAACATGCCATCAACTATTCACTAAAGCCTGAGGGTTGTCATTACAAACAAAGGTTGATTAATTAATCAGTAGGAAGATCTTACCAGTAGGATTGCAAAAGGTATATAGTAATGAGTTGTTATGTGCCATGCTGAATTCAAATTTTTCGTCTGTGGCTTGGAATTGGCAAAATAACAATAAAATTCTTGCCAAACTATTGATATATTTTTTCAGACAAAGTTCGGATTTCAACAATGGAAAAAAAATCTGAATTGACTCTGGAGGAAAAAATAAACGGTCATTTGGTGAGATGTGATTGGCTGTTATCTTTTTATTTAATCAACTTCCTCCATTCCTAGGAAAACTTAAATATATCATAATTATCAATGATATGATCAAACTATAGATAGTTGAATATCCAATAGTAAAATGCAAATTAGGTTAAAAGAAAAACTTAGTAAATGCTGACTTAGCAAATTCATGTAAAAATACTAATAGGCTGACTTATAGCAAACTCCATAGCCAAAGGCCTATAGAAAATGGCCTTGGAAATGTTGAACCTAAGCCATTTTCGACATAATTGGCCCATTAGGAAGACTAGCTATTGCATGGTGTCTGGGTGGCAGCTGGTTATTTGCCTGGGCTGCACTTATTAGAGCCCTATACTGACCCTTGTGTCCGAAGTAACTATCCACCTGCAGTGAACGTAGGTTACTGATGACAGATTGGCGTATAGCTCACTGCACATGGGAAACAGAAAATGGCCAAAATGATTACCGTTAGGTAAAGCACAGGGAATTTGGAGAAATGACCTTAACAGAGATGATTCTGTCTTCCCTATTTCTGGGTTTTCTAAATCTAAAGATTAACGAAATTGTCCGGAAATGTGTGGTGACTTCAATGTTTAATCTGTTGGAACTAGTACATCATGATGCCTACTCAGAGTTGCAATTTTTCCTACTTTTGGAGGATTTCCTACTTTTTGGTTACTTTGGATTTCACAATTAGTTTTTCCTACATCACTTGAATTTCTTTTTAGAGGATTTTTGTCTTGGTCTCAAGCTCTTCAAACATGAATTCAATGTCAGGTCTATTCCCAAAAGTTATTTCCTTCTTAGTTTCTTCTGGAATAAAAGTAGGAAAAGTGTTTCCTACTTTTCCTACTTTTTCATCAGTTAGGAATGGCATCTCTGCTACTGAATATGACCAATTGGACACATTCTGGTCCAGTTATGCTGACTCTGCACATTTACTTATTTACAGCCTGTTGATTGTCCTATAATGCATTATGTAAATTCCAGGGACAATACTACAAAGCCATAAGCCATTGACCCTGGAAGTTGCATAATGAATAAGTGATAATGACTGGTATTCATGAACTCATGCCGGAAATGTGGTATGATTATAATAATTTCATGAAGTCATTAGGTTAGAACCTGTTACATAAGTAATCATTTGTGTAGTGAGAAGTCCTATTAAAGATTTTGAAAGTCATATCAAACAATAAATGAAAATTTATGTTATGACACTTTTGTATTAGTCTCATTATTCCCAAGATGCCTGCAGAGGAATATTATAGACAAAATACATGTCTGGTATCATAATAGTGAAGGTGGTAAATTCTCATGTAACTGCCATTCTTTTAAATGTAGATGTTACTCTCCCTGTATCCAATATTAGCCAGGCAGGTTCCAACTGGGCTACCAAAAGTGATTTGGTCAGCTGACCAAGGTAGAAACTTGTTGTTGGACAACTAAAAACATCCCAAATATCAGACATTAGATATTTTGGGTGTTAGTCAGCCGACTAACCCCCAAAATGTGGTTTGTCGTTAGCCAACCTAGCACCAAACTGGGTGATTAACTTTTCATCGATTGACAATTAAACCAGGAGGCTGTGTACCTCCAGTGGGGGCCAGGCCTTAGGATGGGATTATAGAAGTACAGTGGATCAAGTCTCAGGAAGTACGTATCCTATACAGGATAAGCTCATAATCAAGTCACCCCTCATCTCCTCTTACAATAATGTTTGTGTGTGTATTATTTACATGAATGTAGCACATACATCATATTTCCAAAGAGAAACTTAGGTCTTATTTCCGTAACACTATAAACTTCCTCAGTAACTTTATAGCAGAAATCTTTTGCATCAAGGAGATAAGGGGTGGGATTTTTTGTTCTACATTTTTTTCTATCATTATTTTGTCTTTTGGTTTAAAAGCCTTTGTTCCACTATCTCCCTGATCCAGTTGCTATGGGGTAATGGTAGACTAGGTTATATGTCAGATCAATAATAGTGTTGTTTGGCATCGTTTACAGGCCAAGACTTACTTTCATATTGAGTCATAAAGGGGTGGTGACTTGGGGGATTCCCATTAGGCAGACTGTAATAGAGTCTTTTCGGAAAACATTGTTAGCAATAAAAGATTTTTTCCCGGAAAATTTACACCAGATAGGAATAAATAAACATTTTATTTAAAAAAAAAGTTCTTCCAGTAGTTGAAAATTATTACAAGATATGATAATATATATAATAATGAGAATGTTGGAGCCTTTCTTTTTGTTATCATGACACTAGCTACTGGCACTGGTACATTATATATGTATGACTCATATTTTCCACATGTGCGACTTCTTTTGAACTAGGCCGTGGCACAACCATTACAGAATAATTCTATATAATAATTCTATATACGTACATTAATGAGTGGGTACTTCCCAAATGCAAATATGACCTATTCCGAAAATAATACTGCCTAATGTAGGAATATCGATGTTATTTGCTAACCCTCATTTAACATTGACTATGTCGAAGCACAAAGTACTGATAATTCAAAATGGTTGGGTAAACTACTATGCATTCGAACGCCACACCATGTAAATTTCGGTGGTTACACACGATTATTTAAGAAAACATGATAACGTAAGCCAGAGTAGGTACATAGATAATTGCATTTTACGTAATTGATCGAAAAGAAATCAGAGAATGAGATGGTTATCTTGTGGGTTAACGAATGTCCTAGTAGCAGGCAGCTGCTGCCAAGCAATCAAAACTAAGGCTACATTTATTACGTTGCAGAGTGTTATGCCATTTTTCGTAACAGCCTTTGGGTAAAAGCGTTACGTGCCTTGGCATCATTATGGATTGGCTAACAGTTTGTGTAGCAGTAATGGTAGGATGGCACTCATATCCAAGCTTCACATGTACGATTGCTCGCGTGATTTCCTCAATTTCAGTCTTGATTAGATAATTTGAATGACAATTTATTTTCTTATGTTAAACGGGCAAAAAAATTGTCATGTTTGTGCTGCTGGTTTTGAGAATAAATGTGTATCAGATGTAGCTGTAATTAACAGTATTGGCCGTAGATCTATTATGAAAAAAATCACTATTTCATATTAGTGTAAATCAATGCATATTTATATACGTGTTGATAAACATATCCATGTCCGACCCAAGATATTCAAGGATAGAACTTATCCTAGGCTACATTGTATCAGTGTATATGTTCACTAAGTTTTATAGCAAAAAGAGTGCATGTCTCCATTATCTACCTTACATTTGATAAATAAAATCCTAAATGCATCACTTCATAAGTGATGATGGTCTTGATTTGGGGGGTTTGATGCCAATTTAGGATTATTTCCAAAAATGTGCATTGGATTAGTCCAAAAACGTATGCACACTTTCAAAATTTTACACACACCCCCCTTTAATGTGTATGGCCTTAATGGATTCCCCTAGCAGGAAGCAAACCCCTTACCCTTAACATACAAGACCAGGGCGTTAACCACTACACCACCCCATAAACACTCCTTATACAGAAACACACTGTGTAAACTGCCTATTTCCCCCAAGACCCCTGTTGGTATAGGCTTGTAACTCTTGGCCCCAAGCCCAGGGAAGTAATCATAACCTTTTATTTCCTTATCGATCAGAACTGAGTCCATCTGGGGCTGGTGTTCGGGCAAAGTGGGGTGGGGTTGTCCCCTGAGGGCAATATGTCTACCATTATTTGCCTCCTGGCCACCCTCTTTGTCAGCCTAGGCTGGCTGTTGATCCTATCATCAGCCTATGCATCTTACCCAAGCTGGCACTGGGGTAAGCCTATATTTCCACAATGCAATATTTTCCTACTATAGAGGCCTTGTGCTGTCTATGAGTCAATGGCACTATAGGGATGAGAAAATGTATCTCATATTTTCACTTTCCTGTACTTTCAAACTTTTTATATTTCAGTGATTGAAATTATTCGTCCTACATTTTAAGTTCACCTGTTTCCTAATGTTATCACTTTTACCTTCATATGCACAATCAAACCTTAGTCTCTGGTTACATTTATTCATGAGCCTCCCAGGTTACCTCATTAAAAATTAAAAACAAAAGTGAGTGAGCAATTCATTCTGCACTTAGTGGAAAAGTTATGCAAGCTGAGACATTAGAGCAATTTTTAAACTTCCTCAGCCTTCGTGTTCAATAACAATTTTCTGTTGACAATTTCTTCCTGGCATGTCAGCAAAAAGAGGACATGGAGAATTTACTGCTGCATGCCTACCCTGTGCCTAAAGCCCCATACCCACTAGGCAATTTTACTGGCAATGGGCAACTGCCAGAATAATGGTGAAATTGTTACCAATTCAGATCACCTGTTAGTATGTAATACTGAAATGTTACATACTAACATGTGATCTGAATTGGTGAAGATTTTACCATTATTCTGGCAGTTGCCCGTCGCCAGTTGCCTGTAAAATCGCCTAGTCGGTACGGGGCTTAACAAAGTGCAAGACACCCAACCTTCCTGCCACCCACCTCCTGCCAATAACTCACCTTAAATCACACCCACTCAGCCACCTAGCCAGGGACCCTACACGCTATTCTCCGATGGGAATCGCCCACATACTGTTTGTTACCTGTAACGCTTTCAGATTGCTCGTTGACGCAAACTGAAGCGGGCATGATTGGACGATATCCAATCGATTGTGTGTGATTATAACAATATGGTCGTAATGAGTTATATGTATAATGGCTAGTTAGTATTGGTAAGGCCATACTGTTGTTTTCCTTGGAGATTTTGTGTCAATGACATCATACCTCTTCAAATGGGTTGGACGCCAAATTAGTGATCAATTCATAAATTGTTGTTACCAATGATGTATATATGTACCTAGGCCACACATACGTAGCAGATTATCCTCAAATCAACACATCAACTCAAACTTGGAGAATATTATCTACAAGTTCTAGGTTTAGTCATAACCACTTGGTCATAGTGATCAACAAAAACTGTTCAATAACCTTGTATGAAAAAGGGCAATTAACAGACCAATTATTTCACAGACAAACCAGAATTGAAGAACTAGACCAATAACAAAGATAAGCAAATCATATTCATGCATGTGGTCATGCATAGATTACAGTTCTTCAGTGCTTCAGTCTGATGATGGTAAAAGTATATTGGTCAACAATCCAGGGGTTGGTTGAGAGCACGCGTGTTAGATTTGTGAGTCAGCAGGATGCTGAGGCAACCATCGAACCTTACTGGGAATGTGATCTGGCCCAAGTCATTTTGGACATACTTCTTGAAACCAAGCTATGCAAAGAGATCATTAGTATAGAGTTAGCAGTGGTGGACCTAAATTAAAAAATCCAGGGGCCACTCTAGCTTTCCAAATCTAGGGGCCGTCACAGAAATCTAGAGGACTTCACATATACTAGTCTTTGTTATTCATGAATCTTTAGGGGCCAGTCAGGCCCCTAGCCCATAAAATCTAGGGGCCCAACCTGCTTTTTAAGGGCCTCGATCCCCCGGGCCCCTGGTTACGTCCACCCCTGAGTTAGACATGACTAACATACATTTATATCCTGCTATCGTGCGCATGGTTTCTAATGACAGGAACTAATGGCGCCACTGTACTATCAGTCCTACTTCTGCCCGTTATTTGGCGCCACTGTCTGCAACATGGCGGTGACGTAAACTTGACACGGCCACTAGTGGAATCCTCCGAATTGGGAAACTCACTTCATTTCATGTTTTTAAGGTTGTGTCACCCTAACGTATATAAATGTATTCTTTCAGATTATGAGATATTGATTGCAGATTTAAACATATAGATCTAAGTCCTATTTCAAAGTACTTCACCATGTCTCACTGTGATCAGCGAGAGTGTGTTAGCAGAATTACAGATATTTTGTTGGAGTCACCAAACACCTAAGCTAAGGCTATAGGAGGGGGTCTTAATTTATTTTAAATGTGTGTACGTACTAAATGGAAGGCCCCTAAGTTGTATGACTATGATAGAGGGTCTAGAGGTAATTTCCTCATTATTTTCTTGTATATTGTGTTCCCAAATAAGATGATTAGGGCAAATTCCGGAGGACAAAAATATGAATCCCCTATGTTATTCCAATGGACACTTCATATTTCATACGAAATAAATGTATAGAAGTCTCCCCCCCCCCCCCCAGCGCCAGGTACATTTGTTTGTATTGACGTCATTCTGATGTTAAAGAAGCCATATTCAAACTATCATCATAGTTCTAAAAAAACATAAAAGAGGAGGAAGAATCATATTTTACAAACTTTGCAAGTCCACGTAATAATTCAGGGCTACCAACTGTCCTTGATTTCACAGGACAGTCCCGGATTTTAACCCCTTTCCTGTGCATCCTGGGGAAAAGACAGATGCCCCAGAAAATGAGGAATTCAAAATTGATATGCAAGTCTGAAAAATAGGAAGATATTTTACCCAAAACTCATAAAATACAATCTTTAAATGCGAAATTTCTAAAATATTTCTAAAGGTAATTGTTGAACAAATATTTGTAAACTCTTCAATCTCAAGAATCTGCCTTTATTTTTTTCAATTTTTGAACACCCGCCCTTCCTTACAAAAATTAATCTTGATTCTCTCTAAGTTGTCTCCCCTCTCACCTAACATCCATGCACACATAAGTAGGGGCAGTCCTATACCCTGGCCGACCACCACAGACCTCAGCCCTGAGTGGACCCACAGCATTGACGACAACTAACAAGAGCCCTGAGTAGAAGTTATAACCTATTTTATAGTTGAAATAAAGTGAAAAAACGTTTCAACATCATCGCCTCAATTGGAAGCTCTGCTTCCCGTTTAGTTTCTAAACTGTTAGCTAGTTTTGTAGAGCATTCATATTTCCTACCCCTAGAAAAGGCCACAGATGCCTGATTAATCTTGGTACTATAAGGTACAGTAGGTGAATTATAGAAGCCTAGGTGGTGTAGAGGCACCCATTGACCTATACTGGGGGTGTGCATCTTTTAGGGAGGGGACTGTCAGGTGTGGGGCTCAGGTGTGAGATGCAGCATTGAGGTCAAGGTGTGATGAGCAGATGTGGAGTTGCGAATGACTCGTATGTGTGTTGCTCACTATGTAACCGGAGAGTATTGCAATTATTTCAGGTCCTCAGAACCAAATTTCTGCATTTTACGCCTTTCTTGCACAAACGCTGAATCATTTTTGCACGAGCAGTAATTCACTCGCATAATTATGTATTTCATATATTAAATAAGTGGTCAGAATAAGCAAGTTGGCATAGGTACCGGTGCACAGGCAATAATTTTGGTACTTCTATATTAGTGCATAGAATATGAGAATATTCCTTTGTTTTGAGTCACTGGTGTCTATCTTCATGCAGGTCCAGAGGATATTTCTGTTTGCATAAGAATGCTCGTTTATTGGGTCATTTTCACACCTATAGGTTCAATCTTTAGTACCTTCAAAAAGGGGAGAATTGATCCTGATTTAGCTTTAGTATTACTGAATTGATGTTTAACCCAAAACACTCATCAATATCAGTCTTTTTTTTTTAATTTCATTTATTTAGACAGACAAAAAATAAGTTTTACATAAAACTTGTCTCACTTTTCTGCCTGTGAGTCAACAAACAAATATCCAAATAAGAATACACATATCACAGGTTCGGTGTAGAAATAACGTTCATTTCAATATTATTTAGATTGCACAATTTGTATATTAAAACACCAATAATTACACTTATAAAACTACACTAAAAGATAGCTAATATACGTTTATAATATAGTTTGCAAGTAAGACAAAACTAAGAACTTTCATTACAAGTAAAAAAACAATTGCTGTTACTAAAATACCTGTCTTATCAGAGTAAAAGAATACATTTATACATTAGTTAGCTGCAAGAACACTTTAACAGACTCAGTTAAAATAAAGGTTTCATCTTATTTTTAAATTCTTTTTTTCCTTCAATATTCCTAATATTTGCAGGTTGAGAATTCCAATAAATAGCACCACGATAAAATACATTCATCTTAGATTTTTCGACAATAGGTTTGTAAGTTTTAAATACTGGTCCCATATGTAACCTTGTTTCTCTAACAGGTAATTTTATAAACATTTGACAATTCACATAATTATACATAAAATTCAATAGATGTACTTTATATCTATTTTCTAACAAACCTATTTTACAATATCGACAAAGTTCAATTTTTGTCAATGCATTATTTGGCACACAAATTCTCAAACCTCTATAGAACATTCGTTCAACACGGGTAACATTCACAATAGATGTACCTCTGTATAATATGTCACCATGTTCTAAAATAGGTAAAAACATTGATTTAAATATCAAAATACTGGCATGTTCAGTCAAATAGTTCCTGATCTTTGCAAAAATATATAACTTATGTGACAATTGATTACACAATTCATACATATGTTTATTAAATGTTAAGGTTTCATCTAAAACAAAGCCCAAATATTTATATGAACATACTTGTTCCAGTATCTGATTGTTCAGGGATAAATCTAAAACATGGGTTTTGCTTCGTTTAACCTTAGACCTCATACCATATATACAATATTTTGATTTTTTAATATTTATTGTCAATCTATTTTTGCAACACCATGCATATACATTGTTTAAATCCGTTTGTAAGATGTTCATTACATGTGGAAAATCAGAATGACTATAATATAACACAGTGTCGTCAGCATATAAAGAAATATTACAATCAGTCACTACTGATGTTAAATCATTTATATATACTAAAAATAGCAGCGGACCTAACACACTTCCTTGTGGGACCCCACATACAACATCTAAGCATGAAGATGTCATCTGATTTGCTACTGTATACTGTTTCCTATTTAATAAATAATCTGTCATCCATACAAAACTCATGTTAGATATTCCATTATATTTCAGCTTAGATAATAGTATTTCATGGTTTACAGTGTCAAAAGCTTTAGTTAAATCTAAATATAAGGCTACTGTTACCATTTTATTGTTGATTGCATTGTAAATATCATTAATAAATGTAGCTGTAGTTCCAACAGTGGAGTGGCCCGGTCTAAAACCACCTTGCCTACTATCTATTCTATTGCCCTGATTAAGGTGGATCATCAGCCTGTTATGTACTATTTTCTCAATCAATTTGGCAATTACTGGTAGGTTTGACACAGGTCTTAGGTTATTTACCATATATTTGTTGCCCTGTTTTTGCAATGGGGTTACTCGAGCAATTTTCCATACGACTGGAATTTTACCAGTATCAAAAGATAGATTAAAAATGTGTGTAATTTGCTCACAACATACTAACATTGCATCTTTAAAAACTGAGGCTGAAATGTTATCTATTCCAGATGCTTTATTAACATTTATTTGTTTTCCTAATTTCTCAACTTCAGGAATATCCGTTTGGAATGCTCTTAAAAACACTCCATTTAGAGTTCCATCGTAAGTCCATGCATCATGGTAATTTTCAGCTAATCTACTTCCTATATTTACAAAGTATTTATTGATAAAATCCGGAATATTAGCATTTTCCACCAAATCATTAGAATCTATTTTCTTTAGATTAAAATTTTTTGGTTTCTTATTTTTATTTGGTAAGACCTCATTAATATTTTTCCAAAATATTTTAGGATTTTCAACATTATTGTCTAGGTTTTCTTGGATGAAGGTCGCTCGTGCTCTTCTTAACCTATTCGTACAATAATTTCTCAATCTTTTGGCAGTATTCCATAATTCTATATTATCCTTATTTTTATTCTTTTTTGCCTGTTTCAATACCCTATCCTTGTCTTTGATTAATTCCAAAAGGTTCGGAGTCAACCATGGCTCCTTATTTTTGGCTATTCTATAGTTTTTAATAGGGCAATGAATATCAAGGTAGGTATTTATTTTTATTAAGAAAAGATTCCATTTATTATCAATATCTATTTCATTATTAAATAGTGTCCAATCAGTATCTCGTAAATATTGTTGAAAATGCTCTTTATCATAGTATTTGTATGATCTCCCTTTAAAATCACATTTAACCTTTAGTGTTCTAATTTTCTTCCTTGTAATAAATATGGCTTGATGATCACTAATATTCAAATTACAAACCCTTTGTTGCGAAATAATATCACAATTTGTTACAAACAAGTCAATACATGTATTTTTAGTACGCCCATAATGGGTCGGATTTCTAATTATCTGCCGTAATCCATACTCTTTTATTAATAACTTAAAATCCCGAGTAGACTGGCATCGTAAGTCATTAAAATCTATATTAAAATCTCCCATGATATTGACTTCAACTTTAGTAGTATCAATATTTAAAAAAGTATTAGTTAAATATTCGAAAAATTTATTCATATTTCCTTGTGGTGGCCTATATAAGTTACAAATTAAAATTGTTGTATTAGGTTTCTGTTTTATATTAATCCAGTGAGCCTCTATATCAATTGAACTAATATTCAAATAAGCATAACTCATATCAGAGAAGTCTATATCATCACGTACATACATACATAGTCCTCCACCTTTTTTAATCCCATCATTATTGACGCCATCATCTACCCAGTTTCGGTCATTTCGAACAATAGTATAATTATCTATTTGATACATGTCAGATGGAAGTAATTTATGAAGCCATGTCTCAGTAAAACCAATAACATGTATTTTAGCATTATAAAAAGTAGATTTAACTAAATCCCATTTATTAACAATGCTTCGTAAATTCATATTCAACAAATGCATACCTTTTGCTCTCGACAATTCATTTAATTCATTTAAAATAAGTACATAATATCTGTTGACTGTATCCATACTCGCATCAACACAGTGTAATGCATTCTAATCAGACAATATACAGCTTTCAATGCCATTGTCATCAGTTAATTAGTCTTATTATACAATCTATACACTCAGCAGCGACAAAGAGAATTCAGCTAGTCATCAGATAGGCTGGATTTGTTCATATGCCATAATATAGTATAGATAATCATTTACGTCATAGCAGTACAAATACATATATTAATACATCAAACAGTGATCCGTTTCAAAATAAGGCCCTTACTGATTGCCTCAGACGCTTCAAAGCTTAATATCTAAACCAATACATGCAAATATACTATTGACATAATCATATCACATTCATTTGGCAGATAGGATTTCGTCTCTATATTCACATATGAGATCGCCAAGGACATTTTGGCCAGGAATTGTACCTCTTACTATCTCATGGGCTTTGTCTAGTGTTAATCCACAAGAAAAACTATCCCCTTTTGTGGCTTCATATAAAAAGCCTTTCAGTGCCAACAACTTGTCCCTTAATATAGGATTCTGGTCGAATTTTAGGCAAATTACTTTTTTCATGATTTTAGGTTTTGTCTTTTCCCATTCCGTAGAAACTCTAATTTTTATACTAACTCGTTTTGCCTGATAACCGTCTTTTGCGCCTCTAATCTCCTCTAAGAGATCTAACCTGTTATGAAAACTGGCCATTTCACAAAAATACAGGTGCTCAGCAGATCTGTATAATTTTTCTTCGTATAATATATCACAGGGGAACATATTGCTTAAGAAAGCATGGTGCGACTGAAACGCATAACCGTCTTTTGTCTTAACAATCTTGACTGACTCCATGGTAAGATCATATGGTAAATTTCCAATATCTTTATGTACATAGCGAACCCCATCAATCAATAACAAATTACCTCTAAGTTTAATGTTCAGTTTTTTTGCCCTGCCTGCTGCAAAAAGACTCCTAAGATCCCTGCGTTCACTTTGTTGTTCTTGTGAGAGGGCATCAGAGATGTGAATATTTTGCCATGTTTGTGAGTCTTTCAGTTTGCTAATATTTTTAAAAACCTCCGGTTTAATTGATGGTTTGTTAAATTGTATCCTGATAGATCTTGGTCTTGTTGCTTCTGGATTGAGGACGCCCAACCTGTACGCTAAGTATATGTCACTATCCACATGATCTATGCCCAAGTCCGACAGTAATGCTTTCGCTAGTACTCGTGGATTTTTACTACTATTTTCTTTAACACCGTCAATTATTAACAAACATTTACGTTGCTCCTCAATGTCAATATTATATTTTTTGTCCAGTTTCTCCAACGTGTCAGACTTATCTCGTAAATCCTTCCTGGTTTCGTCAAGTTGAGCCTGGGTAACATGAAGTTCATCATTGGCTGACCTAAGTTCATCACTCAGCCCTTTCACTTTTTCGTCTAAGGTTTTCAGATCGGCTAAGACCCCTTGCATTTGTCCCTCGAGCTTGACAACACGTTTATCATTAGATGTTATGTATTCTTCTATCGTTGCGTTTGATTTCGTGAGTTTTACATCTAATTTCTCAAAACGTTTTTCTATTTTAATATCACTGGATTTTTGATTTGCAAGAATTTTTTTAAGCAGACTTTCATTTGTGACTTGTCCTTGCTCCGATTCCAGTGTCTTACCCTCCGCTACGGCGCCTTCGGTATCGGCCATTGGAGTTATTGTTGTTACCGTTCCAGTAGAGTGCCCACGTCCTTCTTTGTTCTCGCTGCGAGTCCTAACACCAGGCATTGGCGTTTTAAATTCTCGTGCAAAACACAAAAATATCACCAGTAAACACGTATATCGCAGCATTTAGGTATTCCAGGGGTAGTTATCCCGATTCCTGCCAGTTCTCAGCTTGTAGATCCGCCAAAGAATCAATGAAATCCCCTGTTATTCACCAGCGTTCTCTAGTGCGTAGCTAACCGGTTGCCGCCATACTCTCTCTATTTTTGTTGATGTAAAAAAAATTGTAAGTCTCCTTCGTACTCCTTCGTATTATCATGTGGGGGGAAGTAAGTTGTACGTCAGAAATTTGCAGAAATGTCAAGAAAACAAGTATAGCATGTCACCCAGGACAGTGAATAGGGATGGATGAAATGTTGTGAGTTGGTGTAAAGAAACATGATGGCGTGTCGTTTTAGACATGTAGCAATGCGCTTCTGGGGTGCATTACATTTAGGAGCTGCATCAGCAAATCCAGGCAAGGTTCAGTTCATGGATACCCCCAAACCTTTGTTTTCCTTGCTTTTTTCTTTTTTTTGGTAGATGTCTCACCTAAACAAAAAGGTTAAAATGTTGTATATTTCCGTATGAAAATGCAACACTTTAGTACCTAGACTTGCTTAGATACCCATTCCAAAATCTTGAATCTGCCCCTGACCCTGGGTGGAATATTTTTGGGAGCTGTTGTTAGTGTGCCCAGTAGTTGTTGTTTACAAACCTAGAAATGGTGGAGTTGTTGTTAAAAGCAGTGAGAATGGCTGTTTAGATACTGGCAATGGATCAAGTTACACACTCATGGTTACAAATGGAACAATGCACTATCACATCTGTAATAGAAATTTTAAGGCACTTAGTATTACCAACCCAGAAGGGTACATAAAAAATGGTGACGCATTTTCCATTTGATTTATACCTATATTCTGTATTTTCACATCCCCTCTAAAAATGTATATGCCATTTTGTAGCAATTTGTGCCAATTATGTGAACACTAGTGGCTGGGATCCATTGGGAATATCCTCTATTCTTTATGATATGGCACACTTAATCACCTGACCTTTTAGAGTAATGTGAAGCCATTGTATAGCTACCATCCTGTATTCTGCCTGTGCATCCAGGCACCTTAGCAATCCAATTTCAAAGACAGCAATTTAGCATCCATACTACATCATTGGTAAGTTCCACATGAATCAGTATTGGGTAAAAAGTTTGTATTCAAGATTATTGTGTATCAGTCCCAATAACATAATTATTAATTTTGCAAGGTGCAACAAAAGGAAATTGGCCAGGACTTTTAAGGGATTCCCTATTGAAACAACATTTAATTTACTGAAGCTAGGTAAGTCCTGGATAGTATAACTAGGCAGTCATGTGCATCCAGAATCAGCATTTATATGTCTATCATGCCTAGCTCTTTCTACCTGATTGCTCCTATGTGTATTTCTACAAACATATACGAACCAATGAATACTGCCTGTGCATAAAATACAGGAAATTGAAGATAAAATAGGTTTCATTAATGCATTCTTTCCTACGGTTGTCAAGGTGAATAATTTGCCTCATATTTCTAGAGAGAACTAGGTGTTTCCCAGGAAATTGATGTATAATTAACAATTATAGTGACATTAACGAAGCCTCTGGGAAGAAAACAAGAATAGATTTCGTTCCAGTTAATAACCATCTATTAATGCAGTTGAAATTCGAAGAAACATAGTTATTTGCGACTAACCCTACAAGGAGTGTGCATTTTGATTCAGAGAATGTTATGCGACTCTAAGTAAATACCTGTTTGCTTGAAAAAAACTGAATTTCAATATCGAGAGATGCAAATATTCTGTCATGACACATTATCCTTTTTCTTTCGCAGCGTAAAGGAATACGCTTTTTAGCGCTTTCAGTTCATTCAACATTCAGAGTGACATTTCCATTCTGTACAACCGAATCGACATATACATGTCCCAGAAGAGCACAAATGTGCCATGCCTTAGTCTGTTGCTCCCCTGAGAAATTTGCCATTCTCTGTTGCAGGGAACCATACAATTTACCTCCCCGCTAAGTACCGATGGGTAAATATATGTCGCTTATAACCAAACACAGAGGAACAATATGGGCCATCAATGGTTCAGTACTTTGTATGCTCATTAATTCTGTCCTTCAGGGGTCACTGATATGTTGTGCGTATTTTATTCATGGCACTAGCAGGTCATTAAACAGTCTCTATAGACAAAGCAGCTAGATCACTAAAAGAGTCTGAGATAAGTATTTATATATAATCTGGTTATTTAACTCTCATTTAGAATGATATAATTTTGCAAGGGTAGACTGGTAAACAAAGGATATATCTAACCAGCTTCAAATGACACGAAATAACAGTTTGTAGGCCTACAGAGGCAAGAAAATGAAAACTTTATATATATATATATAATAGAGGAAGTTAGAGAAGTTGTTTTTATCAGATTAAGCTATTTCAATGTGATTCCATAATATCTAGAAATGTTCTATGATTTACACCAGTCAAAGAAAAATCTAAAGTTTGGATATTAAGAGCAAGCACAACAATTTCTGTAGCTTTCTAGAAAGTTTGGTCACAAAGTGTGAATAGGTTGTGTGTGAACAATCTTCTTTGGTCAATGGTGAGGTTGTGATGAGTCTAGACATAAGCAACCATGACTTCTAAGTTAGGGACAGACTAGTTACTCCCAAGGTGAGCTGACCACTTTATAACCTGGATAACCCCATGGGAGTTCCAGGGAAGAATATAGGCCCCCAGTAGCCTTTGCTGATCATATAAGGCAACAATAGGGAGGACCCAGCACTGACCAAGTGGTTTTTTGGGTTCAATTCCCAGTTGATGCTGGGTTCACTAAGGGATGATGTACATCAAAAATGATTTCCACGTTTTGATCCCTTGCTGTTTGCCTACCCTGTCACCTTCATTTCATGGATACAATCACCAAAGACAGAATTCGTCCCAACTGGTTTTCTCTCTGAATTGACCTTTGTTGTTGGTATGGCATAAAACGCCCAATGCTCACTCACTCTATCAGTTTCATCACTTTTCATATGGTTTGGGTTCAACGTGTGATTAGGCTTGTGCTGAAACAAATGCCTGAGTCCAGTGGTGAGTTCTCGATGGGTTCAGGTCTAGACATCAATGACAGTGACAAATTAGGGACAGACTGTAATTAGTCTCAAGGTTAGCGGGCCACCTATATTACCCGAATGGCCTTGGACTGTGTGTTTTGTCCAGAGTGGCTCAATAGCAATTGCCCACCTGCACACAGCACAGCGAAATCAGGGAAAATAAAAAGAAAATTCCCTGACAAGGAAACACAGGGAATTTGTAAATTTTACCAAAACACAGGGAATTTCATTTCCCAAAACATAGGGAAACACTGGGAATTTCATTTGGCCAGGTTCTTAAATTTCTGATTCTCAAAATAGTAATGATTTGACTTCTTGTTGGGTTGTCCAATTTGTTTCTGCATGTGTAGGCTTTTGAATTTTAACAACTTGCTGGATATGACTCAGGAGAAAATTGCCACAAGACAGGGCTCAGGGAATACACAAATTGAGTGAAGACCCTGCAGGAACCTACCCGTGGGTGGAGTTGTTGCTACAGAACGACTTTCAGCACTTTAGAAATGTAAGATTACACATTAGGATTGTTCTGAACCATCATTTCAGCGATCACCAATATCTTCAGACATTTGGTCTTTGGGTTCAATTCCCGGTAGGTGCTTGGTTCACTAAGGGATGAGGTACAGCAAAAACACTTTCTTGGTTTTAATCCCCTGCTGTTAGTCCGCCCTGTCACCTTCATCTCATTGATACGATCACCAAAGAAAGAATTCATCCCAACCTGTTTTCACCATGAATGTGACCTTACTTGTCAAAACGATGTAAAGCATCCATTACTCACCCACTCCTGACATGTCCAGAGTGTCTCCGACATGAGATCCAGACATGTCCAATGTGAGCCAATCAAGGTGTATATGTACAATCATGGAACATCAGGCAAATGTCCTTTGTGTGAAACACTTTTTGATATAGACTGTTTCAGTAGATAAAAACATTGCATTTTGGGAACAATGAGAAAACAATTTAGAATCAGCCCATTCAACTATCGTGTAAAGCTTCTGCTAAAGTAGAGGTGTATGATACACAGATCCTTTATACGGAAATACACAGGTGCCATAAGAGGTAACACCAATAGACCAAAATAGTGCTGTGACCCAGTACTATTCCTAGTGAAGCCTTCTATATTGGAGTAATCTGGCTATTTAAGGCGAAGCTGTCTATATATAAAGATGTAATACTACCTTTCCCTTCCAAAATAAACGTCTTCTGCAATGAGCTTGCAAGGATTATAGACATAGCAGGATATGGCTTTGTTGATAAAACAGATTTTGCTATTTTTCGCATATATATAACGAGCTTCTATGGGGTAGTTCTTAGAGCTTAAGTTAGGGTTTCCAGACCCTTTGACAATAGGCTATGTATTTCTGAGATAGAACTGTCTTTAAAAAAATAGCCAAATGAAATTCAAATGTTAGAATGTTGGTTAAATTAAGGTGGGTTTTAAATTAGGGATTTTACGATGGTAAATTGGTAAAATCGAGGGCTCTACCTTTTCATAGACTAAATTATCATTACTGCTCTTGATGTATGACCTTATAAGTTAAGAATGGTGTGATGCAACCAAGCAAACACCCAAGAACATGAGTTATCACAATTTTACAGATTGTGTGTTTAAAGCCCAATACCCACTAGGCAACTTTTACACAGTTTGCCAACAAGTCAATTCCTATGATTTCCTGTAAGTATAGTATATGGAATTATGTATGTTTGATCTAAAATCGGCCAATTATTGAGGTGGAATCGGCCTTTTTTAGCGGCAATCAGTGGGCCGACATGGTGAAAATCGCCTAGTGGGTATGGGGCTTAAATCTCAGAAAAGTTATAAACTCATGTTTAATCAGAAACTAATGCCATTAATCAAATAACAAACCTCATTCTCAATTTAACTTGAGCCTCCATGGTGTGCTTGTGCTCCTGGATTGAACCTTTTAATCTGCTCACAGAGACCCTTGTCTTGAGTAGCTCAAGTTGATATCCCCAAACAAGATCCCCACCCCCTCCAATTGAAGTGTTTATTTGAACAAGCGCTCATATCCCCATTGGTCATCAAATATCTCATTTGTTCAAGCAATGTCTCAGATTTAATGGGTATCATGATATTCAATGGGGAACAGTTGTTATTTAGAGAGTAATGGCTCTTTGCAAGCAATGACAGTGCAGTGATAGTCTGACCCGGAACATGGATGATGCATGTTTTTATAACTTCTCACTTCGATATTTATTTTGCAGTATTCAGATTACTTGTTGCTGATCATGCAGTAAATTAATGTTGATTAAGACAAAGATTTCAGTGGCACTCTGTTTGCGCTTTGGCAGTAATATAACCTCACATTGGGCACTTAAATACAACAGTCATTGAACATTTACAGACTTGAGTTTTGATAACAGACCTTACTAGCAACAGGTGCTCAAATGAATTGAGGAACAACCTAGAATGATAAATACCTAGATCAGCATTCAGGCCATATTATGTCCAGAAACTTGGACATGGATCTCTACATCAAACCCAGTGGGGGTTCCTGGGAAGAATATAGGCCCGCAGTAGCCCCTGCTGATCATATAAGGCGACAATGGGGGGGACACGTACAGCATTGACCAAGTGGTTCTTTGGGTTCAATTCCCTGTTAGTGCTGGGTTCACTAAGGGATGAGGTACAGCAAAAATGATTTCCAGGTTTTGATCCCCTGCTGTTTGCCCGCCCTGTCACCTTCATCCCATAGATACAATCACCAAAGACAGGATTCATCCCAACTGGCTTTTGCTGTGAAAATTACCTTGGCTGTCGGTATGGTGTAAAACACCCAACACTCACTCACTCTTTCTACATCAAATTATTTACTGAAATAGAAATCAATGAAACTTGAACTGAAATTGAAAACCATATGACAAGGATATGAAAGACCATATTAAAGGAGACTATCCCCATTATTGTGTTTTCAATGAGTTATTACTCAATGCTCATATGACAAGATTGCCAGTTTTATCTTTTATTGGCAAACACTTTTTTCTAGTCTGTCCAGCAAACCTGAGATAGTGGATGTATGCCCTTTCTAAGCTTAAAAAAATTGTCTTAATCCCCAAACCTTTTTGTTTGGGGGACTGCTTGGTCAGCAGGCCCTCCAGGGATTGTTGGAAAAGCCCTCACATGCAAAACTCTCCCTAGGGTTTAGTCTGGGGAGGACTTTATCTGTCGGTTAGCTTGCTAAAGGCAGAGGTCATATCTGTGAGAGAGCCTATGCGTGCAACCTTAGATAACCAGCTGAGGGCATAACATTTAAGCCCCATACCCACTAGGCAGTTATCCCTGCGTCGGCTGACAGATTACCGCTAAAATAGGTTGATGCAGATTCAGATCAAACATGCACATTTCAATATACTATACTAATAGGTGATCATAAGAATCGACCAATTCTCCCAGTTGCCTGTCGCCGATCGCCGGTAAAATCACCTAGTGAGTATGGGGCTTTAGTATGGCTCTGCACCTACAATAAGCCCTTTCTTATGTTGGGTAGAACATTGAGGTTGGCTTTTTTTCTTTTTTCCCCCAAATACTACTTGGGCAATTTGATTGAATGGATTAAACTGTTGACAGGACTGAGCCACTCAATGCCACTGTATCTGGTGATTGCTCTTCAGAAATTATTACTGTAAACGTATTAATTTTCGCGCTGTACATATTTTCGCGCATTTCGCGCATCACTAAAAATGCGCAAAAATATGACATGAGTGAAAATTAGTAATATAATAGAACAAATAGAATTAACTATTGAATGCGCGAAATAATGAATACGCGAAAATGCTATCTATGGCTAGGTGCGCAAACATTTAGCAGCGCGAAATTATATACGTTTACAGTAAATCAAAATGATTAACAAAATAGTAATATATCTAAAATCAATCCAGGCACACACCAAAGTTGTTTTTCACAAAGCGCGTTTAGTTAGGTTTCTTCATTAGCTGTCACCAATAGTGCTTGTCCATGACCAAGCTACTTGGATAATGAAGCATTATTTACACCGTCTGTTATGATGTAAGAGTGTAATGAGGCCAATTGTGACAAGTAATTGACAAATTCACATGTTGGTGTCTAACATACAGAGAAATTATGGGTCAACTGAGCTTTTCACTGTCATGCTCATAATTCGACGCCCACGCAATTCTTAAAGTCTCATAATCAATGGTTTTAGTGCTGTTTTGTTCCTGCCAGGTGCATTAAAATGTTTTGCAACACAGGATGTTTTCTGAGGTTATATATGTATGATTTTTTCAGATAACTTGTGAATAATTCGTAGTTTTTTTTTCAGATTAATTTCCACTAAGGGATAGATCATTAGTCAAAACATATAAAACCTGAGAATTGATTTGTGAGGTATCAAACTTGTATGATATTAATAATATTTTGGTAACCATTCAAAACATCCTTTAAAAAGCGATTTAATAGCTGTGAGGTTCTAAAACAGATTTAATAGCTGTGAGGTTCCAAAACAGTTCCAAAATCTTTTATATGAGAGCACATACAGTCTCATGCTAGATTTTGATATGATTATGACTAATTATTTATGAATCACTTGACTAGTGTCAGAGATATATTAGTTAAGCCCAAATCTAGTATCACAGATTAGAATTTGAGGACACATCTAGTATAAGAGATACAGAACTTAGGCCCACATCTAGTATCAGAGATGTGAAACTCAGAGATGTAGAACTCAAACTTAGTATCACAGATGTAGAACCTAAGGTCACAGCTAGAATCAGAAATGTGGAACTAAAGCTCCATACCCACTAGACGATTTTTACTGAGTCGGCTGACTGATCGGCACTAAAATCAGCCTATACCCCTAACATCGGCTGATTTTAGTGCCGACTCATATCATACCTGCACATTTCAATATACTATACTATCAGGGGATCATAGGATTCTGGCTATTTCCTGTCGTACGTCGTCGATAAAATCGCCTAGTGGGTATGGGGCTTAAAGCTAACATTCTAACTCCTTTGGGTTAGTATTCTGGCTGTGCACTGTATCAGGGCATTAGCACAGAGGCCCCCAACGTGTATCCTTCCTCCTTTCTCATCTCTGAGCAGCTCCTGAGCAGCTCCCAAAGGTCAGGGGTGTCTCTTAGGGAAAGGAGCAACTCATTTATAGGGATTACAGGGCCATGGACCTTGTCTGAAGGGCACTAACCACAGCCCCAACAAAGGTCTTGGGTGAACTAGCCGGAGTGGGTTTCATTAAGGTTTATGAGAGCCCCTGCATTTACCGCTATGTTAATGTGATTAATAATTAGCTAAAATATAGGAATAACAAGTAACAAGTGATTAAGTTTGGACATAGTTAAATATGGGAAATATTTATTAGATATTCTTATAATAATAATTTTAAATTGACAATGTATACAGGTCAGTGGTGTGGGAGCAACTGAATTCAAACTGTTGCGCCCAAATATTTATAATGACATTACAACAAATCTGCATAACCAATGTTATGGAACGTTGGCGTCATGCACCACTCAGCGGAAAATAATAATTTTGAGGTCTTGCACCCCAAAATTTCAGTAGCCATCTTTCAGTCTCATAGGTAATCTAATGGTCAGGATGCCATCAACCATGTTAGTGTGTGTTTGATTGCCAGGTTACACAGCCTTATGTCAGAGATACCATTTTTCCTTCTTTTTCCGGATTTTTGCCAGTTCAGAATAGAAATGAAATCCATAATTTCAATATTGATAAAGGTAACCAAGCGTCCCTAGGTTAACACTCTCCAAGCAGATATTTAGTTTTTCATAATTCATATATTCTCAAATTTCATTATATTGAAATTTAGGATCATTGGAGTGGTTCTAGAATCAGACTTATGAGACTTTCCTTTTTTTCATCTCTTTTCATTTTTTCAAAAGTTTATGTTTTGACTGCTGGTAATCTACAAATAGATTTTCATCACTCTCCAAGCAGACTTGAAGGCTAACACTCTCCAAGCAGATGTTTGATTATCAAAATTATCTTTTTGAATCAAGTTTAAATATTTTGACCGCTGGTAGTGTGTAAACAGGTTTTCATCACTCTCCAAGCAGATTGTAGGGTGTACACTCTCCAAGCAGATGTTTCATTTTCAAATTTTTATTTTTGCATCAAGTTTATGTTTTCACTGCTGGTAATCTCCAAATAGGTTTTCATCACTCTCCAAACAGATTTTAAGGCTCACACTCTCCAAGCAGATGCTTGGTTTTCAAAATTTTCTTGTGGCATCAAGTTTAAATGTTTTGAATGCTGGTAATGTTGAAACCGGTTTTCATTACTCTTCAAGCAGATATTTAGTATTCATTTTTCATTTATTCTCAGGTTTTATTATATTGAATGGTAGGATCATTGGGAGTGGTTCTAGTATCAGACTTACATGAGATTTGTATCTCTTTCATTTTTTTTTTTCCTTTCTTTTTTCAAAAGTTTCGACTGCTGGTTATCTCCAAACAGGTTTTTATCACTCTCCAAGCAGATATTAGGTTTACACTCTCCAATCAGATGTTCAGTTTCAAATTTTTGTTTTTGCATCAAATTTATGTTTTGACTGCTGGTAGTCTACAAATAGATTTTCATCACTCTCCAAGCAGACTTTAAGGTTTACACTCTCCAAGCAGATGTTTGGTTTTCAGATATATTTTTTTCATTAAGTTTAAATGTTTTGACTGCTGGTTATGTGTAAGCAGGTTTTAATCACTCTCCAAGCAGATTGCAAGGTGTACACTCTCCAAGCAGATGTTTGGTTTTCAATTTTTTTTTTTTTTTTTGCATCAAATTTATTTTTTGACTGCAGGTAATCTACACATAGTTTTCATCACTCTCCAAGCAGATTTTAAGGCTCACACTCTCCAAGCAGATGTTTCATTTTCAAAATTTTCTTTTTGCCTCAAGTTTAAATATTTTGATTACTGGTAATGTCTAAACAGGTTTTCTCACTCTCCAAGCAGAATTTAAGGTTAAGACTCTCCAAGCAGATGTTTTCTTTTTAAAAAAATTATTTTTGCATCAAGTTTATGTTTTCACTGCTGGTAGGGCCTACTCTCCAATCAGATTTTAGGGTTTACATTTCCATGCAGAGTATACAATTTTTCTTATGTCAGCATCATTTTTAAATTAAAACTAAATAAACTTATTTTATTAGTAATTAATGTGCGTCATTTACACTTAATCACATTAATCAATGGCGTTCTTTTGTTTTTTAAACAAATGCGAACTTGTATTTCCAACCTTTTTAGTTTTAGTGTCTAAACTGAAAATCCGGAAATGTCCTTCCTACTTTTCCGGATTTTTAATCAATCCTGAGTGGCATCTCTTTTATGTCAAGTAGTTCAAGGGCTTTGGCTCAAAGCTCCACTCATTTGTGACATTCCATGCGAATTCCAAGCTTATTGACATACACTTTGATACCTCTACAGTCAATATTTACATAGAAAATGACCAAAAGTAGTAAAATAAGCTAAATTTAGTCCAAAAATGAAATTTTGTGTAGTTTTATTTGATAGGTAACATTTTCACAAATTTTGCATATTGTTGCCATGGTTACCGGAATAAAAGATACTTTCCCCCACGTGTCCAAAAGGGCTTCAATAAGCCCATCCCACATTGGGTATATCCCAGGGTTGGACAAGGGTTGGACAAAATAGAGGTATAAGCCATGCTTGTCACCCAGAGTTGGGATTACTGGAATAAATAAGAATAATGTTCTGATATATCCCCAAGTACTGATGAAATGTTACCAATTGACAGATTTACAGGTTTGCCAGCCAATCAAAATGCTGCATTTTAGGGAAAATAGGGCTGGACATTATAGGTTGGGCTGACAGGCTTTGACATTGGTTCCTATGGGAAAAAGGCTAATATATCAGTGGCGGATCCAGGTTTTTGAAAAGGGGGGGGGGTGCGCTATTGAAATTTTTTTCATCTTAATTACTTTTAGGACGAGTTTTACATTAAAAAAAATGTAAAATTGGCCCAAAAAAGGGGGGGGCGCGCGCCCCCGCGCCCCCCCCCCCCCTCTAAATCCGCCACTGTATATAAAGCTGCATTTAAAAAATTCTGTCAACTCTGTCAAATTTGTCAACTAAACCACTGTGGTTCATTTTGTTTTATACTTCAATTAAATCAGAAAGAAACTGCTATGTAATTTCATGATAAAACATGATGTTGATGTATACTGGGATCGGCTTATTACTTGAATTTGTACTGTTATCTTTACAAATTGGTTCTGACATGGGCGTCACCAGTGTATTTGTATACTGTGCCTCAATCGTGCTGCAGCCGACCCATTTTTAATGTTGCTATTTTTATATGGTACATGTATATTGATTTTTGTGCACCAAAGGGTGTTTCAAAAGAGGAGACATCAAGACGCATTTACCCATGAAGCTATATATAGCTGTGTGCAATGATTTTGTTCCTGATGAAAACCAGAAAGGAAAGGCAATAATAGTGGTTATCAATTTTACCCATCGTAATTAGTAATCCTATCAATTGTCAGTCAAGATGAGAAAAACAATATTAAAGTATCAAAAAGATGTGTCCGTATCCGGCGAATCTCCAGCTTAATTTCTTTCTTTTTTTCACTTTAACACATCTAGTAATAACTTTAAGAAGACATTGTAAGCATCACATTTTGTTTAGCATTTCAAGCTTTAATATTCTATGTATGGCTGTTTCAGATGTTTTCATTGGCCCTGGGTCACACCGTTGAATCTCTTAACAAGAATTTTTTAACTAGTACAAAAGTGAAATACCAAACCAAACACATGAAAAGTGATAAGATAGGATGAAGAATTGCTTTACATTTCTACTACCAAACTAGAAAAACACAACCAAACACATAAAAAGTGATAAGATAGGACTTACTGGTAAAGTATGTCATGACATAAACAACCATTGTGGGCTCTCGGCATTAATCCATTTCCCAAGGCTACGTATACCACACACACTAATGACTGCAGTGGCTTAAAGAATCCTTTAAAATGTCTGCTATAAACTGAAATACACAACCAAACACATGAGAAGTGACTAGATACGACCTAGCGGGAAGTATGTCAGGACGTAAACAACCATTGTGGGCTCACAATATAATCCATTTCACTAGGCTAAGTATACCGCACTCACTACAGCGGCTTAAATAATCCTTTTACATGTATGTTACTGACTGACCTAGACAACCAAACACATGAAAAGTGATAAGATACGACTTCAGGGGAAGTATGTCGAGACGTGAACAACCATTGTGGGCTCACAGCGTAATCCATTTCCCCAGGCTAAGTATACCACTCTCACATCAGCGGCTTAAAGAATCCTTTATCATTGCTGTTACAAGCTGAAATAGATTACCAAACACATGAAAAGTGATAAGATAGGACATCAGGGGAAGTATGTCGAGACGTAAACAACCATTGTGGGCTCACAGCGTAATCCATTTCCCTAGGCTAAGTATACCACACTCACTTCAGCGGATTAAAGAATCCTTTTAAATGTCTGTTACAAACTGAAATACACAACCAAACATATAAAAAGTGATAAGATATAGGACTTCAGGGGAAGTATGTCGGGACGTAAACAACCATTGTCGACTCTCAGCGTAATCCATTTCCCTAGGCTAAGTATACCGCACTCACTTCAGCGGCTTAGATACAGCCCCTGGCCCTTGTTACTCTTCCCATGATAGAGGGAAACCCCCTTGGGCAATACAGGTTAAAAATAGAAGGATTTGGGCTATTTTTAGCTCATAAGATCCCATAGAGCAGCTTACTGAGCTACTCAGAGCAATTGGAAGTGAGCAACTGCAGCCCCAGCTAAGGTAAAGCTCAGCACCTCCGCTGGCGACCCCACTCCCCAATCTAATCAGAGAAATTAAATCTGGTAGGCCTCCTTGGCTGTGCTTCTTGGAATTATTTTTTACTAGACCTGTTCTCAATTACCACTAGAAACAGATTATCTTATTTTCGGCAATAGTTGGGATTAGAAACACAATAAATGATATTTGATTATTTCTGATCAAGTCATTCCTCACTGAGAGAAATTTCTTGCTTTAGTTTTCAGAAGGGATGGTGGGTGGTAAAATTAATCCAAATTAGCAAGCATCAATTGTTCGAGATTTATTGAAGTTATTTCCTCCATGTACAAAATGTTCCGAATTTATTGTTCCATTTTTGATGGGTTGACAAGAGAGAGCGGAAATCTTATTGTGGGGAAGAATAAAAACCAAGGCTTTGATTTCGAGTCACGCACAAAAGCGAAGAGCGATGAAAGCTGGGTGAAAAGCGGCTCATGTCGGTGTCGTATAAATCAGTAGAATGAGCCGCTCAGAGCAGGAGACACTCACTCATTTGCTCTTATCCCTCCGCCCCGGATGGCAGATGAGACATGTACACCCCCTGGTGGATTGCCAGTGGCTTGAACCAGTCAGCAACAATGGTGCACCCCCAGTAAGATAGCAGACTACCACCAGTGTACATTTTCTGGTGTAAGACACTTTCAACTCGAATAACAAATAATATGTGAATAGGGATGTTCAGTTGGCAACTAAAAAGCCAGTTTTGTTGTAGCCATTAAAATTCTCAGATGAGTTGACCCAGAAGAAGAAAATAAGTTGAATATGTTGAGGAAAAATTTGAAGAAAAACAGCAACCAGACAACCAAATCCAGGTGGCTGTCACATTTTTCTGGTCGTCCGATGCATTTTATTGTTAAGGTTTCAGCCCGACCTCAACAGTAAAAGCTTCAAATAATGAAATTGGGTATCTTTCTGTAGCTAAAGCTTAGTTACCTGAACCTATCATGGCAAGGGTTGTAATTTGTTACCCTCTTCATTCAGAACCTTAGGTGACTCAAGGTCTAGCTCTAACCTTCTTTTTGTTAAGGTTCAACCCTGAACACAACATTCACGGTGTAGAATCATGAAGTCTGGTATCGTTCTGTAGCTACAGCATCATTGCCTGAACCTATCTTACCGAGGGTTTTATCCTCTTCATTCAGAACCTCAAGCAATTCAAGGTTCGGCTGTATCCCTCTCATTGTTAAGATTTCAGCCCCAACTACAGAACTGATAGCAAAAGAAAATCATAGGGTTGGGTATCTTTCTGTAGCTACAGCATCATTGCCTGAACATATCATGGCAAGGGTTGTAATTTGGTACCCTCTTTATTCGGAACCTGAGGCGACTCAAGGTCCAGCCGTAACCTTGTCATTGTTAAGGTTTCAGCGGGTATCGAGCTGCTCCCAAATAGACCCAAGGCTGTTTGTCAGGTTTCTTCTACCTGAGTGAATCAGGTTTGTTTACGAGTGAGAGTTAAGAAGTCACTCTGGGATAAAACTGGGATAAATCGCTCCATGCATATATTTTAAAAGTATGCGCCCAGCAAACTATCCTTACACTGTACCATGCTTATTTATATTTGATACATGAAAAAATTGTGCATTTTCTGAGTGTACACATAAAAATGTGTGCATGCCACCAAAAATGTTACCTTCTGGTGCAACGCGCTCCTTAAATTTCGAACATTATGGTTAGATACAACAATGGCATGAGCATTTTCAAAATCAGGAGATACGCTTACTAACACTGCACATGCATTAACATTTTATTATTGAGATTAATTTTGATAGGCGGGCAAATGTGTTCAGGCAGGTTTCTACCTTCTCATAGATACACCCCATGGGGGTTCCGGGGAAGAATAGGCCCCCAGTAGCCCCTGCAGATAGAATAAGATGACAATAGGGGGGACCAGGCACTGACCAAGTGGTTCTTTGGGTTCAATTGCTGGTTGGTGCTGGATTCACTAAGGGATATGGTTCAGCAAAAATGATTTACAGGTCTTGATCCCCTGCTGTTTGCCTGCCCTGCCACCTTCATCTCATAGATATGATCACCAAAGACAGAATTTTGGTCCAACTGGTTTTCGCCATGAAAATGACCCTGGCTGTTGGTACGGAGTGAAACACCCAACTCTCACTCACTCACTCCATCACAGTCCCAAGTATGCCCTGGACGATAAAAAAGGGCGAATAAAATAACTTTATTGCTTGAATGTCTGCTCTATGGCAAATGATAAACATGATGAGAAGCATCTTTCTCTCATGTTAGTCCCTGCAGTTTTTTAATAAACTGTGACTTGCGAGAACCAATCCACCATTAATGTATTTAGCTCAAGTAGATGAGGATCTCAGGTGTAAGACCCTGCAAGTACTGTAGGTTGACTGTACACAACTTTGTATGGTAAGGATATAAAGTTCCTGAGCAATCCTCCTAGGATGAAAAGAATTTTGAAGAAGGCTTTATATGTGTCCCCATACAAAAAGTACTGCTTCAAAGGTGTCCTGATATATGCCTGATATGATTATACCTGGTCAGTAACTGGTACACATAGGTCTGACAGGTGACTATATAACAAGAACACTCACCTGTCCATAAAAGGTGTTACTGTTGAATTTTTTTTTGTCCAGCCCCCATATTACAATACTTAGGCTACATAGCTCAACAAGACAATTACAAACTTGGAATGTTGTGATATAGAAATTAAGAAAAATATGGTACTTGGAGAATGTCCATTAAAAAAACATACATTTTGGACTTTTTTGTACGGGCGATGGGAATCTATACACCCTCAGCCTGTCACAATTAATCCCCTCTGGGTCACCAACCCCCCAGTGCAGTTCTTATCTCAGTATTCATGATAATAACAGTGGTATGGATAGCTCCAAAATGTGAGTAATTGAAGTCCTCAGCTCTCCACATTGTCCTTGTCCTTGGGTAGTCTATAGACCAGTGTTTATAAAGCCCCATACCCACTAGGTAATTTTACCAGCGACGGGTGACTGCACAAGAAAATTTGCCCAGCAACATCACCTGGTTTCTGGGGGATTCCCAGTGGGTATGGCATGCGTCTTGAGCGACGGCCGACAGGGAGCATAATCGCTGGTAAAGTCGCTTGTAAAATATTAAACTTGCTTGATATGCCAGTTGCCTGGCGA
This sequence comes from Lepidonotus clava, assembly GCA_936440205.1. Taxonomy (NCBI): domain Eukaryota; kingdom Metazoa; phylum Annelida; class Polychaeta; order Phyllodocida; family Polynoidae; genus Lepidonotus; species Lepidonotus clava. The sequence goes on from OW387138.1 coordinate 15,293,338, forward strand.
CTTTACCAGTGATTCTGTCACCGATGGCCGGTCGCCGGTCAACAGTACAAACACATACCCAATGAGCAACAGGGAACTGGAAGAATCACCAGTAAAATCATCAGCAATTCAGATCACCAGTCAGTACGTAACTTTGAAATGTACACATTTGATATGAATTGCTGCTAAAGTCGGCCGATTCTTTTGGCAGAATCAGCGGACTTTAGCACTGATCAGTTAGCCGACTTGGTTAGAATTGCCTAGTGGGTATGGGGCTTAAGGTTGCCTCCCTGCCTCCACCATTGGGTGAGCAGCTCGTGTGATCGAGTTAGAAGTTGGCAATCATAGTTTCCCTGATTGGTTTTCCTGATTGGCTGTTCTCAGAAACCTTTATTACAAAAGGTGAGTGACATTAAGCAACGGGTAGGGGCCATCCATTAATAATTACACACAAAGGGGAGATTGGGGGTCAAGGGTTTAGTAGATTTCTAATGCGTATTACATCCTGAATGGCGTTGTTGGGCCTAGAATTTAAGCATGTCAAAAGTGTGAACGCAATAAAGGTACAACCCCAAAGCTTAATCTGAATCGCGGTTGGTATCAAACAGGATTATGATTAAACCTGTTACATTTATGGGACAATTTGTCTGATTCGAAGTTATATAAACCTTCATATCTTTTGTGGGGCGACTTTCCTTTGTTCCCAGAAATCTTTATTATCAAATGTCAGTGATATTAAGGTAGCGGTAGGGGCTGTCCAATAATTAAATCCGCTTAAAGGAGGAGGGAGGTTGGAGGGTCAAGGGCTTTAGTACATTGTTGATGCGTAGTATGTGCTGACTGGGGGTGGGACAGTTGGAAAGCGTGTCAAAACGAGTATGCAATGAATAGACATTGCCGAAGCTTATCTAAATCTCATTTCATATTAAACAGGATTACATTGTTACAATGATGGAACCAAGGTATCTGATTAAAAGTTATATAAACCTTCCATAATGAATTACCCTATTGCCAATTCTGATTAATTAAAGATTGTGGCAAATCCTTAGATACTTTCTTGTGAGCAGCTCTTGAACTAAGGAGTAATGAGTATTTATTTAGGTATCATATAACTTCTCATATATTTTACATAAACCTAAAGCGTTAAAAATAGATAGCCCCAACCAAAATGTAATCTGTTAGTTATATATCCTGAATATGTACTCCCTAGTACTACATCACATGGAGATCAGATTGTATTTATTTCTTCTATAAAAGCTCACAGTTCTCCAGTATGACATCCTGGACGTGTGTTTTAGTGTGTCATTAAGGAAAATTATGTCTCCGCCTCTTTGTTATACGCGCTGGAAGTTCTCGTTTGAAGAGCAGTATTATTCTTTATTCATGAGCCATTCAGCCGATAGGATCTAGTCATCCGTAAAACATGAATTGTAATACCTCATTAGGGATAGCTCCTTTTATCAGTGTTGGAGGGGTATGGCTGAATTTTATTCATGCCTTTCATTATCATATCCTATATAAATTCATAACTTCCTCTAAATTTATTAAGAACAAAATAACCTATCGGTCCTGCAAATGGAGAATTAAACCATTAATCCCTATAAGATGCATAGAAAATATGTATAGTCACCCAACTTTGGCATCAAGTAATCCACTGAAAGTTTCCTAGAATATACTTGATTTGTTAATTTTGAGTGTAACTGTACAAAGGTTTAAAGAGAAACTTTTGACAGTCAATAATTAAACAGAAAATAATGTAAAAGAATAAAAGCTTGCAGTTATACATAAAACACAAGAAACTATATTCTTTTCCTTCAGTTCTGTTTTTCAGTAATACTAGAATACCTAGGCTAATAATATGAGCAACTAAAAGGAATAACATTTCTGTCTGGAAAGCAGTCTGATTATTTTGGTAAACATGAGACACCTCCAGACAAATGCTTGCTTTTACGTTTAGTGACAGACATCACATAGTATTGAGTTCAGCGCTATGTTATCAGCAGGCAAGCAAATGGATCCAGCATGTATGAAAAATGCAGGAAGTCAGCTATAAATAGCTCGGACGCACCAGCATCTGTTGCTGTTACCGAGTGCAGCAGACGCATGACAGTAATTGGCCATTTTCTGATTGCATTGATATGGTGCGCGAGTGGTTCGAAATAGTATATAACTATATACATCTGTTCTGTATTTGTATGTATCTTGTCTGGAGTATGACAGTCCTGCTAGACTTCTGCCAATAATGTTAGGACAATTATGTATCTCAGTCTGTGGTATATATTTGCAAGTAACTCGCTAGGTAAACAATTAATAGTAGAATATAGGCTGGAAGAAAAGCTGCGCAATTCTGTCCTGACGTTTCAGATAGGTATTGCTTTGACATCTTTTCAAGCGTGTAAGTTACTGCCATACAGATAAATCTTGAAATCAAGCCACTCCAAAAGATATGAGAATGATACTCATTCATTCCTTTCTGTCATTTGAAACAATCATATATCACAAATAGCCAAAGGTCATCTAATGTGCTTAAGCATTGTAGAGGAGTTGAAACTATCATCAAATGTGCTAGAATGTACATTGAAACAAACATAAGGTCCTCCTACATTCAAAATAACAATAATCTATGTCATGGAGAATTACACCCATCATCATGGGATCAAAAGACCCTGACTTGCCACATTGCCATTCAAGTACACCTCCTACCAAGATAACCTTATGACCTAGCATTACCAGAGCTCCACAGCCACCCCTCACCTCTACTCAGGGCAAACTCTGTTATCAGCCATTGTGTGCCAGGATCATTAGTTACCATGGCAACAGGGGGTATGAGAGAGCATGTTGTCACACTGGTCAGCACTTCTGACCACAGATAAGGTTTCCATGGAGACACTGGAGCAAGTGGGTATCTATCTAAAGATGCTGGTGACGTCAGGGGACTGGGACCCTGGAGTAAGCTGTGTTTACAATGTTTGATTCTGTCACATAATGTTGGTGGGGCTTCTATCCAATAAAAGGGCTTTTTCATCCGTGTGACAAACGTGTTTTGCTACATTGTAACCCCCTGATTGCCGTGCCAATTTCATGACGTGACCAATAATGTCACAGGATTACGTTCCAAAAGTGAAAAACACGTCGTTGGGTGTCCCATCGTTAGGCTAACATTGGCATATGTAAGCTTAATGACCGCAGGACAAGAACGTCCCTTTAAGGCCATATGCATATTGCACTATATGCAGTGTTTTCCTTGAGTTTGCTTGAGGCATTTTCCCACACCGCAAGCAAAACAAGGCACCAAAATATGGAATATAGGGATTCACTTGAATTGACCAAAGTTCCAATGCAAGGTTTTCTATGGCAAGCTCGCTGTGGCAGATACCAACATGTTTGTCAGCCAATTTGTTGGGCGATCAAAATGTTTGGTGGCGCGATGTCCAAAGGCTGATTCAGGTAAATGATTCAACAACCAACAATCGCCAAGGTGCAGAACCACCTGGAGGTAAATCAATTTGTGGCACAGGCAGTAGTGGAAACAGCAGATGAATCGCAGCTGATATTGCTGTCGGCATAATAATTGACCTAGTTGGTTTACAGGTTAGTTGGTTATGTGTCATTACCGGGGCCTAAAGTGCCTTTTATAGAAAGATTAAATTTTACAAATTTGAAAATATTTCAGTTTAAGGTTTTTACAAAGATCTTGAAGTGCTCCTCAGAACATGATTGCAAAAATATCACCACCATAATTACCAACATTTTGGTAATTTCTGTTGGCATTGCCCCTAATTATGTTCCCTGATTTCCGTGTTACATGTTTGTACAGTTTGTGCAAGGAAAACATTGTATAGTGGAATAAACGTATAAAGAAAAGCTGCAAAATCCAGACAATCTGTCTGATGTTTCAGAAAGGTATTTGGTTTTAATCATGTCAGTTACTGATACTACTATGTGGATTAATCTGCGAGTGGTGTTCTGTCTGGCTACATGTTACTTGCAATTTCCCTTTGCCAGACGTCTTTCTAATTTTACGAGAAATGATACCTGATTCACAACTTGGCAGTATATGATATGGTACATCCAAATAACCAGGAAAAACTCCACCTATGTATATTCAATAGCTTTTTTTCCTCTCTTCTGAATGCTAGAAGATGATTATATATTCTCAATTACTAGATTTGTTTCAATATCATTTCCGGGAACTGATATTCAAGTGAGAGTAGATAGTGATAAAAAGAGGCCAATAGGATATTTTCCTTCTTAGTAAGATTTCTATATATTTCAGCGAAAAAATGGTGAGACATGTTAACTGGAATTGGTGTTTTTAAGTTAGCCAGAAAAACATCCAATCTATTAGTCAAATAATATCACTGCTGATCCTCAATACTTAATCTGAAGGAAAAAAATCTACAGTGTCTGAAGAAATCCTAAGAGCCTATCAAATCTAAAAGTTTGCCTGGCAAAAAAAAGTTTTACATTTAATTCCTTAACCAACAACAATGTTGAATTATCAAAAGTATATTTTTACAGAAAGTTCCTGCATTAACTTAAAGCTGAATCGCGATTGCCATCTTGAATCTTTACTGAAAGGCCAAACCATGATACCAGAGTTCATCAATTTTACACTGATTAGCCTGGTTTTGGCAGAGTGGCAGCAGCTGATTAGAAATCCCTGATTGGATCAGAAAAGCTGTCTAAGACCTCTAATGTACTACTGATGAGCCATAGGTTTTTGATTAGCTTCTGAGGATCAACCTGGTGTTATGAGTAAAAACACCCATTGCGTTCTCTCGCGCTGCTTCAGAAAGGAACTGTACATTAGCATTTATATTTCCCATCACTAATGGCAATTTCTTTGTTGATTAGCCTTCAACAGCCTTGGCTGATAATGGAGTAATGCCATTTTATCTTCAAGTTGGACTGGTAAATGTCCTTGCAGTGAAATATCTGATAGAAAAGCCCCTGGTGTTTCTAGGATTAGATAAGTAATAGGCCTCCAAGGTGATGGTGATCTGAAGGTGTTTTATGATGTATGGAAAACAGATTGGAATAGAAATTCATGTTTTTATGCCAGAAACAAGAAAGTGGGTCTCTGATATTAGAAATATCTAAAATGCACTTTAATTCAATCTAATAGTTATCCTTTATAGCCACCCTGTTTTTGTCTATGTACCAATGTCCTTCAGCATAATACTAAGTAGCTGACAAACAGTTCTCATAAATTGCTCACATAAAACAATCAAGTATGCCAAATTACCTTTTGATTAGAGAAAGAAAAAGATACCTGCCACTTCAGGCTCTTTGAGATGATTGAGATAGTGGCCTTATTGAAACACTTGCTTGTGAGTTGTTTCCATTTTCTCTGTGGGGGAGCTACTCACGAGCTACTCATTCATGTCGGTCGGCTCTGTAATAAGATAAAGAAGGCAGGAATTGTTTGTGACACAGTAACTTTCTTTGTGTAAGAGGCCGTACAAAATACCCACCGAGCAATGGACCTACCCCCCAGATACTGTCAGGTGGTGCTTCCACTTTGCTTGGCATGAGGTGTTCTTTACAAGTGTTTCTTTTAATTCCATTTTCTTCTTTCTCTAGTTTTTTTCTCTTATTGTGATTCACTGTTTTTCCCTCCTTGAAGCCTTTTGTATTGGATGAACAATTGGCCGAAGCCTTGCACGTGCGCCAAGCATTGATTGGTATTTTGCATGGCAGGCTGAAGGATTTTCCTTGCCCCAATTCCCTCCAAGTATTTTCTTCTCCTGCTGAGTGGCAGCGCAGGTGTTCCATATTCTTAAAACATCCTATTAATCCATTTTATTCTTCTGAGCATTGTTTTATTTCCTAATTGCTACTGCAAAAATGATTCCCATATTGTCTAACACTGTTAGTATGTCATTTCTTTCACTTAGATATTGTACACATAATTCTGTGCTCCCAATTGCCAGTGGTTTTGTCTTCATCTGTGTCCATCAAGTGAAGCCATAATACTATTGAGTTGTCTTTATAACAGTCTAGCTTCTTACTTATCTTGTTAAATAGGAGAGATGGCTGAGCCTTTAGATTGCTATCCAAATTACTCAATGAATAGGCAGTTTTTTTCTCTGTTCCCTCTTTACAACATGCAGTTGTATATTGATATAATGTATAAGGTGTGCACAACCATAACAGGCGAGTACATCAAATGGGTATTGCTTAAAGCACATTTAATGTTTGAAAAATTCCGGGCTATACTAACTAGCTAATAGTTTCAATAACCTACATGAAGACTAACAAAGGTTGTGTTCAAGGAGTGAAGGCTGGGCCGTCGCAGAGAATAAAGGGGTGGTAGCGTGCTGGCCGGCAACTCGTGCTGTCATTCCCCTTACCGTCTGTGTTCTCGTGTTCGGGCTCATGCCCTGGAGTTGACATTCTCATACCCCTAGTGGTTCAATTTCCCCCTTAGTGGAACCCTTTAACTAAGCCCTAAATTCACTGTCCATGTCCTGGTAGACCATAGTCCTTGTTCCCTTAAGCCGCAAAGTTGTTTGTGCCTGGAAGAAGGAGGCGTAAACACGGTGAGTACCATAAAGGGACTTTATTTTGTATGATATCACGCCTTATATACTCATTTTGATACATTTTGAGACATTCTCATATAATCATTGGGTAACCCAGTCACATGGTTCATTCTGTGACGTCACTTCTGGTTAGCACGTTATCTCATGCAGTGACCCAATTCTCCCTACCACGGATAGCTGATTTACAGTATTTTAAGCACCTGCAGGCTAATTTGGATTGATTTTGTCGACAAAATCCATGGAAAAACTATAGAAAATAAGCAAATGATTGTCATATATCCATCTACAATGAATGAAATGTCAAACTACTCAGGAAATATTAATGGATATGGATACTTATTTAAAAAATAATGAAGACTAGTTGCTCACAATTTTAATCTACAAATAATGGTACAATTTATGAAAATTTCTATGCTAATGCCTTGGATCTTGTCGACATAATACCCAGCATGCACCCTGTCTTAGGCTAAACTGCAGGTAACACTCAGGAAAATGGCTATCCGTGGTTGGGAGAATTACCCAAACGTGTCGACACTACACCACGAGGACATGTGCAAATCACATTATTCAACTCTAATAAGACATTAAACCTATTGCTCTGTTATTTTCTAGCATTCATACATTCTTTCTTTGTTTAAATAATCATGTCAATACATGAATCATTACGAATTCATCACAATTATTATATAAAACCCATTGCTGTGAAGGGTTTAAGATGCAATGCCGGCAATTTCCCTATATCTCAGTTGTTTTATCACCCTGTGGAGACACACCTTTAGACTTGTCCACCTGGTGAACCTAGTTCCAAGGTAATAAGGTGGTTGACTGGATGGGTGGGTGGGTGGGTGGGTGGGTGAGGTGGGTGAGGGGTTGGGGACAAGGTAGAACTCACTAATGACAGGACCGCTTCGTAGCAGGCAAGGTCTACTAAGCCTTCTCATTCTGCACTAATTGGCTCCATCTGGAAGAGTGCAGACTCCAAACAGCAGAAGCAGAGAGCAATTAAAGAAGTGTCTTTGAGTATTACAGTCCTTTGGGAATAGCAAAGGGAATGGCTTAGATAAGATTAGAGAGTGAGAGTTGAAAGAGTCTGAATAGAGAAAGACACCAGATTTTAATTAGGAATGGAAAATAAAAGTTGTGGAGACATTGCTATTGTTCTTTTGCACATAGGACTGACAAAATAAGATGTTTTGATGGATACTTGTCTGACTGCTCCAACATACATTTTGTTTATGCTACTTTCTTTTTGTCTATCAACCTGTTGGTTATCTTTAAACATAAGGTTTCATATCCAAACCTGTGGTTTAATTTAATCGTCAATACTGTCATATATTTTGTACTAGCCAAACTTTTACTCAACTCAATCTGACTTAACCTTTATCAAATTAAGCGAAAACTAACAATGACAAACATCCCTGTATCGAACCAAATACACAAATCTGTTATATTTCAATACTTAACAATTTTCATACTTAAGCCCAAATTCTGCATACCAAACAGATTTATGCCACACTCCATCTGGTGCTTGTTGCTGATACTGAGCATCTCCATGGTAACATTCTGTATTGGCAGATTGCACTTTCAGCACACCATCGGTACTGAAAGTCTGCTGAAAGTGTGCCAAAAGTAAACACCGCCAATTTATACTTGTAAAATTGGCTGCCGATATATAATCGGCAGGAAATATTTACCAACATGTTGTTAAATTCCATTGGTGATGCTGCCAATTATATATTGGCAGTATCAAAAGTATAGTGGCTGCAAATAGGCAGTGCACTTTCGGTATGTGGAGCCATTAGAATATGATTATACTTCCCAGGTCCCCTCCCTGAAAACTAAAGACTCCCAAGGCAACTTGATATTGGGAATAAGTCAGGACTAAATGTATATCCTGGATATTCTGTAGAGAATGATAAAGTATGGATGTAATCTGAAGCCACATGAGACTTGGGTTGGGGATGTGACCCAAAATTTTACACATCATGACATTTATTTATATATGCAAAAAGAACATGTGACTGATATTATTTTCTTGAAACATGAGACATCAGGATCCCCCCACCCCTCCATCAAGCCTTCTTGGGCATTAATAGGGTCACTAAAGAGGGGATACTCAGTCTTTCAATGCAGTTACAAACTGTCAAACCACAGTCTGCCTTATTTTGTTTTGATCATATTGTGGCAGCCCCCTTTTTCAGGAAAAGCCCATGGACATCCCCTCCAAAAAAAAGCACCCTTTGAAAATTTTGTGATCATTATTTCACTCATCAATTGGTTTGAGAGGCATTATTAAGAATTGTAATTGCATAAAATCGACTTTTACCTGTTTTGAGTGAGTATCAAAAATATTGACAGCTCTCCTAAAAGGTAATTTGATTATTTGACAACCCCCTTTTTTAAGCAAATTGTCAATTCACAGCTGCTGCTCCTTGAGGGTTCAACCTCAGTTGGTACTTGTTTCCTGACCGAGTACCCCCCACCAGGGTCTGTAATGTGTTCTTACTTTTTCTGTTATGCGACTCGAGTTAAGGGATTAGTTTACGGCCTGTCACCTCCTGTCGGTGCAGGATGACACTTGTGTTTTTACATTAATGGATTTCCGCTTTCCCATAGCTTTTGTTAACACGATACATTCACAGTATGCAGCAAGGTCAATTTTAATGCATTCACCAAAAGTATATTGTATGGGTGTCATCACTTTGATGGTGATGATGGTTGTTTGAGCTTATGATGAACTCAGCAATTTTTCAGCTGTATTGAAACCAACTTACTGTTTTGAATTAACAAAGTACTTATGAATGAATCTGTAGAAGTGATAATGACAGAAGGCGCGAACCTGTATGCTAACTCTTAAGTTCAGTTCTCTTAGCCATTCAAGGTTATCTGTTAATTTCTTTTTGACCTGTCAAGAATACCAGCCACAATTCCCTGTCTGCCATGTAAAACCTATAGTCTTGATTAAGACATCAGGACATCTGTCATATTGATGGTCAGATGAAACACAAATGTTGTATGTTTCTCCAAAAGGAGGAACATATAAAGTGTTTCCTATTGCATTTGATTTCATAATCCATTGCCATTGCCCTGAAGGGGTCAGGGGTCAGGACAAAGGTCCTGTCATCTTTTTTGGCAAGGTTAGGAGAGAAGGCTTAGGTTGTGTCCACAACCAGGCCAGAGGTGGCATTTTGTGTGGTGACACCTTAAGCCCCATTCACTGTAAGGTCTCACAATACCCTTTTTAACCAGTCCTCTGAGCTGATAGGTCTGACTGAAACATGGAGAGGGCCCATGACCCTTCCTGACCTTATATTTTACTCACACGCCACCTAGTGGCCTCAGACACAACTACCGCCATCGTGACAGGTTTTGTATTGATCGGAGCTTAAAATAGACCAAAGGGCCTGTGTGGAAGATATTTAGGGATCATAAAACGTAACTTTAGAAGGAACAGTGCTGTGGTAGAGAAGAGGATACGGATCGATGATGGTCCAGATTGGGCCAATCAGAAGGATGGGAAGTACATGTACAGTAGATTACCAGAAATGTGGGCCAAGACCCTTAAAACTAATGGCATGACACAGCAATTTCTTAAATCCAACATGCTAAACAGAGTTGATTGGTCTGACAGAAACATGGAGCGGGATAATGACCTTCCTGACATATTTTTTAAGCAACACTCCATCTAGTGGCTGCAGACAAAACTACCACCATTGTAATCGGTATTGTATCTATCGAAGATATAAATAGACTGAAACAGATTCTGTGGAAGACATTTAGGGATCATAGAATGTAAGTTTAAAAGGAAAGATGAGTGTACGGTCTACTGGCTTCTGTATAAATTTGTTTTTTCAACTCGTTTTGAGCTAATAGGTTTAGCAGAAACACGGAGAGGGCCCATGACCCTTCCTGACCTTATTTTTTACCCTGACTCCGCCTAGTGGCCCCAGACACAACTACCGCCATTGGACTGGTATTGTATTGATCCAAGATATAAATAGACCAAAGGGCCTGCATGGAAGATATTTAGGAACCATAGAATGTAATTTTAGAAGGAACTGTGCCGCAGTAGAGAAAAGGAGATGGTATATGAAGATCCAGATTGGGCCAATCAGAAGGATCGGAACTACATGTACAGTAGATTATCTTGTACCAGAGCACTTCAATTTGGGATAGAATAGAGTGGCAGAATATATGGATCATATAAGGATCTTACAGAAAGAAATGAAAGCAGACTTACAAAGGGTTATAGCCTGGCTTTGATGTTTCTTCAGCATTAGATGAAGGTATCCTACCAACTCCCTTAATTATAGCTTTTCAATGGGGCGTCCCAGTGAAGCAGGAATCAAAGTGGAAAATGATAAGGGGGATTGGGAGAGAAAGGCCTTGACCTTATATTGAATACAGGAATGGACCCTCCACCCCCACCCGCACCCCCATCCCTTCCCTAAAGCTATTTTTGGCACCAGTATAGATTTTCTGGAAAATGCCTAAAAATGTGTTTAGGACATGGCTTTTCCTGACATAAAGTAGTAGACCAAAGTAGATAATCAGTGGTCTAGTCGCCCAACTACTTTCCATACTAGGGCACTGTGATGTCTGGCTACTAAACAACTAGTCACATGTTTGTGAGCAAATTATGACTAATTATAGTTAGTCATTGGGCGACATACTAAAGTGTTCTCTAGTCACCAGCAGATTTATATCATGAGCATCCCACAACGTGGAGTTTAACTTTTTATTTGTCGGACGACCAGGAGTTGCTCGGCAACCATTATTTCGTCCTTGGTCGATGGGGAAATGCTCTAATCGCCGGGTTTAGTCGCCATGTGGGGACCTGGCTTAAATGTTCAGCTTTACAGCTGCTCTTCCACATAGTCCTGGGGAAGCACTCTGCCATCTGTTATTGAGATACAAGACCAGTATTCTCATTGTTGCCCACTAGTTTTCTACCGGAATAAGAATCTAGAGTGTTTTTGTAAGTAGTAGGAGAATCCTTCACACCCATATCCTTTGGTAGGTGTGGGCCATGCCAGGAGTGAAATGCATGAAACATGCCTGGTCATAATCTATGACCACAGTCATTAGCAAGGTTTACTTTAGATAACATCATGCAATTAGGAGATGGTTGGTTCTATTTACTTGTTTGTGTGGGGGAGGGTGATTTAAGGTTATTAGGTAGGTTATCAATTGTCAATACATGCACTACTATGGTAAAAGAAATTGGGAAAATTTAGGAGTGCCTGGCCATATATATTTGCACCAATATGAACAATTGTAAACTACAAGGCATTTAATATAGCAAAGGTCTAACAGCACTCTTCACCTCTGTCTTGAAAAAAGAACTTTGCACTTTTGGCTCTTCATAGTGTATCTCCTGTTTGCCCCAAGGTGGCTCTGTTAGGCACGGACTGTCCCCATTGGCTAATCCCTGCAGCCAATCAGCAACTACATAAAGAATGGCGTTTGCGCACGCGTCCGTGTCACCAGCGCTTCAGTTGTGCAGCCGGAAGTGACATTGACGCCCCCTGGAGGGAAAAAAACTGACAGGTGTCGTGTACGTCTCTATAATGGCCGATGTATCATGCTATTTGTATGGGTGGTCCTGATGTGTGGGGAGTATGTGAGTGGAATAGGAAGTTAGCGAGCCTGCAAGGGATTCAGGGGTGGATTGGTTGGCTGTAGGGGAGCTAATTATGGCTGTGAACCACGGTGCAAGTTTGTATTGATTTTGGACTGAATCAGTATAAAGAAAAGTATCTAGATGCTATGAAGTATTTGTATAAAGGAAATTTGAGTAAAAAAATTATCTTTCATTTTAATACATGAAAAATATCGTTGAAAACGGACTTTGCATACTTCATCTCTATACTGGCGTACATATCATGCTATTTGGTGATTTGTATGGGTGGCACCAAGGTGTTGGGGGAAGATTTAATAGGGAGTTAGCAGGGCTGGAGGCAATTCATGGTTGGTTGGTTTGGAGGGTGGTCGGTGTAAGTTTTGCTGTGGAAAAAAATCTGGACTGTTTTTGAAAATTGGTGTAAAAAATAGCATTAGCTATTATGGAGTAATTATTGTAATTGCACAAAGGAAATTTTGAGCCAAAGATGTACCTTTAATTTTGATGCTTGAAACATTCTGTTGAAATGTAGGAAGATGTGGGAATGTATGGCGGTGATCCATGATGCGATTATTTATTGAGACTAGACTAATCATAAAAAATCAGTTTTAAGAAAAATCATCACATGCTGTATGAAGAAGTTGTGGTGGCACTAACAACATGTTCTGCCAAAACATATTAAAAGCATGGAAATTCAAATTCAAGTGCAAATTCAAGGTCAGGACTGTTTTACACTTCTAAAATCAAGATGGGAACACTGTTTCCTATCTTTCCTACGTGTTGTTCAGTCAGAGATGTCATTTCCATTCTTTTTAAAAATAATCATGAATGTCCTACAATTTTTCAGTTATTTAAACTGCTAGCTGTCTATCGATGTTCTAATCTAGTTCCATAGAAAATACAATGGCTTCATATTGTCAGTATCTTCATACCACTTTGCCAGAGTCTGTCCACAGAAATTATGATTCTTTGGGTTCAATTCCCGGTCGGTGCGAGGTTCACTAAGGGATGAGGTACAGCAAAAATGATTTCCGGGTTTTGATCCCTTGCTGTTTGCCTGTCCTGTCACCTTTATCTCATAGATGCAATCACCAAAGACAGAATTTGTCCCAACTTGTTTTCACCTTGAAAATGACCCTGGCTGTTGGTACAATGTAAAACACCCAGCAATCACTCACTCATGCCAGAGAAATTGTTTCTAGTAGTATATAGAAATTGGGCACATGCAATGGTTACATTCTCCGCTAATTGACTATGACCGTCAGAGAAACGGGAGTATTGTAATAGGCCACACACTAATGTGCTAATCTTCTCTATCTGTCGCATGATGACATTTTAGAATTCTATGTCAACACAAAGGGGCCTGTTCTAGGTTAATTGAAATTTGTATGGACCGTATTTAAAGTTGGACCGAATTAAATAATCGTTAGGGATCTAGGGGTAACGGTAGGTATCTGTAAACGTTCAGTAATAGCTGTATCTGGAAAATTGACACCTATTTGTTTTTGGTTGGTTGGTTGGTTATTGGGGTTTAACACCGTAGCAACATCTAAGGTCATATCACGGCGAGAACAGAGTTTGACAATTCTGTCTGGGATGATCGTATCTTTGGAATGATCGAATCTATGAGAACGTAGAGACCATACCACTACACATTTACCAAAGCAGGTGTTCTTTAATGTGCCTGGTCCCATAGACAGGGCTACTTGTTTTTGTTAATCCATTATTCCTGTTACATCTTTTATAGCAAACTCTAGCAGCCAACACATCTAGTAAATGTATTTTAAGGGAATTTGACAAATACCTTGGGAAACTTTGCGGCCACAGGCTCTTAAAGTTAGATCTAGTATACACAGGAAAGAAGATACTGATACTCTTTCTCTTACCTGCATTGAGGTTTCCTACCTAATCACTGGAGGACGTCAATCATTGACACTAAGCAGACCCCCTATAGGCAATGTATTAGGTGGTAATAGAGCCTTTTTATGGCCTTAAGGCCTGAGGGATTACAGGGTAGGAAACCAATAAGTGGGGGTCATGGAGACTTTTCTACCTCAGATTTATAGCAACTATTTATCACAGAAAGCCTCACTGGGGTATCCCTTTTATGAAGCTATTAGGTTGTAAAGCTTCCGTTAATGCTATACGACGTATTAGGTGCCCTACAGCACACTTTGATAATCTCGTGAGTTATCGCGCTTCGTACATGAGCCTGACCTGAGTAAAGCCTGCTAAAGTCTCTGCGCCTTATCAGCTTATAAACAATTTGACCCTGGAGTAGATGTTGACAGATTGCCCTCTTTATCCTGATAGACTGATAGTTTCTTGAAAGATATTATAACCATCACATTAAGGATCAGTATGTTCATAGATCATAGATAATGCTATATACATGTATCAAATATAACACGTGTGCCCTCATAAGCAGGAAAGAACTGATATCATCAAAAGCCTTTATTCCAAAAAGGCCAACTTTTAAATAAAAAGGATTCCTCACTGCCCAGCTGATGTTTATTTTCCCCACCAACTGGCCTGGAAGATTTTTGTAGGGACCTTCAAAAGCAATCATTACGATGGTGTTTGTTGATTGATCCTCTTCTCCTACAGCCTAATATTTCGTACACATGCATCCTTATATTAACAGAAAAAGTGTGGCTATTGGAAACAAAACAAACACAGTTATTTGTAAAGGGTTGAATGTAGTTTTGACTTAAGACTATATTCCACTTGGCGGTTCTTGCTTGCAGCACCCTGAAATGACACAAGCAAACTGCCGAAAACCTGTTTGTGGTAGGGTGCCGCAAGGTGTTATTTTATATAGGTTTTCTATTATTTTCGTGCAGACACAGATACCAACGTGTTGGTATCAAAAGTGCAAATAGCTTGCGCACCCATAATTAGCAATCGCAAATGCCAACTACCGTAAAGTGGGATATAGCCTTTAACAAGAACCAGGGGGTTAATGGGGTGGTACCTGTGGTGCAGTGGGGATCAGTGTCTTTGATGAGGTCTTAAAGTCCCCCTTAAAAAGCAATCTCAATAGTTTTGCTGCAGGAAACAACCAGACAAATAACCATCCTTTTTAAAAAGGGTTAACTATACATTCAATTTAACCTGTTCAATATACCAGTGATTTCACAAGGACCAGAGGGCTAAGGAGGTGGTGCAGTAGGGATCATTACCTTTGATGGGGTCTTTAAGCCCCAGTAAATGACTCTGCCCTCCCTGTAGCCCCAGACCCAGGCGGTTAAGTGTCGGAAAAGTGCTGAGCACCGATAAGGACTGCCTCCGGGGTGGCTCTGACATTACCCCCCAGTTAAGGCCAAACCAGGTCATTTTGCGAGCTGGCAAGGATCGCTTTTTTCATAAGCTTGCGTTTTTCACTTTGAATCAAAGGGGAAATTCCTCTTCAGTAAAGTGTGTGTAACCTAAACAGTAATGAATATTTTGTGTATCTGAGAGCCTTTAGTTTAGAATGATAGTTTGCATTGTTGTACTGATAATTTGCCCAAAATGGAAATCAGGTTAAAAGTTGGTACAGTCAGTGTTCCTTCAGTGTTCAGGGAAGCATTATAATTATGTCTAAAAATTGCAGAGCCTTTTGCCTAGTGCTTGACTACTATAATGTTATAGATAATTATCCTCATGATAATGCTTCTCATTCAAAAAGATTAAATAATCTGAACATTTGGCTCCCTTCCTCCAGATTTCAGATATTGCTGACCAACCGAAGTCAGCATCAGGATACCATCTTGTTTGGCATTTTGTCAAAAATAGAACACTGTGACAGTACGAATTATCTAGACCGGCTTTGAGATGTCAATGAGCAGGCCTATAGAGGAAGTGTATAATTGCAAATGTGTTCTCTTCCTCAGATATTGCTGACCAACAGCATTCAGAATCTGCATATCTTGTTCAACCAAAGATGATAAATCTGACAATGCAGAGCAACTAGACCAGGTTAAAAAGGGTCTCTTGACATGCCCATGGAGGTCTAATCTAAAAGCATGTTCTGTCAACAGAAGGGTGCAATCGAGCCAATGAGACTTCCCCAAGCAATTTATTGTGCCAGACTGTCTGTTTTGCCACACCTTCATGCTGCCTAAAGTCCATTAAATCTGAAAAGTATTTCTAATGCAAGTTGCATGAATTCTTTGAATATTCATCATTTAATCTTCAGTTTAATCATGAATAATTGCCTCTGAATTATTATGCATAACTTTTGAAATGTCCTGCATCTTTTTGGAAATTGAAATATCACCATCATTGAAAATCTTACATAATTTGACAAATGCAACTTCCCTAACATTGAACTATGCTAAGCACATTTTCAGAGTAACTTTAAATTTCCTCAAAAACACTTGAAGGGCCCAGTCAACCATTCTTTATGGATTGCTGGCCTAAACATAACAGACCCTTGACAGGCCATAGTTCATCTGTCTGTAGACACTGTTTCTTCTTTTTCTCAGAAAAAGCTGTATGTAAATCATCTCCATATGCCTTATTTGATCTCATTGTCAGTCCGTTCTAAATTAAACACATATTCTCATATCCATTTGCTTGTGTATGTTTCGTATTTCTTAAAATTACAAACATGCAAATGGCTGCAATTACCATACACTCGGGCAAAGATTTGGCTATAGCACCATTTAAAATGAAACCTAGGATTGTATTTCCATTTATCCAAAAGTTTGTAACCCAATATGTACTGGAAATATATTTGAAAAAATGCAAACACAGCAAGCATTTGCCACAATGCAGGAAGGACTTTACAGATCACTTAATAAATAACCTTGAGGCCTATAGACTCAGTCTTTTTATAGTTTTCTTGAACTGTTATAGTCTTATGGAAATATTTTCAGAAATTGGCATTCTGTCTATAGATGCTTTTGATTGGATATTCATTGACAGATCACATGAATAATTAGGTTTGTTTTAGAAATTGATGCGGGAGCTTGGATAACAATTGAGTTTCTTTTGGACGGAATGAAGTTTGTAATTCACTGAATTGGAGCATTCTCCTTTTTCTGATTGGGAAACAGCTTTTTTTCACTTTCAAACGTTTTTAGGGTGACGCCTTTCAAATTTATGGAATTTGGGAATCATCAACATTCACCTAATACCAGAAACAACAACAAAATATGTTACACTTACACTTTGTATGGTTCACCTTTTATAGCCAGCCTTTTGTATGTAATGTTTTTCTATTGTTCAAGGTTATTTCATGTGCCAATGCCCTGACACAAAGCTTTTTTTTCATACCATCAGTTCTCTGGCAAAAGAATAGATGCTCTCCAAAAAAAGTTCAGAAATAGTTTCTCGGACATTCCAGTGCATGGTATCAAGTGAAATGCACATGGTGGCCTGCAAAAATGTGATAGGCGAAAAGCCGCGAATCCTCTTTTCGCTGACGTGTGAAACGCGATACCCTGAAGCAAAAAAAAAAAACCCATTCTGGGATGCCTGTCTGAGTCCTTTTAGGTGCCTGACAGGTCATTACATGTCACCTGGTCCTTTTTATTCTTTCAGTATTGATGGTGTTATTTCCATGTGTCTGTTAGTTATGAAGGAAGGCCAAAAAGGTGGCATAAAAATTATTTTTTTCAAATGACACACATGATTCCTCATGTTAGTGGTCACTCATCTCCTTACAAGGGTTTCTTTTCCAATCAGGTAAATCCATGGTCAGTATCAATTTCCTTCCAGTGTGTAACTCTGTTAGCTTAAATGTTTCATCAGACTAGTAAAAAAGTGTAGAAAAAAGTGATATCAAGTAGCAGTAATGTTACGACCAGAATTAATTCTATTTGTAAAAATGATACTGTGCCACTACATCCTCACGAAGGCCCTCACATTTTATTTCATTGCAAATAAAGTAAGAGATCCAATTGTGTCACCTAATGTCATTTGCCTTGCAGTTACATGTCGGTCTAAATTCCCCATAATTATCTTAGGAGATCATGAAATTGTAATATTTTTGTTGGGAGATCTGTATATATTTTCAGTGTGAATTCACAGTCATTGTCGAACAAGTGACCCAAATGCTCATTTTCTCATAAAATAAGTAAATAATTCCTTTGGTTTCTTGCATGATATGTCCAATTTCTTTCATGCTTTCAAGTACACATGTATAGCAGTAGTCTAGATGTACTAAAAGGATCATGTTTGAACTAGTATTCACTTCTATCCATGATTTTATTTCCTTTTTCTCTTCTTGCTTTTTTTTTCTTTTTATCACTTTTGCACAGAGAGTAGTTTGGTCAGGGTAAGGGTGTTAATGTGATGGCTTAGAGTGAACCAAGTGGCTGAGTGGTGTTTGGGCTGGTCCCGGAAGGTATCTCTGCAGGGAAGAACTGTTCGGAGGCCTAAAGCCTCGGCCACACAGTGTGATTGTGCTAACTTGCAATGTGGGCATATAGCTAATGACATCAAATTTGTGATAAACTGTACTCCACTTAATCTCCTGTGAAAGCCTTACAGACAATCGAACTTGACCTTAATCTGTGTCCGAAATTACGGTTTAAATCTATGCGCACGCTGGGTGCATAGCTGTGAAAAGTATGCACTTGGGAGCCTTTCAGTGCACCCTCAATGATATAAGGCCATTTATTCAGTCAAAAATATGTGCAACTGCCAGGTGCTCAGTTGAAAAAATCATGCACCCTGTTGTAAAAAACATGCACCTAAAGTGCAATGTGCACCCTTAATTTTGGACACTGTTGATTCTATGACAAAATTAGCTTTTAGGGGACAATGGCATGTTCGGATGCAAAAGAAATATTCATAAGGTGAAAAGAACAACCAAATATCAAATTCAAGCCTATTTAGTTTAAATCGATTTAGTGTATAAACCATTTCAACATTTGAGGTGAACTCCAAGAGATTACTCATGAAATAACAAGCAATTAATAACATGTTAAATATGCTGCTGCAAGCAATCAAAGCAGTTACGATATCCAATCACTGATGAATCGCATGTGAATTGTTGGCAGTACATGTAAAAGGACTGTTAATGCATAGAACAGTGGGTGGTTGGTGGTCTTTGAGCTGCTCCCATACAGACCGAGTGGTGGTCAGCGGGAAGTCCATCAGCCCGGACACCTAAGTGGTTCCCGGGGTGTGGTCAGCGGATTAGGAAGTGGCACTGAGATAAGTCCCCTTGTCATCTGGTCAGAGTGCATTTAGGTTATGGTACAGCTGTCCCAAAGGCCTTCTTAGTGAAGAAATACCCTCTAGTAAGCTTATAATGCAATTTGGTAATATAGCATAAGTATTCATTCACTTGTATAAATTTTGATTAAGTTCAGCTTTTGTTCTACAAAAGATCAAACATTTTCTTTCAGAGACAACATAGTTATCGGCAATGTCTACAAAACACAATCGGTTGAATATAGATCACCTTAGTGGGTATGGAGATTTAAGCAGCGGCAGCTTCCGCAAATATAAATGAAGTATTTTATGGTATATCTTTAGCATTAAAAACATTAAAACACAAGTCCTAAAACATCAAATCCTGAGTAATATATGCTCGTTTTCTTCACTGGGTATGACAGAAGTTCTGGTGTCCTCGGTCTCAAATTACCAGCCCCACATCCCCTATTCTATATGCTACTTATGACCAACAGCACCTCCTCACCTGCAATATTTACAGGTGTGTTCCTTGCTCATGCATTAAACACCTGTATACCTATACATCCTATGTAGAGCCACTCAACAGGAACTGCATTGTCTTTAGCCAGAACCAATTGGTGCCAAATAATTTAATGA
This sequence comes from Lepidonotus clava, assembly GCA_936440205.1. Classification (NCBI taxonomy): domain Eukaryota; kingdom Metazoa; phylum Annelida; class Polychaeta; order Phyllodocida; family Polynoidae; genus Lepidonotus; species Lepidonotus clava. The sequence continues at coordinate 15,313,255 of OW387138.1, forward strand.
TTTGATAGGTACATAGTTTGATAGGACTGACTGCATTTCTTTAATGTATAAATCGAAATAGTATAATTCTCTAAGAAAAAACTTGGCATTTGAAAAGGTTACTAATGGAACTGACCACAGGTAGATTCTGTATTTCTGCAATTGTCAACCATTCAGGATCAGCCGTTTGGGGTTGAATTGGTGTTAGATTATCAAAACTGCTTAAAATTTATGATAGGCTAACTATCTCAGCTCTAATAAGACGACCAATACGACGTGTGTATGGACCTCCATAAACTGGTTAATTTCAAGATTACTGTCAACACGAAGGAATTCCCTGTTCTTTCATGATAAAGCAACATAATGTTATGTCAGAAAGGGTCATCTGATACTGGCTTGACTGTATGGAGAAAATGGATTTTCAATGTAGTGTCTGTTCTGAATGACACTTCCAATTAGAATTTGGAGAAAAATGTGACATCTCTGAGATTGAATGGCAAGTTTTTTCTCCTTCACGGTATGAGGATATCAGAAGAACACCTTCAAAGATTTAAAAACTGAAAATTCTTCGCTTTTAGACAGACCAATTCTAGCACATCACTGACATAATCTCTTATATTTTGTTGTGGAAATGTTATGTCAACAGAAATAGCAAATACATGAATGTAGAACACAGGGCTCAGACATCAAGATGTCAAACACAGCACTCGTAGATAAAATGTGTTATTTCAGTAGACGACCTATCATTCTTCAACTATTGCTTAAAAATGCTAAAGGAAAAAAAGCAGAGAAAAACCTTAGTTTATACGACACTGCCCCGATGTCTGGGAGGTCGATCCCAGCATCTGGCATCCTCTTCCGATCGCTATGTTGACACTGAAAGCCTTTTGCTGTCTCTCAACCCATACCAATTATCTTGACCCCCACAGTCCACCTATATTCCCTTTGCTATCAGATAGTCTGTTCTTTTCCTTGTCTATACAGTTCTGTGTCAGACAGACTTATTCCCTTGTGAATAAGCAGGGATGTCAGTTTTCAGAATTTTTAAAGCGATCAGTGGCAAAGCCGCTACGGAGTGTAGCAACGTGATCACTTAACTCCATGTCTAAAATTGATGGTGGAGATCAATCTTTAGGTGTCACATCATAAAATTTCTGTTAATGTATTTGAAAAAAGAAAATCCATCAATACTATATTGGTAGAGGACATTCGTCGGCTGATCATAATTATGGAATACATTTACAACTTAGAATTTATTTTTTTCAAATAATTGTGGGAATTGGTTATCATTATTTTATGCCATTATTTAGGTCTCACAGTGGTGAGAGCCTTGTTTTGTCAAAGGTTGCTTCCTGTTGCAGTTTAAATTTCAGCTATCAGCAGAGAACAAATTCCCAAAATCCAGTTGTTACCTGAAATTTGATTGGTTCACAGGTTGTTTCCTGTTGCAGTTTAGATTTCAGTTATCAGCAGAGAACAGAACGTCAAATCGTAATAACAACGACAAACGTCGTAATAATGTCAACGGACGTCGTAATAACGTCAATGGACGTTATAATAATGTCAACGAATGTCTTAATACTGTCTATGAATATAAGGGATATCTTTTTTCCGCGGACACTACGCATTTCTTGTTTATTCAGTTGTTATGGAAAATTGTGAAATGATAATTACAGTTAGCAATTGACATTTAAGTAGCAAATTATAGATATAAATTATAGTAAAAGAGGCCCTTCAAATGTTTTAACAACACTTACAGTGACTAAAAATATGCTTTAAGCCTTAGCACAATTCAATGTAAGGGGAGCTGCATTTGTTGAATAAGAAAGATTTACAGTGATGGGAATATCTTATTTTCAAAATCATACAGGACAGTTTAGAAGACGGTCATAATGATTAAATAAAGTTTTTGTATACAGCATCTCTTATAACAATATTGTATATGAACACTCTGAAATCATATCATTTTTTTAATACCTTCTAGATCAGATCTATCATTGATGAACAGAGTGTGATTTAAAGGATAATCCTTTATAAAAGAAAGGTTTTAACATCCCAAACCCTACCCTTCCTGACCTGCCTTCTCTCCCCAACTCACTCATTCCCCCACTAAAATACTCAATAAACCAGAGAGGATCTCCAGGCCCCTACAGACTAACACTGCTAGTTGACAAAGATTCCCCCTCACCTCTCTGGCCCTGGAGCTTTATGGTGTGTGACTGTCAGCCTGTTAGTGGAATCAATGTCTGACACTGGCCTGCACCCTCCATCCTCCTGGACAAATAGCTGACTCAGCAAGAAATAAAGAAAGAAACCCCTTGGCGATCGGTCTATTTTTAGACTTTTGCCTTGGTCGTAAATCACGACATTGCCTCGGCTGGCCGCTCACAGCATTGACAACCACAGTCACCCCTTCAGTCCCACTAGACCGGTGGCCATCCCCATCCTTAAGGATAGATGACATTGACTAACGCCCCATCTGCCCTTCGCACTTGGTGTTAACAGTTAAAGCCCCATACCCACTAGGCGATTTTACCATCGACAGGCGACTAGGAGAATGGCCGTCGTCATCACCCAGTGACTGTAACATCGAACAAGTTTGATATTTTACTGGTGACAGATCCTGAGTTGCCTTCCGACTTTACCAGCGATTCTCCCAGTCGCCTGTCACCCAGCAGCAGTAAAATCGCATAGTGGGCACGGCCACATACCCACAGGGCTGAATCAGGGCATACATTGTGAGAGATTTAGTGGAATTTCCTTTATAATCAACCGATTATTGCAAATATTTAGATCAAATGTGTACATTTCAATACTAAATACTCACAGGAGATCATCCAGAAACAATTTGCAGACCACAGATCGCCCTAGTGGATATCTGGCTTTACATGTTGCAAAGGAGAATTTATAAAGTGTCTCGGGCAAGAGGGATATGCCGTATAATGTAGCAAATTTTCTTGAGTGAAATATATGATGTTATTTGTACTTTGACACAAGGTTTCAAGTGATAAAGTAACTCCTGGAAATTGCAAAAGCATATCCAACATTATGGACCTCATGTGTGAAATGGTCTCCTAATGTTCTTTTCCAAAGTGATAGCTGTCAGCTCTGTTGCCTATCCTTAAGGATACCATAAAATATACCAGAGCTGCTGGAGTAGGGAGGTCATAATTTTGGAGAAGAAACTCATCTTGATGGAGGGTATTTAGAAGAGGTTTATACAGGATAGGTATCCTTAAGGGTGTGGATACTGCTCTATTAGATCATTTCGGATAGATTTATTACCCCAGAGGGCTTCGACAATAAAGAAATGTGTTACAGGAGTGCATATAAATCATCATAGCACTGGCCTGTTATAGTATATTGGTGCAAGGCATAAGTAACACGATATTCAGATAAGTGGTTTTTGGATTACACCAACATTTTTTCTAGCAAATGAGACAATGCTTTTAGCACTTCAGATATAGCATGCTGAAGTCTTGTTTGGAAATTGCACAAATATGCATAACTTGTATACTATACCATGATTAGTGTGGAAAAGAGCCTTTGAAAGCCTTGTCTCATAATGTCCCTAACGATCACTGTATGTACATTAGTGGTTTTTAACGGATGTTTGGGGCATTTATGAAACACGTTATTCACGAATCACATTTATGAAACATTTATCCATGAAACACATTTATGAATGTTCGTTAGACTTCAGTTAGTAGAACCAGTGCCAGGGGATATTATAAGGAAACAATTTGCTGCAGATGTTGATTGCCTATTGATGGATTGCAATCCACAACTATGTATAAAATGGCATATCCATGGTCTCATGAAGAAAAACTAAAATCATATTTGATTGTAGCAAAGTCTATGAAAAATAATAAGTATATCAAGACTGGACAGTTTTTCTCTTACTTCCTAAACAATTTCTCCCCGATTGGTTAGCTGGACCTGACCTATGAAGAATGACCCAGGATGGTCATTGGCCTGGTCATTACTAGAGTATTTTGGGACTTCCTAGAAGTATCCCAGAATCAAATCAGGTTAATAGCTATAATCCTGCCAAATGTGATGCAGTTGTTTACCAGGTAGCACACCCGTGTCTGAAGTTGTGATTTAGGTTTTGTCTTAGCTGTTCCTTCTTGATCTTATACATTCTTTGGTTGTATGAAGATGAAAGAGGCTATGCTAAGCCAGAATAGGTGATGCAATTAGTCTGCATGATCTGTGTTTCTGTCTATATAATATAAAGGCTACCACAAGGAGAAACAAATGATATACATGATTCCCACATAAGGAAATAAAAGTCTTAAGGCTATATTCCACTTTGCAGTTGTTTGCATTTGTGGTAGCTTCAACAAGGTACCACAAGCCATTTTCGGTTTTGATACCAATATGTTGGTATCCCCAACCGCAAGCAATCCATAGAAAACCTAAAAAAAACAGCAGGGGCTGCAAGTACCTATATTCCACCTTGTGGCATCCTACCGCAAGCACATTTTCGGCAGTTTGCTTGTGTCTTTTCATGGTGCTGCAAGCGCATACCGTAAAGTGGAATATGGCCTTTAGTCTCATTATTTGCCCATTCCATTCATACTTTGGCAAACAGAGTCTAGGTTAATGATCCTAAAAATACAGCAACTTCCTATAACAGGTGCCCTCAGTTAAGCCATCCCAGACAAAGAAAAGCAGTCAGTGCATACATCGATCCCGCTTCAAACAGAATGCCCGAGGCTGGAGTCAAAGGGCTCTGACTCAAAGCGATTGATTGAAGGAGGGAAAGGTTGGTGGCTAACAGGGAGTTCCTTTGGTGCTAAGCTACAAAAGGGAGCAGGTCATTTTCACTGCCTTAAACTGCTTTTGTACTAACAGGAGAAGTAGTCCCCCTAAGTCTATAGGCTCAATCAGTTACCATAGCAACCTGGTTGATTGAGCGCTCCAGGGTTAAGGGAAGGGACTTGTGTCAAGGATAGGACATTGTAGGGGTATGGTTTTGTTAGAATAAATATGAAAGCTGAAAAGATTTATGGTTAGATTCCATATAGTTATAGTTGTCTTAGCTGTGGTGTGTATGGTTACTAAATCAATTTCAAAGATAATTAATATTTAAGAAATTTGAACTTTAATTTTCCATTTAGAGATGAAAATATAAGGGGGGAAAATGTGGTTATTTCTCAATTTTTCTTTTGAAACAATAGATGTACCTAAAAAAAACTTATGCTACTGCATACATCATGAAATCAAGCTATTCTTAACTTAGGGTAGACATGCACAGTGCCTGAGCTATTTTGATTGTGGCGTGCCAAATCTAATCAAGATAGATCAGTATTTACCCTACGCTATCCCCCGTTCCAATAATTGACAGTCATTGACTTTTACACTGCCATATAAGGATGACTGATTCGCCTGCTTGGTCACGTGGGCTGTTCCGCTAATCTGATTGGTCAGTTTTATTGGAGGCCCAACATGGCTGCCCTTTCCCAGGGGGCATTGGGGCCTTGCCCTTAGTTCGGGCTGCTCCCACCAGAGGTCAGGGCATTGCCATCTCTGATTGGGCTGATTGGGAAATGGGATGACGTCGTCGACCACTAGATGTCAGCACTGGTCTTCTATATTTAGATTATTTTTTTATGTATTTCCTGCTTTTTTTTATGAATTGCAGCAACTGATGAGATGGCAGACTTATGTCCAGTGACTGAACTTGATCTCAGTAACGATGTCTGATTTCAGATCATTAGAAAAGCAGTAAAATCACAGTTGAATATTAGGAAAACACAATGACACAACAGTTGAGTAGAAGTCAGATCTGAATAAAGCGCCATACCCACTAACCGATTTTGGGAGGAATCGGCGCCCATGTTGGCACGGCATCAGCCAACTCTGCTCAGAGGAGGCATACCCACACATAATCAGAACCGACGTTGACGTTGGCATTGGCTGTTGGCGCCAATGACCACACTGATCCTTATTAAACATGTTTGCCTTATGAAACATGTTTGGTAATTTTACTCTGGCACCGATATCGGCGCCGACGACCAACAGCCGCCGTTGTCGTCTGTTGGTTAGTGGCTATGGGACTTAAGTCAGCAGGACAACCTAATGAGGCACCTGGCAGGTCCTCAGAAGCTATTTAGACATTCAGATATATTTCAGATTAAGTTTAGATCACGAATACAATCTAAAACCTGTAGAAGGGAGTGAATAAATTCTGCCCTCTGATTGGTTGATATAACTATGAATGTAAATTTATTGCAATCTGCATAGACTTTAGTTTCAGATTTTTGCCAATACACTTTTTGAGGCTATCATACCTGAACATAATTTTGAATGGACCAACTGATCTTTCTACAGAAGTGGGCCAATGTACACTTTTTCTCCATACCAACCTGCCATAGCCCATATCATATACAAAATGCTGCTGAAGATCTTTGATCCCTAAGATCATGGGTTAACCCAAAGAAGAGGAGTCAACCTCAAAGAGTCTCCTGTGGCCTACAAGGTTATAGGGAATCAATAGGTGAAAGTGAGTGGGCAGAGGGTTCGCCTTCTGTTTATAAACCACAAGGTGATTTTAGCGGGGCGTGATTTTTTGTAAATCACAACTAGAAATATAAGTTGATAATAGACATGTTATAATAGCAACAGAAGTGGTATCTAATTACCTTTTCAAATTCCAGCCGATTTTGTACTGCCTACCGATATCGCACTTTCGGCAGCCGATATTGCACCGAAAGTATGGGCTGCTGGTATGCAATGTTCCCAAGGAGATGTTCAGTATCAGCAGTGGGTAATTTCAGTACAGGAATATGGCCTTTACTTGGAATCCATGGTGCTGATATTACATTTCTTGTGACAAGTTACGGATTACTTTCCTCAAGACCCATAATTACTTATCAGGCCTATTGGTCACTGATAAGTTCCGGTTATATGAAATCTCAAGGAGGAAGAGTTTCGGGTTTAAATGCTTTTTGCCCCAGACAGAAATGCTACTCGTAACTGCTACTTATAAGTTATGTAGTACAACAAACTGAATAGCGACCAATTTGCTTTACTTTCTAAGTTAGAAGAATTGGGCTCAGCAGTGAAAATCTACTATAGTGACTTACAGTCTTTAGAGACAAATAAGAGTCGGTCAATATAAGGACCTGAGGGTGTTATTCATCTGCCAAACACTTATTTTTCGTGCTTCACTATGGGCAAACATGTGTTCAGAGCTAGGAAGATTGTGGATCGAACAACATAAAAAAAAAACATCCCTCATCGTCTTTCTAAAGGCTTTATTCCACTGTGCGATTTTACTTGCGATTTTTCTTTAAATCGCCAGTAGGAATTCAGGCCAATGATAGACATGTTAGACATCATTAGAAAGGATTTTAAATTATCTTTCAAATCATATGTAACAAGCATAGGTTCCTGTAATATTACTGATAAAAAGTCTAAAATTACTAAATTCTCACAGTCAAAATTGCCAAGTGGAATATAGGCTCAAGAGTTGCTATTTCATACAATTGGTTCTTAGATGTGTGATGAATCTGTCTACCAAGGTTGTCTCCGAAATTTCTCTGTGAGTCGGTCAATAATGGTGTTTTGATGTTCAGGACTTGCTATTCTGCAACAAAAAACAAATATGAGAAAAACTATTTAAAGAAAAAAGATGGATAGGAAGGCGCCAGATCGGTTTGCTCTACCCACTCACATTGATATTGATGATCCTGAGAGTTCTCATTTGTCAAATGAAATGGCATTGGGAGTGAAGCAAATAACCAAGTATAGTAGAATAGAGTGGAGCGTAACATCAAAGTATTGCATCCCGAGGATAGGCTATTCGGTGCAATGTCACAGTCTGAAGCGTTCAGCGTCGTACCTCGCAGTGTTATTCTGACTACCGTAAAACTCATTATTTAAGCCACACCCACACTTTGTTCATAATTATGCTACATTTCTTATTTGATAAATACGTAGAAGATCCTAGATATTTCGTCGTTTCCACCGCCATAGATTCTGTCAGCCAACTGGTGAATGCAAACCTGAGTGGTCCTGATATAGCTGAAAAATTGCTAAGCGGATGTTAAACTCCAACAATCAACATCATATTCCTAAATATTTTTAAGCTATATGTATTCATTAGAGTGGTAGAAAATAATCTTAACTTTTTTCAGACCAATACTACTTCAAGAAGGGGCTTCATTTAGGGGTTATGCGGTATATAGGTAATTCCTCTAACTGCAGTCTAATATCAATAGTTGAATGTTCGTGTTTCTAGGCAAGAAGTTTACTCTCCTAGTAGCCTTTAAAACAGAACTGGGAAAAGTGTTGTACTTTTCCTATTTTCTCATCAGCCCAGAGTGCCATCTCTGGCAATTGTCCAACAAGTAGGCACTATATGATACACTCCACCTTAGGATCAATCAGAGAAACCGGAACTACATTGTTTATGGCAGGATCTAGTTTGTGAAGCCACTGTAAAATACCATAACTTTGATTGATTTTAATATGAAACTTGTTTAAGAGTGTTCACATTACTGCATGTTGTTGGAGGTAAAAATTAAAGGGAGAATGAGTGCCTTTCACTATCGTGAAGATTTCAAAGGAAAATACACGAAATATCAAGATGGTTGAACCCACATAGCTGGTATAGTTTTTCGTATATTGAGTGTGAACTTGGTATAGCATTGTTTCATATATAGGATCCACCGGTGCATGTAACACCACCTTGCCTTCTTTGTTCTAATCTCAATATATCATTTTGAAGGTCAGTCCTGTGTATATCTAAAAAAGAAAGATATAAGCAAGAACATTGCTGAACAGGCGTTATACGAATTTAACACGCATCTTTATTATCTTGACTCCTATTGATAGGGTTATAGAGATAGATATAGAGATAGATATTTGTATACACATATATGTTGATATAATATAGATATAACTATATTGAATTCAGGCATGCCAGACTTCCGCAGATCCGCGGAATTCCGCGGTTTTTGAAATAAATTGGATCATTTTTGAGATTTCTCCAGATCCGAGGAGAAAATATTTTTTTATATGGTGGGGTTGGGGTACCCTGGAATTTTTTTGACCAGAATGAAAAATCTGGTAAATTTCAGGATGTATTTTTTCATCTCTATTTGAAGGAGACTGTTGTTAGTCTCATCCTAATAACATATTGGGTGTAATTCTTCATTAAAAACTAGGTTTAAAGGTGTTTTTAGTAAATTATATAATTTTCCGCGGTAATAGCCTTATGTGACTGGCATGCCTGATTGATACCTAATCATATATACCATTCTCCTCGTCAATTTTCTTCATCCTTCATCACAATCCAGAACTCTGGAGGAGGACTTTTCCAATTGAAACAGATTGAATCAATGAAAAAGAAATTTTAAAAAAATAATAACCATCAGAATTAATTGAGATCATCCTTTGTTTTCTTGCAGCCATATCCAATGACCGATGTAGAAGGACCTGGCCTGGACGAATTCATCGCGTCGGGGCGAACAGGGCGCCGCAATGCCTTACCGGACATTCTCGACGAGAAGCACGCGGCCACCGACACGTCCACTCTGCCGCTCGACCTCTCTAAGCTTCAGTGCAGAGGTGAGCAAGGATTATTAAAGGGAACCAAAACCAATATAATTGACACAATTTTCAAAACTGAGATAAGTATAGAAATATGTTAGATGAGCCTAGTTAAGGTCAGTGGTAAAGTAGTAGCTGTGAAAACTAGCTCAAACCCAAGTAAAATTCAAAAAAAAGATAGTCATATTTCCATTTGTTTTTAAACAAACCCCATTTTTGCAGATCCACATTAATTGATATGAGCTAAGAAAACATGTTTTTAATTATTTTCTACCATATTTCATGGTTTAGATTTTAACATGTGCCAGAAATAGGGATTTCTGTAATTATTTGAGTTTTAAAACTTTCATTGAATTTATTGGTTTTGGCTCCCTTTAATCTTCAATTCCTTTTTCTTTCTCTTTTTTATCATTTAGAAAATCAAATTCTTTGATTTTTCTTAATGAACCCTCTTTTTTTTCTTCTATTTTATATATTTTTTCAATCCCTACAAGATCAAATTTTAGAAAGGGTCGTTCTTTTAAGCATGTATACATCAAGGAGAATGGGGGGTATGCACTTTTCAAGTGCGGATCCAGAGTCATCTGATGGGGGAGGAGGGCAACCCCCCCCCCCCCCCCCTACCATTAAAAAAAAAGAGAAAATAAATAATGTCAGAATCACCAAACACAGATTATTTGGATGCAAAATTCCACACGGTGGGGGGGGGGGGGGACCCACCCCTTTCCCCTTCCCCCGGCTTCCCTGATCCGCCACTGATTTTTATTAAGTGTGCGTACCTTCTTGTACAAATCCAATATGCACTTTACCCCAAGATGGGGTGGAAGTGAACTTAATGAAAGTCCCCAAAGAATATTTACGCTCAAGGCTGCTTATTATTTGCTATGGTAACAACTCCTACTTTTGAAGTGTGACCATAAGAAAAATTGTACCAACGCAGTAATTGATTTTCTCATGATCAGGATTTACTGGTTTTGACTACTGGCATCTAGGGGTTTGATCACATCTAGCCATTAGGAGGAAGGAAATAGTATCTACAAATAGACCGATAAGATATGGTATGTTCGTCGTGGCTGTCATATATTTTTCATCACTGGTTGGCTAGTGCCCATACATTCAGTCAGTGTTGTATTCCCTCGACTTCTTAAGCTATGCTTAGGCCCTCAGCCTTTCTGGTTCTATTCAACCTTCCTTGCCTTCTGTGCGACTTACTTTTCACGACCGATCTGGCAATATAAAGAACGCTTTTGCAAAAGAAATAACAATCCATCCAGGTATGTAGTAGTTTATGGCGTCCTCTAGCGAGCATAAGCTGAACTAAAACAGACTAATGAATTTATGTTCAACTCGTTACAAATTCGTTGAATAATGTAAGTTCTTTAGACTTCACTTCAGTTGTTCCATTAATCTAATTGATTTAGCATTGAATATTCATATGATAAAAGCTGACTATGCTGATGCCGTTGCACAGATCTAAACACCAGCCTTAAAAAAAATTATAATAGTATTAAGTTATTTTAAGGTAAAAAAAAAAGCGTAACGTGTTAACTTAAGCTGCTTAGTTATTCCTGCACTTAGACTATGCCGCATATTGTACTTGTTCATTATCCTGAAGGTTGCAACATATCCGGATAAAGGTTGGAACTTAGGGAAAATCCTGGAAATTCCGAAGTTTGTCAACTAAAATATGAAATGATACTTTTCAGAAATGTCAGAGAAAACTACCCTCTGACAGGGAAATTCAAAATGAAAAGGGTTTTCATTGCAAGAATACTCTCCTCGTAATTGGATTTTGAATTGCAAACTAAATGGTTACGTATCTTGAATATATGAACGATTATCGTTCATATATTCAAGATAGCTTGAAGATTATTTCAAACACAGTTTAGACCAGAGATATCGCTGGTTTAAAACACTTATAATAAGCTATGTGGTTTTCTGTTTAATACATCTGCATCAAGGGGAGTGGAGGGGTCCTAACTTTTGAAAATGTGGGTGCATTCCTTTACAAATCCAATACGTCCTCTAGCAGGTTTATGGGTGTAAAGGTTAGAGGTCTAAAAATATGCATACGGATATTAAATGGAAGGCCCTTATTTTGTCCCATTCGTTGTCACAATAAGTGAGAGGCGTAAGGGGTCTGAGAACTCCACTATGGCAATCTTTTCTGTATTCATAACATCTAATACACTAAACATATTTTGCCTATACTTATTACTTACGTTGTAATGTCTCTCTACATCTTAATTCTACAACAAATTGCACTTTGACGATTAAGGTGGTATTTGAAGTGAAATCATATACACGGAAATTATGTTCAGAATTTATTTTGTACCAGATTTTGTCAGATTGTTTTTATAACTTTTTTTAAAAAATCTAGGTCTCAGAACATTTTTGTATAAGTGATCGTAACCTATATCTCGGTATATAATTACTTCTAAACGTAGCATTGAATTCAACATTCATTTCAGTAATTCAATACACCTTTCCCATGAACCTGCACAGTCCACAACCCCACTTACCTTTTGGGGCTTTTGGTAACTGGGTCAATCCACTTCATATAGGTTAACTATAGGGAAAGCCCTAAAAAGGTGTTTAAAATTTAATAAACCAGAGGGGTGCCATCTTAATGAAAAAGATGTATAATAAAACTTTTTTATATATTTTTCAGATGACGATGAGTCGAGCAAGTCAGACACTGCGTGCGCCGATCCCCAACAGAAAAAACCCGAGGACAAGGCCAAGCCTGAGGTACAGGCCAAGTCATAACGCCACGCCCTCTGCCAGCAAGGGCAGACATGAACTACTACTGGTCACACTGAGAACAAGGCCCCCTAGTGGCCAACGCAGATAATACTCCCTGAGCCGCCACCTGGTGGAAAAACGAGGCACTACTGACCCACCCCATGGTTGTTCTGGTCAGAGAGGAGCTCTAGACCTGTCTGGGCTGCCCAAGAAGGATGTTTTTATCAGTGTGCATGTGAGGGATAGGTGGAGAGGATAGTTACCAGCGCGTGCAGTGTTGATAGTCTGGCGGGTAGTCTGTCGCTGGTTGGTCCGGTAAGGTACAAGAGCGAAAGGAAAGTAGGACTTTTGCGGGACGCCGAATATGGATATTGATAAGAATGTACTTGTTAGGTAGAGATTAATGGTGGAATAACATAACAGCAAGTATGGGTGTTGAAATCCTCATCGTTGTGTCTCGGGCTGTTCTGACCATGGCTACTTCTGTCCCAGCTGACACGACCGAAGCTTGTTTCGATTCAGCTGACATGACTCCAGCTTGTATAACTCCAACTGACATGACCCAAGTTGGTTTAAATTCAACTGATGTGACTTCAGCCAATGTGATGCCAGCTGGTCAAGATTCCGCTGATCTGACTCAAGCTGGAATGACTCAAGCTGGTTCAAAACAGCTGATCAGCTGGGTCACATTCAGCTGGCCTATCTTCAGCCAACATAGCTCCATCAGGTCCAGATTCAGCTGTTGGGACTCCAGCTGATATGACTCCAGCTGATTTGACTCCAGCTGATTTGAATGCCTCTGTCCCAGCACCAGTTATTGCCACATAACAGGACTCTTGGACGGAAAGACTTGCGGATAACAAAAACTATTTTCTATTCAACAACCAAAGAGTGTGAGCATAGGATGAGAAGTGTGATTGAAATAAAGACATGGTGAGTGGGGTCTGTGGCCGATTAAATGTATGAGATGAACTTGTGTAATTGTCGTAGAAAGAATAAAAATACACAATTATAGTGATGCTGACAATAAAATTAGCTGTTCAGTCAGTTGACTCACTTACAGCTATATCCCTATATTTGACTTCTAGTATGACTAACCTAAAGTTTAGATACAAGTCATACCAATTGTAAGCTTGTCACCCCAGCGTTGGAGCTTTGAATGTACTAAACTATCTGGATTTTACATGCAGTCACACTGGGACAAAGATAAATTGAATTGTTACATTGAGTTGTTAACTTAACTGAAACTACATCAAGATTCTTTTGTTAATAGATTTCTTCTTTTAAGGAATTGTATTTTGGAATGTATTCAGGATAATTCAAGTTCTAATTTCTTAGTCAAATTGATACCTGAAATAATTCATTTTATCTATGGCATAGGAAAGCATGTCATTTGTTTTCTTAAATATTGTTTAACAGGTTTCACTTCACAATAGTTAATTTAACTACAACCAGCTAATGTTACTCCAGATAACAAACCTCCAGCCTGTATGACACCAGCTGATATGACATTAGCAGATATGCTAGATGGTCCCTGTTTAAGCTCTCCACCAAATGTAATTTCCCTACTTCATGTGTTTTTACTAAGACAAATTTGTGGTTGTATTGTAAAACATCTAGGAGAACGACTCAATTGCAATCCATCGATTTGCATCGCCAGAATAACTGATTTCCCAACTTTCTTTGTATGTAACAGGTTTTTTCAAAATATTATCAGTTGTTTTCTGAGTATTTGCCCACCTTGATTTGTAATGAGTTTCTTGTGAGAAAAAGAAAATGACAAGTTTTTTTAACAAAAAAACATCACAAACACCCCTTGATTATGATTTATCAAGTTTTTTTCATTTATAAAGGTAAAAATACAATTATCTACCAATTCCTACAAAAAAACTAGATAAGATTGCCTTCTGATAGATAGTTTAGCAAATGGGGAAAGATGAAAAATGAACATGAAATACCTCAGACACAGGCAAATCGTTAGAAAACAAAGATGGGGTTATCTGCCTTAAGTTATTTGACATAAGTTTGCAAGACAATGCAACATTGTTAAATTAATCCAGCTTTCTAAGAAAATAATGTTATGTTGGAAGGGTTCTTTTGATGCATGATATATGAAATCCACTCTAAATCAATGTGCAATACAGTAAAAAAAAAACAGCAAGTACCTTTACTAAGAGAGCCACCCTGGCTTCAAACCCCAATCAAGGTTAACTATATGGACTTGTCTTGAATAAGAACTAAAAGAGTAGATTGACCATTCAGTTAATTGATGTAGAATCAGATATGTTCACTTGAAAATATGTGTTATTAATTTTCTTGATTTTTAAAGTGTGAAAATGCAGAGAAAGTAGGAATAACCTTGTACCTAACTTCATATTTGTCACAGATTAATCCTGCAACAAAGCTAAACTATAAAATCTTCAGATTTGTTTTATATTGATTAAAAAAGTTTGTGTTAATCAAAATAAAGCGTGTGGGTCTCAACCTTAACTGGAACACAAATTGTAAAACCATATCAAATGAATTAAGCTCATCTCAGTCAGACTTGAAATATATCTCATTAGCCTGATCTGCTTAATATATTGGCTGCTAAAACAATGGAAAGTGTATCACTTAGTCATGGACATCATGATTAAGTCCTAAAGTTTGCTGAGCTAATAATATTTCATCAAAAGCATTGCCAATTACATACAAGTTGTTTGAAATAGTATGTTAACGAGTAAGTGAAAAGAAGAAATTTTGCCATGCACCACAATTCCATCGGTCTCACTTAGATATGGTAGCTGTCCGGAGTACGCTAACTATACTCACATATCACTATCTTGATAGAAAGAATAATCTAAAAATGAAATAATACTAGGGTAAAGGCCACCTTGACCTCTAATAACATTATGTATGTTTAGCAAATATGTAAGTGAAGTTCTGTGAAAGAATTTTTGTTGAAAACAAAGTGATTGTTTTCTGAGGTACAAAGATTGATGCTTTACTGAACTCTGATTTACCAGGTACATCTTTTGTTTTGTATGTTCTGATTATGTCTCTTGGTGAGACAAGTTATTTGTGACCTTGACTTGAGCAGTTGTATATGAAATGTGTTTGCATTAACGTTTTATTACACCATGTTGTGGTGATGTTTGTTTTCTTATGTCTGTATTCCACTACCTGATTTTACTTGTAATTTTACAAATCGCCAGCAAGAATAAAGGCTCATTATAGACATGTTATACATCATTGGAAAGGGTTCTGAATTCTCTCTCAATGGTATATGATATTGTTGGTTCCTGTCATATTGCTGATGAAAATTGAGAAATTATCAAAATCTCGGTTGTCAAAATCGCCTAGTGGAATATAGGCTTTACTCTTCCCTCCAAAGATACCCAACATTTTCACAGTTCATGAAGCTACCAAGTTCTATGTTCCTGTCATTGATGAGGCTTATTGGTCACTAATCAGTATGTTTTGATTGGTATCTCGTGATTAGCAATACTTTCTGTCACAAAAAGCATTGAAGTCATAGCGTAAAGAAGGATTAATAGGTAAATGCTTCCAAGACTGACTGAATAACAAATTACAAGACGCGAACCATAAGGCTTCAATCGGTGACGATTAGCTGAGTAACTATATAAACAAGAGCTGAGAGTATCCCAATTGATTATGTGAACATGTTAATGATCAGTTACATACAAGTACTCTCTCAAATCAGGAGAAAACAGATCATAAAGTATGTAAATAGGATATGTGTCTATATTTATATAAATGTGTGTATATATATAATTACTGTGTTTATATATACATTGCTTATCATTTATATTTATATATGCCTGTCATTTAAGTGTTTATGTTTGGTGTATTTGGAGAAGAGTATTTGATTGACATGCATTGAATATTATTATATTATTGAATTTCATCGTTGGACGACTTACGTTCTTCGATGATTGCCCGCCATCTTCCTGCTTGCTTTTATAAAAAAACTGATATGGTTTGATTGAAATGACCCATATGTTAATCTACATGAATAAAGCAATGGGGTTGAACACAAACTGCATGTGTTTCTTGATTCTTTCAAATGCATACACAGTGCAGCAATTACAATAAAACATAAAGATGAACATACAGGTGATTTTTCCTCCCGTCCATGACGGATGTTTTATCTAATAATTGTTGAGATAAAGCTAGATTATTAAGGTTAACTGCTGATCAATTGAATGAAATAAGAATTAGACTAATCAGTCACTAATCAGTGTTATGTTTGGTAACTCATTAGTTTAAGGTGAAACACTTAACATTTAACATTAAAATTAACATTTCCAAATAGGGAAATTAAATTGTACCACCACCTGGTAGATTAGAAACATTATTATGATATGTAGATCAAAAAGGGATATCAAGACATAATTCTCTGTCCTTATTGGAAATTATGGTAGGATAAACAGACATTTTCTAGTTCAATTGTTGAAATATGGTTAATTTATCAATATAAAGTCACACCAAGGACAAATCAATCTTCATTATTAAACTTTTTCATAAGTGATCATAACCTGTTGAAAGATATACACCTTAAACTGTCTCATAAGTGACAAGTGACCCATTCCACAAGGGGTGTAATATGAAGCTCTTAAAAAACAGTGCAATTTTGTTGTAGGTTATCCTTTCATTCTAATTTTTAAATGGTAAAGAATTGAATGATTTATGTCTAAGAAACTTGTTTTCCGGTTTGGAAGTACTATAACAAATAGCTTCTCTAAAAGGTCTTGCATACAATACAGAATTTTAAATGACTCTAAAAGGGCATATTTACTATTGAGTATTTATGCATTAGCAGAACACTAAACAAGTGTTTATCAAATATAGATGACCTCTATGAAAGGCATTGTCCTTACATCACTCACACATCTGAAATAGCAATAGAACCATTTTATTGATCAAGACTCTATGCATGGTCCTTTGTCTACGGTTTATGTAAATGGGAGAAATGATTAATTATTGATAATAAACCTTTCATTACATTTACCAGACAATTGGTTAGTTCATCCTTCGGTCATGCTCTGTTGGTTTTGTTTAACTGTCTCATAATTAATTCACACATTTGTTCTTGGAGCCTCAGTTACAAGCTATTGTTATTAGTTCAACTATATCTTCTCTACAACTGAAGACATACGACAACAATTTGAGAATTGGAACATATACTTGTAACACAAGTGTCAGGTTTAAGGTGAGATTGAATGTTATTAATCTCCAGACACTTCTGGATTGAGCTTGTCTTTTGTTATCTTTCAATAGCTTATACTGTAAGGCTAAATTCCCTTGTATTTTTCAGTTATTACTTATAAATGCAACCCCAAAGAATTCCATTGAGCAATTCTTTTTTAAACAAAGTTTTTTCACCTCATGGTCATATTTGGTCATTCTTGTGGCAATGCGTGGCAAGTTTTTCCAACCTTAATTAATGAAATTAGAGGCACCATTCCTGGGGTTGTGTTTACTCTAAATTCTTTGAAAATAAGGGAAGGAAAAGCTTTTCCTGTCCATAAGCTATCTTGCAAGTCACTTATACATTAACCCATGTCTCCGCTTGGGCAAAGAAGATTTTAATCACTGGGCAACTAGTGTTTACACTATCCAACAGTGGTGACTAAGGCCAAAAATAAGTACTGTTCAACGTTGATGGAAAGGGTTGAGGCCATATTCCATATACCGAAAGTGTGCGCTGCTGTTTTGAGCATCTCTATGGCAACATTCTTTTTCAGTGTTGTGCACTTTCAGCACACTTTAAGCCGCCAAAAGTGTAAAATGGGCAGCCAGAATTGTAAAATTGGCAGCCAGTGCATAACCAGCAAGAAAAATTTACCTACATGTTGGTAAATTTGATCTATGCTGCCGATTGCATATCGACTGTGCCGAAAGTATAGTGGCTACAAATCGGTAGTGCACGTTCAGTATGTGAAATACACCTTTAACACCAATAGCCCAGCAACAAAACTCTTTGTCGCCCAAGTGGAAACATGGCTTTATGGCTGTCTATAAATGTCCTTATGCAGTGAGGGGGGGGGGCACATTTTCTCTAGGAATAACATTGACCATATGAAGAGGGGGATCAAAAATGACCAAAAATAGCATGATGTTGTTTACAGATGGCCATTCGTTTGCCTTGCAACCATCAACGGTTAAGAATAGAAACAGGTCTTTGCGATATTTTGCACAGCATCAAAGAAACCAAAAACAAATACAACACTTTGGAAACTCTATAGATAACTATAGATGTATGTTCCAGGAGACTAACTATCATCAGTGTAAAAGCATTTGCAATGAAAACTATAGCCCCATCCTCTATAGAATTTTAAAGGAGATAGGGATATTTCCATTTCTTTGTAATTGTCATAATCAGAATTTCTTGTTTACTCCTCTAAACTTGAGATTACCAAGGACCGGTGGAACACTAAATGTGTGAGATTTATGATATTTTCAGTGGGGATTCCACCATGGCAGTTTTGAGGGCCATGGAAAGGACACTCAATTGGATAACATGGCTGGTTCTCAGTAAGTAATGATACCTATCTCATTAATTATTTTGTAATTATTCACAATAAAATGTATACAAGTATGTATCGTGTACTTGCCTTCACGGATAACCAGTATTTGGGTTAGTTCACCTGATTGTATATTTCTTTGAAAGAACATGGAAAATGAACTAGATAAAAGTAGAGGAGCTAAGGCTTTACATTCAAACCTCTAGCTTGTGATTCTTCATTTGTATTCTGTGTTTTTTTCCCCTTCACAGTTGTGGATGTTGCTGGGAGTTGTCCGTCTGCGACCCCAGGTTTGTGTACCTACTCCTTCTACCCCTCATCCACCCTATTTGGCTTTGACTGGCTTCACTAAAGTGGCCCTATGTACAATTATATTTTACCTGTCCATCTAGCCGTTATGAAAGTATAACCAGAGACCTTGTATGTATATATTGGATATATCGAGACTGGAAAGTTTCTCCTTGGCCTTATGTGCCCATTCCCCTGGTGGCTGGTTGGATCAACTATATGACCAGGGTTTGGTCATGACTAATGACTAATGAAAATTTGGAATAGCCAGTGGTACCACACTGGCCTTTTTTACATAGACATAATGGTCAATCCAAATATAGTCCTACCACAGACCAGGTGGCAGGCCTGTAGTCCATTACAGGTTTTCCCCTGACTTTCCAGTCTAGATAATTATATCCTATATATATATATACATACAAGGTCTCTGGTATAACTATTTATTTGAACTGTTCTGTTCGGGCATGGTTCTGAAAACAACTGTGGCCCATTTCACAATGACTGATTGTAGCAATGAAGCTTTAAGAACGCTTCAAACACAGAATGGTTAACAGCAACATCGTTGTTGCTGTGAAACCTCTATAATACCTATAACATCTATTATCTTGATAAATGTCTAAAAGTATGGCCTACTACACAGTGTTACAATTAGTAATGTGCAACATGCCACAGGTCTGCCTAGAACATGCAATATAGCATTGACAACCAAAGCAATATCTGAAAAGGTTTTAGCTCCATTTGCTACTCTTTGAAGTTGTAGCTTCGTACTACCGCATTAGTCCTTCCATGACCTAGATACCTCTTAAATAATAGGTCCTTACACTCACAAGAGTCCATGGCTGGTAGTGGTCAATAAAAAATTGTAAGGAATTGTTTAATTGTCCCTCTATAAATGGCATGGGGAACCCTTTTGATGGTATTTTGGGTGCCAGACTCACTTTGGGAAACAGTGGGTCTGAGCTCGACAGACTACTATCACATCTACTATGCCTTTTTCTTATCAGATCCAGTGACAATAGAGGTGCCTGACGTCATTGGTGAAGTGTCAACCACTATCCCAGTACTGATAACATCAGGCACAGGCACCTGTGTGGCTGCCTTCTGGGTGCAGGACAACCTCATCTATGTAAGTGTTTTAGGTTAGGGTTCAGGAAAACCTCATATATATCTAAGTATTCTTGATCAGGATAACCTAATAAATGCACTTCAGGTTACGGTTGAGGAGAACCTCATATATATATGCAAGTATTTCAGGTTAGCATTCTGGACTACCTCATATATATTTAAGTGGTTGAGGTTATGGTTCGGGACAACCAAATATAAGTAAGTGTTTTATGTAAGGGTTCAGGAAAACCTCATATATGTAGGTGTTTCAGGTTAGGGTTCAGGACAACCTCATATGTAAGTGTTTTAAGTAATGGTTAAGGAAAAGCTCATATATGTAGGTATTTCAGGTTAGGGTTCTGGACAACCTAACATATGTAAGTATTTCAGAATCAGGATAATCTAATACATGTGCTTTAGGTTAGGGTTGAGAACAACCTCATTAAAGTAAGGTTTTAGGTTAGGGTTCGGGACAACTTCATATAATTATGTGTTTCAGGTTAGGGTTAAGGACAACCTCATTTATGTAAGTGTTTTAAGTAATGGTTCAGGAACCACAACCCCACATATGTAAGTATTTCAGGGTCAGGATAACCTAATAAATGCATTTCAGGTTAGGGTTGAGGAGAACCTCAAATATATATGTAAGTATTTCAGGTTGGCATTCTGGACTACCTCATATATGTAAGTATTTCAGGTTAGGGTTGAGGACAAACTCATACGTGTAAGCATTTCAGGTTAGCATTCGGGACTACCTCCTATGTGTAAGTGTTTCAGGTTAGGGTTTGTGATAACCTCATATTTGTAAGTATTTCAAATTACCCTTAATTAATTATTAATGACAATATCATATGTAATATGGCAACATTATTGGTCACATCATTAGTTTGGCACCACGCTCTATACGCCCTACAACTTATCAAATTACATCAATCTAATGGACGATACCCTGGCTTTAAATTGCTTAGAAAAGCACAACATTTGTCTGCTGACACTGCCCCCAGACCCCCTAATTTTTCATAACATTATAAATTTCCGTTATTTTACCCCTTCAAAAGTTCGCAACATTGGAATTATCAATCGTCACTTGCTACAAAATTGTTGATTATACCCTCAAACCCCTAAACAGCATTTTATGTTTTCTGTATTCATAGGAGCAACATTCGGACACCATATCAGGACTTTATCCTTACAATGTGACGTACACCACTCCAGGAACACGGAAGATGGCGGTCTACGTCTCCAATAATGACTCGGTTCAGTACAAACTGATAACCTTAGAGGTAAAACATTTTGTTACACAGTGTATGTTTTGTTGTCTCTTTTATCATATTTTTTATCATACCAATAGGACTGCTGTGTGGGGATCCATGCATGAAAATCAATTAAGGGATCCCCAAGTGACCTTACGCCCCCTTACTTGCTGGGTCCCATCTCTGGATGGGCAGAGTTGCAGCGGCAGGGAGAGGGAACGGATGGGTCACTCACCAGCAGAGCCCAGTGTGGAACAGTGTACTATAACATCAGACTGAAGTACTGGAGATCCTGGAAAATTAAGTAATTTCACCACCAACAAGTTTTGTTCATCACCTATAGTTCTGGCCAACAATTTATTAGCCAATAGGCCTATTAAGAAGGACACAGTCAGAGGTGGAAAGTATAATCCTATATACCAGGTGGGCATAGAAATATTACTGCCTAAGACCATTAGGCTAAGGACTGTAATTTCTATGATGTCTGACCAAGTACTGAGGGTCATACTTTTGACCAAGGATGGTTTTCTCTATGTTATATGAATATATCTTTAACTATCAGGAAAAGGTATATGGTATACGTGGCTAAGTGCTGCAGGATTTCGATGCTTCCGCTTCTAGGTGCCTGGATGTGGGGATCCAGCAATGGTTAAAAAAAATAGATATAATGAAAGTTAAAGGAAATATCCACGGGAGCAAATGGGGTAGTATTCCAATGAATTTACAATGCACACACTTTATGTTTTTGATTTTCTTTAAATATACAGCTCGATCAACATCTCCCTTAAATAAGAATACCTTATTTTGACCCTCTTTACTCCCTCTGGATCCGTCCCTGTGTGTAAATGACTACATAGAAAGGGCGGATCCAGGAATTCTAGAAAGGAGGCAACTATATTGAAAAAGTCCCAGTGCTACAAAAAATAATATTTGACCGAAAGGAAAACTAAAGTTTTTACAATCATAGCTCTGAGAAAGCAAAAAACAAATACATAATCGCCAGCACTTAAATTCGCAGTGGATTTTGGGCTTAAGTCTATTGTTTCCAAGCGTGGATCCATCAATTCTAGAAGAAGAAGAAGAAGAAGAAGAAGAAGAAGAAGAAAAAAAAGGGGGGGGGGCTGTGTGCCTATAGTATCATTATAAAAGTCCCGGTGCAACCAGATTATAAAAATCAATATTTGACCAAATAAGAAGGGGTGCACACCCCATGCGCGCCCCAACCCCTCCCCATCCGCCCCTGATTGCTTCACCATTAGTTTAAAAAAAAATAGATTATTTATTTTAAATTATCTGTTATTCATCTATTTTATGCACCAGAGCTATAATTTTAAAATAATCCTTTCCTTCATAAATTACAGGTTGATTGGAGTATCATTGGGGTTAATGATACTGTTATGACAGACGTCCTTCTGACTGATGTAACCTACATTGACTTCCATGTGACCCAAGGTAGCCGATTCTGTATCTTTTGTGACTGGGACGATAACTTGGTTGATGAAGAGTGTTTCGACGATGCCACTGACCTATTTGCACTCGGACATTTGTAAGTTTGTCGTTTTTATTACATTAAACCTTCCAATGTGTTATATATTTCCTGTAATTGCTTTTGTTATTATCGTTGGTGATACATATATTTCCAGGGTCACCCCTATTTTCCTTGTTGAGTACAAAAATATTAGTGATAATTGCATACAGGGACACAAAGTAAAGCCGTATCTTCATGCAGTTGATGTTTTTTGCCGGGAGATCAGTGTTAACCCTTTGATTCATCGAAAACTAGTACTTGATTTTGGTCTTGGTCGCTGTGGTTGGAAAGGGTAAATATTGTGTAAGTGCATAAAGGTTGAAAGTATGAAACGTCGCTATCAGTCCCGTATACAGGGGTGGTGGCGGGGGTGCCGCGCCAACCCCCTCAGAAAACTTTTCAAAAAGCCCCACCTTCCTTGAAAATTTCATTGTAAATTCCCTAAAAATTGGTGAGAAATTGTTGAAAAGTTCCACTTAGGGAACCTCGCCACCCCGCTCTTTAGGTTGAAATTATTCAAATTATAAGGAAAAGTTCCACTCATAGGGAACCTCGCCACCCCCCACAGCAGAATCTGTATACGGGCCTGACTATATATCTTTCTTCAGTTTAGTAACATCATAGTTGGTATCTACAGTGTCCCAGCTATATACCTTAGAAATGATCTTGTTAAGCGAAACCTATCTTTTTCTAATCAGGTACACAGACACTGGTAACTACACCGTCAATTGTATATTCAGCAACTCTTTGGGTCTGCATTTCTATAACCAAACTGTGTGGGTTGACACTGAGGTGAAAGGGTTAACTCTTCGACGGGACTACCTTGTCATCTACTTACCAGGTAAGGAGTAGTTCTTCCATGTAAACCTAATAAACACTTGCATATTTATAAAGGCCCAGTCACATAAAGAGACTGAACTCAACTCAACAGTTGAGTTGAGTTGGGTCTCTGATAGTCTTGATATGCGACATAGGGTTAAAACTAGAATTTTAAGCTTTCTCAAGACTGATCAGTCTGGTCTCAAATCTTCAGATGTTGAAGATTTAAAACTGGATAGTCTTGAGTCCTTAGCAGTCTTAAGACCCAGTCTCAATATGTGACCGGCCTTAAGACTGGATAGTCTTCAGTCCCAACCAGTTTTAAGGTCCAGTCTGTATAATTATGTGGCATAGCTTAAGACTCAACTCAACTGTCTTAAGTCCACTATCTAATCAGATGAAGGCAAGTAGCCACACATCTTTTACCTATAAGTGATTGTGTTTATATGCAGGGACAAGAGGCACTGGTCAGTTTTTCATTAAAACTGGTCAGTGTGCAACTATCTAGTCTCAAATCCTTAAGACTGTTGAGTTCAGTTGAGTCTCTATATGTGACCAGGCCTTTAGTCCTTACGCCCACATTCATGAATTAAAAACTAATTCTAGAACTTAAATTGTTTGAACATGGATATCTTCTTTAATATAGAACTGAAAAATTCAAACTTTGCATGCTTCACAATAAGGTTCTATTGCAGGGTAGTGTGTCTCAGATTTTTTTATCTAGGTCTTAATTAATTTTCATGTTATTGTGAACAACGGGAATGTTTTGTCATTTTTTAAAACTTAATTTTCTAGATTCCATAAAACCTAAACTAAGACCTAAATAAGAAAAATTGAGATAGGCTTCCCTCTGAATGGTTCTCATCTACTTTCGTTCAAAATATCAAGTCTTTAGATGCAATATTAAGTAAGATATCCTTGTTCAAAACATAGTAGTCAAAATCACATTTTTGAATTACCTGGACCCTTACTCAGGTACCCAACCTCACATATTTGTGTGTTTTATATCAGCAGATAGGGTTTTTCATTGTGTTTTAAAGATGTATACATTTATATGAGGGGTTTGGTTCAACAGAGTAATGAGATCAAAAGTGCGACCATGGCAAATCACCTTTTATCACCTGTTGTCTATCCTTAAGTTATCCTTAAGTCAGTTAGAAATTTGCATATTATGGCAGGATTATTTCTATTAGGAATCTATTTGTAGCATGGGTAACCCATTTGATTGTTCTTAGGCAGCTGACTGGTTTTAATTTTGGTATCTATCCTTGAATCTCAATGCAAATCATTGCCTTCAGTATTTTCATTTTCCAGGCATTGCCAACATAAGCCTTATTGCAGACACCGCTTTTGTGGCACCAACCGAAACAGTCTGCTTCTTCATGGACCAGCATGGGAATGAGCTTGTCAATGAGTATGTTGACTTTCCTGAAAACCACACTCAGAATGTACGTGTGCCTTTTCCCAGTGTTGGATATTACTGGGTCAGCATCAACTGCAGCAACCATGCTTCCTTTCAGGATGACCTAGCCTTTGGTGTGGAGGTGATAGAAGAAATCATTGGTCTGAATTTCACCAACAGTGCCCCTCTGAAGCCATTTGTGCCTATTTCTAATGAGATAATGCTAGAAATAACAGTGACCAATGGATCAAATGTGACCTGCACTATTCACTTTGGGGATGTGAATCCAGCGAGAACCGGTCGAACTTTCCCCAACGTAACTGCCTGGTCTTACCCACTTTCCGAGCCACATACCTATACGGTTGAAGGTGTGTATGAAGTTACAGTGGCATGTACTAATTCCCTTGGAACCAAAATTGTTACAGATTGGGTAGAAGTGGTCATACCCATCAATTCTCTTACCATTGTTTGTCCTTCCATCAGTACACATTCATTCCCCATCACTATTATTCCTGCAGCTGGTTTATCTTCCATGAAACCTCCTTACTTTATGAACTGTATGGTAGACTTTGATGATGGCAGTATACCTTTATCATTTACCATCAATACAACTGGCCTCACCGAACCACTTGATCTAGGCTTGAGCAGCTTCTACCACAACTTCAGTGAATCTCTTCTAGGACTTAAGACTGTGAATGTTACTTGTTTTAATGTGGTCAGTCTAAAAACAGCATCTACTACCATTGAGCTACGCCAACAGATAGAGGGCCTTTCGATAGGGTTTGGTTCATCGCAAGGCCATGCAGCAGCTATCCTGGAAGACTCAAGTCTGTATATCGAGCTGACAGCAGGGACCAATGTCACCTTCATGGTGGTGTGTGATTCAGATGATCTAGCGGATTATCAAAACGTCTCATTGCCAGAGGGTTCGTTGGGAGCAATCAGCACTTGCAATTACACTACTCCTGGAATCTACTTAGTAAGGATTCTTGCTAGCAATCAAGCATCTTCCCAGTATGCAAGTTTGGAAATCACTGCAATGATACCAGTGACCACCCTGACAGTCACTACAGATTCACCATGTCAAAATCCCCCAGGAAACCTTCAGATAACTCTCACAATCCCACAACCTTATGCAACTAATCTCTCTGTGGAATTAGATATAGATGGAGATGGTTTGAATGACATAAATGAAACAGCAGTTGTGTTTACCAATGGGAATAAGATTTATAACTATAATTTCAACACATCACTGTTTGGAGACTTTAACCTTTCTGCCACTCTTTCGAATGCAGTGTCTTCAACCACAAGCAACACTTTGGTACAGGTGATACATGAACTGGCACTTTTTTGGGCACACCCAATTAAAACATATGTGCCAGCTCTTATCCCTGCTCCCTTTCTCTTCTTTTTTGATGCTGGAACTCATATAACCTTCACTGCTGATTTTGGGGATGGCAATACCAAAACTAAGTACTTGGAAAACTTCCAAAATGGACGAGTGGACTACATAATGACCCACATATACAATCAAACAGGTACTTTTGACTTACAACTGAGAGGATCTAATGTATTTTATCCCATAACTGCACCCGGCCAGGTACATGTTCGTTGGCCTCTCATTGAAGAAGACCTTGAGTTTTCCCATCCAGAGGTGGTTGTGGTGCAGGACCTAACAGCTGATTTGACAATTAATCATATTGGTACCAACCCTCAACCGACTATTTTTGACCTCTACATCAATTACACTGACAGTTTAGGATGGTCATTTCCAGATCTTCAATTTCCACTGATTCAGCCAATACCATACTATCTATTAAACAGCTTTGGAGAAGTGACAGTATCAGTAGCTGTTGACAATATTGCCACAAGAGTTGAGAAGAACTTCACCTTCCTCCTCACAGAGAGAATCGAAGGGGAGATTATTCTTGCTCCAGCAATCTTTTTGGTTGGAAACGCTGCCAACTTTTCTATCAGTATTCTCAGGGGCTGGAATGTTAGTGGAACTGTATTGGTTGATGACATTTCTGCTTTTGAATTCCAAGGCAAAAGTGCTGTTTTCAGTCATGTGTTTTTGACTGGAGGGGACAAAGGAATAAAAGCGGTTTTCGAAAACAGTGTCAGCAATGCTACCGCTATCTTTGTAGCTGTTGTGAGGGAAAATGTTAATCTCACTTTGCTGACAAATGCTCCCATCAAAGTACCAGAAGAAGATCTCAACCTAACTTTTACAGTGCCACCTGGAAGTCACCAAGCTGTTCTGTCCTTCAATTGTCAATGGGGAGATGGGTTGGTTACTAACCTGAACTCTGTGCCCATAGTAAATGGCAGATATGAACTGCTTCATTCCTATTCAGTTGGCTCTTATATTCTTGACTGTGTTGTTGATAACCAAGTCAGCACTCAAACCTTCAGTGAAGTGATCCATGCAGATGTTGCTGTGACCGGACTAAATTTCTCCGTCTTCTCACTGGTCAATGACACCGAAGAAGGTATTGGTATTGTTTATGAGCCAGATGCTGATGTGGACTTTACTGCTGTCATAATATATGGCTCGCGAGTGAATTTCACTTTTGAGCTACCGGGTGTGTTAACAGTACACCAACAAAAGTTTACCCATGTTTTCACTGAAGATCACATACTCCAGGTCACAGTGACTGCCTATAATTTTGCCAGTCAAGAGAATCTCACAAGGACAGTCTACATTGCTTCCCCAGTTGGACTAACTGTGCATTCTCAACCAGAAAAGATATATCGTGTTGATAACCTCCCCATTGACTTGACCTTTGATTTTCCAAAGAACCTTTGCCTACATTTTCTCTTTGAATCTGGAAACAAGAAACTAGAGCTTTGGTTCGAAACCAAAGTTGATATGTGTGTGACATATGACCGAGATTATGATGGGGTTTTTAAAGTGAGACAACTGCCATGGGGGAATGAATTTCATCTGACCCCGCTGTTTAAATCTCATGGAGATTATATAGAGTCTTTGTTCATGTACACTGAAGTAAAAAAGCAAAAGAAGACTTATGAACTTGTTGTGCAGCAGTATGCCTGTGAACCGCCATCCATCTCCACTTTAGATTTACCAGGTTTACACATAGATGATCCACGGATAGTGCATATATCTAAACATTGTATAGTCACCTCGGAAGATATGGATGCCTCAACCGATTGTAGAGAAACCTCCCTCTACATTACCAAGTGGGCCATCTATTACCTTGGTGACCCTGTCACAAATTTGGATGGTGAACTTTTGGAGAATGTCCCAGGACTTTTTACCAATTTGAAGTTCTTTTTAGAAGCTGAAAAAAACTCTTTGATGTCTGGCTTATACAAAGTAGAACTGACCATTCTCATGAAAAACTTTGAGTCCTACAACAACAGTGATGTGCTATTCCTGCATGTTGTCCCTTCACCATTGGAAGTTGCCATTTACCCCGATCATCGTCGCCGTGTGGGCAATGTTAAACCGATTGAATTAGATGCACTCAGTGTGACCTTTGACCCTGATGTGGACCAAGATGACAAATCAGGATTGGTCTTTACTTGGTTCTGTAGGAGATTTGATGAGCAGTTGACTGTCACCAAAGACCAGGGATCAGATGCAAACATCCCTGTTGTTAATTTCCCTAAGCCAGGTGAGTTGTATGTCATTAGACTTAAAACTATTAATACAGTACAATAAGAAAGGTTTAATTAAACTTTCTTGAAGTACTGGAAGTAGTTATTTTTTCATGTTTTTAGGAAAGGCTAGTGACAGCAAGAAGTCATAGTGATTGCTGTCATTTCCCCTGTGTTCAGAGATACATTCCTCAATCACATTAATAATGATTTAATATCTTTGTAAGTTAATCTATCAGTAAAATTACCCAATTTGATGGTTCTTAGGCCTATTTCTCATTAGATCTATTTTTCATAATATTCTTCCGTCCATCACCATTTACAGAACTAGTATCAAAACCATAGAAAAGTTACAATTACTTATTTGAAAACAAAGGTATCATTGCAAGGAAACACAGATTAAAATTGGATTAATACTTTTCTGCTCACTGAAGCAGTGAGTTGATATGTATATGGCAAAAAATTAAATATTCTCTTTCAATTTTTTCTGTAATTTCATCAGTTCACAGAATTCAAGTCAGAACAGAAGGACACTGAGAATTGAAATTTGCTTGTTTCACAATAAAGATCTATGAAAAGGAAAGATTTTTTTCATTTTTTTTTCAAAACACTCCATGTTATGAATACATGTGCAAAATGTTGTTTTTCCTTATATAATGATTTTCCAGAGGACCCTGTACAGCAGCCAGGACCAGGGTGTTTTGGGACAGGCAAGGGAAAGCTTGATATCACTGAAGGCACCTTCATGATAGACA
The DNA here is from genome assembly GCA_936440205.1 of Lepidonotus clava. Lineage (NCBI taxonomy): Eukaryota > Metazoa > Annelida > Polychaeta > Phyllodocida > Polynoidae > Lepidonotus > Lepidonotus clava. Next base: position 15,342,843 of record OW387138.1, read on the forward strand.
CTAAGCACATACTCCCTGGAAAGTATGTATTTACTGTTCGAGTTACAAAGGATACTCGAGTTGATATAGCTGAACAGATACTAACCGTTGTTGATGGAAACCCCATTGAGGTCTTAGTGAAGTAAGTGTAATCAGTGATAGTAGATTTTTATATATTCTCTTAATTTTATTTGTCATCAAATCTTGTCAATGTTGCTAGGAAAGTGGCAATTGTCACACTGTCAATGTCTTATATCAAATATTACTGCATACCCTGTGTTATCTATCATACAGAAAGTTTACATAGGTAAAGGCATGTGACAAGACTCTGGTGGTCAACATAATCATGTGAAAAGTTGATCTTCAGTGAGTTGGCTAAGGACATCGGCTCAAGTAAGATTATCTCTTTTCCAGTCGGGAGATTCCAGAAGGTTGTCCGAACCGGTACTACCCATATAGGGAGCTGGATTTCTACAGTGAATGCACTGCCTGTGAAAACCTCACACCTGATTTCTACACTTGGCAGGTGCTGGACCCACATGGGGTAGAGGTAGACCTAGACTCCTACATGACTGTACAGAGTATTACAGGTGAGTCAAATGCCTTAATCATACCCTATTTCTTAACTTGATTGGGCAGAGCTTGATCTAGAAACCTACATGTCTATACAGTCACAGATGATTCAAGTGATTTTGGGCCTATTCTATTCCAAAATCTGCTGAAGATCACACATCCAAAAAAACACACATCCATGGGCCCATGCGCAATGACTGTAAACCCAAATTTTGTGACAATAATCACGCGTGGGGGACATGGCTTCAGGATTACAGGTCCATTTGTGCTGACAGAAATCATCACACATGGGGATAATAGACTAACACATCCACAGGCCCATTTGCACTGACTTGAGGCCCATTCACGCTGACGGAAATCATCAAGCATGGGGTCGAAACCTTCCCCTATACTCTCCACTCACGATGCACTGCCCATTTGTACTGATGCACTGCCCACTCGCGCTGACGCACTGCCCACTCACACTGACACACTGGCCATTCACTCTGACGCTGTCACTCATAAACCCAGTCTTGTGCCAAAAAAATCATTGTGCATGGTTCACAATGCAGCTGGCTTCCAACAAAACTATTAGGAAACGTCTGGTGGATGTGTAGATGTGTGTATGTGTAGATGTGGGAATAGACGGTCCCGTGATTTTGTTGTACCCTACTCTTTAACCTTGGATTGGACGCAGCTTGATCTAGAGCCCTACATGACAATACTGGAAGTCAGGCAAGTAAAATTACTTGAATTTGCATTATTCTTTACCTTGGATTGAATACAGGTTGATCTAGATCCCTACATGACTATACATGGAGTTACAGGCAAGTGAAATGACTTTATTATAGCCTACTTTTTACCCAAGTTTATCTAGACCCATCAATGACTGTGATGACTAGTCAAATGAATTTATCACACCCAAGTCTTTAACCCTGGATGGAGTTCCAGTAGACTTAGACTCTTACATGCAGGATGATACAGATCAAAATGGAGCTTAACTGTAGAATCAAATGATTTCATAATATGTATCCTATTTGATGTCCTTAGAAGGGATACAGGTAGGTATAGGCTCCTACTTGGCTCTACATGTTGGTGAAAATGACTTTATTGTACCTTATTCTATATCTTAAGATTGGGTACAGAATTGTTGATCCCTACATAACTGCACATGGAATCACAGGTGTTTCAAAGTGTAAATCATAGCCTGTGCTGTGTCTTCTGTATATAATCCAGTCCTATATATAACTGTTCAAGTACTTAAAGATTTCTCAATTAATTTTATTATATATTTTTGTATGTCCTCAAAATAAGGAGTAGTGGTGGACCCAAACCTACATGGCTGTATCTGAAGTCATGATGCAGTTCACTATGACAGGCAACTATTGCATGAAAACCACCATCTGCCTATTCTGAAGATTTGGGAGCTGTCTCCTTAACAACAAATCTCCAAAGAGCTGATATCAAATTTAGATTTGTGAACATTACAGTGTTTAAACATTGAGGAGACATTCTGTCACATTTTATTTTAAATTTTATTTAGTTCTAAGATGTTCATATTTGTCAAAAAATTTCAGCACTGTCTGTACATAACTGGGAACTGATTTTAAGCTGTTATTTATGAGGTATTATATACAATACCAAGGAAATTACAATGATTTTGTGCTTGTGTATGTAGGTGGTGTGAACAGTCACTTGAACCTTACGAATGCACCACTAGTCCTCGGTGACCATTACATGCTGGTGTTACACACAAATGTAACCAGTGATGAATATACAGATGGGTTAACGGAAATCGATATGGAAATGGCCAACCTACCCTACAATGGTACTTGTACTGTCACTCCTGAGACAGGTAGGCAAATTGAGTTATTTTATGTGGGTAGATATTAAGTTGACACTAGTTAAAAACCATTTATAATCCCTTTCTTTAGTGCATGTACAATCAAAGCATTGCATATGGTTTATTCGTTGATAAAGGGTCATATTTGTGTGGTTGCTTTATCAACCACAAGTAAACTTTTTGATAAATATTTATGTGGAATAATGATTGTTGGTTTTCTGGTACTCTGAAAGTGTTTTTACCAGACATCTTTACTAAGCAGAATTCAAGGGACTGTAACTACATTAATAGTTGCAATATTTTGATATACTCAAAATCATTTGTGACTTTAAAACTTCATGTCTTAAAGTATGCCTTCCCCATATAATGCAACAAGTATATACCTTTAAATCTTTCAAAGGTGTCTTCCTCAAAGACCGGTTCACCATCTACTGTGAGGGTTGGTTAGATGAGGATGTGGTTCCAGGCACCACAAAGGTTGTCAGTTACACTACTACAGCCACAGTGAGGGGTGAGACAGTGGATATCCTCTCTCCAATTGGCTACCTGCCCCTGGGAGAGGAGGATGCCAACCACACCCTGCAGCTGACCATCAGTGTGAAAGATCCATGCAAGGCTACCACACAGGTCAATGTGACTGTCACAGTGAGTATTATTCTATACCATGATTCCTGCTCAGTTACCTACATCATTTTCCTGCCCTCTTAGAAACTGGTTGGCTTGACTTTATCATATATCATTGGATTATTGTTACTGTAAGTATGTATTCTACAGGGGTGTTTTGATATCGATGATTTTGTATTCGATGGAATCATACATTCTATACACCATTCAAAAGTTAATTGTAAAAACTTTTAATGACATATAGCATATATGTGACCCGTTTTGGCGAAGTGAGTCGGATGTCGCACGGGGAAGATTTTTAGTTAGGTATACCATCAGAAAATACTAATTCTTAGCTTTAAAACGAGGTATAGCATGTCTAGATCCGATATCTAGGGCCTGAGATAAGTTGCGACGAAAATAAAAAGAACCGCGCCTATGCGGGTATAAGAAACTGAGATAAATGAGTTCAAAGTTTTTCTTACCGCGCGCTACCGCGGTCCTCCGATAAAGCCCTAGCAACATACACTTGTAATCAATCCTTGGTCCTGAAACTTTACATAGTCATTCTACACTATTCTAGCTAACAAATACCAGTAATTCATGCGTTTATATACAAAACTTTTATTCATGCCGGCGCTGCAAAAAGTGACAAAAATCCGGATCTGAAACAACAACTTAACCTAGAACGGCAAGCATAAAGGATCACAATACCTCATCTTGGCTTCTTAAAAACGACTCTGTGATGACCCTAAGTACCCTGGGTATCCATAATGTGTCTATAAAAGTTCTTGGAATGTTCATGATTGTCTTTGGTCGTTAAAATAGTGAAAAGCCACCGAGGTAAAAATCTTAAAATCAGAAAAAGTCTTAACAACTAAAAATAAGTTAACAATGTTCAAAACGGATTCTTAATAGTTCTCAGGTGGTCCTGGGCCTGCCACGACCACGTTTAGCACGTTTACTAGGACGGCCCCTGCCCCTAGGGGGGGGTGGGGGGCCTTCCTCCTCTGAGTCAGATGAAGATTTTGATTCCCTCTCCAGCTGTCTGACCAACTCCTCCTCCTCCCCCTCCGATCCTGATGATGTGTCTGGAGTCTGTCCTCTGCCTCTGCCTCTGCCCCTGCCCCTGCCTCTGCCTCTGCCTCTGCCTCTACCTCTGCCTCTGCCCCTGCCCCTGCCCCTGCCCCTGCCTGGCCCATCCCCCTCGCCAGCCTCTGGCTCTGATTCCGCATCTGGTTCCGGCGGAGGTACGGCACGGGGGCCTGGACCGGGTGCTGGTTCTGGTACAGAGGGCTTAGGGCACATGATGTCCTTCGTGTCCTCAGTACAAAAATCCCGAATGTTCTTGAAGAGATACCACTGTCTTTTGGCCGGGAGGCCAGGGGATTCGGTGGGCTGAGGGCCTTCCTGGGGGACAGCTTCAGGGGCGATAGTCAGCATCTTGAAGGTCTCGGGGGCCGAGTCGGCATACTGCCGGAAGGTGACGTGGTCCTTGTTCTGGTCAGAGAATACAAAGTGATGATACTGCTTAATGCCCTTGAGTGGCTTGATGAAAGGGGTCAAAAAAGATTGCCAGTCATATGACTCGACAAACACCTTCCCATTCTCGTCCCCCACAAGTTGGGCAATGTTGACACGTTCTTGGGTACTCTTCACCACAGTCGCCTCCATCTCCGAGAGGCTCGAGACAGGCTCACGACGAAACCTTTGTTTAAGCAAACCAAAGCACCAGTCCGGGGCAAACTTGGTGTGCCCTGTGATCAAAAAGTTTAAGGAAATGGACTGGTGCCGGCCAGTCAGGACCCGCCAGAGAAGATACGCTAGCACAAACTTGTTCTTGTTCTGACCACTACAGTTGTCACAGTGCATGTCCACCGCCTTCTCCCCCAGGGAATACTTTTCAAAATAGTGGTGCAGGTATGAAATAACAGCATTTGACCCCTTACTACCGCAATGGCTTTCGTCGATCAAATAGTTCACCTGTTGGGGGATGGCCTCGGCACAGACACCGAAAATGCCGACCTTGCGGGGGACAAGGAAATACAATGGGCCAGGCTGCATAGGAAAGGAGGGAAGGTGGACCTGCTGGGCATAATCAAAACTGATGTGGACCTTCGTGTCAGAAGAACAAGGGGGGTGGGGGCCAAGGGGAGGGGACTCTGCTTCCTTGTAGGCAGCCTTGGCAGACTTGACCATGTCCTGATAAAAGCCCCTCTCCCGAGCCACCACCTCCAGGTGAACTTGTTGCTTTTTCAGCTTGGCCTGTTTCACAATGTCAGGTAGGTTACTAGAGGCAGAGATATCCCTGTTGTTGCGCTGGCATTCCCAGCAGAGGTCAGTCATAGGGCGGGAACACACTATGCGAGGGAGGAGTTGGAGCCACAGGTTTCTAAAGGTTGAGTCAGCCACACACCTGAAGTTAGCCTCCTCCATGGCGTTGCTGTACAACCTGTAGATGTCGGCCTTTGTGGAAGAGGAGGGGAGGAGGAGGATGTCATCCCGTTTGTGGGAAGACACACGACCAGGCAGGACGAGGGCGTTGGTCTCGGCATAGGAGTTGATGAAGTCCACGACCCGCCTGATGTCCTCCAGTTGGAGGATCCTTGCAGTCGCCTGTCGCCCGCCAGACTTCTTTTGCCTGGTCACCACCCCGTAGCACTTGTACCACTTGATGATGGACGTCAGCTTGTTCTGGCTGATGCTGGAAAGGTCACAAGGTAAGAGTTACATTAGGCCAATAATCATTGGACACAGGCAACAAATACAGGTAAGTATTGTAATATTAATATGGACGATTTGTGAAGGTAAGTGCCATGATCAGATTCTGTTATGATACATTACAGTTCATCTTGTAATTTACCTCAAGTAGTACATTAATAGTAGGGATATCTAGGTAGACCTTAGTTTAGCAAAGAAGTTGAATATCAAAGCTACTCACGCGTACATGAACTTCAAAGTGTCCCTGCAGACTGGCCGAGAACCGACGAGGTAGTGGCTTCTTTGGTGCTGCCTCTCCCCTCTCCCCTTAATCCCCTTCTTCCAGGTGGACAGCCTGCTGCTATTGTCTGTGCAGGTACTGACGATGCCCAGTAGCAACATGTCCTTCTCGCCTAGAAAACAAAGTAGATTAGGATAATAACAATCTGTACATGATATGCATGTGACTCAAGGAATGAGGTTTCTGGATTGACCCATGAACTAGGTTAACACACCCTAAATACTAACTTAAAAACGGTCTGGTTGAGTGTTAATAGTTGTCTGTTATACTTCAAGACGTTGTCATGGATTATGGGATAGTTTTGAGCAAGAACGACATAGCTACATGGTCGTGGCGACAGGTTTGCATAACATGTATCTCATGAAAAACTTACCTGAGGACAGCTGAAAGACCTCCTGCCGACGCGCGACCAGCTCCGACGTCGTGAACTGTTTACTGCACTCCTTGTCTTTGTAGTGCTTGCAGGAACATCTAAAGACAACAACATACATGATATTAGACTTAGTTCACCTTCCTGAGGGCCACAATGGCATGAGACATGATTGATAACCGTTACAGGCCGGCCGGATCAGCTGACGCCATTAAGTAGGTCACCGGACAACCCCGACGGATCATCCCTGTTTATGGCATGAAATCAACTTTGAAACTTGATAAAAACTAGTTAGGCAGTTAGAATACATACTAGGGCACAATCGTAGGCAGTTTCATCAACATTGAAAGGGATTTAGGCACTTTGCGTACTTGTTTCAGAGATAGGGCAGCCGACCGCATGTCGGCCATTATAAAGTTTTTCAAAAACTCACATGAAGCGTTCGCAGTCGTCCCACTCCGCCTGTAGAAGGTCGTCCGTGGGGTTAGGGATGACTAGTGGCTCATCCTCATCGTCCTCAGCATCCTCCGGTTCCCCTAGATCCTCCTGAACATCTTCTTCTTCCTCGGGGGGATCGTCTTGCCCCTCCTCCCCGTCGGCGAAGAGAAAGTACTCGTCGACCAAAGTCCGCCATTGCTGTGGCTCGGCTATACCACGTAAATTTGCCCGATTTATCGTATTCAGGGCATCCGCGACAGCCTCCTCGCGATCCATGTCCTTCCCGACGATGTTGGGAGGTAATCCACATCAAAATCCAGCAGTGATCCAGGATTAAAACAGCTAAATCCGTCGGAGAAGTGATGTCGCACGTCCGTCCTGCTCGCCATGCGTCCCTTTAAATTTCCACAACAACTGAAACCGGAAGGCACGCGAGGCCTCTCAGCCAATCAGCGCGCCGCATTCCGCACACGTGACCTCCTTGACGACGATTGTTTACGTGACGACGATCGGGGAAACACGTTCTGATTGGTCCTTGCCGGCGCGAATTCAAAATCCGAGGCTGTCATTGGCCAGTTCACTTCGCGCCCTTTCAGCAGGTACCCGGAACATGGGGCTGGGATGAGATCCAGACCGACAGGCAAGCCGCGAAGTTAGGGGAAAATGGCGTGAATCGAGGGTCTTTTGTTTCAGATCACTGAGGCGTTGCGCGTCTTTGGGGCCTATTTAGAGGGACTAAGAGATGGCTTTGGGACCTAAAATTTTTTTGGGGAAGACTTCTGATATAGGAGATATGAATAAAAGAAAAAACCCATTTTCGATAAAAAATGCGAAATGCGACTTCAGAGCCCCATATCTCAGTTCGACTTTCTGCGACATCCGACTCATTTCGCCAAAACGGGTCACATATATACTTAATCTTTATTCCCCTTTAAAATTAGCAGCAAAATTGGAATATGGAATATAGGCTTCATTGTCAAACTATTTCAGGTGCTCCCTGGGAGTAGTGAGGGCCAGACAGAGGCAGAGTATGCCCTGGAATTTGTGAACAACTTAGACCCAGAGAGCATCAAGTTGGGCTCCTCTGTTATGGCCACTGTCAATGTTGCCATTGTGTCATCTATCAACATAAGTGACCCTGCTAATTCTGAGGTAAGTAAAACTTTTAATTGAAAGCCTTACTATAATCTGTGAGATGGCCATAATTTGATACCTTGTAACTCTAATAAGTGCGAAAAACATTGCCTGATTACATTCTAATATCACAAAACGTGTGGCCAGCCATGACATCTCTAGGCTTAGGGGTGGAGCCCATAACATTTCCAACACACAAAATTAATGATACTGCAGCTTGAAATATAAATATGTGATATATTTGTTTTGTAATAGCCATATGAAGACTTAATTATGAGTTAATGAGAAGATACATTTTAACTGCACTACAGAGAGACTTATTCTGGTATTTCTGAATGTTGTTCTAAAGCGCCTAATTCTGAGCCTAGTGGGTTGTAAAACTGTATATTACAAGCAGTTTTGTTAAGGCAATTACTTAGATTTATTTGAGGGAAGGGCCACTATCCATAAAACATGGTTATCAAAGGCCATGTGTATGAGACCCCATCTATTGGACTCAGCACATTACAGAACCCTTGCTATCTTTTAAAGGGAGGGGCCAGTGACTATAAAATGATATATTTTTATGATCCTTAACGCCATGAGAGTTGTCATACAAATTGTTATGTGTGTACCTATAATATTTTCATTTTTATGAAGTTTTTTTGTAAATTCTACAGACTGGTTCCTGTGTGCAGCTGATGCACACAGGGCATTTGTCTGTGTGTGACGTCACAAGCAGAACAGTTGAAAAATTACAATACTGAAATAAATGCAAAAAGAAATTTGTTAAATGTTATTTAGAAGTATAAAAGATATTAAAATTAAAAAATTAAAAAATGATTTATAAAAGAAAAAGTGAAAAGATAGTTTTTATGGAATTTAGAAATTTGAAATTTGAATATAACTGTCATTTTGTGTGACGTCACACACAGACGTGTGTTGTCCTGATGGTCAGAGGGATATGAGCTGGTGGTTTATTAAAAGTTGAAGCCCATTTTTAACACAAATGAGTCAATTAATCACAATGAAACTTGGCATGGTACTAAATAAGCATTAAATCTAACATATAAAGTGTAAAATAACCAGAATTGAAATTTCACTAGCTCCTCTCATTTAAAAGAGTAGGGAGTGATCCTAGTGGCAGATTTCTCCTGAAACAAATCATCAATACAAAAAAAACCTCTTGTTCCGGCAGTAATATGACCTTAGATGTTGATACACTGTGTAACTTCAACAATTTATCAACCGACCCTAGGCTATAATAATAGCATATTAATATTAGAACCCTTAATACTGAACATGTGTGGTATAAAGATTGAAATGCTTTCTTGTCTTGATTAATTTTCAAATTTTTCACTCAAACAATAGTTTTTTTCCTTAAACTGTCTGGCTAGATGACTGACCTAATGTAGCTCTGCTGGACACTTTAGTTGCAGAGCGCATTGATGAACAAAATGTTAAACATGTTGACTGGGGAGACGTACCCCGGGCCAGCCCTGCTCGCCATGACCGACTCTGTCAAAAGTATCGGTCAGACCATGACCAGTGAAACTTCTGAGGCCAATGTGGTAAGACCAAAGAAATATTTTGTTAAGGTTTCAGAAAATATTGTGGCAAGAATCAGGATTTCAGAGAAAAGTAGCATAAAGTTAAAAGGAAGTAGCTCTCTAGGATATTTCAGTTTTAGTTTATTTCAGGTGGGTATGGTAATTGTTTGCTCTACTTTTCTTTACTGAGAGTCCTTTTGGGATTTTTGCATGAAAGATCACACTATGAGACTCCATTATACAAAACTTTTCTTCCTTTTGTTTTTTGATTGCTGGTTATCTTATATTGCATAAGATCATTCATATCTATTGTGAAGACTTACAAGCCATTTGTTCTTGTTACAAGGTTAAGTGGCTGATAATGTTGGAGCAATACTTGAATGCTTTCCATGATATACATAATAATACTTGCATCAAGGGGGTGTTGGGAGTCCAAAACTATTGAAAATCAAGCTTTAGACAGAGCAGGGTCTGGAAGTTTCTAAAATAAGTTTATATCCTTAACTGAAGGCTCCTAATCTGGATCTACATTTCATTGCATAGTATTTGGTTTCTACTTAATAACATAAAGTTGATTTGGGAGCACCAGGCACAGTTCGGTCACCTGCAGTATCGGTTACCACATTCAAAATAAGACTGAAATTTGCAGCGTTGTAATAATACACCATTTGGAAATATTGCCCCGCAGGCATACTGTGAGATGACAATGTTGCTGATTTTGATTACTTTCATTGTCAGCTAATTTTCTTTTTACCAGGACACTCTGTATAATGCTCTGGGAGCTCTATCAGACGGCTTTCAACAACAAAAGAACTATGATTCCAAGAAACACATGGTTGAAGGTAGGTACTGCTATGATACTCAGATATCACTACCCTTAGTTAATTCCCAGCTGGTTACAGAGAGAAATACAAGTTACATGAATCATTCCTACTTCCCATAATTTTATCAGCCAAGAATGCTTTACTGTCAGGTACTGTCATCACCATGATATCTTTTGGATGAAGAATTCCTTTTTGTTTCGGCGGGGTAATATGCCCTAGCAGATATTGTTTTTGAAGGGCCCGCTGAAACAAATGGATCAGTTGGTGTTTGAATTGGGGTCCATTGTGGGAGGGCAGGGGACCATATAATTGTTTAATTGGTGTGCCCTCTCTGACCCCCAGTGGTGGTGGACTGTGGGGCCTCCACTCTAGATCTGTCTCTGTTCATTGGTCAATGGTGGTGGTTGTTGTAGTAGAGGTAGGAGGGGCAAGTGTCAATGATTGACATCCACTGCATATGGGTCCTATATATAGAGGTATGTCCAATTTGAGAGACTGGAAAGCCCAGGTTGTTCTGAAAACAATAATTATTAATTTGTTGTTTCCAATTTATATCTGACAAATGCTTAAAATATAAATGTTCAAACTATTTTTATTGATAAGCATTTGATTTATCATTTCTTAATTATGTAACATTATCTTCATTTCAAATTGATTTTAATTCCAATTTTAGTAAGGGCAAACAAAGAAAAAGAAATCCAAATATCCTTTGGCCTTGACTGGCTCCCCTCTCACCCCTCCACCTCCCCCTTCCCATCCCCCTCACCCTCCCCCCACCCCACCTTCCACCACCCTATAGTGGACCACAGAACTGTATGGGAGAGGTGCCAAGGTGGAAGGTGCAATTCTTTACTTTAACTCTATATAATATATCAAATACTTAAGAACACATTGCTTTTATTTCAGCGATGGCGGATATTGCGGTATCGTGTATGGGAACAGCCTCAGCTTTAAAGGGTAGGGTTTTCTGTTTTAATCAATTCTAAATGTACCACATACATGCATGTGCTAATAAAGGTAGGATGAGAGCGCAATTAGTATGTAAGTTTGAACAACTAACCTCCAGCATTTGATATACCCCTAAGGCGTTTTTTTAAATATTGAACAGTAAACATACTTCACTTCATACAATTATAAGATGTATATTTGAAAGAAACATCTAAAGAAAAATAAACCATTGCTATTTCTTACACAATTATCATTTGAAGTACTTTAATTGTAACTGATATTCCGCCTTACAATTATTCCTTGAAATACACTCTCGCACTTTGCAATTTTGTATTACCCCAAAAAATAACTTTTTTTGCCAGAAATTGAATCATAATCACAAGATGCTAATCGACAGACGCTGAAAACTGACTAATTAGATTAATCAGTTTAGAAATATGGGTCAAGGGTTTGAGCTAATTATCATGTGTTATGATTAGTGTCTTCATCCGTCAAAAATGATGTCAGTGCAAACAAAAACGTTAAGTATTTCATAAATGTAAATAAAAAAACACCTGAGTTGGCGCCCAAGTCTAACTATATTTGTACAGAAAAACATTTGCAATGTATACACACATAACCTTTCTATTTACAATTATGTTGGAAAAACGTTGCACCAATTTGAAAGTACAACATGAACCTTTCTATCCATTACCTCTTAGTATTGTGCCTGCGTGTGTCATAAATACCCCTATAGTAAGGACACTCATCTCATTTGGTATCCATTCCTTAAGCCCGTATTCCACATACAGATTTTGATGCTGCCGATTTTGTGATTGGTTGATTTTCTTTGCTAATATGGCATTAATCCTTACATCAAAAATCGTATAGGATCGTTGCTTACATACTATAATTATATCATTTGAAAGAGAATCACGAGACCTTTCCATTGATGTATAACATTTCTATTTTTGACCTTTATTCCAACTGCCGATTTTTAAAATCGGCAGCAAAATCGGTATGTGGAATGCGGCCATAACTATTCTTCTTATTGCAATTTCCTACTTCGTCTTCCACTAGAAAGAAATGAACTTGGGAGAGCTTTCCCCCATCCCCTTTTTTACATCAAAAGGTGGGGAAAAGCCAAATTCTGAAGTCTCACCCAGGCAGCTCATTTCGACTGGCCAGAGACGGAGCAGTAGAAGTATGGGGTGCCTAGTGTACCACTAGAAGTACAATATTTCGGGTGGCCCTCGAACAAACCCCGAGGAATGTCCCCATGTTTTCTTTGGGCCCGCCGGCCATCTGGGGTCGACAGTCGCTGTCCAAATCCCCCTTGTCCAATGTATACTTTCCAGCTTATGGGGGGTTTACTTGCTATGTGGTTGCCGGAAAATAGTGACTAGGAATAGGGACGGGTTAGCCTTTTAGATATGGATCCTAAAGAAATATCAGAAGAGTGGGGATATATATTTAGTTTATTCCCCATTATAAAATGTGGAAAATAGTGACTAGGAATAGGGACAAGTTAGCCTTTAAGGTATGAATCCTAAAGATATATCAGAAGAGAGGGATATATATTTAGTTTATTCCCCATTATAAACTGTGGTACCGGGCAAAATATTAGCATATTAACCCCCATATAATGTGAAATAAACATTGACTGAGGGGGATTAGTAGGGCGACTGCGGACCCAGAAGGCCAGCGGACCCAACCCAAAAAAAAGGAAACATTCCTGGGGTTCATATGGCTGGCGCGCAATATTTCATTTTCAGCTAAACAAGACGCCGTAGTTCCCGACCCCGACGCTCCCCCAGACCCCTCAGAGGAAGCCTCCCCAGAGGAACAGGCCATTGCACAAGCTGCAGAAATGAAAAAGGTAATAGAAATGAATAAATAATTAAATATAGAAGTAACAAAAGTAATTTCACAAATTCAAAAGGAAAAGAAAAAATCTATCACTGCAAAATACTACTTGGATGTAATTAACAGTATATTACATATCTTTTGGGAGTGAAGATCTGGTGACCAGGAAGCTTACTTATTCATTCTGTGGAGAAAGTTTAGCGTTCCAATAAAAACAAATTCTTAACCATTGGTTTGAAATGGGTAGATATTTCTTTTGTGAATGGCATGTTCTTAATTTGGATCAAATTTGAGAATATTTAGCAATGTAGTGTCAAAATTTTGCAAATTCTGTTAACTATTGGTATATGTTCTATGGCCATAGCATAGGAGTGTGGTAAAATATAGACTGTGAATACAGACTTAAACTACTTCAAAATACATTAAAACTTGTCCACAGTGAATTTTGGTGACCCACCAAAATTGGTTTGTTTCCAAACATTGCTGTCTGTAGCCATGCATTACATGAGTGTTATGGAATTCAAGTGAAGTTATAGCTAGTTGTCATGATTTATATTGTACCAATGACTTAAGTTTAACAGACTCTTAAAATGTATTTTCATAGTCATTTGACTCTGCACAATTTTGTCGTATCTGCTTGTCGTAGGAGGCAACTAAAAGGGGAACCCTGTGCCCCCAACAGGGTCATTAAAGGCCATGTGTGTGGTGTGCTTTCTATTGGACCTTGCACATTAAAGACCCTTGCCACTCTTTGAAAAGAGTAGGGTATCGAACCCGCCACCGGGTTCCTCCTAAATCATTCGGTCAGCGCCCTTGTGCCGTAAAACTAGCTGAAAAGCTTTACCTTGTGCAGTCTGGTAAAAGAACCCTAAAGGGTTGGCCGGACGTTAAACTAACCCTACAAATATACTTTATTTTGGCGCATTGCTTTTAGCTCCCTTTAAACGACTCTTCCCTTCCTCTTCTAGAGAAAGGACCGGAGTGTCATAGTCACCACGGTACTGGAGGCCATGCTTCAGACCCTGGAGGGACGGGAGGTGGACACCCAGCTAGGTCCGGAGGGCTTCCGTACAGCCATGACCCACACCCGCCTCGACCGCCTGGACGAGACGCCGCTCCACACGTCGGCCATGACAGCCCACCTTAGTGACGTCATCATTAAGGGAGACTGCGGCAACAACGGCGCGCTTTTGGAGGTCAAGATAAACTTGATAATTTGGTTTTTATTATGTTTATTTTGTATTATTTTAAAGCTTAATGGGTTCAGTTGTTTATTGATGATGATACTAGAGTTTGGTTGTGGTATTACTTTTTCGTATCGTTCTGTCTTTAAGAATATCTTTTTTTAAACTTCAGTGGATTTTTTGGTAAAAATGAATACTAGGTATAGTCCTTATTCCATGAGTTCGACCTAAGGTACAATGTTGGTTGCTTTATTGACGTTTGCCCAAAGTGCTACCTCGACACTATCCTTTACCTTATCTAGTTATTCGCTCTGAATATATCTAAGATTCTGTTACCCATATAATGAGATCCTCTTGAATATAATTACTATTTTAATTTTCGTGTATTTCACATTTAAAATGTTTATATGTACTGAAACAGAGACAGTAAGAAGGGAAAAGGCTATGACCCAAACCTTAAAAACAAACCTTAAAACTCTCTTTTTGTCCTGTTTTATACCTAAAGACGGCCTATATGGGCACAAACCCCTACAACTATGACGAGTCAGGCGAGGACTTAACTGGTCCAGTGGTCAGTCTAGCCTTCGCGTCGTCCAGCTGTTCCTCCACGGGTATGTAATTTATACACTTTATCATCCGCACGGCCACCAAGCGATATTGGGGGCGGTGCATATTGCCTGGCTATGCGTACCGCTCCCTATTCTGAGTATTTTAAACATGATTATTTTGATTCTTGCTTGGGTGATAAAATACAGAAGGACCTTATTGTGTCGTCCTTGGGTGGCCGTACGACCCAAGGGGATTGTATTAACCCCAGGCTACGCCCTCGGTATGTGACAACCCCATATGGGATGCAAGGCCACTTTTTTTCTTTAATTTTTTTTTATTGTATTTTTATACAGGCTGAGTTCACTTTATTAAATGCTCTTCCACTGCAGTCCTGTGGACCATTTGGGTCCTGTGGACCATTTAGGCACAATTTGGACACCCCCTGTGGTCTTTCTTATTATAATACTAGAATACGCACCACATAATAAATGTATTCATAACATTTTCGCATAGCTATATGTCGCAGAGTTGGCACTGATGGTTTTTAGCGCAATCATAATTTCACGATCGTATTATTCCAATTTGAGTGATAATAACTTTTTTTATTCTCATCAATTTTAACGTGCTGTGACGTCAGTAATTTACGTCAAATAGCGTTAACATTATTATCAAAATTATTATAGAATTTTTATTGAAAATGCATACTGCATGAAAACTAATGGGAGTGAACAGTAT
This sequence comes from Lepidonotus clava, assembly GCA_936440205.1. NCBI lineage: Eukaryota > Metazoa > Annelida > Polychaeta > Phyllodocida > Polynoidae > Lepidonotus > Lepidonotus clava. The sequence continues at coordinate 15,358,377 of OW387138.1, forward strand.
GCAGTATTATATGAGCTTTATACCATAACGGTTATACTGTCTCGAAACCCTATAGGTTCGAATCTTGTCGGAGGTACCTGTGGGTAGTTCCCCGAATCAAGCCATAGCCGTCCATGATTCTGACTGGTTTTTTAGAAAGAGGAGAGGAATCTTTCTATGAATATCTTCTACATATGTCAAGTGAAAGCTAATGAAATTGTCCATTCACTACTGAAGGCCAAATTTCTTTATTATACCCTCATAATGTTTTTGAAACTTAAGAAGCATCTGAAAATCAGTGAGGAAATATAAAAAAAATTATGTAAAAATGCTCTCTAGGGGTTAGAGGTGCAAATAATTGGTAAATGAAGCATTATGAAATGTGTCATGATATCATGCATGAGAATATTTTCCCTTTTATATTTTCAGGCACACGGAAAAGAAGGGCTGCCGGTAAGTTCATACACTTTGTTCACTGTAAACTGTTTTTTGGCTTGATCCATTGATAAATTTATATTTCGAGCTTTGAGTAATCTGACTAATGTTTTAGTTTTTTTGGAAATGTTAAATATCGTACATCTGATAATTACATTATAGTCTGAGACAATGCGTACAAGTGTTTTCGTTTGTAATTTGCCAGTGAATTTAACACACGATCTTTTTGCCGTAAAAATAGTTATTATATCAAGCTTGAATAGCTCAAACACTTTCTGTGTAAATAGTTCCGACTTAAAAATGAGTAGTAGTGCCGAAAACCCAATTATATAAAACTATGTCAACCTATATTTTTATGATAGTTATGCCGAAATGACGAATATATAGTTATAAACAACTCAATATGTTTTCTCTTTCAGGAAAACGGTACCGAAGATCATCAGGTAAATAGTTTTACATCAAGCTGTATTACGCCACAACAAGTAATCCCAAAGGCCCATATATTGCAAAAAAAGTATCATATTATATCTAATCCATTTGATATAGTCCTATACACTATGCTATCCATCTATACTACCAAGAAATATCCCAATCAAATATGACATATTTGTAATAATTTCTTTCTTTTGATGTGGGATAATGAGTATAGACTTCGACTGCCTTATCTCTTTTGACGCAAATCTCTGAGAAACAAATTGTGTTGTCTTAAATACCATAATTTTCCCTGGAGAATTCAACTTTGGTTTTTGGATAAATTGTTTCTTTTTACTTATATCATTGATCTATATCTCCTTATATATACTTACAAAACTATAATGATAAACACAAAATAGACTGTTTCTTGCTGACCAATTCTATAGATCACCAATTTCCAAAGTTAAACCCCATACCCACTAAGCAACTTTTACAGAGTTGGGCAACAGATCAGTGATAGAATCGGCCAATTCTGCCCTTAGAATCGGCCGACTTTAGTGGCGACTCAGATCAAACCTGCACATTCCAATACACTGTACTGATCATAAAGCCCCATATCCACTAGGCGATTTTACCGGCAACTGGAGACAGGCAACTGCACAATCGCTGGTAAAATCGTCACCAATTAAGATCACCTTTTAGTATGTAACATTACATACTAACATTGGGTTTAACATTGGGCTTAAGAATCAGCCGGTTCTCCCAGTTGCCCATTGCCCGTTGCCGGTAAAATCGCTTAGTGGGTATGGGGCTTTAGTTACGCATAATTCTCTCATTCTCCTCCTTCATTCCAAGGCCCTCAGAAGGGTTCATTTTATATTTCTTATAATTCATAAGAATTTTTATTACCCCATTCTCCTCCTTCATCCCCAGGCCCTCAGAAGGTGGACATGGAGGGGTCTCTCAGTATAGAGGTCCTCCAGGGTGAGACGGCCCGCCTGGAGGTGAACATGACCGAGTCTCCCGTGGACGTGAACACCAGTATGATCTACTTCACCCTACCCGTGGACGACGACCTCCTGGGATTTGCCATCGACTTTGAGCCAATTGAAGACCTGTATGATGGCGAGAAACTGGAGGTAGAGAGTTCAGCCTGTATTACACCAAAGATTGTACAAAGGAAAGATTAATGACTTGATTACGTTTCGCAGTGAGGTTGTTGATAAGGGCGCCCCCTATGAGAGTCCGTGTACACAGATACGACGCGACGTCCATTTTGCTGTTTTCATGACGTCATTGCCTCTTTGTTTATGGATGATGGCATGAAATAGTGCTGCAGCAGAAGGCTAAAAAGGGGCTTATTTCTGTGACCACCGATGACCCCAAATTAATAAAGGTTGACATATATCATCGCGTTCGGGAGGTCCTAAGCTTTTCAAAACTGCCTGATGCCAGACCGAACACGAATTACAAACTTCAAGGTCACAGGTCAAAGGTCAAAGGTCACCAAAAATCTGAAAAATATAGCTTTTATCTTATAGCTTTGCACTCATAATAGATGGAGCTTAGTTATCTAGCAAATATTTAGCCACTTATGGGGCCTAACTGTGATTTTAAAATTGTTGATCTTGCCCAAGGTCAAGGTCATCAAACTCAAGGTCAAAGTTCAAAATGAGCATGAAATGAGGATCTAACCTTTTATCAACATTTATGAATGTTTTAATGTAGCCAATATCAAGTGTTATTATTAACTGTTTGACAGAGGAGATCATGAGCTTTCTTTTGATACCTCATTTGATATGATGGGGCTTAGGTTTCCATGGTAACAGAGCTATCATTTGTCACAACCAGGTTCGTGGAAAGACATTAAAATAGGTGAAACATACCCAGAAAACCACAATTCTCTTGATAGTAGAGTCAAAAAGAGCCCTAATTAAGGAAAAATCCAAACAGAGATATAACAAAGCATGCCATAAAAGTCTCAAAGTAAAAAGATGATAGTTTGTACTGAAAATAGAATTATAGTAAATGGCTGGTTTCCATAGCAACCACCAAAGATAAGGCATTCCGAAATCAATAATTTTTTTGAAATATCTTCCTTAACATTCAGGATAGAAGCACAAATGAGACATCAAAATTAAGCATTCCTAGAGTTCTAAGGGATAGTAAGCTGAAATGGGTTGTCTTGGTTACTGGGTTGCCATGGTTACCAAAAATATCTTAGAAATTGACCATAATTTCATTTTCTCTCCTGTTCCTGTCACCATAGCAGCCACAAATACGGGCCTAACAAGGCACAACCTATCTATCTCATGAGTACATATACATGGAATCATGTGTTTTTTGTCCGAACAATCATATGGAATGCAATAAATGACTGGTTTCCATGTAAACCACTCAAAATTCATGTTTTTTTTCTTCAAATTTAACAGTATTAGTGATGTATCTCTCTTAATATACATGATAGAAACACAAATGATACATCATATTGATGCATTCTGAGAGTTCTATTGGATAAGATACTAACATTGGTTGTTCCTTTTACTTAATTGCCATGATAACCAAAAACAACTTCAAAATTGACAATTATTTTCCCTCCTATTTCGGTTACCATAGCATCTATGAAAATGGCTTTTAAGGTATAACAGAGTAAAATCTCTTATCCCAAGTGTACTATAGGTGTACTTGGGTAGTTACCAAATTGTATAGTATGCCACAACCATATAGCATCTGTTGGTAATCTTATGCACATCTTAGGTTGGTTGGTTATTGTTTGCTGTATGCCCTGATCAACTACCAGGGTAATATCAAGGGTGATGATGATGATTGAATCTATGAAGAGAGACCATATACCCTACACCTTTACCAAGGCAGATCTTCTTTGATGTGCCTGGTCCCATAGACAGGGCTAAACACATACATCAGGTAGCCCTAAGACCTCTGATAACCCAGTTGTTGTCACTGGGGGACATGCAGAGGGGTGTAGAAGCCTTGGCTAGCCAAACCAAGGATCAAACCCACACATCAGATGGCTGTGCTAACCACTTCATCAATATTTCACTTATATCAGCAATATTTCAGCTATATCAGGATTAACTCATGGTCTTTGGGTTGCAATGTAGTGTAATGGGCCAACCCCAATGCCAAGAACCTAACCCACAACACTGTCCTGCCTCCCTGCATTAGGGGAATCATAGGAACATCATAGGTGCATCATTGTGGCATATTAGTTAATCACTCTAAAGAATATTCAACATAGAAAATAGGCAAATGTATTGTTTAAGTCCCTTGCCAATACTCCAAATTAGGTATAAATAATTTTCATTGATAGGAATGGGTCATCTCAGTTTCTCAGTGACAAGAAATTTAAGGAATTTCCTAGGGAAATGCATGGAAATCCTGGGGAAATCTAGCAATACAGGATCTCAATTAGTGGGGTCTAAACGGTTAAGGCACATCTTTTGGTCATCTTTGGGGCATCTTATGAGTATCTTAGGTACATCTTATGAGTTATCTTAGGTGCATCTAAGGTGCTTAGGTGAATCTCAAGAGCAGTGTAGGAGGGTTCTTTGAGGGACCATATTACCTTAAGATAAGCCTATATAGGCTTATCTTATGGTAAGTACTTATGGGAAAGAAACAAAAGGAAAACCTAAATTCTAAGCAATTTTGAGCTCACCTTTAGTTTCTATGCCAACTGGGCAATGAAAACAATCACTTTCAGTCATCAATGCCATAGAATGTTTAGAGCAGATCAATTTGATGTGTCATTTGTCTTTCTATCTTCTATATTAAGAAAGGTACTGCCCTGATTGGCGAATTTGAGATAACCTGATTTCTTTGTTGGTTTCCACGGAGTATGCAGGATTATCCAATAGAACATTCAAAGTACATCAATTTGATGTTTCACTTGTCCTTCAATCTTGAAAATTAGGGAAGATTTGACAATTTTAGAGTTTATTTTATGAAACACTCTTCTAAGGTGGTTGCCAGGGAAACTAGTCTTTTACTATATTCCATACTCAAGATATTGCAGTACAAACCCCAAATCTACACATTAGAGACTAGTACACTTGGGATAAGAGATTTTACTCTGTTATACCTTAAAAGCCATGTTCATAATTGCTATGGTAACCGAAATAGGAGGGAAACTGAAATAATTGTCAATTTTGAAGTTGTTTTTGGTTATCATGCCAACTAAGTTAGAGGAACAACCAATGTTAGTATCTTATCCAATAGAACTCTCAGAATGCATCAATATGATGTATCATTTGTGTTTCTATCATGTATATTAAGAGAGATGCATCACAATACTGTTGAATTTGGAAAAAAACATGAATTTTGAGTGGTTTACATGGAAACCACTCATTTATTGCATTCCATATGATTGTTCGTACAAAAAACACATGATTCTATGTATATGTACTCATGAGATAGATAGGTTGTGCCTTGTTATACCCATATTTGTGGCTGCTATGGTGACAGGAACAGAAGAGAAAATGAAATTATGGTCAATTTCTAGGATATTTTTGGTAACCATGGCAACCCAGTAACCAAGACAACCCATATCAGCTTTCTATCCCATAGAACTCTAGGAATGCTTAATTTTGATGTCTCATTTGTGCTTCTATCCTGAATATTAAGGAAGATATGTCAAAAAAACTATTGATTTCGGAATACCTTATCTTTGGTGGTTGCCATGGAAACCAGCCATTTACTATAATTCTATTTTCAGTAAAAAACTATCATCTTTTTACTTTGAGACTTTTATGGCATGCTTTGATATATCTCTGTTTGGATTTTTCCTTAATTAGGGCTCTTTTTGACTCTACTATCAAGAGAATTGTGGTTTTCTGGGTATGTTTCATCTATTTTAATGTCTTTCCACGAACCTGGTTGTGACAAATGATAGCTCTGTTACCATGGAAACCTAAGCCCCATCATATCAAATGAGGTATCAAAAGAAAGCTCATGATCTCCTCTGTCAAACAGTTAACAATAACACTTGATATTGGCTACATTAAAACATTCATAAATGTTGATAAAAGGTTGGATCCTCATTTCATGCTCATTTTGAACTTTGACCTTGAGTTTGATGACCTTGACCTTGGGTAAGGTCAACAATTTTAGAATCACAGTTAGGCCCCATAAGTGGCTAAATATTTGCTAAATAACTAAGCTCCATCTATTATGAGTGCAAAGCTATAAGATAAAAGCTATATTTTTCAGATTTTTGGTGACCTTTGACCTTTGACCTGTGACCTTGAAGTTTGTAATTCGTGTTCGGTCTGGCATCAGGCAGTTTTGAAAAGCTTAGGACCTCCCGAACGCAATGATATATGTCAACCTTTATTAATTTTGGGTCATCGGTGGTCATGATTTTAGACTGGTTTGCTGCTGCACTAAAAACAGCAAAATAGATGTGGCATTGTATCGGTGTGCACAGACTCTTGTTGGGCGCGCCCTGTTCAAGGATGTCACGAAAATCATGTAGGGCATGGTTCGAGTCACGTATCTTAGTGTAGCTATAATATTTTTTATTCCACATGCCGATTGTAGAATAATTGGTATTATTGTGACCATATGTTATACTATTCCAGTAAATCCAACCTTGGCCCTGACCCTGATATCAATCACGGTTATGATGGTGGCCCATGCAACATGGCAATTGCTGAGTTCAAACTACAATAAATCATCTAAATACACTTGGTCTAAAATCATCACTGAACTCTACATAGCCCACAACATTCACACTGATTATTATTTTTATATGTTTTTATTAATTAACCACGTTCAGATACATGTGTTCTTCCACGTAGGTGTAGAAAATGTTGTTGTAACTCTTAAAAAAACTCTTAGAAAATAACCTATGTTGTACATACTCATAGCAGAACATGTTGTAGATGACATTTATTCAACTATAACGTAACACCTAATTCTAAAACAATTGCAATAGTAATCATAATCAGGCTGGTATACAAGGTACCTATATTAGACATGTGTGTAACTGATATTAGTTTTGAAGCTTGGGAATTTGTGGGGTTTTTTCTTCAACAATGTGGTAGAAAACCATACATCCTATACATCATTTAAAAATGAATATCAAACATTTCTGATGATTATAACATTACCAAAATTATTATTTGTCCTTTATATCCAAAGCCGATTTTTAAAATCGGTAGCACAATCGGCATGAAGATTATAGGCTTTAAGCATATATTACACAGGGAGATTTTGACTATCTGGAATTTGGTAATTTCTAAGTAGTTAAAAGAAACCTGAAATGAACCCTTGCATGCTACATACCATTTGAAAGTGGCCCATTGCAGGAATAACTGCTGTTCTACTTGATCAATTAAAGTTCTGTAAATTGTCACACAGCAAAATATACTTAGGGTTTCTTTTATACGTCCAGGTATTTTGCATGCTGAAAGCTAAGTTGGAATACCTGTACAAGCCAAAGTATAACATGTATGACATGAGGGCCTCCCTGCCCAGAAACTCCACTCTCAACCCATGGTCCTTCGTCATAGCAGAGGGCCTGGAGAAGGTGCCACTCGTCTACATAGGGGTGTTAGCCCTGAATGCCTCTTACAATGAAACAGGTTAGTCTAACCTTAGATTTTTAACTGGGCTAATGTTTTGTCACTAATAAATATAATCAGTCACTTATATGTGTGTTATGATTAGTCTATGATGTTTAACGACTCTTAGCTCTTTCATACTGGACCTGTGAAATTAACCCTTTAAATCTCACGATACTGGGAGAATACTGCCCAAACCCATTCAAATATTTCCATTAATATTGAAAAATCTGGCATAATTGAAAAGTCTACAATTTCGTTTGAGTTTGTCAAATAGAACTATTTGATAAGTTAATAAGGAGGTAGGGGCTAACACACAAAAAACGGGACGTCCTGTAAAAACAGGCAATTATGAAAAAGTATAGTATCCAACTATTGCAAATGAAATTATATATGAATGATACACAACATAAACATGATATAATACTTCTACATATTCCAGATGCAAAAATTATGAAATTCTGCATTTTACATGAATTACATAACACTTTCCATTTTGACAATTTCATAAAAAAAGAATTTCACAATGAATATTTTTACATAAATAAAAATGCTCAGAAAATGAGGAAGTTGCTGAATTCAAAAATAATTTGTCATAAAAGAACACATCTTTTGCATCAAAATGATTGTTGCATTTTCACATTCTATTGTTGCATTTTTTTTCTATTGATATTTATTTTTTAAAAGTTTCAAAAAACATACCGAGAAAACAGCCCATCCTGAAACAACAGGAATCCAGCGGGCAAAGTGACGTAACAGGATGTCCTGTAAAAACGGATCACAGAACCTTAAGCTAGCTTAAGGTTCTGTGATCCGTTTTTACAGGACATCCTGTTTTTTCAGGCTTTAAAAAGCTTTAAACCTGTTATTGTAATGATGGAATTCAATTTTAACTTAACCAAATAATTGTTTGTCACATAGTGTCATATTTTGAAATTGAAAAAAGAATAATGGAATGTTTTAAAATGATTCATAGGCTTGTGTCCTGAAAAAACAGGACGTCCCGCTTTCCTGTCGTAGCCCCAACCTGATAATACTATCAATTACATGGTTCTATTTGGTATACCACCTAGCATGTCCTCTATTACCTAGCACATTCTTCTTAGAAAAATGCATAAAAATATCAAAATTGCAGCCGTTTCTCCAAACGCCTATGGCCGGATTGGGGAACCAACTGACATCTGGCTACAGCCGGACTATGATCTAAAGGGTTAGAGTGCATCTCATTACACCAATTCGTTTAAGAATTTACTTTGTGTGATTCTCTTCAACTGAAGCTCATATATTTTTATTATTTCTGCAGAAAACGCTGACGCCGGCACTGAAGCTGGAAACAAAAAGGTTGTTATTCCCGAAGACTTCATTCTGAAGAACTCCTCTGAGTTCCCATTCAGGGTGTACGCGGCATTCGCCACGTGCCAAAGCTGGAACACGGTGGAGGAGAAGTGGTCTCAGGGAAACTGCCAGGTAAAGTGACTTTTTTTGGGGAGTCCCTAGTTATATCTATATAAAATTGTAGCCATTGGTGTGGACTCCCTCAATCAGTTATGTCTTTAGCCATTAAATTCTCTTTGTTCATAATGACCAGGGATGCGTTCTTGAGTGACAATTTTTAACCCTGTTTTGGCTAACTTATATTTTTAGACCCTATTTGAGAGTGGTGCATTCTTGAGTGTGTGTCCAGTCTGCCTCTCTTAGATGACAGCCAAAAATAGCTCTCTAAATGGCATTTAAAACCGTTCTCAAGTGCACCAGAAATAAGTCTAAGTTAGCTGAGAATGGGCTATTTTGGGCTCCAATGTAAAACACCTCTCAGCCAACAATAAGTGTCTATGAATTTATACAAAAATGTGAAACTACTAAAGAATGTATTATCATATTAGAAAAAAAGTGCTATATTCTGAAAGCTGAGATGTTATGCTAGAGTTACATGTAAAAAGAATTACAAAAATCTTAACCTAAAACCTAATAAATAGTGTTTAGAAAACCTCTGTCCCATTTTCAGTGAAGACAGTGTCTATATGCTAAGATACCTCTGTTATGCACAACTTACTGGGGCACCTGAAATGATTATGTAACACTGGTGCCAGTGGTCGTTGAGACCGGCGCCAGCAATTGTAGCCCCTCAGTAGACAATGATCCTTCACCTGTCAATCACAATTACCTGTCTGCCCACTGTCTGGGTGCACCAGAAGGGCTCTGACCATGGTCATGCTCTAATGCACACACTTCAATTTTTTCCTGACACTTTTTGGTATCTAAATCATTATGATATAGATGAAATCATACCCCAATGGAAAGCCACAGGAGTAAGCTAATTTTTGACATAGCTCATACATAAAAATGATCTAATATTTCATGAGAAAATATGTGAAATATAAAAATACATGTGTTTTCAATGTGCTAGGGGAGGAGGAGGTCCCCCAGGAAATATTAGCCCTGTATGTGTATTGCACCAATTGCCCTTAACCCAATCAGGCCTGACTTATTTTTAGCTCTTAGCAACACCCTCAGATAACTTGGCCAGTTAAAAATAAGTCAGCTAAGCCAGCAACTGGGTTGAGTCAGGAACGCAGCCCAGTTACACAACCTCATATTCAGCAGTTGAAGGGTAGTGTCCTCCAATTGTTGTTAGAATCAGGCAGTGTGAAAAGCCAGAAGTGGGTGACATAACCACTCCTGAGCCAAACAGCCCTAACTCAATCACAATCATTAGGGCCACCACTGTCACCTGCAGGTAGGCAGGTCTAGGTCGGTGAGTGATAGGTCACTCAGTACTGGGTGCATGCCGAGACCAAGTAATAGCCCTTTCCTAAACCTCTCTCTGAGCTGTGGTGACAGCAGAGTAGTGGTGGTGGTTAGTACTCCAAGCCCAGTGAGCCTATTGTTAGTAGGAAGGGCATGTCTCTATGTGGGGGGGTTCTACTGGTTGTAATAGGTTATGATGCTTTTGTTAGCAATTTTAGGTTATTGAGGGACGACTATCACTCATGCATGAACGAAACTTTGTAGCTATGTTACTTCTTATTCTTTTTAATTGGATTTTCATACAGGCTGAGTTCACTTTATTAAATGCTCTTCTACTGCAGTCATGTGGACCATTTGGGCACAATTCCATGCAGAGGTCATCCAAATGTCCTATTTTCAATGCTGGACTGCATGGTACTCAAACCCATGCAGTGCCAATACCAATGGGTGGTACCAACGCCTCAATGACGTTTGCCACCCGACCCCCTGTATGTATTCCTTAAATACTGCCAGGTTGGGTTACTTTATTGTTTTGCCTGAAAACTGTCAGGAAAAGATACTTTATTTGTAATTTTCAAAACTACCAGATAAAGTTACTTTATTTGTAACGCTTAAAACTTTCAGGTGAAGTTTTTGTAATTGTATTCCTCTAAAGTGCCAGGTCAACTCATTTTATCTGTATTCCTCAAAAGTGCTTGGTCAATATATACATTATGTGTATTCCTCAAGAGAACCAGCTGAAGTTATTTTATTTGTATACCTTAAAACTGTCTGCTGAGGTTACTTTATTGGTGTTCCTTATGACTGCCATGTAGAATTAAGCCCTTATTCCACTATGCAGTATTTGCTTGCAGCACCATGAGACGCGAGCAAACAGCCGCAATTTCATTGCGGCAGGGTGCTGCACGGTGGAATATAGGTATTTGCGGCCCCTGTTTGCGGCCCCTGCTTATTTTATAGATTTTCTATGCTTTGCTTGCGGTTGTAGATACCAACATGTTGGTATCAAAACTGCAAACTACTTGCGGTACCTGAAATTAGCGGCCGCAAACGGGACCTGCCGCAAGGTGGAATATGGCCTTAACTTTATTTGTGTTAATCAAAACTGCCATGTAGGTTACTTTATTTGGAAAACTCGGAACTGCCATGTAAAGTAATTTCATTTGTATTCCTCAAGACTTCAAGGTGAAGTGATTTTATTTGTATTCTTCAAAACTACCATGCAGGCCGATCTGTTTATTGAGTAGGCTTTATCTTGGTCAAATTTATCTAGGTTTAGACCTCAGTTGCCTTTGAAAGGGATTTTTTTTTTAATTTTTCATCAAATATTGTCAGGTCAAGTTAGTCTTTGTATTCCACCTAAAACCCAATGTATAAGCTAAGTCTGCAAAAAGAAAAGGAACAAGAGGATATTTCTGAAAATAAAGACGTACTGATAGTCTTTTAGGAAAAACATTACGTTTTCTATATCAAAGTGTGGCATAATGACAGGAAAATTCACAGCAAGATGCACTATGGTTACAAGATGTTAAAGCAGAGATGACGAAACATTCACCAGGTGGTAGCACTAGTCTTTAGTAGTTCTCATTTATTTGTACTCCTATTCTTCCCTCTATAATGTAAAGAACCGTATATCAAAGGAGAGAATAATGAAAACCTGAAAATAGATAACAAGTGGCAAAGAAACTGCTAATCTGCTAACCGATGTTTGATGTTAAGATTTGCTAAACAAGTATGTAACAAAGGCACATGTAAGCGTTACGATCAATTTATATTCTTTCATTTTTGAAAAGAAAATCTCTACATTGTCATGTTTTTTTTTTTTTTTTTTTTTTTTTTGGGGGGGGGGGGGGGGGGTTTCAACAAAAAACTAAATATTATGTTGCAATGTTTATTCTGTTTGATATAGAAGGTTTTATAGCATACCATCCAAATTTATCACTTTTTATAGATATGTTGCTCGTAAAAAAAGTATAAAAAAGAATGAGAAAAGAAGTGGAACTGTCCTTAGACATCTTGAGTTCTAGTTATTTTTTGTAACAATAATTGCTATCATCTATAATAAGCATTAAGCACTTATCGTTTCAGCTGGCCAACACAACAACAACTATGGTCACTCGATGTCTGTGTAGCTCGGCTACCTCCACATCCAACTCCTTGTCTCCAGGCTTTACCCCTCCCACCATCAACACCATTGACTTCAGGTAGGTATGTGTAGGTCGGCCACCTCCACGTCCAACTCCCTGTCTCTGGGCTTTACCCCTCCCACCATCAACACCATTGACTTTAGGTAAGTATGTGTAGGTCGGCCACCTCCACGTCCAACTCCCTGTCTCCAGGCTTTACCCCTCCCACCATCAACACCATTGACTTTAGGTAGGTATGTGTAGGTCAGCCACCTCCATGTCCAACTCCCTGTCTCCAGGCTTTACCCCTCCCACCATCAACACCATTGACTTTAGGTAGGTATGTGTAGGTCATCCACCTCCACCTCCACCTCCAACTCCCTGTCTCCAGGCTTTAACCCTCCCACCATCAACACCATTGACTTTAGGTAGGTATGTGTAGGTCAGCCACCTCCATGTCCAACTCCCTGTCTCCAGGCTTTACCCCTCCCACCATCAACACCATTGACTTTAGGTAGGTATGTGTAGGTCATCCACCTCCACCTCCAACTCCCTGTCTCCAGGCTTTACCCCTCCTACCATCAACACCATTGACTTTAGGTAGGTATGTGTAGGTCGTCCATCTCCACGTCCAACTCCCTGTCTCCAGGCTTTACCCCTCCCACCATCAACACCATTGACTTTAGGTAGGTATGTGTAGGTCGTCCATCTCCACATCCAACTCCCTGTCTCCAGGCTTTACCCCTCCCACCATCAACACCATTGACTTTAGGTAGGTATGTGTAGGTCATCCACCTCCACATCCAACTCCCTGTCTCCAGGCTTTACCCCTCCCACCATCAACACCATTGACTTTAGGTAGGTATGTGCAGCTCGGCCACGTCCAACTCCATGTCTCTGCGCTTTTCCCCTCCCACCATCAACACCATTGACTTTAGGTAGGTATGTGTAGGTCGTCCACCTCCACGTCCAACTCCCTGTCTCCAGGTTTTACCCCTCCCACCATCAACACCATTGACTTTAGGTAGGTATGTGTAGGTCGTCCACCTCCACGTCCAACTCCCTGTCTCCAGGTTTTACCCCTCCCACCATCAACACCATTGACTTTAGGTAGGTATGTGTAGCTCAGCCACCTCCACCTCCAACTCCCTGTCTCCAGGCTTTAACCCTCCCACCATCAACACCATTGACTTTAGGTAGGTATGTGTAGCTCAGCCACCTCCACGTCCAACTCCCTGTCTCCGGGCTTTACCCCTCCCACCATTGGAGAAGATGGTCAGATTTAGATATGAATATATCAATTCATTCATACCTATAATACGTTTATTAACCCCTTCCACCCCATAAGGCCATATTTGGCCACCACATGAGTGTCACCCATAAAATGGCACCTATTTTAGGGTTTTAGTCTGATTATAAATGGGTATTTCAACTACACTCATGAAGTAAATATCAAAATGTTGCCAAAGTTCCAAGGAACCTTGCACGTTTTGTATCATTATTCTATGATGTTCAGATTTTTTGGAACATGTGTTCGAGTAAAGGCTGTTATGGTCAATATGGGGCAAATCTGCCTACTCCGGGAAATCAGCCTCTTGAAAGCATTAATTAAGGAATTATTGGTAAAAAAAACATTTCTACATGTAATTTTATGGAAAAGTTTGACTTAGATAGAAATTTCCTGAGAATTCAATGATTTTCATAGAAATATCAAATCTTTTGCGAATGATGCATTATGGGAAATTTGCAATGGATTGTTTTTTTCACAGAAATCCTTCATATAATAAGGTTGTTAGGTTGCCATGGTTACAGAAAAAAGAATATTCAGAGTCAATGGAACAATTTTCATTAGTAATGTAGGAAATGTCTTTTTCTATCTTATATTTCAAACAGTTTGATAAAAGACCAAGTCAATCAAAAGTTATTGTATTTTAAACATTTTTCTGAATAAGAAATGCTTTTTATTCTAAATATACAAGGTCAAGTAAAAGTTACCATAACATGGAAACAAAGATGACTATCAAAACTGGAGGGTTTCTATTGTACAAGAAGTAGGGAAGTTCAAACGACCATATCTAAGCTTCTAAAAGGAATATTTTCAAATGGTTTGCAGCTTTAGAAAGCCTATCTTCTGTAGTTCGTACACATTTTAATTTATTATCCTCAGGAATAGAGGGTTGAAGGGGTTAAATAGGCAGAAGAAGTTGGTTTTGTAAGGATGGAAACCTGAATATCGAATAGCAACAGTTTCATTACCATTGCTTTAAATGTTTTACAACATGCCTTGATGACATTTGCTTTCAAACCATTTTGGTCCGGACCCTGTTTTTTATTCATCATGTAGTAAATACAAGTGCACAATTTAGAAAACACATAACGCTATGCCTTATTAGTGCAGATGTCAATTCAAGTATTGGGCATGAAAGCATACTTCCATTAAAAAGATCTGGCCTTTTGAAAAATGTGGCCTTTTTAATTATAACTGAGAGAAAAAAGATGATAATGTGACTTTTCTGACAGCTGTATGCCGGAAAATAGGTAGGTTTTACTTTTCCTCAATAATAGGGGAAAAGGATAATATGCCCTGAATATCAATTGGGGATATTGCATGTTTATATTTATCCCATATTCTCACCGATAATTTATGACATCGGGAGTAAAAGCAGACTCATATTTTTGATTCATCAGAACTTTTCAAGACCCTCGCAATATATTATACCAACAAACAAGCAGTTATGGTTTTTCTACATTAGGTAATAACCATAATTCCCTTTTCTTCTTCTTTGATCATTCAGTAAGGTGTTTGGAAACTTTGCGGCGCTCCTCGGACAGAATGCGGCGGTGTTCGCCGTGGTGATCTCCACCATCGTACTCTACATCATTCTCCTCATCTGGGCCCGCCGTGCTGACGTCAAGGACCTCAGCAAGGTGAGAAAATGTCGTTGGCCCATAGCACAATGGGTTTCTTAGCAACAAAAATAATATTTTGTTTTGCGACAATTTTTTTTATATACAGTATTTAGAATGCCCTCAAAGAGCTGTAACTTTTACTGATTTTAATTTTTTCTAATATTTTCCCTTTTGATATCAATTTACAGAATTAAATTTCATTCATTAGAACCAGAGATTTTACAATTTTGTAACAACGAAACATTTCGCTGCTAAGCAAAAGGTGGTTATGCTATCGTTAATATTACCATAACAACGATATTCTATTCTGCAATGGGCCACGTGGAAACCTAGAAAGAACTTAATTCCCTGTATTCAAAATCGCCTAGTAAAATGAATGGATAACACACAATTGGGAAATCGATATACTGTTTTTGTGTAATTGTTGTTTATCTTAATTATGTAGTCAATAGTTGAAAGAGGAAATCGCTAGTGTATGCCATAGCAGTGTAAATGTCATTAAGAAAATTGCACTTTTGTTTCTGATTATGCAATGATTGCATTTGCACAATTACAGTAAATAGTGGTATGCAAACATTATCTACGATTGACCGGTAATTGTATAAAGCAATTTTTTTATAATTACTATCAGTTTTGTGTATTAGCTAACATTGTTTTCTATCAAATTATAAAGGTCAAATGGTAGAACTACTTTCCCTGGACAATATAGCAATTTTATATAATTACTATCAGGTTTACGTGTTAGCTAACATTATTTTCTATTAAATTATAAAGGTCAAATAGTAGAACTACTTTCCCTAGACATGATGAATTCTGATCTGAAATATTCACCTCTTTTTTCTTTTTTGTTAATTTTTAAGTTTTCAAATGGCTTCAAAGATCAATTATGTAAGGCTATTGAGAAAATCATCATCCACCCGAACTTCCTAAAATTATTTTTTTCAAATCCTAAATCCAGAACTTTTTTCTCAGGACCGCATTTTGATGAAGATTTGGATTTTTTTCTCTTTTTTAGAAATACCATTAAATTTCATTTAATGATAACATCAATGATATTTTTTTTTCCAGTGGTGCATCCAATCTCTGGTAGACAACCGGCCCATTGACAAGTACCTGTACCATGTGACAGTCATCACAGGGATGCGGCAGAATGGGGGGACAACCTCTAAGGTTGCCTTTATCTTGTCGGGAGAGAACTGTGACACGGGCATCAGGGTGCTGGACGATGACCGCAACAAGGTAGGGGCACTCTCCAAGATTGTTAATTTTGTTGTTTTTGGTGTTGTTGTTTTTGCTATTGTTGTTTTTGCTGGTGTTGTTTTTGTTATTTTTGTATGGTGCATGTACATGTGCGATTATCAATGAAGACATGAAGGTTCATTCAAGGTATATTGAAGGTAATGGGAGGTTTACCATTACAAGATCTTTACAATATGATTTTTAAGATACTGAGATGGTAATGAAAGTCCATCATGGGGATTCGGTAGAATGGGGGGACCACGTCTAAGGCAGCCTTCATCTTGTCGGGAGAGAACTGCGACACGGGCATCAGGGTGCTCGACGATGACCGCAACAAGGTAGTGGACATTCTCCAACATTGTTAATTTTGTGGCTGTTGTTGTTTTTGCTGGTGTTCTTGTCATTGTAAATGAGGTCATAAAGGCTCATTAAACAACGATTAAAAGAAAATAAATACTACTTCAGTTAAATGATTTCATTGCCAACACTAGACCATGAAATCACTCTTTTATAGTTAAGGTGCATACCTACTAGATGATTTTACCAATTATGAGCGATAGACGTGGGGAGAATCTCCTGTTAAGTCGTCAGGCAACATCAATATTAAGCAACAGGCCCGTAGCCAGGGGGGGTTCGGGGGTTCTTACGAACCCTCCTTTGGACGACCCCCCCCCCCCGCCCTAGGTATAGCCTATTTGAAAATTTCAGAGCATAATCGGAGCATCAGAACAAATATATCTCTAAGGATATCCATTTGTAAGATAATTTGTTTGGGTTAATATTTGTATTTGTGGTCTTCAGACAATTACATTTGTTCTTCCAGGCATTACAAAATATACTTTCTGTGGTATAGTTACAGTTTTCAATTTTTACATGTTCCATGTGTTCATAAAAATACGTAAAATGTGCAGAACCTAGCAATGAACAAAAACTGGCAACCCTACTCAAAAAACGAACCCCCTCTGAAAAAAGCTGGCTATGGGCCTGAGCAAGTTTGACATATTATTGTCAATTTTACCGGTGATTTCACCGGCAATTCCATCTGCAATTGCCAGTCGCCCAGAATGAGCACAACACCCATGGGGAGTCGGCTGGCAGTTCATTAATAACGCAGTCACCCGGCAACTTAAATTCAGTGGCAATTCTCCCAGCTGCCTGTCGCCCCTAAAGTCCCATACCCACTAGGCGATCTGCGTCTCAGCAATCATATTTTCCTCTGATCGCCTGT
Source organism: Lepidonotus clava (assembly GCA_936440205.1). Classification (NCBI taxonomy): domain Eukaryota; kingdom Metazoa; phylum Annelida; class Polychaeta; order Phyllodocida; family Polynoidae; genus Lepidonotus; species Lepidonotus clava. Next base: position 15,376,040 of record OW387138.1, read on the forward strand.
CAGTATGCTATATTGAAATATGCATGTTTGATCTGAATCGGTGGGAAAATCACCCAGCAATTCATGTGGCGATTTTATCAAACTTGTTCATTTCAATATAGCATACTGATGGGTGATCAGAGGGAAATACAATCGCCGAGACCCAGATCGCCTAGTGGGTATGAGGCTTCAAGTCACTTAGTGGGAATTGCCCTTTACTTACCCACACACTTACCTTTTCACTAAGTCTTAGCAACTTTTCCATTTCACAGGGTTTCGGTCGGGGCACCGTGCGCAGGTTCCTCATGTCGACACCAGAGGCGCTGGGGCAGCTCACGTACTTCCGCTTGTGGCATGACAACTCTGGTAAAGGGCGTAACAAGGGCTGGTTCCTGGACAAGGTTGTTGTTGAGGATGTGCAGACCTGTGAAACGTAAGATTCCGATTTCGGTTTTTGGGAGTCTCTTCTTATTCTTCGCGTTGTATTAAGTTTCACCAATGGTATAAAGTTTGATAGGCGAAGTATAGGATGGCTTTTTCTTTGACTAAGTGAAAGAGCCAGTTCACCCTATTATCACACATTTAATCCCCTGGTTCCTGTCCTATGCTTGGAGAGGGCATGCATGGGTTTTCTTGTGAGAGGAGATTTTAGTTACATTTAGTTACATGTAGGTGTGTCCTAAGGCCTTTGACAATTTTTACATTAGAATGGATTTTGTGTTGTTATAATTCTTTAAAAAAATACCTTAAATGTATTTTACATAATTCTCTTATAAGTTTATATGTATTTTGCTTGTTTTCATGTTATTTGATCAAAATTTACAAGTTCAGGATAGTTAAAACAATAATAAACAGCTTTGAGTTTTGGGCAACTCTAGTGGGAGAGTGAAGCCCAGGTGAAAGTCAATTGCCTCTCATGGTATTAGCTGTGCGGCAGACCGGAACAGACTGGAACAGAAGTGTCAAGTAAACAACTTTGAGTTTTGGCCAACTATACCGCAGTTGGGAGTTTATAACTGCGCATGCGTGGACCTGTGGCGCGAATAGATTTCGGGGGTCAAGCGCGACTTTTCAGCCTATCAGGCTATCCCATATCACAACATGGCGGCGCCCACTGGACCTCTCCCGACCGCGGTATAGTGGGAGACTGTGGAACCCAGGTGAAAGTCAATTGCCTCTCATGTTATTAGCTGTGCGTTAGACTGGAACAGAAGTGTCAAGTCCCTTACATTCTGTTGTTATGGTGTGCCAAATGAGAAAAAAACTAGTTCACAATTTCAAATTTGTATAACATTTTTTCTCAATTCCAACATTTACAGAAGTTCATCAGACATGTTTGTCAGCATGGCGGCTATGTTTTTATGATATGCAAAGTGCCCAAAAATGACTTCAAAATTTGTAAATTCCAAGAAGTTTCTTTTCACTTTCAAGTTTTAGACAAGGTCATCAGACATGTTTGTCAGCATGGCGGCCATGTTTTTATGATACGCCAAGTGCGCAAAAACAACTTCAACATTTTTCATTTTCAGACTTTTCTTTTCACTTTCAAGTTTTAGACAAGGTCATCAGACATGTTTGTCAGCATGGCAGCCATGTTTTTATGATGCACCAAGTGCTCAAAAACAACTTCAAAATTTTTTTATTTTCATGAAATTTCTTTTTACTTCTAAGTTAAAGACAAGGTCATCAGACATGTCTTTCAGCATGGCGGCCATGTTTTTATGAAGCGCCAAGTGCACAAAAACAAATTCAGAATTTTTTATTTTCATGAAATTTTTTTTTACTTCTAAGTTTAAGACAAGTTTTAGACAAGGTCATCAGACATGTTTTTTCAATATGGCAGCCATGTTTTTATGATGCGCCAAGTGCTCAAAAACAACTTCAAAATTTTTTATTTTCATAAATGTTTTTTTTGACTTCCAAGTTTAAGACAAGTTTTAGACAAGGTCATCAGACATGTTTTTCAGAATGGGAGCCATGTTTTTATCATGCGCCAAGTACATAAAAACGACTTCAGAATTTTTGATTTTCGGGAAATTTCTTTTTACTTCCAGGTTTTAAACAAGGTCATCAAACATTTTTGTCAGCATGGTGGCCATATTTTTATGATACGCCAAGTGCCCAAAAATGACTTCAAAATTTTAAATTTTCAGGAAATTTCTTTTCATTTGACTTCTTAGACAAGGTCATCAGACATGTTTATCAGCATGGCGGCCATGTTTTTATGATGTGCCAAGTGCATAAAAACGACTTCAACATTTTTCATTTTCAGACTTTTCTTTTCACTTTCAAGTTTTAGACAAGGTCATCAGACATGTTTGTCAGCATGGCAGCCATGTTTTTATGATGCGCCAAGTGCTCAAAAACAACTTTAAAATTTTTTTATTTTCATGAAATTTCTTTTTACTTCTAAGTTAAAGACAAGGTCATCAGACATGTCTTTCAGCATGGCGGCCATGTTTTTATGAAGCGCCAAGTGCACAAAAACAAATTCAGAATTTTTTATTTTCATGAAATTTTTTTTTACTTCTAATTTAAAGACAAGTTTTAGACAAGGTTATCAGACATGTTTTTTTCAACATGGCAGCCATGTTTTTATGATGCGCCAAGTGCTCAAAAACAACTTCAAAATTTTTTATTTTTAGTTAATTTCTTTTCATTCCAAGTTTTAGAAAAGGTCATCAGGCATGTTTATCATGGCGGCCATGTTCTTATGATGCACCAAGTGCGTAAAGATGACTTCAAAAGTTTCAATTTTCAGGGAATTTACTTTTATTTCTTAGTTTTAGACAAGGTATTCAGACATGTTTATCAGCACGGTGACCATGTTTTTATGATGTGCCAAGTGCATAAAAACGACTTCAAAATTTTCGATTTTCAGGAAATTTATTTTTACTTCTAAATTGCAGAGAGGGTCATCAGACATGTTTATCAGCATGGCAGCCATGTTTTTATGATGCGTCAAGTGCATAAAAACAACTTTAAAATTTTTGATTTTCATGAAATTTCCTTTTACTTCCAAGTTTAAGACAAGGTCATCAGACATGTTTGTTATCATGGCAACCTTATTCTTACGATTTGCAAATTTTTAGCATGGTGACTTTGTTTTTATTATGTGACAAGTGTACAAGAACAAGTTCAAATCTTTAAAATCTCAAGAAATTTGTTCTCACTTTAATACAGTATCAACATAAGATATCCTTTTTTTCCTTACGAGTTCCTCTTTGCCATAAGAACCTCTTCTTTATACAAATATATGATTAATTTACAATTATCTAATTCAAACTTTAGTAGGTTTTTTTTTCATTAACAGGCGAAGAATCTCGCTATTTTAATAACGATTAATTTTTAAACGAGATTATACAGTTGCACTTGTATTTATTGGGCCATCCATAAATGACTCCATGCTGTTTTTGACCTTTTTTGACCCCCCATCATGTTTCATCATGCAGCCCTTCACCCCACTCTAGAAATGACGTCATATCAAGCAGACCCCCCCCCCCTAAATCAGAGAAATAGAATAAAAAAGAATTTTTTTTTTTGCCTGTCTTTTATTTTAACTGAAAATATAAAAAATATAAAAAATATGTCTTCAATATCCCAACCTAACCCAAAATTGTCTCTGAAATTCTTGAAATTGATTTTTTTGCAACATGATGTCATGCACCGCATAACCCCCCTCCCCCCCTTGTCATGTTTGACATGGAGACATGGACCCCCCTCCCCCCTTACTGTATGATGTCATTTATGGACAGCCCCTTAAATAGAATTATAGTTTTTGGTGGGGACCCCTCCAGTTAATAATGTCTTGAGTAATTTAACTCTATTTGTTATTAATAACTTGTTACACAATGTCATCTTCAGCAGACAAAAGGCATTGTCCTCCAGTTGTTGTTAGAATCAGGCATTGTGAGAAGCCCAAAGTGAGTTACATAACCAACTTACAGTCATGTTGCCTGTTTAATTTTATTGAGGGACGACCATTACTCCTGCAGGAGTAAGATTTTGTAGCTATTTTCTTTTCGTTCTATCCAATTTTATTTTGCTTTTTTTGAATCAGGGAATGTTTGTACAATGAATATGAAGAATGTAGAATGAATAATATTATATGAAATTTGGATAGTGATTTATTATAGAAAGCTTAATATAAGGATTAAAGTGCACTTTAATGATATTTTTAACTTTATGAATGCCTTAATGCATGCTGAGTATTCAGGTCTAATTCACAATATGTATCATTATGTGGGGATTCTTCTGGGAATTCTTCTGGGAATTCTTCTGGGAATTCTTCTGGGGATTCTTCCAGGGATTCCAACGAGATGGCAGTTCATTGCAGGGCAGATTCATAATTCATTTTCATACTTTTTATTCTTGTTCATGACTGGCCAGGTGTCCAGAAATTAGTTCCGAATTTCAAAAGGTTAATTCTTTTCAGAAATTTATACTCATTTTAAGTTATTCAACTGAAAACCAAAGTTTGTTTAAATGTCTCTATAATTTGCCAAGGTCTAGGCTTTAATTATGATAATAATTAACCAGTTACTGCCCTCTTTACCATGGTTGATCACAAAAAGTGTAAGGATTCCTGTAATAACATTGCTATAGACTCTTTTCTCAATATGCAGCTCTTACTTCTTGTGTGATCGATGGCTGGCAGTCGAGGAAGAAGATGGTCAAATCGAGCGAGTGCTGCCAGTTGCAGGAGCAGAACAAGTTCTTGACACAAAGAACCTCTTCTACACTAGCTCACGAAAGAAACTTACAAATGAACATCTCTGGGTATCGGTTTTTGCACGGCCCGAAAGGAGCAGTTTCACTCGTGCACAACGACTCACATCAGGAGTCGCTTTGCTGTTTATCACAATGATAGCCAATGCAATGTGGTACAGGGAACCTGGAGCAGAAGCCAATGACTCCAGGGTTGTTATAGGACCCATCATCTTGTCCCTAGATATTCTCTACATTAGTGTCATGTCCAGCTTGACTTCTATTCCTGTGAGCACCATCATCATACTGTTCTTCCAGAAAAGCAGACCAAAGCCCTTGAAGGTAAATATCCACTACATTACCACAAAGTATGATTCCATGATTTGTGTGGTTTCCCTTATCCAAGTCAAACATGGCACAACCTTCAGAAATGATCTAAGGTTGCAGAGAATATATAGTTTTTCTGTATTTTCTCTTGTTATTTTCAGGAATCAAGTTATATCTATGCTGACCTCAAGTTTTAGTTAATTATAGATATTAACTATGCCCATAGTTACACTTAAACCGCATTTAAACTAAGAATCTCTAATGCTTTTTTCTGAATGATAAAAAAAGTTGTCATTGAAACCCATGGTCAACAGACAATTCTTTTAAATGATACACTGCTATGAGCTATTTGTGAGTAATAAAGTTCATCCAAATTTCTATTGGACCTTAACAGAAACTTAATAGCAACTTTATTCATCTACCCTTAAAGCCAGGGGAAAGATCCACAGGCATGGAACCCCCTAAGTTCTTTGACAAGAAGAAGGAGGATCTGACCAAGGAAGAGGCGGTGGAGGTCAAGAAGTACAGGAGGAAGTACCCTCTGCCCTGGTGGTGTGCAGTGGTGGCCTGGGTGGTGTCCATACTGACCATTATTGCTGCTGCTTTCTTTATCATACTCTACAGTCTGGACTGGGGCAAGGTTAAAGCTGAAGGTTGGCTCTCAGCCTTCTTCCTCTGCTTCTTTGAGAATGTCTTCATTATTCAACCAGTAAAGGTGAGAACAATGAAGGGTCAGATCAAGGGGGACTTAATTAGCACCCTATACACCTACACTCTCCTTCTACAAGAAGAAGAGACAAAGGAGGTCTCTACTTAGAGGAGTCTAATTTCTACCCCCAACCTTACATGAGGCTCAACACTGAGACCTGCTTCTTCGAGGAGAGATTTGTGAACTGGTCTCACACAACGAAGAAGCAGGTCTCAGTATTGAGCCTCGTGTTAGGCTGGGGTAAGAAATTAGACTCCTTCAAGGAGAAGAGACCTCCTTTGTCTCATCTTCTTATAGAAGGAGAGTGTAGGTGTATAGGGTGCACCCACTGTTTTTTGATCAGTTCAAAAACAATTTCAATTTTAAACACATTTTGTACATAATATCAGGTGCTCTGCATTATTGTGAACCTGAACCCCTCTTGAACCCCTCTTGGTCTTTTTTCATATTTTTTTTTCAAATGATCATGAATTACATACAATTATCACTTGCACGGCCAATGAGAGGTGCGTATAAGGGGGCAGTGCGTATTGACAGGCTGTATGTACCACTCCTCAGTTCAAGTTTTTTTAACATGATTTATTACTTTGTTTGGGTGATAAAATATAGAAGACCCTTTTGGATCATCCTCGGGTGGCGGTATGTCCCGTGGGGATCGCACAAACCTCGAGCCTTGCCCTCAGTTCATGACTCTCTCCTATGGATCGTACGGCCACCCTCAGACGACTCCTAAGGGCCTTCCTATATTAGTGCCTATAATATACTGCCTGGCAATGCACAGCCTCCATTTTTAGTGTGGATCTCTATATTGATCATACTAGACAGTCTGGACCAGGGCAATCCCAAAGCAAAGAAAACCAAAGGACAAATAATTAAAATGGTACCAATGAATTCAGGTATGCGTAACAACTAACATCGTGGAGTTGTGCAATTAGCACTCAACCATTATAGAAAAAGCAGAAACTCGTAATTACCTTTTTCTCAAGAATTTATAAGGGGTCTTAGTTAAAAATGCTTTACAACAGAAGACTTAATATTTTGCTAATAAGACAAAATTGACAAAAACCAACATGAAAATTAGCAAAAAATCATCAGCTAATTGACGAGTCATTAGAGTTGTTTAACAAAGCTTGCCAGTTTATGTACAATTATGTAAGACAACATTGAAGTTAAGCATCCCTATCACACTTTAAACTCACAGAGGCAAAACGGTAAATTTAGCATTTATAATTGTATACATAATTACGAATGTACATATATAATTACAATTAAACCTCATAAAATCAAGAATACCAGGACCCATATCTTCATAACTGATTTAATTGATTTGGCTAATCAGGTGAAAAATGATTAGCATCTTATAATACCTTATTCTGTATTGTCACCAAAAGAAGTAATGTCATGGAAAAAGGATTTTTAAATGTAGTTACTTTGATCTATAAATAGAGTTAATAAGAATGAGACACTTATCAAATTTCGCCTGGTTAGCCTAATCAGTAAAATCAGCTTTGAAGATATGGCCCAAGGACTTAGTATAATCATCTGTTTCATTTTATTCATATTGTATTGTTGTCTCAATCATTTCATATCACAATCAACAAATTTTAAAAGAACTTATTAGAAAAAGTTGCCACTGATATTTTGTGCTAAAATTATTTTGACCAAGATGGAGACCAAGATAGTAAGACACATGTTTGCCCACTCTAACAGCTTCAAATAAAAGAATCATGACCAAAACCTTTCAGAATATATTTAGCATACTTACTTTACACTTGGAGTTTCCTCACCTCATTGTAAATTATCATGATAATGATTTGATAATAAAACTTTCCTTCCAATCCTTTTTCTAGGTCTTGGCAGTTGCCTTATTAGTTTCCTGCATCTTCAAGAAATTAGATGAGGAGGATGAAAAGAAAGAAAGCGCTCCACTGATGGATGATGAAAAGGAAAAACCTGCTGAGGATGCTGAGGGTATAGATATTTGTTTATGATTATGATTTTTATTAAACTGTACCATAATGAATGTGTTGAAACCAGGGCCGATATCATCGTGACTGATTTCCGTGATAAGGTTAATCAGCTGAAATTTGATTAGTGTCTCATAACGCCTGATTCTGTCTGTCACCAAAAGTAGGGACATCATTTCAAAATAACATTGGAACAATATTTTCAGGTCTAGTTACTTTGATTGGCAGACAGAAAAACTATGAATGAGACACTAATCAAAATTCACATGATTAGCCAAATCACTGAAATCAGTTATGAAAATATGGCCCCAGGAATGATGACAATAAAAAAATCCATTATGCTTATTTTGAAAACTAGTGAGGATATCAAAGAAAAACGTTATCGACAAATTGATAAATGTTTAGTTTAAATCCTTATTCTAATCAAAATTTATTCATACAGGTTTATACCTTGAGCAGATGGTTTTTACATTTTAATCCTTGTGAAGGAAAAGAATTGAGGTCTCTATAGAATCAATATATTGTCTTAATATTATCATGAAATTGTCATGACGTTGTTTTCTGGAATAAATCCATTGCCTTTACCAGTTTTCAAATTTGGCATGTTGACTACAACGCCTGCCAATTGGGATAAGGGCTTATTAAAGACAAATCATGTACCGTTACATTTTGTTTAAATTTGCTTCAGCGTGCATGGGTTCCTGTGATATTACTATGGAAAATGCACTAATAGTTATTAGTACCAAATTTGCCATAGTAAAAATCACATAGTACAATCACGCAGTTCCCAGCATAACTTTTTTTTATAGCAATTTAAGATAACTTCAGGTTTTTTTAAACTAGCCCCGGCTTTCATCTCTGCTTATAAACAGTATGTGATTGTTTGATTTCTTTCCCTTTTATACTATAGCAGAGGCCACTGAGGCCCCTAAAAACACAAGCCCAATGTCTGAGGCCGAACTGAAGCGGGCCCGCTACATAGGGCGGAGGGACAAGTTGGTGTGGAGGACATTCACAGAACTCATACTCTACAGCCTATTTCTGATTCTGGTAAGGTGCACTTATAAAGCCTGTATTCCACATGCCGATTTTGCTGCTGATTTTAAAAATCAGCAGCGAGAATAGAGATCAAATAGAAAATGTTATATATCATTAGAAAGTTCTAACAATTCTCTTTCAAATGATATATAGGATGTATGCTTTCATGCCATATTCTGAGAGAAAACCAAGCAAATATTTAATGCAAAATCAGCAGCATCAAAATCGGTATGTGGAATACAGCCTTTATTCATTGTCTGAAATGAAAATGTAACCCCCAACCACAAAGTGAGGCATGAGTTGCAGATATTAAAAATTTGAGCTTTCATAAGAAGGGATGATGTGTTTAAAAAAACATGAAGGGATTATGATTCTATAAGTATTAGAATGAAAGTTATGAAGGTTCAAAGTCTTGTACATGCATTGCATGAAAGCAGCTTTTCAGAGGAATATGACAACAAAGATATACCTTCTCTTTATGTCTGTGAAAATGTTCATGGACTTTATCTAAATATTAGCATTAGGAAAACCTATCTATGATAATACATGCCATATGCTAGGGAAGTAAGTTTTCAGATTTTTGTCTGATTTCAGACTTTTTCACATTGTCATCTCAAATGATAATTTTGAAAATTAATTTCTTAGACACTGTTAAAGCATTCTAAGATAATTCAGAGTTTCTTCCTGGGTTTTCAGATTATACATCCCTGTTTATCATTTTGTTCTTTGAAGTTTGTGACTAAAATGGTTTGTTTGTAAGTTTACCCTGTCATTTCTGTAGAAAACTCATTTTTTCTACTATTCCCCCTTCTTTTGTAACTTTCTATTGTTTAACTTATGCCTCATGCAAAGGTAAGGGATCAAATAATCATAGTGTGATTTTATCATGTGGTTTGTTAATTTCAAAATGTCCAGTGAGACATTTTAGATGATGTTTGAGTTTACATCTGAATTTTGGAAGGATTTTGGGTCTATTATAACTTGGAGCAAAATAATCTCCCTAACACGGATGGCTGATTTACTAGTATTTTAGGCACCTGTAGGTTAATTTTGACTGATTTTGTAGACACAAACTCAGGAAAAACTATAAAAAAATAAACAAATATTTGCTTTATTTCTATGCGAAATGAATGAAATTTGAAACCAACTTAGAATATATTAGATATTTATAAGTATGTAATGGAAAAATAGTGAATGCTAGTTTTCCATCATTTTAAACCAAAGTTATGCCATAATTTCTCAAAAAATATCTATACTTAAGCATTGTAACATGTCTACATATTTCCCAGATTGCACCTTGATCTAGGCTAGTCTGCAGGTACAATTCAACAATTAAGCCATCCGTGGTTGGGAGAATTCTGTTTAATTTGCTCAATTTAACCTTTGCTCTTTGATTGCTGGTTACATCACATGAAATAAAGTGTTTAAAATCTGATGAGAATTGTAATTGTAATTGTTAAAGGTGTACCTAGCATTTTGATCTAACCTGTCAATTGGTTATGATTAATTGCAGATCCAATGTGGGTGTGTGAGGTAACATAGTTAATTGTTCAGTGGCCTGTTGCACAATGACCGATCATAACATCAAACACATGAATAACATCTTAAGTATATATGCTTAAGATGTTATTCATGTGTTGACAATGACGTCTGAGTTACAATACCTTTGTTGCATAACCTCTATAACTTCTGTAAAATGTCACAGCAGCGATCAAAGTGGCCAAAGAACACAATGGTTGTTTACCTACCAATTGCTGTTATGATTGGTATTTTGCAACAGGCCACACTGTGGTCCATGACATAATCAAGGAGGACTTAGATTTGGGTCTTGCAAGAGTGCTAAGACTAAGGATGGCTTGGTGCAAACTCTCCCTGTTGTGCACAAAATCCATCATCAATTTTCACCCACTTTTAATCATTTTTTCTGGGCTGAAAATTGAGGGTGATGTACCTGGCCTGGGGTAGTCTCACAAGCAATAGGGAGTTTCAGATACCACAAATCATCTCAATACGTCAACGTATCTGCAAACTACCCATTCACATATACATAAGGGTATAATTGTACAATGTGGTAATGATAATGAAAGGGTGTTGCAGGATACTGTTAAAATAGTATAGTTACAAAGAGATAATTTTGAAATATGTGATAAAACTTTAGAAAAACGATACATTACTTTTACGCTACGTCAAGCCGTGGCGGATCTGAAACTCCCTAGTGATTACTTCGTGAGACACTCTGAACTCAGGTCCCTCATAATGTTCTATATACTTGTAGGTGATGTACCTGGCCTGGGGTAGTCTCACAGGCAGTGACTATCTGATGAGACGTTCTGTACTTGGCATGCTCAACTCAAGAGCCACACAGGACTTCATGGCCATAGAAAAGGTGAGGTTTCAAGAGTGAAAACATAGATCTATATTATTCTGAAAATGCAAAGACTTAACTGCTTTTGTGTATTTCGCATGGAGTACATACACTCTTCTGATTCAATTGAATTTAAATATCTGCCTTATTATCTAAAGAGGTAATTAAGAAAGATATAATTAGTTCATGCAAGAATACTTATCATCTCATTCAAAAGTCAAAATACCTATCCTTATAAAAGTATTTTAATTGCATTAGAACCGTGTATAGATGTTTGTATTATCAAAAAGTATTCTTTAACTTTATGGATCTTGCTAGGAACTTAGTCTTGCCTATACTTTATATTAATCATTAATACTTGGCAACATGCTTAAACTTACTCTTGCAGTACAGTATCTTAAATAAAATGAGGCATGGTTAAATCCAGACTAAATTACTGAAAGACGTAGACGTGGCTATCTGGTGTTGTTCACAGCAACCGCATAAATGACCAAGGTTGTCGGGCTGTGTTTCTTCAATACCCACTTTAATCTTTTATAAAAAGAAAAAAAAAATACAAATTTGAAAGAATTGTTTTTTATATATATATAAATTTAACAAAAATGAAAATTTGAAGAAAACTAATTTCTTTTAAATTTGACAACTAAATCATGTTTGAAATGTGTAATTCTACGTACGACCAATAATCTTTTTTTGCTTGCAGGTGAATGATGGTAACAAGATGTGGTACTGGATGAAACATACGCTGATCCCCAACATGTACTGGCAGCAGGAGTACACAGGGGCGGCCACCCCCCGCTGGGCCCGGGTCTACATCAACGACAGGAGCTCAGTCAGGCTGGGTACAGTCCGACTGCGCCAGATAAGGATACAACCAGGTAAAGCCCCATACCCGCTAGGACATTTTTGGTTTGGGGGCGTCTTCTAGTGGTTATTGGTAGAGTCCGCCCCCAAAGCCTTACTGTCGGAGGTTTTTCTATTGTGTAAAATCAACAGGCGTGAAAGTGGTGCTAATTGGACCCTTCACCCTCTCCCCTCCAATCTCCCCCTGTCCCTGCCCCTGATTGGTCAAGGCAGTCCCCTCTGGTTGGCCCTGATTGACAGGTGAGGGTGGTGTGGGCTCCACCCCACCCCCTGCTCACCTGTCAATCAGGGCCAGCAACGACCATACACACACTCACCCCACCCTTCCAGCTCCCTCGATATGTCCACTGAATAAAAAGTATGCGATGACCCTTGTCAGGGCACCCTGACTGACCAGTACTGCCCTGGTCACTCCAGCTCAGCACACAGGTGGAGAAGGACGTTCAATTGCCCCCCTCTCCCCCCCCCCTCCCCTTTCCCTGCCACCGCCACTGCGCCGGTGGGGGTGGGGGTCGGGGTGGGTTGGCGGGCGGACAGAGCAGGCGGTAGGAGGAGAAGGACGTTCAATTGCCCCCCTCTCCCCCCCCCCCCTCCCCTTTCCCTGCCACCGCCACTGCGCCGGTGGGGGTGGGGGTCGGGGTGGGTTGGCAGGCGGACAGAGCAGGCGGGAGGAGGAGAAGGACGTTCAATTGCCCCCCTCTCCTCCCCCCCTCCCCTTTCCCTGCCACCGCCACTGCGCCGGTGGGGGTCGGGGTCGGGGTGGGTTGGCGGGCGGGCGGACAGAGCAGGCGGTAGGGGTGGTGGTGGTGGTGGTGGTGGTTGGGGGGGGGGGGGGTCCGAGTGGTCCAGGTTGCAGGCAGGGTTGTAGGTAGGCCTACGGGTGGGGATGGAAATGAGTGGGGAGGGAGGTAGTGGGCGGCGGGGGGGCTAGTGGAGCAGACAAGTCGGTTTTGCCCCCCCCCCCCCCCAGCCTAGTTTATAGATGATTATTTTTCGCCACCAAAGCAAGATTTTTCAGTCCAGAGGACTGAAAAACATAATTTCTCTTGTTACACAGTTGGCCGACGAATTGCCGGTATAATTGGCCGATTCTGCCCCTAGAAGCCGCCGATTTTACTGGCGGCTGAGTTCAAACCTGCACATTCCAATATACTATATTTACAGGCGACCATAAAGGGCCATACCCACTACACGATTTCGGGTCGGGCGACGGCGAGTAGCGCCGGTGCTGGCGTCGGTGTACTCGTTGGCGGCGACGGCCGACGGGTACGCCGACGGGTACGCCGATTCTGTGTGGGTATTGGCACCAAAGTGGGCCGACGCCGTCGCTGACGCCAGCACCGACGCCGACACCGATTCAGCAAACCGTCGCCTAGTGGGTATGGGGCTTAAGATAGATTTATACGAAGAAGTGTTTTATACTATGCATTTTAATTAACAATAGATGCTATACTAGAGCGACCATCCTTAAAGCCATTATTACACTACGCGTCAGGACTATGGTCCCGTTGGGTCCCAACTCCCAATGTGTCTGACTCGCATTATTTTACAATCATGTTTGTCAAATCCCACCAACGCAAACTAGTTTCCCGACGCGACCCAATGCAAATCCCAACATGAAACATGTTTTCTGTATTAGTACCCTAAAACATGCAACCCAATGAAAATATTATGTGGCTTTAATTAATATGTTTGTAAAATGATGCAAATACAAATGCATTTCTCATGCCGATTGTGAAAAAATTGCAAATCTAGTGCCCAATGCCACTGCTAACGCCAATGCCAACGCCAACGCCAATGTGTCACCCAACGCCAATTCTGACACAAACCTTTTTTTAATATATTACACTTTGCCTTGGTCTTCCAGATTCGTGTTTGCTATTCACATTGGCAAATACCCATATGAAAAGGCCCTAATGCGTACCAGCTAACGCCTAGTGTAATAATATAGCCTTTTGTGAAATCCTTAACATTTCTCAAAACTTAATCCTGAGACTTTTTGTGTTTTTTCTCAAACAGAGCGTTGCCCGGAGGTGCTGCACGTCTTGTCCTACCCCTGCCGCCCTGACTACGGCTTCTTCACCCAGGAGGACCGACACTTCACCCCCACCTGGGACCGACTCATGCCCAACAAGACCGGGCTAAGGCTGTCCCGCCTGCAGAAGGCCTTCACCTTCAGCACCTTCATAGAACTCCAGGTGAGAATATATTTTTTGATTATTTATTGTCAACTTCATATCAAAGCCCCATAGCCACTAGGCGACGTAACTGTTGACGGGCAACGGGCGACTGGGAGAATGACCGGTCAAGTTGGTGGGTGACTGGGTTATAAGTGAATCACCCAGCGACAGCCCGTGGGTATGGTCTGATTTCTAGGGGACGAGCGACGGGAGCGCCCTCAAAATGGCCGGTTAAATATCAAACTTGTTGAATATCACAGTTGTCACGATGACGACAGCCCCTCTCCCAGTTGCCCATTGCCCGTCAATGGTAAAATTGCCTAGTGAGTATGACCCTTTATACTACAGTCATGGGATCTTCCATGTTTAACTGAGAGTACTAGTTTGTGTTTCAAACCTTTTGTAAAATTTGCCTTTGTTATGGCTGTCTGTTCATTGTGTGATGGCTGATTCTATAGGTAAATTCCCCAGGAAAGTGGGCTCTCCAAAGACTTTTCAGACGTTGACATTGGATTCATAGATATCACTTTTATTATGTGTCTGGGGTTGTGAAAAGCAAAACAAAAGACTACGGGGGAAAAACCACCACGTGCATTTCAAACCTAGCACTGAACTTGAGAGTGGATTGTATGTAGTCGTTTGTCGAGTTGCTTTAAACTCCAAAGCAATCGCCGTTCTATATTACCATTATAGATGATATTTTTCACAATCTCAGGGATGGATCCAGGGGGGGCTGGGGGTCCTGACCCCCCCCCCCCCCCCCCACCTTTTGCTGAAGCCCCTAAACTGCAAAAACAGGGGAAGACGTCGCTTGCATATACATGCACGAATGCACACCATTTTTGTACTTAACCTTTATGCTGAACCCCCCCTTTTCAAAAATGCTGCATCCGTCCCTGAATCTGTGCCTTATCTCCTCACAGAGCATCCCTTATCTGGGTGTTATCAACACGTACGGAGGAGGTGGATACGTGGCTGAGTTGGGTGACAACCCATCCGCTGCCCTCTCCCTTCTGGAGCAGCTCAGACAGAGTGACTGGGTGGACAGAAAGACTCGGGCCGTGCTCTTTGAGACCACCATATACAATGCCAACGTCCATGTGTTTGCCTCTATCATCTGCCTCTTTGAGTTTGGTGCAACAGGTTGGTTTGGATTTTTTTCATTTGTTATCTAAGGTAAACGATATGTGTGATATTAGAGCTGAGGCATTATTTTTTCATGTATATTAGGATTTCTCTTTAAGGGCTCTTCCATTAAGTACATACTTTTCAAAAATACCAGACCCACTACCCCAGCCTCAATGGGCTAACCTCGATCGACCTCTTTATTTTCTTTTTGGCCATAATTATGACAATGATCATGTTTAATGGCGAACGTATTTAGTTGCCTACATGTACAGAGTTTTAGTGCCATTTAGGGAGGGTTCGAATTATGAAAGGATCAACCCCAAGGTTGCAGTACATATACTTATCAATTAAGCTCATTATCAGTTCGGATGAAAATCCTTGAAATATGACATTAATCAGTGTTTGGAGACACTATTAAGTGCTCATTTGGTCTCCCCCATTAGTTAGAGAATCGACATACTTCACGTTTGTCGTGATATTTGTGTAGATTGTACTAGGATTAGGCCTATTATAACCTAACCAAGAACTAAAACTAACCTCTTAATGATGTGTATCATGCAGATAATTTCTTGATACCTTGGACTTTTTTAACATACCTAGTAATACATGACTTACTAATAAGTGCAAATTCATTTTCAGAAGAGTCTTCTTAAAATGTCTTTGATAATTGGTAAAAGTAGACACCATTATTTTGCACCATTACCCACACCATTATTGTTAAAATCTTCCTGTCCAAGTCCATTGCGTACCTGAGCCAAAGGGGGACGGAAGGTGGGTCTGACATGTTTTAGAATGTGTGTAGGCAGGCCCACATCCAGAACTTTTCATGGGGGGTGACCATTTCCAAAAGTGGACTTTCTAGAGGTAAAATAGCTAAAAACCAGGGTATTTGTCAATTGTGCCCTTAGTGTAGTGACATATTAGCTGGTGACGTATTTTGCTATGTTTGAACATAATCCAGCAACATTATTGGTCACCCCATGAATC
Source organism: Lepidonotus clava (assembly GCA_936440205.1). Taxonomy (NCBI): domain Eukaryota; kingdom Metazoa; phylum Annelida; class Polychaeta; order Phyllodocida; family Polynoidae; genus Lepidonotus; species Lepidonotus clava. The sequence goes on from OW387138.1 coordinate 15,392,291, forward strand.
AGCCATGCTCATCAGAGAGCTGTAAAGGACAAGAGACGGTTTTTACAGGGTTAGCAGAGGGCTAGCAGGGGTAAGAGGTTTTACAGGGGAAGCAGAGGGCTGAGATAAGAGGGGAGGAGGGAAAACTAAAATATTGGTTTTTCAAAAAGTGAACCTGGCCAAGCTTGGGGGTAGCTCATACTCCACATCAACCCCCCCCCCCCCCCTGGATATGGGCGTGGTAGGCCTACATACTTAATGGCAGGTCACAAATGAACATTACGTCAATAATTCTGATCCTATACATTGCTATCATTGCTATTTGCTGCCTAACAGCATTGTAAGCATGTTTGTGACAGGTGTTTCTTTGTTTGTATGAAATAGCCAATGGTCATACTTTTCATCATCACAAAGCTCTATGAAAACGTCATGACTTCTTTAACTCAATCAGTTGACAGACTTCCCAGCCAATCAAAATGTAATATTCCATGGCAATACAAGGTTGGAAATTATGGGTTGGCTGACAGGCTTTAGCATTGGTTCCTATGGATGAAAAGCTCTTATGTTATGATTGGTTGAGTTTCTCACACACTAGGAGCAATAATTATGTCAACCAATTTGTTATCATTTTTGTCATTTTATACTATTGTCTTTGGGAGATCAACCAGAAAGTAATTGTAGTAATATTTCACGATCGGTTCTGAAAGTTTAATTTTAATTCTGATGCAAACTGAGATGAGCAACAACCGACAAAATTAGAATCCAACCAAAACCACTTTTGTATGTGATATCCCTTAAAGTTATACTCAATGCCCCGCCCCCTTATGGGGGATTCCTCTCCCAACGATGTGTGTGTGAAAAGAAGGGTTATGTCTCAACATTCTGGGTAAGCGCTTTGAGTTGGATCCAAAGCTTGTATCACACCTCCAGGTCGATTATATGCAATGTTTACAGAAAGAAAATTTCTTTCCGAAAACATTGCATCTTACATATCATTAGACAGGGAATGAAAAGACCTTTCTTGTGATATATAACATGTCTATACTTAACTTCTCTTCCTATACCAATTTTCAAATGTGGCAGCAAAATCAGCATATATGGACTTATGATATATGTTGTAAAGTATAATTGCATTTCTCCATAATAGGTGCTGTGTTGCCCCGGATCAACATTGACACTTTCCACGTGTACGCTGACGTCGGTACTAAGGGAACAGTGACCATCATCCTTATGGTCATCTTCGTTATCGTCCTTCTCTATCTCATTGTGCATGAGGCCCTAAAGATCAAGTCAGATGGAAGGTAAGTCTAATTCCTTGAGAGATTATTTTAAATTTCTTTGCATTTTTCAGGACCTCTGGCACATCATATAAATAACACACAGAGATAATTATAATAATAACTAACATTTGGGTTTATGGAAACGTCACTGTTGTCCAAAAATCGACTATTATAATCGTCCCCTTTAAAATGCTGATCCTTGGCTACATCTCTGAGATATTTATATCAAGCAGGCTGCAGCAGGTTGAACCAGGCCCGTCCACTTTGCCAGCTAGCTCACCCCTTATTCCTATGATATCAACATTTGAATAAAAATGTTCATCATACTTGATTCACAGTAATTTTCCTAGTAGTATTACCCAAAACTAAACTTTATAAGCTTTTACTTTCAGTATGATGTTAAATGTGTAGTTGTAGGACTGGAAAGCAAAAATGGCATTTTCCCATAGGGAACAGTGATAAAGCCCTTCAGCTTTGCCCACAATGTCCAACCCTAAAATCACAAAAACATACCTAATTTTGGTTCACTTGAAATGGAGATAATTATCTAATTGAGAGAAAATAATAATTCATCCTCATTTAACAACACCTTATTGACTTAGAAAAAACAAGTACTAACTCATTCGGAAGCTCTATGAGCAACCGGCTGACAGCAGGTTGAAATAAGCTGTCAGCAGGCTGCAGCAGGCTGTCAGCAGGTTGCAGCAGGTTGTCAGCAGGCTGCAGCAGGCTGTTAGCAGACTGACAACTGGCTGTCAGCAGGCTGAAACAACCTGTCAGCAAGTGATCAACAGGCTACAACACAGGGGCGGATCCAGGAATTTGGGAAAGGGGGGCGCCCATATTATAAAGGGTCCTCGCCACCACACCAGGGTCTCGAGTTTTACATTAAAAAAATCTAAATTTGGTCCATAAAAAGGGGGGTCGTGCACCCCATGCGCCCCCCTCTAAATCCGTTGGTGCAACAGGTTGCAAAAGACTCTCAGGAAGTTGAAACAAGCTGTCACAGGCTTGAAATAGGCTGTCAGCAGGTTTCAGTAGGTTAAAAATGCTACAGCAGGCTGGCCACAGGCTCCTAAAGGCTACAGAAGGCTGAAACAGGTTGCAAACAGGCTAGAACAAGGCTGTCAACAAGTTAAAACTGTCTATCAGGATGGTCAGCTGCGACAGGCATTTAGCGGCATTCATTTACCCCCTGGTCGCTTCCAGCTGAGAGGGTCTATGAATGCTGTTATAAGGTGGATGTCATAAGCAGGGACAAAACCATGGCACTCCAGGGGGGCGAAATTAATGTGTGATTTCTATTGCTTTTTTATTTGTTTGCTTTATTGATGTGACCTGTGCACTGTTGGATATTAAAGCCATGGCAGATATACCAACTTGACCCGTTTTCCTAAAACAGACTGGTTTGATTGTGTGACGTTCCTTGGTAGGTCGGGGTTTCCGATTCCTACAACAGAGGGACGTGGGGATTGTTTCGGGTCTCAGCCGGACGGGGAGTCCGAGCAAGAAGCCGAGATGTGAGATTTAGAGTCGTGCCTCGCGCACGAGGGGGTTTGAGCAGGTCAATCGGGAAATCGGTATTCGTCGACAGGGGAGGGGTGTCTCGGCCAGGCTGGACCGAGGGGCCTCAGCCACCGGGCGCGGGGTATGGGCACTTCTGCCAGCGGGCGGAGGACTGCGGAGGAGGAAAAATGGTAGGGACGGGTGCAGGCCGTTTCCTTTGTGCCGGCACTCTCTTCGGGGCCCACTGTGGACGATCTACCCTTGTTCTCGTCCAGCGGGGGTGTCGGGCCGACGGTCGCCTATTGTTTGCTAGCGTGGGGCCGAGCCAGTCGCGCCTTCCTACCCCCGGTCCCTGGGTTTTCGCTCCCTATTTCGGGTCCTCGTGCCAGTTCGGTCCTCCATCTTCGGGACTCCATCCGGGCCACTTTCGGGCCTTCGTGCCTTGTTTTGGGCCTTCGGGACCCCGTCCTAAGTTTCGCCTAATTTCTTCTAACTTTTGCTATTTTACTTGTACTTTCTAGTCGATTAGCCTGTATTGGATCATCTTATGGGTTACCATAGGAAGAAGACACATGTTGACACAAGGAGTACTGCGAAGGAACTCTTTTATTCTTGGGCCTCACCGCCCCTTTTATAGTCTAGTGGCCAGCCCTGATTGGCTGTTTCTGATCACGTGGTTACAAATGACGTCACTTCCGGTTTACATATCACTTCCGGTTTACATATTTCGGGTTTCGGGCTTTTACAATTTTCGGGCCTTTCGGGCCTTTCGGGCCTTTCGGGCCTTTCGGGCTTTTCGGGCCCGTTACAAAATATACTTTACTCTGTCGCACCGTCTTACTTTTTATATTTCGACCTTGATAATTGATGAATAGGCATTCATCACAATTGGTTAGTCATGAGGTGCATTTCTCAAAATAGACTAATTCAGTTGATATAAACTGGTTTTGCTGGTTCTTTGTGGATAATTAGTTGGCAAATTCATTTTCCTTCAGTGCGATAAAGATATCACATGAATGGAAAAAAATTGCCTTTGTGGATAATTAATTGCACTTTATTTGGATAGGCATTATAAAGGGCAAAGACAGGTAACTATTCACTGCTATCCGCCAATTATATGAAAAGTTATAGCTGAAACTGGGACTATGTGCATGACATCATTATAAGCACCTGAGGAGGTATTACAGGATAAATTATATTGAATGAACTACTTACAGTGATAAAAAATTGATAATTATGTTTATCACAAATACTTTCAAAGCACCTAACGTACTGTATATCGTTAGACCAGACCGCCTCAATAGGGAGCTCTGCTCCCAAAATCCGTTTCCGTTTGCTTGTTAATTAAATGTCTTTAGCTACAGGTACTCAATTATGTATTTGTTAGGAAAATAATGATATACAAGAACACATATTAAATAGAAACATTTTATTGACAAATTGCTGCCCATAAAACCTAGGCCTAGTAGTACAGGTAAGGGTCCTCAAAATCAGAAAGAAAAACAGTACAGGTATTCCTAAGAAATTCATGTAAAATGAACCATTCTGTTAAATTAAGATAATGCATCAGAGAAATAAACTAAAGCCTGTGTTCCACACGCCGATTTTGACTCTGGTGATATTATATATTTTTGTATTTTCTCCAGGAATATGACAAAAAAAGCATAGGGGCCTAAATCCTATAATCATTTGAAAGGAAATTAGAAACCCTTTCACATGATATACAACTTTATTTCTACTGCCGTTTTTCGAAATCAGCAACAAAATTGGCATATACTGGAATATAGGCTTTAGCGAGTTCCTAGTAGGGCGAATATAGGATTCCCCCCAAACAATGAGAGGGTTATATAGTCTTAAGGCCGTATTCCACATACCGATTTTGATGCTGCCGATTTTCCATTTGGTTGATTTTCTCTGAGAATATGATATGAAACCATACATGTTATATATCATTTGAAAGAGGATTGTAAGGCCTTTCTAATGATGTATAACACTTTTATAATTAACTTTATTCTCATTTTTAAAATCGGCAGCAAAATCGGCATGTGGAATACAGCCTTTAGTCCTGAGAAGTCATGGATGTGTGTGCATGCGCGTAGTTCACCAAAAGGATTTCTGAAGGCAGTCACCTCTCCTCAAGGCATACTTCAATTCATACTTTTTTTCAGTTGCTTACATAGTGAGGTAGGATGGTATGAAACTCCAGGGTTAACATTTCAATGGGGTGGGTGTTCTTTAATATAATATGCTAATTAATCTAGTAACTGTTAATAATACATCAAACCCTCAGAGGAATATCACTGTACACACATTTTCATGAAACTGCACAGAGAACATAGATACTATTATGTATTGAGAGTGGATATATGGAAAAGTGGACTCAGGTTACTTTCAATCTAAATGGAGAGGTTTTATTTCCTTAAATCTTCATATATTGATCTGGCTTGAAAAATCTTCTTAACATTATAGGGGGTGGAGCCCACTCAGAGTGAGGCTGGGCCCTGAACATGTATAAACAATACCAATAAGGTAGGAACATGTATAACTGGGCACATGTAGTATAAGACATTACAGATACCCTATTCCCAACTCTTTAAGCCTGAGCCAACACGAACCTATATCCAAATTACATGGTTCAGGTCTATCCACTAGCAGTCCACCACACCATTAATAAAGCGTATTATGCACTATTTTAGGTTCTCAAGTCCAATTATTGATGGCGGTCCTTGAGGCTGCTCTGGACTTATCTTGTTCCTAGGTTTCATGTGAAGCAGTTTCCTAAATGCAGCATTGAAGTCACTACTCCTATAGGCATAGATGACAGGATTTAACCAGGTGTGAGCCCAGTAAAGCAGGACAGTAAATTTCTCCAGCTGTAGCATCTCCAGGGTCCTATTGTTCTTTAAGATCCCACCCACAATACACTGAGGGGTAAGGCAAGCCAGGTAGGTCCCAAGGACGATGAAAATCATTTTGGCGATTTTCTTCTGGTTGCGATTTTCCGAAGCTTCGAATGTGTCGTGGCAATGGTTCTGTGCCGCAATCGCCCTTCCCTGCTTCCAAGCAATTTTGCCGATTGCGATGTAGATTCCAATGCATATGAGGGTTATAACCGTCAATTGCACCATGATGACATTTGTGTACAAATGCACTGGAAGGATGACAGATGCTTTGCATGGCATGCCCATTCTCAACTCTTGTGCTACTGATACACTTGTTATCATTTCAAGCAGAGTAAAAAACCAGTTAAAACTTATAACTATAGCTGTCCTGGCTGGTGTTACCCACATAGGATAATGCAAGGCATGGGCGATGAAAATATACCGATCAATCGCTATCCACAGAATACTCAAAGCATTGCACCCAGATACACTCAAACTGAAAGTCTTCTCTAGTAAACAAAGTGGGATAAACACTGGATAATTCTTCAAAATGTCCACAGCAACAGCTAGAAGACCCAAGAGTCCTCCTATCAAATTAACAACAGCCAGATTGCAGATCAAATATGCAGCGTTATTTTTCAGTTTTTCCACTTTTATCACAGCCATAATGATTAGTGAATTGCCGAAGACAGCAAAAGCTGTCCACAGAATGCGAATGGTGTAATTAAAGGCAATGATCCCAATTGAAACCTGTGGTTGACTTTCCAAGCTGTCATTTTGTTGGGCCCCCTCATTGGTTGAGCTTAGGTTGATATCATTCCACGTCCGATTTGTATGTGACATGTCCATTGTGAACGTCTAGAAAGAAGTAAGGACACAATATGTTATAATCTAGCTGATAATGCGTTTAATTGTTGTATTACACTAAAATCTCCAATATCCTATATTTCAAAACTGTTATTTGCTGAATCGAAGGCATTGCTGTCAGAAAATCAGTCGAGGCTGCGATACAATTTATGTACATTAACATAGAATATAGATAGAATCCATGTTAAATATGAAGTATGACAGTATGATAATACAAAATCATATTATGATTGAAATTGTAAATGAGGTTGACATACAATGAATAAACCATTAGTGTAACAACTATGGAAAATGATAAACAGTATGCACAATATATTAACTTTCCTTGCCACCCAGGGATTTTGGCCAATGGAGCAAAGTTTCCACTGGCAGAAGGGCCGATCCAAAAGATAAAACTAAATCTGTTCCCCTTTGCTTTCGGTTAAAGTACCTTCCTTCTCTGCCACGAATAACCTATACAATTACTATCCAAATGAAAATCTTTTAACAACATTATGACTGAATTTCGAAATCCACCAAAATTCAGTTCTAAAATCTTCCAGGAGCTCTTAACCATATTCTTTTAAACTAAATATGTATCTTAAAACACATATCGGTATTTCTTATCCCAGAAATAATAAAGCAGCTGACAAAGGAGAAGTAATTCTGTACAAACCTCAGAAATGATCCATGCTTTCTTGCTTAGTTCCTCCATCGAAATACCCGGGAGCTATTGGTGAATAGTCGTATATATAAGATAGTAGCTGCACGTGTGTCTATTATTAGTTATATGCTGAACGAGCTCTGATTGGTCAGTGCTTGTATCCATGGTGATGTTCTGGTGTCGCACGTGGCGGATCGTACCTTTAATCACATGTAAAAACACATGAATATTGCCTACATGTCAAGTCGTTTCAAAAGTTAATGCACACGAGCTAGTATAGGTCTCCTATCATTTAGCCAAAGCGACCCTACATAATTTAAAGACAAACTGAAAATCTTACATTTCATACGTTTCACTCACTTTCAGGTTTGATACTTGATGTTTGAGTCCAACTGGAAAGAGTCAGCAAGTTTAACGTTCTTAAAAGCGATGAGTTCTTACCAAAGTGCCATCGGCTTATTTTGTGTGGGAGGATTTCCGTTGATAATGATTAGAAATTGATGAAAATACGTCACATGCCCTGAAAAAGGCTTAGCGTCATTCTCGTGTTCGATTAGCAAATGGTTCTTTTAACAGTTTATCTAGAACATCATTGATAGATATAAATTTAAGTAATATTGTACACAGCGAAAACCCGAAGCATCTCATGCAATCGTAGACAAAATAACATTTTAATTTGGTAAATTAAAACCTTATTACATACTTTAACTTCTGAATGGCTCAAGTGATGCGTTTAGGCAATTAGGAACAGTGTTTAAATGCACTCTGCATTGTGTGGCTTTTATTGGGTATGTTACTTGCATAGATTTACACCAATTCCAGCAATGTCCAGCAATGCAACTTGGAATGTGTGTCTCCCCACACAGAAAGGATGCTCCGAGGGGGATATATCTTAAGCTCTACAGGTTATATTAAGGGAGATATGGGTAGATTTGTGAAAAATGGGGATAAAAATGTCTTAAACCAACTTTTTGTGTAGAATTCAGTCATCTTACTCTAAACATTCCATTTTGTTTGAAAAACATTCTATTTGGAATGTTAATAGAATGTTTTTTCCCCAAATATTACCAAACATCAGATGTTTGGTTACCATAGAAACAACAAAATTTTGCCAATTCTGTCAAAAACTGTTACTCATTTGGAAAAGCATGACTTGATTATATTACCCGTCCAAACTAAAAGAGCTTATCTGTTGTAGAACAAAAGTTATAAGCTTAATAGCTTTTATGACTTTTTGTTAATTTATGGAGAAAATTTTATTTCATTATTGAATATTTAGGTTGTCACCGTACTAATTTGGCTAGCAGAGATGAATATCCATTTAAAAACCTAAAAATAGCCTAAAATAGCTATTTATTTGTTTTTCTATAAAATCATTGAAATGTTTATATTAAAAGTATTTTGACAATTCTATGTTATTCCTGAGACCCTTCCAATAATTTGGATGCATAATATGCCTATATACACCCTATATTGAAATAGTGACAGAAGAAAATGTAATGTATGTTGCAAATATCATTTTTAGGCAATTGCAAAGTTTTCTCAAAATTAGTCATGTTTCCCAATTTCTCCCTTGAAGACTATACATTTCAGCCAATTTTCTATACCATTTATGAACTCTGCATATATCATTGAATCTTTTTGCAAAATATGAATTAGATTGAGGAACTTTCAATTTTTGGATATCTGGAAAATGGCGCCATTGTCCTTAAATGCAAACCAATTGTGTGTTTTTTTTGTTGTTTTTTTAATTAAAAAAATCTCCCTCAGGGTAACCCCCTGGTCTTCCAGATGATACATAATCAGTGAATATACAATTTAAGTGGAAAAGAAATAGAAAATATCAAGAGGTTACAATAACAACAATTATGTGTTGGCACCTACATATAATGCAAGTGCTTTCCACCGCATAGTGGAATATGCCTATAACAATCTCCGTTATTTGCAATACTTTTAAATTTTCGAAAAAGAGGGAATAGTATTAACACCACATACTATTAATCAATAGGGTTTCCTTATTGCTGATTCACGTTCCACAAAAACGTGCGGCTTTTCCAATTAGGCCTAAATTTCAATCGGGATGTTTTGATTAACGCTTTTCACTGATTCTAATGTATTGCAAGTGACTCCTGAATGACGTTATTGCATTAGGACCAATGAATAGAACTTATTTTTCTTTGCCTGTATAGGCCTATGTGTCACTTTCAGGTGGACCTGGTTTGGCCAGTTACAGAAAGCAACCTTATGTTCATTGATACCATTTATGAGAATAGTGTCATAAAAATGCGTGTGCGTGTGTGTGTGCGTGTAAACAAGTATATGTTTTGTGTGTATTTAGGTAAGGTTATTCCAACAATTTAATGAACGAAAATGTCTTATATGTTTTATAAAATTAAGAATTTCTCTACAAATCCGTAAATTGACATTAGTCACAATACATCTTTACCCTGCATGTTTTCATGTCACATAATGCTTCAAGATTTAAACAATTCCATAGTTTTATATTTTCAGGCAATTCCATTGCCCAACCATAAGTAACATTAGGCCTATGTGTACAGAAAAAAGACAATGAAAACGAGAACCGGTGTGCATGTATGGCCCCCTGCCATATCCCTATGCAAAATTAGACCTATAAGACCTTTATGTTTTGTAAATGGGACCATTAAGGTTCATTAAAAGCATAGGATATGTCACCTTTCCAAAACCTTTGCAAGATCTTTGATGAATTTTAAAGGTCACCTGGAAAAGTTTTGTAAAGGTCTTGTAAAGGTGACCTTTCTATTACCTTTACCAACCTGGCCCCATTTAGAAAACCTTAAAGGTCACAATATGGGCTCCAGTCGACTGGCGGGTAATAAAATATAATTGCACTAACTATGGTCGTGACCTGCTGCCTCCAAATAGTTCTCAGACCACATCTTGTGAAACACAACGGTTACGATTAACCATAATTTGATATAATTATCTTGATTTATATTTGGGCGTTGGTGAAGATATTTCCAGTCCGATAGTTCGTGATAATAGCACCTCTGTGGTTATATATCATGAAAAAGAATTTTCCTAGAAGCAAGTGGTTGCATCTGTAACACTAACAGTGCCTTACGCAAATCAGACGTGTTGGGCACCTGAACCCAACGTGCACATAGACCAAACGCTAAAGGGGGTATTCCACTACACGATACCAGCTGCCTACGACATGGGGACCATATCGCACGATATCCTTATGAGTTATCGCAGTAGGAGGTGCCAGTCTGTCTAACCTTGGTTGGGTATATCGCAGCAATGTCATAGCTAAGTCGTAGCTTAGACCTTCATCCTGGGTATTACACTACTGCGACATTTTCAGGCTTTTATTTATGGGAACACCTATGTCCTCTACGACATGAGAGCTATGACATGGACTGCAACTCCATACATTTCTATCTTACCCCTACGACATTATTAAACATGTCAAATAAATGTCGTAGCTTGGGTTAAAGCCTACGACATTTCCCTTACGACTTCACTGTGATAAGAAATCTTATCGCACGACTTTAATGTCATAGCCACTGCGACTTACCCTATTACACTAATGCGATATGGACAATGTCGTAGAGGCCTACGACATGGCTACGACATGATCATATCACAGCCATATCGCAGCCTTATCGTAGCTGATGTCGTGTAGTGGAATACCCCCTTTACTGTTAAGGCGGGTCCCCACGTGGCGACAAAACCACTGCGATTAAAGGCCATATTCTACTATGCATTTGGGGTGACCGCAAACACGTTTAGGGTGGCCGCAAACGTGTTTAGGGTGGCCGCAAATGCGTTTAGGGTGGCCGCAAACGCGTTTAGGGTGGGCGCAAATGCGTTTGCGGTAGGGTCCCTACTGCTATATTCCACCGCAAACGGCCGCCGCAAACGAGTTTGCGGCCGCCTCAAACAAGGTGGAATATAGGTGTTTGCAGCCACTGCTTGCGGCCACTGTTTGAGGATACTAACATGTTGGTTTCAAAGCCGCAAATTGTTTGCGGCCCCTAGAGACCATATTCCACTATGCGGTGGGTGACCTATTTTCCACCTTGCGGTGTTTATTTTTGCTTGCGGCGGTACACTGCTAGTAACAGGCCCACTGCGAGCAAAACGCCGCAAAGTGGAATATGGGCTTTAAGATAGTGGCCGCAAACGGGACCTGACGCAAAGTGGAATATGGCCTTAACGTTGGTCACCCCCTGATTAAGAACTAGCTAATCGCCGGTGGAAAAATTAATTAGTTGTCCTGTCAGGACGCTCTTCCCATCAAACTGCCGGCGATTAGACATCATATTGGTTGCCCTGCCCGCCGATTAACTGCACTAATCGCCGGCGACTAGAGAAAAATATTAAACATGTCAAATATTTCACCCAGAAGCCCTCGTATATTAAGTTGTCGGACGACTAAACTGCGGAAAACCATGTTGGTTGCCGCCCTTTTTGGGGACCAGGCTTTATACAGCCTTGAGACTGATAGACTGTGAAGGCGGATCCCCACGTGGCGACTAAACCACGGCGATTAAAGTTGGTCGCCCGTTGATTAAGGAGTAAAGTATGTCGTCGGAAAAAAATTTTAATCGCCACGTTGGGATGCTCTTCCCATCAAAATCCCAGCTATTAAAAGGACCTTTAGTCGTCCTGCCCAGCGATTAACTGCTCAAATATTAAACATGTCAAATATTTCGCCCAGAAACCACGGCGATTAGTGATTTGGTCGCCAGACATCACGGCACCCTTGTATGCTAAGTCATCGGACGACTAAACCAGCGAATATCACGTTGGTTGCCATCGAATTTTGACAAACTAGTCGCCCCGTGGGGAACAGGCTTTAGCAATGCTGACTCAATGATTTTGTTCAATGCTACGTCAGGTGGCATTTTACGTTAACCATTCAACAAATATTAAAATGTTTGTGTACGTTCTCATTCAAAGACCCTTCTTGTAAACTCAAAAGATGTAATGATCGTTAGATCCTTGCAATTTGCTAAGATATCATTAATGATATCATCACATGATATATTAGCCTTTCCCAAGTATTCGAATTATCCTTTAAGTATAATTATATATGAAGGTATGTTGTATGAGAACGTATGTAAAATAGATAAAATCTGTGTTATACCCTTTAGTGATTCAAAGCCATGCTGACACAGGGAGCCTATGGTTGATAACCAAACATGGAGAGCAATATGAAAAGTAGTCCCAGTATATGAAAATAGTTCCATTGGTTAAGATAATCCAACATTGAGAATATCCCTTTTATATTATTCAAGGGTATAACCAATATTCAACCAACTGGTGAGGGGGTTCCTTGATAGATTTATCAACCCAGTGAACTATAGGAGGTTAATTATCCATTAATGATAGGGCGCGTAAGTCGTCTTTAATTTTATAGATAATAGCTAGCTCCATTCGCAGTCTCCCCCTCGTCGACTGCAGTCGTCCAATACGTAATTATAGTTCCCACATCATGTAAGACGTGAACACTCGTGTGAAAGGATTTTGTTTGTTTATTATCCAATGTATAGTCATTCTATGATAAGAACTCAATTGACCATGATCAGTCCCGAGGTAAGAGTCCCCTCAAACACATTCAGTCAATGCTCCGCGCTCTAACACAATTTCTATGCCTCAATCCAGAACCAAGGTTAAAGGTCCAACCTTCCCTGGATGTTACTCACACAGCGTTTACAGCTACTCTGGCTGGCTAAGAGCGGAACACATTATTATAAGTTGGTACGTCACACCATGACTCCCCCCCCCCCCATTTCACTACTGTCAAAGTGAAACATGGCTTACACGTGCGCTTCTAAAGCTCACGCCTTGCTGCCCAAACATGGACTGGCCACCCGCGTCAGTACACCAGTCTGTTGGGTGGATCTGCAAACATGTTCCTCGTGATGATGTGCCTGACACACCTTAGGTTAACAACCCATATCATACCCCTTTCCAGTTGGTTATATAATTAGGGCTGATAGCAGATCAGTATGACATTCTCCCTTTGGTCAATAATGGGTTTATCAAAGGCCTAGTGCCTTATCACATTATATGTGGTTCCCTGCCTATGGGATGCAACATAAAATTACAAAAAAACACCTGCCTCAGTAAAAGTGTAGGGGTATGGTCTCTACCTTCTCATAGATTCGATCATCCAGGAGCAAGGGCGAAATAACCCAGTGATTCAGAACCACTGAGTCTGGAGGTGCAAACCCACAAACAAACAGACCAGTCTGCGTGGAGACCATAGATCGCATGTACTGGTTTTTCTAATATAAACAGGACTAATTATAGAGGTCTCAAAAACATACTAGGAAGATTAGAAATATAGACTTCTTCATGCCATAAATATTTTTCATATTGAAATAACAGGTCTGAGGCATATTTCACTATATACGAATGCTTTAATTTGAACAAATTGAGTGGACTTAATGTGTGTCCAATTTTGTTTCCCTATTTCTAAGTTGTTTTTTTCAAGTTCTCCTACTAAATTATATACTCTCCCTCCCCTCATCTGTCACGTCCCAAACAGCCAATAAAACCATCACCTGCAGCCACTGTACAGGGGTGAATCCTAAGAAATGGAACCAATAATGCAAAACAGAAATAACAGGTAGCATTAGTTAAGAAAACATGTTTGTTATACCCAATTAAAGTCCCAGACAGTAATTCACAAAAGAGGGCAGGCAGTGAGTTTGGCGTAAAAGAGAAGTTTTTAATACACAAACATAAAACTAACTAGCAAAACAATAGAAACACACAATGTCACAAAGTGGTGGCCGATGTAGTTGGGCCGTACTACTAGTAGTTATTATAAATGGGCGGCCGGGCGTGGTAACACTGTGATTCTGTCCAGAAGTCCGGGGTGAATGCGCGGGCCAAGGGCCGGCAAGGGTATATATAACCTTTGTGACGTCACCGCCGCGCCCGAGAATTACCGCCAATTGATCAATTAGCCCCAATGCATCATTTCTTAATTTTTCAGGGAAAGTTTTAAGGGCTGGATAATGTTCCTGGACAATTTTCTAGGGTTTGTCGGGTGATCTAAATACTACATTTGTGCGCCTAATATGTGTCTAAGATCACGATAATGGGTACAAGAGTACATGTACGAGAACCCTGAGAAATGTTACTATGAAAGAATAAAGGCAATATTCGACTATGCAGTGGGTGAACATGTTCGTTTCTGCCACCGCAAGTATTCAATAGAAAACCTATATAAATCACTTGCAATGGTCCTTGCGGTGACCCAACACAAGTAACAATGCAAGTAACAACGCAAGTACAACCGCATGTAATGTCTACATTCCACCTTGCAGTGCCCTGATTTACTTGCGGTGGGGCCAAAACCGCTAGCAAAATGGCCACCGCGAGCAAAACACCGTATAGTGGAATGTGGCGTTAAGGCAAAAAAAAGAAAAGATGTAACATTGTGTCAGGGGCGGATACAGGATTTTCGAAAGGGGGGATCAACATAAAGGCTAAGTACTAAAACGGTGTGCATTTGCGCATACGTGTGCATCATTTTCCCCTCTTTTTGTAGTTTAGGGATCCCCCAAAAGGGGGGGGGGGGGTCAGGACCCCCTGGACCCCCCCACTGGATCCGCCCCTGTTGTGTCAAGGCAGTAGGGGCCAGGCAGATATCTAGGGTGTGATGTGTAACCTATTATAATAACATGATGAGGGGTGCAGGGTGGTGAAGTGGTTAGAGCGTTCGCCTTGAGTGTGGGAGGTCCCGGGTTCTATCCTGGGCCAGACTGGGCTGCTACACCCCTCTGTGTTTCTCCCAGTGGCAACAACTGGGTTATCAAAGGTCTCTAGAGGACCACCGGCTGTTGTGTGTAGAGCCCTGCCTATGGGACCCTGCACATTAAAGAACACCTACCTCGGTAAAAGTGTAGGGGTACGGTCTCTACCTTCTCATAGATACGATCATTTCATAGATGCGATCATCAAACAGACAGAATTGTCAAGACCTTGTTCTCACCCTGATATGACCATAGATGTCGATACGGTGTAAAACCCCAATAACCAACCAACCAACCTAATAACATGATGTGTAGTTGTCCGCTATTGCACATAGAACAAATGGGGCAACCAGAGAGTATGATTTGTGAGTTTCAAGAACATAAATATGCAGGGGCGGATCAAGAACCAGTGTACTAGTAGGGGGCGAACCTTGACCCCCCTTATAAAAATGAAAAATAAAAGCATTAGATTTACACAGATCTTCCAATTTTGAGATGCCTCTTTTTTCCCTTGGGTCTAGGAGGGCAATTGCCCCTTTCCCACCCCCCTGGATCCGACACTGATTATGTATACATTGTGCCCGTGACATTTTTGTATCGGCTGGAATTTACAATATGTGACAATCCATGGGATTTTGGGGCTTAATGACATAGATGATAAATGTAGAAGAAGTCTCAAACTTTCTATCAATGAAAACAGCTTTTGAATATTCCAAGTAGCAGCTGAGATATTGGTTTCAGAATATGATAGGGTCGGACACTATAGACCCATCAAAAATAGATAACAAAAAGTACATAGCAAGATACAAAGGGTTTAATATAGAGCTATATGCAAGTGGTATGACACATAACTATAGAACAAAATGCTTTTTTTTTTTGCACAATGTAGCTTGAAAAACTTTGTTTTCTATTTTCCTAATTTTTAGAATTTTTGTCATGGTAGGAATCTATAGTACACCCGCCTCATGAGCGGCCATCCCAAAAAGGTCAGCAAAGGACAGCTTTGTTCTGATAATTGTGGTTGTGGGTTTGTTTGAGATAAATATGACTATTGTCTATGTTTTAGATAATAGCTAATTGGGTACCATACTCCACCCATTCTGAGACGCATGACCACATCTGTACAATGATGAACTCTCTATTACCTTAAAATACTGTGTTCTGATTGGTTGCCAAACGATCTGTTAAATTATCAAATCAGAGGTCATACTACGAGGAAAAAGTATATTATGTAGGAAAAATTAGGACCTTTGAAATGGGAGGGGATCATAAATCTGTGGGCAGAGGTAAGCAGACATAATAGAGGGAATGGGAGGGTGTCAAAAATCTAAGGGCAGAGGTAGCAGAGGGAATGGGGAGATAAGAGATATGTGGGCAGAGGTACAGAGACATAACATAGGGAATTGGAGGGGATAAAAAATATCAACAGGGTAAAATTTCCTTATGTTTCCTTCGTCTAGAATGACTCATTTTCTTATAAACAAAGAGGTACGGGTAAAGTCCACGTGTACATAAGTGTAATTATACACACAATATTCATTATGTAGCCAAGAGCAACAAGGTGAAATATATGGTGATTTTAGGGTTAATACCTCAAGGAGCATGATTTATGAAAGTTTGTGTATATAATGAGTTGCTGTGTTGCGAGGATTCCATTGCCTGTGCATATAGATGAGTGCATAGTGTGGCAATTACATATTTTCGTACGTACATGTATATACAAATTAGTATTTTTACAACGGGTTTGTTACTATGTTAGACAGTGTAATTCCACATCCCAACAGGGCGAATAGTTGCACTTGGTCATCAGTGACGACGCGTTCGTCAGGAGACTATAGGCGATCCCAACGACTAAAAAACCTAGTCATCTGCAAAATATCGGAAATGTCCGATTTTTTCAACTACTTTGTCAAAGATTAGTGCATCTAGTCGCCCACCATCCCGGCGCCAGCATGAGTCACCTAGTCATCAATAACTAGATGCAAACGATTTGCCTTGTGGAGATCCAGTATGAAACAACCATCAATCACTCATTCACCCTATTAATTTCATTGCAGGGAGTACTTCCAGAATGCCTGGAACATGGTGGAGTTCATCTTCTTGGTGCTGGCTTTTCTTGCTGTCGGCATGTACGGTTCGAAGGAGGCGTACAGTCGCTACATAACCCAGAAAGTCCATGAAGATAAAGGTAGGTTTTGCCATCAAATTTCTATTTAACACTTCCTTTTGTATTAGTAGTGTAGCTGTAGCAGATAGCACAATTGGTTATGTTCCGGTATCAAAATCTAATATAGCCACATGTGCCCCTACCTTATAGGAAGACAATACTTCCTATTATGCTTTTAAGGATTGACACCTGTGGTTGGACCATGATTCCTGGTACTCAGGACTATTGCATTTTTCATGAAGTATCTCTACATCCACATTGGTGTGATTCGTATAGTTCAAATGCCTAGTTTATACTCTATGTAATGAAATAAGATATATTTAAAAGTATCAAAATGTTTTTAAGTTATGCCTGTGTAAAGACAAAAGTTAATTATTTCACACTTTTTTTTTAACAATGATTTCTCGGTAACCATTAAGCATACACTTTTGAAATTTTGCATACTTGTTTTAAACATTCTAAAAGAGAGAAGGGTGTCTCAAAATTTTGATATCTGTCTTCAATAATTGTTTAAAAAATAAAATGTAAAAAATAGAAATAAAATATATTTAAGTTGCCCGTTTTTTGGCATAAAATAAAAACTAAAGCCTAGATAAAAAATCTGAGACACCCTTTTCAGCATCTGGAGGTTGATAACATATAGGGAAAAAAGTGGCCATATAGCTTTGTTAGCAAGTGAGTTATTCTTGTTCAAAATATAAAAGTTGAAAAATAGGTTTTTAATTCAAATCCTTTCGAATTCTTATCTGATATTCTAAGAACTTATATCAAAGGATAGAGAAAAATTAGACCTTTTAAATTGTGTTAATTCTATAAGTATACTTAGCATAGGTGCAGAGATATAGGCCAAAACGTGAATCACTGCCCAACCACCGGTGTCAATCCTTAAAGCAAAATCAATGCAAACTATGAGGTTACAATGCTGTGGCTGAGTATATATCTTTTGTAGCACTCTAAATGCCAGGTAAAGGTTTCGGAATGGAATTATGATCTTACACTTATTTTGCACATTATTGGCTTCGTGTCGTTGTCAACCCTTGAAACCGGTTACAGCACTGTGATAGGATTGGCATACTTTAAAGCCTTTTTAAGATGCTAGATATAGGTTACATTTAGGAATCATAATTTACAATTGTTTTACAGATACCAATATAAGGTACAAGAAGCTGTCAACCCAAGAAATATAAGTCACAATGCTGTGGCAGGATCAGCCTACTTTGCAGCCATTTTAAGCTGCTATTTATCTAATGTAGGTTACAATGTGGAAATATAATAATATGCTTCCTTTGCAGATGCCAATATTGGCTACATGCAGCTGTCAACCTATGAGATTGGTTACAACGCTGTGGCGGGATTGGCAGCTTTTGTGGCCACCTTTAAGATGCTGCGGGTGTTAAACTTCAGTCAGCAGGTCCGCGACTTGGCCCATTCGATCCGATTGGTCCGACGTGACCTTCTCAGCTACTGCATTGTCTTCTTCTGTGTCTACCAAGCCTTCGGACAGTGAGTATAATATAATTTTATATACCAATGCCGAAAGACATTATGAATACTAACTGGACACTGCCATTCAGTATTTTTGGTGTATTGGCACAGTGGGCAGTATTCATGTATACTGCCCACCTTGCTTTACTGTGTAAAATGTTTTTCTCCTTATTTTGCGAATTCTGAATGGATGTGTATGATTTTTTTTTAAATTTCACATAAAATAATGCAGTCTAATTAAAGGGAGATAGTGATAGAGTCCTAATTTAAGAGAAAATAATGAATATTAGGGAAAACTGCTTGACACCAGTCAAAGTGTGTGCATAATTAATACACTGGAATACTACCCGCTTTGCTCCACTGGTAATTTCCTTTCTCTTTTGCTTATAACTTACAAAATATGGTATATAATATAAGGAAAACTTACCTCGGTTGACAGTACAACCCTGTATACTTGGTGGGATGTCAGAAAAATTACAGCCCTCAGCCTATCAGCCTCGGGCATTAATTTTTCGACACCCATTTCGTATTCAGGGTCGTACTGTCAACCTCTGTATGTTTTCCTATAATAGGGAGGTTAAAGGGGAAGGGGGTGTATATAAAGGACAGAACAGCCATAATCTCAGTGGAGGGTCATCATTCCAACAGTTCAAAGGGCCCCTGGAAACTTTAGGTATATTTTAAATATCTCAGTAATAAATTACTCTATGAGTCTGATTTTTATTCAGTTTACCTAATGAACATATCAAGTATCATTATTTTTAAAATGAAGAAAAATATCTCCCTATAACTACCCCCAGAAGATAATTTCTATTGAATGTATGTCTGGTAAATTTGAAAGTTGTGGCTGTTCCCCATCTGGTCTTGCATCCCTCCCTCGTTGAGGCTGTTATGTCAAGGGGTCAGAGGCCACCAGATGACACACTTGACCCCAAGATAACTTCATTAGGGTTGTAACACCCTCAGCAGGAGGGATTCGTTATGACCCTATCAAACTCTTCCCCTTTAAGCAACCCCATGTGCATCACGCAACGTAACCGTAACGTGTTTCTAATCTCACTTATAATTTTGAAATTGCAAACTGTTTCATCAATGCTTAAATACTATGGACTGGGAATAATGAAATATCTATTCAATTTTTACAACTTCTTTAAGTATATATATATAAACTGCCACAGAAGGCTTCAAAATTTTAGAGATACGTTAACGTATCATTATGCATTGGAGTTGCTTAACCTCCCTAGTCATAAAGACGTCCTGACATACCGCACCCGTTCTTTGCTAGGACGTTTGGTAATTATTATAAAGCCCCATACCCACTAGGCGATTTTGCATGGATCGGCGTAAGTGTCGGCATACACGTCGGGCGACTCTGATTGACAGGCCATACCCACACACAATCGGCGCTGCCGTCGGCGTCGGCGTGGCCGTCGGCGCCGACGGCAGCACCGATCCATATTAAGCATGTTTGATAATTTTACGCCGATGAGTACGCCGACGCGTACGCCGACGGGTACGCCGACGCTGTTCACCGTCGGCCGACCCGAAATTGCTCAGTGGGTATGGCCCTTTAGTAGGAGTATCTGATGTTTCATAAAAGCAGGTTGGTTTTTGAGGGATTTGAGTGGTGATGGCTTAAGGCCATATTCCATTTTGCAGTAGGTTGCATTTGTTGCCGCTATTTTCAGGTACCGCAAGCAATTTGTGGTTTTGTACCAACATGTTGGAATCTGCGACGACAGGCAAAGCATAGATTATCTATAAAAAATAGCAGGGGCCACAAACAGGGGCCCGAACGGCGCAAATACATATATTCCACCTTGCGACACCCTACTACAAACAAGTTTCCAGCCGCTTGCTTGTGTCTTTTCATGGTGCCGCAAGCAAATACCATACAGTAGAATATAACCTTTATCCAATGAAGGAATATTTGCATGTATATATCTTATTTATAAGAGGAAAGGTGGTCGCAATTATGGGAATTTCGCTTTTGCATTGTTTCAGCTGTTCATTTCAGCTATTTTTTTCGAAAACCTTTCATTTCAGTAAAAATTATAAAAGCATCACTACAACATTTTCAAAGGATTTATTTAGTAATAACATAGACATATATCTTATGTATCTCTATGGTAATAATCATCAAGGTTGCCCTTGGTTTTTCATATGAATTACGTAAGTGTGATATCAAAGTATTGCCAATCTTTCAAAGCAAGTATCTTTGGGAGTACCAAATACAACATTTAATTAAACAGTTAACCACTTATTGTGGCTCTATACGTCCTAGATCATTGTCATCTTATATGCTACATTTACAACTTATGTGTATTTCTATTGTAGATTTGGTATTCTCATGTTCGGGCGTCACATGTACGACTACTCTACTTACATACGAGCTATAGAATCTCTTTACTCCACTCTACTCGGCAAGTTTAGTTTCATTGGCTTGTACGAATCACATAGGTAAGTAACAAAACTTTTTTGTTCAACAAATATATAATCATTTCTGTCTGTGGATGACTTTTTAAAAATATTTATGGGAAAGATCTCTAACTGAACATCAGGTAAACCCTTTACGGATGTGTGATGCCTTGGGGTATCATTTTAGGTAATTTTCATAAAGATCCCAAAAAGATCCACTTGAGATATTCTTACCTCAGTTTTATGCCAATAGTGTGTCATTGGAATAATGAAAAACGGAAAATCTGGCATTAGTGCCACTTTCCATACAACTACTGATAATAGACATAGCATGCGGTACTAGACTGGAAAGATTTATCGAAATTAGGGTAACCTAATACCAGTTTTCTTTTTTAACTCAATAATTGCTAATCATACGAGTCTAGTTCTTCCTCTTAGCAGACCAATGAAAAATTGGACCAAATAAAGTAAAAAATTCCAATTATATTCTCGTAAAACAATTTGGTAATTGGGAAAGCAAAACTAATTTCGAGAGACAGCTATAGCTGATGAAAAGAATAACAGTTGCATAAGTTCCAACAATTTCCTGATTCCAGCATCATCGGACCTCTTTTCCTGATTGTGTTTGCCATCGTCATCACCTTCGTTCTGGTCAATCTTTTTATTGGGATTGTAACAGCCAGCTTCACCGAGGTGAGTCGTTAATCTTTCTTTAAGACCCCCTCAACCCATATCCTCCCCAGTGGCGATTATGTGTTTTCTAAAAGTGGCGGGATAGCATAATTATAGACATTGTGCAGACATGTTCACCTGACCACATTTTGGTGATCACCACGTTCTCATCGTATCCACGTGGCTAGCAGATAAATCTTAAATTTATAAATTTTGAATATTTTGAAAGGGTATTTTTTTGACTTATTGTGATTATGTCAAATAAATTCAGCAGAAATATTTGTTCTAGGTATTTAATCTTATTTTGAAAATGATACTTTCAAAATGATCACCAATATGGCGTCAGACCTTTTCTGGGCATTGTGACGTTATCTGCACAACATCTATAGTAAAGGGATTAACCCCAGCGTAGACCCTTTTTTTTTGGGGGGGGGGGGGGGGGGGGGAAACGGCTACCGACAATCAGCAATGATAGAAATGATAGAAAATCTTGATTTTTTCATTCTAAAATAAAAAAGGATATTATAGATAAGTCATTTCAGGTGGACGAAATGAGTATATATGTAGAGTATTCCCACTGTGGCATGATGCTGCTTTCAAAATACATCAAAACTGGGGAATCAGATACTATATACCCTTTGTTGAATGGATAATATGATGAGGTATTGATAGTATATGTGTATTATAATAGCTTATTATGGTTATTAAATGCAAGCTTTCATTCAATATCGCCCCCTTCATACATATTGCACGTACCAGACCTTTCACACGGGACTGGCTATATGTGCGACAGTCGCGCACGCGGCCGTCTTGTATATATATTTTCTTATATACGCGGCCACAAAAACCGCCCATACAGATCTGCTTATATACGCGGACATATAGTGGGTGAATATAAAGATGTATATCATATGCTCAGAATTTAGATTAGACAAAAAATAAGAAGATAAAATAGAAAGGGAGTTCAGGGGCATAGCCCCTGATTCAAAAACAACAGATGAATCATTATAATGATAAAAACATCCGCGTATGTAATGACCCTTAAGTACGCGGCCACATGCCCGCGCGTATACAAAGAATACGCGGGCCCAAAGTCCGCGCACACCGATATAATTATACATGCGGATGTGACATCCGCATGTACAATAAAATACTGTGTGCGCGGTTTCCCTTGCGGTGCCCACGTGTATAATCCCGGCCCTTTCACACTGTCGTTGCTATTTATTCAGGTGTACAACCTTTGTTAAGGCCATATTACACTACACGTCGGGGGACCTTCGCGTTGGGTCGCGTTGGCCAACTCAAGGGATTTGCATTATTTTACAGACATGGTTGTAAAATCCAATATGAGCTAATTGCCCAACGTGACCCAACGCTTGCCCAATACGACCAAAAACCTAGTGTAATATACTTCACGTTTGGTCGTGTTTGTACCCAACGCGACCCTACACGTAGTGTAATATGGCCTTAATACAGCACTAATGCGAGTCAGACGCGTTGAGGAATGCAATCCAACGCGACCAGACACCCGATGCGTAGTATAATTATGGCTTTACTCTCTGTCAGACCACCAAGTAAAGTTTCATTTCCATTATTTCTTCTTTTTCTTTTCAAGGCAAAACTGGACGACTCGATCAAGATAGATAATGAAATTTGGACAACCCTTGCTCACAAAATACTGGTGTTTTTCCACTTGAAAAAGGAAGACCCAGCACCCCCTGTGGAAGAGGAAGGTATGTAACGAGTATACGTGATTAGATGGCACATTAACAATTCACTGTAATTGAAAATATTAACAACATGATAATTATTGCAAATGATAATGATCAAAGGGAGCCAAAATCAATATAATTGACAAAATTTTCAAAACTCAGATAAGTACAGAAATTTGTTAGATGAGTCCAGTAAAGGTCAGTGGTAAAGTATTAGCTGTGAAACAGAGCTTAAAATAAAGTAGAATGCAACAAAAGATGGTAAAATTTGCATTTGTTTGTAAACAAACCCCATTTTTGTGGAACCACATTAATTCATTTCAGCAAGAAAAACACATTTTTGATTATTTTTTTACCATATTTCATGGTTTAGATTTTAACATGGGCCAGAAATAGGCTCAAGGAATGGATTTCCATGGATATTTGAGTTTGGAAAATTTCATTGAATTTATTGGTTTTGGCTCCCTTTAAGACTAATTTTGTCAAAGAGACAATAGTAGGAGAGCCCCTTCCAAAAGGTCCATCAATGGTGGTTCCTTTTCTTTTCTATGATTAATGATCATTCAAATCATAATACATAAAACATGAATACACTATAGACAAATATGTCTTCTTTATAGACCTTGTGCAGACATGGTCACGTGACCAAACTTTGATGATCACCACGTGCTGATAATTAGCACATGGCTGTTAGATAAATCTTAATGAACATTAATGAATTCTGAACAATAACTATGAATCATTATGACCTAATGTGATTATGTTAGATGCATCCAGCAAAAACCATAGTCCTAGATGTTTGTTATTGTGAACAATTATGTGTAATTGTGAGTATTTTTAAATGATCACTAATATGGCGCCCATCCCTTTTGTGGGCATTGTGACGTCATCTGCACATTGTCTATATTTAACAAACCACTAAGCCTGATGCAATAAACAAGAAATTTCAAATATAACACTGACAATCACGCTATACAAAGGTATTCAGTTAAAGGAGCTATGTTAAATTTCATGTTAGAAAATAACTTAATGTTAGGAACAACATAATGTTACCAACAACATAATGTTACCAACATCATCATGTTACCAACAACATAATGTTACCAACAACATTTATAAACATTTCTCACTTCTCAGAAAATGTGAATGAACTGCCCTCTGTTGAGAAGGCGGCGTACCATGATGCATTTAAGCGTGACCGAAGAGAAGTACTTCACAGCTTAGATGTGCACTTACACTTTCTCAACAACTACCTTGATGGGGTGATTCAAAAGGAAAACTCCAATGCAGTGAAGAACCCAGAGGTGATACCACCCCATATCTTGGATGTGCAATCTGCTGCTTTGTTAGATGATGATATACCAGATGATCTTCTGCACATGGCTTTCAAATCATCTGGGACAGCCCCTAAGCCAGCTATAGTCAGTGACAACGATGTTGAGCCTAGTCCTGGATGCTCTGAGGAAACTGAGAATGATGCTGATTCCACTTCACTTAAAGAGGATTCCCTGAAAAGTGAGGAGAACCCAGAAATACTCAAGGAAGATGGTGAAAATGCTGAAGCTTTGGTAGAAAAAGGTAAAGAAAGCTTAGAAAAACAGAAGAATGGCAGTGATAAGGTTGAGGGTGCAATAACTGCTGGTAAGGATGAAAATGAAGGTAGTAGTGATTCCCCAAAGGATAAGCTTGAGTGATTTGTAGAGGAATCAGCAAGGAAAGCAAGTAGGTAGGAAGATAGACTGTGCTGAGGCATGAAACATGTGACTAGTTTGTGGCAGCACAATTGGTCTTTTGAGATTTAATTCACTCCAATATGAATTGGAGGAAAATATATTTATGTAGTGAGACTTTAATCTTTCCTTGTTTTCCCATCGCTTTGGGCAACGAAAGATTACTAGCAATAGACAGATGTGTGATATATTTGTGAATTTAATGTTCAATATGTAGGTGCATCCTGAGTGTGTATCATGATTTTCAGCATCCCTGACCTAATCAACAAAATCCCCTTTTTACTGCTGTATCAATTTTTCAAGGGTTAGCACTTCACACAAACTAAAATATAAATATATATAATATTATACCAAAATGAGAAAAATTGTTCATATACATTTTTATATGAATATTAATGAATTAAAAGTAACCACTTTAAATCAAGAGCCAAATATATAGATTTACATATAAACTTTATCAAATTTCATTTGTAAAATCCTCTAAAAAGGTTATGTTCAAATGATATTTTTCAAACTGCCCCCTAGAGGGTTTTAATACATAATGTAAGACATTAAAAGTCAATGCCTCTTACCTACACCCAGGAAGTTTGTAACTGAAGGGTCATACCCACTACGCGATTTTACTGGCGATGAGCGACGGGCAACTGGGACAATCAGCTGATTCTTAGGGTCACCAGTCCCATATATTGTCCTGTATATTGAAAAGTGCATTTTTGATCTGAATCAGCACTAAAATCGGCCGATTCTACCTCTAGAATCAGCCGACTTTAGCACTGGTCGGTCGGCTGATTGTGTAAAAATGTCCTAGTGGGTATGGGGCTTAAGAACTGGATAACTAAATCATAATAAAAACAAGGCAAACGCACCCTTTGTACATATAGCATCTATCAACTTTATTATGTGTATAGAAATTCGAACTTGAGCAATTCTAGATGTAAAGGTATCAGTAAATAACGACGATAGACCTTCATGTATGCGTTTCTGATATGGAACATAATGTAAAGTCTCAATATTTCATATGATAACAGTAAATATATCTTTAAACAGCAGGTGGTAAATTAACACTGAACACATGTACCACGAGAATTACCATTATCTGTGAATAATTTACAATTACCAATACATTGCATGCTCAATCTATCATCAATAAAATCTATGATCTGGATGTGATTTCAGTGTTGCTCAAAAAACAAATTGCAACTAATCACACCCATCAAATACTTGTTAAACTGTAAACCACCATCAAATTCCAACAATAACAACTGCAAAAGAATCCACTCTGAGATTCCTACAAAAAGTTAACTTTATGCAATTGTCAGAATCTAAATGTATTTATTGGCATTATTACAACATTTAGATATTGTCAAAAGGACCATTGTAAGATGCTGTCTCATATGTCTTTGCAGATGAACTTCTCTCTGCACCAATTGCATAAAAGAATGACACTGTAAAACACTTCAATATTGGTGGAAACTAGATTTAGCAACATGTTTAATAAGTGTTTGAATATCACATGTGCAAATTACCTATGCAAATACATCTCTCAAACTGGTTAACCAAGATTATTTGATAATGTCCAAAATGAAATATTGCTAGATCAGCTATAATTATTTGAATCATTTCAAGTTGTATATTCATGATAAATACTGATTTCATATTTCCTTCCGTCCACATTAAAAGTGTTTTACAAGAGTAGGTGACATTGCATAAGATGCTGGCATCTGTGTTCATCTTAGTTAAATGTCTTGGCACCAATGTTGGCATTGCGATTTGAACAAAGACCGGCCGGGCTACATTAGCCGTGTTTATTGCATAAAGAATAGTGAGCTGGACAACGAGACGGCACCAGAAGTACTCAGATTGGCACCAGGGTATTATAGGAGACTCAAGGCCAAGGCAAGATACACCTTAAGCTAGGTATGCGCTAGACTCTATTGACCCGACCCAATCGTTCCGATAGGGCATGCTATCTCAAAAGCCTATCCTTCTCACTCTGTCATTATGCAGTGTGGAAAGTGATGGAAGTCCTTTCTTATCAAAATTGTGCAGAGACAGGGTGTCTAGCCTTTTAAAGATGTGACAGCTATTATAACCCTTGATAGGACCTTGGCTGTTAAAAAAAGGTGTCAGAACACTAAAGAACCAACCATCCAACCCCAATAGCTTCCATCCATTAACACTCATCCAGACATTACCAAACTTCTGCGCTGGATCAAATCTAAATCAAACTTTATGAGTGTTCCTAACAATCAGAAATATTTGAGTTAGGTCAAAGGGTATTGCATATACCAAGCTTAAGGAAAAGTTTGATTCGCATAATGCAATTAAGGATCAATAATTGTGTTGATGAACAACAAGTTGTTTGTCAATTTGTATGGTAATCTTTACCAAAAATATTATATCTAAATTATTCAAACCCACTAAAATCTTGTGACCCTTAGAAAAAACAGGTACATTGTTGCACAAAGTGTATTCAGGCTTATGCAACAAAGCCTATGATCTCCCATTCATACCAATACTCTTTTCGGTAAACAGCATAAAAACCAAAGACAGGAACATCTCCTCTACCACAGAAGATAAGATGCAATTTCCTCTTGACCTTGGATTCTATAGAGGACTCTGTAACTTTAAGTTTGCTTTTGTTATAAAAGACAGTGTACCTGTCAAAAGGTTTTCAAGTTCTTATCCCATGGACATTTTCATCTAGAGATATTGTCCCTTCCCTTTTCTTAGATTGGAAAATTCAAGTCAAATTCAACTGACATAGTTTTATGATTTGTAAACTTGGATAAAATTGTAATCAAAAATCACAAATAGTTGCTTGGGTCGATAAAATATTCTTAAGATAAGTTCAGTTCAAGCTTCATGTGTGGGGGATACTATAGTTATATGATATTCCCTGGTGCCATTCTGAGGTGTTATTATGTACACATATATAACAATGGTTCAAAAAGTCCTTACTTTTAAAGCTAATCCTTATCTGCCATAAGTCAGTGGAAACCTGTGCAAATGGACCTTTGTTTCAATTTACAATAGGAACACTCAGTAACCAACATATATTTTTTATAGGCTAAGGAAGGAATAACCAATGAAAGACAAGATTTGACAGATGTAAAACATCTAGTGGCACGGTAAAGACAGAAACATTTGTAGTGGTGACCCACAAAGTATAAGACAGAACCTGTACTTTAGTATAAGTACTAACATTCACTCTGAGAATGGGGTCAATGTATGTCTACATCCTTGGCACCCTGTCCATGAAAGAATCAAACTATGAGATTGAGACATTGGTAATTGAACTATAGGTACACACAGCAGAGGTATTTAATAGAGGCACACATCAAATTTGAAGTTAGTGGATTTTGTAAGTAGATCTGAGTATTGCCTTCCAAATAATGACACAATCTACACAGCTGATATAGTTAGGCTGCCTATCTGCTTTATTAAATTCATGAATATTAATTTGGTAATATGTGCAAACTCTGTTACCATCAATCAAAACATGTTGAGGTGACTCTTGACCATATGCTGTAGTACATTAGTACTAAAATTGTTTCTATGTAGATAGAATTATATTTGAACGATGCCTCTTATCAATTACTGTCACTATGACACATAAGAAGGTTGTAAAAGTTACGTCACAATCACTGTAAGATATCTATATAATCATGTCAGGATATCTATATAACAACTAAACACAGGATCCAAATGCCTGTGTTGCTAAAAACTTTCATTATGCTATTATTCACGTTTTCAATTATCATTTACAAACATGTCAATAAATGCGCTAGCAAGAGCCTATACAAGCATTCATGGTAGTATGCGTATGCCTTCTTGCATGTATGTACTTTCATATTGCTTCTTAACATGTCTGGGACATGATGTACCATTTTAAGTACATTGAGAATCCAAACCAACTTTCACTGTACATAAATACATACACTCTAAGATCCTTCCATGGCTATATGTATGTCACAAACATATTCCCTTACACCAATCCCTTGAGTAGACAGGGGATCAAAACACAAACATGGCACACACCTTCTTAAATGAGATCAGTGTGAAGAAATGGCTGTTAAAACTGCCTTCGAACCATACATGAACAAACATTTGTCCAGATACTCACTTCCAAGCATAGCATTGTGCCTTGTTAATCGATAAATAATTGTGTAGTTGAGATTTCTCTGCTCGCACACTCATTTCTCCCACTGCTTCACTTTGCAAACCGCACACACCTTCATACTCATGCGCTTCCTCACCTTCAATCTTGACATTGTGGCTTTTGACATTGCGGCCTTGGCAGTGTGACCTTGTGACCTTTCGGCCATGAACTTTGACCTCTGGGTCCTGATGCTGACCCAGTCCAAATAAGGCTTGGTGCCAGCAGTATGAGAGTGAGCAAGAGTAAGTCATGAGGCAGTAAAAAGTAACAGCATGGGTTAACCATTTTGGGGCTGTGGAGCAGAAACTGCACACATACTTTATATTTGGACATATACACCTTCATACCTTGTTCCCATAGTTTGAACACAATAACTTTGGACTTATAGAGTTCTTGGTCTGATAACAAAATGACAATTCTGATGATTTCCTAAACCATACTTACTGTAAATGTTTTTTTTTTGTAATTGATCCAACACCATCTGATGGGTACATCATGAGATACTGGACCATCTAACTTGATAAAGACCAGGTATATCATCCATATGATAAAACATGTACACAAGTACCACATGGGTGACTGTATAGACCTAATGGTACAGCTGTATAGATATCACAGTACTAAGTTATTCATGTATGCTGATTCTATTGCAGAGAATACATAGATCTGTCCTTAGAGCTATACCATTTTAGCTTAGCTGAAAAACAGGGCCTGATATGTGACTGTTTTAGAAATACTGTACACCATGTAATCTTCGGTGCATTTTACTTTAATTTCTATGATCACTTCATACATACATCTATAATATAATGATGTATAATCTTGTATTGTTGAATCATTCTTTCAAATACCTACAAACGTTGGTCATATGTTTGTAAAATTTGTGAAAATATATTTTCACAAATGGGTATATGATGCACACGAACAATTCATGGGGTACAGCCATTTCCAATCTGGTTACCAACCGATTGCTTAGATCTAGTGTAGCTCCAATGCAAATTTAAATTGCACCAGTTACTGACTTCTTCGCACTGAAATCTACTGCAATAGCCATACAGGCATACTAGTCCTTTCTTAAATACATTGGCTTTTTCAGACTTGATCAAGTCTTGTAAAAAGTCTGAAATCAACTATGTCTTTTGAAGTAATACTCCTATTGGCCAATTACAGCCAATGTCTTCACTGACATGTTCAAAAACTACTTACAGCTCTATCAAAGATTATGACAACAATGCTGTCTTGGCATTGATCTGAGAGGTACACTGCTGACTCTACTGGAATGATTATTTTCCTATGTACAACCTTTTTGCCAGTGGTGTCTGCACAGGCTGCCTGACAATACTGCAACAGCTGCATAATGGAAGAAACAATGGCAATTGTCAGGGTGTTTACAGAGACACCTTCTTGTTGAGTCAGGTGTATGTATGCAGCAATGATTATATACCTTGCTGATTATGTAAGGGTCAGAAGTTGACCTGTTGGGAGAAGAAGATCCAACAGCACTTCCCCTGAAGGAATGATGTTTCCATCCCCCTGCTGCCACATTGTGTATGTTTGTACCATCTCCCTCAAACCCAACTCAAAAGCTGTGCTTGCTTGCAAGTAGAGTAACATAGGTGAGCTTCCATGCACACATCTCTCTGCCTGATTTGTATCTAACACAATGCATCTGGGCTGCATGCAAAGGGTAATCATGCCATTGGCTGCTGAGCACTGTTTCTGCTGCTAACAACTAACCCTGCGGTTCCTGCCCCCACCTACTATCAGTACCTGGATGTACAGAAAAGTAACCCGCACCTACCCGGTGTCGCACTATGCAAACAGGGCGGTGCCACCAGGCTACAAGGTGCTGCTACATGTATACATGCTGTGGTGCAGACCTCCACTGGAGATGCTAGGCTACAAAAGACTGTAAAATCTCTGTGCCCATCACATCTCATGGACTTTCCCCTACTCTTTGGGTTGTTTTCATCGTGTTTTTTCTCTTGACTTTTCTCCGGCCGCACTGTGGGCTGGTTCTCTTCCGGTGGTTCACACTGCGTCTTCCTCATTAGGAGCATCCAGGGGCTGAAGGTTGTCCTCAGCATTAACAAAGACATCTTGAAGCCCATCCTCCAAATCATAGTCATCCTCAGAGGCTTGGCTGTGGTGGGTCTGGGTCTCCTCCACAGCGGGTTGTGTTTTGCATTCGTAGAACCAGAGTGACAGTGTCAGAATCATCTGGAAAGACAGAGAAAAATAGAAATTGGATTAAAATCTAGGTTATTTTGATCAGTAACTTGATTGTTGAATCCCAGAATATGGAAAAGTGGAATATGTGTATGATTTCTCCTGACCAGGTGTAATTCTCATTCTGTTTTAGTCTTAATATCTATTTCCCCCATACTCATTTGTAAATATTATACAAAAGAGGGTGTAGTGCTGGTCTGAATATCTGTTAGGTTTTTAAATTTATATTTCTGAAAACATTCTGTTGGCATGGAAATAAGAGAAAACCTTTTCTTACCACGACAAAAAGCAATATGGCGGTGGCCGTCATGCACCAGTTGAAGCCGAGTGTTGAGTCTATGGCGGTTGAGATCACAGGCCCGACAAACTCTCTGTAGGGAAGTAAATTTAATTGGGTTAGATTTATTCCTAGTGATAGAACATGTCATATGTCAAACAAAAGAAGTTGTAAGAAGTTTCCTTTGTCATTTAACCTTCTTTGTCTTTCAACAATCCTGTGGCAAGTAAATTCATGACATTCAGCTATGAACGGTGCAACCGTGGCATGGCCTAGGACTGTTTGTGCAAACCATGGCAAACTATGTATTCAGTACACTTTTACTAATTTTTCTCTGAGTTACATCATATATTTACAGGCAATGCTATCAATTCATGTAGGTACACATACAGGAAGAGTTAGTGCAATCTTAGTTTAGGTAGTGTAGTTTGTGTCCTATGTCAGTTCAGGACATTGTGATGTGTCATGATTAATTAAGGATCTGGAACTCCAATTATTTCATGCATGAAAAAGTGGTCTTCTATGGACAGTTATAGAACATACAGTGCTGCTGGTTTGTTTGGTATGGGCAACAAAATTCAGTAGTACATACACTCTAAGCACTCTTGTTGCAAAGTGCTATCAGGTTATGAATTAATCAGTAATTGACATAAGATGAATTAGATTTAGCAATTTAATTTGTGACATCACATATATGATGAACCTCTGTGACGCATACATATGAAAACAACTGATGATTTTAACCTGCAGACGAATTATCAATATTATGTAAGTAAACAATCAAATCATATAGGTGTAGTTCACAAATGAAAGTATATCAAATGTCCAAAACTAGAAAAAAAAAGAAATAGACCAAGAAATATATTTTCAAAGTTATCAAACAAAGCCTTTCTAAATAAGTAAAGTAAATTCTAGAAAATCACAAATATCATGCGATAAAAGATAAAAGCAAAATTATTTGTATCATAAGTTTTACCCAAAGGTGTAGACGGAGACGAAAAGTCCTGCCACCGCACCGTGAGTTCCTGTGTCATCTGCTACTCCGGCATCCCTGCATTACAACCATAGATTTATTATGATTATTTAAATAAGATATGTAAATTCATATCTATAAAATAGTAGTTGGTATAGCAGTAAAACAAATTATAAGATATTTGCAAAAGGTTAACCTGTTAAGATTTTAGTTTGAAAAAGAAGTACCAGATCATAATTTCAAGACAGTAGTTTCTGATTGTATGAAAATATTGGGCATACCACTCAAATTCCCTATGAGATATCTAACTATATACATCAAACTAATCCAAAAAGGTCATTGTTTGTACAGATACCCGACGCTAGTATCTCCTAAACCATGGTATGATTGAAAAATCAAAAATTTTTAATGAACTGAATTTGACATCATTCTTTCAAGAATACACCTTGTGGTAGAGTTTCGTGTAATCCAATATGCAGGGAAACAGCGATCTACTTATTAAATAGTTGAAAATAAAAATGGCAATAGAATGAGATTCCCTGATACTTACTGGGCTGCCTCCAGGATCTTTTCAAATGTTGGTACAAGGGCAAGGTTGCATCCAATGCTGAAGCCGGCAAGCGCCACCAGTTTTAACCACAGTTTTCTGAAATGGAAATTTTGTGAGAATTTAAAGATCAACTCATTCAATTTTAATACAAATACATTGAGTGATATATTACATGCTGCATTAAGTCATTAGGGGGAATATACGTTATATGAAGGGGTTTGGGAAAATTATAGGTTTCATCACCTAACAAGGTCTAAATGTTTGATAGAACTGGTCAGAGATTCGGATTGCAATGCAGTATGCATTACTCTTAATTTGCTAATTCAATTTAAATATCAAATTAACATCCTTTAGAGAAACCATTCTTATCTTTTGATAAGATTTATGTTAATGAAAGACTGGTCCATATAGTGTTCAGTCCAACTC
Source organism: Lepidonotus clava (assembly GCA_936440205.1). Classification (NCBI taxonomy): domain Eukaryota; kingdom Metazoa; phylum Annelida; class Polychaeta; order Phyllodocida; family Polynoidae; genus Lepidonotus; species Lepidonotus clava. The sequence continues at coordinate 15,426,006 of OW387138.1, forward strand.
TTTCGAGTTATCTGATACATCATCTGCATTTGTCTATACGCAATCTTAGGCATTTCATAGCTGTTTTCATACAAATATATATGATTAATGTTGCTATTGATCCACAAGGGCTATTTCATTTTTGGATAAGGCTTCTATATTCATTACCTTGTTTTGTATATATATATGACAGCTTTAAATCATAAACATATAATGTGCATAATATTACTGTCCCTCATTTTATATTCATGCACCACTAATTTGAGTATGAAGACTACACATTGCCTTATTATGAATTCACACAGCCAATGAAATTTCTTTTTAATGTGTTTATCTGATATATAAGTATATAAAAAGGTGATATATAAGTATAATTTTATAAAAAGATCTACTTACTGGTACCATTGTAAAGCAAAGAAAGGCGATGGACCCATAAAGAGTAGAGATATTATGGCCATGACAAGACCAATCAGCATGAGCGGGACGTTGTCTCTCTGAAACAAGTAACGGGCAAATTTAAGAAAATAATCAAAATGTAAATACCCCATTAACTGATATGTATCTTGAAAAGACATTTGATATATGGCTTGTTTATCACCACATAAATTACAGCACATTGTATTTAAATGGAACCTTTCTCCCTTCCACAATAGCATGTTTTATCTGAAGACCAGCCCAGCCCAAGATACATTCTGGGAAATAGCATTTTCTATATTTTTTTATGTCGTTTTTTTTTTTAACAAAATCAGTTCAGGTTAGCCTGCAGCTGCCTAAAATACTGTAAATCTCTTATCCACCGAAGGGAGAATTACATGGGTTTGAAAAACCTAACCTTTGTAAGTGAATTTTGATCAGGGGTGCATCCCATAAAAATTTCGCAATTATCCACTTTAGGATATGGTACGATACCAAAAAATGTAATCACCATATGACATTTTTGTTCTTCACTTTTTTCATTTTTTGAAACCAAACTTAAACTATATAGTGTTCTTCCTTAGTCAAATACACATATTTTGATGTATTAATCTTTGTTAAATTATAATAAAACCGCAATATTTTGACATTATCATCACAATTCTGCCATGAGGCCTTGGTGATACTTTTTCGGGTATCACGACTTTTTTATGGATGTGATTTGACTCGCGATAATTATCGCAACATTTTTATGGAATGCTATTCAGTTATACTTAACAGTTGGTTGTACTTACCATTCTCTCAGCAATCAGCCCGACGAGTGGGGAAAGGAGGGCATACAGAGCAGCCATCATCATGAACACCAACCCGGTCTTGGAGGGAGTTAGGCCGAACTGAAATGATACACAATGAATTAGACAAAATTTGTTTGTGTAATCAAAATAACACTAAAGTTGAGTAAAGGCTATATCTACTATGTGGTATTTGCTTGCGGCACCATGAAAAAATGCAAGGAAACAGCCACAAACTTGTTTGCTGTTGGGTGCCGCAAGGTGGAATATAGGTACTTGCGGCACTTGCTTGCAACCCCTGCTTGAATAGGGACTGTAAATGCACCCTACCACAAAGTGGAATACCTATAGGCTTAAGTGGCAGTCACAAGAATTTCAACATTATGGTTTCATTCAGAAATATTTACCTGTATCAGTTCACATTTTGTTTATACAACCAAAATAACTTGAATGTTTTGTGTTTTATTGATAAAATCATAGAATAGGTCAATATAAGTCTATTTTTCAGTCTGTTTGCGGTTGGTTGATAGAAACCAATTCAGTCTATGCTGGACCTACCCATTTGAGGTCAGTCTATGGTAAAGATGCCTGTTTGAGGTCAGTCCATGGTAAACCTCCCCATTGGAAGTTGTCAGTCTATTATAAACCCACGGGTTGAAGTCAGTCTATGATAATCCAACCTATCTCAGGTAAGTCTATAGTAAACTTATTACTGTGATATTCTTTGGGGAATCGGGGTTTTCCGCTCTCCTCAGCAAAAAGTGGGGGGGGGGGGGGGTGACTTTCGGTCTCGGGCTGACCGAGTTTTCGGTACTGGAGACCATTCTAGTTGAGAGCCGTGCCTTGCACACGAGGGTGAATGGGGTCAGGACTGGTCTGTGGAGGTTGTGTCAGTGTTTGTTCCATGAGAGGGGTGAGGGTACGGGTAAGGGTGCAAATGCAGGGGCGGTCAGGGGTCTGTATTTCATGCTATTCTTGTTCTCAGCCCTTCCAATCTGCTCTAGGTCGATCTTGGAGCCAGGGAATTTGGGCTCTTGTTCACAATATAAGTCAATTCTACATGATAATTATGACCGATTTCTAGCTTCGTACTTTCATACCTTGCTGATGAAATAGGCAATTCATCACATTACTTAATCAGTATACAGTAAACCTACCTGTTTGAGGTGTGGTCCAAGGATGGGCTCGGTGGCCACCCAGGCGACGGCTATACCGAATACTATGGTTAGGAGGATCCCTATCGTGGGCAGTTTGATGAGGGCGAACTTGGGGTTACCGCCATCCCTGTTTGGGGCAACTGAAACATAACACAGGCAATGTTACTATACAAGCTACAATCATGTGTTTTGTGGTATTCGCCCAAATTTGAAGCTCTGTGACCCTGCACTTTAGGGTACAGCCTAAAGATCACTGTGTAACAAAAGGCCTTTATTGACCTGTGGATTTTTGGAAAGTGGAACATTTAGGTACATTAAAGGGATTTGAAAGGTCACCTTTACAACACTTTTCCGTGATTTTAAAGGTCAGTTTGCTAAGGTCTTATAAAGGTAATTTTTCCATTACCTTTAAATTACATTGGATGAACACTAATTGCCTCATCTTTCAAAACTCAAAGGTCAATTGGTGAATGTCTTTTTATACAGTTAATCAATGTGTAATATGGGTCAAATGTTGACAATCCCAATACAAGGCTTTAGAGGCCTGTCTATTTCTCAAAATTGATTTAAAGGTCTGGCAATAAGTGATGCAGACTTACTGATAACTGGTGGTAGTAGAAAAAAGAAGAGTGGGACCATGGAGATGGTGATTCCGCCCAGGACCGACATCGGTAGAACCATACCGCTCACCTGGTAATGAAATGAATGTACCAATTACATGGGTGTATACTATTAAAAAGGTTAATTCATCTTGGGTTCAATGGGCAGCCTCCAGGGTTGGATCCAGGATTTTGAAAAAAGATGGGGTCCACATATAGGCTTACTAAAATACTAAAATGAGCACGAACACGCACCACATGTAGTATCAAAATTTGAGTGTTCACCAAAGTGAGGAGGGTGTCAAGTTGCATCAGTTGCATCAATGCAATTACCAATGTTGTGAATAACTGATAATTGATGAATGTTTAGATAACTGATAGTACTTAGTGATTCCTTCTTTTTGTATTGATTATGGTGTATCATTAAAGGAAATTAAGTTCAGACACTGGTATGACCCAAAACTACTAGCTGATAAGTAAGTAACACGTAGCAATAGTCATTCAGAATGGCGACTACAGGCTCAAACCCTATTCGCACTGCCAATTAATGAAATCTTGAGTAGTATCAGAGAGTATAGTCAACGATAGTACAAAGGAAAGATTAACAACTGTATAACGTTTTGCGCTGATGTCATCAATAGTGGCGCCCCCTATGAGAGTTCGTGCACACCATTATGAAGTGACGTTTATTTTGTCGTTTTTGTGATGTCACCGCCTTTGTTTATGGATCATGTCATAAAAACGGCAAAATAAACAGCACGTCGTAACAGTGTGCATAGACTCTCATAGGGGGTGCCACAATCAATACATTCATAAAAATCCCATATGTGATGAATGGAGTTACATATCTTAGTGTAGCTATAATATTTTTGCTATAACAAAGTCTCTAGTTTGAAAAATGTGTGCTTACCTCGTACAGAGCACCACCTAGTGGGGGTCCCACCATATTAGCGATGGCTGCCGTGGTCTCTGTGAAACCCTAATTTAGGAAGAGAAAACAGAATCACAATGGGTCACAGAAAACAACAATAGGTTACGTACCACCAGAAACGTTATCAACTGAATTCCCTCCATATACAAGGTTAATGGTGTATTCATCTTTTGTTTACTTGTCTTTTTTAATTTCTGGTATTTGTAATATCTGTAGGTCTATCTGAAATGTTTTTGTTTTTTAATCTTGATTGCTTTTGCAGCCTGTCTAAAACAATGTATACGTCACGATTGCTACCTATACATTTTATTATGTACCATTTCATCCATAGGATGATTAAGTTTGTTAACATAGTTTGATTTGTGTGTGCCTTATCAGGCCTATTTGGATTGATTTTTCTTCTAATAACCAATTAACATAATAACATAAAACAAGGTCATATGTTGGCTTAAATAGGCATGTAATGGCTTTGGCTTATTGGACATTGTAAAACTTGTAGGCATAAATGATGACCATGTTCAATCTTGGATTTTTGAAGCACATATTCTCATGTGTATACATACATGTGAACATAAAATAAACATAATTATTAAACTATTCAGTAATTTTGTGAATTGACAATAGCTGGATTTCTACCGATGGATATGTAAAAATCTTTGGCTGTAAATGTGATATAATATGATATAATATATATCAAAAAGATTGTGCCGGGAGACCAAAAATAGACTGGAAGAGGAAATGACGTACATAAGCCGTGGCGGGGTTGTCAGGGAAGCTGTGCGTTGCTATGGAGTGTGCTGCGACGTCACCGGAGGTTTCAGCCAGTGACGTCAGAATGCGAAAGATGAAGCAGCCGACGGTGAACGGAATTGGGCCAAGGTCGACCGGGATTAGGCCTTGCAGCCTAGAAACGACCAGCAAATAGGCGGGCTAGTACTCAGTGTTAGGCTTGGTGGTGGTACATGGTTCATGGTGAGGGGTGGGGGCAATATTTAGGCTTTTTATTATTATTATTATTATTTATTTTTACTTTAATTTTATTATCACTGCTTGTTTGAATGTATATCAGTTAGGTTTAAAGGTTCATTTCCCATTTATTGACTTACAATACAGAAATGTTAATTTTCATAAATTACCATTGTAAGTTTTAGGCCTACAGTTAACGCTCTCAATGTTTCATTGGCCTTGCAGCCTATAAAGGAACAGCAGATAGGCGGGCTAGTACTCAGTGTTAGGCTTGGTGGTGGTACATGGTTCATGGTGAGGGGTGGGGACAATATTTTAGGCATTTTTATTTTTTAAAAAAATTTACTTTGATTTTTGTTCTGTTTGCATGTATATCAGTTAGTTTTAAAGGTTCATTTCCCATGTATTGACTTGTATTACAGATATGTTAATTGTCATAGCTATCATAGTAAGTATTACAGTTAGCACTCTCAAGGCTTGGGCCTTACAGTTTAAAGATGCTTTGCCCATGTAGGGACCTACATTGCAAAATGTGTTCATTGCTTTATTTTAGTATAGTTAGTGTTACACCCACATTGCATTGATATGTCCACATGGATTAGGCCTTGCAGCCTAGAAATGACCAGCAAATAGAAGGGTGGCACATTGTTCAATGTGAGGACTGGGAAAAATGTTTAGGCTCTATCAGTTAGCTTTCTTTTAGTTTTCTCTACATTACTGTTTTCAGTATACTAGGCCTAAAGGTGAATCATACTTAAATGTGGATCATCATCGTGTATGTAAGAATGTGTGATTTGCTCCTTTTTAATTCTATTTGTGTGTTACACAGGATTAAGCCTATTTGTTTTCATGAATTAGTAGAGACTCAAGAAAAGTCATATAAAGTTGACCTTATCACCTACTAATTCAAACTATTTGAAATCATTTAATTCGTTTCACATATAGAAACTTTGAGTGACTCAACTGAGGCCTAGGCAAAATGTTATGGCTAAGATAGTTTTATTTGATTTGCACAAAAGGGTGTACAAACAGATTTGGTATATTTCATTTAGCCTCCTAATGGTTGGGACAAAATATGCCATTACTTTTGTTTTAATGTTATTTTGCAGGATCTCTGTGAGATGGGACATGGTGTACAGCTCAGACAAAATTAATATCCAAGACTAGTCATATAGATTTAAGCCAATGAAATATACTCATCAACTGCTTTTCTTCCCATTATCAGTATACATATTCACAGTGTTTATTAAGTTTACTTTATTCATCTGTATTTTCCTTAAAAAGATTTTTATGAACGTGAACATAGTAGAAATCAATGATTATGAGGCCTGCTGAAAACCATCTTTAAAACTGATTTTTATAAAAGTTACGGGGACCACTTGGTTTATAGAATACAGGACACGTCTTTTTTAATCTAATAACTAGTTTGTTACATGGAGGGTAGACATGTGGTGCCACCTAGTATACTTAGATCTGAATATTTATTACTTTTTCAAACATGCTTGTGTGTGAAAACCCGTATAGCGCTTACATTTCAGATTATAATGGTGCCTCAACCTTATCCCATTTCGTTTTGTCAATATGTGTAACCTATCTAAGATTGTAAATTAATACCTGTATTATGTAATTTCATATTAAAACCAACACTATCTAGAGCATATTAGAAGGCAGAAATACAAGAGATGATTTTAAATGCAAACTAATCAATAGAAATAGAGGAAAGGAATGGTTCTGAAGTGAATGATATACACACTAGTCACCAATGATTGTTGATTGGGGTGGAGTAATATCACAGATGGGGGTGGAATGATGTCACAGAGTACTTATTCTAACAGAGGGTGCACTCTACATCTCTAGCACTTGGAAAAATACCCAAGGACTGGAGACAGAATAAAGCCCCATACCCAATAGGCGATTTTTACTGAGTCGGCTGACTGATGAACGCTAAAATTGGCCAATTCTGCCCTTAGAATAGGCCAATTTTACCAGCGATTCATATCAAACCTGCATATTTTAATATACTATACTAACATGGGATCATAGGAATCAGCTTCCCGTTCTTCCCGTTTTCCGTCATCAGTCGCTGGTAAAATCACCTAGTGGGTATGGGGCTTTACAGTCAATGAAAAAATGTCTAATTCTCTATTGAATTCAATTAATAGATATCATATAAATGGAGTAAAGCATATTTTTAAAGTAGACAAAATGTTTATAATGCATTCTGTAGGCATAGTTCCTACTATGGAATCTTTATGTTGAGTTTAACTCTGGCACAGAAGCATGATATTATCATTGGAGTGCACCCTCTGTTTGTGATGTTACTCTGTGGTAAGTGAGAGGGTTGTGAAGGACCAGAGTCTGACACAGATTTCACAGCAAGTCACAAAGGGTAGAAGACAGAAGCTGTGAAAAAAACACCATTTTTATTTGGTTAGTGCCATACATTTTGCATTCTTAACTATCAACTGATATAAATGTACACTTATTTACTTCTCTATTACAATTTTATGGTGAAAGCTGTTGCAAATTATATCTAGGCTATTTATTTGGAGGTAATATATTTTAGAGAGTAGAAGATTGCCACCTTTCTAGTTATTATTTAAAGAAATAAGTGTTGGAACCCCTATAAACCTCAGATTTTGTTGTTATATTAGGTAATCAATACAAATTATTCCTCTTGATTTGGTATTTGGGGGTTCCTTAATCTGCCCCTACATCATGATATAAGGTCAAAGCATATCATTGTATTTAAATTTTATCTGGCAACGATTGTCGCAAGAAGATTTTGAAGATGAAGATGAATTGATATTATCATATCATGGCTTGTTGAAAGATATGATATTCAAAAACAAAAGATCTACAGAATTTGTTTCATAAGCAATCCAATCAGCTTGAAGTATTTTTTTTAATTTTCAAATTAACCTTTAAACACTTTTACTTGAGGTTCATTTATCTTTTACTTCCATACCTTACATTCAAGATTGATATTTGTCCTCCTGCCAAAATATCACTGTAGAATCATTTGGCATTTTCTCTCCATCTCTAACTAATCTATAACCTACCAATCATGTTCCCAATGGCCCTTTGCACTTTTTGCACTTAACAGTTTAGTGTACTTTATGGGAGTCTATGGTTCTGAATGCTTCCCATCAACCATCATCCCCAACCATGCAAAAGCACTATTGGGGGTCTGGATGGGGTAGCGGGTCCCACTTTGGCATATAGAGTTTGAAATGCCTTCCCACCTGTTTTTGTCTATTGATTTATCCAAATGTTGCCCATTAAATTTAAGAAATTCTGATGTTGCATGTCATCATCATTTTAATTGTCTTTGTTATAATGTTAAATTACTATGTCATGTGTCTAGTTCTCCCCACCATGGATAGCATATTTCCTTTATTGTACCTGCAGGCTAGCCTAGATACATGCTTGGAAATATGTATACAAGTCTTAAGCATAGACATTTCCATTGATTATCATGTTTTTCATAATTTGAGTAAATTTTCATTGTGAATCTGTATATATCCAATATGTTTTAGTATGTTTCAAAATGTATTTGTTACAGATATTTTTATAGCAAATCTCTTCCTGTTTTTTTGTCTACAACATTTACCTAAATTAACCTGCAGGTGCTTTAAACGTGTAAATTAATCGTCTGTGGTGGGAGAATTGAAAAAATGGCAGAGTCACAGTTGTGATTTTAGTGGTCTAGACCCACGCTGTTACCCGATGCTTTACCCTCGGGGCTGCATGTCTATTCAATCACATTGATCAATCATTGGTCTTTTATACAGGTGCCATTTACCATTGTCAATCAGGTGTCAGTGACCTAGTTTTTTTTTCTAAAATGTTCCCACAGTGATCCATGGACATTCAATTGGCAACACTTGCACACCACCCACGCAAAATCACTACTTTAAAGGTAGTCATAAATAATGTTATAGATTACTGGAAACGCTTTCAGTTGACTGACTTCCATGGATTTGATTTGTTGAACGCCTCCCAGAAGGGACGTTTGGTCTGGCGAGGTTTTGTTGGAGAGCGAATAGGTTAAATTGTTTTCTTTTTTCCGAGATAAGAATATTCTTAAGTCTTATTATGTTAAACATTCCTATATTTTGAATTTCATAATAGTATTAGGATTAATTTGTTTATCAATTTCTTTGGTCTTACATTATTAGAATGTTAATTTTCCTACTACTTAAAACCCATTAAAAGCCCTGAAACGTCAACAAGCATAACCAAAAGTTCTGTCAGGGGAGGAAAACCCTGTAGCTACTGGCAACAAAAAATGGCTCCCTTACCTTATGTAAAGCCAGGTTCTGTTGATTTCTCTATGACCATTTTATAAAACAGGACGCTGATATTGAAGCAGATTTGTCTCTGCCATTAATCATAGCTTATTACAATGCTGTATGATATATATATATATATATATATATATACGTGTATATATATACATACGTGTTGGATCTAACAATGAATCAGTTCTTGTATAGGCCTAAACCTAGGAAGTAAAAGTTTCGATAATCTTAGATTACAGTGCCTTGATGATAACGTTTTCATATTTATTCAATAAGCTATGGTGGTTCTGTGTAAACATGTTGATTACATATTTCAGGTTTTGTGGTTCCCATATATTATGTGATATAGGAGTCAAAAGCCTAAACCAAGCCAATTGTAAATTATTAACGATGAAAACTAGCAATATTCAACCAGATTAAAACTTCATAATTTTCATTGGTTTGTAAACAAAGTTGATTTTTTGGGGTCCGCTTTATTTAAGATGGCTAATAAGAATGTACTTTTTACGGTTATTTAACTGTGCAAATATCTGTAAATTTTTAGCATTGCATTGCGTTTGGCTCACTTAAACCTCTATCGCAGCAATTCACAGAGTGGGTACAATTGGTGCATTGGTATCCATCACAGAAAGCTTCAAGAGACGGTGATTGGCTGCTTCGCTGACCAATCAGGTGGGGGAAACAAAAAAGATCAAGCGGAGGAATACATACCCAAATCCTAAGGTGAAGAATCCAGAGAAGAAAGTCCCCATCAGGAAGATTGTACGCGAGTTCGTGCAAGCCATCTGCAAAAAAAAGTCCGTTTTACAGAATTAAGTACCATCCATTTGGTCTTAAGCCCCCTACCCACTAGGCGATTTTACCGGCGACTGGCGACAGGCAACTAGGAGAATCCGCCGACTCTTATGATCGACTGTCGGTATGGTATATTGAAATGTGCATGTTTGATATGAGTTGGCTCTAAAATCGGCCGACTCTTAGAGTAGAGTTGGCCTATTTTAACACCGATAATCGGCCGACTCTAGACAAAATCGCCTAGTGGGTATGGGGCTTTACAGTATTATTGCATATAGTTGACAGTTTCATTGCACATAGCTGCTAGTGTTATTGCATAGAGCTGCATCTCCCCCCCCCCGCCTTCTTTTTCCAAAATGTTCGCTCCCCCTATGGCACTGCCATTCTACTAGATAAATAAATTTCCCAGAGATTACTTTAATGCATAAAGATTTGCAGTATTTGGTGCATTATAAGAAGTTATGAGAAGATCTCAATACAGAAGATAAATAGGCTTTACCCCTTCTGATTCTTTATCTGCAACCATTTTGATTAGTTGCTCATCGTCATGTTTCTCTTAATTGCAGTGTAAGATTATGTGTTCGAGTCCACCATGTAACCAATATGTATCAAGCTTGTATCAAGCTGCGTGGCCGATTCCAATTCAAATTGGAAGTACAATGCAATTTTGACGTCAACTTTTTCTGAAACTTGTTTCTTTGCTTTTAATAAAACCTTTTAGACTATCGATCAGACAATGGATACATTTTCAATTCTGAGATCTATTAATCTTTAGAATTTTTATATAATAGCCGACTTTTTTTTATCTTTTGTGCGTGAACGAATAAACCGTCATAATTGCAATCGGAACCTACATTGGATTCGGAATCAGAATGGACTCTCACAGTAAATGCTGCTTTGTGCATGAAAGAATTACATCTCATTTGACTAGTCTGGGCACGGTGAAGTAAAATCACAGAATTTGATACGCAACCATTAACGTCGCCTCCTTTCGTGCAGAATCTTTCAGACACTGAGTAAATGAACCAAAGGGCCGTTTGAAGTCTATTTGGCTAAGCATGAAACGGTAACAGTCAGATAAAAAGACATGGAACAGGTGCAACTGTTCAGTCGGTTGTAGGCTTACCCAAGACATGCAATCACAGCCCATAGGCCTAACAGGCACAGTCATGGAAAAGGCACCCTCCCGAACACACATATAGTGGGGCCCTAGATGGGGTTCCTTTTTCAAGGCGGTTATCCAGTTTGCGATTTTGGCCCGATTTTGGATGCTTTCCAAAATCAATTCAAAAGATAAAGGTTATTCTTGTACAAAATGTAATTATTTTTATCGATTATTACTTTAATGGCAACTTCGGCCTATAAATCAACAGGTACAGTCATGGAAAGGCAGCCTACCAAAGATACATAGTTGGGCCCCAGATGGCCTACCTTTCTGAAGGTCATTATGCGATTATGGTGTGATTTTGAATCACTTTCTGAAATCATTTCGAAAGATAAAGCTTATTCTTGTACAAAATGTAATTCTTTTATCAATTGTTTCTTTAATGGCAATTACTGCCTATATGACAATAGGCAAAGTCATGGAAAAGGCAGCCTTCAAAACACATGTACACATAGTGGGGCCCTAGATGGGGTTCCTATCTCAAGGTGGTGATCCTCTGCAATCGTAGCCCGATTTTGAACCACTTTCGCAAACTGATGGTTCGAAATTTGAGTAATTCATGAAATGGACTGGGAGTTTTTGTAAGGTCCTTCTTGTAAAACAACCAAACCAGTCGTGGAAAAAGATCCTCCCAAACACATAGTGGGACTCTAGATGGTGTTCCTTTCTCAAGGTGTTTGATTATGGCCCGACTATGAACCCCTTTAGAATTACTTTGAAAGATAAAGAGTATGAAGAGTGGGGCCATAGATGGGGTTCCTTTCTCAAGGATGCGATCAATTGTGTGATAATGGCCTAATTCTGAATCATTTTCAGACATTGTTACCCTACTTCTTCCAAAATGATGTCCTTTCGCATGTTGCTGCCTACATACTGAACTTTCTGCAGGTCTTACCAAGAACCAGCGAAATGGGCCATAACCAACCATCCATCTGGTCTTGAGAGAGAACGAATATTCTTGTAAGATTACAGAGGCAGCCATGGAGAGACACACTCCAAAAAATACAGAGTGGGGCCCAAGTTGGCTTCCTTTCAGAAAGGATCCACTCTGCTATTATTGCCCGATTTTGAACCATAGATAAAGATTGAAAGATAACCTAGTATTGCAGGACAATCCAGACTGTACAATTGAATTGATCTGAACAGGCAATAAATATACTCCTCTGGCTCTAAGACAACATAGTTATGCTGGTAGAACTTTGTCTTCATAGTTTTTTTTATGAATAGGATATATTGTAGAAATGCATTGAGGATTTGTCAAGGCATTACACAGTTTACATGTCATTTGGGTAATGAAATAGCTTTATTGGTATTGCTTGAATCATAGACTAAAAGTCTGAAAGTATTGACTGCTGATGAATACTTGCAATGATAATTGGCAGTAAATGATTACCACCATGTTGGTAAATTCTGGACCTGATACCCAATATTGTAGATTGCCATTTGCGATTATGTATCGGCGGCAAAACATGAATCACATTCAGTCTATCGAATACAGGCTTAAAGAAGGAATTACGTCATTATCTTGAAATTAGCAAATATCATGTGTCCTGATGCTTATATGTTTTTATCATATTGATATAGGCCCTATTGTATGTCCTTGTTATTTGATTTTTGTTGTTTTTTAGAAAAATGCCCATGTCCCCTTGTCAAAATTCAGGATCCATGGCCTCCATAGACACCCCTACCTGACTAATTCTCATTAAGCCCTAGGCTTAGGCCTGACTGGGGCTATATCCTGTCCACAGCTGACCTAAATCTGGTGATAAATCACTTGTATCCCAAAGCGCAGTGTGAGAAGGCAATCAATGGATCGACTTACATCTATTGTACATAAATTCAAATACTATGAACACAACCTATGAAATGGAAAGATTGTGAGAAGAACTTTAACTATATATTTACATATTGGAATATCAATAAATTATGTTAATTTCTCCAAAATATAACTGTCAGACATTGGGAGAGGTCAAATGTTTTTCAAAAAATGTCCGACAGATGAATAACGGATATTTTGTAAAGACTTGCTTCCATTAAACTTGTATTATTATGCCTCTTACCTTCTCAGTGCTTCACGATAGAAACTGGATATTCAATGTCTGACATGACAGGTGTTCACATGAGAGAAAAATGCCTGACGTTATGCCGTTAAATGTCGGAAAAGATGTCAGCTTTATAAAACAACTCACATTTTCGATTTGTGCAAACTGCCTGTAGCCAAATCCATGGGAGTAAAAACAAAAACAAACAGACACCTCAGGCAAAAAGCCTGGGCCTGCACTGCAGACGTCCCACATTATATGGGGGTCGGGGTGGCCAACGCTGTTGAGGCATTGGTACCACTCAAATATGTTGGCATTGGTACTGCATGGGTTCAAGTCTCATGCAGTGCAGTATGGAAAAAAATGCCATTTGGATGACCACTGCACCGAATTGTGCCCTACTGGTCTACAGGACTGCAGCATAAGAAGATTTAATAAAGTGAACTCAGGCTGTATAAAAAGCCAATTAAAAAAACAACACTGGACCACCCCTCTCTCTTCTCATTCTCTAATTTAACTGGGACTTTTCGGGAGTTCAAATAAGGTAACCTATTCTAGCACTGGGTAATCTGGGCTTGGGGTGACGCTACAGTAAGGCGTGAACAAACCAATAGAAACAATAGTTAAGGACCCTTTCCTACAAAGTTTTGAAAGATCTAAGGATGCTAGCACCTTCTTGTAAACATGAACCTAATCATGTCTTCATTTCATATCCAAGGATATTGTTAAAGTGCGTTTATGAGTTACCATGGCCCGTTGCTATTGCCTGGTTCCGTGATCACTTTCCAAATACTACTCGCTATTTGAGTTACCATGGCCCGTTGCTATTTCCTGATTCTTTGACCCTCACAGCAATTTCAAATGGGCCTTTACTTTTACCCGTTATTATCCATGACTTTACAATGCATATTTCTATAGGTCCACGTCTGACATTTTGCAATGCTTGTTCTCTCCTATAGTGGTTGCCAATTATAACTGAAAACGTTTTTTAACACTCATGAACAATCATTAAGATAAATCAACCCAACATGCACAGCTTCATAAACATACCCTCCCTCTAAACCAAATAGTCTCAGATCAATAGATCTAAATGATGTAATCTTGGAACCCACTGGGCTGAACAACGCTCTGGTCAGAAGGGCCTGTGAATCTAGGTTGTATAATGGAAATCAAGGTGGTGTAACAATGGTAGGGCAAAGGCTTGAGTGCCCATGACGAAGGGTTATAAGACTGTATTACACTATCCGATTTTGCAAACGATTCCATATAGTTGATGGCCAATAAGAATGAAGGGTAATCATAAACTTGTTACCTCTCATTACAAAGGATTGATTTCTTTCAAATCATATGTAACATCATTGGGTTTTGTCATATTCCTTATGGAAACTTAGAAATTTCCAAATTTCCAGTAATCAAGTTGGCTAGTAGAGTTGAGGCTTTACGTGGCATACCCACTGGGCTGAATCAGCTTACAAGCCAGCCGATTACTACCAAAAGAATCACCCAACATTTGCACCAGTTCAGACCCACAATCAGCAAAAAATATTGACATCTTTGTTTTGAACCAACGTTAAAATTGACCAATCATACTGGTAGAATCGGACAATTTTAGCACCAATCAGTCAGCCAACTTGGTAAAAATCACACAATGGATATGGGGCTTAAAGGGCCATACCCACTATAGGCGAGTTTACCAGCAACGGGCAACTGGGAGAATTATCTTTATCACGGGGTGACTGGAATATCGGGCAAGTTTGATAATATCCCGGCAATTTTCCTGACGACTTTCCCGGCGATCCTATCATCTGTCGCCAGTCGCCCAAAAAATACACCATACCAACGGAAGTCGCCTGGCCATCTGCAGTTGCCCGGCGATTTCGCCACCAATTCTCCCACTTGCCCATCCCCTAGCGATGGTAAAATCGCCTAGTGGGTATGGGGCTTAAGTCTGCCTCCTCCTGTAGCAGGGTCAGCCTGAACCTCTCCTCCAGGGCTGTTGTCAATGAGACTCTAGTTACTGACTGCCAATAGGCAATGCCAACAGGAGGAGGCATACAATAGGGGGCTGGGTACATAAGGAGAGGCCTTCTTGTCTGTGTGATTTATTATAGGACTTGGGAGGGATAAGGAACAAACATCCTTATAATTATATTGTCTTGGGCCATCTTACATTGCTACTTTCAGGTGGCATAATAGACATTCTCTTAAATATGCAAAAAAACAGGTACCATGTATGTTCTCTATCGTCACCTTGTTATACCATACTTTGGTACAGCAGTCCTTAATCAATGTGTGTTGCTTTAGAGGAGCAAACATTATCTACATCCAATTATCAAACGTTGTGTTGTTGAGTGTGTTTGATGATTATTTCAACAATGCCTAACCACCTATACTTTTGAACTGCAATTATAATATTTGCAGGCATAGACGCATTGAGCTGAATTCCCTAAGTGAAAGCCCATATTACACAATGCAATATTTTCCTTGCAATCTTCTGGCGGCACACTATTGTAAGTAGCGATATGCTATATCCCTGTTATCGAATATGTGATAATCAAGCAAACGGTATCCTCAACAACTTAATTTTATAAAGTGGTGCTAACTGTTTCACTATCGCAAGAGTACAGAATGGGCATTAACCAATAGTATTTATAATGTCTGTATTTCACTAGGAAACAACTAGAACAGACAAAGCTTTCAACTGCTGATTTTGGTGCCGATTTGAAAATCAGCAGTGAAGAAATATCTTATCATTCTCTTTCAAATGGTAAATAGGATGTATCCCTTCATGCAATATTCTTGGAGAAAATCAAACATATACAAAATCGCCAGCATCAAAATCAGCATGTGGAATGCAGGCTTTCGAGTCCTTTCTAAAGCCTGGTCCCCTTGGTCGCCGGATGACTAAGAAGGCTAGTAGCCCGGCGATTAACTTCACTCTGGCACTGTAATGTCTGGCGACTAAACCACTAATCGCTGTGGTTTTCTAGCAAAATATTTGACATGTTTAATATTTCCTCATAGCCACAGGTGTTTAGTTGGTCGCTGGACGACGTACTAAATTGTCCTCTAGTTGCCAGGCGATTAACTATACAAGAGCATCGAAACATAGCAATTAGTGTTTTAGTAGCCCAGCGACTAAGTTAGTGGCTCGATGACGTACTCATTTCTTAATCAATGGGCGACTAACGTTATTCGCCGCTGTTGGTCGCCCGAGTGCGGATGCAGCATTAGCTCTATCAGGAGGCAGACTGGTGTACTCTGATCAATCAATCATGTAAGAAAGGGGTGCACCCAATCCCCCACCACCCCTGTCTTGTAGCCTGAGCACTGCCAGCCTACCAATGTCTACAGACCTACACCCTTATCGACCTAATAGTAAGGTACATGCCAATGCTGGCCCTGCCAATGGTAGTCAACATTTGGTGTTCTAGCCAAATGATGTGGTTGTACAAGTGATTGCAACCGGTGATGTTTAGCATAGAGGCATTTAGGGAGTTTTAGGAGCCACGATATATCTCGATATGTTGATGTATCTCAAAACTTTCAAGCCACATCACAGACTAATGGTGCTCTTATATATAAAAGACAAATGTTTATCTATTGCTTGAAGAGGAAAAGAAAGGTACCCCAAAAGACATAATTTTGGCATAGGTGCATAAGACATTACAGCAGAGGCGTTGCGGTTGCTAAAACTCCCTATTGATTTTGCACAATCATTTCCTTGTAATTTTCTTGCTGCATACTATTGCAAGTGGCTGTATAATAATATTATATCTCTGCATTTTTCATATTATAATCAATTGCAGGCAGTTGTGCAAGTGATTGCAGCCAGTGGCATTGCACACAAATGTATCTTCTTTAGCGGAATATTTCATTTCATAAAATCGGCAGCATCAAAATCGGTATGTGGAATGCAAGCTTTTGAGTCCTTTCTTAGCTCTATCAGGAGGCAGACTGGTGTACTCTGATCAATCAATCATGTAAGAAAGGGGTGCACCCAATCCCCCACCACCCCTGTCTTGTAGCCTGAGCACTGCCAGCCTACCAATGTCTACAGACCTACACCCTTATCGACTTAATAGTAAGGTACATGCCAATGCTGGTCCTGCCAATGGTAGTCAACATTGGGTGTTCTAGCCAAATGATGTGGTTGTACAAGTGATTGCAACATGTAGTATTTAGCTTAGGGATACTAGGGAGTTTTAGGAACCATGACGTATTTCGATACGTTAATGTATTTCAAAACATTCAAGCCACATCACAGACTACTGGTGCCATATATATATATGTATTGTTTGCAGAGGAAAGGAAAGGTACCCCAAAAGATAATTTTGGCATAGGTCATTACAGCAGAGATAAGAGATACGTTGCATTAGCGCTACAAGATGTGTTGGGGTTGCTAAAACTCCCCTATCGTAGCAAGATCATTTCCTTGTAATTTTTTTGGCGGCATACTTTTGCAGGTGGCTATATAATATATCCCTGCATTTTTTCATGATAATTAGATAATCAATTGCAGGCAGTTGTGCAAGTGGTTGCAGCCATTGGCAATGTGCACAAAAGTATTTCTTTTGCTGAATGTGTCTTCTGTCAGCATGTATTGCAAGTGGTGATATGATGATATCCCTGCAATTCCTTATTAAATCATTATCAGGGGATTGCAGCCAGTGGCGTTTTGCATACAAGTATAGCTATTACAACAATAATTGTTGTAATAGCTATAATTATTTTTAAGAAAGAAAAGGTACCAACAACAATTTTAGTATTTTTGTTTGCAGATTGTCTACTGCTCCTATTCAAATTCTGTTCAA
The DNA here is from genome assembly GCA_936440205.1 of Lepidonotus clava. Taxonomy (NCBI): domain Eukaryota; kingdom Metazoa; phylum Annelida; class Polychaeta; order Phyllodocida; family Polynoidae; genus Lepidonotus; species Lepidonotus clava. The sequence continues at coordinate 15,443,963 of OW387138.1, forward strand.
ACTTTCGCTGTTGCCTCTGCTTTGAGCGAAGAATGTTTGAACCTCTCATATCTCAAATAAGTTGGTTATGCAATGGGTCACAGAGGCATCAGGTACGTGTTAGTATTGTTATTAATCACTTCATGCAGCAGGATTGCAAGATCAGCGTTATTCTCCAGTATAGTATTATTGATCATATGGTTACAATACACAAGATGCTATTAGCCTGCCTTTGAAGGTCACAAGGTTGTTTAAGTTGCAGTATGGTGATCCCTATGATATTATGTTCCTGTGTTTCATTTTACGGATTGAGAAGTGTGCACACAGAATTAAGTACATAGGTTTATCTACTCTCATGATAATACTGACCCGATCTCAGAATACAGCAAGTGTATAACATCAAATCATAGATTACGATTATCAATCTTATGTGAGGCCTAGAAATATTGGCTTACAATTCCAAATAGCATCGCAATTTGCTGCATGATCCTATCATTATGATGGCTCTTATTTGCTAGAGGAAGAAAATACTCTCATAATAAAAAGTAACGTTATCCAAGCATAACTCATGTCTAAAGTATATATGCCAGATTTCTACTCCCGATGTTATATGATGAAAAGCAATACTGGCTTACAATCCCAAATAACATCATGCAATTTGATGTTATACGCTGCATAGAAATATCGGCTTACAATTACAAGTCACATCATACAATTTGCTGCTTGATCCTGTTAGTGTGATGGCTCTTATTTACCATAGGAGGAAAATCAAAGCAGTTGGAGGCAACCACACACAAACTTGGTCGACCATAACGGCGGCGATCTGTGTGTTACGTTACACGGCAGAGCACACTAATTAGAGGTCCCCTTAAGGCGGCTGCCTGAAGGCCGTTTGCGGCACTAGTGGTTATGGGGCGCTAAGTGTAAATTTGTCCATTAATGTTTTTGTCCATTTTACAATTTTGTAATTGCAGGGGGATATAAGCCTGTAATTCGACACCGATTTGGAAAACAAGGAATATGGTGATTTCTCGGTGGCAATTATATTTTGTATGCGAATCCATGTACGCTGATTATCATTTGAAAGCAGATTTAAGGAGCTTTCTACTGATATACAGTTTCTACGAGCATGTATAATTGCCAATATCCCCACCTCTCACATGCTATCTATGAAATCAGGCAGTGGAATATAGCTTTTAAGGGTGCCGCATGTTGTGCATACTATAAGTTATTCATGAGGATAACAAAAATAGGTTCCCACGAAGCCATACGTACATTTCAGGAACCCAGTCACATTGAAGGAAAAAGCATGTTTCTAATATAAATGTATGTGTCTAATGTCAATTCTATTTTTTCAGGGGCATATTGTGCTACAGTGTCCTCCTCACTCGTATTTGTTTTTAATGGATTGAGATTATAAATCCTATTTCATTTTATCGATCAATGCTATCTTCTATTTGTCATTTTGTGCGTTATCTATTTTCCTTGAAATTCTTAAGGAGTTCTAAGTAAATCTGAATGGTTTCCAAGAAGGCTTAAATCATAGTGGTTCCAAAAAGCAATTCTGGACAAAATAACAGTTTTACTATGTTTTCAGTCGCATGACAGCTTATGGGGTTTTGTACAACCTCAGAACCCCCCTTGGTATGGCCCTGCCCTGAGGGAAGGCTATTGAATAGCTTTGGGAGGAGGTAGCTTGAACACCTCATGCTTGTATAAACAATAAATATTCATCTTGTCCCCTTTAAAATTGATATTCTTTGTTGTAATGTTCTGACTACTAGGTGGTTTTATAGTACCTTGCTAGGGACCATATCAATGCTCCTTTTAATAGAGATAAGCAGTTTCACAAATTTCTACAAGATTACGAATGAAAAAAATTCCTATCAACACACAGTTCAACGGTTGACACTTCGCGCCTCATACAAGTCCTCCATCTCTGCGCTGTTTGATTTTTGACTGATTAAGACCTTTTTCTGTGCGCTCAGCACCCTAATGAGGCAACTCACCTTACGAAAGATGGGCGCTGAGAGGAACTGGACGAGGTCGAAGACGCCAAAGAGCAGGCCCATCACCACATGGTTCATGCCCCTCTTCTCGGCCTGAAACAAAAAGGGGCACAAATTAGCCCAAATGACAGGATGGGGTCGTCAGGGAGAGTGGTGAGTTCAGAGGGAGTACACAGGAGGAGTTGAGGGAGAAGAGGAAAAGTAGGAAGGAGAGGGTGAAATTATAGAAAAATATGGGAATTATATATGTGAAAATATGAGAAGAGACTTACAGACTTACAGGGAGCCAAAAGGAATGTTGGGCCAAAATTTTGGAAATCTTTTTGACTATTGAAATATATTTCATGGCCATAACCTGTCGTAAATATAGACTGTCAATGAAGACTTAAACTACATCAAAATGGTTGAAAACTTGTCCCTGGTCAATTTTGGTGACCCACCAGAACTAGTTTGCTTACAAACATTGCTGACTTCAGGCATAAATTGCAAGTGTATTATGGAAATCACATCAAGTTTTAGTTAGTTATTTTGATTTATACTATATCAATTACGAATGTTACACTCTTTGAATGTATTTTCATAGTTATATGAGTTCACAAAATTTTGCCATGTTTTGACATACCTTTGCTATTTGGCTCCCTTTAAGGTTTTGGGAATGAAGCTGGTTGTTTAGAGGAAGCAGGGTTTGGTTCTGGGGAGCTACATTTTTGTTTAATTTGGGAGATGCACATGTACAAGTGTTCAAATTTGGCCAAAATTGTTGAGGACAGTTTGTTTAATACCCCCCCCCCCCCCCCGCGCGCCATGTAATATTAGGTTTCTTCCATCTAATTTACTATTATCTTATTTACTTGTTTATTGCATTTCTCCTTTTGGGTTTTCATTGAATAAGTTTGGATCTCCTGTATGTCTGACCTGTTAAAATTTATCAAAGGGAAATTCATGAAATATTTAACCATAGATGTTTCTCTGTAAGATGTTTAACTGACAATGTGTTTCCTAGTTCATGCACCGATTGTCTCGCCTGTTATATCTCATTCAAATCCAATTTCAAATTTTGCTAGAACCGACAGAAAGGTAGATAGGATGTTCTCCCCATTAAAAAATTTGAGTATCATAACCAGTTATGATAAATATGACTATTACATAAAGAGGCTTATAACTTGTAAACCCTCATAACTTGTGAACTCGTCAAAATAGTACTACTATAAAGATGGTTCAGAAATATTACTGGAGAATGTAAAGGGCAAAAATGCAAAATCTCGTAACTCAGAAAAACATTTTTCCTTCTTTTCAATAGGCTTTGAATTAATGACAGAAGCTAACCCCACAACAATGTTAGAAATTAATGACACAAACAACGAAGCCACTACAAACCGAAGGAAAGCAGAGTCTGAAAAAGAATGCATCCTGTTTTTAATTCTAATGACATACTTTGTCACTAAGACCCTTCCCTCATAAAGGTTATTGGGTCATTATGTTAAGAAAGAAATGTTTTCTTTCTTAAAGATCAAGCTCATGATTTTTGAGTCTGTTGACTCAATCAAAAGACTTTTACAGTTCCTAAAACACAAACATCGGAAGCGAAAGCAGGCTTCCGCACCTCTTACGAGATTGGTTTTGGAAGTTTCATTTGTCATGGAGACAACGGAAATTAGGTTAAAATAATGGAAATTAAAGCCCTGGTGTAAATTATGATCACATCAAAATATTTCTTATATTTTTATTCGGTTTAAATGTAATTAAAAGACCCTAACTAATTGCAAACATGCAGCAACATACACCAGTTGACATAGACTATCTTGTCATTGTCAAAAGAAGGAAAAGCCATTGAAAATTGCTTCTTAATCCAAATGATAATTTCTTTTTCTTTTTCAGATGATGTCACTGAAAACTGCACAAGATTTTATGCAGGAAGTTTATGGATGGAATGAATACATGAGAAAAAGAGTGATCTAGCTGAGCCTGCATGCAAGTATTACCAAGTTATTTTTTCCAATCCTGATTCGCGAATCTGGCACAAGTATACCTGATTGTATGTGCCGTTTGAAATGTATAGGCCTATGGATATCGGACACCTCAGCTTCAGACATTTTCAGAATCTCTAGGAATGTTGATAAACTGAAGCTCATAGGGCTCATTTTAATTCTTCTCATCCAAGGATTAGTGACATCATAGTATGTAACCATAACATGTAACTTTAAAAGTTTTTTTGTTGTTTTTTTTGCAATCAGTCAAAGGGCGAGTCAGAGTAATACTAGAACAATTTATTCTAAAAGGTTATAAACAATGAATTATGTCATGGAAGGCGTCTATGGTCGTTGTATGATTATTTTTTGATAATCCTAAAAATAATGGGACATTGAAGTTTGACTATGACACAATCTAATACATCTAATAGTCACGTTATTCTTTAATTCTTAATCTGTATTTCATTTTCTTTTAGAGACTGAGGTTTTGAAATCCTCAATGAGTGCACCTGTCATTAGTCAATAGCGTTTGCAAAACTTTGAGATCATGGTACGTTATACCCTGATGAATCGTATAGCTATATTCGTTTGTAATTGCAAAACATTGACCCTACATTCCCTCTCAATTTCCGTTAAAGTAATGTTAGTAACGCAAAATAACAATTAAAAAACAAAAACACATAAACAGCAGTTAAGAAAAAAACTAAAATCAAAAGAATACGATGAAGTTTAATCTAATTAAATAATATTGTTTAATAGCTGTTTAAATTACATTTACAGAAAAAAAAAAGTTAAGGTTCAAAAAAGTACAATGGGGATTAAATTATTTCATAGAATATTGATGTTGAATAAATTCTTGAAAGGCAAACAGACTTTACAAAAAAACTTTTAGAATATACTCTTTAAAACAATTCCTTGAAAATATTCTCTTTCAAATAATTCTTTAAAATTATACTATTCAAAAGAACCCTTTGAAATATTCTAAGATGTCTTGAAAAACTCTTTCACACAGGGATGTTATACGCACCTCCTCCGGGAAGAATGGTAGCATAGCAGTGATGTAGACATTGTAGAGGAAGATATAGAGGTGGATGCACGCCACCACCCCTTTCTGTCGCCGCGGCATCCGCCATATGGATGACGCAATGCCCGCCGCGCCATCTAGTTCCGGTTCTATGGTGCCGCTGTGGTCGACGTCGTTCTGAAGGTGGCGCATACATTAGCCGTCGACGCCGCCCGAACGTCGACGGAAACCCACGGAAATTGCCGATTGCTGTGCCGTAGCTGATCCTGTGTCGGTTAGGGCTCAGCTGGTTTGGCTGGGATCTGGGAGGGATTTGAGGGGTTTTGGTTTTGTGGGGTGGGTTTTGGTTTTGGTGGGGTTGTGAGTGATTGGGGATGGTTTGGTTCTGTTGTGTGGTTTGAGCAATTGCATGGGGTTAGGTTAAATTTGCCGGGCTGCCCAGAAGCCTATAGTGTGATTGGGTAGGAGGGGTGTGGGCTTATTGAATAGGGATTTAAATAGAAATAGGGCGATTTAGGTTTGTACATGTACACATAAAGAACTGCAAGATTGCCAAAGCCTAAACCTGGCTGTTGCAGAGATTGAGATAGATTGAGATAGCAATGGGGAGGTTAAGAAAGGCAGTGTGGGTGCGTGTAGTGCACAGGATGGGGATTGCAAGCTCCGGCCAACACTCGGAATAGGGTCCCCCAAAACACACAGTCTCACAATAAACGCCTTTTCCTTAATCTTATCCTCCTGGTCAGCGCTGCTCCAGTGTAAGTGTGTGTGTACCACACCAACCCACCGTCTCTCAGCCAGCCAGTCAGTCAGTCAGCCTACGTTCGTCCGTTCCTCCTAACACACTCTCTCTCTCCTAACACTGTGCTCCCTAAATCAGCTGCGGCACTGCCTCCTCCTGTTCCTCCTTCTCCTACAACGACAGCCACAACCTCCTCCACCTCCTCCTCCTCCAGTGAGAGACACTCGTTCCCCTGGTGCGAACATCAACTGTGTGCAAATGTGGCCGCGTGCTTCCGTCGTGCCGTTCCAGTGGTTACAATCCGCCCCTGCTTGTTGTTCTCCTCCACGGTCGCCACCATTCTCCTCCTCCTTGTCCGACTCATCCACGCCCGCGCCGCCCGTGCCGCCCCCCTAACGTCCTTAAATCCCGGGACAGGCAGAGAGGGAACAGGCAAACCCGGCCAGCGTTTCTGCTGCTGCTGCTGCTGCTGCTTCTGCTGCTGCTATTGCCTCTGCTGCCGCTGCTTCTGCTGCTGCTGCTGTCCGCGTCGCTGCTAGAGCACAGAGTTGACAGTTTTCCAATAGAGGGTACACTTAGACGGAGAGCCAACGCTGGAAATATACCTAGTTTCTTTCAAGTGAGTGTGAAATAATTATGTTGACAGAAGTGGAAAACGCTCTTATTCTTAACTTAATGCCATCAATGCATAATTTAAATACAATATATTTGAAATTAATAGGCATGCATGGAGAGAGTTTATTGTACAGCTAAATTCCCTTTAGGGGCATTGGATGTTGGTGGTACAGGGCTTATAAAGGAGGAGTGCACCCTCTTGTATGCTTCTGACCCACTCTGTGCATGGTTGGTGCATTGCCTGCCTCCTGTGGCCGCCAACTGCCTTTCCTGCAGCTGCAGCTGTTATCGTATGGCAGTGCCCGTTGTAGTAGTAGTAGTAGTAGTAGTAACCCCCGGCAGCTGTGATGGTGGCTGGCAGGCTGCAGTAGCCTATCTCCCCCACTGCTGCTGCTCTCTGCCATCCCCAGGTTGTGTGGCTGAGGGTGGTGGTGGTGGTGGTGGTGGTTGGTGGTGCGGTGGTGCAGAGGACCGCCTGGTCGCCCCTCGTCGTCGCCACTCGCGGCGGAAGGAGTCAAGTCTACAGGATCAGCCTCAGCGCATCATCAGCGTCTGATACACCTAACCTACCTATATACCCAACCTACCTACCTACCTAACATACCTACTTACTTACTTACCTACTTACTTACCTAACCTACCTACTTACCCAACTACCTATCTACCTTATCTTGGTACCTACCCACTTACCTAACCTATCTACCAACCTACCCACCTACCTAACTACCTACCCACCCACTTATACCTACCTATCTACCTAAATATCCATCTAAAATGTAATATCCACCTACCTAACCTACCCACCCACCAACCTATCTAACCTATCTATACCAACCTACCCACCTACCTAACTACCTACCCACCCACTTATACCTACCTATCTACCTAAATACCACCTACCTAACCCACCCACCTACCCACCTGCCTACCTACAGTAGCCCTCCTGGCCCTGTTCCTCTTCTCTACCACAGGCCAAAGACGACGGCAGGCAGATAGGAGATCACTAGTCCACACAGTCTCAGTGCTCTCTTTCTATATTTATCCTTCAACAGCCAACAACTATTTTTGTCTCCCATCCCAACTTGTAGCACAATTTACCGCCATCTATTTGACTGCTTCCCATTACATCTCCTTACATCTTCTCAGCTTTCTATATCACATTATACATTTACCACTAAACCATGCTCATATCAAATCCCCAAGACCTTCTTTCTTAAAAATCTCCCCTTTTCTATTTATACAAATAAGCCTTTATTGTTATAAGAATCATCCCCCAAGAAAGCACTTGGTTCAGGTTTGACCAGCCGTTCTCTGTAAGCCTTGCGAGCCCGCAGCTGAGCAGTTGCTAATTGCTCGAAGGAGCAGTAAAGGTCAGAGGGTTCCTCTGTGAGGAGCCACTCATGGCCACCACTACCACTGCTGCCGCTGTTCCTGCTGTCGCTAGCGTCTGGACTCGGCCTCAGCATGACTGAGGCCATCCGCGGCCCTCTCCTACCCCTCCGTGATGATAGCAGGTGGTGGTGGTGGTGATGGTGGCAGTATGGTGGAGCTGGCGGTGCTGGTGCTGGTGGTGATGCAGGGGGGGAGGTTGATGGACTGCTGTATTGAGGCTCTAGATCTTAGACTCGGGACCCAACAATGTCTAATTTCAGATTTCCTCAAATAGCAATCACCACAATTTCACTTTAAATCCCATCTGTGGCCTTCTATTAAGTACATACACACACTTTTAAAAATTCAGACCCCCAGCTCCACCCCCACCCCCTGGGCTGAAGTATACATTAGATTTGTACAGGAATATAACACATAATTAAGAAAATCATAGACCCGCACCCCCTCTTGATGCATACATATTAAATGGAAGGGCCCTTTCATGTTTAATATTGATTTTGACAGGTGACTTATTTCATATCTTTTGCGATACATCCTCCTTTGCATCGGCATCGCTACATATTTGTATCAAACCGAATACATCCCTATCTCGCTGTATTGATTTTAGAGGTCCAGACCCGTGTTGGTGGTGGGTGCAGTGGTGGTGGTGCTGATAGTGGCAGTGGTGCAGTGGTGGCCTTAGAGGTAGTGGTGGTTTGGTGGTGGTAGGGAGGGGGGGAGATGGTGGTGTGGTGGTGATGGCAAGGAGCTGCAGGAAGCAATACAATGTAGTAGTCCTCCGGAATGCCACTGTCCCCTCATAGTAGGGCCTCGGTTAGACTTAGTCTGTGTGACAGCTGCAGCAGCCGTCATAGCAGCAAGTCACAGGGGTCAAGCTAAAGTGTCTGGGAGGTTCTGGAGGTCAGAGAACCCCCTCCCTCCACAAAACAATTCCCTTTTTTAGGTGGGGGGACAAACTCTGTTTTAAAAACCTCGCCACTATTTCAAAAATTCGAACAGTGAAGTTTCCTGGTTACAAATTGGAAGGTAATGGCATATTCTACTTTCTGTTGGACAGAATTTGCGTTTTGTTTTGTTGCAAATGCAAAAGGTTTGTGTTTCAGATACAAACACTTTGGTGTCTGCTCACACAAGCGACCCATAGAAAACCAATAGAAAGTTGTTTGCGTCAGATCTTGCATTGACCCAATGCAAGATTTGATGCAAGATATTTACTGTGTGTCAGCAAAGTACGAGTAGAAATACACAACGCAAGTCAAACAACATAATTATAGTGACTTATGAAAATGAGGGTTTCCCTAATTTGGTATGCAATTAAAGGGAGCCAAAAGCAAAGTTGGGCCCAAATTTTGCAAATCTTATTAACTATTGAAATATATTTTATGGCTGTAACCTAGGCCTGTTGTAAAATATAAACTGTCAATGAAGACCAAAACTACATCAAAATGCATTAAAACATGTCCCTGCTCAATTTCGGTGACCCACCAAAATTGGATTGTTAACAAACATTACTGTCTTTGGGCATAAATTACATGAGTATTATGAAATTCATGTAAAAGGTTTTAGTAAGTAATTGAGTAATACCAATGGCTAAAGTTAGACTCTTTGAATGTATTTTCATAGTTATTTGAGTTCACAAATGGACTGTAAGGAGAACAAACTTAGACCCTGCCTGTTTCTAAAAAGGCCAAAGCAGTTTGTCACGTTCTGCAAAGCTGGACGTAAGAAATTTTATTTTTTTTATTATTTGGCTACAGATAACAGTTTTTTAAATATGATTTTAAAAATCTTTCTAAAGCTTGTTCCATGCTTGCGACTATGAATAGGACTTAAATGCCAAGCATCTTGTTTATGAAAACCAAATCTTACTGTTAATAAAAAGTGTATGCATGCATATATTCTTAGATATAATATAATATTGTATATTTCCATTTACTGTGATTAAAGAGGTTATTAAATGCGCGCCAGTTGTTTATAGCATCATGTACCTACAGTCTTTATACCCCGTTTATAGTACCCATACCCAGAGTGTCATTTCCATATACTACTTATACAGTTGAAAGAACCCGCGCTCGGGGCGCCTCCTATTGTGTGTAAGGCCTACTACGATTACCTCTCTTAGGCATTGATTATCTTGTCACAACTTGTAGCAGAATTTTCAACTACTGTTTTACGTACTGAATAAATACCCGATCCATAATTGATTCTCTTTGTTGTTCTATTTCATTAAAGATAACGCCAAACTCGTATTTTTTTTTTTTTTTTTTATTGATTTTATTAGGGTATTCAGGTTCGGCTTTGCCGTTCTTCCACCCGCTCCCACTTGACATTTAAATTATACTGATTAGTGGGAGCGGTAAATTACAATAATTCTCATAGATATAGACACTCCTAGTGTATTTCTATGGTAAATATGAACTTTTTTAATCCTTATTTTTTGTAGTAAATCATTGCATAATAGAGGCGCATTTAGTTCTTTTACAAACTTATGTATATGATAAGACATATAATAAGGATTAAGAGACATAGATACCTTAAAAGGGGGTAAAAAAGCCGATTTATTTTGGTCCAAAAATGCCTAAAGCTGAACAAATGCATAACACGCCAATGGTAAAGTGCCTATCCAAGAGATGTTTGAAGCAGCTTTAGCAAAAACGTCTTCGGGTACAAACTACACCTTAAAATAGAGAATAAATTGATCAAAAACAAGTAATATGCCATGTTTCTAGTCTCATCTACACGATGGAAAAGAAAACGAAGCCGATTGATACATTTAAAAAATCAGTTTTTTGAAGAACGACCCCTCGAACCAAAAAATCGGATCATTTCTGGCCATATCTGCAAATTCGTTTCTACTTCAGAAATCGTAATGCATTATACATAGTCGCCTAGGGCACACTTACATGGGGTTTAATATGCACTTTTCACCCATTTAGGTAAGGGAATTGATCCCTGGGTGATTCCGAACGTTTAAGACGCGATTTTAACTTCTGGTATAAAAGCCTATATCAAACAGGGTATCCTATTTCCATTTATTTCTTGTAGGTGGCGCTACCTATCCTTACCTGGTAGGTGGCGCCACTTGGGCATTTAGGTAAGAAACCATTCATCCACTGCCTGAATCGTTTTTTTCTTTGTATCACCAAATCTGTCATATATATTTTTCGCCGAGTGAAACTTATCTCGCTGCAATCTCTTTTCAGATATTGAATATTCTTTCATAAAGCGATATTATGCGTGTCAATTAAAGAGTAGCACGCTCTAGTTGCGTCATTTATACCAGTTATAGTTTACAAAAGTTTCTATAAGGCTAGAGTCTATTTCATTTCTTAGTGTAACTGTAGGCAGGATGAACAGTGGTATAAGATTTAAAGATATTATGGCGGATTTTCCTGCTACGAATAGTTTGTTACTGGATCGCCTTGATATTTGGCATCAATCAATCAAGAAAAGTAACAAGCACTGGTGTTATTCTTTTATAAAGTTTATTCATTCCAAACCGTAAAGCTTCGCAGAAGCAAGCTCTACATAGAAATCGAGGTACGAATAAACGTACACATTCTAAAAAAAATACATATTCACGTACTAAATAATAAATTGCGCAATGTATGATGTAATCGCCCCTAAATAAAATACCACAGATATTGGTTCATTGTTTTCAATTTAGGATTAGCATGCCCTCGGACTAATTATCATTTCATGATATTAGATCTATACCCCCTGCATATTTGCAGGTAATACTGAGTTGGTATACATTCTACATGGCTACATGATCACACGAAGAAAAAGAATCAACGACACCTCAAAACTGAATCCTCGGGTGAGGACAATTTTTTTAATGAGCCTTTTTGAAAGAAGCGATGTATACAGGCACCCATATGAAATTTTCATATTCGATGAGTTTTGGATATAAAATAGCTCATTATTAATCAAATAACGCCTCATGTTAAAATAAGGCATATCACAGATCTTGCCATGTAAATTTGGCTCCATATATGACAAAACCAACAAGCCAAAGTACGATGTCATGGGAATGTTTAGAAAACATCACTAGAGTGGGAGGGGCCTTCCATTACGTAAATACGCATCAACGGGGCATAGGTTAGATTTTTTTTCCCCCAAAGAAAATATGGTTACACCAAGGAGGGGGGATTTGAGATTCCGTAAAAATTATGAACCGGTACGTTTTTAATAGAAGGACCCTAAATAGTATAAGCACACCACATGATTTAGATTCATTCATAAAAACCTTGAAGAACTCTGATAACGACCTCCCAAAATTCTTGACCTTGGAAATCTTAAATCTTGAGATCCTAACCTTTGACCTTAGAGACATCTTGACCTCAATACCTTAAAGCCGCATCCCCACTTGGGCAATGAAGAATTTAGTCGTCAGATAACTAGGGTTAACCCTTTCGATCTGCATCTACTACAGTCTGGTGGTAGCTCTAATCGCTTTGGTTGGAAAGGGTTAACACTAGTCACTCTTTGTATAGGGACATCACGACCTTTAATCTTATAGACCTAATGACCTTTAATCTTAGTGATATCCTGACCTTTAATCTTAGAGAAAAGTTATTATCTTTAATCTCAGAGATCTTATGACATTTAATCTTAGAGACATCCCGAGCTTCAATCTTAGAAATCTTATGACCTTTAATCTTAGAGATCTTATGACCTTTAATCTTAGAGACCTTATAACTTAATATTAGAGATCTTATGACCTTTAATCTTAGAGACCTTATGACCTTTAATCTTAGAGACCTTATGACTTTTAATCTTAGAGACCTTATGACCTTTAATCTTAGAGACCTTATGACCTTTAATCTAAGAGACCTTATGACTTAATCTTAGAGATCTTATGACCTTTAATCTTAGAGATCTTATGACCTTTAATCTTAGAGATCTTATGACCTTTAATCTTAGAGACCTTATGACCTTTAATCTTAGAGACCTTATGACTTTTAATCTTAGAGACCTTATGACCTTTAATCTTAGAGACCTTATGACCTTTAATCTTAGAGACCTTATGACCTTTAATCTTAGAGACATCCTGACCTTCAATCTTAGAGACCTCATGACCTTTAATCTTAGAGATCTTATGACCTTTAATCTTAGAGACCTTATGACCTTTAATCTTAGAGACCTTATGACCTTTATCCTTAGAGAATCTGACAGCCCCAGCAGCAGGTCTGTGGGTAGGTGGGGAAGTAAACTTTGCGGTCCGTTCCGTACACCCAGTAACGATCCTCCACATCCTTCCAGGTAAAGTGGACCTCAGTAACCGGCACGGAAAGCAGAACCTGGCGCTGAAATGAATAAGAGAACACAAAATAGTTTAGAATCTAGATTTTCAGACAAATAAATTACATAAACTTTATGTTTGAAGGAACATGTTTAATTTTATTTCATGTATTACAGATAAATTGGAGAGAAGCTCTCTGTTCCAATTGATTATTTTTGCTTATGAATATCATTGCTGAGAACTACTGTATTCTTATGCAAAATGGAATGTTTACTTTGGTAACGTATGGAATGCACAAAACTTAAAACGCACTATAGACTATCTTAACTTCTGCATAATTATTTCGGAGCTTTCTTAATTCCTCATTATGATCTCAATACATAAAAAATATCCACTTTTGTGGTTATTTCTTATACCTATATCTAATGTCATGACAATGACAAAGTTACATTTCTCAAAATCGGGTCAAAAAGCAAGGTGCAGCATAAATTTGTGGTTTTGCATTAAAACATTTAAGCCTGATACCCACTAGGTACTTTTGTAATAGATCGGCGTGGCCATTGGTGCAGGTCTCAGCAAGGCCATTGGCCGACTCTGATGGACAAGCCTATACCCACACACAATTGGTGCTGCCGTCGGCGTTGGTGCCGACAGCCGCACTGACAGCAACGCCGATCCATATTAAGCATGTTTGATAATTTTACGCTGATGCCGATGGCGTTGGCAGATGACCGTCGGATAATCGTCTAGTAGGTACGGCTATTTATTGTTATAAGCTCATTTACCTGTTGGAGATACCTCTGGTTGGGGAAGGCATGTCGGTGGTACTCCACCAGTCTCACCGAGTTGTCCGCAATCTCCTTCTCGGGGTAGAAACTGATCGGCGGCACCTAATTAAAGACCAAAATCAAAAATACATTTAGTTGTTTTATATCTTTCACACCTTATGAGGACCAAAACACAGAGGGTTCATTTTTTTCAAATGGACTCTACCTTATCATGTCTAACAGACCTTTTTCATTGAGAGTGTTGCGCCCCCTGGTGAATTAAATGGAACCAAAGGTTTAGGTCATTTCCCATAGTTAACCTATATGCTTCACTTCATATTGGTTAACTATGGAAAATGACCTAAACCATTAGTTCCATTTACTTTACCAGGGGGCACCACACACTATGAAAAAGGTCTATACCACAATGTGGGTTCACATTTATTTCAGGCCAACCACACCTTATATAACTTTTAAAATTTTACATGTTTTTTCCAATTTTATTTCTAAAACAATAAGATGAACTGATCTGATAAACAAAGTTTTTTTTTCAGGTATGGGGACTTTCATTTATCACATTCATAGAAGAAGTTAGGAAATTAATCTTGGAAAAGGTGCACACAACCCCATAAAATCCAGTAGAACATTGAGAACGTGGACGTAATTAAAGAGTAATCTATATCAGATATGTCACATTCAAATATGTATACGTTTCTCGCTTTCGAAATGAAATTAAAGTCTTAACTCTCCTCAGATGAATGCTCTCAATGAAAAGGGACTTTTAAGCCTTATACAAGTTACAAAATAAGCTGTCTTTTCAATATCTTTTCAGAAGCATCTACAAAACTCTTGGGAAGGTGAATTTTCAAGTGCCTTACGTGATCCTAAGCGGCCCATTTCCAATAATTTTAGTCTAATTCAATTAGAAAAATATTCCAGTTTCTATGGGCACTACTGATCTGGTATAGAAGTAAGTGACAACTGTCCTTGTCACTTTGAATGCAGTTGTGAACACACATTTCATACGTTTTACGTCTTTTAATTTAATGATAAAAGTTGAATTATTTTACCATGAGGTTTGTCTGCTCGAAGACGGTGATTCCGGAGACTTTTCTGATAAGATTATCCGGCATATCAGTCTTCTCAATGATGTGGTCGGCCTTATTGTTGGTGCTTAAAGAAAACATGATATCAAATTAACTGGAGTTAATTTGGAACTTCTAGGCTGATCTACTGGTCTAAAGCAGGGATTTTCCTTAACGTAGAGTTACTAGAACCGAGTACGAGTAGAAATCATGCTGGGTTAGTGTAAAATCCAAACAACTAGCCCGGTGGACTAGTGGAAATTTTCAGAATTATAAACTACAGAATAACATGGGCCAGTGCAGATTTGGTCAGGGTTAGTGTAGAGATCCAACAACTAGCCCTGTGGGCGAGTGGATCCGAAAGTTAAGGAAAACCCCTGCAAAAGGGTCTTAAAGACTAAAATAGTCAAAATGGACATTATTTTCTCACTCTAATCTATAAATTTAGGATCCAATAGGACCACTATATTGATCATTCTTTTTCGGTAAGGTATTATTTGTATGGGTGCAGGGGTTTTCTTAAATTTTATGTACACTAGCCCATCGGGCTAGTTGCTGTAAAAAATGGTACCGTCTATTCGCACATCTACACATCAACGCATTTACACATCCACGGGAACCCACACATAATGACGGAGATCATTGCGCGTGGGTTCAAAGTCATTGCGCGTGGGTTACCTACACATCCATGGGAACTACGCGTAATGACTGAGATCATTGCGCGTGGGTTCAAAGTCATTGCACGTGGGTTACCTACACATCCACGGGAACCCACGCGCGATGATTTGCTGCCCACACGCGATGATTTGCTGCCCACCCGCAATTATTCAAGGCCCATGCGCGATGATTTGTGCACACCTCCAAGAATTTAAGAGTAGGCTGAGCCTCGCGCACTGACGGAAATAATTGCGCGTGGGTTCAAAGGCATTGGATGTGGGTTCACAGTCATCGCGCATGGGCCCATGGATGTGTGATTTTTTTTTATGTGTGAGCGTCGGTAGATGTGTGAATAGAATCGGCCGTAAAAAATCACTAGCCCAGATCAAAGTTTACTAGCCCAGGACAATGATTTATGGATGTTCTGAGACAATTTGAACTCTTAAATTATGAACTTCCACTAGCCCACAGGGATAGCTACTCAGAAAATGCACTAACCCGGCAAGGATCTTATTAGTACCCGGTACTAGTAACTCTGTGCTAAGGTCTAACCCTGGAATAGTTGGCCACCATTTTACCTGTTTATTATACAAAATTATCTTATCCCACTTTTTCTTGACTTGCACATTCAGTACACAGTATACAATTGGATAGGGGAGTTTTTTGCATGATTTTTGACTGCATATTGTAATTTGCATTTTCTTGATTCAATGGCAATAAAACGAAAGTTTTGACAATATGAAAAAAAAAAAAATTCTATACTTACAAGGTGACGATGAGTTCGATAAACCACCTCAGTCGTCCGCAACCAGAGCAGCGGGGACATCGAACACGACCATCACCACCGCATCGTTGGCACCTGTCAGAAGAGAAAAATGATTTTTTAAACTGTTTTTTTAAATTATTATTTTCTTTTTTTTCTTTTTCTTTTAATTTTTTTTTTTTTTTGGGGGGGGGGGATTCTTTTCTTCTTCTTTTTTTTTTTTTTGAGGCCCCCCACATTGCGGTAGCATTTTCAGAGAGAGCAAGCCACCTTTATTCTAAAACTGTTTTCTTTATTCAGGACAGATTTCAAACCGAACGTCTGTTTTCCTGTACAAGGTGAGGTAAAAAAAAAAAAATGCTCTGGGTAAAAAAAAAAAAATCCAGCATCAAATTTCACTCTCTAATGTGTTTTTTCTGGGTTGAAAATCTCAAGATTCTTAGATCCAAATATATATTTTTAGAACCGTTACTGAATTGAAATCAGCCCAGTAGAACAGCCACAATTCAACAGAAGGATCCATAGAAACACGGACGTCCTTGTTGTGAGACATTGAATTGTTTCACAATTTTATTGTACGACGGGCTACAAGGGTGGTGGTTATGAGGGTCTTGATTTGTTCAATACCACATTTGCTCAATACTGCATTTGTCCAAAAACAAATATGCTCAAAATAACATTTGCTCAGTACTATGTCTGCTTAATACTTAATTCGCCAAATACTACCCATGCTCAATACTACACTTGGTCAAAAGTACATGTGCTAAATACCATATTTGCTCAGAACTAAATATTCTCAATACTGCATTTGATCAATACTTATTTATCCTATATCCTCAATTCAGTATTTTCAGTATTTTAAGCACCTGCAGGCTAATTTGGGTTAATTCTGTCAACAAAACCCAATGAAAAACTATAGAAAATAAACAAATAATTGTTATATAACAAATCCATAATGAATGAATTTTCAAACAGCTCAGGAATATTACATGTATATGGATACTTATTTACAAAAATAATGATGAATTATTTTTCCTAATGTTAATCTACAATTAATAATTGAAATAATGATACATTTCTTGAATATTCCTATACAGGGTTCCCACGCATTTTTGAAAATCAATTTAAGACCAAATTAAGACCAGAATTTGGAAAAATTAAGAGTAGACCTATCGACCGCACGCACAGATACATTTCAGAATACATCATATAATTTGAGTTTAATAATTTGAAAGTACGATCTGGAATTTTCTTAGTTACTTCAAGGCTACTCCACTTTGACTTCTCAAACAATTCCATTTAAGACCTTTTTAAGACCTTTAGCTAAAGAAAGGTCAAATTTAAGACCTTTTTAAGGCCTTAAATTTGAGAAAATCAATTTAAGACCCTTTAAGACCTTTTAAGACCTGCGTGGGAACCCTGCTATAGTATAGCCTTGACTTTTGTCGACATATTACCCAGCATGCATCCTTTTGGAGGAAACCTGCAGGTAAAAGTCACAAAACTGCCTATCCGTGGTTGGGAGAATTGCATGTGGTTTTAGTA
The DNA here is from genome assembly GCA_936440205.1 of Lepidonotus clava. Classification (NCBI taxonomy): domain Eukaryota; kingdom Metazoa; phylum Annelida; class Polychaeta; order Phyllodocida; family Polynoidae; genus Lepidonotus; species Lepidonotus clava. The sequence goes on from OW387138.1 coordinate 15,461,756, forward strand.
CGTAGCCTATATGCTGACCCCCCACCCCCCACCCTCTTTCGAAAATCCTGTATCCGCCCCTGACTCAATACGTTTTAGTTGGACCTTACCTGCGGCGTCCATCTCCTCCGCACGAATGACAGCACACGGTGTACGACCCCTCCTGGTTGTGGCGGGTTTGATGGCCACGCCCAAAGCATGATCCACACCGGTTGGTACCGCGACCACCACAACGTTTACACCTGACCTGTCCACAGCCTTCACACCGCTGGCACAGCTTTTGGCACAACAAGGAACACATGTATGTACTAAATGCTCCTGCATATTTCAGGGTACCAACCACACAGGGAAAACAGGGAAAATGGCAAAAAAAAATTCCCTGACAGGGAAAACACAGGGAATTTTGAAATTTTGCCAAAACACAGGGAAAACACAGGGTTTCATTTGGCCAGGTTATGAAAATCCTGATTCCCAAGATATTAGGGATTCAATTTTTTGTTCTTCTTTTTGCATGCAGAGGCTTTTAAATTTGATCAACTTGCTGGATATGACACAGGGAAAAATTGTCATGGGACAGGGAAATCTCAGGGAAAACACAGGGAATTTGAAAATGGTACTTCGGTTGGTACCCTGATGTTTATTTTTTGTATTTTGAGGTACCTGCAGGCTAAATTAAGGTGGATTCTGGGTCAACAAGCCTATTTAGTTTATTAGACTTGAAAATATTTTTTTATATTCCTTATGGTTTTATCTGTTAAGGGCCATACCCACTAGGCGATTTTACCGTCGCCGGGGGATGGATGACTGGAAGAATGGCCATCGTTGTCACTGGGCGATGATAATATCTAGCAAGTTCGATATTTTCCCGGTGATTGCATTGTGCATCGCCCGTCACCCAGAAACAGTACCATACCCATCGGGAGTCGCCCAGCAATTTAATAACCCAGTCACCCAGCGACTTTACTGCCGATTCTCCCAGATGCCCGTTGTCACTAGAGTCGCTTAGTGGGTATGGCCCTTTACTCGACGTTACGGAAAGGCCTCCCTCAGTATTTTTCAGTATTTGTATAACTCATACATGGAAAAACTGCAAAATTTGTCTATAGGCCATATTACACTATGCATCGGCTGGTTCACGTTGGGGTTGTTTCATTTGAGTTTTTGCCAACGCGAATATCAAATGCGAATTTAGTTGCCCAACATGAAGTGTAATATATGAAGAAAGGTTCGCGTTGGATGCTAGATCCCAAAAAGCATAGTATAATATAGTTCGCGTCAGGTCCGATGCTTAGTGTAATATAGCATTAAAAGCATATCAGACACATTGGACACTAAGACCCGACGTGAACATAGACCCAATGCATAGTGTAATACGGCCTTAAGTTGTGGTTTTACCAGATACATTTTTTACAATTTATACTACATCAATTACTGTATGAGAATATGTGCAAAAAAATAACATTACTAAAATAACATTTCCAAAAGTCTTAATTGGAAATCAGATCGTTTTAATGAAATGCTTTAAGTAGTAAATAATGGAAAAACTCATAAATGTTTAAAGAGGTATTAACAGACTCTTAGGGGCCGTCCATAAATGATGTCACACTTTTTCAGGATATTTTTAGGACCCACCCACCCCAGTCACACTAAATTCTCTAATCTAAACATGAAAATAAGGCCCGTTTTCAGGCAGTGTCACACTGTTCAACCCACCCACCCTCTTGTGCATGACATCATTTATGGACGGCCCCTTATGGACACCCGTATACATGCACTTAAGCCATATTAATGTATATTATTAACAAAATGAAGAAAAATAGTCTTTAAAGCATAATAAATCTATACATTAACCCAGGATTTCCCTTAATTCTATCCGAAGATTTGCCTGATACTTACCTTGATATAAGAAGTGTGGGGTACTTCCAGTGTCTTGACCTCGTCGACAAATAGTTGGTCAGCATGACACACCATGTCCCATGGCCTCGGTGGCCGACCGTTCTCCGGCCCGTCCACCCAGCCACCGGGGTACGGCTCAAACGCCCTTTCTGTCCTACGCGCTTCTGTGTATGTCTCCAGGATGTACTGAAACATTATGAGAGATATTATCTTTTTATCTTGTTTTACAAAGCTATAATCAGTTTACCTTTGTTTTGTTTTTTTAGGTATTTTAGCCTGAGATTTATAGGCAGGATATTTCTTTACAATATTCTGTGAATGTATCAAATATTTATATTTTTGGTAGAGAAAAGAATATTGCATGTGGTCAAATGTATGCAAGCATGTTCCATAGTTAAACAAGATCAAGTATGTTGGGTTCTAAAGAACCCAAAAGCTCCGTCTTATCCACCTTGTTCAATAACAGCTGAAAGAGAGGGAGAGGGAAAGGGAGAGGGAAAGGGAGAGGAAGAGGGAGAGGGAGAGAGATTTATTGCCATGACAATGCCATGACATCCCCATGACATTGCCATGACATTGCCATGACATCCCCTTCACCCCTTTACCCCCTTGCCCCAATACAGCATGGATTGAGAGTCTGAGGTCATTTGTGTTTGGAGATTGCATTGGTAATATGCAAATTTATCCAATATGGCCGCCCCCAGTGGGTGATGGGGGCATTCCCGACCTACTTTCGTTCTATTTTTATCTCCAAGCAGATTCTTTACTTCAGAAATAGCACAGTGTCCCCCCCCAATTTTTAACACTGAGTTTTATGGGACTTGGGACAACTTATGACTCCGATATATTGGACTATCGACGTTATCCACTCATCGAAAACGGAGAATAAATATTGCTTATAGAAATGTTAAGTTCCATGTTTACACTATACATAATAATCCAAACTTTTATAAAGGCAATGGAAAGGCAATCTTTCCCAAAACCTTTCCAGGTCTTTTTCATGCTACTTCATGGAATTCTTTTCTAAAAGTATTGAACAGATGGAATTTCCTATATATTTTTTGATAAACCTGGGTACCTTTACGAAATCAAGGGTCATTAAAGGTCATTTAAAGTAATTAATGGTTACTAAAGGTCTGATTTCGCAGTGAAGAACTTACATGCAGGGCAGAAGAGGGCAATATCTGGTTGACGACATGTTTTTCGGCACATCCTTTCCCATAACAACAATGTTCGGCGACATATTCCAGAACAGCGTCCCTGCACTCAGCTTCACTAATGTTGGAGACACTGAAAAATAAAGAAAAAAAGACATGCTATAAAATCTGTTGTTTAACTTGCGTGGAGGAGTACGTAGAAATGTCCTTCTTTTTGCACCTTTTGATTTTCTAAAAAATAGTTCATTCAAGGCCATTCATTTCAAATACCTTTAAATTTCTATCCAGCCATCACATAAATGTATATTGCCATGGCTACATGGGAATACATTGCATTCGAGCTTAATGTATGTATCCAACAGCTATACGAATTTTTGATTGAAATTATAGGCTCTATTGGTAATTCAGGGCCTATCGATTTTAAGAATTTATTTGCATGACCTTTGGAAATTTTCTGGGTATTTTTTTTAAAGTTTTTAAAAAGTCAATTTCTTGGCACCATTTTCAAGTAGAATTCATGTGTTAAAATTTTCAGGAAAAAAGTGGACTATCTGAAAATCCAGCCAACAACAGATTTCGCACCTGCAGGCTAATTTTCACAAAATTTGTCGACAAACTACTTGTTCTGTATCTGTAGTGACTATATTTTCAAACCAACTTAGAAAATAACAAGACATGTATGGATACAAACTGAAATAATATGGAATGTTAATTTTTCATCTTGTTCAACTAAAAATATAGAAACTGGCCATCTGTGTTAAGGAGAATTGTCCAGTCTCTGTGGAAACCCTGATAAAATATCTTACTGGGCAAACTCCATATGCGGTGCTTCCACCTCCTGCTGGACCTCAACTGGAGGAGGGGGTCCCGCCTCTCCGACTGAAAAAGTAAAGGATTGTGATTTTATTATGTCAACTGTTTGTTTGTTGGGGTAGTTGAACATCCGGTCAACCAGACAAGGTACTTTACAGACTGCACAAGGTAATGCTTTTCAGCTTACAGGTGATTGTATCTATGTTATGAGTTAGAAGAAACCCGCCACCAGGTGCGATACCCTACTCGTTTCGAAGAGTGGCAAGGAGTCTTTCATGTGCATTGTCCCATGGAGAGGACACCACACATCCGGCATTTGATGACCCTGTCGGGGGCACAGGGTGGCCCATGGACCCACGACTCTTGGGTCCTTTCTTAGATTTTATCTATCAGTTGGCATTCTAGGAGGAATTGCAGAATCTTTTTACTTTTGGTGTTGTTGAACACGTCCTTCATCAATAATCTGATGCCCCCAAATGGATAAAGTAGGAAATCAGCTTCCATGTGGTATTTATCATACAAATACCCATCCCTAAACATAAGTATTTTGATCATTCGATGTTAATACCCATCCCTAAACATAAGTATTTTGATCATTCGATGTTTAGACATTCCTGTCCCTAAAATCCTATCACATGGAGCAGATATATGTTGTAATATTTTTAAAAAAAGACTAACAATGCATTATTATGGTTATTCAAGATGAAGCAAGAGTTCTATAATAAGAAGATCTACAGGGAATCTCCATGGGTCGTACAGCCACCCGAAGACGACCCCAAAGGTTCTTTTTCATTTTATTACCCGACCCTAATGTGAAATATTGTGAATTTTCATTTAAAAATCATAAAAACAAACTGGAAATGATGCAGGGCGTATGACCTGGCAATACGCCCTGCACACAATACGCCCGGCTCGTCAATCCAGAGGGTAATAAAAAATGAAAAGAAGAGTCATTTGCAAGAGGCTGCTTTGTTTTTTTACTGCATTTTCCCTGTACCATCTTAATATCCTTATCATCATAATGATGCAATAGTATTACATTTTCTGTGACTCGCAATCAGATTATTAATGCTGACTTAGAGTAGGTTGCATTTCTTACAGTCTTCATAGATAGCAGCATTGTTGTGTTCTTCCTCCGGCCCGTCATCTTCGTCATCACTCGGACCGCTCTCTCCGTCATCTGGAAATGTGGACAGATTTTGTTTGTTGGGTTTGTTTAACGTCCGGCCAACCCATACAGGTTCTTTTACCAGACTGCACAAGGTAAAGCTTTGCAGCTGTGTCAGATACTGAAAGTGATTAGGAAATGAATTTAAAAAACATTGACGTCTATGCACAAAAATGATTTCTATTCATATTAAAAAGACAGATATGCAACTGCGGGAAATTTGGTTGATTTTCTACAAAAATGGTATTATACTACCCAAGGGCAAAGTCGAAAACCATCTGTATCAACGGAACTTTAAGGATAAACAACTGTTGACAGAGTGTATTTCAGACAACCTCGCCTTTCACTGTAACTACAATAGGTACAATAACATTATATATCATTTCAAAGACATTATTTTTCTCTTTAAAGTGATAGTGATATTATCTGGATGAAATGCCAAAAACATAAATTGTTAATAAAAAATCATTTTTTTCACTTTTATTTTTTCAACATAGATATCTCATTGAATATGGTAGATATAATCATCAAATTTTATACAGATGTCAATAACATTCATTCAGAGGGAACCATGTCTCAGAATTTTGGTTTAGGCCATAGTTTTCATTTTATGTCAAAAACGGGTAACTTAATTTTCTAGATTTCAATTTTCATAAAATAAAACCTAGGACCTAATTCAAAATTCTGAGACACGGATCCCTCTAAATGACTATCATGAACATGTATTCAAAATTTCAAGTCTCTCAATACATTATTCACTGAGATATCCTTGTTCAAAAACATCCCTTATCAAGAGTTGTCTATCCTTAAAAGCCCAGTGAAAGATATTAACAATGAGAAAACCAGAATGAGTCATATTTCACGAGTGACTGACCTAGGATTCTCAAATCTTGGTGAGAAGTTATGGTAAACTCGTTCCTTAATAGCTTTTTCCTGGAAACAAATTATATGAAAGACATCTCAATTTGAGATTAGTTTATTTACCTTAGCTAAATAAATCCTATGACAAATATCTGAATACTACATAAGGGGTCTTCCATTTGGCACGTACGCACACTTTTAAAAAGTGTCAGACCTCCACCCCCAACCCGCCTTGGCAAAAACATACGAATTGGATTTGTACTAGAACGTACACACATTTAAGAAAATTCGGACTCTTAAACAGGTGCATATATAATCTCATTGCATAACCTCAGCTAACATTGAGCTGTAGCCACATAGTTATTACAGTGATACTTCACACCTAATTCACGCCTATATTTACCAAAGTGACCCCACTTCTGCCAGACGTCTTGGATAAATGGTTTTCTGCGTTTCAGGACCACCTCAGATTGAGTGCCATTGGGATCACCTCAGTAGTCAATGTATTGATAGAAGATCATCCCCTATTGTTTGTCTTAGTTCGGTCATTGTTTATGGGGCAATTTAAAAGAAAATAGAAAAATAGAAAAAAGACAAGAAAAAGGCGGTTTGAGGGCACAGCCCCCGATTTCTAACCAATATTTATGACAAATATTCAACCAAACCCAACAATCAAATCAATACTAGTCTGGAAAGTATTTTTGTAATTCTTGTGTACACTTTGACCTACACTGCCACCTGACCCTGATCCCTGAGTGTTGTGTTAGGTTGACTAGTGGATGGCAGCCGTTTCATTTAACCCTTATTTACTAAGGAATATTTTGTAGAAAATAAAACATGCAGTATACTGTCATCAACCCTGCCAATGATTTCCCAATTTCCTGACCATTATGGCCTTTCCGTTTGTGGTTATTTCCTTTTTTTTTTCTTGGCCTAATTTTTTACAATAGAAAAGTGGTCAAAGTAAAATCAAAAATTGAATTATGTGTTATCGGTATTCTGGTCGCACCACAATCCCCGACCACATTTCACGTAGGCTTTTAATCCCTTCAAGCTTTCGGTAAGAAAAATAAATTAATCTTACTTACATTGTTCCCACTTCTGCATAAAAGAGGAGTTATATTGATTACATTAATATTTTTTTTCCAATAGAGTGTAAGTGGTAGTGCTGTATTATAAGCAGCAATCTGGCAATATGTAAGGCGATTACATAACTAACACCAAGGTACGTACTGTGACTGGATATTGACCAAGTCTAGACTATAAGTATAAATACACCCAAACAGGCACTGGTTTATGGTCATCAATAGTTGCTTTATTTGCAAAATATTGCTACAGGAGTATGGCTCAAGGTTTCGACTCACAATATCTTGAATTTCTTAAGTTACTCTCACTTTTGAACACTACATTGTTTTTGCTTTTTCATACAACTCATCCTATTTATATTATAGAAAAACAAATTTTCAATATCAAAAAAGGGTGTTCTCAATATAATCAGAGATGTTAGCGTTAGTGAAAAAGAAAAAAACCACCAGAAAAAGCCGACAAGCTATTGTCTTTATTTCCTCTGACCATAGACATAATTATATTGTCTTATGTTTCGCTATGCTCTGACGAATACTCTATTTTTTCCCCTTTAATTCGACTTTAATATAAAAGTGTTAATCTTTAAAGCCCCAGCCAGGCTTACCAACTGAACAGTTCAACTCAATGTTCAGTTGAGTTGGTCCTACCGGTAGTTGCAAAATGTGGCCAGGGTATTCATAGCTAAAACCAACAACTGGAATGTAGGGTCTTGGGGGGGGGGGGGTGCCTATACAGAAGCATTGTGTTTAATAATTCCACGACATATTAAATTCCACGACATTTGAGATATATCCTGCAGCATTGTAGAGCTTTCTAACTATGACTAGACAGTCTTTTAGGTACTGGCACCACTAGAAACTATATATGACAGTCGGAGTCGAGTTGAGTTTAGATGGTAAGTGTGGCCCAGCCTTAAGTCTATTGATCACCGTTTTGCCATCCCGTGGGGCTTCTGGGTAAGAATAGGCTCCCAGGAGCCCCTGCTGATCGTAGAAGGCAATGATAGGGGGACCCAGCACGAACCAAGTGGTTCTTTGGGTTCAATTCCCGTTTAGTGCTTGGTTCACTAAGGGATGAGGTACAGCAAAAATGATTTCCAGGTTTTGATCCCCTGCTGTTTGCCCGCCCTGTCACCTTCATCTCATAGATTCGATCACCAAAGACAGAATTTGTCCCAACTGGTTTTCGCTGTGAAAATGACTCTGACTGTCAGTACTGCGTAAAACACCGAACACTCACTCACTCCCTCACTCTCACCATTTTGCCAGTTTCTCAGTCACTCGGCTACTTCAAATGCCACTGACAGAAACTCTGGAGTCAGATCAGGGTACCAACCGAAATTCCAAATTCCCTGTATTTTCCCTGAGATTTCTCTGTCCGGCGGCAATTTTTCCCTGTGTCATATCCAGCAAGTTCAAATTAAAAAGCCGCTGCATCCAGAAAACATTTGGAAAACCCAACAACAAAAAGTTGAATCCCTAATATTTAGAGTATCAGGAATTTCAGAATCTGGCCAAATGAAATTCCCTGTGTTTTGGCAAAAATTCCAAATTCCCTGTGTTTTCCCTGTCGGCATTTTTTTGGGGTCATTTTCCTTGTTTTCCCTGTGTGGTAGGTACCCTATCAGATTAAAATCCCTTTATTGTAATTTCAAATTGATTCAGATCAAAGTAGCGTGAAGGCTGTATTATACTATGCGTCGGCTGGTTTTTTTTGTTTTTTTTTTATTATTAACTCCTCATCACATACACATGCGCTTTTCATGACGACACAACAAGTTTATACAATACAAATTATATACAATATAAGAACTTCGTATCCCTTAGATATTACAATTATTTAAGTTTCAACTGATCATGTTTTTTACGAACGTTAATTAACAATTCAGTTGTCAAGAAGGATAACAGCTCATGTTTAGTTTCTACATTCTGTATATGATAAGGCAATACCTTCCAATGAGAATACCCTCGGTATTTCACACTTTTTTTATAAACATCTTAATTTGGCTTTTCCATTTTCCATTTTCTCCCTCTGTCGCTTCGCAAATGTATACTCCCTGTTTTTGTATATCCAGATTTCTTATTTAACAAATCAAAAATTGTTACTAAAACCCTACGAAGTCTCCTTATATACAACATTTCAATACCACATTGCACATGAACATCTTCTTCATCACACGGCCTTATAATGATACCATCATATTTATAATTACATACAATTTTCAACCCTCTAAATTGTAATGACTGTAACCTATCAACAAGTAATTTTCCTCCACTGTCCATTATAATATCTAAATAGTCAAAGAAGGGCAGCACCATTTGTTTATATACCAAAAAGGCAGCCTCGTATGTCAACATATAACGAATTTTACTAAATAAATATAATTTATGAGACACCTTTTTTACCACTGATTTCAAAAAACATTCATATTGCAAACAGCTGTCCAACGTGACACCTAAATAGCAAAAGTTATTAACCTTGCCTATTTTTACAGAATCACAAATTTGTAAATCTGCACTATCCATATATATTTGCTCAATTTTGGGCTGTGTTGAAAAATACATTATTTTAATTTTTTCAAAGTTAATACTAAGCATATTTCTGGTACACCATTCGATATAGAAGTTCATTCCATTTAATAGTACCTTATCAATATCCGATACATCACTTGCTAGATAAGAAATCACAGTATCATCCGCATACATTATTAGGTCTATCTCTGGGACCTTAGTAGCCAAAAAATTAACACAATCATTTGCAAATAGTATATACAAGGCTGGCCCTAGACAGCTACCTTGGGGAAGGCCATTTATCACAGTTACTTCACTAGAGACTGTATTATTAAGCAATGTTTTTTGTTTTCAATCAGCCAAGTAAGATGTAAACCATCGTATAACTGTTTCTCCAAAACCAAATGATAATAGTTTACGTAGTAATATACGATGATTTACACAATTAAACGCCTTTGCCAGATCGACAAAAATACTCCCACAGCATTTGCTAGTATTCAGTCCTTCTACTATGTAATCCACAAAGAATTCTACTGCATCCTTCGTACCACTTCCCTTACGGAAACCATATTGCCTATCTGTTAATAAATTATTATCATAAATGTGCCTCATCATTTGACGGTGAACTAATTTTTCCAAAAAAATTTCAGGGTAGGGCAATAGATTAATGGGTCTCCAATTTTTAGCCAATTGAATATTCTTGTTTTTAGGAATAGGTACTATTTTTGCTAACTTCCATTTTTCTGGAAAAATTCCTGTACCAAGAGAGCAGTTAAATAAGTGAGTCACATACACGATTAATGTACTAAAAGCATCCTTCAACACCCTTATAGTAATATCATCCAATGCTGATGATTTGTTCACTTCTAAAGATCTGATTACATTTTCCACGTCTTTTTCAGATACTTGATGAAAATCCATTTGGTCACAATCGGGCATACATAGTTCATGCAATTCTAATAATTTTTCTTCCATATTTAGATTTCCTAAATTTCCAAAAAACTGATTCAAATAGTCACAGGATTTATGCGCATCTAATGTTTTCGAACTACTATTGTCATCCGATAACAATACTTCCTTCATTCTTATACCTTTCAAGTCTCCAAAAACAGTATTGATCACTTCCCAATTTTTTTTTGGATTAGATTTGTTTTCTAATAATTTATTTTTAACAAGTTTAGCCTTTGACTGTCTTATCAATTTCGATGTTTTTAATTTACAATTCTTAAAAATACTCCGATTTTCTATTGAATTATTTCTGTAAACTTTCCTAAAAGCTATGTTTTTGATAAATAGCTTCTCTTACTTCCTGGGTTAACCATTCAGGTATAGGTTCCTCCACCCTGCGTAGTTTTACAGGGCATATACTGTCTAAACTTTTTTCAATACAATCAAATAAATTATCCCATAATTCATTTGGATCTATTTTATCCAAATAATCCATAAAGTCATATTTCTCCATTTTTCCTACAAAGGCAGCTGTAGTATAATTTTTATAACTTCTACCAGACACAGTTATAAATTCCCTCTTTTCACGTGCCTTCTTCTTCACAATACATATAGGCAGGTGATCACTCACTACATAATCCAACACATCAGCATATTTCACATGTTTCATATTTGAAAATATTAAATCAATACGTGTAGCCTTTCTTTTATCCAATCGAGTATTTTTAAGAATATATTGTTTTAATCCATACATCTTCTCCCAAGATTGTAACAATCGGTAGCCTTGACTAGGTCTCCCGTTATAATCAATATTAAAGTCACCAAGAATGGTGGTTTCCACCTTCAAATTATTCAAATCCAGAAAAATCTCATACAGATATGTTTCAAAAAATTTTTAATTCCCTGATGGCGGTCTATAAACCAAAACTATTCTTTGTTTTCGAACATTCGGATAATTCATATCCAATGTCATCAATTCAATATCCTTTTCCAATTTAGTAATGTTTGAGTTTAATTTCACATATGTTGCATACTTATCTCGCACGAGTCCACCTCCTTTTTTCACAATATTAGGCTTATCTATCACAGGAATTGTTCTATCTTGCTTAAATATGGTATAACACGGCTTATATAACATAGTATCAGGTAAGCCACTATGCAACCATGTCTCACTGAGACAAATAATGTCATAATATCCAAAGTTAGCAAAAATGTCATCTTGTTTTTTAAAAAAGCTACGAGTATTTATATGTATTATCGAGAAACCTTTGATCCTTCTTGCCTTTTCACTATTACCTTCCATTTGACAACATCACAATACACATATTGATCCCAAACTGTACAACGAGATCAATCAGAAATATATATATATATACATACATTATGAGACATCAATACAAACGGAGAGAATTGGGTACACTCCACACAATATGAGCCTACACCAATACGCTGAACCAGCATATAATGTCCTCTCACACCGGTTTGCGTTGGGGCCGTTTTATTCCCCTTTTTGCTGATAGGATTAGCAAATGCGACTCTGGACACCCAACGCCTAGTGTAATATAGAAAAAAAGTTTCAGCAGGCAATTACGTTGGGTTGCGTTGATCCAACGTGACCTAACGCAACCCTGAAACGCGTAGTATAATATAGTTTGCATTGGTTACAACATGACCCTACGTGTAGTGTAATACAGCCCTAATACCACTTTAAGACAAACCCTTCGCACTGGGCAATATCACCCAACGTGTATGCAGAGCCGACGTGTAGTATAATTATGGCTTAATACAATTTCAGAGCCTACCATTTTTGGGTGGGGGCGGAGGTCGCTGCCAGTCATCCGTGGGTGCTTGAGGTACACCGGCTGGTCCGGGCGGGTACGCCGGATTCTGGGGAGCTGAAAATTACCCAAAAACATTACAGTAAAATTTAAATACAAGCTGCTTCTAATGAATGCAGCAGCCTAGTCACTAATTCCATAACAGTCTGGCTGTGACTTCAAATCAATCTGTTTAGGTAGACAAAAATGTCATTAATTTGTACTTTTTTTTATTTTTTTATTTAAGATTAGTAATCTATACAATGTACAATCTTCGTGCTTTAATTCCCCTGGAATATCAGAAAATTGTACTTACCTGGATGGACTTGGTTATCTGGAAAAAATAAAGATTGAATTGATAATAAATATAAATATCCCTGTTATTAATAATATTTTGTATTTTTCTACAGGTTTTGATTCTGAATATCCAAATTCGAGGCAAAGTGCTTTAGAGGCTTTCTTGTAAACGTAGATTTACAGAGGTATAATACTTTTAAAATAACCTTGTCTAGTGACCTGAGACGATCGTAATAACGTATAAATCATTAAGATATCTCAAATCTTTGATAAGGGGATTTGGAATTGCCCATTATGTCTAACATGGAGTGACGACCAACGAACTATCACAACATCATGTTATATACAGTTACATGTACATCATGAACACATACCAGAATACTGATGTCTTATAAACTACATGGGTAGCTCACAAATCTAAAGCCTGAGTAGGGCATAGAAATAGTACTACAAAGGTAAGAAATAAAATAGAGTTACTTACTATTCATGGCTGTAGGTTCTGCTGGTCAGTTAGCCGTCAGATGACCAACACTTGAGTAAACCTACCTCCAGTCTTAGGCCACTGCTACAGCATTGATATTAGACTTGCTCCAAGTCTATGATATATTATTATGTAATATAGCTAATCAATTTTGGTGGATTTAAAATCATATTCATCAAACTACTCAATCGAATGTTCCTTAATAGATAATCTATGCTGAATCCTCTACACAGAAAAGGTATCAATGGATTGACTAAGCTTAACTAAAATTTGCCATACGGGAGTATAGACTTTAGCAAGTCTAGTATGGAGTCGGCTCCAGTCGCGTAGCGATAGCCAAAATATTAGACTGGTCAGTTATTACTATACGACTACATAAATATCGATAGTTTACATTGGACAGGTATTCTACGGAAAATGGCCATGTGTTGGGGACAAGAATACTTCAGAAAGAATCACTGTTGAATTTACAGCCCTAATATTAGTGAGAAATTACATGTTTAGACTTGGTTTAAATATCCTATGTATCCGTAAATTGTAAGCAAAGAACTTGTATGTATGTCTATATTGAGATACAAGGTCTCTGCTGTGAGTACTCTGCTGTGAGTTCTCTGCTGTGAGTTAACTCCAATAGTCTTACTGGTTATATTAACATTTTCCAAAGCTCAATTTACAAAATATGATATTATTTTTTTTAGCTCTCAGCCACGTCACGGAAAGCAAAATATTATTTAAAGTGGATCCAGTTTGGGCACATTTCACACATTTCAGTGGGCGCATATTTCCTTGTGGTATTATTTCGATTTGAAAAGAGATCGTTCCAGCACCGGGAAGAACTATTAAAATACGAATCTAATTCTCTTTTCTATAAATTACCAGAAATCAATTGATCTTTTAAAAAAAAATCAAAAAAGATCGAACAACTACACACATAAACACACCCCGAACAGACACAAACACATGTAATAAAAACATAGATTATTAGATGATGAAATTTTGTGGAACTTAACCCAAAAAGGTCAGAAAACTTTAGATTAAAAACTGTTAGCCTTGCCAGTCCTGAGTGTGCCTATACTGGCACCAATGCTCTATAAGGAGGATTAACCATAGGCTTAACTTTGGTCACATCAGGTGTATTAAAGGTGCGATTAATAGTATTGTGGTGTGAAGAATAATCTCAAGTAATCCCCAAATGTGGGATAGTTTTCGTTTTTCTTTTATATTGATTTTTTTTTTTTTTTTACAAAATTAAAAATAAGATCAATTCAATATTAATTTTATCAATAACAAATTATCCAACGAAGTTAACTGTTTACACACGTTACGAGCCTTGTGTTAATTATATGGGCATCAACGTGAATGCAGGAACGGAGAAACATATTCAAATAAAAGGGCCTTCCATTAAGTACGTACGCACCAAGGGGGGGGGGGGGGAGCGGGGTCTGGAATTTTTTTTAATTTGCGTACGTTCCTGTATTAATCCAATGCGTACTTTGGTCCAAAGGGGGGTGGGGGGTGTAAGATTTTTGAAAATTTGTGTACATTCTTAATGGAAGGCCCCAAAGGGACATTTTTTTAAATGTGCATACTTTCTAGTACAAATCCAATGGGTATTTAAGCCCAAGAGAGGTGGGGGGGTCTGAGATTTTATTTTTTTAAATGTGCGTACATACTTTATGGAAAGCTCCAAACCAGAAATTAATTTTTGAAAAGGTTCATGGGGCATTTCCTGAATCTCCAACAGCATCCTAGTTCATAGTATCAAAGCTTAGTTTTGGACTTTTATAACTCGGACCATCTTTTTTTTTCTTTATTTTTTTTTTACCAATGTTTCATGAACACAACAAAATTTTTCTCTTGGGCTTATTTTGCGTGCCTATACTTATACAAAGTGACCTCACAACTTTCACGTTTTCTATTTCTTAGTCTATGACATTTACACATAACTGGAAACATATATTGCAAATACATAAAAGCTTGATAGTGACGACAATAAACAAAATACGAATGGAATATACAGGCATGAATATTCATAACTTGTTTGTTTCTGGGGTAGTTTAACGTCCGGTCTAACTATATATGACTCATCAAATATAAAGAACAAATCTTCAAGAAATACAGTTTTGTAAATAACCTTTAATTTCACCATTTGTTTGCATACAATTACCGCTTTGCAAAGTTACTTTCATTTATCTATACACGTTTATACACATGTAATTTACATGTTTTATTTTATTACAAGTTCGCTCCGCTCCCAGCGGGTATCAACACCATCCCCCCATGAACACACACACTCCCCACCCCACACACACCCCTGTGTCCATGGTCAGACCATGCGGAGCATACGGAGCACACACCGGAAGGCTCTATATACACGAGGTCATGCATGATACACGAGGTCAAATATCGACCTCGTGTAGTATTTTTGGCTTAAAAGTACATGAGGTCGTTTTTTTTTAAATATCCGTACACGAGGTGGAAACCCACCTCGTGTAGTAACACCAAATTGCTCAAGCAATTGTTATATACACGAGGTGGTTTTTTTTTGTATGTCTTAATATTGTTCAAGTACTCTATCTCTTGTTCAAGTACAAAATACATCTTAACAAGTTCTTAATTATAGGTAATATTATCCATCATATCTAATTCATAAATACCTCTGAACAAGTATTATCTGGACAAATATATCTTACTAATTTCTGTACAAGTATCTTTAAGTATTGCAAGTACTTATCTCTCGTGCAAGTACAAAATACATATAACATAAAAATAGCCTCTTATATATGATATTCCTTATCTTCGCACAAACTAAACTACCTGGTCCCGCCTTTTAACACATGTGGCACTAGTGTGTACTTCTTAACCATCCATAATATCACCACTGGGGGGGCGACACTGAGTTTGCTTTTCTAAGGGCTTCGTAATTTTCAAAATCCGCACCCCCCCCACCCAACAAAAAAAAACAAACTTGTATACATAGTCACAAGTCAAATTTGGCCCAAGAAAGGGGAGGCACACCCCTTTGGAGGCGCACGCCTGAATCCGCGCCTGCAAAGAGCTAATTGAAAAGCATTATATGTCTTTATATAATCGAATATTACATATATAGGCCTATATATATATATAATATATATATTATAGGGTAAAACAGGGTTGTATCGCGCACAGTCGTATATCGCGCATTTTTTGTTTATTGCCCCTAGATAAAGAAAAATAATATCAAATGATAAAAATGTACTATGAATGCAAGAATTCGCTATTATGGTTCAACTGAACCATGTAATTAGTTTATAATCTCTATGGACACTCACTAATGGTAAATATTGTATTTTGTCATATGCTGGATGCGAGAAACAACCCTAAATAAACATTTCTATGAAATGATAATAATAGTTTGTAGAATTTTATGACATATCATTATCAATAGTGGCTTTCTATTACATCAAACAATACATACTGGATCTAGGTTACAGCTATCGGGGAAAAAAATCATTTTAATATGTACGTCTTACATAGTTCTATATCACAAAATAAAATTGGGAAGTACATTTTGTAAGCTTACATGTGGGAGGCATTTTTCTGAGAAAATGACATAAAATGCGCGATATACCCCCATTTTACCTTATATATATATAATATTTTATGTTCTCTATTTTATTTTCATTTTAACTATCATGTACCATATTTGGCATCTTAAGAGCACGATTTAATACCTAAAATTGTTTTCCACACCAGAAATTCAACCCTAATGGCCCCTAATCAATATACAAAAAAATCCAATCAAATATAAAAAATCCCGTCAGCAATCAGATAATATCCACATATAATCCTCATAGCTTATACTTTTCATCTTATAATAAAACCCGGGGGTTGTTTATTTAAAAACTTAAAAATTTCCACCACAATAGAAAAGTCAATAGCCCCTTGTTAACATTCAAAATTTCCCGCCAAAAACTCTACTCTTAGATTCCCCTGATATAGTGACGTCAGAACCCCCGAACGAGACGGGAAATACCTTATCGTAAGCGACGCACTACGTCATCACGTGACCAAGAAAGCGTTACTCCAGAGCGACGTAGTTTTTCCATTTTTGAAAAAATTATACAGATTATCGTTCTTCGTAGATCACATTCGATGCTACGAACGATGGCAGACGAAGGCCCAGAGAAACGACCACCAATTGAAGAACTTCCTGATCTACATGAAAGCGACGACGATGTGTTTGAACCACCGGCGCAAGAAGAAAATCCAGAACAGCCACCCGAACCACCGGTGGAACCTGAGGTAGATCTGGCTGGAACCTGAATCAAGCGTCCTGATTCAGCTGTCAATATCAGAGACGAAGACGACAACGATGAGCCAGATATTTGTATCATAGAAGTGCAAACCACAAGGCGGCAGAGTGTGTAGAGAAACAGAAGAATCAGCAAGAGGTGACACTCAAGTGTCACAACTGCCGGGGAAGCCACACCACAGCCAGCAAGAGCTGTCCCAAGAGAGTGAAGCTCGTCAAGAGCCTTCACGCCATATCAGCTGCACCCCAAAAGAAGGCCCAGAAAGTCCCTACCCTCCAGGACTTCCCTCCGCTCCAGTCGGAGCAGGAGGTGGCCATCAAAGATACAGTCTCAAGACAACCCCAACCCAGCCCACAGGCGGCAGAGACCCCACCAAAACAGACTCAGTCTGCCAAGGGCAAAGGCAAGGGCAAAGGTCTCAGCAAAACACACTCGACACAAACCACAGGTCCAAAGTTTTATCCGGTACCCCTCTCCAAAGAAAATGTTTGGGAGAGAAAACAGCAGGACAAGGCAACCAACCCAAATCCCAAGGACCACACGCAAAGCAGGCAGGGAGATGTCCCCAAACCACAGAGCAGCCAAGCCCCAGTGGGAGCCAGTCCCCGAGAAACACTGTCTATGGTACAGGAACTCCTGGCTTCATTGCAAGAATTGCCCCCTAAACTCCTAACAGACCCGAACCTATTAACAGTAGTCCTCAATGTACAGCAGACAGCTCTCAAAATGCTGGAGATGCTGTCTGCACATATCTGAAATTTGTTTCCTGGAATGCAGGAGCCAATGCTAAAGTTTCTACAATCATACAGACTGTTCTTAGTGATAATATTGATGTCCTGGCCATACAGGACACCAGAATGACCACCAGACAAGACGGTCGACCCCCAATCAGGGTCTTGGGTTACACCACCTTTCACATCCCAAAGAAGGGTGCCAACCCAGGCCTTATTACCTTGGTCAGACGCACCATTCCAACTGACCTGGTCGACCTTCATTTAGACCTGGGTTCACATACAACCATCCTCTCTGTCCTGGCCCACCTTGATAATGTATACAGGCAAAGACATAAGACCCTTTTGATGTTATGGGGGAGGGGGCGGGGGTTAATGGGGGAGAGATGGGGGGAGTGAGTGAGTGAGTGTTGGGTGTTTTACGCCGTACCGACAGCCAGGGTCATTTTCACGGCGAAAACCAGTTGGGACGAATTCTGTCTTTGGTGATCGAATCTATGAGATGAAGGTGACAGGGTAGGCAAACAGCAGGGGATCAAAACCTAGAGATCATTTTTGCTGTACCTCATCCCTTAGTGAACCAAGCAGTGACCGGGAATTGAACCCAAAAACCACTTGGTCAGTGCAGGGTCCCCCCTATCGTCGCCTCATACGATCAGCAGGGGCTACTGAGGGCCTATTCTTACCCAGACCCCCACGGGGCGAGAGATGGGGGGTTATTGGGGAGGGGATGGGGGGAGGGGGCTCTAGAGAAGAGGGGATGGGGTCTATAGGAGAGTGGGGTGGGGGTTATGGGACAGGAGCAGGAGGGCTAGGGGGATGGGGGGATATGGGAGAGGGGGAAAGGGGCTATGGGGGAGGGGGAAGGGGAGCTTTGGGGGAGGGAGAAGGGGGATATAGGAAAAGTGAGTGAGTGTTGGGTGTTTTACGCCGTACCGACAGCCAGGGTCATTTTCACGGCGAAAACCAGTTGGGACGAATTCTGTCTTTGGTAATCAAATCTGTGAGATGAAGGTGACAGGGCGGGCAAACAGCAGGGGATCAAAACCCAGCGATCATTTTTGCTGTACCTCATCCCTTAGTGAACCAAGCACTGACCGGGAATTGAACCCCAAAACCACTTGGTCAGTGCAGGGTCCCCCCTATCGTCGCCTCTTACGATCAGCAGGGGCTACTGAGGGCCTATTCTTACCCGGACCCCCACGGGGCGGATATAGGAAAAGGAGGTAGGGGAATATGGAACCTAGGTGGGGGGCTTTGGGGGAGAGACAGGCGTGCTATGGGAAGAGTGGGACAAGGGTGATATAAAAGAAGGGTTGAAGGCTATGGGGGAGGGGCAAGGGGCAATGGAAGGTGAGTGAGCGAGTGTTGGGTGTTTTACGCCGTACCGACAGCCAGGGTCATTTTCACGGCGAAAACCAGTTGGGACGAATTCTGTCTTTGGTGATCGAATCTATGAGATGAAGGTGACAGGGCGGGCAAACAGCAGGGGATCAAAACCCAGTGATCATTTTTGCTGTACCTCATCCCTTAGTGAACCAAGCACTGACCGGGAATTGAACCCAAAAACCACTTGGTCAGTGCAGGGTCCCCCCTATCATCGCCTCTTACGATCAGCAGGGGCTACTGAGGGCCTATTCTTACCCGGACCCCCACGGGGGGCAATGGAAGGTTGGGGTAGGGGTCATGGGGAATGGGGGATCCAGGAAGAAGCCTGGGGAAGTGGGGCATAGGAAGAGGGTTGATTGGGGATGGTTGATTGCTAATACTGTTTGCTTATACTAATAATATTTGTCTTTATTGCAGCATCAGAATGCTATGCAATCCAAAGAAGAAGCCAGAGACTCCGAAATACGAAGACTATACTGATGAATCACTAAAAGAATGCTGTCAAATATGTTGCAGGGGGTCTCTCTTTGAGACAGACTGAAGCCAAAACTCACATTTCAAAATCATCTATACATTGTATGCAACATTACCAGAACCGAGGGCCCATAGGGAGACCAACTGTACTGTCTTCAGAGGAAGAAGTCCAACTGGTTGAAACCTTACTAGTCGCAACTAATTGGGGATACCCACTCGATAATGCTGAACTTGAGATTTTCGTCAAGATATTCCTCAACCAGCAGGAACGACAGGAGGCGCGGTTCAGCAACAATATTCCTGGAGAAGATTGGTGTCGCAGCTTCATAAAGAAACACAAGCAACTTACGTTCAGGAAGTGCACAAACATCAAGAGGACACAGGCAGAAGTGGGACCAGACTTGATAAGGATTACTTTTCAGAACTGCAGAAAACCATTGACAGAATACCACCAACACACATCATCAACTACGATGAAAGTAATCTTTGCTACAATCCAGGGGCAAAGAAAGTTATTGGAAAGAAAGGATCTAAGCGACTCAACCGAATCATAGATTCATCGAAGCAGTTGACTTCTTTCATGATGAATGTCACGGCCAGCAGGGAGGTGCTGCCAGTCTATGTCATCTATCGTGCCAAAGATTTGTACCTGGTGTGAAGGTGAACCACCTGGATGTATCTACAATAGAAGCTCCTCAAGCTGGTTTGACTCTGAAATCTTTGAGGATTGGTGTCAGAGAGTGCCTCAGAGATACTTCAAGAATCTGCCAGGACGGCAATGCCTAATAGGGGACAATCTCCTCAGCCACTTATCTGGTAAAGTCGTGAAGTTGTGTCAAGAGAATAACATTGAGTTCGTGTTCTTAGCCCCCAACTCGACTCATCTGCTCCAACCACTGGATGTTAGCTTCTTTGGACCTTTGAAGCCACAATGGAGAAAGGTCCTGGAGGAATGGAAGCTCCAAAACCAGACCAGGCCATCAGGGACTCTTCCAAAAGAGGCGTTCCCATGCCAGCAGAAAAAATTGAAGAGTCCCTCAAGAACCAAAGAGAGAATGTTCTCTCCGGCTTCCATAAAACGGGAATCAGCCCATTTTGTATGGATGAAAAATGATGACAAAATTAAATGATGTCCCTTACCAAAAAAAAAGAATGAAGATGATGAAGAAGAAATAAAATGATGTCCCTTGACAAAAAAGTTATAAAATAGAACTGAAAAAAACCAAATGAATGAAAAGATTAGAGACAAAAAAATGAAGAGAAAAAAGCTCATGTATCCCCCCCCCCCCCCCCCCCAAAAAAAAAAAAAAGAGGAAAGGAAAGGAAAGAAAGAAAGAAAACAGTGCCATGAACATAATGTGATGTTTGTGTCTAAATGTTAATTTCAAGGTCACTGGAAGGTCAGTTATAATTGTCTCAAGTTACCCCATTGTCCCAAGTTAGCCTAACACAGGCTAACTTAGGACAGCAGTAAATCTAACAATAAGGCATTGAATTAATAAGATCTCCCCTGCATATTTGCTTAGAATGAAATAATAACAATGTCTTCATAATAGTTATTTAAGTTTCAGGAAAACTCTCGTGCCTAATATGAGATATTTAAAAAATACCCTTAAATCTGTCCCAAGTTAGCCCATTTTACAGTAATTCTACTGCACTGACCTTATAGCCTCTGTTACCAAGGAATCCAAGATTACCGAGTAAATCATGTAGGTTCTGCGACAAGCCTGGACACTTTATACAACAAGAGTGAGTGAGTGGGTGTTTTACGCTGTACCGACAGCCAGGGTCATTTTCACGGCGAAAACCTGTTGAGACGAATTCTGTCTTTGGTGATCAAATCTAGGAGATGAAAGCGACAGGGCAGGCAAACAGCAGGGGATCAAAACCTAGCAATCATTTTTGCTGTACCTCATCCCTTAGTGAACCAAGCACTGACCGGGAATTGAACCCAAAAACCACTTAGTCAGTGCAGGGTCCCCTTTATTGTCACCTCTTACGATCAGCAGGGGCTACTGAGGGCCTATTCTTACCCGGACCCCCAAGGGGATTTTTAAATCTTCCAAATTGGCTAATACTAAACTTCAAGTAAAATGCAAACTCTACAGCACCTCTGAGAACCAATGAGAATCAAGTTCTCATAGACTTTGGAGCCAAAAAACAAATTGGACCAATAAGAATGCAGGTTAACCCTATACCGCGGTCGGGAGTTGTGGTAGGCGCACTGATAAAAGGTGTGAGGCGGTCCGCCACCTTTCCTGCCACTGGGCTTCGGGGGACGTGGGGATGTGTGTTGTACACAAGTTGGCACCTGTTTGTAAAGGTGGTGAGCGTTTGTAAAGGGGGTGAGCGTTTGCAAAGGTGAGCATTCGTAATATTTTGCCCTGACACTTAAGTTTTTTTAGGAGAAAATATTGAGGAATATCATAGACAACACCTCTCGGGGTTCCATTCATGGTAATTGAATCAAATTGCGTCCTCTCTATTATGGATACAGCTATGCGGTATACATCAAGAGATAGAACATATTTTCCTCTATCTGGTCATATAAAGTATATTGTAATCACATTTTGATTACAGAAATAAAAAGTTAAAAACATATTTTTTCACTTTGATTTTTTGAACATGGATATCGCAATTACCACTCAACATTTTGTTACAAAATTGTGGGTGCTTGTCATAAGCATTGGTATGGAGGGAAGCGTATTTCAGAATTTGTATTTAGGTCTTAGTTTTTGTTTTATGACAAAAAACGGGAAACTTTTTGTAATTATTCTCAACATTATTTTCTAGATTTCATAAAACAAATACTAGGATCTAAATAGAACATCTGAGACACCTTTCCCTGCAAATGAATGTCATCTACATGCTGTGAAAATGTCATGTCTTTACATGCAACAGCAAGTTAGATAACCGTGTTCAAAAAATAACACATTCTACACATTATAGTAAAGGTTATATAAGTAGAAAGTGCTACCAAAGGGGAATTTGATGGTGAAGGACACACCTTAATGTTTTAAATATTAAACCCCAGAACATTTAAAGGGAGTCAGTCCAATTCGCCGGTGAGAGGTGTTGTCTATCCTTAAAATGTGACACAAACGAGCAATTAATCTATCATTACAGTTAAAAAAAAGTATTAGAAAAATTCTGACCTACCGACCCTATTTTTTGAGGCATGAAACCTGAATACAACAATTGTTTTTTGCCATAAGTCATATAAGATGCTATGTATGTCTATGCATATGCCAAGCAGCCAGTGCAGTTGGTATCTGACCATTCTAAACGTAAGGTGGCTGAACATAACACTGTAACTCTGTTATTATTCAGTAAATTTAAGAATATCAAGTCACTACATACATTTTAACATCTACCTAATATAGACGGTATGAAAATATAACAATAATACAGTAGATATCAGGAACATATTGCAGTGAAATCAGGCCATTTGGCAATATCAATGAATGACCAGGCCCACCTCCTTGTCCCCCGTGAGTGTGATCAGGCTAGTGGCGCGTAGGAATACCACAACATGGCCGCGCCCAGGGCCAAACTCCCGTCAACGGTATAGGTTACTCAGGCACCAAAAGCACCTGAGTTTGACTTTGGATCTTTGTCTCATTCGTGGTCCTGATATGGGAACAACCACCTCACCTCTTCACCCACTCCTTATCAAGCGGGAATTGAACCCAAAGAACCATTTGGTTTGTGCTGGGTCCCCCCTACTTTCACCTTATACGATCAGCAGGGGCTACTGGGGGCCTATTCTTCCCCGGAACCCCCACGGGGTCACCTCTTACTATTAGCAGGGGATAATGGGGGCCATTTCGGTAGACAGGGCCAACACCCTCATCAGGGGGTTTGCGGCTAGAACTGCCACCACCAACCTCCCACAACATACCCAGGTGGACTTGGCAATCAAACACGCCACATACATTGCTCTCATTGAGGAGAACATCAATCTCCCAGCAGCCACTGACGTCCCCTTCACTATCAGTGAACTGGATCAAGTCTTGGACGCCAGTGGTAACTCGGCACCCAGTCAGGACACTATCTCTCACAGAATGCTCAACAAAGCTCCCTAAGCAATTCAGAGTCCTCGTTCTCAGACTCTTCAACAATTCTCTTCACCTGAGTTGCCTCCCTCACACATGGAAGCAGGCCTCTATTGTTCCTGTCCCCAAACCGGCTCAGCCTGGATGCTTCTGCTCAATAACCCTCCTCTCTTGTGCCAGCAAGGTCATGGAGAGACTTGCCCTCAAGCGCCTTGTCTATGCTGCTGCCCCCTTACACCAACACACCCTCGGCTTTAAGCAAGGGGTTAGTTGCGATGATGCAGTTGCCACGCTCATCAACAATCTGTACAATCACAAATCCAACAAATCAGCGGCCATCTTCATAGATCTAGAAAAGGCTTATGAACTGGCCCCCCAGTAGCCATTCTTGAAGCTCTGGCCAAGCCAGGAATACGGGGTTCCCTCCTTGCCTGGATACAGGACTACCTTGCTGATAGACCTGCCACTCTCACCTTCCAGGGAGGCAGTTCTGACGTCACTGCTTACGACAATGGTACACCTCAGGGCAGCTCCCTGAGTCCTACCTTACTTAACTATCTGGTGGATCAGATCCACTCCCAGGTCAACCTTCCCCGGGGTGCCAAGATGTTGGTCTATGCTGATGACATAGTCATATACCAACCATACCGCCAACCATAACGGTGCCAAGACGTCCTCCCTGGGAGGCTTTTCCCATCCTCACTGTGGTTCACCATCCCCATGCCAGTAAAGCAGCGACTAGCGATGCACTCCTACGTGAAGAAGCCCTCCATAACATTGACTGCATTGAAACCTCAACACATCATGTATACTACACAGATGGATCCCTTGCAGATGGTAGAACAGGTGCCGCCTTCGTCACTGAAAAATATGCCAAGGGCATTCGCCTAAATGATGGGGCCTCCATCCTTCAGGCTGAACTAGTTGCTACAGATGCAGCTTTCAAACATGCTGCTCACCAAGGTGACGGTCCTACTGTTGTCCACACAGATGTTGGTCTATGCTGATGACATAGTCATCCCTTAGTGAACCCAGCACCAACTGGGAATTGAACTAAAAGAACCACTTGGTCAGTGCTGGGTCCCCCTTATTGTCACCTTATACAAACAGCAGGGACTACTGGGTGTCTATTCTTCCCCAGAACCCCCACTGGGTCACTTCTTACAATTAGCAGGGGATACTGGGGGCCAATTCTTCCCAGAGGACTCCAACAGGAGTCCTCTCCCCAGACCCTCACGGGGTTCCTGTCTGTGATAAGACCATGATCAATGTTCCATGACACATCCGCATAATGCATGCTTTCAAGACAAAGATACAAGAAATTATTGAAAGAAACTTAACCCAGAGCTGTCACGTAGGAAAGAGGGTGCCAAAGACAGGCGCTCATACAGAAAGTGCGAGCTATGTCAGTTTTTGGTGACCTGGCTGGATAAGCACCTGAAACTAAAGCATCAGGAGTCACCACAGCATAGTAAATTCATGAAAGAGTTTGGCACAAGGCCCAAGACTCTCTGACAAATTCTGTCTTTGGTGATTGTATCTATGAGATGAGTGAGTGAGTGAGTGTTGGGTGTTTTATGCCGTACCGACAGCCAGGGTCATTTTCACGGTTGGGACAAATTCTGTCTTTGGTGATCGAATCTATGAGATGAAGGTGACAGGGCGGGCAAACAGCAGGGGATCAAAACCCAGCGATCATTTTTGCTGTACCTCATCCCTTAGTGAACCAAGCACTGACCGGGAATTTAGGCCATAACACACTGGCAGCTAAACTGTCGATGAAGTTACCATTTTTTCCTACTACGTTTTTTTATACTTTTCCTGTAGTACAGGAGTTGCTCTTTCAAAAAAGCCAATGTTCTCAAAAATTCGTCTGCAGATGTGGAAGGAACAGTTGGTTTCCATGGCAACCGTCAACAAAATTAGACTATTCTGAAATAACCTTCTTTAAGTCATATCTTTCCTGATATGCAAGGTAGAAACACAAGTGAGGTGTCAAATTGACACATTCTATCAGCTCTATCAGATAATGGAATGAAATTGGTTGTCTTGGTTACTTAGTTGCCATGGTAACTGAAAATATACTCTGAATTGACCATAATTCCAGGTTACCTTCTTTTTCAGTTACCATAGCAACCACAAATATCAGTCTTTCAAAGAACAACAAGCTTCACCTGAAGGGTATACATTTCTACTTTATGAAACAGGGCATTGATGTGAGAATATCTGTTTGGAATATAGTGATTAGCTGGTTTCCATGGAAACCAAATGAAATTTCAGCTTTTTTGAGATAAACATCATTTTGGCCATATTTTCCTTGATAAGCAATGTAGAGACACAATGTTTATCTCAAATCAAGGCATTCATAGAGTTCTATAGTACAAAAGATTGAAATTGGTTGCCTTGGTTACCTGGTTGTCATGGTAACCAAAAATATCATAAAAATTGACCAAGAATACTGTTTTCCTCTTGTATTTGTTACCATAGCAACCATATTTAAAGGTATTACAAAATGCAACCTATCTTATCTGAAGCAAGTACATCTGTACTTATCAAAATGAGAAGGCCTGATTATGGAATGAACAAAGAACATAAGAAAAATCTGGTTTCCATGGAAACCAATCAAAATTATGACATTTTGAAATCAACAGTATTTCTGGCATATCTCTGTCACTATGCGAGATAGAAAGTCAAATGACACCTCAATTTGAAGGGTTTCTAGAGTTCTGTTGGACAGTCTATTGAAATTGGTTGTTTTTGTTATCCTGTTGCCATGGTAACCATATAATCTTTTCAAAATTGACCATAATCTCAATTGTATTCAATATCTATGTTACCATAGCAACCATAAAATATTACTTAAACAAAGCAAATCCACCTGACCAGAATGTTATACCTCTGACTCGTGAAATGAGCTGGCATACTTAATGATCCAGCCCATGGAACATAACAAATAGCAGGTTTCCATAGAAACCAACTGAAAATTGTGTTTTTATAAATTCATGTTATTTTAGTCATATCTCTCTTGATATGCAAGATAGAAATACAATTAGCATCTCAAATCGAAGCATTCTTAGAGATCTATGGGATGGGAGATTGAATTTGGCTAATTTGTTTACCTGGTTGCCATGGTTACCAAAAACATCCACAAAATTGAGCATAAATGCTGGCTTCTCTTTCATTTGTGGTTGCCATAGAAACAATATTTAAAGGTGAAACAAAGCACAGTTTACCTTATATGAAGCTTAAACAATTGTTCTTTATGAAACGAGGTACTCTGTTGAAACAGTGGACATAGAACATAGTACACAGCCTGTTTCTATGGAAACTAAGCAAAATCATGCCTTCTTTTAAAATGACACTATTCTAGCCATATCTCCTTTATTATGCGAGATAGAAAGACAAATGACACCTCTATTTGAAGGGTTTCTAGAGTTCTATAGAATGGTTAATTACAATTGGTAGTTTTTGTTTCTTGGTAACCATGGTAACCAAATGATATATTCAAATTGACTGTTAGTTCAATTACTTTTTCTGTTCCTGTTACCATAGCAACCAGAAAATATAGTTATGAAAAAACACCACCTACTTCATATACATGATATATGTCTCCATTACATGAAATGAAATGCCCGGATAAAAGATTGGGCACAAAACATGGAGAAAAGTTGGTTTCTATGGAAACCGATTGAAAATGAATTGACCTTGACATTCACGTTGTTTTGGCCATATCTTTCTGGATATGCAAGTTAGAAATACAATTAACATCTCAAATCGAAGCCTTCTTAGAGATCTACGGGATGGGAGATTGAATTTGGATACCTTGTTTATCTGGTTGCCATGGTAACCCAAAAACCTCTTGAAATTTGACCAAAATTGACCAAAATTTCTCATTCCCTTCCATTTTTGTTACCATAGCAACCATATTTAAAGATGGACCAAACTAGAGCTTGCCTGATTATAAAGTGTAGATACATATAATCGAATGAGGTCAAAATGTGATTTTCTATGGCTTTAAGTATGGTTGCTATGGTAACAATAAATGAAGAGAAATCCAAAATATAGTAGATTTTGAAGATGTTTTTGGTAACCATGGCAACCAGGTAAACAAATTAACCAAATTCAATCTCCCATCCCATAGATCTCTCAGAATGCTTCGATTTGAGATGCTAATTGTATTTCTATCTTGCATATTAAGAGAGATATGACTAAAATAACATGAATTTCAAAAAAACACAATTTTCAGTTGGTTTCTATGGAAACCTGCTATTTGTTATGTTCCATGGGCTGGATCATTAAGTATGCCAGCTCATTTCACGAGTCAGAGGTATAACATTCTGGTCAGGTGGATTTGCTTTGTTTAAGTAATATTTCAATAGACTGTCCAACAGAACTCTAGAAACCCTTCAAATTGAGGTGTCATTTGACTTTCTATCTCGCATAGTGACAGAGATATGCCAGAAATACTGTTGATTTCAAAATGTCATAATTTTGATTGGTTTCCATGGAAACCAGATTTTTCTTATGTTCTTTGTTCATTCCATAATCAGGCCTCCTCATTTTGATAAGTACAGATGTACTTGCTTCAGATAAGATAGGTTGCATTTTGTAATACCTTTAAATATGGTTGCTATGGTAACAAATACAAGAGGAAAACAGTATTCTTGGTCAATTTTTATGATATTTTTGGTTACCATGACAACCAGGTAACCAAGGCAACCAATTTCAATCTTTTGTACTATAGAACTCTATGAATGCCTTGATTTGAGATAAACATTGTGTCTCTACATTGCTTATCAAGGAAAATATGGCCAAAATGATGTTTATCTCATAAAAGCTGAAATTTCATTTGGTTTCCATTGAAACCAGCTAATCACTATATTCCAAACAGATATTCTCACATCAATGCCCTGTTTCATAAAGAAGAAATGTATACCCTTCAGGTGAAGCTTGTTGTTCTTTGAAAGACTGATATTTGTGGTTGCTATGGTAACTGAAAAAGAAGGTAACCTGGAATTATGGTCAATTCAGAGTATATTTTCAGTTACCATGGCAACTAAGTAACCAAGACAACCAATTTCATTCCATTATCTGATAGAGCTGATAGAATGTGTCAATTTGACACCTCACTTGTGTTTCTACCTTGCATATCAGGAAAGATATGACTTAAAGAAGGTTAATTTCAGAATAGTCTAATTTTGTTGACGGTTGCCATGGAAACCAACTGTTCCTTCCACATCTGCAGACGAATTTTTGAGAACATTGGCTTTTTTGAAAGAGCAACTCCCGTACTACAGGAAAAGCATTAAAAAACGTAGTAGGAAAAAATGGTAACTTCTTTTGATTTTTAGGCCTCTTAGGTTCAGGCGTGTTGTGGTCTAATTGAACCCAAAAACCGCTTGGTCAGTGCAAGGTCCCCCCTATCGTCACCTCGTACGATCAGCAGGGGCTACTGAGGGCCTATTCTTACCCGGACCCCCACGGGGAATCTATGAGATGAAGGTGACGGGGGGGGGGGGGGGGGGGGGGGGGGGGGCAAACAGCAGGGGATCAAAACCTGGAAATCATTTTTGCCTTACCTCATCCCTTAGTGAACCCAGCACCAAACGGGAATTGAACCCAAAGAACCACTTGGTCAGTGCTGTGTCCCCCCCCCCCCCCCCCCCCATTGTCACCTTATACCATCGGCAGGGGCTACTGGGGCCTACATTCTTCTTCCCAGGAGCAGAAGCCCCACCCCAGTACCCCCATGGGGTACCAATGCCAATAAGAGATCAACCCGTGAGACTTCAGAATTATGGAAACACGTGTTTCTTTAACTCAACACTGCAGTGTATGGGAACCTCTACTCTGAGTGAGTGAGTGAGGGAGGGAGGTTTTATGTCAGCATTCAGTTCTGCTGCACACTTCACTTGCACGGCTCCAGCAACACTGGCCATACAGTCTACAGGAATTCCCCCAGACAACAACTCTCAGGGTGCCCACGATTTTTCAAAAATCAATTTAAGACCTTTTTAAGACCTTTTGAAGTGCCAAATTTGATTCATTTAAGACCTATTTGCCACATGTTAAGAAAAATCTCTTCATATGAGGTTTGATGTATAAACGCTCAGCGAAAGAACAGTATTTTAATGAACCCATTATTTGATTTTTCATTTTCAAAACATGAAATTTAAGACCTTTTTAATGCCTTAAATTTGAGAAAATCAATAAAGACCTTTTTAAGACTTTTAAGACTTGTGTGGGCACCCTGAACTCTGTGTCCACCTCTTGTCAGCCAGTTGACCCAATGCCCGCTATTGCAGACCTACCTCCAGTTCTCTCTATCATTTCTGATGAAATGATGCCATCTGCCTCTATGAATCCCAAGCCATCAACGTCCTTTGGCAGTGAGTTTGTTGCGAACTACACTGTAGAGGAGGCTGGCCGTAAGATAGACAAGTTGGGGCAGGCTGAGGTCCAGTATTGGATATGGTGTCATGTACTGGTGTTGCTGAATGAGAAAGAGTCCAATTAAATCATCCTACTGGAAGAGACCGTCACCAAAGATGAGTTCCGTGCGAAGTTCCCCTCTGACACAAGTCTCCTTCCTGGACCATGAGGAGCGTGTCCGGAGTGAACAAAATGAAGCTCACTACCATCGCGAACCTGTCTGATGTGCTGTCTCACAAGACTACAACCATCTTCGCCTTCATCAAGGCACTCGTTGACTGGTTGAAGTAAATTACCTCTCAGACTAAGCCTCCAGCCAATACCGGAACAGCTCCATTTTCAGGGTCATGCAGTCACCAGTGCCTCTTCAATATGAATGCCACATGGAGTTACTTCAAGTGTGGCCACGCCAAGGGACCGCGTGACGGAGGAGGAGCTGTTAAGTGCTCAGTAGAGGATGCAGTGAAGGAGGTTAAGCACCTCATAAAGTCTGAAATCCTGCATACTGAAGCTCCAGCCGTGTGACAACGCCCCACTCTGCTGACAACTATATTTTTCTCTTGGGCTTATTATGCGTGCCTATGCTTATACAAAGTGACCTCACAACTTTCACGTTTTCTATTTCTTAGTCTATGACATTTATACATAACTGGAAATAAATACTGCAAATACATAAAAGCTTAATAGTGACGACAATAAACAACAAGAAGCAAATGACTATCAAAGATCCGATCGTTGAAACGATCGATGTTCGCCCTTAACATAACAATGGACATTTAATTGTGTTTGAAAAGTAATTGAACGAAGTGTCAATATATCTAATGTATGTAATCTATAGCAAAGGTGTCCCTCAATAAACTGAAGGCCTTCCTACAACCAGAAAGCTATATGGGCTATGAGTAGTGACCACCACCACCACTGCTGCTGTCATACACAACTCAGGGAGGGGCTTAGGATAGGGGCTTCTCCTAATAGAACTAGGTCACCTGCACCCACCCACCTGCAGGTGACTGACAGTGGCTCAAGTACTGGTTATGTAACACACTTCTGGCTTCTCAAACTGCACCCTCCCCCACCCCCACTCCTTGAACTGAGTTCAAGGAGTGGGGGTGGGGGTGGGTGCAGGGGAGAGGCCTGCCCACTCAATTACACTTGATGCACACTAATTGTCCTTGCTTACAAATGCATGCCGGTGGACAAAGGCCTGTAGCTACTTGTATGTAAGATTGTGTAACCGGGCAATCAGATCAAAGCCCAAATACCTACAAAAGACATGACTGATTGAGTGAGCCCTTCCCATAAGCTACAATACTAAAAACTATGGCTATCTCTCCATCCAGACCCGTCAAAATTGAAACGGGTGTCGATGATTTCTGTACTTACGCAGTTGTGTACAGCTGTCAGTACATCGTCCATGTTGTTGGAAAAAGTGGAATGTGTATGGACTAAACGGAATCCTCTTTTTTCACGGATAAAAATTGAATAAAAATGATTTTCATCCAAATATCACACCCTATTTTTGTCCTCAAATATGTCCAATTTTTAACACTAGATTTCCTATTGAATATCATTCATTTTGTTTCTACAAAGTAACCACAGATCAATGCGCCATTCCGCTTGCAAATAACCTATTTTCCGTCCTCCCATCATGCACTGCGCAGCGTCTTTCTTTCCCGCCCAATGTCGACCTACGTCCGCGTCATCCTTTTTCTAGCCGTCGTTTTCGCGAGAAGTTTACCCTTTTGTAAGTATTTATCTCATTCACACCTCCATAATATATATATTTATGATATGTAGAACAAGCATAACCCTCAATTTGTACCTGACAAAAGTAGTACATATGAATATTTTGATCACAAATTTTTTTCAATCATAACGCCGCGTTATCAGCCATCGGCGCCATCTTGAAAATTCCCAAATAACACCGGCTGCCTCTGCAATAATGAAATGTACTTAATTTATACCACCAATTAATTGAAAAGCGTTGCAACAAGTCAGCCTCGTGTAAATAAGTGAGACATCGGATGGTCATTAGTTATATAATGTCACACCAGTAGCCGCCACCATAGTAAACCTAACAGGGTTTAAAGTGAAGACAGCGGTCCAGAGGGGGGGGGGGGGGTGACTGGCATTGTTAAGTTCAGTAAATAAATTGTTGTGTACATTAGGCATTATCTTTTACCCAGTAACAACCATGGCGTCCCGGCTCACCGCGTCCGAGTGGGCGCAATTCATTTCCGATAGGAGAATTGCCGCCAGCCATGGCCTCCTGGGCGACGATGACGTCGCCGATCGATCAGCTGTAAGTTTCATTACATATTTAATGAAGTGAACCTAAAAAAAAAAATATGACCATAAAACTGTGCAACAATATACCTGTGTATACCATTTGATAGTTGACAAAGAAACAATTACATCTTAAGGTTTTCATCTCTTATAACATTAACATTCCCAATTATGTAAATACATTGCTGCATCCGCCCTTGTTAACGAACGCATAATTAGATTGAAGAATAATTCTATTTTCATTGTATTTTCAGGCCTCCCGCATCCGAGAAGCTGCAAACCATCCCCAGGCCAACCGCCCACTGACGTGGTGGATGGCGCAACGAAAGAGGAAACGCCACACATACCGCAGAACTCAGCGAGCAAGTATGTACTATTTTTTCAAATTGTCAATTCAAACATGTCTATTGAAAACTGAATTTGGGTTTAAAAATTAACAAAAACAACATGTAAGCCTATCAAACCATATACTTTTTCCTTATTTTTACAAACTTTGTTTAAATGTTAATTCATTCAACTATTTTTATTTAGCTCCTTCCTAATTATTTTTTTTTTTTTTTTTTTTAAAGAGGCTGGCCTCTCCCCCCTATCTAACTCTGACACTGAAGTGGAGGAGGTCGAGGTAGGGGGCGAGGTCACTAGGCACGTGTGGGCCAATGTGGGTGAAGGCCTGCCACGTTGGCTTGAAGTCAACGTGCGAGCCGAGGCCTTCAGTTTCATAAAGCTGGGGTGGTTGGACCTTGCGGTCCGACCCTCTAATTTCATGTGAGTTTAATTTAGCATTAAAACAGATGTTGATATGAGCATGTTTGTTAAGTAAAGCCAACAAAATGAAAGTCAGTCTAACATGGATAATAATTTCTAAAGAACAAGGTCTGTATAAAATAAGTATATTGAATAAAATATTTTATGATACTTCAATTGCACTTAACCTTAGAAAGTGTCTGACCCCCCAACTGCAAGTCAGTTCCATTTAGTTTTCATACAGATGAATGTTGGCACATGTTTGTTTTATAGGACAATTTTACAAACTAAATGAATGATACTCTGACATGGATAATATTATGTTACTTGCAAATAGAGTAGACTTATTGCAAAAATATAATGAATGTTGGTTTGCATTTTGTCTAACTTTGTATCGGAATAACATATATATTTGTACAATAGATTAATTGACCTCTGTTCAATTTTGTAGCCACCAGGATCGTGGAGGGCTGCTTGAGGGTCCAAGGGGGCGTGGCAGACCTCGCCTACGCACCATCCCCACTGAGCGCCACTTAGGCCGCGGAAGGGGTAGAAGATCGACCACTGCAGCCACCCCACTAGGCCGCGGAAGGGGTAGAAGATCGACCAGTGCAGCCACCCCACTTCCCCGTACCACTTCAACTAGGAAAGCCGCCAAGAACATCTCCCAGCCTCCACATACATCCACAGTCTCTGCCGATCCACCTCGCCGCCCCACCTCCACCACCAAGAAAGTCGCCCTTCCACAGCCTTCCACTTCCAGCGGGCCAAAAACAAGAAGCAGCACCACCACCACTACCACCAAGAAAGTCGCCCTGCCACACACTTCCACCGCAAGCGGGCCAAAAACACGCAGCAGTACTAAGAAGGTTTGCCCAAGTCAGCAAACCACACAGGCTCCTACCACCACTTCTGGCCCAAGTTTACGACCAAGAGCTGCAAAGTCTGCACCCACCAAGACAAGTACTAGGCGATCTCCACGCCTTAACACTACGCCCTCACCTCTTACAGCCACTGCCACCACCACCACCGCCGCCACCACCACCACCACCACCACCCCAACTTTCACCAAGCGACATACAGTCTTCCCAAGTTTGGACAGATCCTCCGGTAAAAAGGGAACTTTCACCATCATCATCATCAGATGCTTTTGATTCCCCACCACCAGAACCCATTTTCACACGCACTCGAGGCCGGTCCAGTGCCTCCACTTCTTTCCTTGTGCCGCCGCCAACCGCCCCGAGTGCCTCCTCTAGTGAACCTTGTGCTTCGACCTCTCAATCACAGCCTGTTTCCTCTTGTGCTGACCCTCAACCTGGACCATCCTCATGTAAAGAAGAAGTATCGGCGGCTGCCAACACGCTCCTTTTGTTATCGAAGGCGAAGCATACAGAAACATCATCAAGTTCTTCATCTTCATCCTCACCTTCACACTGTAGTACGCCAGAATCGGAACATTCCCTTTGGGAGCCGCCAAAGGAAGAGAAAGATGACACTGATTTAGATCTTGACCTCGCGTTTTATAAGTATTCCTCCGGCTACTTCAGATAAATAAATAATTTTAAGTATTTTTATCCATATGTAACAATTTATTGCTTTCAGGACTTTTTCTTTATCAGTAAAATAATTTAATTGTTTGCCTATATTTCTGTAGCTCAAACAGGACAACAGTGTACATGAGTATGGTATCCTAGCTCGGTTAGCTCTGCCATATGTAGAATGTATATTGTTCTCTTGTTTGTTGCAACTTAATTGAACAAAACAACTTTGTATATTTCAAAATTCTTACATGTCATGATGGTGCAAGTTGTCATCATTTTCAGCATTTATCTGAAGTTCATCTTAATTTGTACGAGCATGTACAACAGTGTTTCCTTAATAGTTAAGTGGTGGCAGTACCACCATGGGTTTGTTATCCAAGGTAGATTTTCATATCACATAATTGTGTTTGTTTATTATATTGGTGGTGGCGGCGGCCTTTTCTCTCCAAGTTTATCTTCATCAACATATCAAGTTTGTTAGAAGCGGTATTAATTAAATAGGTGGTGGCAGTGGCTGTTTTTCTGCAAAGTTCATTGTCATAAACAGTCAATGTTTTTATGAAAAAATAAGGTTTCTCTTGAGTGGGAAGTGGTATTTAATATATTATCCAAGTTAAAGAGTCTTCAATTTCAGATGTGTAAATGTCAGGTGGTGGCAGTGGCATACTAAGAAAAAGTTAATTATTTACCCACAACTATCTAATGTAATCTTTGTAATATTTCCTTTGAAAGTTTGGTTTCCTATAAATATTTTGATGGAGGTGGTGGCGGCGGCGGCGACGGTTTTTTTTAAGTAAAGCTTTTCTATCAGCTTTGTTTAAACTTTTGCGCTATAATATTATGTTGTTCTCTTGGCGGTTGTGGCAGTGGGATACTAAGAAGAAGTTACTTATTTAACCACAAATATCTAATGTCATGTTTGAAGTTTTATCTTTCAAAGTTTGGTGTCCTATAAATATTTGGATGGAGGTGGTGGCGGCGGCGGCGGTTTTTTCCAAAGTAAAGCTTTTCTATCCGCTTTGTTTAGTAACCAAACTTTTGCGTGATAATAATATGTAGTTCTCTTTGCGGTTTAAGGACATTTCATATTTTAAGTAAGCTGTAATCGCAGTTGGATAAAAACTAAAACAAATGTATCCACACTAGTGGATGAAAATTATTTGTTTATCCGCATCTATTTGGTAAGATAATGTGAGTATAAGTAAGAATTACAAAGAACATAATTAAGTGTTGCACATTTGGAAGTGCGGTTTTAGATTTTATTATAATTGGAACGTTTTTCTTTGAACTCTGCCTCTCCCTGTTGTAGGTTTGGGAGCGGGGTCATCACTGTCAGTAGTTATCACTGTGGGTTTGGAAGACTTCGCGGGTCTCGCTGCTGTGTCTGTGGACCCCTCTCCACTTGTTGCCCCCTCTGCTGGTGCCGTTTTCTTAGGCCTACCGCGCCCTCTCCTGACGCCTGAGGTTTTCTTTTGAGGTGCAGCGGCCCTCTTGGTAGCAGCGCACGCACCAACAGCTGGTGTAGTATCTTCAAAATCAGAGTCTGACCATACATACGCTCCCCTACCATAGGGGTTACGGCGGGAGGGTGGGGTTTTTTGCAGAGGCTTGGCAGTTGGGTTTGCCACTGACTTCTTCGTTACTAGTTTCACCGGTTCAAACCCTACTGGGCATGTACCATGCTTTTTCGTCTTTTTGGCTGCAAAAACAACATTAATATATTTTAGATATGTTCAAAAAGTAAAACTATAAACAGATATTTGGGTAAAGTTGTAATCAAAATTTATAAGGATATTATTTAAGTTAAGTCTAAGTAGGTGAACTTCTCTTTTTCTTTATTTAGATCCATGTCATTTGGATTTGACCAACAATTTGATAGTGTCTTACTATATCAGTGTAAGTATATTTAAACATATAATCACTGTTAAATAATTTTTACATGCTTTAACATTGTAAATGGTAATATATGCCAGTGTTGCTTGTAATATTGCATATTTACCTATGTACTTCGCCGGTGATTTCTGTGCTGGAGGGGGCACTGTGGAGGGACCAGCAACAGTGGCGGGGGGGCCCCCCGCTGCAGCAGGTTTGGGTGGCGTTTTTTGTCTCTGTATGCCAGATCCACCAGCTACTGGGGAAATGTGGGCGGGGATAGCAATTGTAGATTTAGCAGTCTGTGCCTTTTTCCTGGCGCGTGTTACGGCAGGAGTGCTTGTGGCCTTTGGGAAGATGTCTGTCAGTGTTGTTTGGTGTAGAGGACGGCCAGGGTTGTTGGCTCCTTGGTCTGCTGGTGGCAGAACATGCCGACTCCGCCCCAGCCTTCTTCGGCTAGGTGGCCGATCTGGTGCCGTTGTGTGTG
The DNA here is from genome assembly GCA_936440205.1 of Lepidonotus clava. Lineage (NCBI taxonomy): Eukaryota > Metazoa > Annelida > Polychaeta > Phyllodocida > Polynoidae > Lepidonotus > Lepidonotus clava. The sequence continues at coordinate 15,499,075 of OW387138.1, forward strand.
TTTCATGGTCAACTATTTGGCAGTCATCCTCTATGGAAATAAACAGATAAAATTGTAATCATCATACACATTTTAGGCATATATATTAGGCATATAACAGTAATGTATATGGTAAATTGCAAGCAAATTCTTATTTTAGTGGGCAGCCCCTTAACTAGTTTTCTTATTTAAGTCTAATATATGGCAATATACTTATTTGGAATTCCAGGTTTATATAGGTTGATAATAACTAACTAAAAATGTAAGAATTCATTTGAGATGTTTGGCCAGATGTATGTTTTTTGAAAGTGTGAAAAAACAGAATAATCATGTATGGAAAATAGGGTGTAACTTAATAAATAATTGTTAATCTTACCAGATTCACTGTGTGATATTTTGTTTATAATCTCAGTAAGAATACAAACAAGCTCTGCATCGCACTGTGCATCTAGATAGGGGGAAAAACATTTACTAAATGAATACCATGAAGTTATTATGGAAAAAAAAATATGAAGGCAAGAGGTGGATGTCAGACTGAAATTTTTAAGATTTATTATCAAATACCTTGAGTTGATTGGCCTGCATGACGCTGCAAAGGGAGAGGTTTGGGTAGATGACCAACAGAGGAGTCTGAATTGTCGTCCTTTTGGGGAGGGCTCAGCGTAGCCACCAGGGGAGCAGCAGATTTTGTCGCCCAAAATCTTTTTGTTGGTTTGGCTTTCTTGGACTCTGAAATGAAAAGTGTCACGGGTGTTGGTAAAGTGATGGACATTATATTTAACTGAGTAGATAATTATTTGGAATAATAATAATCAAGATGTTTGTATTTTCAAACTAAGCGTAATGTTCTCTCCTCTAAATACAAGTAATTGGTTTTTCAAATAATATTGTAGGCTTGCTACTCTATTATATACACATAGTTGCATGTACTGAAGAAAAAAACATAAATATAATCCAATATTTATCCAAGTACATATGTACCTGTTACTTCACGAAGGGGAATACTAAGCTACAGACATTGCTTTGAAAAGAGATGATTTCTATTGGAAATCAATGTTATTTTACTTTAAATCGACCCAACAGTCACAAAATACAGACCTTCCTTTGCACTCCCAGATGACGCTGTCAAGGGGGGGATGACGGCGGAGGGTGAAGGTCTCCCTTCGAACTGTGTTTCTGGGACCATTTCCTGGCTGTCGGTGTTTCCACTGCTCTCAGATGCATTGTCATCAGTCTCCTCGGCCAGTACTTGCACTCGTCTGCGAGCTCTCGAAGCTGTGCCAAGTTTGGCATAAAGTTGTGGGTCCACATAGCCTACCAAAACAATGATTTATTTAAAAATCATGAAACTTGCTCTTAGTTCTACATTTACTATTCATCTTCAAACTGCATACAACACTTATAAATATGATGACGCACTTACAATATCTGAAGTCTAATTAATTTCTATTTACAGTTTTAAATTTTCATAAGTTGTTCCTGTATATGAATGCAAGTTACTGAGTAGTACCTTCGAGTAGTTCCTGGGCCACATCACTGTCGCTGCTGGGCTGTAGAGGGACAAGGTCCCTAAATCGTCTCTTAGTGGCCGCAGCGGCTGCAGCCCCCTCTGAAGTGTTGACCATTTCACCTGTCTTCTGAACGGTTTGCTGGCCTGTTTCAGCAAACAAAGGTGACAGACTGAGGGCTGCAACTTCTTGTGCCATGGTAGCAACTTCCGATTGTTGGGTTGCCGCTGCCCCCTCTTGCTGTGGTGTCTGCTGGGCTTGAGGTGGAGTGTCTGGCTCTGTGAAGTAACACAATGCGTTTGTTATTTTTTGTTTACACTCAAAACATTCATATTTCTGACATTTGCTTTGTATGTCATACTTAGGTTTAAAAAAAACATTACATTGCTTCATACCTTCTTCATTACACTGCTTCTTTCTTTGTGAATGATGTACTACAGACATTGAACACTTATCCGAATTATCACCCGCCCATATTTCAATGCTTACCTTCCTCAAGGCTCTGAGGGACTTCCTCATCGCTGTCGTAGCGAAGGATACTCTCGTTCTTGTACTGTACATGCTGGAAATATAGAGTTATCCATATTAGTGCTTTGAAGTTGGCAAGTGTCACCATACACAAAGTGGATCAAAATATGCAACATTTTTATCCGGCAAATAATTTTGTATCTCACATTTGTAATGCTTTCTGCCGCACCAACTAGTACATATCCATAATTTATACAGGATTAATTACTATATTATTAGCTATAACCACTTGTCTTTTGATCTTTATTTACTCTCATTTCGTAACTTCTATATTAAATATATATTTATGTCTAAAGGCTACATATGTACATAGAATTACCTTCTCAGGTCCGCACCACGTAGGGAAGAGTGGCTTGGGCGCGTTGAGCAAGTGCTCTCCCTTGAGTGGATAGTAGAGTCGAACCAGCCTGAAGAACTCCGGGATTTGTTTGTCAGTCGGTGTCCTGTTCCTCCACAAAACTTCTGCCAAGTGACCCTCGAAGTTCCCCAGACTGGTTCCATTCATCCTTTTGAAGTGGCGCTGTAAAACAAAAAGTTGCAATAAATATCACATGTACATAAGTTTAGATGAAAAACAAACTGGCTAAAAATATGTATTAATTTTATCCGTCATACATATATTGCTGTATGTTTATTTTTTTGCTTTTCTACTGCCAAAACAACTTCATATATTGTATTATTGAAATGATTGCACTTGTTATCCTTCTATATTAATTTTACTCACCTTTGCGTGTTTCCACGCCCCTTCTATTCGGTTGGTGTTGACATTGACAATGTCCCCGGTCTCCTCATTTCGGTACAGAGCTTTGAATGCATATTTATGCTGCACCACAAAATGCTTGAATCCCATCTTAGATAGCCCGTTGTAACCTTTCCAAGCATCTGTGTATATTGTGGCACCGTTCTTCACATACTTTGCTATCAACGGGCCCAGCGTTTCAGCGCTGCGGTCGTCGACGGGAAACAAGAGGAGCCGACCCGTGTCACGCTCAACCAGCCCGACAATCCACACCTTCACTCCAACCTTCGGATTGCCCCGGTGGTACTTCACCCTTCGACCAAATAGACTCTCGTCTATCTCCACAGTACCCTCAAGTTTGCTCTCCAACAAGGAATCTGTGACCCATTGCATAAGAACGTCTCTCATATACTGTGCCCAGTCAACGGCCGTATTTCCGTATGCCAGGCTACTAACCTTGGCGCATTGGGCAAGGCTAGACCCTTCCAGATAAGTCATGATAAAATTCATGACGTCCTGGGCATACTTCTGACTACCAGAGAAAAACGACCATTTACGGACTGTCACTTCGTGGTTACTATTCTTGCGGCAACGCCATTGAAGGCCGTCGATGGCGCGTTTACGCACCATCAGGTCACAGGGCACATGGCAATGAGTACAGGTCATAGCCGGTGCAAGCAAATGCTGGGCCATCATCCAACGTATAAATACGGTTGGATCTACCATGAGGAGTGAAAACCTATTGTAGGGATTCACTAGGTCCTCCATGGTGATGTCGGAAGGGTCGAAGGTTTTGAAAACTCCTGTCTTCCTTGTTGCCCAAGGGGAGTTTTCATTTACTTTACAGGGGCCTTTGCGAGCCATGTCTTCACAGTGTAAAGTGTGGGACAACCAACAGACCTACTCACTGGGCCAAATTTGTTTCTGCCTTTCTTGGCTTTTTGGGCAGTTTGACCTTCCCTCTCTGGGCAAAGGACTTTATTTCTTTCCTTAGCTGGCGGAGACCAACCACAACTTTGTTATATTGGCCGACCGTGGACCTCAAACAGACTGTCAGGGACTGAGTTTTGTAAGGCCAACCGTGCACCTTAGTAAGGTTTTAAAACCTTAGATTTCTTTCTGAACAACTTTTGTTCTAAGGCCAACCGAGGACCTTGGTAACTTTCTGATCTTCGTCACAGTGAGACAAACCTAGGGGGCTATTGACTCAACTGTTGTGTTAAGGCCAACCGAGGACCTTGGTAACTTTCTGATCTCTGTCACTGTGAGACAAACCGAGGGGATCTATTGATTCTACTGAGCTCTGACTTAGAACCGGACCAACCAACCAATCTGCTATCTGGGACAGCTAGGCATGTCGAAATGCGATTTGTCTTCAGAAACCACAGCCTTTTATAGTTCTCAATGGACCATGTGACCATGCAGCCCACGTGATATACCACGGGATCCAAAAATGACCTTATCATTGGTTTTTCATACCACATGACCATAATCTTGTCTTCTCATTGGATCCCAGGGTTAAACGTCATAGGTGGTGCCAACGTGGACCCCTTTCTATTTTAGAGAAACTAATGATATTCATAGAAATTTAAATATTCCACTGGATCTTCTGATCCAATCCTCAATGCAAATGAGGGGACCATCTCAAAAGCAACAACGATTCAAGCTTGTTCCACTGCAAAAATACTATTTATAGTAAGGTCCCAGGGTACACAAATGCATTACCTATGTCTTTATCTATTGCTACAGTTTTAGATCTCTTAAAGAACTTATTATTGGTACCGTTTTCATTATAAACAGGTAGTCGGATAAAAATATTATAATTTTATCCGTGCGCTCAGCTAGTATTTGTTTCACTACAGACGTGTTAATTGAAAACTTGACAAAAAGGTATATAATTACATAAAATAATTATAATAATTCATGTCAAAACACTAACATTGGACCAAATTTTGGAAGAATTAATACCGTTTTACTTCACCACTAACAGTCTCGTACCTGCCCTGACTTACATTGTAAGCATACAGCCCCTGGTAGCGCCCCTCCTCAAAATATCGGAAAAGGGCCTGTAAGTGCAGATATCGACTGTTTGTGGGGTGGTCAATAGCATTACAAAGAATCAACCAGTCTAAAAAGACAATTGGATTTAATCCATTGACCCATACAAAAACTGCCAAACGGATACGGCCCCAATGATTGAGGTTTAAACCCCAAAACAAACGCCTTATAGCGTGAGGCCAAAGAGATGCCGGCCCAATTATATCTTGGATATCCATCCAAAGTTGATATATGGGACAACGCGGCATCTCTGTTACCTCCTTTCTTTTTCACAATATATTACTACAAATAACAAAAAACTATCTTACGCTTGGGTAACGATATACAAGATGCGGTTGTCGGCTCAAGGTTAGGGCTATCAAGTGACCATATGGTAATAGTATAGGCCACAGCAAAAAAAAAAGGCAATATATAATGTTCTGAATAAATTTGTAAGTTGGTTTTACACTAACATACATTTTGAATTAACATCTAAACAACGCTTGAAAATAAATACAAGCAAAGGTGTTGCTGTAATTATATATATTTTTGTCCGCATTGCCCTAAATTAAATCAAGAAACAATATAAAAGGTTGCATGGTTACAATATATGTGGCCTTATTATTGAAGAAGTTCAAAACGGTGCTAGAGGGGGAAGGGGGAAGGGTGGATCATTCCCCAGATACAAAGAGCAGTGCCAACGGGCCTACTAATGAATATGCATAGGTCCTGCCACGCGACCGACCGGTTGAGCGCTTTCAGTTATGTAACATCATGAGAGGGCGGGCGGTCAAGCGGCAAAAGCCCTAAGTACCTGCGAAAATTAGTTGAACGCAAACATTGAAGATGAAGGACAGAGAGAAGGGAAGTAAAATGAATATGTATGAAGTGTCAGAGTTGGGAGGTGGAGTGAGGGGTATTTAAGAAGGCCTAGGCCAAACCAATTAGGGGTTTAGTTTGGATTTACGGGCATGATTAAAGAGACCCTTTTCTTGGTTGTAAGTATCCACATAAGGGTGTGTATATAGAGACCCTTCTTATGGTTGAAAGTATACATAAAAGGGTTTGTATATAGAGACCCGTAAAATTGGAATTCAACTGTCAGTATCTTTATCTTTACCCCAAAATATATAACCAAGCCCCCTTTTTTTTTTTCTAGTCCCCAAAGAAGACCCTTTAGTATGTAGGGGGATCCCATCCCCCATGCAGTTTTAGATTTCTTGGAGTATTTGGTGAAATATATAATTTATGGTTGGCTTTGGTTTTTACTGTTTGTTTTTGTAGTAGGAAAGTGTCTTTCATATATATATACTCTCGATTGAGACCCGTTTCAAGTGTTGGAGGTATAGGAAAACGGGTCCGTATCGAGAGTATATAGTACTCTTGATCGAGCCCCGTTTCAAATGTTGATAAATTGGGTGAAGATGTAGATCCCTTTCAATGTGAGCTTGAATAAGTGTTTATGGAAATGTCTGTTTAGATGAAAATCTAACGAATTGAAGTGCAAGTTCTCACGATAAAACAGGTGTAAAATAATCGGATGAAAATCGTGGATGGAAAAAGGACAAAAGTCAAGGGTGTGTGTCGTTCCGTTTATTTGTTTCACGATCCATCTTTTCCTATTCCACCATCGAGACCCGTACTAAACTTCGACGGGTCTGGATGGAGAGATAGCCAAAACTATAATTAAGGGCTCACAAAAAATGACTGGAATATACAGGCATGAATATTCATAACTTGTTTGTTTGTTGGGGTAGTTTAATGTCCAGCCTAACCTTATATGACTCATCAAATATAAAGAACAAATCTTCAAGAAATACAGTTTTGTAAATAACCTTTAATTTCACCATTTGTTTACATACAATCACCGCTTTGCAAAGTTCCTTTCATTTATCTAGACACGTTTATATACATGTAATTTACATGTTTTATTTTATTACAATGTTCAAGGTCTAATAACCAATAATAATTATGATGGTTATTACAGGTCAAACATTTAGTTATGAAATATCATTTCTGGTCTTATACATGAATTTATTTTATACAAGTCTTTGAAAGACTTTTGAGTATACAGGTCAACCCGATTTAATTTTTCGGCCGTCACTTGGTAACTGTTAACAGCAGCATTTGTTTGTTTGTTGGGGTAGTTTAATGTCCGGCCAACCCTTATGGGTTCTTTCCAGACTGCACAAGGTAATACTTTTCAGCTTATTTTACGCCACAAGGGCGGTGACTGAATATATGATATGGTTTAGGAGAAACCCGCCACCAGGTGCGATACCCTACTCGTTGCGAAGAGTGGCAAGGGGTCTTTAGTGTGCAATGTCCCATAGAAAGGACACCACACACCCGGCCTTTGATGACCCTGTCGGGCGCAATGTTCCTTTGGCGCAGTGTTTAAAAAATCATTGTGAGAATTTAGTTTGTAATGTGTGCAATGGCACATGGCGTGGGAGTAACATATTCACTGCTAAGAATGACATACCATATCAAAAAAATCGTGTCTGGATTACAGTGACGGTTGAAGACTGAGAGTATGGATGAGCACAGACAGCCGGCTCCTATGGCCCAGACTATGCCGCAAACTACAGCAAGTTGAAGTTGAAGTTGAATTATTTAATTGTTCACCAAAGGTAATTGTTACACTCCTACGCCATAAGTTTGTTTGTTGGGTTAGTTTAACGTCCGGCCGACCCTTTAGGGTTCTTTTACCAGACTGCACAAGGTAAAGCTTTTCAGCTAGTTTTATGCCACAGGGGCAATGACCGAATCTATGAAATGAGGTGCCAATTTGTAGCAGTGGGACCCAATGCCCTTTTCATAGTGCTGCCACACTGAGATATATTTTTTCTTTTACCTTATACATGAATTCTTCAAAGTTCTGAAGAACTGTAGCAGTTGTGGGCCTCGATGGCAACACCTACAGATGAAAACTCGAGACAGCTAAGGAAAGGAAAAGAGCTAATTCTACTGCACGGACCATATAGCCCCTGTTACCAAGGAAACCAAGGTTACCGAGTGAGTCGTGTAGGTTCTGCGACAAGCCTGGACACTTCATACTTGTTTGTTTGTTGGATTAGTTTAACGTCCGGCCAACCCTTTAGGGTTCTTTTACCAGACTGCACAAGGTAAAGCTTTTCAGCTAGTTTTATGCCACAGGGGCGGTGACCAAATGTATGAAATGAGGTGCCTATTTGTAGCAGTGGGACCCAATGCCCTCTTTATAGTGCTGCCACACTGAGATATCATGTCATAGGCCCACACAATACCCCACCCAGTCACATTATACTGACACCAGGCCGACCAGTCATGTTTCGTGGTTCTCACTTTTTACCGAGTGCCAGGCAAGCAGTGACCACTACCATTGTTAAAGTCTTTGGTGTGACTCGGCCAGGGATAAATCCCAAGACCTCCCAGACTCAGAGCGGGCACTCTATCAAAGAGCTACTGAGTCTGGTCTCCCCATTTGTCGCCTCCTACGAACAGCAAGGGGCTGCTGGGGACCTATTCTTCCCAGGAGGCTCCCAAAGGAACCCCCACCCCGGATCCCCACGGGGACACTTCATACAACTAGATAATGATTTAAAGAATGGACTGTGCTATCAGGGTTGTTTTAACTGGTGACAGAGACAAAGAGGATTTCTGTGAAGGGAAAAAGAGATTTCACAAGTTCATCTCCAACTGTAGCAAATGTTAGGCTTGGACAAACCAAAAGTTTTCGACTAACTACTGACTTAAGGTGAGTGAGTGATGGATGTTTTACGCCGCAAGGACAGCCAAGGTCATTTTCACGGTGAAAACAAGTTGGGACAAATTCTGTCTCTGGTGATTCTATCTATGAGTTGAAGGTGACAGGGTGGGCAAACAGCAGGGGATCAAAACCTGGAAATCATTTTTGCTGTACCTCATCCCTTAGTGAACCGAGCACTAACTAGGAATTGAACCCAAAGATCCACTTGGTCAGTGCAGGGTCTCCCCTATCATCACCTTGTACAATCAGCAGGGGCCACTGAGGGCCTATTCTTACCCGGACCCCACGTGGGTTGAAACTAGGTACCACAGATGATTTTTCTAAAAACGTTTTAGAATATATTTAAAAGATGGTAAAAATCGAGTAGATCAAAGGACATGCAAAAATACCTTGTTAAAGAAAATATTAAGTTTATTTAATTTTCTATGATTTTTTGAAGAATAAAAATAATAATAACCTCAAAAATGGGGGTTTTGGCTTTGCGCAATTTCGCCATAAGGAATAGAAATAAGGCAATGCCATAGCAAGATAGCCCAATGGAAGAGCTTTCATTTGGTACCAAACATGTTATGATCTAATAACTTTAAGTACCTTTAAATTCGAAAAAAGGGGTGAAAAAGTGGACATTTTGCCAAAAAATGTCTATTTTTACCAATTTTGCCTAGCCTGGCGCAATTTTGCCATAAAGTATAGAGATACAGTACCAATTTATCCATATTGGTCATAATTAGAGCTTTGATTTGGCACCAAGCATGTCTGTATTCATAACCCAGAAGCCCTTCAAAATTATGAAAACAACATAGCTAATTTGGTTTTGCCATCAATTTTCATATTCTTTCATACTTACTTTAATAAGATAGATTATTTTCAAATAAATTGTAATAAAAATTAGCCCATGAGTTTGCAGGGAATCAGAGCTTTAATTTGGTACCAAATGTGTGCTATTATAATACTTATATATAGTCTAAATCTTAAGAAAGAAAAAAGGAAAAAAGTTCAGACGTTTTTTGGCCTCTATTGTGGTACCTATTGAAACAGATTTATGGTAAAAAGAAGTCTCCAAAAGTCACCCTTCCTGAGCTCAGGTGCATGATAGCTGAGGAAGAGGAGGCCATTGCCAGGTCACAAGTAGAGGAAGACCCTTACTTCTCAACACTTGCAGAATCGCCAGTCTCTATCAAGAAGGCCCCCATGAAACGTAAGATGTCGGTGATTGATGAAGAGAAGGTGTTAACTTACCGTGAAGTACGCAACACCATGGTCGCCCAGCGCCAATGTTAAAATCCTACAGTAGTGCCAGCCCGTATGCAGGACCGTTTCGAAGATGAGAATGAGTGAGTGAGTGAGTGAGTGTTGGGTGTTTTACGCCGTACCGACAGCCAGGGTCATTTTCACGGCGAAAACCAGTTGAGACGAAATCTGTTTTTGGTGATCGAATCTATGAGATGAAGGTGACAGGGCGGGCAAACAGCAGGGGATTAAAACCCAGCGATCATTTTTGCTGTACCTCATCCCTTAGTGAACCAAGCACTGACCGGGAATTGAACCCAAAAACCACTTGGTCAGTGCAGGGTCCCCCCTATCGTCGCCTCGTACGATCAGCAGGGGCTACTGAGGGCCTATTCTTACCCGGACCCCCACGGGGCTCGAAGATGAGATAGCCTCGTGGGCCGGACAATGTGAAAGGAAAGTGCGCAAAATACCGGACACCATGCTCCAGGAGGACTTGATGGACCACATATCCAGCATCATAAAGCAGGCGAGCAGGGGCCAGTGGGCACCATAAACGGCTGTCGCTCAGTATCAACCACAAAGAGGGCTGATGACATCACCTGTGCTTGCACCAATTTCCTATCCAGCTTCCAGCTGAAGCCTTCAGGTGCCTACGGGACACAGCATGGGTGCCCCAACGTCGGCCACTCAAATGATACCGTCAGCCTTACGATTTTACGACACAGGCTGGTTCAGTAATTTTATATGTAGACTATCACTTTTTGTCATCCTGACAATACTTGTCGTACTATCGTTATATATATATGTATGTTATTGGCCTGATTACAAACAACATCCAACTTCACAGCAATGTGCAAGAGAATTCTTCCTTAAACTCTGCCAAACGATTAATGAGAGAACTAGGTAAGCTATTTTTAGAGATCGTGTAGTACTTTGTGTCCCACGTCATGACTTGGTATCAACATTGATGAGAATATTTGAATCAGGATACAGTCCCCGTGGGAAATGTTGACAAGTGAGTCAGTGCTGAATGTTTTACGCTGTACCGACAGCCAGGGTAATTTTCATGGTGAAAACAAGTTAGGATGAATTCTGTCTTTGGTGATTGTACCTATGAGATGAAGGTGACAGGGCGGCAAACAGCAAGGGATCAAAACCTGGAAATCATTTTTGCTGTACCTCATCCATTAGTGAACTCAGCACCAACCGGGAATTGAACCCAAAGAACCACTTGGTCAGTGCTGGGTACCCGCTACCGTCACCATATATGATCAGCAGGGGCTACTGGGGGCCTATATTCTTCCTAGGAGTAGAAGCCCCTCCCCAGTACCTCCACAGGGTACCAATGCCAAGAGATCAACCCGTAAGACTTCAGAATTATGGAAACACCTGTTTCTTTAATGCAACACTACAGTGTACCAGACCCTCAACTCTGAAAGCACACTTTCAAGATACAGATTCACATGATAAGGTATCATGTAAGCTACACAGTAATGTTGATTTTCAGTGAGGTTACACAGTTGAAATATTTCTCTATTGATTAACTATTGCACTGAAAATTTACTTTCAGGTGCAAAGCCCTGTGTTATACCCAATGTCAGGGACATTGTTATCAAACCAATTGTAAATCCTCGTTTGCTGAAGGACACATTGTGCATCATCAAAGATATGTCAATTTTATATACACATTTAGAACGAATTGGTAACACCAATAATAATTATTGTTTATGAACTCTACATTTCTATGGCAAATCTATTTTGTAATGCGAGCCCAGTCAAAGTTTAGTATAAAATAGTATGGTGAACTACATCTGGACTTTCACTCACATTGAAAAACCTGGTAAATTCTCTGGGTTGCTATGGCCAGACTGGGGAGGTCGAAGGAAGTCACTACAGATAGTTTGTTTGTTTGTTTGTTGGGGTAGTTTAACAACCGGCCAACCCTTATGGGTTCTTTCCAGACTGCGCAAGGTAAAACTTTTCAGCTTATTTTACGCCACAAGGGCGGTGACTGAATATATGATATGGTTTAGGAGAAACCCGCCACCGGGTGCGATACCCTACTCGTTGCGAAGAGTGGCAAGGGGTCTTTAGTGTGCAATGTCCCATAGAAAGGACACCACACACCCAGCCTTTGATGACCCTGTCGGGAGCACAGGGTGGCCCCTGGATCCCAGACTCTTGGATCCTTTCTTAGATTTTATCTATCAGTTGGCATTCTCGAAGGAATTGCAGGATCTTTTTACTTCTTTTGTTGTTAAACACGTCCTTCATCGATGTTCTGTTTTGGAGATGCCGCTTGCGACTATCATCCGTCTTCTTACACTTCAATATGATGTGCTCCACCGTGAGTTTGGTGTTACACTGTTGACAAATAGGAGCACCTTCACCTTTCAACAGGTGTTCATGTGTCAGCCTGGTGTGGCCTATCCGAAGACGGGCCAGTTTCACCTGTTCTGACCTTGTCAAACACTCTCTTTTGCTTTTGTCACTTTTCTCTTCTAATTTGGGTAGGACAGAGTTTGTTCCAGTTGCTTTGCCACTTAGACCGCAAATGTGTTTTGCTTAGTGGCAGGAAGTCTGTGTGGGATTCTAGCAACCTCAGGATCTAGGGCCAAGGCCCCCTTGGCTGCTTGGTCTGCCTTTTCATTACCAGAGATTCCAATGTGGCTAGGTAGCCAGATTTAGGTCTACTGAGCAAAAGATGAAAGACTGATGTTCATTGCTTATGACACAGGCTGGTTCAGTAATTTTATATGTAGACTATCACTTTTTGTCATCTTGACAATACTTGTCGTACCATCCTTATATACATACATGTATGTTCTTGTTTTCCCTAGACAATTGGGAACAAACAACATCCAACTTCACAGCAATGTGCAAGTGAATTCTTCCTTAAACTCTGCCAAATGATTGACGAGAGAACTAGGTAGGCTATTCTTAGTCATCGTGTTGTATATTCAGATATAAACATTATAGAGTGAGTAAGTGATGCTTTACGCCATACTGACAGCCAGGGTTATTTTCAAGGCGAAAACAAGTTGGGACAAATTCTGTCTTTGGTGATCGCATCTATGAGATGAAGGTGACAGGGTGGGCAAACAGCAGGGGATCAAAACCTGGAAATCATTTTTGATGTACCTCATCCCTTAGTGAACCCAGTACCGACCGGGATTTGCTTGTTTGTTGGGTTAGTTTAACAACCGGCCAACTTTTTTCGGGTTCTTTTACCGGACTGCACGAGGTAAACCAGGAATTGAACCCAAAGAACCACTTGGTTAGTGCTAGGTCCCCCCTACCATCACCTTATACATTCAGCTGGGGCTAGTGGGGGCCTATATTCTTCCCTGGAACCCCCACAGGGTTCACCGACGAGGAGGTGGCCAAGAAGATTGACCAGCTATCCCAGGACCTGGTGCACTTCTGAGTCTGGCGTTTGGTGACTGCTGTCTGCAATGCGTCAACTTCCTGGAAGTCCTGGCCAACTTCCGCCTACAGTAATGGCAGTTGAGCTTCGTTTTCTTTGCTTTCCTAAAGTCCCTGTTAAAGCCCCTGCAATGGTGTGTGGGGGGGGGGGGGGACTGTCAAGTATGTAAATGACTTCCACACCTGGGGCCATAAACAGGAGGCAGAGATGCACTACCTTCTTGTAACACCCAAGGAGGCAGCTCATGCTATGGAAGAGTTGACAGCTATGGGCAAACGAGTACCTGGCACTTTGAAGTTGCACTCAGTTATTCCAATGGGTGACACACTATATGCCAGGAATGACTCGTGCTTCTCCCCCTGCTTCTGGTCAGAGGGGAGGTTTCACTTAAGGTGGGAAGGATGGATTGCCAATGTGGCATGCCCTCAGCCAGCGCTATGACCAGAACCACAGCCCCAACTACAGCCAGAGCCCCAGCCTACCCAGGAGGAATAGCCTGCTGCACAACCCCAGGAGGAACTGTTTGTTTTTTGCCCTTCCCCAACTTTTGTTTGTTTCTTTGTTGGGGTAGTTTAAAGTCTGGCCAACCCTTATGGGTTCTTTTTTAGGCTGCACAAGGTAATGCTTTTCAGCTTGTTTTACGCCACAAGGGCGGTGACCAAATCTATGATAAGGTTAGCAGCAGCAGCAAGATGTACTACAGCAAACAACTGCAAAGTTGAACAACAAAACCATTGAAGACAACAGAAAGAAGCTGAAGTCTTTGTTTGTTTGTTTGTTGGGGTAGTTTAACGTCCGGCCAACCCTTATGGGTTCTTTCCAGACTGCACAAGGTAGAACTTTTCAGCTTATTTTACGCCACAAGGGCGGTGACCGAATATATGATATGGTTTAGGAGAAACCCGCCACCGGGTGCGATACCCTACTCGTTGCGAAGAGTGGCAAGGGGTCTTTAGTGTGCAATGTCCCATAGAAAGGACACCACACACCCGGCCTTTGATGACCCTGTCGGGAGCACAGGGTGGCCCCTGGATCCCAGACTCTTGGATCCTTTCTTAGATTTTATCTATCAGTTGGCATTCTCGAAGGAATTGCAGGATCTTTTTACTTCTGTTGTTGTTAAACACGTCCTTCATCGATGTTCTGTTTTGGAGATGCCGCTTGCGACTGTCATCCGTCTTCTTACACTTCAATATGATGTGCTCCACCGTTAGTTTGGTGTTACACTGTTGACAAATAGGAGCAACTTCACCTTTCAACAGGTGTTCAAAGGTGAAGAAGCTGAAGTCAATTATAGAGTTTGTTTGTTTGTGGGATTAGCCAACCCTTCAGGGCCCTTCCCCAACAACTTCAAAACCATGGCATTTCTAGATATCACAAGAGAATAAGAAAGGAACTTGTTGATTATCTAAGAAAATTTGGCATTGTGGTCAAACAAAACTTCTATTAACCTCTCTGATTTTGTCTATGATCATGACAGCCTCAAAAGTATCCTACAAGAAATGGTGGAAGATGGGGTATGGGGAGACCACATACTGCTACTGGCATTTGCAAATTCATATTGTTCAGACAGCTACATTATATCATCAGCTGCTGAAGATCCATTAATCATTTAACCAATGTTTGTTGGGTAAGTTAACCATCTGGCCAACCCTTTTGGGTTCTTTTACCAGACTGTACAAGGTGATGCTTTTCAGCTGTGGGTGATCATATCTATGATATGTGTTAGGGGAAACCTGCCACTGGGTGCGATACCTGGTGGCCACACTAGATATCATGTCTTAGGCTCACACAATACCCCACCCAGTCACATTAGATAGGGTAAGGGGAGACCTCATAATGCTACTTGCATTTGCAAATTCATATTGTTCAGACATTGCCATCATATCATCCGCTCCTGAAGAGCCATTAATTATGCAACCAATAAATGGTGCAGCACATATGGTAGTCTCACGAAATCAGCTCCAATTGTATTTTGCACAATTCTCTGTATTTCGCTACTAATCCCTACAGATTTGTTCTAATATGTTTTAAAACTATATAAAGAACATCCAGAGGAACTCCGAACACTATACTTTTGTATAAGTGGGATAAATATTTCTGGGTGAAATTTGGCCTCAAAGTTGAAAAAATGGGTGAAAAGTGGCACTTTTTTGGATGTCCACAGCATCAGTACATCTGAATACATCTATATTTGAGTTATTTTAATAACTATTATCAAAATTAAAATCATTGTTTCCTTTTACATATGGGCTAGGGTAGTGTATAAGAGGGAATATGGGACCTTGGTATCCCTCACTTTTTCCATGGACTACAAGATAAAACATCTCAGGAAAACTGTTTTTTACAACAAACAAACATACAGCAATTTAGTTAGATAAAATACCACATTTCAAACATCTATCACCCTAAGTTCATAGTTAGAACATATTCTATCTTTTTTAATCAACAATTTAGCTCTCTTGAGGTGCTGCTAAAAGTGTGTGGCAAAACTGGCGTCAACGTTAAGCCCGGTTTTTATGTTAGGCAATCATCAGACAAACTATTTTAATTAGATATAAACAATCAAATCAACTCAGTTTAATTTATTCCAGTAGTTATAGGCCATCAAAAACGCCTTCCGGTTTTTATGTTATAAGTTTTTACATCAGAGGCACGGGAAAAGTTTCGTTACAACTGCTTAGACCCCTCGCACATTGTAGCCGGTCGTGTTTTACACCTCAACTTTCAGAGAACAACATCTGGTAGCGTTCTCGGCAGAAAACAGATCTAACCACATTTTCGCCAAAAAAAAGTTGGGTCATTTTGCATTTCTGATGTATAGTGAGTGAGTGTTGGGTGTTTTACGCCTTACCAACAGCCAGGGTCATTTTCACTGCAAAAACCAGTTAGGACGAACTCTGTCTTTGGTGATTGAATCTATGAGATGAAGGTAACAGGGAGGGCAAACAGCTGGGGATCAAAACCTGGAAATCATTTTTGCTGTACCTCATCCCTTAGTGAACCCAGACACCAAACGGGAATTGAACCCAAAGAACCATTTGGTTTGTGCTGGGTCCCCCCTACTGTCACCTTATATGATCAGCAGGGGCTACTGGGGGCCTATTCTTCCCCAGAACCCCCACGGGGTCACCTCTTACTATTAGCAGGGAATAATGGGGGCCATTTCGGTAGACAGGGCCAACACCCTCATCAGGGGGTTTGCAGCTAGAACCGACACCACCAACCTCCCATAACATACCCAGGCGGACTTGACAATCAAACACGCCACATGCGTTGCTCTCATTGAGGAGAACATCAATCTCCCAGCAGCCACTGATGTCCCCTTCACTATCAGTGAACTGGATCAAGTCTTGGACACCAGTGGTAACTCGTCACCCGGTCAGGACACTTATCTCTTACACAATGCTCAACAAAGCTCCCCCAGAATTCAGAGTCCTCCTTCTCAGGCTCTTCAACAATTCTCTTCACCATGGGTCGCCTCCCTCACACATGGAAGCAGGCCTCTATTGTTCCTGTCCCCAAACCGGCTCAGTCCCCTCCCAAGACCCCCACGGGCTTCCTGTCTCTGATAAGACAAAGATGTAAGAAATTGTCGAAAGCAACTTAACCCAGAGCTGTCATGTAGGAAAGAGTGCCAAAGACAGGCGCTGATACAGAAAGTGTGAGCTATGTCAGTCTTTGGTGACCTGGCTGGATAAGCACCTGAAACTAAAGTATAAGGAGTTGCCAGAGCAGTCAGTTGATGAAAGAGTCTGGCACTAGGCCCAAGAAGATGCCGCAAAAAATTAAACACTCTGAAACACACAATCAGGCAGACAACCTCATTCAAGGTTTTAAAACCAGACGGTTAAGCCATGGTGAGTGCTGGATGTTTTTCACCGTACCGACAGCCAGGGTCATTTCACAGGGAAAACCAGTTAGAACAAATTCTGTCTTTGGTGAATGTATCTATGAGATGAAGGTGACAGGGGGGCAAACAGCAGGGCATCAAAACCTGGAAATCATTTTTGCTTTACCTCATCCCTTAGTGAACCCAGCACCAACTGGGAATTGAACCCAAAGAACCACTTGGTCAGTGCTGTCCCCTCCTATTATCACCTTATACGTTCGGCAGGGGCGACTGGGGCCTATATTCTTCTTCCCAGGAGCAGAAGCCCCACCCAGGTACCCCCACAGGGTACCAATGCCAATAGGAGATCCACCTGTGAGACTCCAGAATTATGGAAACACGTGTTTCTTCAACTCAACACTGCAGTGAATAAGAACCTCTACTCTGAGTGAGTGAGTGAGTGAGTGAGGGAGGGAGGGAGGTTTTATGTTAGCATTCAGTTCTGCTGCACACTTCACTTGCACAGCTCCAGCAACACTGGCCGTGCAGTCTACAGGAATTCCCCCAGACAACAACTCTGTGTCCACCTCTTGCCAGCCAGTTGACCCGATGCCTGCTATTGCAGACCTACCTCCGGTTCTCTCCATCATTTCTGATGAAACGATGCCATCTGCCTCTACGAATCCCAAGCCATCAACATCCTTTGGCAGTGAGTTTGTGGCGAACTACATTGTAGAGGAGGCTAGCCTTAAGATAGACAAGTTGGGGCAGGCTGAGGTCCAGTATTGGATTTGGCGTCATGTGCCGGTGTTGCTGAATGAGAAAGAGTCCGAGTTTGTTTGTTTGTTTGTTTGTGGGATTAGTTTAACGTCCGGCCAACCCTTTAGGGTTCTTTTACCAGACTGCACAAGGTAAAGCCTTTCAGCTAGTTTTACGCCACAGGGGCGGTGACCGAATATGAAATGAGGTGCCTACTTGTAGCAGTGGGACCCAATGCCCTCTTTATAGTGCTGCCACACTGAGATATCATGTCATAGGCCCACACAATACCCCACCCAGTCACATTATACTGACACCAGGTCGACCAGTCATGTTTCGTGGTTCTTACTTTATACCGAGTGCCAAGCAAGCAGTGACCACTACCATTGTTAAAGTCTTTGGTGTGACTCGGCCAGGGATAAATCTCAAGACCTACCAGACTCAGAGCGGGCACTCTACCAAAGAGCTACTGAGTCTGGTCTCCCCATTTGTCGCCTCCTACGAACAGCAAGGGGCTGCTGGGGACCTATTCTTCCCAGGAGGCTCCCGAAGGAACCCCCACCCCGGATCCCCACGGGGTAGAGTCCGAGTGAATCACCCTTCTGGAAGAGACCGTCACCAAAGACGAGTTCCGTGCGAAGTTCCCCTCTGACACAAGTCTCCTTCCTGGACCATGAGGAGCATGTCCGGACTGAACAAAATGAAGCTCACTACCATTGCGATCCTGTCTGATGTGCTGTCTCACAAGACTACAACCATCTTTGCCTTCATCAAGGCACTCATTGACTGGTTGAAGTAAATTACCTCTCAGACTAAGCCTCCAGCCAATACCGGAATAGCTCCATTTTCAGGGTCATGCAGTCACAAGCGACTCTTTAATATGAACGCCACATGGAGTTACTTCAAGTGTGGCCACGACAAGGGCCTGCATGACAGAGGAGGAGCTATTAAGTGCTCAGCAGAGGATGCAGTGAAAGAGGTTAAGCACCTCATAAAGTCTGAAATCCTGCATACTGCAGCTCCAGCCGTGTGACAACGCCCCACTCTGGTGACCATTGCCCAAACCCAGTGACCACTGCCCAAGCCTTGCGACCACCTCCAAGCCTTGTGATCACTGCCCTAGCCTGGTGACCACCGCCCAAGCCTGGTGACTTGCAGCAACGTTGTCCATCCAAGTCCTGCCCCGGGTCCTTCAGCTAATCTATCAGACAAACCAAACTAAGCCACTCATTGCCTACGTCACGTAGGAAAGAGGGTGCCAAAGACAGGCACTCATACAGAAAGTGTGAGCTATGTCAGTCTTTGGTGACCTGGCTGGATAAGCACCTGAAACTAAAGTATCTTGAGTCACCACATCATAGTCAGTTCATGAAAGAGTCTGGAACAAGGCCCAAGACTCTGACAAATTCTGTCTTTGGTGATTGTATCTATGAGATAGTGACAGGGTGGCCAAACAGCAGGGGATCAAAACCTAGAATTCGTTTTTGCTGTACCTCATCCCTTAGTGAACCAAGCACTAACTAGAAATTGAACCCAAAGAACCACTTGGTCAGTGCTGGGTCCCCCCTATTGTTGCCTTCTACGATCAGCAGGGGCTACTGGGGGCCTTTTCTTCCCTGGACCCCCACGGGGTGATTATCTGAGAAAATTTGGCATTGGGGTCAAACAGAATTTCTATTAATCGCTCTGATTTTGTCTATGATCATGACAGCCTCGAAAGTTACCTTCAAGAGAGACCACATAATGCTACTGGCATTTGCAAATTTATATTACTCAGACATCTACATCGTATCATCAGCTGCTGAAGAGCCATTTATTATTTAACCAATGAATGGTGCAGCACATGTCAGTGGCACTTGGACACATCAATGAAATCCATTATCTAAGCCTTGCTCCACTTCCCAGTCATGAAGAAAATGAAGGTGATTGTTTGTTGGGGTAGTGAGTGAGTGAGTGATGGAGGTTTTACGTCGAACCAACAGCCAGGGTCATTTTCACGACAAAAACAAGTTGGGACAAATTCTCTCTTTGGTGATCACATCTATGAGATGAGGGTGACAGGGTGGGCAAACAGCAGGGGATCAAAACCCGGAAATCATTTTTGCTCTATCTCATCCCTTAGAGAACCCAGACACCAACCAGGAATTTAACACAATGAACCACTTAGTCAGTGCTGTGTCCCCCGCTTTTGTCACCTTATACCATCAGCAGGGGCCTATATTCTCCCCAGGAGCAGAAGCCCCACCCCTGTACGCCCCCGTACCAATGCCAAAAAGAAATCAATCTGTGAGAATTATGGAAACACATGTTTCTTCAATGCAACAATACAGTGTATGAGAACCTCAACTCTGAAAGCACACTTTCAAGATACAGATCCACATGACAAGGCATCATGTAAGCTACATAGTAAAGTTGATTTTCAGTGAGGTTACACAGTTATGAAATATTACTCTATTGATTAACTATTGCACTGAAAATCTACTTTCAGGTGCAAAGCCCTGTGTTAAATACAATGTCAGGAACATTGTTATCAAACCAAGTGTAATTCACCGTTTGCTGAAGGACACATTGTGCATCATCAAAGGTATATCAAGTGCATTTATTCATCACATTTAGAATGAATTCATAACACCAACTAGACATCTAAAGATTTCGGCCAGAGACCGGCCGATGTTTTGGCAGGGACTCTTCAAACACCAACCCCATGAGGGAAAGATTTTCTAACAATAAAAACCCAGGGTCCCAGTCAATTCAACATGCAACATAAGGACCCCTCTCCCCCACTACACCCCCCCCCCCTCCCCTCCCCATCGTGGGGGTGGTGTGTAGTAGTCACTGGTAGTGGTGGTTGTATATAGACACCCCCCCCCCCGCGACTCACCTGCCATGGCCACAATCACTGGTCACTGCCTCAACCCCCCCCCAACCCTCCACCTTGAGACCCCTCCCATACAGTTCTGTGGTCCACTATAGGGTAGTGAAAGGTGGGGTGGGGGGGGGGGAGGGGAAGGGGAAGGGGGAGGTGGAGGGTGAGAGGGGAGCAAGTCAAGGCCAAAGGATATTTCATTTTCTGTTTCTTAGTTTGCCCTTACTAAAATTGAAATTAAAATCAATTTGAAATGAAAATATGTTACATAATTAAGTAATGATAAATCAAATGCTTATCGATAAAAATAGTTTGAAAATTTATACTTTAAGCATTTGTGAGATATAACTACATGAGTACGTTTATTGGAAGTAACAAATTAATATTGTTTTCAGGGCAACCTAGGCTTTCCAATCTCTCAAATTGGACATACCTCTATATATAGGACCCATAGGCAGTGGATGTCAATCACTGATATTTGTCCCTCCTACCTCTACCACCAGTGACCAATGAGAAGAGATTGAGTGGAGGCCCCACAGACCACCACCACTGGGGGTCAGAGAGGGCAATTAAACAATTACATGGTCCGCCGCCCTACTACAATGGACCCAATTCAAAAACAGACCTATACCTTTGTTTTGGCAGGGCTTTCAAAGGTACTATAGTCCACACTTGTATTACCCTGCCAAAACAAAAATCATTATTGTTTATTAACTCTATATGTCTATGGCAAATTTATTTTTAAATGGCTAGCCCAAAGTTTAGTAAGAAATAGTATGATGACCTACATCTAGATTTTCACTCACATTGAAAAATGTGGTTAACTAAAAAAAAAATTGTTTTTTTTCTTGGTTGCTATGACCAGACTGGGGAGGTGGGAGGAAGTCACTTCAGATAGATTTAGGTCTACTGAGCTAAAGATAAAGACTCTTGATGTTTGTTGCTTATGACGCAGGCTGGTTTAGCAATTTTATATGTAGACCATCACTTTTTGTCATCCTGACAATACTGGTCATACCATCCTTATTCATATATATGTATGCTCTTGTTTTCCCTAGACAATTGGCCTGAGTACAAACAACATCCAACTTCACAGCAATGTGCAAGTGAATTTTTCCTTAAACTCTGCCAAAATGATTGACGAGAACTGGGTAGGCTATTCTTAGTGATTGTGTTGTACATTCAGTCATAAACATTAGAGTGAGTGAGTGAATGAGTGATGCTTTACGCTGTACCGACAGCCAGGGTAATTTTCACAGCGAAAACAAGCTGGGACAAATTCTGTCTTTGGTGATTGTATCTATGAGATGAAGGTGACAGGGTGGGTAAACAGCAGGGGAACAAAACCTGGAAATCTTTCTTGCTGTACCTCATCCCTTAGTGAACCGAGCACTGACTGGGAATTGAAGCCAAAGAACCACTTGGTCAGTGCAGGATCCCCCCTAGCAATGCCTTGTAAGATCAGCAGGGGCTACTGAGGGCTTATTCTTACCCGGACCCCCACGGGGCCTATGGTATGATGATAAATGCCAAAAGGCCAGAAAAGACAGAAAGAAAGCACTGAGAAAGTTTAACAGTAACATCAACATTGAAAATATGCATGCACATTTACAAGCTTGTGCTAAGACAAAATTAACCTACAAGACTGCTAAAAGAGAGTCCTTCTAAAACTCCTTTTCCAGATGTACCCTAATCAGGAAAGTATGGATAGTGAAGAAGATGAATGGCCAGACTGGGGAGGTCGAAGGAAGTCATTACTCTATTTATGTTTTCCCAGATGGACCAGGCAAGAAACTTGGCAAATTTGCTCATAGTTGAAGAAGATCTGAATGCCAACATCACTGAAGCAAAAGAAGAGAGACATGTTAAAACTAGAACTAACTGCAGCTAAGGAATCCCTTCGGTCTTTTGAAAAAGAGTTAGCAAATACTATCTCTAAGAAAAAAAGGCTTGCAAAAGCTTATAGACAGCAGTTACAGTTTATGAAAACTAGGGAATCACCTAGAAAAAAAAAAAAAAAATTGTCATCCTAGAAAAAAAAAAAATTGAAGGTGGCAATTTACATGACCCAGCATCTGGGCCTTTAGATCCAAAGAATAGTGGGGAAATTTCAGGAGACAACTGTGGAGGGACTATAAAATGCCAAGATACTCTAGGAGAAAGTTCATCACATGAATTAGTAGAGGAAACCCAGCATGATTATAGAAGTAGAAGTCAATCAGGTTGCTTATTAGGATGAGGCAGATGATGCTGAAATGTCCTCCATGTCTCTGGATCCAGGGACCAGCCAAGATCTTTTTGGAGCTAGTCAAGACGCAATAGAGGAGAGTCAGGTCAAAGTTAAAAAAAGGCAAGGAGAGAAATTAGAGTCAGGAACAAGAAAATGATAATCAAATGATTTGGAAGTAGAACTGCCGAGACAGACAGGAAATTGCCAGAGATCAGGGAGCGGTAAAAAAAAGTTTGTTTGTTTGTTTGTTGGGGTAGTTTAACGTCCGGCCAACCCTTATGGGTTCTTTCCAGACTGCACAAGGTAATACTTTTCAGCTTATTTTATGCCACAAGGGCGACTATGATGAGTACAAAAAATGGTACCCCAATGTCGGATGCAGGCCCGACCCAAAATAAACTGCAACGTCCCTCGGTAGGCAACCAAGCTGAGGATGACGGCTTATCCCCGACTGGAAGAAACAAAACCCCTATGATGAGTACAACTAATAGTACATCCAAGTCGGATGCAGGCCCGACCCAAAATAAACTGCAACGTCCCTCAGTAGGCAACCAGGCTGAGGACGGCTTATCTGCTACTGGAAGAAACAAAAAAATGGTTAACAATGACCAAAGTAAAAAAGAAAAAGACCAGTCAAGAACTGGTAAAAGAGGCCGTGAGAGCATGTGAACAAGTACTCCCGTCCCAAAAAGGGCTAACACTGCAAAGGGCTGTGTTGGAGACGGCTGGCCAAGATTCCTTGTTGTGGAATCTTGCCAGACCGGTAAGACCATGGCCACCGTCTCGCCATTTGTCATTGGCAAAGCCATTGGCAGTGTAGCGGGCTCCGTAAAAAGTATTAAGAAGACCAGGGCTGGAACACTCTTGGTTGAGGTCGAAAGAAGGCAGCAAGCCATTAACTTGCTCCAAATGGAAAATGTTGGTGAGATGCCTGTTGAGATTTCCCCCCATAGATCCCTCAACACATCTAAAGGGGTCATCAAATGGAGGGACCTCCTGGGCACCCCCGTAGAAGAATTGCTGAACAGCTCTCTCACGAGGGTGTAACAGGTGTCCACCAAATTAAAAGCAAGTCAACTGGCATCTATGAGCTATCATTTGACACACCAACTCCTCCGGACTTTGTCAAATGTGCATACACCAGATTGCCAGTGGAAGAATATACGCCCAATCCCATGTGCTGCTATAAATGCCAAAAATATGGCCACATTACAAACAAATGTAATGGCCAAGCAGCGTGTGGTCGATGTGGAAACAAAGAAGTCAACCACTCAACTCAAGAGTGCAAGGGTAAACCCCAATGCATTAATTGCAAAGGGGAACACCCGGCATACTCCAGGAAATGCCAGCATTTCATCGAAGAGAAAGAGGCTTCTCCTGAAGAACCCCGAAAAGAAGTAGTCCTAACCAGTGAAGAAGCTGAGGTAGAGCAATATGAGCAACTCTTAGAGAATACCAGCTTCTAAAGTAGTTTACTGTCCCCTCATTGGAGGAAGATTAAGCTCACTTTTGAAAACCAAAATCACCAACTAACAAATTATTCTACAGGCTGGGATCCCTGCTTCTAATGAGGAAGCCTTCAAGCTTAACAAGAAGCATGGTGGTAGGGCCCTAAACTTCACAAGACCAGTACACAGAGTAGTCAACAAGGTCTTCCATTCTTACTATCACCACATGGCAGAAGATGGTGTCTCTACTTAAATGATGAAAAGATGGGCTGCAGAGTTATTGAAAGCTGCTCGCATAGCAGAGCAGTAGATCCAATCTAGTTCCATATCAGGCTCTTTGGTGACCTAGGTCTATGACTTATACTCTGGGCCTCAGGGTCCTACCTTGCATAAATGAGATGTGGCAAGGCCACCCTTTTATTTCAATTCTACAGGATCCTAGAATTACTGTATAGCTGCCAAACGTAGCTCATTTTTATGTCCTTATACCAGAACCTAGAAACTACCTTCTTGTCCAAGATACTTTTGGGCCTGGGTAGCTTTAGTGAGTTTGGCTGAGCCTATCCAGTCATCACTGTCCAAAACATTAACACTTTTTACTTGGCTGCCCATCATGAAAGGCTAAACTATACCTGCCTGACCCTAAAATTCACCTGCCCATCTTCAATAGATTAATATAATAAATCTAACATTGTCGTTCATGCAGGTCAAGCTCAAAATAACTACCCCATCTCAGTTTTAACCTGCCCTGTTTAAGAGCTATTAACTTGTTAATGGCATTTAAATCAGAGCGACTTGGGGTGCGGGAACCCACCCCCTCCCTCCTAGCTTGGGAGGGGGAGGATGCCACCTCCACCCTGGAGGGAGGTCTAGGGGCCCTGACCCGTCAGTGTACTCTTACCACTCAGCGCGTACAGACATCTACGGACAGGACCTACACTACCTAAATATGGCAACTGGGACTGATAAAAACCAGGCAGCGGAGACTAACTCTGATCGGCCGTTTGATTTAGATGCCTGGGCCATAGCCAACAAACTCACCAGGAAGACAACTGGGACATTACGGAAAGAAGAGTGTGATAATTTAGATGCTTTAAAGTATATGACGGCCAGCGACATTAACCGCATTGACATAGCAGTGGGCCAGGTCCGACTCCTGCGACTGGCCCTCCGGACGATGGGCAATCCCATCACAGTGACGGATCTACAACCAGACACTGCCGAACAGGGAGGAGTGAGCGAACCGGAGCGAGCCGAAGAGGGGCAAGAGGAGGTGGATCACAACGAAGAGGTGTTGCTGGAGGCTGGGGACCACCTGGCCAACCTACTGCAGGCCGGTGAAGTCGCGGCGGCCCCAGGAGGGACGACCAAGGAGGCCCCGGTGGTACCTAAAACAACCATGGGAGGGGGCTCTAAGGCCAAAGCCTATGTGGCCTATGACCCCCTCATGCACCTGACCGTAAAGGCCTCCAAACAGAAGGCCTTACAAATTGTGAACTTCCTACCCGAAGCAGCGCGACTTAGAGTGGCTGGGGGTAAAAAGGAGCAACTCACCTTTACCACATCTCCCGACGGGGGCCTTACCCTTAAGAAGGATGGGCCTGGAAGTGTATATGTCACTCTTGCTGAGTGGAATGGAGCCAATATGAGGTTGTGCACTCACATGCTCCAAAATAACATGATCAAGGAAAGCGAGCTCATATACTATATGGCATATACGGCTATGATTTCTGATCTGGTCGGGAAGTATGAGTGGGCCAGTGTGCTAGAATACGACACCCATTACCGTGAGCTCCAGGCGGAGCATGGGTTTTTGTGGGGCACCCCACATCCCCATAGTGAGCAACATTTGCTGGTTCCCAGGAGGAATGAAAACGGATATAAAGCTAAAACAGGAGCCAAGGGTGTGGATTCTAAGAAGGACCAGTCAGAGGAACCACGACCCTATTGCCGCAATTACATATCAAAGGGCGTGTGTAACTTCGGGGTTAAGTGCCGTTACCGCCATGAGAAGCCCAGAGCCTCAGTGGCAAACCCCCCACCAACAAAAAACGAGTAGGGGGTCCCCCCTTGAACACTGAGGGGGCCCTCAT
The DNA here is from genome assembly GCA_936440205.1 of Lepidonotus clava. Taxonomy (NCBI): domain Eukaryota; kingdom Metazoa; phylum Annelida; class Polychaeta; order Phyllodocida; family Polynoidae; genus Lepidonotus; species Lepidonotus clava. The sequence continues at coordinate 15,525,505 of OW387138.1, forward strand.
ACCAGAGGCTTGGGACCTTCTGCTCCCCCTCAATTACCCAGACAGGAAAAAACTGTTAGAGGGCCTGCGCCAGGGGTTTAGGATTACAGACAGCCCCTACCAGGGACCGACCATATGGCAGGACTGTTTAACTACCTTATAAATCAGATACACGATAGAGTTCTCCTCCCTTCAGGTATCAAAATCCTCATTTATGCGGATGATATTGTTCTCTACCAGGCCTACCGAGGGAAAGGAAGAGGCAGACTACAGGGCCCCATCACCAAAGCTCTAGCTGCGCTTGAGGAAGCAATCCAATAGATTGGCCTCAAGGTCTCTGTCCAAAAGACCAAAGTGGTGTATTTCTTCCCCGCCAACCCACATTTGACCTCACCATCGACGGTCACCATGTTGAGTGGGTAACCAAATTCAAGTACTTAGGGGTGTACTTGGATCGTGGCCTATATTTTGTTCGCCATTCAGAGCATGTGTGTTCCAAGGCATAGGTAGGAGGACTCCTAAATACAAACTCTATACTGATGAATCACAAAAGAATGCTGTCAAATATGTTTCAAAATCGTCTATACATCGTATGCGACATTACCAGAACAGAGGGCCCATAGAGAGACCAACTGTACTGTCATCGGAGAAAGAAGTCCAGCTGATTGAAACCTTACTAGTCGCAGCTAATTGGGGATACCCACTCGATAATGCCGAACTCAAGATTTTTGTCAAGATATTCCTTGACCAGCAGCTTCATAAAGAAACACAAGCAACTTACGTTCAAAAAGTGCACAAACATCAAGAGGACACAGGCAGAAGTGGGACCAGACTTGATAAAGGATTACTTTTCAGAACTGCAGAAAACCATTGACGGAATACCACCAACACACATCATCAACTACGATGATTTGTTTGTTTGTGGGATTAGTTTAACGTCCGGCCAACCCTTCAGGGTTCTTTTACCAGACTGCATAAGGTAAAGCCTTTCAGCACGTTTTACGCAACAGGGGCGGTGACTGAATGTATGAAATGAGGTGCCTATTTGTAGCAGTGGGACCAAATGCCCTCTTTATAGTGTTGCCACACTGAGATATCATGTCATAAGCCCACACAATATCCCACCCAGTCACATTATACTGACACCAAGCTGACCAGTCATGTTTCGTGGTTCATACTTTAAACCAAGTGCCAGGAAAGCAGTGACCACTCCCATTGTTAAAGTCTTTGGTGTGACTCGGCCAGGGATAAATCCCAGACCTCCCAGACTCAGAGAGGGCACTCTATCAAAGAACTACTGAGTCTCGTCTCCCCATTTGTCGCCTTCTACGAACAGCAAGGGGCTGCTGGGGACCTATTCTTCCCAGCAGACTCCCGAAGGAACCCCCACCCCGGAACCCACAGGAATGTTGGTGTCTAATTGTTTGTTTGTGGGATTAGTTTAACGTCCGGCCAACCCTTCAGGGTTCTTTTAGCAGACTGCACAAGGTAAAGCCTTTCAGCACGTTTTATGCCACAGGGGCGGTGACCGAATTTATGAAATGAGGTGCCTATTTGTAGCAGTGGGACCCAATGCCCTCTTTATAGTGCTGCCACACTGAGATATCATGTCATAGGCCCACACAATACCCCACCTAGTCACATTATACTGACACCGGGCTGACCAGTCATGTTTCATGGTTCTTATTTTATACCGAGTGCTGGGCAAGCAGTGACCACTACCATTGTTAAAGTCTTTGGTGTGACTCGGCCAGCGATAAATCCCAAGACCTCCTAGACTCAGAGCGGGCACTCTACTAATTGAGCTACCAAGTCTGGTCTCCCCATTTGTCGCCTCCTACGAACAGCAAGGGGCTGCTGGGGACCTATTCTTCCCAGGAAGCTCCCGAGGGAGCCCCCAACCCGGATCCCCACGGGGGAGAATTGTCTAAATGTTAATTTCAAGGTCACTGGAAGGTCAGAGTCATAACTGTCCCAAGTTACCCCACCATTGTCCCAAGTTAGCCTAACACAGGCTAACTTGGGACAGCAGTAAATCTAACAATAAGGTATTGAATTAATAAGATCTCCCCTGCATATTTGCTTAGAATGAAATAATAACAAAGTCTTCATAACAGTTATTTAAGTTTCAGGAAAACTCTCGTGCCTAATATTGACCACCGCCTCAGCCTGGTGACCATTGCCCAAACCCAGTGACCACCGCCACAGCCTTGCGACCACCTCCGAGCCTTGTGATCACTGCCCTAGCCTGGTGACCCCCCCCCCCCCACCATCCTGGTGACCATTGCCCAAACCCAGTGACCACCGCCACAGCCTTGCGACCACCTCCGAACCTTGTGATCACTGCCCTAGCCTGGTGACCCCCCCCCCCCCCCCATCCTGGTGACCATTGCCCAAACCCAGTGACCTCCGCCACAGCCTTGCGACCACCTCCAAGACTTGTGATCACTGCCCTAGCCTGGTGACCACTGCCCCAGCCTGGTGACTTGCAGCAACGTTGTCCATTCAAGTCCTGCCCCGGGTCCTTCAGCTAATCTATCAGACAAACCAAACTAAGCCACTCATTGCCTACGTTGATGCCTGAACATTGATCCAAAGCCAACACAAATTTGCTGAAGTGTCAAGTGGCTCCCCTTCCCCAAGAAAAGGAGAAGTAAGCTTTGGTTCTGCAAAAATTGGAGAAACTCCTCCTGTGGTTCAGGCTTCTCCTGAAGAACCCCTAAGGAAGTAGTCCTAATGAGTGAAGAAGCTGAGGTAAAAGTAAGCCTTGGTTCTGCACAAATTGGAGAGTGAGTGAGTGAGTGTTGTGTTTTACGCCATACCGACAGCCAAGGTCATTTTCACAGCCAAAACAAGGTGGGACAAATTCTGTCTTTGGTGATAGAGTGAGTGAGTGTTGGGTGTTTTATGCTGTACCGACAGCCTGGGTCATTTTCACGCTGGAAACCAGTTGGGACGAATTCTCTCTTTGGTGATCGAATCTATGAGATGAAGGTGACAGGGTGGGCAAACAGCAGGGGATCAAAACCTAGAATTCATTTTTGCTGTACCTCATCCCTTAGTGAACCAAGCACTAACCAGGAATTGAATCCAAAGAACCACTTGGTCAGTGCTGGGTCCCCCCTATTGTCGCCTTTTACGATCAGCAGGGACTACTGGGGGCCTTTTCTTCTCTGGAACCCCCACGGGGTGATTATCTAAGAAAATTTGGCATTGGGGTCAAACAGAATTTCTATTAAACGCTCTGATTTTGTCTATGATCATGACAGCCTCAAAAGTTACCTTCAAGAAATTGCTGAAGACGGGGTATGGGGAGACCACATAATGCTACTGGCATTTGCAAATTCAATTGCTCAGACATCTACATCATATCATCAGCTGCTGAAGAGCCATTAATTATTCAACCAATGAATGGTGCAGCACATGTCAGTGGCACTGGGACACATCAATGAAATCCATTATCTAAGCCTTGCTCCACTTCCCAGTCATGAGGAAAACGAAGGTGATTGTTTGTTGGGGTAGTGAATGAGTTAGTGATGGAGGTTTTACACCGTACCAATAGCCAGGGTCATTTTCATGGCGAAAACCAGTTGGGACGAACTCTGTCTTTGTTGATTGAATCTATGGGATGAAGGTGACAGGGCTACATTCTTCCCCTGAGCAAAAGCCCCACCCGGTACCACCATGGGGTTGTATTGCTTAGTCTTTTTTTGGCCCCAAATTGAGGAAACTATGAGTGTTTTTTGATCTTTTAAACCAGTACCAGTCAGGTTCATGCCAAAGGCATTTGGAGTCTATTCACTTCATATCTTAGCGTAAAAAGTCACAAACTACTGCTTAGTAAGCCAACATATATGCATGGAAAGGGTTTTCATTACTCCAGGAAATTGAGGTGCTAAAGTAGGTATGAAAATTGGGTTTATCCCTTGAACACTTGGATACCAATACAAATTGCTCCAAAATTAAGGTTTTCATGTCTCAGGCCAAAAAAGAAAGATAGTTGTTACAGGTGACCGGACCTACCCTAAATCTTTGGCCCTATCCTAACCAATAATAGACTTTACAACCAACCTTCATTACTCCTGTTCCCTTCATTGTGAATGTCAATACAGTGACCAGTCAAACAGAGATAAAAGGTCTCCGTTCAGAAAATTGCAACCTGGTACCCCTCCACGTAATGGCTGTTAGTTGCCAAGAGAATATAGCATCACTAGCCAGTGAACAGGGCTCGACATTAACGGTTTTTACTTGGCTGCCCATTGATGAAGGCTAAATTATACCTGCCTGACCCTAAAATTCACCTGCCCATCTTTAATAGATTAATAAAATAAATTTAACATTGTACCTGCCTAAAGGGTCAAGCTCAAAATCTACCTACCCCATCTCAATTTTAACCTGCCCCGGGCAGGCAGGCAATGAATGTTTAATGTCGAGCCCTGCAGGGAAGCTCTGTTAACCATGGAGAGGAGAATCTGTTCTAAACAGAGGGCATGACTTTGCATGCCTGTGGCCCATTGGCGCCTTCTAATGAGATGATAGAGTATTACCAAACTACAAACTACTCTGAACGTATTTATTTTTGCGCTGTACATATTTTCATGCATTGCCATTAATCGTGAAAATATAACTTGAGTGAAAATTTATATTCTTATGAATCAAAAGGAAATAATCACAAAATGCGCGATCTTATGATTGTACGAAAATGTGTAATGGTGTCAAATGCACGAAAAGTTAGCAGTGCAAAAATATATACGTTTACATTTTGTTCATTGCCGTAATCTAGTTGCCGCTTTCTACGACTGGCGAACTTGGTATCTACTGTGGACGTTTAAGTTCTCTATTCAACTCTGTTTGTTCATTCATCATTGCAACCCCAATTTGAATACAATACACATAATTTATCCGTCCTCCTCCAGCTCAGCTAAGATCTGCTGATTCAGCAGGTCCAGGGCCTCTTGGTCCTGGTTCTCTTGGTTTTGGTTCTCCTGGTTTTCTTCACTGTCAGAAGAGGCAGGCTCTTCGTCTAGTTCGTTCACCTACATAACGAGAAAGGAAAGGCATAACAGTAGGTGAGTTTGACGGACCCACCGTCAGGCTGCTGTAGGAACCAGAATTCAATGCTATATTATAACAGGGTGCCCACACTATTTCAGAAATCAAAATAAGACCCAAATAAGACCTTTACAATACCTTGTCGGATACCAAAATAAGACCTTTTCCAGACATTTCTAAGAATACTTTTTGACATTTTAAAAACATAATTTAAATATTTTTGCAATTATATTTAGCTCAATTCTAAGAACTATTGACATTTTTTTCTACATACCTTGACCACCCCGTTCGTAGTCAGCAGGTTGGCCTGCTCCAGTGTGTCCTCCACGGTGCTGTTAACATCGGCATATACTCTCCCTCCAGGTGTGACGACAAGTACGATGCGGGCAAAGACAGCCTCCACCGCTCGCTGGTGGGCACGCTTCTTGGCCATACAAAGGGCAGTCGACTTGGTTGTCAGATCTAAATACAGATAAAGAATGTAGTGTAAAATATCATTTCATGTTATGGGGCCTTCCGATAAGTACATATGCATCAAGGGATGAGGGAGTCTGAAATTTTAAAAAATGTGCGTACATTTTAGTACATATCCAATGCGTATTTTTGCCCGAGGGGTGGGGGTCTGAGATTATATAATGTGCGTACGTTCTAAATCATAGTAAATGGAAGGCGGCGAGGCCCCTTTGCTAATGCAACTAGTAGGACAATCAACTCTATGAACGAAGTTGAAATTGCCACATAAAAATATTGTAAAGCATAACGTTCTGGTTATCAGAGTTCAGAAAACACATAAAAAGTAGAAATTGTTTGTTTGTTGGGGTAGTTTAACGTCCGGCCAACCCTTATGGATTCTTTCCAGACTGCACAAGGTAATACTTTTCAGCTTATTTTACGCCACAAGGGCGGTGACCGAATATATGATATGGTTTAGCAGAAACCCGCCACCGGGTGCAATACCCTACTCGTTGCCAAGAGTGGCAAGGGGTCTTTAGTGTGCAATGTCCCATAGAAAGGACACCACACACCTGTCCTTTGATGACCCTGTTGGGAGCACAGGGTGGGAAAAAAAAAAAAGTAGAAAAGGCACCACTTAGGGTACACCTTAGTATAGAGTATTGTCAAATTCTAATCAGTAAGGTGGGGGTGGGCTGAATATGGTACAAAAGGACAGCATGAATTTGCAAACACTAAAATTATTTACTATTCCATGTTCGTGTATACCCAGTATTTTGAAATATATTAAGACGATTTTGACTATTGTCACTCAAATTATATGAAAAGATAGGAAAGGGTGTAAATATGACAAATCACTTTCTATGCTAACTCAGGTTTGTATGTAATGAAGTATGTCAGTCTTCGCTATTCCTTTTTTTTCATTATTTTTTATTAATTAACCACTTTCCCATACATGTGCTCTTCTTCTATTAATCTCTATAATATTCTTGAATAGTTATCTTTAAATAAATGTAGAATGAGAATTAACCTTGTGGATTCCATGTCATCTGCCCGACCCCAACACCCTCCGTGGTGACCCCGTGTCCGGGTAGGGTCAGTCGGAGTCCGCAGAAGTAGCGCATCATGCCGGGATCGACTACACCTTCATCAGGGGTCATCTACAGAAGAAAAATTTATGATTAACCCTTTGCTCCCCGTGGTCGTTTCTCTGGGTGCTCCCCAGGGCCTATCCTACCCCCAGCTCCCTTAGGGGGCCTCTGATCAGGGGTGGGCCAATGTTTACACTGAGAGTCACCCAGGTTCATGTAGTAACTATTAATTGTACCCTAATTACATTTTAATCATTTGTTAGTGTTACCAGTGGACACAAAGATAGGGATAGCTACAGAATACACATACTTGGCCCACAGCTATTTCCCACCTACACCTCCCACAACACCTCCCCATAACAGCTCACTTTGCACCTCTATTGTTTTAGCCTTAGTGAGTGGTGGTGGAGCCCGGGTGGGGAACTGTTGGTTCAGGCCAAACAAAAAAAATTGTTGTGTTCAGGTAACATAGGTCGAAAAAAGATAGGGTAGGTAGGTCGAAAAAACTTCTTTTTTTTTTGCTTTTTTTTTTCACTTGCCAAAGAGACCCGGCCAGTGTTGAAAAAAAAAAAAGATATTCCAAATATTCTCAAAAAGCATTTTTAGCATCTAAAATACAGGCCCTGAGTATCCATGTGCTGTTTTATGGTTTTCCATGGTACTTTAGGTCAATTCTTTGGATTTTGAAGGGAAAAAAATTAAAGATTTCCCAAAAAAAAGTTAGGGTAGGGCCAAAAATTTAGGGTAGGTAGGGTTACCTGAACACAACAATTTTTTTTGTTTGGCCTCAGCACTGCTGTCCCCACCACAGGCTGTGAGAGGCTCCCTCAGGAAATTTTGAAAAATTCTAGTTCCTTCTTATACAAATTTCTTGGTGAAATATTATATTCATGTGCACAAAAAAAACATATTTCACATTTTGGGAAAATCTACTTAACAGCCAATATATTTGTGAAAAAAATACAGTTGTTTAATCCTAGTACACTCTAGCACCTAGATACTTTTAGGCCCGTCTATAGACGGCCTGGGGGACAACAGAGGGTATCCTAGGCCCGCATATAGTCGGCCTTGGGGAGCAAAGGGTTCCTTAATTAAACAAAAAAATTTAAGTATATTATATATAGATATAGGGTGCTAGGCTCCAAAGACTAACGCTAAAGTTTGGATTGATCCACTCAGCAATTTTCAGCTATATCAGGACCACTCTCTTTGTTGACTTCAATTTAGTATGATCGAATCTATCGGGGTGAGAATGACGGCAAGGCAAGGTAGTGTAGCAGGCAAGGCCAAGACTGAAACTCGGGCAAGCCAAGTGAGCGGCGAGAACCTAAAGGCCCTATTCCACTATGTGGTCGGGGTAGTTTGAGGCCGCTATTTAAGGATGTCACAAGCAGTTTGCGGCTTGGATAGTACAACAACCTATATTCCACCTTGCGGCACCCTGCCGCAAACAAGTTTGCGGCCGTTTGCTGGCAGTTTCTCAGGGTGCAGCAAACAAGTGCCAGATAGTGGAATAAGGCCTTTCAGGGTACCAACCGAAACTCCATTTTCAAATTCCTTGTGTTTTCCCTGAGATTTCCCTGTCCCACAGCATTTTTTCCCTGTGTAATATCTAGCAAGTTGTTCACAATTAAAAGCCTCTGCGTGCAGAAAAAATTTGGACAACCCAACAACAAAACGTTGAATCCCTAATATCTTGAGAATGAGGAATTTCAGACCTTGGCCAAATGAAATTCCCTGTGTTTTCCCTGTGCTTTGGCAAAATTTCCAAATTCCCTGTGTTTTCCCTGTCAGAGATTTTTTTTTTGCCATTTTCCCTGTTTTCCCTGTGTGGTTGGTACCCTGCCTTTACCCACTACACCATTCCGCCCCCCTCTACATGGAAAAATGATTTAAAACCATTTCTCACGATATGTTACATGTGTATACTTGTTACTTAACCCCTGCTCCCACTTGTGATTTATGAAATCGACAAGCGGAATACAGCCATAAAAATCATAGTGGGTCAGCAACATAGCCACTGGGCATTTTACATCTCGACAGACATCAGTTAACCAATTTTATACTGACTAAGCTTCTGGATCTAACTCTGACCTTAAAATTTACTTGCCCATTTTTAGTGTATGATCATGACATTATATGCCAGAAATTTTACCTACCCTTCGGACAGGTAGATGTCAGAAAGTACCTGCCCCACCTCAAGTTTTACCTGCCCTGGGCAGGTGGGTAATGTTTAAAGTCAAGCCCTACACCTGATTCTGGTAGTTGATTTTGCTACATCTTTTTCCGGCCAACGATTTTAGCAGCAGATTGCTCTTTAAGGTATGGGACTTTTGACTTACCGAGACAATTTGGGTGGACCAGCCATTGAAGCCCAGGTAGTGGTTGGCAAGCTCGTAACACTTCACTGTGTACAGGTGATTGTCAGCAATTCTTTTCTTGCGATTTGCAAACCGTACCTGCAGAAGAAAGGGTTGCTGTATTTGTTTTGAATCTTCAATTTTTTCTTTTGTTTTCTTGAGAATTGGAATCTAACATGTTCAAACATCTATTTTGCAAAACATGTTTGAAATTTTCCTTAAACGGAATCGATACAAGTACAACACTTACTTAAACGTAAAACTAATGCGGTTTTTTTTTGTTAATTGTATTAATTCTAAATAATTGATAATTAAAACTAAGGAAATCTTTGAAAATTCCGGACAATACATTTAAGAAATTTGGGAAATAAATACAACCGACAAACAAATTAAGACAACTGAAAAGCATCGGACATGTTCGAATGTTAAATGGCTTTTCTTATACTGCTCCTTTTAAGTTATATATACTCCTAGAAAATGGTAAAATGCCAGATGTGTCCAAATGTTCTGTGGGGTTTGGGTAGCACTGTTCCTTTCTCAGGGATTTTCCTTAACATAGAGTTACTAGTACCGAGTACTAGTTAAAATCATGCCGGGCTAGTGGAAATTTTGAGCAGCTAGCCCGATGGGCTAGAGGAATTCTTCAAAATTATAAACCACAGTACTGCATGGGCTAGTATAAATGTGGCCCGGGCTAGTGTGAATATCGAATTAATAGCCCGGTGGGCTAGTGGACAAGAAAGTTAAGGAAAACCCCTGTTTCTATACTAACTCTGATGTGTTGTCCCTTGAGGTAGAGGCGTCCACACAAATCCTTGTATGCCCGAGCGGCAGCACTGGCCGCGAAGAACTTGACAAAGGCGTAAAATGCCGAACCCGTGCCCTTGTCTCGTTTCACCTCCTCGGCGCTCTCCTTGACCTGAATCTCGTAGAGCAGTCCGTACTCGCTGAATATTTTCCACAGAGCATCCTAAAAATGAAAATGGATTCTCAGAGAAAGGTGATAAGGGATTTTTAAACATGCGTATGAGCCAGAGATGGTAGCAAAATGTGTAGCAGGAGGAGAAAAATATCCATCTTATGCTTGTTATATCAAATTGCGATTCATTCAAGCAGGAACCGATTGAAGGGGTAAGGCATGTGTGCAACCACCCCCTACCTGTTTTAGATCAATTTGGATTTTGAGACAGGCAAATTGGAATTGGTTCAGCTAGGGTTGGGACAGGAAAGGGCTGGGGGTTGTGTCGGGAGAACTGGGTTCAGCTAGGCAAATTGAGAAATTCATGATGATTTGGATTAGCAAAATGTTATATTGAATAGCACACTTATCTACCATAGAAACATTTTTTTGCTGCACAATGTCATAAGTTTTGGGGCAGTTTTTATTGTGTTTTTTTTTTAAATTTTACATTATACCCTTACCAACAAGAAAGGAAAAAGAAAAACAGAAAAAATCACAGCCGCCCGGGTCATCTTTTTTAACCCCACCTGTTGGACTGGAAAAGGCCTGGCAGGACAATGCTTCGGGTTGTTGTGGCAGAAGAGGGGGGAGGGGGGGCTGTTGTGACAGGGAACAGGGGCGGATCCAGGAATTTTGAGGAAATAAAAAAAAAAGGGGGGGGGGGGAGTGCTATATTTTTTACATTGAAAAAATCTAAATTTGTCCCCCCACCCCTAAATCCGCGCCTGGGGAAGGGTCGGGGGTTGTAGTAGGAGAGGGCTGAGGGTTCTCGGTTGTGGGAGGAGAGTGTAATGGTTTTTTTGTGTTTTTTTGTTTTTGCAGGAGAGAACAAGGTCAATTCTTGCAGGAGAGGGCGCTGGACGTTGGGCCACCAAAGCGTAAATTGGAGGGGGGGGGGAACTGCTGGAATAAATTCTAAATATTCTTACATTTGTTGGTCAGTAACAATTATCTTGGTATTGTCAGGCTAGGAAAATCTGCGTGTCCGCGTGTCCTCGACGACCAGAAAATGCCTGTGGACGACCAAAAAATGATTTCTGGTCGTCCTCATGACAACCAGATATTCTGGAATTATCTCTGAAATTTTTATCTGTAAAATATTGTTTTCTGTCCATTTTGATAGCTTTTAGAAATATAAGAAATAATCTATATTGTGGACAACCTAAAGCGGTGTGAGGACGACCAGATTTTTGCTTATGGTCGTCCTCTGACAACCAGAATTTTGGTCGAATTTTCCTAGCCTGATTGTTCTAAAGCCAGGAATATGTAGAATATGAATTTGGATAAAATTTGTTTCATCTGAACATTCCAATCATTTAGAATGTTTGCAATGTCTTCCGACCAAAGTTTGACGAAATTTTTTATTTTTTTGTGACTTCCAGTTCCAACCACTTACAAATAGCATATTCAATTTCTACATAATATTTTATTTATGAGAGATGATGTCATTATTTTAGTCTAACATTATATTTTAACCCTTTCACTGCCAGATATATCACAATGTAACTGATATTTACTGAGATATTGCCCAAAATACAAAAATTGGTGCATAAATTCCCTAAAACTCAAATTTAGTTTAGATTCTTCCGATGAAAAGCTTTTTTCAATAATTTTGATGTAAACATTCCAAATGTTGGCACTGTGCCAATAAGGCAAATTTCTTGCTCAGAGTAATTGTTCATACTATCATAATTTGCAGGTTACCATGGTAACCTATAATTCATAAAATAACTATGACACTCTTTATAAAAATAAAATGAAAACATTATCTTTTTTTGTGCAAAAGACAGTTTGTGATTATCATAAATGAAAGAAAAGTTAGAGCAAATTAAAAATCACGTCATTTACATAAATTCACCCATTTTTCATGATTTTTAATTAGTATGGCAAATTCAAATGTAAATACATTGTTTATGGTTTCTCGAATCGCAATTCTGACATTTTTGGGTGTCTTGATAGTTCGATGTTCAAATACCTGTATCTCTGGTTCTATTTGGAATATCTGAAAAATTCTTTCAGATTCTGAAAGCATAATTTGCATTCTTTCAATGGTGTTCCTATGGGATTTTACTATAGGGCCCCATATGAGGCCTCTGGCAGTGTAAGTAGCAATACCACACTAAAAATTTAAATTGGATTTACAATCATTTGATTTAGCCTATGTAATCCGCATAGGTAAGTGCTTTTTGTTATTTCAAACAGAATTAAAATCGGACATGACATTCCTGAGATATTGTTAAAAATATATGCTAAAAACTTGATTTATTTTGTCTCACATTTAGAAGGGGAGCCAGTTTTGACGCAGCTCTAGTTTTGACGCACCTGATGCAATATCACTGATCTTAGGGTCTTCAAAATACTTTTTAAAGATGTTTTGCATTTTAGAGCAATAGGCAATCGTATTTTCTTTAGAACAATTAATTTTTGACAGAATTTTATGAAAATTATTGATTTTACAGCGAAAACTGCACATTCAGTTGATACATTTTAGTGAAATCCCTGGAAACCTTAAAAATTTGGATTTCTGTAATAAAACTTTCAAAATGAATTTCTAAAACAAATATTGTAGTTTAAAGTGTTAGAATGCTTGTGTATTAGTTTAAAGTCCTATGATAGCATTAAGCAGTAACAATATTGAATTTTGTCTCATATTTTCCAAATTAGACCCCTGCGTCAAAACTGAACACAGAAAATGTGATATGCTTCAGTTTTGACGCATTTCCGCCATTTTGAATTTCCAAAATTTCCGGATTTTCCTCAATTTTCCATGATTAAAATGTACAAGACAGTGTGCAAGTATTCTGAGTCTTCAGGACAACCGTATCAATCTATATTGGACTCCAGTTTTCATATTTATATCATATTTTATGAATGAAAGCAAAATATTTCCCAAATACACAATCATCTGATAGCCCTAGATACCCATACATTTATGGGCTATCACAAGGTATTCATGGTTTGGCCATAAATGCTTTGAGAAGGATCTTTCAATAATCGTTTGCACTTATCCAAGCAACATATATTTGAGTTCAGGGTAATGCTTGGAATGATCAAGATGCTTAATCTATATTTTATAAGCATTTAAAAAAAATTCGATGAAAATATCATGAACAGGTAGAAAATTGGTTCTGGTGCGTCAAAACTGATGACCTGGTGCGCCAAAATAGGCTCCTGGTGCGTCAAAACTGAGGAATTAACCCCTTGAACTCATATAGCATAGTACCATATAAGAAAATATCAAAACTTAAACTTTCTTCAACGAATATGAGCGTGAATGTTATTCTAGTACCTCCACATTATAAAATGTGAAGTTATGATATTTTCCCCCAAAATATTACGTTAGTATCCAATTTCCTGTGCTTAGTGCGTCAAAACCGGCTCCTCTACTACATTAAAACATTGGCAGAGCTATGGACCCCTAATTTAGCCATTTTTTACACTATTTTCATCTACAGGGTTAATTTCATGCTTAAATCCGCGGATCTTAGCCTAAAGACATAGTTTTTCACCATATACCATTAAAAAGAGCATGTATTTCCGCGGATCTCACTAGTTTTGCCCTATTTATTAACATCAAAATTATTAGTCAAAGGTCGAAAATATTGGTCAGAAGCTTGAGGTCAAAATTTTGAAAAAGGTGGCCCATGATGGGTAAATCCCAATTAATAGAAATATCATGCCATCTCTTAAAATAGTTATGCATAAAATTATCAAATAAAGTCCGATATTGATAAAACCTTACTTTTCCATCCTGAAATGTCTCCTTTTTCTTCTGGTATTATTGTTTTTTCTCTATCAAAATGACAAAAGTTATAGTAGAATTCCTGTGGTCAGAACAATAATTTACTGAATTTCATGGTTTGTACCTAGATTTTTCAAAGATTGTGGTATTGCTAGTGTAAGGGTTAAATTGCATTCTTAGAGTTAGACTTAGATTTCAGTACCGTAGACGAAGACATAGATAGTTTACAAAAGTTCCAAAGCCAAATCACTGCAGTGCAGGCGACTACTCACGAGGACGTTTTTGTCGTCTTCAAAACCGCCGGAAATATTAGTCAACAGCAGATTTTTCTCGTTCTCAAACGGTTGAACGAATTCTATGACTTCACAGGCTTGTTTGTCCATGACCAATAGTGTTGTCACGCTGTAATGTCGCCTAAATTCATAATATCAACTCCTCTCTTCAATTGCAAAATCATGCTTGCCGCCATTTTGGTTCGTTCTGGCGCCTTCCGTTTTGTTTCCACTTTTCTCCACCAGGTGGCAGTCCATATCCTAAACCAGGTGGCGCCACTGTCCCGGTTTCACCAGACTGGTGAAATGATCCATTTATTTATGACCAATGTCCCCAATATTTTCATTTTCTTTTATCAGATTGATAATTCTATAATTTGATATGATTTATGCTTGTGATGTACAGTGATGTGCTTTGTGTCGCGCATGTGTAGATCTAATCGCGCACCTGCTTATGGAATCATGTAGGGGCCTATTAGTATTAGGCTTAGATCTCAAGTAGGCCTACCTATTAGGCCTAATCCCCTTAGGCATACGTTTATATATTTGGTGCAATTTTTTCAGGAGTTATTAGTCTCTTTTTTTTTCAGTTAACTCAAATATTTGAACATATGGTTGAAAATTTCCGAATGTAAGAAGACTTCAAGACTTTTGAATCAGAGTAAAAGATTAATTTAGTCATTCAGCACTTTCAAGAGTAGACACTCTTCATACTTTTTTGATCACACAGATCAGAGATCATATTTGACGGTGATATAATGTGGAATTAAGAGTTTGTCAAAGGAAACTGCACTTCTCTCTTTATATTACTTGAAAGACTGAGGGGATATTTTGTTTCTAAACAGAGCAGTAGATCTACCAGTTATTTTCTAAAATGTAACAGCAATACGATATCAAGTAATATGAATAAATTCAAAAACAATCTGATGTGTACTGTAATGCATATTGAACTTTTATTTACTAGCAAAACACGGAATTTTAATACAGTGGTATACACGAGTGATAAGTGATTTTTATACAGCATGTACAAATTAACATGATACTACAATGATACTTCACAAGTTAGATATACATGTATATCATAATCTACACAAAATCTACATCTCAATTGATACAATATGGATACAGTAAAATGCTGGCACAGGAAGCCATGACATGCAAAACCCAGTCACCCTGCCAAATGTGAAAAAAGAGGAAAAATCTGGACTACAAACTAGCAAAGCGTCTCTTTCACCAGTGACCTTCTAAATGGCACCAGCCTAAAAATTAACCACAAATGTTCCCAACATGTGGCGCACCATCCTGCTCTAAGCTGCGTTTGCTTTTTTGAAAAGGGTTTTCTATTTTTTTTCTTTCTAAAACCATTATTAAACCTCAAAATACTCTTAGCCCAGAAAAAAATCACAACACAATTCAGTGCGATCATGATGATGATGATGGTTGTGAAAATCTTTTTGTTGACAGCCAAAAAAGGAAAGTAAAAATAAAAACCAAAAAATCAACCATGAGCTACGTTCCCCCAGTATCGTCATTGGTATCTTGTGTCTGTAGTTTCCCTCCCAGAAAATGGTAAGAGGGTGAGAATATTACAGTGTTGCCTGTTTTCTGTACAATGGTAGGGGGAAGTTTGTTGTCTTATTATTACAAGTTCTGTACATATTTTCAGCTGTTGGCGAGTAGGGGTCGAACAGAGTGGCCTCCCCGCTTCCCCCCGCCTACAAATTCTCTGTGTAAAATCTTTACAAACTTACAATATAGTGAGAAGTAGTAATGCACAGTTATCACAAGATATTGAAGCACCTTTGCATGCTATCTGCCTCACACATTTCTCTAACCCCCAGAGAGAAATCATCGCAAAAGCTAGCATCAATCTGTTATTAACGCTTTGATATTATCATGTATGTACCATTCATTTAATTCTTTTTAGTCCGAGGAATTTTTGTTGTATTCTTTTTACACAGGTCTTGAATTATAAATTTCGTCACCCCCAAAAAGCCAATCATCGTATCTTCACCACTTCTCTCAAATTCGAACAACCAATCAAAGCCTTTCTTACTTAACAAGGAGCCAATCAAAATTCATGTTACAAACGCACTCTGATTTCGAGGAAAACTGTTACATTTACAATGTTGTAGTAGCTCCTTTGCTTTGGTCCATTCCATTAGTCAAGTTGGTGACAAAATCCTTCCTTGTCTCATACTCAATTTTTAAGGAAACAAAGTGGAAAAACGGGGGAAAATATGAACAATGGTCTTAAATACAGAACGTAAAATCCCGATAAATATACACTGTTGTCTGCAAATATACAAAGGCTATGAGTTTGATACATATTTTACAACAATGGATCGTGCGCACAGTCTGTATAATATCTAAACCATGGACCAACTAGCCAATCAGAACACTCGTTACAAACATAAAACAAACCCGGCTGATGTGGGGGGCACGGGGTGCCTTGTGGTACAATAGAACTACAGAGGTCTACGCGACTCTTGTCGTTGCTAGAAAAAGCTATACCAAGTTTCATCATCACGCATTGTTATTATGATCATCATTAAACCACACAGTTACCAATGAAGTAGTCCATCTAGGAGACAAATGCGACGAAGAAGTACTATCCCTAGGTACAAGCAGTCTTGTCACGAAGTATAAACGTTCCTGTTATTAATCATAACA
The DNA here is from genome assembly GCA_936440205.1 of Lepidonotus clava. Classification (NCBI taxonomy): domain Eukaryota; kingdom Metazoa; phylum Annelida; class Polychaeta; order Phyllodocida; family Polynoidae; genus Lepidonotus; species Lepidonotus clava. The sequence goes on from OW387138.1 coordinate 15,542,088, forward strand.
ACCAGTACACCATGCAAAAAGGGTTATCTCTAATGTAAAAAGTAATCTACGCGCTACTACCACTCCACAAAGGATGCATATCCGAAGACTTGGAGAATCATAATAAAAGTGAGGGAAAAAATCATGTGCCCACAAGAGAGGCGATGGGTCTGGGACCAGTGGCCAGGTGGTAAAAGCTTGAAAGGTTGGTTTACTTATTTTGTTGGGTTATATTTTCCAATTATTTTTTTCCAATATATTTTTAATTCAAATTTTCTTTCCTTTTTTTTTTTTACAATTGAAGTTTTTTTTCCCAAATATATTTTTTGTGTTAAAGAAAGTATTTCCAAGAGCGGCAGGTTTAGTGAACCACACGCTCGCCTCTAGCCACTGGCACATGAACACACAGGGAACATTTGTACATGGCTAGCTGTAGTAGTAGTCAATTTCACCCCTTCATTTACAAATGTACAAATGTACAACCTCTCTCAAGTTTATTGGTCACAATGAACCCCAAGGCTAGAATATATAATATTTATATAATATGTATACGGTTTCTCCTATGATTACAAAGCTACTACCAATAGTTACATGAAGAATGACTAAGTTTAAAATAGGATCCATGTATTCAATGATATTTATACCATCAAGAAAAATATAACGTAAGATCAGAATTATATGCCATTCTTTCTCGTACAATACAAAAAGTAGCAGCATAGATGATATACAAAAATCAAGCTAGGAAAAATAGTTCTACTCTTCGCTCAAAGAGGTGCTAAAGCGCAAAATCTACACACACGATGACGTCACTCACAGTAAAAGCCCTACTTGATCCAACGTTAACTGTTATCTTACGAGGAACTGTCCAAACTCCTATCGGCATTGGGAGCAAACTGCGTTATTTCTAACACAACGTTATATGCAACGCCACAACGTTATTTGCAACGCCAAAACGTTATTTGTAACGCCACAACGCCATTCGTAACGTTAACACTCCCACGACGGGCCTTGGGGGTCAGTGGTAGTTTAGGGTCACAATCGGGCACTCAATTTAAAGGATGTATTTCACATAATTTGCCTTCGCAGAAATACCCTTCATGATGATAGTTGTCCATGTACCATTAATCACTTTACAATAGAAATCTATAGACTGATCATTTCATTTTTAACTTTGAGGAACATTGAAGGTGTTCAGGAATTTACATCTTTCGCACAAAGTTATCATTAATAATGTAGTTTAACAGTGACAATCTTTCTTTCTAGGATGCCTGTACATAGGGCCCGCGCAAGGCTGAGGCTTTTTTTTGTATCATACATTGGGGTGGCATTCTCAACAAAAATCTGCCAAAACTGTACAAGGCTCTTTTGTCTTTTTATCAAAAATTAGTGCTTCTTCCAATACAAACTTATAGCACCAATTCATACAATACTGATCATAATGCCGACTATGTTACAGGGTCTAGGTAGAAAAACGGCGTGCCAGAAAAAGGGGGAAACCAAAAAAAAAAATCATAATATAAAATAGTGAACTCAAACCGATCATATACTTATCATTACATCGGTGGAAAGAGGCAGATACTTTACAGAAGGTTAAGTTTTCTTTGAGATTGTACACAATTGAGGAGCCTCGATTAGTTTTATACACATCTGCTTTCAATAGTAGTTCTTAGGAAGCTACATTCACAGGCAAGGGCGCAAAACGATGCAATCATTGTACACTAAGGGTACGCTTTCTACAATTGGAAGTGGGAGGGGGGCTAAAAACGGGTAATAACTTTGAGCCAAATGTATGTGTTCCTTCTCCGGGTCTGCGATAATATTTAGAAAACTGTATATCAAAGGATAGGCATCTTCTGTCATTTACATAGTTTACATCATGGTTGAATACAGTATATACACTTTACACAGTGGAATATGTATAAATCAAGCTATGGACGATTGAGGCTGCTCTCGCTCCCCTCGCTCCCACCAGGGTAGCGCCACACGCAAACTTGGCCGGACAAGGGCGGCCAAGCGCACCGAAGACTTCGGAGGCTCCAAAATAACTTTGCTGGACTTTTCTTCTGTTTGTATTCGTATGTACACGGGGGAGACTATGTACAGACCAACTCTTTACAATCCTATTTCCTAGGGTGCCTCTACAAGTTGTGTACGCGGTGGCTGCGGCGGGGCGCCACTGAGTTAATAATGATAATAGTCAGGGAAACTGCACCCCTTTTGAGAAATTTTGGATCAAACTACAAGACCACCGAGACCACTCCACTTCTCCTATAATTATTATTTCTCCACTTTCTGTCTTGGGTTTTCTGTGGTTCGACTTTACATGGGCACATCACTGGTTAGGATGGCATCACAAAAACTTGGCAGTGATAAGTTTTTTTCTCTCCTTTTTACAAATTTACATGGGTTCTTGTGATGATCGATGAGAGCGTATAGTGGGGATTCTCGCCGTTATATATTATTATAATTATTATTATTATACACATCAACGAAACCAGAAACAAGTGGCCTATATTATACCTCTGCGACTGAAGTGGGGGTTCGGTTCTGTACAGGCGCTATGACTTCCCAATGAAAACTTTACACATCTAGCGAATATCATCCGTATTCATCGACCACACTTCGGTGATGGAAAGTCGACAAAAAACCTGTATATATAAAATTATGAATAACCGGTTTTCAGTCGTGATATAAAAATGGCATGGAGACAGCAAGCAGCAAACTAACTCTGTCAAAAAAATAAATCTCACAAGTCTCTCCTTTTTACAATGCTAAATTTACATATGTGTGTTTTTGGACGTTTGGTTGCCTTCTTAAATAGCATATTATGCCACGCACGCATCTTTTCAAAGAGTCACTTTCACATCTTCAAAATATGCCATTGGTTTAGGTATCTCCATAAAATATACAGATCTGGCCCAGGTTCTTTGGCCGGCCCCTTTGTACCACATTCGCCTGCGTCCCATAAGGAAGCGCGGTGAGACACACGCACGCCATCCAGGGAGAAGTGGCAGAACCAAGGCCTGGAGGGAAGCGAGTTGGCGGAGCAGCCTTTCAATGTACAAAGTTCGCAGCAGCACTGTTGCCCTTACAGGGTGGTGTTACACACTGATAGAATATACATGTATATTTATATTATATATATAGTTATACTTACAACAGCAATCAGCAGAGGCAAAGGAGGGGGCTGTTGTTTGTTATTTTTTAAATCGCTCGGCGCTTTTTTTCTCTAAAATTTTCTATCTCAGGGTCAGTTTGGGCCACCCCGCTGTCGCGCAGTGTTTCACATCAAAATTTCATTAATGAGAATTAAAAAAAATCACACTTTTTACACCAAAAAGAAATCACCACTCGTGGAATGAACAGTACACCAACCAACCCCCACATTTGGGGAAGAACTCTTTCTGTTACCTTAGTATTGAGATCCGAAAGTCTTTTTGTAATTTCCTTGATGCAGCTTGACATCTCTCCCAGAGTTCCCTTCGAAAGATTTAGTTCTTTCCTTTCAGTTTGATATAGTCACTGGTGTCTTGGTTGGTCTTCGCGCATGAGCCTGACTTTAGACTCCGGTGTAGTTTAAATGGGCTGGTGGCGGTCGATTACAATGAGCGAGCCCGATAATACCTCCTCAGTCTGTGGAGACTTGCTGATAGAAAGTCTTACAAAGTAAACCACACAAAATAAAAGCTCATTATCATCATTATAAATGTGAAACCAAACCCCAAGAACGTGTTTGTGGACCTTTTCTCCGATGGTTGCACAAGAGGTATGATAAGTGTTCGTCTTTTTCCACGCGATTCAACTTAGTTCAAAACCCAAATTGATATCGCGTACGACTCCCCACGATTCATCATGAAAAGTTCAGGCTGGTCTGTCGTCTCTTTTCATTTAAGGCCATATTTTGTAGTACTAGTTACGCGAGCCCGGTATCCACCGTAAGGTAAGCAGGCCGGTAGGGTTCCTCCTATATACCTCGATAAGACCTAGTCACTTAAGACTGCCCCTTTTGATAGATCATCCTAACCAGGACACTTATTTAATAAGCAAGCAAGGTGGATGCTCTGTTGTTGTTTTTTTCACAGTAAGATTATGATCAATCTTGAGAAGAACCAAAAAAAGTCACAATATTACAACATCGGTCTAGAGAATCAGGCATGAAATCAGCTTGAGATGGCAACAAGGACATGATCCTGATTCTGTATCGATTATCACCACCATATTATTATAACGATATGTTGTACGCCTATCAGGGGGGAAACACAGCGAGAATGTGAATGACACTGCCAAAAAACATGCAGACCAAGTGATATTCATAATAACAATAGACACTAGGGTAGCTCTGTCCACTACGTACAACCACATTGAGAGTCGAGAGCCAATCTCGGGTCTACCGGCCGTGCTACGACAGGAGATGTCACAAGTCGCTAAATCCTAGCGCACACAATACTCAGTTCAGCGATTCGCGAAGTCTAACAGCGATCGCTCTAGTCAAAGGGAGAAGTTCTTCATCCGAAGCCGACAAAAATCTCAAATCCAACTCTTGGTCATCTGCAATACGTGCCAACAGTCCATTCCGCATGTGAATATTAATGGTAATAATCCCGTAATCTTGTTTTCTTTTCAATCATGTGTGGGGAAAAAATGAGACAAGTGCTAAAACTTCCAGAAAAGACAATATTCCTGTCTCCCCAATCGTCGTGTGGGCAAATATTTAGAAAAAAATACTTAAATGTACGTCTCTGATCCTGCAAGAAGCTGAAAGTTTCTCCAAACCCACCACCACCGCACCTTAAGCAGTGCTACTGGCTTCTGTGTGTGTGTTCTACTAATAAACTCCTTCGCATAGGTCTCCGGGTTGTTTTGCAACCAGCTCAACGTCCAGTCAAAACTCCTCATTTCTTCGAGATGAGTGCGATTTTCCTTTTTCTTCTTTTTTTAAAAACAAGCAGGTGCATTATCCTAAGGCACCTCCCACTATTTATTATTACAAATGGAAGGGCCTGGATGCAAGTAGTATCTTGTTGTCGTAAGGACCTTCCGTGCGATTTCCGGGGTCTCGCGGATTATTACCACCGCCAGAAAGCCCCAGGTCCAAACACTACACGTGCTGTTGGTCGTACCATCTGCTTGTTTCAACTTCAGGGTTATTGCGCATTACTATTATTACCGACAATTTTCCCCAAACACTTTTCCTTTTTTTTCAGCGTATGAACCTGAACTAGAGGGATCTTGCAGTGGGTGTTATCATTAACTCCTTTTGGGTGTGTCGCGGGGACCGCTCACTGGAGCGCGCCGTTCGGGGGCATGCCGATGGGGCCGAGGTCGGCGTTCTTCATGTAGAACTTCTCCAGCTTGGCCAGGATGTGTTTGCCGTACGTGTACTTGCGCAGGGTGGCCACATGTGGACGGATTTTGTGCATGAGCAGCTTGCGCTGGGCTGGCTCGGCCACGTCGATCATCTTCTGCACCACGTAGTTGGCGAACTGGTCCTTCATCATCGTGTATAAGGCACTGTGGATTCCGAGAAAATAACACTTGTTAAGGAATGATTGGCAACAAGTAAACTCATATATACTGTGAATGTAGTATGGTTAGCAACAAAGAGAAGCAAACATTTGTAAATACATCAAGTAAACTCATATTTACTGTGAATGTAACATGAATGTAGTTATTTTCGCATGGATAGATTTTCGTAGATTATGCAAACTGGACCATTTCAAAAAGATTCAAATTTGTGCACACATGAGTCAATGATCATGCGTGGCATTATAAAAAATAGTATTTTCAAATCAAGACTACATATCCAGTAAGGTAATTTTGGAACTTGCAATTTTATAATCTGTTCACAACAATGTGTGCTCTTTTAACACTGCTGGGCTTTTCTACGCTCTGACTAAGAGCTAAACGCTTTTCAATACGAGACAGGTTGTTTACAACAACTCCTATTTTTTTACGGTCTATTAACTGTCAAAGCACATTTTTAATATCGGAAGTATTTCCTTGAAAACTTACCCATCGTTCATACTGCAGATCTCCTCGATGAGGCAGGCTCGCTCGGTGCGGGACGAGTGAGACACGCATTTCTCAACAACATTGCTGCAAAGCAAATACATACAGCATTAGATAACTCCAAGGCTTTTGTAGATATACAGATTGGAATAGTTATTCCTCAAATATCCAAATGTAGTCATTTTCATGTTTCAAAATACAGTTCTACAGTGCCTATTAAAGTAACCTCCTTGCAATCGTACTACACTAGATGAACATATTGCACGTTTAACTATGTCCCTTATACTTCAAAGTTAAAGGATTTATTTCTAACGGGAGTACATCAATATGACGATGACCTGGATAAACCCATTAGGTTTAGACCACTTTGGCCACTTGGTGTGGAAGTACTGGGCAACACAAACTGAAAATCTTTTTCTTTCATTCACAGTGTTTTGTTTTTTTCTTCTTGAAAAAAAATCCATCATTTCAGAATCAAAAAGTGTTGCAAACCGTACCTTGCGAATTTGTGCTGGCTGAGCACAAGGACTCGGCCACGCAGACCAGCGACAATCTTGGACTTGTCCTCGGGGCGGCCGTGCTCCAGTACGTGCTGGATGACGTAGTTTCCATACTGGTCCTGCACGAGGCGCTCGGTGTGGGTGTGCAGCTCCTCCAGGATGGGCGTGGTCTGCTCCGCGGTGCAGTGCTCCAGGATACGCTGGATGACACGACAGCCGTATGGGTGGGTCGACAGGGAGAAGACCTGCAATGGTGGGATACTTGGTTAGTTGAAAGGAAAATTCATTTTCAATACTTACCAATACAATTCATGAAATTTAATGACATTTCAAAATTTATTTACCCCATTTGACATTTTGGGGGATAGTTTTGTAATATTCCATGCCTTTTTATCTATTTCTAGGACTTTTTTCTTCTATGCACATGACATGATATGGATATAGATGAACAATGTTCTTTTTCTCAAGAACCTTATTATAGCCAACGCCCTTAGAATACCACTTCAATGTCCTAATTAAAACTCATGACACTGAATATCTAAGCTACCCGAAATAAAAAGACTTAACGTAAGAAAAAAGGAGGTAGAAAATTTCACTCGGTTTGAGCGTGTCGACTACGTACAGCACTCACCTGAGTCTTAAAGGCATCGATGATGAACTGCAGGTGCTTGGGCTCGACGCACTCGATACACTTCTGGACCACGTGGTTACCGTTCTGGTCCTTCACACACTTCAACACGTGCCCATCAAGTTCCTTCACAATCTCAACCTGGGCGAAACAAAACAAATGGTTTTAGTGGTAAATCGTGGCTAATTTTTATCAAAGTTACCCAGAATTTTGGCTTTCAGATATTGGTACAATGGAAATATTTGCAAGTGTGGAGAGGAATAGGATCGAGCTTTTTGATATTTATAGTTCCTGAAAAATAACTCTTCTAATGTTCATCAAATTACTTTTTCGTATTATCAATATGATACATGTGCTACAAAGAGGACCCATAATCTCTGCTCAATGATTTTTCCTGAAGAGATAACTTCCTCAAAATATCATTTACTACTGACGGTTACATTGCTAACACGATATTGGTAAGCTTTCTAATTTTTTCATCAAATCATAGACTGTCAAAGTTGTCAAATTACGTGTGTTAAAGCATAAAAGCTTTAATTTGATGATATTTAGCATGTTAGTAACTTTTTTGTGTCCCAATCCAATTACCTGCATCTCAGGGGGAATAGACTCGAGTGCCTTCTGGATGACGCGACAGCCATACATCTGCAGCGCCAACGGCAGCACATGACCGCGCACGCGCTGGGCCAACGTCTGTTTTTGTTCGGGCGTGCCAAACTCAAAGAACTTCTGGATGACGTAGTTTCCAAAGACGTCGGTCATGAGGCTGTAGGCGGCCGTGAGGATCTCACCAAAGACCATCACCTTCTCCGCTGGGGTGGCGCGCTCAAGCTTCTGTTGGATGAACCTAAGGAAGGAGATTGCAGGTGAATTAAGATTCCGTGATTGATTTTATGGCACTATCCACAAGTACTGTATTAACAGTGCACATAACATTTCTTTATGAGTTTTGCTATTTAATGTATTTTTTTATTCTAAAATAAATAGCTCAGTTCATTCTCAAAGTTTACTGTTTATCAGGTAATTTATTGATATATTTTTTTACTTTGTGCAATCGATATATTTTACTCCATCTGTTTACAAATCATCCATCCTCATCGATTTAACAACGGCCTGAAATTCATCATTACTTCAACAAAGACTAAAATACCTCATCTGAATCTTTTAACATCCTTTACAATCCTAAAATTGAGCTCATTGTTTATATCTAAAGCTCAATACCCACTAGGCGATTTGGGCCTCGTCGCCCGTTAGTATGCTATATTGATATGGAAATGTACATGTTTAATCTGAGTCGCTGGGAGAATGGCCGGACAATTCGCCCGATGATTTAGATCAAACATGTACATTTTAATACACCATACTGACGGGGGACGAGGCCCAAATTGCCTAGTTTGTATGGGGCTTAAAGGTCTGAAGGATCCGACAAACAACTTCTTGTGGGTGGTTTACCTGGAGCCATGCTGGTCTTGAGAGAACTCGACCACATGGTTGACAAGGTCCTTCAGTTGCAGGTTGGGAATGCGGTTATTGCGGAAGTCCTCCAACAAACGGCTGCGACCCGTAACCTCCTTCGACATTGATGCACTGTGACAAGAAGAAATAGGGTTTTCATATCTATTTTAACAAGCTAGCATTAAAGGAGGAAAATCTGTGAGATGTATTAGGAGAGGAAAGGTTATTAATTGATCATATTTTAACTTTAAGGGATTTCATCAACGTAGAAAAAGCTGTTGGCATATCCCGATCTAAAATGATACCTCAATCCGATGATATTTTACGGAAAATCTATAATATATTTTAAGGAAAATTTAATGACTGAAATTTCGTTTCTGAAACCATGTCCAAATTGTTACATGTTGAACTCCACTTGGAACTTAACACTTTTAACTGTTGAATAACAAAACAAACATGATTTCATGAACACAAATTTTTCATTGCATCAAAACAATATTCTTTTAATCTGCTTACCTCTTGGCCAGCATTCGTGAGGGGAAGAGCGAACTGCTGAAGAGCCCGTTGGTGTTGGACAGCGACCCGTTGCGGTACTTGGCCTCTGCGCCCGGTGCTGCTGAATACAGGCGGTTACCTAAGGTCAGCACAGAAACAATCCACCCTTGAGTATGGTCTTCTCTATGATCCCCACCTTGAGAATGGTCCTATCTGACAACTTTAGATATCTACTTTAAATCTTAAAAGGTCATGTTCGTAATTTTATCCATTACCCTCACCAGGGGATGTTATTTCTTTAAACACCATCATTTGATTGTTTCAGAATCAGCCCAATCTTAGGTTCATCCCTTCTTCGTACAACTAAGGTATGGTTTTCTCTTCTTTGGAAATGTTTTTGGTTTTCTCTTCTAGCTCATCTTTGGAAATGTTTTTACTAACAGCCCCACCTTATATATGAGTTGTATACTTTTTGTACCTTTGATATAACCTCAAATCGCATACACGAATGATTTTCTTGACATTTAGGAAATCCTAAGCATTTTAAGCATCAGCATTAAAAACATAATCTTCCAAAGCATTATAAGCATTATCATTAAAAGCATAATCTTCCAAACAGTTGTTACTTAGCAAAGCATTTGCAACACAAAGGACATCTAAGATAAATTGTGCGAGGGGTACAAGGTATATACCAAAAGCTGCAACACAGATATAGCTTGTGATGGTGGTACCAGCCACATCATGCAACATGCAGTACTACACATGCTAAACAAAGAACGAGTTTGGGCAGCATAAACATGGAAAAGCAGGGCATACATAGTATATCATGTTGTTATATTTTGGTAAGCTTTAAAAGCATGTGAAGACCCTTTGGTATTTATAAATCAGCTTTTTCTATGTTACACAGTAACAAATGAATATCATGGTTCACAGGAACGTTTCGCGATGTCAAGAGGCCAACCCTGAACCATCTATTCTTCTTTCGTAAATCAAATAGACAGATGCTTGTCGGGGCACGCAACTCGTAAACTGCCCGTCACATGATAAGATTGACCAATCGAGTTGCTCCTTTCAGATGACCACCTGATGACCCAATCAGGACTAAAGAACCAATCAGAGCGACTGGCACAAATCAGCTACATCCATCAGCCAATCAGGAGGCTCGAGACAATGGGAGTGAGACGACAGGCAGCAGCAAGCAGTCGCGACATCTAGTACGGCAAAGACAATTTGGGAACGCGCACCACCTAAGCAAAAGTCGCCAATAAGAAAATAACGATCCTGGTCTTACGGAAAACTCTGACAACCAGAGAGACAAAGGCAGGCCAATAGATTCACAAAATAAAGTGAGAAAAAGATGGCGATTTGCTTAAGTGAGCGGAACCAGACAGCCAATACACTATACAATATCAGAAAGACACAGCCATATATATACAACAGACGAGAAGAGCGCGCGACAAGTATGTGGAGTACGGCAATACGGGGGAAGTGTAATTATTCAGGATCACTTTTGTGCTTTACAAGGTAGGGGCTGTGGGGGCATTGCTCATCAATCAAGTGCCTCTCTTGCTGTGATCTAAACAGGAAACTTCTCGGATCATATCAGACACCGCCACTGCGCCAGCAAGCAATACAAGACCAAATGGAGCACGAGGAGATATAAAAAAGTAGAGCACAAAGCGAGAGAGGACAGAGAAAGGGAGCAGAGAGATGTGAAGACATGACAGTCATGACTGGAGCGCCAACCTACCTCCTAGCCCCAGGCCCGTGGCCCCGGCTGAGCCTGAGAGGTTGGGCGGTGGGGTCAGCGAGTGGTTGGCGGACGAGACAAGCCCAAGTGGGCCCCCGTTGAGGGAGGCAGCCCCGCCCAGCCCGTAGTAAGGACCAAGAGCGGCAGCTGCAGCGGCGGCAGCGGCAGCAGCCGGTGGAAGTCCCCCGGGCTGCCGACCCTTGGTGTAGTCGAGGGAGGCGCTGTCGCGACGAGGTGGGGCGGTGGCACCGGGTACTCCTGTGGGCCAGGGACGGTCGGGGGTTTCAGGGAAGGCGACAGGTAGAGTTAGAGAAGACGGGCCGAGGGACGGAGGGAAACACGAGACCTGGTGTTAGTATATCATACTTTACTGCTGGAATTTTCTAACACTCACTTTTACCCTGAATATTAAATATATTTGCATAAAATACAAGAATTAAAGATACTTTATTTGCTCTTTAAAAAGATTCCTCTCATATCTTGACTGAAAAACATTTATGATCCAAATGTTTTAGTGTCCCTTGGGCTCATTAATCTGAATACAACAGTTTTTTTTAAGGTTGGCAATATATTCTATGTAATCCTTACACGTAACCGAGTCAGAAAAAGGACACAAAATATCATCAGTTAATGCTCATCATTAATAATTCGAATACATTCTTTTGAGAGTGAAAAACCTTTGCAAAGGGCTAGGCCAGTACAAAACAATCAAATCAATGAAAAACAAGATGTGCAAAGCGTCAAAAGTACAGGGGCCACGATAAGGCATGAGGGCTATCTATTCTGGAGATCCCAGCAGAAACTACCAGGGTGACGAAAATATTTGGAAACTGAGGAACTTAAGCCATAGGAAACCAAAGTTAGATCATACAGGGAGGATTTTGATATCCAAATCACTGAACAACAGGACGAAAAGAATCAAATGACGATATGTATCTCAACTGTGTGTCCCTATGATTTCGGAAAGCCTCCTTCTTTTACACAATATGTAAGCTACTACCATGCAAAATTGATGTGGTCTTCTGAAATATATACATCATGCTTGGGGTGTTACAGGCCCCCTTTCCTATTATCATTTAATGATGACTACAAATTTTAAGCGGTTTTGCACATGTTAACGATTAAATTGGAGGGCAATCAAGCGTTTTTTGAGTGGGAATACATTCCTTCATATTTTGGACTGTGTAGTAGCATCTAAAGCTTACAAGATCAATTGACCTTGCATAATCAAAATCCACTCATTTTCTATGAATTTTCAAATTATCTAACCAATATATATACACTATAGGGTAAATCTGGCTGCAAACTGAAGCACCCCTCTAAGCCAAGTCAGCTGCAAGATTAACAAAGGGGCGACCTTAGACAGAGAGCATGGGAGGGGTATACATGTACAAGGAAGGCGAGATGCACGTAGCGGTTCATGTACAGGGGCCGCGAGGCGGCAGGCGGGCACGAAGCGGTTTACGAAGTGGTCTCGCTCACCTGCTCCGACCAACTGACTCTGCAAGAGGTTCTCCAGGTCTGAAAACAACAGGGGGCAGGTCAGTGCTCTCCTCTCTCCTTTCTCTGGGGTCAACACTTTACACAGCACGTAATAAGACAAGTATGCGGGCCGCAAGCCCATGTATGCCAGACAACAGCGACGGATGCGACAACAATTTTTGCAGTCCAACAAACTGAATTTCCTATATCAAAACAATGGACCTTTTGGGTGATCAGGAGCAATCTCCTTTTATACAAAGTAAGGTTTCCAAGTTTTATCGGTTAGTCTCCTTACAAGGATTAGAAAATACATATGTACAACTCATTCTTAAATGTAATTTCAAACTTAGCTTCTAAAAGTAAAGTTTAGTAGCTTATTTGTAATATGAACAACAACCTATGGCTGAATATGTATATGCAGATCTATAAACAAATATTGTACAATTTGTTCCTTTCCATTGGTATGTATGTTGTAAATATCCAGGGTACTCAAATGTAGGGAGTAACTGCACCTTGGGGCTTATTTTTTCAGAGGGAAAGAAAAGGCAAAGGATCAGAACCACGCACCAACTATAGGTCACTAAGGGGTTAGTAAATACCATGATCCCTTCCTTCCAATACACCCTACTAAACTGGTTATTTTAATGAGTTTTTGTTTTTGTTTTGTGAGTTTGGTTTTGATGTTTGTTGATTAGGGGCTCCTCAAGGATTCAGCCAAGCATAGGTGTAATGCAGCCCTGATGGAATGAGAACTATGTATTAAGCGACAGGGGAAATAGTATCGATTGGGGAAACGATAACGAACAAGCGCAGACACCATCACATATGCCCACATTCACACATACACCGTACGATGGATAGTGCCAGACATAACACACGTAACCCACCCTACAGCTACGGCCACGTACGACATCACAACAAAGGGGATTCGATAGAACTTTGCAAACAGTCATTCATATTGGGTGCTTGTGCCATCCAAAATAAATGAAAGCCTAAGGCGACGTGCCCACAATAGAAAAAATAATAATAAATCTGGCCTACGCAAGATTCACAAATCAAAATACCCAGTAATTAGATAAAAAAAAAGATTTAAAATAGGAAAAATTAGTGTAAAGAAATGGGGAAAATTTGCAGCTTCAAGGTGATAGGACTTGCTCCCTTGGCAGCATGAGCGCTAGTTGCGGTGTGAATGACCAGTGGGCGCCACTTTACCTGTTCCGATGGCGCCGGGCGTGGACGATGACCCAATACTGCCCAGGTTACCCGAGTTGTAGCCCGTCTGCTGCTGGCCCAGGCCCAGTGTCGAACTGATCGGGTTGAACACACTGTTCGTCACCGGTGTATACAGACTGGCGCTGTTGGGCGTGTAGGCTACACCGGGCGGAGAAGGGGGCCGAGTTGTAGTAGTGGTAGAAGTAGTGAGAGGAGAGGGGTAGAGAACAATATGGGGTCAGCGACACGAGTCGACTTGGGGCGATGACCAAACAAGGGCCAGTTTATTAATGTAACACTGACCAACCCTCCTAAATGGTAATTTCAGAGAAGAGAATGTTTTGGTGTGTGATGTGTTTCTTAACCTTCCTAAGAACTTTTGCATTCCCTCCCGTGCGATGAATTGCTGCTTGCAGTCCTCGCCCAACATCTAAATCTTAGGACTTTTTTTTATATTATTTTTAGCCCAAGAAAATACATAAACTATATTTAACTCCAAGAACCTTTTTAATTCATTCATCTCCTTTTTTTAGAATGTCAAGTCCATTACTTCTAAATACAAAACAAAGTGTACTTCATGTGTATATTTTTTGGGAAGAGGGGCAAAGAATTCTTGCAATTGATGATTTACTTATTTTTAACCTCAACCAAGTTTTGTTGCGTTTAGCATGTCATACTCCTGGTATAGTCTTTCATTCCATACTGTATGTGCTATTGTGTCTGGCTACCCAAAATGTCTTACTTGCTTAATCGCTATTCTCTGACAAGAGAGAAGTCTTAGTTCTAAAAAGTCTGGGAAGGGAGTCTGGTATTGAGAGAATGTATTCAGAGCAGATTATGTTCATAAAGGACTAGTTTATTCACACTTTAAAACCTCAGCTTGCCTTTACCATCAAGACTCAAACCCATTATTTTATTTTATCATTTTATTTATTATTCTATGACTCAATGTATTGAATGCATTGAAGCCATTTATGTATATTGGATAATACTTAAATAATACCCCATAAAACTTCGCAACTTAAGAATTAAGAGAATAATTTTTCCCTTCAATATTTGGATTGGAATAAATCTATTTCTCAATATTTCCCACATTTTTTCAAACAATAATTGAGATTCCTGCTAAAGGCAAGCTAAGGTGCTAGAGGGTTAGTTCTCGTCAAAAAAAGAGAATATGCCTTGAATCAAGGCCATCGAAAAGGTTGCGTATATACAAAGTGTGCCTACCCTGTCCGAGCGGGGTGTTTTGCGGGGTGGAGGTAGAGGAGGTGTACACCGGCGACCCCTGCACGGGCTGCTGCTGGGTCGTCAGCAGGCGCAGGGTGTTACCCCCGAGACCGCTCGTGGTTCCTGCAGCGAAGGTTATTGGTAAGCACACGACACGTCGGGCATGGCAGATATGGACTTTTCTCAAATCAAATCCCAAAATATCTGGGATTTAATTTTTGTATCCCCCCCCCCCCCAAAAAAAAAATGCCCACATTTCTGTTCTATAATTCTATATTTCGGAATTTTTTTTTTGCAGAATGTCAAAAATCTGAGAAAATATTCTTCAGAATTATTTTTTCCATATTTTCCCCGTTTTCTACAATGAGCGTTCCCAATTTCCAGGTTATACTATTTGTGAGGACATTTGAAAAGACGTCTTCTTAAATTTCTGCCAGGCCGGGCTTAGAGCTAGTTGAGATAGCCTTACTGGTTTCTTGACTTAGCATTAATGTATAACACAGCTAATATCACACACTGAAATACAATGATTCTCTGTACATATACACACTTATTATTTAGGTTAAGAAAATCAGTTAGCTTTTTACATATCTCACATGGTTTACAAAGGGGAGAAATGACCATGGAATAGGTACGTTCTGTCAGCAATGAATGACGGTCATGGCTGAAACAAGAAATTTCCACTCAAGTGCGACTAACTGAAGTTTCCGCACAAGTTTCTCCCATCTGAAATCATACTGCCTCTCGTTGGATGAAAACACCAAACTGACAAGCAGGTGTACCAGCTTGGACACTTTTCATTGTCCCTAGATGTTTCTATACAACTCACCTTGCTGTCCGCCAGCGTTAACGAGGATCGGGGCGGGAGAGACGAGGCGCACCGGGGTGCTCATGCCGCGACCAGTGCTCATGACCAGCTGGCCGTTCTGGTCGTAGTACGCCGGGGTCAGGATCTGGTAACCCGCTGTGCCTGTTGGTGATAAACATTTAAATCATGAAGCAATATGTTAACACTTATCCATTGAGATTTTTTTTTTTTTTTTTTGTAGAGTTAATCAATGTTTTCTGCAGTTTCGAATATATCGCAAGATTTGTTGTTTTTTTTAACCAGGCTGGACATCATTTTACTGTGGCTGAGCTATGGTGTTGGTTTTGTACCAGTGTTGAAATACTTTGATATATATGTTCCTTTCATATCCTTTTATTTAAACTAGGGGAAAATTCCTTATGATTGTTTTTTAGATACATTACAAACTTCCCCATTTTTCAATATTTCAAACGGCTGATATATTGAAATCAGAATTAAATCTAAAACCTATATCCTGTTTATTTTTCCTACTTTATAACTTTTCAGAAATTTGTGTGTTGGAATCAACTAATGTAAACACTCACCGGCCTGGATGGTGGCGGGCTGCGACTGCAGATTGCCCGTCGGGGTGCCCAGCCCGTCCTGGGATGGAGTCAGGCGGCCGGTCGACCCCCGCAGGATCTGCTGTTGCTGCTGCTGTTGCTGTTGTTGCGGTACCTGCTGGTTGTTGCCGCTCTGCTGCAGCAGTCCGGCGGCCGGGTAGATGCCCCACGGTGTCTGTACGCTGTAGTACTGTGGGTGTACGACTGCGGTCGGGCCTGAAACATAAACCGAAGCATCAGACAGGGGTTCTTAAAATATATGACATATATATGTTTATATACGATTTTATATGTAGATGTCATAGGTGACACTAGCACATTTTTGGGTCATATTAGCTAGGAGCCCCAATTGAAAAATTTGCTTTTTCTCAAAAACAATTATTAAGATTCGGGTAATTTTGTTTTTATAAACTCCGCAGCCAGCCAGAATCGGTCAGCTGGTTTTTCAAAGTACGGAAAGTCTCTATTACAGGCAAAGAGAGAATAAAACCAAAAAAATGTATTTTGCATGACCAGATAAAAAGTTAATCAAGACAAAATTTCAGTCAAAGCATTTGGATGGGTAAGAAATGCTCACTGGGGCAAAATTCCGTATCAGTCTAATTTCAACCAAGAAAGATACAAAACATGAGCTATGAGTAAAAATTTGAACAATACCCTTTGAAGATGAATTGCACTTGAATTATTCTAAAATATTCTCTATCACTGACCAAGTCTAGTACAAATATACTCCTTAAATCATATCAGTAAATCTTTACTTTCAGACCTATAATAGAATAGCTTTTAATACAGAAGTAGGGTTAATAAATAGTTTTAAAACGATCTGGCTGGACCCGAGTCGGTCGAAAAAGTTCACCACCGTTTCCATGGTAACACAATACTCACCATTTTATGTGGGGAAAACAAATATTAAAAAAAATAAATAAATGAATAAATTTGGCCTGAAGAGAAGACCTAGGGACATAGAGCTTCACGACTAGATACCACACCAAAGAGAAGCTACACTAGGTGGGTGGTTACTTGACACACTCGAGGATTGAAACTCATGGCAACACGTTATTAGGTAAAGTGTGTGGCACTTGGATATTATATCGAGGGCAAACTCAAGGAAATCAAATGAACCGTTAGATTTACAATTCTTGTATATTTCTTAAACAATTTTTTTTTTTTAATTTTTTTTTCAATTTCCCTTCTTTAATTTTTTTTTTTTTAAATAGAAATTTTTAGCTTTTCTTTTTTCAGCGGGCTCCCAAGGAGTGAAGTAGGCGACCTTACTTGCTTCACGACGGTACGGTTGGGGTAGGATGGACATGCTGGGAATTGGGGAAATAGTGCCAACACATGCTGAGACCAACACCCCACAGCTCACTACCTATTTAATGTATCACTCTCATAATAAACCCATACTACAGTTTCCTTTTGCTTATTCTAAATTTCCTCTTTGTAATCCCAAATTCCCTTTTCCTAGTGTAATTGCTTAAGGATTCCTTCTCACTCCTACTATCCCCGTAAAACATTTGAGAAATTAATTTAATGGTACCTGGTCATTCGTTCTTTTCTAAAATTCTTACATACATGACAAACTTTTTTCTTTTTTTTTGACATGACAAACTTTAACTAATACTTCATACTTTAACAGTGTCCTAACTTTGCAGGCTACTTAACTATTAATCAAAATAAGTTAAAAGATTTTATTTCATTGTGATTATATTTAATGGGGTCATAACACTGAATTCATTTCTACTTACGTGTGGATATTTTTTAAGAACCCTGCCACTTGAAAGGGGAACCATTAAACTACAGCTACCTAATAACCTTTTACTGACACCACAAAGAACCGAAAGACTTCCACTACCAAGTCAAGAGGAAAGGGTGAACGACTTACATTCACAGAAATGACACATTTTCTTCACTTTTATCTTCTGATGTTTTCTTCACTTTTATCTTTTGATGAACTACCCCATAACAACTAAAATTAGGGCGACTCCTTTCAACCCCATTTAAGACTTAGTTTTTTTAATTTTCAATTTCATGAGTTATATATTGGGGGAGAAAAAAGGAGCAACTCCTTGGAAACCCATCAAAGATTTTACAATTTGTATAAGAGTTCATAAAACAAAACTATATACCGGGGGGAGATAAAGGTAAGTAAGTAAGGTAGTAGTAAGTGGTAAGTAAGTAGTAGTAGTGCGGTAACCATGGTAACGGGTTTGGCTATGATGACGAGAAGGAGTATTATCATGATGATGATGACTATACGAGTATTATGACGATGACTGGGGCTGACCTGCTGCTGCTATAGGGATTCCCACGGCATAGGGGTCCTGTCCGCTCAAAACGTAGGGAGCTGGCGTGAATGTAGCAGCGGTAGGGGCCAAGCCTACATTGTAAAGAGGATAGGCACACACCATTGAAAAGCCAGCAAGGCATGCAATGTCTCTCGTATCAAACCGTCAGCGTCAGGCATGCACAGACATGTATATCTGTTCGTCGGGACGAAAAACCAGGAATCGACAACACCAGAACGGGTTTCATGGGGGGGAGGAAGACCAAGGAAGGATTGGTGGGAAGTGACGAGGGGAGTGCATTTTTTTTATTATTTTAAAAAAAAATAAATATTAAAGCTTTTTGTTTTCTTTTAAAATGGGAGAAAAATAAGAAAATAAATTAAAAATATTCCAAGATGGGGTGTGAGGAAATGTCCAGAGTCTGGCATGAACTGAATAGAAATGAAATAAAAATGGGTTCCTTGGTTGAAGAATTTCACATAATTGTAATATTTTCAAAGACTCGAATTTAGGTTCTCTGCATATGAGTGAAGTTTTAAGGGAAACTTATGTTTGCGTACCATGTAAATGTTGGAGTTAAGGTGTTAAACCTGAACTAAAGAAAAAGAAATCCCAAAGCTGTCCTTTTCTCCAAAAAGAATAAATGAAAACCAGTATTTTTTTTCATATTGCCACAATATCTTACAAAGTTATTTTGTATTAATTTACCTAATTAACAGAAATAAAGAATGCAATGCTAAAGCAAGAAGCGCAAAATATTTATATGAGAAATCGCTTTAGCAGCAGAACTAAAGTATGTTCAAAAGAAACAAAAGAGCGGATTGTAATGCGAAAAAAAGCCAATTTTGGAAATTCCATTCTTTTGTCAATAAATACTCGTGAATTTGGAAGTTCTGGGGAACAGATATACATACTGCATAAGGAAGTCGACAACTTTCCGTATTTGAGCCCCAACTCATGCTTGCACTGAACTCTTTACATAGTACTTGTACGATAACATGAAAAACAGCTACGTAAACACATGCAGAGAACAAAAAGACCGGGGGAGTACTTCTCTTTTTTAACCAAAAGAAATTCTGATGACTATTTAAGGTTAATTTTTGTCTTCTTTGGTAAAACTGTCGTAAACAAATTGACGAACAAAACTCTATTTGCGTATGTCTGTGCATCGATCTGACTCCGATTATTTGTTTTTACAATTCTAGAAATATTTAATATTTTAACTTTTTTTCTTTTATAAAAAGGTTTTTTTTTCAGCATGCATTACAGCGAATCTATATTCTCACAAAATACAAATTTTGAATAAAATATTATACACAGTGGGAGACTTGACAAACTGTTTTTATTTTGTGCTGGCGACTTCATAACTTATGGACATGGTTGTTAAGATTACAAGTCTACTACGGACCAATATTACAATGAAGACTTTTTACACATACTACTCAATATTTACACAAGGCTCCTCTCATAATGTTATTATTATTAACAAAAATAATACTCAGCAGTCTTCAAATTGGCTGCAAAGTTTTGGCTTTGGGTTACAGTAGTGCTCGGGTGGGAACCACGACTTGACTGACCACTTGACCAGTGGTCAGTGGTAGGGGTACTTACCTAGTTGCTGTTGTTGGGCAGCAATGGCGTACTGTTGCTGGGTTAGAACGGCCATCGGCTGCTGCTGTTGTTGCTGCTGCTGCTGCTGGCGCTGTAACAACTGAAACGTACCACACTCCATAGTAAAGGAAGCAATTTTGATTTATCTAAAGATTGTTGATAAATTGAATGATTTTATTATATTTTTTCTTTTTTTAAGAAAAAATTCTTTAAAACGAACATTTACAAATTGGCCTACAAATGTAAATTTACAATGGAGCAATAGAGTAATAACAAATCTCCAACTGAACTGCTCACTGAACTGTTCTTCGTATCTAACCTTACTATGATTTATTACTGAAGATATCAAGTATCTATTTTGTTCCCTAGAATACAGGAATGCGCTCTGAGCAGAAGTGGAGCAAAACTAAATCGCCATTATTAATTCTTCATTGGCTGAAATTGCAATATTAACACTTTGGGAACCAAATCATTATGATTATCCTCCCACATAAACCGATTCCTTTTCGAAATGGGGACGGTCACCGCCACACGCGCGTACCTGGGCCTGGTATTCGGGGTTGAGCTGCTGGTTGTAATCCATGTTAAAGTTGGGCGACTCCATGGAGGGCGGCATGAGCTGCTGCGAATAGTCAAACTGAATGGGGTCTATGCCCACCGGCTCAAACTGCGGGTGGTCGAGGTTCAGTCCGGTCTGGGGCAGTTGTTGGGGCACCTCGACATAGTCGTCCAGTTTCGGTGCTAGCTGGTGCGGCTGAGGCATTTTGGCCGGTTCGGGCAGCGCGGGCTGGTTACGGCCGTCCTCCTCGGTCGGCGAGTTCTGTCGGCTGCCCGGAGTCCGGTTGTATGCACCCGGCCTGAAATTTTATAGAATTGATATCTATTTTATTGAGAGGAACGATAAGTCTCAATGTGATAATGTAATATGTGATACGTTTCTAAGGTTTTGCTGTTTTCAAACTTTTAATATTAAACATATTTAGCTTCGACCCTTTTCTCTGGTGTGGTATTAGGCTTGAATACGTACAAATAGTTTCGCCTACTCATTTGTGACAATAACTGAGTGTGACGGTATATGACCAAAGGTCATCAATTACACTCAGTATAGGAGAATAATCCATTTAATCTTTGTTAAAAATAGTTTTTGTTGGTCCTGAAATACATATTTCTCTATTCAAATAATCCCTATAAAAACAAGCAGCAGCCTGGTGCCTCACCTGAAGAGCTTGTCATCCTGGCCGTTCTGCATGATGCCGTTACTCTGCACGTCGTTGGGGTCCGGGCCGCCCGCTGACTTGTCGCCGCCCTCGAAGGGCGAGGCCGCCTTGCCGCCCTTGTCATTGGCCACCTTCTGTCCATCGCCGTCTCCTCCCGGCACCTGCAAGGGTAAAAAGGTCAAACGTTAAGAGGTGTGACATTAACATTCATTTAGAGTTGAACACTGATTTATTTCATACACGTAATCTGCAAAATTCGGATTTTTCTCATGATGGCCGATGGACCAATGTTCCCTTAAAATCTGATGTTCCCACCACATTTGTATTGGTCTCGGGCCAGTGGGTAGAGTCTGAGCATGTGCAAGTACCGGGTATCTAAAAGACTTGACAATCACTATTAATGCATGTTGCACTATTGGTTAGCGAAGATTATGCTAAAAATCATGACAAAGTCTGCAGAATGATTAACCTGACACCTGCTATCGGACTTTCCATTCATCAACACAATTTGTTTCAGGTAGAATTTAGCACCCACAAATGTATTGCATTTACTTGGCAATGCGTCAATGAAGACCTACACCACTACAGACTCTCCCCATGATATGCTAAACGGTCTAACAAAGCTCATGTATACTAAATCCACGTGCGAATGAGCTCAAGCGACAAAGTATCCAAACGCCTCCAGTATATCAGCACGGGTACACCTGTCGTTATTATGATCATTATTACAACCCCCAACGGAGCCCGCCCACCAACTTATCCCCCATCTAATCATACACCACCTTCAGTATGGACAAGTAGGGTAAAGAGAGAACCACATTAGGTGAATACCCCCAGAAAACAATGATTACTACCTCTAGTCCCCAACGCCCTGTAGGGCGGGCTCATTAGTCCTTCCCTGACCTTGTCACCTCTAACATGATAGCTTTAGTGACTAGGGGCTTGGATGGAACTATAGTCAATGGGCTAATGGGCCTAGAAGTAGAACTGCACCATTAGGTGACAGGCCGCTGTCCCGTTCATGCCACCCAATCAGCCTAAGTGTAGGCCTTGTAAGCCTAAGTATATCACTGTCTGGGACTTGTTTGCCTGAAACAGGGTGCCCACGCTTTTTCAAAAATCAATTTAAGACCTTTTTAAGACCTATTTAAGACCTATGTTTGGCAAATTTAAGACCAATTTGCCACAGGTCACGAAAAAAATTGATCGCATGATATTCGATGTCACAGAACGCGGCAAAAAGCGCCAATTTCGCCCATCCTACAATTTGGTTTTAATTTCCTAATTAGATCCAATTTAAGACCTTTTTAAGACTTATTGCGATAAAAAAATGAAATTTAAGACCTTTTTAAGGCCTTAAATTTGAGAAAATCAATTTAAGACCTTTTAAGACCTTTTAAGACTTGCGTGGGCACCCTGTGAAAATGCTCTTTTAGTTTTCTGCTGGGAAAGTTGTTGGGTGTCCATGAATAGACTGGAATTTCTTTAGGAATTCTACTGCTTTTAAATAACTTATAATATCTGTACAAATAACCAATTTATCTATGGTGATTCCTGAGCTATTTTTCTTTACAATTAACCCATTAATGTGTGAAGATTCTTCTACTCATTTTAACAATGAACCTAGTCATCTATGAAGATTCATGTACTATCTATCTACACCATCCAAAGTAATCAAGTTTAGGCTGATTGCCCATGTCAAAAGTACATTCGTAGTCGTGTATTTTGAACCTTGAAACAAACACACGCACACAATTACTACACAAATTCCAACAAACTCCAGAGACCTGATCCACCTATTCAAGCGGCAAACGATTCATTCCGCCAATGATTCTCATCTCATCTAAGGCAGTACATATTGGATTTACCTTTCTCAAAGTAAGAGTGGATTTGGGATCTGAAACGCCAGAGCGTTAACTAAGTGTAAGTTCTAAGGAGAGCGATCCTCCTCGTCTCAGCACTCGCCTACTCTTTCCGTAAGCCCTTTTAGTTGGCTTAGCCAGTGTCCAGTGCGCCATCGACCAGTATTAGTTAGGCCTAATAGGTCTATTAGTTAGACTAATAGTGCTCGCGGGGGCATTGTTTCCCCGTGTTGTTGGCAAGGAGTGGATCAGTAACGAGAAGCCGGACTTATTCCGCTCAGATACACACAATCCCCGCATGCATGCTTGACCCTCCCTCCCTCCCTCCCCAATCGCCAACTGAGCATTGAGTAAAGGCTGTGTTTGCACTAGTCGATTTTTACTCACGATTTGTGTGCGTTTTTTCCCCCAAATAATAATAATAATTGTAGCTGGAATAAGAGCTGTTTATCATTAGAACGGATTTTTAAATTTTCTTTTCATAAAGTGTGTAGCATGCATGAGATCCAAATAAAAAAAATATCAAATATCAAATTCCCGGTTATCATAATCGCCAAGTGTAATACAGGCTTAAATGCTGCCCCCACTCCTTCCACACAAGTGATCACCTGGCAGGCCTAACTGCCTTACCTAGGCCAGCCCAGGCCTAATAGGCTCCACTTAATCTGACCTCAGCCTAGGAGGACTGTCTATTAAATCATTACGTCCTCAGAGTCAGTATGCCACACTACATTTTTAGGTATACTTGGAATATGTTTAACTCATATGGTATATCAACTCATAACATTTCCCGTTGTAAATAAGATTTCCCTGCACATTCACGGTTTTATATTCCTTTCTTAAAGAAAAAAAAAACATGTTTCTTTAAAACATTCTTATGTATACATGTATACATTTTCAACATATCCTACACATCTAACCCAATTTCGTTATCATCTATATATAAGGATATAAAGTCAGCGCCAATGGGGGAAGTTGTTTGATGGAGTTCTTTCTAACTGGAAACCCTGAAATCAGACGAAACTTCGGTAACTGGTTACATATGCTAGAAATTGTTTTTTCTTCATATACAAATTGTTTCGTCTTTCAGATCTTGATTGTGAGGATCGGGTGGTTTTAGAGGAAACAGTTCGCTTTGATCTCGTTCCCCTTTCTGGTATCACTCCGGCGGCCTACGGTTGATAGAATTGACACGCGCTCGCCTTTCATCTAAACCAAATGAGACACATATCTAGATGCATTGGAGAAAGAGAGTGACAAGGTTGATGAATGAAATACTCCCTCTGTCACTCAACCTCGCCGACCATCAATACCTTCTGTTTCAGAGAAGTATCTTGTCGAGAGTATTCTTATACCATATAATTTCAATTTTCTACATTGTTTTTCGGATGCATGTATATTTATCTGTAGTTTCAACATATATACAAACAGAATCCTCGAGTACTAACCCCCCCAGCCCCCAATGCTTTTTGGTGACCTTTTGCATGTATTTTGAGCAAATATTTTCAATTCCTCATTTCAAAGTGTACAATATAGTCCTATATTGCAGGATCTATGTTGTCTGAACATTCTGATGATCCTATAATTTTCCATCCGTCACTACACACAAAAGTTCTGCCCACATACTAGAAAAATCTCTCTAGTCCAGTCCCACACCCACCTGGCCTATTAAGATTTCAGGACAAAGGTAGTCAGGTTTCATGTGTTGACCAAGAGCGACTAACCAGGTAAGCCTCAGGTATCACACGACTAGCCCGCGATACAGATGCGGTTAGTCCGAGTCCATTAGGCCAAGTCGACCCCGGCCGGCCTTACACAACCACATCAGTCCGGCCGCCCATCAAAGGCTTGGGGGATAGTCGTGGTAAATCAATACAGCCTTATTGTAATATACCACCCCCGACTTCTATAGGTATACCCCCACCCATCACCAGGCTCGGTTTGTTATTTGTGCAGATCATAAAGCTGACTACTTTCTACTGCTGATGGTTGTTGATGTGCTGTGCCCAGTATGAAGGATCCTGCCGACAACCAGCTGTGGAACCCACCATAATATAAACTTTTTTTAAATAAAAATATTTTTTAAAAGTCCTATTGCGACTCCTCCTAACCTAACCAAATATTCACAGGACTTCTGTCATTTCTTATGCTACATTTCAGACTTTTCAATTTTTTTTTATGGTGGTTACTTTTCAAACTTTTTTTAAAAATTTGATTATTGCATGGTACTGGAAGAATGGAGAAGCCAGTACCCCCTAGTCCTCCTTCGGACTACTCCTGCTACGTTCTTCTGATCCTCTTATGACCCCCGCGGCCGCCCAAGTCCCTTACACACAACTCTTGATCTGGTCCCACAAATTCCACATTAAAACTGGGGGCTTAAGGCCTAGAACACTCTTACACTGGGTCAAGTATCGCACAACAGGCCACCTGAGTCTCACTTGATGACTTAATCAGTTTGAAAAGTAAACCCTTCATTAGTATCATTTTACAATATTACTCATACATCAACAGGTTAGGTATTGATACATGTACTTATAGGTAGGTTTAATTCTAAACCAAATGTGATCACATGCATAATCTCTTGTGTATTGTTTTCTTTTACGTAAATGTATCATGATAACTACTGGAGACTTGCACCACATTCAGATTCTTTTTCTTATTTCCATTTCTTAAATTCCGCTGTCCCTGACTAACAAGTAACATCGATCATCTATGTCAGGAAATACCATGAAAAATATTAGCAGGCAAAACGTACACAGCTATTTTAGAAACAATTTCACCCAGATCTGATTTGCATCTTGAGATTTGCCTTTGCCGGTGGTTCTATTATCATCATAGCGCTGATAAAAACGACCCCCTCTCTTCCTTTTCAGCAGCTCCGGTTTCAGAATTGAACTGGCTGTTCAGAACTTTAATGGGCCTGCCATGTCCTGAGGCCCCGACAATGGCAGAAACCCACCACGGGCCAAAGGATCCCGACCAGTACTGCTCACTTCAATTATGGTCAATTATTTGGTCGTTCCATTACTGACCATATCATTCATGAGCAATACTGAGATCTAAACATGGATTTTTTTCCTCTGAATTTTTAACAATCTTATTTGCTCCTTTTTCTTTTTTTGAATCTGTGAAGTTAAATTATCATAGGCTGACGATTAAAAATACTCAGGGTTCCTTCAAATTGTAGGTAACAGTACAATTATTCACCTGTATGCCTCATGTCGTGACTGAGTACATCGGTTCTCTGCAAAGGAGCTTGCAAACAAGTACCAAGATGCTACCCTGCAAACTTGAGACATTTTCTTTGCATACTGAAAAGAAGCCAGCAGCAAACTGTGAAGACACAACCCCGCAAAGTGACTCCTTGTACAGGTCCAGGTGATGGTGACATGCAACAGTTGTCTGTCTCCATTTGAATCCCTGCTAACTGCAAACTAAGACTTTGCAGACTCCCTGTGGGCACTTTGCAAAAGTGACATGCAAAGTAGCAGCCCTGCAAACTGAGCCCCATCGGCAAGCCCTGCAAAGAGGCGCCGTTAGTTTATCGGCGTCATCTTGCAGCCCTGCTAAAAGACTCCTGAACACGCTGCAAAGTGGGCTGCCAAGTTGTGCAAAGCAGCCCTGCAAACTGTAGAGCCCTAGGGACCAGCCTTGCAATTAAGTGCTAAATTCATAACTAGATGCGACGTTTTAGTAATCGTCGTCATTTTGTAGTCCTGTTGACTGCAAATATATACTTGATTGCTGTGAGTACATTCCCTTTGCACGGTATCCTGCTAAGTTTTGCACAGTAGCCTGCCAAGTTTTGCACAGTAGCCTGCCAAAACACCCTGCATATACTAGAGCCCCATCAGCGATCCCTGCAAACATGTGCTGAGACAGGGCAACAGGAGTCCACCTACTGGTCAGTGGCCGGGGCCAGACTAGTCCTTCCATGACCTAGATACCTCTTGCATAATAGTTTGAGCACCTAGCGGCCTTGGACCTAACTACAGTCTGAGCCATTGGTCAGTGTTTGCCGGCCACTGTTTGCAGCGTCCGGCCGGCTCACCTGCAGTCCTCCCGGTCAAACATTTGACCAAGGTCTTAGTGACCAGCCCTGGAGTAGTGGCCTACCGGTCACATAACCTCACGTGTACTACACGAGGGGTGAGTGTGTTGCCCTGCCGAGTTTAGCACTGGTGGAGAACCCAGTTTACATGGAGTGTGCTCATAGTAATAGTGAAGAGCTGGTCTGGCATTGTGGTATGCATTGGCTGTGTGTAGGATTCCTCCACAGGTGTATATCATATTGGACCTGATCTTTCTTTGTATTGAAAAGAGTCATCCTTCGATTGCCCCTTAGTATTTCCCAAGAAAGATCAATTGAAGGATTCAGAAAATTAGAAGGAGAACGACTTTTCTGGGCTACTGGGTACCAGCTATAGGTTATAGGTGTACACGCCAGGGACCAGAGGCCAAGAAAGTTCCCGGCATGCTACACTGATAACCTACTGATGGTACTCAGTGGTCCAGAAAAGTAGTTCTCCTCCTAATTGAAGATGTAACGAACAGAACAACTCTGTATTGAAAAGAGTTACATCTATAATTTTCTGAATCCCTCAACGGTTTTGTGGATATGTTGAAATATTTGTTATTACACTCTACGTGTAGTTAGGCTATTACATGTATATTTTTGGCTATCTTTCTGTTCCTATCAGAGAAATCAAAGACTGGTAACGTTTGAGTAGGTGTACCATTATTGAGTACACACTACTCCGCTGCACACCTAAACTTACACACTAACTATCTTGTATCCTATATCATGTATTTACTACTCCCCTCACCCAAAGAGACACCTAAAATGTATGTAAGCAAGCCACTCCCATTTTCTAACCTTGACAACTCTTAACGTTCAAACAATCAGTCCTAGGCTTTGACCTACATTACTATTAGACTTTCACACACATACAAATATGTGTTCTCATGGGATCCAGATCAGACCTGGTTAACCAGGTGACAATCTCGTCTCTTGAAGTCCCTGCCGGCCGTCTTGATCGCCTGTGTACCTGATAAGGCCACCCTTAAAAAAAAGTTTGTTTCCTGTCCACCGGGTGGGCAAAAATAAAGCCAGTCGGGAGGTCGGGATTTTTTTTTTTTTTTAATTTCTTTTTTCTTGTAAGGTTATAACTAAAATCTTTGTGGAAAAAAGAAAAAAAATCCAAAAACCTGAAAAAAATTCTCCAGTCGGCCCTTAATGTGTCAGTCGGGCGGTGGACAGGAAACAAACTTTTTTTTAAAGGTGGCCTAAGGGCTTTACGTCAAGACAAGTGCTCAAGATACGGAGCAGGGTCGGTTTAGAGATAACGGCGAATGACACGGTATCATCGTGTTTGTAGTGCATACCAATAACACTAAATGACTGTTATATTACATAGCCACTTACTTCGGTCGGCTACGTGTGTATCAAACTCTAGTACGATGGTTTGTTAGTGCTGGAGAACACTTCGCAAGGCAATTGTGGAGAGTAATTGGTTGATGTCGTTTCAGGAAATGTTTATGAGTATTTTTGTTTATGCGTATGATTCTTTGTGAATTATGTATTTCTTGTGCTAAAGTGTATTGTAATTCTAAGGTTAAGGATGATAGGTGAACAGCGTTCAAGTATTTCAATCTAACAACCTTCTGAGTGTATAGTTAATGAAATATTTTCCTAGCTATCAACTATAAAATGTTTGAATTTCCACTTTGTATTTACATTTATAGCTACATCCCTGAAAAGCATTATCTCTATTTTTCAAATACTTCTGTTTGCTTAGAGACACACTACACTTACTTTGTTTCACCATAAGCACATACTGGTTTGATCTCCATAATCATTCCAGCTGCTCCAACCTAACCGATTAACAGAACAATCTCAGAAACCATTCCCAAACTCTAATCCTTTCCTCCACCATTCTAACAATTACCCCCACCATTAGGACCTCAATGCTTGGCCCTATTATACACGTGGCCCTTTCTTTGGCGTTATTTTGAAAAGAAAACCAGGGGCGTGTGTGAGTGTATGGGGGTCGGCGCGGAGCTGTGACCTAACGAAATCACGTATAAGCTGGGCGCCATTGATTAGATTCCCAGCGCTCCCCGGCCTTATTGCACCGGAATAATATTGTTGCTGGCATTCCTTGGACTAACAAAGGCGCCCGTAAACAGTGCAAATCCCGACCGGTCGACGTTAGCAGTAAGAATATAGCACCACCCCCAACAATAGAAACTACAGCATGTGAGTTGTGGCGGCAGGGGGTTGGATTAATCAATGAATATTTCTATTAATCAATGAATATTTCTATAAATCAATAAATATTCTCCCCCTTTCCCATTATGAAGCAACACCATGTCAAGCTATCCTGTTACACCCCTGCTGTTTCAGTTGGGATTTTTACAAATAAAATCTGATTCTATTATCATCAGTGCTGCTGCTTGTCAATCTTGTCAGCTTGGTTTTCTGAGAATTGTTTCGGTCTAGCTGGGGCTGGGGCTGGGGTGGGTTCGATGTGGCGGCGGGGGGTGCGCTGGGGCTGGGGCTAGGGTGGGTTCGATTTGACGACAGGGGGTGCGCCGGTGGTAATGGCAGAGGCTGGGGGTCGTGTTAAAACAAGCCAGGGACGTGAGCGCTTTGTCTGCATGTTGTGTTAACTAAAGAGCCCGGTGAACTCTGACCCGAGGCGATCCCCAACAAACACAGCTTAACCCTGCCGACCCGGGCCCGGCCGGCCCGACAGAGTCAAGCCCAACATTGTTACCACTCCAAACAGGTTATATAAATTTCAATTATTATGTGTTCAATTCCTACACCACACATGAGAGTGGTTATGAAGAGGTATATACAGTTCAGAAACGCCATTTTTGGTCTGTGAACAAATTGGATCTTTATAAATGTTACGTAGGCTTTTTGACAAAGCGATATTGCTTAGACCTGGTGCTGCGTAGGCCTATTTTACATATAGGGACATGACTGGTCGAGTCAGAGTGTCTTATGTTGTATTACATTATGGTATTGGGATTAAACCACTGCCATGCGCCTTTTTCTTATCTCAAGATCAAAAGTCCTAATCCTATGTTCTCTCGTGATAATATAATTTATCTTTACAATTTGCACGTAGATCTGGCTTACCTGAATATTATTTCGACACATAGTATACATTCATACCAGGTAACAGGTAGATCATGAACATGTTTTCCCGTCTTACCACTTAACACACCTGTCTGTACATGTATGTTCATTATCACCCAGTTCCTGGTCCCTATCTCCTTCCAGAGACCTGTAAAGCCTCTATTCTCACATCCGAGCAGCCCTGCCAAGACCTGCCAAGCCTCTATGCTTACATCTGAGCAGCCCTGCCAAGACCTGCCAAGCCTCTATGCTTACATCTGAGCAGTCCTGCCAAGACCTGCCAAGCATCTATTCTTGCATCTGAGCAGCCCTGCCAAGCCTCTATTCTTGCAGCTGAGCAGGCCTGCCAAAGCTTGCTAAGTCGGTAACTTTGCCCCTCATGAATGCAGCTAATGCCTGCAAAGTCTCTACGTCCGTATCTGAGGAAGACTGCCAAGTGCTGCAAAGCGTCTTATTCCACATTTGATATTTGCTGTCAAAATTTTCTTACATTTGAGCAGCCCAAACAAGACCTGCCAAGCCTCTATTCTTACATCTTAGCCCTGCCAAGGCTTGCAAAGTCGGTAACTCTGCCACTCATGAATGCTGCCAACGCCTGCAAAGTCTGTAAGTCTGTACCTGAGAAAGACTGCAAAGTGCTGCAAAGCCTCTAATTCCACATTTGACATTTGCTGTCATAAATACCAATACTAATTCCACATGTTTATGTCCTAAACCTTTAATGAAGGTTAGCCTGGAATCCACTCAAGTATTCACTTGGAACATCCACATCTAAACACCACAGGATACGGTAACAGACCTAACGCAAACCCTGCGCCAAAAAAAAAGTCCTAACAACTTACGACGACACGCTGCAAATAAAAATCCGCCCTGCAAACCAATCAGGCGGACAGAGGATCGCGTGCGTCCAACAGATTGACTGCGCCCAAACTAGCTGCCTGGCCCCCGCACTCCCCTAATGATATTTACCGGCCGCCGCTACACGTATCAAATCAAAACCACTGCCGACTGAATATTCATTTGTACTATTTACCCGCAAACCTCCGGCGACATGTGCTATTGTTGGATCTGTTGGTGCTATTTCCACATATTTGTGTGTTGCTAGAGGTTGTATTCAAGTCGGGGTAAACGACGCAGTTAAATGTGTGATAATAAATTGGCAATAAATCTTGTGGGGGTAGCAGGTAGGCCACTGGAGGACAGGTTTCCTCCAGTGTTTCAACGTGTTTGAGGTTATATGATTGGATGTTGACCATCACTTGGATATTGTTTGGATATAACAGTCAAGTTCAATGTCAGCATACAAGCCCTCAGCCTGTGGATAGTTTTATTGCTAAAGCTGACTGCTATATGTAAACTTTTATATCTGAGGGTTGCTGTTATAGTTGGTTGGTTATTGGGGTTTTACACCGTATCGACAGCTATGGTCATATCACGGTGAGAACAAGGTCTTGACTTCTGTCTTTTTGATGATCGTATCTATGAAATGATCGTATCTATGAGAAGGTAGAGACCATACCCCTACACTTTTACCGAGGTAGGTGTTCTTTAATGTTGCTGTTATATCTACTTTTATATCTAAGGCTGGCCATTATATGGTATTATACTTTTATGTCTAAGGCTGATCATTACAAATATACTTCTGTAGCCAGAGGCTGATCGTTTTATGTATAAATACTTTTATATGGCCAACAACTATGCATACACTTTTCTATCTAAGGCTGACCGTTGTAAAATGTATACCTTTATATGTAAGACTGACCCTTTTACTACTTTTTTAACTCCTCCCCTAGAATAGAAGTAGGAACCGTTTCCGGGAGTGAGCTCTATATAGTACATCTATTTGAATAGCGAGTAGTATCATGTGACATTGTACAGAACAGGTATCCTGGACTGATCATAGTTCAGTTGGTAGACTTTGTCACACCCGTGCTTCTTTTTAAAAGCCAATCAAATTCTTTCAAAGGTGTATAAAATTACCATCCAGGAATGCAGGATTAAAAGTCCTGCATTCTTCCAACACCGTTACATATATTGACAAGAATGTTCCAATTTACGCAACACTTGAAATCAGGCCATTTCCAACAAGTATCTCGAGAGATTTAAACCATTTTGGCCGAGTTACATAAAATAGAGTATAGCCAGTTACGTGGTGCCCCTGACTATATATATATACACCAACCAAGGCCTAGCTTGTCGGTAAACCTTTAAAGTTGACAAACCAACAAGCCAGTGGGCCACCGTAGGCTACTAACCCCTGCTCTTACGCCTACCCTAAAGTACACTAACAAACGTCAAACAAGTGGGGCTACCTCAGAAGGAAGTCGCACCGTGGGAGCGTTGTGGGCTACACAGGGTCAAGAGGACTAGGTGTTAACCCAAACATGTTGGGATAGGACGGCTACTGGAGTTAAACACCCATGAGGGGTTTTGAGAATGAATGGTGCGTTAGTAAGGGGGTTTTGTTGATGGTCTAGTAGTGTTATGTTTCTGGTAATATTCAAAATAAATTTGACTCGAACTGAATACTTTATAATTGAACCCTTAATCTTAATACCATATTTTCTGGTCATTATCAATCCATGATCTAGGCCATAAGTAGAGATGTGAATTAAACCTGGGACATATGAAATAGCACTAGTGCTCAACCACCAATCTTATTGTTTCCAGGTAGTAAATATTTTTATCCATATTGGAGGTACATGCAAGAGTACAAACCAGCTCCCACTGAGACTAACATACGTCCTAACTTACAGTTCTAAAGCCTACATTCCACTAGGCGATTCTGCCTACCAACAACTTGCCATTTCTTTTTTTTTTTTCGTTTTCATTAAGAAAGCTATGCATTTTTCATACTATTCAAATGGGAATTTTAAGCCTTTTTTAATGATATGTAACATGTATGGACGATCCCTTATTCCCACAGGCAATTTATGTAAAAAAGAAAATCGCAAATAAAAATCGGCAAATGTTATCCGGCCTCAATGTGCTGGGTTAGGACTGGCCTGGCGGCGCCTCTGTATGGGTCAATACACACATGTAGGCATAGCCTAACGTGGCCAGGTAATTTCCTGGCCTATACGTCCACTGTTTGGGCCGAGCTACAATAACCGTGTGGGGATCTAACATGTGATTTGAGTGGTGCAACTTGAACCTGGTCTCTATATTTGAGTCATATACCTGTTGCACTAAAATGCTAAAGGGTAAAACTGATACACTATTTAGGTTACTTGGGAATACAATTTCGTAGTTTTGGTTACATTTGATTGTTTTCTTTTTTCTTTAAATTTTTTGGGTTTTTTCCCTGTTGTTTTTAAATATTAATATTTGTCTTTTAATCTATCTATCTTTTTTGGTCTTAAAATCTATTTCGAATTCTTAATGTTGGTCTGACAATGTGTTTTCTCATTATATCATTTTTTACTGCTGTTGGTGTATTTCCTTTAGCATCTATAAACAGATACTTGTTTTTTGTAACCATAAAGAAGGTGTCATGCTAGATCAGACCACTTTGAAGTAACCCGGTATAAGTACATATGGAATCAAGACGCAGGTAAAACGATGCTATTATTTAAAGATCAAATGCAGTCTGTTGTCTTTGTTGGCAATTTACTGGTGTCCTATATATATACCTTTACCTGCGTCAGGAACAAAATAGTCGGTGTATCATGTTATTTCTTAGCAAGCAACAGGTACATATAATCTCTCTTAATAATTCTTTTATAGGCCAAAGAAACATTATTTGAGTAGCCAGTGTCTGAGCGAACAATACTGCTTTTGATTGAAATTTACTTGATTGTTTTGAATTCATTTAACCTTGCCGAATAGAATTTGTCTATTTGGATCGACCACGTTATTTCCCACTGACTTTAAGATTATTTCTAAGGTCACAAAAATGGTCCTTACAATATGGATTTATTTCAACGAAATGTACATGCAACATCGCTATAAAAGCTGATGTATTTATCTTGATCAACTGTCAAAGCAACATTGCTATAATCATAACGTATTTATCTTGATCAACTTGGAACAGCAACAGCGTTTCCGGACCCTTAATCGCAGAAGTGGCTGATTGTATTAGGAACAATACAATCTCCACTTCCTTCTTGGTTCTGTCCCCGCTCGCTGAGGGTATGTCTGGTGATATGTAGGGGGCCAATTAGAGGACTGACTGGCCAACCCCAGGCCCCTAGACCCCATATGGTAGGCATTAGGTCGGATCTCTACACTATGACTGGGCCTAGGGAGGTGGGCAACAAAACAGTGGTACCGTATGCATTCTTATAAATACATCGGGAGTAAGCGTTTCCCTTCAGTATTATGTACCGTATTCATTCACATACATTCGTCAGGATACAGTAATGTTTCCCTTCCTTTTAGCATTACCATAAACCATCAAAGTCATCTGCTATTATATCTATTATCATTATTATGACGTTATCAAATCGATATATAATCATCAATCCTAAATGTGAACACTTAATATTGATTCTATTTAATTAGCATACTTTGACCTATTGTAACACTTCAGGTAAGGTACTTCCCCTCTCTCCCCCTTCCCTTCTACCCCATTTCTTTTTCCCTTTCTCCTGATAAATGCATCCTTTGGAAAAATAGACGCTATTCCTATCACATTTCAAGAGGTCACAGAAGCTCTTTCCTTACCCCTTCTTCACCCCTTTCCCTTTTCGTAACAATGCACTATTAATTTAACGATTCGAGGAATTCCTTATTCTTATTGCCCATATTCTAGGACATGTAAATGTACCTGTGCGATATTGAAGACATGGATCATTATACAAATACTTCCACAGTCTTCACGGATTTCCCAACGTACGCCATTCCACCATACGTAACAGTTAATGGTCTATTCAATATCAAGGTGTCTCATGTTTCATAGACCGTCCATTATTCTCGAGTTCCCCAGTGCTGTATTTATTCTGGCAACTCCGGTTCCATTCAGACCTACTACTTCGGATACATTCCAAAGGTAATCTAGTGAAGGGAGCAGAATTGTGTCTTTTCATTGGGACCTGATGTAGAAATATTTGGTAATTCAGGTAACCAACAGCCGCTTGTTCATCAATTTGTCTCTTTTTAATATTATCAGATAACTCAGGCGAACTCAATTTTTTTTTTTTTTCAGTGAAAGTGAGGAATCAACCCGCGCCTGCATTCCCCCCCCCCCTCCCTTTTTTTTTGTTTTTGATTTTGTTTCTTTTGTTTCACTTTCAAGTATAAATACACTTTATAGGAGTCAAAGAATGGTCGCGTGTAAACGTATAGATGACCTATAAGCCGAAAAGGAGGGTTTACACCAGTAAAAACTACCCCTATAGCGGTAACCACACACAAGTACACCCAATCTGCGCCGAACATTATCTTACACTTTTTACCAATGTAACAGACCTTTCTCAGTCCCAGAGCATCGCAGCAGCAGAGTGAAACCGACCCTGTACCTTGGGACAACGTCTGCCATGTTAATAACGGCCGTGTCCTGTGATAACGACCTCTGAGAGTGAGTTAGTGAAAGCAGTTTTACACTACACGACTTGGGCTGTGACATAGGTGCGATACGATATTAGACAATTTGCGTATATGTGTAACAATGAACTTTATCCCTCATATACAGGGTACCAACCGAAATTCCATTTTCAAATTCCCTGTGTTTTCCCTGAGATTTCCCTGTCTTGTGGCAATTTTTCCCTGTGTCATATCCAGCAAGTTGTAATTCAAAACCCTCTGTGCGCAGACAAAATTTGGACAACCCCAACAACAAAACGTCGAATCCCTAATATATTGAGAATCAGGAATTTCAGAACCTGGCCAAATGAAATTTCCTGAGTTTTGGCAAAATTTGAAAGTCCCCTGTTTTTTCCCTGTCAGAGAATCTTTTTTTTGCCATTTTCCCTGTCTTCCCCGTTACATATAAGTATGTCTTCTATGTGACGTAGTCATATCTGATCACAGCTCAAGTCGTGTAGTGTAAAACCACCTACAAGGGGTCGGCGGTACTATCACTACCTGGACAACATACCTGTGGACACCTGAGCGTTGATAGCCCTTATCAGCCACCAAAGGCGTGTGTTATCTACGTGGGGGAGATAGTGTTTTAGACAGGTACGATCGGGTTATTACTGTACGTACGTATGACGACATCCGTCATAAGGGGACGAAAGGGGACACCTAAATGGTAGGGGCATGTCGACTTGCACGCGGTTAGTGCTTCTTACTGTCCCCTATCCCCTTCACTGACTCGATAACTCAGGTTTCTCTTTTGTTCTTGGTTAAAACTGGCAGAAACCATTCCATTTACGTTCATATTTTACTGTTATTCACGTCAGAGATCTTTCATTTCTTTTCAGGCAAGTTGCCGTTATGTTTCAAGTGTAAACTGATAAAATATTGAATAACTCCTTGTTATTAAGCTTGAGTGTAAAGTGATAAAATATTGAATGATTCCTTGATATTTTCATTCTTATTTATCAGATAAGTAGATTAACTTTTTTTTTTCATACAAAATCTTAAGGTGGTGACGATACGACAAAGTGTCACTGGAGGTTAGCAGTGCACATACATCAATTGCCCATGCATTTAAGCAATAACCTTCAGGCCACCCGGGGGGGCAAAGTTTGTTTCCTAGCCAGCGGGCGGCCAAAAAAAATAAACTATCACGGTCAGATTTTCTTCCTTCTATTTTCTCCTCCTAACAATTTCCCATAACCGTACCTCCTTCCATATCCCTCAGGTATACACACACAAAACGTGCCTATACATGTAGGTCCCAGATAGGGGCAATAATACAGAGCTGTGATGACGGGGACAATGACCATCGACGTGCCTTCTGCACCAAGGTATGGACGGGGAATACCTGCAGAGCCGGGGAACCGACGGCCAATTGAACTCCACATCAATCAACTTGTTGTCAGCCCCCCCGACATGGTTTCTGGGTAACCCATACTGTAACTACGGGGTGCGGAGATCTTCTGGGAAATAGGAACCGACATGGTCACCTTATGTAGGATTTGAAGCGGTTTTCTTTACCTATTTCTTTCATTTTTTCCATTTTTAATGAATTTGTTGTTTTTTTTTTTGCTTTTTCTTCATGGCATTTAACTGAGGTTCCAGCCTATTCTAGTTTTGAACACTCACAAAGTATGTACGAGTTACGACAGGTTTTTATTGTAGTACCGACCTGCAATAGTCAAGAATGTATCAAAGGGCTTAGACTACACTTGTATTTAGATTCTATCCCATTATATCGGCATCAATAGAACCTACTCTGCCACTCCAAAGAGCAGTAAAAAGTGTGAACTCTGGCCGTATATATTCTCCCCCAAACAACAGCATCGCTGCCATTTTCCTACTACCGAAGAACATGTACATGGGATATATAGATTCCCATGCGCCCAAGCTCAAAGTGCCAGGATCTAGGCGCCTATGGGAGTGCGAAATCTGGCCGTATATATTCTCCCCAAAACAACAGCTCCACTGCCATTTTCCTACTACCAAAGAACATGTACATGTATTGGAATATAGATTCCTATGCAAAGTGCCAGGGATCAAGGTGCCTATGGGAGGAGGGTTCACTGCGCCGACTCGCGAAAGAGGTGTATAGCCGTAGCGCTAATCAGGTGTGATTTATTGACATGTGTAGTAAAAACAGGGCCCTGTCTGATAAGGCCCTCTCCTGGTGGAGTGGTGCCCCTCCAGGGCCCTGAGCACCGGCCGTTTCCCTCTCTCTGGGCCTTCTGATCGGCCCTTTGTACGACCACTATACCGACTAGGCAGGTCCCACCATCTGTTTTTTTCCTTTTTCTTTTAGATAGTTTTTAGATAGTGGATAGTTGCCTTTCGACTCCTGACATTATTACTTAGACACTTGACAGGGTACCAACCGAAATTCCATTTTCAAATTCCCTGTGTGTTCCCTGATATTTCCCTGTCCCACGGCAATTTTTCCCTGTGTCATATCCAGCAAGTTGTTCAAACTTGAAATCCTCTGTGTGCAGAAAAAATTTGGACAACCCAACAACAAAAAGTCGAATCCCTAATATCTTGAGAATCAGGAATTTTAGAACCAGGCCAAAAGAAATTCCGTGTTTTTCCCATCAGGAATTTGTTGTTGTTGCCAATTTCCCTGTTTTCCCTGTGCAGTTAGCTGTTACACCGACTTTAAAACTACACATCTGCTTTCACTATTAATCAAATTGTAATATTTTGAGTGCACTTTCACCCACTAGTTTCGGTGATCAGCAATGTAGTTCCTGTTTCTCTGATTGGCTGAAAGGGAGCCCTCATATGACCTATATTCTGACTCTGCCAGTAGTGTATATGGGATGGGGTCTTAAACTTATACTGACGTAATGCTGATCTAAACAGTTTGCTATAGACTACGCTTCCTGGGTTATTCAGTACTATATAGGTAGGTAATGTATGAATTACTACAGGGATGAGAGTCAAGAGGGCAACAGAAACCAATGTAGGAAAAAAGCCGATATGGTATTACTATTTATTTACTTCCGCTTTCAGAATCTATTTCTTGTACAAGTTTGACCAAGGTGTAATGTTTTATAACTCTCTGATTAGATGATATTTGTGCCACTTTTCGACCACCTCAGCAGCCTCTTCCATGAAACCTGGATTTCAGAGAAAATCTGAAAACTGACATCCATGTAATAAGCAGAAGCCTAAGCCTATCAGTTCCTTCCTGGTGTTGTTCGCCTTATAGGACGATACGGTTATGAGCATTTCAGTGATGCTGAGAGACTACGGCTTTATGCATAAGTCTATTACTATATGAAAGGTCAAATTCGGCTCCTATAGTATTACCATACAACTTTCATATAAATGATGACCTTTTCACCGGAAGCATCTGTGTGTGCGGTACCAAATGAGTAGGGAGCTTCTCATTGGTCCATTTGATGGGAGGCAGAAGGCAGTGGATTCTACCTGAATGGTCTCTGACATCAGTTAATGACGACATCAGTTCATTACATCAGTTTACTAGGAGGAGCCTGGCTCTTTGCAAGAAAACCAACCTGTAAACCAATGGTAACTTTTGTGATTCATTATCTACTATGATCAGGGTTCCCACACATTTTTGAAAATCAATTTAAGACCTTTTTAAGACCATTTTAAGACTAAACATCTGAAAAATTAAGACCTATCGACTGCGTGCAAAGACAATTTTCAGAACATTTTGTATGACATAAATTTGAAGTAATTGTGCTTGTTTGAAAGAAGGAATTTAAATGTTCAAGGTGACTTCATTTTAACTTCTCAAAAAATCAATTTAAGACCTTTTTAAGACATCTAGCTTCAAAATTATCGAATTTAAGACCTTTTTAAGGCCTTAAATTTGAGAAAATCGATTTAAGACCTTTTAAGACCTGCGTGGGAACCCTGATGATTGATCTCTGGTAGATGGCTACCTCTGTTTGTTACCAACTATGAATATACCCATTAGGTAACACCATTGCGCATGTACAGTGACGTCTTCCGGGGAAGGTGTAATATATGGATAAAGTCACGTGCGAATACATGATTTGACACAAATATACCAAATAACTATTTTTTGGGGCAGGTCACTGTATTCTTCAAAATTTCAGTGTAATCATGAATAACTCATAGATGAAATTCTAGTGTAATCGTTCGTGGCACACTGTAACATGTCAAACTCATATGATAAGTTTCAGTGTAATCATACGTGCCACCTTTTGTAATCGTACTTGACCCAGTGTGATGCAGGCTCCACTCCTCAAACCAATGCTATTATTCCAGTACTCTATGCAAGGTTTGTATGTACCTGCAGTTCAACACAACCGACCAAGCCGCACAGCAAACAGATGATATTCTCCACACATCAAAATATGCTCTATGTTGTCACTGGGGGACATAGTCAAAGACTGATGAGATTAGGGTAGGGGGAGGCCACCCAGAGACTAAGTCATAGTCGCTGGTTAGGGGGCAATCGGTGCATCCACATCAGTGATTGTTATCATGTGCAAAAAGATGAACATGTGTAAGTCAACAATGACAGAGGTACAAGGTACTCGACAAAAGGTGAGAGTACTCGTACACAAAATATTATTGCACTTTCCTTATAGATATGATATCTAGGAATAAATTTGCCCTTCCTGGATATACTATTGCACTTTCCTTATAGATATGATATCTAGGAATAGATTTGCCCTTCCTGAATATACAAATTACAATCAATCCATTTTGATATCTTTAGATATCATTTCTAGGTTTCTTAAGAATACACGATGAAAAGAAAGTGGTTTGTTAAGGAACACATTCTTCCCATTCTATAGTCAATACCAATGCCTTGTCACATCGATTTACGGATAACAAAGGCACCCTTTTTTAACCAGACAAGAACAGCATGCAAGAGAATGCTCAAATTTCCTCATTATCTTGTACCCTTCTTAGTTAACATTCATTATATCCCCCACAAC
This sequence comes from Lepidonotus clava, assembly GCA_936440205.1. Lineage (NCBI taxonomy): Eukaryota > Metazoa > Annelida > Polychaeta > Phyllodocida > Polynoidae > Lepidonotus > Lepidonotus clava. Next base: position 15,582,829 of record OW387138.1, read on the forward strand.
AATGTCAATGCCTTGTTTCTCCCTACCTGCAATACAGTAAGGACATCTCACCTGTTCACCCCCCACCCACCTTCATCAGGGCCTACCAGGCGGCAGGTGCCAACCCACTCCCACCAGGTGAGAGAGCTGGTGCTACCTGATTACCTGTGGACCTGATGGATTGGCCAGGCAAAGTGCACGGCTGGTCTCTGAGGGCTGGAGGGGTGAGGGGAGGGAATGGGGACCAGAGTGGTGTCAGGAGATCCTATAACCCCCACTCAAAGAAAATGAGTTATGATGTGGAGGTTGGTTTGTTGGAAGCCTGATACTGCCTGGTTTTCTAGCTGGGTGAAATGTGTTCCAGGTATGCCTTTGTTCTGCCTTTTTATTACATATAAGTGCAACTTCTTTGTCGTTTTTCTGTGGTTATTTTTCTCTTTTTGTGTGTGTGTGTTTATGTTTTTCGTCTTTTAAGAAAACCAATCTGATATTTCACCCCTCAGAATCAGAGGTAGCCTGTTTTCATGTTCGGTATAAGCAAATGAGTTATGATTTGCAGGTTGGTCTTTGTAGACATCTGATATTGTCTGTTTTTCTATATCGGTAAAATGTGTGCTGCATATATATGCCTTTGTTCTGTCTCTGTATGTTATGTATGCAACGTTCTTTTTTAGATATACGATCCCGTCCTCTCCTGAGAGGGGGCAATTCGATTCTATTTTATTTACATTTCGTGAAGCTGGATACAATGAGGCAGTATTTAGGAAGTCAAGTAAATTTACCTATCAATATTCTCTACGTTATCTTCCTAATATAGCCGGCCAAATTACAGTGTCACACTTTTTCTTACAAACCAGCATTTCCAATTTTCACACAGTTCCCATATTAGGAGAGGACTCAGCAATTTCCACGTAGATCCCATAAATAATAGGTGTGGACATACATGCAAAGGCCCCTACTTCATGCCCAATATCCCTCCCATCAGCATACTAATTTAGCCTGCTTAGACCCAGACACCTGCCATACACCTAGTCACCAAGATGGGAGATTTTCTAAGAATCGCCCCGGCTCAGGCCGTAAGCCGGTCTATCAGCGAGCGATCGGTGGGGCATTTGAGGGGACAGGCAATGGATCGCATCCCTTTCACAATGTCCTAAAGCTGTTTTCACAGAGAGCCTATATATAGCATTGACCCAGTGCCCAAGTCCTAAGCTGGTGCATGTGGGGGTGGGGATAGGGTTTGGGGTATATGTACGGTTAAAGCGATCTCTGGGGTGAAACGGTTACGGTGCCGCTACCATCCCAAAACAGACACACTCTAGGTTATTATCTATATACCACAAAACATCTTTTAAATCTAAAGCTAAGCTGCTAGAGAAGTATAGGAAAATATCTACCTATCGGTTAGAGATATAATCCTCTAACAATAGTAATCTTTAGGCTATAGGTTAAAGTATATCACCGGGACCTTAACTTAACCTGAAATTGCCTCCCCACCTTCATACCTAAACTACAAAACCTTTTCCCCATACCCCTTTATAGTTTGCCGACTGACAACCAATTATTTCTACATTAGGCAACCAATAACTGCAATTTCTACCTGCCCAATATGCAAGATTGCATAGCTTTGATATCCAATGCTTTGAACATACCAGAGAACCTGGGATAACCCGAATACTGGCAACCCCTAGTCATCAAACTGACAGGCTTCCTTGCGTGTAAACAACCCCCTGGTTCATCCACGCTCTGTTTCCCTGGTCTCTGCCCCTGCATGGGCTTTGGGCCCTAATGACCTTGTGGGTATTAAGGGTAGAAGGGCCTTGGATGCTAACTCGGCCTATGTGGGTCACACAGACGAGCCCCAGTGGCCACAGCTGACTGTGTTCCCTGAAGGTCATGACCGGTGATCCAAGGCGAACCGAACCCGACATGCATGGGCGATTCATTCAGGGTTTTATCCTTTTTTTTAATCCATTTTTCCAAATCTTTCATTTATATCTTTTTAAGTAATTTACTTTTTTTAATATGTGTATTTTTTGTCTTTAATCCAATGTCATTTCTTTAAAAAAAAAAAAAAAAAAAATCATGATTTTCTTCCACTAGAGGCCTATCATTATTAGCCTGGCTTTCAGGTGATGAATTTGAATCCATCGTCATGTGGTTCATAACGTTTTTTTTCTCTTTTATGAAACCAAGATTGGTAACACCACATAGCTGGGATATAAGATAGTTGGGTATCAGCCATAGAATATCAGGGTAGCATGCTGGCAACCAGTGAATGAGAAAGCTACCTACGTGTACGCTAACAATTAACCTCTGTCCGGCACCAAGCGCCTCACAAAAGTTTTTAATTGTTAACCATTAATAGTACACCCCACATAATGCCCGTTGACCTGGGCCCCCTACCACTGACGACCTGTTGCCATGCTGGTCGGTCATCAGGTGAGTCCCATACCCGACAACTCACCTGTTTCACGTCCTGATGACGCCACGTGGGTTAGAACAGGTAGCACCAGATGACTAGGGTTACCACTTATTATTTGGGTTTAAACACCTGTCTTTAACTTCGAGTAGGGTTTGAATTAAGTGAACTTTCGGCTAGCTGATAAACCTGTGTGAATTGTATGTTTGTTTGTGGGGTTAGTTTAACGTCCGGCAAACCCTTCAGGGTTCTTTTACCAGACTGCACAAGGTAAAGCCTTTCAGCTCATTTTATGCCACAGGGGCGGTGACCGAATCTATGAAATGAGGTGCATATTTGTAGCAGTGGGCCCCAATGCCCTCTTAATAGGACCTGTGTGTAATTTTACATCCCTTGACTATGATGATAATTCAGCAATTTTTAGCTAGGACAGAAAGCTGTTCGTTCATGATTTGCCGTTTACTTGAACCAAATAGAGAGATGTTTTAAGGGGGGCAACAATGGCAGAAATGTAAGTGGTGTCACACTTCAAGTCGGATTCCACTGATTCACAAGACCAGCGTTGTCACCACTGCATCACCCCAGATCTACTGCATGGTGAGGGCCTTTTGTAATAAGAAAGTTTTATGGGGGACATGGGACTTCCTAAGAAAACTTACTATTCTACATCAAACGTCTGGCCGAAAAAAAAACACAATTCAGGGTCACTTCATATAACCTTTTATATATGGCCCTCTATGTTGGTTTATAATCCCACAAATTTACCAGTGCTATCACACACCCCTCAAATATTGAACAACGTCTGAACCATAAAGACCCTCTAAAATGCTTCACATCAGAACCATAAAAATGCTTGATATCAAACAGAAAATACAAACAACCAGCCACAAAAAGTGACTCGAGTCTCCTCAGGTTCACAGCGGAAGTGGCTCAAGTAGCCATCTTGTATCGGCTTTTATCAGCGAACTGTTGATTAGTCCTTCCATGACCTCGCTAACTCTTGCAAAATAGTTTGAGTGACTAGCGGTCTTGGATGGAACTTCAGTCTGACTGTTGTTGGAACTTAAACCAGTCAAAGTCGCTGGTCTCAGGCCCGATAACGGCGCAGATTAGAGAGCCGATCACTACCGCCGGCACCCAGTTCAAGTAACCAATGCTAATGGCTTTGGCTGAGAAAAAGGTACCGAGTTGGGGGCCTAACTTTGTGTTGGGGGAGTGGAGAGCTGAGGATTGACTGGTGTGGGGCCAACAAAGTGAGTAACGGGTGGAAACAAGGGGGTCTATAATGATTTTATTTCCTATGCTTGTATTCCATTTGGCGATTCTGACTATCAGAATGTTGATTTTTTTTTCTTTCTCTTTCTTTTATTTTTTCTTTAATTTTCACTAGGAATAATGAAAGAACACATACATGTTACAGATCATTTGAAAGAGAATTAAAAAATTCTCATGAACAGTGATCTTATGAAAACATTTTCTCATGATCTTATATTTCTATCTTAAAACGCCTGTGAACATATCTTATTCACTATGCCGATTTTTCTCAAATCATTATAAAAAGAAATTCATTTTCTGAAATAACGAGTACAAATCGACCAGTTGAACACAACCTTTCTGAACCAGAATCAAAGCAGTTTTGACCGACTTAAGCCGGGTCGCTATGATAATCCCAAGTCCGTGATATACCTGCTTGCCCCCCTCCCCTCCTCCTCTATACTAGACTCCCTGCTGGACCCCCTCCCCCTCTATAGACTCCCTGCCGTCCGACCCAGCTAAGAGCGGTACTAGTCAGCATTGGGGATATCAAGGCGTCCTGTGTGTGGTGCGTGTGTGTATGTGTGCCTTATCGATACCTACCTTTGTGTGTATGCCATTACCACAACCTCCACACCGACCCACATAAGTGTATTGGTCTGAATAGGCAGGTATTCTAGTGTCATATTTCATATTGTACAGTCACTCAGATAGAAGATTACAAATCTGCTACTTATTTTTCTATGTTTGTGTATAATGTTCTACGGCGTAGAATTGCATGTTTATGTTTTAACCGGCACATTTCTTCGGTGTATAGTTGTACGTTTATGTTATATCAGTTATATCTGAAGTGTGACCGAAATGCGATAGCAGTGCCCTAACCCTAAATTTTTCAATGATGCAATGTAATTTATATTGTGTACTGCCTGTGTGCCAATAGAAAGAAGTTAGTGATTTTTTTTTGTTTTTCATATTACCCAAATCTATCTCAGACTAGGCCTAAGAATGCACATTGGGAATATAGTTAACAGTCATAGAATACTTATTCTGTGACAAGTGTGTAATAGGTATCAGAAATGTTGCTGAACTCCACTACACTAGCTATAATGTGCTACTAACCACCTTGTTATGAGCCAACCCACTCAGAGTCGAGTGATAATAGCAGGCGCCCACTTGGACAGTCTAGTGATAATACAGTCTGTTTTATGTACTGCTAACCTGGGTTTATCATTGATAAATAGGCATTATAAGTGGACCACTACCTTTAGCATCTCTGGCCGGGCAAGGTCTGGACAACTAGCAGTAGAGGTAGTAGTAGTAGTAGTGGGCAGTTGTTTCATCATCACGTGTGCTCGCTTGCTCCCCCACCCCTCCTCCAGCGTCAAAAAAACATGGGTCACTTTTTAACCAACCAACTACAGCACTAGTGGACATTACTAGCCTCCTCCAGGGCTTGGGGGTTGCCCGGAGACGGCCAGTAGTACTGACCACTGGTCAGTCAGGCAAGTGGTGGCCCTGAGCCAGGAGGTAGTGGTCAGTCTCATATTGTACAGAGCCTGGTCCCTCACCTGTTGTTAGTGGCTGGAGGAATCGATCATACCTGAGCGGGGACTACCTGTGGCGGTGGGAGGAGAAGGAGAAGGTGGAGGTGGTGGTGGAGGGGAGGGGGACCCAGTGTTTTAGTACTACCGTAAAATCCCAAATTTAAGCTGCACCATAATTTCTGGTTTATATTTGGACCTATTTTTTTGAGATTTTTTTTCATGAAAGCCATTGGATTCAAGCTTGGGTAACCCCTAATTTAAGCCGCACCCTTATTCAGGGATGTAAGTCAGGGTTAAGGAAAAAATCTGAAACCTCAGAGAGAAAATTAAGAATAATCTTAAAATGCTATAAAAAGGCACGTAAAGAATTCATTTCAAAAATTTTAATTTGAGGTGGTGATGTGAAAAAATCTGAAATCAGACTAAAATTTAAAAACTTACATCCCTGCTTATTAAGTGGAGGCCTAATAGGCTCTAATTTAAAAAGCTAATCCTTAATTAAGCACATCTTAAATTAGGGGTTTTACGGTACATACAGGAGGAGCCCAGGTGTGTATTAAGAGACCCTGTAATACGCGTCCTCCAGGCCTGGCAGCTGAAATAAGAGCCACTTGATCAGCTGCCTCCGCGGGCTGCCAGTTCTCACCACACCCCTCTATAGTAGTAGACTGACCACGCACTAACAAGCTGTCATAATACTAATACAGCTAACGAGCTACCATAATACCAAATACTAATGTTAGCGGTAGCAATCTGTGCTTCTGCACATTCACAGGTATGCGTTGGTTTTCACTTTTTATTATAGCGGTCATGCTGGTAATTGACTTTTCTACTTGTACCTGGCAGGCAGGCTAAGTGTCAAGAATCTGTGTAAGGACACCAAAGCGTGATTTTGGTTGAGATTCATACCGCTCTAATTATTCATAATTGGATTATAATCGTTCTCCCACGCACAAGTCCCAACCCCACGTGGATTTGTCAACAGAGTTCAACCTTATCAGAATTGACAATCTCTTAAGTGGGAAGGATTTAAACATTACCTGAATCTATAGGCTAATCTCTTCAGTGGGCAGATTTAAACCCATTTTCTCGGAATAACAGTCAGTTTAGGCCCAATAATACATATCGGGCTCGCCATTTCCGAACCATACTGGGAATACAGATTTCTAATCAGGCCCCACCACCACCAGTGGTGGTGGTGGTGTTAGTGGTGCCGAGGTCGCCATGGATACAGGTCCCTCATCAGTCGTTCACGGTTCGCTGCTCCAGGGCCGGGCTTGTCGGCGCCCTTATATCAGGGGCCCTACCCGGACTGAATAACAGGGTGCCCTCCGCACATAGACTGTAGATACGACCAAGTCCACTAGGTGCTCAAACTAGTGTGTAAGAGGTAAGTAGGTCATGAAAGGACTATTCCACCCCGATGGCTTTGGGACTCAGTTGCTTACTATGTGTACTGCGGGCCAGGTTCAGTAGAGATCTAGGCCGTGTAGGCCCAGATACACGCATGCAACTGGCACAGATACATAGATATATGGAGTCAACTAGTAGATACACATGAAGTAAACAAGCATAGACACAGCTGCGAATCCCATGTCCAGCGTATTATCTTGGGGCTACCATCTTAAATGTGGGGAAAAACATGTTCATGAGATATTTGGGCAAATGGCATTTTATTGGATGAGCAATGGTTATCTTATCCAACCTCGACAGTTGAGGTCATCCGAGGGCGAGAACTATACCTTTCCTCTATTTTCTGTCTTAGCTGATTTTCTCTTAGATGGAATCACCCTATGTTAAAATCCCTACATGATAAAATCCCAAAATCCAATCTCACAAACTTGAGATCATGAGTGCCCTCTATTTATTTCAAATATTCCCATGTATATGCACATAACATTGCTATCTGGCTGGCCGGCGCACCTGAGAATTTATTCTTTGCGTGTTGCTGTCCCCCAACTCTCCTGTAAAAGGACGCTACATGTTGAGGTGTCCGCTAATGTACCTATACGGCCCTCATTACAGGTGGGCAGGTCAGCCCCACACAGGTAGGGTCATAGTGGAGACAGGTAAGGGTCAAAGAGGAGACCGACCGAACCTACCCCTTCACAGGTTGAAACAGGTGGAATATGGAGGGAAGACGACACATGGCGACATCCTCAGTGCATTTGCCTAAATACTATCCAATCAATCTAACATTTTTCCACTTTTTTTTATTATCTGCCCTACATAGCGTATATTTTCACTTCTATTTCTGATCAGAAATAGGTCCATCCTAAGCCAATTTGTGGTAAAGAAGTGTATCACAATAGCATAGGTGTAACTCTAAGAGTATTCAACACGTTGACAACAAATGTTTCTTCCCTCCAGTGAAAACACATGATAAAGGTAGTCAATAAGTTGACCCTGGATGGCCCCGGTATAGGGGCGACAAGTGTCAGTGACCCTACCCAGTAGGTCCTATATGTAAAAATATCCCGACCTGTTAGGGCCTTGATACAGGTACCAGTGCCCCCATCCGATAGGTCCTAGATATACAGTTGTCTGTATCCCTACCTAAGAGCCTTAGAGGTCATGTCCCTACCTAAAAGCTTTTGCGCCCTTACACCCAAATAGATTCAACTGTCAGTGCCCCTACCCTAGAGTCCTAGATGTATGTGTCCCTACCCAAAAGGTCCTTGATACAGCTACCAATGCCCCTACCCAAAAGGGCCTTAACACAAGTGCCCCTACCCAAAAGGGCCTTAACACAAGTGCCCCTACCCAAAAGGGCCTTAACACAGGTGTCCCTACCCAAAAGGGCCTTGACACAAATGCCCCTACCAAAATGGCCTTAACCCAGGTGCCCCTACCTTGCTGAGCGTGGAGCCGGGTCGCCGCCGGTGGGTGATGGTGGGCCGTAGACACAGGCGCTTGGCGGCGGCGTCGTAAGGGCCGACCGCCGCCGCCGCCGCCGCCGTCTCCCCGGCCAGCATGATGGCGTACGACCGCCGAATCTTGAGGCCGCCCGACCCTCTCGTCGTCGTTAAGGGTCGCGTCGTCGCGTGGTCCCCGCGTCGGGGGAGCCCGCTACTCCTTTAAGGTACTGCTACTCCGTTCTCCTCACGCGGGATCTCGCGTGAGTTAGTGTCCCTTTTTTACTATTAACTACAAACTTGGATCTGTCGGGACTATTGTTTTCCTGGATGATAATGGGAAGAATTGCACAGACCGGAACCGGAAGTGGCCGTCTGGCCGCGCCCTGCTGTCCTCCGTTCGTCGCTGTCGGCGCGCCGCATCACTTCCGGCGCGGCGGCGCGACCGGAAGCGACGACGACGACGACCAACAAGACGTCGACGCGGGGGCGCCGGACCCGACCATGTGCGAACGAGCGAGAGTTGCCTCTCTAGTGAGTGAGTGTTGATGTTACGCCACTTTCGTCGGCGGCTTAGCGTCTGGTTGCGATTTTAGACCACACGAGAGGATCCAACGCCGTCCCCTGTGGGTTTCCCTATGTTAGAAGGGTCTGTATATTATTAAACTCTAATCTCCGTGTGTGTTGAGTGGAGTGGTCCCAGTGACCACGACTCAGGACTAAGACTCCGGGGATCCCCTACTCAAGGGCCCGTTACTGGCAGGTGACTGGAGCTCCCCAAGGACGTGCAAGTATGTGGTGATCAGATCACGTCTGGTGGTTCACGCTATGATAAGTCCTCCTCCAGTGCCTCGGAATCCCCACTGAGTGGCCGTGAGGTCTATAGGTAGGTATGTACAGGTGGGGAAGGTCTATGTACAACAGGTAGGTGGGGGCAGAAGGGAGCAGACCGCCTCACTCACAAGTCGACTTGTAGGGAACAACTGAGGCAGCAGGACCTCATGCCTTCACCAATATCCCAGTCGTCACTGGTAGTATCCACTACTGCCTACTGGAGTACCAACCAAGCACCACCACAGCCGTCTCCTGGGTCCTGCCGCTCCGACGGCCGTCCACACTCTACTACTAACACTACTACTGCTCCCTGTCCCTCCAGGCCGCTGTCGAGTCCCTCCGGGCACGGCCAGGAGGAGGTAGAGCCAGCGGTGGCGCTGCAGCTACAGGATGGTAGTAGTAGTATAAATAGTGCTATGGAACGTGTCCGGTCCTGTCCACTACCACTGGTCGGGAGGTAGGTAGGTAGGTAGGTCGGTTGGTCGCCACCCACCGCTACTACTACCTCCTGGGTTATTAGTTAAGGCCGGTAAGTCCCGGCAGGCCGATATGGGTCTGGCTTCAGGTGGTGGGTAGTAGTGGTGTCTACCTCTATGACTCAGGCCGTCCCACTAGCCATTGTCAGACCGCTATGATAGGATCGCCCTATGCTGGTTGGTGGCAGTGCTATGGGTGGGTGGTATGGGTCGGGAGGGCGGGATCGGAGCAGGTAGGTACGTATATACTATACACAGGTTCCCCCTACCTCCACTGCCCCCCAACACAATCCTCAGAGTCCCCTTAGCAGGCTTTGTCCTCCAATATCCGCTCTTGACTGCGTGGTGGATCCATACACGCCAACAACAACTCCAGGTGGACACACACACAGAACACAAAACAAGTTCCGCTGAAATCTCCGTCCGAATCGCCTGGCGCCAACTTGTATAGATTTCCTACGCGTGAACTATAGATTTTCTATCCGCAAACGCGTCGTTTAACACTTACAGAACTGTTCTGTGTTACTGTCCACCACTGATAGTACCTGTTGGGAGGCCCATAACCTTGTTCGTTGTTGTCAGGCGGCCGGAGGAGTGGTGGTAGTAGCCATTACCTCCGCTTGTAATAATGTATTGATCTTTGGTCGGCGTTGTGCGTTGGAAGGTAGTACAAAGCGAATGGGATTCCTCTCATAATGATATGCGCTGTGAAGTGCTATCTAAGTGGGGCACGGCTTGAGATAACGCCCTCTCTGATCAACTGTCCAAGGGTCCCCCACTTCTACTCTCTCCAGATCCACCCAACTCGTTCATCGTTAACGTCTAGGCACTCGAAACGCGTGGCAGGTATATGCGACGCCAAGAGATTGGTCCAATCTTTCCATATATATATAAATATACGGGGTCAGTTGGGGTATGAATATACATACGTTATTCGGGGTTTTCGGGTCTAAAATTAACCCGTACCCTTTGGTCGACCTTTCCACGCTCGGCTGCCCCGGCCAACCTCTATGTTGAGTGCTCTGGACCGTGACCGCGGGAAATCCCGGGTGTCAGTGATGAAGATATGGAGTGGTAACAAAGAGCACATCGTCATGAGAGGAGCAGAAACGAGCGACTCACTCAGTGTATCTGGGAAAGCCCCCTTATTCAGAGAATTGCTGGATTGCCAGATAACATATTTCCTTAATTGAGGATTGGGATCGGTGAGAAATATCAGATGTGATAATTATTTTTGGTGGTCCTAAAAAAACTAAAAAGGAAATTGAAACTCGCTTATTTGAGTACAATCTTAAGATTTCACTTCTGCTAGTTTAAACCTCATACCCATTCTCTCTTTGATATCAATGCTGCATTTCTAAAAGACAGACCATGTGCATAAACTAGATCCTATATTTATTTCAATAGTACAACTAAAATTTGCCTAACCAAACAAAGGTGAATTTCCATGCGTCGATTGCTTTAAATTCTTCCTCAGACAAATCTACTTAAATTGCCTCCTCTTGCAGTTTCACTTTACTCCTTTGTCCACCACCAAACAAAAAAAACCCGTCTTTCCATTAGCCTTGTAAGGTTAATAAAAGTAACCTCCAACCTATTCAGGCAATGAGCAAAAAGGGAGCGGCTCCGAGTCGGACCAGAGCGAATCTCTGAGTCTCAGCACCTTTATATACGTATAGCAGAGCGCCGTACATATCCGACCAAGGCATAGAGACCGGTAGCACACAGAGCCTGTATTCACGACTATTGACACCTCCACGGTAAGTAAATACCACCGTCGGGAACGGTGAGGGAAAGGTACGAGCCCAAAGGCCGGGCCGCTGTGACCGTTTCCTTGGCCCTTTATGTGGGTGTTTCATAGCGAGAAAATTGAACCAGGAGGACTGCAGTCAAACGGCGGGGGCAATATTAATGTAGCTGTGTTCTTTTTATTTAGCCTCTATAGAACAGTCTTATGTTTGGAAGCATCTGTGTGTTTTCCTTCACAGTCTAAAGTCGAGTTTGATCGCGCGAGTTCAGAATTGAGAGGACAGATTCTTTTCAATCATATTTACTATTGGGATGCAATAAAAATACATAAAAGAATCGTGGAAGTCAATGCCAATATGCACAACATAACAAAGGCAATGACACATTGGAAACATAGTGCAACGACCAACCTTCTTGCCCTGTCACCAATCCTACATTAATGTTTCCAAACATAAAGGCACTGTCGGTCAAATTTGTAGAAATTTCAACCAATCCACTATGACTCCCCCAATATAGTAGACATGTGGATCAAATCATATTATATTGCAAACCAAGCACCAGTAGCAGACTTGGGTACGTCTGATATAATGGAATTGTGGATCAAATCTGTAGTACTAATATTGAAATTATCAAAACTAAAATCACATATATTGCAGCCCTAACACCGGTAGCAGCCACGGGAAAGTAAAGCTAGTCGTGGGGCGGAGAGGAGGAGTTAAGTGGAGAGCAGGCAGGCAGGGGCAGGACAATGATATTACCATTTGTTCCCTACACGGGTGGGCACACAAACACACAAGGCGGCCCGTTTGGTTAAGGACTTAGCGCCCCTCCCCCTCCCGACTAGTGCCTGATTAACGAGCTGGAGCTGGCCGCCCTGGAGGAGGGGGGAGGTGTGGGAAGATGGCTGGAGGGGAAGATGGCTGGAGTGAACGCCGCTTTGCTTATTTAATCTGTAAACCGGACTGTGTTATACTATTGGTACACAATAGTTTATATTTCCAGGATTTTTCCATATGTATTGCCAGTTCACAAAAGGGCAATATAGGGGCTGTCCATAAATCACGTCACACTTTTTTAGGGTATTTTTATGACCCCCTCCCCCCCGTCACACTAAATTTTCTAATCTAAACATGAAGATAAGGCCCGTTTTCAGGCAGTGTCACACTGTTCAACATACTTGTGTGTGACATCATTTATGGACGGCCCCTTAGAGGATGGGCTTTCTCGTTTTACGTCATTTGGAGATGTTTTTAAGTACGGTTATGAATACTTAGTATAACATTTGAACGATCTTTATACAGGGACCAGAATGTTAGACTATAAATATACCATGTCCAACAGAAAGGCCATCACACAACCAAAGCTTTTTCCCATCTCTCAGTGGATTTCTTAAGTTCCCAGGTAAGTGCTGACCCCCTGAGACGGTGGTGAGTGAGAGATGAGTCGGTGGTGAGCATCTCCTCACCTGCTCCTCTGGCTCTGCCGGCCGGGACACCACCCAGACACCTGTCGTCACGCCACTGTTACCATGACGACCACCACCACTTACCTTGACGACACGAGGACCAATAAGGTAGATGGCGATTGCTAAATAACTGTTGATTCGCCTAGTTTTTGGATGAATTCAGTTAAGTAATTGGGTGGATTGTTTCATATCCAGAGAACTTGGTAGGCTAGGGTGAAATATTTCAGTTGGTACCTTTCTTCTTTGTAAAAGCAATGGGAGAGAATATTCAATCTGATCTGGCCATCTGTCTATTCAAAACGTGTTTCTAAGGGATATGATAGAGGCAATATATTTTAATTGGCGCCTTTCCATAGTGGTGAATATGACACCTTATTTAACTTCACTGATACACAAGTACACAAATCTGATCATAATTATTGTCTGGGCATCTTGAAGTATCTCCAATATTTAGGGGTTACGCCAAAACCTACAGTTAAGATATATGCGCAGAAAAGCGTCCAAACCCGCGACAGGTTGTTCTACATCATCTAAGGTATACTCTGATGAGGGCCTTCTGTGACGTGGGACATCGCACCACAGGTAGAACCAACCCCGCGCCCTTGGCGTGTCCACTGCTCTTCTCCTGGGCTCTGGGATGGTTGGCCCTGACCCCCGGGACGAGGCGGCCGGACACTGGAGGAGGGGGCACACCTGTACAGGTGAGACATGATGTGCCACACCTCCAGGGCTGGTTATTAAGGTTTTACGCCCTGGACCTCTGGTCATACGACCGCGATAACCAGATATGCCACTCCCGACTGATGAAAAAGTAGGAAACACTATTTTCCATCAGGTTATTAAGGTTTTACGCCCTAGTCATACAACCACAATAACGAACATAAACATACAGATTTTCATGGAGTGAGTGGGTGAGCTATGGGTATTTTAAGCCGTACCGACAGCCAGGGTCATTTTCATGGCCAAAACAAGTTGGGACGAATTCTGTCTTTGGTGATTGTATCTATGAGAAGAGGGCGACAGGGAGGGCAAACAGCAGGGGATCAAAACCTGGAAATCATTTTTGCTGTACCTCATCCCTTCATGAACCCAGCACCAACCAGGAAATGAACCCAAAGAACAACTTGGTCATTGCTGCCCCCCCCCCCCCCCCCCCCCCAGTGTTGCCTTATACGATGAGCAGGGGCTACTGGGGGCCTATTCTTCCCCGGAACTCCCACGGGGTTCCAGGGTTGGTTACTAGGGTTTTACGCCCTAGCAAAACCTTAGGTCATACGACTGCGGTAGGACTTTGCTCTTGGTTTGTTGTTGTTTTTTTCAACGAACGTTCATTTGTTCTTACATCTTTCTTCTGTTTTCTCTGCTCATATCATGTTTTCGCACACGAATAGTAGTACATGTACTTGAAACGAGCGAAAATATGTTCAGCGTGAAAAATGGTGACGCTATCTATAACCATCGAATCTATAAAAAGGCCCCTATACATTTTCCTAGGCGATGGTTCTTTGATATGCAATGTCCCTATAGGCAGGACACCCTAGGTGTATTACGTGTCCTTTGATAACCCCAGCCTAGATACCCCGGCACCTCCAGGGTCACCCCACCTTCTTCCTGCTGAGGTTACACTTTCCCAGGAGGTCCTGAGGGGCCATGTCATCCTAATGACCTCAGAGCCCCACAGTCCAAACTCTACTACCATACAGGAACGTAACCCTACCCTGCCTGAGGTCATAGGTACACCTTATCCATGACGTTAAAGTAATAAACGAAAAAGCCCCTCCCCGCTTTTCTTTTCTTTTTTATAATTGGGAAGCAGGGCATTAAGGGTTAATGAATAAAATCTGAGACCACACAAAAACAATTTGAAGATGCTATAAAACGTGACGGAAGAATCTTTTTTTCGGAAAATAACTAGTTGATGATGCAAAAAAAATAATAAAAAAATCTTAAAACTTTTCTTGGAAAGTGGTGGGAGGGCTGGGGCGGGGCTGACGCGTGCAAAAACACTTCAGGTCTTCCAAAACGACCAGGAACCGCGCAATCCTCCATAAGCAAGTCTTTTGATACGCCCCTTACACCCCCCCCCCCCCTCCCGAGACCTTCCTCATACCCTACCCCCTTTAAAAGCTAGTCATCATGGCCGGCTTGCCCAATCATGCCGCAGGTCGCCATGGCAACAGCACGCCGCCGCCATTGACTCCCCGCGTCCTTCCCCCACTAGTCCTTCCATGACCTAGATACCTCTTGCATATTTGTTTGAGCGCCTAGCGGACTTGGACGTGCCTACAGTCTAGCCCCCACCCCCGCCCTGGAGGACTGGTGGGGCCCCTGGCGGCGGCCTACCGGCGGTCACCATTAGACGTAATGGTCAGGGCCGTCGTCAGGTAGCTGCAGGGGCTGGGGGCACCATTGATCGTTGGGTGAAGGGGGGCGGTGGTCAGTAAGTGGTCAGCGCGCGGCCAATTAACGCTTAAGGTGGGTTTACACTGGGGATGGCATGTCGCGTGTTTGTGTGACGCGGGGAAATGCCGCTCCAGGACGCTTAAAGGAATATTTTAGGCTGTGTTCCAGATATGCAAGTCAGGGTCAATGAAAAAATCTGAACCCACAGAGAAAATTTAGAATAACCTTAAAATGTCATAAAACATCATGTAAGGAATTCAGTTTGAAAATTATCATCTGAGGTGATGATGTGAAAAAATCTGAAATCAGATCAAAATCTGACAGAAATTACATCCCTGCACTTAAGGACTTTTTTTTTTGTAAATGGACCGTCTTTCATAAAAGAATATTTATGCTAGGTACGGCGCGGAAAAATATGGAAAACTGGTCAAAACAACAGCAAAAACGCGCCGAATTTTAACGCGTGTCACCTTGCCGGCCGCGTCGTGACGCGACCAGTGTGAACACAGTTTAAGGGCCTGCCCACAGGACGCGTGTAGGTGGGGGTATTATGAGTTATTGGATTGGTTAGAAAAGCCCATAGTAGGGTGGTTATCAGGGGGGTGGAGTTGGTGGCACCCTGCTGGGTATTTGTCCACTAATAGGTCGGGTTTCTGATACACCACCTTTGATCTGGTTAAAGGGTCAATTTGTTCAGCCTAAGCTAACTACATGCCTATACCTGCTGCTACATAGTATTTTTTTTTTTAATTCCTGATACATATATTAATTTACTAATTTAATATTTTAGTGCATATATAAATTCAACGTATGTAAATTGACAGATAGGTTAAACGTCACAACATTCGGTATGTTAAATTGCAGCAATGCTTCCTATCACTTTAGATATTACGGAGTTGTTCTTTTTATTGCGACTTGAAAAAAGATATATTCAATATGCTTTACTAGGATTGCTAGATAAACTAGTTAACCTGCTATATATAATAGCCCAATCCTAAATCCTAACTGGACTCCCAGTGGAGCGGCCCAAACTTGACGGGGCCGGCCCAGGGAGTCTCTGCCAAGTGGATAATCTTATTTCCTCTTGTTCTCTGACGAGATAATCCAGCGAATGACACTCCAGAGCAAACAGTGGGGGTCTGAGGGGTAGGCCATTACCAGTACTGTTGATCTAACATAGGTAATCTGTAAGCTTGGACCCCAGCCATGCTATGTCAACGAGCCTGGTCCGTCAGCTTAAAACTCCAACCTTAATCACTGCGAATCAAAAAGCTTTCTCCTTGAGACTCCAACATCTTTCTTCTCCAATCAGCCCGCAATGCAAATCCCCCTGTATCCCCACATCGACTTAGGCATGCTAAACAAACGCGGCTATTCCGTTATAATAACGCTGGGATTGGGGGCTCTTTTGTGTAGGGTTTGGGTTTGGCTAACCAGGGTTTTGGGGGTCTATGCTTTTCTTGTATGGCGCCCGGCGACGTTTTGTGTAGTGTTATTGCAGGTTGGGGCAGCGCGGCCATTTAAACATCAGGTAGGGCAGGGACAAACACAAATATTGTCGAGTGTGCTCCTGTGCACGGCCCCCCGAGGGCCCTAATTAAATGCTGCGTGTACGTACAGGTGACGCGCCAGTAGACTCAAGAGGGTGCCCCTTCACCCTAACTACCTCCCTCTCGTTCCTTTACTTCTCCTGGGCGTCCCATATCTCTACGTCCGCATTCCGACGTTGTGTCTGGCCCCTACTCCTGAAGGTCTGATCTGAACCTACTGGAATTTTTTTTACCAATATTTTTTTATAACGATTGTACTATATATGTTGCCTACTGGAGTGAATATTTGTTATGGTGATTGTACTTTACAAGTTATACAATGTTTTAACATTTCGAAGTAACAGTTTATCTTAATATTATATTGAATAGAAAAGTAGGAGAAACCAAAGGCATTAGGGATACATTTACATAAATCCCTACTATCTGGCTCTTTCCTTGAGAGATTAGGATAACCTTGAATACATGTACGTGCAGGATCACACATTAGCACCATTGGTAAAGTCATGAATGTTTCGAAGTATACACCTAAAATATTTGCCAAAAGTTTTCAGAAGGGCGGGGACCCAAGAAATTGTGTACAGTTTACATTTATTTCCTCAAAATTGATTGCAAATCCTCCCTACATAGTACCATGAACATTTGATTGTTTTTATCACAATATTTTCCCTATCATAAGTGTATATATCACTGAATGTAGTGTATATATACGCCTCTCTAAAGTGTGGTGAGTATAACTACTCAGGGTCGGTATATTTACCGCTTGTCGCCGGTCGGCTCGGAGAACAATGCCACAGGCAGGTCGGGTGCAAAGTCTACCAGCGAAAGAAATCAAGTAGGGGGAAAAAATATCTATAGAAAATGCAGCTGGAATAAAACAATCCTCCTAGGTTTGGGTTCTAGCGAGAAGAGGAAAAGTTGGCACAGATTGAAAGCATTAGGCCTGTGCTATGGAGGTCAGACATGACCCAACATGTTGGGTTTTTTATCACATAGACGCACCATGACAGGTTTTACAGCTTTTAATTAAATCAGGGAAGGTGGATTGGTACTGATAGGCAACGCAAGTACGCGTTAGATAGTCAGATATACAGGGAGGACGGTCCTGTGAATAAGATTGGATAACTGTACATAGTCAATGTGGTTTTTTGATTTATACGTGTCGAATCTTGGCACTGAAACGATGTCTTTTTGAAGGGGTCGCCAATAAAGATTGCAACATATTTATATGAGACTTTCATCTGTTTTTCTTTTTCGGCTATCGCGAGGATACTTGAACATGCTACTGATCATATGAAGGTTATTATCTTTCCTGTTGCCGTGAATACAACTTCAAGACGTCACTATGTGCTATGTCAACAGGGGGTAATTCATCGATATAAATTCCAAATTCCTTACCATCAGAAGAGCAAATAGTAAAAAAGATCATCGAAAAATATTGAATAGCATACTTTTCAAGTACATCAATAATTAACCGAATAACTAATTCTCTCAGATCATATCTGAATTGCCAAATATCAATTATTTCTGTTGAAAATATTAATCTTGCTCGGATTGTTCATTGCATCTGATAAGTCAAAGATACGTCTTGGATGCTCAAAAATTAGTCTGACTGGTTCAAAAACGCACAAATAAGACTACTTTAACAGGGTTCCCACAGACTTGGAAGAATCAAATTCCATGACTTTTCCATGACCAATTCTGATCTTCCAGGTTGACTTTCCAGGGTTCAAACAATTTACCTATCCATAACAAAACCTTCATACAGAGCCAATAAGCCTACTGAAAGGCGGGTGAGGCTGGGAAGTCATACCTCCCCCCCCCCCCTCCCCCTCCCCCACGCCAAGCTTCCATATAGCCGGCCGTAGTTCGTATTCGTGTTGATGTAGGCTGATATCGGGCGCCGGGGGTTACGTCAATCATCGATACGTGTCTGAACCTAGCCGCACGCTTCACCGCGTTCACATGGCAACCGACTATAACTGTAGGATTACGTCCAGATTTAATGGGCTGCTGGGGGGAGAGAATAGTGGGGGAGGGGGAGGGTGCATTGAAGGCTTGGAGGTGGAGGCTTAGATCAAGAGTTGGGAGTCAAGTGGCAGAGCTTTGTCAAAAATATGTATGGGGCCAGGAACAGGGGAATTTAGATAGAGTAAAGTAGAAAGTATAAGGGGATATGACTTGGAATCAGGGGTATTTTTTATGGGTGAACGTCCAGATTTTAAACTCATTAAATTTCCTTGTTTTTTCCCTTGGAGAATTGGCTTTGCTCTGTTTCCCGCACAATGCCCAGGCGATTTTTTTTCCCTTTCAAGAAACTGAAAAAAATGCTAATGTTCTGCAGCATAAATAATTTTTGGTTGACACCTCGGACACACACTTTTGATCATAAAATAGGATAACTCATCGTTATGATCTCCCAATCCACATACCATAGAATCATTACGTACAAATTAAACCCCAGCAAACTTTCTAAGACAGGTAGGGGGTCGGTCATTTAAACCTCCCCCCCCCCCCGCCCCAAACCCTTACCTGCTCCTCAGGTGCTCCTCATACACAGGAGGACCCCCTAGCGGGCAGGTAAGGAACTCCTCCAGGGTGGTAGAGGATGGTCATTACCTGCCCCTCCACTAGGTATAGGTAGTATAGGCAGGTACCACCAGGTATAGGGGAGTGTAGGCAGGTAGGGCCTGGGTGCTGATTAGTATTAAATATTACCCAGGTAGGCTCGGTAATTAGGCCTTTAATTGGCCCCGCTGGAGCCGACTGGCCTTTGGCTGCCAGATGCTTGAGCATGGGTAATGAGTGCTTGGGGGATTTTATCAGATGTTGGTGATGCCTTATGTATAGGTGAATGATGATGATCAGCACATTTTGTTATAGGAAATGAGTGATAAAGTTGGGGGAATTGAGGAGTAGGAATGGGGGTGAACATGTCAAGGGCGAGGGATGGGTTCATTGTACTATTCTCTTAAGCCTCGGCTCCACTCCCCAACTCAACTCAACTCGATTGTCGTAGCTCAAGGAGGCGCCATAGCCTACGACTGTCTGGTCGTAGTTAAGAAACCCTTCCATGCCATAAGGTACGACCCGATGGTCGTAGTATTTAGCTACATATACACATAGCTAAACCTTAGGTACGCCCCCCTAAGACCCGACCATCGAGTCGTACATCTTCAACATCTTAAGATCTACGACCCGACGGATTGGTCGTAGGAAATTGCTACGACTCCAGTCGTAATACCGGCTCCACTAAAGGACTGAATCCAACTCAACTCAACTCATCTCGATCGTCGGGCAGTGGAGCCGGGGCTTTACTTTTCATTAATCTTGCGTCACTTTTGCCCTAAATAATTATATTACCCGGAAGTGATTTTGGTTTTCTGTAAGATTTCACATAATTTTTCTGTCAAGTGAGGAAGCTATATCTCAACTATCACAGTTTTTTCTACATTGAAAATCTGTACAACGATTAGGTAAATATTCTTTTACTTCTTTTATTTTCAAACCTGCCAACCGCAGTCATTTTTGATTGTCCTTTAATCTTAATTAAGATGGAACCCATTTTCTTCCAGCTAATTTTGGTATATCCTGCAAAGTGTCCCCTTACATTGTCTAAAAACTGCTGATTCAGGCTTTTACCTGGCGGCGCCCCCCAACCCCACTACCACCAACTCGGAAACGGGCCCGGGCCTTCTCCCCCAGCCCTTCCGTTTGCCATTAATTCCATTCACACAGAACCAATATATTTTCATATGTCCAGTGGGCGCGAGCTGTGGCGGTGCACAATAACAACTGGGCGCACAATAACGACTTGGGTCCTGTTATAATGCAAACCGCACAGGTGGTATTTAGACGCCAAGTCCTGGGCTGTGACTCGCGGAGTCCTGTAACGAACGTAACGTGTGCTCGTGTTGATACGTCAAAGTAAATGCCACATTTCCATGTTTGGGTGTGAGAATAACATTAAATGTGGGGCTAACGTGTTGGCTGGTGCAGTTTAATTGCTACCTAGCTTGTTTGTAAAGCCTAGGTGGGGCCTCTTTGTTAGTGCAATATCGAAGTTAAGGACCAATTTTGTTGGTGCATTAATTATCATAAAGTTAAGGACCCATTTTATTTTTGCATTATCACCAAAATTAGGACCGTTTTCACTTGTGCACTATCACCAACTTTAAGGCCAATTTTACCTGTGCATCATCACCAACTTTAACACCTATTTTTCGGGGTGCATAATCACGAAGTTTATAACACAATATTATTTGTGCTATATGATATCACAATGTTTAATACCCATTTTGTTGGTGCATTTTCCTAAATCTATGACCCATGGACACGTGCTGTAAAACAACCAACTTCCTACCAAACCTCGCATCTTATATGCCAGTATAAATTAAGATTCTGACAAATAAATCAGATGCGTTGGTACTACGTCCCCGTTCCATGTTTGTGTTTTTGGTCTGAGGCATTTACATTACGCAGCAGGCCTAATCTTTTCCTCTTTGCCTAGGAATTCTACACGTTAATTATTTGACTAGGGAGGAAATGCCTAACCAGGTCTTGTACGGTCACGGTAGCCAATTACCTAATTTCCATTTTCAACGGGTCTGACCACGTTCGAAGCCGATTTAGGGGCGGGTGGGTCCTTCCTACTCCTACTCAATGCAAACGGTTCAAACCAGCAGGCAGGCCAGGACCCTAACTCTCCTTTGTCTCCGAGTACTGCCCTTTGACAGGCACATTTAGGAGTTGTGCGCCCGGCCTTTAGAATAGAAACTGCGCCCATCGTTTGACTAATAGCTGGACTTGTATGGGGTGACGCAAGGGGCCCGTGGTAGGCTTTGTCCACTCTGAATGGTGCCAGCACCACCACCACTACTACCACCACCGCCACCACCTGGAGAAGTCGGCCCCTGCTCACTGGAGCGGTTAATGGGGCGCCCTGGAGGAGAGGGGAGAGGGGGAGGGGGGTCCTAGGCCTCTCTCCAGGCATTGTCACGACGGCTTGGGTCAGCAGGGAGAGAATGGACTAAATCTCTACACAAGCCCATGATAGAATCAATCCAATATATTCATCGATAATGTGGCTGTGGCCTATGGAAGTGGAACACTGAGTGGGACTGCTGGGATTGTAAGGCTAGCAGTCACTGATCTGCATTGGCTGATTGGTTTTAATAGTGAGATGCGATTATGAATACAAATCCTTCTTGTGTATGCTATCGATCTGCTGTGAACGTTTTGGCGTAAAAGAGGATTCAACATGTTGTATTTAGATAGAAACATTTATTTCGCGTTCATAAAGTTACAAAACGGATATAAAAGAATGTGCCAGTGACTTGTTTATGTTTTCTATTGCGAATTTTGCAACAGCTTACTAACATGTCATTTACTGGTTCAGCGTTTAAGTATTTAAACACGTTTTCTGAATGTTCTATCTATATTTAAGGCTTGTTATAAACTGTTGTCCCCAAACAGGGAGAGGAGTCTGATTTGGACTGAATTGTTAACCCAAGTGGCCTTGCTTGAGGGTGTAGCTGGTACCACCCCGCCACCTAGTGGAACCCAAAAGAACCACAGTTGATTAAGGTTTTCAACTTGGACACTAGGGGGATTTTTCACTCCGTGTCATAGGCATGACAAGGTGGGCATAAAATCTCTACAGGGACACATCGTCCAGAAAACACAAAAATATCCTATGAAACCCTGCCTTCATCCTACCTCAGAACATATATTCCTAGAATTTTTTTTAGGAAAATACCTGGCTTATCTATAGGTCTATTAAGTATAAATTAACATTCTAGCTATCCGGTGAGTTCAGAGAAAAATCGGTAAGACCATAGAATACATTCTAAGATTGGTTTTGGACTGGGATAGACTCTCACAACCGGACCACTGGGTCAGCCTGGTTCCCTAAAATGACACCAGGTGGCGCCACCTCTTATAACTCCAGTTTTTATGTCAGATTTCTTCTGGGCCTTTTTTAGACTCATTTTACATGATTATTCATTTTTTGCATCTATAACTTTATATATTCTTATTCTATATCAAAAAGTTCACAAGACCGTCTACCCTGAGAAGCCATTTCTATCTTAATCGTTATTTCTGAAAATAGGCATTTCCATCTACAAGAGTCCACGTTTCAGTCAATGAGGTGGGTTTTTTAGGGGGTTTTATTTTCGTTTTTGTTTGTTTATTTGTTTGTTTGTTTTTCTTTTGTTTTCTGTTTTTCCTCTTCTTTTTTTTTGCCCATAGCTTTCCACACAAGGAATGACAAGGACCCATTAAGAGCTAACCCCGCCCTCCTCAGTTCTCATCCCGCCTTATCCCTGACTGAATGCCCTACCTGTCCCCACACCTGGCAGGGTCAACACACCTGAGACCCCTGCATTCAATATACAGGTGGGCCCAGGAGGAGCAATCTCCGTTGCACCCATTACTCCTGCCATTGTAAGCACTCTCTAAATGAGGGGCATCAAAGTGGCAGAGTGGTGAGGGAGACGAGACCTGAGGGGGGCCTCCTTCTGTGCCTGACTGACTGGGGGGCAATGTGTGTCGAGTTTTTATGATATGCAATGTCCCAAATGAATACTAACTTCCTAGAAATATTTGCTCCCTCTTGTTTGTCCGTGCTAAAGAGTCATCCGACCCCGGATTTTGTAAAAGAAATATGAGACCTAAGTGAGTACGATACACTATACATTTTTCAATTTTAACTTCACTGACGTATATTCTGAGACATCTTTGAAAATTGCTGAAAACGGGTACAAACGAAATGCAAGTTGTTCAAGGTGTATATTTCTAATTGAACACAGTTTCCATTAACGGCGACGCTGAAAAATAACTTTCTTACTCTAGGTTCTAAAGTCTTCTTTTTCCTGTGCAAAATGAATAGTTCATCCTAGTACCCGTGTACAACCTGAAGGCAACACAACTTTTATCACATGATCTCAATTTCCTAGATCTATTCTTTTTCACCAGTTTCTTCTTTAACAGAAGTTTTACCTTAAATCTATATGCAATGGCAAAGATGGAAGAGTTGTTCGGCTTCAGAAAGGTGTTTGTTAATGTTGGATATTCAAGGAAAGATAATGATTCACTGTAAACCTGGAGTACACATAATGAGTTGGTTTGATATTAATCTTTGGTGTATTTGCAAAATATCTACTTCTAACTAGGTAATGGATGCAGGCCATTTTAAGTGCCTTGCAGAAACATTGTCCGAAATACCGACAAATACTTCCATCTTAGTCTTAACACCTAAAACACTACACAACCATCAACCACCACACCGCTGATGACCGCTTGACTTTTACTTTCTAAATTCCACTCCCTCCCATAATACGGGTTGAATTAATTATTTCGAAATTCTGACTTCAGAAGGATACACGTTACTTTAATATTTGAAATGGGAATGTCGGAACACAAATTAACTCAATTAACCTCTTCCACTGGTGTGGTAGTCTCAGTTCCTTCACCTCTATACAATACAAATCATTTCACATACAGGGATCTAAGTCAGGATGAATGTAAAAAAAAATCCGAACATGTATGAAGAAAATCTGTGAGCATAATATTCTAAAACCTCATATATTCACTCAATCTCGAAAGATATCGTCAGAAGTCAAAAAATCTTAAATCAGTCCAAAATATGAAAACTTACATCCCTGAACGCATCATTTTACATATCGTATAAGAATTAATACCTTAAGGATTAGATTCCTGACATTTGTATCTGCATAGCTTGAAACTACCTCAAAAACAGACGTGAAAGTGCTGTAGGAAAATTTTGTTGTGATATCCAAAATCACCAAAAAGAAAAAAAATCTGAAATCAGCCTAAAATCCTAAAACTTACATCCCTGTACATATCATCATATTCCACAATATATCTTATAAGAAGTACTCACGAAAGGCCTGCGGAGAAGGTCCTTGCCGACGGGCGACCCGCCCAGCACGTACTCGGCCATGTTGACGCCGAGGGCGCCCGTCTCGGAGGAGCGCGGCGACAGGATGGACGCCGGGTCCGACCCGGGGAACGAGCCCGGCCGGCGGTGGGCAATGTGCATCGGGTTCGACACCGAGTGGTCTGCAAAGGGAAAAGAAAAGTGTAAGTAATTCATTTCAATTTTTTTAATTATTTTTTTATTTTTTTTATTTTTAGATTATTATTCTAGATCTTGTTTTTTTTTCCCAAATAGCTAGCTCAACACAAATTGGTTATTGGTAGTTCATAACACAGGTACGAGGAAACTAGACTTTTCAGTGGATTTTTGATTTTATTCATTTATTTTGTTTTTTTTTAATTATTCTAGATCTTTTTTTTTTCAAATAGCTAGCTCAACGCAAATTAGTTAGTGGTAGTTCATAGAACAGGTACTAGGAAACAAGACTATCCGGGCTGGTTCATTGTTACTGTTATTCAATTGTGAAGAAAACAGAATCATGCCATTTCTGCGGGAAAACGGGGGAAATTTCATGTCGTTTTGGCTCTTTTATTTTCAAGGTCGAATGTTACCCTAAGATGAAAACTATCCCTATGGCCATCGTCAGGACAAATACTTAAGTATCAAACAGATTTCTCAAACCAAAGTGTATCACATATTTAGACAACTGTCGATACGGCCCGTCTTTAGCTAAATATCAGACATTTGTATTTTCGTTTGAGGTCAATAATGTTTTGGTATTTCAGGGAAGTGGTTCTTCCAGAACTAGCCCGAAGGTGGTTACAAACGGGGGAACAGTCACAGTAGGAGTCAGAGCATCATGTCTTGATAGACAGTAGGGAGAGTCTTATCGTATCGATTTGGCAGTGGGAGGGTCAGGAGAACTCAAGGCACTCGAGTTCACCTCTAGGACATGTAGTAAAGATATGGGTTTATCTAACAGGGCGGAAGAATAGCCGGGCTTAATGTATCTTGGCACCGGGTATAGTTATTCTGTCCTGTCTAGTACAGTTAAATCTGTGTCTAGGTTCGGCAGGAGTATAAAGATGTCTGGGAATAGCACCGGCGTAAGGGCAGCTAACCTTCATTCTTCAGGATTTTCGACTTCTCCATGCTCTTTCCCGGTAAGCTCCATTTTAAATTTGATAACATTTAACATATTTGTTTGAGGAGATACTTTCTGAAATGGTGCCCAGAAATGAAAATTTCAGAAGTAAAACTCCCCGACTTTCCCTCTTTCTTTATTCTTTACTAATTGATATTTCCAATTCGCGGGTTTCAGCACTTTTTCGAAGTAAACAGTCCAGGTTATCTTCACGAGTTTTTAATGGCCTAAATGTTTTTCATCTGTCAAAATATTTATTGTTAGATTTTCTGTGATCCAGTCCGACCCCCTAACGGGACAAACTGTGGCTCGTGCTATTTCATTAGATCAACCCTGATAAGGTCCATGATTTTTATACTAATCACCCTAGAAAAAACAACAACAAAAACATAACAATTCGCACTAAAAATTCGGCATCAACTCACTGTGTCTGGGTTGCGGCGTGTTGCCCCACGTGTCGTCGCGCGGCATCCAGGGGTTGCTGGGGGCGAACATGGCCTTGGGGTCGCCGCCTGCTTTGCTCGCCACGTCTGCGTCCCATATCTTCTTGGCATTGGACGCGATCTGAAACACAGCAAGAGAATGTGACCATCAATAAATGTGATAAGAACTGTTTGGAGGACATATCGGTTTTAAATAATGTATTTGGCACGAGCTACATTGCTTAGGAAAATATTTATGGGTCAAAAAGACTAGTTTAGGGATACAGTACTTTAAGGGAAAAGTCCCGTTTGTGGTGGGAAATATACGCAAAATACAACAATTTCAATCATAGTTTTCAGAGAGTAATTCCTAATGCAGTAGACTTGTAAAGGGTGTGTACAAATATAAACCTCATAATTTGCACTAAACGCGTTTACTATTACTAATGGTGAGCCAGGAAATAAAAAAATTCCATCAAAATGTCTTGGATGTGTTTTTCAAAGTGTCTGACTAGAATCACAAATTCAAAGCTTATCCACATCCATTTGTCTTTGTCTTTACTTCTTGGTTTTAAAAAAGATGTTCCCTGTCAACGCTGTCAAAATCAAGCTTTTGTAAACTGCGTACACGCACAATGCAGCGGACAAAAACTTTGACAACTTCAAATGGAAGGGTGTCACAAGATATGTTTCAACAAATATATATTTCAGAAACATGACAATTGTTTTTAAACATATGACCCAAAATGTAAAACATCTTCCAGTTTGATAAAACCCAACAAGCTTACACGTAGACTCAGACATTATTTTCTTAATTTTTTTCTATTATATTACTCTTATTGCACTATGGTTCACCTTAGAATCCCAATGACTGACTATCACTATGCTATCATAACAAACTAATGCATGGACTCATACTTTCTCTATTTCACTTTTTCATCATATTAGATTATGTTTCAACCTAGAATCCCACTGACTGACGGTCGGTATGCTTACGCCAGACTTCTATCAACTATCTGATTCCCCACACTAGTCATAACTTGAGTATCACTTACAAGGCGAGGTACAACAGGTTTTATTTGCCATGCATCTTAGATGACCTGCCTAGGGCAAATAGCCCATTTCTATCTATGTAACTCACATCAATATAACCTAGTGCCTATGTGAGTGCAAGCAAATCTCATCAACTGTATTGCTATTCAGTACTTTCTGAATCCACCAGTAGTTTTGTTTTGATCTATTAGAGGAGGTATAACATAAACCAAATTGCCATAATTTTCTAGTTTTATTGAGCAAAAAGTGAATAAGTCAATTTATATATGACTGAATATCTGTGATTAAAGTACTTTTGTAGAATCAAAGTAGCTGAGTAAATCATAAACAGCATCGTGATACTTACTGCAAACTATCTCTAGGGTCTGCCATGTAATATCGAACTAAGGTTTTATCTCGCTATCTATTCATCTTCATTTTTCCTTCCTACTTGGGAATATGTGGGCGTCGGAAGGGGGCTGGAAAATGTATTGTTTCAGCAATTTAGGGGACGCTGATTTCCGGAGAAGTGCTCCAGTCTTATTTACAAATGGAGATCCGAGGTTTTGCTAGTGTCTGGAGGACCTCCTCCAGGGTCTGTAACTCTGTAACAAGTCGCAGACCCCCTCAGCTTGTCAGGAGGGATAAACTCCAGTATGATAATCCCCACTGGAGGAAAGTAAACTCCCCCCGGACCACCACAACCCCAACAAACAAGCCGGCCAAAAAGCCACCACGCCAAGGGGCCTTCCATTTAGTACTAAAGTACGTACGCACATTTAAATAATTAAAAAAATCTCAGACCCCCCCCCCCCCCCCCCCGAGGCAAAAATGCATTGAATATCAGGGATGTAAGTCAGGGTTATTGAAAAAAAATCTGAAACCCCTGTGAGAAAACATAGAATAAACTTAAAATGCCATAAAACGTCATGTAAGGAATTCAGTTCGAAAATAATTATTTGAGGTGAAGATGTGAAAAAATCTGAAATCAGATTAATATCTGAAAACTTACACCCCTGGAATATGTACTAGAATGTACGCACATTTTCAAAAATAATTTTTTTTTCAAAAATCCCCCCCCCCCCCCCCCTTGTTGCGTGTGTACTAAATGGAAGGCCCCCAACCCAGTCTCTATAATGGCAACTTGGGGAGGGGAGGGGATGGAAAAAAAATGGCCCATTGCGGATTACAGAGTTTATCCGACTGCAACCAGGAACCTGTTTTTCTGGCACTTCCTTGGTCTGTGGAGTTGCCGTTCAGGCTGGGAACACTTGGGGTGTAAAAAGAGAAGGGGGCTGAACCTTAGGACCCTGCCAGCCCCCCTAGGTACCAGAGGCAAGCTAACATGGCCTGTTGTATGTGTGATTCAATTAAGCTGGCGTGTAAGCTGGCTCTGTCAAGCTGGGAGCAGTGGGGCAGAGGGGTGCTATACCGACTAGGTGGGTTCCACCACCCTGATTGTTTAGATTTTTGCTCTCTATTTCTAGATGGAGAACCATGCTACCTAACCAACACATTACGCAAAAAAAAACTAACCAAAAAAAAAAGAAATATTTAATTTCACATAGTTATTGTGAACGGTATCCAAAGTTTAAAATTTGTTGAGTGGTTTCGCCAAATAGTTCCGGTCATATACAATGTGGTTCCGGTTTCTCTCATTGGCTGATTTTTGCCCCCTATGCTATAAGGTGGGGACCTGAAGGCCAGGCATGTACTAGATCTGTACAAGTATTAACCTACCAGCAGGGGAGGGCCTATCACCCTTCTCCAGGGGGTCGGGAGTAGTCCCAGCCCTTCAATGACACAGGTGGCCACACACACTGGGGGTGGTGGTAATGGGAAACCAGTTATAACTGATTGTTAACACTCTGAATGTTAGCCAGTGGAGGACTATGAGTTACAGGGAACAACATAGGAGGGAAAGGGCGGCAAATTCTTATCTAATTCAGGGATGTAAGGCAGGGTTGATGAAAAAATCTGAAACCCCAGAGCGAAAATTTAGAATAATCTTAAATGCCAGAAAATCTGAAAACTTACAGCCATGACTTATTGTTGTGTTCCTGAATCGTGTGTGTTCAGTTAATATTTTTCTTGTTCTTTGGAAGGGAGGGGGGGGGTTGATTTATTTTCCAATGTCAATTAAACTAAATGAAGGGCAAGAAGTAGCCTTTAATGTGGGTCATTTTTGAGAGCATTCAAGGTGAAAAGTTTTTCGCAAAAACTTCCAATTTGGCGATTTTGTCAGGAAGTAAATTCGCCAAATCCACTTGGATCCGCCATTAGCTATTTTGCTTGAGGTTAGCGTAATCCCGTTAAATATCAGTATTTTCTCGCCTTTTTCAATTTATCCAGTATGCTCAGGAGACATACGCAGCTCAGTAACTAACCCGTACCCAAAGTGGCTAATTACTTTCCCTGTTTTTCCTCCTAGGCGCACCACCCCCCTCCCCCGAACTCATCGAACAGTGCTTCTCGCTTTGTAGTTGAGGACTCTAAGTGTAATCGTTACTTTCTGTTGGCTGTCGGCCGATAAGCGTCGTTGTCATGGCGACGTCAATGACGCCATCTTCAGTGGTTGGTGTTTAACCTAGCTTTCGAACAACACGTTCGGACCAAAGTCCAAGGACGGGATTCTTTCCCCACATCAAAGTCAAGGGGGGTGTTATTTTGAAAAATAGATGCGTGTTGAATGTGCTTGGTCGTGAGTGGGTGAGTTTTCATAAGAATGCTGAACTTGTATTTCAAGCCATTGTTCTCAGTGCAAAAACCTGCATACTTAAACTGTTTTCAGTTCTGAAGGCAGTCATAAAAGCCATACACGAATATGGATATGCTTGCTTTAGGTTTCTCAATTTCAACATGTACGTCACTTGTATGGTAATCCAGTTAAATTCATTGTTCTGAAGTGACTAAATCTACCTACTCTTAAACTATTCCACTTTCTGGGGCAGCCACCCACATAAAACCACCAAAAGAAAGGGGGAAAAAACTTTTTTTAAATACTAAAATTCCCGTTGGTTCTTTGTTCCAGAACCACCCCGTCACCAAACCACAAACCTCCGGGCGTCGTAATACAATCCCCGGCACCACTTTTTACCCCATCATCACATTTCAATTTCTCCCTCAATTCGCCCGACCCATTGTGAGGGATGTATCAATTACAGCCTTATCTTTTTTGCCCTCTCGCAGACCTATATATTCCAGCACTAAACGTCAGGCCACGGAAACTTATCTCGGAGAGTTTTGGTGCCTGTGGAACTCCACTTTACAGGCCTTGTTCTGACTTTGGTATGTGTTCTGACTTTACTTGTTATATGTTTCTCTGTGTTCTGACTTTAATTGTTATATCTCAACTAATCGCACGTTTTGTGCTTTTGAAACTCAGCTTTTCAGCCTGTATTCTGTTTTTTTTGGGGGGGTTATATATCTCACATCTACATCTGCTCATAAAACTTGGCTTAAAAATGCTTGTTCTGATTTTACTAGTTATTTCTTACCTACTCTCGAGTTTTGTGCTCACAAAACTCTTGTGTCCTTGTTCTCAATTATACTTTTATTTCATTTATACATATTTCTTCTATTATTCAGGAAAAAGACTCCTCATCTAGTTCAGTCTCTCGGCACTCTATTCTCTCAACATCTTATCTTTATCAGCGGTTCCTACGCCTCCTCCTTCCTTCCCTAACCACCAATATCCACCCCCCCCCTCCCCATCTACCTTCCTTTCAATTTTTTTCTCAATCACTTAACCCCCCTACATATTTTCTCCCTTTTTTGCCATGGAGAAGAATGCACTTTAATGGTGCGGCCACTCCTACCCGTTGACCCTGGAGGCGGTGGTAACGTTATCCGGCCGGAGGGGGCAGGCTTATCGCGCCTAACCCACTCCCTCCGTCACGAGCCTGGGCTTGGACTCCACTAAAAACACCTCTCAGACATGGGGTCCCTACACCGTACACGACCCGGGCTGATAGAGTCTGACCGACAAAATACGCCAATCCATCCCCCATCATCATGGTTCTCAATCCGGGGGGTTTAAAAGACTAAGGACTGATATGGACAAAAGTCTTCTAATTTGAGTAAAACGTAGCTCAAGAGCTCACAAGGTTGAGATGCTACCGCGAAAAATTCTTCTAATTTGAATAGCTTGGACTCCGCTAAAAACACCTCAGACATTGGGTCCCTACACGACCGGGGCTGATACTCTGACCAACAAAACACGCCAATTTATCCCCATTGTCATTGTTCCCCATCCGGGGAGTTTGAAAGACTAAAGACTGATATGAACAAAGGTCTTCTAATTTGAATATAAATTCTGATAACCTACCACTCCCTCCTTCACAAGCATGGGCTCGGACTCCACTAAAAACACCTCTCAGACATGGGGTCCTACACGACCCGGGCTGATAGACTCTGACCGACAAAACACAAGTCCTTCCCCTTCGTCATGATCCCCAACCTAGAGAGTTGAAAGACTTAAGACTGAAATGGACAAAAATCTTCTAATTTGAATATAAATTCTGAATTCTGATAACATTTGTATGTACCACTCCCTCCATCACGAGCATGGGCTCGGACTCCACCAAAAACATCTCTCAGACATTGGGTCCTACACGACCCGGGCTGATAGACTCTGACCGACAAAACACGCCGAGAAAGTTTAAAAGACTAAAGACTGATATGGACAAAAGTCTTCTAATTTGAAAAATCTGAATTCTGATAACCTTTGTATATACCACTCCCTCCGTCGTGAGCATGGGCTTGGACTACACTAAAAACACCTCTCAGACATTGGGTCCTACACGACCCGGGCTGATAGACTCTGACCGACAAAACATGCCAATTCACCCCCATCATCATGGTTCCCAATCTGGAGAGCTTGAAAGACTAAAGACTGATATGGACAAAGGCTTCTAATTTGAATATAAATTCTGATTTCTGAAAACAAAACACGCCAATCCACCCCCATCATCATGGTCTCCAGCTGGGGAAGTTTGAAAGACTAAAGACTGATATGGGCAAAAGTCTTCTAATTTGAAAATAAATTCTGAGTTCTGATAACATTTGTATCGGCCTAACCCACTCCCTCCGTCACGAGCCTGGGCTGGGCTAAAAACACCTCTCAGACACGGGGTCCTACACGACTAGGGCCGATACTCTGACCGACAAAACACGCCAATCCATCCCCATCATCATGGTCCCAAGCCGGGGAAGTTTAAAAGACTGAAGACTGATATGGACAAAAGTCTTCTAATTACCTGGTCCCACAGAAGGGACGACACACATAAAAGCCAGAAGCACTAGGCCCAAGATAGCCCTGACTTTGGCAAATTTCATGTGCAAATCTAGAATACAGATTTTGTAGTGAAGTTAACAAAAGAGAAACACTTAAAAAAAACTAGCTTGTTACGAATAAAGTGCTGGTTTAGAACTAATTTCAATTAACTTCTTTTTCTTGTTGTTATTCTTTCTTTGTTCATTTTTGTCTACATGCACTACTTCTAGGGGCATTATGTTGATCTTTTGGGATATTTTTCCCTATATCAACGCTCTATGAAATCACAAGAAAACATCTTCATAATAGGTGCCCCAGTTCCTTAACTTCAAAGTGTGGTTTTACAAAAATAAAGTGTGCAAGATCACGCAGGTGGGACATGTTTACAGGTGTTCATTTATGTGACACTGAATGGTTTTATAGACGTGGCCTAAAAGGTAGAGGAGTCCATGACTGGCACCGTCTCGAACAAAGAGAAGGGAAGACCATTATCAGCTGATACTACGGTAAAACCTCCAATTATGGTAAGTATGGAAAATAGCGTGCGAATACTACAATTTACCTGCTTCACAACGCAATGCAACGATTAAACCTACTTCGATAAGGCCATTCTAAAGTATTGAAAAATAAGTATTAAACAAATATTTTGCCTATTTTCTTTCTTTTCTTTTTTTGCAATATACCGAGGAAATATTCTAAAGTAAAGCAAAGTTAGGTGCTGCTTAAATGAGAGGTTTTACAGTACAGAGAGAGAGGTGGCGCTTTTTACTCCGTCCTTATCTGAATTATTTACCCCAAATAAATATTTACTTCTGGCCCAGCCTGTATTTATAATCACACCCCAGGTTAAATCTAAACTCGTATATTACACGTATCCCGCACGTAGTACCAAGTGTATTTGATATATACAATCTGGGACACTTTTAGCGTCAACTCGGCCAATTGGTACTCGCATAAATCACATAGCGTCAACCGACATTTCTGGAGCATGTTATGGGGCTAGTGTCATTCAATGTATTTGGTAAGAGTCGTAAAAACTACAATGACTCCAAGTTGACATTATAGACTGTGCCTCCTCTATACGCATCTAGTCTGTAGATCCACGTTTAATATACCATTACTAAACTTCTATGTATCACTCAATTTCTATGCATCACTTCTCAACTTCTATGTATCACTTCTCCACTTCTATGTATCACTCCTCCACTTGTATGTATCACTAACGTTAACGCATGTAGTCTGTAGATCCACACTTAATATACCATTCCTCAACTTCTATGTATCACTCAACTTCTATGTATCACTTCTCACCTTCTATGTATCACTCCTCCACTTCTATGTATCACTGAAGTTAATGCATGTTAATTACACAACGTGTTAATGAACAAACACCTTTCTTCAGTCTATTTTAGTCCTGTTAATTAGTGATTTTAGCTCATTAATTCAACTGTGGTATACACTAATTGGTTTGCTTTGAGCCTTGTTTGTTTCAAACGTACATCAGAAATCCCAAAATAGTGGGCTGCTACTATTATCAAAGCCAACTATCAAAACTCCATTTCCCCACGTTTATTGAAAGAAATCACTCTAAAAACAGAAAATTCTCATTTATATATACCACTTTTGCTCAAAAACAAGAGGAAAACTGCCTGATTGAGATGGTGTGGTGGACTTTCACCCCCGCACCACTCCTCCCATGAGTAGAGCTTTCTTCACTTTTATCTTTTTGCCTCTCTTTTACTTCAAACAGGGCGCCTTGGTCGATCTGTGTACTTGTGTCGCTGCACTCCGCGTGGCCTTGACAAATGCCAGGTTTTCCAGACCCCCCAACCCCCCTTCTCTTCTACTCATGCCTTCTCCCAACTCGTGTACCATAACGAAAGTACATGTAAGTTCTTTAAGATTAACGGAAGTAATATAATTAATACAAAGACGTAATTAAAACAAATGCAAAAGAAATACCTGGCAATTATCAAAGCCACGCAGAGTACAGCGACACCACCACAAGTTTGAAAGTTAAAAAAAAAAGAAGGGAAAAAAGACGGGCTGACAACTACTAATTAAAGAAATTCCATGAACCAAATGAAATGGTCTAATTGCTGTCTAAACTTAGCAAAGCGTGCTCACTGTAATTTGACTTACGTGAATCTCAAATGTAGTGTCTCTCATTAGCCTATAGTAGTATACATTCTCGATTGTCAACTCAGTCATCTATTAATCATGGCAAGCTATTTCAATCAATCTTTTGGCTCAGAGAAGCTATTACTTGCCCAAGTATGTTGCCCTGTCTAGAGATCATATGCTGTCTGGTTGTTCTGATATTAATCACCCTTTACCTGGAACTTCCAAGGTTATGTTCTGTACTACGTACATCCAAAATGGGGAGTGGGGGAATTTGAGGTCACAGTTTTGTATTGAAAAAGAACACCCCTAGGAAGGCCCTTCATCATTTTTAAATCGATTTTTTTTTAGCCACCCTGCATGTGAAATTATCAATTCATACTTTTTTTATACTTTTTTATACTAAGTCTTATGTCGTTTATGGAATCATTGGTTGACTAAAGACATGTACAAGCTTTGTTCTAAAGGCTTCGAACGATTCTCTCAGTTTTTTAAACTGACGGTAAAACAAGCCCGGGAAAGAGCCTTAGCGGAACCGATGACTTTAAATTAAGCCTAAATATCTCATTTTACATTGTACAGTGGCACAAGCAGCTAATATTGTTTTTATGTTCGTTTCTTACTCTAATATACACACTTTAGTTTAGTACATTATACGGTTGTAGGCGTGGTCTAAATATCATGTCCCCTTGGCCATGCTTGAACTAAGTGAGGTATTTAGGCCTTAATTTGGCTTTTACCCTTGTACTTAAGTCCTCCAGCGTTGGACGGTTCCCACGTGGTCCTGGACGCATGATGGACTCCTACCTTCCCCCCCACAGGAGGTTACCACACTTTTTGTGCTGTAGTAATCCGAGTGACTTTTAACCTGTTGGACCACTGTGGATCCTCAGATTAAAGGATAATCCCAAAGACGCATCGTATAACTGCCGCTTAAAGCGGTGTTAATCCAACCACCTACCCCTTACCCCTCCATGGCATGTCAGAGAAGATGGCACAGAATTTGTGACCCACAATGCCAGCCGGCTTCACCAAATCCAGTTTCTGGGTGACCTGTCACCCTTCTAAAGCCCAAGGACACCCTCACTAGACCATCTGGGTGTCCTCAAATCATACCAATTCAATGTGAAAATTAAAGAAATTAAACCCCCAAGTGTATGAATCGGTCAGGGTGTGCAAGACATCCAGTCGTTTTAAAATTCCGTAAGTTCTGCTGGCAATCCCCCCCCCCTTCCTCCCGATTTAAGTAGTACTCCTCCAGGTTAGACTAGAAGACTTGATATCTAGGTAAATCCACCTGTTGTGTCAGCTTCTACGATCACCTGTTGGATCACACTCAAAAGATAATCCCAAAGATCAGCGCATAACTCCCGCTTAACGCAGTGTTAATCCAACCACCTTGTCCCTACCCCTCCATGTCATGGGGACGAGACGTCACACAGGAGATTTGGCCGACAATGGCACCCCCCCCCCCCCTCCCTCCCCTTGAAGTAGTAGAACTCCTCCAGGGTGGACCAGCAATATCCAGGTAAATAAATCCACCTGTGGGGACCTACCATGGTAAACTCGCACGTCCTCTTCATCGGGCCGTGCTGGTAGCGGCGGCAGCCCCTCCTCCCTCTGCCTCTCCTCCAGGCTGTAACAGTGGGCTGCCTACTCCTCCAGGGCGCTAGTTACCACTACTAACCCTGTTAGTACCCCCTCCTCCAGGTCCTGCTCCTGCTGCCACCCCCGGCAGGCCCCTCCTGTGGTGGTGGGGGGCGCGTGGCAGCATTACTGCCGGGACAGCAGCAGCCTCCAAGCACGTACTCCAGTGGGGCTGCTCCAGGAGGGTATTCGGATGTTAGGTCTTCAAGGTCGCAAAGTTTTGAACCTCTGTGTAGGTAATGTGTGAATGATATAGGTCTACTTCTGTGACTAGATACTAAAAGGTTTTCAATTTTTCAGGGTGTGAGAACTCATATTAGAAACGGTATCTACCGTCCGGCGTCGATTTAACAAAAAGATTGTTCTGGGATTCTGTCCGAATTGTCTTCTATTCTTAGGGTGCACCACTGGCCGAGTCTCACTCCCCGTACCAATGTACAGTATCCACGTACTTCTATGGGTCTTCACCCAAGCTTCCTATTACTAGTATCATTTTTTCTATTAATTCCACTTTCCAGAATTCTGGTCCCGACTTTCTAACATTTTGACGTATGATAGTCAAAAGAATAAGCTGTAACCTTATGTGATCGACCTGGAAGCTTGTCAGTCCCTGACCTGGAACTTTGTCAGTGTTTGACCTGGAACATTGTCAGTGTATTCCCAGGAAACTGTTAGCAAAATCCTGAGGGCACAACCAGTAACCTTATCAGCATATTCCTAGGAAACTGGCAGTATATATCTCAGGGCACTGTCAGTTACTCAGTACCCCCTAAGGGCACAACAAATAACCTTGTCAGTTAATTCTCGGACAACTGGTAGTGTATCCCAGAGCAACGTCAGTCCCATCTCAAGGCACAACAAGTAACCTCTATATCAGTTCATTCCTAG
Source organism: Lepidonotus clava (assembly GCA_936440205.1). Classification (NCBI taxonomy): domain Eukaryota; kingdom Metazoa; phylum Annelida; class Polychaeta; order Phyllodocida; family Polynoidae; genus Lepidonotus; species Lepidonotus clava. Next base: position 15,619,789 of record OW387138.1, read on the forward strand.
GAATATCGTCAGTACAATCTCAGACCACCGTCGGCCGTACCAACCACTGACTCCTGCCACACGTACCAGCCAACCACTGACTGAGCGCTCTGCTCCTCCTCCCCCAGACTTCTCCCCTGTTCTGTACTCCAAGTCAAAGACTTGCTGGTGGCTGTGGCTGGCTGACGCGGCACCTCTCTCTCCTCCCGGCGCCGCGTCCGGACTGAGGGGAGAACGGGAGACAACGAGGGTGGTGCTGGGTGGTGCTGGTGGTGGTAGGGTGGTGCTGGTAGTGGGGTGGTGGGGTGGGAGTGGGGTGCGTAGTCTGGTGGTGGCAGGAGACAATCTTCAGCCGACACCAGACTGATTCGCAGAGTGATGCCCAGGGGGTCAGGGGAGGTATTATATTGCAGGGACGGATCAAGAGGGGTCCTGACCCCCTCCTTTTGGTGGACCCCTATACTAGGCAAAGAGTGGAAATGCTGCACTCGTGTGTACAAATATATGCATTAATAGTAATTAGCCTATATGCTGACCCCCTCCTTTTGGATATCCTGGACCTGCCTCTGTGTTGGATGAATAGTAAAGAGTTGATCCACTGGTCCAAAGACCTGGGTTTGAGTCCAGATTAATACATCAACTTTAAACTGGGAGGAGGCATATTGGCTGAATGCTGAGGAGTTGATCCACTGATCGATGCCAGGTTAGAGTCCATTTCCAGTTTTGGTTAAACAGGCTATTATGTAAAGAGTTGATCTACTGAGCTAAAGCTACTGAGTTCGATTCCAATCCATTACCCTGATTTTACACTGGAATCTACGACTATGATCAGCAAGGGAATCCCTATTATAGCGAGTTTTCCTAGTTAGACTACTAGAGTACACCTAAGCATGTTTATAAGACGGAATAATATGGTTCGGGGGTTGCGGTGATTCGGATAATGGCACTGATCGAGGAACGTAGCTTTGGGGACTTGGGTAAGGAGAAAGGAAACAGGAGGGGTTAGTGGGTGAGTGGGAGAACTGAGGAGGGGTTAGTGGGTGGGTGGGAGAGGTGAGGTGCCTCTGACTGAGGGTGTGGTTACTGCCAGTGAAACAGGAGATATCAACAGGTAGTGCAGGGAATGTGGACCCCAAAAAAACGTCAAAGTGCGTGTGGGCATGGAGGGAACTTCAGAGGAAAAACCTACAGCAGTAAGATTGTTTGTTGGGGTAGTTTTAACGTCCAGCCAACCCTTCAAGGTTCATTCCAGGCTGCACAAGTTAATGCTTTTCAGTTTGGGTGATGGTATCTATGATACGATTTAGGAGAAACCTGCCACCAGAATCACTACCCTAATCTTTTCAAAGAGCGGCAAGGGATCTTTTACGTGCAATGTCCCGTAGAAAAGGCATCTCACATCCGGCCTTTGATGACCCTGTCCGAGGCGCTACAGTGGCTACAGGACGTGGACGGACAGTCAGAGGAAGGAAAACAAGGAAGTGGGATAGACTATTCAAGTCTTTTGTTTGTTTGTTGGGACAGGTTAACGTCAGCCCAATACTTCAGGGCTCTTTCCAGACTGAAATCTTTCAGGTGGCGATCATAGAGGGGGTAGGTAGAGGGCTGAAGTCTTCTGCAAGTCAGCAACATTTCTGACTGCCTAGTGTGGGAAGACGATACGGTGGTTGGTATCTGCGACAGTTTGGCCTGGATCCAAGCCTCTAGACTAGTCGCTTCTCGTTAAATTGAACGTCACCTCCACCCCGACCTAGCAATGCAATACCGTATTGCAGCTTATCAACACACTTAGTAAAATTGATTGAATTTTACGCTTTTCCCAACTATATACCGACTATAGTACATCTTCTAGACAGTCCTTCAAGGCTTTTTCTAGACTGTACGAGGCAATACTTTTTCAACTTTGGGTGATCATCTATGAGATGACTTAGCAGAAACCTGCCACCCAGATCCCTTTGAAATGTTTTTCAGCTTTGGGTGATCATATATATTTGAGATGACTTAGCAGAAAGGGCATCGCGTACAAAGCCTGTGATGCCCCTGTTACGGGACTAAGAGGCAGTAGTTCCTTCCCTGATCAGCATGTCCGAAATATTTAAAGGGAGGAGCCAGTGACTATAAAACAATACATTGTCATGTTCCCTACTGTTAAGGGAGTGATCATACCAAATTTTATAACCGTACTTATGAAAGTTTCTTTTTTATGTACATTTTTCTAAATTTTACAGACTGGCATCTCAGTGCACCTGGAGCACCTTGTAGAGTGCACCTGTCTGTGTGTGACGTCACAAACAGATCACATGATTATTTAGAAATGCAAAAATAACACAGCATAATTATCCTACTGTTTTTTTTTCAATTTTGTTACATTTAAAGTAATAAAATAAACAAACTTATAGCAAAAAATTGCAATCAAAATGCTTTTTAAAGAAATTTCATTTTGAAAATTTGAAAATAACGTCTTTTATATGTGACGTCACAAACAGAATTTTGTTTTGAGGAGGAAAAGAGGAATCAGACGTTTCTTAAGGTTAAATTCATTTTTTTTGTATGAAGGAGCTTATCATAATTATTGAAATAAAACACACTTCCATTTCAACAATTTCTCTATCATATAAAACGTAAAATAAGCAAAATTGAAATTTCACTGGCCCCTCTCTTTAAATGAGTTACTGAAATGTTACTGATTTTACACAGATTTTTCACTGACAACTCATTTAGATATTAGGGTATCAACCAAAATTCTGTTATCAAATTCCCTGTGTTTTCCCTGAGATTTCCCTGTCCCGCGGCAATTTTTTCCCTGTGTCATATCCAGCAAATTGTTCAAATTTAAAAGCCTCTATCTGCAGAATAAATTTGGACAACCCAACAACAAAATGTTGAAACCCTAATATCTTGAGAATCAGGAATTTCAGAACCTAGCCAAATGAAATTTTCTGTGTTTTGGCAAAATTTGCTAATTATCTTTGTTTTCCCTGTAAGTAATTTTGTTTTGCCATTTTCCCTGTTTTCCCTGATCAGTGTGAATACGGTAGTTAAAGCCTGTCAGGTTTTATTTGAACAATTAACACAGGTTAAGTGTGTTATCAGAGCCTACAGAGTGTGCCCTATGGGTCTGGAGGCCTGGTCTACGGTACGTATACAGGATGCACGGGCTGTGGGACAGAAACACTGAGCGCAGTGTGATCGGTGGGATGAATGCCTGAACCCCCCGTCCTCAGGATTAGGGGAGAACACACCCCCGATGGTACTAAGTACACCCATTGTGACCTTATAATGGAGGTTCCTGTACTAAAAACTCACCCGATCAATATCTTTGTGATGTACTCAAAGTCAGGGCAAAAACCTGATCGTCCCCATTAGATCCTACTCAATACAGGTAGCGCGAAAATACTGAGGAGTAGCCTCAGTAGGTGGGTTTTTAAAGTTGCCTCCTGGCATGGATGAAAAGCATCCTTATAATAAACTCTCTTTTTTATAATTCAGCAAATCATAATCTCTTTGATAATTTGGGGGGGGGGGGGGGGAATAATAATATCTTTGATGTCATTTTTTTTTCCCGGTGGGAAAAAATATCACAAGTTCAGAAAAGTGAAAACATTTTTTGCTGTAAAATCTCTGTAGTAAGGGAAGAGAGTTAGCCTGACTAGTGCATCCTGGAAGAATTACAATTGAAAATGGTACATAATTTGACCAATATTTAATCCATTACTGCAAAAAAGATATCAACGTAAACGAAGACGGGGCACTCACTTTTCCCCGGACATCCTCACAGAGCCAAGTATTTGGCCAGCCATCTTTCCCTTTTCTACTTTCCCAACTTTTAAACCTAGGCCACCTTTCCTTCCCTCAACTTTTAAACCTGACTTTCCATCTACATACACACACTTTTCAGTTTTATTGAGTGTTCGGTAGAAAAGTGGTGTAAAATGAACTGGAACCCCACATTAAACCACCAGTTCCCGACGCTCGGCGTCAGTCAACACACGTTCCGAGTGACAAGGACGAATTGATCTCCAACCCGGGGCTTGTCCTGGCCAACCTTTTTTACCACCCAGATGGTGGTCTTTTTCCCTGGATACTTTTTCCAGCTAACGCGTGCCTTAAATTTCAAATTCGCTGAAGAGCGCTGGTATCAAGCCTGTGGCTGGGTTCTGTGTCACTCTGAAGTGGCAGGGACAAGCAGTCTGTCGGGAACTAGCGCACCGAGCTTGTTGGCCATTTCATTGGTAGATGCATTTTTTTTGATTTTTTTTTTGATTTTTTTAAAAATGGTTCTGAGAGACTTGCGTCCGTTTATATACACCGTAATAAACACTGAGAGTGGAGTGGTCCAGTTTTTCCTCTTCTTTTTATTTATTTGTGTTGTTTTTGTTTTAGTGCAAGAGTTAACTTTTATAAAGTGTTTTTGATCCAAGCCAGGGTTGGTTATATCAAGGAAGTGTATACTTCACACTTCATATTTTGTCCCTCATCCTTATCTTATCTTAGTTCATTTGATACGAACAGTGCCTCAGCAGAATACTCCACCTTGAAATCTTGAATCTAGGAATCTTGAAGACAAAAACATCGACCCAAAATATCTTCCTTGTTCCAAGACTAGTAACCAAAGAACATATGTGTGCATACAATTACAATATTCCAAGGCCTGTACGTGATTATACCAATCTAGTGCGCTCTATTTCCACTCACAAGCCTCCAGCCTAATAAAAACCTCACCCACTTCTGCCCGTACTCAAATAAAACTCCCCATACATTACTAAACTTCATATATACTATTCTAATATTCTCCCACTTATAATAAGTATTACGCCTCGCATTTATAATGGGAACTGCAATTTTCCCGTACGTTTTTCGTTATTAATTTTCTTTTTAATTTGACATTTGTGGTGCTGGTATTAAGTATACCCGTGGCGGTGACAGTAATTGACATGTAGCTGGGTATGTGGGACTCGTGCAGCGACACCATGCCACAACTAGGTCATTTCGGAGTAAAAACTACGAGAAAAAAGAAGAAAAAAACATACCAGAGAACCATCACAGGGTTATGTCTTTGACTGTAACAAGTGGGTTTTTATTACAATGACCTCATAAATCCCCCAGCCCGTGTGGTTTGGTTCTTTTCTATGTTTATTGTTGGGGTTTCTACTTTTTAATTCGTTATTTTTGAGTTTACCATAATATAGTCGATTTTTTTAAGCTGAAAAAGCTCAACAGCCAGACGTTACTCTTCAAGTGTTTTTGTCCTTACTCATACTGTTATGGCATTTGTATCATATGCCACAAATACATGCATAAACACGTCTTCATCGAGCTGAACTTTATTCTAAATAAGTATACAGCCAATTCTAATTTAAGCATAAGATTGCTGTTTCACCCGAAGAACACCGTTGTGCACTCGTTGCTATCACTGAAGTAGTTTAGTGTGCTCAGAATAGTGTGGCTGCCTTGATATGAACGTTAACTAATTTCTTTGACTAAGTTCTACAGGGAATGATGATTGTTCAAGTCGAACATAATTCTAATATTGACTCAAGCACATACTTTTATTGTTCTTAGACTATTATAGTTTCCTATATCATTACTGGTTTTAATCTCATCTAAATAGGGTGTAACAGCGCCAAATTTCAACTTTTTTTTTTTTTTCTGTGTAGAATAAGATTCATTTAAAATAAATAGGAAGTTGTACATTTGTATGACTTAAGATTATTCCTGAAGATTATATCCTTTGCTGCTTATACCTATTCCGTAATGGGTTTCTAAAACCAAATATTGACATTTTAGAGTGTAGGCCAGTGAGACTATCTAAAGTGAAGATGTGCACTGGGCGACTTTGGGCGATCTACGGCAGAATGGGGAATGTTATAGTCCCTACGCAGGCAAACGCTGCTGGAACCCACCATTCCTTAATTAATTAAAATATTTTACTCTTTGAAATACACGGGGCAATCCCAGCGGTGCAGTGGGACCTTGTTTGGGCGGTGAAATCTAGCAGGGCACTTGTCCTGGGCCAAGTTTGGCGACAGGCCCATTGAAACCGTGCACTCTGCCGTGTTTGGTTTAACCATTGACTCCTGACGGTACCCCACACAATGTGCCCTGAACCACCACCACCTCGCCCCAAACCCCCCAGCCCCATCATAAACTATTTTGATAAACACTAAAGGTCAATTTACATTGGGCTGGGTGAGCGCGGTTCCACCAGACGCGGTTTGGTTGGGTGGGTGTGCTGGTTTTCATGAACTGTTGTAAAGGTGGCCATGGTTCTAGAACTCTCTCAGCTACCCTTGAGTTAAAGATTAATGTTTCCTGCCCAGCTAGGCCTTTTCTTTTTCCCAAAGTCCTAATTACACAAATTTTTTTTAATTCAATTTTTCCAGCAAAAATATATACATACGAATTATTTGAGAATTTATTTTTATATCCTATAATACCAAAAAAAAATATTTTTTTTCCAATTTCTACCGCACTAGGCATTATTAAACAATGTATTATTTGGGGTGGCCTTGTATTATGACACCGGACACTAGCACTGCACCTTGTCAACCTTCCCCGACATACCCCCACTCCGGGGGTGACTCTATATAGGTGTTTACCCTCAGAGGCCCTATCAATACGCTCCCCATTTACACCACAAGGGGCACATCGGGGGACCAGTAGGGGATCAAAAGAACACATCTCATTGGATCTCTTTTAGCAGAGAGGCACAAATAAACATGGCCTGGGGGTGGGTTTTCAGAGCGTTATGGATGTGATCTTATAGACCCGTGTATGGTTTGTGGGGAGTTTCGGGTGTAAAATATTAGATGTGAATTTTCATGCAAAATGTAAAAGAAAACTTGTGGACATTAATTCAGACATTTCGTTGGAAAACGTATTACAGGGATGTAAGTCGGGTTTGATGAAAAAGTCTGAAACTCTTGCTCTTATAGGATTTTTTTTTAATCAAAGAAATTTTAGGAGTCATACTTGGAATTGCATTAATATCAACCAATCAGAGGCCAGTATTTATTCACTGCTCGGAAAGGTTTCAGACTATTCAGATAATCTGAACTTAGTCTGAAGAAAGTTTGAACTGGTTTTAATGTTTAGAAACTGTATTCAGAAGTGGATTATCAAGCCCATTGTCACTGTCAAACATGTCTTTGAATACTATTGAGGTTTTGTCCATATTTTGACCATATTTGATCAATTTCAAGCCAGTTTCCTTAAGTCTAAAAAATCTGAAATCAGACTAAAGTCTGAAAACTGACATCCCTGGTATTAGTAAGTCTCATGAAGCCAATTCAATTATTTGGGAAACAATCCATTTTAATGCCATGATATATTGTGTAATTCACCTCATCTAGTTGTAATTTCCTTTTATTACTTTTATTATTCATTTCATTAATATCCGACATTACTGCAGGACAGACCTTGGTCTCACTGACTTATGCCTCGCCACTTGTTTAGCAGGGTAGACATCTTATTATTTCTTTTCCTCACACAATTATTTCTACAAGTTACTTATGACAAGTAATATTGGGGACAATTGCCGTAACAACTGCGCAAAATTTGATATACAAGTCTTGTATGGCATATGGTTGTCATCAACCAAAACAAAACCGTCCTTCCACCTGTTTACACACTGTCATTATGCTGGTGAGAAAGGCATTGTTCAGTATCTTATTACTTTCTTTTCTTATTCCTCTAGTCTAGACCGCTTACAACTCGCTGCATTGTCACCAAACTTAATAGCAGATACAATGGCGTGACTGGTCGCCAATGACTTTCAAAACACCTTGAAGGCTTGATTTTCTTAAGGTGAACGAGTCATACTCTACCAACAGAGTTATAGACAGGCACTTTCTCATCACATCAGAGGTTTTACATTTTGAAAATCAGGAATTTCATAAGTTTTCACGTGAAACAAGACTCCATGTATATTATGGGCAAAGTATGCCAGCTCCCTTCGTTTACCATGACAGGGATATATTTTTGCAATGTTGTCTGTTTTCTCCATGCAGTGGGTGCCCTGATATAACTTATCTCTCAACACAAGACACTACCTCCATTCAAGACACTTCCTCAATACAAGACCTCCTCTCTTAAGACATCCTCAATTCAAGACCCTCCACAAGTCCCCCACACAACCTCACGGTCACGTCCCACCTCTTTGTACTTCTAGGAGCAGCGTCCCAGGAAATGGATTCCCGGAAAGGCGCCATTCCTCTCAGGTTGTAATGGCCTCTTCCCAAAGAGGGTAGGAAAGTGTGGGTTGCACCCACACAATACCCCATATCCACCCGTTTCTGAGGCTTTTCCCTTTTCTTATCCCTATTGCTTTTACCGCCATTTCCCCATATTCGCCGGGAAGAGGTAGCCCATAATGCCTAGCGCGAAAGGGGTTCCTGTTTACTTAAAACTCTTCTATAAATTATCCAATGGCATGGAAAAATCTGAAAAAATATGTAATATTTAAGTTATGATCCCTGTTCTTGATAGGCAAAAAACTAGACTGTTAAAATATAATTTTGGAAATTTATTGCATTTTGACAGATTTTAAGGGTCTGGCTTCGTTGAGGCAGTTTCTTCTATAATCTAATGTAAAGAGGTTGCTTGCTTTGCTATCAAAAAGTCATTTTTTAATCAAAAGAATGGCTGAAATAGAAAATAGCCCTCATATATATGATCATATTAAGGGGATTAATAATTATTCTGTATAACTTCTCTGTATTGGAAGGTTGAATATGACTTAAATGATAGGAAAAAGTGACCGGAACCCCTTTCTCTCGCGTATTCTCGTGGACGAGAAACGCAACCTCTTCCCGGCGAATTCCTTCCTTCCTTCCTCCTGAGCCCCCCCTCCCCAACCCCCACTATTTCCTCTCATCCGGGCATTTCGTCCCATCACCTGTCTGGGCGTCCGTCTGACCTAGTTCTCTAATTCCCGCCGCTGCCACTAGGCGTCAGCACTGCATGGGCACAATAACCCACCCATCGAGACACAGCCCTAATGGGTAGGGATGAGATTCAAGTGTCCTTTACCAGATCGACTGGCAGGGCTGGGATCTCCTCCTGGCTTTGTGTACGGGTGGTCATCGACTGGTAGCACCCCCTGCTGACTCACCAGCACCCACTAATCGATCACTCCCTGTCGTCAGGGCTATTTTTAGAACCTGAGGCTGAGCAGCCAAGCGCCCCGATCGTTGTCTGTGACTACATTTAGTACCGCGGGGATTCAACAGGTGGCGGCACTGAGGCAGTCAGCTGGCTGGTTTAAGATTGTGGAGGTCATGAATAAGGACGGCGAGACTTTTACTTTCTTTTGGATACCGGCTCCGGTTTATGACCTGGCAAGGTGATCCACCTTAGAGAGGCCAGGAAGACTTTGCCTGCCAAGTCGTGCAGAACGTTGTGTAACAACAAGCACAATACTTTCACTATTCAACAGCTGATACCACATTTCAAAACTTCCTTCAGCTACCATGACTGCTCGTTCGCAAGTGATTTTGACCGTGAAAACCAGATGTTTGTTTGTCGGAGTAGTTTAACGCCCTGATAACCACACAATGTTCTTTCCAGACTGCACAAGGTAATGCTTTTCAGCTTACAGGTGATCATATCTATGATTATGATTTAGAAGAAACCCGCCACCGGGTGTACATGTAATACCTTACTCATTTCAAAGAGTGGCAAGGGTTCTTTCACGTGCAATGTCCAATAGAAAGGAAACAACACCCCTGGCCTTTGATGACCCTGTCGGAGGCACAGGGTGGAACACCAAATGGCCCTCAGCCTAACGGCCTTAGGCATTATTTATTGGTGTCCATGGTCAATATCATTGGCTCAAAATACCCTGGTTGGTGTTGTTTTTATACTGTTTCCACTCGTCACCTAACCTACTGCAGACGTTTGTACTACGTTTTACTTCCTTACTGTGAGTGTCATCATAATATATCTTTCAGCGACTATTTGTCCCACCATGAATACAGAGTATGAACCGTATCTACAGACCGTATCAAGTACAAGTGCAGCTTATACTACAGTAAGTTTATACAGACACCCCTACTTTCGAAACTCCAAAAACACACCGCACATTTTATGGTGCATTTTATCTTTTATAATCACTGTATTTCCTTTCATCCAACCTGTCCTTGTGCAAAGTGTGTATTCAGTTTTTTCCCCTCCTTAGGTCATAATGAATAATGCAGCCAGTATTCGTCTAAATATGAATACACAACAATAAGCGGTATCAGGTACAAGTGCAGCCCACAATATAGAATCTTTCCATTTCTGTGGCTCCACACGAGCGGATATGAGTTAGAGAGTTGGGGTATGGGTTTGTTTGTTTGTTGGGGCAATTTAACGTCCGGCCAACCCTCATGGGTTCTTTCAAGACTGCACAAGGTAATGCCTTTCAGCTTACGGGTATGGGTTTGAATGCAGCCAGGCTCAAGGCGTTTAGATACGAGGCGTCTATGGGAGAGTCCATTGCGCAGACTCGTGAAAAGGGTGTATACACTCATACTAATCTCCCATTGACACAGCCGTAGATACAATATGGGCATCCCCAACAGCATCAATACAAACACCTCATCAGTAATATGGGTGTTTAAAACGACCACAGACCTAATATTGATTGACAGTGGGTTCAGTGGGCTCTTACAACATACTGTAATACCCCCAGCGATCCTCCTCCAGTCGCCCAGTATGCTCCCAGTATGAACAGCTGAGTGCACTCTGCAGCTTCTACAACCTAACTACGTTACTATAGTAGGAAGTAGGAAGCTCGGCGGAGAGTGGCTACTGTTGACAGCCTCTATCCCCTGTCGTTACGTCAGCTGGGAGAGTGGGGAGGGGGTGTGGAGTAAGGGGTGATGGTACTACATGCTCTAATCGTTATTCAATAGCCCAATCATGTCCTCAGAATAACCTTGTCCTCATAAGGCTTGACTGAACATGGCCTGGTTTAGTGAACTGTTGCTTACTATATTGGGTGGATGATTACTATATTGGTTGGATGAGCGTGTTTGCTTCCTAAGCAGTGCAGACTTTTATTCTTACCTCAGAGAATAGAGGTCTGTATAACCAAATGGCAAACCAATATCAAGTATATTTTTGTTCAAGTTTTCTTTCTGAAATTTCTTATGCTACTCGCTGCTTCCTTCTCTTCGATGAAAGGACTTATCACTTATCGCAAATAAAGTCCCATCCTATTTACATCAGATCAGATGGTCAATTATGCATTTTTCAATACTAGTATTTATCAGGGCTTGGCGAATATTTGTGATGTCAGCCAATGTACAGGAAATTTGATGACATTTTCTTTATTCTCAAATCACAATTGTATTTTTAGAGAATCTCTAATCCTGATTTTGACAAAACCAAAACCCTTTGTCTCGAACAAAGGCTTATTTCAATAGTTTCACCCCAATAAACAAATTTAAAAGGCAGAGACCCCCTCGGTCTAGCCTGGTTTCCGCGTGAGTGGTCACAAACAGTAGACACCTGTTTTCGGGGTGAATGCGGCACCTATTTCCCCGCACCACTTATTTACATCAGGGGAATTTCCACCTGCTGTTACCGTCCCCACTGACTACCCTCCGTCCCGGATGTGAACGACTAGCCGCCATCTGAGTCAGGGCCACTGACGCTACCCGAAGCCACATCATCACATTTATTATCAATGTGCATATAATATAATATACAAGTTTTTTTCATGGGGAAATAAATTTCGAAGAACAAAATAAAACAATTTTTATTAATTCCTCAGATTTTTTTTTTAATTATTTTTTTCTCAATTTTTTAAATTAATTTTTTAAACTTTTTTTTTAATTATCTTTTTTTTAAACTTTTTTTTTAAATATCTTAATTAAATTTTTATCTTTGAAATCAATTGTACTGTTCCAATATATTCGGTGAAAATCAAAACAGTTTAGTTCCTCATTTCCCTATCCTCTGCCACCCTCTAGCCCCTCATCCCCAATCATTTTCTGACTCCCCACCACACTGAGTCAGTCCCCCATCGATGAATCACACGTACTAGGCACGTTGACGTTATTATCACTCGGCAGTTTTGTCAGGCTTTTTGTGCATTTGCTGATTGAATCTGGGGTTGGTTTATTGTGGCTTTATTTCCCATATTATGTCTACTGGGTGAGCAGTCATTCTGAACCCCTTCTCTGTTAAAGCCTTATTGGGACTGAGTATGAGGTTATACGGTACGTTGTCGCAGAAGCCAACGAGTCACATTTGACCCTGATGCACATTAATTTACATCGATTTGCACATGGGCCACACTCGTGCTTTATTGTGCACAGATCAATATTTATAATGTGACAAAACTGACTCTGTTACTATCAATCATACTAATATGTTTAACTGCCCCGATTCTACACATGTGGCTTCCAGTGAGGAGCCGAGTCTTATTTACACATGGGCCGAATGCTTACCGTATCGCACACAGATTGAGATTTTGTATTGCAAAAAAAAAACCGGTCTCTGCTACTATTAATCATACTTGTTTAACTGCCCTATCTGGCTTCAGTGACTGTGAGGTATACCGGGCTATACAGTACCTTGTCACAGAAGCCAGCAAGTCACATTTGACCCCAACTGACATTAATTTACAAGGCTTTGCACATGGGCCACACTCCCATATTATCGCATGCAGATCAATATTTTGAACGCGACCCCTCAAAAAAGCTTCTAATGTGATTGCATGCCCCAGTCTACACATGTAGCTTTAAAATTTATTAACCCAGATTTCTGATGTATTATAATGCATTCAGAGCTTGTATCCTAAACTGAAGTATACAGACAACGTGTATGGGCCCTTTCAATGCACCAAAATATATCTTTACCCTAGATAGACAAGTCTTCAATAGCGTCATTGATGTATGCAGACAACAAGGTAAAACGATACGTTGTTGCAGAAGCCAACAGGTCACATTTGACCTTGACGCTTATTAATTTACATCAATTTGCACATGGGCCACTCTGCCACATTATAGTACACAGATCAATATTTGTAATGTAATTGCTATGTTGACAAAACGGACTCTGCTACTACTAATCCCACTAATGTGACAGACTGCCCAGAGCTCTGCCCAAAATCATACTCTACAGGTTGTGTTTCTTTAGATTATACCCCATTGTACGGTATGTTCTAGGGCAGGGGGACCACGTGGGTACTGTTTTGAACCTTGGTTTCCCAACTTACTTCTCATAAAGCATCAACTTTCAGGCTTAGTACAATAGTCACTAGGACCATGCACATTAAAGAACAACCGCTCGGTAAAAGTGTAGGGGTATGGTCATAGATTTGATCATTTCTTAGATTCAATCATCAAAGATAGAACTGTCAAACCTTGTTCTCACCGTGATATGACCTTAGCTGTTGCTCAGCATTAAACCCAAATAACCAACCAAAAGTAATCGCTATAACTTTCCTCACATTCTCAATACACATAATTTCATAGCCAGCACATTTCACTAACACCAAATATATTCAGCATTTACAGCCAATTCTACCCGTATAAGATGTGATATTGCATAATACTCTTCTAGAATTGCGACACAGGTAAAGGACATGGTGTAACATCTCCGTCGCCAACGATGCACAAACACCACTGCCAAGTCAAAACCTTGTAAACAATGCAGATGGGGAGCACGAAGGAGCCCTTCCCTAATGGAACTGGGTCATTGGGGAGTCCGTGCAGGTAGGCTTCCTCGAAGCAGCAGTAGTGGGAATTGGTCCTTCCATGACCTATTTGTTTCTGGTATGAGTTGAGTGATGGATGTTTTATGCCATACTGATAGCCATGGTCATTTTCACAACGAAAACACGTTACAATGAATTCTGACTTTTCATACCAGTGTTCGAAATTAAGATTTTATTTTATGCACACGGCGGGTGCACAGGAGCTTGAAATCATGCACCCTGATGGCTTTTAATGCACACACTACTATATAATGGTATTTAAGCTGATGAAAAAGCATGCACCTGCCGGGTGCATGCCTCCTCAAAAGTATGCACCCTGCAGCCAAATTGTGCACACCGGGTGCAGGGTGCACCCTTAATTTCGAACACTGCATACACATGTTAAGACTTGGTCAGTCTTCCGTGGTTGTAGGGTGACAGGGCGGGCAAACAGCAAGGGATCAAAACCTGGAAATCATTTTTGCTTTACCTCATCCCCTAGTGAACCCAGACAGCAACCAGGAATCAAACCCAATGAGCCACTTGGTCAATGATGGGTCCCCCCCCCCCCCCCTCTATTGTCACCTTTTACAATCACAGGGGCTACTGGGGGCCTATAATCTTTCCAGGAGCAGAAGCCCCACCCTGGTACCCCAACGGAGGCCCTTGCATGATAGTCTGAGCTACTTGCGGACTTGGGTGTTACTACAGTCTATAGGGAGAACGTGTCCCCGTTTTTACAATGCCCCGTAGTGTGGACTCCTGAGTGAGCTGAGGGGTGCCAAACGTACGGCACATCAGCATTCTGCATTGAGACTACCTCAGGTCTGAACAGGGAAATTGGCCATGAGAGTAGTGTTGCAGAGTGGAGGGCGTTGTGTTGCAGAGTGGGTGGCTCAGGTGGAGAGAAGTATTGCAGAGAACTATTAAAATAGAGACTCATCGTTTTCACTTTGAGAAGTTATTATTGCTTGTACAGTGCCTGGAGCGGTGCATACTCGGGGGGTAGTGAGTAAAGTTAGGCCGTGTACCATTCCTCGTTTTTACTATTTTACTTTCTACCAGTCACACAAATTGAAAAGAAATTTTTGGCTGGATATCCATGAAGTAAAAATCTCTGAATAACGTCAGGAATTATTCAACACATTAAAACTGAATTCTTCATGCTGCCAAAAAAAAAACCCACCAGAAACAACCTGGCCATTTTCTACCCTTTCAACAGCATCAAGCCAAGCAGCAACGCCTATATACGTAGCCTTCTGGCCGCTGGCTGCTAGGAGTAGACCGTTGAGTGTGATATACACCCAATTAGTTGATATAGATCACCCCACACCGACAGGGGGCGTCAACAAATGCCCGGAATCGGCTCTTTGATTGCGCCAGCCGAGGCAACGGGGCTAAAGGACTGCGTGGGTGTTGGGTCGTTTACTTAGGAAAAATAAGACGGTGGGGTTGATTTTTCTTCCATTGAGTCTACCGTATATAGGTACCATGGTAGGCTCAGTGTCAATATACTGGCTCACTTTTATTGGTACAAACTGGTAATTTTTGTTCCCTTTTTATTACATTTACAAAATAAATGTCCAACAGATAACTGACCGAAAATTGAGATGAAGAAATCACCTCTAAATACTGACACAATTCTTTTGGTATCAAACTAATATTTAATTGAATCCTTTTCACTTATTAACTTATCTTGGGCTTTTTTATCATGAAAACTTATCCTACTGATGCAGATTCGATGAATGTGTCAACCTTTGTGACAGGAGCTTGGTTACATGATCTTAAGACTATCCCAGGTTTTAATTCTTCAGCAGGCTTATTTGACCGGCTTTAATTCAAATCAATCTTCTTCAAATCCAGAAAGCTTATTAAAACCTATTAAAAAGTAGGATAATACTCATTTACTAATTGATTTCCGACCCGTTTTAAAATCCGAGGATTTGAAACAGTTTTGAGTCCTTCCTGTGGAAGACCCTTTACAGTCTAGATTACCTTGAGGCAGTGTGGCATTTAGGTATTTCAAATCCAATTTTCCTTTTTCGAGATATTCATATCTTACCAGGCACTTAGTGTTCAGATGATCTCCTGTTCTTTAACATTACTCTGGGGTAGTAGACTGCCATGTATTACTGAGAAGTGAGTGATGGAGGTTTAACACTGTACCGAGAGCCAGGGTCATTTTCACAGCGAAAACAAGTTGGGACAAATTGTCTTTGGTGATCCTATCTAATCTATGAGATGAAGGTGACAGGACTTGCAAACATCAGGGGATCAAACCCTGGAAATCATTTTTGCTGTATGTCATCCCCTAGTGAACCCAGCACCAACCAGTAATTGAACCCAAGAAACAACTTGGTCAGTGCTGGTGCCCCCTATTGTTGCCTTATACGATCAGCAGAGGCTACTGGGGGGGCCTATATTGTTCCCCGGAGCCCCCATAGGGTTGTATTGCGAAGAGACCAGTACTTATTAATCCGAATATCAATCTGGAATCTTACCCAGGATCTTACACACCCACGGCCTTTTGGTAGGTTGTGGACCACTCCAGGAGTAAGCTGTATGAAACATGCTTTTTCCCTGTCCATGACTATAGGAAGAAACTGAGCTGGGAATATTCCACCTTTACCGGGGTGTAGAAAACCCTGCCCTTGCTTCACTTGGCCCTCCGAAGCCCTGTCCATTCTAATGCCCTCATTCATATAGTCCATCTTGACCTAGATATTTCCTACATACTACATGAAACACCTACTACCCTAGGACAGTGCTACAGTCTACCTTTCCTGTTGCTGCTGTGACGATGCCCTCCGCTGCCATGGGAACATGGCAGGCGTTGCCATGGTAACAAACTCCTCTACCCGGCAACAACCCTCCCAACCCACCCCCAGACGCATTCATCTTAATTTGACCGATATTCCCGGCCGCATCTCCCCGCGTCAATCGGGGATGCCCCTCTCGCCGCCTACTCTGCTACTATCCCCGTCAAACCCTGCTGCTACTTCTACTCTCCTGTCCCAACCCCTTTGCTAGGTCGGGGTTCCTACGCTGTCCAGGAAATCAAGAACAGTTTTTACCCTTTTAAAATTTAACAACAAAATAGAGGAAAGTTTCGGACTCTTCGATTTTTATTTTTTTCCACCGAGAAAAATATTCAGAAACATAGTGTGACATCCTGAAACTCAGCCATAAGCGGCTTTTTATATCTGACGATGAACAAATTTTCATTTCAAATCAGATTCAATTTAGCACCTTTTTAAGACCTCTTGTTAGAAAAACGTTTCGTTTAAGACATTTTTAATGCCTTAAATTTGATACCTGCGTGGGAACCCTGTGGGTGCTTTGGGCTGGCTGTGAACGTATCAGTCGATCCAATCTTGTCAGATTCTTCACTTACTGAATTGGGCACTAGATCAAGTACAGCGATGGATTGGGCCGTTTTTAGGGCTACTTAGACTCCAGAATTTTTGGCACTTTTTCTAATTGTCCCTAACTTTTAACACGCTAATTTCATTTTCCTGGTTGTGTAGGACCCTGTTCATGTAGTTTTATGTCTTTTTTTAATTCCTAAGTATACCTATAGTTTCACTTTGCATAGACGGACTGTCTGACACTGGCTCTTGATAGGACGAACTCGATCTTCTACTAACATGTATGAACTAGAGCACTGAGTGCAAAGAGCCAATTAGCAAAGTGCCAAGTATTTGGCACCCTACGCGACTAGACTTCCAACCCTGGAGAAGATCCTGGTACAAAGACCGGCTGACCCCGTGACCCCTCCTGACCTCTGACCCCTAGTACTGGGGTGTACTCGTTGACCCCTATGTATGCTACCGGTAGTACTGGGGCCAGCCTTTTAAAAAAAAGTTGTTTCCTGTCCACCGCCCGACTGTCTTATCAGTTATGGGGCCAACTCGAGGGGTTTTCTTTCCATACTTAATTTTTCTTTTTTTCTTTTGTTTACATACAATTGTGTCATTTCTTACCCCCAAATAAAGACAAAAAAGAAGGAGGAAAAAAGATTTCCCGACTTTCCCACTGCCACTGGTTATATTTTTGGCCACCTACTAGACAGTAAATCATGGCTCACGGAATTTTAAATTTACTGGGTGTCAACCGGACACCCAAACTGCGACGTACTGGTGTCCCGCACATAAACTAGGCCGTCCAATAGACTAGGCCATAATATTGGTGATTGAATCAATTCTAGGGTGTCCACAGGACACCCAGACAGGACCTGGGGCTTTAGGGGGTGGACAGGACACCCGGGACGCTGGATTTGGTGGGGCCTGGGAAACACTTTTTTCCCAAGGGTGGCCTGGGGTGGGTGCAGGCCGGTGCTGACCACAGGGAGGGGTGGGGTACTGGAGGGGAACAGGGTTGTTTGTGGTAGGGGGGGTGAGGAGGGTTGTTGACCACTTCCCCTCGGTAAACAGGAGCAAGGAGTCCAAAGGGCAGTGAAAACCACTAATCTAAAACAAACTTCTCGGGCGTTGTCACGCCATTTTTTAAACCGATGTCAGAAAAGGCTGTGTATAGATATATGGAAGCTAGTAGCTGCACAAGACTTTGCGACTACCCGTCTTGAACGTTATGTCCTCAGATGAAAAGCCTTGACTATTGTTCTATACCTATATAGCCTTTTTAACCTTTCATTCTCACAATCCCTAATGACTGCCTTTAAAACTATATTGAAAATGGAGCAATTATCATCACTGATGGTTGTCTTTTTTCTACCCCCCCCCCCCCCGACCCTCCCCTTATAAAATTGGTCTAACTGATGGAGCTTCTTTCAGTACCCCTCTCCTAACCATTTCAATAATTGATCAGTGCCAAATGTGAAAGCGCTATAACTATGCTACATGTATCTAATACTATAGAGGTGATGAAGAGAGTGTGCCTACCTCTGTGTGACTACGTGTGAACCGTTCGGCGGGAGCATGAACTGGGTTACCTACCTGTAATGGGAAAAGAGGAAAACATAAGTTACGGAGACAATGGAAGCACAAAAATTATTCACATTTCATCGTAAAACGTATATTGAAAACAAAATATGATTTTCTCTCTTTTTTTTAAACAAGATATGGATATAGAAACTTATATACAACTTTTGATGATACCGAAATTTTATATTTTCAAAATTGTATTAATACTCGAATCTTTTTTCCCCCTATAAATCCACATTAATACTCGAATCTGGTGCTTTTCACAATACGGGAAATACAGGCAAAGGTATACATTATCAAGTTTTTTAACTTTAAGTTATCCCTGGGGAGAAACTGAGAAGACATTATCCGGGAGCAAAGGGTTAGGTTAAATGCACCAGCCTATCTCTAAAATTAAAGACCGCCTCCCTTTTGAACACGGTACACCTGTTGATTAGTTGATTTCCTGGACCATGCCAATATTGACTAATTAAAGGTGACCCAACAGGTGTCTAGCAATGGGATACACACTCAATGTCTGCTGGAGACTGAGCAGACGGGTTACGTTAATTCACGTCATACCCTCTAATCCTCCCGACTACCAGCTGATACCCCCTACCGACCACCACCACCCCCAACCCTACCCCGGCCCAGCCTTCTCGTACTCTACTCCTTTCCGACCCATTTCTGCCAAATTCGGGATTTGTGTTTTTTCCCATTATTATTGAATGTCAGAGCAACATCTCACAAATTAAATTTTTCATGTTGATGTGTTTGTAAAGTAAATACAATTATTCAAGACACTAAGGTTAGAAGGATAAGCTATTGGATAGCAATGCGCACCAGTATTTAGAGATGTCTGTTGGTAGGGGTAGTTTATTGAAAGTCCGGCCAACCCTTCAGGGCTCTTTCAGCTTTGGGTGATCGTATAGATGATACGATTTAGGAGAAATCTGTCACTGCGATCACTACCCTACTCTCTCTAAAGAGTAGGGATGGTTCATCGTTACAACTTACAAGTCCCTTAAAAAATGTCTTATTTTGAATGACAACAACCAAGAATCCTCATTCATACTTTCCTAACCCATCCTCCCTAAAACTTGCCACCGGCCGTTTAAAGCCCCAGGCCCACCGGTACGACTCCAGCTGCCACTTTCTCCCACCCCTGGTGGGATGTAACGGTGACAGCTTGGGTTTCAGCCGGCGTTCTCTTTGACCAGGCCGACGTGTGACGTAAGGGAGTCTTAGCCCCTGTAGTTGTCGGAGGTGGGATTACCGGTGGTTACAACCATCTGTTGGAGGGGTTGGACAGGTAACAATACAGCACACTTTAGGTATTGGAAAGGGCTTTGTATTTATTTAGGAGCGACCCTTACAAGTTCAATTTTCAAATTCCCTGTGTTTTCCCTGAGATTTCCCGGTCCCACGGCAATTTTTCCGCGTGTCCTATCCAGCAAGTTGTTTAATTTTAAAAGCCTCTGGCCAAATGAAATTCCATGTGTTTTCCCTGTGTTTTGGCATAATTTGCAAATTCCCTGTGTTTTCCCTGTCAGGGATTTTTTTTGTCATTTTCCGTTTTCCCTGTGTGGTTGGTAACCTGCCTTAATAACGCTACCTGCAGTAATTGGACGGTGTTCTGTTTGTTTGGTCTAGGTTTCTTTCTGTAGGATAAGATGTAGAGTAGGTGTACTGTGTTATTCTTTGTCAAATCGCTATATGGGTCAAGCAACTGCATTAAACGTTACGTCCTGCATTTCACTTTCAATTCTGTCTCTATGCTCGTTTTGTGTTACAGATTTCCTGGTCCCGTGGCAAATTCTCAAAACAATATACCACAAATATTTATTTGTACGCCTGATCACTTGTTGCTAGTCCCTGCTAGAGGTAAAGTGTGGGGGGGGGGTGTGTGTGTGTGTGTGTGTGTGTGTGACCAAGGAGAATATAGGAGACCCTGTAGACTCCTTGGTGTGACGGTGGGGGAACTGACCCAATTCCTAGTTGGATGACCTTTGCCAAGCTGTGGGTGTCTAAATGAAATTTCTCTATAATCATTCAAAAACAAATTTGCCATCAATTTAACTTTCTAACACAAAATTCCTAGGTGGAAATAGAGCACATGACACGAATATCCAGCATCACCAGCCACTCACTCACGCCACATGAAACCATTTCAAAACCTAATTACTATTTTTGCACCCCTATTTCTGTTTTTACAGTCTACATCCGATGAGGCTATTATCCCTGCCTTTTACACTGAAACATTAAACCTGACACCAATAATCGCCGACAGCTGACCACCAACCAGCAGGACGGCGGCCCGTGTCCATGACGACGCCTGGAGCAACTGACCCTGCCATGACCTACTTAGGGGGTTACCATGGCAACCCGACGCCGGCTGCTGGTTAGGGGAGAGGTTGGTGCTATTCGACGTCCAGGCAACCTGGCGCCCTGCCAGCAGCCACTGTCAGGAGCAGCGACGAGATGGACAAAAGGATATCTTGGTTGATTTTGTTTATTGATTTAGTAATTTATTTCCTGTTTTTCCCCTTATTTCTTTTTGATGTTTTTGTGAATTACGTTTTTGTTGTTGCTGTTCATAATTTCATGTGTTGCAGCTTATTTTCATTTGTTGTTGTTGATTTTGTTGCTATATTGTTTTGTAATTACCTTTATCGTCCTAAATATGTCTTGTAGTAATAACGCTACAACTGGCCTATTTCACTTACGGCTATCAATGTGTCAAATTTCTTTGAGCAACCCAAATCTTTTCTACTTTTTCCAAATCATCCACATCCATATTTGGGAAAATCGGAGACACACTGAACCCAATCCTACTTGCTCCTGCGGTTTGTGGACAACATTCCCAAAGGTGACAAACCACCAAAGCTCTTCTATCGCATCAGCTTAATGATGAACATTTCCTGATTTTTTTTTGCCCAAAATTTCCTATATTCTAGGTGGTCCAGAACCACACGAGTCCACCCACACGAGCCTACCACAACATATGTCAGTGACCATGTCAGTGTTTTTTATCCGACTTTTTTTCGGATAGTTTTTGCTGGTCTCTCTGTATCAGATACAGACCCAGATCCGTGTACCCCCCGTGGCCATAGGGCCCTGTGGTCAAACTGACACACCGCGGGAACTAGGTGTGTTTTATGAACTCACACTGCAATACCGTTTTTCTACGCTTGTTCTTTTTTTACTGTAAAGCGGATGTCGACGACTGGGTTGTTGTACTTCCATGTTTTAACACTGCAAGTCACACTTTGGGTTACATTTTACTGTCATTTCCATTTACTTTTTTGTTACCTTTTTTTTGTATTAAATAAACTAATTCAATTTAACAACCTTGAGTTTTCTCCCTGTGTCTTCAGGCCACGGTGACACTACAATCATGGTCAATCCAAGTCAATGCAGGGGTACACTGCCGGTCGGTTTTACTGGCCCATTATAAATTGGCTTATGATTGGGACTACCTTTTGGTGCTTGTCTGAATGTGTATTGCGATATTATTAGCGCAACACCCCAACCAAAAAGGTGTCCCTTGAACAGGCCTACCTCTCGTAGGCTATTCTTTTTTTTTTTATTCATTATCCCTACTTTTTCCTTAAACTGATCCTTAGAGCCATCCCCTCGTGGAACGCATTGGCTTTATGTACAGACGCACGCACATCTGGCCACATTTTTCTCTCCCCTGCCTTCTTGATGCGTTTTAATACTCTCTCTATGCGTAGCTACACGATGGAAGCTCTTGCTCTTTTTCCCCCAAACCAAGCTCTCGTTAAACATGCCCGCTCCTTTCTTTTTCATATGGTAGCTCTCCTGTTCATGCTTTTCGACATTATTCTATGTGATCCCTGAAATATGTTTGATATGTCTAGTTCGACGAGATGGTGTTTTGATTTCCCAAACCAAGCAGCTCACTAGTCTACTGGAGACAAACCCGAGCAGAGACCATACCCCTGCCATACCCGAGCAGCTCCCGAGCCGTTCTGAGCAGCTCCGAGCAGCAGAGGGCATTGACCTACTTTCCCTGACCCTGTGTCGCAAGTAGACTGAACTTCTATCCAAACACCCTATTCGCTGACGCCCTTTTTGCGAAACAACTAGGTCATGGAAGGACTACATCGCACGTCGCCCGACGCCGCCACTCATAATATAGACTGAATTTCCATCCAAGAGCACTAGTCGCTCAAACTACTAGGCAAGAGACAACTAGGTCATAGACGGACTAATCACACCGTAGACGATCGATAACTGGTGCCCGGCAGGAGGCCGACGGCTAGACAGAGGGGAGCGCTGCAGGCTGAGGACCAGCCGAGAATCGATTGAGATTGGGGGGATGGGGGTCGTGTTGGGGTTGGGGTGAGGGTGTCATACCTAAAACGGGTATGGCATTCTATTATTCAGAAAAATGTTATAATTTAAATCTATTTCATTATTTTATATATAATTTCTAATTATACACCACTTCACCATTATTATATATTTTATCAAACAATAGCCTTTTATGCTCCATATGTAAAATATATATTATATATTAGCCATATAGCACTCCTGCTTTGAGGCTAGGCTGAGTAAAACAATAATCCTGTGACCCCCTGTGGGGCCTCCTTTGTTCTGACCAATAGGGGCTCTAGCCCCCATATGGAGCCTCCTTTGTTCTGACCAATCAGGACAGGGGAGAGTTAATAAAAAGGCAAATCACACACCCAGTCTCTCTCTTGGAGGCTGGAGCTGGGACTGTCAACATCTATTCTGCAACAAGAACCTGAGTCTGTGTTATACCTTACAAAACTTAGGAAGTACTACTACACACCAAAATTTAAAGTACTTCATTGGTTAGAGAATCCGGGTACCCTACCTTATACACAGCCAAGCAGAAGAAAAGAAACAAGAAGAACAAAGAAACAGAAACCCCAGCCCAACTACTTCACTCCAAGAGAAGAAACTTCCAAACAACACAAGAACTTCAAATCCGGTGAGAGTATTGTTTTCAAATGTAAATTATTGTGCTCTATTTCAGAAACGGCCGCGTTCTACGCCATTGTGACCGCTTTTCCATTGTTCTAACACTAATAACCACGTGCGTTATCAAATTTCCATTCTCAGAGTGAAAACTGCAAGTCTCTAGCTCATCTGGAAGCGGAGATAGAACAATTTTACTATTTTAAATTAATTCAGTGAAAATACGTCCAGAACTATATTCCAAATTTGTAAGCAGATTTCAAATTAGTCCCATACAAAGCGACGCAATTCTTCCCACCTTTGTTTCAAGTGCATCCCCTGTTAATCCCTTCGCAGCCAACTAACCAGACACAAATCGTATGCTTCAATCTAACAATCTTTGAAACTCTCAGAAACCAACGTGAAACGGCCACCACCGGAGTTTTGTCCAGTTCAGGCATTGATTTAACTTAACCAACGGACCCCTTATCAAAACACACCTCTGACCACCGACGCCCGCCCGCCAAAGGACGCGCAAATTCCCGGCATCTTTGTCCCGACCTTTGACCAATTAGCCAGACGTCCAGCTACATGGCAATCTCCCTAAACTTTTATTTCTATTTCAGATAACAAGTTGCCGCTAGGAACATCCGCGTTTTGCTATTCTCACTGCATTCCCTTTGTTCCAATGCCCATAGCTACGTGCGTCTTGAAATAAGCTCTCTTCCAGTTCAAATTCCAAGTCTCTGCGATAATTTAAACCAGAGATATCCTTTCTAACTTCCAAACTACTAATTTTGATTTTCAAAAATTCTTAGTCTAAGAAAAAACTCACGTGGCCACTTCATCCCCTTCATAATTAAAGCAAACTAGACATTCATTTTCCTTGTTGATTAACAGGCAAAAGAATGTTGCTATTATCATTTTGAAAATTTTCAGAATTACCCACGGATCCCCAGGCTATAATCTTTTATTTTAAGATAAAATCCGCACCAGGAACGGCCACAAGTTATTAGGTTTCTATGTTAACTAGAAATCGAGAAATACCCCTCTAACCATCCTTGCAAGGTTT
The DNA here is from genome assembly GCA_936440205.1 of Lepidonotus clava. NCBI lineage: Eukaryota > Metazoa > Annelida > Polychaeta > Phyllodocida > Polynoidae > Lepidonotus > Lepidonotus clava. The sequence continues at coordinate 15,644,399 of OW387138.1, forward strand.
CAGAAACACGCTGAAGTCTCACGAAAATGGCCAGACGCCCCATGTGACATAATCCCCCTTGACCACCAGAAGCCCGTATCTAACTATCGAGATTATCAAAGCATTCCTCGACCACTACGGCAATATACAAAACCCCCGTATACACTCAAACCTTCGCCACACAGGTGGACAAACCCTCGCGAAAACGGCCGCAAGAAAACGGCCGTCACTAACGTCAAGTGCCGCATCCCCCAATAATCCCACGTCGTCCACTTAACCTGCCCGTCTTTGTTTCAATTGTACCCCGTTAATCCCTCACTGGCGACTTATACCGGACGCCTATATCTAACAGTCGGGATTATCAAAGCACTATCCGACCAGAGCGTCTACCAACAAACGTGTAGATTCCCGCGAAAACGCCGCCACTACAAGTTGCGCTCCCCCCTTCAAAGTCCCGACCTCCGACCAATTAACTAGACGCCCGTATCTAACGGTCGGTATTTACAAAGCCCCGATAAAACGCCGTCGCTCCAGTCCACTACAGGCCGTCTGTTCCATTAATCCCCGGCCCTTTAATCTCCATCCCCGGCCAATTCACCAGACGGCCGCTTCTAAGCTCTGGCTTTATCATCACTTATAACACAGACACCACACCTTGCTTGAGAATTGAAACGATTTATAGCTCCTATACTTGGAAACAAACATTACATACATATCAAGTTTATCATAATCATAATTTTGTGTTGATTCCAAATCTGAAAACAGAATCACGATACAACTTATACTACTCAAAATACAGCGTACTTGTCTTGTATCAACATTCAAAAAAAATTATTTTAAGCCTTCTAGACTATAACATTTTTAACTAACACTTCTATTATTCAGAAGCTTGTAATCAAAAACGTAATAATAATCAATTGATGGTTTTTTTTTCTACACTAAACACTGACATAATTATATAATATTTGCAATTTAGTACAAACAATTCTTAATTTTACGTACAACTGCATTATATAAAGAATACCTTAAACCATAAAAATATTATTACAGAATTAATAGATATCCTTTACATTACTTTCTACATAATTTTCAAAAACCTTATTTTCCCACCATTCTTGGATTTTCAGACAATTTTTGGAAACTTTTCTACCATCACAAATTTTCTCAAGCCATCAACAATTTTGTCAAGCATTTTGGATTTTTGATCCATTTTGGAATTTTGACACCATTTTGGATTTTTGTCAACCATCTTGCATCTCATCAGCCATCTTGGAATTTTGGAATAAACCCAACGGGACAACCTATTTAAATTTCAACAATACAACGGATGCCATTTTGGATTTTTGTACACAAGTTGTGTAACCCTTTTCACTTGACAATTATATGACAAGTAGAGCAACTCGAAGCAACAAGGTTCAACACCTTCTTACAGCAGATGACCTGCCCCCTCTCAGAAAACACGCCACAAAGAAAAATTTAACTTCGACTCAACCTAGCTGCTTAACCAACTCAACTGACTCAACTTGCACTACTCAGTTATCAGTAATTCAACGCCAAACAACAACAATGCCTACCGTTGAAGAAATCACCTCCATCATTGATGCAACCAATAGAAGGAGCCAAGAAGCAGCAGCACAGCAATCTCGGGAAAACCATGAAAACCAAAGAGCTCTTATGGCAGGGCAGAAGGAAGGTAACAGAGAAATGTTGGATGCTCTCCTTGCCCAAATGGAAAGAAACGATGCAGAGACAGCCCGTAATAATAGCTGCAAAAATTCAAGAGACAACATGAAGCAACCAACATCATTCTCAATACCAACCAAGCTTATGTCAATAGATAGGTTTGTCAAACAATACACAACATACATTGACCAAACTTGTGAAACAGAAAAAGGTGCACGTGCTAAGTATCTGCGCTCATACTTAGATGGACAAGCAGGTGAATGGTATGATGGAAAAGTTGATGACGACATGGCCAAGAACTTTGATGCTGTGATCACGGCCATGCGAACACGTTTCAAAAGTGAGTCATTAAAGGCTTTCACCTTCAGACCAAAGCAAGGACACAAAACTGTAACAGAGTTCTACGAAGACCTCATGACCATCGCAAATGCCCAGAATTGGGACGATGACAAACAACTGCAAATGTTCCATGATGGACTTGCTGAAAGAATTGAATCTGCCCTGCAGACAAAAGAACCAAGCGATGTGCATGAGGCATACAAAATGGCTGTGTCGATTGAAGTAGAGAGAAATTACATTGATGGTGCCACAAAAGACAAGAAATCGGAGTTTGATTGTATGAAACAAACCATAGAAACAATGGCAGCAGCAATGACTAAGTTGGCTGACTCTAAGAAGACTGAAACCAGTACTGCACAGAGTGAGACTATCTGCGCAGTTCAGCGATACCACAAATCAGGCAACGATACTCCACGGTACAATGAACAGGCCAGCCGTGCAACACCAAACACTGATACAAGGTATCCAGATAGTTTTCAGACTGCCATGCTGGAGATGGCCAAATCATTCAAGGACATGTGTGCCAACCAGTTCAATCAACAAAACCCACAGACCAACAATTTCCATCAACCACCAACGCAATACCAACAGCGACAGAACTATCAACCACCAAACCACCACCAACAACAGAACAACTACCAACAACAGAACAACGGACAGTCTTACCAACTCCCTCCAAACTACAACAACCCCAACCCAAGGTACCAAGGTTGGCACTACAACCCCAATTATGTACCTGGGAATAGGCGCCCCCAACAGAACTACCAGAACAACCGGCGTCCGGAAAACTAAAATGTCCGACCAATAACGGGCCCATTGGCTCGGACATTCGAACAAGAAATGAAGAAACGAAAGGAACGACCAACGACGTGACAAAGAACCACAGACTCGGCACAACCAAAACGCCAGCTGTGGATCCGATTGAGGCGACCCTCACTGTTCAGAAAAATCTGAATGGGTCAAATCAACATGGTGAACAAGGCAACAAGGTGCCAGAAGTTGTTACTGTCCCAATCAGAAATGGGTGCATTTCAGCTTCTGTGTACCATCTCACACTACCAGTACTTGTAGACACTGGCGCCTCAGTGTCCTGCATAGGTGAGAAATTGTTCCAGTCTCTGTCTAGATCTCATGCAATTGCTATCAAGCAAATCCGTATGAAGATCTTTCTTGCAGATGGAGGCGTTTGCCATGTCCGGAAATCAGCAAAACTCCAGTTCAAGATAGAAAATATTCCCTTTATTCACTATTTTGTAGTAATGCCAGCATGCGCAGAACCTCTGATTTTAGGAACAGACTTCTTGAAAAAAGCAAAATCTAAAATTTCTTTTGCAGAGGATATAATACAGGAGAACAAACCAGTACGAGCAATCAAAGGAACAACAATCCCTCCGTATTCAGAGATCTGCCTGACAGGAGAAATCACTTGTGTACATTCCCTTTCAGACAATCCTGGTGTAACAGAGAACTTTAAATCTAACAGTTGTAGACCCTTTCTGGTACAAAGAGCTCTTGTAAACCCGAATAGCCAAAACCGACATCCGGTTGTGTTACTCAATGTCACCTCAAATTACGTCAAAATTAACAAAGGCGAAATTGTTGCCGTTTTCTGTAAATCTAAAGATGATGACTTCATCACAACTTCTGATCAAATTTCTAGCAACACGCTTGAACAAAAATCTGAAGACATTGAGTATCGACCAGTTGAAGGTGTTAGTGCTATGAAGGAGTCTGTAGCTCACAATGCTGAAATTGACCACTCAAGTCAATCTGAGTCATCAGTAAACTTATCTGATCAAGAACAAGAACAACTAGAAAAACTGTTAAAGGAGTATGATGACATCTTTGTAGGGAAAGACGGTAAAATCGGTCTGACAAATTTATACGAACACACCATAGAACTTAAACCTGATGCTGTTCCTTGCCACTTCCTCCCATATAGGATGGCCCCGGACAAAGCACGTTTAATGGAAGAAACTTGTCAAAACTACGTCAAACAAGGGATCTTAGAAGAAACCACCTCTGGTCCTTGGGCCAGTAGAGCGTTTCTACTTCAAAAGTATGACTCTGATGGAAAGAAATCTGGTGTCAGACTCATTTCGGACTTTAGGCATTTAAACACTTCTATTATCAAACAGTCACTAGGTTCGCCGCGTGCCGACACAAGCTTAGAAATGATTGGTGACTTGAAACCAGCCATCTTTTCAAAGCTCGACGCGCAACAAGGCTTTTTCCAAATTCCTCTATCTGAAGCGAGCCGTGACGCTACTGCATTTTTGACCCCTAATGCAAAGTATAGATACAAAGTGATGCCTCAGGGTTTGGCTACCTCGCCTCAAGCATTCTGCGCCCTGGTAACCTTGATTTTGAACAAGTTAAAGTATAAATGTGCGATCCCATATTAAGACGATATTTTGATCCTCTCTCAAAACAAAGAAGACCACTTCAGAGATCTTAAAGATGTCTTCGAAAGTTTAAGACATGGTAACTTAAAATTAAAACCCTCAAAGTGTCAGTACTTCATGGACAAAATTGACTTCTTAGGTATGGTTGTTACACCACAAGGTCTACAACCATGTCCGAAAAAGGTTCAAGCTATTAAAACTTTCCCAACTCCGAAAACAGTCAAGCAAGTGAGATCATTCAATGGCATGTGTCAGTTCTATAAGAAATTCATAAAAGACTTCGCAACTTTGGCTAAACCGTTATATCGATTAACGGAAGATAAAGTTAAATTCCATTGGACAGATGAATGTGAACAAAATTTCAACAAACTCAAAAATGCCTTATGCAAAGAAGCTTTACTTCATTATCCGAATTTTGAAAAAGAGTTCATTTTGGCAACAGATGCTTCAGGCATTAGTGTAGGAAGTACACTATCTCAAAAGGATGAAAATGGAATTTTACGACCAGTAGCTTTTGCTGGGCGCTGTCTCAAAAATCATGAAAGAAACTACAGTGCTACAGAAAGAGAACTTTTAGGCGTAGTATATTCTGTCCTACATTTTAGGCACTATTTGGAAGGTAGACATTTTCAATTATACACTGACCATGCAGCTTTAATCCCACTTCTGACTAAGAAAGATAACCAGCATAGATGGGCACGCTGGGCCCTTGACATCCAACAATTTTCCTTCACAATAACTCATGTGGCTGGCAAATCAAAAATGATGAATGGTCCGGACACCCTTTCAAGGCGTACTTACCCAGATCAACCAGGACTAACAAACCCACCACCACCTGCACCAAAGATAAAAGTATCAAAAAGAATTAATTTCTTTAAAAAGATCAATGTTCAACACTTTGAAGAGGAAGAGATGCCAGTTCAGATTGTGAGGCATGAAACCAAGCCAAAACCAATCCTGAAGCAAGAGACCCATTACCACTATTGTGACTGTGAAGAAACATACAGAGCAAAGGCGGGGGACAAGAGCTTCACACTCGTTCAAACTAATATTTTGGACATTACAGCCACCTCAGATGTTGACTTCAAGTGCACAACAGTAACTAGGACTCCAATAACATCAACAGTTCAAAGCTTAACTGACATCACATACTCTGAATCATCAACTCAAACTTCCAGTGAACATAACCTTGATCTAAAACAGCATGAAGAACAATCAACCCAGACTACTGAAACTCCTCACATATCTGCTCCCACAAAACAACAGGTTTGTACAACTACAAAGAAACCAAAGGGAAAACAACCTCTACAATACAAGCCAAAACCAAAAGCCAACAACCAAAAAGTCAAGCAGACAGACAATCTAGATCCCAAGATCATGAAAGAGAAATCAAAAGACCAGGCAGAAAATATTATACATTTTCTAAATTCACTACCAAGCAATGACTTCAACATCACCAGTCTGAAAAGAGATCAACGTCTAAGTAAAGAGATAAGGGACATCATAGATTACTTAGAACAAGATACACTTCCAGACAACAAAAGTTATGCATCTCAAATCCTGGCTAAATCAAAAGACTTCCTTCTTATAGAAAATGTTCTGGTCCATATCAACCATCGACTATGGAAAAAGTTTGGCGACATTTCACTTCAACTCGTCATACCAGAAACTTGGGTTAAAAAGACATTGAGCCACTTCCATGATGACCCACTCGCTGGTCACCTGGGAACTGTGAAGATGCTATCAGCAATGACACCCAGAGTTTACTGGAAATCAATGACGTCTGATGTGCAAAAGTTTGTCAATACTTGCAACACCTGTATGAAGGCTAAAAGAGCCGTCAGGAACTCGATAAGTCCAATGACCCTTCATACTCCAGCACCAGTCATTTTCTCACAATGGAATTTAGATGCTGTCGGTCCTCTTCCAGAAACACCAGAGGGAAACAAGTACATTCAGGTTGCTATAGACCGTTTCTCCCGATTCTGTGTAGCCTATCCTACAGCTGACCTGACTGCCCATCGAACTGCTTATGAGTTCGTAAAGAATGTTGTATGCCAACATGGTGTACCCGGCAGCGTTCAGACTGACAATGGTACATCCTACACAGGAAAGGAATTCAAGGAAATGTGTCAGAAGTACAACATAAAACATGTGCTATCTTCCCCTTATAGACCTCAGTCAAATGGACTTGTAGAAAGGAACAACAAAACAATTGGAAATGCTCTTCGATCGTATTGTATGAGTAACCAGGAAACTTGGGACTTATACTTGCCATCAATTGTATTCTCCATGAACAATACTGAAAACAGATCTACTGGTTACAGTCCTTTCTTCTTGACCTATGGACGAAATCCCAAAACAGTTCTTGATGCGACAATCAACCTTGGTGACAAGGAGAAAAACATCCTCCAGAGTGTCACTGATACTGTTCTTGCTCAAGATCTGGCATGGGAAATGTCCCAGAAAAATCTAAAACTGACCGAAAGAGAAATGAAGACTAGGTATGATTCCAAGACCAAACAATCACCAATAATGAAAGCTGATATAGTGTATGTACAAATCCCAAACCTACTCAAACAAGGAACTTCAAAGAAACTACAACCAATCTATTCAGGTCCTTATTTAGTATGTAAAAGACCAAACATTCATACAGCCACCCTCAGGGATATACAAACTGGAAAGTTGCTGACCCGGAACGTCCACGTCGATCGAATGAAAAGAATAACGGAAATCAGAAACAACAGATTTGCCGGAAGACTGATCAACCCTGACAAAGACCAACTGAAAAAGATGTGGAAAATCAACGACAAGGAAATCAAAGTAGCGGAGCAACTACTCCGTACGGACAACACAATAAAATCAAGACCAACTCACTCTAAACTGAGAAGAAAGTCTAAACGTGGAAACAAATCCACATAAACAACAATGTCAACAAAATTTACAATTGTAATGTGAATGTCCAAATAAACACGAAAACCATTATCTTTCCTGCACTCACAACACATAAGGTCAACACATCATCATAATTCATCCCCAAAGATACCCGTAAACGGACACTTTGATTGCCGATACCATCGATCCCTTGGGCCACTGTCACTGGCCATATTTATGACATTCTTTATTTATGTCATTTTTCCAAACTACTTCAAATAAATTATTTAAAAATAATCAGGCACATTTTGCCAAAATTATATAGCCGGTGAAGCAAACAATCTAGTGACATGTTGAGTCATGATGATTGAGGACTGTAGGTTGCGCAGCCTTCATGTCCACTTGCAACAACCGACTATCCATAGAAATACAAATCTACACCATAAGCCTACCCTCAGGGAGCTTAAGCTCCGGGGTCCTAGCCAAACCCCTATGGTGTGACAGTCCACACGCCCTGAGGTTAAATAGGCTCAACATACTCCCACTTACAGTAGATCTTGCAAGACTCAACATCTTGACTAGGATCAATCCTATTACAAGTTTACACATTTCCCAGTGACACCCCTTTGGACGGTATTTGAGCCTGATTTTTCATAGTGGTTTCACGTAAAGGTTGACTTGGGCGTATTCACTAACATTAACCTCATACTTCTTTTCAGCAGTGACTCAAAAGAAAATAGCACTATGCTAATCTCAAATAAAATTCAGAATATCTTCTCACCAAATTGTCGTCCTGCTGTCTACAGTGTGAAAGCGAAGATCAAAGTAAATAAAACAAAAAGTATGAAAAATGTGAAAACAAAACGTAGATAATGTAGGCGCAAACAAACAAAGAAATGTAGATTCTTCGCTTTCATACACTTTCATGACCTATACAAACTCCGATACACATTCAAACACTTTCACCTTACTCCATACAGGAATGAAGTAGTCAACAACTAGCTTCACCTGCCTCAACTGGTCCATCCAGACTGCCAACTGACTGAGAGTCTCCAAATCTTCCCGGGATGACAACTGGGACAACAATGTCAAGATAGCCTATCTCTCCGACATACGGCTACTGGACCGACTAGATCTTAGTGATCATTATCAACAACAAGGTTAAGTATTTCCTACCACTTATGCTGTAAATGATTATATCATATCTTAATTTTACAGTAATGAAAAATGAATAGAGGAACCAAGAAAACAAACACACCAACAAACGGAGTTCAAATCACAAGTACATAAACAAATTTCTATAACCTTAAACCACTCACTACAACCTGCGTTCTTTTATATGCATACCCTGATCCTTCTCAAATTTCTCATTCAAGTTGCTGCGAGACGGTTGTTGGGACGGCAGCAGTCAGCCGAGAACCACCCAACACCGATGGGACAACGCATCGGACAAGCACGACCCGTCTCGCCCAGATACATCTCTACATACATAACGCAGGACTAACCATGAACAATACTAAGAACAATCAATTACAATTACAATGCAAAAGTGCTCACAAACCACATCAGATTCAACGTCAGACGATCAACAAAAGGATAAGCTGTAGGAGCCCACAGCTAAATGAACTAACTAGAAATTGAAAATCTTCTAAGAACAATTAATTACTTTCAAGCTTGGACACTTATATTGTGTTAATTCTGTATATACTTTGTATAACTAACCTATGTTTTCACAATCCAAGTTTTGTATATATGTTGGACATGCCCCCATGGGGAGAGCCACGTCGATGTCCTTGACATAGACGGTCCCAAATGAAAACATAAACTTTCTTTCCAAATTCTTGCAACAAAATTTCTTGAGTATTGACCATTTAGTGCTTTAGGCGCAAAGCCCTATTTGTCTAGATAATCAATTATCCTAATTCAAAAAAAAAAAAAAAAAAAAAAAAAAAAAATTGACTCTGGTTTTGAAAACAGAACTATATTTAACTCTCGAGCTTTGTTTCAGCTAGCATTAAGTATGTAAATATGTTCTTTCTTTCAGGGTTTTTAGACAGAAAAACAGTTAGGGATACTAATATTCATCGTAATCTTTACAAAACTACCTTCTCTTTAAAGTTAAGGTTAGGTGAATACCATTGTATTAGCAAATACAACCTTGTCAATTTGTGACTCGGTTTTGATAAATATCCAAATAAATTAGGAAAGTTTAGATAAGCAATTTAAAACTTAAAGCTATAATTGTGATAGACTCCACCTGCTATCATTATATAATCGCTATCCAATAGAAGCTGCTATCATTGTATTAGAAGTCTATCGGTAAAGTGGTGTATGCTCAGTGCAACATTTCGGAAACTTTTATTCGGTTAACAACACATTTGCACGGAGGCAAATAATATTTCGGGGGAGGGGGGCATTATGTCATACCTAAAACGGGTATGGCATTCTATTATTCAGAAAAATGTTATAATTTAAATCTATTTCATTATTTTATATATAATTTCTAATTATACACCACTTCACCATTATTATATATTTTATCAAACAATAGCCTTTTATGCTCCATATGTAAAATATATATTATATATTAGCCATATAGCACTCCTGCTTTGAGGCTAGGCTGAGTAAAACAATAATCCTGTGACCCCCTGTGGGGCCTCCTTTGTTCTGACCAATAGGGGCTCTAGCCCCCATATGGAGCCTCCTTTGTTCTGACCAATCAGGACAGGGGAGAGTTAATAAAAAGGCAAATCACACACCCAGTCTCTCTCTTGGAGGCTGGAGCTGGGACTGTCAACATCTATTCTGCAACAAGAACCTGAGTCTGTGTTATACCTTACAAAACTTAGGAAGTACTACTACACACCAAAATTTAAAGTACTTCAAGGGGTTTGGGGCGAGTGGGTGTACTAGGCCCGCCGAATGGGGTCAGACTGATACTAAAACCACAACAAGCCTGGCAGACAGCACCCCTGATGCCGCGTCTGAGCGTTGGTTGAAGCTTTTTTCGTTTTTTCGTTTCGTTTTTGTTTTTGTAGAATATTTGCATGCAGTGTGGGAGCAGTATGAATATGTACAGGGATTTAATTTGGGGACAGTGAAAAAGTCGGAAATGGAAGTAAGAAAACCTAATTGTATCCTTAAATGTTGTAAAATGTGTTCTAAACAGCAAATTTTAAAAACGATTTTTTTGGTAGGCTGGAGAGAAAACGATCGGAAATCCGACAAAATCGGTAAATTTCCATCCCTGTATGTACAAGTTCACCATTTGATAAGTTCAATATTCCTGTAGGTTCTTTGCTGTCTTAGGATAAATTGCAATCCATGTTTCTGTGGTAGACTTATTTGGGTATCCCAAGCTAACCTCAGTTTTTTGCTGCATCCCCACATTTTCTTTCCAAAGAAAATTGGTGATATTCAATTAAATTTCTTAAAAGATTAAAATCATATATTTTCAAAAATTCTGACATATCTCCTCTTTTTTGACCAACAACACACAATATTTTTGTGCCAAATGAAGTCAATGACAACACCTAAAATCCTCACAGCAGTCTATACCTAAAACTTTTTCACACGTCGGATACCTTGATCAGTTCACGTCGGACATGTCCGGATGTCCGACGTTATTGGCAAACACCGGCACAGCAAGGTATATCAGAGTGGAGATTTGATTCATTTTTGAAGGTGAAAGGAGCTGGCGACCTGACCACCCTTATCACTGCTGCCGCTACTCCTGACCCCGTTTATAAATACACACACGACACGCTATCTGACCAGGTTTTCCCACCTTAAAGCCTGTATTCCACTAGGCGATTCTAACTGCCGCCAATTTATTGGTTTAATACTTTTCACTCTTAATGGAATAATTCCAGGAATATACCATTTGGTCTAACTCCGTTCAAAATACTTTTCACTCGGAGTATGGCAAATTATCATATATGCTACATATCATTTGAAAGAGAATTCAAGTCCCTATCTATTGATATCTTACATGTCCATAAATGATTTATTTTACAGGCGATTTTTGAAATCAGGCAGAAAATCGTATAGTGGAATACAGCCTTTAGGCTTAGACCCGGCCAATCCTTATCAGCTATCCTCCATTTTTGAAAGCATGCTAAGAAGGTGCAGATGTGTTGGGCGGGATTCAATTTGACATCCCGATAGGTAGATCCGTCGAGAGTATTCTAGAAATGCTGACATAATCTTTGATGTCTTTAGAAATGTGGGAAAAGGGATACTTCTAATCCATCAGCAGTTTATGAGTGTTTTAAATCTTTTTTTTTTCTTTGGGAAGGCCGCATAAACTATGAAGTCCTGGACGATTCTGCGTTACATTTAATGGTTATTTCAAATTCTGTATCTTTTTAACTGAGTGGAAGGAAGTGGCTGTTGCGGTAAAAACATTCAAGTTCCGGTCCCAGAAATGTCTGCATCGGGACCCTCATATGCTCTATATAAATATGTGGTACCTGGCGATACTAACAGCTCTGAAAGTATCACATAACATCTCTCGTATGATCTTCTGTTTTACCTGAGATATCCAGGGTCGTTTTCTTTTCCTCCTCCGCACATGTATCCTATATCAGGTACATAGGACCAATGGGCAGCGATTGGCTAAGTAATATGTCGTGCGATATGTCTCTTGAAGGTTTAGTGGTCGGGAACAATTCCAAGCGTTTTTCCATTTTTTGGTGCCGCAATTATTGATATGGCCTTTGGCCCTTATTTCTTCCGTATCATCCTCTTCATGAGATGGTATTTTTCAATTTTGTTTCTCCGCTACTTTTGCCTGGACTCCCATTCGCCTACTTATAATGATACAAATATTTTCTTTACGGTAAGGTTTAACCACCTAATGACAGCCATTCAGTTGGTTCTAACTTCTCAGTCAGGGCTAAATAAAAAACAAAAAATTTAAAAAAAACTTGTGCTTTTATAGTGTAAATACTATACCAACAGAAATGTCACAAACCAAGAAGGACCTATACAGGTACCCTAGGGGTCAAGCTGACCCAGTATCAGCCTGCCGTCCGCCCAAGGTCCCCAGCATCTTTCAACAGGTGTTACTTTGGACATAAGGAAACTGACGCCAGGATGTGAAATGATACAATATATGGGCTAAAACCAGGTGTAAATATGAAGGGCGGGGATGGGTGGTGGGTGGGTGGATGGATGCCGGTGGGTGGGAGGGGGGCAACAACATGCAAGACATGACATAGTATATACGTTTGAGATTTCTAAAATTTCGGTCACAGTGTCAAGGACTGTTTTGATAGCTCCGTATTAAAACCAAGAACACTTATAAAGAAAATATCAAACTACCAAAATGTCAGGAAAAGTAAAACAATCTGATGGCTAAATTTGGATACACGTTTGTGTCATCAATTTAACTTTAAATAATGTCAAGACCTTATAACTGCTAGAAGATCTTACTTGTAAGAAGTGGTTTCAAATATTTATATTTAAAAAAAAAAAAGTAATATAATATTTTCTTTAGAAAATGCCAAGTCTATCCAGCTGATCTTCCTCTTAAATATCATTGATATTTCTAGGTTTCCATTTCAAGTCAATCCTGCAAGGGTAAATTCCCTTCCTTTTTCTTTCTTTCTTTTAACCTGTGGCCTATACATACAGTATAACCATGATATGCTAATTGAGGGGGGGGGGGGGATGTGGTCTGTCGTCCAGGTAGGCGTGGCCCTCCATACCTCAGTACCCGGGCTGGTCACCTGGGTCTATTACACAGGTGTAGCACCTGATACAGGTAGGGCCCAGGTGTGTCCGGTGACGACCCCCCCCCCCCCCCCCCCAACCACCACGTCTCAGGTGTGTCCACACGTATACAGGTAACAGTAACGTTAGGACGGGCCGCAGCCTCAGCCTGAACTAAAGCCCCATACTCACTAGGCGACTTTTAGAGTAGCCAAACAGATCTGGGATAAAGTCGGCCGACTTTTGGGGTAGAATCGGCAGACTTTAGCACCGTCGGATTCATATCAAACACATATTTCAATATGGTATATGTACAGGCGATCAAAGGAATCAGTAGATTTTACCAGTCTCCCGTCGCCAATCCCCGGTAAAATAGCCTATGGGTATGGGGCTCTAGTCTAACGGTTTGAACGTGGTCAATGATGCTCAGAAGCCATCAATATACTTTCTGGAAAAAAGTTTGCCCCACCCCACCTCGAAACATATACTTTTTCAATATCTGATACAGAGAACCCTTAGAGGAAGCACAACAGACTAAATAAATACGTTTTTTTTGCACCAATTCAATCAGAGTGAAGTATTAATAGATATTTCCTTTTTGGAAATTTAGGTAGGAGCAATTCCCCAACCGTTCCCCAACCGACCCATTCAGATATCTCAAAAAATACAGAATCTTTTATATCATCTATTCAGCATGAAGCTTAGAGTGAACCAGTATTATACAATTTTCAATAAAAGCCAACTACCATCCCAGTATCTCAGGCAGTACCCATTGACCCATCTGACTGTCGCCTTTATCAATACAGGCCACGATTTGTAGGTCTTCTCGAGTAGATATCTACAACTGCCAGGTAAAACCTTATCAATGCCATCGAACCGGCGCTCCACTACTGATACTTCACTTTCTGTGCTGGCTTCACTACATTCACTTTTCAATATAGACTACCGATGTGCTGTCCGCATTTGTTCACGTTGTAGTCACATTTTTAGATTGTTTGTTGGGGTAGTTTAACATCCAGCCAACCCATTAGGGTCCTTTCCAGACTGCACAAGGTATTGCTTTTCAGCTTTTGGTGACATTTTGCCTGTATTATTGAAAAAATTTCAGAACAACCTAGTGGAATACCGGCTTCAGTTAAATCTATCTCGATCTGGTATTCGGATAGATAGGCCTACAACAACCGTTGAACGTGCTGATAAAATATTTACATCTGTCTAGCGCCACATCGTAAATTTTACTCGACAGCATAAATGACCAACCAAACCATCGTGATTCAGCCTAACAATCAAAACTCAGCTCATATCCGAGGACTTTTTCCGGCAAAATATCCAAATCGGTTTATCAACAGATTCACACTGTTGAACATCATTTTACAATTTTTCATTTTCTATCATTATTTTCTCCAAATCTTTTCGATTTGTCACTGGTTTGGCTTTAATTTTGCAATTTTTTGGCGCTCCACTGCATGGCCACTAGCGATAATCGAAATTGCATCTAAATTGTAAATTACTTCCTGTTAAGTGTCAATGGTCAAGCACAGCATAAGCTCGATATAACCATGTAACATCCTGACCCATGATTGTGAGTGTTATTACAGCCCATTGTTGAAACACTTAGATCTCTCTAGTGTCATGCTGTCAGAATCATCAATGACCAAGCCCATCTTGGACGACCAAGTACATGGCTCATATACGGTCAAGTATGTATAGTGTGGGGATTAGAGGCCCCCCAATATGGGGCTAATTCTGTAGAGTGGAGGGCTTACGGTAATACCGGCCCAGGAGGGTTTGGTGTCGGGATCACGGCCAGCCGTCAGGAGGGGAGGGATCAAGGGGCCAGGGGTGGGTGGTTAGGCCACCTTAACCCTTTTCTGACGCAATCTAAACTGTTTTCAAAATTTGCAAAACTAAAACCACCCAGACAAGACGCAGAGATTATGTTTACAGAACATATCCAAACTCTGTGTGATAATGTCAGTTGAATAAAGTGCTTCCTTCCATAACTACCGGCAAATTAGAACTTTTTTTTTTTTTTTTTTTTTTTTTTTTAGAAAATTCTTTTTTCAATACAAATAATGACATCTTTGAAGTCTTGGAACTTTAAAAATCGTACGATTTTTAACTAGATTCTGTAGCTATTTAGAAATATGTTAGCTTATACTATGTTAGCGTTTTCAGTTAGGTAATAATCTTGCCTCGGGCGTCAGGAAAAGGGTTAACAAGGTAAGCCCCCTGAGGCTCGGAGGGGGCTGGGAGGGGGGTGGTATCTATGAGAGTTAACGACGGGCTGGTTTACCACCCTTACTACGATGCCCGACATACATCAATATTACATTCCCTTGACGCCCCTGACCGTACCTATCGCTGACCCTACCGCCCTCACCCTCTCACCTCTTACTGGCATATTATGGTACCGTCCTACAGAAACGTGAGGACTGGCACCAGGCCATTTTTTGTGAAAAGACTTTGATATTTGGGTGTGCGTGCTGTTTTCTTGAGAAACTTGAACACTGGCAACATATCAATTCAGTTTCATTTTCCTCTTCTTTTGTTTTATGTTGTTTACACGGAAGTGAATGTGGACAAACTAATCTTAAAACATTTGCGATATCTCCAATTAAACAACTGCCATATGATAAACTATTTATGTACATATTTTCATAGAACCGATAGTATGTGCGACCCGATTTCCTGGAAGAAATCAGTTTCTAAAATCAATCATACATACCGATTTTCCCATACTGTTTCTTGATTTGTTTTTTCGTATCCATGTTTTGTTTGTGTTGATTCAAGTTCTCAATTCAAAAGCTGAAGAATTCGGGTAGGCATCTCGGTCTCTTTGTTATCAATGTTTTGCTACGTAATTGAATTCTAAGTCAAGTTCTAAATTAATCATACTGATGCCCTGAAAAACGCACTAAAGTACTGCTCCAACCGATACATTGCTCATGTCAGCATTTTCCACGCCCTTTTCAGGCTCCAAACTGGCCAACTGTCGCCCATACCTGTAGGCTGGCGTTGATTATAGCCCCACTTTTCACAGAATACCTGCTCCGACAAAACGATCACCTGTAACATCGACTAACAGTGCATAATGCATCGGGCCGTCGAGGCAGATAAAGGCTGGGGACGGCAAATTGTACCAGGAAATAGAGGCCAAATTGTGCCAGCGAATATCATCGATGAACATCAGTGATGTGGAAACGTTGAATACCCACCATTCAGTTATCTGAATGATTGAGAGGGTTTGGGCAAAGTGTAGTGCATCCTATATGTACTGGCACTGTCTGCCAAGGCTACCATATAGTATATTGGCGGTTTTTTAAGTGGTTTCCCCCTAAGTGGTTTCTTTCTATATCCTGCTATTAAGGCTTAAAAGCTTTTTGTGTTTCTTCAATCAATATACTATAGTCACCCATATTACTCATAATACGTGTCAATTTCTCAATTTCAAGTGTTTTTTCCCGGCTAGACAAGCAAAAATTCAGTGCTAACTGCTATCAGCCCGAAACACAAAGGAACCCTGAAACGTTTAAATAATGTTGAGCCCAGTGTTCGTCCCACATAAAAGACCAATATCCATGATGTCTGATGCCATTTCAAGGTTTTCAAGGTTTCAAACATCTAGCTATTCCTGCGTCTTGAACTATTCTCTAGATGAGTTTGGGTATTCTGTGGCATATGATAAATGCAGGTCGGTGTGTTGATGGGTCTATTTTGCCGACGTCAGAAGAGCGGACATGTGGCAAGAGCTTATCCATCAGCAGGTGGGGGGCTGCCGTCAATGAAGTGAACAAACTGCGCCCAGCTCGCTCCCCATCCGCTGAGGTATCCGTCCAAACAGTAGCGCGTGGGGGAGAACGGTGCGGGGTGTGTAAATGAAGCATACAGCCCAAGAGGTAAGCATACTGCTCCCCGCTCGCTCTGACACCCTCCGCTGAGGTATTACTCAGACGGTAGCGCGCGGGGGAGAGTGGGTTGGGTTAGGGGTGTGTATTGTAGACAGGTGAGACGCTCTCTCACCTGTATGCTGGCTGACATGTGGCCAGCCCCACCACCACTACTACTACTACACACCTGGATTCCCACAGGTGATCACCCACCGTCAGACGCTGAGAGGGACTGGCCGGAGAAACCGGGCCACAGTGCATTTTGCCATTATCACGCATTAAGGCCATTATCGTGCGTTATATAAAGGCACAATTTTGCGATCTAAAACTGGTTCAATTAATTCATTAGACATTTCTCTCTTTTTCCTTTGGATACTTTATTTCTCTGAGAGTATACAAGTAGGCCATAGGCCTGTTTTCATTGTTCCTCAGTACAAAATTTGAACACATTAATTGGTATCAGGACGGTACAAGGTATCATCAATTCAGCATTCTTTGTGACTTACGTAAGGTGTACGCATACAATGTAAATCATACGATTTATTTTTGTTTTATAGATTTTATTTGTTATACGTATATTCATTTGGTTCTTGAACCAGGAGATGGGAGCGGGATATGGTAGATTTTCATAGAAAAATGTGGCATCAAAATGCTAAATGAGCCTATTTCCACGCCAAAATCATGGCTGAATCTCCGGTAATTTTCAAGATTAAAATTGTTTCTAAACAGGAAAACATGAACTCAGGAATAGTCCATTCAAAGTGACCTCAGTGTGGCAATCAGATAACCGATGTCGAAACATTACATAAGTTTGTAATGACTTCTTTGTTGTCAATAAAATACTTCTAATATTGCATCCCATACGCTTATATTGGAATACCCCAATAAGAAGACACATAAGGTCACCACTCGCCCTAGAGTCCACCCCTTAAACTCCCACCTTTCTCTCACCTCTCCAAGTCACCTACCTTAACCCCATACCTGTAAGCCTGAGTGAAAATAAACACGTAGGATTTATAGCCCAGTCACAATATGCCGCTTTCTGTCACAGAAAACGAGGAAATCGGATTCCCTTTGAGTCGGCCCCTCAGAGGTCAGTTGGGCTGAATGGGAACTGACCCCCAGCCCTGAAGGCAGACACCTGTCGGCTTGGGGGTCTAATAGTCCGTCCCTGACCTACTGAGCATTCACATAATAGTTTGATCGAAGGGCGGACTGGGGTGGAAGTACAGTCTATGGGGTTCCCCCCGAGAGACAGCTGACTGACACCACAGACTTTGGACTTATGGTAGAGACTGTTCACTCCGGATTTGTGGTTATGTGAGCAAACAGAGACCTTTGATTTAAGATGGAGAGTGTGCACTCCCTATTTGTGCTGAGGTACGTGAATTAAGACAGTATTTATCAGATCTCTATTTGTAGCTATAGGTGAAGCCAAAAAAATCATTCTGTGCATTTATCCAGATCTACTTTAACAAAGTTTTTGCTTAGGTCCTCTTGTGCAATAGCCTGCAATACTAGGCTTATGCACAAACCAGAATATTGGTCATATAGGTAATATAGGTGGTGCACCACTAAATCACATGTCAACAGTCAGAAGCCTGAGTGCCCCTTCTTTCTGCTCTAAGTTCTTTGACCGACATCCAGGTGCTGGGTAGTGTTCTGTTACACGGTTACCGTTAACTAAATAGACCGAGGGGGAAGAGGGAAAAACTCCTGCGTATTAAGTGACAGGCTGGCCTACTTTACCTGGGCAAAAACGCAACTACGACGTGACCAGATATGAGGATCTCACAGCCTACGGCAAATGGCTTGGTTCCATTAGTGCTTTTTGTTTATATTTGCTGCTCCTCTATTTTATTTTACGTTTATCTTATTACGGCATATTGCTCGGCTTAATTGAGTGTACAGTTATATTTTCGACTACTACTTCAACGGTAATTTCTTCATTGAAATATGTTTGAAATACTATCTTCAATTCGTGCACTTTGAATAATTCTTCAACGTGTCTTTTGTATATCATATTGGTGGCAAGATGTGTGTATTCGGAATAATCCATGGATATTCATCAATATCCACATCAAACCATTGAAGATTCTCATTTTTAGACACATTTGGCACCGCTCAATTTTTCCTATCCAATGGAAAACATTCCCTACTACAACTACGATTACATCATAATGCTACATATGATTTTCTTGAAAACCATGTATGGTCCTATACACTCGTTTGTATGTAAATAATGTACTAAATCAACATGGTAAAAGACAAGAGAAAATTAACCTCCCTACACTGTTTGCGTTACATTACCCAAGCTCCATGTAACAGTCTCAGGGGCATTAATCCACACCTGTACTTTCTGTTCGCCTCATTAGCCTGAATGTGGCTAATTCTAATTACTGGTCCATTCAGGTGGACGGGCCTAGCTGACACGACAGGACCACGCCTAGTTTGTACAACACCATGTAGGCCGAGGCCTAGGAGTGCATCTAAAAGGGTGTCACCATAGGCCGGGTCAAAATGGTACAGACATGGTTATAAATGGTTGGTATTTTACAGATTAGGAAAAAGACGGCACATAATTATCTCGATTGGATTGGGTTACAAACAACTTACGAAACATATCTAGGGTCTCGTATTACTGGGTAGGACACTTTAATACTGATATTAAGGGACTTGGGGGAAATGGTGTATACACTTATGTCAATGTCTAGGGTATTTCTACAAGAATTCAAGTGGGTAGACGCCCACTTGAACCAAAATAAAAGCGTAATATATGGCGGTCCTGTTCCCAAAGGGGGTGAAGCTTTGCTTTCAGGATACAGGTTGCCAAACCTGCATCTCCAATATTGTTCTTGTAGTTGCATTAAGACTAATATCATATAGAACTTTTTGCTTTGTTATAAATTTATTTTGCATAATAGAAGGAAATGGCTTGTGTTTTATGTCCAGACTCCTCAATTTTTAATCCTATGCACATACCTGGGACGTGTGGCAAATGGGAAATGGGCACATTGTAGAACTATTTGGGATATGACAATTGAATGCATTTTATACAATTGTATATAACAGACCCTTTTGTACAATCGTCTATCCCTTTGAGGCCACCAACAGGCACGTTTTGCCTCCGAGTAAAGGCCGGGACACATATACCAACTCGATTGTCGGGGGTTCTTCAGACCCGATCGTCGAGACCTAAATAGTCGTTGGGGTGCTCATGGGGGGTGCCACATATAATGACCAACTGGTCGTAATTGCAAGGAAAATTTCTATTAAGACCCATGCCATATAATTACTACTTCAGAAGGTTAAAAAACGGTGATATTTTCTCATATCATATAGGGACTGTTTCATATGTTATTATTGGAACATATTCGTCTATGCATATCTTAACTTATTAACTTGGCATCACATATTTAAAGACGTAAGGTTCGGATGATAACAAACAATATACCACATAAAAGCTTACTTGATGAGTAATCCAAATATAAAACTTATTTTCATATAAACATAATTTTGAGAAATATTACCAAGCTTACTAATCATACAGACCAGACAGTTGAGTTGTTCATCTTCAACATTTCATGATGTACAACTCGACGGTCGAGTTGGTAGAATGACCGACCATCCAGTCATAAGCCTATGACACATATACCAACTGATACCAACTCAACTCGACGGTCGCGTCGGGTCGGTGTATGTGTCCAGGCCTTTAGACTAGATGGGTCAACGAGGGTATGGGTATATTTACATTGCCTCTTCTCCTGTTCACCAAGTTTGTACTTGTTGTCGGTATTTTGGCCCCCAGCCAGCCCAGTGCATAAAGACGCCCCTCCTTTTTCTGCCACCCCTCGCCCAGGGTTTCCCCGTTTAACGGGACATCCTGGTCTCTGTGAAGCGGGGATTTTCAGTTTTAAAGGCAAATAGGTACCCTGTTTATATTTTATTGCTACACAGTGACTGCGGTTACTTTGTGGTACCTAGCTTAAATGTATAATATTTTTCTTTCTAAAGTGAGTAAACATACCAGGGCACCAGGGAAAAACTGTTCAATATCATCAATTGAAGTCCAAGTAGTTTCAAGTTTAATGGCATAATCTTTGTACATGTCAAGGCAATTTATTGCCATTTAACAAATCTAACATTTCATATTCTATGAGTGTCTTCCTTATTCATAGTTATCATCGGATGCTGCATAGCAAGAATTTTCATGGACTAACCATGGGGCGAGGGGGGAAATATATGGACCACAAATTAACCGTTTTAAAGCCTTCAAATCAAGAAGATTTCTGCTGTAACCACCATTTTGAGAAACCTGCAGCCTTCAATTGAAACATTTACGGTAGTACAACCTACCCATTGCCACCTCTAACCCCCTCGGGGGGCCGGGCCTATATAGATAGTAGTAAGTATCCCGCCTCCAACCACGACCTACACCTAGTCAATGGAGCTGGCGCCGGGCCAAACCCACCTCTGACCTTCACATGACCCCCAGCTGACCCCGGGGGTCAAGGCCGGCAGGGGGCAGGTGTGGGAGCGGTCAGAGGGCCCTGGTCTAGGTGGGTACTGGAGGACGGACAGGAGCAACAGGCGTGTATGTAGGGCTGGTTCAACGCTGGAGTCGACCCAGTCTGGACACACAGGGCATGCTACTGCTAGCAGAGATGCCACTCCAAACTGATGAAAAAGTAGGAAAAGTAGGAAACACTTTTCCTACTTTTTTTTATAGAAGCAACTAAGAAGGAAATAACCTTCACGAATAGAGATTTCACACAGAATTTATTCTTGAATAACTTACTTTAAAACTAACACAGATATCAAAGCAATTTAGGAAAAATCAGATATGCAATCATAAATCACAAAGTAGGAAATCCTACAAAAGTAGGCAAAATGCCATCTATGTGCCAGTCTACACTGACAGAGCATGGATGGGTTTTTGTTCACTTCTTGTAACTTGAGTTAGTAGGCCAACTGAAAAACAGTCAAAGTCAGGTAACGTTGGTAGAAAAATAAGAAGGTTAACTAAGTTGGTAAGCAGGTAGGTAGGTAAGGATTCGCCCACTCCCATTTTCTTTTCTTTTTTTTTCCCAAATATTTATTTGGGTCACCTCAGTAAGTAAAATGGCTTTCCTGTTTTGTACTTATTTCAGATTTCATAGAATAAATTTATGGCGGAGGACCTATTCTAAGATGTCAGGTTACATGAACGCAACTAATTTCTTTTCCTTATTCCTTGCAGCTTTTGTAAATGAACAAGTATACACTGTAACCTGTTGTGAATAATTCTATGTACTTGTGTGTTCACCTTCATCCAATGTATGCTCTATGTCAGTGATATATTTTCCTCCCACACAGATATAATACATTCAAACTGGTATATTCTAGCTCAGGTAATAAGAGAAAGCCGCATATAATGTCACGGCTTTAGAACCAGCAGTAAAATATAAACTCTTATAAAAAAAATAAAAAAAAAAACTCGGCAAGAAAGGGCAGGCACAAAAATCAATACTGCCTAAACATGACAGCTTCCATATCATAGTGATACGTTATAAAACAAGCACAAAACATCAAAATAATCAGGTTTTTTTGTGTGCGATATCATCTCCGTCTTATCTATCTACCTGCTGCACATAGCACGCTGCTCACCTAGATAAACACGCATTGTACCTGGTCTACTTAAATTGCCCCGATCTAATATAGCATCACCTGCCCTTTATACGGCCCTTAAAACTGTAAATGCTCATATTTTCGTGCCACGCATTTTTCACCTTACAACAATTCCACGCATTTTTCATTAGAAACTATTTACTTCAAATTATTGTATTTTGCACTCACATTATATTTTCGCGTGTTAGTTTGAAAGATGCGCGTGAAATGCGCGAATATATAAACAGCGCGAAAATTAAAGGGTTTCCAGTAATAAGCGCCAGTGGCCCTGACCCCTACCGCAGTAACTAGGTCACCGCCATTGTCACCGGGTAGCTGTAACCATGGCAACCGGGAAGCAGCACTTCACCTGGCGTGTAGCAGTGTAGACTGTAGCTACATCCAAGTCCGCTGGCCACTCGAACTATCACGCAAAAGGTATCTAGGTCATGTAAGGACTAGTAGCATTGCAGACCCATCTCTCCGAGAGTGAGACTGTGAGAGGCGTCTTATTGCTGTAGACTGTAGTTCCATGCAAGTCCGCTAATCGTTTGGACCATATTTGATGCGTGAGGCAACTCGGTCACGGAAGGACTATTATGGCTGCTGCTCTGTGTGGTGTAGGGTAGTAAACAGTGGATGGTTCTATTTTAAATTGCTCTTGATGTTAGTCCTTTCTTGTTCTTTTTAATCAACAAAATGTTTGGCATAGAATTAGTTCAACTTTTGGCTTGCTGGTTGGTGGGCGGGCCATAAGACCATAGAATCTATCTCAGAATATATCATGAAAAAGTTTTTGACTTATTCCGATTTGGTGGGTGTATGTCTGGTGACGTAACTATGGGAGGTTGACATCCAACTCCTACACATGACATTTACCAAAGAAAGAGTTCTTTTTCCCTATTTTTTAATCAAGGAAATGAACGGCGAATCAGAATAACAAGGATTTGGCCTATTCAGTTTGGGTGTCTGGTGGCTAATATATGAGAAGATAGGCACCCTACTCCTACACATCTTCCCGTCTACCGAAGCAGGAGTATTTTTTCTTCTCATATCGTATAAACACAGCATTAGAAGAAAATGCCTTTCCAAACTGATAGGAGAAAGGAAAAGCAACTGTTAACATGTTCTGCTTCTAGTTTTACTCTCATAAATCAAAGTCAAGGGCATTGTATCTAACACTTGGAGATCTTGTCAATGATTGAAAACATCCTATGCGGGAGTGCATTATTCTAATCCAGGAAGTACTATTTCAAAATGAATGCACCTGGACTGTGCATGTTTGTTTTTTTCTCACCATTTTTAAAATACTTTCATAGAATTGTTTAGACAGAAACCGTTCCAGATGCACGATACTGCAAACTATGTCCAATTTGACTACACGAAATAAATCCTCAATTTTGGACACTGATTCAACGTATTAATTTTTCCTGACATTGAAAGGTGAGCTGGTTGGGAAGTGTCCGTGTTGATCAACTAGCCATGACACCTTACATGGGATTCAACTTGGGCCTACCTCGGGGACGCCAAGCCACCACCATGTGGGTCAAAGTTCACAGGTCAGAGGTTAAAGGTCACCCGCTGACCCCTACAAGACCCCAAACTGGCCAATTTGTTTAAATGGTAGAAACAGAGATGCAAAAACTGGGGCCATGAATCCAAATTTTGGCCTAATCTAGAAAGGTTTGCAAAAATCAATTTCAGGCATGATATACGGTTAGGTGATGCAACTAGTATGTAAAATATACCGACTATAATTTTCTTACTCGATCTTATCTCCTACCAACTAGTTAGTCCCAGGGACTGAATTAAGCCTCAAAAAAAGCATGATGCCATCAGTATCTTGAGTGTTTTATGTTGGCAGTTGATTCAAGCGCAATTTTCACAGATGATACACACTTGGCAATTTAACTGTCAAAGTTGGCACATAAATCTGACATTCTTACATGTTTGCCATCTACATATTTTTATTACCCAGTTATCTTGGCGTTACTAGTTATATTAAATAATCACCATATCCGGATCTTAACCTAACCATCATGCACAGAAATGAACTGATACATCTTTGTGGCCGTTTCAGAGATGGTCGGTGTCGGAGAGTGGCTACCTCACTTCCGCTATGGGCCTGGGAAAGGTGTCGGGTTAGGCCCGAGCCGTGACCCCTACGGTGACCTCCGGGCTGACCTCTCCGGACCGCTGCATATCATTGAAATGGACTGGGGAGGATATTAAAGGATAACCAGGGGAGATGTTTCTAGTCTGGCTTGTTATTGTACCACGTCTTTGGTCGTCTTAATCCCCCCCCCCCCCCCCATTCTTATTTGATTCATATTTTATTTATTTATTTATCATTACTATTTTTTTTTTTTTTTTTTTTTTTTTTTTAATTCTATTCTATTCTTTTTTTTTCTTTTTTTTTGGAGGGGGGGGGATTACATTTGCCACATTTTAACACGTAGGGACTGTATGAAGGTGAGTCCAGATGATAAACATCAATATTTCCGAAAGTGAGTTTAAAGAGACAAGTTTCATTACCTAAATGTATGTATACATGTAATTATAAAAGAATATACTTGCTTCAGCAACATTACGATAAACATCTTCTCTTAAAATATGCATTTCTCCTCTCCATCCTGTTCTACATGTCGGCATGATTTATTCAAGTCATCGGACCGCACCACTTCCCTGTCAGTAAGCCAAAAGGTCATGGCTTCCGTTTCAGCCTACGTCCAGGTCTGCGAAAACCACATTTTGACTGGTATGGGCAGCAAAGGGCTTGACAGACTGGGCACGCAGTGGCCAAGGACAACCAGAAAGGTCTACCTGGCAACTCAAATGTGGGCCATAGTTGTCCAGAGGGCAACCATACTGGGAAATTATCCTCCCCTGCCCCCTCCTACGTGCAAATTGTCCTCGACAACCAGGGCTTGACAAATTGGGTGTCTAGTGGCCCAGGACCAGCAGAAAACTTTATTGGTCAACTAAATGTGGTGCCTTGGTTGCTAAAAGTGGTAAACTTGTCTGGGCAACTGCATAGGCCGGAATTTATCAATTTTCGAAAGAAAGTCATTTTTTAACCTGTGGCATCACATATACCCTACGTCCGGCATTATCTCGCACCACCGAGATATACAGTAACAAGCCTATGTTGCTGATTGCGACAAATACTTTGTCAACCCCTGCTACACATCCACAAAGGCATTGCTTCGGTCCTTGGACTGCCCACCTAGAGTTATTAACTATCTAAGCGTGGTGACTGTGTCGGACCGGTCTCAGTTTTCAGGTTTCACATTTTCCGCCGGCCAGTTGCTAGTGGTTATTATAGCAGGGCGTGTCCCCCTGTGTAAAGCGCCGGGGACATCGATCACTACACACCGATCTGACCGCACCTGTCAATCACCTACAGTCGAGCCGGCACGCCTTTTTTTGCGCATTACTTTTACAATTAATGCGCCATTTTGAGTTTTAATGCGTCCAGTTGGATTTTTAATGTGCCATTTTGAGTTTTAATGCACCCAAGTTCACTACACACCAATCTGACCGCACCTGTCTATCACCTACAGTCGACCTGGCACACCTTTTTTTTGTGCATTACTTTTATAATTAATGCGCCATTTTGAGTTTTAATGCGTCCAGTGGGCATTTTTTAAGAACCATTTTGAGTTTTAATGCGTCCAGTGAGTATTTTGCAGCCTTATCAGTTGGTATTTTGGTAGTGACCCTTTTCCTACGGATAGAAATCGTTGTCTACTGTGGCATATTGCATAGTAAATTATCAGGAAAACAGTCCAGTCTTTTTGCACTGTTGAATGTATTTTCTTTCTTTTTTTTCCTTTTTTTTTGCATTCAGGTGTGCTTTTGGAAGTCACTATCTATTAGTATGTAAACTGCATAGGATGACATTTATTGTTAATCCATTTATGACAGTTTTGTAGCACAACACAGACTGGCCTTTTCACAGAGTATCAACCGTTATAACTTTTTTTTATTCAATAAATCATTGTATTTATATTTAAATCTTGGTCTAACTGAATGATAGTTCTGTACCGGTTTCTGAAATCTGAATTCCGATTTCTACGGAAATATTCAGCAAGGTAACGTTTGTTTGTTTGTTGGGGTAGTTTAACGGCCGGCCAACCCTTATGGGTTCTTTCCAGACTGCAACGTTTTCAAGTCATTCTGTAACTACTGATCAGTAGAAATCGTCACAATCTGCGATTCCACGGAACCAGTGCCAGCTATACGTCAGCCCTGCCGACGGTTTGTCAGTATTAATGACAGTCCGTGCGTCGGTTCCCGTAGGTGCCCATGCACTGAAGGTGGTATTACACTATGTTACACGACTTGAGCTGCGATATGACGACAGAGATGTAAGTAAGGGTGGTATTACACTCCACAACCTGAGCTGCAACATGCAAATGCAACATGCACAGAGACGTTGCACATATTATAGATAAAATTCTTTGTTACGTATTATGTGAGAAACTCCAAAATACCCACTTTTAACAATTATATCACTCCTATAGGTATATTGTCAGTATTTTTATGATACAGGGATGCTACTTGGAAAAGATGAGAATCAGGAAATGTAGAAAGGACATTTCTGGATTTTCACTTGAACTAAAATGGTGATATCATTCACAAGAAAATGTTAATTTTGTACTTAAAAGGCTTACAATTTATACGGAAATTTTCTCAAATGTGAAAATAGTGATTTCGGAATGAGAAAAGTAAACTTCTCGTTCATACTGAACTGTTCAAAAATCCGGGTATTTAAAGTAGGGAAAATGGCATCACTAGGGAGTTTCAGATCCCACAACGCATCTCATTATGTCAACGTATCTCAAATCTACCTGATCATTTCTAAGGCTAAACATGAAAAAAATGGAAGTTGACTTTAAATCATCATGTACAATTGAGGCATGATTCTACATTGGTAATGAAATATTTTTGAAATACTTTGGAATAACCAAGATATATGATACGTTACGTTTGGGTTACGTCGCGCCTTGGAGGATCTGAAACTCCCTACTGAATCGCCGATATCGCAGCCCTAGTCGTGTAGTGTAACCCCACCGCCAGGGTTAAACACGCCGGCGGTGGGCTGGCAGCAGTGTTGGCCGAGCCGACCACGTACAGGTGTGCAGATAAAACATGTATGTTGGCCGGCATGAGGAGGAGGGGAGCTCTCTGACACCCCCTGAACGCCCCCTCCTCCTCTCTGACGGTCTGCACGTATACAACATGGGCCTGTACAACCGGCCCGGGGTGCAGCATGGAAGGGTACTGGTTTAGTATCAAATTGCTATGGTTGTGTCACGATTTTTTTTTTTTAAATCGGCAGTGGGGATATCGGGTAACAATACATCAATAGAAAGGATTTTTAATTCCATTCAAATGATGAGAAGGATATATGTCGAGTTGCTATGGTTCTGATAAGTGTCAGAACTTACCAAATCATTGGCAGTCAGAATCACTTAGTGGAATACAAGTTTTATGGAGTTTTGTAAACGATGACTGATGTACATACTACCGATTTACTCACAAATTAATGCTATTTTCATCTTTTTCTAATAATCGGTATATTCACCTTATAGTTCGGTGAATTCTATGATTCTGTCTGGCTCATCTGTTCAACGCAATGTGGATCCGTTGGCTATCTTCTAATACATTCATGTCATTTCCTATAAACAAATCGTATTATACTAGTAAACTATTACTGATGTCGGCATGGAATTCTGAAATCAGACATAAATCTGGAAAAATTGCACCCCTAAAAACGATGCATTTTTGTACTCCCAGTTAACGTGGAAAAAAATATCTTTGATGTTTAATATCATCCCACGTTTTTCAAACTTTGTAAAATCCAGTTTTCGGTGACCACTTTGCTTTTCCGGGTTCTCCAGTCCCAGCCGGGCCGCTGGCTCCGGTCCCATTGGGCTAGTTCTGGAGGCCCTTTTTATGACCCCAGGTAGGCCCGTCTGTCGCTGGTCTCTCTAGGTCAGCCTCAAACAAGTAGGGTCTGTCCAGGCACAAGCGAAGCATGAAACAATCCCAACCTACTGGGTCTGGTCCCCTCAATTCCCATACGACTACCTCTCCATTTTTAAATGCCAAAGTGGTCTGTTTCCTCGATATCGCTTTCAATTTAAGTTTGAATAGAGAGAATTATATTATATAGTATAATTTAAATTTGCAGGTTCCCAACGTAAAATCCACTTTCAAATTCCCTGTGTTCCCCTGTGCTTTGGTAAATGAAATTCCCTGTGTTTTCCCGTTATTTTGGTAAGATAAGCTAATTCCCTGTGTTTTCCTTGTCAGGGAA
Source organism: Lepidonotus clava (assembly GCA_936440205.1). Classification (NCBI taxonomy): domain Eukaryota; kingdom Metazoa; phylum Annelida; class Polychaeta; order Phyllodocida; family Polynoidae; genus Lepidonotus; species Lepidonotus clava. The sequence goes on from OW387138.1 coordinate 15,673,255, forward strand.
TGTTTTTTTTGTCATTTCCTCTGTTTTCCATGTTTTTCCTGTGCAGTTGGGACCCTGAATTTAAGACATTTGGGGATTTTTTTTCTAGTTTGTACCAATATTCCCATTTCAAGATGGGAAAAATTGCTCTGATTCTTTGCAACATGGTATTAACCTCCCCCAATCGCAATGGATTATATCATGAATTAGTTTCGCGTCAACTGTTGTCGCTCAAATAGGTAATACTTTGATATCGCTGGTAAATATCTAACTTATACAGCAACCACGCCAACTGAACTGCAGCATGTAACAGCCCCTGAAGTGTCAAAATTACACCACAGGAAACCCTGAAAAACACGTCAACCTATTCGCGCCGGCTCTATCTGAAGAGATCGGAGACAAATCCGATATCAAACAGAAACTGAGCCGAACCCGTTTCTTTGTCTGGTCCACCTAAGCCGGGTGGGAGATAAACGCCACTCTCTATGGTGGTTGTTTGTGAGACACGGAGCCCGACACACATTCTGTGGACACGCTTCAATGTCAACCTGAGTAAAAAGGGAATAGGGGAACAGGGGTTGTGATAATGATGAGGGAATGATTTGCTCTCAACACATGATGGGATGGATTTATTTTCCCAGGTGATAATGCAAGTCATTTTCTTTCTTTTTCCAGGTTTTTGTTGTTGTTGTTTTTGTTTTTGTTGTTTTCTCATTACTTTTTCCTACTTTCAATTCAATTCAATTTGATTAATTTCTTCTTTTTTTATGCAAATCATTTTGGACTCTCGGCCTACATTTTTCTCCATCTACACGAATTCCCTAAACGTCGATCTAGCTCACTGCCTTTTATTCTGTTATGTCAAGTAATGGGTCCACAAAGTAGCATGTGCCGTAATAATGACATCCTCCATACTAATCACGTATGCTGAATCAAAGCACAAAACCAAAGCAATTCTACAGGATTAACATCAGCCGCACAGTGTGCAATTTAGCACATTAACGCAGAAAATCTAATTTTCATTTGGAAGGCGCGATTTTCTCGCTCATATTTTGAGGCTGCAAAATGAATCCTGAACTGCATAACTTACAAGTGCACATTGAAATGGGCAAATACGCTCACGGAATTCCACGGCGATTTTCTCATGAAAATTATTTCTCACATTGATTAACCCTGAACATACTGACACAACCACATAATACGATTCATAATCAACCGACCCATCTCTACCAGTACTTCAGCTGATTCGGTCTACACAACCTCCTGCCACTCCAAATCCCTGGGCATCCCTGTTACATCCCCTCCATACCCTAACCCCCAGCCCTCGGCCACTCAGCCCACCCTCCTGTAGTGTAGGGCTAATCTCATGTAAATTAGCAGCGGCAACAACCTCCACACCACTCCTCTCGGCCAATCGACAGCAGCTCTGAGCAGCTCGGCCGTCTTGTTGGGAGCTGCTCCCGGTAAATTGCTCCCCTACATTACCCCAGTTACGTAGGGCTTAAGCAACACGTGGTGGATTGGTGTTCAGCCTGTACTCACACAAGGGGCCTATTTTGTATTTATTCAAAATTAGGCTTGTTTCTCTATCACTTTTCATCGTTTTATTTTCGTTCAATGCGGCTTACAAAATTAACGTCAGGGTAGGTCATTTTTGGTGGGAAATTACGCTAGATTTACCCTGAATGGCTGACAATTTTTTCACCTAATTAATCACTTATAAATATAATACTTTCATTAGTATTACAATTCCGCCTGTGTTTATGCCAAAAGACTAAACACCTTATTTTCTAAATAAGGTCATGTGCCCTCAGATTATCTGAAACAGTTCAAGCGAGCCTTAAAAAACAAAAGAAAAAAGATTGCCAAATTACTTGGAATTAACTGTGGTTACATTAAGTGCCCCTACTGACCCTGCCTCTTTTCCAGTGTCCTTTTCAGGAGATGTGCACTGGAGGTGACCCTCGGGCCTCCTCCTGTCCTGGATACCCTTGTCGACCTCTTGTCACAGCCATTAAGCCTAATGAATGACTCAGCGCGATTTTTAAGACCCACTTTTTGACCTCGTTTTTAGGCCCAGACTCCCCCTTGGATCTGGCCCTTGTGACAAATAATGCAGCAAGCCACCAGAAAATTATCCTCGCCCGGTCGTTTGTATTTACAGTTAAGCCCTGCTTCCTATCAGGTCCGCCAAATTAATTATCTTAACCGATAGTGTTAGGTTAGGGACTCGTGGCATGGTTTCATTTTAGTGGGGTAGCCGGGGAGGGGGGTTCCTGGGTGTCTGGAAGTGGAACGCACTTAGATTTTCCAAAGTGAAAGTAAAAATATGTGAAAAGTCTAAGATGGAACCCCCTTTAATTCGCTTTTTCCCCCTCAATCTTATTCTTATTGGGAAATGTTAGGGCTGGCTTCGCCCCTGAATCATTCCAGAGTGGAGTGTGTTCACGTGGACGGATATGGTGAAGTTGTTTTTGCTTCGAATGCGTTATCAAATATCACTTCCTTTATTTGTTAATAAATAATAGGATCTAGTACTCACAATATATTGTATCCTATTATTTGATATATTATGTTACTTTCAATTGCTATTCTTTTTAGATGTAGGTCATTTTGTTCACATGATTTTTATTCTCTAACATAATACTCTTCTACTATTTCTAGGGCAACCAACGCTGAATACAAGAACTGTTTTGTTTTTCCTTCCTATCACTTGAGAATTTCTTACACCTCAAATTAATCCATTTGCAAACTAGACAAACAGAACTTGTAATACTGACAACCATATAAGGGTTAGCTAACAAAATATTTATCGGACTAACTTGAAATATGCAAAATACTCCCGAGAAAATACCGTAGACATATTTTCAGTTCAGTATTTGAACGCAGATAATTTATTGTATAAAACATTCAAATTATCCCCCCCCCCTCCCAAACCTCTACCCTTGCCGAGTTATGTCAGAAGGCCAAACCATGGTGTGACAATGTTTGATTCTTAGCGGTCACTGCCGAGCGTTGTGTGCCTACTCGCGTGCTGTCATGGTAACACTTGTCTGCCTCCTAGCAACTAAATGGCACGATTATAACAGGTCTGCACACATGACACACAGACACTTTTTAGGCACTCACACAAGCCTTGTGAATGTTTGTAGGTCAGTGGTTGCTTAACAAGTACGTGTAATGTACAGTCAGTGCTAATTTACTTGTTTTTCCACTTTTGCCTTATAAATGTGTTTTACTTGTTTGTTTTCCCCCCGTTTGCCTCATGTGTCATACAACTGTAAATGGAACAATTGAGTGTGTGTTTTTAGATAAATTTACATAACTCGCACTATGAATCATGGATGCTCCATTAAAGGCAATGAAAGACAAATTATTGTGGATTGTGAACGACACGTATTTCTATACGATAAAGGTGGAGAAACTTGCCCATAAAATCTCGAGAGTACATAATCAATGTAAACTTTTAATCCTCAGAGTGCAAAGTCAGTTTGAACTTTAACTATCTAAAATACGACATCCGCGAGTAGTAACAGCCCTTGCCAAAAGTGGTCATGTTACATAAGAATCAAAACTCCAGCGGATTACAGATTAAACCAGAATAACCTGCTGGTGCTATTAAATAACCCAAATCCTTGTCCTAGGCGCTTGGCACGAGACGAGGTCATAGTATGGCCTGTTCTTTATAAGCTAGCACCGTGTAATTACCATCTACTATAGAGCTTCGCCTCTGGTATAAAAGTAGAGTGTAGTAAGTTGAAGAAGGGCAGACCAAACGCCAAGGATCGCGGGCAGGAGATTAGACCGGTATTAATCCCACCAAGGTCACGAGTCACGTTCCGACCTAGACTGTATTACATCCACGTCTGTAAGTCGCTCAAACTGATATGTATGAGGTAACTAGGTCTCGGAAGGACTATCTCTGGCCAAGGCGTGGGGCTAGTCAATAACACTAACAACATGGGTAAACAAATACACCGGCCGCCGCCGCACTGGGATCGCCTCAGATCGATAACATGGTGCAAAATACAAACCCGAGTAACGGATCGAGGTTTGAACCACTGCCCTGGGATCTCTCAGAACGATAACATGGTGCAAATTCTAAACCCAAGCAATGACCCCAATCCCAACAACTTCCCTTGGATCTCTCTCAGATCGATAACATGGTGCAAAATACAAAGTTTGAAACCCAGGGAAAGGATTTAGGTTACTTCTGGGATCTCTAGGGTCGATAGCATGGTGCAAATGATAAACCTAAACCCTAGTTTGCAATCCAGGCACCTAGGTCACACTATCTATTCAGGATTGTGTTGGGTTTTTTTCAGGGATATTTCATATGCTTGCTAGAATGACATATGAGTTTGCTATGACTCCTTTGTTGTCAGTATAATACTTATTTATCAAATACTTCATTGCATAACGATATGCATAAGCCTACTCTCGGTACTGATTAATAGTACTTCGTAGACAAGGAAAATACAAATATTTACAGGGCTTTCCTAAGGAGAAATAGAACCGGCTATTTCTAGGCGAAATATCTGAAAATGGGTCGGAATTAGAATTTTGAATGGGTATTACATAGCTATCCCCCCCCCCTTTTTTTTTTAATAAACGACTCCTATTCAGCCATCAAAAGTCTGTCATTCAAATTCAATCATGAATTTATTAAAGAGAATTTAACGCTGATCGATAACATCACAAGAATTAGGGGAAACTTTAGGACCTTATCATCTAGTACATTTTATCACTGGTCCGACTAGATATGTTCTTCAGTACTGGAGAAATCCGGCCTCATCCACCGCAGTCGGCCGGACGGTCAGGCAGGACGGGCGAACCCTCACGGTCAGAAACCATTAAATAATTCACCTGAGCCGGCGGTGGGCCCCTATCCCACCGCACTACTAAAGATTCTGTCCAATCAGCATTAATTACCCTGACGCACAGATAACCTACATCATGCTATGTTACGAGCACTGGGCCCTAACGCTGCCATTAGAGAAACAGCCACGGCAGTCCCTTCATGTTGTAAGATAGATCAGGTAATCTGGGATCATCTTAGCCTTAGGTATGCGGGTTGCCCATAAAAGTACAGTACCGCATTAAGCTCATAACAAAAGCACCATTATTTTAATAGCAATTGTTTCTATGAACTGAAAACTTATTAATTTACCCACACTTATGCGGGAAAATTCCCCTGAAATGGGACATGGTATACCATTAATTTGGTAATTTGAAATAGGCAATTCAATACGTTTTTGTATAGGTTTCCAATAAGGTCCCGGAAATACAGTGGTAATGACACTTTTATTTACAGGTCTCTACACAATTTCCTTATTTCTATGACCGGTTCGACAGGTACACAAAGAGGTATTATTTAAAAAGACTGACTGAGGTTGATAAACAAGCTTTCAATGAACACAGGTATGATCTGGCAAAAACATCTACCTAATTAACCAGTTTCCCTGCCAATGTTTCTATTGCTATATATATAGTAATACGTTCATTGATATGCGAGTATTTTATTTGTAAATATGACGCTTGCAATGACTGAAGGCGGTATTGCAACGCCAACGCCAGCTACTATTGGCAGAGAAAGTTACCGCCGTGGTATCTTGAAAGTCTAAGCTGATACACAGTGACACAAAAAATACTTGTCCTCAATTTTTCTTAAAACTCCATCATACTTACAAAAAAATATTTTCACATGATTTGTTGGGGTAGTTTACGTCCGGCCAACCCTTATGGGTTCTTTCCAGACTGATTTTCACATGAACTATTCGTCGAAATCAAAGGACTTCTAAGTAGGTCAGACTGCTCCGTACAAGAGAACTGATACCGTTCAGTCACAAATTGACAATGATTAGGATTGAACTTCTTGAATGTCATTTCAAGTGTCTACCTTAGGGCCAGTGAAGGAAAAAAGATCAAGTGATAGTAATGTAAATTACCATTGTACAAATAGGCTTATCTGAACGGCACAGTTTCTGAGGAAGTCTTGATAAGCACCTGCTATGACCGGAAATCGGTAATATACCAACGTCCCTTATCTCTCTAACTTATCAATCTGCATAATAACTATGACTGAAACTGATAACGTACTACTACTAAACTTACGTATGTTTTTTTCCACAAGATATCTATAGAACCAAACTAACTAGGTTATGTATGGCTGTTCCATTTCCAAATACAATAATTGCAGTTGCAACACAAATAAGACTGAAACTGAGCACAAGTTATCTTAGTCAGCTTAACGTCAAAACTAAGCTTGCCTGATTCAATTTGCGATATTAACTCACCTTCAAAACTGCGACTTAAAATTCTGCACAGCGGTGAATATGATAACTGGCACATACATAGACTATTCCAACTATATTGGGAGGGGGGTTGTAATTGGGCTACTCGCATGAGATTTATCACATTATTTGCGATTTAAGTGCTGTTGCTACTGTAGTACTGTTGCTCAACATGGTAAGTTTTGCAAAGGCCTAGCTACCCATTCATTTACCAATAGTATAGCGTTATAAATATGGAAAAATGAGTGAAGGAATGAAACCAAACAAATATTTGTAGAAACTGGCCGAAAATAATGCTCAGGTGCAACACCCGATGTTAATTCCAAATCCTGCAACCGGTTTCATATTTACTTAGAGGAATGTCTAACATTCCTGTGACTGTTATTTTGACAGAATGTAAGGATTTCATCTCCTTGGACATTTATATTTATCACATAAAAAATGTTTCCACTTTCCAAGAAGCCCCAAAGGTGTGTGGGAGCAAGTGCCCGTGCACCAGGTGGCCAGTATCTCACGTATGTAGTGAATGCTGACAATCAGCCCATTTATAATCATTTCTCAAGGGATCGTCCGAGGCCTGTGGGATCAACGATGGATAAATAAACTTGCCAGTGCCTATGGACACCCAGGTTTTATTATCTGCATAAACTTAATATGCAAGATTTTCAATATTTTCTCATTGGCCTACCTTTCTACAAAGTCCTGTGTCCTGACCTAGATTTGCAAAGTTTTGTACAGAAGCTTCTGTCGCAAATTGTGAACTAGGCTTACGTGCAACTACTTTAATGTCACTACATATTTTTATTGTAGATCTACTTGACTTTGTCCGTTTCAGGGTAGGAAAATCTGCGTGTCCGCGTGTCCTCGACGACCAGAATATTGGTGTGGACGACCAGAAAATAATTCCTGGTCGTCCTCCTGACGACCAGATATTAGATAGAAACTATAGATGGGTTTTCAATGAAATAACCAACCCTTGGTTTATTTCGATTGTACCATTAATGGGGACGACCTATAACTAGATGTGGACGACCAGCTTTTCATTTTTGGTCGTCCTCTGACGACCAGAAAATCAGACGATTTTTCCTAGACTGCGTTTACTTTAGAATGAATATCCCGAAGTTTTCTTGAAATTAAAGGTTTGCGAAATACCGTATGCTCTGCCAAAGCAGGAGTTGGGCCTTATTCAAATTCGATCTTTAAGTATAAATTGATTGAAAACCAAACTGAGAGGTTGTGGATTACCAATATTACCCCCTTCCCCCACATTTTTACGACTTCGGAATTCGTGAATATAACTGACCACGACGTCAGAGCGTGGATAATAATATTATGATTAATATCATAAATCTGTAAAATCGAGCCCCAGCCCGAGAAAGGGTGGGAGGGACGGCACAGGATGTACGTACTCAATAATAAATCATCTTTACAACCTCCAAGCTCTGGTGCCATATGGCCCCTAGGCTAGTTCTCCTGCTGCTCACACCCAACCTACAGTACAGATGATGCACGTACCATATTGCAACTGGCCGTATCAACTATCATACTCATCTATGATTAATGCACTCACTAAAACTGGAGTGTTAGTTATTAACATGTGTTCTGGGTTAGATCATGTCAACTTCTGGCGTACAGCCATTTGAGCTGATACTTATATAATATAGAATACAAAATGTGTAGAAAATAGTGTAATTTTAAAATAGGCTATGGCTCGACGTATGTTGAGATACTTTCTACTGTGAAGATCACAATTCTTATTCTCTTCAAAATATTCAATGCAAATGTGCCCAACTAAAATCCCCAATCTCACATGGGCTAGGCCTTGTGCAAAATTGATTGGGCTAGAAGTAGAACACAAAGATAACTATCTTGGGCATATAAAGCTGTTTTCATGAGACTACCTAGTGCTCTAATTAGGCAGACTTATAAATGAAACTGAATCTCTAATCCTTATTTTTCCCCAAATCTAATCAACCCTGATCAATTGTTTATCAGAACTAGGGCCCAGTATTCACAGAGAGCAATCTACACTAATATCATCATGATGATGCCCAGTGGAATTGTGAGGCTGCCAGTGTTTAGCCTACACCTGAGTCACTTATTCATCCCTGCTTCATAAATTATCATTATGTCAGTAAACAATAGAGAATGACACAGTGTGTGCCACATGTGTGTTGACAACAGCTCATAAAAACAAATGAGTCAACATTTTCTTTTTTCTTTTGGCTACTATCACTTATTTATGTTATCATTTAAAATAGATACAACCCTCTGGGCCAGTATAAAACGTGCAACCAGGACCTGGGAGTTTGTATTTTTTCTGAGAAAATGGCTTAGGCTTAGAAGCCTAGCACGAGGTGTAAATTTACAACCGGTCATAGGCCTAACGTTGTGTGGGCTTGAAATAACCGGAGTAGTGTATTATGATCGTTTTGTGTACCCAAACGCAAGACGGGAAATATACAAACATTGGCCTGTCAGTGGACTCAGTCCTGAAGAAAACCCAGGTAGGCCTAAGTAAGCCTAGGCTTAGGCTAGACTGACTCTAGTTTTAGGCCTGGGTTGGCCAAGATTTGTTGGGACTGTGACAAAAACAAACGGGTACTCACCGCGCCTTCCCGATGAGTTTCGAAACCCATATTCTGGAAATCTCTCTCCAATTCGTGTATGCCCACATTTCTGCCCTGTAAAGTAAACAAAGTGTCAGGAATGAGAAGCAAAGCCGAGTTGAGTTGGTGGTTTTTCCGTCCTAGACAGTCGCAGTTGGCGAAGCGAGATAATAAACAGTGGCTTCGTTCGTCGGGTGGGGTGGTTGGTCCAAAACAGACGACAAAGAAACACCGTTGGAATTACAGAAACTGCATTGAAATGGGGTTGAAACCTACCTGTTCTATAACACTGTCATCTCCTACGGCCCATCGTTTATTGTAAGGTTGAGCCAACTCCGTTTGTGGCCGCTGGAAGAAATATCCGACCATGGCATCGTCCTGTGAACGAGCCAGCCCACTCGGCTGTCTGATTCCCGACATCTCTTGTCCGTTTGACAACATGACGTTGGACGCGTCCCAAGCCACTTCATTCATACTTAGAACGGGCATCGAGTGCTCATTCTACCCCTCTGGAATCAGAAAATATCCGTATTATTGCATGCCAGCGAAGACAAAGACCAGTCAGACAGCGCACACTTGACATACATTGATGTTGACCGCCATAATGGCGGGAGATCGTACAACGAACAAGGAGGAGTATGGGTAATTTCTCGCGAATTTCAGTCGCTATTTTGCTCGAAAATGCCTTGAGGAGGGAGCCAAGATGTTTAAGTATACCTAGGATGATAGAAAGTACGCATTTATTGGCTTACCTGACGTGATGGATCCAGATTATAACATCCCTTACCAGCAGAAAGTTATCATGGCTAACACGACATATTGGGCGCAAAGCAGTCTGGGTAGGTCTACCATGTGGTTTGGCTAAGATAGGTATGACGTCATCAGGCTCATCTGCATATGGCGGCGCGCTTGAATTTTGACCAGGGCCTGACCAGTGTATTTACCGTTCTGAGGCGTTATATACGAAAAGAAAATATACAAATAAACACAAAAAATGCACAAAAGAAACACAATACGGAGATATGGAATGGATTGCGTTAGAATTATAGGAAATGTTGGAATTTCCCGGTGACCCATAAATTTAATTATTTGACCTAAAAAATGAAATTAGGTTAATTGGCAATTGCCTAGGCGGTGTCATAATTTTTGGAATTGGTTCTAACCTTAATTTAATTGCACGTTTTTTTAGGTAAATTATGCCTATATTTCTAATAATTAATCTGATTTATCATGATACAATTGAAAAAAAAAAGAACCCTTAAATAATATTATTCATTAGGCCAATTTGTCTAAGCCTAATCATTTATTCACAATTTCTTCATGTATAGCCTATACATGTCCTTGCAACTCTCGGTGGTTAACTTGATTATTGTTAATTGTCTAGGCAATTTGACCTAATCTTAATTGATATGAATTATGAAAAACATGTACATAGGAAACATTTGACCATCTGAAGAGAAATATCTCCGAAGGTATTTCTTCAATGTGCCATATATTTTCTTAAAAGATATCTATAATCGATCTAAAAGAATAATAGCAGAGTTTTTGTGTAAAGAAATAATTGTGCGTGTATTATTTGTACGATGTGCGTCTTATATACATGTATGAATATGTTTACCGTCACAAAGTTTCTTTGAACAACATATAAAATTAAACAAAATGATATTAGTAAAATCTAGGATCTCTGTTGGAATATCTTGTAATACAGGAAAAAGATTTTTAATTTTTAGATAAATGAAGGCGATAATATTTTCAAGCGATAATACTATCCCCTGTCAAAGGGTCGGATTTGAAAGTTTTATAGCTCTGATCAAAGGTTCCCTTCTAGTCTAACATTACAATTTGCGGATTCAAAGGGTTGGAAAGAAGCCCCCCCTTCCACACAGCCACTTTTTTACTTTTTCTTTTTCCTTAGATTTTTTCTTTCTTTTTGATGTCTTAGGTAGTTATCTTAATTACTCAAATTTCTAGTACCTTACGTAATAAAATATTATTATTACTTTCTATAAAAATGCCTCGATACATTTCCAGCCTATCCTTAGGGCCCTATATAAAGCAGGGGTAGGTAAGGGAAATTTGTAAAGAGAAGGCACTCATATAAAAAATGGTACCGACCATTCTCCCGGGGTTTTCAAATCGACTTTTGATTAAATAAAAAAAATAGATAAATAAATAAGAGCCCCCCTTTGAATCTGTCCCTCTTAAATACATGCAGATCAAGCTTAAACTTCAAACTCCGTCCCCTTACATTTAATGTTCCAGTAGCGGATCCAGAGGGGGGAGGGGGCAAAAGGGGCAATTGCCCCCCCCCCCCCCACAATTTTGGCGTCTTAAAATTGAAAGATCTGTGTAAATCTGGTGTTTTTATTTTTAATTTTTATAAGGGGGTGTCAGGGTTGCCCCCCCCCCCCTCCCCAGAGCGGTGACTCTGGATCCGGCAATGTGTTCAGCAAGTCAAAATACCTTAACAATATAACCATCCTATTTTATTTGATATGTTTTAGGGAACACATTTTAATCAATTTCTAGATGGGGAACTTTCAGGGTTTTTTTCAACACGTATGCTTTATAAATTTCCATTTCTTTGTTTCACTTTTACTTTTTTGATCAATACAAAAATATTTATCCCCCGCCTACCACCGATCTGTCAAACGTGGTGAATTGAGGGCCAAATGGTTTCAAAAAAAGAGTCAAGTCAGGGGCATATCCAGGAATTCCAGAAAGTGGTGGGGGGCGCATATTTAAAAAAAAAGTCCCGGCAATAGTTTTGCATTAACAAAAAATCAACATTTGGCCAAAAACAGGGGTGGGGGTGGGGGCGATCCCCATGCCCCCCCCCCCCTTAAATCCGTCCCTGCAAGTGGTTTGGTATAACTAGTTCATTTGTTATATGCTTAGGTTTTCTTAATACCTTAACTATGTGCATTTTTTTTTCATCTCACATGTGTATCGCATTATACATGCATGTATTTTATAAAATTCTCTAGGCCCTGAAGTATTGATAAATTAAAATACACAATGTTGGCCAGGTGAGAAACATTTTATCATCCCTCCAAGGTACGGCTGCAGAGTCATATGCAGTTGTGCCGCCTGGTGTAAAGCGAGGAAACTACAAATAAGTTTACTCTGATCATTTTTGTAGCACTACATGCAATGTGCACACAGGTGAACTTACCCCCCCCCCCCCCCTACACACACCATTCGCACATTTCCAATTAGATCTACAATTATTTTTTACATTTACTGCCAAAATGTGGGTTAAAAAATGATTCTGCCTTGGTAATGTTGAATATCTTCATAATTCATAATTTGCACATTTCAAATTAAATTCTGACTATCACACAAAATACAAGGGTCATCATGGTTCATGTGATGGTTGTTATCATAATAAGGGAACAAAAAGCTTTTGCTATGGCTAGTACGTATACGACTAATATAATAAGAGAAGACAAAAGGTTCTAATTGGACAAAACGTCTAAATGAACTTCCATAAAGACGTCCTCCGGAAAATATCTTTGGGATAAAAGTTGCCGGGCCCTCAATTGAATACTGACTTTCCTTATGAGAAACACCATGATAGAGCATGATATGAGCACACAATCATGAATATATCTCAAGTTATACAGTGCAAGTGTTTCGTACAATAATATATTGGTAAACCAGCTGTTTCCTATGTTCCATGCATGTCCATTGTTTTATCGTGCCACCTAATTTGATTAATTATACAAATGAACGCGCTTCAGATGAGAAAGGTTGCCTTTTGCAACGCCTTTAAGTATGTTTGCCATGGTATAGCAAATACAGAAATGAAACAGTATAGTCAATTGGTAGGATTTTTTTTGATAATCAGGGACGGATTTAGGAGGGGTCGCCCGAGGCACCCCCCCCCCCTTTTTTTTTTATTCCAAATTTAGATTTTTTAAATGTAAATTCTAGCCCTTGGATTGGGTGCCTCAAAACCTATATAAGGGCGCTCCCCCCCCCCCCCTTTTTTTTTTTTAATCTCTGGATTCGATCCACCCTGATAATTATGGCAACTGGTTAACCAATGCAACCAAGTTCAATCTCCCCAATAGCATAGAACTCTAAATGTCCCATTCCCACTAGGTAATTTTCATATCAGCGATGAGCATTTCCATCTGATCACCTGTCAGTATGCTATATCGAAACGAATAATTATGTTTGATAACATTGCTGGTAAAATTGTCTGGCTATTTTCTTGGCGCTTCAGATATAACATTCATATAATTATATCAATACACTAAAATGACAGGCAGTTAGAGCGAAATACGATTGCCGGTGTCAAAATCGCCAAAGGGATATGAAAGCAGTGATTTGAGATTACAGCTGTATTTCTATGTTGCATATTAAGGAATATGTGGCCGAAAAAAGATTAATATCAAAATAGTTGGTATCCACCGAATACTTTTTTCGTGTATTGATATACGCATGTTGTTATATCTGAATCGCCAGGAAAATGGCCAGGCGATTTTACCAGCAATTTTTGCCCATAAAAACGTTATAGCTGGAAGTGAGGGAAGACAGGAGCAATCCTACTCAACCCAGGGTAAATAACATTGTTAAAAAAACAAAAAATAAATCTCAAGATCTGTTAAACTATACAGGAAAACAATCAATTTCGTGCTAGAATTAGAAGATTTGGGGAAGGAGTTCCCTGTTGCATCTTTTTTTTTCATTTAAAGCAAAGCTTAGGGATTTGGGAATTTCGTCAAATACATAGGCGTCAGCACAGATCATCATCCTGAAATCAATTAACTCGCTTATTTTCCCAAATCTCACTGAAATACATATTTTGACCAATTGTCTTCCTCAAATGGCTGATTATCTGTGACCTGTGTCTTGTTCACTGACCAGTGGTGAATTTAGAAGGGGGCTGCGGGGGTGCGCACCCCCTCCTTTTTTTGGCCAAATTTTGTATTTTTTAATGTAAAATTCTGAAAAATTGGGGATGCGCCCCCTTTCTATTAGCACGCCCCCACCTTTTAAAAAAGCTGGATCCGTAACTGAGTCTGGGGTTAGTTCATAATGTCTTTGTTAATTTTGGCCCAGTGCTGGTCACTAAAAATGGATGAACCACGTTGAAACCTTTAAAAACTAGTTCAAATTGACTAAAAGTTGCAGGGGATGGTCTTTACACATGCATGTTGAAACTAGAAAAGTGCCCTTATCTGGAGAAAATGTCAATTTTTATTATTTTCTGTGTTTTGGGACTCAATTTTTCATATTTTTTCATAATTTCTTGAAAACAGGTTTCACAATTATCTAAAGAGCTCTTGTTCCTTGCTCTTATTCCACTATATGGTGGAATCACTTCTGGCAGTTTTCATGTCTTTGTCATTACTATTTCTATACATTAGAGTCTAGTGATGACAATGATCTCACATAGTGATAAATGCTAGGTGAATAATTATGAACTATAGAGAGTTAATTATCCGTTATATCAGGTGTACGTAATTAGTCGTAGTTAATTATGGATAATAGCTAGCTCCAAACGCAGTCTCCTTCTTGTTCGACTGCTGTCGTCCAATACATAATCATAGTTCCAACATCATGTAAGACGTAACACTCGCATGAAAGGATGTTCTTTATTAATATTCTCCTGTGTATTGTCGTTCCAAGACAAGATCTCAATTGACAATGATCCCCTCAAACACACTCAGCCAATGCTCCCGCCTTTCCTACACAGTCTTTCTGCTTCTATTCCATTCCAGGACTCAGCTTCTAAGACCTAACCTTTCCAGGATGGTTACTCACACAACGTTCAGCTGACTCTGACTGTGCTTGAGTGGCGTGTGCTCCTTTAGTATGATACATCACACTATGACTCCTCCTTTAACCCCCTACTTTGACAGAGAGTTATGGCTAAAATGTGCGCTTGTTCTAAAGCTAACGCTGTAAAGCCTACACGAGCATGGACTGGCCACCCGCATCAGTAAACTTATGGGTAGAGGTTTAGAGAAACCAGTCCTCTTGTAGGATAAAGCAGTGTGATGATGCTGAAGCTGGATAATATCAATAACCAGGTGGGAGTGATGGAAAAATGGTTTATTAAATAAAAGGGCTTTGCTTTCTATAGATAGGATCACTACCTCTCTTTTGGCTTAAAGCACTACTGTCACCTGGTGTCTTAAAGAAACATGCTACTATATGCCAATCCTGACATCTACTGGAAACTCTATCATTCATCACTAGACCAACACACGGTGGCGCTGCAGTGCAAACATTTGATGTGCGCAGCAAAGTCATGTTTCTGGGATGGGTGATGAGGAGAGTTATCAATGCCATGAGTCTATTTGTTCTTAGCTAATTTAGCTGTATAAATGTGATATTGTGATTAACCCAATATTATTAACTATTGTCGCTTGAGATATCTTATAACAATGCTTTCTAACTCCTGAAGTATTAAAGAAAAGTTATATAGCAAACGTTCCATTATTTGACACATGATAATCATGGCTAATCTTTTTGCATACATAACCTTTTGAAATGATAATTTGAGGATTGATTGTGTAGTTGCAGTGCTATTTTGCTGAACTAAAAATGTAATTGAGGGGAAAAAATAAATCATAACTCTATATAATTACACAGCACAAATATTTTGCGCTGCTATAATATTATTTTTGCGCATCTGACACTGAATTAAAAGATGACATAACATAATACAATCTTCGCGCCTAGATTCCAAAATACTTAAACATTTCCTGATATCATAATGTATGTGTGTTTGCAGCAGTTTGCAAACGAAGGATCATAATAAATATTCACCGCGAAAATTAAAATGCTAGCTTATGGGTTCATCAAGGTGTATTTGAAGTTCATGCACACGTACATGACAGACAATAGGTCATGGCCAAACCATCCTCTTGTACTATACCTACTAAACGTCCATTAACTAGACGGTACGTGAGGTCAAACTGACGTATGGAATTCACCAGGAATGTGGGATCAACCCAATCATTTAATACGTTATCGATTGCATGATGTACCATACCCAACAATCAGAAACTGAACGATGTCGTTTCCATTACTATACCAAACAACCAGAAACTGAACAATGTCGTTACAATTACTATACCCAACAATTGCAAACTTATCTTTTTATTTGCAATTTCATGTGTTATTACTGTAAATCATGCTGAGCTGCATATTTATCATTTGTCTTTTTCATGTACTTAGATCGAAAGACAAACTTGAAGCGCAATCTTTCATTGAATTAACATTGCATTTTCGTTTAATAAGATCTATGTTAACGCATCATCATATTCATACAAAGATCACCATATAGGCCTATGTATGAAAATGCCGTCAAGTTAGCTTTCTGTTTTCTACAAGGTTTCTTTTTAAAGAAATTATACTGGAACATTCTTTGATAAAACATGTGCTAACTTCGCTAAACATATTAATAGTATTTCATAATCGTATTCTTTGATTTAACCGCAAGGGGCGAGGTAATCTGTAGCTATACTGTTCTATCCTTATTGAAGCTATAAACATATAAACCAAAATATCAACAAGCATTCTTAGATCTTACATGTATATAGACTAGGCATTTTGTTGCAGGACTGACGAATTGATAAGAAACTTTTTGTATATCATTAGATATTTTTGCTTCACAGAATTACCCCATGAAAGGTCCACCATTGTCACATTATTCAGAAAGGAGTAGTCATTGCATCAGTATGCTGGAGATTATGTTAATGAGTGGATTATTATTCATAAGTACTATGAGAAACGGATTAATGAAGTCAGGTTGTAAATCCTAAGGACATGTATCATGATCAGCATTTTTCTTCTGGAAAGCTAGCCAAGTCATTCAGTGAATGAAAAGAATAATCATAACGGGATCACTGCAAAAAGAAAAAGAAACATTGTATGGAAATTACCTAGGGACCTACAACCCAAAGGTGTGGCTCCAACTCTAGATGACTAAACCTATGCTCGTGGTTAAGAATAGGCAAGGGGTCTCTCGGACAGATGGATGTGTTGCAATAATTGACAAGGACTCGCGCCTATTTCACATTGTTTCTTCTCAAACATGGCTCAGCCTTTTGAGGGCTTAGTTTTTATTTTATGACGAAAGAAGGGTAACGTTTTGCCCTAACACTATTTTATAGGCTACATTTAAAAAGATGAAAACTAGGATCAATATGAGTAGAGGCATAAAGAAAAATTGAAACACGTGACCTCCTGACTGTATCTAAGAGTAATTATTTCACCATAGACCTCATGTAATCGACTCCTGAACATTCCACATTAGATCTATATATATATTTGCTACATTTACACTTAAATATATTTGAGTAGGTCTAGTAGGGCCCAATCAGACAGCGTTCCCCTTGACCATCCTTAAAATAATGTATCCTTACTCTGTGCGCAAGCTACATGCATTAGTTTAAAGATTTATATCAGAACAATTACTGCCTGGGGCCATCCCGGAGAACAATGAAACTAATGTGGGCGGATGCCGCTAGGTGGTCGTCACATTTTACGACATCAACTGTCGTGTGACGTACCAGAGAGAAGGACCTTAGATGACACAGTCTTCATTTCTTCTCTAAGGTTGTTGGTCATCAAGAGCTCATCATGTTTCCCTTTTGGGTTTCCTGCTTTTTGACAGTTACTCTGTTGAGATTTTCTGCAGAGGGATCAAGAGGGCAATATTCTAATGCGGGTCAGTATCATGGTGGTCAGAGGGGAAATTCAGGGTATGGGTCAAACCAGGGATATACTTCTAATACTGGATACAGCAACCATGGCAATAACAGGCAGCAGAATTACAATGACAACCAAAATGGATATGGAGTGAGTACAAAAGACTACAACCAAAATAATGGACATGGTTACAACAATGGATATTCTAAAGGTTCCAACCAAAACAGTGGATATGGTCATAACAACGGATATTCTAAAGATACTGGATATGAGAAGAATGTTGGGTATGGAAAGAATAGTGGATATTCTAAAAATACTGGATATAGCAGAAATACTGGTTATGATAGCAATAATGGGTATGCAAAGAATACTGGATACACTAAAAATACTGGATACACCAAAAATGCTGGATACACCAAAAATACTGGATATGACCAGAATCAAGGTTATGGTCAAGATCAGGGTTATGGTCAGAATCAAGGATATGGACAAAATCGTGGGTATGCACAGACTGGATACTCCAAGCAAAGCAATAGGAATAATGGCTATTCCCCTAAACATAACCAAGATAATTATGAATCACAAAATAGTTATGGTCATGGAAATGACAATGAAGAGTATGGAAATGCTTACTCCAGAGGTGGACGTCAAGGATACTCACAATCTACACCCACAGCTAAATCTTATGGTCGCAGACAAGGACAAAGCCAGTCATCCTATGGACAACAATCAAGATATGGTCAGCAAAATGGCTATGGTCAGCAAGCTGGATATGGAAGCCAGCAATCTGGATACAACAAGCAATCTGGATATGCTAGACAACCAAGACATGGTCAGTCTTCTGGATATGGAAAGCAATCTGGATACGCAAAGCAATCCGGTATGAGGAGGCAATCCGGATACGGTCAACAAACCAAATATGACCAGCAATCCCAGCATAACAACCAAAATTACGGCAACAACCAAGGTTCCCAGTATAGCAACCAAAATTATGGAAATGACCAAGGATCCCAATACAGCAACCAAAATTACGGTAATGACCAAGGATCCCAATACAGCAACCAAAATTACAACAATGACCAAGGTTCCCAGTATGGCAGTTCGCAGTATGGTGATGCCAAGGCTCTGACCTCACAGCTGAAAAACAACCATGAAGATTACAACCAGAACAACGAGGATCATAGAAATCAGGAGGCTGATCATTTCACAAGCAGTCATAGCATTGGTGAAAGGTTCCAGACAGAACATGAAGAAGTAACTGGGCTTTCAGCACCAGATGGCCCTGGCTCTTCCCCACTTGACTACTCCCACCTCCCAACTGATGAGTTCAACCGGTTTCATACTCTGGATAATGACATTGACCATGATTATGGTTACGCTGGTGAGTGAAAGGTTACAACTTTATGAGTCTTGTGAAAACATAAAACATAAATGATATACACATAAACAATATATTCATATGAATATACAATTATAACAAGGCTTGATTTATGGACATAATTATACATGTATGACCTCAACATTTTATAATATCATTATGTGTTTCTTTATCAGAAATCTTCTTCAAGAGTTGGTCTTAGTTGGACCTGTATACATATTTTGTACAGATATTGGTCGAAATTTCCACATTATTACCATGCCTTTGTAATAGTCAGCATTCATGACGCCTCATTATCTTGATAATGTTAATGGGCCTTCAATCATGCAGGTTAGGTGTGTAAAGGTAACTAAAAAGTAGAAGGAAATGTTAGTACATCTCAATAAGAAATTCCCTATTTTTCTTTCAAACCCTGTTAATTCATGGGTTAATTTTGATGTTAATTAATCCCGCACCCATCTGTCATGCTGATGTGTTTCCGTCACGTGCTTCTACTATTAACAATCTCACATGTCGTTAATGACAGACAAGTCGTTAATGACAGATGCGAATGACATGTAAGTGACAAAGGCACTGGCGATGAAAACGCTGTCCTTTGGCCCAGTTTACACTTTATGACCACTTTCATCTCAATAAGGATTATGATAATATTATTTTTTTTCTTGAATTGTTTTACCAACATTTACATAAACCGAATGATTGAATATGGCTTAAACATTTTCTTATCAACGGCACATTAAACGTGTCATAGGCCTTTTTACTGCTAGCGATCAAGTTGTTGTCAGAGTTATTGCAAGGTAAATCTTTGAACAGAATCCTTGCAATTATGACAAAGGCCGGGGTTATCATCCTTACACATTCTAAACAGAATAATTATGTAAATGAATAATAAGAATGTATGCGGTGATTAGCAAAATACTGTAGATTTTTCAACTTTACGTAAACGTTATAGGTCTATAAAAGAGCATCAAAAAGAAGGAAAATTGTATTTCTAATAAATTGTATATTTCCTATTCATCTATCAAAATGACACAAAATCATTTCATTTCCAGCCAATCAAGAAAGCCCTGGCAATGGTAATTTTGGAATCTTCGCATGAATTGTCTAAAATTGATTTTGCTAGAGAGAAAGCATGCATTAGGGGAGCGGGATCCAGAGGGACCGACTTGGGGATCAATTCCTGCCAAGTCCCCCTCCAAGAAAAAAGGAAAAAATGTAGAAAAAGAGAAAGGTCTGCATGTATAAAGGCTGTATGTACTAAAATATTACATAATTACACACATGTTCTGCTCTTTGTTGAAGGGAAAATACCACAATTGAGAGAAGTTTTGACACATTAGCCACCTCCCCTTACCTAAGTACAGGGTCGGTCATTGCTAAACTTCCCAATGTACTCTTGAATGGGCTCCCTGCTTCACATGGAAGGTTCCTTGCTTTAGCTAAATTGCATGATTTTTGTTGGTGACATGACCTTGTCGCCTAACACTGTACTAATGGCTTAGTACTTTTAATACATTGTCATAATATATAATCCAACAAGGATCAGGCTTAGCAAGTCTACTTCTAGTCTACTTCTAGGAGAAATACCTTACGCTCCTAGCGCCACCTGTTAACCAGTATAAAAGGCGCTGCAAGGTAGGGAGCGAGCAGTTAGTTAGTGAGTGAGTTGGTTAGAAGTTAGTAATCACTCAGTTTAGTGAGAACATCAGCTAAACATGTTTAGCCAAGGAGTTATACCTGGAGTAAGTACATCGACTCCGTGTAACAGACTGGAGTTTACCAATACCCACTACCTCGGACATAGGATTGTGTTAGAGCTGAATGCTAGAATGGTCTAGAAGGCGTTGGAGCAACTCGTGTTCTAAATGTGGTTGATTGCTGATAGGAGATGGGAGGTGGACTGATGAAGACTTATACATGGTGGCTTTGACTCGGGATGAGATGTTTATTGAATAAAAACCCTTTCATATTAAGAAGCTCCCTCATCGTTCATTTCTTTTGAACTATTGGGAAGTGAATGGACAAACTTTAAACGCGGTCTGAATTACTCAGACATTCTGGAAAGCAACTTACGAAGACTTGGATATACACGAATCTTACGCAGTCTTAAATCAAACATTAACAATAGTTCATTTGGTGGAGATACCCGAAACATGACTTGTGCCGTTTTGCTCATCCTTGATGTCAGCCACCGGTGACTTTGAGGCTTCCTCTAACCCCAAGCCTCAATCTTTGCGGCCCGCAGGACACGATGTGTCAACATCATATACAGGGAATGTGGAAAACCGCCACCTGGTAGGTAATCCCTTAGACGGGGAGGCACAGAGACAGGAGGTCGCAGCCAGACCCAAGCAGCTCTGCCCCGAAGGTGCACAAAATTACCAAACCCGTGGCAAAGGTAAACCATTTCCCTGGCACCTAGGGTCCAAAGATAGGCCGGTTCTTGACGAAGGACTTGAAACCCTAACACACTCGGGACGAGTTGAAGGGAAGAACCGTCTCACGGAATATCAGCAATATTGGAACCCAGGGTACGTACCACCTACGGACCACGAAACTGGTACTAGCTCTCGCTCCACCTGTGAATCTGATGTGAACAATCCGTGGTGTAACCAAAGTGTTCCTTATCGTTTACTGCCCGCAGCGGGAGGTGAAAGCGAACAGGAAGTTTTCAATGGAGATAACCTATTTTCTTCAGGAAATCTAAAACAACGACAAAACACCGCGGATAACTCCAGCCCATCAGGAGGAAAACGCCCCGAAAATCCGGTAATCCTACCTGATGGGAGCTCTCTCACCTATCCATTACCCCAACGACTTGAGTTTATCAGTCACCCACTGGTAACACCAACTCACCCCAACCCGGGGGCGTCCATTCCTTATTCCACTGTAGCTAAAGGAAAAACAGTGGGAAGGGATAGGGGAGTGGGAAGGGAAGCAGAGGGAAACAGCGAGAAAGTAGGCAATTTACAACCCTATCGATTAACTTACGGTGTAGAAACGAACTTAGACCAGGCTGGTAGGGGAGCGGAAGCTCAGGCCTTTGATCCAGCCGAAATATTAAAGCAGTGGGCAGACTCAAGCCCCGAAAAGCACATAGATTTAGAGAGGCTAAGCGATCAGGATAGTGAAGAAAATGTAACGCTTAAAGCACAAGATTTTAACACTCTAACTCATGAATTGTATGGAGAATACGAGGACGAGTACGAGGAAGAAAATAGCGAGACAGAACAAGCAGCCGCAGATGTCAGAGGGGGTAGTCCTGATAGAAAATTAGCTAGAGAAGATAAATCAACCTCGTCTTCATACGAAATTATTACCGAGGATGTTCTAGACACAGGTAAGAAAGCTAAACTAGAGAGTGAGGACGAAATTAGTGTAGAGGAAATACCTGTGAAAGAACAGTGGGACGATCACGATATACAAAACCTCCACGAAAATAATATGGCGGAAGGGGGCGTTCCTTTGATGGATCTAGTAGAAGAAAGAGAGGATAGAGATCAACGCCAGCAACCCGATGAAGGGGGAGCTGGGGGTGTAGATCTGGGGGCATGGCATCCTAACCGTGGGATGGACCCTGGGGGACCTCAACAAAACAATGGGAACGGCCAGATCCTAATCCAGCAGCCGGACCAAGGCGTGCAGGCAGGACTTATTCCTCCTCTTAATCAACAGGCCCAAGGAGGCCAAGGTAATCAGGCCAATCCTCCCCTTAATCAACAAGTTCAAGGGGGCCAGAACGATCAGGCCAACCCTCAAGGACTTATTCCTCCTCTTAATCAGCAGGTCCAGGGAGGCCAGGATAATCAGGCCAACCCACAAGGGCCTAACCCTCCTCAAAACCTTCTCAACAACCCTCCTCAAAACCTTCTCAACAACCCTCCTCAAAACCTTCTCAACAACCCTCCTCAAAACCTTCTCAACAACCCTCCTCAAAACCTTCTCAACAACCCTCCTCAAAACCTTCTCAACAACCCTCCTCAAAACCTTCTCAACAACCCTCCCCAAAACCTTATTAATAATCCCCCTCCGAATCAGCCCAATCTGGGGATAAACCCTGGAGGACTCCAGCAACCCGGTGCAGGGGGAAATGGTGGTGCGAATCCGGGAATACAGCAGCCTAATCCTGGGGTAAACCTTGGGGGACTGCAACAAAATGATGGGGGAGGCCAACCGGGCCAACAGCCTGGCCGGGCCGTGCCAGCAGGGGGTGGGGTCGATCAAAACCTGCTCCCTCACCTATTGCAGGCGATGGCACTCGCTGCCAATCTTAACGCAGGCCGAGGAAGAGCGGATAATCAGCAGGGTCAGCAAGCCCCAGCAGGCCAGAATAATCAAGCAAATCCACCAGGACCCAATAACCCTCCCCCGAACCAGAACAACAATCCTTTCCTTAACCAACTCAACAACCCCCCAAACCCACCGAATCCTCCACCGCCCGGACCACCAGGTCCGCCGGACCCACCAGGTCAGAACAACCCTCCAAACCCACCGAATCAACCAAATATTTGGGAAATTCTACCACAGTTGAGCCAGGCACTGGGGCAAACACCAGCGCCAGTGCGTGAAACGACTCACAGTGGTCACCAAAGGGGACCAAACATTAGGTTACCGTGGTTTAGTGGAAAAGAAGACGAGCAAATAGAAAAGTATTTCAGGGAATTAAAACGACTGAAAGCTATCTATGACTGGTCGGACGCCCATCTCCTGAATATGGCGCTGTTAGGCCTAAAAGGAAGGGCCGACGACTGGGCAGGAGCGTTAGCTGAAAGTGAGAAAGACTCGTTTGAGAAACTAGAAGCCCAAATGACCAAGATCTTCGGTGATCGAAGAGCTAAGTGGCAGAAACACGCAGAATTCTGTGGCCTTAAGCAAGGAAAAGACCAGAGCGTGATCGAATTTGCAGGTGTTCTGAAACAAAAGCAAGTTAAAGCAGAGGCGAGTGAAAGCATGATGTTAGCTGTGTTTTTAGAGGGATTAAAACAGGGCGTAGCCAGGCAAGTAGCTATACTGGACCCTAAGTCGTTCACCGAAGCGGTGGATTGTGCAACGAGGCTAGAATCGTTGGACAAAGGCAAAGGGGGAACTAAAATATCTAATGCAGTGAGCGAACTGGCTGGAAGCCAAGAATCAGAGGAGACCGCGGCCCTAAACTCCATCTCCGAACGATTTGGAGTGGTGCTGGCCCGACTAGAGGCCGCTCCATGGTTCCAGAAACCAAAGCCAGGGCAAAGCGGGACTCCCCAGAGTGGTGGTAACTTTAAACAGCAAGGTTATGAGAGAAAAGATAGGTACGAAAACCAGAAAGGTGAAAGAAATTCAGATCAGAAGCCTAAATCCAATATCGCCCCGAACAGAGAGGCAGATAAGGGAAAGAATCTGCCAACTCAACAGAAAGTAGAGAGACCCAGGTTGCCTTTTGATGAAAGTAAGTTTTGTATCATTCATCAACAACATGGTCACTCTACAGAAGCGTGCTTGTGGTTAAAGAATAGGTTGAGGGAAAAACCCCCGCGGATCTACAAAGATAGCAAAGCCAGTGGTACCGAACAAAAGAATCAGGGAAACTAGAGGAAGGGTCCGTTCATTCCACGATAGAATTAGGCGCAGTGGACGGACCGGCTAGGAGAGAGATAGGAGACGAAGCATTTTTCTTAACGTTAAGATTTGATGATCAGAAGGAGGTTAGATCTTTAGTAGACACAGGAGCGAGCGATTGCTTCATGTCCACCCATTGTAAACGACAGATCCCTAAACAATGCATTTTAGATGAATGGAAGGTATCGAAGGGAAACATCAGTTTGGCAGACAACTCGTCTCAAGTAATACTAGAACAAATTAGATGTAAGTTTTCAATCCAGGGATCGGTGGTCTGCTATGATTTCAACATAGTGGACGATCTATGCCACCTAATAGTAATCGGAAGAAACTTATTAACAGTGCTTCGATCAGATTTATCTCTACCAGGCGCAAAGATAGAAGTGTTTTGTGGAAACCCTATAGTTAGCAAAGAAACAGTGAAAATTCCGCCGGGAAATGAATGCATCATACCGGTAACCACTCGAGAGCCGCTGGGATTAGACTCACCGGTAGCTTACTGCGCACCGGCGGTAACCGCACCAGTCCTAGTGGAGGGGTGCGTGAATACGGTGGGAAGCCAGTGGTGGATCAAAGTCATGAATCCGCTAGATGTAATGCAAGAAATCACTCCCCAGGAAGTATTAGCTTTTGCGGAAGAATGCGCAGTGCCTGAGGTAAACCAAAATCAGATAGAGGAGTTCCTAGACTTGTGTTATCTAACTAAAACGGAGACCCCAATGTCCATCTGTAGGATTTCTGTAGAAGTAATGAAAGACGCAGTGCAAATGGAAAGCCAAACCTCTGAGGAGAAATCTCGAGGTAAAATGGATGAAAATGTAAGTAAAATAGATCTAACCGAGTCGTGCTTAAACGAAGAACAACAGGTAAGGTTTAGACAAATGCTTAATAACAACAGGGATGCACTAGCGTTTTCAATGGAAGAGTTAGGTCACTGTGAAATAGCGCCGATGAGAATAATTGTGGATGAGTCGCAGGGAGTAATAAGCTCTAGACCATACCGATACTCTCCACAGAAAATGGATATCATCGATGAACAGGTTAGGCAACTCATAGATATAGGTGTCATAGAACCCAGCGAATCGGCTTGGCGAAGCCCGCTGGTGGTAGTGCAGAAGAAAGATGGCAAACCTAGGCTCTGTACAGACTTTCGCATGCTTAATCAAGTCACTTTTAAAGATAAATTCCCCATGCCCACGGCTCGCTCGCTTTTCCTATATATGGCTTACAAGAAACCCACTATGTGGACAGCTTTAGATCTGTTGAGCGGCTATCATCAGTGTGTAATCGAAGAAGACAGTAGAAAATATACCGCTTTTGAAACCCCGATGGGTGTGTATCAGTATAAGCGTGTACCATTTGGCTTAGTTGGCGCACCTTGGCAGTTTACCAAGGTAATGGCCATAGCGCTAAAGGGATTGATTCCTAGAACATGCTTAGCATATTTAGACGACGTAATTGTCTACGACACTACATTTGAAGAACACCTGGCGAGCGTTGAGGTGGTTCTCCAAGCTTTGGCGAGAGCTAATCTTAAACTGAAACCGTCAAAGTGTGAGTGGTGCCGCAGTGAAATCAATTTCCTCGGCCACGTAGTAAACGCGGAAGGGGTGGCTACACAAAGGGTAACCACAGAAAAGATTACAGCCTTTAACCGTCCACATAATGTGAAAACTATTAAGTCCTTTCTGGGACTGTGTAACTACTACCGATCGTTTGTCCCTAATTTCGCTGATCTAGCAAAGCCTTTAAACCGGCTGCTAAAGAAAGAAGTCTATTTTGAGTGGACAGAGGCCTGCGAGGAAGCGTTTCAACAGTTAAAGAAATTGCTGACCTCGCCACCCTTACTAATTCATCCAGATATAGGAGGGCATTTCTATCTACTAACTGACGCATCAGACGCCGCGTGCGGTGCAGCGGTTTGTCACAAACTAGATGAAATCTACCGTCCGGTTGCTTTCTGGGGATGTACTCTCCGGGACGCCGAATTAAATTATTCGGTAACAGAAAAGGAGGCTCTGGCAGTAATTAAAGGCATTAAGAACTATGAGGACATGTTGCAGGGAGCTAAAATCACAATAGTGACTGATCACAAACCGTTGATTCCCCTGCTACAGAGTGCCTACAAAGCCCCGTCAGCCCGGCTGAGACGGTGGGCTTTAGCGTTATCAGATTTTGATTTTGAAATCATATATGAGCCAGGAGCGACTCATTTTCTACCGGACTATTTGTCTAGAGTCTATCATGAGCATGTCCCAGGTGAGGAATATGAGCCCGCTGTGGGATGTGAGTTATTTGAGGCCGAAGTTCAGGATGAAGAGCTTTCTGTGGCTACGGTATTAAACGCGCAACTCCAAGATGCAGAGTGCGCGCAATTGATAGACTACCTGCAGGACGGAGACCTACCAACAGATCCCCTTGAAGCTAGGCGAATAATGGACCAAGCTGATTTTGTAGGAATGGTAGCACCGGGGGTACTATGTAGGTTCAACGTCAAAAGGTATAACAAACACCAAGACCAACTGGTCAGACTAAAACCTCGTATGATAGTTCCAGGAAAGTTAATTCCCAAAGTCCTGAGACTATTACATAATGACATCTTGGCTGGGGGACATGTAGGGATCAGTAACCTCACTACCAA
Source organism: Lepidonotus clava (assembly GCA_936440205.1). NCBI lineage: Eukaryota > Metazoa > Annelida > Polychaeta > Phyllodocida > Polynoidae > Lepidonotus > Lepidonotus clava. The sequence goes on from OW387138.1 coordinate 15,700,426, forward strand.
AATCTCTGATAAATTCTACTGGCGGAACATGAACGCCGACATAGTAGACTATGTGAAAGCTTGTGAGACCTGCTCTCTGAGGAGACGGGCTCCGCATTTCAAGGCCCTAGCTAAGTCTTGGGAGAGACCAACCCGACCCTTTGAGGTAGTACAGTGTGATTTCATCGGGCCACTAAAGAGGGCTAGGGATGGGTCAAAATATATCATGACCTTCATAGACCTACTAACAGGTTGGCCGGAGGCTTTCACCACGAAAGACTCCACTGCGCAAACCGCGGCCAACTGTTTCCTAACCGGGATAGTGTGTCGGTATGGACGGGTAAACCGTCTGCACACAGACCGGGGAGCGGCCTTCCTCTCAGGGCTATTCAGGGAAATCACCACACGACTAGCGTGCAAACAAACGTTCACTACCGGGCGAATGCCGACTGGCAACGCTCGAGTAGAAAGACTACATAAAACTATTGAAAACCTGATTGCTTATTATATCCCTGACGATCACTGTAACTGGATCGATCTACTTCCCATTGCATTATGGACAGTTAGATCCACAATCAGTGTACGGTCGGGATACAGCCCGCACACCCTGCTGTTTGGCAGAGATCCAATCAGTATGGGAATGCCTGAGCAGGGAACAATTCCTGAAACGCTGAACGACTGCGAGTTTTTCATGCAAACCAAGGATAATATTGCTATGTTTAGGAATATGGCTGAAAGGGTAGTTCAAAACTACGAAAAAGATCTGAGGCTGCGAATTGATGAGCGGGCGCGGCCCACTCAGATGTACGAAGGTGATATGGTATACATGTACGACCCTCTAGCTAGTGAAAATAAAGCGTCTAAGTTCTCAAACAGGTATACTGGGCCATTCAGGGTAATTGAAACAAAAGGAGACCACCTTGTTAGACTAGTGTCTTTAAAAACTGGAAAACAGGTCCCACATCTAGTGAACATTTCAAAACTCAAACCTGCACATGGGCCTTGGTCTCCCGCCGTCCCTCATAACATTCCCAAACTGGTGAGAGAAGCGAAAATCACTAACTCAAAAGGGGCAGATCCTGACCGAAACCCTGAGTTGCATCACACTCCGACGGGTGAAATCGCTGAGGAAGATGGCGAAATAAGGGGTGCTGAGACTGAAAACTCAACGGGAACGACCGGTCCCCGTGAGCATGATGCGGTTCCTATGACCAGGAAGGTACCTACACAAAAACCTGGTCCAAGTCCCACTGATTTAGCAGAAACGGATGGGCAAATCACTAATGGTCAGGGCACCAGTGCGGACACCGCGCTGTCAACAAACTTATCCTTTGTTCCTAATAAAGCCACCTGTGAACGGGGAACAGCTGGCGCTAATGGACAGAGGAAACGCAAACGAGCTAAACGAAGGGGCAAAAACCAGCCGTTGGAGGGGAGATCCCCTCCAGGCAACAACAAGCCCATAAAACTACCCTGCGGTGATGTGCCGATCTCGGATACATCGGAACAGGGCCCAGAAAAAACAGTAAAGGACTATGTCCCGACGAAAGGTGGCTATAACCTACGTCGGAACCGCCGCCCTAACTACGTCGCTCTGTCCAACGGCGGGGAGAGCGACGACATGGACGATTAATGCAGGAAATTTAGCCGCCTTGTGAAAATAAAGGTTCGACGGAGCGGCACCGTTAGCATCAGCGCTAATGGAACAGGTGGTCTGCCTCACGGCCACCTCGCCGCGCCCAGGGGCGTGGCAGAAAGGGAGGGTGCGCACGCCAAAAGAGATGCCAGTGGTTAGGCGTCATCTCTTGGGACCGGATGCAAGCGTTTCCCCCCCACCTGAAACAAGATACAGCTCAAAATATGGAGACGGCATGGACAAGCGGATCGGTTATAATTTCGTGGGATCCGCGCCGATCCACCAGTCGGTCCGCAACTCTGCTCCTAGACGGTCACCTCTGCTGCAGGTGATTGTACGCGCAACCCAGCTCGGGAGGAAACAGAGATAGATATTGATTCTATCTCTGAACAGAAGTTGGAGATAGAAAATTGTTCGACTTCCGACTTCTCCTGGAAGGAGCAGAAAGAGAACTTAGCTGGGACACTGATCCACCGACTCATGGGGAACTGTCTAGCCCTCCGGCCACATAGCAATCCAAAGGGAACCACTACTTTCCCTGCGGACACGGAGGGAAGGATTATCGTCCCCCTGAGAAGGAAACGGATTAGCCGGCCCACCCTGAGGGCGCTGCCTACCAAGGGAAGGTTCGTTGGGCCATTCTTTTAGGATTTTACCAAATGAAAGAAAAGGCAGTCGAGAAGGAGAGTGCTAAGAAACAACCGGCTCAGACCCTTAGGCGGTGGAGTTGGCCGGGCCGGGGCGGTGTCCGTCCGGACTCGACCGACGCCGGGATTGCCCGGAAGAAGCCAAGGACACCAGCCCGGCGGCCCACCAGAACGACCACAGGCGGAGCCAAGAGGTCCGCTAAATCGGCTCCAGCCAAAAAGAAGACAGCAGATAAAGACTTCTACAATTTATCTGAGGTGAGTGACTCGGAGCCCGAGCCAAGGCTAACGGCGTTGGCCAAGCCGGTTCAGAAGGAGGAAGCGGTCAACCAACCAGTGCAGATACAGGCCGGCTGGTTCTGGGACCTTACGCAACCACTGTTCCAACTATTCGAGACTGTTGACGAAATTAGGAGAACAGTAGGACTGGATGTGCCAAAATCAAACAAACAGTTAGCTGAGATTAAAACTCAGATAGCTCCTTTCATTCAAAGGACCACACAAAACTCTAAATGCGTCAAGGAAAGTACCAGCCTACAAACAACACGAGGCGGCCGACCTCTGCCCACTCTGGAAAGGCGATCGGGAGGGGAACAGCTGACCGTCGCCGCTCCAGGACTAAAAGTGGAGGTAGCACCCGGTCAACACGCGCCAACCCCACCGGTGGGGAACGGGCCAGCGGGAGCTCCCCTCCTCCACCACTTACAGCCTGCGGACCCCGCTTGTTTAGACTTGAGCAGCTTGACAACGAGCTGCAACGCCAATCCCTCACCACTACTATGGAACCAGCAGCAGTGGACACCAACCAGCCAACCGGGGGGTCCACTGTGGCCGAGCCCACTCCCGACGACAAACCCACCGCAGGTACCGAACCAATACCCCTCGAGCCAACCGTCGTACGATCCAACGGGGGCCGTTTCGGACTGGAACCTACTAGGCCAAGACCCCTCAGAGCAATGCGCCCCTCGTCCTGCGAACGTATGAGAGGCTTGAGGATCACGGTCACCAAGGACGAGAGCGGGATCATCAGGCGAGTGGTAAATGACAACGGGCAAAACCTCTACGAGCATGTCCCAAACTAAACAGACCAGGAAGCCCGAGAGGAGAGCATTTTTCGGCGCATGGATGATAGTAGTGCGCAGAAAAATAAGGTAACTTTGCTGTGAACATGTTTTAGATAAACTGCAAAATTAACTTTCTCAAACTATCGCTAAGGCCAAAACAAAGACAATGAAGTGGCTAGTGCTGTTCGTATTAGCTATAATAGGGGGCATTAGGGGAGTGCATAACGACTCCAGCCCACCTGAAGGGCTAGCCCCTAACGCTGAAGTGATAGCTTTAGAACAATATGGAGTAGTGTTAAAACCAGGGAAGTTAATGTCCACCGCGGATATAACACACGTCCGACAAGGCTTCCTAATCACTATTCCAAGGAGGCGCTCCTTCAACAAGGCTACCTTTGGCCAGGTCTGTCACCGATATCTACAGGGAGGAGACGCCCTCGATCGGGCCTGCTACCATATCAGGTCGCTGGTCAGTTGGATGGATCAGACGTCACAGGCGCTTAAGGGTCGGTACCGAGAAGTTCTTAATGAAACCTTAAGTTCCCTAATAAAGAACACTCAACAAGACCTTCAAAATCAAGAGTCGGAATTAAATCCAGGTGGAAGGGTTAAGAGAATGAAGAAGTTGCCCACAATGCTAGACGATCCAGGGTGGCCGACCTTTCCTCTTCCAACCTCTTGGAATCAAGGGCTGGCGGCTGATGTCAAATATAACAGAGAATTGATTAGAGTATTGCAGGAGTCTTCGAACCAAATGATCGAAGACTTGGCTCTGATGAATGAAAAACATGACGAGGCTGTCGAAAAGGTTAACCATGTCGTGATAGGCCTACTGGACAATCTAAGATCACTAAATAAGGCACACAACACGACTCGCCGAAGGTTGAAACTCGTGCAACATAAGGTGGATTGGATGGAACTGTACCTGAATATGATACCGGTCGCTCTAGAAGACAAGTTAGGAGAGATGGTGTATCTTCAACTAATGGTAGAGCAAACTCGCGTGTTCAGGAAAGGTGTACAGCGCCTGACGCGGGGCCAGCTGACTATGGACTTGGTACCCCGCCAATATATGGTCGGAGCGGTCCAGGAAGTGAACAGATATCTGAAGGGGATCCACCCCAGGTTCCATGTCGCGTTCACAGATCCTTCCTTTTATTACGAGAACAGTCAACCTTCGTTCAAATTCAATGAAACCACTCAGGAATTTATAGTGTATGTAAGGGTGCCTGTGGTGGCTGATGAACATTTGTTCCGGGTCTACGAAGTACTAACTTTTCCTGTGCCAGTGACGGTTAGGGGGCGACTTAAGAAGGACGCTCTCCAAATTGTTAATCTACCCAAAAGTGTCGCCATGTCCATGTCCCGCCAGTATTACGTACCATTGGCTAGTGGCAGTTGGTCAGGTTGTTATGGACAGACCATCACGCTCTGTAAGGACCTACCTTATATGAAAAAGATTACAGACAACACCTGCACTGCTGCGCTACTGAGGCGCGACGACCTAGCGATCCAAGAAAAATGTGAGCTGGACTATCTACTGGAAGCAGACTTCGGAGAGATGGCAGTGTATCTAGACGACGGAGATATGCTAGTGGTCAGCGCCGACACCCGAGGCCAAATGATTTGCAGAAACCAGCCTGCGGTCGGAGTGAACATAGAAAATTATGCAAGGGTTCAGGTGGAATGCGACTGTGCATTCCAAACACAAGGAGCATGGATACCGTATAGCTTGCGAAATTGTGACAGGCACACCAGGATCACCACGGTTGTGTACCCACATAATGACCTGTTGGAAGCAGCAAGTCGTGTGAAGGGGTGGGACATGAATTTCACGACGTCCAAAAACGAACCCACTATGTTAGAGTCAGACCCTATCCCTGAAACAATTAGGAAAGACCTGCTGGAAATCGAGGAAAGCCTGAAGGCCAAAATACCTGTAACCTCCCTGGCCAAACGAATACAAAAACACCGTAAAGACTTGGCCAAGGGTATCAAGAAAGCGACTGACCGTTATGAGGTAGAGAAACACGCCCCGTGGTTCTCTATAGGCAACTTCGGAGGCGGTTTTGGTCTCCTCACCATCTTTTGCATAGTGGTAGCTGTGACAATTATTGGATGTGTTCTCTGGAAGTGCTGGCGGAACCACCAAGGCAAGGCTGCCCTGGCCGGACTAACCATGACTTTACCTCGGGCCATGGCCTTGGAAGCGGCGGACCCGGAGGAGCTGCTGCGCAGTGAAAAGGAACTAACTGGATGCCCGGACACGACCGCCAACCCCACTGCGGTGGCAGTACTTGCTATATTACTGGCAGTACTAGTCATCGCCATAGTGGTCCTCGTGTGGCGAAAGTGGAGAAATATTAGAAGAAAGACTGTGGATGGATTGTACGTACAGTTTGCCAATCCACATATGATAGAAACAATCTTCCTAGGCGAACTGGCTATGCCTTCAGACCACACTTATACGGAAGGCTATGTGCTCATTAGGGATCTACTGGTGACCCAGCTGTGTCTGAAGTATACTCTGACGGTAACCTGGGGGGCGCAGCTGATGGGAGCAGCGACTAGACCTGGACAGCACCCATCTAAGGTGCCACTACCCGACACCCTGAGGGTATCTAAAAAACTAGCCCGTCTGATGATGAGTAACTTAAAATACAATACCAGGGCCAGACTACTGAGATATTCCTCGGGGCTAGCCACTCCTGTACCCATGGGAGTACCTCGCCTCATCGACGCAGGGTGGTCCGATGTCGGAGCGGACTGGCCTCAACCGGTGTTGGGACAAGGAACAATGCCTAACGCTCCTCCTAGATCGACCACGCCCACCTCAACAGCGACCGGAACAGGATCTGCACGAAAGACAATAAGGCCAGGGACATCCGAAATAAATCCAGGAACGGTTTATGAAGTTATCATATGACAATGTAACGAGTGTTAAAACCTGACCTAGTACTGTACAGGTAAAATTGGTGAATTAATAACACAGAGGTACGAATACTAAAACTAAAATGTTACAGGAAGTTCGCTGGGCGATACCTGTTTGGGTAGGTAGGGTTCTGTTGACTAGCCTGAGCAATAAGGATTCACCAGTCAGGAAAAACTTAGTTCGGGTAGGCTGGTCCAACCGTCTCTCTATGGACCCATGGGTTATCTAAATTTCTCTCAAGTCGAGTGTCCCATGCCCGGTAGCCTAGCTCAACACTCTAATTGTTATTGATTTGGCAACTCTTTTAAAGTAGGGAACCATTTGGAACCGATCCTAGTGTCGCAAAATTTTAGCATTTTAAAAGAAAAACTCAAAATTCTGTATAAAACCTAAGAGCGCTCAACGGGACCAACGCTCCCAACGAGCGAAGTGAACTTCCCCAAGCAAGTACCATCTACACCTGACCCCTGTGCTGTTGTTACCGCTAGGATCGGGCTGCAGTACAGGAGCCACTTGGGGAACGCCACTGTCTATTCTTTAGCATGCTTACATATATACTCTTCTCAAAGATGAGGGGGTTGCACAAGCAGCAGGAGCCTGCCCACAGGCCTGGTGTCAGTGGTGCCTGACAGGAGGCAGGACGTTGGGGTTACGCGTCACTGACGCTGCAAAGGGCACTGGGGTGGACGCCCGACCATGGCAGTCACTATGCCCCGGGTGGATTGGCTCCTGACAAGCGGTCCCTTCATCACAAAAAAAATCGACGAGTAGAAAGAAATTTACCTAAAAACTAATATATAAAGCAAACCAATATTTGTGTAACTAAGAGCTCTTCCTCAGGGAATTTTGGGCAAAATATAATAAGAACGCAGTATAATTAGTAACATTCTCAGGGGGGACGCTCTGTGACAGCACACGAGAGTACCTTATACGTGGCTCGTTTGCTCCTGGCATAGACACGCTGCAGCGGCAAGGATATGTGCAAATCCTGACAAGGCGTGCTATAGTTGGGAGCTATAACGGAGGTCACAAGGAAATGTAGTTATGGGACAATGGCGAATTGGTGACATTCACAGGGTGCTCGGCTCTCTCTCACTATATCGCGACTCCCTCAGACGGGACAAGCCATCCCTGGGGGGGGAGAAGCTGTAGCGAAAACTCACAAGGCGGTGGAGCGAGGTGCTGTCCTTATTAATAGCCCCGTCGTCTTGGTTATGTGTAAATGACCACTGAATCACCGTATGTCTTAGGTCAAAGGATCCTGACTTTAACATAAAAAGTCAGGATCCAACGACAACTAGTATATGAACAACTGCCCATAATTCAAGACTAAATTATTTAGACCACTTTTAGACCAGTTTTAATCGGGACAGAGACAAAACGGCAAGAAGTCAAGTTTCGACCCGGGTAAAAAATTAGAAATAATTAAAATTAATAAAGGAAATGAGCGGCTTCAGAACTGACCGCCGTCGAGAAAAGAAAAGAAAATAAATGAATGAAAATTAGTCTTGACCGCCGTCGTGGCGCTAAAAGCATCCAGGTCTCCGCTCAACAGTTGAGCTGAAGAGGGGGGACATGGACTACTGATTCCCTGATGAACAAGCTACAATAAACTTGGTTGACACCCAGAGCTGATAAGTTTACCCGATCTATTAGAAAGGAGATAAAAAAATTCTAACTCTGTCTTTAGCACTACCTATCCCTGCCCGGCATGCGCATAGTTAGGATAAGCTGGGGGCGGAGTCTTTTCAGGAGTAGTCTTGACTCTCCACAAGAGAAACGGGCATAGACCTGAACAAGAAAACGGGTTTAACCTTGTACTGTACTTCGGTAAAGGCCCGACTTACTAGGTGCTGTCTGGAAGTAAGTGATCTAAGGAGATGCATTTACACATCTCTATAATTTAAAGGGGGTGTAGGCTGCATATTAAAAAAAAAAAAAATATATATGCAGTCTGCTCCCAATTATAACAATGGAAACTCGGTGCTGCCCATTCTGGTCCTATGAATGGGAGAGTACCGACAAACCACATGTAACTAATGAGGACCGGGAATCCGATCAGAAGTGAACCTGAATCTGAGACCCGATCCTCTAGTGATAACAAATAAGGAACGAATAATCTCAGCCTCCTTTGTACAGTTACTACTTAATGTCCTTTAATGACATTTATACCTCACGGAATGAAAACGCTACCCCAACCGCTTGCCATGTTGGTTTTTCCCATGTGATGTAGAGTATAGGGTAGACAGTGAAATGTCACTGTTAACATAGGTATAATATCTATTCAGTGAGCCGTTTGGAGTTAGTGGCGCACCCGTTTGCATTCAGAAGGGCGCCACTACCCAATATAAAGTGGAACTCGGTCTTCAAACCCCAGGCTGAATGTAGGGGGTGAACGCCGAGCTACCACCTGTAACTAGCAGGGAAAGAAGGGATTTTGTCGTAACAAAATCATTCAATAAGAACAAAACTGGGGTTTTAAAGCGAATGCTTCATAAAATGGAGTCAAATATGTTAGAACAGTTGTCACCCTTGAAGGGGATGTTAACTTGTTTGCGTATAAATCTTTGGAGTGTATTGGGTAATTATTCTAACACACTGTACAGAAAGAGTGTTATCAAGAGTATTGACCCTTGTGACCCCTTAAGGTAAATCACCAGGGATCCAATTCCTATCATTATTCTTATCTCCCCATGAGGTCGGTTAGGGAATCTGAGCGGGACAGTTTTGCATCACCTCTCGGGCACTCATGAAACCTTTGCAGGTGGATGTTCTTGTAATGGCTCAACTCCAACCTGTGGGTACAGGCTTTCACGCATTCATCGCAAAGATATCACTATCTGAGGTGTTTGGAAATCTCAGGTGCTGATAGGCGTGGTTCTGTGTTCAGTGGAACGGTGCCCACTTGGGCCCGATCTATGAACGCACGAGCTACCGCAGAGTTCACATGTGTATCTCTGCTTGGGACGCTTGATAATCTTTGTGGTGTTGGTGCCTTTCTAGCTCTTAATAAGGATACTATTCCTTTTTTCACAATGACACAGACAGAATCTTCATCTGGAAGTTCATTCAGTGTCTTAGAGACTTCATCTCGGTCTCCTCACAGTAGTATTTTTTCCTCTTCGAGACGACTTTGACAATAATACTCCTATAAAACTTATTCTAACACGATGACACTGACGCAGTCTTGCTGTTAGACTAAGACATGGAATGGGAATCTGTGGCCTTCGCCACTACATCTCAAACTTACCATGGGAGTCGCCAACAACTCGTTGGACGGCCCCACCTATGGTGTCGCCTCACGTGGCCGACACGTCAATATTTCCTGTAACCGGTAAGGGGAAACTACTCATCAAAGAATTCTGTCACAGCCAATCTAATGCTGGGAAGTCTGGACCAAAATACTTGGTCACCTACTGTCACTTAAACTTACCAGGGTGAACACCCTGGGAAGCGCTTGTTACCTAGGGCACCCTATGTGAATTGTTTCCAATAAAGACATTTACACTAATGCCCTGTACGTATGACGACTAAACAAAGAATCCTGTTACAGCAAATCTTGTGTTGTACAACTCAGACCGGAATCTCTGGCCACCCATACCTGATTATCATGTGCAGTGTCAGTCCCCAACAGTTAATAGTATCAAAAAATAACAATACGATACGAATTACCCACACTCCAGAAAACCTACTTAGATCGGTAATGTCAACAAACCGCTAGTCAGAAAACCCCCTAATATCGCCCAACCACGCGCGAGGTAAAATGCTTGATCATATTAGCCTAAACAATCCGCCCACTAAAATTATATAGCCTGACGCTTTTCAGTGCCAACCGTGTCACATTGCTTCATTTACATCACCCTAACATACCGCAGGACCTGGAAAAGATAATAAGTTTAGTACGCAAGATCCTGACTCTCGGCCCGCGTCCACCATCTTGGAACCAAAAGTAAACACTAGGTGGCCACCCACGCTACCCGTTACTAAAATCACCAGCGAAACAGTTTCTGGTTCCGGGAGTGACATCAGCTTCCGGAATACAACCACGTGAGGGCGAGCCGAGAACCACCAAGAAGAATTTGGCCAACAATCTCCTTAAAATCTACGATTAGTAGCCTGCCTAACATGCAAGAAACGGTGGGAAAAGGAAGATTCAACTTACCCGGTCTCGGAGCGGTCGAGGCTTGGACCAACTCGACGAGGGGAAGGCACCCGGTGGCAGGCGAGGAGACGAGGGGGACGACGCCCGGCAACGGCAAAAGAAACCCCAAACAGCTCCGACGAGTCGCCCCGAACAGTCCGGCAAAACAGCCACAAAGAAAAACATCTAGTCCTTGGTGGTCCGATCACTGGCCGGGAATTGGATCCGATGAACTCTTGATGATTGTCAAAATAATGTTTATGGCTCAATCACTAGCCGGGAATTAAGACCCACTAATCACCGCAGGCAATCGGTATGTACAGGGGGGAAGGGGTTGGTCTAGAGGGGAGCTATTGGGAGCTGGCGAAGGAGCCGGCCCAGGGCGCGAGCCCACCGTCGAAGCTGCCGATGGGTCGGCATGAAACCGTCCACGAACTCTCGGTAGTCGTGGACGGTGAAGGCCCCGTCTGCAGTCTGACGCGTGATGTGGAGGCGGTGACCCAGGTCGGCTGTTGGAACGCCAAACCAGCGGTTAGCATGGCGAACCTCCCGGTTGACCCGGGGCACCAGGTGGTTCATCCATCGTTGAAAATACGCGTCCTCGCACGTCAACTCCCAAGACTCCGTGTTGATGCCCGTCACGGTGGTGAACATCACGGTGGCGGGGGCTGGGTGACTGCGCAGGTTAAGAAAAGCCCTGTTGAGCGTTTCCCCGTAAAAGGTCACCGCGGCCGTAGTGGAAGAGAAGAGGGGAATGTATAACTCCAGCTCCGCGTCCCATCGTAAAATGTCCAGAAGATTGACCACGATCACTAACAGGTCGTCGGGCCACACGCAATGGTGCGCGAAAGCCGCCCCGGCTAAATCGGCAGTCCCGGCGTCTACGCACTCCACCACGGTCACACTGTGGGCTGTATCCCCGACGATCAGGTCGTTGTACTCCTCGATCCCGCTCTCCCTTTGACTACAGAAAACTGCGACTCGGGCCATTGTTAAAAGAGAGTGAAAAACAAATACGTCCTCTCCGACCAAAAAGATGAGCGACACTGATTAAAATGACGTCAAAACGAGGCTAATTTGGAAAACCCCTTTTTGATCCAAAAGATCCAAATTCTGAAATCGGCTAGCATGATCAAAACATCGTATAATTTCTTATAAAATCTGTGCTAAACTAAAGTTTAGGTCCCCAACCAACATAATCAAGCGCCAGAATTAATTCATATCGGCCCAAAATATCAGGTCGAACAATCAAACTTGAAAGTTTGATCGAAGCAGAAATTTGCCATCCGGGCGCTTCGCGCCCGAAGGATCCAAATCGAGGTCAAACCTTGGGGGGGAACTCCAGTCAAGCGTCCCGCTAAGTACACGTGTACTAAGTATAGCTGGCGGACGCGTGACAGGAATGGTGGTATTTTCTGGTTCCAACGCCTCGGTATTACTAAACCTGATACAGAGACCTTGTATTTATTGTAAATAATGTTGTTATGATTGAAGTTTGGTTGAAATTTGACAAGCATTGTATCATGAAAGTCATTCGTTCAAAATGTCCGAATTCTCTGTATTGACTTATGTTGTGTTAATTTGTTCTGAAATTGGATTTGATGTACACTTGTTACTCTTAGAAGTTTAAGACAACCCTACACTGTATATATGTTGAGTTCTGTTGACTTGTGTTACAAATCATAAATATCAGAAACTGTACATGCATGTACTAAGTCAAAACTGAATTGGTCACCTTATGCACGGGTGTCGTTATCCCTAGGCCTTAATATGGGCTAACAATTCTGTGAACTCACTTTGTCACCTTATGCACGGGTGTCGCAATCTTTGAATCTTAAAATCAGCTAACGATGCTGAGAACTGACTTTGATGTACAAGGCACGTACTAAGTGAATACCTAAAGATGACGAATACTTCATCCTCTAAAGTTGACTTTGTCATTTTGTAACCATGATTATGTCATCATCTACGTTGTTATCCAAATAATCATGTTATCAATTTTTAACACTTACCTTGTCATTTTATGAACGAGTTCTGCTAACCTTGAGCTTCAAAATGTGGAAATCAACTCAATGAATAATTTCACTGTGAATTTGTGTCGAAACCGGATCTACAAATCTATTGATACTGTGTTGAATGTACCACGAGAGTCAAGGCCACCCCACCATGGTTTAACAAATATATCCAATCATCAAAATTGGGAGTTCATTATATTCATTTGGTTTGAGCTATGTCGTCCACCTCCTTAAACTCAAACACCTGACCGCCGTCGAATGTACTAATGGCTTAGTACTTTTAATACATTGTCATAATATATAATCCAACAAGGATCAGGCTTAGCAAGTCTACTTCTAGTCTACTTCTAGGAGAAATACCTTACGCTCCTAGCGCCACCTGTTAACCAGTATAAAAGGCGCTGCAAGGTAGGGAGCGAGCAGTTAGTTAGTGAGTGAGTTGGTTAGAAGTTAGTAATCACTCAGTTTAGTGAGAACATCAGCTAAACATGTTTAGCCAAGGAGTTATACCTGGAGTAAGTACATCGACTCCGTGTAACAGACTGGAGTTTACCAATACCCACTACCTCGGACATAGGATTGTGTTAGAGCTGAATGCTAGAATGGTCTAGAAGGCGTTGGAGCAACTCGTGTTCTAAATGTGGTTGATTGCTGATAGGAGATGGGAGGTGGACTGATGAAGACTTATACATGGTGGCTTTGACTCGGGATGAGATGTTTATTGAATAAAAACCCTTTCATATTAAGAAGCTCCCTCATCGTTCATTTCTTTTGAACTATTGGGAAGTGAATGGACAAACTTTAAACGCGGTCTGAATTACTCAGACATTCTGGAAAGCAACTTACGAAGACTTGGATATACACGAATCTTACGCAGTCTTAAATCAAACATTAACAATAGTTCAACACTACCTCAATAAGTACAAAATGTTAATTGGAAGTTTGGTAGTAAAAAGTGGAGTAGCAAGTTTGTATTTTTAGGTTTTGTCACGTAGGAAATTAAATCATCATTACATTATGATGAATGGCACTCGGTAGATAGTTAATGGGTCTTTATAAGTTCCAAACATTCGTTTTACATGGTCTAAATCCCAGTGGTACGGCTATTCTGCATTTTATTTTACTCAAATTATTACACAAAAATTACTGTACCCACATAAATAACTAACTATCGAAAGACCTCGTGGCAACATGAGATGGTACTATGCATTTTCTGATTATCATGCACACAAATTGGGATTCATGAATTCTAACGGATGTGCAAACATGACACACTAAATCTGTGAATATATTGCATTGAATTAGGGCGCGTTTAAATTTGCATTTGAATTCCCAATTTGAATACTTCTAACTCACAATCTCACTTGTCATCTAAAGCAAGGCATTTTTGCTTCACTTTAGAATAACAACGTTTGGGTTTGGCTATAACTGACAACTTTATGTTAAAAAGATAAAGTACAAACTCAATAGTTTTTGACTTCTCAGTCAGCCGACACATGTGCTGATTCCTTTTGGTAGATAATTTTTAGATTACAATTGACGATTTTTTTAATTGGAAATTAAATTCCTGCGTACAAGTTCTTCCATCGGATTGTATATAACCATCATAACATTAATATTTCAAAGTCATAATTATTTTGGCAATTAACAACTATGCCACTGTACATTATGATTCACACACGTAAAATATCATTGTAAAAGATTTTATCAATCTTTTCAACATAACTTTATCCGGTACCTGTTGCAACTCTGTGGGCAAATTATTCCACTCATTTAGCCCTCTATAGTAGGGACTCGTATTGCCTGTACGAATTTACTTCATAATCTTACATAAGGACTTCTAAACGAGTGGTATGGTCAGCATACACTGAAATTGTAAAGATATCAATCCACTGGCCCATTGCACAATGAATTTGATAACAACAAACACGCTTGGAACAACAAAAGCGTTTTTTGTCCACTTTGAACTTTGTTAGGCCATTTTTCACCCACAAAAAAGATATGTTATTTTTACACCAGATAGACATTCGTATCCTTCATATACTAATTTACAGAATTCAATTTGATCCAGTAGAAAGAAAGATAATAAGCGTTTCACAACAACGATATTGTACCAATGATGTCACTGTAAACCACATGTTTTTAAAGCGATCTTAAAAGTTGTCATTAATGTTACGATCGGTCATTGTGCAAAGGGCCACTGCGGAGCTTTAGATATAAATGAAAATCACAAAGCGGTGACAATAATTACTTTTTCATATCTTAATCATATTTTCTTATTTATAGGGGGTAACAAGCCTGAAGGTATCTCGGCCATGGAAGGACTGACCAAACAAGTGCCCTACGACTTCGACACAGCTGACGGCATGAGGTTTACCAAGTGAAACCTCATCATGATAATCTAAAGGCTGTATTCCACTAGCCGATTCTACTGCCGATTTCATAAATCGCAAATGTAAAGAGATAATAAGTTATGACATGTTATTATATATAATTGGAAACGTGTTTTTACATTACCGTTTGAATGATATCCTATAGGATTGATAGGATTTTGCTATGATATTAGAGAAAAGACATAAATTAGAAGATTGACGGTAGTCAGAATCGGCAAGAGGAAAACAAGCTTTAGGTCAAAGAAGATGGACGTCCGACAAATAATCACTGATAAAAACATCCACATTATTGAGATAAATTCAACGAAAATACTATATATTTTTTGATGGTTTTATAGATGAAAAACTTATCACTGATCTTAACTTCCAAAACTTGTGGTAGGCCTATGACTATAAATTCTAAGTTTTTTTTTTACATTGCATCATATCTGTAAATGTTGACATATACAATTTGTCAGGCAATAAACGAAATAAAATTGCAAGAAAACAAATGCTCGTACACGGTTGTTGTCTCCACTATGCCCCCACTAATTAGGAATAAATCAGTATATTCCGCTTCCAATCTTTTTGGGTCCTCAAGCTAAAAAAGATAAATAAGATCAAATATTTTCTTGATAAACTTGCATCGCCGTTTAGGCCCACAAGTGTTTAACATATCTTATATTCTGAAATACAACTGTGAAGTATTCTTGTTCAGGTTGTATTTTCTTTCTAGTTTAGGAGATTAGTGAAGATGAGTGTCAAGGCAGAAGTTGTTGAGATCTGTTTTTTTTCATTCACATGTTAATCATGGACTATAGCCCAATGTAGTTTACATGCAGTACATATTAGCTCTTTGGCATTCAAACCCCAACTAACCACATGCATATACTTCCCTAGATGACCTTTGTTTATAGGGCATATGGGTCGGTTTCTAAGGCATGCATGTGGTTAAGGAAAGTCTGCTCCTGTGCTATACAGTAAAATCTTACCTAGCATTGTTGTTTTATAGAAATACAAATAGCATAAATATATAATATGAATTATGAATATAATGATTATAACCCTTAATTAGTATAACCACTATATTTGTAGGCCTATGCTATCATTTTTCATTTTGAAAAATCATGGAATTTAGGGTATAGGTATCATAATGTTTTTAGGTGTGACAAATGCAATACTACAGGTGGCAGTTATGTGGCAGTAATTTCTCCTGAGGCTTTTACAATGGTCAGACACCTTCTTGTATGTAGAGATATAACGTCTCTGCAAAGCTTTCACGCTGGAGGGACATGTATAAATATTGTTGGCGCCGATTTGTTAGATAAATTAGCTGATCCAAGAACGTCTGGCGATCCCATGGGTCACATCACAACTACATATCACATAGCCATTGCTAACTACTCAGGATTGTTTTTGATCTCGGTTTGATTGGTTAATAGGCTAAGGATGGTATCCTAGACTCGAGTACATGACCGGGAGTCCTGGGGTAGTGATATTGGAAAGAATTTCCAATTCTTGTTCAAATAATATCTAGAAATGTAATGTCTTTCCACATTTCTGGTAAAACGTTAAAGATCATCAAATTACCGAATGTCAAAATCGCGTAGTGGAACACAGGCATTTCGACTGCACTTGAACTCTTCACTCCCCACCACCATCAAAACAAGTATAGACCGTTGACTTCTGAGTATATATAGCAAAACACTGACAAATTCCTTCTTATAATAAGGGTCCGACATTCGGAATGAAGTGGTGCAAAGTTGTTAGTATTATTGTGACGATTTATTCCTTTTATGACGACAATAGCCAACGCTAGAAAAGTCACTCTTTATTTAACCTTCAATATTACATGCAATAACCAACTCATTACCCTTAACTAAAATAACTGACAAATCTAGGATACAAAAGTATGAACATACTTTAATAATAATTGGATTTAGGCGCATGAAGTTGAAGCAAGGTCATCATAACAGAACCCCCAATGAACTCGTAAACCACTGTTTCTTGTTATAAACCTTGGTGCTATTTCTCAATCAGATGGGGCGCCACATTCAATTGAATGGTCTTGTTTTTGGAACATAGTCCTACAGTCCTTAGGTATTCAGGACGATTATATTCATTGCTTACTAAGTATTGGAAATAATCAATAAAATCCAAACACACGAACGAATGTGATATTTACACATTTTATTATTCTCTCTACTGTACATTACTTAGCATGAGTATTATTAAATAATCTACACTAGTGTATCAAGGATAGACACATTTTCTAATTTTCAGACATATATTTATCGATAAACAGTCTTTTCTTTTCTCGATTGGACGGAGTAGTTCTGAAACAGTGTCATCGCTCAACCAGAAAGGTGTATAGCATATTGAAAGTAACATTTTCTCAAAGATGATTATTCTTACAATTAATTAACCAAAATTGTAGTTTCCCAACACTTTTATGAAGTTGTTTTCATGTAGACATACATGTATGCATTCTTAAGTTTACAAAGGTGCATTTATCAGTTTATTATTGGTGGACAAATACTGTCTACCACTACTCAGATTACAGAAAATAATCTCAAGTTAAGTGTGCTGCTGATATGAAGAAAATGGCATTTGAACTATAATATTTCATATGATCAATAAAAACGCACAAAGCTAACTTCTTGCATGACAGTCTGCGATTAGATGGGCTACTAAGTATGCGATCATGGCATTTCTTGAAATAGCCCTTCTATTTTGCCATTCGTTTGCATTGTAACTATAGGACACTTACTTCATAAGTATTCTATGAATGGACGGAAGGTTTAGAAAATCTTCTAAAGTATTTATGAACAATCACAATAAACAAAGTCTACAATTCCAAAACAAACTCGGATACACACTCAAACGAGGTGACTGGAAGTTGGGGAAATTGATTAAGATTGGGAATTTTAGTTAAGATTCTCTTAAGAAAAAAGGGGTAATCAATTTCAGGTCGGTCATTTTAATGCATATTTTAGGATAATTATTAATAATTTATCAATACTCTGTGGATGGCTATGGAGAATGGCATCATTCTGCCTCCCCTTTCCTAACTATTTTAGTTCTTCTGAATTTAATTTATTCTGATTGTATTGGACAGATAAGATTTCACTTGTACAGACTAGAATGTGAAGGATATATTTGTAATTCTTGGAATTACCTTATAAGAACACCAGGCACTTTCCATCTAATGTGACTCACATTCACCATTTGGTGACTAATATAATGAATATTATAAATGTGGTGGTAGAAGAGCAAAACTCTAATGCTATATTCAATGCTAAACTGTTTTTTTGTGGTAAAGGTATCTAAATATAGACCGTGTGCAGACGTGGACATGTGACCAGATTTTGGCGATCACCACATGGTTCTCAGTACCATGTGGCTATAAAATGAACAGCCATTTATAAGATCTAATTGATTAGAGTTGTTAATTATGGTGCAGTGAATTATTGTGAACTGAAATTGCCTAAAATATTTATGTCTTCTAAATGTTTTAGAATGGTAGATACTTGGAATTTGAGATTAATCACCAAAATGGCGGCCTATTTTGAGACAAATGACGTCACCTGCACAAAGTCTATACATCATAAAACATTTCTTTGGTGTTATAGAGGCTGAAAAGGTGCTTGGAATTATTCATGCGAATTCAGGGCTACCCATGATTTAAATAGTTGACCCATATTTTTGTAACTGAATAAGCCATTCAGTGTGTCACGATTGGTGTCTCATTATAAGTGACAGTAACTAATAACATTAGATGAAATGATTTGGTAGAAAACTAACAGTAGGGGAATACCATATATGTGTGGGGAACAAACTTTTGTCTAGATACACATGCTTCTTAGATCATAAACATGAAGGTCTAGGTAAATTGAAAATACCTAACTATTATGAAACAAAATGAAGCAATGAATCTTTGTACAAAGTATAGGAAGCACCCACAACTGTCAGGTATCTTCAAGAAGTTATCTACTAAACTAAAAGTGGAAAATATGAAAATGAAAGTGGACTGTTTTTGCTGTAGGAATGCAGGTGTATCTGTTGTTTATATCACATGTTATCACCCAAAGCATGCACCAAATTTGGGCATGTAGTTATACATAACTTAAAACAAACAGTAAATTGTGGTGTTTTACCTTCTAGGGTGTTTCCAATTAATCTGTGTTGTAATTTACAATCGGATCTGAGATGTTTCAATTGCATATGGCGTGAGGTCATAGGGAAATGAAGATCTAGAGATTTTCCATCTCACTCTTGGCATTCAGACACCGTAGAATTCATATTGATAGCTTGTTCTACATCTCATACTATGAGGATTCCATTGCATGGCCTCTGCTTCCCAAGGAAGCTTAACTCATAAAATCAAACTAGGCAGGGAACTTCTAATAACAGTTGAGTTTTACCTCAAAATTCCTGGGTAGGCGACCAAAGAAAATCTGCAACATTATCACAATGATCCATGATACGCTTTTAAGGTATCTGGAAAAAATGATCGTGAAATTACAAAATTATCCCAACAGTATGTCTAACAGGAATATGAAATTTCTTCTTTACTTCATGATATACATTCTTTTCATACTTATTCTTTTCATGCTAACTTTAAAAGGTTTTGTGAACACTGAGGATAATTATCGCAGGTTTCCTGGGGTCACTGGTCCATAATATTACCAGATTAGTGTAAATTAAAACACAGATCAGGTACATAAAGTACACAAACTGTACTCATTGTAACATGTAGCTGTTAAAATCTCCCAATTTTGTATTCTCCGCTGTGACACCTGATGATTTACATGGCACGTGACCAGTATTAGCCAATGAGCGTGGTCTATTTAGATCACTTGTCGCCCTCCGCAAGGTGGTCCTCCTGGGCCTTTTGGTGAACCTCGTGTTTCTGGTTGTATTTAAGGTCCAGGTCTGCCAAAGGTGAGTCATATCTAGATAGAATAGAGAAAACAAAGTTAAAACATATATGATCGATTTTCTATGGGGCCGTCAAGAAAGGGTTAAGCTAAAGGAGCCTTTGCATCGACTAATTCTACTCCACACGTTCCAACTATCGCACTTTGACCTATACTGCCATTGAAACTACATCCAAGATCAGGGTCCTAAATAGAAGAACAGTAAGTAGTAACTAAAGTAAATAGAAACCCCTCTATATCAAACAATCTATGGATGAAAAATTCAGACATAATTATTCTTTCTTATCAAGATCAAAACATGAGCTTTGTTTTGTCAATATTTATGAAAGTGTGATAATGTTTCTTGGGATGTAAAATAATCCCTAGATTAATCTGCTTTTAAGAAACATGTAAGTGTAGAATAATTGGTATTATTATGGCCATACATTGTACTATTTCAGTAAATCCCACCTTGGCCCTGTTCCTCATATGAATCACTGTTATTATGGTGGCCCATGCAACATGGCAGTGGCTGAGTTCAAGCTACAATAAATCATCTAAATACACCTGGTCTACATCATCACTGAATCTCCACATAGCCCACAGAATATCAACAGTAAGAGGCATCCATTCTCAAACCAGACCAACCAAGAATAGGAAAAGAACACAATAAATAGGTGTCAAACTTATCTTAGTTCAAGCCATTACAACCCAACCTACATGATATTACCATGAGATCCAAACATACCCAAGGATGAAAATAAACAAATGAGATATCCCTTATTGAAATATCAAGAATAAACATTCTGGAGGCACATAACAATTACCATTATGCAAACATGCACATAGCCATTGACACACTTTGCCAAAATACCACTGAAGCTGTCAAATATCTCACTTACTTGTTCATGTCTGAGGCTATAAATTCATCATCCGCGGGTTTCTCCTCTTTCTCCTCTTTTTTCTCTTCCTCCTTCTTGGCATCTTTGGGTGCCTCTTTCTTGGCCAAAGCGGCATTGCCTAGGGCCTTGTTTAGGGGATTGGAGTATAAGGTCAGGTCAGCAGCAATGAAGAACAGCTCTTCTTCAGTAGCTGAAAATGAATGAAAAACATTGGTTATCGAAGATACTTGTAACCAATCCCAGCACTGCCATCTGGTGCATATGAGTGGAAGCCTCTATGTACTTTTGTTCTGTAAATTTTAATTTCTTTCTGGCTGTGTATTCCTGATGTGTTAAAGAAAATTCTGAGGAGGCATGTAGAAAATATCACTGGAATTTAAAATCCTGCTGAATAGGTCTACAAGTGCCTTAAAGAGGTTCATCACAGAGATAGAGGAGAGGAGGGTAAGATAAAAACTTTGTAGGCTGCCAAATATTGTCAGTTTTTCATGATGATCCTCAGAATTTATGGTGATCACCATGTTACCATCATGACAGTAATTTATAGCCTAAGCCAAATATTTATATGTCAATGGTAGAATTATCATAAAGAGACTGTAGACGAGGTTTATCGATGTTTCTAAATAAAAGCAAGTTACTGGCATGGACAGTAAAACTGGATACAAAGTAGACAGGTTTAGACAATCCAAAAGGTAAATGCTCATTGGAAGTCTGTGAAGAAAGCTACTTTTTTACCCTTTCTATATTATATTTCAGCATAGCATCACACTAGGCATATTACTCAGTTCAATATAACAGCAGCATACATGGACCAAGTCAGATATCCAGCAATGCAACTACCCTCAACCATAATCCAACACTAAAGGCAGTATAACACTTCATGACTTGAGCTGCAGACAGCAGTGACATAATTTTTAAAAACTGGCAATTATGAGTATCTCACATGTGTGTAACAAAGAATTTATCTCTAATATGTGTAACTTCTCTGTGACATCGTTATATCACAGCTCAAATCTTGCAGTGTAATACTGCCTTAACCAATAGGTAGGCATGCACTGACTGTACATGCCCTTTCATTATAGTCTGCTATTGGCATAAATGTTGACAAAAGCTTAGGGTGGTGTTATATGTATATGGATCAGATAATCTCTGCAATGAAAAGGTGCCACTGCACATTTTTAGGACACGATGTATAATATCTAATGGGCATATTCGACGCAGAGAACAACCAGTTTAATACCTAAGGCAGGCTAAAGTGCGCTTCAAAAGCAAGAAGTCCAAATGTTTTAAATGATTTCAGCAACGTCTTGAACATAAATCCGACAAAATCCAGTTTTCTTAATTACAACAAAACACATACATCAAAACCCAGTTTGTCAATTACAACAATAAACCATGAAATTATGTCTCATATAGTGACATGTGACATGGTCTTTTCTCAAATTCGACATTAGAGTAAAAGAAGCCAAAAAAGAAAGATAAATATTTCATAAATCCAACACACCACTTCAGGAGCCCCCTACCCAGGGCCCCACATAATGAAGACAAGCATTTATCCCTCTCTTGAATCTAGATGCACCTAGTTCCCAAGGATTATACACAGAAAAAAGAATAGCGAAACGCACCTGGCTTATACAAGAGGCAATGCAAGACAGCAGGAAGTATAGAACCAGCAGGCAATCATTATCTCAAATAATAATTGTGCTTAGAGAGATCAAAGGTACCAGTTTCTTTGTACATAAGACACCTTTTATGTTACAGAATAGTGGTTCTTTTGGCATACATAATCCTGCATGCACCTGTCAGTCTGTCTACTGACCTGAACATAATCTTTGTTAGTGCTCCTCCAGTGCAAACAAGGAGGAAATCAGGTGCAATCATATGAGACCCATGCATACCATCCATAAAGCACAGGATGTGAGGACAGGGTTGTATTATAAAGATACAACACAGGTATGGTTGATAGACCATAACTATGTTTGTTAGAAATATGAATGTACCATATTGATCTCTTATCTTACTTTTCATATCAGGGTGCATATATATGGGGATCCAGGGTGTGAGTTCGCACCAGGACTGTCCTTCGGTGCTCCCTGGGAAGAATAGGTCTTCAGTATTCCCTCCTGATCATAAAAAGTGATGATAGGGGTTGGGGTAGATAGGTTGTCGACACTGTTAAAAAAATCCCGTCAAATTTACAGTTAAGTACTGGCAACTATGTTGCCGAACTTTTACCGTAAATTTAAAGGGTGACCGTAATTCTATGTGACCGTATTTTTTACAGGTGAACACCGTTTAAGTTTAACAGTAATATACCGTAATATGTACTGTGGACTTTCATTCTCATGGATCGAAACCGTTTAAGTTCAACAGTAATATACTGTGATACATACAGTGGACTTTCATTCTTATGGATCAAAACAGCTCAACAATAATATACTGTAATACATACTATGGTAAAATGTCATTCAGTTTACACTGGATGTAATTTTAGCAGCATTGAAAGTTTTATTTTTTCTGTAATCACACTACAGGATAATTTAGCCAATAATCAAGTACATCCTTTTTCTCTTGGTTTAGCCTTGCATGGGTTGTTTGATTGTTGGAGGTAAAACCTACAGGGCTATAGCTGAGTTCTTGTACTAAAATGATGTCTACATACTAATCCTACCGAAAAGGTGTTTTAAAATATCTTGATAATGTTTTAGGGTGTTCTGGTTGGTTGGCCATACCAAAAATAGCAGGCCAATGAGGTGATTATTTTAATAACGCTATAAAAACCTAAAAATCTAACATTTTTAATCACAAAGTTCCAAATTCCTAAATGTATGAAAAAGATATTTTACTAATCATAGCCAAAAATACAGAGGGCATGCTGCAAACCACTACCACTGATAGTACCATTACTGCATAGAAGTAATTTGATAACATGACTAGCCGAGGTTTGAACCCAGGATCCCTCACATATAAAGCCTGTGCTCTACCACTGAGCTATGGAGGCCTGCAGGTAGACAGAGCCCAGCTTTGCTACTTAACTGAATAAGTAGGGGTATGAAAGTAATAACCTAATGTCTGTCTAATGTTGAACACCTGTATAGTAGTACTGATCCTACTCATTGGTGCTGACTATGACAGTGTACACCTCATGCAGTCCAAGTTAGCTCAGTTGGTTAGGCTTCTACATTGAATGCGGAGAATGTGGGTTCTAATCCCAGAGTGTCCATTTTTCTTTTCCATACAGTATACAATTCCCAAATACGGTATATTACTGCGAGGCTAATTTCAGTAATAAATACAGTTATATACTGTAAATTGCAATAATATTATGGTAGATAGCCGTAAAATAAAATACGGTATTATACTGTTGAGATTTACAGTATATAACTGTCAACGTTACGTGTTTTTTTTAACAGTGTATGACCTCACTGGTGTTCACCTTTACCTCAATGTCCGATTTGATTTTCTGGTTTGATTTGCAAAACCATTTTATTCACTTTGAAGGGCCTAGACAGGCAGCAAAACTGGATTCAGGGTTCAATTTCCTGCTGCACAACCCTGTCATCTATTTTCTAAGTTCATTTGTTCTCGCTATGGATATAAATATAGCTATAGGAATAGCGTATAGCTACACACTTACTCATTCCATGGTTGTCTGTTTTTTTAACATTTCAATACAATTGGGCAACTGCTCAACACTACCTATGATCTACTCTACAATATGTGATATACTGAATGTCAGTTTGTATGAATACTCCATCCATAACATTACTGTTATCCTTTCCTTCACGTCTTGTTAAGAGGATTGGTAACTTAACCTGTAACGCCATGCAGGGAAATATCTCAAGATTTTTCAAAGTCTGTTAGTCTGTGGCTTTCGCAAAGTGTCAGTGATAACTTAATATCTATTATGGCAACAAGAGGTAAAAGTATATCTATTTTTAAAAACAGTCATTTAGAGCCTTTTGCGGCCTAGATTCTAACAACACACTTTTCAGTGTTCTTTGCAATTTGTTGAAATACATTGTCTGTATAATTATCATTAGTCTTCCCTCAGTGGCATTGCACTCCCTGACATTATGTATAACATATCATCTATAAGGAAAGGCAATTTCAGCTAATGACTCTTCCCATTATTGGTTGCCAACTGTACAGTGGGCTTATTAGAACTGGAAGGCAACTGCCTCATTTAGGAGGATTGGTGATGTATCAATGCTGATTAGCTTGAATTTGGATGTATAGCACCAACGCTTAGCTGAACTTTGCAGTGTATCATTACCACTTAGCTAATTTCAGAGAGACCACTTTGCTGTCACATGTATATATCTGAATGTATTCTCCCTGTCATTCCTCACAATAAGGTTTATGATCCAGGGTAAGGGGGACTCAGATACGGGTTGGGCATGGACTGCAAATTGGTGAAGCCTAAGAATTGGTAGCAATGTACTAGAGTGTAATGAACTATATTCTTTTGTATGCCGAGCTGGACCCTGACGTTGAGATCTGTGATGGTAAAGTAGAGTAACAACTATTTCTAATAATATCACTATACTCTTAAAAATCTCCTGATTGTTACAATATATTTGGATAAAATTGTATATTGTATAAGCATTAACCCTACTAGCCCGTATATATGTATTATAACTGTGTAAATATGTTTTTATTTACTAAACTAAACTGTATACTAATATTATATAAATACAACAATTTGAAATGATATCAGTTTGGAATCTTGATGTACACTGGAGAGCATTGAAAATCAGCCTATGCCGAATTTATTTATTCCAGTATAGATAAAAGTATTAAACAACTTCCCCTGAAAGCTTAAAAGTAGGGGTCAGGGGCGGATCCAGGGGGGGGGGGGGGGGTCCAGGGGGTCCTGACCCCCCCCCCCCTTTTGGGGGATCCCTAAAATACAAAAAGAGGGGAAAATGACGCACACGTACACGTGAATGCACATCATTTTAGTACTTAGCCTTTATACTGACCCCCCCTTTCGAAAATCCTGTATCTGCCCCTGGGGGTGGTCATACATCCCGTTGAAGATTTTCTCTCAGTTTATACATCAATTCATGGACATAACATTGTTCCTTTATTTGGGTAGTTTAATGTCCAGCTAGCCCTTCAGGTCTTTCTTTCCAGACTGCACCAGGTAATGCTTTTCAGCTAGGTTTATGCACGTGGGCAGTGACCAAATCTATGAGATGAGTGTCTATTTTTGCAATGGAGCCCAGTCCCTCTTTAAAGTGCTACCTCACTGAGATATCATGTCATAGGCCCACATACCTCATCCAGTCACATTGTACTGACACCTCATCAACCAGTCATGTTTCCTAGTTCTAAGAACATACTCAGGAAAGCAGAAACCACTGTCATTGTCAAAGTCTTTGGTGTGATTTGGCCAGGGTTAGGCTCCATGGCTTCCAGAACTCAAAGCAGGCTACCGATTCTGGTCTCCCCATTTGTCAGTGCACCTTCTATAAAGAGTAAGGGGCTACTGAAGACACATTCCTCCCAGGAGGCTCCCAAAGGATCCTCCCACCCAGATTCCCATGTGGGATGGTCATAACAGTGTAATTGATTAATGTTGTTCAGAAGTGCTAATCAGGGAGTTTGTTCATGATTTCTCTTGAGTCTAGGCTCACAAGCAAGAAAAGCAATGGGTGGTGGGCTGCAATAATTAAAAAAAAACAACAACAACAAAACATAAATAAAATTAAAACAAAATAAAATGAATTATTAGTCTGCTTTTCGGCCGTTTGGGGAGCAGTAAGGTTTTGTGATATCCTAAAAATGAGAGGCGGGAAGTCTTACAGTTATTACCCAAGACCAAAGCAAAGGTGCCTCCCCCAGGGTGTATGATGCCCATACCTGCCTATGTAGCTCTATAAAGCAGGTATAACAAGCTGTCCAATGTCATCAGAGACGTTCACCTGTGTCTGATACAAGTCACAACATATAAATTGACATTTATACAGCATTCTACATTCCGATATTATTCACTTACGATTTTTGAATGAAGTGTTGTAATAATTCTTCCAACCACGGGTAGCCTTTTATTTTAATTCTACCTGCAGGTTAGCCCAGAACAGGATGCATGCTGGGTAATATGTCGACAAAACTTGTGTGTTTATCATAGACATTTAAAAAAATCTAACATCATTTGGAGATTATCATTGAATAAAACTAGTCATCATTCTTTTTAAGATTAGCAACCATAAACACTTATATTTCCTGAGTTGTTTGAAAATTCATTCATTATAAATGGATGGATAGCAATTATTTGACTTTTTTTCTATAGTTTTTCCAGGAGTTTTTTTCAACAAAATGAGTCAAAATTAACCTGCAGGTGCTCAAAATACTGTAAATCAGCTATCCGTGGTAGGGAGAATTATATCATGTCAATATTGCAACACTTTCATGGCGATTTAAAAAAAAAATTCCGCTGATGTGCTCAAGATAGTGTGCAGCTTATTCCTACAGTTAATGTTGCTGGAAGGTAATTGTAAAGGATGTTTTATAACCCTGTTGGTAAATTCTATATGTGGAAGCAGGGATTATGTATCGCTATTCGGCAGCATTAAGTAACTTTGTGACAATAGCATCAATTATCCAGTGGAATCAACGTTCTACTTTGATGCACATATTCTCAAATCAGGTGACATCAAAGAACAAGGATGTACCTTTAATTCTATCGATCTTTTACATGCTTTATAATTAAGTTCTATTCATAACTGTTATATCCTTTGAAGTAGCCTAAGTACTGCATTATAGGTGTTTTTTAAGTCATAGGTTGGCTTTTGTCTCCATAGTGTCAATCAATACTATTAGTCATCTTGGCATAGAGGAATAAAGAGGGGGTCAGGAAAAACCCATAGTACCTGCGGTTTTACCTTGCAAACCTTTTAACACAAAGCCTCTCAAAATCCATACCACAGTACTGCAGACGCAATTTGAGGCAATAGCACACTTTAAGGAGGAGATTGCCTTTGGGTTTCATGAAATGTGGCTATGACAGACATTTGCAACAAGAATCCTGATGCTCTTTGATCGTTTGGATACATGTGACTTTCTCCGTATTTTCAAGCCAAACTTTTTGTTTATTGCTCAGCCTAAGATTGCATATCATATTCTTATAGAAATGAGATGATAAGATATCATACATCATGTTAATACTTTTTAATTCAATTTTACCGGTGCTTATAAAGAGAACAAAGAATTGGCGAAGAGTTGGCAAAAAATAGGTAAGATGTTGAATAATTTTATACTATTGCGAGATATCAAAAGTATTTCAAAAACTTTGGAGGAGAACGCTGTTGAAGGAAGAATTACAATTCTTCTTGAATATATAATTATTTTCGGGCTAGCCCTTACTTCAGTTTAAAAACATAGATGGCCCCGAAAATACGTTTATAATCGATACTAGGCGTGTTTGCGTTATTTTGATTCTCGTTTTGTTTCTATCAAACAAATTCATGCTGGGTGACGCAACACAAAGGCAATCATATGTAACATATAAAAAATATATTTGCGTTATACGCATGGGGGTCTGCGTTCAGAATGGTGTAATACAGCCCATCGAAAATCAATAAATTATATCTGTGTAAAATACGTGGGAGTTTTGACATCTATGCAATGAACTGCTACAAAATAAATGACAGCCTAATGGTCCACCCAGATATGCTCATACAATGACCCAGGTGGCATAATGGCATAATGGCATATGGCATAATGTAACAGGTGGCCCCAGGGGTGGTCACTCTGTATCCAAGGCTATTTTTGGTCCTTCCTCACAGTATCCTGAGTACAGGAATGGGTATTGTAAAGGTTGTATTACCAAGGAGCAAAACATAATATATCTTTGGTATTACACTACACTACTTGAGCTGCAACATGACAGAGAAGTCGCACATAATAGAGATAAAATCTTTGTCACACATAATATTATATGTGAGATACACCTAATTGCTAATTTTTAACAATTAGATCACTCCTGTATGCGAATTGTCTGTAATATCATGATATCGTGCCTCGACGGATATCCACCCGGGTTCATAATTATGCTGAAGTCATATTGAACCAAGCAATATACGCCTCTCAATGTGTTATGCTGAAATATTATATGTATACGATACTAAAATATGGTATGAGCGTAGGATAAAACAAAGTAGCATTTTACACAGACTGTCAAGAAGCATTAACAAGTGGAACAGATCAGAAAAATAGAAATTCTATAGTGATACAGGACAACCACAATACTGTGGGAGTATTTGCGGTGGCTTGAGATGCCTAATTTCAATAAATTCATCGAGGCGTTTTGGTCCATTTTTAGCAACAGTGTGTACTGATTAGTAACCAACACCTGTAACTGATTATCCCATTCAGTTACATATTATAGGCCCTGGCATGGGAGAATCAGGTGCGCACAGCCCACCACAAGGTGTAGCCACTCTTGGTACACATGGAGCATTGACTTATTTATTAGCCATATCCATTACAAGCTGGGGGTGTACACTGCCCCGACTTGTTTGCCTGCACTATATATGTAGTGCCATGTGTAAATCATCAATTGGGATAACAGGGACGGATCCAGACTTTTCAAAAAAGAGAGAGGGTGGACGCCCTTATGTAGAAATTTGAGGCGCCTCTTTTGGAGGCTAGAATTTTACAATAAAAAATCTAAATTTGACCAAAATTAGGGGAGGCGTGTGCTTCAGGCGCCCCCGCTCTAGATCTGTCCCTGGAGAAGAACGACTTTTCTGGGCCACTGGGTACCAGCCATAAGTTATAGGTGTACATGCCGGGCACTTGTGGTCAAGAAAGTTCCCGGCGTGCTACACTGATAACCTACTGCTGGTAACCAGCGGCCCAGAAAAGTAGTTCACCTCCTAATTTGATATTGGGAAACCAGTGGCGAGTCAACCAACCAATACCTTTTAGAAAAGAATATTGATTTTATTGTTTGGTTTTTGTTGAATACTTGTAGTAAAAATTGGCTGCAAATTTTGACCATGTTTACTCTATATTGCTCCATATACAAAGCTGGTCAACCGACACTGACCTAACACCAACAATGTACGATTATTCTCGACCAACACATAGAATACCGAGGTGAAGCGATATTTGTGTGATAACAAAATTTCTAGCAATTTTATTCAATATGAATCGATGGGAACGGATTTCCAAGTAATGATTCTTGAAATTCAATGATAAGTGTGAAGTTCTTGGTGCCAACAGTTAATGACAGAGACAAGCAGATTGTACCATTTCTCATTTACTTTAAGCCTTCGATAATCTGTACAATAAACAAATACTACTCTCTACTAACAATTTTAAATGATTCAAAAAGCCTCTCGGTAAACAACAGAAATCATTTTTCACTTTTGGTTTTTACACTGTAGATGGGTCAGCGGGCATTTCGGGACAAACTATTAAAGTTTCTTGCACTTTGTTATCATGATAACAAATTAATATAATAATAACAAAGTGGAAGAAACTTTCATAGATAAAGTTAAAAAAAGTTTAATAGTCAATAATTAAAGTTTCTTCCACTTTGTTACAATAACAAGTGGAAGAAACTTTAATAGTTTGTCTCACAATGCCCGATCACCCATCTACATTGTTTATAACGAATAGTGAATGTCCTCGGAATCAAATGTCCACACAGGATGATATGGGAAATGCGTCCCGATTTTTCGCTAATTTTATTAAAGAGTTGTTTTTCCCTGTAGGACATCACTAATGAATACAATCATCTTAGCACACTGTGGCTTGTTCTGAACAACACACACAAGCCCCTAGTGCAAGTCGATTAGATTAAATGCGACTGGCTTATAATTATACAATATTTTGCTGCAATCAATCTTATCCTTACTTTTACCCCAGCAACCAAATGTGTTCCTATACAAATTGTAGGCCATACTTCAGATATTCTTTCGTCATTAACATTATCTAAAGGTGTCTCGATTTGGTGTTTCACAATAGACATACATGATCTTATGAATTTATCCCCATGGTTATCAATAGCAGATTTACCCCTTTCCACCAACTATTTTATTGTAAAATTTAGCCAAATTCCATGCAGCAGTATCCAAGATTTCGCCATACCTTCTCCTATGTAAGGCACTGCCTCTGCAAGTAGTTAGACCCATAGGCAAGAAATGCCACCCAACTAGCCTGTATACGCCAGCCTCGGCTGTGGTACAAATAACCTTGGATGTCGTCCTGTGATGTCATAAACAGTAACCCTGACCTCTGATGACCTCATCGATCGAAGTCTGACGTCATGGTCGGCATATATAAACTCTGCAAGACCTGTAGGCTATATATATATGGCCTCTCTATAAGATCCATAGAAAGCCTGCAGGGGATCAGCCTTGTTTTCAATCCAGGACCAAGTGTTAGGCCTATATGGTTGGTAACCAACTATTCCAGACACTATTCATATAGATTCATACCTCAATGTACATACTGCAAAGGCGGGTCCAGGGAGGAGGGTCCAGGGGTTCCTGACCCCCCACCCCCACCCCAACCAACGTTTCATGTTTGGCTGGGAATTTAAGCTTGACTAATAGAAAAAAACGTTTGCAAATGTGCGCAAATGTGCGACATTTTAGTTCTTAACCAATATCAGGGGCGGATACAGGATTTCGAAAAGGGGGGGTCCATATATAGGGTAAGTACTAAAAGTGTGTGCATACGCGTGTGCGCGCAACGTTTTTTTTTCTCTTTGGCAAGTTTAAGTGGCCACCAAAAGGGGGGGGGGGGGGGTACCCCCTGGACTCCCCCCTGGATCCGCCCCTGAATATACGGATTCCCCTTTCTGAAATCCTGTATCCTTCCCTGTACAGTGAACTCATGTTCAAATTCACCTGATTGAATAATCTGGCTCAAGTCAAGAGTATCATTGTTTCCATAATCATTTCTTTGGTTGTTCTTCTTCTAAAAGGTTAAAATTTGGTGGTCACACAATAATTTCCTGATTCTGATTGTAGGAGTAGATTTTCCCAGAAATAAACAGCATCACAGTTGTAAGAGAGAGTGCCTAATGAAAGTATTCTGCACTAGGGAGGTTAGCTGAGCACTCGTCTACGGTGAATTTATGATATACAGGTATTCTGTTCAAGGTGACACTGCAGCTAAGGGGTTGGTGAATGTAGGTTTACCTGCAGGACAGGTGTGTACCCTTGGGAGAGGTCATCCTTAAAGGACTTTGATCAAATCGAGTGTTTTTCTGGCCTTTATAATTATATCATATAAGCACTGAAAGCAGCATACCCTAATTGACTCTATTCTTAGACTTTTTGTTAATGTATCTTGTAACTTGTGTTTGGCATATACTTTCTTAGTTTATAAGGATTATGTTCAGTACTTGCATTTCATAGACTTCCCGGAATACACCCGAGCATGGGAGACGTGAAGGAAAAGCGTGATGCCAAAGGCAGACATCCAAAAAATAGACATTATCTTTTATCCCATCTGCTGCTATACAATGGATATATTCGCGAATAACAAAGACTATTTTTAAAAGGAAGAGCTTAATTATGTATTATTGTTTATGAATAAAACATGTGTGCACTGAGAGACAAAGGCCTCATGATAATGACTAGTTCTATGAACAGACAGCAAGAGTCTTTCACGTAATGTTATCTTTTTCTGAACGACATCAACAAAATGAGTTTTTAACCACATGCACTGTAGGTAGGATATACTTACAGAAAGTTAAAGAAGTCATGAAGGCAAAATAAATGCAAATCTGTTTTCTTGATTCAAAATACCATAATAGTTTATGAGGACATCATAAGCTTCATCAAATAATTTAGTATATGGCATTAAATGAGGAGTTTGGGGTTCACATGACAACAGCCAATTACCTACAAATATGCCTATATAACAAACAAGACCAACCTCTTCGTTTCAAACCCCACTTCATAAGTGAGCAATCGTTTAAAGACACTACCAACAACCATGGAAGGATTTAAAAAATTAACCGATCATACCCCATTGGACATGTAAATATAATGTTCTTTTTCTCCTGGAATTTCCCAAAATAACCTGAACTTATCAAAAATTCAATGAAGGTCATCAATTTCTGATTTCTGCTAAACTCTAACATGAAATGATAAAAAAAACTCGATTTTCAGTAACCGATGTAAAATTTGATTAGCTTTCCTATGATACATTGGACGTAGCCACGGCCCATATCTTCGTAACTGATTTGGCTGATCAGGGAAAATTTGATCAGGGTCCCATTATCAGTGATTTTGCCTTTTACCAAAATTTATTGTGTTATTGTAAAATTGTGTCAAAGAGGAGTTATTAGTTGTAAAATTTATTTATGATAGACAGAATTTCTGATCATGGGACCCTCATCAAATTTTCTCTGATCAGCCAAATTAGTTACGAAGATATGGGCCCAGATAGGCTACGTCCAATGTATCATAGGAAAGCTAATCAAATTTTACATTGGTTACTGAAAATCGAGTTTTTTTATCATTTCATGTTAGAGTTTTTCTTATGAGAGTGTTATGTTAAAAAAAAGCTGAAAAACGTCAGAAAAGGTCGAAATGACGGGCAGCTATGTCTTGATTGAATGAATACCCACGGGCATATATACACCCGAATTGAGGTCTAAAGGGTTAAAAGCACACTGCAATATCCCCTTTCATGCGGGAGGCCACAGGCAGGATTCCCTCAGAAGTACCAGTTCCCAATGACACAGCCTTATTACCGGTAGAGATGGGGGTGCTCTCCTTTGAGGATAACCCTCCATCAACACGCACAGAATGTGATGCCAGTGGTCTGCGAGGGATTTCCTCTGAAATTACCTGACCACCCGTTGTATCAAACTACGCGATCAACAAGAAATGAGGTGTTAAGTGTTGATAGATGAAAATTGTATTTATATATTATGGAACTGAGTTTAGTGTGATTTTTCAAAATATTTTCACGTCCAAATGTTCTCGTGGATGGTTCCTGGGTGGATATCTTCTCGAGGACGTCCAATCACCCCCAAGAGAGATTTTTGGTGTTCTTTGGTCAGCTCCCCCCCCCCCGGTAATCAAATCAATATTCTTGTCTGAAAAGTATTTCTAGCAACTATTTTATAAACTTTGACTGGCACTGTCATCCGACCCTAATCCCTCCTTGTTGGGCTTGGATATGTAAGGGGCCTTCCATTTAGTACGTACGCACATTTTCAAGAATCTCAGATCCCCCACCCCGCTCAGGCAAAAATACGCATGGAATATATACTAGAATGTAGGCAAATTTTCAAAAATCTTGGACCCCCCCTCCCCCCTTGATGCGTATGTTATGAATGGAAGGCCCCTCAAATGGTTGCCCGATTTGGGACCTGTCTGGTTGATTTTCCAATATTTCTATAATTTCTTTGTGCACTTGGCACCCCCAACCCCTTCAATAACCCCACCACCCATCTCCCACCCTGGAGGTGGTCAGGCTGTGCACACCCAGGTGCACCTGTCTCTTACCTGTGTTGTCACCCATCAGGTGCTGGAGCAGGGCCTCCAACGGAGGGAACTCAAAAAAGGATTAACTAAATTTAGAAAAGTTATGATAGCTCTCAAGGTAATAGTTATTTCTAAAAGAACTCCCGGATTAGTATTGATAAAAAGAGCCTATAACTGGTACTAGCGTAATAATTCCTTCAATGGTTACTCAAAGCATTTTCGCCGGATTTTGAGGGGTCTATACAGTGCTTTTTCTTGTTCCTTCCTCTTCACGTATATTGTACTCTGAAATGTGCAATTGCGATCATCTAATTCTAGCTTATGTTTTTGTAGAGTTATCAAGAGATTATAACAATTTATTTAATAATGTGTCACAATGTTTCTATTAACAGGTCTCAACACCAAAGACTATAATACAGATTTCGTACTTTCAAGTCCACACTCACATCTGAATGTCTATCAGCGTTGTTAAGCTGTGAAGTCTAGAATACCCTGCATAATTTCTAAGATTTACATCTGAATTATGAAAATGACCAATATGTGACACGTGTAAAATGTGCAATAGGCCTGTGTGTGGGAAACAATTGACTTCAATTGCCTCAATCATGATACAAACAATTTACTTGTACCATACAGATGCATGAAATGTGTAGGGCTATCATCAAGCCGATAGATACACCTCAATCTTAGATCTCATAATTTTCACCCCATGACCTAATGATCATCAACATGGCGCCCAGCCTCTTATGACGTCACCGTGACGTCACCAACATAACGTCTATATAACCTACATGGGCTAGAAGCATGGGAATAGTCCGGTGAAACACACGTACACAGGTGGCGGAGTTCACCCTCCCCAACACCCCTCTCAAACAGACGCCATTGATCCAACAGACGCTACATCCGGGCAACACGCCAAGTGCCCGGATCTGTACCACGTGACCGCAGTGTGTCCCAGCTGCTAACCTTGGGTCTGATGTAAAGATAGTCTGTCGAGTTTCCCATTGTTTCCCAAAGTAAGTCTGTACAGTAGCAACCATTTTAAGTGGGAATCCCCACACATATCCCAGCATGCTTTGGGGCCGCTGGTTTATGGCAGGTAGGACTGGAAGCCAGCCAGCAGCCTACACTCCGCCGCCGTGTCACACCAGAGGATGTTGACACTGCAACGGAGGTTTGGCCGGCGGGCCGTCTGTTCGACTCTCAAACCAAAACAGCCATAACATTTAATTCTCTGTTGGAGAGAAGACAACTAATATCTGTTAAATTTCCAGTGAAATCATTGGATATCAGATGACCTATGATCACAATTAATTTAGACATCTAGGATCTTAATGAAACAGCTGACTAGACACTCAAATTGGTTCAAGAGTCAGACGCCTGACAACGCTTGGAAACGTGACCGCCATCTTTGAATTTTCAAATGGATAAAATTCTAGTCCCTGAAAGAAAGAAACTAGACGATATAAAATTCTAATTTTATTATTAATCCATATTCATATATCAAGCAATCACCTCGTAAAATGTT
Source organism: Lepidonotus clava (assembly GCA_936440205.1). NCBI lineage: Eukaryota > Metazoa > Annelida > Polychaeta > Phyllodocida > Polynoidae > Lepidonotus > Lepidonotus clava. Next base: position 15,736,027 of record OW387138.1, read on the forward strand.
TAGGATGAGGGAATTATCTGAATATCCCAACTACCAATGTAAACAAACTTTCAAAAGTTACGAAAATCAAGATGGCGGACAGAGGCCCGTGGCAGAGTCAACTCCCCCGGATTGACGAAGCGGAGGAGAGTAGCCAGCAGCCCAACAACCATCGAAGGGGTTACCCATACTATTTATAGAGGGCCAATAAAAGAATTCCTAAAGGTCATATTCCATATACTGAAAGTGCGTTGCCGATTTGACGCCGATACATTTTCGCTACTGCCGATATGATTTTGGCGGCCCTGCAGATAAAATTTACGAAGATGTTGGTAAATTTTTCCGGCCGACTTTTATTGGGCAGCTGATAACGCACTTTCGGCCGCCGATAACGCACTTTCGGCCGCCGATGATGCACTTTCGGCCACCGAAAGTGCGTCATCAGCGACTGAAAGTGCGCCGACAGTGCGGGCCACCGGTATGGAACGTTGCCATGGCGATGGTCATTATCGGCGCCGCTCACTTTCGGTATATGGAATACGGGCTTTACAGATTTTAGGTGGCCAATCGTAGCCATGGGCTCTTGTGGGTGTAAGGACCCATTATGCAGTAGCTAATCTGGGTCAGAACGGACTCATATAAACAGGGACAGAGACCTTGACTGGTGGTGGTCAGGTGGGTGGAGAAATGGGGAATTTGTCCTCGAATGAGGATTTCTTTCTTGCCAATTGTTATCAAACGGCATAAAAATTGCAGAGGTGCCAAATGAATTTCCATTGGAAAAAGGAGATGTTCTGATATAGGTTGGCCCAGATCAAGAGTTTTTTTCGGGTTAATTTTGGTGCCAAGGAAAGGGGAAGGGAAAGGATAAAGATGATTTCTGAGAGGATATTTTTTATCACATAAGAGTTGTATTTCTATGTAGAATTGTCGTCATTGGTTGAGGAAATTAAGGAAGTAAGATTGATTTAATTTTCTGTTTTACTTAGATACATGTAACAGAAATTGAAAATTTACAATGGTTTACAATGGTGTCAAAAATATGTTTAGAGGCAGTATATATATGTTAATGAATTTAAATATTGAGCATAGATTTTAATTGCTTTTTCTTTCTTCTATAATTAAGGACCTTTTTTCAATTAGTAGGCTGTTTGCGAGTGGGGGTGTACTATTACCCTCCTCATATTGAAACGGTATTGCTTCCACTCTTTACCCAAGCTACACATATCAAATGCTACCCACCATTGAACACAGAGTGAACCAGAGCCAGAGCCAGAACCAGAAAGCCAGTTGATATATCAACTCAAACATGCCACTATGAATATTACTAGGCAGAACATCACCAGCATCTAGTGAAATGACCTCCCATACCCACACTGGAGCCCCTGCAACAACCCCACTACTCCTAATTCTCCCAACCACGGATAGCCAATTTCTCGAGTTTTACCTGCAGGTTAGCCTTGATAAGGATGCATGCTGGGAAATACGTCGACAAAATACATGGCTAAAGTATAGGAATTTTAATGAATTATGGCATGATTTGTGGTATAACATAATGGAAAACTATTTTTTACTTATTTTCATTTTGTTTCTGTATAAACAATTTATTTTTCAAGTTGGTTTAAAAATTCATTCATAATAGCTAGGTATATGGCAAATATTTGTATATTTTCTATAGGTTTTCCTGTGTTTTTGTCGACAAAATTGGGCCAAATTAGCCTGCAGGTGCCTAAAATACTGAAAATCAGCCATCCGTGGTAGGGAGAATTAAGGATAGTTTTACTAATGATGATCATTACTTATATAGTATACAATAAATTGGGATGTTTGGTTCATATTGATAACAAAAATAGGAACAACAAAAATTTAGTTTTATGGTGAATTTCTTCCTACAGGATACAGTTTGCCAAGTTGAAGATCACTGATACATCTAGTTAAAGCGGCTGTCTCATCCTGCCGTTGTTAGGCTAAATATGCCGATGTAAGCCTAATGACGTGACGGCGAGCGACATGTTTTGCGATGTTAGAATGTGATCCGGCAATGTTATTGGTCACGTCACCAATTTGGTGTGCTTATTAGATGGGGGCCTTCCATTTAGTACGTACGCACAATTTATCAAATTTATCCCCCCCATCCCCCTTGGCCTAAAATACGCAATGGATTTGTACAGAAACATATGCAAATTTTCAAAAATTTCAGACCCCTCCACCCCCCCTTGGTGCGTACATACTTAATGGAAGGCCCCATGGTTACAACATAGCCAGCGGTGGCGTCTTGGCGACGAGAACGGGGCTTTAAATCCGGTCAACTGTCAGCCTTTGTTTCAGAAGATCTGCCTGCAGGGTTGTTACTCTTCAATAAGGTAAAATGACATATTACTCTAATACTGATGATATATACAAATGGGACGCCCACAGAAAAGGCAGTGGGCTGGGGAAATAAGGGTTACAATTGCAGTCCTAAAGCCTAGACTAAAATCATGAACAACTACATCGTATGATTTGAATTATCCAAACTCTACAAGACATTTTCCTTTCAATTATTAGTTTCAACCCTATTAGTTAGAAGTTGAATATGTATTTTTTCTCATTTTGAATCCAAGCATAATAGTTCCCATATAACATTATAACTAAAATAGTTGACTAAATTTTGCAATTTATACATTTTAAATCCATATATGGCCAAACATAATACCTTGACATAACACAAACATGTTTAAATATAATTATTACAGCAAAGCCTTTCAACTTTATGGCTTTCAAGAATAACTTTAATCAATTAGGCCTATAACCAACTAAAGATACATATTCCACATCTCCCACATCTTCCTTTGATCCCCAGACTTTACAGGTATAACTTATTGATTACCTTTACATTATGTGATCCATGTCTACCCTCTAGCATGTGTTCCATTAGGCGTGCAAATCTGGGATGTTTGTCAACCTCTGGTCCATTACCACTACCTCCGGGTTGGGTATCAGTGAAAGGTGAACAAACATGCACTAGCAGTATTCAAATACTAACAGAGGCTGAATGACCATTGGTCATGCACAAGTAGTTCCAAGGTGCGATATTATTCTGAATCCACATTACATCAACTTTTTCTAGGCTTCTGGAATATGACCCATTGATGTAGATAACAGAAGCAGATCCAGGATTTCCGAAAGGAGGGGTCAGCATAATTATAGGCTAAGTACTAAAAATGGATGTATTCGCACACATGCATGTGACATTTCCCCCTCTTTCCCTAGTTTAGGGGTCCACCAAAAGGAGGGGTTCAGGACCCCCTGGACCCCCCCCCCCCTCTGGAACCACCCCTGGATAATACTGATCTTATAAAATATTGAAGTTGGAGGCTATGAAAGAAAGTCTGTAGATAGAAAAGGCTCCAATTCACATACTCATGTTGTTCATTTACAATGATGGAAACAGTCATTGTTTTTATCATTCCTTTTTACTAAGCTATTGTAACTCTTTCAAGCACCATTTGCTACAGTTTCATTGCAATTTCCCAGGAGATAATTAAAAGTAATTTTGTTACTAAGGTGCTCACGATTGTATGTTGCAAATTAAAATAGAATACTAGCAGCAAATTGCAAGAACTACTTGCTCAGTTGAATACAGCCTTTACTTTGCTGAATGTAGATAGGCTATTATTAGTTCTGCTTTGCCTTTATTCTAAACAGGGAATATCAGGATTTATACAGATACATATGCAAGTGCTTGTGGTAGTACATAAGGATTATGCATAACATCAGAGTCACCAAACTACCTAAGGATCATATTAACTTAATATTAAATAATTCAGATAAGGAGAAATGGGCACTCATGGAATCTACCTATTATCACTCACTCACACAAAGGTGCTGGCATGGTCAATTTTGCCTTGAGCTAAAGATCATTGCACAAGAGGCCTAGTAAGAACGCTCCCAAAATACTTACACAAGAATTGGCCAGCCTATGGCCACAGTTCACTGGTTTGATAATACTAACACATAGAGACATGATTACATAGCCACAAAAAAATGTTGGATGGTTGTTGATTTGAACTACCTGACCCAGTAGCTCTAGGACACTGGATGTTCCTGGATAACTGAATCTATAAGAAGATAGAGACCATACTCAGCACTTTTAACGAGGCAGGTGTTTTTGAGATACAGTGTCTTGTAGGCAGGGCATCACATACAACAGCCATTGGTTCTAGGCCTTTGATAACCCTGACATTGACCACAGGGAGAATGTCTAATACCATAGAAGTAGTAGTAGTAGTAGTAGGACCGAGATTAGTGCTCTAGTGTCTAACCGGCTATGTATTCGATATTGTGTATACCTGCTAGGGTATGTACACGTCGAGGCTTGAATAAACTTTATAGTGACAAGCTACAAATTTCCATTTCGGTGTACTTCTGATGTAATTACAAATAATCTCATACACAGTGGATTATTATGCAAACAGTGCGACCATCTATAAATTCCCTTTTCCATATACTACTTACATGTCGCATGTATTAATAGACAAAATTCATGGACAGTGTAGCTACGTCGCGCTCACAGGCAGCTATGAAATAAAGTCAAATCTAATCGCATAGAGCATGTTCAGGTGAAATCACCCATGTTGGATTAGCAAAGTTTGTGAAGCACTTGAAACTCCCATTTCTATATACTAATTACACCATCATAAATTGTCGCATATGTACAATGAAATCAATTCACGTGATATTGTCGCATAAATAGTTAACGCGACGTCATGCGTATAGACCTTGTGCAAACGTAATCAAGTGGCCACCATTTGGTGATCACCATGTGGGATCCCAACCATGTGGCCATGAAGTAAATAAAAAAATGTAATAAATAATAAATAATAATAAATTTATCCTAACCCTAACCCTAACCCTAACCCCAATATTATCAAAGACAATAACAATTGTTAGTCATGATCCAGTGAAATAACATAATATAAGTAAATGAACAACAAGAATGTATACTGAATGCTTCAGAATTATGAATAATAAGATTTTAAATTGATCACCAATATGGCAGCCAACTAATTTGGAGGCATGTGACCACATCTGCACAATGTCTATGGGCACCACCTCCTAACACACACAAAGAATGAGTATGAATACATGTTTCTACATAGAGACAGGTGTGGGAGGACCCACCAAAGAGAAGTCTCCCTCATACTACAGCCTAGAGATACCGGTACGTACAGAATACTAAGCAGCCTGTCACTGAAATAAAACCATTTCTAATGGTGTGTAGCATGTTCATGATTAAATAATATTCATATTGCCAATTTTTTAAATGGGTAGTAAAATCGGCTAGCGGAAACAAGGGTTAACTGGACAAGCCATACCCACACACAATCGTCAAGCGGATTGGTGTGCATCATTTCACTGCCACTGATTCCCACGCTGATTCCCACGCTGATTCCCACGCTGATTCCCACGCTGATTCCCACGCTGATTCAGGCAAAATCGGTAATGTGGGTATGGTGTCACATCTGGAAAGTCGGTGCATGTGAAAAGTCGGCGGTGGACAATAATATGACTATAATGGGCACTGCGCATGCGTGTGGCAAAAGTCCCTACTCTCAAACCATGTTTTGTCAATCACTTCTTTAAGGTTGTAATGGGTAGCAAGCTAAATATATATCCCTCTCATCTTTTAAATATTCGAGATTCATACCTAAACGGCTAACTCGTCCCTACTCCTCAGTTTGTGAAAAAAGTATCATGCTACAAGAATAGGAACTTTTCCTACACACCTGTGCAAAGTCACATTGTGGCAGACCGCCGACTTTCCACATGGGGCGACTTTCCCCTCGTTACAATGGCACTTAAGAGTTATCCTTGTACAAAACTATCACTGTCCTTTTTCTGCGATCCAATGTACTTGCTTAAAATACATACACATTTATACATTTCCTGGAATGAATAGAATGCTGACGTCCTACTCATTTCACAATTTCGTTTTCATTTTAATTCAAACAGACCAAAGTATCATACTTGAAGGGTTTCATGAAAACCATGCAGAGTATTAACAGGATTAGAATAATAGGTGTAACAAGCAGTGACCAGTCACGGGATATGGTAACCTAAGGGGATAATAGTCATTTTGCTCTAAGTCCATTATTAGGTGAGTTCTTGATGAAAACAAGCTAATAATAAAATTAATATATCCCTGAGAAATGTGACCAAGGCAGAATTTTTCAAAAATAAGAGCCAAATGATTTAAAGTGGTTTTAATATAGTCTTGTAAAGTAATCGCTGAATTGCCTTAGGCCTATTTGAATGGTGATTCAATAGTCAAGATATTGCTGGAGGTTAATTTCATATTGTTGCTATGTTTGCTGGAATATTGCTAAATTGAAGCAACATTCCCACAAAAACCCATTCAAATGATCAGACAATTCAACTAATGGTCCCTTTGTAGCAGCAAACAGGCCTTCCTGAGGGACCAACGTTGCCCATATAATCAGTTCTAAACAACTCTCCTCCAAAACGATTTGTCACTTCCGATAGGGACACAACATACTGGAGCAACAACTAATGATGTCCTCGTGGATGGGATATTTTCCGCGTTACCATGGCAACAGCCAGGTGAGCTCGAGGTAGAGGTTGAATAAATAATGTAGGGACCTTGGAGAGACATCAAACAAAAACAAAAAATGACGCGAAATCACCATCAATGCCAACAAACACATACATACATACCAAGTGCCAAGAATAATTCAAAATAATCAAAGGACTTTTGTTGAGCATATCATTGTGTTTCTTTCAGTGTAGGGTGGACAAATTTGACTTCACTTTGGAAGCGGGCGACGCAAGCGCAGTGGTGGGCTATTTATAGCACAATCGATGTGTGGCAGACGACAATTTGCTTGTGGCGGGAAAAGCCAAAGGCGGAGGTGGCGTGTGATGTGTAGGAGGTGTAATATTACCTCATACGAGCGTCAAAATCGATGAATAGGTGGAATATTGTGAAGAAATAACTGTACAGGAACTTAGTTTGGAGATTCAATTGCCTATGTAGCAATTATGTCCATTTTACTGTGCCTTTCAAAATGGCTTTCAAAGACTGAAGCAGGGGTGGATACAGGATTTCGAAAAAACAAGAAAAAGACAGAAAAGAAATAGCGGAAAAAAGACAAAAACAGGGGGGAGTGGGTATTTCTAAAATGGTGTGTATTTCTGCACATTTCTGAGACATTCTTTTTTCGATATGAAGTTTGAGTCTCTAACATAAGGGGCCTCACCCTTCGGATCCGCCCCTGCTGAAAAACACAATCAATTGTGAACTAACTCTGGTCCATCTGAATTGTTATAATCATGCTCCAGGAGGTTGTAAGTGAAAGATAACAACTTGGCATACCGACAAACTTTAAGATAAAAATATATAAAAACAGACATGGCGGAATCCGCATAGCTGGTATAGGTAGATTATATCACCATTTCCGATTAAATAACAACCGTGAGGGGTTTCATGACAATCTCCGTAGCTATGAAGGTTGTGTGTACCCTTACGGAAACTACTCATGTTTGAAACTCCTGTTTCATAACAAAACTCCCGTAAATACATCTCAAACTCTCGTAAATACACCCCAAACTCCTGTAAATACACCACAAACTCCCCTAAATACACCCAAACTCACATAAGAGAAAATGAAACTCACGTAGTTACTGCAACCCAAAAGGTGATCGTAACTTTATGAAACGCAAAACTCACGTAGTAGTGTGGAGGTTTGTTATGAAACAGGCCACCGATGAGGATCAAATGGCATGACGTCTGTCTTGACTAGAAAGGTGAGTTTTGCGTGACAAACACACCATTAATGTCACTTTAGAACTTTGTCTGCAGTTTAAACCTGATGCTTTCAAACCTGAACCCAAACCTTATAGTTCTTACTTTACACACTCCCAAACAACCTACCACAATCGGGAGAGACGTTCAATCATATCGAAAAACATGTTTCCTGTTTCATAATGTGGAAATTAGTTTGAAAGTTTGTGCTTCATGAGTTATGGAGCCATTTTTCATCCATGTTGGCTTAGGGAGTTTGGTTCCCTGATGGAGATTATAGGTTGATCTATCAGAGGTTTTGGGCTCAAAACCTCTGCTAACAGGAGCTTTGTGGCTCCCAACATGGCTTTTGCGGCTCCTAACAAAGGATTTTGGCCTCTAACATAGGCCCCTAATTGGGGTTTTGGGGCTTCTTGTGGAGGTTTCAAATGTAACACATTTCAAAACCTCCCCTCGCATCTTTTCATGAAACAGGGCGCAGGAGGGGCCATACATTTCTCACTGGAATTGCATAACTGGTAAGGTTTCAAATCCTTGCCATCGAATATACAAGATACTCAAAAAAATACCCAAAATACATTTTCTGAGGTTTAAAGAGTCTTCCTGCCTAACCATGGCACTGGTTAAGGGATGTTGTGCGTGAGGAAATCGACTGATGCGTCCACAAGGGAACATTATTTTTTTATACCCCACAGAATGTAATACTCAAAAGGCTTTCAGGTACAAACTAGTCCGTTTCTATAAGAATATGATAAAATTGGCTGATTTCTAAGCAATGACCTTGCAAGATATGACAGAATATTCAGTTTCTTGAATATAGACCTTGGGGGGCGACCAAAAAACTTTCACGAACCTCAAGTTCAATAAATAGTCACGTATCCAAATTTTGGGTTCGTGATGGATTCGTGGTCACGAATCTCATGTTTCAATTTTTTTCCATTTTTTCCATTTTTTCCATTTCCAAAATATTTTATTGTACTCTAATGTTCTTCTAAGAGATAAGACAAAGTAATTTTTAGACAGATAAATACTTTATAGGGATCATTTTGCATGATTTAGAAGGTTCGTGAACGCTCACAAAGGTTCGTGAATGTTTTCTGGACATATGCAAGGTTCGTGAACCATGAAATTGTTATCACGAATATTCGTGAAAGTTTTTTGGTCGCCATACCTTAATTTATTCAAGAAACATACACAAACCAGAAAACTGTAAAGCTGGCAGCTTCTGGAAGATGCGCTGCATCAGTGCCGAAGGGCTGTATGAAAATTTGAATAACAAAATACAAAAGGAATTAGTGGAGAATTAATTTCCATCTTAGGACATACTCTTTCATGGTGGAAATGAAATATGTAATGCTGCATCATCTTGTTGTTTAATAGGTGTATTTCCTGTCTCCATGTCAAAATACGTTTATTTTTACACATGCCTCTAAGTTTAATTTTGACATAGGGACATAAATTGCACCTCCAAAGCAACATGTTGATAATAAGCTTTATGTTTTTCAGTTTCATAATTCCTCGATCATTTTAGTGAGGCTTGCACGTGTTTAAACCATACAGGTTATGTTGAACCTTTATGCCCCATAGTTAGCGCTAGGGTCAGCAAGATTACAACAATCAATACCCTGGGTCTAGACGTCTAGGGGAGCTTAGCTAAATCAAACTCTCAAGTGAGCCCTTCATTTCTCACTGGCAACAACATGCATTATGTGGAGGACTTTATCCTGGGATTTGTCAATACAAGTACAAGGATATTCCATTTATTACCTACATATTGGATTTGAGGGGAAGGGAGCTATGGGTAATAAATGCCAGGAATGAATCTAAATTGTTAAAGCTGAAATGATACTTTTAACGTGGCATGAAAGTTTAACGTTATACTTGCTACAACTCTGTAGTTGTTGAACTTTGATTCGAGCCGTTTTAAGGATTAACGCCCCTCACAGACCTGCAACAATCATCTTTATCAATAATTATATTAAAATTGAACAATCTTAATCCATAATTATGATGGTATATTTAACCATGGCTATAAAGTTTAAAATGTATCGATAACGTTACACTCATCCGCGTCAAATACCAATTCACATCAAGGGGCAAAGTTCTCGTTGTGGTAAATACTTTCAAACTTATGGGAACTGATGTTCCCCCAACCCCGGAACTCTAAGCAACGGTCTCACCACAATTGAGAAATATTATTATTCCATGGGCATTCTCATAAATGGTGGAATTCCTGAGACGGTAAATTTCAGTGGACCCTGAACAATCATAACTTGGAAATGCTTGGAATTTCCAGGACATTTCCAGGACATTCCTGGAAACTCATTAAAAAAAACCACTAAAATTCCTAGAAATTCTCAAAAACTCATGAGAAAATACATTGTGAACATTCATGAGAAACATAAGCATTCCTGAAAACTTCCTAAATACTTTTTTGATACCTCCATTGAAAGAATGCATGGGAACAATCCTGGAAACATGGGGATTCCTGAAAATTCCAATATTCCTAAAGATACAAGATTTCACGAAAAGTATAATACCCTAAAAATATACTAGCATTCCAAGAAAGACTGAATACACGCTCGGCTTTTTTTCTATAAATACATTTTTGATACCTCCCCTAGTGCAAGTGGACAATCCTGGAAACATGGACCTTCCTGAAAATTGCAATATTCCTAAAGATTCAAGATTTCACCAAAAGTTTAATTCCCTAGAAATTTACGAGCATTCCTAGAAAGACTGAATCACCCCTGTTTTTTTTCTATAATTACTTTTTTGATACCTCCCCTAGTGCATGAGAACAATCCTGGAAACACGGGCATTCCTGAAAATTCAGAAATTCCTATGGATGTAAGATTTCACTTGAAATATACAAGTATTCCTAGAAAGTTAAATACCTGTCCCCCCAAACACCAATAACCTTTGTCCCATTACACCTTTTCATAAACCCACTAAAACAGGGCATTGTGAAACACTTACGTTCTGCAGACATGGTGCTGGGTTGTAGGTGGCTGTGGGGTGTGTAGTGGAGGTTGAGGGTGGTGTGGAGGAGTGCGGGTAGGTAGTGGTAGGGTACTGGAGGACGCGGAGCCTGTCAAAGCACGTCCAGGGGTCTCGGCTGCTGGAGGAAGACTGCCCGCCCACCTGGTGGTACCCAGGTGTATATACTGAAGCTGGCACTACTACTGCTGATACCCTCCTCCAGTGTGGGGCTGGGTACAGGGTAGTGATAGTCCTTTCATGACCTAGATGCCTCTTGCATAATACGTCATTACACCCACAAGAGTCCATGGCTTTTATTGGTCAATTACATTTTGTAAGGAATTCTTTTATTGGCCCTCTATAAATGGCATGGGGAGTCCCTTTGATGGTTCTAGACCTGCTGGCTGGTTTATGACTTTTCCAGCCATAAACCAGCGGCTGCAAAGCATGCTGAGATTTGGGTGGGAATTCCCACCAAAAATGGTTGCTGGTGTACAGACTCACTTTGGGAAACAGTGGATCTGACTGCTACAGACTAGTACTACTACTGCTGATACCCTCCTCCAGTATGTGGAGCCGGGTACAGGGTAGTGATAGTCCTTTCATGACCAAGATGACTCTTGCAAAATAGGTTCTTACACCCACAAGAGTCCATGGTTATTAGTGGCTACACATAATTTGCAAGGAATTCTTTTATTGATGATTGTTTGGGTGCTAGATGGTTTATGATGCTACCAGCCATAAACCAGTGGCTGCAAAGCATGCTGAGATTTGGGTGGGAATTCCCACCAAAAATGGTTGCTGGTGTACAGACTCACTTTGGGAAACAGTGGGTCTGACTGCTACAGACTAGTACTACTACTGCTGATACCCTCCTCCAGTGTGGGGCTGGGTACAGGGTAGCCATAGTCCTTTCATGACCTAGATACCTCTTGCATAATAGGTCCTGACACCCATAAGAGTCCATAGTCTGTCGCATCAGAACCACTGTTTCCCGAAGTGAGTCTGTACACCAGCAACCATTTTAGGTGGGAATTCCACCCTGTATCCCAGCATACTTTGCAGGTGCTGGTTTGTGGCAGGGAGGGCCATAAACCAGCCAGCAACCCAACAGCAATCAAAGGGTTCCCCATGCCATTTATAGAGGGCCAATAAAAGAATTCCTTACAAATTTTAAACAGCCATTAGTAGCCATGGGCTCCTGTGGGTGTAAGCACCTATTATGTAAGAATTATCTAGGTCATGGAAGGACTAGCACTACAACTGGTGACACCCTCCTCCAGTATGTGGGGCTCGGTTCCGGGTGGCGACAAATTGCAACCCAGCTCCCATTCCATCAAAATCATCACTGCATGGGTCCATTTCTGGAAAGGGCAATGGTGGCGGTTTGTTTTGGACCTGTCAGATTTCCTCTAAATTCAATCACAAGATTTTACAATGTTCATGCTATCATGTATAGCATTATACAATCAATCCAAAGGATTCTTGACCGTTTATTTGAGATGACATTGTCTGGTTAGAATAAAATATCTTGATAGATTTACGTAATTGAGGAAGTTGTTCTGGCAGCAATGATGTTTTTCAAAACAATGAAGGAAAAAATATGAATATATTTAAAAAGCAATAACCTGTTACGAAATATAACTTACTAACTACGAATTCTATGTTCTTACTAAGGTATGAAGTATTATTTTGCACCAGTTTATAGCAAACAAACATAGAACTATGTTTTGGCCGTGGGCTACAGACCGAAAGGAGTGTGTGTATGAAGCGCCCCGAAAAGCTCGGGCATGGCGGGGCCTCAGAGAGGTGAGTTGAGTGAGAGGAGCAGACACAAACCGCCAATTCAGTAGAGGTTGAGGGTGGCTATATTCCTTTCATGACCTAGATAGCTCTAGTGGACTTGGACGTAACTACAGTCTAGGGTGGTGACTGCCGATATCATTAACTTGGTCAGAAACGCCTTGTCGGTTTGGGGCTTTGTGTTTGAATGTATTTGAGAAGTTTTATAAGCCTTGAGGTATTATCCGGTGAGAAACCCATGTAAAATATACAAGTTTGAAACTGTAAAGCCCTGTACCCACTACGCAATTTCAGACCAAATCGAATTCATAACCTTTTGGCAGTACATGTACTTTGTGATACAGTACAGTATAATTCTTGCCCTTTCCAACGACCTAACTTACATCCATAAGGCCAGAGGGGAATGAATGAATTAATATTTGATAGGGCTCCTATAGTTGATGAACAAGCAGCAAGATTCATTGGTGGTATAACGGAGACTTCTAATGCAACAATTCCTAGCCTTACATTACTATTAAAGATATTTCAATCTGAAGAAAAAAGTGGAAGCAGGATGTTAAAAGGTATTGTCTGTAACATTTATAAGTGAACAAAGCTTTGCTCTTCTAAAAAAAAATATAAAAAAATATTTCAATCTGATTGATTTCAATAATAATTATCGTAATAATTATTATTGCTGTTCTTCATCTTAGCTTACATTTGTCCAAGGGGGCGTGATTATCTAATAATTCTACATGCATCTTGAAGGTACAAAAGAGATGTTCTGCACTCTACTTTTCTAAAGAGTGACTAATATTCTAAATGGTGACTAATTTCTCTTCTAAGGGCAGGTTGACTAAATAATTGGTCCCATTGGAGACCCAATTTCTATATTAATACTTAAAATACAAATGAAATAAATACTTGGCTGCACATGTAGCCTACCATTCCCCCCTAGTAATAGAAAAAACACACTATTTTTAGAGTTTTCATTTTCAATTTGTGTGCTATGTCTTCCCGTTTATCGACGGCAATATCATTCTGATAACGATTATGTCCTTATCCTGAGGATTGCTAGACAATGATGCCGCCTAGAGGATCCATTCAGTTATATTACGTTGGGAAACGATGACCTAATCACCTGATCAGTAGCGCCATCTTCAGGAAACTTTGAGAGTTATATCAGTTTTCCTTCAAAAGCTTATTCTCATACTTAAATTAGATACAATAATATGGAAAAACGGGTTATAGCAGGATACCAGAATACCAAAACAAACTCCCCTCCAGTCCCCTGCCGTCCAACAATCCTCCCCACTAACATCACAACACAAGTTTTAGGGCCATCCCCCTGAAGAGTAGGATGTGTATCACCAAATAAACATTAATTAATTAACCCATTAATCTCAATCACCATGGCTTGGAACTGACTGAAATGAAGACTAAAGGACAAACTTTTACACTTTTTTTGTCATTTCTGAGATAAATTAAAATTCATGATTTAATAAGCAGAGAGACACATACTATGTTTTGTTGCTTTCTGAGAAACTAGCATTTTCATACCCTAATTATATCAGTCACAATCATAGAGAAGCTACCAGAAATGGTTTATTATAGAACCCTATGGGAAACTAGGGCGGGGCACAACTCCATGTCCAACCCTGGCCACCACCAGGGAGTGGTGAGAACCACCCGTCGCCTGCCGGCCTATAGCTGGTGCGGCATTTCTGGGGTTTATAAAACTTTTTGCAACTTTGGGTCAATATTAATTTTGCGACTTAGTGCGTAGGGTCTTGGGGTGACGCTAAGTCACAAAATGACACTAAGTCACATGATTTTGCGATTTAGGGCCTTGTGCGACTTACTGTCCGAACACCACCCCTGATTATTTAAGCCCTGTTTCTCTCCCAGTCCCGTCACTCGAATTACAAAAGGATACAAAAGGGTCTATTTTTACAAACTTCGCATGTCCTTGTTTCTAGAAAAAAGGGTACTTTTTCCACCTAAATGTCAGTGATATGGAAAAAAGGGTTGTTTTTTCCTTGACAGTTTGTAATTTCAAGAATAAAGGGTAAATTATAGCCAAAAAAAGTCAGCATTTTGCAAAAAAAGGGTCCTTTTTTTGACATCAAAAGTCAGTGGAAAGGGGGTATTTTCTATTCTGAAGAACGATGATATGTCCTACTTTTATATCTGAGTGGACGGACTGGGGTTTCTCTCCACCGCCCACCCCCCCACCCCCGACAGAGGGACCCCCCCCCCCCAAGTTAACGCCCCCTTGCCTCACCTGACTAGAATGGAGTGTGGCTAGGGTGTGGCTATCGTGTGGCTTAGGTAGAGTAGAGGGTGTCTCTTAAATGGGTATTTGGTTGGTAGGATTTTTTTTCTTCTTTTTTTCTTCTTTTTTTCTTTATTTAACCACATTCATTACAGGTAATGTTCTTCCATGTAGGTATAGCCTAATAATTACAAAATTGCATATTTTAACCATAATCATCTCCATATTCATCTATGGAATTAAGACTTATGCATTGGTATCCTGGTATTCTGTCTTTGTCTGTAAGAGTGGAATTAGGGCCCCAGGATTAAGGCAGATTATAAAGGGGTAGAGGAGATATTGTGGGACAGAGTGAGAGATTAAATGGCTGTAGAGGAAAGAAAGGTATGGGTTGAAGGCGAGAAATGGGGCAGACCTTAAGTTGGGCTTATATATGAAAGAGAGGGAGAAAGGGGAAAAAACGAACATAGTTTTAAGTCTAAGTGTATGAAAAAATGGAATTCTTGTCTGTGCACCCATCCACCAGGTCCTTTTCCCGAGTTTATTCTGCATGATTTTCCTATTCGCAGATTTGATTTTTTTTTTCAATTTCCCCCAAGAGTTGGTAGGTAATAAGCTCGTGAATATGCATAGGGGCATCCATTAAATATGTACGCATTTTTCCAGAATACTGGACCCCAAACCCCTTTGTTGCGTACCCAATTAATGGACGGCCCCATAGTAATAATTCGTTTTGGTAATATTAATATTTGCATTGTTTGATTAAGACATTATGGCAATATGATATTATTTTCGGTGGACATTTAACTGTTAACTGAGATATTATATTGCTCAGCCGCCCTTCGCGTTTATGTGCACCGTGGGAATGTAATATAATGAAACATAGGCGGTAGTCAAAATTTAATAATGATTCCATAATAATCATAATTATTTAAGTTTATTAAAATGTCATTTTTATCAAATTTCTGTGCTTCCAATATAGATAAATAGGCAATTTCATCCTACTTATATTATTAGACACTTTAATGAAGAAAACTAAAGTAACTTGGTTTGCACAATGTAGCTAATAATGATATTTCACGAAAGGCTATTTCTAATGCCTCAGTTATTGTTAAAATGTCGGTTCTCATTATAACGGACATTCACATTATAACGCTGAGCAGAATTGTTGTGTTTGGTGACGTTTTTCCCTTTTATCTGCCCTTCCCGAGGCATATTTTCTCCAACATTACGTTAAAAATGAGATAGCTTACAGATACATGAATTTTAGGAAAGTTCTACCATCAATTTACGAAATTGAGACGCTTTCAGTGGGATAGATTAAAACCTTGTTTAAATGATGTACCAGTTTTAAGGTGAATATTCTACGACATAAATTCCGTATATTTTGAGTAAGAAAGATTTAAAATGAAATTACCCTGTAATGTATTATACTCTTGGTGGCTCTATGACACATAACATACATAAAACACTGTGAGGTATTTCTAAGGTCACAAAAATTACCACCTGTTTTAAAAAAAAACAAAACAAAAACTCTTATGGGAGTATTTGTAATACAGGTGTTTCCACAGAGCGCCCCCATACGGGTTATACACTCATTATATCACGGGTTAATATGTAGGCTCTTAATAGGGGCCCCAGTATCACCTGTTCATTTAAAAATAAACAAAAAAGTTGTTGTTTCTTTATCATTTGGGATATTCTCATCAATTTTCAAATGTTTTGTCGCAGCTTGTAAATGACTACTTCATCTCATTTTATGTTTACATTTGACCAAGTACTATAGATTAAATCTATGTTTCTAATATTAGTTTTCTATTATATACCTATCCCGTTTACAAAAAACGATCTTCCAATACCAAAGCGGATCGGTATATAGCATATTACAATTAATTAACAATAAGCAGTAATGATAACTATATATCCATACAAACCAATACAATGATATAAAAGTCCGATCAATTGAAACTGAAAACAACAGTCGCAGCATCCCCCCTCAAAAGACAAAAAATAAATAAAAAAAATATTAAAAAAAGCATTTTGCGCTCTACGTTTTAAGGTTCTATGGGGCAGTCCCATTTAAAAGTCGGGTAAGTATACAAGCACTCACAGCAGGGGGTATTATTGTTCGCGCTTCAAGTACCAAAATAGTCCAATGCATAGGGTCTTCACTCCGCTAAGATGACCTGCTGAGGGATTTACTTGTGACCAAAACAGTGTGGGGCAGAGAGGGATGGCTACCCTTGGATGAGCACAAGCTATATATACACACCATTCCCTGGCTGGTATATATACACTATCCAACACTCCATCTATATACCTAGCCACTTGTGTATGGACGTACGCCTCCGTTTGATGTGTTTATATCGGAACTGACATTAATGGATGATAATATGATAATTTACACGAGGACAGGTTGGATGTAATAAGGGCATTTTCCACTAGGATTTAATTAGATCATCGCCACAACACCTGGAGGATTATACCTATACCTAGGACTGAGAGGTGTCACAAATGTTTTGGGGGTCATCTTCAAAACCAGAGCAAGTGACCTCGTGGAATTTCAAAGTTCTATTTGCTTGCATTACCAAGTTACATCACATCATCATTCCCACGTTTTTTGGGAGTAAATTTATTGATTTTGAGTGAGTGATTGGTAAGGATAGTGGCAATATACAGATCATTAAGTATTGACCATTTTGATAGAGCTCCATTCCTTCTTGACCATCACTTTGGTCATACCCAGGTTAAGATGCAGTACCAGTTGTCAAGATAAATATAAGTGTTGTGAAGGAACCCCTGCTCTGGAGTGCACATCTCTAACTTGGCCAATCAGAGCATAGCGGATGCAAGTGAACTGACACAATTCTGACCCAGATATTAGATGACTGGAATGTATAATTATGTGGAATTAATACGTTTAGCCAAAGAAGGAACAGAAACTGGAACGCGTGTCAATTAAAAAGGATTCGCTGCAACAGCGAGAACAAGAGCAAAGACAATATTATTGTGACCTTTTACGTAATAATAAAATCACATATACACGAAAAATATTGCAACCGCTTCGAAAAAGGATGTTGATATAGGGGAATTCTAAAAAATCCCTATCCTTGTCTTAACACATTAGGAAAATCAAACACCTCAGACATAATTAAAGCAAGACTTTACCAAATTTCGGGTGATTCTGATTGGTCGAATTCCCTAACTGGAGAACTGACATCCGGCTAAGGCACAACATCCGGTTTCAGCCATTTTGAAGGAGGGCCTTCTGGGACTCTTTGCACCTTGAGCAGCTCATGACAAGTAACCCGGATGTTTAAGGTGTAAGGTGTAGTTGGGTTAGTGAGCATATCGTGATCTGCTCACAGTACTGCAACAAAGCACGGATCAGTACATTGAGCTGCTGACTACTTAGGACCCTTGACCAACTGCTCTGAATTTGCTCAAAATTAACAAAAGTGCAAATGTGTGATGCATAGAACCTTTTAAAGTTTCCGAGCCCCTTGCCTTGCAATTGATTGATCAGAAACCCGCTTATCAAGGATTCCCTGGAGCATATTATTAAAACCTAAACACTGAAGTGTCTTGAGTTTTTTCAACTCGGAAATGACCATTGCTGTTCTTAAACTCTAAGGAACTATAATAGTCAGAATAGAAACTACAGTGACTCGATGCCAGAATCATAACTGCCTTTTTAATCTAGGTTTTCAGATATACCTGGAGGAATTATATACCACGTTGACATTGGATACGTATTGAGGGCCTTCAAGAACTACAACCATGGGGATCATCTTTTCTCAGGAGGAAGGGCTACAGCTTGATAATGGGAGCACGGAAATTGAAAAGGTAGGAAATATAAACTTTCAGCCTAACATATCTAATATCCCAAGTGATACCTCCAAGCATTATACTGATGGACTGGGGGTTTTCAAAGGAGAGGAGTGAGGGGCATAGTGTTAATAAGGGGTTTTCTAAGGGTTTGCAGGTGTCTTATCTATCTCTATCGTACCTTTGTATGCCCGTGCCTGAAAATAGATATCATTGTTCAGTAAAGGCACGAGTTATTTCACCTTTATAACACATTTTCAGAACCTTTAACGCCATCCCAAAAAGGTGTTGAGAGACATTGTTCAGGTCACTTTTTCATTACCTTTATTATACCTTCATGGCCTTATTATAAACCCCCCAAAAAAGCGCAGAAACGCTTTTTTCGTGCAGTGACAGTTTCATCATTAACAGTGTGTTAATAATATTGTCGAAATGGACTCAAAACACACACGGAAAGTAAGAGTAAGCATACAATAGCGTTTTTCATTTCAGCTTCGGATGGTTTTTGAGTCCATGATAGTTTATGCCTTTTCAGTAATAAAAGCCCCAAAAAAGCATCGCTGATATACTTCTAAATTAGGTTCCAGTGCATGTATATAGGAAAATGTCAGTTTACCTGCACCAGGGTCGCACCCAGGGTGGGGGTTGGGGTATGGGTAAGGTGGGGGTCTAGGGGTTTCTACCCCTCCTCCCAACTGATAATAGTGTATTATGCACATGATACTATATAATTAATTTTTATCATAGATCCAAGAAGGAAATACCCTCGATCCACTATTCATACATAAGTATTTCGTGCTGGTGGATCTAAGATAGAAGTGTCCTGGACACCAACTGTTCCTCTAAATATAGGCCTATCACAAAACTTGCCTCAGTCTTCTAGTCGACCCCAAAATCGGGGAATTTGATCTTAAAAAGGTTTGGCGCAAAACATGATATCTTACTATAGACCGATCCGAATGTTCTTAATTTTGTTGAAACCAAATAATTATTATGTTGTCAAATATTATCTTTATCATAGGAATATAACCATACCTAAGGATGCTGACTATCTATTGAAATCCATTAAATGATGTTCCTGTCATCACAAGGGCTACTTTATCCTTTGATACACAATTGAACCTGGGAACGTGTAATTATATGAGGTCTTACAATTTCTCCCAACCATGGATAGCTTATTTATTGTCGTGTACTTGCAGACTAGCTTAAATCAAGGTGCATGCTGGGAAATATGTAGAAAAGTCACAAGGCTTAAGTATAGAAATTTTCAAAAATCATGGCATATCTTTGGTTTAGAATAATGGAAAACTAGCATTGGCTATTTTTTCATTTCAATTTATAAATATCTTATATTTTTCAAGTTGTTTTGAAAATCCAATAATTTCACATAGACATATAGCAAATATCTGTAAATTTTCTATAGTGTTACCAGAGTTTTTGTCTACAAAATCAATCCAGATTTACCTGCAGGTGCCTAAAATGCAGTAAATCAGCTATCCGTGGCAGGGAGAATTGGACATCCCCCCCCTCTCCGAAATGATACCTGTAATTTGTAGTGCAGTAATTTAACACCAGAGGACTCTGTGGTTTACGTGCTAGTCAGATACTTGTAGTGCATCTTCTCAAGTCAAGGCTCCTGTCGCCGCTCCCACTCTACCAGTGAGAGCGGTAGCGGTAGGGGCACTGGTTTGCCAGGATGATACTTGTATAGACCTATTTTAACAGAGTGACGCCCTTCTAGCGGAATAGGCCTGAACAATTGATTGGTGTATCTGTTTCAATGGAAATCTTTGGGAACAGGTCTTCTAAGACTATGGGAGGGTTCACTGCGCAGGTTCATGGGAAAGGTGTATAGTGTGGCGCCCTGTCAGCATGATAGGCCTTGACCAAGCGATTGGGATATATGTCCTATGGGCCAGACTTAGATAGTTGGGAAAATGGGAATGTTCACAGCGCAGTTTTATGAAAAATGTGTTTACATATGCTCCCTCAAGCTCTTCCAACTAGACTTTCATATAAGATTAATGAAATATTTCGATTTCATGACTAATTTAGTCTATCTAATAGCGCGTCTGTTAAAGGATACCACGGATTTCCAATATGAGGAAATGAAAACTGGAAAAAAAAATGTGGTCATGTACTTTTTGACTCGTGACATGAGAATTCTCGCCATTTCAGAGCACCGAGGAAATATAAGAGTGATGTAAAATAGTTTTTAAAAATAGAAAATTATTAAGACATTGTAGCAGTTCAGCAGGTGCCAATTCCAAAAATAAATGTTCTCAACTATAACTTAATGGATATGGGGAACTGATATGATTTGCGTTTTTCACCAGCGAGGGATTGTTAGTGAAACATATCTGAGTTTCCTGTTTTGTTCAAATTTGATTCTTAATTTCTGCAATTTAATCATGTTATTTTGCCACCAAAACGGGGAACATAATAGGAAATATATACATGCCATAGAAAATTATTGATAACACACTCATCTTCCATTACGATGATATAACGGAATTTTAATTTTAATTTCCTTGGTTCCTAATGCTTTTTTCTAAAGATAGAAATTGGAAAAATACTGGTCATACGGTTGCGTTTCCACACTAAACCGCACTCTTACAGGCGGAAAATGCAATTTAGGTAAAATGTCCACTACCAGAGTGAACTCTAAAAGCATAATATTCCCTCCTGAAGTATTGAATTACCTTAATTTTTCTCAGATACCTTTTGATGGTTTTATGTGAACATTGAAATGTTTAATCTCACATTTCCACACAAACACCAACCAGCTAACAAAAAATAAATGGTTTCACTAATAGTAAAATAAGTTAAAGGGCATAACGGATGTAAAGGGCATAACACAAAACCGAAGAGGAATTACACATGCATGGACGCACGGACGCACGGACGCACGGACGGATGCACGGATGCACGCATGCACACTCGCATGCACACACACATGCACGCACGCATGCACGCATGCATGCACACACACCCACACGCACACCCACACACGTGAGCACATCTGCACAAGGTCGGGATAAGGTCTATAGATATCTTATTAGGTGGCCTCTATATGTTTTACATCACAGTTATAGTTACATTACGGTTATTCCATTCATTATAGCATAGACAAACATAACATCTTATGTATCTCTATAATCGGGAACCCCTTAATATAACTACATGTAAAAGTGCTAATATACATTTAACATCACGGTTATATAAAGTACAGAGACGACCTTGGGCTAACCTTTTAACTTCCAATGGAACAGTTCCTTACTCTCCAGCTGTGGGGAGCTACCGTCGCCAAGCCAACGGAAATGGCAGCTGTCAGACCGGAAATAGATGCACCTTAAGGGCATTCCTCGCCTTCTTAAGCGGAGACCCCTCCTCACAAAATGGTCTGTGGGAATTTCGAGATAATGGGGGTAAAATTCCGCAAACACTGAGGCAGAGGCGGCTGGGAAGGGAAGATTAGTAGATATAAATTAGTCTTAGAGTTAGAGGATTGACTGGTTGTAATTTGAGATGTGCAATCTGTTTGTTAAGTGAAAAGCTTGATTTTTCTAGTTTTTTTTAGTGATGACTTAGACTTTTGCATTTAAAAAATTAGAAATAATAGATTGAGAAAAGAGGTGAAGGTAGGGACTTCAGGACATTGATAGAATATGATAAGAATTGTGTAGTAGAAGCAGTTTCCCACCTTTTCAATGATGATCATCAATAGAAATAAGCGAAAATCCGAAATGTTAAGCACTGACATTTATGCACGTTACTAATTGTGTCTAACATTCTTTAATGGAACATTCAATTTCATGCAAAAGCATACTTAAAGTAAAGCATGATATTATACATGTAAGCTATGCCCTATCCCCTATAGCATTATGGCAAAAATAGAAGAACCCTTAGCTTAGACCATCTTTGATTATGATCTGAACACAGAGATAGTTTCCTGCATACATCTACACCTTAATGTCAGATTTCAACCGTGAATGCCTCTAGTTTAATGTAACATTTTCTGTTCTTGGTTATGTACAGATTTCAAGGATCTTATCTAGAGAGGAATGGTTAATTTTGAGAAATCCTTGGATTGGACTTAGATAAGGGGCTTCCATTAAGTACTATGCACATTTTCAAAAATCTCAGCCCCCCAGCTCCCTTTGGGCTAAACTACACATCTGATTCGTACTACAACATATGCGCATTTTCAAAAATGTCCACCCCCTTGGTGCGTACATACTTAATGGAAGGCCCCTAAGAATGTATAGCTAGGTTACGAGTCTCTAATATCCCTTTATGCGACAGACCACAGGCACTGTGGCAGTGCCATAAACAAACAATGCCTTACTGGTTTTCTTGTAATATGCAACATTATGCATTCTCTCAATCATAATATAGACCTAACACAAACATGGTACTACATGTATCTCCATAAATAGATTTTGCCATTAGGTTTCATATAGAATCTCAGTGGCGGATTTAGAGAGGGGCGCGGGGGCGCACCCCCCCCCCCTTTTTTTTTTTTTCTTTTTGGCCATTTTTAGACCTTTTTAATGTAAAATTCGGCCATCAAGTCATTTAGGAAGATTTTTTTTCAATAGCGCGCCCCAACCCCCTTTTCAAACTCCTGGATCCGCCACTGAATCTTATAAGGATAGAATCATGGGGTGTGTTTGTGCGGCGTGCGTCACGTAATTCAATCGAACCGGAGACAGTGCTATTTATAGACCAGCTGATTGACTCCCTGACTAATCTCCTCCAGGTGTAATTACCTGTAGACACTGGAGGCAGGTAATTTGCTAAACTTGTCACACCTGAGACGCCACTGTGAAGCCACTCCAGGGTTACTTATAACCTCTGTTGATTGCTAGTCTTGGGCTAGGAGATTAATAGAGATTAATTTGCTGAACTTGTCACACCTGGCTGGGTTGCAATGAAAAATGGCGATTCGCCGAATTGTATTTTCCAAGGATAAGTAAAATACTGGTTTGACCTTAGCAGCCACCACGGAAATGATAACATCTAGAGGCTTAAAAGAGGCATCATATGTAGGCCTACAATATCTGCTAAGGGTCCATCACATCTGCTCACTTATTTCTATCTTGATCTCCTAATCACTAAGCACTGAACTTCTAGCACAAATGCCAGTAGTTGGTCTTATATGCTCACAAAGATTCTTACACTCTTATACTAAAAATCATTTAACTTACATTTGAAGTCATTACTATTATACACAATGCCTTTTTAGGCGTTTATTGTGTACTACATCAGATGGGCTCAGGTTTGCAGGATATTACAGGGTATTTAAACTAGCTTCAAGTACTAATGTTGTGCCTTCTATTGAAATGTACAATCTTTGCAAATTGAGAGATAAGCTTGCTATATGGAACTGATATTGTGCAACTTTTGCAATGGTCAGTTTCTTAATCTTATGCATCTCTATATCAAAAGACAAATCAAAGTATGTAAAATGTGGACTTCCAAGTGCAATTCTAGATCTAGAACCTAATCAAACTTTGGTCTGGAACCTAGAACCCTTATCCCACCCTCTAGGCCTCCTTAATACCCCTCAGTCAAGGCGCCGTGAAATGGGCGTCTTAGCCGGCACTAGTGACGTCATCCATCACGTCACTTCCGGTGGGGCCTGCGCACTGCTTCCTAAGTCCTTCCGGCGAATAGGAAGCCGTTCGCGTCACGTGACCAAGATGGCGTCTGTCTCAGTAAAAGGGTCTTTGTTCCAAGGTGTTAATGGGGCTCTGGAGGAGGGAAATTGGTACATCGCATGTCGCCTTTAAGAAATTGCTGTATGCCATATTACTACTACGATTATTTTCTGTTTTTCCTCAGAGGCCTACTGACACTAGGCCTATAGACCTTGTGCAGACATGCTCATGTAATCTTATTTTGGTCATCACCACGTGGTGATCAAGAGTACATGGTGATAGAATAATTCAAAATTCATTAGTTCTAAATGCTGATTATTGTTAAGTATTATTCAGTGAATCTCGTTCAACTCCAAGTAGCAGAAAAACGTTTGCTACATGATTCAGAAATGTAAATAATACTGATTTTAAATTGATCACCAATATGGCGTCCAGGCCATAATGGGCAGTTGTGACGTTGCCTGCACAACATCTATAGACACTGTGCAGATGATGTCACAATACCGAGGAAAGGGCTGGGCACCAGATTGCTAATTAATTTAGAATTACATTTAATCGCAATGCATAAACATCTAACATACATATTAAATATTATGCTAACTTTATCGAAATGATCAGAGTTTTTCATGATTAGCTGATTATCAATATCATTAATAACTATTTATTAGAGGTCATAAATTTAAGATCTATTTAAAGGCCACATGGTTATGAAAAGCACATTGTGATTACCAGCAAGTGGTCACGTGAACATGTCTGCATAGACTATAGACTATGAGTCCTATACATGAAAGGCACTAGGGTAAACAAGCTGAAAAATAAGTCTAGGCCTTACTCTCACAAATTTGTATTGAAGTATAAGAGTAATTTAGGAATTCAACGGTTGGCTCCTTTGATTTTGAGGGTCTATACCCACACTGCGGTATTGCTTTACTGTTTGTAATAAATGAGTAGAGAAGAAAGAAGCTCTTAGGAGTATCACAAAGAAAATGGTCTGCACAGAAAACTTCAAGCTCATGTTTTGTAACAATATTGATTTTGTGAGTTATGAAAAGCTAGCCACAGGAAGGGGAATATTGTAAGGAGAAGATATTTAATTCCAAATTGCTGCATACATTTGTAATTATGATGTATGAAGCAATTAAGTCTATGATAAATTAAATGTTATTATTGGATTGAAAGTAATAAAGGATAGTTATTGCACTTAAACTTTGCTGTATTGGCTTTATGTATATGAGATGACAAACATATTGGCCATTGCAATGTTGGTCAATTGGGAGGTATTATTTTGATACCTGAAACTCATTAAAACTAGTTTCTATGCAAAGGACAAGGCAGTATAGTAGTTAATTTTGTCTATGACCACTTGTTCAGACAAGCTATCGTCACAAACTATCCGTTTGTATTAAAGATAGGTGTCTTCAACTTTAAGAGTTGTCATATAACATCCGTCCATTTTCAAAGATCAGATATATTTGGTAATGTATTTTGATTTCAACATAATACTAGTGGTCCATAAGAGATCCTTCTTTTTGGTTGTCAGCATTTTCTTACGCATGCAAGTGCCTATCATGTATGAGTGAGGGCAGGAACATGTTCACATTTATGTTGTGAGAAACCCACTTATGGCTATTGCTGGTGTGAAACACATCCAGTGTAAGATTAGTATATTATTTGGTCAGTATTTTAGATATTAAGACATATATTTTGGAGCTTTTTTGTCATCCTAAATCGTAATAACTTTTATAATGAGTTATAAATAGCCTGCATGAGAGATATCCAACTATACTTGCCATACAAGGTTTAAGAAAGAAAAAAAAACTTGTATGAGATCCTCACTAAACTGGATCCTTGACAAAATATTTCAAATTCCTTAAAATTCTCTACCATATATATAGCTTATTGGCTATTTCCCTAATAACATATTCATACCTGGAATTCAGTTCTTGTAATCCTATTTCTATTTACATAACTTAACAAGCATTGTACCCACGCCGCTGGAACCTTGTAGTTGAGCCATATTGAAGGGAAGCAAAAAGTGCTTGTCTCAGCAACTCTGACAACCACATTGCCCACCAATCACCATACTAGTAGTGGCTGGCTGGGGAGTGGTGACAAGGTCGTCATGGTAACAAGTAGTCACAACTAGAGCTCGTCACAAGGCTAAGGGCCTCTAATGTGACAATTACTACCCCTCCCTAGCGATTGTGGGAGGAATACTCAATAAAATGTTACCACAAGTTCCCAATTCTGCCCCCACAGATAGCTGACTTGCAATATTTTAGGTACTGCAGGTTAATATTCGAATGTTAATTTACTAGTACTTGAAAAAAGATTAACGGAAAAAATATTCTGTTCTTCACTGGTATGAATTATTTATGTATTTGTCTTAAAGTTGGATGAAGCATTTTGTTTCTCTGCCTTTGGAAGAACTCAATCCGAGCTTTTACTGCATGCTTTAATGTCCTTCTACTCTAGTTCTTCTACGTTCTTGCAACACATTTTAATTCACTTCTTGTTTAGTCAAAAACAAAAGGTTAGATATCATAGAGTCTCAGGTACATGATTGAGTACGTGAATAATTATTATGTAATGACATTATTCATAGGAATAACTGTATATATAACAGGTACACATTTATTCCCTAATCTTTTGGTCCATCCGGCATTACTCCAGCAACAGGATTTGCAAGATATAGTCTCAACGTTTGGTAGACTCGGACAGCGCATTAGGAATTCCTTTGCTCAATCACATTTTCATTAAATAATACTTTTATACTCTCAGGGAATAGCTCTGAGATATTTTCAGAACACATAAAACCTCCTCATGGCTTGCTGCCTATCATTCCTTGGAATAAGTTTGGCCATGTAACAGACTTAAAAAACTAGTTCTTTTTTCTTAGCAGCCCCTCCCGGCTGATAGATAGGTGTGAAACTGGAGACTTCTCGTTAAAATCACGTCACGGAAAGGGAATAGAAAACTGTCACAGATACAAAAATAGACCCCATGAGAATCTGAACGAATCATGTTCACGTAGACGAGCTGCTAATTACAATGTTCCAGACTGTTATAGTCTTATGGTGTGACTTTTCCATGTAATACAATATATTACCAATCATCCGCAGTGGATCAATCTCAAGCCTGTATTCCACTAAGTGACTTTGACTACTGAGAATGTGATATTTTCTAAATTTGTATTTGAAATATTACAGACACATACGCATGTTACAGACCATTTGTGAGATCATTCAAAATCCTTTTTAAATATATATGCATAGCCATTACTTCTACTGACGATTTTCAAAATTGGGAGTCAAATCGGCTAGTTGAATACAGCCTTCACTTGAAAGACCTAAAAAATCTAAAGTGTTGACAACCAGTCAGGCTACTGTCTGGATAATTCCTGGTAAAATACAATATATCAAATTAATCATAATTATTGTAATATATTCGTATAGGATTCACATGTACTTCAGAGATTGATATATTTGGTTAGAAGAGAAGGTTATTTTGGTCTTTAATGCAAAAGAACTATAATAATGTTGATATATTAATTTTAGGTAGTATAGAATCACAATATATCAAATGATAATAACTTAACAAAATAATCATTGGATGGTTATTAACTAAACTAAAGCCCCGGCTCCACTGTCCAACAGTCCCAACAGTCAAGTTGAATTGACTTGGCCTCAATCTTATAGATCATGGAGCCGGGATTATGACCAGGGTTACATTCCTTTGCTATGGCTGATCCGTTGGGTAGTACATCTTGAGATGACCAAGAGGTCGAACTCAATCGTCAGGTCTTAGGGTGATGAGGAGTAGCTTTATATATATTTTCTTTTACAATAACATATATTATATGGCCATAATAAAAGACAATTGAGTCGTAGCCTTGGATATGGTAGAGTTATTTTGCTAAGACAAGATAATCGGAGCCTCAGTGGCCCGTTGCACAATGAGTTTCGAAATGTTCAACGAAAATAATATTATTAACAAAACGTTTTGTTGTTACTTTTTTCGTAACAACAATAGTTTTGCAACATTTTTTTCTATATTTAGAATGCCCTCACAGATCTTTAACTTTTACTGAATTTTATCTCAATTTTTCCCTTTTTATATCAATTCACAGAGTTCAATTTCATTCATTAGAACCAGAGATTTTACTATTTTCGTAAAAACGAAAATTTTCGTAATAACGAAAAGGTTCGTCATGCTATCTTAACTTGATCCTCACAACAAAATTCTATTGTGCAACGGGCCACTGGTGCCTCTGTGAGCTTCGGCAGACTAGTTGAGTAGAGTAAGGCACTAGAGCTTGGGCTTTAGCTGGCCACCGGAAGCTCTCAGAAGCTCATACAAGAAATGTTTCAAGCAGACGACATTTCCTCGTGTCTCTTATATTAGGTTTGACAGGTTTGGCGCCATGTGACAATCTCCCTCAATCCAGGTACTGACGGATATGAGCGGCCCCACCTTAGGAGCACTCTCTAGCCAGATGTCTAGTCACCAGGAATAGATTAAATTATGCTGGCATCATGATGGAGATTGTATAATCTAAGTATGGCTTCATTTAGTTAGAGTGGGAAAAAATGATGACCAGAATTTAAGTAGAAAAGGCAAGGGAACATCGGATGCAATATTCGAAATGATGAAAATTGTTTATGATAATTGGAATCTAAATCTCTACACTACTGGGATTTTTATAGACTTTTCACGCGCATTTAATTCTTTGGATCAGAGCATACTCATTAGGAAACTTAAGGTGTATGGTTTTTCAGAAAAAGCTATGAAATTAACTAGTAATTATATAGTAAATAGGGAACAACTAACCACTATACAGGGCAACAGTTCTAGTTCAAAACCACTAACTTATGGTACCGCCCAGGGTTCAATTCTTGGCCCTTTATTCTTTATCATATATGTTAATGATATTTTCGAAATTTTCAGGGCAGAAAAGTCTTGTATCATGTATGCCGATGATACTTTATTAATAAGTAGTGGTACCTCTTTGTTATCATCGGTAAATGAATCCCAAGTAAATATGGATTCCCTAATGAACTGGTGTAATTTAAACAAGTTAACGGTTAATAGGGACAAAACTAAATTTATGGTAATATGCTCAAAAAAGGTTGATCAGGAAATAGGCCTGGTAAATGTGTTTGTAAACGGTGAACCCCTGAAGCAGGTTCACACGTATGAATACCTTGGTGTGCATCTGGATGACAGATTGGATATGCTTTCTCATGTTAATCATATATTTAAAAAGGTTCAAACAAAGTTATGTATCTTGGCCAAGATTAGAAAATTTATTGGCGTATCAACTGCTTTGAAAATTTATAAAACAATGATTCAATGCCATTTTGACTATGGAGATTTTTTAATTGATTCAAGTAATAATGATGCCATATATAAACTAGAAAGATTACATGAACGAGCAATGCGTATCATTGAAAATGTTTATTCCAAAATTCATCGGAGTGGTATACCAGAATTGTATAATAGGTACACATTGGAAAGCTTAAGGATAAGGAGGAAGCGAAATCTCCTAAAAATTATGTATAAGCAGACATCACAGGTATGTAACTTATACATACCTAAACATGATAAAATGTTGAGAAGCACCAAAAAGGTGAAAATGAAATGTAAATTCTCAAAATATACAAAGTACCAAAGAAGCCCCTATATTCGGGGGGTAAAGTTGTGGGATGATCTACCAGTAGAACTACAAGAGATGGTTGACTCAAATGCATTTAAAAATGCAATCAAAAAGCATTCGTTTATGTAACTTGAACGACAATGATTATTGTATAATATTGGATTGGTGTTGTATATTGATGTTATCCTTATAAGTATTTACTTATGTTACATATGTTTGGTTATGCAAAAATACAAAATCAACTCTGATGGAAGAACTTGTAACTACAGGAATTCAGAAATAAAAAAAAAAAAAAAAAAAAAAGTGTGTAATTATGGTCTTTCTATATTCGCCTAGCAGAGATGTCTTGTAATTCTATGTGTAAGGAGTTTGGGCGGGGGGGGGGGGGGATCTGGTTCCGATAGGTAAACTTTGGAAATTCTGTAAAATGTTTCTCATGGGTAGATATATATATATATATATATATATGTATATATATAATATATATTATATATATATGAAAACATATGACTTGTTTGGATAATAACCTCTTCTATGAATATGCCGAATATTGAATGCTCAAACCGTTTATTGCTGTGTTTATTATAATTGATTATTTCGACAGATATTAGGGATCTGACTTCATTAAACTGTTTCCTTCTATAATCTAATGTAAAAACAATTCTTTGTTCTGTAAACAAAATTGCTTAACAGAATATACCTTCTTATTGTTTATAACGTAGAAATGGTTTTGAAAAGTTAGGCATCATAATTTTAGAATAGCACAGGGAGACAAGAGGATAAGTTTGATTTGTAACCTGTTAAATGGCTTTATGAAAATGACTTGAATGACTTGAAAATATTGCTCAATCACGGGCGAGATTCATCATCTGTTAGGCGAATGGGGGAACAAGATTGAATAACGTGGACAAAATGCTCCCCCCCTCGCATGTTTTGGGTGAGTTGTGAGCCATGGTTAGGTAGACTATATATTAAAATGGCTGGTTATACCCTATATGGCACCCTCTCTCGTATGGCCTGGACTATTGAATAGAGCAAATGTCTTTGGGATTTGACCCACCAAAATTGCTGTCTTCAGGCATAAATAGCACGAGTATTATGGAATTCAAGTAAAGTTATTGTCGGTTATCATGGTTTTTTCTGTACCAATGGCTAACAATAGATTCTTAGAACCTGTTTTCAAAGTTATTTGAGTTTTTAGAATTTTGTCATATTTTGACATAACGTTGGTTTTGGCTCCCTTTAATGGCATAAGAATTATATCATTATTCTTATAAGAACAACAATTACAGTCATTTGAGGACGAGAAGGACGGAGGACAAGAATAATATTCATAGAATTAATGATAAGTTGGACTAAAACTGAAAATTAATGAATAAAACACAATTCTATGAAGAATTATAGGATTTATCTCTATTTGAAATATCTGAACTTCGCATAACATATCTGGGAAATTCTTTTATTCAGATTTTGCTCTTTGGTACACTAATATTCTGTAGTTACTATGAAATAACTGTAGCTAAAACCATCAGATAGAACAAGGACCCTTGGCTATAGGGACCAGTGCTTTACTATAGAGTCCTCCCCCTAATAGCGCTTGGCGCTCTGTCAGTCCTCTGCCTCCTAATTTCTCCCATAATCCTATTTGAGATGACGTCAGAATCAAGGCGGTATTACACTACACAACTTGGGCGTTGATATTGGCACAGTATGATAACTTTACAGACTATTTGCATACAGGAATGATATAATTGTTAAAATTTGCATTTTGGGGTATCTCACAAATGGAATGTTTTTCATGCTATTTGGAATGTTTAGACTTGGTTTACTGAAGTCTACACAAAAAGTTGATTTAAGAAATGTCCATCTCTATTTTTCACAAATCTACTTGTATCTCCCTAAACATAGAGCTTAAGATATAACTCCCTTGGAGCATCCTTTCTGTGTGCTGGGTCACATTTATAAGAAAAAGATGCCCGAATGGATCTGTCGTGTTTTGCGTAGTAATACATCAATACATCTGGTATATTTTCGCTGGTGATGCCTCAATGCATCTGGCGGGTGGAAAGGGTTAAAGTATCTAACTTCTCTAAGACTGTGGTGAGTCCTGCCTTTCTAGTGCCACCATTACCTGATTTAGGATCCCAATAAACGTGGTGACGTCATCAGAATATTGAGAGAGTTGAATTAGGCCCTCCTCTGTCAGCTGTACACCAGGGATACTTGGTAGTTTTGACGTTTTGCAGACATGGACACATGATCACCTTGTGGTGATTATCACGTGGTTATTAAATTATATAGAATAAATCTTAAATACATGTATTATTTTTTAGATTATAAAAATGTATTTAATGATTTATAAGACTGTCACATCTGAAATCGACAAAAACGTGATCTGAATATTCACTTAATGCTGATAATAATGATTGTAAATTCATCACCAATATGGCTCCAGTCCTTTTTTTGGGGGGGTGGGTGGGGGGGTGGGTGGGGGGGGGGGGTGATGGGATTTTTTTTTTTTTTTTTATATCTTTATTTATTCTGGCAAAAGTATTAGTACAAGTACTAGTTTTCATTACCCGCCAGGGTATAAATCCAGGGTCGATAAATTTCATTAAGATTTTACATTGGTATCCAGTTTGCTTTATACATACATTTTAAATTTCAATAATTGTGATAATCATAACATAGAATATCACTTAGCAGTTCTCACCAAATTTTTTAAATAACAGACATACTATAAGGCATAGCATAATATAGCCAATTTCAACACACCTGTAATTTAGCTAGGGTTACAGATAATAATAATACAAAGTTTTTTAACATGCCATACTAAGTATTTGTTATATTACACATTTTCAAAGCCCAAGGCATTCATTAATATGTATAAGTAGTTTCGAGCCAAGATTTAATTCTCCTTTTAAATTCATCAAAGTCATCAATTTTCCTAAGGTCAGCACTTAATCCATTCCAATCAACTGCACCCCTGTAAAATATACAATTTTTATATTTTTCAAGTTTGGGTCTTAACACTTTTAATACAATTGCATCATGTAATCTAGTGTTATGGACAGCCACTACTTGTAAATTATGCCTTTGTTTATAAATATATTTTCTTAGGTTTCCAGTTCTTTTAAATTGTAACCGTGGAATCGAACATATATTATGCAATTCATCCTTAGATAAGTAGCCTTGACCATTTATACAAATACGCAATCCTCGATTTTGACATTTCTGCAATTTACTCAGTTTACTATCTGTGCCTCCTGCATAGATAATATCCCCAGAGTCAAACAGGGGACCAATCATTGACTTATAAATTCAAATAGCAGTATGCACGTCAATATATTGTCTAATCTTTGACAGCAAGTATATTTTATGAGTCACAGTTTTTGTACAATAATCAATATGCTTATTAAAAGTCAAAGTAGAATCAATATATACACCAAGGTATTTATAGAAAGCAACTCGATCTAGTTTTGTACCATTCAAATAAAAATGTACATCCAGCAATTTTTTCACTTTCGACCTCGTACCATACACAACATATTTAGTTTTTTTACAATTGACAGTCAATTTGTTCTGGACACACCATCCATAGAATTTATCGATATCCGGTTGTAACTTATTTACAATATCACATTTATTCACACTAGAAAAATAAATGACTGTATCATTTGCATAAAGCATGTGTTTGGAGTTTGTTAATATACTTGAACAATCATTTACATAAATCAGAAATAGCAAAGGGCCTAAAACCGACCCTTGTGGTACCCCACAACCAATAGAAGCTTCACCTGATATTTTGTTATTAACCGCTGTAATTTGTTTACGATTAGACAAATAATTTTTAATCCAAAAGTAGAGGTTTCCTGTGATCCCAATTTTTAATAATTTTTTTAGTAAGATACAATGATCAACAGTATCAAATGCTTTCTTTAGATCAAAATATATTGCAATAGTAAACATTTTATTATTAACAGCCTCATACAGATCATTCGTAAATTTAGCAATGGTATCAGTAGTTGAATGTGCTGGACGAAAACCACCCTGATGTTTGTCTAAAATATCACAGTCACTTAGGTGTTTATAGATTTTTGTATGCACAATTTTTTCCAAAATTTTACAAGGCAAAGGCAATTGCGATATTGGGCGTAAATTATTAACATCAAGACTATTTCCCTCTTTCCTTAGTGGGGTGACCTGTGCTATCTTCCATACATTTGGAACTTCATTTGTAATCATCGATGTATTAAAAATCCGTGCCAATTTTTCAGGAAAATTAACAAAGACATCTTTGAATACAGTACTAGATAGATTGTCAAGTGCTGATGACTTATTCACATTTATATCTTTTAGAAAAGTCAAAACCATTTCCGAATCAATTTCAAAATCCTCCACATTAGTTAGGTTTTCAATGCCAGTATAAGTCCATGGTTCACGGTGAACATCACCCAATTTTTCTCCTATAGTAGCAAAATAATTATTTATATAGTCAGGAATATCGTCATTAGGAAGAATCTCACCAGTTTCATGGTTGACAAGGGTAATTTTATCTCCGGTATTATTTTTATTTGGTAAAACTCGACTTAAACTGCGCCAAATTTTTTTTGAATCTTTGATATTTAATTCTAATTCATTAATAATAAAATCTTTTTTTAAATTTCTGACATCCCTGACACATTCATTCCTAAGGCGTCTAGCAGTAGCCATGTCTTCATCAGAATGACTACGTTTGGATTTTTTCCGGGCTCTATCTCTATCTTTAAATTTTTCTATCATTTCCCTAGTCATCCATGGTTCACTAACAGTCCTAACCCTAAACTCTTTCAATGGACACATCCTATAAATTTCAGCTAAAATTCTATTATACAACAATTTCCACATTTCATTCACATCCTCAGTATTCTCAAACATATCCCAATTTAATTCGCTTAGCCTATCACATAATTGTTGTTTGTCATAGTTTTTATATGATCTACCAATAAACAGGCTTTTCGGGATTTTGACTTGTTGTTTTTTCCTAGTGCACATGA
Organism: Lepidonotus clava; assembly: GCA_936440205.1. Lineage (NCBI taxonomy): Eukaryota > Metazoa > Annelida > Polychaeta > Phyllodocida > Polynoidae > Lepidonotus > Lepidonotus clava. The sequence continues at coordinate 15,771,032 of OW387138.1, forward strand.
TCATTTCATGATCACTTAAATTCAAATTAGCCACTCTGGCTTGTTTAACTACAGTACAATTTGTTAAAATCAAATCTATACAACTATTCTTATTCTCAGAATATCTAGTCGGTTCCAATATCAACTGGTCTAGACCCCAATTTCTAGTATTTGTTTTCAATAACTTAGTATTTTTACAGAGTCTATCTAGCCAGTCAATATTGAAATCACCCAGAATAAAAATATCAACTTTATTGTAATCAAATTTATCTAAACAAGATTCAATCATATTCAGGGCCACTTCAACATTCCCAGTTGGTGGTTGATATAAGGTTCCGATAATAAAATTTTTACAGTTTTTATTTATAACTTCAACCCACATAATTTCTATATCCTCCGTGGAGTTATTTAAGTGTGACCATTTGTTTGCTTCTATATCAGTTTCTATACTTGTATAGATACATACACCACCTCCCTTTTTTATATTGGATTGACCTTGTTCCAGCCAAGATCTATCACATCTAAGTAGATTATATCCGGGTATATTCAAAAAACTATTAGGAATATTATTAGACAGCCAGGTTTCTGATAAAGTCAGGATTGGTAGTCGTTCTAGGCTAAGTACATGGTTTTTTAACATATCAATTTTTGGGAAGAGACTTCTTATGTTTAAATGAGCTATATGAAAGCCTTTTTGGGCAAATAAAATATCATCTGTCATCAAGAGTAATGGCAAAATACCTATTCCTTCCCACTGGCATAATACAAGTGCTAGTAGATACAGAAATAATATTTATGGTATCTGGTTTGTTGCAACTAAGGCTACCAGAAGTTTTCACCTCATAGTTGGTCAAGTGAGACATGGCTCATCGCATTTATATAGCACTCTGTTCATTCTAGTGATACACTATATCAGCATAAAATGTAAATAATCATAATATTGACATTAATGTATACAGACAGATGTCTTACACGGATATATCAAAACCAAATTTATCAAACAAATTAGAATTTTTTTTTATCCGTGCTCCACAACAACACTTATATTACAAAATCAAACATATGACAAATAAGCATACAAACGTTGTTACTACTCTATTTATCTCTCCATACTGGGATGAGATAAATAGTAAATTGAATAATTAGTCAAGCTGTCCCTCCATACTTGGATTGGGCAGGTTGAACTATAATTACATTACATATCTATCAGCCGATTAAGTGGCTTCCATTTACTGTATGTTCAAACAAAATCCCAGCACCTCTCCATACTTGGATAAGGTGTTGGTATAGGTTTACTCCTTCCATGTGCAGTTTTTTAATATAGCATGGGCAAAATAATCCTTCCACAACATAACAGTTTCCTGTGTTGGGTGTAGACCATCGTGTAATCTTTTGTACTTTTGATGATGTCTCTTGTGGATCACACAGTGTACAGTTGTACCAAGACACGGGCTCAGGGCATCGATATCTGTATTTAGGGAATTTATAGCATGATTTACACAGTACATTGCCTCATCGATAATCTCCTGGCTATATATTTGTGTGTCCTTTTCCTTGTTGTTCATGTCTAAATTTATCCCGACAAGGTGACATATAATTGGTCTGTGTGCTATTCTGAACAAGTCATTCCGAGCCCCATATAACCGATCAAAGATAGTGTTGACAAGGTGACCACAATCATCGAAAGCAGCTGTTACTCTTCAAGATTTGTGAAGTACAGACAAGTCGTTGACCCCTCCGAAGAAATATATATAGTCAAATTTACAACTTGAGTCACCATAAAGATCCAAGGCATAGTTTATCAGTCCTTTTACATCAGCTCCTCTTTTGTAGATGAGATTTATTTCGATTTGGATATCAGGTGCCCTTCGTCTCACTTCTTCACGTATCGGGTCCAACAGGCTTCGTCCTCGTGAGTCGGCAATAATCAGAATACGGTGGATTAAATCCTCCATGACAGTATACCACTGGTAATCAGGATATCAGTGACAAAATATCTCCTCCTTGAAGGGCAGTATCACGTACAAGCTCGATGAATTTACCAAGTTTGTTTTGGCCAGGGCCGTCGCCATGTTTGATTGTGGAGGCCTGCGCGAGGTTAAGTCCAATTCCCCAAGTTTTAGAACGCGTCGCCTCATAAATATGCCCTTTCGTTTGTTTCAATTTTTCTAAGAGCTTGGGGTTCTGCGAGAATTTCAATACAACTCCCTTTTTCACGATTTTATCTTCCAAGTCATCCCAGGAATTATCAGCTTTGATTTGTTTTCCTATACGAACCATATCGTAGGGATTCTTGGCATCGCGCACTTTCCTTTCCGCCTGCTTGTCACCGGCTTGCTTCGCTTTGGATGTCACTATGTATTGCTCCACGCATGAATAACCAGGGTTGTCCACTACAAGTTGGCACTCTGCCAGGTTTGAGAGATAAGCATGATGCCCCTGAAATGCTATGCCGTCAGTTGTCGAAACAATTTTAGCATCTTCCAGACTGATACCATCAGGTAGGTCATGTATTTCATCTTACGAATATCTCTTATCGTCAATAACTACCGCGTTCCCCCGTTGTTGAGCCCGGTGTCCTTTGGCTCTAGCAGACGCCGCTACACTTCTCAGGTCCCGCTGCTTGTTCGCGGCCTCGTCAGTTAAATCATCATTAATAGAAACATGCTTCCATTTTTCATCATCCTTGAGAGTTTTAATATTTTTGAACAGTTCTTGTTTTGTAAGGCTTGATAAGAATCTAACCTTAACTGCACGTGCCTTCTTTGTTTGTTTTTGGTATGATCCTAGCCGATAGATATTTGACACTGTGGTGGGTGACAGCTGCACTCCACGTGTTGACAGTAGTTCTCCTACCGCTTCTTTTGTTTTGTGGAAAGGTGCCTCGTCAATACCATCAATTATGATATTATATCTCCTAGTCTCCTCCTCCAAATTTGTGAATCGCTTACTCGTTTTTTCGACCTCAAATAATCTTTGACGTAGGAGTAGATGTTCTTCGTGCATATCGGAGATTTCACTAACCAGACCTTGTAGTTTGGTTTCTGTTGACAGCGTTCTAGATTCTATACCGGCCATGTTACTTTTAAAAGATTCCATGTTCTCAGCATATTCCTTGATGTGTTGATCCAGTTTCTCAGTGTTCTCCTTGACATTATTCTCAATGCGAGTTAATTTTTCTTCTATGCGTTTGTTTCCCTCCTGGTTCTTTTTGAACTCTGCGAGTAAGTCATCAAGGGTTGTCACAGTCGCCATTTTCTTCTCCGTATCTCCGAGGTGGGCACTCTCCAGCTGTTTAGTTGTTTTTTCGTTTGATCTTGTCCTTTTGGCTATCGTCGACATTTAGTACACTATCACATAACATTCATATTGGTTTTCCCAGAATCGTAGTGTTTTACAGGTACTCAATCCCCCATAAAATACCAGAAATCCCAGGAGCACCACAACGTGCGTGTGAGTCAGCCAGACATTATATCCAAAAAAATGTTATCGGCATAGCGTCTATAAACGTGTTATTGAAGGGTACAATTAATCATGAATGCTCAGGGGACGATCAAATAGGTGTTACTTATTTCTTTCAAACCTCTGAAATCTAACCTTTACCTCCAAAATTAAAAAAAAGGAAGGAATAGTGAATAAGGAGCAGTACGTATTGATACATTAATTCATTATAGTGGAAATACATACTGCTGATGAGTCAATGAAACTGATAGAATATCAACCGCCGCATATATAGATATATTTATAAATTACTATGCTCCTAAGATACGTGTATAAAAGGCGGCCAAAATGAATTTGTTTAACAAGGTTTATAATACCCACATTTATCATTCTCTATAAAGCTTGCCTTCATCAAAGGGTGAACTAACTGTATGGGGCTCCTTATGAGTATCTGTAACTTTATGTAACAGAAAAAACAACAAAACGAAATAAAGATAGTGAGGAAGAAACTCAGTTTTTGTAACCATGATCTAATCCTGACCACTCAGAACACAAAAGGCTTATATAAGGTTAGAAAAAACAGAACGTTAACTTTGTCAAGTAAAGCATAGTATTGCTACTGGGACATTTTCCAAGTAGCTCTACCTTCGAGAGATAGGTGGACACCTAAAACACATCTAGAATACATTAGGGGGGTATCATTTTTGCGTTTTAGAGAGTAGTCGAGCCCATTAGCACAGTAACCACTTCCGAGAAATTCCTAGAATAGAGGAGTCTTAGGATGTCCTATAATAATTATAGTCCGATCAGAAACATTGCACTGAGAAAGGGTGACTTTAAAAGTTATGGAAAAGGGCATTTTTTTCAAACAGCCATAAGTTTGTAGATAAATGAGATACATTGCTACTTTATATATCATAGGATCAAGAATAAATTAAACAATCAATCTGGATGGGTATCACAAAACATATCATAGAATGAAGACATTCTATTTAGAACTAAAGTCTGAAAAATGGAAAAACTTTTACAATAAAGTGGTATCATCTGATTTCAGGCTCTATAGAAAGAATGTAATATTTGTGATATGTCAAAATCAATACATTTAGCACATCTTACATCACTTTAAGATTACAATGGTATATAATGTTAGTGGATGTTATGTATAGTTATAATTCTATAGCTAAATCTGTAAAAATTCAATATGGTCAAAAAGTGCAAAAATTGATGATTTTCATAGCTTCCCTATGGGGATTTACTATATGAATTGGTCATTAAGTGTGTTAATGTATGATTTGAAAGGTCTTTTTAGCATCAAATCATGAAAAACTGGCCTATGATGTTCTATGACCACTTGAAATGAACACCACAATGTCTTCTACATCCTCAGCCATCCAATAAATGAATTTAGAGTTCCTATGATGTGTTTTACATGATTTATAAATGGCTGTAAAAGGACAAAAAAGTCAACCTTTCTTAGCACATGGATCTATAGATAAGAGCATGGATGATCACTAGTATTTTGGGAGATTCAGTCGAGGTTTTCACAAACAGTATGATCAATTTAAGGATGACAGGTTAAAACATAACAAAGGGCAGTAGGTTACAATACCAACTCTCTGCCAGATGATACAAATCAGATGTACTTCTCCAAAGGCGCAGGCAATACAACTGACATCAGTGCAAGGCTTGAGGATTATTGAGATAGTTTAACAACCTGGGGTAAAGCTTCCTTTTACTCATGCAAACTGCTATGTGAATACCAAGTTTATTACCGACAGAATACAAGAAAAATGATGAATAAAAGTCACCAAAATATGTTCACTGCATTGTGTGTACCAGACTTAAGGCCAAACAGCCTGTAATAACCCTGCATCTCCATTATCAGGTGAAAAGAGATTAGCTCTCTCTAGTGGCTACAAGAAGCCTGAATCTTTCATGACTGTCTCTGTGACACTGCATAACATAGTGCGAAGGTATTTTGGATATTTCATGAGAACTGGAGGGGCCTGGACGGATATACAGCTCAGAGGTTGGAGGGTAAAACTATTCTAATAAAAGCTGTTTTCCACATCCTGTAAATACATACTGCTGACAATGATGCAATAAAATGTTTCCATTGGAATACTTGAGTGACATCTTCTATGCGGAGTAAAAACTGTTGTGAAAGTGAGTTCTGCCAATCCATATTTTAAACATCAGCTGCTGGGACACAATCATGAAGGATGTTTTAGCAACAATTTTATATCATCTTATGTTATCGATAACCAGCAAGAAAGGCACTTTTGGTGTATTGGACGCAGTTGTAAAGCTGAAACACTGATAGATGGAGATATTTAATAGATGCGTGATTTGAATTGTAGTTTTCATAGGATAATGCTCAGACAAATATAAGTTGGATCTATCTGTACTTTTTAGGAAAATCTAGTGAACTATAAGCTATTTTTCCACAAGGTAACTTTTAGGAAATTGCCAGTTGGGATATGGGTGTTATTTTCTCTTAAAAGGTATGCATATTTTCCCGTCATATTGCTAGTAAAAACTTAGAAATCTCATTTCTGGTTGTTTACTTTCACACATAATATTTCATTCCCAAAAGGGGTTATTTCTACGCTTTAATATATTAATAAATAATCAATGCCCTTAAGAATGCTATCAAATGATCATAACATTTTAGTCAGGAAAGGATAGATTTTTTAAGCCTAACAGTGAATTAAAAGAATACCCTTTTGATTTGTATGTAATAGGTGAATAGACCACATCATTAGAAAGGAAGATATTACAGCTTTTAGGAGAATGGTTTCTGGTCACAGTACTCTGATCATCGGACAATAAAGATGGTCAAAACAATGTGAGACATTAGAAAACCAACAAGTAATCTGCAAATGTATAGTAATAATTCTCATGTTTCATTCTTTTATTTTCTTTTAGAATGTTCCGGTTTGTACATATATAAACCACTGCTGGGTGGGAGGACTCTTTGGCCCGTTACCAATTTTGAGTACACGTCTATGTTTGGGAAATTTTGGGGGAAAGTTAACTTGGCCTGACCTAGATATGCACATTGTAATTAAAATTACCTGTTTGTAAATTCCCATGGAAATTCCAGTTGTTAAGGTGTGACTGAAATGGAACTCTTCCTCTGGGTAAGCATGTACATCTCAATGTACATTACAAGGGTAGAAAATGTTGCATAAAGGCCATATTCCACTGTGCGGCGTTTTGCTTGCGGTGGGCAATTAACATGCGGTGTTTGAACCCACCACTAGTGAAATAAACCACTGCATGATGGAATATAGGATTTCACTTGCGGTGGCTCTTGCTGTGAGCCACTGCAAGTGAGCCACCGCAAGTGATTTATATAGGTTTTCTATTGAATGCTTGCGGTGCCAGAAACGAACATGTTCGTTTCTGAAAAGCAAACTACTTGCGGTGGCTAAAAAGACCACCGCTAGTGACCACCCACAGCATAGTGGAATATGGCCTTTATTCTTTTTTTGTGTGCATATATTTTATTCAGTAACAAACATCAGAGTTGCCTCTGTTCTTCAGTTCATTATCAGTGTTTGTGTCTCTTCTCATCTTAGATCTGTTATAATATACCCCTTTTAACCACTCCCAATTATGCATACACAAATATATGTGTACATGGATATGGTTTACAGACGCACTAGGCGAATTTGGCTAACTTGGCAGACTGATTGGTGCTAAATTTGGCCGATTATTCAAATAGAATCGGCCAAATTTTAGCTCTGATTCAGATCACCAGTTAGTATGTAATATTGAAATATACATGTTTGATATGAATCAGTGCTAAAATTGACTGACTATTCTAGTCAATTTGGACGATTTTATTGCCGATGAGTCATCTGACTTCGGTTAAATTTGCCTCATGGTTATGAGGCTTAATTCGCATGCATACCTGCCACCCCAACTAGGTTATGCTCCAATACTGACTCTAATAATTTATAGATTATGCTACTGATTGGTATTTATCATCTGTATCATCTTTATAGCATTTACCTCTGTTTTATTAACGCTGCATAACCACTAGGGGGGGTATAGACGGGGGGTCCCATGTCAGTTGTCAAATTTAAGAAATGGCCCCGTCGCATGTCAGTAAACCTCAATTTTTCCCAATGTCCCATGTCAAATTTAAGAAATGGCCATATCGCATGTCCATATCTCTATAAAGCTCCTGTCTCATGTCGAATTTAAGAACAGGGCAATGTCATTTGTCACTAAATTGCCATGGTGCCTGTGAAATTTAAAAATGGCTGTGTTGCTGTGTCGAATTTAAGAAAAGGCCATGTTGCACTGTCAATTTTAAGGGTCTGCACCCCCACTAGGCACATTCTAGCCTCAATAACAAGTTCGCTACTGTTCCACTTCCGGTAGAATTGATATTAAAATACCAGAACTTCTATATATACTCTGATCAGCGAACATTTGCAAGCTATTTCAGCCATGACTTCAATGCATTTTTCACTTCTGCTTTTGGCACTGATTCACATACCGTCTGGACGATTCTGCACCTTTACATCGTTGGTAGATCTAGCTAGCTTTAAAATACCAAACTTGCACAATATTTCTGATAGGCTGAATAATTGGCCAACTATTTAAGCACTGATTAGTTGGCTTTAATGAAATGGCCTTGTGAGTATGCACTTTGACTATGTATACCTTGTGCCTTACCTCATTATATCTAATACACTAAGCATTCCAGGATCTCCCTTGTCATGTCATTAATTCTAGTATCAATCACAAAAATAAAGCCCACTCAGAAACATTTTGCAAAAAAATGAATTGAAAATATAAAAGAAATAGGTGTTGGAGTATCTAGTTTCTTATTCAGAACTCTCATGCTTCATACAAAAAACTGTGGTACTATGCTCAGTTCCAAGTATGCAGATATTCTGTTTGTATTTAGGTTTCCATTGCCATCTCCCATAAACTATAGTTATTTTCCTCCTTCTTGGACCTGCTATGAGTGACAAATTCTCTTTTTCTACAGTGATGAATGTTCTTTTGATTTTCTATGCAAACCACGATCTCCCTAGACACAAGTTGGAATGCCTGTTGCACAGCTATGTGTTCTGTAGGCTATACAGATTAGCATAAAAAGGAGAGAGACCATTTTCTGGGGTGCTGGATACCAGCAATATGTTATCAGTGCAAACACTGGGAACCAGTGGTTGAGTATGTTCCTGGTGACGAACAAAATCTGTCGCCAAAGAAAATCTGAGATGATTATTGTGACTATCCCCAATATGTTTTGAAGGTATCATGGACAAAATTATCTTGGACAACAGTTACTAATGCAAATAATTATAGTAAAAACTAATTCATAATCTTTTTAAATGCACTGTTGTCATCATACCTATGTTTTGCAATATTATCATTTAACTCTTTTTGTCACTGTATTTTCCAATATTACTGCAGAGTGTTGTGATAAAATTGCTGATTTTCTTTGGTCACCTTCTAAGTATGAACTTTTAATTAATGTTCTGCATCCATAAGGCCAGAAAAGAAAGGTGTTCCTTTTTAGTACCCCCTTGTCTATGTTTATCTTTCATTCATTGGGGTTATGGTATGCATCATAATTTAGATATCTTCAATAACGGGTAAAAGTCTCTTGCCTTTGTGTTAAATCAAAAGAAAATTGTTCACCCCTCCTCAAAGATGCCAAGTTCTGACAATGAATAATTCCCTACCATGAGTAAAACAAGTTCACACAGTATAGACTATTGGTATGGTTTTAATATGTCCAGGTACAAGCAAATTAATTAAAAGGATTATGCAATACTAACGGTGCTTGACGTATCATTAGTTGTGATTAAATTGCTAAGATACTTCAATAAGCAACTGAATACAAATACCTTCTCAAAGATGCCAAGTTCTTACAACGAATAATTCCCTTCAATGAGTAAAACAAGGTCACACAGTATAGACTATTGATATGGTTTTACTCTGTCCAGGTACAATTAAATTAATGAAGGTTATGCTACACTAATATTGTTAGATGGATCATTAGTTGTGATTAAAATGCTAAGACACTTCAATAAAAAATACAGATACAATTAAAATACCATTAACAAGTCCACCGTGTAGCAACGGTCACATTGCCTGGCAGACCCAAAAAGACTGATGGCAAGCTTATTTTACAGTGGCACCATCACACATGCCAAGTGACAGAAAAATAATCAAGATAGTTTGAACTAAACTGCTTGGCCTCTGTAAATGTTCAAGGGTGTAAATTCTGCTCCAGAGCCACGAGGGTCATCTGCTAAGTAGTATCTCAGTTTTTTCCAGAACCATCTCTCTCCATAGACAAGGTAGGCTCCTGTGTTCAGGTAAAGCTTGACGTCAGACTCAAGGCGTGCCTTCAGATTGATATCTGTGAGAATGATGATCAGCCTCATTTGTTTGTCTTTAAGTACCTACAATAAAACAGAAGGAAAGAATGATAGTGAGATGTTTCACTTGTAACATCTGAACCATAAGATATTTGAAGATATTCAATGAATGTATTTTTTAAAGATATAGAGATAAGGTTTTGTAGCTATATCCAACTCAGTGACAGTTTAGTTGGATAACAGTATTTATTACTGATGAATCTGATCATAACGACCTTGGTGTTATTAACATAATTATTCAGACACTTTTTACAGTCTTATTGTTTTAAAAAAAGTGTACAGAATTAGAGAACCTCAATCTTTTGAACTATTCATAATTACATTAATGTATTTGGAATATCAGATAGGGGTTTCTAATGATATGCATTTCAGAAGTATCTATTTATTGTTAGATCCACACCATGTTAATGTGCTACTATGTAATTATATCATAATTATACTGTAGGACATTAATATATACAAACACATGTTCAGAAAATTAATAAAATCAGTGATGAGACTAATAATGGCTGAGAACTGCTCAAAAATAAACTGAGAACATGACAACCATGAATATGATTTTGCCTGTCTTGCAAATTATTCATTATTATAATTCAGAATTAAACAATCAGTATTTTAAAAATGTAAACAACAGGTACTTCAAATACCTCAGATCTCCTACCTGAAAAAGGGCCACTTGAAAGTCATACTGGCACCAGGGGGACTCAAAGTAATTTTCAGATACCACAAGTATGGTGCGTTTGCTCTGCTCGACAGATGCTATTGTGGTATCGGTGATACACTCTCCTCCAGGCCAATCACGACTCTTCACAAGTACCTGGAAAATAAACATGGCATAAATGATAGATCTTGGAAAATATCTTACCTTAATCCTTAATTTACATAGCGATAATTATACTATAGATATCAAATACATCTAAGGATAGAAAATATTTCTATCACTTTTGAAAGTCAATGAATTACAATCCTGTAACAGCAAAAGTGGTATACCTGTGTAAGTTGGATAATGATTCAAATGTTTAACTTCTTTAGAATTTCACTGGATGTATAAAATGGAACTTACACTTACAACAGTACCAAATCTATTATAGACAGGTTGATAATTGTGAAAATTAAAACAGGTTTCATTTTTTTTAACTTTCATCAGGATGTTGTACTACACACATTATTAACAAATGCAACTGATCATGTTCCTTGATAAATTTACCAAATCTGTATTTCATATATAAAAAATACTGTTATTTCTACCAAATTGATTTTTTGGATAAACATTGCATTTTCTTGAGCTTGCAAATGCCTCACCTTGTATTGCTTTTCTCCTTGTTCCAATTCTGGTAATAGATTAGTGACAACAAACATATCATCATCCCAGGCATATGCTATGAAGACATCATAAGGTTTATCCTCATTGTCCTTGGTTTCATGATGACAGCATGTACCAAGCTGATTATAAGCCCATACTTTTAGCAGGAATTGCAACCTAAATACTGTTATCACTAAACATACTATAAATACACACCCTGATGTTATGGATGCTACAACTGGCACTGAAACAATATTTCTATGTTCAATAACCTGTAGAAAAGTGTCATTATGGCAGTGTGAAAAATCAATGTCAAGTACTGGCTTTATGATAAAACTGGCATTAACAGTATGTGACTCAATAAAGGCATTTGTTGAATTACCACCATAACCTCCATAGTTGGAATATTGACATAATATTGGTTGGGAATGCGCTAGTATATTCCAGTTATGTCGGAGAAAGTTCTGAAATTCATGACCGAAGGTACAATTGCACTCCCATGGATTACCATACAGTGAAAGATGTCTGAGATATGGCATGTGGTCAAAAATGGTCAAGTCAAGAGCTCTCAAACGGTTATCATGCAGAGTTAACACTTCAATAAGGGAATAGTTTCCAAAGTCAATATCTTCAATTAGGTGGATGTTATTATTATCTAGAAATAACTTGTTTAGGTGATTTCTGCTGCCTTCCTCAAATATTAGTTTTTCCAATACTTCAATTTGGTTATGATTCAGCATGATCTCAGTGGCATACTTAGGTAAGTTATGTGGCATAGCAGTCAGGTTTCTGGCTGTACAAAACACAACATTTCTTTTATATAATGTATTTTTGTAACAAGCACAGATTTTGTAACAAGGTGAACTGCATGAGTTGTTTTCTTGATGCGAACATCCAGAATGATCATCAACTTCATAGGGACACAGAAAGTCTGTCACCGGCAAAGATCCCAATGATGATTTTTTTGTCAAATTAGGATAAAAGTTGCAATAAACCTTATCGAGGTCTGGGACCTGGAAAAAAAATTCTGTGGTCAGGATGTTTTGTTCTAAGATATAATTGAATCAAGTGTTACTGTAGAATTCTATTACTAGTTATCATAAATAAATTATTAAGAGAAGTGCTATTTCAGACTAAGGTGTATAAAGGTTTGCCTCACAATGGCTAAGCCAGTGCTGATTTCTAAACAGATGGCTAATATTTTCCCACAATAAAAGAGGAAATTCATAAATTAGTGACACTCACAACTGATTTTTTTGAAAACGTAAAGTGGTATTGTCCGTTTAGTCAAGAGCCATATGCTCCAACATAGGAAACTGACAAAGTAAAATATTTGCTTTCTAGGTCTATAGTTACATAATTATAGATGTCAATGTATATCATTTAAATAATGTGGTGGAAGCCAAGCTTTACATAATATGTTTATTAAATGATTCGCTTTTAATTCATTGAAATACATTGGAAAATAATTGTTGTAGTTAGCCAGTTGTATAATCTCTTGTCAAAATACGAAATTGGCTTTTCACATAAAGACACAACTTTTGTTATTTGTTTAATATAAGATGTTCATTGGACATAGATTTAATAATAAGAATGATAATCTGATACCTTAATTAACGTAACATTTTCAGAGCCCTTCACCCACAGATCAATTTGATGTGCTGTTTCATGAGGATAACGCTCATGAAAAACGTTCCTGTAAAATCCTTCCAAGGTTCTGTATAAAAAGAACAATAAAAGGCCTATATTATATCAAAGTATTAGAAATTAGTTTTTGTTTAGAACTGCAGTCTGTGAGAAAGACACTATTTGATTTCTCACTGAATTATATATCTTTAATTCAAAGCTACCTGATTGTTCAGGAGGAGGAATGTGAGTGGCCATGGCTTCAGATTGGTTTTGGCTGATGATGAGTTTAGTCACCTGACAAACTGTGTTAACCCTTTCCATCCTCAGTGACCGGGGGGGGGGGGGGGGGCAGGATGGTGTAGTGGATAGTGTCCTCTCCTCATATGTGAGAGGCGGGGGTTCATGTCTGGACTGTGCCTGTGACACCACTTTGCCTTGCCGTCATTTCGATACCCACAGATTTGATCATTGACCTGTAGTCAAAAACCAGAGTTGGTCTTGATATAGGCGAAAAATTGCTGAGAAGACCTTTAACTCCAATACATCATCATCATCATCCATGGCAACCAGTGCTACTTTAGTGTCACTAGTGACGGAGAATGGAAAAGGTTAACAGCAACTTTAGTTGGTATGTGGCCTTCTGTTAGTCACTGGGGACCTGGCTTGTAGCACTATCCCACTTGGCTAATTAACACTACTGACAAGTGATTTATTCAGCTGACGAAGGTGAAGGTAGGTTTCCACAGAACAACACACCAGGCAAACAGGGACCTTGTTGGCTGATAAACTAATTATTATCTCCTACACCACTTAATCAAACATCACAGTAACTAGAGTGATGGTTATCCATCAGCACGGAGCTGTTTTGTGATTAGTCACCAGCAACTTAAGTTGGTTGGTAGCCGACTCTGCTATTTCAGTCACTGCTGACTAATGGGATGCCAACCCAAAAAAAATCTCGATATTTCATCATCACAATACATTTAAATACCAAAGATCACTAGATTTGTGATCGTGGGATATCATTGAGCCATGATACTTCATAGATTTTTCTTTAGATTTTTTTCAACTTTTTCTAATCCCAAATTGTTCCAATGTCCTTCAGACACATATTTTATATGAATTCACACATATTGTGAATGGTTTTGTTATGATTTTTCACAAAACTTGTAAGTCCAAAATGTATCATGGATGTTTTCTGGATGGGATTTTTGTATCGTGTCCTGACACCACAATAAATTTTGATGTATCGTGGCTGTTTTCTGGTTGGCACCCCTGAAATTAGCAATTTGCCCAAAATAATGCTCACTGTAATATGAAGGTTATGTCTTTCTCTCTCTATTAGGAATTATAATCTAAAGGACTACTTCTTTCATGAATTGGTAAGGTCTCTGCCTTCTCATGGATCTGATAAAAATGAGTGCAATTCCTTTGTTGTTAAAATTCCTCAAGCAAGTGGATTAGCAGACTAAATGGTTTGGTTATTTACTTGAAAGAAAGCATAAAATTTTGGGTGGAGCAGAGTCTATGGCAAGCCGGATGGGTAAAATATGAAAAACACTTTGATCCCCACTGGAAAACACTGTTTTCCAATAGTAAATATGGTTTCCAGCCAGGAAACATTGTTTTTCCAATTTTACTCATTTGCCTTGCCATAAGAGTCGCTATTGATAGTGTGATGAATCCATTGATACAAAGTTTGACAGCCTAGAAATCCTAGAGTTATGGAGGATCAAACACTAATTGTATGCTGAAGTCATTAACTGGTTGTTTGTGCACCGATTATTGTTGTATATTTGTCATTATTCAGTCGTTGCAATTAAATAATGGGTGTGTGTAGTACAGCACAAGAGTTTCATGTGATGGCATGAGAAGTACTGCTGATTAAGAGCAAATGTTAATGAGTAGCACAAAAAACATGTAACCAGAAATGACCCTGCACAAGTTCAAGCAGACCATGTGATCAGTGTTAACCAATGAAATTTAAGGTCGTGGATACATAAGTAGTAATGCAGAAAACTGTCCCTTTATGGTCCTTAATGTGTCAACACCTCTTCCTTCTTTAGTCTGAACCACCTCAGGACTTAGAATTGGTAGAGCAAAAAAGGAACAAAGAAAGGGAGAATGTCTTTAGTGCATAGTTTAGGCTAATTGATGTTTGGACTTAGACAAATTCTGGCTAGTTTGGCAAGAGAACAGGGTGAATGGCACGATTAGGGGATAACACAAATCTACCAGCAGGCAGGAGGAACGAGATGTCGGGCGGATGGCCAACAAGCTACCACCCTTCTTTTATCGGCAATGGCCCAGTATCCTTGTCCCAGAGTGGAACCCCAGTAAGACAGTAGTCAGCCCCTCATGAAGTGTAACCTACACTTAGGCCCATGAGGCATAGCCTTCTCCATTCTCCCCCTTAGTTATTAGAATCCATTAGTCCCTTCAGTGACACACCATTCAGCCCATCCTCTTGCGCAAGGCACAACTCTGAGAAGCCTGACTAGCCTTGTGTCCTCATGCTCGGTCTGCAGCCCTGTGCCTGAGCCCGAGCTATGGACAAGGGACCTGAGGTATGGAAAAGGGACCCACACTATGTCTCCATTCTATCATTTTCTGAGGAAAACTACCAAGTACCACCTACAAATTATAGGAAAGCTCCTGCTCCAAGACAGCATTTCTCCACAGACTGACTGGATGGCAGGTTGTTTTCTTAAGATCCAAGGTGGACACCCCCTCTCAGTGCTCAACCATTGTAGCCACCTTGGTTGGACTAAATAGGACAACCCTGGGAGCACACAAAGATAATGGCTATGAACATCGACTGCTACCCAGAAACTAAGTCTGACTTCATAGCCCTTCCTCACACAAAACTCCACCGCCTGAACAGCATGGCCCTTGCCACCTCTTGGTCTCTAGTAGACCTCTGAGGTCACCATCTGGCTTTTCTCCACTATAACAGACACCAACAGGACCCACTGACTAAGTCAGAACCGAATCTAGATTTAACCAATTGGGTCGCTTGTTACATACTGGGTAGACCACAGCCCCACAATCAGCCAATCAGAGACTGGGGACTGCCAGGTTGGTGAGGCCTATATATACAGGGCTACATGTGACAGTTACACATTCACGGTTGCCGCTTGACAGAGTACAGACGCTTATCATTTCTATTCATCAATACTTCGTCAATCTTTTGTCACAATAGTTCAACACCATCATTAGTAATGTTATGATGAGATTTTCATTGAGTAACCGTCATTTGTCATTGAGTCATCAGTTAATTATGTAGTGAATACAATAATCTTAGCTGAACTAGATTTGCTTGTGTTGTCATATTATAATGATATTTTGAACTAAAGCATATTGTGACATTCCTCGGTAGTTCGGGGTTTCTGGTTTCTACAGCAGAGGGACGTGGGGGTTATTTCGGTTCTTAGCTGGGCACGGAGTCCGAGCAAGAAGCCGAGATGTGAGATCAAGAGTCGTGCCTCACGCACGAGGGGGACTGACCCAGTAAACACCCAATGTTAAATCAATATTGAAAGTGGATTGAACCAGCAATTAATCATATCTAAATGCTGATCAAATGTTGATTTCCCAATATTGAGTCAATACTGGCAACTGGTGTTGATTCAGTGTTGAGTAATCAATATTTATGAATTTAATGTTGATCCAATGCCTTTATGCTAACATTGCCTAGATATGTGATAATCAATCCTAAATCAATCCTTTTTTACATTGATTTACAATTGAGACATCAATGTTGAAGCAATATTAGATTTTCATTTGTCTGCCAACTTTGTCAAAATGTTGACTATTTCAATATAAAAAGGAACCAAACTCACAATTGTCATAATAATTCAGAAACAACTGTTGGTATCTTAGACTCAGCTTAACATAACAAATTCTACCACATGAAAAGAATTTACACACGTTTGTAAATTTTTTTGTAATTTTGCAATCTTTTAAGCGTGTCGTGTAAAAACACCTTTTTCGTCGAAAAGCAATAACATACAGGCTTGAACTACTGGAGTTCCAGTGTATCTCTTCCCATGCATTGTCAGACCACCTGACATTAATGCTACCTATCCTTACAAAGGTTTTGGTTGGGGAAATGCTAATGGATGGCCTTACTCTTGGAATTTGACCAAGAATGGTTCAATAAATTATTATGATATAAGAATGATTTAGTTGAGGGACATAATTTTGTTTTTTTAAATATTGTGAACCATTATTTCACTTTTCCTTTTGTTTATGGAAGGGACGTTTCAAGAACAACAAATAAATATTTAAGCAAATCTGAATGATGATTTAGCATTTATCCTAAATATTTAAAACAAATTTTATCAACAATGTTGATTCAATATCAGATTTCAACATTGTATCAATATTGAAAGTTAATATTGAATCAACATTAGCTTTTCATAGTTGAAAAAACTTCCATTATCAACCGATATAAAATGTTGATTCAATGTTGATGGCAAGCATTGATTCAATATTGAGTCAACATTAGTGTGTTTTCTGGGGAGTAGGTTGGTCGGGAAATCGGTATTCGTCGAAGAGGGGAGGGTGTATTGGTCGGACGGGACCAAGGGGTTTCAGCCATTGGGTGTGGAGGATGGTGGAGGGAAAAACTGCAGGGTAGGGGTCCGGGCCGCCTCTTCGTCTTCGCGCTCTTTCGGGCCAGCTGGAGCGGGTTTGCCCTATTTTATCTCAGCATGGAGGTTTCGGGCCGCCGGTCGCCTATTGTTTGGTAGCGTGGGGCCGAGCCGGTTGTGCCTTGGTGCCTCCGATCATTGGGTTACCACTCACTATTTCGGGCTTTCGTACCTGTCTGGTCTTCGGTTCCCGGGTCATCAACCGGGCTATTTCGGGCCTTCGGGCCATGTTTCGGTCCTTCGTGTCTTCGTGTCCCCCGTACTGCTTTTCACCTAATTTCCTATAACTTTACCAATATTACTTGTATTTACTGGTAAATTAGTTCGTATTTGATCATCTTATTGACTGGAATCCTTCCTAAGGGGTTGCTAGAGGAAGAAGACACTTGTGAACACCAGGAGTACTACGAAGGAACTCTTTATTTTCGGGCTTCACCGCCCCTTTTATACCTTGTCGGTCAACTCTGATTGGCTATCTCATGTCACGTGGTCATTGTGATGTCACGTGATCATACTGATGTCATTTCCGGTTTACATTGTTTCTCGGGTTTCGGGTTTCGGGCTTTCGGGCCCGTTACAAAAGTACACTTAAATCTACCGTATTGTTTCATTTTCCATATCTTAGTTTTGATACCTGATGAATAGACATTCATCACAATATCTAACTTTTGTAGAATTACTGTGGCACACACTACATTAGGCCTAAAACCAATAGACCTAAACGGATCATGCCCTTAAAACACATAATTCATCCTCAAACTTAATGGCTACAATAAGATCAAACATCAAGAGGAAATCACTGGATAACTGGAATGATATAGGGTAAATCATAAGAAAAGATGGATGATATGTTTCTTTTTCAATTTGTTTGTTTTAAAGATTGCCTAAATATTTGTCAAACTTTATATTTTGGATTAGACAATTGATCTCTACTTTCCGACATGCTTTTTGACATTTTACGATGGGCACAATATACAAAAGCACAATATACAACTTGTTCATATAGAAGGGTGAAAAATTACATCCAAATATTATTTGTATTTGTATTTGTAGTAGTGCTAGTCAGGCCATTAATTTTTGAATGTAACTTGATTGTGATATAAAAATTCCTTGTTTCTTTTTCATTAAATTTTTAAAGCAGAAGCCCTTAATTTCATGCTGTACTTTTGCTTACAAAACAAATGGACAGGAGTCACAATCAAAACAGTTTACTTAGAAACAAAGGGGGACTCTCCTGTGCCAGCATTGACCCCCACCCCCACCACAAACACGAAGTGTGAAAGGGTAGACAAATTAGGTACTGGAATAAACATACTCACATGTCTGAATCTAAAATTCTCATAATTGTATTGTGGCAGTTACATTGCAAATGGTTCCCCTCAAGTAGAACTAGCGTCCTAGCATCGGATTTAGTTTTTGGTGGAGTCATAAATGACGTTTTATCCATAAACGAGATTTCGTTGTAGGTGAGGTTGACAAACTGTAGATTCTTCCCAATAAAGCAGACATCAACTACAGAGGAGATTTGGTTGCATGACAAGTCAACATTCTGTAGAGCACTACTGAAAAGTTTAATTAATGATGTTATCCTATTTCCACGCAGGTTTAAATGGGTTAAGTTTGAATTCCATATAGGTTTATCCAACTCTGATATGAAGTTATAATTCAAGTTCAGTTGTGTGATGGAAGATCCACTGAACGCCGCTGTGTCTATGCGATGTATGGAATTTTGAGAGATATCTAACTGGTCCAGCTTCCTTACAAAGAAAAATGCCATCTTTCCTATGTAACTTATATTGTTTTTGGATAGTCGAAGAATTGTTAAATTTGAAATTCTACCAAGAATCAAGGGCTCTTGTAGTTCCTGTATGTTGTTGTCACTCAAATCGAGTGTATGTAGCTCTGACCAAGATCCAATAAATGTAGGCATTTGCTGCAAATTATTTTCATTAAGGTACAGCTCTTTTAATGAAGAAATAGCCTTAGTGAATTCAACAGCTACTAGGGAATTTTTACTAAGATCTAATGTGGTCAGTTCTTTTGATTTTGTAAAAATGTCTTTTTCAATTATTCTCATGTTACATCCTCTACATGACAATTCTTTGAGGTCAAACATGTTTCCAAACATTACTTTACTCAGCACAGTAATATTATTTCCATTTAGATTGAGATACCTTACTTTTCTAAGATGAGGTAAGCCAGCATATGACAGACCTACATTAGTAAGAAGGTTTTGTGCCAAGTTTAAGTGTCTTAGGTTCTTAGTACACATGAATAAACCTGGAGAAATATTTCTTAATTGATTATCTTGTAACTGTAGCCAAGATAGACTGGAATTGTTGCAATTGGCCACATCCTTCACTCTAAATGATGACAATGCATTATTTATTAGATTGAGTTCTTGCAGTTTCATTATTGTATTGCTGTCAAGTCCATCAATTTTAGATATCAAACAATTCTGAGCAATTAATGATTTCAACTTTGGTAGGTCTGTTCTAAATGGCAAATTTAAAATAGGAATTTTATTGTATGAAATATCCAGGTGTATCAAATTTGGGAGACATGCTGATTTAGTTGTTTTGGAATCAAGGCTTTGTATCCCAAGGCCTCCAGAACTGTTAAGCTTGTCATTAGTCAGTGTTAGCTTTTCTAGATCTAGAAGTCCACAGAATTGTTCTGGGGGGAAAGTGAAGACATTATAATGAGTTATTTTCAGCTTTCTCAGTCCTCTTAGTGGTTGGAGCCAATTTGGCTCGAATATTGTAATAAATTCCCTTTTTATATGTTTCCTTATTACATATTGATCAGCAAAGAACAGCTCAAGGGAAAAACCCCTATTCTTTTTCAAGTTTGCAAAAGTCTTTGATGTGAAATGTGATATGAGACAACCACCTAGAGCAAGGTATTCCAAATTTGCCACTCTAGAAAAATAACCATCTGGTAAGTTTACATATGGAGGAGAACAGCTCAAATACCAGACAACAGCAACACTATTACATTTAGGCCCATCAACTTGTGGAAATGCATCTCCTTTTCTTAGCCTTCCAAAAGCACACTTTATAAAGTTACATTTGAACATGTTTAGATATACGCAGCCTTTGGGCAACGAAGCTGACTGAAAATCCGTGTTTTTCATAGAAACTGCCCTCAAAAACGTAAGGGTTGACACCAGACAGAACACTGCTGTCACAGATCCACCTGAAACAGAGAAAGTTGTTCTCAAATCTAGACAAAATCTCAAACTTGAAAGCATGCAATTTAAGTAATCAGCATAATGTATCCTAAGCATTGCTAAAATTATACAAGAAAGTTCCCATGCAATGATCACATTTTAATGTGTTTTTTATTCATTTTGTTCTTTTCACACCAAATACCTATATCATCCTTTTGTTTATATGTACAGAAAGGTGTCAAAGAATTATATCTCAATCTGTACTTAATACTGTTATAGCATAATAATAACGTTCTATGTAGGTCAGGTAATATGTCTGATTTTAAGGCTCTCGTTAACCAGTGGAGAAAACAAACATGTTTACAATCAACTTGATAACATTAAGTATAACATACTCTCTATGTCCCATCTTAAATCATGGCTACCCTATGGGTGGTGCAGCAATTTGAAAAGCTAGTACACTGTTTGACCTTTTACAACGGCCATGTCCGAGCAAATGCCTTCTTTCTATGGTCATCAAAACAGGTTCCGTAGGTGATGAAATATCTTTGAATTGTAAAAGGCAGTAATTTACCGGTAGAGAATATTATCATGTTTAAAGTCAACTTACACTCTCTGTAACCCATCTTAAACACGACGCCCTATGGCTGTTGCAGCAAATTGAAATGGTGTACCACGGTGGGGGCCTTTGACAACAGTGATATTCCAGCAAGGGTCCTCTTTCCTAACCTGCCATATTCATGTTATGTAGACCATGAAATACCAGTGCCTCAATTACATGTATAAGGAGAGGTCTCGTGAAACTACATATAATGGTTCAAATTGGCAGTTTTTTTCAGCAAGTAAAGGTCAATTTATTATTAGCTGCCATTACATGTCATAATTATATTCATGGTAATAGAATTTCTAGTGGGCAAAACATCCTGATATTGTGGTGGGGATATCATTCTTTCTGCTGCATGGAATACAGAATATCTATAAGTTCTTATTTATAGAGAATCGATTACTTTTATGGTTTTGTTCATATTCCCCTCACATAAATAGGGGGTGCAAGATTGAACTTCTCCGATTAGCAGAGACCTTGTATGAATATATAGGATATATCGAGACTGGAAAGCTTCTCTTTGGCCCTATGTGCCCATTTCCCTGGTGGCTGGTTGGATCCCAGCTAGTCAACTGTGACCAGGGGCTGATCATTACCAGTGTATTTTTGGAATAGCAAGTGGTACCACCTATGCCATTTTTATCATAGGCATAATGGTCAATCCAAATCCAATCCAACCAGAGGCCAGGTAGTAGGCCTGTAGTGCATAACAGGTTTCCCTCTAGCTTTCCAGTCTCGATATATCCTATATATACATACCAGGTCTCTGCAATTAGTTAAACTGTTCCCCTGTGATGCTAAATCATTCCCTGTCAAAAGGAAAAATATGGACAGTCACCCTGAGATTTGCCTTTAAATTTTTTTAAATGCCATTAATTTATCTCCAATAAAATAAAGAACACAATTTACTCATGTAGTCAAATGAACCAGTCTTTGCATCAGACAGATGATATGCATTCAGATAAATGGTAACACAAAACATGTCTGGTAGTTGAAAGATACTTCAAGATAGTATCATACTTGTGATCAAAACTGTGATACGGGAAGCTTTCCGCACTAGTTCTGTACATTTTGAAGCAATCAGAGCATATAGCCATATGTACATGAAGGCATACACAAAAATTAATATGGATCAATTATGACATTGGAAATAATACTTTCGTGCCTCGAGCCACCATAAGCTGCGTGCTTAACACAGAGTTTGCACCACAAACACAACATTTTTATGGATCAGTTGAAAAAAACTTTTATACATACAGATCTTAATCTGTGTAAATACATGGTCAATAGGCGTCAGAACACATCAGACACATGTTTCCTCTCATAACACTTATCAAACACTTGATTGTCTGTTCACGGAATCAGGTGATTTACACAAGTTGAAGCCTGTGTTTAACCCTTGCCTAACACATGATCTTTTTTGCTTGGTTTGAATGAGTCTGAGTTTCACGGTGGTCCTTGCCATTCCCACATATATTCTCTAAATATTTGTTTTACCCCAGCTAGCTTAGTTTATAAATTGCATGTTTCTGGAGAGTCAAACACTTAATCAGGGTCCCAACTTGGGCAACTATAGACAGGGATTAGTGCATTTCAGTAGCTTTCACTGGCGAGCAAGGACAAAATACTGCTGGCGATTAGAGGCCGCATTAGTTGCCCTGCCTGGCAATTAAGTGTACTAGTCACCAGCAACTTGGGAGAAATATCAAACTTGCTCAATATTTCACCCACAAACCATGGTGACTAGTGGTTTAGTCGCCGGACATCTCGGCACCATTGTTTAGTTAGTTGCCAGGCTATTAACTACCTTAGTCACTGGCAACTTAGAAAATCTAATTGCCTAAGTGGGGACCAGACTTAAATGTACGATTTAAAAAGGTCGCCTTCCCTGTGGGAGCTACTTCCCTGTTGCCTATAATTGAGGCAATTCAGGACAATGTATTACGGTGGAAAATTCCCTCTTGTGTAAAATAGGTCAGCAAATAGTGTCAAGAGAGAGGACTGCATGATTATGGTCACTGACCCATTTAATAAACCTTTACGATGAACCTGTGCAGTCCCCCACTATGTCCCACTGTCGGGGACTTTTGGTAACTGGGTCACCTCGCTTTTATATGTTAACTATAGTGCCACCTTATTGAAAATTGTATACAATGCATCACAGTTAAATCTAATTGCATGCAACTTCCTCCCAAAAACACTCCCTATCCCAATTGAGTAATAATTGGAAAAAAAATATCATTGTTTTATCTTTTCAACCATTTTTATCTTTCTCCTTTTTTTTTGCCAATTTATATACTATTCATAATTGTCGCATCTTCCCCCACCTTCCCATCAGCAGTTCAAAGTAAACATTGGGTAGTCTTCACCTAAGGAACTGTTTATTGAATTGGAATTTTATATTAAACTGGTTCTAAGAAAATGCAACACAATGAAAACTTACCTAATCAGTGGAAATTTTGTTAAACCCAAACCATTGAAAGAAAAGAGCAAAATTTCAGTGTTCCCCAATTTACAAACAACATGTCCCGAGCAAGAGATAGTTGTGCAGGCTTCTAACACACCTCAGGATAGTTTTTCATGCATTGCTCCCTTGGGAAATGCCCTTTTTACACAATCCCTCTATTATTAACTGAACCATAAATAACTAATCACACCCAGTGACAGGGAACTGATTCCAGGACAGTCTCTGAAATGTGTGGGGAAAGAAACACCAAGTATCTTAGGTAAAGAAGTCTAATATTACTTTCAAACGATTGTTTTACACCAAATCAGAGACCTTGTATATATATATATATATATATATATATATATATATATATATATAATCCGGTGGAGGTGCGAACAAATAACTAGGATGTGGGTTTGGGCTAACATGAGATGTATTAAGAACTGCCAACACATAATACAATATAAGCATAAACAGTAAGCATACAGTAAATACATAGTATAAGTATCAACAATCAAACATCACATGCCGAGATAGACAACGATGCTAAAGACAATATAACAAAACAGTAAGAAAAATTATTACGACGCGATGGCGGCCTAGCGACGCTGGAACTGGGCTACAGTGACGTCACACCTATGTCATGTCGCGTGGTGACTTAGCAACATGCTTGGTTACGGCCTGGCCTATTAATTATACCGCAATAGTGCCTGCTATTCCTGCTATATATATATATATATATGTATATATTTATATAATATCAAGACTGGAAAGCTTCTCTGTGGCCCTATGTGACCATTCACCTGGTGGCTGGTAGGATCAACTATGACCAGGGTCTGGCCATTACCAAAGTAATTCTCCCAACCACGGATAGCCAATTACTTGAATACTACCTGCAGGTTTGCCTAGAACAGGTTGCATGCTGGGTAATATGTCGACGAGACCCAAGGTTTTAGCATAGAAATTTTCCTAAATTGTGCCATTTTTTTTTAGATTAATATTGAATAAAACTAGCCATCATTATTTTTTAAACTAGGACCCACATACATTTAAATTTCCTGAGTTGTTTGAAATTTCATTCTTTACAGATTTTGCAGACAAAATCAACCCAAATTAGCCTGCAGGTGCTCAAAATACCCTAAATTAGCTATCTGTGGTAGGGAGAATTGTGGAATAGCCAGTGGCTCCACACTAGCCATTTTTATCATAGGCATAATGGTCAATCCAAATCTAGTCTAACCAAGGGCCTGCCACCATAACAGGTTTACCCCTGGCTTTCCAGTCTCGATTTATCCTATAGACACATACAACGTCTCTGACCAAATAACATAGGGGCGCCCCCTACGAGATTCCGTGCAACCAGATGCAACGTGACCTGCGACCTGACGTCGTTTTTGCCGTTTTTGTGACGTCATCTATAAACAAAGAGG
Source organism: Lepidonotus clava (assembly GCA_936440205.1). Lineage (NCBI taxonomy): Eukaryota > Metazoa > Annelida > Polychaeta > Phyllodocida > Polynoidae > Lepidonotus > Lepidonotus clava. The sequence continues at coordinate 15,796,107 of OW387138.1, forward strand.
TGGTGACGTCACAAAAATGGCAAAAACGACGTCAGGTTGCAGGTCACGTCACATCTGGTTGCACGGACTCTCATAGGGGGCGCCCCTATCAAGGACGTCACGAAAAATCCCGTAGGTCGCGGCCGCACTTGACCATTTTTGTGAAGCTATATCATTTTTGTTCAAAGTACATTAATATTGGCAAATGCAGTTTTCCATTTGCTTATGGGCAATATTGTAAATCTGGATCCAAAAACCAAGATTTTGGTACAATACTTTTTGACCATATCGGCATGCTATGGCTAGATAAAGGGTAAGACAATGCCTGAACGCATTAGGTGTTTACCTTTGGTAAGGCTTTAAGGCATCTGGAGGTGCGAAAGGGTTAAAAGAATAAATATAATACAGTTTATGTCAAGTTCTAGACGTGCCAAGCATGAATAGGTCAAACCACACGAAATATTAAGAAGCCTGAGAGGTATAAGAATATATATATATATATATATATATATATATATAACTTTTTCATGTTGATAGGCTTTTTAAGGCCTAAATAAAAAAAAATTCTCAAAATAAGTGACTGTACCCAAAGTAAATATGAAAATCTATAACAGACTGATAAAATCCCGCCTTGAATTGGACATCCTTGAAAGGACACATACATCCGTGGAAGTTGACGCCACCTGGTGGATGAGCAAAGAAGCATTTGCGCCTTTATGCTATTGTCTAATTTAATAATTGACTAACTTATTTACCAAGAGATTTCTATGAGATGTTTGTTTTTTCCTGGGATGGCATCTGTTAAAATTTCACAATACCTATTTGGAAAGAAATTGATAATAAATGGGTTACTTCCAACACCACATAGTTTCCACAAAAAATATATTACTTCAAACTTCATTTATACACGTATCTACTCAGAGCACATAGTTACACTGTATTTCTTTGTGAAAATTAGCTTTTTGAGGTTACGATAATATGCGGAGCCTGTGCGATAATCTTTGGACTTTCCTGAATGCTTTATTCCCAGTGTTTGTATAATTGAATTATCCGTATTCTGCTCTATATGCTATTATCCAGTTTGGTTTCGTTTATACCAAGAATGCATTCTTGGTTGTACAAAAGAAGCATTTCCTATTTTCACGCCAAGCTTCACCTCCATGTTATAACTTTAATGGTCGTCTGGTAGAATCAGAAAGTGCAGAATAACCTATTTACAAAATTGGATTTGTCAATCCTACAGCATTATGAGCATACCCCTATGACCATAATATAAACCCAGCTATTTTATATACATCTCTGCTATAACATACCCACATAATCATGTTCTGGCTATGCCTACACAATCTATGATAGCTTTAATGGCAGCAGGTTCATGGTGGAGGTGTGGCAGCGTTTTTTTATGGTGATGACTCAGTAAAAACTCCATTATCGCCCGTAATTAGAGTCTCAAATTTGACCCGCAGCTTTGCATGGCAATAGCCTCATGTAAGTACTTAAAGCCACATCCCCATTGTGCGATGATGTCCAAAGTAATAAAGGTCTAATTTAGATGTTATCTACAGAGCAGAAAGCCATGTATTTCCAACACAAATTGCTTAGAACTGACAATAATTACAGACACATTCCTGTGGGCTTTTGTTAATAATTACTGGTGGTAAGTTCAGAAAATCTTTATGTTCAAAGCCCAATAAGCACTGAGTAATCTTCTGCTTGAATCGACACTAGTACTGCCTCTGTCGGTCAATTTTTGAGTGATGCTAAATGTTAAACAAGTTTAATTTTTCAATGTTGATTTCACTTTAAGTGGCAGATTCAGTGGATAATGATCGCTGAGGTGCACTTTACTGACCTTGGAAAAGAAGTTGCGAGGTGTACATAATGATATTATGTAGACCTCGCAGTTGCTTTTCCAAAGTAAATTCAGCTATGCAAGTCTGCTTCCACTAACAGCTCTAGAAGCCTCAAATATTCATGTTTGTCCTGGCTAAGTGACAAAAGGTGGCTGTCTGGATGACTGATGGTTTAGGCACTTTTACACTACATGATGGATTCACAAGGGGAAATCCCAGATGTGTACATATTATGTACACATTGCTATAAAGATCGTGAATAAATAATGGGACGAATCTTAGGGCATTCATACATTGATGCGATTTTCCATAATCAATTTTGATCATGCTGTGTAATTAATTTCTTGTAAAACTTTCAAATATCGAAATGGCGAATCCTCATACTTATTTGATGGGAGGTCAAATTTGTATAATGATTATATTATGACTTAAAACAAGCAAAATGACCCTATAACAATGTGAATTTCTAGGTATATTGTCTAGAGTATTTTATATTTATATAACATTTATTACTATTTTTTATGTGATTGTACAAAACGGCCTTATACTGAAGCATTATATTATATGCTTTCAGGCATTGAATGTAAACAAGTGCTTTTGCACTTATTTTATGTCTGATTAAATAAAGGAACTTAAAAAAAAAAACATCTACACGCAAATGCTTATCAAAGTTGTATGTTTTCATTATTGTTATTGTATCAAAAAATGATCAATTATTGATGATTTGATAGATGATTGTCGCTTGTACGTTTGATATTCTAGTAATTCAATGAACAACGTGGCATGAATTGAAGCAATTTAGCATATTTATAGAATGTTTGACCTAGCAGAACCTACACAGCTTTCTCTCTTTCACGTGCTTTAGTTACAATTAGAGTATCTGTCTGCCCTTTATGATCTAACAACAGAGAGGCAGTATAATATGAAAAGAGAAAAGAGAAAAAAAAACAACTAATACTTAATGATGGGTTTTATATTCAAATGAAGAGAGGCCATGAATCCGAGAAACAAACACACAAGAACTGTTGGGCCGCATGGCGAATTGTGCTTCTCTGGTTAGCACCAATCTAGTTTCTGAAATAAGGGAAGATTGTATTACACCCATTCCTACTCCCCCAATTGCTTTACCGCCTCGGATGTCTAAGAGCGTGCACAATGCCAGAATAGCACATTAGAACTGTAGGCGTATACATCTAAAGCCTGTATTCCACAATACGTTGTGGTCACATGCGTCGTAGACTTGCGTTGCAACGCAAGTGATTAACACATCTTGGGTGGAATGCAAGGTATATTCCACGATGCATTTTGCTTGCGTTTTTGATGCGTTGTACTTGCATTATTAGGAAACGCAAGTTCACATGCGTTTTTACTTGCGTTCAGATACCAACATGTTGGTATCTGGATGCAAGAAAACTTGCGTTTCAACGCAAGTTATATTTGCGTTTCAACGCAAATGTGATTGAACGCAACGTGGAATATAGCCTTAACACTTCCAAACGGGGCTTTCCATGGGGCACCAGAGGCCAAAAACTAAACCATGTCATGCATATAAATTTTAGAGCATCCTTAAAAAAATAATTTGTCATTTCCCACCTTTTTTCCTCTAAAGCTACAAAATGCCAGAAGAATTTATGTGGACAGTTGAGTAAAATAACTTATCAGGCTTCCATGGTTAGAAGCATTCTAGCTTCTGAAATAACAAAAGGTCATATCAATTATCAACAAATCAATTCCTACTCTACCAATGCTTTACTGCATGCCTTGGATGTCTATAAGTGATCCATAACGTCTATGTGACAGGCAAACACAGAAGTTTGGGCCACATAACATATCGCGCTGCTATGGTTAGCACCAATCTATTTTCTGGAATGAGGGAAGATTGTATTACACTAATTCCTACTCCCCAATTACATTACTGCCTCGGATGTTTAAGTGCATGCACAACATGGGCATAGCAAAAATAACATAGCTTCACTAAGATAAGTAACTCCCGTCCATCACCTACTTAATTTACGTGATTTCGACGACAGTGGCGCCGTCTATGAGAGTCTGTGCAACCCGTCACAATGCGTCCGTCATTGTTGCCGTTTTAGTGACGTCATTCCTAAACAAAGACTCTGTGACGTCACAAAAACAGCAACAATGACACCGCATTGTGACGGGTTGCACGGGCTCTCATAGACGGCGCCACTGACGACGACGCTCACATCGAAACGTGAAAAATTGCTTCTCTTATTTTGGAGGCTCGTTGGGCATAGTATATTAGAACTGTACACATACTTCCATCACTTCCAAATGGGACATTAAATTGAGTGCTAGAGTTCAACATGTACACTAGAGAAGTATATCAACTTAAGGGCATCTTACGAAAAAAAAAGTATTTGTCATTTTCCTGTTTTTTGTCCCAGAGTGACAATATGACAGCTACATCTATATGGATGGTTGAGCTGCATAACTTGTTTGGCTTCTATGATTAGCACCACTCTAGAATCTGAAATAAGCGGAGGTCATAATAAGGGCATCTAAGGGTGGCCGTATGACCCAGAGGGGTTCGTCACAGACCTCAGGCTTTCCCTCGGGTCATATGATCCCTATGGGTCGTACTTCCACCAGGGGACAACCCCAAAGATTCTACTATATTTCATCACTGAAACAATATCCAAAAGCTGTTGAAAATACTGAAAACAAGGAGCAGTACATACAGCCTGCCAATTCACCCCTTTCTCTACACTGAAAACACAAAGTCGTCAGAGAGCCACTTTAAAGTTGTCAGAGGGTTGTCATAGGTGACCTTTGGGTTGTCATAGGTGACTTTTGGGGGCAGAACAGGGCTCATTTCAGGCCATTGATGCTTTGTGACAACCTTGTGACAATCCTATGACAATTCGGGGGTGGTCAGAGGGTTGTCATTGGGAATTTTGAGGCTGGATGACGACCCAAAGGTTGTCATTTTCTCCCGACTACTTTGGGTCAAGAAGGTCGTCAGAGAAGCAAAAATGAAAAATCGGGTTGTCATAGGGTTGCCAAAGAAGAAAATGAGAAGTCAAAAGTCCTGCCTGACAACCCTAGGGTTGTAAGTGAATGGTGCCTAAAACGACAGCCCGAGGTAGGCATAGCCTCTGTCTATGACAAAGTGTTTTAAGTGAATGGTGTAAACTCATAGGCCTCCTATGTGTAATGGCCATACCTAATAACTAGTAATAAAATACTAGGAAGCCATTATTATGGACTATGATATCTACAACATGAAACTATTCATAAATAAGATTTTTTGTATAAAAGAGACAGACAACCTGGGTTGTCGTTTTTGGCACCACTTTTGACAACTCTGTGTTTTCAGTGTATATGCTCCGCTCATTGGCCATGTGGACGGTAATGATATCATTACACCAATCCCAACTCCACCAATGCTTTACCACCTCAGATGTCTAGGTGATCCACAACTTTTATTTGACTGGCAAACACAGAACCTTGGGCCACAGAACATATTGTCATGGCATATTTAGCACCAATCTAGTTTGTGGAATGAGCTACCGTTGTGTTGTACCAATCTCTGCTGGTCCAATTGTTTTACTGGCATGGATGTGTGTACACTACGTGGGAATGGCAGATTCTGTAGACATACCTCTATTTGTACTAGTCTATAGGAGACATTCAATTTAGGACCGATATAGGTATTGGAGGGTCCGTTGCTCTGTTTAGATTTAGCAATTCTTTGAGAGGACATGCCTTTTTAGGCGCTTTTCATTTGATTTCACGGCAAAATATTAAAACAATTTCTTGCTTTTCTTTTGATCTAACCAATTTCATTTGAGGAAGATCTTCGGTTTTGGTATAGTAAATAACAATGATAATACGAGGACTTTTTGATATATCCCGGAACACAATCACAAAAACAATATCAAATTTGTATTCATACTTTGATTAAAAGTTATCAATCGCGCATAAAGTAGCCTAGACAAATTAATTTTATGGATGATTAGTATGATAGGTTCAGATTATCTCTCTGTCATGAAACCATATCCATAAAGTGACATAAAACTGTTTACCTTATTATCTTGGTAAAATACTTCCCAGGAAGTAAAATAATGTACTATGACGACTACAGAGAAGGATGATGACAATTTGGATGAAAAATATGGCATATGTTTCTGTATCAAAGTGCGAACCTGTTATTCACTCGTGAGGCGACCGTGATAATGTTCCATCAGTGATAGTTTGAGCAGTAGGGAATATTAAAGAAGCAGCAGTAATGACTTTTGTATAACACATCCCTTAGGGAACCAGCGGCAGAAGCTGTATTTGATACCTGGCAAGAAGATTGGGTTTAACTATGGCTGTCATGGAAAGGCGGTGTAGCATTTGGAAAGTCGCCGCATGTGAGAAGTCGCCGATGGGCATAGTGTGGCATCTGCACATGCGAACAGGAAGTTCCTGTGTTCGAAGTATAGGCCTAGCGTGAGTTGACCGCGACTGGGGGACAAGCTGCGCGAAAAGTTATGTAATAGGTACGTTGGGTTGGGGGGAGTAGCGCGATTTGCCCTCATGGTTAAATGGGTCAAACTTTAAAAAATCAGGAAATTTCATTTTATGACAGAAAAAAATCTGAAAAATTCTTAAATGATCAGAGTATTACCTCATCTTCCCTCATGACAAATTTGAAAATTGTCCTTTCATTTATTGAACTTTGACAGGTGTTAGAAATCTGGCTTCATGTCACCTTCACCCTTGTGTCCCCCGACAATGACCGCCCCCATGGCCAAACTCACGCACGGACTATATAACCTTATTTTTACCACAAATTGTGGAATGGGGATGAGTTAGCCATTTAGGTATGAATCCCAGGTAGGTAAAAGAAGAGAGGGAAATATATTTAGTTTGTTACCCATTACAACTTTGAAGGAAGCCAGTGGCATAACATGCTATGAGCGTAGAAACTATTGCCATATGTATGCACAGTGCCCATCAGCGACATCTCAAATGCAGCAACTTTTCACATGTGACAGCAGTATTACACTACATGACTTGAGTTACAATATGGCGATGTCGCAGAGAAGCCGCACATATTAGTCCAGGAGCCAAATCCTGAAATCAGTCAAAATAAGGATTTACCCTCCGCGGTGAGCCCCCTGGATTTTTTTGATTTTTTTCATCTTATAGCATCCTAGGGACCATGAATCAAGATGGTTCCGAAGAATTTAGGTATGCGAACACTGTCTAATTACGCGATTTGTGCTTAATTAGCAAAAATTGGAAAACGTGTTATTTCTAAATTTCTCTGGAACTATGTAAGATATGATAACATGCTATATGTCATCTGAAAGGTAATTTTTTTCCTGATTTTTTGGTATATTGTTTGTTATTGTCATCAATCATGGCAATGAGTAATTTAAGAAAAACCGTTGTTTCAGTCAAAATCATTAGAACTTAAGGATCCAAGGTTAAACTCTGGAATTGATAAACCAAGTGCTAGGTATACTTAAAGGGGATCTTTAGGCAGTTTTTAAAGAAGGTTGCATCTGATTTCATTGGAAATATAATGTAGAAATCATTTTTTTGCTGATTAAATTCTAACCGACTACAGGCTCATTTTGCACTTATATTCTAAAAGGAGAGATGATATCATGAAAATAACGCAATAAATCCTTAAGAGATGATAATCACTATCTCCCTAAGCTGGTATTTCAGTGCTTTCTGAGCCATTTGGGCATATGTATATAATATGGTAGCGGTTTGGAGAGCATTTTGGATCACAGTAAAAGATGTGTTACAATAAAACTATGGTTTGAGTAAGATTTCTTTCCTCAGCAAAATACCATGATTATGTTTCAGTTTGATTACAAACCATCTTATTAGGGCCCTTGCATTAAGTTTGTATGCATCAAGGGGGGGAGGGAGGTATGAAATCTTTGAAAATGTGTGTACTTTCTAGTACATATCCAATGCATATTTTTGACCAAAGGGGGGTGGGGATCTGAGATTTTTGAAAATGTGTGTACTTATTAAATGAAAGGCCCCTTATAGTTCCCTCTACTTCTTGTTTATATAAAGAAAAGTATAGCTCGTAGCAGACTCATCCATTACCTGACCCCAATTCAGATTTGTGAGGGTATACTACTTTAAAGAAGAGATGAAACTCAAAAAGTATGCTGTCATATATCAAAGCTTCTGAATTTAGAAAAGAGTCCTTGTATCAATATGTCAACTGCAAAAAGACCAAGCATGCTATTTGTTAAACTTGTAAACTTGATAGGTGTGTTACCTCTGTCAAATTGTTGGTTTTAACAAATTACTAGATTGCACTCTTGGATTCTAGACCCATGTGCTTATATAAATGAGTAACTTGGCTTGACCATACACAAAATGGACATCTTATATTCTATTCTATATATGGGTTACTGGTATTAGTAATTTGATATTAAATTATGATCATGGTCACAGTTCATTTCCTGAGAGCCAAACTTCAAATCCTCCCAAATTACCAATACAAGTTATGACCAGCCTTTGGTCATGCTTCACTGAGATTCATCATATCAACTAACAAGATTCTGCCATATAACCTATTTTATCAGGAGGTGTACCAGGGGAACTGAGACCTCTGTGTGTGTATATACAACCAATATCATGGGCAAGACCTCAAACAAATATCAAAACCTGAAACAATACAGAAGTACCTGATATATCTTTCTATTTCAAAATTACAAATTTTTGGTATAGCCATTACTGGTTTCCCAATTCTATCTAGTAGCATTACCACATTGAGCAGCATGTGCACAGCACCCTTGCTGTGGGACCATAACCAAGGCAGTATGGTATTAGGAGAATGTACAAGAGCAACAAATTGCTGTGATTCTGGTTGTAACCTCAAACTTTCTGTTCCACAAACCTCAGAAACAACATTATTCCCTTATCAAAATATAACTGACCATTTTCATTTCTAGACTGCTATAAACAAGGATCAAATATCCCTAACCAACAGCAAGAGACAGCTTATAGTTAGATACTAAGGGAAAGGTCAATATGGTAAATACTCAGAGACCCAAATCTAAGGGAGTCATTAATCAAATATATAAATAATCCTCTAGTCTATGATCAGTTTTTATAATACAACACTGAATACTTAGTCTATAATACAAAAGGGTATAAAGCTAACTGAGCAATGAACCCATAGAGCCTGGAACTGTGAACCCTCGAGTAGAAGCAAAAGGGCAACAAAGTTTAATTTGGCAGATTGGTGGAAGGATGTTAACAAAAGTACAGCAGGTGGTCAGCAATCCCACAGTTTATGGCACACTGTATATAGGCCTGCAGTGTGTTGCACCATGGGAGGCTGCCCTTATCCCCCAGTTCAGGTCGCTCAGGGGAAAGGCTAGACCTCTCCACCACTGAGAAGGTTCTGAAGATCCACTACCTTCATTTTACGGCTGGAAGGCAACATTGTCTAAACAGTTAACTTTATCATTTTATCTCACCAGCTGCAGTGATGAACCCCATGCTCTTTGTGGAATTATGTGATAAAATTGAATAATAAGACAGTTATAAGTAGCCAAAATTTAAGCCTGCCCCTCTCTCTGAGGGAAACTTTACTAGGTTGTAAGCACAGTGGGTTACCAATGGGTTAACTCACACACCAGGGAGATAAGAACCCTAGTCTGCCATCTTTATCATTCCTCTGTCTCTCCAGGCCTCAGGCCTGTTGCCAGGTGAGGTAAACATTAGATATTAGGGCCAGCAATGGGGGGATTTGAAAGAGTATTACAGCCTACAACTCCCACTCTCCCTATAGGAACATACTTTTTAAAGATGAGTGGGTACAGGGGTATATAAATAGAAGTTTGCTGCATATTGTTTGATGCATATTGTCAATGTGTGAATCTTTGGCAACATAAAGAACCATCCATATCCTTTTGAGTAAATAAATCAATGACTATACTAGTTTGATCAGGCAACAAAGAGGAGCTTGTCTGCAAATTACATGGACACATATTTCTTGCTAATGTATACTTATTTTACAGCTCCAATGTTGTATGCAATGGACTAAATGGCTCAGAAAGCATTGAAATACCAGCTTAGGGAGATGGTGATAATAATTTTCCCATCTCTTTAAGATATATTGTGTTATTTTCATGATATCATCTCTCCTTTTGAAATATAAGTGCAAAATGAGCCTGTAGTCGGTTAGAATTTAATCAGCAAAAAATGATTTCTACATTATATTTCCAATGAAATCAGATGCAACCTTCTTTAAAAACTGCCTAAAGATCCCCTTTAAGTATACCTAGCACTTGGTTTATCAATTCCAGAGTTTAACCTTGGATCCTTAAGTTCTAATGATTTTGACTGAAACAACGTTTTTTCTTTAATTACTCATTGCCATGATTGATGACAATAACAAACAATATACCAAAAAATCAGGAAAAAAATTACCTTTCAGATGACATATAGCATGTTATCATATCTTACATAGTTCCAGAGACATTTAGAAATAATGCGTTTTCCAATTTTTGCTAATTAAGCACAAATCGCGTAATTAGACAGTGTTCGCATACCTAAATTCTTCGGAACCGTCTTGATTCATGGTCCCTAGGATGCTATAAGATGAAAAAAATCAAAAAAATCCAGGGGGCTCACCGCGGAGGGTAAATCAGGATTTTCAGATTTGGCTCCTGGACTATATTTAGGATGAAATTCATTGTTCCATAAGGCCTTTATGAGATACTCCAAATTGCCAATTCTTAAGAACTATTTCACTCCTGCATGCAAATTATCTGTAATATCATCTTATTGAGCCAATATCACATCTCATGTTGTGTGGCGTAATACTGACTTAGCCACTGTGCCAACAGCGAAAAAAGCCAACAGCGAAAATATATATAACAGCAATGGGTTTAGAATACCATAAAAAAGCTTTTGTTTGATCAAAATATTTACCATTATACTGCCATAATTCGCTCCTTCTTTGTTGCCTTTGCATAACTGAAGCAATGGAACAGCTGGAATTCAAACATCAATACCTATGACAACAATGACGTAGCAGTTAGTTTACCTTTTCCTGAAAGTTATTGTAACACTAATGGATTTATGTCATGGGCAAATGAAGCTCTGAGGGAAAAGCGTCCTAAAATATCAAACTGCTTGTATATTAGTAGATACTCTGGTGCCAAAGAATTCTCAATCCTCATGCAAATGTTGGAGTGAAATGCTTTTTTTTTCGAAACTATAGTTTGAATTGAAAACAAACGATTTATATGTACATGAACCACCAAATATTCATCAATTTAAAGTATGCATGAAATTATGGATTCGACAGCCTTCAGCCATTTGTAGAATTTTTAAATGAAAACGTTTGAAACTACAACTTACAGGTGAAGGAAACAATTATCCATCAACATGTATTTCATTTCAAATTAGAATAATTATGTCCTTTTCCTTAAATCCTTCCCATGAAACTGTAGTTAAAGTTCGTACTTAACCCTTTAGACCCCACAGATTTTGTTCATAAATAGCTTGATTTCCCCGAGGTTTCCTTGGATTTCCCTTCAGATTTCCTCAATTTCCCTTTAGATAAAGATGTTCAAAGATCTCTTATTGCTTGACAATTTATATTATAGAAATATGGTTTGTAGAGTTTAAAACGATATATTGGTCGTTTTTGTAGGCTATATACTTTTCCAGTTGTTCTACTTGGAAAAATATGGAAGAACTTTGGAAAAACGGCCATTTTACCGGGCGGCTATGGCCGGATTGGGGAGTGCACCCTCAGGCGGCTATGGCCGGATTGGGGTCTAAAGGGTTAAATGACTGCAAGGTGGTTTCTGACTTACATTTATTGGTTTGGATCAGACCCCTTACATCAAGAAACAAGCAACCTATAACTCTAATTGTCAAATGAAAACTACTGTAGAAGCTAAAGTAACCCACATTGACAAATCTAGCATCAAGGTGGCCAATTAGACTAGGCATTTAACAAGATTGAGAATGACAAACGGGATAGAAAATTGATGGCTTCAAATTGGGAAGCCACTTCCTGAGATGAACAAACCACGGCTGAGTTAGTGAAAGAAGAGGCTAAAAGTTTTAATTGAAACCTTGATGAGTCATCAGAGGAAGAGTCCGAAAAATACGAAATAAAAGGCCCATGAATTATTATAACGAAGGCGGAAATGTCCTAAATGCCATCCATTTTCCATTATTGATAAATGGTGGTATAAGAAAAACAGTACGACCATTGGTTCACGATGGAGGCTCTGGATGGGGTTCCAGATGCCGCATGTCAAATTTACGAAATGGCTATGTTGCAGGTCAATATTGCTTATATATTTCAATGTCACATGTTGAAATGAGGAAATGGCGATTTTCATATGCCTATATTTTTTTCCTGTTCTTTTGTTTTGTTTGGTTTTGTACAAGCCTTGATGTCCAATATCGAGTTAAAAACGCCCTTTTTGCTGTGTCAATCTTAGGGGACGGACCTTAAAGATTTGACTAAGACCAAGAATAAATGATGAATATTGTAAGTAGACTAGATAATGGACAAACGTTCTATCAACAGTGAAGCTTTATACGCATATTTTATGCATTTACCTAACACAAGGGGATGGCTAATACATTATAAAGTTGGAGTGGGTCCATTGGGTTCAAAGGGTTTCCGGTCCCCTTCTTTTGGCGGCACCTACACAACTACACACAACAAAAGCAAAAATACAATGTGCGTGTGCACGAAGTTGTAGCAGTTAGCTAATATTATGTGGAGTCCACTTTGTAAAATTTTGAATCTGTCACTGATAATCGTTATGAACTCATTCAATCCATTAACAGACACACAGATCAATCAAAGACATCAGGGTCCTTTTAATTTTCCAAAGGTGATTATTCATCTATAAGCATAAACATGCCTGTGGCAATCGAGGCTTTCCAAATTGTGACACAAAAAGGACTGGGCTATTAGAAATATCTTAATGATATGTAGAAACTGTTTAATCTCATTACTATATTATATGATCATAAAGTCATAACCTAATTATCAAGTGCACGTCATCGAATGAAATCGTACAAATTTGAACCCCCAAATCAAATGAAAATGTTTATTTGATATTACTTGAACATTTATCTGTCTAAAGAACTATAGAAATCAATTCCTCGCCTATGTGATTACTTCAGCTCCGATGGTTAGGGTATCTATCCTTTCTGTTCTGGCAGCATTTTTTATTGCTTTTTTTAACCTAATTTCATTCTATTGTGTTAGTGTTCAAAAACATTGTTCAGGCATTACACATTAAGTAGGAAAGACTTAAGCCGTGTCTCCACTTGAGCGACTACTCCGGTCGCTGAAGCTAGATCGCTGGGCGACAACGGCGAAAAACCGTCGCTGGGCGTTAGAAATCCATCGCCTGGCGACGGAAATTCGGTGCCTAGCCTCTCACAATTATGTCGCCCAGTTGAGACACGATATGTCAGCAAAGGACCGGCGATAAAGGTCCACAAAATAGGTAAGTCGCCAAGGTTGCTGGTGCCTTTCTGTCTGGCGACATAACCCCTATATCGCCGGGTTTTCTGGGCATCAGATCAAGCATGTTTGATGGGGTTTGTCGCCCACATTGCCTTGTCACCCACCCGTTGCCCACCTATATCGCTGGGCGACGGGTGGCTTCCATAATTACCTGGTGCCACCTTACCTGGCTTCCAACTCCCTTCATCGCCGGCCTCCATTCTCAAACTCTGTCGCCCAAGTGGAGACACGGCTTAAAGGGCCATACCCACTAAGTGATCTAAGCAGTTACCAGCAACTGCCAACCATCAGGATGGGCGATGAAATCGTCGGACGACTTTAATATTAGTTTGATATTTTACTGGTGAATTTTCTGGCAATTCTGCTCCCTAGCTGCTGCTTTTGCCCAGAATACACACGAAACGCACAGGGAATCGCTCTGTGATTCATTGATAATCCACTCGCGTTTCTGCCGATTCTCTCAGTTTCTCATCACCCATCGATGGTAAAATCGCCTAGTGGGTATGGGGGCTTGAATTGAACTACCTGATAGGTAACATGTCACATGGAGAACAGGGACAGCTAATGTTTGCTACTAGGTATCATGGTTTTGCATTGTTTTACTGAAACTGTAAACTAAAGTAAGGTGTAGGGCCTACTGAGGGATATTGTGCTGATAACAGTTCATCAATGTCGAAAGGGAAAATCTAAAATATGTCGTCCATTCATAAAGCTGGTTAAACAAGTTACCATTTCATTTCAATATTCACCTTACAGTTTCCAGGTGTTTCCTTGCAGATTCATGTAGTAAAATAAAAGGAACCAGTGATCTATATCGGATCTGTTCTTTGTTAGAAGTGCATATATATATATATATATATATATATATATATATATATATATATATATAAACAGAAACTGTTGAAATATAATTCCTTTCCATCATTAGACTTTCCCTCGTCCACACTTATTATTTCTTTGAAATGCAAAACATCCAAAGGCTATCTTTAGGATAAAGATAGAGTTCCAGCAAAAAAAATTGATGTAGCATTTCTTATACCTCAGGGTCCGAAACCAAAGAAACCTTTTGATATTACCACAATATGATGGACATTAATAACCTCTCGTGTGAACATGCACCGTTCCCTTGTTCTCTATCCATATCAATCCCCCTCCAGGCCTCTAAGAACACCTCTAGAAGTGAGCCTGCCATCACCTTTGTCTAACCTTTTCCCATTGGCTAACACAGAAAACGGACGCTCTGACGTCAGCAGCGAGCAGAGACACCTGGGGGGAGAATTCAAATTCACAGACGCACGAGACATCGTCTTGTCACGCGAGATTCGGCGAGAACCCTGATAGCCGTCAGTAGTGAATCTGTCAGTTTTCTTTTTTTTCCCTTTCGTTTCACGATGGCGTCTTCTTTAGTCATGAAAGGCTAAGCCTCGTTTTGCAAACAGGAACCGGAAACTGTATCATCAGTGAGGATGATGGGATGGTTCAAATTGAGGTGGTTTAAACCGTTCCGCCATATTGAAAAATACTCGTGCAAGGTCACTACAGGGAGTTTACAGGAAATGGCTTGCCATTTGGCGCAGCTGCTAATACACCTTGGATTAGGAAGAATAGGCCTCATGCTAACAATATAATGATAGATATAGGGGCCTTGTTTGAAACTCGTTTGGCCTCTAATTTGAGGTTTTGAAGGAATGAAGATACATTGCTAAGTGGCATTGGCACATTATCTAAAAATTACCTAAGGGACTGGCAATACTAATTATGAGAAGATCCTTCATGAAATGCTGAGTTTTTGTAGTTCTACGGAATGTAGGCCTACTGGTTGGTGAAAAGGATCATCTTAGTGCTGAAGATACAATAGGCCTATGTAGTCACTATTGGCAGTCAGATGAAGGTTTATGGGTCTAGACCCCTAAAATTGACAAGGGCATTTCTTAAATTTTACACGCAAAATGGGGCCTAACCGACAAGGACAATAAGAAAAATAATGATGTGCATTTGCACAAATTTATTAAAATCAATATCTGACATGTGCAAAGACAAGCGATAGGCCTATGGACATCTGAAGGGTTCATTTCTTAAAATCGACAAGCTATCTTGGGAACCCCTATCCCGAGGCAGGGATTATACACGCGGGCACGGCAGCAGAAGGCCGCGCAGACAGGATTACTTGTACACGCGGATGTCGGGCCCGCGTGTACCGGGAGGCCTGTACGCGCGGGAGTGTGAAGTCCGCGCGTACAGGTGGGTGTGTAAGCGCGGGGTTGTATCCGCGTATACATACGTGCTTAAATGCGCGGACGTAGGCCCATTTTTCATCATTATACGCGGATATTTTTTCATTCTAATACTATTGTACTAATGGCTTAGTACTTTTAATATATTGTCATGATATATAATCCAACAAGGATCAGGCTTAGCAAGTCTACTTCTAGTCTAAATATCTTGCGCTCCTAGCGCCACCTGTTAACCAGTATAAAAGGTGTTGCAAGGTAGAGAGCGAGCAGTTAGTGGTTAGTAGTCACTAAAGTTTTAGTAGGTTTAGCCAAGGAGTTATACTTGGAGTAAGTACATCGGCTCCGTGTAAAAGACTGGAGTTTACCAATACCCATTACCTCGGACATAGGATTGTGATAGAGCTGAGTACTAGAATGGTCTAGAAGGTGTTGGAACAACTCGTGTTCTAAATGTGGTTGATTGCTGATAGGAGATGGGAGGTGGACTGATGAAGACTTATACATGGTGGCTTTGACTCGGGATGAGATGTTTACTGAATAAAACCCCTTTCATATTAAGAAGCTCCCTCATCGTTCATTTCTTTTGAACTATTGGGAAGTGAACGGACAAACTTTAAACGCAGTCTGAATTACTCAGGCACTCTGGAAAAACAACTTATGAAGACTTGGATATACACGAACCTTACGCAGTCGTAAATCAAACATTAACAATAGTTCATTTGGTGGAGATTACCCGAAACATGACTTTTATCGTTTTGCTCATCCTTGATGTCAGCCACCGGTGATTTTGAGGCTTCTTCTAACGCCAAGCCTCAATCTTTGCGGCCCGCAGGACACGATGTGTCAACATCATATACAGGAAATGTGGAAAACCGCCACCAGGTAGGTGATTCCTCAGACGGGGAGGCACCGAGACAAGGGGTCTCAGCCAGACCCAAGCAGCTCGGCCCCGGAGGTACTCATAATCACCAAACCCGTGGCAGAGGTAAACCATTTTCCTGGCACCTAGGGTCCAAAGATAGGCCGGTTCTTGACGAAGGACTTGAATCCCTAAAACACTCAGGACGAGTTGAAGGGAGGAACCGTCTCCAGGAATATCGGCAATATTGGAATCCAGGGTACGTACCACCTACGGACCACGAACCTGGTACGAGCTCTCACTCTACTTGTGAACCCGATGTGAACAGTCTGTGGTGTGAACCCGATGCGAACAATCCGTGGTGTAGTCAAGGAGTTCCCTATCGTTTACTACCTGCAGCAGGAGGACAAAGTGAACAGGAAACTTTCGATGAGGATTACTTATTTCCCATAAAGGACAAGAAAAATCGACAAAACACTGCAGATAACTCCAGCCCATCAGGGGGGAGACGCCCCGCAAATCCGGTAATTCAACCTGATGGGAATTCTCTCACCTATCCACATCCCCAACGACTTGAGTCTATCAGTCACCCGCTGGTAACACCGACTCACCCCACCCCGGGGGCGTCCATTCCTGATTCCACTGTAGTTAAAAGGAAAACAGTAGGTAGGGACAGGGGAGTGGAAAGGGAAACAGAGGGAGAGAGCGACAAAGTAGGCAACTTAAAACCCTATAGACTAACCTTTGACATTGAGGAGAACTTGGACGACGCTAATAAAGGAGCAGAGGCTCGAGTTCCAGATCTGGGGTGGGGAGGGTATGAACCTGACCCGGCAGAAATAATAAGGAAGTTAGTAGAAACAGGCCTCGAAGAGCATGAAGAGTTAGAAAGGTTAAGCGATCAGGATAAAGTAGGAAGGGAAGCAGAGGGAAACAGCGAGAAAATAGACAATTTACAACGCTATCGATTAACTTACGGTGTAGAAACGAGCTTAGACCAAGCTGGTAAAAGAGCGGAAGCTCGGGCCTTTGATCCAACCAAAATATTAAAGCAGTGGGCAGACTCAAGCCCCGAAAAGCACATAGATTTAGAGAGGCTAAGCGATCAGGATAGTGAAGAAAATGTAACGCTTAAAGCCCCAGATTTTAACACTCTAACTCAAGAATTGTATGAAGAATACGAGGACGAGTACGAGGAAGAAAATAGCGAGACAGAACAAGCAGCCGCAGATGTCAGAGGGGGTAGTCCTGATAGAAAATTAGCTAGAGAAGATAAATCAACCTCGTCTTCATACGAACTTATTACCGAGGATGTTTTGGACACAGGTAAGAAAGCTAAACTAGAAGGGGAGGACGAAATTAGTGTAGAAGAAATACCTGTGAAAGAACAGTGGGACGATCACGATATACAAAACCTCCACGAAGATAATATGGCGGTAGGAGGCGTACCTTTGGTGAATCTAGTAGGTGAAAGGGATGACCAAAACCAGCTCCAACAACCCGGCGAGGGGGGAGCTAGTGGTGTAGATCCTGGGGAACCTCGGCCACGGGGCCGAGGTGCGCCGGCAGGAGGTGGGCTAAACCTTGGGCCTATACAACAAAATATGTGGCAACCTTTCTTTGCGCAAGCAATGGGAGCCCCTTTGCAGGCAGGTCAGGAAAGAGGGGGAAATCAACAGGCCCAAGGAGGCCAGAATAATCAGGCCGATCCTCAAGGGCCTAACCCTCCTCTTAACCAACAAGTCCCGGCAGGCCAGGATAATCAGGCCAACCCACAGGGACCTAACCAACCTCAAAACCTTTTCAACAACCTCCCTCAAGACCTGTTTAATAACCAACCTCAAAACCAACTCAACAACCCTCCTCAAAACCCTCTTAATCATCCCCCTCCGAATCAACCCAATCTTGGGATAAACCCTGGGGGGCTGCAGCAAAATGATGGGGGTGGCCAACCAGGCCAACAACCCGGCCAAGCCGTGCCAGCAGGAGGTGGGGTCGAGCAAAACGTGTTCCCTTACCTATTGCAGGCGATGGCGGTCGCAGCCAATCTTAACGCAGGCCGAGGAAGAGCGGGTAACCAACAGGGTCAGCAAGCCCCGGCAGGCCAGAATAACCAGCCGAACCCACCAGGACCCAATAACCCTCCCCCAAACCAGAACAACAATCCTTTCCTAAACCAACTCAATAACCCTCCTCCGAACCCACCTAATCAACCCAACCCGCCAGGTCCGCCGGGACCACCAGGACAGAATAACCCTCCAAATCCGCCAGGTCCACCGGGCCCACCAGGTCAGAACAACCCCCCAAACCCACCGAATCCTCCACCGCCCGGACCACCGGGACCGCCAGGTCCGCCGGGCCCACCGGGACAGAATAACCCTCCAAACCCGCCAAATCAACCAAATATTTGGGAAATTCTACCACAGTTAGGTCTGACACTGGGGCAAACACCAGCGCCAGTGCGTGAAACGACTCACAATGGTCACCAAAGGGGACCAAACATTAGGTTACCATGGTTTAGTGGAAAGGAAGACGAGCAAATAGAAAAGTATTTCAGGGAATTAAAACGACTAAAAGCTATCTATGACTGGACGAACGCCCATCTCCTGAATATGGCGCTGTTAGGCCTAAAGGGAAGGGCAGACGACTGGGCAGGAGCGTTAGCTGAGAGTGAGAAAGACACATTTGAGAAGCTAGAAGCCCAAATGACAAAGATCTTCGGTGATCGAAGGGCTAAGTGGCAGAAACACGCAGAGTTCTGTGCCCTTAAACAAGGAAAGGACCAGAGTGTGATTGAATTTGCAGGTGTTCTGAAACAAAAGCAAGTTAAGGCAGAGGCGAGTGAAAGCATGATGTTAGCTGTGTTTTTGGAAGGATTAAAACAGGGCGTAGCCAGGCAAGTAGCTATACTGGACCCTAAGTCGTTCACCGAAGCGGTGGATTGTGCAACGAGACTAGAATCGTTGGACAAAGGCAAAGGGGGAACTAAAATATCTAATGCAGTGAGCGAACTGGCTGGAAGCCATGAATCAGAGGAGACCGCGGCCCTAAACTCCATCTCCGAACGATTTGGAGTGGTGCTGGCCCGACTGGAGGCCGCCCCATGGTTCCAGAAACCAAAGCCAGGGCAAAGCGGGACTCCCCAGAGTGGTGGTAACTTTAAACAGCAAGGTTATGAGAGAAAGGATAGGTACGAGAATCAGAAAGGTGAAAGAAATTCAGATCAGAAGCCTAAATCCAATACCGCCCCGAACAGAGAGGCAGATAAGGGAAAGAATCTGCCAACTCAACAGAAAGTGGAGAGACCCAGGTTGCCTTTTGATGAAAGTAAGTTTTGTATCATTCACCAACAGCATGGTCACTCTACAGAAGCGTGCTTGTGGTTGAAGAATAGGTTGAGGGAAAAACCCCCGCGGATCTACAAAGATAGCAAAGCCAGTGGTACCGAACAAAAGAATCAGGGAAACTAGAGGAAGGGTCCGTTCATTCCACGATAGAATTAGGCGCAGTGGACGGACCGGCTAGGAGAGAGATAGGAGACGAAGCATTTTTCTTAACGTTAAGATTTGATGATCAGAAGGAGGTTAGATCTTTAGTAGACACAGGAGCGAGCGACTGCTTCATGTCCACCCATTGTAAACGCCAGATCCCTAAACAATGCATTTTAGATGAATGGAAGGTATCGAAGGGAAACATCAGTTTGGCAGACAACTCGTCTCAAGTAATACTAGAACAAATTAGATGTAAGTTTTCAATCCAGGGATCGGTGGTCTGCTATGATTTCAACATAGTGGACGATCTATGCCACCTAATAGTAATCGGGAGAAACTTATTAACAGTGCTTCGATCAGATTTATCTCTACCAGGCGCAAAGATAGAAGTGTTTTGTGGAAACCCTATAGTTAGCAAAGAAACAGTGAAAATTCCACCGGGAAATGAATGCATCATACCGGTTACCACCCGAGAGCCGCTGGGATTAGACTCACCAGTGGCTTACTGCGCACCAGCAGTCACTGCCCCGGTCCTAGTGGAGGGGTGCGTGAATACGGTGGGAAGTCAGTGGTGGATCAAAGTCATGAATCCGCTAGATGAAATGCAAGAAATCACTCCCCAGGAAGTATTAGCTTTTGCAGAAGAATGCGCAGTGCCTGAGGTAAACCAACATCAGATAGAAGAGTTCCTAGACTTGTGTTATCTAACTAAAACAGAGACCCCAATGTCCATCTGTAGGATTTCTGTAGAAGTAATGAAAGACGCAGTGCAAATGGAAAGCCAAACCTCTGAGGAGAAATCCCGAGGTAAAATGGATGAAAATGTAAGTAAAATAGATCTAACCGAGTCGTGCTTAAACGAAGAACAACAGGTAAGGTTTAGACAAATGCTTAATAACAACAGAAATGCACTAGCGTTCTCAATGGCAGAGTTAGGTCACTGTGAAATAGCGCCGATGAGAATCATTGTGGATGAGTCGCAGGGAGTCATAAGTTCTAGACCATACCGATACTCTCCACAGAAAATGGATATCATCGATGAACAGGTTAGGCAACTCATAGATATAGGTGTCATAGAGCCCAGCGAATCGGCTTGGCGAAGCCCGCTGGTGGTAGTGCAGAAAAAAGATGGCAAACCTAGGCTCTGTACAGACTTTCGCATGCTTAATCAAGTCACTTTTAAAGATAAATTCCCCATGCCCACGGCTCGCTCGCTTTTCCTGTATATGGCTTACAAGAAACCCACTATG
The DNA here is from genome assembly GCA_936440205.1 of Lepidonotus clava. Lineage (NCBI taxonomy): Eukaryota > Metazoa > Annelida > Polychaeta > Phyllodocida > Polynoidae > Lepidonotus > Lepidonotus clava. Next base: position 15,817,282 of record OW387138.1, read on the forward strand.
TGGACAGCTTTAGATCTGTTGAGCGGCTATCATCAGTGTGTAATCGAAGAAGACAGTAGAAAATATACCGCTTTTGAAACCCCGATGGGTGTGTATCAGTATAAGCGTGTACCATTTGGCTTAGTTGGCGCGCCTTGGCAGTTTACCAAGGTGATGGCCATTGCGCTAAAAGGCTTGATTCCAAGAACATGCTTAGCATATTTAGACGACGTAATCGTCTACGACACTACATTTGAAGAACACCTGGCGAGCGTTGAGGTGGTTCTCCAAGCTTTGGCGAGAGCTAATCTCAAACTGAAACCGTCAAAGTGTGAGTGGTGCCGCAGTGAAATCAATTTCCTCGGCCACGTAGTAAACGCGGAAGGAGTGGCTACACAAAAGGTAACCACAGAAAAGATTACAGCCTTTAACCGTCCGCATAATGTGAAAACTATTAAATCCTTTCTGGGGCTGTGTAACTACTACCGTCAGTTTGTCCCAAATTTTGCTGATCTAGCCAAACCATTAAATCGGCTGTTAAAGAAAGAAGTCTATTTTGAGTGGACGGAGGCTTGCGAGGAAGCGTTTCAACAGTTAAAGAAACTGCTCACCTCGCCGCCCTTACTAATCCATCCGGATATAGGAGGGCATTTCTATCTGCTAACAGATGCATCAGACGCCGCGTGCGGTGCAGCGGTTTGTCACAAACTAGATGAAATCTACCGTCCGGTTGCTTTCTGGGGATGTACTCTCCGAGACGCCGAATTAAATTATTCGGTAACAGAAAAGGAGGCTCTGGCAGTAATTAAAGGCATTAAGAACTATGAGGACATGTTGCAGGGAGCTAAAATCACAATAGTGACTGATCACAAACCGTTGATTCCCCTGCTACAGAGTGCCTACAAAGCCCCGTCAGCCCGGCTGAGACGGTGGGCTTTAGCGCTATCAGATTTTGATTTTGAAATTATCTATGAGCCAGGAGCAACTCATTTTCTACCGGACTATTTGTCTAGAGTCTATCATGAGCATGTCCCAGGTGAAGAATATGAGCCCGCTGTGGGATGTGAGTTATTTGAGGCCGAAGTTCAGAATGAAGAGCTTTCTGTGGCTACGGTATTAAACGCGCAACTCCAAGATGCAGAGTGCGCGCAATTGATAGACTACCTGCAGGACGGAGACCTACCGACAGATCCCCTTGAAGCTAGGCGAATAATGGACCAAGCTGATTTTGTAGGAATGGTAGCACCGGGGGTACTCTGTAGGTTCAACGTCAAAAGGTATAACCAACACCAAGACCAACTGGTCAGACTAAAACCCCGTATGATAGTTCCAGGTAGGTTAATTCCCAAAGTCCTGAGACTGTTACATAATGACATCTTAGCTGGGGGACATGTAGGGATCAGTAACCTAACTACCAAAATCTCTGATAAATTCTACTGGCGGAACATGAACGCCGATATAGTAGACTATGTGAAAGCTTGTGAGACCTGCTCTCTGAGGAGACGGGCTCCGCATTTCAAGGCCTTAGCTAAGTCTTGGGAGAGACCGACCCGACCCTTTGAGGTGGTACAGTGTGATTTCATCGGGCCACTAAAGAGGGCTAGGGATGGGTCAAAATATATCATGACCTTCATAGACCTACTAACAGGTTGGCCGGAGGCTTTCACCACGAAAGACTCCACTGCGCAAACCGCGGCCAACTGTTTCCTAACCGGGATAGTGTGTCGGTATGGGCGGGTAAACCGTCTGCACACAGACCGAGGGGCGGCCTTCCTATCAGGACTGTTCCGGGAGATTACTACCCGACTAGCGTGCAAACAAACGTTCACTACCGGGCGAATGCCGACTGGCAACGCTCGAGTAGAAAGACTACATAAAACCATTGAAAACCTGATTGCTTATTATATCCCTGACGACCACTGTAACTGGATCGATCTACTTCCCATTGCATTATGGACAGTTAGATCCACAATCAGTGTACGGTCGGGATACAGCCCGCACACCCTGCTGTTTGGCAGAGATCCAATCAGTATGGGAATGCCTGAGCAGGGAACGATCCCTGAAACGCTGAATGACTGTGAATTCTTCATGCAAACAAAGGACAACATTGCTATGTTTAGGAATATGGCTGAAAGGGTAGTTCAAAACTACGAAAAAGATCTGAGGCTGCGAATTGATGAGCGAGCGCGGCCCACTCAGATGTACGAAGGTGATATGGTATACATGTACGACCCTTTAGCTAGTGAAAATAAAGCGTCTAAGTTCTCAAACAGGTATACTGGGCCATTCAGGGTAATTGAAACAAAAGGAGACCACCTTGTTAGACTAGTGTCTTTAAAAACTGGGAAACAGGTCCCACATCTAGTAAACATTTCGAAACTCAAACCTGCACATGGGCCTTGGTCTCCCGCCGTCCCTCATAACATTCCCAAACTGGTGAGAGAAGCGAAAATCACTAACTCAAAAGGGGCAGATCCTGACCGAAACCCTGAATTGCATCACACTCCGACGGGTGAAATCGCCGAGGAAGATAGCGAAATAAGGGGTGCTGAGACTGAAAACTCAACGGGAACGACCGGTCCCCGTGAGCATGATGCAGTTCCTATGACCAGGAAGGTACCTACACAAAAACCTGGTCCAAGTCCCACTGATTTAGCAGAAACGGATGGGCAAATCACTGATGGTCAGGGCACCAGTGCGGACACCGCGCTGTCAACAAACTTATCCTTTGTTCCTAATAAAGCCGCCTGTGAACGGGGAACAGCTGGCGCTAATGGACAGAGGAAACGCAAACGAGCTAAACGAAGGGGCAAAAACCAGCCGTTGGAGGGGAGATCCCCTCCAGGCAACAACAAGCCCATAAAACTACCCTGCGGTGATGTGCCGATCTTGGATACATCGGAACAGAGCCCAGAAAAAACAGTAAAGGACCATGTCCCGACGAAAGGTGGCTATAACCTACGTCGGAACCGCCGCCCTAACTACGTCGCTCTGTCCAACGGCGGGGAAAGCGACGACATGGATGATTAATGCAGGAAATTTAGCCGCCCTGTGAAAATAAAGGTTCGGCGGAGCGGCACCGTTAGCATCAGCGCTAATGGAACAGGTGGTCTACCTCACGGCCACCTCGCCGCGCCCAGGGGCGTGGCAGAAAGGGAGGGTGCGCACACCAAGAGAGATGCCAGTGGTTTGGCGTCATCTCTTGGGACTGGATGCAAGCGTTCCCCCCCCACCTGAAACAAGATACAGCTCCAAATATGGAGACGGCATGGACAAGCGGATCGGTTATAATTTCGTGGGATCCGCGCCGATCCACCAGTCGGTCCGCAACTCTGCTCCTAGACGGTCACCTCTGCTGCAGGTGATTGTACGCACAACCCAGCCCGGGGGGAGACGGAGATAGATATTGATTCTATCTCTGAACAGAAGTTGGAGATAGAAATTGTTCAACTTCCGACTTCTCCTGGAAGGAGCAGAAAGAGAACTTAGCTGGGACACTGATCCACCGACTCATGGGGAACTGTCTAGCCCTCCGGCCACATAGCAACCCAAAGGGAACCACTACTTTCCCTGCGGACACGGAGGGAAGGATCATCGTTCCCCTGAGAAGGAAACGGATTAGCCGCCCCCACCAGAGGGCGCTACCTACCAAAGGAAGGTTCGTTGGGCCATTCTTTTAGGATTTTACCAAATGAAAGAAAAGACAGTCGAAAAGGAGAGTGCTAGGAAACAACCGGCTCAGACCCTTAGGCGGTGGAGTTGGCCGGGCCGGGGGGGTGTCCGTCCGGACTCAACCGACGCCGGGATTGCCCGGAAGAAGCCAAGGACACCAGCCCGGCGGCCCACCAGAACGACCACAGGCGGAGCCAAGAGGTCCGCTAAATCGGCTCCAGCCAAAAAGAAGACAGCAGATAAAGACTTCTACAATTTATCTGAGGTGAGTGACTCGGAGCCCGAGCCAAGGCTAACGGCGTTGGCCAAGCCGGTTCAGAAGGAGGAAGCGGCCAACCAACCGGTGCAGATTCAGGCCGGCTGGTTCTGGGACCTTACGCAACCACTGTTCCAACTATTTGAGACTGTTGACGAAATTAGAAGGACAGTAGGACTGGATGTGCCAAAATCAAACAAACAGTTAGCTGAGATTAAAACTCAGGTAGCTCCTTTCATTCAAAGGACCACACAAAACTCTAAATGCGTCAAGGAAAGTACCAGCCTACAAACAACACGAGGCGGCCGACCTCTGCCCACTCTGGAAAGGCGATCGGGAGGGGAACAGCTAACCGTCGCCGCTCCAGGACTAAAAGTGGAGGTAGCACCCGTTCAACACGCGCCAACCCCACCGGTGGGGAACGGGCCGGCGGGAGCTCCCCTCCTCCACCACTTACAGCCTGCGGACCCCGCTTGTTTAGACTTGAGCAGCTTGACAACGAGCTGCAACGCCAATCCATCACCACTGCTATGGAACCAGCAGCAGTGGACGCCAACCAGCCAGCCGGGGGGCCCACTGTGGCCGAGCCCACTCCCAGCGACAAACCCACCGCAGGTACCGAACCCATACCCCTCGAGCCAACCGTCGTACGATCCAACGGGGGCCGTTTCGGACTGGAACCTACTAGGCCAAGACCCCTCAGAGCAATGCGCCCCTCGTCCTGCGAACGTATGAGAGGCTTGAGGATCACGGTCACCAAGGACGAGAGCGGGATCATCAGGCGAGTGGTAAATGACAACGGGCAAAACCTCTACGAGCATGTCCCAAACTAAACAGACCAGAGGACCCGGGAGGAGAGCATACTTCGGCGCATGGATGATAGTAGTGCGCAGGAAAATAAGGTAACTTTGCTGTGAACATGTTTTAGATAAACTGCAAAATTAACTTTCTCAAACTATCGCTAAGGCCAAAACAAAGACAATGAAGTGGCTAGTGCTGTTCGTATTAGCTATAATAGGGGGCATTAGGGGAGTGCATAACGACTCCAGCCCACCTGAAGGGCTAGCCCCTAACGCTGAAGTGATAGCTTTAGAACAATATGGAGTAGTGTTAAAACCAGGGAAGTTAATGTCCACTGCGGATATAACACACGTCCGACAAGGCTTCCTAATCACTATTCCAAGGAGGCGCTCCTTCAACAAAGCTACCTTTGGCCAGGTCTGTCACCGATATCTACAGGGAGGAGACGCCCTCGATCGGGCCTGCTACCATATCAGGTCGCTGGTCAATTGGATGGATCAGACGTCGCAAGCGCTTAAGGGTCGGTACCGGGAAGTTCTTAATGAAACCTTAAGTTCCCTAATAAAGAACACTCAACAAGACCTTCAAAGTCAAGAGTCGGAATTAAATCCAGGTGGAAGGGTCAAGAGAATGAAGAAGTTGCCCACAATGCTGGACGATCCAGGATGGCCGACCTTTCCTCTTCCAACCTCTTGGAATCAAGGGCTGGCAGCTGATGTCAAATATAACAGAGAATTGATTAGAGTATTGCAAGAATCTTCGAACCAAATGATCGAAGACTTGGCTCTGATGAATGAAAAACATGACGAGGCTGTCGAAAGGGTTAACCATGTCGTGATAGGCCTACTGGACAATCTAAGATCACTAAATAAGGCACACAACACGACTCGCCGGAGGATGAAACTCGTGCAACATAAGGTGGATTGGATGGAACTGTACCTGAATATGATACCGGTCGCTCTGGAAGACAAGTTAGGAGAGATGGTGTATCTTCAACTGATGGTAGAGCAAACTCGCGTGTTCAGGAAAGGTGTACAGCGCCTGACGCGGGGCCAGCTGACTATGGACTTGGTACCCCGCCAATATATGGTCGGAGCGGTCCAGGAAGTTAACAGATATCTAAAGGGGATCCACCCCAGGTTCCATGTCGCGTTCACAGATCCTTCCTTCTATTACGAGAACAGTCAACCCTCGTTCAAATTCGATGAAACCACTCAGGAATTAATAGTGTATGTAAGGGTGCCAGTGGTGGCTGACGAACATTTGTTCAGGGTCTACGAAGTACTAACTTTTCCTGTGCCAGTGACGGTTAGGGGACGACTTAAGAAGGACGCTCTCCAAATTGTTAATCTACCCAAAAGTGTCGCCATGTCCATGTCCCGCCAGTATTACGTACCATTGGCTAGTGGCAGTTGGTCAGGTTGTTATGGACAGACCATCACGCTCTGTAAGGATCTACCCTATATGAAAAAGATTACAGACAACACCTGCACTGCTGCGCTACTGAGGCGCGACGACCTAGCGATCCAAGAAAAATGTGAGCTGGACTATCTACTGGAAGCAGACTTTGGAGAGATGGCAGTGTACCTAGACGACGGAGATATGCTAGTGGTCAGCGCCGACACCCGAGGCCAAATGATTTGCAGAAACCAGCCTGCGGTCGGAGTGAACATAGAAAATTACGCAAGGGTTCAGGTGGAATGCGACTGTGCATTCCAAACACAAGGAGCGTGGATACCGTATAGCTTACGAAATTGTGACCGGCACACCAGGATCACCACGGTTGTGTACCCACATAATGACCTGTTGGAAGCAGCAAGTCGTGTGAAGGGGTGGGACATGAATTTCACAACGTCCAAAAACGAACCCACTATGCTGGAATCAGACCCTATCCCCGAAACAATTAGGAAAGACCTGCTGGAAATCGAGGAAAGCCTGAAGGTCAAAATACCTGTAACCTCCTTGGCCAAACGAATACAAAAACACCGTAAAGACTTGGCCAAGGGCATCAAGAAAGCGACTGACCGTTACGAGGTAGAGAAACACGCCCCGTGGTTCTCTATAGGTAACTTCGGAGGTGGTTTTGGTCTCCTCACCATCTTCTGCATAGTGGTGGCTGTGACAATTATTGGATGTGTCCTCTGGAAATGCTGGCGGAACCATCAAGGTAAGGCTGCCCTAGCCGGACTAACCATGACCTTACCTCGGGCCATGGCCTTGGAGACGGCGGACCCGGAGAAACTGTTGCACCATGAAAAGGCACTAACTGGGTGTCCAGACGCGACCGCCAACCCCACTGCAGTGGCAGTGCTGGCTATATTATTAGCAGTACTAGTCATCGCTATAGTGGTCCTCGTGTGGCGAAAGTGGAGAAATATTAGAAGAAAGACTGTGGATGGGTTGTACGTACAGTTTGCCAATCCACATATGATAGAAACAATCTTCCTAGGCGAGCTGGCTATGCCTTCAGACCACACTTATACGGAGGGCTATGTGCTCATTAGGGATCTACTGGTGACCCAGCTGTGTCTGAAATATACTCTGACAGTAACCTGGGGGGCGCAGCTGATGGGAGCAGCGACTAGACCTGGACAACATCCATCTAAGGTGCCACTACCCGACACCCTGAGAGTGTCTAAAAAACTAGCCCGTCTGATGATGAGTAACTTAAAATACAATACCAGGGCCAGACTACTGAGATATTCCTCGGGGCTAGCCACTCCTATACCCATGGGAGTACCTCGCCTCATCGACGCAGGCTGGTCCGATGTCGGAGCGGACTGGCCTCAACCGGTGATGGGACATGGAACAATGCCTAACGCTCCTCCTAGATCGACCACGCCCACCCCAACAGCGACCGGAACGGGATCTGCCCGAAAGACAATAAGGCCAGGGACATCCGAAATAGATCCAGGAACGGTTTATGAAGTTATCATATGACAATGTAACGAGTGTTAAAACCTGACCTAGTGCTGTACAGGTAAAATTGGTGAATTAATAACACAAAGGTACGAATACTAAAACTAAAATGTTACAGGAAGTTCGCTGGGCAATACCTGTTTGGGTAGGTAGGGTTCTGTTGACTAACCTGATCAATAAGGATTCACCAGTCAGGGAAACCTGGGTCGGGTAGGCTGGTCCAACCGTCTCTCTATGGACCCATGGGTTATCTAAATTTCTCTCAAGTCGAGTGTCCCATGCCCGGTAGCCTAGCTCAACACTCTCATTGTTAACGATTTGGCAACGCTTTTAAAGTAGGGAACCATTTGGAACCGATCCTGGTGTCGCGAAATTTTAGCACTTAAAAAGATACTCAAAATTCTGTATAAAACCTAAGAGCGCTCAACGGGACCAATGCTCCCAACGAGCGAAGTGAACTTCCTCAAGCAAGTACCATCTACACCTGACCCCTGTGCTGTTGTTACCGCTAGGATCGGGCTGCAGTACAGGAGTCACTTGGGGAACGCCACTGTCTATTCTTTAGCATGCTTACATATATAATCTTCTCAAAGATGAGGGGGCTGCACAAGCAGCAGGAGCCTGCCCACAGGCCTGGTGTCAGTGGTGCCTGACAGGAGGCAGGACGTTGGGGTTACGCGTCACTGACGCTGCGAAGGGCACTGGGGTGGACGCCCGACCATGGCAGTCACTATGCCCCGGGTGGATTGGCTCCTGACAAGCGGTCTCTTCATCACAAAAAAAACCGACGAATAGAAAGAAATTTACCTAAAAACTAATATATAAAGCAAACCAATATTTGTGTAACTAAGAGCTCTTCCTCAGGGAATTTTGGGCAAAATATAATAAGAACGCAGAATAATTAGTAACATTCTCAGGGGAAACGCTCTGTGACAGCACACGAGAGTACCTTATACGTAGCTCGTTTGCTCCTAGTATAGACACGCTGCAGCGGCAGGGATATGTGCAAATCCTGACAAGGCGTGCCATATTTGGGAGCTATAGCGGAGGTCACAAGGAAATGTAGTTACGGGACAACAGCGAATTGGTGACATTCACAGGGTGCTCGGCTCTCTCTCACCATATCGCGACTCCCTCAGACTGGACAAGCCATCCCTGGGGGGGGAGAAGCTGTAGCGAAAACTCACAAGGCGATGGAGCGAGGTGCTGTCCTTATTAATAGCCCCGTCGTCTTGGTTATGTGTAAATGACCACCGGATCACCGTATGTCTTAGGTCAAGGGATCCTGACTTTAACATAAAAGTCAGGATCCAACGACAACTAGTATCAAGAAGAAAGAAAATAATGAACAACTGCCCATAATTCAAGACTAAGTTATTTAGACCATTTTTAGACCAGTTTTTAATCGGGACAGAGACAAAACGGCAAGAAGTCAAGTTTCGACCCGGGTAAAAATTAGAAATAACTAAAATTAATAAAGGAAATGAGCGGCTTCAGAGCTGACCGCCGTCGAGAAAAAAAAGAAATAAATAAATGAATGAAAATTAGTCTTGACCGCCGTCGTGGCGCTAAAAGTATCCAGGTCTCCGCTCAACAGTTGAGCTGAAGAGGGGGGACATGGACTACTGATTCCCTGATGAACAAGCTACAATAAACTTGGTTGACACCCAGAGCTAATAGGTTTACCCGATCTATTAGAAAGGAGCTAAAAGTTCTAACTCTGTCTTTAACACTACCTATCCCTGCCCTGCATGCGCATAGTTAGGATAAGCTGGGGGCGGAGTCTTTTCAGGAGTAGTCTTGACTCTCCACAAGAAAAACGGGCATAGACCTGAACAAGAAAACGGGTTTAACCTTGTACTGTACTTCGGTAAAGGCCCGACTTACTAGGTGCTGTCTGGAAGTGAGTGATCTAAGGAGATGCATTTACACATCTCTATAATTTAAAGGGGGTGTAGGCTGCATATTAAAAAAAAAAAAATATATATGCAGTCTGCTCCCAATTATAACAATGGGAAACTCGGTGCTGCCCATTCTGGTCCTATGAGTGGGAAGGTACCGACAAACCACGTGTAACTAATGAGGACCGGGAATCAGATCAGAAATGAACCTGAATCTGAGACCCGATCCTCTGGTGATAACTAATGAGGAACGAATAATCTCAACCTCCTTTGTACAGTTAGTACTTAATGTCCTTTAATGACATTTTATACCTCACGGAATGAAAACGCTACCCCCACCGCTTGTCATGTTGGTTGTTTCCATGTGATGTAGAGTATAGGGTAGACAGTGAGATGTTACTGTTAACATAGGTATAATATCTATTCAGTGAACCGTTTGGAGTTAGTGGCGCACCCGTTTGCATTGGCAGAAGGGCGCCACTACCCAATATAAAGTGGAACTCGGTCTTCAAACCCCAGGCTGAATGTAGGGGGTGAACGCCGAGCTACCACCTGTAACTAGCAAAGAGAGAAGGGATTTTGTCGTAACATAATCATTCAATAAGAACAAACTGTGGTTTTAAAGCGGATGCTTCACAAAATGGAGTCAAATATGTTAGAACAGTTGTCACCCTTGAAGGGGGTGTTAACTTGTTTACGTACAAATCCTTGGAGTGTATTGGGTAATTATTCTAACACGCTGTACAGAAAGAGTGTTATCAAGAGTATTGACTCTTGTAAAAAAAAAAAAATGACCTCTTAAGGTAAACCACCAGGGATCCAATTCCTATCATTATTCTTATCTCCCCAGGAGGTCGGTTAGGGAATCTGAGCGGGACAGTTTTGCATCACATCTCGGGCACTCATGAAGCCTTTGCAGATGAATGTTCTTGTGACGGCTCAGCCCCGACCTGTGGGCATAGGCTTCCACACATTCATCACAGAGATATCACTGTCTGAGGTGTTTGGCAATCTCAGGCACTGATAAGCGTGGCTTCTGTGTTCAATGGAACGGCGCCTACTAAGGCCTGATCTATGAACGTACGAACTCCCGCAGTGTTCACACATGTATCTCTGCTTGGGACGCTTGGTAATCTTTGTGGTGTTGGTGCCTTTCTAGCTCTTAATAAGGATATCATTCCTTCTTTCACAGGGACACATACAGAATCTTCATCTGGGAGTTCATTCAGTGTCTTAGAGACTTCATCTCGGTCTCCTCACAGTAGTATTTTTTCCTCTTCGAGACGACTCTGTACAATAATACTCACTCTAAAACTTATTCTAACACAATGACACTGACGCAGTCTTGATGCTAGACTAAAACATGGGATGGGTATCTGTGGCCTTCGCCACTACATCTCAAACTTACCATGGGAGTCGCCAACAACTCGTTGGACGGCTCCACCTATGGTGTCGCCTCACGTGGCCGACACGTCAATATTTCCTGTACCCGGTAAGGGGAACTACTCATCAAAGAATTCTGTCACAGCCAATCTAATGCTGGGAAGTCTGGACCAAGATGCTTGGTCACCTACTGTCACCTAAACTTACCAGGGTGAACACCCTAGGAAGCGCTTGTTACCTAGGGCACCCCATGTGAATTGTTTCCAATGTAGACATTTACACTAATGCCCTGTACGTATAACGACTAAACAAAGAATCCTGTTACAGCAAATCTAGTGTTGTACAACTCAGACCGGAATCTCTGGCCACCCATACCTGATTCTCATGTGCAGTGTCAGTCCCCAACAGTTAATAGTATCAAATAATAACAATACGATGCAAATTACCCACACTCCAAAAAGCCTACTTAGATCGGCAATGTCAACAAACCGCTAGTCAGAAAACCCCCTATTATCGCCCAACCACGCGCGAGGTAAAATGCTTGATCATATTAGCCTAAACAATCCGCTCACTAAAATTATATAGCCTGACGCTTTTCAGTGCCAACCGTGTCACATTGCTTCATTTACATCACCCTAACATACCGCAGGACCTGGAAAAAATAATAAGTTTAGTACGCAAGATCCTGACTCTCGGCCCGCGTCCACCATCTTGGAACCAAAAGTAAACACTAGGTGGCCACCCACGCTACCCGTTACTAAAATCACCAGCAAAACACAGTTTCTGGTTCCGGGAGTGACATCAGCTTCCGGAATACAACCACGTGAAGGCGAGCCGAGAACCACCAAGAGGAATTTGGCCAACAATCTCCTTAAATCTACGATTAGTAGCCTACCTAACGTGCCAAGAACTGTAGAAGGGAGGCGGAACTTACCCGATCTCGGGGCGGTGTTTAGGAGGGCGCCTCCACGAGAAGGGCGAAGGCCCGGCAACGAGCGACGTAGACAACGGGTCCCGTGGCAACAGTCTATGTTCCTGCGGCTCCTGATGAACATCTGGCCAAAGGCCTCCAAAAAAAAAAAAAAAAAAAAAAAAAAAAACACTGTCTGGGGCATCCTGGATAAATACATCTTAGTGGACTAGGTGCTGATCGGGAATTAAATCACCAGAATCACTCGGTGAAAACAACCCGGAATTAAGTGTTCCAATCACAGGCCGGGAATTGGATCCAGAAAATTACTTGTTTAAAATCACTATAAATTACTATGTACAAAGGTGAGTGCCGACGGTCTATGTCCTAGCCAGCGGCAAGCGGGCGACAAGACGCCCTAGGACTCGGGCCCATCGCCGAACCAAGCGGTCCGAGGGCATGTACCCGTCGACCAGTTCACGAAAATCGTTGATGGTTACCGTCCCGTCCGCGACTGCCTTGACCACGTGAAGGACGCGGCCTGTCTCTGCAGTCGGCACCCCGAACCAGTCGTTCGCGCGGCGGACTTCTCGGCTGACTTTGGGCACTACCCGGTTAATCCACTTTTGAAGGGAGCCGTCACTGTCAGTAAGTTCCCAACGGCGTGCGTCAAACCCCGAAGGGGTAGTGAAGATCAACGTAGCTGGAGCTGGGTGTGCTTGAATGTTCATGAAGGCTCGGCTCAGGGCTTCCGCGTAAAATTTAGTCACGGCGTCCACGTTAATAAAAAGCGGGATGTAGAGCCCAAGTTCCTCATCCCATGTCAGTATGTCGAGAAAGTTGCACATCACTATGAGTATGTCCTCCGGAAACATGACATGATGCGCGAACGCGTAACCCGCCAACTCGGCGGTGGTCGCGTCGAGATGAGAAAAAACTACTAAAGAATGATCAGTTCCCGCTAGAATAATGTCCGGGTAGGCCTCAATACCCTCCTCACGGTTGGAACAAAAGATGGCAACGCGCGCCATGATGATATTGAAGATAAAAGGAGTAAAAGACGAAGGAGTTACAAAATCCACGTCTGAACACACTAAAATACCCGCCGGCACTGATTAAAATGACGTCAAAACGAGGCTAATTTGGGAAACCCCTTTTTGATCCAAAAGATCCAAATTTCGAAATCGGCTAGCATGATCAATCCATCGCATAAATTTTTACAAAACCTGTGCTAGGCTAGAGCTTGGGTCCCCAACCAACATAATCAAGCGCTAGAATTAATTCATATCGGCTCAAAATGTCAGGTCGAGCCTTCAAACTTGAAAGTTTGATCGAAGCAGAAATTTGCCATCCGGGCGCTCCGCGCCCGAAGGAATCATATCGAGGTCAAACCCTGGGGGGGAACTCCAGTCAAGCGTCCCGCTAAGTACACGTGTACTAAGTATAGCTGGCGGACGCGTGACAGGAATGGTGGTATTTTCTGGTTCCAACTGCTCGGTATTGCTAAACCTGATACAGAGACCTTGTATTTATTGTAAATAATGTTATTATGATTGAAGTTTGGTTGAAATTTGACACGCATTGTATCATGAAAGTCGTTCGTTCAAAATGTCCGAATTCTCTGTATTGACTTATGTTGTGTTAATTTGTTCTGAAATTGGATTTGATGTACACTTGTTACTCTTAGAAGTTTAAGACAACCCTACACTGTATATATGTTGAGTTCTGTCGACTTGTGTTACAAATTACAAATGTCAGAATCTGTACATGTATGTACTAAGGAAAAACCCAACTCTATCACTTTAAGCACGAGTGTCATAAATCTTCATCCTCTAAAACTGAGTACGCCTGTTTATCAACATGATTATGTCATCATTTACTTATCATACAATGATCATGATTCACTAAAACTTACCTGGTTACCTTATGAACCTGTTCCGCTATTCTTAAGCCATAATATGGGCTAACAATGCTAGGAACTCTTCCTAAAACTTCATGTTTATGAACCTTTTCAACGTGATCTCAAGTCTTAGCATGGACTACTGGAAATGTACTTATGTATTAAGTAGAACTGGACATATGAATGTAACTTTGTTTACAATTCTTAAAAGAACTTCTGAATTTATTGACACTGTGCTGAATGTACCACGAGAGTCAAGGCCACCCCACCATGGTTTAAAAATGTATCCAATCATCAAAATTGGGAGTTCATTATATTCATTTGGTTTGAGCTATGTCGTCCACCTCCTTAAACTCAAACACCTGACCGCCGTCGAATGTACTAATGGCTTAGTACTTTTAATATATTGTCATGATATATAATCCAACAAGGATCAGGCTTAGCAAGTCTACTTCTAGTCTAAATATCTTGCGCTCCTAGCGCCACCTGTTAACCAGTATAAAAGGTGTTGCAAGGTAGAGAGCGAGCAGTTAGTGGTTAGTAGTCACTAAAGTTTTAGTAGGTTTAGCCAAGGAGTTATACTTGGAGTAAGTACATCGGCTCCGTGTAAAAGACTGGAGTTTACCAATACCCATTACCTCGGACATAGGATTGTGATAGAGCTGAGTACTAGAATGGTCTAGAAGGTGTTGGAACAACTCGTGTTCTAAATGTGGTTGATTGCTGATAGGAGATGGGAGGTGGACTGATGAAGACTTATACATGGTGGCTTTGACTCGGGATGAGATGTTTACTGAATAAAACCCCTTTCATATTAAGAAGCTCCCTCATCGTTCATTTCTTTTGAACTATTGGGAAGTGAACGGACAAACTTTAAACGCAGTCTGAATTACTCAGGCACTCTGGAAAAACAACTTATGAAGACTTGGATATACACGAACCTTACGCAGTCGTAAATCAAACATTAACAATAGTTCACTATTTGTAAATATTATTTTAAATCGGGGGCTCTGCCCCCGAACCCCCCTTTTTTTCTCTTCCTATTTCTAGATAAGTGTTACGTTTTACTAAGTATATTTACGTTTTTACATACACATACCCGATGTCCGCATATGTATAGAGATCTGTGTGCGCGGACCTTGTGCCCGCGTGTATAATAAATTATATAAGCGCGACAGTAGCGTACGCGATGGTCGCGCATATAGCCACTCCCCTATCCCGAGGCCTAGGCTTCACTCAGGTCTCAGCCCCACAAAAATGTCAGGTATGGCACCCCTGGGACCCACATTGTGAACAGAAAAAGGGGATAACACGGGGATTAAAGTTGAGATTAAGGTAAACATAGATCAGGGATGTGGATCGAGGCCGATGCAAAAAAAGAAAAGAAAAAGAATCTGGGAATAGCCATTGAGCTTTCAATATTTATTCATCCTTTTAAAACTTGCAGGTTCTCAAAGGTAGAGCGTCATTATTGTAATTTGACCAAATCAAACAATCCCCCTTAGGATCACCTATTACCATTTCAACGGCCACCGTTATAAAGTTGGAATTCCGACAAAAGTGTGAAAATTAGATTTCTTGGGAATATCTATAGATCATACAAATTAAAAGGCACGTTCTCGACTGGACCACAGCTTAATCACAAAATTGAACAGAGAATATTTAGTGATGGGATAAGGGCAATTTTTAAATTCGACGTGCACCTTTCAGGTAAATTTGGACAAAGACAGATGTCATATAGGGCCCACACTTGTTTAATTTTACAAGCAACATTAGGACTCCCTCATCTAGAGTCCCTTACATTTGCCTTCTCAAAACACAGTTCTGAAATGGTTGCGATTAAAACAGTAAAAGCAAATCAGAGTTTTGTCACTTTTTTGCCTTAGCATTTCTCTGTTCGATGCCACAAACAAATTATCAAAAAGAAAATCTACCGTCCAGGCTACAGGCCTGCGAACACTTCCTCAGCTTTCCCCAGGAGATGCCTTAAAATTACAGAGAAAACGAGACGTTTACAAACAAAACGAAAGACTTTTCCTAAATTTTTGTTTTTGCACAGATATGAATGTGTCTATTTGAACAAAAATTACATCATTTTGGCGTAATCTTTGTCAGCATAAAGTCAATAATTATGTGTCAAGAAAAGATAATTCCGGATATTTTGAGAAAAACAAAAGACATAAAAACTTATTTCTTGCATTCCAAGACTTGTAGACGACGCAACATTTTCTCAAATATCTTGTCAAAAAACAGTAAATTTTTAACCCTGGACGGGACACACGGGACAAGAGATAAATACGGGACTGTCCCTTGTCCTTCTATGACCTAGATACCTCTTACATGATAGGTCCTTACAACCACAAGAGTGCATGGCTACTAGTGGCCACTAAAAAATTGTAAGGAATTCTTTTATTGGCCCTCCATAAATGGCATGGGGAACCCCTTTGATGGTTGTCTGTGTGCTAGCTGGTTTATTGTCCTATACCTGCCTCCCCTCAATTATTCACTGCACGTGGACACGCCTGTTGCATCCCATAATAGTCTCCAAAGTCCCCTGATTGGACCAACTCGGGAGCACCGATCCGTGACGCCCTTAGGCACGTTGTGCGCGCCGGTAACGTTTGTTTCCATGGCAACAAGGTGTTACTGTTATCATACATGTTGACGTGCAGGCTAAGTGAGGTCCTGACCTCTCTTACTACCTTTGACCCCTTTTACTTTGACTTCCTGTCATGTCCTTGGCTTCATTCAGCGTCAATCCACATACTTTTGATCTGGTTCGAGGCTAAATCGAATGACCGGAAATGTCAGTTTGTTTCAGTGTTCCATAATCCGTATTAGATTAGTTATTTATCTATACCAGGGTATTTTTGAATAGAAATTACTGGGAAACCATACCATATAAACAACTTGTAATTCTGACAAATATTAAGGATGAACATGGTCAGTATAGATTTCTATGTTTTGATAAGCGACTGAAAATAAAATGCCTTTTCACTTAAGAATTACTTAGAACCTAAACAAAACCCCTGCATTTATCCACCCATTTCTAGTGAGTTGTACCTCCGACACATAGGCTGTATAAAGAAAAAAAGGCAGGAGTCAATTGATATTGCAATTCACTGTTGGCATAAGTGTGCTTTTTATCACATTGAAAGCATTGTTACAATACAATAAAATAATGATAAAGAATTGCTAAGTGTATGCAGTTTGAAATATCGCAATCATAGCTGCAGTATTTCCCCCTGTAAACCTTTACTAAACCTAAAAACAGACTTTCCAATATTCTACAGGTGGTAAGCCATTCATAATGAAAAACAAATGCATTGGTTAAACAAGTGACCTTTTCTATTGGAAGGCAGGGGTTAAAGCGTCGTGAACCTTTGTCAGGCCTGTTGTATTGCAAAGATTGATCTCTCCCCCAATAGGGTATAGCTTAGTGCTGTTCTAACCCTTTCCCTCCCCCAGAAGGAAAGATTGATAACGTGACTATAGGCCTGACCTGGAGTTTCAAGCTTTACCCTGGGTGGTGCTAAATTTCTCACTCTGAGCTCAAATAGGCCTACATTGGTACATTGGTCATCAATAACTTGATTTTTATTGCCTGTTTTCAGCTGCTGAAAATTATTTCCATTAAACAATCAACCATTAAGCATGTTTCAATATCTTGACATATCTGTTATTAGAAATATATTCAACTCTTTTTAGGTAAAGATTACATAGAAATTGTCTCTAGAATCATGTAAATTGATAAGGGTATACTATTGCTTGTATCATATCTTTCACACAGTGAATGAACAAGCTATAAGGATAATCTTTTATGGCCTTGGAGGATGGACATAAATATTACAAACACGGGTCGCCCACGCTATTTTGGCAGTTGAATATCTATATCATATATCCATCTATGGGATCAATACATATATTGTATCTAGGCTAATGGAAAAGGGTTATAGGGCTTTAGAGACTAGACTTCTGGGAACCAACAGAAGTCCCCTAAAGCAACAGGTCTCTGAGGTATAGCATTATATTATAGTACCAATATAGTGCTGGGAGTAAGCTGCTTCCTGTCTGCAAAGAGAAGTTATAGGATCTTTCTAGGTTAATTGTGGAATACAGGTTATTTAATGTTGTACCTACAAAACATAAAACTGGCCTATTTTTGTTTTGTAACGATAACTATGGGCATTTTTTTCTTCTTTCTTTCTTTCTTTTTCTTTTACAGATAATTGAGGAATTATAATTATTATCTACTGGTTGATCCCCCCCCCCTCAATCTTCCAATATCAAATTGAAAGTCTCACACCAAAGGTACAATCTGAATTGATTAAAAGAAAGGAAATCCTTAAAATTGCCTGACAAAACTCTTCACCTATTGTTCTCAGACTATTATCAAAAGCAAAAATCGATAGGCAAAGTTTATGGGTGAATTTACTTTTCATATACTACTTCCTATGTACTACTCAATAGCAAAGTTCACTTTCATGTAATACTCACTGGCAAAGCTTACTTTCTATGCACTACTCACTGGCAAAGTATACTTTAAATGTACTATTCACTGGCAAAGGTCACTTTCTATATGTACTACTCACGGGCTCAGTTTACTTTTCATTTACTACTCACCGGCAAAGTTCACTTTTCATGTACTACTCACTGGCAAAGTTCACTTCCATGCACTACTCATTGGCAAAGTTAACTATCTATGTACTACTCACTGGCTGAGTTTACTTTTCATGTACTACTCACTGGCAAAGGTCACTTTCTATGTACTACTCACTGACAAAGTTCACTTTTCAGGCACTACTCACTGGCAAAGTTCACTTTTCATGTACTACAAGTATGCAAAATCTGGTCAGTTTCCAGAAGCTACTTAAAGGAGTAAACTATCCATATTATAGCATTCACAAGCAAAAGAGTCTAGGTTTCGTATAATATTTTCCTGTAAAAGAGTTCCCTTACAATAAATTATACAGCTAATATGCACCTACATACCCTTTTCACCCCCTTTTCAACTAATGTGTATGTACCTAAACGAAAACGTGGTGAACAGCCTTCATTTCCGTGTTATTATCGAGAACTCCTCATTGAAAAGAACCCTGCTGCACAGGCAAACAGTTAGAATATGTACTCCACATTTTGTCAATACAAATTTATCATAAGCAAAAGTTAATCCACTATATCAAGCAAACAAACCCCTGGCACTTAAGATGTTTGAGAGCATAAACTGCCAAATGCAAAAGATCCACAGACACACACACACGTAGGCCTACTGACATACAAACACAACTTCACACACAGAGACATAAGGCACCAACACAGACACACAAACACACTCACACAAAACCACCTGGCTCCATCATATGTTACATCAAAGCCCCAATTCCCCAGGAATTTGTCAACCCCAAACCAATAAGAGCAGTGAAGGGGCACGTCAAGACTGTCAACCCAGTACACTAAGCACACATACCACTAGCACATCGTAGGTTACAGTCTATGCAGGGCAAAATGTAAAAGGAATATTTGCACACTACACTCTTGATTGTTTATAGCCAGTTGTCTCTTATCAGAGTGACAATGGTATCAGCAATAATATAGCTACACAAAGATATATAACTGGGATCCTCGCCTACACGTTTTCTGTGACGTCGTTGATGGTGGTGCCCCCTACAAGAGTTTGTGAAACCAGGTACAAAGAATACAGCAGTGCCCATCTGTCAACCTTTTTCTAAATGTAAACAAACCGCCGATGACGTAATGAAATGGGCGAAACACTATGCTTTATAAAGGGTTGCACACTCTCATAGAGGGCGCCACTATCAATGACGTTCATGGTGAAACGTCACAAATTGTGTCTCTTATCTTGTAGGGTCATTGATGGTATAATATAAAGAGGGAATATACATGTCCATGGTGACGTATAACATTATAGATGAAGAAAAGCCTCAGTCATTTCTTCCAGGGGACAGCCTATTTTGACATCTTACAAGACTTGTATATTATTGATGGAATATGCCCTAACACTCCCCAAGAGAATCAAATATCACTAGAAAACATAGAAAGGAAACCTGCCTAAGCAATCTATATTAAGTTCCTACTAGTCTTCTGTGATATAATTCCCTTTCATTTGTTTATTGATAACATGGAATAAAAACAGGGTCTTCTTGTGGCCACAAAAGTCAATGATTTAAGATGACTGGGATGGTTGTTATTCCATCAGATTATTTCTACAATTTCAAAGTCAAAGTCAATATATCAAGTTGTCGGTCAATCAATAGATAATCAATATTGCTTTTGGGTACGCCCTACTTCAGCTACCAGCAGCACATAATATTATATGTGCATCTTTCAGGTACGACTCAGACTGTACCGTTATGTGACGTATTGCTTATGGGAAAGTTAATGTCTTGGGGAACACTACATGTAAGTCTTGTCCTCAACTGTTGCGTTCAATTGGTAGACTGGCAGGCCTCTGATCCTGTAATTTATGGGCAAGGAATAGGACTGTGTTGACAATTAGATAAGGTTTGCAATTTGTACACCTTTGTAGAGATGTACAAGAGCTATATACTCGTATAGTATCAATATCATAACGACAGATAAGAATCAAAATAAGGTGTCATATTGTGATATAAAAGTACCATAGTTGTGGATATTTTGGACTTTCTCTGGGATCAGGTACCATATGTGATTTTTTTTTTTTTTTTAGCAAAAAGCGTACTTCTCAACTTACATCGAGATTTTCCAGTACATACGAATTCATAGAGACTTTCGTCTTTTACAGTACTTTAAATGTTTTTTTTACAGTACTTTAAATATTAGGAATAATATTTTCATGACAAAAAAACACACACAAGAACATATGACAAACAAATACAGTTGGCATGCTGTAGGGGTCAGTGCCCAGATTCCTGCATGTGGGGACTACGTCCGGGTGGAATTTCCTGGTATTCTGACAACAGTTACCATGAGGCTGTTGACCTTTAAGGGTGGTTATACTGCATCCCCTGAGAGGGGCCAACACCAGGGCCCTAGGCAACCCGATTCTGTTCCCAACGAAATGAAATATAGTTAACAATTGTTTTCTTTTTATTATGTGAATTCTGAATGGATTTGATGGTTACTTTTTTAATGTTAGGTAAAATAATGCAGTCTGATTAAATGGAGATACTGATAGAGTCTTATGATTGAGAGAAAATGATAAATATTAGGGTAAACACTTATAAACTCTAAACAAGTGTATGCTTAGTCAATACATTGGGATACTGCCCACCTTGCTCCACTTGTAATTTACTTTATATTTTCCTTATTTATAATAGGAAAACTAACCTAGGTTGACAGTATGACCCTGTATACTTGGTGGGATGTCGGAAATATTACAGCCCTCAACCTAGCCTAATGGCCTTGGGCAGTAATTTTTCGACACCCACCTTGTATTTAGGGTTGTACTGTCAACTTCTGTATGTTTTGCTATACAACTGTGCAACAATGTTCTCCCATCATTATGTTTTGAATGTTGACAAGTGATCTTGGCTGCTGTCTATATTTCGCATTCTGTAGGGGTCAATGTCCAGATGCTCACATACTTATAGGGAGCTATGTCGGGGCGAATTTCCTAGAAGTCTGTCAATAGTAACTGACATTTAAGGGTGGTTATAATGCTTCCCCAGAGAGAATACAACATCAGGACCCTAGACACTCTGATTCTGTCCCCAATATGATGAAACAGAGCTAAGAATTACACAATAATATTCTCCCATCGTTATGTCGTATTAATTTTGATAGATTAGCTCATTTGCTGGGAACTGAACCCAGGCTGCCTGCGTAGGCTGGGTGCTGGTGTTATGCCTTTTGGCATGTTTGAGTTGATATACTTGCATTCATCTCGCCACAACCTGTAGAACCTTCCATTTTCTTCATAGATACAGATGCTTCTTTGTGTAGTTGAAGTATATTTAAAATTTCTGGTTTTAATGTAAGGTAGGTAGCTATAATATGTAAACATATTAAATGAAGAAATAGCTTCATTATAGGTAAAGCTACCTATAATGTGTGCCATTTCCAGAATTCTATTGTAGGACACAACAAAAAATTCCTACTGATTATCTAAGTAGTTGGACTAGACGTCAAGATACGTGTCCTCGATATCTGGCCGACTTTTCTAATCATTAGTTAGAAACGAGGACACCCGTGATTCGTCTCTATAGTGACGGTAAAATGTTATGCCTCTTACCTGTCATAATAACGTACGGAAGTCAATGCCCTTTCAAGTAAAATGAACATGTTTCCACTTGTGACTTAATGTCCACTAGCTTGAATCGGCACGTATATCGGTTAATCGTTAGTATTAGAATATCTAATAACAATCAGCATATTTAACACTTTGGGCTCTATCATATACTGGGGTGTTCAGTAGCTAATACGAGTGTAAGGCAGAACCCAGACAGGATGGTTAACAACTCAAGTGTTACCACTGGAAGAAATGTAGAAAGTAGTGCTAGCAGTAGAAAATAGTTCCACTGGTTTAGTTGTCTTAGTTTTAAAATTTCACTTTAAAATATTGCCAGGTATGATAAATGCATACCCAACTGGTGTGGAGGTTGTCGATGGGTTTATCAACCTTTGATATATCAGGGATACCAGCCTTTTGGTGGCCCTAAAGGCCCTGCCCTCAGGTTGATATCCCTGACACAACTTGGGTAAATAAGCAATTTTTCACACCCCCCCCCCTCCTATCGAGGTCTGAAAATACATGTTGGCAGTACCAGACTAAGGACTCAGTGAGTACGTACTTCCCTTTAAAAACACTTTTAAATATTTACATTCACTATTAATCATCAGCTCTTTCCTTGTTAATCCTTTAACACCTCATCCGAATCCCCTTTCTTTCACACCTCCTGCATTTACAACCCCCTTCTCTCAACTATCTCCCATCCCTATTCCCCCTTCTCCCCTGTTTTTATCCGTAAACATCCCTACAGCTCTTTTGTTTTAAAGAATCAATATTGAGGCTGCATGTATGAATACCCGGCTTGGCCATGATCAAGGTACAAATTGTTCCCTGTTGGCGCCTTGAGGAGAGTGAAGCCCCATACCCACTGGGCGATTTTACCGGCGATGGGCGATGGGTGACCAGGAGAAATGGCTGATTTTTATGATCGCCTGTTAGTAAAGTACACTAAATTGTACAGGTTTAATCTCAATCGGCGCTAAAATTGGCCAATTCTACCCTAAGAATCGGCCAATTTACTGATTGGTTGGCCGACTGTGTACAAAACGCCTAGTGGGTATGGGGCATAAAGGGCCATACCCACTAAGCGACTTTAGCAGCAATGGGCGACGGCGATTGTTACAGTCGGTGCTAAAATCGGATGATTCCTATAATTGCCTGTTGGTATACTTTAGTGAAATGTATGTGTTTGATCTGAATCGGTGATAAAATCGGCTGACTCTAGACTTGAAATCGGCCGATTTTAGCGCCTATGAGTCGGCCGATTGTGTAAAAGTGTCCTAGTGGGTATGCGGCTTTAGGGATTTGAAAATTAAAGGGTGGCTGGGGTGGGGAGGGTGGTTGGATTATCTCTTAAACAGGTTACAAATTAAGACATTGCTCAGGGCGCCCTTTTCCCTGTTCATCCTCTCATGGCCAGGCACCAATAAAGCCTGTATCCCATGTACCCATTTTGATGCTGGCGAATTTGTATTTGTTTGTTTTTATCTAAGAGTATGGCATTAAATCTTACATTTTATATACCATTTGAAGGAGAGTTGTTAACCGTTTGTTGTGATATATAACATATTGTAAAGACAAGGGATTTGCCAGAATTCCTAAAGTTGCCCTTTGCTCTAATTGGTTCAAGTAGGAATCTGGGATCTTTTCACAAACTTTTTGTTTTTGGTTTACTATCAAAAGAGGCGATGTATAGGCTACCGCCTGTATCCAGGGAAGAATCTACTGATCTTTTGGTAAATTATATATACTGGTGCAAATGCATCGCAAGATCAAAACTGTTGGTCGAATTATGATAGGAAATTAACTATTTTAAAAGTGAAATATAATTCTTCCTATACTCGTCAGAATAAAGATTCAGTAAAAGCAATGCAAGCTTAATGACATGTTAGTAAATTGTATCGATGATAGATGCTCATTGTAGACATCGCGACCTGTGATATCAAATCTCAAGGTGCTATTGCTAGGCAGAATATACACTATAATATCCAGATATGATTGTAATATCAATGCCATTTCTTACACTGTCGTTAACCAGTGTAGGCTTAACAAAGATTAGATATAGACATGTCATATACAATCAAAACGATTTTTATGTTCCCTTTCCAGTGGTACGTAGTGTACCAGCGTTCCATTCATATTCCTTATTACAATTTAGAAATTGTGCAATTTCCGGTAGTCAAAATCGCCTAGTAGGATATAGGCTTATGTGGAATACAGGCTTTAAGTTAATATTGGAACACTTTAATAGCTTCCTGGCCAATGATAGATGAAACCATTACAAAGAAATGCTAGATGGTAGTATTCATGATGGATTAAATTGGATACCCCGGCTTCTCCCAGCAACAATGATATTCATTTCTTTAATCGCACTTGTAATATGAGCTGATGAGCGTCAGCGTTCCTTGTCAAATTTTTAACATGGACGTACCAGTCACTTGAGAGTTGTCCAAGACAGATACAATAAGATTTGAAGCGATTATATCAGATATGACTGTACCGAAGTCAAAAAAGCATCAACACATACTATCATGTCAAAGTAAGAACATATTTAATTTGTATAGCGATACCTATATCAAATTATTTATTTCGGAGAGGCATGACGTCATTGCCCCCATAACCATTGTTACGACAATTTGTTGTACACCCACTATAAAAATCACCAAGGAGAAACCGTTAGCATAAGCATTCCAACTACCGCACTCTTCACATTGCGGCAGATTTTAAGTTTTAGAGTTGATGTCATTAGGAGGGATAAAATAAGTTTTCCTATTTATTAATATCCAAACCAATCACCTGTTATTTCCTTGTTATTAATTAACTCTATATTAATTTTATCTAGCCACGACATAAATAGGGTAGATTCTGTCTTCGGGTGACTAAAGCCTGGTCCCCACAGGGTGATTAGTTTGCAAAAATATTACGGCGACCAACACGAAAATAGGTGGTTTAGTCGGCCGGCGACTTAGCATACACTGGCGCCTTGATGTATGGCGATTAAACCACTAGTCGCCGTTGTTTCTGGGTGAAATATTTGACTTGTTTAATATTTTCCTTAAGTCGCCGGCGATTAGTGCAGTTAATCGGCGGGCAGGGCGACCAATACGATGTTTAATCGCCGGCAGTTTGATGGGAAGAGCGTCCCAACGTGGCGTCTAATTAATTTTTCCATCGGCGATTAAATAATTCTTAATCGGCGGGCGACCAACGTTAATCGCCGTGGTTTAGTCGCCACGTGGGGACCCGCCTTAACACTGAGGTATGGGTGGTGTTACACTAAAGTAGGGAATCAAACAAAACCTAAACTAGTAAAACACCAATTCTTCTGCTATTCATTCCTGAGGGCATCTTCAGCAATAAGGACTACAACCTCATTTATCCCTTTGTACGATTATTCTCCTTTTTTTGTGAGCCCTTAATTATAGTTTTTAGTATTGTAGCTTATGGGAAGGGCTCACTCAATCAGTCATGTCTTTTGTAGGTATTTGGGCTTTGATCTGATTGCCCGGTTACACAATCTTACATACAAGTAGCTACAGGCCTTTGTCCACCGGCATGCATTTGTAAGCAAGGACAATTAGTGTGCATCAAGTGTAATTGAGTGGGCAGGCCTCTCCCCTGCACCCTCCCCCACCCCCACTCCTTGAACTGAGTTCAAGGAGTGGGGGTGGGGGAGGGTGCAGTTTGAGAAGCCAGAAGTGGGTTACATAACCAGTACTCCACATTAGAACCTCCACTGTCACCTGCAGGTAGGCAGGTCTAAGTTGATGGGTGCAGGTGCCCCTTTCCTAAGCCCCTCCCTGAGTTGTGTGTGACAGCAGGAATGGTGGTGGTGATCACTACTCATAGCCCATATGTCCATTGTTATGTTAGTAATTTTTGGTATAGTGCCAAATGGACACCAATTTACTCAATGAACATCCCTTAAAGACGCCACTGATACCACAGATTTTAAAGTTAGACCAATCACAAGCTAAAACATCAATAGAAATAATCATTTCCAAATGTCAATAGTTAGAGGGAGCATAACATCAGCCATTTCAGCAGTTTGAAATAGAAAAAAATATTTTTGATATATTTTGAGCATCAAATTCACAGTTCTGAAATATTTGCTGTGTATCTCTCAGGCATCTGGCGTCTAGGCCTGGTGATGCCTGAGAGATACAGGAGACTAGGCCTGGTGATGCCTGAGGGATACAGGCGTCTTGAAAGGGTTAAGGGCGAACATCGATCGTTCCAACGATCGGAACTTTGATAGTCATTTGCTTCTTGTTTGTATATAAGAAACTCCAACACAGTAATTCCACATTGTTTTATATGGAGTGAGGCATTCGTATTGTGTCTACTTAGATATGCTAAATATCTTGTGTAGGCTTGGACCTTGTTTGAAATAAATAACATATTTTGAAATAAATAATAATTTATCTTTCTTTGGCATTTCTCTGATTACAGGAAATACATATTGGTTCTAATTGTCACAGCCTTCCTCCTTGGGGTCAAAGCAAAACTTTGTATAGAAATATTTGCTCTGTTATAAATCTTGGAAGACCGTTTGTTATGCTGCCTCCAGTTTCCCGCGCTTCTGTCGGTAGCAGACGACATTCGGCCCAATGTAAACACCAGCAGACGACCTGAATGACGGATCCGCTGAGGATTCCGACATATGAAAACGGAATCTGTCTTCAATCTAGGACCTTTCCAGCAAACTCTTACTCGTTCTATTTTGGGACAGACCTCAAAATATGAGTAACCTATATGCAAATGACGGCAATTAAAAAGAATGTTTGAAACAGTGCATCACATGTATATATATATATTGTTAAGTGTATAATCTCAGACCTTTTACATAGGTGTTGAGTCCTATACAATTATACCTATTTCAAGTAGAGTGGCGCTCTGATAGCGGAATAGGCCTGAACAATCGATTGAGATATTTTGGGTTTCAATGAAAATTGTTAGGAACATGGCTTCTATGGGAGGGTTCGTTGCGCAGGTTTGCGGGGAAGTTGTATATAACAATATAGAGATGAAATGAAGGTGTTCCATTACTTCTACAGCTAGCATATTCTTTCATATTCCAAATTCTCTTACTCGGATGAGGGGGGGGGGGGATTCTGGGGTATTTGGAACCCACTCAACTATTATTGGAACCTTTTTGAATCTCTTGGAACTCCCTAAGATGTTAGGGCTGGGCACGGCCCTGGTGCCTTTCCATTCGCTAATTTTCTTCCATAGATATACCATTTCTCCTCTTAACATATCCCAGTGCTAGAATCGGCTTCTCTATCTTACCCCGGTACCTTGCTTTTCCCATTGACACTCTAAGCCCCGTGCTCTATTATTTCCCTCCTACATTTCTCCTCTCCCTTTTAAACCACCCCCACGAGACGATTTCCCCGCCTTACTTAACAGGTTGGGGATACTACTGAAAAACAGGACGTCCTGAAAAAACGGGACGTACTGTAATAACAGGCAATTATGAAAAAGTGCATTATCTAGCTATTGTAAATGAATTTACACATGAATAACATACAAGATACACATTATATAATACTTCTGCATATCCAAAAATAAAAAAATATGAAATTATGTATTTAACATGAATTACATGACATTTTCCATTTTGACAATTTAATAAATAAAAATGACACAATTGATATTTGTACATAAATAAAAATGCTCAGAAAATCAGGAGTTTGCTAAATTCAAAATTTATTTGTTATGAAAATACATATCTTTTGCAACAAAATGATCGTTGCATTTTCAAATTCTATCGTTGCATTTTTTTTCTATTGATTTTTATTTTTTAAAAGTTACAAAAATCATACCAAGAAAACGGACCGTCCTGAAAAAACGGGACGGTTTTGTGGTCTGTTTTTACAGGACGTCCCGTTTTTTCAGGCACACTTTTAAAATCCCTTAAAACCATTATTTTAAAGATGAAATTCGATTTTAATTTAACCAAATAATCATCTGTCCTTAAGGGTCATATTTCAAAATTGAAAAAATGAAAATGAAATATTTTTAAAGGATTTAAAGGGTTGCGTACTGAAAAAACGGGACGTCCCGTTTTTCCCGTCGTTGCCTCAACCTGCTTAATGTCATTCCCTCCCCATTTCCCGCCAATACCTGCCGCCACCTGTCGACCGTCTTTCTTGTGGGCGTTTGTCGTCTGCTCAAATGCATTTTTGGCGCGAAAACCCTGTCCGCGTCGCTGGACAGAAAGACTGATTTCCATAGACCTTTTTCAATAGCGTGGGGGGATACTAGCGTAAAAGGTCTGGATCAATGTATTAAGATATGCATTTTGACGGACCAACGGGTTATAACAAGAAATAATTTCTGGGGCACATAGTTTACAATATTGGTGTTGGCGATTAAGCCGTGTCTTTTCAATTTCCACTTTCAATTTCCACTCTTAATCCTTCAAGACTTTGATAGAAAGATATCTTACCTTAATGAGAGAGGAGTAGAACTTTGCTAGATTGCTTCACAAGCCTGATTGATAATATTGCACAAGTCGGTACCATTTTTTGTTGGTAGATGCGGCAAATGGAATAACCAATAATCGGGATTCCGCAACCTACAAAACCTGAACTTGCCCGTTCTATAAACCCTAACTTTGAAAAGAAACATTGATTGTCATTAAAAAACATAATAGATATTACACACGCCGGTAGATGTTTACTTTGCATGTATTGGCAGGTAATGTGATCAACTATAATCTTATTCCGCTACCTGCCAAAGCCACAGACCTGCTTACCATATTCACTGGATGGTCGGCTGGAAGTGTTATATGACTGCCAAAATTTTAGTAGAAACAAACACAAAACCAACCTTTCGCCTCAATTTCTCATTCTGGGAAGCCATAAATTAATATAAACGCTGTGCAAATTCGCTCATCCATCTAACAGAAAAAGCACTGGGAAAACGCAAGACAAACTTAATGGACATGCCGTCCAACTACGTCAAATTGCACGGGGACGACAATGCGCAAAGCTGACAACAATGCACAATGATGGAAACCACAATGTGCAACGACGACAGCAATTTGTGACAACAACAACAATGCACAATGACGGCAACCACAATGCACAATGCACAAAGCCAATAACCACAATGCACAATGCAACAACCACAATGGACAACACCGACAACCACAATGCACGACAACGACAACAAAAACGCACTACAATGACAACCACAATGCACAACGACGACAACCACAATGCGCAACAATGACAACCTCAATGCACAACGCTGACAACCACAATGCGCAATGATGAAAAGAACTTGCAACAACAACGACAACCACAATGCGCAACAACAACAAAACAATGTGCAACTCCAAAGACAATGCGCGACGGAAGTGTGCGCGACGGTGTCGGGCGGTGGTGGTGTCTGCATGCGTTCTGCTGGTGTGTCGGCATCAGTGGTGGTGGTGGTGGTGGTGGTGCGCGCCACAACCGTGGAGGAAGCCTGACGGACCAGACGCGCTGCCCGACAGGCCGGTCGGCAGCAACAGGAGGAGGAGGGGGCGGCAGTGGTAGTGGTGGTGGTGGTACAGTGGGGTTATTATGATACCAGCATGCAGGAGGAGTAGTGGCATTGGGACGCCCGTACAGGCATCAGCAGCAGGAGGAGCCACAGCTAGCGTCCTCCAGTAGGGGACGCTCACAGCGTTGCCTGGAGGAGGAGGAGACGCAGGAGGAGACACAGGAGGAGTAGACAACCTGCAGGACCACTGACGGCCGCAGTACTAATAGTACCACCGCCGGACGAACGCTGCAACCCACTGGAGGAGGCGGGAGCAGAAGCAGGAGGTGGTAGCAGGGGTCACATATGGTACCTGGCCCACCTGGCCCAGCGGTCATCCTGGGTCTGGGAGCCTGTCCCATTCTGACCCTACCGTTGTGTACCTGTGCTGGCGCCCTGGAGGAGGGGCGGGGCGGGACAACGTCCAGGTGGTGTCTTCTCCTGGGCGGGACGCCGCGTCTATACCTACCTATACTGGTGACAGGTGATTGTATATAGGTGAGACTGGTAGGCACTGGAGGAGGTGGTGGTAGGGACTGGCTGGATTAGACCTACCTCCTGACCAGGTATTGGACAATTTCAGATTAGAGTGTGTACGTCCAACAGAGTGCATTACATGGAACACCAACAAAAACGTCAACAATGTTGATAATATAGACAATATCAACAACAAGGCCCTGCAGTCTACACATACGCATACAATATCAACAACACATTATAGTGCTGGAAAACTGTAGGAAAAAAAGTGGACTAAACTCCTGGAGCCAAATGGATTGTCTGGGTAGTGCAGAATACCTTACCTAACACCTGGAGCAATGCTGGACGATATTGTGGCTTAATATACCTCTCTGACAGTGTGATTTGCATTTTATAAACGCTACACCATACCCTGGGAATATACATGATTTACCTAGAATATGAAAGTAACCTTAAGCATAGGATATCAAAGTTACTTCTCCTCTGGAGATACTATACACTTTGGATATACCCCTTTGGATAAGCCTTTGGATAAGGACAACTCCTCAACACTGTGACACGCCCCAGTGAATAGTTAGAAACTCAGGTGTTTTAAATATAGACACCTGTGCCCGTAGTCCATGGCAACATGACAAGCGCTTCAGACTGCCTCTAGGTTAGGCCATGCCATGTATGGGAAAAAAGCATCACACCAAGCCATGTATAATTTAACGGCTAAAATTATACATTATGGTCATACTGCATGGATAAGCGCAATAGTAGTGTTGACCCTATAGAAGTGGCTTTGGCCACTCTAGATGTTAATATATAAATTGCAATATTTGCAATACTGTTGAATTTTTCAAGCTTTGGCTTATAGTACCTCGAGAGGGCAAGGATAGTATACTTTTAGAGTTCATGCTTTAAGGATAGTGCCACTTGCTTAGTTACAGACTATTGGATATATTGTGACATACCTATTGTAAAGGATCTATAGAAGCGTATATTGCCAACTTGGACCTTTTCTGTTATATAGGCCTATTCATAGGCGTAGGCCTGAAGCCCTACACCAAAATAACCTACCCACGCCTTTAGAAACAGGCTGTGGCCTATAACTAAGGGCATTGACCCCTCAGTTTGTCCCACAGTTGCATCGGGTCTGTGAATACCTACATTGAACTCTTTTACCCTTTCTGCAGCCCCCTGGAGGAGAATGATCTAACCCAGATGTGAGGTGTCTGACCCACTCTGAGCATTGCTCCAGGGCATAGGCAGAGGTATGACACACTGGAGAGGCTTCCCAACAACAGGTGGTTGCAATTGCAAGGCTAGGAGAACCAGTACTTATTCCCATATATTGAAGAATCTATCTACATGCTGATGCTACTAATACAATCTCGAACAAATACTTCGATGAATTTGTAGATTGGTCATTTTCATAGTTGGTTAAACATCATTACGATGACTGCAGTCTTGTTAAATACTAATGATTATATATTGCAAGCCGGATTGGAAATTATCTAAGGAGCTTTAGAGGATACGCTGAGCATTATAAAAGTCATCTGGAAATACTAAAAAGATACAACGTATATCATTAGAAGAGGAAGGCTCTCTTGCAAAAAGATTCAGAATAAAAAGAAACTGCTATATCAAACTCTTTTTATCACACATTATCCTTCAGTTATCTGAATAAGTATGTTACTGAATCTTCTATGATCCGTATCTGTTATCAGGTTCCAGCATAGCTATAACTCTTGGCTGTGTTTGCCTAAAGGCTTTGGACTGGTCTCTTTAAGAGAGCCTGCACTGAATGTATGGACACCCGAGACTGGCCAAAAACTGGATACTTACTGGAGGAGCATAGATAGTACCGAGACAGATTGCGTACTACATCGTTAAACTTCTCAGTAGTATCAGTGATGAAGGCATTCATATGTTTCAAGCATTTTTCTATTCAAATATTTGAGGATTTCTTTTTTTTTTAATTAAAAGGCGATATAAAAAACTAACATTCTACTGGTGAGAATAAATATTTCTGTGGTATATTTTTGACTGGGAACTACACAAGTTGTGGACCACTATAGCAGGAAGGTGCATGAAAAACCTTTCAACCACTGACACTCCTAACCTTCCCTGCATTCTGCATATACCCCTAAGGATAAACTTATATTCACATCTAGTATACGAGACCACTGTGTTCCTGATAGCTATAAACTTCCCAAATATTAATACTAAAGCAAATAACATGTTCTAGCACTCCCACCTAAGCCCTGGAGGTATATAGATGTGATCTGTCAACTGTGTCAATTCCCCTTCTCCTGGGCCATCCATGCAGATCAAGTTGACTTTCAGGAAAGGCAGTGATTTATATCTAAAGGGAATCCAATTCTCCCCAGTACATTCAAAGGGAGGGAGCCAAGGCACAGTGCAGCTGACACACCCCTATATCCACCATTAACAAAAGATCATTGATTCCTAGCCCTAACTGCCAACCAGAAAAGTAGCCTGACCCTTTAGAAATAAGCCTGGCCCATAATGGATCATTTTTGATTGGCACAGAGTTAGGTGAGAGCTGGCGATGGCTGAATCAAAGACTTGTTGAATTGCCAGTAAATACTGGAGCTGGTGTTACTGGTTGGGGTGGATGTGGCAGTAGTACTAGGTTTGTGAATCTGAAATAGTGTTATTGTGATTCTGTACACCGCAAAAAATACACTCTTTGCCCTCTGGGGGCTGAGAAGCTTAATTTTTAATGCTCAAAAACCATGAGAATCAGGCGTGGTTGTCACATTACCGAATTTTGATAATTGATGGCTAACATATTTTGATAAAGAAAAAAAAAGTCTGGGCCAAACTCAGCTATTAGGATAAAGCAGGCTTCCAAGCCGAAGGGAGTTAGCTACTAAACGAAAGCAGTGTTGTGACACTAACTCGGCTGGTGGAATAAAGCTAGGAGCTTGAACTAACTCAGCTGTCAAAATAAAGTAAGGAACTTGAACTAACTCACCTGTCAAAATAAAGCAAGGACCTGGTTCTAATTCAGCTGTTAAAATAAAGAAGCAACTTGAACTAACTAAGCTGTTGAAATAAAGCAAAACACTGGAACTAACTCAGTTGTAAAAACATAGGTCCTTTACACATTATATATACCTAAAGTATCCCTAAAGCAACACTCGGAAGATAACCAGGATATCAATAATAAAGCAGGACTCCATTCCCATCTGGACTGCAGAGAAATCACAAAGGGTTGTGGCTGAACCAAGGTGTTATAAAATAAAGAAGGAGGTGTTAACCTAGATGTGAAACGAAGCAGGGGCTGGCAGTGTCCTGTCAACTCAGCCTGAGCTTGACTTAATTATCCTGTGACAACCACCAGCTATCCCTAGGCTACCTGTTCTCCAGTGTGCCAGCCAGCCCTGGAGGGGGGCGCTTCCATCCTGGAGGATTGCTGGGTGCTTATGTCTACCTAGATCATCAGATCACTTGGGAGATTGCCTGATACTGGAAACTAATTTTTGTAGGCATAAAAGCCTGAAATACATCTTTTATATGATACTTGAAACTAAATTGAAATACCAGGAAAAAAAGATTGGACTTAGACTTAGCCTGAGGGAATAGTATGATATCATATGAACCAGGGAGAGGAGAGTAATATCAGTTATTCATGTGTGTGGGAAGAGGGTATTTAAGGAACTGCTTCTGAGAAATCCAATAAGGAGTGCATTATGATGGTTGCATTGACGCTACTGCATGCTGACCCTCCAAGCCATTAATTTTAGATATGAATTTCTGGGAATGTTATTCTTACCACAGGGGATATAGAGGTGTTACAGTAACCACAAACAGTGCATTGAGAAGGCAACAAAAGGATACTTGAACAGTCATACAACACTACTTTGCCAGGACATGTGCTGATCAACTTACTAATTTACCCTATTACTGCTACACCAAGGCAACTATTGCGTGTGAAATATGGATGTGATATGATGCATATTACACAGGAAGTGTTACATCCGAGGCAAGAGAAAATGACTATACTTTGTCTATACGTTTGGTGACTATGAACTGGACCTATATGCTTGGAGAGTGTGAAAATGACCATATTGGGCATATATGCTTGGAGAGTGTGCCAACATTGGCACCATTGTGATAAATGTTGTCTTTCGCTGGTACTCAGCGTGTGCCGATGACACCAATGGATCTCCAATGCACGCACCGGATACCAGCAAAACCTCCAATACTGCATGTATGCATCTGGTGACTATGGATGGCAAAAAAATGGTAACTTCGGAAATGATTAACAAAAACTATTGGCTGTGCAATGCAACAGAACCTTTTTAGAATGAAATGTGCATCTTTTTTGCATGCTTTCTAGTAAAGATCACATTGCCAGAGACACTAAAGCCAAAGTGATCTTAGAAGGTATGAAAGTCTGCTTTGGATTGAATAATCCCTGCCAAGGAATTCAAGAATATTTGTCTCTAAAATGATACATTCAAAATCATGAAACCCCTTGGAAAATGCCTGTATATAATGGGTTCAGTGAACAATTCATAGGTTAACCGTTTCAATTCCTAAAAGGATACCTATCTAGGTTTTGAGACACTATTCTAGGACCATATGGTCGCAGTTGGCTAATGCAGGTCATATGACCCTTTTGAAGGCGCTGTGAAGGGCTTTACATGAGTGGCCTCTATATTTGGGTACTGATTAATGCAATACAAGCCTATGAAAGGTCCTATCTTATACTAATAGGCTGTGAAAATCATTAACGGGACCTATGCATAGAAATGATATGGCGATTCCTAGTGAACGGTTTATACCAATGCCTAGAATTTTTTCATTCCTTATCATGTAGAAATGTCTCTTGCTAAATCAAGGAATACTTATGTCCGCCAGAATTCAATTTTGGAAGGAAAACTGCAAATAAATGACTGGCCTCCACTTTCCTAACGCAGAAAAATGATTATTCTTATTACATCAATGTGAGGAAAAGCCTTGCTATTGGTGTATAATCCCGTGGATTAGGTTCAACAGATACGTCTTGTGTACTACTAGGACTAAACAGAGGACTGTCTACCAGTAGTATTCAATTAGTTAGGTTGATGGCGTTCGTTTAGGCCTTGAGAAATCCACCTGTTACACTTGTAAGGAGAACAAAACCAGTTGGCTACATGATTCAGTGCGGCAGCCAATGCTAATTGCTGTCGAACACGGTAGGCAGGGGGTTAACTCAAAGCGGCGACAATAAAAGAACCAAGCTGGGAGGCAAAAAAACACCAGCCTCAGAGGTTTAAAACATAGAGTCAAGACTTTGCATAGTAATCGGAGGCGACGCATACAAACTCACACGCGCATGCGCACTGGTCCATCACGCTCGTGCTGGCATCTAGTGAGAGTTTTCTCCCTTTGAGAAGGCTTTGTTTATATTCAATCCATTTAATGCGGTCTCACAGCCCACCAAAAGAACGCCGGGAACGTTTTGACCAGGCTTCATTCTCTAGAGAGTCAGTGCTCCCCCATTGAGGTAGTCATAGCAACAGAGCGGGTGGGGACAGACAGAGGGATGACGGTTGTGGAATGACACAATGCTCACTGGGTATTTGTACTCCCCCAAAGGGAGTGTTTTACGTATTTAAACGGCGAATAACCAGGACTCAATACCTCCCTGGTGGTTTGGTCCCAGAATATCGTTTCCATGACAGAATGGGAAGCCCTCAACATCAAACCAACGTGAATGAAGGCAGACTTTTGTGTCCTTAATTAAAAAAACTGTCCATTCTGAGAAAAAAGGTGCACTGCTTGTTGCATTTGTGAATGGCTATTGTAGGCTGGGGTTGGCATAGTTGGGATTGGATGCAAAACGTTGTTGATTTTGTTTCAAAGGGAAACCATGTTGCTAAGGCTTGCATTCATTCTATTTAATGAGCCCACCTATAGCAACAACTGCAGTTGTAATGAATTAAACAGGACTAGTTCATTCATGCTCATGTCGACATTGTTAGATGGAATGTTCAATTCGCTCTGAAGCAATTATGACTGATACAATATGGCACAAATCAAGTTAACTGCTCAACAATAGTTGAATGTCCTTCCATTTCTATTATGTTGTGTTCCGAAAGTTGCAATACTGGAATCTCCGACGTTTTCAGAACTAGTAGTATATATGCCTAGTTGTGTAGATAGGCTTTATATCTGAAACCATAAGCCTGTACATGTCCGACCAACTGAAAATATTGGAATGATACACTATAGCCCTGCATTAAGTCGATAATTTGAGGCACCCGGAACATGCATAACCATATTTCGCGAGGGAAAGGCTACCTGAGTAGCATTTATTATACATGGCGACGGACAGAAACCGTGAAACATTCATGAGCTGTTCTCGTTTTCCACAGAGGATTATAGGAGTAGTCGTAAATAGTTCACGCCTTGGTGACACACATTTTAGGCGGAGGTAGGCCTAAGGGACGCTGGTTTTCAACTTAGGCCTACAGACTGTTTTAGGCTGCACATAATTCCCAATCCTTGGAATAACTGCATTAGGAAAAGTGTTGCAAATGGATGAACTACAAGGCCTTTTGTGTGAAAAGTTTGCTGGCATCACGAGTTATAACGTACTGATGCAAAGCTTTTAGTGAAAAACCTCATGTATATCTATATTCAAAGGATGTATCAAGCATGGGAATGCATGACTAAACATGCTGTGACACAGAAACACATCCCTTATACCATTTGAACCGATGGACAACATAACAAGGCTACGAAAGGTGCATGTGAATTATTTTTTATAGCAAAGGTGTATCGTAACAAGGGTACCAAAGTGGATCATAGCAAGCTAACAAGTGTGGACAATAACAAGGCTACCAAAGGTCGATCACTACAAGGTTACCAAAGGTGAATTATAGCAAGGCTACCAAACTTCTATCATAACAAGTCTAACAAAGGTCGATTACCAAAGGTGGATTAAAGCAAGGCCACCAAACTTCGATCGTAACGAGACTATCAAAGGTGGATTAATACAAGACTATCAAATGTGGATTAATTGTAACAAGGCTACCAAAAGTGGAACTTAATAAGGCTAATAAAGGATCAAAACAAGGCTACCATAGGTGGAGATGCGTGCAAGGCCAAAGACAACTCCCAAGTGACTGTTCCGTTACCTGGGCCATTACTGAGTTGTCTCAAAGGCGATGTCTGTAACTGCTTTCTCAACCTAATGAACGGCATCACGCGATAAAGCTTGCCTCCGTCTAGACAAATTGGAATAATGCTTAGGCAAGGACAGTCTGCAAAATACCCAATTAAAGACAATTCCTTTTACCTGAGGAAATCCTAGGGCACGTTTCTTGCACCATCCTTTAAGAGAGTTACATTGAAAGAGCGATTGAAACATTTCTGGGTCATGTTAAAATGAAAATGCTATTTCGAGAAACAGGTAGAAATTGAAACGGAAGATTTCGTCTTTTTCCATCGGAAAATGGGCGAGAAAACATCATCCTTAGATAGAATCTGTTATTTTCCCATTCTAGTATTCTCAAGTGCATGAGCAGATCACGTGATAGCCAGAGGCGGGAAAATTGGACGGAAATTAGCGGCGCAGACGACAAACGGTTAAAGGCCCCAAAGTGGCGGGAAATCAATGTGTAATGAGACCAACTGATACCTCGGAGAATCTCCGCACTCAGACGTTTTGTCAACGCCACCCAACCAATGAATGGCTAAGTCGGAGCGCCAACAAAAATAGTCACAACTTCCTTTGGATGGTGCTTAATGGTTACATACAACGGCAATAAAGGGACGATAATAGGGCACTACACGCCGGCATGGGAGATGGGTGGAAAGGTTTATTTACACTAGCATTTGGCCTTTAATCCCAGCCCAGAAAGAGACGCAGCCCATCAAGCTGTCAAATGTCAGTGGGGTGTGATCCAAACAATACTGTCTCCAGGTTCCAGTATTGGAGCTTTTTTCATATGAATGTTACTCTCCAAGCCTTATGTTGATGGTATTGAGTTCAGAGGACCAACCTACAGCTTCATATTGAGCACTCAGCACAGTTCTACAGATATCTATTTTTATGCATCTATAACTCATAATTGAGATAAAGTTGGATATATTTCCATTCAGGAATAAAGAAATTACCACTAATGATCTCATTCTAAAAGCAATAGTACCCAGACACCTATATTTCTATGAAATAGAGCTAGACATGGAAAAAGTATTATTGATAACAAACAAAAAGGCCGAAAACTTGATACACTATTAACAAAGTAGCCAGTATTAGATATACCCTTAAATAAGCATTAATTCATATTAATGGCATGAGTAAATATCTCCGAGCCCATACCACCTCTGACCTAGGGCTTTGTATTGCAGAGTAAACGTATACCAAATTGGATGAAAATTGACCACATTATATACAATGCGCATATAGGTTATACCATAAAAGAAAACAAGTGGGAAAAAAAGAATGGTGATTCAATATACGCAGTTGTGAGGGAGTTGGAGCTGCAGATGGCTACTTAATGGGGTGCAGTGGCACTGTGGACAGGGGGGTGATATAAGCGATCAGTGCAGAGTGTTGGGGAAAGGCCAGAGGGGGATGAGTCACTGTCCCCTACTGTCATCCGGGTAAATGGCGGTGATTGCTTCCTCCAGGGTGGAGCACCAGCCCCTGGGGGGAGGCCTGATAGAGACAAAGGGAGGTGACATTGGATTCCTCTTTTCTGTCCTCCCTATATCCTGCTCACAGAGTGATGATGATGTGAGGAAAGTAGCTCTGTGGATATTGGACTGTTTGGGAGATCATGTGTGAATTACAGGATCTAATGGATGTTACTTTCTTATAATCATAAGGGAATTAGTACGGCTGAAAGAGAGCTGGTGTGCCCCTAGGCTTGAACATTGGATAATCATGCTTGAAAACAATATTGATAGAAAATATTGCATTCCTTCGTCTATCTATAATTCAAGCTCTCACACACTTTACAAACTGCATATACAATGACTTGGATACCAATGTTTGGAGATTTACTGTGTGAGGTCCAGTAACTAAGCTATAGAATATAAAGTTACATGGACATCAATGCTTGGAGGTCTATTAGTATAAAGTGAAAGTGCAAGTTTACACGAATTATACTTGGATAAGCTTGGAGATTAAATGCCTGGAGATTAGGAATCTGGAGACTTCCCAGCCTCGAATTGGGTCCAGGAGAACTCCATGATCTATTCCTCTTAAAGACAACTGCTTGGAGAACGTCATCATTGCCTGGAGACTAAAGGAGAGCCTGGAGGGATTGAGTGCCCTGTAAAGGCCCTCCCCTGTGGCACACCCACCTTAGTAGTACCTCCAGGGTGAGCGTGTAGCATTCACAGCACGCACACAGCCTACTGGAGGAAGGGGCAGTAAGGGGGTTAAGGTGGGCAGGGTCACCAGTACCCACCACCTGGAGCAACCTGACCCTCCACCTGGATGGTGCCTATCAATTCATCCTCCAGGGTCTAAGGCTAAAGGGTATTGGGATACAGAGGCTTTGGGGACAGGATCTGAGGCAATAAGGAGACCCTTAAAATTGTGGATTTATTAATATGAAAGTGAGGATTTAGTATTTACATTAATGTGAAAATCCTTCAACACTGTACTGTGGTGGGGAGAGAGATCTGTCTTTGAGTGTGTGCCAGTATTATGAAGTATAGCCTAATCCATGGAAATATCTTTGATGTGCCTCTTATAAGTGTAAATGGAATCTGTGTGTGCTTATGTTTGTACTACTCATGTTATGGATAAATAACTGGGGGAGTCGGAGGCACGACATACTTCGGTCGTACTTCTAGTGTGAAACCGGACCTGGAACTGAACTAGGGACCATTGGATATGTGGATCAAGGCTTTACCACTGAGCCTACGTTTTTCATGATATAGATGGCATGGCCATCCATCTCTATCCCTCCTGCATCTGAGGCCACATGGGTCTAAGGGCAAAGCTCTTGGCTGGAGTTAACCAAAGGTGTGTGTGATATAAATATCCCCATCTCCCATCACCTTGTGTGTGACCCTTCTGGCAGTGGTTTGAAACTAGAGATGCAGGTTGGGAATACTGTTCTTCTGAAGTGGCATTAGGATGCATTACCATCTGGATCTACCCTGGAGTAATGATATCTGGAGAGTGGCACCAGAACATGGAGCTTTCCCATACCTTCAATGCTGAGCCATCAAAAGCAACACCCCTATAAAAGTGAGTATTTCAATTGGAATCCCTTTCATTTCTGGCTCCTTTTAAAAAAGTCCTCTTTCATCAATCTTAATTTCGATTTTGTTAGGAAAAGATGGATCAATAACTGCAAAGACAAAACCAAAGCCGGTCTGGATTGTTTGGGAAGAGTTTTTGAATATTTCTCATTTTCTTGATACTCTTCTTGAAAGATGAAGCAGTGAAAGGGTAACGTGTAGAATTTCCTCAAGGAAATTGCCAAAAGATGAGATACTGTATCAAGTGCAGTGTAATAAATTGAGCAAATATTTTGTTTGTTTTGAATCGAAATTCTTTACTTCAAGGAATAAGATTTAGATGTCATATGATACTTGTATTACCAATTTGCATATTAGGCATAGCTATACATAGAGTCATTTGCGATCAAGTTGCATTTCAAAACGGCAGTAAAGTAGACATACAATCAGTCGTCTATTCCTCGGAAACTACATGTTTTACTTCTGCAATATAAACCAAGGTTATGAATCAGAAGCAGTTTCAGGTAGATTTTGAAACTAATCAGTCATACAGAATATGTGTATAAGCTACTTCAGATTAAGCCTCATTTTATGCTTTAATTATACACTATTATCTATTAGCAGTTGGTTTAAACCTAGCACTCAAACTGGCTAAACAGCTGGATGAATTAATGCGAAGTTTACGGGTAGTCATAAGTAGTAGGTCATAATGTCATAGCCATACAGAATATGTGTACAAGCTACTTCAGATTAACTCTCATTTTATGCTTTAATCATACACTATTAGCAGTTGGTTTAAATATAGTGCTTAAACTGGCCAAACAACTGGATGAATGTATGCGAGTTTATGAGTAGTCTTTAGTAGTAGGTATATGTTATTTCATAATATATTACTATAATAGTACAAGATATATTTATGTGGGAGAGGCGTCTGGTTTTAATAAGCCAATTTCATAATTTTAGCCAATAAGCCTAGGGTGCATGTAAATGATTTGCTTATCTAACCTTTCCAGTTTGCTGACCAGTATCAGCATGAGTGTCAACACTTTGCACTCTAATAGGGAGTTCCAGATACCATAGCATATGTCAAAATGTCAACATCTCTAATCTCTTCTATCATATCTAGGGGTATAAGCGTACACTTTGGTGATCATAATTTCAAGGGTTTTGCAGGATAGTGGTACAATGTTGTAGTCGTATAGAAATATTTTTGAAGTACATGATAAAAGCTGAGAACAGAAAACATGGTACGTTCACGTTAGATGAATGCCTCGGAGTATATGCAATTCTCTAGTAACATTGCTTGGACCTGCATATACAACGATTACTACTTATCCATGT
This sequence comes from Lepidonotus clava, assembly GCA_936440205.1. NCBI lineage: Eukaryota > Metazoa > Annelida > Polychaeta > Phyllodocida > Polynoidae > Lepidonotus > Lepidonotus clava. The sequence continues at coordinate 15,858,793 of OW387138.1, forward strand.
TCAGCAGCCAGCTGAGGTCTTTGATGGTTTTTAGAAAAGGATCAGGGGGAGTGGGTTGTCAGCATTTACATAATTATGAAGGCTAAAAGGGATTAATCAGGGGATCCATAGGTCCGGGGGTCCAGGGGGTCCTGACACCCCTCCCCGTTTGGTGGGGACTTAGACTTCACAAACGTCGTAGGTATACAAATACACATCATTTTAGTACTTAAATTATATATGGACCCCTCTTTCCAAAATCCTGTATCCGCCTGTGGGTAAGTACGAAAATATTGAGTGTGCAAACATGCAACGTCTTTTTCTCTTTTTGCAATTCGGATACCCACCAAAAACGGGACCCCTTGGATCCCCTCCCCAAATTCATTGTATCCACCCCTGCATTTAAATCGTACATGACAATTTACACACCAAAAGACCAACACATGACAATTTACACACCAAGAGACCAACACATGACAATTTACACACCAAGAGACCAACACATGACAATTTACACACCAAGAGACCAACACATGACAATTTACACACCAAGAGACCAGCACATGACAATTTACACACCAAGAGACCAACACATGACAATTTACACACCAAGAGACCAACACATGACAATTTACACACCAAGAGACCAACAAATGTGCAGCAGGTGTTACCTTTTCCTCACCATGTCATTTGAGTCCCCATCAAAAAGCAGGGGAGGGAGGCAGGACCCCCTGGATTAGGATTACCCCCGACCCTACCTTGGATCAACCCCTTGATTCATACTCTACATGGAACACCATTTGCACACTCAGAGGCAGGTTTGGCAACGAATCGGCGCCAAAATTGGCCGATTCTCAGTGTGCCTTTTAGTATAGTGTATTGAAGTATGCATGTTTGATCTCAATCAATGATAAAATCCGCCAATTCTAGGGGTAGAATCGGCTGATTTTAGCGCCAATCTATTGGCCAACTTTGTCAAAGTTGCTTAGTGGGTATGGGGATTTAGACCCCACCAAAAGAGGGGGTTTGGGGCAGGACCCCCTAAACTCCCCCTTTAAACCAACCACTGCATCCATACTGCACTGAAAAAAGTCAGCATTAGAAAGTTAGTCATATTGCCTAACTTTTTGCAAAAATCTTAGTCAATTTGACTGTGCATTTTTGTCCGAACTTTCTAACCTTTTTTTGACTAACTCATAGGCAGATTGACTAACCCAAAAGCAAAAAAAGTTAGTCAATAGTGACGAAAAACGTATTCCTGGCAGGGATTCGATCCCAGGCCTCTAGCATGGGAAGCAGGTGACTTAACCACTACCCTATCGTTGCCAGGCCAACACAAAGGTTCCAAGTGGAACTCATTATACATGTGGACTCCACATAGGGTAGGGAGACTTGATAACAGCGACAATAAAAAGTAATCTTTTTTTAATTTTTTTTTCTTTGTTACAATTTTTATCAGTTCTTTTGGACAAAGGAGGCTGTTTGTGTGCTATAGAATTAAATAAAGATACATAAAAATACTATATGGAAGGCCCCTTAGTCAATCTGACTAAGGGTCGGTCAAACTTTGAAAATAACTGATATTGTATCATAATTATCGGGCATACAGTTTTGTTGTATTTAAGGAAGCTCTCATAATGATAATCAGTCCAAATTATCATTTGACTAACCTTACAGTTAGAAAGTTAGTCATAATGACTAAGGGGTTAGTCATATAACAGGAATATGTACATCGAGAAAGGTTAGATAGTTAGACTTTCACTGACTAACCCACAATTTCAGTGGTCAAAGCCAGATTTGACTAACTTTCTAACTTTTCACTTTTTTCAGTGTGTACATGGCACACAGAGACAGGCGCATCTGCCGCAGCAGGTGCCGGTCGATGGTGTTACAGGTTGCGGGTCATGTCGCCACGCCCCTCCCTGTTTGTTCACATGCTCCTTGTATTTTCGACCCCAGTCTATTTACATGGCAGCATATCGGTTTCACGGAGCAGCAGGAAGCTAGGGATCTTGGCTTAGTGGTGGGGAGATGGTACATCTGCAGGGATTTAAAACAATGTAGTTCTGTAGCTTGTATTCATCATTTCATTCAGGGTTGCTTTCTAATTTAGGTATGGGGCTATATTCCACTAGATACTTTTGCTGATGACGTGGAATCGAACGTGGAATAGGGCTGGGTGTAGTCATGTTATGTATCAGTAAGAGGTTTTGTAATTTCCTGTCAATGTTCTGTCTAGGAAGCTTGTATTTTTGCCATACTATTGAAATGCATGCATATGTCCAGTCAAATACACGTTCTAGTATGGCTTTAACCTAAGGTTCATTTATGGTAACGTGTGACATTACTTTCACGCAGCTTCAGCGAAAGGTGGTCCACAGCTTATGAACTGATTTGGTTGAAAGGCTCTGGCTTTAATATTCCCAGTCATATAATAGCATGACTTTTGTCTAATGAAGAAAAAAAAGATTCGTAGTGCTATTTGGGCTTTACTCTGCTAAAAACTAGGCTCTTTAAGGAAGTTGTTTTACATTATGACTTAACCTGGGGACTAGTGCTTGTCAGTGTACGACAAGACTTAGTGTTGAACCCTCCAGAATGATGGCTCCTTCAGTGCCATAAGGGATGTTTTGGTGACAGGTGTCCAATATTTAACACTTGTCGACTGCCTACAAGCACTGGTTAACAGGGTTTAGTCTGCAGGTGGAAACTCGCCTTAACTTGGCAATTCATACAATCAAAATGTTAAAAAGTGTAACTGGGTCACATGCGGTAAATGACCTAACACCTACATGCCCAGAAACCATTAACCCGACCAGCGGGTAACATGCAAGTTACATGAAGTATAATGGGTCCTGGTCTATCATGCTATAGTTAGCACCGATCTGTGTTTTTCAAATGGCAGAGGCCAATCGCTGACCTGGGCGATAATGAAGGCTTATATAGGGCTATGCCAACACATACATGTATAATAAGCACGCTGCCGTTCCGCTTCCACTGTCTCCCTCATCCATATTTTAACAGGGCTATACGCTGTACATTCGTATGCTGGATTATCGATCCATGTTTTATGGCCAGCCTTTCCTTGTCGTTTACACTTTTCATCAATTCAGTGGTTTGGGTTATGGCCTGAGTCTAGCCACCTGTAGAACTTAGGGCTCATCTGAATTCATAAAACAAAAAGAAAGATGGCCTATCTTCGACAGATATATCAATTTACATTCAATAGAGACCACAGGAAATCTGTATCGTAGCCAATAAAACTTGATTTTGCAGGATATTTCCATTTGTATATGACATATTTATACAAGAAGTTGACACTAATTAAACTATTGCATATCGATCTGGCAGGTACATGCTATTGTCGTTGATTATAGTGTTATATTTAACTGATTATGTGCATTTAAACTAATAAGTCAATTTTTAGAGAAAATTTACTAACTGGATGGAATATACTATAATTTGCCTATGTAAGATGACCTCTTGTCAAGGTATGTTATCGACCCAAGCTTGGTTAGCTTGGCCCAACTTCAAATACAGATTGACCTTTTTCGACTTTTACTCTAACCTCTAAATATCTATGTTGATCAAGCTTATAGTGGTAGATTTAAACCTCTATTATATCATAAAAATTCTGGCTACTGGAACTAGGTAATTTGTAAAATGTCAACACAAATGTAGCAGGAATCTATTCATGATACGTACATATTTTAGAGATATTTTATCCTTTTTGATTATGTATAACCTGTCTAAAATCAGCTTATTCCTTATGTCTGAAATGCTGATTAACTTTGGCCTATTGAATATAGCCTTTACACCTAATTTCTTTTACATCTATAGCCGACATCTATCAATTCCTATTATCAAATTCACTGCATATATCTAAGTTATTTCAAAGTGAATTTAAAGCCTTAGGACAGCGCTTTGCCTTTCACAAAGACAGAAATACTGAGAAGAACACACGTCATTCTTAATCTTGATGAATATTGCATTGGACATAATTTAATCAGACAGAACATGAGCAACAAAGAGTGATGAGCGTCATAGACGAAACTCATGTTCCTTCGTTCTAAATCTCTTGTAATAAGCATTTCACAACTAGGGATATCTTTGAGACTCGATCTTCTGGCATTACTGTTATAATATTACTATAATTATGAGCACTTCCCTCCGACGTACATGTAATATCGGAGATATATATTGCAGATTGTTGCAGATACAGAATACAAAAACACACACACCAAATTCACTTTACAAATGAATATAGATTCATTAAGGAAATGTGTTAATTTAATTCTCCAAACAGAGCTAAGAAATAACCAATAATATTATTTAGGCCTATAGCACCCACATCCGTATGCTACCCTGCCATGGTTTATTTTCTCCAACCTAAATGTTGAACCCAATGTGGGATGGGCTTATTATAAAATACATGAAATGAAATTTATCAGAAAAGCTGCAACAATGGAATGGCGTAGCCCGCGGAATCACGTATTGAGGGCAAAATGCCAATTTTCACAAAAATAATTTTTATTGACAGACTCAATGTTTGGAGGTTAGCCTTTGCATTGGGGTAGCGCATCTAATCAATTTTGTGCGGGACTTGAGTACGTTCTCATTTCAGAAATAACAAAACGTAGACCAGCAAATTTACAAACAGTTTTAGTTACCTGGACGGTTAAACCAGTGATGCACAATGCGATAAAAATCCAACTAATTTTCTTATAATATTGTCCTTTTTCGTGCATTTGGATGTTGTTTGTAGAGTGACAGTGTTCTAATGTCCTCTAATAAATAGCTCATTTACTAACATTATCCTTTTCTTTTCAAACTCATTTCCTAAATTGCTTCAGAATTTGGCCATTTTCACATTGTAGATCGGCGCCTTTCCCAACTACCAACTTCACTGCCGATTCTAAGTAGTATAGACAGAGTACTATTAATTCCAGGCAGTAGTGGTCGGCGACATCCTGTACCACCGCCGAAGTGAATAGTATATACCATTTTCAATAGTGTTGCACCCTACTAACGTAATAGGCTCGAGCAAAAGTATCGGGATATAGATTTCAATGGGCCCAGGCTGAAGGTATTGGCAACAAAGGGTCTATGGGATGGTTCACCACGCAGACTCATTAAGGGCCATACCCGCTAGGCGATTATTCCTGGGTCGGCTGACTGATCAGAGCTGAAATCTGCCGATTCTAAGGGTAGAACCAGCCGATTTTAGCAGCAATTCAGATCAAACCTTCCAATTCCAATATGCAAGACTGACCTTAAGAATCGGCCGATTCTCCCAGTTGCCCGTCGCTCGTCGGTGTTAAAATCGCTGAGCAGGTATGAGGTTTTAGATAGGTGTAGGCCTATACCATGCCTGATATAAGAAGACAGGCACCTTCTGTTATACAGGTCAATGTTTTAAGCAGTACTATACATTGTGGTTATTCAAGGGGTGAAGCTTTACATAGAAACATCTAGATAGAAATTTTAGAGGCTTCTGGGACAAATATATTAAGATGGAGTACAGGAAGGTGCAAATTTCTGCCATTATGCAGCCGTCCCTTTGGTCTATGGTAATGCTGACAATTACAAATTGATAACACATTATGGTGAATAACAGTAGGTGAGTTCCCAGCAGTGGCCACATAACAGAGAAAATTTAAAGCCATTGTTTGTCTAAGGAAAGGCGACAAACAGAGATACTGGTATGGTTAAACACTGATAAATCAATACAAACTTTGTAATCAACTGGGCTTAAGAACCTGTGAAGCTAATCATCCAATCATCCAAGTCTCCCCATTCATACACAGGAATAAAGGTATCCAAAAACTAAAAACCACCCGTTGAAAACTGCAGGTTGATATGTGTGCTGCGCTATATATCATCGCAACAACTAACAAGTGTTTGTTTGTGGGGTTAGTTTAATGTCCGGCCAACCCTTTAGGGTTCTTTTCCTACACTGCACAAGGTAAAGCTTTGCAGCTAGTTTTACGCCACAAGGGCGGTGACTGAATCTATGATATGACTTAGAAGAAACCCGCCACCGGGTGCGATACCCTACTCTTTGCAAAGAGTGGCAAGGGGTCTTTAATGTGCAGAGTCCCATAAGCCCCATACCCACTAGGTGATTTTACCGGCGACTGGTGACGGCCAACAGCAGAATCACTGGTCGTATCAGTACCAATTCTGATCAAATGTTAGTATGTAACATTTCAATGTTAGATACTAACATTTGATCTGAATTGGTGACGATTTTACCAGTGATTCTGCTGTTGCCCGTAGCCAGTCGCCAGTAAAATTGCCTAGTGGGTATGGGGCTTTAGAAAGGACACCACACACCCGGCCTTTGATGACCCTGTTGGGAGCACAGGGTTCCTAATAACAAGTGATCACATAATAAACCTTAATGCCAACTCCAGCAAATTAACATTTTGATAATTAATCGTTGGCCAATTCAGATGGAATTGGTGTTAAAATATTGAACCTGCTAAATATATTTTGGTCAGTCTACTAATCTAACATAGATAAGTCTGCTGGCTCAATGGAATTCGCTGCGTGGGTATGGGGCTTTCGGTAGGTCAAAAGTGATGACAATGGTTGTTTGAATTGTATCATCCATTCATCAATCTGTCAGGTGTATCAAGACAGGCTTGAGTTATCACAGGTTTTACAGGCTGTACCAAATAATGATGCTGTACTGAAGCAATGATGCTGTACCAAAGCACTCAGGCCGTACAAAGGCACGCATGCTGTAACAACGCACTAATGATTTAGTTTATGAGCATGGCAATTCCTGAACACAGGGAGTGACTGAGTGTTGGGTGATTTATGCCATACCGACAGCCAGGGTCATTTTCATGGCGAAAACAAGTTGGGACGAATCCTATCTAGGAGATGAAGGTAACAGGTCCGGCAAACAGCAGGGGATCAAAACCTGAATATCATCTTTGCTGTACCTCATTCCCTACTGGGGGCCTATTCTTCCCCGGAACCCCCAAGAGACCCTGAACACAGGGTGGTATACCTTAATACAAACCTCACGAGTACAAAACAATGTACAGCACCCAGCTTTATCTTATGTTACGGTGTATTACTGTTGTCAGAGAAAGAACCCTCTATTTACCTATTGTGGACAGTAAAAGCATGACGTTTATATTTCTAGCCCTTAGAGGTTGACAGGACCACCTGCTTCAGGGTTTCCAGTTAAGCCCCATACCAACAAGGCGATCTCACTGTTAACGGGCGACGGGTGACAGGGTGAATCACTGTGCCAGGCGATGGCAATATCAAGCAAGTTTGATGATTTACCGGTGATTTTCCTGACAATTTTCCCAACGATCCTGTCGTCCATCGCCCATTGCCCAGAATCTGCACCATGCCCACAGTGTGTCGCCCAGCGATCTGAGTCGCTTGGCGACTTTGCCGGCGATCCTATCAGTTTCACGTCGCCCGTCAACGGTTGAGTCGCTTGGTGGGTATGGGGCTTTAGTGTCAGTATGCATCACACAAAGTCAAGGCTGTACTTAGTCAAGTGTAAAACTATTTTTATTTCAGTCTCATTAATTCTATATTGCTGTGCACAGCAATAAGAAAATTGTACACTGGTATCAACTGGTCTATTTTCATTTCTCGAGAAAGACATAGCATTTAAAAACTACACTGGTGATATGTTATTGAAAAAAATAAACATAGCCTGTTTCATAGGGAATTAAGGATGAATTTATAAACTTTTGTGTTTCATAAGCTGAGGAGACCCTTTTTTAATCATTGTTTGCAAAGGGTATTTCTTTCCTTAATGGAGCTTTTAGGTTAAATTAACACTTGTTTTAGAGGTTCTAATAGGGGTTTGGGGCTCCTAATGCAAGTTTTGGGGGTCCCTAATAGAGGTTTCTTTTGTGAAACCTCTTTTCAAACACCCACAAAAAGTTTCCATGGATGACACATGAACTGTGTATAGTAGCAGATGTTATTATGAAAACAGGCCTCTGATCTATTTATCCATATAGCAAATCCATGGCCCTATACATATTTTATGAACCACTATAGTAGGTTCCTGTGAGAGGAAGACCTTCTGGTGGAGATGGGGGTGGGGTACCACAGAGAGTTGTGTTGGAGATGCACTGCTGAGGAGTATAATGGACCCTAGGGGGTAGTATCCTGGAAGGTTCTCCAGCCTAATTGGTCCACTAACTGTGTGTGAAGGGTGAAGGGTCAGTGGGTTAACTGGTAGGGTAGGGTCGTATACTAAGGTTGGTATTTATGATACTTATCTTGTTTACCATCTCTTTCTTGATTATTACATATCATAGTTTAAATAACATAATTTCTACATTATTCATATGAATTTGATTGTGATCCTTATATATATATATATATATATATAATTATATATCAGATATCTTTAATTGTTATAGATTTAGTTTAGTTGCCTCAAAACTGGTAGGGTAGGGTGGTATACTAAGGTTGGCTTTTATGATACTTATCTTGTTTACCATCTCTTTCTTGATTGTTACCTGCATTATCATAGTTTGTTAACATTTTACATTATTCATATGAATATGATTATAATCTTGGTTCATATACATCAGATATCTTTAATTGATATTGATATAGGTTACTTGCCTCAAATGCCTGGAAACCCTCTTGGATGGACCAATCAAAAGATTATTAGGTCAAAAAGTAAAGTATTCAGAAAATGTTATTGCGTACTTGTGCTTTCTATGCCCAAGGCCGGGGTAGAGGAATTTTGAGACAAACATGTATTTGTCATCAACCTTATGAAGACAATTTACCTTACATGGCTATAGAACATTGTTTCCAGACCCATTCGGCCTTAATGGGTCCAGATAATAAATGTGAAAGGAGGAGGGTTACTGGGTCACAAACTCACAAAGACCTAAATGTTGCAGATTAAGGTTGGGATAGCACTTTAGGTATCAGTGAGTCAAATTTTCAGTTTATCTACCACATATCATATCTAGACGGATTTGATATTTCAATAAATTTACCTATAGTGTGATATGTAACTCTAACTGTTAGGTTCAACATTGTAACGTGAAATGAAAATTATGAACTCAGAGTTTTCACGAATACATATAAGAGGATCCTGCAGTCTCTTTCATCTGTGTCCTGTTCCATAATATCTGTCGTAGCTACAAACAGTTTGAAGAATCCTTACGATTTTCTTACTACAGTTTGTAAATTGCGTTTCATAAAAATTCTGTCGTAAGTCAGTTCAAAACCATCGTAAGTCAGCCCCAAACCATCATAACTCACCCCAAACCATCATAAATCACCCCCAAACCATCGTAAGGCCCACCCAAACCATAGTAAGGAAAACCAAACCATAGTAGCTAAGACGAGGCAAAACCTCGTCGTAAGGTTATGAAACGCAAATATTTCCCCAAACCATTGTATGAAACACCCCACAGAAAGAAAGTTGAATTTACAGATATTCTTTTCATGTAAGATCCTCTCATTTAAGTTACTGTTAGAAGATATGTATCAAAATCCACTCTTTATTGAGGCCGATACGGCACCTTCTCCATAGAAACTTTTCAGATCTGTGTATTGCCTTTAGGCTCTGGCACTGTTATTGGAATCCACTGCGAAACTATCTTTTAATAATGTTGAAAATACCATTGGCATCCAACAATCATTGAGGTGATCCTATTTTTTTGAGCTCATATATAATGTACGTAGGCGATTGATTTCTGTTTATCTAATATTTGAATTGAACAATGAGGTTTTCAATTTGGTATTTGATTAAAATGAATAGGTGTGGTTAGAAGAGAGGTAAAATGAATGGTAAATAGATTGTTGATTGTTTCGGTTTTTGGTGATTATAACTGCGAAAGTCATATTGTAAAATTCTAAACCTTATTCACTTGCCATTAAATCAGATGAAGGACTAATACTTATTTGATCTTATATGTGAAAAGTGGCTTATCCTGTATGCTTTGTAACACATGTCTTGTCTATGTAGGTCAAGTGTTGCAATTGTTCAGCTTTCTATTTAAGGAAAATCTATACTAAGGAGACTAAAGGCCATGTTACACTATGTGTCGGCTTGTTTGCATAGTGTAATATATAAAAACAAGATGCAACGCTAGCCAACTTGAACCAATGTGACCCAACGCAACCCAAAATGTATATGCTTCGTGTTGAGTCGCTTTGGGATACCAACATTACCTGAAGCGTATTGTAATCTATAGCCCCAACGTAAATGTTGGGCACAGGGACCAGACATGTACCTTGACCCAACGCATAGTGTAATTAGGGCTTCAGGAAGCTTTAAATATTAAGACACGATACGCTACCATAGAAAGTCTCTGAAAATCATAGAAATAAATACGGTCATTGAAAGATGGATAACTTCCATTCACTTGCAGGGCCCCACTTAGATTTAACAATATAATTCCCCTTGGTTTTCCTTGGTTTTCCATGTCCAAAGATACATTTTACCTGTCATGGTTTTAATAGTTTGGTTTAAAAATCTGAAACTCCTGAATCTTAAGAATCAGAAAATCCTAAAATTGGTCAAACATTTCGCTGTGTTTGATCAAATTTCTAAATTTCCTGGGTTTTCCCGGACAGGAAATTTCCGATTCTCTATTTTTCCTGTGAAGCGGGGACCCTGTACTTGGCCCTCCATAGTAAACTAACTGTGGACCCAGCATATTGCTTTGGACCCTCAATGGGGGAAATAGGAGAATATTACACAGGCTGAGGGCCAGACTCCTCAACCAAAGACCTTGTGTTTATAGAGACTCTCCACTCTCTCTTTGTGGCTATGTATGTGATCGCTTCTCTTAGTGTTGGTATAAAAAGAAAACAGCACCGTCTGACCATAGTCATATTTGTAAATGGCCCTCGACCCCTAAACTTGACATGGCGACATGGCCGTTTTCGGCATTAGTGACATGGGACATGGCCTTTTCTTAAATTGGACAGGCTGACAGGGCTATTTCTTAAATTCGACAGGGCAACAGAGCTAGTTCTTAAATTTGACAGGGCGATAGGCCCTATTCTTAAATGCTACATGTGACATTGGGAATCCCCCTCATCAAGGGCCCATTGTGTAGTTATTGGTTCAGGAGCCAACTGTAAAAAACATGGTGACCCCTTCATCCTGATTTCCTTCATTTAAAAGCCTCTAAAGCCCCATACCCACTAGGCAATTTTGACAAGAGTCGGCCAATTCAATGGTGCTAAAATCGGCTGACTCTACTGGAAGAGTTTTAGCACCGACTCATATCAAACCTGTGCATATGATTATTACATACTGACAGGTGATCTTAAACAGCGACGATTTTACCAGCGATTCTGCTAGTTTCCTGTCGCCCATCACCGGTAAAATCACCTAGTGGGTATAGGGCTTTAGGGACCATGTATAAAGACAGTTCTGAGAATTTAGGTACAGAAACATGGTCTAGTAATGCAATTTGCACTTAACTAACAACAAATGCTGTTACTCTTTTTTTTTCATTCTCAAGAACTTATCAAATATGTTAATATGCTTTGTGTAATCTGAAATGTAAACGTCTGTTAAAAGGATGCAGATTGTATTTTTTATATATAAATTCGTTGAAACCTATTTGATCCATGGCCCCCAGGATGCCCTGAAATGAAGAAAAAGAAATCTAGAAAGATCACTATGTAGGGTAAAGTGGTCTTTTGAATGAATTAAGGATTTGGCTTCCTGACTATACAGGATCAAGCCTTTTGTGCAATGAACTGTGATGCTAGACCGCAATACGGTAAAATTAATGAGACCAGCAACAGGTGGCACAGTGGGGCATTTACAGTCGCTAATTCTAGGTACTGCAAGCAGTTTGTGGTTCAGATACCAACATGTTGGTACCTGATACTGCAAGCAATCCATGGAAAATCTACATGAAATAGCAGCTGCCACAAGCAGCCACTGCAAGTGGCTGCCACAAATACATATATTCAGTCTTGTGGCACCCTACCGCAAAAGAGTTTGCAGCGGTTTGCTTGCATTTTTCATGGCGCTGCAAGCAAAAATCATAATTACTATATTGGAATATGGCCTTAAGTTAGTGATCCTGGTGACAATATCTCCTATATCATTCAGAGTTTTGATCAAACAAGACATAACTGTCATAACAATTTACTTTGATCTTGCTGTTGAGATGGCCTGAGCTGTTGATACCTTTAAACCTCAAACAACCAAACAACCAGATGGTACCATATTGGGAGGCCTCTGAGTGCCCATTCTCCTGATTTAAGTTCTTGGCCCTTCTGCATTAACCGCCCCCTGTGCACCATAATCTCCCATATTATGCCTACATTGGGACCTGTAGCACTCCAAGATGCAATCTTTGCATTTATCATCATGGCTTAGGTAAGCCTTCATATGTGATATGATATCTACCCAATGGTAATCTACCTTGTGATAATGGGTTTGTAAATGAGCGTTCATATATTTAAGGTGATTTAGTGATTTACCAAGTATATGTTATCTATTGATCGTATCCCCTCACAGTTATACTGCATAAAGTTTACCATTATATCCACATTGGGTCTTGTAACGCTTAAGCCGTATTCCATATTTCACTATCACTATCATGTCAATTTTATATGACATTTTCAAGACACTTCTTCTGGAACATTTTCAGAATTATGTTCCCAGGGAAGTATTGCGAAACTGGCTGATAGGCAATTGGAAGGAAATTGTTACCAACATATATACTATATTCTGTTGCCAATGCTCCCATTTACAGAATATAGTTAGTTTTGCAAGAGCTTTTCACCAGCAATTTGCAAGGACACCTTTACATTGTGGAATATGCGCATCAAACATTTCTTTTGTATTCATGACCCTTGACTCATATTTTCTAATAGAAAAGAAATTGAGATAAAAACTTTCTTTCTCAGACAGTTAAGACCCAAAGGTGGGAAGTGTCACCCTTATTCACTCTTCAATATTACAAATTTCTACCTATTTTCCTCTCACAATATTTACAACAATTTTACATTTTTTCAATCTTACAAACTTCTACCTTTTTGTAAAGCTGTTCTCATGGGAGAATATTAATGTCTCTAGCTATGTATAATATTGAGGTTATACGTCCATACAGTTATCAACTATGAATACAATAGCCAAGCTCTACAAAAAGGACATCCTGACTTCAATTAAGGTAGCAGTGAATTGCACCGCAAACATTTAGTCATAGACACACTGCCTGCAGCAATAAATGGATTGTATATTGCCCCTGGTGTCTGTTATAGATCTGGGGACAGGTGGGGATGGTTTTCCTACATGCCATAAATAGGTCCCATGCTGCCAGAGGAGATCAATAATTGGACAGCCTAAATGTGGTACATAGGACAGCCTAAATTGTGTATATATTAAGTTATCTGAGATAAAAACACAATTATAGACTGGATAAGATAATGGGATAGTTTGCAAGGTTAAGCCATCTAACCAGGATACAGTCATTTTCATCAGCTTATAATATTATCTCCTAGTTATTTTTGTCTCCTAGTGATAAAAAGTAGTACAAAACTTTTATGTGTTTTTTGTGAAAAAAAACAATGATATTTAGACACAGGTATAAACATAAAAAGTATTCCTTATTTCTCTCTCAATTAGTCAAGTCATAAAGCCATAAATTCATCAAGTGAGGGAACCCCGTTGGGGTATCTGGATGGAACTTCTACTCATGGGAAGAATATAGGCTCCAAAATAGCCTCTGTTGATCATAAAAGGCAACAATAGGGGGTACCCACTACTAACCAAGTGGTTCATTGGGTTTCATTCCTGGTTGGTAGCTGGGTTAACTAAGGGATGAGGTACAGCAAAAATGATTTCCAGGCTTTGATTCCCTGCTGTTTTCCCACCTTGTCACCCTCATCTCATGAGATATGATCACTAGAGACTGACCAGGTCAAAACATGTGTCTGAAAAATCAGAATTGGTCCTAACTTGTTTTTGACCTGACAATGACCCTGGCTGTTGGTATGGTGTAAAACATTCATCACTCACTCACTCGAGTAAAGGCCATATTCCACATACCAATTTTGGTACTGCCAATTTTGCATTTGGTTGATTTTCTTTGAGAGTATGGCATGAATCCTTGCATACTATATATCATATCAAGATAATCTCCTGTCAAATTACAACGACTGTTGATTGTATTGCACCTTGTTTGTTTCTTGAAAATGTATGTCCAGCGACACATACGTGTGTGTCATGAGGTATAATCCCAACCCATTTTCTCTTCCTGGAAAAATTGTAATTTTCCCTACCCATGCATCCAGGGGTACATATTTTTCAAGGACTATGCAAACACTTTGTCAGTTGAATAAAGCCTTAATTTTGAGTCAGTTATTCTTCAAATAGATTTGAATAAGTGAGATTCTCCTCTTGTCACCAGACACTAGGTCTACAGAGGTAAATATACAGTTTCAGCCAGGCCCTAGTACTAATGACTTTGGCAGCTGCAGACTGGAGCTAATCAGATTGGTGGTCAGGGTAATGAAATGACTGAGGGGAAACAAAAGACTAATTAAAGGACTACAAACTAATGAAAGGGCTGAGGCAGATATAGATCTCTTGCCTTTGGTCGTGGTATAGGGATCTAGGCCACGCAATGTTATAGGTAATGATATCACAGACGACTGATATCCTTGATATGATAAAAGTTTAGTTTTTAAAGTTTTTGAAGCCATGTATATATTCAGAGATTCAGAGAAATAGGATGCCCAAATTATAGAGAAAAATACTTACTAATAGTTGTATAACTCTAATGTGAACTTGATCAACTGTACAGTCTGGAAGCTTAAGAACAGACTCGTTTGAAGATGGTAAACAACACATATATATATACATATATATATATATATATATATATATATATATAAAGCAAACCAACTATAACTTAAATGACAAAGAATATAAACTAATAATGAAAGCACACTGAAAATAATGAATGTTGGTTAAACGTCCAGCCATATTTGAAAAATGTTAGTCATATTGACAATGCCTTTTTGTCTGTATTTTCTAATCTTTTTCTAATGCAAAAGCCTTATTCTTGGTCCATCTGACTAACATTTGAGTACGAAGTACTGAAAACTTGGTTCGCAGTGAAATCCATCCCTATTTCGAAATCCATTCAGGTCCAAGGGTTTGATGTTGAGCAAAACACATTGTTCACCTTTAGGGTTAGCACAAAGCATCCTTTAGTGCAGGGCTTTATCCATATTTATGGAGGTGTTTCCTCCTGCCTTCACAGCAGTTGCCACCCAAGTGAGGTGTCTTACCAGTGAGAAATCCAAAAGAGGGCTGACTAGAGACAGTTGACTATAAAAATCCTTATGAATATCCTTCCAAGACTGGGAATTCTTGTGGCACAGTGGTAAAATGTTGGTTTCATCATCTGAAGGTTGGCAGTTCAAGTCTCTGTCCTACTGCTGTGGTAAGAGGCATTCTTCTGTGGTCCACGGCAGGGTTATCAAATGCCTAGTGCATATATCTATTGTATGTGGTTCCCTGCTTGTGGGAAACTACATATAAAAGAACAGCAGCCTTGATAAAAGTGTAGGGTATGGCCTCTACCTTCTCATTAATTTGATCATTCAGGAGCAACAAAACAAACCTTCCAATACGTTTTCAAGACTGAATATTGACTACATTTCTATGTTTTCTACAGCATCTGGGGCAATTTGGATAATATAAAAAATAATCATATAATCAGAATTCTGAGATTGAACTCTTCTAAAACTATTGTTGTAGTCAAGAGTGCCACTTAGAGGATAATCTAAGAGATATAACTAATGTTCTGACTTTTTGCTTTTTGTGTTCATACCAAATTCTTCTGTGTGTGCTCATTGTAGAGGGATCTAGGGTACCAATGACACACAATGTTATTTGCACTAGTATTACATTAAACAAATTTTGGCCAATATAAAGTTTAAAATACTGTACCAAATTTATAATACCATACATAGTCACAGATTAATGTGTCAAACTGATCTCACATTGGCAGTGAAGTAGGATGTCCAAATTTTTGTTTGATGTATTTCCCAAACTTCAGATACTAAATTAATCATATCTAAGACAGCGTTTAGATTGAGAAGCTCAGATTCAAGGTACATGTATTACAGTTCCTAGACATAAGTTGAGAACTTTACTTGGTGTGAAGCATATGGGCCTTACTAGACTTTGGGGGATTTGACGTGGAATCATATTTCAGAATTTTTCACTACCTGGGATAATCCCAACGAGAGATTATATTTCTCTCTATCCCGTAGCATAAATAAAGATATTCACAAGTTTACTAATCTTAAATGTATCCCTGTATGCTTACTAATATTCTGTCTCAGCATCTAACAGATCAAATAGTTCCTTTATCATCCACACGGCTGATGCGCAGTATGTACAAGGGGTGGTACGTAGTGACTGGCTGTACATACTGCTGCTCAATTACAGTATCTTAAACATATTTCGAGCATTATTTTGGTGATCAAAATATGGAAGACCCTTTGGGGTCATCCTTGGGTGTCTGTACGACCCATGGGGATCATAATTTATGTACCTCGGGCTTCGCCCTCGGTATGACATGAACCCCTCTGGGTTGTACAGGCATCCTCGGACGACCCGCATGGGTCTTCTTCTATCATTCTCACTGTTCAAAGTTGTTCCTAGTATACATTCATAGCCTATTACAAGAGCCTTCCGTCCTACCACTCTATGCTATTGTACTGGCTGAATGGACCAGTATAGATCTACGTTTACAAGTATGCATCAATAACAATAATTGTTCACGTTGTACACAGGTATGGTACTTTCCCACATGCATCTGACAATGTTAACTAGACTGAATAGTGATATCAGGGGGTTACAGTAACCACACTGCTCTATTACCATGACTCGTTATTATGTGCTACAGAATTTCGTATACTTATGTGAAAAAAGAACTTTTTTTGAAAAAAATTCAAATCATAGAAACAGAGATACGAGGTACACGTTAGGTGGTGCGTTGGTACTTTTTAAAATGCATAAACTACTCCTTCTGTTGTAAATATATGTGATTACATTATTTTTCACTGATTATAAGGGGGTAGCATAAGGTAAATGACAGTAATACCTCAAAACCAATGGAGCTGCAGTACCCAGGTGTGCAGGCAACCTATAATAAAGCCTGCTTTCCACTAGATGACCCTGACTACCAGTTATTTGCAAAGTAATCAAGTTGTCAGTAGGAATATGGCAGGAACCCATACATGCTACATACCATCTGAACGACAACTGAAAATCCTTTCTAATGATACCTAACATGCCCCTCTTTAGCCCACATTCTTACAGACAATTTGTGAATCTGCTAGTAAAGGGCCATACCCACTAGGCAATCATACCTGAGTTGGCCAACAGATCGACGCTAAAATCAGCCGATTCTGCCCTCAGAGTTGGCCGATTTTGCCGGCGACTCAGATCAAACATGCACATTTCAATATACCATACTGACCGGCGGTCATAAGGATCGGCCGACTATCCAAGTTGCTCGTCACCCATTGCTGGTAAAATCGTCTAGTGGGTATGGGGCTTAAAAATTGGGTAGTGGAAGACAGCCTTGAGATAGATGATCCTCGCATACAGACATGTTCATGGTTATATTGATCACCTGTTTATGGTTCTGCAGCTTCCATCGATTAGGACAAGACTGCCAACTCATACATTGGGTCTGCGCTAAGACAGGACAGGCTGAAGTTAGGGGTTGTAATACGCAGAGCGTGTGATTTATGAGTGTGCTGTATTGATAATAATCACTCATGAATATAACAAAATAAAATGACAATGCAGTGTAATCGCTCGTAATTATAACTTCAATTCCTCTCTTTATGAATACTCAAAACGTGATATTGAAGTAGTTGTGAGTCTGTGGACTCATGAGATAATAATAAACATTTGATCTGGAACAATATTATTGTCCTATATCAAATCTTAGTTATTATCTCATTTCTCATGAGGAAACTGTAATATATTATTAAATTTTATTGGTTATCATATGAAATCAGATATGTGTAAGTCATGTAAATTACGATATTTCTTATTGATAGATGGGGTGATCAATTATCGTTTAGAGAGTTAGGTCTGTCCAAGCATATTGACATAAGAATCATGGGATTTCTTTAATTCACATATGCCCTCCTATAAATATCTGGAACAATCACCAAATAAAAAAAAAAGTATTACTAAAGTTGATAAATATAAAGTGGGTATCGAATAACAAATAGAAATCAATGTCTAAAGGTCAAGCCTGAATGGAAGATGATTCAATTATCGTTTTAAACCAATAATAAATTGTTTATGTTATCTCATTATACCAAACTTCAGGGAATGATTTTTACAATTTGTTTTTACATAATTATTTTTAGGCGACCTTTACACGGTTTTCCAAAAAATTTGTGCTAAAATTGGCTGATTCTTATGATTGCCTGTCAGTATACTGCATTGAAATGTGCATGCTTAAAGTGAATCGGTAGTAAAATTGCATGATGATTTGAGTATATTGCACTGAATAAGCCCATCCCACATTGGGGATAATTAAGAATTATGTTTGCCTATACTCCCAAGTAGTGATAAAACATTAATTTCTTAAATTTTACCAATTGACAGATTTGCAGGTTTGCCATGCAGCCAATCAAAATGCTGCATTTTAGGGAAAATAGGGTTGGACATTATAGGTTGGGCTGAAAGGCTTTAACCTTGGTTCCTATGGGAAAAATGCCAAAATATAAAGCTGTATTTTACAAATTTTAGGAGCAGTTTGTCAGCCAAACCACCATGGTAAATTTACACTTCTATCCTTGGGGGTAAATAAGATAGAAATTGCTATGTAATTTTCTGTACAAATTTGATGTTCATGTATACTGGGATGGGCTTATTAAGCACCGATCAATTGGCTAACTTTGTGAAAATTGCCTTGTTGGTATGGGTTTTTGAATTGACCCTGGTGTATCTCATGATGTGGACGTTAGATCTGAGCAATCGAATATAATATATAAAAAAAACTGTCCCATACTTTACACAAAACTTCATAAATTCATAACACAAAGCAACAGATAACATGGGAAAGAGAAACACGACCTCTCAAAGTCAATGAAATGTATTAACTGCTTATATCATATTTAATATTATATATTATAGTCATAGGTAAATAACAGTCAAGACTAAAATGTCAGATGATTCAATTGTCGTTTAATCCAAAAAATACATTGTTTGTATAATCATATTTCATTGACTTCGTTAGCAAACGTCAGTAGGCCAGAGAGGGAACAATGCACTGGGGAAAGTATTGTTGTATAAAGTGAAACTTTTGGCTATAAAATTTAAATTTACTTCATTTCATGTGAAGAATTATAATTTCAATCCTTATCACATTGCAACTTGAAGAACGCAATTATCTTGCCATTCTAATGAGAGCTCTCGCAGACCTGTTTCATTTTCAATTATACTGATGGCGATGGTTTCTGAATGGAAATCTAGGAACAGCGAGCAAATATTGCTATTACTAGTTGATTTAGAATTTCATTAGAATACTGTCAGTGCAAATGAATCCATAGTATTGCATTAATGTTTTCCTGCGTGAAACTGCAGAGTGCAATTGTGCTGCCATTTAGGATTACAAATCACTGTTGTAGGAAGAACCTGTAGACGGTGACAGATGTAAATCTAATTACCATTGCAATCTCTTATAGTTATTAGAAAAGATGACTCCATATACTGGACTTCAGGGAAGAAAAAGTGGGAGTGCCCAATACATATTATTGAATGTCATAAACTCTAATAAGATGGCATGTAATTTGATATAAAGATTAAGTATACATGATATATTGGATTACAAAAAATATATAAGAAGCTATGTGGTTGGATGTAAATGAAATGAATAAAGGTGTGGGTGGGTAGGAAGAGTAAGAGTAAGAGGTGTGTAGTGGACGGCGCTAAGTGATGGAATGACACGAAATTTAGTAGGTGAAAGGAGGTGAGGTTGGAGTGGGGGGGGGGGGGGGCAGCATAAAGTGCATTGGTAAAGGTGGTAGGGGAAATTAGCATAATTATTATATCGTATGGAATGGACAGATGGTGGTGGTAATGTACATAGTTGGATACCGGATTTCGGAAACGGGGCTGTTCCATATGCAGTCCTAGTGATAAAATGCCACTCACTCGCATGCACTCAAACAACGTTTTTTTCTTCTCTTTGTCAAGTGCAAGTCCCTACCAAAAGGGGGCAGGGGCCAGGACCCCTGGACCTCTCCCATGAACTCATCTCAACTGTCATAACCCGTGATAGCACCAACGTTTCTGACTGCCTTAGTAAAAACAATATACCTTGCTTCAGCATGAAATCCAATGGTCGAAATTCTTATAACAAGACACAATATAGGTTGGTTTTAGACACCCCACCGCTAAGACTCGATCATCCAGTTACGCATCTTGAAAATCATACCATCTATGACCGGATGATCAGTTGCAGGATGTAGCTACGAATCCAGTTGTAATAGAAAGAGTGAGCCCAACTCAACTCAGCTAGATCATTGAGTTGAGTTGGTTTGGTAGGTGAGGCCGGAGCTCTCAGCTCAACTTGACAAATGTTAAGACAGGCCTGTAACAGAAAATCTTTTAAAGAACTTTAGGTTTCTGATCAAGATGTGTGAAAAATGATTGAACTCTTTCCCAACTCTGCACAATGAACAAGAAAAACCAGGTGGAAAATACTCGGTTTAAGATATGTATAAAGATATGAAAGTGTTGTATCGGCAGAATCGCTATAATATTTATATGGTGCAGATACACCTGACTGTATCCCTGAATAGCCTCAAAATAGGAGCTAAAATATTGACAGGATAGTTATATATCGTGACACTTTCTAAGCCCAACATAATATACGTACATAATGAGGGTCATAATGGCTATGAGCAGATGAGGCCTAGGCCTAATACTAGTATCACATCATGTATACTATTCATAAGCACAATATACATACATAATGAAGCGTCCTGATGATTTGGGCCGTATACTATAGCATATCATGGTATTCATAAGTACAATAAAGATATTGAATATATACTAAGCTCAATGACAGACTGTTGGACATAGGTATTGACTTATTCAGATTATGTGGTTTGGCAAATTGACGCGTTTCATGTTTGTACTCCCTTCGTCAGAATTAAAGTGGAAGGATAAGCTTTGTTAATTGGGATTACTGTTGATTCAAACATCTAAATTTAACAGGATAAAGATAAAAATTTAGGCTGTCAATTTTCTATGCGAATCATGGTAAACTTGATGTTTAATAATCTAAACATGCAAATAAGCTGGGTAAAATTTATATTTAGAGTCAGTTGGTAGGTTGACAGAATTAAAAACACAATACCATAGACCTTTATACATCGGCCCCTACACAAATGTGTAAAATCTACCTGGCAATTAACAATAAGGACAGCGTACGTTCATATTGAAGGGTCGTAATCATTTGGTAATGTTCATCATGTTTAATATTTGTATCGCACTCACCCTAAACCTGAATTCTACATACCGAAAATGGGCTTGGAGATGAGCTGATTTGGTTGTGATATAAATGATATATAATAATGGGTATCACTGATACCCTGATACCATGATGAAGACTCCCCACCCCCACCCCCTCCCTTTTTTTTGTGCCAGTGGTGGGACATATTTTGTGTTTGTGAAAGTACGATGCTTTAGTACTTAGCTTACGTACCGACCCCTCTTTGTACCTGCCCCTGGAAATGGTTTATAAAGATCAACCATCCATACTTCTCAATTATTGTCTAGGAATCAAATTGTATACACATATCTGTGAGTCTGGTTTTCGCTGCACTTGTTAAACTACCACACCCTTCCTCGTACACCAGTAATTCGAGAAGGATTTTCAAAGCCTACGGAGAGGAAATTATCCCATTAAAGATGATCCTCTCGTGCTTTCAATCAAGTTTTTCAATGTACACGTCACAAGAGACCGCTGCAGGCAGTCTGGTTTGAATCCTTTTGTGTAGAATGAAACACTTAATCGTTGTGATATGTCCTGTTTTGGTAAAAGAAACGTTTTGTGCTGAAACAGTCGATCATGTTCAACATAATAGTATTTCCAATTTATCATATATACAGAAAAGATTTAATTTACAGCACCCTAACAAGTGACCAGGCCTCAAGTTTGGTGTATTTCATTTTGCTCTCGTGAAAATAGGGCTAATATTTTTTTTCGAGTTGAAAAGAGGAATGAAATGAAAATAGTGCTCTTAATGAAGATATCTGTGCGGGTGGGGTCCTCGTTGCTCCATGTACTAATTTCTAAGTGAAATATTGGAAAGTCACTTGAAGCTGCAACGTTGAAGCAGAGCATTCTCTAGAATATGGAGAGTTATAATTTAGATATTAGAGTATTTACATTATAAATACTGGAAGCTTCATCAGAATCAAAGTTGTTTCCGTCTCATGGAACATTAAGATTCTCTTTAGCTTCTAAGGCTGCCACTTCCCATTTAACCAAAATGTTTCAGTTGAGCTCTCCACTCAAACGGTTATTTTAATTATCACTCTACTTGAGGAAGGCAACAAGTCATAATAATATTATTGCAGAGATTACATAATTTACAAAGCATGTGAACTGGTTCGAACTACGCACTGTTTGAATCTAAATTGGAGATACGCATCACTTTAATTCCACCTTTTTTAATGAAAACAGATTCATTCCTATAAAGGGTCTACTGGACCTCCCGTTTTTCCGCTTCTAAAAGCACAGTCCTAACTAAATGTCAAATAATAAACTATTTAGGACAACATTAATTCGTTTCTAAACAGCATATTGGTTATAAGATAGTATTAAAACCGCTTCACATCTTGCTGTTAGGATTCACATTTTTAAGGGAAACATGGGAACCACTGCAGCGCTACCTGATGTGATAATCTGGGTTTAATCGAATGCCCCTGCCCCTTACACTAGCTTTTAAGATTCGGGATTATTATGAACTAGGCACGTTGTGGCCATTCAATCAAGGCCGAAATTGAGATGGGAACCATGACTGCTAAACCCTACATTCCATCAGTCACTCAGCAGTCAGATTGATATCTCACTAACTTAATGAGAAAGGACTTGATATCTTACTCACTTTCGATTGTCCTGAAACTACTGGCCCGAATGAGAAAAGGGATTGACATTTTATTCACTTTTCATTTTACCTAAACTACCAGGACCCAGTCAGAAAGGATTTGATATCTTACTCATTTTTCATTATCCCTAAACTACCAGGTTCTAGTGAGATAGAGGCTTGATATCTTATTCACTTCCCATTGTCCCTAAGCTACAAGGTCCCAGTGTAGAAATAGCTTGATATCTTACTCACTTGTCATTGTCCCTAAGCTACAAGGTCCCAGTGAAGAAATAGCTTGATATCTTACTCAGTTTCCATTGTCCATAAGCTATACCAGGTCCCAGGGAAGAAATGGCTTGATATCTTACTCACTTTCCATTGTCCCTAAACTACAAGGCCCAGGTGTAAAAAGGGCTTGATATCTTACTCACTTTCCATTGTCCTGAAAATACCAGCACCAAGTGAGAAAAAGGTTTGATATCTTACTCACTTTCCATTGCCCATAAGCTATACCACTACTCAGTGAAGAAATGGCTTGATATCTTACTCACCTCCCATTGTCCCTAAACAAGATCCCAGTGAGAAAAAGCCCCATTCCCTTAAGGTCATTCGGACGTTAAGGTCTTTGTTAACGTTGGGGCCTTTGTTAAGCCCTTCCAATTGACGTCACGTGGCCTGGCCCTTTGTGGGGGGTCCTTAATGGAGGTGCCCTATCAAGGACTGGCTGGTATATAGGCCCTTCCTGGGAGTACTAAATCAAATTGACTGCGGCCAAGTAATTGAAAGCCATTCCTCACAGAAGGTTGGTCTATGGGCAGAGACTTTATATTTTTAGACAGTGCACTCCCTTTTTATGGTATGGTATGGTGGTGGATTAAGAGGAGGCGCGGGGGGGGGGCGCCCCCAATTTTTGGCCAGCACAAAATTGACCTTTTTTCATATATATTTTTGATTTTTGATTTATCTTTTATCATTTATCTTTGATTTTTTCTTAATTTATATAATCTTTTCATATATATATTTCATATTTTTTATCAAAATGCTCGGCCCCAGAGTGCCAGTCAGAAAATTTCACATTACGGCGACCCCAATCCCTCAGACTCCTTTTGAAAATCTCTGGGTCCGCCCCTGATAGTTATGAGATCGATTTGAGGGATTCGTATGAGTAAAGCCAATATACCATTCTGCGTCATTTGACCCGTGTTGGACATTTTACTTGCCTATGTATGTTTAATTTTACTTGCCTATGTATGTTCGGCTGGCAGATACCAACATGTTGGCATCTTAAATAGGTGCCGCTTTGGTTGTCCGTATAACCATGGAGAGTAAAATAAGATGGAGATACAGCTCTGGGAGGCGGTATATCTGAGAGATTCAGTAGGCCTTATCCGTGCTAATTAATGTGACTAATAAGCTAAGATCTGAGCATCCTTATGCCAGGCCGCCCTGTTAATGACTTCACACCTTTTGGGGAGGTGGTCCAATGGGCAAGGGTTGTTTTGGGGGGAAGTGTGACTAATTGGAAACTTATGTCAGAGTCCACTGATTCTATGAGTTTTCTTGAATAAAAATGTAAAGGTTTCCTTGCTTATATCTCCAGTTCATCCAAAGAAAGACACTAGTTTAAGGTGTTTTGATGTGAAGCTCTAAAAGTATTTACCTGTTCAAAAACAGCTCATGATAATAGTATTTCATTATGCTGCTGCTGTAGATAAATGAAATGGCTCTGCCAACTTTTATTTATCAACTAAATGCTTAAATATGATCCAACCATAGGAGCAGTAGCTGACTTGTATCAGAAAATAGAGAATTATTTTACCATGACTGTGATTGTAGTGTAATATGACACCTAATTTCGGATCAATTAATTAAATTCTAAAACGTTTTTAGTAGTTCACCTTAACCCTTACATCAAAGGGATTCTATAGTTAAATTTTGGGACCTTTGCCCTGCCTCTTTGAAATCTGATATAAACCAGATGTAAGGAGCCAAGTCTGACCACTGACTGACCACCTGCTGAGGTGTGACTTCCAAAACAACCTCCAACATCACCCCCCTTCATTAGCTGAATCTCCATCTTATTTTACTCTCCATGGTATAACCGATGCATATACAACCCAGCACAAGACGTAATATTCTCTTAGTTAAATTATGATGAAAGGCTAGTCATTATTTGAGTTGGTATTTTAGGATAACTGAAAGTGAGCCACATGTCCAATGGAATGGAGCTAAACGACTAACTCATTCCTTATTATACCTGCACGCAGGTGGCGCACCAGTGAACGTTGACAGGAAGGCCTGCCAGTACCCATTCTCCCTAGCCTTAGGATCTTTACCTACTAGAGTTATATGCACTATCGTCAAATGGGCTACCACCTTCAGAACTTTTTATGGGCACTCAATACATTCTATTTAATTAAGGTTATCTACACACTGCAGCTGGTGGGAGCAATTCGAAACATTGTATTCAGTGGCGGACCAAGCATTTTGAAAAAAAGAAAGGGGGGGGGGGCGTTATTGGAAAATTTTTCTTTAAATTACTTTTTGGCCGAATTTTACATTAAAAGAAATCGAAATTTGGTCCAAAAAAAGGGGGGGGGGGCGTGCCCCCGAACCCCCTCTAAATCCGCCACTGATATTGCGGTAATAGCTATTATTAGCCTATATACATTTAAGTGACCCCGTTCCCTCTGTCCATAAAGGCAGGGTAGGAGGGTGGCGGATTGCGCAGACTCATAGAGAAGGTCTATACAGTAATACTAAATGTCAAAACTCCTTATCACTTCACTCTGGTTTGCAGAGCAACAAGGCGTAGACGCCGATAACAATCTCTTTTGCTTATACCTGCACAATGAAAAGTAACAAAGTATAGAGTGAGACGATGCGTTGGTGTGGTTGATCCCAATTGTTTTCTGCGATTAAAGTCATCTCAGCATCATATCACAGTATGTGATAATAAAAGACAGTAGAGAAAAGATTACACTCACGAAAAGTAACAAGGTAATCTATATGAAGTATCCACTAAGTACGGCCCTCTACGAAAATATATATTTATCAAAGTACTTGTCAATTTGACATATTTGGTGATCCGTAAATATCCGTGGATTATTTTAGATTAAATCAATGTGGTTTTTGTTTTTTTACTATTCTACACAGACACAGTATACATGATTTCAAAAGTGCAGTCACATACCTTGAATCTGGGCTGTACTTACCTTGATTTGGGATTGCAGCATTCTCAGTGAAGTCCCATTCGCCGTGGCCGATAATTGTGTCGCTTGGAGGACCGATAAAGTTATCGCTTGGAGAAAACGATGATATAGGGGTGATAAAATTATTCACACTGTTAAATTTACATTCACATTTACAAAAAAAGGTCACATCCAATAATTTTACCATCCCTATATTATTGTTTTCTCCAAACGATAACTTTGTCGGTGCTGCAAGCGACACATTTTACGTACTCCTGTAAGTTCATTGGTCCCTCCTGACAGTGATGCCCTATGTCTACTACAGCGTACATTTAAACTGTACCTACCTTGACTTGGAATTGCAGTGACCTGAGAAACTTACACAAGTGCGTACTCCGAGAAGTTCATTAGATCCTTGC
The DNA here is from genome assembly GCA_936440205.1 of Lepidonotus clava. Lineage (NCBI taxonomy): Eukaryota > Metazoa > Annelida > Polychaeta > Phyllodocida > Polynoidae > Lepidonotus > Lepidonotus clava. The sequence continues at coordinate 15,885,521 of OW387138.1, forward strand.
AACAAAAATCTCTGATGTCTACTATAGTGAACGTTGAAACTGAACTGTACTAGCCTGAGATTGCGCTGTTACAGTCATTGGCCGGTTAGAGTACTGCTATTTTGGTGCTGCTGGATCGCCAATTATCAGTGCAACGTGTAAGACACAATTAGAACGGACCTGCGGTTCCAAGCTTGTTCACATTGAACTAGGTTAGGTTCAGATTGTCTGCGACTAATCAAAAATTCAGCTAAAGACACAATGCAGAAAATCACGCATTTACTCCTTGAGCTGTATAGTTCACACTTGTAGTTAAGGTAAGATAGTGATAGAAATAGACGTTTTATTTTATTTATTTGTATTCATAATATTCAAGAACTCAGCAATCTGTTTTTGTAGGAATTAGACGTCCAGGATATTTAGTAATATTAGAGACCTTGTATCTAAAGTCGAGACTGGAAAGCTTGGGGTAAACCTGTGAGGTACTGCAGTTGTGCCACCTGGCCGCTGGTTGGACTGACTTTGGGTTGACTTTTATACACATTCCTGGGGTGACCAGATTCAGAGCGTATACTGCCACCACCTATTCCAAAATACATTAGAAATGATCAAACCCTGGTAACGGTTGAATGAATGGGTTCAAACCGGCCACCAGGGAAATGGGCACATAGCAACATAGAGGGACTTTACAGTCGCGATATATCTATAAATATACATACAAGGCATCATAGGTCTCTGATAATATGAATAAGGTCCCCACTCACAAACCCACCCATGCTCCCAATCCATTTGCTACCTGTTGGTTATAATGGTGAACTATTTACCAGGCAATTCCATCTACCAGTAACCGTTCAGTTTGTTCCCATCTATTTCTCCTGTCGCATCGATACAATGAAAATTGTTGCTTAGCAACGGATGACCAGGCAGGAAAACCTTTCAAATGCGTGGATGAGAAGTTTATCACGCATTATAAAACATCTTCATTTATGAGTTTATTTGAAACAGTTGTTGTGGGAACAAAAGCTTAAAAAATAAACAGAAAATAATTTGGTGTTGCGAATGCGAAATTCCAAGGCATTCAAAATCAAGATTGAAAAGTTTGGGTTGCATTAAGTGGGAACCCCCCCCCCCCCCCCCCCCCCCCACCTTTAGTCTTTAAAATTGACTATATGTGGTGGCAACCATTCTTTTGAGTATTGAATAATTATATTTTTATTATTTTATATGCAGGTTTAATTCTATACCTGATATCATAAAGAAAACGTATAAGTCCACCCATAGGCAAGAAAAAAGTAAAATCCTTTCGGTTGTCAGCAATCCCCAAGTTGGAGTCACTGTATGGGAAACACTGTTGCTTCTCCCATCCCTCCGTCTCTACCCGATGTTGCTGGCCTCTTGGGGAATGTCTGTGGGTAGTGGTGTATATGTAAAGTGACATCAGGTAGAGCTTGGTCCCCATGCAGAGTGACCCTTTTTTAACAGGGGTTAAGCGCTACTGTTGGTATGCACGACACGCTGACAATGGAGATTAGGCCAGGAGTTTTAGTAAACTGATTTACCAATAGGATGTACCTGGAAATTGGTTGCTAAATAAAAAGGTCCAATGAAACAGGGATTGTATGATGTTCCCGTTTGCAACATTTGGGATTAAGAAATAAAATCCTTCACATTTTCTGGTGGTAGGTTTCCTTTTTATCAAAGTCTAAACTGCTTCATTACATTGTAAAGTTCATCTAATAGATATAAAAATGTCATCACTACACATTTTGGGAATGATCGTTTTATGGAATATCAAATGCAGGAAATATTGAAAATTTTTCCTGGACATTTTCTAAGGGTCATTAAATCTCTTATACACATCCGCCATATTTTGTGATCTCTTATCGTATTCAGATTATTTGAATGACTCGATAAGTTATCTAAAATGGCGTAAATTGTTTGGAATATCAATTCAGGATAAGAAGTGGTGTTATTCCTCTATGCACTACAGATCCATACACTTAGAAAGGTTGACTTTTTCATCCTTTTAAGCCATTTATAAAGCATGTAAAACACATCTAAATTCATTTATTGAATGGCTGAGGATGGAGAGAACATCATGGTGTTTCTGTTAAGTGGTCAAAGACCATTGTAGGCAAGTTTTTCATGATGTGATGCTCAAAAGACTTTTCAAATCATGAATTAGCACATTTAACAACCAAATCCTTAAGTATATCCCCATAGGGAATCTCTGTTTACCATTTTGACTATTTATGGATTTAGCTGTAAAATTATAACCATTGTAATCTAAAAGTGATAATAAATGTGATAAATTTATTAAGATTGACATATCTCAAATATTACATTATTTCTATAGAGCCTCAAATCAGATCATACCACTTTATTGTAAACTTTTATTTTTTATTTTTTTCACACTTTAGTTCTAAATAGAAAGTTTTCATTCTATGATATGTTTTGCCAAACCAGTCCAGATTGCTTTTTTGATGTATACCTAATCCTATGATATATGAAGTAGAACTGTATCTCATTTATCTACAAAGTTATGCCTGTTTGAGAAAATGTCTTTTGCCATAATCTTTACAGTCACCCTTTCTTGGTGCATAGGTCTAGAGTTTCATCTAGTATTTGATATCTCACTTTCATTACACATTGCAATTTTCAGTCTAGTCAGACATTTCGGAGTCTAGCCAGACATTTCAATATCTCTAGCTAGAAGAAAAATATATCAATTTAAAACATCCTAAGAGTCAGAAACATTATCTGAAGTTCATTACAAGATCATATGTTTTTTCCTTTGGTTTTGTCAAGACATAAATTGGGAGGTCTTCTTACTCAAGAATAGAAATATCAAATGAATGATATCATACGAATTTTGTATCATTCTCTTCTGAGGTCAATGAAAGAGTCTGTAGGAACTTTTATTCAGTGATATATATTCAGTATAGATACAGGATCATGTTAAAAAGGAATCTCTCATGACCTTTTTTAACAGAAAATGTCAATATAAGCATGCACGTGCATAAAATTAATGAAACATGCTATCCGTGGTAGGGAGAATAACTTTGTCACATAGTCCCAAGAATTCATCCTTGATGTCCCAGTAGAGAAGTATAGGCAGTGAGGGGAAGCGAATAAGCCTGTAAGGCTGCATGCTTAAATCAAGGATGTCCTGTCATCACTGATAAAGGACGTCATTTGTTGTTGTTTTTCTGATTGAGGCAGTATGCACTATGGGTCCGTCAACCACCTGGGACTTAGTTAACCAGTTATGGGGTGACAAATGTCACATAATTTCTCATTTGTATAATAGAATTACTGATGAATGATTCATTTCTAGTGTGCAATGTTGGTCAATAATCCTTTATACTTGGTTGAATTTACTACCTATGGGATAACAATTATACATTTATTCATTTGTAGTTGTTTTAGACTGAAACAGTGTGCAAGGTTGGTCGACAATCACCTTGGACTTGGCTTACCATCTATGGGGCGCTAAGTATCCACTAATTTGTCAACTAAGTATCAATATTATTGGTGAAGCATGTCAATTATTGTTATTTTTCTGATTTAGGAAGTTTGCAATATTAGTAAAAAAAACACCTGGGATTTGGTTAGCTACTATAGGAGTGACAAAATATTTAATTTTGACAAACATTCAAGGCCAGGTTTTGTCCCTCAGTGCTATATATTTTCTCTTATTCCAATGTGTATAGATTTGGAACAGAATCCTTTAATATGTGCTACTTTTGATGATTAGGAGTATGTGCAATTGTAAACATATCATATATTTTCCATGACAACCATAGTAAATTGTGGATAAAATAAAGTATAAGGAAATCCATACAAAATGCTCAAAATCTTAAACATTTGATACAATAAACTGATAACCCAAGCTGATGAATAGATTGATAAAAACGTTTAGATGCTGTAGAACTCTTGCTGCCAAGCTCTCAAATTCACATGAGAAATTGAAGAAATATCTTGATTACTAAACACGTATTTCAGATACAAACCCCCAATGGAATTTTGCAAAACATTGTTTTTTGGACATAAGTCACCCCATAATCCCCCAGATAAATCAAAGGGTAGGTGGACTGGACCGATGACTTGGCTGGTTCCCATTACATCTAATTAGGCCGCGTCATAAGTCATCGTCTGTGTCATCATGTATGGCATTGTACACGTCATAGGCTGTGTTATTAAGGGGTAATAACTGTCAGGCAAATTAAAGGTCCGCGCAGAATAAGCCAAGAGACATAAATCAAGCAAGTCCTGAACACAAAGAAGAGGGTGGGGGAAATTAATCTAGCCAGGGCTGTGCTGTTCAATTAAAAAGCTATTGTTAAAGGTTTCTGTAAGATATTGTTGGGCATTGTTAATGAAAACAAGTTGAATGTCATCTACACAGTATTGTTCGCAGGACATGTAGAAAATTTTCCGTGCTATGAATTGAAGATTTGTGATTATTTTGATCGCAGTTGGGCGTGGATCCAGATATTTCATCTGCTGAAACATGACCATAACTCTGCCAGCTCCATTCAAAAACGGGCTTAAAAGCTATAGGGAAAGGAGCCAAATGCTGAGCCAAGTTGGGCTGAGCCAAGCCAAAGTGGGGATGGGGGCGTTTCACACCTGTTCTCATTTAAGAACGAATTTTTCAAAGGAGTCTTTTTTTACTATATTTTAGGATGTGTCGGACCTGCTATCAACAATTTCTATTTTCTAATGTTTATGCGAGATGACTTAAATATCAAGCCACACTATTGAGGTTTAAGATGAGGAAATTGCATTTTTGTATCTGCTGATGCAAAACCTACTTTTAGTACTATGTATTCAGACACTCAGAAGCTGCGGTATGAAATTTGAAGGTTTGCTGAGGAATTTCTTTGTATCAATCCATGGTTCAGAGAAAGAACGATCGTTTCATAAATGTTATAAGTTATATGGAACAAATACGCATATTTTTTAAAACGCCAAAACTACATTTGGTTTATCTTTATTATATATGAAAAAAGATTATTTCCCAAAGAACAGCTATCATGCTTCATTGAAAAAAACTGTCTTGGTAGATTATTTGCTTTTTCCACAATTCATTTCATATACTTTAAAGGGGGAACTGATTGAGAGATGCAACTGAACAGGGTGCCAAATTAGAGATTGCTCAATATCTCAGTGCTGCTCAGTGGGCACCCCTTTTCTGAGACAAGTGAGCTCTGCCACGGAGGGAGAACCCCTACTCTTCATACTGAAGACAGGTGTCGTAAGACGTTGTGCACATGACGTCACACCTCTCCAAATTGGGCTGGGCACCATCTTGGTGATCAGTTTAGAATCTCATTATCACCATTTCACAAACATCTAGAAGGATTATTTTTGTATAATGTATCTGAAGTAAGCGTATGATATCTAATGAACAACTGATATCTTAGATGTCTAGATATTTGTAATAGCCACGTGGTCATAAAAAGCACATGGTGATCACCAAAAAGTGGTCACGTGACCATGTCTGCACAGGTCTATTAGGTCACCACTAGTGGGGCCATAGGGATGGCCATAATATTGTAAGGAGGTCATTTTGCTGGTTCCTGATGTTCTTCATAGTGACACTTAGGGGTTGATATACCAGCATTATTTTATCTTGACTGGGATACTGTCTCTGACTCTGGCTCCCTCTGCATAAAATGGAAGCTAGTATTAATCTAAAGGGAGCTAAAAGCAATGTTGTGTCAAAATATGACAAAATTTTGGCAAGCCAAACAACAATGAAAATACATTCTAAGAATATAACTTTAGCCACTATACAGCATAAATCATGATATAAAACTTAAACTTTACTTCAATTCAAAAATACTCATGTCATTTATGCCTGAAGACAACAATGTTTCTAAACAAACCAATTTTGGTGCGTCACCAAAATTAACTGGGGATGCGTTTTAAAGTATTTTGATGAAGTTTATGTCTGTATTTTATGTATATATTTTACCACAGGCCTGGGAATATATTCAATAGTTAGCAGAGTTTGCACAATCTTGACCCCACATTGCTTTTGGCTCCCTTTAATATAAGGAAGGTAACTGCTCTCACCTGGAGCTCCTCCAGTGTAGAGTTACAGCCCCTGGAGGTACTGGTCCCATGTGACAGGTGGGGTCTACAACTTGTGACCTTTGTCCAGAGGGCAATAACTTGAGGAGACTTAAGGTCATGTTGCACGGCTTGATGTAGACTGTAATTATATCGAATGGGCTAGCTGCTCAAACAATTATGCAAGAGACAACTAGGTCATGGAAGGACTAGTATTTGAGGTTGTTCAGTCTTATCTAGATTTACCCATACTTGGACCCTTAAATAATCATTGGCGGATGCGGGGGCATGCGCCCCTCCCTTTTTCTGGAAGATTTGTTTTTTAATGTAAACTTCTGCCCAAAACTCATTAAATTAAAAATATTCAAAACACTTGTACACCTCTTCTTTTTTTTTAAATCCTGGGTCTGTACACTCACAAAAAGTCCTTAGTTCTCACTGGGCAATTCAAATTTGTGAAGAATTTTCTTGACCATCTATAATTAGCTTTGGAACCCTTTGATGGTTGATAGGCTGCTGTCTTGTTCATGGGCCTAGTCCTAAGTAGTGTCATAAAACCAGTGGCCAAATGCATGCTGTGACACGGGGTGGAATTCTTAAAATGGCTTCTGATGCACAGACTTGCATTGGGAGACACTAGTTCGGACTTGACAGACTAGTTTTGAGCAGAACGACTATTTCACATAACACAAGGTCACAATTTCCATTTGAAATCAAGAATCGTGGGGGTCCTCAAAATGTTACTGACTCTTGGCACTAATGTCACCTGGGTAGGTTCATAAGTCTCTGTTATATTCAGTTAGGTTGCTTTATAGGTTAAGATAATAAGTAAGGTTGCTTAACACATCCATTTTGGGGATCAAATGTTGCAAAATGGATGGCAGCAATATAAATGTTATCAAATCTATTTACTCATTATCTGTTGAGGATGAGTTTAATGTTCAATCAACAAATTAAACAACAGAATATACAGAAATTATTAATGGTCAGAATGGATGGACCTGTCCCGTGCATGAGAAAAATGCAGAACTTTAAAATCCTTTAAAGAATTTATCATCAAAGAGCATACGCCATAATTATTTGTGGTGTTTTCTGTGGGTTTCTTTTCCACACAATAGACTTTTATTTCTATATCCCTGCGAATACTAGTCCGTAAGCGTCCCCACTGAGCAGGCCCAGTAGGTACGTTCATGGGCAATGAAAACATGGATCTGATTGGTCCAGCAACCTAGTAGCTAGGTATTTTCTCATTGGCTGCTCTATTTTTAGTAAGGCGACTGCCATGGCTGTGTGGGGAACCCCCCCCCCCCCCCCTCCCCCAAAGTGTTTATAGTAATAGTCAAATTTGATCATTTAACCCCTTGCTGACGGCACCAAAACGAATTTTATAAAAGAATAAGCATACCAAATTGAAATTCGAAATTCTCCAATATAATTTGATTACAATATTTTATGTTATCACAGGGTTTAGAAAATACATCAGCGTACTTTATTTTGGTTGTCATGGTAACCATAGCACGTTTTTTTCTCAGAAAATCCACACTTTAGGACAATTTTTTTTTGCCCAAAAGACAGAATAAATATTTATTTCAGAGAAAAAACCTTAATTAGAAAGTTGATCACCCGATGACTTATCATTTGATACCTTATTCATATAAACATCTTGTTTAATTACCTCATTACCATGCCCTAAATATTGGAAAATTATCAGTTATTCATAATAATAAATGGTATTTGTAATAGTGAAAAATCGAATTATAATAAAAACAGGTAGGCCAATATTTTCTTCGAGGATTTATTGATACTCCAGCTTTTCAAATATGAATATGTTTTGCTCTAATAATTCATAGAAACTGACCCAGCGTTCCCATCTTATAAAGTCAAAAAAAGGTAGCAAAATTGAATAAACAAGTCATCTTTATTACACTTCCATCCCACTCAAGCATATGATCAATGATGGAACTGTAGCAGCCTCTTCCTTCTATGGACGTCATCAACAATATTTTGTAGTTAAAATTATTATAGGCATTGTTGGATAATTTATAACTCTTGTACTCATGCAAATGAAATTAAGGAACTTTTGTACTACAACCCTAAGACAAACAAAAGTTATAATCAGGAGTTATCCGTATTATTGATATAAATTGCATGAAAATATGTATTACAATGAATTTACATAGAAAGATGACATTCAGCATTCTTCATCAGGTGGCTCATCTGGAGGATATATCAAACAGATTACTACATATTCAAAGATAATTTCTGCATTAATATAAATATACATATATAGATATATCAATTCTCATAATAATTTGTCTTATAATTATCTTATTACTATTAAAAAGGAATATTGCTGATATTCAATAGAAGTATTTGATAGTAATCAATAAATTAATGCTGATAGGGGTGATAATGCTCTGTCCACGCAGGTGTATAATTGTAAGCATCACTGTACAAGCTTTTTCGGATGATTCATGTATAATATTTTTTTTCCTTTGAATATTTTACACCTAAAATAAGCTTAACCATTGAAAAACTGACAAAAAAAATTGCGAAAATAGGCACCAAGTGGATGAAAATTTAATAATTAACACGGGGGTGGACAGATAATGCTACTTCCGGAGCCGCTACCTAGAAAATGCATACCTCGGCCCCGATAATGCTACTTCCGGAGCCGATTTCGAAAAGCCGGGTGCCGAAATTCACTGTTATTTAACAAAATACCAAATATTTATCACATAAAACATGTCCACGGAATATTTCTAGGTGTAGTCTTTACATTTTCACCATTTTATTTTGGAAATAACATGTGCTTATGGGTGAAAAGTGTGGGACAAAATATTTGAATGGAGCAAAGCTTGGATCCAAAAGAATCCTTTGGAAACCCACACTTTCTTCACGAAAATGGAATAATAAAAATGAATTGAATGAATTTGTTTGTATTCATAACTTATTGTGCATTCCGTGGCTATATCAGAATTTAGTAATATTTTTATTCTATGAAAAAGAACACTTTGTTTTTGTCGCAAAATTGCGGGAGGCTCTGGAAGTAGCATTATCGGGTCCGAGGTTAGCACTTTCCGTGTGTTGGCTCCGAGAGTAGCATTATCCGTCCACCAGCGTGATTAACCTGTCCAAATTTTCTCCTTGGGTCTAGGGGGGGTTCAAAATATCGGGCCTTAGATCAGTAACATGGGTCTGGACCACTAAATTCGACATGGCGACATGGCGACATGGCGACATGGCGACATGGCCATTTCTTAAAATTGACATGCAACAAGGGGCCTTAACGACATGACAAGGGGCTTTAAATCATAGTGAAATGCGACATGGACATTACCGACATTTGACATGACCTTTGCTTAAAATCGGCACGGCGACACGGCCGTTTTTTACCCCCCCCCCATCCAGGGCCACAGTAACGAGGTTCACCAGAATGGCGTTTCTCGGTCTATTATAGTGTCAGTAGCGAAGTGGAACCCCCGACCTCTCGCAAACTGGGCCTGCCGCTGCTCACCTGACACCCTGCCTCATAAAGGGCCGCCACTGGCTGGCCCACACAAACACAACTTGTCTGGTTTTCTGTCACCCATCTACAGTCAGAAAAACGTGTCCCTTCCTCGTGTGCTCGCCATGTTGTTCTGCGCTGTTACCTGACAAGAGAAACTTGAATTCTAAAGAAACTCAGAGAAACCAGCTCAGTATAATAGACAGAGAATGCATGTTTGCCAGAAACCAGCGGGTAGCCATATGCAACAATGCACCATGGGGGAGGTGGGAAATCCCACCTCCAATGGTAGACGTTATCTGTCCTACTACGAATCCCTAGCGGTGAGTGTTGGACAGCTCTCAGTCTATGCGAATACCTCCATACCATTCTAGAGGTCTGTAATGGATTTGCAGGTTTGGTTGAATAGTAGTCCTATAGTGCACATACTACCCTCTAGATGGCGAACCGTTCTGACCAGCGTCATATCTTTGTAGCTGACTCTAAAGTATACACCTTTCCCATGAACCTGCGCAGTACACCCTCCCATAGAAGCCCTGTTCCCAACAAATTCCCATTAAATATCTAAATCATTTGTTTAGGCCCATTCCGCTAGCAGGGCGCCACTATATTGAAAAAGGTCTATACAGAAAGGAAAGATGTAGTTTTTGGTTTACATTTCAGATGTGATCAATGACTATAGGTTAGGTCAACAGTATAAAACACTATTGGTTTCCCTCCGAAGATATCAAGTTTATTAACAAATTCTTTGCAAGCTTTTAAAAAAGTACCCCACAAATACATGTACGTTTCCAAGATGCTTAAGCAAAAATTCAGTCAGAGAAATATGCCCTTGTGACAATAATAGCTGAGCAATACGTAGAACTATGACATTTCACTGTCTTAATCCCATATTTAACCTTTGGGCCCGGCCACATATATATCTAAATAGACTGCACACAGTCTTAAGAAATTGAGACTACCATGGATATTTACAAACTACCACGTCTTGGTGAAAAACTGACCAGTGGTCACATACTTGTCCCTACTTATAAACTCAATAACATCAGGGCAAAGAGGTGTATCTATGGGCCTTTATCTGATTGGGAAACCTTGTTCAACTCAACCCTTATGTTATGCTGAGTTATATGTAACCATCGGACTATAGAGCTACATCCACTTCTATGATGTAACCAGGCCTTTAGTCCCGCGACATAAAGAACTTACAGACTATAATAATCTCTTCTTTTGACCCTACGGGACTATTCATCTGAACAATTCCAGGCTGGTCACGGGTAGGCCAAACCAGGTGATTAATTATATAAGGGCGTATACCGTGAGGGTGTTATTGAAAACAGGTCTATTTAGTTTTAATGCTGAATGCACTGGGGTCCGCAGTTGCAGGTATTAAACGGAACTGAAGTGGTCTACCTCGGTGAGTTGTGTGTGATTGAAGGATTTTATACAGTAATATTTTCACTCAGTTTTATTTATCAATAACAATAACTGTCGTAAGATAAGGTGCACAATTCTGGTAGAGGCTAAAATCTACTTATTGTTTAAAGTGATTATTCTAATATTGTCTGAGTTGTGAACAGAGCCTATTAGCCACGTATCAACAATTTGATAATTCTAAAATTGAACCAAAACCATGGCATCGTTTGTGCTATATAATTTCATGCCTAGGATGGTAGTTGTATAAACTTAGATGTGTAGAAATACTACTGATTAGGTATGTATCTATTTTATAATAATGGTATCGTCTAAGGGATAACCAGTTGTTTCAGGTTTTTTTCCTTCTTTTGATATAATATAAGAACTAGGAACAGCATTTGTCGTATACGGTTACATGGAAACGAGTCACCCAAATCGTGGTTTGTAAATTGTTGATTTCATGTGCATTTACCACATATGAAGGTGGTAGGATGTTAATGCTGTTCAGATTCCTTATCTTGAAAAGTAATGATGGTGTGTTTTGCGGTATAACTAACTCTACATGACGCGTGTATAATAATAACAATACACGAGACATGTTAGTAGTATATAGAAATATGACTTTGGAGGTTGTCGCATAAAAACCAACGATGTCGTGTTGAACAACTGTATTACAAAATGACGAATCGCCTATATAGCCGGTTCGCTTTTGGTAAACTTTTTTCATGGTGTTGCTTTTCGACGGATACATTTCCCCGATATATACATCTAATTTCAAGCATTCAACTTACAAAATATGCCACTTTGAAAATTTTTTTTGCGTCCAAACAAGATCCTGAGGAAATGCTCTATGTTCATGCTAAATTCAATTTGATTTTATATATTTTGCAGGGTCGTGAGAACAAGGCGTTCTACGAGCAGTACAACGACAATGATAACGAGTTACTCGCTCGTAAAAACAACGAGCAGACGACAAACGTCCAGTCCTCCCGACTTTCCCGCCAAAACAGCGCTTCCTCGGCGAATGGCTACAGTAGAGGCAACAACAATACCACTCAGGTAAACGACGGCCGCGCGACCATCCCTGGTTACTGGGACGCGGAATACGACGTCGTCGACGGCCCGGAAACGGAAGTGGACTTCAATGTCATGCCAGCCAAGCGGAAGAACGGGAGAGGCAGCGGCCGTCGCGGTGGCGGTGGCGGCAGCGGAAGTGGCGGAGGAGGCGACGATCAGGGGCGTCTCCTGGAACCCGGAAGTTCGCGGGAGGAAGACGAACAGCGCCACCCGCATGCGCACACGAACGCCCCGGCGACGCGGACGGAGAGTCAGGAAAAGGGCGAGGAGGAAGCAGCGGCGGCAGCAGCAGCGGCGGCCAAAGCGCAGCCGGTGGCTTCCACTAGCGGGGAAACGTCCCAAACGCATGCGCCGCCCTCACAAGCATCCTCACATCCTCTCCAAGCGGAATCCTCATCTCAATCAGGTGCTCCCCCTAATACTAACCCCCCAAACCCCGCTAAACTCAAAATCCCAGGTGAGCCAAGCGCCACCAGTACCCCTGTGAAACAAACTCAAGATGGCGCCAGCCCCAGCGGCGCCAGTACTACTAACAATAACCTGCAGACACCTTCAGAGACGCTGGCCAAAAGCGCGTCGGCTCATTCCCGCGCCGGCTCCCAGGTGTCGCGCCAGTCGGCCGCCGCCAGCACGACCTCTGGTGTGAGCGCGGCGAGTCGCGCGCGGACGCCAGCGTCTGCCACGTCTTCCGGCAGGGGGCGGCAGCAGCAGGGCGGCCCTGGAGGAGGCCCGCCGCTGCAGAGGGTGGTGTACTACCAGAACCGCTTCATCACTATTCCAATTGATCCCCCAGCATCAGGAGGAGGAGGAGACGCAGCGACAGGAGGTACAGGAGGAGCGGGAAGGCGAGGCGTCTGCGCACCCGGCCTGCGCAGCAGCGGTGGTAGTGGTACCAGTGGTGGTGGGCCAGGAGGCCACAGTACTGGAGGAGGGCAGCAGCAGGGGAGACACCATGGAGCAGGTGGTAGTGGTAGTAGTGGAGGAACAGGAGGAGGTGGTGGAGCCAAACAGGGCGGCCAGCAAAAGCATCTGAACCCTGGAGGAACGGGCAGCGAAAACCCAGGAGGAGAAGCCGGAGACATGGACCCTAACATAGCAGCCATGGCCGGGTTGGCGCCCCAGCCTGGCGCCATGCAGGGAGGTGGAGGAGGAGGAGCAGGAGGAGGAGGGGGGGCAAACCAAAACCAGCCTGGGCGAGACCCCCCCGCCCCCCGGAAAGAGAAAAAGAGACGCAAAACGCCCAAAATCATCAAGAAAATCGCCATGTGCCTACAGGATAACCGCATGCGGACTGGCAACGACGAGACGAAGGAGAAAATTCGGGAGATGAATGAGAATCAAGACTCTACCAACATGATCCTCAAGAAAATATTGAACATTATCTTCGTGACCACTGGCATCACGCTGTTTCTCGCTGTCGTCATCGTCATCATATATACGTCCATTGGTGAGTAATTTTACCACTGATTTATCCTTCATGTCCATACTTACATCCACTTTTTGTCTCAGACAGGTTTTTGTATTATAGCTGATGATAATTATATACCCTGTTGTATTTATTATTATAGTATTACGTATACAGCCGCGGTGCATACTACACAGCTGATACTCCATTATGCACGTATCAATAATATGCAATTGCTGTTTATACAGTAGGGATGACACCCGTTACGTATACATCTATACAACTGGTGTTTGTATAGTAGGCTTAGGTATGGATGCCATCCGAGCAGGTTTATATATATTGGCTCTATGCCTCCCATAGACACAATAATATTTACAAATAATGTTATATACTATACCGTTACAGTTAAAGCAGCTACGGAGTAAACATCTTATATACCACTATTTCCCCAGACCATAAGTAGAAGTCATGATCTCTTTAAAAACGATAATCTCAACAGAATCCCCTACTGTTTTCCTGTTAATATCTCATTCACGTTTCTATATTCAAACGGCCATAGGCTGATATGTATAGCCATGGTAAAACTCCCATATAATATACTACTATCCTCCATATGCTTAGATGAGATTATTTGAACTCCTTTAATTTAGGAGTTAAAATTACAAATATTAAATTTTGAGAAATTCTTGAGAAATTCTTGAGCATTTGAAATATTTATCTTTAGCAAAAGTTGTCCTCTTATATAGTGTTCTTCTTTGATGAATATCATATTATTTCAAATAAGAATCCGTGATAACATTTTAAGTAGTCTCAAGAAATTTACGAGGTCCCATACTTGGTACTTCTGGTACAACCTCTCATGTTTTAGTGCCAGTCCGAATATTCATTATGGCTAATGCTGATAATTAGACAGCCCCAAGAGAAAAACAAACTATCTTCCTTTATTTCGCCAAATTTTTTTTTTTTTTAGTAATTTAAGATACTGCGTACACACCCAAAGGGTAATACGATTATATAGGCCTAGTTTCAAAATACTTTCCCATCTTACCACAACATAAATAGAGTTGTGTTATTGACATTGTATTAGCTTATGCTCATGGAAGGAGGGTCTAGCAATTGTATATGGTAGAATTAGAGAAGGGCATTGCAACAATACTGTATGTTTCATCTACAGGTGAACCATGCATATTGCCTGTGTGCTATAAATAAATCTCATGACATTGAGGATTATGTACATGTGTTGCCAATTGCATGCGTACCGATGTCACTCATGATATCAATATCAAAAAGTACCGAAAGGTATTTTGGTCAGCTTGACAGTTATGGCTTCTGAAGGATTCCAGAACAAACGGTAATCTGATGGTAGTAAATACCCACTCAGTAATACCTACACAACTTTAGTCTTGCCTGCATGGCATTAGATGAAACTTTTATATGTAGTCTTAGCTACGTGCTTTTCGTTCAGGATCTGATCATGTGTTGTAATTCTGCATGTACAAAATTCCATGGTATAATGCTCTATGAATAAGTCATGAGAGACAGTACGATTGTCATGGTATCCTCCAGAACTGTTGTGAGACCTTACTTTGGGCAGATGATTGGTCTAAAAGATGTAACTTACCACCAATTAATCAATCAGAAACGGCATGGGATGAGTACAAGATATTACTCCTATAAATATATGGTTGGATAATAGACGTATGGTGTGTTTGTTGAATCCAACTTACTTTACACCGTTATTCAATGATAACAGTACCCCCCCCCCCTTCTCCACACTCGCATTTATAGTATACACCTATACATAACTGAGTGATGATAGTACTCCCCCTCTGTTCCCTAATTTCTCACTAAGGCACCACACAGGCACTGCCTATCCCTATGCACCTTCCAGTACAATAGTGCATCAATTCTGCAAAATGGTTGTACTTTTATGTGTGTGTAGGCCTACGTGGCATTTAACTCAGTTCAGCAAGACCCATACTATACACCCATGCAATATTCAGTTATGACAGAGCTCCCCTTCTATTCCCCAATTTCTCACTATGGTACTACCCAGGCACTGCCCACCCCTACACCCTTCCAATACAGTGCTGCTTCAATACTGCAGACCTAGCAGTCACAGCTAGCAGTACCACAGCAACGACTGATTCATACGCTGTACCCATGCATATGCACTGGCTCTTCATCATGCATATTTAATGCGCTTTCGCTACTGTGCCAATGGGGACAATGTTAACTAAGGATTTATCTGTATAAACACAAATGTGTTGTACATTTCGACTGACTGCAGGTGCGTCCATTAAGTAGGATATAAAATCCAATTTGATGTGTATGTTAAAAGAGCAATGTCTCGGACACTCCTCTGCAGGTGCATAAATGTGAATCTATGACACACATTTACGCAAAGATATGTGCCCTCACACATACTTATGTACACTAACATACATAGTTACATACATACATACATACATACATACATACATACATACATACATACATACATACATACATACATACATACATACATGCACTCATACACATAATACATATACGCACACATTTATCAAAATATAGGGTAAAAGGGTTTGTATGATCAGGGTAAGTGAAGTTTAATAAGGCACTAGAAAGTAACTGAGAATAGGTACCCCAATAGAGGCCAAAAAACCTCTGAACTTTTTTCCATTTTTGTTTCTTAAGATTTAGACCATATATAGGTCTCGTATTTATAAATATTTGGTATCAAATTAAAGGTCTGATTCCTTGCAAACCCATGGACTTATTCTAATGATAATTTATTTGAAAATAATCTATCTTTTTAAAGTAAGTATGAAAGAATTTGAAAATTAACATAAAAAGCAAATTGCCTACATCATTTTGATAATTTTTAAGGGTTTCTAAGTTATTAATACATACATGCTTGGTACCAAATAACAGCTCTACTTATGACCAATATGGATAAATGGGTAATATATCTATATACCCTATGGCGAAATTGCGCCAGGCTAAGCAAAATAGGTAAAAATTGCAATTTTTTGGCAAAATGTCCACATTTTCACCCCTTTTTTTGAATTAAAAGGTACTTAAAGTTAATAGATCATAACATGTTTGGTATCAAATGAAAGCTCTTCCAATGGGCTATCTTGCTATGGCATTGCCATATTTCAATTCCTTATGGCAAAATTGCGCAAAGCCAAAAACCCTATTTTTGAGCTTATTAATTTTTTTATTCTTAAAAAAATCATAGAAAATTAGGTAAATGTGCTATTTTCTTTAATGAGGTATTTTTGCATGTCTTTTGATCTACTCTATTTTTATCATCTCTCAAATATATTCTAAAACGGTTTTCAAAAAATCATCTGTGGTACCTACTGAGAAGCAAAGGATGTGCATGTTCATTATGGGTGTGGCTGGGACAAAACATGGGTACGACCTAAGCAATTGCTAAAACAACTTTAGACTTCTGTTTTAGTAAGCCACAACGTATTTTCGAGAAAAGGGGTTCTCCCTCGAATCCCCATACCGTTTCAGGGTATTACTCTTGCTATTCTTTTAAGGCTTTACAATTGACATCATAATCTAGATATCTTGTGCAAAGCACTTAATCTGAAACTCCTTTGATTCTCATGGCAATATCTCAGATTATCTTTTAACCATAACTGGTTTATTGTTTGGAATGCAAACTTTTGTGTTGTCATGAGGTTAAACGAAGAGAGTATTCATGTTTCTTGAAATTTAGTTCCATTTTCCCAGATTTTCACCAAGTCAGATCCACTGCTGAATAATCATTAGGAGACTCGTCGATCAAGCTGGGAGAGGTTTCTAGGAAGTATTTTATAGAGATTCTTAGCTAGAATATAGAGAATTTATTCTCTGAATTTGTCTATCCTTATGAGTAAGAGAGAGACATCAACAATAAGTATTCTGAAATACAAAAGCCCTAGCTAATACAATTTTTATTAACAGGTCTATGTTATTCCATCGATTCACGTAACGTTATCGGTACTTATCTATTTTAGTATCTGATTATAACTCATTTAGAACGATATAGGGATAAGATAATGTTCCGAGATCTGCTAAGGTCGCTACAACTCGCTAATTGGGAGGATAAGCCTGACGCATTACACAACGTAAACATATCGTAACTCTTGTCCCAGTTGTTATCATGTATTTTCAAAAATGTTTCATTCTCAGGTTGATATTCACGACCACCATTCATTAGATATGAACTCGTCTCTAAGAAATTATCTAGCTCTACTCTGATGGAAAGACTCAGAGTTTAACGTTGGAGATGGTTAATCTTGATATTAGGGGGTTTCAGTTTTCAGTTGTATTTGATACTACAAATGCAAAATTTAGACATTCTTAGGTGCTCATTAATAGCACCGGTATTTACTCAGTCATATTTTTCTTAAATGTTTTACCAAAACTGAGATAAAGGATATATACATTACATTTAGGTTACATGCTGCTTATTGGTTCCTGAATCTCCCTAATATTAATTCTACCCAATTAACAAATCTGTCTATATACCCAAAGCCAGTCGGGTTCGATTTACGATGGTGAGTGAGGGAATAGTTGCACCATGTACTTCGTCCTCTAACAGTGAAGGCACTAAATGCTCAATATTCAATACTCCTGTACCTTAGGCCTCAGCAGCACTGCTTTCTCTCTCTCTTTGATAATACCCCTCTCTAACACCCCCCTCCCCCATCCTCCCCCTTAGCTCCTCCAGGCGAGGCCAGGACGCCTGTCCCTTCATCGAGTCCCCTTCTCGCTTGAACATTTTCTTATTAGCAATGCTCGTGACGATGCATAAGATCTCAAGGGACCTTCCAATAAGTATGAATTGTATGCACACTTTTTTGAGGGAATCCAGACCTTCCACACCCCTCCCGTCGCCTTGGTTAAAATGTACACTGCAATTGTACAGAATCGTATGTACATATCGTAAATCTCCAAATTTCTCGACCTCCCTCCTTGATTCATGTGTGTAGTTAATGGAAGGCAACTCGCTGTCAGGACTGTATGTGACGGTGGTAGGGGTAGGGATCTGGACAAGGAATATGTGTTAGCAAAAGTTTTAGACATAGGTGGGGAGCAATAGAGGAAAGGAAAAGATTGAAGTAACACATATGAGATGTAGTCGAAACATGATCACTAGTTCCAAGTTATCTTCATTCGTGAGGGGCTGTATTCTGTAATTAATGCATGTAGCATTTCTCTTAGTTTTATATTATGCAACTCTTCACCAAACATATAGTTGTGCATTAATGAAACCCTTCTCTTTTGTATCAAATGATTGCACCCAAGAATCTTCCTCCTTCATTCGCAACAGGCTAAGGGATATAGATTGCAGTTCCTCTCTGATCACAACAAGCCCTATCAATCCCTCCCCTTTGTATTAAGAATCAAACTGCATCCCACCCACGTACCCAATAGCCTGAAAACTCCCCCAATTTACAGAATTCAATCCAATCCGTAGAAGAGACTGAGGTTTCATAACACTGATTCCGTATCTAAGATGTTATGCACACATGCTTTAAGTGATCTTAAAGTTTTCGTTGTTGTAATAGGTCATTTTGCAACCGGCCACTTTCCCTCCTACTCTCCAACTCTTTGTATAAAATCGTGGCACCCGGGAACGACACCATAAACTAAATTTAGAATTAACACTAGTACTATTCTCCTCCCCTGGATTTGGGGTTTCCGATTCTGTCC
The DNA here is from genome assembly GCA_936440205.1 of Lepidonotus clava. Classification (NCBI taxonomy): domain Eukaryota; kingdom Metazoa; phylum Annelida; class Polychaeta; order Phyllodocida; family Polynoidae; genus Lepidonotus; species Lepidonotus clava. The sequence continues at coordinate 15,904,702 of OW387138.1, forward strand.
TCCCATCTCCACTAAGCCACCTACTACCCTTTTGTATAAAATTATGGTACCCAAGAACCATGCCCCCATACCCCATACACTGAATTTAATGTCTCCATTTTTTGTACTGCCCTCTCCTGAATAAAGGATTCCCGATTTCTGAACCCCTACTACCACTTTCTTATACGTTTGTATGATAATTATAGCACTCTAATATATCCCCTGCTGCATAGTCAATGCAACGAAGAATTCCCGATTTCTGTCCTTGTCTCAACCCTGAACCCCCTACTACCCCTAGGCTTTTATTACACCCTAAAACACACCCTCCCTCCCCGATACACTAAATCGTCCCCGATTTCTGCCCCACCCCCACCCCGTCCGAACCTTCTTCTACACACCCTCTCCTGCCATGCACATAACCAATACATACAGCGAAGGGTCCCCAATTTCTGTCCTTGTCTCACCCCACCCATACCCCTAGCCGCCCCCCCCCCCCCGTGGCACCAGCAGCAGGCCTTCCTCCAGTAGCCTCCAGTAGCCTCCAGTAACCCGCCGCAGCAGTGGTGGTGGTGCCTGTCGCCCGCCGATGCTGCTGGAACTGCACGCATATCATTAGGGGGCGGTGCACACGGCATGGGCACCGCATACATTTCCCCCCTCCACTACTCTCACACAGGAGGGAGCGGGGACACTGGAGAAGGCTGCAGCTCCAGGGTGGAAGCATTGAGTCGCTCTGGTGGTCCCCGCTATAGCACTGGAACTGCTCTTGCTTTTTTATATGTATAATGTGATTTGGTTGTGTACTACAGCAGAGTGTTTAGGCACTGTGGTTGTACTACAGCTGATAATAGAGACACTATTGACTGAGCTAAAGCTGTGTATTTAGACAGTACTGTTCATACTACAGTTGTGTTTTTAGACACCATTATTTGTGCTACAGTAGTGCATTTAGTCACTATCGCCTGTACTACGGCTAAGTTATTAGACAATATGGTTTGTAGTGCAGCTGCAAATTTTGATCTGTACTACATCTGAGCATTCAGATACTTTTTGTTTGACTACAGCTGAACCTGTAGACACTATTGTTTTTACTACAGCTGAATATCTAAACACTAGTAATTGTTGTACAGCTGAACATTCAGACACTAGTGATTGTACTTTAGATGGACATCCAGACACTATTGTACACAAATATTCCATGTTTGATTTCGCGACAAAAAGGCCATGTCACTACTAGTGACAAATAGCAACCACCAGAGGTATATGTGGTGCTATAGATAGTCCATAAAACTAAACTAACTGCTGGCATCTCCATAGATTTGAATGTAATTTCAGGATTAGCTAAAATGTACCCTAAGCCTACTTGTTATTTCATTAAGGTCCAGAACTAATATCATTTGCCCTTCTAGCATAGATTTCCTGGAAAAGGACCTTGGGTTATATTTAAAGATTCACGTGAGTCCAAAAGGTTGATCTGGATTCTGGAATATCTGGACAGTTCTTTGAATCATACATAAAATTATGATCATATAGTCCAGGTAAAATAACATTTGTGAAGATCTAAAAAAGCCAAAAATTAGTCAAACTATTCACAATTTACATTTATAGAATACATGTACATGAAAAGAGAGAGCAGGCGCCTGTTTTGACACATTTAACCAAGGAAACAGTGACTGAATGTAAGTAACGAGGACCATAGTATGAGAATGTACCCCCATATGGTAGTATCTGTATGGTAGGTGTGCTGGGACAGGGATGGAAATGGTGGCAGCTGTGTGAAGAGACAATAATATAGCAGCTGACTCGTAAATATCATACAGACAAACAGATGCAGATAAACATAACATACTGGTGCTACTGTGGCTCCGTTTCTATATTCATGTATGTATACATATACATGTATATACATAAGGTACAGTTTGATAGGGTTTTAGACTATTTAGGGAAAATATTGGAATAATATGAAATATAAGAGAATTGTAGATATTTTTACCACTAAAGGACATTAAAACAAAATACATTAAAACAAAATACCTTCCCCATCTATTTACTGTTGTTACAGGACCACAACGTTTTTCTTTCCTTCACCTAAGTTTAATCTTGGGAAAATCAATATTTTCCTAGGTTTCAAAAGACATTTTTCGATAGGTGGATTGTTAAGTTTTCTAAGTGTTTAGTTCATCCACAATCTCTTAATAGCGGTGTGTGGACCGTTTATAGGGAGTAATTTGTGGAGTCAGCCAGATCAGGAATAAATACGGACGTGTTTGGTGCATCATTGAGCCTAGACCGCAGCAGGCAACCACCACTCGCACTTCCCATGCGACCTCAGATGATAATTCTAATGTGATTGTGTCAGTAATTTGAACAATTTTTGTGTAAAAACTGACAAATCTCTTCTCTTTCTAAAAGCCAGCTGTTTGGGTGATAATTCTGCAGCCAATAGCCACAGCGAGATGGAGTCAAGATTACCTCGTTGAATATAGAAATACCATTGGCCTTAACCTTAGTACATATTGATTTTCTTCAAATATGTCTTTGTACATAATTTATGTTTGGTATTAAGTACGCCCTACTAACCCAAATAAATTGACTGAGAAAGGGGATTGTCTACTTTTAAGAGGTTCGCAAGAGAACAGGAAAAATAAACAACTATCTTTCCTAGAAACAATGGCACATGTTATACAGGTGTTGAAAAGTGGTGGCCTACACACAAGATTCTGTGGCCCCCATTTCTCATGTTTCTTACATGTTTTTGTAACTCCTTCTAAAATCAGATTAGAAAAACAATGACTTTGCACACGTGTTATAAAATTGAATTGAAGAAGACAGTCAATGATTGTAAATTTTTAGATTTTACCATTCATGCCTCAGGTAGGCTCATGTGATGTTGGTCATATATGTTGCTTTTAGTACTTTTAACAAAGAAACATAAGGTTCTCTTGAGCAAGAATCTATCTATCTCAGAATTATGCTAATGAAGCTCACGATGTCAATAGTTCTTTGATGTATGACTAATAACATACTAGAGGCGTTTTCTAGTCTCTACTTAATAAAAATTATTTGAATACATAAGACTATGTACTAGAGTTAAGTTCCGCTGGCGACAAGGGAAGACTGGAGTAATCCAACTTGTCCCAAGATAATAAAACTGTACATATAAAAAAAAACCGCTCCTTTTACGTTAGACACCTGGGAATAGTTGGAGCTTGTTTGGCACTATATATGGGATCTCACATCAACATAATACTATTGTCAGTCGATTTTAAATGTATCAAATCACTTAGCTTGCTGAACCTACAAAAAACTGGAAAGTTTCAGCAGTTTCTTCTCTGCCAATTCTACAGCATATTTGATCTATACAAGATGGGAGGTTTATGAAATCATAAAAGTTACTTTCTAGGCATGCCTATAGTTCCCTGTTTTACGTACCTGTTATAACAACAACTTTAAAGTGACAACACATCCGGTTTCAAAGCACTCAAATCATTTCCGGTGACACTTCCGTTTAGTCAAAGAGACCTCCAGCTTTATTGTTGTCACGGGTTGTCATTTTAATGTGTTTGGTTCCCACCAGGCAATTCTGTTGAAGTTCACTTTTGACTGGTGCCAAAAACTTTTGTGATCTGTCTAATGCTCTACTATTAGTCCTTTCACTGATATATCTTTCCTAATAAAAGGGAAGCATTTGCATGTTTACTTATGAATGGAATTAATAGCATGGATATACTTTGTCAATTTTGAACAAAACATCATTTTATCTGATCAAATTATATCAAGTGCTCGACCATGTAGAAAATTGTATGGAGGAAGCCAACAGGGGATTTGCATTATATGCCCAGTCACTAGTAATTGCATCATACTATCTGAAGTGGTTTATCATTATATTAGTGAAAGATACTCACAGGCTATGATAATTGTCATTTTCTGTCAAGATCCTTATAAAGCTATGAGATGAACATTACTTAGCATTGGTATTTTTGGATTTTAAAACTCTCGACACCCAGATACATTGGATCATATATAACAGGCAAAAATACTGCAAAAGTAGAACACCACAATGTTCACAATTACAGTAGATTCGACCGCTACAATGATTTTTTCTTACCATTTTACATTATTCTGAATTCATCTATACTCCGCTAGGACCAGAACCCTTACAATTTCCCATTCATTTCCATATGAATAGATACTGTATCAGCATTATGCTGCATAATGCAGGTGCGGATCCAAGCGTTCGGAAACAGGAGGGGGCATATAATATAGTCTAAGCACTAAACATCGAGCATTGGTGTGTATACATGCACGTTTTTACTCTTTGTCAAGTTTAGGTTCCAACCCAAGGGGAAGGGGAGGTCAGGACCTCTGGACCCCCATGGATCCGCCATTGCTATACGCTATCATACTCAGGGGCGGATCCAGGGGGGGAGGTCCAGAGGGTCCTGACTCCCCCTTTTGTTGGGGACTTACCCAACTTACCAAACAGAAAGAAACGCCGCGTGTGCGCGTGAATGCGCATCATTTTAGTACTTAGCCTATATGTGGACCCCCTCTTTTTGAAATCCTATATCCGCCCCTGATACTCTTTACTATAATCAAGTAGTAAAACTGGCCCACAGGAAGGTTCCCGGCCTGCTTCCTGAAGGTACCCACCCTGATTAATAATCCAGATCGTATCTACCAGGAACCAGCAATACCGTGCTGGTTTCTGGCACGCACTGGGCCCACAATGCACCGCGTATAATGACCAAAAGATGGATGGCCAAAAATGCAAAATACAAGAATTCTCATATGAATATTACATCTTCTTGGAAATAAAAGTATGATTCAACAACAAAGTCATGTGTCATTGAAGCATATTAAAGCATAGTTATTCATTGACAGCCTTATAATGATTGTGACTGATAGTATTTATAAATGTAAATAAACTTACAGAAAAGGCATCATCCGTTGGATAAACCTTGCAGTTATTACCAATATGGCAGAAGGGGAAATGCGGAATTGGAAGACGCCAGTAAACGGAATGGCATGTAGGCCTAAGAGGGCCACATCTATAGCAATAGAGGTTGTGTTACACTATATGCCTTTACTTGCAGTTTCGTTATTGCCAGAATGAACATTTTATATTGGATTGCCACATACAAAGAGGAAAAGAAATCCCTTTGGAGTAGAATAAAGCATGCATGGGTTAATGTAACATCCTGAGTAACATTTAGATATTTAGAATAACTGCATCAAAGTGGTGAAAATCGCCTGATGTAATAAAGGCTTAAGACTCCTGGCATAGTCTGTGCCCACTGACTGCTATTGGCTCTTATATTGACAGGTCCAGGCCTCTGAATGGACACAAATGGAAGCAGGGGCTGCCCCAGCCCCCTCCCCCTTTCTCCCCTCTTAAGGCCATATTACACTATCCGTCGGGTGTTTATTCCTGTTGGCTGATTTTGCCTAACGCGAACGGTACGGGTTAGGGGCATATTACACGTACTATGCGTTGGACCCAACACGAAATATATTATACTACACGTTTTGGCACTGGTTGGGGGTCGTGTTGAGTCGCGTAGGGCACCCAGTTCGCGTTTGATATCAATCTTCCTATATTTCACTATGCGTTGGGTGCTCCAGCATGTGTCGGGTACTCATGTTGGCCCAAAATGACCTAAACGCGAGCCAGCCAACGCATAGTGTAATACGGCCTTAACTCCCCTTCCTCCTGCCCCAAGCCTCCTCCTCCTCCTGCCCCCAGCCCCCTTCTCCTCCTGCCAGCCTCCTCCTCCTCCTTTTGCCCCAGCCTCCCCCTCCTCCTGCCCCTCTCATGAATACCACCTCCTCCCGTCACTTGTACCACCATCCAGAGCCTGTCAATACCAACTATGTCCTGTTGGTGGTTCTTATGAGCTTTAGACCGACGGTTTCCCAGCCAAGCATGCCACGTTGGAGCAGCTTGCAGGGACTTTTATGTTGTTCTTGTTATGTTCCTTGGTGGTATATAGTAGCAGGACGGAACTGCTTGACTTGGTACTAGTCAACATATATATATCTGCCCATTACAAAGTCCTGATGTAGCTTGTGCACAAATATTAGATATTAACTATAACAGGTCCACCTATGATTGGATCAGTTGGCTAGATCGAGCTTGAGAGGAGGCAATATTAGTATAAGTAACAATTTGATTTGGGACATAACGTACAGATTGGAAAAATAATCAACACTAGTTTTCCATCACGTTAAACCACAAATGATGCCAAATGAGGTATACCCTATATGCCAAAACATTGTGACTTGTCGACATAATACCAAAATGATTATACTAAAGTCTTGTGACTTGAATACGTAATGCCCATCATCTATCTTGATCTAGACTAGCACGAAATGGGGATCATTCCACTAGACTTATATTCTATCAGATGCCATATTGAAGTCTAACAACAGTTGCAAGTCTAATGAAGACTATTCTAGATGCAATCTGCAACTATTGTAGTCAGCGTTGGATAGACCATATTTTGACTAATACATAATATATCATGAATTCTTCACTAGCAGGGGACTCAACCTAACACGAGATCCATCCAGAGAAACAATATTTTGATAAATACATATATCATGAATTCTTCAGTACCACAGTTCACACCCTAGCACAAAAAACACCCAGAGAAAAACACCCAACCAAACACCTCAAACAACAATCAACCACACTGAACATAGGCAAAAAAGCAACTAAGAATAAGCGGATGAGAAATAAAAGCTGTAAAAGGTAAAGTGCTCTAATCTGTCATCGGGGGGCCGTCTGTAATCACCTGGAGGCAGTCCTCCAGGGCGGGCCGCATTAGACACTCCAGTGGGTGTAATCTCCGCCATGGAGCACCTCCAAGTGCTTGCTTAACTCTCCGCCGTAGTCGTCCTGATTAGGTTTGGCGCCATCAAGTTGTTTATTATGGGGCGCCGAGTGGTCATTATTAATATACAAAAACTAGTCTGGATGAGTATATAACAAATTTATTTCCAACTGTATGTCCTATTCGTGTTTGTAAGAATGTTATAAGTTATGGATTAATTTCATACTGATGATTGGGATTTGTCTTGTTCAATTCTCTTGTGTTTTTCTTTCAACAAATCTGATAAACATTATGAGAAAAGTAACATCGCAATAAGACCATAGAAGTGTTTGCTTTTCCCTGTGCCATAGTTGCTATGATAAGTATAATGGCGGAGTTTAATTCAGGGGAGGATATTTAAGTGTTGCCGGGACGTGCTGATAAGTCTTGCGACAGTGCTGATAGTTTTAAGATGGTTTTGGTTGAAAATATGACTGAAAAAATGGACACACAAATTATCGTAACTAACAAGAATCTAAATTTTCCTATTAATCAGGACATCAGACTTCGGCCAGGTTACAGTGGTATGTCACCCAAGAGACCAAAAGCATTTTTTTGAAAGAATATTTTTATTATTGTATAACTGTTTTTGTTCATTTACACTTGGCACCTCTTTTGGTTGTCTTCACTCGGCGACATGCGAAGCAACTCGCGCCGTCTCCTCCTTGAAAAGGGTCGTTAATCAACTGTAGGGGATATGAATCAGCAATATGTGTGGTGCCGAGCTTTAATTAAGGTTTTTAAGTTAACAGACTTCTTACGTAGGCATTTATGTATCTAATTCTGAGGGGTGTGCTTGTATATTGGTTGTGTTGGTTTATCTCAGGGGTATCTTTACTGGCAATATAATCATATATATGGCAACATAATCATATATGTACATAATATACGTTTGAATATAAATGCTGTAGGATAATCATTTTCCTGGACATTTACCCCAAGGACCTTTACACGTGAGGACATTTCCCATAGAGGACAATTCCCTATTTGGGACGTTTCCCTCTTGAGCACAAGAATCGTAACACCTGCTATAAGTTGAGGATATTGCTTGGAGCATATTGTCAACTATGATTACCAACATGTCCATTGGTCTGATTCAATGACCGCAGAGGGACATGGCTTATACACTGAATTGGGTTATAAATATGACTGCAGGGTCTGTAGGGACGTGAGATGTTGATGGCTCACATTTTCTGTAAAACTGGCTTTAATTTTCGAACATTTGACAGGTTGAAACCAATTTCTGATCTTTATGATTTCTCTCTTTTTTTGAACTCACCCAACCCCATGGGATGTACTAGATCTCCAAACATAACAAATCAAAAGGTTCCATATATTTGCCTTGACATTGGCAATGGATTCCCTCCCAATCCAACTAGAATCCCCCCCCCCCCCACTTCTATTTTTGCAATAATGACTCAAAATAATTTGACCTATTTCATTTGATATTACTGTCAAATATAGCACAGCCTATATACAGCCTATATAAAAGATGGAGTTCAGTAAGACCTTCTGGTGAAAATATGATGGGAAATATCATGGTAAAACCCACTAGCTAGCTGCAACAAACCACGCTCCCTGTTCTATCTTCATCACACACCCCAGCACCCCTCAGTCTAACCACACAGGGCTGGGCCTTGTTTTTGTCGTCACGCCTCAATGGTTCCCGTTACGCTTGGCTGCGTCGGCAGGCAGGCGTACCCAGTCGATGGTGTCGATGGTGTCGATCGGCCGCTGACCCCTGGCAGGTAAACATGGATAGGGGAAGGCTGCCTATGGTAACCAGCGGCGGCCAGTCGGAAATAACTGGTAGCCGGCGGGTAACACAGATACTTAACGTGGCTGGTTGGTTGGCTGCTCCTGTTCCTCCCTCAAACTCACTCTCTGCAGCGCTCCCTACTTCCAAATGTTGGAACGCACTCTCTTATGTGGGTCTTAAACTATATATACCGGCATCGTAAGATTACTACACCCTGTGCTCCATCACATAACCAAACCCTCACAACAAAGACGTCCTTGCACAAGGACATCACTGTTGCGATGGGTCCCGCTGTTGAATCATGGCTGTTCTACTGGGCCGATTCTAATTCGGTAAGCGGTTCTAAAAAATAGACATTTAAATCTAGAAGTCCGGAAATTTTCAGCCCAGGAAAATGATTAAAAGTGGGTGAAAATTGATGCTGAATTTCTGCACAACAGCAAGTTTGACACTTCCCAACAAAACCATCGCTGTTTTTGTTATGCAACGGACCACTGTTGCTCAAAAGTAGTCCAGAGTTTTTCCTGGCTTGGGCCACAGGGGCACATCATGTGGCAGCTACAGTGTAGAAACCTCTTGTACTGAGGTAGGCGAACTAGTGGCAGAGTGCCCTCAAACTGGATATTTCCCATTTAATTGTTTTGGGTTACCAATAACTAAAATATCAATGATGATTGGTTCAGCAGATTCTAGTGAATAAGATATGCGAGATGTGGAGAGTACATTTTGACCAAAAATGACTTTAAAGTTTCATTATAAAAATTAATGAAACAAAGATTGTACTTTCATCTGAAAGGGCATTTCCAGGAGGGCTATTCTAGTCCTAGACAAACAGCCCTGAAGAATAAAAATATTGCTGATTCCACAAAGTCTGGACATATATTTTAGGTGTATGTATATGCATAGATATAAAATCCATATCCATTGAACAAGTAAACAAAAATGAAACCTTCCTGAACTAAACACATATCATCAAACCAGAGATCAATCAATATAACTACCACTCTGGACCCATCAATGATTGTTTTCGAATGAACAGATAAAAATTGTCCACATGATAGATCCCATATGTCCAACAGTGTGTGACAGTGTGGGCTTATGTCCTGGGCATATACAATTATCTCTATCATTCTATGGTAATGTAGCAATACATGTTTGGTACATGAGCAATAATATGGCAGTTTATATAAAGTTAGACATAGTTTACATTTAGTTAGATTAATAGTCAAACCGCTACATTTGCATGTACATGAACCAAACATTAAACAAAAATTCAATTTATGGTTTCGGTCTCAAAAAAACAAGGATCTATTTTTCATCACTTTTCTGATCAATCCTAAAACAATCATCTCAATAGATAAGAATAATAAACAAATGAAAATGATAAATAAATAAGTATGACCTTTGGTTATTTGGACATATGACCTAGCAATTATAAGAATTGAAATGATTATAAAAAATGATACATAGTGTATAAGGATACATGCTCAAGAATTCATGTTGGTATTCGAGATGTAGATTATAGGCCTCTCATTTTTATCAGTATACACTTAGAAAGTGCATGTCGCTTTAGAATCCACCCTCATCCACAAAGAGCCCACATAGACGACTGCACAGACCAGCTGGTGTCTGCTTTTTATAGGCATAATATGCATGGATTCAGATGGTGCTGTGCCAACGTGGATATTATACAACATCTGAATGGTATGAGCATGGATCTCTGTTGCTGGGACTGCTGGGACGTATAGTATACGTGTAAAGCAAATGCTACTCCAAAGCTGTAGGTCTGGGCCAAAGAAATCTTATATAAATTGAAAGACTTTTAATCAAATCATGATGGTTGTTAGATTAAGGCAAAAATACCTGTTTCCTATTACAAATATATTAATGGTTTATTTGACCTGAAAATATACGATCCTAATGAATATAACTATTATCTTTTACTAGATCAATAGGGATTTCACGCCTTTTTGTTGGTTGCTAAGAGGTCTGATTTTAATCTTCCTTAATTCAATATCTCAACGACAAAATATGAACTAAAAAACGTTAGAAAAGCAAGATATTTTGAGACCAACTCAATCCAAAACACTGTCCCTTTAAGTCTATTGCCAGCTATTTATAGGAACAATACAACATATACTTCTCCTACTTTTTTCTATATTGGACTTTGTGTGGTGAGAAGACTAGTAAGAATGCTGAGTCATGCTTCACAAACACATTGTTTACCTTCATGTCGATGGCCGCCATGATAGATGTTGTAGTCACGTGATGCTGTATGCACTAAGCTCTTCAGCTGGGACATTTTCTACCCAGACGAGTAAAAAGACAATGTAGGTAGAATGAATGGACTACTGCCTGTATGTCTTTCCTTAGCAACAAATGTAGCTACTAAGTCGGAAATAGAAAAGAGGAACTAGGTCAAAAATTTTGTCTTGCAGTTGGCAATTTGAAAAAGAATTTTGCTGCATCATTTTTTATCATGACTCCATGAACATTTGATTCACTTGCAAAAACAATGAAGGAACGAGCACCTTTGTGGAAGAATTCATAGTTTCAGGCCATACTCCTTTCGACTTTAAACACTTCATGGTAAATATAACATAAAGCAACACTCTAAAAACCTTATTCCACATAGTCATACCGAAAATATGCGCTGCCAATATTGAGCATCTCCATGGTAATGTTCTATATTGGGACCATCAGCTTTCGTTGCAATATAAGTGTAATATCGGCTGCCGAAAGTGTAATATCGACAAATGATGGATAATCGGCAGGAGAAGTTTTCCATGTTGGTAATATTTATCAGCCAGGCCACCAATTTTATATTGGCAATGCCGACTGGATGTAGGAAGAGTTGAGTATTTATAAAATAATAAACATTATAAAATAAATATTTCAGGTTACACTTACAGCAATATCAACATACTTCGAACTGTTAAGTCCTTCATCAGGATGATTCGAAAGTCACTTCCTTATAGTTAAGTGAGAAAGGAGCTTCTTGAGATATGCAGTTGGGTTACTCCTCTCCTGCCCCATCCTCAACCCAATCACCCACCCACACATGCCCACTTGGCCCCAGTGGCAAGCAGCTATGATTCCAGGCACAGGTAATCTGATTATCTCTCCGTGGTCTGCCTACGGACACTGCTATTTTGTCTCATCAGGGACAATCCATGCTTTGCCTCATCTCTGCTTATCGTCAAGCCTCTCAAGTGTCTTCCCTCTAGTGACTAATGGTTTACTCTCTAGATTTTGACTAAGTAATGGATGAGGTTTAATGCTATATGTCTTGGTTTTGATTATCAGAATTGTTTTTTTTAACTGGCCATGTTATATGCCATTTTATACAGAATTCAATTATCTTACTGATGAGTGAGTGAGTGAGTGAGTGTTGGGTGTTTTACGCTGTACCGACAGCTAGGGTCATTTTCATGGCGAAAACCAGTTGGGACAAATTCTGTCATTGGTGATCAAATCTATGAGATGAAGGTGACAGGGTGGGCAAACAGAAGGGGATCAAAACCTGGAAATCATTTTTACTGTACCTCATCCCTTAGTGAACCACATCACCAACCGGGAATTGGACCCAAAGAACCACTTGGTCAGTGCTGGCCATGGGTCCCCACTATCATCACCTTCTACGATCAGCAGGGGCTACTCGGGGCCTATTCTTATCCGGACCCCCTCGGGGTCCTTACTGATGAACTTATTCCACTAATGATAACTGAAATCTTACCGGGAACAGTCATTATTATTCATGTTATTCCTCTAGCCACAAGCTTATGTTCACACTCTAATACCTTTGGTATCCACACAGAATGTAATTTTTCAAGTTCACACCAGAAGCATGCTTAGATATCAGCTGATAAGAAAGCTATCACATAGAATTCCTTCTGTACAGATAAGCAATGTAAACATCAGAGATAAGCAGAGACGGTAGTTCTGGTTTTGTACACAAATCCCTTTAGGTTATCAGTGTAAACAGGAACATTTACATTGTCGTGGGAAACGTAAATTTACATTGCCATTGTTAACACTGCAAAGGTGTAATAGGCCTAATCTAGGTTTCCTCGTTGAAGAGGAAAGCGCAGAAATAAGACCTTTGGACATGACCACAACCGCTCTTAATGATAAGGCCGAAGAGCAAATCAAAGCACCATACCCACTAGGTGATTTTTAGACAGCCAGCCAATGAATCGGTCCCATAATGTGCCATTTCTTTTGATCGCCCGTCAGTATACACTAGATTTGAATGTGCATGTTTGATCTGAATCTGTTCTAAAATCGGTCGATTATTGGGGAAGAATCGGCTGATTTTAAATTTAATGCTGATCCATCGGCTGACTTTGTAAAAATGTCCTAGTGGGCATAGGGCTTTAGATCTGCTATTTCGGGACTCTTTCAGTGAAATCTGACCACAAAACCACAACTTAACCTCTACTCAATCTCTCCTCTCGTGATTCCTCAACCATCTACTTCCGGCGTTAATTCGCGAGATTACAGATGGACCGCCTTCCTCGTCAAAGATAATAATTCAAAATGGCTGCAAATTGAGGAGCAGCTTGAGGCTACACGTGGGACTTGGGAAACAATCTAGACCAACTCTACATTAATGTGTATTATCGTTACCATGTTGAAATCTAAAATACATCACTACTAATTCAGATGGATGGCTACTCATTCTTGGTCGCTTTCACTTTTGGAAAGAAAAAGGAAAGACATCAAAAACATAATGTACTCTGATAGTTGGCATGAAAAGACTGTGGCACTTTTTAATTGACAGGCTAAAAAATGTAATTGTCTTTTCTTGTGAAAGCCTGCAAGGACAGCATTAAATTTCATTTGATACTTACAGATAAATCTCTGATTTTGCTGCTGATTTAAGAAGTCGGCAGGGGAATAAGGACAAAAGGTTATATCAGTCGATGCCAAATGTTATTTGGAATATATGGTTCTATGTAATATTTTTTGGAAGATATCTTACAAATAAAAATAATTGGAGCATAGAAATTGGCTTACTTGTAAAGACAGGCATATGATTGCTTGCGTAGAAAAAGAATAATCTAAAGAAGCTTAAGTGCCAAATCTTGGCAGATACTATAAGAACTTTCTTTGATGTTGCTTGGCAGTCTTCTTCAGTTGGAAATTGTAAGTTCATGAGAGAGCCAATGCCATCAAAGGATGCTAGTGAAGAGAACAGAAACTTGTAGCAATGTCATGAGAGAAAAGGGAAGGTTCATGAACAATGATTGATTATTTGGGCAAAGTGACATTTGCGGGTTTACAAAACATAGTGCAGACCCTAGAAACAGCCCTCATGCTTTCTTTCACTTTAACAGTTGCTCTTTTGGTTGTAAACTTGCTTAATTCAATTATCAACCCAATAAGCTTAGGTTTTTATAGCAGTGGTTAACTGGCGTTTTTTAAATAATGTTTTACAAGTAGTTATAAACTCAAAAAACTAAAAAAAAACCTTTCAGATATTAAATGCTAGAATCAGAAAATGATACGCATGAAATAAAGAAGAAATGGGGTGCACCACCATGTATAACACCTAAATAACATGAATGTGTCAATACGTACCTTTGCTTAAAGGGAAAGGACTGTGCAAGTCTAAAATAACCATTAAAAATCAGTAATTTGAAATACGTATTTGTTCTCCGGGTGACCAAACTAATTGAAAATAACTTTGCTCTATCGTCCTGCCATGTTTGAATTAGATCAATTCACGTGCATTAAATTCAGATTGATTTCGATCAGTGAAAACAGTTAACAAAAAACAGGAAGTTCTTTTGAATGTTAACCAATTAAATAATGATAGGCAGGAGTGTCCCTTAACCTTGACATCTAAATTAACATTGATTCCCTGGATTCATGATTTATTCATAGCAGTAAACTGTGCATGACAATCGGAGTTTTTGCCATTTAACTCAAGGTGATGGATTCAGAATGGACCAAATGGGTCAGGACCTCCCCCGCTGATTTGTCTCAATTAGAAATGAAAACAATTAAACAGGGACTATTAAATGGAGGAAACAAATATGACTTTTTCATGTTTTCCAATGAAACAGGGAATGTAATTTTTAACGGCGGTAGTTTCTAAATACTGAGTTTATACTGTTTCTAAAAACAGTTACTGTTGGTACGACATAATAGTCCTCAATTCGATTTAAGGATGCGTGCAAGTTATACACTGCTAGCATGTTAATTTTACACTCAGTATACTTTGAAATTGTGTTTTGCCTGTTACAGATTAGCCTCGAGATTAAATATTTTTTACAATAATATTTCATCCAAAACTGAACAATGTTTTTCAAATACCAATTTTCACTACATAATTTAAGGAAAATTGCAATCAGATTTAAAATAACGCAGAATAAAAGTATTTGTGTGCACAAACAAATTCATCATTCTGGTGGGCGTCTGTCTCTGACTTGGTTCAAATCGATGTGGGAGCCGGGTGAAGGATTCCACGTCCTCCCACCATTGATGAATAATTCATAGACTTTGTAGGACCATGTAGAATCCTTCACAACACGCACGCCCCCCACCACTCAGCCTGCCAAATTGGTTTAGCTCACAGCTATACCGACTAGGCGAGTCTCGCCGTGTTGTGCCTTGGTGTTTTCTGTGTTGCCTTTTCGTGTATATCAGTTGTGAGGCAATACACAGATCTATATGAGTGTGTTTTGGAATGGCTGCTCACTTTGATGTATCTCTTGAAAGGTTTTTGATTTAAAGGAATTTTGAAAATTGTTTGAATGGAAATTAAATGCCCACCCTCTATTTCCGGTAGGCCTACCCTGTTTATATCCCAGTATGAATTGTGGCCATTGCGTCTATTTAATTAATCATCCTAAATATTCTTGCAATTTGAAGTAAAGCGATCAGTTGGTGGTGTACTACTTTTCGGTGGGTGCAAAGTATGTGTTCACATTTATTCATCTAAAACCCTTGACAATTCTGCAAGGATGTGCTTAAGTCACCATAGAGTACTAGTATAAATCAGCTTCAAATGAGAGATTAAAAGATTATAGACACCTTCAATTTTCAATGTTTACAAAATGCTTAGATATTCTAGACCTATTAGTTGAAAGTATGTTACAATGATACTAACAGCTGTTACCTGTAAAAACAAATAAGAATAAAAAACTTTAGTGAAATCCAGTAAATGTACCAGGTGCTATTACAAAACCTCTACTGTTTAGTACCACAAGTCTTGTAAAAAAAACATCACTAACTTTAGTAGGGCAGAACAAAACTTGAAAATTTTGCTGAGTCAGCGAAAATGCTAAGTAACAACTGCTTTAGTGGCCACAGAGGATAGATTGCAGTTCCGGCCTGGAGTGGTCAGGAGTCACGAAAAAATCTGTGTTAAGAGAGTTGTGCCGCCTATGGGAATACTAAGTTCTTTTTGGCTTCCTGGTTTTCTCTCTGAGAATGCACAAGGGATAAGTGGTCTTGCAAACAACAGGAAGAAGAAAGATAAAGCATAATTTATAAAAGTCTTTTGGTTCTTTCTTGGTTTTGGGGAGGTTTCACCATGGTCAGCAAAATCAACAGAGCATTCCTCATAGCCTTATATCTCGATATGAGAGGATATGTAAGCCTTTGCAAGTAACCACATAATATATATATATATATAATATATATGATATAGCTAACCGCGGACACATAAGATCATATGTTTGAAATAATCTAATACTACAAGTCAAAGAAGTCTATTAAAATATCGGATCTTAAGAGTTATGACAGGTATGGAACGGCCCTTTTGTTCAGTAATTTAATCAAAATTTAATGTGAATTGTCTGTTTTACTACGATTACTTATGATTCTAGACACCTTTAAAACTTATCAAATAGACCGTGTACCTATGTCTACCTATACGCTTATTTACGTTATGACTTGTTTGTACATATATCGTTTATTGAAAGGCAGTGAGCCAAGAGGGAGTGGTAATAAAAGGGTGGAGTAAGTGTACAAAGGTAAAGGCAAGAAAAAAACACAAACTATGAGGTACACGCCCCTCCTCAATTAGTGTCTGCAGCATCCACTTCAAAAAGATTTAGTTTCGTTTGAGTTATGAACAGACAAATAATATACATGAGTAAACCCTCTTCATTATACACACATGAATGTATTATGATACTTGTTAAAAACTAAAAAAAATTTTTTTTTTTAATTGGGTTTTTATACAGGCTGAGTTCACTTTATTAAATGTTCTTCCACTTCGGTCCTGTGCATGGATCATTTGGGCATAATTCCGTGCAGGGGTCATCCAAATGTCCTTTTTCCATGCTGCACCCCATGGGACTCGAACCCATGAAGAGCCAATGCCAACGAGTGGTACCAACGCCTCTACGATGTTAGCCACCCCGACCCCCTATAATCTATAATCTAAGCCGAAATGTCTAGTTCTTCAAAAGCCTGGATCCTCCCCTGCTAACCAATGCAAGAGAAACAAGTATTGAAGGATTGAAGTATCTCTCTTATCTTGTTCTAGTCATGAATACATTATAAGGAGTCCTGTCCTTGAAAATGAAGTTCTGTTCAGAAATTAATGAATAGATGAACTTTTTAACCTTTCCGTACATTCCCTCCGTTTATATTAATCTCTGAGGGCAGATTTCCCTTCATCAATAATAGCTGGCACCCACCCTTGCAGACCTAATCCATAATCCTGAAGGGTCCTTTAAGGCTATGCTAAGACTGTGTGAGTTCACTAGGGGATAATCTCCTTCTATGGTGATGAATGGTAAGATTTTGGCACGGATAAGGTTGCAGATAATCAGAATTGCTAATCCTGACAGTGTGGCGGATTTGTACCGCCATAGTTTAAGGGCCATACCCACTAGGCGCTTATGCCCGAGTCGGCCGACATTTCGTCCCTAAAATTAGTTGATTCTAGGGGTAGAATCGGCCGATTTTAGGGACAATTTATATCAAACATACACATAACAATATATCATACTAACAGGCGATTATAGGAATCGGCCGATTATATTCAGTTTCCCATTGCCAGTCGCCAGTAAAGTCGCTAAGTGGGTATGGGGCTTTATGCATAGGAGGATTTTGCTGAATATCCTTGGCCAACACACCACAGTGGCCAGGATATGCGGAAGGCCTGGGAGATAATGCGATTGTGAACTTAGGGAATTGCTGGGACAGTGATTTCCCCTGCTGTGTTTTTCTACCATCATATTTACATCTATTGGATTAAGTAAACTTTCAGAGTATGAACAATATTTCCTCTTAACACGATGTTGCGGTAAAAAGAGCTTTAATAATGGCAAAACATGCATTGTAACAGGCAATTATTAATGGAAATTTTAAGTGGATCACCATAGGTAAAGCTAAAAGGATTCAGTGTTGTTTCAAATTGCAAATAAGCTTTAGAATTTTGTAATGGCTTTTGAAAAATTCAAAAGCTTATTTGCACTGTATTGTGATTTGGCCCAGGTTATTCAGCAAAATCCTCCTATGCATAAAGAATTGAGGCAATTATGTTAATTTGGTACACTTGAATTCTTTTTGATTACGGTTACCCTAGGTGAGGAATTAGTCAAAAAATGTTATGATATAATATGATTAATAGTATCGTTGATATGTAATCTTAGAAACAATACAGAAATGGTTGACAATTTATCCAACATTTTGGGGAAATACCACCATCATAAGTCATTTTTAGACAAAATTACTGACGTTTAGGTGTAAAACGTCGGTCATTGTAAGTTTTTTCTGTCCAAAATACCAATTTCTAGGTCTCTACCCTCAGTGGGCCAGAAAATATGGAAAGAATAAAATTATTCCCATAGAACATAGGTCATTGAAGGAAAACCATCGGATAAAATTATGTCTGAATGTCTGAATGAGAGTTTTGGGCATACACTAATATTGAAAATCGTTTATAAAATAAAGGTATGTATCTAGTACAACCTCTACCTGTCCCTACCAGATCCCAGAGATAGGGTACGAGCTGTAGGGGGTGTAGTGGATCCCAGATGAAAGCCATGGAGGTGGTTACAGTAGGGCTCAGCTGGTAGGTGACTCCTGCATAGAGAGACGTCCTTCACCGCCTTAATCAATACACCACCCTGGAGGACCCCCCATCACCTGCCCACGCCTCCCCCCACCTGACAGAACACCCACTGGGGACCAAGTCTTAAGGCTAGGTTCCACTAGGCGATTTTGACTATAAGGAATGTTCTAATTTTTAAGTTTCTGTTAAAAATAGTACAAGAACCCCTACATGTTCCACACCGTTTGAGAGGTAATTTAAAATCCCTTTTAATGATATATAACATGTCTATGATAAGTGATTATTCCTTCTCACGATTTTCGGAATCACAAGTAAATAGTGGAATATGGCCGTACACCTATTTTCCACATGCCGATCTTACTGCCGATTTTAAGAAACGTCTGGGGTGATTAAGGTTGAATACAGTCATATTCATGAGAAATGTTTTACAGTTCTCTTTCTATTCATATATGGGATGTAGGGTTCCATTCCATGTCCTCTAAGGAATTCACACAAATACAAAATCACTAGCATGTAATTCGGTATATCTCTTTTCAATTTTGACTATCTGGAATTTTACAATTTCTGAATTGTTATAAAAGACCTGAAGGAATCCTTGCATGCTACATACTATTTGAAAGGGAATTTGAAATCCTTTCTAATAATATAATGATATATTATTTCTAAAAATATAACATGTCTATATCTTTATTGCCGCTGGCGATTTCTGAAATCATGAGTAAAATCAAGTAGTGGAATACAGCCTTGAGGGAATGCTTTTCTTCACTGCCACGTTCAACGCCGAGGGAGCATTCGGAAACTTATATTTAGTATAGGCACTTTGACGGGAGTAGAGCCCATTCAGGAAACATTTTTGGACAGAATTACAAATGTTTAAGCGTAAAACATCAGAGGCTAAAAGCAAAACTCTCCTTCACGTGATGGACTACCCATCTGGGACCACGTCTTAGTACGTGTACTTCAATGCCTATCTCCACTACCACATCCAAAGCCAAGGGACGCATTCGGAAAATTGCATTTTGTATAGCCAGCTTGAAGGAAGTAGAGCCCATTTGCAAATAGAGTTAATAAGGGACTGTTGGAGCTGTGGATGGTGGCCCTATGTCGACCTTAAGAATAGCCCTTGTCAAATGTCACTTCCCAGCAAACAGGACACGTGTATTTACCAGTTTTCCACGTGTTGAATTCATGACATACTGGTGTTATGGTGATCTCTGTGTAGTGTCAGTATCTTAATAGGTTTTACCCTGAGTATTCACATAGTAAAACATCGGCATGTATTTAATCAAAAGTAAATTATTTGTATAAGTGACATGATCATATCCATCATGGAAACTATAATTTTACATTTTCTCATGTTTCTTTATACTTTTACATTTTAGTGTCATTTTAGTTACATTTTGGTGTAGTGACAATCTTAGAGTAAAACATGTGTATCACACTAGTTTTAACACGTGTTATTTTCATGTAATACTGGTATAGTGTAAAACTAGGAGTTTTACATGGGAAAACTGTCCCTCTATGACACTAGTTTTAGACACATGTAATTTCTGAATATAACATGTATTTTACATGGGTTTAACATGGGATTCCTCTGAGATTTCGTTGTAGAATCACAGAGTTAACCTATAGAAGTTTATATCCTTAAACCAGAATTTCACAGTGTAAACTCTTGTAAAACTAGAATAATTTTCTTCTGTGCACTCTTTTGATATAAGGGTATTATCAAAAGGATGTATACAAATAAATCTTAATAATAAGGTGTATCATTAGAAGGTTTTTCTATGAATTCCAATGTGCCATATTATTCAATATAATAATAATGTAATGGGCAGTGAATCTCAACTCATTCTGCATAGCTCAGTGGTAGAGCTCTGGCATCATATGTGAAAGGTCCAGGGTTCAATCCCCTCACCTTTTTTAGATTAGTAGGCAAGAAAACACGAGTTTTACACCTCAAAACTCGTGTCAAAAACTCGTGTCAAAAACACGTTGGAAACACCAGAAATGTGGTCCACAGAATCACGAGTAGGACACGAGTTTAAAACACGTGATTGGCCCCCTGGATCCCGTGATACCAACGTCCAAATCACGGGTCCTTGTTAGCTGGGTTAATTCTATGTCGCCTGTCGATTTAAGAAATAGCTCTGTCAATGTGTTGAATAATCAATTACTGTTGCCATGGCGAATTTAGGGGTTTAGACCCATGCATTAATCCCAACCCTCCTTATAATGGTCATAATAGTAAACTGCGAAAAGCTTGATTATTTGGTATTGTAACCTTATTGCACTACTGGATAAGACAAATCTTCCACAAAATCATTATAGCGGAATGGTGGAAAAGCTTAATGCAATTTTATGAGCACCAGTTACTCTTGAATGAAGTCAGTCCAAGAACTTATAGGAACATTTCATTGCTGTTTCATGTGATAACATTTGATATCACCACTGGGGCTGACAAATCTGAAACATGAAATCTAAAACAAAACACCCAGCTGCGGAAAAGTGAACGTCAGACCTCTCCTGGGAAGATGAATTAGTCGAACCTCCCGCTTTTACTTTTAGCGAAAACCTTTTATGTAGACATTTGGGAGGGATTGTTCATGAATGAAGCACTTTCCTCCAGAGTTAATTAGGTTTTTGAGGCCTTTACATTACATGGGGCCAAAACAGTTGGGATTTCTCTCTCGTTCTCGATGAAATCAGGAAATGCAAACATTGCATGCTTCATCAAACTTATTTGCTTTGAACTAAAATGTTGCATACACATGTTGTATCATATAGTTATATAGATTTTCCGCACATTTATTCAGTTGTCTATTTGAATAAATATCTACATTGTCCATCAACACTGTTGTGGAGTTTGGTGTATTTCGAACTTTGTAATTTATATAGATTTTGTAACATTAGGATTTTACGTTGTGGAACTTTCTTTAAATCAACAATTTCTAAGCGAAGTGTTTGGATTTAAAGGTAAATCAAATCCCTCTGAAGATACCGTAGCCATGATCCCAATTTCCTTATACTACTTACAACAAACCCTGAGTCTAAGAGGCATTATCATATACTACTTACATCGTATTCCACAGAGAGACTGTTGTTGCGATTGTGGTTTAAGGCCGACGATGTTAATTTTTTCTTGGTACATTTCTTCATACATTAGCTTCATCGTACATGTTAATATGCCAATAACGTTTTTCTTTGAAAGGGAATTCTTCTTCTAAAGCGTATTGCATATGGAATGTGGAATAGAAGAGTAGTATATACAAATAAATGTTTTACTCTGGCTACTACTGATACTAAAAAAATCTACCAAACTTGTGCACGAGTGAAATTATCTTATTATTTTCTTTTCTCATCGACCAGAAGCGATATAGTAGATTGTAGGTCAGCTTTAACATAGAGATATTACATAACATTACATAAATAGGACAAACAAATACGATCCCATTAAATAGTACAAGTACTGATATGCAATAAACAGGACCACCTTTTCCCCGATACTCCTAAGACAAAAATTTCTACTCCTCGTTGCTTCCCCATCTAGATCTTTTCCGTATCACAGATCAAAGCTTATTACTGCGGCATTTAGACCCTGGGCATGGGGAGGGGTGTGTAAAGAGTACTACGCATAGTGTTGTAGGAGAGAAGTATATACAAATGAATGTTTGACTCTGGTTACTACTTTTGGTAAGAATTACCACAAAACTTGAAGATCTAAGACTATGCTTTGATCGTTTCCGCACATTTTTGGCCAGGAATAATAGTCTAAGAGGTCTTATATGTAATCTTATGTGAAAGGCACAGTCATATATAAAACTGTTAAACTGCACATATTCAAATAGACCAACTTTGTTTCCAACACTCTAAAGACAGAATTTCCCCTGCTCCTTTTTTCTCTCCCATCAGGATCTTTACGGTATCATAGATCAAAGCTTATTAGTGCGGCAACCTAAGACCCTGGGCGTGGGGAGGGGTCCTTAAGGGGTGCTATTACCGTGGGAAATTTGAGAGTGAAGCCTGGGATGCTAACACTTCTCCGTGAGATGTGAAGATACCGACTGGTAGGGGTCACAGGAGGATCAGATACAGGAGAGGATGGCGCTTAACTGCTGGAGGAGACTGGAGAGGCTGGTGGTATTGGGGGAAATACTTAAAGGGAGAATTAAAGAGACTGAGATAGTTTGGAATGCATATAAACTTGAATTATAGCTGTAATTTCACTTTATGGTTTTATTCCTGATTTCAAAAATCGGCATAGGAATATGGATCAATCAACAACATATTATTATGTATCGCGACAAAACTTTTTAATCATTTTTCAACTGGTTGAAAGTACTTAGCACGGTCTTTTACTCTAATACTGGTGACAAGTTATTACTCATCCATTTACATGCAGTCAGATAGCCTGATAGAATACAGGTTTTACTCTTATTTGCAAAGTCTGATGGTTTTTTTTGGAGATTTTTACATTCTATCTTTATTCCCTCAAAAGTCGAATATCTTGGTGGTGGGAAAATAGAAATATTTTGTCGAAATTTTGTCGACAAAAGTACAGGAAAATCTATAGAAAAAATACAAATATTTGTTATATATCTGAAGATAATGAATGGATTTTCAAACCACCCTATAAAATGATAGATATATACTTATAGAAATGAAAAATAGTCATTAATAGTTTTCCATAGTATCAAACCAAAAATAATATCATGATTAGTGAATATTTCTATACTTAAACACTGAGGTTTGTCGACACATTTCCCATAATGCACTCTGATCAAGCTTAACCTACAGGTAAAACTCAAGAAATTGGCTATCCGTGGTAGGGAGAATTAATTATTCTGAATGTTATAGTCACTTTAAATTTGAAAATAAGAATAAATGAATAAGGGGATTATATTAGATTCGGTATATGAGAAATGTATATGAGGGAACTAAAGAAGAACGTTAATGTAGAAGAAGGATACGCAAAACGTAAGTAAAAACCTAGAGATACAAAAAGGCGCTGGGAGATGGATCGTGGGATAAAAGGTGATAGAAATTATACGCTGAGCGATAGATAAAAAGCGCCTTTGAATAAAGAAGAAAGGATTGTGGGATTAGAGCAGAAAGAACTGTCCTGAAAGGACCACTTGCACCCCTTGCCCCATGTAAGAATGGTTAGGCCAGTATTCCACATACCGATTCGGTCTCATAGAGACTGCATTCACAAGCGGTTGATACTCGCAATCCATACGTTTCATACATTGCTAATAGAGTTGGAACAAAGAGTTTAAAAATATCTTCTAAATGATGCATGTTCCCTGCCATTTCATTGAAAAATGTTATAGATTATCAGTTTGCTTACAAACAGAACCCTTTAGTGAAACGTATGCTTTACGATAATGAAACAAATGATATTGTTATCACATCCTAGTTGCAAAACATTAAAGCATAATGGTTTAAATCCTCCTTAGCAATATCTTTTGATAAACTATAACAAATAGCTGTACATGTATATAGGCCTCAGGGCTGTATTACACTGGTAGAAATGACATGCGATTTTAAAAATTGGAAGCAGAAATACATACTTAGTATTGGTATAATTATCACTTTGAAATATTTTGAATTATTTACAAAATGGTATGTAGCATGCATTAGTTCCTAATGAAAACTAAGAAACTATTCAATATTCCCCACAGACAAAATCGCCTAGTGGAATACAGCCTTTCGTTTAAGATCGGCCTGTCTCAGCTCGGCTAGTCAGCTCGGCTTGGCTCAGCTTGGCCGAGCACACCGCTTACTGCACAGAGAGACGTAGGACCCTTATTATCACTCAGATGTCACGGCGCATGCGCTGAGTAATTGGCATCTGGCGAGCTAAATATAGAACAGCCTGCAGATAAGATAAAGCCCCTTTTATTGGAAGCGTCACAGAGGACGCCAACTGGGGTGTGTGGGATGGGATTGGACCTCTTAACTTAATGTGGGGTTGTGGAGCTATTTTAGAACATAAATTTTAACTGTTACTTCACATTTAACTGAGATCTTAATTTGGCTTGGTTTCATTTGAATTTTAGAAATATGTAACTTTTTAACATTAGATTTTACCGGAAAGCTGAGAATGACACTGTGGAAGAGTCCTTAGTTACCAAGCATCCTGTCAACAGATGCAACTGATTATGCATTGTTGGCAGTTTTTGTTTGTACATCCTTTATTGAGCATTCTAATGGTTTCAATGTGGAGAAGGACTATTTTTCTGGGCTATTGGGTACCGACAATAGATTATCAGTATACCATGCCAAGAACTTTCTTTGCCACTGGTTTCTGGTGAGGTGCATCAATAGTTTATGGTTGATGCCAAGTGGTATAGAAAAGTTGTTCTCTTCCTCATTAGAAAGGTTTCATGAAGTATTTATATTAAGTTCATAGTATTCCCTTAGTGGCATCATAGACATCCAGTCTGTTTTGTTAGGTGTCAAATGACATGTGTCTGAAACATTAGCACTTTCTCCTAAAATCATCAAAACAGATAGGGCCAAAATCTACAGTCCCCCCAACCTCCTCCTTCAAGAAATAGGGTCCTGAGAATTCTCCAAGATTGATTAAGTTAACAAAGAACTAAAAAAAGGCCTGGACTGTGAAAGGGGCTGTCTTCTCTAAATAGCCTCACTGTTCCATTGTGAAGTAAAAACAGCACAAAGGCTGGTGATGTTGGTTCCAATCCTATAGTGAAGGCTCTGGGGGAAAATCAATGTTCATCTGGACTTCAAAGGTTCCCAGCCTGCAGCCTGCTGCTCATACAATGAAGTCTCTCTGTGTTGGTTATCACATCTACTGGGTGGCAACTCAAATTCCACTTGTACATTCCTTGTGTTTCCCCAGTTTGCCCTATCCTGTGTAAAGTTTTTCCGTTCAATATTTAGTAAAACTAGGTTGATTTGAGTGTGTTTGAATAATACAGTTTCACAATGCAAGCCTTAGTAGCTGAAAAACTTAATTTCATTAGTTTTCCCTGTGTTTGGAGTATTTTATTAGAATTCCTCTGTTTTGCCTTATGTTAACCATAACAAAATCATTGAAACACATATAATTATGGTCGTTTTAGTATGACATGATAGTAAGTCATATATATAACAAAGATTATACAATATCCCAATGAAACTTTATAATATGAATTCTAAACTTCTGCTATCTAAAGTACCTCCCCTTAAGTGCACTGTGTACCAATCGCCATATTTCCAGTGACTCTTTGTTTTATTTCATAAAATATCACCACTTAGTCAGAGTGGAACGCAAATTGTTTTCCAATTTCCTGGTTACCCCTTATGCTTGCATGATTGCGTAACGCTTGTTTTATTCCCTGCCAGATGGCAGTGTGGGTGGTTCATGCCCTCTGGCGCTGGGCAATAACACTAATCTAATAACAGCTTAATCGCCCCCCTTCAACCCTGCCATATCTGCGGGCCATAGGTAAATTGCCCGTTGTGTAACATGTTAGATACAACCCACTAAAGTGTGGAGGATACGCCTCGGTGTACGCATGGTTAGTGTGTGGGTCTATGGGGTGCTGTGTGTATGGGAATATGATATAAATTCTGGATTGTTTATGGTTAATTTGTAGGCCTAGGCCTCAATTCAAGGTGGAAATGGGTCATAAATGCTTACACAGATGAAGTTACCAATATAAATAAGTAGTTTTATCACCTTATTGATTCATGAAGGTAACTCTTTATTAGGCCCATAGATACATTTAAAAGTATATGAATCCAAATTTTACATATGGACTCCCCAAAAATATGTCAGAAACCGAAATACAATTCATCCGAGATGTTTAAATGCCAAGTAGGCCTATATATATATAGGTCTACACAGTGAATACTTTCAAGCACTTTAGGAGTATCCAATGTCTTATTAATAGCTGTATTATCTCAATGCTATCATATTCCTGTTATTGCAAAAGAAGATTAGCATTAAAAAAGGACGAAAAAAGCGGATGCAATTAACGCCCCCATTGACCTTTTAATCTCCTGCCATTTACAATTCTGTCAGTTTGCAAATGGCCGCTCTACAACCTGTGCAGCGCACCTAGCGGATCCTGGCCTCACTCACTGGTGGTAATTATTCACACCAGGGGGCGTTAGTGAAAGGCGCCGATCAGGTATCAATAATGCCCATTGATCGGGCTGGTTAGTGGCCAGGTACAGGGGGCCATCCCTTAAAGGTGGAGGGGAGTACTCCGAGAAATAGTGAGTTTTAGCAACCAATGCGCATCTCGGTACATTGACGTATCTCAAATCTTTCAAGCCATATTACAGACTATCAATACAGGATTTATGAAAAGCAAGCAACCATTTATTCATAAAATGGGAAAATAAGTGTTCCTGCAATGCCACATTTTTGACATGATTTGTATCAACAGAGATAAGAGATATGTTGCATTTGCGTTACGGGATACGTTGAAGGTACTAAAACTCCCTAATAGTGGGTTTTTACTGGCCTTCCTGCAAAAATGCAGACCGACAGGCTTATAGGTAGCGACGGATCCAGGGGTCCAGTGGGTCCTAACCCCCCCCCCCCCCCCATTCTTTTGGTGTACCCCTAAACTTCAAAAAGGAGGGGGGGGGGGGGGGGAGAAGAAATGGTGAAAGTATGTTAATTGTTACATGGAGAAAGCTTTTCTTTTCAATGATACATGAATCGTCCATGTACATGTATGAAGATCTTTACACATAATCCCAACCAATCAGTGAGCTTACAAAGGCAATGGATACCTTTACATTCAAAATGGCTCCCGATAAACCCATCAGAGAAACCAGTCCTACACTCTTTTTAGTTTACTAGAACTGGTTCACAAAGTCACTCTTAAAGTAAAACTTACATATTTTTATGATTAATAACAAGTAATGTAGTGCAGAATGCTCATAGATATATTTGTTAAATGTGATCACACAAGCATGACCACAATTGGCATCAGTGCCCCCACACCTCCCACAACCCATCCCACGTTTAATGTTGTCAAGCCTCCAGGGCCTGCCAGGAGTGTGTTTATGTAGGGGGATGAGAGATGGTGTTGAAAACAAGGACATGAATACCCCTGAATGTGTATAGTAGAGATGATCATACTTTACTACAAACACCCCCAACATCAGAAAGATGTGCAACAAGTACAGAAGGCCTACAGGTCATAGAAGTACATAGGAATGACACTGAATACATAGTTCATGAGATGTATTTGGCTTTGGCTACATCCCAAAATCATTTGGGGAAATCAATTGCAGTGTCTGTGGGAAATGCTCAGGGAAACTGGCAAAAGTGCTGACCCAAAGATTATTCTGCACAATCTAGTATTGATGTTGCTACCCTGGATGACTATATAAAACTCTTTGATCTATTTAGAGGGTGACTCAAGGTCCTGTCTGGCATTTAGTATTTTAAGATTGTTGCTCATATTTGTGAATTGGCGTTAGACTATTTAACACGTATCAGACTCTTGAAACAAAAGCACATAAAGCAGAAGTAAAACCCATCAATGCTAGTATCGTATACTGATGTCATTGAAGGAAATGTTAATGCTATTAACATTGACAGGGAAATGGTTAAGGCACGCTATACCTTTTTTCCTCAATTTTGATTAATCAGTTTTCCATTTAGCAGCATAATTATACAATATTAGGGCACGTTTCATATTTTCTTAACCTGTTTACACAAGTATCGGATTTTCCAAATAATATATTTTGACCCTAATGTTATAACGTTTTTTAGTATATGATCGCACGTTCTGTTGTTAGTTATATCCTGCATGCCCGAGGCAGCAAGTCAAATTAAGTATAAAAACTTGATGGTCATGCAATTGTAAAATCTAAGATGCAAGAAAGGTATTTGCGATAAAGCAAGGCTGAACTCTGTCTTAAAGCCCCATAACCACTTTCACTGAGTTGGTGCATAAGTAAGACTGCTATGAGTAGAATTTCTACTATCAGAATTGTTGCAATTCCCATCAAATATGTACTTTTCCACATACTGACAGGCAGTCACTCACAGACACTATATGTAGGCCGCACATCACCCTCGTGGGTATAGGGCTTTAGGTTACAGGCCTATAATCCGAAATCCCTTTAGGAACGTTATTCATACCTCAAAGGATTAAGCTAAGCCTCACACTACATGGTGATTAATCACATTATGGTCACCTACTGATATACAACGTTAGGCCTAAGCCTAGCCACTATACAAGAGGCTTAGGGTAACCATGGCTTACGTGTCTGCGGCCATTGCACCTGATGAACCCTGCCATACTGGGACAATGACTTAAGCTGTAATAATGTAATCACCATGCTGTCACCATTGATCACCTTCATGTTGCCCATTGAGGTAGAGCAGTGTCACTGGTGGGCTGTATTAATTGAAGTTAGTAGTGGGCTGTATCCATTGAAGTCAGTGGTGGGCTGTACCAATTGAAGTCAGTGTATCAATTGAAGTCGGGTGGTGCGCTGTAACAATTCTATATACAGAATGGGTTGAATAGAGTAGGCCTACACATACATATAACCAACTGAGAAGGTGGTACGAAGGGGGTTAGCACCCCGAGGCTGGAACCCAATATCAGCCTAAAATGAGGGTCCGCAGGCTGATATTGGGGTCCAGCTGAGGGGTTCTGACTCCCTAAGGACCCCCTTCGAGGATGGTTATGGATTCATTATACCTTTTTTGTTAGATCTGATCATGAGCTCCAAAGGAAGGATGCACAGCAATCGGTGATTGTGGGGCTGTGATGCTGCAGATGTCTTTATGTTTCTTCATATAACTTTTTGATACAAAAAAGTAAGCAAGTAAAATGTAGTTAGGAACGTTGTGCAGGTAATGCATATTTTTCATTTCTTAATGATTTCTTCTTTTTTTACTGAATTATTGAAAAATAAAAGTTTCTGTATCACCCTGGATGGCAATAGAAGACTGGTTATCACCCAGGTTTGATACGGCAACTCTTAACTACTAAACATGTATCACCCTAAGGTATAATAAACATTATTGACACTCACAAATATTAACATCAATTCATGTAAAGCTAAATCTATCTAATGTAGACCTCAGACCAGAGGGCCATGTGAAATTATAGGAAAATCATCTTATCCATCATTTTGGGGAATCATTGCCCGATATGGTAAAGCATATTGCAAAGACATTAATTGGAAAAGATGAAGCAAAAAAAGAATGGAGTGTATTCCACACAAAACATAATTTCCCTCTCCTCACACCCATGTTAATATCAAAATATAAAACTAACAAAAAATAGCAGTCACCACAAGGTTAGGCTAACCAGTACGATAACATTGACAGAGAAGTCAATCCACTCTGCTTTACCGTAGCACTCATTGGTCTAGTAGTAATACCCCCAACACAACGTTTCAATGACAACCTCCCTAGACCTTGGCTCTTACCTCGCCAAGACTTCTTTGGCTGACAGCCAATGGAATCGACCGTACTATCCTCATTAGGCCGAACCAATCAGCTGTCGCGTCTTAGTCACGCACGGCGGGTACCAAGGAAACTATTCTGACCTAAAAGGCTGTTGAGGGAGATTGGGAATAAGTAACGTTATTTCCTAATTTCGAATCAATAACAGGATGATGTTTTGCAATGAACGGGCACTGTCCCCTTCTATATGCAATGGAGAATAGAAGCTATTGATAAAAGAATTTTTCCTTCACTAATGAATGAGAAAAAGATTATGAAAGGTTATCAAAAGCACAAAGTAAAAAAAGAGTAAATGCATGGTCATCAAAGGTATGAATTTATTTATTTTTTCTCATTTTAGAGCAATGCAGGTTATTACTAGAGAAAAATTATAGTTTGGATGCTTATATTAAGCATAGGTTTCAAAATGTATTCTTACATTTCAAAACAGAAAATATGAGACACTTCAAAAAAACATCCAAGCAAATGTTTTGTAAATCAACAAATCCATGAGAAATAAACTGAAGGTAAAACG
This sequence comes from Lepidonotus clava, assembly GCA_936440205.1. Lineage (NCBI taxonomy): Eukaryota > Metazoa > Annelida > Polychaeta > Phyllodocida > Polynoidae > Lepidonotus > Lepidonotus clava. The sequence goes on from OW387138.1 coordinate 15,935,326, forward strand.
CCTGTGTTCCAGCATCCTATAGAGATGTACTCCACCAGCTTCAAACACAAAAAGCACTGTCCGATTGGGGGTTTCATGACAGGGATTAATTCTGGGCATGTTCACATATTATCGTCCACCAGTCTCATTACAAGCATGGGTTGGCGGGATCTATTATCCTCCAGGGCTAAATTTAGACTGGGTCAGCCTTTTCTGCTGACGTCAGCATTTCCGACCAACAGGTCCTGGTGCCCATCACTTGTTAGCCCATGGTTGTCATGGCAACGGGCTGGAAAACGGGCCTTAGGCATGCCTGGGGTTGTCAGGGGACTGTATAGGTGTGGGGTGGTAGGCGGAGGAGGTGTTGGGGGCTGTTGGGGGCTGAACATTGGGGGCTGTTGGGGCTATTGTAGGGTGGTGGAGGAGGGTTTGACGTTTAGGTATATTGGTGTACTACGTTGTACAAAGAGCCTATGTCCTATCGTCTTTGCCCGTTTCCGATTCCAATCTAGTCCATGTTGCCCACCCTTTAAAAAAAGTCAAACTTCGACTTCTTGCTTGAAAAAAGGCCAAATTCAGCTGCGTTACTGTCAACCTCTTAGATAAAAATCAAGAGTAACCTGTACCCCCTATTACCAATTACGCCAATTGTAATGTATATAATCCATAACTCCAGTGTAGAACCAGGCCAGAACTGAACGAGGGACCTTTGGTATAACAGGGGCCCATTTCATAACAAACCTCCCTAAGATTTTTGTTCCATAAAGTTAGGATCATCTTTTTGGCCATCGTGATTACATGAGTTTTGTTTTTGGTTGCAGGAGTTTTGGGTCGATTTACGGGAGTTCTGTGTCAATTTACAGGAGTGATGTTGTGAGACGGCCACATGCGAGAGTTTCAAACTCACATACAGTTTCCATAAGGGTAAATAAAACCTCTGTAGCTACGGAGGTTGTTATGAAACACCCAACAGAACAGTACCGTACCACTTAGTTAACTCTCTCCCTTCCCCCTTTAAGACTGTCCCAAGCAGAGGGCATTATCGTTGCTGAGTGACTTAAGCCTTTGAACTCCTCGGTGTGAGTCAGCGGGTGGGATAACGGTGTGAAGGGCATTAGCTATATGCAGATAGTGGTGAAAAGGGGATAAGTGGTAAGTGTGCGGGGGCGGGGGTGAGAGGGCGTAAAAGCAGGATGCCCATGGAGTGGCACCATGGGCTATGAATGACGACCATGAACATTTGGCGATAATTATTTGAAAAATATATAGCTGATGATAACAAAGATGTTATTGCAAACATGACATACACCATTTTTATAATGGGATACTGATTTTCATATATTACTCCTTGTGAAAAAATATATTTTGCGGTTTTGATTTTATTGCTCATGTGTTTGGTAGATTATGAAAGTGTTTACTAAAATGTCCAGTCAATAATGTTTCTATAATGATATTGGTGGTTTATTTTAATTGAAAAATTGCCCGATTTTTGCTTCAATTGAGATCAGACATGTGCATTTCAATACTGCACACTTATTGTCAATCACTCAAAAACGCGAGCATTAAATTGGTCTAATGGCTATAGATCTAAAAGGTTTCAACACATTAGGGAAACATAATGGACAATAATGCGAATCAGTGAATAAAAAACAAGTTAAAATGGCGACAGTCTGTAAAGGGCCTCTCGCACTGGAGGACCTTCGAGGTGACATCTAGAACCACATCACATTTGTCATTGTCAAACGTGGCACATTGGGAAAAAAAGCCTCCCTACCATTTGCCAGTTAATGGTGCAGAGAAAAAACTGTCAGACGACCTTTGAAAGGAGATGGGGCAGCGGGATGGAAGCTAAAAATGTGGTGGGGGATGGTTTGGGATGGGGGAGGAACTGACATGTTGGAGGGCTTAAGGGCCATATCCATTTGGTGATTTTTCCAGAATCGGTCAACATTTGGCCGAATGTGATAACAAATCTTTCCAGGATTAGCCAACCTTGGGCCAAATTCACAAGGCGGTATTTCTGAAAACAGCAAACATTGGGCCAAATCCAAGAAGTAATATTTCTAGGATAGGTTAGTTAACCTAAGGTCCACTATAGGCAATTTTTCAATAATAAGTCAACCTTTGGTCAGATCTAAAAGATGGTCTTTTCTGGAATCAGCCAACCTTGAGTCTTATAAAGTATTGATCTCTATGGAATTGGTCAACCTTGGATCATATTAAAGAACCAATCTTTTTGAAGTTAGTCAACCTTGGGCGAAATCCCGATCTTTCTGGAATCAGGCAACGTTTGCCCATATCCACGAGGCAACATTGCCAGAATGTCCCAACCTCGGTTCATAGCATGTGATGACCTTTATAGAACTGGCCTAACTAAGGTTATCTGGTTATATCGATGGGATGATCTTCTCAGTATCAGCCAACCTGATATTTAGGGATACATATCATCATAGACTACCAGAAATCATCTAGGCCACTTTAGCATAATGGTTTATCTTCACTACCACTCCTATGATATAATACATTCTAGGGGTGGTATAGTGAAAGTAAAAGATGAGTAGCACAGCTGATTCTGAATATTATTCAAAACCATCTTTCCTACCTCATAACTCAATTTACCAGGAATCTATTACGTCACAAGAGCCAAATGGGCAGCAACTGCATCAAAATAACCATAATGTGTTTTTCAGCACCACATCATGTATCCTTATGTTTAATTCCCCAATGAGCATTAATATCCCTAAGGGGAGAAATCACCCTTGGTCTAAGACGCCTCCCTTTCCTTCTGCGTCCCTCCTGGAGATATGAATGACCCTGGAATTTACTCGGGATCTATGACGTCACAAGCTCCAAATGGGCAGCAACTGCATCAAAATAACCATAATATGTTTTTCAGCACCTCATCGTGTATCCTTATGTTTAATTCCCCAAATGAACATTAAAGGAAACCTTGCACATAACTGCAGGATACTTATTTTTCAATGAATTCAATTCAGCATTTTAACCACAACTCGCACTATCAATATAAGCAAAATGGAAGAATTTTTTTTTGAGTTTAAACACAATTATGGGACATTAAAATATGTGTATTTTATTTATTTTTTAAGGGAAATCCCCTAATTTATGACGTAGCAAGGGTAGTAATTGGGGAATCCCTATTGTCACTAGAAGGGAATCCCCATCCCTGTAGAATTTGTAACAAGGGTTATGGTTTCTTACCCAAATCATATATATTTGACCCAATGCAACTCATAACAAATTAAAATATATATTCATCTACGACCTTTTATTAGTCAGGGAATTCTAAAGCAACTTAAGAAGGAATTCCCAAAGCTGTGACGTAGCAAGGGGAGAACTAAGCATCCCAGGATTCAGTGAATTCCCCAAATTAAATTCCTTTCCTGAATAATTCCCTGAGATCTCAACATTTTCATATTTTTACCTTTAAAATATTTTTAGAATACTAAGTCAAGCTAATTACATGGGAAATAGCATTTTGTGAATTTATGTGCAAGGTTTCCTTTAATACCCCCTAGGGGAGAAATCACCCTTGGTCTAAGACGCCTCTCTTTCCTCCTGCGCCCCTCCTGGAGATATGAATGACCCTGGAGGAGGTGGCCTGATGGAGGAGGCGTCAGGAGGCGTCATCCGGGACCTCCAGGTGCCTCAGGCATGCGCATTGCCTCCCCTGATTACCCATGATTCAATTGGCAGCGTCGCTTAGACCCATCGATAACTACTAGACTCCGCCCAAAACGGGGGAATTGCACTCCCCCAGCTGCCTGCTTGCTGAGATAGAGAGTGTTTTTTAAAGGTGTTCCTGCAGGTTAATTGGGTCTATATTCTGATAGACTGTGAAGTTTGCTGTTGTTTCTATTCTTTTTTGGATAACAGGAAATGTTTGAGGTATCTCCTGGAGTTATGTCCTATTCTTGATATCATGTATTCTTAATAGTACGCTTGTATTAGCTCGCAATAGTCTGACAATAACAGCGTTATGAAAAGCATTTGATTGTGGTAACGTGAAGTTAAAAAAAAATAATTAAAAAAATAATGGTATATCAAGTACATATATCTGATGCAATGAACCTCAAGTCCTCACAGGGAAAAATATAATATAGAATAGGGGTAGGGGGGGGGGGGGCTTTCTGTGAAGTTGGTGGTCACTTCTAATGTTTTTCCAAATTTTGCTAAAATACAAAAGTTAGTTGAACGAGGAAGTGCGACCCTGCACTCACCATTAGAATAATAAAATTTCATTATAAGGTTTAGAGAAGGATCTGTTGACCAAAACACAGAGTGCTTTACATCAAAACATGATGGCTAATTAGAGTTTGGTAATGTTGTAAATTTCTATGATCGACATCCAGCTTGACCTGAATAAATCTCCACCTTTCGCATACTACTTACATCAAAACATTTAGAGAATAACATCGAATTATTTGCCATTATGATGGGTCTGTATGAAAAGATATACTTTCCCCTGGCTTGTTGTTTTATTTAAAGGAAAACTTTCACATAACTGCCAGATAGTTATTTTCCAAGTAATTCAATTCAGCTCTTATTATTCATAACTAAGCAAAATCGAACAAACATTCCTAAGGAGGACATAATCCTACCGGTTCCTGACAATTCAGAATTATGGACTTATCAGGAACAACAGAAATATCAATTTACACCAAACGACTTACAATATCCACAGCCTAGAATCGAACTAGGGACCTTCAGATCAAAGCATAACGACCCCACTACCTGTAAACTTCTTTTTTTCCCTTTACATGCAAAACAACCTCAATATGTACCACGCTTAAAGTTGCAGGGTCGCGTGCTCTAACTTAGTTCGCTTCTTCCCACTAGGAGGGCGTTGTAATGGGTAAAACCTGTGTAGCCGGAAAAGCCTACCGGAAGTAGTGAAGCCTCAGCGTCTTCCGTTTTGCCCCGTGGGGTATAGTCAGGTGTTCTATTAATAGACTTGACGTAGCGTCTCTGGCATGGTGAAGCCACGTATAAGTGAGGGTATCACTCTACACAATTTTAAACATTTGCTTGTGGCTTTTCTAGCAAGAGCTGTTTTAAGGGCAAAATTTAAAAAAAAAAAGAAATCTCGGCATGCTGTCGAAAAGCGCAATTGTATGATACAATATCAGATACTATAAGCCAATCTTCTTGGCCCGGGTTCCTGCTAGAAATGGTTTGTTGTAATAAAATTTAGCCTTTGAATAATTTCTTTTGTTTAGCTACTTTTAGCTAGAGTTGAGTTACTGTTTACCAGCAGTCATAGTTACCAACTCATTCTTAGAGGGTAAGGGAATCGCACCCCCTATAGCTCATTCAAAGACCTATATTATAATAATATAAGGTGTGTATGCACCAAGAGGGTTGCGGGGTCTGTAATTTTTGAAAATATGCGCTCGTTTCTGTACACATTCAATGCGTACTTTGGTCCAAGGGGAGGGGGGAAGGTCTAAAAATTCTGAAAATGGGTGTACGTACTTGATGGAAGGGCCCTAAACCATTTGCTAAATGCTTAGCTTATTGGCGTCCTAGGACGTAATATGTGCTTCATATACAACTCTTACGAGGAACTACCCCTGCAAACCATACCCCGCTACTTGTGCCACAGAGACAGTGAATGAATAGACTGCTGCGCTCATCAATCTGTTACCATGGTAACACTCATCTTGTTGTCTTAGCAACAGTCTTTCAGTCCCTACGTTCTGGTACTGCCTGGTCGGATGTCCCCTGGAAACATAGAAAGGTTTGTGGGGAAGTGTGAAGAGAGGATGCTGTACCACGCATGGCTCAAGTTAGAGAGGGTGGATGTTGGTTGGTTGGTTATTGGGGTTTTACACCGTATCGACATCTGTGGTCATATCACGGAGAGAACAAGCAGACTCAGGGGCGGATCCAGGGGGGGGGGGGGGCCGGACGGGCCTTGGCCCCCCCCCCCCCTCCCCTGTTAAATCATGTTTGATGGGGGGCCCACCCCCCCGTACATTCATGTTTTTGGGCCCCCCCTCTACAAATTCCTGGGTCCGCCCCTGTTAAAGCTCTTGACAATTCTGTCAGTTTGTTGATCGCATCTATGAAATGATTGTATCTATGAGAAGGTAGAGACCGTACCCCTACACTTTTACCGAGGGTGGATGTTAAGAAGCGTATTTTCGAATAATTCATTTAAGGGTTTATGGGGAATTGAGGAGAGAGAAGGCTGTCCCATTGTCTGAGGTTACACACATGGATGTTCAGCACATTCCCAAAATATGTAGCTGTTTGTGGGGCATAGATTAGAGAAGATAATGCCCAAAACATTTATAATTCAATTCAATTCTAAACTATAGGCCTACTTGCGAAACTGGTTTATAGCTAAATAAATATACACTGAAAACACAAAGTCGTCAGAGAGCCACTTTAAAGTTGTCAGAAGGTTGTCATAGGTGACTTTTGGGTTGTCATAGGTGTCTTTTGGGTTGTCATAGGTGACTTGTGGGGGCAGAGCAGGGCTCATTTCAGGCCATTGATGCTGTGTGACAACCTTGTGGCAATCCTTCGACAATTTGGGGGTGGTCAGAGGGTTGTCATTGTGAATTTTGAGGCTGAATGACAACCCAAAGGTTGTCATTTTCTCCCGACTACTTTGGCCAAAAAGGTTGTCAGAGAAGCAAAAACTGAGAATCGGGTTGTCATAGGGTTGTTACAGAACAAAATGAGAGTCAAAAGTGCTGCCTGACGACCCTAGGGTTGTAAGTGAATGGTGCCTAAAACGACAGCCCAAGGTTGTCATGGCCTCTGTCTATGATAAAGTATTGTAAGTGAATGGTGTCAAAAACATACAACTCATAGGCCTCCTATGTGTAATGGCCATACCTAATAAATTGTAATAAGATAATAGGAAGCCATTATTATGGACTATGATATCTACAACATGAGATTATTCATAAGTAAGATTTTTTGTATTAAAAACACAGACAACATTGGGTTGTTGTTTTTGGCACCATTTTGACAACTCTGTGTTTTCAGTGTAGGCCTACATGTAGATCTGGACAAAGGTTCACCTACATGCTTGAAGGGTTATAAGGTGTCCGGAAACCACACATATAATGCTATGCACACAATACGATTTAAACTGAACAAAGATTCAAATTTAAATGTTTCAGGGTATAATCAGTCTCTACTCTAATGTTGAAAGGCTTGTTTATGTACACAGGAAATAGAGTGTAAAGGGGTGCATGTACACAAACCCCTATCCCCTCATGTCCAAGTGGCTCTCCTATATATATATCCAATGTGTACTTGAGTAGAGTGACACTGCTTGTCAGGGGCCAATGTACAGTTAGGTACACTATTGATTCAACAGGCTCCTACTTACCTTTTTGTCCTGACAGGTATAGGCCTACATAGGCCCTAACCTAGTTTCATAGGCTATAGTAACATACTTATAAGTGAGAATAATTCAATCAAAAGTCCTTTTTTCAAAGCTTAAGTTTCCACTCAACAGATATGAAAAATATTGCAATTAAGAGAAACCTTTTTTCCGAATTTTGATTAGAAAACAAATTAAGTGTATCCTCTAGGATGAAAGTCCTGACATCCAAGTATTGAAGTAAAATATGCTGAAATCAAATATGATATCTTTTTCTGAGAATTCCTGGATTCTTACAAAGTCCTGGTCCAGCCAAAATTACGGAAAATGGAAGAAAATCAAGAAAATGGCATCTCTGCTTATTGTATCTTCTTTCAAAACAAGACCAGCTTCTTTGTATTTATTGAATATTTAACAGGTGTAAGCTTAGACTAGCATGTTCTACTAAGAGGACAAACAATGAAACTAATTTTAGACATCTAAACATTGCTAGAGGAATGTGTAACGGAAGATTATGATTCCTGTTGGCAACATTCCCCTACAACCTAACGGAAAACCTAATCTCCCTTACCCCTTGGCAACGGAAATCATTTATCAAAGGCAGCCTTTGGCAAAAACGAAGTGGGCATGTGGAAGGTCGCCAAAAGCCGAAGCCTTGTTATAACAGAGCCTGCCATTGGTTACTTTGTCCAAGAGCGGAACCGGAAATACGCACGCTGATATCCGGCGAGATTTTAGTCACTGCGCGGCCCGGAAATGGAAGTGAGAGTGGAAGCATTAGTTAGGACCAGTTAATGTCTTAAGCAGGGGTGTGGAGGTGTGGAACTTGCAATATGTTTGATACATATATTTCATCATTTCATGATAATTGTTTTCCGAAACATTGATCTTGAGCACCATACCCACTAGGCGATTTCGGCCTCGGCAATCGTATTTTCCTCTAATTTTCCCTACCACGGATAGCTGATTTTCTGTATTTTAGGCACCTGCAGGTTAATTTTGACTGATTTTGTAGATAAAAACTTAGGAAAAACTATAGAAAACTCACAACATGTGCTTTATTTCTGTGCAAAATTAATGAATTTTCAAACCAACTTGAAAAATATTAAACATTTAAAGGTATGAAATGAAAAAATAGTGAACACTAGTTTTCCATTATTTTAAACCAAAGTTATGCCATGATTTTGAAAACTTCTATACTTAAGCCTTGTGACTTGTCTACATATTTCCCAGAATGTACCTTGATTTGGGCTAGTCTGCAGGTACACTTCAATAATTAAGCTATCTGTGGTTGGGAGAATTGCCCATCAGTATGCTATATTGAAATGTGCATGTTTGATATGAATCGGCTGGAAAATAGCCTGACAATTTGCCAGACGATTCTTTCAAACATGTTCATTTCAGTATAGCATACTGACGGGTGATGAGGCTCAAATCGCCTAGTGGGTATGGGGCTTATTAGAAACTGTCTAGCATTGGAGTTACGTGGAGCTATTGTTTTTTAATCTATTAAACCACGCTCACCTATAAGTGGTCGTTCATGTAGGTGCACAGATCAATACAATAATCTAATAGTAGTAGATACATCACAAATTACGTCCAGAAGCTGACTGCCATAGGATTATGCTGCCAAATAGAGCATTAGCCACCCAAAATCTATTATCATATATATGCTACACTTATTTTGAAAAGATAAAGGCTAAATGAACAGCATAGATCAAACCTGTGTTTTCCATACAATTCTTCAGATTGCGGCCCTTGTGGGTTAGTGAGGGATAGCTAAGCATAGCTCTAGAGATTGAATTTCGGGTTTAGATGTCGTTAACTGCAAGATTCAGCGGGGGGGGGGGGCACCCTGTCAAAGAATCTAACGAAGAATTACAACCTAAAACTAACTTACTTATCTTGGGATCAAAATGAATATTACAGGTTACCTTCGAAACGGTGACTGCCCCTCTTACATGGCAATCCTTGTTATGTTACACACATTTTTTTGAATTAAATTTTACTGTTATATATTCATATTGTTTGGGAGCTGCTAAATGCTATGAACATCTAACAGTCTTAGAGTTCAGTCAAGCCTCAACACTGAATTCATAAAAAAAGAATCATGTGGGGGGAAGCGGTTAAAAGGTGGTCCCAGACGCTCCTGATTTGTTATTTCGACCATACAAAAAAAGTCTCAACACTGATCTGAGATTAAGTTTTAAAACTAACATAGAATATTAGCTCCTCCACCATCCCCTCAATCCCTGGAACTGCTTTGATACGTGCGACAAAACAATGATATAACCCCCAATAACCTCCCTACCAGTGGTGGGCATTATCTAATAGCATCAAATCTGCTCGCCCGGGGCGCCTGCCCTTACAGGCCCTGGTCGCCCGCAGGCCCGTGCCCCTCTAATAGCCACATAACCCTTTAATAGGCACATTGTAATGGGGCCTTTCATTAGAGGGATACCCGCACCATAAAGAGGGCCTGGGTCTGCAGCCTTAGGTGGAAGGTATTGTTTGGAGGTGGGGGGGGGGGGGCACTTTATCTAAAGAACAAAGTTGGTCTTTTAGAAGAAGGTGTAAGGATAAGGGAGATATTCGTTAAATAAAGTGTGTATTGCTTTGCTTGCTATAAAGTTATGTTATAATTCTCTAAAGCCTGGTCCCCACTTGGGCAACTAGATATCCTTGGTCGGCAGATGACTAAGGTTGTTAGTAGCCCAGGGACCAATTTCACACTGGCGTCATCATGTCTGGTGACTAAACCACTAATCGCCAGGGTTTTTGGGCAAAATATTTGACATGTTTGATATTTTTCTATACCCACCGGTGATTAGTTAATTGCTGGGTGTTGTACTAAGATGTCCTCTCATTGCCCTGCAATTAACTACAAGAGTGTCCCAACGTGGGGAATAAATTTTTAGTAGCCCAGCAACTATTTAGTTGCCCATTGACCAACATTTCTTCCTCGGTCACTGGAGAAATGCAATAATCGCCACTGTTAGTCGCCCAAGTGGGGATGCAGCATAAGACGTTCATGAACTACTTTTAGTCAATAAAATGGTTGATTTAGTTATCATATATTTTGAATCTAAAACCAAAACCAATCTACGTTACTCTCCTTATTGAGTAAAACTTAGAGAAGATGTACCCCCAGTTTCTCTAAAGTGACCCCCACAACCCTTCACCCTTTACTATACGAGTAGTGATTGGTGGGTAGACAGGGGCAGTTACTGGTTGATTGGCCTCTGCCCCCTGCAGCTCACCAATGACGTTTCATTTGGAAATTACCTGACAGGACCAATCGACATTGCCATACGTCAATAGTTATGAAGGATGGAAGCGTGCTTCTATGCTTGTAAACCCACTGACAAGGGGGGATTAGGTTATAGAAAGGCAGGGCTGTAACCTTTTATACATATTTCCTTGTAGTTCTGTAGATTTATAGATAGATTTATATTATAATGATTGGTGATGCAGCTTTTTGTTCGCTTCGTTAGGCTAGTTATTGATACTGAATTTTACTTAATGACTGAGGAGATAGAGGTATTGGGAATTGATAGAAGAGTTGTGTATAATCACAAACATTTGTTTTCACTGTCATAGCTTTGTCATTTCTGAACCTAACTAAATCCACCATTTTATTTACAGCAGGCCTACAATTCCATTAAAGAGTTTTTTCTAGTATCATGATATGATATCTTTTCAAAAAGATATTGCCCTCAAATTACATGTACACATAATAGGAAGAGTAAAAATGGTTTTTTGTTGGTGTTTTTAAACACTTTTATTTACCCTGGACAGATACAATTTAACACAAAGCTAGTTTTCATTGCCATCCAGCAGTCATTATTCAAAGTATAATTTAAACAATTTATCAGCGTTCGACAGTGAGTCATTGACAATTAATTTATAGTAAATAACATCAATTAAACATATTTATAATGCACCTATTGGGCCAGGAACACCCTTTAGATGTAACCTAGGACCACACAGTTGACCGGCTCAACACCTTGCCCACTTGACATGGACCTGCTCACAGATTGGGTGACACGAGCAGAAGGTGAGCAGATCTGAGCAGCTCACGACCTCAAAGGCTGGGCCTGCCACTACCAGCTGCTACCGAATTACTGGGCTATCGCCAGGGTAGATGCCAGCGATTCTGGGCCCGACCATTGTTCCTGTTAGCTCAATTATAAAAACCACTTCTGTTATTTTCAAAGTTCCGTCCTGGTCCAGTTATGGACAGGTAAAAATTAACTTTAGAGTGGCAGATTAAAACTATGAGCGTTTCATGTATCTAGCTCCTGGAGTGGTTTAATCAAAAGCACTATTTCTAATGGGCAAGATGTTGTAGCTGAAATGTTCACCCAACCACAAAGGTGACCGATTGGCATACAGTTTGCAGGCCCACTTAAAATAAGACAATACCAACGTACGGAGTTTGAAAAATAAATTGACAGACAATGGAGGAAATGCCACCATTTTCAACTACTAATGTAACAATTCGAAAATAAAGTTTAGAATTTGACGAAATAGTCTATGAAAGCCTGCCCAAATTTTACCTTTACCGAATATGGCCAGCAGGAGCTATTATAGATGTTATTGTTAGGGTTAATGGCCGCACTAGTTGTCTGTCATAACCCCCTAGACCCCTAGGGGCATTGTTACCCAGCCCCAGGGGTGGAGAGAGGATTGCCTAATATAGGCCCAACTAGGCGGGATCGAGGCGTCACACCGCCTAAGACTATCAGCACCATAATAAATGGACCACCACTAATCATTTTGAAGGACATTGAGGACAGGAAAGTATGTTCTAATTGCATGCTCTATAGATTTCACCAATAAAATAAATACACTGTCTTAACAGGTTTTCTGTTCCCAGATTCTGTTCGTACATGGACATTTGAAACATGTCAAAATTGTGTCAAAAAGTAAGATTTGGCTCCATAAGAAGACACCATGAACCTTTCATCCAGTTGCCTATACTTGATTTAAAGAATAAACAAGTCCCCTTATTGCATCTTTATTTATACTTCTGACAACGTTTATTCGAGGCCAAACTTAATTCGAAACTTGCCACAACCTTGCAGCAGAGTTGTTTTACTTTGAGCAAATGTGGTGGCAACGGGGGAAACCGTGGGGCCTTTACATTAACAGTTTGATGGCCTTTATAGTTTGATCCTCTTTACAGTTTGTTGGCTGTTTGATGGCCTTTATAGTTTGTTGGCATTAACAGTTTGATGGCCTTTTTTTGGCCTTTACAGTTTAGGGTTTTTACATTGTGCTTGCCTTTACCAGCTGTTTACAAGTTGGTGGCCCTTACAGTTTGTTGAGACCAGGCTTGTTGGGAGGTTCGGCCTCTTATAGCCGACAGGGGACATTCCCCAAGGACACATCAGTTACCAGGGGGAGCCTTGGAGGTGTATCCAGACACTTTCACGGGCATGGGAATCGAAGCTGTTTGTAGAGTAGGATTTAAGTAATAGAACTATCTCAGTATTGCCAAGAGTGTTAACATTTCTTTTGTGTTGCGATTCGTCTTGAGGGGCAAGCGGGTTTCAAAATGAAAATACCGAATTCGAAAAATAATATGTCACTAACATTTTCAAACCTAAAGGGGCACACATTTTGACAGAAATGTCTCAGGAGTATATAGTCTTTCTTCGCCATGTAAGTTATTTGAATGTTAACCCAGTTTTCACATGTTGTATTCTCATTTCATACATCATACAAACTTCCATCAAATGTAATTACGGTAAACATTCTTTGGTTTTGCTGCACATTACTCCTAAAATTTGAGACCTGATACGTCTCTTGTGAGATAAGTCTATGTTGCACTATACAATTCAGACTACTGGAATTTGGTTATTTCCAAGTTTTCATAAGGCATATGCCAGAAACCCATTCATGGTACATTTAGTTTGAAAGATAATATAAAATTCTTTATAATGAATTAATAACACGTCTATGATTAGCCAATACTCACACTTGCAATGTCTGAAGTCGCCAGTAAAAATTGACTAGTTGAATAGAGTCCTTAAGCCCCATACCCACTAGGCGATTTTTACCATTCATGGGTGCTAAAATTGGGCGACTCTACTCTACTAGAAGAGTCGGCTGATTTTAGCGCTGCCTCGTATCAAACATGTACATTTCAATATTACATACTGACAGGTGATCTGAATCAATGCTGATTTTACCAGCGATTCTCCCAGTCACCTGTCGCCGGAAAAATTGCCTAGTGGGTACGGCCCTTTACTCCACCCCCTGATTCATCACAGTATCAGTTCTACTCTCTCCACTATCCAGCTTTGTTTTTACCCAACTCATATATCTCCCAGGAGTAGGGGACTGAGACAGACCTACTTTGTCAGTGTGGGGCGCCAACTGTCAATTGACAAAAACATGTGTCTGCGATATGCCTCGTCATTTTAGTGTAAAAAGACCCAGGATAGGAGAACGTAAAGTAGCTACGTCGGGGACAATTATTTTTTATCGTCGTACCTCAGATGATATTTTATGCCCTACCAAGTGTTGCACAAGCTCTATAATGGGAAGTCTCAAGTTGTCATGGCTGTACCAATACCATGGTAGAAAAACGGTATTGCTACAACACTATGGGTGAGTGTATGGAATGTAATTGACAAACTTTCAGATACTCAGGAAAATATAGAAAAGGGTGGAATGGGGGGGGGGGGGGGGGGGTTCAGTGTATAGGTCAAGGATTTCTCAATGACTAAAGACATTACATGCCCAATCTCTTTCAGACATATCAATAACTTTTCAATGAAGGGAAGAGTGTCTCAGATTTTTCATTTAGGGTTTAGTTTTTAATCTTATGCCAAAAAACAGGTACTTCAATGTGAATTATTACTAATTTTTTACATTTTTTTATATCACAATTTTAGACAATCTTCCCCCCAGTAGAATGTTTCAATCAAGTATTCAAAATTTCAAAGATCTATCTCTAATGGGAAAATGCAAAAGCCCAAAGTATCGCAAATCGTTGCCTGACCACAGGTGTCAACCCTTGAATTACACATTAGCACAAACACAAGAAACATCTTTCCCATTTGTGTACTCCCCTAAAGGAGAGGGGTCAGGACCCCCTGGACTCCCACCCCAGTCTGGAGAACCATCCCTGCCACTATAAACAACACTACCTCCAGGGCAGGCACCTAGTAGTCCGTTCATGACCTAGATACCTCTTGCATAATAATTTGAGCACCTAGTGGACCGGGACGTGACTACAGTCTAGGCACCCTGGAGTGTGTCCGAGCTGGTCAAGCACTAAGTGTAGCTGTCAGTGGTCAGTGAGTGGTCAGTGAGGCAGATGACCAGGCCCGCCCCCTCCACCTGCCACTACTACTCCACGGTCAAAAACCAATCGGCCCGTGCCACAACCTGTAATCCCTCAGCAGGTTGGGGCTACGACGGGAAAAACGGGATGTCCCGTTTTTTCAGGACGTCCCCCTTTAAATCATTTTAAAACATTCCATTTTCATTTTTCTAATTTTGAAATTTGACTCTACATGACAAACAATCATTTGGTTAAATTAGAATCCAATCCAATAATTATAATCACGGTTTTAAAGGTTTTCAAAAGTATGCCTGAAAAAACAGGACATCCTGAAATAACAGATCACAAAACCGTCCTGTTATTTCAGGACGGGCCGTTTTCTTGGTATGATTTTTGAAACTTTTAATAAATAAAATTCAATAGAAAAAAAATGCAACGATAGAATTTGAAAATGCAACGATCATTTTGATGCCAAAGATGTGTTCTTTCATCACAAATATTTTTTGAATTTAGCAAACTCCTCATTTTCTGAGCATTTTTATTCATGTAAAAATATTAATTGTGAAATTATTATTTATATATTTGTCAAAATGGAAAGTGTCATTAAATTCATGATAAATGCAGCATTCCATAATTTTTGCAGTTTCCATCTGTAGAAGTATTATATCATGTTTGTCTTGTGTAAAATTCATGTATAATTTAATCTAAAATAATTAGATGATACACTTTTTCATAATTGCCTGTTATAACAGGACGTCCCGTTTTTTCAGGACGTCCTGTTTTTCAGTGGTATCCCCAACCTGCTCAGGCCCTGGAGGAGGCGGCAGGGGTGGGGTGGTGGTTGTTTGTGGTGTGTGTGTGTGTGGGGGGGAGGGGGGTACTTGTGTACTGGTAGGTTGGTTGGTTATTGGGGTTTTACACCATATCGACATCTATGGTCATATCACAGTGAGAACAAGGTCTTGACATTTCTGTCTGTTTGATGATCGCATCTATGAAATGATCGTATCTATGAGAAGGTAGAGACCATACTCCTACACTTTTACCGAGGCAGGTGTTCTTTAATGTGCAGGGTCCCATAGGCAGGGCCCTACACACAGGGTCCTCTAGAGACCTTTGATAACCCAGTTGTTGTCACTGGGAGAAACGCAGAGGGGTGTAGCAACCCAGCCTGGCCCAAGATCGAACCCAGGACCTCCCACACTCCAGGCGAACGCTCTAACCACTTCACCACCCTACTGTACTGGTAGGAGGAAGGGGGTTACTTTTGTACTGGTGACTGGTTCTATCTTCAGCGGCAAGGGGAGCATCTTTTAAACAGGTTTAGTAAAACTGGGATAAATAAATGTATACAGGTAATATGTCATCTTTGCACCCATGCTATGCGACAGATAAAGATAACACCGTGGATTTCTTGGAATTCTTTTCTGAATAATTATATGCAAAGTTGTCATGTTTCAGTAACTAAAAGGTTTCAAATTACAGATTTTGCAGTCAAAAGGCTTATTAGATTTTATCAAAATGTTCATACAGAAAGGTGCTTAGATTCCTAGTTCATTGTTCAATATACTGAGGCAGGTAGAGCATAATTATGGAATTGATCAGGTTAGATCAGCAATGACGGCTGAGTGTCCCCCACCCATAACAAGAAAAGAACTCATCTCCTACTCCTTCTCTCCTGAAAAAATAAAGAAAGCAAAGAAAAAAGACACCTCTGTTTCTCATCCACCAATCAACAACATAACCTTCACATGGAGTTTAGTGGGAGGCGGTCAGGTTCACTTGACCTTGTTAATCGGTCATGGTCATACGCTGGTGCCGGTGCCTCAAACTCACGCTATCGCTGTACGTCACAAATCGGCGCAGCTACAAGCCAACCCCTAGTTAGCCAGATTTTGGCTAACTCGGGGTCACGTGACAACTTCTCCACCAATCAGATCCATGGACACAATGGCCTCCACCTGCACTCTCTCAGGCTGAGTCCCTAACCGAGAGAAAAGGGAGCCCAGCATATCATGGTCACTACTCCTCTGACCTACAAGGTCAAAGGTCATGAGGTAATAATCGAAGAGTGAAGCCTTTACTGCCCTGGTCAGTAAACAGGGAATCGAAGAAAGTAATCTATGGAACAAAGAAACACAAGGAAAGAGGAGATGAGAAATGGAATTGGATTAGCAAGGCTGAACATGTCAATGGGCAGTGTTCGTGGTCCTGCCCTGCATTTAGTAGCTTTAGAGGTTGATGTTAGGAGCACGTGCAGCTTGTTTATAAACGTGATCAAGCATCAGGTTTGATAAGTAGTTCTTGACACTCTCACGCAACGTCAACGGAATTATATCGAATGTGGGGCAGCCTCAATTATGTAATACTAATAGAGTAGATTGATTCAATGGTTTATTACTGGGAGTAAAGTTTGAGTTAGAGGTTAAAACGACATGGATAGTCTTCTTATCAAAATCCCGGTCTATGACTCGTAGGCTTATATCACCAATCCTTTTACTGCATGAGAGATGTATACACATGTTATATAGAAAATAATATGTGATTAGTAGTATAATTCAAAGACTCAGTTTATTTTTAATTCAGCACTGTGTCTTTGTCTCATACATAATGACGATGAAAGGCAGAGAGAATATAATACATTTCATTATACATTTTCTGTAATTATAAGACATTTGTATACTATTAGTAATACTTGTCTATGAATAACTTTATTAATCACACATAAATAGTTCAGGTACGCTGACCGGAATAAATATTCTGTAAAAGCAACGTGAGGAAAACACAAGTCTACAGATCTGGATACTTACTTTATTAATCAGGCTTTAACTGATCAAAAGTATGCCAATAGAGTTTACTTCTACGATAACTCTAGAAAGTCTACAAAATCAACATGAGGAAACCGCAAGTCTAAAAACCCAGATACATACTTTATCAATATCAAAAACCCAGATACATACGTTATCAATATCAGTCAGATTAATGATATTGATAAAGCATGTATCTGGGTTTTTAGACTTGCGGTTCCCTCCAATTATTGATCGAAGGTAAGCTAATCAGAATAATACTTGTATTTTAAGTCTAAATAATAACTCAACATGAGGACAACGCAAGTCTACACACCCTGCTCTAACGACACCATCACCTTGACAGTGCGCATTGATTTTTCATCCCTGGGAAGCAGTGAGTCGGAAGAGCAGTTGAGATGTACACATCCGCCAGAGAGGGACTATTTCTGCCTGACGTGACCACAAATAGCATATCTGTCTGACAGCGGCCATCTTTAGGCCACTAGCGACACCTATTGGGGTTCTGAGATGGTAATCGATAGCACAGAAGATGGGGGTTCTCCATTCTGTTGGTAGGCCAGGACGCCATGCTGCTTTGGCGCAAACAGTTTCTTACTAACTGACTGGACAAGCTTTTCATGGGAGAGGACAGACAGAAGCTTATCAAAATGGGGAAATTTTAAATGGAAATTTAATGGAAATGCTGCTGTTAGTATTAGGTTGATTAATCAATTCATATTAATTTGAAGTATTTTGGGATACTAAAGTCGGTTTTATTTTTATAAAAGGAATAAAAGAAGGAATATCCTTTTTACCTTCTGTATATTAAAGCAGCGTTGCTTCCAATCTTCACCAAGCTCCACCTGTCCAATGCTATAGGTACCATTGGCACAGAGTGAGTGAGGGCCAGAGGCAGAGTGCCAGTTGAAATAAATGCTGGTATCTTAACTCGTACGTGTCTCTATGAAACAGCATCCAGAACACCAGCACCCAGCGAAATGTCCCGTTATACCCACACTTTGACCCCCACCCTACAGCCGCACCAGTGGTGGCTTAACTGGTAGTGTGTCCGCCTCCAGTGTAAGGGAACCAGGGTTTGCCTCCCCGTGGAGGCGTATATCGCACTTATCACCATATAATGTATATATAATCGCACAGAAACTACTGATCGTGATATGTAGTTGTTGGTATCTGGTGGTTGTTTGCCAATTTGCAATAGAACGGTGTATGCATCTACAGCCTAATAGCTATGTGGATACGGATGTCTGCGTTTAATCGAGTTTAGCAAACAGCATCCCAATATATAGCAATATGTTTAAAACGCAAGTTTGTTACCAATGGCTATAAGATAAATAGGGTGGGAGGTATAGACAGAAACATGATTAAACAAATAGAGATTCTATGGGTGCCCAAAAATAGGAGCTCTTATGCACGTGTAATATAGGCCTATCCTTGTTTGCTTGTTTTCAGTTTGAAACGTAATTATTATTCTTGCAATAAATGAACACTGTAGGTATTTTCTGACAAAATCTCACTAATGTGCCTCTGTTATGGCTTGTACTTTTCTGGGCATGCTTATGGGTTGTGTTCGTATTAATGTAAGCTTGCCGCCCAAACTAAAATCCATTCCATTATTAAAAGTGTAGGTCTATTCATATGGAATCGTATTGCCGCTCCATTCTCGCATACAGACACAACAGCTTGAATGAAGTGTTACCACAATGAAATCAGCCCCCTGCACTCCCACAGATAGTGGGTGATGTGTATTTCTCATTACTTCTGTGATTTTATGACTTCAGCAACATTTGAGGTAAAGAATCACGGGTTGCATTTTTATTTAGCTGGCATGAACAATGTCATTGGAAATCAGGTTTATTGCAGTTTGCTCTTTCAGTATTTACAGTTATCATGACACAGGAGACCTTTGTGCTGTGTACGGACGTAGCAAATCAATAAGTGCGTTTCTCACCTTAAGATAAAATATTTTTACAGTCACTTCTCTCAACTATATATATAACAGCATGAATATGTTTTTGTAAGTTTAAAAGATCGAAGTCAATATACCTTACTTGAAAAAAGCGAGTGGGAAACACCCTCCTAGACACTGCTATCATTGTATTACTATTCAAAAGCCTGAAAAGTTTTAAACCACTTCATATAGTATAGTCAACAGGGACTCATTCTCTTCTCAACTTCTATACATGTTTGAGCAGTCATCCTATGCATAAATAACCTGTAAAAACCTGTTTTACAAAAGTTCCAATCTTGCAAAAGGCACAACACATTCGCTACTCTCGTTACAAACGGTGAACAACACAATCACGTGTGGAGCAGCGAGATATGAGTCTCGGACGCAACCGGAAGTAGATTGCAGAATCGGCTGGGCCATTGTCGGGTCCCAGAAGTAATGTAGTGCGCATGTGCGAAGAGTCCCAGAGGGAACGGTTCTATCCTCCTGGAGGAGGGAGGGGTGGTGGGGGGGGGGGGGAGTTGAGTAGAGGCTGGGAAGGGGTAGTAAAGGAGGGGTTTAATGTGGTCTACAGATGGGCGAGGATGTAGCCAACGGACCAGGACGGATGCATAAATTACTGGGCCTTCAGTCTATATTTCATATTGATTTTTATGTAAAAAGAATTAACAGTTATATATGACATAACCTAAAAGGTTTACAATTGTATAAGTAGTATGAATCAAAGAGTAGATTTGATAGAGGGAGGGGAGGGAAGAGTAGGGAAGGGCAGGGAAGGGTATGAAAGGGAAAGGAAGGGGTGACTAGAGGTTGGGAAGGGGTTGGTCTAGAATTGGGTTGTAGGACTAGATGGTTGAAGGAGGGTTGTAAGGACTAGTGTCAGGAGAGGGTGAATGGAGAAGCGTAAGGGGAACATTGAGTAGAGAGGGGAAGGGATGAATAGAAGTGTCCGCGTGGGAACAGGCTCACTGGAGGAGAAGTTACGCTATGTTCCATGTGGATGGCACCGATTGAAAGTGGGCTGTTGCATCTGGTTAAACCACTGCAGGATTCTAAAGGGAATGCACGTGAATAAGTCCATCCCATAGCGGGTACCTAGGGTTAGACAAGGGTTGGACAAAATACCCATTTAAGCCATCCTTGTCTCCCAGGGTTTTGGTTACTGACAGAACAAAGAATTATATTTGTCTACGTCCCCAATACTGCTAAGACAATATGATTTCATGTATATATTTCATTTTAAACTTTAATGCTGGTCTTAACTTGGATGAGCTTACTGAGACCAATTATGATAAAGAACAATCACCCTATCCTTAGGACATAAAGAAAGAACTGTACGGAAAAGTAGATATACTTGAGAGTTCAAAGCTCCTTTTCTGTTTGTAAGTTACTTGAAATATATGAATCCCTTCCATGAGTTGACAGATTGGTTTTCAATTGTAATCTTTGCATAGATTTGATTATGCGCTTGTTGGATAGCAATCGAGAGGACGGCACTGGACGGATAAGGGTGGTTGTGGAAGACTTACACGAAGTAGAGGGGAGGGGAGTAGGATTGGGTTGGTGCCGTGGAAGAGGAATTGTGGTAGCTGTGCATTGGGGGATAGGAGTTTGGAGAAGAACAAGTGAGTGAGTGTTGGGTGTTTTACACGGTACCAACTGCCAGGGTCATTTTCACGCAAACACAAGTTGGGACGAATTCTGTCTTTGATGATTGTATCTATGAGATGAAGATGACAGGGTGGGGAAACAGCAGGGGATCAAAACCTAGAAATCATTTTTGCTGTACCTCATCTCTTAGTGAAGCAAGCACCAACCAGGAGTTGAACCCAAAGAACCACTTGGTCAGTTATGGGTCCCCTTATCGTTGCCTTATACAATCAGCAGGGGCTACTGGGGGCCTATTCTTCCCCAGAACCCCCACGGAGTAGGAGATGGGAGAATGGGGTGGTAGGTGGGAGTGGAGTGGGGATTGGGAGAGTGGGGTGGTAGAAGGGGGATGGGAGGGTTGTGGTGGTTGGTGGGGGGTAGAGGGGGTCGTTGTGCCTTGGGCCTCTGGTGTATTCTAACATGGCCCACCAAATGGATGTATTGTTGTAGCCATGACAGCACGCGATGATTCAGCCTTTCTGCCAGGCCCAACCCTACTCTGCTACAGTTTTGTTCCATCCTATGAGCGTACAACTCGAACCATACAGACCAATTTTCTGCTTGGATGTAAAACACAAGTTTATCCTTGCCCCCTTTAAATTGCGTCTTTATTATGTAAACACACAATGTTTCATTATAGCACCAGATGTTATGAGTGTTTGCCTACTGGGCAATATATAGAACACTGCTACCGTTTTTCAGCCATAGTGGTACATAGGATATCTGTTGTCATTTTGCTGATACTTCATTCAACTATTTTGATATGCTTGCTCTCCTTTATATAAAGGCAATTGGGTGGGTTGGTACCTTCATGGGCATCCGTTATCAAACGAGTTATAAAACGAGTGTAAAATCTGGTAAACATCTTTTTAAAAACTTTTCAAAAAATGGTATACATTTGCCCATAAAGGTCCCTAGACTTCTCATTTTCTTTGCTGATTCTTTGCACATGTTTTAATTCAAACTATATCACAAAACGGTTGGAATGATCCACAACGTTTTCAAGGTATATTCTGTATGTTTGTTGTTAGACAAAAGAAAAATCTCCCAAACTTTGTTATCCAACAATTCTAGTGTTTTCCAATAATTCTGGATGACAAAAAGGTTAATGCTTCTGCCAATCAGGCAGAGGGAAAGGCCCTCTCTTGTTTTCCACCAACCGGAAATCATTTACCAATTACATTTCAAAATGAGGAACACCAATTCACTTTGATTTGATGATTGTTGAAAGTTTCTTTGCTCGAATATTTTCCCTTCATTTTGCTGTTTCGTCTTCCGTGAGACAAAATACCATTCAATTAATTATATTTTGGATAATCTTCCTTGATTAATCTTTTAAGAAATAGTAAAAATAACCTCAGTTACATGATTTGTCTTATCCCACATTTTGGGAACTTTGTTGACTATTTTGTGCATTCTTGCAGGTTGCATCTTGATTTATCGTCTTGATTTTTTTTCTATTTCCATCCTTATTTTTAGGTAACTGGTGGATTCTTCAAGGTAATGCAC
Organism: Lepidonotus clava; assembly: GCA_936440205.1. Taxonomy (NCBI): domain Eukaryota; kingdom Metazoa; phylum Annelida; class Polychaeta; order Phyllodocida; family Polynoidae; genus Lepidonotus; species Lepidonotus clava. The sequence continues at coordinate 15,957,882 of OW387138.1, forward strand.
CCATTTATTCTCTAGATAGTAGCGTTCGTAGCGAGTGGTGACGTCATAGGTTGTTGTGATGATGACGTCATGGTTATTGCGTCATAGTTGGTTGCGCAGTGACTCCTCCATTTCCCCAATCCCTTGTTCAATGTATCCTTGCGCCCTAAAGTAGTGCCACTCGTGCTGTTCCTCACTTGACAAAGTAGTCCGTGCCTAGCCAACCCAATTCCTTCCCAACAACCCCTTTCACGGTGTTCACTCTCCATCACAAGGTTGTCTACACTTCTTAGGTAGACCTAGGACAAGTAGTCTCGGCTGGAAAGTGTAGTGTTACCATGGAAACGGTCTGCTTTTACTCTCGAAGCAAATCCCGGCAAAGCACACAATGGGCATTTAGTTTCACATCTCAGAAGGTTCGGAAGGCTGTTACGGAAATCCCAACAGATAATACCTCCGAGCCTTTTAAAAAAAAACAAAAAACAGCAATCCCCTAAACCAATCACACATTCCCTGCTGTGAACAAGTTAGTTGATACTCACTTGTGGTGGTCCTGTAGGTCCTGCCAATCTATTGGTTCCATATAGTCAGATAGGCCTAGGTAGTATAGGTATTTTAGTAAAGAATGTAGAAGAAATATAGAGTGAACCGACACCAAAGAATCAAAAACTCGCCATTACAACTTTTGCCACGAAATTAAAGACAGATCTTTGTCGAAAATTCACATTTCGCTTTTCAATTATGGTTGAACAAACGATACGTTTTCCTAATTCTGAAAATACCATAGTATTATACCTTTTTCTTTTTTTTTTTCTTTTTTTTTAAATTTACACTTGCCAGACTGCAAAAGTGGGGAGGGGCAATACTTTTCTGTTTACAGAAATGGAATTCTTTAACAAACAATATGACAATATATGAGTAAATAATTAAAAACTACCTCTTAATCCTTAGTCTACCCATCTAAGTAAAGTGATTTCTTCAATTACTTCGTTATTGAAAGGCAGTGTCCAAATTTATCAGAGGGGTTTCTTTTCCAAATCCTCCTCTCCTTTCTTCAGGCCTGCCGTAAGATTAATGGACTCCTGTCCTTGAACAGTTTTTTACAGGTTATCCCTTTGCATTATAAAACATGAGATGAAATGAGAAAGGATTGCTGTTTCTTTTGTCTTTTGAGACAGAGGCGTATTTGGACGTGGCATAATTCGTCAAGACCCTAATCAGTTTTTACCATTCAGATATTTAAAAGTTTTACTAAATATTGCAGTTCCACAATTAAGTAGTCAGTACATCTCTTAAGCCTCTATAATGTCTACTCAATTCACCCTAACGGATCGCTGATTTACGGTATTTACAAGTTAATTTGACTGATTTCATAATGTGAACATGGCAAAAGACCATGCATCTTACATGTGAATATGGCAAAAGACCATGCATCCTTCACAATATGAAGGGTGTATGGTCTTTTACCATGCAATATCAAATGATATTATCATGAGAATGGGAATTACAAACCCTTTCTAATGACATGTAACATGTTTATACTTTACCCCTATTCCAAGTGAGTTTTGTGAAATCAGTAGTAACATCTGCTATTGCCGTAATACAACCTTTAAGGAAATAAGAAATTAAGCCATTCCGAGACTCATCTGTCATGGCCTAGCTTGTTTATGCTGAAACCTGCTCAGGATCCAAAAAGGCTTAACGAATTTGGGCCTCGGGCGCCATCTAGTTCTCCATTTCATTTTGGCATCCAGTCTTCAAAACCCCCACTCACAGACTGCCAAGTATTGGCATGCCTGACACTAACTCCCATTTCTATCTGACTCTGCTACTACCCTTTCTTCCCTCTTCTCCATGTGTTTTCCCAACGCGTCCAGGCGGCTCTAAAGCCCCATGCCCACTAGGCGATTTTACCGGTAACGGGTGACGGGCGACTGGAGATTCAGCCGATTCTTATGATCGCCTGTCAGTACGGTATATTGAAATGTGATTCTTTAATCTGAATTGGCACTGAAATCGGGCGATTCTAATGATAGAATCTGCCAATTTCAGCGCTGATCCATAGGCCCACTGTGTAAAAATGTCCTTAAGGCCTCATACTTTCTAAGCGATTTTGACCAAGTAGACTGACTCATCGGCGGTAAAATCGGCCGGTTATACTGGAAGAATCGCCCATTCTTTGTGCAGATTTAGATCACCGATTGAGCGAAAGTTAAAATGCAGGAACTTCATTATCATCTCGTCACCAACAAAATTAAGATGTTTATAACTAACAACATCGATTGTCTGAAACTAGTGGTAAAAAGAGATGGTTTTGTCCAAGTAAAAAAGAATCACTATCAATTGAATTGGCCGATTTTAGTGCCGATGAGTCGGCCAACTCAGTCAAAATGGCGTAAGCCCCATACCCACTTGGCGATTTTCCTGGCAAGTGGCGATGGAAAACTGGCAGAATTGCTGGTAAAACCATCACCAATTCAGATTAACAGTCAGTATGTAACATTGAGATATACATGTTTGATATGAATCGGTGATGAAGTCAGCCGATTCTTCTGGTAGAATCGGTCGAATTTACCACCGATCCGTCGGCTGACTGAGTCAAAATGTCCTAGTGGGTATGGGGCTGTAGTGGGGATGGGCTTTACAGAGATTCCAAAACACGCACAAACTGACGCTGACAAAGCTGATAATTCTAAGGTTAATTCTAGAACCTTGTGGCGTGCAGGGTGGCAACTTTTATGTGTGGAAATGAAGGATAAAGTTTGAAAATTCCAGGAGCGTGTGACTTTAGTGCACGGTTCTACTTTGTGCTCTACACAGAGGAGCGGAAGGGAACAGTTAGTTACGATGTCGTGTCACGTTAGAATATGAGGGATCGGTTATTCTAAAGCGGACGTGTTGACGTCACGTAGAAAGTGCACGTCGCGTGCAAAAGGACACAGTTGTTGGGGTTTTTGATATGTAGTTAATGGAACAGAGATAACTCTCAGATAGTATCTCCCAGAATAAACATGTTCCAAATATGACATGACATTAGCAAAAGGTTTTTCATCGAAACCTTGGAGCTGACTTCGCATTATTGTAGATATGGAACAACATTTCTATCACCATACCTCTAATTGTTAACATAATTATAACTTGGCAGCTTGGAATGACATAACATGATTGATATTACGACTTGACATTTCCATAATGGTGTGTTATGGTTTAAAGATTAGATCAACTAAGATATTCTGCCGTATAAAAAGTGCAAGTTATCTAAGAACTAAGATGAAAATGCCTAAAGTATATAACATCTTATTATCACCCAACGCTTGATCATAGCTAATTCCTATAGGCCTAACACTGTCACGAGGCACTCATTCCTAACAATATCAAAGAAAGCTAAAAGAATCGCAGATCAATTCTAATCGACTGACTTATGAAGCTCTGCCCCTATTTAATTTCTAGGCCCTCATCGTTTCTAAAATTGAGCTTGCCTAAGTACCGAAATATATCCCCAGGATCATTAAGGCGTTTGACATTTATGCGTTTCATACCCTGAAGTGATACCACCACAGTCAACAAACCCGCATCGAGCATTACTTAAGGCTAGACAAATGACTTCAACATACATATGCACCCCACTCTTTTCGACCCCAGCACTTTGCTCTTACATAAATAATTATTGTTTACATACTGTCTTTATATAAATAACGATTTCTAAAGTATTCTTTATAAAACATTTCTAAAAAAAAAAAAAAATCAGCGTGGTTGGTTGGTTGTTGGTTGCTTTACGCCCTATTTAACAGCCAGGGTCATATCAAGGGTGGTGATGGTGATCAAATCTATGAGAAGGTAGAGACCATACCCCTACACATTTACCGAGGCACGTGCATGGTCCCATAGACAGGGCCATACACACACCAGCTGGTGGCCCCCTAGGGACCTTTGATAACCCAGTCGTTGCCACTGGGAGAAACGCAGAGAGGTGCAGCGTGCAGGGAGTCATAATGTACTTACCTCTTTTAGATAAACACCCGGAACAGTTCATTCTTGATCCACCTTATATTTTCACATTTCCTTTTTGAGTCACTCAGAGTCATTCCTACAACCGCTCACGGCATTATCTCGGATATATAAATACCTCAAGGTCCCGTAGGTTCAAGCTGGAAAAACAACCGATATTCCCCTTTGTGCTGGCTCTGCAGTCACGCACTCCCAGATGAACAGAGAGTACATCACGTTCTAGCTCCAACTTCCAAAAGTAACTCCTGGCGAGTTGTCCCTAGCGTGCAACTTATGTCTACAATAAACCAAAAGACTCGGGAGGTTACATATGACTCCCAACAGACTACCGAACATGTTAAGTAAATTGTCGACTGTGCAACTTTCATGAGGCTTGTTCATGATGGGTTTGGAGTTTTTCAGTCGTGTGTTTTCTAGAGAGTTCTAGAGTTTTTAAGGTTTTAAGCAAAAAATTGCAATACTCTTACGATGCCATTGGGAGCACACATTATGGAGCTAACGTAATATCACCAAAACTACGTAGAAATGCTCAGGAATGTCCTGACGAATCTTTGAGGTGTTTCCATGTAAAGACACATTGATTTGCTTACTAAATTCGCAGTTCCATCTTGCAGTGGCACTTGGTCTTTCAATGCCCAATTTGATACTGTTACGATACTCTTATGATGCCATTGGGAGCACACATTATGGAGATGATGTAATATCATCAAAACTACGAAGCAATGCTCAGGAATGTCCTGACAAATCTTTGGGATGTTTCCATGTGAAGACACATTGATCAGTTTACTAAATGCTCAGTTCTATCTTGCAGTGGCACTTGGGCTTTTAATGCCTAATTTACAACTGTTTTCCAGAATCCTATGAAATACATCTACTTCACTTGCCATCATCCCCGCTATAAGTAAGCAGTACCTTTTTCTACAGGACTTCCATGTGAATGGCGGAGACTCAGAGAAGGTACTGTTATCATTGCATGTTAAGGAAGGTTATATCAATGGCAGACTGAGTGGCGGAGGGGTTGAACCTGTCAGGGTAAGGTGGATCATAATGAAAAGCATGGCTCGGGGCCAAAATCTCGTGCATTTGGCGTTACTTGTACGGCCTATCTCGAGATTGCCATTCTTGGTACACGCGTGTAAGCATCAGGCTTTGTCAATTTGAAAGACATATTGTATAGACCTTTTTCATTAGGGTGTGGCACCCCCTGGTGAAGTAAATGGAACCAATGGTTTAGGTTATTTCCAATAGTTAACCTATATGAAGCAAATAGGTTAACTTTGGGAAATGACCTAAACCATTGGTTCCATTTACTTCGCCAGGGGGCGCAACACTCTTAATGAAAAAGGTCTATACACATATGTTTAAAGAGTTTCCTGGTGGATGACTTGAGCTGACAGTAAGCTCTATCATTCAAGTTCTGGCTCACTAATCCATCAGTTCACATTTCTATTCAAATTCCCTGTTTTATTCAAGAACGGGTTTATATTTAACTGTATAAGCCGTAGGACCTTGGGAGCGACTTTGCAATCTGAAGCATGTGTGCAACTACAACGGGATGATATAAAGGCCTGTAGAGGAAAATAATATTATTTTCTATAACCATTCGCAATATTCAGCTTTTATCCTAAAGCATTGACTGCATAGGCCTATTCATACACACCAAAAGTCATCTTCATTTCTGGTCGATCCACAGTGGAATACACCCAGCCAAGTTGCAAGGTAACAGTACCGTTCTGCAACCATACATGTATTGTCAGTCTGTTGCTTACTAAATTCCACATAGCAATTACGTTATTTATGGTGAGGTTGAGACCTCTACAAATCAGAAATTCTAATTATGTTATTTTTCAGTGATGTTAAGCCCAGACCAAATGTTATTGTAACATCACACTCTTGGCCGGGCATGACCTTCCTTTGCTACCAAAGTCATAATGTTATTTATGGTGAGGTTGAGACCTCTACAAATCAGAAATTTTAAATTATGTTATTTTTCAGTGATGTTAAGCCCCAACCAAACATTATAGTAACATCATAATCTTAAGCTTGGCAGCACATGGATTTGCTTTGCTGCCAAAGTCATATGAGACTATAAGCAATGGATGGAGAAACCAGAGTCCTAACCACCACTACTACCAACCCCACCACCACCACTGCCACCACTACCACCACCACCACCACTTCCACTGCAACCAGCAGCCAAGGGGGCATCTCTGGCGCACACAGGCCAGTACAACGTTACCATGGCAACAGCCAATACTAGCAAAATACCTTGGTAGAGCCGAGGGGCGGTTGGTAGTCGTGAGGGAGAGGCACGTATAAATTATAGGGTGCTTTTAGTGGTGGCTTAGTAGGAAGAACATAGCAGAGTAGATGGGGATTCCTGAAAATGCACCACAGAGATTGAGGAGATTCCTGGTACGGAAAGGAAGGGATTAGATGTTGGATTAAAAGACTTGGGGAGGGTTCCTTGAGATAAAATGTAGGTTGAAAAGGGATCCTTAGTAAAAGGAGAAAATTTGTGAAAAGACTAGAAGAATGTGGAGATCAGTCCAGGGAGTTAGTATAATAAATAATGTATGACCACTGCTATTCCCAACTGAATCACAGTCCAATAATGATTGATATTCCGGACCGGATCTAACTGGAAAGGTGTAGTCCAGATTACACAAATAGGGAGTAAGTGCTATATGGTGATTTAGTAATCAGTCTAGGCCTATATAAAAGGCCCCTCCCCTAATAGTTTTTCCCCAAATCGTGGATCCGCCCCTGATGTTACAAAATGATAGTACCCTAGGCTAAAATTTACAAAAGAGTACACCAAGATTACCCTGCCTTCGTCAAATGGTAGGGAGCTTTACAAACATTGGCAAGGTCTAACTTGCAAAGTCTTATGATCAAGATATGGTTTTGTATTAAACTGCATAGATCGACAGAAATACTTGGCAACACAAATAATAATTGGTCTGCTGCCATATTTTTTTATGGATTTGCCATATTAGATGGCCATGTTGGATGGTCATGTTTGGCATGCACCTTCTGTAAACAATGCCAAAGTACTACTTTATATTGTGTTGCCATGACATTATGTCATTTGCAGACACTAATATTTTATCAATGGACTTTTATGTGTTTATACTGCGTAATGAGGCTCTGAAACTAGACGTTTGAGACCACTTTATGTTATTTGTAAGCCCGATCTTTTATATATACGCAAGTATAAAGACAAGGTCTAAAGATCAAGTAAATGATAAAATTATATGTTGTATGCCAATGCAGGATCAAATCTTAGCTATTTAGCCCAAAAACGGCCAATGCCGCTCATAGGTATGCCTATGTATGTAGGTATTGAAGTGATCTTTTAAGTCAAAACATGTGCCATCCAACTCTTTGTGTTGTTACATGAAAAGCTTTGTAGGTATATTATTCTAAAACGGTTTCTGTGTACTATCATCCAAATCTTACTGGTCCATTGTGTCTTCAAGGTTACAAGTAAAGGGGCCCTCTATTAAATATTTACACATCCAAGAGGGTGGGGGTTGAGGAGTCTGTGATTTTTTATAATTTGCGTACATGTATGTATAATTAATGGATGGCTCAAAACGCACTACACTGAAAACACAGAGTTGTCAAAAGTGGTGCCAAAAACGACAACCCAAGGTTGTCACAGGCTGTGTCTGTGTCTGTTAGACAAAAAATCTTATTTATGAATGTTTTCATGTTGTAGATATCATAGTCATTATAATGACTTACACATGGGAGGCCTATGAGTTGTATGGTTTTGACCCATTCACTTACAACACTGGGTTGATATAGACAGAGGCCATGACAACCTTGGGCTGTCGTTTTAGGCACCACTCACTGACAACCCTAGGGTAGTCAGGCAGGACCTTTTAGTTCTCATTTTCTTCTGTGACAACCCTATGACAACCCGATCTTCATTTTTGCTTCTCTGATGACCTTTTTGGCCCAAAGTAGTCAGGAGAAAATTACTACCTTTGGGTTGTCATCCAGTCTCGAAATTCACAATGACAACCCTCTGACCACCCTAAAATTGTCAAAGGATTGTCACAAGGTCGTCACACAGCATTGATGGCCTGAAATGAGCCCTGTGATGACCCAAAAGTCACCTATGAGAGCCCAAAAGTGACCTGTGACAACCCTTTGACAACTTTGCAGTGGCTCTCTGACGACTTTGTGTTTTCAGTGTAGGACGGGAGGTTGGGTTAGGGTCATGCACGGACCTACATACAAAGCAGTGTTAAACTGTCCAATGAGGTGTACCACTATACAAAGTACGTATCTGTTTGAGCCAGATCTAGCAGAATAGTACTGTGAACAGAATTATTCATTACGCATCCAATATTCCACACTATGCGTCACATGGAAAGCTTTGCCCTGATTCAGAGAACACTATGCACCACACGCCCTATGGTAGTTCTGTATTTGCACAAAGAGAGATCTAAGGCCATAGCAGTAAAGGGTCACAGTACTTAATGCTGCAATAACACAGGAGGCTGGCTGAGCTATAAATAAAAGATTAAAGGGGCAGGTTGTTGAGCATGTGCCGCTCTAGTGTCGGAAACCCTTTAGGACTGACTCACACTGGGTGAGTTTCTAGGAACGATGGCTGAAAACTGTACTGAATAAACCCATCCCACATAGCTATATCCTAGAGTTGGACAAGGGTCAGCCAAAATAACTGTTTAAGCCATCATTGTTTCCAGAAGTTGGGGGTCACTGAAATAAACAAGAATTATGTTTTCCTATCTTCAAGTACTGCTTGGACATCATGATTTCTTAAATTTCTTCAATTGACAGATTTGCAGGTTTGCCAGCCAATCAAAATACTGTATTTCAGGGCAAAATAGGGTTGGATATTATAGGCTGGGCTGACAAGCTTTAACATTGGTTTCTATTGGAAAAAGGCCAAAATATAAAGCTGCATTTTACATATTTAAGAGCAATCTGTCAAACAAAAATGCTTTGGTTAATTTTGTTTTGTCTTCAGGGAATGAGCAGGAGCCAATTTTTGAAAATATTTCATAGCAAACCTAAAAACAGAGACCACTCACGTAAGATAACTATTGTTTTAGTCAGCACTCAGCAAAGCTGGTGGAATCATATCTAGGAGAAACGTACTGTACCATATCGTCTCTGTGCTGTTTGTGATTGACGCACTTCTATTATTTACAGGATAATATTACGTCTCAATTATAATCGCAATTCCTCCCTCATGGTTCGGAGAAATCCTCCAACAATCCCTCTCGTTGAAAAGTCTTAGTGAAAGTGTGCTTCAATAGGGGACGTATCATAATTCTGATAACGAATCGTTCAACAGCATGAAGATAACTCATGATAATGGCTGCTTTAGAGAATTCCTAGAACTAGAGAATGTGTTTGCTGTATTTTATCACAAATGTAAAGGTCTTTTGGGATAACATGCACTGTTCATAGGTAATTTGATAAACTTTCACCCATGAAAGGTGATTTGATAAACTCTCTTTATTTCAGAAGTAACATATCTTGCAATTGTCCGTTTAATTGGTTTTATATCTATCCAAATGCCTATTTTCTAGAGGTTATCTTACAACTCCTATGGCTGAAAAACTACCTACATATCTGCATATAAGAATATTGCCATAGGAACCCGTCGATACAAGTTAAATCTAACTTTAGAATGGTATATTGATTTCAATATTTTAAAAATGTTTATTTAACTATGGATAAATACAACTTTACTTATTTACCACCTGCCCATCTTTCTCTACTTCAATTTCGCCACTGCTGCTGCTGATGTTGCTGTTTTTTCTGCTGTTACTCCTGGGGCCTGTTTCCAAGAGGTTATTAGCAAAACCAAAAAGCTATACTCCACCTGTCATTGGGAAGTATTTACATCATGGTGTTTTGTTGCCAACGAAAGGGGTTTGCGTTTCAGATACCGACATTGTTGTATCTGTCAATGCAAGCAAACTTTAGAAAACCCAAAGAATTGTGCTTTTATTGGGTCTTGTGTTGTCTCAATGCAATACTCAATGCAAGCTCATTGCCATAGCCTATATCAACTTTTGTTGTTTCAATATTCCTTGCATTGGTGTCAGTCTCTGCAAGGGATATACCCAAAACACAACTCAAACTATGGTTAGTGGGATAATGCATTTTTTCATTTAAAATTACAAAAGAAAAAGATTTGATTAACCATTGGACTTAATTACCTTTACGAATAATCATAATCAAACAATATAATCATATTTAAACAAAATGTATTAGAATAACCCTGAGGGACAGGCCCCTGGTGACAAGTTCTCTCCTTCTTTTTTAACCTTAAATCCTCTATATTATCTTCTGCCTGCCGCAGTCCCAGCTCCTGAAGGCTGGCACAGACAGGGGGATGAGGCCCAACCCTCTCACAGCCAGAGTGTTGAAGGTATATTATGTTTACTCTCTTTCCCTTTCTCTACATTTTTTCCACTCTTTACACTCATCTTTAATACTCCCTTGTTTGGAGCATGCACCTTATTAGCACATTTCACCCAAGTTTCAATCTAACCTTACTATTTGTTATCTATTGTTAGTTTCACCCATTTCACTCAACCCTAAACCTTAACATTTATCCTGCCTTTCTTTTATGATCTACTCCTAGCTTTTCCTGAACCTTTTTCAAATTGCGCCCCCCACTATGAAATTATATTTATACATCCATACCCTACTTCTGAATTTAGTCTGTTTTGTCAGATGTCACAAAATGATTTTATGTAGGGGCTCCCAATGGAATAAACACCCTCAAATCTATGACACCAAATAGTTCTAATTTCCCCCAATGTTCCAGTCAATTGGTGAAACCCTACATATTTAGGTTGTTATACCTTATATTGTCTTGTTCAATTCAGTAGAAAGTCTTTATCAAATCACTAATCGTCTACTTATTGTTTGCAAATTTGATTACATGAAATGATTTTTAAATAGGCCTGAAAAACCCTTTTCCATATAATATGCATGATCCGATTCAAAATCAAACTTATTTTATGTCCTGAGAAAATTATAGCTTTTTAGAACTTTTTCCTTGCTCTGGACAAGAATGATTGAATAATATATTTGTCAGAATTTCAAATTTCATTAGCGTTTGCAATTTACGCATCTTTTTTTACTTCAGTGTTCTAAAACCGCCAATGTTTATACTCAAACGCTTAGGCATTGATGGCCCTAAGTATATATTCGAGAGGTATTCAAAGATTTAAGATTTATTCCCAATTGAAAATATGATTAAATTATCTCTACGGCTAGCAATAAGAAAACCACGTTCTAAACGATGAAGTTCCTGGTCAATGTTTGAAAGGTCCATGTTTTTTTTGTGGTAGCTTGTAACTGAGCTATAAGCATAATCATAAGTTATCTGGCACAGGTATAATTTGTGCACCTTATTGTCAATATAAAGGCAGGGTTCTTAATTAGGAGTAATAGACTTTGCACCTTATGACACTTGTATAGTTTATCTATTTACATTTTAACACATGCCATGGTGCCACATTTCACTAATGCTAAGTTTCTTAATAAGTAGTCTAATACTATAAACACTAACAAATTCATTGTTAAGATACTAATGCATGAGGTTGGGTGGTATACTAATTACTCTAAAGAGTACAATTGAAACCTAAACCTAAATGATAAAGGTATAATTAAAGTATAAAATCTTACTGTGTAAGTTATTGTCATAATATGAAAAAGGTGATTTTCGTTACATTTCTTATCTAAAACCTTTTCCATTCTCTCTTTTGTCAGAACCTTCCTTCAGAGTGCTTGCCTTTTCATTCACAAAGGGCCTTAGGCCCACATAGAAAAATACCAAAAAGACAAATGTTTGTTCAATAAGGAATATTTAAATGAGTTATGAAATTCGTATGGACATTCAACCATGTATACACGTAACCAATTAACCCTTTTTTCTTTGGGTATGGCTTGTTTCTTTGAAATAACTGGTTAAACAGTGCTGTTGCTGCAATTGCCACTTCTTTGCAGCCTTTCATCAAAAATATTATAGCTACACAAAGATGGGCAACTCTGAACGTTGCCTACGGTGTTTTTGTGATGCCCTCGATAGTGGCGACATCTATGAGACTCTGTGCAACAGGTTACGATGCAGCCGTCATTGTTACCATTTTCGTGACATCACCATGTTTATGAATGACGTCACGAAAACGGCAACAATGACGGCCGCATTGTAACTGGTTGCACGGAGTCTCATAGACATTACCACTATCGAGGGCATCACGCCAAAATGTAATACAGTCATTAATCTTTCCTTTGTACAATCGTTGCTTTCATGATGAAGCAGATTTTCTCACGGGTAAAGGAACTATGTATGTTCGACCAGTGTTACAGATCAAGGATCACTCACCTGATATATTCATTTCCAATTACATGTACCATTCATAATATACCATTGGTTTCAGGTAAAATGGAAAACAAAAAGCCACTGTGGTCCATCACATAATGGGTCTCACTATTGCGAGGGTTGGTACCCACAGCGAGACCCATCGCTGTTTAAAAATTGAAACAATACAATGTCGTGTAACAAGGATTTCGCTGTTGCGACAGGTCCTGCTGTTGAATTGTGGCTGTTCTGCTGGACCAATTACAATTCTGTGAACAGTTCTGAAAAATAGACATTTAGATCTAAAATCCCTGAACTTTTCGGCCCAGGAAAATTATCAGAAGCAGGTGAAAATTGATGCTAGATTTTCGCACAACAGTGTGTGATTTGACCAGACCATCCTTAGCCATTGCATTGTTGCAAGACCCATATCGAAGTCCTCATTGTGCTCTCGCTGTTGTGAGGGTTTGATTATGTGAGGGGCCACTGGTGCTGCTTTTATACAGAGATGTTCATATATATATTAACATTGACACTGTGTTTGTTTTATAGTGGTTGACGTAGCAGTTGAGGAAACTGTTCCCGTTAGAAACACAAGAGATGTGTCTGCCGTAAGTTACCCCCTCCAAAGTTATAAGGTGGAGGTATGGGTGGAGGTTTCTTTGGTCATAATCATTGTTCCTGGTGGTGTGAGGATCTATAGCATTTGTGGTGTTGGATCAAGTGAGTAATCAATAGTAGTTTAATGCCGTTCTGACAGCTATGGTCATATTCATGCTGAGAACAGTTGAAACATAAAAATGTTAAAATGAATTGAGGAGTTGACTGACAGAGATTACAATTCTGTATAGTAGGATAAGCTTTGGTTGAGGTTCTTTTGTCATTTCTTGTTTTCCCTGTTTCTTTCATTTGTTAATCAAACAACCCTGAAATAATCATCTTTCAAGTGAATAAAATTGAAGCAGTGTCTGAACAACGAAATCCCTGATCTAAATCTAATCCAACTGAATTTCACATGCTTTATTCGTACGTTTTGCTCTTTCGAAATGCCCATTTTGGTTTGAAGAATATGTTTTCTGATGATATAAAGTAGTTACAATGTAAATATATAGAAACGTCCTTTTGAAATTCAGCAAAATAATTAAAACGGATACTCTCAGCTGGAGACGCATTTCCAAAGAGGTACATGTATTGTAAAGTAATATTTTAATTATTTTCTACAATCAAAATATCAAAATATCATGTTACTATTTCAAAAGACTGGAAGCTGACCCAACAATAATACCCTTCGAGTAAGACACATAATGAACGAATAAACAGTGATGGGTGATTTATGAAATAACATTTAGAAGAAATGCATGCAGACTTATAACCAGACTTGGACAGGGAGGCGATCCAGGGTAGTCAATTGGCAATCAGATGGGGCTTGACTACTAAATTCAACATGGCGACAAGGCCGTTTCTTAAAATTGACACGCGACATGGGGCCTAACGACGTGACAGACAGAGCAATTATGATAACCACACGCGACATAGGCATCTAGAGCCCCAATCCGTACATGGTATCTGGCAAGACTTTTCTTAATATCACGTGACCTGCATTGACCTTTCATCCAATCAGATTGGTGTCGCCTGGCGTGACGTCACGACCAATCAACGCCGTGTTCTCTTGAGAGAGGGACAGCTGAGGGTTACTGCTGAACCAGATAAGGCATATGAGGGTACCGCCTCAGCCAATCAGAAAGACCAGAACTAGATTGAGTTTGACCGGAACTAGATTGGAAGCCAATCCAATGTATTTGATATTTTGATGTATAATAAGAATGGGCATGGGTGGTTATGTATATGGCTTTCTGTACTAGTAGTTTTGGGTTACAAGTCAATGACATTTTTCAACATTGCGAAAGAGGAAACACCAAAACCATAATAGATGACGGAACCCATCCGGATCGTCTAGCGTTGGATATGCTCACTTGTCCGTAAGGAACTCCTTCAAGATTGCTAATAAATTACTCTCATTTCAAGAGGAAATTAATTTGTATGAAACTATGGTGCGCTTCCAAGTAGCGCAAAATTTTGGGACATTCCTTGATAGTAAGTTCACAGACACTTTCACAAAAGAATAATCTTGAAAATTCTTGCGAGATACGCCCCCCCCCCCCCACCTCTTTTTAGATCAAACATATTTTTATAAATCTCGTTGATTACAAGACACTAAGATGGACGGAAACTCCCCAAGATATTTCTGCCCAGGGCAGAAATTCATAGGATTCACTTCACCTGTAATCGCTTTAGATTTCGGCACTTTGAAGCCTGACTTTCAACAAAACTGGTTCAAACTTTCAAAATGCGTTGTCCTTAAAGAATTAGATAAAAACGGACGTTTTCCACCACTGATTCCATTCGCTGATGCCACGGTACCATTACAGGTTTGTCTTTTGACTTGGATTTTCATCTCCTCTGTGCCCTTTTTTTCTGCTTGGTACTTTCCTGTCATTGGTTAAACTTGGAAAAGTCTCCCTAAAATCCGGACTTAACTTCCTCAGAATGACAGAGACAGGCAGCCATAAAAAACGTGACAATTCAAGGTCTCTGCAATTCATCACTGTTAAACCTGACGAAAATATTGGATTAGGAAAGCTCGCCGTTGCTCTGCACGTAATGCATGTAGATATCATTGCAATCTAAAAAAAACATGGTCATCATATTCAGCCGAGGATAAATTGGGCCATTGTTGCGTCCTGTACTAAAAAACTTATAACTTCATTATCCATTTCTTTAATTTTCTATCAAAAGAAATAATTATGGCTAAAGTGGGAATTATTTCATTTGTTGCTTCAAAGGCCCCTTGATTGTCTTTACAAATTATCAGCTCTCAGAGTATGCCATATGAGGGTCCCAATTAAGCCAATCAGAAGAACCGGATCTAGATTGTTTTAGACCGGAACAAGATTGGGAACCACTGTCATTCTTGTTAGTTCAGTGGCCAGAACTTTTCAAATCCGTGGACGTTTAAATAGCTCACACCTGGGATGGCGACCATAAAAATTTCACGAATATTCGTGATAATGTTTTTGTCACTCACGAACCTGGGATATGTCCAGAAAACATTCACGAATCTAAATGGGCATTCACGAACCTTGTTAAACATTGAAAATAAGGTTGAAAATGTGTGAATTCGTGAATATATTCCTTTCTTATATGTATCAGAAGAATATTATAATATAATGAAACAGTTTGGAAACAGCAAAAGTGGAAAAAATTGAAAAAAATGAAAGCATGAGATTCGTGACCACGAATCTGTCACGAACCCAAAATTTGGATTCGTGACTTATATTGCATTTGAGATTCGTGAATCTTTTTTGGTCGCCCCCCCTGTATTAAATGACAATTGTAGGGATAATTCAGTTAGTTGTGTATTGAAAGATCTTTCATGAGTTTTTAGTTGATTTACTAAATCATTTAGTAGTTTATTGAAAAAGATCACTGTCTGCTCTACCTTCTTCTTTTCCAATAGGGGCCTACTCAAGCCACAGCAGCAAGGGTTAGCCATATACATTGTATTTTTTTAAATCAATAATATGGCGCTCTAGCCAACCAAACCTAATCAAAAATTTCCCATTTTCAGGCTTTGACTGGAACTGGCTGGAGTTGGCAGATTTTATTCAGAGAAATGATGAGATTTTGACGTTTTTATTCTGCTTTCAGGAAAGCCTGGATCGAATCCTGGAGATTATCCATTACCAGAAGAGAGGACACAAGGCCCAGTAACACCCCCACTAGCCCCATCTGGTGAGTGATTTTAGAACTAAAAGTTTTACCCTCATGGGCGGCAGTTAGTTGAACATTATCCTATTATGAACTACACATAGCTATTTAGATGAAAATAAATGTGTCTGATAGATCTACCTTAAAACCAAAGCACTGGATCATAATTATTAAACTTCTGTATTTGTATAATATTATGTCAGACATTTGTATTTAGATTTCCAAAGATTGACAGATCTCTCAAGCTCAATCAGAATTGCAGATGTTAAAAGAGCTACTTTTTAACGACATTTTCTGTGAAATTAATCTAAATGCCACAGGTCAAAGTTTAATTGCATCTCTTTTTTGATCCCTTTAGATAATGATACAGATACAACCTCAAGTAAACCAAACGTTTCTACTTATCACACCTTTGCAGAGTCTCCACCTTTATTCATATCTATCTCTTGTCTTCTGCTTGATTGACATAAGAAGAATATTCAATTGTGCAATTAACATAAAAACTCTCATTGCGTTCCTAACAAACTGAAAGACTATTCACTATTGACACTGAACTAAACTTCATAATTTTCACTCTTTCACTTCAAATTTCTAAGAAATTTACATAATGTTGTGACTCAAAGTATTTGTCTTACTATCACTTGATTTCTATTAAATGGTTGATGTCAAAACTCAAAGGGAGGGGACTTAGTGACATTTTATAGAACTTTTCAAGGTTGCTGCAACTACGGTTTTGACAATGTAAACCTCATGTCCATAATCAAAGTATCAAATATTGATAGCCCATCAAGCTATACCAGTTTGAATACACCCTGCGATGGTACACACCAAATAATCATCATACAACACTACATCTAATAACCTCTTATGTAGTGAATGGAGCCCTGACATCTAACCAATTCCATACACTATCATATCTCACAAACTTGTTTTTGCCATATTCCAATCAACTAATAATTCAATTAGATATACACAATTGACTGATAGAAACATACTTGTATGCTCCAAATATTATAAACGTAGCAAAGAAGTTCACTCAACTTCACATTGATAAAGAAAATGAAGTCACTTTCACACTTACTTTAATATGATGGCCTATTATGTCACCAAACGGACTGATTATGATAGGAGAATGTTAAGCATTATATTCAAAGTAATTACTCAAAATAATTGACCTTTGAAAAAAAAGATATTCATTTCACAAGAAAGTGTAGTTTATGAGCGCTTCGGAATGTGTTTCACAAAAAAAGATGAGAGCTGATGGGAACCCATTTTTTTCAAATAATATTTTCCTTGAAGGACTTTCCAAAGTAAGTCGATACCTTCCAAGACACGATAGTTTATAACGTTATTCATCATTATTCCAGATTCCACCGACGAAAGTAAAGCAACTTTCCTTACTAGCACTATTTCACTACAGAGCAGGGTGACGAAGCTAGATAATTTTGTAGTTTTACAATTTTTTGGCACTGCATTTTGCTAATAAGATTGATGCTTATGCTCACTGAATCTTTTGCCCAGATAAAAATGTGGCATACAGTCATAGTTAAATTCACACGTTTGTGAATGTTCAACTTGGTAGGAATTTTAAGGCCGTATTCCACATACCGAAAGTGAGCGGCGCCGATAATGATCATCGCCATATCAACGTTCCATACCGGGAGCCCGCACTTTCGGCGTACTTTCGGCCACCGATGACGCAATTTTGGTGGCCGAAAGTGCATCATCGGCGTCCCGTATACAATCGGCCGAAAATATTTACCAACATGTTCGTAAATTTTATCGACAAGGCTGCCAAAAGTATATCTGAACTGCCAATAGTATATCGGCAGGAAATCGGCAGCGCACTTTCGGTATGTGGAATACGGCCTTTACTAACTTGTGATAAGGCTATTCCATCCCCATACCAAATCCGAAATATCGTTGTTACCTGGTTAACCTAATAGGCAAAGTATATCCTCACATCTAATATAATGATAACAATCCACCACCAACACAAATGAATTGTTCACCATAGAACTATCTCATTCGCATTCTCTTATTCTCAAAACAATACCTTAATCTTTTTGTATATTTTTAAATAAAAAAAAAAACACTATTGGAACAACACAGATTTACAAAACTAATCGTTTTATAAACTTTCCTTACTATTGTCGCGATTTTCAATTACTGTAATCACCACAATTCAACACCATATAATTATTGACTTTGTCACATAACTTCCACAGGTTATACTTTGGTATAGCTAAGCCTATGTAATCACCCAGTATTCTCAGCTACAATCCCTTATAAACAATATAATATCATTCTTTTAATATAACAAGGTATGTGTGTATCTCTATAACAAAAGACAGGGCTCACAGAATTTTAAAATGATTGATCCCCATTCTGTGACATGTAGGTGTCCTTCACAAAAATTTCCTCCACCTAGAGCTATGAATCCTATGGTGTACACGTATGGGGCGCCAAGTGTAAAGGGGATTATTCTGTGTGTAAAAGACAAAATCACAACCAAAGCAGTCCTTACAGTATTCTCAATGGATTTTGTAATGCTTTTGTGTTTCTCCTGTTATCATTCTGTTGTGTGTCGTTTCTACTTTTGTCTTATGCTTCTGTGATCATTCTGTATCCCTTTGGAGTCCTTTTGTCATCCACTAAACTCTCCAGATGGCGCCATCCCCTTGGAATACACATGCAGGCTACCTGCCTTATATGGTATGCGCTGACCTTGTAAGTGGTCACTCAATAAAGGAGGTCGGCACTTCCCTTAGATGGCATGATGGCATGTGGCATGCACAGGGAGGTACAATGTATAGGTTCCACCATGGAGAGTAAATCTTATTTATCTTATTTTACTCTCCATGGTGCGACCAAGATAAAGACAGATAGAACTTCTGTCTATACTCGTTGGTGCGACCTGGGATGGGGAGGGGCAGGTTAGCCCCATCTTCTCAAGTCAAGGCCCCTGTCGCCACTACCACTCTACCAGTGACAGCGATAGCAGCTTGGGGACTGGTGTGCGAGGATGCACTGTTAGAACAAGCGATTAGGTTCTAAACGTTTTCCTAAACATTTTCATGTAAATTACAAGGGCTGAAGTATCATTTTTTAAATTGAACTTTTCAATTGATTCTGTCACCAAAAACATTGAGCAGTTATGATTATAATAATAGTACTTGACCAAGTTTCAATACAAGGTTATTGTTGGTATTCAAACCTATAAAGTCTTTAATGATAAATTCAAAGTTAGAGGGAATTAGCAGAAGCAAGTTCAATCTGTTTTATATTCTAAAAACTTATTTCTTTTGATATTTGAATTAGGTCTCCTTTAAACACATAACTGTTGAATTGTTTAGTTCTAAACTTAAGTGTTTTAGGACAGTATCTTAAACACATAAAACCTATAATGCTCAGATTGAAAACATGAGTACCCCCAAAACATGTTTACTTCCTAAGCACCTTCAAGAAGGGAGTGGGTGGTCTCCCTAATATACGGTCTCTGGTAATCTAGGTCAAGGCCTCCTCCCGGCGACCGGCCAGGAGAGAGACCACCCCAGGAGGTGTAGATGGGGGGGTCCCGTGTCCCGTGTCTAATTTAAAAAACGGCCGTGTCGCCTGTCGTTATACTCGACTTTAGAGGCCTGTCCCATGTCGAATTTAAGAAATAGCCCTGTCCCATGTCGTTATCTTTTTTAAGTCCCTGTCGCATGTCGAATTTAAGAGAATGCCTGTGTCATTTGTCCCTTAGGTGCCATGTCGCCTGTCGATTTTAAGAAATGATCATGTCGCCCTGTCGAATTTAAGAAATAGCCATGTCGCCCTGTCGATTTTAAGGGTCTACACCCATACCCCACTCACCCAGCATCTTAAGTTTCTATCATGCTTACTACGTACCACAATGCACTGAATGACAGATTTAAAAGGATGACCAGGAGGGGACCCTGACAGTCAGAAGGAGACCCTGACAGATGAGGGCAGGCCCTGACAACCAAACAGGGATGGGGAGGAAGTGATTTGAGATAGCCCCTCCCCTTTCCCTTATAAGGAATGTGAGTAAACTAATGTGGTGCCATCTGGAGTAATTGGTGGACAACAGAATCACTGACAGGAAGGACAGAATCACACAGAATCATGACAGAATTATAACAGAAGCATAACAAAAGCATAACAGAAGCATTACACAATCAAGATAGAATCAACACAAAATCATGACAAAAGCATTGGACTTTGTTTGTGAAAAGCTTTTGTAAAGATTTTGATAATCTGACAGAATCATGCTATTTAGACACAGAATCATTTTCTTTAGGTACAGAATCATGCTCTTTACACTTGGCGCCCTATATACACGGGTCATGTCAGGATTGCCTGGGCCTTGAGGAGAGAGTGGGGGGAGCGGGGGGGGGGGGGGGAACAGAAATACACATACAGAATGGCTGAAGGGCTATTCATGGGCATACTGTATAGCATACTGAGAAGTTCAGACAACATTAATGTAAGTTGTCGATAACAAACTACTAAGAAACAATTATTATATAGACTTTTATGTGATATATTTATTATAAACTGATTCAGCGGGAGACCAGATACTTGTATTTGAGATGTACAGTTTTAGAAATAAAGTGAAATTTAGAAAAAAAGAGGTATTTTCAGTGCGAATTGAAATCATAAACACTGATTTTTCTAGAGTGGCAGTGTTGGTATGAAATTTTTATCAATTTCTCCATTAATTACATGTTCATGAGGAAAATACGACCTAAAAATGCTTCTGCTTTATAGTTCTTGATACTGATTGGAAAGAAATGTTTAGAAAGGGTAAGCTAAAGACAAAGAGCCTACCATTTTTATCCCTCATTCCCTGTAGTTTTGAAAAAGTAGCCTTTTCTCCAAAGCATCACATAATATAGACTTTATACTATCCATAAAAACTAAAATATTAGAGATTTCCCGGTTTTTTCTCTCTCAATTTCTGAGGTGACAGGGTGGGGAGATGTCAAAGGTAATACATATGTGACCTTCCATCCATACAAGAACCTAGGGTGGGGGCAGATGAAAACCAAATATTCCTATCTCTACTCCCGCTAATCTTACTTTTCTATTTTGATCTCTTATCATATAACAGAGAAAAATCAATCAAGTCTTCATAACACTATTATGGTACTAATGATTAAAACTTTTTTTTTTTTTTATTCTCCTGCCAATCTTAATTTTCTATTTTGACCCCTTGTCATATTATAATCGGGGAAAATCAATTAAGTTTTCATACATAACATTAATATGCATTAAAAGTATCCCCTTTATTCTCCCCCAATCTTACTTTTCTATTGTAATCCCTTATCATATATAACCGCAGAAAATCAATTAAGTCTACCATACATAACACTAATGGCACTAATGACTAAAACTATCCCCTTTAAGTGTGACATCCATAAATGATGTCACACTTTTTTAAGGTATTTTTAGGAACCCCAACTGGGGAAAATCAATGAGTCTACTATACATAACATTGTGCTAATTATTAAATACCATCCCCTTAATCTTTTCCAGTGACGGAGACAGACTTTAAGGTGGAGCCGCTCCACCCCTCGGACGAGGACCAGGAGCTGTTTCCTCCAGGGTCGTCGGTTAACGGGGGCAATGCCGGGCAACTGCCGCCAGGGGTCGACGAACCGTTGCCACTTCCGGGCGAATCGGAGGGCGACCTCAATGTGCCATACATCCCCATAGCAGGGGAGGACTATGATGGGGGGTATGGCTTCTATGATAACTACGATACGGCCGGCTTTCCTGATGTAGTCCAGCGGCCTCAGATACCATCAAATCCACCGCCGGTACCGACCCCAAAGCCAACAACAACGCCTAAGCCGACAACCACCACCCTGCCCCCGTATGACCCGAACGAGTTCGGCGGGTTCGATTATTATGATTACAATGCAGATTTTAGCCTAGGCACAGGGGACGCTTACATGCGGCACAGGATGGCGCTGCAGCAAAAACTGAAGCTTAAGCAAAAGCTTAAGCAGAGGCACAGGTTGTATAAGTATCGACGCAGGCACCATCGACACCATCAAAGGCACAGGGGGTCTTCCTGATATGGTGCACTTTGATAAGATAAGATATGATATGGAGGTGGTGATGTTATGATGATAAGGTTGCCCCAGGTCGCCATTTACCCTGCATTACCATGGTTACAACGACGGTGGTTCAGCTGTGACGTCACAGTTGTATAGTACCCTACACACCTATAATTTGAATATATATGCACCAGGGTCTTCTTTATAGTGATCTGGAAGATGCTTGGGAACTTATCCAATGACATTATAGACCATGGCGTCACCACTATGTCATGGCTGGACAAGCTAGCGCTTGCCATGAACCCTTGCTAAGGGAAACCATGCAGAAGTGGGTGCAGGGGACACCCCAGACTTGCTGGTTCTACAAAGTTTCACTGTCCATTGTTTACTCCGTCAGCAAAAGTATTGCATCTCATCAGGAAACGACGAGACGAAGAGCCATCGAAAGCCATTTTATTTTATATAATCTACGTTCATTCCATGAATGAGACCCAGCTTTTAAAACTTGCAGGCCCCCTGTGGTGTGATTACCTGGCCAACCAAAAATGAAAATAGATTTGTCTATAGCTGCATATTCATTTGTATAAGTCTCAGACGTGCGACTCCCTCATTTGGTATATTTCTATTTCCACCTTCTGTGAAAACAAGATGGAAGTTTGGATTACTCTGTGTGGTTCAACTCCAGTGATTTTACTATTCATATATCCGTTTACACCTCTATATTTTGTGTATTGTCGATGGACCGTGATTTTCTCTCCACAGTTGTGTTCGGAATCAGAGATATTAAAAACAATAACTATTAATCACATTTGTAACATTCTGACATACTTGGTAGGTTGATAAGGAAAGAGAAATAGGAAATAAAAACTTTAGATTATAACCTCATGGCATAGAATAATGTAAGCAGAATTCCTAAATCTAAAATAATTTGTTTCCGAACACAACTAACGAGGGTGCTATGATTTTTTGCTCAAATTGTCTGGTCTCAGACATCTATGTGTTCTATACAATGAGTGGTAGTCTTGGACAAATAGTTAGAGCTAGTAACATGGCACCTACCTTATTGCAATTATGCTTGGAACAGGTGGCAAAACTACAAAATTAGTAAACACCATTCCTTTATCTGACTGTCACTGATTTAGCTGATCATCAATTGATAATTGGCCATCACTTAAAAACAAAGCATTTCCTCATTTCCCCCCTCATTCACCAATCATTCCTTTCTGAAAGTCCTCCTACCACTTTTTATTTGAAATATTAGGAATTTTTTTTTTTAAAGTTGTTTCTTAAAGGGTTTTGGATTTGATTAGGCAGAATCTTTAACTTAAAAATATAATGGTTTAGAAAAAAACAAGAGCAGACTATAACAAGGTTGCCAATGACCTTTGGAGACTACCAAATAAAATCCATTAATTGATTCTTAGTGTACCAATCGGTAACTTTCTTCCCTACTGTTTACCCAAGTGTATACCAATAAGCAAAAATCTGTGTTTCACGTATCATTCTGATTACCAAAATGAGACGAGTTATGTATATTACATGCCTACTGGTTGTGACTGTTCGTTCCCCTGGTCCATGACAAACTGCATTTGTTAACACTTGTCAGAACAGATAAACCACTATGCTTGCATATAATATAGAGGTAGTATGCACATATGGTAAACACATACTATCATACACACTTGTAGTTTATAAACATAGGCACTAGTCTCAATTTATATATCTACACACTCTCCATTAATTACAATGTGTTCACAGCACCTGATGCAAACTGTACATATATTGTAATTGGTATATATGTGTGTCCATGCCATGATAAACAATCACATTTTTATCTTCCATTATTGTTGGCCAGTGAGGATATATTGTGTTTGTAATCAATGTCATTTAAAGGTTGTTGGGTCTATTTAGCATGCATACTGTCCTTTAACTCTCTCTCCATCTCTCTACTCCAGCCAAGGTCTAGAATAGCCCTGTGGTAGTAGATAGTGACTAGTGTGAAGATAATCAGATAGAAGAAGGGTATCTCTGTAATCATGGCTCTCTAAATCCTTGCTCTCAGTAGTGAATGTCTCACCAAAAGAGTTTAAACTCTATTTAGAGTAATGGTAAGCCTACTTAAAGTAAAAGTAAAGGGGTCGTGGACTAGAAAATGCTCGAAAATGACTTTTGGAAGAGGAATTAATCATCCTTTAACCCTTGACACATATTTGGAAATTCTTACTGAGTCTTATAAACTGCATCTTCTGCATTCAAAAGGCAGTTTATGTAAAGAATGTTTACAAAAAGCTCTAAAGTCAGGGGCGGACCCAGAAGGGGTGCGGGGGCATGCGCCCCTCCCTTTTTCCAGAAAATTTAGCATTTTTTTAAATGTAAAACTCCACCAAAAAGTGATTCAAGAAACACATTTCCAATAGCCCCCCCTTTTTTTTCAAAATCCTGGATCCGCCAATGTTAATAAAAGGGATTGCTATTTTTCCTAATTTAAACACGCTCTGAATATCCTAATCTAATAGAATGCATGATGAAATCTAAATAATAGCAAATTTTGCTATTAGGCTATCTAGGAGCTTAAAGAGATGCATTATGGGCCTACCGTTAAACTCCCCTTAATCTGTAGATAGGGTTTTAAGGACATCGTTGTAACATGGACAATTAGCCCATGAGAGCAAAGTATGCAAAAGCCCACACAAAAATGTATATCATGTAGGCATATTTACATATAACGAATGCAAGTGCTACCTAGGAAACTTTAAGAAGTTCAAAATGTGGATTGTAAATACAATATGGTGTTGCATATGATTAAAGGCTTACAAGATGTAACAAAAATAGCAGGTAGCTTTAAGAAAAGGATCGTTAGATGGTTTTAGGTTTTATATTATTTCACTGCTCAGCGAATGGTAAAGAAAGGTACGATTCGAGTGACGGGTTTGTAGTTAAACAAACAGCAACCTGTTTATCAATGCTTCTGTTAGATTTAGATTTAGTTCTTTAGAATGTAAAATTAGAGAAAATGAACCAAACCAATTCCATTCCGTTCAACTTCTGCCAACAGGGATATTTTTTACTATCTGTGCCTTTTAAAGATTCTATGATGGTTTTATTTTCGTACGAAAACCTCCATCTCCTAACGTCCCTTCTTGTGCTATAGCCTCGGTTTCATCCACAATCGTCCAATCAGAAAACAACAGGTTACCACGCCATCTGTTGTGCAGTATAGAACTATCTATTATTCTTAAACTGTTTATTTTTGCCAATACATTTGGAAGTGATTATTATTCTGCATGGTACGAATAAGGATAAGGGAAAGGATGGGTTTAAAGGTATGTTAACTGAATAGTTAGAATGTATCCCATTTATGGTAGAGTGGAGAATTCAAATTAACCTGTAAACATTTACTCAACTTTCTTACTTTGCATAATATTAGAATTCATAAAAGGGTAAAGAAATTATAAGGTCAATGGGTTGAAATGGTTGAATCTAGTGTAGTGTAATTTACTGTGACTGATCACTTTATGACGAGCTTGATGAATTGTACAACAATAGTCCATAGAATAGCTTGCTGTAATGTGGTAGGAAAATCCCTAAAAAGACAAATATACCTGTAACTTATCCACATATACTAAACTCCTACTCTTCTTCCTTACTCTCTAATCATCATGATTCTCATGCTATAATTCTGCTCAATGTCTGCTCAACGGTTGTGTGTAGGACAAAAAAGAGAAACAAATCGAATGACATTATATTTTCTCCCCATGGTTTGTCTGTTTGCAAGAACAGTTGAGTTGGTTGGTGAGCTATATTATGTGGTAGATCCCTACATGATATGTGTATAGCTTTATGGCAGTATGCAACGTCCTGACCTATTTCACCACACATTATGTGGGATGGGAATCTCAATATTTATCAGCTGCACTGCACGATGAGCAGTGTGTATTGACAGGCCATATGTACCACTCTTCGTTTTATGCTTTTCAGCGCATTTTGGTTATTTTTTGGGCGATGAAACAAAGAAGAGCCTTTGCGGTTGTTGTTGGGTAGATCATACGGACATCATGCTTTGCTGATGGCCTGTGAGGACCTCCACTGGGTCGTACAACTACCCTCCAATGGCCCCCATGGTTCTCCTTATATTGGAAGACCTGCCTGTCAAGGGTTACAAAATAACCTGAAGTTTACTTTATGATTCTTCAGAGATGGAATGTTAAGGGGTTATTTTCAATAAAGTGCTTATCCTGAGTGTATTGCTAAGAATCCATGCTATGTTACAGGGATGTAAGGAAAGGACAGTGAAATAGAAGCAAACATAGGCAAACAACTATCACTATCTTTATACTGCTCCAAACCCTTTCAGACTGTTTAAAAAACCTGAACTTAGTCAGAAAAAGATTGGATGCATTTATCAAGAGTACTCTGAGATTAAAATCTGTTTGGCCACACTATTCAGATGTTGTTGGCTACTGTTTCATCATTAAGGCACCAAATGCATGTATTGATAGCTGTTCTGGACACTTGACTAGCCACCTACAGAATATGAGAATTCTGACAGAAATCTGAAAACTTACATCCCTGATGGCACAAATCTGACTCTGTTGAACCTGAATTAGAGTTAAGGAAGCTGTCATAGCACTTTCTGTATCCAGTAAACAGATACTCAGGATTATTGTTAAGTTGGCTTAAGTTTATTTCTCTTTAGTTTTCAATGGACATATGGCATTACTAAGTCCAAGTGATCCCCCTAGCATAAGGTACTCTTGAACAGCCCTAAGCAGCCATGGGGTTACACTTACTTATTACCAAATCTGAGAAATAACATTTAAAAGGGTAGGAAAAAGTTGTAAAAGATACATTAATTTTGTGGTTGTGCAGATATATCCTAACTAATTTGAAGCTATTTTCACTGGTGCTGATCTGTTACTGTTGTTATATGATTCAGTGTGATTCGTTGAGAGTAAGGCATGAATTATATCAGTGGGCAATTTTCTTATAATTCAATCAGTCCAGTTAGATCTAAATTACCAACACCTATGTTTCATTGAAAAATTACTATGGAGCACTTGCCCCAGCAATGCTAAGAATCATTGTAGTAATTCAATTGTCTATGTAGAACGCACACATACCTACTCCTTTTCAGTCCATAATTACCAAATGTTGCAAAATTTACAAGCCATTTCATACATACAATGAATCAACATGCTTGCGAAAAATAATGAATGTTAGAATACATTATGTACGCCAATATAGATTAGAAATCATACAGCGTGAAACCTAACTGAGATTCTATATATATACAGGTATAAAATAAATATGTAACTAAACGGTTGAGGGTGTTCACTATATAAGCTATGTTGCCAAGAAACCATTGTCATTGAAAAACTTGTTAATGTTGAATAATGTATATAATATACTGTTAAATACCAGCTAGGAATGTGTGCATGTTATGATAGCAATTATGATTCAACGAACACACCCCAAAGTAAGCATTCAAGCCTGAAATCATATTCTTAAGTAAATAAGTTCATTGCACTTTGCATTTGTACAGAAGGACAATGATTATGGTTATGGTACTGATTTATTAATACTTTCATTTCATAAGGAAGGGCATTCCAATGTGTCTACATAGGCAGAAGGAAGAGCTATGCCCCCTAAACGTCTTAGCTATACCTCAAACTCAGTTACACAATTTTCAAAGAATCATGATGAAGGTGAAAAACTGCACTCTGAGTTATTAAATTGAAATTACATCAAGTTAGTGTGGATATCACAAAGTACCAGTTGTGGTAGACCATATTTCATGCCCACCCCTACTTGAAGGTTATGGTTTTTACATTTGTTCCCTGTGTGCATCTCCACAAAAAGATAGTTCATCTTTTAAAGATAGATACAAAATCGGTTACAGGAGTTTGAAAATGTTTCTATTGCAGATTTATCACCTCATTTCTTTTGTATGAATGTCCAAAGTCGATTGAATTAAAAAAACATAAGTAAAATGTTAAAAGATAAATTAAAGATTGGACTATATCTCTGTAATGTATGAGAACAGCTTATAATAATTTGCCTACAACTCATTCTGTAGCGTTATTTGTGAAACATAGTTATTGCAGAATTGCGCTTAAAAAGGCATTGATTTCTCAAATTCACAATTAGAAAATCTGCAATATATGAGATTATTTTATCACCATTGGATCATAGTGCAAGTCTATGTAGGCCATCCTGGTGACCTGATTTTAATTATAAATATTGATTCTATATTTGATGTGCATGGAAAATAGGAGAAAAGCTTATGATTACAAAGGTCCAATGTTGCAGGTGGTAGCCGACGCGAATACCAGTGCTTCCAATGCTCAATGTATCCTTTCGCCACCGGGCATCACCACATGGTGTGTTATTACCGCAAATAAGTGCGTTTTGTCACACGACATGTCGTAAAATCCTATGTTATTGGTACGTTGTGGTTGTGGCTACCCCAAATGCAATTGAGGGGCAATTTTGAACTTATTCTAAAGTGAAAAATAAAATAATGGAATATACATAGAAGCAGAGCACAGCTTAAGTGGTATATTTCCATGGACACAGTCAGGAGATATGAGTGACTGTAGAACGTGGTTGTCTTTGTACAGAATGATTTTACACTCGTTTTATATTCTCGGTTTAATAAAATTTCTACTCTGTCCAAAATAAAAGTAACATAAATCAGTTGTTGTCTCTGTCTACTTCACATTTCCTTAATAGTCTGCAAGTTGGGTTTAGTGAGACTTGACCTATTGATCATTGTTTGTGATTATCAAAGACATGAAAAACGAAAAGAGAATCTGGGTACAGGACAAATACAGGATATATTAACAAACATTTGTTATATGGGGATAGAAAGTAGAACTAATGGTAAATGAGAGTAAAGCATGAATTATATTAATTGGCATTTTCTTATCAATCAATCGGTTCAATTAGATCTGAATTACCAACACCCATGTTGCATTGAAATGATACCATGGGGCTCTTTTCATACAGGACATTGGGATAGAAAGTAGAGCTAATGACCGCTTCATGGACATTGTAGTATACGTTTATGTTGGCTATAATATAAAAATTATTAGCCATTCGCTGACAGGCAGGCTATAGTTTTGAACACTGCACAGACAATCCTAATCCAAGCACCATTATTATTTAGAAGACAGTTATACTATACATTTTAGAGGTAATTCTTGCAATTCTAGTTCCTGAAAAACTTTTGGAAAGTACGAAGTGACATCACATGAAAACAAAGAGTGTAATACAAATTTTTATTTCCAATCAATTAGATATACCAAGGTCTATAACACCATTGGTCCTGAAAATCATTTAAAATAGTGCCGAAAATATGTAAATCATGGCTGGATCGCAGGGGCGGAGAAGTTTTAAAATCAGCGAAAATAAACAAAAAACAAAAAAAATCATCATCCCACCAAGCATCATCCCTACAAGCAACATGCTTGAGGATTGGTCTAGTCTCTGAATTCTATGTTTTTAGTTCACATGATATGTTGGAGGTTTTGTAAAATTTTAAACAGTACAATCACAAATTATTGAAATTCAAAATAAAAAGATAGACTACTGTCAACATTGACATAGTTAATAGACATAAATAGCAGAGATTTTAGAGTTGATTATTAAATCAAACACGCGACTCCTATCTAGAACCCTAAAGGTCACGTGACCTCTCCTTAAAGGATTGCAACCGTCTTATCTAGACATCGCCCTCGATTCACATCAGACAAGGCGAAAGTGGGTCATCATGACCTAGTTTTTATCTCCTTAGATTAGGGGCTGTCCATAAATGATGTCACGCACAAGGGGGTGGGTCAGTGGTTTGAACAGTATGACACTGCCTGAAAACGGTCCTTTTTTTTCATGTTTAGATAAGAAAACTTAGTGTGACAGGGGGTGGGTGGGTCCTCAAAACACCCTGAAAAAGTGTGACATCATTAATTTTATGGACAGCCCCTTAAGCTATGAACCTGTTTTCAACCTAAACTATGTCTATTTGACCTCCTTTAAGGCATTCTCATTGCACAACTCCCTTTCTTATATATTACTCAGAGATACCACTCCTCAAACATGAAAAAAACGGAACATGGTGAAACCACATTTACGTATTTAAGTACAGAAACAACTAAGGTAGTCTATTCTTTAGTATTAAAGGTACTTGGGGGTGTTTGGCATAAATTCTTATTACCAATGCAATCTACTGCAAATCTGTAGGAACTTTAGCTTCTATATAGAGGAATATAAGGTAACATTATAAACAATTTCATCCGTTTCTGATAAGAGTTACAGCCTGATAAAGAATTTGATCACTACCATTGATTTCAATGGGAAATATCTGGTTTTTTTCTCTGTGAAAAATACTACCAATGGAATTCTCATGAAACTTCTGAAATATTTAGCATTTACCTAGGAGTAAATATCTAAACCAAGAAATTTAATATTCACCGTTTGTGAGAAAAATTATATGGAAAAACATTGAAAAATTGAGGTATTTTGGGTATTTATAGTATGGTAATTTGATACCCTGCTTTTCTAATTGAGCAAAACACCTTAACTTTACTTCTCCTAGTATTATTAGACATGTAAGATGTTTAAAACCGCTTTAACAAAATTCTTTTTTTGTAGTTCTTAATTTATGACCCAGGTGGCGCCCTGAACAGCATCAAGTACCTTTAAAGCTCTGATCCTGAAACAAATCATAGTTACATGAAATATAGTACATAAATACTTTGTGGTTCCTGACATGAAATACTTTTTTTTTTTTTCAAAAATTTAGAGGTTTTAATTTTTAAAAAAGTTGTTAAAGCGCAAAAATACGGAAATCTGTATTTAGACGGAAAATTGGCATCTCTGATAACTTCTTTTGTTTGTTGGATTAGCGAAACATCCAGCCAACCCTTCAAGGTATCTTTTACCAATTACCTATAGATCTGACAACAAAAACATGTATCAATCCTATGTGTAAAGATTTTGTCTTCAAGTATTTGCTTTTGTCTACATATCATTTTTCTACTCCATCATTATTATAACTGCAGTCCATATCTGGGCCTGTTTTACTATTTCTAAACCTTTGATGAGTAGTTTTATTAGCTTGTTTGTTCCTTGGGGTAGTTTATCGTCTGGTCAAACACACAAGGTCCTTTCCAGACTGAGTTTGATTAGAGCAGTAAAATGTCTAGACATTTAACTAACAATAAATTTACCAACATGATATCAAGGAATATATTCTAATTTGAAAATGACAATTATCTCTTTGACCATAGACCCATTATAAACCGTTAGCCAATACCTTAAATCACATTTTACTTGGTATCTTTTAACCTTTCTCAGTTTTATGTAAGATTTATTGCAAAATGCAAAAATAGATAACTAAATACACATCTAATTTTAACAAAGGGTTTTTAACAATAAAAGGTACCCCTTAAACTAGGTTTACTTTATATATTCATCTGAATTATTACTTATCACATTAACCCCTTGGTATTTCTTGATAGTCACATTAATAGAGGATTCATGATGAAAAGACTTTAGAGGAATCTCAAACTTTTAGAAATTTCCAGCATTTCTTTGATATATCGTTCTTTCAGCAGGCAAAGCATACACATCACCAGACAAGAGAGTTTACAGTCTAAAATGTACAAAGCAACACAGATTTTGGAATAAATATTCAATATGAATTACATAGATTCTGCCCAGATAAATAGATGTGTTAATTACAAGAAAAGGAAGTACAATATGAAGCTGGGCAACCTAATTATTTTGGGCTTTGGCAAACTGAACTGTACTTGTTTTATTCAATGAAATTGTGTGGTTTATTCCGCTAAGCCATTTTGAATGTTAAGGTTTCTACACACCAGCTATGTTTAGCCTGTAGCCTGCATTACAAATTATATACTATTTCGGACAAACCATTTCTTATTTCTGTCACATAATGTCTTAACTCACACTGTTTGAGACATCTTTCCCTTTGCCTCATCTGTTTGTGTCATCCGAGCCACTAACAGCAAACTACTCCATTCCAATCAGTTGCCCCGCTAGGACCAGTGTCCTCTTTTGGGTTTATTCAAACTCACGATTGCTCAGGATTATTGGGGCAATAAGCATCCAGAAATAGAGTAGGATGCAGACCCACGAAGCGACAATCTTCACCCACATGGTTGGAAGGTTAGGCTTCATAAGGACTGAAGAAAGACTGGAAAAAATGGTGGGGGATTGATATCATAGAATTTTTTTCATAATTGAAATATTTATCTACAACATTACTAAAATGCTACACTGTGCACACAAGTATTTTCACACATGAACATACATATGCATGGGTGACTATTTTTGGGTTATGGGGGGTAATAATAATCATAGTTATTAAAGGAAACCTTGCACATAAGGTCAGGATAATAATACTAACTAATAATACTAAAGACATTTTAAAGATATTCCAGGTGGGGGAAAAGTTACGAGACTTTAAGATTTGGTCAATTTCAAGTGTTTTTACAGGAAATCCCCTAATTTGGGACTTCACAAGGACACAAATTGAGAATCCTGAGATTCCAATCAAAGGGAATCAACCACTCTAAAAAATTCATAAAAAGGAAATATCCATATCATAAAATATCTATATTCAGCTCCATGAATGCTATTGTTAATTGTATTGTTTGCTCACCTAAATTCATTCAATAGTCTGGAATTCCCAAGTTGTTTTGAAAGGGAATTCCCATTATAATGACGTAGCAAGGGTAGTAATGAACACCCCATAATTCAGGGAATTCCCAAATTTAATTTCCATTCCTATATAATTGTTTCATCTATTGATATCTTGACTACTATTTTTTTTGAAACATTTTTAAAACATGTAAGTGAAGTGAAATATACAAAATTTGGCATTTTGTGAATTCATGTGCAAGTTTTCCTTTAAACTCTACTGAGGCATACTTTTATTATGAGATGAATACAAGAGATCTTGCAGATGCAAAACATGTTAAATACACAAAATTCAAAGATAAGTTCACAGTGTTATTTTCCCAATAAATTCAAATCATTTGTTTGTACATTTAAAAAAATGAATATTCTATGTTTTTATAGAGTGCAAATATTTCACTACAAACTACACAAGGAATACAGTGGTGGAAGTGGCTATGATCAGCTACAAGAGTTATACGAGATTGACAGTAGAAAGAATAATGAGGAGATTCAGGCTAATTCAATGGCAATTTTATCACATACAAATGGAACCTACAATTATCCCAGTAAGAGGCCTTCCACTAAGTATGTACATATTAAGTGGCTGAGGGGAGGTTGGACATTTTAAAAAAAATGTTTGTAAATTCTAGTACAAATCAAATGCATATTTTAGCCCAAGAAGGGATCAGGGGGCTGGGATTTTTGAAAATTTGTGTATAATATTAATGGAAGGCTCTTAACAGATTTTCTTTTTGGAATTTGGTCACAAAATTGTAATGGTGTAGTAGAAAATATTTACTTTAAAGATGTACATCTAAAAGTTGAATAGATGTTAGATAGAAGTGAAACAGTGATTCAAAAAAGTATTAACCCCATCCATGCTATCTATCAACTCTTTCTCAGTTAATATAAACATAAAACAAGTGCTTTCCCTTCTCCATTAAGTGAACAATAGAAGCCTGATTTAGATAAAACTGTACTGCAAATATGAGTAGGTATCTCGGAGTGACTTTTCATCTGAAAAATGTCAAGAACCCTCAAAAATGTGCTCCGTTAAGTTAACTCTCATGGACTTATGTTGAGTGTGAGTGTGACAATATTAATACTGTTAGAAAATTTTATTCAAAAGGAGTTGATTGGTATATGGTACAAATTTTAGGAACATGTTTAAATGTAGGGGTTTGTTAGAGTCATAGTTTGTTATCTCTCAGATTTGTCACAGTGGTCATATTATTCACGATAACTTGATAATTTTAAAATTTTAAAAATTTAATGTCAAAATCACCTCAAAAATGGCTATCTTCAGGCATGACTCATGAACACAAACTAAGTCTGAGCATGATATTTATACTGCTGGAAAGCTTGATTCAAGAGGAGTTCAATGACATATAGAACAATAATGACAAATCTTGGGAATGTGTTCAAATGAGGTAGTTTGTTAGAGTCACATTTTGTGATCTGTCAGACAAATTGTTCAAATTATTCATGATAATTTTTCCAATTTTCTTTGCATTTTCACCCTGCTATATTGGGGTTCATCACACATACAGTGAGAAAATTCAGAACTTGAATTATATCCAAGTAATGGTAAAATTTTCAGATTTTCATTTTGTCAGTGTATAAAGTAGCATGAAAATCATGCTTTTCACTGCATTCCTTAAAATAAGTAAAAAAAAGTCCCAACATTTTCAATCAGGAAAAAATCATAGAAAACCAAGGAATCAACAAATTCATGAGATCAAAATAGATATGCTATTCGTTTTTGAGGCTCTATCAATTGGATGTAACCACACGGATCTGTGTTAACTCCCTGAAAACTCTTCGAGATACCTAGAGTGAGGTCACAATTTGAATGGAAACTCTTGACTGACTGCAATTCTCCCTACCACAGTTAGCTGCTTTACAGTATTTAAAGGACATGCAGGCTAACTTTGACTAATTTTGTCGACTAATTCCATGGAAAACATATAGAAAATTAACAATTAATTCCTATAAATATATCTACAATGAATGAATTTGCAAACACCTCAGGAAATATCAATGCACATGGATAATGATTTAAAAAATAATGATGGCTTGTTTTTCACAATGTAAGTTTTCAGATAATGATACAATTTATGAAAATTTGTATAGTAAAGCCATGAGTTTGGTCGACATATTACCAAGCATGCATCCTGTTTTAGGCTAACCTGCAGGCAAAACTCACAAAACTGGCTATCTGTGGTTGGGAGAATTATATGTGTGAAGTAAGAAAAATAAATATGCCACCTAGTTATTGTATCTTAAGCATAGTTAGTGCATGTTGTAATAGACCTTTCAGTAAAAAAAGATCTCAAACAGAGGCTAAACATGTAAAGAGAACTCAAGAAGACATTATATTTTCAGTTCAAAGGATTACAGATGGGTGTCTACTTATGGGTTTGTTTTAGTTTTCAATAGCACAGAGTATAGCCACTAAAACTAACAAGAAATTAGTCTTAAAAATCACATCTTATCAATCACAGATATATAATAACAATGGAAAAGGTGCATGGGGGTAACATGGTATGTTAGGACATGTTAACTGATTACAGAGATGTACTAGTAACGGAATCAAAGAAGAAATAGCCTTGTCTTCTTGAGTTGATGTTCAGTCAAACCTTTCATACATCTTATTTGATTAAGTGAAGCACTTTGAATGAGACCAAAAACCCTGCGCTAGGCAATGGAGCATATGATTTATCATACTTACTCAGGCCAGCCTCTAATGAAACATTTGCAATTCATTATCAAAACGAAGAACACAACTATACCATATCTTTTTCTTTTTATTAAACCACATTCATCATACAGTGATGTTCTTCCATGTAGGTACAAGGCTTTATTAATATAGTACAAAAATAATTGACATAGATATGTGTCAAGTTAGCAGATAAAATAACTGTTCGCTGAAACACTGATCCAACTGTCTAAGGAAAGACATAGTTGGATATAATTATCTCATCAATTATGTTATAATATGAAATAACTTATGACAACATGCATTATACATTCTCTGGAAGGTATTCTTATTGGGTGCATTTTGAATTTCACATGGCTTGTTCCATTTACTTGCACCAATATAGTATGGACTTCTCTGATAAGTTGAGATATGCATAACATCAGTAGTGAATATGATTTTATCAGATCTAGACATCCTGCCATTCATATGAATAAGCATACTCAGTTGTGAATCATATCTACCAAGGTGGCAGCCTTAGGATTAGTTCCAAGTCCCTGGGATAATAAGTCAAATTCTTTCAGCTATAAACAATTTAAAAAACTTCATAAGTAAACTTAAATATCCTAAAAGCCTTCAAGTGGCAATCCTCTCCAATCAGATATACAAAGCTTTTAGATGTGGGTTAAGAGATCTTGGCCTAATGCTTGGCCATTGCTAGTTTTAGGCCGAAACTATTTTAGTTAACTTTTAAAACAAAGAGTTGACCAGCCAGATCAGTGGCTAGATGTCAATTTTGCTTGCTCTATGCCAGTGGCTTATATCACAGATTGTATCTTACAATCTTCAGGTTTTCCCCTGTTTTTTTGGAGTTTGTGTAACTTCTGGAAAACCCTTTAGGGTTCTTTTACCTGACTGCACAAAGTAAAGCTTCGCAGCTAGCTCTACACCACAGGGGCAGTGACTGAATTTGAAATGAGGTACCTAGTTGTAGCTGCGGGACCCAATGCCCTCTTTATAGTGCTGCCACACTGAGATATGATGTCATAGGCCCACACAATACCCAACCCAGTTCTATTATACTGACAGCGGGCTGACCAGTCATGTTTCGTGCTTCTTACTTTATACCAAGTGCCAGTCAGTAAATCTGTATATGGGTTTGTCCAAAAACTTTTTGTTGCATATCAAATGATAAAAAAGTTTTTGAGTTTTTGAGGTTTTAGTATTAGATATGCAGGATCAGAACAAACCCTATGGCTAAGTTAACATGATTTCTGAATAGTCACAGATTTATGAAGTTTAATAAAACAAACCATAAATATATATGAACATCAAAAAATATTTACTCAACTAAATGTCTTTAGAACAAAACATGAAATGGACACTTCTTATTGTAATGTAGTGTTATCTTTCTTTCGCTCATGTTACTTTGGTCATGCAAGATGCAAAATATTCATACAAATGTCATTTCTGTTTGTCTGTTTATTGGGGTAATTCTGGTCAACCCTTCATAGTTCTTTTTTAAGACCTGAGATATCATGTCATAGGCCAACACAACACCCCACCGAGTCCTATTATACTGTCACCAGGCCGACTAGTCATGTTTCGTGGTTCTTACATTATACTGAGTGCCAGAGAAGCAGACCATTACCATTGTTAAAGTCTTTGGTGTGACTCAGCCAGGGATAAATGCCAATACCTCCCAGGCTCAGAGCGGGCACTTTACCAATCAGGGTACCAACCGAACTTCCATTTTCAAATTCCCTGTGTTTTCCCTGAGATTTCCCTGTCCCACAACAATTTTTCCTTGTGTCATATCTAGCAAGTTGTTCAGATTTAAAAGCCTCTGCAGGCAGAAAGAATTTGGACAACCCAATAACTAAATCGTATCCCTAATATCTTGAGAATTAGAAATTTCAGAACTTGGCC
The DNA here is from genome assembly GCA_936440205.1 of Lepidonotus clava. Classification (NCBI taxonomy): domain Eukaryota; kingdom Metazoa; phylum Annelida; class Polychaeta; order Phyllodocida; family Polynoidae; genus Lepidonotus; species Lepidonotus clava. Next base: position 15,995,404 of record OW387138.1, read on the forward strand.
AAATGAGATTCCCTGTGTTTTTCCTGTGTTGTGTAAATGAAATTCCCTGTGTTTTCCCCAAATTTGCAAATTCCCTGTGTTTTCCCTGTCAGGGAATTTTTTTGTCAATTTTCCCTGTTTTCCCTGTGTGGTTGGTACCCTGACCAATTGAGCTACCGAGTCTGGTCTCCCCATTTGTCGCCTTCTACGAACAGCAAGGGGTTGCTGGGGACACATTCTTCCCAGGAGGCTCCCAAAGGAACCCCCACCCCGGATCCCCACGGGGTAGAAAGAATACACTAAAATGCGACTACAATAACAAATAATCTGATGATTCTCAAACATTCCTGTAACAATTATAACATTATTATTGTACTAACAAAATTATACTTGTAAGAAAAACATAAAAAAGAAACACGAAATCTGAATTATGAAAACAATCAATACTCCTTACATGATATCATGTTAATAAAAATATGAATAAGTATATCTAAAAATATAAGTAAATCAGCCAATCAATGAAAAAGCTGCACTGTTGACGTACCTGTACCAGTAGGTGAGTGTCATCATGACGTAGAACGAAGCCAAGAAGAACATGAAGTGGAAGAAGCTGTAACTGTAGGCTACTCCTTCATCCTCATTATCCCAAACCTTCTGACCCTTTGAGTCCTCTCCATCGCCTGGAGAAGAACCTACAGACAAAAGATTACACCACGATCATACATCTTCTTTACACTTAAGGTAAATTCTCATATTCAGTTCCAATCACATTCACAGAGCTTTACAAATCATTGCTTTATTTTTACTTTTTAACTTCCAATTAATTTTCTTAATCTATTCTTCTCTTTTAATAAAATTTGAAAATGGACAGTAAAATAGTGAGAAATGTATCTTTTGATAGTAAGATTTAACAGGGTTGCCACAGTGCACCAAAGTCACATGCACTTGTGTAGAAGGTTCTATTTTATAGGAAAGGTGTTAGGTGTGGTTAACTGGGGATACACCAGGTGGTGACATTGTATGCTTATAAGTTTCTGACTGTCATGTAATTAAGTCCTGATTTTGTGGGGTAATTTAATGTCTGGCCAATCGTACTGGGTCCTATCCAGATTACACAAGGTGCTGCTTTTTAGCTGTGGGTAATCGTATCTGCAATATGATTTAAGAGAAACCCACCACCAGGTTCAATACCCTTCTCATTTCGAAGAGTGGCAAGGGGTCTTTTATTTGCAATATCCCCTAGAAAGGACACCACACAATTGGTCTTTGACGACTCTGTTGGGAACACAGCTGAAACTTTTAAGTGATATAGTTGTGGCTTTGTAGGAATAAGCCTAATTTGTTGCAACACCAGTCTCAGATTTGCCCTTTATAGAGGCAGTTACAAGCACAGTTTTTGAATATATTTTTGAAAATAAGTGTTACTTCTGAACACACTGTTAAGCCTACAGAAAACCCAAAACAAAATTGTTAGTAATGGCAGGCATAAAAGCCAGGGTCATGAAAAAAAGGTCCCTTTAAGAGGTTGCACTTAAAGGTCGGATAAGGGAAAAAAAGGTGATTCAAAAATCATAGTTTTAAATATTTTCATGATGAAATTAGACCAAAACCATGTTTCATTTTGCTTGGTCTACTACCTTTGAAGGATTCAACGCTAATTTCACTTGTGGAATGAAATAAATAACATCCTGTCTATGGCTGCAGGCAAGGTTGGATGTTTATGGTTGTTTACCCACTTTCAATTGGTTTGAACAGTATCTGGTGTTAAGAATTCTAAGGAGGCTCTAGAAATGACCACTCTTATTTCAAAATCGGATCAGCAACAAGCTAGCACTTCAAAACCTTTATTTCTTTGAAACCTCACTTTTGTTTTATGAGAATGCTTTCCCCAATGATTAGGTCAGAATATTTTGGAATCCAAAAATGGTATATATTACCCTTGAAATGCATAATTTTTGATAGATTCACAAAAACTGTCCAGATTCTGCATGAATTTTTTGTCCTTTTAACAAATGTTGAAACTTATTGGCGACTTGAACTGAAGAAAAGGTCATTAAAGGTCGGTGACAGGAAAATGAAGGCTGTAAGGGTCCAAGAGGGCAAAAAAAGGTTTTAAAGGTCCAACTTTGAGGCCTGTAATGGTTTGAAGGTTAGTGCACATTAGAAAGTGAAGTGTCGAAGGGGGAAAGAGACTAGGAAAACATGCAATGTCACTAAAAGAATTTTTTTTCCCCTATTTGTGTTTGTTAACATGGAAAAATGCCAGCATTAAGGGTAAGCTTTTTGTTTGTTTTTTGGGCTAAGTTTAACATTCGTCAAGGTGATGCTTTTTAGCTGTGGGTGATTGCATCTGGGATATGATTTAGGAGAAACCCACCACCAGATGTGATACCCTACTCATTTTGAAGAGTGGCAAGGGGTAAGCAAAAATTATGAGATAGATTTATAGTAAGAGAATGTAAAAATTAAAAAATCACCATTTTCTAGGGACATTTTTATTTTGATTTACATGTTTTTACTATCTCCTTCAGCTAACATGGACAGGTTTGCTCTAGAGTAAGATAGGGTTCCTGATTTTTCAAATTTCTTTGCTAAGGGTTAACAAGCGATGAACTCACATGATTTACTAAAATAAAATCAGTACAATCTAGTCAAATATACTCACTAGTTTGAGCTTCCTCACTTCCTTGCATAGTCAGTTTCCCTATCTTGCTACTGGCACTCGTTCGAAGGCTATAAACAAAGATTAATAGTATGACACTGACTAAAGAAAGCACACATAGGAATGAAATAAAACCATTGATTATTGATTGAACGGATGCATTCTAGTGCATATAGTTTACCACAAAATGCTAACCAGAACAGCGTTATCAATTGAATAATGAAAAATAAAAAAATGGATCTGAGTACATTTTTCACATGAAAATATGGACAATCCAATGGAAAGGTCCATTTTTTTTCAGAACTGACCATATGTAACATAAATCCCAAAATTATTAACTAAAAAATGTTACATTTGTTTTCAGCAAATTAGCTCTGCAATGTCAAAATACAGCCTTGGAACACTGAAACAAGGGAAGTCATTTTTTCTATGCATCCAGTCAATGCTGACAGATCCTAAATATTCATTACTTATAATGGGAGGAAGGACAGAAAGGTACTCAACATTTTCATATAGGTACATCCAATTAAACATGCATATATATGTACAGTGTTTTTCATCATTTTATCTTTAACTTAATAAAGCTACAATGAGTTGAGTGTATTATTTTTGCATCATCATTAGAATGGGAAATTGACCTCCTTATCTATGCTGCAACAAATAGGACGTCTCAAGTTACTAAATCTTTTGATGATCTCTTAAACAAAATGTAGCCAAAAGTAGTTTATACAAGTTGCACCGTAAAAGTTGAACAATAGCAGAACAAAGAGACAAAACTAACCTGGCATAGAGGATACCGATCAGGAAGGGGATTAAGTTGACGTAAGTCTCCCAGTCGACACGTACATTGCCCTTGATATCGCCGTTGGGCATGCCTGTTCTGTTTAATGTTGGTTTGCCATATGGGTTGCAATCTAAATCTAACAGAGAAAGGGTGATAGACTATATTAATTTTCTTTTCATTCTGGCTGTCATCAGATTATTAGGGGGGACACTTCCAGTATCTGGGCCCCCGTCCTCGCCGGCAGGCGGACCCCGCCTGCCGGCCCCGCCTGCCGCCCGCACGTTTTTCGTAGGCTGGCCCGAGATTCGAACCCGGGGCCCCTCGCGCGACGTGCGGCAACCTTCACCGCTCGGCCATTGCGGCATCACTTGATTGTATTGTCATTCTAATAAACTTATCTATGGAAGGAAGTGGGTGTGGGCGTGGTTGGGGGAGGGGGTGGGGATGGGATTCTAGGGGTTTCCCCATTGTTTCGTTGTTAGACTGACGTCAGTTTAGACAGTTAGTGGCGGATTTTTTCAAATGATCTGAGTGAGTTTCAAGTGGAAAGTGGCCCATTTGAACATGTCTAACAAGGAAAATGAAGGGGGAAACCCCACAAAAGGGTGAAAAGAAAATTGACGACTAGAGAAAAACCAGCAAAAGTTTCCAAGGAGGCCTTCAGGTATGTGAATGTGGCCCACCTCTGTGAAGATAGAGCAGTGCTTTATGATTTCCTCAGGGAAAAGAGAGTGATTCATAACTTAGGACCCAATTGCCCAGTATGTGTGACAGGCAATTTCAAGCTGGCTGATGATCCAGAGAAAGGAGATGGATATATTTGGAGATGTGGGGCAAAAAAGTGTAGGAGAAAATTGAGTTTTAGGCATGATTCCTGGTTTTCTGGAAGCAAATTAAGCATACCAGTGATAGTGGAACTGACCTACTGTTGGACCCAACGTTACCCCGCTTACATTCTGAAACATGAACTTGGAGTTTCGCCTACGACCCTTGTTGACTGGAACAACTTTTGTAGGGAGGTGTGCAGTGTTATACGCTCAAAAGAAGAGCTAATTGGGGGAGAAGGATTTGAGATTGAAATTGATGAAAGTAAGTTTGGAAAGCGGAAGTATAACAAAGGCAAGAAAGTTGACGGTGTGTGGGTCTTCGGTGGTTGGCAGCGCAACACTGAGAGGGGTTTCATGGAGGTTGTGGAGAAACACGATGCTGCAACCCTGATTCCGATCATTCAGAGGTGGGTGAAGCCAGGGACCAAAATCCACTCTGACTGCTGGGGGGCCTACTTTTCACTAAGTGACCTTGGCTATAAACATGTGACGGTCAACAACAGCAAAGAGTTCTACAACAAGGAGATCAATGCATGCACGAATATGATTGAGAGTTGTTGGAGGGCTGTGAAGGGCTCACTACCAAGGTACGGCACTACAAAAGAGCTCTACCAGTCGTACATCGATGAATACCTGGTGCGCCGTTCCATTCTACGCAGTAAAGGGGACAAGTTCTTGGCCTTTCTTGACCTTCTCAGTAGAGTGTATGCCCATGGAAATCCAATGCCAATACACACTGACCCACTACACGAGATCCAGAACGTGTCAGAATCGGCTGAGGTGGATACAAGCGTGTTCAATGTCAGCGATGACTTGTTCGCCTAATACGGTAGGCTAAAATATTATGTTATCATTACGTTTCATTTAGGTTTTAAAGTTTGTAACCTTCTGGAAGTGGGGGAAAACCCCCTGCACCCCCCCTTATTTTTTTAACCTTCTAAAGGCGGGGGGAAACCCCCCACACCCCCCTTATTTTTTTAACCTTCTAAAGGCGGGGCGAGACCCTCCGCACCCCCCTCTTTTTTTAACCTTCTAAAGGCGGGGGGAAACCCCCCGCACCCCCTCTTTTTTTAACCTTCTAAAGGCGGGGGGAGACCCCCCGCACCCCCCTCTTTTTTTAACCTTCTAAAGGTGGGGGGAAACCCCCACACCCCCTTATTTTTTTAACCTTCTAAAGGCGGGGGGAAATCCCCCGCACCCCCTCATTTTTTAACCTTCTAAAGTCGGGGGGAAACCCCCCACACACCCCTTATTTTTTTAACCTTCTACAGGCGGGGGGAAACCCCCCGCACCCCCTCTTTTTTGAACCTTCTAAAGGTGGGGGGAAACCCCCCACACCCCCCTTATTAATAAATTATGTAACCTACTTTTTTTTAACCTTCTAAAGGCAGGGAGGACTAACCGTAACCCTAATTAGAAAGGTATGAAAGGGGCAGTAACCCTACCCCTAACCCAAATAATTAGAACACAACTCTAACCCTAAATTAATAAATAATGTGTGGTAATACAATAAATTTCAATCTGAACCAATCCCCCAATTATAAAGAAAACCTGTACAAGAATGGCAAAGTTGGCTCAATGCTTACAACTATACAGAAACTGAAACTAGGAAAGTGCCTGGAGAGTGTCACTGGTTGGAGAGTGAGACTAGGCTGATGTCAGCCTCAGCCTAAGGAAGTGCTTGGAGAGTGAGCAAGATCGCTCCCAGTGTGGAAACACCATGTGGACTTATTCAGAATGTTGAGGGACTTTGAAGGTATTTATTGATTGTAAAGCATCATCATTTTGGTAGCCCTGCGGGGCAAGAATCTTGGGGAATCAGTTTCCAGGCTAGGTTTGTGTATAACTATTGTATATAGTCCTGTCAGGCCATAAACTCAGGAGATCGGCCCACTGTCAGGAGATCGGGAGGGGGCCCTTATACTTAGGAGAGAAGCGACGGACGTTCTGCAGTGAGTTGAGATGGTTGTTGTGCAGAGTGGCCGCCGAGGTGACGTTTTTCGTCGGCAGCACTGAGACTTGAACCCGGGACTGCTTGCACACACGGACATCGGAAGGGGGCCCCTATACTGTAATCTAGTGACGTTTTTCGTCGGCAGCACTGAGACTCGAACCCGGAACTGCTTGTACACACGGACATCGGAAGGGGGCCCCTATACTGTAATCTACCCTTATTAGGGCCCTCTGTGTCAAATTTAAGAAATGTCAATGTCTATGTTTCGTGTTTCAACAAAATAACTTAACCATTTGTGAGAGATCTGGTCTATATCTATTCATATTCATGTATACAAAGCAAGCAGGTAAGAAGTGAAATCTCTGGCTTCACTAAAAAAATTCGGGCTCCATTTGTCACCCTCTTTAGCATAGGTGCTAATGGGGAAAAAGGGCACATTAGCAAAATTTGAAGCATTGTGGCAAGAATATGGTCAATTCCAAACATTTTTCTCATTTATCTTGTGAGGACAGGCCCAATACTAAAGAAATTAAAGCAAAATTACCACCTGCTGCTATCCTACATGTTACCCATAACAAGGCTTCCATCCTCCATGACATCTCCATGCAGAATCACCAATCATAGTAGGGTAGGAAAATCTGCGTGTCCGCGTGTCCTCGACGACCAGAAAATCGTTGTGGACGACCAGAAAATGATTTCTAGTCGTCCTCCTGACGACCAGATATTTTTTAAAAATTACAGTATTTTCCCCCTTAAAAACCTACAATTTACTCATTTCTAAACTGTCCTAATAATCAGGACGACCTGTAACTACATGTGGACTACCAGGGTTTCATTATTGGTCGTCCTCGGACGACCAGAAAATTGGACGAATTTTCCTAGCCTGCATGATAGTGGGGCCAACCCTTATATACCCATCCCCTCAGTTTTATGACCCCTCTCTCTACACATTGCGGTCTGGACCCCTCAGCTTGTTTAGGCTGTATTCCATATACCAAAAGTGCTTTGACAATTTGATGCCGATAAAACTTCGGTAATGCCAATATATAATCGGTGGCAATGCCGATAAAATTTATCAGCATGTTGGTAAATTTTATCAGCTGATTTTGTATGGGCTGCTAGTATCGCCTTTTCGGCATCTGCATTTGTGTAAAATTATTAAAATGTTTAATATGGATTGTTGCCCACCGTCGGCGCCGATGGCTGACATCCATGCTGATTATGTGTGGGTATGCCTTGTCTGAGCAGAGTTGGCCGACGGCCATACTGACATCGGCACCAATTCCTTGCATGAACGGCACAAATTTTGTGGCTTAGCAGCTTGTGCAGTTGCTATCCTACAAAACGACGCTAAGTGACAAAGTTTTTTTTGGATAGTGTCTGTATGTAGGATAGTAACACCACATCCCAGCACGTTCTGTTGTAACTGGTGAACAGAGGCACTGGAACATTGATGCAGCTTGTGAGACCACACTCATGTGTCACTTCAGATTACATTGTTATTGCTATGGAGAGTAGCGGACGCATACATCACTGAGGAGTGACAGGATGGCACAATGCAGCCTAACTGTGGCTGGCTAAATTTGATGTATTATGGCTCATGCTGAATCGAGCAATCTAACTCAGATAAATTGAACAATTAGATAATATAGCTTTCCAATCATATCATAATCTTGTCAAAACATGATTTAAGAAAAATTTATTGTAAAGATTTTACCAAAATCTCTCTGGGGATTGAAGAAGAGCAAACTGCAAGCCATACTTTTTTCATGTAAAACAGGGAAACATAGATGTATATATTTTTTTTTTCTCCACCATTTCAAAGTCTGCAAAGTAGCTCAAGGGTACTTTGAAGAATCAATGGAGTCAAAGTTAAACTTTTGTTTGTTTGTTGGAGTAGTTTAATGTCCGGCCAACCCTTATGGGTTCTTTTCAGACTGCACAAGGTAATACTTTTCAGCTTATTTTATGCCACAAGGGCAGTGACCGAATATATGATATGGTTTAGGAGAAACCCACCACTGGGTGCATTCCCTACTCGTTGCGAAGAGTGGCAAGGGGTCTTTTGTGTGCAATGTCCCACAGAAAGGACACCACACATCTGGCCTTTAAGTGAGTGAGTGTTGGGTGTTTTACGCCGTACCGACAGCCAGGGTCATTTTCACGGCGAAAACCAGTTGGGACGAATTCTGTCTTTGGTGATCGAATCTATGAGATGAAGGTGACAGGGCAGGCAAACAGCAGGGGATCAAAACCCAGCGATCATTTTTGCTGTACCTCATCCCTTAATGAACCAAGCACTGACCGGGAATTGAACCCAAAAACCACTTGGTCAGTGCAGGGTCCCCCCTATCGTCGCCTCGTACGATCAGCAGGGGCTACTGAGGGCCTATTCTTACCCGGACCCCCACGGGGCTCTGGCCTTTAATGACCCTGTCGGGAGTACAGAGTGGCCCTTGTATCCCAGACTCTTGGATCCTTTCTTAGATTTTATCTTTCAGTTGGCATTCTCAGAGGAATTGCAGGATCTTTTTAATTTCGTTGTTAAACACGTCCTTTATTGATGTTCTGTTTTGGAGATGCTGCTTTGGACTATCATCCGTCTTGTTACACTTTAATATGATGTGCTCCACTTTGATGTTACACTGTTGACAAATTGGAGCATCTTCACCTTTCAAAAGGTGTTGATGTATCAGCCTGGTGTGGCCTATCCGAAGACGGGCCAGTTTCACTCAACGTTTAACAAATGAGACAAAATCAAAATGTGAATCCTAGACTTGTTGGTATTCAAGGACTGGATATCCACTATCAAATTACATATTGCATACTTCTTTCTACAATTTAACTTACCTGGGTTGTAGGTCAGGGCTGACCAGGTCAACCAGATGACATACACACTGATGAATGAGGCTTGAAGGAGACCGGACCGTGGCTGGGCTGGATGCAAAGAGAAACATAACTTTAATTAGTTGATCAAAATTAGGTGCAGAACTACCTGGGCCCTTGAGTACCAGCAATAGGTTATGAGTGTACCACATAAAGAACTCTTTTACCACTGGTACCTAAAATACCGTAAATCAGCTATTCATGGCGGGGAGAATTTTAAAAATCACCTCTGATATGGACACATCATAGAAAAGAGTAAAATATCTATAGCAATATAAAACAATACAACAGTTTCAACTTTTAGGTCAAATCAACCTCTTACTTGAAAAAGCATCTACAGCAATCTCTGGCTGACCATGCATCTCCCAAAAGATGCTAATAGACATAAACAAACTGCAACTTAACATTTCTTACTAGGGGAAATCAAAAGAGCAAATTAATTTTGAAAAGAGTAGAAAAAAATAACTCTGAGTGGTTGACCAACCTTCCTGGATCTTAGGCAGGATGGAGAGAACAGTCACAATGAAACAAAGGATCAGGTTGAAGCTGACGAAGAATTTTGGCAGTGTGCAGTTGTCCGGCTTATAGGAACACAAAGGTTGAGTTCATTATTCACAAAAACTGCAAAACTAGGATGGCTGAGGGTTCATGAAAAATATCTGCTCTAACACATAATGCTGCTGAAATAAAAAGGTCATTAATGTCAAAATACATTGTGGAAGGAGACGTGGCAGGGTAGCTCACAATTATTTTTTTTCTAAACATCTGGGATATACATATTTGAGAAGATGATTGTCATCTATACTCAACCACATCCCATATTGGAGAAATTTATTACAATAAATGTCATAATACATTGATACAGTATGATGACTAGTGCTTATTCAGAGTGGTGTGTATATTGACAGGTGTGATGGGAAGTGGGGTTTGGTTCCTTTTCCGTGTTGGGGTCGGCCTCTAGTTGGGTCCAACCATTCTCCCCGGTACAAGTGAACGGACACTCAGGCACTCGCTTAAGTTCTTGGCAGGGTTGCAGAGCTGCAGACCGGGCATGGGGGCATCGAGTGAGTGGCCACATTTCCCAGAGTTATGCCTGGTGCACGAGGGTGGTTGGAAATCAGGATGATCCTAGGGTGTGTCTGGTTCGGGTTTAATGGTTTGGGATCAAGAGTGATTGAGTGTGAGTGTCGGGTGTTTTAAGCGTAAGGACAGCCAGGGTAATTTTCATGACATGGTGAAAACAAGTTGCAACGAATTCTGTCTTTGGTGATTGTATCTATGAGATGAAGGTAACAGGTGGGCAAACAACAGAGATTAAAACCTGGAAATCTTTTTTGCTGCCCCAAACTTGAGAAACTCTATCAAATATGATATATGAGTTAATAAGGTTTTGGAATATAAGTTTTTGCAATATAACAACTATTATGAGTGATACAAGCAAAAATGTACTTTCCTCCCATAGACACCCATAGTAAGGTATTATACCCCTGTCTTAGCAAGCTGCGCAGTGTACATGCACATGAACAAAATGGCACGATTGCCCTTAATATACATGATGTTATCACAAGGTTATCAGTTGTAACAACAGTTTTTATTCTTACTCTGCCTTGTCCAGTGTAGTAGATGTAGATCACTACACACAGTGTGATGGCCAGCGCGAAGGTCAGAATGGTAAACAGCAGCAAGCCTGAAAGTCAAATTATCACTCTATATAGTGTGTGTTAAATAACATAGACAATTGGTCAATACCTAGGGTATTAGGGTATTTATGAAAAGCCTTTCCAGAAATGAAAAAAAAAACACTCTTTTTTGAGCATGTTTTGTGAACAGTATAATCCCTCAGAATAATTTTTACAAAAAAAATGAAGATTATTGGTTGCTCTGCTTTTATTGTCTAGAGTGCTTTTGTATCTAAATTAATGTAGGTAAATTGCCATGCGAAAGCAGCTCTAACTTATACTGGAAACGAACTTCATATTCGGACAACATATTGACGTGTTTTTGCCCGAACTTTGCCTGTGATTGGTTTGTACTGACAACCAGGGTCATTTTCACAGTGAAAACAAATTAGGACAAATTCTTACTTTTCAGACATGTTTTGACTTGGTCCGTCTTTGGTGATTGTGTCTATGAGATGGGTGTGACAGGGTGGGCAACCAGCAAGGATTAAGGAGGGGGGGGGGGTTTGCACAAAGAACAAGGACAAATTGTGCACATATCAGGTGCACACCTTCAAAAATCACTTGCCCAGCCGCTACAATGTATGCATTGGGCAAAGCTTAATTTTGAACCCTGATGTATGTTAGGCAATTTTGTTTATCATTGTTATATATTCGCCTATGATAAATTGATTTTCAAACAGCTTGGAAATATTCAATGTATATTTATATGAATGTAAAAAATAGTTATCTCTAGTTCCTTATGTCTAATTAGAAATAGTGATATGATAAGTGAAAATTCCTATATCAAATTAAAGCCTTATGATTTGTCAATATATTACCAACCATGCATCCCGATCAAGGTTAACCTGGAAGTAGAACTGAGAAAAGATGGCTATCCGTGGTTGGGTGAACTATATCTGAATGAAGAACTTAAACACTTACCAACATACCAGCACATTGACTGGCTCTCATCATAGTTGGACACCCATTTCTTGTTCCACGCATATGCGAAGTCAGCGATTAGGATGAGCTGGATGAGGAGGAAGAAGAATGCTCCGATCATCCCGATGATCATCATGGCTTAAAAATTAATAGATTAATGACAATCTCACACAGCCATGTTTATTTGTGCAATGGTCATATTCTTTGCTTCAGCAATGTATGAAATATTAACTGTTTTCCTTGATAAGCTGGATATTAGGACATCACTAAAACTTTCAAATCAAATATAGTTTTAATTTTCTTTCAAATCAAATATAGTTTTAATGTTCTATGTACAAATTAAAAGTATTAACATATTTACATGGATAGTCATTTGTTTCCATGGCTCTACAAAAATTGAACATTAATCAAAATAATTAATGAGTGGAGAAATCTCATACTGTATGGAGACTGCCCAAAGCAACAGTGGACAAATTTCTTAAAAACCAAGGACCAGTTGACCAGCTGGGTCCCTAGCTTTTAAAATCTAGAAGCCTTCAAACAAATCTAGGGGCCCTCAGTCAGAGCCCTTAAATCATATAGGTGTATTCCTTTATCTTTATTTTACTAACAAAAATAAGATCAAACAGCATGATTTTTTTTTCCAATTTCCAGAGCTACATCTTACAGAGTAAGGTTTTTGCTTGAATTTAAAACTTAATTCAACCAGTTCACATAACCTTTATTTTGAAATTTAAAGAAGTAAGAACAGAGGCCAACATACCTTGGGCAAATGCTCCTCTTGGAATGAAGAACGCTCCAACTACAATGCCAACAAGGGCCAAGAACTTGAAGAACCAGAACCTTAAAAAATAGTAATTTTTGGTTAATCAGACGATTGTGAGGGTGGTAATATGTGATTTGTTTGTTGTTGGCTTAGTTTCATGTCCCACCAACCCTTTAGTTTGTTTTACCAGACCGCACAAGGTAAAGCTTTGCAGCTTGTTTTACGCCACATGGGCGGTGATCAAATCTATGAGAAGAGGTACTTATTTGTAACAGTGGGACCCAATGCCCTCCATATAGTACTGCCACAGTGAAATATCATGTCACAGGCCCACACAATATCCCACCCAGTCACATTATACTGACATCAGGTCGACCAATCATGTGTCGTGATTCTAGCTTTATACCAAGTGCCAGGCCAGCAGTGACCACTGCCATTGTTAAACAGGGTTCCCATGCATTTTAGAAAATCAATTTAAGACCCTTTTAAGATCAAGATTCCGACAAATTAAGGCCATCAACCATTGGTAAAGAAAAATTTGACAACAAATAGTATGATTTGAATTTGAATTATATGTGTACTCTTTTGGAATTCTGATGAAGGATGTAACTATTCGAAACATGTTAATTGACCAACTTTGAATGTCTACAATAAATTTCAAAGTCTACAACATGCTGTCGTTGAGTTAGATGTTCTTCACATTATTTTATTATTCTTTTGTAAGTGGGATTTGGAATTTTCATGGTTACTTCATTTTGACTTCTCAACAAAATCAATTTAAGAACTTTTTAAGACCTCTAGCTCCAAAACTGTCAAATTTAAGACCTTTTTAAGGCCTTAAGGGCGAGGGAGAGGGAGAGGGAGAGGGAGAGAGATTTATCAGAGTATCGACGTTATTGACTGGACGGTTATTGGAGAACAACAACACCGGCATATTTTCAATATGACCGCCCCCAGTGGAAGAAGGGGGTATTCCTGACCTATTTACAGTCTATTTTCAGAATATCGTTATGTATCCGATCAATCTCTAATCATAATTTGGTCGATATGACAAATTTCGAATCCCATAAAGATTCTATGTTCAAACCTACACTCTTTGAATTACTGTATCCCCCTGGTGAGAGATCGAAGAACCAGCATATTTTCAATATTGCCGCCCCCATGGGGGAAGGGGGTGTTCCAGACCTAGTTTCAGTCTATTTTTAGAATATTATTATGACATCATCTCATCAATCTCCAATCATGTTTTGGTCCCTACAGATCTTTTTCACTCTCCATACTAAGTCTATGGGAAAACCTACAATCTCCAAACACAGTCGCGTTAGTAGCTATATGCACAGTGTCCCCCACTCTGCTGGTTATCAGTGAATCCTGTTTTAGACTTAGACAGAATTATGCTGGTTTTAGCCGTTTGGAGCAAGTGCTAACTCCGATTTATCGGACTATTGACGTTATCGACTTGACGAGAATGGAGAATAATGATACATTTCCTGACTTTCATTTACATTACAGTTTTTGTTGCTTCGCTTTGAGATTTATCTAAGACAAATGTTTTTATGTTGGTCAAAGCAATAAAGGCCCTGCATAATACTTCTTTCTTTCCACATTTCAACCTGAGATTGATATAATTGTTCATTTAATGTTTTTTTCTTATGTATTAGTTCCATTGAAATTGATATACTCTTAATAATATTCTTACTAAAATGAGTTACTTTTCCAAAAATTGAGTTAGATTAAGAGTCTTACCCATTTTGAATCATGGCTCGAGGATCCTTTGAAGTCTTCACATTGATCATTATGATCATGAATAGAAAAAAGAAGCATGCCATGGCAAAGCAGACACGGTAGACCGCCTCGTAGCCCACCACCAGCTTACAGTCGAAGAGTGGATCTGTCTCCCCAATCAAGTAGTCAAAGCCTTTACATAAACCAGGAATCTAGAAATAATGAAGTTTTCTTTATTTCAGTTTGAAACAATATTCAAACAGAATTAATCCTAAAGTCAAGCAAGCTGTGAGGGATTTGAAATCTGTTTCAACTTGTAGTAATCAGGCATGATGGTCATTGAAACTATTGAATGATATTAAGATTAGTTCAACACTAGAAATTCAGAGAAAATTGGCTTAACATTTCATTCTATGATTTGTTTGTTGTTTGTTGGGTATGTTTAACGTCCGGCCAACCCTTTCTGGGTTTTTATACCAGACTGCAAGATTCATTCTATGATGAAGAAATTTTAACCGAATATGGTCAACAGTACTGTATCTCACTTAAGAATTTGAAAACATTACCATGAGAGTGAGATGAGATTATAGGCTCACATTTTTCCGGGTATGATGTTAATTCTAGGGGATGTATGAGGCAGAAGATAAAAAAGATTTTGTTTGCATAATTTTGAATTATTTTCTGGCCACCCGGAAATATAAGTTCAAATAATGAATTAATGTTGAACATATAGTGCTAATTTTAATCAACTCACTGCAGTATAAAAACAAAGAGAACATTTTAGAAAATTCAGTTAAGTATGATGGAGCTAATATATGGAGTGAAAATTATAAATCACTACTGTATGTTATGTATAAAACATCAACATTGCATCTGACATTAAAAAGCTTCTTTTGATATTGGTTATGCCTAATAACATTCTTCAGGGTAACTGAAGAACTTGGTCCACAGCAGAAATCAGTCAAGGAGCACTTAGATTACAGCACTCTGCCACTTTGAGGCTTGCTTTATGGCAAATCATGTCTGCACTGTAGCTGCCACAGGGTCCAGCCACGACCAGTCCTGCACAACCAACCACAACTGCAGGACTATTTTTAGACTGACGAGCGTAGTGATACTATCATGCCGGTGTAAAGTATAGGACCTACATAGCAGAGAGTACTCTCTCAGACTTTTTTTCTGGAGCGGAGGTGTGAGCACCGCAGAGTGAAATTACAGCTCGTTAATCTAGGTCTATTTAGTATACATTTAGATATATTGCAGGTATTCCGAAGACCGTTTTTTTAAAGAATATTTTTGATAATATTCTAAGGGATACAACTTTCAGATGTGGTGATAATACCAAAAATATATAGCGAGCCTCCTGCCTGATAGGTAAAAGGTGACAAATAGTGCACTAAACTGTCATGAAAATTACGTGATTTTTCGGCCCAAAATCTCAAGCGAACTGAGTTCTCCAGCAGACTTGAGTTCACCAGTTTGTATCATTCATTAGAAACATCATTTTCAACAATATATTCAAAACGATATGTTACATACCGCTTACCTTTGCTAGTGTATCTGCAAATTGAGGCAATTGCATAATAATGGCTACAATAGTGCCAAACAGTAGGAAGACTGCATAGGCGATGCGACTAGCTGTTGAGTTTTTGCAGTCCGGACAGCAAGCACAGCAGAGGCTGCATGCTGCACTACCAAAACAGCAGGCAACCTGTAAAAAGAGACAGAAATTAGTTCAAGCTTTACTCATTGCAGATAGGTCAATAACCATAATTGTGATGTAGAGACGAAGCAATTGGTGTGGTTGATATTTTCAACTTATGGCCACCACTGCATTATGTATGACCATAAAACCATTTCAAATTTAAAAAGTAGACTGGTCACCCTGTCGAATTAAAGAACCATATCGGAATGACATGTCAATAATATCTTTTAAATATTCCCTGTGCCATGTCATGGGGCTATTTAAATGAGGGCCAACTGGTAGGACTTCTCCCTAGGCCTCTGATATGTGGCCAGGAGAGGTATGGAGTGGACAGGGGGTGACTGGAAGGACTTCTCCCTTTGATATGTGGTGGGGAGATGGGGGCTGACAGGTAGGACTTCTCCCTAGGCCTCTGATATGTGGCCGGGAAAGGTATGGAGTGGACAGGGGGTGACTGGTAGGACTTCTCCCTTTGCTATGTGGTGGGGAGATGGGGCCTGACAGGTAGGACTTCTCCCTAGGCCTCTGATATGTGGCCAAAAGGTATGGAGTGGACAGGGGGTGAATGGTAGGACTTCTCCCTTTGATATTTGGTTGGGCGATGGGGGCTGACAGGTAGGACTCCCCACTTGGATATGTGGCCGGGAGAAGGGAGGAGGGGATTTGGGTGACTTTTAGGACTTCTTTGATTTTTGGCTGGGAGATTTGTTTGTTGGGGTAGTTTAATGTCCAGTCAAATGGCTGGGAGAGGTATGGAGTGGACAGGGGGTGACTGTTAGGACATATCCTTTTGATATGTGGCGGGAGAGGTGTGGAATGGAGAGGGGGTGACTAACAGGACTTCTTTGTATGGCCAGTAGGGGTATGTATGGGGTACAGTGGTTGCATTATCGGGAAAATGCATCATTTGGGACTGGGTTTTTGGGTGGTCTCCTTGTGAGACTCTAAATCAAAGTTCATGAAAATACTGAATTTTGAGTAATGAACTACATTTTGTGATACATTTTATTCAAAAGTTAGCATGGTGACCCCCTATTTTTTCATCATTTCTGGTATGTGCAGACCCTTATCTCCCATTTCCCAAAATCTAAAGGAAATTTCAACTTTAGAACTATAATGGAGCAATTGTCTTTAAATTGTTTTATAACAAGATACTTTTTTAGCTCTTAATACACCTCCCAGGTGGTGCCCTGAACATGCCCCGGTACCTTTAATGGATGCAGTGGAATTACATCTGTTAATTTACTAAATAATATTGTTTGCTTGTTGGGGTAGTTTAATGTCTTGCCAACTCTTCAGGATTTTTTCAAACTGCACAAGGTAATGCTTTTTAGTCACATGGGCAGTGACCAGATCTAGGAGATGAGGTGCCTATTTGTAGCAGTGGGACCCAGTGCCTTCTTTATATTGCTGCCTCACTGAGATATCATAGGCCCACACGATATCCCACCCAGGCTGACCAGTCATTCTTTGTGGTTATTACTTCAAACAGGGTACCAACCAAAGTTCCATTTTCAAATTCCCTGTGTTTTCCCTGAGGTTTCCCTGTCCTACTGCAATTTTTGTGTGATATCTAGCAAAACATTTGGACAACCCAACAAAAGTTGATTCCCTGATATCTCGAGAATCCAGGAAGTCCACCCATGGGGATCTGGGGTGGGGGTTCCTTCGGAAGCCTCCTTGGAAGAATGTGTCCGCTACAGCCCCTTGCTGTTCGCAGAAGGCAAAAAATGGGGAGACCAAACTCAGTAGCTCAATTGGAAGAGTGCCTGCTTTGAGTCTTGGAGGTCTTGAGATTTATCCCTGGCCAAGTCATACCAAAGACACCAGGCAAAATCAAAGCAAACACTTACCGCGCCAGCCAGAGATCCAACTATGCAGCCCATGATGGACTCTTGATATCAAAACTATCTTTAGGTTGTACTTCTTCTTCCAAATAGCTGATTTATGATATTCTCTGCTCCTGCAGGCTAATTTCCACAAATAACATACTGGAAAAACAGGAAATACAGGAAACATATGAATATTTGCTTTATGCCCACCTGAAAAAATTATTTTTTCAAATCAACTTAAAAAATATTAGATATACACAAATATAAATTAAAAATACTGAATAGTTTTTCATCATGTCAATTAGAAAATAAAGGATTTTTCATTCATCATGACATTATTTATTTTAATAATGTCATGATGAATGAAAAATCCTATGGTTAAAGGGTTCCTTACACAAACATTTTCAAAGGCTTATTTTGTATTTAATCAACTTCCCTTTGGAAAATATGATATGAAAAAGTAGGTACGATTCACGACTTCCATACATCCGCCATATTGGGGTATCCCAGGGAATTCCATACCTCAAAACGAGGCAAACTGACCACTACATTCATGGTCAATGTAAAGTATACCTGGGATAATAGGGCAGAATTTATCTTCATAAAGAACCAAAACTAGATATGACACTTGGTCCACACTGATGTTGTAGAACTATTGTTGGTGTAAAGGCCATTAAACAAATATAGTAATATGCATGAATATTAACGAATTTATCACTGTTTCTGTTACATGAGATTATAGAGAAAAAATTAATCTGATGTTTTGAAGCCACTATCCTAAGTCACATACTCTTATATTTGTGTTTACATTTAAGCAAACCACATATTAGTTCTTGTCCTTGTTCCTACAGTCCTGAACAGTAATATGGTAACACCTATTGGTGTGAAGTTTTGCCCATTCGCAGAGTTTGCCCTATTTGCATGGTTATAATTAGACTGGCTTTAACACCTCCCCTGCACTTCGCCTCGTTCTGAGGTGAGAACGACAGTGGTGCCCGCGCCCCGTGCAAGTAGTGAATAGGTACTGGTTGCAATTAAATGTACAACTTTGATCAATTATATGAAATTAATCAATATGATAGAAAGAATACTATATATGACTTTTGGTTACTGAACTGATTATTTATAGGTTGAGTAACCAAAGGTCGTATATGACAGTTACTTTCAGTTTTGCCATTAAAGACCTCATTCAAATGATCTACTTTTGATTTGATATCATGAAATGGATATGACTGTATTGTCTTTAACTATAAATCATTATTAATTTTTATGATTCTTCAGTCAAGAGGGTTTCATTGATATGCATTTAATCAATTATAATGCTTTCTAGATACGACCTTTGGTTATTAACATTATTTCACATTTTCTCTGAAAGATTGAGTAACCAAAGGTTGTAATTGTATAGGCATTAATTCCATTTAATGTTATCGTGGTTACTCAGGGATATTCCTAGAAATTCTTTTGAAGTATCAAAAGGCCCATCGGGAAAATTTCTAATGGGCCATTTTCTGGATATATGTGGGCATTTAGACCATTATTTTCCATTTTTGAAAAATATATTTGCGGGAATGGCGCCTTCAATGTTAACACAGTGCGGGAATAAAATTCCTGGTCAGGGCCCAACAATAAGCATTGTCCGCCTGCCCGGGGCAGGTAAAATTTGTGGTGGGGCAGGTAAAAGTTGATATCCACCTGCCCGAAGGGCAGGTAACATTTTTGTGATATTGTAATAATCAAGTAAAGAGGGGCAAGTGAATTATTGGCTGGGGCAGGTTAAACCTGACTTGTACCTGCCCAGTCGGCAGGTAAGTTAAAACCCTAAATGTTGAGCCCTGCTGGTGTGGGAATGGCCCATCCCGCAGGCCTAGGGAGATCCCTGGTTACTTTAATATCCAACATTTTTGTCTCCAAACCCATTATTATGTTCACAATGTAATTCCCGTTCAATCAAAGTAAATTTAGAAAGAATTAATAAAATATCTCAACTTTTACTGAGAGTTAAAGTAATACAAACTTCTATATTTCTCATTTCCCAATATCCAAATTTTTCATATATGACCTTTGGTTACTCAGCCAACAATGTGACATGGGTCTAAACTGAGATATATGGACAGGCAGGGATCTCCCTATGCCTGCGGGATGGGCCATTCCCGCACATCAAATTTAATTCCCGCACAGATTACAAATGATGTTTGAATTATCAAATAAACCTGAAATGGTACTTAAAGGAAACCTTGCACATAAATTCACAAAGTGCTATTTTTTGTGTAACAACCTTGACATAAGTATTCTGAAAATATGTCAAAAGTAAAGATTTGAAAATGTTGAGGTCTAAGGGAGTTATTCAGGAAAAGAATTTATTTTTGGGAATCCCCTGAATGTTGAGCTACTCAGTACTCCCCTTGCTACGTCACTACTAAGGAATTCCCTCTAAAGTAATTTTGGGATTCCCTGATTAATAAATGGTTGTAGATGAATATATATTTTAATTTATTATGAGTTGCATTGGGCCAAATATATATAATTTGGGTCAGAGAGTATAACCCTTATTAGAAATTCTACAGGGATGGGGATTCCTTTCTAAGGTCAGAGGGGATTCCCCAGGATCTCCCCTTGCTACGTCATTAATTAGGGGATTTCCCTTAAAAAATGAATAAAAACCAAGTTTTTTTAATGTCCCATAAGTGTGTTTAAACTAAATATTTTACTTCCATTTTTCTCACATTGATAGTACAAGTTGTGAAGAACATGCTGAATTGAATTCATTGAAAAATAACTATGCTGCAGTTATGTGCAAGGTTTCCTTTAAGCCCTTGCGGGTAAACAGAAGTGCATCTAAAAAATCGTTCATCATAGGCAAACTGAAAAATCAGAAGTACATAAAATCACCATTTATTTGGGGAACAACTCTTTGGGATAAACTTGATAGCGAAACTCAACACTCACCGGGAAAATGGATGTTTAAACATAAAATTTGTAAAAACTTTGCAAACTATGTTGACAATTTTTAAATCATGGACTGATGTCTGAAATTTGTTTGTTGGGGTAGTTTAACGTCCGGCCAACCCCCATGGGTTCTTTCCAGACTGCACAAGGTAATACTTTTCAGCTTATTTTACGCCACAAGGGCGGTGACCGAATACATGATATGGTTTAGGAGAAACCCGCCACCGGGTGCGATACCCTACTCGTTGCGAAGAGTGGCAAGGGGTCTTTAGTGTGCAATGTCCCATAGAAAGGACACCACACACCCGGCCTTTGATGACCCTGTCGGGAGCACAGGGTGGCCCCTGGATCCAAGACTCTTGGATCCTTTCTTAGATTTTATCTATCAGTTGGCATTCTCGAAGGAATTGCAGGATCTTTTTACTTCCGTTGTTGTTAAACACGTCCTTCATCGATGTTCTGTTTTGGAGATGCCGCTTGCGACTATCATCCGTCTTCTTACACTTCAATATGATGTGCTCCACCGTTAGTTTGGTGTTACACTGTTGACAAATAGGAGCACCTTCACCTTTCAACAGGTGTTCATGTGTCAGCCTGGTGTGGCCCATCCGAAGACGGGCCAGTTTCACCTGTTCTGACCTTGTCAGGCACTCTCTTTTGCTTTTGTCACTTTTCTCTTTTAATTTGGGTTGGACAGAGTGTAGAAGATTGTTCTCCTGTTTGTTCCAGTCGCTTTGCCACTTAGACCGCAAATGTGTTTTGCTTAGTGGCAGTAAGTCTGTGTGTGGGATTCTAGCAACCTCAGGATCTAGGGCCAAGGCCCCCTTGGCTGCTTGGTCTGCCTTTTCATTACCAGAGATTCCAATGTGGCTAGGTAGCCAGCAGAAAATCACTTCTTTGCCAACCGATTTCAGGTTGGTGTGACTTTGCTGGATATCTCTGATTATGGGATTGTTAGGCTGATGTTGTAGGATAGTTTGTAAACAGGACTTTGAGTCTGAGAAGATGATAAACTTTCTGTGTCCTGATACTTTGATCCAGTCTAGTGCACGCGCCAGAGCACGTGCTTCAGCAGTAAAAATGCTGGCTTGGCCGTGAAGGGCACCGGTCAGGAACTAGACATTGATCCCTAAGTGTTTAGATATTCATTGACATCCATTATCAAATTATTTGTCTAATTTTTATTATTGTGTGTTAAGGTTTGATGCTCTTATCTTTTCTATACATCAGCGACTCTAATCGTCTGGCCATACTGTACCAAGATCGGCCATCTTGGAAGATCAGGGATTAATTCATGAAAGATTTGCTTTGGAATAAGTTTCTATGTATGGGGGCCATTTTCTCGAATTCTGTGGGCATTTGGCAGTGTTCGAGACTAACGCCTGCCCGTCGGCCATTGGCCGACCTTTTTGGTACAGGGCCGACAAAAAATTGAGAAATCATTGTTAAATCGGCCCGGATGGCCGACGTCATTTTGGGCTTTCATATGTGCTTTTTTTGGCCGTCATTTATGCCTTATTTTGGCCGTCATTTATGCCTTATTTTTGTCGTCATTCATGCCTTATTTCGGCCGTCATTCATGCCCTATTATGCTATTATGCTTTTTGTCCAGCCGCCATGTAGAGTAGTGGCATGTATTATCGGCAGGAGTCTATCATCAGCACCCCTTGCACATACTCTGCTATTTCAAATGAATTTGTGCCTTTTTTTGTTATACGATTCAGACATAATCAAAGACAATTTCCATTCAACCTTTTACCACCAGACATGTATATTCTCCAGGAAGAGGTTGCGAATCTCGTCCATGAGAATAAGCGAGAGAAAGGGGTTCCTGTCAATTTGTTCTCTCGTTGAAGTCATTTCCAAAATACAAATACAACATTTTAAAGCCGAATTACTCTCTAAAGATTTTTACATGACAAAAAACATTAACTCTATTTTCTACATAATTAATTATGGTGAGTAAGATATGCCTCTTTCTTGCAGAACCAAGCAATTCTTTTACATTAGATTAAACAGGAAAACAGTAAGCAGAAGCCAGATCCATGAGTTATGTCAAAATGAAAAAAACATAAAGAAATAATGAATTTAGAGAGTTCAAATTTGGAATATCAGCAGAAGAGTTACTAATCTCCACAGTCATATTTTTTTTAAAAAATGTTTCTGTGATTAGTAGTATTTTTTCTGGACCTTTAAAGTTTCCCTACCGGAACCGGAATACCTACTCACGCAACAGATTATGGGCTACCTCTTCTCAGCAAATTACGGACTGTGTGTCGATGACATAACATTGATAGAAATATTGTTATTCATTATTACATACGTATCCAGAAATGACAATGTTATCCTGCTGGATAGTATACATAGGGTATTCAATTCATTGAATTACCACCAAAAATAAAATATATAGACCTGATTGGAATTGTATAGGCCACAATAGGGTCTGAAAATGACAAATCACATAAAAATAAAAAATATTCTGAATACGGAACAGGGTGAAACGCATGGGTGCTGATAATACACTACTTTCCATGTGTATATCGTGTATTATCAGCAGGGTTCAATTATTGTTTTAAATGTTGAGCTAAAAACATTTTGCAATCAATAAAGTCATAAATTATGGTTAAAAAATTATAAACAGGATGTTTTATGAACTAGTGCTCAAGGTTCAAAGACACCTTCCAAAATCTATATGATAGAAGAAACCATTTTTAAGTTTGCATAAATGGGCTCAAAAGAGATATGCAGATTTGATTGAAATATTTTAAACTACAACTATATTCAATTAGATGAAACTTGGTTTTGGACACAAATGACTTAGGATGATAAGAAAGCATGGTAGATCTCTTTTTTCAGTCAGAAATTATATATTAATGTTTTTCACCCTAGTTACTGATAATAATGTTATATGGTGCCGATGATACACGACAGATGCCAATGATACACTCCAAAAGATGAAAAAACTAATCAAACTAATATTTTCCATATTATTTTTGAATTTTGATTATAACGTCCTGAGGAGGTTACAAAATGTACAGCCTTTAACATGGAACGTATTTTCAATAAAGATTAGGGAAAATACAAATACGATGATATATTTTGCCTTAAGGTGCTGATAATACACGCCACTACTCTGCTTTTTGGCCATAATGTATGTTTCTTTTACTGTATGTGTCATTTACACTTTTTTCTGGGCCGACTGAAAGCTATCAGGGCCGACAACTTATTAAAACTATTGGCCCTGATGGCCGAGAGCCAATAAAGTTAGTGTCAAACACTGTTTGGTACATTATTTAATATTTTTTTGGAAAAATTAATGCGGGAATGGCCCCTTCAAGATAGATTTGATGCGGGAATTAAATTCCTGATGCGGGAATGGCCCATCCCGCAGGCCTAGGAACATCCCTGTACTATGTCTCCTTTTAGACCCATGTCACCTCTCGAATTTAAGAAACAGCCATGTCCCCTGTCACTAGACAGTAGTGGCGGGTTTTATCGGCAGGGGGGTATTATCGGCACCCCTAACACCTACTCTGATGTTGCAAATAAGATTTGTGCTTTATTGCAAAAAGATAATGTATAATTCAAAGAAAACTTGTAATCTTTCATTTACCACTAGACTAGTTTAACAAAGGCTGTGTATAGAAAATATTGCACGGAAAAAAATATATCTGTACATCATCACCATCCAGAAATTGTCATTTTATGAAGATGAATAACAAACATAGTTGCATAGAATTCATTTGCTGACCCAAAAAAATGAATATAACAATATCATTTTGATTTGGATGAGCTCAAATATGTCCAATAATAAAAAATCAGGGGAAAATAGTTTAAAAAGTAAAGGTACTTGTTTAATTACATGGGTGCCGAAAATACACTCCATTCTATGTGTATGTCTTGTATTATCGGCAGGGCCACATTATTGTTTTGAATAAAGATTGTTTGATGAAAAAGCAATTGGTAAAAAGTGAGAATTGAGATAAATAATGTCAGAAGAATTAGTGTTCAATCATGTCAAGCATCAAAATAGTCTTCCTAAAATGTATATGATGAATACTCAGGGTTAAGGTTAAATTTGCAGCTAATAACATTCCAAGAGTATAATAATAATACGGGTTTGTTTGAATGATATAGAACTTTGAAATAATACTATTATAAATCTCCATGTCTCCAGCATGATAAAAAGACATGATAGATCAGTTTTTCATGCAGAAATTAGGATTTAATTTAATTTACTTTGTGTATTGATGATTTATATGCTAGGGTGCCGATAATACAAGACAGGTGCCGATAATACACTCCAAAACATGAGAAAATAATAAAATATTTCCCATAAAAACAATTTTTAAATGTCTATCATATGTTGTTTCTTGTTCAAATATGTGCGTACCGTCATATTCAGGGTGTAATATTCATAGTAGGGGGCAAATAATCCTGGTATAGCATATTTAAGCTAAAGGTGCCGATAACAGTGTTCTCCCCAGAAAAAAATCACAGCCAGGCGCAGGTGTCCAGGTTGGGATCCAAGAATCTTGTAGGGGATGGGGGTGTTAACACTTTGGATGGCGAAGCCGTCCAAGGGGAGGGTATGGGAGGGGTGTCCCCTGCCATTGGGGGGGTTTGGGGGGCTTCCCCCTGGAAAATTTTGAAAAGATAACCTCTCAATCGTGCAGTCTGAGGCATTCTGAGGTACTATGGTGACCTAAAGGTATAACAGAAATTTCTAATGTTTTTATTTGCAATATCCATTTTTCAGAGATTTTTAGGTATAAATGTGGGGATAACCTTTGAGAAAATTTTGAAAAGATAACCCTCTCAATAATGCAGTCTGAGGCATTCTGAGGTACCATGGTGACCTAAAGGTATAACAGAAATTTCTAATGTTTTTATTTGCAATATCCATTTTTCAGAAATTTTTAGGTATTTAAATGTGGGGATAACCTTTGAGAAAATTTTGAAAAGATAACCTCTCAATCGTGCAGTCTGAGGCATTCTGAGGTACTATGGTGACCTAAAGGTATAACAGAAATTTCTAATGGTTTTATTTGCAATATCCATTTTTCAGAGATTTTTAGGTATAATTGTGGGGATAACCTTTGA
The DNA here is from genome assembly GCA_936440205.1 of Lepidonotus clava. Taxonomy (NCBI): domain Eukaryota; kingdom Metazoa; phylum Annelida; class Polychaeta; order Phyllodocida; family Polynoidae; genus Lepidonotus; species Lepidonotus clava. The sequence goes on from OW387138.1 coordinate 16,021,176, forward strand.
GGAAATTTTGAAAAGATACCCTCTCAATAATGCAGTCTGAGGCATTCTGAGGTACCATGGTGACCTAAGGGGATAACAGAAATTTCTAATGTTTTTATTTGCAATATCCATTTTTCAGAGATTTTTAGGTATAAATGTGGGGATAACCTTTGAGAAAATTTTGAAAAGATACCCTCTCAATAATGCAGTCTCAGGCATTCTGAGGTACCATGGTGACCTAAGGGGATAACAAAATTTTCTAATGCTTTTATTTGCAATATCCATTTTTCAGAGATTTTTAGGTATATATGTGGAGATAACCTTTGAGAAAATGTTGAAAAGATAAAGGGCACACCCTGCACCCAGTGTGCACAATTTGGCTCCAGGATGCATACTTTTTGAGAGGTGTTCACCCAGTGTGTGCATACATTTTTGATAGGATAAATATGTTAATATACTGGTGTATGCACGGTTAAGGTACGAGGTGCATACTTTAGACAGGCATGCATCCAGCATGTGCACAGAATAAATCCTTAATTTCGAACACTGGCACTGAGACAATTGTGAAAAAATAATCTTTGTAAGTTTAAGGAAGGTACTTGATATAAATTCAATGAAAAATTGCTTTAAAAGAAGAAGTGCTTTAAAATAGCAATATAAATTGACAGCAAAGTTTGCTGGTAACAAAGTTTCCAGCAAACTATGCTGTATGAATACAATACACCATTTGCTGTATATTTATAGCACTCTTAACTATAAGGTATCCAAAGTGCTAACTACTGTGCAATTTACAGCATATCATGTGCTGTAATTCTACACAAATGTTTGCTGGAAACTTTATTGCCACCAAAGTTTTTGCTGAAAAACTTACAGCATTAATCTTATGACAGGGGAAGCATAGGATGGGCATGGATCTAGCATATGTCTACCAGCCCTCACAGGTCAGCCCCCCTTCCTCTAACCTTAAAAAGGGCTGATTTTGTTCATGTCACTTTATTTCATAAATTATCAAAGGGATCTGATTACAAAACTGAGTGCTTACATATACCACGAGGACTAAATGTCACAAGGAAAATATGTTTGAAAATTCTCAGGTAGAGATTAGACATTCACAGAAACAAAATATTGCAATCAGCTTTTATTATAGGACATAACACATTTTAAGTTTTAAAGGGATGTTCTCGTCCGTAAGGACGTCATTATTCGCTACGTTGTAACCCCCAGCCAGGCGCGCCAATTTCATGACGTGACCAATCACGTCACGTTATTACGTACTGAACTCGAGGACGAGAACGTCCCTAAGTTTTTCAGTCCTTTCTTGGTCAGCAAACCAGTGTTCGAAATTAAGCTTTTATTTTGTGATCCAACCGGGTGCACACATTCTGAAACGGTGCACCCGGGACCTTGAATATGCACTCCCCTAATATATAGATATTATCTGTTTAAAATGTGTGCACACACCGGGTGCACACATTCTGAAACGGTGCACCCGGGACCTTGAATATGCACTCCCCTAATATATAGATATAATTATGTATTTAAAATGTGTGCACACACCGGGCGTACAAGTACCACCACAATCAATTTCTATATTCCACCTTGCGGTGCCCTGATGTACTTGCGGTGAGGCCAAACACCCCCCAAAAAAACAATTTTTTTTTTTTTTTATTTTATTTTATTTTTTTTAAAAACCACAGCCCGGCGCTAGACATTGACAGCCCGGCGCATGCCGGGTGCGCCGGGCTTTGGAGAACCCTGCGATAATACCCGCCACTACTCTATCTTTTAAAGGCTCCTGTCCCCTGTCGAATTTAAGAAAAGGGCCGTGTCATTTGTCACTTAATTACCATGTCGCCTGTCGATTTTAAGAAATGGCCGTGTGGCCCTGTCAAATTTAAGAAATGTCCCTGTCGCCCTGTCGATTTTAGGCATCCACCCCCATTTAATTGGTGAGCCCTGAGTGTTGGACTTGGTATAAACCAAAAATGTCATAGCTACACTCCTTTGACGTTTGTACTATCGTTGTATAAACTGGGATGGGCTTGTTGTGTGACTAAAATTAATATCTTTTCTGAGTGTGCAAGGCTTGGCAAGGATGAAAAAGTCCAAAAGGCAAGTCTCACTGACAGTATTTGAAACGCCAGAGAAATTGAGAATGATAATAAAATGCTATAAAACGTCATGTAAGGAATTCAGTTTGAAAATAATTATATGTTGGTGATGTGAAAAAGTTTGAAATCAGACTAAAATCTGACAACTTACATCCCTGAACTGTGTGGGATACGTCGCCAGCAATATGGCGTCAGCGCTACGACCTCCGCCTACCTACGTCACGGTCCGCTGCCCCTACTATATCCTCATTCACACCAGTGTCGAGTTACCCAAACCACTTAGGTTTGTTTGTCCAGCCACCACTGGACCTTGACGAGTGGCCGATGTCTTGAAAAGAGTCTATTATCCTCTCAGGCTCAGCGGTCAGTCTTGCCTCTTGGGAAAGGAGAGCAGGACGTAATCCGTAGCGGCCGAAGGTGGGGCTAGCCTGGGCCCACAGCCTCAATTGAAATATGATCGCGCGGCCAGTCTAAGGTGGGGCCAGATTTTACCAAAATTCATCCAATCAGAAGCGATGTTAGATTCATCCAATCAGAAGCGACGTTAGATATGACTGTAGCTGGTTTTCGGCAGGTAATAATAAAATGATTATATGACGGAAAGTAACCAGCGAGGCCCAAATCTAAAACGAGGCGTAACCAGACAACGTCCATGGAAACGACCATAACGACGACGATTTCATCACATGTGAAAATGTGAAAACACGATGGATGATAGAGAAGGATCGGCCGTTGGCACTGCAAAACATATATCATGGAAGCAAAAGGAACAGGTAAGTTCCTCAAAGCAGGGGTGTAGCTAGGTAGGTTTGCAAATTAAAAGTGGTGGAGTCAGATGACGTAGATTGATTTGGTGCACGCGGGACATTGACATTCGTCACATTGACATTTTCAATTTCATACATGAGTCATGACGTTAAATAAACTGTCATAAAATGATAAATTAATGAATGTAAAGGTTATGACACAAAATCATTTTTTGCTAAATTCAAAATTTACTAGTCTTTGGAAACGGGTTTCTGACTTTGATACCACTTTGGCCAACAGCCTCAGTCAGAATCTTGCTGTCTTGGCAGGGAAATCTCAGGTAGGGTATTCCATGCGCGTACGATGAGTTACTCAGGAGGAAAAAAAGACAGAATTCTAAAATAAAATTTGAGTGGGGACCCTGCTATACGCCGTATGCGGGTCTAAAAATAGAGTACATAGTGCATAGCGCACCAAAATTTCGCGGAAATAGCGAACGGAGGTTGGTGGTGAGTTTAACATAGGATCCTATGGGAGAAAACAGGTTATTTCGCTCTAACTTTTTAAATCTTGGCCCAAACTTCATCCAGTAAGTGAGAAAAAGTTTGCAATTGGTCTCATACATACTGCATAATCCTTCAAATTTTCGCAATGTGTCATATTTTCGCACAATCGCGAAAATTCGCGTTTTCTCCGTTACTAGAGTAGAGAAGCCAGTTTTCGTGCAGCTCTAGTTTTCGCGCATTTTACCCATTTTTATGGACGCATTTTTTCCATTTGTATCTCATATTTTTTCACTCTCTGACCCTAGAGAACTTTATGATGGAATTAATACGCAATTTTTAAGGTATTATGAGCATTTTTATGTATTCTAGGACCAAAAATGCACGTTGATGTAAATTGTATTGAGGAATATGGCGGGATCCTTATAAAGCTAATAATTTCTTAAATAATTATCACCAGATCATGTTTTCGAGAAGAAATATTATTTAAATAATGCAGATATGATGGATATTAGAGTAGAGGAGCTAGTTCTCGCGCACTAAGGGTCCAAAAACGGAATTTCTTATCATTATTCTATAAAAAACGCATTTCTGATCATTATTTTTCATTACTTGTTGAAAAATATGTAGGGTTATCGTATTTGACCAAAAAAATTCTAGAAAAAAATATTTTTCTTAGATATTTCATCAAATCTTTTTCCTATGTTAATTCTTCAGTTTTCGCGCACCTGGGGCCTATTTTCGCGCATTTTGTCTTCAGTTTTCGCGCATTTAAGCATATTTTAGGCTTAAGATGAGTACAATCTTCAACAGATAGAAGATATCATCTCTGGAGAATCAGAAAAAGATTATCTATTAATATTCACTATGTAAAATAATAGTTGAACTAATCTTACTTGATTACATACGCATAAGAAATGATATGTTCCCTGGAAAATCTCAAGAATAGATATTATAATAATTAGTAGAAAATACGCATATTTGTGCATTTTCATCAAATGACTGCATGTAGCATTAATTCGCCTAGATAAAAGACATAAATAGGTAAGCACTGACTCTTTGGTTAATATGATTCAGGAAACTGTCTTAAAAATATATGGAAGCTTGCTTGGATAATTTTTTAAGTTTATAGATGAAAAAAATGCTGGAAAATTCGGAAAAATATGTGAAAAATGCGCGAAAACTGACAACTGCCTTAATTTTTGTCTTTAGTTTTCACGCAGGGGTCAATTTTCTAACATTCATAAAGAAATGTACTTTTCTAATGTTAGAATGACTTAACACCACTTTAAACTAACATACGTAATATTTTAAGCCTAATAATCTTATTTCTTTTTGATAAATCAAAGTTAGAATAATTATGTCACTAAAACATGATTTTACAAGGATTCCGCCATATTTCAATATAAAAGAGATATTAACACACGTTTTTGCCTCTAAAATACATAAATATTTTGCAAATCCTCATAAAAAGCTCAAATTCAATACACCACGACGTCCTCTAGCATGTAGGACTACAATTACATGTTTATGATAAATATAGGGAAAATGCGTTCATAAAAATGCGTAAAATGCGCGAAAACTAGTGATGCGCGGAAACTGGCACCTCTACTCTAGTTTAAAGTGATATATAATCATTTAATCAATTGTAACATACTATTTCATCATTATTTTAGAAATTAGACCCCTGCGTGAAAACTGATGACGCAAAATGAAGCAGTTATCAGTTTTCGTGCATTTTCCCCGAATTTTCTCCAGATTTTCCCGAATTTTCCAATTTTCCAAAATATTCCCCCCCCCATAAATCATATAAGACGTATCAAACTGTTACACAACACTTCCCTGAAATATATTAACCCAAGAATTGATGTATATAATCAAATTTTGTCTTTTTATAAAAAGAATGTATGCTCCTGTCGCAATTAAAAAACGCACAAAAAATGCATATTTTCTTATGATATCATATTTTCTCTGGTTTGATATTTTCTTATACGCCGTAAGCGGGTCTTAAAATTCGGCATCGCGTGGCGCAATTTCGCGGAAATCGCGAACGGATTTTGGGGGTGAGTTTAACATGGGCTCCTATGGGAGAAAACAGGTTATTTCGCTATAACTTTTTGGTGATATGTCCAATCTTCATACAGTAAATGATAGAAAGTTTGTAATTAATCCCAGGCACCCCATACAAGCCTTCAAATTTTCATAAAAGGTCAATTTTCCGCACTATTGGGAAAATTCCAATTTTCTCCATAGGCACCAATGCTAAGTAGGGTCACTTCTGGAGCCCAGGATTTCACAGCGTGATGTCGAAAATCGCGGATATACCACTAACCCGTTTACTCCGTATACAGGATTCATACTTCTGATACATATTACTAATCAACCCCTAGGCCAATGTGTATGTATCAAGGCAGATATCAACAGAAAAATTGTATTTTGTTGTCCCATATATTTTTTTAATTTCTTCAATATTTTTTTATATTTTAGGACATAAAAATGATCAGCTGCGCGAAAACTAGCACCAAAGTGCGCGAAAATAGGCTCCAGGTGCGCGAAAACTGAAGAATTGATATAGGAAAATGATTTGATCAAATCTACACAAGATAATTTTTTTTTCTCAATTTTTTTTGTCAAATACGATGAGCATAAATATTTTTTGAAAGGTAATGAAAAATAATTAATAGAAATGCGTTTTTTCCAAAAATATGATAAGAAATACTGATTTGGGGTCCTTAGTGCGCGGAAACTAGCTCCTCTACTCTAGCATAGGCATGGGGGTGGATGCCTAAAATCGACACAGCGACAGCAGCATATCTTAAATTCGACAGGGCGACATGGCTGTTTCTTAAATTTGACAGGCAACATGGCAATTTAGTGACAAATGACATGGCCCTTTTCTTAAATTCGACAGGGGACAGGAGCCTTAAAAAGATAGTGACGGGGGACAGGGTTATTTCTTAAATTCGACAGAGGACAGGCCTCTAAACTCAATTATTTTGAGGCGAAATGACATTTCGCCTCAGTTCTGGAATATAGACTTAAAAATTTGTTATTTTTGAATTTTGATGTCTCTGTCCGCCCTTTTTTCTCAGACATGGTATATGACAGATTAATGGATAGTATACATTAAGACATTTTGATGTCAGGAAGAATAGTTCATTCGATTTTAGGTCTAAATTTGAACTAAAACTTCATAAAATGTCATTCAAAAATTTCAAAAAAATTGCCAAAAGTTCGACTTCCGACAGAGAATGGACGGTGACAAAACCGCCGGTGCATTTTTGCTTTAGTACACTTGTACTTAAGGTCGGTGACATCAACAGCGACTGTGAGTTTGAACTTTGACCTATGCTGTATCCGGGGCGATTACTCTTGAATGTTTGACATAAAATAAACTTTACAGTTAATAAACGTGTACATGTGTGTCTAATTGAGCGAATGTCATTATAGTTTGTGTATAAGGGATTTGTAAATATACAAAGACAGAGCGAATAAGTTGAGCGAGAGATCAGACATTCCGAAGTTGTGGGAAATTATGTAAATTTATGCAAAGTGGTGAGTGAAAACGAGGCTGTACGACTTTACGTCAGCATCACGCCACCGGTCAAGCAACGCCATCTTGTGCGACTGAGCAAGGAACCAGAATTGTGTCTCCGAAACAGTTTCGAATTCTCCGATCATACATAAAGTGATACGTTCTAACGTGTGTACTAGCACATGTAACAGATCACAGAGGCTATGGAGAAACAAACAAACAAGGATCCAAAACTTGTGAAAGTCCAGAAACCGAAGAAAGCATTTAGCTTTTCGACAAATTCCGCGAGCGAGCCAACGCCAATGGAAATTTCCGAAGGTAACGAGACAGGATCTGCAACAATGTCACGGGCAGCATCTACCTCAAACGAAAAGGCGGCCGACAAACCTAAAGGACATGGGCACGGAGCTACACTAGGTAAGAATCCTATGAACTTATAATATACATGTACTTATCGAGAGGAATATAAAATATGTTTAGATATGCAATTGTCCAGATACATTGAAAGATGTCGAAAACGGAGTATGCGGTATGTAAAAAAAACAAAAGATGTCATTCGGCCACCCTCAAAAAATAATTTGTTTACTGTCCACCGCCCGAGTGACTTTTTAAGGGCCGACTCGAGACTGTTTGGTTTTTCAGTTCTTTGAATATTTTTATTTTCTTTAATATTTTCTATGTTAAAGCTTTATCAAAAAAGAAAAATAAGACAATTTCCTGACATTTCAACTGGCCCTTTTTCTGTTTACCTCGTGGACAAGAAACAATCTGTTTTTTAAGAATGGCCTTGTTCGTGGACTTGTTACATTTACAGTAACTTGGTCATAGACATTTGAGAAAAGTTACAGTGTAACAAGTCCAAGAACTCTACACAGTGTTCTGGTATATACACGATTACACAGTCTTGTCTGGTATCTTGGATTTCGTGGATGGGAACTAAAAGAAGCCAGCAAGCCAAAATGGCAATGTGACAAGACAAGATATGTACGTGACAAGTGTTCATTTGAGATTAGATTTTCAGATATTTATAAATATAAAGACATTTTGAAAGATCCATAAGAACCACAATGTTTATGGAAACTTAAAATTGGGGAGACTGTATTATTGCCCAGGACTACAATAGTATTTCAGTTTACTTCATCATTCAAGAGTATTCAAAACTAACGCTGCCACATCAGCCAATGGCCAAAAATTGAAGACGAGGTCAAACATTTTGCACTAAAAATTATATCAAACCGACGTTGATGGTGAACAGACATTTCAGCTGTTTTTTTGTAAATTTCCTAAATAGTTTTAGCATATTTTCATACTATTAATAGTAGCAGTACGAGCATAATATGTTGATATGTAAAGGGCCAAAACAGGGCCAGAAGGAATGTGTCAGAGTTAATAATACCTTGATATAGTTCGTCCTGATGCGTGAAAGTGCAAAAACTTTAGTGTTGAATAGTGCATTGGAGGTTTAAAGGTAACCATATCTATTTAGATTTATTCAGGAAAGTACTGTAACCAATCGAAATGAATGAAGGAATTTATAGTGCATTTATTTTGTACAAGTATTCACTTAAATTTAAGGCCATGTGTAGCCTCAAAGCTTTTTCTTTGGTTCCTGACTCAATGTCCATTACACACACCATGTATATAGTGAAATATGACACCCTATGTAACCGTGTATTGTAAAATAGAATACAATCCTGCGGACTAGTAAATTTTGATAATTATACTATGAAGATAACACTTACAAACTAAAAAAAATTGAAGGCGAAACGTCTAATCTTAAACATTGGACTAGTTGTACATTTAAGGGAAAGTGTATAGAACAGATACACCGTTACTTGTGAGAATTTAATTTTTTTCAATGTAAAACACTCCGACCTAAAGGACAGAGGATAATTTTGAAAATTACACGTCACCCATTTGAAAGTTCCTAGATCCGTCTGTATGAATAACTAATATTGTAAGTGAAAGACAATGAACATTGGTCTAATGTAAAATGTCAAATTTAAGAAGACAATTCTAAAATTGAACAGGGAATATAAATTTAAACTGAAATAGATTACGTGTTGTTCTGCACATTGTCACAAAGTATAAGGCACTCATAAATATGACTATATGGGGGGAAACATGCACTGTGAAACATTATATAGTATAGGACAAGTACAAATGTAAAAAGGAGAAGTCCTAACGCCTTTGCACTTATCCAGTGGATTTATGCCTATGTATATATACAGTATACAAGTACTTAGTGGATGGGACACAAAATGTACTAATGTGTGATGTACACCCCTAAAAAAAATTGTGAGATTTCCAAAAAAGTATTGAAATACACATTGACTTAGTCTCAATAACAACGAAGTAGGGTACTGAAACTTTTTGTTTTTTTATTCCATGTACTTTCCTTATTTGCACATGTACTTAGTTCATGTTATAGAAACGATAATTATAAGAATTATTAACTGTTCCTTTATCAGGAAACATCCAACACGTACACAAGACACCAGGTGTGAGCTCGAAGGCAGTTCCAACAAACGAACAGCCGTCTACTTGTATGACACCTATCAATGGCAGACAGCAGCCAGTGTCCACATCTACAGTACAGGGTGCTTCAAATGCTGCCGAGTCTCAACAACCAGCATCCAAAGTGCCGGTAACACATCCAGTGCACCCAACAACTTCAAAAGGTCAGAGTCCAGTGAAGCGTCCTGCATCCACAAACAATACAGATGGCACTCCAACTAAGACGTCAAAGGTGTGGACATCTAAGAGTAAATTAAACATCACACCATCCCCAAAGAAGGGTACAACTCCAACGAAGAACGTTCAATACACCAGGAAATACCATGCCTGTTCCGACATCAGTGAAACTTTGTCAAATGACAACAAATCAGAATATTCCACGTATGGCAGCACTAACAGTGCCCGGCAAGGCAGGCCAAGTTACATGTCAGCTGGAAATAAATTTAAGCCCACCTCAATCCAAGATCTGCTGATCAACGACATGACACTTCAAGTGGAAACGCAAATGACATTCAATGTTGTTTACCTTCAGGAGTTCATGCCTAAGCATCCAAAAGTTACCAAAAACAGACGTAGGATGGTGTTAGCCGACAGTACCGGGTGTATGAATGCGTTCATACTGAAGACAGAGGACGTCACCTTTGATGAAGGTGATACCATCTCCATCCAAGAGTTCAAGTACAATGACAAGGCAATTATCCTGCACGAAGGAACCGTAGCAATCAGGTAATATATCTAAAGTATCTTTAAAAGTGAAAGGATAATTAAAAGTTCATGTACATGGTCTACAACTAAATGTATACATGGATTTAGGAATTGTGATAGCACATGGCTACAGTATAAAGGAGAAGACAACAATACTGGTACCTAAAAATTATGTAAGAGAAGATAAAATCTATACGACAAACTCCTAACTTCGCATGCAATCAAAATGAACTTGTGCTTTTAATTGTCATGTCCCTTTGGACTGATAATAGAACCTAACAGTTTTACTTTACGGTAAATCTAAGCCATTGCACACTTCACAACTGAAACTTGAAAAACGTCAAAAAAACATTGGACTTGAAGAAAGACAGTACTAACCCGTAAACATTTATAACAGTACTCTGTAATGTTTCTATTTTAGGAAAAAAATAACCTCAAATATTATGAATACTTTGAAAATGTGCCCGTCAAAAAGACGAATGCTTTTTGAACAAGTGTACTTAAAAAAAAGACAATGAACAAGTAATAGAACTGTGAACCTGTCCTTTATAACTTGTAAAGCACAGATATTGTTATTATGCACTTCCACCATGAGAGATTGTTAAACTTAAAAACAAAAAATTGAAGAGACAATGTCACTTAATACTAACAAAAAGGTATTTTTACATTACACAGGATACAGCAACGAGACTTGCCAGGTAACATACTGGAGCAGGCCCAGGCATTCGTCCAGAGACCGAAAATGCCTGTCATGGCAATAGCTGCTGCTCTACGACGTCCACATCTGACGCGTGTAGCTATTGAAGGTACAATTGTAAAGGTAAATTCCTAAGTATTTTATACACTTTTACATCAACATGACAAGAAAATATTACCATCTGGAAACACATCATTGTGACAAACAGATACTTCCTAGAAGAAAAGTACTATTATAAAAAGCCTTATTTTCTGAAGGATTACAGGATCAGTCTTAAAAAAGTATAACAGCCTTTCTCATATTTGACAAGTTTTTTGTAATCTCAACAATAGCACATTTAATTAATCCTCGTGAGAAAAAATACGAGTGTCAATCAAGGAATTGTGCATAGTATAAAATGAAAAAGGACAATGATACATTTCCATAACCATTTCACAAGTCCATATGCAAAGATACACAGGACGAGATCCAGGAAAAGGAGAGGGGGAAGCTGAACGGACCTTGGTGTGCCCTCTCTCCCCTGTACATTTATATGTTTTTTAGCCCTGAACTCTACAAATTTATGGGTCTGCCTCTGACATATGTCAAAACGATTGATAATACAAGTTCATTTCACTTTTCAGATTGAACGACCTCATATAACGACACCAAAGAAGGAAGACACAGCGAAGAAGGTGGTTCGAGATATAAAAGTACAGGATGGGTCCGGAATCGTACGAATGTCACTGTGGGAAGGGGCAGCCATCTACTGTGAACTCTCCCTGGGCGACCACATCATTGTCTCTGACGCTTCAGTGTCATACAATGGCCTGTATAACTCAAAGGTCATGAACGTCCAGTTTCCTGACATGGTCTTTGTAAGTATACACTTAAACTTCAATAATTTGTCCTAATAATGTTTTACCAGTATTGAGAATCTGTCCAAAGTATTTAAAACAGAAAGTCAAAAATTGAGATAGCAAAGTAACCTTCAAGAAAAAAATTGTAAAAAAAAGAACTTGAACTTGACTTTGAAGACGTAAAAATGAAAAGATATAGATGTAACAAAATGGAACATAGCTTACTGAATAGTACTTGATAATGTAATGTCCCAAATTAAGGATATATTAAGTGCACTTATCACGTGCACAGTTTCGAGGATTGTGCACTTGGAGCTTTGTCCTTCCAGCCACTCAACATATAGTGATGATAAAGGAACCGAAAATTATACATATCCAACGTTCAGATCTCTCAAAATCATGTACCTTTCCACGAAAATGTGCACGCCCACTGCACAGCGTAGCTTAATTGTAGACATTGTCAAAGTTCTGAGAATATAAAAGTAAAAGAAATAACCTCAAAGAATTATCAAAGTAAATGTCACAGAACATTGTCAAAATGATACACACAAAGTACAACGTAATTGTGTTAGTACTACTCACTGATGAAAAAATTGAACGTCATTCTAGACTCAATGTGACTCGTATAAATAAAAAGAAAATTATTTGTTTTTTCAGTTCCTGCCTCCTATCGTGACCACCGAGAAAATGACAGTTGTTGGAATTGATGAAACGGGCACCGAGTCGCTCTTCATGTTTTTACTTGAAGAAGGTTCAAAATTCGATAGGCTGACGGTGCCGCTTGAGGTGTTACTTAAAGCATTTAACCTGGACACTGAGCCAACCGTTCGGGACCTCCTACCGTGCTTGCCCTTCGACGCAAAAATGAAAATTAACGGACTTTGTATCGAAAACTGTACAATTCTGTCACTGCCAGAATCGGCTGTAATGAAAACAGACAACAGCAACATTTCAAGCAACCAATTCTCAGACATTACAGATGAGCAGCTGCTCACTGCTGATGCAGATGACAACACTGATGCGCATGACGTCACACTTGACAATAGTGACGTGAACGAAGCAGATGAGAAACTGCTTGAGGACGATCCTAAAGCCTAATATCAGTGATGTAGAAGAGACAAAGTACACTGTGAACGTGAATGTATAGCATTTATGTCATTACTTTGATGTTTCATGTTTTTCAGACAGTTCTTTTGAAAAGCGTACATGGAGAAACCAAACGTTCACAGTATTTTTGAAGTAAACAAAGATTTTCAGTTCCTTTGACAAGTGAAACATTGAAAGTAAATGTATACATGTAACGTTTATTATTTATCGAACATGTGATAGGACACATGATATCTCGCATGTTACAGATATTTTAAACTGAACCAGGGACACTACTATGTCATGTCTTTTTTTGTGACAGTAATAAGATACTGTACTTGGACTTGTTCAGTAAAATATATAATCTGTTACAACCAATTCCAGGACAATGTATAATCAGATAAGCATTTTACTATGCTGTATTCTCTTCAAGTGTACATTTTGCGCTTGAACATTTTATCGGTCCATTCAATATTTTAGCGTTTAAATGATTATAGACTTCACATGTTGTATATGAACCTTTACACTTTACACTGGAAAGAATTTGTAAGATATATCTTTTACGAAATATTGAACGTTTTTAGGTAATTGATTACAAGAACTCAGGCAAAGTCAAAAATTCATTTACACGGAAAAAAATCATATAGAATCTTAGTTAGTACATGTAAATCTTGTGATCAATTTGGAGAAAAAAATGTTGCATGTCTACCATCACAAATAGTAGAACTTTCATGTTACAGTGATATGTATCACTTAAAAGAAGAAGATCAATAGTAATACAGGAAGGTTTTTTGTTACAAGTATAATATGAATTGGTACTTTAACACATTATATTTGAAAAGATTAAGCATGTGATCACAAATAACGATTATGTTATATCCTGTAAGACTCAACATGTGTCTATGTAAAGGAAAACGTACATATACAATTATATGTGATAACAGGATTTGTGACGATGTTCCATGTCCTCGCACAAGGACAATGACAGTTGATAAAGTCATTTACTGTTCATCCAAATGGTATGACTTATGAAAGAATATCCTGTGCATTTTAGAGATAAAAGACATGTTTTTTGAAATAAAAACATCCGTTTGATGTATAACAGTTATTTCATTATCGTACAAGACAATGTAATTGAACAAAATCAAAGTTAAATTACTATTCTATAGAATCATCGAAACAATGTATCAGCGAAAGAGAAAAACATTCAAAATTCTTGTGCTAAGTCCACCAGACTGTACATAAAAACTGAAATCAATCATTTATCTGACATCATCAAATGATAGATGTAAATTTCTAGGAAATCTGTCACATATCCATAAAGGATTAGGAAAGAAAAAAGCCATAAGGGAATAGATGTGTTCTCCTTACAAATTAAACGAAAGGATTCTTAAGTTTAACAGCTGAATGATAAAAACAAAATAAAAGTACTAAATGACCAGTAAATTCAAAAGTAATCATTGGAAAAATGCTGAAACTAATCCCATGCCTCAGTGACATTTTAAATCAACTTATATCATCTCCAGAATTGTTCACATTAAAAAAAAAAGGAAAAACAGTAAAGAAACGAAACCATTTCATCTCGAAATCTCGACAAAGAAACTACGAAAAAGAAACGAGCAACGTAACAGTGTCCAAATTTCCTGATCCATTAGCAAAGAACTTTGGACGTACTTCCATTTTCTGACACTAGGGGGACATACTGAGCCTATGGTCACTCTCAAGCCACCTGGATGTCATACATAGAAGTATCTGGGGTGGGGGTTCCTTAGGGAGCCTCCTGGGAAGAATGTGTCCTCAGCAGCCCCTTGCTATTCGTAGGAGGCGACAAATGGGGAGACCAGACTCAGTAGCCCAGTTAGTAGAGTGCCCGCTTTGAGTCTGGGAGGTCTTGGGATTTATCCCTGGCCGAGTCACACCAAAGACTTTAACAATGGTAGTGGTCCCTGCTTGCCTGGCACTCGGTATAAAGTAAGAACCACGAAACATAACTGGTCAGCCTGGTGTCAGTATAATGTGACTGGGTGGGGTATTGTGTGGGCCTATGACATGATATCTCAGTGTGGCAGCACTATAAAGAGGGCATTGGGTCCCACTGCTACAAATAGGCATCCCATTTCATATTTGGTCACCGCCCTTGTGGCGTAAAACTAGCTGAAAGGCTTTACCTTGTGCAGTCTGGTAAAAGAACCCTGAAGGGTTGGCCGGACGTTAAACTAATCCCACAAACAAACAAACAAACAAACTCCGATAAAGATATTCTCGACTTTATCCGAATGCGCCACCTGTCAACGAATCAAACTTCACATCACACGGGGGCGACACTGTGCATTATGCACAAGTACTCCACCTATGCACATAGACAAATAACACACAATGGGAACTAAACATTAGAAGTTCCCGACAGATGTCACTAGAAGTCAGTCATGTGTAAAGTAAAAGGGACGCCATCTTGTCCGACGTCACGGTTACCGTAACGGTCATGCTTTTATTTTTAGAAATATCACGTGACTTCGGCCATTCTTTGACTACATTCCCGCGAACTTATACTACCATGTGTGCAGCATCATCCCAATATCACTTACATTATTTTCGGTCTTCTGTACGTGGAAATTTTACAAGGATCTTATTAACCGTAAATTCTGGACCATAGTCCTACAGACATTCATCCGGAACATTCCAAGTGCTATCGTACAATCAACAATGGACAAGTACCAGAAAGCAACAGTACCAAGTCACACGGACAAGAAAATGGATTATGAAATGAAAAAGGCCAAACGCCCGATAACTATTGACAGTTCTTCTAATTCCAGTGTCGACGAAAACGAACTAGTTGCTCTGAAAGAGGATCTCCCAAAAAATGAAGAAATGCAGTTAACTTCGGACAGTACACTAGGCGATAGTAACAGTACTTTGGATCTGCAGAGTGACGACAGTTCCACTCAGGTGGAACTCTGCTTTGTCCATCACTTTAAATGTGAAAAATGCGGAATCAAAAAACTGGAGCGACATAAACCACAATATGTAACATCTTCCTTTCTCAGGAACTCTCCAGTCACCTCATCACCTAAAAGGTAAATGTTCAAAATAAATTTCCAAATGAACTATACATGGTACATGTCAATGTGAATGTTCAAGAAATCAATATACAATTACCGTCACTATTATCTTTATATCATAGCGTAAACGTCAATATAATATTACATTGTACAAGAACCTACAAAAGTCTGTAATTAAAATTAAATATTGCACTTTTAAAGTATAAAATATAATAAAATCAAATCCATTAAGCTAATACACACAACGTCAAAACAAACTTATATGAAACGTAAAAAAATACATGCATCTAAAACATGTTCATTTTACAATATATAAAAGCCATTCCACCATTCCAATCTTCCAGTGACAGCGACTTACCACGAGCTAAACGTATGAGGAAGCAGCCAGACAGATACGACGCCTCATACTGGATGTCTGAATAAACATGACAATTACAAGGACCACTGAGAGCTACAGGCCCCCGTCACATGATACACTTCCTGTACCATGAACAGATGAAACAGTGACATTATATACAACGCGAAGCCTAAGGACATTGACTTATGTTATAGATCTAAAAACGAGCAAACCTGTCATCTTAACACCAAAGACTGTAAACTTTTATTTTAAACACTACAGGTGTCCAAATAAGATCACTGAAATTAAGACAAATAATTGTCAAACCAAAGTATCTTTGACAGGTTAAGAAACAAAAATGAAGATATATTTTCACTTCATACTCTTTACAGCTTACAGTTAATGTGTTCATGTTACTTTATCAAAATATCGTCATATATATTTATCCAAATGTGTCATGAAAAAGAAGATGACTTTTCTTTCAATTATCCCAACACGTTAACTGTTCAAACGTAAAATTAAGGACATCATATAACTTGAAATACTGATGCCTTCACATTCACAAATACCAAACGGGAAAACTAAAATAAGATACATTTCTTTTGTCCTCCCAAATTATACAGTTTAAGCATAATATACACGTCTAAGTACATGTTAAAATGTTCAACTCATGTAATACAGAACTTTCTTCGTACAAATGCAAAATCTACTGTACAAGACGTCAAGATCACCAAAAACGTAACAGTAACTACCAAACTTTTCAATGAAACGTTTATTTGTCTTGTTCAAGTTAAATATCCAATAAAAATTTGTAAAAAATACAAAGCTCTGTTCCAGTTGTCAGTCAATCACCACTTCCATGTTTCTATAATGACGATCAGGAAAAAAAAAAATGATTAGTTTACTCGAATACCTATTTCCTAAGACCATTCTGCCTCTCATGGAAGCTCCGCTCCAGGACAGACACTAAGACATGTAGGGACAGGCGACAGAGCTGTTTTTTAAATTCGACACGGGACATGGGACCCCCCATCTACACCCCATAGGCGCCAATGCTAAGTAGGGTCACTTCTGGAGCCCAGTATTTCACTGGGCGATGTCAGAAATGGCAAGGATACCGCTAATCCGTTTAGTCCGTATATGGAAGATGCGAGTCTGGGGATTTGGGCGGAATTCCCAGCCATTTGCACATCGCGCAGTGAGGAGAGCGACGGGAAATGAGGGGTACAGCTATAAGCAGATCCTTCCTAGTCCTATGCATTGAATTGCAGTGTCAAAAGATGCGCATGGAGAGTGTGTAACAGGGATTTCCCAATGATTGCAAAATAACTGAGCTTTCCCTGAGAATTTTGACACTTGTTTGGGATTCCTGGGAACAATACCAAACTTTTTCTCGCTTACTGCATGAAGATTGAAACACAATTTAAAAAGTTAGAGCGAAATTACTGGTTTTCTTCCATACATAAAAGACCCTAACGTTTCCGATCACGATTTCCCCGATAGGTGGGTGCACGATGTCCATTTTTGAGTCCCTCATAAACAGTATACGGAGGACGCGGGTCATAAAAAACCACATTACGCACCAAAATTTTGGGGAAATAGATAGGTAGTTGGTGGTGCATTTAACATGGGCTCCTATGGAAGAAAACTGGTTATTTTGCTCTAACTTTTTAAATATTAGTCCAATCTTCAAAAGGTAAACGAGAAAAATGTAGGAATTTATCCCAGGAATGCCATACATGCCTTCAAATTTTCCTAATATGTCAATTTTCTGCACTATTGCGAAAATTCTGATATTCTCCATAGAGGCCAATGCTAAGTAGGGTCTCTTCTGGAGCCCAGGATTTCACTGTGCGATGTCGAAAATGCCGCCGATACGACTAACCCATTTACTCCCTATACGGAGTGAACGGGCTAGTAGTATCCTCGCCATTTCCGACATCGCGCGGTGAAATTCTGGGATCTGTTTGTTGGCAATTTAACATTGGTGCCTATGGAGAAAACGCGAATTATCTCATTCCTGGCATTAATTCAAAACTTTTTCTCATTTACTGTATGAAGATTGGAGTTATATCTAAAAAGTTACAGCGAAATAACCTGTTTTCTCCCATAGGATCCTATGTTAAACATCCACCCAACCTCCCTTTGCGATTTCCGCTAAATTTCGGCGCGCGGTGCCCTATTTCTAGACCCACATATGCGATATAATACAGAAGGGGTAATGGCCCCGGTTCAATAAGTTTATCACAACAATTTGTGTTTAAATGGGCTGATTCCGAATCCAAAGGAATATGTCTATGAATATTGATTGTCATATTCAGTTTTTTAGCCTACTGATTGTTATCTAACTGAGTTCACCATCCTTTTCAATCTCATTTGCCTAAATACTAGGGGATGCCTAACACTGAACATCAAAGAGAAAGTCATCTCTCCACGGGATTAGACGAGGCAACTGGGTCCGAGCTCTTCAGTGGGAAAGAAAAGTAAGTGATTATTATGACAGAAAAATGTTTTCATGATAAAAATAAGTGTACACTCTCCAGACCAACTTTATTTGTGATATGCAAAGGCTAGGCTACTCAATATATTGTTCCTATCTAATATGTATGCTTGCTACTTGATTGGAGAAAAGTAACATTTCAAATGATTTAAACAAATGGAACTATTCAAACCGTTTCACAGATTAATTTTGAATGATATGAAATTATCATTTTAAAATATGATATTTACTTAACAGGTCGGCCAGTAAATCTAAGTCATTGGAGGAAATTAACAAAGATCTGTGAGTATGCTTTCTACATTGATAATAAATTGTGTGTATAATTATATGAACACCTTTCTTTTCTTATTTAGAATCTGAATGTCTTACAAAAACACTACAAAAATAATATGAAATACATAACTTGATGGCCATTTCAAAATTCTATAATTAGTATGCCTTGTATTATGCCCATATTTTCTGATTCGCCTCATGATCACCAACTGAAAATGAAACTGCTTTAAAACAAAGGGAAACTGTATGCGAAAATAGTTAAATTGCATGAGGAACTTGAACTTGAATTAGGCAAATTATAGCACAGTTATTTTCCTGTTTCAGCACGGCTGCTCGTGTGGCACTTGCCATTGAACGTAAAGCCCACAGGTAAGTTACATCTCATCAGGGCTCAACTTTGAAAGTTTGAAGATTAGATCTACTGCCCACCGGGCATGTGTAGGTCAGATTTTACCTGCCTGGCCCTAAAAGTTACCTGTCCATTTTCAGAACATGGACTTTACTAGGTGGACTTCAAATTTTGCCTGCCCCACCTGAAGTTTAAGGTGCGCCGGGCAGGTGGGCAATGTGCTTAATGTCATGCCTAAACATTATCCATGAGTTTAGTATATTTCTTGACTTGTAAGAAACAGGGATGGACGTAACCACAGGTCCCGGGGCCCGAGGCCCTTAAAATGCAGCTGGAAATTTTAGGTTTTCTGGCCTAGGGGAAATCATGGATAACAACCACAGATTTCTATAAAATCTTGAATAAAAACATCTGTCAACTGGTTTATTTCAGGGTTTTCATTTCATAAGTTGACTTGTTATAAAACTAAAAAGGAAAATAAAAATAGAGAGAATAAACATTGTGTTTTTAAAGGCAGTCTGACATATATTTTAGGGCCCTAGATTTTGATGAGGCAATTAAATAGGGCACTTAGATTTGGAAAGTTGGGGGCCCGACTGGCCCCTGGATTTTAAGACTTATGTCCGCCACTGAGGAAATACCCATTGTGTTTATGTACTGGTACAGGTTGCAGGAGCAGCGCTCAGGACATCAGCTCCACGCCCAATCACACCAACCGCACACCCAATCACACCAGTCACACCCCCAGTCACACCAACCTCACACCCGTTTACACCTGAAGCAGAGGTAAACCAATCTACAATTGTTGTGAATTTAATCTCCCTTTAAGTTAAAGGTAGTGTGAACCAACTGTGTTATTTCATCATTATGTGTTTATTCTAAAGTGTACGCTTTACTGGCTAAGTAGATTGATGTTCTATATAAAGCTCCCAACTTGTCGATCAATTTTGGGTTTTAAAACCACTTTCACCAAGTGTATATGCATTTGGCAAGGAATTTAAAAAAAAAGTTTTCATGACAAATTGATATGGAAATTTGAAAAAAAAATAACTTATTTGTATTATGTATGCAATCATCTCCAGGTGAAATTTTATAATTACAGGTCAAACAAAATCAGTCCAATCAAGGGTCCATCAAGGTCAGAAAAAACTTATATATGTATTAACTTGAGAATAATTTTGATATAATCATATAGAAAAAAAGAATGTATAGTGCCTAGGTATTTCTATGAGAAAAATTCTAAAAATCAGCATCCATTTTGATAGAGTATTAAACTTAATCAGTTAATGTCTATAAAAGATATCCCACTACATCCTCTTGTGATAATACTAGAGTAGTATAAGTTTCCTTACATGAAATGATCACTTTGACTGAGACTCGAACATTTCCTTTTAATCTTTAGATTCGACATTAAGTGGACAGTTGAGAACTTTTACGTAAATTGATAAGTTAATTTATTCAACCGTTGATGATTAAAAAGAAAATTATGATTCGTAAAAGGCATTTTTAGACAATATGAAATAACCGTTTGCTAAAATGAATGGTTCTATTGAACCTAAAACCATTAATGTTTTATAGTGACGAGAAAACACTGACTTCAGGGCAAAGAGCAGAAAGGCAAGTTTATCTTACCTTATTCAACTCAGTAGATTTTGCCTCTGAAATATTAGATGGAATTTGTGCATATTTCCCTCCACTACAAACCCTGTGAGAAACAGCATTATGTCACGTTTGCTTTAATGAAATATATTTGATATATACCTCTGAGGGTAGCTTTATGTTTAGCATAATACTATGTATAAATGGGTAAAGTATACTGCGTTCTAAACATATATCTTGTATAGAAAATGGACTGAGATGGCAACATGACGAAACTAGGCATTGAGAAAATGTAGTTTCTAACTTTTATTTTTTGAAGTTAAATGTCTAACTTAAAATTTGCCACATACATATGGCTGTAGACAGAACGTTGATTTAATCTGCCACTGATCACATGTCTATCCTTGATAAAAGCTTTTGTAGCGGGCCGCAATTTTTAAGAAAGACACCCATAAGGTACAGTTCAACTTTTCCATGTAAGATTTTATTTTGATATTCAAACTACAACATTTTTATTTGCAGGCATCGTAAGATTCGGGAATTATTTAGAGCTCGACCGGGTGTCCAAAAGTAAGTTGTTTTAAATTAGTGGATGATGCAACATATTCAATTCCTTTGGAAATAAATTCTCAAAAACATAAACTAAGTTCACAGGGCATAAAACTAGTGAGTTCTCGCAGTGATGTTAGAAAGGAAAATTAAAAAAATATGTGGAAATCGTATCATCACAACTTCAAGAAAATGCATTTATTTTTCTACAAAGGATTGCGGAGAAGGTGGCAAAGGAAAAGATCATCGCTGAAACGTGAGTATTAACATTATACATCAATATCAGATCAGAGATTCAATTTGTCAGTAGGTATCTCAACAGACGCAGCTGAGGGGGGGGGGAGCACCCCAGAAAGAAATATTGCTGATAATTTGTGTAAATCTTGAATTTCCTGCTGTAGTGCATAATGCACCAGTATAAAATTATTTCCTTCACAGGGCAGCTGCCAGAGTGGTATTGGCTATTGAACGTAAATCACGCCGGTAAGTATTAGGATACTAATCACACAGCCTCATAGAAAATAGATATAGAATTTTATTCTTTTGAAAAAGTGTGTGTTGCGACAATTTTCTATCACTCAATTTAGCCACTATTAATATAAAAAGGGCTTCTATGGATTGCAGTAATAATGGCATATATGGAATTGCAGGAGACGGATTTTATGTCTGGGTTGCCTTGCACTAGCACACCAACTTGACCAAGTCTCAGTTACACTTAGAAGTTACCAACAGTAACCAGTAGCATATCTGGAATTGTAATGCCTGTATGTCGTATTCTACACGAGATATAATTATGAAAAGTGGCCATAAGCTATTTTAATCACATTTCTTATCCAATGTCTCCAACCAGTTTATCCAAAAGTTTTTGTTATTAACGAGACCTCAGTGTCTTTTTCTGTTTATTAGGTTGCAGACACAGTCAACCGGCCTATCTGGGGTGCGACAAGATATGACAAAGAGGTATCCATACCTGTTTTAGCTTAATAGGAAATATATGAGATAATACTTAATATTTATTGCAAAACTATATTTAGAATGATGTGGAAATGTATCTATATTCTTGAATTATTCAAGAGGATTAACTGAATACCAGCATACCTAAGAGTAGATAAATGATAGTTAATATAAATGGCCTGTAATTTTAACTTTGCCTTCTGTTGGGGGTTTTCATGAATAAGACCAGAGAATTGAATTATATTTACTTTATCCCACAAGAATTGATTTGCATAGACAGTTTTAAATAGGAAAATGCTTGTTGATAGTAAGAACATCACATAAGTCTTACAGAAGTAATTTTTTAATGATAATATGGACTATTTATGTAGTTGTGAAAATTTAAGGTTATACACAATATGCTTCTTTTCTTCAGTGCCAACAGGGTAATTCCAAAAATCGTTGTCACACCGTAAGTACAATACATGCATTATATATAAGTTTTAAATCAAGAATGTTATCAAAAGAATAAGGTAGAATATAAAAAATAATAAGAGATTTGAAATACAGCTGTGGTATCTGAAGCATAAATATATTTTAAATATTGATTTCATTCTATATGAAAATGAATCTTTTTTAAAATCATTAAAATAGACTAGTGGGGTACAGTTCCGTATAATATTAATCTTTTATGTTAACTGTTCTTGTGGTACCTGGTCTGGCACACTGCCACCTACAGTACGATACATATACCCTCTATCATACTGTGACCTGGTTGAAAAACACTATCCAACTTGTACGTCGAGTACAGTCTCAATAGTCCACTTTTTCTTTTGCAGTGCCGAAAAGCCAGCCTCCAAGGCCAAATCTACTGAGCAGTGAGTATCAACAGTAATACAAGAAAATTTTAAGAAAGACCATTCAGAGGCAAATGTTTATATAATTATGTGTCACAGAACTGCCCTTCTGTTGTATCTTCTCTGCATCTGCGTGCCGTTCCGTGCCGCCCCATGCCGTTCCGTGTTGCACTGTGCCGCGCGGTGTTGCACCATGCCGTGCCACGCGGTGTTGCGCGGTGTTGCACCGTGTTGCACCGTGCCACACCGTGTCACACCAAGCAACACATGGATGCACACTGGGCTCTGCTATAAAAGGAGCTGTGCTGCAGCCACTCCTTGTCATTTGGCCGAATAAACTCGTAGAGTCAACATCTAAGAGCACTGGTCTCTCTCCAGCTTGACAAGCCATTTGACCCTGCCCTTAAGACAGCCACAGCCACTAACCTCACCTATAGTGGGCTCATAAGTGGTCTTGTGTTTTATCAGTTAAGAGTAGCCTACTACCCTGCTTCCCCCTGCTCTCACCAGCAGCCTACAGGAAGCGGCTCCCTAGTAGGTGGTCTCATATATCTGATTATCAATATCATGCTACCTATTTATCTTAATCGGCTCAGAGTCGTAACAGGTGCCTCACCACCATTCTTATATCTTAAATTCCTGTTACATATGTAAGTTAAAAAGGGAAGGGGCTTACAAGCCTCAAGGATGTAGGTTTTCATATTTTGTCTGATTTCATATTTTTAAGGCATCACCTCTGATAGCTATTGTCAAAGATGTTAATTTAAAATTTAATGTTTTAATAAAATCTAATCTTAAACAAATAAAAATTGTAAAAAATAATAATACTAACACCGGGTCCTCTCTCTCTTTATAGAAGTGACATGCAACCATCTACAAGTAGCGCACCGGACGATGGAAAACCAACTAAACAAAGCCAAGCCAAAGCGGCCCGGAGGTTCCGCTTCTTTATCAGTGTACGGCGATTCTTCCTCAGTCATATGGCTCACCATCACCAACACCAACATACCACAGTGCCTTCTGGTGCTCAATGAATTACTGCATGCTGGTTCATGTATTACTTTAGACCTTTTTCATTAGAGTGGCGCCCTATTACCGATATATGTTGTACCAATGATTTGGGTAATGGATTCCACTGGGTACCAACCACACAGGGAAAACAGAAAACAAGGCAAAACAAACAAAAAAGGGAAAAAAGAAAAAAAGAAAAAAATTCCAGACAAGGAAAACACAGAGAATTTGCAAATTTTACCAAAAACAAAGGGAATTTCATTTACCAAAACACTGGAATTTCATTTGGCCAGGTTCTGAAATTCCTGATTCTCAAAAGAGTCAGGATTTGACTTCTTGTTGGGTCCAATTTTTTTCTGCATCGGAAAGGTTTTAAATTGCTCAGTATGACGCAGGGAAAAATTGCTGCGAGACACTCATCACAGGTAACACTCAGGGAAAACACAGGAAGTTTGGAAATATTGAGTTGGTACCCCGATTCCAATGGAACCATGCAAGGCATCCATGGGAGGTTCTACTGCACGCGTGCCACCCATCTGTCCCTTTGGCTAATTGTAATCCTTTGTTTATACAGGGGTTTGGGCTGTAGGGCGTCGGTCTCCTCCTCACTAATCCCTGTTAAGTTGCAATATAAACATTAGGCAAATGGACAGCTGCTGCTCGGTTGCCGCATGCAGGGAAAGAAAGAGCCAGGAGGGGAAAGAAAGGGCCTGGAGGGGAAAGAAAGAGCCAAGCATTCTCTATGTGTAAACATGAAATTCAATGTGAAAGTGCCACGCCCCCTACCAATGTCAAGCATTCTCTATGTGTAAACATGAAATTCAATGTGAAAGTGCCACGCCCCCTACCAATGTCAAGCATTCTCTATGTGTAAACATGAAATTCAATGTGAAAGTGCCACGCCCCATACCAATGTCAAGAATAAACCTGTTTGAACATGGAATGACATGTCAAGAGTGCCACGCCCCCTTCCTATGACCACCATCAAATAGGGGAAGCTGAGGGGAATGCACTGGAGGCCGGGAAATGAGTAGAATGACCTCATATTTTTTTTTTGGTTTTATGAAAAGGGGTTTAATATTAGGGTAAAACAGGGTTGTATCGCGCACCTTGGTATATCGCGCATTTTTTTTATTAATGACCCTTAGGCATAGAAAAAATATATTGAATAATAAAAAGTGTCAAAAAGAAAGAGCCAGGAGGGCAAAGAAAGGGCCGGGAGGGGAAAGAAAGGGCCAAGCATTCTCTATGTGTAAACATGAAATTCAATGTGAAAGTGCCATGCCCCCTACCAATGTCAAGCATTCTCTATGTGTAAACATGAAATTCAATGTGAAAGTGCCACGCCCCCTACCAATGTCAAGCATTCTCTATGTGTAAACATGAAATTCAATGTGAAAGTGCCACGCCCCCTACCAATGTCAAGAATAAACCTCTTTCTCTTTCCTCTTTCTCTTTCTTTCCTCCCGGCCCTTCCTTTGCCCTCCCGGCCCTTTCTTTGCCCCCCTGGCCCTTTCTTTCCAGTGTGCAGAGTACGGGGCAGAGGGTGCGTCAGCTCTCCCTTTATTAATAGCTGTGTAAACAAGGTCGAGGGGAGATTAAGTCGAGGCCGGGAGAGGGGCGACGGTCGCCAACCCTTAAGTAAACAAGTGAGGATTAGGTAAAGGGAGAGGCGAAGACACCCCTACTGCACAGCCTCGTGAGAACGAAGTCTCAATGTATTTTTCTCTGTCGAAAAGTAAATGAGCTTTCAGTTATTTTGTTAATTTACTGATTGATGTCTCACTATGTATTGAGCATGTTTTCACTGCCATAGCTGGTCTATGGTCATATTCAATATAAAATGAATGTAATACAAATCAAGAAATAAAATGCAGAATATTTAATGAGAAAAGAATTAGTATTGAGTGCAAAGTTGATAAAGTGAATAAAATGTTGAAATATAACATTGCCTTTGTCGTTTGTAGTCATTACTTGTCATCACGAAAAAGGTACTGCACATACAATTGGTAAAATTGGCACAGTAAAACTAATAGAGTACTCTAGTGAACTTGTTTGATTTACTTGGGGGAATTTTGAAGGTTGTCAAATTGTTCCTATATCGTGTCTTAGCCATCTTTTATAGTGAATATGTCCACCATTAATTTCTAAACTGAAAATCCGAAAATGTCATTTCTACATTTCCGGATTTTTTTTCAAAACTCTTTGCTTTTTGAATTTTATTTCCCTATCCATTCTCTCCGATGTGAAAAACGAACAAACTTCCTTTATTTCAAGATCACTGATCATGGTTTATTTACAGTACATCTTTCTTACATTCTGCTAGATTTTGCTAGTTACACTGAACTATCTTTTACAACTTAAATGCCATTGATGCAAAACGAGTCTCACGTTATATCGTTATGTACATACATATCACAAACATTATTCTAGGGTAATCATGGAATGCATAATTAACAACAACCTTTCATCCGAAGTTCACGAATCCTAGTCTAGGTCAACGCATGTGAAAACGAAAGTTATCTTATTTACAATATTTTGATAAGTTGCCTCTTGCAAAGGATAGTTCTGACATGAAGTACATAATTCACTCTACCCTTCTTACAGCGAATTAAAATTTCTAATAGAAATAATCATCCCCGCCCACATTTTGAAATACATGGACAAGACGTAGGCTTTTAAATCCGACATAATACGTTCAGCATTTGACATTACCCCCTGCTCAGTTATAAGTTAAATGCTACACAGAAATAAATTTGAAACATTCTCCAATCGCGTAATACAATACTTTGACTTTCTCTTTTTCATTTTTAGATTAGATTAGATGGTACATCTCATCGATAAGTATATTTGAACCATGAACTTACACACAGCTTAAATGATAGAAGGGTAGCTCAGTTTTTATCTGCTCTTGAGAATTTTCAAGAAAACATCTCAATTACAATTTTTCAAATTCTTCTGAAAAAATAGGTATACTAACCTATCCATTGACAGCGTTAGCGTGGTATGACGAGTTACAAGCCAAATAAAACTTCCACTGAACACAATTGTAACATGTCCGCATACATAGAATCGTAATGCAACGTGATTGGATCTCTGTATCTACCATTAATAGTTTAAAAAAATTTTTTTTTTTCACCAATAGGCATCTTTAATACACTGCCAATGTACATAAGCCATTCATGCTCAATTACACATTTCCATCTACCATAAGGAATATATTGTTAGTCTCCTACCAGTACAATTAATTTACTATTAATTCCATGTTTATAATTCGTACAGAGTCGACCACTGACTAGGTAGAACTAAACGGCCATCTTTGCTTTCTACGCCTTTGCCGCAGCAACATTTCCTTCTTTGTGGGTCCTATCCGCATCTAGGGCCTTTCCTAAGTACTCCCTGGAATTAGATAGCATAACATTGAATTCCTATTATGTAATCATCTTATGAACGATTTCCAATTTCTAACTAAGAAAACACGGAACCACACAAAATGAAAATGTTCTAAGGTTTTTACAAGTTTACAACAGTATTGATTAAATATTATATCTTGTGATTTTACCCAATCCCTTCCAACTGAATTAGAACATTAGAAAAAATACAAACGATAAAAACAAACGATAAATTGTAGTAAATCTTAAAGAAAAGGTTGTACCCACATTGTCACAACCTATAAATAGCAACGAGAGCCTTGATAATACTCTTTCATAGTCCACAATAAATCCACAATTCATAAATATATACTAAAACGTGATTACACATCTGTAACAACTTAAATAAACATCTACTCGTTTTGGTTGGCCTAAAGCCAAAATGAATGTGTAATGCTTTAGTTTACATACTGTGAGTGTAAATATTTTCACATCCTCTAAACGTTTCGCGAAATTAACAAAAAGACGCATCCCTGTGGATTCATTTCGCATTCTCCCAAATATTGGTATCTTGGTGATACAATTAATTCCAGTCATATGTTCAAGTATTACATATTTTTGCCGACATTTAACAACATGAAATCAAGAAAAAAATATGTATAACGCAAAAAGTGGATACGGTCACCTTGTACGACATTCTGCTACACAGCATGTATATCCAGACCCCTACCACACTTTCTATAGCTTCTATCCTCCCCTATGCCTAAAATCAAGCTGAGCACTCACCAGTTGTGCACCATGAGTTTCTGCACGGCGAGCAGGGCCTCGTATCGCACGTTGGGGTCCTCGTGAGACAGATGCTGCATGACAAGCTGCTTACCCCCGAGCTGTTCGATCACACTGTGGAGATAAAGTGAGGGATAAGATATAGGGGAAGGGTCATACAATGTTAAAAGGTAGGTTAGAGCAGGGCCTCGTAGTGCACGTTGGGGTCCTCGTGAGATAGGTGCTACATGACAAGCTGCTTACCCCTGAGCTGCTCGATCACACTGAGGGGACAAAATGAGGGATAAGGTATAGGGGAAGGGTCATACAATGTTAAAAGGTAGGTTAGAGCAGGGCCTCGTAGTGCACGTTGGGGTCTTTGTGAGACAGGTGCTACATGATGAGCTGCTTACCCCCGAGCTGCTCGATCACACTGAGGGGACAAAGTATGGGGTAAGTTATACAGATAATGTCATACATTGATATCGGGTAGGTTAGAGCAGGGCCTCGTAGTGCACGTTGGGGTCCTCGTGAGACAGGTGCTGCATGACGAGCTGCTTACCCCCGAGCTGCTCGATCACACTGTGGAGACAAAGTGAGGGAAAAGTTATAGGGGAAGGGACATACAATGCTAAAAGATAGGTTAGAGCAGGGCCTCGTAGTGCACGTTGGGGTCCTCATGAGACAGGTGCTGCATGACGAGCTGCTTACCTCCGAGCTGCTCGATCACACTGTGGAGACAAAGTGAGGGATAAGTTATAGGGGAAGGGTCATACAATGTTAAAAGGTGGGTTAGAGCAGGGCCTCGTAGCGCACGTTGGGGTCCTCATGAGACAGGTGCTGCATGACGAGCTGCTTACCCCCGAGCTGCTCGATCACACTGTGGAGACAAAGTGAGGGATAAGTTATAGGGGAAGGGTCATACAATGTTAAAAGGTGGGTTAGAGCAGGGCCTCGTAGCGCACGTTGGGGTCCTCATGAGACAGGTGCTGCATGACGAGCTGCTTACCCCCGAGCTGCTCGATCACACTGTGGAGACAAAGTGAGGGATAAGTTATAGGGGAAGGGTCATACAATGTTAAAAGGTGGGTTAGAGCAGGGCCTCGTAGAGCACGTTGGGGTCCTCATGAGACAGGTGCTGCATGACGAGCTGCTTACCCCCGAGCTGCTCGATCACACTGTGGAGACAAAGTGAGGGATAAGTTATAGGGGAAGGGTCATACAATGTTAAAAGGTGGGTTAGAGCAGGGCCTCGTAGTGCACGTTGGGGTCCTCATGAGACAGGTGCTGCATGACGAGCTGCTTACCCCCGAGCTGCTCGATCACACTGTGTGGGAAGGGGCCAAAGTGTAGGGTACAATATAATGGTAGTGCGGCTGTTTTCCACGATATATTTATTTTTTAAACTGATAATTAGGCTAAGGAATGAACACAGGATTCAATTTATCATTTCCTTGAAGAGGCGAGCCTGATAGACCCTCATCCACAATCTTTTTTATTTGATATTGTTGATTATATAATGATCAAATGCCATATCAACTGTTATCATAGTTGAGTGGCCACGCTTTTTAACATCTTAAAAACTCTTACTCATCTAAGCCTGAAAAAGAGTCAAGACACGCTGTATACCACCTCTCACTATTAATAAACTTTATTTTTGAATCAGATCAGAACCTTTATCTATAAAATCATGACGTTTAATACCTTTTTCAGCCTTTGTGAAATACTATGATATATATCAATGTAAGCACTGTGTGTAAAGTCCAACTCACTGTTTGCCACGTGGGTAGTGCCGCACGTACTCCCCGATGTCATGGTTGGCCACTGACAGAATTAACGGGTCCCGGCTTGTCTCCAACAACTTGATGAGAATCCTAGAAGGAATTGGTAAATTGTTCTCAGTGAACAGGTTGTTTTCATAAACAAACACATTATTTACAGACTATACCGCCTTTCTGAAGCTACCAGAATGAATTGATGTTGTTTTTAAGTAAAGTGTAAGATGATGATGATTGTTGCAGGTTAATGTCTGCTAAGATATTGTTCAGCTGTATCAAGACCACTCACGTTTATGTTTACCAGTTGGCTGACCAAATCTATGGGGGGTGGAAACGACAGCAAGGCAAGGTAGTTTAGCCGGCATAACCAAGGCTTGAGCCCTGTCCAGCCACGTGCAAGGCGAGGACTCTACCAACTATACTATCCCGACCCCCCTTAAAGTGTCAAGATGTTTTGTTATATCGTGTTATCAGTTATAGGTGATCTATAGATGCCGTGTATTCCTACGCAAAATAATCTAAACTTTCTGAAGTTGATATAAAACACATGGATGTCAAGTTTCAGATTAATATATAATGTTAACTAAAACCATGGAACTCTCTTTCGGAAAAAAGACATGGTTCTTCATACAATAGATTAATCTGTGTATTAATATGATATGTCCATTACAATTTCTATAAACACAAAATATTATATCCCCTTACTTGAGAAGCTCGCACTTCTTAGATAACATAGATAATATCTCCCCTCACTTGAGCAGCTCGTAGTTCTTAGATAAAATAGATAATATCTTCCCTTACTTGGGGCGACACTTAAAAATAAATCTGTTTCCGGTGGATCGGCTGGGTGGGTATTTTATCGCCGGATGGGAAAAAGAAAAAAGAAAAAAAAACAACGTTATACCCTTACCAACAACAACAGCAACAAATCGTGGCCGCCCGGGTCATCTATTTTAAGCCGACCCGCTGGACAGGAAACAGACTAATTTTTAACTATGGCCTGAGTAGCTCGCAGTTATTTGATAACATAGATACTATCTCTCCTTACTTGAGCAGCTCGTAGTTCTTCTCGTTGAGTCTGGGCGCGTTCTCCCTCCAGAAGCGGTCAGCCTTGTGTACGGGGCTCCACTCCAGGCGGCCTGACTTCACCTCTGATGAGTACTCATCAAAGGAACTATTAAAAAAGAAGACAAATGTTTAGAAGTATGTGTTTACAATGAAACTCTTAGAGGTTATAGGGCCAGTTGTACCACAAAATAGTGTAACAGATGGTCCAAATGTTCAGGAGACTCGTAATGTCCAACTCTTCATCACCCTGAAATACGTTAATGTTTTGATTGGTTGGCAAACCTAAAAATCATTTGATTTATCAAATGCATGATGTCACTATGTTTGAGCAGTAATTGGTGAATCAGAATACCAAACCTCCTATCTAGTCCACTCTAAAATGTTGTATAGACTGGGCAGGTATAGATGATGTATTTTGTATCACTGGTGCAACTCCAATAATATGCTCAATCAGGGAAGAGATATATATTGTTGGTTGGTTATTGGTGTTTAACGCTGTGTCAACAGCTATGGTCATATCACGGTGAGAACAAGGTTTGGACAATTCTGTCCTTTTGATGATCCTATCTATGAAATGATTGTATCTATGAGAAGGTAGAGACCGTATCCCTACACTTTTACCAAGGCAGGTTTTCTTTAATGTGCAGGATCCCATAGGCAGGGCCCTGCACACAACGGTCGGTTGTCCTCTAGCGACCTTTGATAACCTTGTCGTTGTCAGGGCTATATATTGTACTGATGTTTATGTTATACAGAATCAGATTAAGGTGGGTGGTGTGGTAGGGTAAATAACACATACCTGAGGTCCTGGACGCTGGCCTGCAGCGTCTCATTAAGGTAGGTGATGTCCTCAGTGATGTCTTCGTCCTCAAACTTCCTCCCCTCCAGCAGCTGCAGCTGTTTGAGCACCTTACACTGCACCATGGACAGCGCGTGGTCCTTCTGGATCTCCCGCTCTGTTGGCTTCTCCAGCAGGTTCTGGGGGTTAAGTGAAAGAGTGATAATTAGGGTTGGTTGGTTGGTTATTGGGGTTTTACGCCATAGCAACATCTAAGGTCATATCACCGTGAGAACAAGTTTGACAATTCTGTCATTGATGATCGTATCTATGGAATGAATGAATCTATGAGAAAATAGAGACCATACCCCTACACATTTACCGAGGCAGGTGTTCTTTAATGTACAGGGTCCCCTAGGCAGGGCCCTACACACAATAGCCGGTGGCCCACTAGGGGCCTTTGATATCCCAGTCGTTGTCACAGGGAGACATGCAGAGGGGGGTAGCAGCCAGCCCACGTCAACCCAGCCTTGAACCTGGGCTGTCTGCGCAACAGATGGACGCTCTAACCACTACACCACCCCACACACCTGTGATAATTAGGGAGTTTCAGATCCCACATCGCATCTCCATCCATAAACGTATCCCTAATCTACCGCATGATATTTAAGCGTAAATGGACAATATTTGGTAATTATGATTTAAGCACCATGTACCATCCAGGCATAATTTTATACTCACAATGAAATTTCTTAGAAACACTTTATAAATACTGAGATAAAAGATATGTTACGTTTGCGTTACGTCATGCCTTGGAGGATCTGAAACTCCCCATTATACCTCCTGGGCGTAACAAATGTGTTTTCATCACTTCATTTTAACCCTATCTATTTGTCCTTTTTATGAAAATATAGACCATACGCGGCTCTATGTTCTCGAGGGCGCGGAACATGATTGTTTACATGGTGGCTAGATTTCCCCCTGCTCTTTTCTTAATGTACTCATAATATTCAGACAGTTATAACACTTGAAATAAAATGATGAATGTTCTCTGAATTATTTGTATGTTAAATGCATGGGCAGAAAATCGACAAAATACAATTCTGTTAAATTCCCCTGAGATTTTTCATAATAGTAATTAACCTATCTTAATTCTTACCCTGAATGTAGCGAGGATGATCCGCGTAACCTTCTCCTTGGCCGACTCACTGAGAATGTCAGCCAGGATGGGAATGACGTTGTATCTGTGAATGAATGTGAAATCATACATAATTCATCGCAAAACAGTGCATACAATCTTAGCACAGCAGCCGTGCAACCATACACACGGGGGTGCTCTAATATACTGAGGAAATGTTTGGCAGTCTTATGTTAGTTTTAAATGTTCGTAAAATCAAGGTACCGTTTCAGTACTACTTTTGGATTAGTTGCAAACAGGCAATTGACTTATTTTGTTGTCAAAACAGTTACTTCCTCCAGTGTAGTTTTTGCGGGATGATACACCGTTATCTTGGATGACGTTTGGGTTGTGATTATTTTAGATTTCAGGAGTAAAAACTGGACGGTTTGTTATGGCTCATATCGATTTAAACTAGAAATCTGAAGATTGTCAGCCAGAAACTGGCCGATGTTGCATTGGTGGTTTGTAAATGTTATAAAAGGAACATGTCATGATATACACCAGCCCAGTCGAATTTAAGAAAGGGCCCTGTCCCATATTTTTCTCCATGTCACATGTCCCCCCGGGACCCCCCCCCCCCCCCCCCCGGACCCCCTCCAATAAGACCCCCGGACGACCCATGTTGTACGACCCCCGGACGACCCCAAGGGTACGACCCCCGGACGACCCCAAGGGTATGACCCCCGGACGACCCCAAGGGTACGACCCCCGGACGACCCCAAGGGTACGACCCCGGACGACCCCAAGGCTTGGACCCCCGGACAACCCCAAGGATACGACCCCCGGACGACCCATGTGGTACGACCCCTGGACGACCCATGTGGTAGGACCCCCGGACGACCCCAAGGGTACGACCCCCGGACGACCCATGTGAGACGACCCATGTGGTACGACCCCCGGACGACCCATGTGGTACGACCCCCAGACGACCCATGTGATACAACCTCAAGGGTACGACCCCCGGACAACCCCAAGGGTACGACCCCCGGACGACCCCAAGGGTACGACCCCAAGGCTTGGACCCCTGGGCGACCCCAAGGGTACGACCCCCGGACGACCCATGTGGTACGACCCCCGGACGACCCATGTGGCACGACCCCCGGACGACCCATGTGGTAGGACCCCCGGACGACCCATGTGGTACGACCCCCGGACGACCCATGTGATACGACCCCCCGGACGACCCATGTGATACGACCCCCGGACGACCCATGTGGTACGACCTCAAGGGTACGACCCCCGGACGACCCCAAGGGTACGACCCCCAGACGACCCCAAAGTACGACCCCCCCCGGACCCCCTCCAATAAGACCCCCGGATGACCCATGTGGTACGACCCCCGGACGACCCCAAGGGTACGACCCCAAGGGTACGACCCCCGGACGACCCCAAGGGTACGACCCCCGGACGACCCCAAGGCTTGGACCCCCGGACGACCCATGTGGTACGACCCCCGGACGACCCATGTGGTACGACCCCCGGACGACCCCAAGGGTACGACCCCCAGACGACCCATGTGGTACGACCCCCGGACGACCCATGTGGTACGACCCCCGGACGACCCATGTGGTACGACCCCCGGACGACCCATGTGATACAACCTCAAGGGTACAACCCCCGGACGACCCCAAGGGTACGACCCCAAGGGTACGACCCCCGGACGACCCCAAGGCTTGGACCCCCGGACGACCCCAAGGGTAACAGGCCCGGACGACCCCAAGGGTAACAGGCCCCCAGACGGCCCCAAGGGTAACAGGCCCCCGGATGACCCCAAGGGTAACAGGCCCGGACGACCCCAAGGGTAACAGGCCCCCAGACGGCCCCAAGGGTAACACCCCCGGACGACCCCAAGGAGAACAGGCCCCCAGACGGCCCCAAGGGTAACAGGCCCGGACGACCCCAAGGGTAACACCCCCGGACAACCCCAAGGGTAACAGGCCCCCAGACGGCCCATGGGCTGAGGCCTTCGGACGACCCATTGGTTGAGGCCCCCAGGCGACCCATTGGTTGAGGCCCCCAGGCGACCCCTGGGGTGAGCCCCCGCCCCGTTACCTCCCACCTGGTGGGAGAGTGTAACCAGCCTGACCACTGAATGTTGAGGGGTGTGGATGGCCTCCCCCCCCCACCTCCCAACTGCTATTATCCAGCCCGTCCACTCAACTAACCCCAGTGACATACCTCTATATATAGGACCCACGGACACTGGATGTCTCCCCCCCCCCCCCCCCCCCGTGGCCATGAGGGTCGTCATGGTTGTTTGGGCTGGTATTCTCCCCTCCCCCCCTCCCCAAGCAAGTTCCAGCAAGCACCAGAACCTAAAATCTGGTCGGAGAGTGACGGCAGACTGGTCCCAGCCCAGCCCTGGCCAGCAGCCGCCATGCTAGACTGTAGTTACGTCCTATTCCGCTAGGCGCTCAAATTAGCTAACATGGTGAAGAGACACCTGGTGGGTTTGAGACGGACTACCACCATGCTTGCCCTCCACCCAACCAATTAACCCCCTCACCACTACCACCACCCTTCCCCCTACTCCCTCCCACCACTACCCTCCCCAAGCCTCTCCCTGCCGGGGAGTGGCTACAAGTTGTGAGTCAGCTCTATATATAGGACCCACGGACACTGGATGTCAATCACTGATACTTGTCCCTCCTACCTCTACCACCAGTGACCAATGAGAAGACACTGAGTGGAGGCCTCACAGTCTGACCACCACTGGGGGTCAGAGAGGGCACACCAATTAAACAATTACACGGTCCACTGGTCCACAACAATAGACCCACTTCAAAAACGGACCTATACCTTGGTTGCATTGGTAACTTAACACCTCTATGATCAATACTTATATGTACCAATGCAACAAAAAAATCAAATTACAGCAATAACAAGAAAAAGTAGCATTACTAAATGTTATGCAAAGAGTTATTGGGTGATAGCAGGAATTCTTGATTTTAGATTGAATGGGTGATATTCACCGACAGTTATAAATATTCTAACGTTATTTTTTTTCTATTTTTTTTCCTTTAAATAATATTCTAATTAATGAAACTTTCACCCCCAGACAACACACACAATATTAGCTACCCAATCCCGTATATAGACAGTACACCTTCACGTCCCATAATTAAATTTAACTTAAACGGCTAAACAAAATGGCATCTTATGGCATCATCATAGCATCACTATAAAAAAACAGCAGTAGGGTTGCTCGAGTGAATCTGCTAAGCGGGGTTCATGTACATGTACTATTTGATGAACCCGACAAGTTGTGGGTCGAAGTTCTGTTGAGCTGTTGAGGACTTCCCCCCCACCGCCTCACCCTGCTCTTCTTGGCACAAACCACATTATGAATATTCACATGTTAAATAACAGCCAACAAAGCGTAATCTTATAGCATCACTAAAAACAAAAGGGTCACTCAGGGAAGTGTGGGGAATCACATACTGTTTGATGCAATTGTCCGTGTGCTCCGTGGGTTGTGGTTAGTTGAAGTCTGTTGAGGACCACCCCTCCCCCCTCCCCCCTCACCCCCCCCCCCCCCCCCCCACTCTTCAAAACACACATACGAATCATGAGTAACCAGGGTACCAACCCTAATTCCATTTTCAAATTCCCTGTGTTTTCCCTGAGATTTCCACCGCAATTTTTCCCTGTGTCACATCCAGGAAGTTGTTCAAAATTAGAAACCCCTGCATGCAGAAAGAAATTGGACAACACAACAACAAAAAGTTGAATCCCTATTATTTCGAAAATCTGAAATTTCATAACAAGGCCAAATGAAATTCCCTTTGTTTTCCCTGTGTTTTGATAAAATTTGCAAATTCCCTGTGTATTTCCTGTCAGGGAATCTTTTTTGCCATTTTCCCAGTTTTCGCTGTGTGGTTGGTACCCTGAGGAGTATCAAAATGGTTAGAAATAACAGCAAAGCGTCATCTAATAGCATCAATGTAACATCAGTAAAAAAGAATTGGATCACTCGGACGAAGCTGCTAAGCGGGGATTCACATACTGTTTGACATACTTGTTCATGCCCTCAGTAAGTTGCAGGCTGATGGTCTATCGAGGACCCCCACAACCCCCTCACCACAAACCACACACACAGGCCATAAATATTCACATGTTAAAAATAACAGCAAAGCATCATCTAATAGCATCAATGTAACGTCAGTAAAGAGAATTGGATCACTCGGGCGAAGCGGCTAAGCGGGGATTCACGTACTGTTTGACGTACTTGTTCATGCGCTCGGCGAGTTGCGGGTTGAACGTCATACACCAGAGGCAGAAGGTCAGCTGGTATTGGATCTGGAAGCCAACCTTACCGGCCAACACCGAAATCACCCTGCAACGACAATGATGAAATCTTACTTTTTTAGGTCAGGTAAAATTACTTATGCTTTATTTACAAGAAAATGGGAATCTCTGATTTTGTAAGTTTGTATTATTCCACTGTTATGGTGTATATGACACATGAGATCAATATGTATGGCTCTTCGCTGTCAATAAAACTACTACAACTACTTTATTGAAAAATCCGGCTTTTTTTTTCTTCTTTTTTTTTTTAAAGAGAAACCGATGAATCGGTATAAAAGTGTATATAGATGAGTGTTAAATACATAGGTTAAACAACTTAAGATAAGACATGACTCACTTTATAATTTTCAGTTGAGATATACATTTACTCCTATATGTGCAAGTTTTGGTTGCGTCAAGTTACAAGAAAATATACAAATATAGATGTATTTTTTGTCCACTTCATATATATCTATTCCTAGAATTAGTGAAATTTCTGGAGTTGGACGTTAGAATGTGATAATTTTTAATATCTGGACAATCAGAACTGTATGAAACTATTCAATATTAAGAAATATAGGTAAAATGAAACAAATAACACTTAGAAAACGTACGTGCTGATGCCGTCTACGTGGACGAAGGCGTGGCGGTATTCGTCAATTCTGAGCATCATCTGAAGACAACGCGCCACCGTCTGTAGGTACTCGTTGTTCTGAAAGTATAAACAAACTTATCAAAAATATGAATCGTGTTTTTAGTTTATGGACTTATTAACCGACGGATTCGTATATTTCGTGTGAAAAATTTTTTTTTGACAGAATTACCCAATGAATAATAGTAGCTGTCGAAAGTTTTAGCTGTCCTGGAACGTAGACATAATATCCCATTATCTCTTTACCTGGGGGGATCATTTATAGTGGTATTTTTTTTTTTTTTATTTATTTTTTTTTTATTTAGCCAAAATCCTGTTTACACAAGTT
This sequence comes from Lepidonotus clava, assembly GCA_936440205.1. Taxonomy (NCBI): domain Eukaryota; kingdom Metazoa; phylum Annelida; class Polychaeta; order Phyllodocida; family Polynoidae; genus Lepidonotus; species Lepidonotus clava. Next base: position 16,059,569 of record OW387138.1, read on the forward strand.
CTTCCTTTCAGCATTTACACCACCAAAATCAATATTCATATCAAATACATTTCACATGTCTTATCGTATTGAATGCATGGTCATTTTTTGTTTAGATGGTTCTGTCATGAATGATTCATTTTTTTTATTTGATATCCAAAATCAGAAAGAATGAAGAAACTTAATCCACCTACGAATACTTCTACCGGGCTACTATACCCTGGAAATAATTGTTAACCGATGATACCCTCGGCTCAGACAAAAGTGGGCTGGGAGAACACTATGATTATAATAAAACACGACGGCATTCGGCCAGGAATGAAACTCTTGACATGGAATGGTATATCCTTTGAATGGTTTACCCAAGTAAGTAAATTCCATGCTCTAAAAACGACTCAAACATGCCTTATTAGTAGCAAAGGTATCGTTATTGTTACTCATATTGCCTCAAAATATAGAGCCCCTTCATAGTACTCGACGATTTCTCTGTTCAGCCAATGGAATCTTTTAAATGCCCCCTTGGAACCTATGTGCTTCCAGGACTATTCAGAAGATTTTGTACTCCTTGTTATTTGTTTTACTAGTGTAGATTTTACAGTTTATCACGAACCAGTCTGTTATCTGTTACTTTTTTTTAAAAAAAGTCGTTGTGATTTATTTTCGTTATTATTTTCATTCTGCTATATTAACCTCATACTTCTGTTAATAAAATGTACTTTTCATATGTAAGTTTTCCTTACAAATGGAAATGATTATGAACGTACATGTATACGGACTTAAAATTCTTAATAATATTTTATTTTCCTTGGTCTTCTCTTACTTAAATGATCAATAGCTAAATACACATACGAGCCAGACGTAGGAATAGAATTTAGAACTAAGTATTTAGAATTAAGAACTAACTCGCCCAAAATATCAAAGCAAACTTCCGAGAATATTAAAGAGAACACTTTAATAAATGCGTTAGCTGGCATAACACAACGCAGTGCATGCCAAGGATAAGATGGAAAATTTGTCAAAATCTTCTTGCATGATTTATACTTTCCATCGTTTCATGCATAGCTAGATACTTCTAATAATATTTGAGTCGCGCAGGGTCAGGAAAAATGATAACTATAAAATATGGCAATATCTTGTTGCTTTTCTTCAAAATGACATGATCCTTGGCGATGTGCCCCAAAATTTCCATAAAATGCACTATTATTTTCCTTAAATTAGTAGTGAGAATATAATTAACACTACATGTGTATGTCTACATTTTCATGAACATTAATGAAATACAGGAATAAATATCCTACAGATATATCCGTTTTTAACAAAACATTATATACCGCTTTGACGTGTTTGAAAAAAAAGCCCAGAAAATTTACGAAATTGATTCCCTCAAAAACGTAAATTGAGACACTGTTAAGAAAAAGTTAAGTGAATACCAAGAAGTATAACTGGTACAATCTACAGAATTTCCCATAACCTCTTACACCTGACTACACTACACAAATAATGTGTTCTCTTTATACAAGTGTGCTTATATTCAATAATTATCATATATAGAACGTGTAATCCGCATCGTCCAGGCAGTCAGGTGATGTGGCAGGTGCGTTGAGAGAACTTTTCCATGAGTGTTGACACCATAAATTATAATGAAAGTGCACGGTGGATGATTTGCTTATGGAATTGGTTCAAATGTAAACCATAAACTTGGGACATATAAAAAAAAATCTCAAATTTTATGTACAGATATACTTTTGCTTATCTTAATGGTATGGTCAAATAATAAAGGCTTGGTAAAAAAAAGGTTGATCAATTCAAATATTGTCAAATTCTGTAAAGATTAATTGAAATCCAGAAGAGATGGGGATGAGATATTGCCAACTGAACTGAGACATGCTTTTTAATTTTCATGCTACAGCATTTGATAACAAAATGTTTCTGTATGCATGAAAATGAAAATAATTAATAGCAGCAACTCTCTGCCAAAAGCATTAATGTTTAACAAACAGATCTTTGCACTTTGCTACTCAATTTCTAATTTGCCTACATATTCAAAATCGGCCGAACAACACTTCTCAAATCCTGAAAAAAACGGGGTTATCTAAACAAAATTAGAACTTTGGGTTAGGGCTAGCGAAAAAAAAAAAAAAAAAAAGAACTTTGAGAATTGTTCAGGGACCAAACTACCCCTCATGCCTTCAGTGGGTCTAGTTCGGAGTGCTACCAGTAGGGGGCAGGGTGGTGGGTACAAGCCGGTCACTTATTACTTACTGGAGGCGAGTCGCTGGGTACTGGATCGGTCTGACGTACAGACAGTAATTTTGTATGAATCATGAGCTAAATGTGTTATAATCAGGGATATGGCCAAATAGAATGAGACACAATACGTATCGTGGGTGATTGATTTTTCTTTTAGCAAACCTTGAATATAATTATTTTCTCTTGATTAGGTTTAGAATTGCAGAAAATCAAGATTTTACATTTCTAGTATTTCTTTGCCTTTAAAAAATCAATAATTTTCTTACCAACTGGTATGTATTTTGTAAATTTGAATTTGGGAATCTTGGAAGAATTGGGTTGGGTGTAACAAAGAGTGTACGGTTCAAATTGTAAATTGGGTTTAAAAAAAAGGACGAAAATTCCTGATGACAATGGTAATTTTGAGGACTTAAAAGCTAAATCATAAGGATCATCAATGATGTTATTTCTTTTAAAATAATTTTTCTCCGCTTAATAATACAGCCACAGAGGCATAAGCTTCATATTGAGTGCATTTCATTTTGTTGTGAAAAGAAAAAAAGGAAAACAATGAAATATTTTGATTTAGAGTGACAAATTATCTATCACAGCCAAAGAAAAAGATGATTGGCATAACTATAAAATGAATTTTAAGTGTATCAAACCTAAACTGCAAATGAAAAAAGAAGTGATAAAAGTGTGCGTTAATTAATTTTAACTCACCGGGGTCTTGAGTTGGTCCTTAAGCCAGGTTAAGTAGTACTGGAGATCAGCTCCCTCCATGGACTCCTTGCTCCAGCAAGCAATCTTAGCGATGATGCGACTAGTCTGAAAACAGTTTTGGCAAACATGCATATGTATACTATTATGTCAGTTTTGCTGCTGGGCCCATGAATAGTTGCTTTCAAGAAGCCGTATCTACCCTAATTTTTTGCACCGACCCATACATTTTTAAAGATTTTTAGTGAAAAATATCAAAATGTTGTAAAATATGGCATATGAGTGAAGGGCATTTCGTTTCATTAACCGACATTAACAAATTTTCAAAATAAAAGAAAATACTCACTTACCTACCATTACGGACCTACATCTTTAATCTATTCCATTTTCGTTTACAATTGTTTTTTTCTTTCTTTCTTTTTTTTCTTCATTATGAAACTCATGTCTTAAAGTGACGTCCGTTAAACATCCATATTCTATTCATTCATCGAAAAACAAAACTTTTACATTTAATCCATTATGTAATCATGATTTATAATCATTAAGAATAGAGCAGAAACAAACCTGGTTTTCTATGAAGGGGTCCGGTCTGTTCAACATGTTCAGGAAAGGTGTCCACACGGATTCCTTATACTTCCTCGCGTACTCACGGAAGATCTCCACTCGGGATTTGTCTTCCTAGAAATCGAAACAAAACGACACAAATTTTCAGATGGCATAAGTTTGTTATTTTGAATCGTATTCTCTTCTGTTCTGATTAAATGTCAGGTGGATTTACACTATGATTATAATGGTTGCCGGACTGAACTTGACGTGAAAGCTCAAGCCTTTTTGTATTTGAACCATAAAAGGACCCGTAAAATAGAGAAGGCCTTTTTAATTTAATTATGAAACTTTTCTTCCTTTTGGCTAGATGACCACAACATTAATTTTATTTTTCTTTGGCTTTAAATATGATTGGCATATTGAAAAAAAGCAAATAAACCGAACACCACCTAACTATTTGAATTAAAGTATTTGTACACTTTGAATTATTCTAAAATTCAATCATGGTTTTCTAGGCCATAACAAATTGTCGGTGGTCCTGACACTGGAACCAACACCACGCTACGTCCACTCGCAATTATATTGTACACTCTGAACCTTTTTAAAAATAACAAAAAAAACTGATGATATATATATACTAAACCTTATATTTTATCAGGTCGAAGAACTATCCCTATATACCTGAAGCATGTCGTCACTAGGCCTAACATTTCATCAGGACCTAGAACTATCTCTACTAGTACTAACCTGGAGCATGTCGTCGATCATGGTGAGGATGTACTGCACCGTCTGGTCCTTGGCGATGTGCCCCATCAGGTTGAGGAAGGTCTTGGCGCACTGGTGGGGGCGCTCCTTGAGGAGACGCTGCCGCTGCTCCGGGGTGGAGTTGTCCAGGTGGGTGATGAAGTCATAGTCCTCCTGTGAGATCATCTGACCCCTGTAAGAGGAAGGTTTGTATAAACTCAGGGATGTAAGTTGGGGACAAAAATCAGAAATAGCATTTAGAAAATCTGAATGTATCCTTGTATGTTGTGAAACGTGTTCCAAACACCAAATCTTGAAACTTATTATTGGAGGTCCTGGAGGGGAAAAAATCGGAAGTCCTACAAAAATTGGAAAACTTACATCCCTGTTAACTATAAACTCTAGGGATAATTGAGTAAGTGATGTTTTGTAACTTTGCTTCCCTTAAAAGAGTGTGCGCGCTATTAGAGTTGCCACTCCCAAATTATGAAAAAGTAGGAATTAAAGAAATCCTATTTTTTTCTCTAGAAACAGCTAGGAGGAAAATATAACCTGTCGGGACAGAGTCCTGACATTAATTTTGCACATAAATGGCTTTAATTTTTAAGGTAGTTGAAATAAAACGGGGAACCACATTTTCAAAATATAAAGGTACATCTATAAACAGTAGTTTTTTCAATGAACCAAGCCGCCCAAAGCTACGAAAGTTGTAAATTACATAGAACTTATAGTATTTTAGAATTGCACTCGGGATCTATAATGTTACTTACTGCAGGTATGACTGCCAGTTGACCCTGTTGGCCCGGACTTCATGAGCGCGCTGCTGAAGTGGGCTCGTAGCAACATGAACACCTGTTGAATGAAATTTCAGATTTATCTTATTCTAATAGCATTGAAGTTCTCACTGGTCTTAAATTTTAAAAGATTCAGTGGCGGATCTGGGGAGAGGAACCTAATCGACTTGTTTATCTATAGGCCTAGGCCTAGATCTATATATATATCTACATTTGGCAATCTATTTTTGGTCAGAACTTTATTCAATGAGAGGAAAAAATTGTTTTGTCGAAAAAAAATCAATCTAGCCAACAGCAACAAAACTGTGGGCCTAAATCCAAGGGACATTTATCTTTTTTTAAATACATGAGTTTTATGATTGGACAACCACATTTCCGAATCTGGTTGATATGAAATTACAAACCTCAGCAAATCAAAATGTATTTTGAACTATTTTTTATCAACTTAATATCTAATCTAGCCTAGGCCATTAATCTGTTGTGGTCTGATTTACCACAACTAGTACAACTACAAGGCTATGCCTAGTAAAGTAGATCTAATAAACTGCCTTTCAATTGTGCCTTTTTGCACCATAGACATAGAATTAGATGTATCTCTATGTTTGCACGTAAGGGTGGAACTCTTCGGTACCGTAAAGACCATCTCATGAATTGTCACCTACGTTCCTGATGTACCCAAGATTAATTAAATACTAATGATGAGAACTGGTGCTATACAGTTAGAAACTAACACAGACCATCTAATGGTCGGTTCATATTGGTGCATCTCAGCCTAGTCATACCTTTATTGTTACTTACATCTTTCTGTACACCTCTTGATTGTAGATATAATAGAGATATGCTGTGTAAATACTGAGATAGAACTGGTGTAGCAAATAGAATACCGGTGTAGTTGTAGTCCGTAGTGATTTCAGATTTCTCAAACTTGACTGAATAATGTACTGTCAAGGACACTTAAAGCAACCCACAACCAATCCAGCTACAAAAATTGTCACAAATTCATGAAAATGTATAAGCATTTCTAACACACTCATAGGTGATTCTAAAATGCCCTCCATGTTATTTTCTGTACCATTAGACACATTGTGATGGAGAAAAATGGTTTCAAAGTTTTAGGTTTGTTTTGGTTTGCTCAATGACTAAAATACTTCTGGGAAATACCCCATGTGACACCTAAGAAATGATGATGTCATTGACAAAGTACTTGCAGAAGATACTCATTTTAAGAGAAGGGGGTAGTGGGTTAGATTCTGTAAATATGGTTTACATTTAACTTTTATAGTTTGGAAGACCTTCTCCTTCCCACAAATACAGCATATTCCAGAAATAATCTATTAACCCTTTGCTGACGGCACAAAAACGGATTTTACCAGAGGCACTAAGCATAGTAATATTCACTTTCAAATTGTGTTTTTTCAGACATGTGTCTGATGATGAAGTCTTATATCATTATGCAACCAATAATTCCAGGATTTAGAAAATACATTTTCATCTTTAAAAATGGTTGCCATGGTAACCATAGAATGTTTTTAATGATATACAAATTTCGTGGAAAAAACGTTTTTTAAAGCATATTTCCCAAGAAATGCCCCAAAATTGTAAGAAATATTAGTTTTACAGAAATATTTTAAATCAGAAAGTTGTACCTCTGGTCATTTTCCTATCATTTGACACCAAATTGGTACTAGTCTCCTTAATCGTTATCACAACTCATGAATCAAATGATAGGGACATTGTGATCAGAAAATCATGAAATTTCCATTATTTCCAGTTTTTCATGAAAAAAAATATTTTTAGGCTGATATAAAACGTAATTTGATTAAGAAAAATAAAGAAAATAGCATGAGGACCTTCAAACTAGAACCCATTGCACTTTTTCACATGATTTTGGCACTATTGCTGCATAAAATTCTAAAACAGAGGGTTATCAGTGCATTTTGTGCATTTTCTAGGGCGGCCATCTTGGATTTGCATCAAAATGTCTGATTTCTGAACATTTTCAACAAGAAGAGGTTATAATTAATATAAGTGTAATATGAGACAATCTATATACAGAAATAATCTAAGTAACCAGGATGTATGAATGTAATGGGGTTGAACATTTACAAACGCATTAATGAAACAAAAAGAAAGAAAAATACTCTAAAAACAACTTAGAGTAGAGGAGCCAGTTTCCGCGCATCTCTAGTTTCCGCGCATTTTACGCATTTCATGGACACATTTTTTCTCTAGGTATTAGATATGCTATTTTTAAAATGCCAGACCCAAAATAATGTTCTTATGCAATTAATTTGTCATTTTTAATGATGTTTCATACATATTTATGTATTCTAAGGCCAAATATATGTTTCACTGTCCTTATTATTAAGGAAAATGACAGGATCCTTAAAAAGTTAATATTTCTGAAATAAGGAGCATAACATCATTTTCTTCAAGAAAAAATTTAATTTTCTCTTAAAAAATGTCATAGATATTAGTTTAAAGTGATATACGAACATTTTAATGCCATAAACATAAAATTTCATGGATAATATAGAAAATAGGCCCCTGCGCGGAAACTAAGGACAATAAATTAGACAGTCTCTAGTTTCCGCGCATTTTTCATCTATTTTTCCGAGATTTCCAAATTTTCAAACATTTTTCAAAAGAAAATAAAAATAAAATTTTTCAAAGCAAGGTTCTATATAATCTTAAGACACTTTCCTAAAATAATATCAACCAAAGACTCAAAACTGAACTTTTTTTCTCTCTTTAACTGAGGCGAATTAATGCTTTTGTCATATAATAAAAATGCATAAATATGCGTATTTCTTCCTTCTTTTCATGAATATATTCTTTAGATTTTCCCTGACAAGGTAGCATTTCTATTTGCATTATTATGAATTTTTAAGAACTTAACAATTATTTTGTATAACAGATATCAATAGATAATCTTTTTCTGATGCCCCATGTATCATATTTTCTTTCTATAAGAAATTTTACTCATTTCACACCTAAAATATGGGAAATGCGCGGAAACTGACACCAAAATGCGCGGAAATAGGCTCCAGGTGCGCGGAAACTGAAGAATTAACATGTTAAAGTAAAACCTTAAGATATTACAAAAATATTTTCAAACTTTAATTTTTTTTATTATGATTATGTTCATAGACATCATTCCCCTGAATATGGAAGAAAAAATATTAAAAATATAATTTCTTTCTTTAAATATTTTGTTAAAGCTTAACTTCTTGCCCTTAATGCGCGGAAACTGGCTCCTCTACTCTATATTGACTAAATAGTATGACTATTATATGCTTAAAAAAGGAGGCCCTTTTCATAAAATACTAAAAATGACAAGGGATGGCCTATCAAACTCTCAGAAAAATAATATTTGGATTTCTATAAGTGAAATTGGCTACCTGATGGTAGTATGAATACATCTTATATAAATTTCACCAAAAAAAATCAGGAAAATATGAAAATTGAAGGAGCACTAGACAAGCAATGACCATCGATCATATGTGATCGATTTCCTATGGAGCCGTCAGGAAAGGGTTAAAGTGAATAAAGCATTTTAATTATACATTACTAAAGAAAGAGGGCCACTCAAGTGCATTGATTCATGAGTACTTCCCTGCCATCAATGGACTGGTCCTGAGTTAATTGCAGTGTGCACTGAACCAGAACTGGATCAAGTGAAATGTACATGGTGGACTACAGGGTCATGTACATTTCACTGGTGGAGCCTGGACTAAGGCTACACTCACACTAGATGAATTGCTGGAATATCAGAGATGCATCTCATTCTAATAACATACTTTATTAGAGAAATTTCTTCCACAACCTTATTGGTAATGTAGACAAATTAATTAGTAATCCTATGGTATCAATCTACTAGAAAACTTGGAGAGAACTCTGTTTGAAATAAATACAAAGTGTACATAGTGTGAACTGGATTAAAGTGGTTGGTGGGGGGAAATCCTATCATAGTGATGTCATGACTTTCTGTTGTAAACAACTGAGAAGTTGTGTGGGCCCACAATAATAGAAGGAAGACAACAACATTAGCTGTTTTAATGAAGTTTTAGCCAGATTTCACACTTTATACTTTTCCAAGGGCTTCAACTATGCCCCTGCAATGTATGTCAACAGTTAATGGAACTTGCAATATTTTTCACACTAAGAGGAAACATTGGTTGTGGGTTGCTTTAAGTCAACCATGACTTCCAGTTTGTCAATAAAAGATCTACTACTACTCTTAAAAATCCACATCATGGAAACTCACAAATAGACAGGTCTAGTTTATCACACCTCGATCTACAGCGTTATTGAATGTTATTTTGGGACACACTCACACTGTGAGTGTGACTGAACGAGTGACCCAACCCACTGCAGTGGTCGTGCAGCTGATGACGCTTCTTCGCCATCATGTGACGGTAATGCAACATTTACAATGTTTTCCCGTGAAGCTATCTTACCTGCTTTCTCAATATCATCTATCCGTGAGATCACGGCGTCCAGCCGAGGCCCAAAACTTGACATTTCCGATATTTTCTTAGGAAAATTCTGACAGATCAGATGAGCCGACGGACAGCAGTCATGTGACCCCAGTCACGTGAATATTATTTACCTGCAGGTGCTTGAAAGATGAGAATAATGTTTTAGAAATTTAGGATTTCACATTAAATCGTCAATGTCCTGCTAAAATACCTATGTTTTAAAATTGTTATATTATTTATATATCTGTCAGATTCATATGAGAAATTAAAACATGCTTAAATATTTTGGTATAAACATTATAGTAATTTTATTTTGTATTTTTATCACCCTGCAGGCTACCCGAAAGGCCGTCAAGGTCAAGGACAACCTGGAAGCACGCACGAAGTGGAGATGTGCTTGTGTTGGACTCTAAATATTTCACAAAAGCTAGTCTTTAGACCTTCACATACGTGTTGTCGAGATAGGTAGTGACAAGAGGAAAGATGTCGGCTGCTCTGCCGCAGAAAAAGAAGCAATCTTTGCTGTCACACGTGAAATGGGAGCACTGCGCAGCAGGTGTCAGTGGTGGTGTGTTGTCAACGTTGGTTCTTCACCCACTGGATCTCATCAAAGTTCGCTTCCAAGGTAGGCCTTACACAATGTTATTTTTGTCAAGTCCCAGGGTTTGGTCTACCTGCACATCTTGCTGAGGCCCAGGATGGTCTTGGCATAGGGCTAAAACGCTGTTTTGGACCACCCGAATCATATGACGAATCAGACACAAGTGACAACTGTACTGCACTGTAACGTTAGTGACTGGTCTAGGTAGACTGTGTGTTAGGGTGGGTGTGTAACGATGTTACATAAAGATTCAGAGGTACTCAAGTCTGAACAAATCCAGAGGAACATATGACCAGCCAATTTGGTATCAAGTTCATATTATCTATTCATTTTAATCTACATTTGCAAAAGTCAGACAGTCAATTATACATGTCATAAGTTTTGCCCTGTCAAAATGGCAAGTGAGTCTAGAACTAGAAGGCTTACTGTTCAGTTTGAGGGAAAACTACATAAAATAAGTTATATGTCAATTTTAAAGGGCAAATAATGTAGTCTATGTTCTTGCAGCTTCAAAATATTCTCTTGATCTAATATATCTGCATCTTTATTATTTGGCCTAACGTTACTTCTAGTAAGTTCTACATCTTATTCAAAATGAAATTTTGATATTTAGAACATGTTTCACGTAAATTTAATCAGATTTTCTGTATGTTGTTTCCGATTTTTTTCCCCTGGCCCAACTTACATCCCTGCATGTTATTCACCTCAGATGTGATCACCAAACAGGCTTATTCCTAGAAAGGGGTTTCGAGAGTTCAAGGTTTGTGTCAAAGTATCACTGATTTCACATACATGTACATGACAGCTTTACAACGTTGTCCAACGACCAGGCTTTGCGATTATAATAATTATGTCACATCATAATTCATGTGTTTTAGTTTTGTTCTTCGTAATCTTTACATGTTCTAACTTTGATATCTAAATTGTTTCCTTATGATATAATCCACTTAAAATTTCGAAAATGTTGGGGTGCTGTCAGGCATGCAGAGATTTCCATTAGCCATGCTTGGCCTAGCATGAAGGGGTCGTTCTCAAGAATCTGCCAATTTTTCCCTAGAAATATTTTGTCAAGCAACATCCATCAACACATGTCATCAGTGCTTTTCTGCTTCGGTCCAACAACTAAAACAGCTGGTGCCTAAGGATAAAATCAATTACAGTATGCGCAGCTGTCACGTTCATAAATTAGCAGAGACAAATTACAAACACGGCGAACCAGCATCAAAACATGTCATTGTTATTATCCGCAGTAGACCAAACAAAACGCAGTAATTTCACGCTGTATGAGGCCATGTGGGAGATGTGGGTCAACCTAGGCGGGTCAAACTGTCCTTTAATCAGTCTGATACATCATATAATAAGCCCATCTCAGTATACAACAACTATAAAGTTTACCATGAAATATTCTCAAAATTGTTTCTGTGCTTATTCCCCAAAGAAAGTTGCACAATACAAAATTAACCAAAGCAATTTGGTTGACAGATTGCTTCTAAAATTTTAAAATGAGTTCTTACATTTTGGACTTTTCCCTGTATGATAAAGCCTGTCAGTCCAACATATAATGTCCAACCTATTTTGCCCTGAAATACAGTACTTTGATTGGCTGGCTAACCCACAAATCTGTCAATTGATAAAGTTTAAGAAATGATGATGGTTAAGCTGGACTTGGGCATATAGAAAAATACAATTTTTGCTCATTAGAGTAATCCTAAGTCTTGGAGACATGTATGGCATATATATGGCTATTTTGTCCAACCCTTGTCCAACCCCAGGATATACCCTAAGTGGGATGGGCTTATTATTAGTTTGAAGACAGAATGGGGTTCTTCATCATATTAATCTAGAATCACGCCATAAAGATCCTGGTCGAGAAAGTTGAATCTCTAATGCATAAGCACCAAGTTTGAAATTAAAACGTTTGCAAATCTTCATTTTGCTATGTTTAGAAAATGATCGTTTAAAATAATAGATGAACTGATTCCTTAAGATGTTCGTGAAATATTTTCGATTATTTGCGCGATCAATCATATAATAGACAAATTTCGAAATGCAAAATGTTAGAAATTAGGGCATGATAATTGGATCTTATCTCGTGTAGTGTTATCAAATGGGAATCTAAGATTATAATATACATTTTATTTCGAGCTTGAGTAAATTTTCCCGTATTTAGCCTCCAATAATTAAAACCAAATATATTGAGAAGAAAATTACACTTCCACATGACTTGCAGTGTTTCCTCAAGCCTTCTTACTTTCTTACAGTCATGAATACAATAGGTGTAGAAACCGGTAGGATTGGTTGAAAATCTACAATGAATTACAAAATAAACAGACGTTGCGGCTCTATCCGGATTTTATCTGTGAAGTTGATAAAAGGACAGGAGACATTGTGACAGTACTGATAACCTTTTAGATAACGTCCTCCGTGTTACTGGGAACGATGGTGTAAACCCTATAATGAGTTCTGATAACTTGAATGAAATGTATCCCTTATCTATAAACAAAATGAGAGGTGATATAAAAACTACGTTCGTGCACTGGGTGTAATCTATACGGTTTGGGCGTCCCGGTTTACGGTGATAGTTTACCCGTTGATTGTATGAAGAGATGCCTCATTTTTCCGGATAGCCATATTCTTTAGTTATACCACAATTTTGTTTGCGAATTCCCTATTGAATACTGAACACAAGAAAATTATATTGTATTTTTAAAGTTCTTGTTATATTGTATTTCATTTTAGTTTCCCGTTTGTATGTTCGTGGTTGTTGAATGATATTTCTCTGCATGCCATTAATAACAGTTCGTATTTAAAGATATAATTTTTCTGTTCGTCTCTCTTGTTCCTGTTTCATTAAAAAGAAAACACCATCAACTAAATAGTTAATTTCCAAAATGTAACCCTCATGCAAGCCAAGATTCACAACTTTAAAAAAATCTGCTACCTCTTGGCGCACAAAATATATAGGCAATTTCGAATACTGGACTGGCTAACATGATGTGACGAAATCTCTATTCTGTTGGCTGCTTATTGCCTCATATATATCATACCAATCAGTCAATCACTAATCTTCTACCGGTGAGGTCAATTTTCAGAACACATGGAGTTGTTCTCAGGCCAAACCGTCTTAATCTGATCTGCCTTCTTGGTAAGGTGGTCTAGTAGCTGGTACTTGAGACCTTTAATGATACCACTTCCTAGGAATAGAAGCTTTTCTAAAGGGCTTGAACTTACGAGCACTTTCCTGGAACAAAAAGAAATTCGGATCTTGAAGCCGTTTTCGCTGTGTAGTTAAAGAATTGGCATGTTGCCAACTTCTGCTATTCAAATTAATTTATGTGTGCCGTAAAGAGAGAAAAAAAAAACACATTAAAGTGTACAAAATCAAGTGTATTTTCCTGTTAGTACTGCCACTGGCAGACTGGGTGAAAACCTTGTATTTATGTAAAATGTACTTGCACAAGCTCAGCCTCATCCAAAATGATTGATTGATGTATATAGTTATAATTTACACTTAAAATGTTTATATACTTCAATTTATGTAAAATGTAATATCACTGAAAACCAGGGGCAACCCTGAAGTGAATTTCTTAATAAATGATGCAAAGGAAAAACAAAATCTTTGAATTGTGATAATTCCTTGAGAATACCAATAGAAACAAGTTAAGATAGGGGCAACATTTAGAACAGTGATCCTATTTCTGTTTTGTTTGACTTGTATTTTCAAGCTTAAACTATAAAACAACCACGTGAAAAACTTACAATTACATTGTAAAATAGGGCTTTGAAATAAAAAAAAACAACAACAATAAAAACAAAACAGAAAAAAACCACAAGTACAGTAGGTGTTTTCTTAGGGCCTTTCAACAAATAATTCACTGCATGTTCACCACAATTCTCTCATTTCAGTGAACGAGGGGGTGGCCCTTGCCCCTAACCGGCCGCAGTACCAGGGCATCCTGCACGCTCTGTCCACCATACAGCGGACCTACGGGGTGCGCGGCCTCTACCAGGGGGTACTGCCCAACGTCTGGGGCGCCGGCGCCTCCTGGGGGCTCTACTTCTTGTTGTAAGTTTTATATTTATCTATTTATTTTTTTTACATTATAATGATATTACAAATATTGCATATTTTCCGTTTGAAAAAAAAACTGCTTTGAAATTGACCTGTAAATTCAAGCATACAGATACATTAGAATATGTCTATGATTCAAACTATGATATTTGTTCTTTTAATTTTGTTATCATGGTTGTTAGTGGATTAACAGCTCGTCGGATTTGGGTACATGCTCAACGTTTTAACAACAATATCCGACACACTAGCCGAACACGTTGGACACTTTGTCTTGAAAAAAAAAAATCACAAAAATGTTATGTTTTATATCTGACAGAGCATAGAATATTGTCCGACATAAAACTTGAGAACGTCAGGTTTTATGTCCGACATATTAAAAGGTATATCAAAGAGGTATGCAGTGAGTTTCCCTTCCTGTGAGTTCAAAATATCTTTTTATTTCCTATCCGACCCTCTTTTATTGGGAGAGTCAAATTGAAGTCAGGAGACATTTATGAAGTAGATGTCACAAGGTAGATGCTATGGTGCAATGCAGCTGAATTATCAGACTTAAAATGATTTAATTAATTCTTCAGTTACAATGCCCTGAAGCAGTGGGCTCTGCCAACCGATGGCGCAGTCGTCCTGTCCTCCGGTCAGCACATGTTGGCCGCAGCCGAGGCCGGAGTACTCACACTCGCGCTGACCAACCCCATCTGGGTCGTGAAGACACGACTCTGTCTGCAGTATGAGCGACAAGGTGCGACCGGTCCCCCCGCCGCAGGGAGCGGCTCAGTCTACTACCGCGGGCTCGCCGACTGCTTCGCCAAGACCTACAAGGTTGAAGGATTCAGGGGACTCTACAAGGTGAGGATTATGGGTTTGCACTTCTCTCATACTTTTCTTGATCACACTTGTAATATTATATATTATTATATGATTTTAAAATGAGCATTTAGTAAAATAAAACTTCCACAATTTTTTATTTCTTTTAGTGAGGATCAGTGTAATTTTCGGGATTCTCATGCTTAGATTTAATATGAAATCAATTTTGTGTGATTTACATGTGATAAAATTAAATTTTTTTAAATAAAATTATGCTATGATAAATTCTACTTTTTAAGATAATACTTAATATATTCGGTAAAAAAAAGATTTGGTTGCAATAAATAATCTTACATTTGCAGGGTTTCCTACCGGGAATGTTTGGAGTGAGTCATGGAGCTCTGCAGTTCATGGCTTATGAAGAACTCAAAAAAACCTACAACACTTACCGAAAGGTCCCTCTTGATACACGATTTGTAAGTATACAATTTAAATTACATGTATACATATATTTTTAGCGGGGAAACAAAAAGAGTTCTTAACTTGCTGATATATGTTAGATCAAAATTACAAGCGAACAATATTTGATATTTAACTTTCATGCTTAAAATTCTTTACATATATGACACCAGATATAGAATACTGCTATATCTTGAAGTAGAATAAGAGCAATACTTATTTTCAAATTGTATTGAGTGAACAGGTTTATCTTCAGCTTATCTAGTTTATGTAAAACTTTTCTTACAGAATAAATATATATATATGTAATCACGATCTCAAATATTTCCATGCAAAACTTCTTGATTTAGTTAACCATAGAGATACATAAGATATTATTATATGTCTATGAGTTAACATATATCCAAACAACATTCTAATATTTTTTCAGAGCACAGTAGAATACCTTGGTTTCGCAGCGCTATCCAAAGTTTTCGCGGCTTCCATCACATACCCCTACCAAGTCGTTCGTTCGCGACTTCAAGACCAGCACAGGCACTACACAGGGGTGGTGGATGTCATCACGCAAACCTACAGGTAAGATTTGTCCCAATACCTATAATATAAATTGTGCAAAAAAATCTTTCTGAGTCTTTGCGTTCTTTGCACACTCTATCTATTCCTATAAAGCAGAGCACCATCTTTTTTTGAGATAGTGACATCCTTAAAGAAACTGTGTCTGGTAAACTAAACATTGTCAATGTTATGTTCCTTTTTTCGAAATTTCTACTCAAAATATTTCATATAAAACAATTGAAATATAGTTTATTTTTTGACTAGAAAAGTATTCTGAGTAAAGAATTATCGGAAATGAATGAGATATATTTCACCTGTATAGGCCAAGCTTCATAAGAAATAACATTTCTTGAAGGATGTCTCTAGTTGCATGAACATGCATTTTCACTGATATATAAGCACTTAATGTAGAGTAATGGGGGCCAATTTTTTCACTAAGTTGTGTTTTCCCTGTAGGCGAGAGAAGTGGCGTGGTTTCTTCAAAGGACTCAGTCCCTATCTCTTACATGTCACCCCCAACATTTGCATAGTCTTTCTCGTCTACGAGCATGTGACGCACACTGTCGGTGCCCGGCGAAAGCTCCGCCAAGAGGAGGAAGAAGCGCAATACCAGCGCGCGCTCCAACAGCACTTTGCGGGGGCCGAAGGGACCGCCAAAGGCGCAGACCAAGATTCCAAAGAATTGTGACACAAAGAAAGAGTGTAGAAATAATTTATGGATTATAGGGTGGATTACATTTTATCAGTGTTCCTAACATTGTATGGGAATGTATTTCATATCACAAATAGTCGAGGAAAGATGAGTTTCTTGTTCTGAAATACAGGGATGTAAGTTTTCAAACTTTTATATGGTTTCAGGTTTTTTTCCTCGTCATCGCCCCGAATACAAATTTTCAAAATTTATTTTTTACATCACATTCGTAGCATTTCAATATTATTTCAAATTTTCTCTCTGGGGATTTTGATTTTGCTAAAACTGACTTACATCCCTGAAAATAAAGTATCAGCCAAAAAGGCTTTGGGGTTCGTCTATCAGTGGTACAGAAATGCGCTGACATCATATTCATCTCGTGTGCATGAACATCTCGCTTTGCGCACATGTTTGTACGTGCCATATCAATACATGGTGACAAAGTATCATGAAGTTTAGTGGTACAAACTCTGGTGTTTCTTGTATTATACGTGAAGTCTAAATTTACTTTGTAAGTTGTGCGTTCCATTGGGAACTGACCTCATCTGAATTTAGAATTTTCAAAAGAAAATTGTAATCAAAAGGGTCTCAAGATAGTTAACAAAAAATTGCCTATGACGTGAAGTTTTATATGAGACAAAATATGGTGCTTTCAGAAAGGTCAACTTTTAAAGTGCCAAAATAGCATTAAAACTACACTTGCTTTGCCATAACGCAGTATTTCTCTGCTTGTCAAATCTTCTTTGGTGCCAAGCTAAAATTTCCTAAAACTTCAATATGAATGTAAATCTAGGTTTGAAGAAATTTGGTGACTTACTCGGCCAACCTACGCAAAGGGTTTTAAGTTTATAATGGTATGTGGTCTACCTGCTTAAAATATATCGGTCCCCCCCCCCCCCAACCCCTTAGCTGATATACCCCGGTGCTGGTTTTTAATAAGTTTCTTATTTTATTTGGGATTCAGTATTTGGAAACAAAAAGAAACAAAAAAACATTCCATTAAAACTGGTGAAGGAAGCTTGGATCTTATCTATCTGTATTCGGTGCCAAAGATTTATCCATGACAAAATGATGATAGTCTTGGGAGCTCATGTTCTAGGTCACAATTTTATATCATGGAAACATTGAATGTAATTCAAAAAGCCTCCCAAATGTCAAATCTAGTTTTCCCCGAATCTCTTGTAGTCTTTTAGTTTACCTTAGACATATATCCGCGACGTATATCTAAATTTTGTAATTATCAAGTAGGAAGTTTCTGAGAAGGTGTGCAGGGTATTTTTTTTAATTGTTACATGGCCCTCAGTTCCTAGTCCTATTTAAATGTGTAGCTTCGTAGAAGATAATTGTCATTCCAAATCTGTCTTGCCGTTCTCTTGTACTTAATCTAAAAGAAATGACCATTCATTTACTGTAAGTTCCGTAGCACATAACACATTGGGTACACTAAACGATCTGCTGAATTCATTCTCAAAAACAAAACATTTTTTCGAATGGAAAAGTAAAATACAATAATCAAAATTTCAATCCATACCATACATAAAAGCATAAACTTAGTTTACTTATCCTTTCATTTTCTCCCAACATTTCTGCATTTTTAAAAAGAAAAAAAAACATATCAAAGTAAAGCCTGTATTCCACTCAGCGATTCTGTTTACCGGCAATATGCTAATATATAAGTTTCCACAATGAACACGGTAATGAACCATGCATGCTACATACCATTTGAAAGAGAATTTGAAATCAATTCCAATGGTATATAACATGTCTACAAGCAGCCCTTTTTTCCCACTGCTGATTTGTAAAAATCGGTCAATTCCGAATAAAAATCAACTAGTGGAATAGAGCCTTGCCACACCTTTTGGTGCCCCCCACCCTAAAAGTCTAATGCTGGGTTCTCTGTCTTTCTTTATTTTAGGCATGAAGGATTGAGAGGCTTTTACAAGGGGCTAGCTCCGAGCCTGCTGAGGGTGGTCCCTGCCTGTTGCATCACATTTGTGGTCTATGAGAACTTGGTGCACTACCTTCTAAACAGGCCGGGGGCACACGGGCAGAAAAAGTCGAGCGAACGGTAGCGACGCGCTAGAGTAGGAACTTGCCGTGATCTGTGATCGGTTAATGTAGTAGTAATACCCTGGTTGTTGTTTCTGATTCTGTTGGGATAGAGCTTTTGTGTTAATATTAGCCTTAAGGTTTGTATCCACTTTTTTTCTTTTTAGTTTGGGTCCATATTTTTGTAACTGATTAGGTTTATTAGTCACTTATCATTGTGTTATGATTAGGGTATCATGATTAGCGATTCTGTAAACTCTTCCTATTTGACAGTCACCTTGGTCTTGTGATTTTTATGTTGAACAATAAATGACAGAATATGATAAAAAAAAAAAGGAAGTAAAAGTAAGCCAGATTTCTTTGAACACTGACAGTCAACACTATTTTCACGTTTAGAACACAAAAAGATCTTTACAGAAGGGTTCAAAGTACCAACAATCTGTATTGTCTTTTTACATTAAGGCTGATATTGATCAAAGGTTTTATCCCCTGAATTCAAGATTTGAATTTCAAGATATATTTGTCTCAATCTGTTGGAATGCTAGGTGGTGCTGCATTTGACTATAAGTGCATGAATGGCAACTTAATTGTTGAACATATTTTACTTTTTTCTCGAGTTTCAAGACAAAGTGTACATGTTTTTTACATGCAGGTTGTACCTATTATGTTGCATTTGTACATAGCCAATGCAATTCTAAAACCTAGCAATCTGTAAGACTTAATCAACCGTTATTTTAAAAGATATCACCCCGTCATTCATAACGTTGTCCAGCGCTTTGTAAATTCATCCAGCAATTAATTCCTATAAGATTTGTTGTAGAACTACAGGGCTTTAAACCAAGATTGTTGTGAGCTGGTTGTCGAAACATTTAGTCAAGCAACGACTGTCGAGAAGAGTAAAAGGCATAATGGAATATTTATGTTATCAGAATGCAAATGTGTGAAACTCAGTGGATGTTACCAGTATTACGTTTTGAGTGGCTGTAGATTTTGCTGAAATTGCAACATAAACATCAGCATTTTAATGTACATTTCATCAGTTGTTAGACTTGTTACGTGATAACAAAGTTCTTGTGTTACCATTTGGGGTAGAAACTAGCTGGTTTTAATTGTTATTGAGTGCACGCAATAAATATCTGTCCATTACACTGTATAGTGGGCGATATAACTGATTGAATATATTTTGCTGGTTGAGTTTTAGTGTGAAATAAGAGTAAGAATTGTGCTCTTTTTGGGGTTGAAATAATTGTTTTGAAATTTTCTGTTTCATTACCGCCTATGCCCTTTCCCATTATCACAAGAAGGTTTCATGTAAATATTTCCCTATTTTCAATACATCCTACAATAAATTGTACCAGTGTATTCGAAGTGCTTTTAGAATTTAACATACACAGAGAAAAGATCATGTCAAGAAATTCACGAGGTTGTTATCGTCATTTCTGTTATTTTCCTTATTTTTTTTCATAAATGGTGATTTGATGAGAAAGTTCTTGTTGATTGTGCTCAAGGTCAAAGCGTACAAACGTATATATCGTTTGAAGTCGACTACAGTTTCAGTTATTTACCCACTTGGGTGTTTGGTATGTCTTCTAAGCCTCGACCTTTCTTGTTTTAAAGTGTTTTTTTCTCATATATGCTGATTTGATGAGAAAGTTTTTGTCGATTGTGCTCAATGTCAAAGCATACAAACGTATATATCGTTTGAAGTCTACTAGAGTTTCAGTTATTCACCCACTTGGGTGTTTGGAATGTCTTCTAAGCCTCGACCTTTCTTGTTTTAAAGTGAAGTCAGGTGGGAAAACGTATACGCCGACGCCAATCTGAAGGGTCAGGTTACGGTTATTTGGCCAGTACTTTAGTGAGAAATTATTTGTAGTAGCTTCATCATATCGCAAGAGGTTTACAATAACAATTTAGTGTTAACAAGATAACAAGGTCTGTTTTATTGTAAAGATTTGTCAGCACAATGTTACGCAAGTTGAGTTGAAGTTTTGTTAATTAACCTTACAAAAACAGTTTCGAAAGTTGAAATATACATACATTTTAATGCTAGCACTAAAAAAAGGACCTGGTCATTATTCCTAAGTGTTGCTCAAATCTCCTCGACCTCCCCTTTCATATATGTTGGGGTGAACTCAAACTAATTGCAGAGATGCCAATTTTCCTTTGTTTTCCATCATCTAATTTAAAGAAAGAATATTGCATTAGTTATCTTGCAATATGTAGTTTCTAATAATGTTTTTCAAATGTCAGATTGTTAATACAATATGATTGTCTTTTTGTTAACTTAATTACACTGCTTTCTTTGACTTAAATGTGGAATTTCACAGATTTTCTTAATTTTGTTCGAGTGGCATCTCTGTAATAGTAGATCTAAGAGGCGTTTCGTTCGGGAGTCGCATGTGCCGACCTCTTTGATGGTATGGGTAAGTTGGCTAGTCGAGCTTTAACATAAGCATTGTGAACTGGCTTCAGTCCTTAAGCAAGTAGAAAAGGGGTACCGTCAAACAATGTACATGTGAAATAAGTCGTAACTGTCACTGTTCAAGGTTTCGTGAAGTGGGGAATCGTAGGGAACAGGGACGGTTTCATAGTCAAAAAGTCACGTCGAGTATGAGAACTGTTGTTTTGACGGACTCTGTAATGTGATAATGACTCAATAAAAATATTGTCTTTTATGCCTGATCTTAATTGTTTTTATGGTCCATGGCCAAAAATGCATACCATATTCTGATATTCCTATGACAACTGTTGTGAAGCAATGGCGATAACAAACTCCATAAATGTTGTAAAACATTAGAAAATATATGCGTTAAAAACTTAACGAAAAGTTTGTAAAAATATTTATCAAATCACATGGAATACGATATTCTAAGACCAACCGAAAGTTTAAAATTAAGCCTTTCTATGCAAGATGTTTTAAGACTCACACCTTGTTACCTTATCACAAACAAGGGTTGTGTTATGAGAAACATGCCCGGTCCCTAGAAAATATTGAGTATTATATTTAGAATTGGTCTCAATAGAAGGCTTATATCTTTGATCGATGAATTGATCTTGGAATAAAATAGTAATAATTCAGATTATGCCGTGCATAGCATATCACTTTCGTGGTAAATTTGATCAGAGATGACCTTAAGATCTAGAGCAAAATGTCACAGACACTTTGGAAGACTTGCTAAATTTAATCAAGGAAACCTATACCAGGGTTGCCAGTTACCAGAGACCTTAAAATACCCTGACATTTACCTGACTTTTCCCTGACAAATTTCATTTTTCCCTGACTAATAAGATAAGAAAATCCTTTCAATAAACAGCCTTGAAATACCTATAAAACAGTCCTTTCCACCAATTTAGGCTGGAACCTTCTAAACACCATACCTTAATTTTTGCTTGGCAACTCCTGTAGCAAAGGCCGTGCTCCTGGCTCACATCAATGCCCCTTAAAATCCAAACATGCCAATCAGGAGGCCACAATTTATAAAATTCTATTGCTAGTTTTCATGTCAACCAGAAATACACAGATTTTGAGAGTATCAAAGTTGGCCAGCTTTCCATTTTTCTCTGACCAAGGTCAATTTTCCATGACCAATTCCAAAATTCCCTGACTTTTCCCTGACCTTGGAGAAAAACAACTTTTCCCTGACCAGTGGCAACCCTGTATAAGGAAAATGTGACCGACTTCAAGAATTCTTTGCATCCAGAGAAATAACAACACAACACAGTTATCTGAGTTTTCTGTTTATTACAATGACAAACTATATTACAATACTCAGATGTTAAATAACTTTCCATTTAATGTGTATCCCGACTCTGAGGTTATCGCTACTAGGGAGAACCTTTACGCAACAGTCTTCACATTCAGGCGTTATTTAAACTTAAATATTTACATAACACGAGTTCTCCCGAGATTTTTAATATTATTCTTTTTTTTTCCTTTAACGTTTTTTTTGGGAGTTGATTACCATAAATGTCTTTCTTTTATCCGGCAACTCAAGTCATCCCTTTGAAAAGACTCCACGATAGGCGAAGTTATTTGGCCATTCTCTGAATATCCCTTTTTGTGATGGTGTGATTTATGCATGCGCCTCTTGAACGCCATGTTTTTCTGCGTAGGCCTTCATACGGGCCTCCAGCTCGGGTCGGAAGTGACGCACAAGTCCCTGATGAAAAAAACAGGACAAGTACATTTAGGTTTAGGCTCCTAAGTAGTATTCTGAAATTACGCTAGCCTTTTTGTCAAGAATTTGTTTTTCGTTTACAAAATTCGAATAGAATGTCCCTCCATGATAGTTAAATGTGGAGATCTTGTAATCAACATGTGTTCTACTGCACACATTTATCTTAGTTATCAGCGTCCACCTTCAATACATAGTAAGTGCTACGAGATAATTCCCCTACGTCACCGTCAAAACAGAATAGCTATATTTCAACTGCTGCATTAATGACATACATAGAATAACTGTTTCTCTTGATTAAACATCATTTTGATTTTATTTTACTGATTTTACTTACAACTGTTTATTTTTTATCATTTTTTCTTTATTGTCCACTTCCTACGGATAAGATAAGATCTTCCAGCGGAACAGTATAAGTTAAAAGATAAAAATAAAAAAAAATTAATCAATTTCATGTATCAAATTTAAAACCCAAACATTATCTAATCTTTAAAAACTAATAAAGGCAGTCTTCCTACCTGTACGGGCCAGGCCGCTCCGTCTCCCAGCGCGCAGATGGTGTGTCCCTCGACCTGCTTACTCAGCTCGTACATCTCGTCAATCTCTGCCGGCCGGGCGTTACCCGTCACTGAAAGAGGAGAGGGGATTCACTGTATCAATATAATATTTCTTACTACAGTATTCTTACTAATTTGAGAAAGATTTTCCACAGAGTGAAGGGGTTTTATTCTTATTTATGCACATATACATATATATCATTGCTGTAAGATATAAGTTACGCTCGAATGTGATAATATGATTACCATAATGTATTAGCTTTGTATAGTATACATACCCATTCTGTGCATAATCTTAGCAAGCCAGTTGATACCCTCTCGGCATGGGGTGCACTGAAAAACAGAAAAAGTTCATAATATATAGCGATAAATCCCTCAAGTCGCCAATACCATAAAAAGGAAACAAAAGCTATTTTGTGATTCAAGAATAGTTGTAATTGGCTAATAAAATCATTAAATGCGAACAAATGCAATGTTTACATTTATGTGTGAAATATTTCTTAAGGCTTACGAAGTACATGGATGGTGTTCTGAGAGGAATTCGACTCGATGTTTCTAATTTAGAAATTAAATGAAAAAAAAGGAATAGAAAAAAATCTCTTTTTTTTTTTTTCTGAACCGTCTTTTCGTAAAATCTTTGTACATTTCTTTAAAAATACCATTGTAATTATCATATTAATCTTATATTATTATGCATCAAATAAATAAAGATCTCAATGGCAGTAGTTACCTGTCCACAGCTCTCGTGGTGGTAGAAGTCCATGAGGCGGGAGATACACTTGACGATGTCGGCCTGTTTGTTCATGACGATGACTGCGGCAGTGCCCAGCGCAGTCTGGTTGGCCACCAGGTCGTCAAAGTCCATCATCACTGTGTCACACACACTGAAAAAAAGAGATAACACTTTGTGTTTATTGATTGCACACTTTTTATGTTGTTTACTGTGGAAAAAAATCCATACTTAAGAGAAAAAAAACACGAAAACTTTTTTCCTTTCATTTTTGGATAAGCAACTTGTAGGAAGGTAACCTCAGTCAATCAGGGTCTCCCCTGGTCTTCCATGACATCCATACATCTAGATTATAATCGAATCGATGGTTTACACAAATACACCAATTAATGGTTTTATACAATAGAAAAGGTGAATAATATTATTAGAAAAACAAACATACAGTAATTCACAGTAACCTGTTCCGTTTCACTTGATACGATTTGGACTTGAATGGTTTAAAACTAAACACAAATGCTCTTATTCAAGTAATAGAAAAGCCATAGCAAAAGCCCTCTCTGTAAATATCTAACAAACAGGAAATGTGTAGAAAGAGTAACTTTCATCAGTAAAATAAAACAGATTATCAAAAGAATCCGTTGTCCGCCCAGGAATATGAGCCATCATATTTAATCCCCCCCCCCACCATAAAAAAAATTCATAGGTTCCCAGCTTGCCGATCACATAAGTTGACCACAGGTTAAGAAAAATCTATAGTCTTTGTACAACTAGTTTATTTGGTTTTGGGCTTATATCAAAGTAACTTACCCTTTAGGGATTACAGGTGTTGAAGATCCGCCGGGGATGACAGCGAGAAGGTTGTCCCAGCCTCCGATGACTCCGCCCGCATGCATCTCGATCATCTCCTTCAGCGGCATCGACATCTCCTCTTCAAAGGTGCACGGGTTGTTTACATGACCCGAGATGTTGAACAACTAAAAGGGGGGGAAATGTGTAAAGAATGATTAGGAGAGAGAAAATGAAATTTTGGTTGTTCAGTGGATAGTTAATGTTTTATTGGATAAGACATTATCTTGGGTAAATCAACGACGAATTACCATCAACATGTCAGATATGAATGACCGGTTTTCATAAACTGGTAACTGGTTATATTTTTAATCAAAGCTAGCTTGGTTTTTCGGGGAAGTTATAACGTTCCCCTGCAAGGACCTATTAAAAGGGAATCAAGATTTTGGCTATATTCCTTTCAGAATATGATTCTTTGTTTCTTAAGAAATTGCCTAGTATAGGATTTATATTTTCTACACATCCTTCTTTTACAATAAGAAGTGAAATGCTACATCTCTAAAAATTCACAGCCATTATTCAAAATGTACATATAACAAGACAAACCAATATACCTTGCCCCTCAGAAACTATAATTTGTATATTTTTTTTACCTTTGTGCCCCTGTTCCTCTCCCGTCCGAAAGAGGCAAACCAGTCACCGCCACGCCTCAAGATGGTGGGCGCGACAGCAATTGTCTCGACATTGTTGACAGTGGTGGGGCACCCGAAAACACCCACATCAGCGGGGAACGGGGGCTTTAACCGGGGCTTGCCAGCCTTACCCTCCAGGGACTCGATGAGCGACTGTAAAGTTGAGAGGAATTTACATTATCTGAAAGTGGTCACTGAATTCGGGATTACTCCCACTGAAGTAAAGGCATGAATAATTTGTTCAAAATGCCGGTTCTTGAAACTGTTAAATCAGTTTATAATATTAATTAATATATTCTAATTTTTTTCATTCTGACAAGTTTCATGATTTATATGTTAATATAGTCTATAGTTCACTTTGCGGAGAAAATTACATTGTAAGCCCAGCAATCCGTGCACATTCTCTATAGTCTTTTTTTTTTTTTTTAATAATATTTCTCCTTTTGATATCTTGCAATTTTGTATTTAATGTCGTTTTACTCAAAATTGTCCATACAATGCTATTCTTCCGAAGCACATGTTATAGACACAGACAATAAATATTATGTGACTGAAAAACTATAAATCATAGATCAAATAGAAAAAAAAAGCGTTACAAATATAAGGCACAGAACTGCCCATCGGTTCTAATATCGGCTAAATTATGGTAGTGCGAAAACATTTACTCCAACAATTCCACTAATATACATATCATTTTTAAGTGAAATAATTAGGTCTAAATCTTACCGTCTCCTCTCCACAGACGTAAGCTCCAGCACCACGGTGCATGTAGACGTCAAAGTCGTAGCCTGAGCCACAGGCGTTCTTACCAAGATAGCCGGCTTTGTAGGCCTGGAATTCAAAGTTCAATTTTATTAGTTGAATAATTTCTTTATGACGGGTTATAAAATAATTTACATTTTATCAGTTATTTCATTTCAATAAAGTTCTTGTATACGACGTTTCTTCTTTCTTTGCAACCGATATATTTTCAAATTTTATAACGAAAAGCCTTACTCGGAATTCGGTTTTCATCGTTGTTACTGTTAGGATAGGGGCCTTCTATTTAGTACGTAAGCATATTTTCAAAAATCTCAGACCCCCCATCCCCCTTGAGGCAAAAATACGCATTGAATATGTACTAGAATGTAAGCACATTTTCAAAAATCTCGGGGCCCCCCTCTGCCCCTTGATGCGTACTATGTACTAAATGGAAGGCCCCATTGCGTCATTCCTAATGAATGTATTATATATAAACTTATATTCTTTCGAAGGCAATGCCAAAATTCACCTCAAAGTAAAATTACTTAGGATACTGAAGTCGACATATCTGATATTGGCTGGGAACTTTAATCCTTAGTAATAGTATAATATACAGTTGGCCATGAAAATGTAATCTGCAGTAAAAACATATATACACACTGCTATCATATGCAAAGGCTGTAAAAAATTACCCATTAATTGCAAGATACTGACCTCATTGATGGCGACCTGCATGTTGGAGGCCTCGTTGTAGAACTCGCCTCTGATGTAGATGTAGGCAGCGCGCGCACCCATAGCCGCACCCGAGATAAGACAACCCTCGACGAGCTTGTGTGGGTCGTGGCGCATGATCTCACGATCCTTGCACGTGCCAGGCTCACCCTCATCAGCGTTTACTACCAAGTACTTGGGCCTGAGTGGAATAAGGATTAATTCAGGTTTGTAATTGATGGTATAACGTCCATGAATTATAAGTGAGATAGGTTAATGAGTATTTCAAGTGGAGGATAATTATGTCATTTTGTTTAATTTGATAACGTGAGTAGTGAGGAAATTTCTCAGATTGTAAATATGTTTTTTATCCTCTATCGTTGCCTGTTGTCACCATTTCCATATTTCTGATTTTATGAATAATATATAGGTATTTCATCAACTGTTTTATTCTTTTTTTTCCCCCTCTGGTCAAGGCTTGAACATTCTAGCCGTCATAATATGTGCATGATTATTTTTAAAGTTCCACGTCAACAATGATGACGCCAGACCAATGGGTGAGTTGCTCAATGGCGACACTAGCCCAGCGAGTTTTGCATACTTGGTACAAAAGTCAAACCCCCTGAAATTGTATTCTAATTAAATCATTATTTCTTGATGCCCTTTTCTCATGGAATAAAATACGTCTCGGAAGAACGGAGCAAGGTCCTTACCTTCCATCATCTGGTTTGTTCATGAAGCTCCACTTCATGCCGGTCGGGAAGCCTGCTCCGCCCCGACCACGTAGGCCGGACTTGACAATCTCCTTCTGTGCCCATTCATGACCCTTCAGGATGATCTCTTTGGTCTTGTACCAGTCACCCTGAAAAAAAGATAAGGTACCATAAATGCAAGTTGCTGTCACAAAAATGATTTGATTCAATTTTATCAAGTGGATCGATTTACTTTACTAAACTCTTTACTTATTGAAAGAGCCAACCATATTTTCATTTTTTAAAAAACCTTAAAAAAATCTCAAATCCCTAGGTATTAAAATTCTCAGGACTAGATTCTTTCTAGAAACAAAATCTTTGTGTTTTCTTCCTACATGATCAATTTTTATCAATGTAGAAACGATGACAATTGTTTCTTGCAAAATATATCCACATGATATTTTATGAAAACTTAAGAATTATCTTAGTCAAAGTAGAAGTTTGAGATATCGGATACATAACTATTTCTGTTCTTTATAGGTACAAAAACAAATCTTACCCTTGCCATAGCTCCCTTGAGCGTCCAGTCATGACGACCGTAGAGATTTGTAAAGATACGGTCCTCATCTTTCATAGGTCCGAACTTTGTCTATAGTAGAGGAAAAAGGACTTAAATATTTTTGTTTTGGTACAGCAGTCATTGGATAACTAAGATTCCTCCAGATGATATGGATTTCACTTAATAAAGGATGAAACGTTGAAGAGTACTGAAAAATTTCGAATTCTGTTTGTCTAATACGATATTATAAAATATGCATGATAAGTATATGGGGTTACAAGGACATTGTCCGTGCGAAGAGGTAGATCAAGCAGTAAAGCGATGTTCTGACTTGGGTTTTTGATTGGGCAACTGTGCCCCCAAAAGCCAATTTTGCACACGCATTACTGTATCTTTTTTTTTTCAAATTATCTAATCTGGTTACAATCGGAATTATCATGACTCCGGTCTCCCTTGTAATCCAGGGACCTTTCTACATCAACTTTATAAATCATATTAGATTCATAAAGAGTATGAAATAATGGAAATAATGAGATGATGATGATAATGAATGAGTAATTCCATACAAGATAATTGGATCAGGACATGCTTGTAACTGCTGAGGCTACACTATGTTTCACTATCCGTATCAGGATTGGAAAACTATATCTGCTTCGACATAAATCATAATAGATCTATGAAGTGTTTTTACTGAACATTAAGTTTTAACTTCCATACCTTCTCTGGCTTCTTCTCCTCCGCCTGGGTGGTGTTGTGCCGTACAGCAGTCAGGATCTGACCCCGGGCTCCCACTGTTGAAATGATAAACGTAAAGATGATTCTAAAAAACTTACTCTTCAAAGTATGGGACCGTTTAAAAACCCTCGGTACCAATTAGTACATGACTGTTAAACATTATTTTCTTACCGACACCTAGACTGTAGTGAACATTGAATACCGAAACTAGCCATGTAAAATATTTATTTGCCCATGGGACAACAAGTTACATTCCCAGGATCCTCGACTGTGGATTGCTTCTTTGAAGAGGTAAAAAAAAGAAAAAGAAAGCAGGTGGCATCCAATTGCGTTTGAAAGTTATCATAAATAAATACATATCCAAATGGGGGGAAACAATGGTTACAACGATGACATTGACTATGAAATACTTTTGGTCTGACTGCAATATAACGTTACTATAAATCTAATCTAAGACATTCACATTGGTAAGAGGCAAACTTGGTTTGTAGATGAACTCGGCCCATACTAGTAAATATTGAACGCTGGTAGATACTTGAGACCCATTGGAACTAACATTTCATTTTCCAACAACCAAAAAAAGCTACAAGACATTTCACAATTCAGTGATAGGGATAATTTCTGGCAAATTGCAGGAATTTTCGCCTGTTGTCACTGTGAGGAGATATTAAAAGTATGTGCTTGCAGAATGAGAGACCCTGCAGATTCGTCATGGTCACAAGCATGCTTTATCACATGCATGATCAAGATATTTTTTGTAGAAGATCCAACAACGGACCAATTTCGAGTGTTAATTGGGTAAATATCAAAATAATGTTTAAAAAGGACAGCAGTCAACATCATTTTAGTCTTCATGTTAACAGTTATATGTAGACTCTGCACTCAACAAAACAATTATGAATTTAAAAACATCCAAGCTCATTCTTTTCCCTAATATTTCCCTATTATAAACTCAATACTTTCAGTAACTGAAAGGTTTAAGCTCACACTTATGTAATTAGTAATTAATCTTGTACTCAAACTGTTATAAATCAATTGATCAATTAACTGTACAGTTCAAGACGTAGATCTACAAAACGTTGTGTAACACATTGTTATTTTCCAGTCGAGCTGCCAAGTTCGGTTTGGTAGTTCATTTTATTCCTTCCAAAATAGATGCTGTCACTCGTAAATATATACGTAATGAGTGCAAATACTACCATCTGAGGTACTTAAAGGCAGCCTGGTTGAACGCTGCTAGACTAGACTCAAATAAACTTATCATTCGCATGTTTGTAACGTACAAGATTTTCAGTTTTGTAACCATAATCCACTCTACAGTGAGTGTGGTTTCAAAATATTGAGCCTGGAACTGAAGGTCACACCATAAACAAAGCGTTGTTTCGCCTACATAAACTGACTTTGCATTGACCAAAATTGGACATTATGTTCCAAAATATTCGCAGATATAATTTCTTTATCGACTTGGAAAGTAAACAGTAATCTTACCCAAGGAGACCCGAAGATTCGGGTACAACTTTGCCAGAGATGCCATCCTTGTCAAGTGTCGGCCACTCTGCCGGAAGTGCGTTCAACTACGCAGTAAATTTTTTGGTTTACATAACATTTTTTTTCTTCGAGTTTATGAGTGAAATTCCCATTTCTATTTAATTTATTCTCGAGTTTTGATCTTATGATATATTTTAGAAGTTTTTTACATGAAAACAATTTCCCGATGCTATTTTAATTTCGACCAATCAGGAACGTCCATTCATTTGCTCCGTATGTTTCCGCTCATCTCAGAAAACAATGTTTTGGACGAGAGTGTGCTCAATTTTTCTTTCCCTCAAGTGTACGCGTTGATTTTACGTTATATTTGAGAGTGACAGCGTAACCACTATGTAGGATCGATCAAGATTCAGGTAAGGCTTCTTGTTAGATAGTTTTCTGTGCGCATATTGGTTCTCGTTCGAGGAAAACAGCTGCAGTTTATTTTTGACATTTCGCGGTTTGAGTTCGGAGGGGGTCCCGACTCACGGTGTGCGTGGGTCGGCAAAGGTAGTCGAGGCAGAAAGTGATTACTTCCTTTATCTCAGGTAGGCACGATTCGTCATCAGAAATGCACG
Organism: Lepidonotus clava; assembly: GCA_936440205.1. Taxonomy (NCBI): domain Eukaryota; kingdom Metazoa; phylum Annelida; class Polychaeta; order Phyllodocida; family Polynoidae; genus Lepidonotus; species Lepidonotus clava. The sequence continues at coordinate 16,090,779 of OW387138.1, forward strand.
ACAAACATTGCTTCCTCCGGGTCAAGTGGGTTGACTTCATTCAGTACCGGATTACCGTTGGTCACAGTCTACAGGTAGATTCACTAACGGGAGTCATACTCATAGACAGCCATAAACGAGCTCAGGTGGATTCTTTATTGTTCAACTTAAGCCTAAACTTAAGGTAAGTGAAGGATAACCAAGTCATTTTGTCATCTGTTCCGAAGCCGGTTATGTCGTTTCATAAAATGTTTATATCTAAAAAAAAATTGGATAGTACATATGGATACAAAGTCAAAGACGATCTGGAAAATGAAAATTGCCATTGGGCTGGAGAGTTAAAAAAGTGGCAAAAAGTCAGTCTAAACCAAAAACTTTTTCACACGTCGGACATTTGTCCAACATGCAATACTTTAACACATACACATTGATCAGCTCACGTCGGACATACGTCGGACATGTCCGGATGTCCGATGCTATTGGCGAACACTGCAAAAAGTCATGGATTTTCACCCATTTTTCTCCAGACACAAATTGATTTTGGCTCTTTCTTTCAGAACCTGAAAAATCATCTGCCCGGAAAGTCCACATTGTCCTACAAATCACTTGATATATCACCAGTACAATCTTGCATTAAACTAGATCTTACAAGCCTAGCAAGGGATCATCATAGAAAATGTACCGGAAAATTGTAATCGGTCATGGATAAGTCAGTGGGAAAAGATAAATTCTGTGGGAACCCCGATCTGATATTACACCATTCCATTCCCAAATATTAGTCAACTAAAGTAATAACGGTACTAAACAATTTTCGGTAGTAGGCTAGACAATGAAAAAGGGGGCCTTAGTTTCCAATAACAAATTAGATCTAATGATTTTCTACGCAGCAGACATACCAAGACAAGTGATAATGAGGTCTCAAGTAACTGTTGGATATTGGATAGATAGTTAGGCTGCGGGACAATTCGCATAATCATAAATGCAGTGAGGGAGAGAAGTCGTTTTCCTGGTTCTCTCTGTTGAGTGAGCGCAGTACCTTTCATCTCAAACACTCAGCTCTAGTCTCAAGTGGCCCCTGTCACACTACTGAAAATATCGAATACTATACCGTGATAATATTTAATAGGCCAATGTGCTACTGGTTGCCCAACAGAGTTCTGTGGATATCTGGACTGTTGATTATGTCTTTATGTCGTTTTATAACTTATACGTTGTTTGATCAATCTTGTTTTACAAAAAATAATGGACCAGAGTACGGATACTTATTACCTTATGCGAAGAGTAATTCCTGCACGCAAATGGCAAAGTCCAAGCAAACAAACGAAAAAGAGCTATGATAAAGATTTGTGAAATCAGTATTGATACCAAGAAAAACTGCAGCGTTGAACACGTAATCATCAAGCAGGGTTGGTGGTAACAAGTGCAGTATCCCTCGAGCCACCCAAAAGAAAAAAAATCTGTTTCTAGTTCAATGGCCGGTTGATAATTTCATGGCCGGGTGAAAACTTTTTTTTTTCTCAAATTTTCACAGAAACAAAAATTATGATATCAACCCGCCAAAATTGCATTTTAAAAAACATTAAGAAAAACTAATTCACCCAGGTCATCTTCATTTGTACCACACGCTAGACCAGAAACATATTTCTTTAATGGACGACCTCAACGTTATCTATTGCGTGCAGAGATGAACTGTTGAGCTGCAGGTATTTGGCAGCTGATTATGTGTAGAGACCCCCTTCTGCCAGTCTTCTGTCTCACCTGCCAGCACCGGACTCTCACCTGGACGTGAGTCTGGCAGCTTTTTTCCACACTTAGGACACTGTATGGTGGTACTGTAATGTGCCAGACTATCAGAATAGGTGAAGGGCGTTAGACATACAACACACAAAGAAAGTACAATGTTGTTAATCAGGGGTGTAACTTTTCAGATTTCAATCTGATTTCAGATTTTTTTTCACACCATCACCTCAAATAATAATTTGCAAATGAATTCCTTATATGACGTTTTATGGCATTTTAAGATGATTCTAAATTTTCTCTCTGGGGTTTAAGATTTTTCATTAACCTTGACTTACATCCCTGTGTTAATGTAATTTGTTTTGTAGTCATTCAAAAGAGGCCTGAATGATAAGGCATTGTGATGATTCCATTATTGACACAATGAACGTTTTGAGACGGATCCGTTCCCCTGTGCCAGTAACTTGAGCAAGGATGGATAGACAAAGGCAGCTCTTGTCCTGCCCTGAGGGTCTTCAAAAAGGGAGCGGGCCCCTAGATTTTCTAGCCAAGGGGTTCATCCGGTCGCCAGTGACGTTGGTTTGATACTAGATTTATATACATTAGAAGATGTTCTTATAGAACTTTGACGTCATTGTGTATTTAATTTCATGATATATGACACTAAAATTGTTTTATGAAAATATGAAATACAGAAAAGCAATATGCCATTATTTCTAAATTTAAGAAAGTATGCAATCGAGAACCCAATAATTCTGGTGAGTGCCCCCTAGATTCTGTTGAGTAAGAGTTGGTCCATTTATTTTCCTAATCTATTTCCATTTTCTTAGAAGCAACTATAATAACATTTAGTTAAAGAGCCCAGACTCCGATTATTTACTCAAATAGCTTAGAGCTAAAACACTTATGCTGCTAGATATCAAGTCACAAAGTGCACATCTGTTTTCCCCTCAAATTGGAAACAGGAACACTTCCTTATTTTCTTAATAATATCATTTTTATTAACTAGTTTCCCAGTAAGACCACCCGGTACAAGGATTTTCCTTTACATAGAGCTACTACTAATAGTACCTGGTAATACCCGGTGCTAAAAAATCCTGCTGGAATACTGCAATTTGTTAGCAACTAGCCCGGTGCGCCAGTGAAAATCTTTATAAGTGCAAATATATGCTAAATATGGGCTAAAGATAAATCATTCCCCGAGTGTAAACAGCCTGCTGGGAGGCAATGAAAACCGGACAATTGTGCCCGAAGACCCTCTCAAGATAAATAACCTGAATTTTTTTTTTTTTAAATGGGGAAAAAAGAGAGGAAAACTCCAGCGGTACAAGGTCTCACGTAACTAATTGTGGCGCCATCTGTAGTGTCATATACCTTTCTGTCCCGAGGTGAAGGGAATGACTGGCTTTGAGTGGCTGATATTCAAATAAGGAAAACTGACAGAATTGAATGAAAAATCACAGGGCACCCCTAATCATTTCTGAGTTATTTTATAATAAAGAATCCATGATGCAGTGACTCTAGAAAATGCCAGTAGGTTTTTGAAATAGGCCCTGCGCTCCATGAATTTGGTCGCTGCGAAAGTGCCAAAATGAGGGTAGGTCAACATCTGGGGCGCTTGCTCAAAATTTTCAGGGTCAACCTACCCTAAAATTTTGATATTTTGTGTGCCAAAGAGGCCACAATAGGTTTCTGAGTCAATTTCATGTGGCGCAATGTTCTGAATATTTTTTTTCTCAGGACCCGTTATATTAAACTATACAGGAAAACAACTACCGTAAAACCCCTAATTTAAGCCGCGGCTTAAATTAGGGTTAGTGTGATAAATTAGAACCAATGAGGCCTCAACTTTTAGGGTGCGGCTTAAATTAGGGGTTTGTATAGCCCTGAATGCTATGGCATTCATGAAAATATTCTATGAAAATATGCCCATAGATAAAGCCTAAAGTTAGGGTGCGGCTTAAATTAGGGTGCGGCTTAAATTAGGGGTTTTACGGTAGTTTCGTGAGACCTACAACCAGATAAATGTTATGTATCTGGTGAGCAGTGATGTATCTGGTGACCAGTATCATCTGATACAGTATCACGTAGCGCTGACATGGCCACACTTTTTATATTCCTACCTCCATCCTGATACATACATGTACACATGATCTCATACCAAAACAAATATAATATACACGCGAAGCGGTTTTGCGCAGTCAGACTACCCACATGCCACAAGATAGAAGATAAGTGTACTCTATCTTTCATACCGCTATTGCAAAATTTTGGAATGTATGAATGTATCACAATTTTTTTTACAATAATTTCATTACGAACGCCAAACACTGATACAGTGTGAATATCTAGATTTTAACGTCACATTATCTGTAAAAAAAATATTTAAGAAAATGCTTGTAACTCATAAACACATTAACCGCTTTTTGTTGAATCTTAAAAAGGAATTACAAAGGAGCTATGCGATAGATATGTGTGTCTATACCACCTTTCTGTCTTCCTTATCACCTTCGATATTAAAATTTTGCAGTAAAACAAAAGTTGGGACTACAGTTGCTAGAACTGTTGATTTAGCTACGCCCTAACATGTGACTCCATTTCAGACGCGGGTTGAATCAGAGGTTTTACCGTAGTCTATCATAATAACCCTTCAAACTGAAGACCCCCTGGTCAGATGTTTTTCTCAGTCTGACAGATTCCAAACAAAATCAAGGTCATCCTTCGACCAGTATTTATTTTCTCCAAGGCCACACTTAGAAAAATGCTTGTTTCTGCTGGGCCTCTTGAGTGAATATTACATTGCTGACTGACAATATTTTTTTCTAATTGAAAAAAAAAATCTTATTAATTCCTCTAAAGGTCTTTCCAAGAAAACAGAAACGAGTAACAGATTTTCCGACCTCCCGACTGTATGGTAATGTTTTTTTTTTTTTTTTTTTTTTTTTTTTATTGTGTTCGCTTGACGGGAAACAAACTTATTCTAAGTGTGGCCCATCTCGCACCGTTCTGGTTATTAATAACCCTGTTGGCTGACAGCGCCACCTGTCGTGGTATATTTGTAGTGAGGGATGATCGAGAGGGTGTTGGGGTTAAGAACACTCCCCCCCCCCCCCACCTCACTCCAGTATCATTTTCAACACCCACCCCATCCAACTATTCTTACTATCTCCAACCTGGAACAACACTAGTGACTTGCCATCATCAGAAATCATACTAAACCAAAGAACCTCTAAGAATAAGAAGGGATAGTCAGCGGGGGACATCTTAAACTCAACACTGAGCTCATTTAAGTTATTAAGAGATTTAAGTTTTGGGGGACCGTGCACGTATTATTTATGGTCACTATACACTAGACAATAAGATGCTAGTGTAAATTCTTGTGAGTCTCTGGCCAGAAGCTCTGCAATGATCGTAAATGGCTGGATAGAAATGGCTAAGTCGATGCGATTGTGAATTTATCTACGTATTTGCGATTGGTGTAGGAAATACTAGAGAGTTTTTGCAAACCACACCTATCTCAGTCCCCCGATCCCGAAACGGATGTTGGGGCTCTAGATGAATGGTCCCCATGAGCAATGTTATTAATTAGGGAAACAATATTATTAATTTTAATTCTGCCTTTATCAAATATGTCAGAAATGTAACTTATTTTAGAATAATGGGTTTTGATGTAAATCTGAAAAGAAAGGGCTTGGTCAAGTTTATTTTGTTTTTGTATATTTTGATAAATATAAATATGTGTCTGAGTGCAGACCTCATTGGCCCTTGGTCACGGTCTGCTGCTCCCAGCTGTAGGCCCACTGATCAGGGACACATAGGCGTACGGATCTCCTTATTTTTGTTTTACAATTATGTTGTGTCCCAAGTGAGTATAGATTTCTTCTCTTATAAACATTATATTCATGATGGGGATAGAGAAAACTGATTAAGCTATAACATGTAGATTTAATTGAAAACATACATTTATGTGATAGGGAGGTATCAGCACTGGCCCTGCTGACCACAGTGCACTGACTGATCTACCTCTCCCTTGCCAAAAAATAACTAGGAATTGCTTATATAACATAGTTTGAGGAGGTAGGTTCTTTTAGATTACCCCAGCCCGTGCCATAGCAATGAAAACACTCACTACAATGATAGGACTAAACTTTGTGGGGTAACTTCCCCCTGGACCTGCCTGTCCAATCGCACTCATCGGGATACGGATCGGGGCACAGGGATCCGTGTGTGTTGCAAAAACTCTCTACTATCAAAATGTGCTTTTCTGGTATATCAGTGTGGAAGACTAGGGGGCTATCCTGAAGACGATATAGAATTGATGATTTAAGGGAAAAAACACTATAAATACCAGTATTCATGAAATGCAGTTATGAGCAACACAGTGGTACGCCTCACTGGCTTTAATCCCTGGAGGGCATTGGATGAATACTTAGGCAGGTCACTAAGTACATGTATAACTATATAGTCCTTCACTTAAGATAACAAACTGGCATCGTATCCTCATGACGTACTCGATTATCTCAAAGAAGTAGATAATGCCAATCAATAATGATTGGAACTTGTCAGCCGAGAATGACAGTTATATCATTCTTAATGATTCATTATATCACTCATATGACTCATGGCTAAATACCTACTTAAAGTTAAAACAACCCCCCCCCCCCCCCCAGCATACATCTTGAGGTAGGACATGTAATACCCTAGAGCTACCAGCCCAAATTAGCATACTTTTAACAGTATACCTAAAAAAAGTTATTATTTTGTAAATATCGGGCAAGTGTCTATTTCAGTCGGCAAGGATAAGTTATATTGTGCCTGGTCAAGGGGAATCCTATCTGAAACCAAAAACAAGTATATCTAACGGGGAATAATGCTATTGTTTCTTAATTAACAGTCTATAATATGTCATGTTATTACGTTACGTATAAACTATTATACATTGATTTCTTCATCTAGTTTTTACATTGGCATTTCGGTAATTTTCATGCTGCCTAGTCTACTAGTGATACATTCTCCTTTTTCTACGTGTCAGAGACTACTAACACTCTAATGTTTCTGTGCACATAGTTATTTCTAGCAGTAATCAATACTTCGGAGAATCCGACGCGTGAAGTAATATGTCTAGTCATAATTGTTTTTTTTCCCTTGTGGACGTGTGTAGGAAAAGTCAGCAGTTATTTACCAGGACCCCCCCCCCCCCCCCCCATACACAAAAAACATATTTATTTTATCCACCACCATTGAATATTAAATAACTTTTGTAAAATTAGATGACATGTTATGTCCAGTATTACCAAGCTTTGCACCTGCTAATTCTATAATATATTGTCAGAATTTGACATATTTGACACATTTGATAGTATTTACCATTTTTCCATTTCTCTTGAAAACGTTGTCCGACGTCTGAAACTAAAACAACGCACACTTTTTTTTATATATTTTTTTTATAAAGCTCGGATGTTTACGTATTTCCGACGTATTTCATATTCACTAGGCTGCCCATTCATTTACCGCGACCCTGTCTGTTCCATACAAGAATTAGGGGCGTCCGTGCCACCACCCCCCCCCCCCCCTTTTTTTTTTTTCTTTTTTTTCTTCTTCTTCTTTTCTTTTCTTTCTTTTCTTTCAAATCATGTTTACTGTAAAATCCCCCTACTTTCTTAAATTCCCGGATCCACCCCTGCAGACATCTTAGACATAAGCCCAACTCCCCTATGACTATGTTTATACCTCCCCATCCTCTTTCCCCTCAACCCCATGGTGTCCCTAGCCGTGCTTAGAGTAGCACATATGCTCCTTACTTTTTACTGGGCGACTCGAGCAGTAGCTGATCCCCCTTGCCCTCCCCCGCGGCCTATAGTGATAGCCTGCCAGCCCCCCACCCGTACACGTTTATAGTGGGAGATACCCGGTATAATAAACTACAAGGTCTCGGGGATGGTGGAGAGGAGACCACGATTACTGCTACTACGCTTTTACTCTGGCCTTGTGAGTTACTCGAAGGTTATATCATGAGTGTCCTACTATTGATGTACACATTTATTAGTAATTTGTTTGATATCTGGTACTGCTGGATTCTCTTTTTTATATCTAGTACTCTGTTTGGTATCTCTGATACTCGTGGACTCTTTCTGATATATCTGGTACCCCCGGACTGTATTTGATATCTCTGATACTCGTGGACTCTTTAATATCTGTTACTCTTGGACACCTCGAGGATTGATATCTGGTACTCTTGGACTCTTTTTGATAGTCATAGATATATCAAAGATATATTTTATTTATTTGTTAACCAACTTTCATTTAGCCCTACAGAAGGCTCTACGAATCGTGCATCACTATACTGTTGCCTTGTTAATGGACCTTTAGAACTTTTCTTCAGAAGACAGAATAATCATAGACAATTACTATGAGATAGCCAAGCCAAAGCAATGTATTGTTGTTGCCATGAGGAACAAGAACATAAGAAGCCTGGACCATTCTCAATTGATTCATGTTTTTGTGTTTTCTTTTGTTTTTGTTCAAGGTAACAACATAGCTTTGTCTCATTTAGATCTAACCATTCTCTTTATATAATGGGAACGTATACAATTCTTTCGAAATGCTTCCAGGATTCAGAACTTCAAAGACTTGCGCACAATATATCTACCGTACACTTTCTAATAGCCAAACACTTGGGAATGAACAACTCTCGAATTAGATTGTACTCTCTTTTCGTTGTACAGCCTGAAGAAAACATAGCGGAGGCGGCTGAGCTAAGACGATCTTCTGGTTGTGAGTGGAAATTATGCGATGTCCGAATAACAGAGGACCTTCCCGTGTTCTCTACCAAGGTAAGTTTATTTGATTTTATTAGATTTTTTTTTTGTAATCTTAATTCTTAAATACTAAAATTTAAAGTTAAAAGTTTAAAAGTAGTAACTTAAGTAAATTGTTCTTATGTATTACTGTTAAGGTTATCAGTTATATCAAGTTAACTTTTAAATAACTTAAATCTTAACTCTATTTTTACCATGTGGAAAATTTGTAATATGTAAATTTGGAAAATGTGTATTCCTAGAGTATAAGGAAGTATATTAGATCTGTTATCTTTTTCTTTTTTGTTTTCTTGGGAGTGAGATAGGGGAGGGCTAGATGACATATATGTGTTTAACTAGGCGGTGTAATTCGCTTGACAGAGACACAGATAGGGAGAATATATTGACGTTAGATACTAAGTCACATTAGTTTATCAGTAGGATATTATCCCAGCATTTACTGAATCCACAGATAGTCACATCGATACAGGAGAACGTTCCAGTTTAGTTGTTTCCATTTTATCCTCACTTTTTTCCATGAAATGTTCTATGTTTTATTTACAATAACCGATCGGCTATCAAGTCCATAGTCTGTGTAAATACTTTACATGGTTTCCGGTGGGGTCGTGCCTTATTATCGCCCACGTGAATCGTGTTAGTATGCACGAACCGGGACTGGGTGAGCGTGAGGGGGACCTCTATTTTTCTTTTTTTCCTTTCTATTTTTTCCCATTTTATTCCATTTTCTTTTTTCTTTTTTCCCATTTCTTTTATTTGAAGAGGAATTTGACTTAGATTCCGAACAGACATTTTATAAACATGAACACACGTGGTCACACCCACGAGATACAGTGTTACCTGTTTTTATTTATCAGGCTCAGGGTTTGACAAATCGTTTTCAGATCTGGTTGCCCAGCTCACGAACAGAGGTACTTTTCCAAATATCTTCCAGGAGGATATTTGGAATTATATAGAAGTCCTTTAATAATGAGGTTTACCACTGGGCAACCGAGGCCTTCAGTTCAATTTTCCAGAACCATATTTTGGTGGTCCTGGGCTACTGACCCTCACTTTGTTCAACCCTGAAATTATTAGGTTATAACTTTAAATTGGTTTTATGTGAACCAACATATTAAATTACCTAACTTCCGTAATGATATGTTATCCTTCTATAACACAACAACAAAAAACAACATTTTGTGGAATCTCTGTAATGAGAGTAATATGTTGCAAATAACTTGTAAGTGAGTTATTATTGCTCAAATCTACTATAATGAGATTCGGACAGGATAGTGCCTGTCGTCACGAACATAATGTCTGAGTGATAGAGTTGATGGGTCGAGAATCTTATTAATTTAATCTAACAGTTACTACTCCGATGCCAACAGCTGCACTTGTTAGAGTTATATTAGACAGGACGAACTGACGTTACTCAGAATTACTTAGGTCATGAAGCAGGCCACGTTATTTTCCCTGAAAAAGCAGCAACAAGAACTCGGAATTTGTGGATACACCACAGTGGCGTTACTATGAATTTTACTAATACTTTAAGTTATAACGGGTGGAAACGTATTAATTTTTGCGTTTTACATGTTTTTGCTCAATTCATGCATGTGGAATCCGAATGTCCACGAAAATATGCTCATGCCAAATCTTTATTTCACAATCTCAATATCTCGTAACCCCTGAAATACATGCGATTTTTTTTTAATCCGCAAAATTGTATACATGCAAAAATATCTACATTTATACACTCAAATTTGAAAAGAGTGTATCCACAGAAATGTGACTGCAGCTATGTGCTTTAGTGGTATTTTTTTTCTTTTTTTAATGTTTCACTATCTGCATCATCAAATGGTTCAGGCAAACACATCTCATTGTTTTTCACCAGGTTAAAAACATGTGAGAAGTCTGAAACAATCACGTTTTAGTGAGGATGGTGGAGGACAAATGGGGTGTTTTTGTGAACTGAAGGGGCCCTCACAGCTGTTGTCTGTGACCCCTGACCTCTGGCCCAGTTGTCTACGGCTATGGCAGAAACAAAACTCACTGTCAACCACTATGTGGGCCTGATTTATAGAAATGGAAAGTTTTTAAAGCACACATTGGGCTGATCTCAGATATTTTCAGGGATCTAAATTATCAGGTTTTAATATGATTTCAGATTTTTTCGCATCATCACTTTAAATAATAATTTTAAAACTGAATTTCTTAGATGACATTTTATGGTATTTTAAGATTATTCTAAATTTTCTCTCTGGGGTTTCAGATTATTTTCATTAACCCCGACCTACATCCCTGTATATTTTATCTCCATTCCTCTTAGTCTTATACCCTTTGCAGACTGGCCTCAGAGCGCGCTTATAGTGACAGTTCAATACTGGCAGAATGCGCATTCTGAGCCAAGTCTGTAAAGGGTATTAGGTTCCATATGTAGGATTCCCCATTATAAAAACACATTTTTCGAGGCCCCCCACCCCCTTGATCCACCCATGAGTTCCAATGTGTTATCGTTTCTCTTATAGTTGAGCCCATATGGAATATTCTATTTATCAAATAGCAACAGAATGGAAAATTAATCAGCAAATTGTTAAATAAAAGGTACAAAAATCCTATTTTCGTTGAGCCTGGGACCGACTGGTAACTTGTTTGTAACCGAACAGACAATTTTGAATGTTTAACAGAGTAAAAAGTTGGTTATTTTAGGAATAGACGAAAGTGATCATCAGTGCCGTTTACTTAGAATAACTCCATTCCAGCGAGTCCAGACAGTATTCGTTTCAGCATTACTCTTTTTTGTTTTGCTGTTGTGACTCATTTTATTTTGGTTCTACCAAGGCTGCGTGAGCGGGCATTATACTTTGAACAGTAATTTCCGTGCTGTACATATATGTTCACACATTTCTGTCAAAGAGAGATGTTTTGTCAGTAAAAATGTGGAACATAATAGATCACATGGAAATATTGTAACCAACAAATGCGCCCAATTAGGATAATTAGTTATATGATGCGCAAAAATTCCCTTTAGTATTAGACGCACGAAAGTTTAACAGCGCGAAAATATATACATTTACAGTAAAAGGAATGTCCACATGTCCAACCGCAGTGTCGATATTCACCCTCTACCAATCCAGTTGGGGACTAAAGACGAAAAAACACATACCAGGGCTTCAAAGAATCTAAATAGGACTCAAACCTTTGTCAGGATTGAGTGCTTTAGGTAACACGTCGAAGATCATTGTCGTAAGATCAGTCAACTGATCAAAAGCTAAGAATAGCCCCCACTTAAGGATACTTCAGAACTAGTTGAGTTATTTTGTGACGTCCTAACTTGGTGCACATCTAGTTCTTTTAGGAAAGGTCATTGTACTCACTTTTAAATTTGTGTGTTCTGATAAGTAAACTTCTTGGTTTCGCGGACTGATACACGACAGACCCTTTAAATCTAAATAATTTCTATATAGATCTATCTATCTATCTTTCTTTATTCTATTTTTTCTGAGACGTATAGACCTTTTTCATTAGGGTGTGGCGCCCCCTGGTCATAGAGATACATAAGATTATATATGTCTTATATATGTCTATGCCTATGCCCTGGTGAATTAAATATAAGTACATTTTTAGGTCTATTCCTTTAGTTAACATATATGAAGAGAACCATATACGTTAGATATAGGAAAAGACCTAAAACACTGTTTCAATTTAGTTCACCAGGGGTGCCACACTCTTAATTAAAAAAAAGGTCTATGAGATGAGTGTACATACTAATTGAGTGTACGTACCCTCAGTAAGAGTTCCACTGCTCTTATCAGAAATAGTGAAAAATGGAATCCCAGTGTATATTAGTCGATATTGCAGTAGCTAGATGGAAAAACATTGCTGACTTGCCATGATAGAGACCACACAGCCTCTGCCGTGACCAGGATTCGAACCTGGGTTGTCTCGGCCACAACGAGAAGTACTAACCACTATACGATCACGGCTACTTCGTCAGCTGTCGGCAGGTGAGAGGGGAACAAAGGCCGCACCTGTCTGACGGATTTAGGCCAGGTGAGATGCACCCTAGTCCTTTCATGACCTAGATGCCTCTTGCATAATAGTCTGAACACCTAGCGGGCTTGGACATAGCTACAGTCTAGGTGGCCCTTGGTCCTCCACACTGGCCCACTTACCAGCTTACTGGGCCTTTTGTTTTATATCCTCCACGTGGGTGCCTAGAGTCTAGATTGTAGTGCAGTCGTTATAGCTATAATGTGCCCATATGCTAGGTGATTGGAAATTTGGAACGGGAAGGACTAATGTGAAATGCCTTGACTTGGTATAATGAAAGCGTTTTTGCGGAGCCCTTGAAGTTTGAGTTGGTTAGATAAGATTCTGAGGAATAATTATTAAAAGTAAGTTCGCCCAGAGGCCGGTAGAAAATACCAGAATAAAAAGGTAGATACTTATCGGAATTCAATTTATGGGTTGCTAAATAAATCTCCATTTATGACAATAAAAAAAGAAAAAAAGGCGACCTATCATTTGTCACAGAGACACCCTGTTGTGATTCTTAAAAGAGAATGGTGCAACTACAATATGGAGGATCACTTTTCCAAGACAAATGTGTGTATTGAAATAAAACAAAGTAAATGATGAAAATGATGAAAATTGATTAAAATACATTTCAGTCTTCTGAAAAATAATTCTTTTAGCATAGAGCCTCTCCAGACTGCACCCTTTCCATTCTGCAGTGAGGATACTCTTCTAAAAATAATCCTTGAGAATTTCGGACGAAAGGTGTCTTGTTGCAGAGTGCATCCTTCTCGGTCCCTAGACTGAACGACCTTCCCCAGGCCACTACAGCCTGAAATCCTTTCCCTCCAGGGTTTGCCGTTGCCATGGAGACGTAAACCAAAGCTTCAATGACATCCTGGATCCCAGTATTCAGGCTCCAAGCGGATTCTTTGCCGTTACACGTCTTACCTAAGTCATCCGTACTGGGATTGAAAAGGAAATCATTTTGAGTTAATGAATAATATATATGTTGTTGTAAACTGGAAATATTCTTGTATCATGAAACATATCAAACTATGACTTAAAATGGGATTCATAATCTGTCAATATAGGTCTACCCTATATTTAAAACTTGCAATTGGTTGAATTTACCAACTCTTTCTGTGAAAACAGGGTTGAAGAGGGCTGCCTCCACAAATGTGCAAAATCCTGAAACCCCATTAGCGAACCTCGTCCCCCATTCCAAACCTTTTCTTTTTTTTGTATAAGTTTTTCTATTGAAGTATTTTTCTTACTTTTCATTTCTAACTCCCCCCCCCCCCCCCCCCCCCACAAAAAAAAAAAAAAAGGAAAAAAGGAGGAAATAGATCAAGATTCTTAGAACTGTGCATCATACTGGATAAAGAATGAAGGAGACAGCCCCCCGGGGAGACAGCGTTCACAAATATGCTTAGTTCTGAAACCCGCTTAGTAAACCTCTCCTATTTCAAAAATATTTTTCACATTCATATTTTTTTCTCTATTTTTCTGTCATTTTTCTCTTTTCTTTTCCACCCCCCCCCCCCCCCTACAAAGTTCTGAGAACGATCTGTTCTCTCTGACCAGCTGGATCTCATTATGGGTTGAGTCAAGGCCTTGGGGGAGGGGTTAGTACCAGACAGGCCGCGTGGGGTCGCCACCGGCAGGGCCGGCTGGGGTCACTGGGTGCAAACACCTCTTCTCAGATAAGGGTGAAGTGTTAGGGTTTGGTCTGTCCACACTTGTCTTTTCCCATGGTTATTGCTGGTTAAGAAAGGGCCGATTTTGTTCATGTGACTTTATATATAAATAATCAAACGGATCTGATTATAAAACTATGAGCGCTTAAATATACCACCAGGACAAAATGTCACGAGGAAAATATGTTTGGAAATTCTCAGATATAGATTAGACATTCAAAGAAACATGGTATGACATTGCAATCTGCTTTTATTATAGGGCATAACACATTTTAAAATTTAATTTTCATTTTGAGAGGTATATAGAGTATAAATGATGCTTTTCTGAAGTGATATTTAATGTTTGTAACTTTAGTTTCCCCAAATATGTGCTTAATTTAATGGGCTCCCAACAGGAAATGATGGAACCATCCTTAAAATATCTTGGAATGGAAATATGTGTTGGGATGAAGCCTGTTAGGTACAGTGCCATGCTTATGTTATTAAGCGATTGGAAAGAATGCCTACGTCAGAGTTCCACATGCCGACCAACCCTGGTGACTAGTGCTTGTCTGCGGCTGACAAGCAATAACCCTTCGAAACGGCTACTGCTTCAGGTCCATTAAGGATATCTCATTAGGCAGCTGACAGGATTACCCCTTGGCGGCTGCTAAACAGCACTAGTCCAGGGGTTTAGTCACCATGTGGAAACCCACCTATAGACGTTGTGTAGATGATCGATGTCATACCAGGCTAGGAAAATCTGCGTGTCCTCGACGACCAGAAAATGGGTGAGGACGAGCAGAAAATGATATCTGGTCGTCCTCCTGACGACCATATATGTTGTAGAAACTATTGATATTTTCTCATTAAGTAATCAAGCCTTTGCTCATTTCTTTACCTGTTTAAAACTTGTTATTTGTCCAATTTATGAGGACGATCTATGATTTGATGAGGACGACCAGATTTTCATTTTTGGTCGTCCTCTGACGAATAGAAAAGTGAACGAATTTTCCTAGCCTGCATACTCATAGTAGTCAGAAAGTGATTGGCCACCATATTGGTGATTAATAGACCATTTGATTCTTCAGTTTATATTTTCATAGTTAGATGATATCGCAGGGATAGACCTTAACGTTTTTCTGCACTAGTCCACCGGGTTAGTTGAAGAAGATTTGCACTAGCCTAGGCAATGATGCACTAGTACCTAGAACAGCCTATTACTTTCATTTAATAGGAGATTCCGAATAGGTATGTATCATAATGGAGACATTCTGGGACAAGTGTATGATATATAAAGGTTTTAATAGTTTTACCTAACAAAATTGATCATTCACACAAGCCAATCAGGCTAGCTGTTCCAATCCAAAAGTGAACTAGTCCGACATGATTCGCACTAGTGACGGTACTGGCAGGCTAGTGCTAAGATCGACCACTGTTAAATACGTTAGCGTTCCGCGGACATCTGTAAATTATTATATTTCAAATATGTGCTTACACTTTCCTGATATACCTCTCCATTCCATATGGTGATCACCAAAAACTTCTTGTCACTTGACCCTGTCTGCACATGCTCTATATGACGGTAACACCTAGGATAGAACCTATAATTAGGCACAGGTGTGCCATCTCCCCGGAGAATCTATTACCCTTGTGCTGACCATTGCACAGCCTTTGGCCTATTTTTATTCTGTGATTCTGCCAGGCATACCAAAAATAGCAATGTCCAGACTATTGGTCATCCTGTGCGACTGGTTTGATCCAACCAGGCCACCTATAGATAAATTAGTTTCTTGTCCATGGGGTTGCCAAAATAATTGCTATTCGGGAGGTGTAAATGATTTTTCTTTTATTTTGAAGGGATAAGGATTTATTTTTTAATGAAAAATTCAGTCGGCCATTTAAAGAAAATTACAAAACCTTTTTTGACTGCCATATAAGATATAGTCAGGTAACACATTGGAAATAAACTATTTTTTGTGTGTGGACTCACATCACGTGAAACATCAAGGTTGGACAAACTCCTGGCATACTGTTGCCCACTCTCTGAATAAATTGAGTGGAATAGGCCCGGACATGCTTTTCTGTTCCAACAAGATCCACTGAAACAAACTGACGCAATGAATCTGATGAGATAAATGTTGTGCAGTTTAGCACACCAATCATAGCTTTTTAGAGGAAATATGTGTTCGAATTACGGCAGTAAACCGGTAGTTCAGATTTTGGAAATTTAAAGTTTCTATTAGGCGATTCTTAGAATCAGTAATTCAGTAAATACTACATTTTTATGATGAATATCACAGGAACCTCCGTATGCTACTTACCATTGAAAAGAGAATGTTAAAGATACATAACATGTTTGTAATTTGCCATTATTTCCACCGACAATTCCAAAAATCAATGGTAAAAATCGGCCATAGGAAGACAGCCTTGTGTTGAAGACCTAAACAAATTCATTTTGATACAAGTCTATGACTATTTGTGATGGCGAGGTTGGTGATATTATTAATTTTTAAAGATGAAGATAGATAACCGGGATGGACTATTTATAATAGCTCATCTCATTTATGCTCGGGGGATGGGTTATTAATAGTAGCCCATGAATAAACGGAGATGGGCTTTTAATGATAACCCATCCCCATTTATATCAAACATTTTTAGTGTTACAATTATCGGGGACCTATCGTCTCCTCTACCTACACATACAGTCTCCTGACAGGTAGGAGGATCTTGGAAATCCCGCTCGTGATGAGGTAATCCTTTCACAGAATCTGTGGTAGACCACTCTTGGCCAAATGCGCACCACAAACCTGGCAATTATTAGCATAACATGCCACCCTAGGCACTGTCTCCTCTCTGAGAGTACGGGAAAACCTACAGGTGCCAGATGTGAGTTGTAATATTTGGCAAAGTTAGTGGCTTCATAAATGTTTAGTGGGTTCGGAAATTGTACACTTTCTGTTAACAACAACAACAAATTTATGGCCAGAAAAAAACATTCAGATCGATCTGGATCACTAACAATTAATTTCAAACCCCATAAAGATATTTATGAAGTTATATTTGGCAAAGTTAATCTGGATTTTGTACCAGTGCTCGAAGGTCCGCTTTTTTCATACACGAACAGATAAACAGGTTGTAAATAGATACAATAGAAAAATAAAATGATTTGATTTTTTCCTGGGAATATCAAATGGAAACAAACATCTTATTCAAGAGATAATATCATACCTTTTCGATGATTTATAACAAGTCTATACTTAGCCTTTATTTCCCTTGCCGATTTTTAAATCTACAGCAGAATCTGGGTGTGGAATGTACATGTAAAGCTGTCGAGTTAGGGTTCAGAATAACATGTTGTTTCACCCTTGTCGAGCGTCAGGAACCACAGGAGTGGTGGTTGTCTGAACTTTGATACATCATGGTATTAACCTGGCTTTGTGCCAAGGTTCCAATGGACGCTCTTCCACACAGAAATATATAAACCGATAGAAAGTATAAGAATCTTTGAATTGTCCAGGAAGGGGTATTGATCATATTGATGCTTCTGTTGTGTTATTTTTCATGACACAAGGTTTCAAGTAAATCGTCACTACAGCATATTTCTACTAGTTTTACTGACAGCCTCCCCCCCCCCCCCCCGCCACACACACACATTGATTAAACATTCCTTCAGCGGGAATGTAAAAGGTTTCTTGGATATAACATAAATAGATCATTTGTTTCTTGTATTACATCAAAGTGACTGGGGGAAACTTGGATAGACAGAGATAGATATAGATGTGAGAGGTATTTGGACTTAACCCGTAAGTAACCACATTTGGACGATAGGCAGCTTATCATAACCTGCAGGTAATCATAAACAAAAATAAAGCATAAACGAAGTCAGTTAACTTGATGACATAAATCGATGGTATAAAATAGCTTCTTCTTTTTCTTTTTTCGCTTATCGGGCGTCAGATGCTCGAGAGCAAGTAGTAAACATTGGACTGTTCTTTTTTTCCAGTTTCATTCCTGTTGCTATGGGTACTACACACAGCATCGTGTCAGGAACGCCCGGTGACGTCATGGAGGTCCGGAGCGAGCATTACTACAGTCGAGCCGACATCAACCACTGGCCCTGGAGCGAGGATAGGCAATATTAGCCACCAGCAACAAACTTTATCGTCAAGTCACTCAGGAGTGACTGTGTCTTTTGATGACATCACGTCACCACAGACTGACGCTTCTCTCTGGGTCAGTCCAACAACGTCGAGTGGTCACTATGATGACCCGAGTGGTCAGTGGCTTGACACTAGTAGTGCTAGTCATATCGCTTCTGCCGGAGAAGTAGACGCTACGTCAGGGAGTGGTCAGTTTTCTGTGACACCTACCGTTCCAGATTTATCACCGTCATCGTCCTTCCAAACAACCCACCCATCATTTACCGAGTTTGAACAAGAGAACCCATCTGAATCATCTTCACCCATACAAACATCAGATATTTATTCGGAATCATCAGTCCCGCATCTCTTGCCATCGCAGACATTATTACCTGAAGTTCCATACCCATCATCATTATCATCAGATTCACAGCAGACTAGTCTCGATCCGTCATCATCCTATGACGTCACACCTCCACTTGTGACGTCACAGCTCACCACGAGCATTGTTGAAAGTGCCGCCTCTTCGGAACTTACTAGTGCCACTTTCCAGACGTCACCCACCTCTGACGTCATGGCAACGTCGATAGTGACGTCAGCACCTGACACAATCCGTGTCCCTAGCATCTTAAGTGACGTCAACATGACAATGTCAGTGACACAAGAGGGGGAGCTTTTCAGCAGTCCCCCTAGTGGGGAAATGTGGAACCAGACTTCCGTGCTTCCCCCGACTGAAGCAGACGAGGAGGGACTGAGTGTAGGCGCTACAGTTGGCATCTCAGTCGCTTGTGTGCTGGTTGTGGTCACTGGTAGGTAGAATTTTTAGTGGCATTTATCTGGCTTTGTGCCAACCAAGTTAATTCTGCAATAAAATACTTTCAAAATGAATTAAATTTCACTATATCTGCTAATAAAGCGTATTCTTGAGAAATAAATAATTATATGAACATCAAATGCTCCTGAAATCTGATCAGAGTAATTTTCTCAATTTCAAGGCCTTATACGGGTCTTCCATATGAAACCTTTGGTCAAAAAAAGGGTGCTTGGTATTTGGAACCATGCTGACAGACATACTATCTGAATTTAGTCAAAGTCCTACATTGTATGCACACTATTTGATATTGTGATATATAAATATATAATTTGATAATTTGATAATCATGTTTCATGTGAACCCGCATTTCTAATCACAGTGTTTTCGCTTATCCCAGGTGTCTTGGTTGGTCTAGCCATCCTGTACCATCGCCACAGGTCGCGTAAACTCGACACAACCAAAGCACCCCGCGACCACTACACAGGGCTGTGGGACGACAACATCACGCTCAGCTACATCAACAACCACTTCGACTTCTTTCAAAAAGTAAGTTTTGATATTAGCATACACATACATGAGACTTATATATATTGTCTTTGATGTAGTAACCACTGTAGGCCGCTTTCAAAAAGATTGACTTCTTCCAAAAAGTAAATCTTGCTACAATCACTTAAGATGAAACCTCTTTCGAAAAGTAATCTTTGTACAAATGTGAATAACGGCTTAGACTTCTTTAAAAAACGTAGCTGTTGGAACCTACCTATAATAGTCTTCTGATAACTACAATCATAAGGAAAGGAGAAATGCGCACAAACAAGCATAAGCCTCTTTCTAAAATATTGATGATATAGATATATAGATATATATATTGCCTTACAAACTTATCAATTTTTTTAAATTTTCGAATATTCCCTGAATCTGCTGACACACATATAATAGTTGTCTTATTCCCCTTTAATTTCAGAATAAACCAATACTCTTACAAAAACATTTCCTAACAGGTTTTTTTAATTTCATTTAATTTAGGATGCGCAGGATGAGATGATCTCATTGGATAACGACGCCTACCTGAACAGTCTGGAGTTCATGGTGTTCACCAACACGTGGGGGGACGGTAAGCGCAACACGCGCTTCTGACAGGACGGAACGCAGGAGGACTTCGTCTGACAGCACTGAGAGATGGAAGGAATAAAAGGGGATCTTCAGGAAACAGTACTGAGAGACGGACGGAATGAAAGGGGATTTTCAGGAAACAGCACTGAGAGATGGACGGAATAAAGTGATTTTCAGGAAACAGCAGTGAGAGATAGACAGAATGAAAGGGGTTCTTCAGGAAACAGCACCGAGATATGGACGGAATAAAAGGGGATTTTCAGGAAACAGCACTGAAAGATGGACAGAATAAAAAGGGATCTTCAGGAAACAGCAATAAGAGATGGATGGAATGAAAGGGGATCTTCAGGAAACAGCACTGAGAGACGGAAAAAACTAAAGGTGATATTCAGGAAACGGCAATGAGAAAGGAATGGAATTAAAGACCATCTTCACAAAGAAAATATGGGCATGAATTTACCGGAAAGAAATGAGAAATACCTTTAGGAAATGTGGTCAGTTAAATTTGTCAGTGGAACATAATTGAATCTTCCATTGTATGGATTAGGAAATGTGGCATCGCCGGGAAAGAATTTACTGAGCAGTAGTAGTGTTTCAGGGAAATACATCAAATTCTCTACAAAGCATGGAAGTCTTGGAAAGTGTCTAAAAATAAATATGCAAAACCTGAAAAAGGGAGGAAACAGAGACTATCTGATACTAAGTCATCTGTCTCATGATATACAGAGGTGTTTTATGAGTAGGACTGGAAATGTGATCTTCATTTTGGCAGAAAAGGAAAAATTGTAAGGAAATTCGTCATAGTATGGAGGAAAACTAAATTTGGGATACGGTTCAAGTGAAAGATTATAGAATGGAAGCTCAGGAAAATAGAAAGGCTGTGCTATCCTCCTTACTACTAAAAAAGTAGATGAATCTTTACAGAAACTAACCTTCTACTAACACGGATTCGTCAAGCTAGTCTGAAGAAGTAGCAAGCAAGGAAAAAAAAGTAGGAAAAATATGCTTGATTTCCAAGCATTCTCAAAGCAGATATTGATAGGACAAATTATAAAAGTTTTGGAATTATCTCCAAAAATCTCCAGGAATGTCTGCATACTACCCTAAAGTGATGTGAACGTGTAAGGTGTAGGATATCACGGTTCATTGGGGAAACTAAGTGATTATGAGTACATTATAGTGATAAACTAACGTCACCCAACAGGAAGAATATACCCAAAGATTGCCTACTGTGCTATGATGACATGGGAAGTCATGCATGTGCTGATATAATCTAGCAGTTCCCATATACATACATATGCCCTAATTTGATGTATATATGTAACTAATACATGATATCACTTTTGCTATCAGTTATGTGGATTCAGGATATTTGAACACACTATTATCATCGCGCTCAAACATTGTGTGTGGGTGCCATCAGAAAAATACTATGAACGACTCTCTTTCACCAGCTTAATAAGAACCTGGAACACACAAGCCTGATTCTTGAAAAACATTGAAATGCACACACCTTTTCCCAAAAACTCTCACCAAAAAAACTTACCCTTTTTAGGGTTTTCCAAAAGTTAAAGTTTGGACAAAAACATATCTTGAAAAAAACAAACCTTATCAATTGGCGGGACCACATGATATTGCCAAACTACAGTTGAATAACTTTCAAATTTACCTGTACAAGAACAATTACTCTTCCCAGGTAGTAAAACAGTATAGGAAAGAAAACTCTGCTTTCTGATGTAATATTGGGTGGTTGTGTGATTACCCTCAATACCATTTTCAGGATTTGAAGGTGTCATAATCCTTGGAGTGCTCATAATCAAAATAATCATGGCTACATTACTCGAAATTCTAAAACAATCTTGGAGATGGAACCCTACTCTGGATCCTCGTTTTCAAGGGAATAATACAAATGAAAAGCAATAATGACTTGTGGGTGCTAGAAATTGCTGGCTTATGCGCATTCTGCGATTGACTGTATGTTCGGAAAGGACTTTGTCTCCCCTGCCCGGATCGGAATTGTTAGTGTTCATTGAAGATGATTTATTCTGAGAAGGCAGAATGTGCATGCTATATGTGGATGATAAGGGTACACTCTGAACGAAATATGAGGTCTGAAAGAATTGTGTTTACTTAACATTGATCAAAAACATCAATAATAATTTGTGTTTACTCTTTTTATTAACTTTTGAAAAAAAGATTGTCATCTATTAAAGGAAAACTTGCACATAAATTCACAACATGCTATACTCTGTCTAATTACCTTAACATAAGTATCCTAAAAATATTTCAAAAGTAAAAACGTGAAAATGTTGAGGTCTTAGGGAAATTATTTTGGAAACAAATTCAATTTAAGGGAATCCCCTGAATGTTGGGCTGCTCAGTACTCCCCTTGCTACGTCACTGCTACTGGAATTCCTTCTAAAGTTATTTGTGATTCTTTGATTGATAAATGGTTACAGATGGATATATATT
Source organism: Lepidonotus clava (assembly GCA_936440205.1). NCBI lineage: Eukaryota > Metazoa > Annelida > Polychaeta > Phyllodocida > Polynoidae > Lepidonotus > Lepidonotus clava. The sequence continues at coordinate 16,113,526 of OW387138.1, forward strand.
ATAATTTATCATGAGTTGCATTGGGCCAAATACATATAATTTAGGTAAGAGAGCATAACCCTTATCATAAATTAAACCGGGACGGGGATTCCCATATAAGGGCAGATGGGATTCCCCAGGAACTCCCCTTGCTACGTCATTAATTAGGGGATTTCCCTCAAAAAATGATATAAAATACAAGATTTTTAATGTCCCATAATTTTGTGTAAACTATGAATTTTTCTTTGATTTTGCTTACATTGATAGTGAAGGTTCTGAATAACTCACTGAATTGAAGTCATTGAAAAATAACTGTCCTGAAATTATGTGCAAGGTTTCCTTTAAAGTCAGTGCCGAGCCAAGAATTTAGGGTAGGTCGGTTACCTGAAAAAAACAATTCATTTAGGCACAAACGGGGGCATTGAAAGGGGATTTCAAGAAGACGTGTATTTACCAGCTACAAATTTTGGAGAATGTGAATTTCTTGTAGGTGAAACGGGTTTACTCCATGACACTAGAACGATCTGCTTACGTACCTAAATGTTCTTTTCTCTTTTGAGGATAAAATTTGGTCTCATGACTTAAATTATTTACTTGTGGTTATAATCAAATATGATCAACTTTTTCCAAGGGTAAGAGGTACCTATCTTTGGGTACGACGTCTACTATCTCCAAAACCCAGAGAAGTTTGCAGTCTTACTGAGTTCATGTACACTTTTGGAATTGCAGAATATCTTAGATTGTGTAATAACGCCACAGACAAATTGCCATGACTGATAAATTTATGTTCACATCTGAAAAATAGCATTGATAAGCGAAAATAATGATACGTTTTGTTGTTGACGTGTCCAAAAAGTCCAAAAAGAAATTATAACAAGGTGCTAATCTTTCAATGTAACAGTGTTCTTCCACTAACTGCCATCGTGTGTGAATCTTTTTCGTCAAATCTAGCTATGTTATCTTGAGTGTTCAATTAGAAAACAACTGATAGGAAAAAATGAAAGTGTTATTGTGCATGTACTTTGTAAATTTAAGGATAGACATAAGTACCAGGAGTAAGAATCAACTTTTTAATGCCTGCCGTACGGGTTGAAGATGCATTAACAAAATTTTGTTTTCTGAATTATTATTAGAATGTTTTCTAAACACCATTAAACTTTTTTAAACTTCTAAAAATGTCAAATAATAACCATATAGAGGCATCGGTTTATCATATATTTAAGATAGGTTTTAGGTAATTTAGAAGTATTGTTGGAAAAAGACAAAACTTTCCCGTTTTCGTTTTTCAGACACAAAACTTTAGACCTGTTTTTTTCTTTGAAAGAGACCTTATTGATGTATGCCTATTATTTAATAGAAAAATGCACTGGTACAAAAATAAGATCACCGGTGTCCATCCTTAAACTATACTCTATTGTAAACTTGAATCCACTTGTATAATTTGTCTGCTTCGTGTAAAAAAATATAGCTTGGGGCTCTTATTACTTGATATCATTGTAAGTACAAAACTAATGATAATAATTGTACTTTCGAATATTGGATGGATTTGATAAAATTGAAGGTGTTTAAGGCAGCGAGTTTACGATGTTGACAGATTGATAAAATCCCATAATTATAATATTTTCTGAAGTGATATTAACATTGATGTTGAAATGTTAACAATATTGTTAATACTACAGTTGGTTAAACCGCAGCTGGAACCTGTCCGTTAAATAATTTTAAAAAGCCAGTTTTTACTGCATAATTGCCCAAATTTGTCTGAAATCCAAAGCTTGCTCCTATTGGGGAGGTGATAAAGTATTTGAAATAGAGGTTATTGTATTTATAAAAAGAAAGGTATGTGTGTGTAACATGGGATCACCAAAGAAAGTGATTGTCGATTAGAACGGTCCCTAGTGGTAAGATAGAGAACCAAAGATGTAAATAATGTACAAATCATTCACTAGGGGGCAGTAGTGTGCTTGGGCCACCGCAGCTGTACAGACTTGTGAAGTGCCTCAATGATCTTTTTTTTTTTTTATTACTTTTTTCCTAAACTGAAAAAAATCAGCCACATCTAGAACAGATATTGTGTCTATTTAAGGTTCAAAATTGACAAAGAAGGATTATCTTGGTATAAAAAACCCTGTATTGTACATGCCAATTTAGCTGTCGAGTTTGAAAATCAGGATAAGCTTGAGTATATACAAGTAATTTATCATTGAAAAAAAGTTGGAAGTTCATTTTTTAATATAATATAGGATGTATGGTTTCAATTAGTATTCTCAGAGGAAAAAATAACAAATTGAAAATTGCCAGTGTCAAAATCGGCTTGTGGAAATTATACATCCACATTGACTGCTACTGCTACTACCACTACATGCATGTCCCTGAATGATATTTGGCCCATCGCATAACAACTCAGTTTTAATCAATTTTCACTATTGTTTAATAGCAACAGTATCCTTACGATACCAATTTTTACTTGGAAACATGCACCTGTAGCTGTCTCACTTATCCGATTTCCATTATTTTGATGGATTGAAATGGAGCAATATAATATCTATTTGTAATCAGAATACCAATCAAAAGTTTATAGGGCTTCTTCGATGTTTAATTTGTGCTTGTTAACGTCAGAACTTTGCAAAGTTTCTTCACTTGTCAGTTAATTATTCGTTTTTATGATAGATTTTTTCGACAGGCCACATGTCATTCAGCTTGTGAGGGCGGCCTTTTATGGTGTCAGCATGAGTGGTGTTGGGTTATAATAAGTTTAAAGGGAGCCAAAAGCAATGTATAGTCAAATTTGAGCAAATTCTGAAATATTTTCTGTGGTCATAGCCTAGGCCTGTGGTAAAATAAAGACTGTGAATACAGACTTAAACTACATTAAAATACATTAAAACTCGTCCTAGGTCAATTTTAGTGACCCAACTAAATTGCTGTTTTCAGGCATATATAAAATGGGTATTAGGGAATGGCTAGAGTTAGACTCGTAGAATGTATTTTTTTATAGTAATTTGAGTTTGCAATATTTGACACAAAATTGCTTTTGGCTCCCTTTAAATACTTAGTAGCTTGACCACATGTACAAATATAGGCTTCAGATAGAGCAGAATGCCACATATCATACCAGGATGCCTTCCTGTTTCTTGATGGTTTATTGTATGAGGACCTGTCTAGGAGTTTGAGAGTATGAAACAATTAGATTACTTGTAAAACAGTTAAAAGATAGCGGCAGTGGTAAACTGTTTAGGCTGTATTTGGAACAATTGCCTCTCCTTATCTTGCCATGTCACATACACTGTTTAAAAACGGACATTTTTATTCAAACGCAGCTTGTATGCGCCTAAATACAGGGTAATATTTGGCACTGATCTATAATGATTTTATCTCAGATGAGATAAGGAAAATAAAGAGTTAAACCTATATTCCACTAGGCGATTCTGCCTACCAGTAATGTAGTAATTAATAACCTTTCTCGAAATATATGGTAAAACTCCAGGCATCCCATTGGAACGATAATTGAAATCCTCTTCTGATAAAATATAGCATGCTGATGATAAACCCTTTTATCGATTGCCGATTTAAGAAATCGGGGTTAAAATCGGCTTGTGGAATACAGCCTTAACTCCCATATTAATAAACTATAGGAGCGACTATAGGTCAGTAGTCAATGTTAACAACACTAATGTTCCAAGAATGATGTGAAGATCCACTAGTATCCCAGTGGAGCAGTGTGTCTGGAAATTTATTGATTATTTTTTTGTTTTTCATACGAGTCTGTCTCAGAAAAAGGAATTCATGGTATTTGTTACAGTTGTATGATGTATTTTGAACAAAAAAGTCTTACCATTGACTTATTGAGATAGTTGTGAACAGACACTAAAACTATTTAAGTTGTAATCTCAGAAACGGATTGATAATCTATTGTCTGGACTGAGTTTCCCTATCCCACATTCCATTGATTCTGTTTATGTGATAAAACCTTGCAAAATGTTTAGTACTAGGCCCAAACGGAAAGTGGTTATGATTTCCAGTGAGTTTTGAGTTGAAGATCCAAAGGGAAAAAGGGCTTGTAATAGTAGTTGTATTATGATATTTCTTGTTCATGTAACCCTGATATTTTGGCTTTATATTGATTTGAATTATCTTTAGAAACACCCTTATTTATTCACCCTTGCTTTTGGATCATCATTAGTAGTTATAAGCTTAGCATATACTGCCCTATGTAAATACGCACTGCCATATACTAGTCTTTTTTTATTTATATAAATATTTATCGCACTTTATTGTAAAGCCAGGCCTTCAAAATGGGTCTGCTGTTTTTTCACAAGTACTTTGAATAGTTTATGAACATTTTCTCATGGCATAAATTGTACAAACTTTATAAATCCTGTAGTTTCTAGAACCAACATCTCTTCTTTTGAAATCCAGAAATGTCTTCTTTTGTCATTCTCCGGGATCGCTGTCTCGATCCTATCGGGATCGGTCAACCCCGGAGTGTTGTGTTGGTCATTTAGGCAGAGAACGCCATTGAACTGTAGTGAAAACCTCAGGTACCAGATTCAGATTCTGGACCTGTTGGCAGAGGCGAACCAAATATACGGTGAAGATTGTAGGTTTAACATTGGCTTTCTATGATATCTAGGTCGCCAAGTCATCAGCTAGGAGATTGATGGATGTCCATATATGGTCATATATCTACTCCACAAGCTGCCGGTGGTCGGATTGAAAACTAGGTCGGCGATGCCAACATGGCGTGGGGATTTCAAGTCCGTCAGTCCCGTCGCGTATAGGTCCCCGTCCTTAGGTCCCGTCGGGGGTGTTGGGGGTGCCTAGAGGTGTCTCCCCTTTGCATTTTCGCGCTACTACCGACCCCCGTCCTTTAGTTACAGCGCAGCGAAGCGGTAAAGACTAAGGGTAGACTCGTTAAGTTCCGTCGGGAGTAGTGGGAGTGCGAGCAAATGGCGCACAAAGTTGTAGGCAAGCCCCTTCCTTATGTAGAGCGGGTGGAGCCCCAGCTCCTGGACCCTCCACATCACAGCCTGGGCCCAGAGGAAGTTGCAGCCTGTCACCTTTACACGAGGGAAGACTGCCTCAGCACCACCCCAGATTGCCCTCTCGAAGTCGTGAGGGGGCGCCTGGCAAACCTGACGGCCTGTGGTCGCCCAAGCGGTGTCAAAATCATGGGTTGTGCAGAAAAAAGGTGTGAGGGGGACCTGGCACACCTGACGGCGCCTGGGCGACCACAGGCCGTCACATTCACACACTGGGCACCTTCCTCCGCGATTGAACACTTTGTACACTTTAAATTGGCATTGACAGGCATTATGGAGGATATATTATGGATTATTAATGGGGTATGGACCCTTAAAGTCGACACTGCGACACGGCCGTTTTTTAAATTCGGCACGGCGACACAGCCCTTTTTTAAATTCGACAGGGGACATGGCCATTAAGGGACAAATGACATGGCCCTTTTCTTAAATTCGACAGGGGACAGAGGCTTAAAAATGATAACGACATGGGACATGGCTGTTTCTTAAATTCGACATGCGACATGGGTCTAAAAGGAGATGTAGGGACATGTGACACGGCTACTTTTTAAATTCGACACGCGACGTCCCCCCCCCCCCCCCAATCCATACCCCCATTAATATTCGGAGCTGGTCTGGGTAGATATAGAATGAAGAATTATGTCAATATTCACAATTGGCATCGAACACAAGGTTAGTGTTGTCTGCGTGTCAGTGGTTGATAATGGGGTATACATGCATGATGTGGGGGGAGGACGGCATCGAAATATGGTTGTCATAAATCTTTTTGGTCACCTAACACGTGGGTAGGGGAGGATCCAGGAATTTCTAGAATGGGGGGGGGGGGGACATGAATGTACTAGGGAGGCCCCCCCCCCCCCTCACAAACATGAATTAAGAGGGGATTGAGGGGGGGGGGGAGAGGCCCGTCTGGCCCCCTCCCCTGGATCCGTCCCTCCGAGTGTGTGCGATAACGTTAATAGGGCCGGGAAGTGTATCAGCCGATACGGCCTCAAATGGCTTATAATCCCGTGATTTCAAGCCTGTATAATGCCTAAGCTCAAATAATACCATAAATCCATCATTTATACCGATATCTGACAAAATAAACAATAAATCCCACCACCAAAACTATGGCTGTGGTTTTGCCAATCTCCCGTACATCCCAACATCCCTCCACGATGTCCTCCACGATTGACTGCTTTTTACGTCTTAATTGGCATTGACAGGCCTTATGGAGTATAGTCGAGAGAAAATTACAAATAATGTAGGTTTAGTGTTAAGGTTAGTGTTCTCTGCATGTAGGTGAATGATAATAGAGGATGATGGCGGGGCGGTGACATGTGCACCTTTTTGTTTAATTCGCTCGATAATTCGCTCGATAATTCATCTAGGTTTGCATATCTATCATCATTTCAATATCTGATATCGTTTTCACTATCATATAGGCCTATACGAAATAAAGACGAATAACCCGGAGATTTTCGGTTTTCAAACCGACCCTGAATCTCTATAATTCACCTGGGACCTTGTCTGATGAATCTTTGATGCGTCCCAGACATGGAAAATGTCTCGCATAACTTAATGTGCCTTTCTATATCATATGTGTCTAGTCGGAGAAGAAGCTTATTCGTGCATGATTTATTGTCTATCTCTCTACTTAAGCCCCATACCCACAATGCGATTTTTACCAAGTCGGCCGACTGATCATCACTGAAATCAGCCGATTTCCCTAATATCAGTCAATTTTTGCATTAACTTCAGGGTGCCCACGCAGGTATTATAAGGTCTTAAAAGGTCTTATTTTGGTTTTGCCATTTATAAGGCTATTAGAAAGGTCTTATTTAGGTCTTATTTAGATTTCTGAAACATGCAGGTTTCAATACTGCGTACTGACAGGCAATCACTCAAAAGTTCGATCGGCGAAGTTCAACTCACCCAGTGGGTATGGGGCTTAAAAGTCTTTCTCCTTCCTGCTCTGACAGATTCTGTCACAACAATATAATAAGGTTAATACCAGAATTGAACTGGTCGAGAGGGAGTGAACTGACTGAAATGTTAAATGGCACTTTTGTTTGTTAATCATGACCTTCACTATCGGTTTTGATACAGAGAATCACTGTACATTATTCAAAACACTTGACATCAGAAAACCCAAAGTGCAATTTAAAAAAAAAACAATAAGAAAGGAAACTAAAAGGGCCATTAAAAGTATTAAAGTAAGGCCTGTAATTACGTGTTTTATAAACATTGAACTCACAAATTTATATACATGTATCTGTTACCTTATCTACCTTTACCCAGTACCTTTTCAGAGCTACCTAGATGTACTTCTATAATATAGACACATCAGTGCTATAAAACTACAGAATGTTGTTCTCGAAATATCATCAACCTATTGGAAAATGTATGTGATACCTTGCTTACAGCTGAATAGTTCAGGTTATATTAGGCCAAAGGAAAACATTGGTTTCAGGTAACATAAAAAAAGTAGGGAGTATGTCGATCATGATTTAAACATGTTTTTTGTTTTTGTTTGAAAGAAATGCTTTAAACATGTTTTCTGATCATTAAAAAAAGATACAGTATGGATAAAACCTTTAATTCGGTCGGGTTACCTGAATACAAACATGTTTTTCCCATGGCCTTATTTGATAACAAAAGGATTTTATTCCATGGCTACTGACAGAGAAGTATTCAATATCATCAAAAAGCTGATCGTACCTCTGCTTGTATAATTAAGTGTTTATGATAAACACGTATGTATTAATAATGGTGATAAAAAACACTCAAAATTATGCCCACTGCGAAATAAACATTAGATAAGTGTACAAATGAGTGGTTAAAATTGGTGTTATAAAGACGACAACATTTTGAATATTTTTTTACAATTGTGAATATAGCTGAATAAAGACACATGTTTTTGAGAGAAGAATATTATATGACTTATGACTTGTTTGTTATTAACTGTCCATCCACGGCCCTGATTAAATCCAGTTTCGAGAAAGTAATCCTACATAGGACAGAGCGATGTGCATCAACTGATGACTTTCCATGAATGTCTTTTATTAGGCTCCATTAGGAATATCACTTTTCTATAGGATAAACAATTTTGGGAATATCATGGTTTCAACGACGTCATTAAGCAAAGTGTGTCTCAGATCTGTTTTGATAATTTAGGAGATCTCCATATGTAAAAACTTTAACATTATTTCACTCAATTTCCATTTACAAAGATCTGCGAAATGAAATAAGATATAAATTCTACTTACAATTAAATAGGTTTTCCGCATTTCAGAAAAATAAATCTGCCATCTACACAGAAATAATATGTAGCATATATAAATATATACATATGTAATTTATAAATGGGAGGCTTTAAGGAATGTTTTATTGAAATACCCTTGTTAAGTGTAAGGTGTTTTGGAAAGCATGAGTTTCAGGTGGATATCCAGGCATTAATAAAGTATAAGTATAAAGTCGGGCATGAAAGTCAGGGGTGAAATTTGCTCAAGGCCGTTCAGCTACTTTCTGTATCCCCCAGGTATGCATACTCAGGGTCTTTTTTACATTCAGCCAATCAGAAGCCTGTATTTTCCTTTTGATATTTTCATACACACCCAATCACCATATTATAGTTCTGGGCTTTGATGAGCACCCAGGGTATGGTAGTTGCAGACCTAGGATATGGAGATGGTATTAGACCCCGGTATTAGACGTATAATAAGGTAGAGAGCTAGTATACATTAGGGCATTTTAGGGTATGAAGAGGGTATTATAATACCCTAGGTACAAAAGAAGCAAAGTGGTATAGTGTACCCACCATATGGAGGGGGTAGTATACTCAGGGTATAGAAGGGGTAGGGTGTACCCAGGGTATGCAGGGATAGTGTACTCAGGGTATGGATGGGGTAGAGAGGGGTAGTATACCCAGGGTATTGAGGGGTATTATACCTTGGGTATGTAGGGGGTAGTGTACCCAAGGTATGGAGTTCCAGGATGGAGGCAGATGGAGCCTTGGACAGCTGCCTTGAAGTACTACACCCTGGGGCTTCACAGACCATACCCTGGGTCTAAAGTTGCAATTTACCAAGACCCAGGGTATTTGCTAATTATAACCTGAGTCTACTTTTAAATATTGAGACCTATTCCCTTAGGCTTGCCTAAACTTGTCTGTGTCTAATTATGCAAACAAACTGCATACCCCTTCCATGCCCTATGTACTCTTTGCCTTCATATCCCTTCCATATGATACCCTGGGTACACCATACCCTGGGTACACTATCTCCTAATACCCCTTCCATACCCTGGGTAGACTATACCCCCTCCATACCCTGGGTACACTATCCCCTAATACCCCCTCCATATACTCTGGGTACACTATCCCCTAATACCCCTTCCATACCTTGGGTTCAATACTCACATGTATATAATAGTAACACTACTTGCTCTAAAAAATTCTTTTAGATTAATTTTCACACTTTCATTCCTTCATTCTCAACTTTTAATTAGCCTAGACTATATAAGATAAGGAAAGTTAATTCTGGGGGTACTACTTTTTGTCAGTGCTGGGATACAGCCTTAACACCAGTTAGCCTCTCCTTGCTTCTGATCTGCATACCCGGGGGATACAGAAAGTGGGCGAACGGCCCTTGAGCGTGAAATTCAGGGGCCATATTTCAGTGATTAGTACAATCATGTACATTCTTATTAGTGTCTCATTCTCTCTGTCAATCAAAGTAACTACACCTCATAATCCCTTTTCAATGTTATTTTTAAATAATATCAAGACATTTGATGTTAGCAGTATCATGCATTATGTGACACTAATCAAATTTCAGGCCAGATTTCAGCTGATTAGCCGAAGCACGAAACTCAGTTATGAATTTTTTAATTTTTGTTATGTTCTTTATTAACATGGCTTACATCGGCCTTGGCCAGTTTTCTTGTAAGTCCACAAAATTGTTACATAGTCACATTAATATAATCATGTAAACATATATGTGTACATATATACAAGACATTCTTATTTATAACAACATTACTTTCCCTCAATACTTAGTCTCAGACTATTTACACGTTAATTCACTGGTCATTCTACATCAGTCTACAGGCGATACATTATAATAATTAGATAAAATGTTCTATACAATATCCTGTTTTTCCTAGTGTAATTCTAAGCAAGTAAACTGTGAAATGAATAAAAATTATGATGCCATGTCATACCAGAGCCAACCTTTTTTGCTCTCGTTTAATTTTGAGATAGGTGTCAATCTTACGTTGTGGTGCAGGTAAGTTGTGATATGGGCCCAGGTATGAAATCCATGCATAAAGTTCACACGTTAAGAGGCTGGTATAAAGTAGCTGGCAAAGAAGACCAGAGGCATGATGTTTAGTGCTTCTGGTTTATTGGTCAGACTATGTATACAGTGTTTTACAGCCTTTTATAGGATATTGTTACCAAGAATATATTGCTACCCATATTAAAAGCATCAAGTAAGACATGACATCATAACAGTCAGGCATGCATGAAAAAGTCAGGTTTGAAAATCAGGCATGAAAACCAAGCATGAATTCCACACTTAAATCTAAGAATGAGCATGCATGAAAATACATCCAAATGCCTTAAAATTGCCTGCGGCAAAATATAGATTGAAATTTCTTGAAAATCTAAGCTTTTTTAGCCTTAAATATACTTGAACATTCAACTTATTTCACCTATTAGAGAGGTTAGATTATCTGGAAATAACTTGCTGGTATTGGCCGCTTGAACATTCAATGATATTCATGAAACTCAAAGATCATGGTGAGATAGCTTGAAATTTATTGAAGTTTCTTGAATGTGAGATTTCTTGGATTTTCTTGAGGTTCCTTGGTTATCCAAGGTTGATTGGATTTTCTGGAATTAGCTTGCTGGTATTGGCCACTTGAATATTCGAGAAGATTCATGTACTTTCAACAAAAGGTTGGAATAACTTGAATTAGTTAGAAGTTATGCAGAAAGTTTAGAATTTCTTCAATATTCTAGACATTGCGGGATATCTTTTTTCTAAAAATAATTATTTATTGACATCTTCATGTACATACATGTTCTTGCAGAAGCACGGATAGTTTCATGTTTATACATTGGGGATGATAGGTATGGTATGGTGATGAGTTCAATTCTAAAGTGTTGATTGAAGAACATCCTATTCAGTTTGCAAGATCCAAATCAGTTCACCTACACGTTTTTACTAGAGTCTTAAACTTAACTTTATTGGTCGCCCATTGCACTTCTGCATTTAGCATATTTCATATCTTCAAACAATGTGCATTTTGGCTTTTCAGGAACAATTCATACCATCGTGAAGTTTAATGGGGATCATTCTGAATATCTAAGCCTACTGATTGTGTTACTATCAAAAATATGTTCAATGATGGTAAAAAAGAAGTTATATGACTAAAGTCTTTGTTGCAATGAAGCCAAACAGAAGGTCTGGGGGAATAAAGTTCCTAGTGTCTGAGAGGATATAGCAAAATATCTGAAAAGAAGCTGATGAATCACGCTTCAGAATTTGGAAAAGGCAGTTTACAAAACAAGTATGTCAATGAATAGTCTTATGTCCCTGAATGCTTTCTCATATCCCAGAGAATTGTCACATGTCCCTGAGAGCTATCACTTGCCTTGATGGCTGTCATTTATCCCACATGGCTGTCAGTGTTGTCTGATAAAAATAAGCAATATAACTCTAAAATCAAAAAGCACCTTACCAGTAATTCCCATAGGATTTTCTCTGTATGGTTATGAATGTGTTGTATTAATTGGTAGTGTAATATCCACTACTCTCCAGACAATGTGTTAGTTGTTCAGCAAATTCCCCACCTTTCAGTCCAAGCTTCAATATGGCTGCCGTTTTCCCTCCAAAATATTTCAAATCTCAGGGTCATGTGACCAAGAATGAGAACAGTTTAAAGTTTGAAAAAGCTACAATAATGTTGAATTTGTTTAGCTTAATATAGTCTGTATTGAAATGCAAGAATTTGCAAGTTTATTCAAGATTACTCTTGGGGCACTGAAATAAAAAGTCCAAGTTATTCCATGCCCCTTGGAGTTTATTAGGAAACAGAAATCTAAAGCTCAACTTATTTCAAGAAGACTTTGATATATATTGAGTTGAAAAAAGTTGAATTTTCTAAGTCCAAGCTGCTATCAAAGTCCAAGAGATTTCAACATAATCTAAGAACCCATAAGTTGGATTCCAATGGATATTCAAGAAATTTCAAGTAATCACCGGCTAGCTTGGATTTGTTTTCCTCCAGGTGGGTAGGGGGAATTAAACAACTGTTTTGGTTTACAATTATACCTATAATATATTATATATAAATATCTAACTATTAATACACACAAATGCCGGCAACAAATTAAGAATTTATAATTATCTAAAAATTGGCACACATAAGATAGCTTCTCTCTCCTTTGCCATGGCAACAAAATTTCACATGTACCGTCTTCTTTCTTGGAATATTTTCATGTCCTATGGATGTAGTCATGTATACATCGAAATTGAAGATTATGGTCATACTTTCATTTGCTAGAACAGTTACCACAAAATCACAGGCCCGTACCCAGGCGGGGGGGGGGGGGGGGGGGAGATGGGGGTGATGGGCCACCCCCCCACAGAGCATCAGTGATAAGTAGTTCCACCCAGGTAGGAATATTCTCATTCTTCAAAATTCTTTATAGTAAGAAATTAGAAGGAAAGTTCCATTGAAACACCTGACCTACCATTCTTTTCCTTTTCAAAAACCTTTGCAATGCCACCTTATGATATACTAACTTATCATATTCAGCAGTCAAGAACCCAAATCTGGCCATTGCCAGCCGTGGGTAGTTCCCCAAATCTGGTTGGTTGGTTGGTTATTGGTTGCTTTACACCCTAATTAACTGCCAGGGTCATATCAAGGGTGGTGATGGTGATCGAATCTATGAGAAGGTAGAGACCATACCTCTACACTTTTACCGAGGCAGGTGTTCTTTAATGTGCAGGGTCCCACAGGCAGGGCCCTACACACAACAGCCGGTGGCCCTCAAGGAGCCTTTGATAACCCAGTTATTGCCACTGGGAGACATGCAGAGGGGAGTAGTAGCCAGCTCAGCCGGGAATTGAACCCCGGCCGCCCACGCAGCAGGCAGACACTCTAACCACTTCACCACCCCACACGCCCCCCAAATCTGGTCTTAGCCACCAAGAAAAATAGCAGAAGTTTTCAAAACAGAACATTCTAGGTAATAAACAACCCACCAGGATTTTTACATTCTGTATACCAGAGAAAATCTGATCGAATGTCGCAAATTGAAATATTATTTGATGCATAGTTTTATTCTTTGCTCCCATTTATACTATAAAATTGTACATTGAACTTTTTAAGTATTTTTCCGATATTACTTCCCCCAAAACATAGAAGAGTTCCACTTTGTGGAACTGACCACCACCCCACCCCCCCACGGCCAACTGTGGGCATGGCCCTGAAATCCATAGTCTAGGTCTCGTACCATAAGGACGTAAGGTTAGTTCGGGTTAAGCCTTAAGATTTTATATACAAAACCCTGGTTAGGTGGGTCCCATTTTGGCATGTGTGGTTAATGGTTAGCCTCCTTGTTTCTGAAACCATCATTATGTTAAAATGCGTTTAGTCACAAATTCTCTTAGGGCTTTGTCAGAAGTAACAACACTACAAATTGTGTGCATATTAGTTTCTTGATCCCATTTCTATGCGTAAACATGTTCTCCTAATATGCATGACGTACATAGCTTTTACCAAAAAAATAAATGAAATAAAATAAAAAAATAAAAAATACTGTGGCTGATAAAATCAAAACAACTTGCATGATACCCTCCCATGCATGTAATCAAAAATACTGGCCGGTCTCATACTACAAATTTCTGATATACATTGAATCATTAAACCTGTCGATCTTCTGATATTGTATGCCATGGTGCTCACAAATGGTCCTGTTTTTTTTCCACACATCTCAGGTTTCTAAAGGAAAAAATCCCATTAAATTGTTATTTAAGTCGGCCTCAAGGTGAGGTCGGCCCCTAGGTGAAGTCTGCCCCATGGTGAAGTCGGCCTCCTAGTGAAGTCAGCCTACTGGTGAAGTCGGCCCCTTGGTGAAGTCGGCCCCATGCTGAAGTCAGCCCCTAGGTAAAGTCGGCCTAATAGGAGAGTCGGTCCCATGGTGAAGTCGGCCTATTGGAGAAGTTGGCCCAATGGTATAGTCAGCCCCATGGTATAGCCAGCCCCATGGTGAAGTCAGCCCCATGGTGAAGTCGGCCCCTTGCTGAAGTCGGCCCCTTGCTGAAGTCAGCCCCTAGGTAAAGTCGGCTTAATAGGAGAGTCGGTCCCATGGTGAAGTCGGCCTGTTGGAGAAGTTGGCCCCATGGTAAAGTTGGCCCAATGGTATAGTCAGCCCCATGGTGAAGTCAGCCCCATGGTGAAGTCGGCCCCATGGTGAAGTCAGCCCCTTGCTGAAGTCAGCCCCTAGGTAAAGTCGGCCTAATAGGATAGTCGGCCCCATGGTGAAGTCGGCCTGTTGAAGAAGACGGCCCCATGGTAAAATCGGCCCAATGGTATAGTAGGCCCCATGGTGAAGTCGGCCTCCTGGTGAAAGTCAGCCCCTTGGTAAAGTCAACCCCTTGGTGACGTCCGCTCCATGGTGAAGTCCGCCCCATGGTGAAGTCGGCCCCTTCCTAGGTGAAGTCGGCCTAATAGGATTGTCGGCCCCATGGTGAAGTCAACCACTTGGTGAAGTCTGCCCCATGGTGAAGTGGGCCTCCTGGTGAAGTCAGCCCCTTGCTGAAGTCAGCCCCTAGGTAAAGTCGGCCTAATAGGATAGTTGGCCCCACGGTGAAGTCAACCCCTTGGTGAAGTCGGCCCCATGGAGAAGTCAGCCGCTTGGTAAAGTCAGCCCCATGGTGAAGTTGGCCCCTTGGAGAAGTTGGCCACATGGTAAAGTCAGCCCCATGGTATAGTCCGCCCCATACTACAAATTTCTGATATACATTGAATCATTAAACCTGTCGATCTTCTGATATTGTATGCCATGGTGCTCACAAATGGTCCTGTTTTTTTCCACACATCTCGGGTTTCTAATGGAAAAAATCTCATTAAATTGTTATTTAAGTCGGCCTCAAGGTGAGGTTGGCCCCTAGGTGAAGTCTGCCCCATGGTGAAGTCGGCCTCCTGGTGAAGTCGGCCCCTTGGAGAAGTCGGCCCCTTGGAGAAGTCGGCCCCTTGCTGAAGTCAGCCTGTTGGAGAAGTTGGCCCCATGGTAAAGTTGGCCCAATGGTATAGTTGGCCCCATGGTGAAGTCGGCCCCTTGCTGAAGTCAGACCCTAAGTAAAGTCGGCCTAATAGGATAGTCGGCCCCATGGTGAAGTCGACCTGTTGAAGAAGTTGGCACCATGGTAAAATCGGACCAATGGTATAGTAGGCCCAATGGTATAGTCGGCCCCATGGTGAAGTCGGTCCCATGGTATAGTAGGCCCCATGGTGAAGTCGGCCTCCTGGTGAAAGTCAGCCCCTTGGTAAAGTCAACCCCTTGGTGATGTCCACTCCATGGTGAAGTTGGCCCCATGGTGAAGTCGGTCCCTTGCTAGGTGAAGTCGGCCTAATAGGATAGTCAGCCCCTTGGTGAAGTCAGTGTTGTTGGCCAACGCCGATGCCAACAGCAACACAGATTATGTGTGGGTATGCATTGTACAAGCAAATTGGCTGACAGCCGTGCCAATGTCGGCACTGACATCGGCACTGATTCATTCCAAAATTGGTTAGTGGGTATAGTACTTTAACCCTTTAGCCCCCAATCTGGCCATAGCCGCCCGGAAAAACAGACATTTTTCCATAATTTTTCTAAGTCATTCCAATGAGAACAGTTTCATGAGTTTTCAAATAACAAAATTGGGTAATATATTGTTTGAAAGCTGATTTAATTTCCTTTCCAATGCTACGAACCCTATTCCTATACCTTTAATTGAAAGTGGTGGGTCATCCTATAAATTTCCCCAACCAATATTCATTTAGGGAATTCCGGAGGGAAATCCAAGGGAATCATGGGAAAATCAAACAATTTATTACTTCTTTTTTTTTATTAAACCATACTCACAAAATACATGTGATCTCCCGCATAGGTTGAATGATGACTGCAGTTCAAACATAATTATTTACAATCTTAGTAAATATACCTACACATTATTCACGTCGACAATTTAACATGTTACAAATTAATCAAAGGTTAATCCACGTTAAGGCATCAAGTTAATAGTGATCATATATACTCACATGCAAACAAATAGGTATATATATGTTGTTGCTAAGTTCAGCATCCGACCTATTATATGACGAACTAGATACATATTTTTATATAGGCCCCAGATGACCTGCAAGTAGTTTTTTAAAATCAAATAAGGTCGCTTGTCCTTGAATGTCATTTTGTAGGGCATTCCATAAGCGGCATCCCACTACATAAGGAGATTTTAGATACAAGTTTGTATTAATCCGTTCAATACGGAACAATGTTTTGTCAGCTAATCTAGTATTCCTAGCCAGCACAACAAGGTTATTGTCATCAAAATGCATTTTATACATGTGCATAAGTAACTGTTTGTTTCTGCGCTCAGTCAAAGTCTGTAAATGTGAAAGTTCATGCAATTGAACAGTTGTTACAGCTCTATTATCGTAAATATTGTGACATAGATGTAGGGCTTGATTCTGAAGAACCTGTAATTTCTTGACTTCATGCTGACGACACAAATTAAAGACAAAACTTGAATATTCAATCAATGGCAGAATTGTTTGCTTATATATCAAAATCCTAGTTTTAATGTATATCAGGCACCTTATCTTAGAAAACTGGAAAAGTTTATGTGAGAAATTCTTATATACGATATTAAAATGTTTATTCAATGTAACACATTCATCTATAACAATTCCTAAATAAGTATATTGGGTGCAAGTTTCGATTGTTTTGTCTGCAATCCGAAGAATGTTTTCAGGAGCATCTGGATTTTGTTTACATAACATTGAATGAGTACCAAAGAAGCAATATTTGGTTTTAGAAATATTTAAATTGATATGGTTAGCCTTACACCACTGAGCAACAGCTGTCAAGGACAACTGAAGTGTGGAAACCACATCAGTATCTTTTGTATTAGCAAAATAAATTACCGCATCGTCAGCATATAATATGGTACGAGCATTATCACCCTTAGCAGTTATTATCAGGTCATTAATATAACAAAGGAAGAGGATTGGGCCAGCCACAGAGCCCTGCGGTACACCAGTTGTTAACCTCAAGGTATCAGAAATATGATTATTCATCTTAGTCCTAATTGCCCAGTTTGATAAATATCTTCTGATCCACTTTTGCAACTGTGCAGAAATACCCATGTCTTTTAATTTTAATAGTAACAAATCATGATTTATAGAGTCAAAAGCTTTAGCAAATTCTAGGTATGAATTTATGAATGCGACATGTGGGGTCTAAGAGTTAAGATAGCATAATCCACGTGTTTTAATGACATAGGTAAAAGTAAGCTCTGAAACTTGTATCTATTAGGTACAAAATGATAGATAACCATTTCCTGACCATATCTTTCAGTTAAGATACTAGTACTGTTCTCAAATATGCAATTCAATCTTCTCGAAAATAAAGTGTTTTGTAATCAATTTCAGAATACAGATCCTGAGATTATTTTTGGTATCCTTGACAAATTCTTTGCTGAATCAGGTCTCACAACAAAGAACATCTATATCCCATTGGTTATCAGACAAATCCAATATTTATGATTTAAAAAATCAATTTGATATAATAATCTTAACATGCAATGCTGATATGATGAAAAATTACTTAAAAATTAACCTACTTTGAAATATGAAAAACAATGTATATTAGTAAAGCTAGCACCAACCTAACCTTGAACACCTAGCTTGAACACCTAGCGTTTAATATATTAGAGAATGCAACCTAACCTTAAGGATAGCCCTAACTTTAAGGATAGCACATTATCCTTACATAGAATATATATATAATGCAGTTATTGTAACATAATGTTATAGGGGCTACATATACAACAGGCCAAGTTAACAGTGGGATATAATCAACCTGGGGACCGACTTCACCAGGGGGCAGACTTCACCAGGGCATGAAGTCCTATGCTAAGGGGCCAGTTCACCTGTTACCATCCTAGGAATTTAAGACAATGTCAAGAAAATCAACCTGCTCATTTGTCAAGAAGCTCCTTATATGATGGGTAACAACCCCCAAAATCGACAGGTCGTTACTGAATTTTCTCAAATTCAACATGCCACAACTGATTTGTGGCTTTTCAAACTAGGTTGAAGAGAAGGAAAAAGAAAATAAGGGTCAGGATTTCGGGGCACATCCCCTGACTTATATTCTTCAGGTGCAGGATCATTAAAATTCAAAGGGACTGACCTTAGTCTGGTGCCGACTTCACTAGGGTGCCAACTTCACCTCAGTGCAACTTCACCAAAGGGCCACCTTCCTTAGATTGGCTGCTGTGAAATATACAAAATAAACTATAACATGTTAGGAAGAATTGTGCAAAAGTCGCGTGTCTAGGCCTATTGTAAGAAATGACTCAGTTATTTTGTTGGTATGATAATGCTATGTTCCGAATAGTGCATGTCCATGTTGCTAATTTTTTACAAACTTTGTATGTCGGTATACTCTATATTTTAGGGGTTCAGACCCATGATACTGTCTTTATAGATCTGGGGCTCTGGATTGGGGGGTCCTAATGTGACATCTCTCTGTCACTTATTTTTCTTTTATATCGTATGTTGAATTTAAGAAATGTCTATGTTGCATGTCACTTAGGTTTTAAAGTTGTCTGTCCAGTTGTTTAGGCTCCATGTAGCATGTCAATTTTAAGAAACGGCTGTGTTGCCACGAAAGATTTAGTGGTCCAGACCCATAGATCTGGGTGTCATTCACTCCAGTAGGTTGTGTTACTTCACAGTATAAGAGTGCTGGTTCTGGAGAAAGGAGTGGAATCACAAGCTGTAAATTCCCAGTAAGCTTCATCAACCAATACTGTGAATGCAACTAATAATTTTTTGATTTTAAAAGATCCATTTTACACAATGGAGTTTTCTAATTATTCTTATTTCAACAGAATAGAAATTAATGGTTCTTTGAATGAATCAAATACCAGCATTAGCAGTGGGGCATTCAGCCAGGAAACTGAAGCACGAGCTGGTGCATTCCAAGTGGCAGCTATTGTTGTTTCAGTACTGATAGTTGTCGGGAATATGTTTCCAATTTTAGCATTTTTGAGACAAACAAAAATCCGGGTAAGTGGAGCTTTTTTTCCCCTTTGGTAAAATACTTTTTGAAAAGTTGGTTTTTGATCATTGTTGGGAATATATTTCCTGTATTAGCAATTAGTTTCTCAGAGAAAATCGAAAGTAGGGTAAGTGGAGGTCTTTTCCGGCCTCAAAATGGGACCTTTAAAACCTTTGAAACCTATTTTATTTGCCTCTTGGACCTTTAAACCTTTATTTTCCTTATATGACCTTAAATGACCTTTTTTCCATTTCAAGTGACCAATTGTAAAAATTTGTAAGGGACAAAAAAAAACATAAGAGTAACCTGTGAAAAAAGGTCGACTGACTGACAAAGTGTCCTAGTTAGTATAGGGCTTAGTACAAAAATTGAAAAAAAAATTACCTTAATAGTCAATGTGTTGGTGGAGGATAATCTTATATTGTTTCTGTTAGGTCAGTTGCTGAACAAACTTTGTCGGTATTGAAGTATTGTCAGAAAATTAGAAAAAGGGAAAGAAATAGGGGGATTTGGGGACACAGCCTCTGATTTCAAACCAATGATATTATATATACAGCAAATGTTCACAGCCTCTGATTTCAAAAAAATATTATATATAACAAATATTCATTGAAACTGATGTTCAAATCAATATTCCTGTTTGCTAAGTATTCTCATAATTTTCCCATCAACTTTGACCGGTGCAGTCTCCTGATCCTTATCCCTTATTGTTGTAGTATATAGGTTGAACACAAAATTGCAGCTGAAAAATGCGAGGCTACTTGAGATTGTGAGGTGTTTCTTGCTCTGCTTTCAGACTCCATCGAATATGTACATTTTCAGCATGGCTTCTGTGGACCTGCTTGCTGGTCTTTGCACGTTAATTGTGCGGGTTTTATACTACACTCAACCAACCTTATACATTTCAAAATTCATGTGTTTTATGAAGGTGGTTCCAACGATGTATCTCCTGGTTCTCTCAGTCTTCTTACTCACAGGTAGGTGTGTTTCATAGATGTAATGCAAGGCTGACCTGGCCCTACATTTCATATATATTATATTTCCCTATATTGTCAAGCGCTATTTATATTTCCATATTTATGACCCCTACCACATAGTGAGGCATAATCAGGATTTTAAGAGATTATATGAGAGGACAAGTTACCCTTTAAAGTTCTGAAGGGATCATGTTTCTATTATTTTTTAACCAAAGTTATAAATGTTTAATGGCAGTGTACTAGATCTGAGAAAACTCACTTTAAAGATAGCATTGCTTTTCACGGTAAAGGGAATTTTCATTGTCATCATCAGTCACCACAGGGGAAACATATCTATCATCTTTGGTGAAATGTGCTATTTCGTCAAATTTGTTTATTTAGGGCTGAATTCCACAGCAAACTGCTTAAGTGATATGCAGCTGATCTCTTTTCACTAGAGCCAATATATAGGCCTAATCAGGAGACTATCAACAGAATTTACAAACTCATAGGTAAAAATGTCCGCTGGCACGTTGCACAATAGAATTTCGTTGTGAGGATCAAGTTAAGATATCTTAGCAAAAGGTGTTGTTGTTATGATTATACAAAAATAGTTATATCTCTGGTTCTGATGAATGGAATTGAATTCTGTAAATGTATGTAAAAAGGGAAAAAATTAGAGAAAATTCAGTAAAAGTTACAGCTCTCTGGGGGCATTCTAAATATAGAAAAAAATTGTTGCAAAACGATCATTGTTACGAAAATATTATTTTTGTTAATTTTGTTGTTACGAACTCATTGTGCAACGGGCCACTGGTGATTATGTACCTATTGGTTGGAGATTTTACAAGTGTTTTTCAGCGGCCTTCTTTTGAACATTTTTGGCACTGAAAGTGTCCAAAAGTGTCCCAAAGGTTAATGATACTTGTATTGAATGTTACCATTGAGATGTTCAATATTGCCATCAAGTGATTTAGGTATGGGGAATAGGGCTTTTTTGTTATATACATGAGTTGACCATTTCATTTCTGTAGAAAACATTTTTCTTCTTTTTAACTTTTTTATTGTTTTGCCTTGTATCGACATTTCATCATAACTTGAGGGTGACTCATGCCCCACACTTTATGTAAATATGAAAAAAATGTACCCTTTATTTCCTGAAGGTATTGCTACAGGTAGCAGTGATACTGTTTTGGCTCACGCAATTATTTTTCTGCAACATAAGTGTCAATGACAATGCTTCTCAAATAATTGTCGCCTTTGTATATGCACATGTATTAACCTTAACTAATGCTAATGCTAATATTTTTTTTTTTCTAGGCATTTCAGTTGACCGGTTCATGTCAGTGAAAGACCCTTATGAGTACCAATCCGGGATGAGCATAGCTAAGGTTGTAGTGGTGACATGTATGATGTGGGTATATTCATTTGAAATAGTTATCCTACCACCTTTACTGGGTTATCATAAATGGACACCAACGACAGCCTGCGCTCTCAACAATATACTCAATAGAGAACAGTTCGTAATTATTTTCAGCCATGTATTTTTGGCGGAGGCGATCATTACCTGCCATTATACAGCGCTCTTCAAGATTGCTTTGAAACATCGCAGAGCTATAGCAGCTCTTGATCCAGACACACGAAGAAGAGCAAGAACTATCTTAATAGGCCACCTGAAGGCTGCTAAGGCATGGCTGGTTTTAATATGCACATATGTTATTTTAGGGTTTCCCTATATAATTGATTTGCTTCATCATCTGTTCACTGCTCCGAACAACCGGGAATATAATGCAAATATCCAGAGGGTGTTGGCGGTCTTTCTCTTTTTAAATAGTCTGTTAAATCCTATGATATATGCTAACAAGCTTCCTGACTTTAGAAAGGAATGTATCCGTATATATTTGTGCAAGAAACCTTGAAAATTTGGAAGTAGTGTAGCACCTCAAACTTGATAGCCTCCCAGCAAACAGGACTATTAAACAGGTATAACTAATAAACAGGTATAACAAGTTTAACACATGCTAAAATAGTTTAATGCTGGTGTTGAAGTAATCCCTGAAAGATGTGTGTTTGAATAGGTTGTACCGTTAGTTTTGATATAGTAACATAGTAGTAGTTTATTCCTATAGTATATGTGGCTAATATGATTCCTGACTAAGGAATTCATCTATATATTTTTCTGCAAGAAATATTAGCACTCTTGAAGTTGCCTACTTTAGTTTTTGGTATTCTATATCTTAATGTCCTCATACTAAAACATTGAGTCATTTCAAGGTGTTGATATTGTAATTAAAAGCAATCAATTTTCTAGGAAAATATCAAAGATTTGGTATAATTTTTCTTTTGTTATAACCCTTAAACACTGTTTCAACATACCAAAAGTGTATTAATGAATTGCTGCCAAAACACTTTCGTGGTGATGATTTTTGTTGCGTTGGTACATATAAGTATAGATCATATAGGTATTAAGTTACCAACGCAACAAAGGTATAGGTCTGTTTTTGAAGTGGGTCTATTGTTGTGGACCAGTGGACCGTGTAATTGTTCAATTGGTGTGCCCTCTCTGACCCCCAGTGGTGGTCAGACTGTGAGGCCTCCACTCAATGTCTTCTCATTGGTCACTGGTGGTAGAGGTAGGAGGGACAAGTATCAGTGATAGACATCCAGTGTCCGTGGGTCCTATATATAGAGGTATGTCAGTGGAGTGGCTGGATTGGGCTGGATCACTGCAGGGGGGGGGGGGCAGTAGTGTCCATTGGGCAGTACAGCTGTCACAGGCAGCTGTACACTCATTGGTCAACCTGATTGACCAATAGGACTCCCTCCTGTCAGAGGAGGGGGGGGGGGGGGAAGGTGTAGTCCGGCCCCCTCTGGTCTCTGCACATGGGGTAGTTGAGGCTGTGTGTGGGTGGGTGGGTGGGTGGGGGGGGGGGTAAGGCACTCGGCCCTGTGCTCAGGCTGACCAGCTGGCGGTGCGGTGACGGGGGGAGGGGAGCAGGTGTGTGTGTGTTTGGGGGTGGGGGGGGGGGGGTCTAATGGGCTGCCACACTACTACGCACGACCACTGCTCCCGCAGTGGTGGCTGGGCTGGTGTATATGACATGTTCCTTTTATAACCAGTGGTCGATCTAGCCCGCTAGTACCGACACTAGTGCAAATCTCGTTGGGCTAGTGCATTTTTGGAGCAGCTAGCCCGATGGGCCAGTGAAAATTGATATGAAAATCTCTTCTCCCCACCTAAAAATACACTGTACCCATAATTGATATAATCATGCTATTTCAGAAGGCTAGTACACCGCCGTGTAGAAGTTTGCAAAGATTATTATATCAGTACTAGTGCGATCAAAGCTTGACTAGTGCAAATGATGAGCAGCTAGCCCGGTGGGCTAGTGCAAAGAAAAGTTAAGGTCTATCCCTGAATTAACATTTAAAAACCACCAACGCAACATCGGCCAGTTTCTGGCCAACAATCTTCAGATTTCTAGTTATAATCGCCAGCATTGCTGATAAAATTTACTACTACGTTGGTAATTATTTCATGCCAATTATAGAAAAAGGCTGCACTTTCAGCACATTTTTGACAACCAAGGCATTTTTTGGCTGTTGTTATAGATTGTTACTATAGGGATACTCATTATTGGCTAACCTGCATTTTTGGTGTATTGAATACGGCTCTAACTTGCCATTAACACTGCCAAATTTTAGAAATGAACTTTCCTGGACACACTATGTCATACTAATACAGGGACCAGGTGGCACCCATGAGCCCAATAACAGGTAGGGCCTTGATGCCCATTCTTAACCTTATACCCTCTTTGATAACAATATACTCTGGCAACTCATGTTTCACACCTTATTGTAAGGAACCTTCAGGTGTCACTGAGGAGTAATTTCGAAAATGTGTGTGTATTAACATGATGAACTACTGCATTAAATTGTATGTAATTTGTGTTTTTGTGATAAAATGTTTGATGGGAGAACTTGTACCGAAAAGCTTCAGATTCAATAAATAGAATTATTATTGATCAATTTCCACCTTCTTATCTTGATATTACACTAAATTGTAAAGAAAATCATGAAAGGTGCTAACAATTATCAAAATAGACTTATTCAAAAAATGTTTGCACTTGATTAAATGAAATTAAAATTGTTGGTATATTCTCTTGATAGAAAATGTTACAAATGGAATAATTTTGGGACTTTTTTAAGTGAGGAAATTATACCCAAGACATTTTATTTATAATGAACAGAACTGGTACATCTTAACTTGAAGCAAAGCTATTGAACTTTATGAAGCAAAGCTGTTGAACTTTATTAATTGTGAATATTATACTAACATGGGAGGTCGGGATGGACGTCACTGGGACAGGGGAGTGACTGGCTGGACTGCTGTCTTTGATGGGAGGTTGGGAAAGATGTCGAGGTGACAAGGAGTGACTGACAGGACTTCACCCTTTAATGGGAGGTTGGGATGGGTGTCAAGGGGATGGGGGGCGACTTCCAGGATTCTTCTCTTTGATATGTGGCCATGGGAGGTGTGAATTGGATAAAAGATGACTGACAGGACTTCTCCCTTTGATGGGAGGTCGGGAGAGGTGTGGCGGGGAGACCTGCAGGTGTTTTAATGGATATATATTTTACACATGTATACATGTGTGTTTAAATATATATATAATTCATGTATACATATGCAAGCACACATGCACAATCCCTTGAACTCCGGATCCCTTGAATTGGCGGTATGAATTAATTATGCCCTATATGTGATTGGAGAGTGAAATAAACAGCAGATGTTTTGAAGCAGATAGCTTGAATCAAATCCATATTCCACTATGCTTTATTTCACTTGTGTTGGGAATTTCACTTACATTTATTAATGCAAGCAAATGCAAGTTCTATCCAAGAATGTATAATGCAATGTGTAATTTGCTTGTGTTTTTCCTTGTGTTTTGGAAATACAAGTAAGAATGCAAATTAATGTTTGGTTTCCATGGAGTACTTGCATTCAGAAACCAACATGTTGGTATCTGAAATGCATGGTACTTGCATTTTCCAATTGGAGCAAATGCAAGTGCCACCTAACACAAAGTAGAATATAGCCTTTAGTTTTTTTCCATAGGCATTGATTATTCTGGGTAGGACACCTTGATTGCAGAAGTCTCCAGGACAACACATTGTACAGCTACTGCAGACGTCAAGCCACGTGCGTATGACGTCATTCCATATGAGTTTGGCAGAAAACATGTTTTCTTCAGTGTTCCTGAAATGATTAAAAGACAAACTGAGAATTTACTTTTTTTTTCTCCAACATTGAATTAATTTGATGTCAGAGCTCACTTGGTTTGGAAAATCGTTTGAAATGAGTATAGCCAGGAAAACATTTAAACAGAAAGATGTTTTGTTTGAATTCAATTTCCTCACACTTTCTGTTTATTCTACAATAGTCCTGCCTATAAAAATATGCATTACAATAGGCTTATGGTTTTTGAAACCCTTGTACATATTTGATAGCAGCCTAGACACATGTCAACTTTGAAGTCTTTTTCACACTTCAAATACAAAGTTAATTGGCTTATTGCAAACATCCTAGAACTATTCCTCTTTTTCAGCCATGAGCAATGAAAGCAATGTAAGGCTATCTGACTTTAAGAGGAAAATAAGATACACTAGGTGTCACAAGATTTATCGATAATGATGATATCGCAGTAGAGTGACATAATGTAATACCACCTTTAACCCTTTAGACCCCACAGTTTGCCTTCATGAATTGCTTGATTTCCCCAAAATTTCCATGGAATTCCCCCCGGAATTCCCTAAATTCCTTTAACTTGAGGACTTTGAAGGCCACCCAACCCCTATCAAAATAAATGTTATAAACATGGGGTTTGTAGCATTAGATGGGGTATTGAATAAGCTTTTAAACGATATAATTTTATTGGCCACTTTTGTATGTTGAATATTCACAAAAGTGTCCTCCTTGGAAAACTAAAGAAAAATTACGGAAAAATCGCCATTTTGCCGGGCGGCTACGGCCGGATCAGGGGGCACACCCACGGGCGGCTAAGGCCTGATTGGGGGCTAAAGGGTTAAATCTTTAATTTCATGAGATTATTTTCTCATGCTTTGCATCTTACCACACCGCAAATAGAACCTTATACTCACTTTGTATGAACTGTCTGAAAGAGGTGCATACAAGGTTGGGAACTTGAGCTCTGGAGAGCAGTATAACAGGTTTTCTGGCTTGCACATTTTAGGAAAAGAGATATATTCTTCATCAACATGCATGATACATAGGCCCCTAAATAAAGAAGATAACTGTAGTCAACTCATACCTAGGATTGTATTCTTTTCTAGAAAACAAAACAGAGCATAGTAATTTGGTTTTCCTCCCAACCAGTTAGGACAAAGCATATTATGTGCTTCTTACTCCAGGCATATTTGTCTATTATCTCAATAATAGATGGTCATGCACTACTCTACAATGGTGAGTGAAACAAAGTACCTAGTAAAGTACACGAGTAAACAAATCAAGTCTAGATCTAGCTTTGAGCAATGATATAATGTAACATTTTGATTACTTACCTACACCCTGCTTAAGACAAGACAACAATCGCTGGGACCCCCCCCCCCCGACCTCTTGGATAGCTACTCTGTAAAGATGCTATACTCCAAAAGGACACTATCCAACACAAAGTTTACATTCGTCACTTAGAACCAGGCTAAAGATGCTATCCTATGAAAGAACACTTTCCAACAAACCAACAAACGTGTTTGTTGGATAGCATTCTGGTTGTGCTGCCATCCTACAAAAAGTATGCTATCCATCAAAATAATCATATATATATATGTCATTTAATACCACACAAAATGTTCTGAGTAAATATCATAATGCGACATTATTTTAGTATCATAGACTGATATTGAGTCTAAAAGGTTGGCATATAAATTAATGTGATGAAAATAGATCTACAGAAGATTAATTTTGTAAAAATTGTGAGTTTTAGAAACTAAAATACGGTGTAAGGTTTAATTCATTAAAAAAAAATTAATTATTAGGTTAATTTTATTCATTTATTGATTTTCTTTGTCATGTTTTGACTTATTTCATTATCATTATCTTTCAATTATTCAGTGATTGTTCAATTATTTGTTTACTTATTTATCATTGATTTATTATTCATTTATTCATTTGTTTTATTTATTAGTATTTTTTATTATTTATAAAACTGTTTTATTTACCTATTCATCCCTTAATTATTAATTATTTGTTATAATTTTAATAATAATTTTCTATTTATTAAAAGTTTTCATTGATTCAAAAGTAGGACACAAGTTCCAGAGAGGCTAAAATGCCTTGAAGGCCCATATTATCATTGATTATTAGTTTTTCATCAGTAATTTATTTGTTGATATTCACTAATTTATTTATCAATTCTCTATTATCAATAATCATTTTTCTTTATTGATTTATTATTAAATTTTCATTTACCATTCATCATTTATCTACCAATGATTATTTACCAACTATTCATTTGTTTATCTATTTATCATTTATTTATCTATCAACAATTATCTATTGTCATAATTATGGTAATCTATTATAAGTTATTAATTATTTTCATTTTTCCCCTTTATGTATTAACTATTCATAAGTTTATAATTAGTTATTAATGGGTTATTCAATTATCAATTGTTTATTTAAATTAATTGATAATATGATTATTTATGGATCATTCATCTATCAATTATAAATCATTATTGATTATCTTTATTTATCGATCTTTTAGTATTTTGTTTCATCATAAATCGTTTTGTGTCTTTTTGTCATTAATTAAAAATGATACAAAGACATTTTTGCCACTTAGCAGCACTTTTAAAGCTTAGCAGGTACCGGTTATCCTATCCTACAAATAATCATGCTACGTAACAAAATTTTGTTAGATAGCGTCTTTTGTAGTCCCGATAGCTGTTAACTGTTGCCATAAGTGACAAAAAGGCATGAAATGACAAAATCAGAATTTTTGTCACTTAGTGTCACCTTTAAGGCACTAAGTAATGATAAATAATAAATCCGATAAATCCCGATAAAGAAATGACTGAGAGGATGATTAATACATAAATAATTAATAAACAAATATATAATTGATAAATGATCAATTATCCATCTTTGTAGCAATATAGACAAAGACGGATTTTCCATCATTATTCAAATTAATAGAAATTTGTTAATTTGTTGAAAAATATATGATTTTCAAAATGCCATAACTTTGGTATCATTCATGATAATCACAAACATTTTTTTTTGTTTAAACACAATCAACCTTTTCTGTTCTATTTTAAACAAATAAAATCAATATTTCTCCAATAATTGATGGTTACCATTGAAACCAATAATTGGAATGTAATGCAGATATTACCAATATAGCTCATTTGAGTTTTAGGCATTTTTAAGACTTAATTTTCATATTTTGAACACAATCTCCTTAAATATGAACTGTGGAATGACATGTTTAGCAGTGAAAGGGTTAACATGGTTTCAACTACGCCAGAAGGCCAGTTCACCTGTTACCGTTCTAAGAATCTCATACAAGAGAAGCAACCTGCTTACTTGTCATGATGCTCCTTATGAGAAGGCTACGAATCCCTCAAATCGAAAGGTCAATGCTGCAGTTTTTTTTTAAAATATCACATGCCACAACTGATATGTGGCTTTCAAAACTGCATTAAAAAAGCAGAAAAGAGAAAGAAGGGTCAGGGTTTAGGGGCACCTACCCTGGTATAATAATCTTTAGATGCAGAATCATTAGAATTCAGAGGGACTGACCTCAACCAGGGGCCGACTTCATGAGGGGGCTGACTTCACCTCAGGATGACTTCACCAGGGGGAGGCGACCTCCTTAGATTGGCTGCTGCCACTCATGAGAAAGATTGGACCCTGGATGGTGGCACGTGATGAATTTAAAGAATGTCTCTGTCACAAGTTCCTGTTGCAAGATTCGTCCTACCATAGATAACTGATTCACATTATTTAATGTGAACCTATAAATCTTTTTTTTTTTTAGACAAAACCACCGGAAAATCTTAAAAAGAACAAAAACATATTTATCTGTAATGAATATTTTTTCAAGCCAATGGAGAAAAAAATCTTTACAGATAAAAACTGAAAACTGATTCTATGCTAGTTTGCCATTATGATAAATTTCAAAAAGAATCCTTGGATTACTACCTGTTGTCTGTCGTGTCGTTTAGCCTCCATGTCGCATGTCAATTTTAAGAAACGTCTGTCACCATGTCCAATTTAGTGTTCCAGACCCATAGATGTGGGTGTCATTCTGTTGGATAGGGTCTTACCTTTATATATAAGGACGTGTGATCTTGTGTTACTTCACAGTATAAGAGTGTTGATTCTGGAGAAAAGAGTGGAATCACAAGCTGTAAGGTCCCAGTAAGCTTGAGCAACCAATACTGTGAATACAACTAATAGTTTTAGACATTTAAACGATCCATTATACACAATGGAGTTTTCTAATTATTTGAACAGAACAGAAAATAATGGATTTTGGAATGAATCAAATAGCAGCTTAAGCAGTGGTGTATTCAGCCAGGAAACTGAAGTACGAGGTGGTGCATTCCAAGTTGCGACTATTATCGTTTCAATACTGATCGTTATTGTGAATATGTTTCCAATTTTGGCATTTTTGAGACAACCAAAACTTTGGGTAAGTGGAGCATTTTTCATTCTCTTTCCTTCGGAAAAGTACTTGTTGAAAGGTTGTTTTTGAAAGTTGTTGGGAATATATTTCCTAGATTTTTGGTATTTCTGAGAAAACAAAAATTAAAAAGTAGAGCTCTTTTTATTTCATTCTTTTTTCTTTTATAAGTTCTCATCCATCAGTTTGACTGATGCTGTAAGTCACATGTGACTAACATTTATGCCCTAATGATTATCAGTGTATAGAATATTTATATCTAGGGTGATAATATGTTTTTCAAGGGTAGCTGCATAAGAGAGATATATTGCCGTAACTACATAACATATTGTTTGTAGGTATTTCTGCCAAACTTGGTGTCTGTACTGCTGTGCAAAAATCCAGCCTTACATCTCACCTTCTCATAATAATCTTTCGCAGCTGAAGATTTTAGGATTTTAGGTGCAAATATTTAATTTTCCGAACTGATTAAAATTGGCCCAGTGTTCGGTCGCATAACCAAACCCTGGCAATGGTGAGAGCACAGTGAGGACATAGATATGGGTCTTGCAACAACGATATCCTTGTGATTTTCTAAATAGAAAACCCTCGCTGTTGTGATGGTTTTGCACACATTTTGAGCACATTTATTGATTGATCAATACAATTCCACCAGTTACCTCCTATATATTTTATGGGCTCAGTAACCCACCTATCAGTTGCTGACAACAAAATATTGAAATAATGCCCCCAAAATGCCCCTTAACACATTTAAACAAGTGTGCCAACCCTTGCTCTATTGCCAAAGTTGGATTCCATAGCCGTTCAACAGTGATAACTCTTACTGTGTGTGTCAACCCTCACAACAGCGAGACCTCTTATACAACAGACCACAGTGGAACAGCAATAATTCAAGCAGGACCCATTGCATATTGATTTGATATGGGGCCTGTTATGAAACAGGCCCAAGATTCTTAGTTCTGTGAGGAGGCATTGAAGCAAGGTAGACCCTCTCACAGTGGCCCTGCAAATTTGAGAGTAAGCTGAATTGCAGTCGACCAATTGCCTGTGAAAAAAAGATCGGTCCACTGTGTCCTAGTTGGTGTGAGGCTTCCTACAATAATTAAAAAAAAATCACCTTAGTGGTCAATGTGTTGGTGGAGATAATCTTGTTTGTGTTAGGTCAGTTGCTCTACAAGGTTTGTCGGTATTAAGTAGTTTAGTAAAATCAGAAAAAAAATAAAGAGAAAAGGCTAGGGGGGTTTGGGGACACAGCCTCTGAATTCAAACCAATAATATTATATATACAGCAAATGTTCATAAAAACCTGATAGTCAAATCAATATTCCTGGTTGAAAAGTATTTTTGTAATTCTTCCATAAACTTTGACCGGTGTTGCCTCCCAACCCTTATCCCTTACTGTTGTAGTAGGTTGACCATCAAATGGCAGCCAAAAAATGCGAGGCTATATGTTTGAGATTGTGAGGTATTTCTTCCTCTGCTTTCAGACTCCATCAAATATGTACATTTTCAGCATGGCTTCAGTGGACCTGCTTGCTGGTCTTTGCACGCTTATTGTGCGGGCTTTATACTACACTCAACCAATTTTATACAGTTCAAAATTTATGTGTTTTATGAAGGTCATTCCTACGATGTATCTCCTGGTTCTTTCAATCTGCTTACTCACAGGTAGGTGCGTTTCATAGATATAATGCAGGGTTGTCCTGGCCCTACATTTCATATATATTGTATTTCCCTATATTGTGAAGAACTATTCAAATTTCCATTTTTGTGACCCCATTAATAGTGAGGCATAATCGGGATTTTAATAGATTATATGAGAGGACAAGTTACCCTTGCAAGTGCTGAAGGGATCATGTTTCTTTCATTTTTTAACCAAAGTTATAAATGTTTAATTGCAGTGTACCTAGATCCATGATTCTGAGAAAACTCACTTTAAAGATAGCATTGCTCTTCACGGCAAAGGAAATTTCATAGTCTTCATCAGTCACCACAAGGGATACATATATCTATCTTCTTGATGAAATGTGCTATTTCATCAAATTTGTTTATTTAGGGCTGAATTCAACAGCAAAAGTGCATTAGTGATATCCAGCTGATCTCTTTTCACAAGAGCAGATATATAGGCCTAATTGGGGAAACTATCAATAGAATTGACAAACTCATAGGTAAAAATGTCCTGGTGGTTATGTATGTATTGGTTGGAGATTTTACAAGTGTTTATAAGCGGCCCATTTTTGGAACATTTTTGGAACTGAAAGTATCCCAAAAGTGTCCCAAAGGTTACTGATACTGGTATTGAATGTTACCATTGAGATGTAAAATATTGCCATCAAGTACTTTCAGTATGTGGAATACAGGCTTTATAGTTATATACATGTTATGAGTTTACCATTTCATTTCTGTAGAATTTTATTTTATTTAATTTCTTTCACTTTTTTTACGGTTTTGCCTTGTTTTCCAATTTTATCATAATTTGAGAGTGCCTCATCTAACAGTGAGGGTTCACACTTTATATAAATATGAAAAAATATACCCATTATATCCTGAAGATACTGCTACAGGTAGCAGTGAGAAAAATTCTGGCATGGTGCAGTGATGCTGTTTGGCAGGTAGGAATCAACTCCCACAATTATTTTTCTGCATCATAAGTGCCAACGACAATGCTTCTCAAATAATTGTCACCTTTTTATATCCTCATGTATTAGCCTTAACTAATGCTAATGATACTATTTTTTTTATTTCTAGGCATTTCAGTTGACCGGTTCATGTCAGTGAAAGACCCTTATGAGTATCAATCCAGGATAACCATAATTAAGGTTGTAGTGGTGGCATGTATAATGTGGGTATATTCATTCGGAATAGTTATCCTACCTCCTTTACTGGGTTATCATAAATGGACACCAACGACAGTCTGTGTTCTCAGAAATATACTTGAAAGGAAACATTTCGTAATTATTTTCAGCCATTTGCTTTTGGCGGAGGTGATCATTACTAGCCATTATACAGCACTTTTCAAAATTGCTTCGAAACACCATAGAGCTATAGCAGCTCTTGATCCAGACACACAAAGGAGAGCAAAAACTATTTTGGTGGGCCACCTGAAAGCTGCTAAAGCATGGCTGATTTTGATATGCACAAATATTATTTTAGGGTTTCCCTATATAATTGCTTTGCTTCATCATCTGTTCACTGCTACAGACAACAGGGAATATGATTCAAATATCCGTAGGGTGTTGGCAGTCTTTCTCTTTTTAAATAGTCTGTTGAATCCTATGATATATGCTTACAAGCTTCCTGCCTTTAGAAAGGAATTCATCCATATATTATGTTTGTGCAAGAAACCTTTACACTTTGGAAGTAGTGTAGTACCTCAAACCTGATAGCCTCCCAGCAAACAGGACTGATAAACACGTATAACCTACCAGTTTAACACATGTTAAAATCGGTAAATACTGGTGTTGTGGTAATTCCTGAAAGATGTGTGTTTGAATAAGTTATACCGATAGTTTTGATATAGTAACATAGTACTAGTTTATTCCTATTATATATGTGGCTAATACACTTCCTCACTAAGATATTCATCTGTACATCTTTCTGCAAGAAATGTTGACACTCTTGAAGTTGCGTACTTTTGTTTTTAGTGTTCTATATCTTAATGTCTTCATACTAAAACATTAAGTAATTTTAAGGTGTTGATGTTGTATTCAAAAACAAATCAATTTTCTCGTAAAATATCAAAGATATGGCATCATTTTCCCTTTTTTGGGGGTTGTTTTTTTGTTTGTTGCACTGGTTGAAGTCTGATACCTTCCTCGCACTTTTGTTTTTGTTTCCTATATTTGAATGTACTCATACAAAAATGATCGGTCATTTTAAGGTATTAATGTCTTTTTTTTTTAAAGAAAGTCTCTTTTCTAGGAAAACATAAGTATTTTGGATTGTTTTTCTTTTTTATGTGTTTGTTTTTGTTACAGGTCCTTTAATTAGTTTGTAAAGGCCTATGATATAATTATATGCTTATAACCTTTCTGGCTTTAGGGAGGAATCCGTCTATTTTTTTTAAGTAAGAAATCTTGGTATTGTTGAAGTAGCATAATACCTCAAACCTGTCTATTTGTTTCAGTTACAACGTTGCTGAATTTGTGATCATTACAGCAGGTTAAGCCTCTATATATGTGGGGCCCTGTCGCCCTGTCGGATTTGAGACCTGTCGCCCTGTCAAATTTAAGAAAAGGCAATGTCACTATCTTCTTTAAATCCCATGTCGCATGTCATTAAGCCCAAAAAGGGCCATATCGACCGTGTCAAATTTAAGGGTGTAGGGCCATATGTGTATGTCAACATCGGACAGTGCCTGTGTAATCCTTGATGATTGTGATGAATTGTCCATTCATCTTTTGTGGTGGTAAATATGAAGCGTATAAATCGGGTATAATCAATTTGCAATGTGAAATGATCGAATAATGTAGTAATTGCCGGCTGATAATGAAATATGTAATAGAACGAAATGGGTACGAGAATGATACAAAATCTGTTATTGAGTACAAAAAGCACAAAAAACGGTAGTGACTGGAAATGATGTGATGAAAGTCATTGTAATCAAAGTGACCAATCAGAGTAGACTTGTTAACTATAAAAAGGGGCATTATGGCCCGAAATAAACATTTCCTTCTTGGTACTTATTGTGTTCACACACCTCTTCTTTGAGATGTCCTGCCTACCAGTCAGCCCAAGTTTGAGATCCCTATGAATAGAACTTAATAGAATAATAGTGCCTAATTAGGACCCCCGAGTTCTGCAGAAGTTACCCTTAGTAGAAAGCCCGAAGATGGCCCGAAAGACTAAAGTAGTACAAAATTCTGTAAAAGCCCAAAAGACCGGCATGGTACAAAAGCCCGAGATACTGAGTCACCGGCCCAGAACAACAGGAACGAAGGTGCGGCCACCTCGGTGCTACGCTACCACTCTCTTATCGGAGCGGCAACCCGACTTCCTGGTCAGAAGGACTGGCAGATGTCCTAGCCGAATGCATAAGACCGGCCCCAAAGGTATCAACCAGGCCCTTCCCCCAGCCTCCCTACCTGCGAGGACAGAATCCTGGCCAGCCCACCCTCCAAAAAGAACTCAACCAAACATCCCATCCGTCCACCCTCATGTGTGAGGCACGACTCCCCGACCATACATGTTAGCCTCCTGTCCGATTCTCAATTGGCCCGAGACTGAGAAAGACCTGAAAACTCCCCTCTTTGCAGAGCCCAGAAAACCCCGATTCCCCAAAGAATATCACATGATCAATCCCCTAGTGGCCAGTCAACCTGGCCTCATTGGGCTGGTTGTTACTAGTTTATCTTTGGAACTGCTGCTAATATAACTCTAGAAATCATAACTTTGTTCATACTGTGACAAGTGTGTTAATAAATTGTTGACAATACTCTTTTATGAATTGAAAACAAGCACTCCCCATTGTTATTAGGTCATTTTATATAAACATAATATTTGTAAAATAACCTGTCAGCCCTGGCCTAGGGGCTGTGATTAGTTGACATGATACAATTGATATGTACATTTGTAGTAGAAGTTATTCTATGATTAGTTAACCTGAAAATTAATATTTACATTTGTAGTTGAAGTTGTACGTAGAAGAGGTAGTTATAGTCAATGAAGTCATAAATTGGTAGTAATAGTTATAGGACTGAGATCTAGTTGTAGGTAAGTTGGATTAGCTGTAGGAATTGAGTCATAGTAAGTTCAATATCAAAGGGTTTGTACAAAAGGAGTTCCTGGTAACAGGTACAATAAACCAAAAGAATTATAGGCCCCATGGAGGGCTATGGAAAACGGGATAGTTGGATTTGATGTTCTCCGTCTGGGCAGCTCTTTGAATTACCCTGGCCTCAATGACTGTTTCTTCACCTGGGCAGCTCAGTGAGTGACCCCAGCCTCAACATCTGTGTGTTTGTCTGGGCAGCTCATTGACTGCCCCCAACCTCGATGTAACCTTGCCGACAATAAAATTCTGTACGTTACAAATCCTTTTTAAGATTTGCAATTCTTTTCTTTATAGTAGGTAAAGGAAATGAGATACAAAATGGAAATTTTTATCAGAGGTGCCCCACATAGTGAGCTTTCTTTGTAGTGCATTTAAAAAAGAAAATAATTTTCTTTTTTATATTATTCTCCGTTTTCGATGAGTGGATAACGTCGATAGTCCGATATATCGGAGTAATAACTTGGCCCAACTCCCATAGGAATCAATGTTAAAAATCGGGGGGGACACACTGTGCTATTTCTGGAGTAAAGAATCTGCTTGGAGATTGAAGCTGTCCTCATAGAAAATGCCTTGAGAGTGTACTAATTAGCATAAATAAGTCTGTGTCCGGAGATTGACGAGATGATGTCATAATAATATTCTAAAAATAGAACGAAAGTAGGTCGGGAATACCCCTTTCCCCCACTGGGGGCGGCCATATTGAATAAATTTGCATATTTCCCCCTTCTTCAAAACGCTGTAGAAACGAGATTTGCTCCATGCGCTGCCATGTTTTTTCGCTGATTTCAGCCTCCCTAACCCCTTCTTTACATTATGAAAACTGTACCTGCCGAAATGCAATCCAGCGGAGGGAACTCACGCGAAAATGAGAAGAGTGTTTTAGAGCTGTTTGTTTTCTGTATGAATATTCTACACATTTACCAATTCATATAGCCTTCCAACATTTAGGTTCAAAAGTAAAACAGATGGATGTAATTATGTCGACACGCATGTTCTTTTCATGACGTTTCGCAACCAGCGTTGCTAGGGCGACCAACGTCGTTACACCATCATCGCCACAGCGACCATCTTATCAACGAGCCTCCAAAATAATATGTTAACGCATCTCAAAACTTCGACCCCTAAGCCTCTTGTACCAATACAATCTCCTCACACAAATGACCTCAGACTCTCAATCCATGCTCAATCTCGCTCTCTCTCTCTGTCTCTGTCTCTGTCTCTCTGTACCTGTCTCTCTGTCTTTCTCTGTCTCTCTCTGTCTCCCTCCCTCCCCTCCCTCCCCCCTCTCTCTCCCTCTCAGCTATTTAACAAAGTGGATAAGACGGAGCTTTTAGGTTCTTTAGAACCTAACATACTTGATCTTGTATTATTATTATTTATTATATTTCCTGTGCTATTTCTTACATAATTGTATTAAACAAAAATTAGTTTAATTCTAAAAAAAAATCTAAATCAGTAAAAGTTTATTTTATGTATTCAAAAGCTCAAATACATGCTACCCTTGCAAGGAGCACTTTCTGAGCATGCTAAAACTATGTTAAAATTATCAGAATAGATTTTGATTTCAAATGAGGTAAAAAGAGAGAGAGAAAATTACCATGCGATTTGATGGTATTTTTCCTGCGTTTTATTACATTTCTAACATTTTTTCTAGATTTTATATGGGCAAAACCATACATTTTCTGAATTGTCAATGTCTATGTTACATGGAGATAATATCTAGACAGAAAAAGAGTGGAACCTGTTTCTTACAGAGGCCTCTGACTTTCATTAACACTGTTTTCATCAATTGAGGAGATTTCCGGAGAATGGCCCTGGGATGAAATGACCTTGACATTTCCAACTAATCAACATTGGGATTCTGCTTTGCTGCAGGATCTCAATATAGTATTTGCTAAAAGCAAAATTGACATAAAATTACAATTAAAAACACTTTAAAGGTTATCTATCAAGTTAAGAGTATTTTATAAGGCTTATCTAAAGAATGGACGGAATTACCCACCTGGATGGAATTACCCACACTGACTCTAATGCCTTGTAAATTTATTCTGCCGCAAAACTTTCAGAGATGCCACTCTATGAACATGAAAAATCCGGAAATTTGTAAATCCAACATTCCGGATTTTAAGCAGGAAGATATGAAAATTTCATTAATTTTAGATCTAAATCTCTATTTCTCAGAACTTATTACAGTATTTGAATGGACCAAGTAGAAGCTGAACAGCCACAATTCAACAGCAGGACCCGTGCCAACAGTGACATCCCTGTTGTGAAATCTCGCTGGTACAATGTCTTGATTTTGTGACGGTCCACAGTTGACAGCAGGCAGTGGTCCGTCGCATAATCCCCTCGCTGTTGTGAGGGTTGGCAAATGGCAAAGTCTCGCTGTTTTGCCAAAATTCAGCTTAAATTTTCATCCACTTATGCTAATTTCCCTGGATTGAAAAGTTCAGGGTTTTTAGATCTTAATCTATATTTTTCAAAACTGTTTACAGAATTAAAATTGGCCCACTAGAACAGATACAATTCAACAGTGGGACCCATCGCAACAGCGACCTCCTTGTACAAGGATGTTGTTGCGAGGGTTGGGTTATGCGACAGACCACAGGTGGTGACAGCATTGATCTGCTGCACAATATTAGTAATAACAGTGAACAGTCCCTAAACAGTGAAACCTTTCCTTGTCCACTGTTTGGCCATTTTCAGACACCCACAAAATAATTGGTATTTAGAATGCTGTAAATGAACTGTAATATTTTACAGGATATAGACAGTGTCCCTGCACATGTAAATTTACAAAGTACAGAATTCAATTTGATCCACTAGAACCAACAAAACTGTTCACTTCTTTTGATCATAACTGGTGTGACATTCCTCGGTAGTTCGGGGTTTCCGATTCCTACAACAGAGGGACGTGGGGATTGTTTCGGGTCTCAGCCGGACGAGGAATCCGGGCAAGAAGCCGAGATGTGATATTTAGAGTCGTGCCTCGCGCACGAGGGGGTTTGAGCGGGTCGACCGGGAAATCGGTATTTGTTGACGGGGGAGGGGTGTATCAGCCGGGCTGGACCGAGGGGCCTCAGCCACCGGGCGCGGGGTACAGGCACTTCCGTTAACGGGCGGAGGACTGCGGAGGAGGAAAAATGGTAGGGATAGGTGCGGGCCGTTTCCTTGGTGCCGGCACTCTCTTCGGGGCCTACTGTGGACGATCTACCCTCGTTCTCGTTCTGGGGGGGTTTCGGGCCGACGGTCGCCTATTGTTTGGTAGCGTGGGCCGAGCCAGTCGCGCCTTCGTACCCCTGGTTCCTGGGTTTCCGTTCCCTGTTTCGGGCCCTCGTGCCAGTTCGGTCCTTTGTTCTCGGAATTCCATCCAGGCCATTTTCGGGCCTTCGTGCCCTGTTTCGGTCTCTCGGGCCTTCGGGACCCCGTCCTAAGTTTCGCCTAATTTCTTCTAACTTTTACTATTTTACTTAGACTTTCTAGTCAATTAGCCTGTATTGGATCATCTTATTGGTTACTATAGGAAGAAGACACATGTTGACACAAGGAGTACTGCAAAGGAACTCTTTTATTCTCACCGCCCCTTTTATAGTCTAGTGGTCAGCCCTGATTGGCTGTTTCTGATCACGTGGTTACAAATGACGTCACTTCCGGTTTACTTTTATCACTTCTGGTTTACATATTTCTTGGGACTTTCGGGTTTCGGGCTTTTACAATTTCGGGCCTTTTGGGCCTTTTGGGTTTTTCGGGTTTTTCGGGTTTTTCGGGCCCGTTACAAAATATACTTTAATCTGTCGCATTGTTTTACTTTTCGTATTTCAGTCTTTAACAATTGATGAATAGACATTCATCACAACTGGTATCATATCTGGGTGCTTTGGCACCTTTGAACTGTAGTTTAGTAACTACATACAAACAACTGCTTCGTGCTTTTGATTTTGATAAGCGGAACAGTGGTTCAGCACACAAGACATGGTTATTATTTACAAATTAATTTGGATGTCTCACTATACTGTATTGCTTTCTTTACTGTATGGAAGTATGGAAAATAATTCACAACCAAGAGTTTTTTTTACAAACTTTATTTAAGTAAACACAGAATTCTATTTCTTCTACATTTAATGTGAATAAGAAAAGTGTCCCCCTTATCGAATGAGACAGTAATAGCTCAGGTTCTGATTACTGTCCCAGGACCATTTTCTGCACAAAATTTATTTCAAACATAATAGAAAGGTGCTTCCCTAAATGACTTAATATTCTGAATATATATATAATTATATATATATATGTTAATATATCATATATGCAAGCCTAATATGACAAACACATCGTCAATACTACGTGTCATAAATGTAAAGAAAAGAACTAGATTTAACACAAATTAAACCTAATTTGAGATCTAATATCTTAAACATATAAGAAACTTGCATCATAGTACACAAAAGTGGTTTCTTTGATTCACCTTACATTTCCTTAGAACTCCCATGAATGGGCAGTGTCACATCTGGAAAGTCGCTGCATTTGAGAAGTCACCCATGGGGAAGTAGGGTACTCCATATGTGCATGGGAGAAGTTTCTAGCCTCAAGGCATGTTTTGCATGCACACAGGCCACACTATGCCCATCGGTGACTTCTCAAATGTGGCCCTATATGTACGCCCTATATGTGATTGGAAAGTGAAATAAACAGCAGATGTTTTGAGGCAGATAGCTTGAATCAAGTCCATATTCCACAATACGTTATTTCACTTGTGTTGGGAATTTCATTTGCATTAATTTTATTGATACAAGCAAACACAAGTTCGTTCCATGAACCCATAGTGTGATATTTAATTTGCTTGTGTTTTTACTTGTGTTTTGGAGACGTATGAGGAATGCAAGCAAATATAACAAGTGGTTGGCTGCGGTTATACGCGCGGGGTACCCCGCGCGTATAGTAATTCACAGTACACGCGGATGTAGACCCCGCACATGGAGAGCTATGTTATATGCGCAAATGTAAGGTCCGCCCGCACTATTACACACTATATGCGCAGACTCTTAAGCTAGCCATCCATAGGTCCATAGATATCTCTCGTTTTTCATCATTATTTCATTTGTAAATCAGGGTGAAACCCCCTTTTTCTTTTTAATTTCGTTTTATATTTTAAGCCTGGTTTACACAGGCTGTCAAAGGATGCTAACGAAAATTAACTTACGGTAACCTTACGTTAATGGCCCCAAAATGTCTTATATGTGTCACTATCGTAGATTATCGGTAATGATTGTCTTAAAGACTTTGGTCATAAAGGGTTTACACAACCTGATAATTTCCTTAAGGTAATATATCCACAGCAATAGACAAAAAGTAAGCTTACGACAACAGAAGCATTTAATAGATTTGTATAAGAATATGTCCTTTGACATAAGACATGGGGGGTTTACACAGGCCAACAGTTGAAGTCCGCGTATATAAGGAAACCTGTATACCTGTATAATGATTGTCTTGAAGACTTTGGTCATAAAGGGTTTACACAACCTGATAATTTCCTTAAGATGATATATCCACAGCAATAGACAAAAAGCTTACATCAATAGAAGCATCTAATAGTTTTGTATAAGACTATGTCCTTTGACATAAGACATGGGGGGTTTACACAGGCCGACAGTTGAAGTCCGCGTATATAAGGATACCTTTATATGTAGACATTAAAGTCTGCGTATGTAAGAAGAGCAGTATGTGCAGACTTTATGTCCTGTAGACATTGAAGTCCGCGTATATAGGGATACCTTTATACGTGGACATTAAAGTCTGCATATGTAAGATGAGCAGTATGTGCAGACTTTATGTCCTGTAGACATTGAAGTCCAAGTATATAGGGATACCTTTATACGCGGACATTAAAGTCTGCGTATGTAAGATGAGCAGTATGTGCAGACTTTATGTCAGTGTATATAAGAAATTCTGTATGCAAGAGGTCTACGGTGCGGGGTTCGCACGTATAACCATCCCCCAAGTGTTTTTTATGGAGTACTTGCATTCAGATACCAAAATTTTTGTATCTGAAATGCTAGCTTCTTGCATTTTTCAATTAGAGCAATGCAAGTGACATGCAATGCATAGTGGTATATAGCCTTTATTCTTTTCCATATGCGTTGATCGTTTGTGGTAGGAGACCTTGATTGCAGAAGTCTCCTGTACAACACATAGTACAGCTACTACTGACATCACGCCACGAGCGTATGACGTCATCCCGTGCAAGATTGGCAGAAAATGTGTTTTCTGCAATGTTCCTGAAATGGTAAAAAGGCAGCCTGTGGCATGTTGCATAATGGAATTTCGTTGATATAATAAACTTAACAATAGCATAACAATCATGTTTGTTGTTTTGATAATTTTAGTTGTTATGAAAATAGTAAAATCTCTGGTTCTAATGGATGAAATTGAATTCTGTGATTTGATATATGAAGGGAAAGAATCAGAAAAAAATCAGTAAAAGTTACAGCTCTTTGAGGGCATTCTAAATATAGATTTTTTTGGGTCAAAATGGGAGGTATCGTTAAGAAAATTAATTTCATTGTTATGAACCTCATTGTGCAATGGGCCACTGAGAATCTAATTTTTTTTCCCTGTGCATGTATTGAGAGAAATTCATGTCAGAGCTCTCTTGGTTTGGAAAATCTACAAAACATTACCTTAAAATAGTGTTATGGTTTTTGAAACTCATCAAATACATCTTTAATTTGTTGGTTGGTTTTACCTAGGCTTGCCTCTCACCACACCACAAGTGGAACTTGATACTTACTTTGTATGAGCTGTCTGAAAGAGGTCCATACAAGGTTGGGATCTGGAGCTCTGGAGAGCAGTATCACAGGTTTTCTGACTTGCACATCTTAGGAAAAGAACATATTCTTCATCAACATGCATGATACATAAGATAATGAAGATAACTTATACCCAGGATTTTATTCTTTTCTAGAAAACAAAACACAGCATAGTAATTTTACTTAACTACACAAGACAACTATCCAAGGGACCCTCCCCCGCTTGGACAGCTAC
Source organism: Lepidonotus clava (assembly GCA_936440205.1). NCBI lineage: Eukaryota > Metazoa > Annelida > Polychaeta > Phyllodocida > Polynoidae > Lepidonotus > Lepidonotus clava. The sequence goes on from OW387138.1 coordinate 16,156,350, forward strand.
TCTCTACGACAACTTCCCACAAGGAAAACTACCTCTCGGAGCTGCCTTGCACCACTAGGATAATTGTCCTATCTAGAAGGGTAATTGTCTTACTCATCAGGTAATAGTGCTATCCCAGGCAGGCATGTGACGTTATTATAAAGTTACAGCAACATTCTGTTTGGTTCTGTATTGGTTCTTACATTATTTTGATTGCTCCAAATAACGTTGCTGCAATGTACTACTGTGACGTTGCACTGTGACATCATTATAACATTCTGGTTACATTACTCGACCTAAACAGAAGGTTCTTATAATGTTCTGTTTTGGTTTTTTGTCCTAACCTCACCAAAAAATAATGTTTTAATAACATTCTGATTTGGCAAGGTTTCGACCTAACCATAGATAATGTCATTGTTACGTGCCATCTTAGTAAGTACCATACTGACTAAAAAAGGTATAGTTGCAGAATGTTTCTGTCACGTCGCAGCTTGGCTGGGATGAAAGTACTTGTCCTAAAAGGTAGTTGTACCCGGGGTGTTTGTCCCAGAACCCTCTCTGCTTGACTCAAAAATTTACAAATGAATTCCAACTGACTGATGAATATGATCAAGCTCATAATTCTAGAATCATACCCTTTCTTTAGTTTAAACTGATTTGATCCTTTCTTGGAGAAGATGTAGGAACAAAATGGTTTATCTCTTGGGCATGTAGTTTGTCCTTCACAACCTCGAAGCAGTAATGTCTCCGTTGTATAGGTGGCCTCACAGATGTTGCACATTGAACCTATATTGGAAAGAATATTTCATTTTACTCCACTATATGCAATAATTTTGATTTAATAATTCAGGCCCATCTTATATACTCTACATTGACAGATTTAGGATTTTGAAAACGTGCATGTGCAGCATCTCCCCCTTTTTTTGTAAGTTCAGGTCTCTACTAAGGATGGGCCATAATTTATTCAACCTTATAGGAAAATACAGGGAAAATAAGTGTGCATATGTATGTGACAGATTATTGGTTCAAATAAACAGTATTTAAAGGCAATCCAACTAATGGCAGCAATAAGTGAAACCATGAAGAACTGTTATGCACACGTTAAGCAACAAAATTTTCCCAATGAAATTGGTTATTCATGGCTGAAATATTCAGGATTCCTAGATCGAAATGATCTCTTTCTATAACTAGTTACAGAAATACAATTTGGGGGAGTCAAATAGGTAAATGTCAATAGCTAGACCCATCATATCGGTGACACATCGATGTTACGTGTGTCATTATGCGATTGTCCAGGTATGATAGAATCATGCAATGGGCAACAGGTGACCCATCCACACTAAGTTCTTGGTTCGCTGAAAACTCTATTAGAGAAGGTTTTCATCTGATGTTGTTCTTGAAAGACTTTCATCTACAGATCCCAGAAAATTTGAGCAAAAGAAGAAGGACCTTTCGGTGCCGAAATTGTGCTGAAAGTGTGAAAGTGTGAAAGAGCATTACCATAGAAACAATATTGACCACGCATACTTTCGGTATATGCAATACTGCCTTACCTGTCCCCCGACAAGTGTCTAAATGGCATTCCTGGGTTTCAACATCGATCTTGGTTTGGTTTATCATGGCGTCCTCCGGACACTGCCGGAAGCGTGTTTGCTGCCCCCAGCCACAGGTAGTACTGCATAACCCCCATGAGCTCCATGATGAACAGTGTTGAGTAGCTGTAATAGAACCCATTAAAGTTAAATAACCAGTCAAAGATAGCTATTGCTCTAATAGAATCCATTAAAGTTAAATAACCAGTCAAAGATATGCAATTTCCAGAATACAGATGGGATGGGCTTCACTGATAGTCCAGGAGCCAAATCCTGAAATCTGTCAAAATAAGGATTTACCCTCCGCGGTGAGCCCCCTGGATTTTCTTGATTTTTTTCAACTTATAGCATCCTAGGGACCATGAATCAAGACGGTTCCGAAGAATTTAGGTATGCGAACACTGTGTAATTACGCGATTTGTGGTTAATTAGCAAAAATTGAAAAACGCGTTATTTCTTAATTTCTCTGGAACTATGTAAGATATGATAACATGCTATATGTCATCTGAAAGGTAATTTTTTTCCTGATTTTTTGGTATATTGTTTGCTATTGTCATTAATCATGGCAATGAGTAATTAAAGAAAAACTGTTGTTTTAGTCAAAATCATTAGAACTTAAGGATCCAAGGTTAAAATTTAGAATTGATAAACCAAGTCCTAGGTATACTTAGAGGGGATCTTTGGGCAGTTTTTAAAAAAAGTTGCGTCTGATTTCATTAGAAATATAATGTAGAAATCATTTTTTCCTGATTAAATTCTAACCGACTACTGGTTCATTTTGCACTTATATTCTAAAAGGAGAGATGATATCATGAAAACAATACAATATATCCTAAAGAGATGGGAAAAGAATAATCATTGTCTCCCTAAGCTGGTATTTCAGTGCTTTCTGGGCTATTTGGTCCACTGTAAACAACATTGAAGCTGTAAAATAAGTTTACATTAGCAAGAAATATTTGTCCATGTAATTTGCAGCCAAGCTCATTTTTGTTGCCTGATCAAATTAGGATAGTCATTGATTTATTTACTCAAAAGGGTATGGATGGCTCCTTATATTGCCAAAGATTCACAAATTGACATAACAATGTGCTGCAAACTTCTATTTACATATCCCTGTACCCACTCATCATTAAACCCTATTCCTATATAGGGAGAGTGGGAGTTGTAGGCCATAATACTTTTAAATCCCCCCATTGCTGGCCCCAGTGTCCAATGTTTACCTCATACCTGGGAACAGAATAAGGCCTGGAAAGACAGAGGAATGATAAAGATGGCAGACTAGGGTTAATAAAGGATCCCTCACAGGGGGGGGCAGGCTTAAATTTTGGTTACTTATTACCGTCTTCCATTTTATCACATAATTTCAAAAGGAGCATGGGATTCATCACTGCAACTGGTGAAGTAAAATGATAACTTAAACTGTTTAGACAATGCTACCTTACAGCAGTGAAATGAAGGTAGTGGATCTTTAGAAACTTATCAGTGGTGGAGAGGTATAGCCTTTCCCCAGAGTGATCTGCACTGAGGGTTAAGGGGAGCCCCCATGGTACAACACACTAAAGACCTATATAGTGTGCTGTAAATTGTGGGATTGCTGACCACCTGCTGTACTTTTGTTAACATCCTCCCACCAATCTACCTAATTAAACTTTGTCATCCTTTTGCTTCTACTTGAGAGCAGATCCAGGCTGTATGGGTTCAGTGCTCAGTTAGCTTTATACCCTTTTGTATCAAAGACTAAGTATTCAGTGTTGGATTATTAGAACTGATCATAGATTAGAAGATTATTTATGTATTTGAGTAATCACTCCCTTAGTTCTTGGTCTCTGAGTATTTACCATGATTGACCTTTCCCTTAGTACCTATAAACTGTATCTTGTTGTAGGTTAAGGAAATTGGATCCTTGTTCATAGCAGTTTAGAAATGAAAATGGTTATATTTTGATAAGGGAATAATGTTGCTTAAAGAACTGAAAGTTTGAGGCAACAACCAGAATCACAGCAATTTGCTGCTCTTGTATAATCTCCTAATACCATAGTACCGTGGTTATGGTGTCAAATCAAGGGTGCTGTGCACATGCTGTTCAATGTAGTAATGCTACTAGATAATATTGGGAAACCAGTAATGGCCATACCAAGAACTTGTAATTTTGAAATAGAAAGCTATATCAGGTACTTCTGTATTGTTTCAGGGCTTGATATTTGTTTGAGGACTTGCCAATGATATTGCTATGTATATACACACACAGAGGTCTCAGTCCCCCTGGTACACCTCGAGCTCCTGATAAAATTAGATATATGGCAGAATCCTATTAGTTGGTAGGATGAATCTGAGTGAAGCATGATCATAGGCTGGTCATAATTTGATATAAAATTACTAATACCAGTAACCCATAAAATATAAGATATCCATTTTGTGTAGGGTCAAGCCAAGCTACTCATTTATATAAGCACATGGGTCTAGAATCCTAGAGTTTAAAGAACAATCTAGTAATTTGTTAAAACCAACAATTTGAAAGAGGTAGCACACCTATCAAGTTTAACAAAATTAATAGCATTCCTGGTCTTTTTGCAATTGGCATATTGATACAAGGACTGTTTTTTTTAAAATTCAGAACCCTTGATATATGACAACAGTCTCTTTGGGACTCATCTCTTCTTTAAAGTAATACTTGGAGGCTCCCCATATATATACCCTGAGAAACATGGCTTGGGGTCAGGTAATGGGTGAGTCTACTATGGGCTATTCTTTTCTTTTTGTCAGCATGAAATAGAGAGAACTATATGGGGCCTTCTATTTAGTAAGTACACACATTTTCAAAAATCTCAGACCCCCACCCCCTTTGGACAAAAGTATGCATTAGATTTGTACTATAAAGTATGCACATTTTCAAAAGTTTCATACCTCCTCCTCCCCCCTTCATGCATACATACTTAATGCAAGGCCCCTAATAAGATGGTCTGTAATAAAATTGAGACATAATCATGGTATTTTACTGAGGAAAGAAATCTTACTCAAACCATAGTTTTATTGTGACACATCTCTCACTGTGAGCCACTATATTACATGCATGTGCCCAAATGGTTCAGAAAGCACTGAAATACCAGCTTAAGGAGATAGTGATTATCATTTCCACCTCACTTAAGGATATATTGTGTTGTTTTCATGATATCATCTCTCCTTTTAGAATATAAGTGCAAAATGAACCAGTAGTCGGTTAGAATTTAATCAGCAAAAAATGATGTCTACATTATATTTCTAATGAATTCAGATGCAACTTTTTTTAAAAACTGCCCAAAGATCCCCTTTAAGTATACCTAGGACTTGGTTTATCAATTCTAAATTTTAACCTTGGATCCTTAAGTTCTAATGATTTGACTAAAACAACAGTTTTTCTTTAATTACTCATTGCCATGATTAATGACAATAGCAAACAATATACCAAAAAATCAGGAAAAAAATTACCTTTCAGATGACATATAGCATGTTATCATATCTTACATAGTTCCAGAGAAATTAAGAAATAACGCGTTTTTCAATTTTTGCTAATTAACCACAAATCGCGTAATTACACAGTGTTCGCATACCTAAATTCTTCGGAACCATCTTGATTCATGGTCCCTAGGATGCTATAAGTTGAAAAAAATCAAGAAAATCCAGGGGGCTCACCGCGGAGGGTAAATCAAGATTTTCAGGTTTGGCTCCTGGACTATGATGACAGTCCTTGCTGGGTGTTTCCCCTACAGTAAGTGTTAATGGGTCACTCTCCTGAAAAGTGCGCAGTTCCCTAAAACTTTAGGTCAAAAATAAGATACTGCTGATATGATTTATCTTTTCCTTTTCCTTTTATAGAGTATCTTGGCATTCTTATTCTAGAAAAAGGGAATTCCCATCATCTTTCAATTTCTTATATTTTTCATTTTTTGTTATGGACTTTAAAATTTTTGCAATGATGTTCGTTCAGAACCAAGGTTGTCAATCTTATCATTAAAGTACTAGGATATTCATAAAGTATGAATAATTCTCTTTTTTTGAACATATTTATGCATTTTCATATGTTTTCCAAGCATATGAAACGATAGTTTTGATAAAAAGAATTATTCTTATACTTCAAATTGTACTTTGAATTGCACTTTGATCATCTTGAAAACATAATCATTTTTTCAAAGTTTTGAGTCAGATTTTGGCTTAACATAGCTTTAAAATAATCAAATGTATAGATATTTGCAGTATGGCCATCTATTTTTATTCTTTTACATGCTATGCAAATGATTTAAAGGAAAGTGTACTGGTTGAATGTATATTCTAAGTGTTATGGAGTTATGCATAAAAAAAGCTTGGTTCTGACCGTACATATCTTGGTTATCTTATATCTATACTACTCCCGGCCCATGTCCTTATATAACCTCCAGAGGTTATGTAGTTAACCTCCGGAGGTTAAGTGATTGGTCTTAAATTTGAAGAAATTTGTTAGTGATCAATTCTGAATTTCTGAAAAGTTTTGGTTTGCAAGACTGAGGTGGGATTCGAATCCCATACCTTTGGATGTAGAGTCCAAGAGGCTAACCACTCCTCTATTGTAGCAGCTGCTATGTGTGCTTGTGTGCTCTTAGCCCAGCGCGGTCTATAGGCCCAAGAGCCACACAGCTATATTTCGCCGTACCACATGCTGCATTCTGCATTGAGCCAATCTCTGCCGCTTCTCTAATATGAGAGGATTGATGCACAGAGTAACCCTGCGCACACAGAGTGTCCTATACTGCTGTTTTCCCATACTTTAGCATCTCATATCTTTGATGAATATGCAATGACCTCGCAAGTGAAATGTAGCCAAGAACTGTGTGAAGTTGATACACGAGTCAAAAATTTCATTTCTATAAGGTTTTGATTTTTTATGATTTAATGAAAAATAAAAGTAAATTCTTCCCATAGGATCCAGTGTTAAAAACCTTCAATTTTTTCCTTGAATAATTCCCACGAAAATCTTTAAATCTGTGATTTTTTGTGGTTATGGGATGAAGTATAAGCTCGTAAACCGCCGCGGTGGTGGAGTTTATGATATATAACCTCCTAGGCTGCATATAGCCTCCTCGCCCTGCGGGCTTGGAGGTTATATATGCAGCCACAGAGGTTATATAGCATAAACTCCACCACCGCGGCGGTTTACTATTACTTATCATGTGGGCCAATTGGGAAATGAAATAAGGTAAGATATCAACTTAAACAGTATGGCATAGGATATCTAAGTCACAAAAAATACATATATGTACGTTCAGAACCAAGCTTTGTACATTCAGAACCAAGCTTTTTCCTTTATTTTCCACTATTTATATATGAATGATTTGGTGTATGATGACATAATACCCTCCAGTAGAGTTTTTTGTACATCTCCAAATAAGCATGAACAAATAAATGCAACGTCATGGGAAAAAACTTTAGAATGTTAAAACCTTGGTTCTGAACGTACATTTAACTTTTTTGGCATGCCCAATAAAAATAAACAAAGTTTTATTTCTAGTATACTTCTTTTTTTCCTATGATTTTCACTTAGGGCTGAATAATACATTATTATGGTACTTAAATTCATGCTAGTAACTCAAAATTTATTAAATCCTATTTTATATGTACTTTTTCGTTCTTCAAACCTTGGTTCTGAACGTACATTTGTGAATTTGAAAAAATAACAACTTCAATAAAAATCAGAAAATCGGGGAAAAATATTGTTTTATTCAGTTTGCCTCAACTGAAATTACCTCTCAAACAAATATTATAGTTCAAAAAATAAAATTCTGGTGTTTATTGAAAAAAATGAGATGAAAAAAACTCTTACCTCTCAAATTTTGGCTATTTCCTTCAATTTAGGGTTAAATTTCTAAAAACCTGAAAAATTGATTAACTATAATATTGGTTTTCTCAGATTTATAAGTCTTTTCAGCATGTTGAGGCTAAAATATATAAAAGTTTAAATTAATTTAAGGTTCCACAGTCATCTGAAGAAAAAACCCACTGATTTTGCCAATTGAGGAAATTTCTGGAGAGTGACCCTAATGTGCACAACCTTCAGGAAATTTGAGCTGTAACATACATAATACTGCCAAATCATTTTTAATGTAAAATTCCTGCACCCATAGGTTGTGGAGGAAGATTTTGCTATAGCATGCCCCCCTTTTCTCAAAATCCTGGATCCGCCCCTGAAATATTAGCTTCATTATACATGGGGCTACTGTGGTCCGTCGCATAATCAAGTTATCGCAACAGCGAGAGATAAAGGAGAATCTGGTTCTCGCTGTTTGACCAAAAACCCTCACTAATGTGAAACTTTATCATAATTTCCACCCATTTATGATAATTTCTTGAAGTTGAGAACCTCTGGAATATCAGACCTGGACCCATATTTTTCAGAACTTTTTACAGAGATAATGTCAGCTAAGTAGATCTAATCTTGGATCCGCCCCTAGATCTAATGCTGGATCCGCCCCTGAAATATTAGCTTCATTATACAAGGGGCTACTGTGGTCCGTCGCGTAATCAAGTTATCGCAACAGCGAGAGATAAAGGAGATCTGGTTCTCGCTGTTTGACCAAAAACCCTCACTACTGTGAAACTTTATCATAACTTTCCACCCATTTATGATAATTTCTTGAAGTTGAGAACCTCTGGAATATTAGACCTGGACCTATATTTTTCAGATCTTTTTACAGAAATAAAGTCAGCTAAGTAGATCCGCCACAATTCAACTTAAAGAAATAAAACAAAAACATCAACGTCACTGTTGCCAGAGCACAAGGACAACTCCTACTGTTGGTGCAAGTCCTCATAACAGTTAGACCCATTATGTGAGCGAGTATACATACTGATATTATTTCTTTATGGGGGTCAAGATAGTCCTTGGTGGATATTCTCTGCCCTTCATTGGATTTTGGTCATAACAAATTTGATGGAGCACTGGTGACTAAATGCCTTGTTAGTGAAGAGAGAGGAGGCAAGCATACATCCGCGTAGCTTCTGATTCCGCTGTAATGGTTACAGTGGAATCTGAAGCGACCTGGGAGTATGGTAGGCAGGCAGAAGGACTTCTTGCAGCCTGTTGTCGTCACCTATCCTAAATTCAATGGTACAAAGAAAACTGTGTGGTCCTTAATTCCAAAGTCACCTGGTTCGATTCACAGGCTAGTCTCTCACCTGAGTTTTATATAAAGTAAGAAGATTCTTACAAATCTCCTGCTTCTTACCCACAGGGTGGTGAATAACCAATCAAAGGAGGTTAACGGTTTGTAGGACGCCCATGCAACAATTTAGTACTTCAGCACATATAAGCACACTTACACCCCCCCCCCTCCATTCTGAAATTCTGTATCCACCCTTGCCTTATTAGAAATAATGGGTCATTCTACTCTGCAATAGATGGTAATATACTACACTAGGGACAATGGGAAAGCGCATTTCAACAACTTTACCATTAACTGTTTCAGTAGTAAAAAATATTATCTTGGGGTAATTATCATTGGATATATAGTATCAGCATAATCACATTTAGAGATCAGTAAATCAATACATTTCAGTAAAATGGGGGGACACAATCCAATAAGACATATTACAATCAGTCAGAGACTGACAGGAGCCATATAAAGTAATCTTTACCGTACCTTGACAGGGTTTGGCGCTGCAGATTCGGCTGCCGACATTTGGCCCGTTGTCGCAGGTTTTCCCGCCATTTTGAGGAGATGGAGAATCACATCGTCTTCTCACCTCCAACATGCCCAAACCACACAGTGCTGAACATGGGGTTGCAGGGAACCAGGGACCCCAGGCACCATCCACTAAAAACAAAAGTTATCAGCTTTTTGTCTGGATTCTGACTTTTTGGCTATGGCTAATAAAGAGGCCAAATGATTTAGATTGCAGTCAAATGATGGCTAAAGTCACAAAATACTATAAGGGATTGTAGGGTTATCACCATTTCAAAGATTAACCGTAGTAAAATGTTTATAAGCCTTTGGAAAAGTAGTCAGATATTTTTCAGTTCAGATTTTCACAAAAATCTGAAATTTTTCAGATAAATGAATGAATGGTGATTGCTGATTGGCTACTTCAGGTTTTTCATTAACCCCGACTTACATACCTGCAATAAAATCACCAAATGTATACTTGATATATCAATGAAGGTGAAGCCTCTATTCCACTAGGTGATACTGGCTACTGATGATCTAGTAATGCTTTGATCCCATAATGACCTCTGTGCAAACGACAGAGAACTAAAACAGCTCAATCATGTGATGTAGATGGGGCGTCCTCATGTCGGATTTCGAATTTAAGAAATGGCTATTTTTTTTACATTCATGGTGAATTTAAGAATCCCCAGTGTCATATGTTGAATTTAAGGGACAGACTATGTTATGTCCTTTTTATGTTTTTTCCTTCATGTCACTAAGCTGGATGTTGCATGTCGAATTTAAGAAAATTTAATGGCCATGTCGCCCTGTCGATTTAAAGGGTCTACACCTATTAACCTCCCCATCACTATGAGATGGACTGGGTAAACTAAGTTAATTACCATTAGTTACCTATTCAAGGTCCAGCTTTGTGGGTGACAATCGCAGGTGACATCGAAGGCTACTTCCATTACCTGGACCCCCAAACCTACCCTGCATGGCCGCATGGCATCAATTATGGATGGCCCCAATAAACATGACACTTCTCTACACTACAGGTAGCTTATTCATTGCAGTTCACCTGCAGATTAGCTTAAAGCAATGTGCACGCTGGGAAATATGTAGACAAGTCACAAGGCTTAAGTATAGAATTGTTCAATAATTAGACTATGACAATCATATTTTTGATATGATGAAAAACTAGCATTCACAATTGTTCCATTCTATTATATAATGATTTATATTTTTCAAATTGGTTTGAAAATTGTAATAAAGATGACTTGATGATTCAAATTAACTAGCTTTAACTGACTTTTAATGTGACTAAGTTTACAACCATGCACTGGTCTCTGCTGTTCGTGCCTGACGTCCAACTTCCGGGTTTTTAGGTATCACAACACAACTTTATAATATCACAAAATATTAATTCTTTCAGAAATATGTATTAAAGCAAATTTTCAATAGTTTTTCCAGAGTGTTTGTCTATAAAGTCATTCCAAATTAACCTGCAGGTGGCTAAAATACCACTATCTGTTGTAGGGAGAATTAAAAATATAAAACAAAACTCTCACCAGGGGGACAAGTGAGCAGCTCGCACTTCCGGTCCTCAGTGGCGACCCCTGGTGAGCAATGCCCTTCTCCCAGCTCTGGAAACATGGCATCACAGTCACGTGACCTTGACTGTGACCCCCAGCCGCAGGTTACTGTGCATGAGCTCCAGTCAGACCAGGCTGCCCAATTTCCTGGATTACCACCATCTGAAAGGATGATGGTTGTTATAATGTAATATATATGTCATTATGATATTTAGGTGAACAATTTTTAAACAGTATTAATACTATTATATTAATGGAACGGATGAAGTCCTATAGTTGAATTTGAAAATGTTGACCCTAAGTACTTTTTTTTTTACATTTTGAGGAGCTTGATTTAATGAGAAGAATAACTTTTGAATTTCTTTTTTTAAATAAATGAATCATTTCAGGGAGAAATAGAATGGAGTATTGATGGGACACTGATCCATATTCAGTATGTTTGATAATTTGATGTTGACCACTGACTGCACAAAAACAGTCGGCCATAGGTCTATCGTCCTTGTGGTTAAGAGGCTTAACCAAAAGCACCTCCTGGGCTCCTCTCAGAGTAATGGATAAGCTAATGGGGTTATTTTGAGATGAGGAAGAGGGATTACATAGAAAGGTGTTAAAAAGAATGGTAAGCTAACCCGACACCTCACATAGCATAAATGTAATACATCTCTTATCTCACTTATCATTTTGGAATTACAACATGTTTCACCAGGAATTGCATGCCATGGACATCTTATAATGTAATATTGATTCGGTTTGCAAAAATTACTTCGCTGTTCTCCCTCTGAAAGCCTGGGAATTTAGAGATAATGTTGATGTATCCAGATGGGTAGGAGTTGCTTAACCACCACTATAATTGACCAATCTCCCCTTGATATAACAGCCTAAATAGAGGTGTGGGGGGAGGGGGTGTATAGGTCTAATTGAAAACAGCCACAACTTTCAAATCTAACTGAAATACTTTTCAAAGTAAATTTCCTGATAGGGGTACAAGTGGAAGAATATTTCTCTTTACTTTCCCAGCGATGTGTCTTTGTGTGTTTATGTGTACTAGAATCACTTACACCTCAGATGTTTGGGATAAACCCAAAATTCCCAAGACCCCTCAAACTGTTGGAATGATAGACCCGCCACTGGGATTATGAATGTTCTGTCCTTTAGGCCTATAGTATACTCCCCTTGCTCCATTAAGAAAAAACAGTGATGTGCACAAGTCAAGGCTGTCTTGGTTCCACTAGCCGATTTTACTCCCCATTCCAAAATCAGCAATTGGAATATTAGTTAATCATAGATATGTTATAGTAGGCCTATATCATTAAAAGGAAATTTCAATTCTCATCAAAATAATATGTAAGATGTATATGTTTTTGCCATATATCTGGTGAAATGCCATAATTTACCAAATTACCAATGGTACAAAATGGAATAAAGCCTTAAGCAAGTATAAGGAATCTTACAAAGTTCACAGCTTGATCCCCCAAAGCCAGCCAGACAGTCACAGCTGTAGCCATCCACTCCGTCCTGACAGATACCGTTGTTCTCACAGGGGAAGCCTACACACTCATCTATGTCTAGAGAACATGAAATGAAAATAGAGATTGTTATATTATATGTTTTCAGATGTGTCTTTTCTTCCAGACACACAATTCTTGGGCAATAAAAGGAAGTTATTATCCTATCGTTGCATTTTCAATTCATGATTCCAAGCATAAAAGGGGGTGCATAGTCCCAATTGAAGAAAAAGAGGAAAACAATGATCTATGACTGATTATTTATAAGCAGATCATCTACTGTTACATACTCTCTAGAGGTCCATCAAGGAATTAGTTTAACAACAGGTGCAATGCATTTTCCAATTTTCTTACTGTCAGCGAGTAAATGTTTAGCATTTGCCCAACACATGTCATAATGCTTTCAAATTTTGGTGAAATTCCTGGATTTTTCAGAATTCCCAGGGATTTCCCTTTTCTCCATAGGCCCCAATGTTAAAGGACCTGTGCATTTCCCGTCGTGATCTTCACAGCGCAATAAACGAATGGCCGAGGATTCCCCCTTAGCGCCCACACTCGCATACTCTGTAGCCTCAGTTGTTTTCACGGCTGATACCACTCACTTTAAATATTGCTACTTCATTTCTTGCTTTTGTTCAACTAATGTTTGATATAAATCTATCCAATTACTTGATTTATTATGTAATATTGATTATTGACATACTAATTCTAGCATAACTACTTACTTTTCTCACAAAAAGTGCCTTGAAAGCCTTTGGGACAGAGGCACGTGAAGTAGTTCAACCGGTCCTCACAGGTGGCGTTGTTCAGGCAAGGGGAACTGCTGCATTCATCATTTTCTGTGAAAGGAGTGATGCACGAAACGATTATATTTACACCAGCGGCGAATTTGGGGGGAGGGGCGCAGGGTGTGTGTGCCCTATTTATGGTCAAATAGTAGAATTCTCGGACTCGGAGGGTCCAGTGGAAATTTGTACGTTAGGGCGCCCCTTCCCCCTTTACATTAGGATCCACAAAATACAGATTCTTTGATAAGGTGGCAACCCTTTGGTGTAACAGTTCTCTCGGAGCTTTACTATAGTAAAGTCATATTTATAAAGTGAAGTGGTCCAAAGTCCCAAAACGTCGACAGAGTTGTAGACTGCAGTAGCAGATTTATGGGAAAGGTGTATGCCCTTATGCAAAACTATATCTTCGATACATGTTGTGTAGATAAATGTGGTTGTGTGCTTGGGGGCCGACCAAAAATATACATAAGAATTCTGTGCCATGAGAAGTCAAAATACCCAATATCACAAAATTTGCCCTTGTGAGTATCTTAATTCTCGTGGCACAGAATTCAATTTTTTTACCATTAAAGTGTTCCAATGTCTTCTAACATACTTAAAAAGGTATTATAAATTATGTATATAACTTATATATCTTATGGGAATCATTTTAGTATGCTTTTTGAAGAAATCTTCATGTGCAAAATTTCTCATGGAGGTGTTTTTTTATGTGACATTTTCTTCTCGTGGGCATGAAATAACCTTCACGAGAAATCGTGGATGTTTTTGGGTTGGCACCCTTCTTTGTTTCTGATATAGAATATGAAAGAACAATGTTACAAATATCATTTCTACATGCTTCAGAGCAATAAGGCAGTGACCACTTTTAAAAGCTTTTACCAGAGGCATGGGATGACCCGAGTGAACTTGTTTATCCTGTTATAAAGTAACATAACACATAAAACAAAATACTACATGATTATTAGTACACCTCTGACGACAGGCAGCATCATTACCATTTGATATGGCGTGGCAGGAATGAGGTTTGAGCATGGCAGGACTGATGTAGACCAACAGCTTAACACTTTCAGTGCTCATATTACAGGCAATTGGGAATAACCGGGGGGGGGGGAACCAAAAAACATCAGCGAGATCTCTCGTGCACTTCTCATGACTTTTCGCGCCCAAAAACGAATCACGAGAGTTCACGTAAGAATTTTCTCGCCCAGAATCCATAAGAACTTATGGCCGCAACCGGCGAGAGGTCCACGAGAAGTTTTCAGACGGAATACGGACTAATCTCACAATTGCAAAGTTCGTCCTCGTGGTTTTTTATTTGCCGCCTAAATGTCAATGGTTGGGTTTAATTCATGTTTTTTACACCAGGGGCCATATCTGGACTGACTGACTTTAGTGATTAGGCTAACGGTAACCAGGTAAAATTTGATTTGTGTCTCAAAATGCTCGATACCGTCTGTCACAAAAAGAAGTGATGTAATTTGGAAACAACCTTGAAATGGGTTTGTTTTGTGTAGTTACTTTGATTGACAGACAGAATAAATATGAAGGAGACACTAATAAAAAATCACCTAATTAGCTTAATCACTGAAATCAGTTACGGGGATATGGCCCCTGACAGTTATACCCAAAAGGAAGCCAGTGAAATGAAGCATTTTCAAAACTACGAAAGCATATGGAATCGGAAATACAGGAATAGGAAAAAGTGTGGGTTTCTTTTGGCATGTCAATTTGCCTGAAAATGCCATGTAAGTTTGATTTCAAGATTACGAGATCGAGTTCAAAATGTACATTACAGATATAAGTTTTTACTGAATCTCTTATATATGTTTTATCAATAATATTTTCTTCTTTTGTTCCACAATTAACATGCACTAGATCTTTTAACAGATACAGATACACAATTTTGGGAATTGTAAAATGATATCATTGTTTTCTAAATGTATCATAACATTTAACATTTAAAAATTTAACATTTTAACATTTAAGCATTTAAGATTTGAACGTTTAATATTTTGGACCCACCTATTTGACAGTGGTCACCCCTGTAACCAGGTTCACAGTCACACTCATATCGGGCGATTTTATCACGGCAGGTAGCATTATATTGACAGGGGGATGATTCACACTCGTTTGTCTCTGAAAAATTAAGATTTTATGGCATGTACAGTTACAAAACGGGCATATATGATTACAAAATAGGTATGTATGGTTCCAGAATGGGCAAATATACAGTTATAAACATGCAGGTTCGATTTCAAAACACGCATGTATGGTAAAAGACATGCATGGACAGTTGTGACAGATATCATTCTTAGTTTAAATACATTATGAAAATTCATGGTTCTAGTGATTTTTGAAGGATGCTTTTTCAATTAATTATCATCACCTGCCAATTTCAATTAACTAATAATCAGGTTGGGGCTACCACTGAAAAAACGGGACGTCCTGTAAAAACAGGACTTCATGTAATAACATGCAATAATGAAAAAGGGTATTATCTCATTATTCTAGATGAAATTATATGCGAATAATACACAAGACAAACATGATAAAATTATGATACTTCTACATATGCAAACTGCAAAAATTATGAAATTCTGCATTTAACATGAATTTAATAACACTTTCTATTTTGACAAATACATAGATAATAATTTCACAATCAATTTTTTCATAATTAAAGATGCTCAGAAAATGAGGAGGTTGCTAAATTAGAAAAATATTTGTCATGAAAGTACACATCGTTTGCCACAAAATGATTGTTGCATTTTCATATTCTATGGTTGCATTTTTTTTCTATTGATCTTTATTTTTTAAAAGTTACAAAAATCATACCAAGAACACGACCCGTCCTGAAATAACAGGACGGTTTTGTGATCTGTTATTTCAGGACGTCCTGTTTTTTCAGGCATACTTTTGAAAACTTTAAAACTATGATTATAATGATTGGATTGGATTCTAATTTAACCAAATGATTGTTTGTCATGTAGAGATATAATTGAATTGAAAAAAATTGTAATAGAATGTTTTAGGATGAATTAAAGGGTTACGTCCTGAAAAAAAACAGGACGTCCCATTTTTCCGGTCATAGCCCCAACCTGATAATCATTTCCTACTTTTTCTGATCCTAGACTATCAATGGTTGTCAAGTAGTTGATTGCACCCATAATGATAGCGAGATAAGACTTAATTGTCTGCTTAACAACGGCCAATAAAGACTTTAGTGGCAAATATCAAGTTATGGAAGACTGATTAAAGGGACGTTCTCGTCCTGCTGTCGTCAGGCTTATGTACGCCAACGTAAGCCTGACGACGCGAGGGCCGGCGACGTATTTTGTGACATTAGAACTTAATCCTGCAATGCCATTGGTCACGTCGTGAATTTAGCACTACGCTACGGGAGTTATACAACGTATCAAATAATCACGTCCTTACGGACGAGAGAGCCCCTTTAAGAAAAGGTATAATCACCATTTTCACAGGTCATTCCTATGTACCCTGCAGGACAGAAGCAGGAAAACCCATCAACCTCGTCTATACATCGCCCTCCGTTATCGCAGGGGTCGCTTTCACACTCATCAAGTTCTGAAATCAATCACCTACTTACAATCTATTTGGTCACAATATTTCCATCCTTCTAAAGAACGGCCACATATTATTATAATTACGAAGTCCTAAACAATTGACATCATTAAATGATTAAAACATCTAATGATGTCTTCCAATTGGCATTTGACATTACTAGTTAATTTTGAAGAGCTGTCCATGTCAAATCCTACAATGTATCTATTTAATTTTTAGATAGATAGATTGTACGAGTCAACATGGATTTGATATGGACATCTCTTCAAAATTAACCAGTAATACCAAATGCCAAATAACAGACATCATTAGATTGTTTTGGTTGTCATGATCAATAACACTTATAAATGGAGATGGGGTCTGATTAGCCAAATAAGTTAAGGAAATATTTCGTACCTAATTTGACTAATCAGGAAATTTTATATTAGCATCTCATGAATAGAAATTTAGTTTATTTTGTATATATGTTACACCTTATAATCTCTGTTTGAGACTATTTCGCAATAGCACCAGTAAAAGACAAAATTGCTGATCTTGAGACCCAAATTAAATTTAACTGAATAGCCTAATAAACTACAGCTACAGCTATGGTTATGGTTATTCTATTTTGTTCTATTATACCCCTTTGTATAAGGAGGTGGGTTGGTTTTGGGTTACTGTGAATATTCGAGGTAGGGTTACTTCCGTTCTACCAGTGAAGAGGTAAGAGTAACTGGAGGTTTCTCATTATCTGACCTGTTTCACAGTGACTTCCGGTGTATCCCTGTGGACATGCGCACTCGTAGGTACCGAGCTGGTCCTGGCAGGTGGCGTTGTTTAGGCAGGGAACCAGGTCACACTCATTAATTTCTGTATAAAGTAAGAAGCCTTGCTATTATTTTCTTACCAATGTTAACAAAAGAAATTTGTACAATTATTGTAAACTTCCACCATGTTGTTGTAAAGCAGTTCTTGAATCCTTATCCAAGAAATGCATAAGAAAAATACTTTAGTTTTAGAAAAATCAATCATCATTTTTTCATTAAGATTCTTCTCAAGACGGATAGAAATAGGCCCTAATGACTTTTTTTAGAACTCAATACCTTTTTCAAAATCTCTCTGGGAGTTTTAAAGACATCGATATGCTCATATCAGTCTCTACACTTGGAATATTTCAAAGATACCTCTAGCATTATCAGGCCCTAGTTCTTGATGCAAATGCAAAGCCCAAAGAATTTCATTGAAAACTATGCATCCTTATTTGTGTGCAAAGTTTTCTTTAAATACTTTTTCAAAAATCAAATTGAATAAGAAGTCTCACCTGTCTGACAAAGTTGTCCAGTGTAACCATGGTTACAATTGCACCTGTAGGCCAGGTGTTCATCTATGCAATTACCATGTTTACACTTATGGTTGAGGCATTCATCAATATCTGCATAATGAAAGACTAATTACTTGGCACATTTAATAGAAAACATAATATATCAACAATGTGAAATCGTAGCACCAGTTATTCCCGAAGGTAGTTATCTTGAGATAATTTGTCCCTGTGGTCCTAAGCATTCATGAGGGATATTGAATAGGTTTTGGTTAGCGGACAAAAAAAAAGATGAGTGCTTACATACAAAGACGAAGACTTTCATACAGTCGAAACATGTTGATCATTGTGCAACCTGTCTACAAAGTAATAAATATTATCAAGTCGTCCATCCATTTGTGCTTGTCGAGTTTGGTATCTACTCCACACTTTTAATACAAAGAATGGGTATAATTAAACTGCAAAAATAGACAAAAATTATAGGAGGGTTAATTCACTAGGAATAATGACTTACATGTATTGCATTTGGGATTCTTGAATCTTTTTTGGTCCTCTCCCTAGGTCTTAATGATAACAGTCAATAATATTTGTGCCATTAAGCAAATAAAAAGAAAATAGTACTTTCTTACTCACATATGTCACATTGGATTCCTGTGAAACCAGGGGAGCAGGTACAAACATAACCATTCTGTTGTCCTTCACATTCTCCATTACCATGACAGGGTCTGCTGGAGCAATAGTCTGAAATAGTTGTACATAGAATGGACAGGAGACGTTAAAGGAAAGCTTTCGCATAAACTAGTGTAATTAATTTCACTCAAGTATTCTAAAAATATTTGGAAAGTAAAAAATTGAAAAAATTGAGGTCTTAGGGAATTATTGAGGAAAGGAATTTAATTTTGGGAATTCCCTGAATGATAGGCTGCTCGGTACTTTCCTTGCTACGTCACAGCCATGGGAATTCCTTCTAAAGTTATTTTGGGATTCCCTGATTAATTGGTTACAGATGGATATATATTTTAATTTATTATGAGTTGCATTGGGTCAGATATATGTTTTTTTTTGTTAGAGTGCCTAACTCTTTTCACAAATTCTACAGGGATGAGGATTCCCTTCTAAAGGAAGATGGGATTCCCCAAGAACTCCCTTGCTACGTCATAAATTGGGTGGATTTTCTTTAAAATGTGATGAAATACAAGTTTATTGATGTTCCATAATTGTGTGTAAACTCAATATTTTCCTTCCAATTTGATGACATTGATAGTGAAAGTTGTGATTAACAAACTGAATTGAATTCAATGAAATATGACCATCCTGTAGTTATGTGTAAGCTTTCCTTTAAACTGTAGTCCAATAACATAAAAGATGGTGACTTTAAAATTCATGGATAAGTGGTGTAAAGTCTGTGATAGGCGGAAATCATCATAAATAGAATGAAGGGGCCACATTAATTGGTAGTCCAATAGCCCACAAATATTTATGGTTATTGTAAGGTTTGTAAATGACTGATACAGCATTTATAATACAATTGCTTTTTATTAAGAATGAAAGAATGATAAGTACATCAAATGACGTTACAATAATCTGATGATGATTTATCTGAGGTGTTTTCCTATTCTTTTTTTCTGATACGCATTGGGTGTTCTTGAAGTTACAAATTGTGAAGTAAAACCACCCAAATTCTATAAAGGACACAAATGAAGTACATTTTCACAGTACAGAGCATTTACAAATTCAAATATAAAATGTCAACTTCACATGATATGCTTTGTCAGTCATGTACAGTTAAATAGAAAAACATCTATACTAATAAATACTGTCAAGATTCTATTAGTAAGTTGCGACAGCAGTGGCACATGTCGAGAATGGAGTACCACTGATTCCACTGTATGGGGACAAAGTGTAAGTTTATTACTTGATTTAAAGATACTCGTTACTAATCCCAGCACTGCCACCTGGTGCATATCAGTGGAATGCTCTCTGTACTATTGTTATACTGCTGCTACACACACACAGTATGTCAATTATTACTATAGGGATGACGAGGGAAGTCTATGAACAAAACAGTAAAATCTTTTTTACAGGGTATTAATAAGATCAATACTTAAAATCTGTAGGAATTTCAAGAAAAAAAACCACTGCATAATTTCTTTCTAGGATTTTTGAAATTTAAAAACCCAAGTATTTCCCATTGAAACCTATAATAAACACCTCAAATGTTTGTAATTCCCCAACTGAAAACCAAACGGTAAATCTTAATTTCTCTCTGGCTATGTTTTCCTGATGTATTAAAGACAATTCTGGGGAAGTATGGAGAAAATATCACTGGAATTTAAAATCCTGCTGAATAGGTACAAGTACCTTTAACTCACCATAAGGTCTTTCGCAGATCACCTTCTGGAGAGAGAGCTCACATACTGATTCAACTAGGCGCCATCTGGCCCCAGCTATGTAGTCATCCGTCGTGAGAAAGATGCAGTCCCTTTGGACCTCTGAAATTATTAATGTTGTGCTTGATTTAATTATAAGTCATATGCAAAAGTTGTAAAGTTTTATTCTAAAAATGTATGAATTAAATCAGTATTTGAAAACTATAAGCGAGGAGTCACTGAAACCCCATACCCGATACGGCATTGTATGCACTGCTGATTGCTTTTTTTTTTTCTTTTTTTTAAGATATCCTTCATCAACATATATGTTGTACTGAAATCTGCTTATTTAAACTGAATTGAGCCAAAAATTACTTGATTATCGGAGAAGAACAGGATGATCATAGCACTGATTAGTGAAAAATCACCATTAGGTATGGGCATTAATTTTTAAGTTTGTAGTTGAATAGCTTGATACTAACAGAAAAATACTCTTAAACAGATAGATAGGAAAGTGATGTAGGAGAAATCAGTCATGCAAAGCAAAATCACCAAAAAGTGCGAAATCCTACAAAGTAGGAAAAATGACATCTCTGTTTGTGTTAGAGAGGTAGAGTTTAAAAACGGATAATCTTTAAGCCAGATTAACATACCTGGCGCGGTGCTGTAAAAGGCGAAGGCACTGTAGTAACCGCAGTTTTGATCTGGATCTTCTTTGCACTGAGTTCTGCACTTATCAAAATGATTATTGTATCCCAGAGCATTGTGGAGAATCTTGGTCTTAATGACGTTACAGCAAGCACACCTTCCAGTCTATTAAAAAAGATAAACATTATTTCTATAAGCCCATCCCACATTGGACATATGCTAGGGTGGGACAAAATGATTGTATACATGCTCCTTATTTCCAAGAGTTGGGGTTATAGTAGGGGCTCTTGTGTCCAAAAATAGGCTATTTTACAAAATCCATGTTAATTTATATCTGTAGTGGTTTTCATCATCTACAGACCTTGAGGTTTCAGAAAAGTTTTGGTGTGAATTTTTCTATGATGGTTCAAGGTCATTTCAAGGTCATTTCAAGGTCAAAGGTCAAATTCTAAAAAGAATCATAAATACAACCATATTTTGGCCATAACTTCCTTAATATGCAAGTTAGCAACACAAATGAGATGTCACACTGATGCCTTCTGAGAGCTTTAAAAACTTAATGATTGAAATTGGTTGCCCTAGTTACTCGCTTGCCATGGTAACCAGAAAAGGCCTAAAATTTTAACAAAATATCAGTTACTAGTTGGTTTCTGTTACCATAGCAACCACAAATATAAAGGTATAGCACTTAAGAAAAGACTTATATGAAAGGTATACGTCCTTCCTTTGTGAAAAGTGAGAATCTGATGACATAATATGAATAAAATGTATAAAATGGTTGGTTTCCATGGAAACCAACTAAAATATAGCCAAGTTTTAAAGTTACTATATTTTGGCCATAACTTCCTTAAAGCAAACCACAACGCAAATCAGTTATATATTGTCAAATAAAATTTTCAGTGAACTTTGTTTGTTTACAAACCATGTATGATCATGCTTCATCTGATAACAGAATGGCATGCAAAATTCTATTCAAAAACAGATTTAGACTGTCATGAATACTCATTTTCTGACTTGTTTTGGTCTGTTGTGTGGTCCACACAAATACCTAGATTGTTTACCCAAAAACTGATGACATCATCAAAATGGCATTTCCGGAATCCCCCCTGCATTTTCACTCTGCTAGCAGAGTCTCTAATGAGTATTATTTTGGGTGGAGAATAATGTGGGAATTGAGAGGAGGCAAACATGGATGAGCCTGGCTCAGTACAGAAAGGAAAGGGGAGGAATTGACCTATTGACCCTGAAGATGACATCACTGATTATGGGGCAGTTGGGTCACGTGGGGGGATTCCCCAACAAGTTGATTGCAGACCAGAAAACAAAAACAAACAGATCCTCTTTCCAAGGATCATAATTATCGACTTCTAGCCACCAATATCTGATTTTAACTGGCAATATGATTTATATGAGTGTAGTTGAAGATGTCAGGATCGATTTTGAAAATTTAAAAAATTTACTAAATTTTGATAATTTTGCGTTGTGGTTTGCTTTAATATGCAAGATAGAATCACAAATGAGATGTAAAACCGATGCATTCTGAGAGTTTTATAAGTTTAAGGATTGAAATTGGTTGCCCTAGTTACTCGGTTGCCATGGTAACCAGAAAAGGCCTAAAATTACTGAAAAAGCAAGAACTATGATTTTCTACATCTTCAAGGACTGCTTTAACATTATGATTTCTTAAATTTCATCAGTTGACAGATTTGTTGGTTTGCCAGCCAATCAAATTGCTGCATTTCAGGGCAAAGTACAGGTGGACATTATAGGCTAGGCTGACGGGCTTTAACATAGGTTCCTATTGGTAAAATGCCAAAAGCATAAAGCTACATTTTACCAAATTTAGAAGAAATCTGTCGCCAAATTGCTTTGGCCAATTTTATATTCTATGATTATCTTCAAGAAATGAGCATCGAGGCAATTTTGAAAATATATCATAGTAATCCTTAGTGTTGATGTAAACTGGGATGAGATGGTTCTAAGTGCTAGAGGACTATCCAATGATATAGAGAAGGACCCTCAAAGCTGACTCTGAGTTAAACGGACAATACAATTTAATAGACAAACCAAATGGCCCTGTAATTGTCCTTTGAACCAAGACTCAACTGTGTTATTTTGTAGGTTAACCGAAGAGGCGAACAGGTCACTGATCTTAACCATACTTTTTTTTGTTCACCATACATTTTTCTGTTGTGTTGGTTTTTTAATTAAGATATTTTGTTAGCTAGGCACCTAAAATTCAGCTATTCTGCTGTTTATCCATGCCAGAGACCTTGTATGTATATATAGGATATATCGAGACTGGAAAGCCAGTGCAAAACCTGTTATGTGCTACAGGCCTGCCACCTGGTCTGTGGTTGGACAAAATTCAGATTGACCATTATGTCCATGGTAAAATTAGCCACTGTGGTGCCAAGGGCTATTCCAAAATCACATTTTAATGACCAGACCCTGGTCATAGTTGATCAAACCAGCCACCAGGGGAATGGTTACATAGGCCCACAGAGAAGCTTTCCAGTCTTGATATATCCTATAATATATATACATACAAGATCTCTGCCCATGCATCTTGCTGTGGTGTACTGCCATCTATTGCTGAGACCAGTTTTCCTGGGGTTGCCCCCTACCTTAATTAATCCCAATTGGAATCTGGGATCCTTTTGTGGATAAGGACCCACGGCCTTTAGAAAGTTGTGGACCACTCCAGGAGTAAGATGCATGAATCATTCCTGGACATAATCAATTACTCAAATTTGGCCAAAAGGTGCATGAATACAATCAAACAGGGATTCATGTCTGAACAAATTTCCCAATGAATGTTGCGCAAGAAAATTGCCTTGTGTGAATTGGGCATCACAGTTGTGTCTAATGGAAATCTAACAACACTTACTGAGATGGCAGCAAATTTGAAGCCCTTGTCCAGGCAATACGACCTGCAGGTTCTTGGTGAATTGCCATAGATACTGACCTCAGTGCTAAGATGGTAGAAGCTTGTAGCATCTATTTCTGAATTTTCGCTACATCCAATGTAGGTAGGCATCCTTTGGTGGGCTGATTCTGTGTATGGACAATGTGGATACTATGTCTCCTTAGCAGCCTATAGGGCCTAAGTCATTTAATTTACAAGGAAATCTAAGTATGTCTAGAATTATTATGACCATTTCCAAATTTTATTATTGTAGGTAAACCTCAAACAAACTAAATCAGTGTTGATTGGTAGCTACTTATATGAGAATATGATTTTCTATTACTACGTTAATCCTCAAAAGCTCGGACCTTGACAACTCGATATCTCTGAACACTCATTCAATTAGATTCATCACACAAGTAGTTAATTTCATCCCTATACCTTCAGTGCTGTCCTGCCCTCTTAAAAGGGGGTGAATAGAAGATTTGATTTAGGCCCAGAGGGCAATTATGCCTATCTCGGTCTGTCTGCTAATGTCAATTTTTGTGTTGTCAGTAAAGATTTACAAAATTACTGTGTAATTGATATAGAATAAATCAAGTACAGACTGCGGGTGCATCATCAATTGTTATTGCCCAGTTTGCACATATCTATGGCTCAGACTAAAGCCTTCAATGGTGTGTGCAAACCAGGGTAATAACAGTTCCTTTGTGCCCCCTTGGTCTGAACTAAGTATATATACTACACATAAGATAATCTGTACATTTCATACAATAAAATAAAAATTAACTGGATAAAGCTTTATAATTATGAAAGGAATTACCTTTGAGAATGAATATTTCCACCTCTGGACCTCTCTTGGCCAAAGGTTGTGAGCAGAATTCTGTCATTGGATAACAACTGAAACACAAAATGAAGATTGTTTTTGAAAAAGCACATCATTTTCAGTGATCTCTCAGATATCATAAACAAGACTCCCCTGCTTGTTCCTGCTTGTCATGTTGCCAGCAGGTTTTCTAATATTCATCGCCCAAGTGGAGACACAAGGCTGTATTACACTATGCATCGGCTGGTTCACATTGGGGCTGTTTTATTCGCGTTTTTGCCCATGCAAATAGCAAACGTGAATCTGGAAACCCAACACATAGGGTAATATAGAAAAAAAGGTTTCAGCAGGCAATCGCGTTGGGTCCCGTTGATCCAAAGTGACTCAACGCAACCTAAAGCAACCATAAAATGCGTAGTTTAATATAGTTTGTGTTGGTTACAATGCGACCCAACGTGTAGAGTAATACAGCCCTAATATCAGAGACCTTGTATGTATGTATAGGATATATCGAGACTGGAAAGCCAGGGGAAAACCTGTTATGCACTACAGGCCTGCCACCTGGCCCTTGGTAGGACTAGATTTGGATTGACCATTATGTCAATGTTAAAAATAGCCAGTGTGTTGCCACTGGCTATTCCACAATTACATTGGTAATGACCAGACCCTGGTCATAGTTGATCCTACCAGCCACCAGGGGAATGGGCACATAGGCCCAAAGAGAAGCTTTCCAGTCTCTATATATCCTATATGTACATACAAGGTCTCTGCTAATATGACCCTAACATGAACCCTTCGCATTGAGCAACATCACCCAACGTGTATGCAGACCCGACACATAGTATAATTACGGCCACACTTTTAAGCTACTCAGATCGCATAACCAAATGCTCACAACACAGGAGAAACAGCAGAGGTTTGGCAAAGTCTCACTGTTATATGCGAAATTCAGCATCAATTCTCACCCATTTCTAATAATTCCACCAAAATCGGTTCAGTAGAACAGCCACAAATCAACAGGGGGACCCATCGCAACAGCGACATCTTTGTTGCGAGAGTGGGTGGACAACCCTCGCAACAGCGGGACCCGTTGTGCAACGTGGCACAGTGGCCCGTTGCACAATAGAATTTCGTTGTTAGGATAAAACAACGAAAGCACAACGAACTTTTGCTTAACAACGAAATGTTTCGTTGTTACGAAAATAATCCACTGTTACTTAAATAGTGAAAATCTCTGGTTATAATGGATGGAATTGAATTCTGTAAATTGATATAAAAAGAGAAGAAATGAGAGAGAAACCAATAAAAGTTACAACTCTCTGAGAGCATTCTAAATATAGAAACAAAATTGTTAAAAAAACTTTCGTTGTTACGAAAATAACTGCAAATAATTTATTAAGCAACAACGAACTATTTCATTGCTTACAATATTTTCGTTGTTACGAAACCCATTGTGCAACGGGCCACTGGTGCCATTAAACCTACCCGACAAACAAACAAACAAAAACTCACGTGCCGGGTGAACAGGTGCCACCCTCTGTAAGACAGTAGATAAAGAGGAAGCAGGCAGTGTAGGCGCGACATCTAGCAGCACATTCTGCCACCGTGACATCAGGGAAAGTAGAGATATAGTAGTACCGATTACTGCACTCCCCGTCAATGACGTAGAAGCCTTGGGTTGGAGAGTCAGCTGTGGAAGAATTGCATTCTTTGAGTCAGTAGTCTGGTCCCGATGGCATGTAATTTCTTAATGTTGATATCTACATAGCCTTAATTATTACGATTTTTCTTTTTTTTTTTTTTTTTTTTTTTTTTTTTTCTTTTTTTTTTTATTAATCAACTTCACGTACATAGTCCATGTTCTTCCAGTTGAGGGGAAAAGGGGTATGAATATGAGATGGATGTGAGATAAAAGTAATGAACAATAGATGAGTAAGGTGAAAACAATTAGAATACAAAAAAAGAACAGTCGAAACATAATATATACAAGGGTCAGTGGAGGTTTCCAGCATAATACATTATCCAATTATATGTCAAGCAGCCTGGTCAGTTCGGGGAGTCGCAACATGTTCTTAAATTTGACCTTTGTGGTGGCATGCTGGGTATCCTCACTAAGCATCTCCCATAGTTTCGCACCACGATATAGTGGGCTATTCTGCACCTTAGTCAGTCTTGTGAATGGAGTTTTAAATTTGATTCTTATGGTAAAATTCTAGACCCAGAGAGGGTTTACATAATGGGGCCCCTTCTCAGTCCATCCCAGTAGGCCTAGTCAATCACATAAGTTCTATTCCATTAATTTCATTCTTTCGTTACTATCATAGACTGTTTTGTTAAACGAATTTAAGAACCTCATTGCACAGAGTTGAGTAAACCCAAATCTCCACATAGGCCCTATGCCGTTATAACTAGTCTTCAATTTCAGCAAATTTCTATTTTATAGCCTATCTGTTAACCCAAATAATACAATGCTTTTGTTACCATCGTCTTAATTGCATGTTTCTAGGGTCTTATCAGAAGCACCCCGGCCACGTCTCAATACCAACAAAAGAAACATAAAATTAATCAAAAATTATAACACCGAGTATATAATATAGTTAAATACATCGGTATACTTTGTCTTTGTGATAACCCACCTATAACATTCAGGGTTAATGCGTTTGCATCTGATTTGAACGACGTACATGGCTCATTCAAAAGGTCACATTCGCTTGCTCGGTCACCCTAAAGAACAAAAAAAACCATAGATTTGTAGTTTTTTTTTAATTATTGAACTATTCTGTTTCACAATACAGTGCTCTTCCAACAGAGATTATGATGTTGGTTTATACATATATATACAAAGGTGAATAAGTAATAATGATGACAATGTTTAGGTGAAAGAATGACTCAAATTATTTACCGTATGATAATGATAATCTCCAATGTCAACACACACATTTTCCCAGGTTGGAATAATCCTACCCAGATGTTTTATCTTGCAATTAATTTCAATGCAGTGATATATCAGAAACTGATTGAGAAAGGAATAATCCTAATCCTTAGTTCCATGAATATCTAGATAGCTCCAGCTTTTAACAGTAATAAATTTCACTACAATGATATACCAGAAACTAATTGGGAAAGGAATAATCCTAATCCCTAGTTCCATGAATATCCTGAGAGGTCCAACTTTTTAATAGCTAATTTAAACAAGTGTGTCAAATCAATTGTTTGGATATCCTGAGTCAGGTTTCCCCATAGTCTACAACCATGATAATAGGGGCTGTTTATAACTTTACCTTTCTTTGTAAATGGCATTTTGAAATTAATATTATCGTTATTCCGTAGAATACGGTCCAGACAGGCAAAATTTATATAGTCATTATGTTGTTTACATGTGAACATGTAATGAAGTAGAAACCTTTTGTGCCTATTTATAAGGGTCTCTAGTCTGAGTTCCTTTTCAAGTTCATCTAAAATAGCTTTATCCACATGTCCATGCAACATTATAATGATTTTTATAGCCCGATATTGCATTTTTTGTATTTTGTCAACATTACTGGCACGTGTACTATCGAAAATGACACAAAGATAGTCAAGTATTGGTAAAATAGTCTGCTTATAAACAAGTACCCCCAAACATGTATCATTTGCATACTTCAAGCACTTGTAGTAAATATGTATATCGACACATAGATATAATTACACATATCACATATATAAAGAGGTAGAGCAAGAATTTGAAATGGGTCCGTATCTATACCGCACTCGGGAGTTTATGTTTGCGCATGCGTGTTCCTTTCCCGCCACTACCAGTCGGGGGTCAAGCACAACTCCCAGCCAATGAGGAGTGATCCTTTGTACCACGTGATACAATATGGCCGCGCCCAGTGCGAAACTCCCGAGTGTGGTATAACTTGTATCTATAACTTACCTATAACTTATATTTAGGACTGAAGCTAGTTTTTAGGGAGTTACAAAAACCAAGACAACCAGGTTTGACTGGCTTAGTAACATTTTTGAGACACTTTTAGGACTCTATCTGACAAGCAAAGAAAAACCTTTCTAATCAAATAATTATAATGGAGTCTTGATGCCTATTAAAAACTTATACACATTGTATCTACAAAAATAGGGTATGGATAAACATTGATATTTCAAAGTAAGCAAAACACACCTTCAGTTGCTGGTCCAGGAATTTGGAAAAGGTTGCTCTATGTATAGGCTAATTACAAAAGGTTGTGTATTTAAGTACTGTTGTATACACACACATAACATTTTCCCCTCTTTGGGTGTAGTTTACGCGACAACCAATTACGAAAGGAGAAGGGGCACGACTCCCAGGGGGGGGGGGCATTCACTCTTTGAATATGGGTACCAACTGTGAAACTGCAGTCCCCCTTTTTGGTCATAGGAATAATCTGACAGCCACCCATTTATAGGCTATGTCAAGGACAGCTCCTCCAAAAAATGCATTTGCTAGAGCCCAACCTTTTTGGGGACAGGTTTCTCTAACAGCCCCCCACCCCCTTTTAAGGTTATATCAAGGACAGCCCCTCCAAAAAAGTATTCGTTTAAAGATCATTTTGATATCTGAACTTAATTTGTCTATGAAGTAGCTGAATTGCATACAGTAAACTATTAATATAGTATAAAAGATAATATATCATTGACAGTTCCCAAAAGATGGTCTGATTATTTGACAGCCCCACTTTTTTTTTAGCCAAATTGGCAATTCACAGCTACAGTCCCCAGAGGTTCGGTCGCCATGAATAAGACCTTAGTTGGCAAAATGGCATAAAGCATCCATTACTCACTCACTCACTCCCAGAGGTTCCTAGACTTCCTAGATAAATTGTGGATACTAACTGCACACTGCCATTAGGTAATTGTGGCACAGTGGGCAGAGTTTTTGTATGGTTATGGTCAGTGCTTGTTTTGCTCTTCATTTTTTTATATTCAGAGAAGATTTCCACAATCATTTCTTCCATTTCTTTACAAATATTGTTCCCTCAAAAAAAACAACAAAAAAAACAAAAAAACTGAGATTTGTTCGCAATCAGCAAGCTGTGACACTTTCCATTTTGGTCCACTTGTAATTTCTTTTTATTTCCATCTAAGTTTTATGAAATTATGGTATATAATAATGTACAAGAAAACAATCCTCAGTAGGCTTCAGAACAATGACTGCTTTCAGCCTGACGGCTTCGGGCAATACCCATCTGGTAGTCAGGGTTGTACTTTCAACCTCTAAAAGCTTTCTCTCAATAGTGCCCACCTTGCTTCACTGTGTAAAATGTTTTTCTCCTTATTTTGTGAATTCTGAATGGATATCTATGATTATTGTTTTTGATGTCAGGTAAAGTAAGGGAGTCTGATTAAATGGACATAGTGATAGAGCCATCTATTTGAGAGAAAAATAATTGAGAATTTTGGGGTAAACTGTATGAGACTAGTCAAAATGTGTACATAGGCAAGACATTGTGATACTGCCCACTTTGCTCCACTGGCAATTTCCTTTCTTTTTTCCTTATAAGTTACAAACTAAATATGGTATATAATATAAAGAAAACTACCCTCGGTTGGCAGTACAACCCTCAATACTTGGTTGGATGTCAGAAAAATTATGGCCCTCAGCCTAACAGCCTCGAGCAGTAATTTTTTACACCCACCTTGTAATCAGGGTGGTTTTGTCAACCTCTGTATGTTTTCCTATGATACTGACCTTGAAGTAGTGTGTTAGTGAGGAGCAGTTTTCATGGTTGAAGCAGGCATGTTGACACTCAGAGAGAGCTCCTCTGATGGACTTGACCACTGAGTTCCCCTCACACTGGCCATCATGGGGCTCCAGGCCCAACCCTGAAAAGCAAGTTTTGCATTATAAAAGTATACAATGTGTTTTTGATATACACCTATATATAATAGGTATTATTTAGGCAGCCATAAAGGGTCATAACCAAATTCAACCTGAAGGGCAATATGAAAGTAATTCTGTCAGTAGAAAATAGTTCCATTCCCAGGCAAATAGTGACCCAACAAGCATGTTCTATGACCATATATTTTTGGTTAGTGTGTAACCTGCCCATCTTTCACATAACAGTTACATTATTTTAGGTAAAGTTGAGACTTACTAAAAAAGAAAATCATGATAACATTGTATCTTAGTGAAGTTGAGACCTTAATAATAAAGAAGGTTATAATAACGTTATTATGAAGTGAAAGAACCTTACAAGCTTGAATGTTACAAGAATGTCACAGTGTGATGTCTCAATGTTAGGTTCTAAAGACGTTTTTGGGTGCCATCAAAATAATGTAACAAGAACTAAAGCAGCACTAAATAGAACCTTATAATAACGTTAGTATGACGTAATATTCTTGCTTAGGTTAGGTCTGCTTGCCTAAGCTTCAAAAGTATAATATACTTATTATGTTTGTATTGTGCCAGCGTATGATACCTATATCCAACTATTGGGTTGATAACCAATCTAATGATAATAAAAAGCTAGTTCCTTCAGTAAAGAAAAGTCCTACTATATTTCAGTTGGCTTTACACCAATGATGCACTATGATTTGTGCCAGGGTATGATATATAACCAACTAGTGTGGGGCGATAGTTGTATCAACTTACAGTATCGGGGATATCACACTTTAGGGCCTTGCCCTAGGCTGATATCCTTGAGACACCTTTGATTAAAATCCCATGGGGCCTTCCATTAAGTACGTACGCAAATTTTAGACCCCCCATCCCCCCTTGGACCAAAGTACGCATTGGAATTATACAGGAACGTACGCAAATTTTAAAAAATCTCAGACCCCCCCACCCCCCCTTGCTGCGTACGTACTTAATGGAAGGCCCCCATCTTGGACTAATATGTTAGACTTGGCTTACACCCTTTACTATAACCATGTTGACAGCTCTGAACAGCATGTCAATTATCTTTATGTATCTTCTATTAATTTCTAATGCACATTTTCCAAAATGCCATACCCCCACTCCCAACCCTTGAGCTAGAGTACGCAGTGGATGCACATTTAAAACGAATTCATTACTCCCCTCTCCACTCCTTTTTTGCAAATACTGCATTGAACACCCTATTTCAGATGGTTTGTAAAGATGTAAAAGAATTGGTTGGTTGGTTGGTTATTGGTTGCTTTATGCCCTAATTAACAGCCAGGGTCATATCAAGGGCGGTGATGGTGATCGAATCTATGAGAAGGTAGAGACTATACCCCTACACTTTTACCGAGGCAGGTGTTCTTTAATGTGCATGGTCCCATAGACAGGGCCACACACACAACAGCCAGTGGTCTACTAGAGACCTTTGATATCCCAGTTGTTGTCACTGGGAGACATGCAGAGGGAAGCAGTGGCCAGCTCAGCCGGGAATTGAACCTCGGCCGCCCACGCAGCAGACGGATACCCTAACCACTACACCACCCCACACGCCTGTGTAAAAGAATTGTATACAATATATTACCTGTTTCTCCAAAGACCTGTAGTTCCATTACTCCATACCCACTTGATCCATACACCGACTTAATGACCAGCTTGACCCAGGTGGTGTTGCGTGGCTGGGAAAGGGGTATATCATCCCACCCTCTGGTGCCTTCCGAACTCTCGCGAGGTTTGAGTGAGACCTACAGATGTAATGACATAAAGTAAATAATGTAAAGGCTACATTCGTTTATGAGTTCAAAGTGTGGAGAATATATCCAACTCTACGCCTGACGTGTGGACAAATGTTGTTAAAGATTTATTAAAATGAATAAATGAAGTGACATGATCAACATGTTTCGACTGGTCAAAGTCTTCTTCAGGATCTAATGGCTGCAGCATGAATTCAGTTTATATAGTGAATAATCAACAGTGTTGATAGTTGAATGCAGAAATATGTATAATTCTAACAGTGGATATCCACAGTGTATACTTATGAAAAGTCATTTGGTAGATTTTAAAGCTCACTTTGTATTTTATTTGTTTTTATAATTTTACTATTAGGATCACTTAGAGATCATCAAGAAAATCTATTGAAATAACGTTTAAATAGTCTTTTGTCCTGGAATAAAATACAAATTCAAAATTCAACAAACAAACGTTAAATCCGGTACTCCTGGATGAATAAGTCAAACAATTTCACAGTAATATAATTACAGGTGAAAGTCTGGGTGTTGAACCCGGGTCTTTTATGAGTTGTGTGATTGTTGGGTGTAATTCTTGAGGAGAATGAATGCCAAAGAGTGCAAGGTGGAAACAAGTAAAAAGCTTATTTTGGGTTTTGTATTGAGCCAAAATAAGACCTACTGCAAGCCCTTTCCTTTGGGATTTGTATGGGTTACTCACATGGCTAGATACAGAAGTATTGATAGAATTGTAAAACCCATACATTTGCAACAGAACACGATAAATATGCATAGAATTTAAATGGGAATCCGAGTGATTGTACAACAAAAAACACATGAAAAGATGATTTTATGCTTTCAACCCCCGCCCCTCCCAATCAATAAAACTCGCACAACAAGCAGACATGATGTATGTTGGATTACCAAATATATAAAGTTCATCTCTGTAATTCTCAGTTTTCGTTTGATAGGGCGGACATAGGTGTAGTACACAAAATGGATATCTAATTTGCTTTTAAAACAGTTTGTTAGAAACACAAATGATTAAAACTAGAAGAGTAATGATTAAGATATTCATTATCATTACGTACAAAGAATCTTTGTACAGCAAAACATAAACAATACAATCTACTTGTATATCAAACTATTTGCTTACGTCAAGCATCGAGCCATCAGAGAAGTGAAAAGTTACATCTCTAAAGCCGCCGTCACCTTTGGGAGGTTGTAGGATGACTATCCGGTGAACCAGATAGGTGAAGGCAAAATCAATCTGAAACATACAAACATGGCAGTAATATAAAGCCTGCATTCCACTTACCTTGTACCAAAAGTGTGCTTGCGGTTTCCTGCCTATATGCCTTTGCTGTGTGAGATACTTAATTGAATATAATAATATTATATCCCTTAAGTTTACCAACATATTGCAGGGGCAGACATAGAGTTATGCATCCAAAGGGGGGGGGGACACTCCTATGTAAAAGAGTCACATTAACATTCAGATTTGTATAAATGAGCAAACGTAGGTCAATAAGAATAACCTCCCTCGGTCGGTGGGGGGGGGGGGGGGGGCGGCGGCAACCACTGACAAATTGTTCCCCCTCCCCGCTCCACACCACTGGGGCGGCCACTGGGGCGGCAAAGATGGCGATTACCAATTTATACTATATTTTTCCACTTTATGAGTCACAGCTGACATATGAATTGGCAGCACCCACTTTTGAGATAATTTCATGACCTTTTGTGTCAGATCTTGAGCATCACCATAGAAACACGCCATGAGCGCTCATTATCGGACATACCTTTATACTTTCTGTATGTGCTGTATGTGTGGTGTAAATGTGCAGCAATAGATATAAAGTACCGACCAAGGGGCACAAAGTAATTGTTATTGTCCTAGTTTGCGCATACTATTGAGGGCTTTAATTTGGCCTGCGACATAGGTTTGTGCCCAAGATCTGACACATGCGCATGTTTCATGTTTATTTCTAATCAAATTGAAGAAAATATTCTCAGTAGTCGAAATAGCCTAGTGGAGTCAATGGTTGTACAAAGGAAAGATTAACGACTGTATTATGCTTTTTTCATGACGTATGATAGCGGCGTCTTCTACGAGACTCTGTGCAACCATGTACAACACGGCTGCCAGTTTTAGCCGTCTTTGCAACGTCATTCATAAACAAAGAGGTGGTGACGTCATGAAAACAGCAAAAACTGACGGCCTTGTCATATCTGGTTGCACAGAGTCTCATAGACGGCGCCACTATCAAGGATGTCACAAAAATGCCATAGGCGACAGTCAGACTTGACCATCTTTGTGTAGCTATAATATTTTTGTTGGAATACAGTCTTAACTGACCTGTAGGTAAGCGCCCACTGCCGGGAGGTTCATGAACCACCCTGAGGCTGGGGCGCCGTCCTGACTCTTGGTGCAGGGCCCGTCCCCCCTGGAGGGGCTGGAGGAACAGGTAGAGCCCAGCGTCTGCAGGGCCACATTTAGCAGGCGCCCTGAACAACAAATTTCATCTAATAAATTTTGTATTGTAATTTTTTCATTTTCAATTTTTGAATTATGATGTTGATATCAATTTACTAATGTATATTATACCTATATGACTCTGTTGGAAGATCTTGTATTGTATAGGAAACAGAAAAAAAAAATTCAATGCCCAAATATCTCAACGTGGATACATGTTCTTCTAGCCATTTGGTCATAAAGATGTGTTTAACAAAGTTTAACGAAGAATAATGTAGGAAAATAAGAAAATGATACAGTAGATAATATGTGTATTACCTGCAAAAGAGGGTGGATGTTGGTCTAGAAATTATCCAAAAATACATAGATTATCAATCAATGGATCCCCCCCTCTAAGTAGGCTAGCGGACCCTTTCAAATATAGTTTTTCTTTGACAAAATATACTGTAAAGTACATCCCAGTACCTATGATAAATGGCCTCCCTTAGGCTAGCTGACCCATAGCAATATTTTTTTCTTCCCAATAATTACAAAATCTAATACTATAAATTGTATCCCTGTACCTGTGATAGAAGTATCCTTATAGCGGTCAGCCCCTACCCCTGACTGACTGACACACACGTCCCCCTCTCCCACCTCCTCCAGGGTGAGACGCTCACTGTCAGGGTCGTCCAGCTCCAGGGGCCAGCCCCACAGGAAGGTGGTGTTACACAGGAAGTCTATGTCAGACTTCTGCACACCTTTTTTTCACTTTTTTTAATACCCAAATATCTTCAGGTGAATAGATGTTCTTTTGGTGATAAAGGAGTGTTTATGGGAACAAAGAATAATGTTGGAAAATAAGAAAATGATACAGTAGATAGTATGTGTTTTGCCTGCTAAAGGGGGTGGATGTGAGTTTAGGAATTATAAAAAAAAACAGATTGTCAATAAATGGCCTCCCTTAGTAGGCTAGCTGACCCTTAGCAATATCTTTTTCTTCGCAATAATAACAAAATCTAATACTGTAAAGTGTATCCCAGTACCTGTGATAGAAGTATCCTTATAGCGGTCAGCCCCTACCCCTGACTGACTGACCCACACGTCCCCTTCTCCCACCTCCTCCAGGGCGAGACGCTCACTGTCAGGGTCGTCCAGCTCCAGGGGCCAGCCCCACAGGAAGGTAGTGTTACACAGAAGGTCTATGTCAGACTCCTGCACTCCTCCAGGGGAAGGGAACTCCAGAACCTTGTAGCGGGACCCTATGGACAAGAGGAAATGAGATTTTATATTAATGACAACCCAGACTAAAATAAATGACACCCAGACTGGCAAGTAATTTCCTAGAAATAATAAACCTGTAGAAAAACTTTGTGGCTTTCAATCTGAAGGTTTCGAGAGGGATCAAGGATCAGCTTGTTTAGAAGTATACCTAATATGATATTCAAATGAAACAAAATCAAGTATGCTTAAGGTCAGAGGACTGAATATCTTAATGAAATACTTTTTATTATGGGAAGTGCATCTCGAAGAGAATTAGCAGTAATTCAACCTGAGAGTCAACAATGTATCTTAGAAAGGACCTACATGTATTGCAAAACGTAGTCACGTGGTCACTTTTTGGTGATCAGTGAGACTATTTTTAATAAAACTATATTTCACATGCTTGAGATTGTAGATTGATCACCAATATGGCAGCCAGCCCATTATGAACAGTTGTGACGTCATCTGCACAACGTCTATACTCCGTAAGCGGGTTTGGGCCATCTGTATGTACGAGGCAACAAGGGACCGGAAGTTGGGGGGAACATTCTGCAGTGAGCGTCTTTTTTCAGACGCGAATGACGCAAGTTTCTCGATGTCGCAGAGCGTCATTCTTGCCTCGAAGATACAGATGACCCAAACCCGTATGCTCGGTATATCAAAGCAATCATTGGCAACTTTGGCAACACTTCACTGCATGAAATTAGACCTTTAATTTTGTAAATGGAGCCATTGAGGTTCATTAAAGGCATAGGATTTGTCATCTTTCCAATACCTTTGCAAGATCTTTGATGAATTTTAAAAGTCACCTGAAAAAGTTTTGGAAAGGTCTTGTAAAGATGACCTTTCCATAACCTTTAGCACACCTCAATGGCTCCATTTTCAGAAATTTAAAGGTCTTAAAATGTATTTTTTTTGTACAGTGTTAACAACAAACCTGGTTGTGCCAAGACCTCCACCTCACAGAATTGTAGGACATCCATCCTTCCGGGCAAACTGTCTTTGTGTAGGACCACCACCTGACCCAGGAGGGGTATCCTACAGGAGTACACCTCCCTGAGCCTGGGGCCCTTCTCCAGTACCTGGCTACACCTGGCCAGTAGGTTGGAACCCCTGTCCCCAGACTCCAGGGCCTGGATGACCTGGGTGGCTGAGGTGTCCAGTGCTACTGAGATGAGGGTGTCTATAAGGCGGTCAGCTGTGTATGGAGACAAATGGGGGAAAATTGTTATTGACAAGGAATAAGCCCATCCCATTTTACACTAGAGTTATAGTTTACCATGAAATATTTTCAAAATTGATTCAATGCTTTTTCCATGAAGACATTTGCATGAATACAAGATTAACCAAAGGACTTTGGTTGAGAAATTTCTTCCTAGAATTACAAAATGCAGCTTTATAGACGTTGTGCAGGTGACGTCATAACTGCCCATTATGGCCTGGCCGCCATATTGGTGATCAATATAAAACCATTAATATTTACCTTTCTAAAGTATTCATCATTTATTTTTCTGGTACTGTGAGTTGAAAAAGTCTCACTGAATAGTACTAATCTATAATCATCATTTAGAAGTCATAGATTTCTATTTATGCCACAACCATGTGCTTTTGATCACCACGTGGTGATCACCAAAATATGGTCACGTGACCACGTCTGCACAAGGTCTATAATATAAAGCTGCATTTCATAATTCTAGGAACATATTATGTTGGCTTTTCCCCATAGGAACCAATGTGAAAGCCTCTCAGCCCAACCTACAATGTCCAACCCTATTTTTCCCTGAAATACAGTATTTTTGTTTGGCTGGCAAACCTGCAAATCTATTTATTAGTAGAAATGAATTATATAAAATTGATTTATTCATTAGAAAAAAAAGCTTTATACGTGAAATTTGTCTAACCCTTGTCCAATCCTGGAAATCCCCTATGGGAGACGGGCTTATTGCTTGAGCTTGAACCTGTATGGGTGGGTGTGGCAATACAAGTTTTCACAGTTAATAGTAAAACTTCTGTATTAACAAAGCTTATATTCAGAAAACAGTTAAAGGTGCTCACTTCCATGCTACCTCCCACCGCGAAACAAATACAAAATAAATTAATTTCATCACTATCAGAAGCACCTCTAGATTCAATGACAATTTCACACTTCTGTAGCTAGTGAAGAAGAAATCATGCATGTGAAAAATGTAAGCAACTACGTATTTTCATATTGTTATACCTAGTTCCAGGGCACATATATTTCTTCAAATATATTAAATCTGAAACACCTTTTTAGGGAGTTTTCTTATAGTAAACCTAAATAAAGGGAAGTGACTCAGTCACTAAAAGCCACAAAAGGCAATCATATTGATGGACAGCTTAGGTCCATTGGAAAGGTGTAAAAGCTACTCACAACAGCAATCCATTCTGTTAGTGATGACTACTCCCTCAATCCGGTAGGTGGCACCTAGGTCTACAGCCCACCAGGGGTTAGCCTCTTTCTGAGTTTGGGCAAATCCCCCAATAAGGGTTGGCCGGAGATCTCCATCTATAGCTTTTTCAGGGTAGCCCTCCCATGCCTGATCCACTGAGCTCTGGTAGACCGATCGGTTCAGTTGTACTTCACTGCCTATAAAATTAAAATGAATTGGAAGAGTGGTGTGATTATCATGTTGATCTAGAATAAATAGGCAAGGGTAGTGCCATGTCATTAATTCGAAGAAAAGTATATCAACATCATGGGGTATAATCAAGTTTTGCCCTGAAATGCAGCATTTTGATTGGCTGGCAAACTTGCAAATTTATTAGTTGGTAAAATTTAAGAAACTGTAACATTTTATGAGCACTTGGGAAGATTGAAAAATATAATCCTTACTTATTTCAGTAACCCCAATTCTAGGAAACAAAGATATCATATACAGTAATGTTGTCCAACCCTTGTCTAACCCAGCAATATACCTAATGTGTGATGGGCTTATTGGACGTGATTCAAATCTATGGATTAGTTTGATAGAATACTTACTCAATCCTTTAGTATACGTGAAGCCACCAGCGGGGAGAGACACCCGTTTAGTACAGAGCTTGGTGGCTGGGAAGCAACCATACCTTTGGGAAAGAATACCAAGAATGTAAACTTTTTGTAGAGTTGAATCTTTTTGTTAGGTTATACCAAATGAACTGATCCGTCATAGCTTTTTATGCATTACAATGCATGCAACTTAATAGGTTGGATATAAGGGACTTTTCAGGTACTTCTTTCAAGAGCTTAAAAGCTTCAGGCTCTCCTATGGCGCTGCCTTTACAGTACACTCAATGTCGCCCCAATAAGTTTCAATTTTTACGCGACAATATTGTCTGAACTGACTCAATTGCATACGCGACATTCAATATAGTTGTAAGTAGTATATAGAAATAGGAATTTGCAGCATGTCATCCACATTCAATATTCTATTTGCACAATGTCGTGTGATAAAGCCCTACTATTTACGCAACAAATTATGTGGCTATCATGTCTCATACATTGAAAGCCATTTAGGCCTACATGCGACATCGTCAACATTTTTTTGAAAGAATATGCGACAGTGTCTCCTGTATTGATTCTATAATTAATTCGACATAATTATTAGTAGTAAATGGAAATGGCAATTTGAAGATGGTCGCATCATATGAAAATGATCCACTGTATACGCAATTATATTAGTTGCACACTAAAATAGGATATTATAGCTTGTCGCCTTCATTGTATCGCTTATAAAGGCGACGTCGTGTATACACTGTCTCTAGTACAAACAACGCTGCATAGACGACGTCGCAAGTATTGTCGGTTTGCTATCCTCCAGGATAGTTCCTCCAAAGAAGAATATAAATGAGAATACAACATTTTTACGATTCTTTCTAAACCACCATAACCCAAATTGGGATATATATTCAAAAAGGTCATATATAGGCCTATATAATATTTACGATAGAAAAAAAACAACAACTTTTTCTTAACAAGGAAAATACTTGTAGGCGTGTGGGGTGGAGTAGTGGTTAGAGTGTCCGTCTGTTGCGCGGGCGGCCCGGGTTCAATCCTGGGCTGGGGTGGGCTGGCTGCTACCCCCCTCTACATGTCTCCCAGTGGCAACAACTGGGTTATCAAAGGCTCCTTGTGGGCCACCGGCTGTTGTGTGTAGGGCCCTGCCTATGGGACCCTGCACATTAAAGAACACCTGCCTCGGTAAAAGTGTAGGGGTATGGTCTCTATCTTCTCATAGATTCGATCATTCCATAGATACGATCATCAAGGACAGGATTGTCAAAATCATGTTCTCGCCGTGATATAACCTTAGATGTTGATACGGCGTAAAACACCAATAACCAACCAACCAACCAAATACTTGTTTCATAGATTTTCATACAAAAATATATCACTACCTGGATATGGAGAAAGCCGTGCAGCTTGGTTCGTTCAAACACTTTTGAAGGCAGTCACTTTGGGAGACCAGGCTCCCTCTGTCCACTAGATGGTCTATGTACAGATCTTCATCCTCACATACTCCGTCCATTCTCCAGAACGACCCAGGGGTTTCTGAGTAGCAACCAATCAGGGACCATGTTTATGCAACTAATTAGGCTAGTTATTTGTCACTAATTATTAGTGTGTTATGATTGGGATCCTCTAATTACTGATTAAATCAATTACAAAAATTACAAATTACACAAACAATCTAAGCTTATTTTTTCAATTAAATCATCAATGTTTATAACAAATCTAATAGTTTATCAAAACGCAGGTCATTACACACTGATTAGTTACCAATCAGAATGCCTTAGCTGATATTTCAATAACTGATATTGTTGCCATAAAATATCCTCGTTATAAGTACTTTCAAGCCGTCATAAACAAAATCCAAACACCAGAAATCCCTTATCTTACTGCATCTTATCAATCATTGTAACATTAACTGAAAACTAAGGGAAATTTGTTATGAATAAACAATCATATTTGAAAAAACAAGAATTATTGAATGAACTAACCGTCACATTCAATTCTAAACTCGGGTAGTTCCACTGCTGTGTATTTGCTGGCTGACATATAGACTGACCACACAGTGCTGATTTCGTACGGGAACAGTTCACCCACTGCAGCCTTCCCTCGGGCCATATAGTCAGATCCCACCTGGAATTTTTAAATGAAAGTTTTTATCAAATCCTTTTTTTATATGAAAATAAAGTTGGAATGTTTTTCATTGGATTCCAGTCTCCTAAATTGTGTACATAGAAGAATGTGTATACTGGCAAGTGGTAATTATAAAAAGTTAATGAGATGGTTGATGGTTGATGGAATAAAGTTATACTAGAGAACTCGCTCCGCAGGAGAACTCCGTCCTGGCGATCTCTATCCGCTGGAGAACTGGGTCCACTGGGGATGGCTAAGCTTTTATAATGGAAAACAAACTAAATATATGTCCCGCTCTTCTATTGTTCTCTAGAATTCATACCTAAACGGCTAACTCGTCCCTATTCCTAGTCTGTGGGTGGGAAACTGCCAAAATATATTAAGGTCTGAGTTTTCCGGAGGACCGAGATCTTCAGGACCGAGTTCTCCTGTGGACCGAGTTCTCCAGTTACCGAAATGAAGTACGGGTTAATTTGGGAGAATGTAACCTGTATCTTGGGTAAACTAACAGTTTACAGTAGCCAGAGCATGGCATTGTGAACATAGGGTTTTGTGTGGTGTAAATGAAGAGAAGACTTGAAGGCAGGAGATGTTGTTGATGTTAAATATATTTCTCTACAGAACCAGGAGTGTAGGCCAAAAGGCCTGTTTCTGCTAAGTTGTTACATGTTGTCTCTTCTGCTGCTGGACCCAGAGTGTCCTTTCAGCAGGGGTGCACTTCCCCACCTCACCTTTGGCCTCCGACCCAATTACATTAATTAGGCCAGGTGACCACTAGGGGGAGGGGGAGTGCTAACAAAGGTTCTGTATATCTAATAACCATAAACTCCATAATATAGTATGTACATATTTGACATATATTTTGTTTAATATTTAGAAAATTATGATGATAATATAATTCATATAATAGATTAGGTAAAAACTTGTAAGTATTAGAGGGAAGAAATGCCATGCCTAAACTTAGGTATGACAGCATCATAGGACAGAGCAGCGATCCCTGAGTCTTGAATCTGTGACCAAAATACTTAACCATGCATCACAATAATAATATAAATATATATATTGTATTATTCTATTTTGGGTATACTTACGTTCATCAGCCAGAGCATGTCATTATAGGATGCCACAGAGATGGTCCCTGATCCCTTAGCCTGTGCCCACCATGCCTGGTCGTTCATTAACTTAGGCTGTAAGATGTAGGCACCCTGACTGTTGGGAACTAGAGGGTCATCGTTTCCATGAGCCAACAGCGTCAAACAGACTGCAATTTTAACCAGATATTGACAGTTTAAAAGTTTGTCTTTTTTTTCTGTATCCTGCATTGGCGGGTTAAGAAGTTATGTTAATAACCATAATTATTATCTGCAAATTGAACAGCATATTATATTATCAGGTAAAGCATTTGTAATGGTATATGCCTCAAGTTAAATCGGGCATCATGATATTTCCATAACCTTTGCAATATCCATCTGATATCAAATTATTAGAAGTTAGGGTAATATCCTTATTCTATACAACTCATCTACCTTTGAAGTTATAACATGATGCATATCCTATCCATTTTCAACCCAATATTGACATGTTTGGAGGTTATTAGAGGCTTTATCTGATGCGATTTCAACCTGATTAATGATTATATACACCATAACATATATCACAGATTATCCATATTATTACAAACCTATTTTTATATATTTCCTAATATACGATTACAATCTATTATCTCTTAAATCAAGCCATAGTTGGATCAAACATATTTTTAAAAAAGTATAGGCCTATGAGTTTCATTGAATAATCACAAGCAGATGTATAGGAGAACCTAGACAAGCAGGCACCCTATTCAGGAATACAATCCTGAATTATGGGTACTTTTTGGCTGGAACAAACTTTGTTTTTTGTTCCATTCAGATAGGCAGCCTCAGAGGAGGCAGATTCAAAATAATGGGTAG
This sequence comes from Lepidonotus clava, assembly GCA_936440205.1. Classification (NCBI taxonomy): domain Eukaryota; kingdom Metazoa; phylum Annelida; class Polychaeta; order Phyllodocida; family Polynoidae; genus Lepidonotus; species Lepidonotus clava. Next base: position 16,199,497 of record OW387138.1, read on the forward strand.
CTTTCTGTGGTTTTAAACACTTGTTGTTCAGGCAAGGAGGCGAGTTGATATACAAAGAGGTGATAAATAAGCCCATCCCACATTGGGTACATCCCAGGGTTGGACAAGGGTTGGACAAAATAACTGTATAAGCCATCCTTGTCTCTTAGAGTTGGGATTACTGAAATAACCAAGAATTGTGTTTTTTTACATCCCCAAGTACTGATAAATTTTTATGATTTCCTAAATTTTACCAATTGGCAAATTTACAGGTTTGTCAGCCAATCAAAAGGGTGTATTTGGTATAAAACGGTTGGACATCATAGGTTGGGCTGACAGGCTTTAACATTGGTTCCTCTGGGAAAACATAGGCTACATTTTACTTATTGTAGGAGTAATTTGTCAACCAAATCACCATGGTTCATTTTGTTTTAAACTGTCTTTGGAGATTAAATCAGGAAGAAATTGCTTTGTAATTTCATAGTAAAATTTGATGTTGATATACGCTGGGATAGGCTTATTGCGCATAGAACTAAGAGTGGTCAGTCAAAAGGTCTTGGCATAGGGTAGTGGTGAGTGGTCATAGATGATACCCTGGGTTTGAACATGTATATACCAGGTATACAAACCTCCTACTGATTCAGCCATAGGAATGAGAAACAAAAACACCAAGGCCACGGTCATAGTTGATGACTTCATTCTAAGAGAGAGAACAAACAACTACGTAACATAAATTATATGGTCGATATAGATTGATATCAGCCTTTGGGATCAGACATGGTTCTATAAACTGTAAATTTAAATTTATAATTTGTAATTGTTTTGCTATATGTAAATTTATACAGCTGAAAGTGTAGGTAAAACAACATGGATTATGCATTATATCTTCTTTGAAATGAATATTATACAAGTAAGTTTGACTGGCTGAACAGGAACATGACATGGATAAAAAAGGAAAATAATCTAAACAGTGTGGAGTCTAAACAGAATGGGTAATGATAATTTCTTACAACGCATTAATCTTAAAAATTACCTAATAAGGACATATCATTGGGAACTATCACTACATTGCTATATAGGAATATTTTATATAGGAGTTACAGTTAAGCTATGGCATGTTTTAGATTTACTGATAATAAAAAAAGGATTTGTTTTAAGAACCAACAAAGGGTTGTAGATGAGGAAACACAATGTATCGGGCATCTGATCATAATTTCAATGATTATGTAACACTTATGTGAACGGAAACAACAAAATTAAATTTGTATGATTGCCTAAGCTAACTATTAGCATAGGTCATAGCCACGAGATGAATTAGTGTAATAAGTACCACGTATGTTTGAAAAACTTTATGTATGATAATTTGGAAAGTATGTGCCAGGTATTTCATCACGCCAAAATAAATGAACTGAATAATTGATAGGAAAATAGATAGAAAGGAATGTGATAATATTGGAAGAGTTTGGGATGTTCTTATAAGTTCTCATATGTTCTTATAAGTTCTTATATGTTCTTATAAGTTCGTATATATGTTCTTATAAGACTTACCTGAAGGATTGGTCGTCTTCATCTGATTTGAATGTTCCTTCACAGCATAAACATGAGGCAATGTAAAAAGTATCAGGTTACAAAAAAGACATGATTAGCTGGTTGGTAACGTACACCTGATAAAACCTATACTCAACTATTGGCATGTTCCAAGGAATGCAATACCCAATTAGTTTGAGAAAACGTAATAAGATGTAGTTGTCATTATCTAGGCTGAAATATGACTCCTACATGTCTTATTTGGCTGTTGAATCCGTCATACTATAGGGAAAATATTGTAGTCAGACGAGACGCATCAGTGTATAAACATAATAATTATTTTCCAAGAAGTGGGAATGAACGGTGGTAAATTTCCTCATAGTTCCCTGAATTTGGAAAATGCAATAACTCTAAAGTTCTACAAACGTGAATGGTTTTAAAAAGGAGAGAATAATGTTATTTTTCATAAGATAAATATACAATGAACATTACTGTAATCCATGTATAAACTTGTTTGAGTGGCATAGGCCTATAAGATATATAGATAAGTGTGTTCAAATGTATGTGGCGGGGGGGGGGGGGGTAAAACCAAAGTAGTGCCCCAAAGTGAAGGAACTGACTGCCTTGGTAAAATATTTCGCCAAAACATTATCTGACAGAATTAACGGAATTGATAAATTTGTTTCTATCAATATCAATTAGGCTTATTAGAGACCAACAGTTTTTAAATCGTCAGTTTGAGATGAGGTTCCCTATTTGGCCAAAATGACATCTTCAGGGCTAGATACGACATTACTGGGAAGCCCTTCAGATACAGTTATGGCAACACAACTCCACTTTCATTGAAGGATCCCAAATCCCCAATACGGAGATTTCGGAATGGTCTGGTCCAGTGGACCAGAGCAGTGGCGGATCCAGGTTTTTGAAAAGGGGGGGGGGGGGGCGCTTTTGAAAAAAATTTCATCTTAATTACCTTGAGGACGAGTTTTACATTAAAAAAAAATTAAAATTGGCCCCCCTAAAAAAAAAAAAGGCGGGGGGGGGGGGGGGGGGGGGGGCGCTGCAGAGCTCTCTTTTTCAAAGTCAGCCAAGCTAAAATTCCAGTAGGCCTGCATCATAAATGAAGTATTCTGAATTTTATATCTACTAGGGCCTAGGTCTATCATGATCAATTAGAGTGTTAGGTCATTAAAATTAAAAATCGTAAGAGAGTTTCTAGTTCTTTGCAGCATTTATTTTGGCGCATGTCAATTTTAAGCAAGCATCTCTAGTAAATGAAAAGAATCAAGGCATTTATCTAATATCTTATTTATTTGAAACCTTTTTTCATCATAATTTGTCGTCTTCAGAACTTTCTGGTCTTCCAGACTTTATACTTATTTACAATCTCTGTAATAAGGCCTAGTCTTTAAAACCCATTTTTGTTCTATATAATTTAATTAGGCCTATTCATTTGTTTACGCTATTTCCAGTTCGTTCTTTCATTTTATAGCTACAATAATACAAATTAAGGAAAATCAGTAAATTATAAATTTATAGGCCAAGGCATTTTGAGATATGTGTTTCTTTTTTATGAAAATATTTGTAAAATCGTAATCCCATTTACAAAATGAAATAGTAATTCAAAAAACAAATAGGTGGGCCTATTTTTAGACCTAATTAAACAATTAAAAGACAAGTTTGCTCAAACAGAGCTCTGTGCCTCGTCGTGGCAAAATTTAAAAATCCTTAAATCTTAAAATTTCACATCATAAAGTGATAACACTTGACTTTAAATGAAAAATTTTAAAAATCTGAAAATTTTGATGATAATTGAAAGGGTAATAAATGTTAAATGAATCAGGCACACATGCACCCCTTAGTGAGAAAAATGAAATGCCTCAAAAATTAGAAATCTTTCTTTAGACATGAGAAGGAGTTGGTTTTGAAATAAAATAATTAAATATATATATAAGGTTTTTTCAACAGCAAACAACAAAAATACAGAAATAATCACTTAGATCTATTCAGGTTGTATCAGCCTCTAGTGATTAAGTAACATTGGTGACCCCTACTTTTATTGGCTTTAAAAATTTGCCATAAACTTAATAATATTCCTAAGACTTGGTAAGGCTGTAATGGACTTTCAATATTCTACATTCATTTGAACAGGCAGGCCTACCTCTAAGGAGACATATGAATATCTCTATAGGCCTATTCTCCCCATAGACTTCCATAGTTAAGGACATTATCTTTCTTATAACCAAGCTTACTCAGAAATAAGCAGGGTGACATATATATTTTCTTGTTTAATGGGATCTTCTTGCATTGGATTGTAATGGATTTAGAATTGTGAACCCTCCAAATTGCCATAGAATTAAATATGTCGACTGTAGGCCTAGGCCTAGATCAAAGGCTAATAAAAATTGGCATTTATTCACATTCTAATTTAGATGAACTAGAGCAATGTACTTAGGCCTAGGCAGCCAGGAATTTCATGGAAAGATGTCTGGTGCTAACAGCAGGTGAATGCCGCTGGTCATCGGCTCCAATCAGATAAGAGTTTACAAAACAGTAGTTGTAGCGGGTCCCGTGCAGGCGTTGTGTGTTGCCCTTTCGAGCATGGACCAATGAGTGATGTTCTCTCTCCCCTTCCTGCAACTTTCGCTCAGCCTAGGAGCCACGCCAGGGAGCCACGCTATTCATCTTGCATTTACTATTTTATGGATTCTAGCATATATGAGGTAAGTTCTATTGTCTGGGTTCGGCCAATACGACACTCCCCCCATCAGGTGCAGTCAGGGGGGCCAGAGCAGGCCCCGGGGCACAAACATGGGGCTCGTCAGGGGATAATATATATGGTGATGATAAGGTCGAGGACGGTGTGGGGGGGTGAGCATTGCCAGTGGCTGGCAGGTCAGCAAGTGCACTGAACTTCGAATTTCCTGTTGGTATGGCAGTTCTACTTGGTCAATTTTGATAAACTTTACAGTTTTGGAAACCTTATATTCTCTTCTATCTACGCTGCGAGTTTCAAGTCTAGATTCAGGTTATTTCTGCCGAAACTTTCGGAAATAACGTGATGTATTACAAACTTTCGGAAATAACGTGATGTATTACCCATGACGGTGACCAGGTGACTGGGCCCGCCACCGACTCGGACCGTCGATTGGGTCCCCAAATTTCGCGGGACCCACGGCAACACCTCCCGTCACTTTTCACGCCTCGAGGGACCGGAATTTCCCATGTTAATAAAACCACTGTGTAACTATTTATTTGAGAGGATACAGGCCTGCCAACATTTCAGTATCTCCTATCAGGACAGGGGTCTAAAATTCATCTAAAAATCGGGACTTTTGACTGAAAATCGGGACTTTAAATATGTCTTCTAGCTTTTGTCTGATTATTCAGAAAAAAACAAGCTTGTTTTACAAAATAAATAGTTTGATGCAGTTATGTCTCCAGGGGATGATCCAGGATTTTGTTTAGGGGGGGAGGGCAAGATTTAGAAAAATCCAAGTTTTGAATATATAAGTACATAATTTGTGGCCACTGTAGAATTTGGGGGGTATAGGGGGTCACCCCAAGAATTTTTTTGAAAAGTTAACCTCTTATTCATGCAATCTGAGGCATTCTGTGGTACTTACTTGACCTTAAGGGATGATAGCGTTTTACCAATATTTATGATTTACATATCCATTCTTCCAGGAAATGACATGCATGTGGGAGTGTATGTGGCAAAGAATGGTTTGGGAAGGGTAGCCCCTCCCATTGGGGGCATATGGGGGCACCCCGAGAAAACTTTTGAAAAGTTAACTCTTTCCTGACAGTGGTTCCCCCTCCCATTGGGGGGTTTGAAAGGTTAACCTCTCATTCATGCAATCTGAGGCATTCTGAGGTAACTTTTTACCTTTTTGACCTTAAGGGATGACACTTTTTTTGCTAATATTTTCAATATGCATGTCCATTCTTCAAGAGAATGAAAATATATGTGGGAGTGTATACATAATTATATGTGGCAAAGGAGGGTGTGAGAGGGATTCCCCCTCCCACTTGGGAGCATGGTGGTCCACCCTCAGAATTTTTTTGAAAAGTTAACTCTTTCTTGACTGCCATTGGTAAAATCGTAAGATACAATGGAATTAATATCCTGTTTTGATCCCGTATAATTTCAAAAGTATTTTATATTTTTCAAAACCTAAAAAAAATCAATAATCAAATGCAACCCAGGGGTCCGACTTCAGAGGGTTTCTTTTCATTATTATTTCTTAAATATATGTTATATTAGAAAAATGACAATACTTTGGCATAATAAAATGTCTAAAATATACCATAAAACATCAGATAACGACCTGAAAATGTTATAGTCTATAAGCCTGCAATATGATTATAACTATCTATCAGATCTTTTTTAATTAAATGTTTTTGTATCAAGAATAGGTTGTACAGATGAATCTCGAACTAATGAATCAAAAAGATGATTTCCAACAAGCAAAGTGATGAACTTTTGCAATCAAATTTGGCATAGGTTTTTGAAAATTAGAGAATTATCAGGGAAATATGTGGTACATTTTGGAAAAACAAGTTAAAATGTTGGTAACCTTACACATACATAGAAGTGTTACAATTTGTAATTTTGACTCAGGAATGACACATGACCATATGAAAAACGTTTGCTTTTTCATGGCACTGATAGGAGTTACTGAAATGTTGGCAGGCCTGTATAATATAACAAATGTAAAATTAGATATCATTGGTTACTATATCGTACGAGGGAAAACAGTTGAAAAAATCCAAAACATGAAAAATTATTAAACTTAGTTCATTAACTTTAAAAAATCGGGACATATTTTACCCTAATCAGGACAGTCGGGACAGAGGTTAAAAATCGGGACTGTCCCGACCATATCGGGACAGTTGGCAGGCCTGGAGGATATATAGGCAATTTGACATTTGTTTCATCTAAAGACTAGGAATAGGGACGAGTTAGGGTTAGTGTTGAATCCTAGAGATGGTTTAGAAGAGAGGGATGATTTATATACTTCTTATTTGTTCTCTAAATTGCGTTAAATCAACATCACACCCTGACGGGACTCAGTGCCGGGGGCGTGGGGGCCGAATCGACGGTCCCAGTCCGCGACGGGCCTAGTCACCTGGCAAGACCCCATGACCATGTCCATGACAGACACAGGCACCGTTATCGCGTCCGCGGTGGCAGTGTTTACTCTATAACTAGATATAGGTGTTACAGTGTCAACAGATCGGCCGTCAGACTCGACAACTGCGCCTGTGATGACAGACCAACACGCAAAACGCGACAGTATACGGAGTAAACGGGTTGGCGGTATACTCGCCATTTCCGACATCGCGCGGTGAAATTTTGGGCTCTGTATGTTGGCTATTTAGCATTGGGGCCTATGGGGAAAACCGGAATTTTCGCAATAGTACGGAAAATTGACCTTTTAGGAAATTTTGAAGGCTTGTATGGGGTGCCTGGTATTAATTCAAAACTTTTTCTTATTTACTGTATGAAGATTGGACGTATATTTAAAAAGCTATAGCGAAATAACATGTTTTCTCCCATAGGAGCCCATGTTAAACTCACCCCCAACCTCCGTTCGCGATTTCCGCGAAATTGCGCCACGCGATGCCGAATTTTAAGACCCGCTTACGGCGTATAGGAAAACACCCTTAACGAAAATGCTGATACACAACTTAATACTTGATAATTTGAAGCAATAACGACATATCTAGTGTAAAATATCTAGTGTAAAAAATGATGGAGATCACGATTCTTGCCATGAAAGTACGAGTCAATGCAATTTTATAATTAGAGCTGAAAATCGTGAATTACCGCAATTTTCTGCGAGGTTCATATAGAGTAGTGGCGGGTATTATCGGCACCTTAGGGCATAGATCTAATATATAATTGTTAGCTTATTTTCCTTAATTCTAATGACAACGCGAACCATAAGATAGTCTGCACATATATAAATCCCCATAGATTATGGGAAGTGAACTTCAGGAAATAATATGCAAAATATTAGTTTCATTACTTTTTGATGTTTTGGAGTGTATTATCGGCACCTGTCGTGTATTATCGGCATACTAGAATGTAATTGATCCCTAGTTTGTGGTAGAAATAGATAAATCAATTAATTTTGTCAGTAAAAACGTATTTATCATGTTTTCTTGGAAATGCAATCGATTTCAAGTTTAAAATTGAGTGTAACTAAAAGAAACATATAGCCTAACAGAATTCAATCAGAAACACCTATATTTTGTACATATTCTTTGTGCGTCCTTTGTGCAAATTAAGTGTTTGTTTGATCATATAAGATCAGTGTAGCAGCAGCAAATGTTACCTTGAAATTAGTACATATCACATAGCCACATCACTTTTCTCTATATTTTTAATAATGGTTTATGATTTTTAGCAATTTTAATATATTTTCTAGTCCAATATAACATTTAATAATGATACCCTGCCGATAATACAAGACATACACATGGAATGGAGTGTATTTTCGGCACCCATGTTATTAAACCTGTACCTATACTATAAAACTTGTTTTCCCCTAATTATTTCTTTTTGGACATTTTTTAGCACATACAAATTAAAATGAAATTATTATACCTCCACCCCCAGGAGGTAGATCAACTTTTGAGGTTCAACTCTGCAGATTAAGCAGTTGAACTTCTTTGAAAAACCAACTTGAACTGTTTTGAAAAACCGGGCGTATAAGACTCTGACTGCTTTTGCAGATTATAATATTATAGGGTGGACAACCATTGGCAATATGATATCTCTAAAATCCCACAAAATATAATTTTAAATTCTTAGTAATATTGATACATTCATTCATATATATGTACAAATTTTGTATTTAATTTATCAGTTTCTTCAGGGTGACCTGTGATTTTTTTTGGCCTATAGAACCATATTAAAGGGGCTGTCCATAAATGACGTCATGTCATTTTTTTTTTACCTTTTTTGACTCCCTCCCCTCCCCCCTTGTCATGTTTCGTCATGTCATCCCTGACCCCCCCCCCCCCCCTAGAAACGGCATCATGCCAAGAGGACCCCCCCCCCCCCCCCTTCTAAATAGAAACTAGATTCTCGGGTACTGTTGTGCCGAAGGAGGCGGGCGGTGGGCAAGTTACCATTTTAGTACTAAACATGTGCTTGGAGAGTGTGAGGAATTTGACAGTGAAACCTTCTTTGTCAATCTCCATGTATCTCTATGGGGAAAAGATTTGTTGTGCTTGGAGAGTGATGACCTACTTCCTTAACTATAGGAATTTCCTATTTGAATTTTGTGACAAAAAAATTATGGATTCTATTTAAAATTACAATAAAACAACCAAATATTTCACAATTTTGCAACCAAACCACCATATACTATAAACAGAACTACTGAAATACATATAGTTTTAACATTATTGGTCACAAAATTGTAACAACTTTTTTGATCCCCATTGAACCGGGTCAAAAAAGAGTTTAGAGAAGGTCGGCAGCCTAAGACCCGCCTCCCAATAATACATAACAGATGGATGTTGATGCCTTGTTGCCTGACTGGCCCTTTAAAAATAGTTTATATAAACTAAAACTTAAAAGAAAGTCATGTTTCTAACGTGACGTCATGCACATGATCCCCCTCCCCCTTGTAATGTTTGGTTTCATATTTTTATATTTATTATTTCTAACATGACGTCATGCACCACATGTTTGGTTTCATATTTATATATCCGCATTCTTTCGGTCCGCAATGGCGAAATCCGCACTTCCGTTTTAATTCGCGTGGTGAATTCGCTTCCTTGTAATTCAACATCTCAAAATTTGATGGCTTAGTGGTGTCTTGCAGCGACGTCCTTGGATATACCAGTGACATCCTCTTGTACTCCAAAATGGTTGCTGGGACCAGCGACGGTTCCAGAAATTGAAGTGGGGAGGGGGCGCAAACATTAATGTACGGGCAAGGAGGGTTCCCACAACAGTGTTCAAAATTAAGCATTTATTTTGTGGGCATTCCTGGCGCATAGGACACAAAAGTATGCGCCCAGGATCTAGTATATGCACACCCCTAATATATAGGTATGTAAATTAACTTAAAAAACATGCACACGCCGCATGCAGACTTCCGGAAATCGTGCACCCGGCCGCAGAAATGCGCGCACCGGGCGCACCCTTAATTTCGAACACTGCACAAATATGATTTAACGGAGGGGAGGGGGGGGCAACAGGGCCTGTCCATCTCCCCCTTAAATCCGCCCATTTCTTTGTTCCAAAATACACCGCGGAAGCCGTGACGTCAATTTGGCGCAAAACCCTGGCTCCAGTGGAAAACGAAAAGGTCCTCTCTCCTTGGACGGCTCCAGGGTCCCCCTGGTTCAAAACAGGGACATGCGTGTGCTCTTTGAACCATAGGGACCCAGTTGTAAACATTGGCTTTTCTCTCAATGTATTCATTTCTTACCTATAAAACTCATAAGATCAGTGTTCAAAATTAAGGATTTATTCTGTGCACACGCCGGGTTCATGCCTGTCTCAATGTATGCACCCGGGACGTTTATCATATGCACACCAGTATATTAAGGTATTTATCCTGTTGAAATAGTATGCATACACCGGGTGCACTCCTCTCAAAAAGTATGCACCCTGCAGCTAAATCATGCACACCGGGTGCAGGGTGCGCCCTTAATTTCGAACACTGAAGATGTATACAGAAGGATATCTTACTGTACACATTCATATTGGAAATTGTTAAATATGTTTACTTAGCACACAATTAGCTATTATTTAACACCCTGATTTGTTGTCGGGGTCTTGGGCACCGGCTGCCGGGAGTGACCACAGCCGTGGAGAGGCCTGGGCTATAATTAGAACCACCCGTCGCATGTCTGGCCCCTGATGATGTCGTACTTCTGTGGTGTCATCCAGGGGGTGAGATCGTTAATGGGGCACCTAGTGGGGCACACTCTATTATGGGACCATTGTTCACAGTAATTAGTACAGATAGGGCCTACTGAATCTCTCAGATATACCGCCCTTATGCATTATACCTCCTTCTTCCGCCTAAACACCTTATAAATTTGCAACTTGTGAACTGAGCAGTTCTGAGCCCTACACACATGATGCCGTTGCCGGTAATGAGGATGGACTGCATTTCAATAGTCTGAATAGACGTCCATGACCTCAGTAGGTCATGGACCTCTATTGAAATGCTCCCTGCTGGTATTTTCCCATGTCACTAGGCTCCATGTCGCATGATGGAAAGAATATAACATAACATTTTTGAAAAAAAAAAAAAAATTGGAAAAATGAAAAAAAAATCTTGCCACCCAGCCCCAAAATCGTCACCCAGCCGGTCCACCGGAAACAGAATTTTTTTTAAGGATGGCCTAACGCAGTAGTACATAGATGGAAGGCACCACAGAGCTAGATTTTATGGAGTTAGTTTAGGGATCTGATCTATCATAATGTTAAATAACTGTTTTCTTATGTTAAATGCAACATTCCTCAATATCTAACAAGAATTGTCCCGATTTTAGCTGGACATATGACTAATGAAAGTTTGTGGCGACGACGAGATCTCGCGTCGTCGAGGATATCTCGCCGCTGTCGAACGGTTGTCATGCCAAAGCATCACGTCACTATAAATACCTGGCCTCCGCGGACGGCTTCATTCCGCGTTCGGCCGCCGCCCGGAACACATCTATGTGAAAACTTTTTGGCTTCTGAATTGGATTACTATGGCTAAGAGGAAGCTTAGGAACTGCAAGAATTGTGGTGCCCGGCATGGGCCACCAACTGGCAAGTCGTGCGGGTGGCCGGTGAGTGGATTTAAGGCTGAAAGTGGTGAAAATGTGGAGAAAGGAGGAGCCGCGGCCGCGGCCATGGCGGAGGCCGGGCCCGACAGGCCCAACGGCTCTGAAGGATCTCAATCTGACGGGGAGCTTGGGGCTGCCAGTCAGGAGGATTACATGGGAACTGGAGAATCAGGTTTGGTGTTTCCTGATTTTGATGGGCCGAGCAGGTTTGGAGATTTGAGATCGGATTACGAACCAGTGTCCCACGGCCGGCCAGATTCAGTCCCGATGACGTCACGGAGCAGCGTCGGAGCAGCGGCCGGCGGCCGGGAGCAGAAAGCTTCAGCTCTTCCGGGTCCCCGGGTGCGGCAGGGGTCGGTGCACGCCAATCCAAACCTGGATCATCGTCCTTTCCAGTTTGTGGCCCAGTCCAGGCCCAACATGGCAGCTCAATTACCTGAGCGGGGCCGTTTCGACGACAGAGGAGGTGCTGGTGCAGGTCATGTCTACTCTCGGCGGCCAGAAGGTGAGGCAGATGCGCTGGGTGTGAGGATGTCTTCCCTTGAGAATGCTGTCGCGCGGATGACCGGGGTCTACCAGGCAACGATGGAGCGGTTCGCCAACCTGGCGAACGCACCCCCCATCCCCACACCAGTGCCCTTTGCCCAACCTCCAGTCCAGGTGGTCACTCCGGAGGTGACCGCCCCTGTCAACGCAACGAAAGTGGTGCCAGCTGAACCATCTACACAGCAGGTGCCACAGTCTACCAAGGCCGACACAGCCTCGACGGGGAGTGAGTCCGACGACGAGGATACAGAGTGGCTCGAGTACCATGGGAGGTAGATGTGGCGGGCCGTAAAGGACAAAAAGAAGAAAAATCCCTTCGCGCACACAGCTTATCTGAAAAAAGGTGAGACGATTGAGTCGTTTGAGGCCCTCATGCTAGTGACTTTCAAAACCATCAAGCAACTACTCGATGTTTCTGGGGTAGTGAAGCATGGTCTTGTGTTAGCGGAAAAGGCAACAAAGAAGGTCTTTAAAGTAGATGCTTTTGTGAGGTACGATGAAAGTGTTAGGGAGAGGGCGGGGGAGGTAGGCCCTCGGCCTTTGGCAATGTAGTACAGGAGGACGCTCTGCGTTTTTTCAGTTTCGATAGTGTCGAAAGGGGGAAGTTTGGTGGCAAAGTGGGTAGTCAGAGCTCCAAAAAACGCAGTGACAAGGTGTGCATTAGGTTTAATGACAGTGGTTGTAATAACAAGTCATGCTTCTTTGCGCATAAATGTGTTGCCTGCGACACAGAGGGGCATGGGAAAAAGGACTGCCGCGCCTACAAGAAGAAGGACGCTAAGTAGGATGTCTCACATGGGGCTGGAGCTCCGCAGGGTTTTAGCCCAGAGTATGACGGCCTTAGTGGTGGGGGGGTGCATGTGCTCCCGCTGCGATTAGTGGAGGCCGTCGGTGGTTGTCAAGATGTTGCTTGTGAGGGCGACATTGGCGAACTTGACTTTGTCCTGGAGGGTGCGCCTCTGGGGGAGAGATTGTTACATGTACTGGACAGTAAAGGTGACCTCAGGAAGTTGAGCAGCGAAGCGGCTATCTGTAGTGTAGAGTCTCCTAATGGTTCAGTTATTCAGATTAGCAGGGACTGCATTCTGGGGAAATGTACTTGTTGCCATGTATTGGGTGGTGTAGAGAGTCAGTTGAAACCTTGTAGGTTCGCTGGAGTTATGTTATCATGCGGTGACAGTTTTTCCCGGCGTTATTCTGATATGTTATGGAATGTGACTGACGGTTGCCCAATTGTTGACGGTGAGGTGGAGCCGTATTCTTGTAGTAATTATAGCTCTATATTAGGTCATGAGAGTAAACTGCTTATGGATAGGATTGTTAGAAGGGAACTGGCGGAGGGTATGATTTCGCCGGTCAATGTTCAACCTAAGTGTGTCCATGCGTTGGGTGCAGTCCCCAAACATGGGGGAGGCATCACGCCTATAACAGATTGCAGTCGGCCCTTAGGGAGGTCGGTGAATAATTTTTCTTCGTCCCTTATTAAAGAGTTCAAATATAAAAGTGTTGACGACGTGGTGGGGATGTTAGAGCGGAACGATTTTATGTCAGTCATTGACATAAAATCGGCTTATAAAGCAGGTGATGTCACAGTGTCTCACATGTAGGGGAGAGATTGGCAAGCCATATCAGGTTGTTATATAGATAAGGGAGGGTACAGCAGGTCATATAAGATGGGGAGGTGTTAACAGCTGTGGTTATATAGTCCTACAGATAGGGGAGGTGTCCACAGGTGAGGTGAGATAGTCCTACAGAAACGTGAGGTGTCTACAGGTGTGGTGAGAGTCCTACAGGTAGGAGAGGTGTCTACAGGTGAGGTGAGATAGGCCTAATGGTAGGATAGGTGTCTACAGGTGAGGTGAGATAGTCCTAAAGGTATGGCAGGTGTCTACAGGTGTGGTGAGAGTCCTACAGGTAGGAGAGGTGTCTACAGGTGAGGTGAGATAGGCCTAAAGGTAGGGAAGGTGTCTACAGGTGAGGTGAGATAGTCTGGCAAGTAGGGGATGTGTTCACAGGTGAAGTCACATGTTCCTACACATAGGGGAGGTGTCTACAGGAAGGTGAGATAGTCCTACAGGTAAGCGAGGTGTGAACAGGTATGGTGACATAGTCCTACAGATACAGCAGGTGGTACCAGGCTAGGAAAATCTGTGTCCTCGATGACCAGAAAAAGGGTGTGGACGGCCAGAAAATGAATGTTGGTCGTCCTCCTGACGACCAGATATTTTGTAACAATCACTGAAATATCTACCATCAAAAAAATTGTTTTCTACCTTTTGTCATGGGTGATTACAACGTGGACAACCTAAAACCGTATGTGGACGCCCAGATTTTCCTATTGGTCGCCTCTGACGACCAAAAATTTGGCCGAATTTTCCTAGCCTGGGTACAGGTAAGGTGTCATGGTCCTACAGGTAGGGGAGTTTTCTATAGGTGAAGGGAGACAGTCCTACAAGTATGGCAGGGGTCTAGAGGTGTGGTGAGATAGTCCTACAGGTATGGCAGGTTTCTACAGGTGAGATGAGATAGTCTTACAGGTAGGGAAGGTGTCTACAGATGTGATGAGACAGTTCTGCAGGTAGGGGAGGTGACTACAGGTGTGGTGACATGATCCTACAAGTAGGGGAGGTGTTATAGGTGTGGTGAAATAGTCGTACAAGTAGGGGAGGTGTTTACAAGTATGGTGAGTTAGTGCTACAAGTAGTGAAGGTGCTTACAGGTGTGGTGAGATAGTCCTACATATACGGGAGGTCTTACAGGTGCGGTGAGATAGTCCTACAGGTAGGGGAGGTGTCTACATGTTAGGTGATATGGTCCTACAGGTAGGGAAGGTGTCTACAGGTTGCATTGCGCACTACATATAATATTAATGATCCTATGTCTATTCATCGTCTTGAACTGTATACCAAGGCACACCTATTACCACTTGAATATACGAGGAAATATTTTTTATTAAATGATTAATTCCAATTATATTACACCAGTGAGAGGTTTAAGGAATACGAGACAAAATATAGCTCCTGTTGTATTTGTTCCTTTTACTAGATTGGAATATATTTTGAGGTCACCCCCCTTTGTTGCTAGAAAGTTATGGAATGGATTACATGTGAATTTAAGAACTATTGTTGATTATGATACTTTCAAGAATAAGCTTAAAACACAACTACATGAGGAGTATGTTCTCCAAGAGACAGCTAGACTGACAGCAGGTATATTTGTCTGAGTGCAGTATATGGTTGTTGTTTTGTGTGGAGATTTATGTTCATTTATGTTCATCTCATTACATCTCATTACATATCATTATATAAAGGTTGAGAATATGTACGAAAGATAATGTCAAATAGGATTTAACTAAAGAACATTCATTAGGGCTTATCATCTCTCCCATCAAATCTGAAAATTATGTTATATCATAATAGTGATTGTAATAGTATTAAGTTCCACTCGTGACAAGGGAAGAATGGAGTAATCCAACTTGTCCCAGGATAATAAATGTATTTAAAAAAAAAAGGTGACCTGAGATAGTTCTACAGTTACGGTCGGTGTCTACAGTTGAGGTGAGATGGTCCTACAAGTAGGGGAGGTGTTACAGGTGTGGTGAGATAGTCGTACAAGAAGGGGAGGTGTTTACAAGTGTGGTGAGATAGTGCTACAAGTAGGGAAGGTGCTTACAGGTGTGGTGAGATAGTCCTACAGGTAGGGGAGGTGTCTACATGTGAGGTTTAATGGTCGTACAGGTGAGATAGTCTGGCAAGTAGGGGATGTATTCGCAGGTGAAGTCACATAGTCCTACAGATACAGCATTTGGTTCAGGTAAGGTGTCATGGACCTACAGGTAGGGGAGTTTTCCATACTTAATGGGAGATGGTCCTACAGGTATGGCAGGGGTCTTGAGATGTGGTGAGATAGTCGTACAGGTATGGCAGGTGTCTACAAGTGGTGTGAGATAGTCCTACAAGTAGGGAAACTGTCTACAGGTGTTGTGAGATAGTCCTCCAGGTATGACAGATGTCTTTGGTGAGTTGAGATAGTCTTACAGGTAGGGGAGGTGTCTACAGATGTGATGAGATAGTTCTATAGGTTGGCGAGGTGACTACAGGTGTGGTGACATAGTCGTACAAGTATCAGAGGTGTTACAGGTGTGGTGAGATAGTGGTACAAGTAGGGGAGGTGTTTACAAGTATGGTGAGATAGCGCTACAAGTAGGGGAGACGTTTACAAGTGTGGCGAGATACTCCTAAATGTATGGAAGGTGGTTACAGGTGTGGTGAGATAGTCCTACACATAGGGGAGGCCAACAGGTCAGGTGAGATAGGCCTAACGGTAGGATAGGTGTCTACAGGTGAGGTGAGATAGTCCTAAAGGTATGGCGAGATAGTCCTAAAGGTATGGCAGGGAGACGGTCCTACAATTAGGCGAGGTGTCTACATGTGAGCTAGTCCTGGTGAGATAGTCCTACAGATTAAGGAGGTGTTACAGGTGTGGTGAGATAGTTCTACAGTTAGGGGAGGTGTCTACAGGTGAGGTGAGATAGTCTGACAGGTAGGGGATGTGTTCGCAGGTGAAGTGACATGGTCCTACACATAGGGGAGGTGTTTTCAGGTGAGGTGAGATGGTCCTAAAGGTAGGGGAAGTGTCTACTGGTGTGGTGACATAGTCCTAAAAGTAGGGGAGGTGTTTACAGGTGTTGTGAGATAGTCCTACAGATACAGGAGATGTTACAGGTGAGCTGTCATAGACTTAGAGGTAGGGGAGGTGTCTACAGATGAGGTGAGATCTTATGTGGCTAGACAGTGTGAACATATGTGGTGAGATAGTCATACACATACAGGTGTGTCCGGTGAGATGAGATGATCCGCCAGTTAGGGGATGCGTCTACAGGTGTGCTGAGAGAGAACTATGGGTAGGGGATGTGTGTACAGATGAGGTGAGATCCTTTTACACTTAGGGGAGGTGTATACAGGTGTGGTGAGACAGGTGTGAACATATGTGGTAAGATAGTCCCACACATACAGGAAGTATTACAGGTGAGATCAGATGTTTCACAGGGGGAGGGGAGGAGTCTACAGGTGTGGTCAGAGTCCTACAGGTAGGAGAGGTGTCTACAGGTGAGGTGAGAGTCCTACAGGTGAGGTGATATTGACATAGTCCTATAGGAAGGGGAGGTATGAACAGGTGTGGTGACATAGTCCTACAGGTACGGGAGGTGTATACAGGTGTACTCAGATATTTCTACAGGTGTGGTAAGATAGTCCTACAGATACATTAGGTGTTATAGGTGAGATGATATTGTTCTAAAGGTAAGGGAGGTGTCTACAGGTGAGGTGATATGGTCCTACAGGTACTGGAGGTGTCTACAAGTGAGGTGAGATAGTTCTACAGTTAGGGGAGGTGTCTACAGATAAGGTGAGATGATCCTACAGGCAGGGAGGTGTCTAAAGGTGAGGTTAGATAGTCCTAAAGGTAGGGAAGGTGTCTACAGGAGAGGTGAGATAGTCTGGCAGGTAGGGGATGTGTTCGCAGGTGAAGTGACATGGTTCTACACATAAGGGAGGTGTCTACAGGTGAGGTTAGATGGTCCTAGAGGTAGGGGATGTGTCTATAGGCGAGGTAACATAATCCTACAAGTAGGGAGACATCAGCAGTTGACATGAGATGTTCCCACAGGTAGGGGATCCATCTGCAGGTGAATTGACATAGTCCTACAGGTAGGGGAGGTGTAAAAAGGTTTCATGAGATAGGTGAGACAGGTGAGGTAAGATAGTTCTACAGGTAGGGGAGGTGTCTTCATGTATGGTAAGATAGTCCTACAGGTAGGAGAGGTTTCTACAGGTGACGTGAGATAGTCCTAAAGGTAGGGAAGGTGTCTACAGGTGAGGTGAAATAGTCTGGCAGGTAGCGGATGTGTCTACAGGTGAGGTGAGATGTTCCCACAGGTAGGGGAGGTGTCTCAAGGTGAAGAGAGACGGTCCTACAGGTAGGCAAGGTGTCTACACGTGAGGTAAGTTAGTTCTACAGGTAGAGTAGGTGACTTTAGGTGTGGTGACACAGTCCTATAAGTAGGAGAGTTGTTAAAGGAGTGGTGAGATAGTTCTACAGTTTGGGGAGGTGTGAACAGGTGTTGTGAGATAGTCCTACAGATATGGGGGGTGCTATAGGTGAGGTGAGATGGTTCTAAAGGTAGGGGCTGCTACAGGTGAGGTGATATGGTCCTGCAGGAATGGGACATGTCTACAGGTGATGTGAGATAGTTCTGCAGTTAGGGGAGGTGGCTACAGATGAGGTGAGTTGGTCCTACAGATACGGGAGATGTCACAGGTAAGGTAAAAAGGTCCTACAGGTAGGGGAGGTGACTTCAGGTGTGGTGACACAGTCCTATAAGTGTGGGAGGTGTTACAGGTGTGGTCAGATAGTTCTATAGGTAGGGGAGGTGTGAACAGGTGTGGTCAGATACTCTTACAGGTAGGGAATGTCTTCACAGGTGAAGTGACATGGTCGTAGAGGTACTGGAGATGTCACAGGTTAGGTAAGATGGTCCTACAGGTAGGGGATGTGTCTACAGGTGTGGTGAGATGGTCCTTCAGATAGGGGATGTGTCTATAATTAAGGGGGGACGGTCCTACAGGTGGGGGAGACATCAGCAGTTGAAATGATATGTTCCCATAGGAAGGGGAGGTGTCTGAAGGTTAAGTGACACAGTCCTACAGGTTAGGGAGGTGTCTCAAGTGTGGTGAGATAATCGTACAGATACAGGAGGTGTTGCACATCAGATGACATGGTCCTACAGGTAGGGGAGGTGTAAATAAGAATGGTGAAATGGTCCTACAGGTAGGGGAGGTGTGAACAGGTGTGGTGAGATAGTCCTACAGGCAGGGGAGGTGTCTACATCTGTGGTGAGATAGTCCTACAGAAACATGAGGTGTTACAGGTGAGGTGAGACAGTCCTACAGGTAGGGTAGCTGTTCACAGGTGAGATGAGATGGTCATACACATAGGGGAGGTGTTAGCAGGTGATGGGACATATTGCTACAGGTAGGGAAGTGTTTTATCTTATTTGTCAGGGAAAAGTTTTGGTGTCTCTGTGCAATCCTGTATGGGTAGGTCAAGTGTGAAGCAGGTTGAATAAGATGGTCCAAGTAGGTTGATATTTCTGTATTCAACGCCAAGTATCAAACCTAATGGTCAATTGCCATACAATCAGCTGACCACATAAGTACTCAAACATGTGTAAAGGATAATTTAGAAATAAGTTTTTGAAAACATATATAACAGCTATATTATCTTATCTTGGTGGTACCCAGGTTCGATTCCTGGCTTGGCCTAAATCAAAAGTGCTGGTGCAAAGAGGACAGATTGGCCAATGGTCCCGCCACTTTGATAAGGTTTTATACTGTGTTATTATGTGTGGACCTTCCGGGACACAAATCTAGCCAGAGCAAAGGCCGTAAGTAAAAGCCAATTCATTTTGTCACCAATTTCGGAGGTAGAGTTTACAAGCCTACAGTATATGTGAAAACATCTCTAGTTTTCAACTTGGGTGTAATGGAAAGAAATATTAAGTATTAATAGGGTTTTAGGGCATGTTTCTCAATTGTATTTTCGTGGGGAGAGCCCGGGCTCCTTCTTGCTCCTCCCCGAAATAAACAGTTCCACTTTGGTACTCACTGTGTTCTCAAGTCTTTAAGATGTACAACCCCCTGAATTGGCCTAAGTCGAAGATATTGTAACAGGATAGCTTTTGGGTAATATAATTTGGTTGGTAGCTGGCCAAAATTGGTAGTCTAAATAGTGGTGGGTCCTAGCTATCCTTTACAAAGAGATTTAGAATCAAAGCAACAAACACACAAGTTCTATAACTAAAAGTATATTGATCTGAGCATTCAAAATAGTACACAAATACAAGTAGTAATCAGTGCCTTACCTTTTTGGAAAAGTCCTACCCACTGCCACTAACGACCAAGC
Organism: Lepidonotus clava; assembly: GCA_936440205.1. Lineage (NCBI taxonomy): Eukaryota > Metazoa > Annelida > Polychaeta > Phyllodocida > Polynoidae > Lepidonotus > Lepidonotus clava. The sequence goes on from OW387138.1 coordinate 16,219,321, forward strand.
AGATCTTTGTATCTGTGGGGGTCAATATGGCTACCAGGGTGTCAGGATCAGTTCTGGTTGAATGGGGGGCTGCTTCCAACTTTTATAACAATGGTTGGTCAGTACTAGGAAATCAGCCCATCACTCAATTATAGGGAAAGGAAGAAGGAGTTTCTGGTCCAGGAAAAAGGGGTGGTGGGTGAGGGCACAGGGTGAGTTGCTCACTACCTAGAACCCACCCCACCCATAGTACTGGGTGATCCAGGACGTAAGGTGGTTGAGGGGCACAGGGTGCAAAGATATTGGGATATGATTCCCATATCCCTATTACAATATGCAATACTAGTAGTAGACGATCCAGTAAACCTTAGCTAAAAGAGATAAGTAACCAGGGAATTAGACACCGGTCCGAGAAGCCCGAAGATGGTACAAAGCCCAGATCAGCATGAGAGGTGGCCCGAGAACCAAAGACTGCCCAGGTACGGAAGCCCGAAATAGTGAGCAGCGTAGTAATGACGAGGTTGCGACCCGCTCAGCCACACACTACCAACCCCTAGGAGAGCGACGACCCAACTCCTTGAACGAGCTGGCCGCACCACACACACCCTCTCCTTGATGCCAGAGAGACACCCTACAAAAAAAAAACCTCCTGCCTCGATTCTCGAATACGCTGAATCCTCCACCATCCCATTCGTTCACCCCCATGTGCGATTCATGAATCTTAATCTTACACCTCGGTTTCCTTCTCGAACTCGTTGTTCAACTCGGGACTGAAATAACCATGACGTCACTTTGTCGTAGAGTTCTGGAATACCGACTCCCCGAGGAACGTCACAATATAATGACTTTCTCTCAGTAATTGCTATGAAATCATTTAAAAAGTCCCCGAAAAAGTGTATTACACCTAGATATAAGATTCCTGACTCACTTCACCCAACAGCAAGGAGAGAAAGTGAATTAGGGAAGATATTCCATTTTTGGCCCTCGTATTTGGTATTTCAGGTGAAATCTGAGTCATATTCAATAGTGGAAATGCATATTTTACGCACTAATGTCTAGGGTTAGCATATGAAACCTCACACATGGTTAGTATAGACCTCTGGGAAGGGTTTTCCTCCAATTTTGAATATGCCCCATCTTAAGATGGAAGGTGGGTTCAAAGTGTTGATATTTGTACCTGAAATTTTCAATATTGGCACTTTTCCCTGGATATCGTCACTTTTTCTCAGTAATTGCTATGAAATCATTTCAAAAGTCCCTGAATCAGTGTATTACACCTATATATAAGATTCCTGACTTACTTCACCCAACAGCAAGGAGAGAAGGTGAATTGGGGAAGAATTCAATGTTTGGCCCTCATATTTGGCATTTCGGGTGAAACCTGAGGCATATTCGATAGAGGAAATGCATATTTGACACACTAATGCCTAGGGTTAGCATATAAAACTTCACACATGGTAAGCATGGACCTTTGGGAAGGGTTTTCCTGTAATTTTGAATATCCCCCATCTTTGGATGGAAGGTGGGTTCAAAGTGTTACCATTTCTACTACAAATTTTCAATATGGGCATTTTTCCTTGCATATCATCACTTTTTCCCATCAAATGTCATAAAATCATTACAAAAACACTTCAATATTTGGATTATACCTAGTTATAAGATTCTAGACTGACAACATCCAACAGCAAAGAGAAAATAGCAATTGTTGAAGATTTTCCAAATTTGGCCATCATATCTGGCAGTTTGGGTGAAATAATGACATATATTCAATGGAGGACACGGATATTTCTCACACTAATGCCTAGGGTTAGCACATGAAACTTCACATATGGTTAGAATTGACCCTTGGGAAGGGTTTTCCTCCATTTTTGAATATGCCCCATCTCTGGATGGAAGGTGGGTTCAAAGTGTAACCATTTCTACCACAAATTTACAATACGGGCATTTTTCCCTGGATATCGTCAATTTTTCCCATCAAATGTCATAAAATCATTACAAAGATATCCAAATAGGGATATTATATGTAGTTATAATATTCCAGACTGACAACATCCAACAGCAAAGAGAAAAGAGCAATTGGTGAAGATTTTCCAAATTTGGCCATCATATCTGGCAGTTTGGGTGAAATCTGAGGTATATTCAATGGGGAAAACAGATATTTTTCATACTAATGCCTAGGGTTAGCACATGAAACCTCACATATGGTTAGTAAGGACCTTTGGGAAGGGTTTTACTCCATTTTTTAATATGCCCCATCTCTGGATGGAAGGTGGGTTCAAAGTGTTACCATTTCTACCACAAATTTGCAATACGGGCATTTTTCCCTGGATATCGTCAATTTTTCCCATCAAATGTCATAAAATCATTACAAAGATATCCAAATAGGCATATTATATGTAGTTATAATATTCCAGACTGACAACATCCAACAGCAAAGAGAAAAGAGCAATTGGTGAAGATTTTCCAAATTTGGCACTCATATCAGGCCGTTCAGGTGAAATCTGAGGTATATTCAATGGGGAAAACAGATATTTTTCATACTAATGCCTAGGGTTAGCATATGAAACTTCACATATGGTTAGTATGGACCTTTAGGAAGGGTTTTCCTCCATTTTTGAATATGCCCCATCTCTGGATGGAAGGTGGGTTCAAAGTGTTCCCATTTCTACCACAAATTTGCAATACGGGCATTTTTCCCTGGATATCGTCAATTTTTCCCATCAAATGTCATAAAATCATTACAAAAATATCCAAATAGGCATATTATATGTAGTTATAATATTCCAGACTGACAACATCCAACAGCAAAGAGAAAAGAGCAATTGGTGAAGATTTTCCAAATTTGGCACTCATATCAGGCCGTTCAGGTGAAATCTGAGGTATATTCAATGGGGAAAACAGATATTTTTCATACTAATGCCTAGGGTTAGCATATGAAACTTCACATATGGTTAGTAAGGACCTTTGGGAAGGGTTTTACTCCATTTTTGAATATGCCCCATCTCTGGATGGAAGGTGGGTTCAAAGTGTTACCATTTCTACCACAAATTTGCAATACGGGCATTTTTCCCTGGATATCGTCAATTTTTCCCATCAAATGTCATAAAATCATTACAAAGATATCCAAATACGCATATTATATGTAGTTATAATATTCCAGACTGACAACATCCAACAGCAAAGAGAAAAGAGCAATTGGTGAAGATTTTCCAAATTTGGCACTCATATCAGGCCGTTCAGGTGAAATCTGAGGTATATTCAATGGGGAAAACAGATATTTCTCACACTAATGCCTAGGGTTAGCACATGAAACGTCACATATGGTTAGTATGGACCTTTGGGAAGGGTTTTACTCCATTTTTGAATATACCCCATATCTGGATGGAAGGTGGGTTCAAAGTGTTACCATTTCTACCACAAATTTGCAATACGGGCATTTTTCCCTGGATATCGTCAATTTTTCCCATCAAATGTCATAAAATCATTACAAAGATATCCAAATAGGCATATTATATGTAGTTATAATATTCCAGACTGACAACATCCATCAGCAAAGAGAAAAGAGCAATTGGTGAAGATTTTCCAAATTTGGCACTCATATCAGGCCGTTCAGGTGAAATCTGAGGTATATTCAATGGGGAAAACAGATATTTTTCATACTAATGCCTAGGGTTAGCACATGAAACCTCCAATATGGTTAGTATGGACCTTTGGGAAGGGTTTTCCTCCATTTTTGAATATGCCCCATCTCTGGATGGAAGGTGGGTTCAAAGTGTTCCCATTTCTACCACAAATTTGCAATACGGGCATTTTTCCCTGGATATCGTCAATTTTTCCCATCAAATGTCATAAAATCATTACAAAAATATCCAAATAGGCATATCATATGTAGTTATAATATTCCAGACTGACAACATCCAACAGCAAAGAGAAAAGAGCAATTGGTGAAGATTTTCCAAATTTGGCACTCATATCTGGCAGTTTGGGTGAAATATGAGGTATATTCAATGGGGGAAACAGATATTTTTCATACTAGTGCCTAGGGTTAGGACATGAAACCTCACATATGGTTAGTATGGACCTTTTGGAAGGGTTTTCCTTCATTTTTTAATATGCCCCATCTCTGGATGGAAGGTGGGTTCAAAGTGTTACCATTTCTACCCCTAATTTACAATACCGGCATTTTTCTCTGGACATTGTCAATTTTTCAAAGTTTTGACCCTACACTGACCAGGGCACAACCCCAACCTTTAACCTTAAAAGGGGCCAATCTTATAGTATTTAAACCCCTGCTCCCTGTCATTCTAGGGAGATATGAGCAGGAGTACGTGAAATTCCTACTTGTGGCAAGACTTTGATTGTGTACTTGTGACTTTATAGGAGTCATTTGAAATAGCAGAAGCTAAGACATGGAACTGTTTGTGATTGTATTTTACCAGCATATGGAAATGGATTTGTAACATACTGGAGACATTTAAGAAAAGAAACACTATTTATCCTGGATTGTTTCTGATTGTGTAATCAAACTTAACCTGTATTTGGAATTACTATTGTGCTGTATTGTGCTTAATAACCGTAATAAACATCTAGAACTATATTTACCTCTGGAGTGTTCTGTGGCAATTACAGATATGGCCCTAGACCATTAAATTTGACAGGGCGACATGGGCCTTTTGGAGGCTTAATGACATGTGACATGGGAATTAAAAAGATAGTGACATGGGACATAGCAATTCCTTAAATTCGATAGGGCAACATGGCCATTTCTAAAATTCGACATGGTGACATTGGTATTTCTTAAAATTCACATGCCACATAAGTACCCCCCATCAAGGGCCCCACAGATGAGCTACTGGTAGTCACATGGAGTTAGATTCCCCTCTAAATTCATAATTCTAAAGAACTTTAATTTTGCTTATATTCAGGATTCTTATATTCTTATATCAAAGGCAAAACATTTATATTTGCTTCTAAGTTCTTATTTTAACCAGCAAACCAAGCTTAGCTCAGCCCTATCTTTGGATGTAAGGTGGGTTCAAAGTGTTACCATTTCTACCACAAATTTTCGGTATGGGTATTTTTCCCTGGATATCCTATCTCATCTGCTAACATGTCACCTACCTGTAGGGCCATCCTACCACACCAGCTGATACCTCTGCTGACTATAAGGCCACCAAACCTCACCTGAAGACATTCCACTACCTGCAAGGAACTGAATGAGTGTATCAATACGAGACATAACTATTTCAATTGTTAAACCATACAGGAAACAGAGAATTAGAACTGGAAAATTTCAGTTAGATCCCATTGATATTTAGAATTTTGAGTTTGTCTGCATGTAGCTTGCTCTGAGAGTCAGCCGTCAAGTTTACCGGCGGCCTACATATCTTGATAGTTCTTAAATAATGGGAAAAAATCAATTTAAAGCTTTTGAATAAAACAGGGATGTTTTGTACATATCAATGAAATAAAGACACAGCTCATCTATGTGGTGGGACCATTGGCCTATCTGTCCACTTTGCACCAGCATTTATTGTTTTGGCCAAGCCAGGAATCGAACCTGGGTACCACAAAATGAGTGTGTTTTTTGAAACCTGAACTTCAGCCAACAGGCAAAAAATGTAATCAAACAGAGGTGAAATGGGCAGCGAACTTCCCAAATGTGCCATCACTCACCCTTTACCAACAGGAATTTACACAGCTTCTACCTACCTCTAAAGGTGCCAGGGGTGAATGCACAGCATATAGACCTTTTTCATTAAGAGTCTTGCGCCCCCCTGGTGAAGTAAATTGAACCAATGGTTTAGGTCATTTCAAATAGTTAACCTATATGCTTCACTTCATATTGGTTAACTATGGGAGATGACCTAAACTATTGGTTCCATTTACTTCACCAGGGGGCGCCACACCCTAATGAAAAAGGTCTATAGACATGTAGCAAGTTGTACCACAGGGGTTGCCTCCCCTACCTGAAAGACCATCTTACCTCACCTGTAGTCACCTCCCCTACCTGTAGTAGCCACACCTGTAGGCACCTCCCCAATCGTAGGACCACCTTACCTCACCTGCAGAATCCTCCTCTACCTGTAGGACCACCTCACCTCACCTGCAGACTGCTCCCCTACATGTAGCACCATCTCAGCTCACCTGTAGTCACCTCCCTTACCTGTAGGACCATCTCGCCTAATCTGTAGTCACCTCCCCTATCTGAAAAACCATCTCACCTCACCTGTAGTCACCTCCCCTACCTGTGGTACCCTCACCTGTAGACACCTCCCCTACTGGTAGGACCACCTCACCTAACCTGTAGTCACCTCCCCTACATATAGGACCACCTCACCTCGCCTGTGAATACCTCCCCTACCTGTAGGACCAGCTCACCTCACTTGTAGTCACCATTTCTACCTGCAGGACCATCTCACCTCACCTGTAGTCACCTTTATTACCTGTAGAGCCACCTCACCATCTTGTATAATTGTCTCACCTTATCTACTTGTGGGACCATCTCACCTCACCGGCAGACACCTCCCCTACTTGTAGGACTATTTCACCTCACATGTAGTCACCTCCCATATCTGTAGGACTACCTCAGCTCACCTGTAGACACCTGCCCTACTTGTAGGACCACCTCTTGTCACCTGTGGACACCTTCCCTACCTTTAAGACCATCAAACCTCACCTGTAGGCACCTCCCTTACTTCTAGGACCATCTCACCTTAACTGTAGACACCTCCCCTTCTTGTAGGACCACATCACCTCACCTATAGGGCAGTCGGGAGTTTTGCACTGGGCGCCGCCATATTGTGTCACGTGGTACAAAGGGACTCTCCTCATTGGCTGGGAGGTGGCGCTTGACCCCCGACTGGCAGTGGCGGGAAAGGAATACGCATGCGCAAAAGTGAACTCCCGACTATACTCACCGTTCCTACCTGTAAAACCATCCCACCTCACCTGTAGACACCTGCCCTAATTGAAGGACAACATTACCTGAGCTATACTCACATTTCCTACCTATAAGACCATTCCGCCTCACCTGTAGACACCTCCCCTACTTGAAGGACTACCTGACCTCACCTGTAGCCACCGCCCCTACCTGTACCTGAAGGACCATCTTACCTCACATGTAGGTACCTCCCCTACCCGTACGACAATCTCACCTAACCTGTAGATAACTCCACTACCTGTTGGAACATCTTGCCTCAACTGTTGTCACCTACACTACCTGTAGGACCATCTCACCTCACCTGTAGACACCTCCCCTACCTGTAGGACCACCTCACCTCAACTGTAGACACCTCCCCTCCCTGTAGAACCATGTTACCCCACTCGGTGACAACTCCCTTGCCTGTAAGACTATCGCACATCACCTGCAGACTCCTCCCCTACCTGTGGGACAACCCCAGTTCACCTGTGGACACTTCCCTTACCTGTGGGACCATCTAACCCCAATGAACACCTCCTCTACCTGTAGGACCATCTCACCTCACCTGTGGATACCTCCTCTATCTGCATGACCATCTCACCTAACCTGTGGAGACCTCCCCTACATGTAAGACTATCTCACGTCACCTGTAGACATCTTCTGTACCTGTAGGACCATCTCAACTCACCTGTGGACACCTCCCCTACCTGAAGGATAATCTCAACTCACCTGTGGACACCTCCCCTACCTGAAGGATAATCTCACCTCACCTACTGACACCTCCCCAACCTGTAGAACAATCTCACATCACCTGTAGACACCTTTTCTACCTGTTATACCATCAAACCTCACCTGTGGACACCTCCGCAACCAGCATGACCATCTCACCTCACCTGTGGATACTTTCCCTACCTGTAATACCATCTTACCTCACCTGTGGACACCTCCCCTACTTGTAGGACTTCCTCATGTCACCTGTGGGCACCTCCCCAACCTGTAGAACAATCTCATATCACCTGTGGACACCTTCCCTACCTGTAATACCATCAAACCTCACCTTTGGACACCTCCCCAACCAGCATGACCATCTCATCTCACCTGTGGACAACTTCCCTACCCATAAGATCATCAAAGTTCACCTGTAGATACCTCCCGAACCAGCAAGACCATCTCACCTCATCTGTAGACAACTTCTGTACCTGTAGGACCATCTCACCTCACCTTTCGACACCTCCCTCACCTGTTGGACCATCTTACCTCACCTGTGGACACCTCCCCTACCTGTAAGAACTTCTCAAGTCACCTCTGCACACCTCCCTAACCTGTAGGACCACCTCACATCACCTGTGGACACCTTCCCTACCTTTAAGACCATCTTACCCCACCTGTGGACACTTTCCCTACCTGTAAGACCATCTTACCTCAACTGTGGACACCTCCCCTACTTGTAGAACCATCTCATCTCACCTGTGTTGCCTCCCCTACCTGCATGACTATCTCACTTCACCTTACGACACCTTCCCTACCTGTAGGACGATCTCACGATACCTGCGGTTACCTCCCGTACATGAAAGACCATCTCACGTCACCTGCGGACACCTTCTGTACCTGTAGGACCATCTCACCTCACCTGTGGACACCTCCCCTACCCCTATTACCATCTCACCTAAACTGTGGACACCTCCCATACCTGCAGGACCATCTCGCCTCACCTTTCAACACCTCCCCTACCTGTAGGACCATCTCACCTCACCTACAGAAAACTCCCCTATGTGTAGGACCATCTCACCTAACAAAGTGACATCTTCCCTACCTGTAGGACCATCTCACCTAACCTACTGAAAATTCCCCTACCTGTGGGGCCATCTAACCTCACCTGTGAACACTTTCCCTACCTGTAAGACCATCTTACCTCACCTATGGACACCTCCCCTACTTGTAGGACCACCTCTTGTCACCTGTGGACACCTTCCCTACCTTTAATACCATCAAACCTCACCTGACCATCTCAAGTCACCTGTGGACACCTCCCCAACCTGTAGGACCACCTCATGTCACATATGGACACCTTCCCTACTTTTAAGACCATCGTACCTCACCTGTGGACACTTTCCCTACATGTAAGACCATGAAACCTCACCTTTGGCCACCTCCCCAACCAGCAAGACCATCTCACCTCACCTGCAGACACCTTCTGTACCTGAAGGACCATCTCACCTCATCTGTGGACACCGTTCCCACCTGTAAGACCATCTCACCTCACCTGTAGACACCTCCCCTACCTGTAAGACCTTCTCAAGTCACCTGTGCACACCTCCCTAACCTGTAGGACCACCTTACATCACCTGTGGACACCTTCCCTACCTTTAAGACAATCTTACCTCACCTGTGGACACTTTCCCTACCTGTAAGACCATCTTACCTCAACTGTGGACACCTCCCCTACTTGTAGAACCATCTCACCTCACCTGTGTTGCCTCCCCTACCTGCATGACTATCTCACTTCACCTTACGACAGCTTCCCTACCTGTAGGATGATCTCACGATACCTGCGGTTACCTCCCGTACATGAAAGACCATCTCACATCACCTGCGGACACCTTCTGTACCTGTAGGACCATCTCACCTCACCTGTGGACACCTCCCCTACCCCTATTACCATCTCACCTAAACTGTGGACACCTCCCATACCTGCAGGACCATCTCCCCTCACCTTTCAACACCTCCCCTACCTGTAGGACCATCTCACCTCACCTACAGAAAACTCCCCTATGTGTAGGACCATCTCACCTAACAAAGTGACATCTTCCCTACCTGTAGGACCATCTCACCTAACCTACTGAAAATTCCCCTACCTGTGGGGCCATCTAACCTCACCTGTGAACACTTTCCCTACCTGAAAGACCATCTTACCTCACCTGTGGACACCTCCCCCACTTGTAGGACCACCTCTTGTCACCTGTGGACACCTTCCCTACCTTTAATACCATCAAACCTCACCTGTGGAAACCTCCCTAACCAGCAAGACCATTTTACCTCACCTGTGGACACTTTCCCTACCTGTAAGACTATCAAACTTCACCTGTGGATACCTCCCCAACCAGCAAGACCATCTCACCTCACCTGTAGACAACTTCTGTACCTGTTGGACCATCTCACCTCACCTGTGGACACTTTTCCCACCTGTAAGACCATCTCAAGTCACCTGTGGACACCTCCCCAACCTGTAGGACCACCTCATGTCACGTATGGACACCTTCCCTACTTTTAAGACCATCTTACCTCACCTGTGGACACTTTCCCTACATGTAAGACCATGAAACCTCACCTTTGGACACCTCCCCAACCAGCAAGACCATCTCACCTCACATGCAGACACCTTCTGTACCTGAAGGACCATCTCACCTCATCTGTGGACACCGTTCCCACCTGTAAGACCATCTCACCTCACCTGTAGACACCTCCCCTACCTGTAAGACCTCAAGTCACCTGTGCACACCTCCCTAACCTGTAGGACCACCTCACATCACCTGTGGACACCTTCCCTACCTTTAAGACCATCTTACCTCACCTGTGGACACTTTCCCTACCTGTAAGACCATCTTACCTCAACTGTGGACACCTCCCCTACTTGTAGAACCATCTCATCTCACCTGTGTTGCCTCCCCTACCTGCATGACTATCTCACTTCACCTTACGACACCTTCCCTACCTGTAGGACGATCTCAAGATACCTGCGGTTACCTTCCGTACATGAAAGACCATCTCACGTCACCTGCGGACACCTTCTGTACCTGTAGGACCATCTCACCTCACCTGTGGACACCTCCCCTACCCCTATTACCATCTCATCTAAACTGTGGACACCTCCCATACCTGCAGGACCATCTCGCCTCACCTTTCGACACCTCCCCTACCTGTAGGACCATCTCACCTCACCTACAGAAAACTCCCCTATGTGTAGGACCATCTCACCTAACAAAGTGACATCTTCCCTACCTGTAGGACCATCTCACCTAACCTACTGAAAATTCCCCTACCTGTGGGGCCATCTAACCTCACCTGTGAACACTTTCCCTACCTGTAAGACCATCTTATCTCACCTGTGGACACCTCCCCTACTTGTAGGACCACCTCTTGTCACCTGTGGACACCTTCCCTACTTTTAATACCATCAAACCTCACCTGTGGAAACCTCCCTAACCAGCAAGAACATTTTACCTCACCTGTGGACACTTTCCCTACCTGTAAGACTATCAAACTTCACCTGTGGATACCTCCCCAACCAGCAAGACCATCTCACCTCACCTGTAGACAACTTCTGTACCTGTTGGACCATCTCACCTCACCTGTGGACACTTTTCCCACCTGTAAGACCATCTCAAGTCACCTGTGGACACCTCCCCAACCTGTAGGACCACCTCATGTCACATATGGACACCTTCCCTACTTTTAAGACCATCGTACCTCACCTGTGGACACTTTCCCTACATGTAAGACCATGAAACCTCACCTTTGGACACCTCCCCAACCAGCAAGACCATCTCACCTCACCTGCAGACACCTTCTGTACCTGAAGGACCATCTCACCTCATCTGTGGACACCGTTCCTACCTGTAAGACCATCTCACCTCACCTGTGGACACCTCCCCTACCTGTAAGACCTTCTCAAGTCACCTGTGCACACCTCCCTAACCTGTAGGACCACCTCACATCACCTGTGGACACCTTCCCTACCTTTAAGACCATCTTACCTCACCTGTGGACACTTTCCCTACCTGTAAGACCATCTTACCTCAACTGTGGACACCTCCCCTACTTGTAGAACCATCTCACCTCACCTGTGTTGCATCCCCTACCTGCATGACTATCTCACTTCACCTTACGACACCTTCCCTACCTGTAGGACGATCTCACGATACCTGCGGTTACCTCCCGTACATGAAAGGCCATATCACGTCACCTGCGGACACCTTCTGTACCTGTAGGACCATCTCACCTCACCTGTGGACACCTCCCCTACCCCTATTACCATCTCACCTAAACTGTGGACACCTCCCATACCTGCAGGACCATCTTGCCTCACCTTTCAACACCTCCCCTACCTGTAGGACCATCTCACCTCACCTACAGAAAACTCCCCTATGTGTAGGACCATCTCACCTAACAAAGTGACATCTTCCCTACCTGTAGGACCATCTCACCTAACCTACTGAAAATTCCCCTACCTGTGGGGCCATCTAACCTCACCTGTGAACACTTTCCCTACCTGTAAGACCATCTTACCTCACCTGTGGACACCTCCCCTACTTGTAGGACCACCTCTTGTCACCTGTGGACACCTTCCCTACCTTTAATACCATCAAACCTCACCTGTGGACACCTCCCTAACCAGCAAGACCATTTTACCTCACCTGTGGACACTTTCCCTACCTGTAAGACTATCAAGCTTCACCTGTGGATACCTCCCCAATCAGCAAGACCATCTCACCTCACCTGTAGACAACTTCTGTACCTGTTGGACCATCTCACCTCACCTGTGGACACTGTTCCCACCTGTAAGACCATCTCAAGTCACCTCTGGACACCTCCCCAAATTGTAGGACCACCTCATGTCACATATGGACACCTTCCCTACTTTTAAGACCATCTTACCTCACCTGTGGAGACTTTCCCTACATGTAAGACCATGAAACCTCACAAAAGGGACACCTCCCCAACCAGCAAGACCATCTTACCTCAACTGTGGACACTTTCCCTACCTGTAAGACCATCTTACCTCAACTGTGGACACCTCCCCTACCTGCAGGACCATCTCACCTCACCTTTCGACACCTCCCCAACCTCTAGGACCATCTCACCTCACCTAACGAAAACTCCCCTATGTGTAGGACCATCTCACCTAACAAAGTGACATCTTCCCTACCTGTAGGACCATCTCACCTAACCTACTGAAAATTCCCCTACATGTGGGGCCATCTAACCTCACCTGTGAACACTTTCCCTACCTGTAAGACCATCTTACCTCAACTGTGGACACCTCCCCTACCTGCAGGACCATCTCACCTCACCTTTCGACACCTCCCCAACCTCTAGGACCATCTCACCTCACCTAACGAAAACTCCCCTATGTGTATGTGCTATATAGTGACAGCTTCCCTACTTGTGGGACCATCTCACCTCACCAGTGGACACCTTCAGTACTTGTAGGACCATCTCACCTTACCTGTTGACACCTCCCCAACCTGTTGGACCACCTCACGTCACCTGTGAGCACCTTCTGTACCTTTAGGACCATCTCACCTCACCCATTCACAGCTCCCCTACCTGTAGGACCATCTCACCTCACCTACTGGGACCTCCCCAACCTGTAGTATCATCTCACCTCCTCTCACATTTTAAGGCCCTTGTTGCATTTTTGTATAACAACACGACAGGAGTGAGTGAGTGAGTGTTGGGTGTTTCAAACCATACCAACAGCCAAGGTCATTTTCATGGCGAAAACCAGTTGGGACGTATTCTATCTTTGGTGATCGGATCTATGAGATGAAGGTGACAGGGTGCATAAACAGCAGGGGATCAAAACCTGGTTTGTTGGGGTAGTTTAACGTCCGGCCAACCCTGGAAATCATTTTTTCTGTATCTCATTTCTTATTGAACCAAGCATCCCTGGATATTACCATTGTTAACAATTTGCATGCATGACCAAGACAATGAAAGGCTAAGTGCATAACCCAATCTCATATGGCGATCTTAACAGCTGACTGTACTAATGCTACTCTGTTACTTCTTATGGGTATACAGGGTTAGAAATGAACGTCAGCCTGTCAGCCCCAGGCTGATAGTTTTGAATCAGGGCTGACAAATTTTGAGAAAATTACATCAAAATCAGCCCGGATTTTTCACACTTGCAGTAGCCTTCAATATGCCTGGGTTGACAGCCTGAAAAATTAATTTGACCCCTGGGTATAAGCTGATATCCAGAGCCAGCCCTGAGAAAGTGTATACCTCCACCCTTATATTATAGCAATACCACAACCCCTGCTAAATCCATGGACAAATCAGAAAAACTGCTGATTTTCCAGGATTGGCCAAAGTTATTTCACTATCATTTTACAAAGTTTGACAGCAGAGAAAAACAAATGATACCATTAGAAAAAGGGCATTCTTAAGCATGAAAATCCGAGGTTTTATTAAAATTGGCATTATTTTGATATTTCTTTTGCTGCTATAGACATGAGAGATGGCATAATATTTGGACTCACTCGTACCTCCCCAATGTGGGCCCCTTTTTTCAAAATTTTTATCTTGTGATTTTTCTGAATATTTCCAAAATGTAACTAATAATTTCATTTAAACAAAATACGGCAAAATAATGTAGATCCGCGGAAAAATATGTTCTTTTTAATGATATATGACATAGGAATAAGCAATAAGGAAGAGATCCGCGGATTTAAGCATGAAAATGTCATTGTGGGGTGAAAAATCTGGTAAAATAAGCCAATTTGGGGGTCCATGGTTCTGCTGGTGATTTAATGTAAACTTGGTTGAAAAACATACCACTTTTTTCATTATATTTTTTGCAATATCTCACAAATGCCATATCCGATTTTAATTCTGTTTGAAATTTTAAAAAGCTCTGGGAAAAGCTGATCGTAAAGGCATAAACAAATTACTGAAATTTCAAATGATATTTTTATTGTGGTATTGCTACAAGTTATAATGCATACTTCGGAGCCTCCCGCATTTTCACGACATAAACAAAGTGAATGTTTTCCACCAAATAAAGTTTTGCTAGATATTGACCTAACCACAGAATGTATTACAAGTTATCAACACAAATTAAAACATTCACTTCATTTTCATTATTACCCCCTCAAGTGTGGGTTTTCCAAATATTCTTTTGAGACCTAACTTTTCCCTCTCCAAACATTTTGTCCGACACTTTTCTCACGTAAGTACATGAATTTTTTCAAATAATATGGTAACAATGCATGGACAACATCTAGAATATTCCGTGAGCTAGCAGAATCTAATAAATATTTGGTATAATCACTATCCAATATTAAGGGTGCACCCTGCACCCGAGTTGCATGTTTTTGCAGCAGGGTGCATGGTTTTTTAAAGCGTGCATCCGGTAGATGCACGTATTTTTTATTTAAGGACAAACGTGCCATCATACTAAATGTGTATTCAAGTGAGAAAGAAAGACTTTTGTAAAATTTGATGACGTGATATATACCTCCGGCCATCAGGGCCGATAGTGTCAAAATATTATCGGCCCGATAGTTCCCTAATTTGGGCCTAAGAGAGCTGCAAATAAAACCCGTAATAATATATTAAGAAATGCATAAGTGATGGCCAAAAAATGCGTCGGCCATCCGTGCCGATATACCATTATTTTTTTGCATATTTCATTGGCCCTGATTAAAAAATGTTGGCCATTGGCCGACGGGCCAGTGTTAGTCTCGAACACTGTTATTGTCAGATATAATTATTAATATTATATATATATATATTATAGGGGAATGCTACGATCCTATATACTTTATTAATGTTCATGTTATGTTAATTAAGTCACGTGAATGGTTGGCGCCAAATTAGTCTCAGGTTGGTCGCCATTACACGGAGACGTTCCCCACACACTTGTATTTTTTTTAAGTGTGACAAGATGAGCGACCAGGCTGAGGAGAAGAAACTGGACATTGCTACTGGGGGTAAGGACAAAACTAAGTCTAGCCTACCTGTTGTCCAGGACGAAGAATTGGACAGTGGTACCTCAGGTGAAGAGACTCAGGGCGACCAGGATCCAGCAGAAAAGATGTTTGGTTGATTCATTGAAAGTCAGAAGCGTCAATCTGTACAGCTATCCTCCAAGATGGCCTCCCTAACTACGGCCGTCACCTCGCTGTCTAGTCGCGTTTGGCAACAAGAAAGGCACTCCAAACCAACACTGGATTCTGGTTCTATGTCCGATTCGTCTGGAAACGATTCTGATGATGGCAATGTAAAGGTCCCAGGTAAATCTGCAGTAAAACCACCATGTCCTAAGGGATCCAAGCATCGGTTTAGCCTGAGACTGTATTTGCCGTCAGGAGAGAAGCGACCAGTCACCTTTGCTGCTTTGATAAGCACCCTGGTCGCTCTCATATTGGTGGCTTTGGGGGCTGGGATCCAAGTTGCTGGAATGTTGGATCACTTACAATTTGTCAGCAACGTAGTCCATGCATTGTTACCAAATTCCACAGAGAGTTTAATCAACTATGAGGCAGAGTTGAGGCGAAAAGCTGATATACTTGGTCAGCAGGCTTTCTCCAACGGGTCAACAGAAGCCATCCACAAACACCTGGAAATGGAGAGCACAATCAGAGCTGCAAAGATGAAGAACAAGTCCAAATCATCGTCACCGACTAGCCAAGGCGGCTCTGGCGACAAGAAAAGAGGTACAAGTGTCTGTTGGTATTACAATTATAAATACTGCAACAATCGGAAATGTTCTAAGTCCCACATCTATTATTATTTTATTTTGATAATTATCTATACGTAGTCTAGAGCAGCTTAGATATTAGAAGTAGACTAGGCCTAACGAGTAGTATTTTTATATGCATATTGTACTTATACAGATGACACATAAGTCAGTTTTGACTTGACTCTGTCAAAAAAAGCTTTAAAAAGTTACTTCTTCTGCTACTTCTATAAAATCACTGCAAATACCACATAAAAATTATTAATATGTAGCGTAGTGGCATGTATTATTGGCAGGGGTCTAATATCGGCACCAGTGACATATATTTTGATATAAAAAATACAATTTTGTTTTGCTGGTGATAAGATTTAATACATTAAAAGATATTTTGTATTCTAGCATTAGGTATTAGACTTGGTTGATACTGAATGTTCGTAGGTCATATATTACTAAAAGAAATATCTATGTTCATTAAAACCTGTTTAAAAAAAAGGCCATTTTAAACACCAAGGTAGTGTGCATAAATGCATCAAAGTTATGTCAGTGCCACCAAAATGAAAAATATGATAATAATTTGATTTGCGGTGCGGATAATTATCGGCAGGGCTAAATAGTTGTTTGTTTGTTTGTTGGGGTAGTTTAACGTCCGGCCAACCCTTATGGGTTCTTTCCAGACTGCACAAGGTAATACTTTTCAGCTTATTTTACGCCACAAGGGCGGTGATTGAATATATGATATGGTTTAGGAGAAACCCGCCACCGGGTGCGATACCCTACTCGTTGCGAAGAGTGGCAAGGGGTCTTTAGTGTGCAATGTCCCATAGAAAGGACACCACACACCTGGCCTTTGATGACCCTGTCGGGAGCACAGTAAATATGAATGAAGAAATAAAACATGAGTCAGGGCTTGACAAATCGGGTGTCCGGACGCCCGGGACAACCAGAAACTCTTACAGTGTGGTCTGGTTGCCCGGCGGGCAACCAGAGTGAAAGCTGTCACTATGTGCCATAAGGTATGCTGTTAGGACCATCTTTGTCTCGTCCAGTCTGGCCTGGGCCGACTTCTCATTTCAAAAAGGAATTATTTCTTTAGAATAGAGACAAAGCAACGTTCTCTTTCTCCCTTTCAATTGTATGAGGTAAAACTCTTGAAATTATATATTATTGTGCCCTTGACATATTCCAAAATAATGGTCGGTGCAAAAATACTAGATTTCAAGTTTTTCTGGATTTTCTTTTGAGGCAGTTAAACATTGTGCGTAATTAAGGGGAGCAAACTGCAGTCAATATAACAATATTGGCTTACTTTCACTTAAAAGGAGATGCGAAAAGGCAATTTTAGACATCATAATACGTTCTAAATGTATGTAATTAATTATTTGCGCGAAGAAAGCTATCGTGGTTAAGTTGGTATCTAAAAATAAGATGACTACAAATGTGACAACAGGCTGGGCGGTTTGCGCCTCCCTGTGTGGAGGCTAGTGCGAACAATAGGCTGTGACGTAACGTGAGGCATTAGGCCTTACTGGTGCGTTGCCATAAGTCAGTTTTAAAATTCAGAAACCTGAAAATTGAAAATAAAAAAAATCAGGGAAAAATATAGCAATACAAAACTCACGTTTTTCTATGAATTCTGAAATTTACATTTTCTTTTGACTCTTACTTTTTGAGGAACATGCAATAGAAGTTTAGCCATTGGTTATAGTGGACTACCAGTGCCTCACGTGACGTCATATGGCTTGCCTCCACCAGATTCACACTGAAAGTGTTAGACTGGCTTCGCACTCACAAAAACATACCCAAAATTTAATGTTTAACCTTCCAGTGCCATTTGGATTGTTATATACATTACAATAGGCATTAATAAACTATTATAGCTATCTATCTGAATAATGAAACATTTCCTTTTGGGTGAGCTTTAAGATACTGGGCAACTTGGTTTCATGTCCGGGCAACCACATTTAGGGGTATGGTTGCCCGACGGGCAACCAGGTCTAAAAACGATTTGTCAAGCCCTGATGAGTAATGACAAAGAATTCAGAAAAATAATGTCTGACAAATTAGTGGTCAGGATTTTAGAGGTAAAAACACTCCCACTATAATATATCTATCTGACAAACCAAAGCTAAGATTGCTTAAAACAAGCTGGAGCATGGATTAAGATCAGAATACAAAATTACAGTTTCTGCTTGGAAAAACTAATATTGAAATCATATCAATATATGAAGTTCCATTTTGGAGTGAATTTCCTAGGATCCCTAGGAGGCATAAATTGATAATAGGTAATATTTTCAGACATCACAGAAACAATAATTTCCATTTTTTTTACAAAACAATTATTAATGATTTAAATGATAGGTTGCCGATGATACAAGACAGGTGCCCATAATACACTCCAAAACATTAAGAAATGATGGAACTAATATTTTCCATATCATTTCCAGGAAATCATTTGCCATAACAGTACGGGATTTATATATGTTCACACTATCTTACAGATTATATTGTTCAAGTTACAATGTGAGCCTCGCTCTGATTGGGTGAATCATCTCTGCACTGTAATGACCACTGTGTACCGGCCCCTGTGACCTAGATAGCACCAGCGAAAACTGCAGACTGCTTTTAGGTCACCATTTCTAGGTCACACGCTTAGTAATGATATACAGGGGTGGCGAGTTTTCTCCCTACATAGCAGAGTCTACTATGACGGACTCATTTCTCGGCACGAAGATAGATCTCGTAGCAGAGTGGTGTTGGCCCTATGTTTTGTCTACAGTATTCTGATTGGATCCAACATTTAGCAGGGTTCGAAATTAACGTCAGCCCGTCAGCCCCAGGCTGATAGTTTTGAATCAGGGCTGACCAATTTTAAGAAAATTACATTAAAATCAGCCCGGATTTTCCACACCTGTAATACATTTTAGTATGTCTGGGCTGACAGCCTTAAAAGTTAATTTTGAACCTTGTTTAGCAGTCTTAACCTGCTGTTAGTGTCTAACTGTTGTATCGGTGTCTGCGCGCTCCAGAGCACACTCTGTTCGCGTTGAAACGATGTGTGCGCATGCAATAGCACACTAATTTGAAACGATGTTTGCGCATGCAATAGCACACTAATTTGGACACTCTGTTCTGGCTCACTCGATTTCTCGCGACACTGGCCGATCTGGTAGATAACGCAGTGTTCGACACTAACTTTTTGGGTTCTCGGCCTTCAGGGCCGACAGTGTCAAAAAGTTATCGGTCCTGATAGGTTTCAGTCAGTCCAGAATTTGATTCAGGCTAGGAAAATCTGCATGTCCTCGACGACCAGAAAATGGATGTCTGGTCATCTGAGGACTACCAGATATTTAGTAGAAATTACTAAAATTTTCTCCTTAAAAATGAATTAATTGCCCATTTCAATAGCTGTCTCAAATGTTTTTAGTTTGTGCTAATATTGTGGACGATGTATAAACTTATGTGGACAACCAGCTTTTGTTTATTGGTCGTCCTCAGATGACTAGAAAGTTGGACAAATTTTCCTAGCCTGACATTAGTCTAAATGACGGCCGAAAAAAGCATGAATGACGGCTGAAAAAGTCAGCGGCCACTCGGGCCAATTAAGCAATGTTTTCCCTCATATTTGTCGGCCCTGATCCAAAATTGTCGGCCATTGGCCGATGGGCAGCGTTAGTCTCGAACACTGTAACGCCGCATGGACAGTTCCTCGACAACTCATAAATGATACAGTATTCAGTAGTAATATTATTTTTAAAAAAGGTGCTCGGTTTGTTATGCGTATTTATATGGAGACACTTCTTGGAACTGCATTACCATACGCCCTGTTAAATCCCTTTGAGAATTACAAAAAATAGACAAAATAATGCATTAGTAAATCATGGCACTTGCAATTAATAATCATAGCTCAGCCTATTAACTTATATCAGGAGAAAGCTTAGAATGAGAGGAATCTAGATATCAAGACGTAGTCAATGGGTGACCTTTTATTTGTCTTCAAAAATGCGTCCTTGATAGAGTGCATTTTTGGTGCATTTTGACATATGGCACCTTTTTTTACACTTCATTTCCATTATTGTATGGTGTATTTGTATCAGCCGTGCATCATTCTTACCATTTTTCATTAGATTCTTCAGTATTAAGTTTTTTCAATAATGTGTAACACATGTATGTGCATGTAGGGTTACACCCGCGGCTTTTGCATTGAAAAATCATCAAAAACCCTCCAAACTAAATTTTTTGTCCAAACAAAATGCGTAATTTAATGCACATTATTTATACACATGGAATCAACCACACCTAAATCCCGGGTTATTTCTATATATTTTACATCAGACAGCCAGTATAGGCGCTTCAAGAACAACAAAGTGGCAGAATCCCTGTGCAAAGATTGTGATTGTAAACAATCTGTATCACATGTATTACTGCATTGTAAGAATCCAGACCTAATGGCCAACAAAACCCTGTTTGAGAACAAACTCTGTCAATATTTATCTAGTTACCATATTTTATCTGACTGGGAGAAACTACGAATGGTCCTGAACCTCAATCCTACATGTAAAAACAAAGCCAAACAGGATGTTATCGAATTACTCATTTACTGTGCACATGTGTGAAAAATACATACCGAATTGTACAATGCCTATTGAAGTGACATGAATGTATTGCTTACATTAGTCCAATAAAGTTACTTACTTCTACTTACATCATTCTCTTCAAATGTTACTGGGCAACAACGTTTTGTTACTGGGCAACCACTTTTTGGGGTCAAGTTGCCTGATGGGCAACCAGATTTCAAATTGATTTGTCAAGCCCTGATCACTGTTAGATCTAGAGGCGGTGCCTCTTGTTTGATGGAATACATCCAGTTTGTGAACTTATGGGTGGCTCCCCCCCCCCCCCCCCCCAGTGATTATGTTAGGAAAAATGTGTATGAGACAATGGCGCACTCCTCATTGAATTAAATGAGACATATTTTCACCAAAGTGCGCCATTCTTGTAGTCTGTAGTAGGTACTACCAACCCAAAATTTATTTTTTCCTTTTCATGACGAATTATGAATATTATGAAAGAGCATTCCTCCGGAAATCCAATACTTTTTACAGAATTATTTTATCTTTATTAGAACCAGATATATTACGTAAAATAACGATGAAAATGGGGGTAAATTCTGTCATATTTTCCATTCATTGCCTATATACGGATTGTGACTTGTCCATAGGTTAACCAAATACTAGGAAAAACTTAAAATGTGTGTAACCTTTGAACCAATTAAGTTATGGATATGAAATAAAAAGTGACATGATGAGAAAAGTATCAATAATATAGATAACCAGATTTCATCCCGTTTTTCAAAAATTGCATTTTAGGCAAAATTTTGATGCAAAAGTCAGAGATTGAAAATAAAATGTCATTAAAAAAGTGAAAAGATTGTTAGAAAATGTAAGATAGTCCCTCCAAACGATTATGAATGCCATATTGATATAATTCAATACATCAATATGCAATTTTGAGTCAGATTATCTCAAAATATGTAGAAAAATACTATGCAACAATGCTACACTAGCCAAAAAACGCGGCACTGTGACAATTAGCAGGCAAAAATTGGCACATTTAATATGAAGACCTGTGCCACCTCTTACATAATTCAAGTTTACTTATTCTTATGCAGAATTTTCCAAGGAATACGTTGGTGCAATCCATTTCTATGTGGAACACTTTATTTTTTACCAAAAAAGCATGACAGACCTTTTCTCTTTTTTTGAGTCCCTAAAAATCTGGGAAAATAAATTATTTTTGAAAAATTTGACTCATCAAAATTAAATTCAGGATCTGGGCTTTAAAATGATACTAAGTACGAAAAGTTCCCTTCTGCAGATCCTGAGATATTGCAATATGAAAATGACTCAAAAATTAAGGCTGAAATCACGGCTGGTCACAGAATACAGGGCTAAAAGTGTGGAGACCCAGTGCGTTGGTAGTACCTATCTATAGATCTATCCGCTAATGGCGCTAATGCCTTTTGAAATCTCAGATGTTACATGGGCGCATTCGGCATTTTAATGTGACATTTAGTCTAATGTTTTAATGCGCCCAGGGCGCATGGCGCGGCCCTAACATTTTCACTGCCCCCCCTCTCCCCTGTTAAATCATGTTTATGGGAGGGCTCCCTCCCCCGTACATTCATGTTTTTGCCTCCACCCCCTCTACACGCTGTAAGATCTAATGTCCCGCTGCCGGAATAGGATGACTTTTATCTCACACTGCTGGATTAGAACTTTAACCATCAACTGCCTAAATCTTATATTTTCTACTATAACCAATCGTGTGACCTTGACAATAACCTAATATTGTAATTCTATGGGAACTTTAGCTCTAATTAAGAGATAAATCATAATGGCATCATCCCTGTCAAAAGAGCTAGAGAGTACACAAGTTGAAGTTCTGAAAAATAAAATGCCCACCTTGGAGTGTTTTTTGTGTTTTCTCCTGCAGTATGCAGAGGGCACATACAAATATTATTTTGTTTTCCTGATATTCTAAAAACACATGTGTAATCCGCAGTTTTATTACACTGATGGATATAAAATTATTTCTAAATATCTACTGAGATGTAGATGTCGCAAAATTTGTTTTGATCCGAGGTGGGAATGTTTTAGATCCGAGAGTGTGATAGCTAGGCTACCCTAGTCCAGCAGCAGGACTTTAGTTCTGACGGTGTGCTCTAGGAATTCCTGGATCCGCCCCTGCATTATCGGGGCCGAGGTTAGCACTTTCCGAGCGGCGGCTCTTGAAGTAGCGTTTTCTGTTCATCGGGGAGGGGCCATTTCGCCGGGTTAACACTGAGAAATTTGAAATAAAACACTGAAAATGCGTGATCACCTTTAGTTCGTGAAGTTGTCTTTGCTTCTGAATCTCTCCCTGTAGTTATTACTGATACATTTAACTTCTTCTTAGATGTAAACTAGGCTTCCCGACCATTTGGAATCCATGATGGTTTTCGCCAAATGAGAGGAGTATTCTGATTGGTCAACTGCCCTTGGACCCGAACATTTTTGTATTGTGTTCTGTGATTGGAGCCGATAACCAGCGGCTTTTACGACCTTACCCTGGTTGCCGGGGCCGACCGCTAGCGCATAGTGGCCCCGGTATCATCTAAACGTTGCATCGGTGTCCGCGCGCACCAGAGCACGCCCTTTTCACTTGCAACGGGGTGTGCGCATACAACAGCACACTAATTTGGACATTCTGTACCGGCACGCTCGATTCAGAGCGATGCGGGACGCTCTGGTAGATAACGCCACGGGGACACACTATGTCTCGGCTCACTCGATTTACAGCGACGCGGGGTGCTCCGGTAGATAACGCCGCGCGCTGTCCGCGCTGTTTTCATTGCGTGATACCTGGCCCAGTACTCGCCCTCCCGCGAGTGGGCCGGCAACCAGGCTATTACGACCTCTCTTACGAGGCGCCAAATTTAGTTCCGCGAGACGTGTCAGGGGGCGCCACTTTCAGACGTAGAACTCTCTCCAGCGGAGGTAGAAACCACTCCCAACCGGAAGTAATTTTTCAAAATGGCGACGATCCACCGAGCTCTGTTCACTTGGTTTATGTTATTATTGTTTGTCATCCTTTTAGTAGTGCGTTTGGACGAACGCGTGCTATGGAACTGGTTCCTAATCTTCCTCCCGATGTGGATATTTGATGGAATCATGATTGCCTACATTAGTTTCTACATGGGGACGCACTGTAAAAACGGCTACGACCGAAACGACCAAACGATGGGTCGAAAAGTGGCGTTTATGCTGGGGATGTTTTTCAAACTCAGCTTCCAAGTACTCCTTTGCCTGCGAATGCAATATTTCTACACGCTACCCCTTTACTTCGTCATGATTCCTGCTTGGATTTTATTGATTTTCCTCATCGGTGACGTGTCGTTACGTCTGCGGTGACAACATAGTTCTGGGCGACCCAACGACGGAAAGCAAAGAAGTGACGTCAGCTATACCAGAGTCAATACAAACGCGACCGGAAGTGACGTCGGCCGGATCCGGAAACGTCAACACGTCGGCGGTGACGACGTCGACGTAGACGAGGCGGCGGAAGGAGACGAGGAGGAGGGAGAAAACGACGACGACGATGACATAGGGAGCTGGTTCATTAGTTGGTGACAGACAATTAAATGCGTGCATTATTTCATGCTAGATTGTGCATGATATGTATCAAAAAAATCATATCAAGTTTTCTCACCACAGCGCCTACTTTCCAAAGATGTAGATCCAGGGGCGGATACAGGATTTTCGAAAGGGGGGGTCAGTGTAAAGGCTAAGTACTAAAACCGCGTGCAATCATGCGTACTCGTGCGGCATTTTCCCTTCTTTTTGTAGTTTAGGGGTCCACCAAAAGGCGGTTGTTGTCAGGACCCCCTCCCCCGGAACTGCCCCTGAGATCTACTCCAGTTGCTTCTGTATTCAGCACAGCTCTTACGTAGCCACAGACTCTAACGTTATAGTTACAGATCCAGATCTTCTAAATTTTATCCTCATGTAATATGGCATTGAATGTGTTGACTGTAACTATATGTAATTCTTATAGATTCATGACATGAGTGATTTATGTTTAACGTACAACTCCTGGGACCTAACATTTTTCTACATCTTAGAATGTTACCCTGAACGAAGCTTAAACAAAGAAGACCACTGGCTAAATCCTTGAATTTGACGGCAATACTTATTTGTCATACAGTATCAACACCCACATAGGTAATGGCATATGAACATATCCTCTGCACTCCAGTTGTAAAACAGTTTGAAGTGCATCTGTGTACAAGTGAGGATTTAACCTTAACTTAATTGGGTGACGCACATTTGTCAGAACAAACTTGAAGGGACTTGGTCCAATAGGAGGTATCTTTTTATCGTTACTGTCAGATCAAACAATCAGGTGTCAGAAGTTTTATTAAGTATATTGTTAAAATATTTTTTAATTTTCTTTTTACTCAATTTCTCTCACAGGTTGTCTTTGATTGTAAGTGAAGTGTAGATAAGGGGCCGTCCATAAATGATGTCACACTTTTTTGGGGTATTTTTGGGACCCCCCCACCCCCCCGTCACGTTTTGTCACGCATTTTGAACCACCCCCCCAAAATATGATGTCACACTCTGTGAACAACCCCCCCCCCCCCCTTTGTCTTTTCTTCTATAAATAATAGGTTTTCAAGGCATATTTTGAGGTATCAAAAATAGGTTCATTAGATAACCAGACATATCCCTGTTTTTGCTAGGCCTACGAGGCTGTTTTCTATTAAGAAAGGCGTTTTTTGGTGCGAAGGTGTAGGTTACTTTTTTGTGAAACGAAAATTCAATATGGATCCAAACCTACCTACCCTACCTTTTCACTAAGTTGTTACCTGCATGCAACTTATCTTACCCTTGGCTTCTTAATAATTATGATTTTCCACTACTGATGTTTTTACTGATGGTTTCTACTGAACTATAGAGAGGTTAATTATCCATTTAAAGTTAGTGCGTGTAAGTGGTATTTAATTCTATAGATAATAGCTAGCTCCATTCGCAGTCTCCCTCCTCGTCGACTGCGGTCGTCCAATACATGATTATAGTTCCCTCATCATGTAAGACGTGAACACTCGTAGTTAAAGGATTTGTTGTTTATTATCCAATGTATAGTCATTCCGTGACAAGAACTCGATTGACCATGATCAGTCCCAAGGTTAGAGTCCCCTCAAACACATTCAGTCAACGCTCCACGCTCTAACACAATTTCTATATGCCTCTCTCCAGAACCTAGACTGCAGATTAAAGGTCCAACCTTCACAGGATGTTTACTCACACAGTGCTTGCAGCTACTCTGGCTAGCTAAGAGCGGAACACATTATTATATGGTGGTACGTCACACCGTGACTCCTCCCTCATTTCACTACCGTCAAAAGTGAAACATTGGCTTTATGCTGCCCAAACATGGACTGGCCACCCTTGTCAGTACACTACTTCAAATTATCACATTATTTTTTCATGTACTATAATAGAACTATAAAAGGATGGAATTACTAGAGTTAGATGACATAGCATAGCACAATAATTAATAAAAAAAAAAAAAAAAAAAAAAAAAAAAAACTTTATTAAGCCTTTCCCAGACTTATAACTATGACAGATTTTACTTAGAGGTGAAACTAGATTTACCTTTTTAATAGACTGAATACTGAAAAGTCCTTGTTGCTTTTGACATTAGCATTTAACATGTGATGATGCTTTCAACAAAATAACTATTCCAGTAAAATACGCTGAAGCTCTTGGTGCTTAGATCTATTCTAAATGTACTGTAATAGATGTCATAAGATAATTTCCAAGTACGAGGTTAATTTAAAATATATGACACTCAGAAATGCTTCAAAGAATGAAAAGGTCCTGAAGTTGCAGATAAATGATAATGATATGTCGTGAAACTGTCCAATGTGATATGTCTCATAAGCACAATCTTGCTAATATTCTATGGCACATTTTACATAACCCATCCTGACACTTTGTATAGAATGATATGAAAGACCAAAGTATTATGTACATTGGTCAGATAGGTTCACAGAATGGCTCAGTGTCTCAAAAGTGTCAATGTGCCCATTTTCATTGTATGACACCCTCATATTATGACGTTGCTTCTTCACAACTCCATGGAGCCTGTACCGTTTTTATTGGAACCACTGGGGTTCCTGGCTTCACTGCCTGTTTTGGGGCAATACCACTAAACTGTACATTCTCCTCATCATGCCACTCCATCTCCTCCATCTCCATCTATCTGATGACACACATGAGTTCCAGTTGGCGTCTCACAGCCACCCTAACTGGATGGATGCGGTCAGGGACCCCTTCCGTGCCTTTTCCTTGGCTCCCTTTCGTTGTGGATGATTTTCTTTTGGAACACTCCCTTTTGCTGATTTCTTGTGATCACTGCCTTTGGCCTTGCATGATTTCTTGTGATCCTTAAGAGACCTGATGGATGCATGGTAGAGTCCGCAAACCTTGCACATTCTTGATGGAAGCATGTCCTGTACAGTAGGGCATACAAAGTCATAGGGCAGACCAGCTGAGAATTCGGCTGCAGATCTTGACAAGATGTCTTTGATCAGTGCCTTTCTCACAAATACAGATGGATACCTGGCAACTGGATCATTGAGAGAGACAGTCAGACCATTTTCCTTTGTTTCAATGGCAAGGGGCCTGGAAGAAATATGTCCTCATTGATCATGAGATATGAGCTTCTGTGTGGTTGACAGCACTCTCTGTTGTTACACTTCACCACTTGCAACATGTACTGACTCTCTCTGACATGGACGTTCTTCCATTCAGCTGACTTGATCTCCAGTTGTGTGATAATTTCAGTGGGTTTGATGTATTCTGCCATCACAGGATATCCATCAATTACCACAGATGACCACACATCTTCCAAAACCTCACCAGCATGTGCGAAGTTGGCTGCCTCTAATGTTTCATCTGTGGTATGTCCTTGTGAGTTTAGATGGGAGCCATAGAGGTCATGCGGCAACCCAACTCCTGACAACTCTCTGCTCAGTGGAGCCATTCTTCTCTCTACACAGTTGAATGCACTTCTAAAAAAATTGACTATTTCTTCAATCATAGATCTAATAGACCTGTCCACTTTGCCAGCTAGCCCACCCCTTATTTCTATGATATCAACATTTTTAGAAAAATGTTCATCATATTTGATTTACAGTAATTTTCCTAGTAGAATTACCCAAAACTAAACTTTATAAGCTTTTACTTTCAATATGATGTTAAATATGTAGCTGTCGAACTGGAAAGCAAAAATGACATTTTCCCATAGGGAACAGTGTTAAAGCCCTTCAGCTTTGCTCACAATGTCCAACCATAAAATCACAAAAACATACCGTTTTTTGGTTCACCTAAAATGGAGGTAATTACCTAATTGAGAGAAAAAAAAAAATTCATCCTCATTTATCATCACCTTATTGACTTAGAAACACAAATACTAACTCATTCACTCAGATTTGTGTCAGTGCCTGACTTTGCAAAAACTGCAATTATGTCTGACCTCTGTATCATGCCAGCAATACATCCCAAAGTGGACAGGTCTAATGAAAACAGTGACACAATTCAATCAATGTTATCTAGCTGCAATAATAAAACACACAAAACACACTTGTCTTTCATTTCATCAAGTGTAATTTGTGTAATATTGCAGAAACAGAAACACAGATTCATGTTTAGAGGATATTTGACAAATTTAACAAACCAAAATTGCCCTGGAACTGAGGACAACACTCAATTTCATTAGAATAAGGTTTGTGTTTGTAAAATTTATGCAAATAATGACATTTAATTTGTATTCTAAGTTAAGATCTCTATATTTAGGATATTTATACACAATTCATGTTTCATTTATTGAAAAAACACAAATAGGTTCAACATCGACGGGCTGTCACGCTTCTCTAGACACCCCCCTATCAATTTCAGGCAGTGTCACACTTTTCCAACTACCCACCCACCCCCCTGTGCGTGACATCATTTATGGACGGCCCCTAATACTTTGCTGTAACTGCATAGAAATATGGTGAAATTACAGTTGTGTAAAAGAAGCCACGGTGTAACTTTTCCCTGGATTGATTTGTTGAAGAACTAAGCATGTATCGTCAAGTCGTGTTTCAAGTATTTAGGGTTAGTTGGGTCGACCAAGAAGTGTTGTGGATGAAAATATATTTCTGCAACATGTAGCATTAAGTTATATTATATGTAAATGAATGGAGAAAGATTTATCAGGCGTACACTTTCATTCGTATGCTTTTGAATTTAAGAAAAAATGTACAGATCATGGTATAATCCAAAAGGGACAAATGAATGATTTCGTATTGATAATGATAATGACATGTTGTAATGAAATTGTGTGTTATGTAAAGGTGTCAATATATTTTTGTTATTAAAAATGTGATCATTTATCATGTCTGTCACTCTAAGTAAATACACTTAACAATCCCTCTTCAAAGTGATTTCGAAATTTTCGAAATCTTTTGATGACAGACAGAATAAATCATTATACTTTTGGTGACAGACAAAATTAGTCATTATGAAACGCTAAACAAATTTTACCTGATTAGCCTATTCACTGAAACCAGTTACGGAAATATGATCATTGGCTTATCAACTGTTTTATAATTAGTGTCTCATGATCATCAGTCCACTCAGACTCACTGACTCTGTCACAAAGGATAGTTACATCATGGTAAAGAGGCCCTAAAGAGGGGTTGTTAGACGTTAATACTTTTGATGTGACTGGTAAAGTCACTAGTCACAAGACACTCATCAGAATTGACCTGGTTAAACTATTTAGTAACGAGAATATGGCCCCTGGTGTGTACACACTTTTCAAACAATCATACTGCCTTAATATTGGTGAGTGTAAAATAACTTTTGAACACTGCAGACCTGTTCACCATCCTGACTATGAAAATATATATCCAATTCTTGTTGGGCATGGTTAATTGTCATCCGATTGTTATATCTTCCCGCCAAAGGCAATAAGAAAGTTAATTCATAGTTCCTTATGTCTTTTTTTTCTGACTGAGGATATTGATCAAGCTTTTATAAAGCTTTAATTCAAATTTGTGAAAATGGTGCAAATTGTGTGTACAAAAGAAAAGTTGCATGTGTAACCCATACTAGGCAATGTTGACAATACGTTATGTAAATATGTGTATATTTCTCTTGTGTTCTGTGTCAAAAAAATGACCCAAATCAGTATTTTCACAGTTCACTCACAGCCAGCTATGTGTGGCAACTATTGTATTGTGAGATCGTTTTTGATAGTGGATAAAAAAAAAATTCAACTTGATTTCATGTTTGGTTTGAAGAACTTCATATGTAAATATTATTATCAGACAGCCTAAAGGCCATTTAAAACGGAATAGCACGAAGAATAATCATGTTTCATGACAAAAAGAAGTATTTCAAAGCCGTACTTCCAACTCCATTATTATGATATATAAATGAAATATCAGTCTACCAAAGTAATATATTCTTTTCTATTGGAGGAGCTAAAATTATGTTAAAAACATATTTAATTAAAATGGTGTTACATACAGCAACATAAATCTGTCAAGGTGTTTGCTTTATCCAACATGTGTCCATTACTACTTTCACATACTCAAAACTTAAAAGCCTGTCGATCTAAATATTTAAAACAAAAAAAGACTGAACATGTACGGTACTTTATGATGTGGAAGAACAGACAGTCAAGCTGGATTGCAATAGTTTTCCTTCACGTAAATTTTGCATCTAGATATTACTGTAAATATCGAATTGTTTTGGTATACAAAGCATCAGTTATAAACTGACACACTTGATTTGAAAAAAAAGAAGCTGGCATGAGCACAAAAATGACAATTATGTACAATTCCTGTGCTAGTTAAGTGAATTCTATCATATAGTAGTTCACAGATGCCTTATCATCTAAAAGTGAGATAGATAAGTGTAGATTATGACCTCTTGTCAGCGATAAAGTAGAAAAAAATGTTTGTAAATACATGTTATAATGTTTAGTCTTGCGCAGTGGTTCAAAACCCAAAATGTTAAGCTGTACTGAAACGCCAGATCATTGTTTGATCGATGTTTACTGTACTTAAATAATTAGAATAAGGCACTCTTTTGATAAATGATGTTTTTAAACTATGTCAATGCGTTATAATGGTTTTTGATATGAAGACTGATGTGAAAATAACTGAAGTTTTCATGTTAAATAAAATTATTGTTGAGGACTTGTCAAAATGTTAAACCCATCATCTGGCATAAGTTATGCTAAAAGTATTTAACCCTATTCGTTTGCCAGAACAATAAAAACAAGTCAAGTTCACATCATGTTGATTGATTTATAGTATTTATTAGTTTAGAGTCCAATATCTAAAAACCTTTGGAACCAAATCATAAGTCCCTTCTTTCCAAGGCGACTCACCATCTTAAGCTTTTGGTGAACATAACAAGGACTTCAATTTAATACTTAATGCGTGATCAAAACCCCTTCAATCCTTCGATTTCAACTTGTTTGTGTTAGTGAATATAAAAGGGTAAAATTGGATTTCATCTTTTCTAAAACACTAAATGAATGACAAATTCTATTAAGTCCTCCTTGATAGCAACCCTTGAGACAATTTTTGGAATCCTATTTCTGATGTGTAATTGTGATCAGTGAAACCGATTCAAACGTGGACGCAGAGATGGTGTACACGGGTTTTATTAATAGTACATACATTAACATTTCCAATCATTAACATCTTTATCGCGGTGGTATTTATTCACTGTAATATGATATATACATTATTTACAGATAGAAATTATAGTTTCTTCTCTTTCTCAATCATGTTAACAGATTATATACAGAGCATACGATATCACTTTATCTGAATGAGTGTGAGGTTAAGGCGGCTTGAACAAGGCATGAGTAATGGCATCATATTTCCTTGTCTATATACAGGAATGGAATGATAATACCGAAATATAAGAATAGATAATTCAAATGGACATTAGCTTTAGCAGTGTTTAGCAATTGAAATGGACTGGTTGTTTAGTGGGAATCTATATTCCAAAAGGGAATGTTTACCAATATTTTCATTGCAAAGGGGATACAGTCATATTGAGCTTCAGTTCTGGGGCTAGGCCACCCGGTCTGAAAACTGAATGTGACTTTTTCACCAAGTGATTGCCGCCAAAAACATGCAGTGTGATCTACTATATGCCG
The DNA here is from genome assembly GCA_936440205.1 of Lepidonotus clava. Lineage (NCBI taxonomy): Eukaryota > Metazoa > Annelida > Polychaeta > Phyllodocida > Polynoidae > Lepidonotus > Lepidonotus clava. The sequence continues at coordinate 16,251,462 of OW387138.1, forward strand.
ATTGTGTTCTTGCATGATTGCCCACAAGAACGTGATAAAACAATTTTCAAAAAAGCCAGAGATGCCATTTTCCCTACTTTTGTAGGATTTCCCACTAGACTGAGCAATCAATTTTCATAAATTACTTGAATGTTTGTTTTAAAGTGTTTTTGTGTGGGTTCAAGCTATTCAAACACAAATTCAATGTTTGGTCTCTATTCCTAAAGGATTTTTCCCTCCTAGTTGCTTCTAGACAAGAAGTAGGAAAATAGTTTCCAAAGTTTCCTGCTTTTTCATCAGTCGGGACTGGCATCTCTGCAAAAGCGCCTCCCCCCTTTTCAAATTGCCGGATCCGCAAATGCCGACTGGGATCACAGATTTGCAGATATTCTAGTTAGTAATACAAGCATCATTCAGGGTACCAACCACGCAGGGAAAACGAAAAAAAATAAAAACACACACTGACAGGGAAAACATAGGGAATTTGCAAATTTTGCAGGGAATTTCACTTGGCCAGGTTCTGAAATTCCTGATTCTTAAGATATTAGGGATTCAACTTTTTGTTGTTGTGTTGTCCACATTTTTTCTACACACAGAGGTTTTTAATTTCTAAACAATTGTCGCAGAACAGGGAAATCACAAGGAATTTGAAAATGGATTTTTGGTTGGTACCCTGTTAACAGATATTCTAGTTAGTAGCACAAGCATTATTCTAAGGCAGAACTTGTAGTCTGGGGACGGGGTCGGGCGGTGCTGCCATCTGTCGTTCTAGTTCGGTGTATTCCTGTATGACGGAGTTGATGGACTCGAGACTCTCGTCAAACTGGGCCTTCTCCATGCCGTCGATGTGCGTGTAGTGGTGGATGTGGGCCTATAATAATGACACAATATCTTTTATTTTAACTAAATAAGAAATCAAACAAAAACAAAGAAAAGAAAAAAACGGGGGAAAAAAAGAAAAAAAAAAGGAGAGCAACAATCAATGGTTTGCTAACTAGGAAATAACATGGATGTGGACCACCAAATAGTAAAACTTGAGTTGGGGCAGGTAGATTATAATACTCACCTGCCCGAAGGGTAGGGAAAATTTCTGTGATATAATGATAATCTATTAAAGCTGGGAAGGTGAATTTTAGGATCAGGCAGGTGAAACTTAACCTAGACCTACTCGACGGGCAGCCGGGTTAAAGTTAATGTCGAGCCAAGCAGATATTCTCTAAATATGATCTCTCAAGTATTTATCTAAAAAAGTATTGTTTTCTGACATTTTGATAGCTGGGTAAAAATTAAAAACTGTCTTTGAAATTTGGCCATCCTAAAGTCTATGTTGACAACCAGATATTTGCCTCTGGTCGTTAAAACGACGACAACAACAAAAATTGTCATAATTGTTCCAGCCTGGTTTGCCTTGGGAGGGCGAGTCGTCCTACCAGTCTTTTGACACAAAAGCCATTTCAATTCCATCATCTTTTCGAAAAAGAGCAAAACATTTGTTACTACATCTTCATGTAACCCTATCTATACTCGTAACTGAGTGGACAGGGAAACCAGACTATGTATGTTTGATGAAAGCTCAGTATAATAAAGTTGAATAATAATAATAAAATAATTATTTTAAATTGATATTTCCTGGAAGTTTAGCTGACCTTGCGTTTGTAGAGACGGGAGAACCTGTCCCTGAGGTCGGCGAAGTTGTGCCTGACACACGTGTTGTTGGCCAGGGTGAGCAGGGAGAAGGGGTGGTTCACCGGGGGGACACTGCACAGACCAGTCTTCCACCCCTCCTTGTTCCAACTGATAAAGTTCAGTGTGGGTTTTAACCTGAAAATTGAATAAACAGTTCGTAATGCATGAACTGATATTTGAATGGCTTTTATCTAATTACCTTTGTTATAACGTTATCAATAAGTTTCAGCTATTGTGTACATGGACACAATTAATATTTTATTCATCGCACCAATTAATATATTCTTTTCCCTTTTTATCGCAAAACCATCTGGTTTCAATATAGCAAATGGAAGCAAAACCGTCGGATGTTTCGAACACATGACCCTATGAAGGCATAAGACGGGCAAAATCTATGTTTAGAATCAGAAGGCCTATCAACATTTTCGTTTAAAAATCGCGTTTCTAATATATTTGTTTAATGGAATTCTAGAGTCTCGTCTCCAGAGTATTTCTTATTTGCAATTTATTAGGAAGATATGCAAACAGGAATCCCAGCCATATCTGGAAGATTGACATTGAGTAGTAGTGCTAATGCTAAGACTATAAGGGGGCTTAACTTACCTGTCAATGTTTCGGCGTATGTCTGAGGCCTCTATGTTACCTCTGACCATGAGGGCACATGACAGGTAAAGGCTGTGTTTGGGGTCAGAGCGTAGTAACTGGTGGTCACGGGCAAACGCGTCAGAGAACATCTGGTCTAACCTATAGAAACAAGAGGGTAACGGGTTTTATCAATGGTATAAAGTATGTGTCAGAGGCCTCTATGTTACCCCTGACCATGAGGGAAAAGGATAGGAAAATCTCTGTAAGTGGTGGCCACGGGCAAACGCGTGAGAGAAAATCTGGTCCAAACTATAGAGACGAGGTTCAGTATAAAAATATGAAAGTATATTTAAAATAATCTTATAATTTTGTCATTTAAGATGTCTACTATACCCTCTCAAACTACTTATATATAAAACATTTTCTGTATATATTACTCCAAAATTAAAATTAATAAATATGAAATCATAATTTATAGACGCACATTAAAAAAGAAATTATTTACACAGTTTTAATAGTAATACAATGTACAGCTTAAATCTCATGCCCATGCTACATAATCAACAACGAAAATAACATTAGAAAAACAACACAAAAATTATTAAATCTCAGGGGATTAATGTATCCATTGTGGTGGGTGTAACCCGACGTGGCAGTTCCAAAAATTGTTTTCTGTCCACAAACAATGTTAGAACTCCTACCCTCAGAGGGCCTAAAGACCTGGGAAATAATTAAATTTATCACAGATGAATTTATTCATTTTCAAAAGAACTCAAAGAACAAGTGATCATGAGATACACGTACCTATTTCTGGGGTTTTTGACATCCTTTAGTGCGAAGAGCGGGGACTGGCTGGAGACGAGGTAGTGAAGTCGGGGAAACGGCACCAGGTTCATCGTGATCTCATTTAAATCGACGTTCAGATATCCCTCGAAACGAGCAGAACTAAAAACAAATGTTGGACATTGTAGATTTACAGAATTCTGTACGGAACTTAGGTTTATACAATAATACTGCTAGAACAAGATATTACAAAGTAATATGTTTCAATTATACGAAACTTACCTTGGTAAAAGTTGAAGTAGAATTATGATTTTACCGAGGACAACACGTAGTGTTGTAGGGAATAGATGAGATGGAGTGCGCATGCGTGTGACGTAAGCAGTATTAAAAGCCAACCCCCCTTTAAAAAAGGTGGGGGACAGAAAACTTCCTTAAATTACACCCCTACAGCCATAGCTTGCCAAAGTCAAGACTATGTCTACCCTGGGGCTGGGTGGGAACAGGGCATCTATTCCCTACAACACTACGTGTTGTCCTCGGTAAAATCATAATTCTACTTCAACTTTTACCAAGGTAAGTTTCGTATAATTGAAACATTTACCTCGTCCAACACTACAAGTGTTTACGGTAATCGATGAGAGTTTTGTAGCTGAGTTTTCAGTCTCCCCTTTTTTATAGGGTGCAGTAAACCACAAACTACCTTTTTCAAAACCATCTTTCTTTTATTTCACCACAAACATCGTTATGTAGCATCAAGTTAAGGCCCCTCTAAGGAGGGTATGCGCAACAGTCGACTGTTCTTTCTCTAAGTCTTTGTCATAGAACTTCGCGAAGGAAGTCTCTTGTTTCCAACTTGCTTGTTTTAGGATCAAGTTCACTGGGGCTCCCAGGCGTTTCATCGCCGATGCTGCCGCCCCTCGTGTGGAGTGGCTTTTGAACCTTTCAGTGTCCACTCCAGCCATCTTCAGGGTCATTAAAACCCATCTTGAGATAGTGTCCCTAGACACTGGCTTATGTGGTGGTAAGAACGACACCACTAAGTCTTTCACGCCTTTCCTCAACTTTGCAGTCCTGTTGATGTACGCCTTCAACGTACGTACCACACAGAGTCGATAGCACTCATCAAAAGGCCTCAACACTAACGCGTCCAGGGGATCCCCCAGGCGGTTATGTTTTAACAGTCTTTGCAGTTTGAACACTGCCACTTCTCCTAACTCTAAGTTCTCCAGAGTTAGTGCCAAAATAGTCTGTCCCCTTTGGGCCATGACTAATAACAGAAGCATTACTAGCTTCAACGAGAGCAACTTCAATGACAGGCTCGAATTCCTGCCCCAACGTTTAAACATACTGAACACCAAGTTAACGTTCCAAAATGATGCATATCTAGGAGCTGGCGGTCTCCGTTCATACACTGCCTTCACTAGCAAGCAGACTATCGGGTGTTTCCCAAAGGACCGTCCGTCATAATCCGGCAGGATCGTCGCTAGAGCCGATCTGGCGGCATTAACCGCCCCGTAACCCAGTCCGGACTGTTCCAACTGTCTCAGAAACCTACATGCCTGAGGCAATGACGGATTCATCAAACTCACTGTCTCCTTTACACAAAACAGTGCCCACTTCCTAAGGTACGTGGTATACAGTTTCTTCGTTGAAGGCCTCCAAGCCTGCATCACCAGTTCCACTGTAGTCTTATCAAAACCCAACTTTGTCAGTTTTCTGGCTACAAACGGTAGGCCACCAACGGACAAGAGTCCATGAGCCCTTGGTTTTCCGGCTTCCCGGGATTGAGGAGGTTTCCCCTCCTTCTCCTGAAGTGAAGGCGTCTCCTTGACAACGCCTGCAGCCCTGCGTACCACGCCTGTGACGGCCAGTCCGGAGCCACCACCACCGCCTGGCGTCGGTCCGCCCTCAGCTTCTGAACGACTCGACCCATCATGCTGAAAGGAGGAAAGATATACACGTAGTAATCTGACCAATCCAGTGAGAAAGCATCTATCATCCACGCATCCGGGTCCGGATGCCAAGAAACATAACAGTCTAGTTTACTGTTAATCCTGGTAGCAAACAGATCTACTTCTGGCTTGCCAAAGACTTTACAGATTTTCTGAAAAAGCTTAAGATTCAACGACCACTCCAGGTTATCCGCAAAGTTTCTCGACCGAAAGTCAGCCACTGTATTGAAGACCCCGGGGATATGGGCCACGGTAATCCAGGTCCCTTGGGCTTCTGCCCACTCCCAAATCTCCCGAGCTACCTCATTACAACTTGGGGACTTAACACCACCCATGTGCTTCACGTAGGCTAACGCCGTAGTGTTATCCAGGGTTCGAAATTAACGTCAGCCCGTCAGCCCCAGGCTGATTGTTTTAAATCAGGGCCGACAAATTTTCAGAAAATTACATTAAAATCAGCCCGGATTTTTTCACACTTGTAGTAGATTCCACTATGTCCGGGCTGACGGCCTGAAAAGTTAATTTCGGACACTGGTTATCTGTGTAAACTTTGATGTTCAAGAAGCTGTCCTGACACAAGCTCTTCAGACCGAACAAAATGGCCTTGAGTTCTAAGACATTGATGTGAAGATCTCTCTCTTCACCAACCCAACGTCCACCTGTTTCCACATCTTCTCTGTGGGCTCCCCAGCCCTCCAGTGATGCATCAGTGTAGATCACACAGTCAGGTGAGTGTACTCTCACCTGTCGACTATTGTCTAGGGCCTCTGTCCACCAGAGTATGTCCTGTCTAGCTCTCTCTGAAACCGACATCTTGCCCTCAAAGTTCCCATGCCTGTAAGCTAAGGCTTCATTCTTGTCTAACTCCAACCACTTGATGTGGGCCCCTCCATACTCTACCGCTGGCGAGTATGCTACCATTAAGCCCACTAAACCAGCTACCTCCCTGATGGTAGGTCTAGGCCTCTCTAACAAGTCCTGGGCTGCCCTAAGGAACTTCTCTTTCTTCTCTACCGTAAGAGAAACTGACATGTTGACTGAGTCTAGTTCAAACCCTAGAAACGTCAAACATTGAGTCGGCTCCAATACCGACTTTTTCTCATGTACCACCAATCCCAGAGAGTCTAGGGTCTCACAAAGGTCCTGAATCCCCTCCTGACACGTAGCCCGGTCATCCGCCACTACAAAAGAGTCATCTATGTAAGGAAAACATTCCACCCCTCTCTCTCTCAGAGTTGCAAAGATTGGGTTCAACAGTTTGGTGAACACCCTGGGGGCCGAGGCTAAGCCATTCGGCAGCGCCGTAAACATGAAACGCTGTCCTCCCCACACAAAAACCAGAAATCTCTTCTGGTCCTCCCGAACCGGTACTGAGTAGTACACATCCTTGAGGTCCACTGACCCCATCCAACAGGTCTCCCTCAGCATCTCGATTGCCGTCTGCAACGAGCACATTTTAAAGTGCTCATAAACAACAAATTTGTTCAACTCTGTCAAGTCCAGGATCATCCTAAACTCCCCATTTGGTTTGGGTCTGAGGAACACATTCGACAAAAACTGATTGGTGTCCGGGTCCACAGGTACTAGTACCCCCTTCCCGACTAACTTTTCCACCTCCTCAGTTACTACCTGTTTTTCAACCTCACTAAGTCGATAAGGGAAAGGGATCCTCCCCTGTACTGGTTCTGTCTCAAAAGGGATCTCCGCCCCCAAAACCGTAGCCCTCACCCAAGGGTCTCCAGTGACTTTTGTCCAGTTATCTACAAACCTGGCAATGTTACCCGCTCTAAAATTATCGGCCGTGTTAACAAACATGGAGGGACTCACCTGGCCTATTTGCGTGGTCCCTTCGGCCGAAAATCCCCCTGCTGCTGCGGCTGGTGTGCCTGTTGCTGCTGTGCTCGGGGTCTGTACGCCTGGTACTGGTATTGGTTCTGTTGATACTGGGTCTGGTAAGGCACCTGGTACCCCGTACCATAGGTCATCTGCTGGTATTGCTGACGAGGGACATACTGTCCCTGGAACTGCTGTTGACCAGCCGCTCCCTGATTCTGCTTGAACCTCTTCCCCTGGTTCTTCCCACCTTGGGACTTGTTGCCATTGTTTTGCTGTTGGGGGTTCGCCTTGCGCTTGATCACCTTATCAGTCACCCTCTTGGCCACCTCCAGCTTCTTAGTAAGCTCCAGAAGGTTGCCTCCGAATAACCAACTAGGACTCCCCTCCTGTCTCTTGACCAGGGCCTTCGCGTAACTGTTCTGCATTGACGGCCGTAACTGTTTTCTCTGCCTGTTAGACAGGGCTGAGTTAGCCAACGACATCAAACGGATGCTTGACACCACATTACTGCTGAACGCCTCTAGCTCGGGGTCGGAATCTCCCCTTGCTGTAAGCATAAAATCCGCCAGAGGCGCCATCGCGGATATCGACGCCACCAAAGCTTTTTGGACATTCTGTAAAGCAATGTCCGCCGCCTTAGCGTACTGATCCACAGCTGTAAACAGTTCCTGATCCAGCCTCGGAGCTAACAACTTCTCCACATTCTTAAGCTTCGGGAAGTCTTTTGAGAGTCTCTCCATCTCCGAAGTGACCTTGGGCTCCTCCAAAAACTCATCAATAATCTTCGCCAACATAGCGTTGACTTCCTCTCCCACCCTATCCGCCTCCGTGGCCTTAAGGTGAGTAGACTTCAACAACTCCGCCATCTTGCCCGACTTAAAAGCGGTGAAGTCCAGATCCTGTGCCGGCTCCGTCCTCCGGTCCGGCCTTGACCCATCTTCCTCATCATCTGAGATAGTGTGGGCCGCTCCATGAGTCAGATCCGAAGTCTGAGACTCTTCCTCCCAAGATTCCTCCTCCTCCACCTGTGGTTGTGGCTGGAACTGAGGTTCTAAGGGGAACATCGGTTGTCCAAACCCAGCGTAATGTCCAAAGTGCGGCATGAAACCCGGGTACAAGAAAGGCTGCGGCTGCGCTAGCGTCGGCAACGTCGCGCCCTCCTGACCTAATTGGAACTGACCCAGATTCGGCTTGACGCCCGCTGGGCCCGGCTGCGGCTCAGAAACTGATACAGTGTCACCGTCTGACTGTCCAGGGTCCTGCACTGTTGCCGGGGCGCCCGTCGCCTCCGGCTTCTTAGTCGAAGCAGCGCTTGACTTTTTCTTCGACTTATCCTTGCTCTCCTTAACTGAAGGCATGTCTAAAGTCTTCCCAACTGTACTACCAGCTTGTTCCGACAATCGACGAATGACCAAAGTCTGTTCTTCCAACGAAGAAACCGAGTTATTCGTAACTCTAGGTCCAGGCATAAAGCCGTCTGCTCAACGACAGGATCTCCCACGAGTGCCCTGTTGAAAACAGAAAAACGAGATTAGATACTGTAACAAAAGTTTTCTCGTTTAAAAAACCTAGCCTAAGAGGTCTAGGTAATAAGTCCCAACAAATGGACTAAAAATTCCCACAAAAAAGTAGGTAAAAAAGTAAAGAAACAAGCAAAAATTGCTCACCTCTTGCCTACGACCAAACACGCTGAAACGCCGCCCGTGAACTGCTTACATCACACGCATGCGCACTCCATCTCATCGATTACCGTAAACACTTGTAGTGTTGGACGAGGTAAAATATGATATATTATTACTCCCATCAGCAGAACGATCCTTCTCTCAAGCTTAAATTCGCAAAGATATACCACCTAAAATGGGGGTGGCGAAGTTCACCTAATGGAGCTTTTCAACATTTTCTTTAAATTGTTTAAAGGTTTTTACATTGGATTTTTGAAGGAATGGAACTTTTTGACAAATTATCTGTGTATGTGTGTGTGTGTGGGGGGGGGGGGGGGGGGGGAATCCCCGCCATCCCCCAGTTACGGGCTTGTATAATAATAATTTTCACTGGGATCCCACCAGATTACCCGGAACCCCATCAGAATTCCCTAGAGCACCTCTCACAACTCCCTGGAATCCCCTCACATTTCCCTAGAATCTCTATACATTTCGAAGCTGGATAACATGATTTTAACAAATTACCTAGTCATATTGAGGAGGAGGTTGGCGACCACGTTGTTCATGCCGTCAAAGGGCTTCTCGTCCTTCTCCCGGGTGGCCCCTCCCTCACTAGAGGTGAGGGCGCTCTCCCCCTTCACCCGGACTGACCCAGAGGAGGTGTAGGTCCGCTTACCAGTCTTTGTCGGAAGCACCGAGCCATTGATTTTGTTCACCAAATCCACTAATGCCTGAAAACAGAAGAAAAGTATGATTCAAGATTACATGAATGTATCTTTCTGGTAAAATAAGAAGCAATTTTGTCGCAACAAAAAAGTATTTTTTAAACATTTGCTATTCCATCTGTTCATCTTCGTCCTCGGTTTAAAGGGCAAATTACATGGATTTTTTGTATAGAAAAAACAAATGAGACGTGTTATATTGTGAGAGTTTCCTGGAGAGAATACGCGGCCAATTTTTGCTTTATAAATTTATAAATTTTGCTTTATAAATTTATAAATTATAGGAATCTGAGTATAACTCATGCTTTACCAGTTTTCACAACGTATTTGTACAAGCTCAAAGATCATAGACACTAGTGTCTGAGGGGAGATGCAACAGGGGTGTCAAGGTTGGCGGTGAATTAACAGGATCAAACTATACCTTGATTATCGCAAGTAATGCGGCTTCGACGAATGACTTTTCAAGCATCACGGATCATCATAATGATACATCAATTTTTTTTCTCACCAGGAAGTGTATAGGATAGGAATGTGACATTCTCTGACATTCTCTTAACAGTTAGGGAAGTATGGAATGGCTGGGGTTCCCGCTCTAAGGGCATGGGTGAGTACGAAGAACGAATTTTTTTAAAGGTCAACTCACCAAATATAGAAAAAGAGTTTCCTATAACTGCAGAAATAAAAAAAAATTTTTGGTGTTACCTGGTTTTCTACAGGCAGTACACAGTCGGCGTGGTTCGTCAGTTCGTTCATGGCCAGTATACTATTATAGGGCGACGTGATGACGTCATCTTCTGCCGAGGGGTAGACGGCCGTCACGAACCTGAAAGAATTTTTTAATTTAAACTTTTTTTGTTCATTGAAAATACTGTAAACTGATCAACTTTAGGCACAGGCACAGGTTGTATGGGCGGGCTCACATTTAATTTTCGTAATTGGATACAATACATTTATGATAATGAATAATTCTTGATAGCGAGTTTATTTACAGTTCAAACAATGTTTCCTTTCAAATTATGTATTTAATGTTTATATGTATAATGATAAAGAATAATGAATTTTTATTTTGTTGATGTATATGACTTGCATAGGATGAAGTTGAAACCATTATGCACACTGCTGAATATAAACGTGTAACACATTTTTAATATGACAGGACTTGTTCATTATATATGCATCCACAGTACGGATCGATAAGAAATTACTTGTCAAAATAGCATTAGAATGTTCCCATACTAAGATTCTTTTCCCGCTTTTGATAACTAACGCTTTAGTGACGTTTCAATTTTCAACAGGAGTTAAAAACTGACCTGTAAACGTCTGGATACTCGTCGTTTAACAGGTTGAGGACGTATGTTCCTAGCCCAGAACCCGTTCCTGCAATCAAACAATAAAGGGTTATTGAAACAGTTTTTATCTGAATGAACTCAACGGTCAATACTTATATGTGAATAATATGAGTGGCCTACTATTTAGCATGGGACTGGTTACATAATTATATTCTACTCGGGTACCAACACAAATTCCATTTTCAAATTCCCTGTGTTTTCCCTGAGATTTCCCTGTCCTGCTGCAATTTTTTCTTGTGTCAAATCAAGCAAGTTGTTCAATTTAAAAGGCTGTGCATGCAGAAGAAAATTGAGAAACTCAACAACAAGAAGTCAGATCCCTAATATTTTGAGAATCGGGAAATTCAGAACCTGGCCAAATGAAATTCCCTGCTTTCCCTGTGTTTTGGCAAAATTTGCAAATTCCCTGTGTTAACCCTGTCAGGGATTTTTTTTTTCATTTTCTTTGTTTTCCCTGTGCTGTTGGTACCCTGTCTACTGAGAAGTTAGGACCAGAGCATGATTTGAAAGATACAAATATGGGTAAAAGGCTGACCGACGGTTGTATACTCATGAGTGATTATATGAGTATTGGTGATTTGCCCCAGTGCCGCGCATCGCCCATTATAGAGTTAAATTTATGCTGAAGCGGCTTCCTATCCCTATGCATTTTCTCTAAAAGACTTTATTTCTAGTCGGAAAATAACGCGATGACGCTAATGGATAATGGACTAGAATAATTCAATAGATGGTGTTCGAGGAAAGTTCCCATCAAAATGTATTCAAACGTGGTTATCAGGAATGAACCTGGACTGGTATTCTAGTAGGATATACATATGACTTTATCACATGATCACATCCCCTCCTTCTTTTGTAAAATTCTTATTGCGAACTTTGTAGTTTTCATATTCAATCGACCTATGTCAATTAAACATAACAATTCAACGATGTCGGTCTTAATTTTTTTTGTCTGATTTCAGAATTTTTCACATCGCATCACCTCAATAGACTATTTCAAAATCAGCTTTTCACATCACCTTTCTTCTTCTTTTTAATTAAATTAACACATCGTCTTCCGCCATATTACTATGCTCCTATTCATTGTTTACAAAGTCAACACCGCCACGTGGGGCATTCCCTGATCAGCTTACACACAATTCCCCGCACGTAACCATGGTTACACATAAACACCCAACGAGTCCCTTCGCGGTAGCTATGGAAACTCTGAAAACTACCAGGAACCCCCTACCACTCCACTCAAAAGCCAGCCATGGGATTTCTGAGGGAAAACACATATGGAAATAACTGATCTACATGTGTTATAATATAATCTTAAAATAGCGCGTTCGTGGTTGCGTCACACTGGAGGAGTGTGCGGCGTTCGCACTGCACACTCTAGGTGTTATAACCTGGAGGAGAGCATACTGTTGTACAGCGTGGGTCTAGGTGTTGGTCCGTATATGTGGGCAGTATGGAGTACAAGCTGGGACCGATCTGTCCGTACACGCCCACCCACAGCCTGGTCCGCTACAGTGTCAATACTGAATGAATGTGGATCGATCTGACTAAGGAGGCTCTCTACTGGTGGGATTGGTGTGTTCAAGCAGGAAATATTTTACGGATCTATTTTGAATTATGAGGTATGTACACATTTATTATCATTTTCACTATCGATTTTTGTGTTATTTTTTCTTTTAGAGAAACCATGTCGTTATAAGTTCATATCCTCGTATTTCCTAAAGTTTTGTAATGGAGCAGTCCTTGTAAAAGTACCATTTTTTAAATGTTGGTATGGAGCAATTTCCTTTGTTGGTACAAAGGGTATGGAATAATTATACTGACCAACTCAAAAGTCAACAGGCGTACATATCCGAATTCAGGGAGCTTTTCTGTTGCACTTCAGAGGCATAGAGGATATCTCCCAAGAAAAACTGATAAGCTTACAAATATGATCTGCAAGGTTTGTTATCATAGTTTTCCAACTAAAAATCACTAGATAGAAATATGAAAAATACAATTTTCATCAAATTCAAAATAAAAGCAATACATTCCAACCAACTAAAAAAAAGGAGCAATTTTCATCAAATTCAAAAGTAAAGCAATTCATTCCAACCAACTAAAAAAAATTGCAGCCCTATATAAACCAAAACCTACTTATAGCTTTCAATACACTAAATATATTATGGAAGATAAAATAAATGCACTAAAAAAAGAAAATTTCAATTATATTTAAAAATAGAGATTTTCTCTTGTGAAATTTATCGTGGGGAGCCCCACCTGAGTGGCCCGAGTCAGCCGGGTGTGACGAGAGTGGGGCCCGGGCCGGTCAGCGCACTGACAGACGGACGGACAGGTGTCAGGACGGGCCTACCTCCCGTACCTCCCGTACTGACAGTATCATCCTGACAGTTGGCACACACTGAGCGTAGATAGGACCTGGGACCATCCCACTGTGAGCACGTACTAGTTTTTCCAAAGCACGGCAGGTAGGTTGGGACTGAGAGCTTTGTGTTTAGTGTTGCTTCAAGGTTGAGCGTGGAATGTTGGTTGTGCTTATACTAGGGGCATTTGCATGGGTTTCTAAACTCTTTATGTTTTGGGCATTTGTCCAAATGAATTTGTACAGGTATAATACACTTTTAGACTTATATTTACTGGATATACCCTGGAATATTGTTCATTAATGGTGTATGATGAACAGTTATATTCTCATGATAAATTTATACATGAAAATGTGAGTGCTGATAGACCGGCCTATAACTAAATAACTGAATAACTGAACATGTATTTTGCTCATGGGATAAACATTGCTAAAAGTAACACCATGAAAAGTAGCTGAGATAAGGATTGTTTTTCATAGCATGTCTATCCCAATAGATATTGATAATAGCTTTTCTATAGTACCTTAATATCAGTTAGCATTGCTACGTGAGGTCTGTATACATGTGTTTACACGTACTCAAAGTGACTCAACCTGTGACCATGTTGATTAGGCCTACTAAAAGTTACTCACTAAGAGTCATACCGATAGGGTTAGATACAGAATAACATTCCACACACAGCGATACCACAATACAATGATATGTATTACATGATATAACATGTAAAACATATTTTACATGATAACGCCGATTTGGACAGGTATAGACTTGATTTGATACTGGTTTTTATGCTTCCGAGAATTCCATGTTTGTTTGCAATCCCGTATTTATAGTAAAATGCCTTAAACTGATTGACCTACACTGCCCAAACATTCGGTTTAACTGATTAGTATTTCATTTGGAGCTGAACTTTCCAATTGTATGTTTTGTCTTGGTGAAATATTGACAAGAAATGGTTTTTTTTTTACTCCCACTGGTAGCAATGATTCTTGCATGTCACATCTCTAGCCACGTTTCACCTACTAAGTATTGGTGGTTTAAAGCACCCAATAAATACAACTTCAAAATATATTTATAATTGTAAATGGTTTCGAAAAAATGAGAATATTTAAACATTCAAAATATCAAACTGACACTGGAAATTTCCCAGCATTTCATTCCTGGACCTAGCTTGTAAACATCAAATCAAGCCGATTTTCCAGTAGAATGCATTCTATTTTGAACTGAACTGAGTCCATTCTATTCCTCTCGGCATTTCGCCACTCAAATCAGCGACCATAAGATCAATATGGGACTACAGTTTACGCTTACAGAAATACACGTAACACATTCAAACTGATCAGAGCTTACCAAGCTCTTGGTCAGAGCTCACCAAGCTCCTGATCAGAGCTCACCAAACTCCTGATCAGAGCTCACCAAACTCCTGATCAGCTTACACATATTATTTTTCAAACCTATGGTTAGCTTTATTATTGTGATTATACATGTATCTATGTTTTAACTATTGTAAACAAAGAATATCATCAGACCTTTAAGGCCCAGATGAATTTGAGGACCATGAAATTTGTCTAAAAATTTAAAAAACAAAACAAAACAACAACAAAAACAACAAAAACAACAAAAAACAACAACAACAAAAAGTAAAAACCATGGCCCAAAAACTCGAAATCGTATCATCTTATTATTTTCGGTCACTATTTGTATGCATTCATACCAAACGACGAAGGTGGTCGATCTTCAATTATTAAACCCTTATAAATAATGATCATTAAGTCAATTTCATGTCACCAGCTGCTGGTCAGAGCGGGTAGTTTAGGTGTCAATACACCACGTGTGGGTTCCCAATTCAGCCAATCAGAAACACCGGAACTTGTATGTTTCTGACCGTAACTTGTATGGAAACCACTCCAATTAAACCTGTATTTATCTGTATGAATAAATTTAAAGAAAATTATGAATATTACTAGATTAGATAGATGTTAAATGTTGCTTGAAGTGTCTTGATGTTGGAATTATACATCTCATAGCCTACAAATTGCACAGTAGAACAAAGCAAAATGCACATTAATAACCCATATGGCGGAACCCACCTAAGCGGTATAGTCGAGGTGGGATCCATCCACCAGGTGACAGCTGGGTCAGGCTGTCACGTCCCTAGGGTTACTGACACGCCCCTTTACTAAGGACATGTTCAAAGTATTGATTGGCATACATATTCCGGGGGATAAAACGGGGAATACATTATGTGCAGGGACATTATAGGTACACAGCATTATCGTCAACGTGTATGCATCTAGGGAAGAAAGGAATGAGCAAGGGCGTGTGTTCAGAAAATTGTGCCTAGTTATACTTTATTATTAGGAAAAATCTATATCGATATCCTTAGGTCATTTATGGTTCGCTCATCTATATGTATATGCTAGATGGGAGACCACCAAATTGGGGCAAGCCAAATTGTCATTTTCATAGAATAATTATAGAAGTTAAGAAACGTCCAAATGATATGAAAGCGGAATATGCGGAACAATATGAAATACTCATGTATGTATAACTCTCATAACTGTTCTTTTTCATCATTTCAGGATAATGATATCCCTATAGAAGAATCGTGGGCTGCATATAAGATCCAGAGGTGGGCCGGCTCCTTGTGGATCTGCTTTAACTCTCAAAACCAGAATGACCTCATACAAGTCTGCCTAACTAAATAATAACAAAACCTCAGAAATGGAGAACAACATCTCACGTAAGATTGAGTCTCTTCTCACTTGCGCCTTGTGTAGGCTCCCTTACAAGGAGCCCAAGACTCTACCATGTTCTCACTCATTCTGCAAGAGGTGTCTGGGTGATTATATCTTACAACAGAGGATAAAGCAGAACGACACGAGCACGGCTTACTTCCCTTGTCCGACATGCTGCGCGAGCTGCCCGATTCCGCAGAAACTCTCCACGCTTCCCGGACAAGAAGTCCTGAAGAATCTGGTGGACACCATGCAAGGATCTGCCTCCAACCAGCAATGTACCATTTGTACCATGGAGGGGAAGAAGTTGGCAGCTGCCTTCTATTGTACGAAATGTGAGGATTTTCTATGTGATGACTGCGCACGCATTCACAAGAGGACGCGGATGACCTGGGATCATCTCATGGTGAGGGTGACTTCAATGGAGTATGCACATAAGGTGCAATCGGGTGCGGCCAAAGTTGTCGCGAAGTTCGGTCGGCATGGGGAAGACATGAATAATCCATTCAGCCTCTGCACTAACAAGGCTGATGATGTTATTGTGTCGAACGACAACAATGACGTTGCAGTATTCTCAGCGACTGGTTCCTGCAAGAAGCATTTGAACCAGCAGCCTTTCTATGGTGACACCACAAGGTTTCCTCACCATCCCAATAGGTGTGTTTCTTTTACACAGGAGGGCTATCTGGCTGTGGCAATCAGGAAAAAGAGCGGAGGAGAATCTGCTACCTGTGTTGCGGTCATCCAATCCCTTGCCGGTCGAGAAATTGGCACATGTGTTACAAAGGTCAATGAGTTTACTCAGTGTGTCCCTTCTGGCATTGCAGTTTTGATGAGTGGTAACATTGTGGTCTCAGATGCTGGTCTGAACTGCATCTACATCTTTGACAACAAGTTTAAATTTGTGAGGAAATTTGGCAAGAAGGGGACTGGTAACAGTAAGTTCCTGACACCTAACTATGTAGCTGTGAACAACTATGATGAGATCTTAGTGTCAGACTATGGGAACCACTGTGTGAAGGTTTTTGATGAAAAGGGCAAGTTTAAGAGGAAAATTGGCACTATGGGACCTGGAAGAGGGGAGCTGCTGCATCCAATGGGAATCTGTACAGACTTTGATGGGAATATTTTGGTAGCTGACAGAGATAACCACAGGGTTCAAGTCTTTGATGCCCTTGGCAACTACAGAACTGTCATTGTGAAAGAAACTTTTGAGAAGGGCAAAGACATAAGACCCACTGATGTGTCCTTTAACAACAGTGGCAACCTTCTTGTGCTTCTGAAGGGCATTGAAGGTGAGGACTTCTCAGAAATAAGGGCCTTTCAGTATGACCTCAATGAAAAGCGGCACCGGCGAAGCAAGCGCAGTTCATCTGCACGGAGGCATGGCAGTGCCCCGCCGGGTGGCCGCCAAGAAAGGCAAAATCCTTCGGAGTACGGACATACAAATGGACAACAGGAATTCCCCAGTTTAGAAAAGCATGGGTCTTCTGCGTCAAAGAAAAACAATGACCGATCAGGTTTGCCTCCTTCGGGTAGGGCACAGAAAGCTTACGTAAGGCCACTGAATTTTGAAGCAAACCTTGAAAATCGCAGGCCTCCAACCGCTCCGGTAAACAATTATGGGGATGACACGTATGGCGGATATGATTCTGATGGTTATGACTATCACCCCAGGAGACAATTACCAAATCAGAAACAAGCATCCAAAATCTGCAGCATCATGTGAGTCAAAAGCATTGATGCAAAATGACATTAGACATATATCATAGCTTTTGCGGACAATACTCAGTTATTTATTCATAATTATATTATTTGTTTATGGAAATATAGATCTATTGTATTTTTACATAGGTTTTACTCCTATGGTTTGAAAATAAAAGTTTCCATATCTGTTATTCACAATGTATTGATTACCTGATTTCCGACTTTTATTACATTACAATTCTTGGTCACAAGGTTATCATCTATACTAACATTACAATGGTAACTTTCAAATGAAAATGTTTAAATGATATCAAACTCTACACAAAATTACTAGCCAAATTGGGAATACATTTTTCATGGATAGTTGTGTTATATTAAACCCAGATAATTGTTTAGGCTTTGATGGCCAATTATCATAGATTTACTTTCTTCGAAAGAAGAATATGCTCATAATTTATTAGCTCATCCTAAAAAGAAAATTTCTTTAGTGTGCGTTTTGCATAAAATCTATTTCAAAATGGGACAGGCGTAGATCAAAAGCTACAATCTACAGAGTGCTTATGTAATTTTCAAAATCTAACCTTTATCATAAGTTTTTGTTCAACATCAAAATAAACATATTTTAGACCTTTTGTGAGAACATGCTGTGTCAAAAGTAAGATCGATATACATTATAAGCTCAACTTCATGGCCAGAAAACTAACTTTACAGGAGTAACACAGAAAAATACTCCAGAGGTCAGCACTACTCTACTAAAGTACATTAGTAGTGTAAACTGATCATCCTACCAGGCAAACAATTTGTGGAAATGCGATCGCAAAAGAAGTTCTTTATAACCACACAGCAATATGTCTAGAAATAACCAAATAGTAATATGTCTGGAAAGATCTTCTATCGAGACACCTAGCTACGCTTCCGTAAGGAGTCGGAAAACAGAATCTAAGGAGTTGGGGATGGGAGGGTTCAGTTAGATTGGTGTGTGTGTGTTGGGGGGGGGGGGGCTGTGGTTATCCCTCTGAAAGAGCAACAAATACCCTTGATCTTATTTCGTTACATACTAGTACTCTTACATATTAGTACTCTTACTTCGATTAATTTATTCCTAAATTCGACTTTTAAATTCCTCTTATATATGTCTCATGATTCAATGTCCTTACTCAAGTCAAGACAAAACGCAAAGCCAGGCACTAAAAATAAAATACATGAGATCAATTATATCCTCCATTCACTTTTTGGGACGAACAAACCTGACGAAAACCTCCGTTTTTTTTTTACCTCCCTTGCCCATCCTTGATGCATACGGTAGTAAAAGAATGAGGGATGAGGATGAGGGATTCTTTACCCTAATCCCTCTTTGAGAAATTTTGACGTTTTTGACGTTTTGGTACTTACAACCTATTTTTGATTCAAAAATAAAATAGCTGGCTGGGGCGGATACAGGATTTACGAAAGGAGGGGGTCAACATAAGGGCTAATTGCGAAAAATGATGTCCATTGCGCATACGCGAGGGGCATTTCCCCCTTTTTTTGTAGTTACGGGGTCCACCAAAGGGGGGGGGGGGGGGGGGGGGTCAGGACCCCCCCCCCCCGCCCCCCGAGCTAGGATCAAATATATCCTTCATTTACATTTGGGATATAGAAACCTGACTGAAACCTTCGTTTTGTTGTCTTTTTTACACCCTTTGGCGCATACATAATAAAAGAAAGGGTCGGATGAGGTAAAGGCCTTGGGGATCCGTTTGTTAACGTGGCCTTCCCTTTAAGATGTGAGACCCGACCTATACAGGTAGACTACTGCCTTGATCCCTCCAGACCCTGCCGGTCTCTGGTGGTGTTTTACCTGTACTGATGGTTTACCTGAAACACTCTACTAAAGAACGAGAGTGGAGAGTTAGGTCCAGTGCTTTATCCAAGAAACGCAGAGGGGGCGGTAGTGTTCTTGGCTGTGCCAAGTTAATTACTGACCAATTCTCTTTTCCCTTTCAAAACAACTAGGGATTCCCAGTTTAATAAATGGATGTAGGTGAGAAGAAAATATAATTAATGAAAGCTTCATGTAGCCTAATACAAATATTTTATGCTTAAGGTCAATTTCCTCTTTATGCATTTCATAGAGTGGGGATTCCCTTTTTTAAATCTGGGGATTTCTAATAAGGGTCCTTGTGACGCCACAAATTTGAGGATTTCCCTTGAAAAATATACAAAATTTTAATGTTCCATAACTATGCCTATACTTCGATTTTTTTTTAGATGTCTCGGGAATAATTAGTTCTTAATCCAAATACCATGCTCCAAAAATTTAATTTGAAAATATCAAACCTGCAATTATGAGCAAGGATCCCTTTAAGTTACACTAAGAAATATATTACAAGTGAAAAAAACATTCCATGTTATATAAGAAGGGAGTGAAAACAATGAAAATAAAAGGAATCAGTCCCATACTACTCCGTGCAAAAATATCAATAATATTGAAGATTAACTGCTTATTTCTCAAACTAGACGGTTTACGGTAGCAGTGTCGTTTACCTCAGAGACTAAGATGACATTAATGGTCATACTGGCCTTCGGCAAAAAAACCTAGATGTTATACAAGGCACGGCAGTGTGTATTTATGGACAGCAGGGACACAGTGAAGGAGGGGTAACAGCATCGTACCGCCACATGAATTCCGCATGAGAAAATCAAATCATCTCTGGAAGAGCTGCTCATTACGTAAGTCTCCATGCTTTCCCTTTTTATTCATTCAAAGAAAGGACGTATTGATATAACGTGTATACTTGATATGAAATGGCCATTGATTGATTTGCTTTCATTCCCAATATGCTGTGAAATCTCTATCCTTGATACAGAATGATTTTTCCGAAAGGACACGCACAGATTGTACATGTATTTCATGAAAAGAAATTAGGATATCTGAAAGAAATACAAGCATTACGGTAAATCTTATACTGCTGGTTTAATGTGGGCGGGAATATATTCTCCTTCAAAATAACATTTAAATATATTGTATTTAAAAAAATTATTCCCCATTGTGCAGAAAGTAAGCGCATTAAAGATCTAATTTTCAACCCCCAATGTCATATTATTGCCAAAAAAAACAACCTCGGATGTTTAGTAAACTTGTGAGTTACATAAATAAGTTACTTAAGGTTGAACATGTCGAACCATTCTATAATTATCTGTTTGGACGTATACATTGTTTTTGATTATGCAAAGGGCACAAAATTACACATCTCAGTGTACAACCCTTTCACCGTTTAAATAGAAGTTAACGAGCAAGGTTTTACTACTGATGTCCCAGAGTCGCTCCTACAAATAGTAGGACTTTTATCAAGTGTTATTTTAAAAGAATAAAATACGTTTTTTTCTCTATTACAGCTGAAAAATGGCTTCAAATCTCCTGTCAAAGATTCAAGATGAGTATCTAACCTGTCAAATCTGCAAAGCCTTCTACATAAAGCCAAAGGCACTGCCATGTCTTCACACTTTTTGCTCCCACTGCCTTGAGCGCTACATCCGTCTGAATCTGTCGCGGCACCTCCCATGTCCTATGTGCCGCAAGAAATTCAAAGTGCCTCGGAAAGGTATTGACGGCTTCCCCAGCAACCACTTAGTGAATGGCATCTCAGGCCTATTGGAAAATCAACCTCATCCATTTATACAGACACACGAGAATGATCCCCTTTTGTACTTGGCCTCTGGAAATAACTCGCACCCAAGAGACGATGCAGGCGTTGTGGTTGTCACAGGGTTCAACCCTGAAGGCAATGGTGTTGAAAGAATTCCAATCCAAGGACCAAATGTTGAGGCTTTGCCCAGGGTGGTGATTCGTCATATTTCTGTGCTTTCGGCAGAGAGTAATATAGCTGGTGGAAGTGACGCTCAGATGACACCCGTAGAACAGAATCATGATTCATCAACGGCGTCAACTTCAGTAGTTGGGGAAAGTGCAGGTACCTCCCAACTTGCAGCTTGTTTACAGGGTAATACCACAGGGAACCAACCACATAGTACAACCATAGCATACTGGGTGGATTCTAATGTCCGAGAACCCGACTTTCTTCACCAGTTTGGGCAATATGGTGCTGGCATGGCTGATTTAACGAACCCTCTTAGCATAGCCACTTCAGCGAATGGAGACGTCATTGTCGCAGATATGAGAGAAAATCGTATGATTATTCATGATAGGAATGGTAAATTCTGCATCAGCTTTCAATGTTATGAAGAGATCAGGGATATTGCCGTAATGGAGAATGGGGTCATTGCCGCTGCTGTGGCTTACTCGGAGAGCCATGCCGTTCAATGTTACAGCATGACTGGGGAACCAGTCAAAGCGTTTAAAAAGCCCTCACTGTATGACCTACCACATGGTATTGCAGTGAACAAACTCAACCAAATCATCCTCACTATGCTTGATTCAGGTGATATCTGCATTGCAAATGACACCACAGAGCAAAGCACCCAGGAAAACATTGTCTGCAAAATCTACAATTCAAATCTACTGAAAACACCAATGTATGTTGCTACTGACAGCTCCCAAAACATACTCGTATCTGATTCTGAAAGTCATGCCATTAGGGTTTTTGACAAAGACGGCACTTTTTTATTCACCTTTGGAGCAAAGGATGGAAATGCCGGAGACCTGAACAACCCAAGAGGGTTGTGCACAGACTATAAAGACAACATCATTGTCGCAGACTCTGGACATCAGGCAGTGAAGTTATTTAACCCAAAGGGGAAGTATATGAGGACCCTTATCCAGTATCCTCGGGCACACGAGGCAGGGTTTACGATATTTCCCATAGATGTGTCTGTGAGGAATTTTGAGCTGTTTGTGCTAGTTGTAGGACCATACTTCAGCCAGGTTAGAGTCTACACCTACAGAAACCAGCATCAGGTTGAAGAGGCACCCTCGATGGTTTGTGCTCTTATGTAGTTATGTAGTTTTACACATATATGTATATTATAATTTCAAATGAGTATTGGTATATTTCTAATGATTAGGCTTGTTATTAGGATAAATTGATAAATTTAGGTCAGTTGCAAGATGTATTCTTTCACTCATATCCAGTCACATGAAGGCAAAACTGTACGTCGTAACGTTGGTTACGTCACTCCGCCATCTTGATCCGGGTAAAATTGCGTAACTTTTCGGTTTGTTTACATCGGGGGTTCAAATATTAGGAAAGGTTCCACATCTTATTCCTTTAACGAGGTAGAACCTAATGATATGGACAAGAAATGTTCCGAAAATTATAATTTTTTATCATCTAAATTCAGTACAATTTCACCTACTAGTTTGAAGCATTTGAAATTTTTTTCGCCGGCTCAAGATGGCGGATCTCGCGAGAATGCAGCGACCCCTACGTGACGTTACGAGGGTTGAGTGAAAGAATTGTGATATCTTTCCATCCAGGCATAGCTCTGTTTTTCTTGGGGGCGTGGGTGTGTTTTTTTTTTAAATGGTTTGTGCCCTTATCTAGGTTGTGTATGGGTACAAGCTTCTGTATGTGTTGTCAAATGAGTAAAATTATATTTGTATGAATAAATTCTTCATTAGGTATTTCTCGGGATGAGAAGGGAACACTTGTATAAATGTATGCCACAACTTAATACGTCAAAGCTTAAATCAGTTACTTATATCTTTTATGGATTTAGAAATACTACAAACGATTTGCTTCCATGTTAGTCTGAGAATAAATTGATAACTTGTAATGGTCATCTCAAACCACTGTAGAATGAAAATATCTGTATCTATCGCGTTGATACTGTATTTGAATAATCTAGAAACAGATTATTTTATTTTTCTATCGAAATGTAATACTTATTTAAGGAGCATTTATTGTAAATAGAATATAATTATTTACCAGCTCTGTGCTGTGCCGTTCTACATATAAATTTTACCTTTACGTCTGTTTATTGAATAAACTAGAAAATTTAGTAACATTGGTTTATATCTGCGAAATTTAGCGGTACTGTTGATTGTGTGTTTATTTATGTACACAAATAACTGATTAAAGAATCGAACATGGACTTTGGCCTATGGCTTCAGCTATTTTAAAGTAGTCAAGCCATCCCTTTCTAACATTTCACACTGACTACTGAAGGTGCGGGAACCTCTGTAAACTAAGCTAGTTTCACTGTTCTTTTTGTAACTTCGAGAAACGTTGTATGATTTTCCAATAAAGTCAATGGTGAAACAAAGTGTGATAACAGTTTAAACACCTTTCTCACGAACCTGCGCGGTGAGCCCTCCCATAGACGCCTTGTACCCAACGGTTTGTGTCTGGTCCCATAGGAAACCATAACCCAGCCGTTTGGTTCAGGTCTAGGCTCAGGGCGAAAAAAGTGTATACATTATAATCACTGTGGATAAGAGCACACGACCAATGTATGACCTTTTGAGCTTGCAAATCTGAAAAGCACCTGAAATAAAGATCTAAACATTAACCTTCATAAGATCCCTTTAAAATAAAAAAAAAGAAGATCCCTTTAATGTAGGGAGCAATTTCCTGATTTTGGTTTATTGGGAATCAAAAGGAACTATACACTTACCACCACCCATGGAATGAAGAACAAAGAAGCACTGAAGACAGTCACAAAACTCCGCTGCCCGGCGGATACTTTCTGAGATATTCTCATGGTAACGTGGACCGTATTCCTTATGACCGACTGCCCTGAAAGTACAATGATTATACCGGGTGTCACTAAAGTGCAAAATTCTTGGAGAGAAAATATTGATTTGTACTGACGGGAGTGCCTTTTATTAGGTACAGACTCTTTATGTAATAATCAAGGTTCACAAATATATATATACTGATCTTATCGCCGTGATATGACCTTAGTTTCTACGGCGTTAAACCTCAGTAACCAACCAACCAGCTATACTGATCTTACTAGATGATATGAAATCAGGAAGTGGAAAGAAATTAATCAAGTAGCAATAAAGATATTTTCATGAGTTTAACTTTGGGAGAACCTGTGTTCAATGTGTATTTTATGCGCAGTTTAATTCAGGCAGGCACTGTTATATTTTTGTACTTATTTCACATTTAAAACTCAGTACGATTGTATAACAAAACAATGAAACTGAATAGAAAATAGTTATTCCTTATATCCTGTAAATATCATTTATAAATATAAAAAAAGATTGAGTAGGTACTGGGCCTTCCGGTTATGAATAAAAGCAATGTCAAATGCAAATTAAAAAACGTGTTTTTTCTGATCGACCCATGGAAAGTTTTATAAAGAAATAAAAAGAATAGAATACCTTTACGAAGATAATAGTCCAAAAATCACCTATACATTTTTTCATGACATTCAAGATGGTGGCGCCCCCTATGAGAGTCCATGCAAACCATTACACAGAATACAACGGTATGTCTCTCTTCATCTTTTTTTCATAATATAAACATACTGTTGGTGACATCACGAAAAGATCAAAACGGACCACACGCTGCAACAGTTTCAATGAACTCTCATTACGATGTTCACAGCGAAACATCAGGAATTAGCAATCTTTGCTTGTTACATGATCGTTGGTTTTACTGTAAAGAGACTGACCAGTTGTTGCCTGAGCCGGAGACGTCGGTGATGAGCTGTCGGTGGTCAAAGACGTCCCTGAGTGGACCCTTCAGGATCTCACTCACCACTCCCTCCTCCATGTCAATCAGCACCGACTGAACAATCACAGGTAGGAGAGATTAGATAAGGGTCTGTCCATTAAGTACGTACGCACCAAGGGGGATGGGGGATCTAAACTGTATGAAAAAGTATGTACATTTCTGTAAACAATTGATGTGTACTTTGGACCGAGAGGGGTTGGGGCTATGACATTTTTGAAAATGTGTGTACTGAATGTTTATTAATTACGTGCGCACGAAAAAAAAGAGGGGGGGGGGGGTGAGTGTGAGGGAATTTACTACAGTTCTAATGTGTATTATATGTTGGGGGAGGTCAAGAGAACATGTCAAAATGCGAATGTAATTAATGGATTGCCATTTATCCACTTTATATTGCAATACATAGTTCATTGTGATTATATTACGTATCATTTAAAAATGAAATAGTGATTTCAAAACAGTAAAAGCCAGTTCTCATATTTATATAGATAATTAATGCGTTTTGATATTTGTATCATAGAAACAGGTGAATATTTGTATGGCTATTGATTATTTTGTTTATATCTATAGTTCACGGAAATATGCGAATGATGTTATGACTTTTGAGTGTATCAGAGTCTTATATTTCAAGGAAATACGGTAGTCAAACAATAACAAACAAGTTGCATTAATATTGCGCTTACCCTGGCTTTGAGAGACCGAATTTTTCCGGTGGCACCTCCGACGGGGATATCGACTGGATCGTCATACCGTGTGTCCACATTTCGGAAGAAGCTGCTCATCGCCTCATCATAAATACCTTTCTACAAAGTAATAGAAAATAATTTTGTTTGAGACTTGTGTTTTGCTGTTGTATGACACATCGCTACTTACTTTTGTAGTATGCAAAAAAATATAAAAAATTCTCAAGTTCCTTGTCTAGATATTAAACATGAAATAATTTTACCTGGTAAATTTAGGTCTGCAAAATATCAATAGTTGGTAGTAAAGTTGAAGAGACAATATTTATTGTAAATCTATCACAAATTCTATTTACCTTATACCTAAAAACGTAGATGTACCCTTGGATTTTTATTTTTATGTAAATTGCCAAAATCATTACCATATTTATCTAATCACAAAACAAAATAAAACTATAAAATTAGACAAAGAAATTTGAAAAGGGAAGAGACAAGAAATATGTTAACCTTATTTGTAGACGCATGTTCACGGAGGGCAAGGTCCCAGAAGCGACAACCTATCTGATTCCCGCATTGACCAACTGAAATTTTGATAAATTAGTACAGTTATTTGATTAACATAGACCGTTAATCCCTCGGAACTTAGTAACTCACAATTACGTCCAATAACTTCAGGACACCATGAAGCTATATAAATAGTTTTATATATATAATTAAATCATTTTTAAAATATGATACAGATAACATTCAACGACTAGATCTATAGTCTAGTCTGCTGCAAACAGTGAATGTTAGTCTAGATCTAAAGTGTTGTCGATGGCTAATAAAAATTGTTTTACATTTTGATAAACTCCTTTTTTCCCACCGGGTGGCTCTAGTATCTCTTCTCAAAACTGACCTGATATCCGAAATTTTATAGATCTATCTTTACCTGTCCCAACAATTAGATCTAGATCTAGATTTTGAGGCACTGGGCAGTTTTTTCAAGGTGGCACTTTTGTGAACTCAAATACATTTTTATCCACAGATGCAATTTCTTAGAACGTGTAAACAAGACTCTATGCTTCATTCTAACTTTTCAAAAATGTTAGATCTATTCAGGTCAGATATAAATGGTCTTGTAATTTTGATAATTAAAGATAATATAGAAAGAATATTCTGCTATTCGGTACAAATACCGGCAATTTATCATGTATGTAAAGTCCATGATTGGTGCAGCTGTTGTCTATTGCTGCCAGAGTCTAGCAGAGGCAGACCAAAGGCAAGCGTGTAAAATCGAATCCAAGACTAACCGAGTAACCCAACATTGACAATTTGTGAACTCACGAAAGTCTTGAGCGACAATGCAAGAAATGAACAAAAATGCAAGTGGCGTCTATAGCAACGGACGATGAAAACTGTCTTACTTTGAACCACAACAGACTGTGTCATCGTAGAAAGCTTTTGGAGCTATCTTGGATCTCGATCTTCATTAAATATCATCAGAAATGTCACTTTATAGGCAAAGTTGCTTCCGCAAGATCAAGTCCATGGGCGCTGCCATCTTGAATTTTGCAATGAATGCTGGGAAGGCTGTGCGCTCTCAGCCAATCAAAACGCTCGTTGTTCGGCGACATTCCGACCAAAACAAACCCACGATACCTGCACTTCTGTAATGTTTAAGGCGAAATTTCAACACTTTCATTGATCAAAGTTGTATGCAAGCCTGCCAAGTATTTCAGGAACAAACATAGAACTAGCCTGTACTTGGTTGACGTTCTAGCGTATTGTTTTCTGTGTTTTTGCACGCGTTGAAAAGTTCCCGGGCCAGTCATGACATGATTTCTGACTGAGTCAGTCAGTGATTCACTGTCTGTGTAGTGTGATCTACCACTCTCTGGGAGTTAATTTCAAGGGACATGGACATATTTCTTGTCGTCTCCTGAGATTTGTGTGTTTAAAATGAAAATGGGGTTTCTAGAAATCGGGACATTACAGTTGAAGAGTGTGTGTCTGTGATAACAGATAATGTTTGAATTTGCCTCAAGGCACAAGTGACAAGTGTGAGAAGATCAAAACAACAAGACAGGTCTTTGGCTAGAATCTCGCTTGAAGGTAGGCACTCAAATAGGTATATTAAAAATTGAAAAATGTTCAAAAATTATTGAGGAAGGTATTATCAGCCAGATTTGGTGTCTAGTTTAATATGCTTTTTGAATTTTATCTCCATCTTGATCTACATTGCCATTGGTTCAAAAGTTACAGCCTGTTATCTACATGGTCTACGGGTGCTCTGTTTTTTCCCTGTCAAAATGACATGTGATTTAGAAGGCTTACTACTCAGCTCGAGAGCAAATTACAAACCAAAGCTATATGTCATTTTTAAGAGAAAATAGTGTAGATAAATATTCTTGCAGGTTCATCAAATATTTTCTTGATCTTATATCTTCATTTTACAAGTGAAAAACTCGGTCACAGGTTTTACCTCAAAAACAGGGGACACTTTTTGATGAATAAACAGGTGGAATGTAATATATACTTTACTCAAACAATTAGTATTATGATCTTGGGATTTAATGGAATATTATGGAAAATGAAAATAGCAATGGAAAATAAATTAAAGTTATTCATAGATTTTTTTGTAAAGTTATGGAAATTTAATTATGTTTCTTAGAAGAGATATAGTCTATGTTTTTCTTTCTGTTTTCATTTTTCTTCTCTTTAACCTGAATCAATAGATTTTATGTCAGTAGATATATGTCTGCTTAATGCGTATTCTGATAAGATAGCTGTCTTTTCTGCTTTCCAAAACAGGTCAAATAAATACAAAATGGATGGAAAACCAAAGAAGAAACCTATAAGAACAAAAATTATTAGCATGGGCTGTGCAGAATCAGGCAAGGTAAGCATGCAGATAGCCTAATAGAAAACCTGATTCTTTTTCTATGCCCCTTAGAACGAAATGGGAAACAGTAATCTATTTAATAGATTGTAGACTAAGCTTTATCATTTATGCAATAGTCTACGGACAAGATCTACATTAAGTAGATCTAGATCTACATTTGATTTAAAGATCATTCATTTGTCCAACCATTTTTTTTCCACAATTTCTGAATAGAAACAACTTATTATATTACTGAGATATTATCGTTGAAGGATAAAAATATTAAGTGTCGAACAATTAAAGAAACCTTACCCGCCCCACCCAACCACAACACCCATCAAAACGAAAAACAAATGAATCAGTTGACTTCTTCATTTCAGAGCTGCATTATTAAGCGTTATTGTGAGAAGCGGTTCGTACACAAGTACCTGGCCACGATTGGTATAGACTTCGGGGTTACAAAGTAAGAATTTCCCCTAATTTAATTGTAAAATTATTATCTCCATTTTTCACCCCCCCCCCCCCCCCCCCCAAAAAAAAAAAAAAAAAATTAATAAAATAAAAATAAATAAATAAAATAAAAATAAATAAAATAAACGAAGAATTGGAACAAAAATGTTGTCTTCTCGTGTTAAGTATGAACATGAATTAAAAAGTGATTGTGACTACCAAACCAACAGCGTAAAAAGTCACTCAATCGTTCAAGAATGATAATGTTTTATTGAGTTGAAACCGGTGCCTATATGTTTCGACAGTTCAAGCTCTTCTTCAGGGCAAATACTTGTATATTGATAGCCCGTAGACAAATTCGAGATTGTTCACTCACACATATTTCATTCATCAGAAATATAGTTTGATGTATAAGTAGTAATTTTCCAACGTTTACATTTTATCTTCTTTTACGAAAAAACTATTTCAGAGTTAAAGTGAACGATCGAGACGTCAAGGTGAACATCTTTGATATGGCTGGCCATCCGATATTTTATGAGGTACGTATGGAAGTAGGCCCCTATAAGCACAAGGGTGTGTAGGGCTAAGTCCCCATAAACACAAGGATGTGTTGGACTCAGGTCCCCAGAAGGACGATGATTTTCCTGTTGTCATAATTTTCATGCAGCGAATAAGAGTTACAAAAAGCTAACCATTCTATGTCGAAGGCACGTTTTCACTCCGATGAATAACGCAAAATGTCCTGTGAGATTGATATAAGAAGAAACCTTTTTAATATGTGTATCTTAGAGTCTTACTTTTTTTTGCTAGGAACTTGAATTAAAAAAAGAGGAACTGTTGTGTGCGTATTGTGACGTTTCAGTACTCAAAGCTTTACCTTGTGCAGTCTGGAAAAAGAACCCTAAAGGGTTGGCCGGACGTTAAACTAACCCAACAAACAAATTATGATTATCTTAACCCCCTTTGAAAAAACTTAAAATATAAAACGTAGTCAATGTACGAAATTTATCTTCTTGATATATATAGTTAAATTAGCCATTTAATGTACATATATATTACTCTATTTAGTCAGGTTGTCATAAGAAATCTATTACATTATTTTGATAACAGACTTTTCTCAAACTTAAAGAAAACCAATATGAAGCTACATTTAAAATTATTTCAAAATATTTCCCTTCTTAACCCTGCAGGTCCGTAACGAGTTTTACCGGGACACTCAAGGCGCCATGTTAGTTTACGATGTGTCCGACAGGGCCAGTTTTGACGCCATGGAGCTGTGGTTGAACGAGATGAGGAACGAGATGGGTAACCCCAAGGACATGGACAACGTCGTCTTCGTTGTCTGTGCCAACAAGGTTAGTTTGGGCGGATAACTCAACTCTGCTGGGTCTAGAGTTCTGAGTTTGAAAACGTACCGAATGGTAGAAAAAGTAAGCTAAAGAGATTGTAATATTGTATAATGAGATGAAAAAGATTAGACTAAATATTAAAAACTAAAGGCCATATTCCACTATACGGTGTTTACTTGTGGTGTCATGAAAAACGCAAGGAAACTGCTGCAAACTCATTTGCAGAGGGTGCTGCAAGGTGGAATATAGGTATTTGCGGTGGCTGCTTGCGGAGGCTGCTATTTGAGCTCACCCCAAACGGCCCCCCACCGCACAGTGGAATATGGCCTTTACTGTAAGAAAAGCATTTGTAATAATAAATGTAAAGAAATAAGCTGTAGAAGAAATGCTCTCAAAATGGATTTATACAGAATGTTGTGCCCTAGGGCAGAAAAATTGCCCTGAGCAATGAGACTGCTATTGTGTACGTTAGTAGGTGCTCTGTATCAAAATGTTGCTTGTTATCCCAATCACATTCCGACCAAACTTTAGAAAAATTGACAATATACATCATTCGCCGGTCTTACAACCTTGACAGTGTACTACTTCCATGAGGTCCGATGATTTATGATTTTGTTCAAGTACAGCAGCATAACATAAATAACATGAAAAAAGAGATCACATTAGAAATGTTATTGCCTTTTAACGAGTGTTTTTTTCCCTCAGAGCGACAAGAAGAAGGTGGTGGAGGAGTCGGAGGGCCGGCTCTGGGCCGACGGACACGGCTTTCACTTCTTTGAGACGTCCGCGCAGACCGGTGAGGGCATCAACGAAATGTTCCAGGTCAGAACTAGTTTCTTTTTATAATTTATTTTTGTCGTAGAACTAACCAGGAACATTATGTTCAATAGACCTTGTGCAGACATGACCATGTGGCCTTTTTTTGGTTGTCAGCATGCAGTCGCCGAAACCATCTTGTGGCGATTAATTATTCTAAAATTATCAGATTCTAAATAATGAGTTTAGAAAATGAATAAATGAATTGTGAAGTTTCTTTCAAAGATGGTGCCAAAGTCTGGCACTTAGGTTGTATATCCTAAAATGTCTCTCAATCCAAGGTCTCACTGAACCTTTAATTCCACAAAGAATGTGGTGAAAAGTGAGCAGTTTCAAAATTAAAAGCAACCAAGTGCCTACTGGACTTTGTGCAGGGGGTGACGATTTGCAAACAATCCCAGCGTTCAACCGTTGGACCAACAGTCAGAACTATTTTCAGTTTCCTATTCTTTAGCCCCACTGGTATCCCTGCATTGCCAATGAGTAATACGTCTGCATTCACCACACAGAAACGTGTCATCCGACTAATTTATGTTTGACATAAAGAAACCAAACAGCATCAAACACACCCTGCTCACAGTAGGATATAAAGTCTTTATTACACCTCTATTTCTCCTTTTAGTTTCTCTTTTGGTACCATAGACCCCATTCCAGTCGTGCCGCCACCCCAAACCTAAGCGCGGAATAAGTAATATATATGTCAAGTATCAAAATAAATTGACATCTGATAATATAGAAACACTTTTGAAAGAACCATTCTATGATATAGAGTATATCTTCACGCACAATAATATTTTTACGAGTTGTACTTAGGGTGAGGAAGACATTGTTAATAAGCTTCTTGGTGAGAGCATAACAGTTTTTTTCCTTACAAACACGGAGACAGACACAGGTTTACCTCCTAGTGATTCAAGCTTTTAAAAATATTCTCGCAACATCCTATTCAAACAGTAAGGATGATATAGTGCGATAGTATAATGGAGAATCGGGTGATCAACACAAGGCTGTACGACGCTCTCAGCCCTGTGTGACTTATTATGTACCCCATGTTAACTCAGGTGATTCTGTGACCTAGATGATGATAAATGGCACTAGACTATTTGACGTCAACAACTTAAAAATAGTTAGTAACCGAGTATAGAGGATGAGGGGAGGACATATCTGTATGTGTCTTTGTACTGTAAATTCCAGCGCGTCACCATGAAACTGAAATTGAAAATGAATCTGGGCTTATGTTTTCGTTAACTGATTGTACTTGTAGGTACTTGATCAGTTATTAGGTCTCGGCTTCACCAGTGAAGTACTAATAATATGTATATTTTCGTAGTATTAATAGAATGTGAAGAGTCACTATCTGTAAACGTATACATTACCGCATGTATTAATATTCAGAAAAATAAAAGAAAATGAAATTCGCGCAGATTTAAATTCGAGATTCAAGAGGGAAGTGATGGTAATTACCCGAAAACATTTACAGCGTGAAAACAAATACGTTTACGGTAATCAAGGATGTAAACTACTAACTGTGCTCTCAACGAATTTTATTGTTAGTCTTACAATTTCGATGGTTTCTAATGGTTTTAATACTCTAAAAGTAACAAGAAAATTATGACACACCAACTTTGGGTGTGGCTTATGACATGGGTTTCCTGTTACGCAAAAGCAGGAAGAAATCGAGACAAATAGCTAGGATGCGTCCTAAAATCGTGTATAGTTTATACGGGATTTTACCGTGATACTACTAAAACTACAAACTTCTTTTTATTGTCTTGACTATTCCCAATAATGTACACTAATGGCTCAATTTGAAACACTTACGGTAATGGTAAAACATCTTGACTTTCACCCAAGAATTTCTCAGAGGTCATATGAATCCACAAGAATTTCTCAGAGTCACACGGATGGCCCCACAGGAGAATTAAAGCTTGTGCTTTGTTTTGAGAGCCCTTAAGGCCATGTCAGATGACGATAGAAAAACACGATTCTTTTAGCGGTCCTATTATGAGTGAGAGTTTAGCAGTTGCTAAATGCTTACATTGTGTGCCATGTAGCTGACTTGTGACTATAGAGTCGCTAATATGGTAACCGCAATGGCCTGTGCTCGTTGCTCGTTAGAGTAAGGTATTGAAAAAAAACTAAAAAACGCCCAAGCTGCCTATCACAATAAACTACACAAAAGACTAAGAGACCTAAAAAAATCTAAGCCTAAAGATTATTGGGACATCCTCAATGAAGCATGCACAAATAAGGTAGTGCATACGGGGCAGATACAGGCCCAATCATTCGTAGACCATTTCAAAACGCTTAATGCTAATGACACTAAGCCTGACCCAAATAACGATAATGAAACAGGGCCCCGCATTGACAATACACCCCTAAACAGGCCATTTACATCAACAGAGGTAGCCAAGCAAATCAAAAAGCTTAAGAATGGGAAGGCATGTGGTGCTGATGCAATTGTGAACGAATTTATTAAGAACAGCCCCCCAGAAATGGTCACACTCTTAGTATATTTCTTCAACCTGATTCTCATTAAAGAGTCCATGCCATCCGAGCGGTCCATCGGTATTATAGTACCAATTTTCAAAAACAAGGGAAACCCCAATGACCCCGAAAATTACAGAGGTATAACTCTCCTAAGCTGCTTAGGCAAATTGTTTGCAGCCCTAATTAATCAAAGACTCTGGGACTTTCTGGAAAATAACAACCCACTAGGGGAAGAACAAACAGGATTCCGTAATGGTTATTCAACCATGGACCACGTTCTAACTCTACACCTAATTATTGAATATTTCCTTACTAAACGCAAGCGTCTTTACTGTGCCTTTATTGACTACCGCAAGGCCTTTGACACAGTCAACAGGTCCCACTTGTGGTCAAAACTTCTGTCAACAGGTATAAGTGGAAAAATCTTCAATATAATAGTCAACACATACAACGAAGCAAAGTCATGTGTACGTCACAATGGTCAAATATCTGAACTCTTTGCATGCAGTATCGGTGTCCGCCAAGGGGAAAATTTATCCCCACTCTTATTTGCCATTTATCTTAATTATCTAGAGCAGTACCTTAGTAGCACCTGCAATGGTACAACTATTGGAGAACCAGGACCTGATCTTGATATCTACGTTAAGCTTTTCACATTACTATATGCAGACGACACTATTTTACTTAGCGAATCTGAACAAGACCTTCAGGTTGCTCTGGACAGACTTTATGTATACTGTGAACGTTGGAGCCTCCAAGTTAACGAAACTAAAACGAAAGTGGTTGTCTTCTCCAGGGGTAAGGTGCGAAAAGTACCTAAGTGGACATTTGGCAAGCATGAAATTGAAACAAATTTTGACTACACATACCTTGGTGTCTCCTTCAATTTTAATGGCTCTTTTGGAAAAGCCATAAGAAAACAAATCACACAAGCGAAAAGAGCTCTGGACAGTCTTATTGCAAAATTCCGTAAGCTCGACTTGCCCCTGGACATACAATGCCACTTAATAGATAGTTGTGTACTTCCCATCTTCCTTTATGGCTCAGAAATATGGGGTTGCACAAACCTAAACCACATTGAGGTCTTCCATATCCAGGTCTGCAAGCAAATCTTACACTTAAACAGGAGCACAGCAAATTGTATTGTTTTGGGGGAGCTTGGAAGGTACACAATGGAACACTTTGTAAAACAGAGGATGTTAAACTATTAGGCCAGCCTCATAAATGGGAAACATAGCAAAATCTCCTTCACAATCTATAAGCTACTCAGAAACCTATATGACCAGGGTGAATACTCATCGAAATGGCTGTCTTGTATACACAGCAACCTGAATGGAATGGGCCTAGGGTATCTGTGGGATGTAGAGCAGTTTGGGGCAAACTGGTTTAAACACACAATAGGCCAACTGAGTAGAGACACATCTAACCAAAGTCTAAGAAGCTCCATCACCGACTCTGGCCACTGCCAAACCTATAGGCTATTCAAAACAAACTGATTTCGAGCCCTACCTGACACTCCTAGATAAGAAACGAGCTATAGCCTTGTGCAGGTTCCGAGCAGGGAACCATAAACTCCCCATCAATAAGGGGCGATACCACGGGGTCAGCAGAGAAGAGCGCCTGTGTACACTCTGTCCGAAGAACAAAGTTTGTGATGAATACCACTATGTCTTCGAGTGCAGCCACTTCGACGAAAAAAGATACATCTATATAGACCAGTACTATCGTGAAGCACTGATACCCTGCAGAATGAATCACTTG
This sequence comes from Lepidonotus clava, assembly GCA_936440205.1. Lineage (NCBI taxonomy): Eukaryota > Metazoa > Annelida > Polychaeta > Phyllodocida > Polynoidae > Lepidonotus > Lepidonotus clava. The sequence goes on from OW387138.1 coordinate 16,286,848, forward strand.
TTCAATACAAAAGATGTTAAACAACTCTCAAATCTTGCAACATTTGTATATCTTATTATGGAAGAGTGCAAATCAAACTAGTCATAAACTAAGCACTATCTTACTTAGCTGTATTATTAACCATAGCCAAACATTTGTAAAACAACTAGTCAATTCGACAACTAGTCATGATATACTCGAACCTGTATAACTAAGGAGATGACTGCCTCTTGAATTGCATTCTAGAGTATCTGCCTTGCCAAAACAGCTGGTGCTACAACTGGTGCTACAAGATGGCACACAAAAATGTGAATCTCCCCAACTCTGGTGTTTTTTACACCCACAACATCAAAATGTATATATCGTATTTATAACCCTTTTATTTAATGTACTGTAGTTCATGTATTGTAGTTTTCCTATGCCTCATAATGAGGAAGTGAATAAAGTCATTGTCATTGTCATTGTCACTTATAGAAACAATACACACATAAATCTATTACCTATTATATGAATTCGTATTTTATTACGAGCAGAACAATTATGAACCGTAACCTGTACTCAAGGTCTTCAACCCCACACTTTTGATTTTGGTACTCGCTATGGCTTTTTTTAAACACTTATGATAAAAGAGCACATAAAACATCGTTCGGAAGCTTATTTTGTACTTTACCCAAGAAAAAAAACCGCACAAAATCGATTAAGATTTGAAAGATTCGCAAGCAAAATGAATGATTAAAGGTCATTTTCTACAACACGGTTTTGGTTCAGGATCGCCCCTTTTTCTACTGATCTAGGCCCATATCTTCGTAACTAATTTAGCTGATCAGGGACAATTTGATCAGCATCTCATGATCAGAAATTCTGTCTATCATAAATAAATTTTACACCTAACAATTCCTCTTTGACACTATTTTACAATAATACTATAAATTTTGGTAAAAGGCAAAACCACTGATCATAGGACCCTAATCAAATTTTCCCTGATCAGCTAAATTAGTTACTAGGACATTTCAGCCTGAGATCGGTGGTGTTGGGCAAACTTGCTTAAAATCGGAATAAATAGAATACACTAACAAACATCTTTGACAACCCAAAAATCGTGAGCCAAAGATCGCGAGGATTCCTACAAATATTTACAACATGTTGGTGAATTTCAGAAGCGCTTCAATAGCTGAAAATGGACACACTTGTGATTTTCCTTAACATCTCCCACTCTTAGGCAGTCTCGCCCTTTTCCATATGAAATACAAGCTTTAGTGTATTGAATACGCAATTTCAAGTAAATCGTACGCTTTTTGAACCAAAGTCGCAAGGAAATTGTGACTACATCGCAAGCGGATTATTGGCAACGTGTCATGTACTCCCCCAGCCACATTGTTAATGATTATACACCGCTCGACCCCACATGACATGTAACTTGTCATTAACCATCCCTAATTAGTAACGCTAGATCAGATTACTTGGCAAAGTCAAGATACATACCTAGGGAGATGACAGACTTCTGAAGATCAGCAAACTTTTGAAGGCAAAGAACTAAGAGTAGGATGTAAAGAACCACATTTTTTCTCCACATTATGGGCGTGGTTACTTTATCAGATAAGATTGATAATATCAGGGAAGGTAACGAGAGGGATTTCTTTTTAGTCTATATCATTCGGCGGTCTTTGACGTTTGTTTTATGAGCTATAGAATTGTGTCTTTTTACAAAAGTAGACAGATTTTTTTTATGAAAAATGGGATGGGGGGACGATCGCTATAGCAGGAAGTAATATATTAAGGTGTATAATAAAACGATCATTTTACTCCCGCCTCCGAATGGAATATATTTATGTGTGTTACTGCTGAGCTTTGACTGAGCCTAAGTATGTGTACAGAAGCAGTGGCCCAAAAAAGTATATACTTTTATAGGAACGAATCATATTTTTGATATCGCCATGCCAATACATTCACAAAACAATGTATTACATGTAATTGAACCCTCTCTCGCACCCTTCTCCAAAAAAAATACATAAATAAGAGAGAGAGAGAAAAAAAAAGGGGGGGGGGGGAGAGGAATAGAGAAAAGAAGGAGATAGGTGAAGTTGAGAATTCGTGACCTTGTCGATTTTGAAGTTCCTCATCAGTTCCGATAAGTGAATGATTTTTAATTATTGAAATACTTCTCGTTGGGCGAATTCTCAAAGTTTTTTTTCGTATATCCTGTATGTATGGTATTGGTAGGAATAATGTCAGCACAAATCTAGGCCTACCTTTGATTACACATCACACACTTATACAAATTACCGCCATGTGGTCGGGAAATAGAGCGTAGAAACATCCAAAATAATCAACGTAAACGACTGGTTATGAGACAACTTGCAGGGTGCATACCAGGGGCCTGAACATTTTAAAGGGCATTTAATCAATATTTCTTAAACCTGAAGCTTAAAAAGGTTCTGAGCTTGTTTTAGGGAAGGGAAGTAAAGTTAAAACCGTATTCCACTACAGGGTGTTTCGCTCAAGATCCTCTGATTTTGCTACTTTTTCTGCCGATCTCGGGCATTTCTGCCTGAGATCGGGTGTACTAGTCAACCCTGCCCAAGATCGGGGGGCATTCAACTTACATTCATAGCGCATACAATTATAGCAATTTTGTAAAATCTGCCCAGTGACAAACATTAATGGCTGTTGTGTGTCTGGCCATGCCTAATATATGGGACCAGGCACATTACTGAACATCTACCTCGGTAAATGTGTAGGGGTTCGGTCTCTACCTTCTCATAGATTCGATCATCCCAGACAGAATTGTCAAACAATCAGCATAAATAAAGAGAAAGAACGGTTGAAAAACTATTTTTTCACTGTATGAAAAACAATTCTTTCTAAAAAATATATAGTCAGTGTAACTCAGACTATTCACTTTTCGTATAACAAAAACAAAAAAAGTGCCCTGCAAAGGGCTATTACCCCATTACCATTACCCCTCTAAGAGCTATTGATCATTTCTGACACCCCCATCATTAACGTTGATGTCACAAGTCATGATCAGTCCATGTGTTCACATGCTGTTAATTACTACGCTAAAAGTTCGGATCCAACCTGTCTGAACGGGCACAACTGATCCAGTATAAAACTGCACAGTGGGGCATTGCTGAGGGCGCCCATGTTCTGTGCTTGATTTATTCTATATCAACTACACAGAAAATGTTGAAAATGTTTTTACTGACCAAACAAAAATTGTCACTAGCATTCACAGACAGGCATTATTGTCCTAAAGTTCAATGACAGATTTTTTCCCGCTAAGTTTCTGAGAGGGTAAGGCAATGGTGAAGGTAGAGGGACTAGAATCCTGATAATGGATCCATAGTAGACCAATGGGCAAAAAGCATAGGTAGGATTGGACATACTGTCAAGGGCTGTAGCCTTGAAATATGTGAATGCAAACTGGGGCAATAACAATTGCTGAGTGTGCCTGTAGTCTGTATTTGATTTATACTATATCGATTAAAAAGAAAATATTGAAAAGCTTTACTGACAAATTGGCATTAGCATTCACAGGTTTAAAAACAGGTTCAAAAACAGATCTTTTATCCACTGGTTTCTGGCAGGGCAGGACGATGGTGAAGGTTTAGGGGCTGGAATCCGGATATAGAATGAAAAAGGAAGTAACAACTGGTCACTTGAAATGTAGTCAGTTTCAAAAGCGCCTATTCGCCACGTCCTACAGAACAGAACACAAAGTGAAAAAGCATTATTTTACACCGCACCCATCCTCTGGACATTTGGCAGGTTCTCAATCGTTTTCTGAGAGGTTCATTCGTGATCACGTTTCTCTTACATTTTTATCCAACTTTTTTTCTTTAAAATTCATTTCAAACCTTTTACCAAAGGCGTGAATACGATTTTCCATACCAACGCCTTTTAAAGAAAAAGAATCGGGTAAATGCCATACTAAGTAAGCTATTTTTAGCAAGGAAGTCTAATTAATATGAAATAGGGCTCGTATTTTCAAGCTTAAAGGTATTATATTAGACTTAGAGCGCTTCTTTTTCGCATTCCATCCCATCAACTAACGTATCAAATGTGACAGGGAAGTCTAGAAATGCATCAACGTATCTAGATACGCCGAGATATATTTCAGTGTGATATTCTATCTGTATTTTCCTCGAGACATACACTAATTGATACGTTATACCCTATTATTTTGGTCACTCGAGTCATTGCTCATATAACGACATTATGGATTATTTTCTTTCTCTGTCCTCCAGTACGATGTATGTGTAAGTCTATTACACTTCAGTACTATTTAGGGTGCAAGAGGTCATAGATTTGACATTTGTTTATCAAGAGGTTTTATAAATATCTAAGAACGGATGTGATTTAAAAATGAAAATCAGTTAATCCTGAAATAAATATTTCTGACGGCTGGGTCTTGATACATTAAACCAGATATCTGAAGCTCTTTCCAACTGAGTGGCCCTAAAAGTCTTGAATTTGTCTTAGATGGACCTTAAAGGGGTCTTAAATTCTGCCTACCACGGATAGCTGACTTAAAGTTTTTTAGGCACCTGTAGGTTAATTTGAACTAATTTTGTCGACGAATTCTAAATAAACAAAACAATATTGTATGCCCTGTGTGATAGGGTTGCATGTGGGTGGCCTCAAAGGTCTTGAATTTGCTAAACTTTGGTCTTGAATATGTCTTAATGGGGCCTTGAATTAAACTGTCATAAATTTTAACTGTTCGATGGGGCACTGTTCGATGGGGTTGTGAGTGGGATTAAAAAAGCTAGACTTTGTCAAATCTCAATCATGAAAAGGTCTCAAGAGGGTCTTGAATTACAAAATGATAAATTAAAACTGTTGCAGGCCCCATTTGATGGGGTTGTGATTGGACAAAAAGGTCTCGAATTTGCTTAACTTTGGTCTTAAATATGTCTTAAAAAGGTCTTGAATTAAACTGTAATAAATTAAAACTGTTGCATGCCCTATTCGATGGGGTGGTGAGTGGTCCTAAAAGTCTTGAATTTGTCAAATCGCAGTCTTAAAACGGTCTTGATAAGGTCCTGAATTAAACTATCAATTCATTAATGATAACTGTTGCAGACCCTGTTCTATTGGCTCGTGAGTTTTCAAGTCTTGAATTCGTGTAATTTCATTCTTAAATTGGTCTTAAAATGGTCTTGAATTAAATTATTATGAATATTTGTATAACTGTTGCAGGCCCTGTTCTATGGGCTCATGAGTTGTCAAGTCTTGAATTTGTGTAATTTTACTCTCAAATAGGTCTTAAAATGGTCTTGTATTAAACTATTATGAACATTATTATATCTATTCCAGGCCTTGTTTGACGGGGTGGTGAGTGCAGTGGAGAACGGGGGTCAGCGGCCTGCCACCACCGTTCAACTCGGCTACACACGGGAACAAGTCGAGGCAATTCAGCGACTAAAAAACGCCAAGGACGACTACCAACGACTAGGGCTGACACATGGGGCCAGCAAGTAAGACTTCTTTTTGTATTTAATGCAACTCGTTTTGTTGTTCACAAAATTCTAGTGATTCTTGTTCTTTCTTGCGGATCTTTGCGAACTTCTTCTAGAGATTCTGGTTCTTTCTTGTGGCTCTTTTCCAACTTTTTCCCTCTCTCTGAATTCTCAGCTTTGATTAGTATGTTTGGTGCTTCTCAGTGCATGAGTGGATGTCAACCATATTGAGCAGTAAGGATTTTTTTTTTAATCATTGACAATACTTCATTTGTGAAAATTGTTTTTTTTTGGGTAGTGTCGTTTAAGATCGAGGCAACGGTCGGTTATAATGTTTTATGGTTTCTTATATAACAAAAATTACCCAGAAGTGAATTGACATTTCTATTGTTCATTTTATTTGACGTACTTAGAAAAATATGTTTTGCATATCGTTTCTTCTAGGAAACCCCTGCGTAAGGAAAAGGGGAGAAAATGATATTGGAATTAAAATTTGGGCCAAGAGCTAGGTAGTTAATATGCCTAATTTTGTTTAGTTTTGTGCCAACGAATCTTTTCTTGTGATAAGTTTATTACTTTGTTCATGAGTGCTGAACGTGCATACAACCTTGTGTGGTGTGTGCAACAATAATAAGATACTATTGTAGAGTTTGAGATATATATGCATCGCTAAAGGAATTTAAGAAATTCCACCAAGGATAAAAGTAAAAAATGAGATCAATTCATTCTGTATAATGGCTATAAACCTCAAAATAATAAAACTATAATGAGTCTTCATTTAACCAGTGGATAGATTTAATTATAAGTAAGGATTGGTTTACCCCTGTGCCAGCAGAACGTATAAAGTTTAAAATCGACGTGACATAAAATACTAAACTTTAAGGAATGAAATAGCTGTATAAAACCAAAGGGCTGTGAGATGTACGTACTGCTAAATTTATGGACCTCTGACAAACATGTTTATAAAAGCATCTAATTCTAAATTTTATAAGTGTTGTATAGAACTGTTCAAGTCATTCTAGTCGGTCATTTAAATGTTCGTTTCGAATGGATTATCAATGTGCCCAGTTGGGACGGAGGAGGGAACTAGCACAGCATGATAGCGTACTCTGATACTTGACAAATTTCTTTGACAAAAGACTGGTGGCCCCCCGCCAATTAATGTAACTTTTCTGATAGCCTAATACAAAAACTTTTATTTTTCCTAGAAAATTCTGATATTTTCGAATATTAATATTTTGCCGGAATATCCTGATTGCTGAGATTTTTTACATCAGAATTGTACAATGCATAAAAAAAAAAAAAAAAAAAAAAAAGAGTTTGTCTCAATAAAGCTGAAAATTTGCTGATCAGACCTTAAACACCAACACATCATATCCTGATTGCTGAAAGTGTAAATAATGTAAATATCTGAGGAAAATAAAATCATCAGTATGGTCAGAGTGTGGTTATCTGCCGACCAAATACCTATTACTCATCTTTTTAGAGCGGTACCAGTCAACTGATTTGTCAACCAGTGATTCTGTGTACATCAAAGAACGACTTTATTCACAGAATCATTTGTTGAAAAAGCAAATGACTTGTATGTAAATATGATGTGCAAGCTGAAATAATTATAATGTGTGCGCTATTTTTGGTATTGTTTTGTAACTACAAAGATATAAAAAAAGATTCCTTTATAATTCTAATAGGCAATACAAAATTTAGCAATTTATGAACACTTTTACTTTAAATATTAACTTCATCAGAAACTGTTAACTACAAGGAAAAAAACTCTGAGTACCTCCCATCCTTTTATCCCAACACACTTTCATGCAACATTATCTGTGTCAATACTACCGTATTGTACAGAGTACAGAGAGTCATGGAAATTCCCATTGTTTTTATAAAACATGTATTTTCTCCGAACAGGGATGAGATCAATCGCGCCTACCGTAAGCTGGCCGTGCTGCTCCACCCTGACAAAAGTGTCGCACCGGGAAGTGAAGACGCCTTCAAACTGCTGGTGGCCGCCCGAACGACACTTCTCAAAAACACCAGATGACATTCCTGCCACGTGGACAAATTACTCAAGATCTCCATTCGCGGTCCATGCTGAAGGCGGTATTGCACTACACGACTTGAGCTGTGATAATTTTTATTTGATTTTTCATACAGCAGGGTGCCCACACAGGCATTATAAGGTATTCAAAGGTCTTATTTTGGTTTTGCCATTTATAAGCTATTAGAAAGGTCTTATTTTTGGTCCAGAGGTCTTAGAAAGGTCTTTTTTTTTGTGGTCAATCTCAATTTATTACAAGATATAATTTTTCCACCTGTCCTCTCAATGATTACTTATTTTTGGTAAAATGTATAAATGTTTAAAAAAGTCAAAAAATCTTCCTTGAAATGTATTGAAAGGGTCTTATTTTGGTACCTGACAAGTTATTATAAAGGTCTTATTTAGGTCTTCTTTTGATTTCTGAAAAAGCGTGGGCACCCTGTTAACAGGCTAAGATCACATTATTAGATGTTCTGCCACAATAGTCCTGTGAACCATCTGGGCACAATTCCATGCAGGGGTTATCCAAATGTCCTATTTTCGTTGCTGCACGGGGGGACTTTAATCTACCTGGTGCCAATGCCAATGAGTGGTACAAACACCTCAACGACGTTGGCCACCCTGACCTCCAAAAATATGATGATGTTAGAGAGTAGTCGCACATATTAAAGACAATATTTCTTGTTAGACATAGTTAAATACTCCAAATTGCAAATTTTTAATAAGTATATGATATCATTCCTGTGTATCAATTGTCTGTGATAACCATATATCCTCACGGATATCATAGCACAAGTTGTAAAGTGTAATATGGCCTTTAGTAGCAAAAAACGAAACACAGGAAATGATCGCTTATAAATTTACTGTATAACTTATGCCAAGATCATTGGTTTTGACTCCGTTTAGGAGTTGTTGTTTTTATGAAGGTGGTATATTATGGGGACTCGTATAAGAGTCGAGTTTTTTTTCCGAGGGAGATTTGGAAGTGGTGCACCTCTGAAGAACGGTTCTGGGATGTGAATGTATTTATTCTAAGGATATTTACCGGTGGTTTGAATGTAAAGCCTTTTTTTACCACTTTTCTATCTAGGATTTAGTCAGAGACCTTGTATCTGAAAAAAGCCTGGAAAGCCAGGGCAAAACCTGTTATGCACTACAGGCCTGCCACCTGGGCTATGGTTGGAGTAAATTTGGATTGACCATTATGCATATGGTTAAAATAACCTGAGTGGTATACTGTCTAGACCAAAAATACACTACTATAATGATCAGACCATGGTCATGGTTGACTGGATTGGTTCCAACTGACCACCAGGGGAATGGTCACATAGAGCCATAGAGGAGCTTTCCAGTCTCAATATCTCTCTAATATACATACAGGGTCTCTGATTTAGTAATCTCTTAAGGGCCATACCCACTAAGCGAGCCTACCGGCGACTGGGGAAGGGGCCGTCGTCGTCGCCCGGCGACTGTGATATTCAGCAAGTTTGATATTTTGCCGGCGATTTTGCCGGCGATCCCGTCGCCAGTCGCCGGTCGCCGAGGAAATACACCATACCCACAGCGAATCACTCAGCGACTCTGCTCGCTGGGCGACTGGCCACCGCCGATTATGTAATTACCCCTCGTCGCCGGTCGCCGGGAAAATCGCTTAGTGGGTATGGGGCTTTAATGTTCTTAAGGAAAATTAGAGGAACCCATGCGTGCTACATACCATTTTGTAGAGAATTTTGATCTCATAATTATTGAATAAAAAAGTCTTATACCTGATAAAATATACCGGATGCACTATGCTGGTTATCGAACATCAACAGATTGAAATGTACGGACTTTTTTTTCAAACCACCGGTGTCTATCCTTTGCTATTTTAATGTACATGTATTAAAAAACACATCTGTGATCACTTATTGTGTATTTCAACTGTAGGGCCAATTTTGCCATCACGCCCCATACTTTTGTAACTTATTAGGCCAATTTGGTTACTAATCATTGTTATTTTAATAACCAAATAGCCACGAACCAGTTACAAAAATATGAAAGTATGGACCCAGATTGTTAAAAACGGGGACAGAGTCATAAAGTTGTCTTTTTTTTATTGTCATTAAATGTATACTATACATAAATTATATGACTTTTATATCAAGTCAGTCTCTTTATTTCATCATGCTATCTGTCATATTATACCTTCACTGCTATTTCACTTCATATCAGAGTTGCCATTGGGACCATTTACTCTTATGGCATTTAGTTTTGGCATTGTTTGCATCACCTAGATATCCGTCCAAGTATATCATATATAGGCGTGTCATTAAATTAATGATACCTAGAAAAAATAGAATGATATTCCGAATGTGAGCAATAGAAAAAAGATGAGACATTGACAACTAGCATTCCAGAGAAATATAAAAAGACATTGCTGTGTCCATGGATGCTCAAATAAAAAGAATCCCATTTCTTGTCCAAAGTAATGTGTTGGAAAAGTTGCTGACTTTCGATCGTAAAAACACGCAGTAGGTACTTTTTAGAATGGCCTCGCATGTAAGCCAAATAGTAAGTAAGATGTCACATGGTTTGACTGATTAAATAGATTGTATCACAAAAAGATTGTCTCCTGCCACTTTGTGATCTCGCAATAAGAACGTTCACTTGATTGAGGAAATAAAACCTGTTAAATTATTCTGTGTCTTCATTTTGTGATCAGAATAATTGTAAAAACATGTTAGTTGTCGAGATTTTTTTAATATCGAATTAATGTGTACAATGACAATGACGTGGGAGTGCCTTTTTAGGACATTTCTTTAACACTGACAACCAAGAGCCATACCATTCTGCCTCCGGGTAGGATCCACCGCTAAAAAGCCGACAATTTCAAGTTGCCGCATCGGGTAATTCTTTTTCGTATCTTTCTTTTTCTAGGAAAAGATATCCCAATGGATTTTAAAGGGAGTTGAAACCAATTAATTCAATGAAATTTTCCAAACTCTATGAATCATAGAAATCCATTCCTTGAACCTATTCCTGGCCTATGTTAAAATCTAAACCATGAAATATGGTAAAAAGTCATTAAAACATGTTTTTCTTGTTCAAATTAATTAATGTGGATCCACAACAATAGGGTTTGTAAACAAACAAATGCAAAAATTACCATCTTGTGGCATTTTACGTCAGTTTGAGCTAGTTTTCACAACTAATACTGTACCACTGACCTTAACTGGACTCCTCTAACATATTTCTATACTTATCTCAGTTTTGAAATTTTTGTCAATTATAATTATTGGTTTTACCAGCAACAGGTTATCAGTGTACCTCGCTGGGCAATTTATTTGCCACTGGTTCCCGTTGAGGTACACAAATAGTCAGTGGCTGACCCCCATCGGCCCAGAAAAGTCGTTTTTTCCTAATTGGATAGAAATTGTCCATCCTAACCTCCAAATAAAGATGTTGCACTTTGGTCGTTGGGAATAAGTGTCATGGTACAAGACTCCTGACTTCAAGTCACTTTTCTTTTAGTTTAACATCTGCATTCAAACATAACTAAATACTTAAAAGTATTTGGGAAAAAAAAAAACTTAAAAGTACTGTTCAGAGTCCACACTCTGCTTTGAAATGTTACTCATCACGAGAATTCTACTTGAACACATTCTCATGTTTTTTTGTTGTTTTTTTTTTTAAATTTTAAAATTTTTTACTTTTGTATGGTTAGTTCTGGTTCCCAGTGAGGCACACCAATAGCCTGGCGCTGACCCCCATCGGCCCAGAAAAGTCATTCTTCTCATAACTAAATACTTAAAAAGTACTGTTCAGAGTCCACACTCTACTTTGAAATGTTACTCATCACGAGAATTGTACTTGAAGAACACGTTATATTTTACATTTTCCTCATGTATTCTTTTTTTTTACTTTTGCATGGTTAGTTACACTATTCCAGACATGGGACCCGTGAGAACATAATTATGTAATGGCGTTACGGTATTCAACTTTAAAGCTGTTACAGCCAATAATTTCTTATGCAGGGGATATGTTCTCTTGCGGCAGCGGCCTATTCTTTTGTAACTAGATAAAGAATAAAGAACCTGGGCCCATATCTTCATAACTAATTTGGCTGATCAAGGAAAATTTGATCAGGGTCCCATGATCAGAAATCATGTCTATCATGAATCAACTTTACAACTAATAATCCCTCTTTTACACTATTTTGCAATAACACAATACATTTTGGTAAAAGGCAAAATCACTGGTCATGGGACCCTGATCAAATTTTCCCTAATCAGCCAAATTAGTTACGAAGATATGGGCCCTGGCCACTAAAGCAATCGCATCAGGTGTTTCCAAGGCGAGAAAATCAATAAGATATGAAGCAGATATGGTTGTTTCTTTTGTGTTTGGCGTGTTCCTAATTTTGATCCAAATTATGACCGTTATCGCTATGTCCCCCTGGGAATTAACACCTGTCGATCACTCTTCCTACCTAGGCGTGTAGGGTGGTGTGGTGGTTAGCGTGTCCGCCTGTTGTGCGGGAGGCATCGGTTCAATCCTGGGCTGGGGTGGGCTAGCTGCTACCTACCTCTACCTGTCTCCCAGTGGCAATAACTGGGTTATCAAAGGCTCCTAGAAGGCCACCGGCTGTTTTGTGTAGTGTCCTGCTTATGGGACACTGCATATTAAAGAACACATGCCTCGGTAAAAGTGATGGGGTAGGGTCTCTACCTTCTCCTAGATATGATTATTTCATAGATGCAATCATCAAACAGACAGCATTGTCAAGACCTTGTTCTCACCATGATATGACCATAGCTGTTGATATGGTGTAAAACCACAATAACCAACCAACCACTCTTACTACCAGTCAATTCTCCCCGCCACGGATAGCTTATTTATTTTAGTTGACCTGCAGATTAGCCTAAATCAAGGTGCATGCTTGGAAATATCTAGGCAAGTCACAATGCTTAAGTAAATTAATTTTCAATAATCATAGCACAACTTGCGGTTTAATATGATGGAAAACTAACATTGACTATTTTTCCATTTCGTATCTAAATGTGTCACATATGTATTTAATATTTTTCAGATTGATTTGAAAATTCATTCATTTCAGAAAGATATATAACAAATATTTGTAAATTTTCTATAGTTTTACCAGAGTTCTTGTCTACAAATTCAGTCAAAATTACCAATGCAGGTGCCTAAACACAGTAATACCATACAGCTATCCGCGTTGTGGGGAGAATTGGTCACCTGCCTTCTCATTGGCTGTCTACCAGTGACAGGGTCCCCACTATACTGTACTCTTAGCTGTACTGTCTATATAACTAACACCAGACACATAGGAACGTAGGGCTGAAACGTCTCAAAGTCAAAATGTTATATCATATTAAACTGCTCAATCAGTTCGAAGTACACGTAAGTCGCAATAGAATATCGCGTTTTTACTTAGTTTCTATTTTTAGTGCCTTATTCTATCGCTCGTATGTAAAGAGCCCTTCTGATAGCGTTCAGTATATCACAAAATTCTTAACATATACAACACAGCAAAACGATATCGTTCAATAAATATATAATATTTTGACATACACAACTTTCTTATTCTAACAGTAATTATGTATTTGAAAAAACCCCGTGGTAATACAATGATAATACATAATACATTTATTTCATCTAAACTCTTTGATAATAAAAACAACTCACATTTCTAGTTTCTCATGGTGAACATACATAGCCTACCCAGCAATAGTACAATTTTACCCGTGGAGGATAATTTCTCATGTCGGAATAAAGAATCAACGTTGTGAGATGATTGTGCACCCGTCTAAGTGCCTGAATAGGATCATATTTTTCATGCGGAAGCGCACCAATTATTTTTTTTGACGTAATAGGCATATTATGCTGCTGTGCAAAACGGCCCAGTAAATGTCCTAACTTCATGGGGGATCATGTTTGTTCAAGGAAGTATGTGGCGTGGCTTTGCGGTCGGTTATCAATGTATATCAGGGATGTTATTTTTCATCTTTTGTGGGATTTCCTACTTTGTACATGTACTAATTTTGGATCGCGCTCGGGATCTTTCGAACATTTCTCTGACTTCCATATTTAATGTAGATGAGAGAGTAGAGTATTTTCTTTAGTTCTAATCTAAGCCATTCAAGTTCAGATTTGAGCAACCTGTAAATATTTCCTCCACGTGTGCTTTCAAAATAATGGAGGGAAAACCCCTACTTTTTAATCAGTCCAGAGTAGTATTTTTGCTATGCTAATGCACTGTAACATAAGGTATGATTTGCAAAGTTTATCGGAAAATATTTCTTTAACCGTTTATCTAAATAGTTAAATTGTTTAATACCACAGCAAGCATATCAGGAAAAAGAACTTATTGAAATGCGTGCATGATAATTTTGATTACCGGATAATTATATTGCTTTTGGGGTTCGATTCCCTTCTGCTTCAACTTGGCATTCATATTCTGAATGCATTTCAATTTTTCAACTGCTCTCGCTGTGAATATGACCATAGCAGTTGGAAAGGCATAACACAACCATTACTCACTTACTGTTGCTTTACGACAGCAGAAAGAAAATGAAATTGAAAGAAGCACTATCCAGAGACAGTGCCCATAGAGAAAATGGAACTTACTTTTCATGACGACCAGAACTCGTTCCTCTCCCGCCGAAATCCTGTAACCGCCCCTGCTGTCCAATTTGATGAGGGTTTATGTCTATCTATCTATCTATCTATCTATCTATCTATCTATCTATCTATCTATCTATCTATCCATCCATCCATCTATCTATATATATTACACACATATATATATGTATATGTATGTATTTATGTATGTATGTATGTATGTATGTATGTATGTATGTATGTATGTATGTATGTATATACATGGTGAGTGTTTAGAATATAAACACTTTTCTAAGCACTTTGTTGCATCACGTTTTGGAACAGGTTAGCAGGTACGTGTACACCGAAAGAAAAAGTAAGCTGTATCAATTTAATTTACGGCCTTCTACAAGGTTAAGGTTAACGTACAAAAACGTTTCTGTATGAATGTAGTATAAGAGTTGATATTTCTAATTATAAGTTATGCCCTTGGGGTGCACTCAAACCCTCCTTTCCAGAAAATAGAAGGAAAAACAAATACATTTAGAAAGGGGGAAGGCACAAATTTAACCTTTTCCAATGGTAAAGATAGGTAAGAGAGACAAACACCAATATGTTTTAATTGTAATAATATGAGTGAATTGGATAGGATGTAGCAAAATTGATTTCTTTACAAACAGCAAAGTATCATACTATGACTGTACTCCCTAGTAGTAGGGGTATTGATGGGGGGTCCCAATGTCGCATGTTGAATTTAAGAAATGGCCATGTCCCCTGTCGCTTTTTTTCCTGTCGATTTTAAGAATTGTTCATGTCCCATGTCGAATTTAAGAAATAGACCATGTCATGTCCCTTATTTTTGTCTTCATGTCACCAAGGCTCATGTCGCATGTCGAATTTAAGAAAGGACCATGTCGCCCTGTCGATTTTAGGGGTCTATACCCATAGTAGTTTACAGAATTCAATAATGCAACATTTTTAGTAACACACAGCGGTAGCTACCATGACGCAAGACCGTTATAAAATTCTATTGTAAAACATGGCAAAAGTTATGAATGTGTGCACTCGATTTTCGAAAAGTATACCAAAATCATGCCCCGAGATAATTAAGGAGTACTTTTAGGGTTAGATAGGCCCCTATTATAACATATATATAACTGTAATAGTCAACCACTTAGTGATTCATGTACAGTAATGTGTCACCTGGGTTCAAGAAAGCAGGCCCTAAAGTGATCAACAATGCAAACCGTAACGCTCTGAATCACAAGACACCTGCAAATTCCTAAAGGAGGTACGTATAGGCCTGTATGTACTCCTCATTGGGCAACCCTAACTACTAGAGCATAGCATGAGGTCTACTTCCTCCGATTTTATAAGTGTTTTTTTCTTCTTTCAAATCTTAAAGGTCTCCCTGCAATTGGACATCTTACAAAAGTCTCCGTCCAATTGGACATCTAATCTTACAAAGGTCTCTGTCCAATTGGACATCTTACAAAGGTCTCTCTCCAATTGGACATCTTACAAAGGTCACCCTCCAATTGGACATCTAATCTTACAAAGGTCTCCCTCCAATTGGACATCTTACAAAAGTCTCCCTCCAATTGGACATCTAATCTTACAAAGGTCTCCCTCCAATTGGACATCTTACAAAGGTCTCCCTCCAATTGGACATCTTACAAAGGTCTCCCTCCAATTGGACATCTTACAAAGGTCTCCCTCCAATTGGACATCTTACAAAGGTCTCCCTCCAATTGGACATCTTACAAAGGTCTCCCTCCAATTGGACATCTTACAAAGGTCTCCCTCCAATTGGACATCTTACAAAGGTCTCTCTCCAATTGGACATATTACTCTTTTCCCCTCCCTCCAATTAGCCATATTACTCTTTTCCCCTTCAATCCTTCCTTTTTAATGCCGATTTAAGAAAAACTCCATATTACAGATTATTGAGCTTACCCAACCTTACTTAATTGGCTACCCTTAGATTACTATATTGTACTTTCAATGAATCTCGTAAGCTTACGGTTATATACCAGCTCGAGCTGCTACCATAACCTTGATTTAAAAAGTTATCGCTAGGTTTCCTTCCTTATATGTTAGTTTAAAATCTTGGCCTTGAAACAGGAAGGGCGGAACCACATCACGGCGTCCGCGTGCAGCCTTTGACAGGTAGGCAGATAATGAATGTAGGCACCTGTCCACCAGGTGAGGAAGGTATCTATAGCAATTTACATGAGGATTACATCACGATTACACTTTACACTAGGATCAAAGTGCGATGGGAATTCTACATGAATGTCAAAACGGGCTTGCAGTTACAGCTTCTACACAAGTTTAGAGGGAAAAAACATTGTGCAGATTATCGAGGAAACCCAAGTTTAGGTTAGGGTAACTCGAACTGCTGCCACGACCTCAGTTTAAAATTCAGGACTAGCTTCCTACCTTAGGTTTTGCAAAGGTTTAGGTTAATGGGCAGATCCAATGAGTACTCCCACCCTCCCCCCTTCTTTTTGTCTTTTTTGGTGGGAACATGAAATTGACAAAAAGAACAAAAGCATCATGTTTGTATGCACAAATGCACAACGTTTTAGTAGTTATATAGCTTATGAAATTATGCAGAATCCCCACCCCCTTCCAGAAACCCTGTATCTGCCCCTGAGGTTAGTCAAAAATCTGGGCCATAAGACAGGGAACGAAAAAACGCATGACAGCGTCCACATGCAGTGTGTTGCCAGGTAAGCAAAAACGTGTACACCCAACGAGGAAGTAACCTGAACATTCCTACATGAACGTAATATATGAGTTGACACTTTAAAGTTACGCCCCTGTCTTCATCGGTCACACTCTAACCCCCTTTTATGGGTGTAGACCCTTAAAATTGACAGGGCGACATGGCCATTTCTTAAATTGGACATGCGACATGGAGGTAACTGACATGAAGAAAAATATTAACAACATGACAAAGGTCAATTCTTGAATTTGACATGTGAAATGAAGGGCTTTTAAAATCGACATGAATATAAAAAACATAGGGACAAGCGACATGGCCATTTCTCAACTTTGACATGCAACGTGGAGACCCCCCATCAACATCCCTTCTTTTCCCGATACAAAAAACTAAGAAAACCGAAAGAGGCATTTAGAAAGGGACACAGTTCTGATTTAATTGTTTCCAATTACCTACTTTAGAAAGGATTATTAGGAAAAGGACGGCTAATAATTAAGAAGTAATTACAGTTATAAGTATGGCCTTACAGTACTTCAACGCCTTTTAGTTAGCTCGAGTATTACAGCATGGTTATATATGGCATGGTGTCCTTGTGAAAACTGATGTATGGTATGAAATACCAAGTATATTTCTATGAATGGTATGAAATACTAAGTATATTTCTATGTAAGAAAAGAAAGAAAGGGGTCAGGGGGGGGGGACCCGTGGTCGGATGTCGAATTTAAGAAATTGCTATGTTGCATGTCCCTATGTTTTTGATAATCATGTCCATCTTTAAGAGCCTTCATGTCGCATGTCTAATTTAAGGAATGGCCCATGTTATGTCATTTATTTTTTCTTCATGTCACTACGCTCCATGTTGCATGCCAAATTTAAAAAATGGCCGTGTCGCCCTATCGATTTCAAAGCCCCATACCCACTAAGTGATTTTTGATGAATTGGTGCAGCCGCGGGCGCCGACCATCACCAGAATCTGAACAAGCCATGTCCGTAATATTATCGAACAAGCCATACCCACACATAACCGGCGATGACGTCGGCGCCAATGCTGATGGCGATGCCGACGGCCGCGCCGATCCATATTAAGCATGTTTAATAATTGTGCGCTAATGCTGATAGCTGATTGCTGACAATGATCGCCGTTGGCCGACTCAAAATCGCTTAGTGGGTACGGCCCTTAACCCGTAAAGGTCGTATAGCTACTACCTTACCATAACAGCTTATCCTTTCTTGTGTAAGGGTAATAACTTGATTCTTAAGGGGGGTACCCATTGAGCAATGCGATCTAAATTCTGGTCGAAATACATGTCACCAGCGACCAGTATCTAACAATGTCAGATATTTCCCGAGCGATTTGCAATTTTCAAGTACATTTCTGGTCGAATCGCTCAATGGGAACACCTATTCTGGTTGAAAACGACCAGAACTGGTCGAAAACGACCAGAATTGAGCGACCAGAACTGGTTGAAACGACCAGAATTTATTTGAGTCGCTCAATGGGTTCCCCCCTTTAGGCTTTGTCACATATTCCATTATATATAACATGTTTTACATCAACAGAACCATATGACAGAACACATAATGTCAGTATGCTGTGCAGTTACCCTTATAATTGCAGTATGTTGAACTTTCATGAATGCAGGATAATACGAACTCTAGTGGGGTGACAGACATTATTCAGGTTTATGAGTGGTTTCAGGTGTCCCAGATCTATAGCAATTCTTTATTATTGTGACCCCCTGCCTTGAGTAGAGCCTAGTGGTAGTCAACATAAACATGGCACATTGACAAGTGTAAGAAATAAGTAGGTGCATCCCCTTCATAGACCTGTTCCCATACAACTTCAATCGTCAAATTGCGACCAGTAACGTAGAATGAGTAAGCAATTATAAAAACGTTGACGACAGACTTTGTACATTGACGATGATGACTGAGGGGCAAATGCTACACGAGTCATAGCCCTATATCTAAGATTTAAAAAAACGTGTGAATTTAACACCAGCGAATATATCTTCAACCACTGCTCACTCTATAGATCTTTTATAGTCGTTTGTTATATAATAGGAGTTTTTTTCCCCTTTTTTTTAAATAATATTTTTATTTGACGTCCTCAGATATAGTCTGCTCTCCCAGACTTTACAAGGCATATTTCTGTTCTATAAATCTTTATACATTATTATCGTTTTTATATCATAATGATATCTACAATGAATATGAATATTGGTGTAAATAATGATAATTTGGGAATTATGATTCTAAATTGAGACACATACAGGTTGAGAAGGAATGAATTGACATGATTATTATAGCCTTATCATAAATTCAGGGAAAAAACATGAACTCATCAGCATCTATATGCCATCAAAGAACTAGTGGTGAAAAGAATGTTTCACTATGCATAGTGGTCAGTCCGTACAGCATCGAACCTTTATATTTTTTACACCCAAAGAAATAATGCAAACTTTGATAAATATGTAAACCCGCACAAAATGGCCTGTGAATGGCAGGTGAGCACGAACGTGCCCTTTCTCACGATCAAGCTTTCAACGTTGCCAACATTATTTTGATCAACCACACTCCCAGCTGGTGTTTACTATAAAAAGCACAAAATGGTCGGAATTTAAGCTTGGCTCAGGGCTATGTACTCCAAGATCACGTTTCCTATTGTTGGTATAACTCTCATTTTTATGTATTTATTCAGATTTGTGAAGGAGTGTTTTTTTCTGCAATTGAATGAGCAATTGCCTGCAGCCTATAGTTGTATAACAAAGAATTAAGTTTAAAACAGAATTACATTTTAATATAGCATTAGGATTCATTAACATTCTTATAGTCATTTGACCAATATCTTCTTTTATTTCCAAATTCCGATTCCTGAAATTTCAAAATTTAACGTCGAAATTCCAGTGGCCCATCTCGTAAGGGATAACAGAACAAGTAACAAGCGTTTGCTTTTTATAAGTGAACAGAACCGTTTCTTGTTGCTGTTTCCAAGGGGCAAATCTTACTGTCAGTTAGGAGGCCTTAAACGTCAGTTAGAGGCCAAAAACAAGAGTACGAGTCCATACTGGATGTTTTGGGCATTAAAACACTTTCTTATGATACACCTTTTTCCAAACATCTATTATACGTCCATCAGCATATTCCCGCTAGGGAGCACTATTACCAGGGACGGATTTTGAGGGAGGGGGGGAGGGAGCACTCCATTTTATCTATTTATCCATTCTTCTGTGTTTTTTACAGGATGAGTGGGCAAATTTAGAGTTAAAATACAATAGAAAGGAAAACTCAAGCCTTCATAAGGGGTGCAGAAAAAAGTTATGTAACCGTAGAGTAACCCCCCCCCCCCATCTTTTTTTTATTTGCATTTATTATACTGAGCTACAGTCAAACTACAATACAGTCTGGTCTCCCCTTTCACTCAGTTATAGTTAGATCTTGGGGTTACAATTTATATAACTCAAATAATGTGATAGGCGAAAGTAATGATGATATGAAGATGAGGTGATTAATAATTTATGATTGTGATTAACAAAAGTCCTAATAGCTTACAAAACTCAACATTATATGTTTAACAAATTTCAGATTTTTTGAAAATGTCTGGACCCCTTCCTTTTTGATTATAAAATAGACCAAGGCTATTTCAGCAATTTACCTTGAACGTTGGCAGCACTTCCATTCGCAGTTCTCACAGTGGTTATAGCAGTCATGGTGACTGCCCCTCACATGGGGAAATGTCTGTATGAAGGATAACTCAAGGTGGTTTTACACTACACGACGGTTATAGGAGTCATGGTGACTGCCTCTCACATGGGGAGATGTCTGTTTGAAGACGATAACTCAAGGTGGTTTTACACTACACGACGGTTATAGGAGTCATGGTGACTGCCTCTCACATAGGGAGATGTCTGTATGAAGACGATAACTCAAGGTGGTTTTACACTACACGACGGTTATAGGAGTCATGGTGACTGCCTCTCACATGGGGAGATGTCTGTTTGAAGACGATAACTCAAGGTGGTTTTACACTACACGACGGTTATAGGAGTCATGGTGACTGCCTCTCACATAGGGAGATGTCTGTATGAAGACGATAACTCAAGGTGGTTTTACACTACATGACGGTTATAGGAGTCATGGTGACTGCCTCTCACATGGGGAGATGTCTGTGTGAAGACGATAACTCTAGGTGGTTTTACACTACACAACTCGGGCTGCGATTTTGGCGTGATATGATACTATTGCAGACAATTCTTACACCGGAGTGATGTAATTGCTACACGATGGAAATTTAGAGTATTTCACATTATGTTTAACACAGGAGCGGATCCAGAGCCAGTGCTCTAGGGGGGCAAATCCTGACCCCCCTTATAAAAATGAAAATCCAAAACACCAGATTTACACAGATCTTCCAATTTTAAGGAGCCAAAATTGTCTCCATTTGGTCCAGGGGGAGATTGCCCCTTTTGCCCCTCCTTGGATCCGCCACTGTAACAGTGAATTCTATCCTTAATAACTTCTCTGGCACATCGTCATATCACAGTTCAATTCGCATACAAGAGTGATATGTTTGTTAGAATTGCCAATTTGTAGTATCTCATATATATGTAACAAAGAACTGTATCTCTGATATGTACAACATCTCTAGCACACAGGCCCGTATCCAGGGTGTTGACACGGGGTACGGGTCACCCCCCCCCCCCAGGTCACCCCCCCCCCCCCCCAGCTTGGCCAGGTCCACTTTTTGTAAAACCAATATTTTTAGTTTTCCCTCCTCCCCTCTTACCCCTGCTAGCCCTCTGCTAGCCCTGTAAAATTTGTCTCCTGTCCTTTACAGCTCTCTGATGAGAATGCCAGATTCACAGCATGACCAATAAGGATGCTTGATTATGCTCAAACTTTGCAAAATATGTCACCAGCTAATATGTCACTACACTAAGGGCACAATGGACAATACCCTGGCATTAAGCTATTTTACCTCTAGAAAGTCCACTTTTTGGAAATGGTCACCCCCTCCCACCCCCGATGAAAAGTTCTGGATACGGGCCTGCATGGTACATCGTCATATCACAGCCCAAGTCGTGTAGTGTAATACCAACTTTAGTGGTCATACCCTACTGCACCCAGCATGGTCGAGGAGGGTGCCGAGGCAGAACGTTGCCCTCGTCAGAATGTATGTTAACTCCCGCAGATACGACCTCCAGTGATATACCATGCTCTGTCTGCATCTGCCCCAGAACTGTTGTTGTTACTGCCAGAAACGGCTGGGAGACATACAAGTCTATGTAGTATCGTTACATCATGGTGGAGGTGACAACATGAGTTATACTTACATTGTGTTGTGCGTGTGAACTAAAGGATATCTCTCATTGGATAATAAACAATTATAGTTCACTAGGATTTTATGGCTGATTTTGGATCATTAACTCTTATGTTGGATAGTATGTGATTTGCGTGGATTGTACACCTTATTTAGAATTATAACCTTACATGTTGGATAATGGTTTACCTGGATTGAACTACTTGTTTGAATTACTCCAATGTTGAATGTTATACGACTTACCTTGATTTCAAAGCTTATTTTAGGATCATAATCTTTTATATTGAATAATAACCTGTTCACCCGGAGTGTACATTTGATTGAATCATATATTCTGATGTCGCATATTATATGATTTACATGGATTTTACACCTTGCATTGAATCACTACCTTTCCATGTTGGATGATATACAATTTACCTGGATTTTATTACTAATTTTGGATCATAAACCCTAGCATATCAGCTATCCAGTACCATTATGAACCGTGGATATATAGTTTCTCTGCTATCGGTGTACATGTACGCATCTTACTTTTGAGACAAGGGTAGATGGTCGTATGACTTATAGATTGTTTGCACACGCTGGGAAAAAGATACATGTCAAGGCGCCGATCCCCATAGAAGAAGTGTCTACTTTTATATTTATAATACTGGAGTTTCAAGTTTTTGTGTGCTTTACCTGGATAATTCACTCTCCTTAGATTTTATGTCTACCTCAGGTCTTCGTATTTGAAAAGATACATTCTCAATCTGCGTCGGTCTTTCTGACTCTAGTGCAACAACTTGAATATGTCTCACTCTATCAGGATTATTGAGACTCTACTCTGATCAATCAAAGCCTACATGATCATAGATTCCTAATTCAACCTACCCGGATTCTTTTTCACCCTACCTGGATATCTCTAATTCTGCTTAGAATTTAACCTCTTCTCCTGTTCCCTGAGTTTTCTGGTTCTATCTGGATCTTTTATACAATACCTGGAAATTTTATATTCTGCCTGGTTATTTTACACGCTCCCTGGACCTTTTTTTATATTCTACCTGGACATTTTTACATTCTACCTGGATCTTTAACATTTTACCTATACTTTATAAATATTATACCTGGACCTTTTATATTTTACCTGGAAATTTGAGACTATACCTGGACCTTTTACACTCTACCTGGACTGTTTATATTCTACCTGGATCTTGTGTATTCTACATGGACCTTCCAGACTTTACCTGGACATTTTAGACTTTACCTGGACCTTTTACCACACCACCTGGACCTTTTACACTCTACCCGGACTTTTTACCCTCTACCTGGACGTGGAGTTGGCAGAGAGGCCTCATGTTCTGGCCGGGGTTACCTGTTGGCCTGTGACTGTGGCCGTGGGACGGTTTCTACAGGTAAGAACATCTTAATTTGAACCAACCGACCCACTTTGTTTTATGTTCTGACTAAAAAGTGGCTTAGTCATATAGCATGTGTTTGTATGTTAGCATGTATCTTTGTAGTATGTAAGTATGCATGTATAACTGTATATGTATATACACATGTATGTAATACAAATGTGTATAATTATGTATGTATGTATGTATGCATGCATGCATGCATGTATGTATGTATGTATGTATGTATGTATGTATGTATGTATGTATGTATGTATGCATGTATGTATGTAGGCCTATATATGAGGTGCATGTATGTATGTATGTATGTATGTATGTATGTGTGCATGTGGATTTGTGTGCACATATATTCATGCATGTATGTAGTCCTATGTATGTATGTGTATGTATGTCTGTATGTATGTATCATATCCGAATGTATGTATTTATGTAATGCCTAGAACCTTGAGAGGTACATATACGGTTAGGCCTATTTGAAAGGTTATATGCACTGCCGATGATAAGGTAACTATATCTAACGTTATATCTACCCATGATGTTATGTAGGTAACAATTGTTTATACTAAAATAAGTTGTGACTTTACTTCACATTGAAGGGATTGATGGAAAACATTCAGATTGCAGAAGTGGAGTCAGCAAAGGGGGAATGGATGGAAATGTAATAATTATGGGCAGAACAATTTTCATTCCTTTAAGGACTGTATATTCTTGTGGCCAAGCAAGTATGAAAACATCAGAAATTGGAAAACAGAGACCTTCCATTTTTGGTATACAACAATGTTCAGTTTTAGGAGAACGTTTTAGGTAAAGCCTTAGTATACAATGTAACAACCGGATGTAATTACAAGAATGGATAATTATTGGGGAAAAAGAGAAGAAAGGGAAAAAAACTACAACAATAAGGGAAAAAAAGAAAGGATAGGAAAGAAAATGGAAAGGATTACACGATTAATTTTTTTTATTCAAAGCGGATCTCCGCAAAACCACATACTTTTTTTTTTTTTTTTATGTAAAATGATACTAGAACCAATTAATTCCTAAGGAGCAAAACTTGAAACTTTGTTTTAACGAGCCTAAGACTTAACATAGACCAAAACATAGGTATTAATCTTTGTAATCAAAACGTAAAAGTGGGTCGTCACACTGTAACCTTGTCAATTAGTGTTTCCCTCTAAATCAAGAAATCAAGATTTAAAAGGAAAAGTCATCAGTGACAAGGTAACTAGGCCGTGAAGGGTATAGCCTATCTGGACTAGGTTGTGGCTTACATGAGGGTAACTGTGTCATTTGGGGTTGGGTGTAGTGACAGGGGGATAGAGTTTCAGGGAGACCTTGTACCAGTCTCTCAAATAAAGATCGTAAAAAAACTACCTATGCTGAAACTTTACAAAACGTGATTGGGTTTAGCATAAAGAAAGGTCATAACGAATCTGTACATGTTTTGATTCTTAGACATCCCACACAACCAATATAACTGTATGAATTAGCAACACACAAAACATTGTCATATTTTAAAAAAGAGACTGAATTCCTTATGCTGTGGATATGATACTAGGTTCACAACATAATATTTTCTGGAAAGCCATGTTTAAGTTAGTTTGTGCATGTATTTAGTGCAAGAAACACTTAAGACTGTGTTTGACTATCCGTTGGCAAAGTGCTCGAAAAGCATGAATTGAAATAGACATATTTCTGTTAATCCAACAAAATTCTTCAGGTTTTCCTTACTAAAACTGCTCTCAAATGCTACATTTCTCCTTGGCTGAAAAAAAATCTTGTCTGGACAATGTGAATAGGCTATTGATAAAATAACTAACCCAACTTGAACCAGACAATGCTTAGTCTTTAATGAACACGACAATTCTTGAACTACAGTCCCTTTTGTAATGCACTATTCAATAATATTCCCTTTATTCCCCAATAGGACCGTAACATGATCCTTTACCTTACAAAATGACATAATTACTATCTACATTGTGCACAGCCATCCAAATTGTAATTAGACTGGTACATTAAACAGTAAATATTACATACATGACTTGTCCCATGACAATCTGTATTGATTCTATTTCACGATTCTATTTCATTAGTTCACATTTGACCACTTAATATATCTTTAGACATTACATATTAACATTTCTGAGAAATAGCAATGTTCAATCAATTGTTACATATCGCATATCACATTTCAAGTAAAATCAATCATACCATGCTGGCTTTGGTCTAAAGAAAGAAATGAGACAGAAAATTATGGAGAAACACATAATGAAAGTGAATAAGCCAAGTGGGAAGTGGTCATGATCTATGAACCTTTGAAAAAATCATCTGGATAAACCAATGGTGGCTCTCGTTTTATACTTCCCTTTTTAAATATCATAGTTCTTTCACAAAAAGATAAATTACTAAGCGGTTCAAAGTTCAAGGTACCCCTTGATTGTCGGGGAAGGACATAATTGAATATGAATATTATTGTAGTTTTAATAAAATGAATCATATATCTGAAACTGTTTTTCATTCAAACAGAAATGTACTGTAATGATTTATTATGTGACGCATGTGTTACTTAACAAATTTGAATTGTTGAAAGTATTAAAAATACCGTTTGTAGGGGTACTCTATACTGCACACAGCATGTGGAAAGGTTTGACGTAATTCTGTTGCAATTATGCGACGGACCACTGATATCCATATCAAAACTTAAGCTCAAGACGACATTCTAAAGGGTTTTTATTGGTGTCAAAAATGGCTCGACAGAGATGGTGTTGGACAATGGAAAGTATAACTGTTAACAAACCGTTTGTTGTCACGACAACTATTGTGCAGAGGGCCAGAGGTATATAGAAGACTATTTAAATTATAGTCAACATAAACTTTTGTTTCTTTCAACATTTTTAGTGTTTCGAACGTTTCTTCTTTTCTTTTCACCAAAATAAAAATTCCATGTATAATACAAGTAAAACTGTTAGGTCTCAATATACAAAATACCATTATTACTTGTCAAATAGAAGAATTATAATAATGGTAAAAACATAATACTACTAGACAACAAAGTAACATACACTGGAAACACAAAGTCGTCAGGGAGTCCCAAAAAGGTTGCCATATGGTTGTCATACAGGTCAAAATGACCACTTTTGGATTGTCATAGGTCTACACTGTCATGATTTCAACTCTCAGATGCTAAGTGACAACCCTATGACAACATGTAAGATGTCAGAAGGTTGTCACTGCATATTTTACAGTAAACTGACAACCCTAAACTTGTCAGAGCAGAGTGACAACTTTGGGCCAAAAAGGTTGTCATAGAATATGTATGGAATTCATTAAAATGGGTTAACAGCATTACTCAAATTTATTCTTGAATTGCATTTTACAAATCTATAATATCATATGAATGTATAAATACATATTCATATGCATATACATGATATTCATACTTACAAGTTCTATAATTCTATATTTATGGATTATTTATAAAAGTGTGTGTCTGTGTGTCTTCGTGGTTAGACAATTAACCAATTGCAACATGTATGACTGTTGTACCTTGTGTCACAAGTTTATGTCAGACGTCTTGCTTTACATCTACACTGAAAAAGAAAAGTTGTTAGAAGGCTTTCCAAAAGTTGTAAAAGGGTTGTAATATGGAAGAAAGCAACGACCTTTGTATTGCTCTGCCCAATACTTCTCAACGCACTTCTTCTATGCAGTGAAACACGTGAAAACACAAAGTCATCAGGGAGCCCAAACAGGATTTTCATAAGGTTGTCATACATGCTAAACTTTTTGGGTTATCATACTTTTAAACTCTCATGGTTTCATTTCAAGAATGGTAAGTGACCATCCTATAACAAACCTTGAAGGTTGTTACAAGGTTTCATAACCCCAAAGTGTCACAAGGTTCAGATTTACAACTTTGGGCCAAAAAGGTTGTCAAAGAAATTTGCATGAAATTCATCAAAATTTGTTAATGTCAATACTCAAATACATCCTTTCACTGCATTTTACAAAGCTATATATTATAGTGTAGTATTTTTGTGTATACATATGTAAATATTTGCATGAATACCAATATAAGTGTACATATAAAATTGTTTATAGATAAGTGTTTGATAAGTGTGCCTCTGTGCCTGCATGGTTAAACAATTAGCCAATTGAAACATGCATATATTTGTTATGATTTAGATTGTCACCATCTCATTTTTGACCTCGTACTTTTCATCTACACTGAAAATATAGAGTTGTCAAATGGATTTCTAAGAGCTGTCGAATGGTTGTAATATGGAGGAGAGGAATGACCATTGGGTTGTTCTTTCCTATATTTGACAACCATAGCAAGCAGCCATAGGGTTTCAATTGAGAAAATGCTATGTTACAGAATGATGACAACCTTGAGCCAAAAAGGTTGTCACAGAGTGAATATTTCAAATATCTCACCCATCTAAAAGTGGTCTGACTGTCATTCATTAAAACATATTGTTCCTGTAAATTTTGACAACACTGGAGACTTTGTCAACAACCCAAGGTTGTGGCACCATTCACTTAGAACCCTAGAGTTATCACATGCTGTCGACCTGTGACAACCATGGGTTGTGGTTTTAGGCACCATTTTTGACAACTCTGTGTTTTCAGTGTAACCTTATTTTTCTTGTCAACCCAGTAAATGTGCGGCAAAGAGTTGAGTTATTGGAATAATATATGCATATTGTAAACCAGTTTGATTAGACAGGTGCCTAGCTGCAAACCATAACATACTTGGTGGGTTATGATTTGATTGGGGCCAGGCTAAAGATGGTGGGTTACTGTTTTCAAAGTTATAAGTATAGAGCTAAGCATCATACCCACTAATTGATGGACCGACGTTGGTGCCGATGATGACATATGTCGGCCCCGATGACGGGGTCGTCATAGGCGTAAAATTATTAAACATGTTAAATATGGATCCGCGCTTGTTGGCGGCGACGGCCGACTGTCGGCGGCGATGGTCGACCATTGGTGGCAATGTTGGCGGCAATTATGTGTGGGTATGCCTGGTCTCAGCAGAGTCGGGTGACGGCCGTGCCAACGTCGGCACTGACATCAACATCGATTCATCCCAAAGTCGGTTAGAGGGTATGGCGCTTAAGTCTGTTAATACAACCATAACCATACCCACCCATGCATCCAGCCATGGCCATCAGGTAAACAGAGCCCACCAAAGAGAAATAATCTCAGAGTTACACACCATACATAGGCTGAACAGAACGCCTAGGACCTACAGAACAATCCTATATCCGTATTGTTTGTTTATGAAATGTTGTAGACTTGGACAGGATTTTATTTCGTGTTGAATGTGAAATAAACAATAATTCTATGCGAAGATAAACTCAAAAAGAACTGAACATTTACAAAGGTCATATTACAGGTAATTCTAACATATTACATTTCAAAGATTAATACAAAGACTTATTTACATTTTTTGTATCAGATGATACATGTTTTTTCATAACAAATGATAAATCTGGATCCTAATATAATCATAAGTGTAACCAATACCAATTACATTTACAAATCCAATGGAGGAAATAAATGGCATTAACAGAAAGTAAACCAGTAAAAAATAGCAAGATCAATGTTACATAACATAATCTTTACTAGTTACACAAGTTTATCTACAATTAGTTATATTACTTCAAATCATTGTTAATCTGAACTATGGTAGGAGATACTTACAGGGAAGTTATAAAACACATACTTTTGATCAAATGATACTAAAATCTATAGAAGACGCGTGGGATCTGCAGTAAGCATATTTCAGTGAACAGTCCCTGCATAAAAGATACTTTTCTTAAATTTCTCCTTAAGCCTAGTGGGAAGGTTAAATAACTAAGTAACTTCTTATATGATGGTGATGGTTGTTGGAGTTTATCGTCTATGCAGCAATCTTTCAGCTATATAAGGACTTAGTATATCATAATTTAGTTGGAAAACCTCACTTTGATAGCAATAATTTTCTAGTTGGACTAAAATTGGGCCGTGAGCTAGGCAGTGTGCAGGATCTTCTAACAAATACTAGGAGTATTAACAACTGACTGATCAGGGGTGAAGAAAGACCTTGATATTCCCCCCTAGACTTCTATAGGTAAGAAAATTATCTTTTTACTTTAATTAATTTTATTGGCAACTGCATGTAATAACATGTTCTTCCAGTAGCACTGTGACTTTAAATTTACATACTATACATTAGGTGTGAATGAGTATGAGCATGAGCAAATATGTGTCCCATTCGTGTGTCTTAATCATTATCCTTGAGATAATACCAGTCATCATCAATCAGACAGTACAGAGTTTTTTTAATCCGATTTTTAGGAGTCCCTAATTATATCTATATAGTACTGTAGCTATTGGTGACTCTCTCAATCAGTCATGTCTTTGGTAATCTGATTCTCTTTGTTCTTAAGCCCCATACCCACTAGGCGATTTTACCGGCGACTGGCGATGGGCAACTACCAGAATCGCTGGTAAAATCATCACCAATTCAGATCACCTAATTACATACTAACAGATGATCTGAATTGATAACAATTTTACCAGTGATTCCGGCAGTTGCCCATTGCCAGTCGCCGGTAAAATCGCCTACACTGAAAACACAGAGTTGTCAAAAATGGTGCCAAAAACGACAACCCAAGGTTGTCACAGGCTGTGTCTGTGTCTGTTACACAAAAAATCTTATTTATGAATATTTTCATGTTGTAGATATCATAGTCATTATAATGGCATCCTATTATGTTATTACTAGTTATTAGGTGTGGCCATTACACATAGGAGGCCTATGAGTTGTATGGTTTTGACACCATTCACTTACAACACTGGGTTGATATAGACAGAGGCCATGACAACCCTGGGCTGTCACTTTAGGCACCATTCACCTACAACCCTAGGGTAGTCAGGCAGGACTTTTGACTTCTCATTTATTGCTGTGACAATCCTACGACAACCCATTCTTCATTTTTGCTTCTCTGACGACCTTTTTGGCCCAAAGTAGTCGGGAGAAAATGACTACCTTTGGGTTGTCATCCAGCCTCAAAATTCACAATGACAACCCTCTGACCACCCCAAAGTTGTCAAAGGATTGTCACAAGGTAGTCACACAGCATTGATAGCCTGAAATGAGCCCTGTGATGACCCAAAAGTCACCTATGAGAGCCCAAAAGTGACCTGTGACAACCCTTTGACAACCTTGCAGTGGCCCTCTGACGACTTTGTGTTTTCAGTGTAGTGGGTATGGGGCTTTAATGGCCAGTTACACAACGCCATGTTCAGCTGTTGAAGGGCATTGTCCTACAATGGTTGTTAGAATCAGGTAGTGTGAGAAGTCAGGAGTGGTTTACATAATCACTACCTGAGCCAATCAACCCTCACCCCTCCACATTAGGACCTCCACTGTCACCTGTAGGGGAGTGATAGGTCACTCAGTACTGTGTGCATGGGAGTACATGCTGGGACCTAGTACTAGTATTAGCAGCCCCTTTCCTAAACCCCTCCCTGAGTTGTGTGTGATAGCAGGAGTGGTGGTGGTGGTCAGTACTTATAGCCCATAATTATAGCCTTATGGTTGGGGGAAAGCCTTCAGTTTATTGAGGGACGATCATCGCTCATGCATGAGTGAAACTGTGTAGCTCTTTTGCTCCTTGTTTAATTTTACCTTGGTGGTTGACTGTTGTAAATCCTCAGGTAGCATCTTCCAGATTTTGACACAACGTGATTGGGGGTCCTTCAAATAAAGCACCTATTTCCGATGCGTTTTTTTTTGTTTTTTTTTTACCTTATTATTCCTTCTCAATGATATGTTTGGTTGAGACAGCTATAGCTTATGCATTAGTTGGCTTCTTCTATACATTGAGCTAGAGATGTGTTCTCTCCACCCCAATTTCAGTGAATTCCATATATCCTATACGAAGTGTTAATTTAATTTTTATGCAAACCATTATCAATACATTTTAATGATTGTCCTTGTAAATTTTCCAGCTTATTGTGGCAAGTTTTGGAGGAGCTCTTAATCTTAAAATCTGCATAATCTACAATAGGCAATATTGTTTGTTAATAGACCGTTGCCACAATAGTTTTCTTAACCCCTTACTCAGAAATAAGCATGGTAACATGTTTATATATTTTTTTGTTTTAATGGGATATTCTCACAGAATTGCAATATAAATTTCTGGTTTTGAGAGCATGTAATGGATTTAGAATTGTAGTCAAACAGTCTGTTATCCATCTAACCATGCTGAAGCCAAAAATGTCTAAGATTCAATTAAATCTTCTTTGCAGAAAACATTCTAAATCGAATATCAATGGACTGTTTTCAATGATAAAATCCGTTGTCCCTGCATAAGGGGTACCCGTACGAATATCGAATTAAACTATACAATGTACAGTAGTGAAAATTTATAGATAAAGACTAAAGCTATATCAAGTGACAACAGAAACCTAGAATATCATATTGATAAGGTCATTATCAATGTATCTATATTTCTATCATTGTGAAAATATTGATATAGGGACTTATTGTATTTCCACTAATGGCGACAGCACGATAGTAGCACATTCCCCATTATGTCTATCAAAAAATTCATTTCTAATCACTCTTTTCGAAAGATTTTATCACCCTTATGACTTATAAGGCCTCTTCTAAAGGTTATTTTTCACATCCATGAAAAAGGCGTATATATCTGGCATCATTCCATTAGTAGAGGACTAAAACGGTACCAGTGTTCAGTCACGTTTATATAGAGCATTTAGTACAGTTAAACAAATTTATTTGTCAAACAACGACAACACGTCATTTCCTTCTTCTCCTGTCAAAGTATGCCTTGTTCCTTGATAATATTTCACGGGTCAGAATTTCGGGGAGATTGTACTTCCTCCTGACCTTCACCCCCTTCCTAATTGGTCGCGTCGCGTGAAGTCTTACTATTGGGGTTTATCGACAACATTTTCTTTACAGAGTGAGTCAAGCACCAAAACACCATATTTTGCAACCTCTATGGCCCGTTGCACAATGGGTTTCGTAACAACGAAAATATTGTAAACAACGAAACATTTCGTTGTTACTTTTATCGTAACAATGATGGTTTTGTACAATTTTTATTCTATATTTAGAATGTTCCCAAAGAGCTGTAACTTTTACTGATTTGTTTATAATTTTTTCTTAGTTCATAACACTTTACAGAATTTAATTTCATTCTTTAGATCCCGAGATATTGCATTTTCGTAACAACGAAACTTTTCGTTACTAAGCAAAGGTTCGTTGTGCTTTCGTTGTTTTATCTTAGTAACGAAATTCTATTGTGCAACGGGCCACTGAGGCTTAACTATTAAATCTAGAGGGGGAGCCACTTTGAAATATCAAAATGAAATTTTGACAAATTTTGTATGTTTTTAGCAATTGAAGTTTAAGTTATTCAACCAAATTTACTTGCTATCTTGGATTGCATCTAATGTATAGATTCCAAAGGTAAATAATTGGATTCCATGTCCTATTATCTAGCAATTTGGACACTAGCATAAATTGTCTGATGGCGAACTCTTATGTCGACCACTGTCGTTTTTTGGTCGCTGGTCAAGGTTTTGCGGTGTGTTTATATATGTTTTCAATAAGATCACAGGAACCAGCTTTAGCAATTTTTGCTTAATGACATTTTTGACACTCGTGTTATATGGGGGTCTATGGGAGCCAAGTCCTAAAGTCGGTCGAGATTTGCAAGCAAGGTATGTTTGGATTGGGTGTCCAATTCTGTTATCATTGAACTATATAGGGCAGAGGGTACTGACAAATTCTGTGGTTGTGATAGGTCTGGTAGTTGTGATAGGTCTTAGTTGGCTTCGCCCCCATCCCCACTAGGGCTGTTGTATGGGAGTGAATGGGGTGAAGGGGTAAAGGGGTAAAAGGGTAAAAGGGTGAAGGGGTGAAGGGGTTAAGGGGTGAAGGGTGAAGTTGTGAAGTTGTGAAGGAGTCTGGAAGGGGTCCGGAAGGGATCTGGAATGCCTTCAGTATAATTATGTTGTACTGACGTGGATGGCCAGTCCATGCTCTGTTAGCTTAGCATCATGTTTACATCAGCACACGTTTTAGCTATAACTCCTTGTCAATATATAGGAGTTAGGGAGGAGTCTATGTATGACGTACCATACTAAAGGGGCACATAGCACTCAATCTCAGTCAGAGTTAGGTGAACATTGTTGTGAGTAAACATCCTGGAAAGGTTATGTCTTAGAAGCTGAGTCCTGGAGTTGGTATAGAAGTTGATAGACTGTATAGATAGGCGAGAGCATTGACTGAGTGTGTTTTAGGGGATTCCATCCTTGGAGCTGTTCATTGTCAATTAAGATCTTGTCATGGAACTTTAATATGCAGGAAATAAATAAAGAACATCCTTTCACTTGAGTGTTAAGTCTTACATGATGTGGAACTATGATTATGTATTGGACTACAGCAGTCGAACGAGGTGGAGACTGCTATAGGAGCTAGCTATTATCCATAAGAGAATGCAACTAATTAAGCACACTTGACATCAATGGATAATTAACTCTCTATAGTTCAATGTTTCTTGTTTATGACAAGAAGTCTCATAAGGTCTCACACAGTCTAACATCTGCAAGGGGTCATCAAGTCTCATCAGGTCTCCTAAGGTCATTAAGGCCTAACATCCTCTCTCTCCTACAGAATAGAAAAATATATTTAAAATTGAAAATAAAGTCTAATGGCTACCTATTTGTTGTCGTACAACAACTCATCCTTCTACAAATTCTTACACAACAAATTCTTACTCAACCTGCAGCTGTAGGTTATAGTTTAATTTTGTAATCAAACCTTTTTAACAATGATACTTTTAGTCAGTCTCAAGCGTAGCCTGCGGCCGATTGTAACAAGTGCAGGGACTGGTCTCTGATACATTAAATTTCATAGGTTTCACCCAATTTGGGAAGCGTTTTTCTTCTGCATTCCTGGAGCCCTGTTTAGCTGAAGCTCCGAATAAAACGTGTATCAGTGTAGAACCATCCATGTATTTATGCAGTTGCGAATATTCTTTTTTCAAATGCAGTTAGCTCATTTCTTTGCTCTAATGGACCACATAATTTCTTCCTCTGGATTTGGAGTATATATACACTGGGCGATATTGACTATCATTTTGTTTACTGAAAATTAGGTTTTATATTTTGATTAAAACAGAAAACAATGGTTGCTCTATACCACAGGGGACGACTATAATTCTCCCAACCAGGGATAGCTGATTTACAGTATTTTAGGCACCTGTAGGCTAATTTAGCCTATTTTGTCGACAAGAACACAGCAAAACCTTTAGGAAATAAACGAATAAATGTCATATATCTTAAGATAATGAACGAATTTTCAAACAACTTAGAAAATACTAAATACAAATGTATACAGATTGAAAAATAATGATCAGTTCTTTCTCCCTATATTTGATAACAAATAATGACAAAATTATTGAAGATTTCTATGCTAAAGCCTTGTGATTTGTCGACATATTACCCAGCATGCCTTCTGATCTAAGCTAACCTGCAGGTAAATCTCAGGAATTTGGCCATCCGTGGTTGGGAGAATTGTGTGTTAATATCACAAGTGTGTTTTTTCTGATCTTAATACACATGCAAATATCAAGAACTTAACCATAGAAACAGGAAGTTATGAATGTATAGTCACATCTGTGGACTCTATTTGAAATGGTTGTGTGGTGAGGAAGGTTTTTGTATGAAATGTTCGTCGAAACATACTCTAAAGAATGCTTTATCCTTTATACTGTCCCTTTGTGATGTCCATCTGGAGCAGAACATCCAAAAACGTTAGAATGTTAAGAAAGTGGTCTCCTTACTTGAACATAAGATATCCAAGTAAATGTTTAATAGTCTTTGCAATGTTGGTAAAAACATGTGTGACATATACTTCGAGAAATGTAGCGTTTTATTTCCTTAGCCCCCAATCTCGCTGTTCAAATATGGGAGAGTCCAAACGTAAAACCGACGTTACATATGACGTTTATCTGACGTTTTATGGTCCAGATTGAACTCAAATTCTATTAGCTGAATATCCTAAAGGTGTACAGTGCAAAAGAAAAGTGGTAACTAAATATCTGTGACTTATCCTTATACATTTATATGGACTTTAGAGCTCTGTAATTTTAAGGTATTTTTTTGACAAACCTGGGAAAACATTCCACTTTATGGATTCTAGGGGTCTAACAGTTTAGATCCTCGTAAATAAAATGTATGGGGCTGTGTATTCATGCATTGGTATATATTCTATGTTGACAACTTTCTGTATTCCTGAATTTGACCACACCAAGGCCAAATCAACTTGAACAATCTGTGTATATGTGTAGACTAGGTTAAGTGATCTACAGCCTCTAGTGTACCCACTTCCAAGAGGGATCCGGGAGTTCCAAAAAGTGGTGGTGGTGGTTGTGGTGGTGGCTGGGGGGGGGGGGGGGGGGGTCAAGACGAGGGGGGTACTGATCCCCCTCTTTGCTGGAGACTTGAATTGTGTACAAAGTGAAAAAAAAATTCAAGACGTTTTACTTTTTAGCTACATTTTCAGCCCTTTCATTACATTTTTATTATCATTTTCCCTTTCCCTTTTTAAAAATTGGGGGAGGGAGGGAGGGAGGGAGGGAGGGGGCACGGCTATTTCGACCCTTCCGCTTTCCCACACCTTCCTACCGACACCACTAAACCCTACCATACACTTTATAAAAAACGATAATTGTGTTTTATTTTACTTTCACACACACCTAAACCCATACGTTTACCTCAACAACCATTACGATGAAATAAAGTAAAACAATTTACTTTCCTATAGTTTATTTAACCTTATGATTATTTGTCTGCAGGTGTCACAGAATGCTACCATGCAGGGTTCGACTAAGAACTGCCAGGTGGAGCCACCTTCTCATCCTGACTTACATCATAAACATTTGGGTAAGATAATGCTTTTTTTAAATTTCCAGACTTATCTCTCCCCCCTTGGACTATCCTTGTTTGCTATATTTCCCACTAAGCTTATAGAATCAGGAATGGTTTTTATCTCTGTTATAGTAGCCAGATATTTTTGTTATGTCATGAGCACGTGTATATTGTTAGTATACAGAATGAGTATAGTATATAAATTAGATCGTATTATGAGCTGTGCCAGGGGAGGATCCGAGAGTTTCAAAAAGCAGGGACCTGCTATAGGTCTGCCGGTTAAGAAAGGACATAAACAAAACGTTCGAGGGGTTATGGGAGATAATAGACGAGCTCATTGCCCCTAATCTATATAAAAGAAGTCACAAACATACTTCCCCAGTAAGTAATGTGTTGTGCTTTATCGTATTCGTTCAACCACTTATGGTGTTAGAATCAATTAATTCCATTGAATCTATATAGATACATAGTTAAGCCACACTGGCAAAACCGGTCAATTTTCAACCAGCAGACCTATAGGCCTAGTTGGTATAATTGTTGGCCAAATATTTTCCATTAAACTGTTTATATTTGGCCATAAATAAGGGGGGGGGGAGGGCGCACGCCACCCCCTTCTATTCTCCTCTTCACTACCAGTACTCAATTCAGGAAAACCCAAATTGGGCCGTTCACAGATTCAATTGCATTGGTGGCGAAAATGTTTGGACTGAGGGTCAGGGTTCATTGGCTCGGTCTTAAAACGTTAACACTGAGGGGCAATCACCAAAACTGAAAATAGGCACCTCCCGGACCCTGTTAGTGTTACACAAATACACAAGAAATTGTTTAGCAGTTGTTTAGGCATTTATGACTTGCGGTCGACTGTTGCAGGGATAGGTCTTTATAAGAAATGTATGTAAATACGTATTCTATACGGTCCAAGTGTCCACAAAAATATGCTTGTGCATTATACTAATGATAATTGTGCATTTTAATTGTACTTTTTCAGATTTGCGTAGATGCACAATGCCCATTCGGCCAACATTTCGAAGACAGTGCATGCATACGTAAGTATACAAATATGGATCAAATCATCTCATATGTGACCCGTTTTGGCGAATTGAGTCGGATGTCGCACTGGGTCAGTTTTTGGAGACCTATCCCATCAGAAAATACAGATTCTTAGCTTTAAAATGAGGTGTAACAGCCGACATCCGACTCATTGTGACATCCGAACCAATTCGCCAAAACGGGTCACATATGATTATTATATAATTATTTTCATATAACCTGCATTGAGACGATGTACTTACGATGAGACGATGTACTTACATACAATAAAATTGGTTTGAAAGAAAGTACCACCGAGAACAGTGAAGAACTTTTTCTAAGAAATAATCGAATTTTGCATCAGGAGCAGATACATGATTTCAGAAAGGGGGTCCACAAGTACTCAAACATGTGCATTTGCACGCAGGCTGGCAACATATTTACTGTTTGGTAAGTCACTACCGAAAGTGCTTTTTTTTGGGGAGGTCGGGGGGGGGGGGGGGGGCAGGACACCCTGGACTCCCCTCGCAGATCCGCCCCTGAAGAATGGACTTATTGTGTTGCTCTCACCAAGATAAATCACCATTATAAATCTTTTTGATTTCAGCTGATGTTCGGCTTAGCAATGGCTTTCTCCCAAGCTCTGGTCATCTACAGCACTGGTTCAATGAGGTGTGGGGAGAGGTGTGTGTCACCCAGTCGAGGTCAACGGAGATAGCTCAGGTGGTCTGCAAACATCTCGACTTCTGGAAGGGAACCGCAGGTAGATAGAAAAAGATACAATTGATTGATTTGAGAGTTCTAGAAGAATTACATATATATATAGCACTTTACTCTGATATAAAACGCTTGGATTTGCAAAGTAAGACATTTCCGCAATGATACTTATATAAATTTATGAACATATAATATAATTATATGCATATATTATATCAAGCCCATCCCATATTGGGTATATCCTAGGGTTGGACATGGGTTGGACAAAATAACTATGTAAACCATCCTTGTTTCCAAGAGTTACTGAAGTAAGCAAGAATTATATTTTTCTATTTGCTCAAGTATTGCTTGAACATTATGATTTCTTAAATTTTATCACTTGACTGATTTGCTGGTTTGCCACCCAATTGAAATGCTGTATTTCAGGGCAAAATAGGGTTGGATATTATAGGCTGGGCTGATAGGCTTTACCAGTAGGAAAAAGGCAAAAATATATAGCTGCATTTTACCAATTTTAGGAGCAATTGGTCAACCAAATTGTTTTCGTTAATTTTGTATTTTTTCAATTCTCTCAGGGAATAAGCATGGAGGCAATTTTGAAAACATTTGATAGTAAATGTTGGTGTAAACTGGGATGGGCTCATTGGAATTATAAGTAATCATAAAGGCCAGAAGCAGAAGTCTCTAGTCTGTGCCAGTAACTATCAATGTATTCATTGTGATATGGTTTCCTCTTTTTTGTAATTACAAAAGGCGCCATGTTATGCATCTTTTTCAATAAAATGGCACCGCCCTAACATATTAAATCTGAAACTACTTTATGAGGGTTTTCCTATCGTAGAGCTATAATGAAGTGAAGTGACCAAGTTACAAAAAGTTACAAAATATATAGCCAGAGTGGGGCACTGCACAAGTTTTTTTTTGAAAGGTAGACCTCCACTGTTCAATTTTTGTGACCATGAAGGAACTACTGTCTTTGAGAGGGATTGAAACTAACAAAACACCACTGAAATGATAATTGATAATTGTATCATATACTGAATATGTTACTTGGATGTTACAGTGACGGTTAACCAGGTGTACCCAGAAGTATTTGGTAGGTATTACATTGTTTCCTATCGATGACCTATAATAATAATACAAAAAAAGAGGTCATTTGAATTGAAGAAAGACCAATGAGCTATTTTAAAGGCTTTTATTCGTAATAATAATTTCAAAGTTTTCCTTGGTTTCCAGAAGTATAACAGTTCTATAACAATGATTTTGTAATCCATGTAATATCGATCACCTTATCAGGTCATAAGTTTAAGTAGATGATTAACAAATACAATTGAATTAATCCAAATAAATCTATTCACACTTCCATTTAGCTCCCTTAAACTATATTTCATTACATTTTTATTTGATCCTATAACCTGAGAACAACCCCATTAAACAATTTCTCCTCTGTGTTCTTTCTGCCAGTGGGCACATCGACTTTCAGCTATTTTGCACCGACTATCCTGGCAGAGGATGTTGCCTGCAGTGGACTAGAGACAGTTTTTAATGACTGTGAAGGACGATACTTCAGTGGGGGTGAGTTTCCACCATCTGGAGGAGGATGCAGACCAGGCCAGTCATTCTTGGACATAGAATGCAGTGAGTATATTGGTGTCATACTATATGTAGATCATTTAGGGGCCCTTGATGGGGGGGGGGGGGGGGGTCTCCATTGTCGCATGTCGAATATTAGAAAGGGCCAAGACGACTGTCTCTTAATGCTTCATGTCCCATGTCACCTCAAAGAGACCTTCATGTCCCATGTAGAATTTAAGGATAAGCATATGTCATGTTGTTTATTTTCTTCTTCATGTCACTAAACCCTATGTCACATGTCAATTTTAAGAAACGATGCTGTCGCCATGTCGAATCTAGGGGTCTAGGGCCATCATTTACACATGAATACGTTGTACTAATAGCTTAGTACTTTTAATATATTATCATCTTTTATAATTTAGTTAGGATCAGACCTAGCAAGTCTACCTCTAGGCAGAGACATTTTACGCTCCTAGCGCCACCTGTTAACCAGTATAAAAGGTGTTGCAAAGGTAGGGAGCGAGTTAGTTAGGAGTTAGAGTTTAACCATAGAGTTAGAAGAACTGCTCGGAGTAATACCTACGGCTCCTGCGCAGTATACTGGAGTTTACCAATACCAACAGCTTCGGACAAAGGATTGTGATAGAGCTAAGCACTAGGGCGGTCTGGAATGCGCTGGAACAACTTGTATTCTAAATGTGGTTGATCGCTGAGTAGGAGATGGGAAGGTGGACTGATGGAGACTTATTCACTGTGGCTTTGACTCGGGATGAGATGTTTACTTCAATAAAAATCCTTTCATATTAAGAGCTTCCTCATCGTCCATTTCTTTTGAACTATTGGGGAATGGATGTATTAACTTTAAACGCAGGCTGATCGGCTCGATAACCTGGATGAACGACTCATGGATCAATTAACTATACACATCAAGCAGTATTAAATCAAACATTAACAATAGTTCAACGTGGGTTCAATCTCTACAGACATGAACTATGGCATCTTGTCAATCATGACAATAATTATTGGCCCGTTTCATAATGCAATGGTGAAACAAATTAATGTGTTGCAATAGGACGTCCCTGTTGCGATGGGTCCTGTCATTGAATTGTGGCTGTTCTGCTGAGCTGATCTCAGTTCTGTAAACAGTTCTAAAAACTAGATAATTCCATCAAAGTTTCCTGTCTTTTTTTTTCGCGGACAAGGAGGAATATTAAATTGAGGAAATTTAATGCTGGATTTTGTAAAACATTGGGTGTTTTGACAAGGATATAGGTTTCTGTTATATCAGTCATTATGCGACGAAATGCATAGAACGTTGTTATGAAGGGTCTGGATTTGAGGCTTTGACTTTCTTATGGATTTAATTGGCAGTTACATTAATAATCATAAAAGTAAAACAATAAGATCATGATTTATACATTAATAAGTACCTTGAAAAAGACTATGGGGGCGTTTCACACTCGTCATTATTCTAAGATTGTATTTTCAGTTAAGATATTTGGACTTTTTCAAGGTTGTATTTCTGACTTATGATTGTATATTCCTATTGTTAACCATAGATTTAAGACTACTGACTTTTAAAACATCTTATCTTAAACTTTTAGATGTGAGAAACATATTTACAATTGTCCTAGTGTG
This sequence comes from Lepidonotus clava, assembly GCA_936440205.1. NCBI lineage: Eukaryota > Metazoa > Annelida > Polychaeta > Phyllodocida > Polynoidae > Lepidonotus > Lepidonotus clava. The sequence continues at coordinate 16,328,291 of OW387138.1, forward strand.
AAACGCACCCTAAACCATTTAAAATGTCTGATAATAGTGTTAACAAGTCATTGCTTTTATGGCTGATTTGAACCAAGATTATTTCAAACTATCAGATTCCCTGTTGAAAACCTTTGCTTATCCTTTCCAATAAACCTTTATCTTCATTTTTGTAGGAGTGCTGAGACTCAGTGACATATATTACTTACCTGGGGTGTCAATGGTTGAGGTTTTTGTAAACACCTGGGAACCAACATGTGCTGACACTTGGAATGAACCTGAAGCAACTCTCCTGGGTAACTGGTTTGGCAGGGGTAAGTATCTTGATGATATTTAAATATCTTAAAATCCTATGGTTTAAATCTGAAACTGAACTTGGATACTGCAAAGAGGGGATCCTAGAGGTTTCATTGTAAGGGGCCGTCCGTAAATGACGTCATGCTATTTTTGACTATTTCTGACCCCCTCCCTCCCTTGTCATGTTTTGTCATACATCCCTTTACCCCTCCTCTAAAAATGACATCATACGAAGAGGACCCCCCTTATAATTACAGATAAAATATAAGCAGGGATGGACATAACCCTGGACCCAAAATCCTTAAAAGGGAGATTTTCTTGCCTAGGAGGCAATCTGACCCTTAGAAAGAAATTTCAACATTGAAAAATCTCAATTTTACCTGCAATCTTCCTCTGAATTTTTCAAACATGATTTCATGTCATGATGTCTCCCCCTTTGTCATCTTTGGTCATGGAAGCATGATGCCCCCTCCCCCCTGCTGCATGATGTCACTTATGGATACCCCCTAAGATCCTCCACTGGACCCACCAATATCTTCGTAAATGATTTTTGTGATTAGTTCAGCTGTAATTTGATTAGTGTCTCACAATGCCTGATTCTGTCTGTCGCCAAAAGTAGGGACATCATTTCAAAATAACATTGAAAAGGGATTGTTAGGGATAGGTAATTTGATTAAGAGACAGAAAAAATATGAATGAGGCACCAATCAAAATTCTCACGATTAACCTAATAACTGAAGTCAGTTACGCAAATATGACCCTGCCATTGTATTCTTAAGAAACTGATTAATTTTGTACTGCATTTTTATGACTTGGTTTAGGTATTATGTTCCCCACTTTTAGCAAAATATCTAAATAAACCAGATCCTTCAGGGATGGTTCCAGAGATAAAGAGAGGGGGGGGGGGGTAGTGGTAGGACCTAACGTTAAAAAATGAATCGCAATTGGAGTCCAGAATTTTACAGTAGTATTACCTGCGAGCAGCCCCTAAAGCCGTACCCGTTCCGAAATGCCTAACTTCTTGAATATTTTCAGTCAAACATTTAAAATACATTTGTTTCTATTACAGTATGTGAGGTAGGACCACCCGATGGGTACTCTATGAGTCCCAATTCCTTCAGCTGCAGTAGTTCTGCCAACACCATACTTGATTGCTACAGTAATACAACATGTGGAACAGTTAATCAAGCAACTGTCATATGCTCAGGTAAGATGAAACTCAACTTTGTATTGTATTAAATCTCTTTGAACTCTTTTTTAGGAGTCCCTAGTTATATCTATATAGTATTGTAGCTATTGGTGGGGACTCCCTCAATCAGTCATGTCTTTAGTCATTTAATTCTCTTAGTTCTCAATGACCGGTTACACGATATCATGCTCAGCAATTGAAGGATATTGTCCTCCAATTGTTGTTAGAATCAGGCAGTGTGAGAAGCTAAAAGTAGGTTACATAACCACTGCCAGAGTCAAACAGCCCTCACCCCTTCACATTTGGACTACCATTCTCACCTGCAGGTGGGCAGTCCCAGGTGGGTGAGTGATAGGTCACTCAGTGCTAGGTGTCTGGCAGATCATGCATGGGCTACCTAGTAGTGGCCCTTTCTTAACCCCTCCCTGAGCTGTGTGTGACAGCAGGAGTGGTGGTGGTCAGTACCTAAAGCCCATATTATACAAAGCCTTCTGGTATTAGGAGGGCCTTCAGTTTATTGAGGGATGACCATCGAGTGAAAATTTGTAGCTAATTTGCTTCTTGTTTTTTCTTTCTTCCCAACAGAATAAGTTAAAAAATTAACCTGGCTTAGATATTGTAGATCAAATATCCATGCATGGTAGGGAGAATTGATGCCATACCTAGCAGCCTTTTCTGGTTACAATCAGAGCTAGCATCCCAAGACTCTTATTACCTATATTACCTTGATTGTCATGTGTTTATTGTTGTCTCAATGAACACCTTTGTTTGTTGTTTATATGTTACTATCTTTGTAAATGACACATGAGATAAGCTTGTAATGACTCTTTGTTGTCAATAAAAGCACTACTACTACTACTACTACTATTATCACCAACTGAAATAACATCAAACATTTTTTTTTATCATTTCTGAAAACATCATTCAGGGTTACCCCTGGTCTTCCATGATAAACAATACATAGAGATAGAAGAAAATGCAATATATTATTGTATGAACATCTGGAATTATTTTGTACATCAGCACTCAGCTTATTCAATAGTTTTGTACCATTGTGTGATTTGTGTCTATTTCTCAGCTGACGCTAGACTGCAAAACAGTCTGGAGATCCTGTACAGAGGCCGGTGGCTGGCTGTTGGACAGTGTAATGTCACCAGTCCAGGATATCTGGGGTCTGACTACAGTATCGCCTCTACTGCTTGCTTTCACCTTGGGTACCCAGGTAAGATTGGGACCCTTGATGGACTCCAGGAGTGTCCCAAAGTCAAAATGTTGACATCGTATTCTGAGTTGCATTCTGAGCTAATTCATTTCTTTTAATTTTTATTTTTTTTAATATTGAATTCAACAACTGTCATTTAACAATGCTCTTCCAAGTAGGTATATAGACAAGCCAAAATACAATACATTGCAAATACAAAAACAAATATATAACAATCTAGACAAACAAGATATTTCTCAAGTATTTCAGAGTTTATTGGTAATAACAATAATAATGATATCACAATAAAGGTTGACTAAGTTAAGCACGACCCCAAAGAATCATAGCACGTATATATTCATGGTATTCTTAAATCCAGATTAAAAAGTTCTTTTGTCAGGACTAGTTTGCAACTCGATCGTCAATGTCGCCCATACTTTGGTTCCCACATAATATGGACTAAATCTGTAGATATTTAGGAAGCCCTAAAAAGGACCAAATCGAATTTAAGGGGTCGAATTTAAGTAGTCTAATCGGGCCATCACATTTAATTTCAAACTGTTAGCAATTTTGGTTGTGACCCTTATTCTTTAGAATCTAAATATTACCCTTAGAATGACCGAATGCATACTTTGATAACATAGTTGCTCCCCTGGAAAGTATCACAGAGCTGGTAACTCTATCTTTTGTTTCTCTGTAGACTGATGGTATTATAACTAAACATAATTATTTTGTTTCTCATCATATCAATACAGGTGGAGCTCCCCAATATGAAACTACAAATGATCAGTTGTATATAATTGGAGATTGCTACACTTCTACCAACTCTCTCCATGAATGTAACACGTATTCCAATTGTCAAAACACCAACGTGACAATTGATCCTGTCTGCTATAGTGAGTATGGTTTTAATGTTGCTCCTCTAACCACTTGAGTCAAACATTATCAAGGGAAAAGAATACATTTCATTGGCCAGGGCTGTGTTCTTGACTACCGAATCTTAGCCCACTTGGCCCTAATGTAATAGTTCGAAATATTATGGATAAGATGTCTCTTGGGGGGAGAGAGGGGTAGGCGAGGTTCAACAAGTCGAACTTTTGCCTATATTTTCATAAATTTGAAATTGAAAAGGGGGGTGGCAAACAGTAAAAAGTGGAACTTTTCAATATTTTTTCCACTTTCTTTTAGAGTTGTTACATTAAGTGTTGGAACGAAAGGTGGAACCTTTGAACAAATATCCTTGGGGGGGGGAGGGGGGGGGGGGCTTGCCACCCTAACCACCCCCCTAGTTACAGCCCTGTGACTCATACGGTAAAAGCAATACCAGATTAAGATCCGGTTTTATTACATAAAAACAATTCGCAAAATATCTTCCCACTGTGAGGCTTCAGCTTTCAGTCTCATTAAATCCAATAATAAGGAAAATAGTTTCAAATAATAGTCTCCAATTCTTTAGCAGTGTATTGATTGATCTTGGGACTGATCCCTTGTTAGCTATAACTGACTAGTCTAGTGGACCAAAAATAATTATGTCTAGGCTAATAACAATACTTCTACTTTTACCCTCAATAAAAATGTTCAAATCAGGTAATGCACCTCACAAAGTATTCAGAAACACCATCAGACATGATATACAAAATCTTAGTGAGAAGGATATGAATTTAAAAGTTTCGATAAGGATCAGTACAGTAATATTGATTTGTTTTCTTGGTCATACAAAGTGCTCCCCATACATCAACTATCATTGAATATACAAGTGAATAAATGAATCAGAGCACACTGAGATAAAGACTAGTGATAAATATCCATATTTTCCCCCTCATAAGGCCATTTATTATCAGCAATGGACAGGAAATATGAGGAACATTTAGAGAGGAGAAGGGGGCTGACCAGGTGTGTGGCGTTGTGTGGCGTGGATAGATTAGACTAGCTGGGCACCCAGACATTTCTGTCTCCTGTGGTCCATCACATAACCAAACCCTCGCAACAGTCAGACCACAGTGAAGGTTTAGATATGGGTCTCACAACAGCAAAATCCTTAAGGTTTGCACTATTACAATCCTTGCAACAGCAGTGGTTTTGTACACTTTTTGGGCATATTTAATTGACTGATAAATACATTTCCGCCAGTTGCCTCCTGTACATTTTATAAGCCAATGGACACATCTAACATAATAGTGAAAGCAAAATGTAAAAATAAAAACTCCAAAATGTCCCCCATGTACATGGAAAATTCGGGTGTGCCAACCCTTGAACAGCGAGGAAAGTTGGATTCCCTCACTGTTCAACAAGGATGGGTCTTGCTGTGGTGGACAACCCTCGCAACAGCAAGGAGATTATGCGTTGGACCACTGCCTTTTCAAATTTATTCAAAACAATTTGAAACCACCACATCTTCAAGGATTACACAACTGATAATCTTAAGATTGCTATTTGAAATTCTGGATCCCTCATTGTTTGATAAGTCTGAAATTGTCTTTACAGAGAGAATTGATGGGAATTTTGGTGGATCGGTTAATTTCTGGTTCGACAATCAATGGTATTATCCTTGCCCTGATTACTGGACCACTGCTGAAACGGAGGTAGTTTGCAATCAATTGGATCGACCAGGTATTTAGATTGACATTCTTGTTTGGTTTATTAAAACCTATCCAAGTTTTTAAAATCAGTTTTTGGTTTTGAGCTTTTGATAAAAAGTGTACACAGTTTGCTATTGGTATTCATGATAATATATCATTATGTCAATCACAAACAGTCCGCATTTAGTACACGATAACTATTCTCTAAACTGCATTTTGAACTAGATCATATACATTAATTTTGTTATTCTGTATATTGATGCAGCCTACTGACCTAACACATTGTGTCCCAACTTAGGCTATTGGAGTAATGATAATCCATTTTGATCATGTTCTCCCTTTACATTGAGAAATGGCAGTTACAACTCTTTTCTTGAATGAGCCACACAAGCACAGTAAAAGGGGGTTCCCAGCTTCATTTTCAGGGCCATGGTAACTAGGCAAAAGAGTTGGCTCAAATTGTTATCCATTAGATTACACTGAACTAGATTTTGACAGCTAGCTGTCAACAGAACCAGTACTTGGAGCCACCCGGAGGCTCATTTTGAAAGTTTTGTTCTAGAGACACTCTCTTCACTTTTTCAAACACAATTATTACTTTATTCAGAACTATTTCAACAAAATTCTGATATGTCTATTACTGACAAAGATTATTGTTATACTATAAAGCTTGAGAAACTTTCAGATTTCAAGTGAAATTATTTCAGAGCACAACTTTAAACCATGAGAAGCCTGTTCCTTGCATGACATCCACATCGAGAAGAACATGTCAACTAGTTAACTTCTTTTGCATCAGAAAATGGAATGATGATTGTGTATAATTATGTATTTCAGTCAACAGGGGCTTTAGAATAGCCAATTACAATTTCCCTCAATCAGAAGGCTCCTATAGTGTCATATATCCATTTGACGTTGACTGCTCTGGAAACGAGGCTGCATACCAAGACTGCGCTGTCAACTATTTCTCCTATTGCCCCAGTATAAATAACGCCTCCTCAGTACAAATCTTTTGTGATGGTAAGCCGTACACACTCTTGATTTACATGATTTTTTTCTACTCTGATAATTCCAGCAACTATTATTGTTTAATTCTCCCTACCACGGATAGCCAGTTTCCTATATTTCACCTGCAGGTTAGCCTAGATCCAGGTGCATTCTGGGTAATATGTCGACAAGTCATAACGCTTAAGTATAGGAATTTACACTAATATGCCATTATTTGTAAGTAAAAATGATAGAAAATTAACATTACATATTTTTCCAATTGGATTTATATAGATCTAATATTTTCTAAGTTGGCTAGAAAATATTTTTATTACAGATGGATACAGGGCAAATATTTCCATTTTTCCTATAGTTTTTCCCGTAGGTTTGTCGACAAAATCTGTAGAAATTAGCCTGCAGGTGCAAAAAATACTATAAATGAGCTATCTGTGGTAGGGTGAATTGCCCGCGTGTAACAACGAATCAAGTCTCGTGACTCTTAAACTACAACATAATCAATAATAGTTAAAGGTCACATATATCATAGCATGAACTATAAAGCCTAGATGACATTGTGACAAATTATAAGACATAGAGTAAGACACAAATAATATTAGCATGAAAATTCCACATGAGACATCATGTGATGCTTGTTATCCAATTGACGTAATAATGTGGACGATGAACAGCAAACAAACTCAAGCATACAGTCATAGCAAACGATAAGAATGATAAGAATGATGTCTATTTTGGGGCACACCCCATAGCTTCCCCCCTGTTCCATATAGCCTTTTAATCCAGGGTATCTGAGAAATGAGGGGCCCTTGAAGGGGTGGTCCCAAGGTCCCATGTCGAATTTAAGAAAAGGCAATGTCACCATGTCGAATTTAAGAAATTGACATGTCACCCTGTCGAATTTAAGAAAAGGCAATGTCACCATGTTGCTATGTTCTTTAAATCCCATGTCGCATGTCACTAAGCCCAGAAAAGGGCCATGCCGCCATGTCGAATTTAAGGGTCTAGGGCCATAAATGAGGTTTGGTGATGTCACCCTTTCCCTCCATAGACCCAAGTTCCCCTAACTGCTGACAGCCACAGAATCCACTGACTCATTTTCAATCCCCTAAACCCATCGCCCCTAGATAACATGAAGGAAACCACTAAGGTGGTGTCACTGTCAATGTTTTAACTATAGTGAAGATTGATAGTTCATTAACTTTTGCCATGAATGTTACAATGGTGGTGAGAGTCCCTTCAAACCATTATTATCCGATGTTTTACTGTTTGAAATTTGATTATTGCTTTGTTTTAATAGATGTTAGGCTGGTGGAAACGGGTTCTGCTTTCAAACGAGTAGAGTACTGGACACAGGGCAGCTGGCAGGCTCTATGTGCAACCAACTTCACTGATTCTGATGCTAACCTTATCTGCAGAAGTCTCAACTTTCAATGCAAGTACCATTTACAAACACATGGCATCTTTTTTATGACTGATTAATTTAATCAATAACTAATCAGTGTTACCATTTGTTTCTTGTGACTAGTTATTCTATCTAGCACAAAACGTAGTGATTTAACGATAAAATATTATCAATAAGAGACTTTTACCAGTTAAATTGATATTATCTTTGTCACTCACAGAAAGGCTTCTCAATTCATAATGATCAGTTACAAGCAATAATGTGCTCTAGTCTACTTAGTATAATTAAACCTGTGACAACAAGATTAGTGTTATTGGAACCAGAAAGAGAAATTGTCAAGAGAAAAATGCTTAGTCAAGAGTGCCAGTGGCCCGTTGCACAATGGGTTTCGTAACAACGAAAATAATTTTATTAACGAAATTAATATTTTCGTAACAAGGATGGTTTATACAGATTGTTTTTCTATACATTGTCTCTATTTTTTTCCCTTTTTACATCAATTTACAGAATTCAATTTCATTCATAAGAACCAGAGATTTTACTATGTTTGTAAAATCGTAACAACGATATCTTTGCTAAAGATACCTTTGTTTGATCCTAACAACGAAATTCTATTGTGCAACAGGCCACAGAAGCAACCTATAATCAATGTATATTGAAATAAGATTTCCATTCAACTGTTTCTTTTAAAGGAGACCCCTGTGGCCCGTTGCACAATGGATTTTCGTTGTGAGGATCAAACAAAGATATCTTTAACAAAGATTTCGTTGTTACGATTTTACAACAATAGTAAAATCTCTGGTTCTAATTGATGTAAAAAGGTAAAAATTAGAGAAAATACAGTAAAAGTTACAGCTCTCTGGGGGCATTCTAAATATAGAAAAAAATTGTGTGGAAACCATCGTTGTTACGAACATATTAATTCCGTTAATAAAATTATTTTCATTGTTACGAAACCCATTGTGCAATGGGGCACTGTGGCCCGTTGCACAATCGAATTTTGTTGTTAGGATCAAACAACGAAAGCACAACGAACTTTTGCTTAACATCGAAATGTTTCATTGTTACGAAAATAATACACTGTTACTTAAATAGTAAAAATCTCTGGTTCTAATGGATGGAATTGAATTATTTAAATTGATGTAATAAGGCAAGACATTAAACAAAAACCAGTAAAAGTAAGAGAATTTGAAATATAGAAAAACAATTGTTAAATTTTTTGTTGTTGTTACAAAAATAACTGCAAGTAATCTATTAAGCAACAATGAACTGTTTCACTATTTAATCCATTTTCGTTGTTACAAAACCCATTGTGCAATGGGCCACTGTGGCATTTTCGTAACAATGATGGTTTCCACACAATTTTTTTTCTATAATTAGAATGTCCCCAGAGAACTGTAACTTTTGCTGGATTTTCTCTAATTTTTTACCTTTTTACATCAATTTACAGAATTCAATTTCATTCATAAGAACCAGTGGCCTGTTGCACAATGGGTTCGTAACAACGAAAATAATTTTTTTGAAAAAAATTAATATTTTCGTAACAAGGATGGTTTATACACATTGTTTTTGTGAGCCCTTAATTATAGTTTTTAGTATTGTAGCTTATGGGAAGGGCTCACTCAATCAGTCATGTCTTTTGTAGGTATTTGGGCTTTGATCTGATTGCCCGGTTACACAATCTTGCATACAAGTAGCTACAGGCCTTTGTCCACCGGCATGCATTTGTAAGCAGGACAATTAGTGTGCATCAAGTGTAATTGAGTGGGCAGGCCTCACCCCTCCACCCTCCCCCACCCCCACTCCTTGAACTCAGTTCAAGGAGTGGGGGTGGGGTAGGGTGCAGTTTGAGAAGCCAGAAGTGGGTTACATAACCAGTACTTGAGCCACTGGCACCTAGGCAGTCAGTGTATGCAAGGCCGGGTAGGGGGAGGAGGAGGGGGGGGGATCATGGTTGCTTGGGCGCATGGACAGTGATATAGGAGGGAGTCCTATTGGTCAATCAGGTTGACCAATGAGTGTACAGCTGCCCGGGACAGCTGCACTGCCCAATAGACACTACTGGGACCCCCCCCCCCCACCTCTATGATGAGATTTCTGGTTTCTAGTTAAGGGCGAACATCGATCGTTCCAACGATCGGAACTTTGATAGTCATTTGCTTCTTGTTCTATATTTAGAATGCAGCCAGTGCCCTGTCACATAACGGAAGGAACGATATCGCTCTTTAAAACAGTGGGGATTTGGCAAAGTCTCCCTGTTATAAGTGAAATTCGACATCAATTTTCACCCATTTCTAATCAATTTTCCATGATGAAAATTTCAGGGATTTAAGATCTAAATGTCTAGTTTCTAGAACTTTTTACAGAATTAAAATCGATTGAGCAGAACAGCCCCAAATCAACAGGGGGCACCATCGCAACAGGGAGAACTCTCCTAACAGGGAGAGGGTGCAAACCATCGCTGTTGCCAAACCCGTTATGCAACAGGGCACAGAGAGCTGTGGCCCATTGCACAATAGAATTTCGTTGTTAGGATAAAACAACGAAAGCACAACGAACTTTTGCTTAACAACGAAATGTTTCGTTGTTACAAAAATAATCCACTGTTACTTAAATAGAGAAAATCTCTGGTTATAATGGATGGAATTGAATTCTGTAAATTGATATAAAAAGAGAAGAAATGAGAGAAAACCCCGTAAACCTTGTGCAACGGGCCACTGTAACTTCTACTGATTTGTCCTTATTTTTTTTTCTTTTTACATCAATTTACAGAATTCAATTTCATTCATTAGAACCAGTGGCCCGTTGCACAATGGGTTTCGTAACAACGAAAATATTGTAAACAGCGAAAGAGTTTGTTGTTGCTTGATGAATTATTTGCAGGTATTTTCGTAACAACGAAAGTTTTTTTTAACAATTTTTTTTCTATAGTTAGAATGCCCTCAATGAGTTGTAACTTTTAATGCATTTTCTCCAATGTCTTGCCTTTTTATATCAATTTACAGAATTCAATTCCATCCATTAGAAGCCAAGATTTTTACTATTTAAGTAAGAGTGGAATATTTTCGTAACAACGAAACATTTCGTTGTTAAGCAAAAGTTCGTTGTGCTTTCGTTGTTTTATCTTAGTAACGAAATTCTATTGTGCAACGGGCCAAGGAGATTTTACTATGTTTGTAAAATCGTAACAAAGATATCTTTAACAAAGATATCTTTGTTTGATCCTAGCAACGAAATTCTATTGTGCAACGGGCCACAGAGATTTTACTATTGTTGTAAAATCGTAACAACGAAATCTTTGTTAAATATATCTTTGTTTGATCCTCACAACGAAAATCCATTGTGCAACGGGCCACTGGTTCGTTTGATGTTGTTCAAGTTCTGAGGACACAGGGCATAATCTTTTATCTCCCTTTGTATGACTTGTCCCCCTATGTCGTGGCTGATAATCGAACCACATTGTCCTTAACATCACTGAAATGCAATATTCTAAACCTTATTTCGTAACTGCTTTTCAGATTACACCATTGGTCCTACTGATTTTACTTTCTCTGGGTTGGTTTTCAATCAAAGCTTTCAGTGCTTTGGGTATGAGGACAGACTGAGTCAATGTGTCTTTTCTAGTGACCTTTGTGACACGTCAAGTGTGGCACAAGTGACTTGTTCTGGTATGTATTATCTTTTCCCATTATTTTGTCCTTATCAAATGCCCATAGTAAGGGGAGGATACTTATGAGTAGTAGTAGTACCTAATGCAGGATTCCGCCTATGATATAATAGACCTGTCCACTTTGCCAACTAGCCCACCCGTTATTTTTATGATATCAACATTTTTAGAAAAATGTTCATTATATTTGATTCAATGTAATTTTCCTAGTACTATTACCCAAAACTAAACTTTATAAGCTTTTACTTTCAACATGATGTTAAATATGTAGCTGTAGGACTGGAAAGCAAAAATGGCATTTTCCTATAGGGAACAGTGTTAAAGCCCTTCAGCTTTGCTCACAATGTCCAACCTCAAAATACCTTATTTTGGTTCACCTAAAATGGAGGCCTATAACCTAATTGAGAGAAAATAATGATTCATCCTCATTTATCGACACCTTATTGACTTAGAAAACACAAGTACTTACACATTCATTCAGATTTGTGTCAGTGCCTGACTTTGCAAAAACTGCAGTTATGTCCAACCTCTGTATCATGCCAGCAATACATCCTAAAGTGGACAGGGACATTTTGCGATAAGTGTGTCCCGTTACTGAATCTAACTTTTATAAAATAACTCTTTTGGGAAATTATTCAGTGACTTACATCACTCCTGCTTCGTGACAGACATAATCACTAACAATAAAACACTAATCTTTATTATAGAATGTACGTACGAATTTTATCTCAGCGGAGGCAGTTGCTTGCCCTGTCCTCCTGGAACAACTACCATTGGGCCATATGGTGCTGACCAGTGTTTCAGTAGGTATACCTTGTGATCTCATACTAAAGCCTATATTCATCTAGGTGATTTTCACTACTGAAAATGTGGTTGTTTCTAAATTTGTTTAAGGAATATCACTGGAGCCCATCATATTACACACCATTTGAAAGAGAATTTCCTTTCTAACCTTTCTAATGATAATGTCATGTCTATTGTTGTTCTCACTTGCGATCTTGGAAATTGTGAGTAAGATTGTCTGGTGAGATACTTATATAAGAAGGCCCACTGGGGGCGTCTGAGGGTCGAGGGATGACCCGCTGGTCAGTGTACGACCCAATGCCAGGGGCCTTGGGTCGTATGCTGACCAGAGGGTCATCCGTAGACCCGAGGATGACCCCTTAAGGTCTTCTATATTTCATCACCCAATCAAAGCTCCAAATATGTAAAAAAAATACTGAGAATGAGGAGGGTACGTACAGCCAGTCAGTACTCACTGCCCCTTATATGCACCGCTCGGTGGCCGTGCAGGTGATAAAGCCTTTACGCCACTGCTGGCCCAAAGAGTAGATCTAGTGCTCTACTATACAACCTGTTTTATAACAAGCTCCACTATTGAGAATCCACAATAAATAGACAGTCGAAATACAGTATAACCAACAATGAGACGTTCCAGATGGAATAGAAAACCTTCAACTCTATATGCCAGCTTCTTTTGAGGAGTGTGCACTTGAGTACATTCTAAATAACTTTCTTTTCATTGCTAAAACGATTGCTGTTACAAGAAAAGTAGCAACAGAAGTTTTCGTTGTTTAATTGATTTTCATTTTTACGAAATTCATTGTGCAACGGGCCACAGACTGCCATGTTAAGTCATTCCATCAAGGGGGTCAGTCCAAAGGGTGATCGCTTTAATATTGTTCCTTCTCATTGACAGATATTGCTGATATCGAATGTGTTGGGTCCACCATAATAACCTGTTTAATCAGCGACTCCACCTATCAACTGGCAGAATTTGATGGAAACCTTGGGTTAATTTGCATGTAAGTAGGCCTACTAAGCTGTTCAGCCAAGTAGGTTTATCATTCATATCCTCAATGTAAATGGGTAGTTTTTTTGGCTTATTTTCCATCTAAGGTTAAACATTTTTATTGTTTTATACTTTCTTAGGAGAACTTTTTTTTCAATTTTGATATTTTCCAAAGTTTTTCCAATTTTATGCCTCTCCAAGCAGATGTTTGACCAATCTCCAAGCTGGTCATACCTTTACACTCTTCGCATTTTGAATTTCTCCCAAGTTTATATTTGCCAGTGACATCACTCACATCACTATTAAAATTATAGAAAGTGTAAAAAATAGTCAAGATATGACATGAAAGTATATATTACTTGAAATAGAGCACAAGAGTAAATATGACACGAAAGTAAATATTGATCAAAATATTTCACAAAATATAAACTCTAGGGCCTTGACTTAGGAATTGCCTCAAATTGCACAAAGTGTCTAGATCCACAACGACTTTAGTGCTTTAGTCACTGATCAATCTTGACCAATCAGCTGCTCTTGTACCTCTTGGATAGCTATGGGGGTATAGACCCTTAAATTTGACAGCGCGACAGGGACATTTCTTGAATTTGAAACCGTGACATGACCGTTTTTTAAAATTCGACAGGCGACATGGCAAATAAGTGACAAATGACATGGCCTTTTTCTTAAATTCGACATGTGACATGAGCTTTTAAAAGATAGTGACATGGGACAGGGTTATTTCTTTAATTCGACATGGGACATGGGTGTACAATGAGATATATGGACAGGCGACACAGCTGTTTTTAAAATTCAACATGCAACATGGGACCCCCCCCCCCTGTCTATAGGGAGGTTGGGAGTTGTGGGTAGGTACAACTTTTCAAATCCCCTATCCTGGCCCCCGTGACCTCACACCTCTGAACAGATAAGGCCTGTGTAGACAGAGGGATGATAAGGGTGGCAGACTAGGGTTCCCACCTCTTTGTCGTGGTAGCCAATCCATTCTTGTCTTACTTAATGGCTTAACACCTAAAACAACAGTCTCACCTGACTACAGATTAAACACTCTGCCTACAACCTACTTAGGGGGCCCTCAGAGGGAAGGGGCAAGGGTAAATTTTACTTATCTATAACTTCCTCATTATTTGATATTATCAAAAAATTCAAAAAGGGGTGTGGGGTTTATTACTGTACCTATTGGAATAAGATGATAAAGTTATCTGTTCAGATATTGTTGTCTTGCAGTAGTGAAGTGAAGAGAGTAGGTTTTTGGTAACTTATCAGTGGTGGAGAGGACTAGCTTGTCCCCCGACAGGCCTGAACTTGGGGACAACGGCCGCCCCCATGGTGCATCTCCCTACAGGCCTATAGCCCCTGCTATAAAAGGTGACTTGTTTTATGAGATAAGATCAGTGTCATCTTTGGCATTCTACTGTTAACACCTACTTGTTGTTCACTAAACTTGGGAAAATAACATCATAACAGTTATCAGCACCCAAGGATGGGCCTAGGTAGTCCGTCTCAAACCCACCAGGAGTCTCTTCACCATGTAGGGTCCGTAGACCGGCAAGTGAACTGACAAATCAGCTAACACAGACTCCTAGTGAGCTCCATTGGAACTTATGGGAGATTAGGCGGGAAATCCACCCTTTTACACTTGCTTGTGAACAGTCCTAGTTTAAGCACCTATCGGACTCTGACGTAACTACAGTCTAGGGCCTAGGGAGATCCTGGGGATCCTGATTGCTCAACCAATAACTCTTCCAAGGACGACCACTGGCGGATCCAGGGTTTTGAAAAGGGGGAGGGTGCATGGTATTGGAAAACAATCTCTTAATGCCTTTTTGGCCAAATTTTAAATTAAAAAACGCTAAAGTTTCGGAAAAGAGGGAGGGGCGCACGGCTCTGCACCCCCCCTCTGGATCTGCCACTGACGACCCCTCTCAAAGTGGGTTCTAGTAGGGGTTCCAAAGACACAATACGTGAACCCAGGCAGGCTTCGAACTTCCTCCTCATTTTTCTTACTATAACTCAAGCCTGAATCCACAAGGTCAACAGAACTCCCGAGCCCCATCCACCCTTTCCCCCCAGTCGGGTTTAACAAGCAGACTAGGCATTTACAAAAGCACAATATCACAGTGTTCTGACATAATATACTGACCCAGATGAAAGTTTTCCTTGTAAATGTTGAATGAATATTTTCAGAGCGTCGGAACTTGGTTTGCTAGACGGCTGCGTCTTTGGTCAGTGTGGTCCTGATGATAGTGCCATAGTTGCTGAACTTGTTTCAACGATACTGCTTTCATGTGGTTTACAAGAAGGAAGTGGTAAGTAGGTGGCATGAGACAATAATAATATTATTATTTTAAGGAAACCAAAAGCAACAGTGTGTCAAAACACGACAACATAACCATGAAAAAATACAACCCAAGTGTCTAACTTACCCATTGGTACAGTATAAATCGTGATAACTAACTATAACTTTATGTGAAATCCATAATACTCATGTCATTTATGCCTGAAGACAGCAATGTTTGTAAACTAACCAATTTTGTTGGGTCACCAAAATTGACCAGGGACAAGTTTGATATATTTTTTCGTATTTATAGTGAAATCCAAATAATGAAAACTGACATAACACCATTAAAACAAGGCTGATACAGATCCACAAAAATTGCAGTTTTTTTTTTTACAAACAAATGCAATATCTGATGTAATGCTACTGAGGTTTAGGCAAGTTTTCATGGCCAATACTGTACCATTGATCATAGTTAGGCTCTCGAAACATAAGCATGTATCTTATTTTAATTTTCAAATTTTAGTTTTTTTGGTTTTGGATCCCCATAAGACAACCTGCAGATGAGATAACATTATTGAATCACTGGCTTGGCAGCTGTTTGTTGCACTATTATTAGTGAATGATACTTGGTATGGACATGTTAAAGGGGGCCAAAAGCAACATTGGGTCAAAATTTGGCAAATTCTAGTAGCTATTGAAATAATTTAAAAACATTGCTGTATTCAGGCATAAATGACATGAGCATTATGGAATTTACATAAAGTAATAGTTAGTTATAACGATTTATACTGTACCATTGGCTACAGTTGGACTCTTGGAATGTATTTTTATAGTTATAAATTTTGAGTTTTCAAAGTTTTGTCATGTTTTGAACACCGTTGCTTTTGGCTCACTTTAATTAATGTAGTAATGTAGGGATATTTGGTAACCACATATAATAAGATGCATGGAAGGGACTACATTGTTTTTTTAAGATCAGCAAATCAACAATACATATCATAGGATTAGGAACTCCACTTATGAAAAAAGAATGATTTGATAAAAAGGGATAATCTGTGTTAGCATTTTTTGTAACAGACGAAATTCCTTGTCACCAGGTTGGGGCTTTTATGAGAAACAGCTCATCCTGAATTGACATTAATATCTAAGATCTTCTGCAGATAAAGTATTTAAAATACTTCATTACTTTCATAGGAGTCTATTGCCTTTGTGTACAAAAAAGTAGGTCAGCATCTCAGCCTTCCTGCTAAGGGGGGCTGTGTGTGATACATACTCACATAATGCTTGTCTTTGTTTAAGCTCTTTCAACATGTCTCAATCAGCCAGCAATTCTAGTGGATCTGGAAGCATGTAAGACGTCCCTGTCACAGTACCAGGCGATTTTATTAAACAGAACAGAAATCGACCTGCTTTGTCCGTAAGTGCTTCAAATATCTACTGATTGTCTAGCAAATATTCTGAAGAAAAAGGAGAAATTATATTATGAAAAGAAACGGGGAATTGCGTGTAGCTTACTTTTTGTAGATTGATTGTCAGTCTGAAGCTAAAGTTAGCAACATTTTTGCAATCTTACAGAATCTGAACTAACTATGGAACCTTGTGAAAAAATAATGATACTGTGACGTTCCTCGGTAGGTCGGGGTTTCCGATTCCTACAGCAGAGGGACGTGGGAATTGTTTCGGGTCTCGGATGGACGGAGAATCCGGGCAAGAAACCGAGATGGGATGTTTTGAGTCGTGCCTCGCGCACGAGGGGGGGTTGAGCGGGTCGGTCGGGAATCGGTGCTCGTCGACGGGCGGAGGACTGCGGGGGAGGGAAAATATGGTAGGGGTAGGGGGAAGCCGTTTGTTATCTCTCTGCCGGTATCTGTACCTACGAACGGTCCACCCTCGGTCTCAATCTACGGGGTGTCGGGCCGACGGTCGCCTATTGTTTGATAGCGTGGGGCCGAGCCGGTCGCGCCGTTGTTCCCCTGGATCCTGGGCTTCCGTCCTTGGTTTCGGGCCCTCGTGCCATTCCGGGCCTGCGTTTCCGGGACTCCATCCGGGCTAGTTTCGGGCCTTCGTGCCCTACTTCGGTCCTTCGTTCCTTACTTCCGTTCTTCGGGCCTTCGGGCCCCCGTCCTAAGTTTTCGCCTAATTCTCTCGAACTTCTACTATTTTACCCAAACTTCTAGTTAATTAACTCGTATCGGCTCATCTCAGCGGTTGTTTAAGGGAAGAAGACACGTGTGGACACAAGGAGAACTGTGAGAGAACTCGTTTATTCGGGCCTCAGCGCCCCTTTTTATACTCTAGTGGCCAGCGCCTGATTGGCTGGCTTTGATCACGTGGTTACAATTGACGTCACTTCCGGTTTACATTATCACTTCCGGTTTACATATCACTTCCGGTTTACATATTTCTCGGGACTTTCGGGTTTCGTGCCTTTACACTTTCGGGCCTTTACACTTTCGGGCCTTCTTACATTTTCGGGCCTCTTTCGGGCCTTTCGGGTTTCGGGCTTTTACACTTTCGGGCCTTCTTACATTTTCGGGCCTTCTTTCATTTTCGGGCCTCTTTCGGGCCTTTCGGGTTTCGGGCTTTTACACTTTTGGGCCTCTTATAACATATATACTTTACTTTTGTCATATTACCTTACTTCTCTTATTTTGGTCCTTTACCCATCTGATGAATAGACATTCATCGCAATACCCATTTGAGAATTCAAATTGGCGATCCAAATAAATTTTAAGTGGCGATTCTCGTTTTTCTTCAACTGTTAAAATGTCCCCGTACACCTTTCAGAATTAACCAGTCAATTTGTATCAATCAGTATGATAAGTTCATAATAATCAATAATAATCAATTCAGCCATCGATAAGTACTCTCTTCGGAAATATATAAGGCATTTATCTTCCAATTTCTAGGTACGCAAACATTCTGAGATCCTGCTATCTATCTGCCTTTTCAACACATTGCCCCAATCAAATAGCCGAAGCTGAATTTCTTCTGACAAATTCCAGCATATGTACTGCTTATGCTCAAGGTAGGTTTTTTATTTCATCACCCTCTATTCCATGCATCAAAATCTCAGCATAAATTGTAAAGTAATTGTAAATGGCCTAACTCTTGTAAACAGGATAGGGGAAAGACTTAACATCTCTTGGAAAGTAGTTGCGGTGGCATGCAGTGACTCACATTGAAAAAATTCAAGCTATCGCACCATATTTCATCGCCATTCATCATTGTAATTTTGTTTCAGGTTATGAGGCAGGAAAGTAGTTGCAATGGCATGCAATGGTATGCAATGGTATGCGATGGCATGCTATCGCAAATGTATCATTTTATCACCATTATATCATCATTGTGTTTCAGGTTGTGGGTCAGGAAGGTTTTTCAATGGGACAACAGTGACTACCACAACTCCACCTCCTACGATTCCTTTCCCATCTCCAACTCCAACTCCATTTCCACAAGGACCGGCTGCTCCACCACTACTGTTATCAAGGTCAAACAGCCCTGCCCGAGCTCCAGTTCTACCACTGAGTGTAGAAACCGAACTGACCTACTGCATAGATTGCCCCCCTGATACATACAACCCATTCCCACACTGGATAGATGATTGCTTGCCATGTGAAACTGGATTTACCTCACTTGCTGGGATGGCCTTATGCTCAGGTAAATAATTTCTGAAGGCAGTACTCCACATGGCAAAACAATTGGGGGGGGGGGGGGGGGGCACTTGCATTCATTTACGCCCAGATGAGTGTACCCAAATTTGAAGGAAATGGGTCCTTTTTCAGCCTGAAGTGAATGGATTGAATGGATATAATATTATTCTCATTCAAAATGAGTGTTGAATAAGGGTGGCCATTCAATATGAGTAGATATTCAAATCATCTATACCCTTTCAATATGGGTGTAATTTCTCCCCTCCTCCACTATGTTCACTATATGGAGGACCTGCATTTGAGCAGCACTTGCACTTGGTTGTGAGTTTTAGCCATTCAATATGGGTAGATATTCATATCATGACCCATTCAATATGGGTTTGTTTAATAACCACTCCATTCACTATGGGTGTTTAAGGGTTTTTGATACATTCAACATGGGAGTATTTTACAAATGTTGAGGACATTCAAAATGGGTCTCTTTCTGAAATCAGGTACACACATCAGGGTGAAAAGGAATCGAGTTGCCCCCCCCCTGGGAAATTATATGCTGTGGATATTGCTCAGTGAGTGTGTCAGAAGAGCGTCAGTATGGAAACGCTACGTTGCCAGTCTCGGTACACTTTTGGTACACTTCCAGTAGACTTTTGTAATGGCATTGCCATGAAAGTGTCCTGGAATTGAGTACTGCAGAGTTGCTATTGCCTGGCAGAACATACTAGCCAGGATAGTTTTAAGAATTGCATATCTATGAGAGTTAAATGTTTAATTTGTCTTGAGATTCCAATGGCAATAACAATTAAGACACAAAAGGCAACTAAACAAGTCAATGGCTGTCTAGCGTTAACCTTTTCCTTTCCTGACAACTGAAAGGGTTAATACTAGCTGACTGACGACATCATGGAGATGCAGCCTTAGCAAGGGTGGTTTTACAAGCCCACGCATACAAATCTCCTTACATAAATGCGAGTATAGGTAAAGCCGCACATATATAGTATTTCTTTTATCAGTTTATATGTGGATATTGGTGAAAATTAGATTAGACCTAGAAATAAGATAAAAGGGGGTTCGGGGCTATCCCCCCGATTAAAATAAGATTTACAAATAATAATCATTATGTTGATAAAGGAACTCTGTCCACATGTACTACTTTTCATAAATGTAAAATACCTAAATCTGTCCATTATTTCTTTTCAGATATCAATGAGTGCGATGCTACCCCAGTCCCTTGTGACGTGAAGGCAAATTGTATGAACGAACCTGGATCGTTTTACTGTAACTGCATTACAGGATACCAGGGAAACGGAATGATTTGTGAAGGTCAGTATTCTTTACATAGCTTGGACACAGTACAACAGTAATCCTATAATGCATCAGCCTGGGAATATGCTTATTTTACCCTTGACTTGTGGTTAGAATGGCAAGTAACATGGTGTTGCTTCCTTTTACTTGCTTGTTTAAATGGGGCAATGAGTTAATAGGGAATGCCTTTGAAATATTAACAGAAATTCTTCTCTTTAAGACCCAGTGAATGATAAAGCACAGTGTTAGAAATCAGTTTTCCAGTGAGCATTATTTCCCCTAATGTTTGTTAAAGTTGTAGTGGAAGAAAGCAACATACAGAAAATCTGATTTTTCAGATTTTAATGAATGTGATGAAGAACCTTGCCATGCAGAGGCCAACTGTACAAACACACCTGGTAGTTACTCCTGCATGTGCAACCCAGGCTATACTGGAACTGGCATAACTTGTGCAGGTGTGTGTTCATTTGGAAATGTCAATGAAGCTTACTTTGGGACCTTTTTTATAGTTGAATAAGCAAGTAGGCTACACAATGACTCAAAGCTATAAATTGTTAGCAAAAAAAGCCTTATTCCAATAGTTAAATATGATGACCAAAATTTTCCTTTCTTTTCTCACATGATGCATGTTAGTGGTTCAGAGCAGCACATTATACACCTCAAACCCTTCAGTGACCCAAACTAAAAGCTACTAGTAAATAGTTTATGAGGAACACAACAGGTAGGACATATACAGGATCACTGGGAGATCGTTTAATTTCAGATGTTGATGAGTGTACTGAGGACCCAAGTCCTTGTCATACAGATGCCAACTGTACAAATACACCTGGCAGTTACTCTTGCATGTGCAAATCAGGCTATACAGGAACTGGCATAACTTGTGCAGGTGTGTGTTCATTTTGAAAATTCAATGAAGCTGTCTTTAGAACCTTATTCATAGTTAAATGGTCAAGTAGGCAACACAATGATCCAAAGCTATGCATTGTTAGCAAAATAAGCCTTATTACAAAACTAATATAAGATGATAAAAGTTTTTATTTTTTCCCTCACATGATGTATGTTATTGCTTTAGAGCAACACATTTTACACCTCGAACCCTTCAGTGACACAAACTAAAAGTTACTAGTAAATGGTTTATGAGGAACACAACACGTAGCACATAAAAAGGAGATGGCTTGATTTCAGACAGTGATGAGTGTACTGAGGACCCAAGTCCTTGTCATACAGATGCCAACTGTACAAACACACCTGGCAGTTACTCTTGCATGTGCAAATCAGGCTATACTGGAACTGGCATAACTTGTGCAGGTGTGTGTTCATTTTGAAAATTCAATGAAGCTGTCTTTAGAACCTTTTTCATAGTTAATGGTCAAGTAGGAAACACAATGATTCAAAGCTATGAATTGTTAGCAAAATAAGCCTTATTACAAAACTAATAATTATAAGATGATAAAAGTTTTTATTTTTTCCCTAACATGATGTATGTTATTACTTTAGAGCAACACATTTTACACCTCGAACCCTTCAGTGACACAAACTAAAAGTTACTAGTAAATGGTTTATGAGGAACACAACTCGTAGCACATAAAAAGGAGATGGTTTGATTTCAGACGTTGATGAGTGTACTGAGGACCCAAGTCCTTGTCATACAGTTGCTAACTGTACAAACACACCTGGCAGTTACTCTTGCATGTGCAAATCAGGCTATACTGGAACTGGCATAACTTGTGCAGGTGTGTGTTCATTTTGAAATTTCAATGAAGCTGTCTTTAGAACCTTTTTCATAGTTAATAATCAAGTAGGCAACACAATGATTCAAAGCTTTGAATTGTTAGCAAAATAAGCCTTATTACAAAACTAATATAAGATGATAAAAGTTTTTATTTTTTTCCTCACATGATGTATGTTATTGCTTTAGAGCAACACATTTTACACCTCGAACCCTTCAGTGACACAAACTAAAAGTTACTAGTAAATGGTTTATGAGGAACACAACACGTAGCACATAAAAAGGAGATGGCTTGATTTCAGACGTTGATGAGTGTACTGAGGACCCAAGTCCTTGTCATACAGATGCCAACTGTACAAACTCACTTGGCAGTTACTTTTGCATGTGCAAATCAGGCTATGCTGGAACTGGCATAACTTGTGCAGGTGTGTGTTCATTTTGAATTTCAATGAAGCTGTCTTTAGAACCTTTTTTTTATAGTTAAATATACAAGAAGACAACACAATGATTCAAAGGTATACAATGTTAGCAAAATAAGCCTTATTCCAAAACTGAAATAAGATGATCAAATATTTATTTTTTTCCTCACATAAAACATGTATGTTAGCAGTTTAGAGCAACACATTTTATACCTCAAACCCTTCAGTGACACAAACCTTAAGTTACTAGTAAATGGTTTATGAGTAAAACAACACGTAGCACATATAAAGAATCACTGGGTGATCGTTTGATTTCAGATGTTGATGAGTGTACCGAGGACCCACGTCCTTGTCATACAGATGCCAACTGTACAAACACACCTGGTAGTTACTCTTGCATGTGCAAATCAGGCTATGCTGGAACTGGCATAACTTGTGCAGGTGTGTGTTTATTTGGAAATTTCAGTGAATCTATTTTCAGAGCCTTTTTTATGATTAAATAAACAAGTAGGCTACACAATGTTTCAAAGCTGTAAAATGTCAGCAAAATAAGCCTTATTCGAATACTTAACCCTTTAGATCCCAATCTGGCCGTAGCTGCCCATGGGTGTGCTTCCCAATCCGGCCGTAGCCGCACGGAAAAACAGCAATTTTCTCATAATTTTTCCATATATTTCCAAGGAGAACACTTTAATGAATATCCAACGTACCAAAACGGCCAATATATTGTTTAAAAGCCGATTTTATTCTCTATTTAATGCTTCAAATCCCATTTCCATAACTTTCATTCATAGTGGTTGGTTAGCCTTTGAACATGCTCAAGTACAAGGAATTTAAGAAATTCCTGAGGGAATTCAATGGAAATCCTGGGGAAATCAAGCAATTTATGAATGCCAAGTTTGGGGTCTAAAGGGTTAAATAAAATTTCATTCTTTTCCTCACATGATGTAGGCTATGTTAGTGCTTCAGAGCAACACATTTTACACCTCAAACCCTTCAGTGACACAAACTAAAAGTTTAATACTAGTAAATGGTTTATGAGGAACACAACACGTAGCACATATAAAAGATCACTGGATGATTGTTTGATTTCAGATGTTGATGAATGTACTGAGGACCCAGGTCCTTGTCATACAGATGCCAACTGTACAAACACACCTGGTATTTACTCTTGCATGTGCAAATCAGGCTATGCTGGAACTGGCATAATTTGTGCAGGTGTGTGTTTATTTTGAAATTTCAGTGAATCTATTTTTAGAGCCTTTTTTATGATTAAATAAACAAGTAGGCTACACAAAAATGTTTCAAAGCTGTAAAATGTTAGCAAAATAAGCCTTTTTCGAATACTTAACCCTCTAGCCCCCATCCGGCCGAAGCAGCCCGTGGGTGTGCTCCCCAATCCGGCCGTAGCCGCACAAAAAAACAGCAATTTTCCCATAATTTTCCATATCTTTCCAGGGAAAACACTTTAATGAATATCCAACGTACCAAAACAGCCAATATATCGTTTAAAAGCCGATTTTATTCTCTATTTAATGCTTCAAATCCCATTTCTATAACTTTCATTCTTAGTGGTTGGTTAGCCTTTGAATGCGCTCAAGTACAAGGAATTTAAGAAATTCCTGAGGGAATTCAATGGAAATCCCGGGGAAATCAAACAATTTATGAATGCCAAGTTTGGGGTCTAAAGGGTTAAATAAAATTTCATTCTTTTCCTCACATGATGTATGTTAGTGCTTTAGAGCAACACATTTTACACCTCAAACCCTTCAGTGACACAAACTAAAAGTTTAATACTAGTAAATGGTTTATGAGGAACACAACACGTAACACATATAAAAGATCACTGGATGATTGTTTGATTTCAGATGTTAATGAATGTACTGAGGACCCAGGTCCTTGTCATACAGATGCAAACTGTACAAACACGCCTGGCAGTTACTTTTGCATGTGCAAATCAGGCTATGCTGGAACTGGCATAACTTGTGCAGGTGTGTGTTCATTTTGAATTTCAATGAAGCAATCTTTATAATCTTTTTTATAGTTAAATGATCAAGAAGGCAACACAATGATTCAAAGCAATAAATTACTAACAAAATAATCCTTATTCCAATAGTTAAATATGATGACCAAAATTTTCATTTCTTATCTCACATGATGCATCTTAGTGGTTTAGAGCGATACATTTTACACCCTAAACCCTTTAGTGACACAAACTTACACCTTTCACTGCCAGATATGTCATGATATAACTGATATTTACTAAAATATTGCCCAAAATAAGAAAATTAGTCTAAAAAATACCTAAAACTCAAATTTAATTTAGATTCTTCAGGTGGAAAGCTTTTTTTCAATAATTTTGATGAAAATGTTCCAAATGTTAGCACTGTGCCAATAAGGCAAATATCTTATCAGGTGTCATGTGCCTACCATATGCTTTTTACGGGTTTCCATGGTGACCAATAATTCATAAGATCTGGTCGTTGGCTTAGTATCCAAAGGTCGTATCTCAAAAAAATCTATTTTTTTTTAATTTTTAGAAATATTTCCTTGCCCCCTAAGGTTTCTGGAAATTTTGGAATTTTTTGAATATACCAAATCTTTGGAAGGCTAAAGACCAATAAACAAAGGTCGTATTTTCACCTTTTCACTTTTTAGTGAGTAACCAAAGGTCGTATATGAAATGAGCCAATGTGTTTTCCTTAGTAAAATATATGATATCATGCAAAATACAAATATCTTTAAATTCAGTTTATCAGATATGTACCTTGAAAATATTGTTCTTTAATATTATTGTTTAATATGTAAAATAAAAACCAGATATAGGCTTATAATTATAAATTATCATATACAACCTTTGTTTACTCAATTTTGTGTCTGGCTTTTGAGTAAACAAAGGTCGTATCAAGGCAGCATTTAAGATTGATAGTTTAAATGTCATATAAATTATTACCATTTTTGTGAAGTCAATTGTAAGAAATCACAGAATATTTACTCTATTTCAGATGTCATATTTTATATCATTTGTATTAGGTAAACTGATTAAATTTGCATTTATCTAGAATTTATATATGCAGATATGACCTTTGGTTACACACTGATTTCCAATTTTTCTACTCAAAACTGAGTAACCAAAGGTCGTATCTGAAAAAGATTCTAAATTTGTTACTATAGTAACATCGTAACAACCTAGATATATTCATTATACTCACCAAAAGTCTTTTAGTATATCATTCTACCAAGGAATCGAATATCATAATGATTATCTAGATATTTAGAATTATATAGGCCTTTATGATATGTCATTTTCTTTTAAATGACATTTACTCAGAATGGACATTTGTCATATACGACCTTTGGTTACTTAGCCAACGTGGTGTTCAAATAGCTGTATCTCTGGTTCTAATTGGAATTATGGAAAAATCCTTTCAGATTCTGAAAGCTGAATTCAAGCTCTTTCAAGGGTGTTCTTATGGGATTTTACTATAGGGCCATATATGCGGCCTTTGGCAGTGAAAGGGTTAAAGTTACTAGTAAATGATTTTTGAGGAACACAACACATAGCACATATGAAGGATCATTGGGTGATCATTTGATTTCAGATGTTGATGAGTGTACCGAGGACCCACGTCCTTGTCATACAGATGCCAACTGTACAAACACACCTGGTAGTTACTCTTGCATGTGCAAATCAGGCTATGCTGGAACTGGCATAACTTGTGCAGGTGTGTGTTCATTTTGAAATTTCAATGAATCTGTCTTTAGAACCTTTTTCATAGTTAAATGATCAAGTAGGCAACACAATGATTCAAAGCTATAAATTGTTAGCAATATAAGCCTTTTCTAATACTAATATCAAAATTTTTACTTTTTTCCTCACATGATTATGTTAGTGGTTTAGAGCAGCAACACATTCTGCCCCTCAAACCCTTCAGTGACACAAACTAAAAGTTACTAGTACATGGTTTTTGAGGAATACAGGACATCACTGGGTGATGGTTTAATTTCAGATGTTGATGAGTGTACTGAGGACCCAGGTCCTTGTCATACAGATGCCAACTGTACAAATGCACCTGGTAGTTTTTCTTGCACCTGCAATTCAGGGTATACTGGAAGTGGGATAGCATGTTCAGGTGTGTGCAACTATATTTGCTTCCTCATCAGTCTTTGCTTTTATCAACAAGTTAAAGCTGAGTGTTTAAAATGATTCACTGTGCTGACCTCTTCCGTCTTCCAAGAAGAATAAAGCAGTGATTTCTGATGAAAGCTGAATCATTTAGCTTTATCATGTCATGCATAGTATTACCTTAGTAGGTTATTGCTGCAAAGATTTAACATAAATTTGTCTAAGAGTCCAACCATGAGGGTCTTAATCTTAGTTCTTAGTTAGATTATCTACTTTTGGCTTCAAGGGATGCCTAGCTATATCTGAAATAGTTTTCAGAAGAACTGTCTCTTCTGTACCTATCCCTGACTTCAAGTTTCATAGCAACTTTAAAACTTTCAGACATTAATGAATGTGACGATTCATCATCAGGCCCCTGTGACTTGAGAGCAAACTGTACAAACACTTTTGGTTCTTTCTCTTGCCTATGCCAAGAAGGATACAGTGGCAATGGATTTTCCTGTGAAGGTTATAGCTTTTTCCTTTATGTCCTTAGAAATTAGTTACCTCTGGTCAATCATTTATACCAAGATATACCATGGAACAGTTCAACATTTCAAACACAAAAGAGGTTCTTTGATTATCAAACTGAAGAAAACTTCTTCTAAAAGAAAAAAATTGATTGCTGAAAGTTACTCGTTCATGGTTTTTGAGGACAATATTACATAGCTTATGTTAAGAATCTTTGGGTGACGGTTTGATTTCAGATGTTGATGAGTGTACTGAAGAACCAAGGCCCTGTCATACATATGCCAACTGTACAAATACACCTGGTAGTTTTTCTTGTACCTGCAATTCAGGGTATACTGGAAGTGGGATAGCATGTTCAGGTGTGTGCAACTATATTTGCTTCCTCATTAGTCTTTGCTCTCATCAACAAGTTAAAACGAAGTGTTACAAATGATTAACTCTGTTGACCCCTTCCCTCTTCCAAGAAGTATAAAGCAGTGATTTCCCTCCTGGTGAAAGCTGAATCCTCAAGCTTTATCATGTCATGCATAGTATTTCCTTAGTAGGTAATCGTTATAAAGATTTAACATAAGTTTGTCCAAGCGTCCAACCATGAGGGTCTTAATCTTAATTCTTAGTTAGATTATCTACTTTTGGCTTCAAGGGATGCCTAGCTATATCTGAAATAGTTTTCAGAAGAACTGTCTCTTCTGTACCTATCCCTGACTTCAAGTTTCATAGCAACTTTAAAACTTTCAGACATTAATGAATGTGACGATTCATCATCAGGCCCCTGTGACTTGAGAGCAAACTGTACAAACACTTTTGGTTCTTTCTCTTGCCTATGCCAAGAAGGATACAGTGGCAATGGATTTTCCTGTGAAGGTTATAGCTTTTACCTTTATGTCCTTAGAAATTAGTTATATCTGGTTAATCAATTATACCAAGATATAACATGGAACAGTTCAACATTTCAACGAAATAAAGGTTCTCTGATTATTAAACTGAAGAAAATCTTCTTAAAGAAAAAATTGATAGATGATAGTTACTCGTTCATGGTTTTTGAGGAACACACCACATAGCTTATGTATAGAATCTTGGGGTCATGGTCTGATTTCAGATGTTAATGAGTGTACTGAAGAACCAAGTCCTTGTCATACAGATGCCAACTGTACAAACACACCTGGTAGTTTTTCTTGTACCTGCAATTCAGGGTATGCTGGAAGTGGGATAGCATGTTCAGGTGTGTGCAACTATATTTGCTTCCTCATTAGTCTTTGCTCTCATCAACAAGTTAAAACGAAGTGTTACAAATGATTAACTCTGTTGACCCCTTCCCTCTTCCAAGAAGTATAAAGCAGTGATTTCCCTCCTGGTGAAAGCTGAATCATCAAGCTTTATCATGTCATGCATAGTATTTCCGTAGTAGGTTATTGTTATAAAGATTTAACATAAGTTTGTCCAAGCATCCAAACATGAGGGTCTTAATCTTGATTCTTAGTTAGATTATCTACTTTTGGCTTCAAGGGATGCCTAGCAATACTGAAATTGTTTTTAGAAGAACTGTCTCTTCTGTACCTATCCCTGACTTTCACATTCATACCAACTGTTAAACTTTCAGACATCAATGAATGTACGTCCAGCCCCTGTGACTTGAGAGCAAATTGTACAAACACTTTTGGTTCTTTCTCTTGTCTATGCAAAGAAGGATACAGTGGGAATGGATTTTCCTGTGAAGGTTATTGCTTCTACCTTTATGTCCTTAGAAATTAGTAACCTCTGGTTAATCAATTATACCAAGATATAACATGGAACAGTTCAACGTTTCAAACACAAAAGAGGGTCTTTGATTATTAAACTGAGGAGAATTTTTCTTAAAGGAAAAAAATGATAGTTGAAAGTCAAATCTTTTCTTTTCTTATTTGATCAACAAAGATTGAAACGTTTTTTTAAACCAAATCCTACACATATTCAAACTTGCAGACATTGATGAATGTGCTACTTCACCATCTGGGCCTTGTGATGTCAATGCAAATTGTACAAATGAGCTGGGCTCATTCTATTGTTTCTGTTATGACGGATATAGGGGCAATGGACTATTTTGTGAAGGTAACTCTCTTTAATTTGACACCCCTCTCCATATGAAATTTTTAATTCAACAAAAAGATGACTCATGAAGTAAAAGTCCTTGATGCATTAACAAATTGCACAAACCCTAGAGTGTTTTCCATATTCTATTTAGACTCTTCCGAATGATGGTAGATTGAAGAGGCCCAAATATTCAACATCAAAAGCACTATAATGATAAACAGCTTTGCTCCTCTGGCAATGTTGAAGAATACATTTTATCTTCCATTCAACTACCTTTCTCAGACCAAATCCTACACATATTCAAACTTGCAGACATTGATGAATGTGCTACTTCACCATCTGGGCCTTGCGATGTCAATGCAAATTGTGCAAACGAATTTGGGTCATTCACTTGCCTCTGTAATGAGGGATATAGGGGCAATGGACTATTATGTGAAGGTAACCCTCCAGAATTTGATACCCCATTCCAAATGTAGTTTTCAATTCAATAATTTCATTTAAATCTTTCCCTGACTCAAATTTTGATAGAAACTGTTAAAACTTTCAGATGTTAATGAATGTGCTGATTCATCATCGGACCCCTGTGACAGGAATGCAAACTGTACAAACACTTTTGGTTCCTTCTCTTGCCTATGCCAAGAAGGATACAGTGGCAATGGATATTCATGTGAAGGTTAAATTTCTTTCTCTTATGCTCTCATGTATCTTCTGATATTGTTCAGAGTGAGTATTGAAAAGAGCAGCTATGCAGGCACCGTTGAGTTTCTCCTGTTTCTTAAAGAGAATAGAACTAATTTTGGTAGTTAGATATAAATCTTTTCCTGTACTGATGAGTCTCAGTTTTTGACCAAAGTTGATCACTATTTAACTTTCAGACATTGATGAGTGCTCTGATTCACCATCTGGTCCATGTAATGTGAATGCAAATTGTACCAACACAGTTGGCTCATTCATTTGCCTCTGTAAGGAAGGATATTCTGGCACTGGACTAATCTGTGAAGGTGACTGTCTCTCTTATATTTGCTCCCCAAGTCCTTGTTGTATGCAGTATCAATTTCTTGAGAATAGAACTAATTTTGGAAGTTAGACATAAATCTTTTCCTGTACTGATGAGTCTCAGTTCTTGATCAAAGTTGATCACTATTTAACTTTCAGACATTGATGAGTGCTCTGATTCAACATCTGGTCCGTGTGCCAGGAATGCAAATTGTACCAACACAGTTGGCTCATTCATTTGCCTCTGTAATGAAGGGTATTCTGGCACTGGACTTAGCTGTGAAGGTGACTGCCTCTTCTGTATTTGCTCCCAAAGTCCTTGTTGTATGCAGTATCAATTTCTTTGTATGGGAAAGTCATTATCACCAGAGACAATATACTTGTATCAATGTCAGAAATTGACAGTGTAATGAAAGTACTCTGTTTCATTGGGGGATGGGGGGGAGAATGTGTAATTTTTCTTTGAAGTGTCTTACCTGATCCTGTAACTTTTGGAAATTTCAGATATTGATGAATGTGCAATTTCACAATCTGGCCCATGTGACCCTAGAGCCGAATGTATGAACACAGTCGGTTCATTCATTTGCCTTTGCAATCAGGGATACAGTGGCAATGGAATGTCCTGTGAAGGTTATATTCTTATCCATTTGTTTCTGGTAGACAAAAATAGTGCAAGGGAACAAGTAGTGAGTCTCATCATTCAGGGGTTGATCCGGGGGCTCCAGGGTGTCAGGCCCCTCATTTGTTTTCTATCTAATTGACACAATAACAAGAATATGCCGCACAAACAAATGGGATTGCTTTATTACTGATATATGAATGGTTCATGCAATATGGAACTATCCCTAACTGCCAAATTAATCAAAGAAATCTGAACATTTCTAACCTCAACTTATTCTAGATACTTTGTTATCTTTTCACTAACTCAAACATAAGACATCATAATCAGCAATTTAACGTGAAATTTCATTCTGGTTTTAGATTTTGATGAATCCACTGCTTGTTCTATAAAATCGTCAGGATGATTCAGATTCCACAGCTATTCATGGCATTCTCTGTAAAAATGAGCAAATTCAGATAAATTTTTCTCTTTTTCTTGTGTGGTTCAGTTACTTTTCTGAAAAGTAGGAGATTCCTCCCTATGACATTTTGTTGTTCTGTTCAAGATATCCCTATCTCATGAGTTCTCACTCTCACTTCTAATATCACTTGCTACTTGTGTTTTAGATGTTGATGAATGCACAGAAGAAACAGATAACTGCGATGATAACGCTAATTGCACTGATGTAGATGGCAGTTTCATTTGTACCTGTAACACCGGATACAGTGGAAACGGAGTCTCATGCACAGGTATCCATCAATGTTTTTTCAATGAAACATCATTTTATCCACTGTTGCCAAAATTTGAAAAATAAAAACACAAAAAAGAAAACCAAGATAGGGATATTAGATGATTGTGGTTTATTTTGCATTTCTTATAATTAACCAATGCTATTCATGGCATTCTCTGTAAACTTCAGCTTTTTCCCTTCTTCTTTTGTGATTCAGTTTTAAAAAATTGGAGATTCCTTCCTATGAGAGTTCAAGATTATTTTTGCAATGCATCAGATATGATAATGATTGGGCAGATATTTAGAATGATAAAGACCATCAAAGCATATCATGTTTCTTCAATTAGCAATTATACAAAATGAGAATTTGTCAGATGCAACCTTATATTATTCAGCCAATGTTTTGATGAATTCACATCTTGGTACACTTATACAATTGTCAGGATAAATCACATTCCACAGATATTTGAATCTTAGAAAGTTTATTGTATTTTCTTTTGTTGGAGGTTCCACCCTAAAACAGCTTGTTGTTCTTTTATCTCCTCATGAGTTCTCACTCTCACTTCTGATATCACTTGTTACTTGTGTTTCAGATATTGATGAATGCACAGAAGAAACAGATAACTGTGATAATAACGCTAATTGCACTGATGTAGATGGCAGTTTCATTTGTACCTGTAACACTGGATACAGTGGTAATGGAGTCTCATGCACAGGTATCCATCAATTATCATTCAATGAAATATCATTCTTATCTGCTGCGGCAAAATTCAAAAAAATAAAAACATGAAAGAGAAAACCAAGGGAGGGAGATTGCAGATGATTTTGCTATTCTTATAATAAACAATAAGTTACTTGTGTTTCAGATACAGATGAATGTACATTCAATTTCATATGTTGGCATATGTTTTCATATAAAAGTTTCACAATGTACTACTATCACCACATCTTTCATTTCAGATATTAATGAATGCACAGAAGAAACGGATAACTGTAACAATAATGCTAATTGCACCAACGTAGATGCTAGTTTCTTTTGCACCTGTAATACTGGATATAGTGGCGACGGAGTCTCGTGCACAGGTATCCATCTCTTGTTATTTAACTAATCACCATTCAAATCTATTGTAGCAAGATTTGAAAGTACGATGAAAAAGAAAACCAAGGTAGGGGGGTTAATTGATTGCTGTTTTGGCACAATGGGAGGATTGACCTGAGATCAGGCGGGATTACCCGCTGAACTTAAACATATCAATAAGCGGAGGAAGAGAAACTAACAAGGTTGTTTAATCAGAAGAGGTTGTAGGTCTATCTGAGCTGCATTAAATATGACATTGTAAATATCACATAAATCTTTACTATTTTAGAATAATCAAATGTTGTAAAGACTATAGGATATTTTTTTTCAAAAATGTTATTTTGTGGAATTTGTATTAGTTAAACTGATTCAAGTTGTATTTGTCTAAATTCATATATTCCCGATACGACTTTGTGTTATTCACTTATTTCTGAGTTTTCTTCTTAAAAATGAATAACATAAGGTTGTATCTGAAATAGAATCTGTATCTATTACCATAGTAGCATCCTAATAATCTAAATATATTCATAATTCTGACCAAAGGACATTATTCTTGCAATGCATCAGATATGATAATGATTGTGCAGATATTTAGAACGATATAGACCATCAAAGCATATCATATTTCTTCAAGTAGCAATTACACAAAATGAGCATTTGTCAGATACAACCTTATATTATTGAGCCAACGTTTTGATGAATTCACATCTTGGTACACTTATACAATTGTCAGGATAAATCACATTCCACAGCTATTTGAATTTTAGAAACATTATTGTATTTTCTTTTGTTGGAGGTTCCACCCTAAAACAGCTTGTTGTTCTTTGATCGCCTCATGAGTTCTCACTCACACTTCAAATATCACTTGTTACTTGTGTTTCAGATATTGATGAATGCACAGAAGAAACAGATAACTGTGATGATAACGCTAATTGCACTGATGTAGATGGCAGTTTCATTTGTACCTGTAACACTGGATACAGTGGTAATGGAGTCTCATGCACAGGTATCCATCAATTATCATTCAATGAAATATCATTCTTATCTGCTGCGGCAAAATTCAAAAAAATAAAAACATGAAAAAGAAAACCAAGGGAGGGAGATTGCAGATGATTTTGCTATTCTTATAATTAACAATAAGTTACTTGTGTTTCAGATACAGATGAATGTACATTCAATTTCATATGTTGGCATATGTTTTCATATAAAAGTTTCATCATGTACTACTATCAGTATCACCACATCTTTCATTTCAGATATTAATGAATGCACAGAAGAAACGGATAACTGTGACAATAATGCTAATTGCACCAATGTAGATGCCACTTTCATTTGCACCTGTAATACTGGATATAGTGGCGACGGAGTCTCATGCACAGGTATCCATCTTTTGTTATTTGACTAATCACCATTCTTAACTATTGTAGCAAGATTTGAAAGTACGATGGAAAAGAAAACCAAGGTAGGGGGATTAATTGATTGCGGTTTTGGCACAATGGGAGGATTGACAGCCAATGGCGCATATTAACAAAACAACAGAGGATGTACAAAGGACACAACTTAGTAAAACAATTCGGTATAGGTAAAGTTGATTGAAACAAGTGATCCAGTTCAGATAAAATGGTTGTCAGGCCATCAAAGTGTTGAAGCTAAGAACAGGGACACACATTATAGTATTGTAATAATTTTACAAAATGTTGTTACTTATATTTTCATAAGAGACATTTTTAGAAAGATGTAGTGCATAAATCTCGTTTCTCTCAATCTTCAACATCTCAGTGAAGACGTCAGACTTGAAACAAGGTGGGGACTACAGCATCTCTAATTATTTATATACGACTTTATTTTATTCATATTCAATAAATATTGACTCATTCTCCATTGCGCTCCAGATATTGATGAATGTGAAGCAGAAAGTGATGACTGTAGTAATAATGCTAACTGCGACAATACTGTTGGGAGCTTTACTTGTACCTGTATCACTGGATACACTGGAGATGGCGTCTCATGCATAGGTATGTGTCATTCTTCTTTGACTATGTTCTTATAAATACTAGAGTATGTTCTCATAAATACTTAGGTTTCATTTTAGATGAACATTCGAATTTCAACAATCATATTGACGAACTTTGTCAATTGGTGATACATAAATTATACATTATGTCTAAGATCCGGAAATATATCAATGAAGAAGCATGTATTTTATTTTTTAAAAGCATGATTTTACCATTGTTGGAATATGGAGATGTTATTTACTCGGGTTCAACAAATAAGAATTTAGATAAATTGTCAAAAATATTTTTCAGAGGTTTGAGAATATGTAAAAAATCAAATCAAGCAGGTTATAAAAATGGAATGTGTAAAACTTTCAAAATAGCCATATTGGAGGTGTCGAAGAGATGTACATTTGTTGAATTTTATGTATAATCAACAAAATAATGTTGACTTAGTCTCAAACATAAATGTTAATACTCGTAGGCATGGAGGATTGACATTTAACATGTACAAACCCAATGATTAAAAAGGTAGACTAAATGTATTGTACAGAGGTGTTAATGCATGGAATAAATTACCATAATTATGATGTACGAAATGGTGAAAATTATACAGCTATTAAAAATTTGCAGAAAAAGAATCTAGTCAATATTATTGAACAGTATTAGGTATGTTGCCTAGATTTGATGTACAATGTCATTTTTTGTATATTCTTTTATTTTATGTTCTATGGATAAATTGAGTTTTATCTCACTTGATGTAAAATATCTAGTAATATTGTTGGAACTATTTTTATGTTCTTTTACATTATCTTATGTTTAAAAAAAAAGAGGGTATGAATGACTTATTATAGTAATGTCAATTTCAAGCAAAATGAATTCAAGATTTCATGGAAACTTGTACTTTATATTGGTCTATAACTTTATTGTTATGGAAAACTAAGATGTAAAATGAAAACAAGTCTTGTAATAACTTTTATGTCTGAATAAATAATTGAATTTTTTAAAAAAAGCGACGGTCTTCTGCTCTTGCTGGGCTATGGCTGCCAACATTAATGTGACAATGTGAAAATGGGCGGATTTATTTGCTGTTGCAGAAGGTCATATTTCAGACACCCCCACCCCCAATTCATTGGATGACATGAGCAGAAAAGTAGGCAGATGTATATCATTGCTCACCCGCTTGCTCTTTTTCTTTTTAAAACAGTTATTCTATTAATTTTAATATTTTTTTTCAGATATTGATGAATGTGAAGAAGGAAGTGATGACTGTAATGATAATGCTAGCTGCAATGATACAGATGGGAGTTTCATCTGTACCTGTGATACAGGATACTCTGGAGATGGAGTATTTTGCTCAGGTACATAATTGTTTTGGTAGATGCTTAGAGCCTGTATTCCATGATG
Organism: Lepidonotus clava; assembly: GCA_936440205.1. Taxonomy (NCBI): domain Eukaryota; kingdom Metazoa; phylum Annelida; class Polychaeta; order Phyllodocida; family Polynoidae; genus Lepidonotus; species Lepidonotus clava. The sequence goes on from OW387138.1 coordinate 16,364,313, forward strand.
TGTTCATGTACTTGTGTTCGTCATTTTATTTGCATTCATTGCTTGCATTCACACTTGCGTTCCATGAACGCAAGTGTGAACGCAAGTAGAAGGCTATATACCACAATGTGTTCAGGGGGACTTGCATTCCCTGTAAGTAGGAAACACAAGTTTACTTGTGTCCAGATACCAAAGGCTATATTCCATGATGCATTCAGTGTCACTTGCGCTGTCTCTAAGTTACAAAACGCAAGTTACAAAACGCAAGTTTACAGATACCATTGAAGGAGAAATCGCCTTTTTCTTTTTTCAAATGTGTTTTATTGGCGACTTCACGTAAATACATGATCTTCCAGTGGCACTTATAGAATTATTATCAGATATATATATATATATATACATGTTTTATGATGATGGTCATGACTATGATGGATGAAGATTAGCATTTCAGTCAGTGTTCAAGATCGTACATTTAAAAAAAGTGTTGTAGGATACAGCAGATCGATGTCAACGTCGGGTCATAGAGCAGATCTTTTTAACAGAATTCTTAAACTTCACTTTTGTTATAGCTCTTTGTATATCTGAATTGAGCATTTCCCAGATCTTTACACATCTCCAGTTTGGACTTTTCAGGAAAAATTCATATTGTCTTTTCCTCCTGCCCTTAAATTTTACATTCTTATTACTTCGTAATGTAATTTTCGGGCATCTATATGATGTGACATCTTGCTACGCCTGTACATCAAACACGAGATATGTTCCCTCCAGCGCAATTTAAGAGTTTGTATGTTATATCTGACACATAAACCTAGATAGTCTTCGCCTTGGTGTAGCCCATTGTCTATGTACTTTAGAGCTCGACCCTGTAACTTTTCTAACTAATTCTGCCATTTAGTTGAAGAACTCTCAATCATAAAATCGGCATATTCTACAATTGGTAGAATAGTCTGTTTATATATCGTATTAGCTATGTCAAAATTGATATAAGGACGTAGTCGTTTTAATTGAGCAATTCTACCTTGAACTTTTTTGTATTTTGCTGAAACAAAATCATCAAACAACAATTTATGATCAACTATTACACCCAGATAATTGTAATTAGTCACATTGTCTAGGTAGTTGTTCCCCAAAATAATTTTAGGGGCGTTGTCAATTGGCATGTCCCTAGAAATAAGTAAATGTTTTGTTTTACTCACATTTATGCTGAGTCTATTTAGATCACACCAATTATGGAGTATCGTTAAATTTTCCTGGTTAATACTTGCTGCATTAGTCCAACTTTGATCTGCCGTATAGAGTATAGTGTCATCTGCATACAGAGTAATGAAACTATCCCTTTCTGATAAACTATATACAATGTCGTTTATATACACTATAAACATGAAATGACCGATTATCAATCCCTGTGGAACGCCCATTTTTACTGTCAGACAATCAGACACATCGTTGCCCAATCTTACCATCTGCTGTCGGTGACACAAATAGTTTTTACACCAATTTGCGCTTATTTCATCAAGGTCGTAATGTTTTAATTTTTCACATAAAATATCATGATCTATGGTGTCAAAAGCACGACTATAATCTATGAATATTGAACTAGAAGCTTTCTTGTCATCATAACTGTCATACAAAAATTGAACATAATCGAAAATAGCAGTAGATGTACTTAAACCTTGTCGAAAACCATGTTGATTGGAATATAAATAATTGTTTGTTTCAAAATGATAAATAAGTTGTTGATATACAATTCGCTCTAATACCTTACTTGGCAATGGGAGTACCGATACTGGTCTCCAGTCCCCAGATTTCAGTGATGAGCCATTCTTTGGAAGAGGGGTTATAACCCCTACTTTCCATGCTTTGGGCATAATGGATAAGCGCAGACATTCATTAATGAGGTGTGTAGTTTCAGTTAACATTCTCAGAAGAGCATCTCTTAGCAATCTTGAGGATAGTAGCTTGAAACCTGAGGACTTATCAATAGCAACATTCTTGAGCACTCTTTCTATAGTCCTCTCACTCACAAAGGAGAAGGTGAATTCTTTAATGTTTAATTCATTAAAGAAATTGCTTGGATGCCATGGCTTATCAAATTTCTTCGAGAGCTCCGCACCCATGTTTATATAGTATTTATTCATCACATTTGCTGCAGATTTTCCAAATACAATTTTCCCACTTTCATCTGTAATTCGATCACATCCGAGACAACCTTTGCCCTTGCCGATTTGTAAATTTTCCCTATCTCCCTCCTGAAACGTTTTGGATTGTTCTTATTATTATTAAGCGTGGATGTGATATATTTCCGTCTCTTCAGCCTCAAACATGTCCTGATAATTCTTAAGCCTATATTCCACATGCTGATTTTACCTCCAATCTTAGAAATCACCTGCAGGAAGAAAATTAAATGTTGAAAATGTTTATATTACGCTGAAAAGATTTCTATTTGAATGGTAGGCTATATAGGATGTATGGTTTTCTGCATTTTCTCAGGGAAAATCAGAAAAATACAACATTGGCAGTATCAAAATTGGTATGTAGAATATAGGCTTTATCCTACATACAGATTCTATCCAGCAAATAGTTGCCGCTTAGCAGCAGCGTCAAACAGCTGCTATGTTACAAAACATTTGTTGGATTAGTTGTTTTTTTCTCAGGAAGGATTAGTTTAGGGTCACATATATGCTTATAAATTAGTTTTCAGATCTATCTCCTTACTCTCTCTCCTTCTGATTATTGTCGTCAAATATTGATTATGTTTCAGATATTGATGAATGTGCTTATGTTTCAGATATTGATGAATGTGCATTACAAAGTGATGATTGCAATAGAAATGCTAACTGTTCAAACACTGGTGGCAGTTTCATCTGTACCTGTAATACTGGATATACTGGAGATGGAGTCACATGCACAGGTCAGTTGTCATTCCTGTTTAATTCCATTTTGTGGGTTATTGGTAGAATGAGAGATTTTACCTAATTACCCCTAAAAACCGTATACACACTGATTTAGTAGTGCCCTTTAGTTCCATTTTATGATAGAATGAGAGATTTCACTAACTACCTCTAAAAACAGATAATTTATGAAAACTACAAGTAGAGGAAAATTGAGGTTTTTATGATAAGAGGGTAAACACACTGTTTCACATGTTGACTTTCGTTTTGATGCAAACATTTCCATTGTACTAGCATCACCACATCCTTTATTTCAGATATTGATGAATGCACAGAAGAAGCAGATAGCTGTGATGGTAACGCTAATTGCACCAATGCAGATGGCACTTTCATCTGTACCTGTAAGACTGGATATTCTGGTGATGGAGTCACATGCACAGGTAACTTGTAGTTCCTTTTTAGTGCCATTTTATGGCCTATTGGCAAAATGAGAGATTCAGAATAATTACCACTAAAAGCAGAGAATTTATGAAAACTACAAGTGAATGAAAATTGAGGCTTTTCATTACAGGGTCAACACACAGTTTTACATGTTGACTTTAGTTTTCATGCAAGAATTTTACCTTGTACTAGCATCACCACATCTTTCATTGCAGATATTAATGAATGCACAGAAGAAATGGATAACTGTGATGATAATGCCAGTTGTACCAATGGAGAAAGCAGCTTCATCTGTACCTGTAATACTGGATATTCTGGAGATGGAGTAACATGCGCAGGTAACTTGAAGTACCCTTTAGTTCCAATTTGTGGCCTATGGCATCTTTATTGCTTATAAATTAGTTTTAGAATCTGTCTCCTTACTCTCTCTCCCTCGAATTATTGTTGTCAAATGTTGATCATGTTTCAGATATTGATGAATGTGTATTAGAAAGTGATGATTGCAATAGTAATGCTAACTGTTCAAACACCGTTGGCAGTTTCATCTGTACCTGTAATACTGGATATACTGGTGATGGAGTCACATGCACAGGTCAGTTGTCATTCCTTTTTAATTCCATTTTGTTGCTTTTCAGTAGAATGAGAGATCTTACCTAATAACACCCTAGAAAAAGGTATACATACTGATGTAGTAGTTCCCTTTAGTTCCATTTTACGACAGAATGAGAGATTTCACTAATCACCTCTAAAAACAGATAATTTATGAAAACTATAAGTAGAGGAAAATTGAGGTTTTTATCAGTATAGATTAAACACACAGTTTCATATGTTGACTTGTTTTGATGCAAAAATTTCACGTTGTACTAGCATCACCACACCTTTCATTACAGATATTAATGAATGCACAGAAGAAATGGATAACTGTGATGATAATGCTAATTGCACCAATGCAGATGGCACTTTCATCTGTACCTGTAGGACTGGATATTCTGGTGATGGAGTCACATGCACAAGTAACTTGCAGTTCCTTTTCAGTTCCATTTTGTGGCCTATTGGCAGAATAAGAGATTCAAATAATTACCCCTAAAAACTGAGAATTGATGAAAACTTTAAGTGAAAGAAAATTGAGATTTTTTTTATTACAGGATCAACACACAGTTTCATCTGTTGACTTTTGTTTTCATGCAAGATTTTCACCTTGTACTAGCATCACCACATCATTCGTTACAGATATTAATGAATGCATGGAGGAAATGGATAACTGTGATGATAATGCCAGTTGCACTGATGAAGATGGCAGTTTTGTTTGTACCTGTAATACTGGATATACTGGAGATGGCGTCACATGCGCAGGTAACTTGTAGTACCCTTTAATTCCATTTTGTGGCCTATGGCATCTTTATATGCTTAAAAATTAGTTTTAGAATCTGTCTCCTTACTCTCTCTCCTTCTTATTATTGTCGTCAAATATTGATTATGTTTCAGATATTGATGAATGTGCATTAGAAAGTGATGACTGCAATAGCAATGCTAATTGTTCAAACACTGTTGGCAGTTTCATCTGTACCTGTAATACTGGATATATTGGAGATGGAGTCACATGCACAGGTCAGTTATCATTCCTGTTTAGTCCCATTTTGTGGCTTATTAGTAGAATGAGAGATTATACCTTTTTATCCACTAAAAAAGCTATACACACTGATTAAGTAGTTCATTTTAATTCCATTTTGTTTCACATGTTGACTAGTTTGGATGCAAAAATTTCACGTTGTACTAGCATCACCTCATCTTTCATTTCAGATATTGATGAATGCACAGAAGAAACAGATAACTGTGGTGATAATGCTAATTGCACCAATGTAGATGGCAGTTTTGTCTGTACCTGTCACATTGGATATACTCGTGATGGAGTCACATGCACAGGTACCTTGTCATTCATTTTAGCATTATGGGTAATATGCCTTGGAATTGTAATTTCTATAAGGGTGCATATTCTTTTTAAGTGTTTTTACCAAACCTATTTTTCTTTCCTATAGTGGAAAACTGCTTGTTGATCTCTATACAAAATGATCATATTTTGAATAAGTGGGATAATTATAAAAGCAAACATTTTCACTAAAAAAGTATTTTGTTCTAGGAAGTACAATACATAAACGAAGGGTGACTGTCATACTTGGGCACCTGGTGAACTGGGGTTGCTGGTGAACTTGGGCCGCTGGAGAAGTTGGGCTGCTGGAGCACCAATAGACTGGGGAGTAGGGATGAGTTAGCCCTTTAGGTATGAATCCTAGAGATCTATTTGAAGGGAGGCATATATTATAGTTTGCTACACATCACAGAGTATTTTCTGGCACTAGTGTCCTCAGTTAAGCAGCAGCCTGAGTTTGGCAGCAGCCCAAATTCTCCAGTGTTTAAATGAAGCACAGCAGCTAAATTAAAGCCCCATACCCACTATGCGATCTGACCGTTGACGGGTGATGGGCGACTGGGCAAATCACCGGTATGGTGTGGTTCTGGGTTCTGGGTTCTGGGATCAGCAATTGATTTTACTGCTGATTTTACGGGCAATTCAGCTCCCGTCGCCCAGAATGCATACTATACCAACAGCGAGTCATCCGTGCATGATAATCCGGTCAACTGATAATTTCACCGCTGATTCTCAAGGTCACCCTTCGCCCATCAACAGTAAAATTGCCTAATGGGTGTGGGGCTTAAGGGTGTTTGAGTGTGTCCAGAACAGGGAAATTTGAACAAACATGTCTCATCCCTTCATAAAAATATTTTAAAATAGTTTATTCCATTTAAACAGGGGTTTGTAAATCTCATTCCATACCTTTCACCTTAGATCACCATTTTCCACAATTAGTCATATGTGTTATGTTAATTTCATCCTATTTTACACCTACTGTATTACAATCTGCTTGTGTCTCAGATGTCAATGAATGCACATTAACAGTGGATATCTGTGATGATAATGCTAGCTGCAACAACATAGATGGTAGCTTCACCTGTACCTGTAATTTTGGATATAGTGGTGATGGTGTCACATGTGAAGGTATCTTGTTGTTCTTTTTTATATTCATTCACAGTTATGTTTCATCTTTCTAAGCCTCCTTGGCAGAAAATGGGATAATAGAAGAGGAAACGTTTTGATGTCATGTTCAACCTAGAGTTTTGATAATTGATAATTTTCTTTTTTTCCTTTTTACATATTCTCCTGCATATGCTTATGCTTTTAAAAATAAGTTTTAGAATCTGCCTCCTTACTCTCTCCTTTTAATTATTGTTGTCAAATATTATATTTCAGATATTGATGAATGTTCATTACAAATTGATAATTGTGATGCTAATGGGAACTGCTCAAACATTGGTGGCAGTTTCACTTGCACCTGTAATCCTGGATTTTCAGGTGATGGACTCTCATGCACAGGTAACTGCCACTATTCCAAAACAAAGAGAAATTCTGTGCCCTGCTCTCAATATTGGAGAATCATCTTAATTAACCCTGTAGTTAAGATACTTAAGACATAACACAAAGAAAGTTAACAGATGTACTCTCAATAAAATATGCCTAGGCTGTAGGTTTATTTTACAGCATTACAGGTGTGAAATTTGATGTATGATGGGCATGCTAGATATAATTAGAATATTATTATGTTATATATTTGGTAGCCTATTCCCATCAACAAAAAGTACCATTAATGCTGCAATAATCAAGTGATTCATTTCATGTCTTTCAGATGATATTGACTGCATAGCAGGAATGAATGACTGTGATGTGAATGCTCTTTGCGTAGACACTGGAGGTAGTTACACCTGTACCTGTAACACAGGATACACTGGTAATGGATTCACATGTGCAGGTATTTGTATTTCTTTTTCTGTTCTATTCACCGAATAGGTTCGATCTAATGATACCCACCTTTGAAGATAATACGTACATGTATAACCAACCGGGGAAGAGGTTCAAGGTGGGTTATCAACCCAAGGTGTGTTATGGATATCAGCCTGAGGACAGCAGAGACCTTGTATGTATATATAGGATATATCGAGACTGGAAAGCTCCTCTATAGGCCTATGTGACCATTCCCCTGGTGGTCGGTTGGAACCAATCCAGTCAACTATGACCATGGTCTGGTCATTGGCAATGTACTTTTGGACCAGTTTGGTTATTACACAGTCCATTTTTACCCTTTAGGCATAATGGTCAATCTAATTCTAGTCCAACCACTGGCCAGTAGTGTATAACAGGTTTTGCCCTGGCTTTCCCGTCTCGATATAAGTACAAGGTCTCTTGAGGGCAGGACCCACGGGACCACCTGAAGGCTGAAATCACTGACACACAGAGGGTTGATGACCTACTGAGGACCTTCTTCCTGGTTGGTTATAGATTTATCATAACCTGGCAATAATTTAAAGTGATCTTTTAAAGCTTAGACTTAGTGTAGAAGCAGAACTCTTCCTACTGCTGGAACTACTTTCCTGTATCATCCTGTAGGATGATAACACCTTGGCCTTCACCCTGTTTGTATCAGTGATACAGTAAACTCTTAACTACTGACCCTGAAGTGTTTTTGGGTATTCTTTTCTTGGGTACAGGTCTGGATTTACATACTGTAGAGCCTAAAACTAGCACAAGTGTCACATTTGCACTGAGGGTAACAGTACTAAATCTCTTAGCGGTTAAGAGATGATGAAAATTATAAATGAAATCTATGTGCATCACATAAGCTTACAGGTCTAAACTTTTGCAATTTGTTTTGTTGGTATAATACCAGTCTAGCTGCCAAAACTACATGCTTTGCTCGTTTTGTTATCTAACTCCTTCTGTTCAATTGAACATAATTTATTACTTGTGTTCCAGATATTGATGAATGTACATCACAAACAGATGTCTGTGGTGATAATGCAAACTGCACAAATACTGAAGCCACTCTCATCTGTACTTGTATGACAGAATGAGAGATTTCACTAACTACCCCTTAAAACAGATAATTCATGAAAACTACAAGTGGAGGAAAATTGAGGTTTTTATGATCAGAGGGTAAACACACTGTTTCACATGTTGACTTGTTTTGATGCAAAAATTTCATGTTGTACAAGTATCACCACATCTTTCATTTCAGATATTGATGAATGCACAGAAGAAACAGATAACTGTGACAATAATGCTGATTGCACCAATGTAGATGGCAGTTTTGTCTGTACCTGTCACATTGGATATACTCTTGATGGAGACTCATGCACAGGTAATTGTCATTGGCCTTTAATCTGTTAAAACCTCAACCTCTAGACTTTACTTAGGTCATACTTGGGGCTGGGATATTCCTTAAAGCACATGCTTATGTGTCCCAAGCATGATACATGGACAACATTTTAGTTTAGAAGTAAATTACTCTTTCAATCAGAGGTATTTTAATTCTTCTTCTGAAGATTAGATGAGATTAGTTTCTTACTTTAATATGCAAAGCAGGTGAGTGGGTTTAACTTTGAATCTCATCATCCCAAGATCATTTTTATGCACTAAAAAAAAAGTAGTGTCATACAATGAAGCACAGTTTTGTTTTTTCCTTATTTATTAGATATTGATGAATGCGAAACAGCAACTGATAACTGTGATGACAATGCTAACTGCACCAACACAGACGGCAGTTTTATCTGTACTTGTAATACGGGGTACACCCGCGATGGAGTCTCCTGCACAAGTATATAACATTACCCTTTTACTCATTTGAAACCTGATGATCTTTGACTATCAAACCTTAAATTGATGCAAATTCAAGGAGCTGATTTCGTCAGTTGATTACAATCAAGAATCTTTCACTTTGCTGCTGCTGATTCGGTCTTTTAGAACCCCCTATATATAAACTCTAACTCATTTCTCTTTTTCGTTTTGGAGTCTTGGCCTGAGTAAAATGAAATGGGGATTAAATGGTGGAGGTCCTTATTACATAGTCCAGGCAACACCTCCCCTTACATCTGCCCCTGAAATTAGGCATTGTAAACAATGATATCATTTGTTACTTTAGACATAAATGAATGTGACGATGATGTTCATGACTGTGCTGATGATGCCACATGTGAAGACACAACTGGATCTTTTGTGTGCACCTGTAATCGTGGATTCATTGGCAATGGAAAAGTTTGTGAAGGTAACTACTCCATAAAACCCATATTCTACCTAGTGTTAGGTAGAATTTGCATTGAATTTGTGTTTGAAGTACGAACATGTTGGTGCCTTCTAATGCAAGCATCCATAGTAAACCCGTATAAAGGTACTTTTGTTAGCACTTACATTGAGCCAACATAAATACCAAACTGCAAATGGTAATTAAACACCGAAAGCGGAATAGTCTTTTGTGTCTTTTCAAAACTGCAGTAAGTTCTGAACTTACGGTATACATAAACATATTAACTCACGTTCAAAATAGATTGCTATAAACCTTTTTTATTATGATTTTATTCATGTAATGTTTCGAGTATTATTATTTGTCAATTGAAATTATGAATTGCTAAAGGTCATGTCATTCACACTACATGCTACTCTGATAACACTTGCGGCTCTACAAATGGAAAAAATGCACAGTTTATTTCACCTTTATGATAAGCCCTAAAATTGAAGTGAAGAGAACAGATCTGACCTTATATGTATATTGTACTGACACGGGTGACCAGTCCATGCTCATGTAGGCTTTATAGCATTAGCTTTAGACCAGCACACATGTTAAGAACCATAACTCTCTGTCAAAGTAGGGGGTTAAAGGAGTATTCAAAGTGTGACGTATCATACTAAAGGAGCGTACGCCCCTCTAGCTCAGTCAGAGTCAGCTGAATGTCGAGTGAGTAAACATCCTGGAAAGGTTAGGTCTTAGAAGCTGAGTACTGGTGTTTGGAATGAAAGCAGTCAGAATGTGTTAGAAGGTGGGAGCAATGGTTGAAGGTGTTTGAGGGGATTCCTTCCTTGGAGCTGATCATTGTCAATTGAGATCTTGTCACAGAACAGCAATACACAGGAGAATATTAATAAAGAACAACCTTTCATGCGAGTGTTACGGCTTACATGATGTTGGAACTATGATTATGTATTGGACTACAGCAGTCGAACGAGGAGGAGACTGCGTTTGGAGCTAGCTATTATCTATAATTAACTACGACTAATTATGTGCATTACATATAACAGATAATTAACTCTCTATAGTTCAAAATATATAGTGAGACCGTATTATAGACTTTAAACTTGTACCTGTTTATTTTGTTTCCTTTTAGCTAATTCATGTCCACTACCACTTATCCTACTTCATGCAACTGGGCAATTCAACGAAGATGATATTTTCATTCCGAATGATGTTTTGACCTACGTATGTGACGAAGGGTTTAGTACCCGACAAGGTTCCACCACCATCAGTGTTACTTGTGAAGATGGCGATCCAGAACCAGACTGGGCTTTGGACCTCAGTAATGAATGCAGAGGTAACAGTTAAATAAGATATTGCTGCATCAAAATATATCTACTAACCTTAGATTTTGGTAAATGGGGCCATTAAGGTACACTAAAAGTTATGGAGAGATAACTGTAATGGTGACCTTTCCAAAATTTTAAAGGTCTCATGTAAGAATCCTCTGAATGCATTGTAAAGGTCATGTAAATGTGACCTTTCCATTACCTTTCATGTACCTTAATGGCCTTTTTGCACACTTTGGATTAATTTAAAGTCAAATTGATATCATGAACCCTATAAAAAGATACACCTTTTTTGGTCACTTATCTGGTTTCTTCAATGCAAATTTTAGAACAAAAATCTTTGAATGATTTTTTAATAATTTAGTAAGGAACAAGTATTTCACCAGTCCTATGTTAAATATCCGTGAGCATGTATTCAACATGCTGATTTGGATGCTCAAGATTTCTCATTTTGTTTTATTTTTTTCCAGAAATTTACCATGAAACTATATATCCTATATAAAATTGAAAGACATTTACAAAACCTTTCTAATGATATATAACTTGTCTATATTTAACCTTGATTTTAACTGCTGATTTCTAAAACCAGCAGCTAAATCGCTGCAATTATACAATGCATATGGGCCTATGCATAGGGAATACAGTAATATTATCCAATATTGAGGCACCAAAGAACGACACAATGTAGTTAACTTGAAGATGTACCGGATATACTAATAGTAGTCTAACTGCAATTTCAGACAACGATGAATGCAGTGATGGAACAAATGACTGTCCAGCGCAAGCCACTTGCACAAACATAGATGGGTCCTTTGAGTGTGCCTGTGATGCTGGATATACTGGCAATGGGTCGTATTGTGAGGGTGAGACAAGCTTCTTTCAAGGTTCAAAATAATAATAATAATGATATGACCACATGTGGTTTATAGTCACAATATTGTAACAACATCATTATTGCAGACCTCCTAAAACACCTATTCTACTGGATCATAGTGAATTCTGTAAATTGATATCTGTAGGGACATTGTAGGTCTATGTACTGTAAAAACCACAGCCATTAAAGCATTCTAAATATTTTTTTGAGGGAGTTAACAGTGAACGAAGTGGACAAGGAACATGTTCGTTATTGACCTACTGTTCGTTGTGATGATTGTATTGTGCAATGGGCAACTGAGGGTCATCATTTTATTACCCAATTTCCTTTTGTTATCCAATTTCCTTTTATTACCCAATTGTTTTACTATTTTAGATTATTTTTTACACTATTCAACAATAGTTATACATCTTCAATATCAAAACAGGTATCCCAACTTTTACTCACAGTGCAATGGTTTTTCACCAATTAAATTCTATTTTATTTCAGAAATAAATTTTTGTGAACTGGGGCTGGATGACTGCAGTGACGATGCTACATGTATGCCAGTTTTTGGTGCTTTCACTTGTCAGTGCAACAATGGATTTTCTGGGACTGGTACAGACTGCCAAGGTAATTTTCAAATGAAAGTGTCATTAAATTTTACCTGTACCCTAAACCAATCATTGCAGCGTGCGCTGACAATAATCTTGGTCTTTGGTATTCAATTCAATATTTCAATCGGCTATGTTTTATTGTGTAATGAATCTGTAGTATAAAGTGCCATACCCACTAGATGATTTTGGGGAGAATCGGCATTGACGCCATTGGCACCGATCACTTGCATAACCCATACCCACACATAATCGGTGCTGATGGTCGGCTCTGGTGTCAGTGCCGACTGTTGGCACTGATCACGCCGATCCTTATTAAACATGTTTAATAATTTTATTCCGACATGGACTGTTGGCGCTGACGGCCTTGCCAACGTCAGCGCCAATTTTTTAATGTCGGTCAGTCGGCTAGTGGGTATGGGGCTTAAGCTTTTGAAGCCTTGTAATTCAAGTGGCACGAGGTTTAGGGAATCAAATAAGGTATGAACTATATGTTAAAGTCATAAACAAGTTGTCCGTTCATTGTTTGCAACTGTATACTTGCAATTATTCTAGTAATCCTCCGAAATAATGAGTCTTTTCTTTTTGGAACAAGTGTATATAGGAGCACAAAAGTACAAATTGTGCATGAAATAATGCGTAATTGATATGAGAGAAATGTTACCAAGGAGTCATGTTGACCACGTGATCAGTATTATCCAATCAGTATGAAGCACATAACTATATAAGCAAGAGGTCACAAATGAAATCAACAGTTCTTACTTGGTACTGAATAGGACCTCTCTAGAACATAAACGATAAAGAGTTAGAAAGCATGAGCAACATACCTATACCAGGTTCATGAAATATCAGTTTAAAGGACTGAGTGGATTTTTTAAAAAAAAGTTATCAATCAACCAAACAAACTACCTTATCTTTTTATTAGTTTTGTTCCATAACCTGAATCTATACTTACCTTTTATCATTCATTAATTGTTTTCAATGAACATTTTGTCAAAAGAATATCAAGGTTAACCAATAAACATTGAATTGCAATGATAATGGCATATTCGCTTATTTTTCAGATATTGATGAATGTGCAGAGGACCCTTGTAAGGAAAATCAGAATTGCACAAATAATTTGGGAAGTTTTGAGTGTATCTGCACTGACGATCTCGTGAAGGATCGGAACGGAGATTGCAGTAGTAAGAGCCAAGTTGTTTTTTTACTTTAAAAAAAGTCATGTGGCCTGTTGCACAATGGGTTTCGTAACAATGAAAATATAATAATAGCGAAAGAGTTCGTTGTTGCTAAATAAATTATTTGCAGTTATTTTCTTAACAACAACAAAAAAAATTTCAACCATTTTTTTCTATATTTAGAATGCCCTCTAAGAATTGTTTTTTCTCTATTGTCTTGCCTTTTTATACCAATTTACAGAATTCCATTCCATTCATTAGAACCAGAGATTGTTACTTTTTAAGTAACAAGGGAAAATTTTCGTAACAAAGAAACATTTCCCTGTTAAGCAAAAGTTTGTTGTGCTTTGGCTGTTTGATCCTCACAACGGAATTCTATTGTGCAACGGGCCACTGGACCCGAGTTCTATCCTTTTAGAACCCAGTGAAATAAAATTTTAATATAGTTAGATTAGTATAGCTTTCTGGTCAGTCTTTTTTTTTATAGCAATACTGATACCAGCTGCAGTTATCATACGCTACCCATTGGATATATTTACAACTTACTAATAAAGAAGACTGTGATATCAATGTAACTGCTTGAATGCATACTCAAAGCTTTAGTACAGCTGATCTATCTCATGCTATTTGCTACTATGCATGTTGTACTTTAAAGAAAATATTAGCTTTGGATTTCAAAAACGACAATCATGAAAACTTAATAAGCACACAATCTTTTATCAAATCACAGAAGAAATAAAGATCGAGATGAAATTCACTATTGAGAATCACTTTCTGCCATCCGACCCTGCCCAGCAAGAGGAGGTCAAAGCTATGGTGAATGATGGGGTATGTATGATAAGTAATAATTTTCATTTTCGCATATTTCCAATTATCTGTAATAAGATATATGGATCATTTATCAAACTTAAGGCCATATTCCACTACACGATGGAGTGCCACTAGCAGTGGTCTTAATTAGCTACCACAAGAAATTTTCGTTTCACAAACAAACATGTTGGTTTCGGCCACCGCAAGTATTTCACAGAAAACCTATATAAATTACTTGCGGTGGGTACTTGCGGTGGGTACCACCGCAAGTAGTTCTTATATTCCACCTTGCGGTTCTCTGATTTACTTGCGGTGGGGCCAATCACAGCTAGTAAACTGACCACTGCGAGCAAAACGTCGCAAAGTGGAATATGGCCTTTAGCCTCGACGAAATTAAATTTCCTTTCTAAGGCATTTGTTCATTGATGCACGTTTCTAAAAACAACTAGTTAATCATGTTTTATCCAGAATGTCTATTAATAACCTTATTTTTTAATGTTTCTGTTATACAAACCTTTTAATGCTAGACTTTTATTCTCATAAGTCAGGTTGCTTCTTTAGATTCTATGATTAGGCTTAAATGTATCATGACTGCAGAGAAAAACCCCTGATGGAAGGCTTTATAACAAGTATATTATAAATATTTGTAACAAGTATATTATAAATATTTGTACATGAGAGGCCTTCTATATGTACCTAATGGCGGACTGTGATAAGTACAGTTATGATACACTTATTGTGTTAGAAAGTAAGTAGGTATTTTGGGCAGATAAGAAGTAAAGTTCCTAACAAATGGTTACAAAATAAACATAGTAAGAGGGCTTTTACAATTCAGGAATTCCATCTTTCATTACAGATGCAACAGGCTCTACCCAACCTGCTACATTCACCATTGGCAATCACATTACAGTAAGATACATGAATTATAGAATCAATAATAATTGAAATTGAATGTCATATTGAGAAGCAATGTAAGACTTGGATTAAAAAAAATCATATGATATAACGCTCTAAATTTGCCAATCCATAAAATATATTAAGAAAAAACACAATCTTCGTAGGACATATACTTTAATTGTATTCATTACATTTATGTTCATAACCAAAACTATAAATCTAGCATTGCCTACGTGCCTATTCACAAGTTTTACTGTTGGAACTCATACTTAAAATGCACTATCAATATTATAGTCATCAAAATCTTAAAGAAGTTTTAATTCAACACCATAAATATAGACACATATGCAGATTATTTGGTTTACTTTTACATTTATCAATGCTATCTGTTCTTTTATTTTATCAGGAATGGCAGCATCCTTGTAAGTGCAGTTGGAAATATTGCAGACACAGACTCCGACATAGTTGGATCAAGTCTTCTTGTAGAAATGAACGACTACGACTTTGCAGGATTCCCGGTGGATCCAGCCAGTCTCTCCATCACGGCTTCGGGTAAGACCTCCAACATAATGTTTAATAATGTGTTGATTAAGTGAGACCTCTAACATATGCATGATACTGGATGATGTGTTAAAGGTACCTTGGGGTGTTTGGCATAAATTCTTATTACCAGTGCAATCTGATGCAAATTTGCAGGAACTTTTGCTTCTATATAGAGCAATATATAGTAACAATATAAACAATTTTCACCATTTCTGATAAGAGTTACAGTCTGATGAAGAATTGATCACTACCATTGATTTCAATGGGAAATACCAGGTTTTTTTCTATGTAAAAAATACTACCAATGGAATTTGCATGACACTTCTGAAATATTAAGCATTTACCTAGGAGTACATATCTAAACCAAAAAGTTTAATGTTCACCGTTTGTGAGATCAGTTATACTGAGAAACATTGAAAAATTGAGATATTCTGGGCATTTATAGTCTGCAACTGGTAATTTGATACCCTGATATTCTAAATGAGCAAAAACACCTTAACTTAACTTCTCCTAGCATTATTAGACATGTAAGATGTTTAAAACAGCTTTAACAAAATATTTTTTGTAGTTCTTAATCTATTACCCAGGTGGTGCCCTGAACAGTAATTGATAGATTGAGACCGCCTATGTGATGTGTTGATGTGTTGATTGATTGAGACCTCCAATACAATATTATGTTGATGATGTAACAATTATTTTGAGACCTCTCAAATATTGCACTTGTAAAGACTCCGACTCAGAATAGCGAAATGATGGAGACCTCCAACATAATGTGTCCAGGTTATGTTGATAGATTAAGACATACAACATAATTTTCAACAATTCGTTCATTAGATTAAACCCTCCAACATTTTTCTTCAATAATGTGTTGATTGATTAATACCTCCAGCATAATTTGTTAATAATGTAAAAAATGGATGTGAATAGGGATTGTGGCTGGTATAGCAAGGAAATAAGGCATTGTAAAAAGGCATAGTTTTTCCAAAGAACACTTTAGTCAGGTGTGGATCTAGGTAATAGAAATAAAAAACTGGAAAACAATAATCCAAAATAAAGTATTGCAATCGTCAAGCCACACACGGATACTGTTATTACAATTGTAATAGAAACGGCCAAAAATGTTTCACTTATGCGATATTTCTACAGTACTTGTACCGTGCAAACAAAAAGTTTGAACATCCACGAGAATTCTGTACCCAAGAGAAGTTAAAATACCCACGATCACAAAATTTGCTCTCTTGAGTTATTAACATCTTGTGGCACATAATTCATTTTTTCAACCATTAATGTGTTCCAATATCCTTCCAACATACTTTTAACAGCATTTTATGTAAATAGATATATTATGTGAATGATTTCAGTTGGACTTTTCAAGAAGGTTTCATGTGCAAAATTTCTTGTGCATGTTTTCTGGGTGGATAATTCTTCTCGTGGCCCTTAAGTCAACCCCACGATAAATCGTGGATGTTTTTGGTCAGCCTGTAAGAAGAATACATGATAAAAAAGACAACCTTTGGTATACCCTAATGTTTTTTTCCCAATAGAAACGTGTCTGCCTGGAGAGGAGGGGGTGGATGAGGTGAACTGTCAGAAGTGTAGAGTAGGGTATTACAAAGTGACCAGTGGTCGACAGGCCTGTGACCAATGTCCAGACTCCATGACCACAGAATCCACCGGGACCACCAGCGAACTGGGCTGTCTAGGTGAGTGTTTAAATTTACTTCAATTGAATGCATTTCAGGAGGTTTCAATGCTTATTCCTATGTTTCATGATTTTTATGTTATGTATTATAAGTGGGGAAACAAGGCCATATGCAAGTGACATAAGACCAAGTGCAAATGGATTAAGGTCAAGTACAAGTAAAGAAAGTTAGGATTATTACAATTGACATGAAGTACCAAGTAGAATTTATAAGCCTAATTGCAAATGGCTAAAGGCCAAGTGAAAATGGCTGAAGGCATATGCAAAAGGTTTAAGTTCAAGTTCTACCTGCATTTCCACCATATCTTTCCCCTCAGCCTTCAGCAGGGTCATACTCAGAGGGGGTCCAGGGGGTCCTGACCCCTTCCATTTTTTGGTGGATCCCTGAACTGAAGAATTGAGGGAGGGGGGATACCACGCACATGTGCATGAAAGCACGCCTTTTTAGTACTTAAATGGGCCACTTTACATCGGTGGAGAACCTGGGTATGTCCACCAATGTAAAGATTAAGATGGTTGTAATGTTTATGATGATTTCTCTATGTGTAATCTTTAATTTATTTCGCTTCTCTAATATTGTTTGTTTAAGGTATTGGAGCTTAAAGAGGTAAGGGGAAACACACCACAAGCAGATAGGTTTAAGACACAGTTAGCTGTGATCACCACAAGTGCTTTTTGTTATTAGTGAAAGGATAATTTTGAATATGATTTTAAGGTGATAATTTTGACTGCCTGTACTGGCAGAGGACCGGACCAACTCTGTCCATTCCTTTCAAAGTTCAAGCCTGGAGTGTGTCGTTTTCACGACAGGGCCTCACCGTCTCTCAGCCAGTGGTGGAAGGGTGGCCTGTGTGGCCACCCAATCATTGCTGATCATGAGGGAGGGGGAAGTTTGACTTCAGAATAGCTGGGAGTGTCTCCTGTAAACTCTTTAATGTAAATCCCTCAATGAAATATACCTATTAACTTAACAGTATGGTGACCCCCCACCCACCCACCCACACTCTCTTTCGAAAATCCTGTATCTACCCCTGAATCCAATAATGAAGCCAAAACCATTCCCCTCTCTTCTAGTTGTGTGCCCTCCGGGCATGTACACCTTCGTGGCGGCCGAGTCCCTCCAGGGTACCTGTGTGCCATGTGAACTGGACACCTACTCCACCACCTCCGTCCTCCACGGCTGTACCCCCTGCGACCAGTACTACCAAACAGTCGACACTGGGGCTACCTCCAGCTCTGAATGCATAGGTATCTCATACTTACAATATTATGTTCCTTTAATAAAATTGGCACCTATATATGTATATCAAATGTTTCCATAGAAACATGAATAATGTTTCTATGATTAATCAATTTGAAGTTTCTTTATGACCATTTATACACTATTCCAAGATCTATGGATTTATCCGTCAATTATATTACAAATATCTGATAACGTAACCGAGAAAGTAACTTATTAACCCACATCCAGTCACTCATGAATACTACACCCCAACTTCCCAGCAACAGTTAACATGGAGACAATCAATGCTTAAGCTTTATATTTGTTAAAAAGCATAAAACCCATAGAGGATTTTAGATCTGAAAGTACAAGTGTGCCTGAATCTTGTTTATCATCCAAAAGCAAAGCAATATAAAATAATGCATGGATTGTCATTGTCTAGACGTATGCCGAGCCAACCGTGGATACTGTAGAAACTCCGGCACCTGTATCTTCTCTGACTCCAGGCCATCGTGTTCATGTGCCGTAGGTTTCAGCGGCACACAATGTGAAGGTAATCATGAATATCCTTATCCTTAGAATGAAATTTTGATTATTGACCAATGACCAACAGCCAACAGTGTTGACTGTTGTCGACTGGATCATATATTTATTTTTGTACCACCCAAAATATAAAAAGCACTCTACTTCTCAAAAACATCAAAAACCCTTTTTTAAAATAAAAATTATAAAGTAACCTGCCTTGTGTAATAGGTTCTCACATTTTACCTAGGCAAGCTTTGTCTTAAAAATGTTTGAACAGCCGCATATTTTCAAAATATGGGAGCTGCTTAAGGTAAGTCACCGGTGGCTGAAACTTTGAAAATTGTCCAAACCAATCTATTAGATTATTAACTTCAAGGTTACACAGTATGAAACTGCCAATAGCAGTACCCTATGGGGGCTATGGCCCAATGCCTAGACGTCCCTATTTTCTCATCTTAATGATGTGACTAGTCTAGCCATGGAGACTTGACATGTAACAATGCTACCATGCTTTGTCACATTTAACCATGGCCCACCTGATTCCAATAGAAGGTTGTGACATAGGCCTATCTGTCACTTCTCAAGGGGTTGCTGGAAAAAGAGCAACTTAATTGCCTCGTCAAACATATTCCAATATCCTCATCCTCTATACTCTATACCCTGGCACAATGTAAAAGTGAAACATGACAATACAGATTTGTTTGCACTCCCTGTACATGTGAGATACCTCTATTATCATACCCTATAGGATAATAGACGATAACATGTTGGTTATCATCCTCCCTAGACAAATCTGTATGCACTTTTAAGCTTACGTAAAAAAACATTTATACTTCAGTATAATGTTTTATACTTGCAGTTGCCGTTACTGTTATACAAGACGTCAACCCATTATTTGGACCAAGGGCTGGAGGAACGAAAGTTACGGTGTCTGGAATCCATTTGGACCCAGAAGATGAACCAAACGTTCTCTTTAATGACACTGTTTGCACGTTGAAAAATAGGTAAATAATTTTCTGAAAAGCTCAAAATCTCTGTATCATTATGTGGAATTTTCTCTAGAATAACGTTAACTAGTAAATTGCAGGGTAAATGGTCACAAACTATATTATAGAGCACTTCAAACGTCACTGAACATTTTTGTCAGTATTGCTATACTTATAGATATTGACTTTGCTAAAGCCTATATTCCACCAGGAGATGGTTCTGACGACCTAAAATGTGATTGTATCCAAATTGAAGAATATTTCAGGAACCCATGCATGCTACATATTTTCTGAAAGAGAATTCAGAACCCTTTCCAAAGATATATAGCATGTCTATATAATCAACTCTGTTTCCTGAGGTAAAACCGAATAGTCATGAGTCTGCTAGGCGCTCAAACAAGGACTGTGAACCGTCAACCATTTTATGTGGTCATTCCACCCTGTATCCCAGAGTGCTTTGCAGCCGCTGGTTTATGGCAAGAGGGGGCCATAAAGAGCCAAAAGTAACATCACCATCAAAGGTTTTACCTATATTATAGATAGACTATACAATGGAAATAATCCTGCCATAATATGCAAATTCTTAACTGACCAGTGAGGCCCATCGGCTCTGTGTAAGTGTAAGGACCTAATATGTTAGAGGTAAGTCGGTCATTAGAGGACTAGCTCCTTGACTGCAGATGGACCGGAATCGACACTGCAGTGGGGCTGGACACCTCACCTATTTGTGATCCCCCAGTGGCAGTGACTGGCCATAGGGTATCAAAGGTTTAGGGCGACTGGCTGTT
The DNA here is from genome assembly GCA_936440205.1 of Lepidonotus clava. Lineage (NCBI taxonomy): Eukaryota > Metazoa > Annelida > Polychaeta > Phyllodocida > Polynoidae > Lepidonotus > Lepidonotus clava. The sequence goes on from OW387138.1 coordinate 16,385,204, forward strand.
GTGTGTATGGCCCTATCCATTGGACCATGTATGTATGGCCCTGTCTGTTGGACCATGCACTTTAAAAGAAACTGTGATCCTGCCTCAGTAACAGTGTCAGGGTATGGTCTTGAACTTCTCATAGATACAATAATTATTACCACCCTTGATATCACCCTGGCAGTTAATCAGGGTGTAAAGCAATCAATAACCAAACAATCAACAATTGCAACTCTACTTTCATTGTTTCAGGACCGATTCACAGATCATCTGTCAGACTGGACCTGTGGCCCAGAGTGTGGTGGAGACCACTACTACTGTGTCCGTCCAGTGGTCAAGGACTGGACGAAGACTGGACACTAACAAGACCTTCATGTACCTTCCTGACCCAACAGTGTCCGACGTCTTCCCCCTACAGTCCCTACTCTCGTGAGTTATTTTCTTAATTTCTATTTCTCTATTTAGATATGTATTTATGATTATTAAAAGTACTTGGCCCTATCATGTTGGATTTGAAATTGCAATGACATTGTCTCTATATCTTCTGAGAATGTTATTTAATATACTAGGAATGCATAGTCCAAGGAACATTGAAATGCAGTATAGTAGGGGCCCTTGCATACATCTTTTTGGAAATACTTGTTAATTCATAACACCTTTTCCCCCTTTTCCCCCCTTTACATCAGTATGACCCAAGGGTCTTGTAATGACAATGGACCATTATTCTGAAACCTCAAGGTCCACAGATTTAGATTTACATGGGTTTTGAAAAATTGCCTATTTTAGGAACAAGGGCCCTCCAATACAACGTTTACCTGTGAGAAGCCCATTAGACTACACCTGGATTAAGAGTCTGCGCACTGAACCTGCGATAGACGCCTTCATTTCTGTCTTTTAGACTAGGCCCATATGCATCCATATCACGATAAACTAGTTCAGGTCTATACCGTTAGCAGGGGGCCACACCAATGGAAAAGGTCTATATTTGATACACTATGGAAAGACAGAAACTATGAGAAAAAAGGTCCCTTATAATTTGTTTTATCTTAGTCTAAAGATCTTCAATGTATTGTTCCCGAAAGATATAGACTAGATTGAAAACATATTGTGAAGACCTTAATATTATTATACCTTAGGGTGATACAAGTTCAGTAGTTAAGAGTTTAACACAGGACGATACAAACCTGGGTGAAAACCAGCCGTATCGCCCTGCAGGGCGGTACAGAAAGTTTTTATTTTTCTATAATTCATGAAAAAAATGAAATCATTAAGAAATAAAAATTCAAACATATGCATTATCTGTACAATGTACCTACCTACATTTTACTGCTCAATGTTTGTGGATTTGATGGATATCAAAAGAGTTATATGAAAAATATAAAAGAAATGTGCAGCATCACAGTCCCACCATCATTGATTACTGTGCATCCTTCCTTGGGAGCTCAGATCTAACAGAAAAGGTATAATAAATCCATAACCAACCTCAAAGGGAGTACTCGGGCAGTTATCACCCCTCGCCGAGACCCCGATATCAGCCCTTGGCTGGCCCTTCAGGCCCTGGCCTCGGGCTGATATCGGGGTCCCATCTTGGGGTGATAACCACCCTCATACTCCCTTCTCGGTTTGTTATATGTATGTAGATACTTGGGATTCAAATACGACTTTATATAAATCCGGGATCTCTACAGATTAATTCGACTTACAAAAATGTTGTTCATCTTCTTTCCATACACCTTGTAGGGGCGGGACTAACATCACTGTGATCGGTGAGAACCTGGATTCGGTGGCCCAGCCTCTACTTGAGATCATCGTCACCTCCCAATCTCTCAACTACATGGAAACCTTTTTAGCTGTAAGTAATACATTATTAGGGAGGCAACACCGACGCATCTTGATATGTCAGCGTATCTCTAAACTTTCAGGCCTTCTACAGAACTTCATCTAAAGGGTGTCAGAAATTTAAATCTTCATCTTGTAACTACTAGTGAATGATAGTACATCCAAGATGAAATATGTTGTAAATGTTTCATAATAGCTAAGATAAGATCTAGACATACGTTACGTTTACGTTAGGTGGTTCATTGGGGTTGCTTAACCTCCCTAAGAAGAAATATTCTCTAACGATTCAATGATAGTAATATTGAAAAATGTGTTTCTTTTGGTAAAGGAGTAATAGTATTTTGTAATTACAAATAGGAAAAAAGAATGAATAAACTAATGAAGATAAATACTTGTCACACTTGTTGTTTGGTGAAAAGAAAACGTAACGTCTGTCATCTGAGCATGAGGACTACAGTGTTTCTTTGGAGAAAAAGGTGTCACATGCATGATGTATCTTATATGTGTGTGTTTATAATTATTGTATGTGTGTGCAAGCGTGTGTGTTTGTATACAAATGATAATATCCCAGTGTGTCATACCATGCCTATTGGTAGCAGTGGCTGGTGGTGCCCCCTATGATATAAGTTAATTGCACTGTTGGTGGGGGTTTCCTTGGCCAGCTCTCTCTAGATGCATTAAGGACCAAAGATCCCCACTCATTACCATGTTAAAATGAATTAGAATAAAACAATTAACGTTGAAATAATTAACTATTATTTTATACCAAGAATAATATATATATATATGAATAGATACATTTATTTATATAAAATTAATGCGTAAATATTAATATGTTTTATATTATTTATAGATATGTATGTATTAACGCGTATGCGAATATAAAAATTAATATAAAAATGATTAGATGAGTAAATAAAATTGTATATTCATGTATGAGAATCTATATCACTATACATAATCATGAATATTTCATACAAGTTAATACCATAATTATCAAAATATCTGTATTGTAATACCTAATCATATATCATATCAACACAGGTATGCATATACATGTATTATGGTCATATCTGTATTCATACTGATATTGTTTTTTATTTTCCTATTATAGCCGTGTGCACAAGTAAATGAGACAAACCTGCAGTGCCTGACTCCTACCCTCGACCTCCCCCAGTCCGTAGTAGATATCATCACAAGTGCTGGATTCACAGTAGAGTCCAGAAAGAGAAGAAAACGCCAGGCCGATGAAATACAACCGATTAATAATGTCACCGACGTAACATTTATGATGTCGGTCATTCTGGATAACGCCATGCCAGAAAACAGTCAAAACCTGCAAGTCAACGTCTATGCAAATCCACGCGTTGAAGAGTTTCCAGAGAATAAACTTTTTCGTCCATATTGGCCAATCGAAGATAAGACGTTTGATATTAAGGTTGGTCGGATTGTTTGTTTAATGTATCTATTTCGATGTTATAATCTGATAATAGGTTGTTCCTTACTCATTGCTTGGATTTTGTTTGATAGAAACGAAAGAGCTTTGCAGGGGAAGTTTAGATAATAGTTGTCGTTAATATTCGACCAGAAATCGTTGTTCTTTACCAAATTGATAATAAATAGAAAGCAAGAACTTTTAAAAATATATAACTACTTGAAAAAGATTTAACATTGATCTTCAGGGAAACTCAATAATATATCTCCAAAACAGAAAAGGCTCAAACCAACTTAAAGTATTCAATACATAGGGAGAATTTCTCCTTGACTGAACTCCAAGCAGTTTGTCTTTTACATTTAGTTCTGTAAGTCTAGAAATAATATGTAACTATCTTTTTTGGTCACCAGGGGTCACAGCTGGGGTCAGCGCCCATGTCGGACGTGGTGGTTACTGTAGGGGCGGGGACATGTTCTGAGCTGAAGGTAGTCGGAACCAACCTACTGGAGTGTGCCCTGACCAACAAACGCCCTCCTCCAGGGCCTAACGACGACGGCAACCTGCTCCTGGTACAGGTAAGGTCTATGGGCGTTTTTCTTAAAGGGAGCCAAAACCAACATAACTGGCAAAATTTTCAAAACTTAGGTAAGTACAGAAATATGTTAGATGAGTCTAATTAAGGTCAGTGGTATTAGCTGTGAAAACTAGCTCAAACCCAAGTAGAATTCCATGAGAGATGGTAATATTTCCATGCTGATCCACATTAATTAATTTGAGCAAGGGAAACGTGTTTTTAACGATTTTCTACTAGATTTCTTGGTTTAGATTTTAACATGGGCCAGAAGTAGTCTCAAGGAATAGATTTCCATTGTTATTTGAGTTTGGAAAATGTTGTTGAATTCATTGGTTTTGGCTCCCTTTAAGGTTTGAGTGGTTGGCTTTGACATTTTTCTTGCAATTCTAAGGACTTCTGACCTTTGCAATTAAGCAGTGTATTTGTATGATTTATTCTTGATCAGCTTGAATAAACTTGTGGATATCTGTGAGGTAAAGAAGCGTTCTTTATGGTCTACCGGGGGCTAAAGGGTTAGCAGAATTACCAAGTTAATTATGAGGCTACACTTTTCATCACATTAAAAACCTTACTTCACTTTATTCTAATGTTCTTTTCTATCATTGTTTTAATCCATGTATCTTTTTTAAATACTATCCTATAGATATGATTGAACTCTATTTGAACTCACAGAACGATCTTTTGTGTATGAGATGTAGAACAAATTAAAAACGAGATCAACCAATACCTTGATTTTGTTTATTGCGATAACATACGTTATGTTTTCTTTCAACATCAGGTCAGCATTGGGAAGAATCTTGTTTTTGACGTGGGTAAACTGGAGTTCCGGGAGACAATTTTCGATCATCAACCTACCAAAATAGGTAAGAAGACGTTGCATAATTTGCCATCTAATTGTAATGTACTATAAAGATTGGCTTCGGAAACATAATCTTATTTTATGTCACTGAATCGAGTCTTCTCAGCTGTACCTTTGATGCTTTTGTGTCCAAATAATACTATGTATGTAATAAACAATTTTTTTCAAGTAATAATAAAAAAAAAAAAATTCTTATTGGAGAAAAATAACACTAATTTGTGTCCAAATAATGTTTTATTTCTTTCTCAAATACTTAAATGTATATAAAAGAGACCTTGATCAGCGGCGGTTGTATTATAATTAAAGTAGCTTCAAAACTGAAATTTAATGTCCCTCATAAAAATGTTACACATCAAAAGCAAGATATTGTTTTTCTCTACCCAATGCTATAAGGTTTGTATAAATCTACCTCGAATCCAAAAATATATCAATTCAAAACCAAATTTATTTTACTTATTATTTATCGATCTTTATCTTATTTTTTTTCAATCTTAATTTTATTTTCAAATCATATATATTTTCTCATTGCCTACAGGTATCATTGTGGGACTCATCCTCGTCGTACTTCTCATCATAGCCATCATAGTATTTGTCAAACTGCGGAGGCGGGGCGTTTCCACCAGGAACCAACCAGGCCTATTTGCCCGCAGAACTCGCAGTAGAAACAGTGAGCCTCTAGGCTTCTTTGGCCGTCGGGAGGACGCCTATGGCAGAACCCATAGGTCAGTGCCATCAGAGTACTCAGATGACCCCTCCTCCAGTTTTGCCAGGGCTGCCTCTAGGAGGCTAGGATTCCACAGCAGGTCCATAGTGGATGGGAGTCAAAGACCTGATTTTGACTTTTTGCTCAGGAGGTAACGACTGCTACTGACCCTGGAGGACAGGGTGATTGTTGGTTGGTTGGTTGGTTATTGGTTGCTTTATGCCCAATCGAATCAATGAGAAGGTAGAGTCATGCTACTACACTTTTACCGAGGCAGGTGTACTTTAATGTGCATGGTCCCATAGTCAAGGCCATACTCACAACAGCCGATGGCCCTCCAGGGACCTTTGATAACCCAGTTGTTGCCATTGGGAGAAATGCAGAGAGGTGTAGCAGCCCTGCCTGGCCCAGGATCGAACCCGGGACCACCCACACTCCAGGCTAACACTCTAGCCACTTCACTGCCCTGCATGCCCAGGGTGATTGTACTTTGTATATATGTAAATATCATTTATACCATTAGTTCCAAATATCAATCCCAAATGTAGCATGTGAATGGCATGTAGCCTGCTATATGAATTGTAAATACTTGAGATACTATAAATACTTAAATACTAAATTTGTTGTAGTCATTGTGGAAACCTAGGTAAAGCCATGAAGGTTTTAATGAATACACAAATTATATATACACACGTACGTATTTACATATAATATATATGTATGTGTATGTGTATGTTTATGTATCTAGTTCTTCAATGGAAAATTATTTTTCACAATTCCAGCAAACGTTATTATTACAATACTTATCATTAGTTTGCAGGAAAAGTCTTTCTATCTATATTGATTATACATTAGACTCGTTACCAAAATTGTAATATTATTGTGAACTACTGTAAACTTGCAGTTACTTTCTACAGTATTTTATGAACAATAGGTGGATCCCACAACCCTCCGTTGGTGCTATTCAATTGTATTAGCTATTATCTAGATATTCATTGTACATACATCATTATCATTACTTCCATCATCTATTGTAAAAAGATATTAGAAAATGTTTCCAACTTAGGAGATCATGACACATTGATACAGCCTACATAATCTGACAGTAAGTTGTAAATACAGAAATCTGATCAAACATGTGCAAAACGTCATGTATGATCTAAGATTATCATCTTCTAGATGTCCTTATGTAAATACATTTCTTTGTTAAATCATATAATAATGTGACTTGAAGCATCATTAGATATCATATCATATCATATCATATTGTTGTTAGAATATAGTATATAATATCATATTTAGATTGAAATGTATCTTGATATCTTAATATATTGAATAGAATAAAATGAATCTATCTTGAACAGGACCCCTATACAACATTGTGTCCCTCCCTTAGGTCTCTTTATCAGAAGAGTGGCAGCAGTGGTTAGAAACTAGACTTTTGTTTATTACCAGACATTCTATATTTCTTTCTTTTAAAGATATGTGACCTGATCCTGATCATTTTCAGTGGCTGGCTGTGTGCTATTTAGCCCTACATATTGATCTGTAAAAGAGACAGTTAGCCAGCTTTTTTCTTCTAAGAATTATGTAATTAGAAAAGTTAGATGTTTCTTATAGAAATCTTTGGTAAAGGTACCATTACAGTTTCCAACCCTCCAGGTGAAAAATTAAACGGTGAATTTCAAAATCCATTTGAGTATTCAGTATTGACACAATAAAGAGAATTCTGAGAGAATATAGGAAGATAGTTATGGCACATCAAACTTATCTATTGTTTTACCTGATCCTAAGTTTCCTGAATGAAAAATTACATAGAGGGAATGGGGATTTATCAGCAATGCATATGTCTTATTGAGTCTGTGATATTGAAAGTTGTCTAATTGAACGATTGTGATAGCTTATATCAATATTATTAATGCACATATCTTTGTTACGATACATATCTATCTAATGAGGCATTGTTGTTTCTTAGACATGCACTCAGATGGGCAACTTATTCTCCTGAAATAAATGAGTAAATGTTAACGTCTTAAATGCTAGTAACAATTTATCGCACTTCATCCAAAAAGCAGAAACATCATCATTTTACCTAATGTATATGATGATACCACAGGTTTCCAGCTGAAACATTTACCTATATGGGTTATTTCTAGGTTGAAAAAGTCATGCATAGGCCCATCTAGGCCTAATTATGTAAATAGCTAGACCCTATATCTCAATTGAAAAAAATATACATTTTTTTCTGGCTGTTAGAGGTTGTTCACTATCCTAACATAAGAAATATGCAGCTGAACATTTCATAGTGTGCTCCTGGGAGTTGTTTCTTTTTCAAGGCTCCATTTCCAGGTGTCTCTACTTAATGTTTCACAATGTTCAGATATTTCAACTCTTATAAATGCGGGCATTAAAAACAACTGCTGTACAAATACATTATCTAGTCCTGTTTGTGCAATTGTGTTTTGTAAATAGGTACACAAGACTGGAAGTTGTAATAAAAATTACCTTTATATACATCAAACTCAAACTCTTTCTGTCTCCAAACCTTAAGGTTCTCTTACCCAACACTAGGGGGCGTGTCAGTGCCTTCAATTATAGTTATATTGTCTTTCAAAGCACAGTTTTTCTGAACCCATAGAGTTTTGAAGATGAACTTCATTATTTCCATTCAAAGTCCTATGTTGATACCAGACTTGTTTACAGTAAACACCTACTATTGAATCAAATATCTCTGGCACAAGCTATATGATCATAATTATAATCTTTCATAATAGTTAGCAACATATAAGCTCAGTAGATATGTAAGTATATTTCATTCGTTCCCTAGTCTACATTTCCTATGTGTGTTTAATTTGTGTAACAGTAATGATGCTAAAATAATCCGGTAATGATATAACTGCAATACTTTCAACTATATGTGGGCAGTTGATCATATCTATTCATTTATACACGTTTTAAACAATTACACTTGCGTGCCATCGAAATAAGTTATGATTCTATTATCACGCTATTTATAATGAGATATAATAGAAACAATAAATTTTGTCAACAAAAGAACAATGCCTTGTATAATTTGATGAAAGGTATTGATTAAGCTCAGTTTGATATAAAACCTGATCCCTATGGTCAACATTAAACATACTTATATAGATATATTTAAACAACGCCTCTGCTCAATTTCTCCAGACAAACTCTATGGATTTTTCTAAGCTCTAAACATGTTCTAAGAATAATACAGTCAGACTCGATATTTGACCACGTATCTCACTTATGCTAAAACTTTTCCCCTTTTCAACGTGGCAAGGTGAATGCCGGTGGCTTGTGATTGATATGACATTTACCTTGTCATGCTTGACCTCAAGTTGACCCCATCAGCCACTTAAACTTCGGAAATGGGTATTTTCATTGGCTGACTTGGCGACTAGACGACACAAAGTCAACTGTCGTGGACAATGATATAATGCTGTGGCGGACGTTTCTTCACTTGAAACAGATGGACCCAAACTATCCAGAATACTCTGGTCTCTTGGGTAATATAATTAAGAGAAGTTAAAATATAATTAACTTTAGACATTACGGTAGATGATTAAATGGCTACGTCAGGCTTTTAAGTTATCCCTCTGCAGCAGGCTGTTACCCTGTGAAGCAGGCTTTTCTCCTCTGCAGCAGGTTATTACCCTCTGCAGCAGGCTGTTACCCACTACAGCAAGTTGTTACCCTCTGCAGCAAGTTGTTACCCTCTACAGCAAGTTATTACCCTCTAAAGCAAGTTATTACCCTCTACAGCAAGTTGTTACCATCTGCAGCAAGTTGTTACCCTCTACAGCAAGTTATTACCCTCTACAGCAAGTTGTTACCCTCTGCAGCAAGTTGTTACCCTCTGCAGCAAGTTGTTACCCTCTGCAGCAGGCTGTTACCCTCTACAGCAAGTTGTTACCCTCTGCAGCAAGTTGTTACCCTCTGCAGCAAGTTGTTACCCTTTACAGCAAGTTATTACCCTCTGCAGCAGGCTGTTACCCTCTGCAACAGGCTTTTCCCTCTGCAGCAATCTGTTACCCTCTGCATCAGGCTGTAAGCCTCTGCATCAGGCTATTACCCTCTACATCAGGCTGTAAGCCTCTGCATCAGGCTGTTACCCTCTACAGCAGGCTATTATCCATTTCAGCAGGCTGTTACCAACTGCAGCAGGCTGTTACCGATTTCAGCAGGCTCTTATCCTCTGCAGCAGGCTGTTATCTTCTGCAGCAGGCATTTGCCCTTTGCAGCAGGCTGTTACCCACTGCAGTAGACTATTACCCATTTCAGCAGGCTGTTACCAACTTCAGCAGGCTGTTACCCTCTGCAGCAGGTTGTTACCCTCTGCAGCAGGCTATTACCCTATTCAGCAGGCTGTTACCCTCTGCAGCAGGATGTCACCCTGTGCAGCAGAATGTCACCCTCTGCAGCAGGTTGTTACCCTATTCAGCAGGCTGTTACTCTCTGCAGCAGGATGTCACCCTCTCCAGCAGGCTGTTACCCACTGCATCAGGCTCTTACCCTATTCAGCAGGATGTCACCCTCTCCAGCAGGCTGTTACCCACTGCATCAGACTGTTACCTTATTCAGCAGGTTGTTATCCTCTACAGCAGGCTGTTACCCTCTGCAGCAGACTTTTCCCTCTGCAGCAATACGTTACCCTCTGCAGCAGGCTGTAAGCCTCTGCATCAGGCTGTTACCCTATTCAGCAGACTGTTACCCTCTGCACCAGGCTGTTACCCTCTGCAGCAGGTTGTTGCTCTCTACAGCAGGCTGTTGCTCTCTACAGCAGGCTGTTACCCACTGCAGCAGGCTGCTGCTCTCTACAGCAGGCTGTTACCCTCTGCAGCAGGCTTTTCCCTCTGCAGCAATCTGTTACCCTCTGCAGCAGGCTCTAAGCCTCTGCATCAGGCTGTTACCCTCTGCATCAGACTGTTACCCTCTGCATCAGGCTGTTACCCTCTGCAACAGGCTGTAAGCCTCTGCATCAGACTGTTACCCTCTGCAACAGGCTGTTACCCATTTCAGCAACTGTTACCTAATTCAGCAGGCTGTTACTGTGTGCAGCAGGCTGTTACTGTGTCCCTATACGCTGCAGGCTGTTTCCCTCTGCAGCAGGCTGTAAGCCTCTGCATCAGGCTGTTACCCTCTGCGGCAGGCTGTTACCCTCTGTGGCAGGCTGTTACCCTCTGCGGCAGGCTGTTACCCTCTGCAGCAGGCTGTTACCGTCTGCAGCAGGCTGATACCCTCTGTGGCAGACTTTTACTCCCTGCAGCAGGATGTTACCCATTGCAGCAGGATGTTACCTTCTGCAGCAGGCTGTTGCCCTCTGCAGCAGGCTGTTATCCTCTGCAGCAGGCTGTTACCCTGTGCAGCAGGCTGTTACCCTCTACATCAGGCTGTTGCCCTCTGCAACTGGCTGTTATCCTCTGAAGCAGGCTATTACCCTCTGCAGCAGGCTGTTACCCTCTGCAACATGCTGTTACCCTCTACATCAGGTTGTTACCCTCTGCAACTGGCTGTTATCCTCTTCAGCAAGCTGTCACTCTCTGCAGTAGGCTGTAAGCCTCTGCATCAGGCTGTTACCCTGTGCAGCAGGTTGTTACCCTATTCATCAGGCTGTTACCCTCTGCAGCAGGCTGTTACATATCTTTCGCAGGCTATCCCCCTCTGCAGCAGGCTGTGCTACTATACAGCAGTCTGTTTACCTGCATGAAAAGGCTGTTTCTCCTTTAACACATAACCTCTTTAAAGACCACCCTATGATGTCTGAAAAGCCTATTGCAAGCGAACGTCCGCCCTAGCACTTAACCATTCAGAAAAGTTTACAATGGGGTCTGACGGGAGGGTTAAAATCACTGACTGCTCATCCTTCAACATGAGGTGATCCTGTCAGGGAGTCAGTTTACCTGAAACCATCCATGAGTTCAGCAGAGCGTGTGAAATCGGCCTCCTCCGTCCATCTGCCATGCTCCAAATACCGCCCTTACGGCCTATAAGTTAATCCAATGTTATACCAAATGGAAACAGTCGAAATATTATATATGATGTATATATGAAAGGAGATACTCTATCTTAATTAAACAATAAGAAAGACGTCCATTGAAAAATCAAAATAATTTATGTAAGCAGTTATAAGTGGTTCACAGAAAGAAAACTTGAGTTAAATTATCTTTGGCCCATTGCCCAATAGAATTCCATTGTGAGGATCAAATTAAGATAGCATAACGAACTTTTGCTTAACAGGGAAATGTTTCGTTGTTACGAAATTTTCGTTGTTACGAAAATAGTAAAAATCTCTGGTTCTAATGAATGAAATTGAATTCTGTTAATTGATATAAAAAAGGAAAAAAATCGAAAAAAAATCAATAAACGTTACAGCTCAATGAGGGCAATCTAAACCTAGAAAAAAAATTGTTGCAAAACGATCTTTGTTCCGAAAATATTTGCAAATAATTCATTATTGAACAACGAAATGTTTCACTAATAATATTATTTTCGTTGCTAGGTAACCCATTGTGCAACGGACCACTTGTGATACAAAGTCTTTTTGTGTTATGCATCCTCATGATTATGTCACTAAGTTTACGATTTATTGCTTGACCTGATGAGGAGTTGGTTTTTCGGAATGTGGGGCACTGATATCAACAGTAACCCCTGCACTTGTGTGTCTTTATGTTGTCCTATATATGACCTTGGAACAGAGATATCCAAAACTTAGCTTAAACTATGAATATTTTCAAAGTTTCCTTCCTTATAGAAAAATAACTTGACGCTTCTTGTATATACATAGTCTGTGCCATGAAACCTTAAAGTCGCAGTTGAGGTTAGTTGTCTTTTCTAAAAAGGAAACATTTCCTTTTAAACATAGGCCTAGTTATGAAAATGATTATCATGTTACTTCTAGGCAATTTTTATAATTGCGTTTCAATGCCATTCTGGTACTCATGTTTCCCCGGAAAGCATGTGACTTTATCATAACATTGCAGCAACGTTCTGTTTGGTTCTGTACTGGTTCTTGTTACGTTATTTTGATGGCTTCCAATAACGTTGCTGCAACATACTCTTGTGACGGGTCACTGTGACGCTATTATACTATTCTGGTTACGTTCTTCAACCTAATCACGATGTTCTTATAACGTTCTGTTTTGGTTTCGTCCTAACCTCACTAAAAAATAATGTTGTAATAACATTCTGATTTGGTGAGGTTTCAACCTCACCATCAATAACGTAATTGTTATGTGCCATCTTAGTAAGTAACAGACTGACTAAAAAAGTATGGTTGCAGAACATTTCTGTTTCGTCGCAGCTTGGCTGGGTTGTGACTGTTCATTCGGTCCCCTGTAGCTGTGGTGTATAATGTCTGCTCTTACCATCACCCCCACACCTTAACCTGTGTGACTTGTGTGCACCTTTGAAATCTGATCAGATGGGAGCATTTATTGAGATCCTTTAACCCTTTAGACCCCACATATTTCAATTTTGAATTGCTTGATTTCCCCAGGATTTCCATGGTTTTCCCTATAGAGTTCCCTAAATGTCTTTTAATTGAATATATTCAAAGGATGACCCATCCCTGTCAATTAACGTTATAGCACTGGGGTCTGTAGCAAAGGAAAGGGAATTCAATCAGCTTTCTTACAATATATCACCCATTTATATGCATTAAAAATGCATGATACTATTCTCTTTGGAATAATTTGTAAAAATTATGGAAAAATTTACGTTTTTCCAGGCGGCTACGGCAGGATTGAGGAAACTACCTACGGGCAGCTATAGCCGGATTGGGGTCTAAAGGGAAGCCTTTCAAGTTTCAGATGCACTCTCAAGACAAAAATAGGTTATTCCCAACTGATTTTTTTTTTTTTTAAAAAGAGATCACAAACTTGTTTGCCCATTGTGCAGTAAATGACCTAGCGAAAGACAACCCTTCTGACCAGAGGTAAAGTTCCCAATCTTCTCGGTCAGAACATCAACCCAAAGATGTAAAGTTCTAGTTTATAAACCCAGTTCCTATCACTTTACGACCCCTACCACCCTTTTTCACCTAGTCACCCTTTATTTGTACAACCTATCGTAAACAGTTTGTCATGCAACACAAGTATTATACCCTTTACAGACTAGCCTCAAAATTCGCTTAAACTGACAACTCAATACAGGCATGACGCGCATTCTGGGGCTAGTCTGTAAGGGATATTAGGCTAGGGTACATATTCAACTCCCCCCACATCCAATCATACCATTTAATTCAACCCCTCCACATACGATACAGTATAGTCAGCGGCCAGTCAGGAATAAAAGAAATGTGTGAAATTTGTCACTATAACGTATAAGGCTCGCATTCATAGACTAACAACGACTTTAGATTTTCAGTTATTAGCTACATGAGTCTGGTTCCCAGACTGTTAGGACACTAAGTCTAATTTAGTCAGAAAGGGCACTCAGTCACAAAAGTTTGTGACTTAGGGTCAATATGTGACTTACAGCCACCTCAAGTCCCTAAGTCACAAATAAAACCTTAAGTGGTAAAGACACTAAGTCACGAATTGTCATAATCGATCTTAACCTTTCACTGCCAGATATGAAATATTGCCCAAAATACAAAAAATAGTGCATGAATTCCCTAAAACTTAAATTTAGTTTAGATTCTTCAGATGAAAAGCTTTTTTCAATAACTTTGCTAAAAACGTTCCAAATGTTGGCACTGTGCCAGTAAGGCAAATTTCTCACGAGGAGTAATTGTTCGTACTATCGTACTTTGCAGGTTACCATGGCAAACAATATTCATAAAATAACAATCACACTCTTTATAAAAATAACATGAAAACATTATCTTTTTTGTGCAAAAGACAGTTTGTGATTATCATTAATGAAAAAAAGGTACATCAAATTAAAAATCATGTCATTTACATAAGTTCATAAAATATTGTTAAACAATCATTTACATAAGTTCACCCATTTTTTATGAGTTTTTGATTAGTATGGCAAATTCAAATGTAAATACATTGTTTATTGTTTCTTGAATCACAATTCTAACATTTTTAGGTGGCTTGATAGTCCCATGTTCAAATACATGTATCTCTGGTTCTAATTGGAATATCTGAAAAATTCTTTCAGATTCTGAAAGCATAATTTGCTTTCTCTCAATGGTGTTCCTATGGGATTTTACTATAGGGCCCCATATGAGGCCTCTGGCAGTGAACAGCAACCAGATGGACAGGTTGGTTATGGCCCATTTCACTGGTTCTTGGTGAGACCTGCAGAAAGTTCAGTATGTAGACAGCAACATGCGAAAGGACATCATTTTAGAAGAAGTTGGGTAACAAATTCAATATATCACAATGTATTTAGAAATATACTTAGGAAAATACATAGTAAATAGATATAACTTTTTGAAAATGAGCCATTAATGAGACAGTATGAGTTCATATGTGACAACCTAATTCAATTGTTCAGTTGGTACTTAATGTAATTAAGAGTCAATTTTGTGATTTAGTGCCTTGGCATGGCACTAGATCTTAAATAAATTTTGTGATATAAGGCCTTTGTGGGATAGGGTCATGAGGGTGGCACTAAGTCACAAAGACTGATAATAATTTATAAACCTCCATTAGATGCCTCTAATGGAGGTTTTCAAATGTTGAGCTTTAAGAACTCAAGTTCCCTCTGATGACAACCGTGAAGTCCCAATATGTAAGAGTTGAAGGAATTTTCAAAGGATTTCGCTTTTACCCTCTGTTTTACCCTCTGCCGGGGTTTTGTTTTGAAAAAACCCCCGAAGTCTCTATAGTTATAAGTTATATAGTTATAAGTGGTTGTTTTAATGAAAAGAACCCAGATAAGGTTATTTGTATTTGGAATATCGTAGCATCAAACTGATCAGCTCCCCTATATTCAGTTATGCAGTTTATTTGCTCCACTTAAAGGGGGATTTATGTATTGGGTCGAAATTATAGCTTAAAAGTGAACAATTCCCGAATATGCGGTCCAATCGTAATTTGGAAGCAGAAGTACCTGTAGAACGACAAATTTACAGTGAGTTCTACTGAGAACCCTGCTGAGAAATCGATTTCTTCGGTGATGCTTAAGCGTGTTACTTATTTATATTGTGATATTTTATTTGTTTTCTTTAACATAACCAGATGAAAAATATTCATATCATGAAAGGGAACGTTAAACAGGTCGAGGCACAAGAAGATAAAAGTACGAAAGATCTATCATGTCAGTAACGCATAATGCTTTGCTAGATAACTGGCTTTTTAGAGACTTGATCCCTAGTCAATCTTAGAAATATGAACGTCTCTACAATGTTGTATGTGTATGTGTGCGTGTGTGTGTGTCTCTTTGTAAGTTCGTTTGTCTGTTTTTCGTGCATTTGTGTGTGGCTGTATGTGTGTATACCTTGTGCAGACGTGGTCAGGTGATCACTTTTTGGTGATCACCATGTGGTGATATATATATATATATATATATATATATATATATACATCGATCATGACCATGTACGTAGGTTTGAAATAAATCCGAAATTCTAAATTCTAAATGATGACTTTGATAATCATTGATTAAGCTTGTTTTAAGTGGATGTGGCATGAACATTTGTTTAAAGGGCCTCACAATTATCAATTTAAATAAAAACCAATATGGCGGCCAGCCCAGTTTGTTAAATGTGACGTCATCTGTACAACATCTATATATTATGTGTATACGTGTGCCCGCGTGTGCATGTACAAATAACCGGTCAGTATTCAAAGACCTATTGGAATATATAAGCAGTCCTTTGAAAAACCCACTTACTCAAGTAATAACCTGCCGTTACCTTACGCAATACAAGATTGCAATCATGCTGTGAAGTACTCAGGCATTTTGAGGTTGGAACCCAACCAACCATGGTGATATAAATACTCCAGCCACCTGTTCAATAATACTATGGCCCAGGAGGGACCCGATTCAGCCAATAATGGAAACCTACAAACCGGATCTTTAAGCATCATACTAACTAGGCGATTTTGACCAGATTCGGCCGATTCACTGGTGCTAAAACTGGCCGATCTACTGAAGAGTCAGCCAATTTTAGTGCCGACTGGTATCAAACACACACATTTCAATATTATGGTATACTTACAGGCAGTCATAGGAATTGGCCGATTCTCCAAGTTGCCCGTTGCCGGTAAAATCGCCTAGTGGGTATGGGGCTTTAGCGTTTATACCCGAACTAGTTTTAAAGCAATTCTAGAAATTGATCTATTTTATGGATATCGAAAACAAACAAAAACTAGAATGTTCAGATTTATGTTTCCGTGCATAAGTAATGTAATATTGGGGAAGATATTATACTGCATACTGGATCCATACACAATGGTATAACATAAAAACAAAGAATAGGGTGGGACCTGCCTAGTTAGTATAGTTGAACTTCAGGTAGGTAAAACGCAGACATGCTAATGGCTTGGATCAATCGATATGTAAGCCGAGCAAGGCCAGCGTCATTATTCACAATATTATATATACATACATGCAATGGCTATGCAATATTTATCGCCTGTTTCTATCTGGCATAATTATAAGATACAACCTGTTTCCACTGGCGGTTTGCACCTCAATACACGCAGCTCAGTGCCGCACCCAATGTGTATGTGTATATGTGTGTGTGTGTGTGTGTGTGTGTATGCATGTGTGTGTGTGTGTGTGTGTGTGTATGCGTGTGCGTGTGAGGAGTGTGTGTCTGAGTGGGGGGGGGGGGGGGGGGGTATCGGAGTGTGTCTGGAACCCCTCAATTTTTCAGAGGTCAAGTCACTGTTAGCAAATGTTAGCGGTTGTCGGTCATGACCCCCCAAAGAGACTTGGACACTATTCAGATTCGTTTGGAACTCCGCCAGATTTTCTCGGAACCCCTAAGGTTTTGGCGGTTGGGTACAGCCCTAGCTAACGCTTACCATTCACAATGCATTGTCCATTCTTCCAGTGCCTCTGCCAAATTAAGAATATGGAAAATGCACCGAGATGGCACAGGGTGTCCCTGTATTCCCTTTTCATTTGCGAATACACAATAGCCCTGCAGGTATTTTTCCCAGGGCAGGTAGATCGTACCCGTCTCTATCCCAATTCCCATCTGCCCATTTAAAGGTAGAAACCACACCTAGATAGTAGAGGGGCGGCACTGGACTCTTATGAGCCTAAAGCCCCATACCCACTAGGCAATTTTACCGGCGACGGGCGACGGGCAACTGGGAGAATCGGATGATTCTTAAGGTCACCTGTAATGAAGTATAGCATATTGGAATGTACAGGTTTAATCTGGATCACCGGTAAAGTCGGCCGATTTTCCTGGTAAAATCAGCCGATTTTAGTGCCAATGAGTCGGCCGACTCAGCTAAAATTGCTTAGTGGGTATGAGGCTTAAAACAAAATGGGCATGTATGGGTATATGTATCATGTTAATCACACAGACACAGACACACCATCACACACACACACCTAATCCCAGTGCTGAAGTATTCATGCATGCACAACTATACAACTGTACAGCCATACAGGTATCTTTCATTTTGGTAGGTAGTACCCCCTTCCTACACGAATTCCCACCTGCCAGTTACCCCTCATTAACCCATTCACAAGTGCCAGCTGCATTTGGCAGATGGTCTCATAAAATATCGGCAATTTTCACCAGCCGTCAGTGGTTCTCCTAGCATGCTTCTAGCCCCCTTCAACCTTAACATTACTTCTCCCCGAATCTCCCAAACATAAACTCCCACCCTCCACAGCTTAAACATTGCCTCTCCTCCCCGACTTTCCCAAACATAAACTCCCACCCTCCACAGCTTTAACATTGCCTCTCCTCCCCGACTTTCCCAAACATAAACTCCCACCCTCCACAGCTTTAACATTGCCTCTCTTCCCCGACTTTCCCAAACATCAACTCCCACCCTCCACAACTTTAACATTGCCTCTCCCCTAGTCTCCCAAACATTCACCCCTCACCTCCAAAAGTTTGACATAAACCCTCTACAACTTTCACATTGGGTATCTCTTCCCCCAATCCCAAACATCAAGTCAGTGGCGGATCCAGCTTTTTTCAAAAAGGTGGGGACACGCTTAAAGAAATACATTAAAAAAACTATATTTGGCCAAAAAAAGGAGGGTGTGCGCGCCCCTGCGCCCCCCTCTAAATCCGCCACAGCAACTTCCATACCTCCAAAACTTTAACATTACCTCTCCTCTCCCCCCCCCCCCTCCCAAGCATCAACTCCCCACCTCCACAATTTCAACGTTACCTCTCCTCTCCCCCTCCCGCTCACCTAAACGTCAGCTCCCAACCACCATAACTTAAACATTAATTCTCCCCCTACTCTCCCGAACACAACCAATCCTCCACGTACAACCAGCATAAACCCGTCACACTACTTGGATCTGTTCCAGCCTATAGGATCCGCTTGACAGCACTCCCCCCTCCCCTTCACTCACTACCATGCACACACATAAACCACTCACTATTCCCCTGTGGCTGGAGCATGCATGCAGCGCGTATGGCGACCACTGCTACTACCTTTTGCTAACGGGCCAACTTTACTAAACGGGCGCCGCAACCCCAGTAGGTATCACATGTGGCCTCAAGAGTACAGGTGAGAGACAGGTGCCAACACCCACTGGAGGAGGCTCATCCCTCTACCTGGATTTACCTGGGAAATCCCCCTCCTACTGGATTACCTCTGGGTGCATGGAATCTCCATCGTTACCTTCCCTCTGTTTTATAGGATCGTTATTGTAATATACAGAGGAAGAAGCGGACGTAGTTATAACAAGCATGGCATCGGAGATGACGCAAGACCACAATCAAGTACGTATTGGCATAGTTTTTTTTATACATTTGAAATAGAAATGATAGGGAATTGGGGGAATGGGAAAGGTAGGCGCCGGGACTCACAATCCCATATTTGACATTCAATGGGGACCAAAATCCAATAGATTGGATCAATGGAACGTGCATTTGACCGAATTTGTGTGCATAATATGTGATTATACCCCCCCTTCCCGCTGCTTTCAAACCATACTTCCTACCGTTAGTCGACATAGACGTCCTCCTTATATTGCATGCAACCAAATTGCTTTAGGTAACAACGGCTGGAGTACAATTAACTATGCAATGGCAAAATCGATATCAGCTTATCAGCCTTTCAGGTGTATTTTACTCAGTGAAAAGAAGGCAGAATGGGCTGCGAGGGGGCAGATCCAGAGGCGGAGTCCAGGAGTCCTGACCCCTCTCCCCTGTTGGTGGACCCCTAAAATGCAAAATGAGGGGGAAATGCTGTGTGTATACATGAATGCAAATGCGTGCCATTTTAGTACTTAGCCTATATGCTGACCCAACACCTTTTGTAAATCCTGTATCCGTCCCTGCGCTGGCATTTACATACACTGCGTTAGGATGATGCAATGCGCTGTGTTTGTATGTACAAAACCGGATTTTTGATGTTTAACTTCAACCAACCGTTTTGGAGGATAGGTGGGTATAGGGGTAGGGTGGGAGTTAGGTGGGGGTAGGAGTCGTATGTCAAAGGTTAGTAGGTTTCCTGGAACGCTGATAACAAAAACTAATACTGGTATCTTTTACCAATAGTATACCACAAAGGTATATGATAATAAAGGCGTTGAATGTTTACTTCATTTGTCAATGTCAAAACAGTGCCGGGGCTAGTTATATTTTTTGTTGAGGAGTGAGAGGATCCTGGTTTGTTTTTAGCCAAGAATTATATGTTATTTTGGCAGGTGGATCGTTATACGAACACTGCTGTCGTATTTACATAGGGGTAACACTTTTTTTAACAAAGAGCAGTGCTCATTTTAATCTTCACAATAAACATATAAGTCTTCCTTCTGCTCCGAAAAAGGGGTAAAACTTAGTCATAGTGTTGCTCTGTATACATTACAGAAGGTCTAGGTGATGCGATACACTCTGTTTATGAATACAAAACCAGATTTCTCATGGTTGGTGCTTGCCAATGGTGTGCTTGCCAATAGTGTGCAAAGAAGGGCAATAGGTCCGTGTGTTTTTAAGTGGAGGTAGGGGAAGGGTTTAAGGCCAGGATTATTCATTGCATAATCTATGTATTTTGTGAGAGGGTGTTTGTTTTTCGTCAATGAGCAATGCAGCCAAATTTACACATGGTGTTAAGTATAGACACCAGTGGTGAGAGCGTGAATTGGGGGACTCAAGGCCAGGATATATTTATGTACACTGTATACCTAATAGTAATTTCACTACATATAGCTATTTGAAAACACTCTCTATTGATATGCAACCAGTGAAATAAATTCTTGCACTTGGTTCATTCATTTGGCAATGTCATTTCGGTGAATTGAAAGTTTGCCATGTGAAATATTCCACTTACCTTGAATCTCTAGTGCTTGGTTTATTCATTTGGCAACGCTCGTGTATGTGAATTGAAAGTTTGTCATGTGAAATCTTCCACTTGAAAAAGGATGTATTAAAGCTAGTGATCCACGTTGCGACATTTCCTAAACCGACGAAAAAAGTAAGAGCAAACCGATTTTAGGACCGATTTATTTTTGTCGGTTCAGAATCGGTTGGCCAATTAAACCTATTGGTCCTAGAATCGGTCCAGAATCGGTCCAGAATCGGTCACCAACCCATGATCCACAGTGAAGTTGATTCTGGACCGATTCTGGACCGATTCTAGGACCGACACAATAAAATTAATAGGAAAACAGTGAAAATAAAATCGGTTGACAAAATTATCAAAATTTAGGAAATATTTTAATATATTATGTCTACATATGATCAGTAGGACCACAAATATATATTATTTAATCTGTTTGATTAATAATAAGTAAAATAGTAAAATACTTGTTGAAAAGCATTAAAAATTATATCATGTGAAAGGGAATTCATTTTCATATCTTTTGGTAACATTTTCGTTCTATTATTTCCAAAAATTATTGAAATAACCTAGGAAATTCATAGTTATATTAAAATCGGTTCAAAATCGGTTCATATCGGTTGGAAATCGGTTCAAAATTATTAAACAGGTTTAATAATTTTGTCGGGCCGTCGTCGGTTGGAAATCGGTTGGAAATCGGTTTGAAAAAAATATGTCGGTTGGAAATCGGTTGGAAAAAATCGGTTGACATGATCCACGTTGCGATATTTTTCAAAGTGGACCGATTCTGGACCGATTCTGGACCGATTTTGGACCGATTCTGGACCGATTCTGGACATAGAAAATATTTTGCATATCGGTCCAAAATCGGTTCAATTTTGTCGCAACGTGGATCACCGCCTTTACTAGAATATTTGCCCCTTTCAATGGGAGGTGAGTACGTCACATAGTAAGAAGTACTACAGGGGGGCGTCCGAGGGTGGCTGTATGACCCATAGGGGATCGTCACATGGGTCGTACAGCCACCCCATGGGTCGTACAGCCACCTGAGGACGACCCCAAAGGTACTTATTATGTTTATCACCCAAGCATTATTCAAAATATGTGAAAATACATGTAAAGAAGGAGGCCACAGTGAGCAGTGCGTACGGCTTGGCAATACGCCCTGACCACAATATGCCCCGCTCGCCGGCCGTGCGGGTGATAAATCTACCGACAACCTCATGTAGCCAGCTGTTTCTAGGCCCTAATAGTATTCAGTCAGGAACATGAATCTAAAAATAGGGTTCAGAATAAAGGTCAAATAGACGTGTTGCATGCTGTCAACCTTGAACTAGTTTTTGAATACACATATGTTCTAGAATGAGGCTAATGAGTTCCATATTCTAGGGATACTCCAGGCACTTTGGTAGGATTTATGATGTAAACAGACTGGTAAAGTATGATCTGGAAATGGGGTGTACTGAACTGAACTCGATTCATATATTATATTTCATTTCTTTTGTTACTTTTTCTTATGTCACATAAATATATTACAAATTGATCAACTGGATGACCATGTGTGTAATGAGTGTAAAGTTGAAAATTCGATTAAAAAACAGTTGTTTTTAGGTCCAATAAAATTTACACATCAACAGTTTTGACAGTTTTGGGATTGGCCCCAGTAATGTTATTTTTGTCTGACCTGAAGCTTAAGGTTATACCACAGTACTGGTCCGATCAGCAGTTGAGTTAAGTTGGGATGGGTGTTTGTGCCATAAATGCTTAAACCCAACATCTTTGCGTTTTCTTCAAGGAAACAAACCTGCTTGCCATTCAGACTATTGAGAACCCAGTTTGACATAATATAATTTTGTCGTATAAATTATGTTATTTAATATCAACTATTGCTCAATGTCTATGACGCCAGGACAATTTTAGCCCAAAAATATGTTAATTAGTTGGCATTTTGTTGCATCCTGGAAGACCAGCTTAACCTGTCTTTATGGGTGGTTCAAGAGGTCACATTCCAGGGCATGATACTCCTTCTAGTTTAAGCCTCTGGCCGCCTATCTGACAATATCTGCCTGCGTATGTACTCCCCAATCCGGCCCTAGCCGCCTGCGGAAAAACTTCCGATTTTTCATATTTTACAATTAGAATCCACCGAGGGGATTTACTCAAAATCAAGCTCTTACATGAAAAAGATTATGCTATATGAAGATTTCTTGGGAAAACTGGGAATATTATGGGTAAATAGAGCATGATTTGTATACAAACTGTAGGGTCTAAAATTCTAATTAGAATTAAGCAATACTGTGAAATCCTAGCACATTTTTTCAGGGTTTATTCCCCAAAGAAATTCATTGAAAAAAATAAACTAAGGCCATAAATTAAACCGCAACAGAAAATTGCTATAGCTTGACCACTCGACTCATAATATCCTACTGTCGATTGAAATATAAGATACAGCTTTTTTAAGTGACAACATCAATTAAATAATTAAATTAATTCAGTCATAAGCTCTAATACTATGTTAAAGCAAAACTTCATTTTTAAGAGAATAACTTTCTGATATCTTTAGTTACCGAGGCAGGGATTTACTGCATTATGTTTTACCTCCAACCCCAATGGTTCGCCTTAAATTAGCTGGACTTGTTACAATGTGACATACTAAAATCCGGCAGCAGTACTATACGGTTTGATTATTTGCCTTGCCAAGCCGGTCCATTCTGGTTAACTCCAGTCCCAATATGATGCATGGATGGGTGTCCCTCTCCCAACACAATGTATCCAGACACTAACGTTTCGGGGAAAATATCCTTGTTCAGCTTTTCTCTTTTTTTTTCTGGTTTATATTTTCTCCAGTTTCAACCGGTTGGTTATAAAGGCGATATGCTTATATATGTGGTAGCTCCTTTGCATCATTTTAACATTAGTGCTTCATGTTATAGTATGAATGTACTTCACATATCTTTTGAAACGTTTAATGGATACACCTACATACACAATTTTCACATTTGGTAAAATACCAAATTGATTCGAAAAAGATGGCATATACGTATATCTATAGAGAGAGAGATGCTGTGCAGATGACGTCAAATCTCCCAAAATGTGTTGTCCGCAATATTGGTGATCAATTTATTTTCATAATTATTCATAATTCTGAAATATTCAGAACAAGTATTCATGGCTCATTTTCTTCAAACTAATTCAATCAATGACAATCAAGATAATTACCATTCAGAATTATGAATTTCAGATTTATTTCATATCCTCATGGTCATGATCACCACATGATCATCACCAAAAAAGTGATCACGTGACCAAGTCTGCACAAGGTCTATACTTCACTAATCTGCCCCTAACAGAACATACTTAAGAGGCCAACTGTTATGTAACATTTTCATTTACAACCAAGTTGGATGATTACAGAGTAGCTGACTATTAATAACTTGATTAGTAGCTTGACTATTTCAAGACGTGTGATTAGACTGTTTTTAGTTTCTGAACATAATACATAGAATATCAATAGGAGGAGAGGAACATTTAACTGGTATTTCAATCAAATTTATTTGTTCCAATATCCCTCCTGGTATTATAAATACGTTTTCTTTTCTTATCTAAAAGTGCTTCAGATTGGGAGTTACAACTAGAAATAAGTCACTAATGGCGTTTTGGATATAGGCTCACCGCATTTAACATGAATGTAACTGTTATAAATTATGTAAATAACTAATTGATCAATAAAATAGGTGCATAATTCAAATATTTTCCTTGAATAATTCATTATCGCGATCTATGTCATAATTTGTTCAATTTTGTTGAAAGATCTTGTATGGACGGTAAACAAAAAAGAACAAAAATGGAGGTCGACAGCGACAGTTTGGACTTTCGATCAGAGCTTCCTTGGTATTAATGGCATTCAACAAAAGTTTTCGATAATCTTTTGATGATTTTTGAGGGCTTTCGATGTATTTTCAGCGTAAAGTAAATATGGTTTCAAACTTGCATTAAGATTCCTCTGTCTGTTTATTGTATACAGCAAAGAGTCACTCTAAATATATTCATTATTCAATGAGCAGCCTAGGGAAGTTTTGATAGGGAGGGGAAATACATGCTTGCATGAGGACACAGGTGCGGGCCACCTGTCAGCATGGCGCTATCATACAATTAATTGATGGCCATTTAAATCTATTAATTTTCATAATATTCGCCATTGACTATAGTGAACTCTGTTGGGCCAAATGAAAACAATGCTAAAAATAAACCATGTTCTCAATGAGGCAACAAGATGAGAGCACTATAGGTTTGTTGCTGACTGGTGGAGTTAGCCACAAAAAAATGCTGGGCATCAAAAGTTGTTGCTAAGCAACAACATCGTTAGTTAATTACTGCATTGATATGCAATTACATCAAGAGCAACAATTGTACCAAAACAAGTTTTGTGGTGAGGTAGTGACCCCATGCTGGCAGCCAATTAAACCCATATATCACTTGTGATTTGCAGGGAAGAATAAATCATGTTTGGTATGTTTTGTCACCCATGTTGCTGTGTATTTCATTGTTGCCCTGGTTAGTCGCCAAGTGGCCGTGTTGCTAGCTCCCATTATAACTGGCTGTCATCGCCTCTATCATCCCCCAAAACAACCTTAAACATGCGAAGGATATATATATATACAGGTACAAATTAGCAGAATACTCGTGTCTAGTTTACTACTTTGTTGACCCGAAATAGTGGCATCCTTGTCACCATTTTCCACATTTTCTGACTATAGATATTCATTACCTTGTGAGGAACAGGCTTCAGGAGCTGTTTATGGTTTGATGTGCTGCCAATTATAACCATATTTCTACATCACCCATCTCCATATCCTCACCCGTTTCTATATCTTCTAATCCAAAGTGTTACTTTTTATTTTTAAAGCATAACCATGTATAGGGGGTTGAAAACAATGTTTTTGTCAAATAACAGTTTCTCATAGTATTTGCAGAAAACTCTGATTTGACTAATGCAGTGCGTCAATCTACAGTTCATAAACTTTCAAACAGCATTCAGATGGTACCAGCTGCAGCTTTGGGTCAATTCACATAGACGCAAATGCTCCTTTTATGCGCATACAAACCAAATTAGGATGAATTATCGATATAATTTCGAGGAATCTATAACCCTCTTCAAGCATCATGTTGTGTTTTTACAGAATGATATGGAGGTCACTCCTGTTCTTTAAATAATCTGAAATCAAGGAAGAGGGTCTGCCTGATTTCAGATGTATTTGTATTGAATCATTAATTTTCTAGCCGCAGTGGTGAAGATAGAATGGTATCCTAGCGTCCACATCTGACTGGCTCAGATAGCGTGAATTAATTCACCCCTTTTGTGATCATTACTTTTAAAAAGCTAACATGCACTTTGAGTCTCTGCAAGAGAATATTTTAATTATGTACAGTGTACTTTATACTACCTCTGTCCTATATTTCACACGCTTAGACAAAGGCTAAAATATGATAAATTATGGTTTCATTTGTCAGTAAAAAAAATGAAAGAAAAGTCAATTTTAAATGTACTGTTAAAGCCAGTTGGACGTTGACAAAATATTAATATCACATCATGTTATATTTACGCATTTTCCAGTCTTCCACGGTCTAGTTGAAACATCACTATGATTATATATAAACTTGACATGGTTGAATATGTACCCTTCCAGCAGGAAAAACAACCTCATCCTGATGTAAAGAGAATTATCTAATGCCATCATAATTGGTTATGGCGAAAAACTATTACAAGCTCCATGCACGTACTTGAAATAACTATCAAGTATTGCTACCCGTACCCGGATATCCTATGGTAGTTTGGAAAAATGGTTCTGATGTTCGCGTGAGAAAGTGGGGAACGTTTGTATAATGAACCAGCTTTAAGATACAAACCGCTATACATGTATGTCATTCAGATAGTAGTCTAAATGTATTGTCCAATATATTTGGCTTCAATGGAAGTTAACCAAAATTAATAGGCGTTCAGAATTAAGGTTTAGTTCTACCCTTTGAGTTATAGTGTTCACCCGTATGTTTGTAACAAGTGTTCTAAAGAAATTAATTACGCCTTTATATACATTTGTTCCCTTTAAACACCAGTATAAAGGCCTAGGTATAAGGGTCGGGTCTGGGTGGAGGTTGGTTGGGGTTAGATCTGTCAAAATAGATTAAATTTACGTATGCTCTTGACTAAGTAACTGTGTATTACTTGCAACCTCCCTTGTTAGGGCCCCGTCTATCCTGACCGTGATCTATGATCTTATCGAATGAGCCAAAAGATCACACCTAAAGATTTCTATAAGTATAGACGTTGTGCCGATGACGTCACACAGCCCACAAATGGACTGGATGCCATATTGGTGATCAAATTGAAACTATTACTAATTAATGTTAAAAAGCATCTAGAAAAGAATTGATACTACATCCATCTTAAAGGATTCCATTAAGTCATGATAACCTATTTTCATCACTTGAAATTCATGGATTCGCTATATTTCTGATTGCCACATGGTCATGATGAGCACATGATGATCACCAAAAAGTGGTCACGTAACCACATCTGCACAAGGTCTAAAGGGCTATATACAATATAAATCAACGCTAGGCCAATTCATAATCTAGATTAATGGATGCAGCTTATGCCTATAAGGATGACATGTCATTGATAATTTTTGATATGTATTCTTTAGATATCAACTACTTTGCCAACATAGGCATTCCAGTAATAAGAAGAATGTGTTATGTAGGAACCAACCTGTTCCAATCGCAATGATTATATTTCAACACGTCAGTGGAATGCTTCATCCTAGGCAGAAATAGATCTAGATCCCCACTCAATAGCAACTAGGATGTATTCAATTTTTCAACGATCTCTTTTTATTTATTTTAGATTGACATTTTTTCAAAATAATCTATAATTAGTCCCACAAGAGCTTTGCTCTATCGGAAGCGATTGTTCCATAAGCTTGCCCATGTGTTAACGTTTTAGTATTTACTATTAGGATGTGTCTCCTGAAAAGTAGAGTTTCTACTGATACTGTTTGCATGCATTACACTGACCCTCGATTAGTATGTTATATTGAAATGGACATATTTGATATGAATCGGCAGGTGCGGATCCAGGAGGGGGGTCCAGGGGGTCCTGATGGCCCCCCCCCCCTTTTTTTTTTTTGATGGGCACTTGAGCTTGCCAAACAGAAACAAGTGTTGTGCGCATGTGCGCGAATGCTCATCATTTTACTACTTACCCTATATGCGGACCCCCCTTTTCGAAATCCTGTATCCGCCCCTGTAATTGGTGCTAAAGTCAGCAAAATATTTTAATAGAATCAGCCAGTTTTAGAGCTGATCAGTCGTCTGACATGGTCAAAATAACCTACAGTGGTATGGGACATAAGAGGAAAACCACAAAGAAGAATTCCTTTGCCCCCAATCCACCGGATTACACAAGATCTTAGACTTTATCCAATCAAATACCCTCACCATGTTGTTCTTCTGGGAACCTTATAATTAGCCAGGATGCCACATGAAAGAAGTAATTAATTGCAAGCAATTAGGGAATTGCTTATACTTGACCTACATCATAAGGTCTTTACTTGCAATGAATGTTTGATGTGGGTTTAGCCCACTTTAAGTCTGGCTTTATTTCTAGCTTTGCCAAATGAGAAATTATACAATTATATATGACCTTAAATGACATTGACAAAATTATTGATGTGCTTTCAGGTATACTTTTATATTCCTGTAGCATTTTGAAAGTATTGAAATTCATGAAATCCATCACTTCTGAATAATCTCCAGCTTTCTTTGAAAAGCTTTAATTATATTAGAATTTGGTTTGCATTCCTTTAAATCGTTAGTGTTTTTCTTGGCTTTTTTCTGCAGCACGTCTATTGACGTACGTGTACTTCTTCAGACATTTTTGATCGCCTTTTGGACCAAGAATAGGATGTTCTGAATATGCTGGTAAAAAGTGACACGCAATTTCTATATACCCGTATTCAGCTTAAAAGTCTTATTCCAATGACCCATGACGTGTCAAGAAAATGACAGACAGAGAGATAGCCGCATTGAAATAATCATAAGTATCTGTCATTATTTTTATTTCGTGTCTTTGGATCAGGAGACCTGGGGACGGGAAGGTGTCTATCAAAATAAAATAGACATCGATAAAACTTTATCATAAATGACAAGTCTTGCATTCTACTTGCTTTTAGATCTCAACTATTTTTTTGGATGGTTTTAAAATGTATGTCAATGAATAGATCCAGATCAATAATAAATTACTATTTCTAATAATCCTATTTTATCTTTGTCTAATTCTTGTTCTTCCTGCACAATTTTTTTAATGTTTTATGTTACCTTTTTGTGATAATAGTACTCAGGTGGCTAATGAATAAATGATCATTTTCTTTATTCAAAATTATAATGATACATTAGTTTTTAACCCTTTTCACCTGCCGGATGCCCTGAGGCATCGCCAGCCAAAACATACCAGATGCATTGAGGCATCTTTTCAAAGACATTTGTACCTCTTTTAAGAGGCCTAGTTTGTGGACTCGGTCCCTGGTAGAAAGTCCATGGAGTAATTAACAATAATTATACCAAGCAGCTTGCAACCAGAGTTATGCTACCAAGTTCCTACTTTAGTACCAAGTTGAAGTAGTTCTTATCTAATCCTGGGGATCATCGTTTCCACAGAATTATTGTTTGTGAAATCGTGCCAGTGACCTATGATGACCTCAGCATAACAATCTTTGCCTCTAAAACCTAGGATGATCATGGAACACATGCTTTACAGATCTGAAACCTTTAAATTGATACCTATGGAAAATACAGGCCGTATTCCATTATGCAGTTTGCTGGTGGTACCACGAAAAGATGCAAGCAAACTGCTGCAAACTTAATTGCCGAAGGGTACCCCAAGTTGGAATATAGGTACTCGCTAGACTTGTTCGTGGTGCTTGCTTGCAGCTAGCACTTGCTATTTGATATATATTTTCTATGGAATTCTTGTGGTTTCAAATACCATCATGTAACCACAAACTACTTTAAAATTGTATACTTATGCACAAGATGTAAATCATGAGAAAGGGCAGGTTCTGACCGTTATATCTGACATCAAATATCTGATGATACGATAAAGACGGTCTTTTAATTGCAGATATAGTAAGAAAATATATTCTCGAGGAGGGAGCTCAGTATACGTAATTATGGAGGAATTGCCAAAATACTTCCTGCATACTTGGTGCCAGTCTCAGTATAGACGTTGTGCAGACGTGGTCACGTGATCACTTTTTGGTGATCACCACGTGGTGATCATGACCACATGGCAAGGGAATAAATAGATATACATGAATTGTAAGTTATAATAATTGCAAAGCATTATTCGGTGAGACTATTTTTGAAAAAAGCGTATGCCAGATGCTTCAGAATTTTGAATAACAATGATTTTAAATTGATCACCAATATGGCTAGCCCATTATGGGCAGTTGTGACGTCATCTGCACAAGGTCTATAGTTGCAAACTGTCTGAATCAATTGAGTTAGACTGTGTCATACTTTCTGTCAACTCTGAAATTCCAACTACAAATCCGCTTCTCAAACAGAACCTCCCTCTTGTTAAACAAGTAGCCAATGGTTTCCATTTGATTCTGAGTTTCATAACCTACATACACTTGCAGTTTCTTTTGTGATGATGACGTTTGTTAAGTTGGAATTTAACGCCCACTCAGCAATATCTTTTAGCTATATCGGGACCACTCACGTTTTCTGACTTACGCAGTTCAATGATCGGATCTATAGGGGTGGAAACAAAGGCAAGGTGGGGTGGTGTAACAGGCACATACCAGTCTCGAACCCATTTCAGCCACATGCAAGGCAAGGCGCCTACCCACTAGACCATCCTGCCCCCTTCTGTCTTTATTTGTTTTTATCAAAAATGATAACATGATTATCATTAGGTTGGAGATATGCATAAAGATTTTTGAAAATAACGTCGCATTCTTGGCTGGGGTATATTGGATAACCAAAAAATATCTGTATGCATCCAATACAGATTATAATGTTGCAGCAATGGTCTGATTGGTTCTGTATTGGTTCTTGTTACGGACTTTGATGAGTCCCAATTACGTTGATGCAACCTACTGCTGTGACATCGCACTGTGACATTACAACATTCTGGTTACATTCTTCAACACAAACAGAAGGTTCTTATAACTTCTGTTATGGTTTGGTCTTAACCTCACCAAAAAGTAACATTATAATAACATTCTGATTCAGTGAGGTCTCAACCTCGCCATCAATAATGTAACTGTTACGTCCCACCTTATTCAGTAACAGACTCACCAAAAAAGTATGGTTGCCGAATGGTTCTTTTAGATCGCAAAGTGGCAGGGACAATATCAGATTCCAAAGATAAAGAATCCTTTGCAGGATGCTGCATTGAAAAAGTCAACTCTCTCTGACAGGTGTGTATTTGCACACAGTGTCTTTTTCTTTTTGTTGGTTCTGATCTAGAGAACTATAGAAGTGTTTGCTATGGTCATCATTCACACATTCGCTCCCTTTTAACTGTAGGTAAATTCAATGTTTGTCGACACATTGCAAGTCACTTCTGTTCTATGATATGTGTCGTTGTTATTAACATACAACAGAGATTCAGATTTGATATTATTTATTGAAACGTATATCCAAAAGTGAATAAGAGAGACAAAGCAGTTCACTTTATATTCTCTCTATTGTCTAGTTAAAAACAGTAGACAGATAAATAACAAAAGGAGTTTGAAGCATTGGTCTATCTTTAAATGATAACTGTATAGGTACTGTAATGAAGGTACCCTCATGATGTACCGCTATTGGACGGTGTTTATATTTGGCATAATGGTGGCAGGATGATGTATCTAATATTTCAAAGTTAGCGCCATCATGAGATGTAAACGAGTAGTCTTTATGTGATGTGCGTCAACAAAGTCGCTTTTCCGCGCATAGGTCCATATTTCTAAGAAATAACCATTTCAACTAAATAAAAAGTTAAAATCGGATTACGCTAACGCTTAAGGGTTTCCTGGAACCACTCCTTTAGTAAGTAGCGTGCCAAAGACAATACACAAACACACGCACGTATATATATCTATACAGGCTTTTGCGTGAAGTAATATGGATACCCAAAAATGTATATAGTTAATATAAACCATATGACACAATGTACTTGTAGGGCAGCCATAATCATAGTTTGGGACGGGAGAGGGGCTATCATCACAAAAGGCCTATATATATAGTTTAAGAACAGATTTTATCTAAAATATATTCAGAAAAGACACCTTAATCTCTGTAATTTTGGACAAGCAACCATATGAAGTTATGAGAACATTTCTTTTGGAAATATTCCAGTTACATCTGAAAGATGTTTCCCATTTGAGGTACCTCCGCCCCTCTACTGTTAAAGCTGTTATGTTGGGGATCTGTAATAAATACCCTGTGACCCCATCTCCCCTCCTGACCCCAAGATTACCCCATTAAGATATAAATTTCAACTGTCCATGAGGTCATAGGAAACTTGTAAGGTGCCTAACAAGTTATGCCCATATAACCAGATAAACCATTCTTGATTGCGGCAGGCCCCAAGGCCCCAAGCAGTTCAGAGTTGTGGGTGCATAACATTATCTTGATTGGCTAATTGGATGATTATGCTATTAACTGGTCTAGAAATCATAATTCTTTCCCAGACAAAGTAATGTGCGGACAAGACATGCTAATTGTGGCACAATTAAAGTACTTAAAGTAAGGGTCCGCTGGCGGTACTCAGATAGGTTACAGAAAGTTTGACGCCTTATTTATAGTGCAATCGTCTATAAAGCGCAAATGTATCAACATACATTCATAAACATATAATTGCATGTATATACATATATATATATATATATATATATATACATACATATATATATATATATATATAATTGCACTATATGTATCATAATGTTATAAAGTTAAGAAGTATTTATCTGTAAATGGCCGGGAACAATATAACCAGCTGACTACTTTGAAAAATTGACATTCAGACAGTTCATTAAGTGCTTCTGAATCAAATGAGGTGTCAGCTCCCTGTGTTGATTCAAGCGTGACCTATAGGTGTAAGCAGTCCCAGTAGCAGTGTCCTTATTTGATCTTATAACAACCCAACCAACAGACAGGCATTTCAGGTGTGCCCCCCGTTCCCTCCAAGCAGATCACTCCACTACTGCTAAAGCCTATATTCATCTATGCGATTCTATCTACAGGTAATATTGAGATTCGTGACTTTTTTTACCCAATAGTTTGGCACGAGACTATACATTCTACATATCATTTGAAAGAGAATCAAAAACCCTTTCTTATGGTACATAGCATGTCTATGTTTAACCTCTATTCCTGGCGATTTCTGAAATAGGGAGTAAAATCCTACAGAATCATTTGAAAGACAATCAACAACCCGTTCTGATGGTATATAACATGTTTATGTTTAACCTCTATTTCCACTGGCGATTTCTAAAATCGGGAGAAATATCGGCTAGTGTAAAACAGCCTTAAGGAGATTGGTAAATCCCCCCCCCCCCTCACTTTAACCACACACTGGTTGGCAAGTACTACTGGGATAATCAATACATAACAAAGAGGTGGCCTTGACAGGGTTCACTAAGTGCAACAAGCCTAGTTCCTGCTGCGACAATACACAACAAGTGCGCAACAAAAAGGGTAACGTTTGTTGCTTTTGTGTCCGACGTTTATTGATTAGCTGACATGCATTCTTTAGTCTGGTGTTTATGATTTTTTTCATGTTGCTATTTATCATCCCTTCTCATATATATTCAAGGTTCATTCAATGAGTGTGAATACATTTTATATACAAAAATGATCCATGTAATGAACAAACATGCCATGTGAATTACAAAATACCATATATAATGCCCTTTACGATTTCTCAGTTAATATATTCACTGTTAAAAAGGTGTTTAGAAATTAAACATGTTTAGGGTCTAAACATGTTTAAAGCCTAAACACGTGTATTTTCTAAACATGTTTTGGATTACAGATGTTTATTATCTAAACACATGGGATCCCACATGTTTAAAACCTAAACATTAAACACCTAAACATGTTGAATGTCTAAACACTTGAACCTAAACATGTTGAATATCTAAACACTTGAACCTAAACATCATAAATTTCTAAACATGTTTAGGGTCTAAACATGTTGTCAAACTGGTTACAAGAAAGTGTTTAGGAAAGTGTTTAGGTTCTAAACACTTGTTTTTACAGTATAATTATAGAAATACATGTAATTATTTTTCTATCGCATTTTTAACACTGTTGATATCGTATGACAAAGGGACAGTGGTTAAATCAGGGTTCCAGGAAGGTCCCCCCTCTGGAAAGGTGCGTTGATTGAACCCCCTGGACATTCCATCTTGGATCCGCACCCTCTTGGATCCGCCGCCCCCCCCCCCCCGACCGTAGGATTATACCAGGAAAATTGACTAGTTATAATCATATTACCTAACAGCAGGACTATATTTATAGTTTTTCTGCGTTGCGGCGTTCCCAGACATACTTTCCTGTCTGCACTTGCAATTGCCGGGTAGCTTAAATTGTGCACTGACTGAATTAATCCATTGTCATTATGTAATTCCATGAGTAACATTGCTTACTCTTAGAACCAGTTAAGTCGATGCTGGAATAGCAGTAACATGCACCAACATGATAGAAACTGATTTCTTGGGAAATCTATGTTCTATCGATCGTGTCTTCTTGCTATTAATCAAGTTTCCTTAATAATCCCGTGTTTTATTCATTCCTTTTACATGTTTTTGTGAACATTATAGCACACAATGATAATCCATGATGAGCATAAGGGAAAAAGGCGATATCTTTGTGTGTATGTTTAGCTCAACGAAGGAAAAAGCTGAAAAGAAAAATGTAAATCGAACTTTTCAGAAAGAGATGAATATGAGCAAAATAACCTGCCAGAACGATATATATTCATATCTCTAATAAGTCCTCTCACTTAACGTAAAATACATTTTCCAGACCACTTTAAACTTAACTTAATCTGCCACATGTGCTCTGAAAGCCTACATATTTTTGCGCTGTTTAATCTTCGCGGATCTAGTGTAATTGGATAATGTTGCGCTATCTTAACCCTTACACTGCCAGAGGCCTCATATGGGGCCCTATAGTAAAATCCCATAGGAACACCATTAAAAGAATGCAAATTATGCTTTCAGAATCTGAAAGAATTTTTGAGATATTCCAATTAGAACCAGAGACACATGTATTTGAACATCGGACTATCAAGTCACCCAAAAATGTTAGAATTGCGATTTGAGAAACCATAAACAATGTATTTACATTTGAATTTGCCATACTAATCAAAAATCATGAAAAATGGTTGAATTTATGTAAATAACATGATTTTCAATTTGCTCTAACTTTTCTTTCATTTATGATAATCACAAACTGTCTTCTGCACAAAAAAAGATAAAGTTTTCATGTTATTTTTTATAAAGAGTGTCATAGCTATTTTATGAATTATCGGTTACCATGGTAACCTGCAAATTATGATAGTACAAACAATTACTCCACACAAGAAATTTGCCTTATTGGCACAGAGCCAACATTTGGAATGTTTATATCAAAATTATTGAAAAAAGCTTTTCATCTGAGGAATCTAAACTAAATTTGAGTTTTAGGGAATTTATGAACTAATTTTTGTATTTTGGGCAATATTTCAGTAAATATCAGTTACATTGTGATATATCTGGCAGTGAAAGGGTTAAATTCGCTTATTTATTGATAATTTCTCTTCAATCGATAACATTTTTCTCTTTTCACTCACATGATTATATTTTGCGCGCATGAACAGCAATGTGCGACATGCGCGAAAATATGTACAGCGCTAAAACTACAAAGCTCCTAGCATATACATTGTACTGAGATTGAGTATTTTTTTAGTGCGTTGTGTCCTCATTCCTTATTTGGGAGTCGCCCGGGTTAGTCCGACTCAGCCAGTAATAATCCCCACTGACTAGGTCCCCACGCTTGCTTTGTGTTTATTGGTCGATACTCAGGGAGTCAGAGAAATGGTTCTGTATATATTTGACAATCGACATAGTCAGCCAATCGCTTCAGACATGAGGGTGACTGTGCAGGAATAAACACTGCACCTGCATGGAGGCCTAAAGCATTGTGTGTTACACAAAGCTTAAAACAGTGTGGTTTATATATACCTAAAGCAACTACGTATACATTGAATATACCACCACACCTAGCATAGATGTCTATGCACCTAGTCACGGATATATTTTATATACTTTCCGACCTCACCGCTGCTGGATATATCCACGGAGGTTCTCTTGATATAATCCAAAAGGGTTGTTATTAAGATAAATAATACCAGGAGGTATTTTGGCAATAGTTACCTGGGATCTGACTGGATTGACTAAGAAGGTTTCCGCGCTGGAGGATCATGGCTCCCAACCTGGAGGGAGATCAGGATACCGATTGTAGGCCACAGGTGAGTCAGTCGATAACCCTGGAGTAGCTCAGGGTGAGGGTATAAATAGATATTTGTTTACATAGGGGAAAGGGAGGAACTATAATAAGGAGGGAAAATCAATGAACGCTTATTCAGGTTTTGTTATTGCACCCTTTCAAAAGTAAGTGATTAGGTCTCATTTCCAGGATTTTAATGGACACAGACTGCAGAGCTGCCTTTGTTATTCAACTGTTGAGTCGTAGAGAAACAAGAGTGGGAGTTATAGATAGACTCTGGATAGCAGGGAGGTATGAGTGACCTGACTGAGGTTAAATTCCCAACAGATGCGCGCATTCGTCTGTGTGCAGTTGTCTGTGTATGCTTGTGTGTACTTGTAGTCTTGTAAATATAGGTGTATCGTCTGGCAAGAGATACATGCAAAGAAAAGTTTACCGATATGGTCTTTACTTTCTGCGATACTTTCGATGCATTGCCAATAAGCCTGTCCCAAGTGTTGCATTTGATAGGGTTTAGACAAAATACACAAGGAAGGCCCTATTACACTATATAACTTGAATACCATCTTCTATAGCTCTAGAACTCTAGCATATAGCTTATAAAACAGTCTGTTGTAGTTCTTAAAACTGAGGCTAACTTACACAGCTAACTATCTTCGAGCACAACCCGTCTCCTGGCACATGATTGGCTTCATTATGCAACATCCATATTTGTACGTTTATTCAGATTCAATTTAACTATATAATTTTATACATGATATGAACTTTAAGATCGGAGCAAATGAATGATTACCTGGAGTAAGACCAAAGAGCTGTGCCCAGAGCAATCAGGGGTACGATATCATGAGTCAATTATTAGAAATGGTCTTGCTTTTACATAAACTTAATGATTAATGTGAGATATTGCCATAGGATCATTTTGTTACTATATTGGCGGCCAATTACACAGACACATGGGCACAGTTCAATCTATTTGTTAATTGCAATCGCTAAGTATTTGATATTTTTGTTGTTTTCATCGACAACTGATAAAAGACCATTCCACAGAATTAGAATAGCTTGAAAATTATATTAGCCCAAAGTCCAAGCAAAATAGAACGAAACATATCCCTGACATTCATGTTTTACATATTTTGAAACTTTTTGTATCGGGAGAACATAATAAAACCTCACCGTTTTTTTCTATTGTTGTTCCTTGATATTCAGAAAGGTAATTTCAACATTAGGAAAAATACACACCTATGTTTAGATTTGCTTTTCCACTTGAACACTTCCCATAAAATGGTTCTATTAAGGCCTACTCAGAAGGATTAACAGGGTTACTCTGTTCCAGAACATGTTTGATATTTATATAATGCTGGCCTATGGCATGAGGCCAACCCGATTTACAAAAGCTACCGTTTCAGATCACGAGACCCAAACGTGGCCTTGGTATAACAATGGCCAATTGCGTGACGTAATAATACCAGGGTTCTGTTGATCAAATCGTTCCAAGCCATTCACTCAGGAAAACAAGTATGATCATGTTTGATAGCAAGTGAGGCACATGCTCCAAATCTTTCAGGAAATTGCATCCAATCCCCAATTGGTCAAACAGTTCCATAAAAAAGACGATTACGTGGGTATATAAGGTATATCAATGCCCCCAACTCTTCAGGAAATTGCATCCTATTGATCATGATAATTGGTCAGGCAATTCTCACAAAAATGACGTGGGTATATTTGGGTTCTTTTGATCATGAACCAGTATTTCTGGGTTTGAGCCAAGCTTCCAAAATATTATATTTTAGATGACAGAATGATATATTCAAAACAAAAAGATACAACCTATCTATCAAAACCCCTATTTTTTTCACGCCCATCCTATATTTGGTACACATATGCCTATATATCATAAATAAGCCCCCATTGCATATCGGATGGTTTCTCTTTATCTATATGGTCGATTGTGAGTCAATCGCCTTAGGTTAAACGGAAAAATCAATAACACTCAAATACTTCCAAGAAACCTGCATTTATAAGCCAAAATTATAATGTGTTACATGTTGTATCGGGATGAAAATAATGCTGGTATATCAGTTAATAGATATCACAAAAGTATAGGATGACCCAAGCACCCATCGAAATGACTGTTATAACCACAATGTGTCACTGAATTGGACATAGCATGGGTTGTGTAATGGGTAGAATACGCGCATCAAGCATAGGCGGCCAGGATTTGCTTTTTGGTAGCTCAGCCAAAGGCCTTATTACACTGCACAACTTTGAGCTGCGACATTGGCGCAATACGATGATATTATGGAAAAATCGCAATTAGGATTGATAAAATTGTTAAGAATTGGGAATTTGGAGTATTTTACCTAAGTGTAAGACAGAATTCTGTCTCTGATATGTGTGATTTCTCTTTGACATCATCATATCACAGCTCATGCCGTGTAGTGTAATACCACCTTAACTTGTATGTAATCCCAGAGGCAGATCCAGAATTTCCAAAAGGAGGGGGTCAGCATGATATAGACTAAGTACTTAAAATGCATGTATTTGTTCACACACATGCAACATTTTACCCACATTCCCTAGTTTAGGGGTTCACCAAAAGGAGGGCGTCAGGACCCCGTGGACCCCCTTTTGGATCCGCCCCTGCTTCCTCCCCTCTCCTCTACATCCCCCTCTCCTACATTCCCCAAACCCACTCCTAGGTTTTAATGGGCACTGAGGCAGTTTTAGGGTTGGCAGGGCAATGAGGGCAGGTACAGAAACAGAACCCATACCTTTATCCTTGACTGGATCCCCTCCAACTCAACCCTACCCCTCCCCACCTCCCACCTCCCTGTCTTGGCAGAGAACACACAGGGCCCAGACTACCTGGCTCCCACATTATTAGAGGGGGCAGCAAGGATGGTGTCACAGGTCATTGATCAGTACCATATTTTCTGCCACCACAGGAGTTTATTTCAGACCTGAGGCATGAAATAATTATATCTTTTTTGGTTCCGTATTTGTATTTAAGAAGTAGGCACATGCACATAGGGCCTGCATCATCTGTAGGGCGTTCCAATGTAATCCTAAGACAATTAATCATCATATCTTAAATTTTATCATAAATTGATCCTAAGATATTTTGGTTCCAGTGTCATCCTTCCTTTGTACTAAGAAAAGAAACTCATTTACTAAGATAAGAAGTCCTCTTAAGATCTTAGTTCTTATATCTTGCCCAAAAGAGTAGCATTTTGTTTATTCCTTCAACCACCTGTATTGTATAATAAATGAATAACGCTAAATATATTTCAGATTTAACACTCAGTTATATGTATGTATGTATGTATGCATTTATTTATGTATGTATGTATGTATGTCTGTATGTATGTGTATGTGTGTATGTGTACGTATATGTGTGTGTGAACTTCACAAATGTTATTCTAACAATATCCTATTATTTTCCTCCAGGAGAGCGCGCCGTTGGCCGCCGACCCCCCTAACAACAATGTGTCCTCGGGGGACAAGGAGAAGGCCCTGCTGGAGGCCTCCTCCGGGGGGCAGGGGGGGCCCGCCCAGGAGGAGCGGGACGTCTGGGGGGGCAAGCTCGACTTCTTCATGTCGGCCCTGTCCTTTGCCGTGGGCATGGGCAACATGTGGCGGTTCCCCTATCTTTGTTATAGGAACGGCGGAGGTGAGAGTTTTATGTGGTTTACTTAATGTTAAAAAGCTAAAAATTATGTATTAATACTTAGATAAGTATTTCATTAGGCCATTTGCAATGAATATAAATCCCTAAGTCCATATTCCAAATATCAGATTTCCTGCCAATTTTGAACACTGACAAGGGAAAATAAAGGTAAAGGTTAACATTTTTATATATCATTAGACAAATTTGGTAATTCCGTCTTAAATTGCGTATAAGATATATGATACAAAATGGGCAACATCAAAATCATCCTGGAGAATACAGGCTTTAGTCCTAATGAAACACTCACATATGATCATCTCAGACAATATGCTGCATGGTTACACTAAGTGCAAATACTTTAAACATACTTTACAATACCACGTGCATATAATGATAAACTATATGAAATAGAAAAAGGAAATAATATTTATGTTATCATATGAATATATATCTAAATATAATCATTATTCCTATCATTTTAATGTCTATTACAGGTGCCTTCTTAATTCCCTACATCATTATGATGGTGTTCGCCGGTTTCCCCATGATGTTCCTGGAGTTCTGCTTTGGGCAGTACGGCCGGGATGGGATCGTCTCCATCTGGAAAGCCTGTCCCCTCTTTGAAGGTAAGTCATAAACTTATAGTGAATGTGTACAGTGTCATCCATCTCAGCTATCTGAATCCGTGTCATCAAAACAATCGACCAATGGCCAAACATAGCATTGAACATACACCAAAGAAATAGCTTTCTTAATTTTTTTTATCACACTTCTTTTATTAGCTTTTTTAACTGTTTTTTAATCAAATTTCTTTTATGGTCTTATGTGTTTTAATGAAACGATTAGATATTGGCGTAAATTAGTGTCTTTTCTTGTAGTGTGATGAAGCATAATCCGTCGAATGTCACATCATTTAAGTGAAATACACTATAGACATGGCAGGTTACTGTCTAGAACATTTAGATTATGTCAACATGTATTTTGGTTTAAGATATTGGTAAGAGGATGTCCCCAAGGAACTATTTCTTCTCAAAGTTTTGTCCTGCTGCTGTAGCTCGTATAATTAATTATTTGTACTTCGTGTATTGGCTAGGCATGTTCCTTATGTAGATCGACCCTCATATTTTGGATATTAGCTACAGCATGTTCCTCATGTAACTCCACCCTTGTGATTTATGTATTGGATCGAGCATGTTCCTCGTGTAATTCCACCCTTGTGTAACTCCACCCTCGTGTTTTATATGTTGGCTGGAGCATGTTCCTTGTGTAACTCCACCCTCAAGTATTGGCTGGAGCATGTTCCTCGTGTAACTCCACCCTTGTGTAACTCCACCCTCGTGTTTTATGTGTTGGCTGGAGCATGTTCCTTGTGTAACTCCACCCTCAAGTCTTAGGTATTGGCTAGAGCATGTTCCTCGTGTAACTCCCCCCTTGTGTTTTAGGTATTAGCTGGGGTATGTTCCTCGTGTAACTCTACCCTCATGTTTCAGTTTTAGGCTGGAGCATGTTCCTTGTGTAACTCCACTTTCGTGTTTTAGGTATTGGATGGAGCATGTTCCTTATATAACTCCACCCTCATAATTCAGGAATTGGCTGAAGCATGTTCCTCGTGCAACTCTACCCTTGTGTTTTAGGTATTGGCAGGAGCATGTTCCTTTTGTAACTCCAACCTCGTGTTTTAGGTATTGGCTGGAGCATGCTCCTTTTGTAACTCCAACCTCGTGTTTTAGGTATTGGCTGGAGCATGTTCCTCACGTAACTCTACCCTCGTGTTTTAGGTATTGGCTGGAGCATGTTCCTTGTGTAACTCCACCCTCGTGTTTTAGGTTAGGGACGGATTTAGAGGGGGGCGCCTGAGGCGTGCCCCCCCTCAATCTTTGGCAAATTTAGATTTGTTTAATGTAAAATTCTTTACCATGTATGGTGCACCTCAAATTTTATATAAGGTGCCCCCCTTTTTAAAATTTCTTGATCCGTCCCTGTAGGTATTAGCTGGAGCATGTTCCTCATGTAACTCTACCCTCTTGTTTTAGGTATTGGCTGGAGCATGTTCCTCGTGTCAACCATCACCAGTGTATACTACAACATGCTGAATGGCTGGTGTATATTCTACGTGGCTGCATCCTTTGCCAAAGATGTACCCTGGAGGGACTGTCAGAACTACTGGAATACTCCAGGTAAGAACTAATTTCATTTTCAGGGACGGATCCATGGGGAGGTCCAGGGGGTCCTGACACCCCTTTTCCCCATTTTAATGTTCACCTAACATACAAACAAGGGGAAATGCCCCGCGGTAATGCGTGAATGCATGGCACACTGTTAAAAAAATCCCGTCAAAGTTACGGTAAAGTACTGGCAACTATGTTGCTGAACTTTTACCGTAAATTTAACGGGTGACCGTAATTCTACGTGACCGTATTTTTTATAGGCGAACACCGTTTACGTTTAACAGTAATATACCGTAATATGTACAGTGGACTTTCATTCTTACGGATCAAAACCGATTAAGTTTAACAGTATTATACTGTAATACACACGTCAGACTTTCATTCTTATGGATCAAAACCGTTTAAGTTCAACAATAATATACTGTAATATAGTATAATAAAACTATAGTAAAATGCCATACAGTTTACACTGGATGTCATTTTAGCAGCATTGAAAGTTTTATTTTTCCTATAATCACACTACAGGATAATTTAGCCAATAACCAAGTACATCCTTTTTCTCTTGGTTTAGTCTTGCATGGGTTGTTTGACTGTTGGAGGTAAAACCTACAGGGCTATAGCTGAGTTCTTGTACTAAAAAGGTGTCTACATGTTAATCCTACTGAAAAGGTGTTTTAAAACATCTTGTTAATGCTTTAGGGTGTTCTGGTTGGTTGGCTATACCAAAAATAGCAGGCCAATGAGGTGATTATCTTAATAACACTATAAAAACTTACAGATCTAACATTCTTAATCACAAAGTTCCAAATTCCTAAATGTATGAAAAAGATATTTTAGTAATCATGGCCAAAAATACAGAGGGCGTGCTGCAAACCACTACTACTGATAGTACTATTACTGCATAGTAGTAATTTGATAACATGACTAGCCGAGGTTTGAACCCGGGATCTCTCACATATGAAGCCTGTGCTCTACCACTGAGCTATGGAGGCCTGTAGGTATACAGAGCCCAGCTTTGCTACTTAACTGAATAAGGAGGGGTATGAAACTAATGACTTAATGTCTGTCTAATGTTGAACACCTGTATACTAGTACTCGTCGGCTGAATAACATAAGATTGTATCTCAAAAAATCAATATTTTTTTTATTTTTGAAAACGTTTCCGTTCCCCCTAAGGCTTCTGGAAATTTTGAAATTTTCCGAATTTTCCAAATCAATAGAATGTTATAGATTGGATACGACCTTTGTTTATTGGAGAAATGGCCTGGATGTTGAATAACATAAGGTCGTATCTGGGTTTCACTTAAATTTGGCAGTGTGAATATAATAATTTTTAAGGTATTTTTGGGTAATCAAATGTAGTGAATCCCAGAATGTTGGTTTTGCTTCAGAAATGTTATTTTGTGGAATTTGTTTTAGTTAAACTGATTTAAATTGTAATATTTGTAGATTTATCTATGTCAGATAC
Source organism: Lepidonotus clava (assembly GCA_936440205.1). NCBI lineage: Eukaryota > Metazoa > Annelida > Polychaeta > Phyllodocida > Polynoidae > Lepidonotus > Lepidonotus clava. The sequence goes on from OW387138.1 coordinate 16,428,855, forward strand.
GACCTTATGTTATTCACTTATTTCCAAGTTAACTTCTTGAAACTGAATAACATAAGGTCGTATCTGATATAGAATTCGTTTTTGTTACCATAGTAACATCCTGATGATCCAAATGCATTAATAATTCTGACCAAAGCACCATATTCTTGCTATGGATAAGATATAGTTATGATCAAACAGATGTTCAGAATACTATTCATCATCAAAATACGTCACATTTCTTTAATTAGCAATATCTCAAAATGAGCATTTATCAGATACGACCTTATGTTATTCAGCCAACGTACTGATCCTACTCATTAGTGCTGACTATGACAGTGTACACCTCATGCAGTCCAAGTTAGATCAGTTAGTTAGGCTTCTGCCTTGAATGTGGAGAACGTGGGTTCTAATCCCAAAGTGTCCATTTTTGATGCCTTGCGCTATTCAAAGATATAATCATATATATGTAGTGTAAGCAAAGGCATCAAAGGAGGCATACCGGATTTGAATTGTTCTTTTGTTGTTGGGCACTGGGGCATATAATTGGGCTATTAGAACCTTCCCCCTGCCAACTCCCCCTGTTCATTTCAGCTGTACACTCATTGGTCAACCTGATTGACCAATAGGATTCCCTCCTATACCACCGTCCGTGCACCCAATCAACCATGACGCCTGCAATACAAGGGCCACTGGTAGCCTTCAAACCTCCCCCTGCACTCCCCCTCCCCCCTCCCCCACCAGTTTAATTAGTTTTTGTCTGGACCCTTCACCCAGGTCTATATAAAGGGGCTCCTACCAACATACAACATACTATGCCCAGTTGCTATGTCTGTGCACATAACCTCATGGCCCGCGACCTTTAAATTCGAAATGGCCATTTCTCAAAATGAACATGCGACATGAGGCTTAGTGACATGAAGAAAAAATGAACGACATGACAGGGGCAACTTCTTAAATTCGACATGGGATATGAGAAGGTCTTAGAGGCGACATGGGACATGAGAAGTTAAGGGACAAGGGACATAACAATTTCTTAAATTCGACATGCGACACGGGTACACCCCATCAATGGCCCCAACCTCAAGTCTACTCTCGCACCCCACCCCACACCCCACCCACCGCCACATCGCCTGCAGTTACCCCCCTGCAACATCACTTGATATTTGAATTCCTATTTACCTCTTAAATTACGCAAGGCATCTTTGATTTCTAGTTCTTTTCCATACAGTATACAATTCCCAGATACGGAATATTACTGTGAGGCTAAAATTCAGTAATAAATACAGTTAAATACTGTAAATTGCAATGATATTATGGTAGGTAACCCTAAAATAAAATACGGTATTATACTGTTGAGGTTTACAGTATATAACTGTTAAAGTTACGTTTTTTTTAACAGTGCACATTCTGCTTAAGCCTATTTAATTATAAGCCGTCCCCACTTCTTTTTATTTTTGGAAATCCTGTATTCGCCCCTGATTTTAGGGACTATTTCTGAGTTGCGAAAACAACAAAGATGAACTACAGTTCAGTGGTAATTCAAAGAATGCGGAAGATTTGATAGATTCAGTTTAGTTTCGTGTTGCAAATCAGATTAAACTGCACCTGCATGACCAAGCAATAATTCAATACCATTGAACAAATGGATACCTTTCTAGAACCATTGTAAAAGGGAAAGTGAGACACCAAAGTGGTTTTCAGTAAAAGTCCCTGTAGACCTGGTGTGAAACTAAAGCCAAGTCTCAATTTTGCTGACTAACCGTTGCGTTTGGTGGTCTTTGGGGGTACCAAAGGAGAAAATACTTGTCCCTGGCTGAAAAGCTAGCTGCTTGGCATCTATAAAATTCTCCTTGTTGGGGTGTGCTTGCCATTAATCAACTGGTTACTAAATAATTCAAGGGACCTCTAGTCTGCTGGCTAATTGCACTAAGTGCTGGCCACCACTGGCAAATAAAGAAAAATCAGTTTAATTCTTCACCCATAAAAAAACAAGCCATCATGATGCCATTGCCATTATATGATTAGTTACTGGCACTTATCACTTTTCGGGTGACTAAACCAAATAATTAGTCATTACTGATTTTCTTCTTTATAATGTAGTCAGTGAAGAGGTAACCAGGCTATAAACCACAGTCCCACTTGGCTGCCAGACACCGTTGAGTATGCAGTTGGTTGGCTGACAAACCTTTGGTTAGCCAACTAAGTATTGTGGTTGCTCCATTTGGACCCCATTGCGAGCTACTGCCGATGATTAAGGGAAACATAGATTTAATAAATGACAGATAACGAAAGTAGTTTCTCACAAACTAATTGTCCGTGCCTATGTTTATTTGAGCAAACCTTTGGTCAACCTATTATGGTGTCACTTTTTATTAGCGGCTATTGGTGGGTAGCAAAATCTCTTTGATCACTGGGGTCACTGCAATCTAGTTGGCCAAGCGTAGCCAAGGCTTTATACTCTATGAATACATGCTCCTTACATTCTACAAGAGAACAGAAGCTAAACTCAAGCCATAAAAACCTTCAGCAAAAGGGCTCCTGTATTCAGAATTCTACCTCCACCCCTTAAATTGGAGTTTGGTGGATAGACAAGAATACTTGCTGATACTGTGAAGTAAAGTCTAGGTCTTAAAAGTCGGTGAAGGTCAGGCCATTACACCTTTAATGGGACACCAGTGTGATCTGATTACAAAGAAAAGGTCCAGGCTGGCAATAACAGTACAAAGGATGGTCATGGTCCAGTTAACAGCCTTAGAGTAGGCAGTGTGATTTATGCTTTCGCGGCAAACTGGTAAAAGGCGATAGGTGCAGTTTTAAGTAGAGGGACGCTATACCCTAAACTTCGTCACAATGGGGTTTGTAAGGTATCATTATCAGCTTACTTGGGTGAAGATTTATCCTAGTTGACTAATAGGAGGAGTTTTCCTTTATTGAGTCAAAGCTACATCACAAACGGTTTGTGCTGATCGATAAGCCGTATTGTTGAAATGAAGTATGAATACATTCAAATGAAATGATCAATTGAATGACGCATATGTATAATATTTGTTTGTTGTTGATGCCAACCTTACAATGTTGAGGTAGGTCCATCTCTTAAAAACAAACAAACCATCCTTATTAGATCTACATTATGCCATAATGAAGGGTCACCCATCGGCATAATCAAATTATATGTACATAAGTATGTACCAGAAATTGAACAAAAAACAAGGTGGTTGGAAGATTATGTCTATAAATTGTTATACAAGCGAAGAGTGGCTAAATTATTGAGTGGTATAGCTTAATAATTCTGTCCATAGTATTGTATACGATTATAAATTATATATAGTAACTTAAAATACAAACTATGACGTACGGGCGTATTGTCTAAAGAGTGTGAATTAATGCCTATATATCGCATGAAAAGAGCTAGTACGCAGAGGTGCTAGTGTGTGACCTTTCTGTACCTTACCCCATCCCTACCACTTGATCACCACTCCTAAACCATAGACCATAGCACTCCTTGTCAAAAGAAACTTGCAATTTCAATTTGCATTAAAAAGTATTCCGGATCTGAGATCTATTATGCTCGAAAGGCCTTTAAAGCACAACGCAAAACAGCCTGATGGATGATTTGGTGGAAGGGACATGGTTAAGGGCCTATTACACTATACGACATGGATTCATGGCTGCGACATGAACTACGACATGACGTAATATCATAGGCCATGTCGTGACTATGTCGTTGCCATGTCGTGACCATGTCGTGACCACGTCGTAGCTGAGACCTCCTTCTGGGGTATTACACTGCTGTGATGTTTTCAGGCTTTTATTTATGAGGATGTCTATGTCCTCTACGACATGAGACCTACGACATGGACTACAATTCAAGACATTTCTATCTTACCACTACGACATTATTCAACATGTTGACATGATCCCAAACCACAAGCAATCCATAGAACACCTATATGAAATCATTTGTGGTAGGACCTACCACAAGCAAGTACCACAAGTATTTTCCTATATTCCACCTTGTGGTACACCATTCAAGCAAGTTTGCGGCAGTTTGCTTGTGTTATTTCATGGTACCGCAAGCAAATACCATGTAGTGGAATATAGCCCTTACACAACCCACCTATTCTCTGAACCTTACCCTGGACAGCATTTATATGAACTTATAAGATGAGACACAGTGAAAGAAAAATCTTATCGTCTGGCTATGTCTGCTGCTCTTACTTAATAATATTAATGAGGGATCGATTCTTTCATTTTAGCCTAGAAAGCAAATAATTAATCAAGTGTAGTAGTAACAGACCAATAACAACATGGATAGTTAAATGATCAATGGTTGCGTGAGATTTAATGAATATTAACTGCCATGTTTAACACTTTAACCTTCTTCCTCAGGGTAAAGAGCAAATATGATTCCCTTTGATCTCCCCAAATTGGGCTGAAATTCCCTCTTCGATCTCCCAATATTGCGATCAATGCGTTATCGGTGATTGTTGCAAAAAATACCTGTAAGGGGCCTTCCAATAAGTACGCAAAATTTAAAAAATCTCAGACCATTCATCACCCCTTTGGCCAAAATACGCATTGGATTTCTACAGGAACGTACGCAAATTTTTAAAAATGTCAGACACACAACCATCCCCCCCTTGGTACGTACGTACTTGATGGAAGGCCCTTAACAAAACTTCCCTTTTTGTTCTCTGTAGATCTCAATAAGCCCATCCCACATTTTACCATTGGTTCCGAAGGGGAAAAGTAAAAAAATACAAGCTAGGCTGCATATCAGAAATTTTAGGAGCAATCTGCTGACGAAATTGCTTTCGTTAATTCTTTATTATGCAAATGTCTTCAATGAATAAGTATAGAAGCTATTTTGAGAATATTTCAAGGTAAACTTTATTGTTTGTGTAAACTGGGATGGGATTATACTGTGATCGTTGAGTTATTGTTAACAAAAAAGAAACTAATAAAGAAAAACTAATTGTTGATCTCCCTAGATTGTGCTGAGTCATCAGTGAATATAGCCCAGAACAACTTTAAATCTGATAAAAAAAAAAAAAACAATTTTTTTATCTTCCTAGATTGTGCTGAGTCGTCAGTGATCATGGCCCAGAACAACTGTACAGAGTATAACGGGACGTGGTACAACCGGACCTGCTTCACCCCCCTGACCTCGGCCCCCAGCCTACTGGAGGAGGTGCGCCTCCTGGCCAACGCCACCCCACAGGCCGCCCTCAAGTCACCCAGCGACGAGTACTTCCAGTGAGTATTTCTTTTTGGTTTTATTAAGTAATGGTTATCAAAGTTGCCCTTTGTCTTCAGGTGTACTGCAATAATGAATATGATTGTATATGAGAATAAGTAACAGTAAATATTGATGAAATTTGAGTTAATGAACAATTAACACAGGGACGAGATATAAATCGAAGAGAATACAGACACCTAGTGTATAGAATTAATGCATACTTTATATGAACATTAATAAATTCGTATATTTTGAAAACAAGGGCTTAACCTCAGCCTTAAACCTGTATACATGCCTATTTCACGAGTCTGTGCCCTGGGAACAGATGCACTAGATGTCAGCCTGGTTCATTTAAATTCCGAACCCAACATGTTGGTTAGAAAGCAAACTATATTTGCTGAATTTGCTCTTATCAAACCCTTTCGGTGACATGTCCCCTGACCTGTCCGGCCTGGGTCACGTACAATGGCACCTGGCCCTCTATTTGCTGGGGGTCTAAATCATCATTATACTAACCCTGTCTTTATCTGTCCCTTTCAGTGAGCGGATGCCGGGTGTCTCCCCTGACCAGTCTGGTCTGGGTCATGTACTATTTTAAGAAGGACTGCTGGGGGCATCCGAGGGTGTCTATAGGACCCAGAAGGGATCATCTTGATAAGTTCCCCATGGGTCGTACAGACACCCGAGGACAACCCTGAAGGTTCTTCTTTATTTTATCACCCAAACTTAATTAAAACTGTGTGAAATTCTTGAAAACAAGTAGTTAACAGTGAGTGGTGCCCACACCCTATAAATATGCCCACACCGCTCGCTTGCTGTGTGGGTGATAAAGTGGTACCTGGCCCTCTATCTGCTGTTCGTCTACATCATCGTTATACTAACCCTGTCTTTATCTGTCCCTTTCAGTGAGCGGATGCTGGGTATCTCCCCTGACCTGTCGGGTCTGGGCCACGTACAATGGCACCTGGCCCTCTGTCTGCTGGGGGTCTATGTCATTGTTATCATCTGTCTCAGCAAGGGAATCAAGACCTCAGGAAAGGTAAGCTCATTGTATTATGTATAGTTATTGAGTCATAAAATGCCCCCATTCCTTCGAATTGAAGGATGGTATAGCCTGCATAATGATAGGAATGAATATTGTACAACAATTAAACTTTTGATTTCTAGAATTATAATTTTCGATTCAACCACTCGAATTGAATGTATAGATGAGATTAAATTCTAGGATATGTTCACATGGGCTGATTCCATAACGTAGTGTTTACTATATTTCATGAATAATATCAATATAGCTTTTCAATCTGTTGACCTAGGATTTATATGTTTAAATGTCACTCATCAGGAAGACCAGGGACTACACTTAAGGTGCCTTTTAAGATAATACCAAAAAGATAATACCCACATTTTCCTTGACAGGCCACCTACGTCACCGCCCTCTTCCCCTACGTGGTGCTCATCATTCTCTTAGTTCGGGGACTCACACTAGAGGGCTCTGTCGACGGGGTCATCTTCTACCTCAAACCCCAGTGGGAAAAACTACTGTCATTCGGGGTAGGTTTTTCTCTCTTTATTTCCTTACATTTTCAAGAATCTTTCATATTCTTTTCATATGAGAAACAAAAGTACTGAGATAAGAGTAGACATGAAAGGATCTAGTATTATATACATTGGAATCCTTCCATACAATTATTCATACGATCCATACTGCATAACATATCACCGATTAACATATTATGATGAAAGTATCAGAACTAGCTGAGTCATTATATATGTCATGTCCTAAGATTCAATAGTTGACCTTTGACCTTCCAGGTGTGGCAGGACGCTGCTGTCCAGGTGTTCTTCTCCCTCTCCGCCTGTTGGGGAGGTCTCATCACACTAGCCTCGTACAACAAGTTTAACAACAATGCCCTCAGGTAGGTCATAGTATCTGATATCCACATGTTTGGGAGGTCTCTCTCACCCTGGTCTTGTACAACAAGTTTAACAACAACGCCCTTAGGTAGGTCACAGTATCTTCTATTTACATTTAGGGAGGTCTCGTCACCTTAGCCTCTTACAACAAGTTTAACAACAATGCCCCCAGGGAGGTCACATTATCTTATATCTATAAGTTTGGGAGGTCTCGTCACCCTGGCCTCCTACATCAAATTTAACAACAATGCCCTTATGTAGGTCATAGTCTCTTATGTCTACATGTTGGGGGAGGTCTCATCACCCTAGCCTCCTACATCAAATTTAACAACAATGCCCTTAGGTAGGTCACAGTGTCTTATATCTACATGTTTGGGAGGTTTTTTCACCTTAGTCTCCTTCGACAAGTTTGACAACAATGCCCTCAGGTAGGTCACAGAATCTAACATCTACATGTTTGGGAGGTCTTGTCACCTAAGTCTCCTACGGCAAATTTAACAACAATGCCCTTAGGTAGGTCACAATACAGTCTCATCACCCTAACCTAGTACAAGTTTAACAAAAATGCCCTTAGGTAGGTCACAGTATGGTCTCGTCACCTTAGCACCCTACAGCAAATTAAACAACAATGCCTTTAGGTAGGTCACAGTATCTACATCAAAGGCTATGTATGGGTCTTTTTATTTTTGCTATCAAGTACATATGCTCATACGAAAATGATTCAGACCTCTCCCCCAACCCTCCTTTGGTTGAAATATGCGTTGACTTAGTACAGGCATGTTTGCACATTTTCAGAAGATTAAGACTATATAAAACCCCTCCACCACTTCTTTGTGCGTATGTACTAAAACAAGAAGGACTGAGGGTAGTCGTACGATCCATATGGGATCGTCACCTACCGAGGGCAGAGCCCAAGGTTCGTACGATCCCCATGGGTCGTACAGCCAACCAAGGATCATCCCAAAGGTGCTTCTAAATTTTATCTCCCAAACAAAATGTTAAATAATGTTGAAAACCATGAAAATAAGGAGCGGTTTGTACAGCCTGTTAAAACACACCGTCCACTATAATATATTATATGTACTGCTCGTTGGCCTCGTGGGTGATAATTAATGATAAAGTCTGTATAGCTCCTATCATTGATTTAAAAAAAATATAGGATCATGACAAGATGATAGATAGGCATTATTGTGAACACCCGCATCCCCATAATTCCTTGAATAGTGATTGCGTGACTGAGATTGAATGCTATCATTGGATTAATGCAACAGGTGTATGGTAAAGGACACGACAATATAGATTGATAAACAGGCCAAGACATTGAAAAGCAAAATTATTATTACAGATTTACTGAACCATTCAAAACAATAATCAAATATATAATTCTTTTACTTTAAAGAATCATTTCCAGGGCAAGCCCTGGTCTTCCAGAGGATAAATTTATCAGCAGCCTGCTTTGTAAATTTATCAAGAACAAATCCCCGAATTTGGTATATTATTACCAGCATATCCTTAAGTCTTGTGACAATTGATTAGTAAGGTACTGGTACATACCAACTAAAGACATATAAATAATATATTCTATAGAGAGGGGAGGAGTGGGGAGTGGCTTGGATGTAGGGAGATATATGTATGTGATCGTTCACAAAAAGAGTCTAACCCAAATTATTATGTCCTTCTCATTTTCTTGATCAGTGACCTTACTCCATTGTTTATGTTCACCAGCAGTATAACATGCAACTGTAGTGACCTATATACAGACAGAGAATAATGCACAAATGCCATATGATGGTTGCACTTGCCCAGAAGGTTACTTCCATGGAAATGGTTTCCAACAGGCACAATGACATGTTATGCTTCCACGCGAACACATGTGTGTACAGGTAGGCCTGCATTCCACTAAGTAATTTTCACTACCAGAAATGTGGTTATCTCTAAACTTTCAGCAGGAATAGGCCTATTAAAGAGACCAAAACAAATAAAACACCATTTGAAAAAGAAAATCATTTCTAATGATATGTCATAAATCTATAATGAAATAGTATTCTCTCTCTTATTTTCGGAAATCGCGAGTAAAATCGCATAGTGGAATGCAGCCTTTACACATACTTTTACCCCTCTGGCCCAAAAAGCCCAATTATTTCAGTATTGCATGTTCCATAAAATTTAGAGACGATAAAAGGGTAGTTAACGGAATCACGCACACCAGTAGGCACAGATGGTGGCCAGTTAATAGACCTTTTTCATGGGGGTTGGCGTTCGATTTTATTGAATAACATTAGGTAAAAACTTACAAAACATACTGCCCTATTCACTCTGCCGTAAACATGTTACATTATCTCTCAAAACTACCAAATAAACGTATAGTTTAGACCATGTTTACAATTAAACAACACACAATAAGCCCATCCCACATTGGGTATATCCCAGGGTTGGACAAGAATTGGACAAAATAACTGTTTAAGGTATCGTTGTTTCTAAGAGTTTGGCTTTACTGAAATAAGCAAGTCTTATGTTTTCTTTATCCCCAAGAACTGCTTAAACATTGTGAAAAAAGCCAAACTACAAATCTCAACTTTACAAATTTTAGGAGCGATTTGTCACTAAAAATTGCTTTGGTTAATTTAGTCTTATCCAACTCTCTTCAGATAATAAGTTCAGAGGAAATTTTGGAAATATTCTTTGTAAACATTAATGTTGGTGTAAACTGGGATGGGCTTATTAAGCATGTATTTCCCTATGTGAATTGCTGCCAATAAAATCTCAAAACGGCGATGGATAATGACAGGCACAAACAAGTTTTGTTATTGTTACAGAAGTTACTAACAAGTTGATTCATTTCCTAGTGTTTCTTTTATCAGCTTGCCATATTATCATATGGCAGCATTTTTGCGATACTTCCTCGTTAAAGCTATTTTGATAAAACATGTGTGAGATCTAAAACATTCACAATGTATGTTCAGTTGCCGATGGAAACATAATTCTTTAATCATTCTAAAAAATGAGCTTTCCTGTCCCATAATCTTTTAAAAGCTGAATTCTTGTATAAATGCTATAATGATAGAACAAAACTAAACCTCAACTTCATTGTTTCCTTGCATTAAGCATTTTACTGGCGTTGAGTGACATGTACGCAAGTGAAACACAAGGAAATGCCAGCAATTTCAAGTACGCATAGTGGAATATAGAAATTGCTTGCATTCATACTTTTGTTGTGATAGCACAAGTATGGAGTTTTTCTTTGTAGCACTTTAGTTCAGATACAAACATGTTGGTATATATACGCAATAAACTTTCCCTAACTCGAAGGAACGCAGGTGTGACAATGAACACATAGTGAAATATAGCCTTATTTTATTTTTTCAGAGATGCCATAGCAGTATCCACTGGCGACTGTCTAACGTCTATATTTGGAGGCGTCGTAGTGTTCTCATTTATAGGTTATATGTCACACATAATGAACATGGATATAGAAAAAGTAGCAACACAAGGTGAGTGCATTCCTGACAATTTTGGAAAATGTTATGGGACCAATTTAGAGGGGCGCACATGGGGCAACCCCCCCCCCCGTTGTTTTTTTTGTGACCAAATTTCAATTTTCTTAGTGTAAATCTCAGGCCCTCAGAGGAGCGACCAGGACCGTTTTTTTATATGACTGTTCCACCTCCTTTGTAAAATCCCTGAATCTATCCCTGATGGATTTAGATCTTGCAAACAAGTTGTACAAAAAAAGTTAATAATAGAATTACACCGGCCATTATATCATTAACTCAAAAAGAGCAGGCTCTAACTAATATTATGCCCTGAATAAACCTTAATTTACTGTTTGGTGGTACATTTCAGACCTTGTGTTCTGTTTTAGGTGCCAACCTGGCCTTCATTTGGAATAAAACCTAATTTACTGTTCGGTGGTACATTTCAGACCTTGTGTTCTGTTTTAGGTGCTAACCTGGCCTTCATTGGTAATAAAACCTAACTTACTGTTTGGTGGTACATTTTCTACCTTGTGTTCTGTTTTAGGCGCTGGCCTGGCCTTCATCGTGTACCCGGAGGCAGTGACCACACTGCCCGTCTCCCCCCTTTGGTCAGTCCTCTTCATGCTCATGTTGGCCAACGTTGGCATAGGCACACAGGTGAGGATTATAATATCTGAAGAAATCCCAAGAAGTTATGGTTATATAGTATCGCAGATTCATTGTGTCTGAACTTGGCTTACAATGTGCACATTTCTTGGCTTAAAGTTTTGTAAACATTTATTGACTCAAAGTTTGTAAACATTTTGTTTTACAAAATTATGTGGATGTTTATTGTTTCAGTATGTTTTGACCTCAGTATCATGAGTGTGTATTGTCTAATCATTTGTGGATTCCCGACTCAAAATTTCAGGATATTAAATTTTATTGACTTAATATTGATATTATTAATATTATTGTTGTAGACGTTTATTGACTCAATATTACCTCCTTCTTAAAACAGTTAATTGACCCAACGTTAGTGGACGTTTGGTGACTCAACATTTGTGGACCTTTATTGATTCAAAGTTTGCTGACACTTGTTGACTAGACATTTTGTGGACGTTTATTGACTAAACGTTTGCGGAAATTTATTGATTCAGCTTTTTAGCAAATAGTCGCCTTCATTATTGAATAATATTATAAAGACGATCTGTCTCATTTGCACACAATGCTGACATCCTTTTTACACCATTTAATGATGCATTTTCTTCTTCGAGACAGTTCAATAAACACTAAAATACTGAGGTTTCTAGAGGGCGGCATACATATATTTCTATTCCATTAGACTATGTAGACTAGAATTGAGATGAACAATGGAAAGTGCAGACTGCCCTCATGACTTCAGCACAGACTTTGATCAATGTTCCACTATCACCGTTAGGATAGAAACAATGCGTTCGATCACATGCAGTATAAACACAATACCTACGTGTTAACTGTGGTACATAGAAGGTGCATTTACCCAGAAAAAGATTACCTAGATGATAAATATACCGGTTCTAAAAATGGACCGGATGAATATTTTACAAGTTACCGCACATCTGTTACGTTTTCTTTTGGGTATTTCTTATGCTTTTGTGACCACGGAACAATCAAGAAACTTTTGAAAGGGGCCGGGGCAGCTGCCTATAGTTCAAACACTTAACGTCTAGTCCATTTTAGTTGTCTTGTGTCGGTTCGTTCAGGTAATCTATATGATATGCCACAATTACCCTTGTATCGAATCTCTGGGTTAGATGTCGATTGTGAGATAATAAAAGATTCCAACTGATATTGATGATCTATAAACATTCCATTTCGAATTGATATCACATGTTCATAGCTTCATGTATATCCCAAGAAAATAATTACTCCATCAGCATGCATAAATTGCTTAAGCAAGCTTGTTTATTGTTTTATATGTGGTAGCTGAAATTGTAACAGAATGTATAAATTTAAAAACCATGTTTTTATAAGTCTTCTATTTACCCTGGAAATTACATATGATATGTAACACATACAAGATCGGCCAGGGGCCGTGTTTCACTTGTGTCCAGCATAACATGTACAATTATTTACAAGTTGTACCATAGTCCATACATATTAATTTTGGTTGTATTAAGATAGAACATTATGTAATATTGTCTTTTTATATTTCAGTTCACCCTCGTCACCACCACCCATACCACCCTTGTAGATGCATTCCCAAAACTATTAAAGGAGGGTAGACGGCCACTATATCTCCTCATCGCTGTCTGTATGACATTATTCTTACTAGGACTCTTCATTGCCACAAGGGTAAGTAGACAATCTAATTACCTGGGGGGCATTCCATAAATATTTCGCGAGAATCCTATGTAAGAAACGATGCGATATCAAAATATGTTATCGCCACATAACTTTTTTGTTTTTCAATTTTTTTGTTCAATTTTTATTTAAATCGAACTTAAACTATATAGCATTCTTCCTAGACCACACACATATATTTTGATGTATTAATCTTTGTGAAATATATATTTTAAAACCGCGATATTTTCAAAATTATCGCCACAATACTGCTGTGATGCCTTGGCGATAATTTTTATGGAAGTGCCCTGCTTCGCGATAATTATTGCCAAATCTTTATGGAATGCATACCTGCTTACATTAAGAATAGTCTTTCTGAGTATTTTAGAATAGATGTACAAGTATTATCTTGTTAGTGCAATTTGTGTTGGATAGTGGACCTAACACCCTGAGTAAGTGACTGATACATTTTCAGAGGATTTGGTAAAACCCTATTTAAATTTTACAAAACTAATAAACATAAATTTATTGATTAATAAATATAATGCCCTATTATAAGATTGTGTATAAATAGGAAAAACTAAACACAGCTTATAGAATAACGTTGGTCTTAGCTGGATACAGACACAAGAATAGAATTTTAAAGTAGCATTCAAACTGCAAGGGTATAGAAAAGGGTTCTCTATAAGGGGAAAAAGGATATAGCGCTTATTCCTACAGTACAACCTTGCACATTTTTTTTTAATTCTATGCCCCGAATCGTCAGTTCAAGGAGTGCAGACATCTCTCTGTGATTTGGGTGTCTAGACAAGGGATTACTCTAATTTACATGGTTTGCAGGGATTCGCAATATTGACATACTGAGTGACCTTCAAGAAGTAGGTTCCATTAGTCGTCTCGTCGTTTTTCCTTTAATGTGGACCCTTTTCGTAGAACTACATTGTGTAAGATGCATTGTATAGTGTTTGGGTTACAACTCCGTTCCCGTCATATTGGCATTAGCTTATTGAGGTAAGACTATAGGGCTTAGTTTTGACTGACATACTTGTTGATATACGTTGACGTTTTCTTGGTAGAATGGGGTGTTTCAGAGAAAATTCCGTGGCTATGGAGCTTTTATATGAGTTCTTGGGAACTGTACGCAAGTTTGAAACTCCTGTATGCAGCCGTTTCATAGTAAATCTTGTGTAAATTGATCCAAAACTCCCGTAAATTGACTCAAAACTCCCGTAATTCGACCAAAAACTACAGAAAATTGACCCAAACTCATGGAAGCAAAAATAAAACTTGTGTAGCTACGGTGACCAAAAAGGTCATCCTCACTTATGAAACGCAAAACATTAGGAGGTTTCTTATGAAACAGACCACTGATATTGAAAGGGATTTAAGAAGCATAGTACATGATAAATGCCGGTAAAGAAAGGTATGGTAAGAAATCACCCAATCATTGTCATAAAATCATTGGTTCCCTTCATACAGTATTTTCTAGCTATCGTAAGCATAATTATTCTACATTCACTGTTTCCCATCAAGGTTGGATAGAAGAAGTTGAAAAAGGCGAAAGGTTATAAGCGACACACATATAATATTCAGTTAATTCTCATCCATGCTCATCCGCACAATAATGCAGCATGTATGCATTGGTATTTGTTGGCAAATAACTTATATGTAATGTGCATTAGGTCACCCTTCGTAACATTTGTATTATTAGGCAACCAGACATGTCAAATCATATGGCATTTGATGGTGTTTCATGCTAGACCTACTTATATTAAAGAGCGCACTTGCATGTTTTTAGGACTGGGTTACGGCAATGTGATATGCCATATGTCTCGTTTTCTTTACGTTTTCTTTACTTGCTGGCCTTGATATTCATTCACCTTTGCGTGAAAACAAATAATACGACCCCCTTTTGCTTAGAAATATCAAATAAAGGTTGTTACATTTACTGTGTAATTGTTACGATCTAAATAAATCCAGGCCAGTTATAATGATAAAAATATATGGTACTTAATGGTATAGTTTGGTCATAGGTCAAAAGCTAGAAAGTAAAGCTTCCAAAAACACATACACATACATACACATTATAATACACATAATATACATTGTGCACACCCAACAATCTAAGCAGTATCCTTGAATTGCCAAATACATGCACATTGTTATTGAGCAATCATAAAATGGCTGCATAATTTTGGTCAGACATGGCATGCGATGCAGCATGTTACGCTATCATAATCTACAGTACCCCAGTTAGGGTACCAGGATGGGGCTTCTGCTCCTGGGAAGAATATAGGCCCCCAGGAGTCCCTGCTGATCATAAAAGAGGATTATAGGGGGGACCCAACACTTACCAAGTGTTTCAATGGGTTCGATTCCCGGTTAGTGTCTGGTTTCACTGAGGGATGAGGTGCCGCAAAAATGATTTCCAGTTTTTGATCCCCTGCTGTTTGACTGCCCTGTCACCCTTGTGTCATAGATATGATCACCAAAGGCTGACCAAGTCAAAACACATGTCTGAAAATTTAGAATATGTCCTAACTTGTTTTTGTCTTAAAAATTACCCTGGCTGTTGGTATGGCGTAAAACATCCATCACTCACTTACTCACTCACTCACTCACTAATCTCCAGTATTTGTAATAGACATGTTATTCTGTTTCATTAAGTATTATTAGAACAGATTGCCCCTTATAGATCCAATCAGTCGAACAGTTTATAGTAAATCAAAATGCTAATTTATAGGGATGGAAAACTTAAGCACTGTTTCCCATGGTTTTGACTTTTGCATATTCTAGGTACCTAGGACTTAGACTTTAGTGCCAAGGCTGTGGCCAGGTGTGTGCTTTTGTGTGGAAACTTGCTACCGTTTGCTCTATTTTCTGAGTTTGGATCTCAGCCAAAGGTTCCAGAGGCAAGTGGCGCCAACACTACCTAGATACCCCCACTCCCTTATGTCCACCCCATCAAACGGACAAAACCACGTAACCCTACACACCCTTTTCAATGGTGTCCCCCACCGCTAGCAGAATAGGCCTGAAACTAGCAATTGGATATGTATTTTCCTCTCTTTTGTTGTTGAAAACGCCCCCAGGTTTCCCAGATATTCCAGACATGGTAAATGACCCAGGCTTAGATGGTTGGGAACGAGATCTAAGGGAAGGTTCACTGCACAGCTTTGTGAGGTGAAAAAGTTATACACCTTTCCCACGAACCCAGTCAGACCGCCACTCTGCCCACCTTATGGGGCATATGGAAAGTGGGTTACTTCACTTCATATAGGTGACCAATAAGAAAACCTCCAAATATTGCTTCAAATTTAATTCACCAGGGAGGTACACACTTTATTGAAAATAAAGTATATTGTGTGGTCCTAATTAGGATCTTATAATTATGTGGGAGTTCATACTGCGATTTGGGGCTCCCTGGGAAGAACAAGTCTTCAGTGTCATCTGCTGATCGTAAAAAGCGGTATGGGGGTAGGGTAGGCAATAATGTCCTATGCACCAGCTGTCAAGTCAAGTATAATCCCTTCTTCATGGCAGCAGAACCGGTATTAGGGCTCGGTTCCCTGCTGCAAAAACACTTTGATCACTTCCAAGGGTCCAAGAGAGGCAGCAAAACAGTATTCAGGGTTTGATTCCTTATTGCATTATCCTGTCATTCATCTTCTCGTTTCATTTCAGCATTTTAATGTATAAAATGTTCTAGTTATGAGTATGACCATAGCTGTCGGAACAGCATAACACAGCAAATACTCACCACTATGCAAAATTAGACTTTTTTAGACCTTTAATTTTGTAAATGGGGCCAATAAGATTCATTAAAGGCTTAGGATAAGTCACCTTTCCAATACCTTTGCAAAATCTTTGATGAATTTTTAAAGGTCACCTGAAAAAGTTTTGGAAAGGTCTTGTAAAGGTGACCTTTCCATTACCTTTAAAAACACCTCAATGGCCCCATTTACAGAAACTTTAGGGTATTTTTCTTCATGCAGTGCACTGTTTAATCCTGCTTTCAAAGTTAGTGCTTCGTATTTGTTACAGCTCATGGACAACTACAGTGGCACCCATTCTCTGCTGTCGCTGGGCTTTTCAAACTTACTGATCTAGTTCCTCTTCTCTCCACCAGAGCGGCATCTATGTGCTGCAGTTGATGGACAACTACAGCGCCACCTACTCCCTGCTGTCTCTGGGCATCATCCTCTGCCTGGTCCTCAGCTGGGTTTACGGTAAGGCTAGAATGATATTCTTGGTATATTTCATAAAAAATCCTCAGTGAAATTGATAAAGGTTTTTGTCTTGGTTCATGAATGGGGGTTTTGGGGCCCTTAACAGAAATGTATAGGGCCCCTAACGGAACCTGTTCTTCATATAAGACCTTTTACAAATCTCGCTGGGATGCATGGCGTTTCTGTATTATCAGACTCTATCATGAAAGTGTAGAAAAAGATAACACTTGTTAAATGAAGCTATTTAGCCTTTTGAAATCGCAGTACTACCACCTACTTAATTATTTGGACTCAGTTATTTTTTTGGCGGTTTCTATGTTAGTACATGAAATGGCTAGTTTGTGTCATCATCAGCTAACTATAGAAATACTGCAGACACATAAACATTTCACTGAAAAAAATCAATTTGTGATAGATTATGGTACTTGTCTTGTTATCATCATATATTTTTCATTGAAGGTTACAAACGGTTCTTTAAGGACATAGAACAGATGCTGGGAGCACCGCCGAGCAAGTTCTGGATCGCCTGCTGGGGGGTCATCACCCCACTGATTCTTGCTGTGAGTAGGCAATTTGAAACTTTTATTCTAGTCGCTGTTTCCACTCCCGGATACTTAAATTCCCAGTGAAATGTTTTGATGTTCATACCTTGAACTCTTTGAAAGTGACATGACCGACCCCACCCCTCATTCCCAACTATACTCGCCAACAATTTAAGTTCGAGTTATATCTTTCAGGTCTGAATTGTAGTAACAAAATTCCATCCATCTTATGAAAGGGACACAAACTAAAAACCAAGGCTGCTCTGAAAACATAAATTTTAGACGCAACTATTATTCCAATGTCCTAGACATACATCCCCTAAAGGAAAGTGTTATGTTAACGTCCGGTTGTCTGGTAGACAACCATGCCCTGGAATAGAAAAACTACAGCTGGAGAATTTTCTTTCAGAAGAATTCTCCTAAATTTGATTGATTTACAACTTTACACCAGTTGCTATACGTTAAGGTGTCCTGAAGTTTCCTCATAGTGTTTCAAATCTCTCGTAAAAGTATCGTGATAATTTAATTAAAGTGACATGACAGTGATAAAAAAAACTGATATCGCACCTGAGCACTATCGCATATGTTAAATCCTGTCTTCGGGGTACCAGGGTGGGGCTTCTGCCCCTGGGAAGAATATAGGCCCCCAGTAGCCCCTGCTGATAAAAAAAAAAGTGACAATAGGGGGGGGGGGGGCAGCACTGACCATGTGGTTCATTGGATTCAATGCCCAGTTAGTGTCCGAGTTCACTAAGGGATGAGGTACAGCAAAAATAATTTCCAGGTCTTGATCCCCTCCTGTTTTTCTGCCCTGTCACCCTCATCTCATTCAATACAATCACCAAGGCCTGACCAAGTCAAAACGCCTCTGAAAAGTCAGAAATTATCCTAACTTGTTTCCACAATGAAAATGACTGACGGTACGACGTAAAACATCCATTACTCACTGATCACTCCTTTCTTCAGGTGATCCTCGTCTCTACCCTGGTCCCAGCCAAACAGATTGATTTGACATCTCATTTGTATTTCTATCACGAATATTAAGGAAGCTATGGCTAAAATATGGTTGACATTTGTGATTTTGACCTTTGACCTTGAAATGACCTTGAACCTGAAAAGAAAAACTCTCACCAAAATTTTTCAGAATCCTTGAGTCGTAAGGATAACAAAAAGTAAGGGTGTTATAAATTAACATGCATTTTCAAAAAAAGTACGCAAGAGACCCCACTAAATATGTTAAATTCTGTCTTTAGGTGATCCTGGTGTCTACCCTGGTGTCGGCCAAGCGGACGTCATACGGTGACTTCACCCTCCCCATATGGTGTGACGTGGTGGGTTGGCTCATCGTGGCCGTCGAGCTGGGCATCATCCCCTTCATAGCCTGCTACAAACTGGCCACAGTCCGGCCAGACCTCGCTCTCAGACAGGTAGCAATGTTATTTCTCTTTTGATTAAAAACATTAGATACTAGTTTAGTAATTATTATATTATGTGCAATATAGTGGAAATGTGATGGACTTTAGAAATCATGGGAAAAGTATGTACAAGGAATATCAGAAGTTGCTTGATTAACCATCTGCTGGTTATATTGGATATGAATAATGTTATTTTCATCAGGATACAGGAGTATGATTATACTGCTTGGACATAAATTAAACAATTACCTCTAATCAAACTTTAAAAAAAAAGCTTAACATGAACTTGTATTTCTTTGCAAAGCCAAGCCATTCTATTGCACTTCTTATCGATTAAAACTACCCCAAGGATACTGTCTCAGACATTTGGGAAAAAAACAGGCTTCTTCACTTTCCCCATAAGTCTACTTTTCACATAACTTAAATGCAATATGGTATACTTCTTATGGCATATGAACCTTTCTACAATATTTTGTGAAAGGATAAAGTATGGAATAAATGATGAACTAAACACATTTGGGAGCATATTTGGGAAAAGGTACCTAATGACATATTTGGCCGCCCTGTGGCCGCTAGTTCTGGAGGTTTGTTCATATTATGAAACAATCACTTAAGGATAGACAACACCTCTTAGCGGCCAATTTGCAGGACTCTCTTTCAATAGGGATACATTTTTCAATATCTGTAGCAATAATATGAGTTTTATATCATTCAATACCCTTTTAACTACCCTATCTAAATATATCATTCATATTTTGATGTGTGCATATACCTGTGTGAGTATATCAGGAATACAAAAAACGTATTTTTCACTTTTATTTTTTGAACATGAATTTCTCACTTAATATTCCATGAAAAAGCTTGAACTTTTTACAGCTTATAAACAACATTCTGTTGGAGGGAAGCGTGTCTCAGATTTTTTATTTAGGTTTTAGTTTTTGTTTTATAAAATCTAGAAAATAATATTGAAAAAAATGACTAAGTGTTTCCCGTTTTTTGACATAAAATGTAAACTAGGACCTAAATAAAAAATCTGAGACACGCTTCCCTAGAGAAGAATGTTATTGACATGTGTTTCAAATTTTAACCAAATCCATTGAATAGTAAGTAAGAAATCTTTGTTCAAAAAATAAAAGTGAAAAAAGGGGTTTTTCACACATAATTCTGTGAATTCAAAAAGTTTCATACTATACCCTATATCACAAGATTAAGAAAAATAAGGGCTTTCATTTGATATATAATTCATTATTCTGGTATCGATAGAGAGAGAGCGGTGCTCATTTTGCCATATGACGCGTTGAGAGGTGTTGTCTATCCTTAACATGCAGCTAAAAATTATGTTTTATAATGTTCCTGACGTCCCAGAGATTCTTCTACTCTTTGTTTTATCATTCTACGATATTTAGTTCATTTGCAATCTTACATACAATATAGGCCATTATGCTCAATTTGGGCCAAATCTGGCAGTATCTGGCAGAAATCGACTCTTTGTTACATTAAACATGAAATATATGGGGGAAAAACTATTTTTCAAGTTATTTTGTGAAAATTTTTGACTTACATGAAATTTTCTAAAGATTCTCCTGGCATTTACTAAAAAAATCAAAATTTTCATAAGCAATGCATCATGGGAAAATCAAAATGGAAAGTTTTTAGCAGAATTTCTGCGCATAATTTAGGTTAGCGAGTTACCATGGTTACGGTAAAAAGAATATAAAAAATGAAAAGAACATTTTTCCACAGGTAATGTAGAAAATATTTTTACCTTCTCAATACTGAAAACAGTGAGTAGAACAAGCACTCCTCTCAATAGTTATGGCACTTTTAATATTCTCAGAAATAAGAAAACTTAATTTCTTGATAAACATAAGAAACTTTAAGTCGCCATAACATGGAAGTAACAACAGCAATTGGGAATAAGGGGTTCTCAATGTACAAGAGGTGGGTAGGTTCATACATGTTTATCTCAGGTTCTATCAGGAATATTTCAAAATGGTTTGCAGCATTTGAAAGAGTAGGTTCAATAGGTACCTTTTCCCAGATACGCTCCCATTTATCCTTTTTCGAATACTAGATTTACAGTTGAAAAACTGGAAGAAATGTTATATGTATATGGAACATGGAAAGAGGTTTTAGCAATAAACGTTTCTATAAACTTCTACCTAGTAGGAAATAGAATACGTGTCTACATAATTAATATACTTTTTTTTGCAGAGGCTAAAGTTCCTGACGACACCCACAGACGACTGGGGCCCACCACCGGAAGTGCTGATGACCGAAATGAAGACAATAGGGGGCGCCACCGACGGGGCGGGCGGGAAACTCCTGAATGGGAACGAGGCTGGCCCGGTTTAAGAATGAAAGTGAGGCTGAGTCTCAAGTAGTCCGTCTCATACCTAACTGTGGCCCGTTGCACAATGACTTTGCGTAACAACGACAACTTTAAGATAACTTTAAGAAAGGTGTCGTTATTATGATAGTTGCCGTTATTACGTTGTTATGTTATTATCTCTGTTTCTACTGGATAAAATTGAATTCTGCTAATTGATGTAAAAAGGGGCGCTGTAGGGCTAGTTCCTGTAAAGATTACAGGTCATTTACATCATTCTAAATAGGTTTATTTTGAGGGTCAAAACTTGTGTTATTACGTATAAAGTTGCTGACGAAAGGTGGTGTAATAACAATGGTTATGGTAACAATGCAATGTATTGTGCAACGGGCCACAGTGGTCCGTTGCACAATGAGTTTCATAACAATGAAAATAATATTATTAACGAAACTTTCGTAACAACAATCGTTTTGCAACAATTCTTTTCTATATTTACAATGCCCTCAAAGAGCTGTAACTTTTACTGAATCTTCTCTAATTTTTTCCCTTTTCATATCAATTTACAGAATCCAATTTCATTCATTAGAGCCAGAGATTTTACTATTTTCGTAAAGACGAAAATTTTCGTAACAACGAAACTGTTCGTTATGCTATCTTAACTTGATCCTCACAACGAAATTCTATTGTGCAAAGGGCCACAGGTGTCTCTTCACCATGTAAGGTCCATACACCAGCAAGTGAGGTAACAAATCAGCTAACACAGACTCTTAGTGAGCTCCATTGGAACTAACGGGAGATTAGGTGGGAAATCAACTCTATTTCACTTGCTGCTGAACAGTCCTAGTTTGAGTGTCTAACGGACTTGGACGTAACTACTTTATCTTTTGGCTGAAATTTAAAGATTTCTTCCCTGGCCTTTTGACAATAACAATTATAACAACAAACGGTCGATCAGCAACAGACGTGTTTATTGTCCACTTTGATCGTTATTAGTCCATTTTGTACATCCTCAAAGAACCTATGATGGGTCATTGTGCAACTGAGCTACTTGTCTTTTGCAAAAAGTGCCTTTTCCTCTTGGCCTGTTGTACAGTTTTTCATCAATTACCCTGCAAAGGAGTTATACATACCACTCATACAACATACTAAAATATACATATGCATCATAATTATTATATGTACGTACATGTATATGATAAATATACACATACATTTATATATCCACTAATAAATATATGTTTATATAGGTAAATATACACATATCTATTTATATAAATATATATCATAATGATATAATGTATGATATACATGCACTTTTGGTGACGCATTCCTGCCAGTACAACTTATCCAAGAACTCTGGTGCCATCTACAGAGTTGATGCCTAACCTTGAATTAACGTATCCAAAGTGCCTACAGCAAAACTATGCATTCACGCTTGCTCTCATCATTCATCTACAACTATCCTCTAGAGAGTAATTGATGAACTTGAGGTGCAAACTCACGATTATATTTTTTATTTGGTATAATTAGTAAATATAACATTAGTTAACAGCTAGGCGTGTCACAGACATGCATTTCCTATGTGGTCATAATCAAAATTAGTGCCACTCAAATAGGACAGTCGTCCAGAATAAACTGCTTATGCAATCATTATCAGTTCAAACAAAGTTGCATAGTCACTCAGATAGTCTCATGTGTACTACTAAAACTACTCCTGAAAGAACCACCATATGAGCTTATTTCAAATAAGGTTAAATTTGCTAGTGAAAATGCGAAACCGTAGGTCATAAAATGCAGATAGGCAATCATTATTCGTCACCAACTTACAAAGTACAAGTATGATGAGTCGCACCATTTTCACTATTCCACTTCTACTAAGAAGTCATTAAATATGTATAGACCTTTCCCTTTGCATTGATGTAACGCCCAACAAGTGGCATGTGTTTTAACCAACGAGTTGGGGGAGAGTATTCCAAAGGTTTTGGGTTCAAGGAAACTATGGAAAAGTCCATTGCGCAGACTCATGCAAACGATGTATAGTGTTCATTTACTCAGGACGAAAAATTACATTATGTGCTGCCCTCTGCTGTTTTAAATGTGAACTACTCCTTGGATCCTATATCCTGCCGAAGTTGTTGAACATATAGGTGAAATAGAAAATATTGAGAAGGCATGAAATGAGGATTTCTAAAATTGGGAGGGTGAATTGAGAATTTCTAAAATGGGGAGGGAGGTTCATTAAGACATAGTTTTAAAACAATGTGCATTCGTTGAGCATTAAGCATTTGCGTATTGCGCATTTGCGGGACCAATTGGATCTTGCCTGGTTTTGTCCTTTTGTGCAAAAGATCTGCCATGAACTTGCCACTGATTATAAAACTATATCCGGTGTGTGTGGTCACTGAATATGAGTGCCATATTTACTATAAGGCAGTATTCCACTAGCAGATTTTACTTCCAATCTAACTATTTTTTCAGTGGGAATAGCGGTACATCACATACATGCTATGTTTCATTAGACAATGCTTTTCATTATCTTTCCCTTGATCGTAGGATGCATAGTTGATTGCCATGATTTGGGAAAATGTAATAAATTGTCAGATTCCCGGCAGTAAGAATCAGCTAGTGGAATATTATGGCCTATATTCTTGTAAGATGAATTACAATGCAAGAAGGAAAGAATCTCCCATATTGTATCGATCGGTTATTAGACTGTTTCGATATTGGCATTTCAATCCTATGCATATCACTGTAAATAATATACACACCCCAACCAGAAAGGGTTACAAAATTAGTTGCAAATAATCAAACAATCTCGATTTAAAATTATCTGCAGCAACCAAAGGATCAAAAATTAAGTTTATCGAAAAGCTCTCACCCTTTATAAATTAACACAAATACATAAAATTGTACACGCAATCTTTATCTAATTTCGTATGTTCCCTCGTTTTATCCTATTGATGTCTAAATTTAGTTCTCATCATATCTCAACAGATCATGTATATGAGAGTAATTGCCGTTCAAATCTGCGTTGAAAGTGTCGTGCAGGGGTTTATTGCATGAAAAGAATACTTGGAAAATGCACGACAATGAGCTTGCACAAAAGAATGATGCAACATGTTTGCTTGAATAAGCTTGCAGATAGCAATAAATGTATTGGCAAATGTGTGTCGATTGGTGACAAAGAGAACTGAGACAAAATTGAACGAGAGCTAGCTTGTGAGAATAAATGAAATGCAAAAATATTTTATGTCGGCTAAAAGCCTGCATTTGGTTATCTTTTACACATATTTTTCTGTCAGTGATTCTTTCAAGGAGTTTCAGGATCCATCCATTGACACACTGCTAAGCAACATCGCAATGCATTCTTCACCTTTTATTGTTGTTAGCCGGTTATTTGATGAAGTATTTTCTCAAATTGTGCTGAGGGCAATCATAATGAACTTATGCCATATTAGTTTAGTTATGGTCAATGAACGTATCACAAATCTGACTGTCATTGAAAAGATTATACGAGGACGGGTTCGATTGACAATTCTACAAAAGAACTAGATTATGCAAATTTGATATGCATGACGTGTATTGCATAAATCAGAAGATTAAATGTTATTTTTTCTAGTAGTATGCTACATTTCAATTGGATCAAGAAAAGGACATTATCAGCAAACGTAACTAACTTTACCGTTTTTAATGGGGCTGTGTTTATTGATATATCTCTACATCAAGATAGATATATATATATATATATATATATATATATATATATAGATATTCCCATGACACAACAGCATTCTATGATTGTCTTATGTAGCTGATCTTTAGGGTAGTCTTTATAATATGAGGTACACACTGTTGGACTCTATAAAACAAAAGCTTCTGCTTCACATTCATAGAAATTATGAAAAACTTTCTGCTAAAATAAAGCAAGATTAAAAACTGATTTGTTAGATTTCCATTATTCCATGACATGGTTGCCATAATGAGAAATAAAAGGAATAATCTTACAATAGCATCGAGTTGGTTATCAATTTCATTCCGAATCATGAAGACGATTCGACTTTAAACCTGAATCAGTTTACCTCTGAATTTAAAAGTATCATATTTGTGACATTAAAAGATCTGCATAAACAAAAACGTGTCACCACCTGCCTGTTTAATTGGGTATGGAATATTACTTGCATACTTATAAAAACAAAGAGTTTCTTAAATATTTGAACCGACAAAACATGCTATTGAACGCATATTTTACTCTGTTTATTCTTATGATTGATATCCTAATCCCATTTCTGAAAAAATAGCAAAGGAATGTAAGCAAACAATTTTCAGAGACGATAGTGTATTAATTTTGTTTTTTTTCTCCAAATTAGATGTTAGAGATTTATGTGAAAACCTAAAGGAAACTCCAATCGAAATTACAAATGGAAGGGACAGTAAAGTGGATAGGGGTATGCAGTTAGTAAAGTAATTACTAGCCATAACTAAATAATGCACAAATTGGATTTGGAGGCCCCAGCCAATATAAACGACCTAATTGTTAGAGATAGGAGAAGTAGGTTTAAGAGGAAATCCAATGGAAATCCCAAATGAAAGGGGTGGTAAAACGGATGAACCTTTGTATTGCAGCTGGTAAAGGTAACACTAATTGTAGATAAATATCGCGGCCAACATAAACAACTTAAACATTAGACATAGGGGAAATTATTTTTAAGGGGAAATCCAATGAAAATAACAAATGAAAGGGGCAGTAAAACGGATAGGGCTATGAATCTGGTAAGGTTAACACGAATGGTAAATAAATAGTGCTTACAACTGGTGTGGCTTTTGGCCAACATAAACAACTTAAACTTTAGAGATAGGAGAAATAGTGCTAAGGGGAAATCCAGTGGAAATTACAATGAAAGGGACAGTAAAATGGATAGGGCTATATGCAGTTGTTACCATTCAACACTAATGGTAAATACATATATAGCGCATCCAACCGATGTGGTTTCTAGCCAACATTTATAAACTTTAGAGATATATAGGAGAAATAGTTTTAAGGGGAAATCCAATGGAAATTACAATGAAAGGGACAGTAAAATGGATAGGGCTTTGTAGCTGGTAAAGTTAACGCTTATAGTGAATAAATAGTGCTTACAACCAGTGTGGCTTCCTGCCAACATAAACAACTTAAACTTTAGGGATAGGAGAAATAGTGTTAAGGGGAAATCCAATGGAAATTACAAATGAAAGGGGCAGTAAAATGAATAGGGCTATGCAGTTGTTACCATTCAACACTAATGGTAAATACATAGCGCATCCAACTGATGTGGTTTCTAGCCAACATTTATAAACTTTAGAGATATATAGGAGAAATCGTTTTAAGGGGAAATCCAATGGAAATTACAAATGAAAGGGACAGTAAAATGGATAGGGCTATGCAGCTGGTAAAGTAAACACTGGCGGTAAATAAATGGCGCGCCCAACTGGATTTGCGGTTTCCGGCCGATCACGTGACAGACCGGAAGTGGCTCAGATTGGCCGTTTGTCCGACCATATGTCGGCTTCCGGCGTCTGTAATTAGTTCACCACCAGGGGGAGGCACTAGGCCTCTCACATGGGGCACGTGCGCATGCGCAGGCAATTCTTCCCCTAGCGGCCAGTGGCTGACTTAACCCATTTGCGCAGACACGCAGTTCTGGCCCAATCCGATTGGTCCCTCTTCCGGCTGCGCCTGCGCATGGCAAACCGGAAGGGAATACGACCCTCAGTACGCATGTCAGCCGGATGTTGTGGCTATGTTTGGGGGCAATCACGTGGTGTGTGGTCAACCAATGGGAGCTGGGGACTGAACCAACAGATGAGGGAAGGCTGGTCTAAGAGTTAGTCTTATATATGGCTTTCTCTTTTCATTGGTTAGAAAGTAAATGATTCAATGAGGCAGTTTAAAAAGAAAAGTACTAATAGTGTGTTTCTTTTCTCGTAGATAGAAGAAGTATATGTTTTTTTTGAAGAGGCAGGATTTCCAACGGTATTCATCCCTCCAAACAGTTTCCTCGCGGCCTGAAAAAGTTGTGAATGTGGTGTGGTCCATCTTCCTCCAGTTTGAGGGATCAAGATTTCTTTCTGATTCTTCATAATAATCCCATTTCCTTTGACTTCAGTGTAACGTTTCTCAATCAAGTTCGCAAAATTGAACCATAGCTATATTATATACCTTTGAGAAAAACGTTTAAGAAAATGGTTTATCTCCTCTTAGTTAATTTTAGATATATCATTATAGCCTGATAACAATAATGCCTATATATACACTTTCACCTAGTCTATGTGATGCATCGTATAACTTTTGAACCTTTTCAAACTGCAATGTCAAAAGCCAAGTCTAGCCTTAGATGGTCTGGAATCACAAATTCTAACAGGCCAAATCAAATCCATCCATCGATTGAAAAAAGGTTCAGGGGCGGCTAGGCAATTCTCACAAGTCGACGGGGCGTTTTGGAATTTGGCCAGACCAGTCCCCAAAGGAGGAGCTATGATGGATGAGTGACAGGTCACCTTGAAGAAGGGGCGTGGTCTGAGGGCCGGCCGGTGGCGCCGCCCTGGTGGCGGGTGATGGATGACAGACGCCAACTGATTGGGACTAGGGAGTATGTGGGGGGAGAGCGAGCATGAAAGGTGCACAATCTCCACCTGATTAGGCCTTGGAGATGGAGGCAAGACTCATCCTTTTATTATAGATACACACACAAAACCCACCGTCAGCCATATCTATTGGCCATTCCTACAGGGAGTTAGGGACCGCAGGAAAAGGCCCCTAGCGGACAAAACCGTCAACAGCGCCCTCTGGGAGATGGATGCGCCCCCTGACGGGAATGAGCGGTACCAGATCAGTCCTGTAGTGTCAATGGGATTTGCTAGGTGGCGCACCTGAGCTGGGTGATGCGTCTTCTTCGATTGCATTGCTCGAGGCAATGGATCCAATTGTCAAAGGCAAGTGGGGGTGGGAAGGGTAGATTGTGGGCTGGGGGTGGGACAGGGGTTGGGAGTATACAGAGGGTGTACCTTTATCCTGTAGGAGAGGAAGAAAGGTGTGGTTGACCAGTCATGGGGTTACAGATCCATCGAGGAGGGGATCCAGTGGGAGTCGGGGGGGGGGGGGGGGTCGAATTTAAAAAATGGCCCTGTCGCATGTCATTATAACTAAGTTAATAACCATGTCCCATGTCGAATTTAAGAAATGACCATGTCCCATGTCACTATTATTCTTTTAAAGCTGATGTCGCATGTCAAATTTGAAAAACGGCTGTGTCCCCGTGTTGACTTTAAGAAATGGCTGTGGCGCGCCATTGAATTTAAGGGTCTACATCCCCTCTAGTGGATCCTGGTTTGTCATTTTCTTTTTGTTCTAAATTATACAAAGAGAGGAGTGTGTCACGTTTTAGTACTTGGCCTGTTTGTGACCCCCACCCCCACCCCTTCTCCAACCTTCTGAAAACCTGAATCTGTTCCCGGTGAGATGCACAGAGACAAGGAAGGAGTAGATGGATGTATAGAAAGAAGGCCTTGAGCGCGAATTGAGCTTGAGGGATGGTAAGCAATGGCTTCTGAAAATGATGTATGACCATATATAAGGGTATTATTTGGTAGATGATAAGAAAAATGGAGTCAAAGAGGGTTGGTGAGGGGAAGGGAAGGGGCCTTGTCGTTAAAGAGAAACCAGACAAGTTGTAGCTTTTACCGGAGTCAAGTGCTTTGGGGATATGCACTTAGCAACACTTATGCGAAGCACTACTAAACCCAGTCAGCCCAACCCATAATGTTCAACTCTTCATTGCCTTGAAATAATGCATTTAAAAATCCGTCAAATTTAAGAAGTCATATTGTTTTACAGAACTAGATGGTATATTGAAACTATAATTCTTGCCTATTCCAGCAACCTAAGTTTAGAAAATATTAAAGGTATTATTATTTGATGTTCTTCATGATACTGGTACTTGAGATGAAACGTGACTGTTATCCCTGAATATGTTATAACATTAGGGCCAACATGTACATTGTTATAATTATAACCAATTTTGTCATCAATTGACTGAACTGACATTCATTTTCATAACTTAAGTGGGTAAAGTTGTTGAACATCGATGCTTAAATTAGCTAGATGGAAAATAACTAGAGCCCACTTGTACATCATGTATATCATAATCATGTTTGATATTATCATAATATTGTTTAATGTAAACTAAAACTTATACGGAAGATCAATGGATGTAGATTGAGTATGGTTAAATAAAAAAAAAAGAAAAAAAAAAGTAGGACGGCTTATGCCATGGGCTTCATCCAACCCTTTGTCAAACCCCTAGGACATACACAATGTGGGAAGGGCTTACATTATTGCCTGGCGACGGTGAGACTGGGGTGGACATAGGGAGTGTCCACTAAGAGGACGATGGATGGGCTTCTCACTGTTCTACCTCATAGTAGTGGTCAGTCCATATACCTCCAGCCCATACCCCTCTCCCTCCTATATCACTCCTAGAGCCCTGTGTCAGCACATCCAACATGCAGGCAGCACATAAACATCGATATGTGCAGGGCCTTCTGATAGGGCTTGTCGCTGTGTCCAGCAGCAGGGAAGGATCCAGAGAGTAATATTCTCTGGATCACTCCTATATTATAGGATTGGGGCGCCCTATTTACCACGTTTTTAGGCCCCCCTCTGTGCCTGGAAATGTTAAATTTAAAAAACTTTGACCCAAAATAGGGGCTAGAGGGATAAATCAATCCCTCAGCTGTAGCCATTGTACTATGACAATTTTAATTCTGTTATTAGCTTAAAAAAAAGGAAAAAAGGGAAGGCATTTAGATCTAAGGATTTCAGGCCAAAAGAAGTTTACATTTACCATGTTAGATCTGTGCACAGCAAAGACGTTTTGAACAAAAATGTATAAAAAGCATATACTTTAAATCAATGTCTCACTATTACTTTTGTAACACGCCACAGATTATTTACAAAAATAATATGGTAACATAACAGTAAGGACCAGGAGAAATTGTAGTGCAGGCTCAATGACAAGCCTCACTTGGCTGGTCCTTATTCAATCATAATTCTGACCCTGCTGTATAACTAATGATCCCTTAACAGCCTTTAAAAAAACTAGTATTATATGTACGTTTCATTTTTCGTTAATCTCCCTGATGCCATAGGCCTAATCCAAAGATGGATCATAATATCCCTCAAAGAATTAACCAAAATGAATCAGAATATAACAATTTAAAATATGAACTACAAATGAATTATCTGATATAAAACATCCCCTACGAAGAATCTTATCTACACAGACCAGTATCTATAACCAAGTATAGCCATATCCAAGACTCCAACCCCAATCCCAAGCGATTTCCAAAAGACAACATTGACGCTAAACATAAATCAGAAAAGCATATAAAACTTCAATCCAGGAAGACAAAGTCGACACGATGAGTCAAACCAGAGCCAATCCCAAAGGACCGGAGCATTTACCAGGAGAAAAACACTCTCAAATTGACTATATGTGACTCGGAGGATTGGGAAGGCAATCCGCTGCAAGGGAAGGCAGGGGAGTTCAATGGTCTACCATGTAGGGACTTTGAGGGGGATAATGTGATACCATTGTGCCCAAACC
The DNA here is from genome assembly GCA_936440205.1 of Lepidonotus clava. Taxonomy (NCBI): domain Eukaryota; kingdom Metazoa; phylum Annelida; class Polychaeta; order Phyllodocida; family Polynoidae; genus Lepidonotus; species Lepidonotus clava. Next base: position 16,459,926 of record OW387138.1, read on the forward strand.
TTCTGAGAAGAGGTAACTTTGGGCAGGTTTTCAGCCTCCTTACCCCCAACCTCCAGCCATGTGGAAGCTAGATAGAGTGTGTCCTTTCTTCTCTTAAGTGGTTTCCCCCTCAGGGCGGAATTCGATATGCCTTAAAACTGGGCCAGGCCTGAATCGGACAGTTTTCTGCTTGTATGGGCTCTCTGAGGACGTTAAACGATGGGGCTGGAGGATTCACTTTGTGGTATGATTGAAAAACTTGACGTATATGGACTTCATTTGATATTTGGATAAGCCTAGAATAAAGTGAAAATTTTGGGAAATTTTAGAATACATTATTTTTCATCTCAAGAACACGACAAAACAAAATTATTATACAAATCTAGATGACTCTTTTTCATCTACAGTTTGTTCCTCTACATTTTCACAAGATATCACAGAATTCTGGGTAGACTGAATAAGCCCATCCTACATTGGGTGTATCCTGGGGTTGGCCAAGGGTCAGACAAAATAGACGTTCAAGCCATCCTTGTCTCTTAGAGTTTGGGTTACTTAAATAAACACGAATTATATTTTTCTATATCCCCAAGTACTGCTTAAACATTATCATTTCTTAAATTTTATCAATTGACAGATTTGTAGCTTTGACAGCAAATCAGAATGCAGTATTTTAGAGCAAAATGGGGTTGGACATTAAAGGTTTGGCTAGCAGGCTTTACCGTTTGTTCCTGTGGAAAAAAAGTACTGTTATGTAAGTCAGCATTTTAGGCATTTTGAGAGTAATCTTTCAACCAAATTGCTTTGCTTCATTTTGTATCATCCAATTGTCTTGAGGAAAGAAGAATGGAAGCATGGTAAATTATATTGTTGGTGTAAACTGGGATGGGCTTATTGACGATACAAATATGAATAAGCACGATGGAATAAGGTACCCAAGAAGAACGACTAGAAGTACTTTTCGAGGCCTCTAGCTATAGGTACCAGGCATATGTGTACCACACCGGAGTTTTCTATGCCACTGGTTCCCTGTGCAATACACTGATAACCTATGTCTGTGATCTAACGGCCCAGAAGAGTACACAGCCTAATCATTAACAAAGTTAGTTAAGATAGTCCAAAATGTTTGTATCAAAAATACCACCATCGTACTCATTGTGCCATAACATTTTATCCCATTCTTTCCAAAATCACATTCCACTTTCCCAAACCTAAAGCGTGACCACGAGATGTCTCCACTGCCCACTGGGTATTATTCTGCGCATGCGCAGATGGATTGGCGCTCCCATATCGTATTAGAATGAATTTTCTGCAGCCGATTTGAGGCGTGATTTGGCCCAGTGGAATTTGTCCACCCATTGAGTCAGAATCATTTGATTAGGGTGATGACGTGCATTATATTTGTGGCTTGAATAATGGCTTCAGAGTTTCTATTTATAACAAAGCATCCTCTGGTTGTGTCGTGATGTTGGCATTATTTCATGTCATACCGTTTTGAATAGGTTACTGTAATCATTTGGAACGTATTTAGGTGGTTTATATGACGAAACGCCTATTCTTCTCGGTTTGTATTATGGAGAATAGTTGGCCTATTTACTAAAATGTGTGTTTTGACTGAAGGACAGGTGATAAAAGATGTGTTGGAAGATAATGACTTGAACTCTTCCCTCTGCCCGAATCTTATAATGCCATTTGAAAAAGAAAATTGAAGGATTTGATGACAATCCTTAAGTTATTTTCTTCATATTTGTTGTAATTTTTGTATCAAAGTAATTGATTCCTTTCTTTTCAAATTCATCTCAAGGGAATCTTCAAGAACTAAATTATCTATCACTTCAAGTCCGCAGGCACATCTAATTCTCCCTAAAGTCCTCCTATCCTTAAATCAGAGGGTCCAAATCTAAATGAATCGGAAGAGGAGGCATAGGGTACGGAAAGCGGGGTAAGGTTAACGTTGGCGGCATAGACGAATGAGGTATGGGTAGCAGTTGGTATATGCAATTACTACTTATCGCCTAAACGAGCCCCAAAGCCATCTGGCTCTCAGAGTATGAGCTCCAGCCTCCTCCAGTGGGTCCTCCAGCAGCTGTGGCAATGGCAGGTGCAGCCTGAGGTGTCAGGGGAAAGTATAGAGGGCTCTTAGACTCCCACCACCTCCAGTGACAATCCCCCCCAACCCTTCAGATGCCACCCACTCGCTACATACTCTGCCATTGCCTTCTATAGATCTGGGGCACAAGAAAACTGCTAAAGCAAAAACCTGAACATTGTCTGTCACCTCCTTATTCCTTAATATAGGAATAACTGGAAGAACATGATACTTAATGTATATAAAGTTGGGATAAATAAGTAAAAAAAAAAAAAGACCGCCCTTTTCCTATATTCTGGTTCAACAAACTGCAAGACTATATATGATTACTCATGCAAAGTGTCTTGCAACATGTTTTCTGATTATGTGCAATTCTTCGGATGAAATGAACTTTCAAACCAAAACTCTATTTTCATGTTACAAGGATAGAAACACAAATAGAACTATTTATTACTGACCAGACTTATAGTTTCTCCAGTTCTCCGGGGTGCCAGGCGTGGTGTTACTATGGTCGTATATAATGTAGCAGGTGCACAAGAACCTTATCTTTAGTGGGTTACAAGGGGAAGAATTTTCTATTTTGTTTGTAGAAATAGAAGGACAAGACCTCCGAAGTAACCTCTGCTGTTTCTAAAGCTTTTCCTAATCTAAGGGCTTTACCATAATAACCTGTGCCCTATCTGTCCAAGCCTAGTATTAACCTCAGCACAACTATTTGATAATCTTGGAGTTCGCTTCTTTACTGCAAAACCTCCTCATTCCCTTCGAAATTTAAACGTCCATTAGCAACTACTTTGCTGGCTCGATTTCATGCTGCATGAATAAATAACTTTAAGACAGAATTGTCATCAACCTTGATCTCCTAGTAGTATATAAATAAGCTGATACATTGGATTGAATTTCTATTTCGTGATCCCTCATTCACTCAGACATCCGTTCACGGCGAGCGCATTTTGGGATTATTAAGATTTGTAAGTAGTATATGGAAATGCACAATTACAACAGCTTACTTGAAATACATGTAATATACAATATTATGTAATGCATCATGTAGTGCCTTTCTATGATGCAGCAGGACACTCAATATATAGTATTCACTGAAAGCAGCTCTACACATGGGTGACTGTTGTATACGTTTAATAAGCCTATTTTCTAATGCAACGGTTGGGAATGTAATATGGCTCCATGATTATTAGGAAGCCATTTATCTCTGGGAACAGCCTTAGCAAGTAGTATATAGAAATATCAGGCTACATAATATATTGGGAAGTATACAAGTGTGCCATATTCTTCGTAGTACATTGTATGGGGACTTGCATATGAGAAGCTGTGTGTGTTTCCTTCGGTGATAATTACACCTGAAGAAGTCCAAAGACTTCTCGCCTTCTGCTTTCTCAACCAATATGCTTTGGGAAAGAATGCTTTACCCATTTGAATACGGGAATATAGATAATTTGACATAACAAACGTATAATCATGAATATTATCACAAGATGTTCAGTTATGAAAGTACAACCTTATTTGAACTTATTCATTTTTCTTTCCATTAATAACACCCAACACACAATAAGTTGGGTATTTTATCAATCATAATACTATGCAATCAAATCATGATTACAGCGGTGCTATCGTTCCAATCTCCCAAGAATACAATTCAGAATGCTCATACCGATTGTTGTTTTTGCCTTTTCATTAAAACACTAGGTCATAATTCTTCTTCAATTCTCTATTGACATCCGGGTAGTTACCTCCTCGACTTCCTCGACGTATCTCGCCATCTCTCGCCATCTCTCGTTGTTGTCACGTGATGGATTGAGCCTCTTTTTGAGTTCACCAGTCATTGTGAGACGAGACATTCAAAATAAAAGCCCTCGGAGGCAAAGGACACCCAATCACATCCTTTGTGACGAAACAGATTTCAAGTTTTTAAACTACTCTCAGTCTCAGCGCCGACCTCCAACCCTCTAGCGGTAGCAGATTGAAACTAAAAATCCATTCGTCATTCCCGCTTCCGGCAGGCAAATAAAGAGGAAATCAAGAACAAGAAATTGTCGTATGGTACATTTACTTCCAGTTCCCGTTCAATGCCAGCCTGCTCGACCCATAATCGGCGCCAAATTGACCCCTAAACAGTTTTGCCGCCGAGCAGACGACAACCGCTTTGATTTTCAAAGAAAATGGCGCCAAGCGACCGATTTGGCGCGAAATCCGCTTGGATGCTGCTTTAGAAGCGCCGCGGGTAAGTACTGGGTATCAGGCAATGGGTGGCGACTGGGGGGAATAGGGACTTTGTTTATGGGCGTTTCAAGCTATAATTAGCGTCTTCACGGCTGGTTGAGCACCAACTGTGTCGAGTGATGTTGTGATGACAAAGTGCCCCTACTTCCGCAGGGAGCCTGTGAAATTGACGCCCCAAGAGATCATTTCCCCATTCATTTTCTGGTCCGGCGGAAATGGATACTCCCAGACATAATTTCCCACTGGATTCCATTGTGGATTTCTTACTGGGATTAACCTTGCTCATCTCAACATTAGATTTTCTGAATTCAAAAATGAGAATTGTTTTGATAGTAATATTCTCATGAAACTATATTTTCTATAAATTCAAAGGAATATTGTACTACCTTTACCCTAACCTTGAGGCCTCAGTTGCTTATGTTATTCAATTGATATAACTGTACTCTTTAATGTTAAAATTTGAATGTTTTTCACTTTCCTGTTTACAACATCAATATTGGTTCATTTGTTTTGTGTTAACACTTCAGTATACCGTCATGCTGAAGAGTCAACTAACTTTAAATCACTTATATGTACACATAGATTGAGGACATCTATTTCATAATAATTATGAATCAAGCAATTTGTCATTATCATTGTTGTTACCTGAGCCAATAAAGTAAACTGAAACGTCAGTTTGTTTTAGACTTTCTGTTTGGACATTCCCTGTTGAGCCTTTTCTTATTTCATCCATTCGAAGGTTATGCTTTAGATCCAAGTTCCCTTTCCGTAATAACAATCGTTTAGAAGTGTGTGATAAATCACATAGGTCTCTTTCATAAGAATAGCCCTTTTTTAGCATACCAATTTCTGGAATGAGCTCAGAATAGGCCCATAACCGTAGCTTTGATCAACCCCTTAATAAACGGGTCCTATTTTAACTGGCATGTCTATATCACGTCCTGCAGTTGCTTCAGACGTCACAGGGAAGATTGATATGCATACAAGTCATATAGAAACATACGGATGTTCCATACCGTTCATTTCTCTACACAACACACAATACACTGTATCCATCTATCATCAATCAGCTATTATGATAATATTTCCCCCTCCAATTGGAGAAAAGCTAAATCTCACTTTCTTTCCCCTGTCTGTACTTTTTATTCCTTTTCCTATCAGGAATACTCTTATATATCACTGCTCCTATTGAGCATCTGACTGCAGTTATATCTAATAACCTGCAACCTTGCTCATTATATCAAATCGGCGCGCCCGGTCTCTTATTAGAAAACGTATATTTGCCATATGAATATATTGCTCAGAACATTATTTTGCTGTCTTGGTTGTTGACATTTCGTTCCAGCATAAACATTTTAACTTTTCCCGTTGGTATATTGGAGTTGTTAATATGGGTAATATATAGGCAATGCTATATATACTTAGCTAGTATTAATTTTACTTATTTATTCTATTTTATTTCAGCTTTTTTTTTACCCTGGGTGTACTTCGGTCATGGTAGTTAGACCGGTTTACAAGATTGACCCTACTTACATAATTTTGAATTGAATTCTTATTTTTTTTTAACTATTCTAGAGACAGTTTTTGTAAATTTGGGGCACAAAAAATAAAATCAAACCAGCGTGTTTGATAAGTTTATATTAAAATACTAATCATGAAGGCATGACTGCATTATTTGGTACCTACCGTATGCGCCTGCTCATACAAAAGTGCAAATACAAAATGAAGAATCACATTGGACAAGAGGCAGGTGTTCAGAACACATGTACAGTCTCCATTGATCAAAGGCGCTAAGACGTTTTCTCCATTACGCAAATAATCGTCACCAGACAGATAGACGTTTCTGACAACAGTGGTGTCAGTCATCAGAAGGTCCTGTCATGTATTTTGTGATAAAATAATTATTATCGATTTTATTTTATTGTTTTCGTCTGGTCTGTCTCATTTTGTGTTGGTGTACGCTTTTTTCCGAAACAAGAACTAGGTTCACATTTCTTGTGTCAATTGATTATCCGTCATTCAAGTCTATGTTACATTTCATTTAGTGTTTTTTTCTGAAGCTTTGGTGTATTGATCTTATGTTCTGTTTCATTTACTAGAAACTAGGGAAACTAAGAAACTAAGGAAGTATATATGTATGGATCTACTTTTCTACACGACTGGGTCTATGTAGAAAGTCCTGTTTCTTGTTCAGCCATAGAAATTGCTTTACAGATTACTATATACCTAACCACTTCTTTCCGCTACAGGAATTGTTTTATGAATATGGAGACGGTGATGTATTTGGTTTTGCATCGTAACCAGTTAAAATCTAACATTATTGAGCAGTGATCAAGTATTGAACGAACCTGAGTCACTGAATACTGTCTCTTTCAGATGAGCACCGCTGTTAAAATAGTATCATACGCCTTTAAGACTAGCAATAATGCATTAGAAAGCACCTTCAACCACGTCAGTTCACTTGCTGGGTTATGTCCGAAAGAAACCCATTTCTGAAATGTGTTTTTGTCTAGGGAACAACATTTAATATAGCTGTGGTGAATTTAGAGGGGGTTGGGGTGGGTACACGCGTTCCCCCTTTATTTGGGCGAAACTTAGCTTTTTGTATTGTGAAATTCTGGGGAAAATGGGATGCATCTCCCAAATTTCATACATTACTGCGATCCCACCTTTTCACAAAGCTTGATCCGCCACTGTAAAGGATAGCTAACAGACGTAGGACCGTGCAATGCAGTTCATATATTAGTATTTCGCTTTGTGATGACTAGCTATGTAGCTTGAAACACATTCACACATACTATAATATTTCATAGGTCTATCTGTGCTCTAAAGCTCCCATAATAGGCAGACATGATCATGATTATTGCTCGTTTCTGATGTTCTAATATTCCATTTGAACTGATATAATATTTTGCAAAAGAAAATCATTTTCAGAACATGCACAACTCGTACTAGAAACTGTGTTGATATAATATATACCCATTGTATCATCTCTGACATTTGTTTTCTTATATACTTTGTGTGTTTGAAATGTCTGATGGAATATTAGAATTTTGCTTGAAAGTTTTATTTCCTCTAATGTTTATAAACTTACTTATTTCTTACTCCGCACATTCCTGTCCGGAATCCTCTCTCCCCAGTCATATTGAGCCACGTGGGCATTTCCCATCCTCCAGCCTATGTTTGTGACATGGTGTTAGTGTGTGAGTACGTCTTCTACCCTAGTTGTACCCCTACCCTGTAAACAAAACCAGGCCCTGTGGCCCTTCACAACCCAGTATTGATGGTACTGTCGATATTCCCCTGCTGAACCAATAAAACCCGTCTGTCTCTCGGGGTTTTTGGTTTGGGTTTATCGATAGTCCTTTCCGACCCAGATATAACCTTATATAATGGGTCTGTACACACGCACACACACACACACACACACACACACACACACACACACACACACACACACACACACACACACACGGCACTCACTGGTCAATTAAGACATTTACATATGATATTATAATGGCAGGATTATGTTTTTTAAAGAGCAGAGCTTTATTTACTTATAAATGTTACAGACAATACTTTTAAACAATCTACTTCCATTTTATTCTTCTGTATGCATAATTCCCCACAAAATACCATAAACATGTCTCAATATTCCTACAGAAGTGGCAGGATTATTTTCAGTGGGTAACCTATAACTAGTCCTTTTGTGATATTACTGCTGGCTCTTTATGGTCCCTTCCTGCGATACAGCAGCAGCTGCAGAGTGCTATGAGAAATGGCGTGGAAATCTAACCTAAAATGGTGGCTGGTGTACAGACTTACTTTGAGGAACAGTAGGTTGGGCCTGACAGACTAGTTTATTGATGGACCTGAGAAGTGTAGGGTTAAGACAGGGGCAGGATTTGGGTCCCAGCGTCATTTGTCTTAAACAATTGGAATTGCGGTTTCTTATCATTAGTTGTCATTTTTACACAGAGATGCATGGTTCTATTGACAAGAAAAGGGCTCAAGTTTCTTATTGAATTCCTTTACATAAATAGATAAAGAGGTGGTTACTGAAGGACTGACACTATACTTATCAGTGCATGCACACTGTTCTAGATCTGTTCTTCTTGGAAATAAAATATGAAATGAATTAATGGATAAATTGCCAACATTTTGCCAGCATACAGATGAATAAACATACAGATGAAGGATAAGCAATCAAGAGGAAAGAGACTTTCTGTTTTTTAAATAAAAGAAATACAAGACAAATTATTATTTCTTTAATGTATGTATCTCCACATGTACTTCGTAATTATACCCTTTTGATTCTTATCAATAAAAAGATACTTAAGGCTCTTTATTTATTGACTTAATCTAACCTAACACTTTTCTATCTGATAGAAATTCCACCTCAATGTAAGCGATAATTGCCACATTCAAAGGCTTATGCCTATATAAACAGAAGGGGTGCCCTTAGTCCTAATCAACTACACAGGCTGAGACAGTGTGAAAAAGATTATTGTTTCATCCGACAATATAGCTTCAGGGGCATACTGCTAAAGTGGTGTGAAATGAGCCCGCCAGGGGAATTCGCCTCTGCTCTTTAATTAATGAGGCAAAGGGAAGGTTTTGTTGTCTATGTAAAGTATAGAGGCTTTGCTTGTTACTGTTACCTCTGAGGGTAAGGTGTTTTTGTCATGTTAGATGTAGTTTTCCTCTCCACAGCTTCAATGTATTCATTGTCTGCTCCCTTCTTCTAAGAATGAATTTCTTTAAAGATACTTGTCTGCACCAGTGTTAATTACTTCAACTTAAAGTTGTTAAGAGAAAGCCATCACTCATTTTGCTTGTTGGCTAGGCTTAACTTTGAAAGGAGAATTGTCAAGCTCTTATGAAAAGCTTATTTTAGCTCGGAAATTAATGTGATGGGATACTGTGAATGCAGCAGATGGGCAAAGACATTATGTTGAGAAAAAACATTTGAATCTGATCTCTAGTTTTGTAGATGGGTTTAAATTCTCTGTCGACTGACACCAACCGCTGAAAATAACTATTACTAATGATGAACCTCAACAGAAATCATGAAAACATTGGTAGAAGTAATGTTTGGAAATTACTCGAATAATCATCACCTTGAACTGCCTTTTGTTGCATGCCTCTTGACATGATTAAGCCTGCATCCCCAAGTCGATGCTACTGATGCTACTGATTTTGCATTTGTTCTTTTTTTCCTGAAAATATCGCATGGAATCATACATTCCATATAACATACATTTTAAAAGAGAATGATACGACTCCCTAATGATACATATAACACATCTACATTAACCTTTAATTTCCATGTCATTTATAAAAATCGACAGCAAAATCAGCATTTGGAATATAGGCTTTAACTCCATCTAATGCTTGGTTCACCAACAAAAACGTTCTATGAATTGATAACTATTCACACACCTATCTATTACAGAACAGAAAACACACATTGTCTTTCACAGCTCACAAATATCGTCTTTCGAAGCATACATAAAACGTAGAAACCAATAGCTATAAACTATACTCCCATTAGGAAAATGTAAAAAGAACACTCCATATCATATATGGGCTTCATTTGGGAGACTCCCAGAAGCACCGCGCTAGTCAGAACCATTGCTTTTTTTTTAAGGAATACTTCCCAGACTTTTCTAAAGGCCCCCTACCTCCCATACATTCCACGTGTATACAGCATAGGGTCTGTGGCTGAAAGGTCAGTTCTCCAAAGTAGGCCGAACTAGGCCTAATTGGTTGCCACCCTTTCCAGATTTCGAGCCCTCTATAAAGGAGCATTATATCACAGGGTGACACCCGAGAGTCTAAGTGGGTAGGGGGCCTAGGTAATGTTGAAGGGCCGAGGCAGGAATCCTATACTCTGCTAAAAGCATGGGAAGCAGAGGAAAAGACTGCCTGGTTTAGTGTAGAGAAGTTGAACTCAGTAAAAACCTCAATGGTTTCACATAGCGCTCTGCTGACTATCGCACTGTGTCTTGATATCTTGCTCTATTACATATACCTTTTAATTCTAAACTGTGGGGGTTTATTATCGTTCTCCTGTTTGCAATCCTATCAGCACTAAATGTTAGATGCAGATTTGTGAACACAAATCACTGTTCCAATGTGAGAGTCAAAATATTCAAATGTCCTTTAAACCTGAGAAATCAATATATATATATATATATATATAAAAAACCAGCATTAGGTGTACACTACTATCCAAAAAAACCAGCATTAGGGGCACACCAGGATTAGAGGCACATATTCGTGTGCCCCTAATGTTCAGAGTGTTAGGACACGTTCAAAACATACAACTGAATGCTAAATACAATTTAATTGGGTTGTTAAAACTTAAACAAGTTAGTTTTGATAACCTCGACAAATTTCCTATTTTTTTAATATTAGAATTTTTTAACTGAAATTTTCATACTGCATATCTTGTGATGCGAAAAAAACCAGCATTAGGTGTACACAACTATATCTGGCCCTATGCTCTAAATAGGGTCTATATGTTGCATTAGATTAATTTTGCATGGAAAACACACCAAGAGCTATCTAATTTATAATCAGAGTCTTGATTGATCATTGCATTAAAAATCGGGAAATTTATCACCATGGGTGAAGAGTGTTTTGGCATATTATTCAGGCATATATAAGTGTACACCTAATGCTGGTTTTTTATATAATATATATAGCCATAAAGTGCACATTGATAAAAGTTTTAATGCCATATATCTTTGACAAAAATTAAGATAGAAATGCAAGCAAGGTGTCAAATTGAAGCATTTAACTAGTGCTTTTGCCTGTTAATGTTGAATTGGTATCTAGGTTGAGTTGGTTGCCATGGTAACCAGAATACCTTAGAAAATGGCTATTTTTTCCCCCATTTTCCTTCTGAATGTTCCATATCTTGACTGCCACTTAAGATAGAAACTTAAGTAAGGTGTCAAATCGAAGTATTCAGTTAGTGCTTTTGTATGGAAGTACTAAATTTGATTTTACAGTTATTTGGTTGCCATGGTTACCAGATTTCTTGTAAAAAATAGCCATTTTTTCCTAATTTCTGTCTAAATGCACCATATATTCATTACTTATTAAGATAGAAACTTAAGTAAGGTGTCAAATTGAAGTATTCAGTTAGTGCTTTTGTATGGAAGTACTAAATTTGATTTTACAGTTAGTTGGTTGCCATGGTTACCAGATTTCTTGTAAGAAATAGCCATTTTTTCCCTAATTTCTGTCTAAATGCACCATATATTCATTACTTATTAAGATAGAAACTTAAGTAAGGTGTCAAATTGAAGTATTCAGTTAGTGCTTTTGTATGGAAATACTAAATTTGATTTTACAGTTAGTTGGTTGCCATGGTTACCAGATTTCTTGTAAGAAATGGCCATTTTTTCCCTAATTTCTGTCTAAATGCACTATATATTCATTACTTATTAAGATAGAAACTTAAGTAAGGTGTCAAATTGAAGTATTTAGTAAATGCTTTTGTATGGAAGTACTAAATTAGATTTTACAGTTAGTTGGTTGCCATGGTTACCAGATTTCTTGTAAGAAATAGCCATTTTTTCCCTAATTTCTGTCTAAATGCACCATATATTCATTAATTATTAAGATAGAAACTTAAGTAAGGTGTCAAATTGAAGTATTCAGTAAATGCTTTTGTATGGAAGTACTAAATTTGATTTTACAGTTAGTTGGTTGCCATGGTTACCAGATTTCTTGTAAGAAATGGCCGTTTTTCCCCTAATTTCTGTCTAAATGCACCATATATTCATTACTTACTAAGATAGAAATGCAAGTATGGTGTCTCAGTGAAGCATTCAATTAGTGCTATCATATCAAACTCCTAAATTTGATATTAGAGTGAGTTAGTTGCCATGGTTGCCATGGCTACCATAGTATTTTTTTTTAATTCCGTTTCCCCCCCTATTTTCCTTCAGAATATATTATATCTTTACTGCTAATTAAAACAAAAATGCAACCAGGGTGTCAAATTGAAGAGTTCAGTTAGTACTATTGCATGGAAGCATTAAATTTGATTCTAGAGTTTAGTTGGTTGCCATGGTTACCTGATCTTTTGTTAAAAATATCAATTTTGTCCTTATTTTCCTTTTGAATGTACCATATCTTCACTGCTAATCAAAATAGAAAACTAACTAAAGCGTCAAATTGAAGTGTTCAGTTAGTGCCATGGTTTTGAATTGCTAACTTTATTTTTAAAGTGAGTTGGTTGCCATGGTCACCAGGATATTTGTCAAAAACGGCCATTTTTCTGCTAAATTCCTTCTGAATATCTCTTTGATGCTAACTCAGATAGAAAATCAAGTAAGGTATCAAATTGAAGTATCAGTGACATTGTGTTAAATTGTCAAGTGTGACCCCCCCACCACATAATGAGGCATCATGAGGTCTCAGATTTGAAAATTGAGATTATTACAGATCATAAGTGTTGATGAATTGATCTTAAGAATGGTGAAAGAATTATGTTTCTAACAGTATTCACACCAAAGTTATGAATGTTTGAAATCACATCCATTAGATACCCCATTCTTGGAAAAATGACTTCAAAGATAGTACTTCTCTTCATGGTAAGGACAATTTCCATTGACTTTATAAATAGCCACCAGGAAAAACTATTAATCACACATATTGAATCCATAATTCCATTTAGTTTGTGCCTAAAATATAATATATAGGTGTTTCCCATGTCATTTCTGTAGAAAACTCAATTTTCTATTGAGTTTTGTACCCTTTTGCCTTCTTTTGCCATTTCCTCAGGATTGATCTGAGCGACTTATGCCTCATTTAGTGGTGGGGGGTCACAAATGTGTTTTTAAAGTGAGTTTGGTGCCATGGTTACCAGGATTTTTGTTGAAAATAGCAATTTGTTCCACAATTTTCTTCTGAATATAAAATATTTCTTCAGCTATTAAAGGAGCAGTATCATGAAAAAGTTGTCCCTAATGTGAGTTCTATTAACTACTTATCATCCCCGCCCCACTCCGCCTTCTGCCCCACTCCCATTCCCCCTCCTACCCCCACAACCAACGAGACAGAAGGCATGGACTTTTACAACCATCACAGTAGCAATACCACACGAAAATTATGAATTATATTTTCAATGATTTGAATAGGCCTATGAGATGCGCCTATTCAAGTGCTTTTTCATATTTCAAATACAATTAAAATCGGACTTGGCATTCTTTAGATATTGCTACAAATATGAGGGTAAAAATTGACCTTTTTTGCATGATATTTACATTGAAACATTGGCAAACCTATGGACCCCCATTTTAGCCAATTTTAACATGATTTTTCATCTATAAGGTTAATTTCATGCTTAAATCCGCAGATCTTAGCCTAATTGTACACCTTTATACCATATACCACTGAAAAGAGCATGTACTTCCGCGGATCTCACCGGTTTTGCCCTATTTCTTCATATAAAAATTGTTAGTCAAAGATTGAAAATATTGGTTAAGAGCTTAAGATCAATATTCTGAAAAACATGGCTCATGCTAGGTCAATCACAGAAAACCAAAATATTGAGACATCTCTTACATTAGTCATGCAAGAAAAAATATTAAATTGAGTCTGATCTTAAATCAAACCTCGGATTTCCATGCCTAAGATTCCCCTCTTTCTTATGGTAATATTGGTTTTGCTCTGTTGTTACAATTAAGAAAATAATGATCAAATTCCCGTCGCCAACCTGGCAAAATACGGAATTCTATGGTTTGTTACACAATTTTTCAGGGATTGTGGTATTGCTAATCACAGTAACCTGCATGGTCCCCAGGCTCTGGACATGCCCAGCACCAACTAGGTGCAGTCTACCTTAGTCAAGGCCCCTTCTTACAAAGCCTTTTTTAATTATCAAATTTCAGTCGTCTTGGGGTGCTGAAGCTGGTTCCTAACCTGTTTAGGGACTGGAAGGACAGCCAGTTTTTTTCCAGAATATATTATATGAATTAAATTTCAAATAAGTCTACAAAACTGTCAAATTTAAGAACTTTTTAAGGCCTTAGATTTGAGAAAATCAATTCAAGACCTTTTAAAACCTTTTAAGACTTGTGTGGGGACGCTGTCTCAAGGCAGCTACCAGCAGTATATATACTTGGACTGCACACTCAAGAACCTGAGGCCCAATCTGGGCTGATTAGGATTTCCCCCAGCACCCCAACCCCCATCTCAACCCCAGTCTCTATAGGCCAGCCCAAACCCACCAGGCTTATTACATAATATGTCACACAGCTCTGTTGTACCTCTGTGTCCTCTCGTTTGATAGGTTTAAATACGTGTTTTTGAAAAATTTTCAAAATTGAAACATGTCCTGGGCATCCAGGGGATGGGATAAGGAAAGAGGTAGGGGGACCTGCCCTGGGTGTCCAGGGGTGGGATGGGAGAGGGAGTCTGGGGAACTGCCCTCGGTGTCCAGGAGGTGGGAGAAGGAAGGGGCAGGTCGAGGGACCTGCCCTGGGTGTTCAGGGTGTGGGATAAGGAGAGGGAAGGCAGGGGACCTGTCCTGGATGTTTCTACTCCCTGGACACCTATAGGGCATATCCCTGGCCTCCCCCTTCTTTATTTTAAAGTTGAATATGCAAATTGTGGGCATTACAAATTATATTGCCTTAGCCTTCCCCTTCCTCATCCCGCCTCAGGGACACCAAGGGCAGGTCCCCCAGATATATAGTATCATTACGTTTCCCCATCTATTAAAGATCCGGGGACATGATCTGAGCTACGACGCAAAAGGCAATAAACTTGTAGAATATTAAAAAAGAAACATTTTGATACGAACACATGGTTTCATGGGCCCAGCTATGCGACAGGCCAGCCCCTACTAACACTGTATATTGCTCAGCCAGGTGTGACAGCTGACATTCACACCCCTTCGCGCTGGCCATGTTGTGACGTCACAAGATGCCTTGATAGCATACTGATTTAAGGCTACATTCCATGATGCGTTCGGAGACACTTGCGTTGTCTCTAATTAGGAAGCACAAGTTTACTTGCGTTCAGATACCAACATGTTGATAAATTTCCGCAAGCAAACTTGTGTTTCCATAATTAAAGCAACGCAAGTGGCATAGAACACATCATGGAATATAGCTTTTGGTACCCAGAACACAAGCAAACTTGCGTTTCTGTAATTAAAGCAATGCAAGTGGCACTGAACGCATCATGGAATATAGCCTTAAAGCATCCCATGAATGCAAGTAACAACGCAATTGTTAACGCAAGTAAAATGATGAACACAAACAGGTGAATGCATTGTGGAATACAGCCTTTAGGCAATTTCCATTGTAAAGGTGGTGAGCGATTTTAAAGGTGCTGAGTGAATATAAAGGTGATGAGCATTTGAAAACCTGGTGAGTGTTTGCAAAGGTGTACACATGCCTGAGGAGTGACATACATGTCCCTTTATAGGCAGAATGTGGTATACAAAGAATAATTAGGTGTGTGGGAAAGTTAGCTGCAAGAGTGTCTTCACCCATCTATAAATCAGCTGCTAATGCCGAGATTCCAAGACCAGTAATGTTCAGAGTATTTATAGACAGTAAATAATGTGGAAATGCCTTGTTGATTTTTCTTTTATCAGCACAAATTTCCTCACAGATTGCCAAAATTAGAGTAAATAAGGGTATATTGCGCATTATATGTAATGAGTACACATTTTTCTCTTGCATTTATCAGTATTTGCAATAAGAAAACCTGGTTTTATTTGTTTAATACACCGCTATAAGGCGTATCTGTTGATGATACTTTTCGTTTCTAAGTGTCATCCTTATGTATTAGGGCCACATAAGGTGATATACTAATTTTAGGCCCTATAAATTACATAGCACATTCGTCACGCCCATATCACATATAAGATATAAAATATAAATTTGATAATAGTCAAATTGAAAGTTTCACTAAAAAATTAGTTTTATGTCAGCTCAATCTCTATACATTGATACATTGGTTTAGAATGTTCACGCATAAGTTAATATGGTGGGAAATTGTCAATGATATATGTCACAAAACGTTTAAAAAATACCAATTACATTTTCATAGAAATATCCAACAGGGTTGTATTGCGCATCCCAATATATATGAGAAAAAAACTATTGCTATCATCACTTAATATTCATAGGGGTTATGACGCCATAGTATGGTTAGTTCAACCATTACGGCAAATTCAATCAACTATCAACTATCTCTTGTCATTTTACATATATGTCTATATTTTAGGATAATTGAGGAAAAAAATGTGCGAAATACCAATGTGTGCTATACCAACCTAGGCCTGTTTTATCTTATTATGTCTTATTATATCTTGATACATCACTTCCGGCATCCTCACTGTATCTAGGTCATCTGGCCCTATAGTCAGGTTCTACTCTTATTCTGCACATAACTTTACAAGACCATGAGCCATAGTTATTTAGATTATAGGCCTAGGGATGTATTCATATTTCTATGTTGAAATATATTTAGTTAACGAGTTAGGGTCGTATCACTGGATCTTTAAGGGTGAAGGCTAGATACAAAAAATAAATATTGAGGTACAAGCCTCATAGAGTTTCATGATACAAAATGATAAGCTAGCTGGTGAGCCTAGAAGAGGTGTTGTAGCAGTGTAGGGTAGCCCTGAGCCCAGTGGCCTTAGTAGTTTTCAAATAACAACAATCAAATTGTATCACAGGATATTGTAAAGTAATGTTCAACCTTTCCCATCCACATACTATCTCATAATAAGTATCACCAAAACTGTATTATCATTTTCATACTCCTTAGTCGCTTCACATTCCCCATGTAATGATCGCTCCGAGCTTAGCCTTTTTTCGTTATGTAATTTTACTGTATCCCTATGCCCTGCTATTAACTAGGTCAAGCCTACATCCGGGCACTTCGGGAAACCCAGAATGCTAAGGGTGGAGCGATGATTACAAGGGAATCTGAAGCGATGTGGAGAATGTATCATTTTATTTAACTCGGATAAATAACATCAAGATAGATAAAGACCAAACGTATTGAATTTATAGACCTTTTTAATTAAGAGTGTTGCGCCCCCTGGTGAAGTAAATAGAACCAATGGTTTAGGTCATTTCCCATAGTTAACCTATATGCTTCACTTCATATAGGTTAACTATGGGAAATGATCTAAACCATTGGTTCCATTTTCCTCACCAGGGGGCGCCACACCCTAATAAAAAAAGTCTATATAAATACTTTTTGTACTTAGATTGGGTTATGGCTGGTGAGGGAAGAATACTGGGGAGATCCAATCATGAGTCAGGACATATAATTTTCACTTGTGATGGCTCTTGCGTTGGGCCAACGCAAGCAACAATGCAACCAAATGGCTATATTCCACCTTGTGATCCCCTGATTTACTTGCACTGGGTACAAACACTGCTAGTAAAATGCCCATCGCAAGCAAAATGAAATATGGCCTATATTAGGCTGACTAGTGGCCAGCTGGTGAGCGTGGAGAGGTGTTGGAGCAGTGTGAGTCGGCCCTTGGCTTAGTAGCCTAATTGGGCTGACTGATGGCTGAGTGGTGGACGGCTGGTGAGCATGCAGAGGTGTTGGAGCTGGAGCTGACTGAGGGCCGGCTGCTAGCTATATAGGCAGAGGTGTTGTAGCAGTGTGAGTCAGCCCGGGGCCTATTTCCCTCAGTGGGCTGACTAACGGCTGGCTGCTAACCTAGGCAGAGGTGTTGTAGTAGTGTGAGTTGGCCCTGAGCATAGTAGAACATATAATTTTCACTTGTGATGGCTCTTGCGTTGGGCCAACACAAGCAACAATGCAACCAATGGCTATATTTCACCTTGTGATCCCCTGATTTACTTGCACTGGGTACAAACACTGCTAGTAAAATGCCCATCGCAAGCAAAATGGAATATATCCTATATTAGGCTGACTAGTGGCCAGCTGGTGAGCGTGGAGAGGTGTTGGAGCAGTGTGAGTCGGCCCTTAGCTTAGTAGCCTAATTGGGCTGACTGATGGCTGAGTGGTGGCCGGCTGGTGAGCATGCAGAGGTGTTGGAGCTGGAGCTGACTGAGGCCCGGCTGCTAGGCAGAGGTGTTGTAGCAGTGTGAGTCAGCTGGCTGCTAACCTAGGCAGAGGTGTTGTGCAATTTATGGGTAGGAAGTGGAAGGGGCAGGGACCATGCTTGTCCACTTAGTTCGTAATAACTGTGGCAGGGGCCACTCTGCTTTTAAGTCAAAGTGGAGAAACTTAGATTAGTTCCCCAATTTTTTCTGTTCCATGTTAGGTTTACTTAGAATTGATGTTATGACCAGTAGTTATGTTCTGGAAAATATCCGTCCTGTATGGTCTGGGTGTTAACTTAAGATATCTATTTTGATTGGCTAGTCTCAGAGTGTCCTATGCAGTCCATGTTAGAGTAAAGTCTCGTATGATGAGGCTACTAGCCAATATCTGTTAAGGTTATGCATACATGATTCAAAGCGCATCTCACTGCACATCATTCTCTGGTATAAGCGTGTCAAAGCTGCAGAGTGTCTGACCACTCGGCGGTCCTTTACAGATAAATGTAAAAGACCCAATAGAAGATGCAACAAGAATTTTTTTTTAGCTTTGGTGGCGAAAAATAATCATCTATAATCTAGGAAGGGGGGACAGGGGGGTCAGAGCGGACTGCTTCACTACTTTGCCCTCTTCCTCCAAACCCCCCCCCCCCCCCCCCTCCATCCACCTGGCCTGGGGTCAGTAGCTGGGAGCAACCACCAGTCTTCCCCTCCCACCCCCTTTCCCACCCTGAGCGCTTGGTCCAGTTGGTCCACTGAGAGCACTGTGTCATGGTTGATTGCCCAGGTTGATTTGTCTTCATGGAAAGATAGAAGGGGTAGGTAGAAGGTGGAAGACCCCCTCCCCCCCTACCACCACCACCCCTCCCGCTTGCCCGTCTCCCCTCCCCCCTTCCACCTCCAGCCTTATGTAATATACCACCCTACCCTACATCCTTAGGTTATCTGTCATCTCTACATCTCCTAGGCCGTCATGACCTGGTGAATTGAAATGATGTGAGACTTCTGTTTTCTGTGGGTCTCTAATAATGCAATAGAAGTGGGTTTTAACCTAGTCTTCAGATTGTTCTTGCTCTGGCCCACATACTGCTTGCCACATTTTTTGCATTTGATGGCATAGATCAGGTTGTTGCTATTGCAGTCAATGTTTGGCCCATGTAGTATTCCTTTTTGGTGATGTGCAATTAGATGTTGCCACCTATGTTGAGTTTTAGGCAGTAGTGACATTCCTTGTTGTTGCATGCCATTTTCTTTTGTCTAGCTGTGGCTGATTTTTTGCTGTTTTCTGTTGGCAGTTTGGCTCCTACTAGAATATCTTTTAAGCCTTTTCTTTTTCTGTAGCCAACAAGAAAGCTTTTGTCATGATATAGATGCCATGTAGAGGAGGAACGGTCTAGGAGGTCCCGTGTCTTACTTATCTGGTCACATAAGATCAGGGTCATGGGATTGTATGTGGTCATCAGGAAGATGGGATTTTCAGATGTTCCTCTTCTTTTCTCCTTAGAAGTTGAATTGAGGCGTATTGACTGATCTCCTTTGGTTGCTCTCTTAAAGGCCTCTACTAAGAGCTGCATTTGGTAACCATTTTAGATGAGCAAGGCGGCTGTTTTTAGCACGCTTTGAAACGAATTCTGCTTGGCTGCTGCATATGTATCGAACGTGTAAGAAGTGGCCATATGGAAGGACCTTCTTGCAGTGATATGGATGTGCTGAGTTAAACGGCGAGAAGTTATTTCTGTTGGGTTACAGCATAGTGTGGTCATCAGTTTGAGCCCATTGAGATATACTGTAGTGTCTATGAAGTTTATGGATGATGTAGATTTTTCTGTAGTGAATTTTATAGTCTCGTAGGCTGCATTGAGATATTCAATGAATTTCTCAATCTCTTGTTAACCATGTTGCCAGATATGGAAGATGTCATCTATATAATAAAACCAATCCCTTGGTTGGAGATGGTAAAAGTAGACAAATCTTCCTTTGAAATCGGTCATGAATATATTGAAAAATACATCCACCCAGCAACAGCATGGCTGATGGATAATGGTGAAGTGAGGTTAGGTACATGTCAGACTGCAGGATTTATAACCAACAGCTAGGAGCCCCTGATGTCCAAAATATGTGGCTTGGAACACATGGTAAATGGCAATAGTGAGCCAGTAAGTCCATAACCCCTAGCTATAATGATATAAGCAGCCATGCCTATATCACCCATATTCCACCTTGTGGCACCTTACTGAGAGCAAGTTTGTGGCAGTTTGCTTGCAATTTTTCATGGTACCCCAACAGTCCAGGAGCCAAATCTGAAAATCCTGATTTACCCTCCGCGGTGAGCCCCCTGGATTTTTTTGATTTTTTTCATCTTATAACATCCTAGGGACCATGAATCAAGATGGTTCCGAAGAATTTAGGTATGCGAACACTGTCTAATTACGCGATTTGTGCTTAATTAGCAAAAAATGAAAAACGCGTTATTTCTAAATTTCTCTGGAACTATGTAAGATATGATAACATGCTATATGTCATCTGAAAGGTAATTTTTTTCCTGATTTTTTGATATATTGTTTGCTATTGTCATTAATCATGGCAATGAGTTATTAAAGATAAACTGTTGTTCCAGTCAAAATCATTAGAACTGAAGGATCCAAAGTCAAACTCTGGAATTGATAAATCAAGTCCTAGGTATACTTAAAGGGGATCTTTAGACAGTTTTTAAAGAAGTTTGCATCTGATTTCATTGGAAATATAATGTAGAAGTCATTTTTTGCTGATTAAATTCTAACCGACTATAGGCTCATTTTGCACTTATATTTCAAAAGGAGAGATGATATCATGAAAATAACATAATATATCCTAAAGAGATGGGGAAATAATAATCGCTATCTCCGTAGGCTGGTATTTCACAGCCATTTGGGCATACAGTCGACTCTGCCTATAGTGGACACTGACGGTACCAGGAGATTTGTCCACTATAGACAGTTGTCCCTTTAACACAGAGTCAGTAGTATAGGACAAGTTTGTAAAACAGACCAGGTAGTGTATATATATATATATATATATATATATATATATATGATAGATGTATAGATGTATACATAATGCATTGTTATGTATGTATATGCATATATATATATAATTTTTGTTCTAACACAATGAAATCCTAAAAGAAAGCAGGAAAACTGTCAGTCACCCTCTGTCCTCTCAACACCTCCCCCGGCCACATTTCAAAGGAAGAAGTCCTGTCAGTCACCCCCTGTCCACTCCACACCTCTCCCGGCCACATATCAAAGGGAGAAGTCCTGTCAGTCATCCCATGTCCTCTCAACACCTCTCCCAGCCACATATCAAAGGGAGAAGTCCTGTCAGTCATCCCCCTGTCCTCTCAACACCTCTCCCGGCCACATATCAAAGGAAGAAGTCCTGTCAGTCATCCCCCTGTCCTCTCAACACCTCTCCCGGCCACATATCAAAGAAAGAAGTCCTGTCAGTCATCCCCCTGTCCTCTCAACACCTCTCCCGGCCACATATCAAAGGAAGAAGTCCTGTCAGACACTTCCCTCTGCTCTCAACACCTTTCCCAGCCACATTTCAGAGGTATTGTCCTCCCAATAGCTTAATACTACTGTCCACTTATGACCAGTGCTGTCCACTAAAGACAGAGAATCTGACCAAAATTTCAAAAAAGTTGTCCACTGTCCACATAAGACAGTTGTCCCTTTAAGACAGAGAATTCTACATTGAATTAAAGAGAAATCCTGCCGGTACCAGGAGATTTGTCCACTAAAGACAGTTGTCCCTTTAACACAGAGTCCACTAAAGACAGAGTTGACTGTATGTATATAATATAGTAGCTGTTTGGAAAGCATTTTGGATGACAGTGAAAGATGTGTCAGAATAAAACTATGATTTGAGTAAGATTTCTTTCCTCAGCATAATACCGTGGTAATGTTTCAGTTTGATTACAAACCATCTTATTAGGGCCCTTGCATTAAGTTTGTATGCATCAAGGGGGGGGGGGAGGTATGAAATCTTTGAAAATTTGTGTACTTTCTAGTACAAATCCAATGCATATTTATGACCAAAGGGTGTGGGGATCTGAGATTTTTGAAAATGTGTGTACTTATTAAATGGAAGGCCCCTTATAGTTCCCTCTGCTTCTTGTTTACATAAAGAAAAGAATAGCTTGTAGCAGACTCACCCATTACCTGACCCCAATCCAGATTTCTGAGGGTATACTACTTTAAAGAAGAGATGAATCGCAAAAAGTATGCTGTCATATATCACAGGTTCTGAATTTAGAAAAGAGTCCTCGTATCAATATGCCAACTGCAAAAAGACCAAGTATGCTATTTCTTAAACTTGTAAACTTGATAAGTGTGCTACCTCTGCCAAATTGTTGGTTTTAATGAATTACTAGATTGCACTCTTGGATTCTAGACCCATGTGCTTATATAAATGAGTAACTTATCTTTACCATACACAACATGGATATCTTATATTTTATTCTATATATTGGTTACTGGTATTAGTGATTTGATATTAAATTATGATCATGGTCACAGTTCATTTCTAAGAGCCAAACTTCCAATCCTCCCAAATTACCAATACAAGTTATGACCAGCCTTTGATCATGCTTCACTGAGATTCATCCTATCAACTAACAGGATTTTGCCATATATCCAATTTTATTAGGAAGTGTACCAGAGGAACTGAGAACTCTGTGTGTACATACATATCAATATCATTGGCAAGACCTCAACCAAATATCAATACCTGAAAGAATACAGAAGTTCCTGATAAATCTTTCTATTTCAAAATTACAAATTTTTGGTATAGCCATTACTGGTTTCCCAATACTATCTAGTAGTATTACCACATTGAGCAGCATGTGCACAGTACCCTTGCTGTGGGACCATAACCAAGGCAGTACGGTATTAGGAGAATGTACAACTACAAGAGTAACAAATTGCTGTGATTCTGGTTGTAACCTCAAACTTTCGTTTATATAAACCTCAGAAACAACATTATTTCCTTATCAAAATATAACTGACCATTTTCATTTCTCAACTGCTATGAACAAGGATCCAATTTCCCTAACCAACAGCAAGAGACAGCTTATAGTTAGATACTAAGGGAAAGGTCAATATGGTAAATACGCAGAGACCCAAAACTAAGGGAGTCATTATTCAAATATTTGAATAATCCTCTAGTCTATGATCAGTTCTTATAATACAACACTGAATACTTAGTCTATAATACAAAAGGGTATAAAGCTAAGTGAGCAATGAACCCATACAGCCTGGAACTGTAAACTCTCTAGTAGCAAAAGGGTAACAAAGTTTAATTTGGCAGATTGGTGGTAGGATGTTAACAAAAGTACAGCAGGTGGTCAGCAATCCCACAGTTTATGGCACATTATATATAGGCCTGCAGTGTGTTGCACCATGGGAGGCTGCCCTTATCCCCCAGTTCAGGTTGCTCAGGGGAAAGGCTAGACCTCTCCACCACTGATAAGGTTCGGAAGATCCACTACCTTCATTTTACTGCTGGAAGGCAACATTCTCTAAACAGTCAACTTTATCATTTTATCTAACCAGCTGCAGTGATGAACCCCGAGCTCCTTGTGGAATTATATGATACAATTGAATAATAAGACAGTCATAAGTAGCCAAAATTTAAGCCTGCCCCTCTCTCTGAGGAAACCTTTATTAGGTTGTATGGACAGTGTCTTACCAATGGGTTAACTCACACAACAGGGAGATAAGAACCCTAGTCTGCCATCTTTATCATTCCTCTGTCTCTCCAGGCCTCAGGCCTGTTGCCAGGGTGAGGTAAACATTAGATATTGGGGCCATCAATGGGGGGATTTAAAAGAGTATTACAGCCTACAACTCCCACTATCCCAATAGGAACATGCTTTTTAAAGATCAGTGGGTACAGGGGTATGTAAATAGAAGTTTGCTGCATATTGTTTCCTGCATATTGTCAATGTGTGAATCTTTGACAATATAAGGAGCCATCCATACCATTTTGAGTAAATAGATCAATGACTATACTAGTTTGATTAGGCAACAAAGATGAGCTTGTCTGCAAATTACATGGACACATATTTCTTGCTAATGTTTACATATTTTACAGCTCCAATGTTGTATACAATGGACTAAATGGCTCAGAAAGCATTGAATAACCAGCTTAGAGAGACAGTGATAATCATTTTCCCATCTCTCTAGGATATATTGTGTTATTTTCATGATATCATCTCTCCTTTTGAAATATAAGTGCAAAATGAGCCCGTAGTGGGTTAGAATTTAATCAGCAAAAAATGACTTCTACATTATATTTCCAATGAAATCAGATGCAACCTTCTTTAAAAACTGCCTAAAGATCCCCTTTAAGTATACCTAGGACTTGGTTTATCAATTCCAGAGTTTGACTTTGGATCCTTCAGTTCTAATGATTTTGACTGGAACAACAGTTTTTCTTTTTTAACTCATTGCCATGATTATTGACAATAGCAAACAATATATCAAAAAATCAGGAAAAAAATTACCTTTCAGATGACATATAGCATGTTATCATATCTTACATAGTTCCAGAGAAATTTAGAAATAACGCGTTTTTTATTTTTTGCTAATTAAGCACAAATCGCGTAATTAGACAGTGTTCGCATACCTAAATTCTTCGGAACCATCTTGATTCATGGTCCCGAGGATGCTATAAGATGAAAAAAAATCAAAAAAATCCAGGGGGCTCACCGCAGAGGGTAAATCCTTATTTTGACTGATTTCAGGATTTGGCTCCTGGACTACAAGCAAATACTAGGCTCAATCTAGGATTTGATCTTATTTAGCCAATCTGGTTAAAATCAAGTCAAGTTTTTCCATTTTCTTTAGCCAGATTCAAAAATTTTAGCTAAATTTTCACCCGTAATATATGGTGTGTATAACATCTGTTTATTGGTATCTATTTTAGAGATAAGTTTATTGATATAATATCATAATGTTTTTTCATGAATATTTAGAAGAAAAATATAAACTTTATAAGTCCCTGTCAGAGCTAGATCATCATAACAACAGGAAATTTAATTATATTTGGCTACAGATTCCAGTCTTCAAAATTAATGTTTTATTTTGTGCGCCTGCCTGTTGCATATGTTTTGGATATGCCGATTTAAATATGTACACATCAGTACAAAAACATCTAGATTCTGATGAAAAAACGTGCACACACTGGGTGCACAATGCCGAAAATTGTGTGCCCATGGGCGGAAATGTGCGGGCTAGGCGCAGGGCGCAGCGTTAATTTTGAACACTGGATTATTTTAGTGAAATCACTTATGTGGATAGTAACAGGGGCAGATACAAATATTTTAGAAAGAGAGGGGGTGCACATATTAACCCTTTAGACCCCAATCCGGCCATTGCCAACCAAGGGTGTGCTCCCTGATCCGGCCATGGCCGCCCGGAAAAATGACAATTTGTCATAATTTTTCCATATTTTTCAAAAAGGGAACACTTTAATTTATGTTAAAGGTACAGAAATGGCGTAATATATGGTGTGTATAACATCTGTTTATTGGTATCTATTTTAGAGATAAGTTTATTGATATAATATCATAATGTTTTTTCATGAATATTTAGAAGAAAAATATAAACTTTATAAGTCCCTGTCAGAGCTAGATCATCATAACAACAGGAAATTTAATTATATTTGGCTACAGATTCCAGTCTTCAAAATTAATGTTTTATTTTGTGCGCCTGCCTGTTGCATATGTTTTGGATATGCCGATTTAAATATGTACACATCAGTACAAAAACATCTAGATTCTGATGAAAAAACGTGCACACACTGGGTGCACAATGCCGAAAATTGTGTGCCCATGGGCGGAAATGTGCGGGCTAGGCGCAGGGCGCAGCGTTAATTTTGAACACTGGATTATTTTAGTGAAATCACTTATGTGGATAGTAACAGGGGCAGATACAAATATTTTAGAAAGAGAGGGGGTGCACATATTAACCCTTTAGACCCCAATCCGGCCATTGCCAACCAAGGGTGTGCTCCCTGATCCGGCCATGGCCGCCCGGAAAAATGACATTTTTCCATAATTTTTCCATATTTTTCAAAAAGGGAACACTTTAATTTATGTTAAAGGTACAGAAATGGCAAATATATCGTTTAAAAGCTGATTTAATTACACATTCCATGCTTCAAACCAGATCTCAATAATTCTAATATTAAAATGTGAGTAACTCTCTGTATGTTATCAATTGAAACAAATTCAAGGGATTTCTGAGGGAAATCCTGGGGAAATCCAGCAATTCATCCTCCTAATCGATGGGGTCTAAAGGGTTAAAACGGGTTCCAGTTTTACATTAAAATACTGGGGACCTAAGTATACCTCTAAGACTGTGGATTATCTTCTGAGTAAATTGCTTTTGACAATTATTATTTTGGCTCAGCATTAGCTCAGTCTTAATAATCTGTTTAAATGATTTACTTCATGAGAATGTGCATGAAATAAGAATATCATGCAATATGTCAAATGAAAGCTATGAGATTTCTTTCTGATCAAAACTTTTGCCAGCATGAGCCATAGAAGTACATTGTAATATAGCCTTAAGCCTCTTCAATGGGGATGTAAGTGCACAATGAACTATCATCAAGTGTTAGAAGAATTTCTGAACCTGTAAGGTCCTTGAGATCAGCCGATTCATTTAGGAAGTCTGTGGTGTCACATATAATATTATATGACTGACTTTTTTTAATGATTGGCACTAGGCAGTGGTCAACAAAGGCTGATATGCATTCGGTAGGCTTTTGTTGGTGGACACTATTGGGTGGCTGGGGAATGGGAAAATCTTGTGGATTTTTTGGTAAGAGGTAAAGTTGAGCCATGTGTGGTTCTGAGGTTCTGAGGAATTTCTCAATCTTGTCCTTGATCTCACCTTGTAGTTTCATTCTTCAAGTAGTCTCTCTATCTGTTGGTTGTGAAAAGTCATGAGGTTTGACTCACTCTTCATATAGAAGTTCTCGTCCTTAAGCTGTCTCTCTCCTTCACGTATATAATCCAGCATATTTGGGATGACAATAGCCCCACCTTTATCAGCCCACTAGGCATGGGCAGAGAGGGTTCCTTCCCTTGAAGTATGCGAATGCCCTCATCCCATACAGCTTCTTATGATGACTTGTGTTTGTGCTGTTCAGCCACTTTCCAAGCTGGCATAGCGTGTCCTCATTAGGGTTCCAGGCGATCAACGTGAAGCACCCCCATTGGTTACCCTTCTTACAACTCACCAACCTTGGAGACCAGACTCAGTAGCTCAATTGGAAGAGTGCCCGCTTTGAGTCTGGGAGGTCTTGGGATTTATCCCTGGCAAAGTCACACCAAAGCCTTTAACAATGGCAGTGGTCACTGCTTGTCTGGCACTTGGTAATAAGTAAGGACCATGAAACATAACTGGTCAGCCCGGTGTCAGTATAATGTGACTGTGTGGGGTATTGTGTGGGCCTTAGTGTGTGGGCCTTAGATATCTTAGTGTGGCAGCACTATAAAGAGGGCATTGGGTCCCACTGCTACAAATAGGCACCTCATCTCATAGATTCGGTCACAGCCCATGTGGTGTAAAACTAGCTGCAAAGCTTTACCCTGTGCAGTCTGGTAAAAGAACTCTGATGGGTTGGCCGGATGTTAAACTAATCCAAGATCCATCGTCTCACCAACCCTTCGGCGCCAATCCAATACGTGATCAGTGCTGGGCCAGTCCATGGGAACCTCAATTTTGTTCCTTTCTCTCTACCACCGTATCATTTAGCCAGACCAATTCACGGGCGTGAAACTCTTGACAGGTCACCTATCCATTGGTGAATGGTGGCTGGTTTCAATCCCTTTAATGCCCCTCTTTAGGCCTTGCGCAGCTTCTCCTCCAGTGACATCAAGAAGTCTCCAATCTTCTATGGCGGCTTCTTGAGCTGCAATGGTTTGCCATAGATTGCCTGCTGCAGCATCCTTGTCTGTCTACCCAACATGATCATATTCGGGGTCACTCCTAGACTAGCTTGTGGTGATACATAAAAACTCATCATGATCAAAGGCACCATCGCATCCCAGTCTCGTCCTGTTGTGAGGCAGATTGTGCAAAGACAACACCCTATAGCACAGAAGCTTTGTTCGACGTATCCGTCCCTCCACGGTTGATAGGGAGTGGTTCGCCTCTTGTGTATACCAAACAATACGCAAACCTCTGCTATCACCTCTGACTTAAAGTTCGTGCCCTGGTCTGAGTGCAACTCTCTGAATGCCACCATCTTCTCAGCCACCATTATGACATGTGGTCTGGAATCGGCAAACACTCTAGCCATTATTTTGGTGAAATAACATCCCACCACCAAACAGTATTTGTTTCCCTGTGCAGTGACCAGATACAGGCTATATCCATCGCCAACTGTTTCATTGGCTCCCCTACCATGTATTGGTGTAGCGGCTCATACCTTTCTCTTCTCTTCTTCAGCAGGGCACAATCACATTGCCAGCACTCCCACTGCACATTCTCTCAGAGCCCCGGCCAGTAGAATCCCTGCTTGGGGAGTCCTCACCACCCCTCACCACCACTTATGTCTCTCTTGACTCCGCCATTACAGCTTCCCACTCACCAGCTTCTTTCAGCATGTATATCCATCCCAAATCGCTATCCTCTTTCTGGGCCCCTCTTATCTCCTAAGGCAACCCTGCCAGCTCATATCCTTGACTCCTCCTGACAGCCCACATGTTGTGCTTGTGCTCTCTGCCACACTGCTTGCATGGTTAACAAGATAAAGTGTCCATGTTCTCATGTTTCCTTCCAGGCCTGTGCTGGAACAATATTGTGTGCATCACTCACGTTGATCCAGTGGGTGGCTTGCTCCATAGGTTCTTTTCTTTTCTGCAGCCAGCTTAACGTGCTGTTTTCTGTCCTGAAGATAACTTTACTGTACATGTAATATCAGAAGTGCTTCAAGTTTTGTATAACAGCTAACAGCTTCTTCTGGATATAACAGTATTTCTTTTTTTTTCATCCCAGGGCTTTGCTTACTTGATCTTGCTAGTGAAAGAGCATGGCGCTGGTCCTTACATCGCTGGCGTCCATGTCCATCGACCACTGCCTGTCTACCTTGGGAAACCAAATTATCGGAGCTGTGATCAATGCCTGTTTCAGGATGTCAAAGGCCTTCTGTGTCCTCTTGTCCCACTCAAATGATGTATCTTTTTTGGCTAACTTGTAGAATGGGGCTGTGAGCTCCTTGAAATGTTTTATAGGATGCTGATAGTAAAAGCAGAGTCCTATGAAAGTGCAAACATCATGCAAATCTTGTGGTGTTGGCCATTTGGTCACCCACAACATTTTGCTGGATCAGGCTCAATTCTAGGGACCCAACACAACATGTCCAAGGAACGGAATCTTCTTTTGGAACAGCTTTCACTTAAGTGCCTTTAGTTTCCGGCTGGCGGCTCGCAGCTGGTCAAGCACTTGTACCAGCAACTCCAATGTGTCCTGGAAGGTTGGGCTGAAGACCAGGATGTCGTCCAGGTAGACCAAGCACTGTTCCTAAGTGTTACCTTTAAGAGCACCTTTCATGAGGTGTTGGAATGTTGCTGTGGCATTGACTAACCTGGACAGCATCACCTTAAATACATAACTGTCAGTATCCACTAGCCAAGTTAAGGCTGCAGAAGAACAAACTCCCTTACAAAGTATCTAAGCCATCCTCTATACAGGGAAGGGTATAGGTTCAATGGCTTGATTTAGTTTCTGATAGTCAATGCAAAAGCATTTGTCCCCATCTTTTTTCTTAACAACCATGGTCAGACTGCTCCAATTATAAACACTGCTGTTTTCTTGAATGATCCCCAATCTCAGCATTATTTTCCACTAGTCTTTGTTCTTCTTCCTGGCATGCCGCTAGGTACCACCTCACATGCTGATTAACAGGCATCTGGTCCCCCATGTTGATCTTAGCTACACCAGGTCTGTTCACTGGTTGCCTCCTGCAGCATTTCTGCAATGGCCTCGGGCTGCTCATGCCAACAATGCTCAGGCTCCTGGATCTCTTCTGCAGCTATTCTTGCAGTCCTGAGGCGTGGCCTTTTCCTGGATTGTGTAATCATTGATGAAATATGCCCATGATGCCAGTTTTTGTGCGTTATCTGCTCCTTTGCTGACTGGTTCTTTGCATGCTTTAATTCTGCTAGCTCCTGCAGCATGTTGCAGGTGTCCTTCTATTGTCCAAACCATCGTCTGAGGCTGTCGAATCTTGCTGTGAACAATATATATGCGTGCTTTTCCTGTCAATGATAAGAAGAGCAGCAATGCCTTCGCCTCTTCGGTCCACTGCGCCAAGGCTGCATATTTTTCTAACTGATTTATCCATCCCTTTAAGTCCATATTCCCATCACTTTTCTCTGGCCGACGGTTAAACCTCTTTAATTTCAGCCTTGTGTCCTCCACTTGTTGCGCATTGGCCTTTTCAGGTGTCAAGACAATCATAATCTTGTACCATTACTTGTACCATTACTTGAGGGACCTCCTGGGCACCCCCGTAGAAGAGATTGCTGAACAGCTCTCTCACGAGGGTGTAACAGATGTCCACCAAATTAAAAGCAAGTCTACTGGCATCTATGTGCTATCATTTGACACACCAACTCCTCCGGAATTTGTCAAATGTGCGTACACCAGATTGCCAGTTGAAGAATATATGCCTAATCCCATGCGCTGCTATAAATGCCAAAAATATGGCCACATTACAAACAAATGTAATGGCCAAGCAGCGTGTGGTCGATGTGGAAACAAAGAAGTCGACCACTCAACTCAAGAGTGCAAGGGTAAACCCCAATGCATTAATTGCAAAGGGGAACACCCGGCATACTCCAGGAAATGCCCGCATTTCATCGAAGAGAAAGAGGCTCAATCTGTCCGTGTCAAAAGGAAGATCTCTTTCTCTGAAGCCCGAAGGATCGTGAGAGCATCCCGTGCTCCAGTGCTCACAAGAAGCTTCGCTTCAGTGGTCAGGTCAAAGAAAGATGCAGGTTGCCAAACACCTGACCGTGCTGTTAAGCCACAGCAATATCAAAAGGCTCCTCACCATCAGGCTGTGAATGCACAGCAAAAACAAAGTAAAGTTCGGCCCACACATGGGACCGACAGAGGGAGCAATACCACCTCGCTCCCTAAAAGAGGTCAGTCCCAAGTCTCAGGGACAAATACTGAGGGCAAGACCACCCAGCCCTCCAAAGGCCCAAAACCATCTGGGCCTCCAGCTGAGTCTGGATCCTCTAGGATACCAGTACTCGCTAGTAGTAAATCCCCACCAAAAAGACCAGGTGGAAGCGAAAGGCCCACATCATCCCTAGGGTCTGAATGTGATGTAGACAGCTCACAGGAAGGGGACCCAACCCAACCTGTGACCAATTCCAGCCGTGCTGTAGATGGCCCACAGGAAGGGGATCCAACCCAACCCGTGAGAGCTTCCAGCTATGCTGTGAAGGCCGCATCACCTCCAAAACAAACACCTCCAAAAACAAAAGCAGTCACCATCAGAAGGGAACACCTATCCCCGATAAGTATACAAAATCGATTTGGTGTACTAGCAGACCCTAAGGGGATGACTGTGCTACAAAAACAGACAAAGAAAAAATGAGTAACACTCAAACAATCATACAGTGGAATTGCAGAGGCATCAGGGCCAACAGGGAAGATTTGGAGCTCCTCTGCACCGAAGTCCGACCTGTAGCCCTATGCTTGCAAGAAATAAAAACAACAAACCATGACCACTTAAAAATGAAACAATACCATCATTACTCAAAAATTCCCGATGAACATGTCCCTGCCGGAGGAGTAGCCATAATGGCCGAAAGAAACTTCCCTCAACAAGAGGTTTCCTTGGACACAACCCTCCAGGCAGTGGCTGTTCGAATAACAATAAACAAACCACTTACACTGTGCTCTGTCTACATACCACCAAGACAGAAAGTCACATATAATGATCTTGCAACACTGATCTCTCAGCTGCCTCCTCCGTTTCTAATCATGGGTGACCTCAATGCCCATAACCAGATATGGGGGTCCCACAAAATAGACGTGAGAGGCAGAGCAATTGAAAGAATCATAGATTGAAAATCCCTCTGCTTGTTCAATACCAAAGTTACAACATACCACCATCCTGGAAGTTGAACTTACTCGTCCATTGATTTAACACTCTGTCACCATTCCATCTTTGCAGAGTTTCAATGGACAGTACATGAGGACTTATGTGGAAGCGACCACTTTCCCATCCTCCTGCAGACATCCAAGAAAAATGAAAATAGAGACAGGATCCCAGTGTGGAAGACACATAAAGCAGATTGGGATTGCTATCAAAACCTCTGTAAAGTGTCCTTCCTACCCTGGGAACTGGCATGCGAGAAAGAAGATCCAGTGCAATACTTCACAGATACATTGCTAGAAGTAAGTGCGCTGTCTATACCAAAAACATCAAAACATCCTCCAGCGCTGAAAATATGCATGCGTATTTACAAGCCCGTGCTAAAACAAAATTAACATATAAGACTGCTAAACGAGAGTCCTTCCGAAACTTCATCAACTCTCTTTCCAAATCTACCCCAATGAGGAAAGTATGGAAAGTGGTGAAGAAGATGAATGGTCACTCTACCTCAACAGTCCACCAGTTGAAGGTCGGAAACGAAACAAAAGAAACCAAGGAGGAAATAGCAAACACCTTAGCTACATATTTCTCCAAAGTCTCCTCTGAGGAGAACTGTAGCGAAACTTTCCTCCGACACAAAAAGAAGAAGGAAGACACTGAACTTGACTTCACATCCACCAACAGGGAGATAT
Source organism: Lepidonotus clava (assembly GCA_936440205.1). Taxonomy (NCBI): domain Eukaryota; kingdom Metazoa; phylum Annelida; class Polychaeta; order Phyllodocida; family Polynoidae; genus Lepidonotus; species Lepidonotus clava. The sequence goes on from OW387138.1 coordinate 16,493,159, forward strand.
ACAACACCATCTTCTCCCTCGAGGAGCTGAAACATGCCCTCCATCAGTCAAAGTCTTCTTCTCCTGGACCTGACACTGTTCATTATGACATGCTGAAAAAACTACCAGAAGAACAACTCAAACTACTACTAGAGTTGTACAACAACATATGGGTAAACGGAGATTATCCAAGCTCTTGGGCTGAAGCTACTGTGGTCCCTATCCTGAAAAATGGGAAAACCAAGAGTGATCCCCAGAGATACAGACCTATTGCTATGACTAGCTGCCTTTCCAAAACCATGGAAAGAATGGTCAACAACAGGCTGACTTGGTATCTGGAATCTAATGATCTCCTAAACACCTACCAGTCAGGTTTCCGCCAAGGGCGGAGCACAACTGACCACCTTGTTAGGCTTGAAAGCTACATAAGAGAAGGATTCGCCAACAAAGAACATGTGGTGGCTGTCTTTTTTGACCTCGAAAAGGCATACGACACGACATGGAAATATGGCATCTTACAGAATCTGCAGGAAATAGGACTGCGTGGCAGACTGCCCACTTTCGTTTCCAATTTCCTTGCCAACCGAACATTTAGCGTACGTCTTGGTACCAAACTGTCGCGGAGAGTCGACCAGGAAATGGGTGTACCCCAAGGCTGTGTCCTCTCTGTGACATTGTTTGGTGTACAAATTAACAGCATTACAAAGTCCCTGCAGAAAGACCTTAACTGCTGTCTCTATGTGGATGACTTTGTCATATGCTACCGATCGAGACAAATGACAACTATAGAAAGGAAACTACAACAGGCAGTGAATCTCCTTGACAGATGGAGTACTGAAAATGGTTTCAAGTTTTCCACCAACAAAACTACATGCGTTCACTTCTGTCGTAGAAGGGGGTGTGTGGAAAATCCGGCACTCCGTCTCAAGGACACTGAACTGCCTGTAGGGGAGGAGGTGAAGTTCTTGGGAATGATCTATGACAAGATCCTATCCTTCAAACCTCACATTGAATATTTGAGGAGAAAATGCCTAAAGGCCATGAATCTCCTGAAAGTACTGTCCAACACAGAATGGGGTGCTGACCGAGAGATCCTGCTGACCCTGTACAAAGCATACATCCAGTCAAGGCTGGATTATGGTTCTTTGATATACCAGTCAGCAGGGAAATCCTACTTGGACAGACTAAACCCCATCCAAAACCAGGGCCTACGAATATGTCTTGGCGCTTTCAGAACATCACCAGCCAAAAGCCTACACGTGGAGGGCAATGTTCCACCTTTACATTTAAGGAGGGAAAAATTGTCCTTACAATATGCAATAAAGGTCAAAGCTGACAAGAGAAACCCAACACATGATACCATATTCCGCACACATAACAGCGAGTTGTTCCGGGTAAATCCAAGGGTGGCCAAACCATTCTCTACCTCTGCTAAATCTGTGATCAGAGAAGCAGAGATACCTTTGAACATCATCAGAGAAATAAGACCACCCAAGGACCCACCATGGTCCCAGAGTAAACCTGTGGTCATCCTAGAACTATGCAATAACAAGAAGAACGAAACCGACCCCTCTGCTTTCAGGAACGAATATGGAGCCCTGAAAGACCAATACAGTGATCATTTCCCCATCTTCACTGATGGCTCCAAGGAAGGAAATAGAGTGGGTTATGCAGTACATACAGAATATGGGGACCTGTCCGGTGCCCTTCACGGCCAAGCCAGCATTTTTACTGCTGAAGCACGTGCTCTGGCGCGTGCACTAGACTGGATCAAAGTATCAGGACACAGAAATTTTATCATCTTCTCAGACTCAAAGTCCTGTTTACAAACTATCCTACAACATGAGCCTAACAATCCCATAATCAGAGATATCCAGCAAAGTCACACCAACCTGAAATCGGTTGGCAAAGAAGTGATTTTCTGCTGGCTACCTAGCCACATTGGAATCTCTGGTAATGAAAAGGCAGACCAAGCAGCCAAGGGGGCCTTGGCCCTAGATCCTGAGGTTGCTAGAATCCCACACACAGACTTACTGCCACTAAGCAAAACACATTTGCGGTCTAAGTGGCAAAGCGACTGGAACAAACAGGAGAACAATCTTCTACACTCTGTCCAACCCAAATTAAAAGAGAAAAGTGACAAAAGCAAAAGAGAGTGCCTGACAAGGTCAGAACAGGTGAAACTGGCCCGTCTTCGGATGGGCCACACCAGGCTGACACATGAACACCTGTTGAAAGGTGAAGGTGCTCCTATTTGTCAACAGTGTAACACCAAACTAACGGTGGAGCACATCATATTGAAGTGTAAGAAGACGGATGATAGTCGCAAGCGGCATCTCCAAAACAGAACATCGATGAAGGACGTGTTTAACAACAACGGAAGTAAAAAGATCCTGCAATTCCTTCGAGAATGCCAACTGATAGATAAAATCTAAGAATGGATCCAAGAGTCTGGGATTCAGGGGCCACCCTGTGCTCCCAACAGGGTCATCAAAGGCCGGGTGTGTGGTGTCCTTTCTATGGGACATTGCACACTAAAGACCCCTTGCCACTCTTTGCAACGAGTAGGGTATCGCACCGGTGGCGGGTTTCTCCTAAACCATATCATATATTTGGTCACCGCCCTTGTGGCGTAAAATAAGCTGAAAAGTATTACCTTGTGCAGTCTGGAAAGAACCCATAAGGGTTGGCCGGACGTTAACCCTTTAAGGACGCCAGTATCTCTAAGGCATCACCACCTATTGACACCTGTATCTCTCAGGCATCACCAGGCCTAGACGCCAGATGCCTGAGAGATACATGGCAAATATCTCAATATTGTGATTTTGATGCTCAAAATACATCAAATGCATATTTTTCTATTTCAAAAAAATTGAAATGGTCCATATTATGCTATCTCTAACAAATGCCATTTGGAAATAATTATTTCTATTCACATTTTACCTTGTTATTGGTCTAATTTAAATTTTGGTGGTATCAGTGGCGTCTTTTAAGGATATTCCTTAAGAAAATTGGTGTCCTTAGTGTATTACTTGAACATTTTGTGGAGTCTTGAAAGGGTTAAACTACCCCAACAAACAAACAAACAAATGTACCATTACTTGAATAATTACATGTATACAATGATAGTCTACAAACAGACAATTAGTTCATGACTTTAGCACATACAGTGGTCCTTCTATATACGGCCCCTCTCACCAATTGTCACCTCTCTTATGTGGCCAGATATTCATGGTACAGACACTTTTCTCTCTTTATTTACCCCTCACTAGCAGCCAAAAGGTCCTATCAATGGGCCAGTGTCCAAAATTAAGGTTTAAATATGTGCACTTACTGGTTGCATAGCTTTGAAATGTGTGCAGCGGGTGTCTTTTATTGCACCCTCAGTGATATAGGGCCATTTATTCCAATAAAAATGTGTGCATCTGCCAGATGTACACTATAAAAAAGCATGCACCCTGCTGCAAAAACATACACCCTTAATTTTGGACACTGATTGTTGGGACATGCTCAGAGAACAATAAATGACTGGTCGCACCTAAAATGATAAAGAGGGAGGTGTAAGGGGTGATTAATCACACCTACACAGTGTTCAAAACTAACACCGGCCCGTCAGTCAAAGGCCAAGAATTGTTTTTTTACACACAAATGGTGTGCCTCTAATGGGACTTATAGCAATAGGAATCTTTTAAGGATTATTTCTAACTTAAATGTTCCCTAATTGTGGTAATCAATCACGCAATCTAGATGTGCCACTTATGCTGGTATTTTCATTAGAGGCACATATTGTGGTGTCTTCTATGCTGTTTTTTATGAAAATATATATGTATATAAAACATGGCACTGATAACAAAAGGCATCTCTTGAGAAATATTATGTATTAAATGTGCCACTAGTGTGGTGCTTTATGATAGAATGTATATGTGTCACTAATGCTAATAACTATCTTATGACAAATTCCACCTTTAGTGGCACATACTATAGTGTGCCCCTAACGCTGTTTCTTTATACACATATATATGGTGTGCCTGTAATGCTGCTTTTTTATACATATATATACATGGTGTGCCTCTAATGCAGTTTTTTCATACACATAATATATGGTGTGCTTCTAATGCTGGTTTTTCATAGACATATATATGGTGTGCCTGTAATGCTGCTTTTTTATACACACGTATATATGGTGTGCCTCTGATGCTGTTTTTTTATAAACATAATATATGGTGTGCTTCTAATGCTGTTTTTTTATGCAAATATATATGTATATAAAACATGGCACTGATAACAAAAGGCATCTCTTGAGAAATATTATGTATTAAATGTGCCACTAGTGTGGTGCTTTATGATAGAATGTATATGTGTCACTAATGCTAATAACTATCTTATGACAAATTCCACCTTTAGTGGCACATACTATGGTGTGCCCCTAACGCTGTTTCTTTATACACATATATATGGTGTGCCTGTAATGCTGCTTTTTTTATACATATATATACATGGTGTGCCTCTAATGCTGTTTTTTCAAACACATAATATATGGTGTGCTTCTAATGCTGGTTTTTCATACAGATATATATGGTGTGCCTGTAATGCTGCTTTTTTATACACATATATATATGGTGTGCCTCTAATGCTGTTTTTTTATAAACATAATATATGGCGTGCTTCTAATGCTGGTTTTTTAACACATATATATGGTGTGTCTCTAATACTGTTATTTTATATACACATATATATGGTGTGCCTCTAATGCTGGTTTCTTATATACATATATATGGTGTGCCTCTAATGCTGGATTTTTATACACATATATATGATTATGGTGTGCCTCTAATGCTGGTTTTTATACACATATATATGGTGTGCCTCTAATGCTGGTTTTTTATACACATATATATGGTGTGCCTCTAATGCTAGTTTTTTATACACATACATATAGTGTGACTCTAATTATGTGTTTTTTACACATAAATGCTGTGCCTCTAATGCTGGTTTTTTATACACATATATGGTGTGCCTCTAATGCTGATTTTTTTATATACACATAATGCTGTGCCTCTTATGCTGGTTTTTTATACACATATATAGGGTGTGCCTCTAATGCTGGTTTTTTATATACACATAATGCTGTGCCTCTAATGCTGGTTTTTTATACACATATTATATGGTGTGCCTCTAATGCTGGTTTTTTATACACAAATATATGGTGTACCTCTAATGCTGGTTTTTTATACACAAATATATGGTGTGCCTCTAATGCTGGTTTTTTATACACAAATATATGGTGTGCCTCTAATGCTGGTTTTTTATACACATATATATGGTGTGCCTCTAATACTGGTTTTTTATACACATATATAGGGCGTGCCTCTAATGCTGATTTTTCTATACACATATTTATGGTGTGCCTCTAATGCTGTGTTTTTTACACCCAAATGGTGCCTCTAATGCTGGTTTTTTATACACATATATGGTGTGCCTCTAATGCTGTTTTTTAATATACACATAATGGTGTGCCTCTAATGCTGGTTTTTTTATACACATATATATGGTGTGCCTCTAATGCTGGTTTTTTATACACATATATATGGTGTGCCTCTAATGCTGGTTTTTTATACACATATATATGGTGTGCCTCTAATGCTGGTTTTTTATACACATATATATGGTGTGCCTCTAATGCTGTTTTTTTATACACATATGTATGGTGTGCCTCTAATGCTGTTTTTTTATACACACATAATGGTGTGCCTCTAATGCTGGTTTTTTATACACATATATATGGTGTGCCTCTAATGCTCGTTTTTTATACACATATATGGTGTGCCTCTAATGCTGGTTTTTTATACACATATACACATAAGAAATTATAATCATAGCGAAAGGAGTCTTTTGAGATATATTTTTTATTCAAATGTGTCCTAAGTATGGTTATTTATGACAAAATGTGTGTGTGCCTCTAATGTTGGTATATGAAAAATACCAGCATTAGAGGCACACATTTCCGTGTGCCTCTAATGCTGGTTTAATCATTAGAAAAATATTAGGGGCACACAGAAAAACCTATATCTTTTGGTATTCATAGTACAATGTTTATATCGATAAGATCTGTTCTAGCCTTTAATTTAAACATTTCATTTCAATATGGGACATATATGTATTGTTGCCAAGCAACCCCGAAAGATTCTAGATATGTGCCCCTAATACCTGGTTTTTTCATAAAGAGCCACTAATGCTGGTTCTAGGATTATATATATATATATATATATATATATATAATATTTTTCACATTTGAACAGGTCTGCTATTGAGTATTATTAGAGCAATACTTTGGCTTTATATCCTACTGTCTACCTTATGTACAAAGGGAGGGCCAGCTAGGGGATTTTGGACATCAAAGACTTCTCAATAAGATGCATCACAGTTATGATTATCTAACCAGAAGCTCAATTCTCCTTCTTGTGCATAACACTGAAAATACTAACAGATAAAATTGGAAGTTAATGATCCTTAGGAGTTCCAATATATGGCATTAGAAGAAATCTCTAAAAAGAAAAAGGTCCACTTTTCTGGCTGCAGACCTTAATAACGAGGGCTATAATAAAGGACCTCTGGCAGCGAATGGGCTCCTTGCTCTACAAAAGGCATCCCCCTATAACTCCTTGCCAGATTTCTCGCCACTCCTACCCCCTCTGCCCTGGAGGCCCCACGTGGTGTCAAGGCCAGCCAATCAGGGTGGCCCGGACAGGAAATCCTTGCTATTTCACAAAAGCCGCCTCTCCGCCCTATGCGCCGCCAGTTGGCGCTGCGGCTAGTCCTTTGTCACGCCCCCTGATGGCCAATGGCGCGTCCCTATGGGCGCGGCCATTTTGGATTCCGCGCAGGCGCGGTGGGGCTTGCTCTAAATTAGGACCAATGATGAGCGGCAAATTCGCTGGGGCCCGCGTTCCTGATTGTCCGGCCGGGATTTCCGCTTGTGACTGGCATGCGCAAGGCATGACTCTAACCCATTTATTACCAGCGACCTGCAGGATTGAAATTAACCCTATTATCGCCTGCAGACTGCCTCTAACGTCATATTCATTAGCGGGAAATGTCAGGAACGGTGAAAGATAGGAGTAAAGAGGGTTCCCTCGTGATTTAGGAACTATAATTATACAGATTCCAAAAATAATGCGGATGCCCTATACCCCACTACATGTGCATCTGACTGGTTTTTCACAATGCAGGGAATACCAGGAGCAGATACAGGATTTCGGAAAGGGGTGTGTGTGTAGTGGCGGATCCAAGGGGGGGGGGAGACAAAAAGGGCAATTGCACCCTCCCAGACCCAAGGGAGAAGAGTTTAGCATCTTTAAATTAGAAGATCTGTGTAAAAATGGTGTTTTTTATTTTCATTTTTAGGCCTATAAGGGGGGTCAGGGTTTGTCCCCCCCCCCCCCAGAGTACTGGGTCTGGATCCACCCCTGCCATGGTGTGTGTGTGTGGCAAATAGGCTAAGTACTAAAACGGTGCCTTGCATAAACACCAACACCATGTTTTTTCCTCTTTGTCAAGTTCAGGTCCCTCCCAAAAGTAGGGGGGGGGGTCCGAACCCCCTGGACCCCTCCTGGATCTACCCCTGAATACACCCACATGGAGATACATGGTTTCAAACCACAAAGAGGAATCCCACCCCTTTTACATGGGTCCATCTCAATGTAACAAAGACAGGAATCTGCCCAGAATACAAAGTTGCTTCTTTGGAATCTGCAATTGGAGACCTAAAGTGGGTGGTTCCTGGGTACAACTGTTTCTACTTTGCTGCTTGCTCGTGACACCAGTGTACCATTTAATCTAGGTTTCACCACCCAAGGTAGGAACACGCATCTGCTTGGATTGCCTATATCTGTGTTCATTTTAAATGAAACGGTCAAAAATGAATATAGACCTGTAGTGCAAAAAAGTAGCTTCAATGATGCAAAACATCCTTTTTAATTTACAAAATGATAGCTCGATTAATATTAATTTCAAAAGAACTATAAATTTTATCATTGCAAGAAAAAGGACATTTCAAAAATATATTTTACAGCTATACAATACATGTTTAATACAATACATGTTGAATACAAAACATGTTTTCAAATTAAAAAGCACCACATTGTTGACATCTGTATTACATATCTACCAATCTCTAGTAAACAAAGAAAGTTAATGGTGTGTTGATACAAATTTCAATGAAAATAGGCTTTACATTGACATGTCCGTTCTCATATCTATCATGCTATTGAAATATACATTCTTATCTATGGCTGACCCCGCTTTAATATGCCTCTTTATGCCCATTGGCTACAGTTATGGTCATAACTATAAAGAAAAACTAGAACAAAAAATTATATATATATATATATATATTTGCATTGAATATATTCATGAAAACTAGATAGTATGTACAGATCAACGAACTTCTTGAGGAATAATCAGTTTATTTGAGCAACATCATATTTTCTATTGCAATTTCCTGCAACAATATACCTCTATGATCATATTTACATTGTTTCAATATGAGGGTATATATCCTATATTGCCAAATTCCTAATTGAACCCCCTGTAACCCCATCCTCTATCCCTACCCTCACCCCCATCTGCCGCGTTTCATCGAATTATCGCCCACCAGAATCAGAAGTAATTGAGCATGCGCACTGGTTCCGTCTGGATGAGGAGACTCAGGAAGAGGCTGTGGAGTTGGAGGGGGGGGGGGGGGTCAGAGTGGGGCAACCTTGATAGGGCCGTGACCAAGCGTTGATGGAATAGCATGGGAAATTAGCATGGGAATTAGCATAGGAATTAGCATGGGGGAGGTTATTAACCCTCTCGAAATCGAATGGGCTCTCTGCCATGCATATGATTATTATAAATGGATAATTCCAAGTGTAGGGATAACATAAATGAATGTGGTATTCTAAATCAAGTGGAGCTATAGTCCTTGTGCAGAAGTAATCACTCTATTTTTAGTGGCTCTGAAATGAAATAGAAGTTATAAATTCTAAATGATATTATTGGTTATTATGATTCTGTTAGATTTTATAAAGTGCTTGGGGCATAATTAACTATTCTAAGGGCTTCAGAGTTGTAAGTAGAAATTATCTGAAATTGATCACCAATATGGCAGTGTACCTAATTCGGGATATAGGCTATAATTATGATGTCATCTGCACAACGTCTACATGATATTGCTGATAAGATAAAAACATATATGTAAAATTACAAAAAGTTTGTGATGGAGAAAAAAGAAGAGCATTTGGCGTTTTATCAATTCATGAAATAGTTTATAATAATAGTACCAACAAGCTGTTTTATTTCCAACTGAGAGGATCGATACTTTATTGGATTTCAATAAATTTTTATTTCAACAAAAGCCGGTGATTAAGGGCTAAACAATTCCGAACGCTGTCCATAAATGGTTCGTTGCGCTTGCACTCAACGCGCATGCGCACGACTGAACTTGGTGACGTCACGGCGTTTGACGAAGACGAATGGCGTCGGCCCTCTTAGCCTCGACTTGACATCTTTCTTTGAAACGCAGTCAACCGTGAGGGGTGGATCATATTGGCAAGCCGACTTGGTAATAGAAAAAGGAATATCACAGCTGATCATGAGTTGTGAAGAAAAAAGCAGCTTATTCAAAAATATTTTATTGTTTAGAATATCTTACTATTTATGTTAATGTTCTCCACTCTTTAGCTCATGAAATTTTGAATGAATTTAACTATTGCAATTTTATGGACATAAAGAGGTGCGAATTAGTTCATTAAAGAGGAAAAAGTAGTCAATATTTTCAGAATTAAAAAAACATGTAACTTTTTTTTTCTCAAATATAAGAGCTTTTATATAACAAACAAAATAATGTTGCCGAGGGGGACATTATTCAGTGGCAGATCCAGTTTTTGGAAAAGGTTTTTGATATAGGCTTATGAAATGTTATCGTCCATTCTGTTATTTCACTTTTCTATTTCTGAAAATTCCTTGAAAGTGCCTTCACAAAAACAGTCGGGGATTTAGAGGGGGGCGCAAGGGGCACCCCCGCCCCTTATTTTTGGCCACATATTTATTTTTTTATGTAAAATTCTTGGCCCCAGAGGTCCACCGGAAAATTGAACATTGGGGCGTCCCCCTTCCCCTTTTAAAACGTTCTGGATCCGGCCCCGAAGAAAAACCTTCATCACCAAACAGTTACGAAAACATACAGAATACATCAATCTACTGAAAATGCATATACCAATACACTAATAAATCCTCAACCAAGCCCAGTTCGGCTTGCCATAGAACACCACCACCGTCTGTGCAGGCTTGGATTCAGATCGTCAGCCTTACTCCCTCCTCCATAAACGTAACCTTTGATCCGAAAAAAGACGTGCGCGCCAGCCGGACTGTCGACACCCTGCTAGGAAATTGATGGTTTTCCCCAGAAGAGACGAAAAGCCTTGAAACAAGGGGTGTGTCTGGCTGGTTGGTTGGTGTTATGGTGGTGGGGTGGCGTTATGGGTGGGGGTTCCAAAGTTCCATGTTGAATTTGAAGAATTTTTACTTTTTTTGTTAAGGGCTGGGTCAATTGTTAGAGCTTATTGGAGATAAAGACTTTTAAAGCAGGGGCCATATCTTCGTAACTGATTTTGATGATCAGGTCAATCATGTGAATTTTGATCAGTGTCTCATTCCTATTAATTCTTTCTGTCAATCAAAGTAACCACACCTAATAATCCCTTTTCAATATTATTTTGAAATTATATCCCGACATATGGCATCAAACACAGTCAAAAATCATGAGACATTAATCAAATTTAGCATAATCAAGAAAACCAGTTACGAAGATATGGGACCAGGTGTAATTGTTGGTGTCCCATCTCACATGTCGAATCAAGTGATTGGGCATGTTTCATGTCAATATATTAACTTCATTTTCCTTCTTGGTTGGGGGAATCCTCGAGTCCCATGTCGCTTTGTTTAAGTTTGAACTACCTTCCATTGTGACCTTTTTTCTTTCTATATTTCAAAAATTTATACAGGGTAAAATTCAAACAAACAGTCTGGTCTCCCATTGCGGTCCTGTTCATCTAGGAGCGGCTAGATTCAGCTAAAGATTGTTTATTTTGATTGTTAGGCTATTCAAGGTGGCAATGCTAATACCATTCTATATTCTAATGAGTATTGGACATTTCACGAGAACGGTGCCCTTCTTTGGAATTGAAACTGTGACATAACGTACCGTAAATCCTCGGTTAGAAGTCGCTTTTCATAATCAAGGTTTGAGCCAGGGCTCTCGTCATTCTTACCTAGACAATTTCCACTTTGCATACATGTAATTTCCGAACAGGACAACAGGTATTTTTTTCAATAGGCTGAGTTATGTAAAATAATTTTACTAAAAGAGAAATAGATAACGAAACACCAGAGGCTGTTACAGCTAATTTATACTATTATCTATATCTTAAAAACACGTAAATAGATTGTGGATTGGCTGTACATGTATAGTTAATACTGGTCCATAAAACAATAATATTATTATTTTGCTAGATTGAAAATTTTCAGGAATGTCAAGAGCAGGCTCGGATCTAGGGGGGCGGGGCGTGCAGGGCGCACCCCCCCCCCCCCCCATTTTATTTTTGGCTCAAATATCAATTGTTTTCATGTAAAATTCCTGGACCCGGGAATAATTTCGCTAAAGCACGCCCATCCCCCCCCCCCCCCCTTTTGCTAATTCCTGGATCCGCCCCTGAAGAGATATGAGCCGACTTATAATAGAGCTATTACGGTAGAGATCTCCCGCCAAAACAAAACTCGCAGATCGGGCCTACTCAAAAGTTGATCCGAAAAGCAGACGACAATCGTCACGTCCATTTCACTTGGCGCCAATCTCGTCTGCCGGTAGACTGCTCTACTCCCAATATTCGCCAAGTACCGGGCATTGTTTCTGCTTGCCGTATGGGTCGGGTATAGACTAATTGGAACAATTCACCAATTTTTGGTACGATCCGGTCCAGTCTGACCCAAGAACTCGGACGGTGCAGATCGATATTGTGTGGTTGACTACACGAACGTCTGCTTGTGAGTATAATATTATATATTTTTGCAGTGATGTTTGAACATATCCAAAGAACATATTATATGAGTTTTCTGTAGAAATGGACTTGTTCACTATAAGCATTTTTGAAAAATGACTACAATTGAGATGAAGTAATCCATGAATGAAACGGCGGTACACCTCTCAGTCTCTTATCACATACCTCGTAATGAGACGTATCAGTTTGACGTTTTCTACATTTACTATTTCAAAGAAATAAAAACAAGCATTGTATTGGCATGGCTGCAGTTTGGGAATATAAGTAACATACACATTGCACAGTGGCAGAAGCAGTTCTATAGAAAATGGATCATTAAAGATAGCAAAAGAATTAATTTGAACAATGAAACGCAGTCGCACGTCAACGGTAACCTGAAATGTGAAAAATACATAAGAAAATAGCTGTATAAACCATAATTACTGCAACAGTGTGTAAGCAAAAATAATTTTGTGCTTACAGGACTTCGGGTCGATGCCCTTACAAGTAGGTCACAATAGCCCATCTCCACTGCAATCCACCTGGTCGGAACTCAGCCCAAAACATTTGAACTTTGCAAGTTATAACATTTAACTCCCGAAAACTTAGAATAAATCAACCTATCTTGTGTCCACTCTTGTGAAATGGTGCATTTGTCAGTCTACACATTAAATGAACGTAGCGCTTATGTCTCTTGGGACAAATGGCACCAGGGGGCATGCAGAAGAAAGTGGAATATTGCTGTTAATGTTGATCAGTGCGAGGGATACACTAGAAGTCGAAGGTAAGAGGAACTTTACGTTGTTTAGTATGATTTTCTTGTATGAATTGAGAAAAGGGATCTTTGACTTTGTGAATTTATTGTCGTGACGTTTGAAAGGGGTATATCTCTAAGGCATGCATTAATTGAGTTGCTACATTATTCTTGAATATAGATATTAAAGGTTATTAAAACATAAGTTTTTATTCTGTGACTCATCTTTCTTCAAATATTTCGTCAAATACAATATTTAAAAATATGCATACCATCCCTTGTTGGGTTTATATGCTCAAAGGGGAACAGCCATAAACTTCAAAATATCAACCGGATCCAAGATGCTTATTAAATCGAATGAAACGTAGACATTGTCCCTCATTTTGGGAAGAAACACATTCTTCAAAATTTCTTTTTCTTCAGGTAAATCCAAAAGATGTCAAATGATAACATAAATCTGCAAGGCTGAGTCATAGAATAGAATTGCATATTTGTACCAACTGTTAATATACAAGTCGACAGGACTTCTCTTCTGGCCGAAACCCATACAAGGTCAGTGCCACTGTGGCCTATTTATATTACTCCTGATGAATCAACTAGGATATAAGTGATTGGGGAAGAGTGGGTGGCAAATATATAATGGGTATTGATACACTCTCCAAGAAATTGCGAAATCCATTTTGTACTATAATAAGAACACCCGCCAGGGGTATAAAAGTGATATTCTCTGCGAAGCCCCAGGAGCCCCGCGGCCATATGCCAAGGGCTTCCTGTGGTTTCACGGGGAATATCACTTCTTAAATATACTTCTGAATGGTGTTCTTTATTTTATTTCCCCACTCTTGCCAAAAAGTAAGGGGTTTGATAACAATTTTCAACTTTTTCGCCAAAGGGAAATATATGTTTCATTTTATTCCCTTCTATACCAGAGGGGAATATAAACCATATTTTCCCCTCTACCAACCCAGTATTCGCCCTGTAGTGTTTCAGTGGGGAAATAGCCTAAATTAACGCACATATTGCTTGCTTGCATATGATGGCACATCATATGCAATTTATCTACCATAACGTTTATTTCATTGACACAACCGCCCATTGCTATTTAAATGGAGACATTTTTAAATGGATTTGTTGCCCCACCTTTTATATTAAAAGCATCTGACATGGAATTCTGGGCGGGAAATAGTTGGTTTCGTTACGAGATAGTCACAAAGCATCAGAAGTACAAAAGGATTTGGCACTTGGATTTTCCAACTGCATCTTTTAGGATTTGCAATAACCTGTTTTGATTTGAAGATTGCTCCGAATGGTCCAAACCTCGAAGAGGCATACATGGCAGACAGGTAGATATATTCAAGAGTTATGTGAATATATATATATATGTTCATATGTCCCAATAAATTCCCTGCACTGTTTTAAGAGATTCGTAGGATTCAACATAATATTCTCTCTGAGATGTGTACAATAACACATGACAATAAAGCTGCATATCCTTACGTTTCGAAGGTTGTAGAGATTGTCCTTGATGAAATAGATATACAGTTCGTGATAATGCGCTGAATTCCTCCAATGTATGATCATACTGATGTTGAAGATTCAATTATCAGAACAAGTGTCCCTACAACAGATGAGAAGCATGTTATGGTAATAACTAAATACATATACTGTCACTACTTTTCTGACTATTTCATGTTTTCAAAATAGAGTTTATTACAAGGTGAGAGCAGTACTGTCACTATAACAGAGACAAGACACCAGCAGGTATATTGTGTTTGCAACTGGGACATGTAAGTATAGTATCTATTATTTCCTTTGAACAACTCAGAATGTCACCTAGCAAAACTCAAGAAACTCTGTAATGCTTTACATTTCACAGACTCTGTAATGCTTTACATTTCACAGACTAGCTCTGCCTATATAGATGGTATTAAAGTGCACATCGTGCCCGTTTCGAGCTGTTAACATTATATATATGTATGTCAATATGAACATTTTAAGCTAATCTACAGGGTTTTTTGTATTGTTTTGTGTCGCGAGATCTCATTTTTTTTATTTCTGCAATGCGGTGAGTGATGTAACCATTCGGTAACCATGGTTTCCTGGATCTGTTGATGCCTGACTATATAAATTGAGACATCAACGGGTCGCCTTTCAGTTGCTCACTCCCCGCCGAGCTGCTCGCATTGTGATATTTTAAACTTTAAAGTTGATGTAATAGGAGGATTAAATAAATATTCCCTATATTGTGTATTCATGTCCAAACTTAATCACCTTGTCTATTGTCATTTTTTATTTTCACGCTATATATTACCACTAGCAAGTTGTAGATATATCATATGATGAGGGATAGAGGCATGTCATCATGAACATAATATTATGCGTTCCCTTTGATGTGTCTCCACTGAAGCAGGATGAAAAATTGAATCTTGAATAAGATATCGTTTTGTTGTTTCTGTTTTACCATAGCCGCATCTCCACACAGTGCTGGGGTAGTGTGCCAGCATCTGTTCTTGAGATGAGGCACCATCATTCCTGGGATCGCCCTTTGGTAAGTTGTCGACCACCCCAAGGGTAAGATGTATCTAACATGCCTTTCCATAATCCTTGACCCAAATAAGGAACCATGGTGGGAATTTAACCCGAGAACAATGACTTTTGCTCTATAACTCCTTCACTTAATATGAATAAAGTAATTTCAACTGGCCATCACAATATTTACAATCTCCTGCAAATAAAGGCCATTCAAATCACCAGATTCCCTGTCTCAGTGTTCTGTCTGTACTGATACAATTTGGAAAATGCCGTCTGAAAACTAGTGCCCCCTATATATAGTAAGAGGATAGCTGGCAATCCATGCACTTTTCTGACAGTTTATAAATGAACACTGAACCACAATGCCATGTAAGACTGGCATGGAATGCGTATAACTAATTTTGCTTTTCACTTTATGCAATATATAACATAACAATATTATTATGTATTTTTCAGGCCTATAGGACGAGTGAATCTTTTGCTTAGCGAGCGAATATTTTTCTGTAAGTACTTTCTGTTATTCATATTAAACCTACAAAATGATTTCAAAATAGAATTAAGAAGACATGGAAACATATTAGTCTGTTAATTGGCTAATTAATTAGTTAATTCATCAGCATTATTTAGGAAACAACTGTAAATGTTTGTAAATATCCTGCTCATCAGACTTGTCCTCTTCTCTGACAAAGGGGTTTGTAAATAAAATTATTTCATCTGCTAAGGATTGTTCAGAAAACACATCCCTCTCATGTGTCAGCACTTTTAAATCTGAAATTGTCAATCAAGCGAAATAATCTGCCAAATAAGAGTAGCAACTTTAGCTACTTTTCTAATAAAAGTCCCGAAATATCTACACCACTTTCAAACAAAACTCTTATTGGAGTTTTTCATTCATGTAGTTTATAGTTACGGATACAATTTTGGGAAATATCTGTCTGAATATAACTCTCGAAATATCTCAATCATTTCGAAAATGAACTCTTATTGGATATTTTCATTCATGTAGTTTATAGTAAGCATGTAGATGGTTGGTTATTGGGGTTTAACGCCGTATCAACAGCTAAGGTCATATCACGGTGAAAAGCATACAGCATTGGCCTATATAAGTAATAAACTAAAATAAACATGTTATACCGAACATTTTGTAATAATGGAGATGATTTGAGGGAAATTAATTTATGTAGAACTCGGAATTGCTCGGAATAAACATTAAGTTCTGGACAGGGCTGCTTGGAAGTTTTACCCAGAAATCTAGTAAAAAACATAAATCACAACCTCAAGGTAAAATGTAAAGTATTCTTGATGAGTGTAGCACTTTACAAATTTCGTTTTGATTCAATCGGCAGAACTTAGAATACATTTTCTTCTTAAAGTTTTATTCAATATCTCCACGTATACCCATGATCTTCCGGCAGCCATATCTCCATAACTGAGTAAGCTAATCATGTACATTTTTAATACGGTCTCACATCGATCTTGAGATTTCATAGTACCAAAAATTATGTATATTATTAGAAAATAACGAATATAATAAGAATTATCCAATACAGACATTTTTGTTCATCACTGATTATTAATAATACACTAATCAAAATTCATTTGATGACTCTGATAAGTTAAGAAAATATGGCCTCTGATTTTTGTGATATGATGATAAGCAAGGTGATGAGAACAATTATAATGATGGTGAAAATAATAACATTCCTCAAAGGGCCCTGCATTTCTTTTATCATAATTATATAGAGTTGTTTTTTAAATCAGTTTTATTATACTGAAAACATCATAAACCTTGGTCTGTTCTCCCTCAGTTTCCAAAAGTTAAAGAGATAAATCTGTTAATGAAAGGGAAAGTTTCTAAACCTTTGTTTTTAGAAAAATGATTTATTGATAAACTTTTCCTGTTCAAATGCTGGATGCTTAAAATGCTGCAAAGTGTCTTACAATGTTGTTACTTTCTAATCAATAATATACAATTCAAGTTTTGTAAAGGGTGGAACAAAACAGCCTACACTCTCTAGATCTGTGTTAATTTCCTTACAGTAAGGTATGAACACACACAAAGCATAAGAAGAACATAGAATAATGCACAGCATAGGGCAGGTGTAGGAAAATGTGTTGTGTGAGGCATCCCCGTAGGATTTGTCACACACATTTGCCTCTCTAGGTTGACAGATGTCTGGCAGATCAGAGGTTCTGTGAAGGCTCAGGTGATGCATCTTTGGGGGTGTGCTGGAGCTCACAGTTAACTCATTTCAGGCTCAGGTCCCCTGAAAGTGAGTTATAAGCATGCCACACATCTATCATGCCAGCATTAAAGGGACACTGGCAGAGGCTGATAATGTTCTTATTCTTATATATTCTGTCTGAAGTCTCTATTTTTCCAACAGAGTTTTGCAGTAAGATTTATGGCCATTTATGGTAAGAACATCTGCTTTCATGTGCCTCGAATAATATGTTTTTTTCAGTTCTTGTCTTCTGTGCTACATTTTGATGGAGAACAGAATAAATGATACATGCTGATAAAAGAGATATCTCATACTATGTGCCATCTGCTCGGTGATGGTAATAATACAAAGACATAAATCTGAATTTAATATTTTCTAAAGGCAGTATTCCATATATACTGAAAGTCTAGGCTGTTATTTTGAGCAGAAATGCAACTTCGTGATAATGATCCCATTGAAACACTCAATTTCGGCACACTTTAACTGCACTTTCACTGCACTTTCATGCACATGAAAGTGTGCTGGAGATGTACTTCAAGCGTATTAGGAAAAAAACTGCTTCAGATTTCTATTGATCTTAACTGCAGTTACAAACAAGACAATATTATCTACATGTGGTAAATCCTACTGCCGATTTTGAATCGCCATTTGCAACTGTGTATTTGTAGAAAACTGGAGTGGAATTTCGGTATTTGGGATAGAACGTTGAGTTTAAGCCGAGCAGTACTATGTATAGCATAATATTCACAAAAGGGAGCCTATATAAGAACTATTTCTCCTCAAGAATAGTGCACCCTTTTACCTTGCAAATGATAACATGTTACAATTATGGAACAAATAAAACTAAGTTAATATTGTTGTTCCCTGAGGGATTCTTTTATTGTATAAAACACGTAGACGAGGTGAATGCTGTGTGCTCCTAGGTAGACATAGACTTGGGTATGAAGAGTTGGACCTGTACTTCAATCCACACTGAGAGGACTCTGCCAGTGAGGTGTAGGTAAGTTTAACTTATTTGAATTTGGTTTTAGTGGAATTGACTGTATGTGGTGTAAGTTCCTTGTTATGGTATTCTACATTGAACTGTTAAGCGCTACTAATTAGGGGCCTTCCATTAAGTATTTACGCAAATTTTCAAAAATTTCAGACCCCCCACACACCTTGGGCGAAAGTATGCATTGGATTTATACAGGAACGTACGCAAATTTTCAAAAATCGTAGAACCCCCCCCCTAAGTGCATATGTACTATATGGAAGGCCCCTTATCTAAATTAACTCTATTTGTTTTAATTCAATAGTGGTTGTGGTAATTTAGATGCATTGTCTAAGATTTCATTTGTGCATAATCCTGATGCAATAACATACATATATTTAAGCATTAGAATGGTAGGATATAGTGATCATGATTTCAGAGGACCACACAGTTTATCCATATTGTTTCACATCATTATTCAAACTACCTTATCAGCAGAACCTTTTACTAATGCCAATCGTTTATTGTTTTATCTCAATTATAAAAGCAACAATTTGAACATCAAGACAAGTGATGTAAATAATCATTTATGATACAAATCAAAGTTAACTTTGCATGGGATTGCAACGTAGACATAGTTGACAGAGAGAGCACTATCTTTGAACACCTTTCTCACCTTTTTTCAATCATTAAATCAAAGAGTCTTCATAGTTAGCCTCTTTATAAATGTAATTGATGTATTTTAGTAAGAGTTCTTGTTTTCAAGATAGGAGAATCTCACAAATCAACTACATTTTCTAAAACTGTACCTTTTATGCTATGAAGGCACATTTTATGGGACTCTTTCAGATGATTTATTGGACTTTAAAGGTAGTTAGGAATATGAAACCATTTATTGTGTTTTTGTAAACAAAATTACTGTTTTCTTTTGTATCTTGGAGTTAATATAAGTAGTTAAAAAAGGTCACTCATCCTTTCATGTTGACTTAGCCGTGTAACTGATAGCTCTTATTTGCACAGGGTTGGTTTAGTTTGACCATTATGCCTTAGTATTGACCTACACTGCACGAAAAAAGACCTTTTAAGACCTTTAAGTTTCTGTAATTGGAGCCATTGAGGTGTGCTAAAGGGAATGAAAAGGTCACCTTTACAAGACCTTTCCAAAACTTTTTCAGGTCACCTTTAAAAATTCATCAAAGATCTTGCAAAGGTATTGGAAAGGTGACATTTCATATGTCTTTAATGAACCTCAATGGCTCCATTTAGAAAATTAAAGGTCACTCAAGGTCTTATTTCGCGCAGTGCTAGTCCTTTTAATAATAATTAGATAGAGTACTTAAAAATCTCTTATCTTAATTTCTGCTTACCATCTTATCTAAATTATTGACAGGAAATATTTCTCATACTAGGTGTTTATATAGTGTTTGAAAAAAATGTCCATTGACTGTGGCTATGCTTCAGTATAGAACCCCCGACATCTCTCCTCGGTTAGTGGCCATGGCATGTGTCAATAAAAGGCTATTTCAAAGTGTAATAGTCCTAATATTAGTGATTGTGATCCGTCCAGACTAGCTGTCTCTCTCAGTGTGTTAGGAGTGCATCTATTATTGACAATGAGTTGATTAGCCTGGGCATGTTTTTCTATATTGGCTTTAGATTTAAATCCGTGTACATATACCTTTTACCCTGAAACATCTAACAGTGTAAGTTAACGCAAGGCAAAAACAGATAGCGTTCAAATTACATTAAACATGTGCATTAAAAAAAGAAATATATGCCATTTACATTGCTTCACATTAGAATGCAATAAATAAATCGTTGAAAATTGTGGTGCCATTTTATAAAAGCTTAAATATTAAACACTTAAGAAAATGAAAAAATATGGACGTTGCTATTGAGGTCGTAGTCCAACGGAACGGTTTGAAAAACTTTCAATGAAATATATTTATCTAAGAACAGTTTAATTAAAAGATTAGAAACCAGCCAGAAAAAGTACCTCTCCCCTTTGACCAATAAAAAAGATCCCCTCTCCCATGGTCAGAAATCTACCTAAGTCCGCATTAAATAAATTATGTGTTAAAACAGTTTAAAGAGATTAAAGACAAAAACATGAATATACCTATAACCGAAATTTTCAACCAGGTTAAAAACCAATCTAAGTCTGGATAAAAACTAAGGCAATGGGCTGGATTGAACCCAATGTGTAGATTTGTCCTTTTCGCTGGCGACGCTCTCTTGAACATCGTCGAATGGTTCTTCGTAGTCCTATTTTTCATCCTTCAGACGCTATGATTTTCTTGGTCCAGCTGCATTTATAATAACACATAGAGCTTTCTGGGTTTCCAACAAAATGCAATCACTCTTTATGTTTAAAAGGAGCTATGTAGTTGTTGTTTAATGCCATATTTTGTCCTGTGTGTTAGTTTGGTATGGTGGTCCTCGCTGGCTATTTGGCAGAGAGCAATAGAAATTGAGCGGTATGTCTAGCAGTGAAAAACGCTGACACAGCGTATACACAAAGTATAGACACTCCTCTTGGGATAATGACGTCATACGTATTCAACGTATGCATGATGAGTAGTCTGCATGCGTACATAATCCATCGGTTATCTCATATTCTCCTAGTTTAACACACACATAGTAACCAAGTGGTTGTCACAATACGATTTAGAAATTATAGTATATTTGTCCAGTTCTAGATTCCACATTTTTTAGGGAAAACCTTGGCATTTGTATTCATGTTGAACCATGCATCCCTAGTCCTATAACACAGGCGTACCTCAGAGGCATACACAATTACACACACATAATTTATTATAATACACACAGGCATACATTCACACAGGCATGCACACAGCCATACATGTAAACATACACACATACACGCGTAGTAGTGTCATAACAATAATAACCATAATAATGTATGAACTCGGTAAGCATTATGTCTGTACAAATATAAGGAACAGTACGAGGGGTAAGATGCCATGAGAGGTCCTTCGAGCAGTGTTCACACTGTAAATCTTACTGCTTTGTACCCCATCGGGGCAATCATTCTTCTCCACCCACCACTTATGATACAACCGGTCCAAATAACCGCTCTGTTTTAGTCTCGTAATCGCGCGGTTTAACTGCGGCAAAAACGGTGACCCTTTCGGGAGCGCAATGCCATAACCCCGATCCATAAGGAACCTATCCACTGTCATCAAATCGCAAGGCACCTGCCTCGCAATATACTCCCCAATGGTACTAGGTAAAACAAAGGCGTATTTCTCCCGGCGCACTTTCCGAATGCCCTCATCATTAGTTTTGGTGAGCACGGAAGGCTTGAAGCGCTGCATGTTGCGCCACATGATCTTACACATGGACTCATTGGTGTTCTTAAAGGACCACAGTAACAGGCCTGTGTCCAGCGTGCCGTACTTGATCTCCGACTGGTTGAGCAGGTCCGTCATACTCTTGATGTGCGACTCGTGCCCGTTGGGAGGCTTTCGGAGTAGCATGGTTGCCTCCACGCTCATGAAGGGCCGGGTGAAGTCGATCACCCGAGCCCGGTACTCCGTGATGAACATGGGCGACACGGCCATGTCAGCTTGCTGTGGAGAGATGAGAAAAAGAATTGTATTAATTATTGTGATTTCTAAGTATACAATTGACTCATAAATTGAGATATATCTTTATTTTATAGTATATCATCATATCCTTACTAGGTGATACTAAA
Source organism: Lepidonotus clava (assembly GCA_936440205.1). NCBI lineage: Eukaryota > Metazoa > Annelida > Polychaeta > Phyllodocida > Polynoidae > Lepidonotus > Lepidonotus clava. The sequence continues at coordinate 16,515,417 of OW387138.1, forward strand.
AGAAGAATACCCTTCAAGCTAGGGTATATTATTTTGGAAGTGATATTTCCTGCCCCAGCTAGGCCTGGTCTTCACAGGGAATACCACTTATTGATATACCCCTAAAGAGTGTTCTTTAATTTGTTTCCCCACTCCTGTTTAAGCTTAACAATTTCAATTTAATATTGTGCCAGGGTAAGTTAAATTAAAAACCGATCGGCAAGGGGGTTTTAGATTAGAATACTTGGTGTCAGAAATTTCAACCTCTGGGTGGCCCTCTGGGTGGCCCTCTGGCCCTGCCCTTACGTTTATTATTCTGCCGCACCTTGGGTTGATAATTTTTCATCTTGTACCTCCTCCCTGACTGCTTTATATATCATTATGATAAGCATTACATATGTATATACATACATGTATTTGCATATTAAAGGAGCATTTACGTTCATTTAACGCTACTGGATTTTATAAAATCTCTTTTATATTACTGAGAGTCCAGTTCTTTTATCTGTCAGTAAAACACAAGAAAAGACGACCGCTGCTGCCTCACAGTAACACCTTTGGCTAAAGCAATTTTCCTGAACATTAAAAACTAAATTGTTTATATTAACTTTTATTTACAGAAACGGAAACATGCAACCGAACGTTCAGTATCATCCGATATACACATGCAGCCATTCTGCGAACACACCGGAAGTTCCCAGCGTCCCTCAGTCAGAGACAAACAGACGTGTACATCACATTACAAGGGGCGTCTCCTATGCTACAAGGCGATTGGTTGATCGGGCGATCACGTGACCACGCCTGCTCAGACTGTGGAAAGTTTCTACCACCAGGGTGCACCCAAGTGCCTTCCACAGAGCTATAAAACCTACTAGCCAGACTATACTTCATGGGTCAAAGGGTTAAAGGTTAAAGGTCGCAGCATATATAGCCATCGGTCATGCCTGTATATACAGATCGCCGCGCCCCAAGCGAGAAGGGCCAGAACCAAAGCTTCGGATAGCGTTCATCCACTCCCGAGGAACCAAGCAACCGGAACCGGATGGGGTTCGGTAGTGCCCCCTGGCGGGCCCTGGGCCAACCAGCCTTGCGACCACTAACTTCCGGTTTGGTCCATACCTCAAGGGTATTGGGACTGGGTTGTCTGAAGGTCAGAGCTCTGGATAGGCGGGAAAAGGAAGCGAGTTCAGCGTTGTGAGACCTTATTCAGGGTTGGGGTAATATCTCCAAGGGTCAAGTATTCCTTTGATGGACGGGTTAGCAATCCATTACGGACTGATGATTTTGGCCTATATTTGGTTTAAGATATTAGGCAATAGTGTTGTGGCATATGCATTTATATTATATAACACAATGTACTTTTAAAGATTTAAGGGGCATCAAGTCATAATTAATGCCAATCGAGGGTAAACAATACTGAAACGTGTTCTAAAAAAAAGACGAGGCTAACGTTCTGGACAGACTACTCCAATATTTAATATGCAACCTTAAGAACAATAAGGTATGCTGTTATCAATGTCATTATGTTCATGCCATTACTATGCACTTACAGGCCCGTATACATGTTCTGCGTTGGGGGTGGCAAGGCTCCTCAAATGAAAATGTTTAACATATTCTTACAAATTTTATTATGAATTTTTGAAAGGGGGGGGGGGGGGGTGGCTTTGTTGGGCCACCCCCGCCACCCACCCTGTATATGGGCTTGCATTACTTTGTATTTTGGAAAGAGCTAGAAAAAAGGTCCCTATGGGAGGGTTCGCAGCGCAGAATCGTGAAAAAGGTACATACTTGTAGCGTGTGGGTCTCAATCATGTCTATTGCCCCCCCTGCTAACCTTCCCACACCATTCTCCTTCCTGTACTCACTTTCAAAGTCCACTTTGTAATCGATCTACTCGTGTATGCATGCACATGTATCTTTGCCTGGGGTCATGCTTCTATTGTTCATGGCAACGGGGCAGAGAGATAATGCTTTCTGTAGTTGAGAATGGTTGACATTTTTGTGCATGAGAATCATAACTTGTGAAACAGTTCTCTTATACCCGGAAGTAAGTCATGCAGGCCTCAACTATGATACATGTGACTATCAAACAAGTACTATAGCTAGCAGCAGAGGCGGATACAGGATTTGGTAAAGGTAGGGTGGGGTTGGGGGTCCGTAAATAGGGTAATCATCAAAATGTCGAATATTCGTACGCACACATGCAACGTTTTTCTTTTTTGTTTCAATGTGAGGTAAAATATAAGTCACAAAAAAAAAAAAATAAATAAAAAAAAAGTTGGGCGGGGTTTTAGGGTTTCCTGCTATGTTCTACTCTTATGCCACCTGGCAGTTGTCATTTGACCGAGTTATTTTGAATAATTGAAATGAGGAGAACTTATTTTCTTGACCACTATAGATAGGGAATATACCAACACGAACATTTTACTCTGGTACTGCTTGAATTTACTGCAACTCAGGCTTTGATATGTACATTAGAATCAATATTCAGTTGACCTCCAATTTGTTTTGCACACATTCATTTCCCGTTTGGCTGCTCCAAAAATTATGACTTATCCGTCTATGCTATCGTAATAATCCCCAGAAATTGGTTTCCACATGTACAGTAAATGCTGTTTTGTGAATAGCAAAGCACACAAGTGAACTTTGCAAAAAGGGAAAATGCATAATGTATAATTAGGAGAAGAACGACTTTTCGGGGCCACTGCATGGGTACGAGCCATAAGTTATGCGTGTCCACACCAGGTACCACCAGCCATGATTGAAAGTTCCTGGCGTGCTGACAACCTACTATTGGAACCCAGGGACCCAGAAAAATAGTTCTCCTCCTGGTTACTGTTGAAAGTGCCCTATTGTGAACAACAGGAAACTTTACAAGAATTGTTGTATAATGACTATTCATAGGCTGACCTGTTCAGAGGCCCTGTCTACAACTAGTGTCCTTCAACTTGATTCAATTCTGCAAGTGACATGTCACATAACTTGTACATCTCAATGCTGTGTCAGCAGTATTTGTGCTTGTGTTAGCACTGCTTAGGGTATAATTATAAAAGGCAACAGTCCTTATTCTGTAGCTCATTATGGGACTAACTCATGACAGGGTAACCTGGCAGGGTATCTGAATGAAACTTGTCGTTATTTCAACCTTTGTGTCCATTTTGTTTTCTAACATAGGGTCTAGAAAGGGAAATGTCAAGAGCCTGAATATATAATTTAATTGTTCATTCCCACTGGACATAGAATATATATATGCATAGAATATATTACACTAAAATTGAAATGTGTAGTCTATACTTATTTGCAGACATTAACTTGTTTATTCAGAAAAATCACCCTGCAGAAATATTCATTTTGAGAATTTAATCAATATTTGTGCACTGGATTCTTCTAAAGCGTGACGCCATTCTTTAACTAAGAAACCATCTCATTAGAAATATTTTGATTGGAAGATTAGACTTCTGACGCATTTCAGGTTTTGAATCTCTATCTTGCTTCATTTACTCTTATCAAGTTACAGCACCCCAGCTGATTTCACAAAGAAAATGGATGGAATTAACGGATTACTATCGGTCTCGTTCTAACATTTCCATCATGATACCTTTGATCCGAATTCTGTCCTTGACACGAATGGGCCTATCTAAAAAGAATAATAAGGACTGATTCTGCTGCAAGATCTTTGTGAATTGTTAACATGGAACAAAATTCAATTGAAAATCATTTTGTAGATCTATTTGATGTTTAGTCTTTGGGTTTTGACACTTAATAAAACAATTGGGGTGGGTTTCAAATGCTGTAAATATTTTTGGAAAACCCTAATATTTGAAAACAAAGCTACGTCTGAATGCGTAGAAAAGAAACTTAAAAAAAATAAATAACTCAGGCACTTAGAGAAGTAACAAAAAATATAACAGAGAAACGTATCGATATAGAGTATTTAAAGGAAAACTTGCACATAAATTCACAAAGTGCTATTTTTGGTGTAATAACCTTGACATAAGTATTCTGAAAATATGTCAAAAGTAAAAAATTGAAAATGTTGGGGTCTAAGGGAGTTATTCGGGAAAATAATTTATTTTTTGGGAATTCCCTGAATGTTGAGCTACTCAGTACTCCTCTTGCTACGTCACAACTATAGGAATTCCCTCTTAAGTAAGTTTTGGATTCCCTGATTGATAAAGGTGATAGATGAATATATATTTTAATTTATTATGAGTTGCATTGGGCCAAATATATATAATTTGGGTTAGAGAGCATAACCCTTATTAGAAATTCTACAGGGATGGGGATTCCCTTCTAAGGACAGATGGGATTCTCCAGGAACTCCCCTCGCTACGTCATAAATTAGGGGATTTCCCCTAATAAATGAATAAAAAACTAGTTTTTTTGATGTCCCATAAGTGTGTGTAAACTAAATATTTTCCTTCCATTTTGCTCACATTGATAGTCCAAGTTGTGGATAACATGCTAAATTGAATTCATTGAAAAATAACTAAGCTGCAGTTATGTGCAAGGTTTCCTTTAAAGTGATGTCATATTGAAGTGATATCATCAGAATAATATGTCATTAGGTTTATACAATATCCATGGGGGTCTCAAATACAAACAGAGGTTTACACGTCTTCGGATACATATTCACAATTCAGTGGGGATCTCAAATAGAATAATGTCGTTTTAGGATGGTTGTTGGTGTCTTCTCTCACATTCAGAATGTAGGCCTTGTCCTTCCCCTATAGAAGTTAGCCAGACGAGTCGATCCCAATCCCTGAAAGAGTCCTTAAAGGATAAGACGGGGCAAAATCTATTTTCGTAGGGCTCCAGTTCTAGATTACTAGTACTCAATAAAACCAATAGAAGGTCAAAACCCGGGAGACTGCGCGCGCACCCGACCATGAAACCCGCCACGCCCGACAGACGAGCACTTCCGGTTCCGCTCCAGACCGAGCAGCTCACAACCGGAAGTCGGCCACAACTTCTTACGAGCAATTTGATTGGCCGGAAGGGAGTTGGGGATGGGATGAGGGCGGGGGGAGGGTAGGCTGCGGGGGTCCTGTAGATCATGTGCGCATTAACTCACGAGCAGTTTGTGAGCAATTCTGAGCTACTCATCGCAGTGCTGGGGCCTAGTTACAGGTCAGGCGAGCTGCTCCCCAGCCCCCTCTGCCGGGGGCCCGTAAAGCAAGCCGGGAGGGGGCGCTTTATGGAGCCCATTGTCGGCCACCTGACACCTTTACTGCTCGGAGCAGCTCAGTGAGCCCCTTCTGAGCGGCTCCCTAGAAGATCTCCCAATCAGGAAAAAGATTATCATCTGAAACTAGCACGCGCCAATAGGAGAGGTGGAGGTGTGGGGTTTGGGAGTGTGGGTTGGTGAGGTTGGAGGTGTTGGATGTGGTTGTGGGTGGATGTGTGAGTGGGTGTGGGTGTAGGTGTGGGATGTAGGTGTGGGTGTGGGTGTGGGTTTGGGTTTGGGTGTGTGTTTGGGTGTGGCGCCCCATGAAAAAGAATAATATTGGGCTAGTCTTTTTTTAAATGAAAAAGGGCGCTTCACCTACCAAATTGTAAATTAGGAGTCTTTCCCTTCCACTTGGCGAACACAAAAGTTGTCCTTGCCTACTGCAAATGTCATAATTGCAAAGAATATTTTGAAACCACGTGTCACAGTTGAATCCCATCTAATTAAAAACCAATAAAACACGATTATCACATCAGGAGAAATAAAAATGAATACGATGAAAAACACGATGCATTCTTTTTTAAACAAATTTTATTTACCTGAATTGTTACTGCACATGTGTTCATGAATAGAAGTGCCTTAAATTCTCACCCACACCAGTAGCAAATGACCGGCTTTGGCACTTTCAGTAGCCAGACTTATAAATGTGCTGTGAGGGGACAAAAGTGTCTCTTTAATGCCCTCATAAATATATCAACATAAGTCGTTTTAAGTCTGTAGGCCATTCTCTGAAGTTGACGATGGGAAATGGCCCATTCGGAAAGTAAGAACGGATGGTTCCAGTGGTGAAAGTATAACGAGAATCTATTTACTATCCTATCTAGCATGGTGTTGCTTCGAGGATACCTATCTGAAAGCGATAGATAGATTAACCAGTGCTATTAAATGGACACCCGGTGGATTATGAAACTTAATAACAATAAGGGGAATCATCTAGGCCAGTGGCATGAGACCTAAAGATGCCCAGGACCTATCAAAAGTGTCAAGACAGTTCAGTCTGCCTTTGGTATAGCCAGCAAGGGTTCCATTTTTCCAATGCAGCTCGTTGCATTCAACTGCTGTTTTTTCTAGATGACGCATACTCTTCTGACCATGAGTTGACATGTTAAAGGTACTTGTACCTATCTAGCTGGATTTGAAATTCCATTGATATTTTTTCTATATCGGGTTCAAATATTCTTCAATATGTCAATAATCCATAGCCAAAAGGAAATTACAATTTGGTTTTTCATCTGGAGAATAGGAAACAACAGACACCTTTACCATAAACATGGAAACAAATTATCCAGTGTTTTTTCCACAACATTGATACGGATCTCAAGTATTGATATGGATGGAAAACATACTAAAAAGTTTTATTGAATTTTACTGTTTTAAACATGATGCTCCATTAGCATCTCTATGGTAAGAATTGACAAACTGTCCCTCTGCACAGCAGTATATAGATAGCATATAGAGCCAGCCACTGAAAAACACCAGGTGGCAGTGCTGGGACAAGTTGCAAGTATCTTTAACACTAGACAATGTGTCATTGGTGGAATGATCTCACAACTCAAAGTGGCAAAGCTACTTCTTCTAGGTAACACAGAATTTACCATTGCTTTAGATTTACCTACAAGACTCTTGATCTTCAAATGCATGCCATGTGCATCCTGTATGCATGACACAAGCACCATCCATTACACTCCAGCAACTTTTAATTTCCACAAGTGTCAACTTCAATTTTCAATCTTAACAAAGATGCGCACTCAAACAATTTTTGAAGATCGCCAACTATCTTTTTCCCTCATAGTACACGCCCCCAGGTCATACCCCCAAAAGCTTCTTAGAGAAACTGACACTTTAAAATGAGATTGATTTCCGTTCAGTCGGCAGGATTATCGGCAGCACAGGGGGCCTTTTCAAGCCCCGATCTAATTGGTCCTCGCGGTGGGCCCCCGTGCGATGGAGAGGGGGAGCCCCGTGGCAGATGCCCCAGTTAATTTGGTCCAATTTGCCCCGGAACTGGGATCAATCATCAGAGGAGGTGCAAAACACACAGGGCGAAGCGAGCCTCCGTGACCGGAGAGTACCACTCAGGAATTTAAGGTTTAATCCTGTAGTTAGCTGGGTGGTGACTTGACATTGGTAAACTGGCTTATAAAAACATCGTGTTCTGGATTGTCCAATCATGGAAACTGTAGGGGGTTATTTCAGTTGATAAGTGAATCACATATCTGTGAGAATTTCGGGAGAAGGTGCTATATTATGGTAAATGGGCCACTGAGCACATAACGCCACGTCAGCACCTACATTCTATGATAGAGATACATGATATGTATGTCTATGATTCTATGTACAACGTTTGGCTCTCTTTCTCACAAAAAATAGACAATGTTTCACAACTTTCTTGCATTACTTTCACTTTTCACCCTCCCTTATTGCATCAACATTTCTTTCAATTCATTTTGATGTGCATGACTGCTTATAAAACAACAACAAGATGCAAACTTTCTGTTTTCCGTTGGCTATCAGGTCTGTGCCAAAGTCTTATTTGATAACTGTCTTCTACTTTGTGGATATATTGTACCCCTGGGCATTTAGGAAATTCTCAAACCACAATGGGATAACTGGGGAGATTGCATTATACATACACCAGCCCACAGTGTCTGTCAAACCATGACATTTAATCCCATGCACAATTTGTCAGGCATGTTTTTGATGCTATATGTTATCATCAAAGTACAAACTGCCTTTGAGAAATTCTCCATAAACAATAGCTGCCTGTTTCTTCAGTTGTGGTGTATTGAATGTACAATTCTCCTAAGACACTTCCTTCTGCACAATAAATGTATTTCTTTGTTTTAAGTCAGACTGTTGTAGCGCTACTATCCATTCCTTCAAATACAGTTCCCATTTGATGTATGGTCTATCAAATGAAATATCACACTGTCACCCACATTTTTACCCTAATTTATCATCCTCAATTCAATACAAAAAACATTAAATTCATGAATATGCCATTTTGCAAGAAACCAATCATCAGCATTTCAACTTAATGTAACACCCACTTTTTTCCTTATCAAAAGCATAGAAATTGTGATTAATGACTCCATTTGGGAAACCTATAATAAAAAGGGAATGGGGAGAGATTTAGGAGTGACCATGGAGTGGAGGTCGTTTTAACCTCCTAAAACCAGGCGTCGACCCTTACCCCTTAAGGCGAGTCTGCCCGCCAAAGACATTAAGGGAATCTAAATTGAGTTATGGGAACAGACTGACCAGAGCCAGAAGGGGTCTAGTCTGTCCCTAGCTGGCAGCTGTGTCTACCCTGGAGTCTACTTTTAACATTGCAAAAAACATTTTTTCCCTTTGAAAATATATATCCTAGAATGTATTTTAATAGAAAAAGGTAACCCTGTTATCACCTTTCTAATCATGGAAAATATTTTTACACACTACCTTTAACATTGCTGTTTATGTTCTTTTATACATTTTCGTATACATTATATGTCTGTGGCCCATTATTACATAATGAAGATCGATATAATGAATAACAGCTAACGATATCCTGGTTGAAATTGCTACTGTTGTGGAAGAATCCAGCATCAAATTTCTCCCAATCGAGATGCCACCCATTTATAATGATTTTTCAGGGCTGAAAATCTGAGAGGATTGTTGGATTCAAATTGCTATTTTTTTTTACAACTTTTTACAGAATTAAGATCGGCTCAATAGAACAGTCACAATTCAAAAACGGGACCTGTATTAACAGCAATGTCCTTGTTGCGAGACATTGAATTGCTTAACTTTTATGGGCAACTGGAGAGCTGCAAGTCTATTTTCATATTACTCCTTGTTAATGGACCTCACCTTATAGGTTTACTTACTAAAACGTTAAAGATTCTGATTTGATAAGGGGTAGATAAGAATTTTATATCAGTGTCTGAGTATCAACCTCGGGCAGACAGGATTATCTTATTGGATTTGGTATCTCCATATCCATGTAACATTGAATTTTGACTAGCCAGTGAATCTGAATAACTAAATCTGAATGATAGAAAGATTGTTGTAAGCAGTCTACCATTTCTGGGTTCGATTACCTGAAGGTAAGGAAGTCTACTGACGGTAAAACCTTCGGAGCTTAAAGCCTATATTCCGCGTGCCCATTTTGCGACCGATTCGGCGGTGGTAATGATATTAAAGAATAGACATATACTAGAAAGGTTTCCCAATTTTCTTAAGATGAGTATGTAGGATATATATATAGTCTTATGGCATAGTTCGGAACTACCGAAGATAAATATAATATCGCCAGCATCAAAATCGGTATGTGGAATACAGGCTTAGCGAGTGTGGATTTGGGAGTGAATGGGGCTTAAACGTGACTGTCAATTCCAGTCTTGCAGCAGCCGAAAGCGGCGGCAATAGAAAGTGACTGAATTGCTGAGAGTAGAACGATATAGATGGCAGGTTTTTCCTAGTCCACGTCCCCAACCAAAACTAATCTCTCTTTTCACACTGTCCCTTCCTAATCCCCCAACCTACAGTCCTCCCTGGAAAAAGGGGCATTTTAATAATCTATAGACAGATTGGTTTTTGTGCCGCCAGAGTTATCTTAGGCCCTTCTGTGATGTGCCAGATCAGAGTGATGTATTCTCCTGGACAACCAATCGCCTGCACAATATTGAATTTCGCCCTGAATCTGTTCGTCATTTCGGCTTAAGACCTATACCCACTAGGCGATTTTACGGGCGATGGGCAAAAAGCAACTGGGAGAATCGGCCGATTCTTATGATTGCCTGTCAGTATGGTATATTGAAATGTGCATGTTTGATCTGAATTGCCGCCAAATCAGCTGATTCCAAGGGCAGAATCAGCCGATTTTAGTGGCGATCTGTCGGCCAACTCATGGATAATCGCCAAGTGGGTATGGGGCTTTAACATTACAGGATCTGGGGCCTGTGGTCCGGACCCATAACTCACACACTCCACTAATAGTCTGGCTGAAGGGGCAACTGCCATAATCTCCGTTTAATTCCATACACGGTGATTTAACCAGGCGGTTGCTGTAAATGTATTATCTGAACTAAAACTGATTAGAGCACACTGGAGGAGGGTGTTATTGGGTTTTCGCTGCGCATGCGTATTTAAAGAAGATACTGGGACTTTCTACTGGCCCAATGTTGAGGTGTGGGATAAATATAGTTTGGAAGGTTGGTTTTTAAAATGTCAGTACTGCTGCTGTGTTATTGGACGTTCCTCACAGTGTAACATTACTAGGTATCAAAGGCCACGGTGTGCAGTAACCTTTAAGGTACAAGGACGTTCAGGTGACCAAATGTTAGAATATGGGATTTAATGTAAAAATATTCGCTTTTACAATCTCAGCTCTGCTCCTCTGTTATTGGATATTTGACCCAGTGTAATGGGTTTAATTGGCGATGGTCTGTATGATTGCCCTTTTCTGTTAGATATTACACATAAAAGACACGTTTCCCATTCTGTGACATGATTTTAAGTTTTTGACATTATGAACCTCCTTTCTTTGCTTCCATATCAATCGAAACAGAATGCTCTCATAGTAGATTCACCTTTTCAGACCCCGCTGACAATGGAGAGATTATAGCTTGAAATGCATAAACATTAAGTCAACTGTTTGAAGTGTATTTTTATACTAAAATCATTCGCCCTTGCTATTTATCTGATGCTACCGACTATAGCTGATGTTAATCGATTTCAATTTCCGAAGTATAGTAAATGTTAGATTAAATGTCTATTAGAAGAGGAGCTTTTACTAAAACCAAGCGATGTTTTCCCTTGAGAGCAGGAGGTTATCATTACAATCTTATAGAGCCTTCTCATTAATGTTGTTTATGTCTGAATCAATGGCTTGGGTAATGGGTTCCAATGGAAACAGGCATGTTGTGTTCAATTGAGGAGTCAATATGCTGGCCCTAGTGAGAAAGGTGCATTGACCATACAAGGGGATTGTATAAGCACTTATGAAAAAAAAGAAAAAGAATTTTCCCATCATATTCTGAATAAAAATCAAAAGATAAAGCAGCTAGTACCAACAATCAGTACAATGAATGGCTAACAGAAACTGAAAAATGAGATTCCGGACCACGCCATCTTGTGTGGAACCCAGTGAAAAGGACAAGCTTTGAGAATTTTCTCTTTGAGCTAATGTAAATTTCTGATATTAAGCCATCTATTTCTTTTGATGTCTACCCAGTTGCAGAATATTGTCTACATGCATCAATAGAACAATTCCTTGTCATTTTTCTGATAATTATATGTATCATCTGTGTGCATTCATGGCATATATTAAAGAATTCCTTTTCAATAATAAAAGTTTCTAAGTATCTCAGACACTATAGAATTGTCAACTGCTGAACAAAGTGAATGTACACTGAATATTCGAATATCTGTTTTGGCTCTAATATCGCAGGCTGAGAATGTGATTCAATGTTATGAGCACTGGTATTCTTATCATTCCAGAGCAATGATATAGGTCTCACTCTGAAATGACGACTCTTCATATTCTGCAGTCAGCATTATTCTTCCTCATGTATAAAGTCTAGGATATATCCCACAGAAGCGACCATTTGGGATATTCTTCTATTCTCATATAATTTATGTGGTCCAATATTCCCGAGGACAGATCCATACAACTACTAGATAATTTTCATAATTGGCCTGTGGATTACAAGCTCAACACATACGAATGCTAGCTGGCACTAAATATCATCATTACTTTTACGACATCTAATTATGTAGTACTATATGTTAATGTTTTTCATGAATTCAAACTAGAAATATTTACTAGAATTAGATCCCATTCATAGACGTGTCTATCAGGATAATAAAGGGAAAAACAATCACTATTTTCATGCCCAAATAATATTATATATGGCCATGAGAATATTGTGGAGAAGTGTTATTACACTGCATAATGCTTACATGTTATACGCTGTTATCGTGTGTTTCAGCATGATTACTTTCATTATCGAGGTAGAAGAGGTAATGGATTTTCATGTAGATTCAACTGAAGGTATTCATTAGCTGCTTCCCTCTTGTGATCATCCTGTTTATAAAGTCAATTTTTCCTAAGGTTAATTCAAGGACCTCTAAATGGTGCTCCATTCCATACCATCATAATTAGAATATACTAGAATGCCTTTCGGTTTGCTGCTTCCTATGAACTCTAGATCTGCATTCTTTCCAGTCAGGCTATAACACACATCGGTTTTGGGCATCATTCTGTATTTGATATACCACCTTTAATAGTCATAATTATCATAAAATGTATGAATGCAAAGGACACGCATTGCAGGCATACAGTACACTGAGAAAACCATAGAAAATATCCAAATGCTTGCTATATACCCGTCTGTAATGAATTGATTTTCAAACCAACTCTAAAGATATTATACATTTACGTATACACAATACAAAATGGAAAATAGTTAATATTACTTTTCAGGCATGTTAAACCATGGATAATGTCATGATCAATGAAAATTTCAATGATGCCCCTTGATCTAGGCTATTCTGCAGGTAAAACATTATGGTATCCAATGTGAGGACCTCCCTGATCATGCTGACCGATGATCTGTTGGTCTGTCATTGGCCATACTTGCCATCTTCGGTCACCTTAGTCAAACACTAAACCCATTCCACTTCCCACTACCATCACTTAAACTTACTAATGTGAGGACCTCCCCTCATCAAGCCGTTCAATGACCCGTCAGCCCATTAATGGCCATACTTGCCATCATGGGTCACCTAAGTCAAACACTTAACCCATTCCACTACCCACTACCATCACTAAAACTAACCGATGTGAGGACCTCCCAGATCATGCCGTCCCGTGACCCATCGGCCCATTGGTGACCATATTTTCCCTCAATCACTAAAGGTTAGGTATCTTTTCACAATGTACTAGTCATCGACTAAACTAAAGGCCCATACCCAATAGGTGAGTTTGGCGATAAAATCGGCCGGCTCCTAATATCCCAGGGCCATAAGTATGACACATGGAAATGTATATATTTGATCTGAATCATTGCTAAAATCGGCTGATTATTGCGGTAGAATTGGCAAATTTTAGTGCTGATCACTCAGAATCGCCTAATGGGTACGGGGCTTTACCAATGTGAGGACCTCCCCTATCATGCAACCAATAACCCACCAGCCCGTTGGTGGCCATTCTTGCCATCATGGACAACTTAAGGTTAGATATCATCTCATAATGTACAAGCCATCACCAAAACTTACCGATGTGAGGACCTCCCCGATCATGCCGTCCCATGACCCATCAGCCCGTCGGTGGCCATACTTGCCATCGCGGGCCACTTTCAGTGTGTAGTCAAAGCCGGCTATCTCCGCCAGGCGGCGCACCAGGTCCGGCACGTAGCCCAGATACGTCACCTCCTTACTGCGATTGCCGTGAGGGTAGTGCGCCATCACATAAGGTTCGATCTGAAAATAGTAATGGTATAAGAAACTAAGCTGATTTTGCATAATATGAATTCATGGGGATATTATATACTAAAGACTACCAAAGACTGAAACTTCAGTGTAAGCTGAGTTATCATTGAATACTACCAAGTTCAATTTTCTGGACGGAGAATAGCATGCAGGCACATACTATATTATCAACAGTAAGAATTAATGAGACTTCAGACCACACCACCTAGTGTAGGACTTGGCCCCAGAGATGCAAGCCAGACAAGCCAGGGGTTATTTTGTCTTTGAGCCAATGTGAATTGGTGGCTTTTAACCGCCTCCAACTTTGTATGCATACGTGGTAGAAAAATACCATAAAAATGGTCGCATAGTGCAGAACTTGATATTTTTTTTATTGATATCTGAGCCATAACTGTGAACCTTTGCCTTGTATTTTATAAACATGTTTCATTATTACCACAGGGGCCTTATCAATATTATGTAATAATCCTCCGCCAATCATGTGGGTTTGTTCATCTGACCTCCACCGGACGTGATGGGCGCGCCAGGTCTGGAAAGGACTCCATTGGGACATAGCTAGATATTTAGGACAGGTGTTTAATGGTAACCCATTCCAAGGAAAATGATTAAAGATGTATCAAATTTAATGTTGGTACAAACAACTGTATTTCCAGTGTAGACTCAGTTTATTGAAAGTGATTCTAAAATGGATATAGCCAGGTTGTCAGGGACTAATTCCTCGCGATGTGTTTGATATCTGTATAGATGTATGTGTATCAAACTCCCAAGCTTAAGGTTGAAAGCTTTTAAAGAAAACACATTTCTGTTGTTAAACAGTACCAAGCTTACCAATACCTAGAAGAATGTAACCTTTCAGTAGGCAGAATACTGAAAATCACTGTCCACATAAAAACTGATAGATGTTAACCAAGCCTCTCAATAATCCTATTCTTCCACTAACTCAGCTAGCTCATATTATTAGTGTAAGAATACTAGTCTAGACCTCTGATTATCTCCAAATCCAACAAATAAGCCTAATACACTACCTATATACCTTCCGCTCCCTTTCTTATTGGGCCGGTCAAGTTCGGCCAAGTGCCCGGATGTTTACCATGTACCTCCTCCAGCCTCTCTGACCCCAACCTCTTGTGCGCATGCGCGGTAAATTAATCCCTTAGAGCAGATTCATGCGCAGCGGTGATGCGTTCCCAGTCTAGATCAGACAGACGTAGTCCGTCCCTGACCTATTCAACTAAGATACGTAAAAGAGTGTACAACTAGGATTAAGATGGAACGACAGTCTAGGTCAGAGTGCCAGAGGACGGATAACACCACACCGGAAGTGACTCTGCTTTTGATGTTTCACTCAAAATCCGTCAGAGAGCGTGGCAGTGGTTTGGCTTAAGGGTGATATTAGGGCGTAGCAGCCAAAGGAAGGGTTTGAGGTGGAAGGGTTGAATGTCCTGCTTGCTTTTAGAATACAAATAAAAGGAGATAATGCAGATTGCATCCATGTCAAGGGTGGCAGTGGCAAGAGTGGTCATTGGATGAAAAGGGGTTTAGAAGACGTGTGCTTTCTGGCGTAGATTGCAGTTGTCTGTCACCCATGACCTCATGGAATCGTCCGCTTGTCTTACTTGAAACATATTGTGTACATTGGCTTGCGGAAAGGACATTGAGCATGTAAACACTTTGCTAAGCTTGACAACCTCGAGTTGGATTAACCCCTTAGGGTAAGGTAGGTACCCAGTGCAAAACTACAGCCCCCCACCCCTTTATCGCAATATGACAGCTCTGCGAAATTCCTCTTGTGGTTTTACAGCCCCCTGTTTTCTGACATATCAAGGGACACCCCCTTGTTTTCACTACAGCCACTGTATATGGCTCCAAAACAAATAATATTATAATGTGAACTGATCTTCAAAGATTAAAATGCAATTAGCTTTATGAATGAGTTTAACATCCTAAAATGTGCCTTTGATGCTTTCTTCTGATTCAAAAGCTATCCTATAAAGACCTTACAGGACAGTAATTATCACACCAATCTGGCTGTCATTGTATATAATTTGATGCTTGTTGTAAATGTTTGTTCTGTAAAATCCATGAAGCTACTGGAAGAACATGCTTGTACGTGAAGTGGCAATAAAATGTTGATTCAAAAAAAGCCTTGACAGCCCCCCTTTTTAGAGTTGTCTGGTCAATGACAGCCTCCCCTTTCCCTACCTTTGCCTCGATCACAGCCACAGCTCCTAGAGTATGTTTTGCGCTGGGTACCCAAACCCAAGGCGAGTACCCCCCCTCCACCCTCCCGGGGATTAACTATTTGCAGGAGAACAGTCAGCTGCAAGGACTGACATGGGAGGGGTCTCAGGAGGTTCTGACCCACCTTTCCTTTGGATGGGACCAAACCTTTGACATGGAGTTACAGGTCCTAAATGTGTAATAATCATTACTCCGCCTTTTTGCATAGACCAAGGATTTCTCTCTCTTGAAATCCTTGATCTGCCCCTAAATCTGTTGATCTGCCCCTGAATCTGAATCTCATATTGGCCAATTTGGCCATTATTCTTTGGACATTGGCCTCAGAATTCGCATGCGAATGTTAATTCTGAGGCTACTGCAGCATAATTATAATTATTATGTTGACAGTTCAAAACAGGCATGATTATTATCTGCATTGCTACCTTATCTGTATACATAATTATACATACATTGTGAATATACTACACTCTATTAAATACCCTTCACAGACTAGCCTAAAAATGCACGCATAATATTGTCTCATGGCACTTAAATACAGGAAAAATATGAGTTTCAAAAAAGAATCGTCTGACCATGATGTAATACTTGCCCACCATTAATCCTTTACAAACCCAAATAAAACTTGTCCAATCACTCTTAGAGGGACAAGACAAGGACCCTCCCACCCTGGAGGGTACACTGGGGTTAATCTCCTCCCGTGTGTGCCTTATGGTGACAGTGTCCTCCTGACCAGACAGTAGGGGCCTTAGGATTAAGGGTTATGGGTCAGTTTGGTAGGCATTAGTGGGTTGGACCCAAGGTCAGTGACGTCAGGAGTAGACCAAACAGCTTTTGTGAATGAGGAAGAGAGTAACAGGGTTGTCTCATTCGATTGGGACCCAAAACAACGTAGCGTCACCCTAGAGCGACCCTGGTAGAATACAATCCTGACAAATGTCACCAACTTAGTTTTTTCTTAGTTGGGAGAAAACTTGTCTCCTTAGAACAATAGTTTTGCTTAAAACTGGTTAAACGACGTTGGTCATATAACATTTCTTAAAAGCTTTTATGATTATATAAACTATTGAAACATCTGTTTGGGCACATCTGTTTGGGCACTCTATTATGTAATAGCTTTAGGCATAGATTATCGAATAAACGACCTAACCGTAAATTCAGCACTCGCTCATAGTTAGCACACATTGTAAAGCAGCCCCCCAAATGGAAGTAGTTCACCGAAAATTAGAAGGCTCCGGATTCTATTTTGGGTATTGTGCGCTCAATTGTGCTGGAAATCATTCTAAACAGCTGTCACATACATCCCGTCACCTTGTCTAGATCAAGAACCAAAGACTCAGCATCGCTATTAATTTTGTGTTTGTAGCTTCATTCATCGATAGCAGCCCCGGCCTTGCCTCTCCTTTTTGCAATATAGAGAAGGACTAGAACTTGTGCAGACATGTCACCTTACGGCGTTCACCATTGTGTTCTTTCATTACTACGTGACCATAATAATGAAGGAGTTTATTATGACATTAGATGATTACTTTAGACATAATGATCATCAAAATGATTTTAAAATGATTTCCTAATGTGAATGATTATTATTCTAAATTCCAATATACGGTAGCCAGTCGCATTCTGGGCATTGTGATGTCAACTGCACAACGTCTATACAGCTTCCCCACGAACCTGAGCAGAGAATCCTTCCATAAAGGCCTTGTTCCCAAATACTCTTAGCTTGTGTCTACTGAACGCCATATCCCAAAACAGTGATTCGGGCCTATACCGCTAACATGGCTCCACACTCTTGAAAAAGGTCTATAGCTCTTCCCAGGAAGTGTGACCTTTCCTCTCCTGCCCCAGCCTCACAGACGCCCAAGTGTACCAATTGCCCTTCATGGCCCCAATGGCGTCTCAAGTCTTCAGGATCTAACACTAGGGGGCACCACTATTCCTATGGTTCAATGAGCTGCCGACCAGCAGCCGAATCAGCAACTCTTTGTGGGCGAATAAAGGCTTGGACAACGTCAGGAGAATTCTTTGTGGGCGAATAAAGACGTGGACAACGTCAGGAGAAATGCGCATGCGCTGCTTTTATGTGCAGGGATGAGAGGCGTAGTGGCTTCCTCTATTATCGTCCAGGAGCGTCAGATCATGTACCTACTCAGAAAAACCGACTAATCAACAGCCATGTGTTGATCACGTGGTAGATGAAAGCGTTCATCCATTGACTTCCTGTTTTCTTTTCCTTCCTACAAATACTGCAATAACAAATGCGTTCTTTCCCTTTACTCACTTTATTTCATGGCCCTATTTGAAGCTGAGAAGATAAAGCTTATAAATACGTGTTGGCAGACGACATTGGCAATCTAGAGGCCGAAAAGGCGGGAAATGGAGTAACTGCATAGCCAATCATGGGCCGATGAGAACAGGAAAGGTCACGGGCATAATTCGCCTTCCTAATGGTGATTGGTTGGACGAAATAGACCCTTTATCCAGATCATAAACCTGTTGTTATTGATCATTATAGGCTACCGAACACGAGCTTTAGACTCCATGTGTTGGTTTAAAGGAGATGTCTGAGAATGAAGACTTACGCGTAAGATTCATCCTTCCGAATAGACGGTGAGATTTATTCTGCATGTAATCGGGGACGTTAGCTTTATGAATCAAGCTGTCTTAAAACGTGAGACCTCAAATGTAGATCTAACTCACATAGAGCAAATTCTCATTGCAATGTAGTAAATTTATTAAGTGTAAATTCATAGTTGTTCATATAAAACCATTATAATGTGGTTTCATATCATAATATAGTATGTGAATATTGTATCAACTTAGATATTCACAAGCAGGTTTAATTAACTAATCAAATTTACCACACGAAATAAAGAACCTAAGAAATATGCAACCTTAATATAATGTGTGTGTGCAGCCTTGCACATATAATACACATGCATATGTATATACATGTATATATGATTATATATATAAATTATATATATATATATATATATCCAAATATGTAGTAGATTTCCATAGCCCCTTCCATTGCTTATTTAAAAACTGGTTTTGGTTCAGGGACATCTCAATAGAATGTCTAGTCCCACATAGCATTTCAATAAACGGATAAGAAACTTATAACATTAGTGTCTGAGGACTGTGCATTGCTTGTTATTACATAATTTCTTACTGTTGCTTTCTAGTTAACACTGTTTTACTTGTCAATGCCACTTTGGTGCAAGTGGTAGAAAAAGAGTGAAGATGAAAACCAATTGGAAGCCAATACTATGAGTTTGGACGGAAAAGGTCTGTTCTCCTTGTAGTCCATTGAAAAGCAGTCAAGAAAACCTGATGCAATTGTTCCTCAGGCAAATTTGCTCAGATGGGAACTGCAGAACCCAAATTCAAGAAGCAGAAAAATGGCTTTTTAACTCATGATTTCTCTGAAATTAAATAGAATAGAAAAAACTGACTGTTTCAATTCAAGGAAACCGCCGAGTTCGGAAAGAGAGTTCTAAAACCGGCGGATCGTTTTCTTCTTATGGATCGTAAGAAAAAATCCGACGGTTTTATGAGAACAGCGTGAGTTAAATGTAAATTTAATCCCAACAGAAGCCCCTGAGCCTTTCCCCTAATGCATGTAAATGTAGCCATTAACGAACGGCAGATAAGCAGAATAAATCCTCTTATCTAAATCATAGCCGAGCCAGACATGTTCAGCCTATATTTCAATATCACAACCCTTTTAATTACGTACTTTGCTTTAAATATACATTGAGCATCGCCTACTGAGGTCTTTCTTTTAAATTGATATTCTCTGCATGGTAAAAAGATTTCCTTCATGGTTGTATACACACGGAATTTAATAGACTGTCACCTTGATTGTGATGTAGGCTTGTACAAAAGACATCTGGAATAGTCCGATAGGACACCTTAAAGTAATGACCAGTGTCTATGAAATCCTTTATACTATACATCGATTTCGCTGTCGATTTCAAATCGGCAGTTGGAATTAAAGTTGAATAAAAACATACATGTAAGATATGACTAGAAATGATTTAAAAATTCTCCTTTAGTTTTAGATGCTATTGAGGACATAGGCCCATAGTTTCATGCAATATTCTTGGAGAATATCAAACAAATGCAAAATAGCAATACAAAATAACAAGCTTCAAAGTCTCCATGTGGAATGCAAGCTTTATCTATTTAAACATATTCTACTAGTCGTTTACTGCAATATTCTTTGTGTGAAAAAGACTCCTCGCCCTCAACACATACCATCTTCCGGGAGCGTCATCAAACAACATACACGACCAGAATCTGTTTAAAAAAAGAAGAATGTTGCATATCGATAAGGACTATAGGGGCTGGGCATGGGTTGGGGAGGTTGCGATGCAGCCGCCCTGGAGTAAAGCAGGTAGATTGGGGCCCACAGCTATAGCAGACGACATTGATTTTGGCGGGAAATCTCGGCGATCGATCGCGCTCGACGCGGTCTGCGTGATTAGTAGCCTTTTTAAAAGACAAGATAATAGGAAGATGGATTCTCGGGCGGAGCTATGATCTATACTTAATCAATGCATCACTACAGCCAACCCATTGCGGGCTGCCCTCAGGCAATGCCTATGTATGGGAGGGTATGGATACAGATAGGCATGGGTTTTTTTACCCACACGTTTAACTGGAAGAAAAAAATGGGGTAGGACAAAATGGTTTCTAATCTCCTGGTAAA
The DNA here is from genome assembly GCA_936440205.1 of Lepidonotus clava. Taxonomy (NCBI): domain Eukaryota; kingdom Metazoa; phylum Annelida; class Polychaeta; order Phyllodocida; family Polynoidae; genus Lepidonotus; species Lepidonotus clava. The sequence continues at coordinate 16,536,056 of OW387138.1, forward strand.
CAGAATGAGAACATGCGAATGGACACTATTAACAGCCTTTTATGGAGGAATTATAATATCGTGATGCAGATAGGCTTTGGGTTTTTATCCACATGTTAAACTGAAACATGAAAAAAATGGAACGGAGTAAAAAGGAATTATTATCTCTCAGTAAACAGACTGTTTCTGTGAATAGATTGTGAAAGCAGTTTCATGTGGAGGAGTTATATCACTAGGGAATAGTGATTTAAAAGGCGAGGACCATACTCAGTACATAATTTTGTGAAATAACAATTTACAGTTTTTGATGTGTGGTTTGGTTATCCAGGAGTGAAATAAAACACAAACAGTTTGCAGTAAGACCCTTTAAATGAAAACCATTAATTTTATCAAAATACGGACGCCATAAAGAAGTATACAATTTCATTTGCATGAGCCGCGCAATGATTTGAAATTTTAATCTGGTTCACCGACCTTAATTACATTGATTACTAGATATTGCCCGTCCCATAATGAGTCTTTCCACCGTAGGGCAGCCTTCTTTACTTTCATTTACACAACATCACAGATCGCAAATACCATATATTATTGCGATTGCGTATAGCTATCACCGTGCTAAGTTACTCAAAAACAATTGTTGATGAAACATGACCACTTACATATAGCAGGTTCCATCTAATACCGTGTTTTACTCAGAAATCATGTATGGACTGCAATCAGGTTTTTGCTGGTCCAGGTGGGACTTATCACTAAAGACCATATTACACTATGGTTGGCTGGTTCGCGTTTGGGCCATTTCAAACGTGTTTTTGCAGACTAGCAAACTGTAATCTGGATACCCAACGCAAAGTGTAATATGTAAAACAGATTCGTGGTGGGATTTGCGCTGGGAACTATACCACAAAACGCCTAGTATAATAATTATACTTCTTGTTGGGTTGCATTGACAGCCGACGTAACCCAACACATAGTATAATATAGACTACAAAAATGACCTTAATGTGAACTAGTGAACGTTACCCAACGCGAACTTAGATCAAACGCATAGTGTAATACAGCCTTAAGTACAAGCAATTACTTCATTTTACATTATAAACTGCCGATCGCTGAGACATCCAGGCTATCTGAAGTTGTTATAAAACGAATGAATTATCCACCTTTACTTCAGTGTTAACCTTTGAGACATAGAAACCTTAGATGGGTATTCTTTGTGCTGGTCACTGACATGTTTGTTGATGGTTTGAACTACCAATTCATTATTCTGAAGTCATTTTACTATTGACCCTGGATGATCTGATCTACTAGGAAATACATGTGTAGCCCTGTCCCTGTTTATTTACATTGGCATACATTCTTTTACTATAGATATGGTCAGCAAGAAACAGCTCATTTTGTGTTGCTTTTATTGTGACATAATGATAGTTAAGAGTTCTGGCTAAATTTTATAAATATTATTTTATATGAAGTGTTGTACAGACAAAATATTGCATAACACTTGTTATGTGCCATTAGAGTAGCATTTTGGTGAATTTACGAGAACATGGGCAAAGACTGACTAACAGGAGGTGACAGAAAATGTTCAAATTTTTGAGTTGTTTCTTGTATCCCAGATCTATAGCAGGCTGGGGTGGTCTATATTGTAGCAGTTAGTGTACAGGCATTGCACACGACTGGCCCGGGTTCGGTTTCCTGTACTGACTGTTAGATTACCCTACCTTGCCGTCATTTCCACCACCATAGATACCATGACACTAGACTTGAATTCAATAAAGAGAACGGTCCTGATATAGCTGAAAGATTGCTGAAATGGATGTGCAACTCCAACAATCATCATCATCATTCTTTTACATGTAATGTCCTATAGGCAGGGCACTATACGTACAACGGCTGTTTGCTCAAGATATATATTTTGATAACCAGATATATACAACCACAGGCAGGATAGCTATTACCAAAGCAGGAGGACCAAGTCTCAAACCACTAACCCACATATTTCAAATCCTAAACTCTACTCCTGTGCCACCATGTCACCCTGTCGCTTACTCGAACATAACAACCAATTTATACCGATAAACATTACTCTTTCCGTTACCTTCACCACAGCAAATCCGAATCCCAAGCGCGCTTTCCATAAAACCCACAATCCATAGCCACACAGGGGGACTATATTTCCTGGCGCATTGATACCTTTGTCAGGTCAGTTCACGCTCTTCCCTCCGCGCTTTAATACCCTCTGGCCGTTGAAGACGGATCTACTTATTGACCACGTGACCGATTTCCCAAGTAGAATTGATTGCAATCGCAGCCACTTCCGTACACAAACTCAGTTTGCTAGAGATCTCAGGAAAAGGTTTTAGATGGAGGCCAGCTGAATGTCTGAAAGGTTGTACGCATTACATCGTTGTTGATCCTTAATGCTTACTCATATCAAACAAGTCACAATGTAGGCTAATACTGAGGTAATATATCAATGATTTTGTAATAATTGTTTGTCTCAATGAGATTTGCTAATTATAGAACATACCACACCGACACTATAATACTAATGATTACTAGCAAATACATCTCGTAATTTGCTTACAAACATCCCGATTTATTCTGGGGAATGTGTAGAATGAAGAATGATTAGAATCTGATATTTGTTATGGACAGCTTTAAACTCTGGTCTGGTTTTCAAGAGCGAGTATTTTGATCCATTGCTGTGTATGTATGGCGTAAGGGGACAGAATACGTGATGATAAAATCATCCAATCACAATAAACTGCTAATCTATTCATGTTTTGTTTTAACTGTGTGTAGTAAAGGAGGAGGATATAGGAGCTTTCGTTTACAACAAGTGTGTGTAGTAAAGTAGTGTAGTAGTAGTTCTCAAAAGCATTCTAGGCAGATGAGCATATGTGAGCAATTGCATGACCCATTTTGGGAAGGTGAACGATTGTGAGCAATTGTGAGCAATTTAGAGCATTTAAATGACCCATTTAGAGCAGGTGAGAAATCACAAGCAGTTGTATGACCGCTTCTTGGCAGATGACCCATTATATGCAGTTGAACAATTGTGAGCAATATTAATTCCATAGAGCAGATATATTACTGCCCTTTGGCTCACCATCTCCTAAGCCCCAGCGTACATACCCACTAACCAGGGCATTGTGACCCAAGGACCCAGACCAGAGTCGGACATGACAGCGATGACCGATGGCATCCAATCACAATGAATCGTGTATTTGTATACTTATACAGTACACATATCCACAAACTAGACAGCAACAATATCATTGTTCCCTCACAACCCATTTTATGCAAATAAGCAATTGTGAGCAATTGCATGACCCATTCTATACAGGGGAGCAATTGACAAATTACATGACCCATTCTGGAAAGATGAGCAATTATGAGCAATTCATGATCCATCCTAGGCAGGAAATGTGAACAATTCTTTGACTCATTTGGCCTATTCAGGGCAGATGAGCGATTGCTTGGAGCAGACATATTACTGCCCTATGGCTCACCATGTCCAAAGCCCCAGTGTACATACCCACCAACCAGGCATTGAGACCCAAGGACCCAGACCAGAGTCGGACATGACAGCAATGACCGATGGCATCCAATCAGAATGAACCATGTATTAAGGGGAGACGTCAAAATTCCCCACAGCCTGTCGCAGCCAATGGTCAGTGACATAACACCAACGTGCCTCCACTTAGGGCTATTGAGGGTCACAGCCTGCTGCAGCCTGGTAGGAAAGGGGTTGGGACACTATCTTAATGACCCTAAATGACCTCATTATCTAATTAATTAATTAGCCTAATGGGGTGATTAAGGTATGTAATATATACAAACATACAAGAAAAGCACCGTTCTATCTTTTTCCTAAATAAAATACTGATAAAATTCCATGTCTGGCACCCCTAATGAGAATGCAACGGGTCGTAGAATGCTGCAGCCAGTCATTGCACATAGGGCTTATAACTTACAATCTGCCGCAGCCTGCCGCAGCATCTCAAGTTCACAGCCCCTGAATTTTGACGTCACCCCTAAGTCTTGCATTTGTATCCTTGTAAAGTAGACCAATTCACAAACAAGACAGCAACAATATCATTGTCTTACAATCCATTCTGTGCATATAAGCAATTGTGATCAATTGCATTATCCATTCTTAACAGAAGAGTATTTATGACAAATTACATGACCCATCCTGGAAAGATGAGCAATTATGAGCAATTCATGACCCATTCTAGGGGGAAATGTGAACAATTCTTTGACCCATTTGACCTATTCAGGGCAGATGAGCAATTGCTTGGAGCAGACATATTACTGCCCTATGGCTCACCATGTCCCAAGCCCCAGTGTACATACCCACCAACCAGGCATAAGGACCCAAGGACCCAGACCAGAGTCGGACATGACAGCAATGACAGATGGCATCCAAACAAAACCGTGTATTAGTTCTTGCTTTCATTTACTTGTAAAGTAGACCTATTCACAAACACAGCAATAATATCATTGTCCTCTTACAACCCATTGTATGCAGATGAGCAATTTTGAGCAATTGCATGACCCATTCTATACAGAAGAGCAATTAAGACAAATTACATGACCCATTCTGGAAAGATGAGAAATAATGAACAATTCATGACCCATCCAAGGCAGGAAATGTGAAGAAATCTTTGACCCATTTGACCTATTCAGAGCAGATGAGCAATTGCTTGGAGCCGACATATTACTGCCCTATGGCTCACCATGTCTAAAGCCCTAGTGTACATACCCACCAACAGGGCATTGCGACCCAAGGACCCAGACCAGAGTCGGACATGACAGCAATGACCGATGGCACGGTCCGAATGGTATTCTTCTGCTAGATCCCAGGGCCGGATTACAAGGGTATTGTTTCGTGATGGAACGATCCTACCCTTGATTTGAATACAAAGCGGTTTGCCCGGAGGACCTCCCAGAACGAGGAAGGTACCCTGGAGGAAAGGTTAGGGGGTTGGGTTAGGGGTGGGCAGAGATGGACAAATCTCTGGCTTGTTTCATAACAAACCCTCGTATATTTTGCGTTTTATAGACTTATGATCACCCTTTTGGCTGCTGTAGCTACGTGAGTTTTGTTTTTGCTTTTGTGAGTTTGGGTGGATTTACAGAAGTTTTGGGTTGAGTTATGAGAGTTTTGGGTCGATTTACCTAATTTTGTTATGAAACAGCCTTGTGTGTGAGTTTCAAACTCGTGTACAGTTTCCGTAAGCGCATATAAAAGCTCCCTAGCTATGGAGCTTTTTATGAAACACCCCACAACTTGCTTGGTTTGTTCACATGGTGTTTTGCATGTGCTACCTGACGGGAAAGGATGTATACAGAGCTGGGAGGATCCAGGGGGTTCCCCCTTTCATTTGAGGACTTCGATTACACAAAAGTGTAAACTATCGTCAGTATTGTGCCTCTATACTACCCTAAGCACTCTCGAAATCCTGGGCTTCGTCTTATATGCTGCCTGTCTCCTATATAATAATCCTTATGCATTGAACCTCTGGCCAAAATAGTTTATGGAAAGTTTGTAATGAAGCATCTATGATAATCGTCTATTAACTACAGCTCGTGCTTTTGAAATGAAAGTTATATAGAGACATTCTTTGACATTAAATATCCGTCCTGGACTTGTATATATTACAGAAAGGGGGTATATTCAATCTAATACCTTAAGATGAACAGTTTAGTTTAACCTTTTAGAATTTACACTAGATGGCTTGATTCTTCTAATATCCTGGAGTATGAATATACAGATAAGTACAATTCACATGTAATAGAGACACGATGTGAAATGGAAATACACATTTCCATGGAAAGGTTAATGATCTCAATAGCATTTTATTTACATTCCAATAGCTTCTCAGACATGCAAAAGATACAAAATGAAATTCTCATGGTATTTACCTCCATGCAATAATTCTATTGCCTGACATTTACACTGTGGCCACTAATTATTTTATGATAGCTTTCGGATATAAAAAATCATATTGAATGTCTAAACCTTCCCACGGATTTGTAATACATGCTCATTTTCTAGAGTTAATTCATTCCACATCGGAATAAACCTTGTGGCCTTGTTGCTTCCAGTAATCGGACTTTCTAATTAGCCTTGTTTTGCCATATTAATTTCATCCCCAACCTCCATCCTGTATAATGAAGTGTATGCGATTAAAGTCACGCTGATTATGGTCTTGAATAATCCGGAAAGGCACTTAAAAAAGCCTCAAATAAAATATCAAACAGAAAAATTGAATGAACAAAAAACGAACTCGCTGAATAGGCTAGTGTTTTTTTCTGGGTCGGTAAATCAACTTTGCTTGCTGCCTGAGTCTGGATAAAGCGATTGCTTTCTGCTCCATTTCAACACTTCACTTTACTAATAACTCATAGAAAATAGGGTTTTCATGAAATAATTTTTAACAGCTGACAATATGCTGAACGAGCAGTGTTGCTCATTAAACATGGCTTTAGAGGGAAAGACAGAATTCCGTTCCATCACTCATTTTGAGATGCAAGCTAGCAACATAAATTAGATGAGGAATGGTGATAGCTTGTAAAAAATAAATACAGATGTGTTTTCACATTGGCCGCCCAGGGATGGGCTGTAAATCAAAATATGAAGGATTGAAATTTGACAGCGTCAAGAATTTGGAGGATGCATGTTATTTTAGGGGCTTGCGATACGGTGGTGCCCCAAAGGACATTTATCTCAAGTCCCTCTAGCGGGAGATCTGCATACTATTATCCCGCTAGTCTTTGTCTGTCGTTACTATTCATCACTTCCGGCCCCTAGGTGCGCGCGCATCGCCGCTGGGACCTCTCTGATCGCCGTGTGTGGTATAAGATAATCGCCAGAAATCAGCGAAAAGCTCACAATAGATCTGTTTGTTTGAGCTGAATGTGACGTAATATCCGGGTCTTTAATTAAGGGATAGACCACGGGGATAGACGTAGAATTACTGCATTATAGTGCACTAGTACAGGGATGACTCCAAGGGATTGAGGGGGGAGGAGGAGAGAGATGTTGAAAGAATGCATAAGCATTATCCTTTTAGAACGTGGGCTATTTTAGATTTCAAACATTTTGTCAAAACACCATCTAGAATTATTCATAAACCAGGAAACAAAAGTAAAAAAAATATTCATGATCTCCCAATCATAATTACAGCGAGCATTATTTGCACCTAAAAGAACTAACTTTTTAAAAATGTAAGATCATGGTAGCCTTTTATATTTGCAATGAGACTTCAAGGTAACAGAGGTGGCATGACATTAAGGATCAGCAAAAAAGATGTTTAACTCCCTGTTTCCATGAACCTATTGTGATTGTCAGAAAGGTCATGAACTAATGCCCTTATAAGATTGATTTATTCTGAATGTTGAACTGCATTTATCAGTTATGCGACCTGAATATTGTTGTTCTATAATATTGTTATAACGCTGTTAAAACAAGTGATGACCTTGTAAAACTGAAGTTGTTACAACACTGTGAAAATAACGGTATCTTCCGCAACATACATACAACATAATATTGAAACATTGTGTTTTTATTGCAACACACTAGAATGCTGTGCATTAGTTTTGGTTGTGATAATATTGCAGGTATGTCAAACGTTGCTAAAAATGCACTACTTTACACTATTTATTTTAGTTACTTTGTATGTTTGCTGAAAATCTTCAACAGCTTGCCCACTCTGAGAGCTTCAGGGGCGGATCGAAGGGGGAGGGGAGGGGGCTAGTGGGTCCAGACTCCCAATGCCCCATATATGAATAGCCATACTATTCTTCACAGTTGTAGAATTCAGCTCCATAATTCCCCTCTCCCCCTGCCAAAATTATCAAATCAAGAATCCACCCCGAGCCCGGTTCAGAAGAAAGACATGAAAGAACATCCTTGAAGCTGTGCCCATCCATTCTTCAACCCCACTCTTCTTTACCCAAAGAAGATTGACGTCTCTGTCGATGTGAAAGCCATAAAACATGCCCAGGGTCTGCATCAAACAACCATAAACATAAGTGAAACTGACAGATTTAACGGAGGCTTGTCTGGTGGGGTTAACTGGGGGACAGACATTATGTCAGATCTTTATCTTAAAGGTCTGAACGATAAACACTGCACTCACGCCATTTTACGTGACCTCACCAGCCCAGCCTTTTGTTGCCGGATGATGCTGACGTTATTTAAATATAGCACCAAGGCATCAATTAATGAAAAGTATAGAGCTTGATCCCTGCGTTATTCGCTACGCCTTTCATGATCAATTTAAACATCATTTGGAGCTTTACGACACCTTGGCACGCCGTCGATCCTACGTGCGGCAGTAAAAAAGTTGGAAAATGTCCAAATTTAATGAGAGTGAAATGTCCGTCTGGGCTCTTTCATCACTCGTCGTCATGTTTAAAATATAGCCATTAGATTTCCTGTAACGCCATTATCCAACTAATGTGCTAGCCTTGAGAGGTCTCCAGAAAATGGTACCAGTGTGCATTGATCAAAGTTAATGTTCCAAGGTGGGGGAAATCCTACAGGCGAAGGCAATTAAATGGAGAAATTAGATGACTGATTAGTATAATTCTACCAACCCAAGGCATATTAACTATCCTGTGAATATTAAAATTGCGCTATTCGATCCGACTTAGGGCATTCTCGTAAAATTATGTTTATGATTATCTGTGATTTGTGTAATGAACTTTATGTGATATCGTTTCTTGTTGTCATCATAACGTTTTGCTTTCCTCGCCATTTTGCATTCCCATTCCCCTGGGAATATACATTTTGATCTAGCGGACTGATTAGATTTTACCCATATCTTATCAAAATAAATGAATCCCAATCAGAACCAAAATAATCAAATTGAAGGCTCAGTAACCATATGGTTTCACATGTGATAACTCGTGAACTGAATACTGGATAATAACTCAAGTAACATTTTCATGGGACTCAAATGCATTTTAAATCACAAATGGAACGGATCTAATGGCATGTGATAGATGAGTCTTGAAATTAAATTGACAAGTGTCATGGAAGTAGCTAATGAATTATTATTAGTGGACAGAAATATTCATTACATGGCATAAAACATAACGTTGGTACAGCTTTTATTTATTTTGTGTATTTGGTATCTCCAGCGCTGAGATCTCGAGGAGATCCTTGCATGGCGAATGCCAATCGTGTTGAAATTGTAATCCTATCATTATAACATAATTATTAATCTAACTTAAAAACCAAAGTTTAGATAATGAGGCACTAGCTTTGACATGATTGAACGGTGCTTTAACTTCACATGCTTTTGCCTTTTCTATCTTCAGAATCAAAATGGAGGACAGACAAACACACTTGTAAAACAAAACGGGACTTACTGATATGACATACCCTAATAAACATAATTTCAAAGCTTTAATTTCAATCTGCTGTAACCAAAGAGGATGGACAAAGAGGTTAAAGAGATACTGATAACCTAAAAATAACTTGTATACCGTGCTCATGCGCAACTCAAGGATTTAGAAAAATGACTAACGTGTGCGTGCACAATCTCTCACTCTTTTTGTAGAATGAGTCCCTAACAAAAGTTGGAGGGGTCAGTGATATCTGAACCACCTAAACCCCCTCTCTGGATTCTCTCCTGATGCATTACTTCTGCCATGATAGTAGCAAGCTCAGTACACCAGGTACCCTGATACTTTATCACAGACATCCCATGACAGGAGCACATATACCGCAGCATGTATAAGAGAACATGGCTTTCTGAGTGATATACAGTCCTATGCCAACTGGTCGGGTTCCACAAGGATCGCTGTTTATGCATTTTTGCTCCCAAGCTAATAGGAAGAGGATGGCAGTATTTTGACTATCTGGTTATTCTAGATTCAATTTACCTTTGCTATAAATCGAAATACGATATTTTCGGAATTGGCTTTTGCAATATAGCTCACTGTGTAGTAGTTCCGGCCATTCTGATTGGTAGAAGTGAAACCCTTATAGGTCATATAGCTGTAAGAGGGGACAATCTTTAAAGGGAGCTGAAAACTAATTTTACGAACTAAAATAACTATGTAGATACATTCCAAGAATCTGCTTTTAGTTAGTGGTATAGTAAAATCTTACAACTAACTTTAACTTTGTGAATTTCTTAAAACTATTTCTGCCTGTAGACAACAGTGTTTGTAAACAAACCAATTTTGGTGGGTCACAAAATTGACCAGGGACAATACACAATATAAACCACAAGTTTAATCTTGTTTTCAATGTCTTAGTTTTACACAGAGCCTAGGTTTTGGTCATAGAATGTATTTCAATAGTTAAATGAATCTTCAGAATATTGCCTCCCTTTAAAGCTTCCTTCTAACAATAAAGTCCTACTGGGATCCATCCATTGCTGGAGTCCATTGCTAAACTACAAGCACGTACACACATCTTGTAACACAATCTACAACCTCCCTGAGCAGAGTGACTCAGCACATTACTCAAACATCTGTTTTGTGAGGGAGAAGATGCCATACCTTGTATCATAAGCAGGGGGTAGAGATCAAGGCTGTACCTATACATCAAGCTGTAGGATAATCCATAGAAGCATGTGCAGGGGCGGAAACAGGATCTCAGAAAGAGGGGTAAGGGCCGCATATAGGCGAAGTACTAGAATGGCGCTTGTGTCTCCTTAGCAAATTTAAGTCCCCACCAAAAGGGGTGGGTGGGGGAGAGGGGATCAGGACCCCCTGGAACCCCCCATGAATTAGCCCCTGATCTCCATGTATGTGTCTGTGCCCACAAAAATGACAGTACGACACGACCATTAAATTGTCTTAAATTCGACAAGTGACATGGAGCCTATAATCGTCACAGAAGGAAAATTAAAACCATGGTGACATGCAGACTGGAAATTTCCTGAGTTCAACAGTTGAATAAGACAAAAATGACAGAGGCGTTATCTAAGTTTGACATACGATATTGGGACCCCTTACCCAGGGCCCCATATGTGTTGGACAATGGTATCATTCAGATGTCTCTGAGAAATGGTTTCTATCTGCCAATTTGTAGGGATGTTGGCTTGCTTTGGAGAAACCCAGGTGCAGTTAAGGATTTGTATTATTAATTGAAGAACTGACAGATCATTACATTCTTTAGCCTTCCTTTCACAAACACATTTTTTAATTGAAAAAGGCTTCTAGACATCTGGCACCCTTTGTGACTTGTAAACACGTGTTAATAACTACTGAGAACAGAAATCAAATTCTGTTTCTTAGCAATATTATCATGCGTTCTTTCTTTATTTTAATGGTACGTCTATGAGAAAATACAATTGTTGTAGTACTTTCAACTCGTCGACGGTAGTAGAATGATTTTTGGTTTTATTAACTGAATTAAAGAATGGCTGGATCTACGGGAAAATGCTACATGGTTTGATTTGCATGTTTCGTATCGACGTTCAGTATAATTCGTAGAGTTATCATCTTCTACTTATTTTTCAAAAAAAAACCTTGATTTGATTGCTCAGACTGTCTTGAAATCTTCCTCTGATAGGAAGTGTTTTTAGCATATTGAATGCTGCTCTCAACAATAATGATTATATATTTTCCACGAGAATAATTCTACATCGTTTGTACAAATCAAAGAAGGCCCTCCCTAATAAAATTAATGTTAGGAATTCGCTGCATTGGCTGCAGTTCAATCAGAAAAAGAAAAATACTATTTTTTTCTCTTTCGTTCACTGGTTTATGAATCAGAAACTACTTGTCTTATCTTAAAAAACCTTAAAAGAATCCCAAAAACAAGACATTTAATATCTCTAAATTTTGTTTTTATCCCATAAACGTTGCAACATTGACCTCTGTTTGCTTAAGTCACTCAGTTAGGCCTTTTCCCCTTTAACCCTTTCAACCTACGTACCTCTTATGATCACCAACAAAGCCCAAAAGACTAGTGGGGAAATAAGCTTCGTTTGGCAGGCAGTGTGCGGCCTCTTCTCAGAGGCTGAGCACTAAGTACACATGCAAACATTCCTGCATATATAGAGTAATTATCTATGTATACAGACATCAGGTTCCGTGTAGAGTGCTGCTTGTTTACCCGTACATAGCAATGGCTTGACAAGCTTCTTTTTTCTAACAATTTATCACAGAGTTAATTAAAACTCTATATATGATGAAGGTGTGGGCTAGGAAATTTAGAATTGAGCCGATATTATACTCAATTGGGTATGTGTAGGTCCAAGTCCATTTGCTTTATTGTAAGTTATAAACTGGACTTGGGTAAATGAAATTGATAGACATGCATGTTTTAGGGTATATTTAACTCTCAAGGGATTGCTTATAGTAGTATGGTATTGTAAAGCCCCATTCCCACTAGGCGATTCTGCCTGAGTTGGCCAACTAGAATCGGCCGATTGTTCTCATAGAATCAGCCAATTCTTGCACCTCTTCAGATTCCCAGTCAGTATGGTATATTCAAATGTGCATGTTTGATCTGTATCGCAATTAATATCGGCCGACTCTAACAGTAGAATCGGCCGATTTCAGCACTCATGAGTCAGCTGATTGTGTAAAAATCACCTAGTGGGTATGGAGCTTAAGAGTGATGACACAATTAATATCGGCCGACTCTAACAGTAGAATCGGCCGATTTCAGCACTCATGAGTCAGCTGATTGTGTAAAAATCACCTAGTGGGTATGGAGCTTAAGAGTGATGACACTCCTAACACTAGTGGGTATGGAGCTTAAGAGTGATGACACTCCTAACACTTGTAGCCAACCCTCCCCCCCCCCCCAACCAAGGGCTAGGACATCTGCAGGTGGCCCTTGTTTCTGAGATTTAGGTGGTCACAGGCTGTGACCAATGCGCAGCTGTGAGTGGTTGCTAAACAGGACTTGAGCAGGTGCGAGCAGGAGTCAGGACTCCACCTATTTGGTTGGATTTGTTTAACCACATTCAGTTATATATGATCGTCCATACACAAAGAATTACAAAGTCTTCAGAGAGCCACTTTAAAGTTGTCAGAGGGTTGTCATAGGTGACTTTTGAGTTGTCATAGGTGACTTTTGGGTTGTCATAGGTGACTTTTGGGGGCAGAGCAGGGCTCATTTCAGGCCATTGATGCTGTGTGACGACCTTGTGACAATCCTATGACAATTTGGGGGTGGTCAGAGGGTTGTCAATGTAAATTTTGAGGCTGGATGACAACCCAAAGGTTGTCATTTTCTCCCGACTACGTTGGGCCAAAGAGGTCATCAGAGAAGCAAAAATGAAAATTGGGTTGTCATATGGTTGTCACAGAAGAAAATGAGAAGTCAAAAGTCCTGCCTGACAACCCTAGGGTTGTAAGTGAATGGTGCCTAAAACGACAGCCCAAGGTTGTCATGGCCCCTGTCTAAGTGTTGTAAGTGAATGGTGTCAAAAAACATACAACTAATAGGCCTCCTATGTGTAATGGCCATATCTAATAACTAGTAATAAGATAATAGCAAGCCAGTGTTGTAAGTGAATGGTGTCAAAAAACATACAACTAATAGGCCTCCTATGTGTAATGGCCATATCTAATAACTAGTAATAAGATAATAGCAAGCCATTATCATGGACCATGATATCTACATGAAAACATTCATAAATAAGATTTTTTGTATAAAAGACACAGACAACCTTGGGTTGTCGTTTTTGGCAAGCTATTGATCCTTTTAGTAGTAATAATATTACTATCAACTACTAGAATATCCTTATCATGATGTTCATCACGATATACCGCTATTCCTATTATACAAATCTCCAATATCGTCAAATTATGTTATTCCTTGATTTTTCTTAATATAAAGGCACTACCCCTTGGTCAATAGTAAATCTACACTTGGAGTTGGGGAACAGTAATAAAGGGCGGCCGTTTTCCGCTTGTCGTCCCTCTGTGTGAGTAGCTCATTTGCTGCCTCAGTAGGACCTCATGAGCAGCCCAATCGTGAGCTGCTCGCCGGGTTAACACTAATCCTACTACTTGTTTATGCATCTATCTACCACCCCACATGTCAGATTGTGATTGGCTTGTAAATAATATAGAAATGCACAAGTCAGAATTGCCTGCTTCCATTTCAAATTCTTTTAATTTCATGGATAGGGTATGGCTAAATTTGCTGTGAGCCCTCCTGACTCATTTTTTTCTCCATATGGCTGTTGCATTCTCGATTCCCCCACAATTCTCCGAAATCAAGATTGAGAAGTGTGCCTTGCAATTTCAGTGGTCTGTTACAGAACAAGTGGTCATCAGAGTGATAAATTCAATATCACTTTTTACATATGCATAATTATATGCATTACAACGATATCTGCATATAGTAGTATTAAATTACCTAACAGCAACGTTGCTGTTTTCCAAATAGGATTACCATCTGTTCTACTGGATCAATTTAGATGTTGTAAATTGCTATAATTGTATGATGGTACAGTTGATGTGTGTACATGGAGTGATTCTCCGGTCAGGAAAAGTATTTCAAGTGTGAATTTGCCTGTGTTGACCTAGGAATGGTCAAAGTGGCCAAGGAATGTGTTAAGGCTATATTCTAGGGTGCTTTGGGGAGTACTTGCGTTCTCTCTAAATAGGAAACGCAATTACTTTGCGTTCCAGATACCAACATGTTGGTATCCGGAAGCAAGCAAACTTCCGCTTCTGTCATTAAAGGAACCCAAGTGTCACTGAACACATTGTTGAATATAGGCTTTTACTTCCGTTCACACTTCCGTTTCATAAACGCAAGTATGAATGCAAGCAAATGCTAGAAATGTTTGCATTTGCTTGCGTTTCACTTGCGTTCATGTCAATAAACCCAAGTAAAATGATGAACGCAAGTACATGAATGCATCATGGAATACAGGCTTTAGTTGTTGAACGATTGTTTGTCGCTACAATCCACATCTTGCAACGGACGATTAACGGCGATTATTTTTGACAACAATAACTTCTGTTGTACCACAGCTATTTATTGTTACGTAGGTGTTCTGCAATTTGCCAAAGGTCATCTCGTTCAACATTAGTATACTTTTCTATCGTCATGTTAATGTTGCAGACAAAAGTAACACTTCAATTTCCATGCACTATTCATGATCATTTTAAGACATTTAAGACCTATCACCTATAGTCTACATGAGAATGAATTAATCTGAAAACTTTAAATTCAATAAACGAGTTGTCTGGCAGTGAATCCGAAATGAAATCAAGTTATTTCGCTATATCTCGATCTTCTAAAATGTCCAAGGCAGAATGACATCCATATAGATTTAAAAAGTACTTTTGATAAAAGCTTTCTAACATTTCAAATCGAACTTGAGATCGGGGGCATCGTTTGTTTTTCCTAATATGGACGACTAACTGTCAGATAGAATGTCTCACCAGTATATCACTTCTGTTTTGTCCAGAAATATTCTAGCTTTACAGATTGTACAATGTATAGAATCTGTATACTGCTTGTGTGATTCAAAGTATTTTATGGTAACTGGGCAATAGTCTTAAATCCTCAAAATTGATCATTAATTGTATGTTTAATCGCTCCCTTCATGCAATGTTAAGGTTAGGTATCCCTGATGATGCTTTTATCGGTTTACCTTGAGACAAAGTCGTCCTTTTGTCTTCTTATTGTCTTCAATGAACCTATCAGAATCTCTTACACAGGGGACCATCTCTACTATCAGAATTAATCATTCTTTGGAGAGGAACACGATGCGAATAAGATAACAATGTAGATGAGTTACACACGCAAGGTTCTACAGTAAAATTACGAAGGAAAAGTAACATCTCGTCTTTGAATATATTTCATTTCCCCTTGATAGCTAAAAAATAAACAAAACTCACCAAAACTGTCGTGATCTTCACAGGTTTTGTGCTGGTCATGTGCACATTGGATGTTCGCATATCTGAAATGACCAAGAAAACAGTTACTCAACAGGTATAAACTTTGAGGCGGTCATTTCATAAGCAATAACTAGACGAAGATAACTCTTAAAGATAAAGATAAAACACGAACTTTCTTGTCATAGAGAAACAGCCCCAACAACCAAGTCAATGGACATAATGTTTAAAACAGTGTACAGGAGCTACTCCTTCGTTCCTCCGTTCTATTGCATGCACGTAATTATTAATTATTAATTATGTAAGTTATCACAGGGGATGATTGAGGTAGGGGGGTAGGTGGTCCCAACCCCCTTCTGGTTTGGGTGGACTTCAAATAGAAGGGGACATGCAGCGCACATGCACGAGAATGCATGACAGCCTCTAGCCTGACACCGCCCCCTTTCGGAAAATTTAATATTTCATTCCTGCATTAGATATATAATATTATAGGGGCGGATACCTAGGATACGAAATGATTTGCTGACATCCTCCCATATCAAAGGTATTGTGCATCAGGTCTGTACAACTGAGATACTAATAGACAGGAACGAGAAAATTGATGTCAACTTTCTTCCAACGAAAACGATTTCATTACCAATTGACTTATAGATTTCAGATGATTATATCAGATATTTGATTGATAATTCTTATTAATTAGTACCATTTATGTGTTACGTATGTTTTAAAAGTGTAACATAATAATATACAAAAGATACACACATATTTGTGTATCTTAAAGAAAGTATGCACGTATATATATCATAGTCCCACATACTGCGACAGATACTACACCACATCAAACAAAGTAGCCCTCAGAACCCACTAAGAGCTGTTGGTCCTTAAGTAAACAGGTTTCCTTTCACCCTCTGTACCCAGCCTGCCGTGACAGGGTTCTGTGAAATATTGTCAGCTTGTCCGTCCTTTGGTCAAACGGGGTCAGTAGGCTTTTAGCTGGGGAAATGGATATGGCTTCAGAAAAGGCCAGAACATCAATAAAGATTGGGGGCGGGGGTGGCAGACAGAGGTGAAGGGGTAGGGACTGCTGGGGGCGAATGAGAATAGAGGCTATGTAAATAGAATGGTGATTTGTGGATGTGGTTAATAGATTGGAAGTTTGATATACAAATCATTTCGTATCCTAGCTTTTTCTTTTACCAACCTAGGATAATGTTTTTAGAAATCTTGTGGTTGCACCAATTTTTTTGGTTGCACCAAATCTTTTGGTTGCACCAAATATATTGGTTGCACCAAATCTTTTGGTTGCACCAAATCTTTTGGTTGCACCAAATCTTTTGGCTGCACCAAATTGTATGGGTGTAAGTGTGGGTGTTTTTGCAAGTAGAATGAATGCAGGTTCTCTCCTTCCAACCTTGTCCATCCCTATAACTTAAGCACCATCTCCACCACAGAATCATTGAAAATCACCAAGGTAACAAGAGGGTTAATAAACCCACTTTAAGCAGGGTTTACACCCAGTATCAGAGGAAGCGTACTTTTTGGATATTGACCCTATCCCAGGAAGTGGCGGCGGCTTGTTTTAAATATGGGATCTGGTTAGGGGCTGTCAACCTATGGTGATCAATCATAAAGGGTGAGATGTGAAGGGTGGGGGCTTAATGGAAAAGGCTGACGTCCCAACAAGGGTATCAGGGGGACAGGCCAATGCCTAAATAGACAACTTCCTTAGGCCAGTGTTTTCCCTGTGTTGTAATCTTTTCGTACTGTACTACAATATGAGGATCTTTCATGATATTGCTCAAATATTATTTCACAAGAATTTAATTACTTTGCTAAAAAGAAGATTCATTAGGGAATATGAAATAGTATAAAAGTTCATTCATACATTCACCATTAAAGGGAGGCAAAAGCAATGTGGGGGTCAAAATTTTGCAAATTCTCTTAATTATTGAAATATGCTCTATGGTCATAGCCTAGGCCTGTGGTAAAATATAAACTGTGAATACAGACTTTAACTATATTAAAATAGATGAAAACTCATCCTAGGTCAATTTTGGTGACCCACCAAAATTGGTTTGTTCACAAACATTGCTGTTTTCAGGTATACATGGCATGAGTATCATGGAATTTAAGTGAACTTAAAGTTAGTTATCATAAGTATACTGTATCAATGGCTAAAGTTAGACTATTTGAATGAATTTTCATAGTTATTTGAAGTTTCAAAATGTTGTCATTTTGTGACACAATATTGCTTTTGACTCCTTTTAACAAAATAGCTGATTTAGCACTTTTACTTTAATCTGAATTAATCATTATTTATGTAAATTACTCAGTTCTGACACTCAATATGAATCTATGCCTTCCCAGCAAACAAATTGACGTTGTGACAACGTTGCTACAACGTAACTTTTTGGTTGTAGCAACGTTGTAAATTTACGTTGTGACAACGGAAATTTGTAGACTCCCAGAAACGTTGCAGCAACGTTGTAACAAGGTTGCAGTGTTACCAGCTCACAACCAACTCACAACCTAAATACAAATTTAGTAGTACAGCTAGGTTTAGGAAAATCAGCATTATAAATGTTAATATTGTTATTCATTTTAGTTATTCCTTATTTTGGATGACCCTCAACATCGTTTTGGGTGCAATTTCTTTAATTATTTTTTTCTCATTATTTATCTGGGTTTTTTTTAATGCTGGCATAGCCCGAGTCCAGCTTTCAAGATTCAATGGTGGACAAATAATCTTTAAGTCCAACCCAAAGCCTTATATCCTGCCGGATCATATTAGGTTCATGGCCTACAATTACAAATTATGTCTCAAGGCCTGGAGACTCTATAATATTGATAAGCTATCAAAAAGGTGTTTAACATTTAAGATTATCTTAATTCACTTCTAATATCTGCAATTCATCAGATTAATTCATTATGGTATATGTCAACTGCATTCTGTTGCTCATCACATCATATTGATGTACATTGATTAACTAAAGTTGTAAAACAGTGGTCCAGAAAGCCTAAGATTGAAAAACGTTTCAGAAAATTTTAATTTTGGAAACACTAGTGCCACCTGGATGTTGTTATCATGTGTGTTCCACAACGTTGTAGCAACGTGGTGAAAAATTACGTTGCACAAACAACGTAAATGCAACGTAATTTTGCAACGTTGTCTGCATGTTCCATTTGTTCCGTTGTAGCAACGTTGCAGGCATGTCTTATCACAACGTTGCAAAAGCACAACGTTGCACAACGTTGTAGCAACGTTTTGTGTTTGCTGGGTTCATAACCCAGCCACTCCAGCATTTTGCACTTTGGATAAAATATATATAATGTCAGTTTGCTAGATAAAGTATCCACTTTTGCTACACTACAAACAATCAACACACCTCACGTCAAGTTAGGAAACATATTTTAGTGTTATTCTGAGTCATTTAATGGATGTTGAACATTCTGAATGAGATCTGTTTATCAGGAACACTGGCAATTGAGAGACACAAAACAATTTATTGGAACTGGAAACTATTTTCAGTTGAGTAAACCTGCTGTTGAATGTCAGCATCATATTATGATTTTCAATGTGATAGCCTAACCTAAAATAAACATTGGAAATGCTTCGGTAAACTTATGGATCCTGCTATCACAATAGAACACATTTTGTGGCAAGCTATTATCTTCTACAGTTGGCAATTTGGATATGAAAGCAGATACGTTTCAGTAAACACTTTGTAATTCAGATCTATTGAAATCTATTTCAATGTCTAATAATGGAGACGAAGATATTACTCTTTAGAATTGATGGTTTTCGTCCAGCGGATCTTGAATATCTTTTTATCAACCATCCATAGCACATAGGTCATTATGATAAGTTTTTGCTTATATTATAATTATGTTATGAATAGGGTGAATTTTAATTATATAAGTATATCCTGAATAATAGAACGTCAAAAGACCCTTTTCAAAAGGGCATCTTGGTGATACACTTCTCATATAATCAGATCATCGAGGATATATCCTATTTGATCTAACCTCAGATTGAAACAAAATATTGCCAGCTCCAATTGCAACCTTCTCCTGCACAAAACGAACCACTTTCCCCTGGACACAACCACACACCGTCTGGGATGACCATCCTCTATTTTTTAAGCTCATCACCCCTTATAAATCCCAGAAGAAATATACAGCTGCACTCCATGCTCAGTGGTGGCAAAGATATTATAGCTACACTAAGATATGTAAATCAGACCTTAACCTACACATTTTCCATGATGTCGATGATGGTGGCACTCCATATTAAGAGTCTGTACAACCAGCTATTTCAATCTTTTTCTAAACGTCAACAAATGACCGATGATATCACAAAAATGTGCAACCAGCTAATTCAATATTTTTCTAAACGTCAACAAATGACTAATGATATCAGAATAATGTGCAACCAGCTAATTTAACCTTTTTCTAAACGTCAACAAATGGTCGATGATATCACACAAATGTGCAACCAGCTAATTCAACCTTTTTCTATACATCAACAAATGGTCTATGATATCACAATAATGCCAATACAGACTGTCAATTGTTGCAGTCAGCACAGAATCTCATTACGGGTGCCGTCATTAAAGACGTTACAAAAAATAACATAGGCAATGGAAGGAGTTACATATCTTATTGAAGCTATAACATTGTTGGCAGACCTCAATGCTCAGTGGTGGTGGCTGAGAAATATGAGAGTTGCAGTGGACAGTGAGAGGAGAGTAGTAGGACCCTACCACCCTGCCCGGCCCGCCCTCACTTTTCCCTGGGCTAGTCCTTTTTAGCAGGCAGGAACCACTTTAGTCTGAGTGATTGTCAGGCCGCGAGCAATTCGACATCCATTCTCAGCCTGAGCTGCTCGGCCGAGCACCTCCTCCACGTGTCGCGAGATGCTCAGATTGTGAGCCGGCCAAAATTGATAGAGCCTTTTCTACTGGTGATTTTACATAGAAAGGCATTGTTTATGTGGGGTGAGAGAATCCTACTTAATATTCAAAGGCACCCTTTAAAAATCAATTTAATAGAGTATTTCTAACTGGTGAATACATATCGGATTGCCTTGTTTAATCTGCCTTGAAGTAAAATAGGTATAACTTAATATATTATTATGTGTGTATACTTTGTAAACCCGACATATTTGTAAACGACTTGTAATTATTGTAAATATTATTGATTGTATTCTGTATGATATGTCCATGTAATATAACGAAAAGCACTGTAAAGTGATGATATTTCATTTAATTGAAAAAAAAACCTAAGTAATATTGAAAGGTAGCCGTGGCTTGTAATTTTGTTCTAGTTTTTCATTCTTTAAAACACAATTTGTATATTATAGATTAATTTATTTTACTTTAATGAAGAGGAAAATATCGTTCTGGGCTACTCGGTAAGAATCTACGTTATCAGTGTTCACGCAGGAATTTCTTTGCCACTTGTTACCAGCATAGAACAACAGTGAAAGACTATGACCAATGCACGGGCCTCAGCACGGAAAGGAGTTTTTTTCCCATATTTTCATTAACTTTGTAATTAATTTTTAAGACTTTTACCAGGAATCCTTTTTAACTTAATCATACACATTTACCTAAAGGCGGCAATTTCGTCCACGTTATTAAGGCGATAAGGACATGACATCACAATCATGGCTGTTCATATTTTATTTTCATGAAAAGCTTATTGAAGAACGCAATTACAAGGTCCTTACAAATTGTAGCGCCCACGCATTTTACACGGGTCAAAACAATTGCAATGAGGGTGCGATGATCAACCTTTCGCTATTCCTGATATTGTCACATTTGGTAAGTTGTATGTAAACCGTAAGGTTTAGGAGATTTAGCTACATTTAAGAAATATTGCAATTATTTCCATTTTCCTATAACACCGCATATCACAGTCTCCATCCATTGCCCATGGTATGAAGAGTGTACGGAAAATCGTCTATAGAGGCTGGAGGAGGAATTCATAATGGTGAGGTCTCTATAGAAATGCTTGGAGTAGATTCAATAAGAGAACACAAAGAGGTTTTGATAGGGTCGTCTGGCCTTGTAAGTGAAGGTTATGATTCTTATGAGAGAATCATTGCTGTAAGGTATGGAGTTTATTACGTTAAACGTCTGTGTTTCTTTGTATTCATATTTTGTCAATCTTTTCTGCTTTGAAGGGGGATTTGAGTGTGTGCATTTCCCTTTAAGTTCGGTTGACAGGCACTACACAGCCTTATATCTTCCAACAACTAAAGCCACCAACAATTACTTGCGAGAGTAATTTTCACACCATAATATGCTCAATTTGACGCTGCTTCAACTGTACCTACATGATCTATCATTTGTTAGGTTTTGCTGTTATGATTTGAACAAAATTTGCTAGTCGGTATGTTCTCAAGTGAGTAGATTATTCAAATGTGACTCTTAAAGTAAGGGGTTCATTAGTTAGAAACTCTCGAATTCAGCGTTATACTGATCAGTGACTCTCACTTTGAGTAACTTATATATTGGTAAGAGAATACCAAAGTGAACAGTTTATTTGTCATTTGCTCTTTTTGTGCGCAACTGTTTGGTCAATGGCTTTCTAATTAAGTAAAAATTACACTGGTTTTATGACTCTTGAGTAGTCAATCAGTCACTGACTCTGAAACTGAGCATTTATTGGTCATTGACTCTTAAGGTGTGCTATCTTGTTGGTGAGTGACTCTCAAACTGTCAAAGTGAGCATCATATTGTTCAATGACTCTCAAACAGAGAAGTTCAATAACTGCCAAATTGAGTAGCTCATTAACTGGTGAACTCCGAAACTCTTAAACTGAACATCATATTGATCAATTATTCTCAACATTAGCACACTATTGATCAATGACTTTCAAATTGAGCACCATATTGGTCAATCATTCTTAACACAAGTAAGTCATGGTTAAGTTACCATCAAACTGAGCAGCTTATTGGTCATTGACTCTCAACTGAACAGCTCATTAGTCAGTGACTACCAAACTGAGGAGCTTATTGGGCTGTGACTGCCAATATACACAGCTCATTGGTCAGTGTATGACTCTCAAAGTGAACAGCATATTGGTCATCGGCTCTCAAATAAGCTGTTCATTGGGCAATGACTCTCAAAGGGATTACCCGATTGATCAGTGACTTTCAAAGTGAGCGGCTAATTGGTCAGTGACAAGGGGTGGATCAAGAGCCAGTGCACTGGGGGTGGGCAGGCAAACCCTGACCCATTTAAACATTATAAAATTAAAGACACAATATTAATACAGAACTTCCAATTCCAAGATGCTTACATTTTCTCGGGGTCAAAGGGGGGGAGGAGTAATTGCTAGCTTTTTCCCTGCCCTTAGGAACTGGTGACTCTCAAACCAAGCAACTTATTTGTCAACGATTCTTAAAGTGAGGATCATTTTGTTCAATTACTATTACAGTGAAGAACATATCATTCAATAAATCTCAAAGGGAGGAACTTTTTAGTCAATGACTCTAAGAAATCAGCAATTTATTGGTCAGTGACTCTCAAACTGATCACTTTATTCGTCAACGACTCTCAAAGTGCCCAGCTCATTGGTCAGTGACTCTCCCAGAGAGCAGCTCCTCCATTCTGATCGTTGGAGTGAGCTGCTCCTACCCTGACCCAGGTCATACAGCGAGCCGACACGTACTTGGTCAGGTCTCCAATCAGATGGGCTTTGACAGGGGTTGGACAGGGGGACCACCCCCTGCATTAGACAGTCCACCCATTGAATTAGACGGTCTAAGTCTAGATTAGACGGCCAGACTGTTCTATGTATTATGAGGGACAAGGGGTTTTGGTTTCATTGGGAGCTTAGTGTTGCTTCCCCATTATTAGTTTTTTTTATTGCATGCAAGCTGAGACCCACTTATAATAGTAAGTATCAACTTGCTCCCAATAGAAAATGCTTATGAAAGCACATTGTTTTTATTGACCATTAATCACGATTGATAGTCAATGAAAACATAATTATATTCACTAAATATTGCCTTTTATGAACTTATTTTTTCAGTCTATATGATGATCAATGTGGTGGAAAATGTTAATATGTTTAATGAGAATATGTTATGACTCAATATCCATGACTGTCCCACTTTCGTTCATCACATTGTTCGAAGCTCCTTTTGATTTGTGCTATTTTGTAAAGAAAGGTCGCATTTGCCAGTACTCCTTCATGTCATTTTTGATAACGTATATCAAAATTTGCCATGGTACTTCAATACTTGTAATTTTGTTTTATGAAATAGCTATAAAACAGTGATCTCTCTTTTAGATCTCCCTATCCCATGTTCATTTTGACTGCCAGAAGAGTTTCATCTAGAGCACTTTCTCCAATATTGCTTCTAAACATTCTCAATATATATATCTTGACCAATCTGAGTGGTCTGACTATAAGACGTTGGTCCCATGTGCAGCCTATTTATAAAGCCTTCAGGTTTGGTGGCTCTCTTATTGACGCACGTGATTTAGGTCCACGCTTATCAATAGTAAACTCCATGTGCTCCTTCCAATACCCACCGCCAGCGACCTGTGCCATGCTGGCCTCCCAAGGAAATGGAGATTGACCAGAGACCAATGGTGGAGATGTATTTTTCTTATGGGAAATCAGACATCCTGTATAACCGGCCTGTTTAGCGTGGGGTTTGAGTCTGGCTCGGGAACCAGCTGTGCATACACAGCGCCATATCCCTGCGGCGGCCAACAGCGGAACTATAATAGGCCGCAAGAGAGTGGGTGGCGGTTGGCTGGCTGCTCGATCTCGTGAAACCTCGCGGCGCGGCGAGGATTCGCGAGAATGGTGGCGCAATCTCTCCCTGAAGGTGTTTAATGATGATGGAGACAAACGGTAATGGTGGAGATTAAGAACCCTAAAACCTGCCTACGGTTCCCAGGTTTAGCGTTTCTCCTTCAATACTGACGTCGCGGTTAGATATACTGACCTAGAAACCAAATAGAATAAGAAGGTGACACTTTAGAGCCATACTTGACCAGGTTTCTAATCAGATGTGTTTTGACTTGGTTGGACAGAATGAATTTTGAAAACGTTCCATGAAGTTATTATGTCCTCGATTTATACACGTCCTTATACGCCAGGGGTATGTATGATTATATATAAGATTTCTGAAAGGGGGCGGCGGGGGATTGGGGGTGAGCATAGTATAGGTTAAGTACTAGAATGGCGCACGTGCAGCATTTTCCCCTCTTTCTGTTGTTTAGGAGTCCACCAAAAGGGGGTTGTTGGGAATCCCTGGACCCCTCCCCCCCTGGATCCGCCCCTGTACGCAAACTGAGTCGGGACTTCATGTAATCCCAATAAGTGGGTACGTCTACATTTTAGCCGGCCTAAGTAAGAAATATTGCTTCATTTCAAGTAATAAATTTTTACCAATGGAACACATGGATAGAGTACACACACTGTACATGGTATAATTCATGCCCTCACTTCCAGATTTACACATACCCTTAATACCACCAGCTGCCCCATTATAACCTCCCCTCAGATACTACAACACACAACTGGGTCGCCTCAAGCACCCAGGACCCTACTGCGCATGGGCAAAATTGCTGCTGCGCATGCGCAATATTTCTCCGCCGCTGGGGGCGGTGTGAGCCTCTTAGTGGCACGTAAAGATAGGCCGGTAACCGACCCATCCAACTATCACAGGGCAGAGCTATCGATGCAGCAGGTAATAATAGACCAGAGCAGAGAGTGGGCTGGGCCTGATTGTAATGGGAGTTGTCTCCAAAGTGTCTTGTCCCTTGGCGACATGATGGGAGAGCTGCTGGGACTAAGTACTAGTCTGACATTTCTGTTCCTGACTTCCGCTTGTCCCTTGTGATACCCTGCGCATACCCTCCCCAAAGGGGAAGAGGTCTCTAAGGCTTGTTAGCCCTGGAGGAGCAAGTGCCTTTATCTAGATGGATATATTTGTGTTCTTCTGTCTGGCCGATGTTTTCCTGGTTGCTTTGGCTGTTTTTTTATGTGTTCTCTGAGATGGAAACCTTTGTTGCTGCTTGTGTGTCTCTGATAATGTTAATATTTTTTAACCCGTTATAAGGAACATATAATTATTGTCATATCATGTTGAAATACATATCAATTAACAAATGATGCTGTCCTAGTCTCCAAAGTGTCTTGTCCCTTGGCGACATGATGGGGGAGCTGCTGGGACTAAGTACTAGTCTTACATTTCTGTTCCTGACTTCCGCTTGTCCCTTGTAATACCCTGCGCATCCCCTCCCCAAAGGGGAAGAGGTCTCTAAGGCTTGTTAGCCCTGGAGGAGCACGTGCTTTTATCTAGATGGATATATTTGTGTTCTTCTGTCTGGCCGATGTTTTCCTGGTTGCTTTGTTTTTTTTATGTATTCTCTGAGATGGAAACCTTTGTTGCTGCTTGCATGTCTCTGATAATGTTCATATTTTGTTAGCCTGCTGTAAAGGACATATTGTCATAATTATCATGTGGTAATACATATTGATAAAAAAAATGATGCTGTCCTAGTCTCCAAAGAGTCTTGTCCCTTGGAGATATGGTGGGGAAGCTCCTGGGACTAAGTACTAGTCTGACATTTCGTTCCTGACTTCCACTTGTCCTTTGTGATACCCTGCGCATCCCCTCCCCAAAGGGGAAGACGTCTCTAAGGCTTGTTAGCCCTGGAGGAGCACGTGCCTTTATCTCGATGGATATATTTGTGTTCTTCTGTCTGACCTAATTTTCCTGGTTTCTTTGGTTGTTTTTGTATTCTCTGAGAAGGAAACCTTTGTTGCTGCTAATGTGACTCTGAGAACATGCTCATTTTGTCAAACTCACAGCAGAAAATATATCCGATGTGAGTAAAATAACACATGTATTGATAGAATGCAATCACTGTGGTACACAAAATATGTTGTGGGATTCAAATTTTGTTCTATTATAAATATGCCCAAACGATTTTCTGTCTGGCTCATTTTCGTAATTCATGTACCTCTTAGATATTTTGTTTGGTTATGGTTGCAGGTATAATATATATTGAAAAGTCAGGCCAAAGAAACCAAATTAATATTTCGGGATTGGGACTGGCTCACACTATGAAACAATTATTTTTCTGCAATAACTGTCAGTATACTGTGTTGATTAGTTGGGACAGACTTAATAGACAAATCAACCCTTAAAGCTAGTGTTTCGTCCGTCAGACGGCCCTATTTTGATACGTTGTAACCCCCTGTCGCTAGGCTTAGGGGTGAAGACGTTAACCCTAGAAACGCATGGACGATACCCTGGCTTTAAGGCCTGCAGAGGCAGCAGTGTATATAACAAGATCCCCAATACATCCTAAATAATCATCTAGGCCAAGAACACTGTGAACAACAGGAGTATTGCATTACAGAGGCAGTGTTCCCCGTCACCTTTATCTATGATGTCCACCGCACTGTTCACGTCAGGGTGGGGCCTAGCAAGGCTTGTGATTTGATTGGCTGGTGATTGATCACATGGGGCTGTGTCTATGCATCAATCAAGTGGCTTTGTGTGTCTATGCATCAATCACACTGGCTTTGGGGATATGGCTGGACAAAATTATGATCCTTCTGGTTATAATTAGTGCTCTCTGTTCATCTATTTATGTCTGATAATTTAAGAGAATATGTTATCGAATGTACCGTCTAGGATTAACCTACTTAAGCAGAAACCTCAATGTAATTGATAGCAAAAGCAATTATCTTAATTATGTTTATAAACAACTACTATGAAAAGGAACTATTCCTTGAGGTGTCGTATATATCAAACTTCTTACTTTACATGAACAGCATCATGAGAGCAAATAGGAAGCCTGTATCTCATTGCCCTTACTCCCATAGATCCATCTATTGGGAACTTTCATCATTCTATAGACTAGGAGTTACTTGATATAGTCTATTCACCTAAAGGTTCCCTGAATATACCAGTAAATACCAATCCCCCTGCAGATGGTGCCTGATCTACCTAAGGCTTTGGGAGGTTATAGGGTGTCTGTTTCTTTTATACCCCACCAGGCCTGCAGCGCCCCTGGTGGCAACTGAAACAGAGACCGAGGTGAGGGGCAGGCTGCTTCCCCTGATTGCAGAGCTTCCTATTACTGCCACCAGGCGGTGGGGCAGAGTGCGGTTGGGGAATGCGCTTAATCTGGTTTGTCCCTATCAATACCGGACCAGATTGACAATCATCGGCCTAACAAGACTTCATTGTAGGCCTTCCTCCTGACCACCCAGGGCCTTCTTTTAGGCACCCAATACCTGCTCACCCCCTTCTCCTGCACTGCTCAGCCTATCCAGTACTCTGTTCCTCAAGAGATGCTAACCAATCCATTCACTCATTCTCCCTGTCCTTACTGGCTGCTAACCCATCAGCTCCTCATAGGCTTCCTACTGAACCATGCTTTCCTCTTAGTTTGCTAACCAAGTAACCCTCTTCTTCCTAGGCTGCAAACCCACTCATCATTTCCTCTCCACCTGGGCTTGTAATACACCCTCCATCTCCTCATAGATTGGCAACCAACCCCTCCTCTCAACATAGGATGCCAACTCACTCACCTCCTCATAGTCTGTAAATCCACTCATCTTACCCTGATTGTCTTTAAACCATTAATCCTCTCAACCCTTATATCTGGATGTGTGATTCACAGCTGCTTACCCCTCCACCTGGTCATACTTTGCTAAACAATTCAGCTGTCCCCACCATACATACCCACTCTCTCCTCATTATCTGCTTATCCACCTGTTCTCCTCATCTCTGGTCATAGACTTGTATCCAACCCACCCTCTTATTGCTCACTAACCAAGTCAGCATTTCCTCATTGCATCACATTAGACCCAACGTCTCTTCATAAGATGTTAACCCAACCTCTCACTATTGAATTCTAAGCCACATCTCCTCTCCCCATAGGCTGTTAGCCATCCCCAAATCCCACCCATACAGTTACCCATCAACTCTTCAAGGAATTCAAACACAAATGGATGGACCTCCAATGCACCCACCCTCCACTCACGGACTACTGGACTCTTCTCAAAGACATGTAATACACCAACACTCTCCCCATGGACTCCCAGACCTCCTAACACTCTCCCAGTGGCCTCCTAATCACAAATCCTCTCCTCATTAATGTCTTATACACACCCTCTCCTCATTGGCTGCTAGCCCCCCTCCCTTTTCCCTACTCTTTACTCAATGGCTTCTAATCCTCCTGCCTCCCTCACCTTCACTCTCCTCATGGACTTAGAACCCATCAACTCTCTCCCCATGGGCTGCCAGGCCACCCAGTATCCTCCGCGTGGATGTCTTACCCTCCCTTACCTTTTCCTCATGGGCTGCTAGGCCCCCTCCTCCACTTTCCTCTTGGCCATCTGTTGCTGCCTCCCTTTCCTCATGGATTTCTACTACACATATCCTCTACTCATAGGGTTTTAACATACCTATATATGCTCTCCTCATGGTGTTTAACCTCCCCCTCTCTCTCCTCATGGCCTTCTGACTCTCTCTCCCTTTCTTCTTGGACTTCTACCACACATACCCCCTACTCACAGCCTAATGACATACCTATATCCTCCTCATGGGCTTCCAATCACCCCAGCTCCTTCCTCATGGACCTCCCACACATCCTACCTCTCCCCATGGACTTCTAGCACACCAAACCTCTCCCTGTGGACTTCTTACACACCTCCCCCCTCATGGACTACTAACCCACCCTCATGGATTACTAAGCGCCAAGTACCCTCCTCATGGACTTCTAACACACACCCATTCTCCTCTTGGGATGCAGACCCATCCATTATTACTCCTCATGCTGCTGAGTCTTCCCACTCCTCCTCCAGGGGGGGGGGGGGGTTGGCTGTCAGCACCCTTCTCCAGGGGATAGAGGGGTGCTTCTACTACTGGTCTATCCAGGCCCCTCAGCAGCCAGTACTCCCCCTTATCCCACTCACTACATCACCTCCTCCCTCCCATATGGGACACTTCATCTCACCACCCTCTGGATATTATAGGTTGAGGAGGAACCGACAACTATAGGACCCTCCAGGCTTATGTTAGGTCACCGTTCAGTACTTTTGACCCAATTCCCTCGTCTTGCCTCTATTTCCTTAACCACATTTTGTTTTTCATTTTGGCTTTGACAAGAAAACAAACTAGCTTAGGAAAGTATTTCCAATTTGGTATATATAATGAACAAATGTTCTGTTGATTATCATCTAACAATGCATACTTTACTGATCTATTCCTGGTCAAAATAAAATTGTCTTTATTATCACCCTGTGGTAAGTGAGATTATATCAAATTGATCATTTTATTGTCCACTACACGTTAGAAAATAGTCTTCCAGTTGACCAGTGAAGGATGGAAAGTGTGTACGAACGAACAGTTGATAATTTATTATATAAATTCCAAGACAATATTGTGGTATGTGTGGGCTCTCCCAAGGCCAGCTGAGAAGTGGCCCTATGACAGAGTAACCACCTAGTGAATAAGTCAGTCAGTGAGGTCCTATGGGCACACATAGTGGTGGCCCCTGGTGTTTGACCTTAGATCTCCTCACATGGAATTTATAATAATATATATAATATATATAATATATATTGTCATATATACATGTAGACAGTTTATCTCATCTTTGCCTTCCTTGTTTTATAGTAGAATTACTAGTATTACTTTACCTGTGATATTACAGACACATATTGACATACTTATTTAGTTACCTAAATACCCCTCTTGTTCTATATTATGAGATAAGACTTACATCAGAATATGTCATAGAAACTGCTTTGCACAACATCGATGCCTTGATGTAGAGAAATTGTTTATTTATGTACATAGTCATTCCAGCCCATAGGCTAACACTTCTTACTTGCATCATATAGCCATAACGACTGCGTTGTTTACCCCTACAGTTCAGAGGAATGCAAGATGAAGCTAAGACGTATAATAATAGATGTACAAAAGTCTACCAGCTTTGGTCTTTGTCATTAGTAACAGAACCAAAAAAACAAGTACAGAGCCAGACGCCAACGTATAAACAAAAGAACACATACGTAATGAAAGCCCCAGGCACCTTCTGCACATCATTAGAGATGTTTTATGGTATGAATTAGGTCCATGGTATACGTCTGGCAAAAGATTATGCTTGTGTTATGGTCTATAAAGGGCATTGGTAGAGTTTTGCTTCAGAAGAAAGCTGTAGAAGAATGGCTTATGCTGATATATGCATGATAGATATACGTACACTATAGGGATGAAGAGTGAGGGCTTTTGTCTTGTTCTTTTTTTTATAGGCAACAAAATGTTTGCCTAACATAATGAAAGTCTATGGTTTTATCTATCTTATAAACTTTTAGATATATTGTCTCGTATGTCATGCATACAAAATGGCATTGTCTGATATCTTTTAATTTGTAAAATAGGCCTCTAAAGACCAAATGATATTTCTGTACAGAGACCTTTATAATAGACTCACCCAAAGATTTAAAATATCTTTTATAAGATCTGCAATCAGATAGGAGTAAAATACATGGTTACCTACAGTATCACATAACTCGTTATGATTTATACGATGACAGGGTACTATTGGAATTTTCGACGTTTTAATGTACACAAAACATATATCCCAATTATCACAATATTGAGTCTGTGTTTGAGTGTCCAAACAAATGAGAAACAATGAACTTGGTCTGGCAGGTTGATGGGATACTTGTGAGTAATTGAGTCAGGCTGTATACCGAGACGGCAATGATTCTTGCATTAATACACGGTTATGGTTTAGAGAATTAATAACCCAGACATTTTTACTATCAGGGATATTACTTACTATGTCCGTAAATCAGTATGATACTACTCATGAGCAAACTTAGTACATAGACCATGCGATTCCCTTTTGTTAACGTGTTATTAATGACTATAAAATGATATGCATAAAGCAGTCAAGGGAAATTACAGCAAGGTACTGTCAACGCTTTAATGAAATATAAGAAATGTTTCCATCACCAATTACATCACATGGGATGCATGGTCAAAGTTGCTTACGGATATTACAGTTCAGATTCATCCACTAATCCCAGTTTGATTATCCGTAATATTCCCGGTTTACTGATTCAGTCATCCTTGCAATATTATTGTTTTGTTTATAAGTCATTCCTGTTTTACTGTACTAAGTTAGTACTGTTTCTACAACAATATAAAAGCTAGCATTCACACACATTTGCACAAAATATCAAGCCATAATTAATTTCAACTTATCAAACTGAGTTTTATTATGTAAAAATGAATATTCATTCGACAATAAATAGTCATTAATGCTGTCCTTTAACAAGCACTGTCTTTTCATAATAATATTGTGTATAATGCATCGCTTACTTACAGACAAAATACACAACGTTAACTCCCCCTCCCCCTCCCCCACACACACCACACAACACACACACACTATCACACACAAATGTCTGACTTACCTGGCTATAAAATGTAAATTTGTCAATCGTCAAACCTTAACTCTGACTGGTCTAGCCCTTTCATTTGGTGGTCCTTGAAATCTATTTTTTCCATTCCTCTCAGTCCCCCCCCCCCCCATCATCAGATTTTATTCTCATCATAAGCACACACACATACACACTCACATACAGACATACATACATACATACATGTACATACATACACACTATCACACTCACACACACACAAAAACACACAAACAAAAACACACATAAAAACAAACACAAACACACACAAACACAAACACACATAATTCCATTGACTCCCTTATTTTCAATAAAAAATGACAGATGACACTTCGATCTCCCTCCTGCCAAATCCCTGGGCTTCATGGCTCCTGACCAATCCGACTGCCTTGGGCTGAGCTTTGTGCTTGCAGGCAATATGCAGAGTCCTGATGCCATCTGGGGCTCGGCCGCTTATTATCCTAAACGCAGAGCAATGCCTTTAGCATACCAAACAGATGGGGAGACCCACTGCCTCAAGCCCCATACCCACTAGACAATTTTACCAGAACTGGGCAACGGGCAACTGAGAGAATCGGCCAATTGTTATGATCGCCTGTTAGTAATGTATATTGAAATGAGCAAGTTTGATATGAGTCGGTGCTAAAATTGGCTGATTGTAGGAGTAGAATCGGCTGATTTTAGCGCTGATCAGTCGGCTGATTGTGTTTAAGTTGCCTAGTGGGTATTAGGCTTCAGTATTACCAGCTAGTTGGTGCCAGATGATAAACGAGTCTTTTGTATGCCTTGCCTTGCTTGGAACAATGCCTTTGGAAGTCAGACCATGGTTTATTGCCAATTTCTTATCTTGAAATAACAAAGAAACCAAGCTGTTTGTCAATGCTCATGAGCCTTTGATTTTCTTTACTAAGATGTTGATGCCAGATTATTGCTGATTATGTGGAGGTTTATGCAGGGATTGGTGGATAAATGAGCGGCAAGAGCGACTAATTGTATGAGCTTGATACAGATTAAGCAGGTTTCTTGAGTTATCAATTCTCAATTATGTGTTAACTATCATGATATCATAAACCAAAAAGAATAAAATTATTAGATAAAATGTTGTGTATTTGAGACAACTAATATATGTTGACAGTGTGTTGAATATGTTTGATATGACCACATCAATATCAAAACCTTATTGTTGAAATTGGACATCTATAGAAATTATCCTATTTTATCACAAGTAAATAACATAGGGTTATATTCAAATATCATATCTCTCTAAATACAAGCTAAGCAAAAATAATAATATTTACCAATATAAGATGCTTATCCGCAGGAGGCAGAATACTTCTACACAGTTTCTACCTATTTCACATAGCAAATAAGCGGTTTCACATACTGTGGGACGTCATTGCTATGCCAGACTGCTAAGGCTAATCACTGTACAGCCTGGGGCAACCTCCACATTCCCTGCACTACTGATCCAGCCAGTTACTCCGCCATTGCAATGTGGCAATTGCTCTATGTCCTCTCCCTCAAGCATAAATCATTGCTGTGGCTTTTTAAATGTATTTACTCTTCGATGCTTGAGTAAACGTTCAAACATGAGGTAAGCGTAATTTGTATTATTTTGAGAAAAGTAGTTTTGATAAAAGGTGATCATGGAGTGAAGTGTATTAAGTTATATATTCAGTGTACCTATTATTAAATATTGTTCATTTATTCTTTTGGCTATTAGAATTGGTTCTCTGTACATAATATCTGTGTGTACATGTGAGAAGAGTCAAATCTTTATTGTTGATATGGTAAATTGAATTTTGTAATATTTTTCATAATTGTTTATCTACTGACACAAGTAGAAAAACATGTAATCTTGAGTAAGTGTTAAAATCAATAAGATGAACTGATATAAGAAAATTAATGCATCATTCACAAATTAACGAAGGAGGCAAATGGGTGCAGTTTCCTTGTAAGATTGTGACACTCTTATTGCATGCACAACAAGTCATAGACGTCCTCCTCCTTCTATTGTTGTGATATCACAAATTTAGCCTTAACATTTCCATTGAAAATAATATCGATAAGGCACACTTGTAATATTTACTCTAGAAATAAAGCGTGAACTATAGTGACAGCTAAACAAATACAAGTGACCTTTCGACGGGAATACAACAATTTCAGTGGCAGCTCATAGTACATTGACATTTGTTTGGAGGTGTGGGGATGGAGGTGGGTGTTGTATTGCCGAAGGGAATGGTTTCACATGTCAAATGTGAAGGTCTATGATTTGCACATGCAATACAATGCTTTGATAGTGGCCCCTTTTATTAAGAGTGCTTTATGCGTACACACGTTTGTGTGTTCAAAATAACCAACTAATCATGAAGCCATTCAAGTGTAGCCTATGTACTTAAAACATTATGATCATGTATGTTTCTCATATGTAAAAGACGAAAGCATATTGATCACATATATCACTTTAATTTAGTATTTATATATAAATTGTTGGTATGCCATGCATTGATTTTGCAAAGTGTACAAAAAAAAGCTCTGTGCAATGAATCAATTTTTTTTCGGAAAATGGGACAGGAACAAACATTTTAAAACTTAAAAGATAACAAACAGCTCGTCTAAGTATTCTCGTATGTCAAAGCATTGAAGCTTTCACAAGTGACATAAGACAAAGAAAGCAGTACATATATGTAATTGTTTTGTAGAACACAGACCTGTTCTAGCATTTCCCGCTCTCTAAGCCCAGTACACATCCTAAGCATAGGAGAGATGTTACCAACCAATCATTCAATGTTTCATCAAATCCGGACACGATAAAAATATCATGACGATGTGCCCGGTATTGCCTCGGGAACCGAGCTACGATTACCTTGCATTGCCTAAACTATTCAGCGCGCTATATTCCAACCGAAATGAAACTTTCAGCGCTACTGCCACTAACTCCTCCATTCATCACAGCTAGGTATTCTCGATTTGCTGGCCCAGCTACGACTGGGGTGTAAATTAGGTTAGATGCAACCCCGCGATGCAATCACTCACCCCGAGGTCTTTGTGTCTAGGCCCTGTCGCCATACACGGGCGCTATTAGATGAAATCGGTAAATAGGACCAAAGCTCTAAATGATTAGCCTGTATTGGGGGATGGGGCCATGGGTGCTATGAGCGTAGATCAGCAGTTTGGCTGTAGGGTGTTTAGTATGGCTTCATTCTGGACCCTGCCTTGCCTGTGCATTTGGGATTTTTCTATGCACTACTCATATTCACGCCTGGTACTGATGCACATTTCCGTATACTACTTGTATATCATTGGGCCTGAATGGTTAGAAATCTGACTACCTCTCAGTTTAGACCCTGAAACCAGCATACGTCAAATATGTGATAGTATTGACATTAATTATATTTGTATTAATTGTATTCATAGATGTATTGCCTAGAAACAAAGGCACATTTCCATTTATTTTTTGTTGGTTGAAAAGAAGTAGCATTCATGTCGCCATACAGAGGTGCTATTAGATGAATCAGTAAATAGGACCAAAGCTCTAAATGATTAGCCTCTATTGGGGGATGGGGCCATGGGTGCTATGAGCGTAGATCACCGGTGTAGCTGTGGGGATGTTTAGTATGGCTTCATTCTGGACCCTGCCTTGCCTGCACAATTTGGATTTTTCTATGCACTACTCATATTCATGCCTGATACTTGAGCACATTTTCATATACTGCTTGTATATAATTGGGCCTGCATGGCTAGAAATCTTACTACCTCTCAGTTAAGACCCTGAAACCAGCAGATGTCAAATTTATGATAGTATTGACATTAATTATATTTGTATATGTGTTCTCTAGAAACAAGGGCACGTTTCCATTTGTTTTGGTTGGTTGAAATCATGTATCATTCATGTCGCCATACATGGGTGCTATTAGATGAAATCGGTAAATAGGACCAAAGCTCTAAATGATTAGCCTCTATTGGGGGATGGGGCCATGGGTGCTATGAGCGTAGATCAGTGGTGTGGCTGTAGGGGTGTTTAGTATGGCTTCATTCTGGACCCTGCCTTGCCTGCGTAATTGGAATTTTTCTATGCACTACTCATATTCAAGCATGATACTAATGCACATTTTCGTATACTGCTTGTGCATCATGGGACAACCATGGTTAGAAATCTCAAAATTCTACCTCGAAGCTTGCATTCTAAAACCAGATTATGTCAAGCCCATTATGAGATTTACTATAATTATATTTATATAAATTATGTTCCATAGATCAAAAGGAATATATTAACAGGTGTTTTGCGTGAGATTAAATAAATGGTATTCACGAGATTCTCTGGACCCCATTGCCCACTTTTCTTTGGTGAATCTTGTGGTTTATGTAAGTTTGTTAGATTTTACATTGTGGAAAAACTATGTAACACATTAGTTAAATACCAAATAGAAACTCATGTCATAAATACATGGTTTCCTTGGATCAAATGGAGTCTGTTTTAACTGCTTTCCGTTTAATAAAACAAGTGACAAACCGAAAGGAAACACAAGACCTGTTTGCAGTGGCAACTATTAGTACTCCAGACATTTCAAAACCAAAGAAATTAATAAATTTACACACTGAGCCAATAAACTCCCTTCGAAAATCATATATGTACAACTTGCAATATCAGCTCACATCCCCTGGCAGCAAATGGCACTGTTCACCCTCCAGGCATACGGCGAGGTACACCACTCCACGGCTGGCATAATTAATACCTTCGTCCCGTGAGATATCACTTTGGTACCCCATAAGGGCCGTTTATCATCTAAATAGAGAATACCACCGACAGCTTGGATGTCTCTGGGCTCTGGAGTTGCTCATATCTGCTCAGATCTGCTCAGGCGAGCGTTCATTATGTTCCCCCAATTACCTCACACTATAACGCTCTTCCCTGTCTCGCATTTTCATACTGAAAGAAAACAGAGACGCTTTTCGAGCCTATGTATGCTAAAATAACTGGATTTTGCGAATACTTACTCTTTACTTGTGGATCTTAAACTTTATTTGGTCGTTTTTATAAGTAACATTGGCGTATTCAATTAATCTCACTTAGTGTATGGTTACTCCCGTTACCGATTTCCCAAAGTTTATATCTTTTCCTCATATACATTTTACCCAATGCACTTTATGCATACTTTGTGTATAGAACTTCACAATGTACTTCAGTAAAGAAAAGACAACCTTGTTTTATTCGGCAGACCTTTAAAAGGGTAAACAACAATTTATAAAGAAAGATTAACAACCATATGACTTTTAGTAAATAACTCATACATTTTTGAACGCAGTATATAAAGGGAATGCCTTGATTCAACTTTATTTATCTTTACAGCTATAAGTACTGTCAAACCTAAATGAGAAATTGTGCCAAAATGAATTAAAATAGAAGTTTGTGTGTATGAGGAAAGATAATTTCATTGTTGATATATATGTGTATGCAAAATGCATCATATTGTCTTATTCATTAACACCTTGCTTGAGACATATAAGCAGTTAATTCTAGTGCCACAAAAGAAAATTATTTACTTTCTCCATACCTTTGTCTTTGATGTAATGTCCCCAACAATAAGTAATAATGGAAGGAGAGAAACGAATAAAGACAAAGATTACATGCAACTAAAAGACAAACAAGAATATAACGTCCACAAACACCGCCTTAATCATAATGTCCTGCCATCCTCCTCCTTTGATGCTATAATAAAGGGCACAATTATGTATAAAACAAAAGAGACACCTATTCAATATCAATGCTCAGTTAAGAAATTTGACATAGCAAAACATCCACCCCTTAGTCACAAGCTACTAAAATGACCTACCCATATGGACTACCCATAATGTTGAGGGGCTCATCTCAACATCACTAGCTAACCCATAAATCTGACGGCCAAATCTTCCATATCCTGATACATGGTTATGTCCCCCAACCACCACAATCTAGTGATCTATCCTAACAATGCTAAATCCTCCCCCCAGCCTGAGTCCATACATATAGTAGACAGTGGCTGTCATGGCCAGTCATTATAGAGTACAGTGTACCTTGTGTTGGGCAAGCCACTTGGAATCTACTGCGTATTTTGGGGATGAACATTACTGCTATGTACTCAAAGACTTATGGAAATACTGGCTATACTGTGTGTTCCTGCAGACATACAGTTGGGATTTACCCGCAACATAATGTCACTTCCTCATCATAGTTTCAATATACTGACATAAGTAACCTATCAAAAAGATTTAAAAAAGTATGCAGGTCAGAGAGGAATCATAATTATTACAAACTTATAACGAAAGCTTTACTGGGAAAGGTGTTTGTGCCATACTAAAACATTTATAATAATCAGTATACCATATTTGACTGTCGCCGTCTAGAATAGATATAGTAGGATATGGAGTGATATTGGAATAACAATGAATACTAGGTGAATTGTTTTGGACATAAATAAAAAGATAATATCATTAAATTCTTCCTAGTAACACTGACTCTAAGAATGTGGCAGTTGAAATGGAGAAGAGTGAAGATAGCGGTGGCGGCACTGAGTTTATATAGTGGTATGACAACAAGTCCTGTAACCATGGTTCCAAAGCGGTTACATCACTGCCACACCAGTGATAACTATTTTGCTGTAGGTCTCACCACACAGAATTGACTTTCAAAATGGCTGTAAAAGAAATGCATTCCGTGTTATATCCAATGGCTTATATCTCAAATGAATGTTCTGCATGCGCGTGTTCTCAGTGAATTACAAATGACCTAATACATCATGACAGTCACTGCTTATTATACTCTGGCTTTTCTCATAATTGGCTATGTAAATCTATGTTATTATTATGCAAATGAACTCTGCGAAATATGCATCTAACCGTATTCAGTAGTTGTAAGGATGTTTGCATAAATAGCGCTATTAGTACTCGACAAAAATATGTCTTTTCATCTGACTGCTGTACTAAAATAACTAATACGAACATAATCTCATATTGAAAT
This sequence comes from Lepidonotus clava, assembly GCA_936440205.1. NCBI lineage: Eukaryota > Metazoa > Annelida > Polychaeta > Phyllodocida > Polynoidae > Lepidonotus > Lepidonotus clava. The sequence goes on from OW387138.1 coordinate 16,575,364, forward strand.
CAAATATCATCTTATGAAGTCGGACATTTTTTTGATGCTACAAATTACAACCAAAAATAATGTATTCATGTTTTTACTTGTTTTTTGAGCGTTATGTATTAAACCATGTTCTTATGTAAAAGTACTTTCCCCGAAGAATTAACTTAATGTAAAACAATCAGTACGTTTTCATTTCAGTTTGATATTTCAACGGACAAACGATTGAAAGGATTTGTATTTCAGTTTTTTGAAAATTAATTCACTTGACTCGTGCAGATGTTATCTACCATGGTATCCACAACGAAATTATGAACACCACACTTTTATTCACATTCAATGATAGTAAAAATATATCTTCATGCCTTCCATGGACTCTCCTTCTATTAACTCAGAGCAAAGGTCTATAGATTGGCAATGATTCGATCTCATTCCCTGCACTTTAGGGAAAAATCGAATTTTGATACCCCTTCTGGGATAGAGAAAGAGACTTCTTGCCTCTATTGGACCCTGGAAGTAGCCTAACTTTAAGATAGAGGAGGCTGGATTTCAATTTGGGCTACTGGTGCCTCTGGTCCCAGTGCTAATCTATATTAGCTGCGACAAAAGACTATCGACCGGTTTACTCCCAGTTATTGGCTAATTTTGGGAAGACCCTGGAAGCCGCTGAGACCCCTATGGAAAAAAAGCCAAATCGACCCCTGCCTCCAAGGCTAATGACAAAATATTGATAGCCAAGTCCCTTGGTGTGATGGTGGTTGGAGGCATGGCCGATAGTACAATATCTGGGTTTTTTCCTAGTCCCTGCGCGGCCCGCCGCAAGATGTATTACTACGCACAGTTGACTTGAGCGCCTCCTGCCCTTTTTTTCCTTGCCCCTAAATCTTCTCTTCCCTGCAGAGATTTGCCTCAAGTGGCGAAGGCTGAATTAGGTCTCCATTGTTTTGAGGTCTTCCTTATGCATCTTTAGAAATATTGATTTATTTCCAGCTTATGAGGAAGACTGGTTTTTGAAAAGAAATCGCCTTTGCCCTGGAGCCAACAGGTTCCTCTCCAAACAGGGTCCTGCACTCCCCTATCAGAGTTTTACTATCCAACAGTTTCTACTCTCCAGACAGAGTCCTGCACTCTCCAACCAGAGTTTTACTATCCAAACAGGTCTTAAGCCAACAGGTTCTACTCTCCAACCAGAGTCCTGAACTCTCCAACCAGAGTTTAAAGCCTGGTCCCCACAGGGCGACTACTTTGATATAAATTGACGGCGACCAACATAATTTTCAGGACTAAACTACTAGTTGCCGTGGTTTCTGTGCAAAATATTTGATATGTTTAATATTTTTCTCTAGTCGCCCACGATTAGTGCAGTTAATCGTTCAGCAGGACAATTAACGATTCCTCTGATCGCCGGGATTTTGATGGAAAGAGCATCCCAACATGGCGAGTAACTTTTTTTCACTGGCGACTAACTAGTTATCCGACACATACTAACTTCTTAATCAGCGGGCGACCGACATTAATCGCCGAGGTTTAGTCACTCCATAAGGACGCACCTTAAGATTTTTGTCCCCGGAATTAGTGTTAACCCTTTCTTCCATGGGTGATTAGAGCGTGATTTTGGTCTTGGTCGCTATAACTGGAAAGGTTTAACACTATGCCCAGCTACAAAATTCTTCGTTGCCCAAGTGGGGACGTGGCTTTAATCTCAAAAGTCCCCCTGTAGGACAACTTCTCCACTCTCCAAGCAGAGACTGAATCTGCTGTGTGTGGAGAGGAATGGGGGGAGAGTGTAGCTTGCAAGGTGCGGATTACTTGTGGTTAAAAAAAGTAAAGCGTACCCGACAGGAATCAAATGGAAATCCGGGGATAGTATGAATGGACAGTGCTCAATCACTGTGACTCTGCTGGCGCTCAGTAAAGCCTGTGTCACACTGTGCGATTCTGACTTCCAAGAATTTGGAAATTATTTCTAAGCTGCCATTAGGATGACAGGAACCCATGCATGTTACATATCATTTGAAAGAGAATTCAAAATCCTTTCTAAAGATATCTAATATGTCTATAATAAACCGATATTACAACTGCCGATTTTCAAAATCGCGAGTAAAATCGGCTGGTTGAATACAGCCTTATGTTCCCTTGGCGGGGATTAGAGACGGCCCTGTCGGACGGCCCTGTCGGACGGCCCCGTCGGACGGCCCGTCAGACGACCCACAATGCCAACCGTCCGTCAACCCGTCCCACTCACTAGGCTCAGCCTCCAGGATTAAGATTTTTGTCCCCAAGCTTTTGAAGGCAGTTTGAAGGATACAGTCCCTGAGGTTCTTAAGGGTCTGACAGGAAGGGATGAAGTGAGTGTGGATAGGGGGGGGGGGGGGCGTAGTGTTGGGGTGTTAGGGAAAGGGGAGGGCGAATAAGACACTCGTAGGAAAAATGGGGAAACGAACTGAAGTGAAATCAAGGTGAAAAAAGGAGGATTATATTCCATTGGGTCCCTTCTTTTGCAGAGGAGAAAACGGAAAAACTTTAAGTCAACGTGAACTAAAAGAAGGATTATATGCTACTGGAGGCATGGATTAGGAAGTGGCATTGTTACATTACTATCTTTTAACATGCCAACGCCACTATCTTTTAACATGCCAACGTCACATGTCGTTGTCATGTAGTATTTTCAATATCCTAGCATTTGTCATTGTCGAATAAAAGTTCGGTAAAGGAAAGATGGGGTAGGAATAGACAGGGGTCTGACAACCTCTGGACTATGTCAGATGAACATAAATCATGTGGGATAGGAGAAAATGTCCAATCGTCCAAATGATATGAATGACGCATCATCTCTTGCTATCGTTTTGGTAAGATGTCATACATAAAAAGTCAGTCAGAATCACCTGGTGGAATACGTGCTTTGTAGTAGAGGGAGAGAACAAAAAGGTTAAAGAACAGCTATGTAAAGGCCAAGGTGGATCCTTGTAATCGAGTTATATGGGAAATTGTATATGTCAGCCTGTAAGTTCTGTGATATTTTAAACACGTCCTTCTTTTCTCCTTACTGGCACCCAACTATATCCAGGGACAGGTAGTATGTATCACGCACAATAATTATATCAAAATGTTAACAACAATCACATCCCTATCCGTCCCTCAACAGAACTAGAACGAATCTAGCCTTTCTTATAAAGTGAATGCACTCTATAATTATTATTAAATGTTTCTACCTAGAATTTTAGCATGTTAAGATGATAAAAAGCTGATATCTCGGCCCTTGTATTTTATACTAAGACCAATTCGGGACCATTGGCGACTCATCCTCCAAAAAATAAGTTTAACAGTGCTAGAGCTAAGAACGATTCAATTAGCGTTTCTTAGAGATCAGGTAATAACGGATTCCTTCCAGTTGAATTATTTCAAAATTTCTTATAAGTGTTGGTACAATGAACGTTATGACTGCTGATGACACAAAAGTAATGGAAGAATCAGTAGCTAGTTATATAATTATATAAATCAATATGTTTCTAAAATTGGTGAAATGTTAGCTGCTGGAATACCCAAAGCCCATTAGGCGATTTGGGCCTCGTCGTCCGTCAATATGCTATATTAAATGTGCATGTTTAATGTGAATCGCCAGGATAATCGCCCGAAAATTCACCCGGCAATTCAGATCAAAGATGTACATTTTAATACACCATACTGATGGGCGACGAGGAGTAAATCGCCTAGTGGGTGTGGGGCTTAAGACTAGATATATTCCTCTATCAGATTAGGATACTAATATAACAAGGGAGGTGAGCTACTTGCTGGAGACATTATGCGAGATGCCATCACTGAAGAGGAACTATTGGGAACAATAAATAGCATTGATAAAAGTAAATCGTCAGTGGTTGTATTCAGTCAATGGTCCTAATTGATGTATCAAAGGTAATCTCCAGAGAGTTAAAACTAATGAATGCTTTGGGGACCTCGTCAACGTTTCCTCAATTATGGAAACCTAGCACAGTTGCCCCAATACCAAAAATTCCGAACCCTAGATTTTTGACTAATCTGAGGCCTTTCTCCTTGTTGCCACAGTAGGTGAGAGCAGGTGAGAGCAGGTGAGAGCAGGTGAGAGCAGGTGAGAGCAGATGAGAGCAGATGAGAGCAGGTGAGAGCAGATGGGAGCAAATAGTAACTAGGATGAGCAAGTGGCCTATGTAGTGGATGGATGCTGTCGAATCCTGATGGTCAATGAGGGACCACAAACTATAGGTTCGCCTGACAAGAATTAACTTTTATTTTGTATGTCATTTCCTTTTATTTGTCATTTCAAAGAGTCAGTATAAGGCTATCTCAGAAGTACTTAATATTCAACCGGTTTTTATGGTGTAGATGTATTATGATGCTTGTGAATTGTGAGGTTTTGTTTTTCGCTGAAATAATATGCTTTGATTACTGACAATTCTGACAATGCTTATTATTTTACTCACATGATACCTACAGAATCAAGAAGCTGACTTTTAGAACCTGAAATAATTAAGTAGTCAATATCATCTAGAATCCAAAGAATCACACAAAAATTATCATACACTAACAAAAGGAATGATACATTTTGGGCTCCGTTTTACTTTGGAGATCTATAGGAGATACTCAACATGTCAGGTGCAGCTCAACCTCAGGGCTACCAACACCGAGTTGCTCTTGATTTCCCTGCGGATGCCATGGCCTCAGACCTTGACACATGTATATCAAGAAATCCATTAACCCCGACAGTTATTTTTTCAGGGTTTTTTTGCCGTCAGGTTGGGCTAGAGAGGTTGACCTAAAACGGTTGGTGTTGATGGTGGGTAATGATAAAGAGTTGCTCAGAGCTTCTCAGGCTTAGTTTTAATTCAGACTTTACCGTAGAAACATTGCTTTCTTTATCAAGTGAAGCATTTAACACTTTTTCACCCCATCCCTGCAAAAACACACCAACCCCCCCCCCCCCCCCAAAAAAAAAAAAAAAGAAGAAGAAGAAGAAGAAAAATGAATAAGAAAAAAAAAAAGAAATGCAGAAAGTAACCACACATCTACTTCTACAATATAATTGACTTCACGTTATCTATCCATACCTACATTGAAAGAACCAGAGCAATGAAGTTGCAGGAATTTTACTTCTGCAAAATTTAGTCAGTTAATTTATATTTCATATTAGTCAGCGATGCACAACTTAATTCTGCAAGTTTGTTTATGATCCTGTTGAAAGAAATTTATATCTGATGTCCTTGTGAATTTTCTTTCAGTTTCCTGCCATTTGTCATAGGAAACGGTTTAATTCGTCAACCGACTCTCTCATTAAACCTGCCCACCTGTAGCAATTAACCAGGGACAAATATGTTTATGCAGTCAAACATAATAAAAGGAGGGAATTTCAAACCAATTATTTTTATGAGAAATATAATCAGAGCACTGTCGAGGTAATCACCTTGGGGTTACAAACCTTTAAAGGTACTTGTCCCTAGTCCTTGTACCGCCACCTTGCACCTTTTAGAGGATACATTTATGTAATGCTTTTATCCTGCTCTAAAACACAAGTTACAAATTTCAACTATAAGTTCTTTCAAAACTCAATGATTGAATACAACGAATAAAGCAGTGGAGCATGATCAAAGATTAAATGAATCTTGCTCTTATAAGACATTCATCAAAATAGTGGGATTGTAATTCTGCCTTGTTCTCAAGAACTATTGTGATTTTTTTTCTTCTTTGAAAGATTTAACTAGAAACAAAATTGGTGTTTCTCATAGAAGCCTCAGACACAGGTCACATCTACTTCCATAACTCCAGGTGCAAAACTAAATTTATATTTTGCTGAAAATATAATTGAAACTTAGAAATGGCGTTTATTGCTGCTGATTTTAAAAGATAGCAATGGGATTTAAGTCTAGATAAAACATGTTACATAGTGAATGTTGGGTGTTTTATGCTGTACCAACAGCCAGGGTCATTTTCATGGAAAAAAACACAGTTGAGATGAATTCTGTCTTTGGTGATCGAATCTATGAAATGAAGGTGACAGGGCGGGCAAACAGCAGGGGATAAAAACCTGGAAATCATTTTTGCTGTACCTCATCCCTTAGTGAACCAAGCACTAACCAGGAATTGAACCCAAAGAACCACTTGGTCAGTGCAGGGTCCCCCCTATCGTCGCCTTCTACGATCAGCGGGGGCTACTGGGGGCCTATTCTTACCCAGAACCCCCATGGGGTTCATGTTATATATCACTTGAAGAGTAACATGATTATCTTTCGAATGGTATATGGAATATATGGTTTCATATAGCATTCGGGTAGAAAATTAAGTAAAATTAATACAAAATTGGCCGCGGTGGAATACAAGCTTCAGCATACAAGTGGATTATTGTTCTGTTAAGGACTCTAGTATACAGAGTAAGTATTTAACGGCAGGTGGCAACACTGTCTGTTTGACCTCAACTGACCTGACAAGCCAGGACAGGCCTGGAGGGAAGGGGTTGTCTACCACTGGGGGGACCGCAGGTGTTTGTGGGTTGTTGGGTGGGTGTGGGAGAGTGGAAGAGTGGGTGTGTGGGTAGGTGGGTGGGTGAGTGGATGGGGAATCTGTGGACGAGTGGAAAAGATGGGCAGTGGCAGTTGCAGTGGCAGGAACCACTGAAGGAAGTGTAGAACATTCTCACCAGACCTGGTTTGGCACTTAGAGTCTAAGAATCCACTCCTTTTTCTAGACCAGATGGTGCTATTCTATTTGCATTACCTTTGCCAAATACTACAACATGCAAATTACTAAACATACTCATACAGATTCAGTTGGAAACAAATAAATGTAGAAGTAAAATCTGCTCTTCTGATTCATCATTATTTAGATTTATTTGCTGCATCAAAATAAACACTATAATACCTGGGAATTACAACAAAGTAGGTGCATTCTAAAATACTGAACATTATTCATAAGTAAGGTCCTATCTATTTCAGACGTGATGCTGTGCAACTCATTCTACTACATATTGCCCTTTCTAATTCCCGGATATGCAGTATTGACTGCCCCATTACTCCGTTTAGGGATTATCAGAATGTCAATACTACCAGTCTAGATGTAAAGAGGCCTGCAGGCAATAAGTGTTGGTGGCATTTGTAACCTGGGAGCTCTGCATCCAAACCTACTTAAATATTCACTTTCTTCTAGGGGCTTGCAAAGGTTAGAGATATAATAAGGACCATACTTATTAACTGTTGTAAATCATCAACGATTCACCTAGCAATGTATGGGCAAATAAGAAATCTCCTGATTTTCAAAATGGCGTTGCTAGTATTTTTCTAGCCTTTAAACTATGGTTTAGAAAATACACCAGCAACATTATATTGCTTATGCAAAGGTTTAGGTCTTGCAACACAGTCTCCATCATATTCAACTGATCTTTTCATCTCAGATACTGATGTCTCTCTTGTCTTCAGATTTTCAGGCTGACAAAACATGTGTTTTAATGCAACATGGGAAAAAGTGGAAAGGTAGGATCTCATTTCTACGTCAAATATAGTCCCATGTATTTGACAACACAATGTGGTCTATCAGCCTAAACTGAGGCAGTGCAATTATAGGAAATCCATTTGATACTAAAGTTCTGACATATCATCAAACTTCCTCCAACATACATATACATTAGTTGAAAGTGGCCCTTCCACTCATTATCTACTGCTTCTCATACTCCAATATCCCGCCTCCAGTGGAAAATCATGCCACTCAGGACTACAGTAAAGCATATCAGGCGAGTAGGGATTTGATAGTATGCACATAAAGTGAGTATTTTGATTGTTAGGATTTCATGTTTATGTTCATGCATATAACCCCATGAATTTGACAACACACATATAGTGTGTCCGTCTTCTGTAAGGTGAGATAATTATCGAAATTCAAGTCAATACTAAAGTTCTGACCGTACAGGCAACTTAATCCAGTGTATGGTAGTTGATAGCTGCATGTAGGTTTAAGGCATTTTCTCATGCCATTTACCAATTCCCCGTTGAGCTAAGATGGGCAAAAAAGAAGAGGGAAGATTTCATGCCTACATACATACATACATCCAATCCATTGTATTTAACATCATACTCTGGCATGTCAGTCTACTCTGACGCTTGAAAAAATCATAGAAAATCCAGTCAATACTAAAGTTATGGCACAACAGCAAACTTCACCCAACATACGCTAGTTGGGAGTGGCAGGTTGATATAGGGCCCTTCCGCACACCATTTACTGCTTCTCTTACTCCCATATCCCGCCTCCAGTGGCGGATCATGCCACCCCTACAGGCCGTCATGTAAAGTATGTAAGGCGAGTAGGGATTTGATGGCAGACACATAAATTGAGTATTTTGATTGTTATGATTTCGTGTCTATGTTCATGCATACAACCCCATGTATTTGACATTACACATAGTGTGTCTGTCTACTGTAATGTGAGAGAATTATAGAAATTCAATTCAATACTAAAGTCATGACATTATAGGCAACTTAATACAGTGTGTGGTAGTTTTAAGCAACAGACTGATTTAAGCCCTTTTCTCATGCCATTTACCACTTCCCTGCTTGCCTGAAATGGGACAAAAATAAAGAGGGAAGATTTCATGCCTACAAACATACATCCAATACAATGTATTTGACATCATACTTTGGCATGTCAGTCTACCTTGAAGCTTGAAAAATCATAGAAAATCCAGTCAATACTGAAGTTATGACACAACAGCAAACTTCACCCAACATACGCTAGTTGGGAGTGGCAGGTTGATATAGGGCCCTTCAGCACACCATTTACTGCTTCTCTTACTCCCATATCCCGCCTCCAGTGGCAGATCATGCCACCCCTACAGGCCCCCATGTAAAGTATGTAAGGCGAGTTAAGTATGTAAGTAGGGATTTGATAGCAGGCACAGAAATTGAGTATTTCGATTGTTCAGATTTACTGTCTATGTTCATTCATAGTGTGTCTGTCTACTGTATTGTGAGAGAATTATAGAAATTTAATTCAATACTCAAGTTATGACATTACAGGCAACTTAATACAGTGTATAGTAGTTGGAAGCAACAGATTGATTTAAGGCATTTTCTCATGCCATTTACCACTTCCCTGTTGGGCTGAAATGGGACAAAAATGAAGAGGGAAGATTCATGCCTACATACATATGTCAAATACAATGTATTTGACATCATACTCTGGCATTTCACCCTACTTTGAAGCTTGAAAAATCATAGAAAATCCAGTCAATACTAAAGTTACGGCACTACAGCAAACTTCACCCGACATACGCTAGTGGGGAGTGGCAGGTTGATATAGGGCCCTTCCGCACACCATTTACCGCTTCTCTTACTCCCATATCCCGCCTCCAGTGGCGGATCATGCCACCCCTACAGGCCGTCATGTAAAGTATGTAAGGTGAGTAGGGATTTGATGGCAGGCACATAAAGCGGATATTTACACAGCCCTCTGTCTATTGAGGGCAAACCAGCCAACCCCAGCCTCTAGTTCCCAGAGCCCATGTAGGTCAAGAGGGTTACAAATTGAGGACGATGTCCCCTCTTAAAGCCTGCGTCCTCTGAGGCTGTCAGGCGTCCTCTCTGGCACTGAGGACATGAAAAGAATCCCCTGTCGGGCTGGGCCAATGCAGTTAGAACCCTCCCTGGAGTGTTGGCTGGTAGAGTCTCTGGGTGCTACTACTTCAAAGTCAGTTGAAACTTGGGCCCTGTTCCTCCTTTGCAGCCCTTCTGAGGGGTGCACAATAGGGCTTAGGAGTGTCACACAAGGTCCTAAGGCCCTCAGGCTACTGGCCTTAAAAGCCCCCAAAACTACACGTTTTAACGCCCTTTGCTTTCAGTCTGCGTGATTTGCAACCTTGCAGTCTAGCAGTTCACACACACATATATTTAATTTTGGTTTGCATCCACGTGCAACATCATGTATATTGCCAAGGTTTTATGAAATATACCGGTATTTATTTTTTCAAACGGATGTTGCCATTATTTCAATGTGCATTCCCTCAGTTGACATCAGAGGTGACGCCAGATTAACTATGGAGGCTGATACGGTCGGAAGAATGTCATACTCTGACACCTACATTTTCGCTTGCAGTATTCGAAGCAATTACTTTCACTAACATGTGACATTCAGGAAAGTATTGTGACACTTTTGTGATAAAATTCCTGTTCAAATATTGTGAAAGTGGGGCTACTGATTTGTTAAAGTAATATCACCTGCCAGAAGCAAATATCATATATCGCAATTTTCGATAGTATATCAGCAGCAAAGTGCAAAGGACAATTTTGTGAAGTGGAAAATAGGCATAAGCTGACGAGAAGCAACGAGAAGCAACCTTTTTACGAGGTATCTGAGGGTAAATCCCTTTGGAAATATGCACCAAAATTAAAACAAAAAAAGCATAATTCAATCAATTAGGATTTCCAGAGACCAAGTTTGATAAGGAATGTATAGTTCTAGTATGGGTCACCGTATATCAATTGGAAATGTGTGACAAAATGTAACACATCATTTTGCTTTTAAGTCTGCAGCTGGATTACACCAAATCAGTAAGGATCCGTGTTTTGCTTACCCTTTTCCCCTGTTGCTCTAGATCTATCCATCCAGCCCTTCCATTTTAACCTCACCCATAGGGTCCAATGATAGCATTCGCTGTTATCATTAAGGAAACCTAAGCAGAGGTTTATCCATGGGGTAGGGGTCCAAGGGGTCCTGACTCCCCCACACCCCACCCTTGTGTGGTGACATACACATGACAAAGAGAAAAGACGTGCACACAAATGCACAGCGTTTTAGTATTTAGCCTATGTACAGACCCCCCCCCCCCTTTTTTTGTTTTTGTTTTTGTTTTAGATTTTATTTTTAGTTAGAAATCCTGTAAGCCTGGGACTAAAACCCATGGTCCCATCTCCAAACACACACCTCCCCTTGGAGACGGCCAAGGCACCTTTACTTCTTCTATTATTTTCCTCCTGTCAGCTTAAATGTGGCGTGTCTAACCCGGCCAGCGTCCCCACTGGAGGTGTTAACCCCCAGGCCTCCTCCTATGGCAAGCTAAATGTGTAAACTTTGATAAATACTGTTTTTCGGTCGATAAACAGTGTTTATCACATTTTTCTTTGTTTATCACTTGATATCAAAGTTTGTTTTGATGAACAGTGTTTCTCAATGACAAAGAGTGTTCATCAGTTTGAAAAACACTGTTTATCAACTGATAAACAGTGTTTATCAAAATTAACTGTTCTTATCACTTGATATCACAATAAATTTTGAAAAACACTAGTACTGTTTATCAATGAAAAACAAAGTTTATCATTTGATAAACAGTGTTTATCCAAACTATCTCTGCATTCAATCGATAAGCACAGTTAGTTTTGATAAACAGCATTTTTCAGTTGATAAACACTGTTTATCAAGTAATAAACACTGTTTATCAGTTGATAAACACTGTTTATCAAAGTTTACCCATATGGCTTGCCATAGCCTCCAGGGTGGAGTGGGCGGGGTAGGGGGCAGGTGGAACTGAGTGGCACACTGGAGGACGCGGAGAGGCTTATATTATAAACCAATGCCGAAATACATGATGAATACTAACTGGACACTGCCATTCAGTATTTTTGGTGTATTGGCACAGTGGGCAGTATTCGTGTATACTGCCCACCTTGCTTTACTGTGTAAAATGTTTTTCTCCTTATTTTGTGAATTCTGAATGGATTTGCGCAATTATTTTTTTTAATTCAGGGAAAATAATGCAATCTAATTAAATGGAGATAGTGATAGAATCCTAATTTAAGAGAAAATAATGAATATTAGGGAAAACTGCTTGGCACCAGTCAAAGTGTGTGCATAATCAATACATTGGAATACTGCCCACTTTGCTCCACTGGTAATTTCCTTTCTCTTTTGCTTATAACTTACAAAATATGGTATATTATAGGAAAACATACAGAGGTTGACAGTACAACCCTGAATACGAGGTGGGTGTCGAAAAATTACTGCCCGAGGCCGTTAGGCTGAGGGCAGTAATTTTTCTGACATCCCACCGAGTATTCAGGGTTGTACTGTCAACCGAGGTAAGTTTTCCTTATATTATATACCATATTTTGTAAGTTATAAGCAAAAGAGAAAGGAAATTACCAGTGGAGCAAAGTGGGCAGTATTCCAATGTATTGATTATGCACACACTTTGACTGGTGTCAAGCAGTTTTCCCTAATATTCATTATTTTCTCTTAAATTAGGATTCTATCACTATCTCCATTTAATTAGATTGCATTATTTTCCCTGAATTAAAAAAAATAATTGCGCAAATCCATTCAGAATTCACAAAATAAGGAGAAAAACATTTTACACAGTAAAGCAAGGTGGGCAGTATACACGAATACTGCCCACTGTGCCAATACACCAAAAATACTGAATGGCAGTGTCCAGTTAGTATTCATCATGTATTTCGGCATTGGTATATAATATAATATAAGGAAAACTTACCTCGGTTGACAGTACAACCCTGAATACTCGGTGGGATGTCAGAAAAATTACTGCCCTCAGCCTAACGGCCTCGGGCAGTAATTTTTCGACACCCACCTCGTATTCAGGGTTGTACTGTCAACCTCTGTATGTTTTCCTATAATATTGACTCTATAGATTTCTCCACTTGTGCCTAGTATTATCTTATTGGTTTAAGAAGGTGCAATTGATACAGACTTGGTGATATTTAGTTAATTCCCTCTTTTATGAACAGAGACATTATTGGGAAATGAATATATTTCAACAGATGAAATGATAGATTTGCATCGAAACCTATCACCAGATTTTGTTGGATAAACACAGGAAAATGTTGGATTATGACCAGCTGCAGTCATGTTTTCATGAATCTTAATCCTGTAGTAGTTCACAACTTGCACACAAAAAAACAGACATAATAAATATTTGAGCCCAGTTACTTTGGTCTCTAGTCTCGGAAAAATATAATGGCAAAATGTTTTAGGCCAATCTGGATGATTGGCTACACTGAAAACTGTTAAATCTAACACAGAATTGAAACAGGACACTTCTGAAAATGTTGCTACACATACCCTGTATTTGTTTTTCCTGTCTCGTTATTCTCGCTTGGAATATGATACAACCAAAGCGATCCAGTTATCTTGTAGGTGTAATGTAACATGACCATCCAATACACTATTAAAGTGAAAGACAATATATTTTGTAAGGTGAATATTATCTCTAAAGTTATTTTTACATGAACAGTATTCTTCCATTTGCCGATCATGTTTCTGCCTAATTGAATTTGTAATATCAGTTGCCTTTAGTAATATGCTTCAAGTCTCTGCAACTATATTATGATTAGATAAACAAAATAGATTCTGATAATTCAAATATGAAATGCATTCTATTGAAGTAGGCACCCCTGTGATAAGTATTCTGCGTATACAATATAGGGTACATTTAGTACCTATGCCGACCCTACTACTACCCCCACCTCTTTATCACCGATAGGCTTACCTAGAAGGGGCGTGGTCACGGAAACACTCCTGGCCTAACCAAGGCCTAAACTGGCCTACCCCTAGTGATTTACTCCTTACCAATGATAGGCCAGGCTGTTCCTCCAGTAGGTACCCGATGGCCTTAAGTAGCCTTAAGCTCCGCACCCACTAGGCGATTTTTACATAGTTGGCTGACCAATCGGAACTAAAATCGGTCGATTCTATCATAATCGGCTGATGTTTGTGCCGATTCAGACCAGTATACAATATCTATATGAATTTGATGTTTTATATGAATTTTGCTGAAATCGGTCGATTATTCTTAAAGAATCGGCCAATTTATCACCAATTAGTCGGACGATTTTGTCAAAATCGCCTAGTGGGTATGGGGCTTTACCATGCCCTCCTCCAGGGCGGACGTGCGACATGTGGCCACCTGGTGGAGGCTCTCAACACTACACGTTCTCCAGGGCGGCCCCCTCTCTTTAACCTCCCCACATCATAGGCCTTGGGGTGATCACTCTCTCTGTAGACAGGACAGGGGATGGGTTTGTAGAGGGTAAGAGTGGATTTAGGGGGTGAAGGGGAGATTCTGAAGGACCTAAAGGGCATGTTCCACTGTGTGTTGTGTGGCCCGGGATGAATACGGGATTTCGGAAAGGGGAATCATCATACATATACCGTCTTGAAAACATGTACTCACGTCCAACGCTTTTTTCACCCCTTGAAAAGTGCAAGTTCCTCGATTCCAAAGTGCCCCTCCCTCCCCGATACGCCTCTGGTTGCACTTGCATTGGTGTGTGTTTGCGTTTAAAAGTACCAACATGATGGTATCTGAAACGCGAGCATCCCATGGAAAAAGCATCGACATTATTTTGCTTGCTTGTGTTGCTACTTGCATTGCTCCAACAAACCCAACGCCCATTTATATGTTCAGGACTCAAATGGTGAAGAGAATTTAAAAACTTTAGATAGTAGTAAATAATGACAAGATTTATACTAAAATAAGTAACATGTGTCTTTTTAATACTGAAACATGATCTATATTACTGATACCTAAAGTTTGGTGGATAAACTACCATTGATAAAGTGAAGCTCATTTACGGGAAAACATGCAACAAAAATAAAATGTAAAGCTGCATGTGTATCCATAAACAGGCAAGCATGTAGCATCAGAAAATGTTAATGCTGCATGTGTGCTTGTAAAATGAGCTTCATTTTATCTATCCCCTGCCTCTATCAAAGTCCCTGGGGTCAAATTCTTCGGCAGCCAAACCATAATATACCATATCAATTAATTCACCAAACTATCTATCGGTGAGATTATGTTTTGGTCCCAGAAGTACACAGGATACTTACTTCAGCAAATTTTAATTAGGGCTACATATTTTACTCCCAAAATAATCAGTGGCCCGTTGCACAATGATTTTCTAAGCAACGAAAATAATACCATTAACGAAACTTTTTGTTGTTACTTTTTTTGTAACAGAAATCGTTTTGCAGCAATACTTCTTCTATTATTTAGAATGCCCTCAAAGAGTTGTAACTTTTACTAAATTTTTTCCCTTTTTATATCAATTTACAGAATTTAATTTCATTCATTAGAACAAGAGATTTTACTATTTTCATAACAACGGACATTTTTGTAACAACGAAACTGTTCGTTATGCTATCTTAACTTGATCCTTACAACAAAATTATATTGTGCAACGGGCCACAGACTTAAAACATTCTTATCAAACGTTCTTAATGAACCACATTCCATGACGGTAGTCATAACATAGCCTGTTATACGATTCTGCCCTTTTAAGTCAAAGAAACCGTATTCTAAGTATGCGAGTGCAGAAATGTCAAAGAAATGAAAGGTCATTGTAAAAAAGACAACGCATTCCTTGAAACATCAAGGCTTGTCTGTCCGCTTTAAAAACACTCTGACAACTATTATTCTAACAATACATATCCCCAGGGCCTAGGAACTATGCAATTCCTTCTCAGTGAAAACATAAAATGCTTTTACGATGTAAAATATCTCCTCCGCTTCATGTCTTTAAAATCGTATTAGTCATCAAGAGACAAGGATAATCTGGTAATTGCATGTAAAAATACCCAACCTTTGTATATCGTTGTAAAGCCCCCTGTGTTACACTGCTGCGAGTCTCTTACAAAAGGACGGCTATACATCATAGTATCTGGGGATAAGAATGGGATTATGGATGCGCCTAGACCGCTCAATGGGTAGATAGGAGCACGAAAGGGACTCTGAGTATACGCCTAAAACCTGTATCCCACATACCGATTTTGAAACGGGCGATTTTGTATTGTATTTGCTTGATTTTCTCTGAGAATATGGCATGAAACTATACATACTAAATATCCTAGAAACGGTAACTGTAGAACCTTTCTGGGGATATGTGGCATGCCTATATTATATAATCTTAATTCCTAATGCCGATTTTTAAATCGGCAGCAACATCGGTGTGTGGAATATAGGCTTAATAGTATGAGTGGGATAGCCTGGGTACACAAGTAACTCACAGCCAAGTCTGAGCAATTATAAACGACTCATTGATATGTAAATTTCTGATATAAAATTCATGGGATTACATGGATTATGTGTCTTAAGGGTAATGTTTAAAACATTATTTAAGGCATATACTAGCTGACATTTAAAAAATCACAGCCCCATAGGTCTTTGTTGCTTTAAACATTGACATACTTATTTAAGTTTTATGATTCTCTATGCTTTTAATGGCTATTCCCACGATGCAAAATATTCCTCAATGTCTAAGGCATGAATGTTTTCACGCAGAAAGTTGCAAAACACAAACACAAATGTCAAAGGCAAACCCAGCCACAACGAAAAAAAAAAGAAAAAAAAAATCTTTAATAACAAGCCCGCAACACCGTCCCTCTTCAAAGAAGAAACATACATCTCAATGTGTATCCCTCAATTAAATATAGGTGTAGGAGGAGTCCTGAGTGAAAAACACATTAAGATACCAGCCGTTGGGTAGGAGCAATACACCACTTTCGCCTCTGGGCTGTATCTGTTCTTTCCGCACGGGGGCGCGGCGGTATACACTTCCGCCGGAGGTGCTGGTTGCCGGTAGACACGACTTTGCGCTTAGAGCGTCCTCGGCTGGTTGCAGCCGCTGGTCAATCGATGGTTTGTCCCTCCTGCAGGCCCTCCAGGGTTGGGAGGGTTGGGAGGGTTGGGGGGGGGGGAGAATGTGTATGGCAGCAGGTGGGAGGAAAGAGGTGATTGTGGATGGGTGTGTGTGTGGGGGGGGGGGGGGGGGGAGAGAAGGAGGAGGAGGATGGGTCCAGTCCTTGCTGATAACTAATATACAGCAAAGCTATAGATCTGGTCAACAAGAAACAGCTCATTTTGTGCTCCTTTTATTGTGACATAGTGATAGTTTAGTCGTCTGGCTACAAAATGTTGATGTTATTTCATATGACTTACTGCACATTAACAGGACACATATTGTCATTACACTTTTACATGTGCATTTTGATGAATTTATGAAAATATACGAAATGACAGACCAACAGAAGGTCACTGGAAATGTTCAGGTTTTTGAGTAGTTTCTTGTGTCCCAGATCTATAGGTTATTAGGGAGACTCTTTCCTTTACCAGTTTTGGGACACGCCTGAAACTGACAACGTTGCCATATCCTGCATCGTTACCATTGTGCTTATTTTATAAGAAAATGTCAAAGGATAGTTCAGGATAAGATGGGGTTTGATAGAAGTGCCTTGGGCAATTAAATTGTGTTGTCACCCCATACACACACTCTACTTTATCATGCAAAGATCCCTGAGTCCTTGTAGGAACACACCACTGCTGTGCCCAAAGTACCAGGGGTTTGGGCTTTCTGCAGTTGACTGGTGAATATAATATTATATGAGCTCACATCACCACTGGCAAATACACTCTCATACTACAATTTTATACATTTTACTGAAAATACTCAAGGAAGTGTAAAGCCCCATACCCAATGGGACATTTTTGCACAGTCGGTCGACGGATTTGTGCTTAAATTGGATGGTTCTACCTCTAGAATTGGCCGACTTCAGCACCTATTCAGATCAAACATGAACATTTCAATATACTAATAATGGGTGATCATAAGAATCAGCTGATTTTAGCACCGATCCATTGACTAACTGTAAAAGTTGCTTGTTGGGTATGGGGCTTATGTCTCAATACCCTTGCTATGTTAAAAACAACAGTCCTGGCCTACTCCTACAATATGTGCATATCATAAATAATGCTGTATGGCACCCTTTAGGTGTCGGACAGAGTGTCAAATAACGCAGAAATATGACCCACATAGAGGCCTATTATCATCAAGCCAATTAGCTGCCTTATAAGTAATGAATGATGGTGCCCCTTGTAGGTTTTCCGAATGCATAATAAGCCATCGCTGAAGCTGGTGCCTAGGGGAGGTCCTAGCTGTGTGTTATATATAAAATCTCACCTAGGAGGAACTTGAACACGAAGGAAAACAAGAGCATAACAAATAACACTGTAACAGTGAAATAACCTGACAGCGCAATAATGTGACACAACATGTTAAGTTTACGATGGATGTCTTACGTGTATTCTTCATATATAGAAGATCGCTCTTTGGATTTTTGAAAAAAAAAAAAATCTTACATAATTATAAGTTCTTCCTTGGATACTCGTTTAACCATGGCAGCTCATCTCGACAAGTCATACGTGTTGATAGGTCATTGCCTGACCTATCAACACTAACTTAATGTGCTCACTATGTCACTGTATGGTCTTTGTGTAAAACAAGATGTCTACATTATGATATTCCTGGATTTAATGAAAAAAGATGTCTACATTATGATATTCCTCGATATAATTGTGATCAATAAATTCTGCACTATGTTGTTTTATCTCATCTTTCCCTTCCTCTAGATCAATGAATAGACAAAGACTCTCCATCCCTAACCTTGCTATACCTCTATGCGCCTCAGAGTAATTCTTTCTTGTCTGACAAAATGAATATGAGTATTAACAAGACAAAGGGTTTTGCAGCATTAATAAGTATGACTTCTTTTCAACTAACGATAAAACTAAACTACTTTGTATATATAATTGATGCAGGGCAGGGCAGGGCAAATTCTGAGTGTGTAGCGTACGAGGCACAGTATGTAGTCTTCCTGACGTAATGGTCAGTGTGCAGGATGCAGGGTGTGGGCGCAAGGTGACGGGTGCAGGTGGTAGGGGAAAGGATGTACAAGTCAGCATGTAGGAGTCAGGGTGCAGAGTGCAGGAATCATGGCGGGAGCACCAGAGGTGGGGATGTGTAACCGACAGGCCTACAGGTAATTGGTGTGACTGCTGGAGCTGTTATCCGGCCTTATCCGGCAGGGTGGGCGGCCTGCCCGTCTCCGATAGGCCGCAGATCCCACCTCCCCCAGGCTGGAGCCCTGGAGAAGCCCAGGAGGAGGTGGGTACAGGAGTGGAGGGTTAACGACAGTCTGAGTGGTACTGGAGGCGATGGTACCGCCGGAGGAAAGCTTGAGGACTTAAAGCTGGGACGCACAGGATTTTGGTGGCCTGCAGAATCGGTCGTGGGACTACTAGTGTAAAGTAGGGAATCTAGATGATAAAGTGCTAGGTATATAAGAAGGTACCAGCTGGGGAATTGAAGGACCTTCAGAACTGAAAAGGGGGCCCACGCATAGACTGTGTGATGAAATGTTGTATTATAAATATAACGTTTCTTTCTTTTTTTGGGGGGGGGGGGGGGGGGGGGGGGGTGGGGGGTGGGGGGGGGGTGTGGGGGGGGGGGGGGGGGGGGGGGGTGGGGGGGGGGGTGGGGGGGGGGGGGGGGGGGGGGGGGGGGCGGGGGAGGTATGTTCTCCCTCAGGATCTGCCCTTCACAAGAGTGACTTATATAATGTTCAGTCAGAAGTCAAGTGCTACACTGAGAGTCTGTTGGAGGAGGAAGAAAAGTAAGAGATTACACTATGGATAATTAAATGTCAATCCATTGTCTATTCTGTTGAACAGGCAATATTGATATACTGAACTAACTGACCAATCCCAACCTAAACCCCATGGCATCCTCACCCCTATGGTATACGCTTGGGCAAATCTCTGAACCTAGTGGATGCTCCAATACAAACATTAAGTTATCATTGTACCTGCAGGTAGGACACGTAAAAACGATTTCTGTCTTATACGTATGTATTATTGTTCGCCATGATAGTTCAACGAACCTAAGTGGGATGCAAACCAACTATAGATTGAAGTTAAAATAATAAACTTTTGGATATGGTCATCTAAATTATTATGCCTGGTTAAAGGACAACTCTAGAAATCCAATATCCAACCAGATCTATTCGTGACAATAATATCACTGTTTTAAAAGAAAAACTATGAAAGATGAGGGCAGAAATGAAAACGGTTGTTATGATCATTCACCAAAGAAATTTTATTTGTTCGGTGATGGGTTGCAATGAAATGAAACGTAAGACATTGCACGAATTGTGTTCTGAGCGAAAAGTACAAATGGATGGAAATCAGAGTACCTTGGAAACTCTCAAAACTATTTGACTCAATTTACTGAATAAACTAGGTTTTGTGTATATATATATATATATTTATATATATATATTATGTGTGTGTGTGTGTGTGTGTGTGTGTGTGTGTGTGTGTGTGAGCCGGGTGCAAGTTCACGTGTGTGACGAGAGTAAACGGTCAAAGATGGATGACTACTAAAAGGAATGGAAAAGATGGATTACAAGGACCACCAAATGAAAGGGCATTTCCAGTCAGAGTTTAAGCTTTGACCATTCACGAATTTACATTTTATCGCCAGCCAGGTCAAGGGTTAGGATTAGGGTCAACCCCTGACAAGCGAATGGATTTAAAATGACGAATGACCTGGTCTCCCCAAACGATTCAAATCCATTTATTTTCCCAGCTTGATGGTAGGGAGGGTCTCTGGACCCAATACCAGGCTAGGGGTTCCAATACCCTACCATCCTCCAGGGTCTAATCTGTTTCAGCAGCATTCACTATTTTTGTGTTTGAAAAGACAGGTGTGGAAAAGTGCGATATGTATGTCTATTTTTGTTTTTCATTATGTCTCAAATATTATAAATGAGTGGATGGGTTTGGATATAGTGAAATATTTCAAAATCAGAGGGTAAATTGGTGTCAGATGTTAATGTTTTTTTTCTTACAAACAAATTCTACGAAAAAAGCCATTCTATATCAAAGTTTGACTGGTTCCAAATGTTTCTAATTCTATAATGTTTGTTTAACACAATACGTGCTACAAATAAAGCCAACATAATCATATTGGGTCAAGAACACTCCAGAAATGAATGTTTACGTTTGAAGATACTAGCATTGAATGTGTAGCGTAGGCCTAATCATCAGAACTTATTTTCACTAAAAGCTGTCGCTATGCGTGTACGTTATCATAAAAAATGGCAATATTTGATTTTCATGCTTTGTTTTCACTGGGAGCTTTCGACCTACAAGTATGATAATAGTTAATAATATAACCTTATTTACTCGACATTAATAATACACAAATACTACATGACATACAAGTTACTGAAAGAGACAATTCTTTGTCCCATTGGCGTAGAGTCCGAGGGCAAACTGTAAGTTCAGAAGGGTGAACAATAGGGAGTTTCAGCAACTTCAACACATCACATAACGTGAACGTACGTTTCTCTTAATTCACTCATTTTGGTCAAACGGGATATGGATATCAACTTCAGCTATGTCATCAATAACTATAGGATGTGGTTTCAGGAATTGGGCACAGTAAGCTCAGATCTTTAATATGAGTTGGACGTTTTAGAATAAGTTAAAGTATGGAGATGGGTTATGGGTGCTAAAACTCCTTAATGATAATCCCAATTAAGATGCAGTAGTAATTGAGAAGTAGCGGTGGGGCTGATAATAATTAATTCCTTCCAGTCTATTATTCTTATTGGGATGGAGGAAATTAATGCAATAACTAGCTCACTAGATTAGGCAAGATAAGTTAATTGGAGATAATTGGACTAATTCAAGTTGGATTTTATTCACTCATTTCATTGGCACTAATGACAATCATTTTGGACCGCGGAATTTTCCACGCCTTGTTCGGCGGTCCAGGTAATTTATAGGAAATGAACAAGTAGAATAGTTCCCCAAAATTGGTGCATTAGGATGAGTGTCCTGGTTCTTTAACCCAATGACTTTTGTTAAAGTAATAATATTTTTATTTGGCAAAAAAATAATACCTTTCTTTCACGGTTTCATAAAGAATGTTTTATGCCCCACTCGTCCTCAAACTTCATAAGACTTAAGCCCCGCATCCACTAAGCAACTTTAACGGCGACAGGCAACCAGCGACTGTTAGAATCGGCTGATTCTAACAGTCGCCTGTAAGTATAGTATATTATATTGGAATGTGCAGGTTTGACCTGAATCGCCAATAAAGTCGGCTGATTTTAACAGCGATCTGTCGGCTGACTCAGGGATAATCGCCTAGTGGGTATGGCCCTTTAGTATCACTCACTTTCAGTTTCTGAGTCATGAATTAGTAGGAAATGTATCTGTGAATCAGCATTATATTCTTTAAAATGGAAAGCATCGAGAGTAAATTGAAAACCTGTTTAGTTATTTGAAAAAAGTTAAATCCATCCCATGCACAAAGCATTGAAGGGAAATTAGAAGAGACAGATAGGTCTCCCTCGCCTTTTGAGAAACGAAAAACTTAGAAATGAAATTATTGTAGTCTTAATGGATAATTAAGTTCGACATAAACAAATTAGGTAAATGCTATAGTAAAACTATACGTTTAATGAAAACACCACTGTTAATACATGTCTAAAGCACACTTTTATCAAGAGGCTGTAATGAATTTAGTGTTTCTTCTAAAGAACAGCTGAATAGTGGAAAGTACATCCAGCGTTTGCAGTCTCATCTTCATCTTTAACGTGCGTGTAATGTGCTGTTGTCGTATTCTTCTTGGCTATGACCATTGTTTAAAACATTATGAATTAAAGTAGTTAACACATTTGTACTTTTGTTTGAAAAGTTTTGCTTGAAAGGTTGAGAATCTGTTGAGAATAAACAAAGATACAGTTCACCCTAACTTTGGGGGAGGGATCCTGACACTCTTCTTTTTTGATTTAGGTAAACATGAATGTCACTCCATTCTCTACAAGAACAGCATTGTGAAGTTAACAATTGTTCCCGGTTCTGTCCCATGTCCATCAGATGATGCCCCCCTCCCCCCACAAAGAAAAAAAAGAAAAGAAATATGTCCGCTGTTTATAAATACTAACACTCATGTCCCCATGTACACATCAGAGGAAGGTAAAGCTTATCCGAGAGCAGATACAGAAATTTGAAAATGGGGTGCAGGGGCAAATACAGTATTGGGGGGTCAGCATAAAGGCTAAGTACTACAACTGCGTGCATTTGCGCATATGCATGCATGCAGCATTGTCCCTCTTTTTGTAGTTTAGGGGTCCCCCAAAGGTGGGGGAGGGGGGGGGGGGTGGGGTTAAGGACCCCCAGTACCCCTGGATCTAAAACACATGTGAGCACACTTGTGCAACGTTTCCCCCCGTCTTAGTCAGGTCCCACCAAAAGGGCAAAGGGGGATCAGGACCCCCTTTGACCCCCTTCCCTGGATCGACCCTTGTTATTCACGTGCAAAATGCTTGGTAACAGAGGGTTGGTTAGAATTTTCCCATGTGCTGACCTCTCTTCTCCACCTCCCCCACCATTTAGAAGTCCTTAGTCCACCTCTGAACAGTTTGCGGTTTTTCCTCAACCTACCGGAAGTTAGTAGTTGACGGATCACCCCGGAAATTACGCACAACGTGAGCCTATCACGACTCCCCCTGGTGTCACTTAAGTAAACAAAATTGGGGAGGGAATTGAGGAGCCCAAGGAACCCCCTGGAACCCCCCGGAACCCCCTACTCCCACCACACCCACTTCTGACTCCCCAAACCAGCTTGTCACGAAACCCTTTCAGTTGACTCTCAATTCGGGAGAGTTCTGTTTCTCGCCACCAGGGCTCACGTTCGCTGCGAGACTTGTGCCACAATCACGCCTTATTTGCATACGGCCTTGACATTGTGCTCTCCACTGCGCGCGCAGCTTCTCCGACAATGACATTACATGACACGTGACCGTGATTGGCCAATCGGCGAGCGGCTTACATCCGACGTCACCAGATACCTGGACAAACGCGCCGATTGGCTGAGCTGGATCACGTGACCAAGGCGGTGACGTGACGTAGCTATGTGAGTTGTGGACACTGGTTGCCCGTGTGTGTTGGACCTGGGGTAGATTTCCTGTTTGAGACCAGCGAAATTCGCCACCACTAACTTGGGGCTTAAATAAAATTGAGTTCGCTGTCCCCTGGCCAAAGTTAAACATGTGCAGAGATAGGTGTTTAAATTAGTTTTTAACCATTTCTACTCAATGCTCTGTCTTGGGTTTTGATTAACAAGTTCTTTACATTGGAACAATTTAAACATGCCCCCATTTCAGTACTTGATGGGTCTATGTAAATCTTGATTACAGGTTACATGCGCGGATTTAGGGGGGGGGGGGGGGGGGGAGGAGGGCGGAGGGCGTGCCAGGCGTGCGCTCCCCCTTTATTGGGCAAAATTTGAATTTTTTTTTATGTAAAACTCCTGCTCCTAGGGGGTCCAGGTGAACATTTTCCAATAGCACGCCCCCCTTTTTGAAAATCCTGGATCCGCCCCTGGGTTATCATATTGAACAGGATTATGAGTCCTTTGATAATTTATTATTTAAATTGATAAGAAAATACCCCGGGGCAGAGGTTATCTACGACGTTTAAAACTAGATTGAGCCATATCTTTAAGGTGTCTCTTGCTGTAGGCCTAACATTAATCAGGAAACCGAAATGGACTGCATATCCAAAGCAATATATTGTGATGAATGCCTATTCATCCGATATGTAAAGAGACCATAGTGAGAAAAGTAAGGTAATATGACAAAAGTATATATGTTAATAAAGGAACGAAAGTGTAAAGGAACGAAAAGTGTAAAAGCCCGAAAAAGAGGCCCGAAAATGTAAAAAGGAACGAAAGTGTAAAGGAACGAAAGTATAAAGGACCGAAACCCGAAAGGTCCCGAGAAATGTAAACCGGAAGTGATATGTAAACCGGAAGCGATAATGTAAACCGGAAGTGACGTCAATTGTAACCACGTGACCAAAAGCAGCCAATCAGGGCTAACCTCTAGAGTATATAAAGGGGTGGTGAGGCCCGAATAAACGAGTTCTTTCACAGTTCTCCTTGTGTCCACACGTGTCTTCTTCCCTTAAACAACCGCTGAGATGAGCTGATACGAGTTAATTAACTACAAGTTCGAGTGAAATAGTAGAAGTTCGAGGTAATTAGGCAAAATTTAGGACAGGGGCCCGAAGGCCCGAGGAACGGAAGTGAGGCCCGGAGGACCGAAGTAGGGCACGAAGGCCCGGAACGGGCCCGGATGGAGTCCCGGAAACGCAGGCCCGGAATGGCACGAAGGCCCGAAACCCGGCCCAGAGACCCGGAATCAAGGGGAACGACGGCGCGACTGGCTCGGCCCCACGCTACCAAACAATAGGCGACTGTCGGCCCGACAACCCCGTGGACCGGAACCCGGGGTGGATCGCCCTATCGAAGTGAATACCGGCATTGGAGATAGCGAGACGATCCCCGACTCCTCCCTACCCCTACAATATTTTCCCTTCCCCGCAGTCCTCCGTACGACACCGAGCACCGATTCCCGACCGACTCGCTCAAACCCCCTCGTATGCGAGGCACGACTCTAAAAACATCACATCTCGGTTTCTTGCCCGTATTCTCCGTCCGTCCGAGACCCGAAACAATTCCCACGTCCCTCTGCTGTAGGACTCGGAAACCCCGACCTACCAGGGAACGTCACAATATAATGGAAGGCCTCAAACTCTGTAGGTCCTTTGAACTATAGTCATTATTAAAATGATCTGAAAGCTGCAGTCTCGTCCGTTTGTTGTAGGCTAACATACGCCCATGTTTAGCCTAATGACGCAGCAGCCGGCTACGTGTTTTTCGACAATTTGAACGTAATTCGGCGACGTCATTGGTCACGTTGGGAATTTGGCGCTGACATAAGGGAGTTACAACATATCAAATAAGGATGCCCCGAAGGACGGGAACGCGGCTCTAACTGTGACAATATTTGTTTTTGATTACGTTTACCTGAAACAGTCATTATATATGACAAAAGTTTAATGCATCTAGTCTATGATATAGCAGTTCTTGCCTTAACTTAATAAAATATACCATATAGTCTCTACCAAAGTGTAAAAAAAGTTATCAATATACCCGCCTGTATGCTCTCCACGGTCCACCAACCAAACAGGGGCGGAGAGAGGTTACTGGAGGAACCACCGGGGCGTGACGAGACGCCCTTATCACCAGGAGGACAGCAGGACGGGACTGTCACAGGCACTTCGTCATGCTTGACTGAACAGCCCCAAACAACCCCCAGAAATATTGGACCTCCAGGGAGGAGGAGCAATTATCTCAATGACCTCGAAAGGACCTTTTTAAGAAAAGCACAAATATCCGAAGTAGGTTGAATTCAGACAGGATTGTTTTGTAAACATTGTTTTGATTTTGCAGAGCCTATTGGGGGAATTTGAATAACTTTTTTGAGATTGCTCCTCGTGTTCTTCTGGCGAGAAACGATCGTTTTGAAATTAAATTGAATTTAGATTTTGGCTCAGTCGAAAAAGAAAAGTGTTCGTTTAATGATGGAAATGCCTATTGCGTCTGCAAACTAGGACACTGATTGATGATTTTAACAAGAGAAAATACTGTAGATGTGCAGGGGTTGATACATGATATGCGAATTGGGGGCTCAGAAAATATATGTACTAAAACGGCAGGCATTTACGCCCCAGCACACATATTTTTCTTGTCTTTTTTTCAAGTTTAGTTCAGGCCTTACATCCCTGTCCCCCTGGATCCTCCCAAGGATGTGGGTCAGGTTGATAACTACTGATAACAACCTACTTCCTCCAGGGTTGAACCTCCCTCGGCTATAAGATAAAGAGATTAGTGGTTCAAGCATTCTAATGATTTAATCCTAGGCCTGAGAAGAGAAATTACATTTGAGTTTTAAAATACATTATTTATTGATGCAGGATCTTAAAGTGAGGGTATCGTCCGTGAGTTGTGAGGGTTAAGGTCTCCACCCCTAAGCCTAAAGACGTCGCGGCCAGCGACGTGTTCTGCGACGTTAGAGCGTAATCCGGTGATGCGATTGGTCACATCCCGTATTTGGCGCGACCGTACAGGAGTTACAACATAGCAAGTTATGTCCATCTCATGGACGATACCCTCGCTTTAAACTTGTCATTCAAGGTGAGGCAAAGCAGTGTTAAAATTCTAAGTTGAACAATGAGTTTTGATGATCATAAATGCCAGTGACACAGTATCACACGTCACGTTTAGCGCTAATGTATTATTCACAATGATATATGCAAATTAGGACAGGTTTTCGCATATATGAATCTGCTTATTCATTCTATTATTGATATAGTCAATATACACCATGCTCAAGATTAATTGAATGTGAGTAGCAAAGAAAAGAAATGCTAGTCTTAATTATGCATGGGCTACTTGATTATGCATGAGCTATAAGCCTACCGATTCATGTATATGAGAAGATCAGTGTATATTGTTTGTAAGATTCACCTTTTGTCCTTATCAGCTTATATGCAGACTGACAAATGAATGTTCGACATTTTAGTAGATTCTCCCCACACTTGCATATTTATGACTATAGATTTGATATACGGCATGCAATGCAAATTATACGTCGCATAATAATGTTGTGGACCAGGGGAGGTTACCGACGGCATGTGCCTAGAAAAATGTCATATATACGTGAAAATCAGTAAAAGTAGGAGGATGTAGTAATTGGAACTCATCAAAATCAGTGCAGACTGGGAAGAAGGGGTCTTATATAGGATGCAAACCAGGATAGGCTTATCTGACTGTCAGTAGGGGCAGAATTGCTACAAGATGATAGTGAATCCCTAAACCAGACAGAGAAGTATCCTCCAAATGATATTATGTTGCTGTCTAGGATCAAGAAGGAAAGAGTTTGTTGGTTTGAATTACCAGACTCCAGTAGCTTTGGGCACCTCATCCACATGTTCTCTTCTTCTCTAACAAGAAATTCTCTAAACCTCTCTTCTTAATTATCAAGAAATTTTCTTTTTCTAAGAGAAAGACGATGAGAATTCTTTCTTTTCCGAGAACAGAGAAGGAGAACTCTTTCTCCATGAAAGTGGAGAATTTGAGCTTCTTTAAGTGAAAGGAATTCTCATTCTCTACCAGAGAACGAGGAATTCACTGGCATCGCTCTTCAAGAAGAAAACACTCTGAGGTTTTCTTCTAGGAGAAGAAGAGAACGTGTGGATAAGGTGCTTCGGAGCACTGGTCTCCACCTTTGTTTGTTCCTGCAGGGTTATCAGATCCATGAAGAGATACTAAGTAGATACTGACGGGGGCGTGATCCGGAGTGCTGGATTTCTGTCGGGGGGTTTAGTTCGCCGAGTGTCCGCTAGAGGGCCGTCAGGCCCGAGAGCGGACACTCGGCGAACTAAACCCCGAGACAAAATCCAGCACGCAGGACCACGACCAAGGTCAGTATCGAATTTATTTCACCCCCTAACACTTTATTGTACATTGAGCATTATTGTGCGATAATTGTGCGTTGGATGGGGGTTATTGTGCGAATTGTCGTCTGCTGCAGTCCTCAATGCGATGTGTGGGAGCATTCTGTCCCGGCTCTCGCTTGGGCCGCGCAATTCAGGGGCCCTCAGGGAGAATGCCTGTGGTTGGGAGCGCGGACTTGGGAGTAAGCACCTCGACCATTCTGTCTCTGCTCATGCCAGAACCGCGCGCTGTACGGGGGGCCTCAGGGAGAATGCTTTGAAGCAGCCTGGATCGCCCGGGCGTGACGTCACGCCCGGGCGATACAAACCTTGTATTGCCCGGGCCGGTGGGCAGGTGTTCTTCAGTGTTAAAAGATAGGCGACTTTGTATCGGGGGTGAAATAAAGCCCTAGCCGCCCCCCTACGCATTAACAGAAGCCTGCGTTATTTTATACGTAGTATTGTATAGGCGGGGCACCACATACAATTGGCCTCATATAGACCTATGATAACCTTCAGGTAACCCTGACATCATAACATCAGTAGGATTGAGACTGAATCACCAACCTTCAGATTTCTAATTATTATCCCATACTCTACCACTGCATCATTAAACTTGCCCTCATTTGGAAGGAGATATCTTACTGACTATAATTATTTAAAGGATTGAGCCACAACTATTCAGCAAAGGGGTTACCTTGTCAAAGAGTGCGCCAAGTACAATATATGATTTGATAATTCTGTCGACATACCTTACAAACAAGGCAAAAGTTTGACTTTTCTTTTATTTTAATCATACAAATAATAGACAACATAGGGTTGGTTGCATGACGCTATATGATTCCTTGAAAGAAAGGTTATCTATCCTGAAAAAAATGTTATTTTAATATAAGATTGTTAAGCTATATACTGGTCTGAAGAAGTCGCCCTTTTTCCCTACACAAAATTCTAGGTAAGTCGCAGCCCTAGGCTGTGCCACCACCACAACCACCCACCCACCAGGCCATAGTGGTCCCCAGATATTGGCTGACACAGCAAGACTGGATGATTAATTCGTTTCTGTCTCGGCCAATAGGTGCCAAGTCGGCTTGCTAATATTTGCACTTCTCGTTAATCAGTGGGAAATAGTTGTCATGTCGGCACAGGCTGGGTGCCATGACAGACGCGGGGTGGCCGTCATGACGGATGGCGACGGATGGGGGAAGAGCTGAGAGAGTTTAGTTTGTTTTGATGTATGTGTGAGTGGTGTTGATAGGGGAAAGGGTAGAGAGGTAAGAGGGAATGGTGAATGGTATTATTATGTAGGAGGATGGATGTAAGGGTGGATCATGTATAGGCCTATGTATAGTGCTGGAAAGTGGGGAATCTTATTTATATGAATGGATAGTTATTTTCCACCTATAGCTAGGTATCATTTCATGAGACGAAAGGAACCCTATTATGCCATTTAACACAGAGATAATCTTGTTAATCACTGTTGTATATATCTTGCTATGAACATCCATCAGAATATTATATTGCTCATCTAAATGAAACCTCTCTTTAGTCAAAAAGTAGCCTAACAACAGTTGGTAAAACAACCTTGGTGGTGCGAATTATGATTTATCACCTGCATAGCCGACGAGCGGTGTGTATTGAACGCAGGTCGTTTTGCCAGGCCATACACATTGCTCTACATTCTCAGTGTTTTCTAAACAATTTGATGTTCGTTTGTGTGATAAGATAAAGAAGAACCTTTAGGGTCATCCTCGGGCGGCTGTACGACCCATGGGCTTTGCCCTCGATAAGAAACGATCCCCTATTGGACATACGGCCTTCCTTGGATGCCCCCCGCAGTTCTTCTTATTATAATTTATAATAGTGTCCAATCTCACACCGTCTTGCTAAACTCTTCAAGGTTGATAAACTCTTCAAGGTATAGCTGTTTGAATCATGATAAAGAATAAAAGTAATTCCTATATCCACCAAGCAGCTGACAGTCCTGCTATCATGCTGTGCTAATTCCAATATACCCCCACTTCCCCAATATACCCCTACTTTCCCAATTGCGCACCGGATTGGCCTATTGCAAATGGCTCAGGAATTGGCCAATGGGAAATGTCCTTTCATTCGGCCAAGGCGAGAGCTGGTAATAGGGCTTTGTGACTGGGAGGTTCAACTTCCTGCCGCAGCGCGGCGCCACTGGTGACCCCTCATTTCCGGCGGCCATTTTCCTGCCCAGCTGGGATAGGCTTAGTAGGCAGAGTCTTGTTACTCTGGTCCCCACGCCAGCCGCTTTAAGCTTTGGCTCTGGTAGGCGGTAACGGCGGTAATGGCGGTGCGCTAATCTCGAGGTTAAATTGCCTAGCCTCTGGTGTGATAATCTGAAAACTATACTGTTATTATCATCATTTCAGTTGGCCATTAATTTTTAATATGTTAATATGACTACGATTTTATGGAGGAATGCAGTTCTTAAAAGGAGAAATCTCTCAAATCTATTGAATGAACACACATAGCCTCTTCGCGCATGCAAATGAGGTCACGTGATCCCGACCCGCGGCAGTGGAGCAGTGCACTGTCCGGTGGGGTAACAGGTCCTAAGGTCCCGTCGCACATAGGTCCCCGTCCTAGGGTCCCGTTGGGAGTGTTCCCCTGGTTGTCTAGGGGGTCTCCCGTTGCATTTTCGCGCTACTACCGACCCCAGTCCTTAGGTTCATCGGGTGGTCTTACCGTTGTAGGAAAGAGTTTGTTTGGCAAATAGGCCTACATGAAAATGGGGACCTATACGCGACGGGACCTACGGACTTGAAATCTCAGGTGGTAGTCTGGTCCCTCTGACCCGCAGTGAGTGACGCAGTGAGCGTGAGTGACGCGTCCACGCGATTTTTTTAGTTTATAACATCTAATAACATTGAATAATGAAAAGAATGATAGTTTCTTATATCCACGATTAGCGATTGATATCATGTCTGGCTAAAATAACACACATGGTACATGGCTTATTGTAAAGCCCTGTGACGTATAGGCCTATTAACAAACCCATGGTGGTAGCATGTTTCAAATAAATAGGCCTTAACGGGTGATTTTAAAGATCTTGACATTTAAAGACATTTTCTTGAGAAAAATGATGGGTCCAATTGGAAACATACTGGCCTAATTTCCCATAGGTTTTGTATCATTTCACACAGGAAATGCCTATTTAATAACAATCCAGACTGCGACATTGGCATTATCTTCCACTGGCCCGGCATCACATGAGCCTTCAAAATATACTAAATTATACCACCCTCAAAGTCGCACAACCTGTCAAGTAACATCAGAAACCACCCTCAAAGTCGCACAGCCTCTCACTCCAAACCTGTCAAGTAACATCAGAAATCACCCTCAAAGTCGCACAGCCTCTCCCCTCAACCTGTAAAGTAACTTCAGAAACCACCCTCAAAGTCGCACAGCCTCTCATCCCAAACCAAAAAATATGCTTTGATGTCTATATAATTTGCAAACATGGTGGAACCCTTAAAAGTTCATAATTCATTAAATTATGAACATAAGATCGATTTTCCAAGCAAAATTGTTATCTATATAACAAAAATATTATAGATAAAGTTGTAACCGATACATGATCATTTTCATACCAGAAACGTAGGATTAATCACTTCTTTTGGAAAATTGACCCCTGCGTGAAAACTGAATACACAAAATGAGGTAGTTGTCAGTTTGGGCGCATTTTTCACTTATATTTTCCCGGAATTTCCGTTTTTACATCAAAATATATGTAGGCCTAATGTCTTAAAAAGTGCACCATATACCATGAAGAGGCATTCTTGGACATATATTAACTCAAGAATCAATCCATATTACGTTTTGACTTTTGTTTCAGAGAAGTTTAATTCTTCTGTCACCGTCTGAAGATGCACAAAAATGCGCATTTTTTTATATCTACTACACACCTGTTCTTGTTTAAAGTTTTCTGGGACCACATAATATCCATGACATCCATTCTATTGATCATATGGATAGCCAATGGGTATTTAATGGACGGATATTAATGGAAAACGTTGTTCTGTAGTGCCCTATATAATTTTTTTCTGATTTCCAATAACTGATATATTTTCTACATAAAAAACGTTTTAATGCGCGAAAATAGGCTACAGTGCGCGAAAACTGGCTACAGAGACCTCAGAAGAAATAAAGTGAAAATATTTCCAGATTAGAATTTTTTTCCATGATAATTTCCGGGGAACTTTTATCAACTAGATAACTTACAGAAAGGATAAATAATATCATTTTTTATCAAAATTTCTCAACATTTCATTAATTTCCATTGTTAATGCGCGAAAACTGGCAACTCTACTCTAGTTTTTCCAGGGGTTTTGTCGGCAAATTTGGTCAAAATAAGCCTGCAGGTGCTCAAAATACTATAAATCAGCCATCCGTGGTAGGTTAATTCTTCAGTTTTTGCGAACTTGGTGCCTATTTTCGTGCATTTTGGCGTTAGTTTTCGCGTAATTAATTATATTTTTAGTGTATAATGAGTAAAATATCTAATAGATCTATCCCCCAAAACCATGCCAAAATCCAATAAAGTATGGGACTGGCTTCGCTGGATGGGTAAAAAGGCTAATCCCCCACTGCAATGGTGCCGTTGCAACGCACATCTCAAGGCCGGTCAGGTTGAGGCTAGCAGTGGCAATTTCAGCAGCCACGGTGAAGGAGTGTAGAGTCTTGTCAGCAGATGATGCCACCACCTTAAGTCTATATTCCACTAGGCGAGTATAACCGATAATTGTATTAATTTACTACTTTATCCAATAATATAGCAGAAGACGCTTATACATCCTGCATATAATTGATTTTGAAAGAAAATTAAAGCTCTTTTCTATTGATATAATAGCAGGTCTATGGCTGCCGATTTTGAAATCGGAAATAACATCGGCCAGTTGAATAGAGCCTTAAGATAGATCAGGGAGCTCTGAATAAGTTATGCTTAGGCCCACAATTGCAAGTGTGGGAGTCCAATATTTCAATGAACATGTAATATTCCTCCGGCCTATTAATGCCTCCATTGAATGTTATTGTTTATACATTCACAATTTTGTGTAGAGCCGTTAAAGACAAATACTCTTCTATGTTCACCTTCCGAAGTACATGTATTTTATTCACATTAATGAAAATATACAGCTTTAAATATGTTTGGGCATATACATCCATAGACACCTTAGACGCGAATAATTCAACATAATAATTATGTTTGCTCGGTATAACCACACTAGAAAATGTCATATCTGAATCCTTAGTACATGGGATATCAAGGTTGATGTTCACAACTTGATATCACTATAATTATGGCAACTACCTAAACGATATATTATAGTAAAACAAAATTTGAAAATGCTTTTACTTTCACTTCGATTCATCTTTGCTCATTCTACATCTTATACCTCAGTTACATCGAACACAGTGCCTCCCCTTCCTCCCTACATCCCCATGGGGACAGTACCATTTACCCAGAACCAATCGATTGACCTTCCGTGTGGGCACAATTAAAGCCCAGCGCCCTGGAGGAGGGGAGTGGGGGTGGCCAGCTCCTGGAACAGCCTGACAGGGTGCGACCTGCCCTGCTGTCACTGTCACTGTCACTGTCACTGACAGTGCAGAGATCCTATCAGTAGGCCTGTCTGCTCCTCCAGGGTCTGGGGCTGGGGGTGGTTGGGGCCTGTGTTTGGATTAGAGCTACTGTTTGGGTCGGTTTGGATTATTGAAATGCTCGTGGGCTAGTTTTTCTACTACTCAGAGAAGTGATCTTGAATTTGCTGATGTTTGGAGGAACAGTATATCATCGGGGACATCGTATTCATTGACAATTTGGTTAATAATACTGTTCCAGTATTAGGTAGAAAGGTCAATAAAAACTGTCCCGACCCCTGGTGTATTCTATGCATTTAGATAAAACTAATGTCGATTAATACAATACAAATCGTCTCTCCGATCGAACTCTACCCCATCTAATCTCTGCGGTGATAATCGAATAATTGGTACAATACTAATTGGTATCATTAGTATATATCACGAGATGGTAACCAGATGTAGTCTTTGTTAATTTATCAGGTGTGTATGAATGGTGTGTGTATGAATGGTCAAAGGCCATGAAGGTAAACATGTAATTGGTGGCTTAAGATCAGACATGATTAAGAAAAAAAACGCTTATTTAAAAGAGTAAAGGCACAGCACACGGGAAAGTGGACTCCTCAGCATTGGATACCAATTCTAAGGGGGATGGGTAATAAGCCTATCCCAGTATACATCATCAAATTTTACCATGAAATTTCATAGGAATTTCTTTCTGATATAATCCCCAAAGATAGAAGTGTAAAACAAAATGAACCATGGTGGTTTGGTTGACAAATTGCTCCTAAATTTGTAAAATACAGCTTTATATATTGGCCTTTTCCCCATAGGAACCAATGTTAAAGCCTGTCGGCCAAACCTATAATTTCAGTAATCCATTCTCTTGGAGGCAAGGATAGCTTATAAGCTGAATTTGTCCAAACAATGTCCAACCCTGGGATATAGCTAATGTGGGATGGGCTTATTCTAGAGGGGGTGGATATCTTTAATATCACAATTTTATAAGGCTATCATCTCTCATATCAAACTCCCAATAAGTAGCATACACCCACAAGGAACCCTTCTGACAGCCCCAAGGGTCCAAAGAAGGGATACAAGGACTAGCGGCAAGTGGCGACTAACGGAAATCAATACAGGTAGTTATTGGCTGTCTAATTTGGTTAGACAGCCTGTGGGGGTATGAGGTGTTTGGGGAACTTATACAAGGGTAGAGGGAAGGATGGGTGTCAAGGGGGTATTCCACTACACGATATCACCTACGATATGACCGCAATACGGCTGTGATATGATCATATCGTAGTTAAGTCATGGACCCCTACGATATAACTGATGTCGCATTAGTGTAATAGGGTATGTTGCAGTTGCTACGACTTTAAAGTCGTGTGATATTATTTTTATCGCAGTCAAGTTGTGGGGTAAATTGTTGTAGGCTTTATCTCAGGCTATGACTTTTATTCAACATGTTTAATAATGTCGTAGGGGAAAAGTTTAAATTTATTGAATTGCAGGCCATGTCGCAGAATATATCGTAGGGTATATCGTAGGGAATATCATAGGAAATATCGTAGGGAATATCGTAGGGAATAGAACTTCCCATTAATAAAAGCCTGGGAATGTCGTAGCTAGTGTAATACCCTAAATGATGTGATTATGCTACAATATTGCTGCGATATACATGTACAAGGTTAGACAGGCTGGCGCCTCCTCCTGTCATACCAGCTACTGATATTGTGCGATAGGGTTCTCATATCGTAAGGAGTTCATATCGTGTAGTGGAATACCCCCTTCAAGGGGAGACCGGCTGGGAGGCTGAGACGTGACGGGACTAGGGCGAGGGGACGCCGGTAAAGGAGCCCTGACCGGTCTCTTTGTATCCTTGTGGTTGGGCTGAACCCAAAAATGTGATTAGTAGTATAGGGAAAAGGGGGTTATTCCCAGGGTGTTGTAAAGAGGGTGGTTTGGTCTGTAGGGATTGTGTGAAGGGTGGGTTTTGGGTTTGGTTTGGGTTTAAAGCTATTCGGTCAAAC
Organism: Lepidonotus clava; assembly: GCA_936440205.1. NCBI lineage: Eukaryota > Metazoa > Annelida > Polychaeta > Phyllodocida > Polynoidae > Lepidonotus > Lepidonotus clava. The sequence continues at coordinate 16,611,187 of OW387138.1, forward strand.
AATATGATAAGTATGTTAGATTGTGTTTAGGGGCACCAAACAGAATGTACCTGAGTAGAAAAATACTGGAAACTAACTTGTATTATATGTGTAGAGCCTATAAGTAAAATATGCATGAAAATTCCAAAAACCTCATCATGATTCCAGATGTCTCTTTATTTGATTCTGAATTAGGATTATTTTCGCTTTAAGTCAATATTCCTCCAATGTCACAAAGAAAGAGAATCCAAACTTGGTTGGTTAATAGAATGATGTACGTGGGCAGGGTGTCTATATTTGCATGATTATATATTCGATGATATCATAGATTAATACAGTCCCCAACAAACCTCAATCAAACCAAAACGTGTTTAATCAAACAATCAATCAGTCCAAAATGCCTGATCACTGATATGACTTTAACCCTATATCAAAGTGATAGTTGAAATGACTAGACAGACAAAATATTGCCCACAAATCTACTTGTCACATATATTTGTAACTTTTGCAATTAAGCGGCATCCCCACTTGGGCGGCAAAGATTGTAGTCCCCCAGCGATTAGTGTTAACCCTTTCCAACCACAGCGACCAATAAAGAAATCAAGCTCTAGTCGCCAATGGAAGAAAGGGTTAACACAAATCGCCGAGGGATTAAAATCTTATTCACCCAAGTGGGGACGCTGCTTTAGTTATGAATTAGCTAAAACCTCATTGTTATTCCTATGTATATACAACTGGTTCACACTGAAGGCTCTGTACCACTGAGATGATAGGTGGCAGGGTTGTCAGGGCAAACGCTATCAGGTGGAAGTATGCCTCTCACTCGGTTAACTCCCTTCATCCAGAGCCACCAGGGGAGTCCCCCTGACAGGGGTCAATGGAGGGTATCAGCGTGACGTCATCTAGGGAATAACCCCATGATCCATACACCATTTGAAGAGTTAAGACTTCAAAAACGGCCTGTATTTGGCTTCCTTTGTTATGTTGTTTCAAAAGGGGTCAGTATTTGACTTCTTTTGTTTTGCTGCTTTAATCTTTCACTTGTTAACATTGCTTGACATCAGTGGAAAAGTTCTGACGTTTCGCCTTTAAACTGACAAGCGATCTTTAACCTTGGCCGTCCATTAAGAAATATTGAAATGCCTCAAGAGTTATGTATTGAAAAGTATGAGACTGCTGTTCTAAGTATAATAAATATCTATTAACTTCTACTAAGGTAGAATAATATCATTTATGGCAAGCAATAATTTTGGTCAGAAATATTAAATCTAATCGGCGATAGTTTCGGTATTTTTGGGCATCACATATTAACCATGCCTAACTCAAAGTCTAGAATCTTCCCATTTTGATCACGTTTTCCTCTTAAAAATCCAGCTTCAGCTAATCAGGGAAGAGCAGAGGGCATTTTATCTACCCAGCCCAGGCACTTGTGAGTGGGCCCCACTATTGGTTAATCAGTGTCCCATTCTCCCCTGACACACCCCGACTGAGAAGGTGTCCCTGCTAAAACCCTGCCAAGCCTGCAGAGTCCACAGAGGATGGCCTTAGCCAACACTAGCGAGCCACCGCTGGCCTCTTGGTAATTGATTCTGTTAGATCCACTTGTAGTCGCCTGTGGTGCCAGAATAGTGAACAGTGTCTCGGCCACACACACTTGCCCGACTCCCCAGACGGTGGGCAACATTTGTTTTACTGAATAATTGATAGGAAGTGGCTCCCTGGACGAAGAGAGAGGCTGGGGGTCGTAATGGAAATTGAATAGAAGTACACTTCCTTGGGAGTGGAGTGGAGACCAAGTTGCCCACTGACTTTCAAATTGTTGGGATTCTTTCATGTGTTGGTGTGGGTTGCTACTGTCTGGACCTTTTCTGTAGTCTGGTTTCTTTCTGGGCTTATGCATACATGTACTGGGCAATTAGTGAGGTCTGCATATAGAATGTTAGGGCTGAAAACCCCATGCCTGTTTCCCCTTTTGTACCATATATTTATTTTGTTCCTCTTTTCTACATTGTAACACAAGGGTTAGGTCTTTCAGACTCTATTTGTCCACCTTGTGAAATTACCATCACTGTTTAAATCAGCTGAATGACATTAATCTCTGCACTCATTTTTTTATGTGTGTTAATTAGATATAATGATCAAAAGTGTTGATACCTCCCAAGACAAGTCCCTCCTTGTGTTTAACTGACTTATCTCTGAGTCAGAACATGTATGTACCATTCAGCTAGTTTATCGCTTCTAAGGCTCAAAACAGCCACATTACTATCACACCACTAGCTGGGGCTTTATCTGAATCCCCCCTTACTTTCTGCCCTGTTAAACATGCCTTGTCCCTTGTTGAGGAGATTCATATATATGCAGTGCTGTGTGGGTATTGGATGATGGATGGATGAAAACCCTCTTAGGCAATGTAGAGAGAGACGAACAAATAATGGATATGGACTTTACAGTCTACTTCAGTTTCTGAAAGGAAGTCCTTAAGGATAGACAACACCTCTCAGGGCATCATTTGCGGTATTTCAAATTGCGCTGTATCTAAAAGTGGCACAATTATGTGGTATATATCAAAATATGTAACTTATTTTTTTCTATCTTTTGATATAAAGTATTTTGTCATAACTTCATGATTAAAGAATGTGAGGGTAAAAAACTGATTTTTTCAATTTTATTTTTTGAACATGGATATCTCATTAACCACTTGAGATATCACTTCAAAATTTGGACTGCATGTTGAAAACGTTGCTATGAAGGGAAGCGTGTCTCAGATTATTGATTTAGGTCCTAGTTTTTGTTTTATGTCCAAAAACGGGAAAGTTTTAATGAATTTTTTCTATATTATTTTCTAGATTTCATAAAACAAAAACTAGGACCTAAATAAAAAATCTGAGACACGCTTCCCTGCAAGTGAATGTTGTTTATTTGCTGTGAAAATTTCATATCTTTCTATCAAATACTAAGGGAGATATCAATGTTCAAAAAATAAAAGTAAAAAATGTGTTTTTTGTATTCCCGGCATGCTCATGTGGGCATATGTCTACACATTACAACATGAGTTATATGGGTAGAGAGGGTTATCAAAGGGGTATTAATTTTTAATGATATAAGATTCATGATTATACTGTACACCTTCTATAATATTTGCCTTTCTAAAGGGAGCCCGGCGATTTGGCCGCTGAGAGGTGTTGTCTATCCTTAAGCCATGACAGCATCATTTACATACAGGATCCTGTATGTTTTCATTCACGCCAATGCATAATTTTCCTTGTTTTACACGATAAAGCTATAGTGTACCACCAATATTTCCTGCTCAGCTCAAATTCAACCAATTTTTCATTTGTAACCTTTTTTTTGGTCAAATGACAAACAATTAAACTATGTTGACCAAATATTTGATAAAGGAATACAATTTCTGAGTACCAGGGATGTAAAATAACAATGATATAATCATGCATTGAATAGTGTTGATGAGAAATACACCCTGATTTATTTTCAAAATTATTCTGTTATGTATAAATCTTGGATTGCAGCAAAGGCCTTGTTTCCTTTAGAGTGTTTAGTAGAAGATGTGCAGAAAATCACCATTTAGCTTTACAGTAACATGAGTATTTTCTTTAGTGGGCATCTAGAGAAACTCTTCACAAAAACCCATCTTTTCTGCAACCTCCTTCTACCAACCCATTCCATGGGCTGTACCATCCACCACATGATATAACACCTCAGCCCTGCCTTCCCTGCATATGTCTGGCAGCATTTAGAGATGATGAATCACTTTTTTAATACCGGACAACAAGTCCAAGCCGAGTCTTCGATCGATCGCCAGCAGACTTGGCCACACATGGCGTAACGGACACGTATGATGTATTGCAATCTCACTCATGAACTCATATCGTTTATCTTTCACCATTCCCCTACAAGGCAATTCCACGAATCAATAAAACTTCCCCTCCTCTGCAGAAACATGCTTAAATGTGTGCCTTTATATATATATATATATATACTTCAACCAATTGCTCATAACTCATCCATCATAGGGGTATCAGCATATTGGGCTGCTCACTCACTTGGTCGCACTCTACGGCCACTACAGTTAGAAACTGGGTTTTTATGGCATATGATAAAATGTATATTGCTCCTTTGCTAGTAGACCAAGAGGCTGTTATGTGAACTGTGGTTATGATTAATTTCTTTCACAGTGATGTTCAGTGATATCAGTTTCCAAATATTGGTTTCAGAGTTTGTGTTCATATTGTAGGTCGTGTTCAAAAGTGACAATCATTTGGAAACTAATAAAATGCACACAACCATTTTGAATTCCTAGTTCAAATAACATTACATTTTGGCACAATGTCCACACTTACTCCTTAGATATTCACACAAATCCACAAAAAACATGAAACAATTGTGACTTTAATCTGAAGTGAGACACTTTTTACTGTGGCCTCATCCATGACAAATCCTTTCTGAATAACAATAATCCTTTTGGACAAATGTCTTTCTTTCTGACCTTGCCCTAATGGACCCATTTGCACATGCGCAAGCCCCGGTGAATTCTCCAGGCGAGACCGAGTTGTCAGCTTATGATCATGAACATTTCCCAGCATGCTCTTTTGGTCAGCCATTGCTTCCCAGGACCACCTGCGTCCCCCAGTCTCCAAGATAAGACGTTTCTCTGCTACACCCTGCTCTGGTTTTGACTTGGTCAGCACTATTGGCCCAAATTATATGAAGACTATATTTCATATACCAATTGTGTTCCCTTATTCACTTACAATATTGGAAGGAATCGCTATCACTACCATGTCAGTATTGCGAAAGAAGTTATGAAAGTGATTGCTGTTGGTTCACATTAAAACATCAGCTGTTGGTAGATTTCTTTTTCAACGTGTTGCCAATTTTAATGGCGATGCCTACAATTATGTAGCACAAACAATAAAAGCATGTCAGCAGGAAATCACTATCATTCTTTCAGCGAGTACAATACAGGCTCTAAACACAAAACCCCAAGCATTATATTAACTTCAGGTTTGCTCTCATGCTAAACATTATAAAATCCTGAATCGTAGCTCTACGACAGAGAGTGACAGAAGATTACATTGTTTTAGGCACATAATTAAATAACTCATTTTTAAGAGATTCATAAATCAGCAGTATGGTTTTCTGTTCTGCTACCCTGTCCATTGGATCTGCATACGTAATTGTAATTAATTCATGAGTAACTTACCAACTGAGTAATAAGCATAAACACCACCACTGTATTATACAATGTCCAAAGCCTCTTCCATAATACGAATTCCAAGCTCGACTCAGTCTGTTAAAGCATTTTCTTGGAAAGTCCTCATCTTTCAGTTCATCGAAAGACACATAGGCTATAGCTAGTCCCACTGAGCCATTACGGTTAATAAAAACAGTGCTTGCATACAGAGAAGGTCAGAGCGTCCTACAAGAGACCATTAGTAGCTTCGTGAAGGAAAGAGGCTTACTTTAAATGAGTGCCATACTCACATACAGCGAATATATATATATATATATATATATATACATATATACACTACATACATGTATATATATATATATATATATAATTGTGACAGTTTCTGGGATTTCCAGCCTTATGGAAATGCCTATTCATGGCTCTAGAGCCTTTATTTAGCTTAGAAATCATAAAAATAAGAATAATGAGCTAAATTCATGCTATAAATGAAATTTTTCATAGTTTTCATTTCTGGTGAAAAAAAATTGATTTTTTTGCATTTTGTTGCCATGGTAACCGAAATGTTGAAGTAACGTCTGAACCAGCCGATACTACTGCTATGCAAATGAGGGTTTCCATGGTAACCATGGAACATAATTAAGTTTTCAAAATTTGAAATTCTGAATCAAGTGACTGCTTGGCTATATTCAGCAAAAAACAGATTCTGAATATCTTAAATAGAAAGGAAATGGCAGCATATTTCCTGAAATTATAATCAGATTTCAATTTTTGGCCTAGATTATATATACGTTATATCTTTATGAATACTAAAGACTAGTCTATTTTAACATATATATTTAGCATATTCGACCTTTGTGTCTTCAAATTTACATAACTTTTTTTCTAATAAGAATATTTACCTAATTTCTTCAGTATAAGAATCCCCAAGACACCTTCTTAATTGAACATTTCAGGCCATGAGACTGCTTTTCGCAGAGGATGTTGAATTATCACCCACACGGCCGCCGAGAGGTGCCTATTGTGGGGAGGACGTATTAACAAGCTGTACGTACTGCTCGTCATGTTAATGGTTTGTAATTGGTGTAAATATTATTTTACCTTTCATTTGGGTGATAAAATATAGAAGAACCTTAGGGGTCGTCCTCGGGTGGCTGTTCGCCCATGGGGATCATACGACTCCCTATGGGTTGTACAGCCACCCTTGGACGCCCCCTGCAGTTCTTCTTATTATATTATATACGTGTAATTGAAGTAATGGCATGCATATGGTACATCTTCAAGGTCAGGTTCTTTAGAGGAAGGTAGCAAATCTCTTGCTTCGTAACATGTGAACTCTGCAGCTGTTGTGATGTTGAGACATTTCCAAATTGAAAACTATTCAATAGGTTATACTCAATAGGACACAACTACCCAAATTTGGGATTGTAAGCTTCCTACGTCTATTTCTTTACATCCGAAGTCATTTCTTTGCAGTGAAATACACAATGCACATGGCAATTATAGAAGGTCTTTCCCGGCACAGTATGTGTCGCTGTCTTTTGCAAGGTTGTTAGCAGCACTGACACTGCTATAGAAATAAACCTGTACCCTTTCCCGATGGAAAAAGTCCTGTTCCAGTAACCCATGGCCTAAAGACAAGATTGACCTACAACGTAGGAAAATAGGAAGGCTCTGAGCTGTTGAGCTTTTCAGGGTTCGTAGGAGAAAAGGCTCCAGTGAGGATCTTCTTCAATAGAAATGCAAATGACTTTAAGGCTGTATTCCATTGGCAGATTTTGAATTAGTTGTATTTTCTTTTAGAATATGATACGAGAGTAAACACCCTATATACCACTCTAAATGGAATTATAAACGCTTGCTTCTGATATATTGCATGAGTATAACTGATTTTATTACCCTTTCCAATTTTCAAAGTCGGCAGCAACAATTGCCTGTGTCGATTTTCCCGAGAGATTCCACAAATCACTGGGAATCCAGACATTTTAGACACGTGCCATATTTGAACAGGTTTCTAAATTCTCTTCAAAATGTTAATATAATTTATGTATTATTTATACATATTATGGTATAGTAAGGGCAATTCTCAACCATATTCCCGATAAACACTAGGAAATTATCAAATTGTCGCTAGTGAGAATCGCCTAGTGTTACACAGGCTTTAATCAGCACAGCTGAGGGTGCACTGAAGCTTTAGGCCTGTAGGGCTTTTGTCCCTCCATGATCTATGGTCTTGTCCATGGAAGCCCTTCTGGTCAGTACCATCACAGTCTCCCATTCCTCCAGTGAGGGTCACCTACTTAACCTTGCACTGGACACAATAGGCTGCTGATGATAGAGCCAGCTTATGGTGTTCATGCACGTGCATGCTCATTTTCTAACATGAGAACCCACTTTTGAATTTTCTATGAAGGAACCTCTTAATCTGCTAATCCCCAAAATTGCACTTATCACTAAAACCTTTTAAGGTTTTATGATAACGCAGAAAGCATCTTAATATCAGTTGTTACTTCTGTCATGGCAGAGAGTATTACTGTATTTGAAGTGTACATGATATATCAAGGAGACACACCTATCCTTCAACTTTTCTCCTTTCAATATTGGCTACAACACAGGATCATTTTATGGACTTTCTGTTTTTGAAGCGACCTTGAATATGATATCCAATACACAGACTATCAAGCTACACGAAAATGATAAGTGAAAGTGAGCAAGGATATTGAGTGTTGTATTGTGACAGCAATGAGAGGATGTTTAGGGAAACGTAACCATGGTTTCAACCTCCCAGGTAAGCTTCGAAACTCCGAGGTAAATCTGTAAGTTGTCTTTTGATTACAGTGGCATTGAACGTCCCGAAAGTACATCTCAATAGTTCCAGCATCTTAAAAAATGCATTTCTAATGATACATTATTCTCCATAGTCAGTACAGAATGCACCAGTGATATTGAAAGCTTAAGAAATTCTTTCAGAAGCAATTGTGTTGTCTCCTAATGCAAACGAAGTAGGCATTTCAAGATGTCATAGTTTTAAGCTAAGCCGCAAAAGCATATATATATTCAGGCATATTCACATAACTTAAGGATACTTAAATTCCCCCTACCTCCATCACCTTCATCACTATAAATCAGACCCTTCTTTCAAAAACCCCAAGAGGGTTTAGAGCACAGAAGTGTCAGGGATGAGAGGCAGGCATGTGTTTTTAACAGCAGCGCTGCTCATTTTTCGCCTGTCAACCTGAGACGTTGTAGTACAGCTTAAGCCAAGTATCGACTATCCGATATTTTGGGTTTCTACGGCTTATACAAGGATTTTAGGTTTTAATAAAAATCTCACTTTCTAGGAAAATCTTTCTCAGTAAATGAACATGAGAGCAACAATGGAAGTCATGATTATTTAGTCTTATAATCCGGAAATGACGGTTATAACATTAAATAAAATGTGGTCAAGATTGAAAAGAATCAGTATCAGCCGATAGATAAATCGCGAAGTGGGTGATGGGCTTAAAGCCTGTATTACACATACAGATTTTGCTGCCGATTTTGAAAATCGGTAGTGGGAATAAAGGTCAACGATATGTGTCGCATACACCAAAAGAAAGGTCTGACAATTCTCTTTTGAATGATATCTAGGATGCAAGGTCACATGTGATATTCTAAAAGGAAATCAAAAGAATACAAAATCGGCAGCATCAAAATCGGTATGTGGAATACAGCCTTAAGACGCTGTTCATGTTTCTACCACCCTCTCCTCCTCCTAACTCCCTCCTCCAGGTCCTCTTACTCCTGGGTCTCGTATCCCCCTCCCAGCCCCTCCTTTGTCGGGTTGAGGGTTTGGGCCGCTGGGTGCTGGGTGGCACTTACTGTGCTGAGTGTTATCCATCACGAAATTGAACGCAGGGAATGCCACTAGTGCTGTGAAGTGGTTAACATTAGAAACATGTGTGATTGTAGAATTGAGTGATTGATTGCGTAAAGGAGTGAATGGGTAAAATATCATTCACTGTATGCGATTTTTATTGAAGTTAATTTTAATGTGAGGCCTTGATATCATTACGGCAGTTTTTTTAATTGTCATTTAGGGGAAATATTTCTATTGTTACCGACGAGATTATTCCTGAAATATTGTGGCACATTTTCAATGCACATGTGACTTGCGTAAACGTGTATGTGTATGCTGGGAGCGGGGTCATCTTTCGAAGAGAGGCGAAATATGTCAATATCCAACACGGTAATATTCACAAGTGTTACGTATACTAGACACAAATTAACGATGGTCACCGACGGGTTAACTTGCTTCACCCTCAAAGGTAACAAACGTTAATCATCCTTCTTCCTAAGGAAAACAAACATTATTGACCTTACTATGACAAATATATGAAAAGAATACAGGGCTGTTGCAATCTTAAAAGTGGGTAAATATGATTGGTGGTAAGGAGAAGAGTATAGTGAATAAATATGTAATCATAATTTATCGAGTACCCCAACCTTCTTCTATACCCCTATCCCTCTACCCACCCAATCCCTTCTATCACCTAGTCGGGCTCCTATCGCTGACGCTATTCAATTAACGTCCCGCCGATGAGCGACGTCTGCTGAGGCTCACTCCTTAGACTGTCGTAAGATCTCCTCCAGGGCCCAGCTCTAAGGCGGCTGGAGGTATGGGGAGGAGGAGGGTACTGGAGGAGGGGTAATGCTGAAATATGACCACTCCTGTTCGGTCGGTATGTCCCCCACCACTGTTTACATTCCGCAGATGGCTCCTGAGATTCAGTTCACCCTGTGCGATTTTCTGCAAATTTAAAGGCCATTTTCGACATACCGAAAGTGTGTGTTGCTGATACTGAGCATTCCCATGGAAATGTTCTTTATCTGCAAGCTGCACTTTCAGCTGCCAATAGTGCAAAATCAGCAGCCAATAGTCTAAAATCAGTCCAAACCAGTCAACCAGTGTAAAATCAGCAGGAAATGTTTACCAACATGTTGGTAAATATAATCAGCAGTACCGCCAATTGGTAGCAAAACGGTATCACTGTCAAATCGGTAACGCACTTTAGGTATGTGGAATACGGCCTTAAAGCCTATATTCCATGTGCCGATTTGCTGCAGATTCTTGAAATTGGCAATGTGAATTATGGTAAAATAATTATATACATGTTATATGTCAAAAGTTTTACAATGACTTTTGAACAGTATATAGGCTGCATGGCTTAATTAGTACCATTTTGTTGGAGAAAGTCAAACAAATACACAATTGCCAGCAGCAAAATCGATATATGGAATACAGGTCACATACTAATTATGTTCAGTTGTGATTTGAGGGAAATCAAGATACCCATGGGCGAGAGTGCGACGACGTTACTGAAAGAAGAGAATGTTGGGAACTGTTGACATTGGTAGAAACTTCCAAGAACATTCAACCTAATTTGTAAATTCTGCCCCTGATGCCTTTAATTATGTTTTGATGTTTGCAATTGTTTATCAGCGTGAATTCGGATTGCACTTTCGCACAGTGAAACATGGGCTTACATTCACTCTTGTATATACTCAAACATTATAGCCAGCATATATTATTAAGTTTGCTAATGGATAATGGGGTAGAATGACATTGAATGTACATATATATGTGTGTGTGTGAATATTTCTTCATGTCAACAGAACAGCGCACTTCTTGACAAATTATTTGAAAGCAGTTATGGTAAGAGATGTGATGCAAAAATTACAGAAGCATCAGAAGCCAACAAAGGCATTTTTATGTAACTAACATCATTAGCTATGGAACCTTTCTTTGTTAACGAATCTTTTAAGTTAGATTAAGAACGTTACCTTTGGCAACACACCTTTTTATAACTCATGTACTGTTCCGTTTTGTATTGTTCTTAGATATTGATATCAGAGACTATTATTTTCTTCAGGTCATAATACCCATTAATTTATGAAGGCAAAAGTAGAATACTATTCAATGGTATTTCAGGAAACAGAAATTCGAGCTTAAGGTTGATGATATAATCACTGGGCATTTCACAATATTTGCCACAAAGGTCAAAATACACCCGTGGTCAAAATAGCCTATCCCTCAAAGGGTCAATACTAATTAGGTAGTAGGCATTAGCACTTTCTATTTAGAACCAATGGGTATTCTCTTACTAGAGGTAAAAACAACTTAAAAACATAAAGGCCAAAGAGCCAGGCAATAAAACCCACTTAGAGGCTTCAATCCAAAATGGCCGCCACTGAGTCGCCAGACTTTGACTGCTCTTTTGGTTTCATTAACTCCCGCTGCAGTGGGTGGCGCTGCTCTGCCACGGGCTAACGACAATACTGAGCGCTGATTGGCTGAGAGAAGGAGAAAGCCATTACTGCTGGATTAACATCTCCACCCAGGAGGATCAGGGGTAAATGCCCCTGGATGGGCCAATAGAAAGGTTTAGGGGTAGGCATTGGAGGGGTAGCCTATAGGTATAGCTTGTGTTAGGCAGTAGGGGTTAACTGACTGGCCACTAGGGCCTTCCACAGTTACCATGCTAATATCAAAGTTCTCTATGCTTGATTAACCCAGGACCTTCAAACACTCTGGCATTATGGCAGGGTAAGGGACAGAAAATGGGCCAGTTCAAGTGCCATTACCTACCCAGATACGAGCACTAATGAATAATAAACTAGCTCAGAACACGAAAGGCGGCTGAGAATCACCGCTAAATAGGCTATTCCCCTTCAGTCCACATCATAGGGTAAGCATGGAGGGATACAGGACCGTCCCTATGTAGGCTGAGTACTAAACGTCGCACAGCTGTGCACAGGTTTAGTCTCTGTGACGTTTAGGTCTCCCCAGCCAGCTTGCAACATAACAGAAACGTTCTCCAACCAAACTTTTTTAGTCAGTTTGTTACTCACTAAAATATCATGTAACAATCACATTTTTGACTGTGAAGTTGAAACCTTACCAAATTAAAACGTTATCATAACATTGTTTTTGGTGGGGTTAGGATGAAACAAAAACAGAACGTTATAAGAATATTCTGTTCAGGTTGAAGAATATAACCAGAACGTTATAATAATGTTGCATTGCAACATCACAGCAGTAGGTCACAGTGACGTAATTGGGAGTCATCAAAAGAATGTAACGAGAACCAACCCAGAACATTGCTGCAACGTTATTATAATATCACACCTCCAACTGGGTCTCCCAAAAGGGAGAAGGGTACCTTTTGAACACCCTCCCACTTGGGTCTGCCCTTCGAAGATACATGGGACTCAGCAACCACCAACTTTGTTCTGACAAAATTCCTACTGATTATCCTCATACAGAAACTCTAAAGAAAACACAGTTTGAATATCTAGATTATTATGTTTGTACTAGAACAAAGGCTTCTGCAAACACTCATGCAGAAATTCTAAATCTACGTTCCCTCTGGAATATTATTAAAAGACATGGTTATTTGGATTTTGATTAGAAGAATAAGGGTCAGCTAGGCCAATGATAAACTAGGGCAAAGTGTTCTTTTGTTTGTTGTCTGAAAACGTTACCCAAAACGTAGACCGGATGTAGCCTGCTAGCAATAAGATACTATTTGACATTTTCTGATTGTTCGCTCATATTCGATATATTGTTGCATTATTGTTTGAAATCAATTTCAACCAATGACATATCATGGAGTGAAATGATGTTGCGTTGATTAAAATCAAGGTCTTTCATTCTAAACGTTCACTGAATCTAGGAGGTAACATTGCTCAATGAAAAACATTTAATAACACTGTCAAACAAGAGAAATGCAATGGAAGTTTGAATTATCTGTTTCAATTCAGTACTGTACAATAATACAAAGGTAAAATACTTGTATGGAAGGAAACAAAGCCATAGGACACTGTTGTGAGCTATACAAAGTGCAAAGGGGGAGTATTAACGAGTGTTATTTCTGGAGAAAACAGACTGTCTTCTCATATAGTCCCGTCTTTATGGGCCGAAGCACCGCCGTTATATCCACTGACCAGTACGCCGGGATACAAACTAGAGACCCACCGCCAGCCCCTTTGGTGCGCAACTCAATTTTCTCTCACGGGCCTGTTTTATATTCAAGAAGAGAGAAAACATTGATTCTGCTCGAGTGAACAACCTGGGGCTGGATGAGAGAAGGAGATTGGAACCTGGGGAAGTGGGTGGGTGAGGGGGTTGTGGGAGGGGGAGGGGGTGGTGGGGGAGGGTATGGGTGGAGGTGTAGGGACGGGGGTGGAGGGAGGGAGGTGAGGAGAAGGAGGTGGAAGGGAGGCGGGGTTGATGAGAATAGAGTATACTGTTAACGAGTTGAAGGTGCACCATAACAAATGCGATAAGCATGTCTGAGAGAAAAATAGGTGTTATAATGGGAAAACCTAAGGTGAGAAGCACCGATAAAGTGGGGAGGAAGAACATGCAAAAAATTGACAGAAGCGATATAAGAAAAAGGCATGTTTTTAGAGCTAGCTCAGCAAGAAAACGACCCAAAGTATTAAAGTGACAGATGCCTTACCCTGGGTCTAGGTGTTGAGGAGGAGGAATATAGGGGAGGTGGGGATGATGAGAACGGAGCATAGTGGTTAACGAGTTGAAGGTGCATCATAACAATTGTGATAGGCATATCAGTAGTGAAAAAGAGGTGTTTAATGGTCAACCATAATGGTGAGAAGCTCCAATAAAGGGGGAGGGGGGTAAGCACCCACAAAAAGGTAGACAGTAGCCATAAAGAAAAGACGTGTTTTAGAGCTAACTCTGGAAGATACAGCTCAAGAAATTATGACAGCTTTTACCTTTTACAGAATAGGTCATCTTTTGACAGTTCATAAAACACATGCTGCACATTGTGGGACCAGTCTGTAAAGGGTATGGGTGCATACATTCTAAGATAAGGTACAGTGGCAGATGAGGGGTGGTGGGGGAGGGTAGGGGTGGAGGTGTAGGGGTGGGGCTGGAGGGAGGTGAGGAGGAGGAGGCAGAAGGGAGGTGAGGGTAATGAGAATGGAGTATAGTGGTTAACGAGTTGAAAGTGTGTCATAACAAATGTGATAGCCATATATAAAGAGAAAAAGAGGTAATGGGAAAACATAAGGTGAAAAGCACCGATAAAGTGGAGAGAAAGGACAAGCTAAAGAGTTCACAGTGGCGATATGAGAAAAGACATGTTTTTAGAGCTAGCTCAGCGAGAAAACCGTCCAAAGTATTAAAGTGACAGATGCCTTACCTTGGGTGTAGGTGTGGAGGGTGAGGAAGATAGGGTAGGTTGGGATGATGAGAATGGAGCATAGTGGTTAATGAGTTAAAGGCGTGTCATAACAATTGTGATAGGCATATAAGAAGTGAAAAAGAGGTGTGTAATGGTCAAACATCAAGGTGAGAAGCACCTATAAAGGGGGAAGGGGGTGGAAGAACTCACAAAAAGGTAGATCTAGACAGTAGTGATAAAGAAAAGACATGTTTAGAACTAACTCTGGAAAACAGAGCTCAATCAATTGTGACAGCCTTTGCCTTTTACAGGCTAAGCCATATTTTGACAGTTCATAAAACACATAGTGCACATTGTTGGACCAGTCTGTAAAGGGTATAGGTGTATCATAAGATAAGGTACAGTGGCAGATGCCTCCCCTCCTCATAATGATATTATAAGGTAAATGGGCAGATATTTGAATTTTAAAAGCATCAGGTATATAGGAAGTTATTTGGAATATAAAAACCTTTTTTATACTCAAGGAGAGGGAAAACATTGATTCTGTTCGAGTGAACAACCTTGGGCTAAATGAGCAGAGGAGATAGGGACCTACAAAAGTAGGACAGGGAGAGGGTACAAGGGATTGGTGTAGTGGTGGAGGGAGGTGGTAGGGGTGGAGGGAGTTGAAGAGGAGGGGAGGAGAGTGTGATGAGAATGGAGTAGTATGGTTAATGAGTAGAAGGCGCACCATAACAAATGCAATAGGCATATCTCAACGAAGAAGAGGTGTTGTAATGGGAAAACATAAGGTGAGAAGCAATGATAAAGTAGGGAGAAAGAACATGCAAAAAGTGGACAGAACCAATAAAGAAAAGACAAGTTTTTAGAGCTGGTTAAGTGAGAAAACAGCCCAAGTAAGTGGCAGATGCCTCCGCTCCTCAATATAATTCAATACTAAGGTAGATATCCATATGTTTGAATGATAAAAAAAATATGGGCGGCCATCTGGAATATAACAACCTTTTTGGGAGTCCTTTGTTATATTGATAGTATTCGAGCTATTGGTGGGGACTCCCTCAATCAGTCATGTCTGAGGTCATTGAATTCTCTTAATTCTTATTAATGACCAGTATGTTGTTAATGACCAGTTACACAATGTGCATGTTATGTTCAACAGTTAAAGGGCATTGTCCATACGATTTCGTTTAGAATCCGGTATTGTGAGAAGCCAGAAGTAGATTACATAACCAGTGGTTGGGCCAAACAACCCTCAATCCTTTACGAAAGGACCCCACAGTCACTGTTATTTTACTGGTTCTTCTATATGTATAATTGTTATTCTCAATAGCATAATAGATTAATGATAACAAATATAAATTTTCTAAACAAGAAGTTTGAAATTGAAGTTTTCAAGAAATATCTTCCAGCTCATCCCTATAGTTAATCAAATACCTGAGCTTAACAGTGAATAAGCTTTACACTTAAGACTAAGCCTAAAGCTTCAATGTGACCAGCCATACGTGAGGCGAGCTAGGGCGGGCTTCTGTTATTTCTTCTTTTATTTCCTCTGTTATTTCTTTTGGGTGCCACCAAACGGACTCACCTTTGAGACTTGGAGGCAGTGACTGGGCACAAGCTAACTGGGTTGTCCCACACCCAGGGGTGGGTAATTGATTTGGTGTGTCTGAGTTGCTCCTGTTTGTTTTAATACTGCTTCCACTGGGGGTATGCGAGCAAATAGTGAGCAAGTGGCAAGGCACTCACTGGAGAGGAGACAAGAGAGCCTTTCTGCTCCCCTGTTCCGTCTCCTATGTCTTGTTATTTGGGCTTTTTCGTGCATCAGACTGTGTGAAGCTCCATACGGTTTCTGTGTATGTTCCGCTTTAAAGGTACTTTTGTTTCCTCGAAGGACTTTATCCTCAATAGGAGATGTATTTGATGATCATACATGATCGATGATCATACATGATGCATGATCATATATGATTGAGTTAAGATAAGTTCATATGTATAGGTCCATAGATAATACTCGTCGGAATGTAGAAATAAAGTTGACCATTTTAAACCAATATCCAGTTATATGATAAAATAGTAAAATTGAAATTATCACAATAACTTGTACACTGCCAATTTGAATACCCTTTGCTTTATAAATATTAGTATGCAATTTCCATTTGAAGATGACCACCCTTGACCTCCCATAAACTCACAAATGTCAGAACTTTGGTCTCTCTGGAATTACTCTGAAAAAAGAACTCAAAGAAGAAGAAGCTCAAAGTAAGACCATGCCTGTGTCTCTTGTTCTCCTTTCACCCCCTCTTGGGGCTGAGTTAAGCATGCCTCAGCTTACAAGGGAATCAATTCTCCATGCAGACAAAGTTTCGCCTTTATTTGCAAAAGTGACCTTGGAATGGAGTTCCGTCTGAGAGCCTGCGGGTCGCTTTTAGTGGGACTGGTTGGAGACGATGTCAAATTAGTGTGAACATATACAATTGTTCCAGCTGTTTGTATCATAATTGCAACTATTAGGAACTATAAGAATAGGATGGCCAACTAAAAGGGAAAGTTAATGTTTAAGTCGCCCTTGCCCTTACTCTTGCAGACAGACAACAGATTGCTGATATTGCTGTTGTATTGAATAAGGGCCTTCCCTTAATTACGTACACATTTTGACATGTTTTCTAGGTCGCCCATCCCCTTTAGCATGTTATAAGAATTAGGAATATATCAAGACCGTTGACACACATCTCTACCCCAGCTGTGGTCCGCTACATAATGGCAACAGCGAGAATTTGATATGAAAATGGCAAACTCTTGCTAATGTGCCAAATTCCAGCATCCAGGCCAAGAATTTCACTATTTTTAGATCTAAATTTCTATTTTTCAGAAATGTTTACAAAAGTAAAACTGGCCCAGTAGAACAGCCACAATTCAAGTCCTTCTGCAAGGATGTCCTTGTTGCACGGGTTTCATTATGCAATAGGCTGCCTTAGCCCATCGCATAATAGAATCATCTCAACAGCAAGACATTAAAACCAACTTAGATCTGGGTCTTGCAACAGGGATATAAGTGAAACAATAATAATGTCTAACAACAAGGAAGTCACTGTTATTATAGGTTCCACTGTTTGACTGTTGCTGTTATAATGGGCCAATTTTGATTCTGTAAAGATTTCTGAAAGATTTATACTTAGAATTGAATTTCCTGAAATTTTCACTCCGGGAAAATCATTTTAAGTGGGTGAAAATTGATGTTGTATTTTTGCGCAACAGTGCGTGATTTTGACAAAACCATTGTTGTCATTACTATTCACACTTCTAATGCTTGAATAAGGATTCGTCTTGCTGTCTGTCTTGCAAGTCATTGCAACAACGAGACCCATTGACAATACACATATTTTCTATCACTCAAAAGACTAATAATTCCTGGATGTAATATCATGAGAACACCAATCAGATCGTCCTTGGATTTCATGGGAAACACCACTTGTCAAATATATCTTCTCCTTCTCAACCCGTGAAAGAAATCACATTTGAAAAATATAAGTTTGATTATAATATTATTACGTGCTCACGGATCAAGCTAAGGAATATAGTCCTGCTACCATTCACATATTCGCCCTGAGTAGTTTTCTTCAGCAGGGAAAGAAACTGCAATGGTAACTATACCCCTGAGCATGATTCAAAAGATGATCCTACGTGTCAGCAATCTTCAGATCTGCAGCTGCTTAGAACCCTCTCAACAGTTCTCGAGTTGCATCCTCACAACTGCTTCTATTTCAATCTTTGGTCGGGTAATAAGTATTGATTGCAATCTTTGTAGTCTCACACCCCTCGATATTGCCCAAAGCGCTGCCAATCAGTAACAACAGAGTCTCCAGCTAGCAATCGTCAGATTTTTACTCCCATTTCCATTTTTCATCAAGCTTTCTCTGCCTTACAACACAAGTTGTGAAGATTTAGATGAGGACAGAAAAGATTAATTTAACAAGTGACGTTCAGGATGGGCGTTGATATGGAAGGACGGCAAATGAGTTAAGCCTGGAGTAAAAATGTTGGAGCCTTAGAAGTGGAACCCTGAAGTGAAAGAGCATTTGTCCATTCCGGCTACGTTGCAAGTTGAACAACCGTTGAATTTTTAAGGTGGCCATTCTTTATTGTGAGTGGATTATAGTAGATGTGCTAACAACAATCTTGGTATTACATTGTGCTAGTACTACTGCTGAAATGATTGTACATGTATGTGAGGGCGGCTCGAACCTACAGTCCATCAGATATCTTTTTTTAGTCTTTCTCCGCCACAAACCATTGGATGGTTGGATCCCTGTTGATCTTCACTCGGCTTTTACTAATAAACTAATAATTTCTTTAGTATTTCCAGTTACTCCTTTTAGTATGAAGCTCTTCCAATTATATCATATGAATATATGTGAACAGCGACCATTCGCGTATCACATCCTTAAAATAGTAGGATAATGTTATTTCACTATTAACAAGTACCATACCTCTAGTGGTACATCCATTGTACTTTGCCTAAATTATTTCATTGTGATCTGTTTTAGAATGAAAACTCATATTTTTAATCCCTGCCTTTTCTCAAACGAACATACGAAACAACTAGAACTATTTTTGATTGTATTTCACATCTATGTTTCACTAGATAAGCAATTTCCATAAAGCACCTTCAAACTAGTTCCGGTTCATGTCATGAGCTGCAACGAAACCCTCTCAATAAAACGTATATAATATATATATGCTTATGCCACCTACCACAGTACGCTTGTACAAAGCGTCAACTCCATACCTGGTAACCCGAATAATCATATGGTTCTTACCTGAAAGATACAAAAGAGAGAACACCATTAAAATAACTTCACAGTTATTGCTGTTAATAATATCCTTTACATTCATAACTTTTTCATGGACTTGCAATATATTCAGTAAATGTGTCCATATTCGAGTACAACATGCATATAGTTGTAGACCGCTCTGTACAATGACTTATTTTAGTTGTGTATTGGTTTTGAGCTGATGGTTGTACACCATAATTATACAATGTGGAGACAACAGTTTAAGAATTTTATATATAACTATAACTGATTCGAATTTATTTGCATATAGATGTTTATATATCATTATAGCAAACCGCATCAATTTAAACGTATAATGCTCTTCGACATTTATGTTTTATACCTAGCAGTGGGCTCAAGTTTGTCCCATGACGGAAGTTGCCTTGCTTGACATTTGACAGTCTGTTGTCCGTTGACATTTGAAAGTATAACATAGAGTGATATTAAATTTATCTAAGTTGTACCTGTTTTCAGACAAGTGTTGGCAGTTTGTAACAACGCACTCTTATAATGGCAGGAACGCTGCCGCTTGTTTATATGATTAAACCAGTTTAAGATTTGGACAGGTAGTTGTATGTACTTATTAAAGGTAAACAATTGTAAAAAGAAGAAAACACAGAAAAGAAAACATCAACGGCATTATCAAGTTTATAAAAAATAATCCGATAGTTCCGCAAAGATGAACTATAGTAACATCTATCTTAAATCGTATGTCCTTGCCTTTCAAATGCCTTGCGTTCTATCCCCACCTCCCCACCACCCGGCCCTATCCCTCCTTTCAAAACTCCTGTGAATTTGAGAGGGCGAGGAAATAGGCACTATACCCTGATAGAGTGTTAAATACTCCATTCCAGACATGTAGGAGAAATCTGCACTTAGACCCAGCACCAGAACTGTAGTGTCCATTTGCAATTGACTTGAGGAATCCGAATTGGGCTGTAAGGAAACACTGCCATAGGGTAGGGTAAGGAATGGCTGGTTTGGGAGATGGGGAAGCCAAGGGGGGAGGATCCTGATAGAAGCAGTAGACACTGGCACATAATAAAGCACCATCAAGGCCTGTAAGTGTGGGGCTGGGGAGGAGCAGCCCCTACCAACCATTACCCGGCCCCGCTCGGCCCATTTCGGGGATATAGCACTTATCTGGGACACACAAAAAGGGCCAGGGTTAAGGATAATGCTTGGGGTCCACTAGCCGATTTTTCCGACCAGAAATTTGAAAATTTCAGAATTTTCATTAGACATATGAAAGGAACCCATGCATGTTACATACCATTTGAAAGAGAATTAAATTTCCTTTCGAATGATATGTAACATGTGTATGATTATCGATTATTCCCATTCGCGATTTCTGAATCGGAGTAAAATCGGATAGTGGAATACAGCCATAACACTGGAGGAAGGGGGCGCTCCACGAGGCCCCGTGGAGAGGGCCGGGACTATCACCCTGTCTGACAGACTGTATGAACAGACACTAAACGGGGGCCTAACTCCAGTCTCCTTCTTAGCTGGAGGTGCTGCATTTTTATTTCATAGATTGAATTTTGTTGAAACTGTATCTCATTGCATGTGCTCCTCTTATCTTATTTGCATTGCCCTGAAGGGGTTTTAGTAATGTCCTTGTCCCTATGGTCTAGAGCTATGATAAGGTTAGTAAAAGAATCTCTAAACCTAACACAATAATGCCAATATACTTTACTTCCAAAATGTATTAAGGCCAAAAATAAAAAAAATATTGTGTTCAGGTAAAAAAAAAAGGATTTCGACCTACCTACCCTATTTTTATCGACCTATGTTACCTGAACACCACTTCTTTTTTTTTGCCTAATCACCAGTAATTCTTTCTTGAGATAATCACCATATGGAAAGGTAAACAATATATATAGTTAACCACTTTCAAGGTAGTAATAGTAACAACACGCTTAATATAATATCAGTTAAATGAACCTGTCATTCATTCACCCAGCATGAGTTATAAATACAACTATGAACTGATTCTCATGGAGTCATTAAGGTTAATACCAATACAATCATCATTTCAGGCAAGATTTTAATTTGATATCTCACAATTAACCTAGAATGACTTAATAAAATAAATGCAGTTGGCGGGTCCAAATGTTAGGATTAATGATCAAAGTTATCTTTTTACTAGATTTCCTTAATAAACTCATAATCCGAAGTCCAATACTTTCATCACAGAGATAACGATTATGTCTTCCTTGTAATATTTCTTTTACTTAAGGGAAAGTAGCACATTTTGCAAAAGACAAATATTTGAGAGAACTTCCAGAACTCTGCAGACAGTCACGGATTGGTGTTTTGTGTACCTCCAGCACGAAATCTCCGGCGCAACATTCTCACTAATCAATTACTCATTACCAAGGTTCCTTAATAATTAGGAGACGCTCCCTAGACTCAGAACAGGCATGGACTAGAATTTTGGGAAATATTCAGTTTGAAACGCCTCTCACTTTTACACAATGTATAATACACAATATGATATACTCATATTTATATTATACAATACATGCAATTGCATTGAGAAAATTTCACTAATCAATTCTCCGAAAACCCACCCCTGTTCTTTATTGGATAATGCTTACAGCAATTCGGATATGTAATAACATATATATCATCCAATGACAAACAAAGGCGGATACAGGCGTTAGAAAAGGGGGAATAGGGATAGGTTTGCATAAAAGCTAAAAGTACAAAAATATTGTGCATTTATACCTATATGATGCTCTTTCTTTTCGCCAACTTTAAGTCCCCTTCAAAAGGGGTTAGTGGGTAATGACCCCCTAGATCCCCCCAATCCACCCCTGACGAAATAAAGCAGCGTCATAGCTATGTGAGGAAATCCATATTCCCATGCATATAGCACACCATTGAGGAACTGCAAAGAAAAACTAAGAACAATACGAAATTACTTGTGCTGTGATGACGTATGTCTGCCAATGAAAAGAGACATGTGTGGCAGACCCATGGAGCTCAGCTTACACCACTTTTGATTGGTCTATACCCGGTGGTCACGTGATAGAACTATTGTCACGTGACACACTCACTTCCGGTTTGATTCTGCTTGGGGACAGCGTACTCTCATACTGCCATATAGGAAGTGGTCTCTTTGTCGCCCTCCTCCTTTTGATCCTTTATTTCTTTCTTTCATATTTTCCTGTATACCTTCATTTCCTTCTTTTCTAAATCATGTACCCTTCCCCATCCTCTTCCCCATCAATCTGCTTTTTCTATCTGCCCTTTTCTTTCTTACATCCCTTCATTTTTCTACCCTGTACCTTTACATGTTTCTTGCCTCCTTAACTGATTTCCATTTTGATTAATATAACTGTTTAACCATATCATTGATCGACAATATTTCACTATCTTGATCTGCACTTTACCCTTCCTTCCCTCCCGCTTTCCATTCTTTCTTTCTGCCTTTCATTCATCATCCATTCCTCTTACTATGTCGCACCGTCCTTCTTTCCTCTTTCTTATCTTTTTATGTGTTCCCTCCATTACTGACTCTATGTCCTACTGTCCTTCTGTACTATCTTCTCATACATTCCTCCAATCACCCACACTTCACCTCTCTTTCCTCATATCCTTCTTCCTATTTTTCTTCATCCCCTCTGCATCCTCTACTCATACAATTCTTACTCACTATATCTGTCCTGCCATCCTTCTGTATGTACTATCTTTCTATATGTTCCTTTTAATACTCCGCGTCTTTCCTTCCATTCCTCTGTATGGCATCCCATACATTACTTCCATTACTCACTCTCTTTTGTACCTGACCCCATGTATTATCCTGCCATATGTTACTTCCAATACTTCCAATACTTCCAATACTTCCAATACTTCCAATACTTCCTCACTCTCCGTCCTTCCTCCCTCCTTACTATCTTTCCTTCCATTACTCACTCTGTCATACAATCTCTCTATACTATATTCCCATAAATTCCTTCCATGACTCACACTCTTTTCTACCGTCCTTTCGTAGTATCTTCACATACATTCCTTTTATTTCTCTCCTTGAACCATCCTTCCTTCCTTCTCCTCATTTTTTCCCTTCTCCCTCATCCCTCTTCCATTCCCTCATTTCTCTTCTCAAGCCACCATTCCTTCTTTCACCCAAAATACCCCTTCTCCCCCACCCCTCTTCCCATATCCTTCTCTCCATCTTCCCTTCCCTCCTCTACGTTCTCTATAATCAAGTTCCCACGTCCACAACCTCGTCTGGCTCGTCCCCTAACGGTTCCCCAAGGAACTACAAATATATGTACTGTCCTACTAAAACGCCTTACAGGGGGTCGCGGACAGTTATACGAGCGTGTTGAGGTTGAGCAGAGTACCATGGGTCAGCACTATATAGTGAAGCAGAGTACTATGTGAGAAGGATGACAATTTATGCGAATTCTGCAAAGCAATTAGGTAAGGTTTGTTTGATGGGAGCCAGTTTACATAATCTAAGTCCACTGCCCAGATTTAAAAATGAAGGAAAAGTGTTTTGTTTTCGGTAAAGTGAGGGTATTTTTGGGGCACTGCTGGACCCTTGTTCACGAAAATGTTTGGCTCATATTACAATGATTACAGGGATATGCTATAAGATAAGCCAAACCCACCAGGTTGAATCGGTGCATAAATCTTCCAGTAATTACCGATAGACCAATTTTAATACCAATTGAGTTCAGCAATCAAAAAAGCAATATTGAACTGTCCTTGTTTGATATGAATCGCTGCTGAAATCGATTGGTTATCCTTGGCTTATTGTGGCTGATACTTTGCACCATTCAAACTGCCGACTTTTGCCAAGTGGGTATAGTTTTTCAGCCAGTATACAGGGGGGGTGGCGGTTTCATTTCCACTTTTCCTCTAAGAATTATTGTAAAATCCTAAAATATAGTGAGAAAATATGGAAAAAGTTCCACTTGGGGAACCTCCCCCACCCCCTTTAAATTATTGAAATTATCAGCAAAGGTTCCCCATATAGGAACATCGCCACATCACCAACCCCTAACGAGACACCCTGTATACGGGCCTGGGTTTTACTAATATAATGATAATCTAGCTATCACACACACACTCAACACACATGCACACACACACACACACACACACACACACACACACACACACACACACAAACAAACAAATGACTCAAACACACTTATACAAAAGTGTATGCCAGCTCACTCTAATTCCCAGCAATAACTCCGGAGGATCTCCCTATTAGCCACATGTGTCCCCTGTTCCCCAAGCCCATCCAGACACCTAAGGAATGGAATATGACCATACTCCAGTAGGATAGCGCCACAGGGATGACACTTAAGCCCAATACCCACCAGGCGATTTTACCAGCTATGGAAGACGGGCAACTGGGAAAATCAACCGATTGTTATGATCGCCTGTAAGTAAAGTACATTAGAATGTGCATTTTTGATCTGAATCAGCGCTAAAATTGGTTCCTTTATGCCTAGAATCGGCTGATTTTACCACTGATCAGTTGCCCAGCACCGGTAAAATCATCTAGTGGGTATGGCCCTTTAACCCTCATACCAACGAGGCGATTTTGCCTGAGTCGGCCGATTCTAACGGCCGATTATTCTCATAGAATCAGCCGATTCTAACACTGGTACAGATTCAGATTCCCAGTCAGTATGGTATATTGAAATATACATGTTTGATACCAGTCGGCCCTAGAATTGACCGATTTTTCTAGTAGAATTGGCAGATTTTAGCACCAGTGAATCGGCTGACTCTGGTGAAAGTCGCCTAGTGGGTATGGGGCTTTAGATGGGTGCAGAGGGTGGGGAGAAGACCCAGGAGCAGGGACCACACACAGACACCCCTGTGGTAATTGGACCCTGGAGGACCATTCCCACCACACCCTCCCCATACAGACTTCTGTCTCCTCCACAGTTGGAGACCCGCGCTGCCTGGAGGGGAACCCCATTGTAATACTTCATGTTTTATTTTCTTTTTAAGTTATTTTTTTAGTAATATGAGTAATATGTTATAGGAGGAGCTTATTGGGGTGGGCTAACATTATATTGAGGGCTAGATTTTGCTGACTGAAGAAACTAATTGCAGCTTGTGATGATGATCATGTGCTGGAGTTTAAGGTCTACTCAGCAATTTTTCAGCTATATCGATACCAACTCCGTTTTTTGACTACCAATTGACTGACCGAATCTATGGGGGTGAGAACAAAAGCGAGGTAAGGCAATATAGCCGGCACAGCCAAGACTCGAAACTGGACCAGTCAAGTGAGAGACGAACACCTTACCCACTACACTATCCCGCCCCCCTAATTGCAGCTTGTGGTCCAACCAATTGAAGTTAGCCAATATGCAAAGTATCAATTGATGGACATCATACATTTCTCAATGTATGGCAAACTCCTTACAGGGGTCACTTTAAAAACAATAATTATTCCGAGCTCTCTTCGGCATACTTCAGGCTAAAAGATTAATATCTTTCAATAGATATCATTTGGAAATATTTTGAATACCTTTAAGATTAGATTGTTATGTCCCTGAATGATCGTAATTGATTTACTTTGCAAATGGACCACACCGATAATAATATTGCTTCTTGAACTTCTCCGCCAATCCTTAAATCAATTTGATAATATATTTTTCTATAGCCCTTTACCCTGTAGGTGATTCTTTCCAAGTCGGAAGACTGCAGCTGGTTGATGTTACAATTGACCGATTCTGTCAAAATAATTTGTTTTTAATCACTTTATTTCTCTTCCGGTTACAATTTAGCAGTATAATCTATATCTATATATATAATCTAGAAACTGTTGTGCCGAATCAGATCAAACATGTACATCTCAATATCACGTACTAACACGCATCCCAAAAACTCAAAAATACTATCAACTGGTCAACAATGTGCAAGTTGCCTTAATTGGTGGGTATGGGTTTTCAGTCTCCGATAATATTTCAACAGGAGTGTCATAATAATACCTGCTATACCGATAAAGCCCTTTATAAGACTTTAGTGGTGATAATAATTATATGAACCAAAATACTGTAGGTAGCAAATCAGTTTTTATATTTGGACTATCTTCAGGCATCGAATGAATAAGAGACGGTTGAGAAGATTAGGTTACGTTTTTACGACATGTAACACAAAACTCTAAAAGCAGCAAGTACCGATAATAGAACCTGCCTGGGGGGGGGGGGGGGGGTCTTGTTTTCAGAGACGTGTATTTCATTAAGGCTGTATTCAAGCAGCTGACTTTACTCCCAATCTCTAAGGTCGACAGTGGGAATATTGGCTAATCATTGATATTATGCACAATATACGAAATGGCTTTTGATTCACTTTAATTTGATATGTAGGATCTATAGTCCTTTGAAATAATATATAATTATTATTATTTGTAAACATCTATAAATAATCAAATAACCAGTGGTCCAAGTCGGCATAGGCTTTAGGTGGATTACCATTTATTCAGATCTCCCCCAGATCTATTGGCCCTAGATGTATAGGGTCTGGTGAACCCAAAGACAGCTTAAGCTTGTTGCAATGATGGAAAAGGTCAGTGGTTTAAACTGACAAATGAATACATAAGTATTACTGACAAGATACTCGACATGGAATTTTGAGACATTTTCTTCCTATCTTTGAATGACATGAAGTATGATGTACAAAAAGAGTAGGAGGATGAGTATATATAATGTCTATGGATACCAATAAGGTACAATATTTGAAAAAAAAACCTACTATTTCTAAAGAGGACTACCAGTCGTGTGTCTGCTATAACAAGAGTCTAGAAAATACATTCTCTAGGGGCCCCCAGCTTTACCTAGTCTTCTCTCTCCTCCAGCTCAAGCCCCAAACCCACTAGGCGATTTTGCCAGCAACAGGCGAGGGTGCGAGGGTCAAATCACCCAGCAACTCTGATAGCCAAGCGATTCCCAGTGGGTATGATATATCGGAATATTGCATGTTTGATCTGAATCTGTGCTAAAATTGGCTGATTCTACTCTTAGAATCGGCCGATTTTAGCGCCAATCTGTTGGCCAACTCTGGCAAAATCACCTAGTGGGTATGGCTCTTAAGCCCCATACCCACTATAATTTACGGTAGATGGGCAACAGGCAACTGGGAGAATCAGCCAATTCTAGGGGTAAAATCGGCCGATTTCAGCACCGACTCAGATCAAACCTGCACATTTCAATACACTATCTCCCAGTTGCCCGTCGCCCGTCGCCAGTAAAATCATCTAGTGGGTATGGCTCTTAACATTGTTCCCTGTAGGTGATCTGTTCTGGAGGAGATAACTTTGTCTCCACACTCCTCCACGGTCCCCCTTGACTGGAGTGATTGACAGCCCTGGGAGGGGGTGGCACCCTCCTCCAGGGCTGGCCCTACACCCTGGAGTTGTCATCACCTACACAGAGCCTGGCCCAGCTTTATCCCTTCCCTATTCCGACTTATATAAATGGAAATGAGTGCCTATTCTCCCAGCACCCGGGTGGGTACCAGCCTGTCGTTGGCTGTACGTGACTGGTTTGTTTGTCTACCTGTGGACAGGAAGCCTTTTTTTCTATAGGGACTGCGCACTTGTTTTTTGAGGCGATTGTTCAGTTTTGGATGTGCTGCGGTAATTAAAATCTAGTAGACTATGCCAAGAAGCTGGTTATTATCACTGTTTGAAAAGCACATTGTATTGTGATGAACGGCTATTCAGCCAAAATACATAGAGGTTAAAATAATAGAAATAAGGTAATAATAGAAATAGATGTAAAGAACGAATATGTAAAGAACGAAGAACGAAATAGATGTAAAGAACGAATATGTAAAGAACGAATAACGAATATGTAAAGAACGAATAACGAAAACGTAATGGAACGAAACCCGGAAATATGTAAACCGGAAGTGAAATGTAAACCGGAAACGGAATATATAAACCGGAAGTGACGTCAGTTGTAGGTCACGTGACCGAAGGCAGCCAATCAGGGCTGACCTCTCTAGTATATAAAGGGGCGGTGAGGCCCGAATAAACAGAGTTCTTTAACAGTTCTCCTGGTGTCCAGACGTGTCCTCTTTCCTGAAACAACCGCTAAAGATGAGCCGAACAGAGTAATTAAGCCGAAGTTAGGACAAAACAGTCGAAGTTCGAGATAGGTAGTAGAAACATAGGGTAAGGGGCCCGATGGCCCGAAGAACGAGGAACGAGGGAACGGAGTAGGGCACGAAGGCCCGAAGTAGTACCGGAAACCGAGGCGTAGTATGGTACGAAGACATGGGGAGCGGAACGAGGGAGCGAAGTCCGCGGGGACGAGGGCGCGGCATGCTCGGCCCCACGCTACCAAACAATAGGCGACCGTCGGCCCGTCGCCCCCGCGGACCGGAACTCAGGGGTGGACCGCCCCCCGGCCGACCCGTACCCCTACCATAATTTCCCTCCCCCGCAGTCCTCCGTCGACATCGAGTGCCGATTCCCGATCGATTCGCTCAGCCCCCCCTCGTGCGCGAGGCACGACTCTAGAAACACATCTCGGTTCTTGGCCCGGATTCCCCGTCCGCCCCGAGACCCGAACAACCCCCACGTTCCTCTGTTGTAAGAATCGGCAACCCCGACTTACCAGAGAACGTCACACTGGTGGCAGCGGTGGTGCTGAAATAGGCACATACGGACTTGTGGATCTTGGGTGTTTCATCGGTATTGGATACTCATGGCGACTGCGGCAGTCTTCGAGCAGATGGATTCTGACGTCGCCTTCAAGGAAGGTGGGGAGGAGAAAGGAGGTGCGAAAACCGAGACCAAAGGGGAGGACACGACCATCATGGGTAGGCAGTTTAATTTTATGGGAACGTCCACCCCGACGGATGAGCAGAATGTGCGGGCTCAACAACAACAGACCGGTCAGGAAGGAGCGAGTTTGAAGAAGTTCAGTTTACGACCAGAGAAGTATGACGGTAAACCGGATTTCGAGGGATGGATCAACCAGTTTGAGGAGTACGCAACATTGGGACGCTGGACGGCCGAGGAAAAAGCGGCGATGCTTTTTCTCTCGCTGACGGGAACGGCACGAATGTACTTTGTCGGACTCCCGGACAGGGAACGACTCCGTTACTCAGCGAGGGTGGATGCGTTGCGCCGGAGGTTCGGTCAGGAGAAGGACACGTGTAATGCTCTGCAAGAGTTGGCGGGCTTGAAACGTGTAAAGAACCAGACAGCGAAGGAGTTGGCTGATAATGCCCGGCGACTGGCATCGAGAGCCTACTTCTCCAACGACTACGCTAGCCAGGAAAAAGCAGCATTACATGCGTTCCAGGCTGCAGTTGGGGAAGACCTTCAGCTGAAGTGTGCAGAGAAAGGATGCAAGACACTAGAGGAGGCGGTAGAGGTGGTAGAAATACAGGAACGATACTCACGCCGCCTCCTGCGGGCAGTGAAGCCCGAGGAGGACGCCAATACACAGATCATGGCCTTGAACGGTAAGTTGGAGGAGATGATGAAAGAATTGGCAGAAGAACGGGAAGCTAGAAGACAAGCAACGGCCCGGAGGGAGGCGTTTAAGAAGCGAAAAGAAGATTTAGAGTGTCATCAATGTCACCAGAAGGGCCATTTCGCAAGAGAGTGTTCTCAGCGTCAGGGAAACGGACAGTCGCCGTCGCAGTAAGCGCGGGGCCCCCTTCGGGCGCGGCGAGAGAAGTAGTAGGCATGGGAGAATGTGGACTTTATGTGGCCGGGACGGTGGGAGAGAGTGTCGTCCGTTTTTTGGTTGATACCGGATCTATGATCAGTCTGCTGTCGGAACGCCTCTGGAGAGAGTGGGGACGAAAAAGGGAAGAACTGGATGGATATGAAGGACGTCTCTGCTCGGTGGATGGTAGTCCGTTGCGGTGCTACGGATGCACGAACTTGCCAGTAAAATTGGGAACACGCGTGTTGAAGTGGACGTTCATGGTGGCAGACATCGGTAGAGATGAAGGGATCCTGGGAAACGACTTCGCGGTGAAATACCGGCTGACAGTTAAGCCCCACGCGAGTGCCATCTTCCTGCCCGCCGAGGGGGAGGGAGAGGGGGAACGAATCCCGGGAGTAGAACAGAGAACGGATGGGATTCGGGCAGTTACCGTCGGAGGACAGGTCGTGCGAATCGAGAAAACGACGGAAAATACCCCCACTCCAAGTGACCCGAGTAACAGTAGTAGCGAGAATGGACATAAGACAGGGTGGACAGCTGGCTGTCATCACCGGCGCTGGATTACCTATGGGACTGGAGGTGATCCCAGGAACGGTGACATTGGGAGAAGAAAATGAAGTTTGGGTGGCCAACCGAGGGACCGAGAGCGCGAAATTGGAAACCGGCGGGGTACTCGGAGAAGCCACCTTCGTACAAGAGGTACGAGGAATAGGAAGTGAAGCAAAGGAACCCCCAGGAGCGCTCGTTGAAATGATAGGGGAGGCTAAGAAAGACCTGACCACGAAGGAGGGCGAAGAGCTGGAGAAAGCCATCATGGCCCGGGAACAAATGTTTGCGACCTCGAAACATGAGTTAGGACGGACAGATTTAGTACAACATCGAATTAAAACGGGGGATCAGATGCCGATCAAGCAGAGGGTCAGACGGTATCCGGCCACCAGGAGAGAGGAAGAACGAGCACTGGTGGAGGATATGTTAAATTTAGGGATTATCCAGGAGAGCGGGAGTGCGTGGAGTAGCCCGACCGTTCTAGTCAAAAAGAAGGACGGAGGAACGAGGTTCTGTATTGACTACCGAAAACTGAACCAGGCTACGAAAGTGGACGCCTATCCGCTCCCGCGGATAGAGGACAGCCTCAACACTTTGGGAGGAAGCCTATTCTTCTGCAGTCTGGATCTCGCAAGCGGATATTGGCAGGTGGAGATGGCACCGGAGGACCAAGAAAAGACGGCCTTCGTGACTCAAGGAGGATTGTATGAGTTTAAAGTGATGCCATTCGGGCTAGTGAACGCCCCAGCCACCTTCGAGAGACTGATGGAAAGAATCCTCAGAGGAATCGTGTGGGAGGAGTGTCTGGTATACTTGGATGACATACTGGTCTTTGGACCAACGTTTAAAGTGACTCTGGAAAGATTGGTACGGGTTCTGGACCGATTGAACGCTGCAGGACTGAAGTTAAAGGCGCGAAAATGTAAGCTGTTCCAGAAGAAGATTCCGTTCTTGGGGCACGTTGTCTCATTCAACGGGATCGAACCCGACCCCGAAAAGTGTCGGCAAGTAACCGAGTGGCCGGTCCCGCGGGATCTCCACGAGGTACGAGCCTTCGTGGGATTATGTTCGTACTACAGAAGGCATAAAAACGGCTTCACGGAGTTGGCTGCCCCCTTGTATGAATTGGCAACGAAGGAGGAACCATTCGTGTGGAGCGCGAGACGACAAGAGGCATTTGATGCGATGAAGAAGGCGCTAACGGAG
This sequence comes from Lepidonotus clava, assembly GCA_936440205.1. Classification (NCBI taxonomy): domain Eukaryota; kingdom Metazoa; phylum Annelida; class Polychaeta; order Phyllodocida; family Polynoidae; genus Lepidonotus; species Lepidonotus clava. Next base: position 16,642,832 of record OW387138.1, read on the forward strand.
GCCCCGGTGTTGGGATTCCCGGAGGAAGATGGACAATGGTGGCTTGACACAGACGCCAGTGACGTGGGAACGGGAGCCGTGCTATCACAGGAGCAGAGAGGGGAGGAACGGGTGATAGCTTACACGAGCAAAACCCTGGAGTCAAACGAACGAAAGTATTGCACCACGCGGAAAGAACTGTTGGCGGTGGTGCGAGCTTTGAAGCATTTTCGGTGCTACATCTATGGTCAACGCGTGATAGTCCGGACGGATAACAGCGCGGTCAGTTGGCTGCAGAGAAGTAAGGAACCGATGGGGCAGGCTGCTCGGTGGATTGAGATTATCGACTCGCATGATGTGTCGTTCCAACACCGACCGGGCAGGAAGCATGGGAACGCTGACGCGTTGTCCCGGTATCCGTGCAAACAATGTGGAGAGGAGCACGAGAATACCGAAAAAGTGAGAGTAGTGACGCGGGCCCGGGGGTACGAGCCCGGATGGTCCCCGCAGGAGATGAGAGCAGCGCAGAGGAGGGATCGAGATATAGGGCCGATTGTCGCACGGATGGAAAAAGATGCGGACCGGCCAGGTTGGGAGGCCATATCTCCGGAATCCCGGGAAACAAAGATCCTATGGAGGCAATGGGAACGATTAAGCCTCAGGGATGGCGTGCTGCATCGGAAGTACTGGGAACTAGAAGGGCATGGTTGGAGGAACCAGTTGGTCGTTCCCCGAGGGGAACGGGCCAAGTTGGTAAGGGAATACCATGGAGGCGCGGCAGGAGCGCATTTAGGAGTCGCCAGGACGACGGCCCTGTTGGAACAAGGGTTTTACTGGCCGGGACTCCGGGAAGACGTGCGGAAGGAATGTCGAGAATGTGATTGCGCGTTGCTGAAAAAGGGAAGAGGAAGACGGGAGCCGCTACATCAGTACATAGTGGGGGAGCCGATGGAACGGCTGGCCATGGATGTTTCGGGCCCGTACCCAGTCACCAAACGAGGAAATAAGTATTGCCTGATGGTGGGATGCTATTTCACCAAATGGTTGGAGTGTTTCCCGATCCTGGATCAAAAGGCAACGACAGTGGCGGACAAACTGGTTGAAGAAGTAGTAGCACGGTACGGCGCGTTTCGGGAACTACACTCGGATCAAGGCACGAATTTCGAATCCGAGGTGGTGGCTCAGGTCTGTGCACTATTCGGGATACACAAAACAAGAACGACGCCGTACCACCCCAGGAGTGACGGGTACATAGAACGAAGTTTCCGTACTTTGGGGTGTTGTTTGAAAGCCAGCTGCCGAGCGACGGGTCGGGAATGGGACGAGATGGTCCCGCTCGTGATGATGAGTTATAGAGCAACGCCGCAAGCCAGCATGGGAGTGACACCGAATATGATGATGCTGGGCCGACAGACCATGATGCCGCGACAGGCGATTTATGGGAGACCTCTAGGACCAGAGGAGGAACCCCGACGGGTAGGCGACTATGTGGAAAGCCTGGAGGAAGGGCTAGTCGCGGCCTATCGGGAGGCCCGGACGGGGCTGAAACGAGCCGCCATCCATCAGAAACACGAGTACGATGGGAAGGTGACTCGGCGGGAATACCACGCCGGAGAACTGGTCTGGGTGCACGATACGGTAGTGGATAGGGACAAAGGAACGAAGTTGCGATTTCCATGGATGGGCCCTGCACTGATCGTCAAGGTGCTTGACCGAGGACGGGTGGTAGTACGGAAGAAACGAGGGAAACCGGGGGGGGTGGTCCATGTGGACCGCCTGGAACCCTACCGAGGACACGCTGCGCCAGCCTGGATGGTAGCTGACCAGCAAGGATACGAGGCTGCACAGTAAATGCTTGGGGTGGGGCGCGCTAGGGCACGTAAGGAAACGGGGCACCCCTTTTTGTGATGAAGTCGTTTTCGTGTCTCGATTCCGCAGGTGGAAGAGGACCAAGGGAACGACCAAATCGGCGCTACACAAAAAGGCTTTGGCCAAAAAGGACTGATCAACCTGGGGCCATTGAGTCGGGGCGGTGCGTTGACCACTACAGTAGGAGTGCAGGTCGTTAGGCTGTAGAGATTTGCTACCTAGCTGAAGATTGGTTCTCTTGCGGATGTAATATAGGTGGGAAATGCGGGGTTGGAACGAAAAACGGCGTTCGGGAGCCACGACGGCCCGAATGTCTAAAGTAGTCCCACGGAGCCGCTTTCCGGTCAGTTCGGAGGAACCACAGCGTGGAAAAGATGGTTGGATTACAACAGAAGACAGACCCGGTGGCAAGCTGGTGAAGACTTCTGAAGTAATGCCGACTTGGTAATACCGCTTTACAGCGTCCAGGAGACCGGAGGAGAGTAGATGCGGCACTCTCGGGAACGCCGGAGGAACGAACGGACGGCTGTAAAAGGCGAGGCCTGAAACGAGGACGGGCTTTAAAGTAGGTCGTAAAAGGAGTAAAAGAGGACAAAGAGAACGGGGCGGCGGCGAGGAGATGATAACGCCGAGCCCCTGTGTTCTCCGGGAAGTGTGCGGAAGCACTGTGAGGGCCAAGATGAAAAAGGCAAGAGAAGGCGACGAGGGATGAAAGGACCGAGGGCGTCCGGTGGGGCAATAAAAGGCCTAGGAAAAACGCGTGGACGGGCGAAGGGCCGCGAGGTAAAAAGCAGGCGAGGCAGTGACCAGCGGCGGGCCCCGGGGACCGGAAAATAGTAGGGGGCGCCACCGTAGAAGTGGATGGTGAGTCTGACGCTAGGGGTCGCTAGTGCAGGCCACGCCCACTTCCGCCTGCGGCGGCTATAAAAGGCAGAGCGCTCGCCGGAGCAGGTCATTCTGGTCAGCCGATCAGGATTCATCGAATCGCAGACGAGCAGACTGAGCTAAGGAGAAGAAAACAAGAGGAAAAGCAGAGAAGCGAGACGAGCAGCATCACCACGAGACAAAAACGGAAACGGCTGACGGGACGAGCTTCAGGATTGGAACGAGCCCCGAAAGCCCGGAAAACAGACACGATGAGCGGACAGTGCTGGGAAGGACATTGTCACGGAAAGGAGTTTAAGCACTTGGTCAAGCATATTAAAGGCCAGCACGATGGATTACGGAAGCAGTACTACATGTGCCCGGTGTGTTCGAGTCGAGCCTATTCGACACACCAGGACTGGAGGAAGCACATGACGGACTCACACGAAGGGAACCTGCAGAGGGGGATGCCGAAGCAAGACCCCCTTCTGAGGCTGGAGTATGCTGCGGCGTTCGCCTTGGACCCGAAAGGACGACCGCCGTACACCAGTTTCGCTACTGGGGATGAAACGGCGGCCCGGGTAGCCAACATGGAACGGGACTACGCGGTGCGCCATCCGGAGGGGTTTCAACCCCCTGAGAGGGCGGTGGATAAGGAGGCACCGGAGAGGCCGCGACGGCATATCCGCATACCTTACTACCCGAGGGCGTCGAGAGGATCCGAGGACAGCGACGCCGAGCAGCTGGAGCAGGTAGCAACCGAAGAAGGATCAGAGGCCGACGAGGCCGGCGAGGGAGCCCAAGCAGCCAAAGCAGCAGGGAAGGGACCCCTGGCCGAGGTGGCGGAACGATCGACACCCACGCGTCGTTCCCCTCGGAGGGCCGCGAAAGGAGTACGGAAGGAAGACACCGAGTCGCCGCGAAGCGCGAGCCGGGCCGTGGTCAACCCGAAGCCACTCCTGACACCAGACCAAATATCAGGGTTAGTACAGAGCCGAATTAAGAAGTTAAACGCCCAGGGAGAACCACGGGAACCGAGAGGACGAGGACTCCCAGGCAGAGGAAAAGGACGGACATCCACACCCACCCCGAAGCCGGGTTGCTCAGGAATACCACCGGGGGCTGAGGTGGTGGAATTAGTGAGTTCGTCCGACGACCAACGACCGAAAGTCAAAGAGGAAGAGGAGCCGCTCGCTTTCAAGAGGCCCCCGACGCAGGGATGCCCGGCGGAGGAGCCGTCGCGAAAGAAGAAGTGGAAAAAGGTCAAGAAAGTCCCGAGAGAATTGGAGGAGGGAACGAGTTCGGACCAGTCGGAGTCAGGCAGGAGTATGTCGGCCCGAAGCGATCGGTCTCTGATTATCGCTGAGTCTAGTAGCACGGGAGAGCTGGGACCATCGCAGCCTGAGACCTCGACAGGAGTCAGACGGACCACGGGACTAGAACCACCTTGTAGCGACGCACAATTTACTATGATGACAGTTCATAAGAAATCAGTGATATACGAATCACGACACCCGAGGTACCCCGGGTATTTAAAAGGAACAATGAACCGGGAGGGATCGTTCAGGGGTTACCACGAGGCGAGATCCGACCGGGAGCTGGAGGACAGCATTCGGGAAGCACAGGGAGGCCGGCTGGTGGAAAGAGAAGCATTGTACCTAGGGAGGTTTCTACGCGAGATGGCAGAAAGGCAGGGACTCAAACCGTCGGGGCGAGTGGAGAAAGTAAAGTATGTTCGGCATGCGGCCAGGCCGGAGGACACGGCGTCGACGGCCTCGACACAGCCGCTGTTCTCTACCCCTACCCCGACGAAAGCAGATTCACCCCTGGAGAAGATGGTATGTAAGCAGCCGATAGTGCCGCCCCCAGGATTGAAACGAATGAGAGACATTACGGTAGCACCAGACACGCCAGAGACACGGGCGGCGGTTGACAACCTGACTCGAGCCAGTTTGGGGAGCTCGTTTTTCGGGTCGCAAGGATCGGAGGAGACCCCGGGACCACCGTCGCCCGAACGTATGGGATCGCCGCCAGGACCGGATACCCCACTCAAGGACGAGGATAAACACGGGCGGGCGCTACAACCGCGGGTTGTGATACACAGATTACAAATACCGGCTGCCCAGTCCATGGACGCGGAGGTGGAAGACTCAGAGGACATGGAGTTGGGGCAGGCCGAGACCAGAGGATACGAGCCGGAGAAACAAGAATTGGACGAGTCGGGAGCGGATTCAGTGTTCGGGTCTATAGGAACGGAGATACCGACGGCAGGACCATCTAGGGAAACACCGAGACTCAAGTTATTACGGACACAGGCCATTCACCAGGTCTTACAGGGACACTTTCCGGTGACGGCGCGAGCGGTACGAGACTGGGACGCGGAAAAGGCCATTCGGGTGCAACTGATGTGGCCCCCGAGGGAGGTGCGAGGAATGACGGCCAAGACAAGAGCAATGGCTTCGGCGTCTATGGCGTTCCTGATGGCACTAGAAACGGGCCGCAAGCCAGAGACATTTGAAGAAGCGATGGCGCAGTTCCCGACGGCGGCACTGGGGCCGTTGACCGGGGAGTTCCCGGGGGTCGACCGGCTAGTTAACGAACACAACCGGACCGTCCAATTGGCTCAGACCCTAGTGATGTACAAAAACGAGGATCAACTGGATGACTTGTTGAAGGCGACAAGAGAGGCGGAAAAACAGAGCGGAATGGTGGATCAGCTTCTCGAGCTCCCCGCTAGGGAGGAGAAACTGTTGCTGCCGATCCGGCGCCAAGAAGAAGGGTGAAGTAGATGCTGCTCGAGGTCTTGCACGGAAGAAAAACAGCGCGACGGAACCAGAGGCGGAAGATGGCGCGTCGCGAGTCGGGTGGGGAGGGATTACGGGGCGTTGGCTCCTCACCCATAGTGTCAAACCCCCAGGGAGAGAACCGGGCCGAGGCGGAGGTACCTGAGCCGCACAGGAGGCCGAAGCCTGGATAAAAGACTCTCCTGGAGACCGCTGGACGGGCCCGAAAACTTTACTTAAACTCATCGGGAACGGACTGGCGGGCTCGAACATTCTTATCTTAATTTATTCTTATTAGTTTCTTTATGGGAATCTTCTTGCGGAAGTGAACGAAACCACATGTGTTAGGAGGTGTTGAGTGTAATCAGCGAGCTGGAGGGTCCATGACTGGAATGAACTTACCAAGCCTGCGGGGCGAATACGGGACGGAAGGAGGCGCTGGGAGGAAAAACAAGTTTGTAGCTGTTCCTCTTCTTCCCTGGAGCCCGCTGCGTTGGTTGGGACCGAGCAGGTGGAACGGGATCGTCCGGTCGCGGAAATGGATAGCGGGCCGGGCGGCCCGGGAGCGAGAGTGAAAGTTGGGAGGCGGAATCGAAGAAAGGAAATCAGAATGGACGGATAGTGTTGTCATTGTAGTCTTTGAGTCGACGGTCGTGCCGGGGTAAATAAGGTACCGGTGGGCCGGCGACTCGCCGCTGGAGGAAAGGCTGGCGCGGGCCAAGACTGAAAACCCTTCTCCCGCGCTGCCTGGAGCGATCTGGAGGCGAGGAAGAGACGACCTCTGTCCTCTAGCGGCACTTCTACTTCCTGCAACTTTGTCTTCTTGATTTTGGATGGATCGATCAGAATGTGGATGAACCCGGATTCATGTACCATCATCTTCTGAGTTTCCTTGTCTTCAGCCTCTTACCGCATACGAAGAGCGGCAAAATGGAATTTTTCGACCTGAATGCTGGTTTTATCGTGCCAGAGTTGATGCAGCGAGTCGTGAAGGGATTGCGGCGAGTCGTAGATGTCTCCCGGAGGACCAAGGCACGAGCAGGGACGATAACTTAGGGGCCCTGGCTCGTGACCGACCGTAATATATAGTAAAAGCAATACATGAACGAGAAACGAAAATTAATAGACTTACTAAAACTTATATTAATCTCTTACCTGCAGTAACGACAGAGACTCCTTCCATGTCGTATTTCCTGATGTCTTCTTCTCGAGGAACGAAACAAAATAGTCTTTGAAACATATAGGGAAGTAATCTTTGCAATATACAGGGAGGTGGTGCTTGGAACGTCGGCCGCGGATGCCTCGATAGACACATCAAGAGGTCTGCAGAGAGCGACGAGGAGCGACCCTTCTTGGAGTTCGACATCGGATGGGTTCTCTATATATGCTATTTTATTGAGAATGGGCCCGTTCCGGATCTCAGAGGTTGACGTTGGGTGCAGGTCCCAGTTGATGTCGTCCATCTTCACTTTCTACGGCTTCTTCTTCTCCTTCTCACTAATATCTTCAACTTACCAACTTCGAACCGTCGTACCTAGGAGCAGCCCGGAACGGCTCGGAGCTGTTGTCTCGGCGTTCGTCATAGGCATAGTGGCTCCATGCAATGTGACATGGCACCGTGGACGACTGTGGCCTTACTCCAAAATCAAACCAGACCGGATCTTAAACTTACTTCTATTAACGAACTATTTGTTGGTATTACAGTCTCACGAAAATCGTCTAAAAGCACGGTCCTCCGGGAGGACGAAGAGAAAAACTTAGTAAACAGAGCGAGGCCCGAGAGCCTAGGAAACGAACGAGGGCCCGAGTGCCCGAAACAGGAATCCTCTTCTTAGGAAAATCATCTCATCAGTAGAACGAAGGAGCCTCCCTCTCGCCCCAAAGAGGACTGTCTTCCTGCCGTTGCTTACGGAGGGGGGGAGGGATGAGAGGCACCGGCTCCTGTCATCAAAAAGAAACTTCATCAAAATTATCTTCTTAATCAGGTCTCCGTTCCGGTTGTTGTCATGCCACTTGGGCCCGGAACGGTGACGGAAATACTTTACTATGGTGGACTCTCTCCGACATCTCTTTCTGAAATCCTGAAATCTTCAAATGTGTCGACGTGGTCGAGGACGGAACATCTTGATGCTGGGTTAACCACGAGGACATGTGTCGTAAAAGTCAAACTTCAGTTCCTGTACGGAAAACGGACACTTCATCGATAATTAATGATTCTAATCTTCTCAGTCTCACCTTCACCCGGACTCCATCTCAAAGCTTCACTGTGACAAGTAGCACGAAACCCGCGACGTCGTCTGCTGAAGCTTCCACTCTAAGCTTTAATGCATGAAGTTAAGTTCCTTTCCACATACAACGCCATCTTCTTCTTTGGGTACCTTGGCCTTTGGCTCGAACATGTTGTCCTTGCCAAACGTGAAAAAGTCACTGGAGGGCTCTGAATGCCGAGGCGACCGAGGGTGCGAAGTCCAAAAAGAACATTCTATCCACAAAAACTTCAGTCTTTCTTCTTCAACTCATCCTTAAAATCATCATCATCACCTAAGAGAACGCAGAGAAGAGTAATAGTTACGGAAGAACGAGGGGTCACGACCGACCGGGTAGGAGAATCACGACCGATTCTCTACCCAAAAACAACGGAGAACGTCTGAACGACGGTAGAACGGATCGAGGGTCGAGAGGACTAAGGGTCACGACCGGCCCTGGCCTCTGGGTGGGAGAGTCGCGACCGATTCTCCACCCGAACTAGGGGAGAACGTCTGGACGACGGAAAACGAAGGGAACGGGGGCACTGCGGGTCACGACCGACCCATGGCCCCGGGCAGGAGGACCACGACCGGTCCCTCTGTCCTAATGAGGGTAAAAAGGCGAGGAAAAACGCACCGAGGGGCTAAGTAAATAGAGCCCAGAGGAGAGGAGCGGGAGCGACGGGGTCACGACCGATCCCCAGTCCCGGGTGGGAGAGCCACGACCGGCTCGCTCATCCTAAAGACGGAAAAAAAGAGGAGGTCCTAATAGATCCAGGATAGAGAACTCTGACGAAGATAAAAAGAGACTAAGATATATAAAAACGAATTATATGAACTTTCATTAAGAAGAGAGAAAAACGAAGAGAGAAAAACGAAGAAAGAAGAGAAATAATAATTAGCCGGATAGGCCCCGGGGGCCCTCCGAAGTAGACCGGGGAGGACAGAGGGTGACACCTCCTCCTCTACCGATAAGGAGCGTAGGATTGAAATGTTTCTGGTTCTAGAGTATGTTCTGTTGTCGTTGCTGTATGAACTGTGTTGAAATTTTGTATAACGTGTTTTCCCACCTTTCAAGAAGGTGCGGGAGGGTGTGATGAACGGCTATTCAGCCAAAATACATAGAGGTTAAAATAATAGAAATAAGGTAATAATAGAAATAGATGTAAAGAACGAATATGTAAAGAACGAAGAACGAAATAGATGTAAAGAACGAATATGTAAAGAACGAATAACGAATATGTAAAGAACGAATAATGAAAACGTAATGGAACGAAACCCGGAAATATGTAAACCGGAAGTGAAATGTAAACCGGAAACGGAATATATAAACCGGAAGTGACGTCAGTTGTAGGTCACGTGACCGAAGGCAGCCAATCAGGGCTGACCTCTCTAGTATATAAAGGGGCGGTGAGGCCCGAATAAACAGAGTTCTTTAACAGTTCTCCTGGTGTCCAGACGTGTCCTCTTTCCTGAAACAACCGCTAAAGATGAGCCGAACAGAGTAATTAAGCCGAAGTTAGGACAAAACAGTCGAAGTTCGAGATAGGTAGTAGAAACATAGGGTAAGGGGCCCGATGGCCCGAAGAACGAGGAACGAGGGAACGGAGTAGGGCACGAAGGCCCGAAGTAGTACCGGAAACCGAGGCGTAGTATGGTACGAAGACATGGGGAGCGGAAAGAGGGAGCGAAGTCCGCGGGGACGAGGGCGCGGCATGCTCGGCCCCACGCTACCAAACAATAGGCGACCGTCGGCCCGTCGCCCCCGCGGACCGGAACTCAGGGGTGGACCGCCCCCCGGCCGACCCGTACCCCTACCATAATTTCCCTCCCCCGCAGTCCTCCGTCGACATCGAGTGCCGATTCCCGATCGATTCGCTCAGCCCCCCCTCGTGCGCGAGGCACGACTCTAGAAACACATCTCGGTTCTTGGCCCGGATTCCCCGTCCGCCCCGAGACCCGAACAACCCCCACGTTCCTCTGTTGTAAGAATCGGCAACCCCGACTTACCAGAGAACGTCACAGTATGTAATACGGTTTGATTTAATAATGATTTCCTTTAAAAATCGAGATTTTTGTACATTTGCATGGGGTGGAGTAGCAACAGTTAGTCTAATTCAGCCCACCACGGAATGCATCTTTCCTATTATTTTCCTGTACACTAGAGTAGATGAAGTACATAGTGAGTAATATATCGACAAGTTGTAGGCCTTACGCATAACATTAAATTTTGTCATTAAACACTACATTATGAGTAATTGGAATGACGCGAACACTGTGTGGACATGTTTATCCTGTGTAAGTCAAATGGGAACAGTTACATTGTACGAAGAACAATAAACACACACACAGAAATTACACAAGGCCCCTCGAAAGGTTATATACGTGTTGTCCCTTTGGTAGACTGGTCTGGAATGGCCGGGAAAGGGACTGTGCCGAGCATCCGCAACTGGGGGGATCAGTGAGTTTTCGCGGGTCCAATTATAGGTAATTTACCAATATTACCTGCCAATTCATAATAATGGATCACTAGCATTTCTGCATCTAATAATTAGTTTCTGTACATGCAATTAACATTTTTTAAGTTGTTTTAAAATGAGTTCATTGCAGACAGATATACAGTACATATTTGATTATTTTCTACAGTTTTCAGCTATTCATGGTAGTAGGGAGAATAAGCTGTTACTGAAGAACAAATAGTTGCCTTAAAATTGAAATTGATCGTTCCAGCACTCAGGTGGCACAACAGTGAATAATAATAAGCAGGCCATTGTGTACACATTCATTCTAATCTCAGTTGTTTGCTGCAGAGGGGCCTTTGTCTATGTATCTCCTTTTTTTCTCCTTTTGGATGTCTTATGTTGTTTTCTGCACTATTGTATTTCCTTCAAAGATATGTCATCCGACCATATCTTTAATGTATATGATCCTTTCTTGTCTATATGTTTTATGCTGTGTAGAGGCATGTACAGTGTCCTTACTTTTAGTTATTGATGCTTTACTATTTTTCATTCTCCTTTCAGATTTTCCCCTTACCTTTACTGCATTAATGGATGCAAACTTTCATCCCTCTTTGTTTCGATCTTTGTGGGTTTTTTTTTCTGTTCATTTAGTGAAGTTGGATCTTTAAACTTGTGTATCTAATATCCTTTTTATGTGATGCATATGTTGAATGTTCACAAAGAAGCGACAGATATAATCCTCTTAACTTTTCTGTTGTCAAAAAGCCTTTTATAGGGTATCCACTCTCTGAGGTGAAATGAACATCATTATGTATAACTTAGTATTTTCATGAATAAATAGCCAAAAGCATTGCATGCATCTGGCTACCTATGTAATTGTATAATGATATTCCTTCCCTAGTCTCTCTTCTGCTAAAATAAACCTTTCTAGTCATCCCTTTCACTCTTCACTTTCCCTGAACGGTCTACTAATTTTACTGAGTTGTTGCTAGGTAGCATGCCGCGGGTGGCGAGCTGTTACCATGTACCTTTTTCACTTTCTCATGTATCTCTCTTGCATTCATATCAATATTTCCCTCTTATTTTTGTAAACTACTTCTAAAATACGCATTCATCCTTACTTCACCTTCTTTTTCATCTCACTCTTTTTCTTTTGGTCTTGCTTTAGGTATCAAATTTACCATAGCAATTTGGACAATGTGGTTTTATTCTTATGTCTGGGCAATATTTCACTGGTGTCCCAAAAGACAAGCAAAGGAACTTAAATTTGGTTTCAATATCCCACACAAAGGACTCTATGACATGAATATATCTGTTGCATTTCCTGGTGGGAATAACCATAACCATAAGAGAAAACAACAAAAGGCATAAAGCTGAGAGAAAACTACATCACTCACGAGCATAATAGTATTTACAATCCCTCTAACGGTCATAAATATAGGAAACCATTTGGGAAAATGCGTTTGTGGTTCTCATGAAGAATATGTTCGGGTTTTAGTGTCATTTTCTTGTGTAATTTCTCGGCTGTCTCAGCCCACCCTCCCAGCCCATAAGGGTCTGGAGACCAGACGGCTCCAGGGTTGGTCCAGGTCAGTGTCTGTAGGGGTATGGGGTGACATGTGCAAATTTAGATAAGGAATTATTAGGATTAAAACAACATATTAATATCTACATTTACTTTTTTATAGTGTTACATCAGTTGATCACACTAAAAGTTGCCATTGTAATTAAGTCAATGTTTTCCCTACAGCAGGTCCGCTGTCAAGCAGTATGATAACTTTCAATAGAAAGTTTTAAGTTTTTCCTAGTGGGGTTTGTAATGGTCAAAGTATTAGGTCCCTCTTTACTTATGTTACTTTAGCTCGCTGAGAAGATGAAATGTTATACATGTTAATCTTCAGCTGCTTCGTCATTTTCCATTTTTTAGACAATCGCAAGGGACGCATTTAAAAATAACTATCATCTCTTACAAGCCTGAATCTGCTTAAACTAAGAAGGACGAAATTATCATTTAATACAAGCCATCTGAATCTGCTTAAATTAAGGAGTCCCAAAAAGAAGAATGCATCTCTTATTTACCAAATCATTTTTAAGTCTATAAGTGCAAAATCTCTTAATAGTCATTAAAAGCAATGCATGAGAAGGAAACAGTATCATACTAATTAACTGTTTTTAAACACTTATATAGTCAGGACCCATTGACCCACCCTAGAACACCTTCCCCCCTCTGGATTTACCCTAGTATTAAATCAAAAAAGATAACCGTAAAAATTCACAAAAATATTAAATATAAAAGCATCTTCAGGATGACACATAACTCCCCTTCACGCTAGAGGAGAGGGGGAGGGTAGCTGTGGGAGGGGGCCTGGAGGCCACTGGAGGGGAGAGATCCAATCTTGAAGGTGGCTGAGCCTAGCCAGATCTCGGATACGCTCTGATAATACGTTTACAGGGCCCTCTGTGGCTTAGTGGATGTTGCTGAGTCGATGGAGGTAAGGATAGTGCAAGGGGATCGAAGAAATGGAAAGAGATTTGTTATCTGGCGGTCGGAGTGGGTAAACATCAATGTGTATATATGTATGAATAAATGTCTGAATTCATTTTTAAAGATTGTATTGCTGATATATTGGACTATTACTCCATGAAATGATTATGGTTAGATGAGTGTAATGTAGTAGGATCGGAAGCTTCTCCATGTATGATATATCCTTCTGTAGCATAACGTCCATGGCCCATAATCCAAAATTTTCTGGAAATCGGATTTTATCCATACACTTCGAAGCGATGGTACATTTACAAAAATATCCAGTTTTCATTGGAAATGTGTTGAAATAATTTCATTATTCTATCACAATTCATGCGATCTACTGATAAAGGGTTGGTAGAGATTTTATATCATACACAAAGGACTCTATGACATGAATATATCTGTTGTATTTCCTGGTGGGAATAACTACAACAAGAAGAGAAAAAAACAAAGACCTTTAATGACTTTTTCTACTTCATATTGCTTACATTCTTAAACCACTCTAAGATAGGTACATGTGATTTTACGAGTAAACAGCTACTAGAATCTGAATCCTAAAGAGAAAACCAAGGTTGAGACATCAAAGAGGTCCTGTAATACACCTTCCATCTTAAGTGTTAATGCACATCAGATTAGATACTGAAGTGTGAACAGCTTGATTCCACCTAAGTAGAGTAAGAGGCAGCAGGCCCTGGAGGACAGGTTTATCAAAAGGGTCATGTAGTTCACCTTATCAGCTATCAGTCTGTCTGGGCAGCCTCCTTGTCTGAGATAAGGCCTGCCTCTGGTCAGATTACACTTAAGCCCTCTCCAGCAGGAAAGCAGATACCCTGCCTGAGAGATAAAGTATGTTTGGGTGTGGCCCCCTCAGGCCTTAGGGATTTCCTACACTCTTTCCAGTACCATCAGACACTAGTGTGTTGTATGTAATACCTGCTTTTAGTTCTTACGTAGAAGGGATGAGACAGTACTAGGGAGTTTTAGTAACTATGCAGCACGTAAGGGGCCTTCCATTAAGTATGTACGCATCAAGGGGGGGGGGGGAGGGGGGAGGGAGTCTGAAATTGTTGAAAATGTGCATAGGTTCTTGTACATAGCTAATGCATATTTTTGCTCCAGGGGGTGGGTGGGGGGTCTGAGATTTTTGAAAATGTGCGTAGGTACTAAATGGAAGGCCACTAACGTAAAATTAATGACAGTTAAAATGACAGGAAAATCAACATGTTTTGACTGTATGAGTGTCTTTATCAGGATATGATTATGTTAATAGAAAAGAAGAGCAATATTCAAACACAGTTTGATTTAGTTCTAAGAAATAAACAAATGGTATTTGAACAATATAGCTTTGGATTTCCTATTAGTCCCTGTGTAACATCATGAAATTGAGAATTCCAATTTCAAGATAATTAGAATTTCCATTGTCAATAATTCATTCTGGGTTCTCTCAAATGCACAATGCAACATTCGAATCCACATGAACATATACTTAAAAGTAAAATCGGCTAAAAAAATATTCTACATCATCAGCTGAAAGTCAATGACATAATGCTTTCCATCGCTAATCCATATCCTGAAGCTTGCTGTCAAGAACACAAGGTCTCAAGAGAACTAAAAGTAGGTTTCTATATTATGCTGACTAAGCCTTAGCAAATAGTAGTTATTGGCGGCTGACAAGTGTCAACCTTGTCGGCTGCCGACAAGAATTATTCACCAGTCGGCATGTCATCAGAAATGAGCATAATTTTATGTGGTTCAGTTGTGAAATCTGTTTAAGACTAATGTCATATTCATATTATTCTATCATACAGTCAGGCCCATCTTTTCGCCTTTACATGTACGGAATACGAAATGCAACTTATATTCAGCCCATTGTTACAGTGGAGAAAAGGCAGTATTGTGCATAGAAAGTTCTGTTCATTCATTTATAAAAGGACATTTAGACGTGAATTGTCGAAATTAGTAATCCTAAAAAGGTAGTATAGACTGATGTAGGTAAGCACATAATTTATTATCAACATAAAAAGCATGAGAGGACAGTTTGGTGGGAGAGGAAGTTTTGAGGGGATGTTTATCATAGCTAATGAAATACCATGCACAGTATTTCTTTCGTCCCTGCATATAAAGAATACATTGAATCATTCTTTTTTCATATTGTGACTGTTTTTCTAGAAAACTGTCAATTTAAGACTAATGTCATATATTCTTATTTAAAAATGAACACAGTAACCCTTTCTATCTCTACAGGACAACATCAGAAAGAATCCCCCATGCACACACTGACACAGTGTAACTTGTTCTCATACACTAGACTCTGTATAGTGTCAGAGATCAAGCAGAGACAGTTGAGCTTTAAGGACATTAGAGGCTCATACAGTATCTTCCCTAGGCTTAATCCTCCGCTGAGAACACTTCTAAGTTTTGCCTATGTGTGCCTACTTAGTTCAGCTTAATAAGGTTGTACTAGCTGAAAGTGTGGCATTGTGTAATTGAACCTACCGTGCTTTGTTCCCCTTTCAGACAGTAATATGGGTGTACATAGACCCCTAAATTTGGCAAAGCGACAATGGCATTTTCTTAAATTTGACAACATGACAATGGAGGGATAAAATGAATATTCCTATTTATCAATGTCCAAGCCAATCACCTGTTATTTCTCTGTTATTTAATCTACTCTACATTATCTAGCCACCACATAGATACATTGAATCATTCTATCATTATTGTCGCTGTCTTTCTAGAAAACTCTGTTTAAGACTAATGTCATTATGTATTCATATTAAAAAATGAATAAAGTGACCTTTTCTATCTCTGCAGGACAACATCAGAAAGAAATCCCCATGCACACACTGATACAGTGTAACTTGTTCTCATACACCAGACTCTTACAGTGTCAGAGATCAAGCAGAGACAGTTGAGCTTTAAGGACATTAAAGGCTCATACAGTATCTTCCCTAGGCTAAATCCTCCGCTGAGAACACTTCTAAGTTTTATCAATGTGTGCCTACTTAGTCCAGCTTAATGAGGATGTTCTAGCTGAACGTGTGGCATTGTGTAATTGAATCTACCGTCCTCTGTTCCCCTTTCAGGCAGTAATATGGGTCCAGACCCCTTAATTTGATAAAGCGGCAACGATGTTTCTTAAATTCAACAACAAGACAAAAAGGAGCTCAAATGTGAACTGGTGACAGAAGGCTTAAGAAGATACCAACAGGCAACACCAGCATTTCTTAAATTTGACATATGACATTGGCATAAATAACGAGTACATTTGACGTTGGTATTTCTTAAATTTGACACGCGACAAAGGGACCCCCCATCCAGGGCCCCAGTAATGGAGTCTGCAGGCTATGATGGCAAAGGCCTTAAAATCTATGTCACCAGAAACATAAAACTCCTCAGTTCTCAGTTCAAAGGATGTAAGCATAGGATTGGTTGCTTATAAATACCTAAGGCTTTATATGGGGCATTAATCCCAAACCTGACTGTGTTTTATACTACATAGTCTTGATGTTGACATATTTGGAATTTCATAGGTGATTAGATAAACTTTGATAAAACAGGTGGATTTGAAAGCATATGAAACTAAAGAAGGGTATACACGGAGGGGTCCTTTATCAATGTGTTACCTACCCATTTCCCCCAGATATTGGAGTCTCATCCTTTATATCATGTGACATACATATCTTTCTTCTCATCTATAAATATTCCCCTTTAAATCACAGAATTAGAGAGGTTTGCGTGAGCTTGCAGATACTATTCTGGATCCAAAGGTCCTCACTAAAACAATGCTTATTTTCATAATATTTGATTATATTTATAATGTTATCCCGAGGTTGGCTTGGAGAAGCCGAAACATGTTGATCCAAAACATATTAATCAATTAGGGAATGAATTGCGGGCCCACCAAATATTTGGAAGTTGAGTTTGATATAGTTCGACCATTTTTAAATGTTAATGATCATAGTTATACACATATATTTATCTGTATTGGCAAGATCATTCACCAAACATCTGAGACTGACAGGTAGATTCCTTTTGTTTGATACCTGCTTATTCCCTACATCCAGCGTTGAAAGTTTCTCAAATTTCAACCAGAATTTGTCTTCTAACATCTCTCTCCTATCTTAGTCACGGAAAAGGTATCATATCACAGGACTGGTATGGCCTCTTAGACAAGAGGAACTCAAACCTTTCAGGGCAAGAATCATACAACATCAGAGCCTGAAATCTTCTCACTTCCAGATCGATACTAGAGGAGTATTCTGTTTCAAAGATGCCTGAATATCATTTCTATTATACATTCGGGCCCATCTTTTCCCCTTTACATGTACAGAATACGAGAATACGAAATGCAACTTACATTTAGCCCATTGTTACATTGGAGAAATGGTAGTATTTTATACAAATAGGTCAGTTCAGTCATTTATAAAAGGACATTTAAACGTGAATTGTCGCAGTTAGTAATCCTTTCAAAAAACTATAGTATGGACTGATATAGTTAAGCACATAATATACTATCATATGTTAGTGGTAACCCTAATAATGTAAAGTTCTTCTGTTACTAAGATTCGTCATATAGGATATATCTAAGTTCATAGAAGTGTTTTATTGCTTCATAATGATATTATGTTGAGAAATTAAATGCATGGTAAGATAGATTATTTTGTTGATAAGCTCAATGAGCATGTTGTGAGCAAGGATGTAAGATATATCAAAGCTAGATTCTCTGTATATCAATATTCTATCCAAAAAGTGTAAAGTGGTACAATATTCTTGATGGACACAATGGGTGATAAAGCTAAAATAACACAGAATCTGATGTAACTGTAAAACAAGCACCCTGATAATTACCTTACCTTCCTAATTAAACGGTAAGTAGGACATAAAAAGGGGCCACAGGCGCCTGGTTGGAACCTTGAATTGCTAAAGTGTGTTAAGCAGATAACAGTGGTTACTCCTCTACTAAAAGAAACAGCTTCACTTTGATGTTAAACTTAAGTCGGTGCAAACAAACAAGAGTACTCAAGATGGTGGCAGCAGTATAATTAGAATAATTACCTCAAGTAATTAGTGTTTGGTTTCAGGCGTCTCTTCTCGTATGTAGGGCAGCTGATAAACATTTATTTTTATTTTCACCTTGGGAAACTTGAGCTAGGTTTCTGCATTAACCACAAAAAGAACAAAATAAAGCAGTTCTCTTCTTCTTTTTTTACTATTTCATCAAGAGTAACGGTTATTCAAACCTACCCTATCCAATTTCAGTCTATATTAGTTACTGCCCACAGGTCCATAATGATAACAAGTTGATAATCAAATTTGCAAGATTTCGGTTTCTAACACATTACAGCTGTTTGTGGATTAATGTGTTGCGTTATATTTGTTGCATGAAACGACTGTATTCCACTACCAGATTTAACTCTCTATTTCAAAGATTACCACTGAAAATAGGGCTTATCATAACATTATATATCGGAGACATCTAAAGGACTTTGAATTCCCTTTCAAAATTGTACACAATGTCTATGATTACTATAATTATCATCAACTAGATATAAAACCTATCAAATTGTCGATGATTAGAATCGCCTAGTGGAATATAAGCTTGACACACATAAAACAATGTCAGACTTCAAAGCTTATGCCTCTCCACCTCTGGTAATATTTTCTGTCCTGCCGTGGGTTGTTTCTAACCTTGAATTCTCAAGTCTCACGCAGCGATTTTAAAATGAGGGCATTGGGACGACGCTCTGGGGCGAACGAAATATATTATTACTACAATTTGCACACCTCAAGAAATATAGCTATTGGTCAAAATCCTTTGGACTTCCCGTGATCCTCCCAAGATGAGATTCATTTCCAATGTACATTCCTCAGTATTGCAGACTGAACATTCTTTTGGGTATCTGCATTGTAATTTTATTTCCACCATAAATCCAAACGCTTTATTTTATTGGCAGACACGTATTACTTCCATCTCTACAAAAGTGGATAATTTCAGCAGCAAACTCTCTTCATATAATTTATCCCATCTGAATTCCTCATTCAATTTGTTGATTTAACTTTCAAATTTAATTGAAGCTCGATGACATACAATTTAATATTGCTATTTTCTTTGCTCTAGGCCTATGTATGTATCAGAATGTGATAAACCTTCGTAATGTAACTACACCTTGACAGCGTCATCATCTTTGAAGTCAGGTATTAACATTAAGTTTACACAGTTTTAAAACATGTTCCAAGTGTATATAAATGAAAGCGTAGGCATGTAGTTAAGAGCCTTACATACAAACACTAGAGGATCATGCAAACCCTTTGATAAGTATGTAGGATATTCCTAAAGGCCCAAATGTAGTTTCATTTGTCAAAGTACGACCTAAATTGACTTGAAACGTGTACATCCCTATACCCCACTAATGCTTTTTCAAAAACTGGTCCTATGTCTCAGAATCCCTAAGAAACACTTTGTTTCCTCGTTTAATGGTTATCAAAGACTCAAAGCTCCCCTGATGTATATGTTTTTCAACATCATAATCTTTAATAACTTCTCAAGGACATCCATGACTTTGGAAATAAAAAGAATCTTGACTGTGTCTTCCGTACTATAAAACTCCTTGCCTATTTTTTCTTAAAGCTAAGATGTATTTCAGAGAAGTTGTACGTATTAAATTTTGAAGAAATCGTAGGATGTTTTAGAGACTAAAATGTCAAAGTCTAGTATACATGCCGACCAAAATTAATATAATTGCATTTATGTAGGGAATTAATTCTAATCTTTAGCACATTACTATGATAACTCTGAGAATATGTTATTTATCACATGTCCTATGCTGTTATTTAGGGATATGTGCTTTCAGTAAACGACAGCCGTTGTAGCAGCAAAGAAAAAATATTATATTTCTAATTCTGTATCAATTAACCTCTTTCATATGCATGTGTTCTTCCAAAAAAGGTATTTTATGTCATACAAACCATACGTGATTTTCGTGAATATCACAATGAAATATCTGAAAACTTTCATAATATGTACTAATATTAATGTATCAAGGAATTACAACCATACCAAGGTATGCCAATATAATCCCATTTATCATCCTCTAACAAGTATACTAAGATTAAAATTAGGATAAAGTCCCTGAACCATTTGACTATATTCAGGACCGAAAATGAATCAAAATCATTGGCAGTTGAGAACATGTATAACTATAATATAGTGGGTAATATATACTATGGTTCGAATAAGGATAGAGAAAGAAGCCACTAAACCATTGTATTAAACCATATACAGGACCAAAAATGAATAAAAACCATTGGCAGTTGAGAACATGTGTAACTAATATAGTGGGTAATATAGAGAGATGGCTGGGAGGGGACAACATAGGCCTGACCTGACTACACCTGGAGGTGACAGCCCCTCAGGTCCACCCCATCAAGGACCAGTGGTTGAATATTTCAGGGAGAGAAGACTCCCTCACACTCCCAGTGCCACTGTGTGGTCATTCATATCAATAAGTGAGAGGAGGCTATTTGATGGAAACCACTGGAGAGAGTGTCATAGGGAGGTAGGGGAGGCTGACCTACAGTTCTGGCTGTTAACCTTTTTATGAATCTGGCAACTGAATATCTTTAATAATTCTTAAACCTTATTATGTTCACAATTCCAAAATTTGGGTTTGCCAAAGATTTGCAGTCACGATATTAATAATTTTGTAGTTTTTTCTCTCTCCTTTGTTCTCCTTTTTTTTGTATTTCAGAACTATCTAATTACATTTTTTTTGGATATTTTGTTCCAATAAATACGAGAAAGGATCAACCTTATTTTCAATGTTTAAAAAGGTTTGCTAGTGTTCATGCTAGTGCATGAATACGTTTGTATTTAGCTGCTCAGGTTCATTACGCTGAATAAAGCTCTTACAAAAATCTATTGTTTCTCACCACCGAGGTATAGTGGTTTACAAATTAGGTCATGAAAGTACAAGAACTAGCATAAGTCATTGACATACTATAATAAACTCATAGCAGTAACTCACAAAAGAGGTGGAGCGTGAGTAGTATAAGAAAATGAACATGTTACTATGGCACATTGAATATGAGTAGTATAGGATCTGGAATTTTGGCCAGGCATGATATATCATTTTGAACATACTACCTGGAAAAGCCAAGAATTAGGATAGCCTTTTCCCCAGTAGTCGATATGCAATGAATACAATGTGTTTTATATTGGCTGCTACACATATATTTTGTAAAAACTCAAAGCAAAGGTTTCGCCACCAACCATGCTGTACACTTAATTGCCAAATCCATAATGTGACTAATGTCAGAGTCCCACGAGAATAAATAATAAAATGTAGTCCTACACATATGAACTGTTAATTTGATAGGTCTGTACATTCCACATGTAGATCATCTTCAAGATCTATAGGTTAAGAAACAGCTGTTTCTTGCTAACTAGGAATAAAGCCAACATGATCTTGATAACATGATAACAACTGTTTTAATATTAGGTCTTGAGATAATATATGGATGATGCATTTTGGGTCAGGACAGACCCCGACATGAGTGTTATTTATCTACATAATTATGTGGATCCCCTTTCAATCATATCTGAAAAAACGGATTACCCCCTTCCTAACCCAACCTTTCTGCCCATCCACCCACCCACACACACACATAGTATCTGTCACCAATAATGAGGAGCAAGACAATATGAAACACAGTCTTATATTAAGGGTTAAAGCCCTTTGGTAGTACAGACAATCACTGCTGAGGTGAAATGCAGGCCAAAGAGATCGGAGCCACCATTAAATATTAGCAGACAAATCGTTTAAAACCTCCAAAGATATTTCTTTTAAATTTTGAAGTATTGGGGGAGCATCAAATTATAAAGAGAATTAAATGTGTAAGATATCTTTAGGAAACCCTTGCTTAAGTGCAGGAACCCACATTAATATTGATCTGTTTATGTCTAATAACCTCAATTAACAGTGAAGAGTTTGATTATTTTGTATCATAATTATATACTATTTAACATAACAAAATTATGGGATAGAGTTCCAAGCACAAGAGAAAAAGCTTCCAACTAGTTTTCAGTTTGCTTTCATTTTAACTATTGTCAAAAAGGACAACTTAGCGAGGGGTAGGCCTGATTTCAGTATTCATACTAGTTCCTTTTTTGAACAGCTGTTCAAGTGCCACTTGGAGCCTCTTGTAGGAGAGTTGAGGAAGGTATTGAATAATAAGGGGAAGGTGAAAAGCATTCATGAAGCCGTTGAGAAACCATGATTCAATAACGTTAAAGCCTGTACCAACTGGACAATTTTACCAATTTGGTCGAACAATTGGAGCTAAAATCAGCCAATTGTATCCAAATAATCAGCGACTTTTACATCAATTCAGATAAACTAGTACATTTCAATAATGCGTAACGACAGATGATCTGAATCGGTGCTAAAATCAGCTGATCTGTTGGCCAGCTTCATCAAAATCACCTAGTGGGTATAGGGCTTAAGGATAGTAGAAGCTGGAAGGAGATGAGGTGAGAAAAAAGTGTGGAGTGGAGGGGAAGGTGTGGAGGAAGGTGAAGTGCATGGCTTAGAAAAGGGGAGGTGCTTGTCACTGTCAGAGGTAGGGATATGGATGATGAAGGGTTGGTGGGTGATGAATTGTATATTGAGGAGGGTTTGAAAACGGTTTGGGAAATTGGGTTTGGGAGGTACCTCAAACTGGGCAGATATTTGCTTACAAAAACTAGAACAATGAACTGCTAATTACGCTAGGTTTATACACAGCAGCATGTTAACATATAAAAATGTTTAGATATCTAAGGTTACAATTGAACAGCAAAGGTATGATACATTGAAAGTTAAATATAGCATATCTCTAGGCAATGAAATAGATTTTAGAATATGTGAGAATTACAGCATAAAGGTGATAAACCTGAGTTGTAGTGATAAAATAAATAGAGAAGGCTTTCGAATGCTTTGGGCTGTGAGCTAGAACATGAGCTGAGAAGGTGAATGTATATATAATGTTGGGTGTATTTGCAGTACGCCTTTTAGAGGCTAGGAATGACATGTATGGTGCAAATCCTGAATACAAATGTATGTATGAGTATACGTGGTGCAGTGATGCCTAATATAAGAAGCTTGGGCTGCTGTGAGTATCATACATAGTGAAAGGTGTGAGATGTGACATATGGCACTGAATGGGTGTTATGAGTGATGGGGCTGTTTGACAAAACAGAGTGGGCTATTGCATCAGTAGATTGCTTGGAAAGGGAGTATGTTAGCCTGGCAATGAAGAGACTGTTTGTCACTGTGATGTAGGTGAATTCTGTATGCTGCATTTACATATGTGTAAAACACTGGGATTTAGGGCAACTTGTATATCATACAAGCGAAATGGACTACTTTGATCTAAGAAAAAAGATTTTTTCTCTGGGTTAAAATTGGAAATGGAGTAAGGCTCAACACAGTGATTCTTTGGATGATTGATTGGTGCTATTCATCATCAACCTAGACTATAAATACATATTCGGGATCCGCATGTTGCTGTAGGCCTACGTCTGGTCGGCACCATCTTGTTTGGTGACAGCAAATACGTATCAACTACTGATAGGCTATATAGGGCGAGAAACAATTCTAAACATAATTATTATTCGAATCCAAGTGAGAATATATGACTTATGAAAAAAGGAGTGTATCAGGGCCAACTGGGCCAACAAGTTATAGTCTCTGTGTCGGGGTCAGTTCATTTTTCCTTGAGGATTAGTGTAGGAGCGGGTACAGGGGATGGCTCAGGAGGTGTAGGAGGTAGGGGGCAATATGTATTGTTTACATATGGCAATGCTCACAACAGGAGGTCCATAGTTATGTTTTCACAGTATTTAGAGTTGAGGAAAACTGAATCTATGTAGCACAAAATGACCGCAAAATAGCCAACTGCTGCATATTCACCAGGGATGTGTCATATTGTTTCCCCTTGGTCAGCTAAATGGGCAGATTTCTGTACGCTTTTGGACAATTAACTTCCATTTTGATAATACAGTATTATGTTTACATGACAATATTGTAATATAGGTGTTGGTGCATTCATAAAAGTATTCGGATAGTATTTTCTTTTTTTCTAGTTTTAGATCAGTTTCAAAATATATTTTACAATGCACATTCCCCATACTGCTTTAAATTTCTAAACTATTATTGTAATAACTATGTATGTAAATGTCCAAACTACTCTGTGCAACTGTGGTTCACTTTTCCTCGCCTCTAATCAGCTTATTTGAAACAGCTACAATGGATTAACATCACTCCATTTGAATAAACAGTACCAGCAGCCCTTCTAGAAACCCTTTATCAACTAGGGACCTCCACCACCCACCCCTTTCCAAAAGCGAGGAAAAATGACCTGTAGCCCTCTGTGTCTAAAGCTGCATCCCCACGTGATGACTTAACCCAGCGATTAGTGGTACCTGGTGGCCCAAAAGTGCCAAGTTGTTCCCTTCCCCGGCAACCTGTCTCCCACAGAGCTCTAGTTGCTGGGGTAGGTAGGAACATGGCACTTTGGGCCACCATACACAACTAATCGCCGTGGTTTAGTCGCCAAGTGGGGACGCGCCTTAAGGGGTTGTTTGAATCAACAAATATCCGAGAAAGCACCCCCACGAAGCAGAATACCCGCATTACAGAACATTGATATGTCAAAAATAATGTATCCAGAACGTCAATTACTTTAAACCAAAAATCTGGGATATTTTGGAGAGAACAGAAGTGAATTAACATGAAATTACCCTCAAAACTTGGAGAAGAAGGTTAGGGCCAACACTGAGAAAACACTATGTGCGTTTTGTTTGTGATTCAGACTCCCCCGTTTGTTTTTGCCTTACTCCATATATCTAGATCTGTGTTAAGCACACTTGCCAATGTGTTATCTCACATTATGAGATCTAGAACAAGGAAGCCATCTCATTCAGGTGAATCCTATCCATTTGAAACAGAAATACAGTTGTTTCTTAACCAATCATTAAATATAAGGCAGGAGGTCCAATTTCATAGCTTGAGAAATGTCAATGCCTGGCATGTAAAGGCTGGCTGTATTCACTTGCATAATGACATGATGTAGGACAAATAAGAGCAGTCAAGAGATACATTTATGGCGAACATAGTTCGAGTAATGACAGAATAATATGTAGTTGATTACTTAACTTTATACGCAGACTTAAATAAAAGTATATTACTCTGGATATATAGGTAATTTAACCATCCACTCAGCCGTCTGTCGTTCTGTAGTGCACAAGGAAAGGTATTTAAGCTATTTCAGTAAAAGGCACTACCTGCTTAAGGTACTTTATCCTTCAAGCAAGGCCTTAAGTTCCAATGGAGTTTTCTCTGCAGTATCTCAGATCCTTAAATATATAGCAGGAAGCCAATGGAAATAATCTCCACGGGTATTTTTGGAGAATTCTAACTTTTCTTTTATTGAAAAAAATCCTTAGTGTTTGTTTCATGAAATGCATACAAATCTTTCTTCCTTTTTTAATAGTAACAAGAAAAACTATCTATAATAATTAGATATTGCCTATTTGGTCATGGGCATTACATCTTTATAGTATAGGCTGTTTTCCATATACTATTGTGCAATTATCTGATTTTCTCAAATATGAATATGGCATGAAACCTTGCATCGTATCTACCATTATACAGAGTATTTAAACCCACTGCCTACTTTTTTCAAATCGGCAACAAACTCAGCAAGTGGAATATGTATGCTTAAAACAACAGTATTATGTGAATAGCATATAGATGCGTCCACTGAAAAGTACTATTATGACTGTTTTAGGACTACTAGGCCTATGGAGAAGTGTCTTTAAGCAAGAAGTAGGCCAATCATTACACATATATCGGCCTACCCTGGGGAGGGATACATCCGTGGATGGGCGGATAGGGAAAGGCTATCCAGGACATGGGCTGGTTGGATGGGGTGCGAACTAGTCCCGGGGCAATCATTAAGGCTGGAATGGGGGATTTAGGCTGGGATATCGACAAATGGACAAGGTGGAAAATCTAGGTCAGCCGGACAAGCTTTGTAAGTGTCAGGCAATTTCTGCTGAGCATCCCTCTTTTTCTACTCATGTAATGGTTGTATGAGAGCGAACAGAGGCCAGTTTGTTCGATATATTATTTGACTGATTATCCAAGTGGGACAGTTATTATCATTCATTAGAATACACATAATTTTATTACACTGATGTACCTACAGCAAGAGAAGATCCATGGGGGTCCAGGGTCCTAGCCCCCCTTACCCCTTTGACCCCCTTTGGTGGGGACTTGAACTTGACAAAGAGAAAAAAGTGTTGCGCATGTACATGCAAATGTGCGACGTTTGCTTTTAGTACTAAGCCTATATGGACCCCACCATTTTCCAAACCCTGTATCTTCCTCCGCGTAGGGTAGCAATTGGGAAATAATTAGGAATATGTAGCCTTAAAAGCATAGCAGTTCAACGCCCAAAACGGTCCAGCCAATCAGAGAGCTCGACTTAGAAAGAGTCGGGATGTCCACCCTAGAGGCCACCACCTTTACCGAAGATCGCCGGAAGCTATTATCGGCCCATTTCCGCCTGCGCCAACCGTGTGCGCACGGACTCTAGGGAGAGTTTTAGAATGTGCGGTTTCAGATACAACAAAATTGCGCTGAGCTCATTTTGACGATCAGTTGTTCATGTGAGGAAAGCCTATCTTTTACCCTGATGGTTTAATGTTAACGTCCTATCCGA
The DNA here is from genome assembly GCA_936440205.1 of Lepidonotus clava. NCBI lineage: Eukaryota > Metazoa > Annelida > Polychaeta > Phyllodocida > Polynoidae > Lepidonotus > Lepidonotus clava. The sequence continues at coordinate 16,669,329 of OW387138.1, forward strand.
CTTATGTTATTAATTAATATTTTTGTATTCATTTTCAGCTTTAATACTTAGCGGCACAGCGTTCCTATGGTCATGAGAATTACAAATGGAACCAAAATAGCCAATAACATTATACATAGTGGCTGTAAGAGACGGAGGGAAATTCCTAATCATACAATTTACCACTTATTAATATATACATCCCTTTCTCAATAAGTCTTTTTAGAGATCCCTTTGACCACCTTATCCACACATTCTCTTCTTCTCTAACAAGAAATCTCTCAGTGTTTCTCAAGAACGATGCCAGAGAATTCTCCTGTTCTCTGGTAGTTTAGAGAATGAGAATTCCATTCTCTTAAAGAGGCTCAAATTCTCTATTTTCATTTAGAAAGAGTTCTCATTCTCCATTTTCATTGAGAAAGAGTTCTCATTCTCTATTCTCAGGGAAGAAAGAATTATCTGTCTTTCTTACAAAGAATGAGAATTTCTTGATGCTTAAGAAGAGAGGTTTAGAGAATTTCTTGTTAGAGAAAAAGAGAACGTGTGGATAAGGCGCACCCAACCTTATTTGGTAAGCCCTAATTTTTAACCTAATATGATATCATACTGGACACACTTGAAGGAACCAAAGAAACTTTTGTATACGACATACAGATCAACAATGTTGTAAAAAAAATGGAGAACAAATTAAATAAAAAATAATTTGATGGGTCCTTCAATTCACGACGATCCAACGTCCGTCTGTCTCCGATTTTCAGATTAAAACCCAGCTTTCTCATTAAAATCAAGTCCAATACATTCTAATAAAGCCCTCTCTCTGGCCTGGGGCCGCAAATTTCCTTTGCCTTTTATTACAAAGAAGAGTTCCCCTTGCCTTGGGCTCCGTCTGTGGTCTTAATTTTCCTGATGGGATCCGGAATGTGGATTTTAGTGGTGACTTTATGTGCACTGCCAATGATTTAGACTTGATGAGGTTTTCCGTTAAATGAGATAGTGCCCCAACAATGAGACTTTAATTTAAACATCACTGTAATTCAGACAGCCCAACCACCTCCCTGGCGCCCCGATGAAGAGAGAAAGAAACTCTTTCACAGAGTTAAATTGCATCCCAGTGTAATGTAAATAATAAAAAGTGGCGCATTGTAAAGCAAGGGAAGCCACTTCGAAACTTGTATAGATGCAACTCAATCTCTGCATTTCCTCAATGGCTTCAGATGAGTAAAAATGGTCGATTGCCTTTATGGTTCTACCGTGATTAAAGTGTATCGTTTCTTTTTAATTCAATTTAGAACTGTAGTAGCAATGTTATCTGAGCACATAGATACTCTTTGCCATTTTTGTAGGGTGCACAATGTCTATAGAGTACTGTGGGATTCAATTATTTCGATAATTACTGATGTAAAGATTGTTTTGTGCATAGAGCTAAAAGGAATCATTCTTAAGCTCCCTAAGCATGTTTTACACTGGGTTGGAGTAGATGTTACATGATATTGTTGTTGCTTGATTGAGTTGATAAAGTTATATTTCATAATATAGGCCTATATATATATATATATATATATATATATAGGTCTATATGAATATAGAGATATTAAACAGGATCACATGTTTGTGTGTCTATATCATATGTCATATAGCTAGATTATAAGCATGGGGTTTAAAAAGTGGTTGCCCTCATACAGCATGATTCAATATGAAAAGACTCTACTTAAAAAGAGTGACAATGTCCATATGGTAGAGATTTCCAACTGAAGTGATTCGTTACCTAAAGTGAAATATCGGGAATAGACATAGATGATGATAGATAAGGTGAAGTTGCATATTGACTTAAGAAAATCCGAATCTACAATCAAATGAATGCTGGAATCAAAATCAACTTCAAAACTATCTAAACTCTCATCTTCAGCAGAACCTAAAGTGGAAAGAAATGTTCTAAGTGAAACTCATTGTGATCTACAGTACCAGTCTCCATCTACATTTCCCTAGATTATAAATAAAACCTCCCAACCATATCAAATCATCCCCAAAGTTATATATGCAATATCCCTTCCAGCAGCACAAAGAAAAATGTTCAGAGCATCAATGACATTAATGTCAAATATCAGATTAGACATCTTTTAAACCAACTTGACAGGGAACGCCTCCTACTTGATCTGTCTATATTCCCCCCAATCAATCAATGATTACCCACACCTGGCTGTCGGTGTACATAGTGGTTTGGACGGGGGTCAGAGCACCTTCCCCCACCCTGGAGGAACACTCCATGGTGGCTGTGAAAGTAGACCTAACTGCCAACTCCAGGGTTGACTTGGCCAACACCATCCAGTAGGGGCCATAAAAGGTGGGTTTTCACATGCTGACTGAGCCCTGACAACAAGTGATGGTTTGCCACGAGTACATAATTTTATCAAAGGCACTCACTACCAGTGTTTTAAGAGCAAAATAAAATCAATTTTTTGATACAATTTAAATGCTAGGTAGTTGGACACTCACAAGAGGTCAATGTACACAATTTTTCTTTGAATGGAGTAATATTACCTAAACTGCTCCAAACAAATTCTCCTTAAATGTTCAAACTTATAAGTTTATTCACTATAATTAATCACACAAATGGCGAATGTTGTTTATCTGCTGCTAACATTAATGTGTAATTGTCTATACTGAGTTTGGCGGGAATTGCACTAGTAGTAATTCATTTTTAGGTTATAACTTCTTTCACAAACGGTAAACGAGGGGAACAACAGTCTCTAGCTACTTAAATACATATAAGGTTTGATAAAGAGAATTGTCCTAAAATATTGGCTTGTTAATAAAATTCAGGTTGAACACACCCAAGTAGGCCCTACCTAAGGTGGCTCCCCATTAGGGGAATAACCCCCCTTATCTCCTTCCGTCGGTAGCCTAGTGTTAACCCTTTCCAGTTAGAGCCGCCAGCAGACTCTAGCTGCTGTTGATGGAAAGGATTAACACAGCCAGGCAACAGATCGGTGCTAAAATCGGCCAATTTTTATGATCACCTGTTAGTATGGTATATTGAAATGTGCATGCTGAATTGGTGCTATATTCGGGTAATTCTAGGGGCAGAATCGACCGAATTTAGCACCGATCCGTTTGCCAACCATGTAAAAGTTGCTTATTAGGTATGGGGCTTTAGTCTGCATGTGGAAAATCACCTTAACCATAGCTACTAGTTGGAAACATCCTGCCTAGGTTTGCATTGGATGCAGTGGAGGGGAATCATAATATTTGCAGGCCATTTCATATTTTTGTTGGCGTTTCTTTATTGAAGGTCATCCAAAGAGATTAACACGGGGGCTGTTTTAGGGGCCCTGCTGGGCGAGTTTGTTCCATTATAACTTTTCTTACTAAAGTAAGCTATATGGTTTGGTTAACACCATTTAAATACACCTAACATCTATTCTTTAAAATTATTTTCAGAGAAGCAATCACATCCAACATTATGTAGCAAACTAAATTACTATTCATGAGACTGTGATGAGAGACGGTAATCATAACAAAGTGTTAATCTATTTGGTTATTACCTCGATTATTCATAAAATTATTGATTCAGTAAAATGTGCACTTGATGAGGGAGCATGAACGTTCACTCGATCCAGGTTTCATTCGAGCTCCCTCTGAAAACAGCTCTATGTCTCAGGATTTTCATATGAATAATCCATATGTTGATTTTGCTGCCAATGAAATAAGCATAGGTAAATACATATGGTTCAATTTAGACATGTTTGATATCATTCGAAGGTTTTTAGAATTTAGTTTTATTTTATTTTATGTATATTGGGTGTATCGTTTCCCGGAGAAAACCAAACAACTACATTATCAGCATAATCAAAATTGGTACGAGGAGTACAGGCTTTATCGACATATAATAGTTACGTTGAAGATTCACATTATTTTAAGTTAATAATATCAACTTACAAAGTAATAATGTTTATAATATTAAAGTAATAAGTTGATAGTATAAACTTAAAATGATGGTAAATTCCAAGTAGATTATAGCTACTATTATACTATAAATGTAGCTATGATCTACTTAAAATTTACCTGCACATGCAGGCAGATGTTAATGTATTATAGAAGGAGGGATGATGCCACACTACTGATACATACATACATCAGTATTAAGTCAGTAGTCACACAGTGCTAACCACACCCTTAGTTAAACATTCTGAGTCATTGTACACCTGAGCCGGGATCTTATATTCTTCATCTAATCAGACATTTACATGATGTAGAGAGAGACTTTCAAAACAGCGGAATAGTTGTCAAAGGAACAGAAAGTTTAGGAAACTGAGCACGACCTTGAAATAGGATCTAACGTTTTGAACTCAAAATAAGTCAATAGCCTTTGAATTATGTCTGTAAATAAGATTACATAATGTGTTTCTTGTTGGAGAACTTGCTTTAGGTACGAGTTAGTGTTTTTATGTCTTTTTCGGTCATTTTGCTTTGGGAATATGGTGCTTACTTAGTTTCTCTGCATTTGTTTTAACTGAAAGGACATCCGTTTAATTTTGACTGGTTTTAGATAGTTGAAACTGTTTTGTTATCCGTTCTGTTTCCCTCTGTTTCTCCATTTGGAACATGGTCCTTATGTTGTCACTATGAAATTGGATGTGTTAAAAATGATTACTCACCAGTTTCGAAAAAGAATATACTAGGGAATTACTATCCATCCAGATCTGTAAGCCATACAACCGTTTGGCTTGAAAACTCTTTATTCTCAGTAGTGGATGTTAGACACAAAGAGCAGAAGCAGTACACTGATAACGAAATGTGTTTGTAGCAAAATAAAATGCGTCAAAACTCGGTTATAATGCACTCTTTCATATGTGTCCAATGAGTCGTTCCGGCGATAAACTGATGCGGAAAAGTATGGCAAGCCTTTGCATAGTTCCTGTCCGTATTTCAAAATCTTTACAAGATACAATATTATGTATAGACAACTTACTGTACAGAGTTAACTCAAAGGAGTCCTTGCATATACATACAGGATAAATATTTTCAAATGAAATTCTCTGAGTGTGGCATTCGGATCAAGAACTAATAATGCTAGAAATATCTTAGGAATATTTCTTATGAATAACCTTTACGTAAACATGATCTTCATGTATTTATTTATTCACGCAGACACACACATGCACATTAAGTATAGCACACTGCCACAACGTCAGCAGGCCTCCCCAATAAATAAAAGCCAGAGACATCTGTTTGTAGACCCCCTCTGGGGCTCCACAAAAGAAATCACAAAGACAAGGAACTCCTATTATCTTGACAAGGACAAAAAGCCAGCTGATTCTTCATACTTCTTTGTGAAAAAACGTACCCATGCTCCCATTAGGAGCTGCCTGTACTGTCAGGGCCTAACTGCCATGCCAATAAACAACTAAAGCAACATACCCACTAAGCGACTTTAGTGGCGATGGGCGATGGGCGACTGGGAGAATCGGCCAATTCTGAGGGTCGCCTGTAAGTATAGTATATTGGAATGTGCATGTTTGATCTGAGTCGGTGCTAAAATTGGCCGATTCTACCCTCAGAATCGGCCGAGTCTCCCAGTTGCCCATCGCCCGTTGCCGGTAAAATCGCCTAGTGGTTATTGGGCTTAAGACAGTTATCATTACTTTCATCCATGGAGAAGGGAGATTGGGACGCGTTATCTAAGATGTTGTCTCTAAAGGGCAGGCGTGCTCATTTCTGTGAGATAAGATGCATGTGTATTGATGTTCTGGTTATTCTGTTTTTCTCCCTCTTGGTGCTCCATAAGGGAGTAAAAGGCACGTAATGTAAGAGAAGACAGTATGGGATATATGTATACAGCAAGTGTAGGAGGGTATTATGATGCTAGATATCATAAAGAGGGAGATATGAAAGGCTAGAGTATCATACTGGATAGTACCGTTATGGTCCGCGTATACATGATTTCAGCGATACATGGTACATATCCCGACATTGATATTTGAATTCCTTCCCTTAAGAATTGTTAAACTTTCTCTATGGAATAACCATTATACACGTCTTGAAAAAACTGAATCTATAAATATACCCCCGAATATATGGGACTATCTGTAACTATGATTAAAGTAGTAAGTGATAGTTCGAACAGAATTCCATATACAATAAGCCTATCCCAATTTGGGTATATCCTGGGGTTGGACAAGGGTTGGACAAAATATACATACTATGCCATCCTTGTATCCAAGACTTGGGATTACTTAGATAAGCAAGATTTGTGTTTTTCTATACCCCAAAGTACTGCTTACACATAATCACTTCTTAAATTTTATCATTTGACAGATTTGCAGGTTTGCCAGCCAATCAAAACACTGTATTTCAGGCAAAATAGGGTTGGACATTATAGGCTGGACTGACACGCTTTACCATTAGTTCCTATGTGGAAAAGTCCAAAATGTAAGGTCACATTTTAGAAATTGTAAGAGCAATCTGTCAACCAAATTGCTTTGGTTAATTTTTTTTTGTCCAACTCTCTTCAAGGAACAAGCAGGGAAGCAATTATGATAATATTTCATGGTAAATTTTGTTGTTGGTATAAACTGGGATGGGCTTATTAAGAGCCGCCAGCGACCTGTTATGTTTTCCGGTAAGCCCTTGAAACGCTTATCAATTAATTATCTAATCTAAATTGATATAAGAGTTCCATGCCTGCAATTATTTCATGAACATTTATCTGGTCGTTTTACAGCAGCCATCCCTTCTCATGTTCATATGACTCAATTACGAAGAATACTGACCACCTTCATATTGGTCAACGGCTCAGACAATATTGCAAAGGTTGACACAAGATTGTTAATTGATAAACAGTTGCACTTCATGTAATCAAATAACTCCGCACTCAATCAAGAAACATTGTTTGTCAAGTTATTACACGTTTTTGCTATCCAGCTGCCGTGGATATCAAATAACCGGACAACTTCTAAGCAATGACGTTATCTTATCAGAAGATAGGCTTTCAACAGATGAGAGTAGCTTTCTTCACTAATTACCACAAGAAATAAAACGGTCGAATTCTCTGTCCTATTTTAACGTTTCATTTGGCCATGCTGTTTGGATAAAAATCCTTTCTTTTGTGTCTGGAAGATAATCTGGCTCTTTTTCCCCTGTAAGTGCAGTATTTATTTTCAAAGAGTTTCTAATTAAAGGCCATATTCCACATACTGTTAGTGCACTGTCGATTTCACGCTGATATACTTTCGGCAGCATTGCCGATAAAATTTACCAACATGTTGGTAAATTTTTCCTGTCGATTTTGTAATGGTTGCTGATATCACACTTTATCGCAATTTTGGCAGCCGATGTGGCAATTTTGGCAGCCGAAATTGCACCGAAAGTGCAGACTGCCTATGTAACATTGCACAAATTTACAGTGTTTTTAAATGGTTTCAAGTACCTTTTGATGAATATGTAATCATACACCTCTATGTCAAGAGGATGATTCAAATTTGTACAAATAAAACTATGGTTCTCTTCATAAAATTCTCCGCTTAGGGGACTTCAATTAAGTACATACGCACCAAGGGGGGAGGGGGGTATGGGATTTTAAAAAATGTATGTACGTTCCTGTATAAATCCAATGCGTACTTTGGCCCAAGGGGGGATGGGGGTTCTGAAATTTTTGAAAATGTGTGTACGTACTTAATGGAAGGCCCCATAGAAGTATGGTGTGTCAACAAATATATGTAGGCTAGGTGAATACATAGTGCATAGCTCTAAAAAGAAAATGAACCAGTCTCCTTAAAGGTGTCAGATATCAGCCTTCTAGAAGGAGCATGCCCCATAATGACCTCCCAAGTGTTAGGTCGGGCAGACGATAATTTAACGATAACAGCAAATTGGAAGAAGCAGACGACAATCAGAGACCTCCTCCCGCCACTTTCCATTATAGCAGGAGGTAATGGCGGGAAAGAAACATGGTCTATGGCCTGCCTGGAGAGTGGATGACCAACAAAGTGGGAGGAGAGTGAATTGCCATGGAGACTGAAAATGAAATTGGGGACGTATGCTGGGAAGATATATTCGAGGTAAATGGCGGAAGAGTAAATGGCTATTAAGGAGAGTGATTGTATGTTTTGTTTTTCATATGTGCACTCTGAAGTGTTCCTTATCTGTAGTGCAGCGTGCAAATTGTACAATGTCTTATATCAAGTTTTTAGTAATACCTTCAGATGTAAAAAGTGGCTCCCATATATACTTGAAGAAATGCATTTATAACCTGTAGCCCTTTAATCAGCTGCAACCAAGTCTCAAATAGAAAAAAGGGAGAAGAAAATCCTTTCACCACGTCAAAACATCAAAGTCAAAATATAACATATGTACTGCTTTTCAAAAGATAATTTTGATTCTAAGAAATGAAATACAAATGATCATCAGAACAAAGTAAAACGATACAACTGACATGCCATAATTATGTTCAGCTAATTCTTCTCGCTAAAAGAAAAACACCTTTACAGAATATCTGCGATACACCACAGCTATCTACTGTTATACTAGAAAGTTCTTAATCAAATTCGACATCCCTATGAATGAGGCATACTCTGTAACAGCACCATGTCCAACTGGAGGAAAGCAGAAAAAGCTGGGCGGAGGATGGAATCAATTATAGGATTGGTGTTTCCCTGCTGCTCATCTATCATGCAATTTGTCATTTCATTGGAAGCACAAGAGGGTAATGAACAAAAGAGAGAGGCTCCATTTTTTGCCCATCAGCCACACTTGCCCAGGCAATAGGGCCTGATTGAGTGAACAGACAGGGTTGGTTGGTTGGGAAAGAGGGGAGGGTACTTGTTGAAGAGAAGGGAAGTTAGAATGTTGAGGTATGGTTATGAAATCAGGGATTATATTGTATAAAGTCACATACAGATATGAATTGCCGAGGGATGACACTGATTCATTCTAGACAGAGGCAGATCCAGGATTTCCAAAAGGAAGGGGTCTGCACATAGGCTAAGTACTAAAAATGCTTGTATTTGCAGATGAAATTTTCCCTCTTTCTCAGTTTACCAAAAGGATCCGCCCCTGATCCGCCCCTGCTAGAGTGGTTGGATATCCTCTTGATACTAGTTATATTAAAAGATGACATATTTAGTCACCTAGTTGATGAGGAAAATGAAGCAGAGAAGTGATGCTCTGTAATGTCCTAGATGCCACCCTAGTCAAAAAGCAGTTGGGGACTTAAAGATCTACTAAGGCTCATTCACAGGAAGTCTCGATCTCTCCTTCTGCCCCCCCAACCCACCTTCCCTTGTTTCTTTAGGGAGACATAATCACCTGGTCCAATATCTTCGTAACTGATTTGGCTGATCAGGGTCCCATGATTTGATCAGGGTCCCATGATAAGAAGTTCTATCTATCATGAATAAATTTTACACCTAATAATTCCTTGTTCACACTATTTTGCAATTACAATATAAATAACAAAATAACAGGTAAAAAGCAAAATCACTGATCATGGGACCCTAATCAAATTTTCCCCGATCAACCAAATCAATTACGAAGATATGAGCCCTGGAAGAAATGGTGCGTGCTAATCAGTTTTGTTATTATCATGCAAATGAATTACTGCAGTCTACCCTCTATAGATTCAATACTTTATGAAAGAGCGACAATGTGAGTTGGTCTTGATAAAGTTGGAAATCTGCTGGGTGGACATTAATTAAACTCCAACAGCTCAACATCATGTAGACTACACAAATAGGGGAAAATGAATTCAGTCAAATTGTAACCTACTGTGTAATACTCCGATCCCTTTCGAAAGTCCAAGACATGCCCCTGCCTTCCTAAAGCCTCTGGCCTTGTCTCTAAGAGTGAGTACCTCCCAGCCTCCACCCCCTGCCACTGAATGTAACAGAGAGCAAGCCTGGCCTTGGTTGAGAATAGTCTATATGATAGCAGTGACATTCTGTGCTGCTTCACTTAGTCAATACAATGATACTACCCTCAATGTCTAAGCCCAGATCACCTTAAAAGCAGGGTTTCTATTCCTGGTTTAAATTCCATTTGCCTCTACCTCTTTTGCTGATTGGATTAGGTATTGACTTTAGAAAGAATATCAGAAAAGTCATTTTTGTTGAAGACATTCAGAGTCCTTCTATCGTTTGTACGGTTGCATTCTCATAGTAATTGTTACACCGATAGTTTCTCTTTCTGTACAATCAGATTTGGTTTGTAAGGGCAGCATCTTTCTTTATACTTTCCTCTTAAGGACGTTGCATACAAACTAAAAACACTTCTCCTGTATGAAATTGGAGATAAGGCTTCATAATAAACATGCACTTTCTGGACTAAATCTGAGATGCAATGTTAAAAAAGTAACTTTTATTCATTTTGAAGATGATTTGTCTCTCATTGCAACTAGTGTTTTATTAGATCCAGTTTCAGCATGGCTTTTCACATACAAGAGTGTGACTCATTCTGGTGTGCCACAACTTGCTGTTTAGGTTGACTCTTATTTTATTTTAAGTTTAATCCATATGTGCAAATGGATTCATAAAAAGTTTTCCCAAAAGTTAGGGTAGCTTGCATCTCATATGCTTACAGTGACCTTTTTGTTGATTGTAATTAAATGAAGTTTGGTCATATTACAACGATTTTAGATTGCCTTTAAGAGGTTTTCTTGTCCTTTATGAAGGTTTTAAAAGCCTTTGTGTTTTTATTTCTAAACCTTGCTTAGGTTTCGGTAAGGAAAAGATGTAATCTTCATAGCTATGGAGGTTATTGTGAAACAGACCGATATTCTGGACACCGATAATGTAACCTGCGATTAACTATTTGGTTCCCCCGCACTATAATATATAGGTCATGTTCTGAGCTCAAGAAAGTCATATTACAGCTCTCTTTGTAAGTTGCTTTTGTAGTAACAAAATATTAACCAATTGGATAGTATAGATGCCTCTGTAGCAAAATAAGATTACGAAGTTGGATCTTATTAGCATAATTTATACTAGAAGATCAATAATCAATTAAGAAGAGTAGTATTGACTGTTGGAACACCTGTCTACTGCATATTCATACACTCATGCATAATATATTATATTAGCACTTGTAGTGTTTTCCCCGAGGGACATGTTTAACATCACTGTCTACTTTAAAGGGAAAATACATAAGTAAGTCGCTAATAAAATGAATAAAAAAATAATTCTGAAGTAAAGTTCCAAATATTGTTTTATAATTGAATGATATTGAACTCGCCTATGTCTACTCCAAAAAATCGGAACTAGTATAGTTAATATGTGCATGAAATTAAAAGATGTTATTATTCAATGAGATATGAGCTGCGGCGACCCTTTTTATCATTCGCTCTCAGGTGTCCGGGATAGTGTTAAGGATAGAGTAGGGTGATGAACGCTCTTTGTATCATAGGTGCACTAAAATGTTCGTATCTTTCTTAATATATGAGATACCTTGACACATTATACACACAAAAAAAATAGCTGTTTATCATATCTTTATGACTATATTGACTATGAAAATATTGATTAAAAATTATATGTGAAACAGCATGTGATATTTCCAATTTATATTTTGATACTTTTATTTTTTGAACATGGATTTCTCCCTTAATAATGCATGAATGGCTTTAAAACTTTTCAAATATGTTAAAAACATTCTTCCTGAGGGAAGCATGTCTCAAATTTTTGATTTATGCCCTAGTTATATTTTTATGTAATTTGAAAAATAATTTTTTAATTTTTTTTTTAATTTTTTGCGTTTTCATTCAGAAAAAAATAACCAAAGCCTAAATCAAAATTTTGAGACACTCTTCCCTCAAGAAGAATGTTGTTGATGTATATAAAAATTTTTGTAATCATTGACCTATTATTAAGTGAGAAATCCTTGTTCAAAAAATAAAAGTTAAAATATTCCTCTTTAAACTTTATTCTTCCTTTTCACTTTGTATTTTTTTATTTAATGATATATTACTTACACCATTCAATACCTGAGATATTCAGCATTTATTTGATGTATAATATGTGTAAAAAGACAGAGAAATAGTAGAGTTATGAGTAAACACGCACAACTGTCTCAAATTGGAGCCTCATCCCCCTACTCTAACCTTAAACGAGAAAACTGCTGTGTCCTCGACGACATTGGGGGCCTTTTATCATGTTATGCTTTGCTCACTGCTGCTTCACCATACCTTTATACCCCTCTTTCTCATATACTTAATCAAATAATTACAGCCTCAACATTAAACAGCGGAGCAAATGTACCTTCACAGCTTTCGCCTTTGAGTTCCTCACGTGCAAAAATAACATTTAGCACGCAACTCAGGTTTGTGGCCCTGACATCAAAGAGCTTGATGTTTTTTGTAGCAATCAATGATAGTTCATGCTGCAAAAGGGAAAAAACACTTGCGCTCTGTTCATGTTATGCCAAGTCAAGTGCAGGGCTGTGAAAAAAAACTGCGTCTCTTACAACATGGAAAGATGATATAGTAAATATGACCGCAACGAAAGGGCCACTCGAAAGGTTTTTTGCTTTTTTTTTTATAATATTAGTTTTTGGACTTTTGGACTGAAGTGGTGATGAGTTCACACCATGGAACATTCATAACTGTGTCTACCCATATCATATTACTACCATAATATTTTTATGACAGAGATGACACAGATACGATAGAAAGAGATGAGCCAGCACTACGAAAGGGATAATAATAAAGTGCAATAAAGGGATTTTCTGCAGGTCAAATTTGACTGGTGGGTCAACATAATAATGTTGACCCACCAGTCAAAACTATATTTACAGATATTATCTGTAAATATAGTTTTTACTATCAACTGGCTGCACACACACACATACGCATGGATACACATAGCCATACATACATTCATACATGCATCCACGGGCATACGCAAATGCACACACACAAAAACCACGTTTCTGTTTCATATATTAAACCTACAATTATACATTAAAGGCTGTAGTCCACCGATTCCATTTGCAATATCTGAAATCGCCAATACGAATATGGACTAAATATTTCATTTAAAAAAAATCATTATATTTTCTTCCAAATTGAATGTAACATGCATGGCAAGAGACATTGTGTGTGGTTGTGGCTTTAAATAGAATAAAAATGATTTCTGGTGAGAAAAATATGATTTCCTATGCGGAGAGTACCTGTATACATAAAATCTAAGCCATATACTTATACATTCTGTACTGCAGTCCCAGCTCTCCATACCTACCTGACTACTCTCATCTTCCCACCTGTGGGAATCTCCACCTGTATGATTAGAGACCGACCCCCATGGCCCCTGGTGTGTATTTCCACCTGCCCGTATCGACGTTACCCTATCGCTACTTGTTTGACCTCGACCCATTAAGAGGGGGACAACGATTTCCTGTCGGTTCCAGTTACCACCAATTGCCTTCCCACACGTTTGGCAGAGCCCATGGCGCCCCCTCGTAGCCTTGGAGTGAACCTCGTTCTGCCAGAATTGATACCCCAATTATCGCTCAGTATTGTGAGGGTTATGTGGCCTATTTCGGACAATGATTCTCTGAGAATTTGGAGAAAAAAATGAGATAGCCAGGTCTTCATACATTAAATAATCATAATTATTCCCTCCTCCAAATTTTCAGGCAAAAGTATGGTTTCCAAAATAGTATCTTTTGAAAAACAAAAGTTGATGATTACAGCATCTATGTATCTAATTGGTTGCAATATAGCCTATGGCACCAATGTGTTTAACATGGATTTGAATATTAAGAGTCTGTGATGTTGAGTGGTAAATCATTAACTGAGAGTTGAACATGCTTTTGAGCTGGATGTTGTATTCTACCAGCTGTCCACAAGCCAATTTCAAAATTCGGCAGCAGTAGTCATTAACATGTTATACATTATTAGAAATGGTTTTCAGTTCTCTTCCAAATGATAATATTATCATAGATATACATAATGTATGTCTATGATATTATGCAGAATGTATTACATTTTGCCATGTAGTAAAATAAATTATAAATTACCAGCGGTCCTTTCCATGATTTTAAGGGTCATATTGTAAAGGTCTTGTTAATGTGATCTTTCTATTGTCTGTAATATATACTTTTGATAAACATCAATAGAGCGAGCCAATTACTTGAGGATATTTGGCAAATTTTGCACCGATCATTGCGACCGAATTATTGAAAATTGCCTAGTTGGTATGGGACTTAAGGCCTTATTCCACATACTGATTTTGATGCTGCAGATTGTGTATTTAGTTAATATGGAATGATACCTTACATCCTATATACCATTTGAAAGGGAATGCTAAGACCTTTCTTGTGATATGTAACATGTCTAGATTTGAACTTCATTATCACTACCGATTTTTGAAATTGGCAGGAAAATCGACATGTGGAATGCAGGCTTTAAAGGTCATATTCCACATACTGAAAGTACGCTCTGCCGATACTGAGCCTCTCCATGGTAACTTCTATATCAGCAGCCTATATTTTCATCATGATTTCGGCTGCCGAAAGTGCAATATTGGCTGCCAAAATTGCGATATCGGCAAGCAGTACATAATCAACTGGAAAAATTTACCAACATGTTCGTAAAATTTATTGGCAGTACTGCCGATATTATATTGGCAGTAGGGAAAATGTATAAGCGTGAAATCGGCAGTACACTTTCGGTATGTGGAATATGGACTTAAGTGAGGTTGGAGATGGGTCGGGTAGGGTGCTGGAGGCGGGGGCATGTAGGGGTGGGGAGGGGTCGAGAGGTGGACCCTGCAAGTGGCTACCACCTGGTCGTTTATCTCCCAAGATAAACGGCACACTGGGAGAGGGGCCCGCCCAGACCTATAATTGCTGGCAAAATGAGCAATGTGACAAATCCCAATGAGGGTCACGGGTTGTCCGCTTTTATTTCTGTCTTTCCCCCACAGTTTTATGCGCCCCAACTAGGTAGTCGCCAAGAATATTACTAGTTATTTCTCTGTATGCCAAATGGGTAGTGAGACGGTTGCCAATATTGCATAGTTGTCTTTTTGGGTCTGCATTCCAACTACTGGGTTTTGTAGGATGTATTCATGATGTTATAGATATTCACTGAGAATATTACCAGTTATTTCATCCATATGCCATATTTGCAGTGAGATGATGCCAACATTGCATAGTTACCTTTTTGAGTGTGTATTCCCACAACTGGGTCTTGTCAGATTTATTCATGACGTTCTAAGTATTCTCGGTAATAATACTGTACTGCCACTTTTTCCCCCATTCCCCCATTCCAAATTGGTATAGGCCTAGTTGCCAGCATTACATAGTTTCCTTTTGGGATCCATATGAGGTCACGGGTTGTATGCTTTTATTTCTGTCTTTCCTCCAAAGTCCTATGCACCCCAACTAGGTATTCACCAAGAATAATACCAGTTATTTTCCCTTACTCCAAATTGCTAGGTGTTCTTGGGGGTCTGCTTTCCCACTGTTGTATCTTGTCAGATTTATTTATGATTTTCTTGATTTTCGCTTAGAATATTATCAATTATATCCCCTGATGTCAATTTGGTGGCAAGACGGTTGCCAACATTGCATAATTGCCTCTTTGGGGTCTCCTTTACCACTTATAGGATTTATTATTATGGATATTTGCTAGGCATATCACCAGCTATTCCCCCTAGGCCTATTACCAGATCGGTGGTGAATCAGATGCCAACATTATATAGTTGCCATTTTGGGGTCTATTTCCCACTATTGGGTCTTCCACAATTTATTTATAATGTCAAAGATATTCACTATAAATGTTCCGAGTTATTTCCCCCATGTCAAATTAGACAGTTGCTATCATTGCATAGTTACCTCTTTAGGTTCAGATGAGGGTCATGAGTGTATGGCAAGCCGAATGGGTAAAACTGGGAAAACAAAGTTTTCCGGGGGAAAACATTGTTTTCCGGTGGGAAAACATTGTTTTCCCAAAATAACTCTGATTCCCATGGGAAAACATTGTTTTCCCGGAAAAACAATGTTTTCCGGTCGGCAAACAGTGTTTTCCGGTCGAAAAACAGTGTTTTCCGGTCGGAAAACATTGTTTTCCGAATTTTACCCATTCAGCTTGCCATATGAGTGTGTGACTTCATTTCTGTCTCGTTGGATTTATCTATGATATTTGACCGATTCATAAAGAATGTTACCAGTTATTTCCCCCCATGCCAAATTGGTGGTATGATGGTTCCCAACATTGCATATTTGCCTCTTTTGGGTCCAAATGATGGTAACGTGTTTGTGATTTCATTTGTCTTTGCCCCACGGTCCTATGTACCCCAACCAAATATTTGCCAAGAATATTACCAGTTATTTCCTCCATTGGCAAATTTGTGGCAGATAGTCATACTTGCCTTTTTGGCTCTGTTTTCTTATGATTGGGTCTTATCAAATTTATTCATGATGTTCTAAGTATTTTGCAAACAATATTACCAGTTACATTCCCGATGCCAAACTGGTGGCAACACAGTTGCCAACATTGCATAGTTGCCTTTTTGGGTTCTGCTTTCCCACTCTTGGGTCTTGTCGGATCCATTTATGGAGTTCCTATAGTGCTTGGAACATGAACCTGACTGGGATCAGATTCTGGCTAATGTTTCTCCTGAAGCATGCTCAGAAGGCTTTAGCAAATTACGAGACAAAAGAAATGCTTATGAACATAACATGCCTAGGAGGAGGAACGTGAAGATGCGCCTTTAAGTGGGCAGTTGTCTTTGAAAGCCTACACAGGACAAACAGAATAAGTTCTTTCTGGAAAGCTACTTAACTAGGCGACACTGCTCCGAGGGAATTCTTTTACGGCCTCAGTGAGAAATCCTTGATCACAAAGGGTAGTGTTTCCCTTAGGCTCTGGGGAACAGATGAAAGAGCTCCAAGCCTAAGATGTTTTAATGGCACAAACTGCATAACACCCGACCCTAAGCTTAGACATACAGACTTCTCGTTCTTACGAAAGAAGGAAATGTGCTCTTTTGTTTTCCTAAATATGTGATTTTAACAAAAAGAAAGCATCTACATTTTGTCCCCACTTCTAGATGAGTGGACTCGCAGAGCTTATATAAGTGTTAGCAAGTAAAGCTTGATCTTCTACATTGCCTAGAGCAGTACATATATGCTGACACAAGCTTTTGGGTTGATACATTTTGATTGAAACACTGCGAGTATTTGTATTACTAGTAATACAAATAATCTATATAGACCCCTCGCTGACAATATTGATTCTTTTTTATCGCATTGTCAGTAAACCTTTGTGGTTATTTGACCAGTTACACTTCTTTTTCAATGAGGTGGCGCCATCCTGCTATTTGAGATTACAAACAACTTTTTGGGAGTTTTCCTATAGTTAAACTGTATGACGCGAAGTGACCCAGTTACCAAAGTCCTAGAAGCCTAGGTTCGTGGGAAAGGTGTGTTAAATGAGAATGCACACACAGGATAGTTTCCGTTTTTGTTTGTATCTAAATAATGATATATGCATTGATTATTTACAGTCTGAACTAGTCGACCCACAAAGGTATTTTAGCTCCTCATTAAAAAAGTCAAATAAATTATTTCTAAATTCTTCGATATAGAATAGATATTCACAAAAAATGTATTAATATGACATTATAACTATAGCTATTTTTATCAGGCATAACACCTAGAAAATTTTAAGCTTTTCGGACCTTCCTAGGTCAGCAGACCTTATAGATATTATTTTGTAGATCCCATGGATAAATTGGGAAAATATTGGGGAATCGTCAAATGATTGACATAGAGTCTGAAAGGGTCATACCCACTAGGCGATTATCCCTGAGTTGGCTGACAAATCGCCGCTAAAATCAGCCAATTCTGCCCATAGAATCAGCCAATTTTACCAGCAATTCAGATCAAACCTGCACATTCCAATATACCATACTTACAGGTGACCTTAAGAATCGGCCGATTCTCCTAGTTGCCCGTCACCCGTCCCCTGTAAAATCGCCTAGTGGGTATGGGGCTTTAAGGGTTAACCATGTTTTCTCCGACTGTTGCATGCCCAGACTGGTATTTCGGTCTGTGGGGTGTTTATCATTACCACCCTGGAGGACAGTAGGGTTAAGGCACGGGGGGTGGTCCGGAGCCGGAGCCAGTGTAAATCATTTACCACGGCCCGGCTTTGTTATGACTAAGGCTGATATGACGTGGTGGTGCTGGTGTGGGTGGTGGTGGGCGGTGGTGGTGGGGAGTTCGGAGTGGTGCGGGGGAGGGCACTTGGTTTTAGAAATAGTTAACAACTGTGATTGGGCCTGTAGGAGGGGTGGATCCAGAGCCAGTGCTCTGGGGGGGGGGGGGGGGCAAATCCTAACCCCCTTATAAAAATAAAAATTAAAAACACCAGATTTATACAGATCTCTTAGTTTTAAGATGCCGAAATGTTGTCCCCCGGATCTAGGTGGAGGGGCAATTAGGAAGCGAACAACTTTTCTGGGCCACTGGGTACCAGCCATGGGCTATTGGTGTACACGCTGGGCACCAGCAGCCAAGAATATTCCCGGCGTGCTACACTGATAACCTACCGCTGGTACCCAATGGCCCAGAAAAGTAGTTCTACTCCTAATTGCCCCTTTTGCCCCCTGGATCCGCCACTGTGTAACTATCAATTTACAATTTGGCTTAAAAGTGTGTGTGTGTGTGTTGGGGGGGGGGGTGTCTTAAATCAAACCACCTTTAGGGATAGTTATCAACCATTCCAGCTTGCGTTTGATACCAGATTTGAAGTCAACCATACATGAATGAATTTCTTCATTTATCATGACTCTCAAACAAGATATCACGTTCTGAAATCAGATGATGAAAGAAATCTACAATTTTGTTGATTTTGCTGATTTGCAAGGGGTGCCCATGAGCTCTCCTGAAAAAAGGGGCCATTAGATTATGGTATATTATAAACAAAAGAAAAAAACACAAAAGTGGGGGCTGTAGTTTTGCAGTTGGGACCTACCTTCATAAACAGAGTGCCCCCCCCCCTTCGCTCGGGGTGGGTGTGGGGCTGGGGGGGGGGGGGGGGTAGTGAGGGTGGTGGTGGTGGCCCAAAACAATATACCGGTCCCCTGCTGAGATTGGGTCTGTGAGTCATACAACAACTAGGTCTGCGTCTTTAACCATTGTAGGACGCCAATGTCTCGAATATTCCGTACAGTCTCTATAGTACGCCCATGTGAGTAGTACAAAAATGACACTTTGCATCTGGTTCCAGAGTAGGGATAACCAGAATAGGGGTTCTAGTAAATGGGAGCGGAACCAGATATTTTCAAACGTCAAGGAACTCAAATGTAAAAGCTTCTGGCAGCCGAGAATTTTACATTGAAATATATTCGGTCAAAAATTATCGAGGGGGGGAGGGAGAAGAGCCCGCCCCTGTAACTCCGCCGCTTGTTATAATTTTAATGATGATCCAAATTCATGGTAAGCCATTGGCAAGTTGTTATTGATAATGGTCATTGTACTCATTCATTTTGTGAAATGATGATTTCTGGATTTTCTGTACAATTCTCATTAAATTCATTCACTGATATATGATGTTGCATTGAGTTCCTAAAGATGCAATATCATATTCATGTATTTGCCTATGAAATCATTTAAAATCCACATTATAATGTACTTATAAGATGATCGCGTATACCTAGTCATTATCCATGTTTAGATGTAACTAAATATCTCACAATGAATGAAATAGACTCATGAATATAATTGCAAAAGTACTGCATAAACAACCATTAACTAGAATCAATATTTGATATCACTCCCACCCCTAGTGTTCAACGTATGGCGCAGTGAATGATAAATATCAGTGGCCATATTGAATTAAGAATGGTGGAGTAGATGTATGATGAAATAAAAAAAGCATTATGAGCAATGGATCTTTCATGTGAAGGCTAAAGCAATAAAAGTGTGATGAGAGGCGTTCTCCTGCTGCAGATTAGTATAGATCACGAGATCTGCCCATTGGAGAACTGCTTTTCTTTTAGGTTAGTGTGGGTAGTTTTATGTAGGGATCCGTTAACGATAGCGGACAGGTAGTCGAGCAGACTCATTATTCTACGGAGATATTTTTACGTCCATCTTTTGTCTGATGTTATTGTGCTTTTTTTTTTACTTTTTCAAATCTGATTGGTACTGTAACGCAGTGATGATTTCCTGTGCATGATAGCTGTTACATTAAGCGTTTCGATTTTAAAGAGTTAGGCCTAATTAGTTATCAAAAGAGTTATTGTTTAATGTTCAGATCAGTTAAGAATATGCCACTCCGATATTATTATAATGGTTTCTTTGTGGATTGTTAGATGTACCGTATTACTTTACTTAGTTTAATGATCTTAGCAACCAAATGGATTAACAAAAAAAAGATATTGTAGCCCGCTGGTGAGTATGTGTGCACATGAACGAATTCGTGAATGTATGTATGTATGTATACATGTGTGCATTATAACATGTATGTATGTAAGAAGGTAGGTTTAGGTACACAGTGTGGAAGGATTGCCGTACCGCAAGGATTTGGATATTGGCCGCCATAACGAGCCATTTGACTGGTGGGCTGCACCTAGCCTTGACCCGACCTGAACAGGTGCCCCCTCCACAGACTAGGAGTAGGGACGAGTTAGCCTTTTAGGTATGAATTCTAGTGATGTAAAAGATGAGAGGGATATATCTTTAGTTTGTTACCCATTACAACTTTGACTGCCATCCTTGACAGAACATATGCTGAGATTATCTGTGGCCAACTGCGCATGGGCAGTGAGGCGGCTGGTATCTGAATCCTGGACAGTACGCGAATCCTGCTACACACAGTACATGTATATGCATGTACATATACATGACATTCAATGAATACTCTTCAATGACCATAAAATTCAATCCAGAAAACGCTGTAGCACTCAAACATGTTTTTTCTACCTTAACTTTCTCCCCGAGCCATCGCACACTAGGAAACAAGTCACTAAAATACTAAAATTAAAAAAAAAAAAAAAAAAAACATTGCATGTAAGACCTCACCCCTAGTTTACAAGTCTACTCCGTTGGAGACTTCTGGGATTTAGAGTCCAGAGAAACCAGCAAATCAGGCTGGAACCAGCCGGCTCTTCCTGTGGCCAGACTCCGCGTAAAGCCTTGACGGATTGCCGGAACCCAGCAATCGAACCCATCGAAATTCTCAAAGGCCCCTCGCCATCAGACCAGAACCCGCTCTGCGCATGCGTCATGCTTCTGAGGGCTTACAAATTGACCTAGCTGAATACCTTGACAACCGTGGACAACCTGACAACCGTGGCAACCAGGATTTCAGTAGGTTTCAGTGAGTTCAGAGTTCTAAGATATTTAACATTATTCTGATGT
This sequence comes from Lepidonotus clava, assembly GCA_936440205.1. Lineage (NCBI taxonomy): Eukaryota > Metazoa > Annelida > Polychaeta > Phyllodocida > Polynoidae > Lepidonotus > Lepidonotus clava. The sequence goes on from OW387138.1 coordinate 16,690,668, forward strand.
GCTAAACTTGGGCCAGGCTTTTTGGGGTACTTTATATTTTACTCGTCCTCAATGTGAATAAAAGCAGAAAAAAGTCTTCCAAATTGACTTCCTGATGTCTCTGAAATGTCAAAATATTTAAAGGTGCACTGACCTCCTATTAAGTTATGGGATTTTCAATTATGTATGTACGCACCGTAAGGGGAGGTAGGGGGGTGGGGTCTGGAATGGTTTAGATGAGTGCATGTTCCTGTACAAATACAGTGTGTACTTCAGCCCAAGGCACGGTATGTCAGGATTGCTTAAAAAAGTGATTCTGTTCTTACTAATTGGAGGGCCTGTTTATCCATACATTTCCTCTTAAATTTCAAACATTTTACCTAAGTAATTGATTACATAGATAAACAGTTCGATTCATATGAACGATTCTAATGGATCTCAAATTGCAAGAGGATACATTTGTTCCTTCTATAAATTCCTCGAGCCATGGATTTAAATGGCCGTACGACAGTACAGTAACAAGCTTCATCTCTATCAAACAGGGGCATCACGTTCAGAATACTGCACAGGTCCGAGTCACACTATCGGCATATAAAACAACACCCTACCGTTTAATTAGGATTCTCAGAGTCTCTTATTTGCCTCTGTGGCACATCCAGGATTTCCAAAAGGCCGGATGGAGGTCAGCATATAGGCGAAAACCGAAAATGACACATATTCGAGCGCACATGATGTGCAGCATTTTCCCCTCAATACCTAGATTAGGTGTCCACCAAAAGAGAGGGTGAGGGTCAGAACCCCTTGGACCCCTTGGACCCCCTGGATCTGCCCCTATCCTCCCACCAACTATTCCCAAGGCTCATTCATCCGGGCCCTCAGGGAACTAGGTCAGAGGTCATGACCTCTCCAGGGCCTTTTGGGGACGAGGAGGGGCAATGTATCCTCCATGTTTAGGGGTTAGGGCCTTAAAGAATCTGATGAATGGTTGGTGGGAGAGTTATGTGAATCCTGCATTAACCCATGAGCCTCCAGGGTGCCGACACAGCTTACATGATGATAAGCTATGGGATGTCAGGTGTTAAGGAAAGTATACAACTTTTAGGTAACAAGTTTTCAAAAAAAAGCAAGAAAGTGTTTACATTTTGGGGGTGCAATTTGTTCACAAACAAGTGGCTTCGCCAGGATTCAAATCCACAACCTTTGGATTTGGAGGTGAGGGTCTTAACCACTACACCATGGAGGATGAGTCTGGAACTAAGAAATGGGGTCATGACCCAATTTGCTGGTTCCCACAGGTCCTTTTGAAAGCAGTTTACCAAAACAGCAGACAGATGGACAGGTTGGTTATGATCCATTCCGCTGGTTCTTGGTAAGACCTGAAGAAAGTTCAGTATTTAGGCAGCAACATGCGAAAGGACATCATTTTAGAATAAGTAGGGTAAATATAGGTTTTTACGGCGTCAGATCTTAAGGAATTATATAAATTCTACCCAAACTAAAAACATTTGGATATGCTAGCGCTCTTGCCCTTTCCGGTCTTGCCTTAAAGAATCTGATGAATGGTGGGTGGGAGAGTTATGTGAATCCTGCATTAACCCACCAGCCTCCAGGGTGCGGACACAGCTTACATGAGGATGGGCTATGGGGTGGCAGCTGTTAAGGAAAGTATACAACTTTTGGGTACCAAGTGAAAAAAGCAACAAAAAAAAACATTTTGGGTGCCATTTGTTCAGAGAGTATACGTATTTTATGGTGTCAGGTTTTAACAAATTATATGAATTCTACATGAAATAAAAACGTATGGATATAGGCCTATGATCTTGCTCTTTTCCGATCTTGTTGACAAAACTTATGTTTAATTTGTTCGGTTTACATAGCGTTCCATCGCTTAAAGAGAGGAGCCAGTGAAATTTTATTTTTTTAAATTCTCATCTTATACAGTAGATATGATGCTTTAATATTAATACAAAACAATTTTATAACTATAGATTGATATCTTGCATAGGAAATCTTACCTATATATCAGATCACATATTGAATCCCCTGCACACCTGACACAGGATGTCTGTGTGTGACGTCACACAAAATGACAGTTATATTCAAATTTCAAATTTCTAAATTTCATAAAAATTACATTTTTTCACATTTTCTTTTATGAATCATTAAATTTTGTGATTTTAATCTCTTTTAGACCTATAAAGAACATGTGACAAATTTATTTTTGCATTTTTTCTATGTTTTATATTTTTTCAACTGTTCTGCTTGTGACGTCACAAACAGATAAATCCTCTGTGCAGGCATTGTCAGATGCAGGCAGAGAAACTTAGTTTGATACTCAAAGATGTGCATAAAATAAAAACTAATAGAGAAATAAGTGTAAAACTTGGTATGTTTATTCCCTGGATGGTAAGGATCACGACAGTATACTAACTTATGGTCACTGGCCCCTCCCTTTAATATATATATATATATAATTCGGCATTTTCAGTATAATATGTGGGCATCATATTGGTACTCGAACATTCCGTGCAATGGGAGCCCGCAAATCCTCAAAACCAGTTGTCATATTTTGTCAACATCATTCAGAATTTTCATTATAATAAGAAGGACCGCCAGGGCGTCCGAGGGTGGCCATATGACCCATAGGGGTTTGTTACATACCGAGGGCGAAGCCCGAGGCTTGTACGAACCCCATGGGTTGTACAGGCACTGAAGGACACCACCTTTTGTCCTTCTTTATTTTATCACCCACGAAATATTGAAAATATCTTAAAATTAGTGAGAACAAGTAGTCTACAGTGAGTAGTACAGCTTGCCAATACGCACTACTCACAATATGCACCGCTCGTCGGCAGAGCGGGTGATAAACATACATATTGTGCCCTGCCTCCTAGGCCTTCCGCACCCGTCAGTGTAATATGAGCTAATCTGTTAATGGATAAATCTGTTGGAACATATACCCCTCAAAGCCAGGAATCGATATATTCTGCAAGTAATGGATGTATAACAAGAGCTCATGGCGTTCGCGTGTGCACTTCAACAATATGTCACTCACTAGTAGAAGGATGGCAAATAGTCAGTATACATACACTGAATTTGATAAAGAAATCTGTCCACATCTCTATTTCTGTATCCCTGCTGGATTATTCGTTGGCTTCTCTTTGTTTTTGTATAGCTGCCTCTGTACTTGCACTTAGGAGCCAGGAAGGCTGTGCTTTTAAACGAAAGAAGATAATGTACATTGTTTTTATCTGGCAAACACGTCTAAATGCACCTACAGCTTTACCTGTTTGCATTGATTTAACATAGGCCTATACCTATCTCAAGACAAAAATAAATACTTTATATAGTCCTATTCTTTGCCTTGGATTTAATTTGTCAATATAAAGGATGTAGAGTCGTAATCACAGAACAACGACATAACGGTCATGTACTAACTGTCCTGAGAAAAAAAAACCCGCCTGATTTGGCGATATATTTGGTGATATGAGGGTCAGGCTGAAGTCTCGAAGCTTCTGATTGGATGAAGACCTAATCCTGACCTCTGGTCAACCAATCAGACAAGGCGAGACGGCCGACTTTGGGGACAATAAAGCCCCATACCCACTAGGCGACTTTTACACAATTGGCCGACTCATCTGTGCTAGAATCAGCCGATTTTACTAGAAGAATTTGTCGATTCTAGGAACGACTTGCATCAAACATGCATATTTCAATATAGGGGGCCCACCATACTGACTGGTAATCTGAATCGTTGATAGAATCAGCCGATTCTCTGAGAATAATTGGCCGATTCTAGTCTGCCGACTCAGGCAAAATAGCCTAGTGGGTTAGGGCTTAACAAACAGAAAGCAAAGGTCACTCACCCGTGACGAGAGAAACCCACGTGGTCAGAACGAGAAACAGCGAGAAGGGTAGGTGGCGCAACGACAGCAGACTTCGTACGGTCGTCATGACCTTGACCTTGACCTTTGGGTGACCTTACTCCGGGCGTGCCGGCCGGAAGTGACGTCAGAGCGTCGTCCGGACAAGGCAGCCTCCATGAAACAGGACCCGGATGCTTAGTGGCTGCAAAAATGGAAGAAGGGAAAAGTTAATAAACAAATCTTAAAGAATAAAATGACAGAAAATAGGAAAAATGACAAATGGCAACACTGATATAAATAGCAGCACATCAGTGTAACTCTTTCCATCCCGAAAGGATATTCAGTGGCGGATCCAGGAAGGGGGAGGGGGCAAAAGGGGCGGTTGACTCAACCCCCCCATTTAAAGAGTGGATATGTTTTCAAATAATCTAGTAATAATTCAGTGGAATACATGAATACGATATGGACTCGTTCAAATCTGATGCTATCCATTTGTACTTTTTTTTATATAAGGGGGTTGGTTTGCCCCCCACCCCCCACCTTCAAATTGATTTAAGATGTCTGACAACACTATGCAAAACTATAAGTCTAACGGCGGTAATCCATGATACGATATCTAACCGATTTTGAACTGATTTAAAAAAGGAACAGTTGAATAAGAATAATTATTCTTATAAAATAGGTAATTCATTATTAACTGTTACTTAGTTGTAATGATATAATGGGAAATAAACCTGAAATACATATATTAGTATATGACAAATTGGCTTAATGGGCTTGATACTCTAATTTCCCCTCAGGTATTAGAGATGTAATACCTCTATACAGTTATATCTCCAGTTTGATCGGATTTATTGTAGGACATCGACATACTACACTGCATACATATCACTCACTATGATTTCTCATACAATAAGTAACAAAGAGAAATATGACTTGTTTTGCCCCAGATTGATAATTGCATAGGCTATCCCTCTCCTCAAGTTTTGATCCTATTTGTCGTACACCCAGTCTTATGTTGCTATCTCCATGATATAAAGTTTACCATACTGTTAGCTCTAATCCGATTAGAAACCATAGGGGACATTATAACTTAATCCCTTTTTAATTGAGCAGCAGGATTTAAGTCACTTGCTTTGGGGGGAACAGATCCCAATGCCCTTCAGGTGACATTTAAAATGAAAGATAACCACATACTGAATTAGTAAAATCTGGATTTAATTTTCTGATGCTTTGATATGACATCCAGATTTTACCTGACCCAAAGCCACTTCTGATCGCGTTTCATATTTAAAACACTGGGAAACACAGGTGAATTACACAATTGCCCACTAAATATTTAGGAATATTATTGCTGCGTTGAAATGCTTCTGTTAGATTTACCATGTTTTCCTCAGCAATAGCTGGGCAACAGGCCCGTGCCCAGGGTCTGCTGTGGGGGGGGGGGGGGGGGGGTGGCGAGGTTCCTGAAGTGGAACTTATAGCTATAATTTCAATAATTTCTACTTAAAATGAGGGGTGGCGAGGGTCTCAGAGTGGGACTTTCCAACAATTTCTTACGATTTTTATAAGGATTTTTGAATGAATTTTTGAAGGAGAGGTGGAACTTTTGGAAAATTTTCTTTTGGTGGGGGGGTGGCGTGCCACCCCCGCCTCCCCCCCCCCCCCCCCCCTGGGTACGGGCCTGGGGCAATGTAAATTTTATGGGCAACACATGTACAACAGCTACAATTCAGAAAGGTTGTTGCCGACTGTTGCTGTACTTTTGACGTGTTTTTGTTGCCACGTGGAATCCACCTTTTTAGTGTAAAAACGTGTAGGCTTCAAAACAGATAGGATCCCAGGTTTGATCATCCTGGAGCAAGGTGAAACACCCTGTGATTCAGAGCTACAGAGTCTGGTACCTCAAACCAACAACCCAGTCTGTGTATTGTAGGTGTCCACCAAGATGTGGGCGGTCTTGACCCTCCAGACCCCCTCCCGACCAGCCAACCACTGGGACGAAAACCAAGGCATGACCACCATTAGGCCCAATACCCACTATAGGCTCAATCAGCGCACGAATCGGCCAATTATGAATAAAATAATCTGCAAATGTATTCTGACCATCTATTCAATAGATGCAATATTGAAATGTGCTTCGATCTACAAGAACCGATGATGAAATAGGCCAATTATTCAGGTAGAAGAGGCCGATTGTAGCGACGAACAGTCGGCTGACTTAGACCTGTATTCCACTAGGCGGTTTTACTCACAATTGCCCGAACGCCAGTGAGGATAACAGTAAATTATAGAAATGATAACTGTAACTTTAATTGAATGAAAATAGAGAAATAATACGTGAAAATTGAGAAATAACCAGTGAAAATTGAGAAATAACCAGTGAAAATTAAGAAATAACCAGTGAAAATTGAGAAATAACCAGTAAAAATTGAGAAATAACCAGTGAAAATTGAGAAATAACCAGTAAAAATTGAGAAATAACCAGTGAAAATCGCCTATTTGAAGATAGGCTTAAGTCAAATCGCCTGGTGGGGATAAGCTTTACTGTGGAGTGTCCACCAAAATAGTGGGTGGTCTTGACCCTTTGCACCTCCCCCCGCTCCCCCCCCCCCCCCCCATCCAAATCACCCTGGTTCCACTCACCATAGGGTGAAAACCACTGCACGACCACCCTAGCCAGGAAGCCCTGGCCGATGATTGCACAGCGCATGCGCAGCGTCAGTGGCGCCCCCTGTGGTCATGATTCATGGCGTGTAAACCCCGGATGTCGCTGATTACTGGCAATACATGTTTAAACATGTTACGGCCCCGGCAGGACGTCCCTTAAGAGCCGGCCACGCATGCTAACCGTCAGGCCTAGTGTGGGTTTCACATGCCAGGGGTCGCTGCTTGGAAATCGATCTATACACGTGTTTCGGTGTACTGAGCACTGTTCGTGCTGATTTTGAAATTGATATGTTTTCAGCAGATTGGGAGTGGTAAATGCTCGAGGGCGGATCCAGATTTTTTTTTTTCCTTTCTTTCTTTCTTTTTCTTTTTTTTTTTTTTTTTTTTTTTTTTTTTTTTGGGGGGGGGGGGATCAATGGGCTCCTAAACACCCCCACCTCCCTTTTTTCTTTGGAGATTTCGACTTGAATTACAAAAGAAATCAGTTTTCTGGAGAAATCTCTATGTTCACCTGTGCATTAGAAAACTAATGTTAATGATACAATACGAGATTTGTAAACACATTTTTAGATGATTAAACATCAGATACATTGATGTCTTAAAGCTAGGTTAAATTTTCACTATATAACAGGACAACTGGAGCTCAATGTAATTGACATGTGTCTGAATTAACTCTATATAACTTGGGAAAGTATTGTTTATCAAAAAATTGTAATATGCTAGCTAGCTTCAGCTGTGGATACAGGATTTCACAATGGGAAGAGCCACATATATATGTGACAGTTTTTTAAATCTATACTTTGTATCCAGCTCCAGCTGTCCTTTTGTATAGTAAAAATTTAATTTAGCTTTAAGACATACATAAATAGAAGTTGTTTTGCATAAATGTATCTGAAGTTTTTCATCTGAAAACGCATTTACAAATCTCTTGTTACCATTAACAACATTAGTTTTCCAATGCACAGGTGAACATGGTGATTACCCCAGAAAACTGATTTCTTTTGTGATTGTTGCCGTAATTCCTTTCAAACATGGTCCTTTCATTTGCCCCATCCATCCATTTTTTATTACCTTTGTTTAGCTCAAGATGTTTTGTCATTTAAGACTCCTGCCCTCTGATTATTTTAATCTCCTGACGTTATTGCTTAAAAAACATAATTATCAAAATTATTGCCATGGGGTATGCCTCTTAAAAAGAGTCTTTTATTGTTAGTGTTTTTATTTGAAACCACCTGGATTTTATCATTGCCAATGTAATCTTTTTATTGAACAACATTACAAGTCCTTAATCGAGTGGAAAAATAAGACAAAAACAGTATGGGACTTCTTTACCTAACAGCAGGTAGCGTGATGTCTTAAAACAAATCCAACCTGAAGCTTAGCCAACCTCTAGCTTTATGGGTTCCCCATCTGAGCAAATATAATTCCATTATCTTAATCACTACTGAAGGCCTTAGGTTTTTATCTTTGGTTAATAGGCCGGTGGCCTGTTGCAGAATCTGATCACAACAGAGATGGAATGGTAATCAACGATAGTTATTGTTGTCCAAAACGATCGCTGCTGGACAACTTTTGACATAAAGAATTATGTTCAGAATGCTGTATTTGAGCTGAAAATTCAAGTATAGGTAATAACTCCCTTATATCGTTGTTTACATAATTCCATTGCAAATTGAACCAGTGCCACGTCGCATAATAAAACCAGCGATGGTTTTGTCGGGAAGTGTCAAACTCTTGCTGTTTTGGCAAAATTCAGCATCGATTTTCACTCACTTCTAACCATTTTTCTGGGCTGATAATTTCAGGACTAGCTCTAAATTTAACATCGGGACCCATTGCAACAGCGACGTCCTTGTGCAAGGACGTTCTTGTTGCGAGGGTTTGGTTATGCACCGCGGCACAGTGGTCCTCCCATAATGAAATATTGAGACATTTAAATGTCTCACCACAAGGACATCTTCGTTATGACAGGTTGAACTGCGGTCTTTCTACTGGCCCGATTTTAATTCGGTAAAACATTCAAAAAAATGAATATATAGGATCTAAAAAACCTGAGTATTTTCAGCTTGGAGGAATTAAAATAAGAACTGATAAGTGGGTGAAATTAATTTTGATGCTGGACTTTTGCACAACAGTGCATGATTCAACAAAGCCTTGTTTGCTGTCATATGACGAGCCATTATGCGACCGCCCACAATGGTCCATCGCATAATGCTCTCGCAACAGTACTGTAAGGAGGGTTTGACCAAACCCTCTCAGTTATGCCAAAATCCAGTATCAATTCTCACTCGCTTCTGATCACTTTTCTGGGCTGAAAACTTTTAGATCTATATGTCCAATTTACAGAATCAAAAATGGTCCAGTAAAAAAGCCAAGATTCAACAGCGACATCCCTGTGCTGTCACATCCCTGTTATAATAACTTGATTATGCAATGCAGCACAGTAGAATGGCCGCTTAAGTTTTCCTTGTTACACACTCATTCTTAAAGCGATCTTAAAGTTATCGCTGTTACAATCGATTGTTCTATGACAGGCTATTGGATTACCTTTACCGTCAACTGTGTCAACTCACATTATTTGGAACTGAAACATTGTTGTTGGCTGTGTGGAAAACTGAGACTAGAATTTTGGGTTGATCTATCGTTCTCCACTTGCCACCAGGCCACTCATAAATCAACCACTTTGAATGGGGATTCAGGGTAAATTGGGCTGGATCCTCCACAGCAATTGCAAAGGCCTTTGAAATTGGGAACTCCATAAAGAACTGAGAAAAAATAGATTTGATATCTGATGTTTTAATTTGGGAAATAGCTAGGATTTATTGTGGGTCCTTTTGATATTAAATCATAGCATAGGGGAAAGAAGAAGAATCCAATTTGCAAGGCTGAGAGAGAAGCTTGTGAATTGTCAAAGGATTGGGAATAGAAAGGGGCTTTCATCGATGAAAACAAATTAATCCGTTCACAAATGCCAGACGTAACGGGAAGCTTTTTGAGATTTGTCTAGGATTATTCGCCTTTCTGCCAATTGTCTTTAAGGTATCACTCTTTCTCTGTAAATCTGCAACCAAAGCAAAAGCAGTACACATGTAAGCTTGCTGTCTTATAGTTGGGGTCTGGGATGAAACAAAAGACAATGATGAAAGATGTTGAAATAAAAAGAGGAATATAGATGTCTGTAAGATAAATGTCCAACCTACTGTCTATCAATTTGGGGGTTTTCAATCAGGGTACGCGACAATGTCTCGATAAATGCTTTGTGAATGAAAGTACTGAGAAGTAATGAAAGTTTAATATACTTGTTTATCAAAGGCTAGATACCAAACGGCCCAAATTTACAACCTCTATCTCACTGAAGAATTTCAAAATGAAGTTATACCATTAGATGCTTCCTGTTCCCTTTCTTGTCTTGCATCATCATTCCTAAAACGTTGGAATAGGATTCATACTACATTCTAGCAATGATGCAAAGAAGCCTTTGGTGTGTTAGCTCAGGAATTAGTTCATCTTTGTGGGATTTACCTCAGAAAAGCTGTCTTTCATGGGTTAAACAGTTAAAAGAATAATGTATTGGAGACAAGCAGGTTAGTGTTCCGTATGCATGATTATACACTCCATATTTCCATGGAAAACATTGGCACTAGTCCAAAAGCCCATGCATTTAAAGCCCCATACCCACAAGGCAACTTTGACACAGTTGGCTGGTGGATCGGTGCTAAAATCAGCCCATTCTTATGAACACCTCTAAGTATAGGATATTGAAGTGTGCATGTTTGATATATAAAGTTGGTAACAAAATCTTCTGATTCTATGGGTAGAATCTGCGAATTTCAGTGGAGATCAGTTGGCCAACTATGGGGAAATGTCCTAGTGGGTATGGGGCTTAAGTGTATTCATTATGTTATATTTTTATGGTGTAAATTGAGTATGAAATAGATATAGATTGATTACAAACCCTGTTCTCTTGTAGGTAAAATATAGCCAATGAAATAATTGACAATTTGAAGAAAGGTCTCTTAAGGATTGCAGCAACCATGTGACTTGGCCCCTGGCTTGACCTCCACAAAACCCCATGCCTCAGAAGGTGACTTCAATCCAGCCTATGATAGGCCTAGGCCTAAGGATGACCTGGGGGCGGCCTCAAGACAGCCTAATCCTGCTTAGGCTCAAAGGTAGGCGGCTCCTGCTGGTTGAGCCTTCAGGGATTTCAGACTGATCCTTTATTACTGGATCCCTCAACCCTCCACCTGGTCCCAGTCACCCCAGAGGGGGTCAGGGGGCACTTGTGTCTTAAAGCGAGCCAAAAGCAACGTTGGATCAAAATTTTGCAAATTAATTAACTATTGAAATATATTCTATGGCCATAACTTAGGCAAGTATGTTTGAAAGTAAAGACTGTGAATGAAGACTTAAACTACATCATAATACACTCCTCCCTGGTCAATTTTGGTGACCCATCAAAATTGGTTTCTTTATGAACGTTGCTGTCTACAGGCATAAAAGACATGAGTATTATGGAATTCAAATTAGGTTATAGTTAGTTCATGTTTGGCACACCACTGCTTTTGGCTCTCTTTGAAATGGTGCAGCATTTCAAGGGCTTCCAGCAAGGATTGCAGTGAGCCATGTTCTGATCATGATTATTGAGTTATTTTCTGGACAGTTGAAATGAACAATCTTATAGCTGTTACATAATACAGATAAGTATAATGCAATGTGTATTGTTACATTTAGGTTAACTTTGATAAAGTTTCTTAAAAGTAGACTACTTTCTTGATCATAGTTAATAGTTAATAGTGTGATCTAAAGCCAATGGTTTTGTAGCAGGTACAGTTACAAGTTTACAAAACATAGGGCCACACAAAGGCTAACATCCCTGACATACCAAAGACTTAAAAAGACTATTTAGGGCCCCGAATCGGTTTGTTACATATGAAATCATTAAGCTCAGGCTAACCAATTGAATGCAGCTATTTTCTACTTTCGGAACTACTTTGTATAATATTCAAAATAGTTCCATATCATGCTAATGTCATATAAACGGAAAAGACGGGATAGGAAAAGGTGGATTGCCCAGAGAGTAAACGGAAAGGGGATGCCCGAATGCGACTCGCCTGCAATTTGGTTATGACCTTCTGTACTAGATTTATCAATGATTTAATACTCGCAATACAACATACCAATTCCAGTCTGTTGAGTTCTTTTTTATCAAATTCAAAGTGAGTGCCCCCCAAACTCCTTACCCCCCTTTTAGTACCAATCTGCTATACCCACAAACAGCTCCCTGACCAGCCCCCATCACCACCCCCTCAGGGACCATTATTCTTATCTCTGTCAGTATACAGGTCTCAACCAACAGTTTCAACAAATCCTTCTCTCAACGAGTCAACAACATTAGCAAACATCAATCCTGAATTGAGTTGACGTAGTAGTACATGTTCCACAGGCACATACCAGCTAGGCCCATTCTCCCTACCGCGGATAGTTGTCGTACAGTATTTTAAGCACTTGCAGGCTTATTTGGGCAGATTTTGTCGACAAAACACCTAGAAATTCTTAGAAAAAATAACTGCAATATATCCATCTATAATGAGTGAATTTTCAAAACACTCACAAAATATCAAATATTTATACATACCAATTTGAAAAATAAATCACTAGATTTTCATGTTAAATGACAAATAAAGATATGATTAATGAAAATTAGTATGCTAAAGCAGTGTGATTTGTCGACATAATCCCCATCATGCAACCTTATCTAGGCTAACCTGCTGCAGGTAAAACTCTGGAAACTGGCTATCCCTGGCTGGGAGAATTCAAATTTAGGCCTATTTTCGTTGGGAGAGTTGGCAGACTATTTTCCTGCAAATATCATTGTTGCTTGTCATTTTCAGCCGATTAAATGTCAACTCAATCACGTTGTCAACATTTTAGTGCCAAGCAGCTGGCATACTTGTTAAAAAGAAAATCACCTAGAACGTAGGCTGCTTAAGCCTCGTCTCTAGTTAATTTACATTGAAATGCAATCATTGTATACATATGTAGACACGTAAGTGTCCATTTGAATATATATGCAAATTTATGGGGGCGCAGGGGGCTTGTCTGAATAAGCCTTTGTCATTGAAATTCACGAGTATTTTTCAGGCCATCATTCTTGTGTCTAAATGCACTAATACATTACTGTTGACACGAACGAAAAGGATATCACAATTCAAGAGTCGTATATAGATAAATTGTATATTTGCCCACCATGTATTGCATTGATGACACCTACATATTACTTCCACTATTTAACCAGCTCCTGGAGTGCTATTGAGGCTAGGCTAATCTAGGGCAACTCCATTTACATTATTCCTTTATGCAATGGGACTCTTTTAATTCAATACCATTTTAATATATATATATATGAACATAATGATGGTCTTGTAAGATGAATATGTTATTGTTCTAAGATAGAGAAGCCAGATGTCAGAACTAGCTTCTCAACAACAATGAACTGTGCCTTGGCCTAAACTAATTTCTTCTGATACAATTCTCTCTACCACGGTCAGCTGATTTACAGTCTTTTAAGGACCTGCAGGCTAATTTGTACAGTATTTGTCGACAAATCCCTTGGAAATCCTATAGAAAATTAATAAATAATTGTTATGTATCTATCTTTAAACCCATGAAATATTACATGGGTATGGGTACTAATTTAAAAAATACTGGTGGCTTGTTTTCCAGAATGTTGAAGAACACATATTGATAAGATTCATGAAAATGTCTATACTAAACCCTTGAGTTTTGTCGACATAATACCCAGCATGCATCCTGTTTTTGGCTAACCTGCAGGTCGGACTTAAGAAATTGGCTATCCGTGGTTGGGAGAATTCATATGTTCATTCCCTTGATATACAAATACTCATATAACAAAAACTAACACACAACTCCAGACCTCGATCCTAATAAGTATTGAGACATCCAACGTAAGACTAACAGACACACCAACCACAACCCTTCTCCTGTACCCTGCTCCCCCTCCCTCCTCCCATCCCTCCAGTACCTGGCAGACCTTCTGCCAGGACCCATCTATAATAGATGCAGCTGGTTTGTATACATGCGCATTAGGATCGTCGTTTCTTTTCCTCCCAAGCCAAGACTTTTTTCATTTCCCTAGGGTGTTTCCTTCATTACCTAGCTCCACAACCTCTACTCGTTGCCCAAACCCCTTATCTTATCCCTATATATTTTCAGACTATAGCAAGTGGGTAGCACATGTTGGATTGTATTATGTCTTCCATGAGATTTTAGGGAGAGATTCCTTGCTAAAATAATTGCATCAAATCGTAGGGGACCATTTCTCACAGCGTGAATGCTAATGTCTGGGATATACTCAGGCTTCCAATGAAAGGTTCGCCTGTGCGACTATTAAAGCTTGCTATGAAACACTTTTGTGCTAATAAATGATAAATAAACAGTTCATTTGTCTAAGTTGAGGAATGAGCGTTGTACTATTGAGAGTATATATACACAATATACAAAATGTCGTAGTTTTTGACATGTATTGTGTTTTGAAGGTCAGACGCACCTTTATAAATAACTTTCATCATGATGTTCTCTTTGTGAAGAACAAATAACAAGGAATGTTTTGAAGTTGTACAAATACTATTACACCGAGAATGCCAAGTGCATAATCCATCAAACACCATTTAGTGGTTTTTAGTGTATCCGCCTCTATCCTTTATCAAAACACGGACGTCATTGGTCATGTTTGCATGAACGTGCATGAAAAAAATCAATGAGATGTACGTCTACAGAACTTTATTCTACCTACTGTATGTTGACACATATCCGACGTTCAGGTATATTGCAATAGTACCTTTACTTGAGGAAATTACACAGTGTTTTTAGCGTAATAGAGACTTGAAATCAAAAAGAAACATTTGAGGCGTACAAAATAAGTAAGACCAAACTGCATTAAGAAACTACATTATCTGTTTTCCGCATTACACTCTTTCTTTGTCCAGTTTATAGAACATCCCACATTGGGTATATCCTAGGGTCGGACACGGGTTGGACAAAATTACAATATAAGACATCTTTGTCTCTGAGAGCAAGGGTTACTGAAATAAGCAAAACTGATATTTGTCTATATCCCCATGTACTTCTAATACATTATAATTACTTAAACTTCATCAGATGACAGATCTGCAGGTTTACTAGCCAATCATAATGATGTGTTTCATGACAAATTAGGGTCGGACACATTATAGGTTGGCCTGACAGGTTTTAACATTGGGTCCTATGGGACAAAGGCCAATTATAAAGCTGCAATTTACCAATTTTAGTAACAATTTGTCAACCAACTTGCCTTTTGTTAATTTTGTAGTATCCAACTGTATTCATGGAATAAGCATGGAAGCATGTTTTGAAATTATTTCACGGTAAACTTTAATGCTGGTGTAAACTGGGATGGCCATGGGCTTATTGCGTATTTCAGTAAAGACAACGTTAACTGCACACCAGCTCCAGCCATATTCCATACAGATGGAACTAACAATTCCATGCATTCACACATTTTCATAAATAAGCCCCAGTCTGCGAACACCAGGCCGATTTACATGCTGACACCGACCGCCCTCACAGCGTTCTGGGGTGGAGAGCTTACATAATGGCGCGTCTGGAAACATCTGATGGTGGAGATTGTAGAGATGGCGGCCCTGCTGGGGCTGTAAATGAGGCAATAATGTGCCAACTCTTGGATAAGCATAAATCAGAAGGGGGCCGTTAGAGATGAGAGCTTCTATAATAGTAGTCTGAATAAAGGCTGCATTACACTATGCGTTGGAAAGTACATGGCAATCATGAACAAAAATTGACCCATTTCTGTAAACTGCAGGGGCGGATCCAGGGGAGGGGATCCAGGGGTCTTGACCCAACCCTTTTGGTGGACCCCTAAACTACAAAACGCTGTGCTTGTGTGGGCGAATGTACACCGTTTTAGTACTTAGCATATGAGCACTACCCCCTTCCTTTTGGAAATACTTCAACCGCATCTGCAAACCCAATGCAAATTGTTAACATTTTTCTTGCCAAAATAACTCCTAAATTCTTTACTACACTTTGTATTTTAAAAACTCGCATTAGGTATAATATAAATGTACGAATGCGAGTTTTTAAAATCATATTTAGTACTTTTATAAGCAGGATCATAAAATATATGCTAATGCGAATCTAGTACCCAATGCAAATACCCATGCTAATGGCAACCATTTGCATTAATTGTGGCGTTGGTATTTGTGTTAGCAATATTCGCTTCAGCAATAAAATGAATGAAAATGCTTCAACATGAATCAAAGAATGTGTAGTGTAATACCACCTTTAGAGATGGGGGCATCTAGCAGTGTGAGACTTCACCACTGCTGGCCTAATGTCTCACCTGTCTAGACAGTATTGCTAATGACATTTGGACCAAAATAGGCTTAATGGGAGCAAAGGGCACTGAAGGCTTAGTGCTTTAAGATTATTCAATTTTGTAAGCTAAAAAGAACTATGATAAAAGTCAGCACCATGGTAGAATATATGAGACTGGAAACTAAGTTAATAATATTTTTAATGTATGTTTATAGAGTCTAGAAAAGACAGCAGTAAAGAACTAGCCAACATTGTTTCCTTTTTTTTGAGTTGATACAATTGTGTTATCTTCGATAACTTCAAGATAGTTCCAAATAGCCCCCAATGGATCTGCTTTTACATTTTGACGATGATTAATTCAAGAGAGAAATATTGAATCCCATATCATTTCATTGGTAACACTTCTTGTTTTGAATTTATGCCCATTTAGTCCAGAGGATTAAATGAAGCCAAAACCAATAAATTCAATGAAATTTTCAAAACTCAAATTATCATATAAGTCCATTCCTTGAGCCTATTTCGGGCCAATGTGTAAATCTAAACCCTGAACTATGGTAAAAAACCATCAAAAACAAGTTTTTCTTGCTCAAATCAGTTAACGTGGATCTGCATGAATAGGGTTTGTTTACAAACAAAAGCAAATATTACCATCCCTTGTGGCATTCTACTTCAGTTTGAGCTAGTTTTCACAGCTAATACTTTACCACTGACCTTAACTGGACTCATAGATCTAACATATTTCTATACTTATCTCAGTTTTGGCGACTTTATCAATCTTATTGGTTTTGGCTCCCTTTAAAGTGTCATGCATGTTTTGTTTACACGTCTAGAGTGAACGTTCTTTTGCTACCAGTTTGTAAGTATAAATCTTAAGTGGCCATACACACGTTGTCCCCATATATTACGTTTCCAACAAAAACTACTGTCTATTATACACCAAATCAACCCCCAGAATCCCAAATGATCATTTAGCACCACAATCCATCCCCACATGATAAAACAAGGAAATCACCAATGCAAAATAAACCATTTCTTCCTCCCACATTCTAATCATGGCCCAGGCAGAATGAGTATTGTCTGGGGTATCTGGCGCGAGCCCCGCCTCATCCGATGCCAGCTTAGGCATAATGAACCGAGTAATTGGAACCATTAGCCGGCGTTCAAGCCGCGAACAAATCGAACTCATCGCCCAAGACCACATAAGGCTGAGCCAAAGCTGGGTAGAAAATGCTGCCACTAACAATGCCACAATCTTCAGGCTGGGGTTGTTATGCATAACCATTGTTCTGGGGGGGATTTGATTGTTGTTGCTGGTTGTGATTGGTATCGTTTGTTGCCCAGGCTTAGGAGGATTGTTGTGGTTGGATTGCACTAGGCGATGTTTAATTGCTGTTTAATGAATGTTTGGAAGAAATTGAGACCATATGTTATGTAGGGTATAAATCCGTTATGCCATTTAAATGGGTTCTGATTGTACTTGTTTGTAAAGCCTATATTCCACATACCAATTGTTTTGCTGCCGGTTTTGTATTTTATTTCATTTTCTCTGAGACTATGATACGAAACCTTACATCCTGTATACCATTCAAAAGAAAATTGCAAGGCCTTTCTATTGATGAATAACATATATAATCTATATTATACCTTTATTACCACTGCCAACTTTGAAAATCAGCAGCAAAATCTGTAAGTGGAATATAGGCGGAAATCTTTTATTGATTCAAACATAAAATAAGCTGTTATGCTTGAATTCTTTAAACAGCTGATTAGAAGTTGAAATTCATTATTATTTACTATCTATACTCTATAAGTATTAAGTTATAAAGCATATCATTTACAGCTAAATATTGTTTCCCTCCCAATCATTATTACAGCCATGTAATCATAATTAACAGGACAGAATTAAACAGGGTATGAAACTCCTCTCATTTAACTTATATAATTTTCATTATTAATTCTAATAATTTAAATATTCATGTCCCTGATGGATAGAAAGCTACCAGCACCTTCATGTGGAACGATCATATGATTATTTGAGTAAATCTGATTATTTGAGTAAAATCAGCCAATCAGACAATTTGAGCTCCGATCATCTGCCGACTTGTTCAAACTCGTCTAGTGTGTATATGGCTTATCTATCACCCGAGCTGCTCAGCTGCAGCCTGCCTCTCCCTGTCACAATGAGCATCTCCCTCATACAGACTAGTACTGTTTGCTCATGGTGGTTAGCAGGGACCTATTACCAGAGAGACATTGGACATTTTTTGACTGTTTTTATTTGTTGTATTATTTGCCCGTTCATCAAGATCAAGGGTTTTCCTGTTTTCACCCTTTCGGTCGCGTTCATGAATTGCTGGATTTCCCTTGATATTTCTTTTGGAATTCCCAAGATAAGATTCTTTGTACTAGAGGAAGTTCCCAGGTTGATCCCGGCCTATCAATTTAAGTTATAGGAATATGATCTGTTACATATTTTCAAGGATCATATTCGCTCTAATATGTATCAATAGGCTAACATTTCTGCAACTCAAAGGATCAATGAAAAAGAAATGCATGTCGAAGAAAGTGATTTGTCGCCTCCTAAAAATATTTGTAGCCATAACTGTTGTTAGTCTAAGTACATACCCTTAAGAATTTAACTATATAAGAAAGAAAAACTCGTATCTAACAACAGTAAACTAAATTACTCTGGGTAAGTATAATTTGCAAGTCCCCTTTATAACAGCTAAAATTGAAATTAAAAAAAAAACACAGTCATAAATCATGATTAAAAACTGATGAACATGTGAATTAATGCCAGATGAACACAATCAGTTATGAAAACATATCCCAGCCAAGCTACACAAGCTATGTTTTCCAGCACAATTGTACGCAGTACAAAAATAACTGAGCAATTAGCAGTTGCTCACACAACCGCTGCACCCATCCTGCTCCAGGCATTGCCACTAGGTGAGTTACTCCCTATTGCTGAGACCCCAATAAAAAGAGCAGTTCCCCTGGGGGGTTCTAATTTGCTCAGATTACACCACACGTAACAGTAACGGCCACCACGCTGCAGCCCTGCCCACTTACCAGCCTAGCACTGGGTACACCCACTGGGTGAGCAATATGTGAGGAATTCCCCCAGCGCAAGAACCTCTATATAGTAGAAAAAAGCTAGACTTTTTTTTTCTAATTTCTTGTGTTGTTCATTGTGTTGGCTGCGGTGAGGTTGGATGGAAAAAATATGTTGATTTTTTATTGGGTTTTGTGTGGTTCTCTGGGTTAGATGTGGTTCATTGTGGGCTGTGTATACCCTTAGGATTGTAATTTAGTCGAATTTTAGTTGGAATCGGACATATTGAGGCCCCAAATATGTTCTTTCGAATATATACTCAGTACCAGAATCGTGAGAATTATTCAGCTTAAACGTTTTATTTCTGGAGCTGTAAGATGAGAGAAATCCTGATTATTTTTTCTTATACACCTTCTTTAAAAAACATATTTTCTCATCAATATTCCATTGTATTCTTTTACGTTGAATGCAAACAAAACTTTTCCTAGTGACGGCAACGTATGTGTTAAAACATTATACTTGACTTAAATCACAGAATAGTTATATACAGTGGGGTGGGGTGGTCTAGTTGGTAACATGCTGGCATCGCACGCTGCCAGCCTGGGTTCAGTTCCTGGCAGCTACCTGTTAGATCACCTTCCCTTGCCGTCATTCCCACCACCATAAATACAATCATAGTATTTTGTACAATCCAAAAACCCTGAGTTGGTCCTGATATAGCTGAAGAATTCCTGAATGGACAATAAGCTCCAGCAATTATAATTATCTAGTTATATAACAAAGTGTGCATGTTTTCAGTTTGAACTTCTTAGTTTTGTACTTTCCAGTGGCTGTTTATTAACTGCCTTCCAAATTTTCAAATTGGTCTTTTATGTCCCTGCCATTACGAAATACAACTCAATAACCTCGTTGTTTAACTTTCCAACTCAGGATTGTTTTCCACTCTCCCTCTTTTCCTGCGACCAACTCTACCCTTGATAGCACACACTTATAAAAATTCAAAAAAGAAAACGCTTCCTCAGTGCCCCTTACTTGATGCATGGGTCTATAGGGAAGCTTTTACTTGTATTACACGGTGATTTACATGGTGTAACCTAATCTTGCCAACCTCCCTGAGTGCACCTCACCTTGTTAGTACCCGTATTGAGCATCAAATATGGTTTCTTTTATAGTTTGTTATAAAATGACAGATAATTCCATTATATTCAATTGTATTGCTTTAGGATGCCCCCAAACAAGCTTTTTCTAGTAATTAAGTCAGTGCACGTGGCTCTAATTGCAAAGTTTTCATATAAAGGTATGCATTTTTCCAGGTTTGAACTTTTTTGTTTTGTGCTTTTAAGAGGCTTTCTATATGTCACTATTCCAATTTTTAAAAGCCTTTAAGATTCCTGTTTTAATTTCATCCAATGCACTCAATAACCTTTTCGCTTAACTTTCCAACTCAGGATTGTTTTCCACTCGCCCTCTTTTCCTGCCACCAACTCCTCCCTTGTTAGCACACACTTATAAAAATTCAAAAAAGAAAACACTTCCTCAGTGCCCCTTACTTGATGCATGGGTCTATAGGGAAGCTTTTACTTGTATTACACGGTGATTTACATGGTGTAACCTAATCTTGCCAACCTCCCTGAGTGCACCTCACCTTGTTAGTACCCGTATTGAGCATCCCAGACGGTGCTGGCTCGACACTCCATCAGCCTGACTAGGGGTATAGGATAAACATATTAGGGGGGGAGGAGAAGGAAAGGTCTAGGGATTCCCAGACAGGAAAGCAAGAGTTCCTTCTAACTAACTTGCTAGACTTATAGATTTGTAAATGGACTGCATAATTCTGTTGCTGATGTTGGCTGGAGTTTTAAATCGAACTTGCACTTTCTTAGGTATGTAGAATTATGGTTTTGCAAATGCACTGTAGAATGCTGTAGCTGATGATTGGTGGAGTTGGATGTCAAATTTACAAATTCTCGGGTATCATTGAGGCTTATTTCTTTTGAGTGTTATGTAAGTGTTATGTATAATGCTGATGCTAATGGTTGCTGGAGTTTTACCTCTAATTTACTGATTTTCAGGTGTATCAAAGCAAGCTCATTTCTTATTATGTTTACTAAATAGATTTCTTTGGTTGGTGGTTGAAAAACAAAGCTGCAGGGAAGTGGAAAAGGACATGTAGGGTATCCCACACTTGCAGGGAGTAGTTCCTTCTAACATGCTAGACTCATTGTAAATACACTGTATAATGTTGACCCTGATGATTTTGGGGTGTTTCGTCAAATTTGTAGTTGGATTGAGGCATGCGTATGTCTCTTGACATTTACGAAGATCTTTCAAGATGTTTATTGTTTGGATAGAAACCTCACGTCCGCTCCATGCTAGACGAACCCTACCTAATAGTATATCTTTTAGAGTATAGCTGAGATGTGTTAGTGCTGGAATTGTATTGCATTTCTAATGATAATTGTTAAGACCTTATCTAAAGTTATAGAAAAGTTCAGTATCAATGGTTTGGTAGGGAATTATTCTTTCCTCGGAAAATAATTACAACCTTAAGCTTAAGGTACATTCAAATTGCACTATTTGATGATACACGATTCATTGTCCGTATTCAAAATAGGCTGATAACTTAGTATCAGCAGTTGATACTGTCAAAAAGCAACCTGTGCACTGACATTTACAAACCTTCACTATAAAGGAAAAACATACGATCTCCTTTACTTGCCACACATACTGACCCTATGGCTGCACTATTGCTTTGATCCTGTGGGCTATAATTCCGAAACCCATGCCTAAATGATCAAAATCATCAACCGAATTAACAATACTATTCCCCCATCAAACCCTATACAGCTAAAAAGCTACCCCCATGAAGAAAAATTACATTAGACACTGCAAACCAGCTAGAGGAAGTCTTCTCCATAGGTCCCAAATTTACGAAGGCCATATCTAGTCTTCCCCAAAAGGAGGAAGAGGTAAAGTAAGTGTGATTGAAAGGTCTCCCAAGGTGGAGGAGGACCCACACACTGTGCCCTAGATGGGGCATCTACCCACTGGAGGCCTCCTCCAGGGTGGGCTAGGGCGTCCTACTTCATTAGCTTCGCGGAGTAATGGCCGAACCTCTCAAAGGTCCCGGATGTGAGTTTTCTCTTAGCTTTTTGATAGATCACTGCGCATCCATAAGAATATTTATTTACCTTTCTATGAAGGTATTCTGTGAACTGAAAGATTTGCTGCTGATATACTTTTGCCAGCGATTATATGTAATCGGCGGCATAGCAGATAAAACTTATCAACATACTGGTTACCATCTCCTGTCAATTGTATATTGACAGCTCATACTGCAACCTTTGATTGAATTTTTGGCGCGGAAAGTATGCCAAAAGTACTTCAAACATGTGCCGAAAAATGCAAAAGAGTTCCAAGAGCATCGCGATGGAAACACTCAATATTGGGAGTGTGTACTTTCGTTATGTCAAATTATGGCTTTAGAACTATGATTTGTAGATATGTAGATTCATCATCTCAGTTCTTGGTGATTTCAAATGTGCCGCTTGTCATTATTACTATGCGTAGGATAATCATTATTTGGGATACTGGTGGGTAGAGATAAAGAAGGCCTTCTGAGATCATTCCAAGATGGCTTTTGGACACTGAATTTGGCCACAGTCCGTGAGAAAGCCCTTTGGGTTGTGCAATAACCCTCGGCCCCGTCGGTGCTTCCTATATTAGCATTAGCCTGGGTATAGCATACTGGCAAGATTGGCCTCCCAGGTAGCACAAAACATTATAGGAACGTCTCATTTGGTTCCCATCTCCTTATCACTTCATTGTACCAGTTAAGGACACCCTTTAGATGTCCTACATGACTGTGACGCTTCCTGTTTGATCCATTTCGTTGTGTCTTAGTGAAATGTGTCATATAATATCTTAATGTTTTTCAAAATGTCATATAGATATTTTTATATTAAGGATTATATCAGAACTAGTTGCAAACCTTTAAGAACTTCCAGGTAAGTCTTATTGGTACTAACCATTTGGACAACACGTTCTTTTCTATATAGAAACAAGAACTTAAATGTATATATGAACACCTGCGGCACTTATCCACTCTATATTGAAGATTAGAACGTACCCTTCCACCACATTTACATAAATCTACTTTTATCCGCCCTTTTACAAAGCATAAAGCCTTGTCAAATAAGGAACAAAAACCTACCAACGCTTTGAAAATTACGTTACTAGGTACAAAGAACACCTTTCAATATTGATTAATACAGGTTTAAAGGAAAATAACGTATTAGTTTGGCAAATGGCATAATGGAACTATGCGACTGATGAAAGTGTTAATGTAAAGACTTGTTCTGTCTGTTGAGACAAGAGAAGGAATAAAAGCCTATTTGATCCTTTATGTTGGGGGTAATGGGTTCATTCTAGGCCTTGATCTCTGGAATCTGACTTGAACTGTGGTCTGACTCTTGGCTGGAAACCTTTAAGAAGCTTATTGATTGGTACTGCACTAGATCACCTTTGTGAAAACGAACTGTTAAACAAGCTGGTCTGAGATGATTAAAGTTGCTTCTTCAACTACATGGTGTATGTTATTGGGAAATTTTTCGATATTTGCTTAATATGTACCATGTTTTATTTCCTAAAAGGTATTTTCAAATTGTGAATTATGTATGAATTTGAATACTATTAGGGAATTGAGAAAAAATGAAAGATAAAACCTTTAAGACTCTACGTCTTTCTGGAATTATGTAAAACATACTCTGACAAATAATGAGGCCGAATCATGTGACCTGTTGCATAAGCGAACTATCGCTCATGTGATAAATTTAAAAGATAGCTCTTTGAAATAGCCATATCAGAGATGACACTAAATTTAGACTTTTTAAATGTGTTTTTTTTAAAATTATATATATATATATATATATATAGAGATCTAGTTATGATCCACCAATGGAATCTAACTTGACCCAGCAGAAAACGTAAGACTTTCATAACAATACCTACTGCAACGGGGATCTTGTCGTCGCGATCTATGTCCTTGCAAGTTATCGGAAGAGGTAGGCCTTTAAGCGATGGGCCACTGACGTTTACTTGTGAAACCTATCTTAAATCGGTCAGATACTGAGAGCTGGGAGCTAGAGTCATAACATTGCTGCACTATACACAGCTGGAGGCAAATGGGAAGAAATCAAGACCTATAGGCTATATAGAAGTCTGAGCGATATGTTAAGCCCCATACCCACTAGGTGATTTTACCGGCGACTGGCGACGGGCAACTGGGAGAATCGGCTGACTCTTATAACCACCTGTTAGTATTATATATTGAAACGTGCTTGTTTGATCTTGATCGGTACTAAAATCGGCTGATTTTATCCAGAGTCGGCCGATTTTATCACCAATAATCGGCCGACTCTGGATAAAATCGCCTAGTTGGTATGGGGCTTTAGACAACTGTTGCCAGCCACACTACAGTAAGGTCTAGTCTAGGATGGTGAAAGGAAAGGGAAAAACGGTCTCTATGATTCCTTAGGTATATCAAGAAAGCATAACTGGATATGGTATCTTTTTAATTCTACTCATTCTATAGCTTTCTATAGAAGAATCATCTGACTTTCTTTATGGCTGGGCTGATATTGTGGTATTCTTTGATGGTAGGGAGGGTTAATAGTTTAGTTGCTGTTTTTATATACCAATTATGACAACACATTAAGGATGTATGTCCTCTGTTATATTAAGTCCTCTTTTTCAGTATGAAAAAGATTTCGGTTATCAGTGATGAATTCATTCTATTTAATGCTAGTCTGTTTTAAGCCATAAATACAAATACAGGAAATTTGAATATGCAATCAATAAGATGTCACTCGTTCACCTTAGTTAATGTACCATTTGTTTATACTACTACCTCAAAAGCTGTCCATTTGTTCCAACTTCCAACCGACAAAGAATACATTTCCAAACGTGGCTCAGAGGTATTTTAAATGGATCTTTTTTTTTCTACTAATGGAAGTGGCTTCAGAAGGTGGCCAATGAACCCTGTCCGACACAAAATATCTTTAGTGGTGACTAAAATGGAGTAGAAACTGATGCACTCTCCTCCAGTTCCTATACAGTTCTATAAAGGCCTACCCAAAAGGCAAAGAATGTCATTTGAAGTTCAGAATGACGCTACAAATGCACCTCACCTTGAAGGTTCTATAACAGGGAGGGAGAACTTCCATCTTTTCTTTAGTCATTCCAGTCCTGTATGTACAATTCTTGTTGAACCTCTATCTCAATCGGATATTTTCATATCTACAACATAGAAATGTTAAGGATATGTAATCCTACCAGTTGGCCCCCAACTGCAACCTTTCAATGTAGAAAAATAACACAATTCTCTTTCAAAAGTACGAAAGTAGACCTTGTGCAGACGTGGTCACGTGATCAAATTTTGGTGATCACCACGTGGTGATCAAGAGCACATGGGCATGGAATACATCAAAATCTATGAATTTTGATGAATTCTGATATAATGATGATCATAGTTTAGTATCGTTCAGTGAGACCTTTTCAAGTCAGAGTACCAGAAAAATAAATGACGAATGCTTCAGAAAAATAAATAATAATGTTTGAAACTGATCACCAATATATGAATATGATAACTAATAAGGTATAGGGCTGATTGGATGATTCCAGCTTCACACATAAAACACATAGTCCCAGCTGCAATCCACTACTTAAGCTCTGCTAAGCACCAACAAGCCCACGTCACATTAATGCACGTCCCCCATGTCACACACAAATGTCAGGACGTCATTAACTTCCGGGTCAAAGGTCGCCTTTGATGGTGGCGCCACCACAACACGTGGCTCCCCTGGCGGCTACAGGAGAAAGCTTTCTGGCCGGGAGGTCGTGCGCACAGCTGGTAGTGGGTTTATTAGAATAAATGACCATCCCGCCTACTGACCTGTCCTTCTGGGCTTCTCCTGCACTCAGCCTCACCATTCATCTCTGGTGCCCCCTGGTGGGAAAACCGCTCTCAGCGCCGCCGACGGCGCCTAGGGGTACTAAAGGGCTATACCCACTAGGTGACTTTTACACAGTTGGGTAAGAGATCAGTGTTATAATCGGCTGATTCTTATGATTGCTGTAGTAGGGTATATTGAGATGTGTAGGTTTGATCTGAATCTGTGCTAAAATTGGCCGATTCTAGTGGTGGAATCAGCTGATTTTAGCACAGATCTGTTGTGTACATATGTAAAAGTTGCTTAGTGGGTATGGGCCTTAAAGCCCAAAACCCAATAGCTGATTGTCAGAGAGTCGGACTAGTTATTGACATACAAATCGTTGGAATGTACTTGTTTTCCACAATTTTAGGACTGATTTATGGGGCAACTGTGTGTTGGTATGCCCTGCTCTCGGCCAATTGAGAGTTTGCAAGGCACACCCACACATGTACACACAATCAGCTAAATATAATCGGTGGAGAATCAGTACATATATACCAGTCTTCACTATGAAGCAGTGCACAGTTTTTATCGGTAAAATGTACCCTTTTACGACCGTTTCGTGCAACAATTTGTAGAGTATGCCTTGCTAACTCAGAGCCGACGGGAGCACCATCGAGAGCAACGACGGGAATATTAATCTATATCAAACATGTTTGATAACTTCCATCGACTAACCCTTTAAAGAAAGAGGTCGTCCGTCATTGCATCGTCTAGTGGGTATTGAGCTTAAGGGCATAGTGACCAGCAGACATGCGCAGTGAACAGGTCTGGTGGGAGGCGGCGGTAGGTGAGGTGCTGCCTTTGATGTTAGTCACGTGGTCCGATTTTATGATAAGGTGCTGATAAGAGGCTGGCAGGCTTCTTTGTAGGGGCAGGAAAGGGGGCGGCACTTGGTCTGTCTGAGGTATTATGGGGAGGTATTGGATCTAATGAGAGGCACGGATCTGATAGGAGGAATTACATGTGGAGGAAAACGATATGGATGGGTAGCAGAGACAAACAGTGATGGTTACTTATGAGAAGATGGCTGGGTATGTTTTGCATAATATACAAATGAGAACTATTTGTTTTTAAAAAGTTCCTTAGAATAGCAAACAAAAAGTATGTGAATTTATTGACTTGAATTATCAAGTTCTATGACATTATATGGTTTATATGATTTTATATTTGTGTTACATAATTGCTATCTTCTGGAAAATCAGGGGAAACCCTGAAGTTGATTTTGACTAATAATTAAAAAGAACTGCCAAACCTCTTTAGAACGATAAGGACAGGTGCATAAACAAAAATGATGTCGGACTGACGGAGTTATATCCATGGGTTACATATAAAGACTATAGTTATTAGACGTTTACTGACATAACATCCGAACAAAGTATTCCGTTTTCTTATGCCGTAATGGTTATAATTTTCAAATTGAATCATTTGTAATGCAATAATTTTGGCATTTAAGATCTGCTCAGAAATTTTTCAGCTATATGGAGAGCAACTCCGGCTTTTGACTTCACACAAATCTATGGGGGTGGAAACCACGCCAAGATAAGGTAGTGTAACAGGTAGCTTCCGGGATAGAACCTGGGCCGGCCGTGTGCAGTGCCAGCATGCAAACCACTACACCACCCCAGCCCCCTTTTGTGATATAATAAATATTATATATATATATATATATATATATATAATATGGATTGTTGGAATGTTGATAATAATTGTATAGGGAGAAGAATCTGCTCATTAATATACATAATCAGACTATCAGTTGTTGGACTAGTGTCCCACAATTTCGTACACATCCATTTGTTCTATGCAGCAGCCCTTATCGAATAACAAGGTTTGACAGTAGCAAATACTCCAATCTTCCAGGGCGACCTTATTGGTAAGTCCCATGCTGTTACTATGCACTAACCAATGAGGAACTATCTCTCACAGACCCTGATAGCCTCCAAAGGGGATTGGATGGTCGCACCTGTACCATCCCCTATATCCTGATCCCACCCCGACCCCTTAAGGGTGTATTCCACTAGCCGATTTTATGCTGGCGATTTCAAAGAGCGCCGAGGGGAATATAGGATTTTCATAGGCATGTTACATATCTAAAGAATGGATTTTCAATTCTCTTTCGAATGATGTGTAACATGCATGGGTTTATGTCATATTGTTTAAGAAAACTCAAAAATGGCAAGTTGGTAGTGGTTAGAATCGCCTGGTGGAACATAGGCTTCAGTCCACTCCACTGATCGCTACCATACGTCTGGACTGACCAAGCAGTCTGCGACTTATTGATCGGGATCGGACGGATTTTCCGCTTGACTGATCACACAGCTGAACCGGACAGGAGGGCTATGTGGATCCATGGGGGATGCACGTGGTCGGGGTGGTAGGGACGGTAGGGGTATGGGCCTACACGCCCTCCGGCCCACCTCACCGTTAAGACACCAAACTCCTGAGGGATATCCTTCTATTATGTTTTTTCTTCGTTTTTTCTTCGTTTTTTATCTCATTGTTTCTACTTTGTGCCTGATATAATGAGAACGTGTATGTGTTCTTAGTTTAAAGCTAATAATACTGTTTCTCAAAAGACCCAGAATGATTGTTATATTTCAAGTTAGAACGCATCGTTAGAACACTTAACAACTTTGAACAAAAGTACACTGGGCTTGATATCGTTTATACATGATTTATTGCTATCTAGGCCTTCAACCCTTATTAGATGTTATTGGTAGAAATGCATAAAAGTTATCTTTCCCAAATAAATCCTAAATAAATAATGATATACCTCAAGTTGGATATGCCCCTAAGGTGAAACGTTAGATATTATCTAGAAAGCAAAGCATCCAGGAGGTGAATTACATTACACCCACAGATGCATCCTCTTCCATTTAATGATACGTTTTATGAAAGATATTAGATTTGCTCAATTTTCGTCGTCACAATTGCAAGTTAAGCCGTAATATAAACAACCAATGCTTTGCTAATTAAAACTGGTTAGATGTCCATTTGCATTGATTGGAAACATTCAAATATTTGTTTCTTTTTCACCCGCCTGCTTTCCCCTCACATCCCCCAAAACAGCAGAAAGTATTTTCTCTTTATCATCATCTCAATAAACCAGATCCATCGCATCCTTCTGCCAATGGTTGTGGAGATCACAAACGCCAAAAAGATGCTCCTTGCTTCTTTGTTTTCTAGGTTTTTCACTCCCAACGTTGGACGTTTAAGCTCCGGATAAAACCGACATTACAAGACATGATGGAAAACGGGTTTCCCTCTTTCCATCTTGCAACGTCTTGAATAAAACATGACGCCAGCGGGTGCGTTTTACCACTGCTTTTGATCCTTGCCTCAATTAGTTTTTGTCACAAAGAGATATTTTTGTCCCAATTCCAGAAGCAGGTGAATTCGGTTTGGGAAAATATTTTTTTACTGGCATTTAATTTTTGCTCGACTCTTTCAGCAAAGACTTAGTATTCCCCAGCAAAGAAAACACATTTACCTGTGAGCCTTTTTGCAAGACAACAAGAAAGAAAGCCATCAAATGCACGCTAAGGGACGTTCATGAATATTGATACTGGGCCATTTTATAGGCATTTCCAGTGAAAAAAGAGATCAAATTATCATAGTTGAATAACAAGCAGAGGCCAAAGAAAAGCCATTCTAAGATGGATCTGGAAACTAAATCCCTGCAATCCATTGCTGTTACGGAGGCGGCCCCTTTGCCTTTCATGCCTGCTTTGCGTCAGGACTAGAGCTGGGAATCCCTTATTCTTCACCTTCTGCATAAGTATGGGGCACTACGTATGTACATATATGCACTTCCTGATTTTTTTTTTAAAGCGGTCGTTTATTTATGATATACAGACTGGTGGTTGGTTTGTTATACAAAGTGGGTGTTAATTTGAGATAAAAAGTTTTCATTAATAATAAATTATTTGTGATACAAAGTGGTCGTTCATTTGTGGTACAATGTGGTCATTCATGTGTGACACAAATCCGGTACAAAGTGATTGTAATTTGTGAAATAAACTGGTTATAAACATGGTCGTGAATTTTGGATACCAGCTTAAGTTTATCTATGTCGATAGGAAGTATACAGTGCATATTTAAAGCATGAATTCAGTTTCTTTCTCTTAATGATTATTATTTCATTACTAAATAATGCCCCAAGGACCATCATTGTACGTTTCAACAATAAAATGTCGAAAGGTACCACTACCCACAAGACAAAAAGACTATGCACCAACTCATCAGTAACCAACGAACCAATTAATAGCTTACACACATATACCCATGTTTCTTGTATTCCATACCTTTGCACCTGAGTATCATTAATTTGTCCCTGTAGACATGAACCCTTTCTTGCCCTAGCTTGTAGGGTGGTGGGCAGGACTCTATATACAGACTTACTCCCTCTCCACCAGGCAATCAGATTTGTATTTGTCCTGGGTCCGTGGTCTTAGGCTGCATGAATAAATGATGCCTGTCTCAGACGCTAATCCTTTTGTTCTTGTATGCCTCAGCACATCTGTTTGTGTATCGCCCCACAGTGGAAGCGCCAAGGTGGTGTTACACTGTGCGATTTTCATGCGATTCCAAAATCACCATCAAGAAAACATATTCATATTTAGTTAAATTTCATTAGGTCCATTACGTTAAACTTCAAGGTCCATGTGACATAATACTAAGAAGGAGGGACTTGAGGAAAAGAGTACATAGCAGAGAAATACATTGTACTGATAATATCAGTATAATTGTATACATCAAGATCAATATATTATATTGATCTTGATGTATACAATTATAATTTACACATAGAATGTTTATGTACTACAATTTATACTCATTGTAATATTACCGAAAACCAGGGGCAAATCTGAAGTGAATAACATTTTTTTTTAAATTATAATAGTCAATATAGGGGAAATTACTTTGAGGAATCGTACTTCAAAATGATGATTCTTAGCCCATGGAAATTATTATTATCTTAGTGTAACTTGCAGGGGTTCCAGGGGGTCCTGACCACCCCCGCCCCCCTTTTGGTGGACACCAAGACTAAGCAATGAGTGAAAAATGTATGTGTGCACGTGTGAATATGGGCTGCTTTGGTACTTAGCCTATATGCTGACCCCCTCTCCTTCTGATTATTCTGGATCTGCCACTATCTTGTTATTATGTCGCATAGTAGCTCAATGCCTTCATGCTTCATGCTTTCCATCAGGTAGGCCATTTATGTGTAGGTCCTATGGCCTAAGCACTTGCAAGGCCACGTCTTAAGTCAGCTAGGAATGCCAAATGCAGGAACCCATTCCACTCAAAGGTTGTGAAAGGAAATACTCTTGGGTTTTCTTGAAAGCTGCTTCCTTAAGAAACTAAATACTTTCTTCAGAAATCAACTTTTTCATTTTGCACAAGAAGATTTCATATATGCTGATAATCAATGTTTTAGGGATAAGTTTTTACCTGTTTTGAAATTAAACTTTTTATTTGTTTGTATTTTAAGCAGGAAATTGCCGTATCAGAAAAAGACATCAGAAAAAGACTTATAGTTGTGAACGCTTTCATTTCACTGAATAACTGGACAGATTATTCAGTAATTTTCTTTAATAGAAATGATGTATTTCTTAAACCAAACTTAATGCAAGTTATGATTGATTGTAACATTGTGTGATTAGACTTGATCATGTGGCGTCAACGAATGAATATGTATAATGTACAGTGCACATAATACTGTATGAACAGCGCACATAGTGCTGTTATAAATTCAGGCCTTCTAAAATTAGAATGTACAGAAATGATACACCTGTTTGACTTTCGGTTCAACAAGTAAACAAGTCTCATGATATTGTGGTTTTAACCAGCAATAAGTATTAGGCCCTATCCTGTTTCAAATACAATATAAACTGAAGTTCAACGTCTTTGGGTGATGTAGAATGGAGAGGGTCCATGATCTATTTCACCAAAAGGAATTAAACACCTTTAATATTGTATCTGAATGCGACATTGTCTGAACTGATTTGATATACAGAAACTATATAGCTAATATTCTCCGTCCACACTTCCTCAATTGAAATTAGAAAGGATTTCGTGTTGATTTTTTCTGATGATCACGCAATTTATCATTGTTTTGTCGCACTCTCAGCTTCGAAGTTGACATGTCATAATTCGATCCCATGTATTTTCTTACTTACTTTGAAATATAATTCGATCTTAATTCGATTTTGCTGGTATTGGTAAATCTCTGATTTCATTCTACATTGAGTTGTTTCAGATTTCATCCAATTGTATGGTTTCTATATTTTTACGTTCCCTATTTTGCCCTGGTGGTTATATCCTATTCCAAAGTGCCCAAACTTACATTTGAACAAAGTCTATCAAAGGACCTTCCATTAATTACGTCTGTATTAAAGAAGAAATCGTCGCGAATTTTTCATGGATGTGTATTCAATTTACAAATTCATGTTCCTGTAACTAAATATTCATATATAATTATTATGTTTAGTTAAGATATCGAATTTTAAAAACATCTAAACTTAAATTCCGAAGTACTAGAAGCGCATTTTCTCTTAGTGTGAAACGTGTCCTATAGACGTCGTGCAGATGACGTCACAACTGCCTAAATTGGGCTATCTGCCATATTGGTGATCAATATATATCTGTCATTATTCACAATTCTAATACATTTAGAATACATGTCCATGCCAGAATCATTCAAAACAATCTTCTCCAATGAAGACAGACAGTTATCAACACTTGAAATGAATAAATTTTGCATGTAGTTTGTAGCCATGTGGTTATGTGAACCACATGGTGATCACCAAAAAGTGGTCACATGACCATGTCTGCACAATGTCTATATGAAGATATTCAATAAAGTTGCCAAAAGAAATCCTATAGTTTGTCTGAGTCACAGACCCTGGAGTGGCCTTACACCTCAGGGACGCAGGGTCCATCCCTGACATCCAGGCCTTTTTAATCTTCTCCAGTCCCTCCAGGGGATTTTAGCCAGCTACCTTTAACTTGGTTTGTCTTTAGTTTCACGGGTGCCTTCCAACTGCTTCAATGCAGGATTTCTTCCAATGGTTGCACACCTCTGGATTAATCCCAGGAAAGGTGGGGCTGCCTCTGATTGTGGTTAAACACTATGAAATTTTCTTTTAAATAATTATAATGTAGCTACAAATTACATTAGTACCTATAGAATATCTGCCAAAATATCTTAACTTGAATATAATAGCATGCCATGAAGGGACCTTAAATCATTGAAACAAGAAATTAAATCCGCGTAATTAAGTTCTTAATTTCAGAATCGCGTAAATTGACATATTATTAGATAATATCTACGTCGTTTGCAGTAGTAATAAGTGATGTTTACCGACCATTTCAAGGAGAAAGTAAAATTCTCAGTTACTCTGTACTAGCTGGGATATACCTGTCATATGGTTAAATCATAGTCATATCTATCTGCAAAAACAATACCATTCCAATAAGAAAAACAATCAGTTTAACTGAAATGAAGTGTCAAGACAAAATTAACTAAAATAAGATTGAAAAGGACAAAATGGTTAATAATCCCCTGATTAAAATTGATATTGGACAGTTATCCGTCAAATATAAATCAACGCTCGTGATATTGATGTATTGAGGAAATAATTATCACATCCAGATTAAATTTCAACCATTTAACCTGAAGCGGGAATGAGCTAATAAATCATTTAATTGAAATTAAGTATCTTTAGATAAGAAACCCTAATTATTCTCTGTAATCTAGAGTCGTTTTAATGTCACAAGACCTGTTACATCGCCATTATTAACCGACGTTGCAAATTTGGTTTTTCATTCAATCCGGTTCACCTTTAATTAATTTGAAGCTTATTTGCTAGATGGTTGCTCTTAGGTTACCTGCGATAGATTTCTAGTACCCTGATGAACTGAACTTTTATACCCTGCTCACACTAATGCTTATCCTCTTCTAGAATTAATCGAGAGGGATTTTGCCCATTTTCGTGCATTATGTTTATGAAATATTTAAGGAAGAATAACTACCTTAGGCCTAGTAATCATCACATTTGGACATGCCTAGTATCATTCGAAA
Organism: Lepidonotus clava; assembly: GCA_936440205.1. Classification (NCBI taxonomy): domain Eukaryota; kingdom Metazoa; phylum Annelida; class Polychaeta; order Phyllodocida; family Polynoidae; genus Lepidonotus; species Lepidonotus clava. The sequence continues at coordinate 16,724,715 of OW387138.1, forward strand.
GCTGAAAACATGCTCTACAAGACTAAAATTCAAGGAAATGCTGCACATCTGGTCTACAATAACCCAAGGGGATAGGGATAGTGTAGTGGGTTGATTTCCCGTGGGCGGACCGTATTCTAGTCTGGACTATGCGTGTTACACCACCTTGCCTTGCCGTCATTCTCACCCCCATAGATACGATTACGGTACTTTGTACAAACCAAAACACATGAATTGGTTCTAATATAGCTGTAACATTGCTGATGGACTGTAAGCTCCTCGTCTGGTCACAAATGTCCAAGTACCTTAGGCCTAATAATCATCACATTTGGACATGCCTAGTATCATTTGAAAGACGAGAACATGCTCTACAAGACTTAATTCAAGAAAATCCTGCATGGAGCATCATTTCCCCATGTCTGGGCCCATATCTTCATATTAAGTGATTTTGCTGATCAGGGAAAATTAAATTTTGATTAGGGTTCCGTGATCAGTGATTTTGCCTTTTACCAAAATTTATAGTGTTATTGCAAAAGAGTGTCAAAGAGGAATTATTAGTGTGTAAAATTTATTCATGATAGACAGAGTTTCTGATCATGGGACCCTAATCAAATTTTCCCTGATCAGCAAAATCAGTTTCGAAGATATGGGCCCAGGTCACAAATGTCCAAGTATCTGGCTTCACACTTTGCACTCCATAACTCCTCCTCTCCCATTCACAACCCTACACCCCAGAAGGCCGTGTAAACCCACCACTCGACCCATAACCAGGCCCAATGGTCGATACCCCCAGCCTCACCCCCCAAAGCCCACAATATGGGACCCCGAGGTCAGTGGCCATAAACCTGGCCAGGGGATCAGTGCTGGAACTGACCAGTGGTCAGTGCTGGTCAATGGGGCGGTCAAGGGGAAAGTCAGCTAGGAGGTGGAGATAGCAAGGGCTTGAGTGTTAACCCTTAGGGAGATTTCCTAGTGGATAACCCTTAAAGCCCCATACCCACTAAGCACCTTTAGCAGAGTTGGGCAACAGATCAGCGCTTAAATCAACTGATTTTTATGATCACCTGGTAGTATGTTATATTGGAATGTGTATGTTTTGTCTGAATCGGGGCTAAAATCGGCTGATTCTAAGGGTCGATTTTTGCACTGGTCTGTTGTCTAACTCTGTAAAAGTTGCTTCAGCGGGTATGGGGCTTTAGATGTGTGTTCACTGTATATAATCCACCAATGTTGACTTATTTTAAGCATGTAGATTATTGGCTTGAGCTATTGTATGATGATGATGATGATGACTGTTGGAGCCTACAGTCAATCAGCAATGTCTCAGCTATAATTTATTAGGACCAATTCACGTTTTTTGTTTGCACAAAGTATTGTAAACATATCTATGGGTGTGAGAACGACGGCAAGGCAAGGTGGTGTAACAAACATAGCCCAGACTTGAACGCAGTCCGCCCATGTGCAAGGTGAGAAATCAACCTACTACACCCCCCCCCCTTGAGTTATTGTAGATCAACCTTTCCGATTATATAAATGTATTTTGATTATTATTATTCAAATTCAGGAGAGTAGAATTCATGATTTGTATTTCGGATGTACACAGTGCTCTCGCTACCAAGGTGAGATTGACACTGAGCAAAATTAGACATTTAATACCTTTAATTTTGTAAATGGGGGCATTGAGGTTCAATAAAGACAGAGGATATGTCACCTTTCCAATAACTTTGCAAGATCCTTGATTAATTTTAAAGGTCATCCGAAAAGGTTTTGGAAAGGCCTTGTAAGGGTGATCTTTATATTATCTTTAGCACACCTCAATGGCTCCATTTACAGAAACTCAAAGGTCTTAATAGTCTATTTTCATGCAGTGAAAGCTACTTCACTTTCTCATATCTGGTAGAAAGTCTGCGAAAGGATTTCATATAGTTATTTTACGTGCAATCAGGTTGAGCCTCCGATGTCTGTTATTGATTTGTTTCAACTAAAAAGAAGTTAGTATTCCGTTTAAGGCATACCATACATGTCTGCTTAGCAGTGATCACATGAATCAGGGTTGTTTACCTTTGGACAGAACCACCAGTCTGAATGGTCCTGATCAGTAGACTGTTTAAGCAGTACAGTGGAGGGGAAATATTGATACGTCCGGCCAGACGTTTACACTGAACTTGTCAGTGAAATCGTGTTGAGGAGTCCCATAGAAGGACATTCATGATATTCAGTCAACTACAAAATGGGGGAATTCAGCAAGTTGGAGTCTGATTGGTCAGATACACAAGGAATTGCTTAGCTATCAACTGAAACCTCTGGAAGAACATGTACTCACGTGAAGATGTTAATAAAGTTGAATTTATCAAAAAAAATCAAAAAAAATCAGAGTAGCCTTCTGCAAAGCATTTATTATTACTGGTTTATTATTATTATATTTTTGTGTTGCGCTATTTACTAATCTTGCACCGAGTGACCATGGATAGGGAGATTTGTTCTAGAACTCAAGGATGCGCGTCTTCTTCTTAAGGATTTCAAACATTTCTGCAAAAACACTCTGCAGGGCATCAATCCTCATCAGCAGTGGACCCAGGGGGGTTCCAGGGGTCTTGGCTCCCACCCATCTTTTGGTGAGGAATTTAACGTCACACATGTGTGCGCAAATGCACTGTTTTAGTACATTTGAGACATTTTCAAATGATGAGGAACCATTGCCACACTTTAATTCCATGACCTACTCCGAAAGAAACTAGAAATAATATGTCCTATGAGAAAGATACCTTCAGTCAGTTTTGGCCGTGGGATCTTCCTAGAATCATGAATATTATATCTGCCATTATCGATAAGTCATTAGTCCGTTCCCACATTAATAATTAAGTTGCATTTTAATAGCTTTTGGTGTGCCAATCATTTATATTAATTGCTTTTTTGCTGAAATATCTGTAGATTTCATAAGGCATGCTGGGCGTTTGCTATTATATGTGTTGATATAATTTTTGCTATCTATAACAACAGATAGATACAGAATAGTTCATGTAAAAGCCATTTCTGCAAAGAGGCAGATAACCAATATCAACCAACAACAAACGATGACAGCCCATAATAAATCCCAAAAACCCTCAACATTATGTAGTTCCGCGATAACCATGGTTTACGATTGCAACGAAACCATCGTCCGTGTCACGACGCTAAAATTCGATAAAAGAAAACTGACTTTGAAAACAATGTCTCAAAACGAATGAATAACTGGTGATAATCTGTCAGGCCTAAAAAATCGCTCCTTCTCTTGGAAACAATTGCTTTTAATTAGCAGAGGCGGCGATGATTTGGAATTGGCACGCTCGGGCCTGACAAGAGAGGGGACTCTTTTGCTCTGCTGTTAATTCCGAATTTTTTGCTTTGGTGTAGATCCTGCCAAGACTATTGTGAATTCTCTCTAGTGAAACGGGAGGTGCTGAGAGGACTGTACTAAGCCTAATCAGGCATAGGGAGTACGTGAGGAACACCTTTGAAGGACAGCTTCAGAGGAAAAGGAAAGTCTTTGGGAGGAAAGTAGTGTCTGAAGCTGGGTTTACACCTTAATATTAGTCCCCTTATGGAAATGCTTTCAATGGAATTTGACAAAGTAAACTAAAAAAATCTGTTTAGTACTCCTCGGAAGTTAGTATTTCGATCAGTCCACAGTGCCAGAACAAGATCAGAATGATTTTAGTCCTGATTTGTTGTGAGCATTGATTTAATGGTATTAATCGTAAAGTGTGAGATAGCCTTTGGCCTGGAGTTGTATGGGTAGAGTTGACTAAGAATTGCAGTGTCATCACTTTCTAGTTGTACATGGTCGGTTGACTATGGCAGGGTTTCATGTTGATATTTACAACACCTACTTGGGTAATTCGAGTGATTTGCTTTAATTGTGGAAAAGGCTTGAGCTTCACCAGCGAATCACCATGAAATGTATGGTCAAACTGATTTAAGGTCAAAATAACCATGTTAGTTTGAGAATGCATACCTTTCTTTAGAAATAATTTTCCCTTTTATAATTTAGGCCATAAACAAATCTTCCAGTTTACTATCTTGAAAATAAGGAATTTGGAAAATTAGGCCTACATATTGGCAAGATAGATTGTATTTCCAATAAATAAAATGTGCGCGCGACCTTCTGATGCTATGCCAACGGGCGAATGGGCTTTGCATATAGGCTTAATACTGAAACATTGACAAACGCAAAGAGAACATGACGTTTTTTTTTATAGCTTATAGCTTTATAGCTTATTATTCTTTGTCAAGTTTAAGTCCCAACCAAATGAGGGGATGGGGGGCAGGACCCCATCGGACTCCTTGGACCCCTCTTGGACAAGCCACTAGCTCTAATTCTGTACAGGTATAGCCTCAGCAATGGGCGTCACCCTCTTTAAGTATTCAATACCACTCTTTCATCACAAATACTGATCAACGCATTGCAGGATAACCACGAGCGGCGGAATTGATGCATGACATGCAAGGAAACACTCCAAGCTAGAAACCAATCAAAAACAGGAGTTTTGTTCTCGACAATACACAATGCCCCAATCTGATGTGTCATTTCTGGTTTCTGGAACATTATATCAAGGCAGAGTATTGGTAATTTCTCCCCAGCTTACAAAGTAGAACACATGCAATGGCCGCTTTTAGTGGTTAATTTTAACATGATTTTACCTCAATCACTGCATTTGTATGAGATCTGCTATGGGAAGTTGTGTGTATCCTAGAGTACAGTATGGTGGTTATTCTTGGAGAATATTGATTAACTTAAAGTTATAAACGCTCAAGGTAGATGATTTAAGGATACATTGTATGTGCGTATCCGAAGCATTTTTCGTCCATTGTCATACGGAAATACCATTCAGTGTTTGCAATCGCAAGGCCACATACAATATGAGGAACATATGTAATTAACATAACTACTTTTGTTGAGTATTGTTACTAAAATTACTGTGGACCAATTGCGTATGGGAATTTACTTTGACTAAGACATTGTGCTTGAGATTCAAATTAATCTCCACCTTGAACGTAAAATTCAGACGAATCAAGGTAGAATTTAGCTTGAGTTACCTTATTAAACCAGCCATAGGCAAAGATTGTTTTTAGAAAGAATGACGATGACGTATTGGTCTGCCTACTGGTATTTGAAGTTGGGCTACCAACCATCAACTGTTCTATGTCGGATAACAGGGGCAGATCCAGAGGGGGGGGGGTGTCCAGGGGATACTGACCCCCTCCTTTGGGTTGACTTCTAAACTAGGCAAAGAGGGGAAAATGTTACACATGTGTGTGCAAATGCATGTATTTTCAGGACTTAAGCCCCATACTCACCAGGCGATTTAACTGGCGACTGGTGATGGGCAACAGCAGAATCACTGGTAAAATCGTCACCAATTTAGAACGCCTGTTAGATTTAATGTTGAAATGTTACATGCTAACAGGTTTTGTGAATTGGTAATGATTTTACCAGTGACTCTGCTGTTGCCCATCGCCAGTTGCCGGTAAAATCGCCTAGTGGGTATGTGGCTTTAGCCTATATGCTGACCCCCTCCTTTTGGAAATCCTAGATCTGCCTCTGTGATAATATTTGAACTTTATACAATATCAAGAGTGACTTCCTAAACTAGCTCGGCCATAAACAATCTAATTCCGCCTTCTCTTATTGCACAAATTTGGACCCTCACATACCATATAATACAAGGCCTCTACCATTGGTCAGCAGTCTAATGTGCAGTGGTCAGGGACCAGACAGCCTGACCCATGGTCAGTGCCCACCTCCTGGGCCTGGTGCACTCTAGTTAGGCCTCCTGGGGAGATGCCTGCAGGCCTCCACCAATCTCCTCCAGTACATCTTACTCCTATAGCAGGTCTCCTAGGTAGCTCTATTCCAGGTAAAGTGTAAAGCCTATATTCTACAGTCAGAATCATCAAGTGGAATACAAGCATTAGCCTTATCCTTTATCACCTGCATGGCCGAGGAGCGGTACGTACAACGGACAGTGCATAATGACAGGCCCTATGTACTGCTCCTTGTCATAACTTGTATTCATAGTTTTCACAAGTATTTTGTATTTTGCTTGGGTGATAAAAGATCCTTAGGGGTCGTCGTCGGGTTTACGGACAACCCTCTGACCAGTGTACGGCCCTTGGGCTTTGCCCTCAAGCTGTACGCTGGCCGGCGGGTTGTCCTTTGACCCTCCGATGCCCCAAAGAGCCTTCTTATATTAATACAAACGCCAAGAGCACTCCAGTTTAGTGTTAACTCAATATCTTGTACCCCCACATTCGAATAAACTTTACTTGAGAACACTATTTAAAGGCATAGTTTTATCAAAACCCCTAGCCTCGAATCTTATGTATCTGTGGTATCTCTGGTTATGAGATTGGCCATCACCGAGTCCATCATAGGATGACTTTAATTTCCATTAATGACAAAATTATGACATACATTTGTATTCGATAATACTCTAATGAATATTGGTTTCTATTTAATTCTCAACATTGCCATTTAATATTGTAAAGTGCGAGATATGAAGATTATGATTATTTGAGCTCTGTAACTGATTTCTCCGTGCATTATAATTTAGCAGCACCACTAATGCGAATGTGCTGTCACTCAATACTGCAAGAGATATCCAAGTTCAACAACCAGCTATCCCAAATGTAATAACCTCACTGGAGAGGTTTACAATTGGTGTTCCTAACTAACCCACCCCCTCTACTCTCCCACCCTCCCCACATACACTTCCATAGGTCAGGCCCCTAGCTGCCATTTCCCGCACTTCCCCTTGAAACCACCTTGAAACAAACGAAGGTCCACTGGAGACCTTGGAGGGTTTCTGCCTGGTCAGTTCACATTAAGGCCTGACAGAAGAATGCTCTTAGAGCTACATATAAGGGGCAAAAAGGGGCCCAAAAAGAAACCATGTTTCAGCCTCCCAAGAACTGATGTCTGGACACAAATGCAAACATGGATTTTGTATTAACTAAGGGAACAAGCAGGATAAGGATTGTGCTTTGTGGAAACAAGAAATCCTTGTCAGCTTTCCACTTGTTTGAGCACTGTTCAAAGGGGGTTATTTTTCAAACTCCAGATGGGTTTGATAAAACTCTGTTATCGTTTCGCGACAGCTGTTGTGGACGAGTTTCCATATTTAGTCTTTACATCTTCTCATCTTTTAAGTATTTTGTGCAGCCATTTTGAGTGAGACACCAATGTATTTTGTGTTAGATGTAATGGACTCTTTTGACAGCCAGACAAAAGTGATGAATAAAGAAGTGAGAGAAGATAGATAGTAATATCTATCATCCATAGGTGGATAAGCTAGCTTATCAAAACTACTTTACACGTATTTACGATCTAAGGAAGTGTCTTACACTGTTGTTATCTCTAAGATCTGTTTTTTTTTTGTAAAATGAGACAGTTTACTTTTATATGGTGACTTTACAAACATGTTACTTTTCTGTTTTTCTTCCAGAGCAACAATTTTAGGAATTTTACCTAGCCGTCTACTAGCGCCTAGCAAAATACAGGCCAGGCACTTAATTGCTTCTCTATCACATCAATAGATGTATTTCTACATACAATCATTATTACATTTCTTTTTACAAGCTTTAAATGTTTGTAAATAATCTCAAGTCTCAGCTCTGTGACTTTTTATGGATACGATTGTAAAAATCATCTTTTATTAAAAATCAAAATGTGAGAAACTATCTTATTACTTTTCTAGTTTGCAGATAGTACAATCATTATGATTCAACATTGAAATTGTCCGTCTAACATATTTGGACATTGATTTGTGCGTTTTGAAACATAATTATTATGGCACCACTGTGCATTCAGAAATCAACAACTTTCGCAAGTAGGAATGGCACTCATTTATTTTAAACGGTTTTTGACAGCAAACTTATTAAAGTTGAGAAAAAATATGAATTGAAATAGAAAGATTATTTCACATCACAGCATTTGGGCCTTTCAGTTCATTTCAGAGTTTTGTAGTTAAAACCTTGTTTTTCCGAACTGTAACACTGTTCTTGTATCGTTGAAATGTTAAACCTTTCTGACATTCACTTCCAGCATTTAAATTCAGTGAAAAAGAAACAAGAGTGTTTTATTGGATTAAGGCCGTATTCCACATACCGAAAATGCGGGCCACCGATATTGACCCTCGCCATGGCAACGTTCTATAACGGCAGCCCTTACTTTCGGCCACCGAAATTGTAAAATCGGCGGCCAAAATTGTAAAATCGGCAGCCGAAAGTGGAAAGTCTGTCGCCGAAAGTGCAATATCGGCAACCAGTGGAAAATGGGCATGTTGGTAAATTTTGTCGCCAGGGCCACCGATTGTATGTGGGCGGTACCGAAAGTGTATCGGCCGCCCACTATCGGTATGTGGAAAACGTCCTTTATTTTGTTAGTTAAAACTACAGTAATTTGATGGGTTAGGGGATGTTTGTTGCGGCTGATAACCACCACAGTTCATGATGTATTTTCTTTTTTTTGATGTATTATTAGATACAATATGTAATAACACATTGAAAAAGAAAACACTATGTTTTTGTGGCAGTCTAGAAACTGAATATGCGCTAGATTGTTTAAAAATCCTTTATAAAGTTGTATAAGCCAAAAGGCACCTCCTTTATAATAATCCAATCGCATCCTGAATTGGATACTCCAAGCTGACCATAAAAACACTCTCATTGACCTGAGCTTCTTCATAAGCTACTATAAGGTCTGCTGGTTAAGAAAGAATCAATTTTGTTATTGTGGCCTTATCTTATGAAGAATACAAGGAATTTGATATCAAATCAATGTGTGCTTAAATGCGCCATGAGGTAAAAAGTCACTAGGAAAATATATTGGAAAATTCTCAGATATAGATCGAATATTCATATAAACATGTTATGGCGTTGTAATTAGCTCTTGTTATCGGGCATTACATATCGAAAGTTTTAAGTCATCTTTTGGTTTGTATACCTAGGCGTTGAAGGGGGCCAAAAGCAGTGTAGGGTCAAAACTTTGCAAACTCTGTTAACTATTGAAATATATTCTATTGCCATAACCTAGGCCTGTGGTGAGATATAAACTGTAAATACAGATTTAAACTTTATCAAAATACATTAAAACTCGTCCTGGTCAATTTTGGTGACCCACCAGAATTGGTTTGTTTACAAACATTGCTGTCTTCAAGCATTAATGACATGAGTATTATGGAAATCAAGTAAAATTATAGTTATAGTTATCACGATTTTTACTGTACCAATGGCTAAAGTTAGACTCTTAGAATGTATTTTCATAGTGATTTGAGTTTATACAAGTTTGTCATATTTTGACAAAACACTGCCTTTGGCTCCCTTTAAAGGTACTTGCAATCTATCCCAGCACTGCCACTTGATGAACCCTCTATGTTTACTATCCCCTAACTCAAAAACAAAACGGTAAAACTTGTTTTCCCTCTGGCTATGTATTCCTGATGATGAACATTCTGAGGAGGTATGGAAAGAGTATCACTACAAGTTAAAATCTTCTTGAATAGGTACAAGTACCTTTAAGTATGACACTTCATGAGCAGGTCCTGAGCAGGTCTTTGGGGCCTGAGCTGCTCATAGTTCAGCACTCACCTGAACCCCATTACCTGTTATGGCTACCCCCTTGAGCAGGGATAGTTATTAATACGAGAGCGGAGGGAGCGTCTAGGGGCCGTTATGGCGTTATGGGTGCTTAGGTCGGAGCTGTGTTGTAGACATAAACTCTGGTCACACACAGAAAACTACCTATGTTAGTCCTCACCCCGCTGCAGCGGAGGATCAATTTCCTGGCAATTTTCTTCTTTTTTGTATTATTTTTTTGGGGATATAGATAATATGGGAGTGAGTTTAGGGCAAACATAGCGTGGTATAAATGCCTAATGAGGATGTATAGCATGGGATGTAAAAATTAATGCTTCACGATGCATGCCATTACTTGCCATATAATGTAATCGGTTATGATACAATATTGTAAATCAGTGACTACTTCCTGAAAATATTGCAGGCTTAAAGATTTTCCCATTGCCTCATGAAGACAGAAACAAACACTCTTTAAAGATAAACTATCATAGGATAAATGAAGTGAATGGCAGTGAGCTGTTTAACCGAAATGTAAACATTTAACAGCTTCCTTTCATAATATTTTGTATATTCTAAACTACACTTTGTATGTTATTTTACGAATGTCTTTATATAAGATCAAGTCTATTGTGTTCACCTCGCACTTATAAGGCAATTATACATCTGCCTTTTCTTTTCAACTCATATCACCTGCATGGAAGATCATCCAAGTATGAAAGTGCCTCAATAAATAAAAACTAAATAAAAAACAAAATCCTGCACACACAAAAATTCAAAACAACACTTCAAGCCCTAGGGCCTCAAGGGCCACTGGCGAAATGATGTAAGCCATCCTCAACTTGTCAGCTGTCAACCGCACATGTGGGCAGAGTGAAAACTCAGACAACTTCCCTGCCTCTCCCCTCAGTCTGAGTGTCTGGGCTTCTAAAGGTCTGGAGTCGGGTATCACAACTGGTTTTATGATGACAAGAGCAATTTTGCCCCATTAAACCTTGAAAGGAATGCCATTTAAGCTGACAGTGCTGGTTTTCTAGGTGATTTTAGGAAGATTTGAATATCTGATCGTACTTTTGGGACAGTCTTTTTATGATAAATACATATAAATTATAAAATTCCTTTGATAGCTGATATGGGACGATTTTGTTGTGGGAAGAGAACTATTTGACTCGTTCAACTTTGAAAGGAATGGCACTTAAGCTGAACAGCCGACTTGCTATGTGACTTCTTTATCGTCTTTCGATAGTTCTTTTCATAAAATTGGGTGAATAACATAAGGTCTTATCTGACATAAGCCCCTATGTCAGCAGTATGTTATTCACCCAAAGGACTTACTGTAAGATCAGAATTTCGTTATTACTTCTCTGAAACCAATGTGTTTTGATAGCTGAGACGTGTATTTGACTGCCTCGAAGATAACCTATAGTTCATGGAATATTTAAGGGAATCAACAGAGATTTGGAATACAGACACACATACAGGGGGTTTTGATTTTAGAAAAGTATATGTCTAATTCAGGTAAATTATCAATTGTAATCCCCTAACATATTTAGCACACCCTGCAAAGTAAAATTACAGGACACAATACCCTTCAATCCTCCCTCATCATAAAAGCCTAATGAAAAAACAACCCATATAAATGCAAGTCAGGCACACCCCCTCCTCACCCTCTACCCTCTCCACAAAACAAGCCTGCCTAGACCACATGACAGCCACGTGACATAGCCTGTGCCACTCTCCTCCCTCGGTCCCCCCACTTAGGGAAGTCTCCAACACGGGCCGCTTGGCCTCTGCAGACCCTGTATACTGGGGTGAGCAAACAGAGAGAAGATGGAGGAGAGCTGGGAGCAGCTATAGAGCAGCTCGGAGCAGCTCAGGAGGGGCTCATAGAGACCTGAATGGTTGGCTCTGTCAGTGTCCCCTATCTCTGAACACCGGAGGTATTTTTTTTGGGATTCCATGACATGGACTACTTTGGAATATTCTATGTATTTTCATAGCAGTACATAATATTTATTCAAATTTCAAATTTCCCAAACCCTATATTTATGTTATAGCAATCTTTTCATTAATTTAGTCATGAATTACAATGTTAGAAGTAGGGGGCATTAGTTATTTCAAAGTCTAAAATTTTCCACGCCTGTTTTTACACAAACTTTATATATATATATATATATATATATATATATATAGATTCTATAATTTTCCTTATTCGAAATCTATAATATACATATCTACTCATAATAATTACTTATCTTTTATTGGCTATTTATTTTCTATTGGCTGTAGTTATCGTTCCAAAGAAATCATTCGTTCTTACCTTTATTTGTAATGTTAATCTTCACTCCCTTCTCTTATTGCCCCATAACTTACCAGAGCCCTCTCTCTCATCTCTCTCAAATAACATTCATCCGTATTACTCAGAAACGAACATTTGTGCTGGTCCGAACAAACCGAACTTTATTTTATCTCTTTCTGGACTACTAATACTATCTAATGATATCAATTTTCCTGTAGTGGCCTACCTTTCCCATATTCGCTCCCATATTCTACTCATACCAACACTTTCCTGTGTGTTAGCATCTACTTCTTCAAAATGTTAAGTTGGGGTTCAAGCCCATGTACTACCTGGTGGCGTACCCACTACTCTGTTATTAAAGACGATGGTATGGGATGCCCCGTCTATGGGACATTTCCCATAAAGCCTCCCTTGCCACTCTCCGTAAAAGGAAATAGGGTGGTGATCCTGGTGTTGGGTTTCTCCTATATCATCTCATAAATGTGATCGCCCAAACCTGAAAACCATTACCTTGTGCAGCCTAGAAAGAACCCTGAAGGGGTGGCCAGAGATTATATTACTCAATAAAACAAACCTGCCTACCTATGGTACACTGCACATAAAAGAAAGCTTTCCTCGGTGAAGGTGCAAGGCAAGGTTGTCTAATTCCTCATAAATGCCATCATCCCCATATCTAAAACAAGGGCCTATAGTTCAGAGTTCCAGGCCCTCTAGTTGAGGGTGACCCTCCTCCCCCCCCCCCCCCCCCAAACAATTAAGCCCATCCCAGTTCACATCAACAGCACATTTTACCATGAAATTACATAGCAATTTCTTTCTGATTTAATCCCAAAAGATAGAAATGTAAAACAAAATGAACCATGGTGGTTAGGTTGACAAATTGCTCCTAAGATTTATAAAAGGCAGCTTTATATTTTGGCATTTTTCTCATAGGAACCAAATGTTAAAGCCTGTCAACCCAACCTATAATGTCCAACCCTATTTACACTGGAAAACCTGCAAATCTGTCAATTGATAAAATTCTAGAAATTATAATGCTTTATCGATACTTTGGTATATAGAAAAATGTAACTCTTGCTTATTTCAGTAAATCTATTTGGGGGAACGGATGCTTTAAATGTGATTTTTGTCTGACCCTTGTCAAACCCTGGAAACGCACCATGTGGAATGGGCTTATTGTCCCAGTGATCCCATGTTGCCTGGTGAGCTTTGTAAATAGTGTCAGGAGAAGAGCAGCAGCAGTTTTATAAATGAGCAGCTCACAGGGTGTGTGATGGGAGGAGCAGCTCGTCCTGTCACTTCTCCATTATACGTACACGGTGTTGGTAGGATCCTTGTGATTACTCTGACAATGTAAGGAGCATGTGAGGGCTGAGGGCCAGGTTGTGGGGGGGGGGGGTTACTCTCTGGAACTAAATCTCTCTATCAATGAGGCGAGTTGTACTGAGTTGGCCGACCAGTCAGCTGACTATTATCCCTTTTTGCAGGCCACCTAAAAAAATTATACTACTTCTCTGTGTTCTCTGCTATTTCCCCAACCTCTTCCTGCCAAGAGGAAATAATGAATTGTAATGAAGGTGGTAAACTATACGTGAACATAATATGCTATGTCCTTTGCTTTTGTAGAACCTCATGCTAGAGGAAGCATTATTCTCATTTGCATATGTTACAATAATTGCACCGAAGTTATCATCTTGATGATTCAGATATCAAAACAGTCTGATAAGAAAGGGTTCTAAGATTACAACCTGAATCTCTTAAACTGTACAGCTGCTGCACCTGCTCTGGTTCATATTTCAAAGACAACCCTGCTTCAGATCAAGTTACCCCCAACCCTACAACAACACACTTTTCTATTAATGTCCCAATGCCTAGAATGAGCTGAGTGCACACTTGAGTGCACCTAAATATGACACCATGCACTCAACAAGCAGGGGGAATGGGATCTAATCATGGCCGCCATGTTGAACTCCACTCGAGCAGTCAAATCGATTCTGGAGCTCATTATACAAATGAGGAATCAGCACAAGTGGCTGATGCCTGTAATACAAGTGTTTTCTTCTCTCTGCTTAGCGTGCATTTTCCCCAAGCTGCTTGTTTACACTCATGTAAATTAGAAAAGAGAGGATTTGAGTGATGAGTTACCAAACTTGCATAATTTAACTTTTTTCGTACCGGGAGAGGGTTAATCCATTGGGTAACATGTAGGACTTCTGCATGGCGATCCCAGGTTTGCAATTGATTCCCTGGGCTGTCTGATGGACCACCATTACCTGCTATTGTCCTCACTTCCTCAAGCCCCATACCCACTAGGATATTTTTATACAGTCGGCCGACTGATTGGCGCTAAAATCGTCCAATAGTAGAGGTCGAATCAGCCAATTTTAGCGCTGGTTGACATCAAACATGCACATTCCAACATACTGTATTAACAGGCAACCTCAAGAATCAGTTGATTCTAGTGCCGATCTGTTTGCTGACTGTGTGAAAGTTTCTTAGTGGGCATGGTGCTTTTATGGGTATGGGGATTAGTAGTTGTCCAAAATATGGGCCATTCCTAATAGACCTGAAATATGGCTGAGCGGACCTCAATCTCCAAAAAATGCAATCAGCGTCATAATATTCTTCATTTTGTTTTTAAAGACTACGGTTTTGTTTCTAGAGATTATTCATGAAACACTGGGAGATGTTGATGATATCCTAACTCTGTCCGCGAATCTTTTATGAAATTTCACGTTCACGAAGATGTGGAATTCAATGAAGAAAACATTTACTATGTATATCCTTTCACATATGGTACCTGTATATTGGAAGAACAATGAGTCAGTTTTGAAGATATACAGATATCGGGGCTCCAGCTCAGCTGAACTATTCTTTTATATAAAATGAGGTTAAATGTACCGTCTGCTTCTGAAATGTTCATGTCACATTACAAAGGAGCAATAAGCACTAAAACAATATGTGACGACAAAAGGATATTAGGATTATTGTGCATAAGTTAAAGTATTGATTTACAATAAATGGAAAATCCAGTTTTGCCTTGGAATGGCTTGAGTGGTCTTGTTCAGTAATGTCTTTTGTGAACTGATTTACTCAAAAAAAGTTTGGATTCATATAAATTATGTCACAGTCAATTGGATCCTCATGAATATTGGAAAGAAAAAAATAATCAAAGACTTTATCTTTTCTTCATGAATAGGTATTTTCTCATGCTGAATGATAAAATAAAATAAATGGCTTTCCTGTTTTAAATTCCAGTTCTTTGTTTCCATTTGGTTAATGCATTTCTTGATCTTTTGAACATTTAAAATTTGAGTTCCTTATCTCAAGCAATGAAGACTCCTGCTCATGTTCGTTAGGGGGAAATGAAACATTGATTCAAAAACAGGCATGGCGTGTGCCATGTAAATGTGGAATCGACTGGTGAACATGCATATAAAAAGACCTTTAATTGCATATTTAATGACGCATTTCCTGAATTCATGAAATTGCAATTCTGTAGGCTAAGCATCTCTGTTTCGGCCTTTGAAGTTTGCCCATTCAGGCATCACGGGCGGAGACGTGTTGGGGGAGGGGGGTCCAGGAGGTCCTACCCCCGGGCTTTGGTGGATGCTAAACTAAGCAAAGAGGGAAAAATCTTATGTGCGTGCATGCTAAACAGTGCCATTTTAGTACTAAGTGTAAATGCTGATGCCCCCTACGCACTGTATGGATCTGCCGCCGAGTATCATTACCATCTTCTATTCACCCGAACAGGTTAAACCATTATAGGAGGTCCTTAACCATTTTTAACCAAAAACACTTGATTTTAGAATTTCATTGGTTAAACCTAGAAGCATGGGTTCACGACTGATCCACTATTTTCCCGCCATTTTCTGCAGACCTTGCCCTCTGACAGTGTATTCAGGAACCACTGCCATGGGCGATATTAGGTGTAATTTATGGTGTATTCTGTCCATAACCATTTCTAACACAAACCACCTAATTTTAGCATTTCATAGGTTAAACCTGGCAGCACAAGTTCATGATCGATCCACTATTTTTCAGCCATTTTCTGTGTACTTTGCCCTCTGACAGTGTATACATTCAGGAACCACTGCCACAGGCGATATTAGGTGTAGTTGATGATGAAATCTGTCCTTAACCATTTCTAACACAAACCACCTAATTTTAGCATTTCATGGGTTAAACCTGGCAGCACAAGTTCACGATCGATCCACTATTTTTCAGCCATTTTCTGCAGACCTTGCCCTGTGATGGTGTATTCAGGAACCACTGCCATAGGCCATTTTAGGTGTAGTTTACAGTGTAATCTGTCCTTAACCATTACTAACACAAACCACCTTATTTTAGTATTGCATGGGTTAAACCTGGCAGTGTGAGTTCACGATCAATCCACTCTTTTTCAGCCATTTTCTGTGGACCTTGCCCTCTGACGGTGTATTCAGGAACCACTGCCATGGGCGATATTAGGTGTAGTTGATGGTGTAATCACGCTAGGATATCCCACCCCCGACGGTCGTGATTGGCCATGTGATGAAAGAGAAAGCTATTTGTTGGCACCCATGTCAATATTTGTCTTTTATGGCAAACGTGTTGATAGATCGAAATAGTGGAGACGCGGGGTGGAACACAGGGGACCTTTGCGTCGATTATTTTTCTTGTTTTTTTGGACAAATAAATATTGAAGTCTGGCTGGGGAGTGGTTCTAGTTTTCATGATGACGAGGCAATTGCAGCTGTGACGTCACGTCCGCTGGATAAAGTGTCCTTTGCATTGCCTCTGGGAGGTAGTGAATGCTGAAGGGTATATTATCGAAGAACATGCACAGGACGGAGACTGTGGGAAAACTCATTATAACAAAGTTTTTTTCTCTGAGTTTATTTTCCTGCCAATCTAAAAGTTTAAATGTAAGGCTCTCCGTGATGGTTGCATAAGAAAAACCTTTACAAAAGAAACGAACGGGAAATGAGGAAAACATACAATGCAAAAATTCAACGTAAATGATTAATTGATTTCTGTCTTTTTCAATTTTAATAACATGAATCCAAAAGAGGCATCGTATTCCTTTTGCATTGCGTATCAATAAAATCTTGTTCCATACTATGGTTTATTCAGTATTCTTTCTTAACATAAATAAATCATACAGTAAAGAATTAATGTTTAAGAAGTAGCTATCAATTATTTACAAGTTATGATTGGTGATAAAACAAACTAAGCATCCTTGCATAATTAACCAGGATTTGATAAAATGTACAAGCTAACCAAAACTAATTTAAACTAATATGGTTGGATCAGGATCTGGTTTGTTCCCATGTCAACGAGTTTTTTCATGATATACAAATGGGAATTTTTCTGATTTAGCGCAAACCCAATTGTAAATTTTGGACAGAAATGTACATGTGTCCAATTAGAATGTAAATGTATACCTCTAAATTATAATCCAAACTATGCTAGCCACAAGCACATCCTAAGCACATCCTCAAAATACTGAAACTGCCTGCGGTCTCCCTATCTCGCTGTACTGTATCAAAAAGCGCTCATGTCAAAAACATGCAGCCGCGAAAGGTTAAGTGATGCAGAAGAGTTATACTTCAGGTTTTATCTGTGAAAGGGTAACATGTATCAAAATACAGATATCCATGTTGTGGTACACCTGCAGACAGGGCGTAAAAACACACACATGATCCCTGATACAAATACCACTTTTAGCATACTACTTGCCGTTCTGAGTGGAAGGTCTCTTGGTACTTTCTGCTTGGACAATACAGATGTTTTTTTTCTGGAGGCCTCGGGTATATAGCATTACAATTGTTTCATGTAATGTTTTAATTGTTGCTATAATTATATTATTTTGAAAAAGAACAGTGTGATGATGTGTGAATGAGGTTACATAAAGTACTATGAAATTTATGTTGAAATATATACTCAGTCATATTCTTATGTACATGCATGTATACATTGCTGTCAATAATGCATGGATGGCGGATGAGTGTAATAAATCAAATGGGATACATATGGATCTTTAAAGATCCATATGTATCTGAAGTAACTATTGTAAAACACAAAATATTGTTTGCATTTGAGTATGTATGTGTGAATGTATGTAATGTATGTTTTTATGTAATGTTTGTACGCATACATATATGATTATAGTTGCACAAATACAGTAGCTTATATAAGATTACATCTGTACCTCGTTTTTGACACTGTAAACTAGATACCCCTATGAAGGAGAAATGATGAAACCGAAACATTTCGTTTAACAAAACGACGTAAATCCACAAAATCAATTGGTCATGACAACTCTTTACAAAATATTTCGATTGCTACGTCGACCTATTTGTATAACGTAATTGACACTCCCATAAATGTTGTTTGTTCACTCCATCCCATTGTATAAAAAGAACCAAATCGATTGCTTTTCAAATTCGTATTGCACCTGAGTATACTTGGTTGACAGCTGTTTGCATTCGACCTGATATCAGATGAATTCCCCATTTGTCAAAGCTCAAGGTGGTATTACACTACCCGACTTGAGCTCACATATTTTAGATAATAATAATATTTATGCTATACATATGTGAAATACTCTACAATCTTTAGTTTTAACATTACAATCATATCACTCCTGTGCATGAATTGTCTGTAACATCATATATCACATCAACATTACAACAGGGGCCTTCCATTTAGTACGTGCGCAAAATTTGTCAAATTCTAGACCCCCCCCCCCCCACCCCCCTTGCCTAAAATACGCAATGGATTTGTACAGGAACGTATGCAAATTTCCAAAATTCCAGACCCCCCACCCCACCAACACCCCACCACCACCCCACCCCTTGGTGCGTACATACTTTATGGAAGGCCTCACTGGTCATGCAGTGTAAACCTCCTGTAAGTTGATGTTTTGATCTTTCATAGACTTTTATTTACTGTTGCCCCCTAGGTCCCATAGAGTAACCCAATGCGTTTTCCCTATCAACAAATCAATTTAACTGTTCATGTTACATTGTATCTAGAATAGGATACATATTTGGAAATCAACCATATTCGTTCCTTTATTTTGTTTTGCTTTGTGTCCAGATTTGTAAGTTATGAGGCTTATTTCTTCGTGTTTTTTTTAAACAGTTACAGTTTTAAAGTTAACAGTCGCTTAAAACACGATTCTCTTGGGTAAATGTGGCAACTAAAGAAGATCCGCAATAATATTGTGATTGGCCATGAAGGTAGGCCTGTCATGTAAACAATGTTTCTGAAATAAAAGATTACACACAAATTCATTAAATTAAAAACCAGCTTCATATTTTGGCCCATACACACTGTTGTCGTCATATTTTGATTTCACAATATTCATTTCCACAAAAATAATTTCACTATACTTTCCAAATTTACCATTTTGAATTTACCTAAATCCTGCATGGGCAACCAAAGAGAGTTTACTTTAATAACATTATTCCCTCTTTCTATTATGATAATATCAGAAGAAAATGTTTTTTTCCAAAGATAGTTTACATGAATTTCCTTTGGTTGCCTACCCAGCATTGGGCTAAAGAGGGTTAACCATCACACTCATGGTGCTGTTTTTATCAGCTGTCACAGGTGTGATCACCAACAGACTGTATTGACAGACCAAGGTTGTGCTGACATGATCATTGTGAAAGTGTTGACAGTTGACTCTATACAGCGGGCCTCAGTATTGACAGTGGTCTGTCAATAGTTGGCACATGGCGCAGTGGGGATGAGAGGGGTGGATCTGCTTAACCTGGTTTATTAATAAGCTGCTGTGTACCCTTCTATAATGATCTGAAAGTGTTTTGCATACATTCTGGAAATGGCAAGTAAATTAAAGTCTGTTGGTTTGGTGAGTTATAGATATTTGTACAAAAATAAATTACAGTACAGATCATAAATGCATATGCATATATGATTTATCATGTACAAAAGAACATAGCGAATCGATCGTGAACCAATACATTGAGATGTAAAGTTGAAAGGAAATAAATAGGATTTATTTTGGATCTGTAAAGATACCATTCAACCAAACAGATTAATGAAAGTCACTATGATAATAGGCCTACTATTAAGATAATCATAGATTTAGTATGCTCTAAATATCTATGATACTAACAAGAGGAAGTTCCATCCGCCAGCTCATGCTTCTGCCCTTATTTCCCAAAATGACGTTTTCTAAGGGATATACATATGGCCGCTGGGGAAGCTCAAGACAACCTCAAAGGACGGGGGAAACGGTAAAAAATAGTCAGCAAAAAATTATAGATAGGCATAAAGATGCAGCTAGTGAGATCGGAGGTGGGTGGGAATAGTTCTTTGGCACTAGTCATAGGCACGGAAGTGGGGAGCGGAGGGGGTGGGGGACTTTTTGGCGCCGGCCCTGAAGGCTAAAGCCTAGCCCGCGGCCAAGATGTGGAGGATTTGCAGTAGCGGCCAATTGTCAGTTAACCTAAGCTGTAGGGATCAGATGGGACTTCTTTCCGTCTGCAGGTTACGACCCTGGCCACGGGCCCGAGAGAAGGCCTCTGCGCGTGCGCCGCCGGCCGAATCACAGGTGGCGCTGCTAGCAGACGACATTTACGACTGGCGTCCTTTGCAAAGCCGCCATTTTGACAGCAATGTATGGCACGCCCCCTGGGAGTAGCCGCTGGCAGGCCGCGATGCATTATGGGCCGGATTTAACGGGCGGAACCGGAAACCCGCGGTCGCTACCGTCCCAAAGAGAGGCGGCAGCGACAAGGGTCGAGACTATATATGTGCGTTTTGAGACCGAGGCTGGCGTAGCTCTGGCACATCCGGGCTACTATCGGGTGTATTTGTGGCTGGCTCTGGTTGGGTAGGACTAAAGAATTGATCACGTGGGCATCGGGGACGTGGTCTCGTCATCACGTGATAATAAGACGAGATTTGGCCTGCGTGGATGTTAGGTCCCATAGCCTCAAACCCATCCAATAGCCTCGAACCCGTCTGTCACTGGGGCTGGTGGTGTGACAGTGCAGACTCATCGCTCAATGTTCGTGCTGATTGGCTGACTAAATATTAAAGCCAGACATGCGCAGTGGTGTCAGTGGGAACTGGAGGGTCATGGGTCATGGGTGGAGCGTACAAACTGAGCACCAAATGTCGTGGCCATCTTACGATGTCTCGCGACACATTTTACGACATCACGTTTACGATATGTGACTTGCCTGGGTTTGTGGGTTCCACATTACTCACATCTGAAGTATCACATGTACCAAAGGCAACCATCATAATTCCCTGGATGGTGATATGTTTATTTTATGTGCACGTCCATGACAACAGAGTCTTTGGGCTAATACACATGGATGATAAACTGAAAGGGCAAAGTTACTAGGTGATAGAAATGGAGAGGAAGCCTGTCTCTAAGAACCATTAGTAATGGTCCCTGGGTTCGCTCAAATGATTCATCTTACCAAAAGCAATTATAAATACTGATTTCACTAATTATGGCAACTGCCATTGGGGTTTATATCATGACGCAAAATTGTGAGTGCATCCATTCTAATCTTGACCCAATAATAGGCCAATACTTGGTAGTGAGTGCACTCGGCTTTGAGACTAGAAATACCCCTCACTGCTATAGTCATAAGGAGAAATGTTTCTTTTCATGTAACCAAACCTTTTACAAAATATCATGTTACTCACACCAGCATATCTTTAAAGAAATGATACCACTACTTTTCTATGCATATACATAGGCCTATTTCTATATATATGGTCTATGTAAAGGAACTATATAGGGCCTATGGAATAATACTTTGCATTTGCCTGAACTAGTTTCCCTCACTTCAACTTACATACAAAAAAGACATTCTGCAAAAATAACAGAGAAACATGAGAAAATACGTCAGGATGATGTTACTGGAATGATACACATTAAAACAATACATGTGCCTTGGGGGTGCATACATAAAGTAACTGATACATCCGAGGATATGGCCATTTGGTCTCATTCTGTGAATGTGCACCTACAGAACCTGATTGTATTGCCTGTATTGGGTTTCAAGTGGTGCAGGAAGGTTGACGCCCGCGGATGTTTTAGTTATAGTTGAAGCTGTGGTATGTTACAAAAGGCTGAAGGAACCGCGCCCATATCCAAAAGTATAGAGATTTAAATAGAACCTATGGGTCTATAGACTATTACAAATGATATGGAGACTTAGGTATTTCTTAAATATAACAAGTGACATCAATATAACCCTTTAGCCCCCAATCAGGCCATAGCCATCCGAGGGTGTATTCCCCAATCTGGCCGTAGCCGCCTGGAAAAATGAAAATTTTTCCATTATTTTCCATATCTTTCCAAGGAAAACACTATTATGAGTATTCAATGTACACATTGACCAATATTATTGTTTAAGAGCTGATTTAATTTCCCATGGAATGCTACAAACTCCATTTCTATGACATTCATTGAGAGGAGTAGGTTAGTTCCTGAACTTTCTCAAAAACAAGGAATTTAGGGAATTCCAGTGGGAAATCCATGGAACTCCTGGGGAAATCAAACAATTCATTAATGCAACCTGTGGGGTCTAAAGGGATGAATTTTGTAGAAATACATGCACAACAGGAAAATGCGACAGCATTTAAAATAAGAATTGACATTTGATATCGATATCGGTAACCTTCCATTCATAACCTGATACGGTATGTTGTCTGAACCAGATTGCAAGTTTTTGCAGAATTGACTATTGTGTAACAAATAAACCACTGACCTGAATGTTCTGAGGCAAGCCAAGAATAACATGAAATTGGCTTTAAGTAAGAAAGCCTTAAAAGAATTGTATCCCAAAAAGTAACTGTAGCTCATAATACCATTTTTCCACCAGCGTTTGCTTGCGCCCCCCATTCTAGCCTGCCATTGTTTCCAGGGTATTATTGTGGCACCTGGATGAGATTTCCTCCTGATAGACCTTTCAGATGCTATCAAGACAATGCCAGTGATGCCTGGTTTATCTATCATTATACACCCAGCTGGTCCCATTGTGTTTGTTTGGAGTGGAACAATGGAATATTGAAGTGTGTATCGATTGGTGTTACCTTATGTTGCACACCTGTGTATGGAATTGAAAGAAAAAAAGCATTTATGGGATAAGTTACTTTGTTAGTTTTGGCTTTCAAATTGAATGTTTTGGCTTTCAAATTGAATGAAGCCACTCTTTGAATGGTATCTACGTTTTCGGCTTTGATGATTACGTAAAATAAGACATAGTTTATTAGTCATATGCAGGTTTGATAATCAATTATACGAGAGGCATATATACATATTATGCTAACTGTATTAGCAAAGTGACACATATTTTTTTTGTTCTTGAAGCTACAAATACTCAAAGGAACATGCCCTGAATGTTTTTCAAACGGCAAATGGTACTTTATCTAACCTCAATGTATGACCTCTTCCCTCTTTGGAAAGTCGTGAGCTGCTTACCTTACAAGGATAGGGATAGTTAGACAAGGCCTGTCCTCATGCTGATCGTAGAAACCTATTGTCATAACTTTGAAAAGCCTTCGGAAGCCATACCTGTTCACACCAAGTGATATAAGAGACAGGCTCTAGGCTCTTAGCGTCATCATGCACTTTAATGGCTGCATTTTGACCTGGATACATACCCCCTGGTCACATTCAACCCCGCGCACCTTCCCCTAAGACATTAACCCCTATGAAAGGACATTCCTATCCCTGAGGACATTTACCATTAGAGAAATCTCTCCCTAGGACATTTACCCTCCAAGACATTTACCCACTTGGAAATTTACACCCTCGGAGATTTACTGACTAGGACATTTAGCCCTAAGACATTGACCATGCAGCTAAGGCAGGGTTAAAATTTGAGTCAGGATTATGGTTGCAAGGTTTTGCTTTATGTCTCTACAGGGATCAATAGAAAAGTAGCTTGAAAAACATGTAACACAAGAATCACTCAATGGTGTGGACAGGCCTAAAGAGTGTTGGTTTGTAACTCATACCCCAAAGTCCCTCTAAAGCCCCGTACCCACTAAGCAACTTTAGCAGCGATGGGCAATGGGCATCTGGGAGAATCAGCTGATTCGTATATGATCACCTGTAAGTACGGTATATTGAAATGTACATGTTTGATTTGAGTGCCGGTAAAATCGGCCAATTCTAAAGGCAGAAAATCGGCTGATTTTAACGGCGATCTTTCGGCCGACTCAGTGATAATCGCCTAGTGGGTATGGGCCTTAAGATACCGCCAGGTCATGCAAACAGGCATTCACAATTCATGCACGCGGGGATTATTATTGTATACCGTGCATTGCAAGTGTCACTCTCTATCAGTCTTGAGGGAAACCCAACCCTGAGGCCCCCGCCTCATATGACGGATCAATGCGTCATACTCAATCACCACCACATGTCTGTAGGCCCTGTATGCCTCACCACTGCAATGACCTGTGATGGGGAGGGAAAGGGAGGTGGGGGTTGGGCATCCACACCAATATATTTCACATGGGAAGTGGGTATTTAAGTGGATGTGTGAATTGCATGGGTTGTGTCGTTCGTGTGGGTATGTGAAAGGTAAGAAATTAAGCCCATGCCCAGGGTCCTGGTCCTGGCCCAGCTTTTGGGGGGATCCATTCCCCACGTCACCCCCAAAAGCTGGACCAGGCTCACTCTTTGAAAAACTAATATTTTTAGTTTTCCCTCCTCCTCTCTTTTATAGGCGCTCTGCTACCTCTGTAAAACCTCTTTTGCCCCTGCTAGCCCTCTGCTAGCCCTGTAAAATGTACAAACTGTCTCTTGTCCTTTACAGCTCTCTGATGAGCATGCCAGATTCACAATATGACCAATAATGGTAATAATGTTGCTGGATTATGCTCAAACATTGCAAAATATATCACCAGCTGATATGTCACTACACTGAGGGGTGGAGCCCCTAACATTCACAAACCATGGACAATACCCTTTAAGCTATTCTAGATCTGTGGCTAGCAAGTCCACTTTTTGGAAATGGTCGCCCCCTGATGAAAACTCCCGGATAAGCTTGGAAATACAAGTGATCACAAGTCGTTTTGAGCTTAGTTTAAACATCCCAACGATCGGAGTTGTTCCTCAGAATACATTCATATCCTTCAAGAGGGCAGCTAAAACCCCTTCAATGTTCTAAAAGAAAGTAGGTTAATTAGCCTGCACTTTCTCCAACATTGCAATTTGAACTCCTTCATTTCCCTTTGACAAATACATATAACTTTTCGGGTTTCACCCTGAAATTATGCTGGGAGATCTCCACACTGGGCATGTGGTACTTTTTTTTCTTTTTTTACCAAATAGAGGTTTTTGCTTCATGAGCAAACCTAAAGATGAAGCAAGCAACCTTTCCCATGCCTCAGACTTAATTAAGATCAATATGCACAGCAGATATCTTCATGTCAGTCAAAGCAGGTTGCCTCGGTTCAATTGATGTTGTTTATATTAAGTGGTGATAATACAATGAATATATTATAGCTTCACAAGCAGTTAATTCTGTTTTTTAGCTAAACTTTTCCGTCCTGAAGATTTAGAAACATTAGTACTCTGAGTAACACAAATCATTATAGTCGTAGGTCAACTCAAGATATGGAATCTCGATTAAGGACGGATCAATTTATGCATTGTGACAACTGATACTCAGCAATAAAGACTCTACTCTGATAGCTCATGCAAATATAGATAGGGGCCTACTCTGACGAAACATCATATAATATTGGCAATATACAGTCACAGCAAATGAAAACAGCGATCCCTCTAATGTCCTCATATTTCACAAGTGGGGGGGAGGGGGTGTGGACTTGTTTTACCCTTTACAGTAAGTCACATACTGGGCATATGTGTAGAGAGTTTTAAAAGTGTAAAATGCGTCTTCTGATCCAAGTCTAAAAGCTAGGGGTAATATGAGTTGCGATGCATATTATAATTATACCCATTTAATATGTACGTCAAAGTGGCAAAATGCATTGCAATGGGTATTAATTTGTATCTGTATGTTTATATCTGTATGTGAGTACATCTGCCGCGGCCAACCGCCGTACACTCTACATTATTCACCACAACATCCGGTCGGACAAATACCGTCTGCTCGGTTTTCCCGCGCTTTTACCTCGTAGCGCCAAACTCACTTTTCATCCATCGTGACGACATACCCATTCTCGCTTTGGAAAGGCGATTCCATCACAGCTATTCTGTCATCATCCATCAAGGCCATTTTGAATCGTGTGAACCCAACATCGGCTTGGAGAGCAGGAAGTGACGTTTAGCACAGCCTCACTCTCCAATAGAGCTCGTTGAGTGTCTCTGAACGCCCCAAAAACTATGAATATTATATCTAAATGTCGTCTGCTAGACGTCTCTACGTCTTTGATGTATTTGGGGGTATGTATAAGTGATTGTTGGTGAAGATAAAGGACTCACGCCATCTCTAGTGGCATGTGACGGGTGCTGTACAGTAATTAAAAAAGTGTTCCTTTATTTACCAGTGGGGATCCATAGAAGAAGTTTCTTCATGGACCTTTACAGACTGTTGAGTAGAGTTTCCTTGGCTTAATCTTTACTATATGACATGTGTCTTTCGTCTGCCAAAGCCTAGGACTTTTTTACGGTATATATATTTGGGGTGAATTCTCTGGAAGCAAATCCATTTATTCCCTTTATAAAGCTTGTATTTCACAGGATGTTCGAATCCTTCCCATCTCTTTTCATTGCATATAATTATATAGGCTACAGTTGTATAACATTTTAACATTCGGAGCAGGTGAGAGGGGGTAGGCGCCATGCACATGATATATTATGCCATCTCTTTGTAGGAACTAAAAATACACATGCAACGAATGGGAATGTCTTTAATTTCAATCCTTATCAAACTTCTCATATCATCATTAAGTAACTTTCTACTTCGCTCCGAAAAGTGTTTTAACTCAATCAAGAATATTAGTTTCAAGCACCAAAAGTCTGTTTTATTTGAAAGAATTAGAAATATACTTGCCCTTTGTGGTTTAGTCACCGAGAAGTTAATTGTTCTTTATTTCAATATATAATCAATTGAATTACATTCATTATTCACTGTCGGTAAAATTTCGTCTTTGACAAAAGTTAATAATGTAAATCCTTAAAGGCTGTCATATCTTTGTCACCTGAGAATGAATTGCAAATAACAATGCGACATCTTTAATTAAATCTAAGCATTCAGGGAAAAGCTACAAAGACTCCTACTAATGCCATTTGTGATTTGATTTATAAATGGGATGCTAAAGAACAATGCACTCAATGCTCATCATTTAGTAGGACTTACTGAATCTTCCACTTTTATCTCTCTGTAACAATATAGGCATATCTGCACATAAAGATATATAATGCATATGCATATGTTTTATATGTAAGTCATATAAACGTTACAAAATTATATGGATACACATGTTCGTATGCTGGTATTCGCACCTTCACGATATGTATAGATCTAATACCATTATGTAACTATACTAACACATATAACTTGGGATGTTTAACCACGTAGTAACTCGATAATTTGATATTCTTAGTTAATTCCCATTAACTAAAACCTCCTAGTTTTGCCCGTAGTATCTCCCTCCAATATACCGCAAAATATTCCAATGTCATACAGCTGAAAATATCCCAAGCCTTTTTAGGTAATTATCGCCTTTCTTGTCAAGTGGCGTCAAGTTCGCTTATAGCCTACACTAATCACTATGTAAAATCCCTCATTAGCAATCATACTCCATCCCTTAATGATTTCCAAAGCAGCTTCGTGACTTTGAACAAGGGCCTAAGGAGAAGTAATTACTCTCCCCTTGATACATTACTGATGAGATTATATTGCACAGCCAGGCCTTACATCTAGCGACAACTGCTGCCTACAAGATATATGTCTGGGTGTTATGAAAGGATTCCGACAGGCTTGACTAAAGTATTATTGAACAGTTATTGGCCGGTTCTTTCTTTCTCTGCATGCATGAGGGCCCGCCTATAGTCCCAAGGCGTGATATTAGCATGGCTAATTAGCATGGCTAATTACCCCCTGTCTGCGTTCATCATCTTTCTTTTGGGTGGCTTCCCACAAAAGAGGTGTTTTAATGCTTCGCTGCAGGCGCTGCGACAGGCGACGCTGGCGCCCCCCGCGGGCGACACGCGTATTGTGGTGCCAATGATATACACAGGCCAAATGGCGCCTTGATTGCCACATCCGTCAACGCAGCTGGCATTTATTAAGAAGTCAGCTTAGGGAAAAATCCCTAAAGATCAATCTTCCCTGCGTATAATTAGTTTTTACACCCCCTCAGTCTGAACCCTCGCAGGGCACGATCTACGCCCCCTCCCGAAAGAAGCTCGCGAAATATATAGCGAACGGGCAACTTCATATAGCAACAGTTCAGGAAAGGTTACTTAAGGAAAATGATCATGCTGCTTAGCAGAGTTACGAGGCAGCAAGCTAAGAAAAGCTGCAGAGGTCGCGGCACTTTTTTTTCAGCCTCTGAAGCAATTCATCAGCGCTCATGCACAAGCCCGCAACATGAGTACTTCCGGTGCATATCGCATGCCCAACGAGGGTGATATTCAATTTCCGGTCTTGGCTTGGCTTAGTTTGGATAAGGAAGGGGCAGAGAAGTGTATTTTTCTTTGGGGTTTGAGGCAGGCTATGTAGACAGGGTTCAAACTCAGGAAGGATAAAGCTCTTGACCTTCCTCTAAACCAGGTCACGTGATAAGAAACCAGCGAGTCATTAGGGTGCCCTTTAGACGAGAAAAAAGTAGCGGAAATAGAGACGCAAATTGTTTTCGGTCAGCCTCAGTGAACTCAGGAGACCTTCTAACAACTATAGTGTCCCATTGTAACAAAAGGTCAGGCATCTTCTTCCTTTTACAGCTCCTATATTGAGTCTGGGACAGCACACCTTGACCCAAATCTCTAGTCTGTTGCAGTCAGACCCATTGTTTCCCAAAGTGAGTATGTACACCCGCAACCATTTTAGGTGGGAATTCCCACCCAAATCCCAGCATGCTTTGCAGCTACTGGTTTATGGCAGGTAGGACCATAAACCAGCCAGCTCCAAAACAACCATCAAAGGGATTCTCCATGCCATTTATAGAGGGCCAATAAAAGAATTCCTTACAAATTTTGATTTACCAATAAAAGCCATGGACTGTTTTTTGGTGTACGGATCCATTATGCAATAGCTAATCTGGGTCAGATATAATCATATATATCATAATATATCTGTTCATGTGACAAACAAACAAATCATATAGAATCATGATCAGAGAACAATATATATATATAGTGACGTTTTAATCCAGCCAACTCTTATTTTTCTTTGCATAAAGAGTGTATATTTTATGCTCTTTATGAAAGGAACAAAAAGAAGAGAGGCAAATGTGTTTGAGGTCAGCCTCAGAAAACAATAGTGACTTTTTAACAACTGTAACCATCCCTTGTAGCAAAATACAGTCCCCCAGTGGTTAATCTGTGTTTCTCCCTTTCTCCCTTTATTGGCTATCAGACATCCCATCTCGCCCTAATTCTCACATCAGAAGGGTTGAGCATGAAATCTACCTCTAAACTACTATGTGACAAGAAATTGGTCAATCATATTAAATCATTGGCTCAACCCTAGATGAAAAAAGGGGGGAGCAGAAAGGCAAACGCATTTGCGGGTCATCCTAAGAGAACACTAGTGAACCTTTAACGAGTGTAGCACATTCTTGTAACAGAAGTCCAGACCTAGTTACTCGCCCTGGACCATCTATTCCCCTTAACAGCCCCCTTTATTGATTCTCAGACATCACATATTGCCCTAAATCTCACATAAGAATGGTAGAGCATGAAATCTTCCTCTAAACTACTATGTGACAAGAAATTGGTCAATCATATAAAATCATTGGTCCAGTCTTTAGATGAAAAAAGGAGGGAGAAGTGAGGCAAACGTGTTTGGGGTCAACCTTAGAGAACACTAGTGACCCTTTAACGATTGTAGCTCCCTCTGGTAACAGAAGGCCAGGCCCTGGTTACCAATCCTAGACCAACTACTCCCCTTTACAGCCCCTTTCATTGCATTTCAGACATCACATTTCGCCCTAAATCTCACATAAGAATTATTGAGCATGAAATCTTCCTCTAACCTACTACATCATAAGAAATTGGTCAATCATATATATACATTTGCCCAGCTTTTAGATGACAAAAGGAGAGAGCAGAGAGGTAATTGTGTTTGGGGGTCATCCTAAGACAACACTAGTGACCTTTTAATGACTGTAGCCACCCCTTGTAGCAAAAGGCCTGACCTTGCTTAGTCAACCTGGACCATTTATTACCTTTTACAGCTCTTTTCATTGCATCTCAGACATCACATTTCGCCCTAAATCTCACATAAGAATTATTGAGCATGAAATCTTCCTCTAAACTACTGTGTGACAAGAAATTGGTCAATCATATAAAATCATTGGCCAAGCCTTTAGATCAAAAAAAAGGAGGGAGCGGAGAGGCAAACGTGTTTGGGGGTCATCCTAAGAGAACATTAGTGACCTTTTAATGACTGTAGCCACCCCTTGTAGTAGAAGGCCCAGCCCTGCTTAGTCGACCTGGACCATATATATTCCTTTTTACAGCTCTTTTTATTGCATCTCAGACATCACATCTAGTCCTAATCTTGCACATAAGAAGGGTCGAGCATGAAATCTTCCTCTAAACCACTATGTGACTAGAAATTGGTCAATCATATATAACCATTGGCCCAGCCTTTAGATGAAAAAAGGAGGGAGTGGAGAGGCAAACGTGTTTGGCGGTCATCCTAAGAGAACATTAGTGACCTTTTAATGACTGTAGCCACCCCTTGTAGCAGAAGGCCCAACCCTGCTTAGTCAACCTGGAACATCTATTCCCTTTCACATCCCTTTTTGTTGCACCTCGGACATCATATCTAGCCCTAAACCTCACCTAAGAAGGGTTGAGCATAAAATCTTCCTCTATCCACTATGTGACAAGGAATTGGTCAATCATATAAAATCATTGGCCAAGCTTTTAAATGAAAAAATTAGGGAGTGGAGAGGCAAACGTGGGTCATTCTGAGAGAACACTAGTGACCTTTTAATGACTGTAGCCATCCCTTGTAGCAAAGGGCCTGACTTGCTTAGTCGACCTGGACCATCTTTTCCCTATTACAGCTCACTTTTATTTTCTTCTCGGACATCACATTGCACTATAAATCTCACCCAAGAATGGTCAAGCATGTAACCTTCCTCTAAACAAGGTCATGTGACAAGAAATCAGGCAATTATATATCACTATAAGAACAACCTTTTGATGAAGAAAAAAGGAGTTGAGACACAAATGTGTTTGGGTGTCATCCTAAGAGAACACTAGTGACCTTTTAACAACTGTAGCCACTCCTTGTAGCAGAAGGCCCGACCCTACTTAGTCAACCTGGACCATCTATTCCCTTTTACAACTCCTTTTATTTCTACCTCGGACATCACATCCCACCCTAAATCTCACATAAGGAGTGTCGAGCATGAAATCTTCCTCTAAACCACTGTGTGACAAGACATTTGTCAATCATATTTGCTCATTGGCCCAACCTTAGGTGAACAAAGGAGGGTGCAGAGAGGCAAATGAGTTTGGGGTCAAACTCAGAGAACACTAGGGACCTTTTAACGATTGTAGCTCCTCTTGTAGCAATAGGAAAGGCACTATAGAAACTGAACCTGGACCATCAACTCCCCTTTACAGCCCCCTTTATTGAATCTTGGACATCACATCTCGCCCCAAATCTCACTCAGTTGTCACGTGCCTGATGTGTATCACATCAAGCATGGGAGATCCGGTCGCAGCGACATCTGGTGTGAGATGTGTTTGTGATGGCTGTTGATTTTTACTGGTGGTTTGAGTGTTCTCCGTTTGCATCGGGGTGGCATAGAGGTATACAGAGAGGTGGGAATAATGGCTGAGTGGACAGGTGAGAATAACGTGTGGCAGCCACGGGACACAGCACACCTTGGCACTTGTTATTGGGAATTTCAAGCTGATAGGGGAAAAGGGCACAGAGGGTAGGTAAGGGGAAGAGTGGTGGAACCTAACACATCAAGACCTGACTGATATCTGGGTCACACGCCCCGTTCACATTCTGCAACATTTGAATGATTTTATGCCAGATTCCTGTCTTAATTGGTTATATGTGGTCGTTTTTCATGAAAAACATTATGTTAAGGATCACTGACGAAATTGTAGATATCAATAAAGGTATACAGTTATTTGGGAATAATGGCTGAGTAAACAGCTGAACATAACTTGACACTTGTATGACACAATACACCTTGGCACTTGTTATTGGGAATTGCGGGCTGACAGGGCCAAAAGGGCACAGAGGGCAGATGGGGGTAGACAAGGGGAAGAGTGGTGCAAGAGGACACAGCCAAACCCAACTAATATCTAGGGCAATAAGTCCATTCACACTCTCCAACATTTAAATATTTAGTTTTATGCCAGCTTCATGTATTTGTATGATTAAAAGCAGCATTTTCTTTCCGAAAAACATTACACCTCGGATCACAGTTGAAGTTGTATATTTCAATAGACTTTCACATAGAGGTGGGAATAATGGCTGAGTGGACAGGTGAGAATAACGTGAGGCAGCCATGGGACACAGCACACCTTGGCACTTGTTATTGGGTATCAGGGGCTGACAGGGCCAAAAGGGCAGAGAGGGCAGATAAGGTTAGATAAGGGGAAGAGTGGCAGAACAGAACACAGCCAGACCCAACTGATATCCTGAGCAACATACCACGTTCATACTCTCTGACTTGGTAGCGGATTTTGCAAACGTTATGACTTTTCAGACTTGGCTTAGAATGCACATTATGCCTTTATTGAACTGTTACTATGTGCAAATTCTAATCCCCTTTATAGACTATGCATAGAATGGGCATTGTGTCTATATCAAACTGCCTTTATAATCGCATTTTGAGCTGTCTGTGAAGGGTATTTTGATAGTCTGTAAAGAGAGTTTTTATGGTCACAAAAGGTTGTTTATTAGAATATTTTACTCCAAGGATCACAGATCAAATTTTAAATATCAATGATAACTAATGGTGAGTTATAAATCCACTTATTCTTTTCGCAGCTAGTGATACATTATGCAAATTCGGAAAAGTCAGAACATAACTATAAGAAAATATGAGAACCCAACTTTAAATGAATGAGGAGCAAAAACTTTGATAACAGATGAAATTTCAAATATCAATGATAACTAATGATGAGTTATAGATCTACTTATTGTTTTTCATAGCTAGTGATACATTATGCAAATTCGGAAAAGTCAGAACATAACTATAAGAAAATATGAGAACCCAACTTTAAATGAATGAGGAGCAAAAACTTTGAAATAGATATGGCACGAAATCGTGAGGTGTAAACCAAGCTTCATTCAGTGTGAACGGTCCTTTTGCAAACTGCTCACGCGTGGATGAGCGAGAAGGCCCGAGATCCTGTGATATGGCGAGATCTGTGAGGGAGGGGAGAACATGCCAGTCACATGACAGCTCTCCCAAGCCACACTCCCTCCTGCCTAACTCCCCCTATGTATAAGGTGCCAAATGTTATTGATAACTTCACTTTTAGTACTTAAGTGTTAAATGTGTTTTTTACTCAATGTTAAGAGGTTGCATTGGTGGTGTGAATTTAAGCATTGAAATATTTTTCGTTTGACCGTAGAAATACGGATATTCATGATTAATGTCGATTTATCACATCACGCAAGGAATAATTTGCATAAACAGACTAGAATTGTGAGTTGTTAGGGACATATCACCTACATGGAAAATCAACGATAAGTGTGCAACAGTTGTTAAATTGAACAGAATTCACACATTACATAGGCTAAGGTTTTGTATTCCATGATGCAATCGTAACATGTGTTGTTATCCTGCTAATCCATTGGCTACATAAATTTAACCTGGCTTTGCCCTTCACGACTTCTGTTTACATTGATATAATATCAGGAAGGTTTAGGTTTTGTTCCCATCACAGTCAACGTGATGGATGACACAATCAGTTCCTACCAATACCTACATAAATTGACCGAGATTTAATCCTGACATCACGTTCATGTCAGTCAATATATCAAAACATCCTTAATATTGAATCCCCCCTAATATCATTCGGTGTCCTGCCCAAGTGCCCTGAAGCCTACCTTTCACCCCTTGTAACCACCCATAGGGTCGTCATGGGTAGACAAGAAATTGCCTAATACCCACTGAAGAAACTGATATATTATAGCTGATAAAGTCAATATGAAAAAAATACCCAGGTTACTGTGACAATCATTCATAAATTACACAAAATTAACCAAGATTTGCCTTCCACTCCACGTTCGCAATGACCCAACTTAATATAAATACCTCCCTAATGTCATTCGGCACACTGTAGCCTACCTCCCAGCTCCACCCCTGTAACCACCCATAACTGAAAACAGGCTAAGCCGACCCAGCCAACAGCGTCGATAGCGAGAAACATTGCGCATGCGTGGGAACCGTGGCTAGGGGAAATCACGTACCCCACATAGGGATGTCATGGGTAGACAAAAAAGGGCCTAATACCCACAGGAGAGACTGATATAGCTGATAAAGTCAATGTAGAAAAATACCCGGGTTTTTGTGACAATCTAAATCCCTGCTTTTCATCTGACTCATATAGGACCGTGATAGTCGACCTTATCCTCTGAAATGTGGATAGTGGAGATTGTCACATGTCAGCCCGATTTTGGGGTAATACACTGGATATGAGAAATGCCAGCTATATCTGAATAAAGCAGAACTGTGGCTTTCTAAAAGTTGTGTATTGCTTCCTTCATACCATGGTATTGAAGTTCATAAACGAAAGTATCCGATAGTACTAGCAAAGTGAGTTGCCATTTAATTTGCTTCTTTTAGGTATACATGTTAACCATCATGAATTAAAGGGTATACTCTTCGTGGAAATTGATGGGCATTACTGACTATCTGAAAGCCCCTCCCGCTTTCTTAACACCCGTGTGCAAATCACCAAGAATAAGCTATCTGTATGATAAACCCAATTGTTTTATGTAGGCTTTATACAGATAATCCTCAGCGGCAAACGCTTACAAGCTCTGTAGACATAGTTTTCTAAAACTCCCTAATTCGTCATGTGACCTAGTTCACATGGAAACATTTTGATATTGGTACTAGCAGCAATGTAATTCTTTAAATTCTACCGTAGACATACATAGCATGTATCTCTTTGATTCCACCAACGTTCCCATTACCAATTGTCCCATGCCAAAGGTATCTCCAGCACTGGATCATTACTTTGATAATTTTGAGCAGCCTATTTCAAACAGAGTTAACGACTGAGACAGTTAGACGATCAGAGGTGAAAAGCCCAGAGCAACTTTAATCATGATCTTAAATACAGAATAGCGTGAGAGCAGGTTCCCTGCTCACCCAAACAATTGTCAATAATTGTCATTTGTGGAATAATTGTCTAGGAATTACAGCCCTCTAGACAATACACTTTCCATCAATTGCGACAATAATAAAACGATGACGTGAGACCAATTTGATATATTCTCATAACAAATTGAGGGTCTACGTACTTGTCAGAATACCAAGAGTGATATTTTATATGCTTATACTAACGGTAACATAAGCTTAGGTCTAACCTTAATGCGATGTTCACTGCATGCAGTCCCATATTATATATAGAATGGGGAGTGGTGAACCAACATACTCATTAAGTACATAAAGCATCACAATAGTCAGTTATAAGTAAATACACTTATAACCACTAGTTATATAATGACATTATAAAATATAATTGTATTATAATATGAAGTATTTCTAATTTTGCAGGATATATTTAATGCTTAACCCCCCTCAGAATATATAATGCTGCGAGGAGCAAAGTTACACTCAGTGGTCATAACAATCCCGCCGTGTCCCACTTTCCCAGCCATACATCAAAACAGTATCTGATAACCCAGCGCTCTGTAACTAGACACATTCCTAATGAAACGATACAATCAAAACATAACAGTAGATGAAGTACGCCATTAACTCACCATTTAGAATGTCTTAAAATATATCCAAAATGCCCGACAATATACCCCAATGTTACACAATGCAACAATATGAAATATGTGAATGACGTTTGTATGCAGTAGATATCAATGAAACCCCAAATCTGCCCCCTTTCCCCACTTCCCTATGGAGCTTGTGAAAAGCGTTCCTTGTCACACCTACTAAACTGTCAAGATTGACCTTGGCAATACACCATGTCCTTGAGGTTGGAATTAAGTACCAACACTCAATACTCAAGGTCAAACCAGGGTTAAGCCCCATACACACTAGGCGATTTTACCGACGACGGGCAACGGGCAACTGGGAGAATCGGCTGACTCTTATGATCCCCTGTTAGTATGATATATTGAAAAGTACATGTTTGATATGGATCGGTTGTCAAATCGGCCGACTCTTAAGCCCCATACCCACTAGGCGATTTTAACAGCAACGGGCGATGGGCAACTGGGAGAACCGGGAAATTCTTAAGGTCACCTGTAAGTATGGTATATTGGAATGTGCAGGTTTGATGTGAGTCGTCAGTAAAATCTGCCGATTCTAAGGGCAGATTTTACCAATTTTACCGTCGATTCGTTGGCCGACTGTGTAAAAATGTCCTAGTGGGTATTGGGCTTTAGAGCAGAGTGGGCAGATTTTAGCACCAATAATCGGCCGACTCTGGACAAAATCGTCTAGTGGGTATGGGGCTTTACACAGGACCCTGGAGGAGCCCCCCCCTACCCCCTGTTATCTCACTTGACTTGTCAAAGCTGCCACAAGCCTTGACGCCTCATCTGATCCAGGGATGAAAGCCGACACTGTCAAATCAATATATGACCTGCCAATGAGTAGGTTAATCTTCACACACATGTTATACATCGTAGGTCATTTTGAGTAAGACAGTTCTTTGAGGTAAGGCTTTTGTTTAGGAAAATAACATCTAAACCTGCTCTACAAATTAGTGTGGACCCCTAAAATCGACACTGCGACAAGGCCGTTTTTAGGCTTAGTGACATGCAACATGCAATTATTCTTAAGTTTGACAGGGCAACATCAGGATTTCTTAAATTCGACAGGAAAACATCGGGTTTTCTAAAATTCGACTGGGCGACTTAGGACCCCCATCTGAAACCCCCTTCATGTAGTTTCTATTCGTTGTTGTTTGATACTCTAAAGATTTTAGTGGAACTGTATACAGCCTTAAAGTTTGAGGGGCTAAGGGCACATTTTAGGGGTTCAAGTTAAATCTAAAGGGTTTACAATTTAATCTAGATCTAAGGGTGTCCTATATGAGATTAATTCAAGTTTGCCATGTTTTAGTTTCTGTGACCAAAACGTTTAATCTGAGGCGTTCCAGACACCCTTGGAACCCCTTGGGTATGGCACTGTTTAGGATTACAGCATTTCATTACATATTGCAAGGGATACTCAATCAATACTCAAGGTCAACTAGGGGTTACACCTGACCCTGGAGGACCCCCTATACCCCTTGTTATCTCACACCCTGGAGGAGACCCCCCCCCCCCCACCTCTACCCCCTGTTATCTCACTTAACTTGTCAAAGCTGCCACAGAGCTTGATGCCTCATCTGATCTAGGGATGAAAGCCAACACTGTAAAATCAATATATGACCTGCCAATGAGTAGGTTAATCCTTAGACACACGTTATACATCGTAGGTCCGTCAGACTAGGTGAAGTTCTTTGGGGTTAAGTTTTTGTTTAGGAAAATAACATCTAAACCTCCTACATATGGGTGTGGACCCCTAACATCGACATGGCGACACATCCCTTTTTTAGGCTTAGCGACATGCGACATGCACTTTTTCTTAAGTTTGATAGGGCGACATCAGGTTTTCTTAAGTTTGACAGGGCAACATCAGGTTTTCTTAAATTTGACAGGACAGCATCAGGTTTTCTTAAATTCGACAGGGCGACATCTACTACCCCCTACATGTAGTTTCTACTCATTGTTGTTTGATACTTTTAGTGGGATCGTTTTCAGCCCTAAAGTCTGAGGGGGCTAAGGGCAAATTTTCAAGTTAAATCTAAAGGGGTTACAATTAAATTTGAGGGTGTTCTATACTCCGTTCAAAATAGTGTTCTATGTGAGAGTATTTCAAGTTCGCCATGTTTTAAATAGTTTCTGTGACCAAAACTTTCATATTCTGAGGGGTTCCAGACACCCCTGGAACCCCCTTGGGTATGGCACTGTTTAGGATTGCAGCATTTCCATTACATATTGCAATAGTTACACGGAGGCTGTAATTTTCTGTAGATAAATGTGATGTGCAAAAGATGCTAGGGACATTACAGAATTTTAAACTGAATATTGAAACCAAACGTTGGAACTAATTACAATTGATTGGATCTAGCCTTCCATTAATTAATGCCTTAATCATTAAATTCACCTCATATCTCAAAGTGAAAGGATGTACTTGATGTGGCATCAATTGGATTAGAAAATCTAAATTTCTAGATTGGATCTTTTCAATATGGAGACTATTAAGGCAGCTTGACGTCCCCCGAATGTATACTTAATGCATAGTGTTTTACAACCCATTCTTAGAGTATTAAGACCATTCTAGATCCCTATATTAACGGAGAGGGTGTCGTTATTGCCCTAGGGTCTTCGTATCAGCAGTAGATTATGAAATATTTACATCCCTTAAATTGGGAAGAAAGGGTTAACATAACACCAACCATTGAAGACTTTTCAGCTTTCAGAGATGGAGAGATTTTAAAACAACTGTATGCCGAAATATAGTGCATGCTTGCCTGCATGTGCCACTATAAATCATGTATATTTAATTAGGGTCATAGTGCTTCATTTAAATCGTTTTGTTATTAAAGTTGTATCGCTATACATTTGCATGTATATTTGTCTATAAGAGTGTATGTTAATAGGCCCTGAATTTGCAGAGCTGGTCACAATATTTAATAGGGGGTTCGGAACTATTTGATACCCCCTATGATTTTCTCATAACCCCTAATGATTTATAAGAATTCCCCCAGTTTCAGGTAGATGTAGGCAGACCCCTCGAATTTGCTTATACAACAGGCCCAGGCTTTAGAACCTCTTGGTACCCCCCTGCCTGCCTTTCTATCAATAAAGTATACCTTTACCTTTTGCCCAGCAGGGTTTATCCCCCAAAAAAGATAACAGCTAAGGTTCCTCAGTGTAACCTAATCAACTGAATACTAAGCTCTCATGAACAAAGCTTACATGCTCATGTTACTAGCTGTGAAGAATGAGTAGACTGTACACCAAAGGAGGTTTTTGTTAGAAAATCAGAGGTTATCCAAGTAAAACAAAGCCTCAGATTTTCTTATTTGCACCCTAAATACTCATATTCCTGATTTCTTTTGTCTGTTGGTGCTTCTACATTTTATGGCCATTAAAGGCATGGGCACTAAAAGGTACTTAGATGTTTAGGTACTTAGCCTGTAGGCAATATCCCCCGTAAAAAGGAAATAAATAAAAGCTTCAGCTTACCATTTTAAAGCCCGGAATGGCTACTGCCTCATACACAGGTAGTATAGCAAAATAATTCTTGATCCTTGTTTCCTATGCTTGAAATGTTTTAACTCGGCTACCAGTGCTAATTTCAAATTTATGCAAAAGACGTAAAAAGTGATGATGTCATGTCCTTTCCCCATTACAACCAAACTGCCTGCCAGTCACCCGTCGATCAATCGTTTTAGGCAAACTGTCCCCCGAGCGGTTTCACCACCCCAGTGCTGGCTTTTCATTAACCCAATGCCTGGGTAGTGTTGATCTTAACCACTAATAGTCACAAAACCAGGACCGTCGCAATGCCGCAAAGGGACTCCAAATCGAATCAGTTTCTTTGAATAATTAAGAAGCGACGGCAGTTTGAACGTGTCAGGAGTAGTTTAAATTAGCCCCTTCTGCCCATATTGAGCATGTGCCAATTTAGATGGGTTCCCATCAATCAAAAGTACAAACCGAATCGGCTTTAATCGCCTTGCAAAAGCGACTGACATTAAACTTTGCTCAGAGTTTTTTTGTTTTCTCAGAGGAAAAATCGCAGTTTTCTTGCCGTTGTTCAAGGCCTATGAAACATGTCCTGGACACGGGTAGCTTTTAAGTTTAAGTTGATTGAGGCTGGAGTCAACTCCAGGGTTTTTCCTCCTGTGTTCCGGTATAACAAAAGCCTTTCAGACGAGTAAACGATTGCCAAAGACAGCACTGTAAAGGCTGCATTACACAAGGCGATTTTAACCACTTAAAATTGGATGATTTTAAAGTTTTCTTTGGAAATATCACAGAAACCCATACGTGTTACATACCATCTGAAAGAGAATTAAAAATCCATTCTAGTGACATAGCATATCTATCATTAACCCCTATTCCCACTATTAATTTTTGAAATCGGGAGTAAAATCGGCTAGTGGAATACAGCCTTAAAGGATGTGGGGAGTGTAAACGGAGGGATAGGGGAACCGGAGGGAAACGGTGGTCGCTGAGATAAAAACTTTGTGGTCAGAAGGGAAGGAGTGTGGACTCTTGAGAAAAAGTAAAAATTGTTCCCTCCGGTTGAGGAAATGTTCACATGTTTGCAAAAAGTGAGAGAACCCATTAAATGAATAATACTATATGAAATAAGGGAAATTGTGATATGACAATTTGCTGATTATGGCATGCAAACAGGGGATTTTATCTAAAGAAACACTTTTTTTTTTTTTACATTAAATCACTCTTTAAATCACTCTTTAATGTGATGTACCTTCCCATTTGCCAGCCAAAGAGCGACGTAACAGTCGCGTTCTATAACAATTTCGTAACATTCTGTGACGATCTGCGACGTTATAATGACGTCCTGCAACGTCACACCCTTGGCTGGGTTTGTAGACATGAAAAAAGTAACTAATGTGAATAAGGATTACATTTTCATGGAGCTATTAAGGTGAATTAGGATTACATTTTCAATCTCAAGATAACTGAAGCCAAATTGGATCTAGTGCTAAAAATACACCCATACCCGCTGTCTAACATCAATGGCTGTTTTTGAACCCAACGACTCCCCCTAATAGTTCTCAGTAATCCCTTTCCTTATCTCCCTTATCTCGAATCCAGTGCTGCGCCTGCTATCTACCCACCTGTCAACCCCACTAATTAGGCCCACTGCCTTGAGATGATATCACCCAATAGTTTGCCACAGGCTACTGACAGCTGTCTGAGGCATTGACTGTCAACTGTCAGCTGTCAACTGGGCCCTATTACTGAGCAGCTCGCGCTGTCACAAACTCGGCGAGTTGCTCATTGTAGTAGCAGGCCTTTTTAAGCACTAATCATGTTCCCCAGATGACATTCTATTATCAGTGGGAACAAACCAATGATGGGGCTTGGGCCTGGTTCTAGGAACACGATGTCTGTGGGGTTTTGGTTTGGTAATAGTTATAGAATTTCGTTCATGAAGGTTAAGGTGAGGTATTTAGGGCACTTTATTGTGGTTATGATACTTGATATTCTAAAGAGAAAGTATCAATATTAATTTAATTAAAACCTGTGCGATGTTGGGTCCTTGATAGCAGTTGAATCTCTGTTTGCGTATTGTAATAAACATTATTATTGTTGCTAACGTTGCTATATATTGTGGATAACAATTTCTAATGAAGAAAGGAAAACTCACAGCTACAAAGTATGGATCATGTCCTCAGTAACACGAATACTGTAGTAAGAAACAGGCACCACAGGGGCATATCCAGGATTTCCAAAATGGGGTGGGGGTCCAGGCTAAGTACCAAAACTGCGGGCATTCATACATTCACAAAGCATTGCCCCTCCTTGTCTAGTGTCTATCTGCAAAAAGATTGGAGGCTCAAGACCCTCTGGACAGCCCCTTCCGGCCCGTATCCACTCTTTCAATATCGTACCACGTGCATATCGGCTACCTAAATATTTTCTCAAAACTTTATCAGGCGTTATGAATAATTGTGATTACTAGTTGTGTTGCAACCCTTCTACCTTTCGATGATTCCCTTAAATACTGAAGCAGAATATGCAAGACAAGCACTCGATTGTGGATCTGTTCGTTGACGGTCATCCACCCATCTGAGGAACATTATGATTGGATTCATTTTATGATTATCAAATGTGACAATAATTAGTCTGCACTTTCTATACTGTTCACTCCATTTTCATACTTTGCGGACCTTTTCCACTGATTGAGCTCATCTATCAAGCCATACAATGTCACTGACATTTCTTACCTATTTCATCCAATTATTTACGTCGTAGCGTTATATTAAATCTCTGACCATAATGCTATGCAATTACACTGACAAACAGTCAGTGGTGTTACTTTCATGAAGATTATTGTAAGGATCAAGAGCTACAGATTGAATTCGTACACTATGACACTTTCATCTGATGTTCATTACAGTATCCATTTCCATTGTTGTACAACTGCTATCAGTTTCTTCTCATCATTGAAATCATGGGAAAATGATAGAAGTTGTACCTTATTGGAAAGGAATCCAGTAATACAAATCAAATTAATGGTTTAAATCAAGCTTTCTAAAATCGGCAGCTGTGCCGCGTCACATAACGGGTCTCACTGTTGCGAGGATTAGCACATTTCAAAAGACCTGTCCTTGTTCAAAATCAAGGGTTTTTGATGTACCGGGGGGACATTTTAGGATGTGAATTTTAATATTCTTTTTACGGCAAATGATAGCAGTGTCCTTCAGCTTATGATATATCTAAGAGGTGACTGGCGGAAATGTCTTTATATGTCAATTAAATGTCTTCGAAATGTGTGCTTAACAGGGAGAGAACCATTAAACCTTCCTTATTCACTCGCTGTTGTGAGCGTTTGTTATGCGACGCAGCACAGTGGCCCGTTGCACAATAGAATTTCGTTGTTAGGATCAAACAAAGATATCTTTAACAAAGATATTGTTGTTACGATTTTACAAACAGTTTCGTTAATAAAATTATTTTCGTTGTTACGAAACCCATTGTGCAACGGGCCACAGTGGGAATAAACGTCCAACGTAGATGTTTTATACATCGCTAGAAAGGTCTTACAATTCTCTTTTAAATGGTATCTAGAATGCAAACTTTCATATTCTCAGAGAAAATCAAAGAAATACAAAATCGACAGTATCAAAATCTGTATGTGGAATACAGCAATTAGCCTCCAACCGGTCTCCTATAAATATACTGGTATACTATAATGAATGTCTAGATTGCAACAAAACCAAAAAGCTCAGAAAATAGTTTTTTGTTCTAATAGAAGATTAATCGTACAACTTTTTTTTTGTCACAATGGTTCGGTACGTTCATCTGACTTCATTAGGTGCTTTAACTTTCCATGATTCTCCCTAACCTTTTTGACATGTGCTTGTTTATATATAGATAAATCCCCCTGATATAGGCTCGAATAAACAGAAATATATATTTAGAACTAAAAAGTATGTGGGAGCACTGTATGGAAAGAGCCCTTTCTATGTTTACCTTTCTACTATGCATTCGGCACCGGGATAAGATACGTGGTACTATTCAAAAATGTGACAACAAGGACGTTTTCAAACATTATTTGAGAAGTGAAAACCGTGTGTATGCATTTGTTTTAAATGTTTCACTCACCGGAAAGGTATTAAACACTGCATGTACATGTAGGAATGTGTATTTAACTGTATCAAGTATTTCATAAACTCTATGTAAATATGTTTTACATCTAGAAGAACAGGGTTAGCTGAAATTGTCTTTGAATTAAAAAAAAAAGACCATGGGCACATCTGAAAGGGTGGGGCGTGGGGGGGAGCTG
Source organism: Lepidonotus clava (assembly GCA_936440205.1). Taxonomy (NCBI): domain Eukaryota; kingdom Metazoa; phylum Annelida; class Polychaeta; order Phyllodocida; family Polynoidae; genus Lepidonotus; species Lepidonotus clava. The sequence goes on from OW387138.1 coordinate 16,768,510, forward strand.
TTTCTAGAGGATCTGAGGGGTTTAGACCCCCCTAACTTTTTTATTCCTTTTCATGGACACCTAAATTGTATTCCTTTCCATGGATACCTAAACTATGTAAGATTAGGAAAACTGAATCATTAGGGCTTACAGATGCACAAAATTTTAATTGTTAGGCTGTATGCCAACCCCCCACCTTTCATAAATCCTGGAGGCGTGATGGGTGGTGAAGTGATTAGAGTGTCTGTCTGCTGCACGAGCAGCCGACGTTCAATTCTGGGCCTGGGCTGGGCTGCTACACTACTCTGCAGCTTTTCCTGTGCCAACAACAGGGTTATCAAAGGTCCCCAGAGGACCACCGGCTGTTGTGTGTATGGCCCAGTGTATGGGACCATGCAGATTAAAGAACACCTGCCTCGGTAAATGTGTAGGGGTATGGTCTCTATCTTCTCATAGATTCGTTCATTCCATAAATTCAATCATCAAAAAGACAGAATTGTCAAGACCTTGTTTTCGCCGTGATATGACCTTAGATGTTGCTATGTCGTTTTACCCCAATAAGCAACCAACCAACCATAAATCCTGGATCTAGGTCTGCCTCTGATGCAACTACTTGATATTTCTACATACTAACACTACATAGATTCCCATTTTAACCCTTTGGACCCCAATCCGGCCATGGCCGCCCGAGGGTGTATTCCTTGATCCTGCCATAGTCGCCCGGAGAAATGGACATTTTTCCATAGTTTTTCCATATTTTTCCAAAAGAGATCAATCTAATTAGTGTTCAACGTACAGAAATGGCAATTATTTCGTTTTAAAGCTTATTTAATTCACAATTCCATGCTTCAAACCAGATATATATAATTTTAATATTAAAGGGTGAGTAAACCTTTGAACCCTCCCAATTAAAACAAATTTAAGGAATTTCTAAGGGAAATCCTGGGAAAACCTGGGGAAATCCAGCAGTCCATCCTCGTAATTGCTGGGGACTTAAGGGTTAATTGCGCCTAGAAACTTCTAAGAAGCTTCAGAATCGCACCCGTCTGGCAATGTGGGTCGACAGTAACAGTAAACTGACACTTGATCTGTTTAAGAAGCATGTTCCTTGAGGCAGTCCCTCTCCCCTCTGACAAGGAACCAGAGCAGAGCCTGTTGTTTAGGTTTTGCCAGCCAGAAATAATGTTACAAGCCAAGTGTTCATCCACCCAATGTCATAGAGGGGCGGATCCAGGGGGGTCTAGGGGGTCCTGACATCCCGCCCCCCTTTTGGTGGGGGCTTAACATGCCAAATAGAAAAGAAGTCATGTGTCTGCACACAAATGCATGCCATGTTTGTACTAAGCCTATATGTGAGACCCCCGCCCCTTTTGAAAATCCTGTATTCGCCCATGTCATAATGGTGTCAATTGAGATCAACTAAAAGGTTGAAATGAAAATGAGAATAGTATTGGGTTAACATTTTTAGTTTTTATTCAATTAAAAAAACGTTTCTATTCAAAGCATATCTTGTAATTGAAAAATAAATGTAGGGGGCTTATATTAAGTTGTTCCTTATAATTATCAGGAGGTCTTACGGTTATCAATGTTTTTATTTCAAATGAGATACATAGACATTGCAGTTACTTCAATGAAAATTTATAACTTTTGCAACATTATTAAAACATAATTCATAGATGATAGTTCAATCAAATTAGAGTATAAATTTATAACTAAATTATATTAATCACATTAATTTTTGCAGTTGACATTTGTTCCTCCATAGGATTTTTGTGGCAAGGTTTCGGAGGCAGGTGGGATCGTGGTTCAGGTTACGTGATCCACCTTGAGAGCAAGAACGAGATGAGCAAATACTGGTGACAGCTCGATATCAGTGAAACGGAAATCCTTCAAAATTTCTTATGGGTAATACAATAAACTCTAGAAGTCGTGATTTGCTCAAATGTGAAAAAGCAGGTATATTGTAAGCGTTAGCTTATAATTTGGCACCCTGCTTTAATATTGAATAGTTGATTATTTGTAAGTAGCATGATTTAATTTCTTAGAAATAAATATCACATCAAATTGTTCTTTAAGCAGCTAGCTTTTGTAAGTTGATATCATAGAGTTCTGTTTATTCCTTTTGTCATCGATGGCTTGTACAACTTCGGCTGGTAGTGTTTTTCACTTATGTCAAGCATTTAAACATGTAATATAAATACAAGTACTGTTTGACATGACATAACAGACATTGAACAAAATCTGATGACAGACCGATCGATATTATGCTTCATGGCTCTCAATAGTAGGCCTTAAAAACATTGCAGCCTTCAATAGAATCTGTTTTTGTTCTCAACCGCTATAATTAACAAAGATATGTTCTTAACTAAACACCATAAGGTACTTTTCTTAATCTGACCATTTTCAAAAGCTTTTCCCAAAGAACACATTTTGGCATATATATAAAATTTAAGGAAAATTCTCAAAAGCACTTGTGATATCTATTTCCTTGAGTAAGCCTTTGTGGGGTATCAAGGGTTAAGCTAAGCACCAGCTTATCCTTCTTCCCATTATATCCCTATCTTTATTGATATACTTATACCCCTGGCTATGACACCTGGAGCATTATTTATTGAACATAAAGACCTACTGCCTACTCACAAGGGTCCACTATGGGATCACTTATGCATCAATGTGGGATTTTTACTACATTTAGCAATGGGGAAAAGTGGTTATAGGTCCTTGTCTTCTTATATGGACCCTTTTACATGGTCTTACTATGAAGGGGTGACCTCGTTTCCCGCATAGATAGGCTCTTTGTCTATTGGCACTAAAGCCCCATACCCACTAGGATATTTTGACATTATCGGCAAATGGATTGGAGCTTATATCGGCCGATTCTACCAAAGAAATCAGCCGATTTCAGCACTGGGTTGCAGAGAGAGTTTAGGATAATTATTTTTACTGCCGATAATTATTTTCCCGTCAGAGAGAAATTCCCAATAATTATGGTCCATCCAGAGAGTATTTCACAATACTTCAAAAATAATTATTGGCAGTGAAATAATTATCTGTAAAATTATCGGTACCCAATAGTAAAACTTGCTATCGGCACCATGATAATTATCTGCAAATAATTATTTTCAGTTGAAACAGTGTATTTTATCAATAATATGGGTAATTTCGTGCACCTTCTGTGTGAAGTTATTCATTTACAACAAAGATTCACATTCTTTAAGTGTGTGCACGAACATTGCATATGTCTAATATATGATATGTAGATAGGCCAATGTATAAGTGTCTAGTATCGTACATTATATATAATCTAGATAGAATCAAAACTAAATGAAAATATCACAAAAAATTAATTCAAAGTGGACTTAAGGGCCTATCTAGGTCTACGTTGGTATTCTTCATTGATACCATAAATCGCACTCAGGTGAGATTTGGGGATCCACTTTTTTATGTATAAAAGTTAAACTTATCATTTATAATGCTCATAAACCCATTTCCATTTGTGGTTCCGATCACATGATCTCATCTGTGTGTTATAGGCTATCTATGCAATAATTTAATTATTTGATTTGGTGTCTGTGTGATTTACATCACACTGACCCATATGTCACAGTGCTCTTGACAATATACCCATTTCACCACTAGGTGGTGTATATATATGCAGCTTTCTAGTCAATATAGGTCAGAGGGATAACAGATGTTATAGGCCATTTTGGGGTCGGTATATTACAAATATCTTGGGGAAAAAAAAATCCTAAATTGAAAAAGATTACCAAAAAAAAGTATGTCGCATATTTTCCTATATCACAAAATAAAAATGGGAATTCACCCTGCAAAGCCTGAAATATAATAGACTATATTCTGAGGTTATCAAATTAAATGCACGATATACTGAATAGGGTAAAATACGGGTATATGGCGCAGTTAATTCCATAAACTGTAGTGAAAAAGGTTTTGAATAATGAAATCCCGGTTTTCTTTTATGATTTGAGAGCTTATGAGGTGTATTTCTTAATATCAAATTTGTCGATAGTCTTATTCCTGATATAGTAATCAAGGAAACATAATGCATTCTACCAATTTTAAGCCTTGTATCGCGCAAGTCAGGCCAATATCGCCCATTTATCATGCGTTTTATCACTCATTATTAATAAAATCAAAGTAAAGTAATAATTAAAAAGACAATCTGACAATAAAAAAAAGATGTCCATTAACTAAAGGTCCTTATACATTGGTATTTGGCTTTATAACCCATTGCACTAAGGTTGAATATGTGAAACGGACATTGATGATATGATATCTCATCAAATTATATACAAAATATCTTTTTAATTTCGTAGGAAAATTAATAAATCTATAATTCTGCAGACGAAATTTGGTCTTCTATTTAATAGTTTCTTCAGGGATGGCCTCAAATTTTAGTTTTCCGTACAGAATCATATTAGATCTCCTGGGGATATATTGCAGTTTTTACTTTTTACCCCATATGGGTAGGCAGTGAAAATGTTAAATTATCTATTTTGTGTGTGTTTGTATCTTGCATATCAGGCTTATATAAAGGATAACATATGTCTTATATTGCACATTTTAAAAGAAATTGTCACAAAATAAAAGTGATAATGATTATTCAAATAAAATTGAGATAAATGTTGAATACAGGATTATGAGCTAAATGTTGAAAACAGGATTATGTATGTTGGTACATTTCATTGATACACTCCATACTTTGAGTACTAGGATGAACAGACACAGTGGATACGATATCTCATAACATTTCATAAAAATGATGATCAAATTTTATGGAAAATGATAAAATGAGGCTGTATCAATTCATGCACCCTATGTTTGCGAAAATATGTTTTTCCCAGTAACTGATTAATCAAAAAGCTCATAAAGTAATATTATGATTAATTTTATCCAAACCGTTGTGGTGAGTTTTAATCATTTTTAAACTTTTTTTGTATTTTGATATATTTTTCTTCATTTTAAAATGCATGATACGCCACTGTGTGCAATACCTATATCTTCATCTCTCTCTGAAACCCGCTGCAGCAATGTCTTGATCAATAAACAATACAACGTGATGAATAGGCTATTCTTAGTTGATGGATATGGGGTTATAACATGATCCCAATGGAATTCAGACTACACCAGCATGCACAGTTGGTCTCAAATAATGTACTTTTGCTCCTAAATAATGCACTGTTGCCGAATTATTATTTTGGACACTTTAACCAGAGAGGTAATTTTTGATTCATGAAAACCATCCTACAGAAACAGGCCCGGTCACCTCGATCATTGGGAGTACTTCAGTCCTGACTGTCGGGGACTAACCAGTTGTAGTGATATTGATGTGTTTGTCACATATAGTGACCAACTGAGTAATTATGATAAAGTAATTATCATTTGCCGATAATTATTTTTGTAATTTGCCGATAAATATTGCTATTTGCTTGTACCATTCATGTTATACAGTTAATCCAGTCATCCTGCCGGAAACATTCCTACTGCTTAAGCCCTATTTACACTTATTCTACAATAATTATCGTAATAGTCAACAATTGCAGATAATTACCAAGTTAGGATAAAAACCATTTTACGATAATTTCTCTGGATGGGGTAGGGCGGAATTATCGTAATTTGGTCACACAGTAATTATCGTATTTGGGTATATCTTAAACTGTCTCTGGAACCCGCTGCTGGTCTACTTAAGATCAAACATATTCATTTCAATACAACATATTGACAGGTGGTCATAAGAATTAGCCGATTTTAGCAAATGGTCAGGTGCTGGCTGTGTAAAAATTGCCTAATGGGCATGGGGCTGTAGGCCTGAAAGCAACCCTTTGGTCCCCCTTCACATAAAATCTTATGATTCAACATTGCCTCATAAGATTGTGGTTCGTTTTATCAAAATGCAATCTTTGCATGATTTCCTAGCCTTCTCTCGTACATCAACGAGCACATTTTATAGTATGCTCTTGTTCTATGCATAAAGGTGTGAATAAATTAAACCCAAAAAGAGTAATCTTTCCCTCAAGAACAATCAAGCTCAAGTAGTTCTATTTATAGCCCTACAATTAGGTTTTCACGGCGCTGACTGTCAGGAGGTAAATCTAACTGTACAGCTGAAGGGATATGGCATCTCCCTAAGGTGGCATCTAGAGGCCTAAATGAGACAAATAGGCCTAGCTGTCACTCAGGCCTACCCCCTATCCCCATTTAGCGTCCCCTAATGTACAACAATGACACCTTAAACGTCGATCAACCCTCACGCACCCTTCTCCTTCCTGCCCTCCAAACACCAGCTTTTGATTTCAGCCTGCATCTTTTGACTGATTGTAAGTCGTTTATTTCAAATTTGAACCATAGACTGATCTAGTAAAATCTCAGTGTGTCAGCCTGACATTGTTTCAATTTAATTCATATTACAGCAGCTGCTTAAATGCACACCATTTATACAAGTATAGCGAATGCGTCTAAGATTTTGCGAAATTGATTCATCCGCAAAGAGTTACACTTTCTGCCATGCCAATGGGATTGTTTCATTCTGGGAGTGCAAATAGCAAAGTCAATACGAGAGTCACACCGGAGGCAACCGCGGGGAGATTCCGGAGGCAACCGTGTGGGGATTCCAACATTAAACTTTGATTGTTGCCCCTGACCCAGACCATTGCCCAGGGTGTTCTGTCAACCGTTTTAGGTCCCCGGAGCAGCCCCGACCTTCTGCTCATGGCCAAGCTGCACTTGGCCTATCGAGCTGCTCGGAGTTGCTCGGAGCTGCTCGGGGCTGCTCGCCAGACAAGTGGCTGTGTAGGGATACCCTGAGGGGGTGGATGGGGTTAGAAGGAAGGCTATGGTCCTTTATGGTGTGGGTGTGAGATCCCTTTATGGCAGAGCTGGTAGTGGGCTTTTATGGGTCCGAGCTGCTCCCTCGGGGAAAGAGCAGCTCGCGAGCAGCTCATGTTTGCTGTCGTGTAGACCGCTCCTTCTTTGATGTGCTACGTCTCTGACGGCTGTCTGTCCGTCTGTCTGTCTGTGGAGAGGGTGAGCTGCTCCTAGTCTGAGGAGTAGCTCAGATATATGCTATGTATTGCCGCAGGGTATCGAGGTATGATTAGCCTACAACTAGCTGTTAGATTTATATTATAGAAAACAGCCTATCTATGAGATCTACTGAGAAAGGTCTACTCATGAGCAATGATATACACTTCACAATATTCTTTGTCTTTAAAAACAAAACTCTGGATAACACCTAAAACCAGTGAAAGTTCGTTACAAATGCTGGTAATGGTTAAAAACCTGTGCATTATTTGTACGAACTATTGTCAGAAATAAAAAAACTTAAACCAAAAAAGAAAGTTATATAAGTTACACAGTCAAATAGTCTATTACTGATAATTGCCATTGCCATCAGACATAGTCTATGATTCGTCACAAGGTTTATGTATCGTGACATTTGTTTACAACCTACTCTTAGATCTGTATTAGACGAAAACAACCTTTTAGTGATTTCTCTTGATAATGGTCTATTAAAAAGCAATCCTCTTGCCATCATATAGTCTGTCACTAAATATTGTCATTGGTATCAGAAATATGATTATGCATTGTCGCAAGGTTTATGCGTCGTAGTGTTAGTATACAATGGATTGTACGAGGTAAATTAGGGGGCAATTGCACTGTCCGGTATCTTTTTATAAAGGGCTATTCATGAGCAATTCCCTTCTCAATATTCCTTGTCGTTAAAGGTTATAAGTTATATGGTCAAATAGTCTGTCACTGATATTGCCATTGGGATGCGTGTTGTTGTAAGCAAAGTTTGATGAATAGAAAGTCTGTTAGTGATTTTGGTATTAACGATCTACATGTAATAGCCATGGGTATTGCCTATAGACGTCTAATAACATATACATATTGAGGCTTTTTCTCTGCAAGCAAGTCTAATCTGTCAAGAATATTTGCAATCAAAAGGTATTTATCAACGCTTTTATCAGCCTTACTCTCTCATAATTGCTACTAACATAGGTCAAACACATGAGGCCAAAACACATAATATTTCATCATCTTTCATATCTCAATGTCCATTCTAAAGCTAGCATTACACATACCGATTCTTTCTCCTTAGGGATGAACAGTATGGCTACAACATCAATAATAAAAAAGATATGGTCATGTCATACATTCTACCTGACCAATCGTGGCAATATCGCAAATAAAATTCACCAACATGTTGGTAAATTCTATCGATGATGCCCACACTCTTGCATTGCAAATGTGTTAGTAAAATCTGGAGCAAATCACACGGAAAGCATCAAATATTTAATATAGCCTACAAAGTCCGACCTAATTCACACTTCCCACACTAAATGTCCATTGCCATTCACACCTCCTATAACAACCTCCATTCCAATTCACACCTGTTCACACCTCTATCACACCCTATCCTCTCTGGTTACTGCTATCACACCTTCCCTTCATCCCTTAAAGCCCCGTCCCCACGGGGAACAACTTGTCGGTCGATAAACGTTTATCGTCCGAAATTCCCGCCGTCGACGACGGGAAACTCATCGTCGACGACGGGAAACTTATCTCGACGACGGGAAACTCATCGTCGATGAAAAAGGGTAATGTTTTTACGTTGGGACGCGATGGACGATTAATTTTGGATGATAAACAGGTCTTTATCGTCCAGAAAAAGGTGCCAGATTGACCAACGATAGACCCCTTTTATCGTTGGTGTTTTTCAACGTAAAAATAGGCCTGTTTAATATGTTTATCGTCGACGATGACGGGATATTCTTTGTCGGGCCCCTTCATCGTCGGAAAACCTTGTGGCTTCCTTAATTACTTGGTGCCAGTCTGTCTATCGCTGTCTGGCTTCACTGACGATCAACTCCACTTTATCGTTCATAGTTTATCGTCAACTTTTTCCACCCGTGGGGACTGGGCTTAAGGGGTAATTTCTCCAGGTGTTCAGGATTGAGTTGTCAGCCTATATAGGCCCCAATGAGCAATTCCCCACCTGCTCAGCATGCTTAATGTGCTCAGCCACCAATTGGCAAAAGCTAATCAAATCATCATCACATTGCCACATGTATCCCTATGAGGTTTCAAGTAGAGGAACCCCTGTCATCTGAGAGCTTGGGTTTTGGAATAAGTATTACTAACACAAGATATGACTTGTTTCTAGAAGGTACAAATGTGATTAAATTCAGAGGCAGATCCTGGGTTTTCAAAGGGAGGTTGGTACATAGACTTAGTATTAAAGGTATGCAATCCAAGCCTGGTTAGGGAAGGGTTGGAAGTGTAAAACAGAACCTCATGGATCCCACCTTGGATGTACCACTGAAATGTATGCCAGTCCTAGGTATTAGTTTGTAACTGTTTGTATTAAGATGTCAAAAGAAAGGCAGTTTGTAGATGAGCTTAGAATTCGGTTCTATCACTCCATCAGGTTCGTGTCAACCTTTCCATGCAATCTTCTCAAGTCCTTATTCTCTTTAAAGTTCAAATATAGTCCAATATAGCTAGAGTGGCCCTTTATGATGTTATCAGCATATAAATCGCACTTAATCTTCCAATGTAAACCCAGCTTAATCTGTCAGAGCCTGTCATGGGGAACATCAGACTGTTCTGTTAGCTGGGATCCAGCCTGTCAGATTAGATCAGTCATACTGAGCGGAACACTAAGGCCCCAGCTTACAATGATCTGTCACACTGTGAACACTCATAAGACCTGATTTTCTCCAATTTTCATAGTATATCTTCTTTCTCTTCTCTTTAAATTAGCCTTCCATATGAGATTATTGAGTATAGAGCTGTATTTTGATAGGTTGTCTTATGGGGCCCATCTTTTATCTATGTTCATGCTTTACTTTCTACAGCTGATTCATTTGAAACGGTTCTAACTTTAGAACCAGGACATTCTTGACCCTATAGTTAATTCAAATATTGCTTGCTCTTTTAAATCAATCAATATATTAATCTAATTAAATAAAGTATGGGTAGTGCAATTATCTTCTCATAATTATTTCTCCAATTATTCGGTTATATAATTAACAACCCTATGCACACGTATATTCCACCTGGCTTCAGTCTTAGAACTAAGAATTTAAATAACTAGTAGCCTGCGCCCTGGTAATGCAATGATTGGAACTGTCAGTTGAATTAGGCTTAGATTTACTGGAAGCCTGACACAGAACTCTACTTCTCTCTACTATTCTGAGAAATCATTACTTTTCTTCGCGTCCCTCAGAGAGTTCCTCCTATGTGACATTTCCACAGGTTTCCTTCTCTGTAGCGGAAAAGGTGGATTTTGTGTTAGGCATATGGTTGACCTCAGAATTAATGCTCTGCCTCCTAAATTGAAATAAAATGTGTTAAGCCATTAGCTCTCATAATATGTGACAATATAACCATTTATAAACATCAAAGCACATACACTTTCAATTATCTGAGGGATGACAAACCAGTCATTGGTTTAAATGAAATGTTTTCTAAATTTAAGTCTCTGAATTCGTATGCATTATATTCAAGGAAATTGAAACAATTCTAGGCGAAAATTGACTAAGGGTGGGTTTCACACTGGTCGTAACTCTAGGATCTTATTTTAAAGTACTATAATTAAACATTTTCATTTTTGTAGTCCAGACTTACGATCTTACGTGTTGTTAGCTATATATCATATCAAGTTAAGATCATTGATTGCAAAAATATCTTATCTTAAGATTTAAGATATGAGACACGCATTTACAAGTCCCCTAGTGTGAAACGCGCCCTAATTGCTGTGAAATTAAATCTTAAGATGTGATATCTTAAAAACCCACTAGCGTGAAACCCACCATAAGTTTTGCTTCTAAACTGAGCCTTCCCATCCAATTTTAAGATCCTGTGTTGATCCACTTATGACTTTGGGGCTACCAAATGTATGCAACTGAAACCATCCGCAGTTCCCATGCAAGGATTAATACTTAATCACTGACTTTTGGCTTGTCTATACCTCCAAGCCAAGGCAAACAAACTGGACCTTGAGGTACATTAAGCCAAGGTTCGCACTCAGATGAGAACCCTAAATTATATATGTGACCTGTACCCCCACCCACAGCCACAGGAAGCCATCAGTTGCATGTCAGTCAATCCTGTGGTAAATAGATCATGAGGAGAAGAACTGTGAACTGTAAAGCCTCTATTCCACTAGGCGATTTTGATGCTGCCGATTTTACATTTCGTTGATTATCTCTGAGAATATGGCAAGAAACTGTATGCCCTATATATCATTTGAAAGAGAATTGTAAGACCTGTCTAATGATGTATAACACTCCTATATTTGACCTTTATTTCCTCTACCGATTTTTAGAATCGGCAGCAAAATCGGCATTAGGCGATTTTAACTACTGAGAATTTAGTCATTTCTAATTTTTCATTGGAAACTTTACTGAAACCCATGCATGTTGCATACCGTTTGAAAGAGAATTCGAAATCCATTCTAATGATATATAACATGTGTATAATTAGCCTATATTTTGTTTGGCGATTTTCAGAATCGGGAGTACAATCGGAAAGTAGAATACAGCCTGAAAAGCTCGTGTGGAGTAGGAAAGTGGTAACTATTTATCACCAAGTGACAGGGTTACAAAACCGCCCTACGTGAGAACCATCTTGACTTTCTTTGAAGCACTCTGACACTTTACCTCTCTTGGTATCTCTATACTTTAGTGGCTTTTTTCTGACCCCTTTGTCCCAGACTGCGCAAGTTTCGAAAAGTCAGACTACTGTTGAGCCACATGGCGTAGTAATATTATTGCTCTTGTGCCAATTTTTTCTACCTACATAGCAGAGATTACTCTCACTGACTGTTTTCTCTGTGTGGAGGTAGTTTCACTGCAGAATTGATTTGGTGGTTACAATCAATCTGTTATAGAAAGGTTATATGGAGTTATAGGATTAAAAGTAGAGGTGTTTTCAAAGTTTGGTCAAGCAAAAAGTCTAGTCCATAAAATTTTCTACAAGTATTGCATTTTTAACAAGAACCTGATAACTGGTCTTATGACGCATTCACGCTATTGAGTTTTGTTATTGAACAGTCGTTTTTTTAAGCTAACAAGGTATGAGTTTCTGTTAACATATTAGAAAAAGCCAAGCTCATAAAGTTCTTCAACTCTGTTATCAATAAACCAACATCAATTTCAAGAGAGGCAGTCTATTTATGGGTTTTAATTTGCCACATATACATTTCTTATGACAAGGTTCTGGTTATATCCTTAAAGTATTTACTCCCACGTCAAGGCTAGCGCCGTTCAACAGAGACATCACGGTATGGGAGGTACTTATTTCCCTTAAAAAACACAATTTTATAGAATACTTTTAATTAGATACAAAAATAAAATAGAAGTTTCATGTGACATTAAACTCCAACTATTTATCATTTATAAGGATGAATTCAGCTGCATCCTAATGTTTTCGCTGCTGTTAAGATGGATCCCATAGTTGATTTGTGGCTGTTCTACTGCTCAAAACCTTGTTCTGTGAACAGTTATCAGAAATATCATTCAGATCCAAAGATCCTGAAAATGTCAGCCTAATGTGAGCATCTTAATTAGGAGACAATGTAATGCTGAAAATTTGCTATTTCAACATGGATATCATTCGATGCTGTATGAGTTTATATGTAAGTAGTCAGTCAGTGGCCCATTGCATGATCAACCTTGCTGTTGATTGGACTTGCTAAGACTATGCTTGTCATGCCTCCTTGTTTTGAAATCTGGCATGAACTTAAAAGTCTCCCACTTATAATACGCCTCCCAGACTGAAGATTTCTTTGATGTAAATGTCTAAAACTGTTTACAGAACTAAAATCAACCCAGAAGAACAGCCACAATTCCACAGCTGGTACCATCACAACAGGGACATCCTTTCAACAAAGACCTAGTTTGCTCTGTCAAAACTCACTGTCATTATGCGATGGGCCACAGGGGGATGTGACAGTTAGATTTTGACGTCCTAACCTTAAGTGTCTATTGATTACGTGCTGAGTCAGTTGTGTACTGAGCTGCTCCCAGCTTCATGATGAGTCCTTACATTATAGAGCAGCTCACCCGTACAGCGCTGGGTCTACCAAACAGTCTGTGCAGTCCCAGTTGGACTTAATAATGGATACCTAGCATAGTATACCCTCTGACTGCAACCTATTGTCAGTTGGCCACGCCTTGGCGGAATGGATGACCTGAATGGTCAAATATTGATGTCACTTTTTGTTCTGCTCTGTTCTGGGAATGAATTATTGTTGGTGGTTCAAGGAGGCCTTGATGGTTTGAGGTCATGCACTAGGTGGGTACGTACTTTTGGAGGGGAAGTGTCCTTTTAAAGGAATTTAAGATGTGGGGGTGTTTGAAGTACGATGATACTTCAAAGGTGTAGAGGGAACCTTGAGATATTTTTCTTTTGTTCAAGTTCAGAGTCAATATAAGTACAGCCCACCCGCCAAACTCTTTAAACACTACACTCAGAGAGAAATTCGAAGGAAAAATTTCATTTTAGTTAGAATAGAAAAAGACAGGTTAGATATAGACTATATACAACAAAACCATTTTACAAAACATAGATACGTAGATTTGTCAATTTGGCTGACTGAATATAGAATATTGACCATGGTATTTTAGTTTCAGAGGGTGTAAAAGAGATTTGAGAGTAAGTAAAAGGACAGCGTCTTGTATAAGCATTGACCGAGTTGTCTATGTAAAAGGATCAGTATCCGACATGTGGCTGTTCCTTCTACCCCTACCTTATTTATGTAGTTGAAAGAAACAAGTCAGTGGCAGTTATATGAAACCTAGTGTGAGTTTCAGATATTGATTCAAAAGTCCACCACTACCCCCTTTTACAACGGCATTATTTTTCCAACTCTTTCCAACCTTTCACATCTTTCACCCATGACATTCCCACACTCCCCAATTTCTCTATGACAGGAATTGCCTTATAAGCTTAGTTAATCCTTCTCAAATAACAAATTGTTTCGTCCCATAGTAAAATGCAATATCTCTCTGTAAAGCGTTGCATATTACACTTCTTTGTGCGAATTTATTGATCTATATTCAGATAAAACACACTATATCAAATTCCTCATGAAAGAAATTATGGAAATCTACACCAATCATTCTCTTTTCATGATGCCCTCACAATGTCTGAATAACAAGGATATTACTACTGTTGTGATGAATATAGAATTACTTCACTACAGCCGAGAAATTTGATATCTCATGCGAAGATCGTTGAATGGACTATTGCTGGTCAATTATACTGCCTATACAGGATGTATATTGCAATTTTCATGAATGATCGGAGTGCTTGCCCACAAGTATGGAAACAACACCATTGTCCTGCATATGCATTGTACTTGTTAAGCCCTGATTATACTTTGTGTCGGGTCCGTGTTTGGTGGTTTTACCTAACGCAAACGCTTCGCATTCAGGTCATATTACGCTATGTGTCGGACCAAACGCGAAATATATTACATGATGTTTTTTGGCATGCATTGGGGGTCACGTTGGCACGCATTGGGTTGCATTGGGTTGCATTGGTGCATGTTGGGTTCCATTGAGTCATGTTGGCACGCGTTGGTACGCATTTTTTTTACAAACATGTCTGTAAAATAATGGGAATCAGAAGCGTTGCCCAACGTCTGGTTTTGTCCTTGACCATTGAACCAGGTTAAACAGTAGGCCTCCATTTGCAAACTTTACCCAACCTGATTTTGATCCTTGGACATTGAGCTAGGCTAAACAGTAGACCTCTATTTGCAACCCTTACCCCACCTGGTTTTGATCCTTGGCCATTGAACCAGGTTAAACAGTAGGCCTTCCACTCACAACCTTTACCCAAGCTTGTTTTGTGTGTGGTCATTGAACCAAGTAAAACAGTAGGCCTCCATTTGTGAGCTTTACCCCACTAAGTTTTGTGCCCAGCCATCAGACCAGGATAAACAGTAGACCTCCATTCATGCCCTTTACCTCACCTGGTTTTGGTGTCTGGTTATTAAACCAGGTTAAACAGTAGGCCTCCAGTTGCAACCTTTATTCCACCTGGTTCTGATCCTCAGCAATTGAACCAGGTTAAACAGCAGGCCTCCATTTGCAACCCTCACCCTGCCTGGTTTTGATCCCGAGCGATCAAAGCAGTTTAAACAGTAGGCCTCCATTTGTAACCTTTACCCAACCTGGTTTTGATCCTGAGCCATCAGCCGTTGAACTAGGTTGAACAGTAGGCCTCAATTCATAACCTTTACCCCACCTAGTTTTGTGCCCGGCCATTGAACTGTATTAAACAGCAGGCCTCCATTTGTAACCCTCACCCTGCCTGGTTTTGATCCCGAGCCATCAAACCAGGTTAAACAAGGGCCTCAGCTGTGTCAAACTCTAATCAAGATGTTATCGATCGAGTGCTCAGCGCTTGCATTGATTGGTGGGTGCTGCACCAACTGCACATGTGTCATTGGCCAGGGGGTGCCTTTTGTCTGTGGCCCTTATCTGGCCAATCAGACAACACTTGCCGTGTAGGCCCGATAGACTGATCACTGATTGGGCTAATATTGTACATTATGTATGACCAGACCCCAGCACCCCAGCCTCATTGATTCAAGGTAGTATTACACTAGATGACTTGGGATGCATTATCGGAGCGATATAATGATATTCCGGATAAGTTCATAGACACAGTTTTCATATGATTATAAAAAATTGGTAATTTAGAGCATGCAAAATATGTGTAACCAAGAATGGTGTCTCTAAGGCCCCATACCCACTAGGCAACTTTTACTCAGTCGGCCGACCTATCCGCGCTAGAGTCAGCCGATTCTGCCCCTAAAATTGGCTGACTCTAGCACCTATTCATATCAAAGACACACTTTTCAATATAGTATACTGACAGGCAACCTTAAGAGTCGGCCGATACTCCCAGTCGCCCGTTGCCCATCCCTGGTAAAATCGCCTAGTGGGTATGGAGCTTAATACATCCTACTTCACTGCGACATTGTCACATCGCAGTTCAAGCCATGTAGTGTAGAACCCCCTCCAGCTCCTATATTGACTCTGCCCTTGGCTGGGCTGAGGTTTTATTGCCAGTCAAACTGGGGAGCAGGATCCTGAGGGGTGGGTGGGTGGGTGGGTAAAAAAAGGTTGTATGGGTTGTAAGGGCACAAGGTAATGTGGGCACGGTGTGGTTTATGGGGGTGTACCGGTGTTGTGGGTCTTAAGGGGTTACTGGAAGGGAACTGGTGTCATCAGGTCACATTAACTTGATGCAGTTCCCCCCCCTGAGGTGTAGATGGTAACTGCTGCTGCTGCTATCTGATAAGGCTATTGTATCAAGTGGGGGTAGTTTTGTTGTATTCCACCAATTTGGCCTAAAGATCTGGGACACAAGAAACAACTGAAAAACCTGGGGGGGCCAAAAAGAAAATATACGGAAAATTGCGTCCAACAAAAGTTATAAAAGCCATGATACGAGGGTTGATTTATCGTGGGATTTTAGAAAAAAAGATTTCGTGGATTTTTTTCCCCAGTTTTTTTTTCAAAATTATACAATCTCAAAGTGTCCCAATGTATTTCAAACACACATTAGAAAGTATATTAGGTGGATTTATATATATCATGAATGGTTTAAGTATGATTTTCACTGAATTTTAATGTCCACAGAATTTCCGTACATTTTTTTGGGGAGGTTTTTCTATCGTAGCCACGAAAAATGGGTAAAAACACCTCTACAAAATTTCGTAACTTTTTCTTGGGTGCCCCCCCCTGAACATTTTCTCTCACCTCCTTTTACTTTGTCTTTTCCTATTTCTCGTACATTCGCCATAATGCAACTCTAATGGCACATTCAAAGTGTAAAGACAATATATGTCCTGTTGATATCAACACTTCATATGAAATAACATTTATGATATCTAGCCAGAACTCTTAACTGTCACTATGTCACAATAAAATAGACACAGAATGAGCTGTTTCTTGCTGACCAGATCTATAGTTTTGATGTATTTCATCAAGTAGGGGCTATCGTTATAGCACACACTGGAGGAAGCTGTGTGCTTTCCTTATATCTAGCATCCCTGCTCGTTCATCTATTACTTTAACAACCCTGGAGGCTTGATCCTGATAGGGGCAATAAAGAGCAATGTTGTTAGAGGCATCCAGGATGTCTAGTGGTCGGTTTGTTGGGGATCCTCTGGTCTTAGATCAGGATTTTATGTGGTATAAATAGGCCTCCTCTATCATATTGACTGTAGATCATATGCAATATGGCACATAGGATAAAACTAGATATTAAAGATATAATTAGATCTTTTTTCTTTACTGATTAGATTGATCCTCAAGATTGGCTGATAATGCAAGCCTGGGTAAAAGATAGTTTGAACATTGAGTGATTTATAAAGTTGTACTTGCGTTGTATGGGGTTGCCAATTTAATTGAATTTTATGATACGTGTTGTATTAATGGGTGGAATGATATTAAGTTATGTACTGACCTCTGATATTTAGATTTACTGCTTCGAGACCTGAAGCATGACTCAGCTATGTTTTCTTCTGGAGATAATGATATTTGCAGTGAGCTACTTAACTTACAAGTACCAGGGGGGAAGACCAAGAAAAAGCTACGAAATTTCGTGGAGTTGTTTTTTTCATTTTTCGTGACCACGATAGACATTCTTCCCCCAGAAAAATTGTACGAAAATTTCGTGGACATTAAAATTTCATGAAAAAGCATACTAAAGTCATGTTTGATATATGTATTCAACTAAATTACTTTCTAATGTGTATTTAAAGTACATTGGGACAATTTTAGATAGTATAATTTTGAAAAAAGATGAAAAAAAAAAGCCACGAAAATTTTTGGTTTCTAAAATCCCACAATAGGAAATTTTGCTATCGTGGTTTTTAACACCTTTCGTGGCACGCGATTTTTCGTAACTTTTTCTTGGTCGTCCCCCCTGGTATGCTGACATTACAATTTAACAAGCCTAAACTGTCAATATAATAATTATATATAGTCATCCAAACAGGGGGTCTAAGAGAAGGCATCAACCCAAGTTTCAAGAAATGTCAAGAAACAGGAGGGTAGTGCTTACAGACCAGCATTGCCAAACCTAGGGTTTATTACATTATTGAGGACCTCGGCACAGGTTTGTTACTTATCTATAAAGCAGTGGGACAGTATTAAAGATAACTTTAAAACTAAATCAGCTATTATTTGGTATCATCGCCCACGATAGCATTGAGGTCATTGCCCTCTCTGTAGTATTCCTGAATCAAACTCAAAATATTGATGCTGTGCTTGAATAAAATCAAAAGAATAACACATTCTTGACTTTGGAGTTCTGAAAATAAGGAGTTTTCGAGTAGATCTTTCCAATACTACCTTTCCTCCAGGTACACTCATTCATACTAAAACATACGCACGTCATATAAAACCAACCGCATTGGCTTGTATTACAATCTCAATTTTTGAGCGTGTTCATGTTTTACAATAGTGGATTATTAACAGGTTTCCCTTTCTATATATCGCATGACAATGCATACTTTCGCTACATCAGATGATCATATTTCCTAGTTCTGAGTCTTCGCCATCATCTATAAAAGAAAAAAAACCTGTCTTCTTGGATATCAAGTATGAGCAAGGGCTTAAAATCCACGCTGCAATTTAAGAGCTTTGCCTTAATAAGCACACTAATTGATTCATTCAACACAATTAGTTCAAAAAGTAATATGTGCATCATTGCAGTTGCTTACTATTTTATAACATCATTGCAAATGAGTCTCGGGAAAGACGTACATTTTAAAACCAGAATTCCACATGAGGATTTCAATGCTGCCAATCTTGTATTTGTTTGTTTTTTCCATACATCCCATAGTATACATTTTGAACGAAAATTGTAAAACCTTTCAGTTGATATATAACATGTTATATCTCACTTTAATTGCCACTGCCAATTGCCTGTAAATCGGCTGAAAATCGGTATGTTGAATATAGACTTAACTCTGGAGTGCGTAAGAGTGAGCGATCAGGAGGGGAGTTTGGCTCGTTGAGATGCCTAGGGCGAGGTTTTGCCACACAGTAATGGAGCTAATTGTAGAGTAATTAACATGCTGGGAGAGCAGGGATCACCTGCACTGTATAGGGCGTCCTTAGAGACAGGAACAGTACTTAGAGAGCTTGCTGTACACTCACTGTTTATGTTATATATAGAATATATAGAATTTATAGAATATATATATATATATATATATATTTGTTTATATAATATAGACTGTAATAGTGACTGTGCCGCTCTCTATGAAGGCCCAACATCCAGAATTCATCAGGAATTGGAGAAAGCACATCTGTTTGGAAGTCCTGGCCCTTCACATTAATGGCTAATAGCAAACGTAAATGTTTAAAACAGTCCTTATTCAATCAGACTGTATAGCGTTGCAACTCAATTGTTAGCACTTTTGATCTTTTGGTTTATAATTTTGATTTTTACAAGAGGCTTCGCCTCTAGGGCTAGGCTTTCATAGTCCGACGTAGCCAGCCTCTGCTCTAGAAAGCAGGTAAAATGATGGGGCAAGTGTTGAGCTTGCCGACACTGAGAGGCTGCAGCGTGGACTAGGCTTTCAGAGAGTTAAAGGGGCTGTCTCGTCCGTGAGTTCACTGAGATAAGTCCGCCGACGTTAGCCTGGCAACAGGGTCACTGGCGTCATGTTTGACCAATCGAACTCCCCTTTTGGCGCCACGAAACTCCACTCTCCAAGCATAATAGTGCGTAACTCTCTGCTTGGGGAATGACAGTGCGCCCGTTGCCGTGACGACACTTGTGTTGCGTCAGGAAGATGTATGTTGTGGCTACGTGATCTTTTTGTAAAAGAAATCTCAGTATTGAATATAAATTGTGAAAATACTGTAGACCTAGATGCGCTAAGAAAAAAAAGATACTTTATGAAATTCAAATCTCACTGCCATGTTAGTTCCCTCCGCTGGATACAAATCCGGCAGGAGTACTACAGACATTGAATGTAGGGTGAGAAAGGTTGTAACCAGCGAAAAAACATGGCGTCGCATGGAGGAAATCTCGTTTCCACAGCGTTTTTAAGAAGGGGGAACAATGTAAGTATAAGTCATACCTAAAATGCTTTAACATTTTGCATTTACAAAATTTAAATTGAACCAACAGAAAAGCAACAATTCAGCGGCATAGCTGTTGCAATACCTTTTCGTTACAAATTTAAGACTTGGCCACAGTTGATGTTGTTACATTTAGGTTCTTCATCATTCATTGAAATGTGGTATTTTACATGCTTCTTTTAAATGAGGACGTTAAGTCCATTGCTGCCATGACTCCCAAGAAAAGATTAATATTTCATTTATGTTTGAGGTGCGGGTTTGGATGTTGTCGCAATATTGCAGAACAAGTGTTTTTTAGTGCCAGCCACTGCCGTTTATGAAGGCAATATGATTGCCAGCTCCTCTCAAATATGAGGGGATCTTTTTTTTATTCGAGGAGTTAGTTGACATCAAAGAGAATGAGCAAAAAGATAGATTCAAGAAAATGATGATATGGAAAAGGAATGAAAATGATTGGGTTTCCTTCACTATCGGATTTTACTCGCAGTTTCCGAAACTGACAATATAAAAAGGGCCAATCTTAAACATGTTTTATGGCATTAAAAAGACTTCTGAAAGGGTTTTCTGCCAAATTGTATGTGGAGGAGAATATTTTATAACCAGGGGCGACGCAATAAAGACTAAACACCAGTGGTAAATTGGATACGTGACATTTACCTTGGACCCAAAGAGGCCAGGGAGTCTACAGCCAAAGGCTTAATTGGGACCCATGGTAAATATCACTTGTCTAATATACCACCGGCGCATATTCTATAATGTCTAAGGGGATAACATCTATTTCAATGGGAGGGGAGGGACAATGTCTAAATCAATGCTTCAATGTCAATAACTCTGCCTCAATACTTGTTTCGATTCTCTAAACCTGTTTATCCAACCATTATAATTACCCCCGACAAAAGCCACAAGCTTGTTCTTCAAGCTAGACCATATTATAATCTTAGTACCTTCTACATAGATTAGAGGCTAAAAAAAACAGGAGAATGAATCTTGTAAATAGATTGATTGTTCAAAATGATGTCAATTAAGCAGATAGTCCATCATATGCACATATGGGATATCCCTCCTACTCCTTGAACCCAGCCAGAGGTGTGACGTTATAATAACGTTGCAGTAACGTTCTATTTGGTTCTGGTTTGGTTCTGGTTACATTCTTTTGAAACCTCCTAATTATGTCGCTGCGACCTACTGCTGCGACATTCCACTGCAACATTATTATAACATTCTTGTTATGTTCTTTGACCTAAACAGAATGTTCTGTTTTGGTTTTGTCCGAACCTCACCAAAAAATAATGTTATAATAATGTTCTACTTTGATGAGGTTTCAACTTCGCCATCAATAACGTTATTGTTTTGGTCATCTTAGTAAGTAACAAACTGGCTACAAAAAGTTTAGTTGCAGAACGTTTCTGTTACATCACAAGCTGGTTAGGAAAGTAACATTGTGCATCCTGTCAAATTACAGAGTAGAAGAATATATTGTCTATCTTTTTATATCAGGTAAAGGGGGCTCTCATGGGAAAACTTTAAAAATGTGAGACCCCTCTGGGACCCATCAACAAACTTGTCTTGCTCTGCCAGCATATTGATGCCATCTTGCAGTATGCCCTAGTTTCCCTGGGACAGTTGCCAGCCCTGCTTTAACTTTTTCTACTTCCAAATATGAGAAGTCTTTCTTTGCTGTCAATCCATTTGCAAACCCCGTCACTCTCTCACCTTTTATTCTGGTTTTATTGTATTGCCTTTCACAAGCTTTAAGATTTTAGTACTAAATGGAGCGCAATGCAAAGCTGGTGTAACATTGTCACTTGCTGTGCCACTTTCTACAGACCTTGACATCTTTAAGACGCGAGGAAAAGAATAAAGGTAACAAGATACAAGGCTTATAGTGACGTTTAGTCTGTCTGAGCGAGGCATTTTGAAGACATCCGACCGCTTGTATTTTCATTAGGGTTTCCAATCAGTGAAGCCTTAATAGATTTAAGAAAACAGAAACCCGCTGCAGATGAGGCTAGACACTTTGCAATGCTACAGAACAGATGTTGAAAATGTTTAGGAGTACTAGTTTTCTAGGGCTGGAAGGATGAATGAGTTAATATTTAGACTGAAAACAAAAAAGGATGGACTATGGAATATTTTGGCTAGGGAAACATTTTGAATAGTTTGTAAGAATAAATCAAGAGGAAAATATTTTTCATATTAAAGGAAATAAACTTTTTTATTTTTGATAAACAATACTTCATCCAATGCCTATATAATTCAGAAATGTGGCAAGTTCAGAGCTATGTAGTTAGAACATTGATAAATATTTCTTTGGAAGGGATTTGTGACTATCAGGGATGAACTCTTTCTCAACAGAAATAGGTTATATATAGTAGAAGTATCATGTATACGTGTGGGTCATTGTGGTAAACTTAGCTATAAAGATTCAAATGTATAAGCTACCGATGATGTCCATTTCACGCAAGGAAATCCTACATTGCTTGAATTTAAGTATACCGTTATGAATTTAATTACTGTATAATCATGCTAGGGTTTTATGCATCAAAAGGGGGCTGGGTTCAAGGGCTTAAGTACATTTCTAATGGGTACCACATGTTGAAAGAGGTATGGGGTTTGGAAAAAAAATTCAAAATGCATTCTTAATTTTTGGACAACATGTTATGTATAAAGATACTAAACTATGAGAAATTGCTTGATCTTGTTCGCCCATGTAAGCCCTTTTACACTATGCGATATGTGCTGCAATATGACAATGTCACATTGAAGTAGAACATATTCGGGATAAAATTCACAATTTGACATATGTGACATACCCCAAATTGCCAATTATATCGTCCTGTATGTGAATTTTCGGTGATATACTCATATCATGTTGATATCACAGATCAAGTCGCACAGGTGTAAATGGGGCTATACTGTAATCACTGTATAGGCCTATCATGTCAGGGGTTATATATACATACAGAGGAGGTTGGGTTCAAGGGCTTAAGTACATTTTCAATGAGTTTTACTCTCTAAAAGGGGTATGGGGTCTGGAAAACATGTCAAAATGCATACGTAAATAATGGACAACATGTTACGTATACAAAATACTAAACCAAGGGAAGTTGCATGCTCTTGTTTGCCCATACTGGGCCACAGCTGGCCTGGCTGTGACAGGACACCATACAGCAGGTCCCAGGTCTCTCAGCCCACTCCCCAGCCCTCCTTTATCTTCTCCCATAAGCAAATGTGATCAGTCTTCTCTGCTGTCACTCCCTGTCCAGATCCCCTCCCTCTCCTTCACTCTTTTTATCCCCACACCCATTCAACTCCGTCCCCAAACCCTCATTCTCCTGTCCCCTGATGTCCCCTACCCCTCCTTCGCACTTGGGGACTTGGGGAGGGGGGGGGGGGGGTGCAAGTGTCAACGAAAGAGTTTTTGCATCTCAAAAACACATTACATTTTTGGTCTCTTCTGAATGATGACAGTTGCACTTATTACAGGCCCCTCCCATTTTAAATTAGAAAATGGGTTTTATCATGAAAAATAATTTTTCATGATAAAACCCCTTTTGTGATATTGTTGGGATTGCTTCTAATTATTTTTAGTAACACTAACCAATATGATTCAATTCAACTATGGTGATGAAATTAACAGTAAAGTACGTTGCCCATTAAAAAATTTAATGGCTAATTTCCTAAAGATATGATGCCAGCCCACATACTTGGTTGTGAAAGCTCAGTTCCTAATACCCAGTTCTTAGATTGCCCTAACCTTGACGTTTTGTGTGGCTGATGTTCTTGTAAAATAACTTTATTAATTAATTTTAAATCCACTTAATTAAGCAATTTTTGGTTCAACACAGTAACATGGATTCCAACCATTTTAGTTACTGTTATTTGCTGCTTGATGTATTTGTGCTCATGCATATTCAATGGTATCTCTACATTATCATGAAGGACTTAGTATCAAAGCTAATTATTGTTAAGGGCCATACCCACTAGCACTTTTTACCATCACTGGGCGATAGTTGACTTGAAGAATCGGCCGTCACTGTTGCTGAGCGATGGTAATATCTTGCAAGTTTTATATTTTTCTGGTGATTTTCCTGGCGATCGCATCGTCCGAAGTCTGTCACCCAGGAAACACACCATACCAACATGAGTCGCCCAGCGGCCAAGCGATTTCTCTGCCGATTCTTCAAGTCGTCTGTCGCCCAGCGATTGTAAAATCGCCTAGTGGGTATGGGGCTTTACTTATGAGACTAAAAAGCACTGCATAAAAAAATGATTTTGTGAACACTAGGCACCCCTCATCCCTCATACCCTGTCAGCACCCTTTAGTAATGTCCATTGGTAGTCCTGACAATAGCAGGAAGCAGGAATAAGATCCAGGGGGCTCATGTGAAGAAGAGGTGCCATTGGGATATTGTTAGGTAAGCAGATACCTCCTCCCAGGAGCTGTCCAGGGGGTTGTCACAACCCATTACCTCTCAACAGGGACATTAGTATCAGAGGGAAGTAGGTCCCTGGGATGGGGTTTTGGGTAAGTGGGTTAAAGCTTGTATTTCACTAGAGGGTTTTTTGTATCTGCAATTGGTTAATTCTAACTTTTTTGAAATATTATTTTGTCAAAAGACCATGTCTATTTCTGTTATATAGTATATATCATTTCAAAGAGATTGAAAAATCATTGTTAATGGAATGTAATATGTTTATATCTAGCCAACAACCCAACTAATGCTTCATGAACTTATCTGTGAAACAAGCCTATAGAATATAGCCTTAGGTGCGTGGATGCAATAGTGGGTCAGTTACAATTAAGGGATAGGGAAATGGCCAGGAGGTCTCCTCGTAGGCAAAGCACTTTAACATTCCATGGTGTGCACCCACTTAGACTTTTCATCTCTTTCTATAGTTTATAGTGAAACCACCATAATGATGTGTGAAACATGGCTAAAGGGCCTTAGAATGAGTGGATGGGTGGGCAGCCGCATATGGGGGGGGGGGGTATTTTAAGTTATTTTATTACTAATATCTACTCAAAATAACTTCAAAATAGGTTTCTCAGATGCCAATATATATTGCATATTATGCATCTTCAGTGTTATAGTTCTATCCAGTGTTGTAAGGGTTAATGGGTCTGAATAACTTGAGGCCTGTGCACGTGATTCCATTAAGTTTGCCATCAATCATCGGTATTCCCAGATGACGGTTGCTACTACCAGAAATTCGGTAGTTACAATACTGGTTGAGTTGTGATTTTGATAAAACACTCATAATTATACACGTGCATACTGAAGCTAATGTAAGTCCAAGCACAAATCTGAGTGTTTATCTTTTATTTGTTGCGGAAGAGATTCTTCAAGTGGTTCTTATTAATAATTTTGCCTTTTTTTATGTCAAAACTGGAAACGTAATTATATTGACTTCGACTTACTCCTTGAAGCACAAAGCGTTAAGTTTTTTCGGACCTTTCACACTTTAATGAATAAAGCCCATATTCCACTGTGCGGTGTTTTTATCGTGGTGGGCCTGTTACAAGTGAGCAAAAAATACACTACAAGGTGGAATATCTGGGGTTACTTGCAGTGTTACTTGTGTTGGGCCAACGCAGGTACCACTGCAATTGATTTTATATAGGTTTTTTATGGATTGCTTGTTGTGGCAGAAACAAGCATATTGGTATCTGAAACACAAATTATTCGCAGTGGCAAACAATGACGCCGCAAATGCTTGCCAACGCAAGATGGAATAATTATTGCCTTTAGATTATCTTCACTGGTTCCAGATTCATCGTCATTTGAATAAGAGTTAATATTATTTCATATGGTACGTTTTGTGTTTGTATTAGGTGCAATAGTGAGCAAATATTGGCTGGTTGAATGTGACCATTAACCCTTTCAAGACGCCACAAAATTTCAATATAGTACCAAATGGACACCAATTTACTTAATGAATATCCCCAAAAGACGCCACTGATACCATAAAGTTTTAAATTAGACCATTCTAAAGCTAAAACATGAAGAGAAATAATTATTTCCAAATGGTAATAGTTAGATGGTGCATAATATGGACCATTTCAGCAGTTTGAAATAGAAAAAAATGTATTTGATATATTTTAAGCATCAATTTTCCAATTCTGAATTATTTTCTATGTATCTCTCAGGCATCAGGCGTCTAGGCCTGGTGATGCCTGAGAGATACAGGAGGCTAGACCTGGTGATGCCTGAGGGATACAGGCGTCCTGAAAGGGTTAAGGTGGTGTCACATGTGGAGGCCATTCAACCCGTGTCACTGCTCCCACTTACGCCCCACCACCACCACCACCACCCACGTGAAAATAACCCGACCACAAAAATGTCACAAAAACACAACCTCCACCAAAAGGCACCAATTAAGCCCAGCTTGAAATGGTAATAGGGGTGAAAGTCCATCCCCTTTCAGTTAAGCTTTGAACCCTAATGGCAAAAGGCTGTGTGTGGAAAGGTTTTTATGAGGTGCCTCGTTGGAGGTAAAAGTATCATGGAACAAAAACTGCTGAGGAATGTGTGTCCTCTGCTGTCGAGTTCTAAGGGCCGTCCTCCTACTGCAAAATTAAAAATGGATGGAAAATAAATACTACTGGGACCTCAAGGGCAACGTACAAGGGCTAAACTTAGAGACCTCAGATACACAATTTGGAGTGTGCACTTTTTGGAAACCTAGGTATACATATATAACCCTATATGGCACACACACATAGAAAAAGAAAGGATGACAGCTTTTGGATTATTTGTCAATAATTGACGAATGATACAAAAATGTGATTATCATATTGCAAATATGAAATATTTTTCCATGCATTTATCATTAATTTTGTTGGAAATACATGGAACATTTTATTATCTGGCACTATTTCATGTCATTTTATGCAAATATGAGCATTTTGTCATAAATAATTGTCAAGGTCAACACCCATTCAAGATAGATATCTATACGCGATGTCTTTTTTTCAAATCCATCTTTGATTTATATGATAAAGCCTAAGGACTTTTTTTAATATATTCAGCACACACTATTACACTCTACTTCTACTTCCATCTATATAAGCAGACTATCAATGGCAATACATCACTGTAAAGTTAATATACATCCACCGAGGCCGTGGGCTAATGGGAATGAAAGGAATATTAACTGTCACTTTGACATAAAGCATTGGACTGTTAATGATGTTACACCATCCTACGCCCCGCCCTTCCGATATGTGGAATGCGAATGATTTTGTCATTAAGCGACAAGAACTGTGAAGTATTGGATTTGATTTTCTCACATATAGCAAATGTGCTATTCATGTCCCAAGCCCATTCTAATTCCATTACCCCTTAAAGTCTTCCCTTCTTGGTTGGTAATGTCCCTCTTGTGAATGCATCTTACATTACACATCCCTGACTCTATCAGGGCATTGTGTCCTTATATCATATAAGTACTCCTCAACCTTTCCTTAAGGACGTTCCCCGCACATTACAGGCTGGATAAAGGGCATATATGCAGGTAATCTCTGGGCATTATAGTCATACATGACCATATTGCTTTAGTCATATAGGGAAGTCATTCTAAAAAAAAATGTGAATTCTAGCATAGTCATCAAAGTGTGTCAGATTGACTGTTAATGATAGTCAAAGTCACTAAGATAACTGACAGCAGTAATTTTTCACTGCCTGGTTTGTTATCAGTACTCTCTCTTGATTTTAGTCATGTCTGTGTTTAGAAATAAACATTTTCTACAAATCATTTTGTGAAGTAATGTTGCATCACGTGGAGCAGCCTTTCGCCTCATAAAGATGTTCATGACAATGTCCCTACATTTGAGAATAGCAAATCAAATCTTAGCCATTAGTGACTATGTATGTTAGTCACCTTAATCACCACTGACTTAAAAAGATTGGTTGATTTTAGGCCTGGTCAATTTGACTAACACAGCTAGTTTGTCATGTTTGACTAACATTTACACTCCTTGTATTAGAAGGGCATGGTGCATTTCCACAGAATCAGTCCAATTTGCTGGATCGACAGCAGTCAGTAGAATCCCAATGTACAGAACAGTAATAAAGAACATCATGGCTAAGAAAGAGAGCAGCAAGACAGATAATGATACTGTTTCTAAGCCAACCTCCGCCGATATGATTTTAACCTGTGCATTTTATACTTCCCTTTGCTCCTAACTGCGCCTTTTTCCACTTTCAGCGTACATAAAATGGTAGATATTTGATTCCGAAAGGAGCATTCGAATGAACACGGCAGTAGGGCAAGGTGGGAAAGAACAAATTTTGTATCTCTCCCTGCCCAGATTTCCATTTTGGGCCATTTCATGGCAGCAATGTGGCACATCATGCAAGCCTTGCTGTGCCTTTTCAGCCTGGGTGGCTTTGTATAGAAAGGGGTCAGTGGATCATGGACATGGCAGGTGAGGTGGAAATCAAAGGGCACTACAGAAATGTGAAAATACAGTGAGGGGTACGGAATGGCAGTAGTTATCATTATCTTGTTACTGAGGCAGATCCGGGATTTCCAAAAGGGGGGTTAGCATAATAGTCTAAGTACTAAAAATGTATGTAAAAGAAGGGGTAGGGGTCAGGTCCCCCTGGACCCCCTTTAGATCCACCCCTGTTTTCTTCTGGACGATTTAGACTGCTGAGAATTTGTTAATTTCTAAATTTTCATTATAAATCTTACAGGGCACCATGCAGGCTGCATGAAGAGAATAGAAAATACTTTCTAATGATATATAACCTGTTTATATAGTACCATACCAACTAGGCGGTTTTACTGGCAATGGGTGACGGGCAACTGGCAGAATTGCTGGTAAAATAGTTACCATTTCAGATCACCTGTCAGTATGTAATATTGAAATGTACATGCTTGATATGAGTCTACGCTAAAATCAGTTGACTCTTCTAGTAGAGCCGATTTTAGCACCACTGAATCGGGTGGCTCTGTTCAAAATCGCCTAGTGGGTATGGGGCTTAGGCCTAAGTATTCATTGTTCACACTAGCTATTTTCAAAATCGGGAATGAAATCAGACAGTGGAATACAGCCTTTTCCTGATGCAGTGTTTGCAGTATTTATAACCTCATCAAGGCCGAGATACAATTGTCCAAATTATATATTGCTATAAACCACTAGAACTGTTTATTGTTCTTTTTCAATGTTAATATGACATGTATGGTTTCATGCCATATTTTCAGAAAAAGTAAAATAAATGCAAATTCGCAAGAACTAGAAAACGGTCTTATCAAAATATAGTTGCATGACATCAACCTAACAAGACTCTGCATATACATCATTAAATATTCGCCCCTTGATTCAAATTGCTTGGGTCACAACACATACAGATTGGATCCATAATACACCTAAGGAATCTCTGAAGTAGATAGTTGGTTCTCAGATAGATACAGGCCTTGACAGATGTGGAGGTGTACGGGAATGTGACACCCCTACCACACCCACTCTGGCCGTCCCCATCTATGAAACTCAAACCCTGCTCACACGTCCCTCTATCACCCACACACGTTTATGTGGAGCCAATGGCACCATACGGAAAGTATGTTTTAATAGGTATGGTATTATGTTTTACTAAAGCTCTATACCCACTAGGCGATTTTACTGGCGATGGGTGACGGGCAACTGGGAGAACAGTCTGATTCTTATGATTGCCTGTCAGTACGGTATATTGAAATGTGCATGTTTGATTGGAATCGGCATTAAAATCGACCGATTCTAAGGGCAGGATTGGTTGATTTTAGCGGCGATCTGTCGGCCAACTCAGGGATAACCACCTAGTGCGCATGGGGCTTTGACCTTATATTCCACTAGGAAATGAAGATTTGGAGATGTTAGAGTTGAACATGGCAGGTGTATTCATATCAGCTGGGAAAGATCAGGAGCACTCAGGATATCTACCATCATGTTCTTAAATTTTAGAAGAAATTCTCACGATCCTTGGTTTACTATTAAATTACCTTTTTGGATGCCAAAGATTGTCAGCATTTGTGGGTGTATTCCATTTGCTAATCTTAGGCAAGGTTGCCCAACACCGCTGATCATAGGCTGAACTGTCTAAGATTGGCGGAAAAAGGAGCGAAGTCAGAGCATCCTCAACCAAAATATTGTGTAGTTGATAGCAGCACTAATAGGAATCAAATCCATTTCTAATAAATCAGTTTCTCATACATTACAACGTTTGTCTTTGGTTATCTTTTGTTGAATTTGTTGTAATCATTTGCCAATCCTTGTTTAAAATGGAGTGAAGACTTACGTAACTGGATATATTTTAGACACTAAAAAGAAGAAATAAGATATCTTAAAAGAATCGGTAACAATATTTCCACACATTACACCCTATTCCGTTTATAATATTCTTTATCATGTTCAGGTCTCTTTGTTGGTCTTAATTCCCACATAGTCCTCCTGTCCGAAATTTATAAGACAAAAATGTTAAGAGCCCATCCTTAGCTTTGTGCTCAAAGTAAATTGACATCATTAGTCAAGTGATGAAGTTACATGTGCTGTTGTTGGAGATACGGTCCCTTCAACAATTTGAAATATAGAAGTCCCAGACAGATGATCATCTAATCTTATGGCTGTTCTACATAGCAATTTTTTCCAGTTGTGATAATGGAAAGAACCAGTAGTGTTATCATATTGCTTTCACGAAGTCATCGCAACTCATTGCGACCCTTTTGCGATAATGTACATCATCTATCGGTAGCTAATTGAAAGGATAGTTTATGCAAGATTATGTTATTGCATCGCACTTCCAGACAGTTGTAAATAGGCTTAAGAGAATACCTTGTTAGATATTAGCACGACCAAATTAAAATCCAACTTTCACTTATCACCATTTTCACTTGTTGTTCTATTTATATGAGCCTAATACTAGGTGGATTTACACTTAACACCCGGTAAATATAATTACAATGTCATTAATGCTGTCAGCATTTCCTTTCCCTTTTACATAAGTTTCCCACTATGTTGATCTATACTCTACACCGAAAACACATTCTCTCATTGGAAATGTCAGCTTTTCTTTCCCCTTCAGATGGGCCTCTGACTATGTTGATTTACTTTTTGCTGTCATACACCTTCTCTCATCAGCCTTTCTTTTCCCCTTTATGTAAACCTCCAACTATTTCCATATCCACTTGGCACCCCATTCTCTCATGAACATTGTCAGACTTCTTTTCCCCTTTAGATAACCCGTCAACTATATCCATGTACATTTGGCACCCCATTCTCTCATCAGCCTTGCCAGCCTTTCCCCTCTCTTATCGATCTATCTCTGACTGTGTATAGCCTCCCAGAGGACTGGCCAGTAAGAAACTAACAGTCTCAGGGTTTCTTCTTACCCAGACTCTCTACAGAGATACACTATTTGAATAATTGGGTTACCATATGAGCATATCTCTACGAATGTAGGATAAGAAAAAACACCGACATATTGGTAAGGTAGAATATTGTCCATCACACGGAGAAATTGTTGTTCGCCTACTGTGTATGAGTGTATAATGAGAGTTGACAAAAAGGATACATTGTGTTTATATGTAATGCCGAGCTTTGTGTGTGTATGTGCCGAGCTTCTCTGATTGTGAAGATTAAATGGATTATTCCCAAAGGAGACGTATCGTAAAAGTAATTGCCGATTCATGAGGAAGATGTCACGGTGGACTTTAAAAGCTCCTGTTTATTAAATGTCTTTCCATGGTTATTCAGGCCTTATTCAAAATTGTTATTAAACGTCGAGCTCCAATAGGTTGAATTAGGTTGACAAAGACTTAGATTATCTATAAAGGATTGCCGTTAATATCTTTCACTGCGTGAAAAAAAGACCTTTTAACACCTTTAAGTTTCGGTAAATGGAGACATTGAGGTGTTTGTAAGGCAATGGAAATGTCACCTTTACAAGACCTTTCCAGAACATTTTTGGTGTCCTTTCAAAATTCATCAAAGATCTAAGGTATTGGAAAGGTGACATAAATTATGCCTTCAATCAACCTCAATGGCTTCAGTTACATAACTAAATGTCATTAATGTTCTAATTTCACGCAGTGTTTTGTATGCAAATGAATGAAGTGAATAGTCATGATCAAGTATGGCGTCACTGCATAAAATAATATGAGAATATTTGCAGAATCTAATAATGCCAATGGGAATACCTATAGATATATATGGATTTATTCCTGCAATATGGAATACAGTTTGGCGCCAGAGCCAGTTATGCGGGTGCTATGTTCAGCTTAATAAAAAGAGGGGAATGCTTTACGAGATCATTAAATCATCCGCCCCCTACCTAACCCCATACTCCCTGAATCCCGGTAACCTTCAACAGCTTCGTCCAACACGCGCAGTCCCTCATACCTAAAAGGACTGTATTTCAACAGACGCTCATATCACACTGCTGGCAAATCAATTCTGATTTTTTTTTTTACATAAGATTACTTTTAAATCAGATTATTCTGAAAGCAAAGTTCAACACTGATCCACGCTCACCAAAACCATAGAGATACATGAGATCTTATGCATGTCTATCCTAAAACGTTGAACTGATTCTGATTTTTATCAGTTTCAAAATGCCTAAATACTGTTTCTAAGATATATACTAGTTGTATCCACCCTGACTCTCCGTCACGTCCCCAACTACTAGCCCACCATCGCATGTCTTTAAACTATAAAGTGGCATTATAAGATTACTATGACCAATGTAGAGACAGGGCGGATCCATAGTCAGTTGTCTGGGGGGAGGGGGGGGAAAATCAATCCCCCATATAAAAGTATGAAAATATATAACGTCAGGTTTGTACCAATCTACAAACGTAGATTATCAAAAAAAGAAAGAAAAGGATTCCACTCAGTCTAGGGGACAACCGCCCCTTTTGCCCCCTCCTGGATCAACCACTGAGAGATGATTCTATGGTCAAAGTAGCAGAGCACCCACTCTTATTGTGTGTATGATTACCACCAGGTATAGACCGATTTCTGTGTGAAATAAGTAGCTTTAATTTGTCTGCGCTCCTGAAAACAAAATGTTTGAGAAGTAAATATATATATATATATATATATGTATATGTGTGTGTATGTGTGCGTGTGTGTGTGTGTGTGTGTGTGTGTGTGTGTGTGTGTGTGTGTGTGTGTGTGTGTGTGTGTGTGTGTGTCAATCAGTTATTATTGAAAGGACTGTACTTACCTATGATGTTAGATGAAGACTAAAGCCGAGGTCAAGGGTAATATAATCCAATGGGGTAACCATATAATGTGTAGGCGTAACTCCAAAATGATGGCGTATAGTCAAGCACTTAAATCCTGCCGTAGCACTGCGCATTGTCTGCAAAAGAAGAAAATTGAAAAGATTGGTTAGAAAAATGTAATGATTGCAATGTCATAATATGTTTCTGTGAATATCTAATCTATGTCTGAGAATTCTCAATTACATTTTCCTTGTGACATTTTGTCTTTGTGATAAATTCAAGCACTCATAATGTTATAACCAGATCCCTTTGATTCTTTATAAAACAAAGTTACATGAACAAAATCGGCCCTTTCTTAACTAGCAGACCTATAGGGCTAATGCCAATATGTATATGTTTTCATCCCAAAATCAAAGATTTAAAAAAAACTTGAATGACTGTTTGCTATAGGTAAGCCTGGGAAAGGCATGCAAACCCCATCTTAGACTGTGTGGTAAACCAGGCGAGAAAGGTATTGATTTGGTAAGTGGTTGTTTAGGCCCACTTTTGGTTCTCGAGTCTGGCTGCATCTATCAACATTTTAGTTAGTGTAGCAAATGTGTAGCATATGTGCATATTGTACTGTACACCTAATGTATACATACACATTCTAAAACCAGAAAAAAAACAGTTAACAAGTATGCGTGAATCCTAAGGCTAAATTCGATCCGATGGAACAAACTCAGAGGGTCAGGACATATGATATCATGTGTACGTGCATTCGATTTAAAGACATACAGACATACATATGTTATGTATGTGTATGTGCGGGGGTTATAGCTGCTCGAGCTTTCATTAAACTGACAATCCCGCAAACTATATCATATATCATTTATCACCAGTATGCTGTGACCAATAAAACCTATAGCTAAAAGCATCAATTATTTTGTATACGATGATAAAAAGGGATCCTAATGAAGCCTATATTCCACACACCATTTTTTGCTGCTAATTTTAGAAAGCAGTAGGAATTAAGGTTGAATATAGACATGTTATAATCATATCGGTAAAACCGTTTCACAGTTCTCTTTTAAATGGTATTTATGATGTATGGTTTCATGTGATATTCTCAGTGAAAGTCAAACAAATACAAAATCGGTACATGGGATACAGATCTCTGTAGCTTAAAGAAGTGGTGGAACGTGAGAAGTATAGGGAAATGAACATTTGCTCATGGCACGGTTTGGGTGTGAGCAGTATAGGATCAGGACTTTAAGCCAGGTACACTGAGTTCTTTTTTATCGCACTTCCAGGGAAAGCCAAGGAGTAAGATTACCTTTTCCGCGAACTAGTATTAGCTGTAAGATATTTCTTTATATTTAACTGCTGTGGGAATAGCTTTTAATACAGACCAAAAGTGAAGGTGTTAACCAAGTTGTCATTTGATATGCTGTAGACCTAATTGTCAAATCCATTATGCAACCAATGACATTATCGAAAGGCGTATGAGAAAGGCAAAACATTTCCTCTTCTATAATGACACCAGAGCAGGGCGTTACAGCTTTGCATTAGATAAAAGACATAAGTCTTAAGCCTATATTCAACCTGCCGATTTTGGTGCTGCCGATTTTGTATTTGTTTAATTTTCTCTGAGGATATAACGTCAGACATTACATATCATATATCATTAAAAAAAGAGAATTTAAAGACCTTTCCATTGATGTATGCCATATGTAGGTATTTGACATTAATTTCCACTGCTGATTTTCAAAATCGGGAGGAAAATCGATATGTGCAATACAATCTTTAAGTGAATCATAACATAACTTGAATAATATATTATTAATTTTTTGTACCAGTATTAAGAAATGCAGAATTGCTCCCCATTCCATCGATATGATACCTCACTACTCTAACCTACTACTTTACAAATCAACGTAGCCAAGATTCATCACTGCCTTTCATCACGCATTGACAAAAAAAAACTACCAAAAAAAAGAAATAACCACTTCCGCTTCCTAATAAGACAACTTTCTAATTCAGCTGCGTTTCCTCCTTAATGAGAACGCATTTCTGATTAAAAATCATGTAATTAAGTTCTCAGCATTTCTTCCTCATCTCATCAAGCTTGTGATACTTAAAGAATTGCCAAGTCGGGCGAGATACAACAATTGTTGTGATAGGCAGATATGAGGTGATAAGAGATATGCTGACATATTGCCTTCAATGTATCATCAGATTTAATTAGAAAGTTTCCACACTTATATTCCTTCTTCAGGCAATGCCCTATTGCAGGCCGGATGTTTTTACCATATTTGAATTCCAATAGAGCTTTTTTTCATGACACGCATTCTGTACTGCAAGACTATAATTGCCTCTCGTCCATCTTATGTTTCTACTTTTTTTTATATCGCCACACTGTCAACACTAATAAACCCCTAGCGACGATAACATGTCCTGAAATAAGACGTTTGTCTGTACATACATGAGCTATAGGACATATATACAGAACATTGCAACTCTAAAATAGAATGATTTGCAATCATGTCTTAAAAGATCAGTATCATGTGACGCTTTGTATAGAGGGATAATATGCAAAAGGGAACAGTGTTATGACTGTTAGAAAGATGTTATGTTAGAAACGAAGACTTACAGTTGATGTTAATTATAAGTGATGTTTCAACAGCATCGGGTATCATGAGAGAGCTCAGGTGTTTACTTCTGAGCTCTTGACCCTTTCCTTAGCTGCAGGTCAAAAAGTAAGAACAATGATAATCTCTGGGCACAGTAGACACAGTCACATACGACTATGTTACCATAGTCATGTTTGTATAAGTCATCCTGACTAATGTGACTTCTGACAGAGTCATCAAAGTTAGTCAAATTGTCTAACAATGTCAGGAAGTGACATCATAAGTGACATCATAACTTTCAGTATTGATGTTTTAGGCCATTTTGACAACTTATGTTACATTTCTTGATCCAAGTTATTTCTACGTAGAGCATGTATGATAGAAATACAAGAACAATAATTCTACTTCTGTCATATAATAGATGTAGGAATTGTCAGAGGGTGGATAGGTCATGCCTAAACCTTGGTATAAAGCATTACATTATTTCATGGTTAGAAATTCAACAGGGCAGTAAAGACGTGTTTTGGTGTGCAACAGCCAGTAGGCCCTATCCACCCGACATTTTGCTACTTTTTGTATGTTAAGCCCCCTGGTTCAGTAGGTACTTTGTATGCTGTCAGTGCTTATGGTGTCTGACCCCCAGACATCCAGTTAGTCCGGGGTATGCACAGAAAAGCCCCATGTCCACTTGTCTGAATCGGCTCATGAATCGTTTGGTGATTAGTATAATTTCTACTTATATTAAGCTAGATTTGGACCGATTCACATCAAATATTTGCCTTGGAACGATACATGCTGATGGGCGATCACATAAATCTAAATCGGTGGGTCGCAATTATTGTGGTTGGTATGGAGGGTTAGAGTATGGTCAGTAGTCAACGTGCGCTTTGTGAAATGCTAAGAATAGTATGAAAACAGATCTGCATTATAATCTTTATATTTGGGAATAAGAGCAAGCATTTTACCTTCGATTCTCAAATATGATACATGTTGGGTTGAAAAGATGTAGTTTCAATTTTGATTGTAGCTGTATTGCAATTCTCTGTCCTATATAAAATGATATCTATAATCTTAGTGGTTTAGAACTTATTCAGATTGATTGTTCTAAATTCAGATAAATAGCTCAAGGTAGGACTTATGACTAAACCTCATCCAACATGTATGTAATGACTACTATATCATTGATATTGTGAATATTGGCTTGATATAATGTACCGAATATTACTGTAAAGAAAAGATTGAATATAACTTCTAATTTCTCGGAGCAGCAACTGATAGTATAAATTCCGATCTTTCCGATCCTATGTTGATTTGCATAATCATAAGCAAATTGTTGTGACAGCAAAATATTAAAGCAATCGTTGTTCAAAATAGGCAACACTAAATTTAAACCTTTTAAATGCTTCTGTTTCTTCTTTACCATCAAACAGCAATAGGCCCAACCTATAACAACAACGTCACTGTTGCGATTCCTCTTTGTGCTTGTTCATTCAAGTACAGAAGCAATTTTCCTATGAGTTATAGTGGGATTACAAGCTGAAAATACTCATAAATATTCTGGTTTTACATTGGCATCTCTATAATCATTATATGAACGTTACACTAGAGATGAACATTAAATTATGTAGAGCAGGGGAAGAATCCAGGGGGTTCAGGGGGTCCTGACCCTCCCCCCCCCTCCCCTGCTTTGGTGGATACTTGATAAAAAAAAAAAGATGTGGGTGCCAAAGGGTAATGTTCTAATACTTAAGTGCCATTCCCACTAAACGACTTTGGCAGTGACAGGCGACGGTGACCTTTACAGTCGGTGCTAAAATCGTCCGATTCCTTTGATTGCCTGTAGGTACACCATACTGAAATGTGTGTGTTTGATATGAGTCGGTGCTAAAATCGGACAACTCTTCTATTAGCATTGGCCGATTTTAGTGCCGATTCGTTGGCCGACTCTGTAAAAATTGCTTGTGTCCTAGAGGGTACCCAATAGGACACTTTTACACAGTCGGCCGACGAGTCAGTGTTAAAATCGGCCAATTTTAAGGGTAGAATCGGCCGAGTGGTTATGGGGCTTTAGCCTTTTTGCCCACCCCCCTACTTCCGAGACCCTAAATCTGCGCGACCCTAACCCTAGGAGAAAGCACGTGGACGGCCTGGTAGACTTAGTATGTATGGGTGATAATACAGTTAATGGGAGGTCACCAGGACCACCCAGGCTCCACGGAAACAGGGGGCAGGCCTTGGCCAACAAAGTAGGGCTACCTCTACATTCTGTGAGCAGGTTTAACATTACCTACACTACTCTATAGCCACCTACGCCAGCTATATTTTGGATGGCCAACGATTCGTCAAAAGTTCATGTAAAGCGCACCATTTATTGCAGAGATGCGCCTTCTGTTACTAAAAGTTTATATCTAAAGTCATCCGAACACTCCCATCACCCCATAATCACCTCAATAGATCCCATATCGTCATCCACCAACCCTCACCAACTCCACCTCAACTCCTACACCTCCTACAGGCAGCAATTTCACTCTAATTCCTAATGAATTCTTAACCCTCTATTTAGTTATTCAACATTTTCTTACTTATTATTTGTCAATGCATAATTATTATGAGTAAGAAGAATACAGAAATCACCAAGCAACCATACGGATCTGCTTAATGGTAAGATACATGGATCATCATTAGTATTAGGCACTGAGAAGGAACACCAAACCCAACACAGTCCTCCACAACTACATCCCAACTGCCACAATACAATCCTTTACTTGAGACCTAGGTTGAGGGTCCATGAAGCCCCGACATCACTTGATTGGGT
Source organism: Lepidonotus clava (assembly GCA_936440205.1). NCBI lineage: Eukaryota > Metazoa > Annelida > Polychaeta > Phyllodocida > Polynoidae > Lepidonotus > Lepidonotus clava. The sequence continues at coordinate 16,807,266 of OW387138.1, forward strand.
TGTCCCATTCCTCATTTACTCGGAGCCTTGTTAACATACAGGCTAGTCATTTACACATGCACATCTGACAATTTTTTCCCGTTTATGTGGCATAAGTTAACACCACCAATGTGGGATTTATGATGGGGCGGGTGGGGTGGGGGGACAGGACCTCTAGGACCTCCTCTCCATAGATCCTTCCCTACCGCACCATGTAACATCAACCCCCCACACAGCTTTGATCAACCTCACAACCCCATCCTTCCCATTCCACCAACCCTCACCCCTTGTCCCTGCCCCTATCCCTTAACTCTTAGCCAACCTTCACAACCAACCCCAACCCATGCACACACAAGTCAACCCATAATCTCTCCATACCCCACCCCAACCAAAACCCTTCCCCCACCCCAACCAAACAACCAAACCAGGGGCAAATACAGGATTTTCGAAAGGGGGGGTCAGCGTAAAGGCTAAGTACTAAAATGGTGTGCATCCGTACATACGCATGCAACATTTTCCCCTCTTTTGGTAGTTTAGAGGTCCAGCAAAAAAAAAAGGGGGGGGGGGCAGTCAGGACCCCCTGGAACCCCCCCCCCCCCCCCACCCCCTAGATCCGCCCCTGCAAACCCTCATCAGTCGGTAGGTGTCGCTACCCGCGCTGCATAGAAACAACTTCAACGACGCATGCGCGAGTCAACTGCGGAATTATTCATGTTCCAGGGCCGAGGATACATGGTGCCAGCTCCACTGCCAATGCTGGTTCCAGGGCCGGTCGTACCCCTATCACGTGGGGTGGTGGGAGGGCGCAGCCTTCCTTTTTGATTAACGGTACCCTCAGCATTCAATCAGCACTCTCCTCTCCCTCTTCTTAGTCTCCCAAACGGTCATGTTGGGACTGTAGATTACCCCCTCTCAGAGACCCTGCTGGCAATTTACAGTCATCCTGACAATTTGTTATCTGTCTGCATTTGCAATTATGCATTGCATTGGGTGTTCCTTCCACCCGCCTAATACTAATGGTGATCCGCGTATCTTATTGTATTAAGTGGAGCATTATGGTTGCGTGTTTAAATCTGCATTCTTCGTCTTTCTCATAATAGGCATTGACAAAATGATAAGTACAAAAGCATTGAATAACTAATAGAAGATAAGGTTGTTTTAAATCGAAGAATCGGACATACTATAAATGTATGTACAATTACTTGGAAGAGACAATAACTTGTTAGGAATATCCCTCAAATTCCATTAGCAAAATACATAAGGAACCCACAGATTATCCATCAGCCCTGGAGCCTGAAGAAGAAAAGGACTTGGCGTGAAATAACCATGTTTTAAAAAAATCTTACATTTTAACATAGACTCTCCCTCTTCTTAGTCTCCCAAACGGCCATGTTGAGACTGTAGATTACTCCTCTCAGAGACTCTGCTGGCAACTTACAGTCAGCCTGACAATTTGTTATCTGTCTGCATTTGGTGTTCCTTCCAGCCGCCTAATACTAATGGTGATCCGCATATCTTATTGTATTAGGTGGATCAGTATGGTTGCGTGTTTAAATCTACATTCTTCTTCTTTCTCATAATAAGCATGGAATAATGATAAGTAGAAAAGCATTGAATAACTAATAGAAGATAAAGAATTTTTCAGAAAATATCTTAGATATTGACTTACTATAAATGTATGCATGATTCATTGGAAGAGACAATAACTTATTGGGAATATCCCTAAAATTCCATTAGCAGAATACATAAGGAACCCACAGGTTATCTATCAGCCCTTTCATGTAATGGATGGGATGTGTGGTGGTTGGGTATATTAGGCCATTTTTAATTGTACTGCTGATTTTTGATTAACGGTACCCTCAGCATTCAATCAGCGCACTCTCCTCTCCCTCTTCTTAGTCTCCCAAACGGTCATGTTGTGACCGTAGATTACCTCGTCTCAGAGACCCTGCTGGCAATTTACAGTCATCCTGACAATTTGTTATCTGTCTGCATTTGCAATTATGCATTGCATTGGGTGTTCCTTCCAGCCGCCTAATACTAATGGTGATCCGCATATCTTATTGTATTAAGTGGATGAGTATGGTTGCGTGTTTAATTCTGCATTCTTCTTCTTTCTTTCTCATAACAGGCAAGGACTGTTGATAAGTAGAAAAGCATTGAATAACTAATAGAAGATAAAGGTTTTTTTTTTCAGAAAATATCTTAGATTTGGATTTGCTATAAATGTATGTATAATTAATTGGAAGAGCCGATAACTTGTTGGGAATATCCCTCAAATTCCATTACATAAGCAGAATACATAAGGAACCCACATGTTATCCATCAGCCCTGGAGCCTGAAGAATAAAAGGCCTTGGTTTGAAATGGTTTCAGGTCATTTCTTTTCAAAGTTTTATGTTATTGCTGGGATGCGTGGTGGTTGAGCGTATTAGGCCATTTTTAATTACATACGCATTGCTGGAGAAAGGTTGATAATGAAATTGCTTATATTCACCCGTGGAGAATTAGAAAAAAAGACATGTTCCAAGTGATGCTTATCAACCAATTTACATCCATATCAGGTAAGCAAACAAAAGGTTGACAATGCTTTCACAACGATGAAATCACCACCACATCGTTGTAACTATTTAATTTTCAGATTTGGATATTTTACATGAAATAAAGAAGACACAGTTTGTCTGATATATTCAACTGTACTTCAATTTCAGCCCTTGGCGTATCAGCCGAGGGCCATTCTCACCAGCTGTAAATGTATCTGACCTCAATCCCCACGATAGAGACTTCTTAAGACCAGACCGGCCCTGGGCAAATTGGTAAGGTAAGTCTGAGTAAGATCACCAATACTACTGCTCTAGATATATAGATCTAGTATCTTGTACATGATTTATCATTAGGGTAAAAGGTTAAGATATTGCAGACTATGATAAAGTTTGATTAAACAACAACATATTAACAAAGTATGAATATTTCTTTGATGGACAACAATAGGATACAAGTTCATATTGGAAGGATGTTCCATCTGTATAACGCCTATACTTCCCCATCCCTAACCTTTAACCATTTTACGCCTGTAAATGTGAGACAATATCTATGTATAATAAAAAGGTGTTCAGATGTATGTTCTCCTGCCACACAAATGTAAAGCAGGTCCTATCTATCTATATATATGCGTGTGCCATACACAGCAATGGGGGACACCTAGCATTGCATGCTACTGTACCAAGTCTTTTACTGGGACATAAAAGTGCTGCCTCATCAAACATACATGACAAGATGGAGGTGGCCACCTCATTCCTCCTGCCCCACAGTATGTGGCACCCTGGAGGACAGGAGAGAGCCATACTAATACTGTGTGGCCATTTTAGAAACAAATCCATTCAGGATTCACTGCATTGTTTTGAAACTCTCTGATAGAATATCAGTATAGTTGTTTCTAAGTGCTGTGTCAAAATAAGTATAGTTAGGAAAATATCCATTCATATTTGTATAAAGGTTTACTGCATTCTGTTGAAAGTTTATGAAAGAATATCAGTATAGTTGTTTCTAAATGCTGTGTTAAAATAATTACAGTTAGGAGAAGATCCATTTATATTTGTTTAAAAAAAACTAACGTTTATGGTTGAAAATCAGTGTAAGGTTGTTTCTATAGATAGTGTCAATCAAACCTTGCAAATCTCTAAAACAAGTCTATTATGCCATTTCCCATAGACAGATATAATGCTGAAGTCTATAGCTTGAATCACAATGTGCAACCCTTCGTTGCCTTGTAACATAATATATTAATAGACTGGCTAAGCTATTACTATGAAATCATTTGAATCAAATTCATACAGTCAGTATGTTTAGTAGCACCAGAAACAGTAGCCTAATAAACCGTCTCTTGTAGAACTTGATGAAACAGAAAACAGCAGCTGTAGCATATTCCTAACACTTCATTCATGGAACATAAATTGGGCTGTATATAATTATTTTGTGCAACCTCATATCAAAGATGAACTAGACATATTGTGGAATGGACTTATTTGCTACATACATAGACCCTAGCCTGATGACCTGTTATAACTTCAGAAACGTACTAGTCATTCATTAGTATGAAGTCTGACAATATCATTGTTTGATTTCAACTTAACATTTCAACAAAATAAGCTATACTTGTGGCCCTAAATGTAGTAACTCAAGTTACGAGTAAATCAGCCAATAACTATTAATTCTCTATCTCTAAAATTGAATGGTCTTGGTCTCATTGTTCCTGTAGAATTAAATGACCTATCAATATTCAGCATTAGTTACAACAGACTTCAGAGGTGCCTATAAGGTTTCTGAAAAATATAGGACACATATATCTTGATCATCAAGAAGAATATTGAGACATCAATGTGCTGGATAAAGAGATGAATAAAGGGTCTTGCACCATGGCCAGTCTATAGCATTAAAGTTCCCTAAAATTTTAGGTCAAAAATAAGAGACTGCCGATAGAATTTATTTTTTCATTTTCCTTTTCTAGAGTATCTTGGCATTCTTATTCTAGAAAAAGGGTATTCCCATCGTTTTTCAATTTCTCATATTTTTCATTTTTAGTTATGGACTTCAAAATTTTTGTAATGATGTACGTTCAGAACCAAGGTTGTCAATCTTATCATTAAAGTGCTAGAATATTCACAAAGTATCAACAATTTTCTTTTTTATTAGCTATTTATGCATTTTCATATGTTTTCCAATCATATGAAACAATAATCTCAATAAAAAGAATTATTCTTTTACTTGAAATTGCACTTTGATTTGTCAATCATTTTTAAAACTTAGCATTTTTCAAAGTTTTGGGTCAAATTTTGGCTTAACATAGCATTAAATTAGTTAAATGTATAGAAATTTGCAGTATAGCCATGTATTAAATTCTTTTACATGATGTCCAAATGACTAAAAGGAAAGTCTACTGACTGAATGTATATTCTAAGTGTTGTGTGGTTAAGTATAAAAAAAAACTTGGTTCTGAACGTACATATCTTGGTTCTGAACGTACATACCTTGGTTCTGAACGTACATGCATATCTTGGTTGAAGTTATATATCCTAGTTTTATCTGACTTTTAAAGGGATACTTTCGTACCAATTTATTAATTTATATTCATGGACATGCTATAGACTCAATGAAAACATTGTACAGTGTAAAATAGGAATGTGGCATGCATATAGAACTTGCATCTTTAAAAAATTATAAATGTAGCTCAGAACCAAGATATGTACGTTCAGAACCAAGCTATGTACGTTCAGAACCAAGGTTATTCCATGTATGGGTCCATTAGATAACAAAGACAAGGTAAGATATGAATATAAACAAGGAGGCACCGTATACCTTAACCAAAAAAGATAGAGAAATGTTTCAAAAAACAAAGCAATATCCGTAAGAGTTTTGCATAAAAAAGGCTTGGTTCTGAACGTCCATACCTTGGTTCTGAACGTCCATACCTTGGTTCTGAACGTACATACCTTGGTTCTGAACGTACATACCTTGGTTCTGAACGTACATTTGGTGGTAACATTTTGGATAAGTTATGTGGATCTTGAGATTCTTTTTTTATGAGTACTTGAACATATTTGAATTGAAAGATCCCAGAACCATAGAAATATATCTTTAGAATTTTCCTTTATGCATTGAATATTCACAAAATGTAAATGTACGTTCAGAACCAAGCTTTGTACGTTCAGAACCAAGCTTTGTACGTTCAGAACCAAGCTTTGTACGTTCAGAACCAAGCTTTGTACGTTCAGAACCAAGCTTTGTACGTTCAGAACCAAGCTTTGTACGTTCAGAACCAAGGTTTCCATCAATGAAAGTGGCATATAAAGATAGAAAATGAATATCATGTGGAATCATGTGATAAGGAATATCATTTCTGGATGGCTTGCAAAGGAAAACATTCAGAGTTACATCTTAGATCATCTCTGAGAATAGAGAGAGAAAAAAGCTTGGTTCTGAACGTACATATATGTACGTTCAGAACCAAGCTTTGTACGTTCAGAACCAAGCTTTTTCCTTTAATTTCCACTATTTATATGGGAATAATCTGGTGTATGATGACATAATACCCTCCGGTAGGATTTTTCTTACATCTCCAAATAAGCATGAACAAATATATGCATATTTTATGTGAAAATAACTTTAAAATGTTAAAACCTTGGTTCTGAACGTACATTTTAACTTTTTTGGCATGCCCAATAAAAATAAACAAAGTTTTATTTTTAGTATACTTCTTTTATTCCTATGATTTTCACTTAAGGCTGAATGATACATTATAATGGTACTTTTCATGCTAGTAGCTCAAAATTCATATAATCCTATTTCATATGTATTTTTTTATTCTTCAAAGCTTGGTTCTGAACGTACATTTGTGAATTCTAAAAAACTAAGAACTTCAATAAAAATCAGAAAATCATTAAATTGGGGTAAAATTTTGTTTTATTCAGTTTGCCTCAACTCAAACTACCTCTCAAACAAATATTATAGTTCAAAAACTAAAATTCTGGTGTTTATTGAAAAAAATGAGATGAAAAAAACTCTTACCTCTCAATTTTTGACTATTTCCTTCAATTTAGGGTTAAATTTCTAAAAATCTGAAAAAATTGATTAACTTTAATATTGATTTTCTCAAATTTATAAGTCTTTTCAGCATGTTGAGGCTAAGATATATGAAAGTTTAAACTAATTTAAGGTTCCACAGTCATCTGAAGAAAAAAAACACTGATTTTGCCAATTGAGGAAATTTCTGGAGAGTGACCCTTAATTTCACCTTGAAAGATAAAGTGTTGAGCTAACACAATATTTTGGATGATTTCCACAGACTACCCAGACTCATACAATGAGGCCATCCTTATACATATACTTTGTCAAGGCCTGTATGTGATGATCCATCCCAATTTCCACCCTGTGGAGCACTCTGCATGGTATAGAGTGATAGATACTGCATAATTCCAGACCATGGTGATGGCATAACAGTAGCCGTCTGTCAACTCTCTCCCGAACCATCCTGCTAATTATGTGCCTCTGCCACTACCTACCTATCTGTCTGATGCATGTTTAATGCATGAGTGGCATGTGGCGAATTGAGATCTCAAATACAATTATTTCCTGGAGGCGCAAAAGGCGGTGATATACAATGCGATTATGGCCCAATTTTGAACCAATTTTGGGAATCGGTTCAACAAAATTTAATTTTTCAGTAAATTATGTAATGCATATATCAACCATTGGTCAATTTGTAAAACATTAAGAACATTTTAGCCTGATAATATGTTTTCTACATGAATGGAAAATCCAGGGGAGGAAAACCTTTTGGAGCTTAGTTGCATTAACCTTGTCTTAACTTTGTAAGCTTAGATTCTTATATTTCTGAAGATGTAAGGTAAGAATCCTGATTATCATCTTAGTTTTCAAGTAAATTTGAACTATACGTTCAGTAAAGAAAAGGCATTCCTAATTATGAAAAAATCAGCTCTTTATATTTTCTGTAACGCCTTATTAATCCAGAATACGGCCCAGTTTGTCTTATTTCCATATTTTTCAAGATTGATCATCACTGGTATTAAAGGGCGCTCAAGGTATCAAATGAACACCAATTTGATTCCCATTCTGGGTCAGAACAGAAATAATTGTTCATTTACCTTGGTGTGAATTTCAATTGTCTGTTTTAATCACATGATACCAATGGGTCAGAGGCCACCTGAGGACGACCCAAAAGGATCCTTCTTTATTTCATTCCCAAAACAAGACTCCGAATAGGATGACAACCATTGAAATGAAGGGTGGCATACGTACTTCCTGTTAATGCCCCCATTGATGTGTTTCTGTTTAATCTAAGACAACATGATCTGTGTTAGAAATGAAGGTCCACTAGGTAAACCCTTACTTACAAGGTTATTGACTTAGAATTCAGAGGTCTTTGATGATGATGATTGTTGGAGCTTATTGTCCATTCAGCAATTTTTCAGCTATATCAGGACCAACTCAAGCTTTTTAGATCGTACAAAGTACTGTTATCGAATCTATGGGGGTGAGAATGACAGCAAGTTAAGGTAGTCTAACAGACAAAACCAGGAACCAAACCCAGGCCAGCCGTATGCAATGCCAACAAGCTAACCACTAGACTAAACCATTCTCCCTTCAGAGGCCTTTAATAGAAAGAGAGATTTGTAAAAGGGAATTCCTTAATGTCTCCCTTTAAGTGTCCTGAGGTCTATTCCACTGATTTAATGCTGACGTTTACGTTATTCAGTAACGTCTTAGGTCATTTGTCCAACTTAATTTACTTTGGGCTCTGCTTGCCTTTTCTCGCCTAATTTTTTCCTCTCTAACCTACATTAATTTGTATTTTACTTCTCCACCAGCTCCAACCATGAAAATTATTTGTTCGATGAAACATTGCAAAATCACTATTATAATGTTAAAACATGTGGCTGAAATATCAAATAACTTACCGCTTTAACGTTAGAATTGCGAGTTGAATTAAGTATGTAATTTCAAGGAGCAGAGGAAAGATTTGTAAATTTGTATTGTGAAATAAAGTGAGCGCTGCTCTTTCTTGAAAGAAAGTATCTGATTTCAACATTTCATGCTGAAAAGTAGGCCTTTTTAATTGTTTTAATGTGGTGGATGTACACCCCCAGAAATTTGTAAAAATCCTCTTCCGTTGGTTCATTATCTATTGATAATGTTTTGACTGTGTTTGAAAACTCCCCAGCCAAGTCTTCTCAACCTAAAGTGACACAACAAGAGCTTAATATCTCCTCTCTCCAAATGTGCCTTCACTCTCAGAAGTATGCTCCATTAGCAGATTAGCACATGTACATACGGCCGATTTCCCGGGATAGTCTTACACTATACATTCAAATTTACAGTTTTCCATAATCCCTACAAATGATTATGTTGTATACATTCTTTGTTAAGGTCATATTGCAATATGTGTAAATTTACGATGGTAGGCCTACATTTACCCAAGACGAGTTAAATAACAGATATCAGTATACACAGCCTTAAGCTTTAGGATATCCGCCCTACAACAATTACTCTACGCCTACTGTCGGTCCCTACAGTGAGCCTAAAACTCCCGACAACTGTATTAAAGGTACTTTTTTTTTTATTATTTCAACAATTTATACAGTTGACACACCTCAACGCTAAGCGCTGCTTTTCTGGATGTACACTGTTTCTATCCTGTTACAATCAATCACAGTTGAAATGGCGCCTTCAGGCCATGACCGGTTTGACATAATTTCTCTTATAATATAATTATAATTTACATAGTAACATCAAAGAAAGAGCAATTGGATAACAAATAATAAGGGAAGAAGAAAATAATGGGGGGGGGGGGGGTAGGGGGGTACATAAGGAGGATGAGAGCGGTCGAACTTCATAGTCTATTAGAGCATATCAGGATATATCGGTATGTTCTTTAAATCGGAATTTAAATTCCTTGTAAGTGTTAGAGTTTTGGATCTCCTTTGGCAGATTGTTCCAAAGGTCTGATCCATAATACATCGGACATACAACACTTTTGGTCAATAATACATCAGGTATTTTCAATACTGTTTTATCAAACTGTCTGGTTCTAATCTCTCTATTATCAACATATTCCTCTAACGAAGAGCGTCTATACATTAGGCCAGCTGCATGAAGATTACATCGCTGGACCAAGGTACCACCACCCAATTTCTGTAACATAGCATCAGTTGACAGCTCCTGGCCATAATATACTATACGTAAGAACCTATGATACATTGATTGTAGCTTATGTTGCTTATCCTTAGGCAGTAATAAATAAGTGAAGTCATTATAGTCAAACAGTGGTTGAATAGTGGCTTTGAATAGTGTTATACCCGCATCCGTGCTCACCAGATACCTAATTTTGCTTAAGGTGGTCAATTTATCTGACAACACGCCCATCAGTTTATTATATTGTGCTATTAGGTTCAATTTAGAATCTAGTACAGTACCCAAGTACTTATATTCTTCAGTGAATTTGATCGAACTCTAACCAAGTTTAAAATAAAACTGTTGAACATCGAGTTTCTTTCGATAATGGAAGTGTACACACTCAGTTTTACCTGAGTTTAGGGTAATCTGGTTACGTTTACACCATTCGTTGATGTGATTTAAATCATTCTGTAACTTGAATGTGATATCATTAATTTCAACATCAGACAAATACACCATTGTATCATCAGCAAATAGAAGCGTATTGCAATATTCTACATCCACTGGTAAGTCGTTAATATGTATTAGGAACAGAGTTGGACCCAAGGTCGATCCCTGGGGTACACCAGTTAAAATAGGATTTGGGGCTGAACACTTTCTGTCATATAAAGTACGCTGGGTTCTATTTGTTAAATAATTCTTGATTAACTCAACAGTAGTCTGTGACAAGCCACTATGTTCCAATTTTAGCAACAGAATATCATGGTTTATGGTATCGAACGCTTTTTTTATGTCTAAAAATACACAGAGAGTAATATTTCCCTTGTCCAAGCCCAACATAACATCATCCAGTAATTTAACAACTACACTAGTAGTAGAATGGTTTTCCTAAAACCATGTTGTTCCTTTACAAAATAGTATGAATTTTCATAAAAACTCTTAATTTGGTCATGCATCAGTTGTTCCATAAGCTTACCGACTATTGGTAATATGGATACTTGGGTGTGCTCAGCATGCAGTCTCCGATTTTTATTGACCAGCAATATCTTTTAGATATTATTTTTCAATGCTTCTATCTACAGAGACTGAAATTTCTATCTTTTAGTGTCTGAGAAAAAGGCTATATCCTGGAAAAGATAATCACCCTTTACCATTGGTTTCCATAAGAATATGTGTACAATAGGAAAAATATATACCATAGCTGTGCCACCAAACATCTGTATATAACTAGTAAAAGCAACCATACAAACATTAGGAGTAAATCAACAACATTAAATCTTACTGTTTGTGAGATTTGTTGAAATAGCATTAAAATAGTTTCCAAAAGAATATTCTTAGTGCTTAATACTCCTCCCAGATGGCACACTTTTAAAACAAAATTCTACACTACATTCTTTTTTGTTTGGAAACAATTTTATACTGGGCAGTTTTCAGAATACATTACTGGTTTCCTGCTTCCTCAAAAAAAACTATTCCAAAATAACTCTTATCTAAAAAGATAGCAAAAGACGTATACTTATGTGCAATCATTACTATGATAACAAGATTTTACTATTTTGATCTCGGCGCCTGTAATATGACTGGAATAATTGGGAATCCATTGACGTACAACCGAGATGCATTTTGTTCGTGAAACTCCTTCCAGCTCTAATCCAGTTTTTCGTGTAAATTCTCCCTTTCCTTTCCACAGGCTTACCCCCTTACCCAAATCACATTTCCCACCCCCTCTATTCCTTCATCTCACCAATATCCTACAGTAGTATAGGATCAATAGCTTTAAAAGCCTTCCCCATTCAGCTAGCAATCTCTCTGTTGTCATCGTAGCGCCCTGTCTTCATCGCAGAGTGGGGCCCACATTGATTCAGTCCCTACAATAAAGAGGCTTCAGTCCCTACAATAACGGGTCTTCCCAACGTGTTATTGTAGTGCTCAATAGTGTATTTCCCCCACCAGCCTATCTCATCAGTGCTAAATGCAATCTCTTATCGACTGGCGGACAATCCTGGAAAATCTCCGGAATGTCCAGAGCCCCTTGAACTACGTTTCCCAGCCTTATCGTACCTCCTTGAGCGTATCCAGGGGGTTAGGGGGTTGGGGGGTTGGGGAAAGGGTGAAGATAAGTCTGAGGGCTTATAAATTCCCCGTGGTAGGAACTTTTTCTCAGCAAATTCCATTCCTTGCCAATGTTATGGCTTTGCATTCTGTTTTTATTGGGTCCAGTTTTTAATCTTGACGTATCTATTATTAGGTGTAATTTATTTGTGTTTTACAACGTGACATTCAACGAAGTGTGACCGTTTAATATAAACACTTCAATGTCCGATAGATATGTTCTTTGGTTAAATTGTCTTTCACAACATCTTTAATCTCAAATAAGAGTACCTTGATATAAACATGTTTTGTAATGTAAATCCTATTGAATGGTAAACTAAGGATTTATGAATGTTCCGTTTGCACGTTATCAAACTTTTAATACTCATGCATTTAGTTACTAGTTGTATTTAGAGGATCATTTTTCTTCAAACTTTGTCGAAAATCGCTCCGTAATCGTGGATCATAGACCCAACACTATAACGCCATTACGGTCTTTCAACAACACAGACACTCACACACACACAGGCACACATATTAAACACCCCATCCACATCTCCGCAAAAAAAACCCACAAAGTCAAACACACCCTCACAACCAAACCCAACCTCTCAACCCACAACCCACATTGAAATTCCAAAAATACCAAACAAAGGCAGAACTTTCCTTTCCACAAAGTTAATTATGTCAAATTTGAAACTTTGAGACTTTCTCAGAGAGCCCAATAAGAGGATTCAAAGAGAGTCAACTAGTCTTTTGAAGGTGCTTCATTGTCACAGTAACAGCATAATGAGTGGCCAGCCTGCAAAACGCAATCATAATCCTCTTTGCTGCAGGGAGATTGCCTGGTGTTTTTCCGCTGGAAAATCCGCCGATTTAAACATGATTTACTCCTTAGTCAAAAGGTCCCCTGCCCGGCTTCCAATGGTGAGGACCAGGGTAATAGTCTTAATGAGGTTCTTGTCGATACTGCCAGTGGGGAAAGGTTAAGGGTGGGGCGGCGCCAGGGAGATTGGAGTAGGCGAAAACTAGGTAGAAATCGAGTAGGGGGCCCCCATCGGGCCTATTAGACCCTGGAGGAGTAAGCTATGGGGGTATCTGTAGGTAAAGATGTCTGGGATTGCGTTATATAGGAGATGGGCTGAAGTGGTAAGAATTGGAGATGCCAAGAGCAAATATCATGTTATCAATGTGCCAAGTTAAGAAGCTTAAGATTAGCTGCTAAAGGGTTCCTTGCACATAAATTTTCAAATGGCTATTTTTCCTTTAATTAATTTCTGTTGGTTATTCTAAAAATATTTCCAAAGAAAGATTTTTGGAAAATCTTGAAGTATTAGTAAATAATAAAGGAAAGAAAATATAATTTGGGAATTCACTAACTTCTGGGGTTTTCAGTACTCCCCTTGCTACGTAATAATGATGGGAATTCCCCAAGAAATAATTTGGGAATTCCAGGTTAATGAAGGATTTCAGATAGCTAAATGTAACAATAGAAAATAACCTATATGTGGCTCAAAATAAACAGTTTATGCTAAAACTAAATTTCCTTTCTATAGATCTTTGGGAATCGGGATTCCTTTTTATGGCAAACAGAGGATTCCAATTAGTCACAGTGTGACATCACAAATCTGGGGAAATCCCTTGAAAACAGATCAAAATAGTCAGATCTTTTAAGGTTTACAGGCCTGTAGTTCTTGATCCATATTCCATGGTCAAAGAATTTCTTTGGGAAATATTCATCCTGTAACTATGTGCAAGGTTTCCTTTAAGTACAATATTAGGGAGTATGGTTCGAACTACAGCAAACTTTGTTCTTCAAATTAGGAGCCTATCGTAAAGAATGTATGCACCGGGGGGGGATGGGGTGTCAGACATCTTTTCAAATATATATATTCTTTCCTGTATAAATCCAATGCCTACTTTTTACCCAAGATGGTTGAATGAGGGTGTTTGATTTTCTTTTGAATATTCGTATCAATTACATGAAAAGCCACTAATAATAACAAACTTCCAGGGTCACTTTCTTTCCAATTCAATTTTAAACCGTTCTTCTTCTGATGACACCAAAGCTTGCTTCACAATGGGCAGTTTAAAGCGTTTCATTGTTAAATATTATTTGCTTATTTTATTGCAGGTCGGGGTTGTGCCCTGGGAAATGCCCCTTTGTGTGCTCAATTTTTCATTCTTTTGTTTTTACTTTTTCAATTTCTATTTCTGATCTCCAGAACAAAGAGACTCATGATCGAACCTTTGGTGCGCATATATTTTCCAATAGAATTGTTATAATGACTTTTAGAAATCAATGCATCTTGAATCAGTCAGTCGAAGAATTCTTAGAGACATTTATGAAATATGTGAATTAACCTTAAGGTTCTGACGAATAGCTAAAATTATTATTGTTGCATCTGAAATTAGCTATAGGTAAAGGATTAATGTTACATCTTAAACTCAGAGTTCAGTGAATTAAAGTGTCATGTTAACTAAACATAGGCCTGACAGTAGACAAGAGACACACCATATATACTGGAGTTACGTTTCCCCATAGTCAGAGCATTATGCTATTCCTGCTGTGCAAAAATAGGAAAGTTACAGCCATATAGAATGCCTTGAGGTTCCACTTGGGACGTTAAACAGACACTAATGGCTTTTTACTGTACCTCTGGGAGTATGGGCCCACATAGGCTCCAAGCTGGGGAAGATAAATGAATTTGAAAAGAAAATAGATGTAAAATGCACCACATGTGGGCATGTGGCACTGGTAAAGGGAAATGTAACAATTCATTGACTGTGACCAGTGTCTGAAGATGAAAGTTAAGGTTGGTTGGCTGTTAGGGGCTGGAGCTCAGATTACGTATGTATAGTCTTAAGGTAGTATTGCACCAAGCTTTGGGAAAATCCATGTATGAATTAGAAATTAGATTGGTTCAACCTACACTGGTTATTTGCGTTTTCTGTGAATTCCAATGCTTCAAAGTACATTTCTCTAAATCAATTTAATATTTATTTCAAGGAATTTAGGGAAATCCCTAGGGAAATCTAGGGAAATTCTAGGGAAATCCAGCAATTCATGAATGCAACCTGCGGGGTCTAAAGGGTTAAACAGATTAAAACATGTTAACAGAGATTCTCTAGCAATATATTCACTAATGACTAAAGATATATTTAACAAGAAACAAACGATATATTTTAAGGTTTTCAAACACTTTACTACGTAAAGAAGAGTCGCCTGTTTATGCGCACTGTAGTACTAAGGCCAAATTTAGACTTCCCCTTAATAAAATTATCCCTACCCCTGCAGCTTCCAGAGGTTTTGTCACATTGCCAGGCCTGCTGGAGTAAAATATAATCATACATAGGCCGGTTGGCCTTTACAAAGAGGGAATGACATGCCAACTCTGATTATCTTTGAGAAGTAGTTACATCATTCTGCATGGGGCCACTATTGGCATATTAGTTGGAAAGGCAAGGAGGTGGAATCCACTTAAAACCCTTTAGACCTCTTGGGTAGGTATGTGAATGGCTTTCTTCCAAAAAATACCAATTTTCAATTGCAATAATCCAAAGCAGGTTTTCTCTGTCAAACTGTTGTCAACTTTATTAAGACATGAAAAAGAATCAGGGTTTTCTTTAAAGAGTGGCCATTTCATTAGCTTTCATTTAGTGCGAAGGGTGTATTTAATGTCTAAAAGCTGATTCCTCTTGATGGTGTTTGTTTTACAAACAGTCTGAAAACATCTGAATGTATCAAAAGACACCATCAATCAATAACCCTACTCAGAACTTACAGATAGGGAATCTATTCATTGGAATTATCAGCATGAGTGAGTCCTGCAATTCAAAAAGTGGAAATTCTTTAAGGGGAATGTGGGAGGGGAGCAGGAACCCCTGGATCCTTGGTGGCTTCTCCTGGATCTTCCCCTGATCAGCCCTCAAGCCAGAGAGGTTTATTGTTAATGAAATGAGATTTTAGGTTAATTAAATTCTGTTCCAAAAAATCTTATAAACACACTATAATACTCTACTTGTATGGTTTTGACCCAAATCATGCCACAGTATTAAGAAATAGATTACTTTAATGGAATTTTTGGTACATTTTGCATGAATTGTGGAAATATCTTGATAAATAAAGCAACTTAATTGCATGTTAAGCTAGATCTAAAGAGTGAAGTAGTTTTGCCTATGCAGCTACATATATGTACACTAATGTGACAGAATTAGGAACAGAAACCATAGCTGTCACTATTGTCTGAAGGTGTTGACATGTCCTTGGTTTTTATCTGCTTCAGCAGCTGTGCCTTGTCACATTATTCTCTGGTGAATATCTTATCGACAGCGCTTTCTGATTATATATGTAAAGGCTACTGTATTATGTATATATTTGTTTACTTTTAGGTAGGAAGACCGGTAAAGGCTCAATGTGATCATACATTGGCCTAAAGATGATCAATTTCAGTAAGTATAGGCCTAACTTTACACGGATGTAGCATGCTGTTTTCCAGTTGTAGGATTGGTGTATGATCTTGGATTACATGGATGTGGCTCGGATTGTTGTGTGATTCTGTTTCAGTGTTAGTATGAATCATGTGTTACTCTATACTTGGATAATAGCAGTGCAGGTCCATTAAAAATGGGGTTGGTGATGGTGGCACACCACTACCCTGCTGATAAAAAAAGTCTTCAAAAGGTTCCACCTTTTCTATAAAAAGATATAGGGCTATTGTTGTAGTAAAGATATTCTATAAATACTGATAGAATATCACAAAGATTGACTTGTTACTGCTCGCTACCACCCCTTTGAACGCTGAAATATTGAAATTGTAATCAAACATTTGACTAATGGAAATTCACCAACTCCCAAAGGTTGCAGCCTCTGTATACAGGTCTGCAATGTGAGAACTATGCCTAATAAGCATTTGGTAGTTAGCACTTTGTATTACGTCTCTAGTTCTCATGTAGAATCTAGACCCGTGAGTTCCTCAGCTTACATATGCCGACGTTAGCCTGGCGAAACTACAGCCGGCGATGTGTTTTGCAATGTTACAATGTAATCTGGTGAAATTATTGGTCACATCGCTAACTTGGCGTCCTAATTAGATGGTTACAACGTAGCCCAGTGGCGACGTCGTCAGCAACGAGAACTCAGCTTTAAGAGCGACATGTCATTAATTAAGGTTTGACATGTCACCATCCCCATTTAATGCCCTTTTCTTGATCAATGACTACGACTAGATATTTTTTCTTTGTTTTTCTTTAATTAGAAGAAGGGAATCGAGGAGTGCAAAAGTCTGTTATCTCAGCTTTTCCACGTCAAGGTAAAAACGAGCAATTAAACTACTTAATGGTAATCCGATAATCGACGTTAATTTGCTAATCTGACTGTTAACGAGCTTGCACCTTTTTGAATGTCCTTGACTGTGAAAAGTGTCTAGGCCTAATGACGTCCATAACAATTCAAGATGGCGGCCGTGACAGACGCTGCAGGTGTCTCATGCCTTAGATTCCCTGCAGATAAAGTTAGTGCACGGCCGCCATTATCTACTAACGTTAGTCTGATTAACATCCTTCTGCATTTATGCATCCACAAATGGAGATTTTGGAATTGCTAGAAACACTAAGAATCCACTATAAGGCTTTCAGGAAATTAAATTGGTATTTAAAGGCTAGAACGTGTTTAGTATGAATAGTCTTCGGTCCCAAACCCACTAGGATCATTTGGCATACAAATCGTACCGACTGCTACCAGAGAAATCGGCCAATTTTAATGCTGATTCACATCAACAATTAGTGCACAATATTGAAATACACATGTTTGATATAAATTGGTTCTAAAATCAACGATTTTCTGGTTTTGTTGATTTTAGCGTTAACCATTTCGTCTAATGTGTATTGAACGTTACTGACAAGGCTCTTCCGTTAGATAACCTTAATTGGTTGGGGCAGAATTTCAAAATCAACAAAATTCTAATTAAGTCCTCAAAATGGGACAAGACCTTCACCATAATGAGCAATCAAAGTGTGTGACATGTATATTATTATTGAGAATTATATTACAGTAAAACATAAGGCCGCTGAGCAAAGTATGGGTCCATATTTCTCTAATCGTTTTGTATACTGAATAAACCAAACCGATGATTATATGGACTACTTTTAGATGCATATAATGTACCTGGCTAACCTTTTCAAGATCTTTACAGAAACCCTTACTCTATGTATAGATCAAAGAAAGTCATCATGCAGGAAAACCTATAAAATCTACATCAAATTTCAAATTATATTTGCGTCAAAGTCAACAGTAATTAGATTCTCAAATAACATGCTAACGCCCAATAGACACATCCCACCCCAAAACCCATCCATACACACCCACTCTATCTGAATCTATAAAGGCTGGGAGTGGCAGCTTGATAGAGAGAGAACAGAGGGGCCTCCCTCTTAAGGATCTAATATGGGGATAATGGGAGTTCTAAGGACATAGTGATCAAACAGGTAGGAAGGGTCGGCCGCCACCTATAGTAACAATGAAGTCGGCCGCCTTCAATGAAGTCGACAGCCTTCAAAGGCAGCCGTATGGTGGTGGTCTTTTGTGGGCGGACCTTATCCAATCAGACAAGATGGTCCTTAAGGTGGTATTACACTACATGACATGAGCTGTGATATTGTGATGTCGAATAGAAATGGCACATATTATAGATAAAACCTTTGGTTGCATATGTACAAAATACTCCACATTTCCTATTTCTAAAGGCCATATTACACTATGTGTTTTTTATTCACGTTTGGGCCTTTTCGCTCGCGTTTTAGCCGATGCGAATTACAAATGCGAATCAGGACACGAAACACAAAATACACAGTAAAATACCCCATAACGCATAGTATAATATACTTTGTGTTGGGTTCAACACATAGTGTAATATGGCCTGAACGCGAATTGAATGCGTTGGGCAATGCTACCCAACGCAAACCATGACCCAACGCATAGTGTAATTGGGGATAAACAATTATTTCACTCCTGAGGACACATTTTCTGTCATGTAGTGTAATAGGGCCTTTAGCTTTAGCTTTAGTCGGTGCATGATTTATGGTAAGGGTGGAGTAGCAGCTCTGTTCTAAGACTTTTACATACATTATAGTTTTCCTCTTAAAGATCTTAGATGGATTTTGATGTTGACATGTGGTGGCCTTTTGTTTGCTTATACTAGCTTATCAGAAATTTGGCAAGGGCTACGCCCAACAACAAATCTTGTATTATTTCACCGGGAATTTTTTGTAAGTTATGTATTTTTAGATTTCCATTGGTCAACCTCAAGGTTAAGGTACTTCAAAAATTGGTAACAAAATTACCAGAAAGCATTATAAAGCAAACACTGCAGTTGTTTCCTGTCTGTTGTTAAAGCCAAGAGGGTGTGTATGGAGGTGTTTTTCTGATCTTGTAAGACATAACATCAACAGCTAAATAAGATAGCATTATTTGAAAACTAAGTATTAAAACGCCCTTGTGATTGATTCAAATTCTTTTCTGGCCACCTTCTAGTCAATTTAGATTTTATTACTGCACCACGCCAGTGACTTCCTCTGCTACTTGTTCTTGGCATGCTGCACTGACAAACTATGGCTGGTACCAAGTGGTCAAGAAAAGTACTTTGAATTAAATTCACTTTTTCCTGGTCATACACATGTATGATTGAGAGCTACTTACACACACCGTATTGCATCAATCAGTTGAAAGCAGATAGATATCACCTCTCCTAACCTTCCTATCACCCACCATCTTTTTTCTGGAAATTACATTAACTTCTTCATGAGTATAAAGTAACGAGGCTGTCTGTAATATGTGAAAGGTGAAGCTGGATGTAACCTCTGTCCTCATTGGCCAGTTCGGCGGCGGCGGCTCCGATTTGGCCTATCAAGTCACGCGACAGAAGCCGTTGACAGTTGATGGCCTTCCCGAAACAAGCAGACGATAATGAGACTCCATTACACGAGTTCCCGCCAATTTCACTGCCAGCCGCTGCCGCCAGTCACAGCAGGGAGTGGGACCGCCCAGGGAAGCAGGTTTTCTGTCTTTGTTTACGCTAAAATTCAACCAACCTTGTCTAACTTAAATCCCTTTCCTCCTTTTCCATCAAATGTTTATGGAAATATTGAAGTACTTCTTCCCATACAATATTATTATGTATTCTGTATGTCTGTGTGTAAGAGGCCTTCCATTAAAGGGAGCCAAAACCAATATAATTGACAACATTTTCAAAACTCAGATAAGTATAGAAATTATGCTAGATGAGTCTAGTTAAGGTCAGTGGTTAAGTATTAGCTGTGGAAACATGCTCAAACCAAAGTAGAATTCCATGAGAGATGGTAATATTTCCATCTGTTTGTAAAGAAACCTCATTTTTGTGGATCCACATTAATTGAGTTGAGCGTGGAAAACATGTTTTTGATGATTTCTACCATGTTTCATGGTTTAGATTTGAACATGGGCCAGAAATAGGCCCAAGGATTGGATTTGCATAGTTATCTGAGTTCAGAAAATTTTGTTGAATTTATTGGTTTTGGCTCCCTTTAAGTACGCCCGCACCTAGGGGGGGTCTGAGATTTTTGAAATTGTGTGTACGTTCCTTTACAAATCCAATGCGTACTTTAGCGAAAGGGGGGGGGTCTAAAATTTTTCAGATTTTGTGTACGTACTAAATGGAACCCTCAAAGCGAAAGGCTAAGACTAAACAAGTTTTTATACTTGTTTATACTTGAAAGGGGGATTGCCTGTGGATGATTTAACTGTTTAAGTAATACTAACGCCGTTTTCAAAGGTTAAAATCTGACTCAATCTCAGAAGCTTCATGGATGTAGATTGGATTTCTGAACAGTACCTGGGCAATTTATTTCTAATTCAAGTAACAACAAAGGGTATTGTGATATGGTCACAAAGATATTGTAACTGATAGATAATACTGCGTCTTAATGGGACTATTATTACAGAGAATATCAACCTTAAGGTTATGGTTTCATTTGAAAGAGTTCTAAATTCAAAGAGCCCTATCCAGACAGTACAGGAGTTCGGGAAAACATGACCTGCTTCTAGAGACGTTGTGTGGACGACTTCGCACATCTAAAGGATTCTCTATTGTTCTTTTTCAAAATTCAAAGAAATAAACTCAGCTCTAGAGGTGCTGGTCAGAATAGCCTGGGGTTATTTTGTCTTAGAGCGTGTTTGAATTGGTCGTTTTAAACTACCTGTAGAACTTTTGTAGGCCTATGCACACAATTTTGAAGAATGCAAAACAATAGTTGCATAGTTCAGAACTAGATTTTTTCATTGAAGTATAAATCATGATTGTAAACATAAGCCATATAATTTATAAACATTTTTCAATATCAAAAGTTTTCATTTAATTTTTGGCCAATGAGAGAGCCCCTTAGCTCCTTATCAGCATTATGTAATGAGCCCCCACTAATAAGGTGTCGTGCTAACCCCATCACGTGGATTTGTTTTTCCAGCCTCCACTGGAGCGTGAGGACTGACCAAGGTCAAGAAAAGACTCTATTTTGCCAATTGAAATTGTCATTTTGGATTCGAATCCTTATAAGATAAAATGAATCGTCCAGTTACAATTGTCCTGATGGGACTCAATGCCTCTTTTCATGTTTCCATTTAACAAGTAAATTGATCTTACTCACTAGTCTCCTAAGCTGCTTTACAAATTCTGTATTCATGAAGCCTGTGTGTCCTTTAGCTTATTTTCCAATCTACTACAATGACATCTCATACTGTGATAACATGATATTAAATTTCAAGGAAATCACATTTTCCGATTTTTGATAGAAGAGTAAATTTCTGCTATTGTGTCAATTGTTTAGTGAACGGAATCAACTTTGGCTATACTGCAGGGGTTATCATAATTGCATTCTTCCCTTGGATGTTTTCATTTGTTTAAATCACTGCAAGAATGAAGGAAATTGCACCCAATACTGTTTTATGCCATGAAGAAGATCCAACTGTTTGTCTAATTGAACAGCTTTAAAGACTATAATCATGATTCTATCCCGCTAATAGTTTGTTTTCCCCCACCTTAATCGGTTCCTTCGAAAGAACCCCGCTAACTGCTGTAGATAGTAATGGCGCTAGACAGTCGGCCAGAACACCTTGTTATCACAACGTATGGCCTGAGCCTGATCCCTTGACGTCTGCCCCTACTTATCTTTCTTTTTTCTCCCACTAGAGATCAGACCAGAAAGGCCTGAGCAGCTCAGGAGCAGCTCAGGCCAAGCAAACAGGCCTAGGACCAGCGAAAGGAAACCCAGCCTCTGGCTATGGGCAGAAACAGGCTGGTTGCCGGTGTGCATGTGTAGTAGATCATATTAGTGAGCAAATCTGAACTGGTCTGAGCTGATGGGAGCTGGAAAGGAGACACTTTCTTTGATCTGATGGTGACCAAAGTTGCCGTCTTTTTTTAGCCCCTTTCATACTATATTTTGTGCCCTTTTCATCCTATGCAACTGAATGGTAACATTGTAAAACTTACTCTGTGTTCCCCCACCCCCTCTCTTATCTTATCTGACGCGCCACTATTCCATACAGATTCGTTCCTTCAAGCTTTTAAGAATGACATAGGGTGAAACTCTTCTATCCCTGTCTCAGATTCCGAAGGAAGTGAGAGATTAAATTCCAAAGTTTCGATGTCATGTACAACCGCCGTAGAGATGAATATCAATGTTTAACCATATCTATTTGTTGCACTCAATTGGCAAGTGTACAAACTCGATATTTTTGGTCGTTTTCACAAAAGTATATCAAGCATCTAATGATTAAGTGAGTAGTGATGATAATCCATTTAGGCAAAGATAAAGATGATCAGAAGTACAGACAATAAGACCATTTATATTTAAAGAGTGTCTAACATTCTGAATACTTTCTATTTGAATATAGATCATAAGTACTTAAATACAGTCTGAAAAGGGTGTATCCAACCCTATCATAATTTAGAAGCCCACAGCCCAGTTTCTATTATAAATAATTATTAGCTGTTTACATTCATAATTTTATTCAATTATTCAAATTGTTAGAAAGCATGAGATGAGTGTTTCTTCATTCCTCTGTGTCAATAAGCTCCAAAAAAGCCTCGTCAGAATGCGAGTTGCAATAAGCAAATTGATGTGTCTTCTGTCACAAAGTGTGGAACTGGTCTCTAAATAAGATAATTGTAACAAGCATACCAATGCGCTGTCTGTCCTGCAGTTTGAAACTGGTCTCTAAAATAAAGAAAATTGCAAATTGATGTACATATTCTATCATGCAGTGTGGAACTGGTCTCTTGACAATAAACAAGTTGTTGCACTTTGTGTTATTCAGTGTGAAACCGGTCTATGAATGATAAGAATTGCGAGTCTCTAAATGATAAGATTCGAAATAAATAATGAAAACTACCATAAGTAAATTGATGCGCTTTCTGTCATGCAGTGTGGAACAAGTCTCTAAATAGTTACAATCGCAATAAGCATATTGATGCGCCTTCTGTCGCACAGTATGAAACCGGCCTCTAAATACATAAGACGCCTTGGCCCCAGGGCACCGAATGGGAGGATCAAACAAATCTCGGATAGTATGCTGCTGTCAGCCCACTTCCTTGATCCATCCTTTGAGCTGCTCACACCAAAAGGATTAGTATTATGAGTCGCTCGCGCCTTATGGTATTTCCCGCCCCACCAAAAAACAACACATTTTCTCAGAACTTTCCTTTTATGCATTCTATATTATTGATTTATATTATGTATCTTGTTAAACAGATATTATTATCAAATAGTCGTAGTTTGTAGCACATCCTATATTTGTTAGGATTCAATAATGGTAGATAAAAAATGGATGATTTGTTGCGCATTAAACCTTTTCATTTCATTTGCTTGATGGTATGAAATGTCATTCCCTAGTATTGACATACATAATATGATGTCCAGGGATAATGTTACATGTTCAGTGGTTTTATCTAAGTATTGAAAATTTGAGATGTCTTTAGTTGTTGTACTCTCTCTGGTAGTTTGTCCCACTGAACACATGCCCTACAAAACGGGTCGTTCTCAGTATCGTTGGTTTCATTGTGTAATGCAACAACAATAACAGTCTTCATATTAATCAACCTAATGCCGAGTTAATTGCCATCCTTTTATCTGATCAGTTTCCAAATAGGTTTTCCTGCTGAGGATTCAAGGAAATTCAATAGAATTTAATGATTAAATCTAATGGAGTTTGACTCCTATTGTTGTCATGATGCAAAGACGTGGCTTTGATTTCGAAAGGAACGGCTTGTAAGGAATCATTGTGGATAACTGTGTACGGAAGAATAACGTAATGGATTTTGGTTGCATAAATATGTGCAACGAGGTTTAAATGAATAAGGTGTACATGCATATAGAATATGTCATAAGACGTTGAAATGCTATTGGGATAGGTAGTCATAGATCTTATTGAGAAAAGGGCCATGCTTTTATAGAGATGTAATAATAATTTGACGAGTGTCTGAAAGGTGGATAAAGGAGCGCTACGGAAAGAGGAAGTCCATAATATTATCATGAATATCTCACATTTCCCAGAGATTTGTTAAAAGAATAGCAATTTCGCATTTCTTTGATAAGTTAGCGATTGATGAAATTGAGAACTGTCTTTCAGCTCTTACTGAGCAACTCCTACGGTATTTTGTAAAAGACAAATCTCCATCAACATTTACAAAAAAAAAATAAGGGAAAGAATTACCGGGTAGAAAAGTTACCTTGTTTTCACCGATATGCACTTCCCATAAATACTGTTTATACACTGTCCTCAGATAGCATTATTATGTTGAATTGAACCGTCAACATATCATTACAATCTGAATCAAGTCTGTAAAGGGTTTTAGCGGTAGGTATAGCTGCATTTTCATTGTATCACTCTTTTCAATGCACGTGCGAAACACAAAAGACTCCTACGAATCAGAAGTACAGTGTTCCACATGTAGCTACATCACGGTATTTCTTAAATCATATCACCGTAAAAATAAGCTAGGAGCAAGGTATATGCCTTTTCGTCCTGGGGAAGGCCATAAAAACAAACGACCAACGGTATTCATGGTCATATTCTCTTTGTATAAAATAGTTTTTTATACAAAAACTAAAAGATACATTTGAAATACCATGCCTGCTATAAAT
Organism: Lepidonotus clava; assembly: GCA_936440205.1. NCBI lineage: Eukaryota > Metazoa > Annelida > Polychaeta > Phyllodocida > Polynoidae > Lepidonotus > Lepidonotus clava. The sequence continues at coordinate 16,832,198 of OW387138.1, forward strand.
CAAACTCCTTTTCTCGTTATTCCCCATCGGGCTTTTGTTTAATTTCATTAGTTTCAGATTAGTTATATTCATAAAGGAAAATCATCTTAGTTATAGGAAGGCGCAGGTAGCCTGGTGCATAAAAATACCCCAAACCCAGGAAGCTCACAGAGGTGGGTTTGGGTATGCAGATTGGGGGCTCTATCAGGGTTAGACGGTCATGGTTTACATCAATTCTCATCACACACTCAAAGGGGATTGGGTCAGGGCACAGTCAAAGGGCCTCTCAAAGGGCTTTAGATGGAGTTGTGTATGTGGGTCAATTTATAATGGCAAAGGCCCTTAGTTGGGGCTGCAGATGTGAAGGATTTAAAATGTTGAAGGTCATTAGATGGGGGCCCCTGATGTAAGGGAATGTATATAATGCCAAAGGTCCTTTGAGGGGTCTGTAGATGTAGGTCAATTTACAGCGTTAAGGGCCCTTAGGTGGGGCTGCAGATGTAGGGGAATTTGCACTGTCAAAAACGCTTGGATAGGCTGCAGATTGTGGGCAATTTACAAGGAACAGGGAACTAGGGCCTACCCCTACTAGTATAATACTAACCATGAACATAGGGGTGCGACTTTACTGATCCAGATATTCAGCATCTCAAGTAAGAAGATTTTATACGGTATAGGCAATTCTGTGAGCAATTTAACCTTAACGGCAGACCACAGAATCTTTAAGGCACTTTGTGTTGTCATTAACTTTTTGTTACACATTTATAATACAGACTGGAGACATACTATAGTTAGCCTGCTCTGTCCTGGCTTATCAATGGTGAAGTCTACAACCAATTTGAAACGTATGTAGGAGTGTGAAAGGTCACTAATTAAATAAAAAGCCGTTGACTAAACAAACCTTTTCAATGCGTACGTCCATGTAGAACTAAGCTTTGTGTTCCTTGATGGGTCTGACTTGACTTGGTTTTAATAAAGAGCAATAGAAGTAGAAACTAGTCTTTAAACGTCAATACAGCCTATCAAATTTCCATACAAAACTGAGCTTCTGTGTGTTGAAAGCCTGGCTTGACTGGAGGAAAGAACCTGCCTCAGCCTTTAAACTTAAAAGTGCAGAAACACATACAGTAACTTGCAAATCTGAATTCAGAAAGCATACACAGTATAACCATAAAGCAAAGCCCTCAATCTAAAGCCCCATACCCACTAGGCCATTTTTACCAAGTCAACCGACTTATCGGTGCTAAAATCGGCCGATTCCACCTCAATAATTGGCCGATTTTAGATCAGACATGCATATTTCCATATATTATACTTACAGTGGTCATAGTAGTTGGCCGATTTTACCACCGACCTTTTGACAAACTGTGTAAAAGTTAGGTAGTGGGTATAGAGTTTAACAAACAGCTCAATGAAGAAATAAACCGTCCCATACCCACTAAGCGATTTTACCAGCGATAGGCAATGGGCTACTGGGAGAATGGGCCGATTCTTATGATCACCCATCAGTATGGTACATTGAAATGTACATGTTTGATCTGAATCAGCTCTAAAATCGGCCGATTCTACAGGCAAAATCGGCCAATTTTAGGGCCAATGAGTCGACCGACTCAGCCAAAATCGCCTAGTGGGTATGGCCTTTAACAAGCAGCTCAATGGAGGAACAAACCGTGACCTACCTATAGGTGAGCTGCTCGGACCAGGTAGGCCCAGATCCCCATCCTGGAGGAGGATTAACAGATTAGTATTCTCCGGCCTTAATTGATGGTTAACCGGTAATCTCCTGGAGTGATGGTATAATCCAACGGCCCGACAGCCACTGGAGGAGGTGGTGGGTGGGTCCACTCACTGGAGGAGGCCTATGGAGCACAAGCTTAAAGCCAACCCTGGAGGAAGAAAAGGGTGTATGCCTGTACTTACCAGTCACCTAGACACCACAGGCATTTCCTCCTGTACCTCAATTTAAACCACACTAAGGCTAATATTTATCTCCTCCAGGGCGTAATCCTTAACTCAAATGAGCAGATCCAATGTATATAGAGCTCTTGGGTCGTGCTTATACTAGCAAAGTGCTAATTTTAATTGATTCCATAAATGCAGAGCTAGGATTGGGTGTCATAGCATGGTAGCTCTTTTGATGGGTTAGTGCCTGCTAAGGTATGCTTAGCGGTGAATATCATTAATAATTCAATGACGTAGTCTGCTGTATTTCCAATTACCTCAGGGCTATTGGGTTTTTAATTTTCAGCTTGAAAGCGGCCGATATTTGCATGTAAAGTGGTGTATTTTCCTTGGTATGTTACTCCATCTGGTCTTGTCTATCATCATGTAAGGTATATAATCACCAACGGGAACCTTTTCAAGTTCTGCAGGCCTTCAAAGTTGCCAGTATATTAAGCGATTATCCATTTCAGCAGCAACTAGCCAAGTGATACAGAAACAATATCTGTGCTACTTTTTTAGAAATACAAAGCTGAGCATGATATAGATCCGTTTAACTGAACCTTTTAAGCAAGTTCAATTAATTGACCTGTTTTCCAAAAGGTCACTGCTTTCTTTGTTTAAAAAGGTGTCCACTGATGACTGAATGGTGCATTATCTCATTAGGTTTTTACAGGTGAGGATAAGCTGTCCAGGTAGGCACACTTGTGAAAAACCTACAGGCAAACCAATTAAAGGTAGACGTCTGTCGAGGGCTTGAGATGTTTCCCGAGTCAAACTGCAATTCACCTATACTTCTAAGTACTGTGTTTCCAGGATTTAACTCCCTTTTTCCTATACTACTAAGGGTGTTTACCACAGGGATTAAGGCGAGTCCTCCTGTTGGTACTAACCCACCCACCGTGGAGGAGAGTCAGCCAGGCGTATCCGTACGGCTCTAAGCGTGTGCAGTGGACCGTGAACGCCCTGGAGGAGGTGGGAAGTGAGTCAGGTAGCTTGTCTGGGTCTCAGGAACTGACCTTTGCTCCAGGGGGTTATACGTACCTCCAGTAACTCCCTAAGGTACCACAGCCAGCCCCCTGGGTCACCTCCAGCTCTCAAATAGATCCGTTCCAGTTTCCTCCGTTCAACAAATCCTACCTATTCTTTACATTTTAAACTCCTCCTTCCTTCAGGCTTCTCCTGGGTCTTTAATGGCACTGGTCGTGTGTAAGTCTGCAAATGTTCCTCCAGGCGGGTAGTAGGGACGGCCGGGCTGCCTTCCCACGCAAGGTGAGGGGGGTGTGGCAGCGAGCTAGTGTCCGCGGCAGGTTCCTTAAGCGTATTGCCGGGTACTGAAGCCCGGGTATCCTCCAGTACCTCACAGCCACGTTACCAGTACTCCTGCTGCTAGTACAATAACACCCACCGTTCCTCCTGGATTTGTCTGATACTCCACCAGCTCCTCCAGGTGATAGTGTATATCTCCTCAGTATATTAACACAGTGATAGTGGTACATAAAGCTCCTCCTGTGTGCCTCTCCTACCCTGCCATGTTTCCGCCCGGTCCGCCCGGCTATGCCCCCCGTTCCTCCAGCTCTCCTCCAGTGTCCCAGGCTCTCGTTCACTACCTCCTCTCCTCTCCCCCCTCTCACCACTCCTCCCTCCTCCACGGTGCTCCACACGTGTAGCCGACAGCCGACCACAGCGACGCCTACCCCACCTAGTGAGCGCGACCGGAAAAAAATGGGGAAATACCACAAGCCTGGAGTGAGGACGTTATGGGGGGTTTCTATGTAAAAGGTGATGGGGAGGATTATGGGGGGAGGGGGGTGTAGACATCCCCCTTCACTCATTCAACCTCCTCCATTTCGACGGGGTAAATTATGAAAGAGGGAGAGTATGATTGGCGTGGATGTAAAAGGCAAATGATAGCCAACTTCTTGCATTTTACCTGCAGGTTAGCCTTGATCAAGGTGCATGCTGGGTAATGAGTCAACAAATCATAAGGATTTAGCATAGGAATTCTCATCAATCCTATCAGTATTTCTAGTTTGATATGAAGAAAAACTAGAGATCATTATATATTTTTAAATGGTATCCACATACAATAAATATTTTAAAGTTGCTTTGACAAAATTGGTCGGAATTAATCTGCCGGTGCTTAAAATACTATAAACCAACAATGTTTTATAATGTGCTGTTCTTTCCATCGGTAATTATCAAAAATAGGCGAATCTCATAATGTTCATAAATCTCAAAAAGATGAGAGGTGAATTTGCATGTATATTGGATCTGTAGTTAACAGTCCCAGATTAAGAATACGCATTCCGTGACAAGTGTGTAATGGGTACAAGAACGCTGTATGTTTCAGACATCCTCCGAATACGAATCAAATCACTTTGAAACGCTCGTAAGCGTTTCTACTGTAAATGGTATCCTTATGAATATATATCATGTTCATACGTCAGAAGATTGACCCCAAAAGTATTGTAAAGTTACACAATGATGCTAGATACCATAAAGCATAACCCCCCTCCCTCCCAAATCCTCCGGTGAAATACCAAGAGCCCAGTATGGCCTTCAAATCTGATCTGATATTTCTGTATTTTCCGCGCGGAAGCTTACACAACAAGGACCTGCACTTTACGCGCTGCAGAGGCCAGCGCAGCACACGACACATTTATGCCTGTCTTCCACTAGGCGATTTAGAAAACCGGTAATTGCTTAAGGGCCATATCCATGAGGCGATTATGCCTGAGCCGACTGACAGATCAATGCCAAAATCGCTGAAATTCTAAGGGTAGAATCGGCCAATTTTAGACGCGACTCAGATTAAAGTTGCACATTCCAATGTGCCATACTAACTGGTGATCATAAAAATCAGCCTATTTGAGTGCCAATCCGTCAGCCGACTCTCTAAAAGTAGCTTAGTGGGCATGGGGCTTTAGCCTTCATAAGAAATACAGCAGGAACCCATGCATGTTACATATCATTTGAAAGAGAAAATGAAATCCTCTCCAATGATATGTAACATGTCTATATCCAACCATTATATTGTCACTGACGATTTCTTAAATCGTGAGTAAAATCGTGTAGTGGAAGTTGTGCTCGCGTGGCACACAACGCGCTAAGTGGCGACGCCAACGGCGGAAACAAAGCATTGATGGCGTCCACTTACAATATTTGTTGATGTCAGCCTTGAGAGGTTCGAGTGGCCCGTGCTATGGGCTCGTGGTTTATGTGGCCTCTTTATATGTCAGGGTGGCCTGGGCCATTTGTTTGTAAGCATTGAGCCGTGTTGAAGTAGTGGCCTGTGGGTTGGGCCATGTCATCTTTCCTTAAGTGCCAGATGCGATGGTAGTTTGTTCCGGATTTCGTATATGAAAGTTCAAATGTTGCAGGGTCGGTTTCGGGGGGGGGGGGGATTCAGGGGTCCTGACCACGACCCCCCCCCCCCCCCCCCCGTTTCTTTTGGTAAGGATTTAAACTTGCCAAGGAGAAAAAGTATGTTGCAAGTGTGTTCGGAAATGCACACGGTTTTATTACTTAGCCTATCATATGCGGACCACCCCTCCCCTCTGCCCATTTTGCAATCCTGTATCTTTCCCTGTGTTGTATTTCTAAACATTCAAAGGGCATGGCATATTATCCATGTAGAAGCGGTTCTGAAAGTCTACGCATCTTATTGGGAAATATGATCAAATATGCATTTCACATAGTACTATCAGAGTATTATCAAGATACATATTTATCCTGTTGCCTCCAGTATGCATGGTGTTTAGTAAGACCTCGCAGTTTACACTGCCAGCCATGAGATGAAATCGGTAGGTTTCATTGCTACATGCGAACACAAGGGCAGATCCCTTGACCCCCCTCCCCCCCCCCCCCAGCAGCTTAAGCTAGACAAGCGGAAAGAACGTTGAAAATGTGTGTGCAACATTTTAGTAGCTAGCCCATATTTTCTGCGGCCATCCTCTTTCTTACATCCTGTATCTGCTCCAGTAAACATACTCTGTTACATTACACGACGTGAGCTGTGACATGACAATGTCGCAAAGAAGTCACAAATATAATTCTTTGTTACACATTTCTGAGATACTCCAATTGCCAATTTGTACTGTGGGGCCTCTTCTGTTGCATGAGTCAAAGACGAGCTTGTCCGTACGATGGCTAGAGGGTCGTCCGTACACCCAAGGACGACCCCTAAGAGTCTTCTATATTTATCACCCAAACAAAACACAAAATACTGTTGAAAACATGAATACAAGCCATGACAAGGAGCAGCACTTACAGCCTAATTATACACACTGGCTTCTGTATGCACCGCTCCTCAGCCGTGCAGGTGGAAAATAGTATGTATGGCCATATGCAACATTTTCGAAGAAAAGAATATAAATTTTGCATTATCAAATTAGCCTGTGCAATACAGGCTTTAGGATATGAAACATGATTTTCCTTTTTAATATTCATCTTGGCTAAAGACCTGGGTGTCACTTGAACCATATTGCAGTCAATACTCTCTGCTTCTTAACAAAACAAGGTAACTTAAACCTTTATTTCAAATGAGTTTTTCTCAATGAGGACTGAAAAACCTATTTTGTTTAAAATGATCATGACTATTTGAAATTCAACTATATTATTCTCTTTATTAGTCGCTGGTTATATTGGAGTTCAGTTTCAAACAATTTCTGTTAATATGATTGTATTGTTTCAGTTGCAGCCATAAAAGGCAATAGTCGGTATTGAATCTGAGAAATGCAATGGAGTCCCTTAGTACAAGTGATATATAGGCCTAACTCTTCCTAAAAATGATGCCCTATATCAGTGTCCACAGGATCATAATTCTTGTGAGGTGTCAATCTTTATTGGTATTTTGGCAACCATTGTTAACTTTCAATGTTTATTCAAACCCTCTATGTTTCTCTTGGATATATAAAAGTTGGATATAAAATATCAGCAGCTTTCGATTACTGCCAGAGGGGACGTAAATATGTTTTTATGTTTTCTATGTTGGAGTTATTTTCTATTGCAATGAAACATTTTTCATTTAAAACTTTACCTGACCTTTCTATTGACATTTTCACAATGAGATATAGCACAAACCTATGCTAAGTCACCTATGATATTACCAGCATGAAATCCGAAAAATTCTCTTGTCGTGGCAAAGTTGTCTTGTTGTGGAAAATAACTTAGTGTTATGGCAAGTAATCATATTGTTTATCGGATGTAAAAGACTACCCTTATTCAAATAATTATTTCATTATTTCCAGCCTATAAAATATACAGTTTCAGGTGCGGAAATCCTCTAATTTAGTTGAAAAGTAATCTAGACAATTGAACATAAAGAAAATTGCAATAAAACAATCTACCAGTACAATATGAACGATACACAGTAACATAACGACGGACACAAAGAGGCGGGTGAAGTATTGCAAAATATTAGAATTCAATCTAGATCTGTACAGAAAGATGCAAAAAAAAGATTAAGGGACACAGTTGAATATGTTGAACACGCAAGCTGATCCTATGGTTCATGTGGTCTTGCTACTTTAATGTCTCACCCTATACAGTAAATGTAACGAGCTATAAAAGTGACAATGCTTAAAGCCCCATACTCACTAGGCGATTTTGACCGAGTCGGCCGACTGATTGGTGCTAAAATCAGCTGATTATACCGCAATAATCGGCAGATTTTAGCACCGATTCAGATTGTACATGCATATTTCAATGTACTGTACTAACAGGTGATCATAAGAATCGGACGAGTCTAGTCAATCACCAGTTGTCGGTCGCCGGTAAAATCACCTAGTGGGTATGGGGCTTTAGTCTTACTGTCCACTGCAGGTGACTCCCTATCTCCAGCATAATAAAAACCCAAACCGAATGAAAAAAAGTTTACATACATTATTTAATTATTTTTTAAACAAATGTATTTAACTGAAACACTCCCAAGCCGGGGTCTGCTTTTTCGCGATTCAAAACAGGCTTAACCTGATAAGGCTCTTGACATTTAACTTTGAAAGTTTAGATACATGCAAAAAGTAGATTAAATTGATTGAGTTGATTTATTGTTTTTGTTCTACACCATGTGGAAACACTTCATCTTAATGTACTTCATCATGATATGATTATAGTGTTATATCATACGTTTATATATAAGGTAGGTTAAAAACTATCTTGGATACTAGACATTTGTGCCAAATGCGATTGCTCCAGGGGTATCAATAAAACTTGAATAGGGAGAGATTCTTTTGTTTAAGTAGCTTCAGTGAACTTTCAGGTACAAACTATCTCTATGTTTATGAAATGAAGCAACAATTTCCATGGTTATATGTCTTTTAGATAACCGATGGAAACCGGAATTCAACAGGACTGACATTTCTGTTATTAGAAAATAATAATAAGCAAAGGTCAGATGTACAACAATCTTTTCTTCCAGGTAGAAAACACAACTTTCTAAAACATGAGTATTGATAGTACTAGCTTGTCTTCTCATGAGATGAATATTAAAAGTAAACTGGATGCATTATCTCGATATAATTCAGTATCAGATTTTTTTATAGCTCAATATGCAATCCTCATAGGTTAATGAAATCTATGATCAGAATGACACTGATCCTTACACATCACAGTAGGTTTGCTATGGTTTCTTTTTTGTGCTAGCCTCTGAAGCTGACATGTTTGGCACTCTGGAGGCACCCTGGAGGCACCCTGAGGAGTGATTGACTTACAGTGGCATGTCCCCCCTAAGCCTTGGCTTCTGGCACCTGCCCATGTTGTCACGTTCCGTGGGAACCGACCAGACGGTGGGTACGTTTGGCTCTGGTACCTGTCTCAGGAGAACCCCTCTCACCTTCAGCAAAGTACATAGGTCAGAAAGGAGGGAAGTCCTGGGTCTATGTTCACTGCTAGACACTGCCGGGGTCTACATTCACTGGACCCATATCTTGGTAATTTGGCTAATCAGGTAGATTTTGATTAGGGTATTACGATCAGCAATTATGCCTTTTACCAAAATTCATAGTATTATTCCAAAAAAGTCTCAAAGAAGGATTATCAAGTGTTAAGAATTTTCATGATAGACAGAATTTCTGATCACGAGACGCTAATCAAAATTTCCCCGATTAGCCAAATTAGTTACCAAGATATGGGCCTTGGTCATCTTCATTCTCACTGGCTGTCAACCAGTGGTAGCATGGTGATGTGTAGGGCATATCATTGTACCCTGATTCACTAGTACCCTCTCCCAATTTAAAAGCTGATTCCCAGAATATGTATAGTTTGCATGAAATCTGAGACAATACTGGCAATAGGTTGGCGGTAATAACTGTATAGTCAGGAAATTAAAAACCGTTTTGTTATAGACTATAAGCCGTTTTATTATAGACTATACATGTTTATTATAAGCTGTCATCTTATCTAGAAAAAAATACGTGGGCGCCAGATCTGATTTCAGCAATATTAAAATATCCTAACTTTAGTTTAAACAGTCTAGATAGTTTCAAGACACATTTTTAATCTTTATCATCATAATTTTCATTTTAATCATAAACACATATTTTTGTTTCTGTTTAGCCTTGATTTCAGATTGGCTTGAAATTGCAAAGGTCTGAACTCTCTTTCTCAATTGGAGGGCCATCGATTGTGTTTCTGATTAGCCTAATCATCTATCGCCTGTTGCCTGTCAGTATTATGGAATTCAAATATGATTACCATTGCAGTGGGTATAGGGCTAGAGAATCAGATGTGTTGACATTTAATTTACTTGTATATTGTTAAAGGAAAACACAAAATATCAAAGTGAAACATCACATTAATGCAAGATTTGACGGAGATTCGGGAAGTTCAATTTACGTTTGAACATTATTGAGCACAGGAAGGAAAAGACTGTTCCATAGCTGTACCATAACACGAGGATTCTGCCTTCTTTAGATTGAAAAATAAATGGCATTTTTGCCTTTTAATAAGCTTCATGTCAAATTGTGTGCTGCTCACAAAAGAGCCATATCTCTTTTATATCAATTGCAACCATACCTTTGGCCATGACTAAATTTAAGCTTATAAATTTGGTAATTATAATTGTTTAGGAGCACGTTCAGAGGCCATGGAATAGGGTAGGGTGGGGCAAGACGCCCATGTGGGGCAAAAGGCCCACCCCTTCTATTTTGGCATAATATCCCATTAGAACAAAAGTAAGTTATGAAATAAACTTAATTTTGTTATATTACTCTTCAAATATAAGATTTGAATAGAATTATTTTGAAATAAGATAATTAGTGCAGTTTTTATTTTTCAGACCCTCAGGTTCTTATTTTTGGGCCTCAGTTAATTATTTCTGTAATGTTAATAGTCACATTTCCATAGAAAAACTGTTTATATTATGTAAGTTTGACCATAACTGGTGATCATGGGATATACATAAGCTTAGATATATACCGTCTACAAATTTTATAACAGGTTGAACAACTTTCTTAATTGTGGGGCAAAAGGCCCACCCTCAAAATGCCCCAAAAATACTATATATGCTAAGAGGGGCAAAAGGCCCATATGGGGCAAAAGGACCACTGTGGGGCAAAAGGCCCATGGGCATCTTGCCCCATATGGGCTTTTTGCCCCTCTTAGCATATATAGTATTTTTTATGTGGGCCTTTTGCCCCACACCCCCTGGGCATCTTGCCCCATACCCCTGGGCCTTTTGCCCCACACACCCTAGGTGTGGGGCAAAAGGCCCACTTTCATTAAATTTGCTTTTATCTTTGTCCTATTCATATAAAATAAATAATTTTTGTGTTATTTGACAAAAAGTCTGTAACTTTATGATTTTATTTCTTTTTCGTTTTTGATCCTACAGTTTATAACAAATATGGGAATACTTTCTTAAGGTGGGCGTCTTGCCCCACCCTACCCTACCATTCAAATATGAGTTTGATAACTTCCCCAGTTGTCAGAGATAGATTGCTGACTCAGTGATATTCCCATACCAGCGTTTAGGCCTACTTTGCAGAATATCAATGGGTTTGTTAAAGCAGAAATTGCCTGTTTCATATATAGTTATATTTATAAATGTGAGAAAATATAAGATTATAGAAAAGTCAATTCCATAACCTTAGGGTGACCTTTTTGTCCATGGGAGTCGTGGGAGTTTGGTTTGCTTTTGGGGTTTTAACCCTTTCACTGGAATTCTGGGACGTTTTCTTTCAAATGCACCCGAAAGATCTGCATCATGCCTAGTTTCGCGTAACATTTAGTTTATCCTATTCAATTTCTTAAATTGTTGACTTCTGCCAAAATTAGCACTGATTTGACCTATTGGTCTAACTATAATATATGTTAATAAATTTCTTGCATAGTATACTGGACACTCACAATCTGGTAAGTGATTTGGAAACCATAAAAACATTTTGATTTGCCCAACTAGCCAGCACTTCCTTCCTCTTGGGGAACCTTTATCTTTCTTTTACCAGTGTTGCTATGCTTTACATGCCCCCTTACATCTTTGCCGCGTCTCCTTCGTCTTCTCCAGGCCTCTCAAGGCTTCTCCAGATCCTCTCAAGCCATCAGGATGACCCCAGGTAGGCCTCCACCTCCCCTGCCTCATCCCTCCAGTCCCCTCATTCCTCCAGGGTTTCTATAGACCCCGCCACAGATCGTAAACCACATAAGTACCTGTTGTTACTACCACTTTATTCCCTGTTAGTCCCTGCTCAATTCAAGAACCAGGAAAATATTATACACTGAAAATAACATTTTGACGCGACAAAATATATATACTCATATATTTTATATATTTCCTGCTTCTCCTAAAACATTTTGCCCTTTGAGAAATCTGGGTTATACACAGATATAATTAAGTTGCTTGCGGGAGGAATTTGGGTGATTAGCGAAAATGTGGCCCCAAATGATTATTGTGCGCACCAATAGCGGCTCACATTAGGATGCAAGGCACGACCGCGGTGGTGATGAAAAGTGTGTTTTTATTGGTTGAAGAGCTGAGTGACGTCACGCTCGGCTCAGGAACGCTTGTCGGCTGGAAGTCGTCTGCTTGCCGCTGATTTTCCCGCCTAAATTTACATGACTGACTTGATTTGTATTGGCAAAAGTAAGCGCTTGTATATACTTGTCAGTGGGGGATCCAGGAGGCAAATGGGGCAATTGCCCCCTGCCCCCCGACCCAGGGAACAACATTTTGATGTTTTAAAATTGGAAGATCTGTATAAATATGGTGTATTTATTTTTCATTTATTTTTAAGGGGAGGTCAAGGTCCCCCCCCCCCCCCCCTCCGAGCAGTGGTTCTGGATCCGCCCCTACTTGTGAATGCTACACATTATGAATATGTAACATAACACATTTTGTTGAAGACATTCAATTCAAATCAAACTCTGAATTAGCAAACGACCAATTAATGTTCTGGGGATAACCTTATAGTCTTGGCCATATTATGTATTATTCCTTTACGTAAAAGATAGTTATGCAAATATACTCATTTTGAACCAATTTGAAAGATAGATCTGGTTTTGAGTAATATTTGACTGAACTTTTTTTACCTTTTCGTGTTTTCCCTCCCCACCACCTCCCCCCTTTTCTCAGTCTTGGTTCTGATACAGGAGTAGTCAACATTTTGCGCCCCATGGATCTGGTCAAATTGTATCCTTAGCAGTATAAATATAGCTCCTTAGGGGTCGTTTAGGTCATACAAAGTAACTAGACAGATTGCGGGATTCTAACTATCGCCAATGATCTAAATCTACTGGCGGATAGGTGGAAGAAAAAGCTGCAAGGTTCGTTGGCTGAGCCCACAGCCAATAAAATGCCTTGAATGAGCTGAATACGTCTACAGCTAGTCACTGGGAGACTGAATACAGCCACATAGGGATACATACTGGGCAATACAACATTACTGCTAGTATAGTCTATTTGACATCAACTACAAAACGACATTAATCTTATAAATTAACTTAACTTGTTTAAGAAGTTAAGTTAGATTGGTCAAGAATGGGATTTAACAGGGGCAGTTCCTGAGATTTACAAAAAGGGGAGAGGGGTGCCCGATTGTAAATTTTTCCACCAGGTCCTCTGGGTCCACATTGCTATCATAACGTTTCAGTAACATTCCGTTTAGTTCTGTTTTGGTCCTTGTTACGTTATTTGAATGGCACATAATTATGTCCATGGAACCTTCAATTGCAATGTTGTATTATGACATTATTGTAACATTCTGGCTCCTTTCACTTTGAGATAACGTCATGATAACATTATTGTATTGGAAAGGTATCAACTTCATTGAAATGACTATGATGGTATTCACTCTGCGTTGGTGAGTCTCAACCTCATGTAAAATTACACAATTAACCGTTACGTGAAAATTTAGCAAGCAACAAACTGACAAAAAAATGCATGGATGCAGAATGTGCCAGTTAGATCACAGCTTGCCTGGGAAAATTAAAGGCCATATTCCACTATACAGCATTTTCCTCACGATGGGCAATGCAGGTCATATATTCCACCATGCAGCATTTAACCTCACTGTATAAAACTGGGCACTGCAACGTGGAATATAGGTATCTGCTTGCAGTGGTACTAGCGGTGATACTTGTAGTCCTACTTACGGTGGTACTTGCATTGGCCCAACACAAGTACCACGCAAATGATTTTATATAAGTATTCTATTGAATGCTTGCAGTTTGGGGATACCAACATGTTCGTTTCTGCATCACTAGTAGGTCAAAATCACCCACTGTAAGTGGTACCCCATCGCATTGTGGAATATGGCCTTAAGGGTTGATATATCTATTTGTATGGGTATTCATAATGGGAAAAACATCTCTATTTCCTCATTTTGGTGATGTTTGTGAGTCTTTCAAATGTTTTTAATTCAGTAGCATCGAAACAACTGTACTCAAGTGGAGTATTAGGTTATGAACCCAGACCTTGGCATTAGGCCTACAGCCCCTTTTTCCGCCTGATAGAATTTGCTTCATCTAATAACGCCACCCCTGTTGTTAAATATTTACATGACTTGGTGTGATGTCTGAGATTATTACTGGGGTATTTGCCCTCAGTAGTTTAGTGTCTTCATTTATACATCAAACAGCGGATCACTACTGTTCGCCACTGAGCGCTGAAATAGACTACTCTTAACACACAGAGACATGCACAGACGCAGACATCCAAACATACACAGCCATATAAACACACAAGCACTCACACACGGCCAATATTCTTACAACTGGAATCACATTTGCATTCTCGTTTATAAATGTCATTTCTCTAAATTATCAATAAGTCTTGATCGTGGGCCCATTCTATATATTACAGGTTTGTTCAATCAAGTTGATGACCACATACGGCAGGATGTCTCTAATCATCGTCAATAACCTAGTCGGTGATTATTGAAATTCATGTGCAGAAGTGTTGTTAATTAGTTACAAAAACATAACAGACATTTACTACGTGTTATTAGGCCTCTATTTAACAGTGCCTATGTAATAATTGTGAGTGTTTGTAGGGGATAGGATGATGATGATGATGTGTTGGAGTTTAAGGTCTACTCAACAATTTTTCAGCCATATCAAGACAAACTCCGGTTTTTGATTACCAATTGGCTGACAGAATCTATATATGGGGATGAGAATGACGACAGGGCAAGGTGGTATAGTAGGCACTGCCAAGACTCGAACCCAGGTCTCCCACGTGCCAAGCTGGGACCTTATCCACTATAACATCCCACCCCCCAGTAGGGGATGGGATATTGTATGCCTTGGGGAGTCCCCTTTATTGCACATTTGTTAAAAGTTGGCCTTTCCCAAATATCTAGTTGATATCATTACTCTTTGCAAGAAGACAAAGTAAAACAGAAACAAAAACAGAAGCATTTTGGCAAATTACCTTTTTTCAATCATTGCTAATCTCTGTATAGAAATATCAATAAAAAAACCATTAGCTACAGATCAAGAACACCAATTAGTTCAATGACAAGGAATATAGGCCTATAATAATACCAAAGGCTCCATCTAAGCCTAGTTGAAACCAGCAATGATGTCCATGGTCATTCTTATTCTTACATCTGTCCTAAATATCTCCCTCAGGTCAAATATCAATCGCTTATTTGACCTTGACGACGAAACATCTTGACCTAGCCCCCAGCTTCCGAAAGACAGACCGAATAACCCTGACGTAAGGATGATGGATGACCTTGACTTATGGAATTTATGACCTTGGCCTGCTCAGAATAGAGGACAAATGAGGAGAATATTTCCGGGCCCCGACTCGGGTGGTCCCTATGTCCTGAGTCTACCCCCGGTTTGTCCCCTGTCGCCGGACGATAAAGGCCAACACCAAAATGGCGATCCCACGTGATTTATGACGTCACGCTATTGATTGGTGGCGCCGCCTGTTGGGCATAATCTACATAAAGATTAGTCAATAACCCACCGGTTGGCGAATGCTGATTTGTCTCACTGCGCATGTCTGCTCGAGTAGGTCACACAGCGGCCATCTTGTCCGCCATATTGTTTGGTTTTGTTATTGAACCATATTGGGCCCTAGACCTTTAAATCTGACACCGCGACATGGTCATTTCTAGAAATCGACATGCAACAAGAGAGTAACTGACACAAGTGAAAAATAAAACGACATTATATTGAATATTTCTTCAACTTGACAAGTGCCATGGCAGCCTCTTAGATGTGATATGGGACTTGGGGAGTCAAGTGACAGGCAACATAGCCATTTATTTGGTTCAACATGCAGCATTATGCCCCTTCATCAAAAGGTCTTATTCCAGTTGTACAAGGAGACTGGTAGGCCTATGTATAGTTATATTAATATGTATAGACCCAGGGCCTTCCAGGGGCCTATAGGATTTCATAATTGGGGAGAAGGTCAGCTTAAGGATAGATAAGGGGTCTCAGGGTGGTGTGCAGCAGTCAGGCACATACTTTTGTGAAGGGGGTACTTATGATAACAAATTATGCATCAGAAGATAGGAATAATTGTTCTCTACATAATGATATATTTATCAAAATAATCTGTTGGGAATTACAGAAATTATTAATTTTTATCAATTTTTTCACTTTATTCTTTTGAACATCGATCCCTCCTTATCTACTCAAACTATTGAACTGAAATTTTGTATGCATGATCTTAACATTCTCCTCCAAAGAAGCATGTCTCAAATTATGAATTAAGGTCTTAGTTTTCATTTTATGACAAAAAACGGGTAACTTTTTGTGAATTATTTAAGCAATATTTTCTACATACCATAAAATCAAAACTAGAAAATATATCAAAATTTTGAGACACGCTTCCCTTGAGAAGAACCTTAAAAAGATGTATTGAAAATTTCAAGGTTTTATGTACAATAGTTACTGAGATATCAATGTTCAAAAATGTGTCACAAAAAATGCAATTTTTGTTTTTACCAACCTATATTTCAGTGAATTTTCATCTCCTTCACATTTGTTTAATATCTCCAGAAAACATACAGACTCTACTTTTAAATTGCATAATATAGTACATGTATGTTCACCTAAACCTAAATTTTTAAACCACCAATTAGTGCAGGTACAATGAATCACGCATCATCCCCCCTTATCTATCCTTAATGTTTAAGTAATTTTTGCATGAATATGGCATTTTCCTCCCTTTATCAATTCTAAGTCCCCTCCGAAAGAGGCCATAACCCCTTGGACCCTTAGGGGCAGATACAGGACTACAAAAAGGGGCAAACTACAAACTACCTGGATCCACCCTTGTCTTCATCCTGAGACGTTGATACTGTAACAGTAATACTCCAACGAGGTGTAAGTAATAACAGCTGTTTATTCTTTATTTATACAGTGTGATGTGCGTGTGTGCTTCTGTTATCGATATGTATGTCTCCTTTCTCCCATGTCCCATGAATATGGTCATTTCTGGGTGAATATTAATCCTTATGGAATGGCCCTGGCCCCACGGCCGTTAACCTAAGTGCCATGAAATTGACATGGGTGCAACAAGAAACTACTGCTCACACATGCATTCATTAATAATATGTGCATTTTTATTAAACTAACGTGAGATGTGCATGGTAATGGTGGAAATAATGCATAGATATTATATTGCCTGCTGGATTTTTTCTATAATGTCAGAGTGTTATTTCTGAGATAGATCTAGAAAAATCGTTAATTCCCATAATCATTTTTAGAAGAAACGAGTACAGTTGATCTATATTCACGTGCACCACCGTCACATTTTTATACGAGTTTCTAAAGACGAACTTAATGTTATTGCTAACTAGGTTCTCGTATATTGAATGTGCCTTGTGCCCCCATACTTTGTTAATTGGAAGCCGTTTAAAACTGACGTGGTGCCAAAATGAATAACAAACTTGTGTATTTGCGATGTTAAACTTCGTCCTGATGCATGGAAGCCATTGGATATCTGTTGTGATTTTCTATAAGTGGACTTCTTACCATAACACAAACAACAGATTCTATTTCACTAGTGGTGTCCTTGAACAGTATGAATGCACATGGGACTTTCCATGACATGCCACAATGGTTTAGGGCAGGAGAGTAGAGCACATAATCTGTCTAGACCTTTCGATAATGGGAAACCTGTTGTTTGCCCACTTTCGTCCTATACTTCGTAAATGAAATCTGGCAGGTGGGCTATCATTTCATCATCCAAACGTTCTATATGAAGACCTTGGGACGAAGACCTTGGGACGAATTCGGAAATAATATTAATGGCATCTATAACGTAATATCTCAATGTCAGAAGCCCTATTGTACGGTTAGTACCAAGGTTTTCTGTCAATGCAATTTGATTGACATGAAGCACCCGATCCAACCCTGACTGCACTGTATACAACAGAGCAGTGCGCACCCTCGCCGGGCTGTGGACACGGGGTATCTTTGGCTATTTTTGTGGGGAATAATTCCTTGCTGCACTGTCTTTGTTTGCCGCTCTGTGTACCTCCTGTAGGCTCCAGTGCCGGCCTGTCCCCTTTCCTGGCACCCTGGAGGCTCCAGTGCCCCCTTTCCCGGCACCCTGGAGGCTCCAGTGCCGGCCTGCGCCCTTTCCCGGCATCCTGGAGGCCACTGTGGACACCCTGGCCGCCCTGTGGTAAACCTGGCCGTCCTGTGGACACCCTGGCCGCCCTGTGGTAAACCTGGCCGTCCTGTGGACACCCTGGCCGCCCTGTGGTAAACCTGGCCGTCCTGTGGACACCCTGGCCGCCCTGTAGTAAACCTGGCCGTCCTGTGGACACCCTGGCCGCCCTGTGGTAAACCTGGCCGTCCTGTGGACACCCTGGCCGCCCTGTGGTAACCCTGGTAGATATGACATATATGATACTCACCTGACACCCCAAACAAATTGCAGGACAGGTGTGGGTTAAATCACACTTTGATTCAGTGTTTTTTCCTCTGAATACTGCGTGGCAAATAAACACAGTGCAGCAAGACTTTTATAGAAGTAAAATTAGCCAAGGATGCCCTGTGTCCACAGCATGGCAAGTGTGCGCACTGCTCTGTTGTATACAGTGCGGTTAGGGTTGGATCGGGTGCATGAACAGGTAATATTTTAAAGGATGATTAGATTGCAAAGAAGTCTGTATTTGGAGTATAAAACTACTTTGCAACATGTAAGTAATAACGATTTTCTATCAATTTTGATGCAGCATATAAGAGTATTTCTCAGTAGATTTGTTCCCTGTTGGGACTATTGAATATAACGGAATTGCAATTGGATTGTATAAAAGGAATAACAGAGAATTGTAAATAAAGGATACAGATTGTGTATCATTATGCTTAAAATGACATTTTTCCTATTTGTAACGTAAGGAGGTTTTGTTCCCTATCGGAGGTATTGGCTTTTCTTACAGGGGTTTTGGTCCTCCTTATGGAGACTTTAGAAATATTTCCAGAGGTTTTCCTTATGTCACACTTTGTCAAAATCTTCCTAAGGTGTCCATAAGGAAAGCAAAGAATCACCGTAAATATGGCGGGTTTCATGAAACAGTTCACTTCTAGGAGGTCACAAAAACAGCAGGGGGGTCCTGACCCCCCACCTCCCCCCCCCCCCTAGGTCTTTTTGTCATCTTTATCTTGCCGGGGACTAATGTACTTGACAAATCGGAAAATATTGCATGCCTATAATTATGTGGACCACCATCTCTCCATTTCCGAAATTCTGTATCTGCCCCTATAAACCCGTGTATTTACAATGTGAAAATGGCTGACATCATAGATAATTTAGGATCAAAATACATCTGCATCTCCACATCATCATGATCGAGAAACGTCCTAAAACAATCAACTGCTACATAAATACAGAAGATGGAAGAAGTGCAACCCTTTTTCTTTTCTTCCACCTAAATATGAAAACCCCATTTTCTGCTCATTCGTATTTATGCAGCTACACATCCTCTAGCATCAATATTCTTTGTTGTCAAGCCATGTCTTAGATTGCCTGAGAAAAACACACACACTTAACAAAACAACCAATCTCATGGCACAGCCTGCCTGGGGGTCACCAACCCTGCTGCTCTTCCACAGTTTATTTCTCTGTGTGAAGACCATTTTACACTACATGACATGAGCTGTGATGTTGGGTGCAAAATGACCATAGGGTAGCCATGTTATAGTCTCCTATGATATTGTCCATATCACATTAGTATGGGTATATCGCAGTCTGTTGTGATATTAAATTCATGTAAAGTGACTTTTACTGCAGTGAAGTTGTGGGAGAAATATCTGTGCTGTCGGCTGCATCATGGGTTACGACATTGATTTACGATGTTTAACAATGTTGTGAAGTTCAGTTCCAAATCGCTTGAATTAATAATGTCCATGTTGTATGTCTCATGTCATAAACGACATAGTCCTCCCCATAAACAGAAAACTGAAAGATATTACTACAGTGTAATCTTTCTGTAGCTAGAGGGTGCAATTGGGCTGCTACATCCCTATGTTAGGTAAGAGAGGCCATTAATATTGCTTTCTCTTCCAATCCCAAGTGATGTCATCATAGGCAGTTTTCATTATCTAATGTAATAAGCACTTGACACTATTACCTTTCTTGACTTTGAGCTTGGATTATAGCGCTATAAGTATAATGATATTACATATTAAACCGTGGACGTAGAGGTGATACAATTGTTTAAAATTGGCAATTTGGAGTATTTTACACATGTGTAACAAAGATCTTTGTCTCTTGTATATCCCATGTCTCCGTGACATCTTCATGTCCCAGCTCATGTCGTGTAGTGTAAATACTACCAGAAGAGAGTTGTACATAGTCTACCCCAGGGGCACTGGGGCTTCAATCCTCTTCCATTCGTATCGTATCGCACTTGAGGCAGGCAACCAGGGGAGTAGAACCCAAAGAGCATTAAGACAGGGTTCAGAATAAAATACCATATTTGTTGCCTCAGGGAGGGTAGGACAAAGATGCTAAGCTCATATGGCTCCTTTGCCCTAAGGCTATCTCTGCTATCGACAGGTCACAGCCTTTTGGACCACTTAAAGAAATTGGGCCATGGTGAAATCCCATTGGTGTATAGGGTGAGCTTTCTCTTTCTCTGACTCAGTTTGAAATGCTTAAATGCTTTTACTCCAGGGTCTGATCTAGAGTGTGTGCTGGGAGCTCAAAGGGGTGTTGGTCCGTCAACCCATTTTTGTAGCAGGGGTGGGTACAGGATATGAGAAAAAAAGGTGTATGTGTCTGTGTCTGTGTCTCTGTGTGTGTGTGTGTGTGTGTGTGTGTGTGTGTGTGTGTGTGTGTGTGTGTGTGTGTGTGTGTGTGTGTAGGGGGGGGGGGCATCGGACTACATATAAGTTAAGTACAAAAATGCCACGTATTCATGTACACATGCATGACGTTTCTAAGTGAAGTCTCCACTAAAATTGGGGGTCAGGGCCCCCTGGACCCCCTTACTTGCTTGACCACAAACTTGCCTCAAAATTGCAAAGGCATTGCCAAATATTCTATGTGGATTACTGAAGAAAAAACTTGGAATGAATATAATTTATATGATCAACCGCGCACGTGGCAAAAAAACACATAGTTGAATATATATCATTTCAACATGTCCATGTTTCACTTAGAATAAATGAGAATCCTCAGCGCTACAAGATATGTAAAAGGAATATTAGCTTAGGTAGGTAATTCGCTCATTAGTAGAAAGCTTATAGCTACTACCTATGTATGCCTAGAATGACCTCTTTGAATGGCCAAATTATAGGACTTAGATCCACCTTGGTTGGGATCTGTTTCTCTTACTACGCATACTGGTCTGCACTTATATCAACGCCAGACTGCCTATAGAAAGGTGAAGTAAATTGTAGTTTGAAATACCCTATATTCAATCAGTTTCATGAAGAGGTTTTGTCGAGACGCACATCTATAAAAGATGCTCAACAGGCTACAAAAACATATTGTACCATATGCTGAGGGATGGTAATTAGTTGAATTGAAAATGTCAAAGTTTTATGATGCATCTCGAGTTTCAGTTTGATTTTAGTAAAATTCTAGCAATAATATTGTAGGCTTAAATCTCATGATACGTCACGTCCATTTTAGAGTCATAATATTTCGTCCGGAGGGGATGAATAGTGAGTTTAAAAAAAGTGAACACCATAGAATTGTTTCTTGAATGCTGTTGATGGATATTCTTCTTTTCCCACATAAGTCGGTGGATGTTTTAAAACAAAGATGAAACCAAGTTCCCAAGAATCCGATCTGTCACGAAACTCATGACAGAACGGTGAAAACAGATGGAACAAGGAGATCAGTCCAAAGAGCTAGCCAGCCTTGGATGTCCATGATCAGTCATCGCTGGTGACTCAGCGCGAGATTCGCCGAGAACTCGCGAGAAGTGGCCCGGATGCCGATCATGCGCACTGAAGTCAGGGATCAGAGCGAGGCTTAGGTCGGCGCAGACATTAGCGCCCTCTAGCGAGACGCCACGCAACCAAAACGGTGCACAAGGGGCTACCGGAAACTGCTCGCGCCATCTTGTCATGCGCATGCGCCCGGAGAAAGGTCAAAGGTTATGAAGGGAAACGCTACCGCTCATGGCGTATGCTTGATTATGGGCACAGTGCATGGAGAAAATGGCGGCCACGACAAAATGGCCGACTTTGGATGCCAGCTGGAGGTCATAGGAGCGCGACATTACAGCAAACGACACATCTATAATGGCTGGGGCAGGTTCGGCCAGAAATCCCCAGTTGATCGATTGGTCTTGTGTATCATGTGTGACCGAAATTTGTTTTTTGGTGATGTTCGGTGTTGCTAGTTTGAATGTCATCACTGTTAAGTACATCACTTAGGTTGACTTCAGTAAGTGATTTGGCCCTTCAAGGGTTAGGCCTACAGATGCTGTAAAGATGATATTATATGCCATCACTCAAAATAATGATAATAATTATGTAAAGAGCCTGATTGTTTTCTGCATCCAGAGACTAAAAAATCATATATATAGGGCTAGAACCTGACAGAAAACGTTTACCATAGGCTACATTTCTTGATTCCATTCACCCATGCGTACTGGGATAGTCCCCCTGACCTATTGCCCGCAATACATGCCTGTCTACTTTTAAATCGGGGCTACAGTTGAACCAATGATTTTTTAAGACATTACAACTCAGCATAATAATCATGACTTGGACACACAACTCATATCACCAAAGATTTGATAATGAAACAGGCTTAAAACACTATCATATTCATACATAAAAGAATCCTAAGTACCGAGAATGGGCAAATAACCCAACCACTCTCTAGTGGACCTGGGTCACTAACCAATAACTATCTACCACCCACACACCTGGAGGTCAGTGCTATCGTATAAAGTTGGATGTTTGCGTGTTTTAGACCCATACACCTGCTCTACCCCCTCAACCCCCCTTCCCCCTGCCACCACTGCCCCCTGCCCCCTGCCCCCTGCCCCTTGCCCCCCCCCCCTGCACCCTGCCCCCTGTATCTACCCCCTCAATCCCCCCTACCCATGCCCCCCTGCCCCCTGCACCCTCCCCCTGTACCCTGCCCCCTGTACCCTCCCCCCTGCACCCTCCCCCCTGCACCCTGCCCCCAGCCCCTGCCCCCTGCGTGTAGAAGGTCAGGGTAGACTCTCTGTACTGAGCTCCCCCTTTTATGAGGGGATCATTAGGCCTGATGAGCTCACTGTGTGACCTCTTCTACTGTGTGCCTATACCTATAACGACCATGAGGGTCCCGACTCAGCCAATCAGAGAAACCGGAAGTACATTGTATATGAGCGGAACAAGTTTTATGCAGACACTTTGGACCGCTTCATGTTTCAATGTTATTGATATCAAATCAGGGTTGTTTTGAAATGTTCATATGAATATTTGAAGGCAAATGGAGTATGATGTGTATGGAAATAGCCTTATTTCGAATTGATACACTTAGTGTTAATAAGGTATGAATAAATAAAGTGGTGGAACCCACATGGCGTGTATACCAGGTAGGCAGCTGTTTGGGGTGATTTCATAACCACGTTATATCTCTAGAACGTCCATCGAGTATATTCTACTATTCAATGACAGGATATTCGAAATAACCTTAAAATAAATATGGAATACATGAAACTTTATGATATCCTTTATTTGAGTCAAACACCATGCCTATATGCCTAAGATATACACTGAGATATACACTGATTTAAGTCTCATGATTCTGTGAATATTTGTTATGTCAGAAAAGAAATTGACTGGAATATGAGTTTTTTATATTCTAATATCAACATGGAAAGAACATAATATCCTTAATTCAGTGAAGAGCGTTCCATCTAAACATTTGTACATGGTGTTATTTCATACGTTCCCATAAGTTTATACACAAGTGCAGAGTTCACCATAACTATATATGGTCGCAATCTTCAATCTCACATTAACGTGATTCCAAACTGAGATGTCTTTGTGAAACAGTATGTCTCTTATCAAATCTCCAATTTACAAATTGGCAAATGCTGTTTAGTTTAGTAAATGGCTAGCCAGAATATATAGTTACCATTTACATTGTAACAAGACCAGACGTTCCAATTTGAGAGGGCTCAATTTTTCGCAATGACAAGAGCTGTCAATGAAAATCATATTCAGTGATATTAACTCTACAGTTGCATACATGTGATAATTATATCATATTGAATTGACCGATGCACACTGTTGAATTTTGTTTTAAGTCCCATTGATTTTATTTGTCATTCAAACTTGCCAAATGACTCTATGTTTCAGATATTTTCAGAAGGCACTTGGACCAATGAACTCTCAATAAGCAAGACACCTGCCAGGAAAGCCAAAATTGTAATGAGGGGCAAATTATAAACCATTAATGTTTGTGAATTATTGTAGAACTTCATAAATATAACTGCTTGATAATTAAAGATTAAGCCTTTAAACCTCACAAGTGGAATCTATGAATTACAGAATTTCTCCAAGATTTCCTTGGATTTCCACGAATTAAGATCTCCATAGATTAGGGTAAAAAGTGCAAAAACTCTGAATTGTGTTTTGAGTCAAATTTTACTTTCAAATTTTTACCTTCATAAAAACGCTCATTTCCCAGAAACGAAAATGTATATATTTGGCGGGGGGGGGGCAGCATGTCCGCTCTTCTGAATTAGTCTAGCTACATGGGAGAAAAGACAATGTTGTTCTATCGCCCCCACATATTTAGGTCACAACGCTGCTCCCAATGGTCCTTCACAAACCCTTTGATGGATGGCCAAAGGTAACATAAAGCAGAAAGAAATAACCGGACAGCCTGCGGAGGGCTGACCTGACCCTTGACCCCATGACCCCTAATCACTCTCCCTACATAGGTATTGTTTAACATGGAGATTGAGGCCCCTTGGGCGATAATCAGAGGAGATGCGTTGAGCACGTCATTTAACCTTTGCGTGTAGGACAATGTACGCTGGTCAGCACCTAGTAGAGTATGTATACCTACCTTGAGGGTTCCACCAGCTTTTATTTCTAGACCTACTTATATCGTTTCTTGCTAGTACGAGGACTAATTGTGACTTTCTTTTCTATTTGTTGAACCTGAAATTACACATTTGGGTATTTTCAATTACATTTCCTTGCAAAGTTGCAGAATTTCAGAGTGGCTTCACAATCTAGTTCCGGTCATAAACAATGTAGTTTGGGTAACTCTGATTGGCTGAATCAGGACCCGCATAGGCCGTATAGAGAGAAAGTGGGCGTGACCAGTGCTCCGTCGCATAACCAAACGCTCGCAACAGCGAGACCACAGCGAGGGTTTAGATTTAAGTCTCGCAACAGCGATATCCTTATGGTTTTCAATATGCCAACCCTCGCAACAGCGATGGTTTTGTACAAACTTTGAACACAGTTAATTTATTGACAAATACATTTCCGCCACTTACCTCCTGCACATTTTAAGAGCTGAGGAACACATCTAACAGTTAGTGAAAACAAAATGTAAAAATTCTAATCCCAAAATGCCCCCCTGATACATTGAAAATTCGGGTGTGCCAACCCTCGCAACAGCGAGGAAAGTTGGTTTCCCTCCTTGTTCAACAAGGATGGGTCTCGCTGTTGTGGACAACCCTCGCAACAGTGAGGGGGGGTTATGCGACAGACCACAGGCACTAAAAGCGCTAGAGTTAACAGTATACAGTATAATATAACAAAACATGTTATATTTGTCTATTCTTTTTTAAGATTATGAACACCCAGGCAAGAATGCGACGTTATAATAACGTTATTGTGACGTCATTTTTTGGTTCTTGTTACGTCGCATTTCAACGTTCTATAGACGTAGATTTGATGGCTCCCAATCACGTCTCTGAGACTTCCAATGCGACGTTGCAAAATGACATTCTTATCACGTGTTTCTGCGACGTCACAAAATGACATTCTTGGTACGTGTTTCTGCGACGTCACATTGCAACTTTCAAAGAATGATTATGTGGATTAGAAACTACTGCTGCGACGGTGCACCATAACATACTGGCGACATCATTATAAAATCATATTGTAACCCAAATTATATTCCAATAAGGTTATTTTGTGACAGGTTCTGTTAAGGTTATTTTGTGACCCACCTATGACCAAACATTACACTATACATCATACTGTAACTTTCCCAAGACAAGAAATCTTGGTTTCCAGCTTTGGTCACAGTGACTTGGGGCCTTTTAAGTAAGTACTTGTGTACACAGGCCCTTTCCATAGCTGGCAAATGTCAGATATCAGGCCAGGGGACAGACCCACTCAGTATCCCATTGTGAAAGATTGAAAAAGGTGTTTTCATGGTACTGGTCATTTATTTCAGCCAAAACAATTAAACTAAACCATAAATATGTTTCTAGAAGATAGTTTGATATTTCATAAAGAATAATGCTTCAGCAGCATTTAAACATATTTGAAAAATAGTGATATAAACCACAAAACCTTGAACTTTAGCCTTTTCTCAACTTAAATGGTATTGCACTGTCCCCTGGTGTTGAAAAACAGTACTATCAATGGTTATGGCTAGACTAGGAAACAAGGTACTTGTGACGTTCTGATTTAGTTAAGTTGTGACTTAACCTAACCAGAACGTCACTGAGACATGGTGATTAGGTGAGGTCAAGACTGAACCTAAGCACAACATCACAGTGATGTCACAATTAGGTAGGGTTGAAACCTTACCTTAAAAGAACGTCAATGTGACATCATCATTAGGTATGGTTCAGACCAACCTAAACACAACGTTCTTTTGACGTACTGTTAAAGTGTAGTTAAGACCTAACCTAATTAGAATGTCACAAAAACATCACAATTTTGGTCGCAGCGACGTTTCTGGGAGCCATCAAATAGACGTCGCTACAACGTCGAAATCTCACGTAACAAGAACGTCTCTTTAGGTTTGGTTAAAACTTCACTCAGTCAGTATGTATCAGTTATGTACTTTTTCAGTTAGGTCTCTATGTCACCTAATCAACACGTCATAACTACATTCTTTTTAGGTTTGGTCACAACCATACATAATTAGTTTGTATCAGTTACGTTCTGTTTGAGTTATATCTCAACCACACCTGATTGGCACGTCACTGTGATGTTACATTGTAAGGGGGTTCTAACCTGATGTTCATAGTACGTTATTATAACGTCCTTTTTATGGGATGTCATAACATCCCCCTAAAATCACGTAACTGTTACGTAGTTTTATGTGGGTTATAAACCGACCAAAATGGTATGGTCGCAGAACGGTTCTGTTACGTCGCTTCTTGCCTGGGCAATTATTTCCTAATTTTGTAGTTTGGTTATTTTAGAAATCAAAGTAGAACATTCATCCGATATTGTAGAGTTACCATCCAATCTATGAATATCATTGGGACAAAAACTCCTGTGTCTATATTACTGCTTAAAAATGATATCTATAGATGCCTTAATCTTGTATGTATGATATTGTGGGAATTTACAATCTTTAAATTACATGGTCGTACGTTGCAGCATAAATAATATTATGTCTATTCTGGACATAGGGCGCGTTTTACACTAGGTGTATCATAAATGCGTTTCTCACATCTCAAAAATTTTTAAATAAGATGTTTTTAATTTTCAATAATTTTAACTCTGAAAATATATAGATAACAACAGGAACATAAGATCAAAAAGTCTGAAACTCAACCATGAAAAAGTCTAAATATCTTAAATAAAAATACGATCCTAAAGTTAAGACTATTGTGAAACTCCCCCTTATAACTGTTGTTTATACATATCTATAAATAGCCTGACTGCTTATTTTAGTTAAAAATATTGATGTCAAAGATTTCTGTTGGAAATCCTGAGATGATGACATTGTGTAGATGTCATTAACAAACACTATTGCTCTTTCTGTCATTAACTTATTCCCAAATACAGGATTCAGAAGCAAGGTTTCATAATATTCCATTATGACAATTTATCTGAACTGTTATGAAATATTGAATATTCTGTAGCCTACAGTGTCTCTAAAATCACCAGAGGAGACATGTATGATGAAATCTCTCTTTTTATAATAAGCTCAACAAATCAGATTTCTTCAATCTTTCCCTAGGCTGCTTGTTATATCATATGACGCCACAGGGGGCCAATTATAAGTGAAGACTTGAATTCATACAGAGTGAATAGACATGTAAAGGACGTCAGGAGGGAATTTGATAAGGTTATTCAGACAGAATCTGTATGTAGTATGCCGAAGGGAGTTTACTTTAGATGATCATATCTGAAAAGAATCTGTTCTTATTAATTTTCTTGTCACAAGTTTAGCTCTGTGTGTGCTGTTGTATTGCACTGATTTAATTTAGTTTCATACTGAAATATTGTACAGAATTAACAATAAAATACTAAAAATGTATCACACAGGATCTATCAACAAAATGCTGATTGGCCAATAAAACCATCCTGACAAATCCACAAACCTATCATCACAATAAATATTCTGACAATCTAGAATATTCCTGATTAGATGTAAAACATACCTCAATAATTTTATTCATTGATCAGACTCTAAAATATGTTACAAGTGAATATGGATCCTCAGCTTTCAAGTACCGTCAAGAGGAAACTTTACCCTATAAAGGAATATCGAGAGAACACCCCCTCCCCCCCCCCCCCACCCAACCATTTTCAGTCTCCCAAAGACAAATGAAAGACAAGCGAAACAGGTCACAACGAACATTTTCCTACATTGATTAGCCCAGATGATGTCATCTTGATCTTTTATACTTAAGAGAAGTATGCCCGTCGTGGTACTTGGATTTCATAATTTGCTCCTGGTTGAATTAGTATAAAATAATAAAGAATGGTTAATAAGGTAAATTTATGAGTGTATGTCCCCAGTACTTTACTTCGATAAAAAGTTGCCCAGAAACTTCCCAACTAGCGTGTACTTTCTAGATGTACGTTCTCAGGCTACCTAATCGTTGCGGGTTGTAATTTCACATTTGTAGGATCGTATTCTGATCTCTGGTGTTGTGGTAAAGATAGGATGTAGAAATACGAGTTTCCTGAGTCAGATGTTAAGTGCAGGAGTTCATATTTCTCAGGGATTGTGGATCTATGGCAATGTAACATCTCTTGTGTTCACCGAGTTGCAGTTGGCAGTTAGGGTTTGTACACTAAAATCATTTTTGAATAGGCAAGTTGTCATATAATTCGCTATGTTAATAGAAGCTCCTTTGAAAATGAAATAAAAGTATGTTGTACTGATGTGGGTGTCAGTCCACTGCATAACATCTTAGTTAACTTCTAGGGAAGTAAGGATCAGGGCTAAGATTGACTCTCTGAGTGCTAGGAGCAGAGAGTGTAGAGGCCACATCATCATTAAATTTTA
This sequence comes from Lepidonotus clava, assembly GCA_936440205.1. NCBI lineage: Eukaryota > Metazoa > Annelida > Polychaeta > Phyllodocida > Polynoidae > Lepidonotus > Lepidonotus clava. The sequence continues at coordinate 16,861,437 of OW387138.1, forward strand.
GGTAAATAGATGCATAGTGTACTGGCAGTTCCAGAGTGTAATCGGGAAGTCAAGTAGGTACATCCTCATGGAGTGTGGCACTGCGAACTCAGGTTACTGACTGGGCAGGTTAGCAGGGCCAGGCTAGCAGATAGAGCTCAAAAGTGTCGGTTTTATGTGGTTGAGTGGACAAGCCTCTCTGGACTGATAGTGTCGACGGGACCACAGCGACACATATTATATGTCTTGTATTTCTATATGATCATAGCTAGATATTACGTATATCTTGAGTATCAACTTAAATATAAACTTTACTAATCACATATTTATCCTAATGATATTCAATTTCATTAACGTCGATAAACGAGCAGATCTTCCACTCACTCAATACAAAATAATATGTGTGTATGTGTGTGTTTAATTTGTAGGTTGAACGTTTGTATTTATAATGTTTTGCTCATGTGCGTTTATGTTATCGTTACCTTACAAAAATATCATTTCTGACAGACCAGTGCCCCGTTGCACAATGGGTTTCGTAACAACGAAAATATGATAAACAACGAAAGAGTTCGTTGTTGCTTAATAAATTATTTGCAGTTATTTTCGTAACAACGAAACTTTTTTTAACCATTTTATTTCTATATTTAGAATGCCCTCAAAGAAATGTAACTTTTACTGGTTTTTTCTAATGTCTTGCCTTTTCATATCAATTTACAGAATTCAAATCCATCTATTAGAAGCTGAGATTTTTACTATTTAAGTAAGAGTGGAATATTTTCGTAACAACGAAACATTTCGTTGTTAAGGAAAAGTTTGTTGTGCTTTCGTTGTTTGATCCTAACAACGAAATTCTATTGTGCAACGGGCCACAGACAGAGTATTATATCAATGTGTTGTAAGATTACTAAGTACAACAAGGTAAGATATTGTAAAGATATAAACATTCCAGCGATAGAAAAATGAAAAGAACTATAAGCCTAATATTACGCGGAATGATATTTTTACAAAAGGCCATGGAACTAGCGAGATTATATGTTATGAAAGGTGAAACACGAAGCTTTCCCCCAAAAGAAACTTATCTTGTGTTGTCCCCGCCTTGAAAACATAACAAAGTATAAAGTCTTCCTTTCAGAGTGGGTAGACAAAAGCCTGTATGCAAGAAACATATCTGCATGCAAGAAGGCATAACAGAAAACAAAATGTTAATTTTCTCCCCAGAAAACTTAAATAATTACCTACTTAGAAGTATTCATTCAGATGATCTCTGATAATTCAGTTTTCTTGCCTAAGACACAATGACTTTGAGCATGCTCAAAGTCAAAGATTCAGAAGCCAATGTTTATGGATAAAAAAAAACAATATGATTATTAGAATTTCATATTCATAGAATGGATGTTAAAGTTCATGGAGATTACCCGACATTCCTTTCGAGAGATCAAGAGATTTCAAAAAAAGGAAAGCTACGCACAGAGCTGCTTGAGAATGTAAAACAAAAATAACGGTCTGAAATATATCATGGTAAACCCTAATGATCTTTGATATGAAGAAGACAGGGAGATGTAGTAAGTTGGCGTTAGCTGCAAATGTATGATATAGAAATAGACTAGTTGATATACTTACTTATATGTGACCTAACGCAATGAAAGGATGCTGTGTGCGGATATTTAACATCAAAGAGGAGGTGTTGAGCTTTCAAACAGTACAAAACACATTGGGCACTAATTGTAAATTGGTTATAATTGGACCTGAACTCATGTACCTTTTAGTCTACCTCCAGGTATGGTCAACCACGGACTACACCTCACTCTCCTCACCCCTCAGAGGTCGCTGCACCTTCCACCACAGCACTCTGGCGCCAGGCGGTGCCTGGCACTGGCCCCCTTTATAAGGCAGGCCCACAGCATGGACCTTCACTCCTCTGCACACCACCGTACCTGCCGGTCAGACGATTCTGCACCACACTGCTCCACACTGCACCCACTGCACCACACTGCACCATGCCGCCTAAACGTCGGGCTGCCGCCGCTGGGCTGAACTCTGATACAGGTGGGTTACAACCTCCACCTATAAAAGCTAAAAAACCTACAGTTGCAACTAATGCACAGGCAATAGCAACACTTTCTACTCAAATGGCTGGTATGGACGGTCAGTTGGCAAATATTGCTTCACTGCTGTCTAATTTAGCAGCCAATAGCCCGTCGCAGGCGACAGCCCCAACTAGTCAGCAGAACCTGGGTAATATGCAGGCAGCTCAGCTAGCACAAACAGCTGTTGATTCTAATGACATTATTACTGAGACAATGCAGGCCCCTGCCCTTCATCCGACCTTGGTCGGACCAACAGCAGCACGCGGGCGGGCGCTGCAGGACTATCCCCAGAGCACGACCGCTCCGGGAACCGTTCCACTCGGCGCGACTGCCCAGGGCATCATGGCTGCGGGCACGACCGCCCAGGGCTTCGTACCGTTGGGCACGACTGCCCCGGGCTTCGGAACAGCGGGCACGACCGCCCAGGGCTTCCCAACAGCGGGCATGACCGCCCAGGGTCATCCAACACTGGGCACGACCGCCCAGGGTTTCCAACTACCGGGCACCTCGGCTGTCGGGCTTCAGCTGGCGGGCCCGGCCTCTCACGGCCTGGCCATGGGCGCGACCGCCCCTCCGTCATCGATGTCCCGCACTCGCCACCTGACGACCGGGCAGCTCCCCCACCCCAATCACCAGACAGCGGGGTGGGCTGGAGCGCACGGCCTATCGTCTAGAAACCAACCCATGACCCGGGCAGCGACCGCGTCTCTGGCCCCGCATACGACCATGCCGTGGGCGCCAACTACGCTCCAAGACCTGGATCAAGACAGCGGGCTGACCAGACGTGTCGCGGAGGCGTTGCAGGCTGTGGCCACGCCATTCACGGGTTCATCGGTCGCGGGTAAGCATGCACAATTCCCACATCAACTTGTTAATAGAGGGTCAAAGAAACAAAAAACTAATTTAGGTGAACTATCAATAGCAGAGTACCTATGGGGCATAATTCAGCTAATAAAGGCGAAAGATCCAGTGGATGAGGAGGTCTTCTTTATGAACGGCCACCTTGAGAAGCTTACAGAAGATGCGAAGACCTATAGCTGGGAATCAGTCCGTTCCTGGTCAGAGGAGGTCTTGACGCGCATCTCACAGGGTCGCTTGGCATGGTCAGATTCCTACGAAATAGATCGTCTGCAGACCCAGTTTTCTCATGATCGTACAAACCAGGTAAAAGATCACCCTAAGAAAGAAAAGCTAGAGAAAGGTTACAGAATGTCAGATGAAATGCGTGCAGCGAAGCCAGGGCCTCCCTGCAAGCAGTTTCAAACGGGCGGGTGTAGTCATTCTGAGGATCACATTAACAATGGATATCGCCACCTCCATGTTTGCACATATTGTTTAGCTCACAAGTGCGAACTTCACCCCCACTCCCTCAAAGGTTGTCGTACGAAGAAGTTTAACGACTCCGGTAAGAAAGACCACGGGGAATCGGGGTTTGGGAACAACAAATCCAAGTAGACATAAAAGCTTCTAAAGTATCCAAGCACCCTACTCGGGTGATCACTGAACCAAACACTGCCACTGTACCAAGTCACTGTCGCAATGAGTTGATGGCCACTACTCTGGGCACTCAAGCATTGCAAACCACTGATTACACTGAACCTCCGGCTGCTATAGAGTGGCCGGAACGTCATTCTCTGGTCCTTGCTGACGCGCTCAGTAGGGCCAGCTTTGACAGTCGCCTTGCCCTTAAGGCAGAAACCCTCGTTGACAAGTTGGGGTTGTTGCATGCTATCCCTGTTGAACTAAACCATGTTCTCTCTTCTGTGTGATTCCAGACCTGCGCTCCAACCCCCTCCTGGCCCAGCTCAACGCCTCCTATGCGGCCGCGTTCTCCCAGGGCACCATTCAGAACCGGACCCGCCAGGCTCAGGCTTACCTCCGCTTCATGCTGTTTCATGAATTTAACTCCTTAGCTCCTACTCCATTACAAGTGCTATTATATATTCAATGTTTGGCCAATACTCACAGGAACATTACCTCAATCAAGAACTATATGTCGGGAGCCAAGGCCTTTGTTACGGCAGCTGCTGGAGACCCATCGGCGTTCATGTCTCCCTTCATTCCAAACCTATTTAAAGGCTTAACTAGATTGTCTAATCATGTACCGACCCCAGCTCCGGCCCTTAACATTGACACTGTTAAAGCCCTCTGTGATCTTCTTGCAGTAATGTCTCCAGACGCGCTCACTGTGCGATGTGCCGTCCTCTTCGCTTTCTGCTCGTTCCTCCGACAGTCAAATCTCCTATTGGTCCCAGGGTCTGGGGCTGTCCACACGCTCCGTAGATGTGACGTAACGGACGAACCATCAGGCCTGTGGCTAAGTATTAACTCATCCAAAACAATCTACGACCCTAAGGCTCGGGTTATAATCCCGATCCCTCCTATTCCTGGCCCCTATTGCCCGGTTCAAGCTTGGCGTGACTATGTGCGCCGTGTTCCCCTTCCTTCGGAGGCTCCAGCTTTCATGCTGGCCCCTGATAGGCCTCTTACCCCTGCTCGCATGACAACCTATATCCGGGCTGCATTACATGCCCTGGGCCACCCTCAGGCCTCCCTGGTAACAGTACACTCTCTCCGTAGATCAGGGGCCCAGGAATGTGCCCGGGCGGGGACACCGCAGAACGAACTCATGCTCCACGGTACGTGGACATCCTCGGCGATTAACGCCTATGTCCCGAAGCGTCTCTATACAAACATTCCATCAACAATTAAACAGCTGTTTGGCCGCTAAACTTACGAGGAGGACATTGACTTTTAGCATATATATAATTCTTTTAACTTACACCTATTTATGTTTTAATGAATAAATTGTATCCAAACCATGTGATCTTGTGTCCAATTGGGCACTAATTGTAAATTGGTTATAATTGGACCTGAACTCATGTACCTTTTAGTCTACCTCCAGGTATGGTCAACCACGGACTACACCTCACTCTCCTCACCCCTCAGAGGTCGCTGCACCTTCCACCACAGCACTCTGGCGCCAGGCGGTGCCTGGCACTGGCCCCCTTTATAAGGCAGGCCCACAGCATGGACCTTCACTCCTCTGCACACCACCGTACCTGCCGGTCAGACGATTACCCACCCACCACGCCCTCTTTTTATGTGATTTTATCTTCAAAGGGCCGCTAAACTTACGAGGAGGACATTGACTTTTAGCATATATATAATTCTTTTAACTTACACCTATTTATGTTTTAATGAATAAATTGTATCCAAACCATGTGATCTTGTGTCCAATTACAATATGTAGATAGTTGATTACTATTGCCTTTAGAATATATGACTTTCATTATTGATTTTTGGAAAATGCCATTACCTAAATATTTAAGTATCTAAATTTGTATCGAGATAATAAATGATAAAATCCCCCGCAGAACAAAAAAGACGGACTTCGGAGAAATAAAATTTATTTTGGATAAGTTTTATGAGTATTTAAATTTAATAATAATAAATTTAATTTTATATATATATATGAAAATGGGTGTAGTAAGAATATATATATATATATATATATATACATATATAATAAGGAGTGGGTGGGTGGGTGAAATGAATTGATGTGTTGTGTGTTTAGTGTGTGGAGAGAGAATGGACCAATGTGAAGGTCATATGTGGTAGGATTAGTTAGTATCCACCGGGTGGTGGCATTGTAGGGTTGTGTGTCCTGCAGGGGGCGCCAATGAGCCGGACTGATAAGAACATATATCATTCCGTCCCAATTATGTTAATCCTTAAATGATATCCTTATAACAGTATACACCAGACTATTGTACAAATAATTTCTGATCTAGCATTGGTATTCCTGTTCTGTTTGGAGTGAAAATGTTGTTAGGTCATATTTGTCCCATCAAGTGAATCATTTCTAAATATTCACAGAAATCAGTTGCTTCCATGTTAACAAAGTACCTAATGTACGTTTAATGCCCAAGATAATGCTGTCGACTCAAGCCAAGCAAAATAATTTTCTCCCATATTCAAAAGTCAAAATCTAGTACCTTACTCTACATGTACACATCCTAATTTGGCCAAATCCATTTTATTTTCTGGTGGCCCTATAAACAGTTCCTTGAATTCATTTGTGAGAATCAAAATGACAGCATAGATGCCCCATTAGACTATTGGGTTAAAACTTTCCATTAGTCGGATGGCACAGATTCCATTCTTGGAATTGCTATCTACAGTGACCTTAAAATAATGGATATTACGTATCTTTCGAGAATTGTAATTTGTAACTAGTTGTCTTGGCATTCTAAGAATCTGGTGAATTAGGACAATAGTTCCAGGAATGAGCCCATCCCACATTCGGTATATCTCAGGGTTGGACAAGGGTTGGACAAAATAACCATATATGCTGCCCATGTCTCCTTGAGTTGGGATTACTGAAATAAACAAAACTTATGTTTTTCTGTGTCCCCAAGTACAGATACAAGATTACGATTTCTTAGATTTTAGCTATTGACAGATTTGCATGTTTGCCAGCCAATCAAAATGTTGCATTTTAGAGAAAAAACGGTTGGACATTATGGGTTGGGCTGACAGGCTTTAACATTGGTTCCTATGGGAAAAAGGCAAATTTGTCAACCAAATCACCATGATTTATTTTCCTTTACATCACTATCTTTAAACATTAAATCAGGAAGAAATTGCTGTGTAATTTCATCATAAAATTTGATGTTGATGTATACTGCATTGGATGGGTTTATTCAACTATGTCTGTCATTACCTCCGTTGCAGCAAATTTATATATAACATATTTGCTATGATTGTTATCCACAACATAACTATAACTACAAAGGCCATGCTATCTGGGAAGAGGAAATGCTTCTTTTTCCTAATGATTGACTGTTATTATAAAAAAAATTGCAAGAAGTCAAACATTTGCAATGTACAAGTTTGCAGATACATGTAAATGCTGTACTTAAGATTCTTAACTCACGATTAATGGATATCAAAAGCCCCCGCCATATGTGGCGTTTAAAAGCCTTTTTTATTTGCTCGCAATTTGCTCTCAAACTGTTTGCAAGTGTGTCTCTCTAGCTGTATGTTAGTTATACTATTCGCAACAAAGCAGAGCATGTAAGTGACATCATGTTGTCGATCTACATCAGAATGTGTAATGCTGTTCATCAAACTAAGAGACATTTAACGTTTTTATATTCACAATACTGACTAAAGGCCGTATTCCGTATAATAATAGTGCACTGCCTTTATCGGCACTACCAACGATATTAAATATTTACCAATGTGTTGGTAATTATTGCCTGCCGATTTCGGACTGGTTGCCGATATGGCACTTTCAGCGGCTGATTTTGCACTTTCGGCGGCCGATTTTCCGAAAGTGCGGGCCCCCGGGATGGAACGTTACCATGGGGAAGGTTAATATCGGCAGTGCACACTTTCAGTATATGGAATACAGCCTTAAACCTTTATACAGATACAACACAAGTATAGAAATTCAGATCATATCAATCTAGCTACATGCAGTACCATCACTTTGCTTTATACCATACATTATTTTAAATTTGAACAGCTTTTGTTTTTCATCTGAAGGTCAAGCCATACAGGCATTTATTAAGGGTTCGTTCTTTGCCGTTTAGATCTAGCAATAAAAAAGTTCAATTCATATTCAAAATTAATACTTCTTGATATTACATCAGACAAACCAAAAAAAAAAATTAATATGAAGATGTCCGTGTTGGCTGCCATCCGCTAGTCAACGTCTCATAACATAGGGGATTAAAGGCCGGCCGGTCAGTGTGGGTTTAGGGGTCCTGGTCACGTCGGCCTATGTTGACTTAGACCAGGGTGATTACTGTCTAAACACTGATGTGTTGACAAACAGGGCCCAAAAACGGCACCGAGAAGCAACCTCACCACCTTGTGTGGTGAGGACAAATGACATATATATACATTTGCCACACTGAGATTCCCTTAAACCAGAACATCTTAGATGCCTCACAAGTCGAGAAAACTCTTCTTTTTGTAATAAAATGTTTAAAAAAATCTGTATTGTTGACCATAATCATATTGTTACTCTAATAGAAGAGAACCGGGTTATATTCAGTCGCCAGGGGACCAGGAAAATGCAGGGGGGACCTGACGGCCTTTCCTGGGGGAGGTGCCGTCAGATAAAGGCCTGTTTCCACCAAACGACACTTTTCTCAAGTGTAATTAAATCTATTCTTCCCTGACTTTTCTAACCTTTGTCATTTCAAGAAGTCGTCCAGATTGTCCAAGAAGCGTATCAGAGCGTATTCAGTATTTTAGTCGTTCAGTGAAATTGCGAAATTGTGCCTTTCTGAACAACTTAAACACGCAAAGATATTACTCTAGACCCCCAAATTTGACATGGCGATATGGCTATTTTTTAAAATCGACATGTGACATGGCCACCTTAGTGACATGTGACATGACTCATTTCTTAAATTCGACATGTGACATGGAGGCTAGTGACATGGGAAAGTATTCAAAGGTGTCGTATTACAGCCGTTTTGGCTGCATTATCAAAGGTCGGACATGCGACAAGTGGTTCTAATCATAGCCCGGCCCTCATCACGGTGGTGGTCAGTCCCAGGAAAGCTGGGATTATCTTAAGGGGGTACCCTTTGAGCGATGCGACTAGAATTCTAGTCGATTGGGAGATCTCCAGCAACCAATATCTAAAGTCGGGAACCCACTGAGTGACGCAAATGGTTTCTAGTCGAATGCAGTGACAAATATAAAAAGATGTTAGATATTATCCAAGTGATTCACCATTAAATATTTGATACCTTTCTGGTTGGATTACTCAATGGGAATACAGATTCTGGTCGTTTTCAACCATTCCTGGTAATTTTAATAAGAATTAAGAAACCAGATCTGGTCGAAACGACCAGAATTTTGGGTTAGTTGCTCAATGGGTTCCCCCCTTTACATTGTTAGATATTTTCCAAACGATTTGGGGTTTTCAAGTGGATTGCTGGTCGAATCACTTAATGGGAACACATATTCTGGTCAAAAACGACCAGAACTTGTCGGAAACGACCAGAACTGAGCGACCAGAAAAGGTCAAAACGACCAGACTTTAGTTCAGTCGCTCGAAGGGTTACCCCCTTAACACTGGACGCCACGTATTGCACTACAGTACCTTCCATGGCCATTTCTTAAATTCGACATGTGACATAGGGACACAGAGATTTTCATTTTTTACAGTTGTTCATGGTCAATAGGAACTATCCACCAAAGTCGTTCCCCGGCTTTAGGGGAGCTGTGGACCTATGGACTTGTTACCCCTCGGTGCCGGTTTTTGGCCCTGATTGTCAACGCATTCTATTGTTGTATAAACAACCCGCATCCCGGGAGACCGAAGGACCGACGACCTAATCCCCCCTAACCTAAACACTGCCGGATTATCCTCCACAAACACGTTGACTAGTGAGGAGCTCCCGTCCGTTTTTACTGAATAATATCCATTGCTAGTTACCCTGCTATATTTTTACTCTTCTTTTTATTCGACATTATCCTGAAAGGGGTCAAGCTTTTGCCTGTTCTCCCCCTCCTTCAGAGTTAACATTGATTTACGAAGGATAGGACTATACAACAACAATACACGGAACTATAAATTGTCAATACAGTGATTTTTCACATAATTTTGAGGGATTACAATAATGGATTTCAACAGGTTTTATAATAAAGTCAAGGAGTAGAAAACAGTATTTTACAGGACAAGATTGTCAAATGCCATCATATTTCTAACAGTTTATATACATACAACTAGTTCATAGTGTATGTATTCATTTCTTAGTTAACATTGATTTACCAAGGACAGGACTATACAACAACAATGCATGGGACTATGCTTCAAAACCAACGTTGTGGAGGTAGGATAAGTAAGACAAAGGAAAATCCCAGCCTGCATCTGTCTTGCTCTTGTTGCTTGTCATGGGTAAGTGGAACCATACCCTAGACCTAAACCCAATATGCGCCCCTGAAAGACCTGTTTTACCATAATAAAGAATAATTCTAGAGACCAGCAGGACAAATAGCGAACTATAGTTACTAAATCTAACATAAATTTCCTCATAAAGCGTTGATGAAGTCAGTAAATATCATACAAATAACTTGATTTCCTAGGTACATTGGAATGTTTTTCTTGAACGATTTTTGTAACTTCTCAGAAAACAAAAGACGATTTTTAGATATCATGCAAGGATTTTCTATTTTTCTGATGATAAGACGTCTTTGGATATATCCGTTGTACATTTTATAGAATACCTTATAGGACATTAATAGTATAGAACTACTACTCAGTGATTATCGGAAGTTAACCCTTCCCACCGCCAGATGCTTTGAGACATCGCCAGCCAAATCTTGCCAGATGCATTGAGGCATTGCCAGCCAAAACACATCAGATGGTCTGAGGCATCTTTTCCATTAATATCATAAAAATTAATCTAAACCTAACTAATCAAAAGTAGATAGCAGTCACTGTTTCATGAGGATGAAATAACCAATAACACTGTATATCTAAGGATAGAAATGCTAAGAATAATTCATTAAATGAATTTACCATGATAAAATTTACCATAATTTTTCTTAGACATTTGGATTAATTTAGGTCTAGATTGGGGCATTACGCTACATATGTAGTGTCCTTTGAGAATATATTCTATAGTAAATTGGCAGTTTTTAAATCTTGAATGAAATATTAGTGGCGTAGTGAAAGATGTCTTTGAATTCAGAAATGGGATGCTATAATATAGGTAACTATCCAAGTCCTTTTTTGCACCTTATCCACATATTCTCTTCTCCTAGAAGAAAACCTTGGTGTTTTCGTCTTAAAGAGCAATGCCACAGAATTCCTCTTTTTCTCTGGTAGTCTTAAAGAATGAGAATCCCTTTCTCTACTTTCGCGGAGAAAGAGTTTTTCATTCTCTATTCTCAGAGAAGAAAGAATTCTCATTGTCTTTGCGTTAGAGAAAAAAAAATCCTTGAAGATTAAGAAAAGAGGTTCAGAGAATTTCTTGTTAGAGAAGAAGAGAATGTGTGGATGAGTTTGGTTTTTTTTTGCGTTTCTGTCCTATAGTAAAAGATTTAGGGCAAAATGTACACTTGCCCTCGTTGTTTCAGTCTCCCTTTCTCTGTCCAATTTCTCACGGGGAGCGTTAATTGACGGAGTGCCCTCCCAACCCATTGGCCTGCCGAGACCTCAACTTTACAACCTCATTTATCCACTGACCTCCTTCTTTTACCTATTATCGACCAACCTCAGTGGCTATTTCTAGACTAGGCCCAAGTTAAAATATAATGTAGCAATTAACACATAAGATGAAGATTAATAACTGACAGAGCAAGAAAGTTAAGGTTGTGTTGAGGAGGTTAACTAACATTTTGCCAAGAATATATCCTCTTTTACTTTATATGTTTGTAGTATACCCGAGAATTGGTGGTTTTTTGAACAAAAAAGGACAAGCATTCTAGAATTAGGCTTCTGTGGCTATCAACAACAATGAGTCAACAACAATCAGTTACCACCAATAGGTTGATACGAATTGTGTTGTAGTAGCTGTAAAAGTATGTTTAAATGACGTTAATAGAGTGATCTAAGATCACAAAGGAAAATAAAAATAAGTTATTGGTTTTCTGCTTTAACAGTAAATTGGATATTTCCATTCCCAATTTTACCTTTGGAGATAATCTTCAAATCGTTCACACTATAGCCTGTGACAAATCTATATTTATGCAAGTACTCACAAGGTTTCATGATTTGCTTATCTATTACAATTACTTTCGGCTTTTTCCCACTTATGCTTTGCCTGACATTAAGATGAGTCTATGTTATATCAAGAATAATCTATTAACCAACATGCGTGTAAAACTATGGGTGAATTATCATATTGCAAACAAAAAACTAGTTGACTCGCATTGTGTAATGGGCAACCAATGTGTATGGCAATATGATCATAGTTTTAACATTTACTCACACATTTTAAAGCCATTTGACCACAATATAAATCCAACCCTAGCTGAACATGTCAGTTGAGAAGCTTGTCAACACTAGGCTTAATGAGGGATCCACCCATCAAGGTATTAAGCCACGCCTGCCAACACCACTCCCCTCCAGGGTCTGATTGGCTTTGATAGTGTCAGAGTATTTGTCAGAATCACAGAGATGGGATCCCGCTAATGAGCTTACAATGTTTAGGTGCGTTAGTTTAATGACACATGTGTGTTTCAGTTTAATGATATATCCATGTGTATAATATACACTATATTATGTGTGTTAGTTTAATGATATGTGCATGTGTTAGTTCGATGGTATATCCGTTTTAGTTTAATGATGTGTGTGTGTGTGTGTTAGTTTAATGATAATGTGCATGTGTTAGTTTCATGATGCATGTGTTTTAGTTTAATACTAGATGTGTGTATGTGTATATTAGCTAAATGATGTGTGTGTGTGTGTTAAATGATACATGTGTTTAATGATATGAGTTTAACACATGCTGTATCCAACCTAGGTGATAACCTGCCTTGTACCACCCTCCAGGGTGATACAGAAACTTTTATTTTTCAATAATTCATAACAAGAAAAGGTTATATGAAGGTTATATGAAGAAACACAAAAAACATGTGCAACATCACCTTCGCTGATTGCTGTATGTCCTTCCTTGGGAGTTTGTATCTAACAGAATAGGTATAATAAATCCATAACCAACCTCGGGGCAGATGCTTGGGGGGTTAGCACCCATTGGCTGGACCCTGATATCAGCCTGTGGGCAGCCCTGCGGGCCCTGCCCTTAGGCTGATATTGGGGTCTAGCCTTGGGGTGCTTAATTACCCCCCTCGTACCTCCTTCTCAGTTAGTTATATGTATGTACATGTGTTGAACATGTACAGCTGAGAAGCTTGTCAACACTAGTCCTAATGGGATCCCTCTAATAAACTAACAATGCTGGCTTGAATTAGTTTAATGATACCGGTGTTTCATTTAAATTATATAATATTATGCAGGTGTATGTGTGTAAGTTAATTATACATGTGTTTGTTTGTTAAATCTTACATGTGTTTATGTGTGTTAGTTTAATGATACATGTTGAACATGTGTGTTTGTTTGATAATACATGTGTGTTAGGTCAATGTTTACTCTATGGGGTATTCTTTTACAAACATGCTGTTTCCCTTCTGTCAGAATAATATGTTGATGTGTTTTGCAAAAGTTATACAACTTGTCAAAAGTGAAGATTGTTCATAATCCATTAAATTTCTGTTGACAGCAACTATATGTCAGATTCTATATCATGATACACGTTGTAGGCGGAAAGCCTATCAAAATGGTTTCTGACACCACATTTCATCTTCTCCTGCGTTATTCAAAACCAGATCATTGTATGGCATTCATGAAATGTAGAGACAATGGCAAATGGTATGGTTATAATACGATATGAGTCATGTTATGAATCATATCTAGAACATATTAGAAGAAAACTTATCAATGAAATGATAAATATTTAACAATTGAATATGTCATAAATTGGATAAATCTAATCTCTAATGGCCCACATGGTTAAAGGTAAGAGGTACATTATAATAAACTACCGACGCAGCTATTTTCAATAGGGATGGTTAACAAATCTAAGATAACGTTTCCTCTCTTTCTTATAATCACATGCCAGATATCGGAAATTAAAAGCTAAATCAAATATATGTCTGCTTGATTTGACTTTAGCTGCCATATTACAAGTATGTGCACATGTTTATTGGGCAGTGAACACATGAACACTTTGATATTGAAAGTTGGACACCTAAAGCTATGTCTAATAAAGGGCAATGAAAGTTCAATTGACAGCTAGTTCTCATATGAACTGATGCTGTGTCAATATCATCTAAAGCCTGTGTTCCACTAGACGATTCTGACTGTCAGCAAAATGGGAATATAGACATTTTCTCCAACAACATCATAAGAGATAACTCATCCTACTTATTGTTTGAAAGAGCACTAAAACCCCTTTCTAATCATTTATTACATTGCTATAAGTAACTTCCGTTTGAGTGGAGATCTATGAAATAAGGGCCGAAATCAACAAGTGTAACACGGCTATAAGCTAGTACTGGCCTTATATGAGTCAAAGCTCAGGTTAAATGTTCATCCATGATTCAAAGAAATCTTATACTAACTTTAAATTGAAATAGTTATTAAAATGAAAATGTGTTTTTTTCAGTGTTCTGGCTTAAAGAGTTCCTGTATTAGTCAAGAATATTTGACATACTGTCAAATCTTGCCTTTAATATAGAAGTATACCAAATTGTTATGAATACGGAACAATACTAATGAGCTGGGTGTTGTAGAAAATAAATGGTTCGACCAGCAGACTCTTTGATAAGAAATCATGTAGCTTCGGAGAAACCAGGCTTTCCAAATAGAAACCTTACAAAAGTTTGAAAGTAAGTGTTTCATAAAGATAAATTCCATAAATGCCAAAATCCTCTTGGAGCTGCCCAAAACCTCTGTAATGCAATGCAAACTTATGTAAGACAACCCAATACTTGTGTTAGTTGACCAAAAACCTCCACAAGGCAACCTATAACCCCTGAAAGGCAACCCATAACCTCTGTAATGCAAAGTATAACCTTAACAGGGCAACTCAAAATCTACTTAAGGGAAGCAAACTTCTATATGCCATGTTACACTAGCGGAAACTTCATTTCAAGGCTATGAAATGTATTTTTCAGTCAGTGCTTATGAAACTAAGTCGATACTCAGATTTTAAACATTTAAACCGTTGCAAGACACTTTAAATTAGAACTAATAATGATTTCTAAATGAATCTTGTAAGATATTCTTCATATCAGCAGGCACAGAAAAGACCTTTAAGTCAAGCTATAATTATATGTATGTCAGATATCAAATTGTATGCATATAGTTGTTTTTGCATTTTAGCAAGCTACCTTAATCTTTGCAATGCATTTAGCAAAAATGCATATTTCAAAAATCAATTCAGTTGATTGATAACCATCAGCTGTGCTCTGCAAACATAGAAACCATGTACATTTCAATGATATAAGACTATCCCATTAGAGTATTTCCAATCCGCCTTTCCCTAGCAGTTGGCCAACGGAAATTATCCACTATGCACTCAACTCGGTTTTCATTCCCTTGGGCTATGTTTCTAAATTACCCATAGTGGCATTTACAACTTTCTTCCATTTAAGTTTCCCCAGCAAGCCCTGAATGCTTTGCATGTACCCTTATACAGCTATGGGGCACACTTTCCTGGCGGTTTCTCCCCTTTTTGTTCGTTTTCTATAGAGGGGGGATTGCAATTAAATCCAGGCGGTGCTGTTTAATCGACAGCGGCTCGGACAAGGTTGTGACACGAGGACGACGCCAGGTCTCCTTAAGGAAAAAGCCCCACGGGGCAGGGTGGGGGATGTACCAGGGGAGGGAAGGGTGGGGAGGGAAGGTAGGAACTATGTTGAGACCTTGCGATAGTTTTTTTTCGGATTTTTCCATAGCTTGTTTTTTTTCCTAAGGCGCATTTGATGATTTTCAAACCCTCAACATTTTAGCGGAGCGATGGTTAAGAAGGGTGAATAAAATGAATAGAAAGCCTAATTGTTTGCTTAAGTAATTTTGTCAAGTTAACTTTATCTTGATTTTAAAACGCCGCAGTGGGAATCTGTGAATCGAATATCTTTGATTAATTTTGTATCATGCACCTGTCTTCAGGGAAGAAGAGTGGAGGCAATTTCGAAAATAGTCCAAGGTAAACTTTAAAGTTGGTGTAAACTGGAATTTCCTTATAGAAGTTGTTACAGCAATAAACCCTACCAACCAACCACCCATCACAAGGTGTGAGGTGGTACATACATATAACCAACCAAGAAGGGAGTACGAGGGTGGTTATCACCCCTAGCCGGGACCCCGATATCAGCCCGAGGCCAGGGTCCGAAGGGCCGGCCGAGGGCTGATATCGGGGTCCCGGCGAGGGGTGATAACTGCCCGAGTTCTCCCTTTGAGGTTGGTTATGGATTATATTATACCTTTTCTGTTAGATCTGAGCTCCCAAGGAAGGATGCACAACAATCAGTGATGGTGGGACTGTGATGCTGCACATCTTTTTATGTTTTTTCATATAACCCTTTTGATATCCATTAAATCCACAAATAGTAAAATGTAGCTATGAACGTTGTTCAGATAATGCATATGTTAAATTTTTTATTTCTTAATTATTTCATTTTTTCATGAATTTTAGAAAAATAAAACGTTTCTGTATCACACTGCAGTGTGATACAAGGCTGGTTATCACCCAGGTTTGTATCGCCCTGTCTTAAACTCTTAACTACTAAACTTGTATCACCCTAAGGTGTAATAAAAGCATAGACATACATAACATCTTATGTATCTCTATGGTACAAGTGAGAGGTACAGGGAGTAGTGGGGCAAGGCCCTCCACCGTCCCCAACTGTTAAAGTGAGCCAAAACCAATAAAGTTGACAAAATTACCAAAACTCAGAAAAAGATAGAGACATGTTAGATGAGACTAGTTAAAGTCAGTGGTAAAGTATTAGCTATGAAAACTAGCTCAAACTAAAGTAGAATCCCATGAAAGATAGTAATATTTCCATTTGTTCATAAACAAATGCTATTTTTGCGGATCCATATTAATTGAGTTGAGCAAGGAAAATTTGTTTTTAATGATTTTCTACCATATTTCATGGTAAATATTTTAACATGGGCAAGAAATAGCCTCAAGGAATGGATTTCAATGATTATTTGAGTACGGAAAATCTTTTGGAATTTATTGGTTTTGGCTCCCTTCCACCGACCTACCATCCTCCAGTGTGAGTCTGGTAGGAGGAGCAGGGTTCAGGGAGTGGTTGGGAGAAGGCCCCCTGTCCCCGACCGGTCTTTGGAGTTGCTCAGGAGCTGCTCCTTTCCCTCCTTGTGTTGCTCAGAGCGACTCGCTTTTCGCTTCAATTACCTTGGAGTGGTGATGAAAAGACCCGTCTGGCACAGCCTGTGGACGCTTTAAGCCTAAAGGGTGTGTTCAGACTGTCCGATTTCACTCGCGATTTCAGAAATGGACAGTGTGAACCAAGCCTTGTGCCCACTTGGGCCATTAGATTTCCTTGGTCGGCAGATGACTAATGTTGCTAGTCGCCTGGGGACCACCTCCAGAGTGGCGCCCTGATGTCTGGTGATTAAAGCACTAGTCACCGTGGTTTTAGGGCAAGATATTTGACATGTTTAATATTTTTCACCGTCGTTAATAGCCCAAGTGGGGGCACGGCATTGAGTTTAACATGTTGCATATCATTTGACAGGATTTTGAATTCTCTTTCGAACGGTATGTAACATGCATAGGTTCTTGACATATTTGTAAAGACAAATATTTTTCTACCAATAGTCCAGGAGCCAAATCCTGAAATCAGTCAAAATAAGGATTTACCCTCCGCGGTGAGCCCCCTGGATTTTCTTGATTTTTTTCATCTTATAGCATCCTAGGGACCATGAATCAAGACGGTTCCGAAGAATTTAGGTATGCGAACACTGTCTAATTACGCGATTTGTACTTAATTAGCAAAAAATGAAAAACGCGTTATTTCTAAATTTCTCTGGAACTATGTATGATATGATAACATGCTATATGTCATCTGAAAGGTAATTTTTTTCCTGATTTTTTTGTATATTGTTTGCTATTGTCATTAATCATGGCAATGAGTTATTAAAGAAAAACTGTTGTTTCAGTCAAAATCAATAGAACTGAAGGATCCAAGGTCAAACTCTGGAATTGATAAACCAAGTCCTAGGTATACTTGAAGGGGATCTTTAGGCAGTTTTTAAAGAAGATTGCATCTGATTTCATTGGAAATATAATGTAGAAGTCATTTTTTGCTGATTAAATTCTAACCGACTACGGGCTCATTTTGCACTTATATTTCAAAAGGAGAGATTATATCATGAAAATAACACAATATATCCTAGAGAGATGGGAAAATGATTATCACTGTCTCCCTAAGCTGGTATTTCAATGCTTTCTGAGCCATTTAGTCCATTGTATACAACGTTGGAGCTGTAAAATAAGTAAACATTAGCAAGAAATATGTGTCCATGTAATTTGCAGACAAGCTCATCTTTGTTGTCTGATCAAACTAGTATAGTCATTGATTTATTTACTCAATATGGTATGGATGGCTCCTTATATTGTCAAAGATTCATACATTGACAATATGCAGGAAACAACATGCAGCAAACTTCTATTTACATACCCCTGTACCCACTGATCTTTAAAAAGCATGTTCCTATAGGGAGAGTGGGAGTTGTAGGCTGTAATACTCTTTTAAATCCCCCCATTGCTGGCCCCAATATCTAATGTTTACCTCACCCTGGCAACAGGCCTGAGGCCTGGAGAGACAGAGGAATGATAAAGATAGCAGACTAGGGTTTTTATCTCCCTGTTGTATGAGTTAACCCATTGGTAAGACACTGTCCTTACAACCTAATAAAGGTTCCCTCAGAGAGAGGGGCAGGCTTAAATTTTGGCTACTTATGACTGTCTTATTATTCAATTTTATCACATGATTCCACAAGGAGCATGGGGTTCATCACTGCAGCTGGTTAGATAAAATGATAAAGTTGACTGTTTAGAGAATGTTGCCTTCCAGCAGTAAAATGAAGGTAGTGGATCTTCAGAACCTTATCAGTGGTGGGGAGGTCTAGCTTTTCCCCTGAGCGACCTGAACTGGGGGATAAGGTGCAACACACTGCAGGCCTATATATAGTGTGCCATAAATTGTGGGATTGCTGACCACCTGCTGTACTTTTGTTAACATCCTACCAACAATCTGCCAAATTAAACTTTGTTACCCTTTTGCTACTAGAGGGTTTACAGTTCCAGGCTGTATACCCTTTTGTATTATAGACTAAGTATTCAGTGTTGTATTATAAGAACTGATCATAGACTAGAGGATTATTCATATATTTGAATAATGACTCCCTTAGTTTTGGGTCTCTGAGTATTTACCATATTGACCTTTCCCTTAGTATCTAACTATAAGCTGTCTCTTGCTGTTGGTTAGGGAAATTGGATCCTTGTTCATAGCAGTTGAGAAATGAAAATGGTCAGTTATATTTTGATAAGGGAATAATGTTGTTTCTGAGGTTTATATAAACGAAAGTTTGAGGTTACAACCAGAATCACAGCAATTTGCTGCTCTTGTAGTTGCACATTCTCCTAATACCATACTGCCTTGGTTATGGTCCCACAGCAAGGGTACTGTGCAGATGCTGCTCAATGTGGTAATGCTACTAGATAGTATTGGGAAACCAGTAATGGCTATACCAAAAATTCGTAATTTTGAAATAGAAAGATATATCAGGAACTTCTGTATTGTTTCAGGTTTTGATATTTGTTTGAGGTCTTGCCAATGATATTGATATGTATGTACACACACAGGGGTCTCAGCTCCTCTGGTTCACTTCCTAATAAAATTGGATATAAAATTATGGCAAAATCCTGTTAGTTGATAAGATGAATCTCAGTGAAGCATGACCAAAGGCTGGTCATAACTTGTATTGGTAATTTGGGAGGATTGGAAGTTTGGCTCTTAGAAATGAACTGTGACCATGATCATAATTTAATATCAAATTACTAATACAAGTAACCAATATATAGAACAAAATATAAGATATCCATGTTGTGTATGGTCAAGCTAAGTTACTCATTTATATAAGCACATGGGTCTAGAATCCAAGAATGCAATCTAGTAATTCATTAAAACCAACAATTTGGCAGAGGTAGCACACCTATCATGTTTACAAGTTTAAGAAATAGCATACTTGGTCTTTTTGCAGTTGGCATATTGATACAAGGACTCTTTTCTAAATTCAGAACCTTTGATATATGACAGCATACTTTTTGGGATTCATCTCTTCTTTAAAGTAGTATACCCTCAGAAATCTGGATTGGGGTCAGGTAATGGATGAGTCTGCTACAAGCTATTCTTTTCTTTATGTAAACAAGAAGAAGAGGGAACTTCTGTATTGTTTCAGGTTTTGATATTTGTTTGAGGTCTTGCCAATGATATTGATATGTATGTACACACACAGGGGTCTCAGCTCCTCTGGTTCACTTCCTAATAAAATTGGATATAAAATTATGGCAAAATCCTGTTAGTTGATAAGATGAATCTCAGTGAAGCATGACCAAAGGCTGGTCATAACTTGTATTGGTAATTTGGGAGGATTGGAAGTTTGGCTCTTAGAAATGAACTGTGACCATGATCATAATTTAATATCAAATTACTAATACAAGTAACCAATATATAGAACAAAATATAAGATATCCATGTTGTGTATGGTCAAGCTAAGTTACTCATTTATATAAGCACATGGGTCTAGAATCCAAGAATGCAATCTAGTAATTCATTAAAACCAACAATTTGGCAGAGGTAGCACACCTATCATGTTTACAAGTTTAAGAAATAGCATACTTGGTCTTTTTGCAGTTGGCATATTGATACAAGGACTCTTTTCTAAATTCAGAACCTTTGATATATGACAGCATACTTTTTGGGATTCATCTCTTCTTTAAAGTAGTATACCCTCAGAAATCTGGATTGGGGTCAGGTAATGGATGAGTCTGCTACAAGCTATTCTTTTCTTTATGTAAACAAGAAGAAGAGGGAACTATAAGGGGCCTTCCATTTAATAAGTACACACATTTTCAAAAATCTCAGATCCCCACCCCCTTTGGTCATAAATATGCATTGGATTTGTACTAGAAAGTACATACATTTTCAAAGATTTCATACCTCCCTCCCCCCTTGATGCATACAAACTTAATGCAAGGGCCTTAATAAGATGGTTTGTAATCAAACTGATACATTACCATGGTATTATGCTGAGGACAGAAATCTTACTCAAACCATAGTTTTATTGTGACACATCTTTCACTGTAATCCAAAATGCTCTCCAAACAGCTACCATATTATATACATATGCCAAAATGGCTGTGAAAGTACTGAAATACCAGCCTAGGGAGATAGTGATTATCATTTCCCCATCTCTTTAGGATATATTATGTTATTTTCATGATATCATCTCTCCTTTTGAAATATAAGTGCAAAATGAGCCTATAGTCGGTTAGAATTTAATCAGCAACAAATGACTTCTACATTATATTTCCAATGAAATCAGATGCAACCTTCTTTAAAAACTGCCTAAAGGTCCCCTTTAAGTATACCTAGGACTTGATTTATCAATTCCAGAGTTTGACCTTGGATCCTTCAGTTCTATTGATTTTGACTGAAACAACAGTTTTTCTTTAATAACTCATTGCCATGATTAATGACAATAGCAAACAATATATCAAAAAATCAGAAAAAAAATTACCTTTCAGATGACATATAGCATGTTATCATATCTTACATAGTTCCAGAGAAATTCAGAAATAACGCGTTTTTCATTTTTTGCTAATTAAGCACAAATCGCGTAATTAGACAGTGTTCGCATACCTAAATTCTTCGGAACCGTCTTGATTCATGGTCCCTAGGATGCTGTAAGATCAAAAAAATCAAGAAAATCCAGGGGGCTCACCGCGGAGGGTAATTCAGGATTTTCAGATTTGGCTCCTGGACTACAAGTAACAATAACAAAATAACGAATAGTCGTCCAATGGAGTATCGGCCTTAGCCCAGGGTCCTGGGGTGCCCCAGCCTTGTCTGATGCCCCCTGCCACTCGTGTCCACCCCTCAATACTTAATTGGCTGGGCGGAACCCACCCGCTGAACCCACCTGCGCATGCGCTCAGCAACCGCATCACGGCCTCAGCCCGCCGACGTGTCCCTCCGCCCCGCCACAGGATCATTAATTAGGGAGAGAAAAAAGTCCCCAGTTTCTATTCACCAAGGCTTTTATTCCGGATCGAATTACAAAAAGGTGTAAGGGAATGCTCCAAGAGGATTGGATCTGGGAGTGGGGGCAGGAGGAGGGGGAGAAGGAGGAGGTAGAGGAGGAGGGGGGGGGGAAGAGGAGGAGGAGGAGGAGGAGGAGGAGGAGGAGGAGGAGGAGGAGGAGGGGGAGGGGGAGGAGGAGGAGGAGGAGGAGGAGGAGGAGGAGGAGGAGGAGGAGGACAAGGAGGAGGAGGACAAGGAGGAGGAGGAGGAGGAGGACAAGGAGGAGGAGGACAAGGAGGAGGAGGAGGAGGAGGAGGAGGAGGACAAGGAGGAGGAGGAGGAGGAGGAGGAGGAGGAGGAGGAGGAGGAGGACAAGGAGGAGGAGGACAAGGAGGAGGAGGAGGAGGAGGAGGAGGAGGAGGAGGAGGACAAGGAGGAGGAGGAGGAGGAGGAGGAGGAGGAGGACAAGGAGGAGGAGGACAAGGAGGAGGAGGAGGAGGAGGAGGAGGAGGACAAGGAGGAGGAGGAGGAGGAGGAGGAGGAGGACAAGGAGGAGGAGGACAAGGAGGAGGAGGAGGAGGAGGAGGAGGAGGAGGAGGAGGAGGAGGAGGAGGAGGACAAGGAGGAGGAGGAGGAGGACAAGGAGGAGGAGGAGGAGGAGGAGGAGGAGGAGGAAGAGCAGCAAGAAGGGGAGGAGAAGGAGGGGGAAGAGGAAGAGGAGAAGGGTGTGTAGGGGAGGCTGTAAAAGATTTGGACAGACTGAAGAAGAGATAGAAGGGGGAACAATAAAAGTCTACAACAAAAACTATATGTATCAGAAATGAATAATGAAACTTAAAATGAAGAACAAGCTATAGCTTAAATATCTGTATCGATTATTACAGCGATGTATATATATGATTAGCCTGTCCACCTACTTTAATGCAGATGAATGTCATAGAGGAACCTAAGGTAAAAGAACAAAGAATAAAACCCTTTTCACATACTGAAAAGCATTACCAATTTGCCAATGTATTGGCAGTCTATATCATAAGAGTATTTCTACAGTCCACAATGAGTTTAGTGCACTTTCAGCACAGTGCAGTATCATGGAAACACCCAACATTGGTGGCACATACTTTCAATATGTAGAATGTAGTAAAGTATGTGGATCTATCATTATTTGTGATACAGTCCTCCTTCTTCTATATTTACTATGACGCCATATAGGACTGAATCGGCTCTGCTAACAGATTGCTTCTCTCAGGTAAATAATCTGTGTGCTCTGAACCAACGATTAATACGATATACTCACCTGATTCCATTTTGTCTTATACGATATGTAGGCCTATGTACACTGATTATGTTCTGATTCGCCAGATCGTTTCAGTATGCATGAGAAATACTGATCTAGTCGTCTTCCCCTCACAATTACATACAAATTGAAAAAAAAACTAATCTAGCTTCAAAGGTATCTTTCATCTTTGACCTTCCAATCCTTTGCAAGAGTTTTCTATGAAAGTGTATTTCTGATTTGATAGAGCACATGGTATTCATATTGGTGCTTTAAGCATGTAATGGTGCACCCGTTCAGATATATGAGGGTCGATACATGAAGTAAAATGTCTTTTTTGATAAGGAATCAACCTAGGATTTCTTCAACACTACAAATTGTATTTCTATGAAGCCAGTACTGTGATAGCTGCTTGTTCTACGTACGATACCTAGTATCACTGGCATTTACAAAGGTCAATCCATCAATCCGTATGTTTCAAACAGTAAAAGATATATTCCAGTACTATGTATATTGCTTTTATTTTATATTGCAATGGCGAAGGACTGACATACGGAAGGTTCTATGGTGTGCAAATTAGCGGGTCAAAGGCGTGGGGGATCCAAGGGGTCCTGATGGCCCCCAGAGCCCCCCCCCCCCCCCCCCCCCTTTTTTTTTTTAGTTGGTGGAACCCTAAACTGTTAAATAATGGTAGGGGGGATGCTGCATGATTGCATGCTTGCATGCAAGTGGTCTCGTGGACTCCCGTTTTGTACTTAGCCTATATGTTGACCCTCTCCTTCAGGAAATCCTGTATCCGCCCTTCGTGTGGTCATTAACAAACTTTGCAAGTCTTGTATAAAAAAGGATGGCAAGATATAGTGTGTAGCTGTGTCCAAACACCTTTCACATAATACTGAATATTTCATGAGCTTTAGGGGCGATGGTGGCGACCCCTATAGTCGGTACACGCAACGACTATTTGTATTAATGAATTAATGGCATGGGGAATGTGTTATGCACACAGCCTGGCATATAGGTTCATCCTCCAATGGAATACCTTTCATTCTGATTATACTTGTCACGTTTCCAGCCATGTGTTAGAGAGCTGGGACTTGTCATTTTGAGCTAAGGGAAAGTGGTAACTGTTGGCATTATGAGCAATTCTAAGAATTCCAAGGGCTAAAATGACCTCCATCACAGTGTGAGAGTTGTATCTCCTTTGGTATCTGATATCCACACAATGTAGAATGTAAAGGGATTCCCACTTATGGGAAAAGTGTTCAGTAGATAAAACGAGGGATTGTATGGGCTTGAGAGGTCAATAAAAGTATGGAGTATACAGAGCTTCCACCTTACCAGGTACAGAAGGATTGTGACAGATCCCCCCCCCCCCCAAAAAAAAAAAGATATATATATATATATATATATATATACATACATACATATTAAAGAGACAGGTGTGAGGACCCCATAAGCTTACAAGTAGCCCCATCAGATCTGCCCTGGCGGATGGAGACTTGTTCATAAAGTCCATTCTTAGTAGAGTGACAAACTTCTTAAATGTTTGGTTGGCAATAACCAACTCTTACTCATCGATTTTTTTAAATATGTGGCCGAATGGAACTCCCACCTATAAAACTTAGCCAGTGGAAGAATTGTAACAGAAGCTATCAAACAGCCTCTTTCAACAAAGGGATTTTTCAACATAGGAACTGTTACAAATACTGTATGTAAATTATTCAAAATAAATTATTATGTAACAGGCCTATCAGCTAAGCTTCAACTTTGAAATGATAGGTAAATTAGCGTTATGTGACAAATTGCCTGTATATTTGATGTACTTTCAGAAGTCATGTAAATTTCTTTTGATCTAATAAAAACATCTCCATAACATATGGACATTGCCTCTTTCCCTTTTCCTCCTTGACTCCTGGCACCAATACTTTTAGGAGTTCCAACTTTTCTACCAGGTGGCCTTCAGTGGAAGAAAGGTTATTCTTGCTATAAAGAACTCTTGAGAGAACAGTCCTAAAAGCATTGCAGAAAGGGGAAAATAGTGGTGATCATCAGGATAAAATGACACAGGGTCATGAAGGGCAATGGACAAGATCAGTTAATCAGTAATGATGCCATTTCCACTCACCCTCCACACATCCCTTTTTGTCCAAAATGACAAACACCCCTTTCCCATTTGGAGCACAACCACCCCCTCCAACCTTCACAACCAAGTCCAAAACCATTCCCACCTGCCCCAAAAGAGGAAATAATTGTGAGGAAAAAAGTGAGGACAAAGTGTTTTGGTGTCATGATGATGCCAGACTGTCACGACTCAGCCGGAAACGCGCAGGCGCAGATTTGTGTGTTCCCGGATGTGGTTCCTTTTGTCCGGCTTTCCGGAGAAGGCGTACGCATGCGCAGAGGACATGCAATTGGTGCATCCTCAGTGAGATGGGGCAAACCACAAGGTAATCCTCCTTTTCACTGGTATTTCCTGCATCACGCAAAGTCTGAAGTAGGTGACTTCACTTTGGAGTATGGTTTACACTTTATGCTGCAAGTTGTTTTGATGAAATGGCACTTTTGGTATTTTTGTCATGAAAAAGTTTTTGTTTCATTGAAACTGAAATTGAGCTCCAACAAAACTTTTAATTCATTGATTTCTTCTAATATACTTTTCTCACATACTACATTGTGGTGCTATGTATTTCTGATTGGAGGTTAATTGTAAATTGACTATAATCGGACCAACCTTGCATGTTTCCCCTCAGGCTTCCAGTCTGCAAATGACCATCACTCTCCTACACCACCTGCATACCTGGTCTCCCCTCTACACTCTCCACCATATCTCCAGGATCTGTACCACCCTGTGCTTGGCACGGCAGGGCTATATAAGCCCACCTCTCCACTGGCACCGGTCACCTCCCCGCACGACGTCACGCCTCGCAGACCTGGACGATAAAGAGCCACAGAGCTCCACTGTACCACCGCACCACTGTACCACCGTATTCACTGAACATGCCGCCGAAACGCCGGGCGGCCGCCGCTGGCTCGGACACGGACACAGCCGCGGCTCAACCCCCGCCTAAGGTAAAGAGGCCGACTGCCGCAGCTAATGCAGAAGCCATAGCGACCCTCGCTCAGCAGGTAACAGGGCTGGACGGCCAGCTGGCAAATATCACGTCTCTACTCACCACGATGGCGACGGCGGCGGCGCCTGCGGTAGCCCCTACGACGGCGGCCCCTGCGGCCCCCCAGGTTCCTGTAATAGCGGCACCAGAAGCGGCGAGTATTTCTATTCCTCAAGCGGCACAAATTGCACAGACTGTGCTTGATATAAACTCCCTGGGCGCGGCTGCAGCCGGCCCAGCTACTGGACCCCCGGCCGGGGTAACCGGGCACCCCCACCGGACGAGACATGCGACCTCGGGGCAGCTACTTCAGCAGCGAGGCCCTTGGTCGGGCACCCAAGTACCCCGGGCCCCTGCAACTCTACACCAGCCCGGCGCACTCAACCTCTCCCCCTTCGCGGCTACACCTCAGTGGGCTACTCAGACGACCGCTACCCCCGGCGACGGCGACGCGGACGGCGCCTTGACCAGGCGGGTGGCGGAGGCTCTTCAGGCAGTGGCAACACCCTTCACCGCGGGAGCATTGGGTACGGGTAAGCACGCATTTTTTCCCCATCAACTTGTCAACAGAGGTTCTAAAAAACAGAAAACCGGGTTGGGAGAGTTATCGATCGCAGAATATCTTTGGGGCCTTATTCAGCTGATTAAATCTAAAGACCCCTCAGACGAGGACGTAGTATTCATGAACATTCATTTGGAGAAACTCACTGAAGATGCCAAATTATACGAATGGGAATGCGTTAGGGCCTGGTCTGAAGAAGTGATTACACGGATCTCGCAGGGTAGGCTCACATGGGCCGACTCCTACGAGATCGACCGCCTTCAAACTCAGTATTCCCATGATCGAAACCACCAGTTCACAAAGAAATCTGATCGCGCAGACAGGGCATATAAGATGTCGGAGACCATCCGTAACGCCAAACCAGGCCCTCCCTGCCGTCAGTTTCAGACAGGTAACTGCTCACACAACGAAGACCATATTAGTAACGGGTACAGGCAGCTACACATCTGTACGTATTGCCTTGCTAACAAATGTGAGCTGCAGCCTCACCCTCTCAAAACCTGTCGTACGAAGAAGTTTAACTCGAATAAAAAAGACCAGGCAGACTCGGGGTTTGGGAGTTCGGGAAGGGACAAGCAATAGACTCAGTTGCGGACATTCCCCCCCCCTCACCGTCCTCACTGAACCCCCCTACTCAGCACTGCATTGACTCTGGTTCTATTTCCAGCCACTGTATGACAGATCCGGACGCCACTACACCGGGCCCAACGGACTGCCAATCACCGCACGACCTGCCCGCTGACTGCACATTACGTAACAATTGGCCGCACCCGGTTCCTTCGGGACTAGAGGTCGCCCCATTTCATATGGCGTTGTATTACGATGTGCGCCGGTCAGGCAAACCAAACTATATGAGCGTCAGGCGCCAGATTCCCTCCCAACTCAACTGCGATGTCTGGGAGTCCCTTCTGGTAAAGTATCATGACAATCATATCACTGAATTTTTACGATTTGGCTGGCCGGTTTCCTATTCGGCCCCAGAACCCCCTATCTCCACCCCTTCCAACCACTCCTCAGCTACGCGTAACCAGAAGGCTATTGACAGGTTTATCACTAAAGAACTGGCCAAAGACGCCCTGCTTGGCCCCTTTTCTGAACCTCCCTTTGCCCCTTGGACCCAAATTTCCCCCCTAATGACAAGGGATAAACCCGACGGGTCCGGCAAGAGAGTGATTATCGACCTGTCATTTCCAAAAGGGCGCAGCGTTAATGACGGTATACTAAAAGGAGACAACATAGGGGAGATACCTACATACTCACTACCTTCAGCTCTGGACTTAGCACAACAAATTCTGGTTGCGGGGAAGGGCTGCTATTTGTGGAAAGCGGATCTTGAGAGGGCTTACCGCCAGTTAAGGGTGGACCCCCTTGACTACCCCCTATTAGCCATCCAACACCGCGGCCAGATATATTTGGATATATGCCCCAGTTTCGGATGCCGGGCATCCGGGGCTGCGCAACAGAGGGTGTCGAACGCAGTTACCTTTCTAATGGGGCAACAGAACTTTCCAACATTGGCGTATGTCGATGATTTCTGCGGTATCGAACCATCCTTTCAACGTGCCCTCCAGAGTTTCACGACCTTTGAGTCCCTCACAGCCTCCTTGGGTCTCAAGCTTTCCCCTGATAAGACGTGTTTCCCAAGCACAACCATGGATTGGCTAGGGTATCATTTTGACACTAACCTTATGCAAATTACTATTCCAGAACTCAAACTCCAAGAGGTAGTGGCAGAAACCGCCAAGTGGACCCATGCCCAGACAGCTACGAAGAGGCAGCTTCAGTCCCTGGCGGGTAAGCTCAACTATATCGGCAATTGTGTCCTCCCGGCAAGACGCTTCATGAATCGCATCCTCACCACACTGCGTAAAGCCGCTGACACGGACGAGGTCCCTATCGATGCCGAGTTCCGTAAGGATGTCACCTGGTTTAGGGACTTCGCCTCCCATACTAATGGTAAACTGTTAATTGAGCCTAAACTTAACTGCTTGATTATTGAGTGTGACGCCTGCTTGAAAGGGGGCGGAGGTTTTTCCCCGTCCCACTATTACACCATGACTTACCCCCAGGCTTATCGCGACCAGTTTCACATCTCTCAACTGGAAGCGATTAACGCGATTATCGCAATCAAAACCCTGCTTCCTCACGATACAACGGGTATCCGCCTCTTGGTTAAGACTGATAACTCGGCTACGATGCATGCTCTCTCGTCGGGCAGAACCAAAGACCCTATCCTGGCTGCCTGTGCGAGGGAGTTATGGCTCATTTCGGCTCTTCGCCAGATAGACATCCTCTTCCAGCACACCCCAGGCGCGGAGCTGGTACTGGCTGACGCTCTGAGCCGCTCATCATTTGACATAACTCTTGCAGCTAGGGCCTCTGTTATGGTTGACAAGTTGGGGTTATTGCGTGTTATGCCTGTTCAATTAACCCATGCTCTCTCTCCTTCACTCTGATTCCAGACCCGGCCGCCACCCTCCTGCTTCAGCAGCTGAATACTTCCTATGCGGCAGCCTTCTCGGATGGGACCATCCACAATCATCATCGTCAGGCAAAAGCCTATCTCACCTTTATGCTTCGCCATCAACGAGATTACCTTGCCCCTACCCCCTTAGATTTGCTATTATATATTCAGTCTTTGGCCAACACACATAAAAACATTACCTCGGTTAAAAACTACCTCTCGGGCGCTAAGACTTTTGTCGTAAACGCAGCTGGGAATCCCACTTCCTTCTCGTCTCCTCTTATTACCAACCTTTATCGGGGCCTCACTAGACTCTCACACCATATTCCATCACCAGCCCCTAGCTTAGACATTACAACCATCAAGCTTATTTGCAACATCCTAGGTGCTATGTCTACAGATGCTCTTACTGTCAGATGCGCCCTCTTAATTGGTTTTGCTTCCTTCCTAAGGCAGTCGAACCTACTACCAACACCGGGCCCCGGTCTGCGTCATGCCCTGAGACGACGTGACATCATGGACGATGCCTCAACCTTGTGGCTAAGTATCAATTCCTCAAAAACACTCATAGACCCCAGAAGGCGTGTCGCGATTCCGGTTCCGGCGGCGCCCGGTCCCTATTGCCCCGTCCAGGCGTGGCGCTCCTACCTGGCTCCGGTTCCCTTGCCCCCAGATGCACCAGCATTCATGTTATCTCCCAGCATTCCGCTCACCCCGGCCCGCATGACAGCTTACCTGCGTGCCACGCTACAGGCGGTTCAGCACCCGCTGGCAGCCTCAGTAACAGTACACTCCCTCAGACGGTCGGGCGCCCAAGAATGCGCCCGACTCGGAGCGACTCAGGATCAGCTCATGCAGCATGGGACCTGGGCCTCTTCGGCGATTAATAGCTATGTCCCGAAACGACTCTATACTACAGTCCCCACATTCATAACTACGCTTTTTGGCCGCTAAACGAACAATTATAATAACTCTCATGTTATCTTTTATTTAGTAATTTATCACGCTTTTATGTCATGTCTTTTATCGTACCATCTTTTATCAAATGTCTTTTATAAAATAAATGTACCTCCAAACAAATGTTGTTATGTTCGATTGGAGGTTAATTGTAAATTGACTATAATCGGACCAACCTTGCATGTTTCCCCTCAGGCTTCCAGTCTGCAAATGACCATCACTCTCCTACACCACCTGCATACCTGGTCTCCCCTCTACACTCTCCACCATATCTCCAGGATCTGTACCACCTTGTGCTTGGCACGGCAGGGCTATATAAGCCCACCTCTCCACTGGCACCGGTCACCTCCCCGCACGACGTCGCGCCTCGCAGACCTGGACGATAACCCGCCCACCACGCCCTTTTTAAATGACTATTATCACGGGCAGGGCCGCTAAATGAACAATTATAATAACTCTCATGTTATCTTTTATTTAGTAATTTATCACGCTTTTATGTCATGTCTTTTATCGTACCATCTTTTATCAAATGTCTTTTATAAAATAAATGTACCTCCAAACAAATGTTGTTATGTTCGATTATGTTTTAGTGTTATTTATAGATATTACTTTTGCAAATTTGTAAATTGCGGCCATGATAAAAGCAAACCAACTCATCAAGTTTCTCGGATATAAAGTCGGAACAGAACCGTACATAATTAAAAAATAGAGTCCACGTGATATGCAATTTGTCCATATATAAACATTGTGCAAGCATAGTCACTTTACCAGAATTTGATACCTGTGAAAATATTTACTCAGCTAAGAAGGTGTACATCAGAAATTAAATATTCACGTTGAATAGAAAAACATATTGGTGTAAAAAACTACACAGCCATAATTATATACATCAATTCAGAAATAGATTTTATTAAGAAGTCTACTGTTTAAGAATGTGTCATCTATTACCTTTTTGAATAATGTGCCGTCATCTGACAAGGTATTTTACGACAACCAAGTTTTTATTCTGTCTTGACCAAACAATGAATGCCGTCACCATCAAGTGGAAACTGATAATTCCATAGTGTGAACGAAATTCGTAACTGCAATACAGGATCTTTAGGTTGAAACACAGCCACGCGTGATCCAACTTCAAACCCCCTACCAAATTAACACATGTAAACGTTTCCTGTCAAATTCCGTTCCATTTCTGTTGATTGAATTGCCAGTCCAAAACGTTTAAAGCTCCCTTTTTTGTGATGTAATTTGTGGGATTATTCCCAAAATGGCATCTTGTCATGAAAGTGAACTTCGAGGTAGCTAATAATACTGAATGACTGATTGTTTGATTGATTGCTTCATTAATTGATTCACCATTTGAAAAAGTCTCATTTGATTAGTTTAGATTGATGAAGCCATCTTTGGAATAGTTATGATCACAACTGACCATAATATTATGCTTACATACATTTTATTTATATGGTTCTATTTCGTGTTACGACCCTGGTTTTCAAAGCATCTATTATTTTATAGATTATTTTCAGTCTTTTGAATCCATGGCGGTTCAATAAAAAATAGATATGCTTCTATTTATTTCCTACTTTGCATATTTGGGAAGTCAATTTGATCGTAATCACAAGAAAATGTGATTTCCGGTTCTCCAATTTGAAAAATGAAATTCACCGATAAACATGGTAAAAACTTAATTATTTCTATCATCAAGTTATACTGTTTATGATTTGAATTTAACGACCAAATCATGAGGCAGAAACAAGTCATGATTGAGCCTGCTTAAAACAAACTGTTTCCCCCGAAAAAATAGAGCTTTCATCATTTCCAGAATGTGTGACATTTTCCTTTTTGTAGGGGAAATCGCCAGCGTCCTAAAAAGCAGTAAATATGCCCTCAAATACGCCAGCAATTGTCTTAATGAGAATGGCACTACTTTTTTGTTTACTTTTTTAGTTTAGTTACCCTGATGGGGAACAGTTCGGCCACCTGGTGCCCTCTTGAGGAACCAGAGGTGCTGACATCACTTCCGGTGATGTTCGATTATCATTGGTACTGACTTGGTGCACAAAAACTCATTCAGAACACTCACAGGTTGACCTCTAGTATCAAAACGAGTCACAAGAGAGTTTCAAAATGTCCAGAACCTTTCCATTCATCAGGAGTGAATACAAGATTTCAGAAAAGATGATCCACATATAGAGCCTCAGTGATGTTGTGAATTTGTATGCATATGCTGCAATGTTTTTTTCTCATGGTCAAGCTATGTCCCCGCTAAAAGGGCACTCATCTTAATGAGAACTTCACTACTTTTTCACATTCTTTTAGTTTAGTTACCCTGATGGGGATCAGTTCGGCCACCTGGTACCCTCTCGCGGGAACCAGAGGTGTTGACATCACTTCGGTTATGTTCGATTTTATTGGTACTAACTTGGTGCAAAAAGAAAAACTCATTCAGGAAATACAGAGCCTGTAGTTCCAAAACTAGTCACTAGGGAGTTTCCTAATATCCAGAACTATCCAGTCATACTTTCCAGACTTTGAGCCAAATATTTCCAAAAAAAATTGATGGATATAATATACGTTGTGCAAAATGACCTCATGACTCCCCGAATGAAGTGTCTGCCATCTCGGTGATCAATTCATAACCATGATTATTTTCAATTTTAAAGATACTGACCTGTGTTAATAGTCATAAAGTATTTCAATGGCTATTCACTAACTTAGTCATAATTCCAGCTAAGTAACTAAAAATAACACATTTGGCTTCAAATACAACTGGCTAGTATATAAATTATGATGATAACAATAAATCTGATGAAAATTAAGTGATTGACAACTATAGTGCTAAAGGGTTCTACGTCAGTTGCTATTCTTTATTCTGAAATCGATTCTTCCTCATTGCAGAAGAGGGTTTCTTAGTACCTTTGCACTTGTTTCCTTTGCCCTCTACTTTGGCACCTAATTGGTCTCCTTTATTGATTGTCTATCGTTTCCATCGTTTCTAAAGAAGGTTTACATTTGAAAACACTATTATTTAAGATTAGGGGAAATTTATTCAAATCAAAATACAGATATTTCGTTCCCTTTATGGTAAAAGCTAAGGAGCATTTTGTTAGAGAGAAGCCTGCTCAGTGATTTGTTATAATTAGTATTTATCTCTTTAATAGTTAAGAATGGTCTTTACAAATATGGTCTTTAATTAAAGATAAAATGATGAGATTTTGATTGAATCGGAATAATTAGGAATAATATTATGGGGAATCGATCAATCACTCATACTCAGTGAAGTGACAGCATCCGTCAGCATTACACTATGCATCTTCAGGGGGGATCCAGGTGGGGGGGTCCAGGGAGTCCTCTCCTTCCCTCCTTCCCTCCCCCTCCCCCCTCCTTTTTTTTCTTTTCCCACCTTTTTTTAGCCTCACACTTTACATAGAAAAACAGATGTTGCACACTTGCGCATGAGTGTTGGAATAATTAGAAATAATTAGACGTTATAGTACTGAGCCTATATGTAGACCCCCCCCCCCCCCTTTTTTTTTTTATTCTTTTTTTTTTTCTAAAATCTGTATCTGCCCCTGATGCACTGATTCGTAGTAGGGTTCCTCCATGTGTATCTTTGTCTTTGTTTGTGTGTCTCTGAGTGTCAGCGTATGTGTATCTGTATATATGTGTCCATGTATGTTTGTATGTGTGTGTCTGTTTGAGTGTGAGTGAGAGAGTGTTAACGTGTATATGTGCCCATCTATATCTGTGTCTTTGTGTGTCTTTGCAGGTCTGTGTCTTTGTAATTCTGTGTGTGTGTCTCTCTATGTGTATCAATCATACTGTCTGGGCACGAGACGTCCGACGTGAAAACACTTTTAGTGAATAACGAAACGTCTCTCAGTGGATTGAGAGCCAACAAATGTTTTCAGACTCGATAGCACACATTTGTGCACATCAAACTATTTTACATAAAAAGTTAATCTTTTCGTTGCCTTGGCAGAAAATAAAGACACTGAAAGTTGAAAGTACAGATAAGTGAGTGAAGTTCGTGACCGGCCAAAATACTTTTTGAAAGGATAAAAGGGATTAGGCATAGAGAACCTTTCCCGTAGGCTCTCCCCATTGACAATAATGCTTAGAAGTGATTGTAGTGCCTTCTTTTCTTTATTTTCAGACTTTCAATGGCTAAAAGGTTTGCGACATTTTCACCTACACTTTGTCAGATTTTTTGTTAATGCCTGATTAAATTGCAAAGTAACAAGACAGCGCCTAAGTCTGTAAACATCTTTTTTTCAATAGAACAGGATTTGCATGAACAGTGACAGGTTAAAATATTCTTCGGGAAACTTTTTAAACAATGAGTGGCCGGTGGGTGCAAGGAGCTTATTTCTTAATACTATATTTAGATGAGAAAATACATGCGATAATTGATAATTGATAACTTTATGTGTAGACCTAAGGTACATGTTTGCCACTGTTTGCATGGGGGTAATTTTCATGTATGATAATATCCACGACTATAATATCAATTATTTTACAATATGTATAGTAGAGAATCTATAGATATGTATGTGCAATTCTATATTAAAGGCAAACTATTATCTAAAAAGGTTGAGTGGACTGCAGTGCCTTGTCACATAATGATGTTTTGAAACAATTCTTGCAACTAGGGTGTAGCTGTTGAACTGTGGCTGTTCTACTGGGCCGATTGTATTCATGTAAGCAGTCTATAAAATATATATTTAGATCTAAAGATCCTGAGATTGTCAGCCCAGAAGACTAATGAGGAGTGGGTGAAATGTGATGCTAGATTTTTGCACAACAGTGCATGATTTAACAAAACCATCATTCGTTGTTACATGTCCCATTATGCGACAGGTCTCTCCCCTCGTATCACCCACCTCATGTCACCCACCTCATGTATCCTACCTCCTGTCTCCCACCTTGTGTTTCCCAACTTGTGTCTCCCACCTCATGTCTCCCACCTCATGTCATCAACCTAATGTCTCCATCTGCAAGGTAGCTACATAACGCAATAAAACAAGGTTATTCATGTTAATGCACCAATTATGAATCTCTCTTTATAGATCTGTATACAGACGAGGAACAAAATGAAGTGAAACCTGGGATGCCGACCAAAATATACCCATGAAAAGGCCCACGAGAAGACTATTCTTCACCCAAAATAAATCCATGAGTTTTCATGGACATGAAAGTTTCTTGAAAAATCATACTAAAATCATTCCTATAATATGCTTTTTGACATTATAGTACTTTGTAAATTGTGTTAGAAGGACATTGGAATAGTTTAATGTTTGAAAAACGTGGAAATAATGAAAACAAAAATCCACAATAACAGGTTTCACATTCGTAAAATGTAATTGTTCCTCTTGTACTTAAAAACTAATGTGAAAATTAGGATGACAAACACAATTTAGGATTGTAAGTGAATTACAGAATCTTGTGAGACACAGTCTTATGTTCAAAGGATTTGACCATATAGAAAAGTGAAAATAATGTGATGGAGTTGTGTCTTTTCCCATGATCTCAGCGAGATTTACGTTCTTTCTACATGACTGGGAATGTTACAGTTAAAGGCAGTAATATAGCAAATTCGGAGAAGTGATGAGAAGATTTTCCAACAGAAGGAAAGTCAACTCTGTGTCACTAGCACAACAATAGCCCTCTCCTCAAAGGTCGCTTCGTCAGTTGATAGCTTCTGTAATTGACATTAAAAAGGTTCTAATAGAAGATCAGATGATAGAGTCGGACCGTTAAAGAAACGCAATCGTTTGTCGGGGAGCTGCAGTTGGCTGGTTTTCTAAAGACCCTTATATGCTTGCCTCGGGCAGGGAACTTTTATAACAGGGGTGTCTGCTTGAATATTTTAAAGCAATAGCACTGAAACGTAAGCATACTTAAGGGTTTTACACAGCAATGCATTATGCCTACGTCTTTTTTGCACCTACTTTTGTGTATACCGATTGCTATACCTAAGCATTCACCCTGCCAAATGGAATTAAATGGATTGTTTGTGTGAAATAATCATGTACCTACATAGACAACGTTATTAGTTTTGTTAGGATAATCAAAATCATAATAAACAACGTTTTCAATTTCAATACATTCAGTAGCATCAAAAGGAAATATGATTATCATTCTCCCCTTGAATAGGAAAAATTTATGATAAAGAGAACACTACAGAAACCGAACAGAAAAGACCCTAATGTTATGCTTCTAAGAAGTTGACCTATTATTGTCATGGGAATGTTCTTAATATGAATGCTTTTACAAGAAAATGTCAAACTGAGTAATCTCTTCTGAAGCAAGAACTCTTCTTCTGAAACTGGATATTATGCAGAGAAACCTTTTGTTAGCAGTGTACATAACATTTCATCTGTCATGTTAAATATGTAATGACCAATACAATGGGAAAGGTTTATGAAGGAATGAACTGAATGCATGGGGAGGTTGACCATACTCAACTAGATTCTGCATAGTGTATTCAGGGAAAGGCCTAAGGGTTCCAATGGGAATCATTTGGAACAAGGCTTCTATAGAAGAGTTCACTGCGCAGGTTCGTGGTAAAGATCAACATTCAAGAAAATACTTTTCTGATAATTAAACAATAGGCCTAAGTTGATCAAATTACAGTTGATCCTTTGTATTGCTTTTATGTTCACACTGATAACCATGCA
This sequence comes from Lepidonotus clava, assembly GCA_936440205.1. Taxonomy (NCBI): domain Eukaryota; kingdom Metazoa; phylum Annelida; class Polychaeta; order Phyllodocida; family Polynoidae; genus Lepidonotus; species Lepidonotus clava. The sequence continues at coordinate 16,898,424 of OW387138.1, forward strand.
ATATTTTGTTTAAGAAAATATATAAAGCAGTGACCCCTTCATTCAAAAAGACACATACCCGATGCTCGCCATGCAAGCCCCTATTCAGTACAATATTGACTAAATCCCCTATTCCCCTGCACCTCACCTTTTCTCCTCTTTTCCCAAACATTGGTTTTAATCTTATCCGTAGCGGAAGTGCGCGGCCCCCCTAAGGAAGGTTCGTGTGTTCTCCACTAGGGGTCTGCAGACTAAAAGAAAGCCCTGAGAGAGCTGCTCAAAGTGTTAAAAGAGTGGCTCAATGTCAGAGACTGCTTCATCTGGAGAGACTGGGAGAACTCTCTGGACTCTTATTCTTAAAGGGCCATACCCACTAAGTGATTTTACCGGACACGGACGACGGACAACTGGGAGAATCGTCATCGTTGTCACCAAAATCAGCCGACTTTAATGATTGCATGTTGGTACATTCAAAGGACATTCAAAGATCGACAACCAAATTTAAATTTAAAAATGTTGTTAAGGGTCTGCAGCTTTGACCCAATTGTTCCTAAATCACTCTATGAATGGTTATGTTGTGCTTAGATATTCGTTATGTCTAAATACCTGTATGTAATGTATTAAGTGACAAAATATAATATGGGGTTGTTGATATTTGCTCATCTCATATCATATCATACCATTCATATTATGTTACTGTGATCATCTGTTCTGAGTAGGCTGGAAGAACATGTATGTACGTGAAATGAATAAAAATAATAAAAAATACATTGAATGTGCATGCTTAATCTGAATCGTAGCCAAAGTTGGCCTATTCTACCCCTAGAATCGGCCGACTTTGGTAGCGATCTGTCAGCCGACTGAATAGAAATTGCCTAGTGGGCTTAAGGCTGGTTTCCACAAATGGACTAGTTTGAGATGAGTGGCAGCTGACTTGAATCGCAGCTGACAAACTGGTATGCAGGCAAGGTTTGGAATGACATAATCAAACATGTTTGATCTGGTAAGTCGGCTGCCGACACGTAGTACTTGTCTACCATTCCAACATTAAAAACCCTCGGTGATATCTTACACCAAAAAACAGGAAATCTATGTTGAATTTATTCAGATTACCATCAATATATCCAACATTCAATGTTAGGTTCTTAAGGTGTCTTTTTTTTTAATTCGAGGAAGGAGACTTTTGTAAACGTCTATCTTTCCCTTTCAGTGAGGACCTATATCGATCTTGTGCTCACTATACCCACGTGGTTGGTATATAAATCTAATATATTTATTAATAATGATTTTTAAAAAAATGACTATATGACTTAGTGTGGGTATATCAGATACATTCAACCAAAATATTTGTTCCAGATATTTTTGAATCATGAAAATTTGTACTTTTGAATTGATCACCAATATGGCGCCCTGACCCTCTATTGGAATTGTGACGTCATCTGCACAACGTCTATACTTGACATGTAAGAATGAATCCGCTACGCGTGTACATGTTAACATGTACATGTACACGTTTTGGTACATAGCTTATTTAGGGACTTTCCTCTTTCAGTCTGTGCTGCCGAAGGAAGCAGACTGGAATTCCCAGGTCTGGCCTGCCGTCTCTGACTCTCGTGTTAAGTAACATTACCCGTATCTTATCGTGCTTACAGCTACTTCCCCAAATCAGACAAGATGTTAACGTCTTCAGCAACAAGTTGTTTACCGGTATTTTTCGTTTAGCAACACAGTCTTTCACATGCATTTAGACATAATCCTAATGCTAGTTGACAAAGATACGATCTTGCGCATGCGTTGTGCTCTTTTCAGTTAACTTTGTTTAGTCAGTTAACTTCTTATACAAAATAATATGTAAATATTTCTGTGAATACAAACTTGCCATCTTATTTGTGCCAAAACAAGGAATAACAACATTATGGTATTTTGAATAACAAAATGAATTGTAGTTTCTTGAAAGTATGAGTAAGTTGGGAATTATTAAAAATCTTATACAAAATCCATGATTTCAAAATAATGCATTATTCACTAAGATCTAATCATCTTCACTATAGTGTGATTATCATCAGTGCTACGAAAAGACTGAAAATATATACTGATGCTTTCTGTATTTATTTAACATCATTGACTACATGACAAGAGGCTGCAGCAGCCTATGCCTCTTCCTTTCATAGTCTACCTCCGTATCTAAAGTTACAGGGTTAACCAAATAAGTCAAAGCTCAAAGTTCTACAGTCTCCTTGTGGTGTAAAACAGCTGTTGCCTGTACATTTAGTATCAAAGAAAGCCCCCACCCCCCGCCCCACCAAAAAAAAAGACAAAGAAAGAAAGAAAGATAGACAAATAAAGAAAGAAGAAACAAAAAAGAAACAAAAAAGTACAACTCTTATGTCAGGGGTCAGGAGAAGGTCCTATGTGTGTGTATCTACCCTTGTGCTCATGTCACCGATCAGTTAATGTTACATGAACAGCTCACTGTACTCTTGGCCTCCATTTGATGGCGGCAATCTCTCCCACAGGGTAGTGTGAGCAGGAGGTCGTCGGCGTGATCTCCATCACAACCCTCCCCCGGGGGTCACCTTGATGGCCGGCGAGGGCTTTAGTACGAAACTAACACGTCAAGATGCGAAACTAACACGAGGGTGGCCAGCTCCCAAAGCTGTGGTTGTCATGGCGGCGGTCGTAAATATTGGCGTCCTTGAGAGAATGGGCAAATGGGGGGATGAATTGATATGTTTAAAGGTTATTAAGAACCATGAGACAGTCTCTATGTTCTATAGACCTTGCGTCACGTGGCCAGATTTTGGTGATCACCACGTGGTGATCAAGGTCATGTGGCTAAGGAATAGATATTGATAAACTAATGTAAATGATAATAACTGGTAAGCATTAGCCCGTCGGGCTATTTTTGATAATTATAACATAAAATCATATTTTAAATGCCTCCGTATTTTGAATCAGAGTATTTATAAATTGATAACCAATTTGGCATCCAGCCCATTCTGCTTGTTGTGACGTCATCTGCACAATGTCTATACAGCCCCCTTCCCCTTGTGCTGGGAACTTGAACTACACAAAAAAGAGGGAAATCTCCATGTTTTATGTTTTTGTCTGTGTTCTTTTGGACCAATCCAAGTACATTAGTTATTCTTTGATCATTATGTGCTTACCAGTTTGCCCCTCCCCCCACAAAAAAACAGTGGCGAATCCACGGGGGGGGGGGGCGCACGCACCACCCGTCCCTCCCTTTTTCGAAGAATTTTGTGTTTATTTTTAATGTAAAGCTCGGTCAAAATGTAATTAAAGAAACATTTTTCTAATAGCGCCCCTCCCCCTTTCAAAAGCCTGGATCCGCCAGTGAAAAAATCAATCCTGTATCCGCCCCTGAAAGTTCAGTTAAAGCTAGTATATATTATCCGTAGGTGGAATACGCATTAAGATTTGTAGCATCAAACATCCATCGATATGTTTGCACAGCTGTCTAATGTAGCCTCGGATTACTAAAGGTAATCCCTTTACATATTGAAATGTCTTCTCTGTAACTACTTTTAAGTATTGGGTTTTGATCTAAAATATACACAGAGTTGTATATCTTTGGATAAATAACTGTCTGGATACTCCTGTACAGTATTGCAATGCATCCATCGCCTATTGTATTTATGCTCAAGAAATTGAAATAACATGCTTCTAACATTACCTCTGCCCAGTGTAAGAATTGTCTAGAGTTGAGTGTATGGGATGCCTTACACTAACGAGAACTCTTCATCTCCTGACCAAGTCTTTCTCTCTGCTTGGTGTATAATAATTGCATTATAAGAAGTGTCTGGAGTTCAGTATGAGTTTAGTTATACTAGCCGCAAAAGTAATGTTATATTTCCTCAGGCTTTTAGACCGATTGTAATGTATCATCCCATCCTTACTTAGTAAGATATGAAAAACACTCAGTTGTTCTATTTCTTAAAGAAACATGACACAAAACAAGTGAGGAAATGATGCCTCGTTTTCAACCTTCAATCATATGGGATGTAAGAAAGTTTCTCTATACCACTCAATGCAATTTCAACACCGCCGGCAGGTAGTACAAATAAATAGATAACAAACTAGATATAACACATAAATCATGAGAGAACAATATCTTAGAATATTTATTTAGAACTATTCCTTTACATCGTCCCTTCAGTAAGTAGGGACACCTTAAATTATGTAGGAGGTATGAAAACATTGCATGCATCTCAAAGTAGTATACATACTACTGCCAGACAGTGAAAATAAATACAACATGGATAATAAACTAGATATAGCATGTAAATTAGGAGGGAACAATATTTTACAATGATTATTCGGTATCATTCCTTTATAGTTTTCTTGCTTTAAGTAGGAATACTTTCAATTATAAAGGAGGTATGAATACGTCTCGATGCAATTTACATACCACTGCCAGGCAGTGAAAATAGTGCAACATGGATAATAAACTAGATATAACATGTAACTTGGGAGAGAATTCGAACACTTATCCTGCAATGAGTATTTGGTATTATCCCTTTATAGTTTTCTTGCAGTAAGTAGGAATACCTTCAATTATGTAAGTCTCAATGCAATTGACCTACCACTGGCAGGCAATGAAATTAATGCAATGTGGATAATAAACTAGATATAACATGTAATTGGGAGAGAACGATTGTGTATCAGTCCTTTACCGTGTCCTTGTAGTAAGTGGGAACACCTTGAAAATTGCCAGGCAGTGAAAATCAATGTAATATGGATAATAAACTAGATATAACACGCAAAAGGGAGAAAACAATATATTACACTATTTTTGTCATTCCTTTACAGTTTCCTTGCAGTATGTAGAGACACTGAGGTGCAATAACACCCAGGGCCCGCTGACAGAGTGGCAGACTCCGGGCACCTCACAGAGTGACGAATAATTGCCACATCTCTACATAAATCTGGCCTTCTGCTCAGAGCTGCTCATCCCAGGGGGAGCAATTACTGACCTGCTCAACACTCTGTTATATTGGGTGAGGATGTTCAGCATTGTTTCTCACAAGCTTTTGGCCAGACTAGGTAATAAAGAATATTCATGTATTCAATGTAAGAGAAATAAGATAGAATAAAGTATGTTTTTAATGTATTTTGAATGTCATATCATTTTCATTATGCAAGTAATATCATAAAAGAACTTAATATGCATCCTGGATTTATGAACAATAAACTGCGAAATGGAACATCGTATCTCTTAAAGGTTGTATTCCACTAGTTGATTTTACTACCGGGGATTTGGTTATTTTTAGGTTATCTATAGGAATCTCTACAAAGTCCATGCATACTACATACCATTTGAAAGGGAATTTAAAATCCAATCTAAGGATAATTATCTAACAATTCTACTAAAAATTATAACATCTCCCTTTCCCTCTCATGATTAGCAAAATTGCGAGAAAATATGAAGTAGTGAAATACAGTCCTATCGTGTTAACACTGACATATACATATTAATGGAGGTCACTGGCTGTGAATCAATAAGAGTATACGTTAGACAGCCTACTAGAAGTTGGCCTGTTCCTGAGTATAGCCCCAGGCTACTGTCTATTGTCACATGAGGTCCTATCTACAACAATTAGTGACAGCTTGTCATTGTATGAGGTGAAGGTGAATTGGGGAGATGAATGGAGTCAGGACAACATATGAGGTTAATGTTTATGCATTGTACAAAGGTTTGACTAGAATTTGGACATAAACAGATAAATGTGTCTGGGTGAACCATCCTGTACAACTAGACTGGGGTTGAATAAAAACAAAATTGATTGAAACAGTGCTGATTGAAACAGTGATCTTTTGTTGAAGAGTCCTGAGTATTTGAAAGTACTGATTTTATGAATGTTGGAGCAACACAAGATGTTTGGATTATTTTATGTCAGGAACATAATTATCATGTCCCATTTCACATGTTGCATACTGTTTTTCTTGAGCTATGGATATATAGGCCTGACAGACCCTTTATCAATGTACCTTCCAGGTTAAGTCAGCTTTACATAATAGGATAACCCCTGCAAGTACACTACTTCTGATATTATCCCGACCTTGAGTACAACCATAGCAAAATTGTTCAAAAGAAAAGATACCTAAAATGTGATAATATATGTGTTATTAGTTATAAATCCTTTCAGGTAGGCTGAGAGCATGTGATAGAAATGCCCAGAGGGAAGGAAACATTAACAAGACCTTCAGGTTGGTTAAAATCTCAGACTTTCATTAGAGAATCCTTTCGATCTGTCTATTTTTAACTTGCAGGTGAAGGTTCCCAGGAAATGAAGAGGTCTCATCACGTGTTCTTTAAGAGTAGCCTAGTGTTGAATGGACCAACTAGTACTGCTACACTTCCCTTAATTGCATTGAGCTCAGAAAGGTCTGCCAAGCATATTTTGATAATACATAGGCCATTTAATGTTTATTTTAATTACATGTATCTCATTTTCATTTAAATCATTTTCCCTATTATCTAATGAAACTTTAGGTCAGGGCAAAATAATAGTGTTCTTCGAGAAAACCTGAAAACAGCTGTTTCTTTTTGGCCTCATCATCTACTCTCCCCCTAGGTTTACTCTAAGTAAAGCCTGTATTCCACGATGCGTTATGGGCACTTGCGTCAATGGCTTGTGTTCATGCACCCTGGCATCGTAATTGATGAATGCAACCTAGGAGCAATGCATGGTATAATCCATGATGCGTTTTGCTTGCGTTTATGCAACACAAGTATAAACGCAAGTATAAGGCTATATTCCACGATGCATTCAGTCCCGCTTGCGTTTCTTAAATCATGGAAACGCAAGCTTGCTTGCAGAAATTTATAAACATGTTGATAAATTTCCGCAAGCAAGCTTGCATTACCATAATTTAAGAAACGCAAGTGTCACCAAACGCATCTTGGAATATAGCCTTTAGACTTATTTTGTAAGCATTGAATAAGTAGCAGAGATCTTTTGTTTAATGAAATCCTACTCTTGATGGCAATGATATTGCATTACTCATAACTATCCAGTTCACCAGGCTGTCATATGTAGGTGTCCCTCCTTGGATGCTATTAACTTGTTTTAAGGTATTCCCAAATATTTGTAATGCTTTATAAGATTACTGTTTTACCTTATAACTAAATTGTTAAGGGAAAGATGTAGAAATAATTAGATGCAATTAAGGAAACAGTTTAAAGTCAAAGATGAGAAAATAGTTGTAATCAAGTATGGCTAGAAACGAGGGCTGATAGACCTTCCTAGTATAAATATGTAATTGATATAAAGAAATTTTGAATAGACAAAAGTGTCGATGTTACAACTTTTTAATGGACTGCCTGTAACCTCACTATTGTATGATCTTGCACATAATTACCATTGAGTATGTACAGAGCCGAATCAACAAATCTGGAAATTCTAGTCGCTGAGGAAATGCCAAGGCCTGATGTGATCATCCATCCTACGTAGGGCTGCAATGTCATGTAAAACCCTAGTGTATCAGATATACCACAAATTAATGCCACTTTGTTTCCATACAAAGCACATAATCGCACTTGACATGTCATACTGTTTAGGCACATACATCCTGATTGTCCCTGGCGTGTTTTGGTCATTACATGGGTACAACCGCTGGGAATCAGCGAATAATTGGGAAACACGCAAATGACATCAACACGTCTCATTTACCCATGATGCATTGCATGCCATATTGTGTCGGAAGTGTCATTAAGGACATCACGGGTTAATCTGTCGGATGAGTCCTCTTGTATTTACCTCTCATATACAATCAAGCATATAAAACTAAAGACACTATAGGAAAGCCTGATTGTGAAAGACTTATGCTTGATTAAGCAATTTGAAGGATTATTTCCATTGATAAGAAGTGGCCCGCTTACATCAAAATCAGAAGTTAGCTAATATTGGCATAGACATATGGGGCTGAGTCACTTATTGACTTTTTTCTCTGGTATCTATGATTCCATTTATGCAAAAGTGTTATCCCCATTTTGCCAATTAAGATTATACCTCGATACTTCTGAGCCCCTCAAGTTCTAATTACTGTAATTAGATTTAGAATAGATATCTTCTGCTCCACCTATAAATTTATTTCCCAACAGCTTATTGAACCTCAAGACTGTAAACAGCACTGGTAAAAGATAACTGAGTGTTGTGTTCTCCCAGGGAGATGTGAAAAAAAACAAATGAAACATAAACTTATATTCAGCTCACAGATCTTATAGTTCTTCATTATATTCAATTGGTTAATATCAACATGTAAATTGAGTGTTTCCATAACATACATACTAGTGTGAGGCCCCATGAATATCGATCAGTGGCTCTCATATGACCCCTCTTGGGTCCCTTCATTACAGATACTGTCTCCAGCAATATGTGGAGGTGTGGCTATGGAGAAAGGGTACAGATGTTTATTCTTTATCAAGATTCAAACCCTAATACCTTCACCATTGTCCTGTCCTCTCAGAAACCTGTGAATAAAAGATCTGTAATTGCTCTGGAGGGCAGTAATGTCTGTCTGTGAATGCTAATGCTAATCTGTGTGTTGTCAGTGAATGTTTTTAACATTTTCTGTGTACTTATATAGGATAAATCAAGTACAGACTATAAGCACACTCAGAAATTGTTATTGCCCCATGTTGTATACACCCATGTCTCAGGCTAAAGTCCTCAACAATATTTGCAAACACGGACAATAATATTTCCTTTTAGCCTACTTAATAAATGATTTTCCAGACCACGCCACCTAGTGTGAAACTCGACCATAGAAGGGCTACCCAGACAAGCCTGAGGTTTTTCTTTCTTTGAGCATATGTAAATTGCCCATAGTAAACTAGCTATAACTCTTCAGCTGCAAAAGTTTGAAGGATCTGGTAACAATGGCTATACAGTTCGGAATTTGATCTTTTTATTGCTATATAGAACATGGCTATAAATGGCTGTCTTGTATTTCAAAAACATTAATCAAAATAAAAAGTTTTGATTTGATCAGTAGCCAATGGGAAGGGTCCTCAGAGGTCTTATCAGCATTATGTAACCACCTCCCACCAATCAGAGGTCGCGCTACCCCCACCACGTGGGTTTGTTTGTCCAGCCGTCACTTAAGCATGACGGAGGCGCGAGGTGGGGATAAGACTCTATTGGTCTGCACTATGACTGTATGTGTCATCACAGGGTTCAGGCCTCTAGAGTGAGAGTACAACCTGCTGGAACTTGAATGAAACAGGCTTTACTCACAACATACAACCAAATCAGCATCTAAGTTTAGATAAAACAACAGAATTGTAGACATTTTCCTAAAACACATTATCACTTTACCAATGCTACACACAAATCCATCCATATTACATTACAAACAGACCTTTGGCTAAAATCATCCATTGCCAAGCGTAGGTTCTTCTATGGCACTTGGGAGAAAATAGCCTAAGAGCAGCAGATGCTGTTAGTCTACACTATTTGATGTTGCGAAAAAACAACCCCACTGAAGTAGCACTTTATAGAGGTTCTGTTTGATCAGAGACTTGGCAGTCCCTGCAGAGCCCATTAAACTACCTTTGGTGAATTCTAGCTCAGGGCAGGGTACTTTGGGACTGCTGCATGGGATTCTGTAAAACTGAGTAAATACCTAAGATAGTGTCAATGCTCAAATTTGTTTAGGATATACGAATATTTCATTATCAGGACAATTGCAGTTATCAAGGCCAGTAAAGAATTGTATCAAAGAGGTGTATTTGCTAAAATTAGTGTTAGTTACAAAATAGTCGTAGGTCTTTTCATCTACTTAATATGTGCTATGATCTAGTATATGCCAAGTTCCCCAAAGACCTCGTTTAATTTCCACAAAATCATTTAAACAAACGCTAACAAAAGATCACACATCGTGTTATATTTCTGAAATTTGACATCATTTGGCCCCCGATCTGTCACGAATTGGAAAGACTCAATCCTTTTCCCAGCAGGTTTAGAACTAGTTATGGCTGCAGAAATTTCCACTTATCTTTGTTATTAAAGTGAGAAATTACTCTCTGGTGAACCACATGCCTACTTATATGGACCTTCACAATATTGGTTGAGAAAGTGGCAATTATATCTTTTTTATCATGTATTAGTATGCAAGTCCCGCAGCCATATGATAAGCCAGGGAGAGAAACATAATTAATCTTACATCGATAAAAACACTACAATTGATTAGCTCTGTGCAATATACTAATGAGGTAACATACTGTCGGCTTATTGTTCTTGGAGATTGGTTCAACTATGTGATTCACTTGAAGCTAGTGTGTGGTGTAAACATAATTATGTTCAATGACTGTTTCTTTTTCATATTTAATGGAATATTTCAAAACCTTAGCATGTGCCCTTTAAGCTTATTGCAACATTATGATGGGTTAGTGTGAATCTACACTCTAACTTAAATATACTATCTTCTGGGAGACCACGGTTGTTCCTGCAGTTGAATTTTCAAAACAAAGGTAACACACATCACTCTTGTGTTCCTCTGTATAATTTAAGGCTAGGGTGCAAAAATTAGGTTATATCATGACAGAATCGGCTTCTAGTTATAAGAAGTTTATCTTATAGCCATGACAAGACCATCCAATACAATGATGTCAGATTGTAAAGATGTCAAGGGAACATTACAGTCATACAAATAATGACCATGACAAGGCCACGTTGCTGCTATAACCGGGACACCTTGTAGCAATTACAACTTCATCTTGCAGCCATTACAGGACTGGGCCACATTGTAGTCATGGCAAGGCCACCTTGCAGCAATGACAAGGCCATCTTGCAGCATTGAAAAGCATTATTGTAGCCATGAAAAGGCCAAATTGCAATCAATGCAAGATAGCTAAGATGAGTCCACATTAAACCATGCCACACTACTTATGGTAACTATGAAAACAGCGCAAGGGATCATCTCAGTAGTCAACGTGTTGGTAGAATACAATCCCCTTTTGTTTGTCTTAGGTCAGTCAATGTTTATGGAGCAATTTATAAAAAAAAAATGGAAAATAGAAAAAAAGAAAAGAAAATGGAGGGGGGGGGGGTTGGGGGCACAGCCCCCAATTTCTATTTACAACAAAATTCAACAAAACCCAATAATCAATTCAATATTCTTGTCTAGAAAGTACTTTTGTAATTCTTGTATATATAAATTGAAAGGCACTGCCATCCGACCCTAATCTCTGAGTGCTGTGTTAGGTTGGCTAGTGGATGGTACCCCAGCTCAATGAAGCCCTGTCAAAGCTGTACATTCTCATCCTGCAATACCTTTAACTAGTTAACATCCCAATTATCTCACAATGCGAACAAAGCCTGGCTCACAAATAACACTTTCTCTGTAAATCTGTCTGAAGTAGCCCGGGGTGTTTTATTCACTGATCCTGGATCTAGGAGATAATAAAGCCTCTTCTACTTAATCTTTTTTCACAGAGGACTTTCCATAAGTGATTCTAATCAACAGCAAAGTGAGGCCTAGGCGCGCCACACTATAATTGCTACTTCAGAATGGACTGTATAATTACTCTTTTAGAAAAGGCGAGAACGACCCGAGCAACAAAATGGATCTATCTTCATTTAGATAACAAAATGGTGGTCTTGCAACTGATCAAAACAGATATGAGCAGATGGGTAAAGGGTAGACACGTTTGCTGTTAATCTTTTCATATATTATATGATATTCATTCTTTTTGTATAACTAATTACCACGCTGAAGGTTATTGTGATGTTGCAGTGACGTTCTGTTTTGCTCCTTGTTATGTTATTTTGATGTATCTAAGTAACGTTGTAGCAATGTACTGCTGTGACATTGCGCTGTGATGCTACTGCAAAATTCTAGTTATGGTCTGTAACCAAAACAGAACGTTATTAGAACATTATGCTGGTTCATTCTTAAAATATAAAAAGAAACACGGTGATAACGTTCTGATTTGGTGAGGTCCCCTCCTCACAATAAAAATCTAATAATGTAGCTGCAGTTTAGTAAGTTACTGACTGACCTAATATATATATATATATATATATATATATATATCATATATATATATTATATCATATGCTCCTAGAATGGTACTGTTATGCTGCAACTTGGACTATTACATTTTAAATTATATGTATGCTTTTTATATACATTGCTTCCATGACACAAGAGAATTTCTACAAGAGAGTACAATGTACAGCTTAAACCGATAAGTCAAGGGAGGATTTATAATGTCATGGGAGAGGGTGGGGTTTTAGGGCAACTATCCTCAGGCTTGCATATCACACCATTATTATGTATAGGTTCCAGGCTAAGGACCATAACATTGTTATGCAACGGTTTGAGATTGCCATTGGCTCAGTTTATAATGGGAATAATCCTATAGTGATAGCAAATAGGCTTAAAGCTACTGGAGCAGACACAACTATCCACTTAATCCTGATTAAAATATATCCCACGTCTAGCCCTAAAGCCTATTTCCATGTAATTATATTTCCTCCTAAGGCATTAACCTAAACGATGGGTAAATATCTAGTTACAGATAATATCAAGTCATAAACAACCCTAGGCCGTTCTTCAAATCAATCTCCTTCTGAATCTAATTTGCACTTTGAGATCCATGTCGGCAGAAAAACTGTTTAATTTAATCACTCTTACGCAGATGGCGATATACTGGCATAGAGGCGGATAGGCTGGCAATCGCTTTCTGGTGAAGATTGATGTACTGTTTTTTTCTAATCACCTACGTCCCCATGGAAACGCTATCAAAGAGACCATGTGGTAAGACTTAGATAAAACCTAGTTCTCACTGTAGGATGTCCTTCGTGACAACAAGTCTCAAATCAGAGTTAGTTGCAATCATATGTGATGTTATTTTTTTATATAATATATAAAAAAATAACATCACATATGATTGCAAAAAATAACGTCACATATGATTATATTCTCTCTCCTTTGAGGATCTCAGCACAGAAGGAGGTAGTAATCAGTTACAATCAAATAAGCAAAAAAATTAGCCTAGGATTTGGCTTTTGAAATACTAACAATGATTTTTGGATACCATCGAGAGATCCCAAACCCAAATCAATAAGAATATTATCGGGTTAGTATACAGCATCCAACTGTTGATTTCAGTAAATATTAACAAATGTCTAGAGTAACTAATTTGTTTTAAGAATATTTTTTATATCTTATACTTTAAGGGCCTTGGAGGAAGCATAAAATGTATATGCTACTCAGGCATTGAATGTAAACAAGTGCTTTTGCACTTATTTTATGTCTGACTAAATAAAGAAATTTGAAAAAATAAAAACGTCCACCTCTACATTCCATTTCAAACGATACTGTTGCTACTCATACTTCAATGGGAAAATACAGAGACAGGTTAAAACTAACATGTATAGTTTCAAAGTAGGAAACCTAACATCTGCCCTCCATGTAACTGGGAACGTCCCCTGTCACCATTTCCCACCATACCCTTGAGCGTTTGGATTCTACGCACTCCTCCCTTGAAATATAAAACAGAATGATTGATATAAGGATTTTTACGACAATATCTCAACACCGTTGGGGGTTAGACTCCATCTCTGGGACCCATGCAATGGCTGAGATCATGCCCCTTCTTGTATGGAAATAGCTCCCTAAGGAAAGGCTGAGGCACAGCTGAGATGACGAGGCAAGGACTTGATTCATAAGTCCTAAAACTAGCAGTGACAAGCCCGTCGGCTCTAGACAGAAACACCCTCTAGTCAGGGCTTAAGGGAAGCCCTAAGCAACAATCCTAAATCACCCCCTTAGCATTAAAAATGCCACCCAGAAGCAGCTTTCGGTTCCATCCCTGATTAAACCATTATAACCTTGTAAGTTGGGGATCATAACTCACCTACATTCCACAGATTTTAATCCCAGTGAATGTGAAATGTTTTTCGACTAATTGAAATTATATTATTGATTTCACACTTTTCAGGTGGTTGGAAAGTGACAGCACATTGCAATTAAACAAGGGAATTGTGCAGAACACCCTTAAAATGTACAATCTGGGGATAATGGATTTCAACAGTAAGGGTCATGGTTTCTATAGGGAGACCTATGAAATAATAATAATCATTTTGGCAGAGGAGTGTGGCAAAGCAGGTTCCAAAACCTTGGTAATGCCACCTTGTTGTCATCTCACTATATGAATCAGTAACCATTTTGGAACCAATTGTTCACTTGTCTCTGTCCTGGAGAAACTTCAATTCTAAAATTTTAGTTGTATATAATAAGTCCATCCCACACTGGGTATATCCCAGGATTGGACAAGGGTTGGACAAAGTAAGCCTATAAGCCGTCCTTGTCTCCTAGAGTTTGGATTACTGGAATAACTAAGAATAATATTTTTCTATATCCTCATGTACTGATAAAATATCATGATTTCTTAAATTTTACAAATTGACAGATTTGTAGGTTTGCCAGCCAATCAAAATGCTGCATTTTAGGGAAAATAGGGTTGGACATTATAGGTTGGGCCAACAGGTTTTAACATTGGTTGCTATTTGAAAAAGGCCAGTATATAAAGCTGCATTTTACAAATTTTAGGAGCAATCTGTCAACCAAACCACCATGGTTCATTTTGTCTAACACTTCTATTTGGGGATTAAATCAGAAAGAAATTGCTCTAAAATTTCATGGTAAAATTTGATGATGATGTATACTGGGATATATACTTATTAGAATAATTATAAATAATATAATTATCTATTGTTATCTATTTTGTTTCAATCAATAACCTGTTACTTGTCCCCTCTTTATATATTTTTACAATATTATAAATATTAGATCCTAGTTATCCCTAGAAAATCCTGCCGACGTAATGTCTACAATATCCTCTGACTATAACAATTACACTTTTTGTAGTAGGAGGGATGACATGGAGTTTATTACAAACAATGTTTTGTCTGCGGACCCAAGGCCGATCAGAGCGTTTGTATTCATGCTATTACCCATAAGTAATAAAATCAGATCAAACCATAATATTATGGGTATGTATCGGACACTTATGGCGCCCTTTCCATATTTATTGCTTCGTCTGGGGGGCCCTAGTAGTGTTAAACGGGGAAA
The DNA here is from genome assembly GCA_936440205.1 of Lepidonotus clava. NCBI lineage: Eukaryota > Metazoa > Annelida > Polychaeta > Phyllodocida > Polynoidae > Lepidonotus > Lepidonotus clava. Next base: position 16,913,508 of record OW387138.1, read on the forward strand.
TAACCACAGAAGCAGTTCGAGCGTTTCCAATAAATTAGGCTATGAATGCCATAAAATGAACTGGTCTATAAATTCTTTTCCTGCATTTTGTAGTGTATTTATCTTTGGAACGATTAAACGCTGATCAGTCCTTAGGAGCAAAGTAGATGTATGGGAGGGTCGGATACAGGATTTCCAAAAGAGGGGGTTGAGGGTCATACAGACTAAATTACAGCCTCATAACCACTTAGCGATTTTGACCAAGTCGGCTGACTGATCGGTTATTAAACCAGCCTTTTCTGAGAGAAAAATCAACTGATGCTAACCCAGATTCACATCCAACATATACATTTCAATATTTCATTTATTTTTTTTATTTATAAACATCTCTCCAGTACAAGAGTTCTTCCGATGTAGGTGATAGTAATTTACATGAATGAGCGTAGTATAAATATTATGAATACATAATGAATAATACAATTATGCTGTCAACATATCACAATCTATTCTATACAGTTTAATATTAAATAAACATCTTTATCCTTTTCTTAAACACATCCAATGATTCACAACTTTGTAAGCAGAGAGGCACTCCATCCCATAGCCTCACCCCTCTGTAAAATGGACTCTGTAGCACTCTTTCCTTAATAGTAAAGTCTACCTTAAAATATTGCATACTGACTGGTGAGCTGAATCTGCATAAAGATTTGTCGATTATGTTATTATCAATCAGCCCATTTGTTAACTGATTCAGAATAGGGAACCCCCCTCGCCCCCCCCCCCCCCGTATTCTATAATGGAAATATACAGTTATCAATTTGCCTTTATATCTATTAGCTGATGCTTAATTTCATTTTCTTATTGGTAGGTAAGCTTTGGGAACTTGACTCAGCTTGCAGCAACATAATACCATGGCCAGTCACAAACTATAAATGGAACACAAATTTGTCTATCCAGGACATGCGCAAATAATGCTTAATATGTCCCTGTTTCACTTTGGCCAAGAAAACACATACAATATGCCATTTCAGACAAATCAGAATCTACTACCAATATACTACCACAAAGTTCAAAATATTCTCCTACGCCCATGCCAAAGTAGACAAAAAAATTCAACTTGTTTTTTGTGTTTTCATGATGTCAGTTTATATCTTTCCTTTTCCTTTTTTTTTTTTAAATTTTCTTTGTTTGCTTGCATTTTTCTTTTTTGGATAGGCCTATTTTTTCTTTTTGTTAACGACCCATATAGCTTGCTTTTTTGCAGTAACGACCCATGCAGTTCGGCCAAAGGGGGTCGTCCAATGGTCCATCCCTCGCCAGGGGGCTGGTAGTGAGGTCCACCAGTGTGCCACCAATTGGGCTAGTCAGCGGAACAAGCATGTCAATCTAGTGCCAGACCTACAACCTGGGTCATTATGTCGTCTAACGGGTAGTCGGGCCTGCTCTAAACAATGGCCGTTTAACAAGGACACAGCTATCATAGACCCATAAAGGTAGCAGTGGGTAATTAGGGTACAGGCGCCACTAATGGTTTTGCGTTGGGTTCTTTATGTATTCAATGTTTATATGTTTATGGCGTGTCCACTTTCGATACCTTTTCCCTTTGATTTTCTCATATTCTGTCCTATAAACGAGTCTGATCCATCAGACGGTACACATATTGTAATACACAACATCAATATTATGATATTTATAAAAGTTCATAATAGTCCAGGAGCCAAATCCTGAAATCAGTCAAAATAAGGATTTACCCTCCGCGGTGAGCCCCCTGGATTTTCTTGATTTTTTTCATCTTATAGCATCCTAGGGACCATGAATCAAGACGGTTCCGAAGAATTTAGGTATGCGAACACTGTCTAATTACGCGATTTGTGCTTAATTAGCAAAAAATGAAAAACGCGTTATTTCTAAATTTCTCTGGAACTATGTAAGATATGATAACATGCTATATGTCATCTGAAAGGTATTTTTTTTCCTGATTTTTTGATATATTGTTTGCTATTGTCATTAATCATGGCAATGAGTAATTAAAGAAAAACTGTTGTTTCAGTCAAAATAAATAGAACTTAAGGATCCAAGGTTAAACTCTGGAATTGATAAACCAAGTTCTAGGTATACTTAAAGGGGATCTTTGGGCAGTTTTTAAAGAAGGTTGCATCTGATTTCATTGGAAATATGATGTAGAAATCATTTTTGCTGATTAAATTCTAACTGACTACAGGCTCATTTTGCACTTATATTTCAAAAGGAGAGACGATATCATGAAAATAACACAATATATCATAAAGAGATGGGAAAATGATTATCACTGTCTCCCTAAGCTGGTGTTTCAATGCTTTCAGAGCCATTTAGTCCATTGTATACAACATTAGAGCTGTAAAATAAGTAAACATTAGCAAGAAATATGTGTCCGTGTAATTTGCAGACAAGCTCATCTTTGTTACCTGATCAAACTAGTATAGTCATTGATTTATTTACTCAAAATGGTATGGATGGCTCCTTATATTGCCAAAGATTCACACATTGACAATATGCAGCAAACAATATGCAGCAAACTTCTATTCACATACCCCTGTACCCACTGGTCTTTAAAAAGCATGTTCCTATAGGGAGAGTGGGAGTTGTAGGCTGTAATACTCTTTTAAATACTCTTTTAATTGCTGGCCCCAATATCTAATGTTTACCTCACCCTGGCAACAGGCCTGAGGCCTGAGGCCTGGAGAGACAGAGGAATGATAAAGATGGTAGACTAGGGTTCTTATCTCCCTGTTGTGTGAGTTAACCCATTAGTAAGACACTGTGCTTACAACCTAATAAAGGTTCCCTCAGAGAGAGGGGCGGGCTTAAATTTTGGCTACTTTTGACTGTCTTCTTATTCAATTTTATCACATAATTCCACAAGGAGCATGGGGTTCATCACTGCAGCTGGTTAGATAAAATGATAAAGTTAACTGTTTAGATAATGTTGCCTTCCAGCAGTAAAATGAAGGTAGTGGATCTTCAGAACCTTATCAGTGGTGGAGAGGTCTAGCCTTTCCCCTGAGCGACCTGAACTGGGGGATAAGGGCAGCCTCCCATGGTGCAACACACTGCAGGCCTATATATAGTGTGCCATAAACTGTGGGATTGCTGACCACCTGCTGTACTTTTGTTAACATCCTACCACCAATCTGCCAAATTAAACTTTGTTACCCTTTTGCTACTAGAAGGTTTACAGTTCCAGGCTGTATGGGTTCATTGCTCACTTAGCTTTATACCCTTTTGTATTATAGACTAAGTATTCAGTGTAGTATTATAAGAACTGATCATAGACTAGAGGATTATTCATATATTTGAATAATGACTCCCTTAGTTTTGGGTCTCTTGAGTATTTACCATATTGACCTTTCCCTTAGTATCTAACTATAAGCTGTCTCTTGCTGTCGGTTAGGGAAACTGGATCCTTGTTCATAGCAGTTGAGAAATGAAAATGGTCAGTTATATTTTGATAAGGGAATAATGTTGTTTCTGAGGTTTATATAACAGAAAGTTTGAGGTTACAACCAGAATCACAGCAATTTGTTGCTCTTGTACATTCTCCTAATACTGTACTGCCTTGGTTATGGTCCCACAGCAAGGGTGCTGTGCACACACTGCTCAATGTGGTAATGCTACTAGATAGTATTGGGAAACCAGTAATGGCTATACCAAAAATTTGTAATTTTGAAATAGAAAGATATATCAGGAACTTCTGTATTGTTTCAGGTTTTGACATTTGTTTGAGGTCTTGCCAATGATATTGATATGTATGTACACACACAGAGGTCTCAGTTCCTCTGGTACACTTCCTAATAAAATTGGATATATGGCAAAATCCTGTTAGTTGATAGGATGAATCTCAGTGAAGCATGACCAAAGGCTGGTCATAACTTGTATTGGTAATTTGGGAGGATTGGAAGTTTGGCTCTTAGAAATGAACTGTGACCATGATCATAATTTGATATCAAATTACTAATACCAGTAACCCATATATAGAATAAAATATAAGATATCCATTTTGTGTATGGTCAAGCTAAGTTACTCATTTATATAAGCACATGGGTCTAGAATCCAAGAGTGCAATCTAGTAATTTATTAAAACCAACAATTTGGCAGAGGTAGCACACCTATCAAGTTTGCAAGTTTAACAAAATAGCACACTTGGTCTTTTTGCAGTTGGCATATTGATACAAGGACTCTTTTCTAAATTCAGAACCTTTGATATATGACAGCATACTTTTTGGGATTCATCTCTTCTTTAAAGTAGTATACCCTCAGAAATCTGGATTGGGGTCAGGTAATGGGTGAGTCTGCTACAAGCTATTCTTTTCTTTATGTAAACAAGAAGTAGAGTGAACTATAAGGGGCCTTCCATTAATTTTAACAAGTACACACATTTTCTAAAATCTCAGATCCCCAGCCCCCTTTGGTCATAAATATGCATTGGATTTGTTCTAGAAAGTACACACATTTTCAAAGATTTCACACCTCCCTCCCCCCCTTGATGCATACAAACTTAAAGCAAGGGCCCTAATAAGATGGTTTGTAATCAAACTGAAACAGTATCATGGTATTATGCTGAGGAAAGAAATCTTACTCAAACCATAGTTTTATTGTGACACATCTTTCACTGTGATCCAAAATGCTCTCCAAACAGCTACCATATTATATACATGTGCCCAAATGGCTGTGAAAGCACTGAAATACCAGCTTAGGGAGATAGTGATTATCATTTCCACATCTCTTTAGGATATATTGTGTTATTTTCATGATATCATCTCTCCTTTTGAAATATAAGTGCAAAATGAGCCTGTAGTCGGTTAGAATTTAATCAGCAAAAAATGATTTCTACATTATATTTCCAATGAAATCAGATGCAACTTTCTTTAAAAACTGCCCAAAGATCCCCTTTAAGTATACCTAGAACTTGGTTTATCAATTCCAAAGTTTAACCTTGGATCCTTAAGTTCTAATGATTTTGACTGAAACAACAGTTTTTCTTTAATTACTCATTGCCATGATTAATGACAATAGCAAACAATATATCAAAAAATCAGGAAAAAAATTACCTTTCAGATGACATATAGCATGTTATCATATCTTACATAGTTCCAGAGAAATTAAGAAATAACGCGTTTTTCATTTTTTGCTACTTAAGCACAAATCGCGTAATTAGACAGTGTTCGCATACCTAAATTCTTCGGAACCGTCTTGATTCATGGTCCCTAGGATGCTATAAGATGAAAAAAATCAAGAAAATCCAGGGGGCTCACCGCGGAGGGTAAATCAGGATTTTCAGATTTGGCTCCCGGACTATAAGCTATTCAAATAAAATGACACTGCTTATCAACCATTTGCCTGACCATTTGGCTGCGTACGTTTACTCATATTCATCTTTTGAATGTCTTTGTGTACGGAAAACATTTACTCAAGGGCGTATCAGTACTGGTCATGTGGCCTTTCAAAGTTTCATTCCAATAGCGAGGTACTATGACATTAGGAATCATTTTCATCTTTTCAGGCTGTAACATGATGAGCAGGTCAAGTCCGAGACACACACGGCAAAGTCGCATATGATTATCACAAAAACCTTGCCCACCGCCATGAGCATTGGCTTTTCCGACGATGTATGAGTTGTAATACCTTTACGCATTGTGCCAATTGACTAGCAGTGAACATGGATCCAGCAGCCTCTGGCGCTCCTAAAGGGAACAAATTTAATGTTTGGCTTGAAAATACGGAGAAAGTCGCATATATCCAAACAATCAAAGAGCATCAGGATTCTTGTTGCAAAGGTCTATCATGGCCACATTTCATAATACCCAAAGGCAATCTTAAAAGGTTTGCAAGGTAAAACCGCAGGTACTATGGGTTTTTCTGACCCCATCTTTATCCCTCTATGCCAAGATGACTAGTTGTATTGATTGACACTATGGAAACAAAAGCCGACCTTTGACTTTACAAACACCCATAATGCAGTACTTAGGCTACTTCAAAGGATATAACAGTTATAAATAGATCTTAATGATAAAACATATGAAAGATCAACAGAATTAAAGGTACATCCTTGTTGTTTGATGTCACCTGATTTGAGAATAGGTGATTCAAGGTAGAACGTTTATTCCACTGGATAATTGATGCTATTGCCGTAAATGCTGCCGAAAAGCAATACATAATTGCTGCTACCACAGATAGAATTTACCACCAAGGTTATGAAATATTTTTTGCAATTATCTTCCAGCAAAATTTACCATAGGAATAGGCTGTATACTATCTTGAGCAGATCAGTGGACATTTTCTTCAAATTGCAATGAAAGTGTTGCAATATTGACATAATATGATTATTACAACAGTTCATTCCGAAATCGTAAGTGAATAATATCGGTATGTTGAGTACTGCATAATTGTTAATTTACATGTTCTGACTTGTATCAGAGACCTTGTATTTATATCGAGACTGGAGAGGGAGGCCTAGCTTTAAAATTTTCACAAGGTCAGGTCAGTGGTACCATAACTGAATAGCATCATAATTATGCGATTGCTCTGAATTGTTCGTATTATAAGCTGTGCTGTTTCTCTTAGGGTTCGTTGTTCACCAGAACAATGAGTACGTTGCAGCGGAAGGTACAGGGGTAGATGCAGGATTTCGGAAAGGGAAGGGGTCGATACATAAGCTAAGAACTAAAACGTCATGCATACATATTATGACGTTTTCTTCTCTTTGTTAATTATTCACCAAAAGGGGGGTCAGGACACCCTGGACCCCTCTGGACATAATTTTCACTGCCATAACTGTGACCTGCCAAATCACTTCTGGTAGAGTGCAAGTTACACATCAATGCACTGTCCAACTATAAGTTGCACAAACATATTATATGCAAAAGAGAATGACCTTTCTATGTCCACGTTAAACAAATATGTTATCAAGTAATCTATTCATATTTGAAGGAATACTATCTATGTAACGAAACTGATTTATTAAGCATTTATCAGAAGTTAGCTTTCAAATGGTTTCATCATAAGTCACATAACGTGCCATGGACTATCTGTGACCATAAGCACTGATAAGATTATGTAAATCGTACAACACATTTACATTCTATCACACAGAGGGAATAGTAACTGGGTTACAATAAAATATTTGGTGAATGTAAATCAGAAACTTGTGTCAAACAGTTCCCTCATAAGTCACATAATGTGTAATGAGCTTGGGTTGTACACAGTCTGAGATGGGTTCTTTCTGGAAGGCATGGTCTGTAAGAGTCCCATTATAATCAGCCATTGCTTGTCATGCTATGGGTGCCAAAAACTATTATCAGCTCAGGTCTAGCTGTTCTGTGTCGGTAATTATTTCACTGTGGGTTCTGTATATGTAATGATGTTTCTTCAACAGTTCTTACAGTCCGTATACTATGTCAAGAGAGAAGATTTTGAGGCTAACTGACACGGTTCCAGCAATGGTATATATTTTGTGGACATAGATATTTTGATGTGTATGAAATGTGGATTAGAATTCGTTTTTTGAGGGTTACATTTTTGCTTATGATGTAATGAAATATTTTGAAATAGACTTAGTTTTGTGGATATTTCAGAGCGAATACATTTGAAATATGTATGAAGCGAATATAAGAAATAAACAGTATGCGTATTTCTTTGGGTGATTTCTTTGACCCCGATCCCCACAGGGAGTTTCATATACATTGTGTTTGTGTTTGTGTTTGTGTTTGTGTGTGTATACATGTATGTGTGTACATGATATGTATGTGTGTGTGTGTACAAACTAACCTGAATGTGGAAATTAGAATACTGAAAAACAGCACGATTCTGGGAGAGCAGTTGGTAACCTTGCAGATGGGAGTTATGCAGCTATGCAGTGTTACATCATCATACACATATCATATATATATATATATATATATATTAAAATGTTGGAAGCTACACCGAACCCGACACAAGAGTGTTGATGACTTGGTTTTATTAATCAGACGTGTTAAAATTGGCGAATCAACTAGTTTCGGCTTTTCACGGCCTTCATCAGGATATATGTATGTATGTATGTATATATATATATATATACATATATATATATGTATGTATGTATGTATGTATGTATGTATGTATGTATGTATGTATGTATGTATGTATGTATGTATGTATAAATATATGTATATGTATCTGTGTTTCTCTCTATGCTCTATGTGTTTATGTGACACTTCAGCAGGTGTCATCATTACCCACCTCAGGCAAAATGACTCCACAATCTCTGATATCACATTGTTTCTGTACTGACATTTTCGATAGGCAATCAGTAAAAACAAGCTTCTGTAATAGGGGGCCTTGATAGGAATCGGGAGGTAGTACTAGGATTCCCTTTATTTGTACAGGAAAATATCACCATTGCATTTAGCGTGGGTCCAGTTCATGTAAATATTAATGTGAGTTACATAAAGTGAACGACAACAGCAAATAGTAGTTATATAGAAAGCTTTATTGTGCCTTTCGAATTATAGTTGTTGGTGAAAAAGAAGGGTGAATAAAGAAAAAGTGATGTTGGGGCAAGTGTTGGGAAATAGCATCCGAAATACTATAAATTGTGTTAAAGTTGCACGTTTTGAAACTTATTGCTATGCTTGTGTACCTTTATAAACAGTTCTATTTTATATCCAAACGAGTTTAGAAAATATCAAAGTCATATAAATATAAACTCGATAAATACTGAATGCTTGTTTTCAATCATGTTAAACTACAAAAACTACCATGTGTGATAGCACGTCTTATGTGGACATAATATTATTATATGGCATGCATGTTGATCTAGACTAATCTGTGGGCAAAATATATAAAACTGGCTATCCATGGTGCGGAGCATGTTGTTCTCTTACTTTAGTAGGGAATATAATTCAGGTTGTGGGGCTCTTGGATAGTTGGGATTAGGAATATACAGCTGACATGTTCAATATTAGTTTTAGGAGTTGGTAAACTACTTGGTACCTGGTCCTTTTCAAAAGGCTGTTTACTTGATATTACTGCAAACATTATTATAATGTTTACTGTATGCATTATGATAGTCCTATGGCCCATTGCACATTGACCAATTGTAACAACAAACACTTTAAGATCACCTTAAGCAGAGCACATGTACTTAACAACAACAGCCTTCTTATGACATCATTGTTGGAAATAATATCTCCAAAGTATTTTCTGCTGGAGCAAATCAAACACTGCGAATTGATCTATAACGGGATAACTCTTGTCTATATAGCCTACTGTAATAGATACAGTTCATAAAAAGCATTCTAAATATTTTTGTATGTGTGAGAAATGGCCTAACAGTAATAGAAATACATGGACAACGATTATGTTAGTTGTTGATCTGATCATTGTTATGATAAGAATTGTCCAACGTGCCACCGATATTTCAGCTTGCAACAGCTATATGGTAGCACAACACAAAGTTGCTTACATTATTCATGATTATACTTATTCATATTTAACTTTTACTTCCTGGTTTCCTTCTAAGTTTAAAACCATGTCACAATTCCGTTCCAACAGTATCTTAATCATAAATGTAACAGAGCCCATTGTAAGGTATATAAACTTTATCAAAGACTAAATAGAAGGTTAATGGGAATGGTCTATGTTGATCAACAGTGATATAATATATCACTGTTTAGGTATATTATACCTAATTAATTATGTATTTAATAGGGGCTTTTACAACCCTTTTTTCCCTGTAGTAATTGTCAATATATTCCAATGAAACAACATCCAACAACAACAATGTCAATATTGAACGATCTGAAGAACGTGTATGATTCTATTGCATGGTAAAGGGAACGTATGTTTATATCCAGTCCTCTGGTTTTTAACTTTGAACTGGATGCGACATTCAGCATACATGTACAGCCAGCTGGTAACACGACGTACAAACAATGTTCGTATGTAGTACAAAAAACGGTCATGTCAGTGATAAAACAACAACAACAAAAAATCTGACACTACACCCAAGTGTGACTATGGTCATGTCACTAAAAAGCAACCAAACAAACTTCTGAAACTACGCCCATGCCGTTTTTAAGCAACAGCCTTTGCACACTGATCCAAGGAAGGGTCAGCCATTACGACATGCTATATGCATGCATGTTCAGTCAGTCAGTAACACGAAGTAGAAACAATGTTTTTGTGAAGTACAATCCGATCGTGTCAGTAAAATGAAAAAAAATAAAATAAAAGAAATAAAATAAACCAGCTTTCTGACAGTACATCCTAGGTGGTTTTATGACTGCAGTCATGTCACTCAAAGAAACAAGGACAATAAAACAAACTCTGAAACTACACATACAGCGTTTTTAACGAATAGCCCTTTGAGCGCTGAACCCAGAAGAGGTCACCCATTAAGAGATCATCATGTCACCTCCAGGTATGCACCAGCCAGGAAAGGTGACACAGAGGTCATCCCTAATCTGTAATTAATTAATCCTCAGTGCAATTAATCTCAATACAACAGGCAGCTGGCGTGGAGGCGGTATGATACGATATGACAATGCCGCAGAGAAGTCGAACATATAAGAGATGAAATTCGTTGCTATATATGTGAGATACTGCATATTTGTGGATAGCGTTCCATACAAATTTCACAGTAATTATCGCAAGTCAAAGCACGTCCATAAAAAAGTCACGATACCCGAAAACGAAAATTTTTAGCCAAGGCCTCAAAGCAGTGTCATGACGATAATTTCAAAATATTGCAGTATTAGAAGTATATATTTTCACAAACATTAATATATCATGTGACCAAGGAATAATGCTATATAGTTTGATAAATTGAACAAAAATATGAAAAACAAAAAATGCATATGCTGATAAAGCATTTTGGCATAGTACTGCATCTTATACAGGATTATCACAAAATTTTCATGGAATGCCTGGGGGGATGAAAAAGTTACGAAAAATCGCGTCCCATTTTTTTTCAAAATTATACCATCTCAAATTGTCCAAATGACTCCAAATACACATTTGAAAGTATCTTAGTTGAATATATATATTATAAATGACTTTAGTATGATTTTTCACTGAATTTTAATGTCCACAAAATTTTCGTACATTTTTTCTGGGGGAGGAATTTCTATCGTGGCCACAAAAATGGAAAAAACAACTCCACGAAATTTCGTAGATTTTTCTTGGTCGCCCCCCCCCCCCCCCCTGATTTCAAACAATTATTTCACTCCTGTATGAGAATTGTCTGTAATATCATCATTTTGCTCTGGGACCACATCAAAAGTCGTGTAGTGTAATAATGCCATCAAAGTCCCGCCATGTTGTTGACATGTTGAAATGTCCACTCACCTTAGATACATGTGGCCCTGGGGGTCAGTAGTGTAGCATGTAACACTTCCATGATTCATGTTTGTATCCATGCCAACTAAAGTGTGTAGTTGTATTATAGTAGTAGAAGAAGTAGTGCTAGTAGTAAATAGCATGTCCAAGTAGTAGCAACAATGTGTCCACCAATTAGTGTGTAATACATGTAATTAATACATGATTATGAGGTAAATCCGTACATTTGAATTATTCCGAAAAGTTTGCTTTGTAGTCATTTTCCACCGATTCCAACAACTGGAAATACTGATATTTTTTCCAGGCAAGTGCAAATTATATCAGAGCCCTCTCGTTTACATGGACCGTAGTTTTGAATTAATCCGGTTTTAAATTCTTAAATCACCTCTACAGTTTGCCGTTGTTTGTGCATCCCATGATATTTATTGGATTGTAGTTTAATCACAATGTCCCATTCCAAATGTGGGTTAATGGCAATATCATATCCTATCCCTCACGACATTGCCATGGTATCGGTAGGCCATTGTTCTAGCTTCGTTATTTTCACGACGAAATTCAAATAGTTTCTCATATTAAGGATAAAATCTGCACATCATAAGTCTTTATCATTCCGCAAGAAATAATGTGTCATTTGGTAAATCCAGGTGGGGTAGAAACTCCAGGTAACCAATAGGTAATAATCCAATAGGTAAGACAGGTAAGTCAAGTACTCCAAGGGGGAAGTGACTCCCTGGAGGCAAGGGCGAGACAAGCTCCTCCAGTAGATATCCCAGTAAAGTCAGTTTGGTTTGGGTGAGTAGCCCTGCACTGAGTGAGGGCATCTGGTCAACTGGTTACACCATGGAGGAGGTCCCTGGAGGTACAACTGACTGAATATGGGGAGCCAACTGTTGATTGCAAAATTTTGTCATGTTTTTTTCCCACGTTTTTCATTCTGTACCATTGGTCCACTGGTCTTATATAACCTGATTCACTTCCGATTAATCCTGGCTTAACAGAGAAAAAGAGAGATGGTACTTAAACATTAGACTTATTTATTTCATTGATCCGTTTGTTAGAGCCTATAGATGCTAAAAACCAGTTTGTAAAGGTAATCTGTATCCATGTTGGATGGTAGGCACAGTATCCATGATTCAAATTTCGAAATATCAAACTTCAATACACCCCCACCCCCACCCACCCCCTAAAAAAACACACACAAAACACACATTATTTTAGGTAGACTGTTGTTTAATGACTGATCAACATCTATGGTCATATCACAGCGAGAGCAAGGTGTGACAGTTCTGTCTTTTATGATTGAATCACTGAGAAGTTAGAGACCACACCCTTACATATTTACCGAGGCAGGTAATCATAAAATAATTAATGTGCCTGGTCCCATAGACTGGGTCAGATACACAAAAACAAATGGCATATACAGGCCTTTGATGATCCCGTCGGTGGCATTAAAACATGGGTGGTGATTGATAAACTGATAGGAACCTATTGTAAAAGCCATCATAAAAAAAAGTAATTTTCAAAATTCCGTCTTTAACACTTGGTCCCTCGTAATAAGAGGGGTCAGTGATCTGGGCAGTTTGGGCCATATAGAGTACAATGTACAAACTGGTATTCGGCGTGAGGCTGGATGGCCCCATTGCCTGATGCTGCCTATACGGGGGACCAGCGAAAAGTTGTGCCGAGGCCAAAACAAATCTTTTTATGTTTCCTATCAACCAATGTTTAATATTTGGTTTATAACAAATTTCTATTTGCGTTTTCCTGTACGATTAGAAATACAAAATCAATATTGATCGATATAAAACATATCATCGCCAACATACTCACATTATATATATATATATATGTGTGTGTGTGTGTGTGTGTGTGTGTGTGTGTGTGTGTGTGTGTGTGTGTGTGTGTGTGTGTGTGTGTGTGTGTGGTGTGTGTACTTAGAAATATGATTAGGGTTAAAATTTTCATTACGTTATAACATTTGAGTAATATTTTATAATAGGAATAGTAATGTCTCATCCAACTCATCCAACATGATTATCTGTTTCCTTGCATTCTTTCGGGACGCACAGGCTATGTGTGTAATATTATCTCCACATCGTTTCTCCACTTTCCCTCTTCTATACTCAACGCCTTTTGCATGTACAATTTTATAATTCACTTGTCGTATTTGATTTGATTAGTGAGCAAATGTCTATGATAGTATTTGTATGTGCTCTTTACTGCTGGATACAATGTTCAAATACACACATCTTATATAATGAATATATAAGTACTATTTTCCCCAAGATTCTGTCTACATAAATTTGCCGTATCGTGTAAGGGAAAAGAGGGACCCACTTTAGTTAGTATTATATAACATCCAATTTAATTTGAATTTGTGCATATATATACAGTCCTGAGGCAAAGTCTTGATCTAAGATCATATCACTATCAGGTCATAGAAACATGTTGGTTTAAATACTAGTACTAACTGTGCCACTAGTACTTACTAACAACCAGATCATGCCAAACGAAACAGCTCCCATTACGAACCCAGACAAATGTTTAGTCAGTGTTTAATGGTCATAAGCAATATCGATGTTATCATGGTCTCACTCCTGTAATACATTAATTACTTTTTCCGTGAGCTTTCCACCTGTCTGATCCAATATGGAGGATGGGCGAGTAAGCCAGACATAAATACTGAGTAATATGCGTCTGGTCTGATTTTTATCAAATACTTGAGGGGGAAATAATATTGACGCAATGCTTGTAATACTTTTCTGTTGACAGCTGGAGTTATATTATTATTTTTCATAAAGGTCTTAGTGAAAGTTATACAAGTATACTTACACATTCCATTAGCGTGGGGATATAGGGATCTTTCCCGAGCCAATAAGTAATGCACAAATACAACAATACATCAAGAGGATATATACTTCCATGAAACTTTGGCAAGATCATTCTGGGGCGTGTTCCAGTAGTACTTAAAATAATCCGCATTATGGAAAAGCCGAAAAAGAGAGGCAGGGAAAGCTCGGCGAGGCTAAACGTTCACGGATGAGTGAACGTCGCCGGTGCCTTTCAGCTTGATTAAGCATGTCATTGTCGGCAATTCCGACATGTTAATGTAATCAATGACATTGCTTTGTGTGGGACAAGTGATTCGTCAGTGGCCCCAGCAGCCTATACCTGCTTAATGGCTCTAGTCACATAACAAGGGGCCCAACGAGGCGCAGACGACAATGCTAATGTCCGCGAGCGCCATTCTCGTTTTGGCGGGAAACTAACCGTCTGTTGCATAACCGTTTGTTTGCCTTTCCACTTTCTCCTTCATTCTCTGCTGCTGCTGAGTCCGCACTTTCTTGTTTTGTGACAGGCATCAAGCTTTCGGGAAGGGATCACTAAATGGGATGTAGGCCCTATAGACCTTTTGTGATATTCTACATAATATTGTTACTTATTGTTTGGCTAAATGCTATTAAGAAGGCATGACAAGTTTTATATTCCTGTGTGACTGCATAACGGTACGCCTTTTACTTTAATCAAAGTTCCCTTGCATTTTATATACTGTTATTGTTTGTTGTTGTTTATTATTTTGTTTTGAACTATTGTGAGGTTTATGAATTGTGTATTAGGTCTACTTCTGCACAGGAAGTTAGCTCAATAATATTGTAAGATAGTTGTCATTGCCGCTGCCAGAACTAGGGTCCAGAACTGAATAGGCACTCATTGTTATGACACTAAAGCCCCATACCCACTAGGCGATTTTACCGGCGACTGGAGATGGGCAACAGCAGAATCTCTGGTAAAATCGTCACCAATTCAGATCACCTGTTAGATTTAATGTTGAAATGTAAATGCTAACAGGTGATCTTATTTGGTGATGATTTTACCAGAGATTCTGCTGTTGCCCATCTCCAGTCGCCGGTAAAATCGCCTAGCGGGTATGGGGCTTTAGTCTCAAAATGACACTAAGTCTCAAAAACCTGTATTTTGAGACTAAGTGTCATACACATGACACTAAGTCTCAAAATGTCATAAAATGACACTAAGTCTCAAAATATCATAAAATGACACTAAAGTCTCAAAATATCATAAAATGACACTAAGTCTCAAAGTATTCTTAAAATGACACTAAGACTTAGTCTCAAAATCAATTCTATATTCATTTATTATTTCCTTTTAATTAATTAACTATTAATTGATCAATTATTTATTTATTACCTTTTCTCATTATTGATTATTCACTTTTATATTTATTAATTAATTTCTAATTTATTAATTACTTATCATAATACGTTATTTTGATCTATTTATCATTTATTTAAAGTATTTTTATAATTCATGAGTTTTGTCACTCAATTTAGTGTCAGTTAAGTTTTTGTCACTTAGTGCCTTAAAGGGATGTTCTCGTCCTCCTGTCATTAGGCTAAGGTACGCCGACGTTAGCCTAAAGAAAGGACGGCCAGCGACATGTTTCACTTTTGTAACGTAATCCGGGGACATTATTGGTCATGTCGCGAATTTGGCGCTATGCTAGGGAGTTACAACGTAGCAATTTGTGTCCTTCTCACGGACGAGAATGTCCCTTTAATCATGGTGCTAAATGGAAAGAAATAATTATTTTGTCATTTAGTCCCTATCATCATTAGTTTTATTTGAGATTTAGTGTCATTTTTGAGGCTTAGTGTCATTTTTTATACTTAGTCTCATTTTTGAGGCTTCATGTCCTTTTTGAGACTTAGTGTCATTTTTTAGGCTTATGTCATTTTTGACATTTAGTGTCATTTTTGAGACTTAGTGTCATTTTGAGACTTAGTGTCAATTTTGAGACTTAGTGTCAATTTTGAGACTTAGTGTCATTTTTGAGACTTAGTGTCATTTTTGAGACTTAGTGTCATGTGGAGACACTAAGTCTCAAAATGACACTAAGTCTCAAAATTTTGAGTGACTGGCGGATGGGATAAAAAGAGGGGCTCTTACATTATTCCATGTGTACAATAGTACAGTATGAAGCTTATTTCGATGTATCGTTGTCTTTTGCCCCATCTGGTTTTCTACATCAGATGCATGACCTTAGTCTTTGTTTTCAGTAGATAGAAAGTACAAAAATTAGATTAAAATTCTAGAAGATATAACAACAGAACTGCAGGGGTGCCGACCAAAGTCCGAACCCACGAAAAGTTAAAATACCCACAATAGTATAATTATTTGTTACCGTAGGAATCCCGTATGAATATCATAGTCATCACAAAAATTCCGTGGATTTTTTTTTTTCATTTATTCTCAATTGTGTAACTTCTATACTGTACCAATGTTCTTTAAACATACACAAAACAAGTATTATCTCGTAATATACATAATTATATTGTGATTTTTTTTTTATCTGGACATATTTTGCGATCTTTACTTCTGTTGTGCAACATACCTTGCAGTACTCTCTCTTTTTCTGTTGAAAAGTTTCACTGGCCAAACCGCTACATCGAGGATTATGGTGAGAGGAAAACAAAGCAAACCAGGCAAAACCTCGCATCAGCATTTAACTCAAAATCAAAGTTGGCATTCTACACCGATTTCCACCAGAAATATTGAATAGTTTGTCTTAAAAGCAGAGCAAATCCGGGACAAAGTATCGACATAATCATGTGGGCGATAATTCAAGGATTGAGAGTAAAAGCCTGTTTTATGAGACGGTTACATTTTGCAGGAGTCACAGCTGACTGTTTGTGACAGGCCTTGGGAAGTTCAGTCTCACTGTTGTATAAAGAGTGACTATACATGGTGTATCCTGTGGTTTGAAGGCTACTGTGAGGAGAATCATAATCTGGACGTTGTGTACTGATGCGGGTGTCAGTCCCATTGCGCAGTAGTTATCTTAGCTAGTTGTTTGTTAGAAACTAGACCTTTACTAAGATAGACTCTCTGACTTATGCACAGCTGCGGTGCGATTGGAGAGTAGGTAGATGATCCTTCTAAATCCTTCTGTGACACCCTTGCAGATACAGTGAACAATTTATTATATAATCAAAATAAAGACCTGTTTCTTCTGGGGGACTTCAATATCAATTACCTAGATAAAGCCTCCGCTAGTTATAAAGAATTACAATATTTTGAACAAGTGACCAATCTTAAACAATTCATAGATCAACCAACTAGGAGTAATAATATCATTGATCTCATTTACTCAAATTATATCAAATCTCGGTGTGTTAGATGTACTGCTAAGTGACCATGATATCATATACTCTACTAAGAAAAA
This sequence comes from Lepidonotus clava, assembly GCA_936440205.1. Lineage (NCBI taxonomy): Eukaryota > Metazoa > Annelida > Polychaeta > Phyllodocida > Polynoidae > Lepidonotus > Lepidonotus clava. Next base: position 16,931,083 of record OW387138.1, read on the forward strand.
ACATAAGAGTAAATTTAATATCATATCTTTCAGGGGCAGGTCTTATAGGTACTATGACAAGGATTTAATGAAACAAAACCTTATTGATCTTGACTGGGATACATATAGGCAATATGATGACCCTAATGATTGCTGGGAATTCATTTATAATAATATCACAAATTTTCTAGATGTACACTGCCCCCTCAAGAATAGCATTATGAGAGACCCCAATGAACCATGGGTAACTCCAGAGATCCTTGATTTCATCAGAGAAAAGAATGCTGCCTGGAAAATTGCAAAAAAAAAAGGAAATGCCCTGAATTAATAGAGAGAGCCAAATCTTTGAGAAATCAATGTAAAGCAATTATCGGTAGGGCCAAAGCCAATTTTATACAGGACTATATGAATAATGATAATATTTGTCCTAAGAAGTTCTGGCAAAAAATTAACCTATTATTACCTTCTAAAGCCAATAAATCAAAAATAAATTTAATTGACCAGGACACTGGTTTATCAGTCGCATCGGAAGATGTTCCTAATTTTATCAATACCTACTTTTCTACTTTTGGTGAAAAACTGGCCAAAAAATTCCATGCTGACTGGACTGATTTGGGTGATCGTGTAGTGAACAATCACATGCCCCAATTGCAAGTTGATGAACAGGTCCTTGTTGAAGCAATCAAAAATATTAATATATTCAAGGCCTCTAGTGCTGAAAATATTTCAACAAGAGTAATCAAAGATGCTTTCATTGTAATTATTCCACAGTTGGTGCATATGTATAGTTGTAATTTTAATAAAAACATATTTCCAAACTCATGGAAACTCGCAAATGTTATCCCCCTACAGAAACCAGGAGACCTTACTAATGTATCTAATCTGAGACCAATTTCTTTGTTACTGATTCCTGGTAAGATACTTGAAAGATTAGTCCACACTCAGATATCTACTTATCTTGAAACTAACAATTTGTTTAATGATTGCCAAGGGGGTTTTCGCAAAAATAAATCTACTATTACTACTGTTGCCAAATTTACTGATGATGTACTACTAGGCCTTAACAACCAAAATTACACAATAGCTACTTTTATAGACCTTAAAAAAGCATTTGACACCGTTAATCATTCCATTTTACTTAAAAAAACTTGAATTTTTTGGCTTACATACTAAAACAGGTAAATGGATGGAGAGCTATCTAACCGATAGGAAACAACGATGTACTGTAAATGGATTATGTTCAAAACAAAATGATATTAGTTGTGGAGTCCCGCAAGGCTCCATAATGGGTCCTCTCCTCTTTATTATGTATGTTCAATCTACAGAATGATGTTGATAGAGTCATAAATTGGTGCTACTACAATCAACTTACTATTAATGTATCAAAAACTAAGTCCCAGGTTTTTGGCACAAATCATATGTTGAATAGATGTAGATACTATGATATTCTGATAGATAACAAGAAATTACACTATGTACATAATTTCAACTACCTGGGTGTCAAACTAGATAGTAGACTAAATTTTGAATCTCATGCGCTGGAATCACACAGACTCATCTCACATAAAATCTATATGCTTATTAAAATAAGGTCGCTGATATCTGTCAGACAATCTATCAGTATATACAAGACCAAAATGCTACCTTACTTTGACTATGCTGATGTTCTCTATCACAAAACTTTTACAAGAAGTCTAAACAAGCTGCACTATTTACAAAACCGAGCCCTAAGAGTCTGTTTTAAGGTTGATAACCAATATAATACTAACGAACTACATACACTAGCTAGGACCCCTAGATTATCTGACAGAAGAGAAATCCATATTTATAATTTCATGTATCATAGAAGTAGGGATCCTTTATATGTTAGAACTGTGGATAGGGAACTCAGAAACAATGCAGCACCGTTGTTGCATATAGAACCTCCTAACAACAACACATATATGAGGAGTATATATTATGCAGGATCAACTCTGTGGAATGATTTACCAGTTAACGAGAGATATATTGACTCCTATGAAGCCTTCAAAAAACTACAGAAGTCGAAAATGTCGAAGTCATGGCTGTGGTCCATCACTACCTGATCCTTATATTATATATGTTGTATACTGTACCCTCAGCGGTTTACAATTGTTTGGTGTACCTGATTTTCTCTGGTTTACTGCTGGTGGTGGAGCCTGAAACCACCCCCCGATATTGCTCTTTTTCAAGATTTACCAAATTTTACTTAATCAGCCTTTAGTATTTAGTATCTAATATTTTGGTTTGAAGTATTTAGCTATTCAGTAGAGTCTGTTAAACTTGTGAATATATCATGTTGTTAAAAGTGTATATCTATTTTGATATGAACTTAATTATTATCATTATCATTATCTTTAAAATTATCTATATGTTTGATTTGTTGTTGTTGTTTGTTTTGTTTTTTTTGTTTGTTTGTTTGTTTTTTGTTTTTTTGTTTTGTTTTCTCTCTCACTATTTGGCTATTATTTTAAATAACTAAACTGTTAGGCTACTGCACTCTATCAATACCAAAGGCACTATGTACCTCAACATCTGCCATTGTCAAGGTGTCCTATTGAAATGAGACAAGTGGGACGGGGGTATACGTCGCACTGTAGGAAAGAAATTGAGCAAACAAGGTGATGTGATTATGTATAAGTAGGCCTAATTACAATGACTTTTATTCTAAATTATATCTGGCAATTTCTCCCTACCACGGATGGTTGAATTACATTATTTTAATCACCTGCAGGCTAATTTGGGCTGAATTTGTAGACAAAACCTTTTAGAAAACTATAGAAAATAAAGAAATAATTGTTATATATCCATCTACAATGAATGAATTTCCAAACTACTTTCAACATATTAGACAAATATGGATACAAATTTAGGAAAGTATTATTTGTAGTTTAACATCATGTTTAACCTCTAATAATGAGATGATTCATGAAAATCCATATACTAAAGCCTTGTGATGTGTCTACATATTATGCAGCACGCATCCTGATCTAGGTTAACCTGCAGGTGAAGTTCAAGAAAATGGTTACATCCGTGGTAGGGAGAAACCATAAACTGCAAGGTATGACGATTTCTACACAATTTTTTTAATTACCTGAAACTATTTTCTAAACCCATTTATGTCGACCTCCTTTCCGCCATCCTGTCTGGTGACATTTCCATAATTATTCCAACGATTTTTTTCTGTCAGCAATCTTCTGCCATGGCCAATTCATCTTCTCATGAGCCACTAACCAATAATCTGCATAAAAGCAGTTGGTGAGAATATGAACTGTCAAACGCACCATTTCCCTCCGATATAGAGGGAACAGTCGATAACATAAAGGGAAAACATTGATTCCAAAGTTTTTCTCATCTGCAGAAAGGCATTTAGAATTGATTTTAAGATATTTATAGAATTGCTAGGACCTTGATATGACAATCATCAAGACAGCAGTAATACTAATTAATAGTACAGGCATTTATGCATATATGTCATATGGGAGCATATTTGGGAAAAGGTACCTAATGACATTTTTGGCCATCCTGTGGCTGCTAGTTCTGGAGGTTTGTTCATATTATGAAACAATCACTTAACATGCAGCTAAAAGTTATGTTTTATAATGTTTCTGAAGTCCCAGGGATTCTTCTACTCTTTGTTTTATCATTCTACGATATTTAGTTCCTTCACAATCTTACATACAATATAGGCCATTATGCTCAATTTGGGCCAAATCTGGCCAAATCTGGCAGAAATTGACTCTTTGTTACATTAATCATGAAATATATGGGTAAAAAACTATTTTTAAAGTTATTTTGTGATAAATTTTGACTTACCTGAAATTTTCTAAAGATTCTCATGACATTTACTAAAAAATCAAAATTTTCATGTGCAATGCATCATGGGAAAATCAAAATGGAACGATTTTAGCCGAATTTCTGTGCATAATTTAGGTTAGCGAGTTACCATGGCTACGGTAAAAAGAATATAAAAGATGGAAAGAACATTTTTTCACAGGTAATGTAGAAAATGTTTTTACCTTCTCAAAACTGAAAACAGTGAGTGGAACAAACACTCCTGTCAATAGTTATGGCACTTTTGATATTCTCAGAAATAAGAAAACTTAATTTCTTGATAAACATAAGAAACTTTAAGTCGCCACAACATGGAAGTAACAACAGCAATTGGGAATAAGGGGTTCTCAATGTACAAGAGGTGGGTAGGTTCATACATGTTTATCTCAGGTTCTATCAGGAATATTTCAAAATGGTTTGCAGCATTTGAAAGAGTAGGTTCTCTACAATAAGAATAATGCTGACACATTTCCCCATGTTTGATGTGATTTTGTGACCTCATTAAATGTCATTAGGTACCTTTTCCCAAATATGCTCCCATATAAGGACTGATTCAGTAAATTAAAAAAACTGCATGAAGAAACATGCTAGAAGAAAGAATTAGACGATTTTTGATTGAGCATGCAGTGTACGTACTCAGACAGGGGCATGCAGTGTACGTACTCAGACAGGGGCATGCAGTGTACGTACTCAGACAGGGGCATGCAGTGTATGTACTCAGACAGGGGCATGCAGTGTACGTACTCAGACAGGGGCATGCAGTGTACGTACTCAGACAGGGGCATGCAGTGTATGTACTCAGACAGGGGCATGCAGTGTACGTACTCAGACAGGGGCATGCAGTGTACGTACTCAGACAGGGGCATGCAGTGTACGTACTCAGACAGGGGCATGCAGTGTATGTACTCAGACAGGGGCATGCAGTGTATGTACTCAGACAGGGGCATGCAGTGTAGGTACTCAGACAGGGGCATGCAGTGTACGTACTCAGACAGGGGCATGCAGTGTATGTACTCAGACAGGGGCATGCAGTGTACGTACTCAGAAAAGGGTATGCAGTGTACGTACTCAGACAGGGGCGCCCTCTAAAGTAAGTACTAGTGATCCACGAACCGATGTGGGCTAGATTCTGAACTGGGCTGCATTCCCAACTCAGACTTGTGGACTCACAAGTATTCCATAAGTGGTTTTGTGGAAAAGTTATCATGAAGATGTGGGTAAACTGTGGGTTTGTAAGGTTACCTTTCCTAACTTGTGATCTAAGGTACAATTGTGGGACAAATGTGGGACAAATGTGGTATTCTAGGTAGTCACATGATATTTGTGTGTTAAATGTGGAATTTTCCAGTTTATCAACCACTTGTGGAACAAATGTGGGGCATTTATGGAAATGTCTCTTCCAACCTATGGAAAAGAGGACTTGTGGGCCCACAAATACACAATATTTGTGGAAAAGTTATAGGTGCTCAGAGCACCTATAAGTATTCCACAATTCAATAAAATTCAACAAAAAAGGGTCTTTACATGGAAGTGCCAACATGAATATAAAAGAAAACAGTCTCAAATATATATGGCATGTGACACAGCCTTTTCTTAAAGATGATAAGCCAAGTGGGGACTGCCCCACCTCTGTCTGCACACTTACATGTGGCCCATACGTATCCCATATGGACACCACAAAAAGCTTGCATCATTCTCACAAAACTAAAATTCACCTATTGCACTAATTAACAATGATACTTCATCACAGTTAATTCCACTTATAACAGTATAGGATATACATATAATTTTCAATGTTATATGCTTGTAAGAATAAACTCAAGACCTATGGACTTCACATGTACCATATGGGACACTTACAGAATTTTCCAGCAAGTCCCACAAGTAGGGGGGGTAAGTTAGAAACAGGTTTATTTGTGGAGCCTGGATGGACTGAGAGTGCCGTAGGAGATGTGGAAAAGCCGTCCACAAAGTTGGAAATGCAGCCCTGGTCTGTAGAATATTTTTATAAAACATATAGGCACCTAGTTTAACAGGGGCGGAACAGGTGGGGGGGATTCCTGGGGGTCCTGACTCAATCCCTCCCTTTTGGTGGGGTCCTAAACTTGTCAAAGATTTAAAAAAAAAAAAAAAAAAAAAAAAAAAAGACAATGCATGCGTGTGCGCGAATGCACACCTTTTTAGTACTTAACCTATATCTGGACCCCCTCCTTCGAAAATCCTATATCTGCCCCTGGTTTAATAGAACTTGGGTGTTACCATTGTACAAAGATGTCAGTAATACTTAAATACATGTCTGAATGGATGAAAATGTACAAGAAGAGAATCGGTCGGCATTTTGTTGGCTTGGATCCCTGGCTTAACATTGCAGTTTAGTTAAATCCCCTTGTGTTTATCCAGAATGCAGTGGGCTGTTTAGGTGACTTCAGAAACGAGACAGCTGCATTTAAAAGCATCATCTCTAACTGAATGTCACCAACAGAGAGATAGAAACTACTATGGACAAACAAAAACTTCCTTGTGCGATTTAAGAGAAAAGCATAAATTCAGTATAAGGCTTTTGATGCAGGCAGTTTTGTTGATTTTTGGTTTTCTCACAGAATACGTCGTAAATCTGTACATCCCATATCACAGTCAAAAGAGGATTTTAAACCATTCCATTGGATGCAATATGTTATTTCTAATTTAAAATCCTTCTGTCAATTTTGAAATTCAATAGTAAAATCGACTTGTGGAGCAAAGGCTTAACAATCCCCTCTTATTTTTATGAAAGGCCATTGAATTAGATTGGCCTCATGTCAGTTTCCAGTTTCTAGCGGAAAATATGAAAAAAGCTATGGGCAAGGTGATATATAAGTGATATATAACTTGATACTACCAAATACCTCACAATAAATATGAATGTGTTTTTACATTCACTTAATGAAAAAGGATTTGATTTCAAAATTTCAATAATTTAAAAGTTTTTCAAAAGGAGGAAGTTATGACACCTTCTGCAAGTTTGCTTTTACTCTGTATCCATAACGACCAACGTGATCAAGTTTCAATGTAATAAAATTGAAACCTATATATACCATATCATCCAGGAATAATCTCAGCAATTTAACAGTATTAACAGTATGTGCAGTACAAATACGTGTTTCCCTTTCTATGCTAGTTAATTGCCTTTTGAATCCTTATGTTTTGACGAAACATTTTTTATCTTAATTCGTTTTATTTATCATGATAATTAATATCAAATTAGGAGCTTAATTCTCGTTTACATCAATATACCGGCCTATTCAAATACCTATAGATTACGGTCAGTTTTGACAGGTTAAAACAAGGTAAATTACATAAATGAATCAAACTTGATACAGAAGTATCAAATCAAAAGACTGAAAACAATTCCTGTTATCCTTTACATACCTTCAGAACAAGCTTATCCTATGTACCTCTCTATGTATCTGACTTTTCTTATACCTGGTCCCCACTTGGGTGATTAAATTTCGTTGGTCGTCGGGCAACTAAGGTGGTTAGTAGCTCGGCGATCAACTCCATACTGGCGTCGTCATGTCTGGCGACTAAACCACTAATTGCCCAGGGTTTAGGGCAAAATATTTGACATGTTTAATATTGTTCTATACCCGCCAGTGAAAAGTTAATCGCCGGGCGACTAACTAAAGTCTTGTCTTGTCGTCCGTCGACTAACTATAAGAGTGTCCCAATGTGGCAATTAACTTTTTTTCCAACCAGCAACTTAGTTAGTCGCGCAACGACTTACTTGTTTCTTAATCGTTCGGTGACCAACGTTAGTTGCCGTTGTTGGTCGCCCAAGTGGGGATGCGGCATAATGCACACTAACTACATATCGAAGAGGGCTAAAAGCCACATGCCATTCCAAGCTCTTAGCCAAAAGTACATATTGCCCTTCGGGGCACCACCTTGGAGGAGCATTACAAACTTAAATGTAATATATAGAAAAATGAGTTCTGATGTTCATGCGCATGGGTATACGTCTCCAAATGTATTTCCCAACTACAGAGAGCTGAAATATTGTCAATTAAGAGTATTATGTTGAGAGAAAAAAGAGAAATAAGTGAAAAACCTCAAAACAATGTTTTGCCAGAAACCATCACTCATGATGCCTTGTAATAAAGGTTTTTAACTGTATCACAACCCTATCAATCATTCAATAACTTAGACTTAATTTAGAAGTTATTGTACTCTCATGAAACAGAATATCACTAGTATTGATGAGTCCTTTCATGTTAGTATCAAACTCTGTGATGTGCTGCATGACGTATTTTGTCAATGGTGCAGTCAATAGTAAGATGAGAATATTGCTCTATGTCATGTAATGGAGGATGACTGTCTAGTCATTCAGTTTGGGTCTGCATGCTGGTCATGTTGATTGTCCTGCTTTCAAGGTCATATTCCACAAACCGAAAGTGCAGGCAGCTGATAATCATTTAGTGTTTCTGCTGTATGCTCTTGGAAATTTGTCGCACTTTTGACACATTTTCGGTGTGTTTTCAGCGCCCAACTAGCGCCAAAAGTGGGCCAATTTCCACTTATGATATTGATGAAAAATTGGCAGGAAATGAATACCAAAAGGTTGTTAGATTTAATTGACAATAAAGGTGATTATGATATCACCATTTTAGTAATTATATTGGTGGCAAATCGCTAATGCACTATCAGTGTTTGGAGGACAAACTTTGATATGAAATTTTAGATGCAATGTGCTTTTGATGGTTGTGATGACTGTATGATCGTATTAGACAACGTTGCCAATGAAATTCAATTACATTTCTATCAACGATACCCACGATTTTGTAACACCTCTTTTGAGAGGTATTAAATCGCAATACAAGAACACTGGGGCAATTGTGCATCACCCCCTGCTATCTTCCACGTGTATCTCCAGGCCTAGGATGCATTTGCAATATGACTATCACAAGAGAACGTGAATGTTATTTGGGATAATCAAGATTATTTGCCCTCCTCCAACCGGTGATTTAAAAATTGACAGGGTCAATAAAAGTCATGACATAATCAGACAGGTTTTATAATTATCTTTCGAGTTGTGTATAAAAAAAAACATGGTTCCATTCTATCTTTTTAGATAGAAGCAAATACAAAATCGGCAGCATCAAAATCAGCCTGTTGAACAGACTTTAATGTAAGTCAAAAGTGTTCATGTTGTAACTTCAGAGGCTATCATGCCATTGTCGTATAACAGTATGTTCTAGTATAGTCTTTCACAAATACACGCATGTTCAAATGTACTTCTGATTAAAAGTTTGCAAGCAGAAATAAACGGATGAACTTCTGTCACATCAATTCATGTGACAAGAGTTTGTGTCCAACTATTTGATTTCAGAAATACTTTTGTGTTCGTGCATCAAGATCTTGCCAATGAAATACAGCATAACTTTATAAGATTGTGTATTTGTGTGGGTATCTGCGTGACATGCTATGTGATTATTGGGCTATTGACACAGATGATGAATTTAGAGGACGTCCCAAGCTCTCTCTCAATGAAAGAAAATCTCTTAAACAGTCTGAGTAGAAGGTGAAAACTGAGTTTCTGAATATGATAGGGCTGGGCACCATTAGTCCATCAAAGAAATATTATACTTTACAAGTGGTTCTTCCAAATTAACAAAAAAATCATATATAGAACAAAGTGCTGCTCATGACAAGGATAAAATGCTTTCATTTATCTACGTTAAATTATCCTATATATATATATATATATAGATATATATATATGTGGGTGTGGGTGTGGGCGGGTGTGGGTGTGGGCGGGTGTGGGTGTGGGTGTGTGGCTGTGGGTGTAGGTGTGTAGGTGTGTGTTAGTCATATATTACTAAGCGCCAATTTTCGAGTTTGTCACAATATTCTTTTCTACAATATTCATAGACCCTCTAAATCTAGTGTTTGTATGTATGTCCCGATGTATGTACATTTGTATATATGAGTCTCTTTGTCTGTGTCTAGGTTTGTCCGTCTCAGTGTGTGTCTATATCTGTCCCTGTGTGTCTGCGTGCCTGCATGTTCAGCATGTACCATTGTGGGTATATCCCAATGTATCTTACAGTGAAGAGTGTCAAGTGCCATGTGCCCTTTCCCAGACCCGGTGCCCCTAAACAGAGCTCATTACTACTTCTCCTCCTGTGCCTATTGATTTCCCTATGTCCCTGTTTCAGGTTAGAACTGTCACAGTGCTGAGACAGTAAAAGACAAGGTTATTAGCCTGGGTGAAGGGTGTATAGGTAAAGAGTGGTTCAGGGGCAGTTGCAGGATTTCTGGAGGGATGGGTTCACATATAGGCAAATACTAAAAAAAACACGTAAAAATATTTACGCGCACTCCCCCCCCCCCCCCCCCTGAAAAAAAAAGATCTGCCCCTGGGCAGTTTCATACTAAAGACGGACAGATGAAGACAAATGCCAGGGTTGAAAGGTGATCAGGATGATCGTGTGTGTCCTCTCCCTAAGTTTTAGCTAGGAACGGTCAAGGAGGTCCTAACCCTACTCCTGCCCTTTTTGGCAGGGACTTTTAAAAACTATATAGAAGAGACAAATGACAAGTGAATGTGCAATATTTTGATATTTAGCCTGAATACAAGTCATCTCCGTCCCCTTTTTAATTTCTTTAGGCATTCATGCGTGTCATCTGTGCCTCTTGTATGGAAGGAGTATGTTGGACATACAATTTGAAGTATGTATCAGAAATATCCTCAGCTTTGATGTCGCCGGTCTTCCTGAATCCTAGTTCAATCTATGCAAGTATATTTATTAGAAACCTTAAAATAAAATTTTCAAATTCACAAATTTAAACAACATAAAGTATTGTTAGTATATCTAATAAATCCGGTGTGTAATTTAGAACATGCGCACTACATCCCCTTAAAACTGAAGCAATTTGTGATGAACTGATCGCTTTGGGTACTACAGTCTAAAGAAAACATAAGGCTGTGGGATAGTTTTGTATAGGGTTAACAATGATAATATAATGTAGTTTCCTTCTTGTCACGATTCTATATATGACATAGGTAACTGAAGACGAATAGCTAGTTATTTGTTTATGCCCCTCTTCGTGTGTATTGCAACCCAGAGTAGATTCAATTCCATGACTGGGGATTAAAGCTTGCCATGTAATGGTATTTTTTAATTCAACTACCAATCTTCAATATCTTCAGCCTAACCGCTTGGTTTTCCAGATGCATTGTGGCAGATCATGTGTGTGTGTTTGTGTGTCTATTTATCTATTTATTTAAACTGAGAAACAATAAGTGTACCTATGAATTTATTACAGAAATTTGAACATAGGCTATATTATATTGATAAACGTTCAAATGTCTCCTCCTTCTAGATCAAAAAGTAAACATATTTAAAGAACATAGCAAGATAGATATCTAAAAATAAAAGCAATTTCAGAAAATATCATACAATATTACACAATGCGATATAATTATATCATCTCACCTTTATTACGCCTCCTTTCCCCATAACCATATACAAAAAGACAAATGCGGAAAAAAAGGAAAATTGAAATACAAACTCATTGAAGCATAAATTGCCAACGGGTTAATTGCACCAGCCGCAACTTACTAAATTCTTCCTTTACCACCATACCCCAAATACCGCCTCCTTCTGCCATTAGAGGGCAGGGCGGTATTTGCCTCGTTTTCATATCCTATTTGCATGTCGGGTAATGCGCTGAGGAAAGCGGAAGGCGCTGCTTCCCGGCGACTGGCCTGTAAATCCTACAGCCCCCGGCCCAGAACCAGCGGATTGTTTGATGTTTGCCGTCTCTGGCCCTTCCCGACATGCCCTGCGCTGATCATGCGCAGAAGGGATATCAATGGCGGTGGGAGGGAATGAAAAGAAAAGACGGACAAGGTGGTGGGGTTAGTGGGCAGAGATGAAGGGTTGTGGTTGGGGATTGGGTGGCAAGTGAGGTTATGAACTATTGAACCTGGTTTAGGCAGCTATAGTCTACAAATTAAGGAGTGCAAACTTTCTTTGAAATGTATGTATCAATACAGTTTTTCTATTTAATGGAATTTGATATGTGCTGCTTCACCTAATGTTTTTCTTAATCTCCAATGTTATATGATATTAATTGCTAGCATATCAAATTTGATGGGAGAAATTGTCTATTATTCAATCTAACTTGATCTATAATCGACTACAGTTTACAATATATGGATTGAGTGCTGGTTCTCAAACACATTTACATGCAAGAGGATGAACTTTTTCCCTTGCAGAGCTCTACCTTAATTTATTAACTTTCAGCGGACAATCTGGGACGATTATGAATGTGGTTATGATCAACATTGGTAATACCTGCATGGTATTCATGGTCAAACAGTATCCTGGTGAAGTAAAAGAAAAGAATTATAAAAATTACCAAGGAGATTGACAACCTACCCTTAAACCCAGGATGGCAGGGCATCCTCCATAGAGCCCCTAATTGCCCTCATTAAGCCTCTTAATTAAGCCCTGTCTACCTCACTTACCCCTAGCAGGATGATAAAGTACCAAGTACTTAGCCTTTCAATGGATCATTTAATAAATGATTACCTCATAAGGCTGATGATGGATTGGGGTCATTGTTTATTGTAAGAATAAAGTTTAATAGCAATTTAGATTTTTGTTTAATTACTCACGAGAAATCAAGGTTTGATTCGCTAAGGGCTTCTTACTGATGAAATACATATATATATATATATATATATATCTTCCTGACCCAGCAAAACGTTCCAATAACGTTACAGAACGTCAGAGATATATTCACTATGCAAAATAGATATAGATGATATGCAACGACGTCTCTTCGGAACTATTATCAAGGAATTGATTACTAATAGAGAGTATCGATCAAACTTAAGAATTAGATATGAACATTTCATTTCAAATTATTTCAATACAGTAGACACTAGCATTTGAAAGTCACTACTTAATATTATATTACATATTACAATACTACATATTATATTATAATATGTACTATTTTTACAACATTTTCCAATGTCACCCGAATCTTTTCTAGTGTTATCAAAACCTTTTCCAGTGACATGAGATGGTCAAGCTTGAAACTTTGTGATAAAATCTAAAGGCGCATCCCCACGTGGCGACTTAACACCAGTGATTAGAGCATTTCACCTGCGACCAAGGAAGGAATATTGGTCGCTGGGCGACTAACTAATCACCAGGGGCCAAACTATAAATCTCCACATTGGGACGCTCTTCCCATCAAACTTACGGCGACTAGAGGACACATAAGTCGTCCTACCCCCTGATTAACTGCACTAATCGCCGGCGACCAGAGGAAAATATTAAACATGTCAAACATTTCACCCTGAAACCACGGCGATTAGTAGTTTAGTCGCCAGGCATCATGGCGCCCTTGTATGTTAAGTCGTTGGGTGACCAAACCGCCGAAATTCACATTGGTCGCCATCAAATTTTGTCAAACTAGTCGCCCTGTGGGGACCAGGCTTTAGAGTTGAAGTATAATATAAGGAAGGATTTAATAAATGTTGTTTATTTATTTTTTGTCCAAACTAATCAATTGTTTACCTATAGCTAGTTATTTCTAAATCTCTCTGTAATCATTTTTCGCTGTATCAACAGTGAAATATAAGTGATATGCAAACACAGATCCGGGGAACTATTATCAAGAAATCGATGACTAATAGAGAGAATGGATAAAACTCAAGAATCAAATCTAAATATTTCATTTCAAATCAGTCCAGTATAGTGGTGCTAACATTTGAAAGTCACAGCACTACTGCTTTTACAATATTTTCCAATGTCACCCGAGCCTTTTCCAGTGTCACCCAACCTTGCCACTAAGGATGGACAGGAAATTAGTCAGCAGCAGTGACATGGGACGGTCGAACGTGACACTTATACTGCAGGTGTCAGTATCACTGTACTACACATATTGCCAAATTGAAATACTTTGAAGCTACGAAATGGGGGAACTTCGATTCGTGACTTTTCGTTCTCATAGCTTTGCATCTATCGGAAATTGAGCTGCTCATGGGGAAAAGAGCAATTTAGAAGTAGGAGCTGATGGGTAGGTGTCAGTGTCTGCTTTCTAACATGAACTCGGATAATTCTATCTTGCATATACAGTGGCGATTAGAAAGTTGTTATGTTGGTGGAACATGGAGTATGGACAAGTATAGGCAATTTGAGTTGTGTGTTTTCTCTCGGATATTTTTCTAACAACAGGAAATTAACACTACAAACATCATTTGTATGTTATCATACAAAAAAATGACATCATTGACTGTACATGTATTCATGCTGTACTTCCCTCTCAAACGTTTCAAGTATGTTTTAACAGTAAATTCTTGACTTTAATAAGACTAATATTCTTAATTCATGGCGTTCATGTTACAACCTAATTTGTTCAGGTCCATAGCAATAACAAAGAATTCAAACATGCTGAGAAGCAATGTGACTGAAATAATTAGTTTGCTAATTAATGGGGACAAATTATGACTTTGAGTGAGGCTTCTCATTTCAACTCAACTGCGCATGCGTAGTAATTGTTAGACGTAAGCGTTCATTGGTCATCACGTGACTGTTTCGGCCTAAGGCGCATGCTCGTACAATAACATTTACCCCCTTTCATCTTTAACAGACTTAAGTGCAAGTATTTCATAGAGAACTTTATCAAAATGAAAATGATGGTCCGGGTTGTTTGACATTAACAACTTTCAGGAAATGATCACGAACCAGAGACAGTAGCATGACGTAATGGGATAAGAGTTGGGATGTAGAACAGATTAAGGATTATGTTTGTTGAATATGGTTGGAAGACTCAATCATCAAGATGAACATACTGAGTGAAAATACTAAAGAACTGTGAGCTGTGATTCTTGAGTTTTTGAAACAAATAAATTAACTCTTTCAATCTTCCTGATTTCTTTATACACTCTCATGTCAGTCGTATTTTGAAAAAGGCTTGATTAAAGAGTAAGCAGTTTAGTCGTATTTTCCATAGGCCTAATCAAAGAAAAAGATGGACACATGACTATTTTTATGCTAACGGGAGATCTCTCTTATCCTTTCTTTCTGGTAGATAAAGTACAACAAATAGCCTGTACATGGCCTGACCTCACCAAGAGAAGTCTGGAACTGTAGTTGGAGGTGACATAGTGTCACAGGATTCGAGTACTGGCAGGAATTCACCAGTGTCATGGCACATGCGCACTGGGGTAGGTTCAAGCCTTAGATAGTCTTAATGTGTGTTCTGTAAGTCATGCCAGTCAAAATTATAATGGGTATCAATCTAAATATATATCCCTAACACCTTTTACCTCACTAGGATTCAACCCTAATAGGCTAACTCGTCCTACTCCTCAGTCAGTGGAGGGTGTACCTGTCCAGGTGGGCTCAAGGCTAAGTGCAGCCAACCAGTCAAATTGACGTGGATCCAGGCAGACTGTCAATCCTTCCACAATAACATTAATTTTGTAATACAAGTATTTGACCACTGGGTGGTTGGAGCACAGAACTGTCATTCTTGTCTTTCCTTGCATGTCTTCTCTTATGCCAGACTCTCTGTCATGGGACTACATTTCCTAACTTAAATATATTCATATTCATGTGGCAAGCCACGGCAAATAATGGGTTCCGGGGAAAGTATCAAGTCCATAAATATTGAAAGTCCCATAATGACAGCAATGTCACAGGAAGACTCAACAAAAGTTATTCTATGGTCTTTAGAACAATTTCATTCAGTGTATCATCCCTTTATGAAAAAAATACTTTACTATCATAATTTATATCGCTAGGCATTTGCAATAGGAAATCGGCAGTAATTTGCAAGCAAATAATCACACAATGGAAACTAGGCTTAAGGATTAACACTATGAACAACATGTTTATCCCTGGAGGAGGCTTGACACATTTTGTAGACAGTAATGATTAACATGTTGCCTAGGGGATCAGTGTAATGAGGATTGATGGGTGACATCAGTCATCGTTAGTCAAAACCCAAGTGTAGAGCTGTCTGTAGGCATATTCTTCTCTGTCATTATTTACAGTATCCCTTTAATCCCCATGTCATGGCTAGGTGGATATCTTTGTCCATGAGGTTTGAATGTCTCGCAACATTTCAATTTTCACTTAAAGTTACCTATTTTGTAAAATGAGATCAGATCGTAATACACAAAATAAGATGCTCTTTATTTGACAACAGGATGGTGCATCTGACTTAAGAATATTTGTTTTGTTTTGTGAAATAATTAATGATATCATATAAATCTCCGGACATGTTATCTAATGTTTCTTTGCAACGATCATAATGCTCTTCAGGCAGAAACTAAGCATGACTATAAGCGATTAAAATACCATTATGGCTAAAGGCACGAATAGATGTTGGAAAAGGAGACATACATCAAAATGATGTCCTTATTATTGCTGGCACTCGGGGTTATTTGGAAAAGCCATTTTGTAATGGCAATTTGCACCTGGCCAGGCGTCATTAATGCCCTCTGTGCTAGCGTCAGAAAGATACAGAGGGACTACAATGGGCATTTGTTAAAACACTAAAGCCACATCTCCACGAGAAGACTAAAGGCTGGTTTCCACTTGAACATCATTATTACAAAGTCAGCATCTACACGTTGCCGGTGGCCACCTAATATAATAAGCCCATCCCAGTATATATGAACATTAAATTTTACCATGAAATTATATAGCAATTCCTTTTTGATTTCATCCCAAGAAATAGAAGTGTAAAACAAAATAGACCATGGTGGTTGGTTAACAAATTGTTCCTTTTTTTTAAATGTAGCTTTATATATTGGCCTTTTTCCCATAGGAACCAATGTTAAAGCCTGTCAGTTTAATGTCCTTTTATGTCCAACCCTATTTTCCCTAAAATGCAGCATTTTGATTGGCTGGCAAACCTGCAAATCTGTCATTTGGTAAAATTTAAGAAATCGTAACATTTTATCAGTACTTGGGGATATAGAAAAACATAATTCTTAGTTATTCCAATTAACCCTACTCTAGGAGACATGGATCGCTTGTACCATAATTTTGGCCAACCCTTGTCCAACTTTGGGATATACCCAATGTGGGATGGGCTTATTGTCATCATATTGGGATGACATTCACGATAAATAACCAAATACCTTGCCATGCCCTAACCTGCCAACAAGCATCAGAAACTCTCAACCTACATGAAGTTCATGTGTGGGATATTTGTTCAGAACAAATATCCCACACCATCCTGCCTCAACCTTTTCCTGAACCCTTCTCAGGCATGTGCCAACAACTTCAGACCCTGCAGATTTCTCTTCCCATGGCCACTCAGTTCCTGCTGTGTCATTACACATATTTCCTCTGCATGGGTAGCTTCACACCTCAGCTGTTGTATGGGTGCATTTCCCATAGGACTAGAATGGTGAGTGACAAGGAACGGATCGGCGGCGGCGGCGGGGGGGGGGGGGGGCTTGAATACCCCTATTTATCTATTTGGTGGACACCTAACCTTGGTAAAGAGGAAACAAAAATGCACCCATGGTACGAATACTAGTAAAGATAATACCTATTATGTTCATGTAATTGGTGAGGAGTAAAGAGTGCGTATTACAATCAGGACGATACATGTTCCATGGAACCATACGTCGTACACAATTTGAAAGAGAATTATAAAATTCTTTGATTTAAAACACGTCTATACTTCAATAATCTCCAAAATCTGATACAGGTTTAGTGCTCTATAATTATGATATCTCGGACCTACCAATTAAGTGGATGCAGTCAATTTATTCATCAGATTAATACCACGTTATGTAATATTATGCCCTTTCCAGGCTCCCAAACTAAACCCAGTGGCTTCTGGCACAAGACATAACCTCACCTGTCTGGTCTCAAGGAAGTCAATCATGGGGAAAATCAAGCCTTCTGTTTGACTGATCAAAGATGGCGGAGAGAGAGGGGGCATCGTCCCTAGGAGTTATTCAGGTGTCCACTGCTGCCCACTACCCACACAGTCAGTGTCAGCAGGACCAAGAGGGAAAGGGTACACCCAGGTATGATATGATACAAAGAAAAATGTTACCATCTGCATTTTTTGTTTTTCAATTTTTGGTTCAATTTATCTTTTAATAAAACTTAAACTATACAGCATTCTTCCATTGTTACATAATATACATACTTTTAAAACCGGGATATTTTGAAATTATCCTCAAGGCATTGCTTTGAGGCCTTGGCGATAATTTTTTGAGTATCGTAGCATTTTTATGGACGTGCTTAGACTCGCAATAATTATCGCCAAATTTGTTATGGAATGCATACCAGGTTTCAATGTTGATATAATAGGCCTAACGCTAGTATGAAAGGAGATATATATATAAGCAAGAAACCGGGGCAAGAAATGCATGAATTTTGGCTAGGGGGTCAAGTGACCACGTGCACGTTACTACACTCTATTGTGGTTTCGCCACGGATCGCTTTAAAAAAGTGACATAAAAAGAAAAGATAAAAGGGAAAATTGATACACATTGAAAACAGGGGAGGAAAACCATTTAAGTAAAGTCTTAAAAAAGATATAAAAATAAAAACCGAGAAAGATTCAATAGATGTAGGCCTAATCTTAACTTTACTTTCTCTTATCAAGACTAGGCCTACTTTAGTGCAAGCGCTCGTTCTATAGCTAAAACCCCAAAACCTTCATTTACAAAACCCAGGAAATGAGCCCATCAAGGAACCAATCAGCTTCTGGCTCTTGGCGCCTCACGGGCTGTACCCGTATGTATGTGCCGAGGCCTGCTATTGGACGATACCTATTATGGGATACTGTAGAAAGAACAATTGGTGGCGACCAGAGGGAGGTAGGTTCTGAATGGACGGGTAATGAACCACTCACTGAGCAAACCAGAGCAGCTCAAAGAACCACTATGGCAAGCCAAATGGGTGAACATTGTATTTAAAAAAAGAAATATAAGAAAAATATGTGAATTAAAAAGGTTTTCTATAAACAGTGCTTTACAACTAAAGGCACTATTGTTTTAAGATGGTCAAGAAGTGGGTGGAGGTAAAATACTATTGGGTGATGTGGTACCAGTGTGGTACAAAAGAGTTGTACAGAGGTTAAACATCTTTACAGTGATAAGAGCTCAGAAACCGACCGTGGCAATCCTAATGCATAACAACATGAAATAGTATTTGATCACAATAAAACATGTACAGTGCTTTATGATCAAAGGCGTCGATTTACCATCGAAAAGCGTTGTTCCATGATGGTTTCAAAGTTTGACTGAGGTAAAATACAGTGATATGTTATAATTAACAGTCATGTAGTGTGGTAAAACATGGTAAAACAAGAACATAGTATTACATTAGGAAATACAAAGCTATGATGATGAAAACGATTTTACAGTGATAAAGCACAGTTTTGCAAAGATGTACGATGGTAAACATGGTTTCAGTGTTTTACAGTTCTAAAACACGAATTAATGAGGGTAAAGCATGACTGTACACCGATGAATTCAAAGGTAATTTTCAAATTTAGACCTATATACAGATTGCATGAGATTTATGAGAATCCATGGTTGTTTTGTCAAACCTTTTATTACTGGATTAATAGGTTATTTTTATTCATCTTACCAATTTGGCTGGCGTCGGCATACGCAAAGATTACTGCATGTCCCTTCCTGTTTTCTGTCTTCTTTATTTCTCCTTATTTGAACATTTCTGCTTCTTTTACCATCCGTTTAGCCGTGCAAGGAAAGGAAAGGAAAATAAATGCGCAACCTTGAAAAACTAACGATCTAAATACAACTAGATGTATTAGCCATAAAAACTAAATAATTATTAGAATTTAAAAAAAAAGATATTTATGTCAGTAGTACCTAAACATAGTACTTAGACTTTAGCAGATTCTCATTTATTTACGTGGTTATGAATAAACGTGGTTTGATATCTTCTTAGTATCACATGTACGTACTCAAACGTTAACTTGAGATGAATGATTTGAGCAATGCTGCCCCCTAACGTTTTGCTTATGTACCAATGGAGTCTATGATTGTCGATGCTGCCCTGGTGTTTGTATGAAGTTCATCCCATTGCTTTGAGTCAGAATCTACCTTTGAAGTTATCATTTAAACTAATAATATGTGACCCATATAGTTCCCTGGAATATAGAATGCTCTCTGCAGTGTATGAAATAGTTGTCTTTCACTAGCAGGGATTGACGGAGAATGTATTGATTAATCAACTCAAGCTAATGGTATTGACTTGCTACAAATTAAATGTACGGAATCTAGTATCCAAATACATGTATGAGAATTTAGCACCATAGTCCATTTGAGGTACCAAGATCTATTTTTAGTTCCATTTGGGTTTTGATGGTTGGCCATATAATACCATAAAAGTTGACATATAAGGTTATGATTTACCGCTATACTCTGTTATAAAGTCAAAATCAATTGTACATAAAGGAAGTTGTCGGAAATGCACCTTCTCCCTTCCTTTTCTAAAATGATCATGAGGTGTTATAGTACGTGATTTAGTGATTAAAAAAAGGAACCATTGAACATACCTTCTCTACTACCCACTACCTGTTTAACATACAAAAGTGAACATAAACTTGCTACGACAATGAACTACAAAAAAGGTTAATTCCTTAGAAAAGCTTGTTTTGGGCCAGTACAATTCCCAGTGGCAGATTTAGAGGGGAATGTGGGGGCACCCCCTTTTTTGTATGAGGGGGGGGGGACAAATTTACCTCTTTTTTTTAAATCGAGAAAATAAGGGATGTGCGCCCCCCCCTCCTTCTATTATCATGCCCCCAACTACTCAAAAAGCTGGATCCGCCAATTGTCTCTATACTATCAGGTGTTCAGAGGTTACAGCCTTTGACCCCCAACGGTAATTGTTTATAATTATGAAAAACTCGTCTTTATTATATATAGAGTGTTAACCGTTCTTCAACAAATATAGTGTTAAGCAGTCCTTTAATGTTATCAAATGGATCTCGTCAGCTAAGTAACCATCTACCATATTGTGAAACGAGGACCTCTGAAGTCAGTTATGAGGGGTACAGATTTAGAGGAAGGTCAAAGGCGGAGATAGTCAATCTGATTTGGACCCCAAATCTAACCTGTACTTAGATAAGCACCTACATGATATTAACGGGAAGGTAACAGTAGGTGAACATATTAACGGAGAACCATTGTGCCTTACACTTTTTTATTATATAGGAATATTACAATGTAAATATAAATAATACATTTGTACCAACAATAACCCTTACTGAATGAAAATGATTTTAATGATGATAACCCCATTCAGGGCAATAACATATACACAGCCTATTTACGTGTTTTTTTTTATCAAAACATATTAGATATTCTAGAAATATTATTTTCAATGCTCGTGTGACAGAAATCAAGAATTCTCAAAAGAAAAAAAGACATTTCAAAATGTACAAAATAACAATTTCCCGACTTGTCATGCAATCACTAAAGATGAACACAAGTGAAAGTAATCTCTATCATGTAACACGTTATCAGTGTTGATGTGATTAGTGTTTATGGTCCATGTATAAACACCGGGGTACCTGTAGTCCGGTTAGGCAGTAGCTAGTGGGCGTCAAGCTCTATAGGACTGTCTGAAAAGGGCTACGGAACATATCGACCAGATCTGGAGAAAGGTATGAAATCTACATTGACTTTTTTTAAGTAGGTATTTGTAATAAAATTTTATCATTGTACTGCTCTGAATTGTATGAACTCACTATATCTGTAAAATGTAAAAGCGCTAGTTTACATCTGTAAAATGTAAAAGCACTAGTTTACATTTGTAAACGCAAAAACACTAGTTCACATTAGTGCATTAAAAGCATTAGTTACATGCGTGTAAACATAAGAAATATCAAGTCATAGAATAGGTTGATGAAGGTATAAAAAGCAGACGCCTTTAGTTGTGATATACGTCAAGATGCTAATGTGTGTTGTCAGAATTACACCACTGAACAAATTGATAACTTGATGCAATCGAATTTAAACGTAAATACTGTGTGCTAATGAGGGTGAACTTGAAAACGGTTATTACCGACGTTTACATGATTAATAAAGAAACCATAACTCAGGTATCATAATATTCATTCTCATAGAATTCTCATTGAATTTATCACCATCAGTGCCATCTCCCAGTGCCAACAACTGGGTTATCAAAGGTCTCTAGTAGACCACCGGCTGTTGTATGTAGAGCCCTGTCAATGGGACTCTGCACATTGAAGAACACCTGCCTCGGTAAAAGTGTAGGGGTACTGTCTCTACCTCCTCATACATACGATCATTCAATACATACGATCAGCCAAGACAGAATTGTCAAAAACCTTGTTCTTGCTGTGATTTAACAATAGCTGTTGATACAGCGTTAAACCAACCAACCATCAGCACCATTGATGTGGTTGTTACACAGACCATGAACAATGAATCAAACTAACAAAAATCTCTTTTAGGCCCCTATCATGACGCGTATATCAATCATCACATCGGGCAAGCCCCACCCCCACCCTCCAGGCCCCACCCAGGAGGGCCAGGTAGAAGGGGGTCAACCCAGGAGGTCCGACCCCCACACCTGTCTAAAGGTGGTCCTCACCCTCACCTCCCTCCTCCTGGTGGCTACCTCCATCCTGGCCATGGTCTTCTATGTGAGTCTGCTGACTCAGGAGTGTAACACTGGAGGAGAGGGGGCAGGACCAATGTCTACTCCTCCTCCAGGGTCTAATGGTACATATAGGAGTGCTATGGCCTATGGGGAGAGGTACGACTCCTGGCTTGATACACCAGGTATGGTATTTTTGTTCTTCTATAAAAAAAAAATTAAATTCTTTATTGCTTCTCAATTTTACATCAAGATCTTCCAGCCGAGTGTAGGATAAGTTGTAGAGAAAAGTGATGAAACAATATCACAAAACATTGAAATATATCAAACTTGAAGACAGTGTTGCTGGATAGTGTTGATTTTTTGTTAGATAAACATTTGAATAGTTAGTTGCTTCAATCGACATGTTTTGATTTGTTACAATCTTCACCAGGATCATATATATATATATATATATCTTTTCTTATTTGTATACCTGTTATTTCTATTTACAATTAGGCCTAAAACAATGTAAATCAAAATTATAGACATAAAAATATTGCTGTATTGTATGTCCTTGTATATGAATCTTTCTGAAAAAGAAGCTGTGATATTGCTTATGAGGATATTTTTATATAAAGGAGCAATGTGCGTAAAATACAAAAATACCCTTCTATATCTAAGGATACGTAAATCTTGTTCAAAAAGTAAAGCAGCAGAGAGTTAATTATGGTGCTTACTGCACATATTGCATTTCAAATGATGTTACGCACGTTTTAAAAGTGGTATGAGTATGTTTGTAAAACACAAACCTACATTATTGATTGAGTCCATTTTTCACACAGTTGCTGACGCGGATGGGAAGACACCATTTAGCTTTGACGACATGTACAATGCAACTTTAAAACCTAGGTCTCCTCGAGGACAGTGGGTTGGAGGTATGTATGAAAAGCTAGGCTTCAACTATGCAATGTTTCCCTGCTTGAGATTTCTGCTGTTATATACTACTGTGAGTGGCGATGCATAATTGTAGGCAACATGCATTTATGAATTCCAACTTTCAAAAATGTACCGTTGATTAAAACTGGAAGCTTAATTGTGGATTTTCAGCTTTGCAATACAGATGTGGTACCAAGCTCATTTATTTTATTTTCCCCTAATGACAGGGGTTCGAAATGTGGGACAATCTTCATTGCACTTTGTGGTGTTTGCATCAGGAACTGTTTATCAGTTGCTGATTTTTTATTTCTTTAATACTCATACCCAATCATTACGGACCTTATTTAAAGAATGGAGGTAGACTGTACCTCGAAAATACCTGCAATATCATTCTTATTGTTAATGTAATTGTATTTCTGTCTTGCAGATAAAGAAGTAGTGTACCTGAATGAAAAACAAGAGGTGGTACTACACAATGTGGAAACAGACGCCCAGGAAGTCATCATGCCAAACAACACTTTTGTAAGTCCTGGAGTATTCTTCTGAAACTCATAAGTTATCCGTTGAATGTTTCCAGTTTTAAACATACCTATAGATTATCTTGAACTGATGCAGTGAAACAATTATATTATAATCTGTTGTAAATCATTCTACCTGTGTGTTAGCAAGGCTAGGGGGATGATAGTTTTACAGTTTCCATTTAATTTTATCTAGTAGTTGTATATGTTATGTATAGTATAAACTTTTTCATATATGGATGTATACATGACAAATTCAACTGACTCCTGTCGAGTTGTGTTTAGAAACGAATCCACCAAAGGTTTTGTTCTATTCCAATGATTTGGTAATGTAAAGGACAGAATTGTACTTCCGTCGTATGATGCTGCCACCATGTGGCATTAATTTACACTAGCCTTTCAGATAAGACAAACATATTTGCATCGTAACCCCACAGAGTGCGTACCATGAGTATAATTATTATTATAATTATTTATTATTATTATTATAATTATTCCTTCTACGTTCTATGATATACCATCAATGTGATTAACATTTCTACTATAGGTTGCACTTATGGGCCATCCACAAAATGATGTCACACACAAAGGGATGGGTGAATAGCTGACACTGCCTGAAAACGCGCCTTATTTTATATTCAACAAGTGCCTTCGGCACCTGTTTAAGATGCGAACAATTGATTTAAAAAAGCACGTCTTCCCCTTTTATTGGAAGATTCAACTATGGTTACATAGTCGGGCTCTAGCAGCATATCCTCTGCATTTTAACATTAAAATTTTAAGTTGAATGAAATTACAAATGTAGTCTATGAAAGAGTAATTTTAAAGTTAGTGTGTAAAATTTAGCTTTGGATCGGGTAGCTTTGGATCTACAAAAATCTAATTGACGCTCCATAAAATATCTTTTACAAAGTAAGTTTCAAGTTAATTGAAAATCAATTATTATTAAAGAAGTCTTTATGAATGCAGAGAAGATGCTTTAAGCAGTATTCGTGCAGCTATAATATTTCTTAAAAGATCATGGCTGACCTACAAAGACTGCTTTTGGCTTTACCTAATCTCTAACTAAGTCTAGTCTTCACAAAAAAGCCACAAATTGCGATGGTCTAACTTCCAGCATGGTATGCATGATGAATAAATGTGTTTTGTTCAACTCATCAAGGCAAATCTAATGTAATTATGAATGCTGTTTAGATTTCAGTGTTCAGGGATTTCAAGTAAAATACATAGAAAAGAAAAGTACAGACCAGCCAACTACTCAAGGACTGATGTCTGTTAAATGTTAAATTTTGTATTGATAATTTTGGTCAAAAGAAAACTAATATGATTTGAAGAAAATGGAAAATAGTCATCACTATAATTATAAATAAGACAAACATTTAAAACCTTTTCAATGAAAATTAATGATTTGATGAGTAAGTTATAATGTGTGTTATCCCTTGAAGAGTAAGAAATACATATTTCAACAGTCATACCCTAAAAAATATCAGAGAAACTACCATGTCGTCCTTATCCAGAAGCAACAATGATAAGTTTCCCACCCTCACAAAAATAAATGCTGGAAGTATACCAATATTTTCTAAAGACTATCTATCAGAATGAGGTCCTATCCTGCCATCCTTATCCAGAACCAACAGAGATAAGTTCCTCCTATTCCTCAAAAGATACCACTTGAGGTTACCTAAGGTCAACAAACAAAATAGTCCAGATTTGTTATTTCATTCGAAATATCCTGATTAATGCTGGCAAGATTGCCATAAACTATCTACATCCAAGCTCAACATATTTTGAATAAAGGGAAAACCCTGAATAACAACACTTATAATATTCATGACCTTTAACCACTGCATGCAATCCTCTTAAATCTACTATGTACAACCAAGCATAGGTTAAAGGAAATGGATATGGTCTTGTCAAAGATAGAAAGTATAGTACAGCATGTTCCTATCTAACTTGAATAAAGTATTAACATTTTTATCATTCGCATAATCCTGATTCAATGCTTGAAATCCTCTTATAACCTACTATATACAACCAAGCTCAGGATTTTGGAAAAATATGGCATTCAACTTCTTAAATAAGTATTAAATCTTCCTGTTCTTATCTTTATGCCTGAATACTTAAGAGAAAATCACAACAGATGATGTTTGTTTCTTATTTCAATGTGCTCTTGGCCAAAAGAAATCTTCTGACTGAACTTCTGACTGTCTTAAAAGATTGTTTACATGAAAGAAACTTTCACCATAAACCTTTTCATCATAAACTGACAGTTCAGTTTAATTTCTTTGATTTCTACTTCTATTTCTGGTTGACCTTCCCCTGACATTTACAGAGCCTCTTTCCTCTTTCCCATATGGTCCCTTCTTCTTTTTACCCTTCCATGATTCCTTCTGGCTACTCCCTGTCTGTTTTGCAGAAGATCTTGGCAATTTTACTTCCACATCAATCTGAAGATCATCGTCTAGTTCCTGATTCTCACATATCCCTTCTTGCCTTTCTTTTATTTTGGCCTGACTCTCTCCTGCTGCTTCTAAACTGCATGAAAAAAGGTCTTGGCTAGTCCCTGGATCAAGGGACATGGAAGACATCTCAGCATCATTGGCCTCATTTTCATAGTCAACCTGGTCATCAAATGCTGTTGTAACCTCTACTTCTGCATATAACTGATTGTCCCCCAATATTTCTAGTGCCTGACTCTCTTCTATCTGCTCGTCATTTTCCTGTACATCTTGTTGACTCTCTTCCAAGACTTCTTCAGCATCTCTTAGAAGCTCTCGCCAGTTCTTTGGATCAAAATTAGCACTATTGGCCTGTTTTCCATTCTCAACTAAGTCCCTGTCACTAGTTTTGAACTCTACTTCTATATCTGACTGAGTGTCCCTTACTGATTCAGGTGACTGATCTTTTCCTAGACAGTCTTGGCTTTTGGAAGCCCCTTCCTCATGGCTACTCAACACTTCACTGACATTTATTGAAACCTCCATACTATTCTTTGAATCCAAAGACCTCAAGGTTGTGTCAACATCACTTAACCCATCATTAGCATCGACCTTTAATCTTTTCCTAGGTGAGTCCCTAACTTTCACAAAGTCTCGCTGTTTCCTATAAGCTTTGGCAAGTCTATTCTTCTTAGAGGTAATATTAGCTAACTCTTTTTCATAAAACTGAAGTGATTCCTCTGCTGCCATTAGCTCTACTTTAAACTTATCTCTCTTCTTCTTTGCTTCAGTGATGTTGGCCATCAGATCCTCCTCAACCATGAGTAGATTTGCCAAGTTTGTGGCCTGGTCCATCTAAGAAAAAAAAATCAGTCTCAAAGAATAATGCACACAGAAAGAATGCCTTCTATTTCATAATAATGAATATCAAAAAAATGTAAGTAAAGGAGACGTGAAGACAACATTTCATCAAAGGAATTTTAGATATTCAGATGGTAGAGGGATTTTGTGTTGTCATAACTGGCTGCCAAAACCTTTTTGAGGGACATAGATTTAACCTGAGCGACTCTGATGGCCACATTCAGTGCAAGGCCAGGGTGGGAAAATTCTGGAAAGGTTATGTCTTGTGCCCTTGGGACAAAATGAGGAGCATCCGTTTCCAGCACGAGCCTCTCAAGAGGTATATGTTTTACAATTTTGAAGACTTCAAAGGCTGAGTCATTGTTTATCAAATTTGTTACACCAACTTTAAGTGAGGGGAAGTGGTTGAACCAACCTTCCATATGATTGACCTCACCAGTAAAGCAATGGAGATGAATCTTATGTGTTGTAGGTAGCCTGGCTTTACAGATATGGAATACTTCTTCGCTATTTCCTCTGCAATGAAGAACCAAAGGCTTCCTTAACTGTTTAGCTAGTTCAACTTGAAAGCAAAATGCTTCTTTTTGGAGTTCAGCTGGGCAGTCAGTTACAGAATCGAGCCCAGTTTCCCCAATAGCCACGATATCCTTCTCTTTTGCACGTTTGATCAAGAATGCCTTTACTTCTGGTAACAACATGGCATACTTTGGGTGAAGACCCAGTGTTGCCCAAACCTTCTCCTGGGAAAGGATGTTATCTAGCAGATGATAAAATTTAGGGAAAGCAAAATTAGTGATGCACCCTTTGTAGCGAGAGGGGTATGGAAGATGATTGGCTTTTACATCAAATTTGTTCTGAAGAAGGTCAAGGTGACAATGGCTGTCAATGTAGTAGCTCTGGGGCTTTATATGCACTAAGTGACAATTAGCAGTTGGGCAACCAAGATCATACAGGAATCTATAGCAAATCCCAGAACCTCGAACCTCTAACGTACCTGAAATTAAAAATAAATGTGTTTATTTATCTCATCAGCTAAAAAGATTAGTGTTTGGTTGGAATATGGTGGCATTTTCACTTTTTTTCAGTAGAGCAGTATAGTGTTTTCTTTGCATATCAAAATGTATGCACAGTGGTACAGGGCAATACCTACTAGTTCTCAAATGAACTGGAGTTGTATAGACGAGGTGTCCACCTAGATGCTCATGTGCTGTAAAGGCATTTAGTAGCCCATCTGATGAGGCAGATGGAAGACACATCATTCCATTGATACGAAAAGTAGAGTAAACAAAGATGTCTCTCTGTAAGACAATAGAGAGGGCCAACAAATGGAATTCATTTCCCCATTCCTTGTCATTCCTTGCTATTCTGATCTGATTGTACAGCCTCTGCAATAGGGTTCCTTCCTCTACAATGGTATCTTTACCTATAAGGTAAAGAAAAAAGTCTTGCTTGCTCCATAGACACTCTACTGTTAAAAGTCTAAGTGTAATTCTGTGAACTTCAGAATTAAAAATGCACAAAGAAATTGCATTCCATAGGCAGTTTCCATCTCCTGTGGTTCTTACTGGACTGTAATTCTCTAAAATGGCAGGATGCAATTCATCTTTGACATGTAGATCTACTGCATCCTCTGCTTCTAATACATAAGCTGGAAGTCTTTGTAGAAGATGACGATATTTTGAGAAAGTCGGTCTGTATGTCTCAAGAACTCTAGCCACAATCTCAGGGCGAATTTGTGGGTTAAAGAAAGAATGAGAAATTTTGGTCCTAAGGCTATTGAATGTTTGATACTGCATCTCCTGTAGTTCCCTTCTATGTGGGAGCAATTTAATTTCTGCTTTTTTCAGTGGAGGGTCTGAAATATTTGATTCATTGTTCGATGTAGAATTTTGATGCACAGACACTGCTAACAAAGGTACAGCTATTATGTCCTCCTGTATTTCATGGGACATAGAATTTGGAAATTCCTGGACATAAGGTGGATCAGAGGTTCCCTCTTTTTTAGTGATTTCACCATTGATATTCTTCGAATGTGATACACTTTTTTCACTACCAAAAGTTTGAAGCACCTGTTTAGTCTTTGCAGTTTTCAGATCACCTGTTTCTTGTGCATGATTCATTATATCTGACACAACTGGATTGGAAATGACTGCTTCTTCTGAGAACGATAGAAGATGCAGTTCCTCCAATTTTGACACTCTACTTAGTGCCACATATGCTTGACCTGCTGCAAAGAATGAACTGTCCATGTACACAAAGCACTTACCTAGGGTCATGCCTTGAGCTTTATGAACTGTACAGGCCCATGCTAGAATGATAGGGAATTGGACCCTGTAAACAATTATACCATTTTTCTTAAGTTGAATTCTTTGCTTTACTTTGGGTACTGGAATAGAATCACTTCCGTCTAATTTCTCAATCATAAGGACATTCCTATGCACTGTGCGCAGTATTCCGACAGTACCATTCACTACACCACCTGCAATATCCAGGTTTCTTGTAATCATCACTTTAGCTCCAAGCCTGACAGTTATGACTTTTGGCATTATACCTTTCTCATTATCCATATCATCAGAATGTTCACTTGACAAACGGTTTCCACTAGCATCATAATCATACCCCTTCAATTGGAAAAGTGGTCTATCCTTCAGTGTAGATTCTTGTACTTGCTGATTTATCTTTTCTCTATCAACATGTTTTGAGCATAGAACAAATGCATATGGGCTAGCTAGGTCTTCACAATCAGTTGTTTTTTCATGTCCCTTACCACAAACCCTGGTTTCCAGTACATGAATGTCATCCTTGTCAAGAACACCTTCTCTTACTCTATTGAGTAATCCTTGGAATTGCAGGTCACCTTTCTGTCTGCAGTTGTCTTCCAAAAAGAAAGGTTTGAATGTAGGCCAGAGAAGGGTTGAATAGATCTGCCTAAAACAGGGCTTGGAGATCACTGCAGGAAGCTGATACAGATCACCAAAAAGAATAACTTTCTTTCCCCCAAATGGTTTTGAACTGGATTGTTTTCCGGACACTTCCCTACAGATGAGATCAACAGTTTCTAATAGTTCTGCACTCATCATGCTCACCTCATCAATAATGATCACATCAGTTGAGGCAATGGCTGACCATGTTTGATCTCTATAATTGAAAAGCTTCTCTAGCTCTGTTGATAGTTTAAAGAAAGAATGAATTGTTTGTCCTCCTATCAACTGTGCAGCATTACCTGATGTTGCTAACACTTCAACTATATTTGCTGATGACTCGAAAAAGAGCAGTATTGTGCGCAGAAGAAAAGACTTTCCAGTACCCCCTGGCCCAGTGATAAATGCTAGTATTTGTTGAGATGAATGTTTTGTGATGTAATCATATACCTTTCTTTGGCTCAAGGTTAACTGACAGATCTTGGCTGCAAGATCTTTTTTGTCTTCAAGGATCTTCATTCGATTGTATGTTACCAATCTTTGAATGTCTGCATTCATTTCCAGCTGAGGTTCTTCTAAGGGCACACTTTGAAAGGCCTCAAGTTCAGTGTCATCAAATGGAATTTCCTCACCATACTCTAAAGCACTAATTTTCTTTGATAAAGTATGTGAGTCTGACATGCCCTCATGTAGCATTTTTTTGGCAATCTTAGCAATTTGGTAGGGATCAAAATTTCTAGATTTCATTTCTTTGAATGTAATGTCTAGTTCATCTTCCTTTATGAAAAGCTCCCTTATAAAGCATTCTTCTCTAAAGGTCTTAGATTGATTATCAGGACTTATTAGATCATTTTCACACCTGAATGGTACCTTGAGAAGAAGCTGCTGATAATAGAATGCTTCCTTGTCATCAGTCGGTTTGAGAAACCTATACCTTGGTACTAGTCCCTTCATTTTCTTCACAACATACCTACCAACAGCATCAATGGGTGCATCTTTGTTTCTCGGCTTTTGCCTAACCAGATTGTACTCACAAATATATGTGGGGTAAGTTAGACCTTCAAACTCAGGTAGCTTAGGTCTTTTCTCATAGGCCTCTCTGGGCCCATCCAGGAAAACATCATCACTATCTGGATCTTGATCTCTGAGTTCTGATTGCTGTTTCAGAGGTCTTGTTCTGTCAAGAGGGAAATTGGTGTCTATGTACTTAACCTGGTCGCTAGAAGATACCATAGTCAAGGAAAGTTCCATGGCAACTGCTTCAGGGGCACCAACCAAGCGGGATTCTAAATATTTTACAACTTCAGAGTCATATTCAACTTCCAAGCCAAATGTTGGTTCAACTTTAGAAACATACTTTACCAAGTATCTTTCTAGCCCAGTTGTAGTGATTCTTTGGACATTCAAGTGACCATCCCAAGCCATCAGCAGGTATGGATTGTATGGTACAATGCGTCCATCTTCTGATAAAGATCGTTTGTATTCATATCTAGTGCCAGAACTATCATATCCATCCTCCTTTCGTAACTCATATGGAAATCCATACTTGCAATGATTGGTAGCAACACCTTTCCAAGTTCTAAAGCAACGGTTTGGCATGCAGTTGTGTGTCTGGTACTTTTTTACCATTTTCCTAAGGTTTTGTGACTCAAGATCATCCCCTCTTGGCAGCTCAGCTAATATGCAATTTTCCACCATTGTGTTCTCCTTTAGCCAAAGGATTCCATGGAAATGCAGTGCACCCCTATTCTGGGCTTCAGTCCTATACCAATAATGTTCTACTTCACCGAACACACTGTCCTTTCCCAGCAGGATGCTTTTAATAGCATTAAACCTCTCATAAAAGTAAATAGTTGGTTCCACTGGATGAAGAACAGAGGCCTTGCTTTCATATTGTGAAAGAATGTCTTTGAGTGGTCCCCATCCCTCATTGAATGTCAATGTAAAGAAGATGTCTCCTGAACCAAATTTACTGACACGAGCCACCAAATCAAGAAGCTGTTTTTCCCAGTATGCTTTACTGCCTGTAATTGTAGCATTCACCACATTACCATACATGAAATAGGAAGTCCTATCACTTAAGGTTGATGATTTCAAAGGAGCATCTCTGTTTTTGTTTGAGGCTAGGGCTGAGTTTATGTGGAAGAGCCGAGCCTTAATGTTTCTGTCAAATGCAAAGAAAGGATAGAGTCTGTCATTTGCCCATCTTCTGTCTACATGCAGCAACCTGTGTTTATGGTAATGACCTAAAGTGAGGCCTTGGTTTTTGTTTAGCTTACACCATGATCCTTTCCCAAAAGGAAAAAGGTGAGGAAATAGTTTTGCCTCCAAATCTTGGTCACCATAGGTAATATTCTTAACCTTGGGAGCCTCTTCATTTCTTTCAACTGCTTTACCTATGACAACATTTTCTAAGTTACAGGGTTCTTTTGGTGCATTAAATTTGTTTGCAGGGATCAGAAGGCCACTTTTCTTATTTAAGTCGGATGCAGATAGTTGACCGTCATTTGATATTGTAAGATCATTGGTTCTTTTTGGCAACCCACAGAACAAACCAGATGCTGAAGAGGTATGTGCATACCCATGTATAGTTTCAAGGTTTGACAGGAATTCCTCATAGAGAGGATTGTTTTTTCTTAGCCATTGGATGCATGGAATTACTTCTTTTGTGCTCATTTCAAGTTCAGAACATTCACCATCCTGGAAAACCCCAACCATCCCCCTCATATTTTCTTGGGAGTTCTTTTGAACTTTCACATGACCATGCAAATGTAGATAACTGTAACCTCTGTTCTTGAATGTTGAACAATAGAGATTTCCAATAGATAGTTTTCGATATTGTGAGTAAGATGTCAACTCTGATATGCACTTAGGTACTTGGCCATAATCATTGAAAAAGTTAAATTTGATATGTTTCTGCACTTTTACTTTCTCTTTGCATGTTGCACACACAGAAACTGATTCAGTCTTTAAAGTTTTCTTTGTAAGGATTTGAACTGGACTACCTTCAGGAATTAAGTCCTTAGCAAACCATTCCTTCTGTGGTAAATCTTTTACCCAATTGACAACTCTCATGTACATAATTCTCCCACAAACAGCACATACAGCCTTTGGCTTGATGTTCTGCAGATTCTCTGATATTTTTTCAACCAACTTCTTTTTCACAGGATGTAGTATCACATTTGCTTGGGTAGAACTGGTCTTTGTGTTAGGTTCACTTTTTCCAGGGCAATCATTATGTACTTGTGTGGAGGGAAGTTTCTTGTCAGACTCTAGTGGGCAATCAATAATCTTGGTGGGCAGAGGCTTTAATGAGTAAAGAAACTTTGGCTTAACTGTGCAATGGCTGCTCAAGGTTTTTGTATTTGCACTTTTTATTCTTTTTGAAGATTGAAGTGAGAGTATCTTTACATCTCCCATTGGCATCAAGTTTTCACTGTTTGGCTGAGTATGCAATGACTTAACCTTGGATTTGTTCTCCTGGTTTACATCATCTAAAGGCATAAGGTTTGTACCAGATTCATTCAAATCCCTATTTTCATGACACCTTTTCTTAACATTGAACACCGGATTGTACCCACAGTGATTGGACTCTTGATCTTCCATGGCACTAGAATCTCCCCTTTCATCTTCAATATTACTAAAAGGCCTGCCAGTGACTATTTTCATGTTAAATGACTGACTAATTGAGGTAACATCGATAATTGGAAGTACCTCTGCTGATTTTCTCTCTCCATTTAAGGAATAGTCATGTTGTGATTGAGTAAGTAACCGGTTACTTACATGCTTTTGTGTGATGGGAGAGTAGTTATAATTCCCCGCTTCATTTCTATTTGTCACCTGTATTTCAATTCCATTGGAAGTTTCTTTTGCCAAAACAGAATGACAACTTTGTTTTTTGGTAGAGTATTCATGATCAAGATTGATAACCCTCAATTTCTCATGTAAGGGTAAAAGCATATTGCACTTTTGCTTTTGCTTGCTATATGAATGATCATGGTTGATAAGCCGAATACTTCTATGGAATGATTGAATGTATGAGGGTAAATAATTTTGTACATGACCTGCACCTCTTGTCAGCAGTGTTCTTGCCATACTGAAAGAAAGTGAAAAATGGTGCCATTTCCATAAAATGAAATCAATCGAATCACATGGAAAGTAAAACAGATGCTTCTGTAGGAAATAATATAATGTAATGTAGCTGGGAAGGTATTGCTATCATTTTAATTCTTTTGGATTTCTTATAGAAAACAGAATAATACTAACCCCATTCATGAATCAAATTCTCCCTAAGCTGCATTAACAGGTGGCCAAACATGTCTTGACCTCTGCCATTCCAGCAACCCCAGAAATCGTCCTTGACAGGGTGAATTAGCCTAGCTCTACCAGTTGACAGTAGCTTTCGCTTAAATTCAGGAATACTCTCTGCTTTACACCGTAGAAGATCCTTCATGATGCTGGCCTTTATGGCATGCCATTCAGGGGAGACGGAGATGCCCCTAGACAAAGCCTTGGCCTTGTATGCTGTGTCACAATGTAGAATTTCCTCAGCTAACTCATGTTCTTCATGGTGCTTTGCTTTTAGATATTGATATGCATGTTCAAGAGACTTGAAAAAGAGTCCCTCATATCTTAACTGGTGATGTGACACATAGAAATTGCTCAAGATATCTTGAGCACCCTTGACAGATATCACATCCATCTGTAAAATAAGTTAGTGAAGATGGTATGAATTTCTTGAATTTTTTGCTATAATTTTAAAAATAAGAGAGAGAGACAAATTCTAATGAGCTATCTTGAAGAAGTAAGCTATCCTAAGTCATGATAGTTTGAAAATGACATTCAATTTGTTATTTACCTTGTGGTATGAAGTTTCCGGAGAAAGAAGTAGGAATATAAAGGAAGTGACAACTGAAAGAAATGAAGGAACAGGAGTAGAGGCATGAAGAATGAACCACCCCTCTATTTCTTAAATTTGACAGGCGACATGGCTCTAAAGTGAGTTATAATGACAGGAATCATTGCCGTTTTTTAAATTCAACATGCAATATGGGACCCCCACCCTACCCCTGTCTATACCCCCTGTAAAAGACCCAACTGTGTAAACTTAATCATTTTTTTATCAAGCATTACATTTGGAAACGCAACTATCTACACATTGGTGATAACATATAGATAAACATAATGACCCAAAAGTTTAAAAGATGGTTTATTATTGACATGTTGATTGTTTACACCTGGAGTGCAGGCCTGCCAACCTTTGATGGTCAAAATCCGGGACATCTGAGGATTAGATTCTATCAATGTGAGAAAGGGGAGTACCTGTAAATATCATAGGCCTATATCCTATTTTTTAGGAGGGGAAGAGGTGTCCGATTTTGATTTTTCTTTTGAAAAGATTGCTCTAGAATTTATGTGTTTAGGTAAAACAATAATATTAATTACCCTAGATTCTATGTCTCCCTTCTATTCATGTATCTGTTTGACGTCACAAACAGAAGATGTGGAAAATAGGACAATGAAAATATAGTTTGCCATAATTCTCGTCAGTGCTATTATTCAGTCTCCAAGTTCTTATTAAGATTAACTCTATGATCCTCAATGAAATTACATGTATATATTTTTCAATTTTATTAAAGGATATCAACCTTTGAAATTTGAAAATAACGTCCGTTTTGTGTTTCTCTCTGTATGAAAAATGTGGACGTTTCTGGATGAATCATTGTTTTTTTTTTACGAAAATTGAAAAAGGAATTCAGCACACCTTTAAGTTAGTATTCAATCTAAACTTTGGAATATGGAATAGCCAAAATCGTAATTTCACTGGGTCCTCTCTTTAAAACATAAATACAATCTTAAACTCATAATTTTCCATGACATCTCTGTCCTTTCCCGGGACGTCAAGGACAGAGGTTAAAATCTAGGACAGTTGGCAGCCCTTTGAGCGGTGTCTGTGTGATGTCAGCCTACTGGACCCTATAACAGAGTGGTCCGACCCAGTGGAAGGGGGATGTCAGGGCCTACCCAGAATGCAATGTGCAGCACATATAT
This sequence comes from Lepidonotus clava, assembly GCA_936440205.1. NCBI lineage: Eukaryota > Metazoa > Annelida > Polychaeta > Phyllodocida > Polynoidae > Lepidonotus > Lepidonotus clava. Next base: position 16,967,259 of record OW387138.1, read on the forward strand.
TATCAGACTCCAGCCATGGTGTCCCTCAGTATACACCCGGTGTATTAATCATATTCATTTATCCCTTATCTAATGAAACGACCTGTGCACATTTTGAATTCACCATGATGGTTATATTTGTGTTTCACAGATGCCCCCTCGAAATATATAAAATTTCATTTCATATAAATCATATAATTCATATATACAGAAAGTTTACCAGAAAATGTATTAGATTATGATGAAACCCATCAAAAAGACAGTCTATCATGGCCTAAAATGTGCCTATACTGTGCAAGTTGTGACCCACCACGTGGTCAGCAACGCCTAACCATAACAAAGAGGACACTGTGTAGCCCCCCCCCCTCCCCCAGCCCCCCCGCGGTCCGACCGTTGACTGCCATCCGGTCACAGGGCCCAGCTGGGGGTCTGTCACTGGTCCCGGTAATGGGACCCGGCCCTGGAATATGGAACCACCCGTCATGAGCGGTGTCTGTGTGACATCAGCTTACTGGACCCTATTACCAAGTGGTCTGACCGTTGACTGCCACCCCCTTGCCCTCCCCCCCCACCCCTCACCACACCCCAACACCCCCCTACTGACTCCCTCCCCCCGTCCTCTCGGCTGTCCCCACCGGGTCCACACATTACAACACTCCTCCCCCCCACCACACACACCTCACCCCTCCCCGGTCCTCCTGACGTCCCACTACAAAGTGTTCCGATCGTTCACCGCCTCCCCGCCACCTCCTCCCCCCCCCCCCCCCCCCTCCAAACTCACTACTTGGTCGTCTCTAGCAGGTTTGGGCTACCACGGGAAGAACGCGATATCCCTAGTCCAAGATCCAATCAGGGTTGGGCATATTTTGTTTTGAGCTTTTATGGAAACAAAACTCCATTTATCATAAAAACGTTGTGTAGATGGTTGATGGTTCAATAAATCAATAATGTAATTTTAGTTGATTATTTTACTAGAACAGAAGAAGTACAAAATAGAAAACAATAGTGTGGTGTATGTCGACATTCATAACAGTGGTACTGGAACACTTAATTATATTTGTATGAAATAATAAGTATGATAATAATTTTTGTAAGTCTACAATATGATCCAAAAACCATTAAAAGTTTCCCTATATTCTTATATCTATATTCTTATGTTACATAAATACCTTTCATGGATTATGATTAATACTTGCATTTACATTAAAATCATTATACTGGTATCAGAACGTGCGACATAACACTGAGAACTCACAATGTAAAGTTAGCCTGCATAGTTTTTGTTTTAAGCTTTTTTAGGGTCTAAATAGGGTCTTATTTTTCAGTGAAAACGTTTTGTTTTGAGGTTATCAGTTGCTTTTGCTATCTGGTTTGAAAAACCATATATCTTTAGATTCTATAAAATAAATTTATGTTATGTCATGGTAATGCCTATATTACGTGGGTAGGGTCACAGAATAGGGACTCCTCATCTACACTCTTTAGAATATGTGTACATATTAACAACAGGCGATACAACAGATCACGGGAGAGATGGCTTACACAGCTACTGGACACCCTACCACCCCTCCCGCTGGGGAAAAGTCAAAGTCACAGGAAATACGCGCATCCGGAGGCGTTAACACCAACGGGGAAGGCCTGGCACACCTCCCGGTGATCCGCCCAATAGACACATCAAATGAAACCTCGAGGCGTGATAAGCGTTGGGAAGTGTTGCCGTGAGTCCCTTGAGGCTCAACAGCACCTGGAGACCATACCTCTTATTACCCTAAAACCCCTCAAATAAGCCCCGGCTTAAATGAGGGTTAGTTTCACAAATAAGAAAGGTGTGATCTTTAAGGGTTAAATTAGGGGTTTACACAACCTTGAATTCAATAGCTCTCATGAATATATACTGTGATAAACATAAAGTAAATTTATGCTTTTAAAGGCATATATATTCAATCTCGCTGGCCACTGGGTGTTGGGATAACTTAAATTGTATGCACATAATTATTAATCACACTTAAAATAAGTCTTGAAATATCACACTTGAAATAAATCTTGATATATATTCAGTCATATGCAACAACCAGAATAAGATTCATGATTATCAAATATAGCATATCACGGCAATACCCACATTAACTCAAGCATTAGTGATGAAAGGAACAACTTTGCTACATAATGACAGTGGGTATAATTTAGGTAACACACTCAAATATATCCCCACCCCGTAACACACTCAAACATATCCCCACCCCGTTATTATGATCACAGAGGTCAGTGGGAGAGATTGATCAAATGGCACCCAGCCCTACTCCATGGCCATGGCCCTGTCTGTTTACTCAGATAAAATGGGCAGGACATACCATCGTTCTTCAAAATAGAAAATACCCCCTTTCCACTAACCTTTATTACCAAACAAAGACCCCTTTTTCTTCAAAACGTTGACTTTTTATGGCAATAAACTACCTTTTTTTCCAGGAAAGTCTCCCATATTAAGGGGGAAAATACCATATCACGAATATTTTGGAGGAAAATGGACCCTTAAAAATCATACTCTTTCTCTGCGTTTTTGGAACTATAATGCATATCTCTTTATTCTGGGAGTGGGCAGACTGGGGCCCTGGTCACCCCTGGCACCAGACCCCGTCAACAAAGCCAGAGGCTCCATAGACTGAACCCGTCTGTCTCTAGTCCCGAGAACATTCTCGCGTAGGCCCCGGCAGTGGTAGGGGCTGGATGGTCCAGTCCAGAGGGTCCAAGTCTCCGACTTTTTGACGACTTTATACATGCGGACATATCTGCATCCGTTAGCAACCATTGTTTGCGTGAATTATATGTCAACACATGTCAACTAAACTATAGGTGATTTGGCACATGTGGAAGGAAAATTAGTCTGTTACGTCCATGTTTTCACATGTACACTAGCCCCCCTCCCCCTGCACTTTCAACTAAGGTTCCTCATTAAAATATTGCATACAATTCGGATAGCTTAAACAGGTTAAGCACCTGCCTGAAAAGAGCCACCTACCTCACTTAGCTGTCTGCCGTTGTCTGAGTGTCCACTCGGTGAGCTGCACGTGGTCTGAATGCACTATTTCAAATCAGAGTGGGTGGCTGCTGTGGTCTGAGTGACCACTCGGTGAGCTGCACACAGTCTCACCGTACACTCTCCAATCATAGTGGCAGTGAGCTCACTTGGGTGACGGTATCATAAGCCCTGCTTGGTGAGTGACTCATGCTTACCTCGCAAATTCTATGGTCAACAGTGGTCAACAATTTGTCAGTTTTCCACCTTTGCACAATCAATAGACTATAAAAAAAATATGAAATAGATTATGTGGGTGTATTCAAAATTTAAGGGGCATTAAACATTTCAGATGTATAGAGCCATAAGAATTCCAGGCATCTGTTTGGTGAAGTCGTTTTGAACAGGTTTTCGGTTTTTAGGGCCCATGAGTTCGACTGGCAGCTTAGTGGGATGGGGAGTGGAGGTCGAGGAGTAGGGTCCCACTTACACACACTCACGGGGGTGGGGCGGCAGGGGGGTGGGTTGACCTACTATGGGCTTAGCACGCACGAGCCGTACACCACCAATCGAACACCCCTCAAGGCCTACACTTGTTTATATAAAGATATTTATATACTGTTTATATAAAGATGTTTATATACTGTTTGACGTCACAAACAGAAGATGTGGAAAATAGGACAATGAAAATATAGTTTGCCATAATTCTCGTCAGTGCTATTATTCAGTCTCCAAGTTCTTATTAAGATTAACTCTATGATCCTCAATGAAATTACATGTATATATTTTTCAATTTTATTAAAGGATATCAACCTTTGAAATTTGAAAATAACGTCCGTTTTGTGTTTCTCTCTGTATGAAAAATGTGGACGTTTCTGGATGAATCATTGTTTTTTTTTTACGAAAATTGAAAAAGGAATTCAGCACACCTTTAAGTTAGTATTCAATCTAAACTTTGGAATATGGAATAGCCAAAATCGTAATTTCACTGGGTCCTCTCTTTAAAACATAAATACAATCTTAAACTCATAATTTTCCATGACATCTCTGTCCTTTCCCGGGACGTCAAGGACAGAGGTTAAAATCTAGGACAGTTGGCAGCCCTTTGAGCGGTGTCTGTGTGATGTCAGCCTACTGGACCCTATAACAGAGTGGTCCGACCCAGTGGAAGGGGGATGTCAGGGCCTACCCAGAATGCAATGTGCAGCACATATATTATCAGACTCCAGCCATGGTGTCCCTCAGTATACACCCGGTGTATTAATCATATTCATTTATCCCTTATCTAATGAAACGACCTGTGCACATTTTGAATTCACCATGATGGTTATATTTGTGTTTGACAGATGCCCCCTCGAAATATATAAAATTTCATTTCATATAAATCATATAATTCATATATACAGAAAGTTTACCAGAAAATGTATTAGATTATGATGAAACCCATCAAAAAGACAGTCTATCATGGCCTAAAATGTGCCTATACTGTGCAAGTTGTGACCCACCACGTGGTCAGCAACGCCTAACCATAACAAAGAGGACACTGTGTAGCCCCCCCCCCCTCCCCCAGCCCCCCCGCGGTCCGACCGTTGACTGCCATCCGGTCACAGGGCCCAGCTGGGGGTCTGTCACTGGTCCCGGTAATGGGACCCGGCCCTGGAATATGGAACCACCCGTCATGAGCGGTGTCTGTGTGACATCAGCTTACTGGACCCTATTACCAAGTGGTCTGACCGTTGACTGCCACCCCCTTGCCCTCCCCCCCCACCCCTCACCACACCCCAACACCCCCCTACTGACTCCCTCCCCCCGTCCTCTCGGCTGTCCCCACCGGGTCCACACATTACAACACTCCTCCCCCCCACCACACACACCTCACCCCTCCCCGGTCCTCCTGACGTCCCACTACAAAGTGTTCCGATCGTTCACCGCCTCCCCGCCACCTCCTCCCCCCCCCCCCCCTCCAAACTCACTACTTGGTCGTCTCTAGCAGGTTTGGGCTACCACGGGAAGAACGCGATATCCCTAGTCCAAGATCCAATCAGGGTTGGGCATATTTTGTTTTGAGCTTTTATGGAAACAAAACTCCATTTATCATAAAAACGTTGTGTAGATGGTTGATGGTTCAATAAATCAATAATGTAATTTTAGTTGATTATTTTACTAGAACAGAAGAAGTACAAAATAGAAAACAATAGTGTGGTGTATGTCGACATTCATAACAGTGGTACTGGAACACTTAATTATATTTGTATGAAATAATAAGTATGATAATAATTTTTGTAAGTCTACAATATGATCCAAAAACCATTAAAAGTTTCCCTATATTCTTATATCTATATTCTTATGTTACATAAATACCTTTCATGGATTATGATTAATACTTGCATTTACATTAAAATCATTATACTGGTATCAGAACGTGCGACATAACACTGAGAACTCACAATGTAAAGTTAGCCTGCATAGTTTTTGTTTTAAGCTTTTTTAGGGTCTAAATAGGGTCTTATTTTTCAGTGAAAACGTTTTGTTTTGAGGTTATCAGTTGCTTTTGCTATCTGGTTTGAAAAACCATATATCTTTAGATTCTATAAAATAAATTTATGTTATGTCATGGTAATGCCTATATTACGTGGGTAGGGTCACAGAATAGGGACTCCTCATCTACACTCTTTAGAATATGTGTACATATTAACAACAGGCGATACAACAGATCACGGGAGAGATGGCTTACACAGCTACTGGACACCCTACCACCCCTCCCGCTGGGGAAAAGTCAAAGTCACAGGAAATACGCGCATCCGGAGGCGTTAACACCAACGGGGAAGGCCTGGCACACCTCCCGGTGATCCGCCCAATAGACACATCAAATGAAACCTCGAGGCGTGATAAGCGTTGGGAAGTGTTGCCGTGAGTCCCTTGAGGCTCAACAGCACCTGGAGACCATACCTCTTATTACCCTAAAACCCCTCAAATAAGCCCCGGCTTAAATGAGGGTTAGTTTCACAAATAAGAAAGGTGTGATCTTTAAGGGTTAAATTAGGGGTTTACACAACCTTGAATTCAATAGCTCTCATGAATATATACTGTGATAAACATAAAGTAAATTTATGCTTTTAAAGGCATATATATTCAATCTCGCTGGCCACTGGGTGTTGGGATAACTTAAATTGTATGCACATAATTATTAATCACACTTAAAATAAGTCTTGAAATATCACACTTGAAATAAATCTTGATATATATTCAGTCATATGCAACAACCAGAATAAGATTCATGATTATCAAATATAGCATATCACGGCAATACCCACATTAACTCAAGCATTAGTGATGAAAGGAACAACTTTGCTACATAATGACAGTGGGTATAATTTAGGTAACACACTCAAATATATCCCCACCCCGTAACACACTCAAACATATCCCCACCCCGTTATTATGATCACAGAGGTCAGTGGGAGAGATTGATCAAATGGCACCCAGCCCTACTCCATGGCCATGGCCCTGTCTGTTTACTCAGATAAAATGGGCAGGACATACCATCGTTCTTCAAAATAGAAAATACCCCCTTTCCACTAACCTTTATTACCAAACAAAGACCCCTTTTTCTTCAAAACGTTGACTTTTTATGGCAATAAACTACCTTTTTTTCCAGGAAAGTCTCCCATATTAAGGGGGAAAATACCATATCACGAATATTTTGGAGGAAAATGGACCCTTAAAAATCATACTCTTTCTCTGCGTTTTTGGAACTATAATGCATATCTCTTTATTCTGGGAGTGGGCAGACTGGGGCCCTGGTCACCCCTGGCACCAGACCCCGTCAACAAAGCCAGAGGCTCCATAGACTGAACCCGTCTGTCTCTAGTCCCGAGAACATTCTCGCGTAGGCCCCGGCAGTGGTAGGGGCTGGATGGTCCAGTCCAGAGGGTCCAAGTCTCCGACTTTTTGACGACTTTATACATGCGGACATATCTGCATCCGTTAGCAACCATTGTTTGCGTGAATTATATGTCAACACATGTCAACTAAACTATAGGTGATTTGGCACATGTGGAAGGAAAATTAGTCTGTTACGTCCATGTTTTCACATGTACACTAGCCCCCCTCCCCCTGCACTTTCAACTAAGGTTCCTCATTAAAATATTGCATACAATTCGGATAGCTTAAACAGGTTAAGCACCTGCCTGAAAAGAGCCACCTACCTCACTTAGCTGTCTGCCGTTGTCTGAGTGTCCACTCGGTGAGCTGCACGTGGTCTGAATGCACTATTTCAAATCAGAGTGGGTGGCTGCTGTGGTCTGAGTGACCACTCGGTGAGCTGCACACAGTCTCACCGTACACTCTCCAATCATAGTGGCAGTGAGCTCACTTGGGTGACGGTATCATAAGCCCTGCTTGGTGAGTGACTCATGCTTACCTCGCAAATTCTATGGTCAACAGTGGTCAACAATTTGTCAGTTTTCCACCTTTGCACAATCAATAGACTATAAAAAAAATATGAAATAGATTATGTGGGTGTATTCAAAATTTAAGGGGCATTAAACATTTCAGATGTATAGAGCCATAAGAATTCCAGGCATCTGTTTGGTGAAGTCGTTTTGAACAGGTTTTCGGTTTTTAGGGCCCATGAGTTCGACTGGCAGCTTAGTGGGATGGGGAGTGGAGGTCGAGGAGTAGGGTCCCACTTACACACACTCACGGGGGTGGGGCGGCAGGGGGGTGGGTTGACCTACTATGGGCTTAGCACGCACGAGCCGTACACCACCAATCGAACACCCCTCAAGGCCTACACTTGTTTATATAAAGGGAAATAATAAATATTCAATGTGACAGCGGGGGTGGGCGGTCTTAAAAGTACTCTGAAAGAGTGTGATATAATTTATGGACGGCCCCTTAGCTGCTTAGCGCCAGCCCTATAGTTTCAATGTGCTATGATTATGAAAATCATAGGGATTATATTAAAAGGTACTAATCAAAACTATGCCTCTTCAGATCACCTACCGCCCCAACAGCTACCAGCTCTCCCCTGACCGCTGGTACATCCTCATCACCTACGAACTTGTCACGGTAATATAAGAGTTATTATACTATTTCAATCTACTGAATTTGTTTAAATTTATGTGCTAGGAGTGTAGGATTTAAAAAGAAGCCGACACATTAATTTGTTATGGATTAGCGAGGATCAAAACCTTGAGATATGTTAACATCAGAAATGCTCAGTTGATTGATTGAATTCTATATTTTTGAAAACTAATACCCAAGTTTAGTTGGTGCAGTACCTGAAGTCCTAAGACACAAAATTCAACATCTTTTTCATTATCGCATCTTTGTACAGGAAGTTCAGGATCCCTATTCATTTGCCAAGCACAAAATATACGATAGGCGGACAGGGTAAGTAAATGATTATGTGAACCGCAATTGTTTTTTTGATAGTGGCTCAAAAGTAAAAATTTTACTTTTAATATTCAATATTAAAATAATAGACAAGAACGTAGTCTAAGGCAATATAATAGTTCTTCCTACACAAATCAGGTTACCGTCCAATACCCATCAGCTGTATTATTTTAGAAATGATTAAACTGATTTAAAGCATTGTAGAACTAACTCATTCTAACTTTTGTTATACAAGAATAGTCTTTGCTATTATATCAATAATAAAATGGATACAGATCATGTCAGAGTAATTCTATTCAATACAATTATTTCCATAGAAATCTGTTGTCTTTCCCAAATGACGAGAAAATGAAGGATCAGATCGTTATGTACAACACGTGGACCCCATTGGGCAGCGGGCTGGTAAGGGACTATTTCATTTGAATTATATTAATATAGCTGATATTTTTTTTAATATTTGTGAGATCATTGGGAGTCCCTAATCATATCTATGTAGTATTGTAGCTATTGGTAGGGACTCCCTCAATCAGTTATGCCTTCAATTCTCTTTGTTCTCAATGACCGGTTACACAATCTCATGTTCAGCAGTTCAAGGGCATTGTCCTATAATGGTTGTTAGAATCAGGCAGTGTGAGAAGCCAGAAGTGGGTAAAATTACCACTACCTGAGCCAAACAGCCCTCACCCCTTCACATTAGGACCTCCACTGTCACCTGTAGGTTGGCAGTCTCAGGTGGGTGAGTGATAGGTCACTCAGTACTAGGTGTACAGCAGTGCATGCATGGACCTAGTACTAACCCTTTCTTTAACCCTTCCCTGAGCAGTGTGTCAGCAGTCCTGAGTGGTCATAGTGATGGTGGTCAGCACCTATAGCCCATATTACACATAGCCTTCTGGTATTACTATTAGGAGGGCCTTTAGTTTACGGAAGGACGGACCTCGCTCATGCATGAGCGAAACGTTTTAGCTATTTTGCTTCTTGTTAAAGTAACACCACAGGTCATAAATGAATACACAGACATGACAGGGGGTCGAAATTCAATTGTAACTTTAGGTGTTTAATCGTATGCATATTTGCTATGATGCATTTAACTATTGATTTCTCCCACAGAGCTTTGTGTTTGACGATGACATGTACTACCAGAGAAGTCCATACTTAAAACCAGAAAGACTGACAACAAGCGGGGCGACCCACAAAATCAGGAATGGAATATCTTTCTGGAACTACAGAGGTGAAGGTTTTGTAAATTGATATAACAATAAGCTCAGATTATTCAAAAGGGAAAAGAGTATGATGTAAACTCAAGCATAGAGTATAAAAACAAAAGCTCTATCTGATTTAACTCTGCATGTATAGTATATGTATACAAACATTACCTCGCCCTTTCACTGCACAGAAATAGACCTTTAAGTTTCTGCAAATGGGGCCATTGAGGTTTGCTAAAGATAATGGAAAAGTCACCTTTAAAAGACCTTTACAAGACCTTTCGAAAACTTTTTAAGGAGACCTATAAAATTCATCTGAGTATGCATAGTTTTTTTTCCTGTATTTTTTTTATCGGAAAATTGACCTAATAAATCTTTCCACAATTTTCTTTTTTGCAATCATACTGAAACACGTAGAAATGTCACATTACACATAACCTTTGTATAATGTTTATTTCAACCAGGTGTTCTGCAGTCAGGGTCATCCATGTGGTGGTCCCCTGATATGGCCATGTTGGTGTATGGAGAGTTTAACTCAACTGAGGTAGTGTTATCAGAACACCCAGTCTATGGACAAAGAGTCTACCCAGAGATGTTCAGACATGTTTATCTCAAGGTAATTGGAAGTTGACTTTTTCTTCAACTAAAATCTTTTCTTCTTTTTTTTTCGTTTTTAAAATATAAATACCACATTGCTGCCTTGTAAAGGTTATTGCTACTCAGGTTTGTTCACCAGCAATGTCAGCCATAGAGCTGTGGTATTGTGTCCTGTAAAATATTGACATATGGCATGTACTTATTCTTGATTTCCAATCAATAGGTTTTATTTATAATCAATTATTTATCAACTAATGGTGGCCAATGTGAAGCAATTATTAACATTTTATATGGATTATATCCAATTTTATTGAGACGTCAAGCTTAATCCTCAGAGTTGGCCTAGCCACTCTTATTCTCAGAGAGTACCTGTAATAAGAAATTGTTAACTAGCTTATATTGGTCCTAGTTTTTAACCAAAGATAAGGCAGTGTAAAACATGTAAAATGATTGGACACTTGATTACAATCTACTTATTGCATTGACCAGGCCGGGGATGCTGCACACTTCTCCTACTCAAAGATCTACGTCATTGATATGACTGACCCAGCCAGAAGTAGGAAGGTACTCTCCCCTCCTAAGGAATTCAAGGATAAGTATGTACAACAGCCATTACTTTTATTTATGAGATTTATTTTAAGGGACTTCGAGTTTTGTATAATTTTGGTCCTTGTCACAACTAACACTACCACATTTATAAATATAATCATCATAACTTTGCTTATGTAATCTATAGGCCTATGTACATCATATAGTCTATCATATAAATATATTTAATTATTATTATGATATACATGATAGAATTGTAAGAAATATGTACCATATATATCATATGTATATATATATTATGTGTGTGTGTGTGTGTGTGTGTGTGTGTGTGTGTGTGTGTGTGTGTGTGTGTGTGTGTGTGTGTGTGTGTGTGCATATATCATATACACATTGATAATGACAATTCTAGCCTTATTACATTCATAAATTGAATGCATTAAACATACTTTATATTTCTTCTCCTGCTATTTTACACTTACGCCTCACAAATGCTATCATTTCTTAGGGAACACTACTTCTACAAGGTTCTGTGGAAAGACTCTAAGACGTTTGCTGTTGGATGGACGGATCGGATTCAAAAGAAGAGCATCATAGACTTCTGTGACGCCAAGACTCTGAGCTGCAAGAGGGTGATACTTCATACTTATTTCAAAATATCTGTACAAACCTGTATCCATGTAGCAGTAAGGATGAGTGTTATTCTGGGTAGACGGGTACAAGCTATATCATATCATTGAATAACGATGGGAATATTTTGTTCCACTTGTTCCCACCATGTGACATTTATAAATTATGACTAGTACCAAGCAATTCAGAAATGTATTTGTCTTCGTTATTTTTGTTTATCATAATTCCATTCTATTCATTCCACACTGTTCATATGAAAAATAATTTCTCAAAATTGATAATTTGTCTTCAGCTTGGAATTGTATGTTTCAGAACCATGAACTGGAAGTCAAGAATGGATGGTTTAGAGGGGTGAGTATAGGATTTATATTTCATAGCTATGTATAAGTAAATAACATGTTGTTTACATAATCATTTAGATAATAGAGATAGCGACACCTTTATATGAGTTCCAGAAATCATAGAATGGTATGTTTGACCATCAGTTTTTAACTAGGATATCTCAATAAATTAAGTAGGATTCTAATATTTTTCAAGACTAAAAAAACACATTCAGATGGAACCATGTTCCTTGTATTGTTTCATTAAAATCTTGAAAATAACGTAACAAAAAGAAAATCCAAGGTTTCCAATGTATTGGCATTAACTGAAAACTAGAGCCTAATAATTTTGGCAAATGCATGGAAATTGAGGCAGAGAGCTGGGAGCAACCATGGTAACAATTTAAATGTACTCACATGGCAACAGTGTCAAACTGTATTACTACAGTGTAGTTCATTTTACAGAAAATGTTATCATACCAACACACCCTCCCTTAAATCGACCCTTAGAATTTCAGTGGCCCTATTGTTCTGTCTGTTAACATTTTATAAAGGTGTATTAGCTTGAGCATGTATTTTCTTTTCTTTTTCCTATTTGCAGCCTCACCTGATAATGTTCATTAATGGAGGGTCCCACTACCTGGCTGTTCTGGCCAAGGAAATCAAAGGTCAAGGAAGGTACCGCCAAGTGGTCATGATTTCCTCAGAGGTCAGTCATTACAGATTTATTATTAATGCTAAGTTATAGTGAAAAATACTAACTATATCAAATGTATGCATATGTATGTTACCTTAATTATTATTAGTGGAGAGTTAGCTCAGCTGCACAGCTCTGTTCCAGCTATCAAAAGGTCCTAGGTTCAATTCCTAGCAGTTTATTTTTTTACTGGGCTTATGGTTTATGAGATTTTATAGCTTTGATGATGTTGTCATAATTAAAAAAAATTATAATATGGTATGAAAGATTTTGTCATATTATATTTCTTTTACTATATTGGACATTTTCCTTTCCAGGACGGATCAGAAACCTTCTTGACAGATGATACAAAAGAGGTCTATGGCATTGATGCCTTTGACTCGAAGAGGAATATTGTGTAAGATATAGTTACCCTTTAATTGTCTCTTAATTGTTAGATAAATGTGTTAGAAGAAACTATAGTAAGACACAGTAAAGCAAGGAATATGAATGTGACTCGATTGTATTAATCAAATACTTGACTTCATTTGATTATAATATTGTCTTGATCAAAGTAATCGTACCTTTAAAGTGTCTAATATTGATAATACATAGTTAATCCTTAATCATTTGTTTCCTATGTTTCAGATATTATTCGGGAACAAATGGTAATCAGCTTGATCGCCAAATATTCAGGTAGGATTGTCAGAGAAAGCTGACTTACTAATTTGCTGCTGGACTGCAATTATTATTTTTCCTATCCTATTTATAACTGTGCACAATTCGGTATTTACTACTCAAGATGGTGAATATTCTTCATGTTATAATACTTCAGATTGTTCATAGCATCTTCATGTTAACACATGTTCTTCAAGGCTCGTAACATTGATACATGTATTTATATACAGATAAGGAATGGGGTATGAGATTCTGTGAGGGTCTAATAATAACAGTGATAACCAGGAGAATAATCGGTTAATAAAAATTATTTTAGCACCAGCTTAAATGACAATCCAATGTCTAAATAATTTCGTAAATGTAACTTTGGTTTGTGACGTTCCCTGGTAGGTCGGGGTTTCCGATTCCTACAGCAGAGGGACGTGGGAATTGTTCGGGTCTCGGACGGACGGAGAGTCCGGGCAAGAAACCGAGATGTGATGTTTTTAGAGTCGTGCCTCGCGCACGAGGGGGGTTGAGCGAGTCGGTCGGGAATCGGTGCTCGGTGTCGGACGGAGGACTGCGGGGAAGGGAAAATATGGTAGGGGTAGGGGGGAGTCGTGGGTCGTCTCTCTCTCTAATGCCAGTATTCACTCCGATAGGGCGGTCTATCCCGGGTTCCGGTCCACGGGGTTGTCGGGCCGACGGTCGCCTATTGTTTGGTAGCATGGGGCCGAGCCAGTCGCGCCGTCGTTCCCCTGGATTGCGGGTCTCCGTGCCGGGTTTCGGGCCTTCGTGCCATTCTGGGCCTGCGTTTCCGGGACTCCATCCGGGCCAGTTTCGGGCCTTCGTGCCCTACTTCGGTCCTCCGGGCCGCACTTCCGTTCCTCGGGCCTTCGGGCCCCGTCCTAAGTTTCGCCTAATTATCTCGAACTTCTGCTATTTTACTCAAACTTCTAGTTAATTAACTCGTATCGGCTCATCTCAGCGGTTGTTTAAGGGAAGAAGACCGTGTGGACACAAGGAGAACTGTGAAAGAACTCGTTTATTCGGGCCTCACCGCCCCTTTATATACTCTAGTGGTCAGCCCTGATTGGCTGCTTTTGGTCACGTGATTACAATTGACGTCACTTCCGGTTTACATTATCGCTTCCGGTTTACATATCACTTCCAGTTTATATTTCTCGGGACCTTTCGGGTTTCGGGCTTTTACACTTTCGGTCCTTTACATTTTCGGTCCTTCTTACATTTTTGGTCCTTTACACTTTCGGTCCTTTACACTTTTCGGGCCTCTTTCGGGCTTTTCGGGTTTCGGGCTTTTACACTTTCGGTCCTTTATACTTTCGGGCTTCTATTAACATATATACTTTTGTCATATTACCTTACTTTTCTCATTTTGGTCTCTTTACATATCGGATGAATAGGCATTCATCACAGGTTGATAATTTAATCATGAGATTTTATACATTTTGTATAGTCATAATAATTATGTCTATCATGAATCGAGAATCTAATATCATGACGACAAGAGCTTCATGATAGAATTTGCATATGTAACTGATACCTACAAAGAAGTTACTTTGAAATGAATGCGGTTAAATACTACAAGTTTTGTTTTATCGTTATTTATTTGCTTTTTATTTTTATTTTCATTTGTTATCTTTTTTTATTTCATAATTTTGTCTTTTTTTATGGGGGGAGATCTTAGATATTAAAGCCCTAATTACACTATGCATTGGGCCCCCGTACGTGTTGGCTAATGTTGCCCAACACCAACTATTCGCGTTGAGGCTGTATTAAGAATGATTAAGACCATATTACACTACGCTTCAGTCCCAACATGACCCAATGCATAACATATTACACTACCTGTTTTGGCTGGCTTTGGGCATGCATTGGGTCATGTTGGCATGCGACAGTGGCCTGTGTTGGGTCACTTTATTTCACAAGCATATCTGTAAATTGACGCATATAAGCCCAACGCAAACGTGACCCGATGCATGATGTAATAGACCTTTTTCATTAGGGTGTGGCACCCCCTAGTGAACTAAATGGAACCAATGGTTTAAGTCATTTCCCATAGTTAACCTATATGAAGCATATAGGTTAACTATGGGAAATGACTTAAACCATTGGTTCCATTTACTTCACCAGGGGGCGCAACACTCTTAATGAAAAAGGTCTATATGGCCTCAAAATTGACCAAACCTTTACCTGTTTGCAGGGTGGGCACCCCCCAGGCTGAGGAGAGTCTCCTGGGCCCCACCTGCCTCACCTGTGAGGGTGTAGGCTGTGGGTACGCCTCTGCCTCCTTCAGCTGGTCCACAGACTACTACATGCTGTCATGTCTGGGACCTGCCGTACCCTTCTACACCCTCAAGTCCACGCACGACCCAACCAAAAGTAAGGAAATAATAATGTACTATGTTATTAATTGATTCAATGAAAATATCAGGCACAGTTCCAGTATTTCTGGTATCTTTTACTCCCTCAAGGACATGCACGACCCCACCAAGAGTAAGGAAAGAATTACCTAATACTTCTTATTTATCTAACCATTGTATATGTGTGTTTAATAAATTCAATGAAAATATCAGGCATAATTTGTATTTCAAAAAAGTGTGTGTGTGTGAGGGATGCAAAAGAGCTATTGTATGTATACAGGCTTGACACCCCTTGATTGAAAAAATTGATATCGCTATCCAACCTTCACTCCCCCCGTTATATTGATCTTAGGTTATCCTTTTCTTTGTAATTAGATCATTTCTGTGTTTTCTTTTTTCATTTTTCTTTTTTCTTTTTTGCTCATACACCTGTGTATTCATTTTCTTCAAAATCAACTTCATGTTTTATTTCAATAACAGAAACGTGTCACTATTGCAGGTCATGAGGTTAGCAGTTCCACTCAAAATGTCAATAATAATAAATGTTACAGCAAATAATTTGGAAATTCTTCGTATGCCTTCACAGGTTTCCTCCTCACCGACAACAGAGACGTGAGGGCCGCCCTGTCCACCCGTAGGATACCCACCAGGGAGTTCCATGAGGTCAACGTGGGCGATGGATACAGTAAGTTTAAAGATGTGAATCTAGTTGAAAGGTACTTTGGGGTGTTTGGCTTGGACCTTAATGACAATCATGATGTGCTTCATTTTTCCTATTAGTCTTAGCGTATTTGTAAAGGAATAATTAAGTGATTAAGGTTACAGCTAACTAATGAAAATCTGTTTTTACCATTAATTACAATGAAATAGAACATGCTTTGTTTCAACAATATGACTTTTCTAAAAGAGCTGAAAAAAGATTTTTAAAACATCTTGTTGAATATTTAATCATAGATATGTTTGAAGTGTGAAATTTAGTAGCCTGGGGAGGACATCTCCTTGCCATGGCTAATATTGTCATATATATCTTCATCTCACCAATACACAATAACTACTATTGGAAGAGCACATTTAATGTGAAATCGTTACTATTCAATAGAACAATAAACACTCAATCCTCCAATGTGGTGAATTTCGAAATTTCCTTGCGTTTTTCTATAAGGCTGATTAACTTGAATTAATTAAAACCAACATAAAAATATTATACACATCAACTGAAAGCTAATCAAATTTCCTACACTGAAAATCATGTTTCATTATCATAACATAACAAAACTTACTTTAGGCTTTAGAAATCCATCATAATTAGTTACAGAATATGGTGTGTAGACTTAATAAATGGCTGGGCAATAGAGTAATAGGCCCACCACAGGATGTAGTTTGAATCAAGAACCAGGATATATATTAAGCAAAATGAAAAGAAAGAACAACCAACGGGTAACTATATTTGGACAAGTAGATAACATAGATGTTTATTGATTATCATCCTAGTTACATGAAGCTAAAACTAAAACATTGACCTGTGTGCGAGGTGAAGACTAGTAAGAAACTTGTTCCAAACAGTTAAGCAACCGATTCTTATAGTTATAGAGGCATATCAACAAAGTTTTGTAACCATAGTCATGGAAGCTGTTAAACCACACGCCTCTGTCAAAATATTCATTATATATATATATCACTCTTCAAAATCCATACCACATTTATATGCATTTATATATTATTATGTCCTTTCTGTCTAGCCGGCTGGGCAGAGTTCATCCTACCCCCTGGTATGGTGAAGGATGGGTCTGTCAAGTACCCTGTACTCTTCTACCCGTGAGTCTGCTTTCATTACCTACTTCTATACTCTCATATGGAACAATTACAAACAAAATAACACAAACGAAGGGATGGGCTTGAACTGGCAGTGAAAGTTGACAGCTGAAAGTTGATATATTTTTTTCATTATAAATATGAGAATATGTAGGTATGGAGACAATCAGGAACCAGTCTAGGTTGTGTGGAAGTCAGTGAGAATGGTTGGAATACAAAGATGGTAATTTAGCAACAACCAACCAACTAGCGACCTATATTAACCTGGCAGTCAGGAGGTGCTTCCCCTGTATGATAGAAAGGAAGTAGCCTTGTCTCAGTGATCATATTGATATTAACATCATTTGTCAATATAACCCATTTAATATGACAAAGGCACTTCAACTTCAGACAGAGAAGCATGTATTAGTATCAAGAAATTTAAATGTCTTTCTGTTTGTGTCGCGATAAATGCTGGTATATTTATTTTTAAATGCCACTTGAAAGTAAAGAGAGAACACCAGCAACAAGTGAAGTAATTGTTGTGCAGGCTTCCAGAAAGGGGTGGATGCAGAAGGTGATCCAGGGGGTCCCCGCCCACACCTCCGCACTTTTGTTTGAGACATATAGTTCACATAGAGAGAAATGGCGCAATGACGTTTTAGAATTTAGGCAATAATGTACAGACCCCTTTTCGGAAATCCGGTATCCGCTCCTGAAAGGGTTCAATTCCTGTAGACGAATCGTATCAACTTACCACTGACTTGTGCAGATAAGAAATCAATAGGCCACAAAAGTTATATGATACTTCTTTGAGACTTCACTTCGACAAATTCACCTAAAGTGGAAATCAAATGGGTATTTTGAGGGAAAAAACACACAATTTCTTAATGTCCATCTCTCCTTCCATATTCCATTGATATAGAAACATGAGTACAAATTCCAGAATATTGCTCACACTATCTTTGTCCCTTAATGGGCTCATAATAAGGAAAAAGCCTTTTAGGGATCTTGTAGCTCAATTTGTAAATCATCATTGAAACCATTGTTTTTCTGACCATATTGTGCGGAATTCCTCCGTTAACATGGTATTTTTTCAATATATCTAGGTATGCAGGCCCCCATGGGCATACACAGGGAAACTACCGCTACAAGGCGTCCTCTGCCCCAGGGGGACTGTGGGATTACTTCTTGGCCAGCTCTCAGAACATCATCGTTGTGAGGCTCAACGGACGTGGCAGCGGTGGCCGAGGGGACGACTATCTGTTCCAGCTCTATAGACAACTTGGCACCAAGGAAATCACAGATCAGATTGATGGAGCAAAGTAAGATTTTATTACAATCATATCCCATAAAATACTATGATAAGAAGCACTGCGGGGGGGGGGGGGGTCTGAGGGTGGCCGTACGACCAATAGCGGATCGTCACATACACATAGGGCGAAGCCCAAGGTTTGTACGGCCGCACAAGGATGTATGTACAGCCAACCGAGGGTGACCCCTAAGGTACTTCTTTATTTTATCACCCGAACACTATTCAAAATATGTCAAACTTACTGAAAAAAGGAATCTACTGTGAGTGTTACGTATGGTGTGGCAATAGGACCTGCATCGCTTAACGGCTGTGCGGGTGTGGAGCTGATAGGGTTCATATCAAATATATCAGGCATTACTAATTATGTATACGCATTTCTATGTTTATCATTCTTTCAATAATAAACTGATGAACCCTTATCTGAATCCTTTCAGGAGCATCCGCGAGAAATTCCCATTTGTTGATGGAGAGCGCATGGCCATTTGGGGTTGGGTAAGTTACTTTACATGAAAACTGATATATAGCTATGATATTAAACTCAGCCCATAATATTGAACACAAATCACTTACTTGCAAATTACTATTCTCTTGCAAAGAGGGGTGGCTACAGACTAAATCTAAGTTTCTCATCAACGCATTATGTACTTGTAAGGTTATTAACTTCTGTATGCAAGTATTATGCCATATTGTCATTTATACTTATAGCACGATATATCTTTTGTTTGATGTTATAGGAAAGTACAATTTTGTTCTTTTTTTTCACAAACATACTTCAAGTTTGTCCAATAATGATATATGATTACATTACGCTTTTCTTATTATCTTCTGAATACAAGTAATATACCATATTATTATCTATAGCACGATATAACTTTTGTTAGATATGAAAGAAAAGTACAATTTTGTTCTTTTTTTTTTAACAAAGATACTTCAAGTTTGTCCAATAATGATATAATATTATGATTATGTTGCGCTATTCTCATTGATCTTCCTGACATTAACGTTGCATGCAAAAGAATTCTCATGTGCTTTAATTTTTCTAAGCATAGTCTCCACTGGTTGGGAAAATATCACATTTGTTTTCCTTCTTTTTGTATCTGCAGTCATACGGTGGCTACACCTCGACCCATGCCCTAGGCCACCCCTCGGACGTATTTAAATGTGCCATTGCTGTGGCCCCAGTGATAAACTACAGGCATTATTGTGAGTATCTCTGAATGAAACTGTTACTCAAGTATTAGGTTCAGTTTCTTATAATATTATATTCTTATCCTTACAATTTACACGAGCGTTTGGAGGACATTGTTTTGAGTCAAATATCTATTTACTCAGCTCTGACCCTTTACTCTTTTTCTGATATTGTTCAAAAAAGTGTTTCATAGTATTCTGTGGCTGTCAAGAGTGTACAATCCAATTTCTTCTATTTCCTCGATTGGTGTCCCGCATGTGATAACAAGCTAAGTCAAAATCTATGGTAATATGTTAAACTAGGACTATATATATTATTTACGTTGTGGCTAGAAAAATATAGAGAAGATTAATAAGAAGGAAACAACGGGTGATTTAGTTTGGGAATATTATTTTTTTATCCCTCCTAATTATATCGACTCTAAAATTAAAGAACTGCTGCGCTGTTGTCTGTGTGGTGGTTGGAATGCGAATGACCAACGGTTTTGGCCTGGTGATTTATATAGTGAGCATAGTGAGCGATGGTTACAGGGGGTCGATGACGTCATGCCTCTCCGAAATAAATAATTTGACATAGGTATCACTATGCAAATTAAATACATTATTTTACACTCAGATGCCGCCTACACAGAGAGGTACATGGACCTGGATACTGAAAGTGACAATGCTGCTGGTTATGACGTAAGGATAACCATTAATACCTAGAAATAAAGCATGTATTCCACTAGCCAATTTTAGATTCAATAACTTGAGATTCGACTAGGAACGTACTTGGGAACTATGCTTGCTACATTTATTATATATATCATGTCTATAAATATAGCTCATTCCTTCCGCCGATTTCCAAACCTTTGGTTAAATAATATGAATATAGTTTAATATATATGATATATTAGACACAACATGCTTGGAAAGAGGAACATCAGTACTTCTCCTATTAGCACTTACATATATGTAAATGTATGTAATATCCATTACGGTATGACAAAATGTTGTATTGTATCAGCATTTATCATGAATACATGTACTAAATCATGTTATATGTTAAGTAACATTGTGGTTTTAAAACTGTCCTGTTGCAGCTGACCGATGCTACAAGAAAAGTTGAGAACTTTAGAAACAAGAAATATATGATCGCCCATGGAACTCTGGATGGTATGTACATGAAAAGCTTGTCATATTTTGCTATATAACATACTCGCATAAGTATTTTATAACAACATAGATTTATTCGTGACTAGATAATAGCAGTTAACCTACATCATTATAATATAATGATGTAGGTTAACTGCTATTATCTCCAACCGTTCCCTAAGTGAATGAAAGTTATGTGTCATAAAGGCTTAAGATTATTAAAGGAACATTAACATAATTGTATTGTTTTCTCTTTGTCAGATAATGTCCACCTTCAGATGGCGATGGAGATGATAAGTGCACTAAGTAAGGCACAGGTACCATTCAAGTCACAGGTAAGATAAATCAGTGACTTGATTAGTTATACCCTAAAGATTATAAATGCTATATTTCTAAAAGAAATTAAAAAGAAATTATGGTAACTTACTGTACATAAAACATTGCATTTCCTTCTTATCTGTCAACAGTGACCTCTCCTCTTGTGGTTACTTTATTGCTTGACTTATTATTTAAGTATTAAATGAATGTGCAGGATTAAATCTAAAGATTTTACAGAACCCTATGTAACATCTGTTGTCAAGGTAAAAGGAGATTATCTTGTCATTGAATAATGCGCATGTTGGTAAGAAATGATTAATGTTATGTCACTCAATGCAATTTCCATCTAGGAATGAAAAAGCAATGTCACAACGTGACAAAAAGAGAAACTCTTCCTCACCCTTTTCAGGTCACTTATCATTCAGAATTTCAATGGTATTATCTATTTCCAGATTTACGTTGACCAGAACCACAGTATCAGGGACTACTACCAGAACCGTCACCTGTTTATGTCTATGACTGACTTCTACCTCAATGAATGCCTTAAGAGACAACCCCCACAGGAGGAATGACGGATCAAAGCTTCATATTTTTCAAATAAAACATAAAAAGAAAGATTTTTTTTCAGTTACAAATGTCTACTTGTTTTATTCAATTAATCTAAATGGAGATTTAGAATTTATAGGGGAGGCATGCGGGGTGGTGGAGTGGTTAGCGTTTTTGTTTAGCCTTGGCTGGGATGGGCTGGCTACTGGACCCCTCATGTCTTCCTGTGCTAACGACTGTGATATCCAAGGCCCCTGGGCCGCCGGTTGTTGTGTGTCTGGCCCTGTCTATGGGACCAGGAACATTAAAGAACACCTACCTCGGTAAAAGTCTAGGGGTATAGGGGTACTTTCTCATAGATTCGATCATTTCATAGACACAAACATCAAAAAGACAGAATTGTCAAAAACCCTTGCTCTCGCCATGATATAACCATAGATATTGGTACATGTTTAAACACCAATAACAACTAACTTTATAGAGGGTCTAATTGAGTGATGTGATTCTGGGTGGATTAGGGGTTGCTTTTGATTATTATTCTATATCAGGATTACAGCCCCCATACCTTCACCATTGTCCTGCCCTCTTATAAAGTAATAGATGAAATATCTGTTATTACCGTGCAGGGCAATTATGCCTTTCTGTGAATACTAATGCCAATTGTTGTGTTGTCAGTCAAAAATTTCAAAATTGTCTGTATTCATTAGATTTTGTTGAATCTTTATGGTTTTTCTGAATTACCCAACTAACCTACATTGGCAGAGCACTCAATATGTTGAAATTATTAACTACGCATCTTGTCATACCCAGAACTCAGCAGGAGGCAGCACCATCCTCACTCTTTATTATGAGGGTCTCGGGGAACTAAAATTTAATGTTTTCCTGTATATTTTAATGTTATGTGTCATCTAATAAAAAATATTCAGAAAGAGTATATGACACTACAAATGTTGCCACATTATGTTCTCTGAGACAAGCATTAAGTTGATATCACTAGAAATTTTAGTTTGGATTTGTGATAATAGATAGCAGCACTGTAGGCCTAAATGTGGATGGTGTCTCAATATCTCAAATAAATCATGCTAAACTGGACCAAAACTAGTTAAAGAAATAGACAACATCTATGGTAGGGAATGCAGACGGAAAGCGAAATATCGGAAACTATTATACTCAGACATTCATCTGAAAATAAAGGGCATTTCTATTTTGTATGAGCTCCCACAGCTGACCAACATTATATACCCTGTGCCTTCTCGACACACTGGGACCTATAACCAAAACTAATCAAATAACAAGGGCGTTTCTACTTCTCGGTGTAGCTCGCTAATTTAGAAATTAAGGTGATGAGATGATACCATCG
The DNA here is from genome assembly GCA_936440205.1 of Lepidonotus clava. NCBI lineage: Eukaryota > Metazoa > Annelida > Polychaeta > Phyllodocida > Polynoidae > Lepidonotus > Lepidonotus clava. The sequence goes on from OW387138.1 coordinate 16,990,318, forward strand.
CACTAAAGTGAATTCCACTAAAATTCCACTCCAAAGGTTTTAACATCTCGGTCCTCTCCTTCATATCCTCCCCACCTGACTCCGTTAAAGCACAGTCGGAGAGAGATAAAGAAGAAAGACGATGGATGCAACGCTTATCATCCGTTGTCCCACTGGGTCTCAATTTAATGGATTAATTCCAGGAAAATACCATATGGTCTCACTCCGTTCAAAATGAATTCCACCATTACGATGTAATGATGTATAAGAGTTCATAATCTAAAGATTCAACATTGAAAATAAACACACATTTCTCCCTAGGTCAATAGGAAATGCATCAAAGTACTGTAACTTAAATTCAATCTAATGGCGCTAAATTAGTTCAAATTGAAGGGGATTAACGCTTCTGCACATATTCATGAGACTTGTAGTGATATTCTTTTTATTCTTCACTATTTTGTTGTAGGGCCTACCTGCCCAATTCTTTGCTCCAAGTTTGATTGGCCTCTTTCTTTCACTAATTATTGATTGGACAAGTTTACTCCCGGATCTTTATTTCTTGATACGATTGATAAGATGATTATCTTCCCTATTGAGTGGTGCTGAAGTCAATAGCTTATCTATCTCCGTTCAGGGGTCTTGGGACTCAAAATAAATACTATTGTCTACTTTGCACACTTAAATAATGTAAGGCATATCGAAGAGTATTATCTCACTCACCTTTTCTTCTTTTATACTGGTTGTCTCGAATTTTGCGTTCAGCTCCTTGAAAAGATACTGTTTAGGATCAGCCATATTGTTAGAACATCCCTTGAGGAAAATGATAACCAAATGTATGCATTGTTTTAAAGAAAGTTGTCAAGGAAAAGACCTATCCTATACTGGTTATATTCCAGGGCTGGACAGGGGTTGGACAAAATAATTGTTTAAGCCTTCTTGGTCTCCAAGACATTGGGTTACTAAGCAAGACTAATGTTTTTCTATATCTGCAAGTACTACTTAAACTTTATGATTTCTAAAATGTCACCAATTGACAAATTTGTAGGTTTGTCATTCAAGCAAAATAGGGTTGGTCATTATAGGCTGGGCTGCCAGGCTTTAACATTGTTTCCTAGGGGGAAAAGGCCAAAACATAAAGCTGAATTTTACAAGCTTTAGGAGCAATCTAGCAACAACATTTCTTTGGTTCATTTTGCATCAACCAACTGTCTTCAGTTTCATAAGTACAGAGGCAAAATATATTCAGAGGCAATATTAGAGGCAAATATTTCATGGTAAATGTTAATATTGGTGTAAAGTTGGATGGGATATTAAGAACACTCATATCCCATAATAATCATGATCTAAAGCAGTGGACTGTCATACGTGAATCACCCCCATGGTATATTATGATAATGTGACTTCAAGTGCTGAATAAGGTCAGATCAGCCTAAGGTACAAAAATAGATAACGGACCAGGATGCTCATTTTCAATCCACTTGTCTTATCATGATGTATTGATCTTAACTGTCTGGGACATTTAAGTATATAATAGGCCTAGTTAGACCTAGCCGTCAAAGACAGTAGCAGGCGAGCTTAGGCTCAGTAGGACTGTCTTTTATTTTATCATAATTCTCTAGGACCACCCAAGGTAGGCAGGTAATAATCTAGTTGCTTCATATATTCTAGTAGTTTAAAGACTTTCCCAAACGGATTCCACTAGATAGACATCTGCTTTAATATTCTCATGCAAATATGACATTTCTTGGATGTCAACTTCCCACTTTATCCATAAATAATTTTGAAACTCAAAGGAAACAATTGTTTATGTATGCAACAGCTTTGCAATTTTAACAATACCACAGTGCATATTCTGCCAAAAGTAAGTTTTAAAAAGAGTCTTCCACTTGTCTACATAGCTATTCTGTCTTGACGATTAGTTTTTTAGTATTTTCGAATGAACAAGGTAGACATTTATTGTGTATAACAATTGTAAATTCATTCAATGACAAGACGTTTCGTAAGTCACTTTAAAAAGTAATCAGATTTGTCATCCTAAGACTTTGCTCTGAGGGAAAACCAAATAATAATTAGTAAATTTACACATACTCCAATAATCTGCTTTCACAAATGCTTATACATTCAGTTGTCCAATACTGTATTTTGATGATTTTGTTATGGGTTTTCCCCTAAAAATTAGTTTTTAGGGGAAATTAATTTAATTAATTTAATTTAAAATTAATGTCTTCATGTTTTTAGAATGACTCAGATCTCCATCATCAGTTCTGCCAAGCCTCAGGCTTGTCCTGAGGCACAACGCCATCCTCCCAGCAGGCACTATGACCACCCAAACCAGCCCTGTCTGACCATTCTCATGCTCACAGCCTGTGTGGTGATGATAGCTACGTGTATTGGAGCAGCCATAATCTTTCCCAGAATATTACAGCCTGGAGCATGCCACCCTCCAGTGGTTGACCCAATCCCACCTCGCCCTGTAACACCCTCACAGAGCACACCTTCTTCAAGAAAATCAAGTCTAGCAAGCGCTGAAAAAGTCTGGGATGCATATGCTGGGAATTTCCCAATTGATAAGCAGCCAGGTAAAATAGGTGTTTTCTGACAGAGGAATCTGATTTATTTCTAATATGACATATTTGCCAATTGTTTCAGGTCGAACAATTTAAAAAATCTTAGACCAAATGGTCTGAGTGTTTAGAATGAAAGAACTGGTGATAATTTGTACTTTTGTTTAAAATAATGTAATTATTCCCAATAGGTCTATCAAACAGTATAATGTATTTTAGAACTGATAGATTTATAACTGCTTGTATTCATAGAATACAGGTCATTGCCAAATTTGTAGTAAAAAAGAGTGTAGATGCCACCTTCTCATTATCATCCTTAATGCCCTGAGCCATTGAATTACTATGAAAAAAGCCCAAGTTTAATATTTTGAGATATATTTATTTATATCAATATTGTGCTGTTTCTTGTATGACCTGCAACCAATATATGTATAAACGGGAATTGAAACCTTAACCAATTCTGAGCTGATTACAGATGAGGAAGAGGATGAGAAATTACCATTTGGCTTTGAGGATATGTACAATGCCAGCTTTGTAGCAAAATCACCACAAGGACAGTGGATTGGGGGTAAGTCAATAATCTTGAGTGTATTGTTACACTTTGTTAGCATAACCATCTATATCAAAGATGGTCCCTATTCAGCATATTTGAATATCAATATTTAGTGTTACAGAGATGTTTATCGCATCACAAAGTTTCAGACACAAGGCTTTTCTTGATATGTCAATATACCTCCGACCATTCCAGTCAAATATTATCAGACGTCAATGACAAGCATCTGAAATACTATCTAATTGGATGTTCATGGGAAACTACTTATAAAAGCTAAGAGAAAGATATGCTAAATTTATGTTCCATGGTGCCTTTATTTCACCAAATCTAGTAGCTATCAACCCTCATCTTCAATGCATTTTAAGTAATCATAATGTTGCCCCTAATAACTCAATTCCCTGAAACCTATGGAGAAAGGTATGACTACAAAATGTTATTTACATTTACCTATTGATGATTATATCTATAAGGTACTAATTTTCCATACTTACCTCCATGATATGTGAGCAAATCTCACAAAATAATTTATCCTTTTTATCATTTTCAGGCCATGAAGTTACCTATCTCAATGCTAAACAAGATTTAATTCTTCATAATGTTGATACTGATACAAAGGAGACTATTATGACCAGTGATGATTATGTAAGTTATACATGGTTTATGTCTGTTTAAGGGTTGGTTGCTATCAAAAGAACCTGTTGAGGGAAAACAAAAAGTGGTGTTTAAAAATACCCTTCCATCACCCATTTCTAATTGCGTTTTATTTGTAGTCATGGTCTTGGCAAATGAAATTATAAGTTGCAATAAGAATGTCCAATTTTAGAGATATTCATGATGAATTATTCATTTTTTCTGCATAGAATATGATAAAATTGATAGATATGTACTGACTACCATATTCTTCTCTTCGATGATCCCAAATTATTATTTTTCTTTTGCAGACTAAATACAACCCTGACCTTTACACTATCTCTCCAGACAGAGATTATGTGCTCATAACCTACGAACTTGTGACAGTAAGAAAATATCTTGCAGAGAAATTCCATCTTTGTTTCAATATTCCTATATCATTAGTTTTGTCTTTTTGTAACCAGCTTTCCAGGATATACACCTTAATGACTTTCTAAGATATGATTTGTATATTTCAGGTGCTTCAAGATCCTTTTACCTCTGCAAAGCATAAGGTTTTTGTCAGAAAAACTGGGTAATTCTTTATTTTGTGTGCTTTTTTTGTAATCCAAGATTTTGTGATCAGTAATCTAATCTTGGTAGTAGTTTACACCTAATAATCTTGTGTTCCAGTTTATTTCATCATATCTTTAATACTTGTATTGACAGACAATAATCTCTTTATTCTAGGTAATGATTATATGTGCCCTTCCAGTTACTGTGCTACATAGGTTATGAGCGAAAAGAAAGTATGACATAAAAAGTGTTCTTTTCTTTAATAAACTATTGATATGTATAGCTCTCACACAATATATATCAAGATGGAAGAGCTGAATGAATGTAAATAAAGAATGTGTGTCTGCAACAGGAAATTAACATTTTTCATATTTTCCCGTTTGACAACATCAGAGAGTTTCTGAGCTTCCCAAATGATGACAAGATGAAAGATCAAATTGTGATGTACACTGGATGGACCCCATCTGGTAGTGGTTTGGTTAGAACACTTCATTGCCCTTTCCACTGACTTGAACATTATTCATATGACCTATCTAAAAGTGTTCAACCATTTAAGGGATCAGATCCACAATAATCTATTTCAAAGAAATGTGTTCATTATATAACTTTTTACATGTTGATAATATGAAAATAATGTAGATTTATGAAAGGTTCTCTGTGAATGGTGACTTATGTAGAACATTAATTTTGATACATCACTGTATAAAGTTGAAAAGAATAGATTTTGGTTTTCAAAGAGCTAAATCTTCATTATCTTGCCAAAATAATTTTCTAAATTATAAATAGGATAATTTGTCACATTTCAATGATAAACATTAACCCTGAGTACATTTTACTTTTGAATCATTTAGGTCTTTGTGTTTGATGATGACATGTACTACCAGAAAGACCCGACTTCCAAACCAGAAAGACTGACAATGAGTGGGGCAACCCACAAAATCAGGAACGGACTCTCTTTCTGGAACTACTATGGTATGTTTCCTTTCCCATCCATTAGCCAACTTTAAGCAGTCGACGATTGCCTTGTTATCAGGTTGGGGATACCACTGAAAAACGGGACGTCCTGGGATAACAGGCAATTATGAAAAAGTGTAATTTCTAATTATTTTAGATGAAATTATACGTGAATATTACACAAGACAAACATGATAAAATACTTCTACAGATGCAAACTGCAAAAATTATGAAATTCTGCATTTAACATGAATTTAATGACACTTTCCATGTTGACAAATATATAAATAGTAATATCACAATTAATATGTTTACATAAATAAAAATGCTCAGAAAATGAGGAGGTTGCTAAATTAAAAAATTATTTGTAATGAAAGAACACATCTTTTGCTTCAAAATGATCATTGCATTTTCAAATTCTATCGTTGCATTTTTTTCTATTGATTTTAATTTTCTAAAAGTTACAAAATCATACCAAGAAAACAGCCCATCCTGAAATAACAGGACGGTTTCATGATCCGTTATTACAGGACGTCCCGTTTTTTCAGGCAGACTTTTTAAAACCATTTAAACCAGTATTGTAATGATGGGATTCAATTTTAATTTGACCAAATAATTGTTTGTAGTTTAGGGTAATATTTAAAAATTGAAAAATTTATAATGGAATGTTTTGAAGTGATTTAAAGGGTTTCGTCCTGAAAAAAACGGGACGTCCCGTTTTTCCCGTCGTAGCCCCAACCTGGTATACCTCATTTGAAAAATTATATATGGAAGCAACTTGGAAGTCAGGATGTCAGATTTATGACACCATAACTCTTTAAATAGTTATGATTTGCCATTTCCATGGTTTCCAAATTTCCATCGATGATGGCACCCCTATGACAGTCCATGCAAGCCATAACTACATAATCTCTTTTAGAAACAGAGGCAGATGTATTTTCTGTAACCAATTGCACAGACTGTCAAAGGGAGCAACATTGTGGTGATGTGTATGGCAATGCATCACAAAATTCTTTGTTTCCTACATGGTTGTTGTCCTAAGTATTTGATGATTTGAAGTTAAATTTGTTGTTATATTCAATAAATATCTATTGTTAGCTTTAAAGGCTTTTGGATCTTTCAGAAATCAAAACAAATCAAAAATAATATGCTCATTGAGAGATGTCTCTGAAAGATACTGGACAATTTTGCAAAAGAAAATTCATATTGTAGATATTAAATAAATTCTATAATGTCTCATTTTAATTCTATAACTTAATATCTTTAAACAATAATTGTTTCCATAGGTGTCGGTCAGGCTGTTCCGGCTATATGGTGGTCCCCTGATATGACCATGTTAGCATATGGGGAGTTTGACTCCACTGAGGTAACTCTTTCTGAACACCCAATATACATGCAGCGTGTGTATCCAGCTATGTTCAGACAGGTCTACTTAAAGGTGAGAAAGTCTATGAAAAATGGATTGTATTATACATGAGATTCTGAAGGGAATAATTGAGTTATTATGATGATATCGATGGTAGGAAAATCCCTGGGACTTAAGGAATGCTATGGTATTTTCCATAAACTTCTAACTCCCTAAATGTTTATAGAGCCTTCATTTCATTGTGTTCTGTTTTGCTAGGCTGGTGATGCTGCTCACTTCTCATATTCCAAGTTGCATCTCATTAACATGACAGACCCAAACAGAGGAAGGAAAACTTTTGCACCACCTGAAGAATTTCAAGACAAGTAAGGTTTTTTCCTTTTTAACTCATCAGTACTTGAGTACCGATCTAACAATGAATTAAAATCAACAATAATATTGTTATCAGTTAGAATTCAGGAATTTGAATTTAATTCATATTTACATGGTTATGATCACCAAAAGGTGATCACCAAAAGGTTAAAATGCAACCATCTCTGCACAAGGGGAAAATACCTCTATGATAAGAATAAGTGTATTCTCAGAGGGAAAGATAAACACTATTATTCCCTTAATGTTTTGGTAGTATTTTGCAATTGTTGTATGGGCCTAGTTTAACACCGCCAAAGACGTTTTATAATTAAAAGGTATTTGAACGTTAACTAAGGTATATCTTGAAAATATATTTTTCCGTTATAGTAATATTATTATTTGTTATTGCTGTTTGGTGTGAGAAAGCATTTATATATTGGTTTTAAATAAATGTGAATTTTCTGTTCAAAAGGCAACATTATTTTACTAATCTGGTGTGGAAGGACACAACGACCTGTGCTGTTGTATGGACAGACCGTATCCAGAAGAGAGGAATCATTAATATATGTGACACAACTACAATGCAGTGCAAAACGGTGAGAGAAATGTATTCTAAAAGATTTTGCAAGATAATCCAGTAAAAGACCAAAAGTAATTTAGAATACCTAAGACTTTGATGATAGTCTGATAAGATTTCACAGTTATGCATTCGGGCAAGGGCAATTTGAAAGAGATTACAACAACCTTTAAAAGACAACCTGATGTACTTCGGATACACATCATGGACAATTAAAACCTAAATGATGATTTCTTAGAAATACTCCTAATGTTATTGGGAACTAATTCCACCCCTATTTCCTCCAATAACATAGCAAAGAGAAACTTAAAACAAGTATTTTTTTCTAGAATCATGATGTGACTGTGAAAAATGGATGGCTTGTGGTAAGTTTATACACACTTTGCACTCCTTTATAATAAGAATGACTTTTGAGGTTCAGGATTTCGAGGGGCGGGGGAATTTTGCTATAGCACGCCCCCCCTTTTTTTTTTCAAAATCCTGGATCTGCCCCTGCTAATAGTTGTTCTTGCAACAATCAAGTTTTGGAAAGAACGAGTATGCATTTACCAAAAGAAATCAGATCACTATCTACTGATTGTTCAATTAGCATTAAAGCACAATCATTCATACAAAAATAACTCAGGTTCATTCCCTAGTATGTTAGGCAAGTTAAGACATACCATTTGTTTGTTTTATTTGATTCTGGGGTTAGGAAATCAGCAAAATTTTAATTTTGTGAAATTCCGTTGCCATGGAAACAGCACTATCTTTCTCAGCATGAAAAGATTCTTAATTGCATTTTTTCCCAATGGAAAATTAGATCCAATTATCCTTTTCCATGACTATCAGAGATTTATTAGTGAAAGATCATGCATTTCTCTAAAAATTTGATTAACTTAGTATATTCTGGGTTTACATCTGATATAATTCAGATACTTGAAGAAATCTGTGTTTAACCTGTATAATTATTATTCTCTGACAGACGCAGCTAATGCAGTTTATTGACGATGGGTCACACTACTTAACTATTATGCCAAAGAAGTTGGAGCAGGGTGGTCGTTACAAGCAGGTAGTACTGGTGTCATCAGAGGTAAGTAGGCTATATGTTTTTCATATACTGATATTGATTTTGATGGAAATGAAATAAAGAACACCTTGATCATATTCACTGTTAGGCCCTTCCAGGGGAATATTCACTAACCAATACACTCTTGATGGGTGTTCTCATGGCAAATATTATAGGCCATATTCCACTATGCGGTGGGGTGCCATTTGCAGTGAGCTAATCTGCGACTGCAAGCACTTTGTGTGACAGAAACGAACATGTTTGTTTCTGACACCACAAGCACTCTATAGAAAACCTACATAAATTAATTTGCGGTGGTACTTGCATTGACCCAATGCAAGTAACAACACGAGTGAATCCCTATATTCCACCTTGCGGTGCCCAGTTTTATTAGCGGTGGGATCAAACAACGCAAGTTAATTGCCCATCACAAGCAAAACGTTGTATTGTGGAATATGGCCTTAAGGGGCACTCTGATGTTCTTACTCATTTCAGGACGGTTCTTTGACCTACCTTACTGAAGACAGCAAGGAGGTATTTTTCATCAACGCTTATGACAGCATCAACCATCTTGTGTAAGTTATTTTTATAGACAATCAGTTATGTAACATGCTGATAGGGTTATTAAAAATGCCTAGAGAACCACTACCTGTTGTGTGCAGGGCCATGTCTATGGGACCCTGCACATTAATGAACACCTGCCTCAGATAAAGTGTAGGGTAGGTGTGAACTGAGAAGCAAGTGAGTTGAGTATTCATATATTTAACTTTTCATCAACTGATAAAGTGAACCAAGGTTGATAATGTTTTGTTTGAGGTTATTTTCTGTTCTAAATGGAGTTGTGTTTATTGTAAGTAGTTTTAGATGTTAACATGGAACCAGTTAATTTTGTTTTTGTTAAAGTCCAATATTCCCCATATGTGCCTACCGATCTCTGTTTCAAATACATACCATTCTTTATTTTAGGTACTATACTGGTACAAATGGACTTCAACTAGGACAACATGTCTTCAGGTATACTAATTAATCTTTGTTGTTTTGCATCCTATAGACGTTGTGCAGATGACGTCACAAGGGCCAGAAAGGGAGTAGGCGCCATCTTGGTGATCAATTCAGAATTCCGATATTTCACATATTACCTAGACACTTGTTTTGGTTTAATGTATCTAAAGTTATCATATGATGCCATAATGAACAACTTTTATTATCTAAAATTCGTAACTTTTAGATGTATGTAATAGCCACGAGGTCATGAGGAGCACATGGTGATCACCAAAAAGTGGTCACGTGACCACGTCTGCACAAGGTCTGTAGTCTTTAAGAAAACTTTTAGGGTTACCTTTAGCATCATAAGAATAAAGGCATTTGATGCTTTTAGCTACGATTTGCAAATTATTAGCAAACTATTATAAATTAGCCATATAAAAACACTTTTGGACAATCAAGGTGCCTTCCATCTTATATACACGAGTCTCACATCTGGTGACTGTTGGAGGAATTACTGTGTTGAGAACGGATGAAAGAACAGGTGGACTCTTAGGAGAAAGCTTACTCTCCATCAATTGGACTTGTGACTCTAGGAATATTAACCATCATTGCACTGGCTCTGTATGCATACAAGTGATCCACCGAATAAACCTGACTTACAGCCAAGCGTTGTTCGCGTTGTGGAAATGAGCACCCATTTCGTGAACTTACCTACCACCTGACTAGCATATACGAAAGCGAGTAACAAAGGCAAAAACGTTAAACATCATAAACAGTTCCCCATTTATTAATCAACCATAAACAACAAATAGCGTTCAGTATATTGTCAAGCAATTAGTCAAAAGCAACATCATTTAGGTACAAATCACCCTAGTGTAGTAAATAATGGGCTTTAAGAATAAGCCATCCTTGTCTCCTAGAGTTGGCGTTACTGAAATAAGCAAGAATCATATTTTATTATATGCCCAAGTATTGCTGAAACATTACTATTTCTTAAATTGTATCAATCAAAAGATTTACAGGTTTGCCAGCCGATCAAAATGTCGTATTTCAGGGAGAAATAGGGTAAGATATGCATTATAGGTTAGGCCGACAGGCTTTAACATTGGTTCCTATTGAAAAAGCTGATAATTATATTAGGCTACATTTTGCAGATTTTAGGAGCAATCTGTCAACCAAATTGCTTTGGCTAATTTTGTATTATGCAATTGTCTGTAGGGAATAAAACAAAGGTAATTTTGAAAACATTTCATGGCAAACTTAGGTAAACTATTTAACTGTTAGTTGTAGACTGGGATGGGTTTATTAATTGAAGGTCCCCCACACCTTAACCTACCATACATAATTTACATGAGACCTTTTAACTTCTACAATTTACATTCAATTTAATTCAATATTACAAGATGTTTTACATTGCAGGGTTGGTACTTCAAAAGCAGACCCTGCTCTTCAAGCTGTGAAATGTCTGACCTGTGATGAGGGTGCTGACTGTGGGTATGCTAGCGCAACCTTCAGCTGGACCACAAAGTATTACTTGCTCAGCTGCCAGGGGCCTGAGATCCCCTCCTACCATCTGCGATGGACCAATGACACCTCCAAGAGTAAAGCTTGTATTCCACATACCAAATCAGATGCTTGCAATTTTGTATTTGATTGATTTTGTCCAGAGTATTGCATACAACCATATATCCTATACAGAATACAAAAGAGACTTGTAAAACCTTTCTAGTGATATAATATGTCTATAATTTTAATTCCCACTGCTGCCCTTTTAAAATTGGGAGCAACACCAGCATGTTGGGTACAGGCTTAGATGTTTTATCAACCAGTAGCTACATCTAAAAAGTCTTCTATGGTTTTATAACAAGCAATAATGTGGTTTTACAACAATAATATTAAGGATGAAAAATAACATGAGATGAATGGGTCATGGTCTTAGTGGGAGGAACCAGATTTCATTGCAAACATCAAAGAAGGTGTAATAAAAGCTCTATGGTCTTCCTTCATCTTATGAAATATTAAACTAAAATCTAATTACATGAGTTTCTATATTATCCTTTTCAGGTTATACCATTATGGACAATGCTGATATCAAGAATACTCTTGCAACAAGGAAACTGCCAAAGACTGAATACCATAAGATCAATATCGGTGATGGCTACAGTAAGTTAAACATTTAGAAAATGCATTACCAAAATGTCAATGTTAGTTTCATTTATGTAAAATGGAATGTGTATTTTTCTGTACCTGCTTAATCAAACAAGGTATGTAATTGTGCAATGTTTTCTTTTTCACTTAACAGAAGGTATAAGAGAAATTAAGCCTCATTCTAATTTCCTTAAGCTCCACCACTGGGCTGATGTGGCATGTGAAAAAAAACCTATTATACCAAAAGCATCTGACAGATGTTTGGCTGATTATTATCAAAATGTGTATTTTTCAATACTTCACATTGATAAGTGATTGGTCAAAAACACAATCGGTAAAGTACAAATTGGCCTAGTAGGTATAGGGCTTTATATTAAGAGTTTCACTATAAATACTAATCTTATAACTTAATACTTTAGCCAAGATTCCTTTCTACTCATTTGTTTTTCCAAGTTTAACTTTTGAGCAGATACTGCCTTACAAATCTTTGTTATGTAGGTGGCTGGGCAGAGTTTACTACACCACCAGACATGGTGAAAGATGGTACAGTGAAGTATCCTGTCCTTTTCTACCCGTGAGTATGATTTATGATGAGGCAAACAATGATAATCATCAACTAATGTCATGTGATTACACAATGGAACCTCATAAAAAGGTTCAGCAAGTTCTTAAGGCTTGGTTGCATAGAACTGATGAGTTAAGATTATGAAAAATATTGAAACCATAAAGGCATTCAAATATTATGATAAATTGGCATGTCATTCTTCAGGAAAGTCTCAGTAAATATAGATTTTACTTTTGTTTTTGCAATCAATATATGTCAGGGTTCCCTCATCTTTCAGAAGTATTACAAATAATTGGTAAAGATATCCATATATATGTGCTGATGTTACTGATAGAATTCTATGTCACATTCTTATTTTTCTTCCCATAGCAATTCTTTAATAAGTATATTCAAGTTTCAAATCTCAAAAAACAATTCATTTTGTAGATAAGTACCTTCATATTTTCTCAGTTTTATAAACAGACTATTCATGTGTTGTTGTGGTGGATTTGAATTATATTTGCAGTTTGTCGTATTTGTTAGATAGTTATAGAGTTAATCTAGGAAATGATAAGGTGATTAAGTGAGGTGAGAAATCACTACTAAATCCTCCTAATACATTAACTCTAAAGTTTAAAATTCCACTACTCAAGCTGATGGGCAACTGAAATTTAACCATTGTTGCCACAAGTTATATAGTCAGGCATCAACACAATATTATGTATTTTACAGATATGCAGGACCCCATGGTCATACACAGGCAAACTATCGCTACAAGGGTTACTCTGTCGCAGGAGGATTGTGGGATTACCACCTTGCCACCACTCACAATGTTATCATTGTCAGGCTCAATGGACGTGGAAGTGGTGGCCGTGGAGATGACTTTTTGTTTGAGTTATACAGACGTCTTGGTACTGTAGAGATCACAGACCAGATAGATGGAGCAAAGTAAGATATTATTCCATCCAACTTTATTCATAGATAATAAGCCTTTCTAAAAATACTCATCTTTGTAAATAGAATAGCAAACATTCATAAAGTGTGAATTTGAATCATAACTAAGATAGAAATATAAGCAGGAATAAAATCATGATAATTGCCATTAGCATTTTCTTATTATGTTATGAGTTTAATTTCCCATTATACAGAAGTATCATTCGGACATTCCCATATATTGATGCCGATCACTTCGCAGTCTGGGGTTGGGTAAGAAACAAAATGTTGATACAATTTTTGAGATTTATAAGAAAAGGCATTATCAACAATGTAATTATTGCAGCTTGTAACTAAAAAGCATAAGTGCTGATGTGAGAAATATGTACTTTAACTCTATTTGCATCCCATGAAGATAAGATTCTCAACATGAGAGTGTTTTGAAATAATGACAACTTCTTTACAAAGTAATAGTAATGATCAATCTAAGATCATTAAGAAATTCTGTGCTGCAAAAATGTTTCAGCTTTGATAATATTCCACAATCAGTTGTATCAGTTTATGAAAAACAATAATTATGTCTTGCAGTCATATGGTGGCTTCACAACTGCCCATATCATGGGTCATCCTTCCGATGTTTTTAAATGTGGTATTTCTGTAGCACCTGTTACCAATTTCCGACATTACTGTAAGCATTGCATTATTTAGTATCCAGTCTCTTATATGTTTTAGTGGTTTACTAATTTATTGTCATTTCATCTTGTGTGTCCCATTCAAAGTTCTATTCAGATGAATGTATATATATGTATCATGACTAAGATCATACAGACTCAAAAGAATCCTGATCAATGCTATTACAGGCTAAAACTAGATGATTCACTATTGACCCTAAGTTTGATAAAACAACTCAATCACAAGTTTAAATTCATCATCAACTATTGTGTAGATTCTCTAACTTATTTTAGACTCAAAAGTACTGTAGTTTATAACGGTATAAGTGGATGGGTATTTTATTTTAGATGCTGCATATACAGAAAAATTTATGGATCTTGATACACCTGAGGACAATGCAAAAGGCTATGATGTGAGTTGTTTTGGGTTTCTTTTCAACAACGATCTAGCTAGCTAACCTGAAAATACAGAAAAAAACACAGAACCATGTGTCATATTTATTGCTCATTTATTTGAGACAATACAATGTTGAGCAATGATCCTACACTAGAAGATGTTAAATATCAACCTGGTGATCCATTGAAAATAGATGAAAGTTTCAAGAACAATGACATTTTTTGAAATCTTAAATAGGATCCTTAATTACAGATGACTGATGTTATTAGAAAGGTGGACAACTTCAGGAACAAAAAGTTCATGATGAATCATGGAACCATTGATGGTAGGTTTTGAAATAATGTTATTATCAGTATGATTCAAACATTTATTCATTTCTGTGGGACATGTGCTTAGGATCTTTTCATTCCCAGTCTGGTCTCAATATAATCCTGCATACAAATGTAAATGTGTTTCTAACACTATGTAAATCCTATATAGACGGGCCAAGTATAGTTTCAATAGAACCTGAAAAAGCAAATTCAAATGCACATTCCATATAGATAAGCAGATGACATTGCATCTCTTATAGTATTAAAGTAGTTTAATCCAGTATCCTTCAAAATCTAAAACATTTTGACCATTAACTTATGAAAATGCCACCACAACCTCAAGAACATATAGTTGACAGTCATTTTTATTTAGAATTAACAAAAATTATATTGTAAAGAGATCTATAGATAGATTTGCAATGAATGTACAGGAGAAGAATATACAGGATCTTTGTCTTAAAATATCTGTCTCCATTACTGACAATTTAGATGGACAAAAACAGATTCCATTTATCACTTTTTCAGATAATGTGCATCTCCAACATGCTATTGAGCTGATGAATGCACTCTCCAAGCATGGGATACTCTTTAGGTCCCAGGTAAATAAATGCAACTTGTAATGTATATTCTCACAATTCAATGGATCATTACATTAACCTGAAATAAAGAACTAAAAGTAGTCAATGTCAAATACCTTTACATTAACCTGAAGTGCTAATGACTGTTTTCGGATAGCTGTCTGAAAAGACAGCTGTCTCAGAACTAGTTCACTTTTCTATATAATATTATAAACTATATTACATAATTATTTTGTTGAACACTACAATGTTAAATTAATGAAAGATCTTATAAATCATATTGTAGATGATATTTAAAGAAAATTTGAAAAGAATGAAAAGAAAAAGTAGATGCATAGATCATGTTTCTCTCTGAGAGCCAATTGTGATGTAGTAGCGTAAGTTATGTCTGGCGAATAAGAAGAATACTGGGGTAACCCAATCTTATGCCTGGGTAAATAAATCTGTTTTAAAAAAAAAATTAATTCAGAAATCACATTTTCTTAAGATAACTTTTTGAGTGGTCTTGTTACATCTAAGCATGATTCTTTCCTCAGCTGTACGTCGATCAGAATCACTCCATTCGAGAATACAAGATGAACCGACACATGTTTCTTTCTATGACTGACTTCTACGTCAGGGAATGTCTAGGACGCTCACCCTAAAATGGCATTTTAATCAACCACAAGGGATTTTTTTATGTAAAAATCAAAGTAAATAACGACAAACCAAATCCATTTTGTGAGAATTGACACTCCATGGGAAATCCAAGCTTATTGCAGGTATAGATAAGTTTGGATTTGCCACGGAGTGTTGCTAATTAGATATCTTTGCATAACCAGAGTGGTGATGAGTGAGCTACTTGTTCTATACAGTGTCACACTATAAACAAATGTCCACAAAATATCAATATTACTGATGCTACATACCTTCTTCACCGTTACTTCAGCAGAGATTCCATGGTGTGGTAAAATAATGAACAATAGTAATTCCTAAAATTGAGAGAAATAAAAAATCCCCCAATCTCAATTCATCAACAACTTTTGAAAATGTAATTGAACTGTATAATCCTGTTACAAGATGTATGTTGAGAAAAACATTGAGAGATTCAATAAAATTCAGTTATTCCCATTTGAAGTGTATTCCTTTCATCAACCACGTTCTATTCCCAGTTTATGTTAAGATCTAATGTCTATGATTTGGTCTAATAGGATGGGCACCCATATATAGAAGAAGGGAAACAAAGGCAAATTATATCTGGCATAATAATGTAAGGCATGCATAGCACAACACCAAAATGATTTTCAACAAAAAATGAAGTATATCATCAAGGCCTTCAGTTTTGTTTCTTCTGCATAAGAGTGAGTAACCAGTTCTAAAGCTATAGCCAATAATTACCCTTCTACTAAATCCTTGCTGCTTCTATAGCACATACAGGCCTGTTCATAAATAATATAGACCTACATGACGGAACTAGAGAAACCAGCATTATCTGGAGTTCCAAGGGATGCTATTCGGTATTTTTAAACCAAGCAGTTTCAAGTTACCCCAAATTCAGTTGATTCCAACCCCATATTAAGAATGTTCCAACCAAGTGAAGGGGATTATATGCATGGTTTAATTTAGGTTCCAGAAGATGATAAGTTTCAAGCCATGCGGCATAGTGGTTAAGAAGCTTTGACCACAGGCCCGTACCCAGGGCACCAGTGATAATTAGTTCCACCAAGGTAGGAATATTCTCATTCTTCAAAATTCTTTATAGTAAGAAATTAGAGGGAAAGTTCCAAAAACCTTTGCAATGCCACCTTATAATATACTAATTTATCAATTCAGCAGCCAAGAACCCAAATCTGGCCAATGCCAGCTATAGGTAGTTCCCCAAATCTGGCCTAACCCACTGAGAAAAATAGCAGAAGTTTCCAAACAGAACATTCTAGATAATAATCAACCCACCAGGATAATTATATATATATTCAGTATACCAAGGAAAATCTGATCTAATGTCGCAAATTGAAATATTGCTTGATGCATAGTTTTATGCTCTGCTCCCTTTCATACTATAGAACTGTACGTGGAAATTTTTAAGTATTTTCACAATATTACTTCCCCCAAAACATAGAAGAGTTCCACTTTGTTGAACTCACCACCACCCCACAGCCAACTCTGGGTACGGCCCTGTGACCACCAACAGTTGTAAGCACCCTAGAGATCAGTTAGTTATCTGTATTAGCCAGTGTGACATTCCCCTCATTCCCATCAGACAGTGACTCCCATTGACTTCCCTAAAGGTTATATTCCACGATGCGTTGGGGAGTGCATGGAACGCAAGTGCTACTGAACGCATTTTACTTGCATTCATACTTGCATTCATGGAATGCAAGTACAGCGCATCGTGGAATATACTTTGCGCTTCACCTCGGTTGCATTAATAAAATTGCCTCAGTGAAAGTCTCACTTGCGGTGTGGTGATGCAAGCATCTGGAATGTATCGAGGAATATAGCCTTTAGTTCCAAAAACCTAAATATATTACAAATTCATTACATACCTGCCGGTTTTCCATATGTACACAGTGATGTCCTTAAATGTGTTGTTTATGATACAAGGGTGGAGAAGTACTTCCATAGTGATTCTGTAATATTTTGTAAAATTTATATGTAAAACACACAGGTAACATTTAGACTAGGAGACCTCATGAAACTTATTACATGCCACCGTAAAAGGGCCTTTATTTCTCAAAAATACATCAGTTAATGATGCGAGATTACACTTTTGTAACAATTCTTTAAAGAGCCTGTGGTCCGTCACATAACCAAACTCTTGCAACAACAAGAGCACAGCGAGGGTTTTGATATGAGTCTTGCTGATATGGTGACAAAACCCTCGCTGTTACGAAACTTTAACAGCAATTTTCACCCATTTATGATAATTTCCCAGTGGCCCATTGCACAATAGAATTTCGTTACTAAGATAAAACAACGAAAGCATAACGAACATTTGCTTAGTAACGAAAAGTTTCGTTATAATGAAAATACGATATCTCGGGATCTAATGAATGAAATTAAATTCTGTAAAGTGTTCTAAACTAGAAACAATTTAGAAAAAATTCAGTAAAAGTTACAGCTCTTTGGGAACATTCTAAATATAGAAAAAAAATTGTGCAAAACCATCGTTGTTAAGATAAAAGTAACAACGAACACTTCCGTTGTTTACAATATTTTCGTTGTTACGAAACCCATTGTGCAACAGGGCACAGTGCTCTGTCGCATAACCAAAAGCTCGCAAGAGGAAGCGATTAAGGATGGTTTTGTTTTTCTCTTGCTGTTTTTTTCTATCCTTGTTTTGGGGATGTGCCAATCCTCGCTGTTGCGATGGTTTTGTACACACTTTGAATTGAATTTAATTGGCTAATAAATCATTTCCGCCACTCGCCTCCTATATAAATTATAAGCTGAAGGACACATCTAACATTTACTGAAAACAGAACCTTAAAATGTTAACCCCAAAATGTCCTTCTGATATCTTGAAAAATCGGGTGTTCAAACCATCCCTGTAAGGATGAAAGGTGGATTCGCTCCCTGTTGAACAGGGAGAGGTCTTTTGAAATGTGCCAATGTTCGCAACAGCGGAGGCCGTTATGCGACAGAGCACAGAGTTGAAAATTGAAGGAATTTTAGATCTGGATCTATATTTCTCAAAGCATTTACATCAATAGAATTGGATGAGTAGAACCAGCACAATTCAACATTACATACCTCTCCACGCTAAAATATTTGGTATACTTTTTATTCATAGATGCAGGATGAAAAGGAGAAAATGAATAAAGGTGTCTATCCTGAAATATTAGATCATTATTACAGACCGTTGAAATATGAATCAATGGGAAAATGGGAGTAGTGCAGTGAGCTATTAGATCATGGTTGGTTGGATTTTGGGGTTAGTTGGTTATTGGGGTTTAAGACCATAGCAACATCTAGGGTCATATCATGCCGAGAAAAAGGTTTGACAATACTGTCTTTTGATGATTGTATCTATGGAATGAATCTATGAGAAGCTAAAGACCATACCCCTACACTTTTACCAGGGTGGGTGTTCTTTAATGTCCATGATTCCATAGAGAGGGCCACACACACAACAGCCGGTGGTCCTATGGGGACCTTTGATAACCCTGTCATTGTCACAAGGGGACAGACATAGGGGATCAATAGCCAGCCAAACCCAAGGATCAAACCCTGGCCACCTGCACAGCAGATAGTCGTGATAACCACTTCACCACCCTGCATGCCCTATTAGATTATGTCTTCCTATGCCGTACATTATAGGTTTCAGGATAGAGGATTAGTTAACAGTGAATCAGTAACTGGTAACCTACCAATTTGTCTACCAGGAACTGACTGTCCTTTTTCTCTCAATTGATAACAAGGGCGCTTAACTCAAGAGTCAAAGGCACACATAGAAAACTTGCTGCATCCAAAAAAGTAAAAACTGAGTAATTTAGAATGATTATATCAGGCTACGTTTATCACAATTGACAAAACTATAACCATAATTATATTGGGCAGATGGAACATGATTTATAAATTGTTATCAACATTAGGTTCTATTCTTGTTGATGCAAAGTTCAATGGAACCGATAGCTTTTTATAGTCAAAATCTTTCAAAAACTCAATATGAGGCAGATTTGTGGTAAATGCCCTACCCAGGCCTAGGTATTATCCAAAATATGAAAGCCGGAATCACATCATGAAAAAAACGTTTTTCTTAATCAATTCAATTAATGCGGATCTACAAAAAGTTCTTTGGTTTACAAACAAATATACATATATACGTATTGAACTATGGGAGGTTTATTATCCGTTGATTGCATATGTCATTATTTATATGTAAAGTTATATTAATTATGGATAATAGCTAGCTCCTATCGCAGTCTCCGCCTCCTTTGACTGCTATCGTCCAATACATAATCGTAGTTCCTTATCATGTCAGACGTAACAATCGTGTGAAATGTGATTCTTTATTTATTATCCTCCTGTTTATTGTCGTTTCCAGACAAGATCTCCATGACAATGAACAGTTCCTCAGTAGGAATCCCCTCAAACACACTCAGCCATCACTCCTGCATTTCCATACAGTCTCTTTGCTTCTACTCCAAAACCAGGACTACAGCTTCCAAGACCCAACCTTTCCAGGATGGTTACTCACAACAACGTTCAGCGATCTCTAACTGAGCCCCTTTAGTATATGTACGTCACTCCTAGACTCCTCCTCTGACCCCCTCGAATTGACAGAGCGTTATTGCTAAAGCGTGCGCTGGTTACAGACACATAGCTGCTAAGCCTAAAGAGCATGGACTGGCCACCTGCGTCAGTACAGTATTACCATCAATTATGGAATTCTACCAATGTTTAGGCTTGTGCTAATGGCTAATACTTTGTAACAGACCAAGCTTAGACTTGTTGAACTTACTTCTAAAAGATTTGCAATTATCATAATGCTATCAGTCATATTGATTTGGGTTCCTTTAGGTCAAGAGGTTATCTACACTGGTATCTCAGTTAAGGGGTCTCAGGATGCATCATGAATGCTATCATAGACTGTCAACTTTGCACACTTCAAAGGATGCAAGTATATATCAGAGAGCATTATCTCATACACTTTTCCTAAGATTAAATGCCAATGGTTTGTATGAATTAAGGACAAAACAAAGTTGGCAGGTAAGAACCCAATTGCTGTTATGTATCCCTTATCGTAGGGATAATTATACTATATTATAATTCTCTCTGCTTATTTACAGTTTAACGACAAAACCACTCCTAACTGAATCCACTAAAAAGATTCACTGGCCAAAATGATTATCTAGAGCCCCTAACAAAGTGCTTGACTTCAACTGGGTATTTGTCCTGTCATATGCCATGCAAATGTTGCTTTAAAAAGGTGTTGACTTCATATTGACTTAAATAAAAATATAAACAAATTGATATTATATATCCATCTAAAATAGATAAATTTAAAAAAAAAATAGAAAATATTAAATGTATATATGGATACGAATTTCTTTAAAAGTAATGATTGTTAGTTTTCAAAATGTAAAACTACAAAAATTTATGTGATTCATGAAGATTGATATGCAAATGCCTTCTGGTTTGTTAATAAATTACCCAGCATGCACCCTAAAACTAGGCTAACCTGCAGGTACAACTCAAGATATTACCTGTGATTGGGAGAATTGTACAAACACTATTTTAGCTATACTTGTTCTATAAATCAAGTTGTTGAAACTACATCAAACCCAATGAGGAAGTGTGGTCAACCTGTTTATTCACAAGATGTTGAGAGTAGGCAAATTGACTAGTCTTGGTATGTTACAGCCTACATCAGGATATTTATTTTATGAATGTATGTTTTAACCTTTCAGAATGACCCAAATCTCCATCATTGACTCAGCAAAGCCTCAAGCTTGTCCTGAGGAGCCCGAGGCACAACACAGGCCTCCCAGCAGGCACTATGACCACCCAAACCAGCCTTGTCTGACCATTCTCATGGTCACAGCCTCTCTATTGATGATAACTACATTTATTGGATTTGCCATAATCTGGCCGAGATTAGTATACCCTGGAGCATGCCACACTCCAGTGACTGCCCCAGTCAGACCGGGCCCTGTAACACCCACCAAGGGTGCACATGAGGAAGGTACACCTTTCCCAAGGGTGTCCGGTCCAACAAGCACTGAAAAGCTCTGGGATCTATATGCTGAGAATTTGCCATTTGATAAACAACCAGGTAAAATTTGTGTTTTTGCTAGACAAATCTCATTTATTTTTAGCATGCCTTATTTATCAATTGTTAGGTGATCAAATATGTGGCCAAATGTTCTGATCGTTTTGGGTGTAAGAACTGCCATTGTTGTACATGATAATGTCATAATTCTCTGAGAGTCTAGAATACAGTATGATGTATTGATAGAACTCATAGAATATGAGTGCTTGTTTTTATAGAAGTTCTTGCCATGGTTGATATGATAGAAACTATTTTCATAGATACCATAGCATCATCCTCAATCTTATGAGCCACTTATTTACTACCAAAAAAACCCAATCTTCATATTCATGGAAGTGTCGTTATACAATTATACATGATGTTTCTTGTATGTCCTGCCATCAGGATTACTGTAGATGAGAATAGAAATTAATTTTTCTTAGATAATTACTCTTAATTCAGCCAAAGAAGAGAATGAAAAATTACCATTTGCCTTTGAGGACATGTATAATGCCAGCTTTGTAGCAAGGTCACCACAAGGACAGTGGATTGGGGGTAAGTCAATTAGTATATTGTTACATTGTATTTACAAATCTATACTAAAGACAGCCCTATTAAATATAACATTTCTATCATATTTGTTACAGAGGCAAACCTAAATTAGATATAACAGAGACAGAGACGCTGCGTGGCACCAAATGTAGTATCTATTAATCCTCACCTTTAATGTAGAATTAGTTGCTACTACCAACTCAATTCCTTACAACTTTATATATTCAGATAATGATTATTTCCATTGCATGCATGCAAGATACATGACCAAATTTCAAGAAATGATCAATCATCTTTGTTATTTTCAGGTCATGAAGTTGCCTATCTCAGTGTTGAAGAAGATTTGATTCTCTATAATCTCGATACTAATACAAAGAAGACTATTATGACCAGTGATGATTATGTGAGTTACACATGGTTTATGTCTGTTTCGGCAGTCGGAGGGGTTGCATCTGTTTGGTATTTAAGGAGAGTGAAAATTTACATTTCAATACATTTGTGTAATGGATTCCTGAAAATGCCTTTTTATGCATTATGTACAGGTCTTTACATTATCTCCATGAAATTCAACTCCTGCAGAATAAGTAGACCTGAACAGACTATTTATTGTGTCCTTTTCCTTATGGATGATTAATTATTACTTTTTTCTTTGCAGACTAAATACAACCCTGATCTTTATACTATCTCTCCTGACAGAGATTATGTGCTTATAACCTACGAACTTGTTACTGTAAGAAAATATTTTGCATAGAAATCAAATTTTAATCACGAGATTCCTATAGCATATTTATTTCTGTTATTTGCTTTCCAAAATGTATACCTTAGTAACAGTTTCCAAGATATGACTTGTATCTTTCAGGAACTTGAAGATCCGGTTTTCTTTGCAAAGCATAAGATTTATGTTAGGAGAACTGGGTAAATTCTGTTTCAGTTTACTTTAGACTTTGTTTAAAAGATCTTTTTGATATACTGGGGAAATATAGCTTCACCTACCATACACCTACGTGAATTTGTTTACCCAAGATTCACACAGAGTACTTACACCTTTTAATCCCCTTTGATTTTTTTTTTGCAATGACATTAAATTTTTCTGTGTGAGCAAATATAAACTCTTGATATATATTGCCTTCGCAGTTTGTCTTATGATGAAGAACCTGAATGAACATAACAAAATGAATATCTGTGTTGCAAAATTGATCAATAACTAAATTTCTCCTTTTACAACAGACAGTTTTTGAGTTTCCCCAACAATGACAACATGAAAGATCAAATTGTGATGTATGCTGGTTGGACCCCATCTGGTAGTGGTTTGGTTAGTATATATTGCTACCCTTACTACTGAATATAAAACTGTTCCTGTGATTCTTTAGTTTCCAGGAATTTAATGGGGTACAATCTATGATAAGGTATTTCCATGAAAACTATGACTGCATAGAAACACCATTCACCTAATGATGATACAAAAATACTGTTGTTTTATAATAGGTTCTCTATGAATTTATACTTAACAATAAAATGTTGTTAAGGGTAAATCATTACACACATCATTTGTTTTGGTTGCCCAGCACTACCACACAAAGTGTCAGTTACACTTAAAAGTTACCAACAATAACCTGGATGAAACAAAGAGAAAAGACATCAGTTGAAGGGTTATCATCCATAGCAATAATTATCCTATTAGAATTTTCTAAATTAGGTCAAAGATTATTACATTTGCATTTCAAACATACCCTACCCATAAGAACATTTTATTTTTTAATTGTTTAGGTCTTTGTATTTGACGATGACATCTACTACCAGAAGGACCCAACTTCCAAACCAGAGAGACTGACAACAAGTGGAGCATCCCACAAAATCAGGAATGGGCTTTCATTCTGGAACTGGAACTACTTTGGTAATTTCCTATTCCAATTTGTCAGCCAAATCCAACTGGTTGAGATTATACGGTTCGATTTGTTTATGTATTCATTCATCAATTATTGCTGCATTGTTCATGCATTACAACATTTTTAACCTATTGAATTTGGAAAAAAGTTTTTTAATCAATATATTTCTGACAGTTACTAGACAATTTTGCCAAGGAAATTTATTTTCATTGTGTTGATATGTTGAATTCATTCTATGAAGTCTCATTTTTTTAATACAGTTATTTCTTTAGATGAATACTTATTTTCAAAGGTGTCAGGCCTGTCCCTGCAATATGGTGGTCCCCTGACATGACTATGTTGGTCTATGGAGAGTTTGACTCCACCAAAGTGACTCTATCTGAGCACCCAATATACATGCAGCGTGTGTACCCGGCTATGTTCAGGCAGGTTTACTTAAAGGTGAGAAAGGCTATGAAAATAGTCATTGAAAAAGTCATGAAAATAACCAATGTTTTGTCAGGTATAAGTAAATGTAAGAAAGGCTCTAGAAAATAGTCATGGGAAATGGTTGCGAAGAAATAGTCATGGGAAATGTTTAGGCATTTTTACATAAAGTTAGAACATGTGTGAAACATCTTGATGGAAAATAGGCATGGACATCGTACAAAAACATTAATGTTCAGACAGGTATATTTTATGTAAGGAAGTTCTTTCATGAGGTTTCTATTTATAAATATGTAAATTTTGAATGATCTGGGAAACAGGGTAAAAGATATCTGAAATGTTGAAACAAAGACTTAGTACTTAAAGCCTGTCGATAAATCAAAATAGCTTCATGGTCTTCATAATTCTCAGTATTCTATAAACTATTCTCAAGGATAGATAAAAAATTACTTTTTGAAGGACATAGGAAAATAATGAACGCTTTTTTTGTGTAATCTGTTGAAAATCTTATTAGATATATTTTATTTATATCATTCTTTCATCAAGGGTCAAAATATGCATTTCATAAGATTGGAACATTTGGTACACACACCCTCTCTATTTTAGATCAAATATTTTTGTATGTTAAATTTGTGTTCTAGAGGGTTTATAGAGAATTTATTTCCTTGTCTGCTCTTTTGCTAGGCTGGTGATGCTGCTCACTTCACATACTCCAAGTTGCATCTCATTGATATGACAGACCTAAATAGAGGACAGAAGACATTTGAGCCTCCTGAAGAATTCAAAGATAAGCAAGTCCATTTTTTTATATCCTCACAAATCTTCATGCAACTCTTTGGTACTGAAGTAGTGATCTTCCAAATTTTATGACTCATGAAAACACTTCATTTAAAAGAAATATTTATGCCTTATTCACTTCACAAATTCACTGAATCATAATCATGTTATCAGTTAGAATTTATGAATTTATGTCTTATTGAGCTGGTCATATTCATCACATATTAATCAGTACAAAAATAAAACATGGCCAGTTCTGCATGAGTTCTATACGAGGGTAAAAACCTCTATGATATGAAAATGTGTCTTTTTAGAGGGAAAGACGAGGACTATTATTACAAGTAGAAGCTTTTTTTGGTAGTATTTTGTAGTATCAGCCTAGATTTACACCACCAAAGCCCTTTTCAAATTAAAAGTTATTTAAATATTGATGTGGATGTATCTAGGAATTATGATCATTGCTAATTTAGCATTGTAGTTTTGGTGAAAAGGCATCTATAAACTGATTATCTGTTCAAAAGGCATCACTATTTTGCTGATCTGGCATGGAAGGACACGACAACCTGCGCTGTTGTATGGACAGACCGTATCCAAAAGAGAGGTATCATAAACATATGTGATACTACTACAATGACATGCAAAAAGGTGAGAGAATGTATTTAATGACGATAGCAAAATAAAGCCAGTAAGAGTAAGAGCAAATTGGAATACCCAGGACTTTATATAAAAATATTCTGAAAAGGCATTATGTGGTAATAGGCTTGGGTAAAGGACAAAACAAACTGAAAAAAATAACAACATCTTCAACAGACAAATTAATATATTAATGTTCTTGCATACACTCCAATGACAAGCTTAATATAAGCTAAAAGATGTTTTCTCAAGAAGATGGTCCTTGTGATATTGGAAACATTGTTGTCTTCAAGTATATAGCAAAGAGCCACTGACAACAAGTTTTTCATTCTTTTTAGAATCATGATGTGACTGTACAAAATGGATGGCTTGTGGTAAGTTCATAGAAAGGTTTTTTCATAAATCATACCAAAATCTTGAAAATGATAACACTTAGGCCTCTAGATTAAATAGCCACAAATTTTAGTTTAAAACATATCTTTGGCACTAAATCACAAAGTATTTATCAGTTAACATTTGTGTCACTTTGTGTCAGGTAAGATTTTTATCACATAATGCCTAAATAGTGACACTAAATGACAAAAATTCTGATTTTGTTATTTAGTGCCTTTTTCACTTAGTTCCTTAATAACATAATTGTTATTTGAGACTTTGTGTCATTTTTGAGACGTTGTGTCATTTTGAGACCCAGTGTAATTTTTTAGACCTAGTGTCATTTTGAGACCTAAGGCTATATTCCACTATACAATATTTGCTTGTAGTAACATGAAAAAGAGGCAAGCAAACTGGGATATCGGTACTTGTGGCCCTTGCTTGTGGCCCCTGCTTTTTTATAAAGGTTTTTTTATGGACTATTTGCGGTTGGGGATACCAACACATTATTACCAAAACTGCCAGTTGTTTGCGGTACCTAAAAATAGCAACCACAAATGCTCCCTACTCCATAGTGGAATATAGTCTTTTTTGTCATTTTGAGACTTAGTGACATTTTGAGGCTTAGTGTCATTTTGAGACTCAGTGTCATGTGGAGACTCTAAGTCTCAAAATAACACTGAGTTTCACAAATTTGAGACTTAGTGTCATAACAATTGGTGCTTAATGTTAAACAGAATTCTGATACTTGAAAAAAAACATGCTGTGTGAAATATTTATCTTCCTCTCGGATAGCCACAACCAATGCAGTTCATTGAGAATGGGTCACAATACTTAACTATCATGCCAAAGAAGTTGGATGATTATGGCCGTTACAAGCAGGTGGTACTGTGTCGTCAGAGGTTAGTAGATTTTATGTATTCCACTTACTGAAAACCTGGCAAGAAAACATACATTGTATATAGCATTAAAAAGGTAACTATGATACCTTTCTATTGATATGTTATAGCAAATAACAAGTGAATCTGTAAAATACAAAAGTATGCATACATTTCTATTTCCCCTCTGAACTTGTACACAGTAAATACAAGTGTGGCAGCAGGAGATCTTTGTTTTAAACAACATATTTTTTTAGAAAAGTGGGGAAATGACATAAACAAACCCCTTCGAGAGCTTATAGGACAAATTTATTACATTTATCATTAAGCCTTTACAAGAAATAACTTCACCATGACACTTTTGGTGGCTGGCCAAGGCAAAGTAGCATTCTGATGCTCTTCTATATTTCAGGATGGTTCTGTGACCTACCTTACAGAAGACAGCAAGGAGGTGTACTGGATCAATGCTTATGATAGTATCAGCCATCTTGTGTAAGCTCACTTGATAGACAATTAGTTTTGAAATAAGTATGTTGAATCTTTTAGGGACTCTATGGTTAAATTCAAGTTTGGGTTGCCCCATTAATTACTTAAATTGTCACATACTTTAGATCTACATCAAGAAACAAGAGAGTTCACCATTCATATATTCATAGTCATCATTATTTGATCAAATGAAATAAGATTGGTGATGATTTCTTTAAGGTTAATTCTTATCCCAAATGGAGTTGTGTTTATTGTAAGTAGTGTTGCCTGTTATTATGAAAATCAGCAAAGGAGATTTGATTAAAATCCAATGTTATTCCCATATGTCTCTACAATTCTCTGTAATGATAGTTATCGCTCTATATTTTAGGTACTACACGGGTACAAATGGACTTCAACTTGGACAACATGTTTTTAGGTATACTAATCTTTGTTGTCACATGTCATGTAGCCTTTGGGCATACTGTTGGGAATATCTTTAGAATTATAAGGATAAATTATATTTAATGTGTCTTGCTAGATGTTTTCCTACCATCTGCAAACTATGAACAGGTCAGTCAGTATGGAAAACACCCTTGGATAATCAAGGTATCTTCCATCTCATATATATAAATACTTCAGCATTATGGCATACTTCCATTCAATGCAACAGACCCACCAGTAAATCTTTCCTAGTCAGCAGCTGATCAGGGCCACATGATCAGCTTATTAGATTCAGTTATAAACGATCACTAAAAAGCAGCAATAGTTGGGTATAATTTGCCCTGATATAGTGGGTATTGGGCTTTGAGAACTTAAAATAATGCATACATGCAATTGATGGAAAGTCCCCAAATATTTACACATACTTGACATAGATATAGAAACATTAATCGTTGACAGAAGATCTTATCTGGCATACATAGATTTCTTCCTTGATTCTTGGTCAAGTCTTTAAAGCAGTATACTCACAAATTGATTTTAACAGGTTGGCTGACTGATTGGTGCCTATTCTACCATAATTATTGGCCGGCTTTAACACTAATTCAGATTAAATGTGTACATTTCAATACAATGTACTGATAAGCAATCATGGGCAAACATGATCAGCGAGGGCTTAATTGCCCTAGCGGGTAGAGGGCTTAAGATAATTTACATTGCAGAGTTGGTACCTCAAAAGCCGAGCCTGATCTCCAAGCTGTGAAATGTCTGACCTGTCACCAGGGTGCTGACTGTGGCTATGCTAGTGCTTCCTTCAGCAAGACCACAAAGTACTACCTGCTCAGCTGTCAGGGTCCAGAGATCCCATCCTACCATCTGCGATGGACCAATGACACCTCAAAGAGTAAAGAGCATTTCACATACAAATTTTCATGTTGCAATTTTGTATTTGTTGGATTTTCTCTGAGAGTATTGCATGAAATATCATGTCATATGTAACATCCAAAAGAGAATAATAAAATTGTTCTTGTAATATGTAATATTTCTAGCACACTTCTAAGAAATCTAGCACATAAATTTACAAATTTACCTTTTTTTGTATATATAATCTCTCTTTATTATTCCAAAAATGTTTCAAATGAAAAAGGACAAAATATCAACACAACAGTAAATCATACACAAAATAGAATTAGATGTGGGAATCCACTAGATTCTGAGCTGTTCAATAGTCCATGTGCTACGTCATAATACTTGGAATTCCCTCTTTGAATAATTGGGAATTTACAGGTTAATCAATCTAGGTAAGTAAAGGTTAAGATTGAAAATAGCCTAACTAACCTTTGTGTAAATTTCCTGGATTAAAAAATGTTATACAAATGATACACCTTTGAGGATGAGGAATTCCTTTGTTTTCATAGATTGGGTTTCCTAATCAGTCCCAGTGCAACGACATAGATTTGGGAATTCCTCTAAAAAAATAAGATAAAAGCCATTGTCTTGAGGTCACAAGCTCCATTTTTTTTTTAAAGAAAATATATCCCTAGTAATTTTATTAGTAAATTAAATTCTATATCAACTTTATCTATTATATGATATCACATACCTTCAACCCTCAAATCAAGATCTTGCATTTGTAAGAACTGTTATACAAAATAAAAATTGGTTCTTTTGAACTATATTCCAGATGTCAATATTCCTGCCAATCTTAAAAATTGGAAGTGGGAATTAAAGGAAACCTAGCACATACTTACATGGATTTTCTTTTATATATATATTATATTGTCCTGTATGTATGATTTATTCAGATTATCTATACCACATCCCATAATATAAGTTTTTGAACTTTTCCCTGCTTACCATTATTTGACTTAGTCTATCAAATAATTGTTTTTCACTTCTTGGTGAGTATACGGAGTGGCATTTCCGTATTTGCACACAAACTCTAAATCAATATCCTCCTGATCTGTGTTTCCTCCTTACATGATGTATTATATGTTCCTCACCAGAGTACCAGTTTTACCATTACAAGAAAATACCAACACATAATTCAAACTGTTTCAAACTGTCAAACATTTGATGTTGGTATATTCAGTGGATAATCTATTGCCAATCAAGACATTTACTTTTCTAGAGAAAGCTGATCCCCAAATATACTCCCTGATACATGGGACTAAGATTCACTTGTAAACACTCTCTCGAATGTTATCAAAGACTGGGTCATGCATTAAGTGGGAGCAACCTAATTTCATTGCAAACATTGAGGTAGGGGCATTCAGAATACTATTACCTCCCTTCATTAAATAAAATTTAATAATTTACTAAAATCTAAGTAGAGCGGTGTGTACATTTTCATATTTTAGGTTATACCATTATGGACAATGCTGATATCAAGAGTACTCTTGCAACAAGGAACCTACCAAAGACTGAATACCATAAAATCAATATTGGCGATGGTTACAGTAAGTTAAAAGATTTGGAGATGTTTTACCAAAATGACAAATTGTCAATCATTTCCAAAAACACAATTTGTATTTTTTGCACTTATGTAATTTACCTTGATATTTATTTTTCCTTTTTCTTTAAAAAGTAGGCATTAGAGAAAGCTTTATTAGACTGAATTGTGTGAAGTGGCCAATATACCAAAAACAATTGACAGATTTTTAGCTGATTCGGTTCAAATATGTATATTTCAATACCCCATATTGATGGGTGGTTGGTAAAAAAAAACTCAATCAGTACATTACATGTTGGGTGAGTGAATATAGGGCTTTGCATTTATAATCTGTTATTTCATGAAGTTTCTGTTTATTAAATTATCAAAACCAAGATTCATTATCTGCTTATAAGGTGAACATAGGCCTAATGCCTTACTGATGTTTGTTATGTAGGTGGCTGGGCAGAATTCACCATGCCACCAAACATGATCAAAGATGGGACAGTAAAGTACCCTGTGCTTTTCTACCCGTGAGTATGATTTATCATGAGGCAAACAATAAGAATCAGCCATTTCTTCAAAATTCTTATAAATTGAATTAATAAAATATTGAAATTAGAAAGGCATTTCAATATCAGAAATCGGTTGGCTATTATGTAAAGATATTTATGTGTGATGGTATCAGCAATCAAATCTTTTATGAGATCTTTCATCCTGTTCACAACAATTCTTTGTATACCTTATTTCTATGTCTTAGGTGAAATATATTCATACAGTTTCATACCTCTGTGTTTCTACAAAAATGTCTTCCATAGAGTTCTCCCTTGACAGTTGAGACTCCTCTGATACACAGCCATAATCTCTTTTGATCAATAAACTATTATGTGTTGCTTTGGTGTATTGGAATGATGTATTTTACAGATATGCAGGACCCCATGGTGATACACAGGGCAACTATGCCTATAAGGGTTACCCTGGTGCAGGAGGACTGTGGGATTATCACTTGGCCAGCACTCACAATGTTATCATTGTCAGGCTCAATGGACGTGGAAGTGGTGGCCGTGGAGATGACTTTTTGTTTGAGTTATACAGACGTCTTGGTTCTGTAGAAGTCACAGACCAGATTGATGGGGCAAAGTGAGATATTTTCCTTTATGCAAGCGATAGCAAGTATATCCAAAAGTGATAAGCTTTTCTAATGTGTGGAAAACAGTCATCTTTCTAAATAGAACATGAATTTTAATTGTACCTATTCTACATACCAAGAGTATCATACTGCCAAAATTGAGTGGCAAATTTCCATGGTGAATATGATGGAATATCCAAAATTGGTGGCCTGCATTTCAAGTATGCTTTCAGTACACTTTCGGTGCCATCTGCCAATACCTAATAGGCAGTAAATCTTTAACAACATGTTGGTAAATTTTCCTGCTGAAAACCACAATTTTAGATTGACTTTGGCAACTATGCATGTGAAATATGGGCTTAAGATGGAAACAAAAGCAGAATTATACATTCCTTTCCCATAATGCTTTAATATTGTATTGTTCTATTTGTCCATTTTACAGAAGTATTATTCAGAAATTCCCATATGTTGATGCTGATCACTTTTCAGTTTGGGGATGGGTAAGAACCAAAATCTTAATACTCTTTATGATATCACTAATATTGTTACTGAAGTGATGTATGTGTTTATAATGTTTACTTAAATCTTATTTGCTTCTCATGAGGATTAGATATTTTAATCTAAAAATGAGAGAGTTCTGAACTAATGATAATCTCTTTATAAAATTACAGTGATGATAATTCTAAGATCCTTAACCCTTTAGACCCCACGGATTGCATTATGAATTGCTGTATTTCCCCAGGATTTCCTTGGATTTCCCTCCAAAATACTCATAATTCCTTGTAGTTGAAGAAGTTCAAATGCTTGCCAATCCCTACGAGTTTAAATCAGAATCATCTGGTTTTTAGCATCAGGTAGGAAATTAGATAAGCTTTTAAACGATATATTGGTCGTTTTTGTATGTTGAATACTTTTTGAACCATTCTCACTGGAAAAATTTGGAAAATTTATGGAAAAATGTCCGTTTTTCCGGGCGGCTACGGCCGGATTGGGGAGGAGACCCACGGGCGGCTATGGCCGGATTGGGGTCTAAAGGGTTAAGTACATAATTATGTACTGCAAACTGATTAATTCAGTTTTGATAATGTTTACAATGAGGCATTATTATGATATCATTTCAGTCATATGGTGGCTATGTAACTGCCCATATAATGGGTCATCCCTCTGAAGTTTTTAAATGCGGTATTTCTGTAGCACCTGTCACCAATTTTCGACATTATTGTGAGTATTGTATATTGAATATTGAGTCTCTCAATTATGTTTCAGTGGTTTACTTGCTTACAGTCATTCTATAAGGTGTGCCACATATAAGTCACACATACTCAAAAGAATCCCGATCTTCAGCCACTACAAGTCAAAACTAGTTATTTTGCAAATGATTCTATGTGTAGGAAGAAAACAAGTCAATCACAAGTTCATTATTGAGTTTGTTGTAGATTACCATTTAGACTCAAAAATAGTGTAGGTCATAACAGTACAAGTGGATTATTTTTGTATTTTAGATGCTGCATATACAGAAAGGTATATGGATCTTGATACACCTGAGGACAATGCAAAAGGCTATGATGTAAGTTTGTTTTTATTCGACAAGCACCTAATTGGCTAATTTGTAAATACATGGTAATTGGTGAAACATGTGTGTCATGCTTACCATTTTGTTTATTTGAAATAAAACAACAATCTTGGGCAAGGATTATGGGTACTGGAAGATGTTGAAAATCAACCTGGTGATCAATTGATAATAGAACAGCAAAGATCCAAAAACAATGACATTTTGTGAAATTTCAAATAAGATCTATATTCTGATACTTCCAGCTGACTGATGTCATTAGGAAAGCACAAAACTTCAGGGAAAAAAAGTTTATGTTGAATCATGGGACCATTGATGGTAGGTTTTGAAATAATATCTATCCGTATAAATTATACTATAATTCAAGCATTTATTTCTTCCCATGTGAAATATGATTAGGATCTGTTAATTCTGATTCTGGTCGCAATATAATCCTACATACAAATTCAATATATTTACACTATCTGAATCCCATATAGATGAGTGGTTGATGTTGCATCTCTTAGAAAAATACTGGGAGGTATTTTGGTGATTAATTATAATCCATTGTTCCTTGGAACTTAACATCTTCACTCTATATCTATGTCAATGGCACCACAAAAAACCTCGAGAAATTATAGTTGAAAATTATTATCATTAATATTTAGAATTAATATTTTAGATACATATCATAGCAATTTGGTTATGGTGATTAAAAAAGTGAACATGTGACAAGGTCTTATTATATCTATAAATAGATTTGCAATTAATGTACAGGAGAAGAATTATACAGGATCATTGTCTCATACTATCTTTCATCACTGAAGATTTAGATGGACAAAAACAGATTCCATTGTGTCATTTTTTCAGATAATGTGCACCTCCAAAATGCTATTGAGTTGATGAATGCACTTTCAAAGCATGGGATACTCTTTCAGTCCCAGGTAAATAAATGCTACTTACAATGTACATATTCTCACAATTCCATCCATAATAACATTAACCCTTTCACTACACCACTTAATATTTATTAAAGCTAAATAAGACGTCATGCCTGACATAGTGCAGTCAGCGAAATATGCCACCCTTGACATTATACTAGTATGATTAGCTTAATCATTATAAGAACTAATATCTTATTTGAATATTGGCAGTTGGATGGTGATGAATAGAAAGATGCACATTTTAGGTCATTTTATAGAATATTTTGGGATATACAGACATTCAAAATATGAGAAAGAATAATCACACAGTCACATTCTTGTGTGTTTCTTTTACATATCATAATTATGAATATCATTAAATATATTTCCTTATTATTTTGTTGAACACTTCAATGTTGAACCACTGAAAGATCTTGTGTATTATGCTAATAATCAAAACACAAATTATGGGGGAAAAAAAGTAGTAAAACAATGAAAAAGAATAACAATGAAAACACAGGCATAATTTATTTTTGAAATCACAATTATGAGAGATGATTTCCATACAATTATATCACATCTAAATATGATTCTTTCCCCAGCTCTACGTGGACCAAAATCACCACATCCGGGACCACAAACTGAACCGACACTTGTTTCTTTCTATGACTGACTTCTATATCAGGGAATGTCTAGGACGTTCATTCTAAACAGGAATTTTGTTTGAACTTGAAGAGTGTTGATAGAAAAGAAAGAAAATGACTCCTAACCAATATCGTTTATAACAGTCTTATAATTGCTGAATTGAAAATATCATGAAGTGAGCAGGGATCGACTAGTGAGCAACTTGATTCAACAACTTTGAAAATTTGTACAGTATGTGACATGTCAACAAATGCCCAGAACTGTGGATACAGAATGGCAACCATACATTACTTGCCACATCAGAAATAAAAACTTCGTCAGTTCTTACAATATAAAATTCCATAATGTTTCAGATTCCACAAAACAAACAAGCAACATGTATGACAGTCTGTGGTACTGTAAAATATAACTTGAATAACTGTAATTTGTAAAATGAGAAAACATAGAAAATAAATCAGTTCTATAGTTACATCCAATAATTACCCTACCTCTTCTAAATTATTGTTGCTTTAACAGCACACACAGACCTCTTACCTCAATCAAATGACCAATCAGCTGTAGGATTCTACATTGAATCCATCTGGTTGTATTTTTTATACATAGACTAATATGAGAAAATGGTGGAACCAGCATAATCACAAGTTTATATGTATCCCATTCTCAGTAACGAGCTGTTGCCTCTTTCTACCTCAATTGAATTGTTACAAAATACGTTTCTTTGAAAAGATAAAGAAAATCCTTTTCTTTAACTGCTTAAAAACACAGTGCCTTTGGAACCAGTCAGTGCAAACTTTGTGGATTGTACTATAGATGGCACCACCTAGGTACATCTTTGCTGCACCCCTGACTTCGTGAAATCAAGCAAAAAAAAGATTTTCTTTTAACTATCTAAATGGGAAATCATGGGTTCAAAGGAAAATAGAGGGAATGTTAGTGTTGCATTGCACTATGTATTTTATTGACACTTATGCATATATAATAGAGGGAGACGCATGCAACAAGTTAGCCTCATTCAAGCAAGTGTTCAGGGGAGGTAGACTTGCTAAGTCTTTGGCGAATTCCACATGGTCCATTTTGTATTCCCTTACATTCTTAATATAGAATTTAAAAAGCGTGCTTAAATCGTTAGGAAATGAGTGAAAATATTGTATCATTGCCGTCCTTCGCGCCTGCGCATCGTAGGGCCATAATTAATTTTACTCCATGAGTTTCCTCTCACAGATGGGTGCGGATGTACACCTGTGCACGTGGTGAATATGCTCCACGTACCTCTCTCTTACCTATAGACCGAGTGCCAATTCCCGTTTGCTGCAAACCTATTCCTGACATCCGCCCTATGCTTCAGTATTGGATGTGATAAAAACCATTGATTTTCATGGCTATTTTCATAGATTATGATTTTCTAGTATTCTATATATCAGGACCACAGCTATCCAAAAATATCAACATTTTTTCCAGGAATTATTTATAAGATGTACAGGGAGCCATAAACTGATTCTTAAGCATTGCGCCTATGGCCTGGGACTCTGCAATTCGCTACCTAATATTCGCGTTTGATGAGGGTGGCTGCGCGACCGGCACGGGGTCTATAGTTGTTTCTTATATCAGAATTATCAACATAGTTATGTGCGATCAATGCCTAAGTTTGACTAACTTTTATATCAAATACTGTCCTGGTTGTCAATTGTCAACCAATGAAAATAACCCTGTCTATATTATTGTTATTAATCCATGAGCAATCAAGTTAATCTAAGGTTCAATAAATGTGTGTGGTCTTTATATATAGTTGCAAGTTCGGTGATAACAGCAGCAACGTATGAAATCGTTGAATGAAAATTTAATTGGCAAATCGAATCTTCATTCACAAGACTATTACTGTTCATCACTTAATAGAAAAGGGGTATTCTTCTAGATCTTAAGGCCGTATTTCACATACCGATTTTGATGCTACTGATTTTATATTTAATTGATTTTCTCTGAGAATATGACGTGGGACCTTACATCTTATCTATAATTCAAAAGAGTATTGTAAGATCGTTCTATTGATGTACAATATAACTATATATCTAACCCTTATTTTAACTGCCGATTTTCAAAATCGGCAACAAAATCAGTATGTGGAATGCAACCTTTAATGAAAAAGGGGTGATTTTGCGGTGTATTTGTTTTGGTCGTGTTAAAGTCACTGTTTGGGGGGAACACTGCGTTGTTATGCTATACACATCACTGGGGATTCGTGAACCAAGTCCAAATCGATACATACAACCGCCATGTTAATATAATGGTACGTACTACCCTAAGCCAATAAACGAACATTTGCATGATCTTTTGTGTACAGTTTCCAAAGTCAATCGTGGGCTTATTGACAGTACTATGTACCTAAGGCCTACTCCAGTGAGCTAAATTTATCACGGAAAGTACGCTTGCACTTAGTCCTCAGCCCCATACTCCATGTGCATTTTTTCAGATTTTTTTTTAGATCTTTCACAGTGGCAGATTTCAGTGCAGATTAACAGGGGGTGCCCCCTCCTCCCCCCCCCCCCCCCCCCCCACACACACACACTTTTTGGACTCAATTTAGATTTTTTAATATAAAATTATTGGTGGGAGGGTTCGCCCCAACCCACCCCCCTTTCTTTTTGAACGCAAACACCTTTTCAAAAATCTGGATCCGCCACAAATTATTTTTTACAGCAACTACTAAAAACTTGTTGTCATTAAGCCTTTTCGGTCACTGATTCGTTCAAGTAATCAAGGCTAATGCTAAGAGAAGATAATAAGAAAGCAAAGCATTTACAAGATCGTCCAGAACTGCCGATGTTGCCAAATAGGTTACAACCAAATACCAAAAATTGATATATTGTCCTCATGCGAATTTGCTCATTGAAAATGGTGTGAAATAATACTCATGAGTTGATATAAATCTACTTGTGATTCTATGTACAGTTTCAGACTGAAATTATTTGTATAATTGTCTATGGAATTAGCAATTGAAAATCATGTGGATTTTTATCTCACGCATGCCATAAAATGTTGTTTGTGCTATCTACATAGCTTATGGTTTTTTGGACTTTACTTTTACTTTTGGGCGAGATCTCTAGCAACCACACCTTCCTCTACGATTATTCAAATGAACCTCCCTTGTGCAGAAGAGAGAAAATCAGTGGGACCCCTTACTATATAGTTACCTGTTTGGTGCGGTGGGTGACAAAATATTGACAAAACCTGGAGGACTTAGCACTAAGAATGTTGTTTTACCACACACCTGTGTAAGTGATTACCGTAGGGGCTGAATTATTCATTATAGGGCTTAATTGATGTGAGATGAATACATTAATTTACAGCAGTGAGAACCAAAGCCCTATACCATAGACATGTATAACATCCTATGTATCTCTATGCCCATACCAAGTATGGTTATGTGCCGTTTTTGAGAGAACAACTGCATTTCTTTGTATTGAAATGTACATATTTGATCTGAATCAGTACAAAAATCGACTAGTTATTATTGTAGAATCGGCCGATTATAGCACCGATTGGTTAAAACTAAAAGCTTGTCTACTCGATATGCGGCGTAAGAGAAAAGTGTTTAGATGTTGTAGGCCTATTCCTTAGTAAGAGGCATGATTGGTAAAATGTAATGTACAAAAGATTTCCTGGTTATCCGGACGAAGGCCTTAAACGGTCGAAACCTGTAGTTTTAACAACAAATGTAGTTGAGGCTTTGATAAACAATCTGTCCACCAAAGTTGGGTTTGACGCACTTTTACCAATTTCAATTCTAGAAAGTAAATTTGCATGCATTACGTTGTGTACCCTTTTTGTTTTGACTCCGTTAATAATAACGGAAGTTTGCCATCCGTGCCCACTCAGTCAGATTTCCGTTACCCTAACCCGTTACGTAACGCCATCAATGAACGGACCGGCCTAGTAACGATCTCAGGCCTACCTGTCTAGGCCTGCTTTAGGCGGGTGTAAATAACGTCACCCTAGGCTTTGTGTACTTCCAGGGTGGCAGGGGCTGAAGGATGCGATACACTATGCGATTCTGGGCCGATTCTAGACCGATTTTTAAAAATCGGTTTAATGAATAATATTAAGGCGATGATCAACGATGCGACAAAACACCAAAGGAATTTCTTCTCGTGCACTTTTTTGCATACTTCGAACGGTATTCCCCTGTAAAATATCTTTTTTTTATGGATTATTCAAAACTGTATATTTCATAACGAAAAAGATTATTACCAAACGATTTTCGAAATCGGCCCAAAATCGCATCGTGGATCATCCCCTTTACCCTGGCCCCTTTATTATCAACTATTATTCCTCAAATGCTATAACAACAAGAGAATTTAACTGGCAATGTATTTCTGAATATCTGAAAAAAAGCATGAGCAAAAAACTCAGTTTGCATTTTGCAGCATGGTGGATCGCCGGCATCGTGGAGTCATAACACCTACAAGACCAACACCCACCCACCCCCGCCCCGCCCCCACCGCGACCACCCCCAACTCCCCACCCCCAAATAGTCTGTCACGCCTATGCTGTGACGTGACCACGTTCCCTGCCACAACGTGACCACGTTAAGGTTAGACTACGGTGATGGACAGTCATTTTACTAAACTCATCATATCTCTCTTGATTTTGGCGATATCTCAACATGTAATACATCATATAAAAGCAGTGAATTTTCTTTATCTTATGACATATAATGAATTTTGAATAGACATGGATTTAGAAAAATATGAATTAAAATTGTATTTTTTCGGTTTTATTTTTTTAACAAAGATTTCTAATTCAATATTCTTTTCAGAGCTTTGAAACTTGGTAGCATTGTCAATAACATTCACTTGGAGGGAACCGTGTCTCAGATTATCAATTTAGGCCTTAGTTTTTGATTTATGACAAAAAACGGGTAACTTATTGTAATTTTTTGTCAATTTTTACAACTCCATTTTCTAGATTTCATAAAATGAAAACTAAAGCTTAAATAAGAAATCTGAGACACAGTTCCCTCCAAGTGAGTATGATAGGCATACCAAATTGTATGCGTTTCCCTTTATTATTGACAGAGATATCTTACTTCAAAAAATAAAAGTAAAAATCAAGATTTTTACATTTCTGGTTAATTCATATTTATATTCTTCCACTCACAGTAACATAATTTATATCATATAACAGATATTTAAATGGGTTATTCAATGATATATAATAGATTTTGGGACAGGCAGCAGCAAACTAGACAATGTAAATTGTTATGAGTGCTGTGAAATGGCCGCGCATAACAGTAGTCTAACCTTAAGGGTAGTCAATGGACTGCAACGCAAAACAACGTGGCCACGTTAATGACTAAACCTAGGAAAACAACGCAATATTAATCATTATTTTCATCGGCCTATATGGTCGGGAGATATATCTATTATCTTCTAACAGTTGTTTGGGTATTGTGTTCTTCTGGATCAGTAAAATATAGGAATTTAGGAACAGTGATATTGGAAATGATTTAACTCGTTGATTAAGAATCTACTTAATTAAATAGTTGGAATAGAGGAAAAATGTATTTGGAGGTTTCAAATGAAGTTTCCCCGTTTCTTGCTATTTCTTGACGCTTTCCTCTGTAAGATGAGCTTTAACTCATTTATTCGGAAGTCTTTTTTTCTCGGTTTCTCGATACTTCTTAAAAGATTTCTTCCGAAAATAAGGGGGTTCGGATTTATTTTAGATAACAGGAGGGATCGAAAAGGATCTATCCTTAATGAAGGGTTTACAATAACCAAATTAAAGGATTTACCCAAACAGTTGATGGTCCGTACTATGGGTCTAATACCGTATAAGGATTACATCATGAAATCAAAATTAAACCCGCTAGAGGAACATACCCCTGCCCCCAACGAATAGCTGATGATCCGTGTTATGGGTCTAATACCATATAAGAAGAAAATAAAGTAGATAGCTGTAATCTTTCTTTAAATTTTGGAAATCGAAGTAGTAGCACGTAAATTTACTCTTCTTCAATCAATTTCCAATATTCAACAATGTGATTGTTTTCTTTTTGATATTCTATTTATCCTGACAGATCACATGTCATTGGCCATGTTCTCGCCTCCCAGCTTATGTTACAAATTAATAGTTATGTACAATATGGTAATTCAGTTACTATTTCCATAGAGATACATAAGATGTATGTCTATGCTATTTCTTAACCATTACATTCGATATAAGATAGCAATGCATTCTAGGGTTGGAAGTAGTCAATGGTTTGCTCTTTGATATTCTGAAATATTTTCATGGCATTAATACACATGATATAGAGCATTTACGGTAAGCCTTCCAAGTACACGTGCACTTGACGGGTCCATATCTGACTTCTAATAGTGTTGGGCATGTAACTGTTTACTTAAGACCCCTAAAGATATACTCCAACTTTGGCAGGTCAACTCAAGAGGCTCAATTATGTAATGACGCAAATAATGCAAAAGTACTCTTAAAAGCCGGGAAAATAAGTGGCGACGGCCTAAGAAAACATTGCATATCGAAGAAAGTTATGCCTTTGTGATTTGGTGTATGAGATAATTGAATAGGCCCCTATCAACCACAGCTAGCTTAGTCTTAAGCATGTCCAATAGGGCTCAAGGGTGGCCTATAGTCGAAAAACATGGCCTAGGTTGCAAATAATCCAAATTAAATTGAGGTGGAGGCGTAACCGGGATTTTTAAAAGAGGGGGATCAACATAATAGGCGTGGTGCAAAAATATTGAGGATTCGGGCATGTGTTTTTTTTTTGTTTTTTTTTTTGTTTTTTTTTGTTTGGTTTTTAGTTTGTTTTTTTTTTGTTATTGTTTTAATTTTTATACAGGCTAGGCTCACTTGGTCAAATGTACTTCCACTGTCGTCCTGTGATCCCGTGCTCATCAAATGCTTTTATGACCACCTGGCTATTACAAAAAGTCTAGACGTTTTGCATTTTATATGATATAAGTTGTTCTTTATGATATCATACAAATATTTTACGTAAATTATCAAAAAATAGCTCTTCTATATATTCTTAAAATGTTGATTGTAAGATTTCCTAATTGATCACTAAGATAGTCCCCAGTCCCATTTGGAGAGGTATGACGTCATGAGTACAACATCTATACACATTGCCCATGAATCTGCCCACCATTCATCCTACCTTTGGGACTTTTGGCAAACCAGTCACTTCAATTCATGTAGGTTTACCATAGAATAACTCCCAAAGAATTGTTTCAAATTAAGGACATCAGTTTATTGAAAAATATGTATTGCACCGATAACCAAGTCTTGTAGTGTAATACCGCCCTTTGGGTTTGAGGTGGACGTATTCAATGTTCAGGCACGGTGTTGCCTATCTTGGGCTTCTTAGGAAAATAGTGGAGGGGACATGGGGAAATGGGGAGAG
Source organism: Lepidonotus clava (assembly GCA_936440205.1). Classification (NCBI taxonomy): domain Eukaryota; kingdom Metazoa; phylum Annelida; class Polychaeta; order Phyllodocida; family Polynoidae; genus Lepidonotus; species Lepidonotus clava. The sequence goes on from OW387138.1 coordinate 17,032,724, forward strand.
GACATGAGAATATGGGGGAGGGGACATGGGAAAACGGGGAAGCCTTAGGGGACATGTGTGAAACTTAGGTTTTGTGTGGTATATATGAAGAGAAGACTTGAAGGCAGGAGGTTGAAGTTGATGTAAAATATATTCTCTACAGTCTCAGGAGTGTAGGCCTAAAGGCCTATTGCTGCTTAGTGGTTACATGTTGTCTCTTCAGCTGCTGGACCCAGAGTGTCCCTTACAACATACCAGCACCTCCCCACCTGACCTCTGCTCAGTGACCTAATTACTACTGACCAATAGGGGCAATTTAGTAAAAGTAGTGTATAATTAGAACTTAGATATGTTTAACTGAATTATATAACTTGAGAAGGAGTTATGAGGCTTTTTATATCATAGTTCCCCATCTAGAATGTTATATTATTGATAATTATATATAAACTTATTAAATATATTTAGAAATAAAACGTTTTTCTGAATAATAAAAGGTCATACCCGTTTAAGGTATGACACATGGGAAAATAGGAGAAGGTACAAGCTGAGTGTGTATGGAGTCTATAACCACTCTCTCGCCTACTTATTATCATTGGTGCGAGGATGTGGCACCACTTGATTTTAGCAGACACTGCTTAACTTCGAAAATCTTCCCTCTGTTGGCTTATGGACTTATAAGTATTACTTTTTGTATTCAACATCTCTTCATTTACATAAAGGTCTTCCAATGCAGGTGAAGACCAATAAAAAAACAACTATCCATAGTCTTTATCAATCTAGCTATTCAACTTTCTGTTTACATTATAAAATCTTAACCAGGGGGGCCACCAAAAAAAATTCACAAATCTCAAATGCAATATAAGTCACGATTACAAATTTTAGGTTCCTGATAGATTCGTGATCACGAATCTCATGATTTCATTTTTTCCCGTTTTTTCCACTTCCAAACTGTTTCATTATTATAATGTTCTTCTGGTATACATAAGAAAGTTGTATATTCACAAATATACACTTTTTCAACCTTAATTTTAATGTTCAAGAAGGTTCGTGAATGCCCATTTAGATTCATGAATGTTTTCTGGACATGCCCTGGGTTCGTGAGTGACAAAAACATTATCACGAATATTCGTGAAATTTTTATGGTCGCCATTCCTGTTGTCGTCAATAGGTAACTATCTCTATCAACAATCGTTTGTGTCAAACTCACATCATATATTCTACTCTTGGATACGAACTTAGGCCTCAACCTTTTTACCTTTCCTTTCATTATTTACTAGGTACAGTAAAACAGTTTGTAAACATTTTGGTCTCCACAGGAAGTTTTTTCCGCAATCGTGTCTGGTGAATAATTTAACCAAAGGACACCAGCCATGAATCGATGTCACTGCAGCAGTTCATTAAACCCTGGCAACACTGCCCAACTGACCTCAACTTGATGGTCGAGATGAGTTGAGTTGGGCTCAGTCCTTCAGTGTGACATAGGGTTACGACCAGAGTCGTACGACGATTCCATCATACATCTTGAGAAGATGAAGATGTACGACCCGACCGTTGGATCTTAAGGGGTCCAGTTGTATGTGTGGCATAGACTAAGACCCAACTCAACTCAACTGGTAAGGGCTAATAATGGACTCAACAATCCATGTCACTTGTCTTTGTATATTCTAAAACAACAACCTTTTTTGTATGTCACATACTAGGCCATCAACTCAAAATCATTTATACTGTTTTGATGATCGTATGAATATTGCATTGGTATAAATTTATATTTCAATATATTAGGAAATGGAAACAGCCTGTAAACAAGTGTTGAATTTAAGATAATCCTAAACACTCTGGAATTTAACAAATGACATAATAAGATATTGTTATATTTCATAATAATTGTTCTACTTAATTAAACAGGAGCCTAATTTGATAAAGACTACAACTGTTTAGCTGTACAGTGTGGCAAGGGAGGCTCCCATCACTAAGACCAAGCAGTCGCAGTCTTCTGGTGCCAAAGGTAGCTACGACAATTGAGTTGAGTTGAGTTGGGCAGTGTGGCCTGGCCTTAGAGAGTCAGAACTCCAGCGAGTCTGTACATGTGTCTATTAAGGTCACCAAGTGCAAGTACCTCTGCATTTGGTTTAATAGTCTTATCATTAATTGAGTCAGTTAACTTCTCAATCATAAAAGCATTTAGGTGGTCTATAAACGTTTACCATAATGATTTGTCATAGGCTGTTCTGATGGGTAAATGGATAAAGCCTATATTCCACTAGGCGATTATGACTGCCAGTAATTTGGTTATTTATAATTTGTATGTAGTAATGATAATAAAAGGGTCACGCATCCTAAATAATTATCACCTGAAAGAGAATTTAAAACCTTTTGTAAACATACAAAACATGATTAATCCATATTCCCACTGGCGATTGTTTAAATCTGGAGAAAAATCGACTAAAGGAATGCAATCTTAACCACTATACTTCTATGACATATAAGTCAATCTGAAAATAAATTATCAATCAACATGACGGTTAAGACAAAGGTAATACATATGGGTTGATGTGCTCAAACTAATCCTAGAATCAGACAATCATACATAATTATACTATAATGTTCAGTATTGCTTTCCAGGTTTAAAGACATTACATTAAAAAGAAGTCACTTTTAGTTGTTTAGGGTGCTTTATACTTATAACGTTGGTGCTATCGGTGACCTCAGTCGAAAAGCTTCGGTCCATTACCATTAGCAATGAGTATAACGGTCCATAGCGGTGTCTTTTTATCAAAAAACAAAGAACATCCTGGTCATAAAATAATACATAATTTAAGTCCACCTTTTCACATTTTGTTATCTACCCATGCATAGCCAACAATGGTTACAAAAATTGATACGTTTCTCTGAACATGTCTATCATCCATTTTCGCGCACCAATTTGATCATACGTCAATACTTGATTATTTATCATTTATCATACTCCAAAGGATCGGTTCCCTCCATACATAAATATTGCATGAACAAGAAGATGTCAGAGAAGAATACATTATGGGATTCCCTGTACATGTGTATCTTTTAAAATCCAGTCTACTGTGATAAGATGCCTGGACATCTGAGGAAGTATTGTGTACTAAGGGTCAGGTCATCCTGAATAATTACTAAGACCCGTCAACCGAAGATCATTTTACAGATCGTTTAGCGTCTTACATCAAAACATACAACTCGATATAATAGTCAATCATACTGTGGGATGATATAGGTACAGTGGTTGAGAATGTAATGCATGTACATTTATATTCCCTAAGTTGTTAAAAATTCCATTCATAATAGATGGATAAATAGCAATTATTTTGTTATTTTCTATAGTTTTTCCAGGGGTTTTGTCGAAAGATTAGTCCAAATTAGTCTGCAGGTGTATAAAAATACTGTTATTTAGTTAACTCTGGTAGGGAGAATTGAGAGACCATTATGCCACCTGTCTACACAGATTGGGTGAAGTGTACATTCACTGTGTGCTGTTCTGAGCATTAATGCCAAAAAAAGGTGATAGTAACAGAAGAACCATAATTTAATAGAGCAAATAGTAATAACAGAACAATGTGAATATTAAATTAGCCAAAATTACCGTTTAGAACTAGATGTGCACTTATTACTTGTGCTGACAGATGTTTGCTGTCACACTTGACTGAATCCAGCCTGCTGACCCAACACTGTTGATAAATAAATGATCAAATATAACAAAATATTAATTAGATACTGACCGGGGTGTGTTTCCGCGTGCTGGATTACGGGGAGGGGTCATGTTCGCCGAGGGGCCGCTAGAGGTCCGCATTGCCCGAGAGGTTGTTGGATAGCATCACTTTGTTGCTAAGCATCTTGACGGTGTTACAAAATGACAAAGTATCGTATTTATTTCACCTCCTCTTACATATTTGTTTACTAATAATGTGTTTTGGACAGCAATTATGCGTTTTTATGCGTCTTTATGCTTTTCTATGCGTGTTTATGCGTGTTTATGCTTTTTTTATGCGTTTTTTATGCGTCTTTATGCTTTTTATGCGTTTTTTATGCGTAGTTGTTGACATATATCTACGTTTGTTTACCTATTACGTCATAGCAGGGCCGATACAGATTTTGTGACGTCACAACAGGGCTATACAAACCCTGTATTGCCCTGGCCAGCCCTCAGGTGTCCGTCAGTTTTAAAGGATAAAACACTACGTATCGGGGGTGAAATAATATAGGAAAACATACAGAGGTTGACAGTACAACCCTGCATACGAGGTGGGTGTCGAAAAATTACTGCCCGAGGCCATTAGGCTGAGGGCAGTAATTTGTCTGACATCCCACTAAGTTTTCCTTATATTATTTACCATATTTTATATGATATACAGAAAATAAAAAGGAAATTACCAGTGGAGCAAAGTGGGCAGTTCCCCAATGTATTGATTATGTACACACTTTGACTGGTGTCAAGCAGTTTTCCCTAATATTCATTGTTTTCTCTTAAATTAGGACTCTATCACTACCTTCATTTAATCAGACTGCATTATTTTACCTGACATTAAAAAAATAATCATGCAAATAAAATCATGTCAGAAAAATTACAGCCCTCAGCCTAACGGCCTCGGGCAGTAATTTTTCGACATCCACCTCGTATTAAGGGTAGTACTGTCAACCGCTGTATGTTTTCCTATAATATAGGCCTTTATATATATATATATATATATATACTATACTAAAGAGGGACTTACCAAAGACCTATATGTACACTGTTAGCATGTAGCCGTTGATTTTATGATAGAAAAGAAAGCAACACGACATCTTACTTAGGAAATTAAAGGTGTATGGTTTTTCTGAAGAGGCCTCAAGACTAATGAATAACTATATTGTGAATAGGGAACAGATTACAAAAATTAAGGGAAGCAGTTCTGCTGCAAAGCGTTTAACCTATGGCACCGCCCAGGGATCGATTTTAGGCCCATTACTTTTTATAATTTATGTAAATGATGTTTTTGAAAATTTTGAGGCGGAAAAAAGTTGTATTATGTATGCCGATGATACCTTACTATTGCATAGTGGTACTACTATAACTAGTTCGGTAAATATCTCACAGAACAGTATGAATTCCCTTATGAAATGGTGCGAGTTAAACAAATTGACTGTAAATAGGGACAAAACTAAATTTATGATTTTTTGCTCAAAGAAGGCTAGTCAAGAGCTCGGCCTTGTTAATGTCTTTATAAGAGGTAAACCTCTCAAACAGGTGCATATGTATGAATACCTTGGTGCTCAGGTAGACGATCGACTGGATATGACTACACATATTAATCATGTTTACAAAAAGGTACAAGCCAAGTTATCTGTGTTGGCAAAAATTAGAAAATTCATTACAACTGAAACATGTTTAAAAATCTATAAAACCATGATACTATGTCATTTTGATTATGGGGATTTTTTAATAGACTCTGGTAAACAAAATGTTATAAATAAGTTAGAAAGACTGCATGAAAGGGCTGTTCGTATAATTGAGAATGTCTATGTGAAGTGTTGTAGGACCAATATAAGTGGTCTATATTCAGAATATATACTAGAGAGCCTTGTGATGAGGAGAAAGCGAAATCTCCTAAAAATTATGTATAAGCAAAGTTGAGAGGTATGTAATTTATTCGTACCTAAACATGATAAGCTACTCAGGAGTACAAAAAAAGGTAAAGATGAAATCTAAATTTTCAAAGTATTCGAAATTCCAGAAGAGCCCCTATGTGAGAGGGGTAAAACTATGGGAAAAACTCCCAATTGAATTACAGACTATACCATGTGCAAGTGAATTTAAAATCAAAATCAAAAGGTATTTGTTTATTATAACAAACGACAACACTGTTTCTATTATTTTGTACTTGTCTATTAATTAATGTGTATAAGCATAAGTAATGTCCTCACTTATGTAATGAGAGAGACAATACTACTCCAACCGCGATGTCATACTCAGTCGTGAACAGGAAGGATCTTTCCTTTTTTGTAATAGGATAGACTAATATTGATAATGTGTGTAAATAATACTTAGTATTATACATTAGACCTACAAGGTTATTCTATTATGTTATTCATTTGTACGTTTATCATTATTACACATTCTGATGGAAGAACTTGTATCGACAGGAATTCAGAAATATAAAAAATTAAAAAAAAACACTGTTGAATATCACACAATCCAAGAGCTATGTGCCACAGGTGGCATATATATTTGTTTCCATGTTGTCTAAAAAAACAAAAGCAGAAATGGATTAAATATTTTCTTATTGTTGTGTTTATCCAAAAGAAAAGCGAAGAGATTTTTAGGCAACACTGAAACGCGTAGAAAAGAAATTAACACTGTTAGATATAACTTCAATAAGTAATGCCACTGGTGGCATACATATTTTTTCCATTTTTCCTTAAGGCAAAAGAGAAATGGCTATGGATATTTCGTCATTGTTGTGTTTATCCAAGCGAAAAGCGTGAGAGCCCAAGAAATAATGAATCCATGCACCCTCCTTCACCCAGTTTACTAATTTGACAATCTACTTAAGCTAGTTACTAGTGAAGCGGCAAAGAGGCAAGTGATTCTGCTCTCACTCTATCTGGTTCTATTTCACTTAGAAAAATATCTAAAGGATTGACACCTGTGGTTGGGCCATGATTCCTGGCACTTAGGTCTCTTGCATTTTTCATAAAGTATCTCTACATCCACATTGGTGTTAGATATATAGTTCAAATGCCTAGTTTATACTTTATCTAATGATATAAAATATATGTAAAAGCATTAAAGGATTTTTAAGTTATGCATATGTAAAGACAAAAGTTAATTATTTCACTTTTATTTTTTGAACGGTGATTTCTCAGTCGATATTTGGCATAGGCCTTTGAAATTTTGTATACTTGTTCTAAACATTCTAATGGAGGGAAGGGTGTCTCAAAATTTTGATATCTGTCTTCAATAGTTTAAAAAAAAATAAAATGTAAAAATGAGAAAACAATTATCTTTAAGTTTCCTGTTTTTTGGCATAAAATAAAAACTAAAGCCTAAATAAAAAATCTGAGACACCCTTCTCTGCATATGTAGGTTGATAACATGTACCAAAAACAATAGGCACATAGCTCTTTTAGTAAGTGAGTAATTCTTGTTCAAAAAATAAAAGTTGAAAAATGGGGTTTTAATTCCTATCCATTCGAGTTTTTATCTGATTTTCTAATAACTTATATTACAGAATAGAGAAAAATTAGGCCTTTTAAATGGTGCTTGTTCCATCATTATACCTAATATAGACAAGGAGATATGGGCCAAAACTTGAATTACGCTCTAACCACCGGTGTCAATCCTTAATCAAAGAATTCTTGGAACAAAGTGTCTCGACCATAGAAGATTTTCAGTTTACTTTTGTTGTTTTTTATAAGGCCCTATTTAGTACAATGATGTGAGTTATTAAATTAACTCTTGCCTAATCCTTACATGGGCTATTTACTTTTCTACGTTTACAATTAGAACCAAATATCATAGATTTTGTCTTTGAAATATTTAGTTCTAGGGAATTCTTGGTACAACATGTTTTAAATTTTTGTGTTACCTGTCAACCAACGCACTTTATCCGTGGCTTAATTTCAACTATTAACGCAAAACCATAGCCCTTTACTGATTTTATCAGTAAAAAATTACAATAAGGGGAGCAAAGAGTTAAGACACTGACATAAGCAACTCCTTAAAGAACACCTTTGATCTTTGATCTTGATTTTTTTTCAATTATAACTTAATGCTTTCGCACATAAACAAGGGTTGTTTTCACACGCGCAACTAGGTGCGCTAAGCAAATTCTGTAAACGTATTAATTTTGACGCTGTACATATTTTCGCGCATTTCGCGCACCACTTTAAATGCGCGAAAATATTATATAAGTGGAATTTATCAATATTATAGAACAAATAGATATAACTATCAAATGCGCGAAATTATTAATGCGCGAAAATTCTAATCATTACTTGGTGCGCGAACATTTAGCAGCGCGAAAATATATACGTTCATAGTATGAATTTATTGCTTCCATGCATTTAGTAAAGGTGTGGTCAGTAAAACTGTGGTGGAGAGTGTAGCGCGCAAGTCAATGGAGAGTGGAGAGTGGACGCGTTGGTCGTTTGTCGTCGGAGCCAGTCCGCGCGCGTTCACCGACCGGTACAGCCGGATCTGGAGGAGAACCAAAACACCCGCATTGCCAATTAAATTCTTGAATGTGCTACTTCCATACGTAACAAAACTTACTCCAGGAAATACTACGAGAGCCTATGGAATTTACTATGCTCCACAGGGACGGATGAGTGATTGTACATTCTGTAAATACCGGTAAGTTCTGCGGTTTTGGTTCTCTGCTGGTATCGTTTCAGGTCTGGAAACTTAAGATTATGGGTGATATTCTTGGTTGAAAGTCGGGTGGAGCGCTGATATCAGTAATGTTATCTGACAACTTACCCCATATAATATGTAAGTTCCTTTATCAAAAGTGATATTGGGTTGATGGGTGTTTTCTGACATCTTTTGTATGACGTACAAGCGATTGAAGCTGTAAAAGAGAAAATTAATAAGGGTTGTGTCACCAACGTTTCCCCGCCCACCTATCAAGATGGGACCCGCCCAACATGAGAATGGGGTGGATGCACTTATGAGAGGTAAAAAACTAAAATGTTTTTGTTTTAAACCCCATAAAAGGTTTTGTATCCCCAATGGCTTCTGCAGAAATTACTTCAAAGTCAAATCAGAATTATTGCGATTCTCACAGCGTCCTTTAATAATATTGGAAAGACAGAGGTTGCAGCATGTTGAATAACTTCCGCTCCTTATGCAAACTCAATTATGATACAAGAAAATAACTTATATTGACATCCAATCGTGTCTAATGGCAAGTTTAGATTATCCAAGATAGAAATGATATCTATATTATTAGTTTCACATGTTTTGGTTTCGTTTTCCTCCAAATTTGTTTGATGATCACAATCATCTGTGCACATGGCTATCTAGATATTTCTACAATTTATTATAATTCATTACCGAATTTTGTTTAATTTGGTTGATTTAGCAATATAATTTGGTTGATTTAGCGATATAATAAACGTTAAAAGGCAGGCTAAATATTCTCGGGTCGGGAGCGTCAATAGTTATAGATACGAATTGTTTTCTCAGCCAAGGGCACCAGTTAGGATACTAACTACATTTATAGTGTAAGCTTCATCCGGCATTTTTCTGAGAGAAACGATTTGACGAACATTTCCCGCGGCCTTGCAGAGAGCTTATGTTAAAGACCTTAAGCCAGGGTTTGATATTGTCCCCCAAATGTTGCTTAGCCCTTTCTATATGGCAATGCAAAGTGTAGACGTATGTGCGCTAAAGGTTACCAGTTAGGCGCCACCGGTAGAATACAGAATCCAGGTTAATATTTATGACCATTTCAATAGAGTAGTCTAGAGTCCAGCTTTCTTTTTGGGGCAACTGCTTTAAGTTGCGATTCGTAGCCAGGTTTTATTCCAAACAAATATTTCATGGAATATAAGGGTCTGACCTAATCAATACAGCCAAAAATATTGGCTGGCAGCAATGCTAAGGGGCCTTTCTTTCACTTGTCAGAAGTGTGCTCAAGGTGGGTTCGACGAAGTGAATAAACCCCAGCGATTAGTGCATTTCATCGGCTGTCCAATCTTAACCCTTTCCACATTCAGTGAGTCTGCTGGCTGTTCTAATGTTAATCGGCATGGTTGGGAAAGGTTAATATATATATACTGGTCGACAGATAAAATGCACAAATGTTTTTCCCTCATGTAGACCCGCCTCCGCGAACGGAGGCTAGCAGAAACGACTCTATTAATAGACCCATTGACCCTATGAGTTTAGTCTTAAAGCACTATAATCAGAGACTACACCCACCGCAGCTACTAGCAGGTATTAAGTCACAACTTCTAAGAAACGTTTCCCAGAACCAATCGGGTGTTTTGTTTATGCTTTGATACGGTTGAGTATCGTTGAGAACAGTTTAGCTGGAGATTACTCTTAATTACAGACATGTACGGACAAATTTGGGTTGGACAAGGGGATATTTTAAGTAGGCCCGCTTCATTTAAAGGCAGCCAAAAGCAATGTAGGGTCAACATTTGGGAAGTCTATCAACTAGTGAAATATATTCTATGGCCATAACCTAGACCTGTGGTAAAATATAGACTGTGAATACAGACTTAAACTACTTTAAAATAAAAAAGAACTCGTCCCCAGTCAATTTTGGTGACCCACCAAAATTGGTTTGTTTACCAACATTGCTGTCTTCAGGCATAAATAACATAAGTATTATGGTATTCCAGTAAAGTTATAGGTAGTTATCATGATTCATACTGTACCAGTGGCTAAAGTTAGACTCTTGGAATGTATTTTCATAGTTATTTGAGTTTGGAAAATATCCACCTCCATTTCACCCTGCGACACCCGGCCTCCACCCCCTTGACCCACAATTTCAATTATTTACCGTGACTGGAAAAAGCAGTGCTATGTCTATACAACCAGAAGATCAACAAACAAAATGTGACCTTTATCTTTTTCCTCGAAATTTATTTAGCCTAGCGTAATACCTTTTTTGCACATTTTTCATTCTATTCAGGAAATATAAATTGTGGTTAATTTATGTAAAACGTTGTCCAGGACTTAATCATTGTGTAGCAACAAAATGTTTAGATTTTCGATTGAGTTGACTCAGGGTTGCCTGGTTATATTATTACATAACCAACGTGTACACACCCCCAAGGTCCGCATATAGGCCGATACGAGGCGTCGTGACCGTTACCATTTAGGCCTACTCATGAACGGAGTCTTAGGCCAGCAGCAGTCACTCAGCCTAAGCCTGATTGTAAATAAGCAACCTATTCCACAACCATACCAACGGCCTATGGTTATATGATGACTCTTTGCACGTCATAAGGGACCCTGAGCTGCAGAAATATTAGAATAATGTACCCAGGAAGTTTATTTTAGTGTATTAGAGAGGGGTTAAAATGACCTGAGATTTAACAAATTTCTTGTTGGTGGTTCACATGTATTCTTGTTTGTGTACCTCTCAGAATGATTTACTAAATGCGTTCAAATGATAAAAAAAAAGATACTATATAGTGAGAATATAGTAGAAGTATTCATTACACGCATGTTACCAAACTCATTTTCCCCAAATCCCCCACCTGGATCCGTCCGTTTTCTTCTCCATAAAAATATAACTTTAGGTACATAAATATTTATTTACCTTTTTGTAGTCTAATTAGGGGTGCGTTAAGAGTTTTGTTAGGAACGTCTTAAAGCATACACTTATTGTTTTGTTTTTTTAATTCTAGAATCATTCGTTTATTTTGCTATGACACGACGATAACAGGGTAATGGAAGAGGTAGTCTAGTGTTCCATCTATTCATAAAACAAGAGTGTGTACTCTCATCGTAAGCAGAGACCTTGTATTCATAGAGAAGGTTCACATTCTTGTAAATGATATTTAACAGGCCCCCACCCAGGGGGTTGAGGGGTGGTGCACGCCCCCCCCCCCCCCCCCCAAGAAATTCCCTTAAAAGTTCCACCTTTCCTCTAATAAATTGTTGTGAAAGCCCTAAAAGATTGAAGAAATTATTGAAAAGCTACACTTTGGGAACCTCTCCACCCCCTTTTAAGGTTTAAATTATTGATATCATAAGCAAAAGTTCCACTTAAGGATTCTCGCCACACCCTCACAGTTGACCCTGGGTACTGGCCTACAGTATTGACCAACAGCCTCTTTCATAAGTGTCAGCTACTGCATCATCTTTATGATTCCTTAACACTTTTGTCCCCAAATTGGGCCATAGCCAGGGGCAGATACAGGATTTCCAAGACGGGGAGAGGTCAGCATATAGCAATTTTTCAGGCCATAAAAGGTCACATTTTTTTCAAGAGATCTTAAGTTAAAAGATCTTATTTTAGGTAATCTAAATTTATTACAACATAATCTAACTACTCTTTCTTTAATTCCTATCTTCACCTTTCTTTTGACAGAATGTGTACACGGTTCAAAAGGTCCAAAAAGAGTTCTTAAAAAAGTCTTGAAATTGTCCTATTTTGATACCCAAAAAGGTATTGTAAAGATCTTATTGAGGTCCTAATTTTGATTTCTGAAAAGGTGTGGGCACCCTGTAGCTATCTGCCATCAAATCATTTTTTAATGAAATGCAAATTTCCTTTAATTTCCCAATAACCCCTTATCATACAAGAGGTAAAACCGGTTCACACAGTGCCCACTCTGCAATCATATGCCTGCACAGTAGCCATATGACAAAATAAAAAGGAAGAGCATTCATGCTACAAGTGGCTAATATCAAACTATGATAACCAAGTACCAGAGGCCTTTCTTCACTTTGAAAACTTGTTCGTGAGGCTGGATCATGGATGGATCGAATTTTGGTTGATCATTAATACATCAAAGTTTCAATGATCAACACGAAATCATCAATGATGTACACAAAATCGACTTACACTAGTACTACATGGCCATTGTCCACATTTTGGTCAATGGGCATATTATAGTGTTCCCTCATCTCAATAATTCACAAAGGTACACAGTTATTCGTGTTATCTTCTTGGCATCAATGATCTACACAAAATCGACTTACACGACATGGCCATTGTCCATATTTTGGTCAATAGGCATATAGTGTTCCCTCATCTCAATAATGCACAAAGGTACACGGTTATTCGTGTTATCTTCTTCTTTCCTTTTTTTTTTTTTTTCTGTTTTTTTGGGGTTTTTTTTTTTTTGGGGGGGGGGGTTTTGGGGGGGTGGGGTGGTTTCTTCATTGAACTAGATCTATTTTTTTTAAAAAAAGGCCCTACCATGAAGGGGATATAGGGGTAACATAATTATATTGGGTGACATAAACGTTGGGCATACGTATATCAAGATGGTATTTTATTTCCATACTATACTAAACCTAACCTTTATGCCCGAATTGGTATTATGTGGTGACCTAAATATAGACCAGAAAAAGAAATGTTCTCCTGAATACCGGAAGTTGAAGGCGATTATAGATGACCATGGGCTGAGGCAATTGATCAAGAAACCTACCAGAGTAACTCATAGAAGTAAGAGTATAATAGACCTAATAATAACTAATATTCATGATCAGTTTGTGTTGGATAGTGGTGTTCATGACTGTGCAATCTCAGATCATCTGCCCGTATATCTTAATAGGAAAATGAAGAGAGCTAAACACATTGTTGAGACTGTGGAAAGTAGATCTTATAAGCTATATACGAAGGATAACTTACAAAATATAATTTTCGATGATATGAGATGGCATGATTTTTGGTGTGAGCCGCAATCCCCAAATACATTATGGGACATCATGTGTGCAGTGATAGTCAGTAGTGTGGATAAGCTGTGCCCGAAACGTAAAATCAAAATACGACAGGACCAGCATCCTTGGATAGATGCAGATATGCGGAAGTCTATTGAGAATAAGAACAAGCTTCATACAGCAGCAGTTAGACTCGAGGATCAGAAAGATGGGAGAATTTTAGGAAAGCTAAGCGGATATCCAGGAGACTACTAATATCCAAGAAGCGCAATTATATAAACAATAAGCTACAGGAGAATCAAGATCACTCGAAGCAATTTTGGCATGAGATGATTAAGAACCTGAAAATAGGAAAGAACCGCAATAGTGGCAAGTGTGAAAAGATTAAAAATAGCTTGGGTAACATTGTCACAGGGCAAGAGGCTGCAAATTTTATAAATGAGTAATACGCTTCGATTGGTCAACGATTGTCCAATAGTTTCCAACCTATAAATGTAATGTCCCCCCAAGTAGCACATAGATTTATGACTAATGTTTCATTTCGATTCATTGGCGAGAAGGAAGTGTTGAATCTCATAAAACTTTTGAAGAATAACGAATCCACAGGGATTAGCGGTATTAACATGAGGGTTTTGAAGGACGCTTTCATCATATTAACCCTAGAGATCTGTTATTTACTGAATGAATGCATGCGTTTATCAGTTATGCCATTAGATTGGAAAATTGGGTGCATTACACCAATACCAAAAGGTGGATTATCATTAGACCCTGGAGACTATCGTCCAGTGTCTGTGTTGTCTGCACCTAGTAAGTTAATGGAAAGAGCGGTGTATAACCAGCTTATTTATCATTTGGAATGCAATGGTCTTCTAGATAAGCGTCAACATGGATTTAGGAAAGGTTACAGTACTGCATCAGCAATCTTTGAAGTTGTACAGTATCTATATGATAATGTTGATAGGAAGAAGATTGTACAATGCGTCTATATAGACTATTCAAAGGCGTTTGATACGCTAGACCATGCCTTGTTATGTAATAAAATTAAGAGTCTAGGTGTAGATGATAAGATTGTAGACTGGTGTAGGGACTATTTGACAGATCGCTACCAAATGGTCAAACTGGGCAAGACGACATCTGGTAAGCTACCAATAACCTGTGGTGTTCCACAAGGGTCCATCTTAGGACCCTTGTTTTTTATTATCTATGTTAATGACCTGTTATCCATGTTTACCGATGATAGAATCCGAATCACGATGTATGCAGATGATACCGTTATCTATACCGCGGACGAGTGTGCTTTAGTCGCAAAGAATGAACTTGAAAGAGGGTTAAGGATATTATCAACTTGGTGTCAGTTAAATAAATTAACTGTGAACACCAAGAAAACAAAGCATATGAGCATAAACATGACTGGCACAGATATACCAATTCTAACAGTTACTATGATGGGTAGAACACTAGACACTGTTCAGAACTACAATTATCTTGGAGTGACAATAGATGATAAACTAACTTTTGAACAATTTTTGAATGATAAATATAACAAATTGAATACCCGTGTTTTCCAGCTTAGTAAGTTGCGTAAATTTATTAGCACAAAGACTGCATGTCTGATTTATAAACAAACCATCCTACCGATAGGGGATTATGCTGATTTCATGGTGGACAGTGGCCCAACTGGGAAAATATCTCAGCTACAAACTCTCCAAGATCGTTCTTTAAAAATTATAGACAATAAGCAAAACCCGACACTAAAAGCTGATGACCTGGCTAGGAAATATAGAATAGATCCTCTGAAAGAACGGAGGGTGGAACATATTTCATCATTAATGTACAGGTTATGTTCTGATCAAGAAAGGATCAATAAGACAAGACCTAGAGTCCACCTTCGGAGCAGAAACAAAATTAAATTTACAAATATGAAAAGAAAGTATCAAAAGTATCTGAAGAGCCCGTTGTCACGAGGTATCGCACTGTGGGACTGTCTTCCTGAAAGTCTGCAGAGGTCGACCACCAAAGTAAAGTTTAAAAGAGGTATTAAATGCTTATTGACCCGCCTATGTAATCAACAGAACAGGCTATGATTTTGTTTGTCATCATCATTCATCATACCATCACTTTTCATCATCATACCTATCATATCAACAGGAAGACCATGTATGTAACCTGTGTGATGTTGAAAATAAACGAATTTAAAAAAAAAAAAAAAAAAAAAAAAAGCTTATCTATTCTGTGGACCAAGATTTCCGTCTGGTGACTATTTTAGACAAGATACCACATCTAAGATAAGCTCTTGGTTCTAAGTTTAGGGTTACTTGAATGTATGCCCATGCCTGGAAAAATATGGTTAAGGAAAGCTCATGGCACTTATTCAGGGACTACAGAATAATGAATATCTACCGACGATTTCAATTGCGTTTTAAATGCAACGATGTTAGAAAATTAGTGCAGGAGCCTCAGTTAACCATTCCGTGCTGACGCCGCACTTTAGTAACAACTATGGGCAATTCCAGGTTAAGGTTGACTTTATCTAACTTAAATATTAGGTCTACATCTAACTTAAACATTAGGGTCAATATCTGGACTATTTGCACTACGTGTAGGCTTAAGGCTATCCTCAACCAGTCATGTTTATTTTGTAGATGGTATATAAAACATAGCAAGTGTAACAACCTTCGTACTTATGATAATTGCAGGTTTGAGTTCCGATGCAAATTATGTACAGACATACCTCTAAGAATGCGAAGATCTAGAAATATATGCAAAACTTAACAGTATTTCAAGTACACATGGAAATAATTTTTCCAGAAAATATACAAATATCTGCCATGTTTCTATGTAAATCAACATAAAATTATTAAGTATAGTTTTATAGATACAAATGGGAAAAATACAAACTGTTGATGTCCCCATTATGTTTTTACCCCAAAAATGCCATGATCAATGAAAATTCATAAATGTTCCGCAGTAGGGAGAATTTATTAAGTAACTGGTTTTCCTCTCCCCTCTCCCCGCCTCTATACGACCAACACACCAGTATACAACATTCCTGCCAAGCCCCCAAGGACGAGAGTTCAATAGGCTTAACACGTTATTAAAACACAAGCCCTAAAAGCCAACAGGATTAGTGACTGAAGCTAGTACTTAGTACATGTAGTAATAATAATGCCACTCCCTGTTGTGCAATCGGTACTTACTGACCCTTCACTGGTAGTACTCATAACTAAAGCTGGTTTTACACTACACGACATGAGCTGCGATATGACGCTGTCACAGAGAAATCGGACATGTTAAAGACAAAATTGTTTGTCAGACATGTGTAAAATACTCCAAATTGGCAATTTCTGATAACTATATCACTCCTGAGTGCAATCTGTCTCAAATATCATCATATAAGAACGATGTCTGAGCTCAAAGTCGTGTAGTTTGTTAGGGCCTAAAGCCTTTCCTGGTTTCCAGTCACCGTGTTTTCTATTTGGGCTGAGTGGAGTCAAGAGAGCAAAATAAAGTGTATCACGACAAATTATGTATTATGAAACATAGGTTTGAAATGACCTCGTTGTTGTCGATGAAATAAGCTAATCATATATATTTGATTACACAACCTAAGTTTGCATGTACATATTTTTATATGATTATATGTAATTAATAATTGCATACTTTGATACATTAAGGCCTAAATCCTTTCACACACATGGACGCTAAGTGTAACAATAAAATGGGGTTCAATAGATATTTTTATATTTTGTTATCAATATTATATTATATAGTTATCAATCACTGATCATCAATTGACACTTCAATCACTGATCATCACTTGCATCCTTGTATATCCGGAGCCTACTTTATAGTATTTAAAAACTTTCTATGGTGTGCTAATAGAAAACACTTTATATCAGTGTTAACGAGATGGACGGAGGTGTCCAGTCGTGTTTAGAATGTTCTGGGTACGATGATAAAGTGAATTAAGATTAAATAAATAATAAAAGTGGATAATATGCGTTAATTTTTCATGTCTGATAAAGAAAATACCTAAGAAAATTAGTTTTGCATTTGGGTATTAGAAACTTCAGCTAAGGAACTTCCTCTAGGAAATGTCTACTAAGGTATATTATCAGAAGATATTATGAAATAGGCCACCATTGAGGTTTTTCCCTTAGAATATCCTCACAAGTATTAATCCATATAAATTTACCTAAAACAACACTTTAAAGGGAGGGGCCAGTGTCCTCAGAAAAGTATACTGGTGTTATCTACATCATCAATGGAATAACTGTACCAAATTTTATACTTCTATCACTGCCAGTTTCCATTTTATGTGCGTTTTTCTGAAACAAACTGAATTGCCTTGCCTGCACCTTGTGCAACATGCACAGTGCATTTGTCTTTTGTGTGACGTCACGAGCAAAACTGTTGAAAAATTATAAAACTGAAAAAATGCAATAAGAAATGTATTAAGTGTTCTTTATAAGTCAAAAAGAGATCAAAATCAACAAATTATATGATTTATAAAAGAAAATGTGTAAAAAAAAAATGGTTTATTGGAATTTAGAAATTTAAAATTTGAATATAACTGTCATTTTGTGTGACGTCACACACAGACATCCTATCCCAGGTGGACAGAGGAGACAGGTGGATAGGGGATTTCAAAATCATATTATTTACTCAAGGAATCAATTCACACTGAAAGAAATGATATGTATCTATACTTTAGCGTATTCTCAACAGTACATTATGGGAATCTAACAAAATTCTATATTCACTGGCCCCTCTCTTTAAGTTCCTACCATCTGCAAACAGGTTCCTACAGGGATCGTTATGCACCACTGATTAATGCAGACCCCTACCTGTACTGTTGTCCTGTTGCTATGACAACCAAGTGTCCGGTTCTACCTGGACTTCCTGGCCATGACATGCAGGTGATTCATTCTCGGTAGAGCAGTTGTTCTGACCTTTAAGAATTTAGTTCAAGAGTCCAATGATGATAGACATTCTTTATAAGGAAGATTTGAAACTCGATGGCAGGGATGAATATATATAACTCATACTAAGAAAGCCCTCCTAAGTTTTGAGAGTAGATTATTTCAATAGATGATAACAATTTTTTTTATTGGTTTTTATCTATGGTTAGGGGATCGTCATTGACGATTTTAACTCCCCTCCCTCTAAAGTAACAATACATAGTTTTACAGATCAATTCCTGAGGTAACTACGTCAGACAATCATATTCCGGGTATATAACATTAGTGAAAACACATTGTGAAAACCATTAATGAAAACATTGAAGAATATGATGAATACAATAGTGAACAACAACTTATTACACTTGTCAGTTGGGTAATAAAGATGTTTGTAAATATCGATTTACAAAATAAAGATATACAGGAAGATGGCCATGCTATGCCATGTTGCACATCGCATAAGCGCCTTTGCTGTTGCAATAACTTGCACCCCTAGCTATTGCAACAATTATATTGTTTTAATCTACCAATCGCTTTTGCGAATTGAAGGCAATAAAATGAAGCTGCATGGTTTCTACATCTAAAACGATGAAAGAAAAGAATTTACAGGTTACTGGACCAATGTTAGTGTAATTTGTGATGCTCATACTTCTCTACATGCCTTGAAATGTATTAGTTCCTTTTTAAGTATAATATATAATATCAAGTTGGCTTTGCCACCAGGACTGGGAGGTGAACCCAGGGCCCCTCACACTCCAGACAGGCACTGGTATAACCCTCAGGAGGGGCCCTCAGTATGGGTAGGGGAGGTCATTTCGCTGGGTGCTGGTGTTATCCCCTTTATTTCCTAGTGATATGTATGAGTGCAGATACCAGCATTTATCTCATCTGACACTCTGCCTCTAGCTCTGACTAGTCTGTCTTCAATGGGAAATAGCATTGAACAGGTCGCGTTGGGTGAAGATTGGAAGCAATTGCGTTTTAATATAAGGAGAGTAATAACCATGTTTTGGCAGTGGTGTAAGCAAAAGGTCATATATCTGATAAATTGCAAAATATGACTTATGTTTCATAATGCAATATGTTACAAAGAAATATTTCTTTTTATCAAACATAATGGTATACATAATCATACCCATTTCTCATTTCAGGTAGTTCGTGGAAGAATAAACTACAGATGTGGATACAAGAAACACAAGCAACAATGCAGATCCTAAAGGGCAAAGCGGAAAAGACGATGTGGTTGAAAACCATCAAGACCAAAGTATCAGGTTACTTTAAGAGAGAGGCAAAACCTTGGTCCTGTTGTCAACAAAAACGATACACCGTTGTCTACCTTTTAATTGCTATATTCCTCCTCTTGGTGGCGCTTGAGTCAATGACGCCATTTATGCCAAAAAGGCATTTCCCTGACACAGCCAGACCAGCCAAATGCAATAATTGCTTCCCATACCGCTACAGAAATAGGATTGAACCGAAGGGACTTTGCAAGGAAAAGGACCAGGTGGATTTGGTGCTGTTGATAACGACTATTCCAAGGGAACGCATGGCAAGGGATGTCATTCGGGCAACTTGGTGTAATTTCACTGCCATGGGAGTTTCTACAGTAAGATGCGTGTTTTTATTTGGTATTGGGTATAGTAAAGCCACGCAAGAAGCATTGAACTTGGAGGCTCGAAGGCATAATGATATATTACAAGAGGACTTCTTTGACTCTTATTATAATCTGTCAATTAAAGTATTAATGGGCTATCGCTGGCTCATGCGGAGGTGCACACAAGCCAAGCATGTGATTCGGACAGCGGAGGATAACTACGTGCACGTTCCGCAAGTGCTGGAACTACTTCGCTCCAAAGGAACCCAATTGGACAACTTCATGTTTGGCCATTGTAAAACATATGGGGTCGTATGGCGCTGGCCTTTCCATCGATGGGTGGTGTCCTTCAAGGAATACCCCAACGTCGTATACCCGCCATATTGCGTAGGGACTACTTTTGTGACGTCATACAAACTTATGACGGAGATCGTGAAGATTTCCGTGCACGTGCCGTTCTTCCCTATAGAGGACGTATACTTTGGCATGTGCGTGCAGCAGTATAATAACAAGTATAAACTGGCAGCTGTTGAGGGGTTCAGTACCCCTCAGTTTACTTGGTCGGACATCTTGTTTGGGAGTCATAGTACGTGTTCCTACCCGCGTCCGTGGTACTCCATGCATGACGTCACGCCCAGCGACATCTGGAGGGTGTGGAACGAGTGCCAAGGATCTCCGGTGGAGAAAGTCCCAAGGCTGAGCCAGGATGATGACGAAGACTTTAGGTTGAATAATATTTATGAAGTGGATTTCTAAGGGAAGCTCTGAGGGGCTCAAAATAGCAATCTGTAACATGGACTACGGGATATTATTTCCACATTTGGGAACTTGATCAATGGCGGATTTAGAAGGGGCGCAGGGGCGTGCACCCCACCCCCCTTCTTTATTTGGCCAAATTAAGATTTTTGTAATGTAAAATTCGTAACAATAGGGGGTGCGCCCCCCTCCTCACCCTTTCATAGGGCCTACGGCATTGCCCCAGCTTTCAAAGAACTCCGCCACTGGTAATGTTAGGCAATTCGTCCTACTGTAAATACCCTTTATAGACTGGCCTCAAAATGCGTTCATAATGAGAGTTCAATACAGGCAGAATGCGCATTCTGAGCCCAGTCTGTAATGCCGTGTCCCCACTTTGGCGACCAAGGAAGGCTACTAACGTTAGTCATCCAACGATTAAGAAACAAGTAAGTCGTCGGGCGACTAACTAAGTTTCTGGTGGGAAAAAAAGTTAATCGCCACATTGGGACGCTCTTGTAGTTAGTCGCCGGACGACGAGACAAGACTTTAGTTAGTCGCCCGTCGATTAACTTTTCACTGGCGAGCATAGAAACATATTAAACATGTCAAATATTTTGCCCTAGACCCTGGGCGATTAGTGGTTTAGTCGCCAGACATGACGGCGCCAGTATGGAGTTGATCGCCGAGCTACTAACCATCTTAGTCGCCCGACGACCAACGAAATTTAATCGGCCAAGTGGGGACCAGGCATTAAGGGTATAAGCCTCGGTAAAAGTATGGGCAATATTCCACTTCGTCTTGTTTCGCTTGCGCTTGGAATATTCCTAGTGGCGATTGACACAAAGAGGTCATATTCCACCTTGCATTGGCTAGCATTCATAGTCTTTTTTTCTGTCCAAGGAGTTCGCGTTCCAGGTTCCAACATGCTCATAATTATTGTTCAAAAATTGGCATTAACATTCACAGACAGGCATCATTGCCTTCCGGGACTATAACAGATCTTTATTTTCTGGTTTCTTAAGGATAGACACCAGTGGTTGGGGCGTAAATAGCACCACTCCCTTTAAACACAGTTACATAATTTGTCTTCCATAGTATTACTAAATGAGAAATATAATCGAATAGATAATATGTAACCAAATCTATTGGTATAACCTACATGAAAATAGTTAAAACAATGGCTGTGTAAGTTGGTCATGAATATAAAAAATCATAGAACTCAAATTAATTTTTGAACATCAATATCTCACTTAATATTGCATCTAAACCTTTGAAATTTTTAGAATATATTCTTGACATATATATGGAGGGAAGCGTGTCTCAGATTTTTGATATAGGGCTTAGTTATGTTTTTATGATATGTAGAAAATGATATAGCAAAAAAATTCCAAAAATGTTCCCGTTTTTTCCCGTTTTTCATCATAAAATGAAATCTAGGACCTTAATTAGAAATCTGAGACATGCTTCCCTGCATATGATTCTTATGAAGGTGTGTGTAAAAGCTCATTCATGTCACTTGAATATTAACAGAGATATTTATGTTCAAAAAATAAAAGTCAAAAAATTAAATTAAAATCGATAAAATTGTCGTTTCTAATTCCATTGTAACTATATAAACATCAATAGATAGAGAAAAATGTGAGCTTTTAAATGACGTATAGCATGTAAGGATCAGATCAAAATTAAGGATTGTACTGAGATGTTCCTGCAGTGGCCGCTGACCACTGGTGTCTATCCTTAAGGCCATGATCCACGTTGCGATTTTGGGCTGACCGATTTGCTTCTCATGAATTTTTCACATATTTGGAATCAATTTTCCTGACGAAAATACAATTTTTCTGATATGTATTATTCTAAACTCTTTGGAAAAGTGTGTGTTGTACAAGAAAAATGATTATTTAACAAACCGATTTTCAAAATCGGTTCAAAATCGGCCCAAAATCGCAACGTGGATCATGGCCTTGAAAGGGCAGGACTAGTGTGAAGGTACATGGCCTGGAATCCTAACATAGAATAATATTTGTGACAGCGCCAATCTCCTCAGGAGAAAATGGCCAACAGTGTAAGTTATTATCTATGTCCAACCTTGTGTTGATAGATATTCCTTGCGTTTGTGTCTATCGCTTCTACAAATATACCCAACGTGTTTTTATCTAGGAACACAAATATTGTTCCTGTAAAGCTTGAGCATGCATGCGTTGACAGATACCAACATGGTCGTATCTGAAACGCAACCCCTTTGGCAAAAAGAACGCAAATTTTACCCAACGCAAGGTGGAATATGTGCTAAATGCGGAAATAAACTCGCACTTAAAATCTTCACTCATCTCGAGTCAAAAACGCCCATCAATCATAACTGCATGTATACACCTTCATCTTCATTAATCTTATCTGCTTGAAAAATATGACGGACAATGTATGAGAATATATTTGTCCTGAAAAAGCAGATAGGACATCACATTAATTTCCACCATTTTTACAATGTCATGTTAAACGTTGACGCAGGTGAAAAATCTTTTAGCATGGATGTTTCATAATATATTTGTATGTTATATAGAACAGTGTCATGTCTGTTGTTATTCTGATTTAGAAATGGAAAGTTAATCATGTAGCGAAATATGAAGTCCTTACCCAAATATTTAACACATCTTTGGAGTTAGATACTGAAAAGTGCAATTTTCTTTTAATCAAAATCAGTCTAACAAATAATGTCTATATCGTTCAAGGCTGCGAGTTCGAAATTTAAAACATTTGATAACGTGAGCAAAGATATATGTGCCATTTCTAGAATTTTGAGTAGTAACATAATGGAAATCCCATGTCCCTTTCAGCAGTTCAGTTCTGCAAGATTAACAACACTATTTCTTTGAAAAGTGTGAAATTTTAAAAAGAATTATAGAGACTTGTTGTTGTAATTGTTGTTCTTAAAACTAGGCTTCGAGAAAGCATATTATTAAATGAGTTCTCAGTTGTGTCATCTGGGTCTATTAGTAAGTATTATGTTAAATATGTTTGTCAGTATGACAAGAAGCGTTCACTGTTTCATTATTTCTCAACTGTTTTTGTTGTAGCAAATCACATATTAACTGAATTATATTGTTGGAGATCGTAAGACCTTGGCGATTTATTATGTGACTCAGTGGACGTTTTTCCTTGATTCCTAAATCAATTATCAGTATGCATGATATAGGGGCTGTACACACACATTCTGACATGCTTTTTCAGTTTAGCATGTAGGCCTAATACCCATTAGAAATGTACTAAAACCCTTGACCCCCCCCCCCCCCATACACACATCCTTAAGGATAGACAACACCTCTCTGCGGCCAATTCGCAGGACTCTCTTAAAACGGGCTTATATCTTTTAATATATGCAGCATAAATATGAGTTGTATATCATTAAATACCTTTTAGATAAACCTATCTATACATGTAATGTATATCTTGATGAGCAGACATATGCCTGTGTGAGCATGTCGAGAATACAAAAAACACATTTTTTACTTTTATTTTTTGAACATGAATATCTCACTTAATATTCCATGGAAATGCATGAAATTTTCACAGCATATAGGTAACATTCATTTGGAGGGAAACGTGTCTCAATTTTTTAATTCATGCATTAGTTTTTGTTTCGTAAAATCTAGAAAATAATGCTAATAAAATCATAAAAAAGTTTCCCGTTTTTTCACATAAAATGAAAACCAGGACCTAAATATAAAATCTGAGAGATGCTTCCCTCCTATAGAATCTTATCATAAGGCATACAAAGTTTGAAGTTTCTAACTTTTATATTAAGGGAGTAATTCATGTTCAAAAAATAAAAGTCAAGAAATTTGTTTTTAATTCATTATGTCGGAGATCTTTACTTAATTATAGCTTTCTTTATATCATTAGATAGATAAAATCATTACCTTTCATTTGATATATAATACGATATTGTATCTTCTTTATTAAGAAAATAAGAGAAGAAAGTGCAAATAACGCCCTGCCTACTGTTGTCTATCCTTAAAGCCACCAACCCATTTAGCAAATTTGAACAAAGTCAGCCAACTTATCAGCCCTGACACCAGCCAATTCTACCAGAATAATCAACTGTTTTTAGCACTGATTCAGGTGGAATATTTATGTATATTTCAATATTGTATACTGATTAGTGAAGTGAATCGGTGCAAAAATTGGCAGATTCTTTTGGTTCTAGTTGCCCGCTTTGTGTGCCAATTCAGCCTAGTGGGCATAGGACCTAAGTGGCCATTATTAATGGACGGCCAATATCTGACCATACATTCTGTGTCAACAGCCTTAAAGGGAGCCAAAACCAATATAATTGACAACATTTTCAAAACTCAGATAAGTATAGAAATATGTTAGATGGGTGCAGTTAAGATCGGTGGTAAAGTATTAGCCGTGGAAACTAGCTCAAACTGAAGTAGAATGCCACAAGAGATGGTAATATTTGCATTTGTTTGTAAACAAACCCTATTTTTGCGGATCCACATTAATTGATTTGAGCCAGAAAAATGTGTTTTTGATTATTTTTTACCATAATTTCATGGTTTAGATTTTAACATAGGCCAGGAATAGGCTCAAGGAATAGATTTCCATGATTATTTGAGTTTGAAAAAATTTCATTGAATTTATTGGTTTTGGCTCCCTTTAACTTAACATTAAATCCTTAACTCCAATAATGTTGGTTATAAGATTGTATGGACTCAATATATGTAATAGTTTATATGAATGCATTGTTCAAACTGATTCAGCATGAAAGGTTTCTTTAATTTCTCATTGTGTTACGTTTTATTTTGTACGCATGTCTGCCCTTTATCAATTTGATATTATGATGTAATATTGAACCTAACACTAATTTGCTTTGTAGTAATTTACATGTTATCCCCAATGGAATCTCAAAATAGACTGTCTGCAGATAGTTAATGTTCTCAGGGAGTTTGACTTGTCATTGTATTACTATGCATACATTACATTGTTTCCATTTGTTGCTTACCCACCAATTTTCTATTTATATGTGTCATGTGAGTGATGATGTGAATTTTAAAATCATGTTATGCTTCTGCTATTACATTAGCCCATGTTGTAAGATCAGCTAAAAACCATATCGTTTCACTGGATAGGGTTTCGTGGTAATGATGTCGTGATCATTGCATCAATAAACAGTAATACGAGTCACTGTTAAACACTTCAATTGTGTTCCATTACAAGTTCTTGCTTTATTCAGGAAAAATGTTTTATTTTGATATAATCCCTTTATTTTGGGATTGAACGTTTGTCACATTTTTTTCACTTCCTGCGTCTTCTCAGTTGTTCATATCACATTTTCATGTATATGCTATTAACACTTTTATTGTCAACAGTTTCATATACAAAGAGTCATCCAAACTAGCTTCCTTGTGCACGACATGTGCAATTGACAAAGTCAAATAAGAGGGTTCTTTGTCTATGAAATTCGCTTCCCTGTGAACGACATATGAAATAGACATACTCAAAAAGAAGGGTTCTTTGTATATGAAACTGTCAACAATAACACTGTTCATCACATGCACAGGACAATGTCATAGAACTAACTCGAAAGAATAAGGAAGTACAACAATATATCCTTCTAATTTGAACAAAATGCTGACTCCCAATATAGTAAGGAGTTGGGGTGGGCGTCTGAGCAGATATTGAGTCATTCATATAGCAGAAAAATTCCTCCAGATAAGGCCAAAGTGGAGTTTGCATACCACAGGGACCGTAGCGGAGACAGGCCACTGGTGTGCTTACATACTAGAGTAGTATTACACTACATGACCTAGCCAAGTGAGTGACATTATTATAACGTTGCAGCAACTTTCTGTTGGTTCTGTATTGGTTCTCGTTACATTATTTTGATGGCTCCCAATAATTTTGCTGCCACGTACTGCTGTGATGTTGCACTACGACATCATAACATTCTGATTACGTTCTTCAACCTAAACAGAATGTTCTTATAACATTCTGTTTTGGTTTCGTCCTAACCTCACCAAAAAGTAGTTGTTTTAATAACATTCTGGTTTGGTATAGTTGTGACCTAACCATTAATAGCAGTATTGCTACGTGCCATCTTAGTAAGTACCAGAATGACTAAAAAAGTATAGTTGCAGAATGTTTCATTGCTTGGCAGGGGGGCTGCAATATGACGATGTCTCAGAGAAGTTGCACATATTATAAGAGATGACATTCTTTGTAAACGTATGTGAGATACTCCACATTGTCACTTTGAAACAATTTTATCACTCCTGTGTATGAATTGTCTGTAAAGAGCAAGATCCACGATACGACAAAACGCCAACCGATTTTTCTTCTCACGCATTTTTCGCATAATTTGAATGATCTTTCCTTGTGAAAATACCATTTTTCTGATAATGATTATTCAAAATTCTTTGGGAAATTGTCCAAATCATCAGAAAAACGATTATTGAACAAAGCGATTTTCAAAATCGGTTCAAAATTGGCCTAAAATCGCGTCGTGGATCATCACCTTAATACCATCATATCACACCGATATCTCCGCCAACGTCATGCAGTGTAATAAAGCCTTTATTTGACATATTACTAATAGAGTAAACAGGGGAGCAGTCTAACTCGACTACGAAGCCTGTGGTGCGTATAGACATTTTCTGATATTCTGTAGTACAAGTTTGTAATATTTACTAGGAGATGTTAGTATAAATAGTGTTTTTGCCTTACGGTGCTTATGCCAAGGTAAAACATACTACTGCTATTCCTCAGTGGTTTTCTGATAGGATCTTAGAACATAGGATCTTAGAACATAGTCATATAATTGCAAGTCTTTCTACTATGGGTCTCTATAAAACTTGCTGTAATACCAGTGCCATATCCGGCGGTGGAGGGGGGTTTAAACTTTTGAGGGTGACTGAAACCCCTCAGAATTCACAAAGTTTAAGTCGCCCGACTCAAAATAGCAAATTGTGTTAGAATTGTCATTTGAAACCCCTCAGATTTATTCCACATCCCCCTCAGATTTGGATTTCTGCAGAACCCCCTCAGATTATGGGCCTTGGTGTGACCTTGTGTATACTGATACAGTTCATCCTGACCCTTGAGATTTACTAAGAACCCCCTCAAATTTATTCCAGAATCCCCTCACAATTATCCCAGAACCTCCTCAGATTATTCCAGAACCCCCTAAAATTTACACAGAACCCCCTCAAATGTATTCCAGAATCCCCTCACATTTATTCAAGAACCTCTTCAGCTTATTCCAAAAACCCCTCATATTTACACAGAACCCCCTCAAATTTATTCCAGAACCCCTCAGATTTATTCCAGAACCTCTTCAGATTTATTCCAGAACCTCTTCAGATTATTCCAGAACCACCTCAAATTTACACAGAACCCCCTCAGATTTTAGGCCTCCGACCAGCCATGTTTAAACTGCTATGGGTATTGGGTTCCGTCCGGGCATGCCTGTCCATGCATATAGTTGGCAGTATGCTGTGCTAATAAGGCAGACTATAAGGCAGCTGTATTGACCAATGCCTTGGTCACCACTATTGATTGTGGATTACCTAGGCAACCAGTGGTGCTGGCAAGTGGATACTGTATGCCCACCTGTAATCTATTACAGCTATATTGGTAATTTAGCCTTTATTAGCACAACTCAGGTAACATTGGGAGTTTCCAAGTTTACAATAGTTCTATGGCTAAAAGTTTATTTATCTTCTAAACTTTTACTCGATTAGGCTTTATAGTAGCCCAATGGATAAAATATCAAACATTCAGTCATAAGCTGTATATTTAAATGCAATAATTATGATAAAGTAAAATCAATACCTTCAATTCATCGCGAAATTAACTCCGGATGCAGTTTATTGCTTATTTAGAGCAAGTTATTGCTTGTGCATAGATTAGATTAAATCATTTATACATTACATTTCCATGGAGAACGAAATGCAATCTATTTGTTTATAATTAATCAATCAGATATTCATCAGGTTCTGCTTGACAGGTCCTTATCAGAACCAGAATCTCAACAAGGACTAATGCATTCAAGTGAGAGTTGTTCTCGTCAGAAAAAGTGTAAAATTCAGGTCAACATCACTCTTAATACTAAAAAAAATGGTGTTCGCTATTTCTTATTATGTTTTCCAAGGGATATCTTTTTCTGTATTCAAATGACTTAAATTTGATTTTAAAGGGAGTCAAAAGCAATGTTTTGTCAAAATATCTCAAAATTTTGCGAACTCAAAAAACTATGAGAATACATTCTAAGAGTCAAACTTTAGCCATTGGTACAGTATAAATCATGATAACTCGATATAACTTTACACAAATTTCATAAAACTCATTTCATTTATGCCTGAAAACAGCAATGTTTTTAAACAAACCAAATTTCATGGGTTATCAAAATATAACGTGGAAGAATTTTTGTATATTATAATGTATTTTAAATCCGAATTCACATTCTATATTTTACCACAGGCCTAGGTTATGGCAATAGAATGTATTCTATAATTTTGACCCCACATTGCTTTTGACTCCCTTTAAAGTATGTATCCATTGCAACAAGGTCATACTTCCATACCCAATAGGCTGAAGCGGTGCTCAGATCAGGCACTATTACTGCCAAAAGAATCTGCATCAGTTCAATCACCAATTAGTATGCAATATTGAAATGCGTATTTGATATGAATCAATTTCTAAAATCGGCAGATTATTCAGATAATATTGGCCGATTTTAGTACCGATAGATTGGCTGACTTGGTCAAAACCGCCTAGTGGGTATGGGGCTTAATATCATTCCTCCCACTGTGATAAGGGCCTTAAACTATGCAAAGAAGAAACAGGTTATTTGGGTGCGAGCAAATACGTGAAGTTCTAGTACATAGCCTATATGCTGAATCTGCGACATACCCTTCACGTTTTTTTGAGTGATTGTCCTTCATTGTAAAGTTTTGAAATGTGTATATTTGAACTGAATCACCAACAAAATCGTCGATTATTATTAGAAACTCTACTTTTAATTGTCCAATTCATGTGCAGTCGTCTAGGAATGGGGCTCTTCTTGACCCCGTTTTGATAACTATGGTTTTAACATCTTTAATATTTACTTTCAGATACGGAGGCAATAGACTTTATTTGCTACATGTATTGCACAGCAAGTCAGCATACTCTATAGGACTCTCTTTCCCCGACTGGTGATACTTTATTGCTCGTTCACGATTTTAGTGGTGAAATAAAATACCATGTCACAATTCAGGGAATTGACTGCATCTACTAAATATGCTGAGCTTTATTACTTAAGCATACAGTGGGATTACGATGGGTTCTATATATAGAGTTGTTGAATGCCATAAAGTTTACACCCTTTTCGTAGATATCCTCAAGTTCTCATAGCATCAGGCATTTTGAGTTTGAATGTTCCATTGTTTTGAAGTGGGTTTATCCCTTACACTGCCAGAGGCCTCATATGGGGCCCTATAGTAAAATCCCATAGGAACACCATTGAAATAATGCAAATTATGCTTTCAGAATCTGAAAGAATTTTTCAGTAATTCCAATTAGAACCAGAGATACAGGTATTTGACTATCGGCCTACCAAATCACCCAAAAATGTTAGAATTGTGATTCGAGAAGCCATAAACAATGTATTTACATTTGAATTTACCAGAGTAATTAAAAAATCATGCAAAATGGGTGAATTTATGTAAATGACGTGATTTTTAATTTGCTCAAACTTTTCTTTCATTTATGATAATCACAAACTGTCTTTTGCACAAAAAAGATAATGTTTTCATGTTATTTTTATAAAGAGTGTCATAGTTATTTTATGAATTATTGGTGACCATGGTAACCTGCAAATTACATAGTACAAACATTCACTCTGAGCAAGAAATTTGCCTTATTGGCACAGTACCAACATTTGGAACGTTTATATCAAAATTATTGAAAAAAGCTTTTCATCTGAAGAATCTAAACTAAAATTGAGTTTTAGTTAGATTAATGTTATGGGTACAAGCTAATTCCAAACATAATGTATTCGGGTTTAAAGGTAAGTGGTATAAGAATGTATTCTGGTTACAAAGTAAGGTTATTAGAACGGATATTTCTTTGGAAGGGAAACTACATTCAAAAATACAAAGAAAGAAAAGTCTACTGATGCAGAATAAGGCCCTATAGTATATACCATACAAGTTTTTAATCGCTAGTAACTTATTATTCATAGAATTAACCAAGTTTACATGCATAATTCTCTCACAGAGAATCTTTTCAGTTTTTGTGAGATACGAGCCCATCTTTCTTATCCGCACTTTGGAAATCTGACATAATGGAACAGATTGTGAAAATCCCTAGTCTCTTCCCTTTCTGGTTACTACAGCAAAATTGTTACAATTTTCAGAATTTCTTTGTACAACATATTTTTAATATAGCGTAAGATTAATTGCTTAAGTCTTCCATAGCCGGTTGCCTCCGATTGTAAAATTCTACCCTCCGTAGATGGGGCAGATCCAGGATTTTCGAAAGGAGGGGGGGTCAGCATAAAAGTTAAGTACTAAAACAGGGTGCACAAATTTGCGTATACACGTGTGACATTTTTCGCTCTTTTTGTAGTTTAGGTGTCCAGTAAAAGGGGGGAGGGGGTCAGGACCCCTAGGACCCCCCCCCCCCCCCCCAGGATCCCTGCGTAGTCTTTCGGTGTCTAATTTCTACTTAATGAAAGTTATCTGTCGATGGTTCTCGGTGTGTTTGTTAGCAAACAGCACACCTGGTTTGGGATTCAGGTAGAATAGGATGGGTACCAGCGTTACCTGTCTTTTGTCTGCTTCGCTGTAATTATAAATACATTGCCTCATCCATGGAGTTTACATTGGCCGCATTGTAAATGAGGTGAACTTTACATTGGCTGCAGTGTAAATAACGTGGAGTTTACAATCGCACGTTGGCATGGTTTGCATTGACTAAATAAGTGTTTTTGCAGATACTTTTCAAAAGGATTTATGTTTAATCTTGTCTCCTTCACACCTCCCAAATATTAGAATATTGATTAATTCTACTGAAATATTGATGCAAAGGCAAATATTCTGCAGTTTTTGCATCTAAAGCTTGCAGGCTTCCCTTGTTGATTTGATGGGAAATCCATCAGCAAAGTTGACCGACTCTCCTTGAGTTTAGACACCCACGGCTGGGAGTATCCACTATCAGTCATTCAGTACTAAAACGTTGGAATGGAATAGTAGGAAAGGCATAATAAGCGATTACCATAGAAACACTATTTTGTATGGGGTTTCATCCACCATCTTATATATATTCAGAATGCACGGACAAATGTAGTTTCTATATTACCCTCCCATTTGTGCGTATACAAGTACTAATGTTTTAGTAGATCATAATATGCCGAAAAATGTGTTTCGAAATTGTATGGGGGAAAATTCATATAGATCTTTCTTTCTTTATCTATACTTATATATATATATGTATGTATGTATGTATGTATGTATGTATGTATGTATGTATGTATGTATGTATGTATGTATGTATGTATGTATGTATGTATGTATGTATGTATGTATGTATGTATGTATCCCACTATAGATCGTTGTCGCTTGTATAACAATCTCAAATTACTATACTAAAAGGTGCAGAAGCATAGCATCCTAGCCTATATATATATATACATATGAATAGGCTAGGATTCTATAGTAATTTGAGATTGTTATAAAATCTTTAACGATCTTTAATGGTATCCCTATTAATAGGCATATCCGATGGTTGCATTATGAAGGAAGAAGGTCAATAGTGGAAGATTTGAGTTTCCACAATATAGAATTCAGGCATACTAATTTAGGAAAATGTGTTTCGAAGCACCCCCATAGATCACATTTGCATAGTACAGTAAAGTATCACTCGTTGACCTAATGCAGAGTGTTTTTCATTTTTCGTATAACAAATCCCTCCAGGATTCAAACCCACAGCATAGGTGTTTGGAGGGGGTTGCTAACCCTGAAGCCAAACAAAGGATGAAAGGGGAACTAAAAAAAATGATGTCATGACCTAATTTGCTGGGTCTCACTGGTCCTTAAAAAAACTGTTTAACAAATCAGCAACGAAATGGACTGGCTTGTAACAGCCTATTTCTTTGGTTGTTGGTATAGCCGAAGTTCTTTCAGTGTGTAGACTGTAACATGAGAAAGGTCATCATTTTAGAAGTAGTAGGGTAATAATTTCAGTCAAAAGCTGGGTTAGTTTATTCATCTCTTT
This sequence comes from Lepidonotus clava, assembly GCA_936440205.1. Taxonomy (NCBI): domain Eukaryota; kingdom Metazoa; phylum Annelida; class Polychaeta; order Phyllodocida; family Polynoidae; genus Lepidonotus; species Lepidonotus clava. Next base: position 17,065,608 of record OW387138.1, read on the forward strand.
TTATTCACATCAGTATGCTCTGGACGTTGAAATTATCACAATACCAAAATGTTTTAGCATGACTGCGTACACTTTCATATTGTCATACATTGTGCCTCAAAACAAATTGTTCGGTATTAAATCAAACTTTACGGGCGACAATGACATCGGCTGCGAGGACAGAAGCCACGCCTACAATTGTCCTGGCACCATTTGTGCATGCCACTCACTCTCTGCCACGCCCCTTTGGCACAACACCGATGGCTGCAGGTCCCCCGACGAACAGGTGTTTTAGTTGTTGAGGGGGACGGGGTCTTGGTTGCAAGAGGTGTTGTTTTAGCTTTTAGGGGTGTAGTTGTTTTAACTTTTGTGGTCTTCTCTGAATGGGCCCTGGTGGGCGTGGTTTTGTTATGGGGTGTGGTCTTCTCTGAATGGGCCCTGGTGGGCGTGGTTTTGTCAGGGGGCGTGGTCTTCTCTGAATGGGCCCTGGTGGGCATGGTTTTGTCAGGGGGCGTGGTCTTCTCTGAATGGACCCTGGTGGGCGTGGTTTTGTCAGGGGGCGTGGTCTTCTCTGAATGGACCCTGGTGGGCGTGGTTTTGTCAGGGGGCGTGGTCTTTTCTGAATGGGCCCTGGTGGGCGTGGTTTTGTCAGGGGGCGTGGTCTTCTCTGAATGGACCCTGGTGGGTGTGGTTTTGTCAGGGGGTGTGGTCTTCTCTGAATGGACCCTGATGGGCGTGGTTTTAGTGGGTGTGGTTTTGTAGCGGGTAGGGAGGTCTGTCTGTGTAGACCTAGTCTCTACAACATAGGTGCAGTGGCATATGTTCTGAGCACAGAATCCCCGCACGCAGTTCCGTCGGCACCATCTGAAATTTAAAATTTATTTCAATTTCAGGGCCATTTGAATGTTTGATCAAATTTAAGTAAATGTATAATTATGCACCTCACGTTTACATGAAAAAATTAATTAAGATTGATATTTACTGATTCGTGTTTTTTTTGTTTTTTTAATTCATAAATATGGGAATAAAGAAATGATTGATAGAATAAGAAATCCAGCCTAGGCGAATGCGTAGACTATGAATTAATGTTAATATTTTTAATCTGCATAATTACACAATCATGATACCTAATCATGATAAAGGTGATGTGAAACACCAAACTCTGCAAGCACAACTGGATGGGTGATAGTGGTATTTATTAAGCGTAGGTAGAGAGTTAAAATAGAAGAATGATCAACATATTATGACTGTACTAAAGTCTTCGCCAGGATAACAAAAATGATAAATAATTTCTGACTTTCTCATGTTACATTTGGTAATCAAATCCATGTCTATTGTGAAAAGGGCCCCAGACACAATTAACAATACAGAAACATCTGGGCAGTTCATGTGGAAAATAGCTTAGTTCAGCTAAAGATTTGTTTCAATAATTGACATGAACCCTAGCATAGTGCAGATAATGTACAATGCGTTTACCTGTCAAGCCCTGGGACCTTAGTCCATCTCCATTTGGGTCGGCACTTCCATGTAGGTGGAGCCTGTGTAGCAGTGGGCGTGGCTTGTGTTGCAGTGGGCGTGGCTTGTGTAGAAGTGGGCGTGGCTTTTGTAACAGTAGGCGTGGCTTGTGTAGCAGTGGATGTTATTCTTTTAGTTGTGGGCAGGGCGTGTGTAGAAGTGGGCGTGGCTTGTGAAGCAGTGGGTGCGGATTGTGTAGAAGTTGGCGTGGCTTGTGTAGCAGTGGGCGTGGCTTGTGTGGCGGTGGGCAGAGTCTGTGTGTTTGATTGGCGGGTGGTCCAGCGGTAGGCGGGGCAGACGCACCAGGCTGGTGGGCAGTGTCCAAGCTTGCAGTTCATCCGACACCATCTGTCAAATAGTTTTGAAAACAGTTGCAATGGGTGGATATCGTTTGGCAAAAAGTTGTAAATCAGCAATAATAGTTACATTTTAAGAATATTTGTAGCTTCGAAATTGAAAAACGGTTAATGTTTATTAGGCTTCAGTCTATATTTTTGGTCAAACAATTCACTGTAATCATCTGCCTAAAAGAGAGAATAATACATTGGTATGGTTTCTTTTAATCCCTTGAAACCTAAGTCCTAAGTTTTCTATCACCGCCCACTTTTTCTATCCCTACCCATTTATTACACAAAGTTCTATCCATCTGTCCAGTGCATTTAGGTCACCTCCAAGCAGGCTTTTTATTCCTTTTTCTACCTACTTTTTCTGTCATTACCAACTCATTCCATCCCCATCAGCGTTTTCTATCTCTACCAACTTATTCCATCGCTCTTTTCTGTGCACGAACATAAAAATCAGGATTTTCAGGGACAAGTACATGCCCCAAAAAAATCTGCATGACATTTTTTTAAACACTTTTTCCATCACTACCCAATTTTTCTATAGCTTCTCATACAACTCTTGCATTATGAGCACATCAAACCATGTGGGGGTGGGAACACAGAAGTCAAAAGCTCTGTGCCCCGTCGCATAACGGGTCTCGCTGTAGCGAACATTGGCACATTTCAAAAGACCTCTCCCTGTTCAACAGGGAGTGAATGCACTTTTCATCCTTACAGGGATGGTTTGCACTCCCGATTTTTCAATTTATCAGGGGGACATTTTGGGGTTAACATTTTAAGATTTTGTTTTCAGTAAATGTTAGATGTGTCCTTTAGCTTATAATTTGTATAGGAGGCAAGTGGCGGAAATGATTTATTAGCCAATTAGATTAAATTCAAAGTGTGTACAAAACCATCGCAACAGGGAGGATTGGCACATCCCCAAAACAAGGAGAGAAAAAAACAGCGAGAAAAAAACAAATCCATCCTTAATCGCTCCCTCTTGCGAGAGTTTGGTTATGCGACGGGCCACTGGGGGTGGAGCAGCCTCACTACTCCTTTGTTCTATTACATTTCTATCCCTACCCACTTTTTCTGTAACTACCTATTTATTCTGTCACTACCCTTTTTCTGTTCCTTCACACTTTCCTTGAGCTCCTTCCTTTTCTATCGCTTTCAAACTTTTCTATTGCTACCCACTTTTTCTATTGTTACCCACTTTTTCTATCGCCACCCACTTCTTCTATCTGTTCCCACTTTTTCTATCGCTACCCACTTTTTCTACCCCTACTGGCTTATATAATCCACACCTACTTTTTCTATTGCGACCAACCTTTTCTATACATCCACGTTTTCTATCACTGCCATTTTACCATCACCAACCACCACTTTTTCTATCGCTACCCACTTTTTTCTATCCCTATCGTCTTATATAATCTCTTCCTACTTTTCCTATGACTACCAACTTTTTCTATCCATATCCACTTTTTTATCACTACTATTTTTTACCATCACCAACGACCACTTTTTCTATCGCTACCGACTTATTGTTAAGCATCTAACCTGTGCATTTCGGGCACGTTCCACCAGGTGGGGGTGGGCACACAGACGGTCCAGCTGGGGGTTGTGTGGCCCTCACACTGACAGTAGGGGTACGGACAGTGGTTCAGGGCACAGTTGTCTACACACCACCTGAAACAAAACACCACCATATTGTTTTATTGTTGTTCTATATAGTTACCAGGGCTTCCGGAATTCTAAAATCGCTAGGTGTCCTGCGGACACCTTGACTGTGCATCGTGGGTGTCCTGCACATGAAATTTGGAGTCCCTTCATATCAATCTTGATATTCAGGTATGATTTCTAGGGTGTCTACAGGACACCCTGAGGGTCCTATATAAGGGTGTCCTGGGCCTTTGGGGGGTGGGGGGGTGGGGGTGGACAGGACACCCAGGATGCTGGATTTGGCGAGCCCTGTTGTTGTTTTATTCAACTATCATCATGGCAAGTCTTCAGGATGATGCTGTAAGAAAAGTGAAATATTCCTCAGAGTTGTAAAGGGGATTTTTTAATCACGTGGTTGTAGGCAGTATAATATACTTCATACATTAGGAATTCGAAAAATAGCTGCATTGGATAAAGTTAAGTCCCGATAAGCATTAAGTAGTATGAATAGATTGCAGCCCATAATTATTGTCGACTACATAGTGGTTAGTTTTAAGTAGGGTTTGTGCACATGTGGTCATGTAGTCACTTTGGTGATTACCATAACCACGTGGTAAGAATGTAAACCTTAAATTCTAGGTAACGAAAACTACAAAAACTGTATAAGTAGTTATTATTTCATGAAGCAGATTGTCTGTTATTGATGAAGTTGGTACTTAAAGGGTTCCTTGCACATAATTTTACAAATTGTTATTTTTGTGTTATCAACTTATCTTAAGTATTCTTAACGTTTTTCATTTGGAGTGCTTCATTACTCCCCTTGCTACGTCATTATGATTGGAATTCCCCTAAGAAAAGACTTAGGGTTTCTATGTTAATAAATTGTTGCAGATGAGTAATAATTGTTACAATATTTGAAAACTTGTATTCGATCAAAACATATAAGACATTCATTTACCTATCCATATCCCCAGCGGGATCATCCCAGTCAGGTGTGGCCCCGCAGGTTGTGTTACTACTCGATGTGGGCGTGGTCTCATTGGCTGTGGGCGTGGTCTCAGCTGCAGTGGGCGTGGTTATTGTTGAGGGTGTGGTTGTTGTTGTGGGCGTGGTTGTTGTTGTGGGCGTGGTTGTTGTTGTGGGCGTGGTTGTTGTGGGCGTGGTTGTTGGTGTGGGCGTGGTTGTTGTGGGTGTGGTTGTTGTTGTGGGTGTGGTTGTTGTTGTGGGCGTGGTTGTTGTTGTGGGTGTGGTTGTTGTTGTTGTGGGTGTGGTTGTTGTGGGCGTGGTCGTTGTTGTGGGCGGAGCTTCAGTAGATGGGGCGGGGTTTATAGAGACATCTGCACAACTGTAGAACTGTTCCTTCCCCCAGCAGTCGGAACAGTCGTCCTTGACGTCCCCTGTGATCAGTGAAACACAAAGTATTCAAGAGGATTATATACATTCGTCAAAAAAATGTCATTGGATACATTTATCAGAACTATCCATATAATTTATCTAAATATAGGGGCTATCAATCCCATCCCACATTTGGTATATCCCAGGGTTGGACAAGGGTTGGACAAAATTACAGTATAAGCAACCCTTGTCTCCTAGAGCTGGGGTTACTGGAATGACTAATAATTATGTTTTTCTGTTTTACCAATTACTGATAAAACATGATGATTTCTTAAATTTTACCAATTGACAGATTTGTAGGTTTGCCAGCCAATCAAAATACTGCACTTTAGGGAAAATAGGGTTGGACATTATAGGTTGGGCTGACATGCTTTAACATTGGTTCCTATGGGAAAAAAAGCCAATATTCAAAGCTGCATTTTACAAATTTTGGGAGCAATTTTTCAACCAAACCACCTTGGTCCATTTTGTTTCACACATCTATCTTTGGTGATTAAATTAGAAAGAAATTGCTATGTAATTTCATGGTAAAATTTGATGTTCATGTATACTGGGATGGGCTTATTGTATTCGTCATGTTTACCGAAATGTTCTATGGGGGCATAACAGGAACATCATGACGACGCCATGTCATTTGATCATCATATAATAAATTTTGTGATACTTAAAGTATGTTGCGAAACTTGCTTTATTAACCTTGAACACTTCCTAAAACCCGTGTGTGACTTCATTATATCACACTTATTTGATTGTATTCTATGTCTTATATTTCATCTTGTTCATCTGTATGGTTCCATTTCATTACTACTGCCTTCAACTGGAAGAACATGAACACTTGAACGTGAAGTTGATTAATAAATAAAAAAAAATGTTCCATGTTCTTTGTCAATAGATGTGAAATTTTGCCGAAAACCCTATTCCCATGACACTTTTTTACCAAATCGGCCATCGATCAACACTCAAATTGACCAATTCTACCATGATAATCAGCTGATTTTCTCGCTGATTAAAATCAATCATATTCATTTTACAGCCGGGTGATCACTAAAAAGCACGATCTGTAAGGTCCAAATCAGTGTAGTGGGTGTGGGGCTTTATTATACCTTAGGGTGATACATGTTTAATTAAAGGGGCAGAACTTGTTAGGTACCTAACGAATCCACCCTGCTGTGCACCTCCTGGATCCCTCCTGGAGTAATTGATATGCTAATGAAGTAATCCTGGGGTCAGAGAGGTGGGTTAGGTAAGAGGAGTGTCATTTACTGACCAATGTCCCTTTGATATAACAGCCTCAGCAGAGGAGGGGTGTAAGCTTAATTGAGGAACAGCCACAATTTTTAAATCTAACTGAAATATTTTAAAAATAAATTTTCTGGTAGGGGTAGATTTAGAAGGCTGTTTCTCTCATTTTTTCCAGCAATGAGTCTTAGTATGTTCATATGTTAGCTGATCTATAAAATTAGAGGATACGATAATTTGACCCAAAGATAGTTTGGAAAACCCCTAAATTTCCAGGGGACCTTTGAACTGTTTAAATGATAGACCCCCCACTGGGATTATAGTTCAGAGTTTAACGCATGCCGTATCAGACTTGGGTGATAACCAGCCTTGTATCACCCTCCAGGGTGATACAGAAACTTTTATTTTTCAATAATTAATAATAAAAAAAAAATGAAATCACTACAAAATAAAAAAAAGTCTAGCAAATGCATTATCTGCACAACGTTCCTAGCTACATTTTACTTGCTTATTGGTTTCAGATTTGATGGATATCAAAAAAGTTAGATGAAGGAACTTAGAAATATGTGCAGCATCACTGCCCCACATCACTGATTGCTGTGCATCCTTCCTTGGGAGCTTGGATCTAACAGGTATGATAAATCCATAACCAACCTCGAAGGGGGACCTTGGGGAGTCAACACCCTCCCCTGGACCACGATATCAGCTTGTGGGCCCTGCCCCTAGGCTGATATCGGGGTCAAGCCTCAGGGTGCTAACCTCCCTCGTACCCCCTTCTCAGTATGTATTTAAATATCTATCTACACTAACCTGTCTGGTACTTCCACTGGAGGACACATCGCTGACAGGAAAGGTCTCGAGGTATCAGCAGGTAAAGGATCACATCCTTGTCTCCACTCTGTACCTATAGCAATCAAAAGGCCTTATTAAATCAGGGGGGGGTGACCAAAAAGTATCAACGCGATCTCTCGTGCACTTCTCGTGACCTTTTCTGCCCAAAAACGAATCACGAGAGTTCACGTCAGAATTTTCTAGGCCAGAAAAAATCCACGAGAGCTTTCGCTGCAACTGGCAAGAGGTCCACAAGAACTTTTCAGACGGAAAACAGATTAATCTCATGATTGTAAAGTTAGTCCTCGTGTTTTTTTATTTGCCGCCTAAACGTCAATGGTTGGATTTAATTCATGTTTTTTCTGCCAGAGGAAGTCCGTGGGCTTGACGAAAATCATGGGTGAGATAGGTAGGATGTTTTTAATACAATTGACACTCGATTAAAGAAATAGACTGTTAACTAGCCTGTCCGAAAACTTCTCGTGGGTCTTAGTGATACTTTTAAAGGCAACATTTTTATGCAATCGTTTCTGGAAAGTCTAATAGGCCCCTATCATCATTTAAAGTCTGTGTGAGCGATAATAGAGGGACCAGGCATTCAAGAAGAGGGGGTGGTCATAAGGAAAAAAAGGTCCCGGTGCCCCTCTAGGGCCGCCGATTTCATATTTGATCAAAAAGAAGGGGACGCACACCCATGCAACAGTAGCGCATTTAGATGGGGGCACAGGGGCGCTCCCCCCCCCCCGCCCCCACCCCCCCCCCCCCCCCGCTTCTCGCCAAATTCAGATTTAATGTTAAATTTGAGTAATTAAAGACATTTTTTGTACAATTGCACCCCCCCCCCCCCCCCTTTTTTTTTTTTTTTTTTTTTTTCAAAATCCTGGATCCGACGCTGTGCAACACCCTCTCCCCTGGATCCGGCCCTGATTATAGCATCAAGAATATTAATTATGACCAGGCACGTTTCATGAATCGTATTACTGGAGTGGTCCATGTTAGATCTAGACTGGTTTTATTGGTATACTATAAGGCTGGGAACCAGCGGAGCACACCCAAGTGGCGCCATCTACAGTGAAGAGTTCGCCGGGTAACATACAGACTGGTTTCCCGCCGTAGCGGACACCACATTTCCTCCCTTCTAACTTGAAAGTTCGTCTATAATACCATGGTCCATAAGTCTATAAATGTCACTTTGAACTGTCCTCTTTGTATACCTTACAAGTTACTTATAGACTTTACTATAGATAAGATACTTTAGACTTTTACTCTATAACAAAATAGTCTCTTGGTAATAAAAGTCTTTTCTTACTATAACTTGTTACTGTTATCATACCTGTTCATAGCAATTTACCAACTAGCTAGAGAAAGTGGTTGACTGCCACTTTCTCGGATAAGAGTACTGGCATTATTTTGGCCATGTTGACTTTCTTATCCACTGACTTACTCTTACATCTCAGAGATTAGTCTCTTAGGCGCATGGTGTGATCTGCTGGATCTTCTGGGTGAAGCAGCAGATGGTTGCTGAGTTGGTGGCGGTTCAGTAGGTGGCAGCTGAACCGGCTCGGCAGGTCTTTCTGGCTCAGCGGCTGGCACAGGCGGATTGCCTATGTCCATCAGCTGCTGAAGTGGTGGCGTTGGCTGACGGTAGAGAGGTGGTGGGTGCACCTCAGGTGGCGCAGCAGGCAGCGGAGTTCCATCCCCGCTAAGGTCGAGTAGCTGGTCGATGTGCCTGCGCCAGGGAAGACCGCTATTGGTGAGCACCATGTAGGAGAGCGGTCCAGTCTGAGACTTAACCACTGCAGGTACCCACTTATCTCCTCCCCTGTAGTTTCTTGCTAGCACTTTTTGGCCTACTAGCAACTGTCGGTCCTTTGCGTTGGCCCGACGCTCCGTTTGTCGGTACTGATGACGCTGAACTTGGGTTCGAAGATCAGGCTTGATGATGTCCAGATGCGTTCGGATACCGCGTCCAAGAAACAGTGTCGCTGGACTGTCTCCTGTTGTTGAGTGTGGACACCGACGATAGTTCAACAGAAACTGAGCCAACTTCTGCTGAACAGGCAACTTGTCAAACCTTGCTGCTTTCAGTCCATGTTTCATAGTCTGCACAAAACGCTCTGCCAGACCGTTGGTACTGGGGTGGTAAGGGGCAGACTTGATGTGTTGAACACCATTCATTTTCAAGAAGTGCTCAAACTCCTGGGACACGAACTGGGGTCCGTTATCCGATACGATCTGAGTAGGCACTCCATAGCGAGAAAACAGTTCTCTAAGCACATCCACAGTCTTTTCACTGGTCGTGGAGTCCATCACTATCACTTCAGGCCATTTGGAGTGGGCATCTACCACTACAAAGTACATGTGGCCCATGAAAGGTCCTGCAAAGTCGATGTGCAGCCTTTCCCAAGGTTTCTCTGGAAACATCCACGGGTGGAGAGGTGCTAAGCTCGGTGCGTTGAGGATGAGCTGACAGCTCTGGCACTCACGAGCAACACGTTCAAGTTCCTTGTCTATATCGGGCCACCAGACATAACTGCGAGCCAAACCCTTCATTTTCACTATACCAATATGGCCGGCATGCAGTTCGTCCTTCACCTTCTGTCGGAGTGAGGGAGGAACGATGACTCTCATACCCCACATGAGACAGCCTTGGTGAATAGTCAGTTCACTGGACTTCTGGTGATAGACACGAAATTCTTCATCTGGGCTTTCAGGCCAGCCCTTCTGAGAGTACTCAAGTACCTGTGAGAGAACAGGATCCTTCCTGGTTTCACTACGCACACTCTCACTGGTCACAGGAAGTACCTCAAACTGTCCTTCCTGGAACTGATATACAGCATCCACTCTGTTGTCCTTTCCTGGCCTAGGACCCATCGGCAGTCGCGACAGTCCATCTGCATTGCCGTGCTCATTGGTCCCACCGAACACAATGTCATAGTCATATGCGGCCAGAATGATCGCCCACCTCTGCAGTCTAGCTGCGGCCAGACTGGGTATCCCCTTCTGAGGGTGAAATATAGAGGTCAAAGGCTTATGGTCGGTCACTAAGGTGAACTTCCGTCCATACAGATACTCATGGAATTTCCTAACTCCAAACACAATTCCAAGGGCTTCCTTGTCAATTTGGCTGTAACCACTTTCAGCCTTGTTCAGAGTACGAGATGCGAAAGCCACAGGTCGCTCAGATCCATCAGGTAACACGTGGCTAAGCACCGCCCCAATGCCATAGGGTGATGCGTCACTGGCAACTCGTACAGGTAGAGTCGGATCATAGTGCACCAGCACACGATCCGAAGCAATAGCCAGCTTGGCTTCCTCAAACGCTTCAGTACACTTCTTAGACCATATCCACTTCTGGTCTTTGCGGAGGAGCTCAGTCAATGGAGCAAGCGTTTGGGAGAGGTTTGGGCAAAACCTTCCATAGTAGTGAATGAGCCCTAAGAATGACTTCAACTCACTAACATCTTTCGGTGGCGGTGCCTCAAGAATCGCCATCACCTTGCCCTGTGTCATGTGTAGACCTTTACTGTCTATACGATGGCCCAAGTACTCCACTGACTCTTTGAAGAACTCACACTTCTCTTGCTTCACAGTCAGTCCCATTTCTTGGAGTTTGGCCAAGACTATACCAATAGTCTTCAGATGTGAGGCATCATCTTTCGCAGTGATCAAGATGTCATCTAAGAAACACTGGACACCTTCAATATGACCAAGTAGTTGGTCCATCGTTCTCTGAAAAATGGCAGGTGCCGTCTTCACGCCATAACTCAGACGGGTGTACCTGAACAACCCCAGATGGGTGTTAATAGTCAGGAGCTCTCTGGACTCTGGGTCCACTTCCAGTTGGGCATAGGCCTCACGGAGGTCAATCTTAGAGTACTTAGTCTCTGGTCCAGCGAAAGCACCAAGCTTCACGAACACCTCCTGTATCACGGGTAAAGGGTACACTTCATCCTCCAGCTGGGAGTTAATAGAGACCTTGAAATCTCCACATACCCTGATACTAACACCATCAGCTTTCACTACATTTACTGTGGGTGAAGCCCAATCACTAGAGTTCACTTTCTCTATGATGCCAACTTCTTCAAGTCGCTTCAGTTCTGCCTCAATCCTTGGCTTGAGAGCATAAGGCACTGACCTGGCCTTGTGGAACACTGGCTTACTGCCAGACTTCAAGTGGAATTGCACTTGGGTACCCTTAAACTTTCCAAGTGTAGGGTTAAACACCTCGGGGTACTCGCTCAGCACCTGCTGCAGGGACTCTGGGGCAGCTTCTACCTGGTGCACTAAAGCGAGTTTGGGCCAGTTGAGTGTGAAGTATGACAGCCATTCTCTGCCAAGCAGTGGTACACCCCCTTCTGGCACCACATAAAGCTCTACTTCATGCACTTGGGACTCATACTGGGCCCTCACTTTTACCTTCCCCAAGGGTCTGAACACTTCCTCTGTGTACGTTCGCAACACAAGGTCACTCTCTTGGAGGGTCTTTCCAGGAAAAAGTCTCTTAAAGTCTCTTTCTGACATAAGGGAACGTGTGGCGCCTGTGTCTAACTCCATGTCTACAGGTTGGCCATCTAAGAGGATGCTGATCATGATGGGTTTCGGCGCTTTACCTGACCCACTGCCCTGACATGTCAGTGTCTCCTCCACCTGGTATAACTCAGAGAAGCTAGGCCCGTGAATCGTATTCACTGTCTCTTCCTGGCCTGCCTCTTCAACACTGTGAGTTTTACCCTTCTTTTCCTGTTCCTGCTTGCCCTTCCCCTTGAAATTACCTCCTTTTTCCTTCTTGGTACACTTCTTTTTGATGTGCCCCACTTCCTTACAAGTGTGACAGACTTTGTCTTTAAACCAACAGTCATTGGGCACGTGTGTGGTTCCGCCACACCGGTAACACGGTTTGTGTTGGGCAGTACTACTACTCTTCGAATACACTTTGTTGACACTAGAACTAGCTTTATCCTGTGTCTGACACAGCTCTTTACTATCCTTTGATGCTGCCTCCATGGTACTACTGATGCTTACTGCTTTGTGGAATGTGAGGTCAGCCTCAGTTAAAAGCCTCTGGGTTGTTCTTAGGTCTCTCAACCCACAAACAAACCTGTCTCTGAGCATTTCTTGAAGACTCCCACCAAACTCACAATGCTCGGAGAGCCTTTTCAGTTTGGCAACGTATGCCGTAATATTTTCCCCTTCTGCCTGCTTTGCGTTGTGAAAACGGTACCTTTCGGCAATGATCAAAGGTTTGGGGCAAAAGTGTTCTTGCAACATACGAAACAGTTCGTTTAGGGTCTTGTCAACTGGTTTGTTCGGCGAACATAACGTCTTAATGAGGTTATAACAATCGGGACCCACCAAAGACAGAAAAGTAGGGACCCTCTTCTGTTCCTGGATGCTATTAGCCTCAAAGAACAGTCCCACTCTCTCTGAATAGGTTTCCCATTTTCCACTATGAATATCAAAGTTCTCCACAGATCCATAGGTAGCCATTTTTTTTTTTTTCACTCTTGGCTTTGATACACCTATAGTTGTCACTGTGCACTAATTCACTTGAACTGGGGGTCACTGTTCACTGTTCACTGAGTACTGTTCATATAAAAAATTTGGGCATGACCCCTGGGTGACATGGGGTTTGGTTTCACTTCACATGCACAAACAGTTTAGTCCAAATTACTCAGAATCTACAGTTAGCTCAGAGCTGAAACTTTGAAAATCACTTCTACAGGATATAATCTAGGTTTTACAGCACCATTTCTGACAACCTACACCTGTTTTGAGTCTAATTTCCTTGGATTTGTCCAGTGGGTTCTCATTTCCCATCTTAGTTCACCAAATGTTAGATCTAGACTGGTTTTATTGGTATACTATAAGGCTGGGAACCAGCGGAGCACGCCCAAGTGGCGCCATCTACAGTGAAGAGTTCGCCGGGTAACATACAGACTGGTTTCCCGCCGTAGCGGACACCACAGTCCACAACTTGCCCAAGGGGTTGGGTGTGTAGGATTCTGTTCCCTGTGCACAAAAAAGACCCCAGATTCTTATTCAGAATGACAACAGCTAGTAGTAGGGGCGCTTGTGTCCAAAAATAGGCAATTTTTCAAAATCCATGTTAATGTATATCTGTGGTGGTTTTCATCATCATTCCATAGATCTATAGGGGAAACCCTAGGATTACTGGGCATTCCTCAAAGAGAATGTAAACTGTTAAGGATAGACAACGCCTCTGAGCGGCCAATTTGCCGGACTGCCTTTAAATGGCCATATAAAATTTATAGTTTAGTGCACAACTATTACTCCAATAGTATTAAATAACCTTTTGATAACCCTATTTTGTCATATAAACTTTATATTAATGTGTAGGTCCATGTCCCGATGACTGTGTCTGGAATTCAAAAAACTTTTATTTTTTGAACAAGGATATCTTGCTTACTAAAGCATGTATGGACATGAAATTTTAAGAGCATGTAGATAACATTCAATTTGAGGGAACCCTGTCTCAGATTTTTTATTTAGGTCCTAGTTTTTGTTTAATAAAATCTAGAAAATAATACTGAAAAAATAAACAAAAAGTTTCCCTTTTTTAACATAAAATGGAAACTAGGACCTAAATAAAAAAAATCTGAGACACGGTTCCCTGCTTACAAACATTATTAACATGCTCCCCAAATTGTAGTGCTATCTATTGAGTGGTAGCTGAGATATCCATGTTCAAGAAATAAAAGTGAAAAAATCAGTTTTTCTCCTATAAATTCTCTAGTGTTTATGTGACAGCAATTAAATTTATATAAAACGATAGAGAAAAATGTATTCTACCATTTGATGTACAATATATACATGTAATATTATTAGAGACAGGGCAATGTTCATTTATCTACATGGCGCGCTGAGAGGTGTTGTCTATCCTTAAAGGGATGGACATAACCAAGAACCCAAAGACCTTAAAAAGCAGATTTCCATGCCTAGGAGGCAATCTGACCCTTAAAAAGAAATTTCAACATTGAAAAATCCCATTTTTACAGACATTTTCCCCCTGAAATTTTCGAAATTAGAATTTTTCAAACATGACGTCATGCACTACATGACCCCCCCTCCCCCCCTTGTCATGTTTGGTCATGGAAGCATGAACCCCCCCTCCCCCCCTGCTGCATGACGTCATTTATGGACGGCCCCTAAATACCTTTACACCTTTCCCTTCAAAGTGTGGCGGCCCCTGGTGAATTAGGTTGAAACAGTGTCTTAGTTTTTTTTCCTATATAGTTAACCTATATGCTTCCCTTCATATAGGTTAACTATAGGAAAAGACCTAAAACTCTGTTTCAAACTTTAATTAGAAAGGTGTATAGTTCAATTCACCCTACCACAGATGGCTGATTTTCAGTATTTTAAGCATCTACAGGCTAATGTGGGCTGATTTTGTCGACAAAACCCAATGCAAAACTATAGAAAATAAACAAATAATCTCCATCCATCATGAATGAATTTTCAAACAACTCAGGAATATGAAACATAATATGGATACTACATTAAAAGATAATGATTGGTAGTTTTTCACAATGTTGATTTAGAAATAATGGTAAAATTAATTTTTTAAAAATCGACCTATTACCCAGCATGCATCCCGTTCTAGGACAATCTGCAGGTAAAACTCAAAAAAGTGGCTATCCGTGGTTGGGAGAATTCAATGTACCTACTCTATATTTGGTCTTATTAGTCCCTGCCACTTTCAGCACGTGTTGATCGAGACATTGTTGGGGTGCAGGTGTGCCACGGTCTTGGTGCGGGCAGAGACGAAACTCAAAGAATCCCAGCTTGTTGTCTGTAAGCTGAACTTGTATCTGAAACAGAGGAGAAAATAATGTTATCAATACAACATTTGACAGAATGAGTTAGATTAGGAAATCATGATTCATTCTCATCTGTGTTTCGACTAGCTGTGTAAGCCTCAGTTTTAAGAACTGGGCTATGAGACGCTCTATAGTATAAACTACCAAATGCCACTTCTGGCCACTTTAAGTGTCTATAACTCACAAATAAAAATAATCCAGGGTCAATGCTCATTATTAACTAAACCTCATGTATGTTTGCAAGTGTCCTACCTACTTCTTAAAACTCCCAAAGTGTCATAAATATCCAATATGGGTGGGTAAAGTCCAGTGTATCCAAAAATTTGGCTTAACCTCCATTTTGTTTTTGGCTATTGATTCACTGAGCATGCCAAAGACCCAGGTCATGTGATCAAAGCCCTGTAGCTGGTTCTTGGCTGGACACTGCATGGTCCACTGAATTGTCCAGTGACCTATGACACCAGTGACCAGCTGAAAAACAAACATGGCTGCACAAAGCTGGGAATGAAAATTTTGCAATCTAATTTTGCCCTACAACTCATTTATGGAGCATTACTACGTGCAATGGATAAACTACTATGCATTTAGGGATATGTAAGTACATGTATACAGTCATAAAGTAAGGCCAGACCCCCTCTATTTTGTGTTACGCTGGTACCCGCGCCTCGAACTTACGCTATCGCTGTACGTCCATATCAGGCGCAGGTACAGCCCAACCCCGAGTTAGCCAGATTTTGGCTAACTCGGGGTCACGTGACCACTTCTAGACCAATCAGAGCCATCGACACAGTGGGCTCCACCTGCACTCTCTCAGGCCGAGTCCTCCTAGCCGTAAGAGAGAAGGGAGCCCAGCATATATTTTGTGTATGCAATGATTTGAAACTTAAATGGTAGGAGTGATTTAGAACTCTATACACAGTCTGTTAAGCTGTGCTAGAGTTCTAGAGCTATGTTTTGACTATATCTAATGCTGGTTTATACATACTTAATGGAAGGCCCCTATACCATAACTAATTACTACAATAGTTCAGACATTTGCGCCGGCGAGGAGCCACACGAATGAAAAGGGTTTATAGATAAAGTACTGAACTATAGAGAATTAATTATCCGTTATATCAGTTGTACTTAATTAGTCATAGTTAATTATGGATAATAGCTAGCTCCTAACGCAGTCTCCTCCTCATTCGACTGCTGTCGTCCAATACATAATCATAGCACGAACATCATGTAAGACATAACACTCGCTTGAAAGGATGTTCTTTATTAATATTCTCCTGTGTATTGTCATTCCATGACAAGATCTCAATTGACAATGATCAGCTCCAATGAAGGAATCCCCTCAAACACACTCAGTCAACGCTCCCACCTTTCCTACACAGTCTTTCTGCTTCTATTCCAATCCAGGAATCAGCTTCTAAGACTCAACCTTTCCAGGATGGTTACTCACACAACGTTCAGCTAACTCTGACTGAGCTCGAGCGGCATGCGCCCCTTTAGTATGATACCTCACTCAAAGACCCCTCCTTTAACCCCCTAACTTTGACAGAGAGTTATGGCTAAAATGTGGCTGTTCTAAACCTAACGCTGTAAAGCCTACACGAGCATGGACTGGCCATCCGCATCTACAGTACTATGCTTAATGTTCTTACCTGTATATTATTGCCAGCGATGTAAAATTCTGTGATCGTCCCACCATTGTACAACTCACCCCAAGGTTCGTACTTGCGGGGTCCTTGCCAGGGGTCACCACATACCCCACACTTACCGCCTTGGTCCTCCCACTGATTCTGTAACACAAAAGGATATTTTTTTAATTAGTTATTTTTAATCAATTTAGGGCTTATATTATAAACTTTCTTTGATATTTTTCTATATCTCCCAATATGTTATACCTATTTTAGCATGGAGTCCTATCTATCGATCTATGGTAAATCACACACCTAAAAAAAGCTATTTTAGGTATAATTGTAAGGGTTTATTAGGAAATAAAAAGTGTATCATAATAAAATAAGATGCAGATATATCTATTAGATAATCAAAGCATATGGACTAGTCTATTTATATTTGGGACTCAATGAAAGAACCCTGATTTTGCAACCGAGAGACACCAAGGTCACCTTCTGGCTTCTTATTCCTCAACATTCCAATCAAAACATAATTAAATTTTGTTGTAAATTAGACCTATGGCAATTTTCTTGACCTTCTTCCGCTTCCAGACATCTATTCAACTGGTTCTCCAAAATTCTTTGCCTATCAAAATGGTTATGTGCCTGATGCCTTCAGGCATCATAATATAAAGTAGTGATGCAATGTTTCGGTAATTTGAGCTTAGTGGTGCAAACTGGAGCAATAACAATTGTTGAGTGTGCCCACTTGATTCATCCTATTTCAAATACATGGTTTGAAATTATTTGTGATACCACAAATCTTGGAATAAGGATATTTCATTGACCTGCAGGGCAATACAGTTATGATCCTTTGGTCACCTGCTTTGAGAGAGCAGGACCATAGTGAAGTTATAGGGGTTGCAATCCTGATATAGAATAATTCACAATAATTATATTATTGTATTATTGGCTTTTATAAGGCTGCTAGTCTAGGCTTTGCATATATCTTAGCATAAAGCTTAGCATAACGCTGATCCCTCGCACCCCATCCCAATGCCATAGATTCGCCCCTGTTATATTATCTTTTATATAATATCTATGATCAAAACTTTACTGTAGCTGGGTATATAACATTCCACCAGTTTTCCAATCAAAAAGTGTCCCCTGTTTTTGAGGTAATACCTGTGACCAAGGTTTTCACTAATAAAATGAAGAGATAAGCTCAATATAATATTTGATGAACCTGCAAGAATATTTATCTACATCATATTCCCTTCAAAATGCCATATAGTTTTGCTTTGTAATTTGCCCTCGAGCTGCACGGTGAGCCTTTTAAGAACACATGTCATTTTGACAGGCCAAAACCAGAGGGTCCTGTATAACTGGCTGTAACTTTTGAACCAATGCAGATAGACATAAAATCCAAAAAACATATTAAACTAGACACCGAATCTGGCTGATAATAATTATGTTCCTCAATATTTTTTTCCAGCATTTTTCAATTTTTATGTAATATACCTACTTTAGCTCCTCCGCAGTTGAGCTTGTCGTCGTGGTCGTTTGCGGGGAAGCCCCACCCAAGAAGGTGTCCGGAGGGCCTGGAGGGGGGTTTTATGAGACGTCCCGATGATGTCACCATGGCAACGAGAAGTGACCCCAAGACTACTTGGAACGACCATCTTGGAGAAACCATGGTAGCGAATTTGTCTGAAAAAAAAGATTAAGCAGTGATGCGCCATTTTCCAGATACCCCCAAAATAGTTTGGGTCCTTCATTTCTGCTAAAAGTTACGTAAAATGTCCAAGAATGGTTGGGGATTTCAAATCCATTATTGAAAAGTATGGTAATCGCTGAGTTTCTAAGGTACAAACGTTGGAATTAGGCAACTTTTCCTAGATTTTTGCTATCAATGAAAAACACTAAATGGTCGTGAATGTGGTAATCATGAAATTCGTTTCAATTTGTATCCAACTCGTTAGGCTAGCTGTAACTGTGTCACCTTCATTTACATTTACATTTACATATCATAGGCCTAGATATGTAGAAAGACATCGTAATCATGATATTCTTATTATATTCTTATAATTAGTATTGTATAATTTCGGTCATATAGGGTCTATTATTTTTCTGTGTTATCCTGTAAGCAACAAATTTGATATGTAAGAAGCCAATTATTTTGAACAAACACCTTCATTTCTACTATGGAAATGAAAGATTTATGTTTCTTTAATATGTCTGCAGTATTTGGAATTCATGTAAAAAGCCAACTATTTTGAACAAACAATTTCATTTTTCACTATGGAAATAAAAGATGTAGGCCTATGTTTCTTTAATATGTCTGAGCGCTGTTCCACAGAAATGTTCGTAACTGTTGTGCTATATTTTTGTATATGTGCGCAAATACTAGTAGGGGCCTAGATCTACCGTTAGTAAGGAAAAGTTTGCGTAACATACAAAGAACAATGAAAATTTGTATTTATGCACAATATAGACAAAAGATTGGATTCCAAATAATTTTCCGTTTTTCTTTCATAGCTCAGTGAGTTTTCAACCAATTCTAAATTTGTTTTCACCAATGTATCCCTTATGAAATAAGCTTTTTTTTAAATGATACTTCGTTTATTATCACAGCCATAAAACTTGACGATGAAAAAAGTATTTGAATATTAAAAATGGTTTATGAACACTGAATTACATGTCGCAAATATTTGGGGGTTATGCATACATTTGTTCTGCTTCGTACAGTACACAGAAATACATTTTGTGTGTATCTTTTTTATGGAATGATTCAGATGTCACCAAAACAGAGTGTTACTATAATGTGTGTTTTGGGGTGAAGTTGACACCTAATCAAAACAGAACCTTATTACAACATCAGTGTATAGGTTAGGTTGATACCTAAATCAAACAGAATACTATCACAATATCTTTTCGTTGAAATTGAAACCTCCAATAATGTTTTGTATCATCTACACACAACCAAAGAATAGGCCGCAACTTCGTTATTGCAAGCAATCAAAATAATATCACTGCAACTCTCTATGTAACATAATAAGAACCTATACCTGTGAAACAGAAAGTCACTGCAACGTTACAAAAACGTCGCAAACTTTGCTGCGTGTAAAAGCAAATTTCATTTTGTGTAGTCCCTATTCATACACTGATGATTCAACCTACAAAAATATATACTTGAATAAAAGATATTTTTTGTTGTGAATAAATATATGAAAATCACTGACCTCACTTGTCCTGTTTCAGAAACAGATTCCCTTGCACCTACATTTCCTTTCGTCGTGTGTTCTCCGTTATCAGCCAAAAGGGAGAGGACGAAGTAACTCCAGTAACTTAAATATTCCTCCTAATCAGTAGCAATCAAAAACAATCAGTGACGAGCTTTCCAAAATGGTTTTATGAATAATCCTCAGGCTATAATTACTTTCTCAAGTTGCCCCGCTTGAGTTCCTTGTTTAGATAGGGCGCCCTGGTATATGTATATGGCTCCTTTCTCGTACCTTTGTACTTTATGGTGAAATATGACCCTGTTGAAGGGATGGTGCTTTCGAATGATTGAGAGGAGGGCACCTGTTGCACGTGGAATTCTGTATATTTTTACTATATAGATATGCCCTTTTACAGAATTTCTCTTTGATGTTTCAAGATTAAGGGCACATTTTTCCCATGTGATTTACAAAATATCAGAATTGCTGGTTAATCATTTATCTCAAATATTTAGGCCGGTTTTAAAAAAGCTTTGTCCGTTTTTGCCAATTTCAGAAATACATTCTATAACCCTGTCGGTTTTGTGGGTAGGGACCCTTATTGATAGGCAGGTGAGTGAGTTAACCATTAATCAATTAGGTCCTCCAGTGTTTACCTGTACTCTTACCTGTCCTCTACCCAATCTATTATCAGTCTACAGGTGATCCCAGCCAATTGAGCCGAGATCCGTTCGTAAAATTAACCTTATTGGGGAGGTATTAAGAAGTAAGGACTTTTCAGTGTGTGGGTTTGGCTTGTCATATATATAGGGCCTGTATGTTTGTATGCATGTACACACACACACACACACACACACATGCACGCACACGCACACATGCACGCACACACACGCACGCACGCACATACACACACACATGCACGCACATACACACATTTATGTACGTGTGTACATAATTATATAGACAGTATGTAAGTAGAAATATGTGTGTGCGCACGAGTTTGTGCAGGTGTGTTATCTCTGAGCCAAAGTTCTGACGTCGCAGAACGTTCTAATAACATTACAGAACATCATAGAACGTTAATGAAACATCGCAGAACGTTGTTGCCACGTCTCTCTTTTTTTTTTTATCTTTATGCTATAATTGTTCATTTTCACACCCTCCCTTTCCTAAATCACTTATCGTTGGTTTCAGTCGAGGAGATGCAAGTTCTTTACTTGGCCAAAACCTTCTTTCAGAAAATCAGTTTAATGTTTACCATATTGAACTTTCATATGTGACTATCTTTGACATATATGCCTGAATCTTCCCATGATAAAATAATACTTGCAGATTTCAGTGCGTACACTTTGTGAATATCCGTTGGTGTTTGAAGTATAACTTGCCGTCACGACTGTTATGATAGGCTACTTGTCCTTCAGATTATGGGCCATAATACAGCTGGTCTCTACAGATAAGACAAGTACTCTTATATCATTCATAGTCTCCACAAATCTGCTAGTACGCGTCAATCACCACATCTATGTCACAAACGTATTTTCATTATTTTTCTGTTGGTCCTTTTTACATTGGGCAATCTGAATGAGGAACCAATCAAAGATTCTGCAAGAAAATGTGTTTATCGTGATGTGTGCTCAACCATTTTATCCATAGCAGATAAAAAACATTATAACTATACACGTTGAACCCCTTAAGTATACAGACCCTCAGTTACACCGTGATTATTGTCGGGATAGATTTTGGTTCTAACTTCTTTGGCGTGTTTGTGTACAAAAGCAACATAATAAAATATGCTGATTAGACAGTGTTTGAATGAATATTATTCAGTCAATTAGAGAAATCAGAATTGTGTTTACCACTATGTTAATCGTGATTAATAATTAGCTAAAATATAGGAATAACAAGTAGCAAGTGGTTAAGTTTGGACATATATAAATATAGGAAATATTTATTAAATCCTCCTACAGCAATAAGCTAAAAATTTAAGGTTGACGATGTGATCAGGTCGGTGGTGTGGGAGCAACTGAATTCAAACCGTTACGCCCTGATATTTTAGTGACATTACAACAAATCTGCATAACCAACGTTACTGAACGTTGACTTCATGCACCACTCAGCAGAAATAATAATTTTAAGGTCACGCTCCAAAATTTATCATTGTTTTTCATTAGAACTAGTTTGTGAAGCCACCCAAAAATGTATCCGGAGAAATCCGCAAGAGATCTGTTCCCCTCTATAAAAAAAATACGCAACAATCATTTTCATTGAACTGTTTTGAAAAGAATTAAAACCAGAAATTTATCAATTTTCGTATCTATGAACTGAAACTTTGATATCTCAAACGGTTTATAAATTTTGGCTTAATATTTTCAAGGGAATTATATATCTCGGCGGGACCCGTATATGACTTCATACAGATATCGGGCCAAAAATAACCTTGGCAATGGGTCAAATGTTTCTAATTAAGATTAATCGCTAAAGGTAATGGGGTGCGTTCAGGGCGCCACCTGGGAGGTGTATTAAGAACTAGAAAAAAAAATCTGATTTTAAGCTAACTTCAATGTGATCTTAAGTATGTTGACACTTAAAAAAAATACAATGCACAAATTCTTTCTTTGAATCAAGTAATGTTTCCTAGTATTATCCAAGCAAATAGTGCTCAAATGCCCCCATTTTTAGGTTTATTCACTATAACTAATCTCACAAACGGTAAATGTTCTTTATTTTATTCTTAAATTTGTATAATTGTCTATTCTTGTTGTACACTGAGTTTGGTGGGAATTGCACTGGTAGTTTTTGTGTGATTTTACAAAAAAACATTTTCCCCATAGAAACCAATGGTAAAGGCAATTTTCTTAATTAGGCTGTAACTTCTTTCACAAACGGTAAAAGATCAAAATTTTAGTTTCAATTTACTCCTATAGATATAAGCTTTGACTAAAAAAATTATCTAAGAAATTTGACTGGTCAATAAAAATCAGTTTGAACACGCCCAAGTACCTTTATGGAAACAACAACACATTTCAGAGCCCTTGTTGATTTGCTGACCTAATCGTTTTTTAATGGATTTCTTCTTAAACAAGGCCGGTCATAAACAATATATAATCATTGGGACTATTCGAGAAAGTAGCCTGGTCTAAATACCTGATAACCAGAACACTTGGAATATCGGCCAGACTACTCGGCAGATTAAATTAATCAAAACTTGGAGATTACCTCTTGTTCTATTCAACAAGGAAGAATAAATAAACGACACCTATTTCGGACGGAAAACCGGTTTATTAATTCTCCTACAAAAATTCCCTACTAATTCGGAAATTAAATGTCTTGTATACATAGTAATACACTCGGAAACTACATGTAATTTTAGGCACTTTATTACCAAAAGACTTGATTATATTACATGGATTATGATTTCTCAATTCTCTTGCAGTTGCAGATGGCAGGAAGAGATTGAATTACAGATTAGGGAATGTATACTGGAACCAATAACAAGTGCTTACTGGCGTCATTTAGATTCCTCACTCATAAATTATTTCCTTTTCAAATTCACTGTGTTTTCCCTGAGACCCCCCAGCTATTTTTCCCAGTGTGATATCCAGCAAGCTGTTCAAATTTAAAAGCCTTTACATGCAGAATAAATTCCACAACAAATAGGAGGCAAATCCCTAGAATTTCATAATCAGGAACAGCAGAACCATGTCAAATGAAATTCCCTGTGTTTTGTTAAAATTTGCAAATTTGCTGTGTTTTCCCTAACAGGGATTCTTTTTCTGCCATTTTCCCTCTTTTCCCTGTGCAGTGGGGACCCTGGTCATCATTTTCTGCTTTAATTATTCAATAACACGAACAGTATGTGATGTAACTATTATCCAACGATAACCATAACTGCATTATCTTGGGATGATCCAAATATTCTCAGCCACAAGTGCAATTATTAAATATTTTCATATCAAAAATGTCTAATTAACTTCATCTTGAAAAAACATAATTTCAGTACACAGAAGGGTCATATATCCTTTATATATAAAACACAACCGACTAAGAGGCGTTTATCTGTAGTCATCCAGTGACTTATCGCAATGGAGACGGTGGCGCTCCCTAGTGTGTAAAGTTCTCACTAGACGTCGCCTACAGCGCCACCTGGTTTGTGTTTACACCATCACGTGGCGCCCCCTGCCATCTGTTGGCGGAGTCGGAGATACTGAAATAAAAAACAAAGCGACATTAATTTATAGGATTATTCTTTATAATAATACACTATATATATATATATATATATTATATATATATATATATATATATATATATATATATATATATATATATATATATATATATATATATATATATATATATATATATATTGATCACTCCCTATTTGTTGTGTGATAACCTATCTAGCCCATCTGATCAATTCTTCTCGTGTACCTAAAAAACAAAGTCAGTATGTAAAATATAATGAAAAAGAGAAGCTCGATTAAGTGAATCCAGGTTTATTGACTTAGCAGTTCTATGCATGTACCTGATAAATAAAGTCATTATGTAAAATATAAAGAACAAGAGAAGTTCAATTAAGTGAATCCAGATTTACTGACTTAGCAGTTCTACGGATCCGGCGTATCAGTACATTCAACCAGAAGTTCAATGTAAAAGAAGTAAATTATGTTACTAAAATATCCTTTTACACCCAGTTCTTTTAGACAGATTTTACAGAAAAAATAACTTTTTTCTTTGACCTTACCTGTTTTCTACTGTCGATAGCCTGTTCTATCCAGAGAAGTTCCATGGCCACTGTGTTTCTCTCGGCCACCAGACTCTCACGATCCACTACACCATGGAAGGAAAGAAAACATGAAATTCACAAACTGAATTCATAAGTTTTCTAACGTCATGCATCAATCTAAAATTAATTGTCCCCCAGTTTTAGTTGAATACATCTAGCATTCTGAACAGCAATATTACTTGTCACTCTCTGTTGGGGCTTACTTCATGGTGATTACCGGTAGTCTCATTTTGCCTTTCTTTACTGTCAACATTCTGAGTTAATATTGCAGGACCAATCATCTTTCTAACAATAAATCCAAACATAAACTTTCTGACCCAGTACTGGTATACTATTTTCAAGTTTCCAATAGGAATTACGCAAAGAAAATATCAAGAAATAATATAACATTCATATTCTTAATTTTTCGGGCAATTAATATTTAGAACTGAAATAAAACAATTTAGATAATTAAAAAAAAAAAAATCAACATCCCCAATAACAGAGTGTATACTGTAACATTTATAGTCTTCATTTTTTGGCAAGTAATATTTAGACCTGAAATTAAAAAAAAAAATCTAAAGAAATTAAAATTGAAAATAGCATCTCTTCAATAAGAGAGTGTATAGTAAACTGCTGACGTACGTGTTTCTGGTGCAGTAGTAGTGGAGGCTGGGAACCTGGAGGCGTCCATAGTGTCCCATACGGCGGTGTTCTGGTTCAGTGAACATACGTCCTCATCACTAGCCTGACTAGGCCTACCACTGGCCCTCTTATCTATCTCATTATCAACCTGCTTATCTGTTAGCAAACCATCAGAGGGTGATGTGGTTTGGTCTGAAACTTGGGCTTGTTTTTCTATTAAAACATTTTTATTGGTTTCTTTTTCTGATAAATCGTCTTTGTCATTTTCGGACACTATTGGTATGGATATTTCCTTATCAACGTCACTTGTACTTGTACTTGTAGGGCACCTTATATCAGTTGGTTCTGTTCGGTGGAGTTCTGGTTCTATTTCAGAGTCTTTTGTAGGAACACTGTTTGTTATTTTCTTACTATTTTTAGTTATTTTCTCGCTATTCTTTGGCTTCTTCTTTGTTTGTGGGAGTATTGTAACAGTTAACCCAGGTTTTCCTGATTTTGTAAACTGGGGTAATGTCAGAGGGTCGGGTTTCCATGTTAAGTTCAGGGCGAACCCTGGTAGCTCGGTGTCTTTAATAACTTGTTCGTAGGACCTTCTGACGGCTAGTAACTGCTGACGGACCACCGCACCACGCCATAGGGCCTGCAAAAATGAGAGCACAAGGAAAAGTTAATGGAGAATAATCCCAGATTAAGATATCGTTTTTAAAAAAAAGCAGAGAAGCCACTCTAGGTCGATTAAAAGAAAAAAAATAGGGAAGCTGGGAAATACTTTTTCTCATTTTTTTCTAGAAGGAACTAGATGGAAAATAACCTCAAGGATAAGTTTTCACATTGAATTTTAAAGACATATTCTGAAACTTGAGACCCCAAAGAAATATCGTTAAACAGAAGGCAGACATTAAACTGGTGTCTGAAAAAAATCAGTGACACAACCCAAAATCACTTCAAAGTCGGAAATCCTTCAAAAAAAGGGAGAGATGAATCTTTGAAAAAGGTAGGACAATGATTAATAATCTCTGTTCCATTCTAAAGTGATTCGTTGCCCCTGTCTGCCCCTGCCAGCCCCTGCCACTGAATCTAAAGTGATTCGTTGCCCCTGTCTGACATGCTACATATTGGCAATATATTGGTCATAATTAAATCTCTCAACAATAATTTTGTGAGGAACTAAACCAAATTGTCTAGGTCTAATCATAAGGATTTGAAATGCGTTCTGAGAATCTGGTGTCACTCAGAGAGTCCAGGGGCGGATCCAGAGCCAGTGCTTGGTGGGGGAGGGGGGGGGGGGGCAAACCCTGATCCCCCTTATAAAAATAAAAAATAAAAACACCAGATTTACACAGATCTTAAGATGTCAAAAACTGTCCCCTGCCCTGGGTCTATGGGGGCAATTGCCCCATTTGCTAAATTGCCCTATTTGATCTTTGATCCTCCACCCCCTCCCCTCCCCCCTCCCCCCGATCCGCCACTGCACAGCATGCACATGGTAACCTTGTTTGAATTCTTAAGAATTAAAGATATAAAGTACTCCAACGCAGGTGTCAGGGCCGCCGTAGTCTGGGCTCCCGGGCCCACCCCCGGCTCTCCCCGGCTCTCCCCACCCCACGCCGGAAACACCCCGGGGCCGACCCCGGCCCACTCCGGACGTTCTTCGAACAGCGTCACAGTAACGTGCTTGGCGGCAGCCCCTCACAAATAGCTTGTTTGAGAAGTTTTGCATCATAGCTTCCATGGTTATATTTGCCAACGGCAAAATAAAATAAATTGAGAATCAGAGCAAAATCAAATTTCAAATGAACTTGTCCTGACCTGCACTCGACGCAGCGCTAAACAATCGATGGTCACCGTCCGATCTTCGAGTTCAACGTCAATTTGAGACATCTTTGGGCGATACTCTCTCACTTTTCACTTCTCAAAGAAGTTCTGGAACTTTCTTCATGCTACCTGCATTGATTTGGCAGGTAAAATGGCACTTGTGAGTTGTAGAGACCGCCACATTTTCGATTTGGATTCGACAGGATGTTATGACTTTTCACCCTTTTAGCGATGAGGCGTTGTAATGGGTTTCAACAGTGTAGAATACTTGACCCCATTATATCCTCACCGGATAACAATAGCGCGCGCACACAATCACACTGATAGTATCCGGAAACTTTGTGTAAATTTATCAGATGAAGATATCAATGGAAGAAAAATATGTTTATGACATATTTGCTATTAAAAACTCTAAATAACCCCCCGGGCCCGTAAACAGTGGGTGGATAAACAGGTGCGCTCCTCTCACCCCTCCCCCCCCCCCCCTTTTTTTTTTTTTTTTTAAGACCAAACAATATCCGTCGGGGTTTCCAGGGCTTCATGAACAAATAGTGTGAAAGAAACTACAAGTTGAAATGTAAATTATGATAAATACATGTATGCATCTGAAATTGTGATACATGTAATAGGCCTAGTGTGGCCTATTTCTATGGTACCAAAAGATCATGCTTCTCTGATCTTGGTAGTGATCGTTTGTGCAATCGGCATGAGTTTTGCTGACTTCTTGTAATATTCAAGATCATCTCTATAATTATATAATATTGTAAATTTATTAATACGTACCCTGAGCGTGACGCATAGGCTTTATACTCAGAGTTTGGGCACGAATGACAGGGACGGATTAGAGGAGGGGGGGGGGGAACTCAAGACCTTGGAGGGGTGGCCTGAACCTTTTTTGATATGTGCGCCCCCCCCCCCCCCCCCCTTTCCAAAATTCCTGGACCCACCCCATTTGATCTTTAGTTTTAAATCAAAAGCTACAAATGTGCCTACAAAAATGTGATGTGCAAGTATGAAACAAAATTTGATAAAGCCCAAAACGTTAGCAATCCAGGATTCAAGCAGACGCAGTTCCTAGTTTTCCTGCGTTCTATGCACCTGCATGCTAATTTTGGCATATTTTTGTTGACAAAAGCACTGGAAAACCGAAAGAAATATTACATCTTACGGCAATCAGGCCTATACAGATATCTAGGCCTAATGGTGTACTAATGGCTTAGTACTTTTAATATATTGGCATGATATATAATCCAACAAGGATCAGGCTTAGCAAGTCTACTTCTAGTCTACTTCTAGGAGAAATATCTTACGCTCCTAGCGCCACCTGTTAACCAGTATAAAAGGCGCTGCAAGGTAGGGAGCGAGCAGTTAGTTGGTTAGAAGTTAGTAGTCACTTAGTTTAGTGAGAACATTAGCTAAACATGTTTAGCCAAGGAGTTATACCTGGAGTAAGTACATCGACTCCGTGTAACAGACTGGAGTTTACCAATATCCACTACCTCGGACATAGGATTGTGTTAGAGCTGAATACTAGAATGGTCTAGAAGGCGTTGGAGCAACTCGTGTTCTAAATATGGTTGATTGCTGATAGGAGATGGGAGGTGGACTGATGAAGACTTATACATGGTGGCTTTGACTCGGGATGAGATGTTTACTGAATAAAAACCCTTTCATATTAAGAAGCTCCCTCATCGTTCATTTCTTTTGAACTATTGGGAAGTGAATGGACAAACTTTAAACGCGGTCTGAATTACTCAGGCATTCTGGAAAGCAACTCATGAAGACTTGGATATACACGAATCTTACGCAGTCTTAAATCAAACATTAACAATAGTTCATTTGGTGGAGATTACCCGAAACATGACTTGTGCCGTTTTGCTCATCCTTGATGTCAGCCACCGGTGATTTTGAGGCTTCCTCTAACCCCAAGCCTCAATCTTTGCGGCCCGCAGGACACGATGTGTCAACATCATATACAGGGAATGTGGAAAACCGCCACCTGGTAGGTAATCCCTTAGACGGGGAGGCACAGAGACAGGAGGTCGCAGCCAGACCCAAGCAGCTCTGCCCCGAAGGTGCACAAAATTACCAAACCCGTGGCAAAGGTAAACCATTTCCCTGGCACCTAGGGTCCAAGGATAGGCCGGTTCTTGACGAAGGACTTGAAACCCTAACACACTCGGGACGAGTTGAAGGGAAGAACCGTCTCACGGAATATCAGCAATATTGGAACCCAGGGTACGTACCACCTACGGACCACGAAACTGGTACTAGCTCTCGCTCCACCTGTGAATCTGATGTGAACAATCCGTGGTGTAACCAAAGTGTTCCTTATCGTTTACTACCCGCAGCGGGAGGTGAAGGCGAACAGGAAGTTTCCAATGGAGATAACCTATTTTCTTCAGGAAACCAAAAACAACGACAAAACACCGCGGATAACTCCAGCCCATCAGGGGGAAAACGCCCCGAAAATCCGGTAATCCTACCTGATGGGAGCTCTCTCACCTATCCATTACCCCAACGACTTGAGTTTATCAGTCACCCACTGGTAACACCAACTCACCCCAACCCGGGGGCGTCCATTCCTTATTCCACTGTAGCTAAAGGAAAAACAGTGGGAGGGGATAGGGGAGTGGGAAGGGAAGCAGAGGGAAGCAGCGAGAAAGTAGGCAATTTACAACCCTATCGATTAACTTACGGTGTAGAAACAAACTTAGACCAAGCTGGTAAAAGAGCGGAAGCTCAGGCCTTTGATCCAGCCGAAATATTAAAGCAGTGGGCAGACTCAAGCCCCGAAAAGCACATAGATTTAGAGAGGCTAAGCGATCAGGATAGTGAAGAAAATGTAACGCTTAAAGCACAAGATTTTAACACTCTAACTCATGAATTGTATGAAGAATACGAGGACGAGTACGAGGAAGAAAATAGCGAGACAGAACAAGCAGCCGCAAATGTCAGAGGGGGTAGTCCTGATAGAAAATTAGCTAGAGAAGATAAATCAACCTCGTCTTCATACGAACTTATTACCGAGGATGTTTTAGACACAGGTAAGAAAGCTAAACTAGAGAGTGAGGACGAAATTAGTGTAGAGGAAATACCTGTGAAAGAACAGTGGGACGATCACGATATACAAAACCTCCACGAAAATAATATGGCGGAAGGAGGCGTTCCTTTGATGGATCTAGTAGAAGAAAGAGAGGATAGAGATCAACGCCAGCAACCCGATGAAGGGGGAGCTGGGGGTGTAGATCTGGGGGCATGGCATCCTAACCGTGGGATGGACCCTGGGGGACCCCAACAAAACAATGGGAATGGCCAGATCCTAATCCAGCAGCCGGACCGAGGCGTGCAGGCAGGACTTATTCCTCCTCTTAATCAACAGGCCCAAGGAGGCCAAGGTAATCAGGCCAATCCTCCCCTTAATCAACAAGTTCAAGGGGGCCAGAACGATCAGGCCAACCCCCAAGGACTTATTCCTCCTCTTAATCAGCAGGTCCAGGGAGGCCAGGATAATCAGGCCAACCCACAAGGGCCTAACCCTCCTCAAAACCTTCTTAACAACCCTCCTCAAAACCTTCTTAACAACCCTCCTCAAAACCTTCTCAACAACCCTCCCCAAAACCTTATTAATAATCCCCCTCCGAATCAGCCCAATCTGGGGATAAACCCTGGGGGACTCCAGCAACCCGGTGCAGGGGGAAATGGTGGTGCGAATCCGGGAATACAGCAGCCTAATCCTGGGGTAAACCTTGGGGGACTGCAACAAAATGATGGGGGAGGCCAACCAGGCCAACAGCCCGGCCGGGCCGTGCCAGCAGGGGGTGGGGTCGATCAAAACCTGCTCCCTCACCTATTGCAGGCGATGGCACTCGCAGCCAATCTTAACGCAGGCCGAGGAAGAGCGGATAACCAGCAGGGTCAGCAAGCCCCAGCAGGCCAGAATAATCAAGCAAATCCACCAGGACCCAATAACCCTCCCCCGAACCAGAACAACAATCCTTTCCTTAACCAACTCAACAACCCCCCAAACCCACCGAATCCTCCACCGCCCGGACCACCAGGTCCGCCGGGCCCACCAGGTCAGAACAACCCTCCAAACCCACCGAATCAACCAAATATTTGGGAAATTCTACCACAGTTGGGTCTGGCACTGGGGCAAACACCAGCGCCAGTGCGTGAAACGACTCACAGTGGTCACCAAAGGGGACCAAACATTAGGTTACCGTGGTTTAGTGGAAAAGAAGACGAGCAAATAGAAAAGTATTTCAGGGAATTAAAACGACTGAAAGCTATCTATGACTGGTCGGACGCCCATCTCCTGAATATGGCGCTGTTAGGCCTAAAAGGAAGGGCCGACGACTGGGCAGGAGCGTTAGCTGAAAGTGAGAAAGACTCATTTGAGAAGCTAGAAGCCCAAATGACCAAGATCTTCGGTGATCGAAGAGCTAAGTGGCAGAAACACGCAGAGTTCTGTGGCCTTAAACAAGGAAAAGACCAGAGCGTGATCGAATTTGCAGGTGTTCTGAAACAAAAGCAAGTTAAAGCAGAGGCGAGTGAAAGCATGATGTTAGCTGTGTTTTTAGAAGGATTAAAACAGGGCGTAGCCAGGCAAGTAGCTATACTGGACCCTAAGTCGTTCACCGAAGCGGTGGATTGTGCAACGAGGCTAGAATCGTTGGACAAAGGCAAAGGGGGAACTAAAATATCTAATGCAGTGAGCGAACTGGCTGGAAGCCAAGAATCAGAGGAGACCGCGGCCCTAAACTCCATCTCCGAACGATTTGGAGTGGTGCTGGCCCGACTGGAGGCCGCTCCATGGTTCCAGAAACCAAAGCCAGGGCAAAGCGGGACTCCCCAGAGTGGTGGTAACTTTAAACAGCAAGGTTATGAGAGAAAAGATAGGTACGAAAACCAGAAAGGTGAAAGAAATTCAGATCAGAAGCCTAAATCCAATATCGCCCCGAACAGAGAGGCAGATAAGGGAAAGAATCTGCCAACTCAACAGAAAGTAGAGAGACCCAGATTGCCTTTTGATGAAAGTAAGTTTTGTATCATTCACCAACAGCATGGTCACTCTACAGAAGCGTGCTTGTGGTTAAAGAATAGGTTGAGGGAAAAACCCCCGCGGATCTACAAAGATAGCAAAGCCAGTGGTACCGAACAAAAGAATCAGGGAAACTAGAGGAAGGGTCCGTTCATTCCACGATAGAATTAGGCGCAGTGGACGGACCGGCTAGGAGAGAGATAGGAGACGAAGCATTTTTCTTAACGTTAAGATTTGATGATCAGAAGGAGGTTAGATCTTTAGTAGACACAGGAGCGAGCGATTGCTTCATGTCCACCCATTGTAAACGACAGATCCCTAAACAATGCATTTTAGATGAATGGAAGGTATCGAAGGGAAACATCAGTTTGGCAGACAACTCGTCTCAAGTAATACTAGAACAAATTAGATGTAAGTTTTCAATCCAGGGATCGGTGGTCTGCTATGATTTCAACATAGTGGACGATCTATGCCACCTAATAGTAATCGGGAGAAACTTATTAACAGTGCTTCGATCAGATTTATCTCTACCAGGCGCAAAGATAGAAGTGTTTTGTGGAAACCCTATAGTTAGCAAAGAAACAGTGAAAATTCCGCCGGGAAATGAATGCATCATACCGGTAACCACTCGAGAGCCGCTGGGATTAGACTCACCGGTAGCTTACTGCGCACCGGCGGTAACCGCACCAGTCCTAGTAGAGGGGTGCGTGAATACGGTGGGAAGCCAGTGGTGGATCAAAGTCATGAATCCGCTAGATGAAATGCAAGAAATCACTCCCCAGGAAGTATTAGCTTTTGCGGAAGAATGCGCAGTGCCTGAGGTAAACCAAAATCAGATAGAGGAGTTCCTAGACTTGTGTTATCTAACTAAAACAGAGACCCCAATGTCCATCTGTAGGATTTCTGTAGAAGTAATGAAAGACGCAGTGCAAATGGAAAGCCAAACCTCTGAGGAGAAATCCCGAGGTAAAATGGATGAAAATGTAAGTAAAATAGATCTGACCGAGTCGTGCTTAAACGAAGAACAACAGGTAAGGTTTAGGCAAATGCTTAATAACAATAGAAATGCACTAGCGTTCTCAATGGAAGAGTTAGGTCACTGTGAAATAGCGCCGATGAGAATCATTGTGGATGAGTCGCAGGGAGTCATAAGTTCCAGACCATACCGGTACTCTCCACAGAAAATGGATATCATCGATGAACAGGTTAGGCAACTCATAGATATAGGTGTCATAGAACCCAGCGAATCGGCTTGGCGAAGCCCGCTGGTGGTAGTGCAGAAGAAAGATGGCAAACCTAGGCTCTGTACAGACTTTCGCATGCTTAATCAAGTCACTTTTAAAGATAAATTCCCCATGCCCACGGCTCGCTCGCTTTTCCTATATATGGCTTACAAGAAACCCACTATGTGGACAGCTTTAGATCTGTTGAGCGGCTATCATCAGTGTGTAATCGAAGAGGACAGTAGAAAATATACCGCTTTTGAAACCCCGATGGGTGTGTATCAGTATAAGCGTGTACCATTTGGCTTAGTTGGCGCACCTTGGCAGTTTACCAAGGTAATGGCCATAGCGCTAAAGGGATTGATTCCTAGAACATGCTTAGCATATTTAGACGACGTAATTGTCTACGACACTACATTTGAAGAACACCTGGCGAGCGTTGAGGTGGTTCTCCAAGCTTTGGCGAGAGCTAATCTTAAACTGAAACCGTCAAAGTGTGAGTGGTGCCGCAGTGAAATCAATTTCCTCGGCCACGTAGTAAACGCGGAAGGAGTGGCTACACAAAGGGTAACCACAGAAAAGATTACAGCCTTTAACCGTCCACATAATGTGAAAACTATTAAATCCTTTCTGGGACTGTGTAACTACTACCGATCGTTTGTCCCTAATTTCGCTGATCTAGCAAAGCCTTTAAACCGGCTGCTAAAGAAAGAAGTCTATTTTGAGTGGACAGAGGCCTGCGAGGAAGCGTTTCAACAGTGAAAGAAATTGCTGACCTCGCCACCCTTACTAATTCATCCAGATATAGGAGGGCATTTCTATCTACTAACTGACGCATCAGACGCCGCGTGCGGTGCAGCGGTTTGTCACAAACTAGATGAAATCTACCGTCCGGTTGCTTTCTGGGGATGTACTCTCCGGGACGCCGAATTAAATTATTCGGTAACAGAAAAGGAGGCTCTGGCAGTAATTAAAGGCATTAAGAACTATGAGGACATGTTGCAGGGAGCTAAAATCACAATAGTGACTGATCACAAACCGTTGATTCCCCTGCTACAGAGTGCCTACAAAGCCCCGTCAGCCCGGCTGAGACGGTGGGCTTTAGCGTTATCAGATTTTGATTTTGAAATCATATATGAGCCAGGAGCGACTCATTTTCTACCGGACTATTTGTCTAGAGTCTATCATGAGCATGTCCCAGGTGAGGAATATGAGCCCGCTGTGGGATGTGAGTTATTTGAGGCCGAAGTTCAGGATGAAGAGCTTTCTGTGGCTACGGTATTAAACGCGCAACTCCAAGATGCAGAGTGCGCGCAATTGATAGACTACCTGCAGGACGGAGACCTACCGACAGATCCCCTTGAAGCTAGGCGAATAATGGACCAAGCTGATTTTGTAGGAATGGTAGCACCGGGGGTACTATGTAGGTTCAACGTCAAAAGGTATAACAAACACCAAGACCAACTGGTCAGACTAAAACCCCGTATGATAGTTCCAGGAAAGTTAATTCCCAAAGTCCTGAGACTATTACATAATGACATCTTGGCTGGGGGACATGTAGGGATCAGTAACCTCACTACCAAAATCTCTGATAAATTCTACTGGCGGAACATGAACGCCGACATAGTAGACTATGTGAAAGCTTGTGAGACCTGCTCTCTGAGGAGACGGGCTCCGCATTTCAAGGCCTTAGCTAAGTCTTGGGAGAGACCAACCCGACCCTTTGAGGTGGTACAGTGTGATTTCATCGGGCCACTAAAGAGGGCTAGGGATGGGTCAAAATATATCATGACCTTCATAGACCTACTAACAGGTTGGCCGGAGGCTTTCACCACGAAAGACTCCACTGCGCAAACCGCGGCCAACTGTTTCCTAACCGGGATAGTGTGTCGGTATGGACGGGTAAACCGTCTGCACACAGACCGGGGAGCGGCCTTCCTCTCAGGGCTATTCAGGGAAATCACCACACGACTAGCGTGCAAACAAACGTTCACTACCGGGCGAATGCCGACTGGCAACGCTCGAGTAGAAAGACTACATAAAACCATTGAAAACCTGATTGCTTATTATATCCCTGACGACCACTGTAACTGGATCGATCTACTTCCCATTGCATTATGGACAGTTAGATCCACAATCAGTGTACGGTCGGGATACAGCCCGCACACCCTGCTGTTTGGCAGAGATCCAATCAGTATGGGAATGCCTGAGCAGGGAACAATTCCTGAAACGCTGAACGACTGCGAGTTTTTCATGCAAACCAAGGATAATATTGCTATGTTTAGGAATATGGCTGAAAGGGTAGTTCAAAACTACGAAAAAGATCTGAGGCTGCGAATTGACGAGCGGGCGCGGCCCACTCAGATGTACGAAGGTGATATGGTATACATGTACGACCCTTTAGCTAGTGAAAATAAAGCGTCTAAGTTCTCAAACAGGTATACTGGGCCATTCAGGGTAATTGAAACAAAAGGAGACCACCTTGTTAGACTAGTGTCTTTAAAAACTGGAAAACAGGTCCCACATCTAGTAAACATTTCAAAACTCAAACCTGCACATGGGCCTTGGTCTCCCGCCGTCCCTCATAATATTCCCAAACTGGTGAGAGAAGCGAAAATCACTAACTCAAAAGGGGCAGATCCTGACCGAAACCCTGAATTGCATCACACTCCGACGGGTGAAATCGCTGAGGAAGATGGCGAAATAAGGGGTGCTGAGACTGAAAACTCAACGGGAACGACCGGTCCCCGTGAGCATGATGCAGTTCCTATGACCAGGAAGGTACCTACACAAAAACCTGGTCCAAGTCCCACTGATTTAGCAGAAACAGATGGGCAAATCACTGATGGTCAGGGCACCAGTACGGACACCGCGCTGTCCACAAACTTATCCTTTGTTCCTAATAAAGCCGCCTGCGAACGGGGAACAGCTGGCGCTAATGGACAGAGGAAACGCAAACGAGCTAAACGAAGGGGCAAAAGCCAGCCGTTGGAGGGGAGATCCCCTCCAGGCAACAACAAGCCCATAAAACTACCCTGCGGTGATGTACCGACCTTGGATAAATCGGAACAGAGCCCAGAAAAAACAGTAAAGGACCATGTCCCGACGAAAGGTGGCTATAACCTACGTCGGAACCGCCGCCCTAACTACGTCGCTCTGTCCAACGGTGGGGAAAGCGACGACATGGATGATTAATACAGGAAATTTAGCCGCCCTGTGAAAATAAAGGTTCGGCGGAGCGGCACCGTTAGCATCAGCGCTAATGGAACAGGTGGTCTACCTCACGGCCACCTTGCCGCGCCCAGGGGCGTGGCAGAAAGGGAGGGTGCGCACGCCAAGAGAGATGCCAGTGGTTAGGCGTCATCTCTTGGGACCGGATGCAAGCGTTCCCCCCCCCACCTGAAACAAGATACAGCTCCAAATATGGAGACGGCAGGGACAAGCGGATCGGTTATAATTTCGTGGGATCCGCGCCGATCCACCAGTCGGTCCGCAACTCTGCTCCTAGACGGTCACCTCTGCTGCAGGTGATTGTGCGCGCAACCCAGCTCGGGAAGAAACGGAGATAGATATTGATTCTATCTCTGAACAGAAGTTGGAGATAGAAAATTGTTCGACTTCCGACTTCTCCTGGAAGGAGCAGAAAGAGAACTTAGCTGGGACACTGATCCACCGACTCATGGGGAACTGTCTAGCCCTCCGGCCACATAGCAATCCAAAGGGAACCACTACTTTCCCTGCGGACACGGAGGGAAGGATCATCGTCCCCCTGAGAAGGAAACGGATTAGCCGGCCCCACCAGAGGGCGCTGCCTACCAAGGGAAGGTTCGTTGGGCCATTCTTTTAGGATTTTACCAAATGAAAGAAAAGGCAGTCGAGAAGGAGAGTACTAAGAAACAACCGGCACAGACCCTTAGGCGGTGGAGTTGGCCGGGCCGGGGCGGTGTCCGTCCGGACTCGACCGACGCCGGGATTGCCCGGAAGAAGCCAAGGACACCAGCCCGGCGGCCCACCAGAACGACCACAGGCGGAGCCAAGAGGTCCGCTAAATCGGCTCCAGCCAAAAAGAAGACAGCAGATAAAGACTTCTACAATTTATCCGAGGTGAGTGACTCGGAGCCCGAGCCAAGGCTAACGGCGTTGGCCAAGCCGGTTCAGAAGGAGGAAGCGGCCAACCAACCGGTGCAGATACAGGCCGGATGGTTCTGGGACCTTACGCAACCACTGTTCCAACTATTTGAGACCGTTGACGAAATTAGGAGAACAGTAGGACTGGATGTGCCAAAATCAAACAAACAGTTAGCTGAGATTAAAACTCAGATAGCTCCTTTCATTCAAAGGACCACACAAAACTCTAAATGCGTCAAGGAAAGTACCAGCCTACAAACAACACGAGGCGGCCGACCTCTGCCCACTCTGGAAAGGCGATCGGGAGGGGAACAGCTAACCGTCGCCGCTCCAGGACTAAAAGTGGAGGTAGCACCCGTTCAACACGCGCCAACCCCACCGGTGGGGAACGGGCCAGCGGGAGCTCCCCTCCTCCACCACTTACAGCCTGCGGACCCCGCTTGTTTAGACTTGAGCAGCTTGACAACGAGCTGCAACGCCAATCCCTCACCACTGCTATGGAACCAGCAGCAGTGGACGCCAACCAGCCAGCCGGGGGGCCCACTGTGGCCGAGCCCACTCCCAGCGACAAACCAACCACAGGTACCGAACCCATATCCCTCGAGCCAACCGTCGTACGATCCAACGGGGGCCGTTTCGGACTGGAACCTACTAGGCCAAGACCCCTCAGAGCAATGCGCCCATCGTCCTGCGAACGTATGAGAGGCTTGAGAATCACGGTCACCAAGGACGAGAGCGGGATCATCAGGCGAGTGGTAAATGACAACGGGCAAAACCTCTACGAGCATGTCCCAAACTAAAACGGACCAGAGGACCCGGGAGGAGAGCATATTTCAGCGCATGGATGATAGTAGTGCGCAGGAAAATAAGGTAACTTTGCTGTGAACATGTTTTAGATAAACTGCAAAATTAACTTTCTCAAGCTATCGCTAAGGCCAAAACAAAGACAATGAAGTGGCTAGTGCTGTTCGTATTAGCTATAATAGGGGGCATTAGGGGAGTGCATAATGACTCCAACCCACCTGAGGGGCTAGCCCCTAACGCTGAAGTGATAGCTTTAGAACAATATGGAGTAGTGTTAAAACCAGGGAAGCTAATGTCCACCGCGGATATAACACACGTCCGACAAGGCTTCCTAATCACTATTCCAAGGAGGCGCTCCTTCAACAAGGCTACCTTTGGCCAGGTCTGTCACCGATATCTACAGGGAGGAGACGCCCTCGATCGGGCCTGCTACCATATTAGGTCGCTGGTCAATTGGATGGATCAGACGTCGCAGGCGCTTAAGGGTCGGTACCGAGAAGTTCTTAATGAAACCTTAAGTTCCCTAATAAAGAACACTCAACAAGACCTTCAAAATCAAGAGTCGGAGTTAAAATCAGGTGGAAGGGTCAAAAGAATGAAGAAGTTGCCCACAATGCTGGACGATCCAGGATGGCCGACCTTTCCTCTTCCAACCTCTTGGAATCAAGGGCTGGCAGCTGATGTCAAATATAACAGAGAATTGATTAGAGTATTGCAAGAATCTTCGAACCAAATGATCGAAGACTTGGCTCTGATGAATGAAAAACATGACGAGGCTGTCGAAAAGATTAACCATGTCGTGATAGGCCTACTGGACAATCTAAGATCACTAAATAAGGCACACAACACGACTCGCCGGAGGATGAAACTCGTGCAACATAAGGTGGATTGGATGGAACTGTACCTGAATATGATACCGGTCGCTCTGGAAGACAAGTTAGGAGAGATGGTGTATCTTCAATTAATGGTAGAACAAACTCGCGTGTTCAGGAAAGGTGTACAGCGCCTGACGCGGGGCCAGCTGACTATGGACTTGGTACCCCGCCAATATATGGTCGGAGCGGTCCAGGAAGTGAACAGATACCTGAAGGGGATCCACCCCAGGTTCCATGTCGCGTTCACAGATCCTTCCTTCTATTACGAGAACAGTCAACCTTCGTTCAAATTCAATGAAACCACTCAGGAACTAATAGTGTATGTAAGGGTGCCTGTGGTGGCTGATGAACATTTGTTCCGGGTCTACGAAGTACTAACTTTTCCTGTGCCAGTGACGGTTAGGGGGCGACTTAAGAAGGACGCTCTCCAAATTGTTAATCTACCCAAAAGTGTCGCCATGTCCATGTCCCGCCAGTATTACGTACCATTGGCTAGTGGCAGTTGGTCAGGTTGTTATGGACAGACCATCACGCTCTGTAAGGACCTACCCTATATGAAAAAGATTACAGACAACACCTGCACTGCTGCGCTACTGAGGCGCGACGACCTAGCAATCCAAGAAAAATGTGAGCTGGACTATCTACTGGAAGCAGACTTCGGAGAGATGGCAGTGTACCTAGACGACGGAGATATGCTAGTGGTCAGCGCCGACACCCGAGGCCAAATGATTTGCAGAAACCAGCCTGCGGTCGGAGTGAACATAGAAAATTACGCAAGGGTTCAGGTGGAATGCGACTGTGCATTCCAAACACAAGGAGCGTGGATACCGTATAGCTTGCGAAATTGTGACCGGCACACCAGGATCACCACGGTTGTGTACCCACATAATGACCTGTTGGAAGCAGCAAGTCGTGTGAAGGGGTGGGACATGAATTTCACAACGTCCAAAAACGAACCCACTATGTTGGAATCAGACCCTATCCCTGAAACAATTAGGAAAGATCTGCTGGAGATCGAGGAAAGCCTGAAGGCCAAAATACCTGTAGCCTCCTTGGCCAAACGAATACAAAAACACCGTAAAGACTTGGCCAAGGGCATCAAGAAAGCGACTGACCGTTACGAGGTAGAGAAACACGCCCCGTGGTTCTCTATAGGTAACTTCGGAGGTGGGTTTGGTCTCCTCACCATCTTCTGCATAGTGGTGGCTGTGACAATTATTGGATGTGTCCTCTGGAAATGCTGGCGGAACCATCAAGGTAAGGCTGCCCTAGCCGGACTAACCATGACCTTACCTCGGGCCATGGCCTTGGAGACGGCGGACCCGGAGAAACTGTTGCACCATGAAAAGGCACTAACTGGGTGTCCAGACGCGACCGCCAACCCCACTGCAGTGGCAGTGCTGGCTATATTATTGGCAGTACTAGTCATCACTATAGTGGTCCTCGTGTGGCGAAAGTGGAGAAATATTAGAAGAAAGACTGTGGATGGGTTGTACGTACAGTTTGCCAATCCACATATGATAGAAACAATCTTCCTAGGCGAACTGGCTATGCCCTCAGACCACACTTATACGGAGGGCTATGTGCTCATTAGGGATCTACTGGTGACCCAGCTGTGTCTGAAATACACTCTGACAGTTACCTGGGGGGCGCAGCTGATGGGAGCAGCGACTAGACCTGGACAACACCCATCTAAGGTGCCACTACCCGACACCCTGAGGGTATCTAAAAAACTAGCCCGTCTGATGATGAGTAACTTAAAATACAATACCAGGGCCAGACTACTGAGATATACCTCGGGGCTAGCCACTCCTGTACCCATGGGAGTACCTCGCCTCATCGACGCAGGGTGGTCCGATGTCGGAGCGGACTGGCCTCAACCGGTGTTGGGACAAGGAACAATGCCTAACGCTCCTCCTAGATCGACCACGCCCACCTCAGCAGCGACCGGAACAGGATCTGCACGAAAGACAATAAGGCCAGGGACATCCGAAATAAATCCAGGAACGGTTTATGAAGTTATCATATGACAATGTAACGAGTGTTAAAACCTGACCTAGTACTGTACAGGTAAAATTGGTGAATTAATAACACAGAGGTACGAATACTAAAACTAAAATGTTACAGGAAGTTCGCTGGGCAATACCTGTTTGGGTAGGTAGGGTTCTGTTGACTAGCCTGATCAATAAGGATTCACCAGTCAGGGAAACTTGGGTCGGGTAGGCTGGTCCAACCGTCTCTCTATGGACCCATGGGTTATCTAAATTTCTCTCAAGTCGAGTGTCCCATGCCCGGTAGCCTAGCTCAACACTCTCATTGTTATTGATTTGGCAACTCTTTTAAAGTAGGGAGCCATTTGGAACCGATCCTAGTGTCGCGAAATTTTAGCATTTAAAAAAGATACTCAAAATTCTGTATAAAAACTAAGAGCGCTCAACGGGACCAAATGCTCCCAACGAGCGAAGTGAACTTCCCCAAGCAAGTACCATCTACACCTGACCCCTGTGCTGTTGTTACCGCTAGGATCGGGCTGCAGTACAGGAGTCACTTGGGGAACGCCACTGTCTATTCTTTAGCATGCTTACATATATACTCTTCTCAAAGATGAGGGGGTTGCACAAGCAGCAGGAGCCTACCCACAGGCCTGGTGTCAGTGGTGCCTGACAGGAGGCAGGACGTTGGGGTTACGCGTCACTGACGCTGCGAAGGGCACTGGGGTGGACGCCCGACCATGGCAGTCACTATGCCCCGGGTGGATTGGCTCCTGACAAGCGGTCCCTTCATCACAAAAAAAATCGACGAGTAGAAAGAAATTTACCTAAAAACTAATATATAAAGCAAACCAATATTTGTGTAACTAAGAGCTCTTCCTCAGGGAATTTTGGGCAAAATATAATAAGAAAGCAGTATAATTAGTAACATTCTCAGGGGAGACGCTCTGTGACAGCACACGAGAGTACCTTATACGTGGCTCGTTTGCTCCTGGCATAGACACGCTGCAGCGGCAGGGATATGTGCAAATCCTGACAAGGCGTGCTATATTTGGGAGCTATAACGGAGGTCACAAGGAAATGTAGTTACGGGACAACAGCGAATTGGTGACATTCACAGGGTGCTCGGCTCTCTCTCACTATATCGCGACTCCCTCAGACGGGACAAGCCATCCCTGGGGGGGGAGAAGCTGTAGCGAAAACTCACAAGGCGGTGGAGCGAGGTGCTGTCCTTATTAATAGCCCCGTCGTCTTGGTTATGTGTAAATGACCACTGGATCACCGTATGTCTTAGGTCAAAGGATCCTGACTTTAACATAAAAAAGTCAGGATCCAACGACAACTAGTATCAAGAAGAAAGAAAATAATGAACAACTGCCCATAATTCAAGACTAAGTTATTTAGACCACTTTTAGACCAGTTTTAATCGGGACAGAGACAAAACGGCAAGAAGTCAAGTTTCGACCCGGGTAAAAATTAGAAATAATTAAAATTAATAAAGAAAATGAGCGGCTTCAGAGCTGACCGCCGTCGAGGAAAAGAAAATAAAATAAATGAATGAAAATTAGTCTTGACCGCCGTCGTGGCGCTAAAAGTATCCAGGTCTCCGCTCAACAGTTGAGCTGAAGAGGGGGGACATGGACT
Source organism: Lepidonotus clava (assembly GCA_936440205.1). Taxonomy (NCBI): domain Eukaryota; kingdom Metazoa; phylum Annelida; class Polychaeta; order Phyllodocida; family Polynoidae; genus Lepidonotus; species Lepidonotus clava. The sequence goes on from OW387138.1 coordinate 17,108,158, forward strand.
ACTGATTCCCTGATGAACAAGCTACAATAAACTTGGTTGACACCCAGAGCTAATAAGTTTACCCGATCTATTAGAAAGGAGATAAAAGTTCTAACTTTGTCTTTAGCACTACCTATCCCTGCCCTGCATGCGCATAGTTAGGATAAGCTGGGGGCGGAGTCTTTTCAGGAGTAGTCTTGACTCTCCACAAGAAAAACGGGCATAGACCTGAACAAGAAAACGGGTTTAACCTTGTACTGTACTTCGGTAAAGGCCCGACTTACTAGGTGCTGTCTGGAAGTAAGTGATCTAAGGAGATGCATTTACACATCTCTATAATTTAAAGGGGGTGTAGGCTGCATATTAAAAAAAAAAAAATATATGCAGTCTGCTCCCAATTATAACAATGGAAACTCGGTGCTACCCATTCTGGTCCTATGAATGGGAGAGTACCGACAAACCACGTGTAACTAATGAGGACCGGGAATCAGATCAGAAATGAACCTGAATCTGAGACCCGATCCTCTGGTGATAACTAACGAGGAACGAATAATCTCAACCTCCTTTGTACAGTTAGTACTTAATGTCCTTTAATGACATTTATACCTCACGGAATGAAAACGCTACCCCCACCGCTTGTCATGTTGGTTTTTCCCATGTGATGTAGAGTATAGGGTAGACAGTGAGATGTTACTGTTAACATAGGTATAATATCTATTCAGTGAACCGTTTGGAGTTAGTGGCGCACCCGTTTGCATTGTCAGAAGGGCGCCGCTACCCAATATAAAGTGGAACTCGGTCTTCAAACCCCAGGCTGAATGTAGGGGGTGAACGCCGAGCTACCACCTGTAACTAGCAGAAAGAGAAGGAATTTTGTCGTAACATAATCATTCAATAAGAACAAACTGTGGTTTTAAAGCGGATGCTTCACCAAATGGAGTCAAATATGTTAGAACAGTTGTCACCCTTGAAGGGGGTGTTAACTCGTTTACGTACAAATCCTTGAAGTGTATTGGGTAATTATTCTAACACGCTGTACAGAAAGAGTGTTATCGAGAGTATTGACTCTTGTAAAAAAAAAAAATGACCTCTTAAGGTAAACCACCAGGGATCCAATTCCTATCATTATTCTTATCTCCCCAGGAGGTCGGTTAGGGAATCTGAGCGGGACAGTTTTGCATCACATCTCGGGCATTCATGAAGCCTTTGCAGATGGATGTTCTTGTAACGGCTCAGTCCCGACCTGTGGGCATAGGCTTCCACACATTCATCGCAGGGATATCACTGTCTGAGATGTTTGGCAATCTCGGGCACTGATAAGCGTGGCTTCTGCGTTCAATGGAACGGCGCCTACTAAGGCCTGATCTATGAATGTACGAACTCCCGCAGTGTACACACATGTATCTCTGCTTGGAACGCTTGATAATCTTTGTGGTGTTGGTGCCTTTCTAGCTCTTAATAAGGATACCATTCCTTCTTTCACAATGACACATACAGAATCTTCATCTGGGAGTTCATTCAGTGTCTTAGAGACTTCATCTCGGTCTTCTCACAGTAGTATTTTTTCCTCTTCGAGACGACTCTGAACATTAGTACTCACTCTAAAACTTATTCTAACACGATGACACTGACGAAGTCTTGCTGTTGGACTAAAACATGGGATGGGTATCTGTGGCCTTCGCCACTACATCTCAAACTTACCATGGGAGTCGCCAACAACTCGTTGGACGGCTCCACCTATGGTGTCGCCTCACGTGACCGACACGTCAATATTTCTTGTACCCTGTAAGGGGAACTACTCATCAAAGAATTCTGTCACAGCCAATCTAATGCTGGGAAGTCTGGACCAAAATACTTGGTCACCTACTGTCACCTAAACTTACCAGGGTGAACACCCTAGGAAGCGCTTGTTACCTAGGGCACCCCATGTGAATTGTTTCCAATGAAGACATTTACATTAATGTCCTGCACGGGAACGATAAAACTAAGAATTCTGTTATGACAAAGATAACACTGTATGAATATAGACCAAAAATGTCCGGTCATCTCTATAAATCTATTGGGGCAGTGCCATCAAATTAACAAGTAATCGTAATACAATAACATTTAAAGCCAACACGGCGCAAACTACCCACACACACTGAGAGCCTGCTTGAATCGGTAATGTCAACAAACCACTAGTTAGGAAAACCTCCTATTATCGCCCAACTACGCACGAAGTAAAATGTTTGATCATGTTCGCCTAAGCAATCCCTCCCACTAAAATAGTAAGCCGAACGTTATTCAGGGTCCAGCCGTGTCACCTCATTTCATTTACATCGCCCTAACATACCACAGGACCTGGAAAAGATAATAAGTTTAGTACGCGAGATCCTAGTTCTCAGCCCGCGTCCACCATCTTGAAATCAAAAGTAAACACTAGGTGGCCACCCACGCTACCCGTTACTAAAATCACCAGCGAAACACAGTTTATGGTTCCGGGAGTGACATCAGCTTCCGGAATACAACCACGTGAAGGCGAGCCGAGAACCACCAAGAAGAATTTGGCCAACAATCTCCTTAAACCCTACGGGTTAGTAGCCTGCCTAACATGCAAAGAACAATAGAAAGAAGGCTGTACTCACCAAGTCTCGGAGCGGGCTGGACGAGGGGCCGTCTCTACGAGGAGGGCGGTGTCCGACGACAAGCCAGCAGGGCGGTGAAAGTGTCCGATTCATCCCATAAGAACAGTCTGGAGCTCCATCAAAAGTGTGATCTGCTCCTCTTGGATATATGAACTTAAGTGGACTAGGTGCTGATCGGGAATTAAATCACCAGAATCACTCGGTGAAAACGATCCGGAATTAAGTGTTCCAATCACAGGCCGGGAATTGGATCATAAAATCACTTGTTTAAAATCAATATAAATCATTATGTACAAGGTAGTGCCGACGGTCTAACGGGGGGCTAAGGGCAGGCGGGCAATCACGCGGCCGAGTGCCCTGGCCCACCGACGGAGGATACGGGCGGACGGCATATAGCCGTCCACCAATCCCCTAAGATCATTAATGTTCATTAAACCGTCCGCTGCGGACCGAGTCATATGCAGGGCTTGTCCAGTGTGGATGGTCGGTACGCCGTACCAGTCGTTCGCGCGTTGTGCTTCGCGACCAATCTTTGGGGCGAGCCGATTAACCCATTTTTGAAGCGACCCGTCGCTGTCGGTGAGGTTCCAGAGACGGGCGTCGAATCCGGAGGGTGTTGCCAAAATAAAGGTGGATGAAATTGGATGGGATCGTATATTCAGGAAGGCTCTGTTGAATAGTTCGGAATAAAATCTCACGGCTTCTTCGGGGCGGATAAACAGTGGAATGAACAGGTCCAGCTCCTGATCCCATGTAAGGATGTCCAGTAAGTTTGTCACTACAACTAAGATATCTTCTGGGTGAAGGACATGATGGGCGAAAGCAAAACCAGCCAACTCGGCGGTCGTTGCTTCGACGCAAGGATGAATCACACAACTGTTGCCGGAATCCTTCAGGAGCAGATCAGGGTAATCCTGAAGACCGGCTTCCCGGTCGGAGCAGAATACTGCTACTCGGGCCATACTTCTTCGTAAAAAGATAAAAGTGTTACGAGACAAAACAAAACCACGTCTGTCCTCTGAAAAACGACCGTCGGCACTGATTAAAATGACGTCAAAACGAGGCTAATTTGGAAAACCCCTTTTTGATCCAAAAGATCCAAATTCTGAAATCGGCTAGCATGATCAAAACATCGTATAATTTCTTATAAAATCTGTGCTAAACTAAAGTTTAGGTCCCCAACCAACGTAATCAAGCGCCAGAATTAATTCATATCGGCCCAAAATATCAGGTCGAACCATCAAACTTGCAAATTTGTTCGAAACAGAAATTTGCCATCCGGGCGCTTCGCGCCTGAAGGATCCAAATCGAGGTCAAACCTTGGGGGGGAACTCCAGTCAAGCGTCCCGCTAAGTACACGTGTACTAAGTATAGCTGGCGGACGCGTGACAGGAATGGTGGTATTTTCTGGTTCCAACTGCTCGGTATTACTAAACCTGATACAGAGACCTTGTATTTATTGTAAATAATGTTGTTATGATTGAAGTTTGGTTGAAATTTGACACGCATTGTATCATGAAAGTCGTTCGTTCAAAATGTCCGAATTCTCTGTATTGACTTATGTTGTGTTAATTTGTTCTGAAATTGGATTTGATGTACACTTGTTACTCTTAGAAGTTTAAGACAACCCTACACTGTATATATGTTGAGTTCTGTCGACTTGTGTTACAAATTACAAATGTCAGAATCTGTACATGTATGTACTAAGGAAAAACCCAACTCTATCACTTTAAGCACAAGTGTCATAAATCTTCATCCTCTGAGACTGAGTACGCCTGTTTATTAACATGATTATGTCATCATTTACTTGTCATACAATGATCATGATTCACTAAAACTTACCTTGATACCTTATGAACCTGTTCCGCTATTCTTAAGCCATAATATGGACTAACAATACTAGGAACGCTTCCTGAAAATTTCATGTTTATGAACCTGTTCAACGTGATCTCGAGTCTTAGCATGGACTACTGGAAATGTACTTGTGAATTAAGTAAAACTGGACATATGAAAGTAACTTTGTTTACAGTTCTTGAAAGAACTTCTGAATTTATCGACACTGTGCTGAATGTACCACGAAAGTCAAGGCCACCCCACCATGGTTTAACAAATATATCCAATCATCAAAATTGGGAGTTCATTATATTCATTTGGTTTGAGCTATGTCGTCCACCTCCTTAAACTCAAACACCTGACCGCCGTCGAATGTACTAATGGCTTAGTACTTTTAATATATTGGCATGATATATAATCCAACAAGGATCAGGCTTAGCAAGTCTACTTCTAGTCTACTTCTAGGAGAAATATCTTACGCTCCTAGCGCCACCTGTTAACCAGTATAAAAGGCGCTGCAAGGTAGGGAGCGAGCAGTTAGTTGGTTAGAAGTTAGTAGTCACTTAGTTTAGTGAGAACATTAGCTAAACATGTTTAGCCAAGGAGTTATACCTGGAGTAAGTACATCGACTCCGTGTAACAGACTGGAGTTTACCAATATCCACTACCTCGGACATAGGATTGTGTTAGAGCTGAATACTAGAATGGTCTAGAAGGCGTTGGAGCAACTCGTGTTCTAAATATGGTTGATTGCTGATAGGAGATGGGAGGTGGACTGATGAAGACTTATACATGGTGGCTTTGACTCGGGATGAGATGTTTACTGAATAAAAACCCTTTCATATTAAGAAGCTCCCTCATCGTTCATTTCTTTTGAACTATTGGGAAGTGAATGGACAAACTTTAAACGCGGTCTGAATTACTCAGGCATTCTGGAAAGCAACTCATGAAGACTTGGATATACACGAATCTTACGCAGTCTTAAATCAAACATTAACAATAGTTCAATGGAAACATTTCCAAATAACTTCAGAAAAAAGAAGTACAAACACTTACAAAATGAAAAGGTTTCTACTTCTACCTTTTAGTAATCTAAGACAAAAGATGATATCATAAACGATTAACCACAGTATGATAAAGGATACTAAGGGGAAATAGACTTGTCAACATATTACCCACAATACACTGATTTAGGAGGGGTGGCCTGAGTTTTAATTAAGATGCGCCCCCCTCTAATCCAAAAATACAACAAACAAGATAATCGCATCCAGGAGAATTATACGTATACATGCCTATAGTAACAGATCTAACAACAAAAGCGTCCTTCTTTAGAATAAATAGATTTTTGGTTTTATAGTTATTGCTGGATTTCCCCTACCTTGCAGGATTTCCCGGAGTTTCCCTCTTGACTTCCGTAGACTCATTAAGCTTTTTATTGAGAAAGTTCAAAGATTGACCCAAATCCATCAATTAATATTATTTAATAGGTCCAGACCCCTTAATTCGACGGCGCAACATGGCCATTTCTTAAATTCAACACAGCGACACAGCTGTTTTTTTAAATTTTACATGCGACATGGAAACTTAGGGACAAATGACACTGCTCTTTTCTTAAATTCGACATGCGACAGGGGCTTTAAAAAGATATTGACATGCGACAGGGCCACTTCTTAAATTCAACATGCGACATGGGTTTAATCAATGATATATGGACAGGCGACACGGCCGTTTTTTAAATTCGACACGTGACGTGGGACCCCCCCCCCCCCCCATCCATACCCCCTATATTTACGGTTTGTAGAATTGATTATGACATTTAATCAGCTCTCAATTTTAAATCATATAGTAGCCACCGATTTTGATTAAATAGGCCTTCTTATTAAAATATTCGCATTGAAATAATATTGAAAACTTTAAGGAAAATTGCTGCGTTATAACATTAATAATCAATCAAATAATTAAAAAAAAGATTAAAAAAAGATCATCAATATTATTTCTAAGTCCTTATCTAATTCAATGTCCTGCAATTTATTACAGCTATGGTGTTGAAAAGGTGAGAGATGATAAGCCTTTATGTAGTACAGAAATAACTCACCAGTCGGCGCCACTGCTGGGAGTGCTCACCATAATGATAATGTTTGTAGACTCACTATTATCTGCACCTATTATAGTAGTTTTTGGGATCACGTTTTGCTTAACAGCGTAAAATACATAATGATATGGAACGTAGAACTTTTCCAGATACTTTTTACCATAGTAATTATTATATTGATGGACCAGGTAGTTTGTAAAACACTTCAATGTTATTACATCTAATTAGTATTATAATTATTATGTTGTCCAGCGCGGCAAGTAGCTACTCAGATGCAAAACTTCAAGTTATGCCTCCCAAATAGTCCCCCCCCCTCCCTATAACTATATTTTTGTATTAGCATTTTCTCGGTTTTGGAAGTTCCCTTTCCTTTCCTTTGATAATGTCAATATTTTACCAGAAAGTGTAAAGGAGAAACAGTCATGCAGTAAAAGTCCATGCATCTTTGATAACACTATATAACCTTTTGTATCATGACCTTCTGGGGTTAGGTCTTATTCTTTTTGACTTAACACAAACGAGTAGGGGCCTTCCATTAAATACGTAGGCCCTTTTCTTTTTGACAGAGGTGCTTAGGAGTTATCTATCAATTACATGCACGCTCATAACATGCTACGGTGTGTAGGGGAGGGGTAGAGAACATTTAAATGCCTTATGCCTATGCTCTCTATCCCCTAGGCCTACCCCCTCTCGGCTTGGCCAAAACTACACAATGTCTTTATTTAGGGACGTGCACATTTTGTTCCCTCTAATTTCCACCCATCTTATCACTATATTCGTACTTTATGGACGGGCCTTTAAGTGGCTGATTGGACTTTTTCTCTATAAGTGAAGGAATAACTGCTTAAAGAGAGCAGCCAGTGAAATTTCAATATTGGTTCTTTAACACTTCATATATTAGATTGAATATTAGCTTGGAAGTTTGCGAAATTTCTATGCCAATAATTAAATCCTTCATGTTATAACTGTGATTTGAATTTCAGGAACATATAAGTCATCTGATCCTAAGTTAAACACAAATCTGTGTGTGACGTCACATAAAACGTCACACAAAGACATTATTTTCAAATTTTGAAATAAAATATTCTTTAAGAGACATTGGAGGTGCAATTTTTTGCCATAATTTATTTTATTTTATGATTCAAAATGACTAAGGATTGAAAAAAATAAAATTACGATTATTAGTATGTGTTATTTCTTCATTTCTAAAATTTTGTGTGATCCATGTTTGACGTCACACACAGAAATATACTCTGTGCAAGGTGCATGAGCTGCACACAGGAACATGTCAGTAGAGTTAATGAAAACAACTCATGAATAAAAAAAGGAAATATTATAGATACACATGTAAAAATTGGCATAACAACCCCCTGGACGTTAAGGATCAAAACAATATTGTTATTTTATATTCAATGGCCCCGCCCTTTAATTCATCTTTCACATATCCGGAACATTTCTAGATATAGGCCTATAACTTTGCTGATCACATTGCAATCACCATTCACTGCAATTTCATGAATAAAGCATTCCTTAGCTTTTCAGAAATGTTGCCATGAGGTTGATTGATTTCTTAAATAATATGATGACCCAAATTATTCTTTAATGTTTCCATTTCGAGTCCCTTTTGGGATAAGCGTTCCTAAGTTTTTATTTGATATTCATTAGCCTAGGCCCTATGTAGCCTACGATTTTAGGCCGCTGATACCCTTACAGGGGCTATTGAATTATATCTTATTCTGTTATTATCGACATAGCTCATAAGATGTTCTCTTTGAATAAATCAACGACAGAAGAATATTTACCTCTCGATCCACTTTCACGCCACAGTTCCAATAATTGATTAATGCCCTCTTGGCCTGTTAATAATTTTGTCATTCCCTCAATGAGTCATTTATAAAATAAAGAATAAACAATGTGCCTGAATCTGCCCTATTTCCTTTCAGCATCTAAAGCCATGCAGTAATTGGTAATTTTACACCATGTTGCCCACCATCAGTCAATAGGAACACTCATCTAGCTCTTGAAGTAATATAAAGTAATGATTATAAACGACCATCACCTTGTCAATATCAAGCCGCCCTCCATTTCCACTTGATGGCAGCACCGGCTGATACCCACAGCTGTTTTTGACATGGCGGGAAACTCCTTCATCGTGTCGGCGAACATCCACCGCGACACCGGCCCGGATGATGTCATAGCCTCTTTTTGGATACGAATGAATATGGCTGGAGAAAGGGTCAGTTGAGACAGCAAAATTGGCGATATTTTCAGTTTTTGCTACTTTAGAAGATTGCATTTATTGCTGCAACCACAGGAAAACAGTGCTCGTTCGTCGGTGCGAGGTGGGAAAGCAGTGGCAGTTGGTGTTAGTGGAATTTACGGTTAGAAACTGGGAGATGTTTACAAAGAAGCTGTGACTGTGAGAGGAGCCCAACCCACCAGCAAGGGGCTCCGATCTGCTTGTTGTTGTTGTTCTTGGGAAGAATTGTCACTGGATACACTAACTTGGCCCCTATGGTATCATCCTGTTGCCTACTGTAGGGGATAATGGCAACAGATACGACACGGAGATCATTCAAAGACAAGGCTAAGGAGCGCCTTGCTAGCTTCAGGTGAGTGGAAGTCTTCAATCCTTTTTGTTCATTCATTTTCATTCTCATTCAACAGCTGTCTTGTCAGAAATTGGTTTCTGTGATTTCAATCAGCTGTCATAGCAGTGTACAGCTGTTATGCTTGATATTTCTGTGTAATTAATCTATCAATAGCGTATTTTGACCAATTTGATACTTCAATAATATTGACAAAATGACACACGACCCAATGCTCATTTAGTTTGAATGACAAATGACATAACGTTACAACATCTAGTTCCTCAGGCTCAGGCTCTGACTTTGTGGAGGGTTTGTCTACAGTTAGGCCTAGAATATAGGTCTAAATCATACAATTTAATATGTAAACTTTAAAGAGGTAAAACTTGACAAAAAACAAAGATCTGTGATTAGAAGCATGAATGTCATATGATGAGAAATATAACTAGATTCTAACAAGATTCTGAATGGTTCCATTTAGATCTATTTTCTTATCTCGTAGGGACATTTTGAGACAATTAAAATATTATACCCTAACACTAAGCAGTCTATCTAGATCTACACTTTCATTGAATAACGTTATACAAAAGATAAATGTAACGTTGTAAAGCATTAATTGGTAAAGTCCATAATCAGTTGATTTGGGTTCCCTATATATAATATATATGTTAAAAGGCTTTAGATCTAGATCTAGTTAAGTAAGCATTGATAATAGTTCAGAATAGTAACTAGGCCTAGGCCCACTGGTAATCTTGAGAATCATGAGATGCCAGCTGATAGTTGTAGGGCAGTGAGGGGACCTAGAAACGTTAGGTAACCTTACCTTGCCTAGATTAAAGGCTAGTCTAATTAGGATTGACTGGCCAACATCATGCTGTTACATTTTCTGTGATTTACATAAATCTTAACTAAGATAAATAGTAAGACTAAGAGGAGTAGACTCAACCAGGTAGCAAACGGATTTCATAAACAAGGAAGTTTATAAACGTAGTTTTCTTTTGCTGGATACACAACTAAAACACAAAATCAGATTGGCGCATATCATAAAGATCTATTAGATCTATACCTTCTCGATTTCTTAGATCTATATCTCATCAACATTTAAAAGATTTCTTTTTATCAAAATCATGCATCATATTAGATAAATGAATTTTTATATAATTTCATTAGTCAATATTCGTTACCTCTATAACATCTTTTCCCTATACATTTGTAGATTTGCTGATACATAAAATTATACTATAAACATAAAATCCGGAAGTTCTCAAACTGCCAATGCGACACGCCCTTTTGATTTTGATAACCTAAATCCCAGGGAACATAAGGAAAAAAAACAAAAGCAAACTCTAATAGTAAGACATACAGATGACCTCATATTTGGGGGGAAAAGCATTACAAGACCCCAGTTACTCCGAGTTATGCATTCTCACTATTCTAATACAATAGATCTATGTAATAGATCTGATATATCGATACAGCTGTAACAGGGTCGTACCCAGCCCAAGAATCTGAGGGGGTTCCAGGTAAATATTTCCCCTATTTTAAGTCGCATCACTTGCCCTCTCCTGAATCTGAGGCGGTTCTAGTCACCCTAAGAACACCCCTTGGGTACAAATCTGTACGAAATACCATTGTTGAAAGATACAGACAGCCCACTGTGAAAATAAAATATCAATCAACCAAGGGATGCGCTGGAACATTCTCGTTGGTTCCATGTGCCCATCACATCAGGCATCTGGCCTGGAGCCTACTGTGGAGCCGTTCGCATACAATGGTTCATTGGTGTCCCCGCCTGTTCACAGAATGACACTATTAAGCCTGTATTCCACTTGGCGATTTTGCTGCCGATAATTGGCAGTTCATAACTTCTCTCCAATCATATTGTGAAAGAACATGCATCCAACATATCATTTGAAAGAGAATAAAAGACCTTTTCTAATGTAGTATAGCATTTGTGTTGTTAACCCCTGTTCTAACTGTCGTTTTATGGAATCTAGCGTGAAGTACGTCGGCTAGTGGAATACAGCCTTGATTGGTAGTATTGAGGAGGTCCGAACTACCCGGAATCACCACTCTACAGGGCCAGATGGTCTTGTTATGACTATTGGTCTATAATAATATCATACATGTAGATGGTAATAGTAGAATAACAGTAGCCGAGGGCTAGCAGTCGTTTTTCACAAAATAAAAACTGTGCCACCTAATAAAATGCTTCAGAAGGCTTCTTGATTTGATACAGCCTTTAATTGTCAAAAAAAAAAAAAAAATAACGAGAAGAAGAAAGTTGACATACCAACTAGAGTAGTCTACATGCATGCAGACTATTACAACTGTTCTGAACAATTTAGGAAAGTGCTGTAGTATAGTTTACTGGAAGACCCAGGTATATTCCTAGGCATGCGAGATGGGGCTTTTCCACATGGGGAATTTGATTTAACTCTGAATTTAAGTGGCCATTCCTGCACTTATATTTGTCCTAAGATTACATATTGTTTAAAATGACCACAGACATAAATAATGGTGCCATAGAAATTTATATTTTTCTAGGAATATCCCTGGGGACGGAACACTTTTCCTAATAGTTTTAATGAATATGGTTAATTAGTAGATTTTATATCAAAGACTGGTTGTAAGATCATAACAACAACATCTATTAAAGCAGAACCCAACGTTCCGTGAAGGGAAGAAACTACGTCTTGAGATTTCCTCAAGTACATAACAATATAATCTTAAAGAAATCAGGTCAAATCGTAATAATCCTAGTATGTTTAGGGAATGCTTCAATACTGATGACTATAATTAGGAATATAATTGCACGACACTTCACTGATACTAAGTGATACATTACAGGGTAAAGCACCCTCTCTGTATTCTATTATTCGACATGTTTAGTAGGCGTTTCATAGCATGTAACCCTGTACGATACACATTACTGGACACTTGAATGGTCACTCCCAGTTATTCTTGGAAAAACTGTCCTCATACACCTGGTAGAAAAACTAAAATAACTATAAAAAATACCGTTTCACATTTCAATCCTACTTAAAAACGAATTTGACTTAAACATTCTTAAAGGTTCGATGCGTATACTATAACGGTAACTAGTCTATATGTAATTTGGTATATATGGGCGTGATTTTAATGTAAATACTTATTTGAATGCATTCAGATTCCTCGGTCAATTGTAACGAGAAGGAAGTGTTTTCACTTTACATCGTGACTCATAAGAAAAAAAAGAACGGTTTCATACAAAGTCTCATCCCATGAATCAATGTTTTTAATGTTGCTCCGTCCATATCTAGTACTCCTAGACTTACACTCCATTAACATCGATGTTTACGTCTACTGTACCGTTCAGTCTTGTTTTGATGCACCATGGTCATAGTCCAGTGGTCTAGCTATGTATAAATATAATGGGGTCAGTAGTTGCAATGGTAGTTCGCCCAGAAGGCCACTCAGTAGCACGTGATGTACAGTACACTGGTGTTATTTAACCCCCATGACCTATATCATCCACATTCACCATTAATAAATCACCAAGATACTGTCACGCGACTCTATAATCAGTCTTATCGGGTTTAATTTGGACTTATGCCCAAGTAACGTGTTTACAAACATTTTAATTTGCTAATGCAGTTGAGTTACTTGGAGTCCTAGACTAGTTGCCATGCACTCTCACTCAGTGTTCGAAATCTTGGATTCATTACGTGTATTTACTGGGTGCATAGGGGTTTAAAATAATATATTCGGAACTTTTCTCATCTACTTAATATCCCTTATACCGGTATTGAGAATTCGGAGGCAGGGGAAGGGGAATCAGCTGCACATTCATTGCACTTTTTCATATAATTGCACTGGCAGAAAAATTGTACAAACTGGAAGTGTGTTAACTGTTTCCATGGTAATGCTCTTGGAACACTTGCATTTTTTTTGGTGCTGAAATTGCGAACCGCCCATTAATAGTTGTAATATATTGGCTGCCAGTATTATAATCAGCAGGAAACGCCAACATGTTTGTGAATATCAATATAATCAGTAAAGCTGAAGATTGTATATTGCCTCTAGGGAATTTCCGAAATATATCGGTAGCAAATCACTATTATGCTTTTCGTATGCGGGATATTAAGAGAAAAACTAGAAGAATAGTGATGGGACTAGCTCTAAAGGAATCATATTTGATGCACATTAAGTGATGACCTCTTTCCTTGTGTATAGCACACCATAGCCGGATTTAAAGGTGCGTTTCCACACCTACCAGTATGTTGCGGATGAGTTTTTTTCCCAATGGTATGCGGTCGCTGTGCGGTTTTCCGCATAGACATCGTGCAGATGACGTCACATCCTCCAAATGACCAATTCAGAACCACCATTATTTACTCTAAAATTTCTTATTTAATTTATAGGCATTTGGTTAAGGGGAAGGACTTGGTGATCGCCAAAATCTGGTTACGTTACTTACGAGCTATGCACAAAGTCTATATGGTATTCTAGATCGCTTCCACATAACATACATTCTTAATAACAATTGTTACTTGTATGTGGAAAATCTGCATCAATGACGCATACTATGGCAAAGCGCCATTTGACTATGAGACTCACCGTCTTAGTTTTGTTTCATAGTCTTGAGTTATCGCTCAATCACATTCTCCGCATAGTTTAAGTCCACAACCGTCTGTAAACTGGCCTGGAAATGTGAGATTTGTTGTTGATACGAAAGGTACTGATCAGCAACGATGCACAATTCTGGGGGGAGATATGAGGATTAAGAATACTTAAATTAAAGACTTATATAGTTTTGATAGATTGAGCCTTTTCCCAATGTAACACGGTATCCAATCCCATACGATTTTGTCCTTTAAACGTAAAGGTACTGTCTCAAGTCCATTTCTGAATTTCACAATGCAGGTGCAAGTATTACGATGTTCCGTCTTCGCACTCAGTGCCCTTCATACCCCGGGCATGGCCAGGCTTTATCCTGTAAGCCCGGTGGGCGAGCGCCCGAGCCCGGATACCTCTCCGTATTAAGGAGTTTATTATTGATCAGCAGTGTCCTCCGCTGCTCTCCCCTACCCTCCCACAACCCCACCCACCCCTCAAGCTCAAGTCAGTGTAGACGTCTGAACAGTAGATCAATTCACATGGCCGCTGTTGAATACAAGGCCGGAGAGATTAACATGGCCATCTCGGGCTATTGGGTATCGATTGACCCAGCAAAGCATGACATGATTGTGAAAACAGCGAGGGATCATCACTGGGCTGCTTGCTTTTTTCGTACTATTTTTTCGAGTCACTGAGGGGTTAGATTATACGCTTGTAGCTTGTTTTACAAAACTGATAAAGGGGCTGCTGAATTCACTGCCCTTTCTCATGTTGTTTTTTGAGTTGCTCAGGATTAGATTATGCATCCCGTTACTTGTGTAACTAAACTAACGAAGGGACTTCAGGATTCGTTGTCCTTTCTCATGCAGTTTCTGATTTGCTCACGTTAGATTATACAGTATATACGCCCGTAGCTTGTGTATATCTATACTGAAGAGGTTCCAGCATTTTTTGTCCTTTCTGATGCTGTGTTTGAGTTGCGTAGGGGTTAGATTACTCGCCCGTAACTTAATAGTGTTACAAAACTGACAAAAGGGCCTCAGGTTTTACTGTCTTTTCTAACATGCCAGGGTTCTGAATTGCTCAGGGTTACATTATGCAACTGTAACTCCTATTACAACATTGACAAAGGGGTTTCATACTTTCTGGTGCTGTGTTTGAGCCACACAAGATGATACGTCCAAAGCTTGTGTTACAACACTGACAAAAGGGCTTTAGAACTCACAGTCTTTTCTTGTCCTTCTCTTAGGTTGCTTAGTGGTTAGAGTATGCATTTTTATTATTGATCTTGTGTTACAAAACTGACATAGGGTCTTTGACATTCTCTGTCCTTTCTTATGCCGCTTCTGTGTTCCTCATAGGTTAGATTATACATTTATTAAACTGATTACTTGTGTAACTATATAAACTGACAAAAGGTCTGTGGGATTCTCTGTCCTTTCTCATACTGTTTCTGCGTTCCTGATCATAGGTTAGATTATACACCCGTAACTCATGTAACTAAACTGACGAAGGGTCTTTGGGATTCACTGTCCTTTATCATGCCACTTCTGCGTTCCTCATAGGTTAGATTATACACCCGTAACTCATGTAACTAATGTGATCATAGGTTAGATTATACACTAATGTGATCATAGGTTAGATTATACACCCAAAACTCATGTAACTAAACTGACGAAGGGGCTGCAGGATACACTGTGTCCTCTGAGGGTTAGGCTTACAGTAGGCGTGCAGGCGGGCGGGCGGGCAGGCCCTACGTGCCCGTATTGATTATCTGGGATTTAAGACGTGGGTCTCATGAACATAATCCATATTACCAGGCTCCTTAGGCATAGCGTGTCGGCCTGACTAGGTGAGGCCTTTGACTTGTCTGTCACGCCAGTTTTTACCGTCTTCTAGGCTTGAAGATGTTTCCTATTGCCGTAGTAGATAGAAAAATGCCACTATTAGGCCTGGAGCATATTTAAGCCTTGATTTCCCAAGTTATCCAGATTTTACTATCTTCTAGGCTTGGAGATATTACCTATTGCCGTAGTAGATAGAAAAATGCTAGGAAAACATGTACTCTTAAGTCCCGATTTCACATGTCAGATCCTTGCTAACCAATCAAGATACCCAAAACACTTACACTTTACAGATTCAGATACATGTAATTCTAAAAACGGTTCACCAAATTGATGTAGACACATAGCAAACCCTGAGACCGTCTCGTCGTCAACCATCTAGCTGGGAAATCTGTCAATAACTTAATTAACCCAATTAAATTACCAAGCACCTATTCTGCTTCTACGCAGCTACCTGTGCAACTTCCAAGGGATCATGACATGCACTGAAACTCTATAAAATTGTATTCAATCGTCATTTTCAATGTCTTCAGCAACTCTAAAAAGTGGCAGTGAATCATTTCGAGGATATTCAAAAATAGTTTTTTATTTTCTGCAAAGAGCACTAACAGTTTTTGGTTTTCAAAAACAGCAATTTTTTTTAGATGTGCTCGAGTGACTCACTCACTGTCTTTCTTGTTTTTTTTGTTTTTTTTAACTTGTCAGCCTATTTTAAGTTTTCAATGTCAACTCAGCCTTTGACAGCGTTGTATTTTGAGACCTATAAAACAATCAATATATGAGTAAGACAATCATCAGCCAGAGTCAGGCTGTACATGATAGTGGATCTATCATTATAGTTAAAGATCAAAACTCCCACAAGTACTTGTCGATTTGGCAATTTCTTATCAGTTGTGGAGGTGGTGACTGGATTTATATCAGTCTACCATTCATGATAAGATTTGAGAAAATTGGAGAGAAGTTGATCGCTGACTCGATCAGGCAAGCCAAAGTAAGTCATGCTAAGCCTGTATGGAAATTTGATTATCTCAAAACCGTGTTAAATTTACTTTTGATAAACGAGGCTTGTTATAGCTCCTCCA
The DNA here is from genome assembly GCA_936440205.1 of Lepidonotus clava. NCBI lineage: Eukaryota > Metazoa > Annelida > Polychaeta > Phyllodocida > Polynoidae > Lepidonotus > Lepidonotus clava. The sequence continues at coordinate 17,124,799 of OW387138.1, forward strand.
CTGACTGGATGCTACTTTGAAAAACAAATATAATTATGTTAAGTTGTGTTATAATTTAGTATTTATCTAATTTGTAAGGTATTGTGGGAGAAGAAGCCATTTCTTTCCTAAATATTTTTATTTCTAGAAAAGAATTGAAATTTAATTGTACAGGAAATAATAATAAGAAAACAATTGTTAAACTCGTTACCATAAAAGAGCCGTCTCATTTCTAGCAGCCGTGCATTAGTTCATTTTTAGCCTTTCCCAAGATTAGAGCAGTCACAAATTGTTATCACCAAATGGGCAATGTAAACTCTAGAAATCAAGATAATATCATATCAAGAAATATTTCTTCTTCACTTTACAACGTTATAAATGTCCTATTAGAATAGCGGTGTAAATATAGTTACAGTTTTTTATCACCATGATCTAGAAACTAGAAAACAACGCATCAAGAATATTTTTCTTTCCATTTTCCAATGTACTTTTTAAGATTACAATGCTATAAATGTTCTAAGGGAAGAACAGAATCAGCTGTGATCAATTCTTCACACCCTTTGTGCAGTATGAAGGCAATTGGGCAGGAGCAGCTAGCTCAAGATTCCTTGTTACAAAAATAACCCCACATTCCGAGCGGTCTCCGGCGGGAAAGGGTTACATTGCTAATTACGGAGAGGTTTGACATTTCTGACGAGTTTAATTATTAAAGCGGATGGTATTAGATTGGGCTGGGAACGCGCGCCGTGCAACTCTACTCCCTTCATTAGTGCCAGCATAATGCGACACCTTCAAGTTAAACCCACGTGAATAAAGGTAACATTAAATGAGCTTTGGCTTTGTTAGAGTGAAAAAATGATTTGGGAAGAAAAGACATGGATGTTAATTTTTATCTGAGAACGTCTCTTTAGAGATTATATGATCCCTTGTTAGAGGTTGTATCTCTTTATTTTGCGTTTAATTTGTCAGAAAAATCAGGTCAGATAAAGTATCTATCCTGCGTCGCTCAAATTTCCACATATTATCTTCAATAATTAGAGTAGCTACTGATAAAGTAGAGGCAGTGTTCGAAATTAAGGGCGCACCCTGCACCCGGTGTGCATGATTTTGCTGCAGGGTGCATGGTTTTTGAGAGCCATGCACCCGGTGAGTGCATGCATTTTTGAGAAAATAAATAGTCTTATACTGCTGAGGGTGCAGGGGATGGGCTGGTGGGTGCACAAGTTTCAGAGCTGTGCACCCGGTGAGTGCACAAAACTTAACCTTAATTTTGAACACTGAGAGGTAATGTTAAACGAGCTTTGGCTTTGTTACAGTAAAGAAATAATACTCAAGAAATAAATATTATTTTTTGTCGCAGAACATCTCTATAGAGTTGATATAATCTCTTGTTAGAGAATTAAGGTCAAAGAAAATAACCCTGTGCCACTTAAATTGTGTCCGATTTTAGAATTATAGCACCTACTGATAGTTTTCCAGATACTTTCCTGCAGTACATGGCATTCCTAATTGTACATATTACTAGATTTTACAACTAAAATAGATTTAACCAATTTTTAATCAACATAGTTACTATATTCTAGATATACCAGGGAAATGAAGCATTTATCATAGTGCCATCCAGGGTCTAATAAATTTGCTACAGGCGCCCGGACAATAATGTATATTGTGAGTTCGATTATTATGTGCCATAACAGGATATTATATCAGTGCATTCACAGTGTTACCAATGTATTAATTAAATTATCGGGTTCGGCTATCAGGAGTAAACAAATCAAACACTAAGAACCACTATGACATGTCTAGCAATGATACAACTCTAGTTATACAATTCTTGTGAAAAACTTTCCAAGGCACAAATATTTGACATGAATTTAGTAAAGAAAACTTTGAAATACGTTGACATCAGCCAGACAGACTAATTTTCACGAAGCAACTCATGTTCAGACCAGAGTGTCATTAGGGAGACATTCATGAGTTCGGAATGTGCCCTGAATTTGACTTTTGTCATAATCAAAGGTCATAAGAAACGGAGGTTTTCTTTTGCTCCATAAAAAGGTTCGCTTGACGTCACTTTAAAAGTTAGCGTATGTTTTTAGCTGCATAACATGTACATCTTTAGTCTTTTTGGAAGTTGGTCTTTTATTCTCCGTCTTCGATGAGTGGATAACGTCGATAGTCCGATATATCGGAGTAATAGGTTGTCCCAACTCCCATAGAGATCAATGTTAAAAATGGGGGGGGACACATCGTGCTATTTTTCTCAGGCAACTTGTGTATGGAGAGTGAAAGTCGTTCCATAGAAAATGCCTTGAGAGTGTACTAATTAGCATAAATAAGTCTGTGTTCGGAGATTGACGAGATGATGTCATAATGATATTCTAAAAATAGAACGAAAGTAGGTCGGGAATACCCCTTTCCTCCACTGGGGGCGGCCATATTGAAAATCTGCTAGTTCCTCGATCTCTCGCTAGGGGGATAACGTTGATAGTCCAATATATCGGAGTCTTAACTTGGCCCAAGTCCCATAGGAATCAGTGTTAAAAATCTTTTCTCCGTCTTCGATGAGTGGATAACGTCGATAGTCCGATATATCGGTGTAATAGGTTGTCCCAAGTCTCATAGAGATCAGTGTTAAAAATGGGGGGGGGACACATCGTGCTATTTTTTCTCCGCCTTCGATGAGTGGATAACGTCGATAGTCCGATATATCGGAGTAATAGGTTGTCCCAACTCCCATAGAAATCAATGTTAAAAATGGGGGGGGACACATCGTGCTATTTCTGATAGGAAGAATCTGTATGGAGATTGAAAGTCGTCCCATAGGAAATGGCTTGAGAGTGTAGAAATTAACATAAATAAGTCTGTGTTCGGAGATTGACGAGATGATGTCATAATGATATTCTAAAAATAGAACGAAAGTAGGTCGGGAATACCCCTTTCCTCCACTGGGGGCGGCCATATTGAAAATATGATGGTTTCCTGTTTCTCCGTTTTCGTCCAGTTGATAATATCGATAGTGTGATACATTGGAGTCTGAGGTCATCAGGGAATGCAAAACTTCAAGTACATTTCATTTCGTTTTATAAACCAAAGAATGGATAAGACGGAGATTTTGGTTTACTAAACCACATCAAGAATCTATAAAGTCGATCAAACCAGAACTTGTAATGAATCGCGGTTATGGATGCCTTATAAAATATTGGAAACAGATATCAATTTTTCTGATTATCCAATTAAAATATGAAATAACCCTTAGCAATAGTGTCCAATAAAAACATATAGCTGGAGATAAATATCTTATATATCAGTTTAAGTCCATAAACGAGAATATAAACTTTGATTATGAATCATGTATACTCTAAGTTTATATTCTCAATCATTGATATAAACTTATTCTCCACATATAGTAATCAGCGAATATTTAAAGAACACTCCGACATCATTAACTGGACATTGTCACCACACAGAAACTGGACAAATTGCATGTTAATAAAACTTTGAACTTATTAATAACAATTTCATGTTTGCTTAAAGTTACGTTTAATTGTACTAGTCTTTTTACAGAGACATTTTACAAGGTGATGAAATAAATCGTGAGAGATTAAAGAGTTATTTGTGAGGTGATTAGTGAGTTTGGTCACCGCTGGCTCTCCACCCAGAAATGCCATGTCAATGAAATGTCAAAGAGCAATGAAAGTTGACAGCAGCTCTGCACGTCCCTCCACATTTCAACAAGCTAATATTACCAACTCTGCGGAGGCTTAAGATACCAGTATTATTACATTGCAATTACCAAATGATTGTGATTTTTCTTGACATTTGTTGCTAATCTTCTCGGTTTTGTCCCTGTAGTACACTGTATTCCAACGCTGAAATTTTTTGATTTATAAAACAGCTATCTTTCTTAACAGAAAGTGCATGTACTTTTATTTCAGTAGCTTATTCCATTGCTATTAGTAATAGGGATGAGTATGGCATAGCATACTGGTATTCTTTAATCATTCTTTGTACTTATTTTAAAATTGATTCTTATGATTTAGTTTTTAATACTCACTGACAGAAACAATAATGTTGATAATGTCCGAAATAAATGTTTGAATTTTGGCTCTTACTGGGTGCATAGCTTTGGAAATTATGCAGCTTATCCTTTGCATATACCCTCAATGATGTAAGACTATTTATTCTATCAAATGAAAAATATGTGCATCTGCAGGGTGCATACAAATTGAACCTGGCAGCTAAATTGTTCACTTTCAGTGCAGGGTGGTTGATTCAAGATTCTGGAAAGAATTTGAAAGAGTTTGATATATTGGAACCAAATTCAGTTGAATAGTGTTGTTTCTTTACATTGATCCCAATCCTGCATGTCTCTTCCATTTTTCATCCATCCTTGTCAGTGGACATACCATAATAAAATATCACGGTTTATCTTTATTGGCACGGAAACCAGCATCAGCTGCGTCCTATATCTGGCCACTTCCGGTTCTAGCCCACTTCCGGTTTGGGTTTACATCCGGGATCTTATTGATTGCCTTTTGGGCCTCATGGTTTTAAGTGTAATCCTCCCGGCCATATCATAAACTAAGTGGCTTGGGTTGTAAAGGATTCATTGACTTGCACCAGTCGAAACTCGAGCGGCAATTGCCTGGAAGTGGCTTCTGGGGAGGGCCCTACATGATGGTGGCAATTCACTTATCTCTGGTAGGATAAAAAGGAATAAAATAAAAAGGATCATGCTGCAGTTTTATTAGAAGAAAAACAAGAAATATTAATGAAAATGCTGAATGCATCCTGAGGTTTGGGTCATTTACTTAATAGGGAGTTTTAGCAACCCCCAACACATCCCGTAATGCAAACGCAACATATCTCTTATCTCTGCTGTAATGACTGATGCTAAAATTACATCATTAGAAGTACTTTTTTTTTCTAATGGTATAAATGAATAGATGTTTTCCATTCATTAATATTCTACTGGTAGTCTGTGATGTGGCTTGAACGTTTGAGATACCTTAATGTATCGAGATACGTTGTGGTTGCTAAAACTCCCTAATATGTTCAAACCTATTTGAAACCTCTGTAATATTAGGCTGGCTCCTATATATAATACTTTGTCGCAAAGACACATATTGCTCATTGTCTGTCTGTGATATATCTTCGTGTTTATATTTCCAGGTCAATTAAAAATCTAATGCTTTAAGAGCATATATGTATGCGGAATAATTTTTTTTCATTTTAGTAATTGATAGATGCATTGTAAAATCGGTAATACTAGGAGGTAGACTTAGGTGAATGAGGCCAACGTTTTTGTTGATTTTGTTCTCAGTCATCTACAATACGAGCATCACTGTAAGTGAAAAAATAGCATTACAATAAGAAAAAAACATTAGCAACAGGGCTTGACAAATCAATTCAAAACCTGGTTGCCCACTGGGCAACTTGAGTCCAGAAAGTGGTTGCCCAACTACAAAATGTGGTGGCCCAATAACATTTGACAAGAATAAAGTAAATTATATAGGCAACAAATACCTTAGAATTTAGATGTGGTTGACTGCATGGATTTAGGGTTAAACGTTTGGATATTCATAATTTTTCAAACCCAAAATTTGAACTCAGTTACTCTGGTTGCCCACTGGGCAACTCAGGCACTCATTCCAGTGGCCCAGTGTGACTTTTTGGTGGTCTTGGGCCACTGGACACCCAATTTGTCAAGCCCTGAGCAAACAAAAATTGCAGTATTACGGTTCTTACAATTATATGATCGAATCAATATTATTTTTCTACTCTTTAAAAGCCTTAAACAGTAAGTTGAACCACTCCCGAGCTTAGAGCTTATAGCTGAGCTACTGCTCTAGTATAAGGCTCTCAGTTGAACTGCTCCCAGGCCTGTATCTGAGCAGCTCGTGAGCTGCTCACAGTTTTACTCCACAGACCGTATGAGGCGCCTGGTCCCACTCCGCGCCTCCCCCTGCACGCAGGGTGTTAATGAAGACGAAGAGTGCCATTCGTTATATCAATTTGTCCTGATTAGCAGTGCTTCGACACTATTGATTTCTTCTCCCTTTTATTATTTTTTCTCCCCTGTATTTTCTTTCTGTTGTTTTCCCTCTATTTCTCTCAGCTGTGAGGCTGTGAATGCTGTGCTTGGCATTAAGGCAGGCTCTGTACTAGTAGTAGAGTGCGGAAAGGTGACATCCAACCTGTCCATTCTAATTATTGGCAATTGAATAGTTCTTAGTTTTGTATACATTAATGTATACTTTAAATAGATTTACTCAATATGTATTTTTTGAAATATATTTTTTTTCACTTATCATAACATTTTTGTTTATGCCTTACAGATATTCTGTAGGCAATTTCAAAGGCATCGTGTGCATAATAATCGCTTAGTAGAATTTATCCTTAAGGCGGTATCACATTGCACGACATGAGCTGCTATGTGGGCATGATATGTATATATTAAAGACAAATCGCATGCAGGAGTGATATAATTGTTAATAATTGGCAATTACGAGTATTCACATATGTGCAACAAAGAATGTTTTTTCTTATATGTCACAGTGTGACTTCTCTGCGACATTGTCAAATCATAGCTCAAGTTGTCTTGTGTAATACCGCCTTCGTGGAAGCCACAGCGCGCGAGCCGAGATTCGCTGATATATAATTCAGGCAGTAATTACCCTGTCAGCTGGGGCCCCAAGGGGTTGGTAGGGAATGTCTAGCAGCACCAGTCTGAAACCAGGAGAGAGCCTAGCAGTTCTCCTGCAAGACATGCCCTTTAAACGAATTTATCACTCCTTAATCAGTTCTTCTATTAAGGCTTATTCTCATATTTAGGAATATTACGGTGAAAAAGCGTTTGGATAATTAGGTCGGAAATAAGTTGTTTTTGTGGACATTTATTTATGGCTGCTGTCAGAACTTTGCAGTCGTGTCAGGCTCCAATTTGGATTTCATTGAATTGGGATGGGATCATTGAATCATTGACATTCTGTCAAAGTGTCTGGTTTCAGTAATAATTGAAATCACGCAGGCTAGAATTACGCAGCGAGAAAAGCATGCAATAATTTCGGTTTTCAAATGCTTAGTCTCTGGGTTTAGTAATGGTTATGTTTGTAGTTTTACTGTTTAGGAAAAGAAACAATATTAGCTATATAAATGATATAACAACAGTCTCATTTTCAGTTGTTATTCGACACAAGAAATGTTAAAATGGCATTGAGAAATCTCCTGTTGGAACGGTGTTCTTCCAGGCATTCAAAAGAACATGCAATTTTTCTAAAATGTTGTTTTCAGATTGTTGTGATATAATCATCTATCATGTGCTAGAAGCGATCACTGCATTCACTGCATTTCAGACTACATTCATTCTTTCATGTTGTGGTGTTGTATGTAAACACCATCACTCATTCGGATATTCCTCAGGCTTTGTCCTCATGCAGTCATTGTTCAGAATCCTATGTCGGGGCCCATATGTTTCAAGCATGATTCATCTGTCTTCCTTCCTTTGTCTCTGAATAGCTTCCTTTTCTAAAGGATCTAGACAATCAGCCATCTAGAGTTATCCATAATAACCAGGTTTTTCTTAGAAATACAGGATTTGCCTGTCTAATTCTGAATCATTGGCTGAGTGAAAAAGATAAAACACCATTATACTGACTTACCTTGTAGCTTACCTTAGTACATGTACTTTATATCCCCACTTTAATTTTACAGCTACTTTGCATTTTGTATTACCCCATTCAGTGATCAAAATTGAGGGTGCACCCTGCACCCAAGGTACATGATCTTGAAGCAGGGTACATATTTTTAAAATGTGTCCCCCCTGCCATTTTACATAGCTCCTTACAGTAATGCACACACAGACATTTCTCTGGGTGCATAATTTTAGAATCTGTGGATGTGACCTGTGCATATATACGATAAAATGTTCATTTCAGAGATCACCCCTCGTTATCTAGTGTCTGAAATTAATGGTGTGCCCTGTCAGTGTTCAAAATTAATGGTGTGCCCAATGCTTACTGGGCATTGCTGTAATTTCTCAGTTCTCTATTTCCCTGCCTCTTGTAACGCATTCACATTTCTGTACATCGCAGTAACTTCTCAGTTCTCTATTTGCCTACCTCTTGTATCGCAGTCACCTTTCTGCTGCCAGGTCCCAGGCCATGTGTCAGGGCCTGCCATCCATCCCTCACTCTCCTTCCTCATTGCTGATGGCATGGACTTATGGTGAAGAAAAATTAAGAAAAACCAAACTTGCAGTCCACAAAAAACATATGTGCTTCAATTAGCAGCTTGTGGATAACATTTTTCTCCTGGCTGGCTTGATCACAGTCACTTCTCAGGTTATAATTCTACAGTTTCTGAAATTAAGATTTGAATCTATGCATGCGCCAGGTGCATTGCTTTGAAAAGTATGCACCTGGGAGCCTTTCAGTGTACCCTCAGTGATATAAGGCTATCTATTCTATCAAAAATATGTGCATCTGCCGGGTGCACAGTAGAAAAAATCGTGCACCCTGCTGCAAAAACAGGCAACTTGGGTCCAGGGTGCACCCTTAAATTTCAGACACTGTTTGAGCATATATTTCTGGACATCGCAGTAACTTCTGAGTTCTCTATTTGCCTGCCTCTTGTATCGCAGTCACCTTTCTGCTGCCAGGTCCCCGGCCATGTGTCAGGGCCTGCCATCCATCCCTCACTCTCCTTCCTCATTGCTCATGGCATGGACACACGGTGGCCGCTCTCAGCCATGCTGCCGGAAATGGCCTGCCCAACAGCTGTCAACAGGGGTCGCGGCGCCGGAAGTGCATTGCCTTTCGCCAGAGAGACTGTTCTGCTGAATTTTCCTGACCGCCTCTGCCAGAGAAAGGTGTTTTAAGCAAATGCACTGGATTTGAGGACAGTTTCATTTTAACCACTGTTGGAAATGAAGTTTTATATTTTGTGTGAATGGCCTGTTTGCAAATTTGGAAATTGTGTGCCCAGGGCTATATCTTTGCACCCTCTCAATATATAACAATTATATTCAAGGTAAAAATCAAACACATTATGGGTGCAAACCTCTAACAATTGTACACCCCACAGCGGAAATGTGTGTGCCAGGAAGAGGAAACAGCTTAATTTCAGACACTGTTGACTATAGATTTAGATTCTATTGTAACAGACTGATATAGGTATTGGAGATTGAATCCCTCCACCTATCAATATAGTCTCCACATTTTTCATTTCAAAAGAAGATTATATAGACTGTAGAACAGGTATAAGCTTTCATGTCTAGTAGCAAAGGATGCCTGTAGATTCTTGTATCAATTAAAGCATGTTAACACTGAGCACAAATATGCCATGTCTCAGGCATGATTTATTAAATTCATTAGTGAGGCGTACTCATTAGTCTGACATGTGGTTGTATGATGAAGGGCGTCTGGCTAATGAGGGTCGACTCGACATGAATAAAACACCTGGCCCTGCTGGCTTTGTTACGCAAAGAATATTTACCCATAGTGTCCCTATCAGTTACATCTGTGTATCCTAGCTGTTTCGCGGCCAGTAGACATGGTAGATAATCATATCAACATGTCCATGATGCTTTTTCGTCCTTATAGTTAGTTACAAGGCAAGGGGTACTGGAATAAAGAAGTGTTCCGCCGGCAGGTTATGTTCAAAATTAAGAGGGTTGGGAGCTCGCTTTACGAGCATGTGCTCAATGTGCACTTTTCAAAAAATTGCTAAGTAGAAAAGGGGTGCAGGGACTGTTTATCTACATACTCTTTGGATATGAAGTAACTCTTAATCATGAAGAAAGAGTTCAGAAAATATTTGTTATTTTTGCACTTGCAATATATAAGCCATAGATTTAAGTAAGTTATTTCTGGATTTATAAACCAACATGGCCTTCAAAAGCTGTAACAATTTCCACAGCTCTGCTACCTTTTTCTTTGGATTATTCCACTCAACATCTGCACTTCCCTCCAACCCCCTCCTTCACACACCCTGGAGGGCTGAGCATTTGGATAAAGTGAGGCAGGAGAAGTGTGTTAGGTGGGGGAGGTGGCCTGGAGACTGTTAGTTTTGTAGGATGGCAGCAGTGCCCACTGATTGTGGAGATGGTACTAATAGTGTCTGATAGATGGTGCTCGCCGCCCCAAACTGGGTCACTGACACGCGCAGCGAGATGGCTTCTTCATTGGCGTCTTGGTTGTGGCTTCAGAAGTGGCTTCCGTAGACTTGCGCTAAGACCGAAAGTGTATTTATACTTCAGGTATTCTCTGAGATTAAAAATGGCTGAAAGATATTTCTACATTCAAAGAGACTTGCATTAGGTCTTATTGCATTCATTTGTGTTTGATAGGGTTACAAAGCCCTACAATTACAAAGGCACAGGAAAAAACAAGAAAAATGACATAACTGCTGTCTGTGAGGGAAAATACAAGGAAGGCTTTATTGTGTTTTTTGGAAACTTCATTCATTTGCTATAACATGTTATTCCTGGAACATATTCAGACTGGACCACATGAAACTGGACAGGGATAATTGCTGCAAGAAGATGAGCAGCAAGCATACTAAAGCTTGGGTGAGAAGAGGCAGTTCGCAGACTCAATTTAGGCAGGATAGTTATACATCTAAGAGGTAATCAAGTTAGAGAGATTGTAAACAGGCAATAACAAGATGAAGGTAGGCAACAGCTAAAAAGAAGAGACTGATAGAAGTCAATCAGTGTTTGAAATTACTTAACTAGTGTATTTAATTCACACCGGGTACATTTGGTCCTAGAATCGCCCATCCAGCAACTTGTCGAAGTACACACCTTGATATTAAGTATTCAGGTCCTAAAAATGTGTGCACATGCAGGGTTGAAATTGAAGAGTAGTTGCCCGGTAACGGATAGCATGGGAAGGCTGGCCAGACCAATGGGGATGCTGCACGCAGGGTTTGTAGGAATGATTAGGCTGTTCAGGAAGAGAGCAGAGTGCCATAGTGTGATTCTCATAAGATGAGTGAGTGCCAAAGGAAGAGGCAAAGTGAGGAAAAGTGGCACTGAAAATTGGGACTCAGAAAGGATACCTCTTGAAGAACCAAATTTTTGTATAGGAACTGAATTGTGAGAATCAACAAATTTTGTCATTATTTTTGTTGGCGTACTCAATCCCTCAACAGAAGCTTTCTCTATGTACTTGCTCTTTTAGCTGCCTTGATGGTTTGTTAATTCTCTTCTCTTCCTACACCATGCCTTGGTTGTACTATTACTATCATTCTGGCTTTATCATGGTTATATCCTATATGAAAATATATTATCTTTACAACAAGGACTTGCAAAACTATCTCTTCCACTGTTGCAATTAATGCAACGATTTTTAAGTGCCAACTTCACCATACCAATTGGACTTTAATTTTGCGACCACTGATTGATTCAGCTATCACCACTTGCAGATTGATCATACAGCCACAAATGGTAGACTGACTGATCCTGCAATCACAAATGGTAGATTAATCAAGCAACCACCAATGGCAGAATGATCCTGGAACCACCAATTATATGTTGAATCTGCAACCGCCAACAATAGACTCCTGCAATTACCAATATTAGGTTAATGGTGAATTAACCACCCACTACTGACTGCTCCTGTAATCATCAATGGTAAGTTAAATCTTGCATACACTGATACTATGACCACTGATTGCAACTTATTTATACAATGCTTAACTTGAGATTGATCCTCCAAACACTAATGGCAAGTTAATTATTCCATCACCAACTGAGGCCTTAGATCATGTACTCATTGATTGATTTCTGATTTAATAATTGTGGTAAATTCATTGTTGAAAAGACATCATTGTGTGATAGGAACTAGATATTATTGAGCTTTCTCCCAACAATTCTGGCCCTAGTCTGCGCAAGCCCGTGTCTGCAGAAACAGCGATAGACAGACACACTCCCAGTAACGAATGGTTGCCCCGTTAGCCTGGCTGCACACACTTAGTCAGCTGGAAGTTACTCAGCCATAAATCACATTTATGGGCCCAATTATTACAAGTGCAAAGTCACATGTTGCTTCTCGGCAGCCGGCCGACAAGTGATTTCACCCGCCGCTGGCATTGGAGTAGGGCTGGGAGTGGGGGTGACAATTAATGTATTGTGTCTCAAGACAGCCAGCAGCCTTCGGCAATGTATGAGGGGCCCCCTACCCCTCACTTTATGATTGTAAGATTTTATGATTAAGTCATATGTAATACCCTTAAGGCGATATTATGAAGTTTCAAACAAAGTGAGGTTTTGTAATAAGATTTTTATTAGATTGTAAAACAGTGATGTTATAGAGTACATAAAAATTGTTTCAAGTTCTTACCATTCACCGGTTATAGGAAAATGTTGAGGATATTGTGTCATTAAAATCCAACAGATGAATATTTTATCAAACTGTAGGGATACTGCTTTTGTCAGCTGTGCAGTTCTGTTAGTATTAAAGTATTTTGTAGGGAAAACTTAGGGCACATTAAAGGAACAGAAATGGAATATTTCTATCAAATGACATGGACATTGTTATGTTGGTAGAGAATTTTAAGAAAAAAATGAGGGAAGAAATCCTCCCTACATTAGTTCCTGTCTCTTTATTGAAGTTGGTATTCTATCAAAATACAATGGAGGCAGTTATTATGATAAGTTTTTATCCTAAAATCCTTTTCAGTGGAAAAGGAAATAATTCAGATTGCGTGGACTGGACTTCTTCCGCTTGTTAGTGACAAAAAACATGGTCTTAAATCATCGAAGTTTTGTGGATTTGATTTTAATTCCAAACAAAAAGAGAGATTGCAAATTTCAAAATGTTTTTAGGCGGGGATAAATAAAGAAAGGTCAGAATGTTAAATGGTAAAATGATTAAGGGTAAGAAAACTGAATATGCAGAATCATTATTTAGCATAAGAAATGTGATCGTAATAAGATAAATGATTAGAAAAAGAGGGTTGCAGTTAAAAAGGACTCGAGAAACTTTGTTCATTATGCATGGCACAGTCTTTCTTGTCGCTCCTCGTATATATTCAATAAGGCGTAAATGAAAAACAAGGTTGTATTGCAAATCACTAGTGTTTGCTGTTGGAAAAAAACAATAGGAGGCCAAAGAGAACAGGCATTAACTGAATAAGGTCTCTGTACAAGAACATATGATAACAATAAAAATGAATATGATATGGTGCAGATTTTCATTTGCCAGTGGAATATGTGTATGCAAGCGATGTATGAATGTCAATGATTCATAAACTCTGGAACTTTTTCACCGTGAAAGGAAAAGCTCTGCCATGTGCAGCCTCCCTTTTAGAATGCCTACGCTCTGGAGAGTAGACTATCCCTGTGGTTATGACCAATTTGTTCTTGAAAGGCCCTATTACGCCCTTCCCCTTCCAATAAAAGAAGAAAAAATATAAGAAAAAACACAAACAGAGAAACAATTGCTTCACCCAGAGCTTCACCTATAGGTCTGCTGACCAAGAAAGGACTGAAAAACTCAAAACTTAAATTGTGCCCTATAATCAAAGCTGATTGCAATGTCATAACATGTTTCTGTGAATGGCTAAATAATATCTGAGATTTTTCAAACGTGTTTTCCTTGTGACATTTTGTCCTGGTAGTCCTGGTGGTATATTTAAGAGCTCATAGTTTTATAATCAGATCCCTTTGATTCTTTATAAAATAAAGTCGCACAAACAAAATCGGCCCTTTCTAAACCAGCAGACCTGTAGCTGCAGGTGGCTGCAGTCAATAGAATACACAGTGGACTTGGGGGGAAGCAGCGAAGAGCCCCTATGTAATTGGTCAGCCTTTAAGTTATCTCAGCCGCTGGTATTCAGCTGTCACCAGCTTATATCACTATCTCCCTCATGTTCTCAGAATGCAGGCATATTGAGCATTGGGGTCATTCAGTACATTTAAGTCTTTCAGTAATCTGCTTTTGTCATTATAGTGGAGGCTTTCATGATATTGATAAAATTATATTGTCATGATTCATGCAATTCTGTATGACAGGGAAATCTAAGGTTAATGGTCTTTAAGAATAAGATTTTTGATGCCTCAGCCAGCATAGAAAGTTTCCTAGATTGGCAGTTATCCATGGAAGCACATATATGCATATATTTCTAAGACAACACAAATCTTCTGTTAAATTGCTAACAACTTAATAATGCTCAAGGGATAAACATGCATGTACATTGAAACGATATTGATGGAACTCTATTGTAGAATATCTAGGTCTATCAGCTACACTGTTAGTCTTTTGCACCTTTATTCAGTATATAAAGACATATAATACCAATGCAGTTACTATGGCAACAAACCAGGAAATGTGAGCTCGATCTATGCTAGTAACATTACCTGTATAATTCTGTGATAATCTATCAGACGCACTGTCTGAATCTACAAAGCATGTTTGTATTCACACTCTGGGTTACATCTTACGAGCTATAATGTTCCATTTAGTATGTCCACAAAGATGTATATTCGCAATCCCTTCATGGGCGTCTTCTATAATGATGTAGTTGATGTGGCATAAAAGAGACAATGTCAGCCAAGCCTTTACTAACATGGAGCAACAGGAACGCATGTGCACATATAGGGATCACATTTAATGACATTAATGTTGTTTCTAGGGCAAGTCCGTTTGAGAAAAATTTACCTGATGGGGAAAATATAAACGATTTGGAAAATCGGCATAGTCCTAGAAATGAAATATGATCATATCTTATTACTTTTACCTAGCCTAGGCCAGCAGGCAAGTAATTCTTAACCTGAGCCAGGTAACAGTTCGGGCAGAATTCCTCGAATGGCAACCACATAGAAAGCCTAATGTTGCACCCTCATGTCCCTGGCTAGTAACACTACAGCCCCATACCCACTAGGACATTTTTGCACAGTCGGCGGACCGATCGGCGCTGAAATCGGCCGATTCTGCTCCTAGAATCGGCTGATTTCAGTGCCGATTCAGATCAAAAAATGTGCATTTCAATATACTATACTAACAGGCAATCATAAGAATCTGCCAATTCTTCCAGTTGCCCGTCGCCCATCGCCAGGAAAATCGTCTAGTGGGTATGGGGCCTACCTGTATATCCTTTTTCACTACCTGTATATTATTCAGTTACAATCTATTACAGCTAAGTCTGAATCAACATAACATGTGTGTATTCATGCTCCAGGCTAGACCCTGGAGCAGTGACCTTCCACTTAATACATCCACCTGGCTATATCCGCCACCCCTTTGAAAGGCGTCTTCCTATAACGATGCAGTTGGTGCGGCAATAAAAGAGGCACCGTGAGCCCAGCCTAGGCCTGAGCCATCTCTCTCTTTTTTTCTGAGCCTTTTTTGTGCGCCTACTTGGATGAGAACAGAGGGCGACCGTTATGCGTGCGCACCTTTGGCAGGTTGGGGAGGGGAGCGGTGGGATCGAAGGGGGCGGAGGATGGAGGAGGTGGGGATGGGGGGAGGTTTGGGAACAGGGGGTTACTGGTTTGGAAAAAGGTACCCTTTGTAAGATGAGATCGTAAGCTGTAGATGGGAACTGCAGGCTGAGCCCTACAATGTTGTGACTGTCAATTTTCTCAAGTATTTCTGAGTTTCTCAGGGCCTGTCGCATATTAAAGATCAAACGATTGGTTGGTATGATGAAGAGATTGATAATGTAGCTGCTTCAGGGATTTAGCCTGATATGTAATTTCTCTTTTACAGCTGTTAGTCCGTAACTGTGTGAATTATAAACAATATATTGAATAACACAGAATCAACACTGAACTATATCTGCAACTATGTTTCTGTGACGCAGTTAGCTAAACTCTGGTTGACTTCTATTAGCATAGGGTTGTAATTCTCCAAATAATCGAATCAGATTTCAGATTTGTTTTTGGAGATCATCTAATTTGATCCAAAAAGATAGCCCTTTCAAATATCATGAAAGTGCCCCCCCCCCCCCCCCCAACCATACACAGACACACTTTTTCAGATTAAGGAGGACAGGCTCCCTCTATGTGACTTGTGAGTGTGTAGTCAAGGTAACCGTAGTCTCAGGTGGTGCTATGAGATGGTGCGGTGAAGGCGCGGGCTGCGAACCGCCCGACCGGGCTGCGAACCGCCCGAACCGGTCTGGTAATGAGGGACATCAAGTATGTCCTGCATACAAATGTTGATGTGGGCAAGATTTACCGAGCAGTTAGGGCTCTAGCCTGTCAGTGTCAGGGGCCTTGTGAGAGGTGGGATGGGGCCTGGTTACCTCAGAACAAGACCAAGGTCTTACTCGTAATAGGAATCTTCTTTCGTTCCAAATTGTCTTATCCCAATGGCAGTTACCTAACGTATGGTTAGCAGAATCTAAACATGAAATTGTAACTGGCTTTGTTTTATGTATTTTCTGTTATTCTGAAGTCATCTTGTAGCATGGAAAGGTACATCTTTTCTTTTAAGAAAGAGTTTCTGGTTTTATAGTGTTTTTATAGGCATGTATATTAAATGTAAAGAAAATTGTGATTTGTTCTTTCGAAATATAATATTTCAGAAAGCTTTGGTTATCCTTGTTGCCCAACATTTTAGTACAGTGGATATTGCGAGTAGAAAAACCACAGATTTATAAACTACTTACATTAAACGTAAGGTGTAAGTAGTAGTGAAACTGTGGTTTGTATCAGGGTCGTCCTAGGGGGTTTAACGTTTCTATAGAACAGGCGGTCATTTGACACATAAAGACCAGGAAGGGAGGGAATAATAATATGTGAGGTCCACGATGAACGCCCTTACTTTGTATATTGTTTCTGTTCAAATATTGTAGACCTACGCTATTTATTATTGTATCAGTAATCCTCCTCAACTCTTTTATACAACCATTCCCTTGAAGGTAATATTTTACTTTCTGTTGGGCAAATTGCCAATATTTGCGTTGTTCTTAAATAGGCTATCTTCTCAAGTCAAGGCTCCTGTCGCCGCTACCGCTCTACCAGTGCCTTGACCTCAAGCATGCCCACTCCGGGGGAGATGTGGTAACCTGAGAAGGGCCTCCTGATAACAGGGGACCCCCTGCCCCAGTTTAAGTTTGACAGAGGGGATTACCCCTTAATGGGATCTCATTGGTTGGTTTAAATTTACTACCCATTTATATACCATATTTGGGTGCGTGGAGGAAAGGACATGCAGCCTTCATACTGGAGGAAAGGGTGTTTTAAATATTCATGGAGTCCCCCGATTTTGGGTGCTTTGAGACCAGGGCCTCCTGAGCGCGGTAGCGGCTGGGGGACTGGTTGGCGAGGATGAAATAGGCCTACACAAATAGTTTTCTCTTTAGTTACCAGCGTCTTTATAATGGCCAACGCAAGCAACACAGAAAATCCTTAGAAAATGACTGGTGTTGGCCTTTGCGCTGACCTTACGCAAGAACCGCTGCAAGTGATTTCCGATGTTCCACCTTACAGTGTTTGAAAGACCACAACGTAAAGCACAGTAAGGTGTATGTAAAGTCCCATACCCACTAAGCAATTTTACCATTGCTGGGCGACGGGTGACTGGGAGAATCATCGTTGTCGTTGCTGGGCGACTGGAATATCTGGCAATTTTGATTATTTACCAGCACTTTTCCCACAATTTTCCCGGCGATCCGGTCGTCCATTGCCAGATGCCCAAAAATTACATCATACCAATGGGAGTCGGCCAGCGATCTGCAGTTGCCCGGTTATTTCACCACCGATTCTCCCAGTCACCAGGCGCCAAGCGACAGTAAAATCGCCTAGTGGGTATGTGGCTTAAAACACCGCAAGGTGGAATATGGCCTTTATTCATCTTCTAAGGGATGATATCATATGTGACCTGCTTTACGCCATGCTGTCATTTGATTGGCTGAGAGCCATGTCGCCTCAGATTACCTATGGTCAAGGCTATAGGTCTGGAAATAAACAGTAAAACATGATATCAAGGGGACAGGATAACTAACAACACTGGTCTGCCGGGTCCATAGTTACAAGCTGTAGATACGAGGCCACCTGCTTGTCCTTACATTAACCTTGTCGTCAATATGAATCGTCGATATGGTTGCTTTTATCCCTTCATTGATGGTCACGAAGCTTTGTACTTTAAGCAAGAAATAAACGGGAAGGGTTAGGAGGGGGGGGGAGGGTACTAAGCCAGGAATTGTACCTGTTTTGGCACGTATCAATGAGAATATTAGAATTGTATCTCACAGTATAGAATCAGTAGGGATTTCGTATGTCAAAAATCTTTTGAAGGAGGTAGAAGTAGGGGTTGCAGAACTTGATAATTTTCTATTTGTTAGTCTCCAAAGGAGTGATCGTTCACTCTTCAATTGTTAATTTACATGGTTACATTGCTGTCGTATAGAATTTACAATAAATATAAATATGATAAAATACATGTAAAAATTCTACAGTAATACTACTATACTACTGTAAATCAGTAGTGAATCAGTATTCTGTTATACCATGGGTATATATGCAGTATCAATCATAACATCCTAGAGATAACTGAATGATAAAGTACTGGCTCGGTGATCCAAGGCTGTCAGGCGTTTTGCCAGGTGTCATGGTGCATCTTCATCCTCCATTTTCAAATGCTGTATTATAATTTAGCCCCGTTGTGCTTTTATCCTCTTCATAATTGAAAAATCCATATACATAATAGTCTCATTATTTCTTTGTACTATACAAACCTCCCCTGTATAATACAAAAGTCCTACTGGATAACAAATACTCGATTGATATGAATAAAATGAGAATGGAAAGTATATAAGCTTGGAATACAATGACACTCACTACAAGTGTCTTAGGAAAACAAGTTAAACCCAAGAGGGCTTTAATAAAACATAAGATAATACCAATACATACAGTGTACTAGGTTGACATGCCAGAACCTTCCTTTAAGGGATTTATTATGTATACATGCATATATAAACAACACGGTATTGATTTTGGTCCGGACGAACTATGAGTGACTATTACACCACAGAAAGTACGTACAGACTGTTCTGACCGAATTCACAAAGTGGGAGTGATGAGGTGCACTCAGGTTTAAAAAGACACACACAAAAACGAGTGTTACTATTGCAAAAAGTTGAGTAACCAAAGTTGGGAAGTAGGACATGTTATAGTAGAGCAGCACGTGTGAATGAGTCATACAGACATGGATATAAAATTGATATATGTTACCACTTGTGGTATAGGCTAAAGCCTGGTTTCCACACACCGATTTTAATGATGACAATTTTGGTATTTGTTTGATTTTCTTTGAGAATAAGAAAAGATACCTTATAACCCATATACCATTAGAAAGAGAATTGTAAAGCTTTCCAGGGGTATTTAATAGGTCTATATTCAATATTGTTATCCACTCACTGAAAAGTCCGCATGTGGAATATAGGCTTAAGGAGGCAGAGCCCATTGAACTGGGACAGCTGCACAAGTGCATAGACCCATGACATTTTCATCCCACATTGGAGGCTCATTCTCAGTGTATTACTTGTAATAGTAACACCAATATTTTGGGATTTAATCTTGGATTTGGACTCTGTGTACCAGCAGATTTTAGCTGGACCTTGTGAATAGACACTAATATTGGCAGTTCTCAGCTGGACCATGGGGAATAGAGACACTGCATACCGTCATTTCTCAGCCAGAACTTGGAGAATAGAGACACTGTATACTGTCAGTTTTCAGCTGGAACTTGGGGAATTGAGATACTGCGTACTGTCAGTTTTCAGGTAGACTTTGGGGAATAGAGACTGTGTACTATGAATTCTCAGCTGGACCTTTGGAAATAGACACTATGTACGGCAGTTGTCCACTGGACCTTGGGAAATAGACACTGTGTACGGCAGTTGTCCGCTGGACCTTGGGAAATAGAGACGCTGTGTACTGGCAGTTTTCAGGTAGACTTTGTGAAATAGAGACTGTGCTAGCAGTTCTCAGCTGGACCTTGGGGAATAGAGACATCGTGTACTGGCAGTTCTCAGCTGGACCTATATGGAATAGAGACACTCTGTACGGCAGTTGTCCGCTGGACCTTGGGGAATAATAGTGGCAGGTGAGTGAATGTACGTGGTTACCTGGGTATACGTTTCCTCTTAACGATCAATACGGGCTGTATGATCAGAGTGGTCAGGTTATCGCACCTTAATGTGTTACCTCCATTTAGCTGATGGGGAGAGAGTTATGGGCAGTTCGACCAGTGTGAACGTTTAAGTGCAGTCAGGTCAGAGTGATGCAATACTTATTATTCAGTGTCCGAAACTATGAGTGCGCCCCGCAAATGAGGTGCATGATTGTGATGCATGATACTTGATTTTCCTATATGCACCCGGATGATGCATTTTTTCTGACCATTTTACATAGCTCCTCACAATATTGTACACAAGAAAAATCTCCGGGTGCATAAAATTAAACATTAATTTCTGACACTGCTTATTTAAACAAGTTAGACATGTTGTTGATCATTTGACTCACTATTCGTATATACGTCCTCATAGATATTTCATCATGAACTAACATACAACGTCTGCAATACCAATATATGTTATATACAGAAATATACATCTTATATATGTTAGTGAAAATAATTACTCAAGTTACCTGCAGTAGCCTAAGGTGAGCTGAAATACTGTCACGGTATTAACTTTCCCATTGTACATATTTTCACACATTTTACCCTATGCTCTAAGTGCAGTAACATTTGATTTGTGTGAAAAACATTCAGAAACAACTTTGAAGTGAGTGAAATTGCGATTACGCAAAAATAAAAAAAACACCTATTGCTAGATGCCCGGAAATAAACAGCACAAAAATATACATACATTTACAGTATTTGACATCTGGTCAGAGGAAGCATAATTCATAACTGATTTATTGAATCTGATTTAAATGAGCCGTATGATTTCATATGTGCACAGCTGGTAGTGGTGGTAATTCTATATGAATAAATTACAGCCTACGCCGGTCATCTGTATAGGGTTGACTTGTATAGCGACAATAACGCTATAGACAGCAAAATCCAATTTTGGACATAGAAGTCCTACCTTGGTAATAGAAGAATTTTTTGGAGAGGTAAAACTGTTCTGCCTGGGTCATAGATACCTAGGTCATTATCCTTTCTGCTCGGCTGATAGAGTCTATGCCTATTCTTCTTAGGTTAAAAAAGCTGTTCTGTCTGTGATATAAGCCTATACGGCTATGGCCTTCTCATCTATGGTCTGTTTGTTTATAGGCTGGCCCGTTCACCCATGGCCTGTTTAAACGTCGCCTGTTCAGCTTATGGTCTGTTTGGCTATTTCCTGTACATTCATAGTCTTTTCACCCACTGCCTAACCCCATGGGGGTACCAGGTAAGAATAGGCTCCAGTATCCCCTGCTGATCATATAAGGCAATGATACGGGGGACCCAGCACTGGCCAAGTGTTTTTTTGGATCCAATTCCCGGTTGGTGCTTGGTTCACTAATGGATGAGGTACAGCAAAAATGATTCTCAGGTTTTAATCCCCTACTGTTTGCCCGCCCTGTCACCTCCATCTCATAGATTTGATCACTAAAGACAGAATTCGTCCCAACTTGTTTTTGCAGTAAAAATGATCCTGGCTGTCGGTACGGCGTAAAACACCCAACACTCACTCACTCCTTTTCAGCAATACCCTGTTCACCCATACCCTGTTCACCCATACCCCGTTCACACATACCCCGTTCACCCTTGCCCCATTCACCCATACCCTGTTCACCCACGCCCCATTCACCCATCCCCCATTCACCTATGCCCCGTTCACCCATACCCCGTTCACCCATAACCCGTTCACCCATACCCCGTTCACCCATACCCCGTTCACCCATGCCCCGTTCACCCATGCCCTGATCACCCATCCCCTATTCAACCATAGCCTGATCACCCATGCCCACAGCCCCATTCTGCTCAGGCCATACACCTGTTTACCCAGGTCGTAGATCTGTTCCCTTCTGGTCCTAGACCTGTCTGCACTGTCACCCTTGGCTAAGGTAGCGAGTGATGTATGACCATAGTGAGGGTTTACTGCCCAGCCTGAGCGGCCTATCTGAGGTCCGCCGGGCAGCCGCTGCCCGGTCGTTATGTTACAGTTATGGACAGGAGACACCAGTTATGTTGCCATTCTAAAGACTGTTCCTGCTGAGACCTTTTACAGCCAATAATAAAGGATGGTAAAGCAACAACATAATTTTTTGGGAAAAGTTCTTTAATTATGTCAGTTATTTCTCCCATGAAATATAATGAATGTCATGTTTTATGTGAAAGCATCCACAAAAGTAAAGTAAGTACGCATTGTCTCCCTGATGATCGTACAAAAATTATTAATTAGATTACATTGGCCGTTTAGGCACGTTTGATACGGTTACTGATATACTATGGGTTCATTTTCCGGTTCTGATTGTATTCAAGTTCATTGATATATGTCTGAAAAATATCCTCTCCTGGAAATCATAGATTTGTAAATCTATTCAAAACAGAGGGAAAACAGAAATAATTTTGTAATACCAGGATCTGGACTCCCTGATTCTAAAAATATAATCATCTTGCTTTTTTAAGGATTTTTCCTATATTCTTTAAGATTGCGCCAAATTAGCAAGAACGACAAAGGGAAATTTTACCTCTGGACAGACAAAGAATTTAAAAATGAAATTTCAGTGGTCAGTATGGATGTAAGGCCTAAAGCTGGCCACACTACAACCTTAAGACCAAACCAAACTGTTGCAGATCACTTAATATGATTGTGTACACATTGAAAAGATCAGCACAGATCATCATGGAGTGTCTGGGAAATATCAAATATATCAGATATTCTCGGCGGTCGCGGACAGTCAGATTATAATAAATCGACTATATAGTCTGCACCCACCTTAACAAGGACCTGCAGACATGGATTGGTTATCTGTAAGGACTGTGTCTAAATCTGTCAAACCTGACAAAGTGTCTGTCTGTGTTTTTTCATAACCGACAGCAGCTGTTAGACATTGTGTAACTCAATTGAGTCTGCTTATCGAACACCTGGGCGAAAGTGGTGTATCATAAAAGGCCTGATGTTATCTCGCTTTCTACCAACCACAGATGTGGCATAGACTAAATTCAAACATTTTTATTGATGACTTTAAATTATCAGATGAGGGCGGCTTAGCTCTTAAAACTTACACAAAAAGACTTAGATGCATTTAGCTAGCTTACATACTGATTGATAGCCTGTACTGCATGAGGGTTGTCAACTTGGTTTTAGCACTGAAAACACCTGCAAATAGACTTGGATATTTTTAGTCCTGTTTGGCCAATAACATTAATATACCGTTGAAACCAACGGTTTTCATTTTCAACTCACCCTTTTTTTGACCCTTGATTGATCTGGGATATTTAGGGAACAGGAATAAACATTTTTAGAAACATCTTAGGGCTCTGGTTTGGGTGTGTCCTTAGGTCATGTGTTGAATTAAAGAAATCACTCGGTCCGAATATTTTGTAAATGTTGCACGTCAGTTTCAAATAATGCAATGTTAGATTTTAGCCCTTATGTCTCGTGTCCAATATAAGAAATGGCTCTGTCACAATGTTGAATTAAGAGGTCCAGACCCATACTTACTATTCTCTTTGTCAATGCATCATCAAGCATTTTTCTAGGCCTGCATGATGGGTCATTCCCGCATCAGGAATTCAACTCCTGCAATGGGTGAAGTTTGAAGAAGCCATTCCTGCAATAATATTTAAAAACTGACGATACGAATGACGTTACGAATGCTCACCACTTTTCAGAAAATGAACCCACAGAAATGTGTGCAAGGAATCTTTTGGCATTCCAAACATATTTCTAGGAAGGCCCCTGAATCATTGAAAAAAAATCTATTACATAATATCTCAGTGTGGCATCACTATAAAGAGGGTATTGGGTCCCACTGCTACAAATAGGCACCTTTGCGTAAAACTAGCTGTGAAGCTTTACCTTGTGTGAAGTCTGGTAAAAGAACCCTAAAGTGTTGGCTGGACAACACCACAAACAAACAAACAAACAAACCAACGTTGCCCCATGATTCAAGCTGTATCATGTAACATTATATTAACCATTTCCTGAGGCCAAGACAGCAGTCTATTACTACTCGCCCCTTACTGATTGATGGCCAAGAAGGCAGACTCTGTGTGGCCCTGAGTCGTGCTGTTTGTATTGATTGTCTCCGTACCTGTATGTATTGAGATCAAGCCATGCCAGCTTGGCGCCCTTAACATTTGAAAACTGCAAGGGTTTTGTCTGACATCATGACAATACTCAAGTGGGTATTCAACAAAGATGACATAATATTATTATGGAGGAAATGGTTTTCATAATGAATCTTTCCTTAGTGATCTGATCTGATATCAGGGCTGTATATTTTTGTATTAATCATTTTGAGGCTTTCATGAAATTAGGATTTTTGGATGATAAATATCTCTTTAGATAGTGAGATACTGCAGTAAAATTGAAAGTTGGGGAAAATCTCTGTGCCTTTGAAATTTCAGTGTACCCATCACCCCTAAAAAACCTTCGGACTTGCTGTTTTTGTGCTCGTTCGCTAGACTATTAACAAGATATTTCTTTTGATATTTTGAACCACCTTTTTGAGATAATTATGAGGTTGAAATATGTGGACTAAATCAATAGGCGGATCGGTATATTAAAATGCACCAGTGGTTTTCAGTGGTATACATGATGCTGATTGCCTAGTGATAGCGTCATTGATTCTCAATATGTGTAAGGTTATCCCGTAAGTCAGCCTAATCTTATCTTCTGATCAATAAGGTATTCTACATCAATGGGAGGATCTCCTTTTCCAGATACATATATAGACCTTCATGATTGAATGAACGTGTACATGTATGCACATCCTATCTTAAAACGTACCAGATTGATAATACAGTTGGAGTATCTTGATATTTAACTATATTGATTCAGGAGATCTAGCTAAATAAATCCATGCAAAAGAACTTGAAGGAATATAATCCGGGTTGATGGGTTGAATTAAATTTGCTTTCTTTTCATGAAACACTGAAGTACAGTACTAGTAGTTTGGTAAATAGACATACATGGCAATTAAGACAGAGGTTTTGTTAGACACATCCAAAACTGCAGGAGGAGTTCCCTGTCACCGCACTTAAAGAGTACTCTATATGCCAAAGTTTGAGGAAATATGCAATACAAGCAGAGATCCCTGTAACTCAAGCTATGAGTGCTCCATAACCCGAGGTCTGAGGGAATACGTGAAGTGCATTGTGTGATAAAAGGACAATTTCCTGTAGCCACAGCTAAGCGTACCATATAACCCAAGGTCTGAGGGAATATACAAAGGGCCTTATGCAATACAATCAGAGTTCCCTGTAGCCACAACTGAAGGCCGTATTTGCATTTAGCAGGGTACCAACCACACAGGGAAAACAGGTAAAATTGGAAAAAAATTCCCTGACAGGGATAACACAGGGAATTTGGAAATTTTGTAAAAAAAAACAACACAGGGAAACACAGGGAATTTCATTTGGCCAAGTTCTGGAATTCCTGATTCTCAAGACATTAGGGATTTGACTTTTTGTTGTTGGGTCATCCAATTTTTTCCTGCACACAGATGCTTTTAATTTTGAACAACTTTCTGGATATGACACAGGGAAAAATTGCTGCTGGACATGTGCAGGGAAATCTCAGAGAAAACACAGGGAATTTGAAAATGTAGTTTCGGTTGGTACCCTCCCCATAACCCATGGTTGGAGGGAGTACATGGAGGGCTTAATGTGATACAAGCAGAGATTCCTGTAGCCACAGCTAAGGGTACCCTGTAACCTTAGGTCGGAGGAAATACGTGAAGGGCAAGAAGTGAAAAAAGTCCGGCCGTCATGGTCAGCCATGCCCACCCTGGTCAGCCTGGTCATCAGCTTAATGCAATCCCTCCTTGACCACCGCCCCCACACTGTGGGGGGTGCCATGTGTCCGCCAAAACCAGGGGGCAGTTCATTGGTGGACTACTGGTGTATGAACCCCAAGGTGCTTGGCTTGATTCCCAGCCTTAGTGGGAATTCACATGCTCATTTTATTTGGCTCACTTGTCACAAGAAGTAGTAGGTTTGGTTTGAATTTGAATTTTAAGAAGTAAAACACATACGCAAAATTGTATTCAGTGATAAAACGTTTGTCAAATAATAAAGGATTCACTGGCTTTACTGCATGTCTGCCTTTTCTGAGGTCTCTGGTTCCGTTGGTTCTGAGTGGGCCTCAGAAGGTCTCATGCCATTCATGCCAGATATGGTCCACAGAACTTTTACTGGCCATATCCCATATAATGCACCCTTGCACATGGAGGTACTGCAGTGGGCTGAAAAATGGTCCACACATCTAGTGCACACCTAATAAATTTGTGCACAAGGTGCACAGTTTATTTTATCAACTGATACATAAAACAAAACATAACCATATCAATCAACACATGGTGCCTCCGTGCTCCTTCAGTCTTACGCTCCTACACCCATGGCCCTGCTGAACCCATTGACTGGTGGCACCACCTATCGCTGGCCTCCACAGTTGAGTAGCTCACCAAGGCGGGTCCGGATGACTTAGTGGCTCACAAATCCTCCGGGCCAGCAGTTACATCCTCTCTGCAGCGCCCGAGTGAGCAGCGCCAGGCGTAGGAGGCCCCCAGTGAACCATCCCAATTCTGTATTTTAGCAGGGGGTCTTCTATTTTGTACGTACAAAAATTTTAAAAATCTCAGACCCCCCACCCCCCTTAAGCAAAAATACACATAGGATATGTACTAAAATGTACGCACATTTTCAAAAATCTCAGAACCCCCTTCCCCCCTTTGATGCGTACATACTTAATGGAAGGCCCCCAGGCCAACCCTTGATCCAGTGCCCCTGCTTTGCACCAGGAAATTAGTATTGAAATTTAGCGGCATCATACTATGAAAACAGCACCCACAACATAGGGGATTTGCATGTGCAGATATAGGATTTCGGAAAGGGGTCTGCATATAGGCAAAGTGCTAAAACTTGCATGTTCAGGCGCTTATGTAAGGTTTTTTTGTGTCAAGTTTAAGTCCCCACCAAAAGGGTTGGAGGAGGAGGAGGAGGAGGCAGGACCCCCTGGACCCCCCCCTTGTATCCGACCCCCTAAATTTTGCTTTATTTTACCTAAGGGCTCACACCTATTCTGGAGTGTCCTTAAAAATGTTGAGTCTTAGGATATTACAGAAGGAAGGTTTGTCATGCTCAAGATCATGTCAATTCTATCACTAGTATTAGATGAGTTTCTAAGGAAAAGATGATGTCATGGCGCAGGAAATTGCATACGTTATTGTGTTATTGATTGAATGATGCAACAAACTATCGCAATTATCATATCAATGAAAATAAAATCATTAAATTTACAATTGGTACCTCATACTCGCTGGGCATCAGGGCGTGCAGGGATGGGAGAGGTTGGAAGGTAGCTTAGTACAGTAAGGACGAGCTGGACTAAGGCTTGTTTGGATGGGTCATATAGTATTATGGGGGTGTGAAGGTGTGTTGGTGTGGTTAGCGGGACATGGATTTGAAGTCTTTGGGATTCAAAGGTGTAGCCATGTGGTAAGTAGTACAAGACTGGGCCAAAGGAGGTTCTTGTGGGATTGGTAAGAGGTGTGAAAGTGAGATAATGTGGTAAGCGGAGTAAGGACTAGACTAGAGGATGTTCCTATTGGTTTAGTTAGAGGTGTGAAGGTGTGATAATGTGGTAAGCGGAGCAAGGACTAGACTAGTGGATGTTCCTTCAGGTCTAGTTAGAGGTGTGAAGGTGTGATAATGTGGTAAGTGGAGCAAGGAATAGACCAGAGGATATTCCTATTGGTTTAGTTAGAGGTGTGAAAGTGTGATAATGTGGTAAGCAGAGCAAGGGCTATAGACCAGTGGAAATACATGTGGTTTTAGCTTAGGAACTATTTCCTACTTTTTCATCAAACCAGAATGGCATCGCTGGAGATTCCTTCCACTTGACATCCTACCAATTGAACGGAAAGCCTGCATGCAAGCTTTTCCATGCATGGTGCAAGGTCACTCATAAATCCAAAGATTTAATCCCAAGGTCATTCAGACGATTGCAGTCATAAAACTTAACAGAGTTGATCCTGTGTGTTAAACTAAGAAAGTGCAAGTTTTGTCACCCATGTTCTTTCTCCTATCAAAAAAAATGCCTGTCTAGAATGTTTCTTGTTAATATTCAAGTGCGCACCAGTTGTTATATCATGATTTATGAAGGCTCTGTATGAACCATAAGTGGGAAATATAGCTGAATTTATCTTTATGACTACTATGAATAATGCAGGGCGGTTTCCTTTACGTTTTGGCATGCTACTAAGCCCATCAGGCAAGTTGACAATTTGTTATAATAGCACTTGAAGTCCAGGATCAGCTGGAGGACTGGATATCGATAATACGTACACATGAAAAGCTAAGCAATAATTTTAGTTATGTAAGTTAATATCACATATATATTGGTATCTACGAGGCTCCAGCAGTAACTTTCCGACGCCCACTGCGTGTTCATGGTCGTACGATCAAACTCTGACTCTTTTCCTATGATATAAAGTTGTTATACATTTATATGCGTACAATGGACAATAAACACACTACTGCTATGCAGAGCGAATATCTCCCCAATTTTGGACAAGTTTTGAAATACACAGTGTAGGAGCTACATGATTAATGCCTTATCATCTATATAATATACTTTCCTGGAAACTACCCAGTACACCTAGGATCAATGGAACGGGCATTCCCTATTGACATAGTACCTTACTATGCTGTCTTTCAAAATTAGTGAATTTGTGTAAAATCCTTTAAAAAAAGCCTTGTCGAGCCTATTTTTTCCCCTCAACATTTCGCGATCTAGCATTCGAAATAAAATCTAGAGCAAGGTTTCGTTCCAGATTTTGTACTCATAACATAACATTTCGTGATCTAGCATTCGATATAAAAATCTATAGAAAGGTTTCGTTCCAGATTCCATACTCATAACATAACACGGGGACTATGTAATTGGGAAATTTTACAAACGAACAACGAAAAAGGATAATCTCAAACTAAGCTTCCGTTCTCAATGTTAAACGGGTAAGGTTAACTCTTCTCAAACTTATTCATTTCTCCCAAATTATCCCTAATTGTACATCCAACACGCAATACAAGAAATCATCATCAGCCTACATTTAATCATCATTTCTGTGACCTGAAATATACCAGACGAGGATTACGTACGTATCTTTCGTAGGATAGGGGGCAATGGAGATATGACTAGATATCATCCCAGGACCCTGGCCAAACAAGGGTTGTGGTTGCCTTCACCTGTAATCAATTTACCTGATAATATCATAGATCTATACCCTGGGATCTATACCAGCCAACGTTGACAGCTGGGCTTTTAATAGTAAAGTTCATTAGGTCAGCTGGGTCCAGACCCCAGACTGGCTTTTGTTTGTGAGTTAAGCCCCATGCCCACTAGGTGATTTTACCGGTGATGGGCAACTGGGAGAATCAACCGATTCTTATGATCGCCTGTTAGTATAGTATATCAAAATGTGCATGTTTGATCTGAATTTGGCGCTGAAATCAGCCGATTCTGCCCATAGAATCGGCTGCTTTCAGTCCTGATCCGTTAGCCGACTGTGGTAAAATATCCTAGTGGGTATGGGGCTTTAAGCCTATATTCTACATACTGATTTTGATGCAGACTATTTTGTATTAGTTTGATTTCTCTGGAACTAAATGACATGGAACCATACATCCTATATACCATTTGATATACAAGCGGAAAACCTTTTGAGTGGCATATAGCTGTCTATATTAAACCTTAATTCCCAGTGATTGGAAAATTTGCTGCAAAATCAGCGAGGAGGCTTTAGAAACTTGACACTTTAGCGTGATGGATTATGGAATATTTAGTGCTAATAGTATTTCTTTTATACCAGCGATTGAAATCCATACTGTAGTACTCAGTAATGCTGCCTCAATGTCCACTACTCTATCGCAGACCAATGCCGTAACTATAGACAAATAATGGAAACCAAAATTAGTTATATCACGCTTGGGCGTAGTCTGGTGTGAACAATACATAGCCCGAGTGCACAATCTAACTCAAAACTCATATTGCACAATTTATATCGTCATATAAATGGCTATCATATATTATAATGATTGAAACTTGCAGCTTTTTAACACTTTTCTCTAGTGCCATAATGTAAGTGCGTAAAATATATTAGCTTCACCAGCAAACACGTCAGTCTCATTTGTGTACACTCCACTGGCATGTGACTTTTCAAACACTCTGGCTACTGTAGTCTATTGTTGTTACCTTTTGCTGTATTTTATCAATCAGTATATTATTGATCATTCTGACACAGGTGGTTGTATTATGAAGGGAGTTTGCATGAGAAGGTTTTGAAACTGACATCCACATTTACACTGATTAATGATAGGGGTCTTCATACTGCATGCAACATATTAGATGTATTGATATCCAATAACCATACATGTACAATTGTGTGGAAATCTAGAACAGTTAGATTTGTAATAATACGTTTCGTTTTGTTTGTTTAAAATTAGCATAAGACGCTTACACTGTAATTGCATTCACCGCTAGATAATATTTAGCCTTATTATTATGGTCGTCAAATGATCATACATCTGAAATGAGCTGACAATATGCGATCTCAATAAAGTCTTTTTTCCGTAGTGAATAATGATACAAAGGCCATATCCATTGTGTCTTAGATTGTAGGGAATAATATCAATACAATGTGGAAACAGTAAAATTATTGAGACAGGCACAGCGCTTGGAAACTGTCACAATGCCATAAATGGCATTAAAACCATTTATCCATACCCTAACAGTATCAATGATCGTAGGGTGTTGAGAAGTGATGATGGAAGGAAGATAAAAATAAACCAAATATAGAGGTGTTTAGAAGGAATATAAAGTATCGTGCATACTCTTACTGAAAACTGCTTCTTTATAATATAACAGTGTATAAAAGATAAGGTAGAATTTGGTAGAGTATTGACGACTATACATTTGTGTATGAGTTGTATAAAAAGAAAAACATGAACGAATGAATGTTGTACAGAGCTATATATCGATGGATATTCTGTGCATAATTGTTTTTTATCAATGCTTATCATCATGAAAAGCACTTCCTGTATGTGATGATGACTTAGTAAAGAAAAGAAGTAACATTTAGATTAATAAATTCGGACAATATAACACTAGAACTGCAACCCAAAATGCACCAAACAAACCCACACCTTGTGGTAAGTTCCCCTACCCCCGTCTCGTATACCCACTAGGCGCTGTCCCCCGGTGAACGATGGATCGTCCGGCCCCGGCCCCCTGTCGTGACGTATACGGCCGGAAACGGAAGTTGGTGGGCAGGAAGTTGAGGGGATATACGGAGAGTGGGGGGATGGGCGGAGAGGTAAAGGGGATAAGGTTGGGGGCAGGGAAATGCCGCTCAGTCTCAGACAGACTACATTGTGGTGGCTACCTCCAGGGATCTCTCTTTTTTTGACTATTGTTTAGTTTTTTTATTAACCTGTATTTGATTATTCAGTCGCAACTGAAGCCTCCTCACAGGGTGGACATAGCCAGGGGCCCGGGGGCCCGAAGGCCTGAAAAAGAGGGTTGGGCCCCCGGACATTCACAGGATTTTCAAGTCATTCATAGTGAGGGCCCCTAGATTTTGCTGTGGGCCCCTAGATTTCAAAAGTTTGGGGCCCGACTGGCCCTTGGATTTTAAGACTTATGTCCACCACTGCCTCATTACACCCCTTCTATTCCTTCTGGTGTTTCAGATTTTCAAAGAGACCCTATCCAGTTTTATTTGTAAGTATGCAGATGTACTTAATCAAATTTTAGGTTGTGCAAGCAAGTCTTTCTTACTGTTCTTTTGAAAGAACAGTATACCGTAGGATTTAAAAAAAATGGGGTTCGTAGGGGTGGGGGTGGGGGGTCCGCTTAGGATGAGTTGACAAACCAACAGGTATTCTAATGTCTCTTGTTTGGGGAGTTTATGGCCACACGAATAGTGGTTTCATGAGATCATTCACCCCCGGCCCCCCACCCCTGAATACTTTTAAAATATCCATCATATCCCAGCATGTCCTCACATTAGGTGGATAAGGTGTCTACAGAGCCCATATCTTCGTAACTAATAAGGCTAATCATGGAAATTGTGATTACCATCTCATGATTAGAAATTACAACTATCATGAAGTTTTACACCTAATAATTCCTCTTTGATATTATATTGCAATGATATTATTAGTTTTTGCTAATAAAAAATTCTCCGATTAGCCTGATTAATTTCGAAACTATTGGCCCAGATTACCTTAATCTCTCATCCCTACCAGTGGTATTCATCATGGCTGACAGTGACTGAACACAGACATAGGTCCCACTCTGACAGTTTGCTGTTAAATTACGCATTACACCTCTGACTCAGAACAAGTGTTCTGTGATGTAAATACTCTAAGTAGTGTCAATACTACATTGCTCCATCACGCAGCCAGGTGGCCACATACAACGGCATTACAGAAAAAATGGATAATATTTAATCACCTGAGCTAGAGGTCGACTGGTTAACTGAGAGTTTTAGATAAGGGGATTCATAACAAAATTCAAAGACTATAGGTTTTACCAACAACAAAATAATGACCTAAATTTGCTTAAACTTCAAGGGTTACCTCATTGAATAAGTATCTTATTACCTCACTGAATAAGTATGCCGTTTCAAATAATTTCCAAGTTATTGAAATATATTAGATCATAAAAAAATACTTGAGTGTGTGGGTGATTGACAAATACTTTTGGCGTCATAACTTTATCAATTTGCCCTCTGCATGCTCGTTTTTATCGTTGCTGTGCAGGCACTCTGAAGAATTCAATCATGTGCGTTTCATCTAGGTATGGAAGCCAATAACTTCCATAGTCTATTTGTGTTTGAATTATCACCAAATGCCAGATCAGGCGTTTGAAGATAATAACACGAGAAACAGTAAATTAAAACACGAACCAATTGTGCTGTCATCTTGGAAAACTGGGTTGATGAATTAAACTCCCCAGCTATCTGACATTTTTTCAATTCATCGAAAGCCTTCCGCTCATAACCATCGCGAGGCGCCAGCGCTCCCCCGATTTTCCAGAAGTGCAATATTTATCATTGTGAAAGCCAGACATATTAAACTTCTGCCATTGCAAGCTGGTGCCAGCCGCAGTGGCTCATTGGCAGTGGCTCATTCGCAATGTTGTCGGCCGGACTATCTGAGACAATGGCTCCGGCCGGTCCGGTCAAACATTGCCGGTCGGTTATCAGCGACTGCCAGCCCGGCCATGCTATCAAGTGCTTACCGACTCAGAAACAAACTCCCAACAATGACAAGCGCCAGTCCTCTGTTGTTTTCCCCCAGCCTCATTTGCCTTTTATATCCATCTTTTTGCCCCCATCTGAGGCTTCGGTCTTCCCAAAGTGGTTATTCGTATTGGTCTTTTTGCTCTTCGGGGTTTTATCAGAAAGATGAGTTTTATATTTATGTTCAGTCAGAGATAGGAGTTCTCCTCCTGGTCTCATATTCATGACTACTTTTTGGGATAATTCAAGCTGGGTCCCATAATTGTGAATATTACACAGGCTGTGTAATCTCCAAGCAGAACTGTGGCTGTAATCTCCTAGCAGAACTATGGATGCTCTACTGCTTGAATAAGCAATTTGAGCTTTGGTGAGCCGGGCGCAACATTAAAGTATGCCTGCATGCCCGAGGCAGGTAAAACATCAGGTAGGGCGAGTGAATCCTGGAAACCACTTGCCCGGAAGGGTACATGGGTTTCTTGGTACATCATTGTTTGTGTGGCTCTTAGCAGTTGTAGCAATCTACTAATCTACTTTGATAGAAATGACACTTTTCCTTCTATTTCTCCCCGTGGGGGTCCGGGTAAGAATAGGCCCTCAGTAGCCCCTGCTGATCGTACGAGGCGACGATAGGGGGGACCCTGCACTGACCAAGTGGTTTTTGGGTTCAATTCCCGGTAAGTGCTTGGTTAACTAAGGGATGAGGTACAGCAAAAATGATCACTGGGTTTTGATCCCTTGCTGTTTGCCCGCCCTGTCACCTTCATCTCATAGATTCGATCACCAAAGACAGAAATCGCCCCAACTGGTTTTCGCCGTGAAAATGACCCTAGCTGTCGGTACGGCGTAAAACACCCAACACTCACTCACTCACACACTCCTTCTATTTCCGGATTTT
The DNA here is from genome assembly GCA_936440205.1 of Lepidonotus clava. Lineage (NCBI taxonomy): Eukaryota > Metazoa > Annelida > Polychaeta > Phyllodocida > Polynoidae > Lepidonotus > Lepidonotus clava. The sequence goes on from OW387138.1 coordinate 17,159,094, forward strand.
TTTGGTTGTGCCATATATTTCCACAGATCAGTAATGTGATTTTGAGATGAAAACATTGTATTTGTATTCAGGAAGCAGGTAGGCTTTCTTGAGGTTATTTTCATGTGTAAGAATATAGACGCTTTTTCTCTTTTTATTAGGCCTATCATACTCAAAACCTGGAATGTCCTTCTAACAAATTTCTGGATTTTTCATGTCCATGGAGTTACATCTCTGTCTGCTATAATAGCAAAAGCGAACCAATTCTAACGAACTCGTTACAGTTTGGGCGAGCTGCTCGTTGGCTGGTTGGACAGGCTGGTGCTATTTGAGTTGCTCATAGACTCGCCCACCATGACAGCTGTCACGAGTCGCCCGCCCGGCCAACCTGGCCACAAAACACTATAACGATGTAACTGAATAGGACAGTCTCATATTACAACGTTGAATGCTATAGAAGGGTAGACTCGTTTGGTTCTTGACCATGGAAATAGAGTGAGAGATATCCCTATTAGTATTACCCTTTACAGTGAGACTAACGCCAAAATGGGCATTAGTTGAGAATTCAAAAAGAGTATAATGCTCATTTTGGGTTACTGGGCTTAAAAATGGGGCACTGGGCTTACTATGAAAGTGGAATTTCCCAGGATATCCGTATATATTTCTCCTATTGAATGGCCCTTAATCAAAGAGAAATGAAAGATTATAATCAAGCATTTAAGTTGTAATTTTTAATAAACTCAAGCACTAAGGTTCTATTTCTAAATTTGATACTGCTGTTCGAATATGTCAGACAGTGATTAGCATGAAATGTATAAGTAAATCGTTCAGCACGACAATAATCAACAATGAATTAAAAAGAAAAATAAACATTTAAACATAAATGAAAATATCATAAGGGACCTGCACAAGTCTAGGGAGAGGATCAGGCGCGGAGGAATCCGCTCAGATTAATCACAAGGTTTTTGTGGCAAGTCTAATCCCTCGGGACATGCTGGATCCCTGATTGTTGAATTTTACCCCGCGGAAAAATGGCTTGGCGGAAAAATTGAAGATGAACCGGCCCCATGATAGGATTATACGGTCAGGGGGATGGGGATGTGATCATCACTGGTTTAAAAAGACAAACTGACCTAAATCCTAGGTTTTAGAGGGGCTGGTGGGTTGTTCATTTATAGTATCAATCAATTAATGATTCTGTTGGGCTTGGAGTGGCGACTGTTAGATTTATAGTTTCCTATTGGGCTTTAGGAAAGCCTTTTGGGATATGTTGGTAGTGTATACTTATGCAGATCTATTCATAGCACTGGATGTTGAATTTAAGGGTATAATACTGAAAGCCTGTAGGATTCCTAGGCTGAATTTAGACCCTGCAGTAATCTGGGAGAAAAAATAAATTAATCTTGGAGAAAATGATGTCTCATAACCTTAATAAATTACTTAAATAGATTTGATAAGCAAATCTGTCATTGGATTTAATTTTAAGGGGAAATCACGTTTACATGACACTATCATATATTATAAGCATTTAATTTTCATATATATATTGATGACACTGTCACTAGTCATGTTATCCAAGTATCATAACTCCATGTAATTTGTTAAAAGCAACAAACTATTTGTTTACTTTCCAAATAAATTCAAAATTAAATTCAGATTAATCTCAAGACCTCAGTTCGATCTTAGATGAAATTAGAATCCTGGTGATCTATTTTCTTTGCTAGACTGACATAATTAAAGCCCATGCATGGTGAGCTTTAGTCGACAATGTTCGATATCAGTTTTTCCTTTCTCTGTTATGGGAACACACGTGGCTGGTCACAGGGCCTCCCTTCGTTGGGTAGCAGTGATAGGTTTTTGATTGTAATCTCAGGGGATTGAACCCCCATCCTGTGTGTTGAGGGTTTTTCCCCTTACAAACAGGATGGAGATAATGACGTGGGGCTCCTGTGTGGAGCAGAGCTGTGTTAAGCCCCATACCCACTAGGCGACTTTGATCAGTGTCGGTCAGATCGACACTAAAATCGGCCAACTATAGCAGCAGAGTCGGCCGATTTTTTTACACCAACTCATCAAATATGTACATTTTGATATTGCATACTGATTGGTGATCTGAATTGGTGCAAAAATCGGCTGATTCTACCCCTAGAATTGGCCGATTTTAGCAACAATCTGTCGGCAGATTGTGTAAAAATGTCCTATAGTGGGTATGGGGCTTTAAGGGCTGATTCTGAGTAAGGGGAGGGGTGTTATGGGAACAGGAGTCTGGGTGGGAGTAGAACAATGGAAATGAAGAAATAAGGGCCTTCCATTAAATGCGTAGGGGTGGGCTTATATTATTGTGGGTAGAGTGCTCGCCTCTCACTTGCCTGGCCTGGGTTCAAGTCTTGGCTGTGCCAGCTATACTACCTTGCCTTGCCGTCATTCTCACCCCCATAGATTCGACCGCAGATCTTGGTACAAAGACATAAACGTGAGTAGTACGTGCCAAGGGTTAGGGTTGGGGTAGGGGGTAAAAAATCAGGAAAATATTTGTACTTCCCTGTATAAATCCTATGAGTACTTTTGGCCAAATAAGTGTGAGAGGCCGGGGGGGGGGGGGGGGATCAGGAAATTTTCTTAAGGCCAGGTGACCGAATTTATTAAATACCACATATATATGCCATGTGTAGTATACACTGATTGACAATCATTAAAATGTGTTTTCCTCTGGATTGGTACAACATAAACAAATGTTAAACTTGATAGAACTAATCTCCTTATGCCTACCCATAAAACATTCTGATATCCTCTCTCGATTATGAGTTTTAATCTCAAGAACAGCACACCAGAAGTACATTAAAGCATAATACCTCTTACTATTTAGATAATATAAGTATCCGTCATTTTTACAGTGAGTATCCCACCAACTTCCGGTTTAGTACATGCCCATTAAGCTGCAGGGATTGAAGTGGCGGGGTATGGGGCGGGACCCTCGCTGTCTGTATTGCTATTTAATCAGACTAACAGCGGATAAAAGATGGAGCGGAAATCTCCGTGACGGTCGAGGCCGTAATACATTTTAGGGCGCTAATTAGGAATGACGATGGGGAAATGGGAAATTACCTATTCTGATCCGCAACCGCTTCTTGTGTTAATACCTCTCGTGTTCGACATAAACGGGATACTTGAAGTTTGACTATTGTTGGAGGTAGAAGCACTGGCGTTTATTGGCCTCCCTATCTGCTGCGCTCAGGCTCTAATTATGAAAATTTAGAACTATCCTTGAGATACTTTACTGTCTCCATTGACGTATTTCTAGACTGTGAAGTAGACACTACTTGATACCGTTCTACAAAACGAATAAAAAAATTCACCATACTGTATTACTGGAGTGGAAATCTTGTTGACGGTAGAGGCCGTAATACATTTTAGGGCGCTAATTAGGAATGACGATGGGGAAATGGGAAATTACCTATTCTGATCCGCAACCGCTTCTTGTGTTAATACCTCTCGTGTTCGACATAAACGGGATGCTTGAAGTTTGACTAGTGTCAAGTTAGAAACACTCTGGTGTTTATTGGCCTCCCTATCTGCTGTACTCAGGCTATAATTGTGAAAATTTAGAACTAACCTTGAGATACTTTACTGTCTCCATGAACGTATTTCTAGACTGTGAAGTAGATAATACATGGTATCATTCTACAGAATTAGGGCGAAATCTTTTTAGAATAAGGTTATTTTAGCAGTAAATTGTTTTTGTTTGGTATAAAACCCCTTGGTTTATTTTGTAGCACCTCTGTGGCAAGTCAGTTTGAATATCAGTGTAATGAAGTGTATGTCTTTTTATCACTGATTATATATTCAGACTCAACACTGATCCACCACTGCTTCTTGTGTTAATACCTCTCGTGTTCGACATAAACGGGATGCTTGAAGTTTGACTGGTGTCGAGTTGGAAACACCTCGGTGTTTATTAGCCTCCCTATCTGCTGCGCTCAGGCTGTAATTGTGAAAATTTAGAACTATCCTTGAGATACTATAAGCCCCATACCCACAAGGCGATTTTACTGGTGACGGGCGACTGGGAGAATCAACCGATTCTTATGATCGCGTGTCAGTATATTGAAATGTGCATGTTTGATCTGAATCTGCACTGAAATCGGCCGATTCTAAGGGTAGAAACAGACAATTTCAATGTCGATCTGTCTGTCAACTGTGTAAAAGTTGCTTAGTGGGTATGGAGCTTAACTGTCTCCGTTGCTGTTTCTAGACTGTTTCACCATAGTGCAAGTTGAAACCTTTTTTCTTTTCTACTCTAGATTTTTGTTTTTGTTTTGCTATAAAACCACTTTCATTTAGCGTCTCTGAAACATGTGAGTTTTAACATAAGTAAACTAAAACAATGTGTATGCCTTTTTTGCCCGACTCAAAAGTTGTTTTCCGATTTCCCCCCTAAAAATATGCCTCTGAAAAAAGTATCTTATCTTCCTACGAAATAGAAGAAAAATCCCACGGGTTCACAAACACCCAACTGTCCATCTTTTTTTGACCATCCACCAGATCCACCAGAAACAATATACGTTTTATGGTGGCCTAATGGGAGTATATACATAAGCCGAGGTCATGCATGGAGATGTAATCCGGGGCCCTATATGTAAGAGGACCCAGCACGTCACGTTTACCCAACATGGCCATAGGAGTGTCAGGTGGCAGGCACGTGGGCCTTTTTAATGCATTAAGCCCCATACACACTAGGCAATTTTACCGGCGATGGGCTATGGGCGACCGAAAGAATCGGCCGATTCTCCCAGTCGCTTGTAAGTATGATATATTGGAATAAACAGGTTTGATCTGAATCGCCGGTTAAATCGGCCGATTCTAAGGGCAGAATCGACAGATTTTAGTGGGGATTTGTCGGCCAACTCAGGTATAATCACCTAGTGGGTATGGCCCTTTAGGTCCGGACCTGAGATAATCTTTGCTCAGCGTTGGCAATATCCGCCCCCAGGATGATGGCTATGACTGGGGTGGTGGATTGGTAGAAAGGGTACTTCAGGAGGGGAAGTTGGGTTCTTTTTTCACTGTGAGACTGAAGGCCATATTACACTATGTGTCAGGTCATGTTTGCATTGGGTCGCGTTGGCCAACCCGTCTGATTCGCATTATTTTACCAAGATGTTTGTAAATCCCGATGCAAGCTTCTTGCCCAACGCAACCCAAGGCATGCCCAACACGACCCCAACGTGTGCTAAAACGCGTAGTATAATATACTTTGCGTTGGGTCACATTGGGGTCCAAACATGACCCAACACGTAGTGTGATATACTCTTAAAACACCCCCAACTCGTACCCGACGGGTTAGGCCTCGGGACCCAATGTGTCGGTCTTCCCGACGTGTAGTATAACTAGGGCTTTAGAGACATAATGAGTAGTTTTTATATTCATAACTAGAAATTGGTGCTTTCAATTATATCTGACATAAAATTATGTTTGAAAACATTGAATTCCAGGATGTCAGTCTGGGAGAACTAACTCAATTTTGAAAAATGAAAAGTGAAATAAGACTGTGACAAGTGTGAAAAATGGACCAATTATATTGCTATTTTAAGTATTTTAAGTTTTCTATACTGGATTTGTAAATATTACACCTATTCAGTGCATCCCAAAAACTTTCTGAAATGGCGGACAAATTGTCCGAGATTGAAAGGGATTACATCGGACATTTCCTTGCCATACCAGACATGTTAAAATATCAGAAATGAATAAGAAAAATTTGCAATATATTAATGACAAAATATGTCAGTTTATAAGGACACAATATGAAAAGTCTGTCGGACAAAATGTCCGACGTTAAAGGGTTAAACGTCGGACATTTAGGTAAAAGTTTCGGACATGTCCGGCTGTCCGGTGGTTTTTGGGATACACTGCCTATTGAAATCACAAAATAATTGTAAGGCATTCTTTTTAAATATCTGTACCCGGCACATATTGACTCACCACGCTAATGGCCAATACCTTAAGTGAGAAGGCTATCTCACATTTCAAATTGAGTGGGGTACTCAGGATCTTAAAGTTTTTGTCAATTAGAATAAATAATTTACATTATATTTGAGAGTGTCACATGAAGAACCAGCTATCAGTAATGGATTGTCACATTATTAAGACCCTACTGTCAGTATTATGCTGTCACATAACGACCCTACTGTCAGTACTATGCTGTTGCATAACGACCCTACCGTCAGTACTATGCATTCACAAGACGACCCTACTGTCAGTACTATGCGGTCGGATGACGACCCTACTGTAAGTACTATGCTGTCGCATGACGACCCTACTATTAGTACTATACTATCACATGACGACCCCACATTTAGGAATATGTTGTCACAGGCGGATCCTACTATAAGTAATACAAATTCACATCACAGCCCTACTTTAAGGAATATAAAGTCACACCACAGCCCTGCTATATATGCAGAGGGGCATTCTGACATTACCTGCAGTAGCCCTATACGCCGGTAACCTACCAGACGCAGTCATCGTCACCCCACCCCCTAGTGCCAGCGCCCCATGTGATATCGCTCCATTAAATCAACATGGACCACTTTGGTTTCCATGGCAATTTCCACCTTTTGATGGGGCGAGTGGTCGCGGCAGTGGCCATGGGCTTGTGATCTACCGTATTGGTGCGAAATACTGTCGCCTCGAGTGAGCCATGTACATAAGAGTGATATTTGAACTGCAGTGGGCCGCTCTTGTAATGTAAAGCCAAACGCTGCTTTTGTATTACATTTCATATGTCAGAATGTTAAAAAAGCAATCAAACTATATTTGCTTGGCCATAAGGTGAAACAATTTTGGAAATGTAAATGCCATGAAAGGTATATAACATAGTTGCAATCTCACAATGCAATGAGTGACTAATGTTACCACAAATAATTATATTTGATGCATAAACCATGTTAACAGCCCACTTTGCTCTTCATGTTGAAGATATTACATTAAAAAACACAAGTTCTTCTTTTGAACCTCAACTAACACAATTCTGGGAAAATGTCAAGTTATCTAAACTTGCATATCTATGTTATGGCTGACCAACAAAAAATACTGTAAATATTTTCAATAAACCAACCATAGGCAGTCTGAAGGTGGTATCATCAGGTGGGGCAATACGACCAGCACACTTCTCTGCCCAGCTCCTTCTCACCCCTGGAGACGGCGGCATGGGGAGGTGTATGCTTACTGACCGCCAGCGGTGAGTGCTCTGTCAACCGGAGGCAGTCCGCGGGGACGGTCACCGAGCGCCGCCTTAATGCCTGACCTGTCACGGAGTCGGTGACCGGGGACCAACCCCTGCACCTCCTGGTCCCTGGTGTAGGGGCCTTGTTGACAAGCCTTTACCTGTCCCTGTCCCCTTTCCTAATGATGGGAGCTTGGGTCTGGTGGTTGGCTGGTTCTAGTATGCCTGGCTTTAGTGGGGCTGTCCTTGGTCACTGCTTAGCTTGAATGGACCTGTCCTTGGTCACTGCCTGGCTTTAGTGCACCTGTCCTTGGTCACTGCCTGGTTTAGATGACCTGTCCTTGGTCACTGCCTGGCTTTAAAGACCTCTGCCTTTGGTCACTTCTGGGCTTGATTGGACCTGTCCTTGGTCACTGCCTGGCTTTAGTGAACCTGTCCTTGGTCACTGCCTGGCTTTAGATGACCTGTCCTCGGTCACTGCCTGGTGTAAGAGGACCTTTCCTTGGTCACTGCCTGGCCTGAGATGACCTTCCTTGGCCACTGCCTAGCCCGAGACGACCCCTCAGTCAATGCCTGGCCCGAGACGACCTGTCCTCGGTCACTGCCTGGCCTGAGATGACATGTGCTTGGTCACTGCCTGGCCCGAGATGACCTTCCTTGGTCACTGCCTGGCTCAAGATGACCTGTCCTTGGTCACTGCCTGGCCCAAGATGACCTTCCTTGGTCACTGCCTGGCCCGAGATGACCTTCCTTGGTCACTGCCTGGCCTGAGATGACCTTCCTTGGTCACTGCCTGGCCCAATATGACCTGTCCTTGATCACTGCCTGGCCCGAGATGACCTTCCTTGGTCACTGCCGGGCCCGAGATGACCTTCCTTGGTCACTGCCTGGCCAGAGATGACCTGCCCTCGGTCACTGCCTGGTCAGAGATGACCTGCCCTCGGTCACTGCCTGGCCCGAGATGACCAGTCCTTGCTCACTGCCCGGCCCGAGATGACCTGTCCTTGGTCACTGCCTTCCCTGAGATGACCTGTCGTCAGTCACTGCCTGGCCCGAGATGACCTTCCTTGGTCACTGCCTTGCCTGAGATGACCTTCCTTGGTCACTGCCTGGCCCAAGATTACCTGTCCTTGGTCACTGCCTGGCCTGAGATGACCTGTCGTCAGTCACTGCCTGGCCCAAGATGACCTTCCTTGGTCACTGCCTGGCCCGAGATGACCTTCCTTGGTCACTGCCTGGCCCAAGATGACCTGTTCTCACTCACTGCCTGGCCCGAGATGACCTTCCTTGGTCACTGCCTGGCCCAAGATTACCTGTCCTTGGTCACTGCCTGGCCTGAGATGACCTTCCTCGGTCACTGCCTGGAACTGTGCTGCCACTCTGCATCTGTAGTAGAATTCTTGTTTACAAACTGTTATGGGTCTATTTATTGTGGACTCCCCTGATTCTACAAGATATTATTACGACGCATACAGCCGTCAGACCTTTGTCTGGAGGAGTCATTGTAGGCTATGGTATAAAACCATTGTCCTAGATTATATAAATGATGAGCAATGATCTCTTATTCTTGAAAAAGAGTTACAGATATATAAATCATAGTCTTTGCAAATTTATATCTTTACATGAGGGTCTACTTGCCAGTGTTACAAATGTTACATGAAATTCTATGTTTTAGTGCACAGGGCGTATACACGGGAACAGAACTGTCACACAGTGGATCAGTCATGTAACTGTACTGTTTAACCTTACCATACCGTAGGTGTTAGACATGGTTTGAAGCACCTTCTTAACAGTTGTCTTTTAATAGATTTCACAAATAACTACTTGAATTGCATAATTCTCATGCTATTTATGCCTGAAGACAGCAATGTTTGTAAACAAACCGTTTTTGGTGGGTCACCAAAATTGACCAGGGATAAGTTTTGGTATATCTTTATGTAGTTTAAGTCTGTATTTACACTCTGTATTTTTCCAGAGGCCAAGGCTATGGCTATAGAATATATTTCAATAGTTGACAGAATTTGAAAATTTTTGACTGTAAATAGACAATTATTACAATAGTCCATTTCTTTCCCTTTTCCAGGCTAAAGAGCCGTCCATCCCTGCCTGAAGTAGCCAAGAGCAGCGGGTCTCGCGATGGGGACGAGAGCTCGGCGAGCGCCGACAGTGGCGTGGACATGGCGGCACACGGACACCTCAACCCGCTGTCCTGGGACAACCTACCGCAGGCCATCAGGGACAAGATAGACAGCAGCTCGGACCAGCCAGCCAACGCCCAGCAAGGTCAGTACTGTTACTGTTAGGTGGTTAGGTTGTAAGGTAGAGGATAGTTGAATATTTGAGAGGTATTTATTATGTCTTGGATATTAATTTAAAAAGGGGCTTTTTTTTTTTAGGTGTTTTACAGTATTCTGTAGAAAAAGGATATATGATATATCCCCCCACCCGCCAAAAAATAAATAAATTAATTAATAAATAGATAAACAAACAAATGAGTGGGTAGATAGATTAATTGATTACAAAAGAATTTTCAGAAAAAATGAATAAGATTACATGGGATACTCAAGTTTAAAGGTGTTGAGAAAATGAGAGCATGTAAATGCTGCTGCATGCAGATTGATATAAAGTGAGTTTGATATATAGGAGGTGTTATTATGCCTTGGGTATCTACATGGGGCATTTTTTATATATAGATGTTTTACAGCATTCTGTAGAAAAAGGATATATGATATATCGCCCCCCCCCCCCCGCTAAAAAATAAATAAAATAATAAATAAAAAAGATTAAAAAAATCAAATGAATGGGTAGATAGATTAATTGATTACAAAAGGTTAAGAAAAAATGAATAAGATTACTTGGAATTCTCAAGTTTAAAGGTGTTGCGAAAATGAGAGCATTGTGACTGCTGCTGTATGCAGTTACACTAAAAATTACTACGAAGCAGACAGTTGATAAACAGTTGTACTGCCTAACCACAAAATATATTCTCGAGGCAAGACCCATAATCAGTCCATTCGATTACTTCCTTAAGGAACCTGAAGCCCCTTTTATACGCAAATCTATGTTAGTCATCCGCTCTCCCTCACCCTCCCACCGCATGTCTTGGTGATTTAGAAGATTGGCCGGCTGCCAAGGTAGACGTAGATTGTGATGGTACATACGGCCGTGTCTTCTGTAACCGTAAGTAATGCACTATGGGTCTGCCTTACTAATAGAACAGAGAGTAGAAAAGGTGGACATAGGCGTGCAGAATGACAACTGCAGTGGGAAAAAAAAGGTTTATTATATTGCAAAAGTATTATCTTTCACGGAAAACATAGAGATTTTGATCCAAACAATGTTTTTAGATAAGATTTTCTCGTTCTAGAAATGTAGGACTTTGCTCATTCTCTAAAACGAATTTAATTTTAAAACAAAGAGAGAAAGGCTTGCGTGGTTGCGTTGCATATCATTTTGCACAAAATATATGATCATATGATAAAAAAACTTTTATACAAAAGTGTACTATTCTCGTCTAGGAAAATAAGCCTTGATGCTCCTTATGATTCTAAATTAGTAGGATAATCGTAGGCAGTTTTGATTTCTTTTGAATTACAGCCGTTTTAGAATTTTCACCAGCGCATCCTTTTAAACCGAGGGTATATATATTTATAGAAACCTATTTCATAAAAGGACATCCCAGCCTTTGTGAACAATGTCTAGCCTACAGGATGAATACAATTTTGAAAAAAATAATGAAATAAAGGATTAAAATCCAGGCACCCCTCTACACAACTCTGTAAAACGTTCCCGTTCACACCATTAATCCTTAACACTCCTATGGAATAATGGCAGTAAAAACACAGGGATTTCTGCCCCTGGGTTACTCATTAAAACTCAAACCAGGAATCAGTTTTTCTCTCCCATCCTGTTCGGACAATTACTTTAAAAAGGCTCTTTGAATGGCCATTGTTTCGTACCCATGTGGGCATTCTCCTGAGTGCTTCAGATGTATTATTTGATGATTTAATGCAATGGAGAACCTAAAAAGCATTGCTTTTGTGAGGTAGTTTATAGACGTGGTATTTACACAAGTTGGGGTTTGTGTTTTATTAACTACACATTTTATCCATGGGTGGAAGTTTGAAGGTTTTTGTCTGGTTTCAGATTTTGTTTCACTATATTTACTTCATAATAATTATGAACAAGAAAGTGCCTAAATTACATTTTTATAAGATATAATGATAAAGTCAGATTTTCTGAAAAAATATTTAACAGTTTTTCCCTTAAACCGGCTTGATATAGCTGCGTACCTGCTTAATATAACAAATAGAGTATATCACACACACACACACACATGTGATTGCACATGAAATGAATGAAAATATCCTCCTGAAAATAACAAATCCAATTGACCTGGAAACTGCTGATCATGCCCTCCAAATGGCAAAACTGATCGATAAGAACCAAGGTTAGAGACCAGTGCAGGGGGTTCATACGTAGAGTAGGAGTCGAGGGTTTGGGGTGTGTTGGAATGTGGGGTGGGGTGTGTGCAATAATTGTAAAGCAGGGGTGGGGGCTGGCATTGCGCCAGTAAATTACATCACAGGCTATGGGATTAGCATCTGGGAGTGGGGGAGGGCTAGTCCTAGATACCTCTTACATAATAGGTCCTTACACCCACTAGAGTCCATGGCTACAAGTGGCCACCTAAAACCTGTAAGGAATTCTTTTATTGGCCCCCTATCAATGTCATGGAACACCCCTTTGATGGTTCTTGTGCTGCTGGCTAGTTTATTGTCCTACTTGCCATGAACCAGCAGCTGCAAAGCATGCTGGGATTTGGGTGGGAAGTCCCACCTAAAATGGTTGCCGGTTTACAGACTCACATTGGGAAACAGTGGGTCTGAGCTCGACAGACCAGGCGAGGGCCTGGCTATTGTACTGTTCTGAGCTGCCCGGAGCAGCCCGATTCACTGACCCACTTCTGGGGTGACAGACGTGATGGGATCACCACGCCTTCCTCCTGGGTGTGCTACACCCCCCGCAGCTCACCGGAGGAGGTCCACCCCAACGGATCAAGTCCCTGGTGTGCTCAGAGGTTTATCTATTCAGTTTTTTTTTTTTTCAATGGAAGGGGTCAACTGTTTTTCTAACAACAGGGTACCAACCACACAAGGAAAACAGAGAAATTTTAAAATTGAACAACTTGCTGGATATGTTCTGGGAACAATTGCCGTGGGACCAGGAAATCTAAGGGAAAACACGGGGCAATCGAAAAGAAAACTTGGGTTGGTACCCTGTAAAAAAAAAGACCTGCCGAGAGTATACGTGTAGGAAGACCTGTTCAAAATAACATGCTAAAATCATGCACAATGTGCTGAAACAGGGTTGAAATTAGTCACCATGTTTTGTACACTCAAACTGTTATGACTTGCACAGGCTTGAAATGTGCCGTATCTAAAACTATTGAAAGTAACATGGACAGTTAAGAATTAAGAAATGGTATGCCAAGCCTTTGATTATAGTCGGAAATTCCTTGCTTCTCTAAACTCTCCCAATTACTATACTTATGATTCACGAATCATTCTGAGGATGAAAATATAATTGCAATAAAAGTAGGCACTTGTAACAATAGTTGAAATGTTTGATTTTTCTAGGACTTTTTTATTTTGAGCCAAATATTTCCATCAAAGGAGGAGCCCGTGGCAAGGACCAAACACAACATTTACATTTCTTAGCCAATGTTCTGAGGTCTTCTGATTAAGAAATATCCAAGTTCCATATTAATCTCAATGTTAATTACCAGAGTTCGTATACAGCCTGGAAGGCTATTCATCTGGCACTTTGCCCACTCTTAATCAGGACAACATTGTGCATATGCTAATTTCAACAGAAAGGCAGCAGTGTACGCCCAATGCTACTACTATCAGTAGTATAGGAAAATTGGAGTTTGTCCCAGGTTTCATATTCATTACCTTGCTTTTTGTCGGTTGACAACGTTTTTATTAGGGCTCATGTATAATGGATAGAGGACGAAGATAAGATGATGCAGATTGATACGGTGATAAAGAAAAAATCAGAAAAAAATCAGAATTTCCAATCTAGGCCTGACCTTACATATCATTGTATGTGATGGAAAGGCATGCATGATTAACTTCCTAGTTCACAGGCAATCACCTAGATGGTGAGATCAAGAGAATCAAAGTGATCGACTGGCGCCCAGCAGGCTATCTTATCTAATTAGTTAGAAGTACAGAGGCATAAAGAATACTTGGAAGTGATACCAGGGTCGTAAAACAATTGTTCGGACCAGGGTCAAATATATTCTGGTTTCTAGGTTCTTCACTGGGTGGACTCGGTTGACTAAGCCAACAGGTTCCAGCCAATGCTCAGTTTACCAGATGTTGATGAATTCAATTAAAAATTGCTGGAAAGGGGGGGAGGCGCACAAGGTCTCGAGTTTTACATTAAAAAATCAAAATTTGGTCCAAAAGGCAGGGGGGGGGGGCGTGCGCCCCATGTCCCTACCCCCTGCCTCTAAATCCGTCGGTGTTCAAGATTCATAGGCATGATCCTGTGCTTTATCCAGACGAGCAAAGCCCAAAATCTAACTTGAAGACTTATTGAGGTAACAATTTATATTTATAGTTATATTTACCCGGACCAAAAAGCAGTGGGAATACAGTGTGTACTGAGTACAGATTCAGTGTCTGCTTGCAGTAGCATTTTAGTGGAAAATCAGTGGAAATTAGTGGAAATACAGTGACTAAATAGTGGAAAATCAGTATGTCCGAAATATTTAAATGAGCTAGAGTGGAAAATCAGTAGTATTTCAGTAGCTATTTTAAATATTTTGGACATACTGATTTAGGAAGTGTCCACTGCCATTTGTTCCGGGTAATGTTTGGAATACAACCGACATGTTATGACTGCTGAAAGCTTCTTCAAATAGTGTTAATATATACCCCGACAAACCTCTCTACAAATCATGAGTATGAAATACAAGAAGATTTCTTCCAAAGTGATATAAGTTTTGAACCATGACCCTTCAGATCAATGCAGTAATACTCAGATCTGAAATCAGATGATATCTGAATCAATGAAAAGAAAACTGGGGGCATTTTTGTTGTTGGATGGACTCATGCAGTCAGGGATCTAGTTTTCAGATTTTTGTCTGATTTTAGATTTTTTCACATCACCACCTCAAATAATGATTTTTAGAATTAATTTCGTATATCAGATTTTATAGCATTTTAAGATAATTTCACAATTTCCTTCTGGGGTTTCAGTTTTTATTATTATTATTATTATTAATCACTTACATCCCCGTGCAGTGATTTCGCTCCCTGATATCCGAGTTACGTACTGATACGGTGGCAAATACTGCGCCCAACGTGCTACCCCTGGTTGTGGCCGTACATAATTGATTAGATCACGCCCACCCCTGCTCGCTGTGAGCCACTCCTCCAACTGCTCACTCCCTTAACGCGAGCCGCTCACCTGAACCAGGTCATCGAGACGCCCACGCACTGACACCTAGTGGTGATCCAAGGTTACCCCGTACAAGTCTAACAGGAGCCTTGGGTATCAAATGGAAATCTCGGTCCATGTTATCTGATTTGACTAAAAAATGATTGAAAAAAGGGAGAGAGTCACCAGATCTCTTCATCCAAAAGCCTTTGCTATAGATGCTAATAATGAGCATCTCAATGGAGACATTCCGTATCAGGATCACATACTTTTGGCATTATTTCGGCTGCTGCAAGTGCAAAATTGGCTGCCAAAATTGCGATATCGGCTGCTGAAAATGCAATATTTGCAACCGATATATATTTGGCTGAAAAGATTTACCAACATGTTGGTAAATTTTAACAGCAACACTGCCGGAAGTATATTCACCCTGCCAAAAGTATATTGGCAGGAAATCAGCAGTGCACTTTTGGTATGTGGAATATGGCCTTAATGCAAAGCAAACATATTCAATGCTATTATAGGATAAATTCGGATTTCCTGTTATGTTACTTCAGATCTTTTCAATATCTTCCACTTACTTCCTTGGTTTTTGAAATCGGTCTTCGTCTTCTATAGTTGACAGTGTTTATGAAGTACACATGTATTTCAAAGAGAACTTTGATATACCAATATTTCAAAGAGAGCTGAGCATTAGTCAGGGATGTCAGTTTTCAGACTTTAGTCTGATTTCAGATTTTTTTAGACTTAAGGAAACTGGCATAAAATTGATCAAATATGGTCAAAACATGGAAAAAATCTCAATAGTATCCAAAGACATGTTTGACAGTCACAATAGACTTGATAATCCACTTGTGAATACAATTTTTAAACATTAAAACCAGTTCAGACTTTCTTCAGACTAAGTTCAGATTATGCAAATAGTCTGAAACCTTTCTGAGTAGTGAATTAATACTGGCCTCTGATTGGTTGATATTAATGCAATTCCAAGTATGATATCTAAAATTTCTTTGATAAAAAAAAATCCTATAAAAAAGAGCAAGAGTTATCCCTGTTTATAGCATTTTAAGATTATTCTAAATTTTCTCTGGGGTTTCAGATTTTTTCATTAACCCTGACTTACATCCCTGATTAGTGTATAATATTTTATAATCTATTAATGTACATCTATGTTAACATATCTGGTCCTAAATAATATTGACCATACTCTAATAATTTTTGGGTTTATTATTGTTTCAAATTCCCCCTCTTTTGACTTGAAGACGGTTTCAATCTTTCGACCATCTCAAAAGCTTACTTGTCTTTGTCGTGGAAACTAAAAAAGAGAGCCAGTGGGATGAAGCCTCCACAGGCATGTCTGCAGGGACATTTTTGGAGGGGTTATATATAGTTACTGGTGTCTGCGGTGCTGTAGTGAATCAAGCCACTCATTTGACGCGGGTGTGGTGTCAGTGATTGGAGATAGTGGTGTGTGGGGGCGGGGATATCTCGTTTCTGTTCGTGTTACGCCTACTGAATACTGCTATTTTGAGGGTAAAAGCCACAAAGGCTATCATATTATTACCTGCTCCAACTTTTCCCTTAAAGATACTCTTATAAAGATTCTTTCTGAATTTCATCCATTATTTCCTAAGATAAACACAAATGTCACATACACGTTGATTAATATAGGATACAATCTCGAAGAAAATGGCTACATGTTCTGCTCTTGAATACTTTGGGTTCTAGAAAGAAGTTAATTGGGATGGGTTATGATTTCAAAACAGGACGTTCTTGTGACCAACCCAGAAGAAACAGAAGATTCTTCTGGTTAAATAAAGTGACTGTCTTGGTTGTCCAATGGTAAACTATGCTAAATACACAACTCAGGTGTCAAGTACAATCAGACAATGATAGCAAGTAACTGAATAACCATATTGGTTGCCCAATGGTAAACAGTACAATAAAGGAGGATATTTGGAACTGCCACTCAGCTCAAATGAGGCATCCAGATTTGTAAAGGGTTCCTCCATCCCTTAGGACTATCCTAATAGACCCCTCCGACTGGCTGAACAGACCCCAGCTGGGTCAGCCCCACGTTTGGCTAATAATTGATGCAACCTAATGAGTGTCAGTGAATGGGGAGAGAGTGGTCAGTCAATAAAGGTCAATGACCAATGCAGGGGGGGGGGGGGTGGGGGGCTGCAAGCACTGAGCTGTTCACAGCAGGTTAATGAAGGTAACAATTAGACTAAGTCTACCTCCACCCCAACCCCCCACCCCAATCACTTAGCACCTCACTATTGATTAACAGCAAGTTAGCAATTAGTATGGGAAAGGTTTTAACAATTAAGCCATATACCCACTGGACTGAATTGACACATAAATTGGCTGATTCTACCAAGATAATTGACTACTTTTTACACGAAATTTAGATAAACGGTGTTCATTTCAATACTGCATATATTTACGGTGTTCCATTAAGACCCATATCCACTACCCGATTTTACCGTCGCTCGGCGATGACACCAACCCTGCACAATCGCTGGGCGATCACAATCGCCAGGCGATTTCCTGTGGGTATGGTGTCCTTTCTAGGTGATGGGCAACATGGATCATGATCGTCGGAAAAATCGTCGGAAAATTACCAAACATGCCTGATATAACTGGCGCTCGCCAACGCAGACAGTGAATCTGACGGTCGCCCATCGCCCAGTGACAGTAAAATCGCTAAGTGGGTATGGGGCTTAATTGGTATGCTTTAAATCTCCCAAGTGGATGTGTGGCTTAATGATTGTCTACATCTACTTGGTTATTATTCTGGTATAAAAGTTCGGTAATAATTCAGGTCAACCATGATGTATGAGGGTATGCCCAAGTTATCAATCCAAAAGCGTTAACAAATCTCTATAACAGAAAATATGTGTGGCATAATTCATGAGTTTCCTTTCAAGGGTCACTGACTTCTCTGTGTACCTATTTGTTTTAGAAGTAGCACCATGCTTGGTATACCTGGCCAGAAGACCACCATAACCATTAGTACTCCGAATAAGCAATTATATCAACCCAAGAGCTGGCCAAGACAATTTAGAGGAGTCATAAAAGTTCCCCCAAAAATGTTGACAACCCAGGTGCACAATGATGGAAATTGTGTACCCTACACCAAAATTGTGTGTCTCAGTTGCCAGGTACATAGTTAATTTCAAACACAGAGTACATGTATGTTTGTATATGGGAAAAATAAATCCAACATAGAAAAAAACACCTTGATCAGTAGGACTGCAAAATGAGTCCGGCCGAGAAGGAGCATCCGTCCTCTGACACCGGAGGATTCAATAAGTAGGATGGCAATGAAGGGGACGGGGCGGGGAGCGGCCGGCAGCGGGGTTGTAAAGTCAATATCAGGTTTTATAGGGGTTTCTACACTGATCAATGGCCTGAGGGGGGCAATGAAAGCCATCTCCGCAGTATTATTGGGTGTCCTGAAGGGACCGTAGAAGGCGAAGATAGCGCGGATAGCCTAGGGTATATGGATTGTGGTTGGAGGTAGATAGGGAGGAGTAAACAGGTTTTATATTGAGATGTGGCATTGTGTGGTCAATGTTTAGATTAGGGTAGGGAGCAGTGAGCTGGTGTAAACTGAGTTCAGGATATGGACAGATTTTGAGGCTGATTGACAAAGGGGTTTCTTTTTTTTTTATTCTTTCTCATCCATTAATTTATTACAAATTGTAGACTATTTGATTGTCAGTAGATTTCATGTTAGTTATACTTCATTAAACAAACGATAGGATAAGTAGAATTACTGTGCAAAGCAAACGACTGAAATAATGAAAAATTCTTTAGTATAAATATTGTGTAGGTAACTCAGTGGTAAACAGATTGAATCTTGGTGCCCAAGTGTGAATAGTTTCATTTTGTATGATCTTCAATTAAATCACAGCAGTAACTGGTGAAAAGTAATATTGCTGCCATGCCAGTTTGCATTGTTGCATTTAAGAAAAGAAGAAATGCAACCCAGAAAAATGTCTGTGTTATATGTAAGATCAGGTACTCCGTGCAGGGACTTGCCCTTTTAGCTGGCTGGTAATCCAAGCTACAGTGCCCTATTGCATCCGGGTTGGTGGCTGAATGACCTTTTCGTCCTTGTCACAGACCTTGTTCTCTGCTTTTAAGTATAGCTTCTACTGTATAGGTAATAGACATTCTAGTAATGAGTGAGAGTTGGATCTACCAAAATTGAATGAAAAGAATACAGAATTGTGTTCCTGGATATGGCTTTAGAAAAAGACAGCAATCGGAGTTTGCCTAGAAGATTTGTTACTCTTATTCTTCGCGTTGTATTAAATTTCACCAATGGTATAAAGTTTGATAGGCGAAGTATAGGATGGCTTTTTCTTTGACTAAGTGAAAGAGCCAGTTCACCCTATTATCACACATTTAATCTCCTGGTTCCTGTCCTATGCTTGGAGAGTGGATGCATGGGTTTTCTTGTGAGAGGAGATTTTAGTTACATTTAGTTACGTGTAGATGTGTCCTATGGCCTTTGACAATTTTTACATTAGAATGGATTTTGTGTTGTTATAATTCTTTAAAAAAATACCTTAAATGTATTTTACATGATTCTCTTAGAAGTTTATATGTATTTTGCTTGTATTCATGTTATTTGATTAAAATTTACAAGTTTCAGGATAGTTAAAACAATAATAACTTTGAGTTTTGGGCAACTCTAGTGGGAGAGTGGACCCTAGATGAAAGTTAATTGCCTCTCATGTGCTGTGCGGCAGACCGGAACAGACTGGAACAGAAGTGTCAAATCCCTTACATTCTGTTGTTATGGTGTGCCAAATGAGAAAAAACAAGTTGACAATTTCAAATTTGTATAACATTTTTTCTCAATTCCAACATTTACAGAAGTTCATGAGACGTGTTTGTCAGCATGGCAGCCATGTTTTTTATGATATGCAAAGTGCTCAAAAATGACTTCAAAATTTTTAATTTCCAAGAAATTTCTTTTCACTTCCAAGTTTAGGCAAGGTCATCAGAAATGTTTTTCAACATGGCGGCCATGTTTTTATGATACGCCAAGTGCACAAAAACAACTTCAAATTTTTTTCATTTTCATGAAATTTCTTTTTACTTCCAAGTTCATGACAAGTTTAAGGCAAGGTCACCAAACATGTTTTTCAGCATGGCGGCCATGTTTTTATGATGCGCCAAGTGCACAAAAAGAACTTCAACATTTTTTATTTTCATGAAATTTCTTTTTACTTCCAAGTTAAAGACAAGTTTTAGACAAGGTCATCAGATATATTTTTCAGCATGGCAGCCATGTTTTTATGATGCGCAAAGTGCACAAAAACAACTTCAAAATTTTTTATTTTCATGAAATTTCATTTTACTTTCAAGTTAAAGACAAGTTTAAGATTTAAGACAAGGTCTTCAGATATGTTTTTCAGCATGGCGGCCATGTTTTTATTATGCGCCAAGTGCACAAAAACAACTTCAATTTTTTTTTATTTTCATGAAATTTCTCTTTACTTCCAAGTTAAAGACAAGTTTTAGACAAGGTCTTCAGATATGTTTTTCAGCATAGCAGCCATGTTTTTATGATGGGCCAAGTGCACAAAAACAACTTCAAAATTTTTTATTTTCATGAAATTTCTTTTTACTTCCAAGTTAAAGACAAGTTTTAGACAAGGTCTTCAGATGTGTTTTTCAGCATGGCGGCCATGTTTTTATGATGCGCCAAGTGCACAAAAATAACTTCAAATTTTTTTATTTTCATGAAATTTCTTTTTACTTCCAAGTTAAAGACAAGGTCATCAGACATGTTTGTCAGCATGGCAGCCATATTTTTATGATACGCCAAGTGTGCAAAAACAACTTCAACATTTATTGTCAGGACTTTTCTTTTCACTTCCAAGTTTTAGACAAGGTCATCAGATATGTTTTTCAGCATGGCGGCAATGTTTTTATGATGCATCAAGTGCACAAAAAGGACTTCAACATTTTTTATTTTCATGAAATTTCTTTTTACTCTCAAGTTTAAGAGAAGTTTTAGAGAAGGTCATCAGATATGTTTTTCAGCATGGCAGCCATGTTTTTATGATGCGTCAAGTGCACAAAAACAACTTCGAATTTTTTTATTTTCATGAAATTTCTTTTTACTTTCACGTTACTGTGATTACGATGACTCGTTGTAATAAAATTGCATTTATAAAACTCTGTATTCTCTTACATTTGATATTCTCATGTAATATTAACATCCCATTCCCATTATTACCAATTCTTCTTTAACGGCTCTGACCTCTTTTATCAGAGAAACATGCATATATTTTATTTACAAATAATCATTTATATTTTAGTTTCTTTTTCATTAACAAGCGAAGAATCTCGTTATTTTAATAACGATTTCAGTTTTATACAAGATTATACATGTGCACTTGTATGTATTAAATTACATCTTTGATAAGGATGAGCTGAAGACTAACTTAAGGCCAACATAATATTGCCCTGATATATTGCCCTGAGTAGCTGTCAGAAGGTTGACAGAGTGTTACCTTTAGAACAGTTCTATGATAAGGTGCTTATGATAGGTAAGTAAGGGTTAGTTTGGTATTCAAAGGTTCAGAGACATTCTTTATGAAAGCTCTTTTATCATCAGTCCTGCATTTCTGTCTTAAAATTTGGAAATCCATGAGAGAGACCAGAAACCTTAAACAGTAGCCAGAATAGAATCACATCGTGTGAACCGGGCCCCAGCCGGGCGTCAACAAGTCTGGGGCGTTGGGAATCAACATGGGCCCTTTACAGAATCACCCCGGCCCTGTGAACGACCCCACCACCACTGCCACCGCCACCACCACCGCCACCACTCCAACCAGCACCCGTGCACCACTACCTATGACAGACAAAAGGGGCAGCACATGATTCTAAAAAAAAAAAAAAAAAAAAAAAAAGAGGGAGAAGGGAAAAACGGGGTTGGGGTCCAAATTCTTTTTTTAAAAAACACGAATTACTTGAAGTTGAATGAACATTTACGATATCAAAACATTGTCCGAAAGATTGAATTTTGGTGTGTTGTACATTTCCATCCCGTTTTCTATAAGTTTAGATAATCTACAAATTCAGTGCTTGCCTGGCACTCAGTATGAAGTAAGAACCACGAAACATAACTGGTTGGCCAGGTGTCAGTATAATGTGACTGAGTGGGGTATTGTATCAGCCTATGACATGCTATCTCAGTGTGGCAGCACTATAAAGAGGGTATTGGGTCCCACTGCTACAAATAGGCGCCTCATCTCATAGATTCAGTTGCTGCCCATGTGGCGTAAAACTAGCTGCAAAGCTTTACCTTGTGCAGTCTGGTAAAAGAACCCTTAACCTTAAGGTTAAACCCAGTAAAACGCCGAAACTAGTTGATTCACCGTAATTCACGTCTATTTTATTAATAAACACAAGTCAACAACATCCGGAGTTGGGTTCGATGTAACTTCAAACCTTTTAATATTCTTAAAAATACTAGTATATTCCGAGAAACCAGCGTTTTCCAAATGATAATCCTTAGATCTCCATACCTATTCTCTCTCTCCAGCCCCACCAAGCTCAGTCTCCTAGCCCCAGGGCCCTTCCCAGCTCCCACTACCAGTCCTCGTGGTATGAATTATTAGAGGGAGCCCCCACCCCGACCCCCTCGTCGTTCGTCAAGGACGGGCCTTGTAGCTGTAACAACCCCCCCCCCCCCTACCTCCTCCCTACCTCCTCCAGACCACCACATCTACTACTAGTAGTACTCACTACTCCTGTTACTGTAGCTGTTGTTACAGGGTACCAACCACACAGGGAAAATGGCAAAATTCCCTGACAGGGTAAACACAGGGAATTTGCAATTTTGCCAAAACACAGGCAATTTCTTTTCACTACATTTTGAAGTTCCTGATTCTCCAAATATTAGGGATTCGAGTTTTTGTTGTTAGGTTGTCCAAATTTTTTCTGCATGCAGAGGCTTTTAGATTTGAACAACTTGCTGGATATGACACAGAAAAATTGTAGTGGGACAGGGAAATCTCAGGGAATTTGAAAATGGGATCTATTTCTCCGATGATATTGGCATGTTTTGTACTTAATTTAAAGAGCTAAGCAATCACCTATCTTGTCAATAATTCTTTTATTGTCAGTACATCATGTTTCCCCAGTATCAATAGGATGATAAACTGTAAAAAGACCTGACTACGAGGTTCGCCATGCTCTTCTCGTGCTGGACAACACGTAGATAAATACGGTTAATGCAATAGCTAGTATAAAACATAGTACCACTGAGTGAAATGGCATAGTGAATATCAAACACAGCGCTGATGAAAGTGTTCTTCATACTTCTGCAAGATTAGATATTGCTTTTTTTATATCATGTACTTTTAGGTGTGTGTGATTTGTTTTGTACCATATAACATTCTAAATTCTCTTGGTTAAGCATAAGCTCTAGGAACACTTGAATCTTAGAAAATTGCATAAAGGTTGGCAGCAACACTGTCGTCATGTTCAATCCAGTAGTTCATCTGTGTCCTCGTTTGCCCTCACCCTACTCCAATTTCTGCTAGACCTATTCCCACCAAATAAACCCCCAAAGCCGTCGTTTGCGACACAATTCAGCGCCTGCGCGGTGGAGTCATTTCGGTCCAGCCGCTTCGCTGCTGGCACCGGGTCTCAACAGACCGAATGTAACTGTCAAATCAACAGTGACAATGGCGACAAGCAAACTGGGTCGCGCTCGAAGCTTTCCATCCCAGTAATATTCACAAAGTAAATTGTTTGCGATAACCCCATCTGAGGGGTTGTTACCCATGGCAAGCCTTAGGGGTGGGCCCTGGGATTGAATGTCAGAAATAAGATATAGATTTTTTTTGTGAGATGGTATTTCTGAGGCCTTTGGTCCCCTCCCCCCTGGGAGGACTGTTAATCTGGCCCAAATCTTTATTGTGTCATCTTCCAGGAACCTCCCTCCTCCAGGGAGATCAATACCCCTGCTATGGAGAAGGGGCACAAAAGACCCCCGCCGAAAATAATTTAGAATACGAAAAAATATGAATATTCCCCAAATGGCTAAAATTTGCTTGACTACCAATATACTAACAGAATTAAATTCAAATTTATCAGTTATTGTGTGTTCTAGAGATAACTCCTGACTAATCTATGTGCAATATTGTTAAAGCAAACAAACACAAAAATATTATTTTGTTTTCCATGAAACAAAGAGTCTCAAAAATGTTTGGATATCAAGGACATCAGGCTTTTTCAAACTTTCACACACATGGCATACTTATAAATGAAATAAATCAATGAACTGGCATTGGCAAATAAGAATGAAACAAATAAATGAATTGGATAGGGAAAATGTCTTCTGCCACAGAAAATATATGGAGAAATACTTTAGGTGTTATCTATAATCTGGTCTCTAGGGAGTTGCCATGCTGTATTAGAAACCACCCGTTTAGGAATGTAGATGGTCTAGACAGAGGACAGCTAGCCATCACAGCCCTGTTTAAATGACTTTTACTCATTGGTCCAATATATCCCACTGGTCACAAAAGTCAGCCTGCAGGTTGGTAATATATAGAATTGGGGAACCTAGACTACAGATTAAGGGTATTTTAAAGGAAGATAGGCCCCACGTCCATATATTTTTACCAGGCTGCAAGTTGAGGGTGGCTTAAGGGTAGATAATCCCTCTAAGCCATTTCTTCTAGTATGTATTCTTGTGTATAACTTGCAGGGTTCCCGCGCAGGTCTTAAAAGATCTTAAATTCATTTTCTCAAATTTAAGGCCTTAAAAAGGTCTTAAATTTTACAGGCTTTTAGCTAGAGCTCTTAAAAAGGTCTTAAATTGAATTTTTTAGCAAGTAAAATTAAATGTAACCATACAAATTCCAAATCCCATTTTCATTTTGTACATTTGATAGAAATTTACATCAAGATATGTTCTAAAAATCTTCTTTGCATGCGGCCGACAGGTCTTAATTTTTCTAAATCTTGGTCTTAAATTGGTCTTTAAAAGGTCTTATATTTATTTTCAAAAATGCTTGGTAAACCTGACTTGGGTGACTGGGCTCAGTAATGTCTGCCGCGACAAACCCTATGAGACAGGAAATAGTCGGGTTGCCTTATTGCACTTACAAAATGTTTATTTTAGAATAATCACCTACTCTTTTTACTCATACATGAATGTACAAATACTATCCATTGAGTTTTGCCTCGCAAAGCATTTACACTGGAGTATTAAGTCTGGTCTCAGTCATAGATTGTCAAAGAGGCGACTGGGCACAGTAATGTCTGCCACGATAAACCCTGTGGACAGGAAATAGGCGGGTTGCCTTATTGAACTTACAGAATGTTTCTTTATAAATAATCGCCTACTCTCTTTTACTCATACATAAATGTGCAAATACTGTCCATTGAGTCTTGCCTCACAAAGCATTTACACTGGAGTATTAAGTCTGGCCTCAGTCATAGATTGTCAAAGAGGCGACTGGGCACAGTAATGTCTGCCGCGATAAACCCGGTGGACAGGAAATAGGCGGGTTGCCTTATTGAACTTACAGAATGTTTCTTTATAAATAATCGCCTACTCTCTTTTACTCATACATAAATGTGCAAATACTGTCCATTGAGTCTTGCCTCACAAAGCATTTACACTGGAGTATTAAGTCTGGCCTCAGTCATAGATTGTCAAAGAGGCGACTGGGCACAGTAATGTCTGCCGCGATAAACCCGGTGGACAGGAAATAGGCGGGCTGTACCATACATAGAGTGTCCGGACCTCAGCGCGCATGTCACGACCTTGACCTGTGACTAAGCGTCCCAGACAGCTGCTGCCCTCTGCTGGTGGCTGTTTGTTTAAGCCGGACATAAACTGCCCCCACCCCCTTACTTCCACTCCACCACCCCATAAGCCCCCTCCCTCCATCCCCTCTATCCTGAGGGTTAGGGTGGGGGCACTCAGTCTTGGAATGCAGCTCCCAACTGTGAAACTACCGCCCCCCACACCCCCTTTCTATTTTGGGATAGGCATTCTCTGACAGACCCACCCCCCACCCCTTTTCTTCTTCTTCTTCTTCTTCTTCTTCTTCTTTCTTTTTTTTTTGACGACACCAAGGACAGCCCCTCCAAAAAAGCTTTTGTTGACAAATTTCGTGGTCATAATTTGGTTTCTGAAGTTAGTGATTTGTTCAACTTTAAGAAGCAGTATGAAGAAATTGAATTGCATACAATAAACTTTAAATACAATACAAAGGATAATAAATCATTGACAGCCTCCTTTTTTTGAGCCACATTGGCGATTTACCACAGGTACAGGCCTTTGAGGTTCCAACTGCAGTTGGTACCCATTTCTGTACCAAGTAGCCCCCCCCCCGCCACCTCCCCTCCAGACCTCTATACCACTCCGCCAAACATTGAATTGCATACATGATACAATAAACTTTAAATATGATGTTAAAGATAATATATCATTGACAGCTCCCTTTTTGAACCAATTTGGTGATTCACGGCCACAGCCCCTGGAGGTTCCAACTGCAGTTGGTACCCATTTCTGTTCCAAGTACCCCCACCTCCCCTCCAGACCTCTATACCACTCCACCAAACATACTCCATACACTTAGGCCCCTTTCGCTAGTTCTCTGCTTGTCGTCTTTGACCAAAGTGCTAGACTCCGGAGACCACCAGCGGTATACGGTTTGGGGTCCAAAACGGGAGCGAGGCTAGACGTCGGTCAGACTAACTTCCGGTCACTCTAAGGTCAAGGTGACTGACCAAAGTGGGTTTTTTTTCGTGAATGGAAAGTGATTTTAGAGTTATGATGTTTCTGTGAAACGAGATTATTATCTACTTTTCTGGGCCAGCGAGTGTATGTGTTGTTTGGGGATCAAAAGCTGAATAGATAAAGGATATATTCAAGCATTTTTATCGCATCGGTGCTTTCTTTATCGGTTTATAAAGAAAAGGTTCGGTTAGATTTTACACAGTGCGAAAGGAATCTGTAAACCTATAAAGTACGATTCTCATTTCAACAAACAATGCTAGACGATTACAAGATTATATTTAAATGACACTCCAAGGTAGATCCATGCTAATTGTATGTTAAACCATCCTACCATAAGCTTTAATATCTCGTGGAGCATATATATCGCGATATATACTACACTGCATTGTCTTTAAAAAAGACTGCAATAACTGCCCAACCAATGAATTAAAGAAATAATAAACATAACCAATATATTCATACAGGACGTAAATTGTGATGAAAGTTTAGATTCTATGAAAATGAATGATATTCAGGTAAGAAAAAAACTCCAAAGATACAAAAATCTTTCCACTAGACCCCTATTAGGCCATGTCATGACTGATGCGCTTCTGAGATCAAAGGTCCGCTTGTCACGAGACGTCTACCCTCATGTCTTACAGAGACCAACGGGGAGAAGCCAGCCGACAAGGTGGAGCGGAGGGCCCATCCGCCCCAGACCATGGCCCGGCCACAGAGCAGCATAGAATATGTGGTGAGTAGTCAGTTTGGTTATGTGGTGAGTGGTCGTAGATGTAACAAGTATTTTTTCTTTTTTTTGAATGAAAGTTTTTTCTTTTCTTTTTCTTTTCTTTTTAAGCATCAACCAGAAAGACCTAGCATCGTACTCCACAGCGTAGATGTAAAAGTACATTGTCAAAATTAAGTAAGGGTACGTACACGACCTGATAAACCTTGATAGAGACTAGGATTGTAGTATTGATCTACCTTTAAAATGAGATAAACCATTTCAAAATCATAGTAATTCTTTACCTTGAAGAAATAACCTTTATGCATGAGATATGCTATTGTAGAATGCGTGAATTCTGATCAGTCGACAATGTTTTGTCAAAAGTTTCATAATGCAAAATGACATAAAATCCGGAAACGATGCAAAATACAATTAGCCTTGTTCAACAGAAAAGTAAAAATCTAGACAGATTTTATTCGAGTAAAATACCACAAGCAAGTTTATTTTGGAGTCCAGCTCTATAATTGTTTTTTTTAACAGAAAAATGTCATTCAGCAACATGAGACATAATTGTAACAAGTTAAGGATAGACAACACCTCTGAGTAGCTTCATTTGGGATAATGACGATTGTGCAGTAACCAGGAAAGCTAGAAAAACATACTAGATAGCAAATGAAAGAGCACATTTTTCTCTATCTCTTAGAACATATGTTGTTGTCAGCAGGTTAATATTCGAGGAATTATTTGTGAAAAACAATTTTTTTCACTTTTATTTTTTGAACATGAATATCTCGGTAACCACTCAATAGATTGTCATGAAATGTTTTGGACATGTCAATAATGATCCTTTAGAGGGAAGCGTGTCTCAGAATTTTTATTTAGGGCCTAGTTTCCATTTTATGACAAAAAACGGGAAGATTTTGGTTATTTTTTCCAACATTATTTTCTACATTTCATAAAACAAAAAATAAGACCTAAATCAAAATTCTGTGACACGCTTCCCTGCTACTAAATATTATCTATATGTACAGCAAATATCATGCATTTATATACAGTAGTTACTGAGATATCCTTGTTCAAAAAATAAAAGTGAAAAATACATTTTTCCATTTCCTGGTCTACCTACAAAGGTGCAGTTCTTCACATTCTAATATAATTCATATCATTAGAAAGGATTCTGCATTGGCCTTTAAGATATTTATGGTATATCATAATTCCATGAATAATATGTGATTAATTTAAAAACAAAGGGAGTGCTGCGCATTGTCCGCTGAGAGGTGTTGTCTATCCTTAAAGCAAACCACAATGCAAAATTATCATTTTTTTTTAAATTTTTTAAATTTTCAAAATCGATCCTGACATCTTCAACTACACTCATATAAATCATATTGCCAGTTAAAATCAAATATTGGTGGCTAGAAGTCTGATAATTATGATCCTTGGAAAGAGGATCTGTTTGTTTTTGTTGTCTGGTCTGCAATCAACTTGTTGGGGAATCCCCCCATGTTGGGGAATCCCCCCATAATCAGTGATGTCATCTTCAGGGTCAATAGGTCAATTCCTCCCCTTTCCTTTCTGTACTAAGCCAGGCTCATCCATGTTTGCCTCCTCTCAATTCCCACATCATTCTCCACCAAAAATAATACTCATTAGAGTCTCTGCTAGCAGAGTGAAAATGCAGGGGGGATTCCGGAAATGACATTTTGATGACATCATCAGTTTTTGGGTAAACAATCTAGGTATTTGTGTGGACCACACAACAGACCAAAACAAGTCAGAAAATGAGTATTCGTGACAGTCTAAATCTGTTTTTGAATAGAATTCTGCATACCATTCTGTTATCAGATGAAGCATGATCATACATGGTTTGTCAACAAACAAAGTTCACTGAAAATTTTATTTGACAATATATAACTGATTTGCGTTGTGGTTTGCTTTAAGTCAAATGTTCGTTCTATAATGTGTAGGTTATAATGTGTTCTAAGTACAACCATAGGTTTGACATAATGATAAACAAGTTATGTTATAATTTATCTGCTATGTTTGTATGTATATTATATATCCTGTGTTTGTGTATTACATCGTGAAAAGCACTTTTATGACAATGATTAATGCAATAAAAAAAAGTTATAGTTAAATATACTACATTGAACATCATTTCGATGAAAGTGGGTGTATAAGTAAAAGAAAATGTAATGTCTGTAATTTGATAAGCCTTTACCTGTTTTTCTCTTAGAATGTGGTGGAGCCCCTGAGTCCAAAGAAGGAGCCCCCAGAGAAGACGAAGAGACGCAGCCGTCACGTGACCCAGCCCCGTGGGACCCTCCCCTACACGGTAGGTGGCGCCCCTTTAAGGGCTTCTCAGATGACAATTAACCTGGTTTCTGCAGGTACTCTGCCTTACGTATTGACCTATGTTGAGAATCAGCGAAGGATAATTTTCAAGGGTTTAATTTTTTGATGGGTTGGTTGGAATACATTGTTTTGTGATCAATATGAATGTTTATTTTTGTGGGGTTTTTCTTTAACATTTTATTTGCCCTAGCCGAGAACTAAATTTCTGCAGTATTCTTTCATGACCATTTATGTGAACAAATGTTCAAAGCGAAATTAACAACATTTATTTTTTCAAGAAACTAACAAAAATAAATTGTACATCCGTTTGAAAAGGTGCACTATACTCAAAAAGTGCGATGTTCAGGACACCATTCTAGTACATTTCAGTAATAAACATTAATATTCATAAGAACCTCAAGACTGGAATGAATCCTATGCTTCCCCTATAAAGCACCCCTATAAATTAACTTGAATTTGGAAAGCATCTGTGACTGTGCGTTCTGTGAACTAGATTCAGCCCTTGTTTCTGTGAACTAGATCAGACCTACAGGTACTGCAGTGGTAGTTTCCCAGTATCTTCGTTTATAAGGCGTGTTGTATTACGCAGGCGTTTATCCAGGCCACCATTCAGCCCAATGAGTAGAAGCTGGCATTCTAACTGCATTAATGGACAAACTCAGGCACATTTGAACAAATGGGAAGTTGTATTTCAGTAGCTATTTACCTTCTGAAAGTGTCTTTCAGATAGCCAGACAACAAATCCTTTGAAAATATATTTTCAGTTGATTCCTGCTAAACAGATAGTGATGACAATCGGCATTTTATATGTTGTAGAAATGACCTTTGAGTGCCTTAGGCGCTGCTTGCGCGAGTTCTTATACCTATAAGGGCGTGGAATAAGGCAGATTGTATGGCATAGGTGTTAATCTAGGCCACCGTCCAGAGAGGCCACTTTCAGGGTGCACAGCCTGGAAGAGATGTGCACTCAGCAGTCAAATTGTGCATTATGTTGTC
The DNA here is from genome assembly GCA_936440205.1 of Lepidonotus clava. Taxonomy (NCBI): domain Eukaryota; kingdom Metazoa; phylum Annelida; class Polychaeta; order Phyllodocida; family Polynoidae; genus Lepidonotus; species Lepidonotus clava. The sequence continues at coordinate 17,189,604 of OW387138.1, forward strand.
TTTGTCAGTTGTCAGTTTGATCAGTTGAAACTTATTCACACAGTAAAGCATAAACCTGCCACAACAGCCAAATTCTTGCAATGTGCAACAAACCAGGGCCGATATCTTACCTATAAGACCTATGCACCAAGAAAGGGTGACTTTAAAAGTTATGGAAAAAAGCATTTTTTTCAAACAACCATAACTTTCTGGGTAAATGAGTTACCTATTACTTCATGTACCACAGGATTCAGAACGAATTGGACAACCAATCCAGACTTGTTTTGTAAAACACGTCATAGAATGAAAACATTCTATTTAGAACCAAAATTGGAAAAATGAAAAAAACTTTTACCATTAACTCCTACAATCTGATTTGAGGCTCTTTAGAAATAATGTAATGTTTGTGATGTGTGAAAATAACTTTATTAGGCATATCTGTCTTTACTTGAAGATTACAATGATGTATAATGTTAGTGGCTGTTATGTATATTCATAATTTTACAGCTCAATCTTTAAAAATTCAAAATGGCCAAAAAGTACAAAAATTGATGATTTTAGAGATTCTCTATGAGGATTTACTATAGGATTCTGTTGTAAATGTGAAAATTTGTGATACGAAAGGTCTTTTGCGCATCAAATCATTAAGAATTGGACTACAATGTTGTATAACCACTTAAAGGAAAGACAATAACGTCTTCTACATCCTCAGGTATCCAATAAATGAATCTAAAGTTCCTATGGTGTGATTAACATGCTTCATAAATGGCTGTCAAAGGATGAAAAAGTCAACCTTTCTTGGAGCATAGATCTATAATTTGGCTGATCAGGTATATCATGATCAGTGTCTCACAATAAGATATTCTGTCTATCATGAATAAATTTCATATCTGAGTATCCCTCTTTGATACTAGTTTGCAATAATATCATCAATTTTTGTAAATGACAAAATTGCTGATCTGGAGGCCCTGATCAAAATTTCCATGATCAGTAAAATTAGTTACAAAGATATGGGCCCAGTACTTTAAAAGAATCCAGGACTGTTTCATTCTGCATAATTATATGTGAACCAGCCTATAGTATTCAATGGCATTTGCCTGTAGTAGTTTTTTCGCCCCAGTACCTTCGTATAAGGCAGGTCGTATTACGCGAGCGTTTATCTGGGCCACCATTCAGCCCGACCAGCGGAAGAGGGCATGGCCACCGCATTAATAGGCAGACCCTGGGCCCGCTATAGATTGCTGCCTGCGACTGCCAGTCCATCTCATAGACTCGTTTATTGGCTTATAACTACCAACTGCAGGAAAAAAAGGGGGCGAGGCAATGTCCTATGTGAGGGATCCAATGAATGTAACTGGGTGGGTAGGGTGGGGCAAACTGCGAACGTAGAAAATTAAAATAGCGGTGGGGTGATTAATACAAAACGACAGGATTTCATTATCCAAGCCAAAATTATGCATAGCAATTTGCACATGTTGCGGGTGAAAATTACAGTTATTAAATAGTTTTTAAAAAAAGGTAGTGCATGGGTAAAATTGAATAATAGAATTATCCTGTCTAACCCTGTCCACCCCTGGAGCCTCATATTACCACTGGGACCCTGCTCCACTCTCCAGGCATAGCTTTGGTGTGCAGTTTACTCACTCTTCCAGCACAGGAGCCCCCTGGGGAGGTGTTGGGTGTCTGTGCAGTCCCTGGTTTGGCTTCTCCTGTCCGACCCCCAGACCCAGGGTCCTGGATTGGCTCGTTTCTAGGGAACTTTTGGCTCCATACATATTTGTATACTACTAGTAGTAGACAGTTGGAGCTGCTCCTTTCATCGTCAATTCTTCCCATCACTGATAACCATTTTCATGATCTCTACTTGCAGGCTATTAGCCTAAAACAGAGGGCATGCTGGGTAATATGTCGAGAAAGTTCAAGGCTTTAGGATATATATATATTGATGTATTCTATCATGTTAACCTTGTTAAACAAGCCATCATTATTTTTTAAATAAATATCCATATCCATTCATATTTCCTGAGTTGTTTGTAAATTCATTCATTGTAGATGGATTTATAACAATTATTAGTTTATTTTCTATAGGTTTTCCAGGTTTTTTTTTTTGACAAAATTAGTCTAAACTATCCTGCAGGTAATAAAAATACTGAAAATCAGCTATACGTGGTAGAGAGAGTTTCCAGAATGATTCTGGCTATATGCACCACCGCTATACCTATTTGTATAACTGAGAAGTGTACATGTGTTACATTCTATGATAGGCAGGTGAATAATAGGGCATAACTGATTGCAATAGTGATTTGGTAGCGATAGAATGTTTTAAAATTTCAACAGGAGAAAGTATACGCGATTGAACCCCATTGAAAACGTGCGCATCTAGTTTCTATGCAAAGCCCCACAACTAACATGTGATCTGAATTGGTAATGATTTTACCAGTGATTCTGCTGTTGCCTGTCGCCAGTCGCCGGTAAAATCGCCTAGTGGGTATGGGGCTTAAGGCCCTTCAACTTACAGGGTTAGACAGGAAGTGAGTAGTATATAGAAATGGGGCAAGTATGCAGGCTGCTACTTGTAAAAAAGAGGTAGTAGTACTCCTAGTTTAATGAATAGTCCTCTGCACCAGGCGATTAAAAACATTGAAGTTAGGGAAAAATAGAACTTCATCAAGTTTGACCATATGATTTTTTTAAAAGAGAAAACATTTCCTTTTATCAAGACAAAACATATTGATCATAACCCCTTGTTTTGGCTTAAAACGCCAAGGAAAAGAAACTACAAAATAGCATAGACAGACCCAATAGGCCTATACAGAGGCAGCAAACTTTGCTTCCCAAGATCAACCATGGCTCAGACAGTAACAACAGAGAAGCAGGACCCTGAATTGCTGACCTTAGCTTTGTGACCAGGTCGGCAAATAGTACGACAAACCTGTATATTTGTCTACAAGACACAATTGGGGTAATGCCTATACTTTGTTGGTAAATGATACATGTTGTGGCGGTTAACGAAAGGGAGCGGTGAGGAAGGCGAACTGCCTTTGTCCGCATTTTCCGCACTAGTTATTAGTTGACCGCTACTAAATAAGCGATGTTAGGGGTTGCTGAGAAACTACATGTGTTGCTTCTGTCTGCAAATAGTCCAGCAAACCTGTATATTTGTCTACAAGACACAATTGGGGTAATGACTATACTTCATTGGTTAATGATACATGTTGCATCGTTAACTAAAGGGAGTGGTGCGGAAGGCGAACCTCCTTTGTCTTTTGCACTACTAAATGAGTGATTTTGTGGGTTGCTGAGGAACTACATGTGTTCTTCCAGTCGTTAGTCGCACTACTGCATCACTGTGTGTTATTTATACACACATTCAGTGCCATGACCCGTAAAAGAAATAGGTAGAGAAATGCATATTTCAGGGGTGGCAGATGGCTTCAGAAAAAAGTAGATATTTTGCATTATTTACAAACAATTGATCAATGTTGATTGAGCTGTTGTTAGGAGGATGGTTGGGAGTGTGAAATACGTACAGCTACCAGGAGGAGTTTAATGCAAATGTGTTCATATCTTTATGTCAAAAATGTATTAGAAAGTATCAGAATGCCTACCGTGAATATCAGTAAATGCGAATGGTATGGGAGTTTAATTGCCTTCCATGCTAATTTTTGGAGCTACCTATGTCTCCCTCTCGATTATACTATTACGAAATGCACCAAATACAGTGACAATGCTAAGGGGGGAAATACGAGTTTTTGTTACTAATTTTGATGTGAATGCACTATTCTCATGTCTTTTCCATCTGCCATTATTTTCACTTTAATCCTGCCTAAGGCGCATACCACAGCCCTAACATTATCCCTTGGTGCTAACACATGCATGTCAAAAGAAATCCTATATAACAACCCCTATCTGTCCTAGATCTGAACCTGCCTACTATTAATGGCTATACACAGGAGGAGCCTCCGGGCGGTATGGGCAGGGTGTGGGAGAGCCCCCTCCTGGCCCCACCCCTCCCCACAGGTTACCAATTTAAAAACAAATTTTAGAATCCTTTAATTCTACAAGTATAAGAATGATTTTTTAATAAAGTGCTTACATCAAGTTTAATAGCATTTTGAGATAATTTCAGATTACATTTTACTATTTCAAATATCCCTGACTTACATCCCTCAATATGTCATCATGTGTAATCCTTAAGGCGAATTGCACAACCATAACTTCCCTTCATACTAACACAATCATGCATGTCAAAAGAAATCCTATATAACAACCCCTATCTGCCCTAGATCTCGGCCTGCCTACTATTAATGGCTATACACAGGAGGAGCCTCCAGGCGGTATAGGCAGGGTGTGGGAGAGCCCCCTCCTGGCCCCACCCCTCTCCACTCCCACAGCCTACCAGTGTAAAAAAAGATTTTAAATTCTTTTAATTCTACAACTCTAAGAATAATTTTCAAATATAATTGCTTACATCACGTTTCCTGGCATTTAAAGATAATTTCAGATTATATTTATGCTGTTTCAAATATCTTTCATTAACCCTGACTTATATCCCTCAATATGTCATCGTGTGTAATCCTTAAGGCAAATTACATAGCCATAATTTCCCTTCATACTAACACAATCATGCATGTCAAAAGAAATCCTATATAACAACCCCTATCTGCCCTAGATCTCGGCCTGCCTACTATTAATGGCTATACGCAGGAGGAGCCTCCAGGCGGTATAGGCAGGGTGTGGGAGAGCCCCCTCCTGGCCCCATCCCTCCCCACTCCCACAGCCTTCCAGGGCCCCCTGCCCCTACAGGGACAACGGCATTAGTGTAAAATCAATAGGATAGAGCAACAATACATTAGGACAACAGCCCCGGCTCCTGCTGCCAACGGCCGCAGAGAACTTAGAGTAGGAAGAGTAGGCACTCTGTAGTATATATGTTTGTTGTTGTTTACTGTCCTGAAACTTGAGTGCTGGTATTGTTGGATTTAGGTTGACCATAAAGCTTCTTACCCACTAGGCCGGATCAGTGCCCAAGTCAGTTGATAACTACCATTTCAGATCACCAATCAAACTACTAATACCTTACTATTACTTTATCGCAATGTGCATGTATGATATGAATTGGTACTATTAAGAGGTAGATTATTCTGATCGGCCAATTTTATTGCTGGTCAATCGGCGGACTTAAAATTAGCCTAGGAGGTATGGGGCTTTAAGCTTTTTGTTGTAGCTCATTCAAATTGCACAATAGGGTAACTTATAAACCTATTATAAGCCAAAATACCTTCATCAGCAGTGTCCGAAATGAATGCTGCCCATGCATTTGGCGTGCATGATTTTGCTGTAGCATGCACAGTTTTTGAATCTGCGTACCTAAATGTTGCAGGGTTTTTCAGCCCTTCAAGTAGACTATTATAGGAATGTTTAGACACAGATTGCTCTGGGTGCACAATACTACAACTTGTACACCAAGGAAGGTCAATTATAAAACCTTAACAATGCACCACTTAACAAGGTGAGCAGTCTCTTTGAACATACGTCTTTCATTATGTGGGGGGGGGGGGGGGGGCAGTGGAAGCACGGATAGCATGGGACAGCTATGGTCGTATCCGGTCCCATCTATACTATATATACCTCACTATTCTTTTTATTTTATATTGAAGTAATTTGAACTGGATTCTTTTTAGTACATTTTAAGGGAGTGTAGCCATTTTTGTATCAGCTTACTGAACACTCATTCAAATTTGAGCAAACCTGTGCACAATCCGCGTGCATAATGATAGAAAAATGATTGTTCAAAATTTGCAAGTGTTTTAAATGGGTAATCTAATTCAGTATAATAAAAGGCTGTCACATTTTACATTATGTGAATGCGATGGAAAAAAAACGTCTCTACCCTACGGATACATCCAGGGATGCTAAGCTGTATACACCATGTGCCGCTGGCCTAGATAACATAACAACCTTAGCCGCAGTCCTATAGTAATACCCCTGTTTATCGATGCTCTGCTGCTGCCTCCTTACTAGATTATACCCACAGCTTCCGTCCACCTCCCACCCCCTCAAACCTTCAACCTTAAACCCTACACACACAAACACACACAGGTATTTGAAATGAAACATTCCGTTCCCCAGAAAAAGACTAGACACCATTTGAGAGTCAGAATTATTTGAAAAATTATTGCACCATTTGCCTAGATAACATTTATAACTTCCTTAGCCAAGGTCCTATAGTAAAACCTCTGTTTATTGATGTTATGCTTCAACCCCCTTACTAGATTATACCCACAGCTTCCGTCCACTGCACCCCTCCCCCCCTTTCCCTCCATCCCTTGCAGCCGTTGTACAGATGGCATTGCATTCCAAGCAAGAGCCCAGAGGCCATTTCATAATGATTTGAAAAATTATTGTCCCACTGGCCTAGATATTCTAAAGGCCTTAGCGACAATCCTTATATAATACGTTTCCTTATCGATGCTCTGTTGCTACCTTCCTACTAGATTATACCCCCACCCCATCATAAATATTGTGCCGATGAACTTGTATTTCCTAGCAAGGGCTCAGGCGCCATATTTGTAACTTTGAAAAAATCATGGTTTCTTGAGCCAAGAACTCAAATTCCCTTAGAATAGGATAGTTCTAGCAGTGATACGTATTTTTAACTGAAATATAAAAATATTTTGAAATTAAATAGGAACATATTCGTGATTTAACTCTGATTAAATTCATATGAATCGGATGACATGGTGTTCACTAAAGGCTACTCAAGTATTAATTCCGCAAAAGATTCACACCCCTTCACGTAGATAGTCGACCCTATAAGGCTTAGTTCACACATAAGGATGAGAAATATAGGAATTTCTTTCAGACCATTTAATAACATAAATAAAAGGAAAACAGCTCAAAATAGCTGAAAATCAGCCTAAACGTTACAAAATTTATATGGACTGAAAGAAAGCTGAAAATCGGCCTATATGTTCCCACACGTATATGTACTGTGAGAAATTGTTTATTTGTGAGGATTATTACGAACAAAGTCAACCTATAGGGTATAGTAGAAATAGGCCTGTGGTTATCTAACGGGCACGCCTGTCCTTGACGGCCGGGAGGTCAGCGTGTGGAGCCATCTGTAGGCTCCTCCAGCCCCCTCCAGGGTCCTCTTATGTAGCCTGAGGCACCGGCCCAGGAGGAGGGGGTGGGAGGGTGGGAGGGGTGGTGGTACACTGGAGGGAATGGGTACTTGTTCTAGGGGTCCCCTGTCAAAGGCACTAGAAATATCGTAGCTAGGGGACAACAACAGGGCCCAAATTGATAATCAATAAGTATATTGGTGCCTGGTTTTGCTATAATGCTCAACTGCCTTCATTCTTATGATATTATATATAATGCTCTCTTTTTTATTAATTCTTTTTTTTCCATATCGTATATCATATATAATCGTATCATATATATATATATATATATATATATATATATATATATATATATATATATATATATATATATATATATTTCATGTTTCAATGACGTCCTTATAATAGTCACTGCATTAAATATTGCTATGTCCACTGCATCAAATAATGCTCTAAATAGAGGGGGAGGCTTATTTCTTATTCTCAAACAAGTAAAATTTGAATTGATAAGGGCTCCCTTGAGTTCCAAGCAATACGGCTGGGTTTTGAATTTGGTACCTTATAGTTATAACCTCTGGTCGGGGTCTCCACCCACTCTTTGTATACGGCAAGGCTAAACCCCTAGGGGGTAAATCGACTCCAACCTTGACTCTGTATATCACAGAGTGCTCTGGCAAGTATGAAAAGGTCAAAAGATTAGATGGCAAATAAGTCTTAAATTAAAGAGTTTTGAATTAGAGGTCTTAACTTAAATTTGATTACAAATACCGGTAATTTTGGACCAACCATTAAAATAGATATGTTTTGGTTGACCAGCCAGGTAGCAATTTCATGGCCAGATAGGAAGGTGTCTTTTCATCTTTCAGCAACAAAAAAATTGAATATATGATACATCCTTAGGAGAAAAAAATACCAGTCATCCCGGTGACCCGTATTTACACCACCTGCTAGACAGAAAAGAGAATTGTTCATGGATAGCCTGGTTACTGAAAAATGAGTGCTTAGTTGATACCTTAAGATGTAAATGAATATGCTTGAGAAACAAGTTTGCAGTATAAGTTTGTTTACGTCTGCACTTGGGCATGAATATTTAGACATTTCACACAGTGTGTTTTAAGAATGTATTGTCTTTGGAGACTTTTCATGGTGTGTTTAAAAAATGTATGGTCTGTGAGGAAACAACTTAAGGGGTGCTTTAAGAATGTATGGGCTGTGAGGAACGGCTCCAGGTGTGCTTTAAGAATGTATGGTATATTGGAGTAGCTCCTGTACCTGGTCCTATACAGTATCACTACTGAATATACCTGCACTCAACGATAGCCAGTGCTCATGGCTGTAGCTCAGTGGTGATATAAACCTGCACCTGGTAAGATACCGTCTTAATGAAGAATTGAAGCCTGTTAGAAACTGGGGATTTCATTTCAAATTGCAAAAATAGATAACAAAAGCAGAATAAGCCTGTACAGACCGGAGAAGAAAACAATCTGTTAATGAGTTTGGAAGTTGTGATGTGTTCCTTAACAATTCATACACATTTTAGTGCCCCTCAGACTAGTAGCCCAGACTTCCTTACGATCTGTGTAAGTTGAACATCAATGTCAAGTCAGCAATGTGTTCTTTAGTAGTACCTACTGTCAAGTCTAATCACCATAACCTGGAATGGTAACATAGTAACTAAAAGTATTTTAAATATTTTTCCATTTCTTGTCCTTTAAGTATGTTTGGTAGAAGAGAACAGTTGATTGGTGTCATATGTTGCAGTATCATGCTTTATGAGCATACCTAATATTTGAAGAAAAAAGCAGGCATGATAATATAAGGGCATTTTGAGCTTTGGACACTTTTTGATCTGTGCTTAAACCTTACCCCTCTCCTGCTGGAATGGAAAGTGCTTGTTGGGGGATAGTCGCTGGGCGGTGGTTCGTGCCCCTTTTAACGCTCCATAAACTGGACTATGGGGTGGCAAGGGTGGAGGGAAATTGATTTCGGGGGCGGGTAGAAGCTGCTATGATTACCGAGCGGCATACCCAAGGACCTCGCTGTTACTGTGGCTGCGCCTGGTGCCCACTACCAGTATGGGCATGTCGCGATGCCGCCTTAAATAGCCCCACAAGGTGACCGACATCACTTAGTCATCCCGCTGTCAACCAGCTGGTTTGAACCTCTTCAAAATCACTAATATAGTCCTGAGAGCTGACTGAGTGTGCCAGTAGATAGAGCAGGAGGACCTTCATTACTCCAGGGGGAAAAACATTGAGGAAGCCTTTTTTGCCTTACATAATGTCATTGCATGGTTTTTAAAGTAGTAAAGGCACCCTGTTAACATCTGTTCATAATCCAGTTAGTTGGTCCAATTCCTGAATTAGAGCATGGAAGAGTAGCCATCACAGCTGGCTGGTGGGCCATAGACAAAGACCTAATTACATCAGCCTGTCATATACAAGACACAAGCATCCGCTGTATGCTCCGGTCCTACCAGCCCCACCTAGTTATGAATTATCTCAGTTTTCAGAATAACATGAACACCCTTTGTAACCTCTATATAAATGGAGGGGGGCAGAATGGTGTAGTGGATAAGGTCCTCGCTTGGCTTGTGGGAGGCCCGGGTTGGATTCTGGGCAGTGCCTGTTACACCACCTTGAATTGCCATCGTTTCCACCCCCATAGATTTGGTAAGCTACCTGGTAATTACAAAAATGTCCTGATATAGCTGAAAAATTGATGAGTGGACGTTAAACTCCAACAATCATCATCTATATATGAGAATCCTCTGTGTGTTCCCTACCTTCCAACGCTAAATAGAGCTAAATTATCTCAGTTTTCAGAGCAGGATGAGGACCCTCTTTACATCTGTCCATAATCTGTTAGTTGGCCAGTTTCCTGGGTTTGAGTTTGGAATCATGGCCTGTTCAACTGGTAATGGACCAGAGACAGAGAGTTAATCACATTACCCTGCCATATAACAGTCACCATCATCAGATTCTGCTGTATGCTCTCTTAGTTCCAACACTAAATAGTTCTAAATCATCTAGGTTTTCAGCATGGACAACCTGTGTATACCTGTATGCATATGATAACCCACTTAGTTGTCCATATTCTAGTTTTTGCTTGGACTGATGGCCGGTTCAGCAGCGATGGAGCGTAGACAAAGACCTAATTGGATTATCCTGCTATATAGCAGTCACGAGCGGCTCTCATTGGCTCGTTACTCGCCATCACCGAGTGGGGCCGACGGGAATTGAGTTTACCTAGTTAGTTGAACACTCGTCCACATGTCCCTGACTACTAAGCTGAGTCTTATGGAGTGTGTAAGGCTAGGTGAACTGGTCCAACAGAAAAGATTCAACCCAGTGGTTGATCCCAGGATATCAAACTTAAAGGTCTCTGTTTGATTCCATATTCCATGCGAAAGGCTTGGATATTTGCCACAACTTATTTGTTTTTCACCGTCTGAGTTCTGTACGACTGTCTATTTTAATGTATTTCCTAGTCAAATTTCTGGTGGAATTGGGTGATTAACTCTCTTAAAGTTACCTCTTAAAAGGGAATTAAATGGAATCAAATCTAAAATGATAAGTTGTATGTAATCCACATTATAATCTAGTGAGTCAAACCCTATATTCAGACTATGGATCAGCAAAGAGTTCATAGATGTGAAGAGAAGCATATTGTTCATGATATTCACTACCCCATGTAATACTACTTCACCATTAACCTTGAAAGGTTCAGTTTGGCGATCAAGCACATGCACATGTGTGACAGCCATAATTGGTTCAATCGCCAAGTTGAATTAACGAAAGCTTGAACTCCTCCGGGCGATTTTGGAAGTCATGCAATTGTTCGCTTAGGTTAATGCCAGTTGGCAGCAGATACAGAATATGATGAAGGGTTTTCAGTGAATTGCAGGTCAGCCAAGTCAGCATTTCTGGTAATCTTTTTTCACTGTGTAATGAGCAAAAGGAATTAAAAGGCTATTTTTTCAGCCCCATAAAGGTACAGTATTAAATATCTTTTGGCTCTGTATCATAAAGTTGCTTGATGTTGTTACAGTTAACAAAAGTTGAAGAGACAATCTGTTGAAAAAAAACCTGCATCTTGCCTGTTTAGCTTGCCACTGTTTATGTCTTGGTGGTCCATCTGAACACACACAATAGAGACAATGTATTTTGTCTACTTTAAGATGGCAACCATTTTGTGTTCACAGAATCTTTCTGCCATGGTATCAAATGTGTTGTCAACAACATGGCTTTGTAACATTGTAACTAGGTGACAATTGAAAAAATGTAGAGAAAAGTTGAAGGTTTTTGTCATCAAAGTACCAGAGGAGGTCACAAGATTATATATCTTTGTATTATCAGAACACAAGTTCTTTATTGACATCTACCAAAAAAAGCTTTTATAGACAAACATCCCTAAGAAATCAGGCCCCACATTTGTGCATTGAATTCCTTCAGAAGATCTTGTGCACCCCAAATTAAAAGTATTTCAATTTCCTTTTTACCCAGAATGTACTTCCACTCGCAGCACGTGACCACTCTCTGCCAACCGCCTGGTCCCACGGTCAGGCCCAAATCCCACAATGCACTAGTGGGCTTGGCCTTCTTGTTGTCGAGGCGGCGCTCATTTCCTGCTAATTGACCAATCAGGTCCCAGGACTCCGGCCGGACCCTGGGGCAGGCGCATGTGGGCGGGCGGGCGAGCAGGCAAGCGGGCGAGCAGGGAGGGAACGGGCAGTTGGCTGAGTGGCCAGGGACCTGGCATTTACTCGGGCTAATGGGCGCCCATTGTTTTGGTGCTGGCCCGATTGCCCAGTGGTCCTGGGGTCTGTGGTGGAGGTCTGTGAGGGAGGGAAGGGGAAGGAATTGGTTTCTTAAGCAGGTAGGGAGTTTATCTATTGGGGTTGTGGTGTAAGCAGAGGATGCAATGGGTCTCCAATAGTCATGTGACTAATGAGAATATAAAGGGAAAAGGACATAAAATTCAAGCTTATCTAACTTGATCCATCATACCAAAACATCTCAACCCCTTTTTATGAAATAAATCCACAGGTTCCTCCATAGTAGGGGTAACCGAATTTTTGTCAAGCACACTGCTCAGCCGACAGGCTTTTTTATTGATGCTTTAAAAGTAAATATTTTTTATAATCGATATATGGCCCAAAAGGAAACTGAGATTTACTTCCATAAGCCTGTTGTTTTTACACTGGTAAAATTATCACAGTTATTCTGGCATGACATGCAAAAATAATAAAATATGAAGAGTTTAAGAGGAGTATCGCAAAGCGGCCATTGTCCAATGGAGTGCGTCTCTCAAAAGGCCTGAAATGTGTTACTAAAACAAGAAACACAACTGGGTATATTGTCGAGAAATATTCTAGCTATTGGTACAGATCTGCGTCCCCCTCCCCTGCCCACAAACTCCACCCATAGGCCAGCCCCCAGAGGACTGAGCAGTAGAGGAGCAGCTCCAGGGTTGGGCACCTCAAGGGTGGAGCAGGTCACTGACTGATGCTCATTTGCTCAAGGCCTCGGGTCACTGGTCGGGGCTTCTGGATGTAATCCGCGAAGTTTAAGGCATGTGCCTTTACATTATGGCTCAGACGACCAGTTAAGTCTTAGTTGTCAGCGCTCAGTTGCTAAAGTTAATGTTATTCCCTACTCTCTAGTGTCTAGATGATTTTATATCAAAATTTGTACACAATATTACTTCAATGAACTGCAATATTCTGAAAACCAGGGTACACTCTGACGGAGAAGCATCTATTTAACGTTAACGTTGGAAGTCCCTTTAGAATATGAATGTTGTGTATGGAAAGGTCAGTAAATATGGCAGTGTAACCCATCTACCACTCCCAAAGAAAAGGGTTTTCCCTGGCTGTCGGATTTCCCTAAATACTCTGAAGCAAATATTGTGCTAGCTTCGTATGATGTGAACAAAAAATGGTCGCTATGATGTTATCTCCATGCCATCAACCAACCACTTCTTGAATGTTAATGTAGTCACTGAATTGACAGAATGTGTTTTCCCTTCATGGTCACTCCTCCTTCTAGTTGGTCACTACAAGTCAGCTTAACCTCTCCTGGTCACTTTGACCTCTCCAGTTACCTTGACCTCGGCCTCTGATCATCCAGTGACCTTGACAAGACTTTGAGTGACCTCCAGGGTTGACCTGACACCCCCCCCCCCCCCACTCCACCCCTATACATAATGTATACCTTCACTATGGGGGATTGCCCCCACCTCATCCCACCTCACCCTATGTCACCCCACCCTAACTGACCCCACCCATCATTACCTCACCCAATGTTAAGGGGCCTTCCATTAAGTGTCCGAAATGATGCGTGTTTTTGGAGCCAGGTGCACGATATTTAAAAGCATGCACCCGGCAGATGCACATATGTATTTGATAGGCTAGCTGGCCTTATATCAATGTTTGAGCATGAAAAGGCTCCTGGGTGCAAACTCTTGAATGGTATGCACCTGGCGTGTGCATAAATATAAACCTTAATTTCGGACGGACACTGTAAGTACATACAAACATTTTCAAAAATTGTATACCCCCCACATCCATTGGACACACATTTAAAAGTTGTTTAAACCCGCTTAACCCCCTTGGTACGTACCATACAACTTTAAGCTGCTATATCGGTGTAATGAGATGGTTTTACACACACAAAATTTACACAGGAGTGATATGATTGTTTGAAATTGGCAATATGGAGTATCTTACACACGCATAACAAAGAATTTCGTCTCAAATAATTGCGGTTTCCCCCCAACATCGTCATATCACAGCTCATGTCGCGTAGTGTAATACTGCCTTAAGTGACCCCGCGTGGAGGCGTTATTTACCTCCGGGTGGCAGCGGCCCGGGTGTTGACTATGCATGAAGACCCACTCCTGGTTATGGATGACCATTGTTCTGCACACAGATGGTCTCCGCCTTAATTCATGTACCCGCAGCTCCCACTGGAGGAGCGGCTCCCACTGGAGAAGTGCTTCCTCCAGGGTTCAGTCAGTTCTAAGTGCACATGTGTGGAATTCCAAACCTTTTGAAAATGTGTTTGAGGCATGTTTCTAATCAGCCCAAATTATTGAAATACGTAAATTTATAGTGCCGGGGACATATTGAATTATCGCGATCTTCTTTAGAAAATAGCAAATAAATGTTGATTTTTCTTCCACATTTGTAGAAATTAGTTTTAACAGTTTTTTTTATTTATTTTTTATGAATATTTTTACACAAAATGAATTTTGATGATTTGCATGCCTGGGAAGCTCCCGCAGTATGCATTCACCAAAATAGTGACATGGTTGAGTAACACGAAAGAAAACAACACCCATCAAAATAGAATCTGTTGGTGGTCACCTTTAACTTGAGACATAATTCCAAATCTAGAAACCATGGAAATGTCTCAAAAGGATTTTACATCTTAGCTCAGTATCTTATTGTAACTCAATCACCATCTTAGAGATCGATCATTGCAATCACTTGCCAACTTCTGAAGAAAGGAAAACTTAATCTTTTAAGGTTTGCATATAATATAGTGACTTTATTTGCGTAGGCGGTTTCTGATTTGTTGACCTATCTAGTACGCTTCTCTGAGATAAGAATCTGTGAGCCCAGGGAGCCCAACACCCCTACCCCGCCTACCTCTCTTATCTTTAGGGATCCACGCCAAGCCGCGTTATCACAGAATATTCATACCCCATCCAGTGATAATGTTCAGACTGAAAAAACATGAACGCATCATATGGTCTCTCCCTTAGGTACACACACACATTTTTATTTATTTTTATTTTTTTATTTTTATTTTTACATATTCAGAACCATATAACCCTTGGCTGAAGTACGCATTGGGTTTATACAGGAAATGCTATATATGCTTGTTTTACTATAGGATGCACAGAGTACTGAAAAAAGGGGCTCCTTGCTTGGTAATTCCTATGTTAATATGGTTCATTGTTGTCATGGGGGTTTTTGTATTAAAATATATGTCACACAATTAGTTCAGTGATCTGGGACATGTTTGAATAGGTCATGCTGAGTGTAGTCAATATGTGCATGTGATATGCTTTCTTCAAATAATGTGGATGTAATGGAACCGGTGTTGAGAAGAGATAGCTCATTGATTGAGTACGCATGTGGCAATCCAAAGATCCTTGGTTTGATTACCAGCCAAAGATACTAGGGTCATGGATTAAGATCAGGCACATTCATGCGTCTTAATTTTGGTATGGTCTACAACTTACCAAAGGCCTTAGATGTATAGAATTCTCTCCCTATTCAGATTCCTATCAGATTTATAAGAAAAGGGGGTGACGCAGGGATGGCTGGCCTCTACAGTAGATGGTAGTATACTCTCCCAGGACAGTATGGGAGATCAGTAATGTTGATCCAGAGACACATACAAGTGAAAAACAAATCTGTGCATTTCATGTAAAAATGTACTAATTCATTCATCCATATCAAGACAAAATGGACGTGTGGGGTTGTGGAGTGGTTAGAGTGACCACCTGTTGTGCGGGCGACCTGGGTTCAGTCCTGGGCTGGGTCAGAGTGGCTGCTACTCCCCTCTACATGTCCCCCTGTAACAACAACAGGGTTATTAAAGGTTCCTAGAGGGTCACCGGCTGCTGTGTGTATGGCCCTGTCTATGGGACCAGGCACATTAAAGAACACCTACTTCAGTAATTGTGTAGGGGTATGGTTTCTATCTTCTCATAGATTTGATCATTTCATAGATACGATCATCAAAGACAGAATTGTCAAACTCTTTTCACACCGTGATATAACCTTAGATGTTGCTATTACGTTAAACCCCAATAACCAACCAACCAAAATGGACTGTGTGTGTGTACTACAGAAAAGACCTAAGGCTAATGGAGAGACCAGGAACAGTTGACTGTTACTTTTTTTTTCAAAAGAAAAAAATGTCTGATATAATAGACTCTGTAAGTAGATTTTCAACGAAGGTGCGCCGATGCATTCATTTGCAAAGTTATGGAGACGTTATCCTACTGTTGAATGTGGACATCCAATGAAACTTGACCGAATTGGAAGCTCTTGTTCCCTGAAGTGCCTTTTGTTTTCTTAGACATGTTTGGCCTCCCAACCATTGAATTGGTTTGAAATCCCATTAGAGGTAATGAAGGTATAGCCTTTCAAGATGGCGGCTGCACAATCTGAATACAATGGACCCAACCAGGAGAAGGGAAAAACAAGGAAAAATGTTGGAAAATTAAACAAAAGAGCAAAACTTCCACAAAAAAGGGCGCTGGCATTGTACCTTTAAACATTGACTCTTTGGGGGCTGAGCGATAATGAATGAATGTTGGAGTGGTTCTGATGGTTGACGCTATGCGGCGCTAGAATGGGTCTAGACCCTTAAATTCGACTACGCGACACAACCATTTCTTAAATTCCAAGAAGGCCAGTTTTAATGGACAATAACATGTGACAGGGAATATTCCTAAATTTGACTGTTGTACAGCGATTTCTTAAATTGGAAAAGTGATAGCACAATAAATACGTGACAAGGACAAGCGACAAGGACATTTCTTAAATTCAACATGTGACAACGGACCTTCCCTCTCCCGATACAGAGCACTGCTATTGTAACCTAAATGCCCTACACACACACCCTCCCCCATCTCCCCACCCAACCCATTCCCCTCCATCCCCCCATTCCATCCAACCACCCCATCCCCTGGAGTGGCCCACCCATGCTGCCCATGGAAGGCAAAGATAAGGCCCCACACACTGCTCTAGTTGGGGCGATCCCCCCTGGGGGGCGCGTTAGAGACTCTGCACCGTGGGGAACTCTGGGATAGAAGTACGGTTTAGGGGCCCTTGATGTGGGGTTCCCATTGTCGCGTGTCGACTATATTAAAAGGCCATGTTATCTGTCGCTTAACCCTCCATGTCTTGTATCACCTCTAAGAGACCCTCATGTTGCATATAAAAATTAAGAAATCTGTTTATGTCGTTTGTTTTTGTCTTCACGCCATTAAATTACATGTCGCATGTTGATTATAACAAATGATGCTGTCACCATTTCGAAGATAAGGGTATAGGGCCCCGGTTTTGAAGGGTTTCATCATGTCGAACGCATCAGGCACGTTTCGCGCCTCTGCATTGCCAATCATGATCATAGAGGAAAGTTGTTTTTACCTAACTCCCAACATTTATAAGATAAAGAAATTGATTCTATTTTTATATGGCCATTATAAGGGGCCCATGCAAGCCTATGATAGTTTTATGTTATGGTTTTCAAATCTAACAAGGTCTTATCTGAATCTGAAAATGAGAGTTTCAAAAATGAAAAATAAAGCAAATGAAAAAAAAAAAACGTTTATTATGAGACGACAGATGCAAATAGCAGCCAAGCGTCTGTGATTAAAACTATACATCAGTTTGTCGAGTGAGATCAAGGCGCAGGAAACAATGATAATCAGAAAAATGGTCATAAAAGAATTTTCAAATGGTCATAACATTCTAATCAGAAAAAGAAAAATGTATGTATGGTTAGTAGTCACCCAGCTATTAAAGGTTTCCTATAAATCAATTACCGTCAATTTTCTATTGCTTTTTTCTCCACATTATGGCATAATTATAGACATTTCTTGTGTCCTAATGTTTTGGTCTCTATTCTGGGAACGCATAACAGACTTTAGGGCACTTACAAAGAATGTTACAAAGTGTTCCCATTCCCTTGTACCTTTACCCTCCCACTGGGGCTTTACCAAGGAGGCTCCAGTGTTATGAGGAAAAACAAAAAGTAATATGTTACACAGTGATGAAATTGAAGAAAAACAAGGCAATGCAAAGTGTTATTACAGAGAAGATTCAAAGAAACTAGTGCAGAACATCAAACTTGTGTAGGCAAGAAGTATTATAATAAAATAATCAAACGATGGGTTTTACCATGTATACCATACTGCAAAAGGGTGAATGCTTAAATTGCATTTCAACATAGTCTAAACGTTAAGAAATATTGTCCTTTCTTGCAATTTTCATCATTTTTGTTTCTGAATGTCTTATATGTGTCAAAACATGAAATTCAATGTGTGTTTTCAAACTCAATAAATTTTCATTTTTCTTAATCTTAATCCAGACTTGTTGCTTTTGCAGGTTTCGGATCGAGACACACTAACAAGTATCGCAGCCCAGTTTGACACAACGCCATCAGAACTCAAAAACCTCAACAAACTCGTCACAACCCTCATCTTTCCCGGTCAGGTGAGTGTCAGAGTCAACTAGAGGTCAACTGGGGTCAACATAAGGTCATCTGGGGGTCAACTAGAGGTCATCTGGGTGTCAACTAGTGGTCAATTGGGGCTCAACTGAAGGTCAAAATAGGGTCAACTTGGTTTCAACTAGAGGTGATCTGGGGTCAACTAGAGGTCAACTTGGGGTGAAATGTAATTCAACTTAGAGTCTACTTGAGGTCAAGTTACAGTCAATTAAGGGTCAACTTGCAACCAGAGGACTGGTGATCTGGGGGTCAACTAAAGGTGATCTGGAGTTCAACAAGAGGTCAACTGAAGGTAAACGTAAGGTCACATAAGGGTCCTCAAAGGAAAAGGTGATCTAAAGGTGAACTGGAGATCAACTGGTTGTCAAAGGAGTATCAACTGTAGGACTCAGATAAAGTTTAACCAGGAGTCGGCTATATTAGGAATCAGGCGGGGATAAGTGAGCCCCGTGGTTATTGTGGAAAGCAAGTTTACACAGTATTTCCCTAATAAGCGGCGAGCATTTGGGTATTAGAAAATTTGCCAGCAGATGGGAGGCTACTCGTGAGGGATAAAATCAATAGACTTACAAAGTGTATAGTATTATTTAAGAAATATTGGCCCATAATATTGCCGTTGGTAAGGGTGGTAGTATATAGATGAATACATGCAACAAGAGACAAAGACTCAGTGCCACTTTTGATCAATGTTAAGATTTAAAGCTTATTTTCCAGAATGTAGCACTTGCACATAAAGTGGGAGGGGGGGGGGTGGTCTCTGGAATATTTGAAAATGTGTCCACATACTTAACAGAAGGCCCCTAATCTTGCAGTGAATTCAGTTAGTTGTTGTAGTGAATCGAGTAGATCAATATCTAGTGGGGATAGGTCCGTACAGACTAAATAACGTAGTATGAGCAAATTCCATCTGCTGGAGACCGAAATTTACATATTATGGCAGAAATATTCTCATTGGCAATCTATATTTAGCAAGAGAAATCCCTTGCTTGTAATACTGAGCTGTCGGGTGAAAACTGGTCAATTTACCCATTATTGGAAGCCAGAATACAGAATAACATGGAGGTAGGAATTCTACCTTCTGAAGCCAGACCTGCTAAAGCCATGTACCCACGACAAACGGCGACAAACGGCAGTGACGAGTTTAGTCAGGTGACAAACTCTGTTAACCCTTTTAAGCAATGGTGAGCAATACTGCCAACAAACACTTGTCGCTGTGGATGGAGAGAGTAAAGGTGGGTTTCCACAGAATGACAAACCACCTGTGTTAACCCTTTCCATCCTCAACAACCAATGCTTGTTAACTTCAAAAGTCGCTTTGGTTGCATAGGGTTAATGCTAGTCTTACAGGTTTTTATGTCATTATGTGAAAACCAACCTTAAGCCTGGTTTCCACAGTAAGACAAAGTGCAGAAAACTAATATAGTCGGCCAACCAAATGTATTAACCCTTTCCAAACACAATGATTAATCAGCTTTGGTCGTTGAGGAGGGAAAGGGTTAAAACTGCTGGACATAGTTTGTCGTTCTATGGAAACCAGCCTTTAAAAACCAGGCCAGTTTAGTAAACTCCGTTTGTCGCCCCCCCCCCCCCCCCCCCCCCCAAAAAAAAAAAAAAAAAGGGAAAGGGAAAGGGGAAAAAAAAGAAAAAGGAAAAGGAAAAAAAGAAAAGAAAGAACCGGAACAACCATGATTTGTGAGTTTGTGGTAGGGAAAACAACTCAGCACTTTTAACATAGTACACCAATGCTCTGCCACTGGACAAAATCTCCTCCCTATATAGTATGACAAACAGCTGATAAACCAGTGAGGCTAACCCCGGCAGCGGATTAACCGCTGATGCCAGCTGAGGCCTGAAATAGCCACAGTAATGAACATATGAAAAGTGAATCAGTTGAGGACGGGTCCATTTTAGTGGGGACTCGGCTTTAGATATGGTCTAGCAGAATAGAGTTGACTCTCAAGGCTATAATTTCTTGAAGGGAGAACAGAACCCAGCATGTGTGACACAGTGGACAAATGCCCTACCACTGGGCCGACTCTACTACCTAAAATTACCGACAGTCACTAAAGGGCTCAGTACTACGCACTGCGGCCATTACCTCCAGCTGATAAACAGCTGATTAACCACTGAGACTAACCCCAGCAGCTGATTAACCACTGAGGCCAGCTGAGGCCTGAAATAGCCACAGTAATGAACATATGAAAAGTGAATCAGTTGAGGACGGGTCCAGTAAAGTGGGGATGGGTCTTTAGACGTGTTCTACCAGGACACAGCTGACTCTCAAGGCTATAATTTCTGGTACTATAAGGGAGAACAGAACCCAGGACGTGTGACACAGTAGACCAATGCCCTACCACTGGGCTGACTCTACTACCTAAAGTTACTGACAGTCACCAAAGAGTCGCTACCCACTGCTGGGTCCATTATTCCCAGCTGATAACCAGCTGATAAACCAGTGAGGCTAACCCCGGCAGCTGATTAACCACTGAGGCCAGCTGAGGCCAGAAATAGCCCCCCCAGTTATGAATATATAAAAAGTGAATCAATTAAGGACAGGTCCAGTTTAGTGGGGACTCGGCTTTAGATATGGTCTAGCAGAATAGAGTTGACTCTCAAGGCTATAATTTCTTGGAGGGAGAACAGAACCCAGCATGTGTGACACAGTGGACAAATGCCCTACCACTGGACTGACTCTACTACCTAAAGTTGCCGACAGTCACCAAATGGATCAGTACTATGCACTGCGGCCGTTACCCCCAGCTGATAACCACCTGATAAACCACTGAGGCTAACCTCAGCAGCTGATTAACCACTGAGGCCAGCTGAGGCCAGAAATAGCCCCCCCAGTTATGAATATATAAAAAGTGAATCAATTAAGGACGGGTCCAGTTTAGTGGGGACTCGGCTTTAGATATGGTCTAGCAGAATAGAGTTGACTCTCAAGGCTATAATTTCTTGAAGGGAGAACATAACCCAGCATGTGTGACACAGTGGACAAATGCCCTACCACTGCGCTTACTCTACAACCTAAATTTACCAACAGTCACCAAATGGCTCAGTACTATGCACTGCAGCCGTTACCCCCAGCTGATAAACAGCTGATAAACTAGTGAGGCTAACCCCAGCAGCTGATTAACCACTGAGGCCAGCTGAGGCCTGAAATAGCCTCAGTAATGAATATATGAAAAGTGAATCAAATGAGGATGGATCCAGTTTTGTGGGGACTCGGCTTAAGATATGGTCTAGCAGAATAGAGCTGACTCTCAAGGCTATAATTTCTGGTAGGGAGAACAGAACCCAGGACATGTAACACAGTGGACCAATGCCCCACCACTGGACCGACTCTACTACCTAAAGTAACCAACAGTCACCAAATGGCTCAGAACTATGGACTGCGGCCGTTACCCTCAGCTGATAACCAGCTGATAAACCACTGGGACTCTGAGGCCAGCTGAGGCCTGAAATAGCCTCAGTAATGAATATATGAAAAGTGAATCAGTTGCCATGGTAACGCTCGACAGGTAACCTTTGCTGGGGAAACTGTTCTTTGTGTCTACTTTTTTCCCTCCATGGTTAGGCTTTCTGGTTGGGGGAGGTTTAAAGGTACTGGAGGAGGAATGGGGATGTATGATATTGCTCTAAAATTTAAGCCATTTCAGTTGCTCATGGGAAGGGACAAGAATAAGCCCATTCCACATTTGGTTCACCAAAAGTACATCATAATAGCGTTTACTTTCTACAATTAAAGTGATGGGAGTTCCCCAAGAGCTGTGTACATTATATCATCAAGTGCTGCTGAAACGTATTGGTTTGATAAGGTTGATAGCTAGTTTTGAAAATGAAATGGTTTCATAGCTCTGCCAGACAGTTGAAATACATTAGGAGGAAAATGTTTTAAATAATTAGTAAAGATGATAAGCTTTAACATAGATTTTCATTCGAGATTAACAATAGTACTTTTTGGACTTTTCAAAGCCTTAGCTGTAGTTCATAAATAAACTGATACGAGCTTATTGGTATGTTTATGGAGGGAACGCTACAATCGAACTATGTAAAACTTATGAAACTTATGAAAACTTATGAATATGTTTTATAGATATCTGGTGTTTTAAAAAAGATAATAATCTAAATCTTTGGTGTGCTACAGTTGAGTTTCACAGCTGTCGAAGTAATTGTAAAATCGCATAATTATGACTGTTGACACATCAATATTGAGAATGCCTGCCGGATAAAATAAGGAACAAGATATGAAAAAGACTAAATCGATTTTTTATAAATCAGGGCAGAGAAAATACCAATCACTTTTTGAAATTTCAAGAATATTCAACAATGTCTCCATATACCTAATCAAATGATTTCGTTTGCATATGCTACGTTATGACACGTCATTAAGAAGGTATCAGATGATAGTCATTCAGGGGAAAGTTAAAATAACTAACATCAACGCTTATTTTGAAGGTGAAAAAAAACCTTTGTCAAAGTTTGAACATTTTGTAATAATCATAACCAAACTTTCAGAAAAAAGAGAGAGAGAAAAAAAGAAAACCAAACCTTCAGAAGAAAAAAAGACAAAAAAAAAACTGTCTTTCGTCCAGCGTACTACTCCTCCATAGCACCACCTGCCGTTCACCAGTGTGAGTAGGTGGGAGTGGTGAGCAGCTCAGTAGTGCCATCTAGTGGTTATGAGGAGAGCCAACTGCGACTCAGAGTGGGGTATTTTCTAGAGATTATTCTGAACTAAAAGGAAACACATGAAGGGACGTGAAAATATCAAGTAGATATATCTCATATGCGGTTAGAAGGAGGGTGACTGAATAAAGGGTGTGATTTGGAGTTAGTATTAGGTTAAGTCCAGGGTCGGATCCATAAATCTGAAAGGGGGGGGGGGGGGGGTGTTATAGGAAAGTTTTGCACACGCCCTTTGGGCACATGAATTTTACATTTGAAAGTTTAATATTTGGGCCAAACCCCCCCACACACACACCTAAATCCATGCCTGAAATCAAAAGAAGCACAAACCGGGTTTTTGATCGGTATACGATGTACAGTTATGAGGTCATGGGTTAGACAAGTGACAGCGAGGTTCATTTCAAACTCACAGTTGAATTTTTGGGTAACAGCTGGTAACAAAAGGGAAATTGATTCTGATAACATTACAACTTGGTATCCATAATATTATTCATAGCAATCTTTTTTGTAGAGTCCAGTCCAGTTTTGACCTTGACTCAGAATTAATAGTACAGGAATTTGTTGAAATAACTTAGCCTAGGAGTTAGCCAGCGATAGAGGGAATTCAATAGCTTTCAACTCAGTATTGATAAACATCTGTATTCATATTCATTAATGTGATATTGGATACTGCATTTAGTCCGGGGCTAGTGTAAATGCCATAGTACTAAATCGGATGGTCTGCTCTACCACAATGTTAAGTGAAACTCCTGGTTTAGTCACTTTCAAGTATTTCAATAAAACCTAAATGGTTTGAAATCTGTGAAGAACTGGATCATAGCAAGGCATGTAAATGAACTTGCAAAATGTTGTGGAATTATGTTCTTTTTTTGATTTTCTTGATATCGGAAATAATTAAATGTTTTTTTAATCACCCCCGCCGCGAAGCGGCACCTGGCCGTCAGGCCAGGTGGGGTGGTTATGCCGTAGTCACTTCCCATAGTTGATTACGACGGCCCTGCTAAGATCTCCCAAAGAAATATGATATAACAGTAAGTATTTATCATACTTTTGCAATAACAATACCTCAAATCATGTATCTGATCATTATAGCAACACAATTCATAAGTAATTGCATCCAGGCACAGATTTAATATTTTTCTATGCTGTAAAACAAGTCCCCGAACATCGGCTTCAGCGAATTTCGGCACGGCGCCCTGATATAATTCACGACGTTTCGCCAGGAATGTTGCAAAGCTATCACCAGGACTACCGTCACTATGCCAACGCGCCCTTAGCTACGATTCGAAACGTTGATTCAGCCCCCCCCCCCCCCCCCCCCTCTCCTTTAGTCCAACGTAGCTCTGTGGATCCTTCTTTCACGGCAAGCTGTGTTCGAAATTAGGAGTAGAGAGTCGATCATTTGGCAAAGTCCAACGTAGCTAGACAAAGTATTTGCCTCTGGATATTCCCATTCCAGCCGTAGTGGACATCGGGAGCGGGCAGGACTCAGGAGGACATGCAGTGCAGGCTAAACGTAGCCAGTCTCTCGCAGAGCTCACAGTTTGCCTTCAGACTCAGAGAGTCTACAGTGTGGACAAACCTCTCCCGGCACATAAGCCACTGCTTCCCGTCACTTTTCAAGCCTCAAGGTGTTTTAATGTTTGAAGGGGAGGTGGCTCTTTTTGGAAAAAATTCTGTGTGGAGACAGGAGATGTGCGGGGATGTTAACCAAATTAACGACATGACATAGGTCATTTCTTAAAATCGACATGCGACATGAAGGGATTTTAAAATCGACATGAATATCAAAAACAGAGAGACATGCAACATAGCCATTTCTTAGATTCGACATGCGACATGGGGACCCCCCATCTACACCCCTGCCACTTGGCCGGCACTGGGTTCGGGCCTGGCCCAGTAAACAGGGCACCGGTTAAACACATGTCCAAAAACACATGTTTAACACTGAAATCTGTGAACAGAATATCCTGTGTTTAACACGTGTGTCACCAGTATGTGTTCAATATGTGTTCAACACATGTTTAAACACGTGCTATCAACCCCTCCTCAACACAAGTTTAGCATGTGTTCAGCACGTGTTTAACTTGTGTTGAACACGTGCTGGTGACAAAAACACGTGTTAAACACAGGATTTTCTGTTCACAGATTCCTGTGTTTAACACGTGTTCGCACTTGTGTAAAACACATGCTCAACACGTGTTTAACCCCAGCTTCTGTTTACTGGGCCGGGCCAAAGGTAGGGTGGTCCAGAAATAGAATACCCGCCATTGAATGATTGATTTGTGAAATATAATTATATTATGACAAATGTATCAATTGATCCAAAAGTAACAGAACTAACTTTCACAGTCATTTTCCGGGGTGATTACATTTTTTTCCGGGGTCATTACCCCATTTTCTTGTTATGAGAGAACATAACTTTTTTATGTGCGACACATCCAATATGCGATTAGAAGGAGGCCGACTGACTCATAAGCAGTTTCATCGTGGGTGTTTGCTTGAATCATAAGTATCCCACGTCGTGTTTGCTAAACACTACTTACTAATTACTGAATATAAACCCTTAAATCTTCTTACATTTCAGATACTTTACGTGCCTGACAAGGACTACATCCCCAGCCCATTGCCTTCTCCAACTGTTAGTCCGAGCGAAGACAAGGCCCCGGGCAGCGGTTCTCAACCGGGCTCTCAGCCGCCCTCACTGCCGCCCAGTCAGCCAGGGACACCGGTAAGTATTCTCACTTTTTTATGAGGTTTGATGGAAACAGCAATGAAAATTGTATGTGAATGGGTTTCTAAAATTGTATTATTGAATGTTTTAGCTCCAGGGAAAGGTAGATTTGATTGTCAATGCTACTTTATTTTTCATTTGTTTGGAATTAGGGAAACAGGGTAATGTAGGCCTGCCTCCTGACTTTCAAATCATGTACTTTTAGTTTTCGAGTTTCTTCTCTGGGCTACGTTTCTCAGATTCAGAGGTTAATTCAAACCTCGGTGATCATCAGTCAATCGATAGTCCACCAGTTAAGATAGAATCAGAATCAAAATATCCAACAAGCTCAATATTTCCAAACTCTCATCAGCCAACGCTTTTTGCAGCGATTGTTTGGTTGACTCTATGAAAACGCTGTGTGGGCGTGCTACTTCATTTGACATCCACTGCCTGTACAATGCATACAATACTGGAAGACAATACTTCCTTTAGTGAGAGTGATTAAAATACAAAACACAGTATGCCATTTTATAAGAACACTCTTCTTTGTGCAATAAGACAAAGCTCATCTGTAAATGAAAGATTATCGCAGTAGAATCTTTACCGTAACTTGTATGCGCAATACACAAATATGAGGTCTCAGATGGCTGTTATTGCTCTTATCGAATTGCTGAATGTCAGCCATTGTTCTTATAAATGATGGACCGGTTGGTGAATAACAAATACTGACAGGAGAGGCCACACTGTGAGGCCTTTATGTCTGTATGTATTAACTATACAGCAGCAGACAGTGCTCGGTTACCTATTCTTCGTACAGGCTTGATCGCGAGCCGGGTTCTCACTGCGCAATAACCATAAGATGCTGCTTTTTTTTCCCTAAGACAGACATCATAATTTATTAATGTATGATAATCATGATACTATATTTGTACATGATTACAAAAGTCACAGCCTTGTATTTAATATTCAGTTGTTCAAAAGCAATTGTAAATTGTAAATTTATGCATCTTACTACTGGAATGGTTCACAACCTACCAAAAGCTGTGGATACGCAGAATTCTATCCCCTATGCCCAAATAGATTGAGAATTTCCAATTGAATTTCTAAGAGCAGGGGAGCAAGTACAGGAGATCCTTTATCTCTGTTCTATGATAGATGGTAGCATACTACCCCTAGACCCATCGCCCTGATAATACACTGTACAACTCTGTTACTCAGTTATCGAACATGAACTGTTACATTGAATTCTCCCCTTTGGGAACACTCATCCTGTGAGACTACTCATTATTGGTTTCCCTTCCAAACCAAAGCCATAATCATCCAGCTCAGTAGTTCCGATCGCACAATGTGACTGCGACATGCGTGTATGTTACGCCACCGACACCCAACCTGCCAATTAATTGGCAGGCTGCGGACGGTGTGCATCTGAGGTGAGGATCGGATTGGGGGCTCGGCCTCCAGGTGGGGGGTCCGTGGGGGGTCGAAAAGTGTCCAGTCAGCAGAATCAGGTAAAAGGAGGTGAGGATGGAAGGTGTGGCAATGGTTGGAGGGGATCTGTTACTGCTCAGGCCTTAACACCACACCAAGGTGTTTCTTAAGTTCATTGTCTGAGCCATTTCTTGTCACTGATTTATGACACTTTAGAAATCTGATAGGATAAAGTAACTCTGTTGTCTAAAGATTGCAGTTTTTGCTGTTCAGAGATAAGCCTAAATACAAAAGTAGTGAACAGAGATTTCTTATTCTAGCCTGAGATAATTGTAGCCAGCACTTTGAAATGAACTATGGCAATTTCATATTTCAAAAAGAAGAGAATTGATTTTGTGAAGTAAAAATGAATAAAGAATAGTTAAGAAAACAAAGTGGAGAAGGACCAGGATAAAACAGATAGTACATTTATGGTAAATGGCAGTATTTTTCAGATTCTATAATGTTCTATTCCATAAAGTAGGATACATTGTTTACTGTTTCTGCCACTTTTGGTTTTGTGTATTGTAATAAAAGTTGTAGGATGTGAAAAAATAACCTCATGGTTGGTTTTATAATGACAAAAGTAATCCAATCCCAGGATTTTCTGTAACCATTGTGAAGGTCATATGTTGTATTGGGTTTTGCATACTGTAATGGAAACAAACCTTTTCTTAAGGTTTTAATCATGTTTCGATTTGCACAATGGAAACTTCATATGATGACAGATTAAAAAGGAGTACACTTTTTGCCCTGTCAAGGGATATTGTGACAGTCTTGCTACAAAATGTTATTATTGTTACTTTTTACAGTGTATGGAAAATTACATTTTCTTTTTGACGTTCACTTCTCCCTTTGCCCGAAGAGCAGCCTTTTCATTGTATTTTATCATAATAGCATCGGTGGCAAGATAATTGAACAATTCTTCCCACAGGTTAATATTTACCTTAAAGGAGATTTTCATCAGAAGAGGTTTTGAAGACATGATTAGTGGTTTTCATTTTTCCTTTTAATACTATATGAGAAAACGTTCAACAGTAGCCTCACAATTGGAAATAATCATGTAGGTGGATAACACTTTAAAGTAAATCTTGATCCATTCCCTGTTAGGAATAGAAAGCCCCATACCCACTAGGCGTTTTTGAACAGTCGGCTGATTCACTGGTGCTAAAATCGGTTGACTCTTCTAGTAGAGTCGACCGATTTTAGTGCCGACTCATATCAAAAACGTACATTTCAATATTGCATACTAATTCAGTGTTTGAAATTAAGGGTGCGCCCGGCGTGCACATTTCCGCGGCCCGGTGCACGATTTTTATGGGTGTGCACCCGATGTGCGCACCTTTTTTTGGGTGTTTATCATGTCTATATATCAGGGGAGTGCATGGAACAGGTCCCGGGTGCATACTTTTAGCATATATGCACCCGGCAAGTGCATGAATTATAAAGTTAGTTTCAAACCCTGTAATTAGTGACCTGAATAGGCCAATTATCCTGGTAAAATTGGCCGATTTTGGGCCAATGCATCAGCTGACTTGGTCAAAATTGCTTAGTGGGTATGGGGCTTTAGGGTCCATTTCCAAGACTATACAGGTTGGGGGGGGGGGGAACGTTCACACAGGAGGAACATCAAATAAACTGAAATAGAATTTCTAGAACTACAGATTAGGTTATGAATGATTTCAAACAGACTATCAAAGGACTTCTTACTTTTGTGGACCTTTACATTATTGTCCTCAGATAATCTAATTTGAAATGATGCAGAAATTGTGAGTGTAAGAGTTCTCTGAAAGAAGCAACATTCTGAAAGAAGCGACATTCTGAAAGAGGCGATAGCCATCAAACTTGTAAGCGCTCCCCCAAAGAGATGCAACAGTAGTTGGCTGCGGGGGCTGTTTGCGTAGAAGCACGTGCCTTTAAAGGACTCATTACTGCCTCTAGATTGATCCCGACAAAACACGTGGGCGATTCATTGGAGCAATTATGTTGCAGGAACAATTATAACAAACAAAAAGGAAAGCAGCTAGACTCCAGGGAAAAGGAACTGGCTGCAAATCCAATCAAGACTAAAATCTAGAATCTCAATGCCAGCTATGTCCAGGCATTTATGTTTTGTGTAATTTACACCATTGCATACTGTGTATGTAAACTGCAGTGTTCACTATTTTTGCAGTCATCAGGGAAAAAATCCACAGGGACCAAGGTAAGAGTAGTACTCAACTGGAGTTCTCACCACATAGTTGAAGTAGCACGCACTGTGGGTTCTCCGCCAACACAAGCTGCTTAGGATAGCTAGCCCGAGTTAGATTACTTGTCACATGCATGTGTAGGTCTTGTTATGCTTGACACACTAACATTAGGTCATTATCTCTTTTGGAGTCAAATGACACCATCAAATTAGTAGAATCATTACCATCAAGTCAGCATTTATCTCAGAATTATGGAAGGAAGTCATTACAAAATTAGATGGGTCTTTTGTCCAATATGGTGAAAAAGATGTGTTTGTTTCGCGAAATTGGACATGTTCTGGTTCGATAACATTTGGAAACTCTATTTTGCACATGTTATTCTAACCACATTGCCTTTGTCAACCAGCATAATTTTGAAAGGATTTCCGGTGCTTTTTGCCCATTGCAGTTTGGCAGTAGAGCCTGTTTTTGGTCACTTTTAGGAACTCATTGGGATGATTGTCACAGTCTGGTTGTCCTACTGAAAGGTCGAGGGAACCATGTTTTAACTAAGGCCTGGTACGGTATTTTATAGGAGGCCCACGTAGATCATGATAGAATGCTAAAAAGGAACTAGGAAAGGCAAAACCGAAAAAAGATTTTATCCTTGGCATGGTAAATTGGATTTAAGTAGTCTCACTAGTCCAAGAGGTAAAACATTTTTGTGTGTACATGATGCATGGGGTGAGTCAAGATGTAGAACTCTAAATATTAGCGATGGAAATGCATACAGGCACGATGCGCAATTTCATTTTTATCGACTTGTTTTGTGTGTTGATTGTGGAAAGGAATTAGTCAAAAGTAGAACGTCATGAATTTATTTGTGGAAAGCGGCGGCAGACCACAAAGTCTCGTGACAAAGGTCAACCTGAAACAGAGAAAAAGTAACAATATTTGGACCATGAGAAGACTGCTGTCATTTGGCCTGGGTTTGGGTTACTAATATTGGCAGGCTCTAGAGTTCACTGACTCAACTTCTGATTTTACCACCACCAAAATAGTGGTGTGACCATTAGGCAGCAAGAAATGTAGATGTTGTTTATAGAATAAAGATGCCTTGCAGTTTGTGTAATGCTACATTCTTATGCTTTTGATTGAAAGCTTAGGCTCATGGCAGGTTCATGATTTATTGTGGCATCTACAGTCATCTTTATCATCTTTTGTATTTGAGAACATGAAAAGTAATTCCAAATTCGTGAAAGAATAAGCAAAAACTTTTCAAATGAAGCATATCAGCATTTGAAAAGTTAGTAATGCACTGTCAGAATATTCAAATAAATGAGAGTAGAAGTACACATTTGATTAGGAGTCCTATGACATTGGTAGATAAAATAGTATGTTTAGGTGGAATGTTTTGCAGATCAGTTAATCATAGATCACAGACATTTCCTGGAGGTACTGTTTAGGTATGCATTACTCATTGGTGAATAGTCTCCATAAAAAGTATCAAAGGCCATGTTTTGCTGTTGATTCTAAGTGAATTGGTTCATGTAACATATGATGACTTTATATTGAAACTGGTGGTTTGAATGCTGTGAAGTGAAAAAAGATTAATTGTTTATCAATCTTGAATTATTTCTCTGATTAGGGGTTGTTAGGAATTGATGCAAATTGTCAAAATCACTTTCTTTTGTACTGTATGAAATCAATAAAAGATGACAATGTAAAACCTTATACATTTACCTTGACCATTGAATATTTCCTGAATTGTGTAGCCTCTTTAACAAATATTTGAAGCTGTTATCCTACAGGGATTGCCTCATTTGGATCAATCCCAGCTTTCAGAAATTTATTAAAACTAATGTTCCCTTTTCTCCTACTGTTCTCCTACTATTACCTGTTCTTCTTATTCCTTCCTTCTTGCCTGTTACCTATTCATCAATACATCTGTCTTTCTTCTTCTGCTTACTCTTCTGTCCTCTTCTCTTCCAGTTCTCCTTTGATTTTCTCAAGGTTGGTCTTTCACTTTGCCCTTTGTCCTCCCCCACTATGACACTGTATGTCCCCTTTTAGTGGTAGTGCCTGTAGTTTCCCTCACCTTGTGCTCACTACAGTAGTGTATTATCCAAGCTGGCACTCCAATTTACTGATATAGTAGAAAGCATAGTCATTTTGTTTTATATAGTTACAAAATAACTGTTTTAGGGTTAACTTGAGAATCGAAACGCTGGTAAATATAGATATGCATTGATATTTCAACCAACATTTATTGAAGATGAGGAATACTGCATTTGCAGAGTACTTTGATTCTCCATTTTCTAAGGATTCGACAAAATAATGGTAACATAATATCTTAAAATTGACTCGATTTGATTAAGATCAGTTTAGATATATCTCAAATTCTTATTTAATTCAAAATATTTGATAACCTGAAAAGTCCAAGATGGTCATGGAAAAAAATCAGAATGGTTTGTTCAAATTCAGATTATGCCTTTGCTTGTGGAACTTTGTTCTTAAAGATTTAAACAAAATTGCATCCTCCCAATCAAGTCTTATCAACTCATCCTTCTACTCTCCTTATCTCAGTCTGCAAATAAAAGGGAGAATCAGAATTGTTTTCTCATGCTTTGGTCATGGGGATAATCTAAACATTGTTGATGCCTACAAATTTGGTCAGGTTGAGCAAGCAGCATTTTACTTTTTGAATCCATATGTTTGTTGCCAATATTAGTATCCAAATCAATTATAAAAGTGTGTGTAGTCAAGATACCCACTTATGAAGAAAATCATTTATGTTTAATAGAGTTTGTATCTAGTTGCTAGGTAGATTTCTTCTCAGTGCCTTGTTTAATATTAGTACTGCAATGTACATATGTAACATTGTACTAATAGCTTAGCACTTTTAATATATTCTCGTGTTATATAATCCATCAGGGATCAGGCTTAGCAAGTCTACTTCTAGTCTACTTCTAGGAGAAATATCTTACGCTCCTAGCGCCACCTGTTAACCAGTATAAAAGGCGCTGCAAGGTAGGGAGCGAGCAGTTAGTTGGTTAGAAGTTAGTAGTCACTAGGTTTAGTGGGAACATCAGCTAAGTAAGTTTAGCCAAGGAGTTATACCTGGAGTAAGTACATCGGCTCCCGTGTAACAGACTGGAGTTTACCAATATCAACTACCTCGGACATAGGATTGTGATAGAACTGAGTACTAGAATGGTCTAGAAGGTGTTGGAGCAACTCGTGTTCTAAATGTGGTTGATTGCTGATAGGAGATGGGAGGTGGATTGATGAAGACTTATACATGGTGGCTTTGACTCGGGATGAGATGTTTATTGAATAAAAAACCTTTCATATTAAGAAGCTCCCTCATCGTTCATTTCTTTTGAACTGTTGGGAAGTGGACGGACAAACTTTAAAAGCAGTCTGAATTACTCAGGCATTCTGGGTAAACGACTCATGAAGACTTGGATATACACGAACATTACGCAGTCTTAAATCAAACATTAACAATAGTTCATTTGGTGGAGATTACCCGAAACATGACTTGTGCCGTTTTGCTCATCCTTGATGTCAGCCACCGGTGACTTTGAGGCTTCCTCTAACCCCAAGCCTCAATCTTTGCGGCCCGCAGGACACGATGTGTCAACATCATATACAGGGAATGTGGAAAACCGCCACCTGGTAGGTAATCCCTTAGACGGGGAGGCACAGAGACAGGAGGTCGCAGCCAGACCCAAGCAGCTCTGCCCCGAAGGTGCACAAAATTACCAAACCCGTGGCAAAGGTAAACCATTTCCCTGGCACCTAGGGTCCAAAGATAGGCCGGTTCTTGACGAAGGACTTGAAACCCTAACACACTCGGGACGAGTTGAAGGGAAGAACCGTCTCACGGAATATCAGCAATATTGGAACCCAGGGTACGTACCACCTACGGACCACGAAACTGGTACTAGCTCTCGCTCCACCTGTGAATCTGATGTGAACAATCCGTGGTGTAACCAAAGTGTTCCTTATCGTTTACTACCCGCAGCGGGAGGTGAAAGCGAACAGGAAGTTTCCAATGAAGATAACCTATTTTCTTCAGGAAACCTAAAACAACGACAAAACACCGCGGATAACTCCAGCCCATCAGGGGGAAAACGCCCCGAAAATCCGGTAATCCTACCTGATGGGAGCTCTCTCACCTATCCATTACCCCAACGACTTGAGTTTATCAGTCACCCACTGGTAACACCAACTCACCCCAACCCGGGGGCGTCCATTCCTTATTCCACTGTAGCTAAAGGAAAAACAGTGGGAGGGGATAGGGGAGTGGGAAGGGAAGCAGAGGGATACAGCGAGAAAGTAGGCAATTTACAACCCTATCGATTAACTTACGGTGTAGAAACGAACTTAGACCAAGCTGGTAAAAGAGCGGAAGCTCGGGCCTTTGATCCAGCCGAAATATTAAAGCAGTGGGCAGACTCAAGCCCCGAAAAGCACATAGATTTAGAGAGGCTAAGCGATCAGGATAGTGAAGAAAATGTAACGCTTAAAGCACAAGATTTTAACACTCTAACTCATGAATTGTATGAAGAATACGAGGACGAGTACGAGGAAGAAAATAGCGAGACAGAACAAGCAGCCGCAGATGTCAGAGGGGGTAGTCCTGATAGAAAATTAGCTAGAGAAGATAAATCAACCTCGTCTTCATACGAACTTATTACCGAGGATGTTTTAGACACAGGTAAGAAAGCTAAACTAGAAAGTGAGGACGAAATTAGTGTAGAAGAAATACCTGTGAAAGAACAGTGGGACGATCACGATATACAAAACCTCCACGAAAATAATATGGCGGAAGGAGGCGTTCCTTTGATGGATCTAGTAGAAGAAAGAGAGGATAGAGATCAACGCCAGCAACCCGGTGAAGGGGGAGCTGGGGGTGTAGATCTGGGGGCAGGGCATCCTAACCGTGGGATGGACCCTGGGGGACCTCAACAAAACAATGGGAATGGCCAGATCCTAATCCAGCAGCCGGGCCGAGGCGTGCAGGCAGGAGGCGGGATAGACCTTGGGCCCATACAACAACATATATTGTACCCTTTCATAAGGCAGGCAATGGCAGCCCCTATACAACAGGCCCAAGGAGGCCAAGGTAATCAGGCCAATCCTCCCCTTAATCAACAAGTTCAAGGGGGCCAGAACGATCAGGCCAACCCTCAAGGACTTATTCCTCCTCTTAATCAGCAGGTCCAGGGAGGCCAGGATAATCAGGCCAACCCACAAGGGCCTAACCCTCCTCAAAACCTTCTCAACAACCCTCCTCAAAACCTTCTCAACAACCCTCCTCAAAACCTTCTCAACAACCCTCCCCAAAACCTTATTAATAATCCCCCTCCGAATCAGCCCAATCTGGGGATAAACCCTGGGGGACTCCAGCAACCCGGTGAAGGGGGAAATGGTGGTGCGAATCCGGGAATACAGCAGCCTAATCCTGGGGTAAACCTTGGGGGACTGCAACAAAATGATGGGGGAGGCCAACCAGGCCAACAGCCCGGCCGGGCCGTGCCAGCAGGAGGTGGGGTCGATCAAAACCTGCTCCCTCACCTATTGCAGGCGATGGCACTCGCAGCCAATCTTAACGCAGGCCGAGGAAGAGCGGATAACCAGCAGGGTCAGCAAGCCCCAGCAGGCCAGAATAATCAAGCGAATCCACCAGGACCCAATAACCCTCCTCCAAACCAGAACAACAATCCATTCCTTAACCAATATAATAACCCTCCAAACCCGCCAGGTCCGCCGGGCCCACCAGGTCAGAACAACCCCCCAAACCCACCGAATCCTCCACCACCGGGACCGCCGGGACCGCCAGGTCCGCTGGGCCCACCCGGTCAGAACAACCCTCCAAACCCGCCGAATCAACCAAATATTTGGGAAATTCTACCGCAGTTGGGTCTGGCACTGGGGCAAACACCAGCGCCAGTGCGTGAAACGACTCACAGTGGTCACCAAAGGGGACCAAACATTAGGTTACCGTGGTTTAGTGGAAAAGAAGACGAGCAAATAGAAAAGTATTTCAGGGAATTAAAACGACTGAAAGCTATCTATGACTGGTCGGACGCCCACCTCCTGAATATGGCGCTGTTAGGCCTAAAGGGAAGGGCCGACGACTGGGCAGGAGCGTTAGCTGAAAGTGAGAAAGACTCATTTGAGAAGCTAGAAGCCCAAATGACCAAGATCTTCGGTGATCGAAGAGCTAAATGGCAGAAACACGCAGAGTTCTGTGCCCTTAAACAAGGAAAGGACCAGAGCGTGATCGAATTTGCAGGTGTTCTGAAACAAAAGCAAGTTAAGGCAGAGGCGAGTGAAAGCATGATGTTAGCTGTGTTTTTAGAAGGATTAAAACAGGGCGTAGCCAGGCAAGTAGCCATACTTGACCCTAAGTCGTTCACCGAAGCGGTGGATTGTGCAACGAGACTAGAATCGTTGGACAAAGGCAAAGGGGGAACTAAAATATCTAATGCAGTGAGCGAACTGGCTGGAAGCCAAGAATCAGAGGAGACCGCGGCCCTAAACTCCATCTCCGAACGATTTGGAGTGGTGCTGGCCCGACTGGAGGCCGCTCCATGGTTCCAGAAACCAAAGCCAGGGCAAAGCGGGACTCCCCAGAGTGGTGGTAACTTTAAACAGCAAGGTTATGAGAGAAAAGATAGGTACGAAAACCAGAAAGGTGAAAGAAATTCAGATCAGAAGCCTAAATCCAATATCGCCCCGAACAGAGAGGCAGATAAGGGAAAGAATCTGCCAACTCAACAGAAAGTAGAGAGACCCAGGTTGCCTTTTGATGAAAGTAAGTTTTGTATCATTCACCAACAGCATGGTCACTCTACAGAAGCGTGCTTGTGGTTGAAGAATAGGTTGAGGGAAAACCCCCCGCGGATCTACAAAGATAGCAAAGCCAGTGGTACCGAACAAAAGAATCAGGGAAACTAGAGGAAGGGTCCGTTCATTCCACGATAGAATTAGGCGCAGTGGACGGACCGGCTAGGAGAGAGATAGGAGACGAAGCATTTTTCTTAACGTTAAGATTTGATGATCAGAAGGAGGTTAGATCTTTAGTAGACACAGGAGCGAGCGATTGCTTCATGTCCACCCATTGTAAACGGCAGATCCCTAAACAATGCATTTTAGATGAATGGAAGGTATCGAAAGGAAACATCAGTCTAGCAGACAATTCGTCTCAAGTAATACTAGAACAAATTAGATGTAAGTTTTCAATCCAGGGATCGGTGGTCTGCTATGATTTCAACATAGTGGACGATCTATGCCACCTAATAGTAATCGGTAGAAACTTATTAACAGTGCTTCGATCAGATTTATCTCTACCAGGCGCAAAGATAGAAGTGTTTTGTGGAAACCCTATAGTCAGCAAAGAAACAGTGAAAATTCCGCCGGGAAATGAATGCATCATACCGGTTACCACCCGAGAGCCGATGGGGTTAGACTCACCCGTGGCTTACTGCGCACCGGCAGTAACCGCACCTGTCCTAGTGGAGGGGTGCGTGAATACGGTGGGAAGTCAGTGGTGGATTAAAGTCATGAATCCGCTAGATGAAATGCAAGAAATCACCCCACAGGAAGTATTAGCTTTTGCAGAAGAATGCGCAGTGCCTGAGGTAAACCAAAATCAGATAGAAGAGTTCCTAGACTTGTGTTATCTAACTAAAACAGAGACCCCAATGTCCATCTGTAGGATTTCTGTAGAAGTAATGAAAGACGCAGTGCAAATGGAAAGCCAAACCTCTGAGGAGAAATCCCGAGGTAAAATGGATGAAAATGTAAGTAAAATAGATCTAACCGAGTCGTGCTTAAACGAAGAACAACAGGTAAGGTTTAGACAAATGCTTAATAACAACAGAAATGCACTAGCGTTCTCAATGGAAGAGTTAGGTCACTGTGAAATAGCGCCGATGAGAATCATTGTGGATGAGTCGCAGGGAGTCATAAGTTCTAGACCATACCGATACTCTCCACAGAAAATGGATATCATCGATGAACAGGTTAGGCAACTCATAGATATAGGTGTCATAGAGCCCAGCGAATCGGCTTGGCGAAGCCCGCTGGTGGTAGTGCAGAAGAAAGATGGCAAACCTAGGCTCTGTACAGACTTTCGCATGCTTAATCAAGTCACTTTTAAAGATAAATTCCCCATGCCCACGGCTCGCTCGCTTTTCCTATATATGGCTTACAAGAAACCCACTATGTGGACAGCTTTAGATCTGTTGAGCGGCTATCATCAGTGTGTAATCGAAGAAGACAGTAGAAAATATACCGCTTTTGAAACCCCGATGGGTGTGTATCAGTATAAGCGTGTACCATTTGGCTTAGTTGGCGCGCCTTGGCAGTTTACCAAGGTAATGGCCATAGCGCTAAAGGGATTGATTCCTAGAACATGCTTAGCATATTTAGACGACGTAATCGTCTACGACACTACATTTGAAGAACACCTGGCGAGCGTTGAGGTGGTCCTCCAAGCTTTGGCGAGAGCTAATCTCAAACTGAAACCGTCAAAGTGTGAGTGGTGCCGCAGTGAAATCAATTTCCTCGGCCACGTAGTAAACGCGGAAGGAGTGGCTACACAAAAGGTAACCACAGAAAAGATTACAGCCTTTAACCGTCCACATAACGTGAAAACCATTAAATCCTTTCTGGGGCTGTGTAACTACTACCGTCAGTTTGTCCCAAATTTTGCTGATCTAGCTAAACCATTACCGAGAGGGATGAGCTCCTCGAAGGGTAGTGGTTAACAGGCGGCAGTGGGCTCGCGAGAGTCCGGGGACACGTTAAACTTAGCTTATAGTGCAGGGGAGAGAACTACTGAAGGCCCCCGTGTCTAGCGAAGGATGAATCAACATCCTACTGTGGTACCGTCTAGTCGGCGCACATATCGGGCTGCGGGTGGTTTCGTACATCCCCCCACCTGTAAGTGGTATGTGCGTGGTACGGGGTCGACGGGCCCCACCTAGCTCCTGACAGTAGTTCCATCACTCAGGAGTGAACAGGCAAGGCCAGTGAAAACGGTCAAAGTTCAGTGTGGGTTTGCACGATTCACCTGGATCAGACCGTCGGTGACCACCCAGGGTGACTTGGGACCGGTAATCGCTATCGACTGGGTCACTGGCCGGTCGTCTCTGTTAGACTGGTAGAGTTTACCGCAACCTACCGGTATCGGAGAGGGCTCAATGTACAGTCAGGCCATGGTAAAGCTGAACACTACACGTTCAAGATCTTATTTCTTGGACGTTGTGGGTTTGGTTGAGCCATGCTCTCTGTGATCAGAAAAGATCTGGTTTGAAAAGAACATTCTGGGAAGCAGAGAGAGCCTTATGGCTGGAAAGGATCCCAGCTCAGGTTGCAATCCACTATGTCTAATGACATAAGGGAAAACCGAAGGGATCAAGCGTAAATCGGCTGCTAAAGAAAGAAGTCTATTTTGAGTGGACGGAGGCTTGCGAGGAAGCGTTTCAACAGTTAAAGAAACTGCTCACCTCGCCACCCTTACTAATCCATCCGGATATAGGAGGGCATTTCTATCTGCTAACAGATGCATCGGACGCCGCGTGCGGTGCAGCGGTTTGTCACAAACTAGATGAAATCTACCGTCCGGTTGCTTTCTGGGGGTGTACCCTCCGTGACGCCGAGTTAAATTATTCGGTAACAGAAAAGGAGGCTCTGGCAGTAATTAAAGGCATTAAGAACTATGAGGACATGTTGCAGGGAGCTAAAATCACAATAGTGACTGATCACAAACCGTTGATTCCCCTGCTACAGAGTGCCTACAAAGCCCCGTCAGCCCGGCTGAGACGGTGGGCTTTAGCGTTATCAGATTTTGATTTTGAAATCATATATGAGCCAGGAGCGACTCATTTTCTACCGGACTATTTGTCTAGAGTCTATCATGAGCATGTCCCAGGTGAAGAATATGAGCCCGCTGTGGGATGTGAGTTATTTGAGGCCGAAGTTCAGGATGAAGAGCTTTCCGTGGCTACGGTAATAAACGCGCAACTCCAAGATGCAGAGTGCGCGCAATTGATAGACTACCTGCAGGACGGAGACCTACCGACAGATCCCCTTGAAGCTAGGCGAATAATGGACCAAGCTGATTTTGTAGGAATGGTAGCACCGGGGGTACTATGTAGGTTCAACGTCAAAAGGTATAACAAACACCAAGACCAACTGGTCAGACTAAAACCCCGTATGATAGTTCCAGGAAAGTTAATTCCCAAAGTCCTGAGACTATTACATAATGACATCTTGGCTGGGGGACATGTAGGGATCAGTAACCTCACTACCAAAATCTCTGATAAATTCTACTGGCGGAACATGAACGCCGACATAGTAGACTATGTGAAAGCTTGTGAGACCTGCTCTCTGAGGAGACGGGCTCCGCATTTCAAGGCCTTAGCTAAGTCTTGGGAGAGAGCGACCCGACCCTTTGAGGTGGTTCAATGTGATTTTATCGGGCCACTAAAGAGAGCTAGGGATGGGTCAAAATATATCATGACCTTCATAGACCTACTAACAGGTTGGCCGGAGGCTTTCACCACGAAAGACTCCACTGCGCAAACCGCGGCCAACTGTTTCCTAACCGGGATAGTGTGTCGGTATGGGCGGGTAAACCGTCTGCACACAGACCGAGGGGCGGCCTTCCTATCAGGACTGTTCCGGGAGATCACTACCCGACTAGCGTGCAAACAAACGTTCACTACCGGGCGAATGCCGACTGGCAACGCTCGAGTAGAAAGACTACATAAAACCATTGAAAACCTGATTGCTTATTATATCCCTGACGACCACTGTAACTGGATCGATCTACTTCCCATTGCATTATGGACAGTTAGATCCACAATCAGTGTACGGTCGGGATACAGCCCGCACACCCTGCTGTTTGGCAGAGATCCAATCAGTATGGGAATGCCTGAGCAGGGAACGATCCCTGAAACGCTGAATGACTGTGAATTCTTCATGCAAACAAAGGACAACATTGCCATGTTTAGGAATATGGCTGAAAGGGTAGTTCAAAACTACGAAAAAGATCTGAGGCTGCGAATTGATGAGCGAGCGCGGCCCACTCAGATGTACGAAGGTGATATGGTATACATGTACGACCCTTTAGCTAGTGAAAATAAAGCGTCTAAGTTCTCAAACAGGTATACTGGGCCATTCAGAGTAATTGAAACAAAAGGAGACCACCTTGTTAGACTAGTGTCTTTAAAAACTGGAAAACAGGTCCCACATCTAGTAAACATTTCGAAACTCAAACCTGCACATGGGCCTTGGTCTCCCGCCGTCCCTCATAACATTCCCAAACTGGTGAGAGAAGCGAAAATCACTAACTCAAAAGGGGCAGATCCTGACCGAAACCCTGAATTGCATCACACTCCGACGGGTGAAATCGCTGAGGAAGATGGCGAAATAAGGGGTGCTGAGACTGAAAACTCAACGGGAACGACCGGTCCCCGTGAGCATGATGCAGTTCCTATGACCAGGAAGGTACCTACACAAAAACCTGGTCCAAGTCCCACTGATTTAGCAGAAACAGATGGGCAAATCACTGATGGTCAGGGCACCAGTACGGACACCGCGCTGTCCACAAACTTATCCTTTGTTCCTAATAAAGCCGCCTGTGAACGGGGAACAGCTGGCGCTAATGGACAGAGGAAACGCAAACGAGCTAAACGAAGGGGCAAAAGCCAGCCGTTGGAGGGGAGATCCCCTCCAGGCAACAACAAGCCCATAAAACTACCCTGCGGTGATGTGCCGATCTTGGATACATCGGAACAGAGCCCAGAAAAAACAGTAAAGGACTATGTCCCGACGAAAGGTGGATATAACCTACGTCGGAACCGCCGTCCTAACTACGTCGCTCTGTCCAACGGCGGAGAAAGCGACGACATGGATGATTAATGCAGGAAATTTAGCCGCCCTATGAAAATAAAGGTTCGGCGGAGCGGCACCGTTAGCATCAGCGCTAATGGAACAGGTGGTCTACCTCACGGCCACCTCGCCGCGCCCAGGGGCGTGGCAGAAAGGGAGGGTGCGCACACCAAGAGAGATGCCAGTGGTTTGGCGTCATCTCTTGGGACCGGATGTGAACGTTTCCCCCCCACCTGAAACAAGATACAGCTCCAAATATGGAGACGGCATGGACAAGCGGATCGGTTATAATTTCGTGGGATCCGCGCCGATCCACCAGTCGGTCCGCAACTCTGCTCCTAGACGGTCACCTCTGCTGCAGGTGATTGTACGCACAACCCAACCCGGGAGGAAACGGAGATAGATATTGATTCTATCTCTGAACAGAAGTTGGAGATAGAGATTGTTCAACTTCCGACTTCTCCTGGAAGGAGCAGAAAGAGAACTTAGCTGGGACACTGATCCACCGACTCATGGGGAACTGTCTAACCCTCCGGCCACATAGCAATCCAAAGGGAACCACTACTTTCCCTGCGGACACGGAGGGAAGGATCATCGTCCCCCTGAGAAGGAAACGGATTAGCCGCCCCCACCAGAGGGCGCTGCCTACCAAGGGAAGGTTCGTTGGGCCATTCTTTTAGGATTTTACCAAATGAAAGAAAAGGCAGTCGAGAAGGAGAGTACTAAGAAACAACCGGCTCAGACCCTTAGGCGGTGGAGTTGGCCGGGCCGGGGGGTGTCCGTCCGGACTCAACCGACGCCGGGATTGCCCGGAAGAAGCCAAGGACACCAGCCCGGCGGCCCACCAGAACGACCACAGGCGGAGCCAAGAGGTCCGCTAAATCGGCTCCCGCCAAAAAGAAGACAGCAGATAAAGACTTCTACAATTTATCTGAGGTGAGTGACTCGGAGCCCGAGCCAAGGCTAACGGCGTTGGCCAAGCCGGTTCAGAAGGAGGAAGCGGCCAACCAACCGGTGCAGATTCAGGCCGGCTGGTTCTGGGACCTTACGCAACCACTGTTCCAACTATTTGAGACTGTTGACGAAATTAGAAGGACAGTAGGACTGGATGTGCCAAAATCAAACAAACAGTTAGCTGAGATTAAAACTCAGGTAGCTCCTTTCATTCAAAGGACCACACAAAACTCTAAATGCGTCAAGGAAAGTACCAGCCTACAAACAACACGAGGCGGCCGACCTCTGCCCACTCTGGAAAGGCGATCGGGAGGGGAACAGCTAACCGTCGCCGCTCCAGGACTAAAAGTGGAGGTAGCACCCGTTCAACACGCGCCAACCCCACCGGTGGGGAACGGGCCAGCGGGAGCTCCCCTCCTCCACCACTTACAGCCTGCGGACCCCGCTTGTTTAGACTTGAGCAGCTTGACAACGAGCTGCAACGCCAATCCCTCACCACTGCTATGGAACCAGCAGCAGTGGACGCCAACCAGCCAGCCGGGGGGCCCACTGTGGCCGAGCCCACTCCCAACGACAAACTCACCGCAGGTACCGAACCCATACCCCTCGAGCCAACCGTCGTACGATCCAACGGGGGCCGTTTCGGACTGGAACCTACTAGGCCAAGACCCCTCAGAGCAATGCGCCCCTCGTCCTGCGAACGTATGAGAGGCTTGAGGATCACGGTCACCAGGGACGAGAGCGGGATCATCAGGCGAGTGGTAAATGACAACGGGCAAAACCTCTACGAGCATGTCCCAAACTAAACAGACCAGAGGACCCGGGAGGAGAGCATACTTCGGCGCATGGATGATAGTAGTGCGCAGGAAAATAAGGTAACTTTGCTGTGAACATGTTTTAGATAGACTGCAAAATTAACTTTCTCAAACTATCGCTAAGGCCAAAACAAAGACAATGAAGTGGCTAGTGCTGTTCGTATTAGCTATAATAGGGGGCATTAGGGGAGTGCATAACGACTCCAGCCCACCTGAAGGGCTAGCCCCTAACGCTGAAGTGATAGCTTTAGAACAATATGGAGTAGTGTTAAAACCAGGGAAGTTAATGTCCACCGCGGATATAACACACGTCCGACAAGGCTTCCTAATCACTATTCCAAGGAGGCGCTCCTTCAACAAAGCTACCTTTGGCCAAGTCTGTCACCGATATCTACAGGGAGGAGACGCCCTCGATCGGGCCTGCTACCATATCAGGTCGCTGGTCAATTGGATGGATCAGACGTCGCAAGCGCTTAAGGGTCGGTACCGGGAAGTTCTTAATGAAACCTTAAGTTCCCTAATAAAAAACACTCAACAAGACCTTCAAAATCAAGAGTCGGAATTAAATCCAGGTGGAAGGGTCAAGAGAATGAAGAAGTTGCCCACAATGCTGGACGATCCAGGGTGGCCGACCTTTCCTCTTCCAACCTCATGGAATCAAGGGCTGGCAGCTGATGTCAAATATAACAGGGAA
This sequence comes from Lepidonotus clava, assembly GCA_936440205.1. Classification (NCBI taxonomy): domain Eukaryota; kingdom Metazoa; phylum Annelida; class Polychaeta; order Phyllodocida; family Polynoidae; genus Lepidonotus; species Lepidonotus clava. The sequence goes on from OW387138.1 coordinate 17,233,390, forward strand.
TTGATTAAAGTATTGCAAGAATCTTCGGACCAAATGATCGAAGACTTGGCTCTGATGAATGAAAAACATGACGAGGCTGTGGAAAGGGTTAACCATGTCGTGATAGGCCTACTGGACAATCTAAGATCACTAAATAAGGCACACAACACGACTCGCCGAAGGATGAAACTCGTGCAACATAAGGTGGATTGGATGGAACTGTACCTGAATATGATACCGGTCGCTCTAGAAGACAAGCTAGGAGAGATGGTGTATCTTCAACTGATGGTAGAGCAAACTCGCGTGTTCAGGAAAGGTGTACAGCGCCTGACGCGGGGCCAGCTGACTATGGACTTGGTTCCCCGCCAATATATGGTCGGAGCGGTCCAGGAAGTTAACAGATATCTAAAGGGGATCCACCCCAGGTTCCATGTCGCGTTCACAAATCCTTCCTTCTATTACGAGAACAGTCAACCCTCGTTCAAATTCGATTACCGAGAGGGATGAGCTCCTCAAAGGGTAGTCGAAAACAGGCGGCAGTGGGCTCGCAAGGGTCCGGGGACACGTTAAACTTTTGATATAGTGCAGGGGAGAGAACCACTGAAGGCCCCCGTGTCTAGCGAAGGATGAATTAACATCCTACTGTGGTACCGTCTAGTCGGCGTACATATCGGGCTGCTGGGTCACAAGGGGCACATACGACTAAAATTTAAATCCGATTCAGAGCTAATGGGTGCGGGGAAGGCCAATCCCATACGGCAGAATCAACTAAATTAAGGTCTATTAGGTGTGCACCCGCCAGTAAGTGGTATGTACGTGGTACGGGGCCGACAGACCCCACCTAGCTCCTGACAGCTCAGGAGTGAACAGGCAAGGCCAGTGAAAACGGTCAAAGTTCAGTGTGGGTTGGCAGATTCACCTGGATCAGACCGTCGGTGACCACCCAGGGTGACTTGGGACCGGTAATCGCTATCGACTGGGTCACTGGCCGGTCGTCTCTGCTCTGCTGGTAGGTCCAAGATCTTCCGGTAGCAGAGAGGGCTCAATGTACAGTCAGGCCATGGTAAAGCTAAATACTACATGTCCAATACCCTATTATTGGATATCGTGGGTTTAGTTGAGCCATGCTCTCTGTGATCAGAACAAGTTTGAAAAGAACCATCTGGGAAGCAGAGAGAGCCTTATGGCTGGAAAGGGTTCTAGCTCAGGCGCAATCCACTATGTCTCATGACATATGGGAAGGCCGAAGGAACCAAGTGGAAACCACTCAGGAATTAATAGTGTATGTAAGGGTGCCAGTGGTGGCTGACGAACATTTGTTCAGGGTCTACGAAGTACTAACTTTTCCTGTGCCAGTGACGGTTAAGGGGCGACTTAAGAAGGACGCTCTCCAAATTGTTAATCTACCCAAAAGTGTCGCCATGTCCATGTCCCGCCAGTATTACGTACCATTAGCTAGTGGCAGTTGGTCAGGTTGTTATGGACAGACCATCACGCTCTGTAAGGATCTACCCTATATGAAAAAGATTACAGACAACACCTGCACTGCTGCGCTACTGAGGCGCGACGACCTAGCGATCCAAGAAAAATGTGAGCTGGACTATCTACTGGAAGCAGATTTTGGAGAGATGGCAGTGTACCTAGACGACGGAGATATGCTAGTGGTCAGCGCCGACACCCGAGGCCAAATGATTTGCAGAAACCAGCCTGCGGTCGGAGTGAACATAGAAAATTACGCAAGGGTTCAGGTGGAATGCGACTGTGCATTCCAAACACAAGGAGCATGGATACCGTATAGCTTGCGAAATTGTGATCGGCACACCAGGATCACCACGGTTGTGTACCCACATAATGACCTGTTGGAAGCAGCAAGTCGTGTGAAGGGGTGGGACATGAATTTCACAACGTCCAAAAACGAACCCACTATGTTGGAATCAGACCCTATCCCTGAAACAATTAGGAAAGACCTGCTGGAAATCGAGGAAAGCCTGAAGGTCAAAATACCTGTAACCTCCTTGGCCAAACGAATACAAAAACACCGTAAAGACTTGGCCAAGGGCATCAAGAAAGCGACTGACCGTTACGAGGTAGAGAAACATGCCCCGTGGTTCTCTATAGGTAACTTCGGAGGTGGTTTTGGTCTCCTCACCATCTTCTGCATAGTGGTTGCTGTAACAATTATTGGATGTGTCCTCTGGAAATGCTGGCGGAACCATCAAGGTAAGGCTGCCCTAACCGGACTAACCATGACCTTACCTCGGGCCATGGCCTTGGAGACGGCGGACCCGGAGAAACTGTTGCACCATGAAAAGGCACTAACTGGGTGTCCAGACGCGACCGCCAACCCCACTGCAGTGGCAGTGCTGGCTATATTATTAGCAGTACTAGTCATCGCTATAGTGGTCCTCGTGTGGCGAAAGTGGAGAAATATTAGAAGAAAGACTGTGGATGGGTTGTACGTACAATTTGCCAATCCACATATGATAGAAACAATCTTCCTAGGCGAACTGGCTATGCCTTCAGACCACACTTATACGGAGGGCTATGTGCTCATTAGGGATCTACTGGTGACCCAGCTGTGTCTGAAGTATACTCTGACAGTAACCTGGGGGGCGCAGCTGATGGGAGCAGCGACTAGACCTGGACAACACCCATCTAAGGTGCCACTACCCGACACCCTGAGAGTGTCTAAAAAACTAGCCCGTCTGATGATGAGTAACTTAAAATACAATACCAGGGCCAGACTACTGAGATATTCCTCGGGGCTAGCCACTCCTGTACCCATGGGAGTACCTCGCCTCATCGACGCAGGCTGGTCCGATGTCGGAGCGGACTGGCCTCAACCGGTGTTGGGACATGGAACAATGCCTAACGCTCCTCCTAGATCGACCACGCCCACCTCAACAACGACCGGAACAGGATCTGCCCGAAAGACAATAAGGCCAGGGACATCCGAAATAGATCCAGGAACGGTTTATGAAGTTATCATATGACAATGTAACGAGTGTTAAAACCTGATCTAGTGCTGTACAGGTAAAATTGGTGAATTAATAACACAAAGGTACGAATACTAAAACTAAAATGTTACAGGAAGTTCGCTGGGCAATACCTGTTTGGGTAGGTAGGGTTCTGTTGACTAACCTGATCAATAAGGATTCACCAGTCAGGGAAACCTGGGTCGGGTAGGCTGGTCCAACCGTCTCTCTATGGACCCATGGGTTATCTAAATTTCTCTCAAGTCGAGTGTCCCATGCCCGGTAGCCTAGCTCAACACTCTCATTGTTATCGATTTGGCAACTCTTTTAAAGTAGGGAACCATTTGGAACCGATCCAAGTGTCGCGAAATTTTAGCATTTAAAAAGATACTCAAAATTCTGTATAAAACCTAAGAGCGCTCAACGGGACCAATGCTCCCAACGAGCGAAGTGAACTTCCCCAAGCAGGTACCATCTACACCTGACCCCTGTGCTGTTGTTACCGCTGGGATCGGGCTGCAGTACGGGAGTCACTTGGGGAACGCCACTGTCTATTCTTTAGCATGCTTACATATATAATCTTCTCAAAGATGAGGGGGCTGCACAAGCAGCAGGAGCCTGCCCACATGCCTGGTGTCAGTGGTGCCTGACAGGAGGCAGGACGTTGGGGTTACGCGTCACTGACGCTGCGAAGGGCACTGGGGTGGACGCCCGACCATGGCAGTCACTATGCCCCGGGTGGATTGGCTCCTGACAAGCGGTCTCTTCATCACAAAAAAAAAAAAAATCGACGAATAGAAAGGAAATTTACCTAAAAACTAATATATAAAGCAAACCAATATTTGTGTAACTAAGAGCTCTTCCTCAGGGAATTTTGGGCAAAATATAATAAGAAAACAGTATAATTAGTAACATTCTCAGGGGAGACGCTCTGTGACAGCACACGAGAGTACCTTATACGTGGCTCGTTTGCTCCTGGTATAGACACGCTGCAGCGGCAGGGATATGTGCAAATCCTGACAAGGCGTGCCATAGTTGGGAGCTATAGCGGAGGTCACAAGGAAATGTAGTTACGGGACAACGGCGAATTGGTGACATTCACAGGGTGCTCGGCTCTCTCTCACCATATTGCGACTCCATCAAACTGGACAAGCCATCCCTGGGGGGGGGGGAGAAGCTGTAGCGAAAACTCACAAGGCGGTGGAGCGAGGTGCTGTCCTTATTAATAGCCCCGTCGTCTTGGTTATGTGTAAATGACCACCGGATCACCGTATGTCTTAGGTCAAGGGATCCTGACTTTAACATAAAAATCAGGATCCAACGACAACTAGTATCAAGAAGAAAGAAAATAATGAACAACTGCCCATAATTCAAGACTAAGTTATTTAGACCACTTTTAGACCAGTTTTAATCGGGACAGAGACAAAACGGCAAGAAGTCAAGTTTCGACCCGGGTAAAAATTAGAAATAATTAAAATTAATAAAGGAAATGAGCGGCTTCAGAGCTGACCGCCGTCGAGAAAAAAAAAAATAAATAAATAAATGAATGAAAATTAGTCTTGACCGCCGTCGTGGCGCTAAAAGTATCCAGGTCTCCGCTCAACAGTTGAGCTGAAGAGGGGGGACATGGACTACTGATTCCCTGATGAACAAGCTACAATAAACTTGGTTGACACCCAGAGCTAATAAGTTTACCCGATCTATTAGAAAGGAGCTAAAAGTTCTAACTCTGTCTTTAGCACTACCTATCCCTGCCCTGCATGCGCATAGTTAGGATAAGCTGGGGGCGGAGTCGTTTCAGGAGTAGTCTTGACTCTCCACAGGAAAAACGGGCATAGACCTGAACAAGAAAACGGGTTTAACCTTGTACTGTACTTCGGTAAAGGCCCGACTTACTAGGTGCTGTCTGGAAGTGAGTGATCTAAGGAGATGCATTTACACATCTCTATAATTTAAAGGGGGTGTAGGCTGCATATTAAAAAAAAAAAAATATATGCAGTCTGCTCCCAATTATAACAATGGGAAACTCGGTGCTGCCCATTCTGGTCCTATGAGTGGGAAGGTACCGACAAACCACGTGTAACTAATGAGGACCGGGAATCAGATCAGAAATGAACCTGAATCTGAGACCCGATCCTCTGGTGATAACTAATGAGGAACGAATAATCTCAACCTCCTTTGTACAGTTAGTACTTAATGTCCTTTAATGACATTTATACCTCACGGAATGAAAACGCTACCCCCACCGCTTGTCATGTTGGTTTTTCCCATGTGATGTAGAGTATAGGGTAGACAGTGAGATGTTACTGTTAACATAGGTATAATATCTATTCAGTGAACCGTTTGGAGTTAGTGGCGCACCCGTTTGCATTGTCAGAAGGGCGCCACTACCCAATATAAAGTGGAACTCGGTCTTCAAACCCCAGGCTGAATGTAGGGGGTGAACGCCGAGCTACCACCTGTAACTAGCAAAGAGAGAAGGGATTTTGTCGTAACATAATCATTCAATAAGAACAAACTGTGGTTTTAAAGCGGATGCTTCACAAGATGGAGTCAAATATGTTAGAACAGTTGTCACCCTTGAAGGGGGTGTTAACTTGTTTACGAATAAATCCTTGGAGTGTATTGGGTAATTATTCTACCACACTGTACAGAAAGAGTGTTATCAAGAGTATTGACTCTTGTAAAAAAAAAGTGACCTCTTAAGGTAAACCACCAGGGATCCAATTCCTATCATTATTCTAATCTCCCCATGAGGTCGGTTAGGGAATCTGAGCGGGACAGTTTTGCATCACATCTCGGGCACTCATGGAGCCTTTGCAGATGGATGTTCTTGTAACGGCTCAGCCCCGACCTGTGGGCATAGGCTTCCACACATTCATCGCAAAAATATCACTGTCTGAGATGTTTGGCAATCTCAGGCACTGATAAGCGTGGCTTCTGTGTTCAATGGAACGGCGCCTACTAAGGCCTGATCTATGAACGTACGAACTCCCGCAGTGTTCACACAAGTATCTCTGCTTGGGACGCTTGGTAATCTTTGTGGTGCTGGTGCCTTTCTAGCTCTTAATAAGGATACCATTCCTTCTTTCACAGTGACACATACAGAATCTTCATCTGGGAATTCATTCAGTGTCTTAGAGACTTCATCTCGGTCTCCTCACAGTAGTATTTTTTCCTCTTCGAGACGACTCTGTACAATAATACTCACTCTAAAACTTATTCTAACACAATGACACTGACGCAGTCTTGATGTTGGACTAAAACATGGGATGGGTATCTGTGGCCTTCGCCACTACATCTCAAACTTACCATGGGAGTCGCCAACAACTCGTTGGACGGCTCCACCTATGGTGTCGCCTCAAGTGGCCGACACGTCAATATTTCCTGTACCCGGTAAGGGGAACTACTCATCAAAGAATTCTGTCACAGCCAATCTAATGCTGGGAAGTCTGGACCAAAACACTTGGTCACCTACTGTCACCTAAACTTACCAGGGTGAACACCCTAGGAAGCACTGGTTACCTAGGACACACCATGTGAATTGTTTCCAATGTAGACATTTACACTAATGCCCTGTACGTATAACGACTAAACAAAGAATCCTGTTACAGCAAATCTAGTGTTGTACAACTCAGACCGGAATCTCTGGCCACCCGTACCTGATTCTCATGTGCAGTGTCAGTCCCCAAACAGTTAATAGTATCAAATAATAACAATACGATGCAAATTACCCACACTCCAAAAAGCCTACTTAGATCGGCAATGTCAACAAACCGCTAGTCAGAAAACCCCCTATTATCGCCCAACCACGCGCGAGGTAAAATGCTTGATCATATTAGCCTAAACAATCCGCCCACTAAAACTATATAGCCTGACGCTTTTCAGTGCCAACCGTGTCACATTGCTTCATTCACATCACCCTAACATACCGCAGGACCTGGAAAAGATAATAAGTTTAGTACGCAAGATCCTGACTCTCGGCCCGCGTCCACCATCTTGGAACCAAAAAGTAAACACTAGGTGGCCACCCACGCTACCCATTACTAAAATCACCAGCAAAACACAGTTTCTGGTTCCGGGAGTGACATCAGCTTCCGGAATACAACCACGTGAAGGCGAGCCGAGAACCACCAAAAGGAATTTGGCCAACAATCTCCTTAAATCTACGATTAGTAGCCTACCTAACGTGCCAAGAACTGTAGAAGGGAGGCGGAACTTACCCGATCTCGGAGCGGTGGTTAGGAGGGCGGCTCCACGAGAAGGGCGAAGGCCCGGCAACGAGCGGCGTAGACAACGGGTCCCGTGGCAACAGTCTATGTTTCTGCGGCTCCTGGTGAACATCTGGCCAAAGGCCTCCGGAGAAAAGAAACACTGTCTGGGGTATCCTGGATAAATACATCTTAGTGGACTAGGTGCTGATCGGGAATTGAATCACTGGAATCACAGGGTAGAAATCACTTAAAAAAAAAATTATTATATACATGAATGCCGGTGGTTTACTGCGGGGCCAGCGGTAGGCGGGCGACAAAACGGCCAAGGGCCCGGGCCCAACGACGCACTATCCGTGGGGACGGCGAGTAGCCGTCCTCCAACTCTCCAAAATTGTTCACTGTTAGTGTCCCATCCGCCACAGTCTTTACTAAATGGAGTGCTCGTCCGGTGTTCACCGTGGGTACCCCAAACCAATCGTTGCACCTCTTCACCTCCCGGCTGACCTTGGTGATAAGACGATTGACCCATTTTTGCAGCGACTCGTCGCTGTCAGTTAACGGCCACCTTCCAGCGTCAAACCCTGAAGGGGTTGCGATGACGAGGGTGGCCGGTAACGGGTGGGAGTGTAGGTTGTAGAACGCCCTATTTAAAGTTTCAGCATAAAACTTTGCCGCTGCCTCCGACTTGGTAAAAAGAGGGAGATACAAACCGAGCTTCCGGTCCCAGGTGAGGACATCAAGGATGTTGCACACCACGATAAGAATGTCATCGGGGAAAATAACATGATGGGCAAAGGCGTGTCCGGATAGTTCCGCTGTTGTGGCGTTTTTCCAAGGAAAAATCACAACTGTGTGGTCCGAGTCCCCTAGCAACAGGTCCGGGTATCCCTCGACTCCCGCCTCTCTGTCCGAGCAGAAGATTGCAACTCTGACCATCGTGGTTGGGTGAAAAGATCAAAGATTAGATGTGACAAAAAGAATCTACGTCCGCCTCTTGTAAAATAACCACCGGCACTGATTAAAATGACGTCAAAACGAGGCTAATTTGGGAAACCCCTTTTTGATCCAAAAGATCCAAATTCTGAAATCGGCTAGCATGATCAATCCATCGTATAATTTCTTATAAAATCTGTGCTAAACTAAAGTTTAGGTCCCCAACCAACATAATCAAGCGACAGAATTAATTCATATCGGCCCAAAATATCAGGTCGAACCATCAAACTTGCAAATTTGTTCGAAACAGAAATTTGTCATCCGGGCGCTTCGCGCCTGGAGGATCCAAATCGAGGTCAAACCTTGGAAGGGAACTCTAGTCAAGCGTCCCGCTAAGTACACATGTACTAAGCATGACTGGTGGGCGCGCGACGCGGATGGTAATATTTACTAGACCTAACTGCATAATGTTGCTAGATCAGATGCAGGGACCTTGTAATTATTGTAAATAATGTTATTATGATTGAAGTTTGGTTGAAATTTGACACGCATTGTATCATGGAAGTCGTTCGTTCAAAATGTCCGAATTCTCTGTATTGACTTATGTTGTGTTAATTTGTTCTGAAATTGGATTTGATGTACACTTGTTACTCTTAGAAGTTTAAGACAACCCTACACTGTATATATGTTGAGTTCTGTCGACTTGTGTTACAAATTACAAATGTCAGAATCTGTACATGTATGTACTAAGGAAAAACCCAACTCTATCACTTTAAGCACGAGTGTCATAATACTTCATCCTCTAAAATTGACTTTGTCATTTTGTAACCATGATTATGTCATCATTTACGTTGTTATCCAAATAATCATGTTATCAATTTTTAACACTTACCTTGTCATTTTATGAACGGGTTCTGCTAACCTTGAGCTTCAAGATGTGGAAATCAACTCAATGAATAATTTCACTGTGAATTTGTGTTGAAACCGGATCTACAAATCTATTGATACTGTGTTGAATGTACCACGAGAGTCAAGCCCACCCACCATGGTATAACAAATATATCCAATCATCAAAATTGGGAGTTCATTATATTCATTTGGTTTGAGCTATGTCGTCCACCTCCTTAAACTCAAACACCTGACCGCCGTCGAATGTACTAATAGCTTAGCACTTTTAATATATTCTCGTGTTATATAATCCATCAGGGATCAGGCTTAGCAAGTCTACTTCTAGTCTACTTCTAGGAGAAATATCTTACGCTCCTAGCGCCACCTGTTAACCAGTATAAAAGGCGCTGCAAGGTAGGGAGCGAGCAGTTAGTTGGTTAGAAGTTAGTAGTCACTAGGTTTAGTGGGAACATCAGCTAAGTAAGTTTAGCCAAGGAGTTATACCTGGAGTAAGTACATCGGCTCCCGTGTAACAGACTGGAGTTTACCAATATCAACTACCTCGGACATAGGATTGTGATAGAACTGAGTACTAGAATGGTCTAGAAGGTGTTGGAGCAACTCGTGTTCTAAATGTGGTTGATTGCTGATAGGAGATGGGAGGTGGATTGATGAAGACTTATACATGGTGGCTTTGACTCGGGATGAGATGTTTATTGAATAAAAAACCTTTCATATTAAGAAGCTCCCTCATCGTTCATTTCTTTTGAACTGTTGGGAAGTGGACGGACAAACTTTAAAAGCAGTCTGAATTACTCAGGCATTCTGGGTAAACGACTCATGAAGACTTGGATATACACGAACATTACGCAGTCTTAAATCAAACATTAACAATAGTTCAACATTGTATAAATCTACACTCTGTGAAACTTAAACTGAATGAATACAATTCAAGTTAAAAAAAGAAAACCTTGCCAAATCTTGCCAGATTGACATACCTGAGTGAACTCAGCATTAATCAGAACACGTACGTTTCATCCGCTCAGAATATTGATTGAAAATCAGTTTCTATTTTGGTCAATACAGTCATTCATTTCTAATATGATTGATCAGACGCTGACTTTTGGAAGGATAATAGATGGCTACAGTTTGTATAGAAATCATATTTTATCAAAGGATCTAAATTTGGAAAAACAGCTCAGGTAGCTTTAAATAACCTCTTGTCCAATGATAAATCACCAATATCTAACATTAAAGCCCCATACCCAATAGGCGATTTTACTGGTGATGGGTGTGGGACTAGTGGCAGAATTGCCAGTAAAATTGTCACCAATTCAGATCACCTGTCAGTACGTAATATTGAAATGTACATGTTTGATATGAGTCGGCACTAAAAACTGGCTGACTCTTCTAGTAGAGTCGGCCGATTTTAGCAACAGTATCAAAATCGCCTAGTGGGTATGCGGCTTAAGTGGACAAGCAAGACCACAGGTCGTGCTTATGCTCTCAGCTGGACTGAATAGGTTGTGCGCACATATTCCAAAATTTAGAGTCCTCCTTTTCAAGCAAATTCAAGCATTTTACCCCAGTGACACTCTACATAAAGCTCTTAAAAGTATTTCAACCCTTGCATTGAAGTTCGCTTTATGAAAAATTAACAGTTTCCCTTGTGGGAAGGGGTGGTGTACAGAAATGAGCAGCTTGCTTTGTGTTTTACCCTCTCATTAGTGATTATTCTTGTCATTTTCTCGCTCTTTTCAAGAGCCTAAAAGCTGTGCTGAATGACAGCAATGAAACTGTGAGGAAAAAAGTCACATGAGCTGGCGATTATGCACAGCAAGTCTTTTTAACACAGTCCATTTTGCCATAGGTTTGATTGCAATGGTGATGAACTTATGCTCTTGATTGTTTACAAAGATATTATCAGAAAAAAAGTATGTCAGAAAAATAAGCATATTACCTGAAAGCTTTTTGTGAACTAAGCATTTTGGTGAAAAGCTCTATATCAAAGTGGAGATATCAAAATAAGTAGGTGTCATCTTGTGCGCAATCTCAGATGCATTAGATATTGCATCATGTGCCACTGCAAACTGTATTGCAAATGTTTTATTGTGACAGTGTGCTGTCATGCTGTGTTGCACAGGCTTCATAGAAATGGCTCATCAAACAGTTTTTATCTGAGAATGATTGGCCAAATATGGTATCCATCAATTGTTTTCAGTCAGTCGACCGATGAAAATAACGAGCTGATTTATAACATTTGCTCAAGGTCAGTTCTCAGAAGCAGCGTGCCGAAGGCGAGGCAATTAACCGGAATCACGCATTGACAGTGATGTTTGGACTTTTGACACTAACCAAATCCAAATTGCAATGAAACTATTTTGAGTTCTTCAGAGACATTAGAGGAACTACCAATCTACAAGGCAAAATGAACTAATGTAAAAGGTATTTTGTATTAAAGTAGGTATTGCTTTAGATGTTCCTCCAATTCAGAGATGATTAGCTATATGTTTTTTGCTGTGACTATAGGTCTGCTGACCAAGAAAGAACTTAAAATGAGTTATGCCCTATAATAAAAGCTGATATATACTGCAATTATGACCTCAAACTAATGCGATTGTTGTTTCCCTTTAGAGGCGTGCCAGACTTCCGCGGATCCGCGGAATTCCGCGGTTTTTGAAATATTTTAGGTCATTTTTGAGATTCGTCCAAATCCGAGGAGAAAATATTTTTTCTATAGGGGGGACCCTGTTAGATTTTGATGGGAAAATGGGAAATTTTGTCAATTTTCTTGTGTGATTTCTTGTTGTATTTCAACAGGAATAAGGCATTATAAGCTATTTGCCTATTTTCGATAACATAATAGACTTATTTCTTCTTTGAAAATGAGGTTTTGATGCATTTTAATTGAATTTCATGATTTTCCGCGGAAATGATAGTCAGGGACTGGCATGCCTGCTTTATCAAAGTTAATTTCAAAATGTTTACTCCTGATGAGCGTCTCTATCCAGTGTCTGTATTTTTTAAAAAAAAATTTAAGCACATCCCCCTGAACAATAGGTTCTCATATTACAGACTCTGTATTTCACCAGATTAAAACCAACAAAAAATGCACTTGAGGATAAATACCGAAGGTTACTTAAGTGGAATTGTATTGAGTTTGGTCCTAATAAGTGCTACATCTTAAATTAGGTGTGTGTGTGTGGGGGGGGGGGGTGAATTTGCAGTGTTGAACAAGGTAAACTTATAAGGTATAACAGTTGACCGCTAAAACACTATTGAAGGATTGTTGGGGTGAAGAATCTTCATCCATATTGTCTTGAGTATTTTTCACATTGGTGGTAACATTTAGTTTCTATATCATAATGAATATTATAACCTTTGAAGTCCCGTCCATTGCTTCCTCTAGAATGCGATATTAGAACATCTGAACACAGGAATGAAAAAGCTATTAACTTTGTTCCCATTTTCCATTTCAAAACTTAACAGAGATGACACTTTTGGGATTTGACAATAATGAGATAATTCTTAAATTCTAGGTTATCATCAATTTCTAAAAGACAGATTTTGTGAAAAGGTTAGTTATGATAAAGCATAAAGCCTGAAATTTCTGATTCTTGGTGAGTAAAAATGGATAAATCTAAGTTCCCATTCATTCAGAATGAATAAATACACATTCAGATCAATGCATGATTATACCTGGACAGCCAATATTTCATTTCAATTACAGATATAATATAAAACAAAGTAAATGCAATCTAACATTTACCTGTTATATCCAACTCTATATACCATGTCTAGACCCACTAAACAAGGCACATAGACAATTTGAACCCAGAGCACGCGGAAGGCTAATGAGTCTCCTATTAAAGGCACGATCAGGTTACACGCACCGTTAAAACCCTGGGGTAATGAGGAAGTCAGACCTTTACTGCTGACTGTTGGGATAAGGTCTTTTGGAGTTCCGGACAAGTGCAGAAGTGCATACAATTTTTAATTCATTGAGGTCATTTTCAGATTTATCCAAATCTGTGCACAATATGTTGTCCCTAGGGTGTTAGAGTTCTTTGGGGTTGCTTAGATATTCTCTAATTAAAAATTGATTTTGTAATCAGAAATGAACAAAAAAAACTACCACTTTTCAGAATATTCTCCTTCTATCAAAATTGGTCTTTTTAGGTTGTTAGGTTAGTTGAAGCCTATTACCTTCAGTATTTATATCTTTTTAAAAAAAAAAATCTGAAATATCTCCTAAATCAAATTTGATGTAAACAACTGGTCACACACACAGTGCCATGTTCAGTAGTTTAAGAACTTTGTCTTTTAGTTTGTTGTTAGACTTAAATTGTGGAGAGGCTACAATAAAGTTGCATAACCATGATCTAAGACAATCAGTCCCTACTTCAACACTCTTGGTCTACCACTGGCATCTAGAAGGAGGCGGTCTTCTTTGGATGAGTGAAAGTTTGGTCAGTACTAGGGGCACTGTAGTGCCTACATGGACCTACCACAGCCTAAAGGGCCATACCCACTAGGCGATTTTGACTAAGTCGACCGACTGATTGTTGCTAAAATCGGTCAATTATACCCCAATAATCAGTCGATTTTAGCACCGACTCAGATCAAACTTGCACATTCCAATATACTATACTTACAGGCGACCCTTAGAATCGGCCAATTCTCCCAGTTCCCTGTCGCCCATCGCCGGTAAAATCACCTAGTTGGTACGGGGCTTAAGCCCCTCCCCAAACTGAGTGTGACAGCAGGACTTGTTGTGGTGGCTGGTCAGGGCTCAGCCATGCAACCTATTAGCAGCAGGAGAAGTGTGTAGAGGGGAGAGTGCCAAGTAGTGGTCAGTCACAGGGCCATAGATCAGTATCAGCTCTGAAGGTCCTAGTGTAGAGTGTCAGTGTGCTTAAGTACAGCCATTAATACAGTTGGCTCATGCATGAGCAAAACATTAATATTTTGTTTTTAAATATTTCTAATTCAGATTCTTAGATCTGCTGTTCATGTTAGAAGTTTGAGGGGTATGATAAAATGTTAATATATTCATAAATGATATTCATATTATTGAATATCCATAAACAATCCCATTAATGCAATTAGCATTTTTGCTTTTAGATAGTTTCATGAAGGTGGTGTGTCACAATCTATTGCAATTCTTTTAAATATATTAACCTCACTGCCTTCACATTTGACCCTGGTTTTAGCTGAATGAATATTTTATTGCCCAGGTTAGTATTCTTAATGCTTTATAAACTTTGACCATCTGAATGTATCAACAGAATATCCCTTGGAGATAATCATATGAAGAGATAAAAACCTACATCATAAGATCAAGTATGTAGTAATGGCATTAACTCATAACAAAAAAAGGCTTGATAAGGACCAAAGTACTTAGGTATCTATAATCACATCTTTCAGCTGTGCAATGTAAACTTGTCCTTAAACCGAACACTGAGGTAAAGGTGCTGACTAAGCGCTCGCCGCCACAGCCGTGAATGTCAGAGTTGATTGGACATTTTCCCCTACCAAACACAGATGGTCTCATTTACCGAAAAAATAAACTGCCTTTGGTTGTACTTTCAAATTTAAGATTGGCACTTTGCTTTGAAAAGGTTGATTTCCTGTTTTATTTGTCACCAAATTTGATGTGCCCAATAGACAAATAGTAGACTCAAAGAAAAAAGTGCCATGATAATGATGTATCGTGACACTGTCATCGAGGGAATACCTCAAGGTGGTAATTAGATTGATTGTTCTTTCTTTTTTTCAAGCAGACCTCTTAAACATTAGGTGAAGTTGTTGACTGTTTCTCCACTGCAGTTTCATGGCTTAAATCCTTGAATTCAGGAAAACACTTACTGTTAACCATTTACATTAAAAGATACAAGTCATACAAAGCTGCAAGAAAACAGTTTGATCTCATGTGTTTTGATAACAGGTAATAATAATGATTTTGTGCAGGCACATTGTATGTGGGATTAAACATTTGAAAAGCAGCAATAGCTACTTACAGTTGAGCTGACTATGTAGTTGTTTGTAGATAGAAGCACAAAAGAGCCCTCTGTATAGAGTAAGGCCCATCAGCATCCTGCTTGCAGAGCTAAGTCTGTTCATTGTAAACGTGACCTGGCAATCATCCGTGGTCTCCTTTTTCACGAGCCAACAACAGCAGCACGTGGGAGGCTACCGTAATGTATTTGTTCTATCTACCATGCAAGAAATATGTCTGGAGCAATGTAAAGTC
Source organism: Lepidonotus clava (assembly GCA_936440205.1). Classification (NCBI taxonomy): domain Eukaryota; kingdom Metazoa; phylum Annelida; class Polychaeta; order Phyllodocida; family Polynoidae; genus Lepidonotus; species Lepidonotus clava. The sequence goes on from OW387138.1 coordinate 17,248,632, forward strand.
TTCAGGCATCTGAGCAACATTGCTTAGTGTAGGCAATTAAATGTTGCAGCATGCGAATAAGCCATGTGAAGAATTGCAAGGATAAACACCTCATTTGAACTAGACTTTACCATATTGAAATACCAAGTTAGTTATTATGGGATTTCAAGGAAGTATTTAAGTCAGCAGGCTTTCATTTATGTATATTACAAATTCTGAAACAGGAGTTTTATATTTTTCCTTTTTTCTTTCCTTTTTTCCCCCTAATGTAATATAATTGTTTATGTATACACCAAAACATCAAAAGCCAGCATGCATTGACTCCTAACAATAGGAAATGTTGAGAGTGAACGTACTGTGTGCCTGTAAACATCATGTATGTTAGCAATTACATGCTTGGAAAACACTAAAAAAACATATAAAGGACTTTGCTAGATAGGTTTGCCTCGTCAAAATGCCAGAGGCAGTGGTATCAAATATGAAAGTGAGTAGTATATATAAAGAGACTTTTGCCCCTGGCTGTGGTTAAATGCTCGCCAGGATCAGATATCCTCACACCAAACAGCATCTGATATTTCTGAAATGAATCAAATTTGTACTGAGTGATCTCACATTCAGATAGCAGTAATAATAATCAAAGTGACATTCATTCCTTTGGTATACTTGAAGATTTTAGTGAATTAAACCCTAGAATTTGATATATTGGACCATATTTTGTAACTGATTAGACTAGTCCCACATTTTATGACAAGTTTATCATTTAACTGCTTCCATCAACCACAAAAATGTAGCGTTGCCCTCGCAAAATAACCCGAAAAGGGGTTTGTAATGTAAATATTAATTTTAACAGAAGGAAGCACTGACCCTGAGATGCTGTCATATAACACCTAATTAGCCTCACTATTTACAAAAAAGGCCCCTGGAGCTCAGATATCAGGGACTATATGAGTCTTTTCGAACTCAGACTAAATACAGGTACAACAAGTTATCATAATGAGCCTGGTTGACCTGTCTCTGCACTAAACACATGCTGTCCACCCTTAATCAAAGCTCAGGTAAACCTGATCCTGTAAAGGTTTAACTCACCTGTTGATCATAAATGAGACTTGATTGATAAGTTAGATAACCATCAGTGTTCTCAACTCCAGTGGCAGACCCAGGATTTTGAATAGAGAAGTACAATTATAATTATTGAAGGCTATCCTGTGTCTGCTGCTGGTATATGATTATATGAAACCTCTGCTACCTGATGTCAATTGAAAAAGTAGTGTGATTAAAATTTAAACATGATTAATTTGGGAGCAGCACAGTCATTTTAATTCATTACCATAGAGGGTTGAAAGAAACTTAAGATGTTTCAAGACGCCCTTTTAGGAAAAGAATTGAGAAACAATATACATGTTTGGGTTGAAAAAAACTTAAGATGTTTCAAGACTTTTTATAGAAAGTCTTGAAACATCTTTTTCTTTCAGAAATGGACCAGCCTATCTTTAATGCAGCTGTTTTTCAAAGCTTACTTTTGCTTCATTTTGCCATAATTATATCGATCCTATATCTAATACAATTGGCCTAAAATTGCTTTTGGCAAGGTTTCGAATGCAAATTCCAGAATTTGCAGGGATCCTGTACGTGTTATGACTAGTTCATAGTGTCCAAACTCATTTAGCAATAATCACTCTATGAAGTGTCATTCATAAGTGATAGAAGTGCTGCCTGCCACCCCAACCCAACATCTGTCATTATGTGTCATTGAGCAGCAATGTGACACACACCTGTGTCCCATCTTGTCTGTGTTAAGCAACATTTCCACTTTGACAACCATCACCATTCGCTGGGTGACTAGTGTTAACCCTTTCCAACCATGGCAACTATTGCTGCCAGTAATCACTAGTCTCCCGCGATAGAAAGGGTTAATACCAATCGTCCACTGATTAGAACCAGGGCCCATATCTTCGTAACTGTTTTTTTTTTTTTTTTTTTTTTTGTGATAAGGCTAATCATGTGAATTTTGACTAAGGTTTCATTCATATTTATTCTGTCTGTAAGTCAAAGTAACTACACCTAACAATCCCTTATAAATGTTATTTTGAAATAAAATCACTATTTTTGGGACCAGACAATATGAAACACTAATCAAATTTCAGCTGATTAGCCTAATCATAAAAATTAGTTACGAAGATTTGGGCCAAGTTGCTAGAGCTAGTTGGCTAAGTGGGAATGCAGCTTTAGGAGCTACCATATCTGAATTGCACTATATTGTTCCTAGAATCTTTCTCTGTGTCCTGAGGTACTTTTTGGCAGTTAAACCACATATTTATGAAAGCAACTCCTTATGCAATTGAGAAAATTTAGTGAATGATATTTAGTTGTGAATTGATACTGTAGGCCTAATTTAGATTTGTTTTATTTCTTCTGAAGTCAAGTTTCTACCAGAATATTTCCAAGGTAATATATAATATGATAATGTGATTGGATGTGGATGTGGGTGTAGAGTACTTCACTATGTTTCCACATTTCTTACCTGATAAGGCTCATAATGTGTGTAATGATTTACATCTACTGACCATACTTATTTTCTATGCTGACCAACCTTGCAAGTTGACCACAGGTTTCAGTAACACGTGTTAGTATGTTGACCCAATGACTGTACTTTAAGCGCAAACCCCTACACACTAGTCCAAACACCTGGGACAGGTTCGGCCAGATCTGGCTGATCAGTTGAGGATTACCCGAGCAGATATGTCAGATTGGCTCTCTATCCTCATTGATTGGGCTTTATTATAGGTGTACCATCAGAGGCTGATTGGATGGATGAGGTTCAGAACCCATGTTATTGAACCGTCAGCATGTCAAAGCTTACATATATCCAACCTCAAACCCTCAACCCAGTCTGCTAAGAGTCACTTTACTCAGTGACTTTGTGGAATTTCTGTTCTAAAATGGCATATCCCCTACCCACTTGGCTAATACAAACATTGAAATTGGTCTGCAGGATAGTCAGCTGACTATTTACATGCTGATTGACATCCTCGCAGGCCAAAGTAAACTTTGCGATAGTGGATAGAGGAATATTAGAATCAGCACTTAAATATCAATTCTGCTCAATACTTCTGTTCAGTCAACCATCGAGCCAACTATTTGTTTGCTGATATCTCGACTGACTTGGTGAAATTCACTTTGCGGGTTTGCCCCTGTCAGTCGTTATTTTGTTCTCTACGTGCACATCTTATATCTTGCTTGTCTCCTATAACTTATAAGAAACTGTTTTAGCCTCAACTGTTTGTTGGTGTTTTGCTCCCAATTTTAACCAAAATATTTGGATCTACAACCAGTGACAAACACTCATTTTCTGATATAACTGCTACCTTACTTCTTTTTTCCTTGTAGTTTTTATATTTGTATGTGTAAAACATGATTACTTTCTAAGTAGAGTGATTTAATCCAAGCCTGATTCTTCATAAATAATATGTCCAGATCGAACCAAACCTAGGTCCTCCAGAACAGTCACAGCACTAGACATACAAAAAAAACTCATAAGCTAAAATGTTGTTAGTGCATCTGAGGACATGGCTTTATTTAATAGGGAGGTGTCAGCAGGTGATAATAGAGCTAGTTAGAACACAGAGCATCAAGGAAACCCTACTTGTAACAACATACAGAATGTTTTCCATCTTTGTCTGACTTTGTTGGGTATAGATTTAGAAATAGCGACTACAGTAACTAGCATCTTTTCAGACAACCAACCCTGGAAGGAAATAAGCAAAAGGCCTTATGCATGCGTAGTCACGTAATCACTTTTCAGCAATCACCATGAGGTCACCATTACTTGGTTATTCACAGAGTCTGTATAAACTGTAAAAGAAGAGCATTGCATATCATAAATCCTATATAAAATGGAGTTCGTTTGATATAGATTTGCCATAAAACTGTGTGGCAGGTAAGCATACATTGTAAACAGTGATACTTGCCCAGCACATCTCATAAACATGTGACGTCATCCGCTGAATGTCTATATATCAACAACTTTACATTTCATTTTCCATGCAATTGCAAGTTGCTTTTTAGCATATCAGTTATCCAATTTTCAATTTCCTGCAATATTAGTTTGTAATAGGAAAAGGTTTGAGAAACAATATACATGTTTGTTTTACCATGTGTGCCTCCATTCAGTTATTGCCTTCCATTTAGGTTGAAGTCCAAAAGTCCACTTAGTAGATGAGTTTAAGGTCTGCTCCTCCAGACTATACTTCACCCTGTTCCCCCAACAGGTTCATCAAAGGCCAGGTGCTTGATGCCCTTTCTATGGACATTGCACATACAAGATTTCTTGCCACTTTTCAAAAGGAGTAGGGTAGTGATCCAAGTGGTGGGTCTCTCCTAGATTATCTCATCAATATGATCACCCAAAGCTGAAAAGCATTACCTTGTGCAGTCTGGAAAGAGCCCTAACAGAATTGGCCAGATGTTAAACTATGCAAACAAACCTCCAGACTGCCCAGTTAAATCGGTGGTCCTTTGAGCATGGAATTCTTATTTTTGTTAAATAACGTCTATACATTTTGAAGCTCCCAATGTAACTATAGCTCTGACCTGCAGCTGCATTTTATGTACCCTAGGCTTGATTATTTTTTAATTATCTTGGCCTTTGTTGTTTTGAAGCCATCAAGGCTGATCAGATTCTTCACCTTGTGCTACTATTTGATTTAGGCTCATTTACCTGGTTTTGATTTAGGCCTTGGACTCTTTAGGCAGTGATTCATTAGCACAGATAATTACAGGCTCAGCCTATTCCGGCTAATCAGTTATTAATGACCGTCTGCCCGCGTAGGCTGACGAGTCTTTTCACAAAAATGAGAGCGGTTCTATTTAGGCTAATTCACACACTGATCAAGCAAGAAAGCTGATCATCCAGACCAAACTGACCAGATCCTCTGCATTCAGCTGTGGCTAGGCTATAGATCTGGGACACAAGAAACAACTCCAAAACCTTAACATCTTCTGTCACCTCCTATTAGTTCATCTTTTCCTAAGTTCTTGTAATTTCAACAAAATGCAAATCTAGTGGCACATTCAAAGTGGGATGACAATATGTGTCCTGTTAATGTACAACACTAACATTCATAATATCTAGCCAAAACTCTTACCTATTGCTATGTCAGAATAAAAGTAACACAAAATGAGCTGTTTCTTGCTGGCCAGATCTATAGGATTCTGACTAATCAGTAAACTAAATACCTCTGTGGACTTGCAACAAGTATTTTGCAGACTCATAAAATTCTTTCTAAGATGCTCATCAGGTTTACCAAAGTAAGTTAGTTAGAAACTTCAAGTTTTGCTATGCCAGCATTGCAGTTAATGAATTAATGATTTCAACAATGACCTCTTTTTGATCTTAATAGAGGCTTGCATAGCAGTGGTGGTGGGGGGGGATGAACTGAAAAAGCTTATGAGTTGCAATGGTTCAACGTCTTATAAGGTCTTTTTCTTAGGCAAAGGGCTCTTGTGGCAATTTGAGGCCTTAATGAGGCCTTTTGCCAGCAATGTGAGTCTGTGGGAATCCTGCACCATAGTTAGGAGTGAGGAGTTTTTCCCAATCTGGATGAACATAAGTACATTTGTGTATGTCTTTTTGGTCCGTTGGAAACATGTTTAGTACGGGTGTTAGTGAGGCTAAGGATAGACAGGGAATGTTATATGGCAAATTTGTGGATTTTCCGATTCTTAAGATTCAGCCAAGTGCACTTTTTGGGGGAAAATATTTCAATTTTTTCAGAATCCTCTCGCATCGTTATATTTTCAAACTTGAACACTTGGAGAGCAGAACAAATCATCAAAACCATGACAGGGAAAATTTTCTACAGGATAGGGAAAACTCAGAATACAGGTGTGACTGTGAGTGAGGCTAAGGATGTTATTCCCAGTCTCCGCGAACGTAAGTACGTCAGTGTGTGTCTTTGTAGTGGGTCTCGGCTGGCAGGCACATTACCCATCGTGTTAGTCATTAATGACCCCTGGCACAGGTTGTTGGCCTGATTTCTACACCAATAGTATCAGTCACACATGGGATTGGCTCAGAGTCAACCAAACTACACAGGGGATGGGGAGGTAGGAGGGAAAGGATAGGGAAATCTGTGCGGCTCGCGGCAAAAAAAAAAAATGGCGAAAAGAAATAGGTAACATGTAAAAAATGAAATAGGTATGGGATGAAAAGTAACAGGTAAAAAAGAAATAGGTATGGGATGAAAAGTAACAGGTAAAACAGAAATAGGTATGGGATGAAAAGTAACAGTTAAAAAAGAAATAGGTATGGGATGAAAAGTAACAGGTAAAAAAGAAATAGGTATGGGATGAAAAGTCACAGGTAAAAAGGAAATAGGTATGGGATGAAAAGTAACAGGTAAAAAAGAAATAGGTATGGGATGAAAAGTAAAAGGCAAAAAATGAAAAGTAACAGGTAAAAAAGAAATAGGTATCAGGTGAAAAGTAACAGGTAAAAATAGAAATAGGTATGAGATGAAAAGTGATAGGTATGGGATGAAAAGTAACAGGTAAAAAAGAAAGAGGTATGGGGTGAAAAGTAACAGGTAAAAAAGAAATAGGGATGGGATGAAAAGTAACAGGTAAAAACCAACCTGGATTCATGCATGGCCATATGAACCATTGCAACTGGTCTTATGCCATATGGACATTTTTCTTTGTCAGGTAATTTCGATTGTTATCTTTGGGTGAATGACATTCAGGTATTCAATTTACCTGTGTTTTTAACTTGTACTTATTGGTTATAAAGCCAACATGACTTCTTATGATAAGCATGTTATTTACCATATGGTCTCTGTTTCGTAAACATTATTTTGTGTCCCAGGGATACTAGGTTCAAGTCAATATTTCATATACTGGAGATAGGGAGAGCATGAAAAATGGTTTATTAGATAAGTCAGCCAATACAAGTGCCATTTCCGTTTGTTGATCAAGTAACCAATTTGGTCCTAGTTATCAATGTTCTCACACACAAAGTCCATACATAAGTATGCCAGTTAATTACAAATCAATAAAACTAAAAGCCCCGGAGCGGTCTTAAAGAAATCAATAAACCCTTTACCTCCGCGGAAAAACATCCTCCGACAAATAAGACGTCATCGATAAAAAAAGATTGAAAGATCAGGATGAAAACAGAAACATCAACCAGGAACTTGCTTTCAGGACATCTTCCCCTTATATCTTAGCCATGGTAGGTCCAACTTCTCCCAAGTACATTGGTACCCAAGGATAGGTCAAAGCACAGGAACTGCTTGCTTTGATGAGACTGAACTGCCACTGATTGATTGGTACAGAACATGCTCAATATGTACCGCTGCTTCAGCTTGATCAATACCAGTTTAACAAGAATCAAAAGAAACTTGTTATCAATGAGTTCAGGGGAGTTTTTTTCAGTTTTTGGTAAACATTTCGGAGCTACAATCCAGCATACACCTAAATATAAGAGATATAAACTATTCTTTATGTAAAAAGATAATTCAGCCTTTCTTCAGGCCTCACCAGAATCCCTCCTAATATCTCAACTTTTCATCATCCTGAATGAATGCGTTTCCCCAGAAAATAGGAAACTATAGATGTCTTTACAAGCTGAGGGGCACATTTTACCATTAAGCCTATCTATAAGATATGTCTGCAATTACTTTAAAACGACAGACAGCAGTTTACCGATCTGTAATGGTACTTAATGTAGAAATGACAGACATCTGGCTGATGGCTCCGGGCCCGTACCCAACCTTGTGTCCTTTAAGTGATGAGCTGCACTCAGTGCTCTGATACTCCAGCATTAAGAGCTGCTCGCTCTATTGTCTGGGCCTGCGCCGAGCTGCTCACCAAACAGCTGCTCCGGAGACACGTTATTAAGGCACCTGTCCCTTGCGTCTAGCACTTCTACAGCGGCCGCCGCCCGAGTCGCATGGCCGCTGCCTGCTACCTACTGTGGCCGACTCCCCTTACTGCGGCTTTTTCATTGGGCCGACTACCTGTAGAGGTGTGCTGTCCCTGCTCCTGGCCTAATACTATACATCTACCGGGCTTTCGTGAACACTATCGCCTACTTATTCTCACTTCTATTACTAATTCCTGCCTACCTTTGCTTAAATCAATTGCCCTTTTTTGCACTGTATATTGTCCCTCATATCCTCCCACACATCCCTGAATATTTTTCCTTCAACCCCACCCATAATTCCATCCCATCTTTCCTCTCTTTACCCCTAAATCTTTCAACACATATTAGTCGAACATTTTAACATAGCTTTGCTCCCCTTCCTCTACCTCCCCAATTCTCCCAAGCCCTCCACTGTAACCCTTCCACTAATGGCTTACTCCAAACCTATATCCACTTAGCAAAACTGACCTTACTTCAGACTCCCTCCAGTGCCTACTCCTCCCCTCGGTGGCCAGGTGTGCCTATACCAGACACGAGTGATCTGTCCGTTTTTACCTGTGGAGATTTAAGGAGGACCCAGCATTGCCGCTGAAGTAACAGCTACCTCTGTGACTGGATTTGCATGGACAACCAGAGCTAATAGGAATTACCCATAAGGCTCCCATCGGTATTTTTGACAGACACAAAACTGGGATAATTTATCTGTCATATGTCAATGCTCACCTGGATTACAGAGAATAACATCCGTCATTTCTTCAACGATATTACATACAATGGATATGCAGCAAAGGACCAAATAATCAAGTTTCTATCATAAGACATACATAACATGGAAGAAGTGCAAGGCCTAACAGGTGTCCTCTTTGTCACATGTTAGACCACCTGTCTCCTCCCTGGAGGCCTCCAGGTGAAAGGACATGTCATTGAGTCTGGGCCTTAACTGATCAACCTAACCTGTGGATTGAGGAAGGGATCGTGGCGTGCTATTGAACTTTGTTGTTAATTATTTCTTATGTGTCTGTTAATGATATTCTAGGAAGTCCATGCCATTGATCTGACGTCTTTTCACGCTTGTATGTGGGATCTAGTGCAAAAACTGAGGAATATAACTCATCATTGAATATATACAAAACGACACACCTTTGATTAGTTAGAAATGTGACTCCCCTGTAAAAGCACACAATTATTCTTACCATTGAGCAAAAGTTATGACGCCATAGATATAAAAGGAAGGTTTGAATTAACCGGTAATGAAAAGATAACAGTAGGCAATAAGAATCTGCGCTATTTTACCTGTAGCATATGTATTTGACTCTCTTATCAAGACGCACTTGGATTACTTTGAAAATCTGACATGGCTATCATGAAACATTACCCTGAGCAGCTCCAATCCCCGTCGGGAAGTAACGAGTTACTTACACTTGCTCACGTGTGAGAGGTACAGCGCCTGGGGATTATGTTTGTTGATCACCAAGGTGTTGTCTGTCTTGATTCGGATTCCCTAGCTGTTACTGCGCGCTGATGGAGCTTTTGCGAGCAGCTCCTGTTTATATGCGAGCTGCTCATTTGAGAATCCCACCGTTTAAGCTGCATCGCTAAACTGGATTAGCTCCAGGGGGCCTGTTGGATGGATCAAATTGGGAGCAGGTCAGTTTTCTGTTTGGTTATCGTGAGTTGCTCATGTTGGCAATAGGTGAGCAGTTGGTGAGCAGTAGGTGAGCAGCTCACCCAATATCGCCCACTACCTGCAATCCGCTCGCAACCCACGCCCAACCCGCGCCACTCAGTAGTACCCACAGGCCATAACCAGCCGGTAGCTAATACCAGCGGCACACCGACACCAGCAGATGAGCCTAATTGCTCCTCACCTTCTGGCCGCGAGGTGGAATTATCCCCCGCGACAACAGGCCCGTGAGCAGCTCGCGCCAAATGACAACATAGGCTCAGAGGCGCTCGCCAACTTGTGCCATGCTGAAGGAATAGCCCCAGGATGAAAATATCACCCAGGATAAAGGAGATTTAACTGCTGTGAACGGCCTGGGACTGTTACGAGCAGCTCTGAGCAGCTCAGGGGCAATCAGTGGGATGTTTTTTGTGTTGTGAGTTGATGATGAGTAGGTTGGCATGTTATTGATCAACACCAGGTGATGCTGGTTGGGCGAGGTTACCTGCATAGCGTTGGATCGGGAGGTGTTGGGGGAGGGTTCAGCTGGAGCCACCTGCCCTCTATACTTCAAAGACAGCGCTGTTTGATTAGCATTGAACGTTTATGAGTGAAGTGATTTTATAGTGGAGGATCGTTAGCACACACGTTTAAAAGCAAAAGTTTGTCATGGATAATAAAACTCATAGGACAGAAAGGCAGGGTTCAGTTGGAGCCACCTGCTCGCTATACTTCAAAGACAACACTGTTTGATGAGCATTGGTCGTTATGTGTGGAGTGATTTTATAGCGGAGGATTGTTAGCACACGTGTGAAACGGAGAAAGTTGGTCATGGATAATGAAACTCGTGTGATAGATGAATAGACAGGCAAGGTTCAGTTGGAGCAACCTGCCTGCTATACTTCAAAGGCAAAGATGCTTTGAGGGGTGTTTAGGCATTGAACACTTATGAGGAGTGATTTTATTAACAGAGGATTGTAAGCACACACACATGATGATCGTGAATAGTAAAAATAATTGAACATGTAAAAATAATTAAACATGTGGCCCTGTGACAATAGCCATACGGAAACGTGGATTTAATAGGCAAAAGAAGTGATCTATATATACCGAGGATTATAAGCACACTTGTATAATGGAGTCAGTTGGTCGTGGAGAATTAAACCCATTGGACAGACAGACAGACAGTGAGGGTTCAGTGGGAGCCACCTTCCAACTATACGTTCAAGACTATACTGTTTGATGGGCGTTCGGTATTGAGAAGTGATTTATATATACGGAGGATTGTTAATACACTAAGGATTATTAAAGGAGAAAGTTGGTCGTGGATAATGAAAAATTATGTGACCCTGTGACAATAGCCATATGGAAACGTGTATTAGTAAGTTATTCCAATTTTGAAATGATTGTTGTTTTACAATGGAGTTATTCAACAAGGTACTTGGATATTACGTCAAGACACTACAATAGGGTGTGTCTCTTCATTTGACTACCATTGAAGATGACGTCAGTATTCTGTAGTACAAATGAATTCTTCAGTTTGCATTGTATCCCATTGTGGGCATGCACGTAGGAACTACGAGTTGAACAATACACTCTTTAATCAACTTTACCGTTGACATTTGCATATGAGATAACATTTTACAAAGGATGTGAAACTTGATACTTCAGGTGTGTGTCTCCAGATTTAGCAAACCTATCCTTGATTTGATAAATTATTCAATATAATTATGTCACTAGAAGTTAGACAACTGAGAAAAATGACCATCTCAAAAGAAGTTAATTCACAGGTGAAAGGGTCATATCTAATATTCCACATCTTTCAGAAAAAAGGTTATTTCTAAAGGTTGGAATATGACAGAAAGTCAACAAGAGACGATGAAGAGGGCCATGTCCAATATTTGCAATATACATGCAACATAGGAGTTAAATGGATATACGTCAGAAAGCTTATATTCAACAGTTGGAATGCAACGCAGGAGGATAAGGGACAGGAATAAGAGCCGTATCCAATATTTTACCTGCAACATAGGAACTTAGGTTACAGCGCGTATCCAGTTTTCAATTTTCAAAATTGGACATAGGAAGTTAAATGGCAAGGTGCTACTTACCTGGTCGTTTCTAAAAGTCCCTTTGCACATTGAAAGTTACATGAAAGGTGGCCAGATACTTTGACATAAATTACAAGCGACCAAATACGTAACCTTTTCTTATATCCCTTATATATACGCACATAACATGAAGTATACGGATTTACAACCTAAGTTCCCTCCACTTTGGTGACCAACCCCACACCCAAAAATGACCATGCTGCAAAAGTTCGGCCAGGACCTCCTGGCAAGGACCTCTCCCAAAGTCAGGAGGGGTCAGAAGGTCAAGGTCAGTGAGACCCAGGAGGAGCAGGAGGTCAAGGCCGATGGAGGTCATGAGAAGGTCACCGGGATTCGCTCAGGATGGAAAATTCTCCGGGAGAAGGGTGTACTAAAGTCTCTGATGGATAAAGCTTACCAGGTACAAGTATGAGTATAAGTTGCCACGCAGGTCTTAAATTAAAAGGTCTTAAATTGACTTTTTCAAGTTTTAAGATCTTGAAAAGGTCTTAAATTTGCCAGCTTTCCAGGTAGAATTCTTAAAAGAACATTAAGTTGAATTTGTTTTTGAAATAGAAAATTGGTAATCGTGAGATTCAGAATAGCCCTTTGATTAAAGAAACTACACCTATTGCAAATTAACATCAAAGGTATACATGTATTGGGAATATTTATTTGCCCATGGTTTATGGTCTTGATTTTTAGAAACCCAGGTCTTAAATCTATTTTCAAAAGTGCGTGGGAAACCTGAAGTAAAATAGAGTCTCAATACTATCAAACTTTTCTTTCTGGTGCATGTGGCCAGAATTCACTTTCTTTTGATATCATATCTCTTATACATTTATACTGACGTCTGCTAGTGCTATCACTGAAACTTTTAAGAAGAACGCTAAATTAACTACATCAGTTAGTTACCTGTCTTTTCCTTCTTGAACATTGTTATTAATCTAATAAGATTTTATGTGAAAAAACGTCATTTGATGCATTATCTGTCAAATACAGGGCGTGTTCCGATCATCTACAACATCTCTTTTCTGCGGGGGTGTTTCCCATTATCTCTTTTACGCTCACTTTTAAAAGCTTTAATTCTGTTTGTTACATAATTGATAAAGTTGTCACATTTAGCTTCAACAAATGCACGTTGGTGCAGTCAAATTAATAATAAGTTGTAGCACGTTTTACCTTTTATGAACACGTAAAACCAATCATTGTTTCTATCAAAAAAGTAATTTTCCAATTATCACATACCATAATTCACACCAATTTAGTAGTGTCAAAATAATTTGCAACCGTAGAAATTTTGATTGCACAAACTTGCATTTCATGTAATTAAATATGACGATCTTAGCTGTTGAAGAACAGAGTTAAAGCCTTAAAAATTGAGCATAAATGAGAAAATAGGAAATGTTGGTTTCATTATTGATAGCACCTAGATTGTGTGGAAGCCCTTCAGGTTGGGTGACTTTTATCACAGAACAATAGGGTAGGACAAATGGCAGGTATTTTAGCCAGGAACAATAACGCTGCCAAATCAGTGGCTCATGAGTGCACTGGGCTCTCGGGTTGAGACTAATAATACGCGAGTTATTGTGAGAGTAGCTCGTGAGCGATACGAGTGGCTCAATAAACTCTCACTGCAGTGTTCACCGCAAAAACCTTTGGTTGGTTTTGTAGGCATTATGAGTAGATGATACATTCAGAGGTATGAGCTACCTTAAAAGACGGTGTTGTTTCTGAGGAGCTGATACATTCAGGGGTATGAGTTACCTATAAGACAGCGTTGTTTCTGGGGAGCTGATACATTCAGGGGTACTGTAAGACGGCATTGTTTCTGAGGAGCTGATACATTCAGGGTTATTAGTTACCTATAAGACGGCGTTATTTCTGAGGAGCTGAAACATTCAGGGGTATGAGCTACTGTAAGACAGTGTTATTTCTGAGGAGCTGAAACATTCAAGGGTATGAGCTACTGTAAGACAGTGTTGTTTTTGAGGATCTGATACATTCAGTGGTATGAGCTACTGTAAGACAGCGTTGTTTCTGAGGAGCTGATACATTCGGGGTATTAGATACTGTAAGACAGCGTTGTTTCTGAGGAGCTGATACATTCGGGGTATTAGATACTGTAAGACAGCGTTGTTTCTGAGGAGCTGATACATTCGGGGTATTAGATACTGTAAGACAGCGTTGTTTCTGAGGAGCTGATACATGCAGGGATATGAGCCTCCTATAAGTAAAATGACCAATGCTTTTAGAATGTCTATGCCAGATGCCTTCAGGCACCGTAGTTATTAACCTTTTTCTAGAAGGTGTTATAAACCAAAATCATTTCATGAAAACCTTTAATTTTTAATCCCAAGGCACAGCACCATTCAACTGACAATTCTTAATTGAGAAATTAGGTTTTGCATCATAATGCAATTTTGATTAAATCTAACATTGGACGGCATGCGAAATTGTAGGGACTTGATTAATTGCGTATAACCTCACCTGTACTAAACAGGATATTCGATGGCCTAATTTCAGGCTATAGAATAGAGTTGTATGCTGCCATTAGTTTATATGCCAGTTATTATGAGCAAGAAAAGTACCGACATATTAGAAATAGCCACATTAATTAATGCAACCAAATTTCCGAACTCAACATACTAAGCATCAGGAAGATGGAATGCTCAATATTGATGTTAAAGTGGGATGGGCTTTAATATTTTCATGTTACAAACGCGGGTGACAGCCATTCTCATGCGACGGAAATTGGGATTTTTCTCTCTCGTCTAACATGACGTCTCATGTTTTGTGTGCTGATTCAGATCACCAATCGGTATGCAATATTGAAATATGCATGATTGATATGAAACAGTGATAAAATTGGCCGATTGTTAGGTAGAATTGGCCAGTTTTAGCGCTGATCAGTTGGCCGACTGGGTCAAAATTGCCTAGCGGGTTTGAGGCTTTACTTGGCAGATGTTGGAGATTGAACATACGGATGGTACTTCTTGGAAATGACTATTGCCTTGGATTTCAATGTTGTTATAGATTCACGTAGAAATCACAAGAATTATCAATCTGATTAACCAGTCAGTTTGAATGGGTCTGTGAAGTTACTCTTGTAACAAGAATCATGAATAGACTATGATTCTACATACCTGCCATTAGGTACATAAGCACATTTTCGAAAAGAAATTTCAGACCTCCCCCCCCCCCCCAATGCAATCCACCCCCCTTGGGCTGAAGTATGCATTAGATACATATAGGTACGTATACACTTTCACCAGAAATGTTTTTGCCGGACGTTAAACTAGTCCAATAAACAAACAAACCAACAATGTCAGACAAGTTGCTTACATACTGAATGAAGATCCCCTTGAGTGCTGTAGATTTTCAGTATGGTGTAAGCAGGGGTAGAAGAGGGAACAGTGTAGGGATGGCTCCCCCTGATCGGCATTCAACCCAGATGTGGCAAACAGCTCCCGATGACAGCACACATTGTGAGCAGTAATGAGCTTCTGAGAGCAACTTGCGAGTAGGTCTGTGAGCAGATCTGTGAGTGGGTTTGTGAGCAGGTCTGAAGCAGGTCTGTGAGTGGGTGTGTGGTGCCCTTTCTATGGGACACTGCACATAAAAAAAACCTTGCTACTCTTCAAAAAGAGACACCCTGTGCTCCAGACAGGGTCATCAAAGGCTGGGTGTGTGGTGTCCTTTCTATGGGACATTGCACATGAAAGACCCCTTGCCACTCTTCGCAATGAGTAGGGTATAGAACCCGATGGCGGGTTTCTCCTAAATAATATCATAGATGCGCTCACCCAGAGCTGAAAACCATTACCTTGTGCAGTCTGGAAAGAACCCTGAAGGGTTGGCCAGACATTAAACTGCCCTAACAAACAAACTGTGAGTGGGTCTGTGAGTATATCTGTGAACAGTCATGTGAGTGGGTTTGTGAGCAGGTCTGAGTGGGACTGGAAGAAGGTCTGTGAGCATTCTGTAAGATGGTGTATCTGCTTGTACCTCAGAAAGCCACATCATGGTATTGTAAGATGCAAGAGCACAGATCTATAAGCAGGTCGTAGTAGTGAATGCAAATCAGGGAGCAGTTCTGTTAGCAAATCCTGCAGAAATGGCTGTAAAATATCTCCAGATTAGACTCCCTCATTCTTATAGAGAATGTTTCTCTGATAATTTGTGAGTAGTTTCATAGGGACTTCTTCCCTGTAACCATTTAGGTGTAGTGGGTATTGCAATTATGAAACACAATAGAAAGGATTAAGAATGTCTTCACCTTTACAAACAAGTTTATGCTATGAGAGCAGTATCTACAAAATAACACCAGCATATCAATAGCTTCAGGGGTAAATATTCCGGTCACAATTTTGCTGACATAGTGCCGCGGAGCATACAAAAATGCCCGGTTATTAATAACCACCGAAGAGCGATGGCCATGACGTGTGGCGCCACGTCACCCGTGACATGTACGTCATCAGTCCACCTAATTGTGTCTGCCCACTGAGGCGTGACGTCAGGGTGATGGATGACGTCACACACCAGGTGGGCCGCTTCCGCCAAATGCCATCAGGAGGCACCACTGATCTCAGAGTCGAATCCGCGTGCCGCGAGTAACCGTTTTAGAGCGAAAGAGTTATGGAAGAGTGATTTAATGAGTGTTTTTTTATCCTGGTTCAGAAGGGAATTGCAGTTGCTCCTCCCCACTACTAAATGAGTGAAATTGATGAAGTAAGCAGATTATTGCATCGTTTGAACACCCCTATGAAATCATAATTCCTCGTCTTGCTTAGGTATTACTTCGTAATGTAGAAAGGTATATACATACACGATTGTGGTTGGCCCAGAAATCATGTTTAAGGCAGCCTTAAACAACCATTCGTATAACATAAAAGATGCTTTATACTTACGAATACTATGGCACATTATTCAGTGTCCACATTATCAGCATTATCAGAATATTCCAAAAGTAAGTAGAGTCGCCCTTTCGTGCCAAGTTTTGACCCCCATAGGGGAATTTAATTTTTAGAAAAAATTCTTCCCCCAAAAAGGGGGGGCTGGATTGGCTATATCTCAGTCTGCCCCTGATCACCCTTACCTTTGATCGCTAAGCGCCTGTACATCAATATATGCACAGTGCCTGACTCAGGCCCTACCCTGTCCGCTGCTCCCACCACTGGCCCCCCTCCCCCACGTTTCCTGTAGACATGGCCTCTGCTAACACTACCTGCCTTAAACAGCGCTTGGCTTTATCCTCAGCAAACAAACCACCCCTTTTCCATATCTTTTACTTTGGTTTTTGACGATGTTGAACGTGATATCCATCATAGTCAGACTATAAATGGTCTCCCATAAAGCTTCCTGCCTCCCAATAAAAACGGTAAAAATTGAATGCTTTAAAGTTTAACAGTAGACAAGGAATAGGGTACGAGGGTAAAATAAAAATTAGGTAAAAAGAAATTTTTCCTGGGGCAAATTTAAATAGAGGTTGGATTTTCCTAATTTTTTAGCATGGATATTCTTTAATTTTTGCAAGACGTTAATTGATTCTGCCTCTAAATTTTCTGTAATTTCCTTTTTTTGCAAACGTGAAAATGTTCATGTTTGGCTGGTTTCACCAACCTGTCATATGGACTTTACTTTGGTATTCGTATCTTATTGCTTATCTGTCTCGTATCTTAATTATCCTAATGCACTTTTGGCAGTGCAAAATAGGCACCAATGTGTGCTGCGCAAATCAGGGATGCCATTTTTCCTGCTTTTTCCGGATTTCCGGATTTTTGCCAGTTCAGTATCAAAATGAAATCAGGATTTCTCTATAGCAAAGTCACCGATTTTGCTTTTCCAAACATTCCTTTGTCGTTTCTAAACCATTTTAACTATTCATTTTACATTTTCTAGTGAATATTTCATTCTTTTGTTGTCTAAACTGAAAATCCGGAAATGGCCTTTCTACTTTTCCGGATTTTTCACCTCTCCTGCGTGGCATCTCTGGCAAATTTTAATAGGTTTACTAACAAGATGGGGCTGGCCTCTGAGTGGTCTGAGTTACGGAGCTTACCTACTGAGCAAATCGGCATTGAAATTGGTTAAACGTGCTGGTTTAGAACTGATTTTAGCACCAATTTCCACACCAACTGTGCATGGGTATGGATTGCAAATTCAGAGACGGCTGACAGCTGGGAGTCTGCCCACTAGAGTCGGCCAACTTTAAAGCAAAATCATATCAAACGTGTTTGATATTTTTTAACGGTGACAGAGTCGGCTTTCTCACATAGCCCGACCAAGTTGGCCGACTTGGACACCTGTTCACGTGCCAACTGCCTAGGGGGTATGCCGCTTTAGGACTGTGTAGGAGTAGTGACGTCATGGTAACCCTACCCTACCTGGTGGGTCCTTCACTCTATAAAGCCCCATACCCACTAAGCGATTTTCCCGGCAACCGGCGATGGGCAACTGGCAGAATCACTGGTACAATCGTCACCAATTCAGATCATCCGTCAGTATGTAATAATGAAATATACATGTTTGATCTGAGTCACTGGTAAAATCAGCCAATTCTAAGGGCAGAATCGGCCGATTTTAACGGCAATTTGTCAGCCGACTCGGGGATAATCGCCTAGTGTGTATGGCCCTTAAGCCTATACAGAGAAGGTATAGAGGCCCTCCAGAGAAAGCTCCTCTTACTTTGAGGGCAGCATGATAAAGGCCAAAGGCTTGAGGTTTCTTCATATTACATGATATCTGATACCAGCAGTTAGGGACTTATAGTGCTGGGGGCTGTTCTTTGGATGGAATATTGTTGTGGCTTCTTTGTATTCTTGGGGGTTGGGGTGGTGTATGGATTTTGAGTATATTGAGTGGGAGGTGGGGGTGGGGGTGGATCCAGACAGGTGTTAAGTGATAAAATGTTGCTTATTTACTAACACCCCCGCGGTACTTCTCTCTCTTTTTGCCCCTCCCCCCTCAGAAAAAAATAGATAAATATATTACAGGGCACCAACCACACAGGGAAAACAGGGAAAATGGAGGAAGAAAAGAATCCCTGAAAGGGAAAACACAGGGAATTTGCAAATTTTGCCAAAACACAGGGAAAACACAGGGAATTTCATTTGGCAAGGTTCTGAAATTCCTGATTCTCAAGATATGAGGGATTCAACCTTTTTGTTGTTGGGTTGTCCAATTTTTATCTGCACACAGAGGCTTTTGAATTTCAACAACTTGATGGATATGATACAGGGAAAAATTGCCGTGGGATAAGGAAATCTCAGGGAAAACACAGAGAATTAGAAAATGGAATTTCGGTTGGTACGCTGGTATTATAAAGACATGAATAACGATAAAACGTTGAGTTCCCGACCAAAGAACATCCCTTAACCAAGTCATTTCTACACATCTTCCCCTTTTGCTTGTAATCCCTGCCGTGTCACTTTCATTTTCATAAATTTCTTTTTCCTCTGTAATTTAAACCATTCCTATGACTATTTCAATCAAAATGGGCTTGGGTATTGGAAAAAAATAAGAAGCAAAATCTCACAGGGGAGAATATTGGAAAGGACAGATTAAAATGAAGATAGCTTGTCTAATATTGCACATGGAAACAGGGAAATTGGCAACAACAATAAGGGTATTCAGGAGATTTCACTTTTCTAAGAAAATGACTTTTCATGGAAAACTCTCACATCTTTAATGATTTTTTTTTAAATTGAATATTAGAGGGTAAAACTAATCAAGGAAACCAGGACACGGAAATTTATGTTGGGGTATCATGAAAAACACACGGAATTTGATCGTGAAATATGATGGGGACCCTGGTCTGACAAAAGTTTTTCCTGAAAGTTATTGTGGTCAAAAGATGAGTTTTATCTTTGAAATTGGAAAGAGTAGAGGTTTTCAAACAAGACCTATCATGAACAGGCATTTTGGGTTGGTAGGTATTGCTAAGGAGGAAGAATAAGTTATAAACGCAAATGCATATTTACTAGTAGTACAACACGAGGGTCGTCCAACATTCTCTGGGTCGTATGGCTGTATTCGAAATAATTCTGCGTTTCAAGTATATAAAAATGCCAAAATGTTTACAGAAAGAATTACTATTATAAAATCTCTGTGATTGGTCAGAATTTCAAAGACTATCAGCTCTGTTCAGATGGTTTTGTCCCTTTGCTGTTTGAAACGTCCCTTAGGACGAGTATTCAGATCTGAAGGCCTCAGGTTCCAGACACTTTGTCGGTCCAAAAGCCAAGATAGGATCATAGCAGATCCGTTAGAAGAGTAGGTCTTTCTGAACAAAGCTGACTAGGGATTTAACTTAATTCCAAAAATGGACTGCAGTGTATCCCAATACATTTCCTGAAACACTGGTTAATTTGTCCGAGCTTTCTAGGAATTACATAGGATATTTTGCTGTCAAATCGGACATATATCAAGAGATGAACAGGGCCTATGTAGAAACATTCGACGGCCATTCAGTATGAAAAATTATGGAAATATTTGCGGAAAAATGTCTGATGCATAGTGCCAGTCATTGATGGACATTTTCAGTTGTTGTTAATGCAACGGGTGATAGATACAGGTTGTCAAGTTGATTTTGGGTGGCGTTTTGTTCCCATGCTTAAGATATGCTTTTGGAAATCCTCATTTAGCTTGATGGAAAATATATATGGAAGGTGACAGAACACCATTAAATTCGACGTCTCTAAAAATCAGTATCTACCGACAGGGAGAAGAAAAAGTTGAAAAATACAGATTTAAAAGTTAAAACGTCTTATATTGGTTTTGATCTAAAGAAAAAATGTCCAAAATATATCTTTACAAATAAAATGCATTATAAAGTTTTCATTTTCATTTCTGAAAAAAGCATAGCCACCCTGTTTAAACCTTCATTTTCTGTTGTGTCTCCCCTAGCACTGGAGCCTGAGTGTCTTGCTCAATATGGCCGCCGTTGTCATGGAAACCATGGTCCCCGGAAGTACACTATTGGTGTCGTAAAATGCTAAGCCTAGTTGAAGTTGCATAAAACATGACCTGTTTGGCTTGTTGAATGACCTCCCCTCCCCAGTCATTCAGATAATGGCGCTAAGCCTAATGGTAGTTTGAGAACTGACCTGATGCATTCTTGATTAAGCCATTGTTTTAACTTGAAAGAAAAGTTCTGTATTTTAGGATTCCATTTAAGTGAAAGTGAAAGTGAAGTAAGGCTATGGCTAAAAGAGATGTGAATAGTTTGTCGATTTGGCTTTTGGGATGAAGCATGAACTTCAACGTATCTAACTTCACCCCTGTATTTATTCCATTTTATAGTCAAATGCTACTTATGAAATGATCAAATGTTTTGAGATGCTGTTTGTTCAAAAGATTGGAAAGTTACTTTAATTGAAACAGTTAGAGCATATTGCTCTACCACTGATATAAACCTCGAGCCTTTCGACTGACTTTTGAGAAGGTAATTGAATTGCTATGTCTATTTTACATCTCAGGTAATGCATCCCCACAAAACTTCTGTATTCCCCAAACCCATACCACTTAACCAAATTACATAGATAAAATTGTATATGCTGTCCGTTTTAGTAAATTAATCCAAATAAAAATTAAACCATTACATTTCTAGGGAAAGATAGTCATTTATAAACAGGTGATACTATTTATCAAAATGAAAAGCATTTATTCCTTAAGATGTAGGAGCAAACTTTGTCTTTATTTTTGTCTTTAAGTATGTAAGACATTTTCAATCATAAGGCATTAATTGTTATTATTTTGACTGGCACTGTCCAAGTAAGACTTAAGTAAGAAGGTAACCGATTATAGGCTACATAGTTATTACATGGGTTCATGCAGTGTTCAAAATTATTGGTGCGCCTGGTGCCCAATGTGCATAATTCTGTCATAAGGCATAGGATTTTAAGCTGTGTGCACCCAGATTGTGCACTCTTTGGTTCAGTATAAAACCTTTGAAGTGGTTGGTCCGGTGTGCCTGGAAGGAGAACAAAATAAAACCTTAATTTTGAACACTATCATGCAATGCTGCCTTGCCAGCTATGGGCATCAAAGACTACAGATACAAACAGCTTTCAGTAAGTCTCAAATTTATAATGAGGAAATTCAGTCAGGTTGATCTTGGCATTCTTCATGCACATAACATCTAAGTCTAACTTCAAATCAGAAAAATACATCAAGGGTGGCCTAGCATGTCAGACTTTCACCAAAAGATTCAGTCTAGTTTTGTACCTTATGAACAGACAGGTGAGTTTGATGTACTCTATCACCCATACCTTATCAACTTTTGCAGCTTAGAAGTGAGTGTAATTGATACGTATCAAGTTTGTATGATGCGTGAGGAGCAGGTTGAAGTTGTCATTAATGAGATTGTATTCTTTACCACTTTCTTCAACTTCAACTGAACTAAGATTAGAAAGAATCATTTAATTCTACATATGGGATTCTTACAATGTTTGTAAGATCTAACAGCAAGAGGGGTTGGGGTTCTGGTGTTACAATCACCAAGAAGAAAAATGGACATTCTTTACTTTACCCAAGGCCAGCCAAGTGCAAGGCTTAGACATAACCTACTACACCATCCCCCTTCCACTATACAAGAGTAGTTGTGATAACTACTTACTGTAAACATTATAGGTTTTTAATAACATTTACTTCACCTTTAAGTTCTGAAACAGAAATACCTTGTTATGACTAGTTTCATTAAGTATTACTACAACTAGGTGAATTCAGGTGGAAACACTATTTTTGGTAGATAGAATGATAGTAATGAGAAAGTTGTATTCTTTCACATAAGGAATAATATATTATTTTGCATTATGAAGCAAACTTTTAACTTCTGAGTTACCAATAAAACCTCAGGATGCGACACAGATACTATATCATTTACTCAAAAGTAAAAGCCCAAGCATATGAAAACAGGTTTATTCATTGTTGCTCATTCTGTAACCTAAGAAGTAAAACGTCATGAGCAACCTTAAGATTATTGGATTGGAAAGGTTATACCTCTGTTTTACTGCAGTCTTCATGTAATACAATAGTGTCATATTAAAAGAAACAACGTCAGTTACTGCTTTTGAATTTGATTGTTATGTATGTGCATTGGAAACAACCAATGAGTTTAATATCCATGGAAACATAAGCTTTGCCTGTTTTGAATAAGGTACATACCTTTACCTGTTATGTATTAGACTGCAAAGATCCCTACCCTT
Source organism: Lepidonotus clava (assembly GCA_936440205.1). Taxonomy (NCBI): domain Eukaryota; kingdom Metazoa; phylum Annelida; class Polychaeta; order Phyllodocida; family Polynoidae; genus Lepidonotus; species Lepidonotus clava. The sequence goes on from OW387138.1 coordinate 17,271,492, forward strand.
GATGGTCGGTACAAAATAATATGAATCGTTTTAGTTATGATAATAATGTTGAGGTATATAGTATTTAGGTTTCATTACTGTTCTTTTGATATATGCATTACCTAGAAGAACTGCTGCGTAATTAAATGTGCCTGATTTCTGAGATAACTGTAAATACTTTTCCTTTCTTACAAACAGTGCTCGTACAAGCCATTTAATGTCAACCTTTTTGTAATTACAGGACATCCCATTGGTGCGGCAGGTAGACCGATCCCGGCTTCCGGGTCACGCTGAGCGCCTGCGAGGGGCATCTGCCTCGACCGAGGACGACAAAGCAGATGATGCGCCAAGACCCCTTAGCGACGACGAGGCCCGGAAGCTGGATCAGGAGTGCCATGAGCGGTTCATCAAGGTCAATGTCAAACATATAACCGACGGCCAGGTAAGCTCCACCTACTTTGTGCTGTAAGCCACGTCCACTCTTTGGGGCCCGGCCACGCCTACCTACCAACCGTTGGACCAAGGGGGTAGAATCAGGCCATTCCTACTCTTTCTCTCTCTAGACTTGCTCTATGTTGTGTTACATTTTCATCATTTTGGACTCTTTGAACTTTGACCCCATGGAAACCTGTGACCCTCACCTTTGAACCCTTGACCTCTGAAGACCCTGTCTTGTTGTTTGTCAGGTATCAGTGACCCCATGTCATTTGCTCCCTTCTGTAATCCCCTTCTTACCAGTTCACTAACCCATCACTTGTCGTTGGAATTGTCGGTTGTTGCACTCGTTTCCCCGTCTGTAGGCTGTTCAGCCTTAATTGTCCACTTCTCTGGTAGTACTAGAAGCTGCTTTCTTAATCAAAATAGAATCAAAAGTAGAACAGTCTGGGTGGTCATACTGCCTTTAGCCTTTAAGGTTCCCCTTGCATTCCATAGTGTCTAGCAACAGTTAATCATTCGAGTCGCTTATCAACCTTCGTAACCGAGCTGAAAGCATCATACCCAGCAATAGGGAGGCAGCAAGGGGTGCGGTCAGGTTAGGTAGGAAAATTGGTTCGATTGACATTAAACCTGAGGGGAAATGCCATCGTGCCGCTCTGATGAAAGGTGGGGGGAATGAACGATAAAGGTGGGATGTGGCCCCAGCTAAAAATGACTGGTGACACTTTGTCAAAGAGCAGAGTTTGGCACCAGGAAGGCTAATTTGTCTTTGTGGCTGCTGTCATTCAATAGACCCTTTGTACAAAGTTTTAATAGGTGCAATACAGCACACGTGTTCCATAGATATAGATCTCATTGGGAGAGGGTAGTTTTCTGTGCCAGCTGGGTTGATTAATCATCAGTCTGTGTGCCAGGAATCTAAGTATGTGTCCTTTGATATAAAGGTATAGTGAATTTTAATATCTTGATCAACTGGGTTGTGGCAAACCAGGGGCTTCATCAATACAAATACCTTAACAAAATAAATTAAAAAAACCTCCGAGATGGAATAAGGTCAACATCAGTTATAAAGAATTAATGTGAGGAAGAACACACCCTGTAATCTATTTTTATGAAATCAAAAGCAATCTTTCTAAAAGACAAGAAAAGAAACTATATCTGAGGGTAGTAAAATGGCACAGGTTGCAAAGTGCATTTGGATAGGGGTTCTTAACTGTGGCCAGATATTTCTATGTATCAAGTGTTGTACCTAAACACAAGGTTCTCACAAATACTTGAAACCTGGAAAATAAATAAAGTTGGTTATGCAACTCAAAGAACTTGAAAAAGTGAGAAAAATAAGCCATTGAATTTATTTAAGAGTGACAGATTTTTACACTATTTTCTCCATAAATTGATAACATTTTCTATATTTTGATAGCACACAATAGGTATGATTGAGTCCACAGTCTCTGTTCATACCTCTGATAGTTGACTATATTATAAGTGTTCGGAGAATTTTTTAAGCAAACAGTTGTTGACTTGGGCCATTTCAGCAATTTATGTAAGTTGGCTCAATAAAAAATGAAGAATTTTAACAAGAGTATAGTGTAGGTGATGATATCTAGTTTTGAGATGTTTGATAGCTTTATAATATTGAGATAATAAGGTGGAGACTGACAATTGAGTCTGCCAACAGATCCATGATAGGCAGGTGCAATGGTGTCTTTTCAGTTAGGAGGCAACCAATTAGTAGTTAATAAAGTTATATTGCCATGACAAAACCAGTCAAGTTTCACACAGGTGCTCACAGTGACCAGTGAATTCTGTCTATGACACTGACAACCTAACTTGAGGCATTTGCTTAACAACTAGCTCTGCAAAGAATATGCCATCATTACACCTAACTTATGGTCATTATAAGTCATGGAATACTTTGATATATATTCACATAGGTTACATCAATTTATAAAAGGTACATATGTGGCCTCAATTAATATTAGTAAGTTGCTTTCCATTAAGCTAAACTTTTGAATTTGTACTTGGATATTTACCTTTTAAATTAGTGAATAATCCATCAATAATAGACAGCATCCTTTGATTACCCACGGTTACTTATAGAGCAGTTTGTCAATGCAGATATTAATTCTGATGGGTCATTATTGCTTAGATTAGATCATGAAAATGCCTCAAGTAAAATACATTAAGCAATGGATTTTCAGATTGACAACTTCCATAGGTTCTGCTATATAAGTCAAATAGGAGTTATTTTACTAGTCAAATAGGAGTTATTTTAATAGAAAGAATTACTGCACTTCTAGCGAGGCTGTTATACCTAGAGAAGTAAGTTCTCCTCCTGTAGCTTTTGTCTATTAAAGCATGAACTCTTAATATTGGCCCCCAGGTTGCTGTTGTGTAGACTCCAGTATTACTTTATTAACATCAGCTTTAAGTATGATGGCTCCCAATGCGCTGCTTCATTAACGTTGTGGTTTATACCGTATGATATACCACACTTTTAATAATCCCTTCCTTATGTATAGATAAATGTCATAAATACAGTTTTAAGTATTCCTCTTCCTGCTAATCATAATTTGGATCTGTCAGATATCTTATAGTCATCCCTAAACATGTCTAGATTTGAATGCATCCTGAATATGTCAAACTTTGCCTAAATTCAGTTGTAATAGCAGATACGTTGCTACTCCATTATTCTAGAACCAGTTATGTGTGGATATTGCTCTTCAAAGAGGGTTCCAATCCCTACAAGCAACTTTACCATTCTTTATTTACTCTTAACTCTGAGGAAAATCATCTAGAAATAAAACAAAATCACTCATAGATTTCCAGTACATTTCTGTTTAAAGGATGATATTGTTTGATAATGTAGATGAATAATTTGTAATGATTGAAAGGATGGGTTTCCTCAAAGTATCCCAAACACATGACTTCTTCTCTCCAAGGTCATGTTTGAATCCAATATATAATTCTTTGAGTTTTTTTTTGCATAAATTTGCATTTGATTTGCCTAGTAATGACTCCCCACCCTGTTTCCAAGTTGTCAGTATGTGTGGTGGTGGTGGATGGTGGCAAGTGTCAAAGAACATTGACCCACAAACCTCAACTCTTCTCTGTTTTCATTCTTCCATTCCTTCTTCCTACCTTCTATTCCTCGCGGACCAGCAACAAATATTGTTTATCAAGACGAGCGTCAAGTATATAACCGACGGCCAGGTGAGACTCGATTTCTGATTGGTCACTTGGTTGCTTGGTTACTAAGTGATTATTAGCATAGACAGGTCCGAAAGTCTAGTTGTACCTTTTTCATCCTCAAACATTTGAAGCAATTTTTCCGCCGAGTGGATGAGGCTTTATTGGCCATTTCCACTTGATAATTTTGTACCTTAGTATATCAAGCTTGCCCACGAAAAAAGTCCAACTTTCTTGATTCACCTACATCTTTTATCAAGTAAATGAGTGGTTGTCGATCGCTTGTTGATAATTACTATTGGTTTGATGGGCAAAAAGGTACAACATTGTCAAGTGGGTATTGGCAGGTAAGTAAAGTGGTTGTGCAGCCTCACCAAGTTGTGATCACTGTAACTGATTGTGTGTGGTTTTCACAGTCGGTCCCCGTATTAACTTCAAGCATGAGAGGCCCGTTGATCGAACTGGCTGAAATATCTCACGCCTATATATATACATTTACTATTTATATATATCAGGACTAACATGTATTGTCAACCTATCACTTTTTCATTGGTCTCAATGTCTCATGTCTTCTGTCTGTGGTTTGACTTATCATCATGAGTGGTAAAAAACCAATGGCTGTCAATATTCAATTAAATCACACTGTATTTGTCTGCAATGTATTATTGAAACTGCCACTTGCCTTTTAGCTTTCAATATGCTGCAGACCCATTTTTCTGTTTTGTTTTCCTTGCGCATTTCTTTGCGTTTTTATTTTCCATTTACTGAAAGATTTTCTCACCCCCAGCATACTGTTCCGATTGGTTTGCATGTCCCCCAGAGCTTTGTAACCCAAAAGGTAAGCAACTTGGGAGCTCTGGTCCTTGCGAGGCATATATAGTTAAGCAGGTTCAAGGTTTTCGAGCAGCATCCCCTTGTTGGGTAATCATCCCACTTCATCAGGTGTTTGGCCCTAATCACCCACCCTTGGGAGATACAATGGAATGGAGTTTAGAACCCAATTACCCCCTGGATGCAGGTTTTAAGGTTTCAATTGATTTCATATATGAAAAGGGCCTATATCTTTGTTCTTTTTCCTATAGAGACATTAATAAGTATAGACTACTGCATTTTATGGCCATTTTGCAACTCAAATTATTACAAGACCTCAGACAGAGTCATCATACAGTATGCTGGTATCTGTAATATACCATTAAAAAGTTAAATAAAGATTTTTTTATACATAAATATAAAATAAGGAATAATATATCATTTATGTAGAGCGCAACATTAGAGGAATGGCAACTTTCATAAGATTACCACAAACTGCAGTAGTCTTTCCTTTGATGGATCCTTTGGATGATGAAACCTTTTGATGATCATTTATTTACATTATACTTAGTATAAGTAACAAAGAATGTAACTTAGGAAGACCAATCAAATTTTTCTTTTGATATGTAGAATGATTTCCACATGGTAGAATTTATGCACCTGATGTCAAGCTACACAAAGGTGTGCTTATGGTTGTTATGATGCTACCCCAGCTACATTATACATTTACATCTAGTATTATTACATTTAGTATACATATATTTCCTCCCTCAAAAAAATGAAACTGAATCATTATCATTAGAGAAAAACCTTTTATTCACCCCATAAGATTTATACATTAAAAATACTACTTTTTTAACTTTTCAAATGCACAAATCTTTGTCCTAAGCAAAAAGCCTAGCCTATGGCAAGGATGCTACTGGCTCTGTATTCCTAAAGTCCCATACCCACTAGACGATGCACCGATGTGCTGACGCCGACGTCGGTGCCAACGTCAGCGTCGGCCTAAAATTACTAAACATGTTTGATGAGGATCGGCATGGCCATCAGTGCTGACGTCGGTGACAATTATGTGTGGGTATGGGTTTTCCAAGCAGCATTGGCTGACAGCTGCTCTGACATCAGCGCAGATTCTTCCCCAAATTGCTTAGTGGGTATGGCGCTTAACTTTCCATACCTTTTTTTTAGCTGTCTTTATAAATCCCTACATTCTTACAAATATACACCATATGCTCAATATAATAGCTAGGGTATTGTAGAGTCATACAAATTGTTAGGTCTCCATTTCAACATAAACAAAATTATATCACTCGCCCTTTACTGTACTGGAGTTAAATTCTCATTATCCCAACACAACATAAATTTAAGACCTTGGTTATAAAGCATTAATCACATTATGTCAAAAATTCTTTTTGAAAAGTACATGATAGTAACAAAGATCCTTGGTACACATGCATGGGGTATGGACCATACTTAAAATCCCTTTCTTTTCTGATAATCTCATGGTTTCAGTATAATCCATCTTAGATGATGTGCTGAAATTATTAGATCCATTTGATTACTTCAGTATTAAGTTGAAGTGGAAGAGGAGATATTTAGTTGAGTAAAAGAATACCATTTGGTACATTTTTACAATGACAAAAAACTTTTTATTTTTGCCACCAGAACTGCAGCTGTAAGAATAAGTACATAATCAGAGAAAACGAAAAAGATATGTTTACAAATCATATGAATCTCTTATACCAGGAACGAACCATAGGTGAGGTAAAATACCCAATATGAAATGAAAATGCACCACTGAGGGACCCAGTATTTAGGGTTTCATCCCTTTTCTGGCCACAGTTGAGTACAAACTTTTGTATAGAAAAATTACTAAAACCTATCCTTGTGTTGTTAATTTGAAAAAGCTCCGATTGTATTCTGCTGAGATCAGCGGAAATTGCTCAGGACATAGACGTCACTGTAATAGATACCACAACAGTTATACAACAGAATCTTTATTAAACCATATATTTGCTGGCTTTTTACTTTCAGACCATTCATACATTGTCTGTGTATAGATTCATAAACACAGTATAGAAAATGCACTGATACAGTAACAGTGGAAGAATGTAATATATAGTTTAACAACAGAATGCCATTGTTTAATATGTCATTTCATCAACTGAAATCATAACAAAATAGCATGCTAGAGTTTGTTGCTAGATAATTTGTATTTTTGCATTTTTAGAAACTAGGTTTACGCACTATTAGAAGAATAAAGTAACATTGTATCTGTTAGATACGTTGGTCACTTCCTTTTGGGAATGAGTTAGAGTTGATACAAGTTATGCTTCTTTGCAAACACATTCACTTTATTCTTCAAGATGAGGTTATAGAACTCCTATATATTCTTTAGAGAGATTCCCTCAAAAGCTGCATTTTGTTACAGCTGTGCGTGTGAAATTTTGTAATGCGTCTTTTCCCTTCGTTTACGAGTCTTGTCTTTGAACATGACCATTGAACATGTATGTTATAAAATGTATGCAGTCTTACAACCAGTTATCCCAGATACTTGCTAATGTTTCTCATTCCTTTTGCAGTGTTGTTCTACTGATAAACCTATTCAGCCTTGTTTTGTTCATGTTACTGATATTTGCAGTGTGTGAGTCCCAGATATCTCAGCACTATCAATTCAAATGTGTTGCAGGAGGGACAGAGTTGAATATAACAATTTGTAAACTCAAAACTATGTGCAAGTAATGACTGAAAAATCATAATAAGTTTGATTTTATGTTGGGAAAAAAAGAAATACCTCTAAGAAGAGCACCTGCATTCAGTTCTTCATTGTTATTAGCAAAATATTTATTAAATATTTGATGGACAGATCAGTTCAAATGGTTTGACAGCTCACTAGTTTAAAAAAGCATATTTAACCTACTTATTATCCAATATGAAAAATGTCTGGGTAATCTTACCATTGCTTCCTGCTGGTTCTTCATAGCTACATCTACTTTATGACACGCACCGGCTTTTATACAGCATCGTGACCACACATTTCTTAACTTGTTATTGGCTTATATGATTTATCTGTAGTCATCAGAGTAGTAAGAATAATATCAATTGCTCATCCAATCATAAGTTCCAAATCCTTTCTCGGTGAAGTCTAAGACAACCAAAACAACTGAAAAGGTATTTTTTTTATTCATTTATTTTCTAAATTTCATAATTCACATGTTTTTCTTTGGTATCAAAAGTTGTACATCTACTCTGATGAAAACAGATAATAAATTTTGGTCATCAAGTTGAAGTAGTGGTATCCTTTGCTTCTCTTCCACAGGGAGTGGTCAGTGGGGTTCTTCTGGTGACACCCAATGCCATCATGTTCGACCCAAATGTGTCAGACCCACTTGTCATCGAACACGGCGCAGATGCCTACGGTATGATGGCACCAATGGACACCATCATCAGTGCCGCAATGTACCATGACATTGCTGCCATGAAGCTAAAAGGAATGACAAAGTAAGGTCCCTGATCTGATACAGTCACAAAGTGCAGTATTACATGAAATGATTTAGCATATAAACCTCTATTTTCTAATACACTAACACAGTGTGTAAGAAAGGATTACCAACTATAAACCTCCAGTTTGATTTGAAATTGCAAATACTTAAAATGATAAAACTATAAAAAGTTATGTGCTTCCAAAAGAATCAAGATAAGAGACAACTTGTTTTTGTAATCAAAATTTGTTAAATCTTTTCAATCATTATTATTCTTTTAGTGTAATGACAGGTTACTAATGTGCTCAGCCAAACTTGAAAAAATAACTTCTGAGTTAAATAATAGGTTGTTGTGTGCCATTTGTAAGAAAGCATTATCTCTTCATTTCAAAGTATATTTGGTTTCAGAGAAGAACAGGAACAGGCAAGTCAACACAAATCTGAGGTTTATCATGCTGAAGATTGCCCATTATACCAACATCCTCCACCGAAAGGTGAAGCCACCTCTGACAGTAAGCCAGATGAAAAGTCTCCAGTCCCCAAGCCACAAAGTGTAGATGGGGCAGAAGAAGAGGTGGCTGGAAGGGCAGTTGAGGAAGAGGATAAGAACAAAGAGTTTGTAAGGTTTCGTCAGGACAGCATTTGTTCATGTGGTGCAGATCTCATGAGCCCGGAAGAAAGTAAAGCCAAATTTGGTGGACTGGGTATAGAGGAGGAAGAAGGTGAAGACCATGGTCTGTCTTTCACGGCCAGGTCTGACCCTGCTGGAAAGGAACCAAAAGACACCGTGGACAGTTCAGGTGTTTCACAGACTCAAGACAGCGCAGCCTCTGGAGCGGCTAGCCACTCAGGGGTGGAGGGTGCCACGACAGTCAGTGGTGGTGCCTCCGATGCTCAAACTGGCTCGGTCTCAGGCCAAGCCGAAAAGCCTGACTTTGAACGGTTCAGCAGTGGATTTGTAGGTGCTGAGGGTTCATTAAATAAAGGCCAGACTGATAGTGAGAGAATCTTGCCATTGCAGAAGTCTCAGGAAGGAACTCTAGCAGGTAGGGCTGCTGAAGGCAGTGACAGTGAGAAGAAGTCCTCCCTGTCATCGAGTCCGCGGAAGAACGTTGGAAACGTTTCGTTTTCTGACCAAGACCAAGCCTCGGGGATAGAGGTGGAGAGCCATGACAAGGGGTCAGCAGAGGAGGGAGACGATGTCTTTGACAACTCCGTCTCACCTTCTGTGCCAGTACCCCGAAGTGGAGACGGCACAGCTCAGTCATCCGGCATCCTCAGCCGTGCCGTCGGCTCTATCACCTCTCTTGGCTCATCTATTGCCAGCAACTCCCCGAACTTCAGCAGCATTGTTGACTTCTCCAGTGGCCTGTTCACCAGGAATCAAGACGAGCGTGGTCGCGTCAAAGATGTCAGCGAAGTGGGTTTGGGTACACCACCAAGGACATCCTGGGCCCTAAACGAGGATGGTGAACCTAAAAGTCTTGACGAGCTTGAGTCGGAAGGGGTAATCATCGACCGTTCTACCGTATCTGAACAGCCACCTCAGCCCCCAGCGAAAGAGGAGCCTCGAAAGAAATCTGAAATTGAGATTGAAAATGCAGTTAAGCTTGAAGAGAAGGCGGCTATGTTCAAATCATTGGATGGTAAGATATTTATAGATGCTTGACTTTGGCTTTAGATTTCAGAGTTTTTCATCTAGCTAATGTAGCAAAGCTTTTCAATGTTGCATAGTCTAGTTCATGCACACTTCATATATCAAACAGGGGTGGTAATGTAAAAAAAAAACAGTAAACCCAAAACAAAACAGACTCAGATTTTACACTTTTAAATTTTTGCTATTAAAATTTCATCTATATTGAGGCATTTTCAACATAATTACGCCAAAAGAAAGAAAACATACAATTTTGGGTACAGCGACCTAGGACCACGAAGACAGTGAATAAGACCAAATTGAATAATGTATATAATCAAAAACTGAATATTTGGAAGTCTATGACTTCAATACAGTATTTGATATTACACAAATGAAATAAATTGCACTTTTTTAAATGCAAAATATGGGAAAGAGTGACAATGGTTAACTTTCTATATCATTCACTCATTTTTCCACACTGCGCAGCCATAGGTTTGTATTCTAGTGTATGGTTCCTGTTAATGATATTGCTATGGTAGCACTTTTGCCAGTGTACTGTATAGTGTAGCACCCTTTGGTAGATAACATATTGTCTTTGATCTGTTTGCTTTATCTGGTTTAACAGTTATCCTTCGACTCGAAATGAATGTTTGATGATTAAACAGTGTTCTTTATGGAGTTTGCCACCTTTGCGTATATTGTTTTAATATCATTCTACATAACTATAAGATTTGATTAAGCTCTCTTTATTGCATTTGTTCAGTGTAAATATGCCTCTATGTGGTGACCGTCCTTTTTCTTTAAGATGTATGTGAAATAACAATTGGTTTCGCATTGTAATTGTATCTCCTTCATGGATATGTGCCACGAAACACCTAAATCAAAAGCTCAGACAAACCCAAGTCTCTTTTTGTCTATACATTACAAAAAGAAAATTCCTTCCTTTTAATACATTTAGTTACTACTTAGAACTACTCAGAACTAATTCTTTCACACTATCTTGCAATGTTTCTCTTCACATTTGGATATTTAATCAATTCAACACATTTTCTTTGCATACAGAAATCACATTTTATGTAACTGCTTCAGAAAAACAAAACCTTTCGCTAATTTTTATTTGATTTTAGCACTGGATTTTGGTTCCCCAATCAAAAATGTGACTGAAATCTTAATGAGTTTGCCAACTAAAGGGTAATTTAAATAATTTATCTGTCTGTTTCTGATTTGTCTTCCTGAAGTGACCAGTTCCCTGAAAACAGTTTATTAGGAATGCTGTCATATAAGATTTAACCAAAGTTTCTCTCCGAATGTAAAAGTATTTAGCATTATTTCATGCTAAAGATATATTTGCAGAGAAACTTAGTTTTCCAATTGTAAGGCTATCATAGAATTTCTATTTACCAAGACAGACATTTAAAACCATAATAATAGAGATTTTGTAGAAATAGAATTGGAATACTTATAGCTGTGATCATAACCTACAATTAAAAAATAATTCAAAAATGATTAAAAACGTTTGGGGTGACATTTGACTTTGTGGAACTCACTTTTAACATTTTCCAAACTGTGGAATTACTCCCAGCTGTAGAACTTTGTAGTGTGATATCTAACACCTCTAATCATAAGTGCATCAGACAAAACAATATCATCTTTTAATCCTGGTAAATATCTTTAAAAAATCCAAAGACATTCAATTATCATGGTTTATTATAAGAAACACAAGACAAATATATTGTCATACAGGTTGATGTAGATTCAGCCTGAGTTATTTTGATGAAGGTCAACTATGATACTTATTTTGAATAGTACACAGAATGATCACCCAATACCTGTATTCAATTTTCATCATTATTGTTAGAAATGTAGGACAGGAACTTCTTTATCCCAGACTAATATGTCTAGTTTTAGCATGTAAATCTAATTATAACTTTTGAAAATCTCAGAACTGATCCCCCGGCCAGCTCGTCAGTACGAAGACCCACCGCTCTACCTCTGCCTCAAAGTTGGTAAGCCGATCAACAAACGAGTATCTCAGACCTGCCCGATCGAGTCCTATATGAAGAAGAGGACGAAACCGGAATACTGGTTCTCCATTCCCAGAGACAAGTATGATTCACTTATCTCAATATATAAAGTAAAAGCAATAGGATGCTTACTCAATCTGCAAAGTGTTATATTAAGCTGTTCATATTGCTGAGTCATAAATCTTTAGGCAGTGCCATTATTATGTTCTGAATGTTACTACATTTACCAAAAAAATAGTCATTATTAGTGCCAATATTATGTTCTGAATGTTAATACATTCACATAACAAAATAGTCATTATTAGTGCCATTATTATGTCTTGAATGTTACTACATTCACACAACAAAATGTAGTCATTATTAGTGCCATTATTATGTCTTAAATGTTACTACATTCACAAAACAAAATAGTCAGTATTAGTGCCATTATTAAGTCCTGAATGTTACTACATTCACAAAACAAATAGTCATAATAATGGCCAGTGGGTTAATGAAATATATTGTTCTCACATGTGTTAAACACTACATATTTCCTTTTTGATATTTATATATAGAAAAATACAATCATATTTAACCTATACTTCTTCAATTTTCAAAACTATTCAATTCTCTATTTAAGAATCTTTCTGATTATACAAAAACATCTTCAGAGGTCCTCAAATAGAACTTTTTTATATTCTTATATTGCACATCATGTATTTAATATATTTAATGAATGCATTATTTATTTGATTTGAATGCTTCAATTGCAGGGTTGACCACCTGTATGCATTCTTTGTGCAATGGTCCCCAAATATCTATGGGGGCGAGGATGAGATAGACCCCAAGGAGCGCGGCTTCGTTGTCATCAACGACAGCGAAGACGAGGACGATATGGATGTTGTCGAAGATCACTTCAAACAAGAGAGACGTCTCCTGCGTCAGATGACCAAAGACTGGGAGGTATGTAAACTAACAGTTGGCAGACCTGTGTTACCAAAAAAAGGTATATATAGCTAGGCCTTATAGAAATTGATTCCCAAGTCTCCCAGAGTTATTAGCTAGTTTTACGAAAACCTTTCTCTCAATACAAGGTTATCGTATTCAGATTTTTGCCTGATTTCAGATTTTCTCGGTTTAACTTTTTAAGTTATATTGATTAAAGATTGTTCCCCAAATTACATTATCATTAGTTTTTTTAATTTTTGACATTTTATATCCTCAGATTTTTTTAGCAGCCCTAACTTATGTCCTTGTCAGATAGAAATGTTAGTCAAATTTGATGATGAGAGAATACTGAGAGTTTTTCAATAGCACAATAGCACATTGTGGTTTGGGTGCACAGGTTGCACCCATTTGATCTATGTGCCCCCTTTTCTTAGAGAGTCAACACATTGTATATTCAACCACCATTCAACGGACGTTTATATATTTTTAGTGTCCATCTACTTTAAATAGAAAAGACAAAATCACTTCGCGGAATATTATTTCCTAAAAGTTCAGAAACTGTATTTAGTTTGTTTTCTGGCAACTTAGAGTGTACGATAAACCGATTAATATAGCTACTTCCAAGATATGTTTTTATTTAATTTGGGTGAATTATCTCAGTTATGAGAAGGCAATGTTAATTGTATATCTAAATTAATATTGTATACATACGGTTGATCTGAAGCAACACACATTTTTGACTGTAATTTCCTAAGGATTTTCGCAATTGCTTTAAAATAGCATCACATAAATTGCAAATTGAGAAATATTATAGACAAAGTATAATAACACAAACTTAAATAACAAATAGACTAAAATTAATTTTAAGAATAAATGGTTAACAAGGTTAGTGGGGGTAAATAATTAACTTTCTGAGTGAATCCACTGCTAAACTTTCAACAGATCGTCAACAAAGCCATGGTTGAAGCTGCCGCTAAACGGGAGAACATAGATGACTATGATGTAACTATGGCAGGCTATCTGTCCTTACTCAGTTCATCCCAAGTTACTTTGAGCATAATAAATTAGTTCTGTATAAACTTTCTGTGGAATACCAACAAGGTTTCTTGCAAAATTGTTGTTCCTGTTGATTAATTGAAAATTTATACAAGGCAAAATTATATGCTCAAAGTACTTGTCTAACTAACTCAACACCCCTCTTCTACCTTCTGACTAAAAATAAACATAGTATACTTTTCCTTTCTGAAACCTGTGAGATCTTTTTTTATATATCTATCAAGAAAGATTTATTCCTAACATGATATTCTGCATTTCAAGACACTGTGTTCCACTGAAACCAAATCTGAAAAGTCAAATCCCATTTTAAAATGATTTCATTGGATCTGCTCAAGGAACACAAGGAAAACATCTTTCTTGATGGTATAAATACCTCTTTACCCTTTCTTAACTTCAGGAAAAGAAACTATATCTATTGGAAACAAGAATCTTGGCCATTTGAACTTGTCTATGTGTTCAGTGACAATATGTATGCTATCTAACATAAAATATCTCATTCCTATAGTTGGGTAAACTAAGAAAGATAGTTTCAAATTTGTTTATAACAAAACAGGGTGTAGGATAAATAGTATAGAAAAACAGTTTTTTTTTTTTTGCCACTCATCATATTTTCATCATGAGGGGCCTTCCATTAAGTACGTACGCACATTTTCAAAAATTTCAGACCCCCCCCCCTTGGACCAAAGTACGCATTGAATTTGTACAGAAACGTACGCAAATTTTTAAAAATCCCAGACCCCCCTCCCCCCCTGGGTGCGTACGTACTTAATGGAAGGCCCCTAAGATACACACTTGAAATCGCTGAGAGTGAGAATTCTTAAGATTTTAATTCAAAATAAGTGCTTTCTAGACAAGTTCTTTTGAAGAAGATGAATATACAATTAATTTTGATTTGGTGAAGTAAGACTGTATTTTTGAGACTATAGAGTAATCACTGGTTTAAGAGGCAAAATCAATTTAAAATTTCGGTTCCTTTGGTCTTTTTGTTTCAAAGTTTATATCTCCTTCCCACTTAAGCATACTTTAACAAGCACATCTCTGAATAATATGGGTTAGGCAATGACGTGTATGAGGTAGCACTATAAATTCCACTCACGTAAAAATTCCTGATAAGACAGATGTGAAGGCCCTTCTCAACGAAAGTTTTTATGTTAAATAGCATGCAGGTTATTTCACTTACTTAATATACCTTTTGCCCAGGAATACCATCATTCGCTTCAACCTATGCATCGTGTAGATTACTGTATCATCATTCAATACTTCTGCAGACCCTGTTTGGCAAACCCAACTTACTAATAGACAAACTTGTACAACTTTATGTAAATATTGCTTCATGTGAAGGGTACATAGTAATAAATATAACTGGCTGACTTAAAATGTAATCTTAAATCATAAGAGGAGACGTCACATTCCCCAAAGCCGACCATAGCGGGTCACATCTAGTAGTTTGTAAGGTTACCGTATCCGCAAGCTAGGCAATATAATTAGTTGTTCTGTAAATTCTGTTATCAGATTTTTACAAATTAGTATGGCTCATAACTATAATAAAAAGTATGCAATATATTAATTGTCTAAAGCGGTTTGAAAATGTTTTTTCTCATACTCAATAATAAGTACTATTTTAGTCAGCTATTATCAATACCTAGTTGCAACCTTCTCTGTAAGCTGGGAGTCACAACACTTGGATTTTAATATCACCCGTAATGAGTTTCAATTCCATTAAATATAAAAAAGTTATTTATTTACCATTAGTGTAATGAGTGAAACATGAGTTTTAAGTTGTGATAAACTTTGTGATATAAGTATAAATATTTTATAAGACAGTAAATTAGGAAGACTGCTTTTGTGCAGCTACAGTTCTAGAAAGAACTTGTTTGATAACCAGTCAATGAGCTTTTTCTTTTACAATCTATGCAGGTTAGGAATTTGGCAAGAAGAATGCAGAGTACAGATAAGAATGGAAAGGTGTCTGCATTAAAATTTGACCTGTCATTTTAGTTTTAAGGGTTAATCAAGAGCTAATGCAGGAAAGCAAGCTAGATATTTGATAGAAACTAAGTCTTGGATGTGGTGCTAGAAGATGTTCATTTATGATAGTTTTTGCCTCTAAATATTTAAACTTAAGAAATGGGGGATTAGAACATCTGATTCTATGAAAATGCAAATATAACACACACAATTACATGACCATAACTTGTTGGTTAAACTTTAGCATCAAGAGAGTATTATGGCTGAATCTAATAAAAGTGGTAATGTGAGTTAAATATATCTGGTAAATGCCATTGAGGCCTAAAGTAGTAAAACTATAAAAAAAAATGTCCTGTTTAGGATGTAATGGTAAATTCAATGTAAAGAAGCTGAACTCTTTAAGTACAGAAAGATAGCGCTGTTTAATTGGAAAGGTTAATGAAACTACAATTGGGTGACACTACTGTAAAAAAAACATAACAACAGGTCTGAAATGTGATAATACTTTGCAAATGCATTGATGGAGCATATTTCCAATATCCAAAGTCAGTTTCTTCTCCGTTTTTCTTATTTCCTTGTTTTAGATTAAGTACCATTCCTTGTAAATAATCGAAGTTGATGATGTTGAACTCCCAATGTCCAGCTAAAGACATTTTGTCTATCACTTGCTAACCTGGCATTTGATGTCTTTCAGGATCCAGATTTAGATCCCTTTGCCCAAGTTAGTAAAAAGAGAAATGTCCAAGTTCTGATCAAAAGAACATATGAGAGAAATACTAACATCCCTTTAATAAGGTTACCCTGCAATAACAATTTTAGCTTCATACTTATCTCCATATCCATGGTAATAATGTGTCAAGAAATGCACTTTTAAAGAAATCAAATAGGAAAAATGGACATTGTAAGTGAATATAAGATATTGCACAAGTTTTATTGTCATCATTACCTTCATCAATTACCATAAATCCAAGATAACACAAAAAAGCTACATGCACATGTTGGATGACTAACTAATAACAGTGAATGCTGGCATATTTATTTCATCTAATAGAAGAAATGATCAAATTACCTCATCCATAATTTTTAAAAATACTAAGAGTTTAAATGGTAATTTATCACCCACACGAACTGTGTGCATGGCGTATTGACAGGCCATATGCACCGCTGCATATTGTCAGTATTTTCTCAAGAATTTGAGAATTGTTTGGGTGATAAAATAAAGAAGCACCTTAGGGATTGTCCTCAGGTGGCTGTTTGACCCATGGGGTTCATACAAACCCTGGGCTTGCCCTCAGTACGAGATGATCCGCTATGGGTCATAGAGCCACCCTCGGATGCCCCCCCGTGGTGCTTCTTATTATAGTATGCCAGTTTCATAATAAGGAAGTATAAGAAGGCTTTTATGGTAGCAAAAGTTGGTTCAGATAATTATTTGACTACTTTCTAGACCAAGTTGCTCTATTTTAGCCTGTGATGACCAATGAAGGACCTGGTCAGCCAGGCATCTATAACAGCTTTAATGGCCAGATGATTTTTCAAATGTACTCTACCATTGCCTTGTTTGTCATATGCTAAGGCTTTCTAACCAAGCTGCCTGCATGAAACAATTGGTGGTGGCATATGCTGCATTGGCTTCAATAATTTTAAATGGAAATCTGAACCCTTGCTTAATTTGGCAATGTTCTAATGACAAAAGTATACCTGTTGTCCCTTTATGTATTTAAGTGCATGCACTTTGTTATTGCTGTATATAACCTTGAATTTTCTTCTACAACAGGATCATTATGGTCTACATTCCTTTTGGCTAAACATGTTATCTTTTAAAGGATAGCTTTAGATAATTGTAGATTACATCATGTAGATTACATCATGTTTTCTCTGTTTTGAAGATCCTAAGAACAAGTCTGCCATCGTTAAGTGTAATATAATCTATTCCCACAAAGATATTTATAGTGTAATATTTACATATTTCTGCCAATGAATTGCCCACCTGCTAGAGTCTAGCTTTAGCTAGCCTTGAGACAAACTGATTTAATATAAGTTTATTATAATCTTATGTTTTTTAAAACCATATAATCTATCACTCAGATTGTCAACTTGGAGGAAGCGCGTCGTCGGATGTCCATGGCAGAAGATGAACTTATACCTATACCAGACTTCTCCGATCCCAGCACCATTCTAGTAGAGGAACAGATCAAGAAGGTTAGCCTTGAGATTTAAGTTTAATCTTCCAAACATTCAACAGGATTCCCACAGGGATGAATTTTGAGAAAAGAAATTTAGTAAATTTTACTCTTCGTCTTTCACGAGTAGACTATTTTGTATTTCATTACTTAAAGGAATTTCACTACAGTTTTGGAAGGGTGCTTGTAAACGATGGAAAGGTCATAGAAGAATCTTGGGAAGTCCATAGAAACCCATATTTTCTCCTGCTTGCATCAACTTACTTTTACATATTGAAACTGTTCTGAAAAAATAGTTCTTTGAATAATTGTTGAATTTCCATCAACATTTTTTTCCTAGAGATTTCTCCTGATATGCTAAAAAAAAAATTGTATCCATTTTCTTTTCATCTCATTATTTAAGGATAGATAAAGAATACATATTATTCAATTGATCCTACTTAACATCTGCTGTGTCAAATTGTTCCCTTCAGATTATCAAGAGCTTACCAGCGCGTGCCGAGGGTTACCCGTGGACGCTGGTGTACAGCTCTGACAAGCATGGCTTCAGTCTGAAGACACTGTACCGGTCAATGTCCAATATCGACTCTCCCATTCTTTTCATCATCAAGGATACCAACAATCAGGTTAGCTGTTTTGGCCAGATCATTATTGGTTTGGGGGACGTCTTCTAGTGATTATTGGTAGAGTCCACCCCCAAAGTCTGTCGGAGGTTTTTCTATTGTGTAAAACCACGAGGCGTGAAATTGGTGCCCTTCACCCTCCCCCCTCCAACCTCCCCCTGCCCCTGTCCCTGATTGATCAAGGCAGTCCCCTCTGGTTGGCCCTGATTGACAGGTGAGGGTGGTGTGGGCCCCGCCCCACCCCTCGTCCACTACGGCTCCGGACCCCACCATTCTCCACAGGCTCTGAGTATGACCTCCCCTCCCCCCAGACCAGCCAGCCACTGACCACCCACCTCCCTCTATTGGGGGGGGGGGGGGTAATTGTACCTGTGGGCCGCCGTACTGAGCACCCTTTGCTTGTGTACTAGCCCCCCCCCCCCCCTTCCCCTCCCAAACCGTCAGCCCCATCACCCCCCCCCCCACCACCACCACCACCACCACCACCACCACCACCACCACCACCACCACAATGTTCATTCAGGCGTGGAGGGTTATTTGTGGCAGAGTGCCGTCAGCCAAGTGCATCAGCCAGGGCCTAGTGGACACACAGAGGTGTCAGACCCTGGGACCCAACCACCAGGCCAACACTTTGTCAGAGGGGGTAGCAAGGGTGATGTCACAAGTTATTATTAAGATGATTATTTTTCGCCACCAAAGCAATATTTTTTAGTCAAGAGGACTGAAAAATATATTTTCTCTTGTCAACTGAACCATCTAACAAAATTATTTTCTGAACCTATCAGGTT
Organism: Lepidonotus clava; assembly: GCA_936440205.1. NCBI lineage: Eukaryota > Metazoa > Annelida > Polychaeta > Phyllodocida > Polynoidae > Lepidonotus > Lepidonotus clava. The sequence continues at coordinate 17,290,595 of OW387138.1, forward strand.
AAAGGATTTTAGGAAAAATTCTTCACAAATTTAATAGCTTCTGAAGTTTGTTTGTTTGTGGGATTAGTTTAACGTCCGGCCAACCCTTCAGGGTTCCTTTACCAGACTGCACAAGGTAAAGCCTTTCAGCTCGTTTTACGCCACAGGGGCGGTGAAACGAGCTGAAAGAGTACATAGATTGTCAAAACATGCATTAAACATACTTGGAATCAAAACTGACTGATCGAATATACATCTTTGAACAAAATAAGAATTAAATTGCTTAAAATTCATAGTTAAGATTCTTAATTTCATGTTAATAGTTTGTTATTGAATTACGAGTCCTACCGTTGGTTCCATGCTCTTTTTCTTAAAACTGCTCTTATCATTTCAGACTTTTGGTGCCTTGTTGTCAACACCTCCAAAGCTGAGTGATCATTTCTACGGCACAGGAGAATCCTTTCTTTTCACTTTTTACCCTGAGTTTAAGGTAGGTATCCATTTAATTATGTATCTTTTCCACTGGATGAGAGGACCTCCAGATAAACTTGGATAATGATATATGCTTTAGAAAAGTCCATGTATTCAAAAGAGAAACGAGCTCACTAAAAATGTAAAATGTCATGTTTTTCCTCTTTTTTTTTCTAAAAAATGAAATTAACAGTTCGTTCATCTATTGACTTAAATTCACAGATCAGACCTAGTGCCAATTAAGAAAGCAGTCTATACATACATTTTTGGAGCACTTTGGAACCCTTACCATGCATTGTGTTTACTTATGACAAGAAACGTCATTGGTAGTTTGAAGTTGCTATGAGGAGACAACTATATTGTCAAAAACCATCACTTCTCATAATATACTGCAGTTCAAGCCACTTTTGGCGCCAAACCATTACAATACTTAGAAATCTACAGTAATGTAGCTTTTTGATTTACAAAAAAGTAGTTTTTGTTACTGTAACATAGTTTTGAAAAATCCTAATTTCAGAAATTTACATGGACTGGCCAGAACAGTTTCTTCATCAAAGGAAATGCCGACTGTCTGGTCGTTGGTGCTGGAGAGTAAGTTAGATCAGTGCTTGTGTTTTCAATGTTTTATCATATATATAATTCAAAGTGTCATACTTTATTGAATGTATTTGAAAATATTGAATTATAAATCAATTAGATAATGGCTTCAGCTGAACATAATGTTTTTAATATCTTTTATTCTGAGATAATAAATAGATCAGTCTAGATCAGCGAAGATCAGTTTACGTTTATTAAACAACGCAGTTAAGGAAAATACTCTAAATTAGTAAATAAAATCCTAGTTTAACTTTAACTATAAATCCAGCACATCTCCATATCAAACTCTCATTTCCTAGTCTTTTGTAGGTAACACATACAATAATCATATATAAAACTCTTTTCTGTACAGGGGTTCATTTGGGTTGTGGCTTGATGGTGATATCTATCATGGCCGCACACAGCAGTGTCAGACATTCGACAATGATCTGCTCACTGAGACGGAAGATTTTGTCGTGAAGGGCCTGGAGGCATGGGCTTTCCTATGAGCATTTCCAGCAGGTGTGTACCTTTTCAAATATACCTAGCTTTGTATATGCAAGATTACTTTATGATACCTTTAACATCTCAACAGTCACATACCATTATTTATTTGTATGGGTAATATCTATGTTTCAAGACATTTTAAAAGGCCATTCAATATCTTCTTTTAAAGTTGTCTAAGAGCTAGTCTTTTAAATTCACCTAATTCTTCAACATATTTTGAATATTTCATTGCAGATTGCCCATGAGAAACCCTGCCTGCGTTTGAGTTGCCAAAATCCCTGCTGAGCAGTGCGGCAACTTGCGCCAACCTCGTATGTACATATCACTGTTGACTGGATTCCACAGCGGCGTGGACCGTCGCCAAGGGGCCCCAAGAGTGAGCTGCCTCTCACCAAGAAAGGATGGCTTGGCAGTGCGGCTGCCCTGCATCAATTCTGGATGGCTTCGCCAAGGCAGTATCATATGGTGTATCAACTGAGAAGTGATGTAAGGACTGTGTTACCATGGCAGTGATGAATATATTTTTTTGTTAAGATGCTGTTGGAGTATTCTACAGCAGTGCAGCTCATGACAAACTCCAAAGTATTGATAAGTGGGCCAAGTACAGAGTCATTTGTTGAAGTGAAGGAGCCACTTGTTCATCTTTGCAGATGCTGAGAGAGGAGCTGCCACAGATACATTTTGCCATGGTAAATGGACTGTGCCAATATCAAATCAGGTTAAGATGTTGTTAAATTTCTTTGCCAACTTCAGTTCAAGGTCTACACTTGTGATGTCACAGTCCAGACTGAGACTCCTTGTGACTTCTGACTTGACCAAGACCACGAAGGACTGGAGGCAACAAGCCTTGCTTTACCAATGCGTTATATCAGGAACACTATAGCTTAGATTTTGCCATGATGTCGACATATCGTTTAAGAGGTTTTCCTGTTCACAAGCAGTCAGAGAAGGAACACAACCATGTATCTCAATCAACCACCCATGGGCACAGAAACAAGCAGCTGGAGTTATACACATGCATCTTTGCCCCTGCGCATCTACCCGATTTGTAGCAATGACGACAGTACAGCCCCTAGGCGACTTGACCAATGACCTTGGATGTAACCGTCAAAAGGTTGCCATTGTTGAAACTGCCTAGCAATCATCAGGTGACTTTTTCTTGTTTTGGACTACTGTCAGAGCTACGCATGATAATTGCCAGCTTACGTATGGTATAAAGTGGTGTATATCTTATTAAGTATTACTGCATGTTGTGTTCTGATCAAGAACTGAATGGCCTTAGTTAGTTGAAAGCTCTGTTCATGAGATATAATAACAAAATAGCAAAATTGTGGTGTATGGACAGTGTAATATGACATAGATAGGGACTAAGTTGTAGCCAATATAAAGATCTGTAGGATGGCACGTTATGTGGCTGTTTTAGGGTCACTTAATATCCAGAGTCAGAAAAAAAAGGCCAAAACAATTACTCTTTAGGCCTGAATGAAAATGCAATGTTGTATGCAATAATTACCAAATGGCAATTGTGCACATTTAACCAAACTGCTGTCGTGTTGGAGTAAGCCTTGAAAGAAAGAGGGTGTCACAAAAAAACATAATTTTGGAAAACTTTATCCGTTTAACAAACATTTTAATTTGCTTTTGTTGATTGAACATTGTTGAATTTGAATTCAAACAGAAAATGAAACTTAAGTAAAACTGTTGAAAATCAAGCAGTTTTTCACTGATTTCTATTAATTTTTTTTTTTTTTTTTTTTCACTTTTTGTGACACCTGATTTTGTCAAGGCTCCAGTGCTCAAATGTTAAATTTCCTGTAATAAAATACAATACCATTGTTGGAAAGCCTATTGTAGTGCTCTCTATAGAGGAGCAGACTATTGTTAGATGATAAAGTTTAAAATGCAGTAGCTCTGTATTATGGTAACTAGTGCTGTAAAATGTCGAAACCTAGTGTCAGTCGCAGAATATTTATGAAATTGGGGACTGTAGGGTAGCTTTGAGTGAGTAGGTCTGGTCAGAACTATGTACCTTATACCTGCAGCTGTTCAAGGGCAATAATGATAAAGATCTTGTGATCTGTTCCCTGAAGTCAGGGTCTATTTATACTTGGTTTGCAGTACTTTAAAAGGCTGGTTTCATTGATTTATCGAAGAACTTTTTTTTTTATTTGTTTAAGAGGCCACTAGCTCTCTGTTTGAAATGTGTGCTGAGGTTTAGTGCTTAATTAACTCTACAGAGAATTCTCATGGATAGAAACAATGCTTTAGTATTACAAGATTAAGGTTTGCAAGAATAGAAAGGTAAGACTTTTTGTTTGTTTTGGTTCATAGGTGACCAATCCTGTTTGTGTCATCTTTCCAAGTATGAATAGGCCTAAACAGTATATCACACTGTGATAAACAAATTCAGATCATCATTGTGAAGCGCATGAGCATGGATGTATAACTCATTGCTTTATAGAATACAACTTTCTGAATCTGTATACCTGCAAAGGAAATAGCACACTTTTATGGTAGAAATATTACAAAATAGAAATTAATCCATAGATAGATAACAATAGTAGGCCGGTTGTTCCCTGCACAGATTCTGTGAAGTAGCTTTGCAGTCATTCCGTTAAATAATGATAATTACCGAATAGTCTGTTTATTATATACCAACCTGATTATGAGTTGGTGAAGCATGATTTGTGATATGTTAAAAATGGGAATGTGTGTAAGATTCTGATATAGTACTGTAATCTTAAGGATTCCAAAATGCTTTTCCAAACAATGTATTTAACATTCTGGTAAATAACATGATGTTTGATTTAAAATGTCAAATTATGATATATAATCTAATTTCATGGAAAATATCAGTGCAATTGATTTGCCCTCATTCCTATGTTTAGTCTAGCTGCACTTCTGATTCATGAAGAGTGTAGATGTGTTAACCTGTGTATTTTGTTTTCTTAGTTTTTTGTGAATGGTTTGTTTGGAGATTACACACCTTCATGGATACAGAGATAAACCAAGATAAAGTAGAAATTAAGATGATAGAAAAAAACTCACATGACAACTTAATAATGTAGTTGTTTCCAACCAATGACTACACACATACATGTTCACTTCTTGTAATTGGTAAATTAACGGTAAATGAAACCATGTATGATGAATTTTGTAGAAGGTAAACTTATTTTCTACATAGTTTAGTTGGATTAAATGTGCATCTATGAGAATGACACAATATTAGGATCACGACAGAGTGCTTTCATTGAAATCCTGAACGGACGGCTCAGGAAACTAATACATCGGTAAATCAGTCTCTAGTGGAATACCCAGTTCACAGGTTTTCTTTTTTTTTCGATTACTGATAAGAGGTATCATTTACACATACATAGTTGTAATATACCCACACAGTTTTGTATAAATGACCAATGGCAGAACCTTTTGAGTGTTCAAGTTATCTAGTTGGAAAAGTTGAAGAAGTTTGGTTTCGTGTAGCTGGTGATTGACGGTTAGGAAGATAGTTTCGAGATTTCCTCAGGTATCATTATGGATGATACCTGTACCAGGTATCTTGCCAATTGCAGATAAACTGTATGGACTCATGTCTGCATGTTCTCACACATATTCACATGTTCCTTCACCAAAAAAGGGATGTATCAGACACTTATTTTCTTGTGTGACTTTTGGAAAACCAGGGAACCCAACAAATATTAAAGGTGGTAAATTGAAAGGTACCATATGGATATAAGTATATAGCTGCAATGTAAGGTAATAAGTAATACTCTTGTGGTATTATTGGAAATTAGTAGGTTACTCCCTTTGATGGCATTTTAGTCATCACTGACTTAGATTTGACTAACTATATAATCCACATTTAAACTCAGAAGTCAAGGATATATATGTATGTTTATGCAACCAAAGGACCAATTACATTTAAGATGTTTCCATTGAAACCTTAATTTTTGCTTTAGTACCTCACGCCATGATTTAGAAAGTAGCCATTTTGAGTTTTTCAAAGCACCTGTTGGCCATGTGTATGTGGAAAGTGAACTGTTTTATTGATTAGAATAGTGGGGACAAAGCAGTATGACACTCTTCTGACTAAAGAACTGCATTGGCATTGCAGCCTATTTGGCTGCACGAAAGATTCTCATACAAGTCAAGAATGGTGTTTTTCTTGAAAGAAATTGAAGGGAGAGGAAAGTAAGATACAATTGGTGGCTAGTTAAGCAAGAATGACATCATAATGGTATGGTTGAGATGCACTTTTGAATTATAACCTCCAGCAATAAAATTGTTGAAGTAATTCCATTTTGATTAAGCTCTTGATGATAGCAGAGGACTTAAATGTTGATAAGTCTAGGATAAAGTAAACCCTGTTAATGGAGATTAGATGAATAGAATTAAGCAGGTTACTGTGGGCAGTTAGATGTACAGATCAGATGGATCAGTTAGTGTAAGGTAATGTTATTACTGGTAAGGGACAGGATGTATTGGTTGACCGAAAGTTTAGCTACAGAATCCTAAATTGATTGAGGACTACACAGAACTGTAAATGTATGCTGTTGACGCTGAAACATTTAATACGAACCACCAATGAGCCAATTTGCAAACAAGACAATCTGTGAGCAGTTGATCAAAATCAAACTGTTACTTGAGATGTCACCTAACTAAATTTGGCACAGTATGGACTGTGTGAAGGGTAAAAAGAAGATAAAAAAAAAATCAGTTTCATAGTCCAGATCGCTGTCATGCAAAATATTGGAATAATACTTGTACGATTCACTTTAATGATGGTATGTCAACGGTATCTGTCCTAGCCCGTAGTAATAGACTACATCATAGTGCGCATCATATCAACCCCAACTGGATGTGTGTACAGCTACATATGATATACATAGAGGTACTGTGTACAGTCTTGTGAACCTGTGCAAAATGTATGATATAAACTCAATATTTAGGTTTTGATCAATGCTGCCATCTAGTGGCCACTGTCTTCATCATGATATAAGTAAGTAGTGGTCCTGTGACTTTAGACTTGTGCTACTCCTTGTGGTGATCAGGAACTTAACATGTCTTTGGTGCTTAATAGGCATTTTAGTTATTGGCTAATTCTTGTTATTTATTTCACCCTTTGGTCTTCATGTCTGGTATTTTTGCAAATATGGACCAAAACATTCTCCGCTTCGTTCAAGGCTGCAGTAATATTGTTGATCGCTTTGCTAACAGTATAAATAATATCACAGGAAGTTTACTATGGCTCAGCTCACTATTCCAACTTTTTGAATTTGTTAATAAGACTTTGAGTCAAGCTGGTCAAGAGATTGCCAAGTTGGAGGAAGCTGCCTATTAGAGTGTCATGTGTACTTTTGCTAGGGATACCCAAGGACTGTAAGACACTAAACAATGGCATCTTCCTACGAAGATTTGAACTCTTCAAATTGGAGTCGAAAGAATGCCCTTACCAATGCTTGCTCAACAAAAATTAAATGTGCAATTTCAATTTTCCTTCCATTTCTGTACTTGGTTTTGCAGTCAACTTTGAAGCTTCATTTTGTGCTTGTATTTGACCCATTTTCCCCATTACATGGAGAGAGAAAAACAATAGTTTTCAAGGAGATGCAAAATGAAAGCATAGTGTAAGAATATAGGTGTTATTCTGAATTAAGTAGTGTTATAGTTCCTGATTTGGCCACATGGTGGCAGCATATCACTGGTCATACTATGTAGCATCTGTGTAAGAACTGAAGCTCATGTAAATTACAGTATGTAAGTATGTATAGACACAGGGAAATTGTGTAACCTTATCTAGTATTGTAAATAAAGAGAAGCAACATATAATTCAGTTGATTCTGTATTGTTTGTTGTGTTTTGTGAGATTTTGCTGAAAACAACAAAACTGCCAACATTGTTTCTATATTCTTTAATTGATCTATTTCTTTGACAAAGTTTGAAAGTCCACAAGGTCCCTTATCTCCCTTTATAAACATTTTATGAAAATTAGTTGAAAGCTTCAGTGGCCCGTCGCATAACCAAACTCTCGCAAGAGGGAGCGATTAAGGATGGATTTGTTTTTTTCTCGCTGTTTTTCTCTCTCCTTGTTTTGGGGATGTGCCAATCCTCCCTGTTGCGATGGTTTTGTACACATTTTGAATTTAATTTAATTGGCTAATAAATCATTTCCGCCACTTGCCTCCTATACAAATTATAAGCTGAAGGACATATCTAACATTTACTGAAAACAAAATCTTAAAATGTTAACCCCAAAATGTCCCCCTGATAAATTGAAAAATCGGGTGTGCAAACCATCCCTGTAAGGATGAAAGGTGCATTAGCTCCCTGTTGAACAGGGAGAGGTCTTTTGAAATGTGCCAATGTTCGCTACAGCGATACCCGTTATGTGACGGGGCACAGGCTTACCTTTAAAAATAGTTTTATTGCTTACCGTCTGACAGTATTTAGGGGCCAACTGGATTTTTTTTTTTTCATTTTTGGAAAACTTATTATTTTTTAATCAAATGTTTCAGTTACAGCCTTACCAACAAAAACTTTTTTCAAGAAAAGATTTTCTGACCTCCCAGCTGGGTATTTTCCTGGTCACCTGCTGGACTTCAGTCTCAGCTATCGTTTTGGATATTTTTTTGCAAATCTTATAAATGATGCAACCTAAGGGCTGATTATCTTACCCTGTTTGGATTGAAAAATTGATATTACTAATGTAGCTGTCACTTAATAAGTTTTAAGAACAGAAAACCCGCAAGTAATATCTTAGCAAACTGAATTGCATTGCTACAACATGGTCACAATGTTTTTTTTGTTGTGACCACATTGCAGTTCGTCGTTGTTAATACGTAAAAATGTAGACTCCCAGGTATGTTGCTGCAGCGTGACTGACAATGTTTCAGCTATATCCCTCATACAACACTGAACAATGTATTTACCCAGCAAACAGTTTCTCTAAAGTGTTGTCCCAAAACTATGTTTTTTTAAACTATGGAAAGAAAGTTGAAGAAAATACAATAATATGTTTACTAATGTTCCTACAGTTTTGATATCAGGTTACATTTTGCATCTAAAATCCAAAATGATGACCATAATTAATGACCTACTGCATGTGCAATTTAAGACTGTCAATGCTGAATAGGTTCTACCATATAGACCAATGACAAAAATTGTGTTTAACATGAGCTTTCATCTTAACGTCCCCCCATTTACCATAATTAATTTTTAAAACATGAGCATAAACAATACCCCTTGATTCAGGACAAAATATCTTTGCTTTTTATTTCAAAACAAATATCACATTCTTCTCTCAAATAGTTTCAATTTGAAAACGTTTTGGAATTTTGGTCATCTTTAAAAAGTGGTATCTCCTATATGTAGTTTTTATGTTTCTTAATTTGAAATAAAATCCAAAAATGAAGTATGGTCCTCTTGTAATATTTGTTCTGTTGGTGAAGGTAATCACTTTTGCTGTGCACATACATTGTCTTTCAAAGTTTTCTAGGATGCCACATCTGGAGACCTCTCTTAAAACATCCCCTTTTAAGTTTTAGCCTCACTCTATGCCACTTAACTGTAACTCCCATCCCCCATGAGGGAACACTGCTGACCACACTAAGTGAACTCTCACCTAATTGCATTATGCCTCTCCTATCCCAAAGAGGGAGCCACTCATGCTTCCACTCTTCATACACCTTGGCCATCCCCAAGCATATAAACTATGACTCCATCCATAGTATTTAGCTGTACCAGCTGTGCCTGTGCTTGGAGAGTGTAGCCAACTTGAGCTGCTCCAGGGGTGGAGAGTGAGAGTGTAGTACATACAGGGATACTGAAGTAGGAACATGCTCCAGTTGGTTGGGAGTACCCCACCTCCCTGGAACCATCAAGCCATCAATGTCCCAACAACCTCACTTGGATCAACTATATCTAAATAACAGACTTTGGAATTAGACTTCACTAATTGTAATTTTTATACATAGTTTGGATTTTATCTTGGCCAATAATAGAGTTGGATTACACTCATTTCACTTATAATGCAAGCAGTTCCATTGTCAAGCCAGGCTCTTGGAGTCTTCAGCCTGCTGATATTTGACTTTTTCGCCATATATGGACAAGGTTAGTATGTGCATGATTATCCATAAAGCATGATAATGGCTTTCTAGTGCTGTAGACTGCTGCTAACCTACATCTATTTTTCAGAAATGTAAAAATTGATATTGTATTCCCTACAAAAGTCATGTATGTTTCCTAACTCAGAGAATCAATTATAGATACCCCCTTAAATGTATCATAAGTTGACCTTAGTTCTTTATGCCATGGAGAAAACTGGCATTTTAACTTGTAGACAACAGTGAAATAGGAGCCCTCCAATTCTTGTATCTTTTTAGTATGTGCCTTAAATATTCTGTTCATAATATAATAAGAAGACACTATTATGGAGTATGAGGTGAATTATATTCACCGCTGGATAGATTGGACATTCTCCACACATATTTCTAGAGGTTAGTATAACCCAGGATATATTTACCTCGCTGCAAAGGTTAGTAATAACGTTCGAATAGGCCTTTACTAACCTCTACGGCCCCCAGCCATTACATAATTATATTACTTTAATGACAAGTACAAAGCTAGTTTGAAAGTAATATAGCACAACTATTTGACCTGATCTAATTTTTAAAATGGACTGGAAACAATATTGCTGATTTGTAGAAAATCTTTTTATCAGAATTACAAATATCTACATGGAATCAAAATTGACTATTACTATTCAGAATAGATATATTCAGATTTATTTCAAAGTCACATGACTATGATTATCACAAGGGGATCACCAATACGTAATCACGTGACCACGTTTGGACTAGTTATAATAGTAAAATTGACAGCAATCAGATCTAGCCATGTCTATACACCCATTTTAACATATGTCATGTTTCAATACCTGAACCTATCCCCACTCATTTCCCCCAATGCTAAAATGCACAATGCCCTAGCATTACTAGCTGTCATTGATGCCTATCTATTATTGCGTGCAGCTTTGACCATGTTAACTGGCCTAATGTTTAAGTTATGGACCTACACCATTAAAAAGGCTTACCACTTTATAATCTCATAAATAACCACTTAGACCTTGTATGGTATGTGTGGTGTGTTCTGTTATACCTCATTAACTTATTTGTCTGGCTTACACGCTTACCTAAATGAACTTTTGTGGGGCCTGGGAAATATGTGTGAATCATTAAAACTGTATGGCACCAAAGCGGTTTTCTAATTTTTCAAACACACATTCCTTGCATCGATTAGGCATGACGGAAAATTTACTATGTAACAGGCATATGTGTATTGGCATAGAGTGTTGTAATACATCTAGAGTGGCTCTCTTAAACAGGGTTTCGATTATGCTATATGTTCCGAATTACGGTCCGCCGATTCGGGTGTGTATTCAGGGGCGGATCCAGGAGTTCAAGAAAGGGGGGGGGGGGGGGCTATATTAAAAAAAAGTCCTGGCGCTCCCTCTGGGGGCAAGAGTTTTACATTAAATAAATCTAAATTTGGCCAAAAATAGGGGGGGGGGGGGCACGCACCCAGTGCACCCCCCCCCCCCCCCCTAAATCCGTCCCTGGTATTTTGCATGACACCGCAGGGGCAAAGCAGTCTCCGGCCTATTCTTTAACACTGGCGCTGACCTTTCTTTCCTCAATATCTCAGGAACTGCTGGAGAATTAGCATTCATTTTCAGTCTGTCATAGGTCAGGTATATATCTTGTCAGAAATATCCAATTTTATCTAAGTTTGCCAAAATTTAATTGCTAGATCCATCCCAAAAATGTATAACCCTGCCAACATATGATAGGAACCTGCTCCAAAACGGCAAATCGTGAGGGATTATGGGACACTGTAATAAGGCGAATTAGATATAAGCAAATCCACCACTTGAAACGCCCTTTGACAAGTATAGTGCTTGGAACGATTTTTGCCCCGATTTTGTATCTAGTACTACAGCCAAATATATCGGGTGTGGCCATAGTAGCTCTTGTAGCCAGCCTTGATCGTTGTTCCATGTAGTAAGCTTATCGATTTTTCTCATATTGGTTTTTAATTTCTGTCTGTCTTGTAGCGGCCATGTGCTGTGCCTTATACTGGGTATCATTATCGAACAAGACTAAAACACAAACTAGTAACATGGTTTAAATATCTGAAGGGACCTTCAGTACCATTACTGACCTCTAACCGGATTTTAATTTCAATTTATTATACAAATACTGGAAGATCTTACCTGTAAGAAGTGGTTCAAATAAGAAAGAAATAATTCTGAAAGCTTTTGAATAGGTTTTAATGAGAATCATCCAAAAATTCTGGAGTTGGTGCGTCAATAAGTAATATTTCAATATGTCTTAAGACAAATCGAAGGTTTTATTTTTAAATGTCTTTTTATGGTTAACATACAAGATACATATATATTAAATTTAATATATACGTTATGAGATACGTTTGGGTTAATTACTGACATCTTAAATGATCCCAAATATGTTGTTTCTATGTTATGGAAAGGGAAAATGATAACTCTTCTTCCACCAGAACATGCCACTACATGCAAAATGGAAGAGATAATGTCCAATATGATTTATCCTTCCATCATGCAATAACCACATTTAGGGACTAGCTCTGCCCCTTCTGTAACCCAATACAATATACTCCATGATGCATCCTTCATGCAGCAACATTAACTGACCAATACGCTGCCCATACTCTCCACCCTTTCTTTGCCCCTCATACAAGGCCCTAATACGTCCCAAAGGGCGTCATAATCCCCCACAAACATCATACACTATCCATCCGACCACAATGCATCAGCTGCTCATGCGCACTGTTGCCACTTCCTGTCATACGTGACGTGCACCGTCAACATATTCAGCGTCCAGACAGCCCATTGGGTGATGACAACAACACTGGGGGACAGTAGGCTGGGGGGACTTAATTCCCGGGAATTAATTTGATTACCACAAATCATGCGATTTTAGCCACTACCAAGTATAGTTGGATATAACATATGCCATAGCAACAGCCAGGTTCATTCTCATGGCTAAAACAAGTTGGGTGACTTTTCAGACACATATTTGACTTGGTCAGTCTTTGGTGATCGTATCTAATGCGATGAGGGTTACAGAAGATCAAAACCTGAAAATCATTTTTGTTGTACCTCATCCCTTAAGCCCCATACCCACTAGCTGATTTTACCAGCGACTGGCGACGGGAGACTGGGAGAATCGGCCGCTTCTATTGATCACCTATTAGTACAGCACATTAAAATGTGCATGTTTGAACTGAATCGGTGTTAAAATCAGCCGATTCTAGGGACAGAATCAGCCTATTTTAGCACTAATCAGTCGGCCGACTTGGTCAAAATCGCCTAGTGGGTATGGTCCTTTAGTGAACCCAGACACCAACCGGGAATTTAACCCAAAGAACCACTTGGTCAGTGCTGGACCCCCCTATTGTCACCTTTTATGATCCGCAGGGGCTACTTGGGGCCTATATTCTTTCAGCAGAAGCCCCACTCCGGTACCCACATGGGAGACATTATAAAGATCATTATAGTGAAAGTATATCTATTTGGGCGCTTATAACTGTGCACTCCCGATCATAGTTTTAATGTAACGCCATGAGAAGCCAAATATAATTATGGTGAGGTGCTTTGCTGTTTCCCTCAGTTTGAGATAACCGCTGTCTTTCAAATCTTTGGAATGTGTTTTGAAACACATGCTGGCCTAACTAATTAGCGAGTTTTATTTTTAAAAAAACACGATAAATACCTTATGTAAAATAACTAAAACTATTACATTTATATTCCATTTTCATCCTGGTACACCGTCCAGAAATACATAACCTATCATGAATTCTTGATGTCGTTTCCCAGTGTCACTTGCATACGGTCTACTTTCGTCTTTTGAGTGACCCAATGGTGTCCAAATCCAAAGAGAAAACAGAGTGGTAGCAGGGATTGTGATCCTAAGATCCTCCGGTTGCCTCCATGATCCGCCCCTGCCCCACAGACATTCAGGGCGGATCCAGGATTTCAGGGCGGATCTAGGATCTTTGAAATTATTGTTCATAAATAGGGAATAGGAATAGGCGCGCGAACATTATTTCTCCTCCTTGGTATAGCATAGGTGTCCATCAAAAACGGACAGACAAGACCCCCTAGCACCTCATCCCCACCCCTAAACACCCAAATGAATTCATTTGGTCCAACATTGTCCTATATCCATGTACTTGCTGATAACGGAAAGACCTCAATGATACCAATGGTTCGATATTATACAGATTGGTTACAAGTCAACAGTTGAGTTGTATAGTTACACAATAAGCCTATTTGGTGAAAGGCCGATATAATAATGGGAAATGTTATCCTAAATGGGGGTAACTTGAAGCCAGTTGTCATGGTAGCACTCTACCTAAAAACACTTTTTATTGTGATGTTTTTTGCTAGTTTGCATCACAAAGGCTGATCTGAACACGTTGACTCCATTGTATTATTTGATATGGCAATTTCCAAATGGACTCCTAGTCGGACTAAATGCTATAATTGATTAAGCCCATGTCTACATGGTAAACAGTTGCATGCTTTTATGAAATACAATCGACATAATTTGAACCCATTAACCCTAAAACATTAATAAATTAGAAAATATAGAATTGAATTACAAGACACTTTCAATTTCCATTTGAAATGGTATTCTATAATCTGGGGGGTAAACACTAAACCATGGGGGATCCATGCAAAGGTGAGGGGGTTCTGACCAGTTATTTTGATAAAATTGTCCTATATTTTTGTAGTTAAATTGCATAAACTTTGAGAAATCTAAGGGGTTCCAGATACCCTCGGAACCCCCCCCCCCCCTGGGTATGCCACTGCTGTATGACCTAATAGTAACATGTGTAGTCAACGACAGCTATGTCGATCGCAGTCTCAGTAGGCCTTTATTGTACATTTGTATAGCTTTTAACTTTTAACTTGCATAGTCCTTGGCATATAAATTCAGCATGCTCGTGCATACTGTAACAACAAATAAATGGCCGTCTGGCACGTAGGAATGGCTGGTTGGCGGTGGGCCAACCTGCGACAAATGCCACCTACAGCAGACGACATTTTTTTAGCCGTCCATTAAGAATCAATCAAGCCTGCAAACTGGCGGGAAAACCGACAAGCATGGATCAACAAAGTCCTCAATGTCACGTTTCACTGCGGTAAACCTCCCCCTCCTCACTTCTCTACACTATCAACATCACCTCCGACGCTATTTTGATTGCGTTTTAAATGCTTTGTTTTGAGAGACGTTTATTTGATTGATTTCAGGGATCTGGGTGGTTAGGAAAACGCCCTCAAATTAAATGTAAGCAAATGTCGGTTGCTGTTCCCCCCTAGGGTGTGAAATGCAGCAGGAAGAGAGACAATGAATTACACGTTGGTGGGTCTAGACCCTTAAATTCGATGGCAGGCCACAGCCATTTCTTGAAATCAACACGCGACATAGCCGTTTAAGGGATAACGACAAGCAACAGGGCCATTTCTTCTAGATTGAACAGTGTGTCTGTGGCCCGTTACACAATGGGTTTCCTAGCAACGAAAACAATATTATTAGCGAAACCTTTCGTTGTTCAATAATAAATTATTTGCAACTATTTTTGTAACAACGATCGTTTTGCAATATTTTTTTGGTCTATATTTAGAATGCCCTCAAAGAGCTGTAACCTTTACTGAATTTTTTCTAATTTTTTCCCTTTTTATATCAATTTACAGAATTCAATTTCATTCATTACAATAAGAGATTTTTACTATTTTTGTAACAACGGAAATCTTCATAACAACAAAACATTTCGCTGTTAATCAAAGTTCGTTATGCTATCTTAATATGATCCTCACAACGAAATTGTGCAACGGGCCACTGGGGTATTTCTTAAATTCGACAGAGGACATCAGGATTTTTAGGGACAATGACAGATGACAGGGCCATTCCCTTTGAGAGCTGGAAGCCACAAAAGTGGCTCTACAGTAAATTCCCATAGGAACCCCTTTATAGAGGAGGGATTTTCCTTTCTGGAACTGAAAGAATTTTCAAGGTATTCTGATTAGAACCAGAGATATGGTCCTTTCAATACCATAACATCAGTACACTAGAAATAATAGAATTACAATTAAACAAACTTGTAGCAATATAAACAACTATGAATTTGCCATTATTATTCAAAATCATGCAAATATGATAATTAGTGGAAAATTATATAATCTTACTCACAGTCTGTTTTGAGTGGAAACAAGATGAATTCTTTACCTTCTGTTTAAAAACAAATAAAATATATATTTCACCAAATGCTAGTTGCCATGGAAACTCATAGTTTGGATATAGAGCTGCCATTAACTAATGAATGCCAGTTTGTTCTATTGGTAAAGTGCATATATTTGGAATGTTTTCATCCAAACTTCTTTAAAATGAATTCTATCAATGGAACGTAGAGACAATTCTCAGTAATTATGGAATGTAGGATGCCATATTCATCGGTAAAAGGGTCAGATGTGACAAGGAAAATCGGGACCCTCCTTCCAGATCCCCACTTTGGTCGACTGGTGGCCGCCATCTTGCTATAAAAGTTGCCAATTCATTCATCCGGTCACGTGCCCTTATTTGTGTAGTCTCACGAGTGTTCTAGATTGCAGTCTCAGCCAATAGCTACAACACACAAAGGCTGCTCATGACGCTACATAACGTTGGAGTATCTTTTTTTTTATATGACATCAATGTTTTGCTTTTTTAAGGCCTAATGGGACTATAAAGCATGTTGATAATCATAAATTTATGTTTTTAAACAATACTCGACCTTTGCTCATCATATTAAACGTTTTAATATCGTCATTCAAATGAAAACTGTACTTAACAACAAAAAAAGAAAAAGAAACAATAGAACAGGTAGATCATGATCCATGTTATAGCCATTTTTGGTGCATTAATCAGCTATTTATCACCTATACCATTCTATATACTAACACAATTCGCCTAACAGCGAGTTAATTCTAATTTGAACCCTATTGAGGTTGAGTTGCCGCCTATTCGAAGGGGCCGCATCAATACTACAGTTATTGCAGTAAAAATGTCTAATGTAAATTTTGCCCCAGAAGTCATTAAGGGGAAAATATGTTTTAAAATCCGTCCTTCTTCAAAGTCCTAGGTCTATCACGGTTTTCTGATTCCTGATTTCTGTCCACACAATAATACATTTTCTTTTTGGCTCACAGAAATAATCCAAATTAATAGAGTAGAAATTGGGGCATTTATCAGGTCTTTGATATTGATCAATAGCATACCCTTAAAGTGTTTTCAAGATACTATTATGACCTAGTTCTAAGCCCATAGAATATAGATATCAAGCAATATTCTACACGTTCTTATCAGCCTAATTTTATGTAAAATAATTAACTTCAAATAACTCTAGTGGTAATTTTTGCGACCTTTAAAGAACGAATTTGATCAAATCACTTTTGATCTATTCCTTGATGAATATTCCCAGTACCATAATATAAAAAAGACCAATAGCAGTGACGTCTATATATATCCTGAATTTATGTACGAATATCTGTTTTCCGTTATTCCCTGTAGAAAATGTACAGTTGAAAATATCTAAATTCACTGTAGTCTGGCAGAACACTAACATTGTAGTAGTATAGAGTGAGTCAGGAGGATCATGTTTGGTCAAAACGTAGTTCTTGCGCAATCCACCAGGTGGCGCCACCGTCGATGTATATTTTTTTACTATAGAGTTTGGTAGAATTAGTTCCGTCGTTCTCCGCCAGGGGGCGCTGCTGACAGGTATGATGATGCAATACTTGGTGTGATGATGCAATATCTGTGGTCAAAACGTAGTTCGTCTGTTTGTCGCGAGGTGGCGCCACTGTTCTCCAAGGCTTGTAGTTCTTGCATCATTCGCTAGGTGGGCGCCACCAGCAATCAGAGTTAGTCTTTTTAACTATGGAGTTTGGTAGATTTAATTAGTTTCGTGGTTCTCCACTAGGATGGGGGTTGGGGGATGGGGTAAGTGCTGGACAGGGTGTGGTGGTGGTGGTGCAAGAGATAGGGTGTGATGGTGGCATGTCATACCTTTGGTCAAAACGTAGTACGTCTGTTTTCCCACCAGGTGGCTCCTCCATCACCTTTTCCCCACTACCTATACTCATATGAGTCATCATTTCCAGTGATGGTGCAATAGGGGGATGCTGCTGAGCCTGAGTTTGGCATGTGTTTCAAAGCAATGTTATGCACTGGATGTGACAGTGTTAGTTAGAGGAGTGTACCACTGGGTGGCAGGGCGGTGCATGGTCCTGGTCAGTGGGCTGGAGATTTCAACTGATGGTGCAACATCTTGTAGATATTATTTTGGGTGGTTCATCATCACATGGTAGTATTGTCCATGCTTATTCAAGTGTACTGAAGGTTTTTGGTTTTGTTTGTGTCACTGCACATTAGTTGCCTGTTGTGCAATATTATCATGGGAAATAAAGAAGACTCTTTGTAAATAGCCATTCTTGGAGCAACTACCAACATGGCAACAGGAGCAAACAGTGGTGACTGTGGAGATGGCAAAGAAGAACGTGGTGCCCAGCCCACTAGGGTAAAAAAAATCGTACTGATATTTTTTCCCCTTTTGAAAAGATAATGTACTGCAGCTATGTTGTTAAGTCCTGTATTTTAATTTGAAAGTCAAGGACAACAAAACAAATATTGAGATATAAAAGGGATCTATGCCAGTTCATTGGTTAGGTGGTACCTGATAAGTTTTCTTTGCAAAGTTATAATTTCTGGTAGAAGCAAGATTACAAAACGAGTGTTGATGTAATCTCAATAATTAAATTATTGTTTCAGTGCAGAAAACTTGGCATAGATTTTTATCATGCTGTATTAAGACGTCATCAAGTATATTCAAGATTGTCAAAACAGAGACTCCATGAAAACATAATATAAATGTAATGATGGTACTAGAAAAGAAGAAAATGACTCTCAAAAATACAAGGTAAACAATCGTATTTTCCACTCACAAAATCAAATCTAAATGCATCAGTACTGTAGCTGACAATGGTATTTTCATTTTGAGAAGGAATATACGTTGTGCATAAAAAATTGTGAATGTATGTATTATTTTCATCCAAAAAAGTTACATGATGTCAGATATCATTTTCTGTATTCTAACTGTCATGGGAAAGACTTTTATTTAATTCTCGATCACTTATTCATGAACGATTCATAGCGTTAGAAAGGAATATTTTCCAATAACTTTAAAAAGGAATATGATTATGTGGTGACCAATTCTATTTCAGCTTAGTGTTAAAATGATTTTTAATTCTCCTGCATCATCAAAGTATAAGCATGGTGCACTGACATATTTACCATGGTGTTGAAATATTTTGTCACACAGTCTAAGTATTTTGACATCATTTTTTTTAAAAAAGTGTCAAACAAATAGTCCTAGAGTTGTCCTAGAGTTGAATAAACCAGTAGGTTCCAAATTGTCTTTCCATATTAAAATCTAAATTACTTTCACCATTGAATGATAAATATGGGGCACTGACATTTCTACCATGGAGTTGAAACATTTTGGTACATTGTCTAAGTATTTTGACATCTTGTTTGTAAGAAAGTGACACATTTTATCATTGTGTTCTATGTCACTTGACCTTTCAATTGACATTGCATTCAACAAAAGACGACATGTTGTTTTAAAAGTCTGTACCAAAGTAAATTAAAACAGCTCATACTAAACTGACCTACAATAGCAAACTAATGCAAAGTCAGATTTTCACTATGGTGCTGAAATATAAATTTGTTTAGAAAGTGATATATTTGGACTTAGTTTTTCTATGCTATTTCAATTTCAAATTAACATGTACGCTTCAAACCAGGCGGTCCACAAACACAACCGCAAAATTTTTATCCGGGTGGAAGGTGAAAACACACATGTACAACGGTGATGGGGGCAGGGAGCAACAGCAACGATGGCTGCAGTTTGCGTTTGCATTTGAGTGGGAGGTTCAGTCTTTTCTATTAGATAATCATATGCATAGACTAAATGATCATGCAAAGTTTGAACTAAAAAACATTTATTTTAATCAAACTTCAAAATGGTAGCGTGGCAACTGAAAATGTATCAACTGAAAAGCTTAGTATAGTATATCAGTTAATTAAAAGACAACATATGTTTTTGTAAGCTTTTGAACACTGTATTAGGGATAAACGTTCTTATATATCAATGAATGCTTCTCAAAAGATACTGCTTTCTGGGTTCTTCTGGACATGAGCAGGTTGACAACGAAATACTCCATAAATAACTGAAACCAGTACATCTTGAATTATTCAGTTCTCTTACATGTTTCCAGCTACATTTATATTTTTCTTCATGGGTTAATCTCTCCATTTTTTCTTATAATAGAAAGTTATTAGAATGTCAACCAAGCGAAATGTAATGACAGTTTAGTAGTCAATTACATCATCAGGCCATCTGTGTTGTGAATACATATCTATAGTGTAGAATTCAATAAAGTGGTTAACACACCCAACTTAACACCTTTGTTTTTCAGACTGTTGTTATTTAATCAAGCACACATTGTTATGTTTCGACTCATTAAGGCTTTCATCAGGATTTGATATAGCCAATTGGAAAGATATAAGGTGGGAAATTCACACTATAGAATACTGACCTGTAGCTGTGGTGTGGAATGTAGATTGTTAAAATCAACTGTTGATAAGGTTATTTAAGAATGTATCGACAATCTGTTTTATAGTATATATAATAGTAAACTTGAAGTCTAAGAATAAAAACAACGGTTATTAAGTAAAAGTTAAAAGTTACATCCAGTTAAAATGATGAAGTCTAGCCAGATAGAGGCAGTAGTCCGGTAAATCCTTATGCATAAAAAAATTTCTGGAGTAATATAATTACTTGGTTTAGGTTACAAATTTAACACTCCGAGCATGCAAAAGTAGTGGAGAGTTAGTTAATTCTGCTGACCAGGTACTGGAATAATAAGAGCTCCCCATAGAATCGGCCACGGCCTGGAAGAATTCGTTCAATATCCTCTGATATTTTCATGATGCTTTGGTGTATATCTGCTTCTGGACTAGTGGCACCAGTTTTCGGTGGTTGGACAGTGGTGGTGCTGACCGGGGCAGCCGGTGTGGTGTTGCTGGCCGGGGTAGCCAGTGTGGAAGGGGTATCCACAGGAGTGTCAGTCTTTGGGGGCGGAATGGGTTGTTCATCTCCACTATCACCAGTGGAGTCTGAATGTGTGGCAGTGGTATGGTTGATGGTTGCCAGTTGGTCTATGGTCATATTTACTGGAGTAGTCTCTGAAGTGTTGGTTGGTGGGCCGAAGCTAGGGACAGAGACTGGACATCCAAAGTTGGATAGTGAAGGTGTTAAGTTCCACGGTCTGAATGGTGGTGAGGCCAATGTGAGTACTGGCGTAGAAGTGGTTGTAGTGCTTGTAGGTGTTGTGTTGGCCTGCTGATGGTATTGTCCCAAGATTTCCGACAGATTAAAATTCCAAGTGCTGGTGTTAGCGATGGAGCTGCTGTTGAACATTGGTGTGACTAGTGGAATTACCATAGGTTCGATTGGGTGAAAGAGTCTGGGTGGTGTGTTGACACTGGGGGTCAGCGCGTCACTGACAGGTGGAGTAATCGGTGTGGTCTTTGGTTGGTAGACTGTGGGTTTAGTATTGGTGGTGGAAGTTGACATCAACATTGGAAATTTCACCTTGTCAGGGTCTACAATAGTCTGTTGGATGTTACTGGTAGAGGTGATGGTTACGTTGTTTGTTGTAGTGCTTGCCGACGTGCCAGTATCAGTGTTATTCCGTGGTTCTTTGAACGCCAAATCTGGATGGCGTTTCCCGAAGTGACGCCGTAATGCCGATATCGTCTGATATTTGTTTTTACACCAGTCACATGTGTACAGTAGTGCCGATGGGTTGTGGACTAGAGTAAAATGTCTGCGTAAGGCCTTCAGGGAGGCGTAAACTCTGTCACAAACCTCGCAGTTATACATGTTGACAAAGCGTGCCCCAGTTACATCCGTAAGTTTAGGTTGTCTGGTTGGTTTGTACCAAGACACGTGTTCCATGCTTTGTGTCTCAGTCGGTTGAAATGTTCTGAAACATTTTTGTGAATATTCTCGAGCCTAATGTCCCTAAGGTGTTGCTGTAGACATGTGTGTAGTGAATTCGATGTTTGGCTAACATATTGAATGTGACAGGTGAAACAGGGTATGAGATAGATCACGTTGCTGCTGGTTCAGTTGAAGTGGGCGGTAACGTGTAGAAGTTTGCCGTTGGTGGTGGATTTAACACAATCAACCGCGTTGATGTGGTTACACGTTGGTCTGTTGCCAGGGCGGCAAATGCTTGGACTTATAGTGTATACTTCAACCAAATTTCTGGTATGTAACTATAGCGTCCTATTATGACATTCAAATTCCTGAGGAGAAGGCATAGTTCCACATCAAAATGTCGAAAGTGTTATCTGGAAAAAAAAATGTAACTGAAAGTTTCAGTGGATATGCAGGTGTTCAGAAATAATGACTTACAGCATTTTGAGTAATAAATTATCAGTTTAATCAGTTTTTAGTTGTGTCATCTATGTCATTTTATTTTTAGTCCTGATGTCCCACCTGTTTTGAAATAGTCTCATCCTTTGCTATTAACTTTTAGTAGTTTTGTCTTTGAATGTACATGTATATCTTTGTCTGCTTTTGTCCCTATAAATATATAGTACAATACAAACACTACATACAATTTACCAAGAACAGACAATGGATCAGAGACTAATAAATCTGCTAAGCTGAAGATGAATGAACCTTGGTCAACGGGTATATTAAACATATATATTGTAAACACATAAGTGACATAAAACTGCAGAAAATTGTAAAACTATGATTTGAATTAAATCTTTTTACAAAATTTATCACTTCTTGTGGCTTGCATTTGAATGTTGCCAGAAAAAAAAATACATATGAGGCTCTAAGGCAGAATCATTTGTAATGGGTTTGGTCAGATTACTTTTAAAGCTGTTGCCATTGGCACTAGATGGAAATTCCATTCTTTGTGTGTAATTTCTGTTAGCAATAATAAAACAAAATGTGAAAGACACTTATCCAATGGAGTAGTAGTTATAACAAAAGAAATTCCGAAAACATCAGAAGATCAATATAAACTCTCAGGAGTATAAACAACATTATGTAATATGGAATTAGGTTCAATACCATAGAGGCTTGAAAAATGTTTCAAGAAATTAAGCTGTCAGTTCTAAGATTAACTGCAAAGACTGACAAATGAATGGAAAAGAAAGATTAAATAAGTCAGCAGACAAACATTATTATATATGCATTTGGGGTGACAACTTACCTATATCTCATGTTCTGGATGCTGTTTGTGCCACAGACAACAAACCGTGTCATTAATTCCAGAAGACTCACTCGTGGAAATGTACTCAGAATTGTGATACTAAAAGAGAGAAACATATAGGTAACATTGGATGGCCAATCTGGAAAAAAAACCACTAAATTAATGGACTGGAGAAACGTGATTGAAAATGAACTAATTACTAAATAAAAACTATTCTTGACTAAAATAAGAAAATCATGATTTGCAAGCATAGAATTACAACTATGAGTTATTCCTTGGGATACAGAAGGATTGTATACATTATTTGTATGTCTAATCCAGGCCTTTTTCTTCACCAACAATAAATTCATAAAATTTACAGTGGTCATCTGAAACATTTTTAAAATGTGTGACTTTTTTATCCCAGCTTTTCTACCGATAGTTTAAACAATTTCAACGTTAATGCTTGATTTGAATGTTAAGAGATGTGTGTTTGAATACTCAGAGATATTCCTAGGTGTGTGGGATGTGAAATTCCCACACTAGGAATTTCATTCCCGCACTAGGAGGAATAGGAAGGGATCATTCCCACATCTCAATTCACAGAAACTTAATGAAAGATATTAAAAAGCCCACTTTATTCACAGATGAGCCCCTTGTGTCTTTTGATATTTTTCCCCCCTAGGGAAATCCCTGAATACATGATATGTAAACTGTGGGACTTTAATCTTTGAATTTACATATTGGACCAGGTAAAACTGTCAAAAGTTTTTAAACTTTTGAGGTTAATTACACTACAACTAGAAGATACAAAATTATACAGTTTGGTTTGTTCCAAATTCATATCAAAAAAGCATTTTCCTAGCAAAAGGAATAAGATGCAGCAGTCTCCTAAATATGTTAACCCCGATGTAAAGAAACCTTAAAAGTTATGCAAATTTACCCGGGCCAATATGGTGGACCGGACATAACCAACATTACCTAGTGCCATTTTCCTGTCATGTGATTGGATAAGAGTGAAAGAATACATATTTACCGGTGATGCAGCATATGTATAGATGGAAGACGGTGGAAAATATGGAGTCCCCTTCGCTTGTTGTTGTCCATACACAGCTTGGTCATCTTTGTCATCAGATGATGGCTTGCAACAGTTTAACCCCATGATATCAAATAGTACGAGGTATGCAAGGTAATTGCAAACGTTGAAGATTGACTACAAAACTAACAGGTTCAAAACACCTCAACTGTTAAAACTCAGAAAAACCATCGAAACAGAAGGTGGCGCCACCTTCAGACACTGTGCGAAAGAACCTCAGGTTGGCACCATTTCTCAGTGTCAACACAACACAAAGAAATAAATGGAAGATGTCGCCATTGAAGCATGACTGAAAGAGAGGGTACATTCTCCACCAAAGCACGGTTTGATTCCGACAGCCTCTAAGCTAAAACCCCATGTTGAAGATTGTCTGACACTTCCGAAATAGATAAAGCGTGACGGAGAATGGAGATTTTTGTATCTATCTAGACAGTTCACATCGAAAACATTCACCATTCGTAGATTACACATTCAAGACACCACAATGAACACTACATTGAATATAATACCTCCTGGACTGGTTTCCCAGCCACGCATTTGGACTGTTGCAGTCATAACAGTTACAGCAGTAATAGCCATGGTTGCTGTCACTGTGATCTACTACACCATCAAATGCCTCCTGAAGATAAACCGAGAAAGGGCATACTCTTCTACATCTACTTGGGACAGTGTAAACAGCACTATATCCTCTGGGAGAAGGTCAAGGATGTCTCTGGATGATGTTGATTCTCTAGACTCATTCACTCTTTATAGCATTCAGCCTGCCAATTACTGTATCAAGACTACTATGGAAATTCAAGATGAAACTGACCAGGGCCAGGAAGTGTCACGCTAAAATGATATCATTCAGGTCAGTAAAACAAAAGTACTATTTTTGAGAACTGTAGATTATAATGAATTTAGGTTGCAACACCTGGAGAAAATAGGAAAATGTTAATATTTGGTTGTAGCCTATATCTAGATTAGCCAACTTGTATACATGGTAATTTTGTTGATTTTGACAGTATTCTGAAAAATATTCCAGTTTAAATTAAAGAATAATTATTGCAACAAATAAAAGAATATTGATCGTCGAGAAGGTATTCTCAAAATTTTGTAGAAATTTTTTTATTCAAAATACTACAAAAATCACATGAAACAAAAAGTTATCTGAAAGGGTATTGAGGTTTGAATGTTCAGAAGCATTTTCATGTTTTGTTATTGCTTAATCGAAGTTTTAAAAAACCATCAGCAGTGGATCCAGACTCAGTTATCTAGGGCAGGTGGAAAACCAACCCTGGCTTTAAAAAAGTGAAAATAAATAATGCCAGATTTGTATGAATTAACAAATGTAGATCATTTCAAAAAATGTCCATTTGGTCTAGGGGGGGCAACCGTCCCTTTTGCCCCCCTGAATCTGTCACTGAACATGATAATGACAGGATAATATTTAGAATGGAGGGTTTCTAGCAGATACAAAGTTTGGGGTTTCATATAATGAGAACTCAGCTTCTATCTAATATCTAAAACTGTTATGCAATATTTGACAGCTTAGATTTTCTACCTCAAGAGGATTTTCACCTGAAAATCTCAAGAAAGCCACCCCATACACCTAGACTCTTTCTCTTTAAGAAGAGGAGGAAGGTTTCCCCTCATCCTCTTGAACCAGACCTTTCACTCCCTATTATACTTATGCTTGGTTCATTTGGTGAGGGATTTTGCTTCAAGAAGAAGAGGACATACATGCACCCCCTGGTGGTTTACATCAATACTAAACCTCTATGCTTCAAGAAGAAAACCTCACATTATAAGCCTCATGTGAGATATAACAGGGAGAATCTTTGCTCTTAAAGAGGAAGAGGCTGTACCTTCCTCTTCCTCTTAAAGAGAAAGAGTCTAGGTGTATGGGGTGCACCAGCAGGGTTGAAGGAGTTGAAGTTATAAATGATAAAGAATTGCTCTAAAATATGAAAAAGTATGTGGTGAGTAAGGAAAAATGTAAGTCCTTTTGTTTTGGTTTGTTTACAGCACGGGCGCATGTTACAAATGCTTCTTGTTTCAATTATGAAATATTATTTAAATAACAGCACTCTCCATTCACATATTGGACATATTAATAGTTGTTCTGCCCCACTTTCAATGTATGTGTCAGTCATAAAGTGGGAGTAGATGGAAGATCGGACAAGACAAGCCTAAGTGACCCAATAAAAACAATTTGAAAATATATATATAATTATGTAAATTTAGTAATAAACAATGAATATTTTATTCCATTAAGAATCAATCCTATACTTCATGCTCACAAGAAAAATAAAATCTCAAGATTCAGATGACCTATAACACTTTTCTACTAACATGTATTTAAAATGTACTACTCTCTTATAAGCAACTGTAAGAGCTCTTTTGCTTAGAGTTATAAACAGGTTCGGGCTACCATGGGAAAATAACCCAACTTGTTATAATGGTACAGGCTGCTAGAGTCACATTTTAGCCTCAAAGCTTACAGGTGTACTATTATATGGGTTTCGCATTTGTTACCTCAGAGTATATTTTGGTTAAATTTGTTATAGTAATGCAATACTGCTTCTTCTAGTCTTATAAGTCTTATAGCTTACCTGAATTCAAAGTGACAATGGTTGTCCCTTATTAATTCTCACCATTCTCTGTTTCTTCAAACAGGTTAAAAAATAATTCGTCACACAAAAGAAGTTCACACTAGGATTATGGAAGCAAACCTGATATCTGTAGGGGAACCTTGTCTCCTACTTTAGGAAGGGGACTACCACATGAGATGACTGTGAATTACCATGCCAATCCTAATATACGATTGTTCGACACTGCAGAAATGAACAGTCAAGAAAGATGACAATACTACTTCTGAATTAGCAGCAAGGCATTATGTTGGAAACAAAATAGCACTACAAAAATTTGTGTAATTCAATAAGAGAGAAATTCTCAGACACCTGAAACCTTTTTTGCATCATGATTTCTGTAGAATATCATGTTAATTTAGCATAATAAAATGTGAGCACCGTTCTTTTTTGTATATCTTTATTTCTGATAGAAAAGGAACAGTGTAGCGTGATGCAGGACTACAGAAGTTGATCTCTGTAGCATTTTTTTCAATCCTTCCTGTTAAAAACTAGAAGATACTTCTTCATCGTATTATTGATTTAGCAGTGTCACTGGAAAAGAAGTTCTTGAAAAAAATTCTTATCATTTTTTCATTAAGATTGTCAATGAGCTACTTCAATGTTGATGTCCTTTCATTTTAATCTCTTTGATACATCGTTTTTCATATGGCACACATGATATTTTTACTAACGTCTCAAACTATACCTGTAAAATATTTGACAGCACGAGTTGTTACTCTACAGTTGTGAGTCTAAAAGGTTGACTGAATAGGTCCTTTGGATGTTACTTTTTAGTTTTGATGGTTGTAAGGAGTGAGAGTGTTTGAACCTATGGTAGAAGCGCATTGTGTGCGATTCTGTGTAAAAAAAATTATGAAGAAATGTATAGTTTCGTGTTTGATAATTTTGATGGCAGCATTTTTTTTAAAGCATTTCATGTATGATTAACACACAAGTTGTGTGGTACAGGAGTCCTACTATAGAGTTGATTTCAAAGGTGATAAGGTTTTAGAAAACGTGACGCATCAGTCTATGCATAGCCGTCTCCCAGCAGTAAATTGAAACTTTCTTTTATAGTACTTGTATAGAATGTCTTGGTATAAGACATGTTAGGTTAAAAATTGAATGTTTTTTCATCAAACAAACTGTAAGTTGAAGAATGTATGTGACTCAGTGGTCTTTTATTTATTCCTAGGTCTGCTGAACTCTTTTTTTTTTAACCTACAGAACTTGTCCTTTCAATTAATCAGATTAAAAAGTATTGATTATATGACTGATGATTGTTAAACATCATTTTCATACCCAGTGGGCATATTTTGATAAGAATGTTTTATCTGGTCTAGCTAAGCTACCATTTTGAAGTTTGATTGAAAAAAATGTTTTTTGGTTCAAAGTTTGCTATATATATATATATAAGTGTAGAATGTATAAGCTGTGCTTGCTATGCTTCCATTTGAAGTTTGATTGAAATAAAAGTTTTTTGGTTCAAAGTTTGCTTGATCATTTAGACTATGCGTATAATTATCTAATGGAAGAGACTGAAGCTCCTGTGCAAATGCACGTACATGTTAAATTGAAGTAGCATAGAAGAACTAAGTCCAAATATATAACTTTCTAAACAAATAAATTCAAAATAATTGACTGTGGGACAAAATATTTCAGCACCACGGTGAAAATCTGAATATGCTATTGCAGGTCAGTTTAGAATCAGCTGTTCTAATTTACTTTGGTACAGACTTTTAAAACACCATGTCATCTTTTGTTGAATACAATGTCAATTGAAAATTCAAGTGCCATAGAACACAATGATAAAATGTGTCACTTTCTTGCAAACAAGATGTCAAAATATTTAGACAGTGTGACAAAATGTTTCAACTCCATGGTAGAAATGTGAGTGCCCCGTATTTATCATTTAACGGTGCAACTAACTTAGAGTTAATATGGAAAGACAATTTGGAACCTACCAGTTTATTCAACTCTGGGACAATTTTTTTTTAACTTTCTGTTTGACACGTTCTCTAAAGAATGATGTCAAAACACTTAGACTGTGTGACAAAATATTTCAACACCATGGTAAATATATCAGTGTACCATGCTTATGCTTTGTTGCTGCAGGCGAATTAAAAATCATTTTAACATAAAGCTGAAATAGAATTGGTCACCACATAATTATATTCTTTTTTAAAGTTTTTGGAAAATATTCCTTTCCTAGAGCAATGAATCATTCATGAATAAGTCATCGAGAATTAAATGAAAAAGTCTTACCCATTACACTTGGAATACAGAAAACCATAACCAACATATATGAATGAATTGTATCATGGTCATTCAATATCATGTTACATCATGTAACTTTTTTGGATAAAAATAATACATACATTCACAATTTTTTATGCACAACGTAAATTCCTTCTCAAAATGAAAATACAATTGTCAGCTATGGTACTGATGCATTTAGATTTGATTTTGTCAGTAGAAAATACAATTGTTTACCTTGTATTTTTGAGAGCGATTTTCTTCTTTTCCAGTACTGTCATCACCTTTATATTCTGTTGTCTTGGTATGTCTGTTTTGACATCCTTGAATACATTTAAGTTTATGATGACGTCTTAATACAGCATGATAAAAATCTATGTCACATTTTCTGCACTGAAACAATAATTTTATTATTGAGATTACATCATCATTCGTTTTGTCAACTTGTTTCGACCAGAAATGATAACTTAGCAAAGAAAACTTATCAGGTATCAGATCAAAAATCACGCAGATGTCAGGAAACCACATAACCAATGAAGTGACATAGATCCTTTTTATATCTCAAAATATGTTTTGTTGTCCTTGACTTTAAAATCTAAATACAGGACTTAACAATATAGCTGCAGTACATTATCTTTTCAAATGGGGAAAAAGTATCAGTAAGTCTTTCTTCACCCTAGTGGGATGGGCAACATATTCTTCTTTGCCATCTCCACAGTCACCACTGTTGGCTCCTGTTGCCATGTTGGTAGTTGCTCCAAGAATGGTTATTTACAAAGAGTCTTCTTTACTACCAGGTGATGATGAACCACCCAAAATAGTATCTACAAATGTTGCACCATCAGTTGAAATCCCCAGTCCACTAACCAGGACCATGCCCAACCCTGCCACCTGGTGGTGCACTTCCCTAACTAACATCTAACCACCACTTTGAAACACATGTCAAACTCCAAG
This sequence comes from Lepidonotus clava, assembly GCA_936440205.1. Taxonomy (NCBI): domain Eukaryota; kingdom Metazoa; phylum Annelida; class Polychaeta; order Phyllodocida; family Polynoidae; genus Lepidonotus; species Lepidonotus clava. Next base: position 17,320,461 of record OW387138.1, read on the forward strand.
CCAAGCAGCATCCCCCTATTGCACCATCACTGGAAATGATGACTCATATGAGTATAGGTAGTGGGGAAAAGGTGGTGGAGGAGCCACCTGGTGGGAAAACAGACGTACTACGTTTTGACCAAAGGTATTACATGCCACCATCACACCCTGTCTCTTGCACCACCACCACCACACCCTGTCCAGCACTTCCCCCATCCCCCAACCCCCATCCTAGTGGAGAACCACGAAACTAATTAAATCTACCAAACTCCATAGTTAAAAAGACTAACTATGATTGCTGGTGGCGCCCACCTAGCGGATGATGCAAGAACTACAAACCTTGGAGACCAGTGGCGCCACCTTGCGACAAACAGACGAACTACGTTTTGACCACAGATATTGCATCATCACACCAAGTATTGCATCATCCTACCGGTCAGCAGCGCCCCCTGGCGGAGAACGACGGAACTAATTCTACCAAACTCTATAGTAAAAAAATAAACATCGACGGTGGCGCCACCTGGTGGATTGCGCAAGAACTACGTTTTGACCAAACATGATCCTCCTGACTCACTCTATACTACTCATTGTAACGACGTCGAAGTTGTTTAGTCTGGTAGCACCTTCTAGTTTGCTATTCACTGCATTATGCATGGGTGAGAGACAATCCATGATAGCTTGTGGGCTGTGGGAGCTTAAGTGACATTTAGCACTTTAGTTAGATCTATGCGTAAGGTATAGAAAACCAGTTTGTAAAAATTATTCTGAGGTAATAGAACGGTTTTACCTACGTTTGGATTTGTTATTCATTAATCTTTCATTTTCCTAGCTATATTTTGGTCAGTACTCTGTATTCATAAAGTGAATGGAGAGTTTTTGTTCGAAAGACCTTCAGTATACCTTTAATAAGAGGAAGAGAATTAGCTCGCTGATAGAATCCACTATAATGTAGTAGCACTATAATACTAATGTTTAATTTAGATCCAAAATTAAGACAGGGAGGCTTATATTTGCCTCCCTAAACTGTATGGTTCATACTATTGGTCACTATTCAACCGGAAGACAATGAATGTATCGTGAATTTGACTTAATATATTTTTTAAAAAAAGATCATTTGATAGCAACGTTGTTAATTAATTTCCCTTTAAATAGAAGAACATTACCCTACAGTGTGGGTTCATTTATAGGCTTCTAGAACAGGTTACTGATTATGGATAAGCTGTAAATTACTCTGGAGAATCTAGTCGGTGATACAATATTTGTTCGGTCTATGGTGACAGTATCTTTCTGCTCAGCGCATATTCACAGGGTGGAAAGACAGAGGAAAGAAAAAGTACATCACTCTCAAGAAGCTGTATAAGAGTACTATCTAATCTTCCAAGCAATATAGTCGTAGTATTATGGACTTTCATGACTCCTTTAGAATATTTTCAGTTCCATTTTAATACTGATAGCCATATGCCACTACATAGGCTCCTCGACTATTTGCCAAGTGCTTTAATTGGGAAAAAAAGAGGGCATTTCATCAAAATATCATTGGTGCCTCAATGTTTACTTGTTATACTAACTAAAGAATTTATTATATTGTAATGTGAACAAACTCTAGGTTGCTCTTTAAAAAGTCGATTTCTCTTGTGCGTTAATTTGTATTAATTGTGTTCTCTGTTTCTCCTCAAATAATAGCCTTGGGGTTCTCTTTCATCTGGATAGACAAACCAATATTGGTTTTGTTATTCAGATTTATCCAGCGAAATTCATATCAAAGGAGTTGTAAAAGCCATATTCATTGGCAATATTGGCTAGTTCAATGTGATCAGGGTCTTACAATTTGTAGCTATAATTTCTGAGCGACCTACCCTGATCAACTTCCATATTGTATCTTAAGGCTACTTTGAAAAACCATCAAACTACTCCTATGGCAAGGCAATCAGTGGGACACTGGACTCTGCCACCCTTCATTCCAATCAATCCTTGGAACTTCCTATGTTACCATTATTGTGCCTAACATCTTATGTGTGTGGTTTCCTATACATGTCTTTTTGTTTCTTGCATGTTTTATTTATAGTTCTTCGGTTATGCGCTGTACTGATGACTGGACTCACCCGACTTCTTCAGCTTCACAACAGTCTATAATATATAGATCTAATTCATAAATATGTTAAGAATTTCTGCCAATCAATCTATGAAATCTGATATGTGTCATGGAGTCCCCATTATGATGCATAATCTTGTGTATGCATTTTTTACCCAGGCATGCTATTTTTTTAAGTTCTGCAATGTGCTGACGACTAAACCCAAGGGTAACAGTTGTGTACTGATGTGGATGGCCAGTCCATGCTCTGTTAGCTTAGCATAGTGTTTACACCAGTGCACACCTTAGCTATAACTCCTTGTCAAAGTGTCTAGGAGTAAGCAGGAGTCTAAGTATGACCTACCATACAAAAGGAGCGTACATCGCCCATGCTCAGTCAGAGTTAGCTGAACGTTGTTGTGAGTAACCAACCTGGAAAGGTTGTGTTCTAGAAGCTGAGTCCTGGATTTGGAATAAAACCTGATAGACTGTTTAGTAGGCAGGATTGTTGACTGAGTGTGTTTGAGGGGATTCCATCATTGGAGCTGTTCATTGTCAATTGAGATCTTGTCATGGAACTACAATACCAGGAAATAAATAAAGAACATCCTTTCATGCAATTGTTATGTCTTACATAATACGGAACTATTATCATGTATTGGACGACAGCAGTCGAACGAGGCGGAGACTGCTATAGGAGCTAGCTATTATCCATAAGGCAAAACAACTAATTAAGTACACCTGAAATTAATGGATAATTAACATTCTATAGTTCAGTTGTTTAGCCCTGTGCCAGGACCTGAAATGAATGTACATTACTTTACACACACAAACAGAACACAAATTAATATATTATGCTTTTTAACGGTTGCATGCTATACTCTAATTCTCTAGGTGGTTGAAAGTTGTTATGCCCTGTTCCACTCACCTGACTTAATTCTTTGGCTTCACATTGGTTGGTTTATAAATATGTTAAGATTTCTGCCATTCTACATTCCAATCAATCTATGAAACTAGCTTTGTAATATAGATGTTACCAATATAGTGCATAATATTTTGTCAGTTTTTTTAAAACTTCTATAGACATAATTATTTTGATCCTCACATGTTATACTTTAGTCCTGCGGTGTCCTGATGACTGGACCCAGGTGGGTGACAGTTGTTATGCCCTGTTCCACTCTCCTGACTTCTTTGGCTTCACATCGGTCTACGAGGCCCGCCGGATGTGTAACTTCTACGGAGCTGACCTGGCCTCTTTAGAGACAGAGGTCATCCATGACCGCCTCTTCCAGGTCGTCCGACTACTCCCAAAGGTCAATGAAAGATTTATTATAAATATTCAATGTTGTAGGTCAATGGGAGATATGGAATTTCTTAATCTGATTGGAAGGGCATGCAATTTGAATTTGATGGGAGTTTGGGAAATAATAGGAAAGAATTGTCATTATGGTGGTGGAAATGAAGGGCCATACTAACTGTTTCAGTCCCTGTATCAATATAATGGTGATTCTACTGAATCATGCCCTTTACAGCTTTAAAATTTGCATTATTCCTGTTTTTATACTGTCAATGTAAATGGGTTATTCTGTAATGTTGAGACAAACGCACCTACATTTGACATGCATATGAGTAATCCATTACGTAAACAAATATATTCTTTCCTTTGACCAGGACGTGCGGCCTTACAAGGTATACATTGGGCTGATAGACGTCCAACATGAAGGCCACTACCACTGGTTGGATGGCACCAATGTATCCTTCCTACTATGGGGCCCAGGTAAGTAACACTGGTTAGATGGCACCAACATCTCCTTCCTTCTCTGGGGTCCAGGTAAGTACCACTGGTTGAATGGGACCAATGTCTCCTTCCTACTCTGGGGTCCAGGTAAGTACCACTGGTTGGATGGCACCAACGTCTCCTTCCTACTCTGGGTCCCGGGTAAGTACCATTGGTTGGATGGCACAAATGTCTCCTTCCTACTCTGGGGCCCAGGTAAGTACCACTGGTTGGATGGCACCAACGTCTCCTTCCTTCTCTGGGGTCCAGGTAAGTACCACTGGTTGGATGGCACCAATGTCTCCTTCCTACTCTGGGGCCCGGGTGAGTGCCACTGGTTGGATGGCACCAACATCTCCTTCCTACTCTGGGGCCCGAGTAAGTATCACTGGTTGGAGGGCACCAACATCTCCTTCCTACTCTGGGGCCCGGGTAAGTACCACTGGTTGGACGGCACCAATGTCTCCTTCCTACTCTGGGGCCCGGGTAAGTACCACTGGTTGGATGGCACCAACGTCTCCTTCCTACTCTGAGGCCCGGGTAAGTACCACTGGTTGGATGGCACCAACATCTCCTTCTTACTCTGGGGCCCGGGTAAGTACCACTGGTTGGATGGCACCAACATCTCCTTCCTACTCTGGGGCCCGGGTAAGTACCACTGGTTGGATGGCACCAATGTCTCCTTCCTACTCTGGGGCCCGGGTAAGTACCACTGGTTGGATGGCACCAATGTCTCCTTCCTACTCTGGGGCCCGGGTAAGTACCACTGGTTGGATGGCACCAACGTCTCCTTCCTATTCTGGGGCCCGGGTAAGTACCACTGGTTGGATGGCATCAACGTCTCCTTCCTACTCTGGGGCCCAGGTAAGTACCACTGGTTGGATGGCATCAACGTCGCCTTCCTACTTTGGGCCCAAGTAAGTACAGTACCTCTAGTTGGACAGTACCAATGTGTCCTCCCTACTCTGGGGCCCTAGGTATACTCATCCATATAGAGCTTCCATATCCTGGGTATAATTCCTATCAATACCCTGGGTATACTACCCTTCCCTACCATGGGTACACTAGTACTTCCCTCTAATACCCCTTCCATACCGATAGTATACTAACCATCCATACCCTGGGTACACTATATTATATACACCCTACTACCCCCGTCATACCCCCATAACCCCTCCATACTAGTACCCCATGACTCGCTTGGCAGACTATACTATGTAGCTTAGTGGAGTAGGTGTAGGTACTAGTGTACCTCTCCATACGCTGGGTTTTCTATCCTCCATACCCCAGATATTCTAACTAAACCCCCATAACCCCTCGATACCCGGGTTTGTATACATACCCTTGGTATACTGCTACTAGTACAATACCACCTTTTTTCTATTAGAATACATCTTTACATATAAATTTAATGGTTTTCCACTTTTTTCTAAGCTTCAAACTAGAACTTATCATTTTATGTTGATTTGATTACTTAAAATCCTTTTAGTAGGCTCCTCATAGATGGATTATGTTTTTATAGTGGTGGGATACATTGACATACACACCTTAGCATTGTCTTGATTCTGATTGGCTGGCCTCCTCACTATAGTGCTGTGTACCCTTGGTATGTATACCCTGGGGCAACAGATGGTGGGCGAACGGCCGATGGGCGCCCTATACTATCTGCCCTTGTGCAGATCTATAATGTTTGCTCGGGCATCCTGTTTATAGCTGATAAGAGATCTGGTCCAAACGATAAGATTCACTGGCCCGCTGGTTTGTGTGAAATCGTAGATTGCATTCACCCTTTTGTAGGGTCTCCAATGCATGTCGACGACCAAGCCTATGGTGTGATCTAATATTAAAGCCAATCAGTAGATGCTGACAAGACCTGTGTAGATTTCAATATGTCCCTATACCACTGTTTTGAATTATATATACCAGCTAACTTCAATGGATATCAATAAAAGACCTAACATCTTTTTTTACTTATTGTCTGGTATTAGTATAGGTCATTGTATAGATATCACCCTATTTTGTAGCCAATGCTACTTATATATAATTCTATATGCATTAGCAGTTTAGGTTAGATTAGATTAGCATTGCTATCTAGACGACTTGAGACAATGACAATAGCAAACTGTTCGTGCAGTATGCAAACCAGTAATGTGTCACAATTTCTGAAACTTCAAAGGTTAAATAAATACAACCTAATTTTATTCAAGTAGTTAGTACAAATCCATACGATTGTTAACCCTTTAGACCCCAATTCGGCCATAGCCGCCTGTGGGTAGTTTCCCCAATCCGGCTGTAATTGTCCAGAAAAACGGCAATTTTTCCATAGATATTCCAAATTATTCCATTGGGAACAATTCTACGATTATTCAACACTCACAAATTTCCAATATATCATTTGAAAGCTTATTTAATTTCCTTGCCAATGCTACGAACCACATTCCCATAACAAACAATGTAAGGGGTTGGTCATACTTTGAATTTCCTTAATTAAAAGAAATTTGTGGAATTCCATAGGGAAATCCATGGAAATCCTGGGGAAATCAAGCAATTTGGTAATGCAATATGTGGGGTCTAAAGGGTTAATATTTCCATTTGGCTGCACAATCTTATAACCATAATTACAAAGTACCTCGACTCCCTATAATATATAACAGTGGTTGAAGTAATACCCCTTAGATTGTGACTGCCATAGAAAATAGTCCCATAAAGTAGCTTTTACACAGGTTCCGGTCAAAAACAATCAAGTTCCGGTTCCCCTCACTGAGTGAACTGGGACTCTCACACACCATATAGAACTCCTGCAACCATCAATCTCTAATAACAGCCCCCTTTTATACTCTCTTAACTTTTATTCGTTTTCCTATACGTGTAAATTACTTGCGAGAATGGGGAAAGGACATTTCTTACTAAGTACTATTTAGACGATTTGTTTGTATGGGAGTAAAAGATACACATTGATTGCTTTCTGTTACGCCCCATAGCCACTAGGACTTTTTTTTTTTTTACATAGTTGGCCAACTGATCGACACTAAAACCAGCCAATATTCCCTTTAAAATCGGCTGTTTTTAGGACCATTTCATATTTTACATGTACATTTCAATATCGTATACCGACGGGCGATCATAGGAATGGCCGATTTTATCATGACTTGTTGGCCGAAAGTCGCCTAGTGTGTGTAGGGCTTTAGACCATTGTGAATCACTGTACGCCTGAGCTTTTATTTCATCATACCACAGACAGGTTGGTGCCAAATCTATCAGCCGAAGTATACAAAACATGTCAACACTTTCCCTGGTCATTGAACCGAGCCAGACTAGGCTAACCAGCAAGCATTGGCATTTGAATAATGTATTTGATATCACCAACTGCGGAATTCTCATAGTCCATGATTTTGTAGAGTTATCAGAACAAATCGGAGGCATAATTGATTCTTTTCATGTTGACATGCGTGGAATTGCAGGAAATATTAGCCCTAAATTGGTCAATATTAGGATATCATGATTTAGATTGACGTTGATTTGAATATTGATGTACTGCTCTAGCTGGTGCAGTGTTGCAACATTGTTAGCTATCTGAAAAATTTCAAACAAAAAGGATATCGATTGGATATTATGAATAAATGTCCAGTGTTGCTTAAATTCAATGCTGAAAACCTATCATCAGTTTCTCCAGATAGCGGATTGTGTACTTCTAATCCGAGATTACCTCTTCATGGAACAATTTCTAATTAGCATTATGACCATTTCCTCCTTAATCTTATCCCCGGAAAATAATCTTATAATGACATAATTATGTACATTGAACGATACTTCATCAAGACATTATAAATGTGCCTCGTTATAATCAGGCAAGAGGAATGTGTTAATCCGGTACATTGTTACCATCAGCCAATAGTCACAAATTGTAAGATCAGTCATCAATATGTAACGTACCATCATCATGCATATGATTATGATCTCACATTATAATCATGATTATACAAGAAATACATGCCACAAGTTCCTTTTATCAATGTGTTTAGTGTGTTCCCCGTCAATATCGGGTAAGGGGAAATAATATACCACTGAGACAGGCATAACACTTTGGTTATCCCCCAGAAGGGTGATATATGAAAGTAGTTCCGACATTAGAAAATAGTTCCCCTAATTCAGGCAGACTAAAAATTGAAATATCACTTTTAACAGGGTATATGATAAGTACATTACCAACTGGTGTGGAAGTCCATAATTAGTTTAACAACTCTCAGTATGTCAGGTAACATCTCAAACCCCTTGCAAAAGTGATTATATTTATATTCATTACTATATTAATCATAATTAATTCACTTGTAGACGAACCCAACAACATCTACAACAGTAACGAGGACTGTGTGTTGCTGGACTCTGCGTCCCGCCGGTGGTACAAGGACGGCAGTGCGGTGTGGAAGGACTTCCCCTGCTGCTCCCGGGACCAGCAGGTCCAGGCTGCCTTCTGTGAACGAGGTCAGGTCCTTATTAAGTATATATATAGACCAGCAGGTCCAGGCCGCCTTCTGTGAACGAGGTCTGGTCCTTGTTTAGTATATATATAGACCAGCAGGTCCAGGCCGCCTTCTGTGAACGAGGTCTGGTCCTTGTTTAGTATATATATAGACCAGCAGGTCCAGGCTGCCTTCTGTGAACGAGGTCAGGTCCTTATTTAGTATATATATAGACCAGCAGGTCCAGGCCGCCTTCTGTGAACGAGGTCTGGTCCTTGTTTAGTATATATATAGACCAGCAGGTCCAGGCCGCCTTCTGTGAACGAGGTCAGGTCCTTATTTAGTATATAGACCAGCAGGTCCAGGCCGCCTTCTGTGAACGAGGTCAGGTCCTTATTTAGTATATAAATCAGCAGGTCCAGGCCGCCTTCTGTGAACGAGGTCAGGTCCTTATTTAGTATATAGACCAGCAGGTCCAGGCCGCCTTCTGTGAACGAGGTCAGGTCCTTATTTAGTATACTGACTGTTTGGTTAAACCCAGGCCCCAGTTTATATGAAAAGAAAAATGAAAATGAAATTTGACCATTTGTTTATTTTCTTTCTTCTTTTAAATCTGTCCTGAGTACATGAGTCACAGGAGCAGATAAAAATGTTTGTAATAGTTTGAGCTTGGTGTCATATATATAATATATGTAGGCCTATAGACGTTGTGCAGGTGACGTCACAGTCCCCAAAATGGGATGGACACCATATTGGTGGTCAGAACAAAAGTCTAGACCGAAAATTTAAGCAATATTTACTTCCTACAAATTAAAGAATCATAATAACTAGTTATTACTATTTAGAATTAATGAATTCAGTTTTATTGTATGCCATGTGGTTACAGTAACCACATGGTGATCACCAAAAACTGGTTACGTGACCACTTCTGCACAAGGTTTTATAGACATGGTGTCGTTGTTAATGATGTAGTATATGAAAAGGGGGTTTGTAGTGGGCACCATGTGGAGTAGCTTACTGAACCAGGATCCTTCTGAGTCTGATGGCTAATCATTTATAGAACATAAAGTATATATTTGACTGTTACAGAGAAATAAGTATCCTAAGTTTTTCTACAACACTGTCTGTACTTTCTGTAGCCTTTATGAGTTAGGATAATATTATCATTGATATTCTCCTCTGACCCAAGTGCTCAAGACATGTGAAAGAAAACAGTAAAATGATTTTTTAGAACATCTCTGCAGCCTACATCAGCCAATGGTCCAGTTTCATTTTGGGTATATATTACCTCCTGTCTGTCCCTTTCTGAAACTATTAGATCATAACATAACATAATCTATCATTTCTTCTCCTCCAGCCATCGACTCTCCGGGGCTGCCCATAACATTTGACGACCAAACCAACCCGCTGGCCGAAGCCTGCTTTAGCGGTAGGTTGAGGCTATGTGATTGGCCATAAAGGTTTATATCGAAGAAGATCAGATTCACATTGTGTTTTTTGTATATTTTTTAATTGGGGAATAGGACGATATTTAGGCCTCCTGGGAGTGATCTGACCCAGGATAGATCTGGTCAGTTTCTTGAGGGCCGGAAGGCTCAAGGATTGACAACGTCTTCGTTTATATAATAGGGCTTCTATGGAGCGTGTTTCCTCTAAATGGTAGATTTATTTTGTCATCTTTATGAATTTGATAATAAATAACGTATCATTCTTTTGTAGAGAAGATATTGATTCCTCATAATCTTCCAGGTGAACATGAAGTAGTAAATTATATTTTTCTTCTGTCAATGGATGACAGACAGATCATAGGCAATTTCATGAAATTATCAATTGTATTTAAAATCCTGCTAGATGGGGAAAAGCCTCTTTAAATATATAGTATGTACTAGAGCTAAAGCCAATGACCTCCTGAGTGTCCAGTCTGTAACTTAATCAACAGTCTGTGCTATAACTCTACTATCTGCTACAGGTCTTGATCAGTGTCTGAGTAGTTCCTGTACCCAGGGTAAAGGCCTGAGTGTCCAGTCTGTAATTAACTCTATAGTCTGTGCTATACCTCCACTGTTTTCTTCAGGTCGTGATGAGTGTCTCAGCAGTCCCTGTACACGAGGTAACTGCGTGGACAGATTCTTGGACTACTTCTGTATCTGTCCCACCGGCTATACCGGCAAGAAGTGTGAGCAGGGTACGTATCTCAAGGCTGTTTTCCAGTATCTTTGATATGATTTTACTTGCGATTTGAGAAATCTCAAATGTTAAAAGGCTTGATGTAAACATATTATTTAGCATTAGAAATTATATAATTCTTATTCCCAATAATATGTAGTTCGCATGGGTTTCTCTCATATTCTTATATAATGGAAATCATATTGCATAATGGATAGTCAAAATGGCTTAGTGGACGACATGCCTTATTTGGTTAATTTGCATTCAATTTGTATATTTTGTATTATTCGTATGATCTATTTTAGAATGTATAGTCATACTTTAAAAGATCCCCTCACACCACAATCCGCCCCCCCCCCCCCGATCCCCACCAGATCCACCCATGTTTTACTTCTTCAATAAAGGCGGTAATACACTACACGACAGGAGCTACAACGTGACAATGTCATCGAGTAATCACATATATACTAGAGGAAACATTCTTTGTTGCACATGTGTAAATTCCCCAGCCCCCCAATCTCAAACGATTATATCACTCCTATATATATGCATATTTCCTGTAATATCATCATATTATGTCAACTTCACAGCTTTAAGTCGTGTAGTGTAATAGGGCCTTAAGACAAGTCACCTCCTAAATTACAGATCTGCACTGCCCTGCGGTGCCCATGTGGGTGGACTACGACGTGAGTACCAAGGAGACAGCCTTCAGAACCCTCCTCAACTACAGCTGTGCCGACGAGGACTACGAGTTCCCCGATGACGCCCCGCACAAAACGGCCGAGTGTAACGCCAACGGGTCTTGGTGGCCGCCTTTTGAAGAGTGCAAATGTAGGTATATTTATATATTCAGATTATAAGGTAGTAAGTCTAGCAATCAAAGGATTAGGAATAATTGTGTGTGATTCATATTATTGTATAATATTGATACCATTTTTGTAAGATATTCATCAATGTTCATCATTTGTTAATATTATCATAATGTATCAACTACATCGGAAGAACTTTCTGTATTGGAAGAGATGTTTAATAATAATGACAAAAAAAAAAGAAGGGTGGATACAAGTTTTCTCAGGGGGAGCATAATCGGCTATAGCCCTAATTATACTACGTGTCGGGTCCGTGGTCGCGTTTGGTGATATTGCCCAACGTGAATGCTTCGCGTTCAGGCCATATAACACTTTTTATCGGACCCAACGCGAAATATATCAGACTACGCATTTTGGCACGCGTTGGGGATTGCGTTGGGTCGTGTTGGCACACGTTCAACCTTGACACATTTTTAGATATCATACTTCACGTTGGACATCAACATTCGCGTTTGATATTCGCGTCGGCAACCGATGCGTAGTATAATATGGCCTTAAGTACTAAAGGGCCATACCCACTAGGCGATTTTACCGTCGCTGGGCCACGGATGACTGGAAGAACGGCCATCGTCCTCGGCGGGCGATGGTAATATATCTAGCAAGTTTGGTATTTTTCTGGCGATTTTCCAGACGATTTTGCTGGCGATCCCATTGTCGGACGCCCGTTGTCCAGAACGCATTCCATACCCAGTAATTGTTATTGCCCAGCAATTGTAGTGGGGAAATTGGTGCCTGTGCCGTCACCGATCGTCAGTAAAGTCGCTTAGTGGGCATGGGGCTTAAATTTATGTGCATTCACACGCACATATTCCCCATTTCTTCCTCTCTTTGTAGTTTTTGTGTCCACCAAATGAGGGCGGGGTCATCAGGACCCCCTGGACCATCCCTGGACCCCCTACCCCGCCCTGATACGCCCCTACCAGCAATGTCTACTCTTTGTATCAATACATTAATGCTGACCGGCAGATCCAGGAGGATCCAGAGGGTCCTGACTCCCCCCTTCTGGCAGACCCCTAAACTACATAATGTTTTCAAGAGGGAAAATGTCATACCTGTGGGCACGAATATGTGCCACTCTAAGTATTTAGCCTATATATGCTGATCCCCCTTTTGGAAATGATGTATCCACCCGTGATGCTTACGTTTCCAAACAATATTGTATTCGATATGTTTTATGTTATTACCACCTATATAATCCTGTGAAAAACAAACGTTACATTGCGAGCAGAAAAATAATGGGTGTGATTATAAAACATTGGACCTGATTGCTTGTGATGTTGTTTTTTTAAATTGTTGATCATCATCACATAATTAATAGAATGTGTTTTTCACGAGTTAGTGATGGCCAGGGATGGTTTGCGATGGCTTGGGATGGCTGGCGATGCTCCACCATTGATGCATTGCGAGCAGCGGTGACCATTTGCTCCCTAAATTGGGACACAGCCTTGTATATATCAATATCCTAATGTACTGGGCCAGCTTTCCTAATGTGATTCTCTGGGACTCTGAAGGTCCCTTGTAAGCCTCTCCTCTTCTCAATATTAGGTATAGCACATATATTATTGACGATACAACTGTCCAGGGAAATTGGGTGGACTGCAGCAGTAAACGACATGTGTTTGCTTATGCTTCCTTGCCAAAATGATGTGTTTTTGCTAAAAGAAGTAAGCAAAGACACTAAAAAGGCCAAGTGTTCCCTCAACAAAATCCCCGACTTCTGATATTTAAAGTAGATATTGTATTATGTAATTTCTTAAGGATGATGTGGGTTTCATAGTGTGTAATTATTTATTGTTCATCATGTGATATGATAATAATTTGCCATTGAACATGGGTCCTTTTTATCTTCCACGTGAATTTCAATAACAAATTTTTTTTTTGGTCTTGACCAGGGAACCCCTCAACCTCGTCCACATAACCAAGACCTGTGTTTCATACAATATAATTTTGTTGGTTGTAGTGTATTAGCTTTAAGCTTAATAAACTAAGGGGGCCATAGAAACCGCCAGGACCAACCTAGGCTATACAAATATTTATCAACCATGAAATTAAGAATGATAAAAAATATAAGGTTGCAATAAACTTATCTACTACACCCACCATTTAAGCATGGCCATATACCAACATTACACTATTTCTATTGAGCTTAATATGCATACCATGAATTCTAATTAACCATATATTTTTTCAGTGCCTGAGAGGGAGCGTAAGCCTATTCACAAGCGGTTCACCCGCCCCACTGAGGCGGTGGGTGCACCCGCTGTCGGCTTCATCGCCATCATCTTCCTTGTCCTCGAGCTCTCCTTCCTCGTTCTCCTCGACTTCGACTACTTCGTCAGGGAGTTTTACGCCTGCTGGGCCAAAAGACAAGCTGCCAAGGCTGCCAAGGAGCAGGCAAGAGGGACAGAAGGGGCAGGGCAGGAGGCTGGAGAAAGCAGGGAACAGGTTGAGGAGGGGGTAGGGTTGAAAGCAGTTGCACTGTGTTGTTCGGAAAGTGGTGAGCGGTGTCGCGATACATCATCGACTGAAGCTCAGCCAAGTTCATCGCTGTGTCCCCATGAAGAGATGGAGAATGGTATGTTGGATACCAAATTTTGAACTATGGCATGCTTATATGAATCGACATTCCATATACATTGGGTTGGGTTGAAGGCAAGCTGCCAAGGCTGCCAAGGAGCAGGCAAGAGGGACAGAAGGGGCAGGGCAGGAGGCTGGAGAAAGCAGGGAACAGGTTGAGGAGGGGGTAGGGTTGAAAGCAGTTGCACTGTGTTGTTAAGAAAGCGGTGACCAATATCGCGATACGTCATTGACTGAAGCCCAGCCCAGTTCATCGCTGTGTCCCCATGAAGAGATGGAAAATGGTATGTTGGATACCAAATTTTGAACTATGAGATGCAATTATAAATCAACATTCCATGTATACCTTGGGTTTGGTGACGGCAGTTGCACTGTATTGTTCAGAAAGCGTTGAGCGAAATCGTGATACGTCATCGACTGAAGCTCAGCCCAGTTCATTGCTGTGCCCCCATGAAGATGTATGTTGGATACCAAATTTTGACTTATGAGATGCATGTAATTGTACATTCCAATTACATTCTATATTTAAAATTTGAATATTAGGCAGGGCAGTAGGTAGGCTTATAAAAAGCCACGATTGGTGATGCAGGGGGCTGTTCATATAGACGTTGTGCAGGTGACGTCACAATGCCCAGAAAGGGATTAGCCGCCATATTGGTGATCATTATGAAATTATAATTACTCATAATTCAGAATAATTTGGAATAGATTTTACTGCTGTGTTTATATAAAATAGTCACATAAAATCATAATTAACCATTTTTATTATTCAGAATTCATAAATTTTGGATTTATCAAGTAGCCACGTGGCTGTGATGAGCACATGGTGATCACCAAAATGTGGTCATGTGATCACGTCTGCACAAGGTCTATTGTCTCCCTAATGGTATTGCCTTTATGGGAAATTGTCCTGCTGAAAAGGTAGGACTAAACAGAATCATGAATGTAGGTAGGGGTTAGGAGGTCAGGGGCCAGCAGGAAAAACCAAGGAGTATAAACCAGCCTCCAGCACATGAAATTTGTATGCTGATAACACCAAAACAAAAATTATGTGAAAGACAATAAAAGGATTTTCTACAAAAATGTAGGTGTGAACGCCAAAAAGCTAACAATGTGGAATTAGGGGAAAACAACAAGCTTTGAATGATTTTTGCGCAATACAAATCCTCATGTTAAAACGTTATTTTTGCAAACTTTTCAGAAAGCACTTATGGCATGTATGTTGTAACAAGCCAAAAACCATTGCTTGTGCAACAGGCCCATAGTTTGGTTTCAGTGGCCCATCACATAACTGGTATCGCTGTTGCAAAACCTCGATCAAACAGCGATGACTCTTGTGTTGGAAAAACAAGGATGTCACTGTTACAACGGGTCACACTGTTGAATTGTGGCTGTTCTAGTGGAACGATTTTCATTTTGTATAAACTTCTGAAAAATACATAATTTATTTAGATTTAAAATTCCTTAAATTTCAGCCCATGGAATTATCATAAATGGGTGAAGATTTGACTAAAAAAACAGCGACATATTGCACTTTTGCAAGAACATGATCTACCTTGGGTTTAAACTCTCTCTGTTGTGATAACTTCATTATGTAACAGGCCATAGGGACTGGTCGTCTTTGGTTTGTCCGACTGTTGCCACGACAGCAAATAGACTGTGGCAATGGCCAGAAAAATAGTCTGTGAGACCAGCCTAGCTCTGCTGTGTAAGTAAAAAAACTCGCCATCAACGGGAGGTTCCCGAGCCATTCGGCTCAAATGAAGTCTGACGGTTTTCACTGGTACAGTACGGGCCACTGGGGCTGACCAAGTGGGAGCTCCAGTACAGAGTACACTCTCGTGGTTCTAGGACATATACCCCCCGAACACTTATCCCCCGAACACTTATCCCCCGGACACTTACCCCTGAACACTTACTCCCTGGACACTTACCCCCTAGGACACTTACCCCCTGGACACTTACCCCTGAACACTTACTCCCTGGACACTTACCCCCTATAATAGGACACTTACCCTGTAGGACACTTACCCCCTGGACACTTAGCCCCCTAGGACACTTACTCCTCTTTTGGCTTATAATGTAGGGGAAATTATATGGTAAGAACTTAGTCTTTCTAATGGAAAGCAAACTAAATAAATGTCCCTCTCTCCTAATAGACTCATCCCTACTCAACAGTTAGTGGATGGGGAAGTGTCAAAACATCATTGGACCTAGTTCTCCAAGGTTGGGGGGTAAGTGTCCTAGGGGGTAAGTATCCACAAGGTAAGTGTCCTAGGGTATAAGTGTCCTGG
This sequence comes from Lepidonotus clava, assembly GCA_936440205.1. NCBI lineage: Eukaryota > Metazoa > Annelida > Polychaeta > Phyllodocida > Polynoidae > Lepidonotus > Lepidonotus clava. The sequence continues at coordinate 17,336,654 of OW387138.1, forward strand.
GGGGTAAGTATCTTAGGGTGTAAGTGTCCTAGAGTAAGTGTCTGGGGGGTAAGTGTCCAGGGGGTAGGCATCCAAGGCATAAGTGTCCTTTCACCCACTAAGTTACAATGGTGGTTGGAGTGGCAGACGAGAGATCAACATCTGTTATGTAGTGCTGATATTATTATGATTATTCATTTGGATCTCTGATTGACTAGTAACTTTCATTACTGAACATAATTCTAAACTGTAATATAGACGTTGTGCAGATGACGTCACATGCCTGAAAATTAGTGGGCAGCCATAATGGTGATCAATAAACAATCAGTAATATTTGCAATTTGTATGCATATAGATTAAATCTGTATGCCAAATTTACTTACAAGAATCTCACTGATCATGATCACCACATGGTGATCACCAAAATGTGATCACGTGACCACGTCTGCACAAGGTCTATATCATACATAAAAAAATGACATATGAAAAGGGAAATAGACAAAAAATGATGTTATTGATAAATCTAGACAGAGTTCTACATCTCTGTATATATATCAAACTTAATAATTTGATTACTAACAGCAAATTACATAGGTTCAAAATGAAAATAATCCCAAGCTTGTCTGGCCTTCAGTTTGGGACCAAGGTCCACAGTAGGTGACGTGGTCTAGAATCTCACTTATTGGCTCCAATGCTGTTAGGAGGCAGCAACGATCGATTATGCAATAGCTATAGGCCCCAGACAAAGCTCCTTTAAGCTATATGAATGGTACTTTTTCTCCATAGAATTGGGAGGGATATCCCAAGCACCCACTCCTTTTTTTTTAGAACTCCAGGGTATAAAATGACCATGGAAATCCTGATTGTGTTGCCTATAGACTTTGTGCAGGCAGGGTCACATGGCCAAGTTTTGGTGATCACCTTGTCATAACCATCAGTGTGTGGGCCTTCAATAACTCATGGTAATCAGGATTTTCTTTATTCCAAATATCATAAAGCCCTGTTTTCCACCAACCGATTTAACCACTCATTACTTGATCATTTATTACTTTTAACTGGTATTATAACAAAAAATTATATATCTTATATACCATTTGAGAGAGAATTGAAAACACTTTCTATTGGTATATAACATGTTCGTGATTAAGTAATACTTCTGCCGATTTTTGAAATAGGTAGTAAAATCGGCTGGTTGAAACAGGGCTTAGATGTACGGACATATAGATGCCCAGGGTTTGAATGATATGATTTAACTATTATCTTTGTCTCTAGTAATACATGTGTCAATTAATCACCAAAATTGTGGTCAGTCCCTTTATGGCTACATTGACTGCATCTGCACAAAGTCTATAACTGGCACATAGGCTATTGCCATATGCCAAATGGGTGTTGTCCTAATGTAAAGACTAAACGGCTGCTTGGTTTGCAGTGTTTAGCCACTGATCCACGATACGACCAAACACTGTCTGATTTTGGTCTCATAGGACTTTCGTGTATTAAGATATGTTTTGAGATTTGAATTACCTTTTTGAGATCAAAATAGTTTTCATGTATATATGATGAATTGTGAATTATATGAGATATCGCTGTTAAGAAAACTGATACCCGAAATCAGTTCAGAATCGCGTCATAATCACATCGTAGATCACTGCCTTTAGTGTCGTTTCCTCATGATATAGATGTTTTTCAATAATGTGGCGTCCTGCAAGCAAATAAATGTCCAAACCAATGTTTTAATGTTTTTGGTTCAGGGCGTTTTTTGGAGGGTCCACCGCGCATACTCGTGAGAAAGGTGTACTTCATTAACTTCAGTGTATAGTTGTGGAGTGTCTTTTAATGTAATATAATTATATCAGCATGATAGCACTTGAACGATGAACATGTATAGCTGTTTCAACTTACACATTCCGATATTCTTAGAATTCTTCAATTCCTGGTATACAATGGATTCAGGGTATCAACCCCCTAGTGGAATTCAAAGCCTTTAGCTTCCGAGGAAAGCAAGCAATTATCAGATAAATTATATAGGGTCTAAAGGTTTAATCAATATCCAAAACAACAGCGAAATATGGACGTCCGGGTGATTGCCATTATTTGAGCTATGCTTTCATGAGAAGAGTAATGCCCTTCTTACATTAGACAAATTTAGGAAAAGAGTTAATATGTATTTTATATTACTTAGATGCAGAGTCTTTGGGTCGAAAAACATTGGAACTTAAATATGGATAATGTGCTTTCAATGTGTTTTACTATAGTGTGCACTACAACAGTGATTACTATTCAAGTGTCCAAGTTCATTAAACGTGGCACTGTAGGTCAAATATGAATCTTGCTATTACATGCAAAGCTTGCCAAACATAAAAAGAGAAACCAACATTATAAATTATGCTTTTTGCTCAAAAGCTTCTCATATTATTGAAGGTGGCCTATGATATAGGCTATTATCATGCATGACAAGTATAGGCCTATGCTGATTCTGAAGCAGAATGTCATGACTAATTTATTATGGTAAATCTGTATAGTGATATGTTATGTTAGATAGACCCAAAATAATCAATAAGTAACCGGTGAAATAGGCCTATTGTTGTAAATAAATGTATAGGCCGAACATTGTAAATAGGCCACTTGAACAGGTTCCTATGGAATAATGCTTCCAATAATTTTCTTCTTTGAATGTGCTTAGTCTTTCTAATTTCCAGTATCAACTGCAAATCTAACAGCTATGATATTCATTTTATGGTGAATATGATAACAATAAAAGATGAAACAAAACAACTAGTATCATTACATTTTTATTTACATTACAAATTTAAAAGAAAAAAAATCCAAGTTTCATGTGCACTGCGACTTTGTGGAAAGTAAGATCCGAAAGGAAAGCAACGAAATCACGGCCAAAAGAATGACATACCAAAAGGGGGACATGTCCGTCGCAGATGCCACAAAAGTCCCAAAAGAAGAAAAACCCAGAGTGTACAACCAAGGGAACTCTGGGGCAACGTCTGTGGTGGTGGTAGTTTTTGTTATAGGTTGTCCGTTTTCAGAAAGTTGAGCTTGCACTATAGGTGCTGAAACCTGACCAGCAGAAAGAGCCGCGCTCATGGGTTTGACGAATACAAAGGCACTGACGAATTTTGTGGTCGTTTCCGTTTCGTATGGCTCCGTTTCGGTTAAGCCGACGTGATTCCCGTTCGGCTTTTCCTTCTCCTCAATAACGGCGGGTGCTGCGGCCTGGCGGACGACCTCAGAACTACTCTCCCAACATACGGGGACTTCCCCGTACTTGAAGTCGTTTCTGATTGGCTGAGAGGTCCCCACAGCCGGGACGTAGCAGACGCCGTTGTTCTCTGTTGGGACATTGACCTTTGACCCCTGAAGGTCGTTGATGACGTCATCGACGGCAACTTCCGGTTCCGGGATCACTTCCGGTTCAGGGAACAGTTCCGGTTCCGGGGTCAGTTCGCGGTCCAAGTCTTCTCCAGGGTCGAAGAAAGGAACGCGGTCAAAGTCTTGACTCTCGACGCTCGTATCACTTCCACTGTCTTCGTCGTCGTCTTCTGAAAGTGAAATGCATTGACCTCTGTTAGTAGTATTCACAGATTCCATTTCTAGGTGCAGGGAAAGCTATTTATTGAAAGCAATGATATTCTACGGAAAGCAATGTAATAGGCCCACAGAAAGCAATTTCATCTAGCTACAGAAAGCAATATCTATCAATATTTTTATGACCATGGATATATTGGTAGGCCTAAAGGCATAGACCTTATTATTGTAAGATCGGATTTTGCAATAAGGTATAAGGCCTATAGTATGATGGAAAGGCAACATGAATTGAAATTGTAATGCGGTGTCATTGCTTTAGCGAGAATACAAGTCATAGCAAAACTTGTAATATTTTGAAGTTGATACATAGGCCTATAGGTATAAACGCTAGAGAGGAAAATTAGATAAAGGCTTGAATTTCTCAGTAGCTCTTGTGTCTAGCAGATATGCCACTGGATCAAAATGTTTTCTAACAATCCTATGTGTTACAAGCAGACCTGTTAAGGTAATGCGAGTCGTATTTTTCTAAGCTATAAGTCTAGGCTCCGTTAAGATGTAAGCTTTCTTTTGTTGCAATTCAAACTGCATTATTCTCGGTTTTTGGGATTCCCCTACCTCCCTGCTAATTTATCCAAAATACGTTACTCATGCGTTGTAGCGCATATTGCTAATTATCCCTTATTTGTTATCATCCCTATTATCATTTGATGTTGGCCTATGCGTTAAGCGGAACCATAACAAACAGTACATACAAACGTATAGGAGACACAAAACAAAAGCACACAAATGTTTTTGTCTGTGGTCCAAACATTCAGCAAATCAGGGCTTAAAGCAATAGAATCTTGCTCATTATGAAGGTCCATATTCATAACTTTGGAACTGCTGCAAAAGGAGTAACAAGACTTAGTGATGTTTAGATATAGAGGAAATTAAGCTAAACCAAAAATTATAAGCAGGTAGGTCCGGATTATGAATCAAGATTGTTATTTGATGGTTGTACTCTTTTTTTAATCTGTCATAATAATAGGCGTTTAGGGACATATAGCCGTTGGTTTGGGACAGATTTGCTTCAACTGAATGTATTATGTGTTTCTTAACATAGGACATCCCAATACGTTTGTGTGTGTGTCTTATTATTCGAACTTATAACGTCTTTGAACTTAAAAGAAGCAGACAAAGCAAATAATATCCATATTAGGAATAAGTATTGTAGATAAAATGATAAATGGATATTGTAATTAAATAGAGCAGCCAAGATGGTGAAGGGGGTTTCTACCATTCGGGCGAGGACAGTTGTTTATTTTTTGCTGAAAAAAAGCAAAGTATGCTTAAAACAACTGTGCCTACAATTGACAGAGAAAAATAAATCTGCACAAAAAGCTGATTCAATGTATTGCTATAAAAAATGATGCAAACTCACTTTATGATTAATGAGAATAATGTTATTTTGAGAAGGGACCATTCTCAGGATATACATTTTTCACCATTTTTGTGAAATCGTATGATACAATTATGTCAAAAACCATAATCATTATTTTTTTCTTTTTATACAGCATCAAGCTTTTGATCTTTACTTTATTATTGCAATCGTGCATTTTGAAATGCCCTCCCTTAAATCACGCATAAAAACTAACGATAAGGCTGTTATTTCTTTGGTGTAACATTCCGAAATGTGTAGCGAACTATAATGCTTTTTAATGCAGCCCAGTGATAGGTAATGCGTGCACTGACGTTTTTGTTTTTGTTTGAAAATGGGCATGCAGGCATCATCGGAGGGCTTGTGGACAGCCTCAGGCCCTGCTCATAATATGTAGTAAGGAATTGTATTTCATGACAAGCTATAATATCTTACAATGATATGTATTTGGGGGTGTAGATGGGGAGTCCCCATGTCGCCCTGTCGAATTTAAGAATTAGCCCTGTCTCTCATCTCGATGTTAAGAAATTGCCCTGTCCCCCTGTTGATTTTAAGAAATGACCATGTCCCCCTGTCGATTTTAGGAAAATAACCTTGTCCCATGTCACTAAGCCCAAAAATCCTGTGTCGCCCTGTCGATTTTAGGGGTCTACACCCATGTATTTGTATACTTTTTATTATCGGGCGCTGTGGACGTCATTGCTTTTCGATAATATATAAAACTACAAATATCTAGTTTACACAGAAAAGGAAAAGTACACACAGCGCGAAGTGAACTGATTTTAAAGTTACAAAAACAGTGCAGCCCTGCGGGTGATCAGAATCCTCAGTACACTCTCTAGATCAGCCAAAACAGTTCATGGTTGGTTTGAGTGGTAACTTAATAGGGCCCAGTTCAAAATAAACAAATAGGGTCACTAGGTAAGGATGTCGTCGGGGTATGTATACAATGTGGATATTTCAAGGGCCATCGTAGTCCACTCGTACTAGTGGTTATAGTAATGGGAGACCTATGGATCTACCAGGCGCTATAGCTCCATATAGAGCCATGGATCAATTGCTGTGACCTGCACGACATTGCTGTGACATCCTTACTACACAGGAACACACCATTCCCTGACCATAGTGGGTCACAGGGAGGATTTTGAGTTTGAGTACTACAAATCGGAAAAAGTTTTCGATGAGAACCTTCGAGCAACTGGCTGGGAGGAGTAGTAGATACGCCAACCTATTCAGTCACCATATTACGCGGATTCCCTATACCAGAATGTCATGCATTTGCAGATTGCTGAAGCTGATAGTGGTGTTACCAAAGGTAGGTAAACACCTCATTTGTATTTCTTGTCTCGTGCCAGTACTTAATTGCAGATAAAATGCGGTATAAATGATACATATTTAGGGTATTAGTGCATGATAATTCGTCGCAGAAGATACATGGTTAGCTTATATGTAATATTCAAGGTGACCTCCATCCCTAGAGCTATTGATAGGCATCTTCCCGAGTCGATGCTCTTACTGCCGCTGACTCTCTAGTTTTGTTGTTTTTGTTGTTGTTTTTTTTTCCAAAGAATTTGAGAAATGACGTCGATAATTTTCTCTCTCCCCTCTCAATATCCATTACAGACTAGCCTTAAAATGCGCACATAATTATTACATTTAAATACTGGCATAATGCGCATTATGGGGTTAGTCTGTAAAGGTAATTAGCAAACCCTTACCTCATGTCTCACATTGAATTTATACTTACATAGGCTCTTAGTCTTACCATGTCCCTAATAGCTATTTTCTTGAGTGATGTCAATTGAGTTTACGTTACGTGTCAAAATTTAGAATTAGTCACCTCGCCATGTCAAAATTATTTTAGGGGTCTTCACCCATAAATCGCAGTCTGCCGAACAATTCGGGTCTGTCAAACAGGTGTTACAATTTTCTCAGGGCTTCAGTTTTCTTTTTCAAACATTAGTGAAAACTCAGGGGACACTCGCGTGGAGTTGGTGGGTTTTAACCACACTTTTCATACTTAAAGTGTGCCGTCCCTGTCAGTGAATTTAATGTATATCGTCAGCACGATCTCACGATAACCTAAATGAGAGAGGACATGGTTATAACCCAATGCTCCTACTCCTGCCCACATATCATGAATGTTGGGGTCAAATGCACACGGAATTCAAATTGCAATTCACATAATTGCCAAATATGACCGTGGTTTAAGTCCCTCATTGATATTTATTTGCTACCGTGCTAGTCTAGACGGGACAATTTTGGTACTATAATAATTATGTTAATAATAACTATGGTAATAAATTATCCTCCTTATTGATATTATCAAGTTTAACGTGAAACATATTTAGGATGTGGTCCACGATATTCTCATGATATGCAGGAAGAAATGAGCATTGGTTTACAAAAAAGAAACAAAACAGAAGAAAGCAAATTGATGAGTTAGCAAATTTCCTCCTTATATGAGACTTACCTTGAATTTGATAGTGATATTGAATGGAAACTTCATATGAATTTAAGAATGCTTATTCAATCACAAATGGTTCTTTACTACTAGAGGTCTATAGTCATATGATGTTCATTGATGTAATAAATAACCAGCCAAAGAACGACGTATAACGGTAGGGTTCTGCGACATTCTAATGACACATCCTTGGCTGGAAATACGGTGCAGGGAGACAAGATATATTCCTAAAGCCCCATACCCACTAGGCGATTTTACGGGCGACTGTCTAGTGGTGATCATCGTTGGCCAATGATTGTCAACTCATGAAATGGTCAATTCTACCCGCAATTTGCATACCAACTGGGTGATTTTGCACCTCTCCCTACCACGGAAAGCTGATTTACAGTATTTTAAGCACCTGCAGGGTAATTTGGACTGATTTTGTCGACAAATAGGCTAACCTGGGAAAACTATAGAATATAAAGAAATAAACATATAATGGGTGAATTTCCAAACGACTTAGAAAATATCAAATGTAGATACATATGGATATAAATTTAGAAAAATATGATTGCTAATTTATCATCATGTTAACTATAATTAATGAGGAAACTAGTGAAAATCTATATATATATATAGCCTTGGGTCTTGTCAGCATGCATACTGATCTAGGCTAACCTGCAGGTAAAACTCAGGCAATTTGCTATCCGTGGTTGGGAGAATTACCCATTGAATCGCTCATGGAATTGGTGGTAAAATATCAAAATTTCTTTATTTTGCTAGCGATTTTATCACCGATCAAAAGTCGGCAGTTACAGGTCGTCGGTAAAATCGCCCAGTGGATCTGGAGTTTCAGATAAAAAAAGACAAGCACATGCGCTAAATATTGCATTCCCTAATATACCATAAATAAATCAATACACATGCTCTCACACAACATCCCACACACACACCTTTTCGTAACCCGTCCACCGGCAGGGGTGGAGACTTAGATTTAGTTGACAGCTTCTCCTTCTGGAAAGTTTCTACAAAATCGTGGATGGGAGAAGGCGGTAAGGCATTGCATTCTTCTTCCTCTCGCAGCTCGAGGCTTTTCTGCTCTACGATGGCCTTAAGCCTTGGCGGGTTGGAGACAGCGTGTTGGGCGTTCTTGCGAGGTTGGGCTGATAGCACCTTCTCCTTGATATCACCTTGGGGGGACAGAGAGAAAAGGGGACTAGTCTCTTTTTCTTTCTTTCCATTTCTCCCTTTTTGTGCTAGTTTCTTCCCTCACAGTGAGCAGCGGCACCTTATGGTGTTTATTTCTGTATCTTTTCCCCCACATTTGCTTGCATAATTTTACTTATGTTTTTCTTTTTGTTTTTACCTCCGGAAATTTTTCTCAATTGAATTTTTCCAATTTTTCCTTTGGAAATTGTACAATAAATTTTGAAAGCTTTCCTTATGCAACTTTGCTGTATATAATTTTCTCAATTTTACTTTCTTTTTTTTCATCAAATGTTATCAAAATATTTACTTTGTTAGTCTTAAAGCAGATTAAAACCTTTAATTATTTTGCATTATCTGCCCATCACGATTAGTCATGATGGATATAATTATAGATTCCATAAGGTGGCGCCACTGAAGAGACATACATATAATTCACAAGTCTAGCGTTCATGTTAGGGCATTCTCAAGTTCACTATCAGGCATATTCAGATTGATACCCAATGTCATTGGATGTACAAGAAATTAAAACTAGTCCTAATGTATATCACACCGTTGAAATATGAAACTACTTCAGTCAAAATGTGCATACCAGTAAATACATGTATAATTTAGAATCACTATCACTAAGGGCGTGCACTTGATATCTAATATACTATTGATATGCGCCAAAAGACAAATATAAATGCACGTGTACTTCTAGAGATTTACCCACAAATGACAAGCTGATTGCCCATAGGAATGATTCCAGACTGAATATGCCTGCTAGGTGAAGAGAGATGTACCAAGTTTATACTTTTAACATACAGATTATTATGAATAATATTCTATTAACGATATGTTTCAGTCAGAATTACTCATTTTGGATTGAACAGCTAATTAATAGACATATAAACAATATGCACATTAGCATAGTGTTACCAGTCAAATCAAATAGATAAATTAACTTAATAAATATATTGAAACATTACTTATAAACTGACTTAGTCACAATTCAGAATCAAATTGAAATATTACACGATAGTGCTACTCCAGAAATAATATTATGTTTCTGGGTTGATTTAAGGATAGATGTTGGTCAAAGCTGACCATGCTATTTTGAAGTGGAAATGGAAAATCGTGAACTGTAATTGAATAAGCAATTGGCAACCAGGCTGTCGACATTAGATACACTAGCATATATCATCTGCACTATTGGTGGGCACTTTTATTATGTTTTGAAGCATTACTTTGTGATAAAGGATTGATTGTCAATTTATACTTAAAGAAAGGTGTCTGTATATGATTACACACTATTGACAATCAAATCTCTTATTGTGCATACGTGTCATAGGAAACTTTGAGTATGATATAATTATCCACATAGATAATATTGTGAAACGAAAAAATTACACCTTTTCTTGGGTGTACTCTTTCAGATATATTACTCACTTTTTTTCTGATTTAATGAATTTTGATTATATCAAAGATACAACAATCAAAGATATAACTAATTTGACATGTGTCAAAAGTAATTGTGTATGTCCCTTTTTAGAATATTGTTATGTTCTCGGCTTCGGAGGATCAGTTGCAAACTTTGACATTAGGAGCCCCCCTTTAGAAAATCCCTCAGTCCTACCCCCCATGGATGGAATCAGGATGAATACAATTCAAGGCCCACCAATGAGCACAGACATATTAGTAAACTACAGCAAGGAGGCGTGGTCTAACTACCTGTAACTGACAGATAACCTGTGGTTGAAGCCACGCCCTCCGCGTTCTCCGCCTTGCACTTGTACGCCCCCTCGTCGGCCTTTCTGCAGTTATTGATCACCAGCTGGAGTGAGCCGCTCTCCCCCTCCTCAAAGCTGAGTCGGTTGTTGTCCTCGGTGAGCTGCTCATCGTCCCTGTACCATTTGATGGCCGGTTTGGGGAAGGCCTGCCACTGGCACGAGAAGGAGACTGTGCTGCCCGCCTTGGCCTCCTCGAAAGCACTGAGCCTCTTGACGAACTCGGGAGCTGTAGGGGTAGAAGAATGGATGGTAAATGTTAACTGTTATTGTTGTTGATTTATAAGTTTTTTGAGTTTTTGCATTTTTTGTCATGTATGTTTCAGTCATCATTAAATGGTGATTCATCACGCATTATTATTTATTTTATAAGAGATGCCTCACATGGGAAATTTATAGAAATATAATAACAGTAAAACCGATGATGTTAGCAGTGTCTTACATTAGGGTTAACTTGAAAAAGGAAGCTCCTCTGAAAACCTCCAACCACTATCCTCAACACACTTCAAGTCTATCCCTTTTGATACGTCTCTTCATCCTTACCCTAATCGACTCTTTCCGTTTTGATAGAAGTCTTTTCTCATATACCCTATCCATACCCTCCCATTTGCTTAAAATAATTTTACCCATACTAAATTCCATGTTTATAGAAGCCATTTCACTCATACCCCATTACATGCTTTACCCATTGATAAAAGTAATTTCTCTTATATGCAGACCCCGGTCCACCCTTTCCTCTTTCATAAATATCTTACTAATACCCTACCAAATGTTTTCCTTTAATAAAAACATTTCACACATACCCAATTCCACCCTCTACCCTTTAATAGAAGTCTTTTACACATACCCCATCCACACCTTCTCCTATGATACGTTATTTCACTCATAGCTCATTCCACCCTTTCCCCTTGATAGATGCCATGATCACTCATAGCACATTCAATAATTTCCCTTTGATAAAAGTCCTTTAGCATATTACCCTCTCCAACCATTTCCCTTTGACAAAAGCCATACCTCTTTCCACCCTTCAAGCTTTGATGAAAGTCATTTCACCCATGCAACATCCCACCCTCTACCCTCTATCCCCCATTCCTATGTTTTCCTATGATGAAATTCATTTATTCATACCTAATTTACACCATTTCCCCTGAGGTAGAAGTCATTCATTTTCATGAAATCAGCTTAATGTTGCCTTACTAGACATATGCCGTAGGTACAAACTTCCAAAATACTAACATTGGCCTTAGATTGGCTAACCAAAAGCATGAAATTCAGTTCCCCCAAAATTCGTGGATCCTAACTGCATTTTATCAACAATTACATTAGATACTAACAAAACAAAATACAAAATTGATTGAAAACAGGGAAATTATGAGGGAAACTATGATATCTTTATCTGTCACACTTTATAACAATTCAAGTCCAAAACTAAACAAAGATGCGAAATAGGTCGCATACTTTTGACTTCACATTAATCAATTAATTCTAGACTATGTGTAAAGAACTGGACTCGATTTCCTCTCTTAATGAACCACGTAAATTTAGCCGGATAGCGGACCAAAGGATTTTCCAATTAACACTAAGGTTTGACTTGGCTCACTTCAAAGTTTCCCGCTGCTAATTCAAGATAACCAAGCACATGCCCTGGAGTGGAAATGGGTAGACTGGCAGTGTACATAGGCTATAGGCCTCTATAAATAAAGTTCATCAAATAGGTACATCTGCTTATACTTGCAACTTTCCTAGGAATAATTTGACATCTCTAAAGCAATATCGTGCTTGGAATGATTTTAATTCTGTGAAGTTCCAATTTAGCACATGCCAATATATTAACCCAAATGTTCCAATATAAAGCTACATGTATGTGCTGATTCTTTTCAACAGTGACTTGCAATTAACACGGTAGGTATATAAGTAGACGGGATGAATAATTGTCGACATAAATAACGTAGTATTTGTCTTCTTCTTCACCTTTTCCTTTCCCAATTGACCATAACAAAAGGGGCTACCCCCCTCTTCCTCCCCTTGATATCCCCCTCTGTAAGTTGTATTTCCAATACCCATGATTTCATAGGCAGAATGGAACATCCACTACAAAAATAACCAGGAAAATATTACTTTTGAAAACTTAGAACCTTCACACTCCTTCCCTACACCCTTACCAACTCACCGCCCCCAAGATATATACCCATGCAGCCTAAACGATAGCACAGGGTTTGGTAAGAGGAGGAGAGGTGTAGATGGAGTGTCCTGATGTTGCATGTCGAATTTAAGAAATCATCATGTAGCCTTTCATTATTTTGAATTTCCCTGTCAATTTTAATAATCTTCCATGTTGCGTGTCGAATTTAAAGAAATAGCCCTTGTCATGTCACGTTTTTTTCTCCCTGTCACTAAGCCTCATGTCGCAAGTTGAATTTAAGAAAAGGCCATGTCGCCCTGTCGATTTTAGGGGTCTATACCCACACGAGGAGAAGATTTTGGAATAACATGGGCCTGCAGACTATCCCAATGAGTTCCGGAAGTACTCTGAACTCTCACCAGGGGTCGCCCGACGGACACGAGAAGTGATGACGTCATTGGACGCTCGACACGTCTGCGCATGCGCCAGACCATTAGGTGGTCTATTGTGTGAGGAATTCTGGGAGATTGCTGATTACACGTTCTCAGCGTTCCTGCCGTATCTCTTGGAGGCTGTTGGTATGGGAGTAGCCGCCATGGTGTGAGGCTCATGTTCGGGTTATTTTCTATGTATAACTAGATATTTTTGTTATTTATTTCTGGGTAGTTTTCTACTCTTTCTTACAAGGGAACTGCAGCATATGGTTTATGAGAAAGAAACCCTGGAGTGTCTACTTGTTTGTTACCCAGACCCCAGAAGTATGGGAGACTGGCATGTGTAGGGTAGGATACGTATACTGCAGGTCTGCATTTGCAATATTGAGAGCGCCCCCGTTGTGTTGATTTTCCTCCTAGGCTTTCAGGGTATTTGAAGAGATACACAGGTGTGCATGCAGGTATATGGAAATGCGAAAGATATAAGTTAATGGATGATATGGCATCAAAATAAGCTGACCTCTAATCCCCAAAATAAAAGCAAATAATTAATGAAAAGAAAAAGCAGAGGACCCAAATGCAGCAACCTATATTAACATCTGGCGCATGCAGCCGTAGATGTGGGATTCGAAATTTGAAGGTTGGTGGTTCAAGTCTCGGCCCTGTTGCTGTGGTACTATGGTGGTTTATAGTCATCCACCCTGTGCTAAATAAAAGGTTTATCAAGGGCCTAGATTCAACATGCAGCTGTTGTATTCGGTCAGACTCCGCACCGAAAACAACTGTTGCCTGGTTAAAACTGCAGGGACAGGTCTCCATCCCCTTAACGATCCAATCATCCAGGAGCAAACTTAAGGTTGAAATCACCCAGTGCTCCAGAACTACTGAGTCTGGTAGCTCAAACCAACCAACCAGCACACAAACAAACACAACAAAATGTGAAGACATAACTTGCCAGGGGCGTAGCCAGCCCTAAAGTCGAAGGGGGTTCCAGGTAAATCTAAGGGGGTTCCGACTTACATTTTTTTTGGCAAGATTTCTTATATTTCACTATATTGGGAAATTTAAGGACACCCAGGAACCCCCTCTGGCTAGTCCACTGCTTACTTATCTGGGCAACACGTAAAACCACTTTGCCCGAACATGACCCAAAGCTTCCCAGCCCAACACCACACTGCACACTACCTTATGTTCCTAACCTGACCTATAGGTTCCCCTGTCTGTCATAATTCATCATACATCCTACAGGCAAGCTGTAACCCCTCAGCTCCAGGGATATTGATGCTCTGCCCTTCAAAAAGTGTCAGTTTCTCGTGCAGCTCTGTCTGAAGTGGTCCACAACAGGTCAACAATAACAGGTACCCATCCATGTTAACTAATGATCACTACCACTCGGCATGGCTATTAGGGTTCAGCAAAGTCTGTCATGGCTAAATGAGGATGAAGATAACCTAGAATGAGCTTGGTTCTGTTTAGAGGCTAAGATTGATTGGGGAACTGCATGGATGGCTGCTCTGACGTACCCCTTGTGTTATTTTAGATGGGTTGGGATATAGGCAAACGTGTCGGGACAGGAAACGCTTCATAGATTAAAAACTAAAGAATGTGCATGAGAAAAACCCTAGAAAGAAAATTTCCACATTCTTTCTTTGCATATAATTGTCTAAAAAGCGTGGATACTAATACGTAGAATAATTATCAGTCATTCTGCTATTTTTATGACACATAATATTCCTTTGTAGGTTTGTTCACTATCCTTTGCTTCATGATTATCTCATTTTCTTTTCTGAAAGTTAGCAGCACCCATATACCTTACAGTCTACATAATAAATTATACATTTTGGAGATTGCTTATCACTTTATAGTAGCTAAGTAATGGAAACTTTATCAGCTGTTTATCAGCGTTCATTGAAACTGCCGGGGGAAATCATAAAACATGATAATCAAAGACTGTATTTACTCAACCATATACGCTCAAAGTTTGCAATTACTATTTTGCATATCCTTCCAACTCCAACTAAGCAGAATTATACCCTCAGTGTTCATCACAAAAATATAATCAATACACCAAAAAGCTAATGAAATTTTGCTGTTACTCTCACCTCCTCTTGGCCTCCTCTTCTTCCATTCGTTATAATTCATGGTGTGGAATGTCCGTGTATAATATCAGAAATTAAAAAAACATACTTGTTAAAGTAAACTCATATACTTATATCCAAACGTCCCTTTAGATCCCATCGGCATTCTCTAGCCTGTGCCTTTCTCAGTCAAAGATAGACATTTTTCTAATCTGTGTAAGTCTTGCATATATTCATTATCAAACCGCCATTGCGTTCCTTCCAATTGCAATTTCCATGCAGATCTCCAATATTGCACATTCCAGTGAGTTCAAACCAAATTAAAGCTGTTTTGTCCTTCATCAAACCTCCACGGTGTAGAAGGACAAACAGAACCAAGTGGAAGGTAAACCACTCAGTGAGTGAGCAAGTGTGTAGCCTAACAACCCTCCCATGAGCAGCTCAGGCGCTGAGTGAAAGGGCTCAGAACCACTACTACTTCTCCTCTGAGCAGTTATTATCTAAGGCCACATCTGTTGATTATAACTCCAAATCCCCTCCTTGAAACAAAACAAACAAGTGAGCAGACCTCCAGTGGTGGGTGGATCCCTGGAGGCCCCATTAATCCTAAGGGGAACTTAGTTAATCCGTTTGGAGCTGCTCGGAACTGCTCGGAGCTGCTCGAGTTGGTTTCTGACTGGGTTTGAGTAGCTCAAACTGTGCTTGGAGAGTGAGTGTGTAAGGTACTGACTGGGGTTGAGCAGCTCAAACTGTGCTTGAAGAGTGGGGGTAAGAGGGAGACTGGCTGAGTGTATAGGGGGCGAGGTCTGGCCATTTTTTAATGTCAGGGGAAAGGTTGGGTAAGGTAATGGGTGTAGCGACTTCTGAGGGCAAAACGGAAAAGAGTGCCGTCTGGGAAACATACCCAATTTACTTTGTTATTTGCACGAAGGAAGGTTACTTCATTAGCACAAAAACCTATTCTTATACTAGCCTTGCTAATGGCATTTTACAAGGCAGTCATCAATGCAAGTTGTGGGTGCTTCCTTCTATATTCAGGGGACAGCATTTAACATAAACGAAATTATCTTTGTCTAGAATGGGCTAGGAAGTGGTCATATCTGCTGGAACCTTTTGTTCCGTTTCTGGCATTGTAACACGATTCTGACATTGTACTATAATTTCACTGTAAAGTGCCATACCCACTAGGCAATTTTACCTTCGTCGAGCAACTGCTCAGTCGTAAAATTATTGGCACAATCGCTGGGCGATTCCTCATGAGTATGGTGTGGATTATGGGCGATTGGTGACGGGATCAATGGGAAAATCAGCATACTAGGAAAATTGGCGGAAAAATATCGAAATTGCTTAATATGACAGTTGCCCAGTGACACTGATGCTGATTCTCCCAGTCGCCCATCACCCAGCGACAGTAGAATCGCTTAGTGGGTAAGGGGCAAAAGTGTAATAATTCTTTTTGTAATTGTTCTTTCTTCCAATATCCCAAGTGAACACAATCAGCATGTGGGATACAGCCCAGTCCAGTTAAGCCCAATATCCACTAGGCAATCTCACTGTTGACGGGCGACAGGGAGAATTGCCGTTGCCGTCACCGGGCAACTGGAATATCAGGCAAGTTTGATAATTCCCGACAATTTTCCCAACGATTTTCCTGGTGATCCCCTTGCCAGCTGCCCGTCACCCAGAATGTGCATCATACCCATGGAGAATCACCCGGCGATTGTGATCGGCCGGCAATTTCACTGCCAATTCTCCCAGTCGCTCATCGCCCAGCGATGGTAAAATCACCTAGTGGGTATGGGGCCCATGGGGCTTTTTTGAGATATCCTCCACTCCACACCAACTGACCGTACTGCTCAGTGCAGTACTCCAGGGTGTACTCCTCCAGGGTGTAGAGTACTCCACCTCCACCTCCCCCTATCTGTCAGGGGTCTCAGCGTTAACCCACAGCTGATAAGGCACATTAAGACAGACACCAGCCTCTTATGTCAGCCTTATGCACACACTGATAGGGAAAACTACAAATTCTAGAAACGAGGAGGGCGGATGTATTATAGTAAAAGGTGGGTGCGTTCATCACTAGGGTGGGGAGGGAAATCTTTGTAAGAAATATTCATGAATTTTTCTGGTTTTGTCCAACAGATATTCTGTTTTAATTCAGATATTTAACCATGCACTTAACGTCCAGATAATCAGTTATTCTGGAAATACATATAGCCTTATCAAATGATATGATAATAAGATAGAGACTTAACAATTTTACATTACGCCTATCTCTAGCGTTGTCAAATCACATCAATACTGAAAAGAAAGACATACGATTGCTTTTAAGATCTCTGCAGATGATAATACGTAATTGATTTTGAGTCAAAACAGGGTGAACGAAAAGATCTCGTTGGGTGGTAGAGTAGTTATCTCATATAATCAGAAAGTGAATTAAGATAACTTCTATCTTATCAGGTACGACTTACTCCCGACCCAGTTCTCTAGTTCCTGATATTGGCACCAGGTGGTGGGCCCAGCAGGAACATAATTATACTCCAGGGGTGCCAACCAAAAAACTTTCACGATACAAGAAAATTTATCGTGGGCTGTAATCCACAATAAATTTTAGACATGAAAGTTATGGATAAATCTGACCAAAATCATTTAAAATGTATGTGAAATTACATAAAATACATTTTGATACATATTTGAAATATTTGGGATAAGAAAAAAGTGAAAAAATTGAAGAGAAAATATTGTAGATCATTAAAAACCCACGATCACAATTTCCGTGAACGTGGCTATTTTAATGTACCGTGGGGACGAAATATAATGGATAATTTTTGTTTGGCACCCCAGCTGGGAGAGGGTCTCTCAGAACTAAGGGGCCGTCCATAAATGACGTCATGCTATTTTTGACCATTTTTGACCCCCCCTTGTCATGTTTTGTCATGCGTCCCTTGACCCCCCTCTAAAAATGACATCATTCGAAGAGGACCCCCTTCCCCCCTAATCACAGATAAAATATGAGCAGGGATGGATATAACCAAGGACCCAAAGACCTTAAAAAGCAGATTTTCTTGCCTAGGAGGCAATCAGACCCTTAAAAAGAAATTTCAACATAGAAAAATCCTAACTTTACCTACAATTTTCCTCTGAAAATTTTGAGATTAAGAATTTTTCAAACATGATGTCATGCACCACATGACCCCCCCTCCCCCCCTTGTCATGTTTGGTCATGGAAGCATGAACCCCCCCTCCCCCCCTGCTGCATGACGTCATTTATGGACGGCCCCTAAGAATTGTAATCTCAATAACTCCCAGATTTTTCAACATTTTTAAATATCAACACATCAACTTCTGGCCTGTCTATTTCTAGAGAATGCAGACAATGTGTTTGTTATTACAGATTAAATGGTTTGTTTTCATGAATTAAAATTGTTCAGAACTCATAACAGGAACATGCCTGTACCATTATTGGGCGAGGGCCTCTCAGTAGATCTTTTCAGAATTATAACCCACAATTCAGGATTTTCAATATTTACATGATAACAACTTATGAACAGCAATGTCAGATCCCGGGGGGGGGGGGCGTTCCGGGGGGGTCATGAATCCCCCCCCCCCCCTCTTTTGGTGTGACTAAAATTTCCCCTTTTCCAAAATCCCGTATCAGCCCCTTATAAATATAGTAGTGCAGAGGCAGATCTAAGATTTCCAAAAGGAGGGGGTCAGCATATAAGCTGAGTACTAAAACTGCATGCATTTGCACACACATGTAGTAAGATTTTTCCCTCTTTGCCTAGTTTAGGGGTCCACCGAAAGGAGGGGGTCAGGACCCCCTGCCCCCCCCCCTCTGGATCCGCCCCTGTAGTGGGCCTATTCATTTCTAGAAAATGCAGAAAACGTGTGTATTATGGATTTGTTTAAACAAAATTAAAGCTAGCTGTCAGAGAACTTATCAAACTAGCTGTCAGAGAAGTTGAGGTAAACCAGATGGGCTACCGGAAGTAACTCAGGAGCATGACCACGCATGCGTGTGTCCTTGACCCCATGGCTGACCTCATGACCTTGGCGGTCACTGAGACCTCACCTGGACGTAAGGTGAGAGTGGTGAACGGCCAGGGAGGGGAGGTTGGAGGAGCATGTTATGATTTAGTACTACGTTACTATTTTGGGGGCTTGATAGTTGTTATATCCTGAAGGGTGGCGGGTGGGCGGGGGAGTTAATCCATATGATCCTGATCCCTCCCTTACTTAAGCCCCATACCCACTAAGCAATTTTTACACAATCAGCCGACTCATCAGCGCTAAAATCAGCCGATTCGACTGGTAGAGTCGGTCGATTTTAAGGACAATTCAGATCAAACTTGCACATTTCAATATACCATACTGACAGCCGATCATAAGGTTCATAAAGATCAGCCAATTCTTCCAGTTGCCTGTAGCCAGTCACTGGGAAAATCGCCTAGTGGGTATGGGGCTTTAGCCTGAATGTCCATGGAACCCCACACCCCCCCCTCTTTTTTTCTCCCTTCTTTAATTACCTATTTAGTCCTACATGTGCCCCTGGATGAGGGTAGGGTATTTTTCTGGAAATATGATTTGTTACATAGAGCTCTGTCAGCAAGCAATGCGAATTTTCTTACTTCTTCTACAAACCTTACTTCCCGGCAAGATCCAACTTAATGGTGCCGATAAATTGGTGTACAGTTTTGGAAGGGATCTACCCTACTTCGTTCCACACATTCCACATGCGCTTATGGAAAATTGATATCACGTGTTTTGGGAACTATTATGACTAGCAAAAAGACGAGTGGATCCTTCCATTTGACCATGTCTACATCTGGTTTTAAGTATACAGGGTCCCCGGTTCCAATGTTTCTTGGTCCCTTCTAACTTCCGCAAAAAGAGCTATTTGCTCGATTATTCAAACAAGGTGTTTCTTCTAGCACTGCGGGTCGAGGGATGCAGGACCCTCCCTTCCGCACCTTTGTTTTTGTATGGACATCACCTATTTCATAATAAGGGCTGGTAGGTGGGGCATAAACTCCTCCCTACCACCCATTTCCAGACGTCCTCTTGTTTGCCAAACTTCCATGCCTCTATTGATGAGCCTCCAGGTTCTAAGTTGGTAAATCACGAGTCTAGTCCAGTTATGGGTAGATGCATGTACCAGTCACGAGTACACTCAGCAGACTGAGAGGGTCATTTATGGTTGCACTCTGCTGCACTGGCATGTTTTGGCCCCAGGAGGAATTCACTCATCACTGCTCGGATATCAACCTCAGATGGCCTCATGTACTGCGTGGGCAGGTCAACTGTGAGTAGTTTTACTCAAAAGCAGTTCGCCTTAGCAGAAGTTGTTTTTAATCTAAAGCGACCCATGGTCTACTTGGTGATACCCCTGTGGGATTTCTGACTTTCAAAATCATTTGCAATAGGTAAGGTTTTAAGATTTCGGTATCTAAGAATTAGTGTGAATGGCCTTATGGCATTCAGTAAAAGTGTAATTCTCCACATCACAGATACCTCATTTATTGCAGCTGACGTGCAGACCAGCCTTAATCAAGGTTCATGCTGGGAAATATGTTGGCAATTTTCAATAATTGTGGTGTATTATGATGGAAAACTAGCATTGGCTTTTTTAACATTCCGTTTCTATGTATACTATAGCAAATATAGTAAGTATACAAAAATTAAGTAAGATATGTATGCTTGAATGACCCCTTTTGGTAGCAGTCCATTTGATAACATCCAGACTTATTTCCCACAGCGGATCGAAATGACCGTTTCGTAGAGTTTTCATCTATATTTCTCAAGCAGAGCACATGAATGAACTATCAATCTGGATAAAGGCGATATTCCACTATGTATCACTTGCTTGTGGTACCTTGCAATGCTGCAAGCGAAATGTTGTAAACTTGCTTGCAGTAGAGTAACACAAGGTGAAATTTAGGAAAATGCTTGCAGTATTAGCTTGTAGTGGGTAATACTGCAAATGATCATATAGCTTCTCTATGAAATGCTTGCGGTCGGGGAAACCAACATGTTGGTATCAGAACTTGTTTGTGGTGGCAAAATTGAGCAACGCAAATGGTACCCACTGCATAGTGGAATATGGCCTTTACTATATCTGTCAAATACAAGTAATTTTTACGTTCAAACTGTTTCAAATAATTGCATTTAAAATTATATATTATGTATACTCATCTTGCAATCAGTTCATCCTAAACATTCATCCCAAAATGTTAGCCTCGAGCCCACACACAAAGTACAACTCTGCTAGTGGTGCCACCTAGTATGCAGCTAGGTACAAACTACCAAATGGTCAAAAGAAGTTCTGAGAGAGTGCAGTTCTCCCCACAGGGTGTCTCCACTGAGTGAGTATACCGGTGCCAAAGTTTCTGGCTGGCCATCATCACAGCCATGGTTTTTACTTATAAAGTTTATAAGCGAAGTTTCAGTGATGAAAATATTCAAAAAAGGAAAAAAGGAAATCCTTAATATATGTGTTGACCTTAATCACAAAGGAACAATTGCCTATATTAAAACATTTGCAAACGGCCTGGTTTCTTCCAAGCATTTACCAAAACCTAAAAAGTATGATAAATTGATTACGTTATAATAGGATCAGAATTTCTATGCAGATAAGTTAAAGATACGTAGAAAGAATGTGCAAAAAATCAATCATAATGAACTTTTCTATGCAGGTAATTGTTAACGATAATGACTCATGTCAGACTTTGAAAACATAAACGTATTCACAATATAGCAAACAAAGGGATGCATAAGGTTGGTCGTACTCAATCTCTAGACAAACTTATGTATGTATATATCCTAAACCCACATTTCAAGCAATGCTTCCAGTCTTACATACTGTGAGAAAGTATAATTTTGAAAATAGATTGGAGTAGACGGTGCAAAGAACAGAGAAACCTAAAAGAAACCTATAACTGAGTTCTGCTTCCCTCTGGTGGCTCATGTCAGAACCATGGTTATCTACTCTCCAAGCAAAGTCTCAGTAACCATCCCAGCTGAGGGAGGGTTACCGGCGAGGTGGCACGCCTCACCTTGCACCAGAGAACCTACCGCCACTGGCATAAGAGAGCACACTACTGCTGCCACCAAGCAGACACATTCAGTACTATGGGGGGTCTATTGGCTCTATGGTGCCACTAACGGGCCTATAGGCTCTATGGTGCCACTAACGGGCCTATAGGCTCTATGGTGCCACTAACGGGCCTATAGGCTCTATGGTGCCACTAACGGGCCTATAGGCTCTATGGTGCCACTAACGATCCTATAGGCTCTATGGTGCCACTAACGGGCCTATAGGCTCTATGGTGCCACTGACGATCCTATAGGCTCTATGGTGCCACTAACGGGCCTATAGGCTCTATGGTGCCACTGACGATCCTATAGGCTCTATGGTGCCACTAACGGGCCTATAGGCTCTATGGTGCCACTAACGGGCCTATAGGCTCTATGGTGCCACTAACGGGCCTATAGGCTCTATCATGCCACTGGGAGTTACACATAGGCTCTATGGTGCCACTAAGACTACATAGGCCTATATATAGGCTCTATGGTGCCACTAGGAGGTATATGTAGGTCTATAGGCTCTATGGTGCCACTAAGAGGCATATGGTGCCAGTGAGAGGCATACTTAGGCCTATAGGCTCTATGGTGCCACTGAGGAGCAAAGGTACGCCTATAGGTGCTATGGTGCCACCGAGAGGCATAGAGCCTATAGGCTTATGTAATACTATTGGTGGGGCCATAGAGCCTATAGGCCTACATGCATGTACCTCTTGGTGGCACCATAGAGCCTATGCCCCTCAGTGGCACCATAGAGCCTATAGACCTACATATACCTCCTAGTGGCACCATAGAGCCTATATATAGGCCTATGTAGTCTTAGTGGCACCATAGAGCCTATGTGTAACTCCCAGTGGCACCATAGAGCCTATAGGGCCGTTAGTGGCACCATAGAGCCTATAGGCCCGTTAGTGGCACCATAGAGCCTATAGGCCCGTTAGTGGCACCATAGAGCCTATAGGCCCGTTAGTGGCACCATAGAGCCTATAGGCCTACTAGTGGCACCATAGAGCCTATAGGCCCATTAGTGGCACAATAGAGCCTAAGTAAAGGCCTATGTATAATTTCTAGTGGCATGATAGAGCCTATGTGTACCTCTAAGTGGCACCATACAGCCTATGATTATACTGGTACATGTTTTATAAGTGGCACCACAGAGCCTATTATATGACTACATGTCCCCCTGCCATTCCCATGCTATGCAGAAATTAGTGTTCAGAATGCTCACTAGGTGGCAGGAGCAGTGGGTCCTGTGGTGCCACCACAGCCTGTGGGATAGGTCCTCCCATGCCAGGCACCTCGTGCCAGTGCGGCGGTAACACTTACTGTCCCAGCTGTGCTTGGAGTATGAAAACATCGTTATCAGTTGACCTCTACATAAAGTGTCCTAAGACGAACCCCTAGATCACTGTGAGCCTATTTGACATGACAATCTATATGTGCCCTTACTGTCAGTTTCTAGATAAATTGACAAACAGCTGCTCACAGGACAAATTCAATATAGGAAATGTAATAAATAACTACACATGGGCCTAGAAATCATAGAAAATGCGATGCTACATGATTATACTAATAACACATAAACACATTTTCTATGATTTAAAGTACTCTATAGGTTTGTGGATGCAATATGAAGTTTAACTTTGGAATTGTTCATTTTAGCAATTGCTTGGAAATATATTGAATGATCTATTTGGTACAACCAACATTAACTAAGGTACCCTTAAGGGCTACACGTTATTGTCTCTTCTTCAATTTTCTAGCCACATATAGCCCTTAAAATCTTTACAATAAAGCGGCACAGTATCCCCTTGCATGGCAAAAAAAATGGTAAATTTCAAGACAACCACTCTTAAAATTCCTAGATCAAGTTAAGTCAATTCACTTAAGCGTGCCAACAATTTAACCTCAAAGATCACTACATGTTTTGATTCTACATTCCTAATTTAAACACATTCAATCAATTCGGGGCAGGTTTATTTCTCTGCTCACAAGGAAACAAACAAACCACCCCCAGCTGTGAGGGGCTATGGGATCCTACACAACCCTCCAGGGAAGCGAGCCGAGATCTTCCTAGAAATTACTTCCTGGAATGGCTGGCTTCTTGCCAAACCAGCCGGGTATAAATTCAACAGAGTTCTGGGCAGGAGGATAGGATATCAGTGAGAGGTACCAGAGGTGCCTTTGATTTAGAAGCCAGGTGTGTACATAGGGTTGGATGTGGATATTAACTGAGGTATATGTATACTGCAGAGTTAGCAAAGAGTTTGTGCAATACTGGCACATTTCAGTGCAAGAATCCCTGTTCCTATCATACGGCCTTTTAATATTGGCTCAACTTCCCAGGTGGACGATAACAGCTTTTCAGGTGGCCCATAATGACTGGCCCATAGTTGCAATGGACCATATCGACTATACTTCTGAACACTTCCTTTAGAATTATGTAATTAAATTCTAATTTATCATGTCAAATTCAAGAAATATCATCACCTTTCTCATTATGATGTCGCCTTGTCGGATTTAGGACATATGATTGTGGAGGACATTGCGAGATGTTAATCTGACAACAACATGTTTTTATGAAATATGACGCCCTGTTGATCTTTTAGGGACCAATACTTCCATCTCTATGTAAAGAATATGACATAAGTAAATCTCATCTAGATCAATATAAGGATGGTAGAATGATGAGTGAGAGCAACATAGACTGACTCTGAGTCTGAGAAGGCCTGACTCTCTGGGCTTGTGTCAGAGGCGGTTCCAGAAATTGATAGAGGGGTTGGGGGTGGATGGGGGGTGGGTGGGGGGTGGGGCACAAGAATAAATGTACAGGTGGAGGGGCCCCCCAACAAACATGATTCAACAGGGGAGGGGGAGGGGGGCAAGGCCTTTCCGCCCCCGCCCCACCTGGATCCGCCCCTGTGTGTTATGTAGCGTATCAGCTCGTCCTTACTCCTCTACATGGTATTTTGCTTTGGGCAACCAAATGTGACCAATTGCTGAAGCCTGATGTACACAAGACGTGTTTCTGGGTTACTTGAAAATTCCCGTAAAATTGAACCCTAAAAGGATTATCTATAACACAATGGGTCATTTTTAACAATTATTAAGATTATTGATAACCAATTAAACCTAAAACAACTTTAATATGATCAATCAAACGAATACTGCTTCTGGTTAGTTAGATAAGGATCTTGAATTCAATTATCTTCTTCAGAAAAAAATACTCTGTTTAGAGAACATGCGCCTTTTTATGTTCACATTTGAAGTCTTTCGTCAGCAGTGGAAACTTGGCTTCTATTTCTATCCTTGTTTGTATAGTCTGGTACATCTTTAGCATTTAAGCGGGTTCAGTTTGACTTTTATTTGCGTTTAAGCCTTCCCGGCTCAACATTTTTGTTGAGATTAGAAACTTGGCTTCATTCCTGTTTCTTGTTTACTAGGTTTGCTAAAGGTTTCAGTATGTAAGAAAAAAGAATCACCAGTACGGTCGGATTCCTGACGAGTGCACTTACAGGTTGTTAGCTCCTCAGAAAGTTGTCTATACTATAGGAAGACTAGAGAGACAACAGAGAAATGACCTTTGTTGGTAAGTCAGTAATTTAGTAAAGTATTTCCAGTTTAGGAAGGTAAAGGCTGAACATGGCATCTCTAAAGATTCTGCGACATAGAGGTCATTTTATCTTTTATTCATTCTGAGGGAGTGCACAATTCTGTATTTGCGGTAGCAAGATATATTCCAAAAGCCATTTACAAAGCGATAAAGTATTTGTTACACAATTCAACAAAGGGATAGGATGCACCGAAGGTATTGTATCTCATTCTCTTGGGCTAATATGTAGGAGCTACGAGTAACATTAATTGGCATAAACATACTGATGAAATAGTGTTATTCACTTATTCCGTGCAATCCAGCTAACCTTGTGTAAATCCCATATCCATCTTTTCGAAAACTAACAGTCCTGTTTTCTCAAGTCTTTTAACTTCATTGGTAACACTGTTTTGTCATGTTTGGTATTGTCTAAAAACTCAAGACATCATCTCAAGGTATTCTATCCCAATGCTGGGCTACACGTATTGAGAGTATTTTAAAATTACCATCATAAACAACAGATGCTCTGTAAAGGCCATATATCACATACCGAAAGTGCGTTAGCGATGGGCCACTGATATACTTTCGGCAGTGCCGATATATAATTAATGGCACTGCCGTTAACATTTACCAATGTGTTGGTAAATTTGTCCGGCTAATTTTGCACTGCCTACCGGTACTGCACTTTTGATGGCTGATGTTGCACTTTCGGCAGCTGATAACACACTTTCAGCAGCAGAAATTGTGCGAAAGTAGAGGCTGCCACTATAGAACGTTCCCATGGAGATGTTCAGTATTGGCAGCGAGTAATTTTGGTATGTGGAATACGGCCTTAACATGACACGTAACGTTTACAAATAAAGATACTTTATATTGTCTGTGGCAAAGTTACATGTATGCAAAAAATCTATAAAATCCTACAAAGACACCTTAAAACCTCCCCCTTACAGTACCCATTAACCCGGTGCATGGGGTAAGCCTAACCAGAGCCCAAACCCCCAAATATCGCCCACAACCTGAGCTGGTCCCCCCGCCCAGGTGGATAACCAGCTGTGTACACATCCCACAGGGGAGCTGCTCAGAGCTGCTCACTCCAGCCCTCAACGGGTCTGAGGTACTCACACAGGATCATACCGGCTCTAGGGCCCTAGATGTGGGGAAGGGGTCGTCTATAACATTTTTAAAAATGACCTTGTTGACTCTCTTTGTTTCGTAAAAATAGTGGTGTCGCATGTTAAATTAAGAAATTGGGGGCTCTTGGTGGTGGTGGT
This sequence comes from Lepidonotus clava, assembly GCA_936440205.1. Lineage (NCBI taxonomy): Eukaryota > Metazoa > Annelida > Polychaeta > Phyllodocida > Polynoidae > Lepidonotus > Lepidonotus clava. Next base: position 17,363,591 of record OW387138.1, read on the forward strand.
GGTGGGGGTCGGTCCCAATGTCATATGTCGAATTTAAGAAATGGTCCTGTTGCCCTGTTGAATTTAAGAATTAGCCTTGTCGCCCTGTTGAATTTGATAAAATTAATTTAAGAAAAGGACATGTCCAATGTCACTAGTGCCTAAAATCGCCATGTCACCATGTCGCGTTTAGGGATCTAAGGCCATAATATGTTGTGTCTCACTGTTGTGTTGAATTTAAGAAGGGCCCTCTCCAATATCACTGTCACTTAAGAATGGCCACCTTGCGTGTCCAATTTAAGGAAAGGCTATGTCATGCTGTCGAATTTAAGGGTCTAGACCCTTAGCTCTGGGTCACTCAGACCAGCTCACACCAGCTAACATACACTTCCGCCTGCTCGTATACACTCACGTAGTCTCGTACCTAGGTGGTGTGGAAAGCCCAAAACCTACTGGGTCGAATCGGAACACAGATCGGGTAATTGCTACCACAAAACTCAGCTGGTTTCTGCACCGATTCAAATTACCATTTAGTATCATCACTCTGCAACATTGTATATGGCATATAGTTTTTAATTTCTCAAGAATGACAATTTCCTGTTTTTTTTCTTTTATCTAGTTGTGCACCTGCTGAATTGTATAATTTTACCTTGATTAATCACACTAGAATACAGGGATATATAGCATGTTGACTGAGAAAAAAAAGTACATTGTACTCTTGCTGAAATGAATGTTATCCAGAAAGATCCAATAAAGTGGTTGGAATTGAAGGAAGAGTAACTAACAATAACAACAAAAATCTTGATGGATTCTAAGAGATAATGATAGTTTCTTCTTCTTTCAATTATAGGAGTATTAGTTTGTACCACCTGGCTAGATCATACAGTTAACAGGTAGTCTGAGACAACTCAGACAAACTCATACTAGATCGTATACAACTGCCTCTGTACACTAGACACTCACAATCCTGCTATGAAAGCTTTCAGCCAATGTTTTCCATTTTTGTCAGCTAGTTATGCCAGTGGGGATATATACACTACAACAAGCTCAGAGTAAGAAGAACCTGCAGGTTATTGTCGCTAGGTAAGTAGACTGTTGTTGGGATAATGTGAAAAAAGTAGTAGAAGGTGTCAAATGATAAACACAAGGAAGGGGATCCAGGATTTGCGCAGGTTGGGCAAGAGCCTAGGCTATGGGGTCTATGACCTAAGATAAAAGGGAACAGTGGGTATATATAACATAACGACATTCTAACCTGCCTATTTACTCTCGTATTTTGCCCATGCTTTAGTTACAATGAGCTGCATGAAGCAGGTTTATCTAAATATTTTTTATATATTAAGATGACACGATAATTTTAGGGAAACTAGATGCATGGTGGTATGCACAAGAATATGAACTAGTTGTAATAATTTGATTTTAATAGCATCTACTCTGCATTTTCAAATATTCTAGTCTTTTTTAGATCTTATAATACCCAATAAAATTCATATACACAAAGACACAATTCATATACAATAGATGTCATACACAATTCATTATAATGAATTCCCCTCAAAATGTGGTTGACATTTATTGAAAAAGCACCTACATTTGAAGTACTATATATACACACATTATTTTCGTTGCAAATAGGGCCTAAAACCCATACTTTCCGCTAGGATCTTAACTTATCTGTAGAAGATATTTCCAATAGCTAATAACGATTCGTGAATTAGACTGATGTTGGTTGCTTACCTGGAGCTTGATCTAGCAGATTTACTCATCTATCATGACATTGTGGGTCTATAGGTGGAGTCATGATCACCTGGGGAGAAGAGGGGTACACCATTTCATGGCCCACAGCCACTGTATCTCGGTCAGTGCTCTTTCTAAGGGATACCGTATAGTCTACTGTGGTTGCCAAAAGTTGTCTCAATGAATAAAAGACAAAGGGTTGCACATAATGTAGCAAAAGAAAAATGTTGGAGATTTTATGAAAAGTAATTTTGTTGATGTAAATAATATAATTGAGAGTGTCTCTTTGTCTGGATGGATATTGCCTGCATTCTAGATACTACATATATGCAACCCTCCTTAAAGCACTATCTCGCATACCAATATTGTTATTTGCGACGGTTAGAGGAATTACCTTTACTTTCATGTCAACTGTTCAACAATGACGAATCTGCCAAATAAGAAATGTGTAGTGAAAGTGGGTGTGGCCTATTGAACTTGGTAATATTATTTGCAAATAGATAATTGCAAGTAATTTCTTGCCAAAATATTTTGGTAAATTTATCTGTGATACTGGCAAAATTGTACTACGGGGAGACTTTCACATGGTGAAATACAGCCTTAATGCAGATACAGTGCATGATATCTGCAATACATGCCTTAACAGGTTCTTAGCATACACATAGCAAATTAATTCTTACACATATTAAAATATCATAGAAAGACCTGGTGGTAGGCTCCACCCTTTTACTATAGCCTATTTACAGCCCATACTGGGACCACCCACGTTAAACCTATGAAGCACATTATGGTTTATGGCTTACATCTTACTATCCATCAGCAGCATGGAGTAGCATTTAAATAAGGATTGTATACATCTCTGCAATATCTTTACTGAGGGCGTTTCCCTCAACATTTATTCTCCAGCGGAACCAACATTTTCTCTTGGACCACACAATTGCATGTATAACAGATTAATGTAGAAACTATGCCGATACAGCATATATATCATATTGACCCTATAGAATTTTGCTGATAACATGATATCCCTACAAATGGGACTGTATTGCACATTGGTGATCAAGGTGACATCTAATAGAATACTGTGTTGCAAACCTTAAATTTGAATAATTTGCTGACTATCTGTCAAACTTCTACTTGGTCTAGCATCCAGATGTGCGTTGGATTCACAGAATTAATTATATAACATTAATTTCATTATATCTTCGATTTATTGTTTTCTTTTCATAATCAATTATTTTTGTTTGTCAAACGATGGACATCAGAAGTAATTCATGTGATTCTTTCTGAAAATGGGCCCTCAACCCCTTTCAACAAGATCAAAGTAGCAACAACAAAAAGCAAAGTGAGAATTTATTGTACGCAATAACAATCATAGTGTATCGCACCATAACAGATTTTCATAATAGTCATCATACGTATTGATAAAGAGAATGAATGAAACATAAAAAATGACCCTGGAAATTCAATAATTATTATCATTAAATAACGATTGATTAATAACATCACACTTCTGCTGAATTGATGATATGGAAAGCGAATTAACGATTAGTGTATGAATCTCAGGCAATCATATACCATTCAGATCTAAAGCCGTCGTTGTATTACAGTAAAGCTCTTACTTCCATTCATAAGCCGCAGCATCTACAACACTCACACTGCACATGTCAAAAACCATTATCATAAATATCATAAGCTTTTGCATGGTTAATCAGCACAATGAAGAAGATATAGATAGTGAAAACCGTTGTGATAGGCTTTGTACAATTACAATCAGGACAATGAGTAAGGCAGAGGTGGTGAATTAATGATGACATTCAGATACAAGGACAAAGGTCGCATGGGCATACATAATATATTAGAGAATGGATAGCCGAAATATGACTTATAGGACATGGTAATGATTATATTTGGGAGGAGTTGCAAGGGACGTGGTGATTTGAAACAACGAGAACAGTATGAGTAAACCTAGAAATAATAATAATTGAATACTCCAATAATTCGCTTTCTAGAATGATTAGGGGCATCATGTAGTTGTACGTTGTAGTTGATGCTTGAATTAATCATGTATGAATGGAAGGTATAATATAATATTATTTAATATTATGAAATATTTCAGTGAGCATACAGTAGGTATGACATGAGGTGGAATACACAGTATAAACTTGGTGATTAGAACATAATATCGAAAGTTGATTTAGAGAAATGATAGGTACAGTACATAAAACAATATATACATTGAATGCTATACAGTATACATATGTTAGAAGGGGAAAGGGATGCTTTGACTGTATCGCTCATAGAGATGGTCTCTAGAGTTATGATATCTATAATCAATTGAAAATGATGAAAAAAAGCAGTGGATTCGTGAAAAAAATCAAGAGTCAAGCAAACATGACCTTTCAAATGTAGATAGGTGAGGTCATTGGATATAGGTAAGTCGACATAAAAAGAGAATTTCGGATATAAGTACTGGACCGGATAGGTAAAATAATGTCAAATGTTTTGAAAGAAATAGGATGAAATAAATAGAAAGACATCGATACAAATTTCAAAATAGCTTTCTTTGAGAGGATTTCATTCACAGTTATGAAAATGGAAAGAGGATGCTCAGGTTTTTCGACATACAGTTTCAGACTTACCATCCAAAAAGGAAATCTCTGTTGTAAAAAGAAAAGAAAATCAATTTCATATTAGTTTTGAACAAAACATTTTTGTAGATAAAGGATGAAAACAAAACTGTCTTGACATAAAACTCATAAAAGCTCATATTATCTTACCAAACTATAACAATTTCACAATCATAATAAAAATAAATTCAACTTAAATTTGATCATATATATATATATATATATATATATATATATATATATATATCTAACATACATAATTGCCTGGGACAGAAATGTACAAGAGGTAAAACTAATAGGGTTTGACCTAAATGTTTGAAGGAGCAATGACCCTTGATGGATGATGGTTGTGTAAATACCAGGGTAAATGTTATTAGGGTTACCCCCTACCTGTAAGGGTATATATTTATACACCTGTATACAAGTGAGATAATGGTAGCTATATGTGGGTGTACATGTGTATCTGAGGCAACTGGTTGGTTTGTTGGTTGTTTTACTCCCTTTATAACAATCAGGAGTATACTATAAAAGTTAGCACATCACTCCACACATATAAGCAGCAAAACTTACTTCCTTTATAAACAGTAAACACTAGACCTTTTACCTAAAGTTAAAGGTTGTTGACCATTTGGAGGTAGATGTTTATGGTTATATCACTTCATTAGTACTTAGTCCACCTTTTGTTATTTATAATCTACAGTGTGATAACTTAAGTGTAACAAATGTGAGGTTCAGGGCAATTACGTGGGCCTAAACATCTTGGACTCATAGAACTGATACCTTGTTTTCACGCTTATTGTAACTGTATTGCAATTATTCTCTATTAGTATTTTGTTCATACATTTCTAGTTTCATATCCCATTCGGTCACATATTGATAAGGTACTATTGTATCTCCATCAATCCCTCTTGTTCAGTCAATCTCATAATTTAACCAAATCATATCACATCATGTTGCCATGGATAATTACAACTTTATCTTTATTTTTCTTCAGCACTGCATCTCATTCATACCTGCCCTACTTACCAACGCTGCATTGCCCTTCCCACGTCCTATGAGCATCTAAAAACTAACACCTATCCACACCCCTACATACCCGTTCCCACACCCCTCAACGTTACTCATTTAGCCCTCATGAGGTCTGGATTTTAGCTTCCATCAAGACGGGATACTTTCCTGGCAAGTACCAAGGATCTACCTGCCGCTGTTGCTATGGTAACAAGACTTGGTTGCCAAGGAGACCGGTATGTGCGTGTATTCCCATCCAACAGGGTTATAACTTGTTGAGTAGGCCTTCCCCGCCTATGTTAGGCTTAAGTAAAGCCTAATTTATTTTTCAGCCTAAGCATGTATTTTTCCCAGTCTGTATGCCACTGTAGTACTTTGTTATTTCTTTTGGATTTTGTCTTTGTATGCTTACTTGATTAGTTTTAGTTTTGTATTTTTTGGGAGGGAGAGGGAGAGAGGGTTAAGTAGGTTCCCTAGCTACTCGTATGTTTACCCAACTCATGTGCCCTGCCCATACCTCTGATGAGAGGGTGGCCCTGCCTGCTCTCTACTGCTTGGAATGATATAATGATATGAGCTATAGAACAATGTATTTTTTATAGGAAATATATATATATTAGGTGAAATTGTTGGACTAGAAACCAAGGGAAACAATCCCTCTTCACATCCAAGACCTTAGATACTTGACATTATTTCTATAGTTATATATACGTACACGGCATACTTAGTTTTGTCATTTTGGTATCAATTGAGACCTAGTACACGTCACTTTATGTATATAAGCCTCCTTTAAAATATTAAGGTTGTATAAACAGAATTAGCACTCATACGAATAGAAAAGTTGAAAAAACAATTATAAATGAATCTCTACTTCTAGGGGAATTGTCTTTAGTGCTGATAAATGTGTAGAAAACATGTAAAATGTTCTCGTGCAATTTCCTAGAATTCTACTCCACGGACACAGCATGATTTTCAGGTCACTGGACAAAACAACAATACTAAGCAATAGCTAATGCTACAAACGAAGTGAAAACTACAGCCAAATGTTGGAAAACAAACTGAATCAACACTTCAATAAAAAGAGGCTCACGATTGTTATTGAAATACGCAATATATAAATATGAAACAGGAGATACTATGTACAAATATAATCTTATCCGGGAAGGGACCACAAAAAAACCATTAAAATTAGACTAACTAAGGAAAATTAATATAAAAATACGAAGGTCATAATGAGTAACAAAGAACATGTGTGAAGTTCAAGGAATATCATGACATTTACTCACCTTTATTCAAGCTGGCTTTTTGTCTACGAAAAAGTCCCCGTCGTGGTCTGGGACGCGCCAACAATTCTTCAATGTCGATATCATCTTTGTTGTTATTATTGTTGTTATTGTTCTCACTGGAGGGGGTCAAACCCTCGCCGTCCACTATGTCCCTGCCCACACTGGAGGAGGTCCCCTCCAGGGCATTAAGGGACGCTCGCTTATCAATCTCCATGGCAACGAGCTGAGAGTGTCAAAATGAAGACGAGTGAGGGGGTGAGTCTAAAGTGGATGAGGATGATGTCTGTCTACTTTCTCACCTGTATTACAGGTGTAACCAGGCTTCCTCCAGGGTTGTCTGGTATGGTATATGATTGTGCGAAGATTGGTGATTTACTACTGTAAGTAGCAAAATGTTCACTTTCTACTGTAAGTAGCAAAATGTTCAATTACTACTGTAAGTAGCAAAATGTTCACTTACTACTGTAAGTAGCAAAATCTTCACTTACTACTGTAAGTAGAAAATGTTCACTTACTACTGTAAGTAGCAAAATGTTCACTTACTACTGTAAGAAGCAGAATCTTCACTTGTAATTGTAAGTAGCACAATCTTCACTTTCTACAGCACGTAGCAAAATGTTCATTCAATACTGTCAGTAGCGAAATGTTCACTTACTACTGTAAGTAGCTAAATGTTCATTTACTACTATAAGTAGCAAAATGTTAATTTACTCTTCGACGAAGAAAGTGTTACTTTACTCCTTAGTTGTGCTGGAGTAATTAAGTCAAGACATTATCTTCATCCTGTGTTTCTGTAGCAGTAGTAGTGCAAAAAGAAGCTTTTTGCAATAATTATCTCCAATAATACCACCTATATTGACAATATAGGCTACGTTGTACTACAGAAAGTTGGTGGTGTAAATGCTAACTTTCAGCCTCCTCCTGTACCCCAGCCAGGCCTGGCAGGGACCTGGAGGTGGTAGTAGACCGTACCCCCTGCTCCTCCTGGGTTGATGGTATATAGAGGAGCTCGTCCCTCCTCCAGTGAGCTGCTCTTCTCCTCCTGTGGCCTCTCCCGCCGCCTTCTCCCCGTCTGCCACGAGCAGCTCGCCTCCTGGCCTAGTAAAAACCACGCCCTGATTCTAGGAGTAGCCGGTAGAGGGCTATAGTGGATTCCGCGGGTGTTGCCTGTGATGAGGAAAGGATAATAAGGTTAAAAGTTGTACTTTTTATTTTAAGTGTGATTAGTGGATTCCATGGGTGTTGCCTCGGATAAGGATAATAAGGTTAAACATGGTACTTTTCATTTGTTGTATGAATAGGGGATTTCGTGGGTGTTGGATGTGATAAAGACAATAAGGTATAAAATGTAACTGTTCATTTGTTGTATGGATAGTTGATGGTCAGTGGTTACCTGTGATAATGATAACAGAGGTTAAAAATGTTACTTTTCATTGGAAGTATGAATAGTGGATTCCATGGGTGTTGCCTGGGATTAAGATGGTTAGGGTAAAAATGTTACCTTTTATTTGTTGTATGAATAGTTGAAGGTTAGTTGTTGCCTGTGATAATGATAAGATAGGGTTAAAATTGTGACCTTTTATTGGTGGTATGAACAATTATTGAAAGTTAGATGTGTCTGTGATAAGGGGAATAAAGGTGAACAATGTTAATGTTCATTGTTTTAGTTATTCTGAGTTTAGGTTTAAACTGGGCTTATAGGTCAAACTAATGTACTTTTGATTTGAATACAAATAAAGTGTCATATGCTATGATAATCATATTGATGGTAGCTCAAATAGAATTATTACATAAAATTCAGACATGAGACTTGAACCAATTCTTATTTCATTTTGGTGGTACCTGTACTATTTTTCACATTATTGAATTGTTTAGGACAAATCATTTTTCTTTTTACAAATTGTGATATTGAAGGAGCAGGGTTAATTTAGTCAGAACTAAAGGCACCTATGACCAACAGGTCATTCCCCTTGTGTTAATGGACTCTGTGTCCTCTACTTTACTGTTAGTAGAGCAGGAGAATGGTTGAGTTTCTCAGTTGAGGTTGCCAAAATATGAAACAAGTAGATATCCACAATATCACGTTGATCCCTACAATCTTAATCTTTTGATGTTATAAATTTGGTTAAGGTCACGGTAATAGAAATAGAGGTCAAACCTGTAACATTTCAATTCTTCTATAACCATTCTTTTTCTTTTTTTTTAGCAAATAAAATCTGGTAATCGATTGATACGATTTCTGTTCCAAAATCATAAATGGAGACAGCATGTTCCGTATCCCGTAAGTTAAAAAGAAAACAAAATTATTCCTGATATGATTATAGGCTCCAAATTGTAGGAAGCGAAACAAAATGGTCTTTTAAGAATATTTGACAATTCATTATCAAGACAAACTGAAAGAGGAATTCATCCCAAGTCTCATCGCTGCTAGTTTTTCAGATGTTTGCTGTTTTGTATTGTTTGCATATTGCTGCTCAAGATGGTGTGTCAAGCGTTACCACATATAAAATGGGGCAATTAGGAACTTAAAATATCATGTTTTTTCTTCAAAACATAGGTACGTCATAACTGAAAGTGGGTAGGACATATCTATGCACTTAAATCCCTTATCTTTCAAATCTAATAACTAGTACTATGTAATTATAGATATGGGAACACTCATAATATACATGTTTTATGAAACAATATTACTACACTATAATGTTAAGTTTTTGCAGTAGTGTACGTTTTGTTAGCCACCGCCCTCATACATTTTAATTAAGGTAAAGGTCCAGGTGGAGCCACCTGCTACCCGTACCTTGGCCAACCAAGCAATGCCCTGCATTGTGGAGCCAGATAATTTCAAATACTACTCTGGGCAGTGGGACTTCAACTCTTCATTACTCCCCTCCACAAACATTATCAGAAAGAACTACCCAAAAAGTAAGATGCTTCTCATACACATTTTTCTTAATCGAAACTTATTTTTATCTGAAATCTGTATTTGAGGATTTAAATGTTTCACTCATCAGAAAGCTTATTGTTCTGCAAATATTAGAGCATCACCATGCCTTGCTTGAAGATGATAACCATGAGATGATGGTAAAAATCAAGCATACTCAAATATTAGCAAATTCGTCTGTTTGAACACTTAGATTGCATATAATTTATTTAAGCTTCCCAATTTTGATAACAGAATTATCAGCCTGTACAATGTGTTTGAGCAAACAGGTAAAAACATCGAAATGTCTCAGAGTGTCTAACCTAACTATTAAGTAATAGTATTAATTGGTGTAATTCATCAGTCTGATGCCCATACTAAATTCTCGTGGTTATGTCTCTATGCCCCAGTTGTGTCTTTGTTCCTATAATTATGGCCATATTTTTTTCTGATTAATTTTCATTTTCAACGAGTTGTTCATACACTACCACTTAGTTCTACCTTGGTAATAAATCACCCACAATGCACCTGGATTTAATCTGGAGGTAACTCTCCCCCTAATGCAAAAAAATCAAAACAAAAACATCAAAACAACAACAAACAAACAAAAAGAAAAAACACAAGAAAAAAAAACTGCAAGCACGAGGGAAACTTGGCGTATGGTATCAATCAGTCCACCTCTGTCTTAAATTTAGATTTTACTTTGAAATGCAGTTTTAGAGTTAATAGCCAATCCAATGTCCCGATGGGAAACTTGTTTTTCTCAAAATAATAACTAACGAATATCGACTAATGAAAAATGTTGGGTGGGGGCGCTTTTAACTTGTTATTCGTTTAAAAAAATGAATAAAGGTTTTAAACCTATTTTACATTGAAAAACAAAAATCTTCTCTCCTCCCATTCTCCTCTAAATCCGCCACTGAGAATAGTCATACTTAAATCCCCTAGGGATTACTTTTAAAGCTCTCCCAGTGCACGTCTACCCGTCTCACTGACAGCTTCCTTCAGTGTGTCTATATCCCCGGCCCCTCCAGGTCCCTCCAGGGCTGGGGGGAGCAGCCTGGAGGGGTAGATAGCTGTCTAGGTGCTGTATCCACTCCCACCTGGAGGGAAAAAGTGGTCCCAGCGAAGGAAAGGTTGCGAATAGTGGTGGGGGGCACTCAGGCCGGCAAGATACATAGAAGGTTACGAGTCTAGTTTAATCAGGGAAAGTTTAATCTTATTCAAATTAAAGGCAGCAGATGCAGAATTTTGAAGGAGGGGGAGGGGGAAAGAGGCAAATATAGGTATTGCAACACTATACATTATACCTGTCCACTTTGCCAGCTAGCCCACCCCTTATTTCTATGATATCAACATTAATTTTTTAGAAAAATGTTCATCATACTTGATTCACAGTAATTTTCTTAGTACAATTTCCCAAAACGCAACTTTATAAGCGTTTACTATCAATATGATGTTAAATATGTAGCTGTAGGACTGGAAAGCAAAAATGGAATTTTCCCATAGGGAACAGTGTTAAAGCCCTTCAGCTTTGCTCAAAATGTCCAACCCTAAAATCATAAAAACATACCTTGTTTTGGTTCACCTAAAACGGAGGTAATTACCTAATTGAGAGAAAATGATAATTCATCCTCATTTATCAACACCTTACTGACTTAGAAAACACAAGTACTAACTCATTCACTCAGATTTGTGTCAGTGCCTGACTTTGCAAAAACTGCAATTATGTCCGACCTCTGTATCATGCCAGCAATTTACATCCCAAAATGCACAGGTCTATGTGGTGTTTGTTTGATACGGAAACTTATATTATGAAGTTAAGATTATAGTGCATTACTTAGACAGGGAGGATGATAACTGCTGGACAGGTCTATGTGGTGTTTGTTTGATAAGGAAACTTATATTATGAAGTTAAGATTATAGTGCATTACTTAGACAGGGAGGATGATAACTGCTGCCATCTTAGAGCTAATACTTACTAATCTCAAGTGTACATGCGGTTTTTCTAAGTTATAGATTAATTTGCTGAAGGAAAAGATCCCATTAGTTCAGATAACGCTAGAATTGAAAATGCCACTTATTTTGCCACTGTATGATAAATAGATAGTCGTCTGATTCGGGTAGCCCAGCGTACCCTGCCCTCTGGCGAATTTCCCGGACGCACCTTGGGTTGATAGCCCCATCTGCAGCCTGTTTTACCTACATTTATCATAGTAAATCTTAGGGGCACTTCATGAGAGGTTATGTGCAGACACCAATACCCTGTATTTCCCACGTTCTCCTTCACCACATGTTCAAGGTTGATAATATTAAAAATTATGACCGACAAAAAGAGATGTATGAATATATTTCCAGGACACACGTATAACATAATGGCCTTTGGCGTAAAGTTTGGTTTTTATTATCAATACAGCCAATCAAAAGCAGGATTCTGAAACATGAATGACTGCAGAAGTACGATGGACTCAAGGACTCACTATAACAATAGCTTATCATAGATCGTTGGTGGTCCGTCCTGTAGACGAAGTAATTTTCGCGCTGTACAAATCTTTGCGCAATTCGTGCATTGCCGTCAATGCACCTATCTAATAATATAAGTGAAAACTATTGACCAAAAAGTAACTAGCTTCAAATAACGCATAATTTCAATAGTGCAAAAATGCCATTAAGGTGTAGGTCCGCAAAAATATGACACCTTGAAAATACATACGGTTAGAGTGTGATATATATATAAAAGTGCACCCCCCCCCCCACTACTACTCCTACGGTAGCCAGACACTGACGGTTTACCTTGGGATAGACCTCCTGTCAGCACCTTGCTTATAGATCCCGGGTGTTTGTTGGTTCAGAAATCAACTGTATACACCCTATCGATGTAAGAATAACAGGTTCAGCGTTTGGGGATGGATCCATATGGAACGGGATTAATATTGTTGGTCTCGTTTATGGGTATTAACTTTTCAAATGTTTGTGGATAGCTAATTTTCTTAGCTTTCTGGTACAACCAAGCAACATCTTTCTGTTATGTTCTTACAAGAAATTGCAAAACTTAGCAAGGGATTTTAGGATATAATCTGAATGAATTCGTTATCTTTTTTATTGTCCTTGGGAAATTGGTAGATCTTTAATGGAGAAGTCGCTTGTCTATACGTGAGACTAGATGAATCAGATTAGTAGGCCTAATACTTCTAAATCATTTGATAAACTGATGTGATTAAGTTTGCCATAGATAGGCCTCTTGAGGGTGAATTACATAGTAGTTAACTTATAGAGATCTGTTTTAGTGGATATTTATCTCATTTAAAAACTTATATCAATAAACTACCAGGCATCAGATGATGTCATTTGTGTATATGTCTACAATCTAAGGGAACTTTTAGTGTTGTATCAATCCAGAAACCACCAAGCAAACAGTGAATTACATCAAACTAACACCTCCCCAGGAAGGACTGCCTCAATGGTAGTGTAAACCCTATTACACAAGTTGCAATAATCACTATATACAACCTCCTGGATACTATACCTACCCACGGTAATACTGCTTCACTGGAGCAGTCAGTCCAAATGAAATGGTCAATCAGTCTCCTCCTGTGAGTCCTCCTCCTCCAGGGCAGACCTTATAACCTCCAGGTGTGTCTTCACTGACCTTACCAATCAGTCTCCTCCTGTGTGTCCTGCTCCTCCAGGGCAGACCTTATAACCTCCAGGTGTGTCTTCACTGACCTTACCTACAGGTAAGCACTAATTGGCTCCAATTCCTCCAGGGGAAAGCGCGTGAAAGTACAGGTAATGAGAGTCCATCCACCACCTATTCCTCCAGTAGTTTTTGGTCCAGTCACTCTCCTGTCATCTAGTAGATAACACACCTTATTAATACACCCTGGAGAAGCCTTACCTACAGGTAAGCAATAATTGGATCCAATTCCTCCAGGTGAAAGCGTGTGAAAGTCTGGGTACTATGAGTCGATTCACCACCTATTCCTCCAGTAATTTTGGGTCCTGTCCTCCAGTAGATAACACGCCTTATAATACACCCTGCAGAAGCCTTACCTAAGGTAAGCACTAATTGGCTCCAATTCCTCCAGGGGAAAGTGTGTGAAAGTCCAGGTAGCAAGGGTCCATTCACCACCTAGCTATTCCTCCTAGGCCTGTAGGTGTGTGCGTCCATTTAGAATCCTGTCCTCTAGTAGATAACACACCTTATAATACACCCTGGAGAAGCTGGTGAGCAGCTCATGCCCACTGCTGTGCTCTAGATCTGCTCACCCTTCTACTGCTCCTCCTCCTGCTCATTCCTCCAGGGTTTAGGTGCGACACACGTGCTGGGAATTCCTCAGACTCAACACCTGGAGGAAATGGTTCCTCAAGACGCCGCTAGGGCTGCTCCAGGGGAAGTCAGCCAGTGCTAAAAGGGGGCGGCAGCATCGGGGCATTGCTTTGGCACTGGGGGATGGGGAGAGGTGAGGTATTTGGTGAAAAGTGAGGATAGTAAATTGGTAGGGGGGGTGTCTAGTGGTATTTGAGAGAAGGTTAAAGTCTGACCTTCATCAGTTGGAAATATTTTACTTTTTATAAATCAGCAGTTGGATACAACACTGAGAGATGGCATTTGGTGAGTTCATTCAGTGCAGTAGATGTTCTGGTTCAGTAATGGGTAAGTCAAAATAAATTAGAAGAATGGGATATTGTTTCTATCTTTTCTAGATAATATCATTTGATACGGGGGGGCAACCAAGAAAAAGCTACGAAATTTCGTGGAGTGGTTTTTTTCATTTTTCGTGGCCACGATAGACATTATTCCCCCAGAAAAAATGTACGAAAATTTCGTGGACATTAAAATTTAGTGAAAAAGCATACTGAAGTCATTTATGATATATGTATTCAACTAAAATACTTTCTAATGTGCGTTTGAAATACAGTGGGACATTTTGAGATTGTGTAATTTTGAAACAAAATGATAAAAAATATCCACGAAATTCTTTTTTTCAAATATCCCACGATAGTTCAACCCTCCTATCGTGGCTTTTATAACTTTTCGTGGACCCGATTTTTCGTAGTGTTTTTTTGGGCACCCCCCAGGTCACCACATATTGCAATACTACTATAGCGATTTTTCCAAATGCTGTTGCTGTTTGGTCAGAGGATAGTATATGTATAATGAGATATTTTAGCTATGTTGAGTTAAGTATCAGGTTTTATCTGGTGTCATTTATCCGCTCGTGTTCTTGAGAATTGTAACGTTGTCAAGAGTTTATAATATTATAATTATTAATTTGCCCCAGAACTGTTAACCACAAATTGTTTAACAGGCGTGTTGTTGCAATGTGGACCATACTCTATGTGATATACGTAAGGTAGAAACATGTTTTTTCCCCTTCATGCACAGATTGATCCAAGAATAAGTGCGATCTTTGTTTTTCTCTTCAAATTTTACTCAAAAACACAAACCTTTTTCTACTAATTGGAGGTACCAGAAGGTACCAAAATAAGGGTTCTAATCATATCTCAAGCTTCAGAGAAGTTTTTTTTTCAGGAGGCCCTCAAGGCTTTTGAGTAAGACATTTGCTATTTATTTTGAGAGATAAAAGATTTTTTTAATCCAAATGTAAATTATACTGAAAAGAACTCCTGTACCACAATCACATTGGTAGTTGCCAGGTGGCGCCACCTTTCTACTTTATGTTGTCCAAACCGAAAGTCTCTGAAAGTATTGATATATCAGCTTTTGCACAGTAAGGGGTTGAGGATAGTTTTTACATGTACGACCAATGAAAAAAAATATCTAAAACTCTGTTTTAAAAAAGCTCGGTATAGATAAGAGATTTAGAAAGCAAACGATAGCCCTTATATAGGAAGTTATGAAGATAAATCATAATAAATAAATCCCTGCACACCTCTGCTCTCTGGTGAGATGTTAGGGAACTTCTTTTGACGTTGGTAACTTTAATTATACAAAATCGGATCCAGGATTTTGAAAACGGGGGGGGGGGGGGGCGCTATTGAAAATTTGATTAGTTTTGGCAGAATTTTACATTAAAACAGAAATGAAAAAATTACCAAAAAGAGAGGGGCGTGAATCAGCCTCCATCCCCTCCTGGACCTGCCCATGCTATATCATGAGTTCAGTGTCCGTACTTTGTGTAGATTCGTCACAAGTTCAAATCATAAAAGTTACAAGAACAACTACCACGGCTGTTTGAGGTCTCTTGTTGAATTGTAGTTGAAGTCAAAGACCTCCACATCACTCTATCTGACACAATGTCATCTAATCCTATCAATTATTTTCAAGTCATACTAGACCTATACAACTGAAAGAAAGAAATCATCATAATTAATCTAAGTTCCTAACACGTTAGCAAAGAAATTGCTTTCAGCATCAGGTCTTCCGATAATTACGTTATCAATCCTATGTGTAAGATTAACTTTGATTGCATACACAAAAAAAACAACAGATACAACTCTTCGACTTACATTAAAAAAACAGCTCGAATATACTTTTTGATTAATTTATAGATATAAACTGTATAGTCTAACCATATTATTTGTTATTGTTACTGCCCCACCTGTCTCTAGGCAAGCTGGTTTCTTTTATAATATCCTTCCCCGTCTCTAACAGTAGAATTAGCATAGTCAATGTCTATCGACCCTCCGCCTCCAGCCTTGCAGGGGTGTATGTGTTTAAGGCGGCAGTCAAAGAATAGTGTGGCCATCACATATTCATGGCCTATGGATCTTTCACACCTGAGTTCAGCCCTGGAGAAGACCACACCTGTGTGGGACCTTTTTCTTCCTACCACGGGTAGCCTATTTTCAGTATTTTAAGCACCTGTGGCCTGTTGCACAATGGGTTTCCTAACAACGAAAATAATATTATTAGCGAAACATTTCATTGTTCAATAATATGCTATTTGCAAATATTTTGGTAACAAAGATCGTCTTGTAACAGTTGTTTTTCTGTATTTAGAATGCCCTCAAAGAGATGTAACTTTTACTGTTTTTTTTCTATTTTTCCCCTTTTTATATCAATTTACAGAATTCTATTTCATTCATTAGAACCAGAGAATTTGTACTATTTTCGTAACAACGACAACTTTTGTAACAACGAAACATTTCAAGAGTCTTAATTTGATCCTCACAACAAAATTCTATTATGCAATTTTGTCGACAAAACCCCTGGGAAAACTATGGAAAATAAACAAATAATTGTTTTATATCCACCTATAACGGGTGAATTTCCAAACGACTTAGAAAATATTAAATGTATATGAATATACATTTAATCTAAATTACAATTTACATCTAGGCTAACCTGCAGGTAATACTAAGAAATTTGTATCCGTGGTAGGCAGAAATTTATAGTTACTACTTGCTAGACGTGATTGATAGATAGAGCGAATAATTATAGGAAATAATAAGTAACAAGGTGATTAAGTTTGGACACGAATAAAGATAGGGAATATCTATTTAATCCTCCTATTATAAATTATCGACTCTAAAGTTTAAAGATATCACAATGTGAGCAGCTCAGTGGTGAGTGAGCAACTTGAATGTGACTGTTGGTTCCTCCATTTAGGTTTTTGTTTCCAAAATTGTTAAGTTTATAATGACGAAAAAGCCCAAATTTAAGGTCATGATATACCAAGGCTCATAATGTGTTTATGGCGCAGATAATAAATTTTGGAAGTCGCCGGTAGCATCTCTTCCTTCAACTTGTTTTCTCGGCGATAAAAAAAAGAAGCTAATATCAATAGACGATCGAAAGATGTTGGTTTTGGATATTATATGTAGCCTAAACTATCTATAAATAGGTTAGGTCGATATTCTATTTGCCTATAATAATAGGCCACATGCTCCAGTGCGTGCATTTAATTCTAATTTCTCTCTGACGTCAATAGACATTTTGTCTTTGTTCAGTCACCCAAACCGCGGTAGAATGGAATGAAAATTAATACCCACTATCTAAAGAACAACAACAAGTGCATTGCTGTTTTGCTTATGTAACCCTTATCAAATAGAAAAATACTTGATGTGAACATAATTCAGAACATTACTTATGATTTACCATGATTATTATAATATCTCAATGGTTTAGAATTACTCTACATTCATGTCACCACGACAGCAGTAAATATAATCAAGAAGAAAAGCGATATCGAATAGCCCTATATGCATGGGTCAGCAATGTAACATAAGATTTGATCTTCTAAAAGATAAACCATGACTTTGCACATTGTTTGCTTCTTTACAGTGTTATTAATACACACACACATACAATTTCTATTTTCGTTTATGAATCGCGATCGTACATCTCAATATAGATCGACTTCTTCCAGTACTTAACCGGCTGCAGAAAAGACATTTTGCTACTTATATAAATTTAGATGACAACACTAAAATGTAATGTGGAGATTTTATCGATGAGTGAGAAGAATAAGTAGCTTAATGAAATAAACAAACGAAAAAGTGAACCGTGATAAGCTAATTAGGTGAATAAAAGAGTATAACTATAAGAAGAGAGCTGAATATATACTTCTTTAGGAAACACATGTGTCTATATGGTTTCCAATGACTAGGAATTATAGCATTAATTTTTATTAATTTATATTTGAGGCAATTCGCTGCACATCCAAATTAAAAGAAAGAGTTGTACATGCAAACGTCATGCACACACAACAAGCATATAATGAACAAATGTGTAATTCATTATAAAAGATAATTAGGTGAATTAAATGGATAAAAACTCAATAAGATAAATGCAAAGAATAAAATAAAAAAGAGAGGTAAAGAAATACCTAGATAGAAAATACATGTTGATATGTGTAATCATAAAACCAGGCAATAACATTTTTGTCATTTTCATCTATAAGAACCATGCCAAGGTGTGTAATTATCATAATAACCGACTAAGTTACCTCAGTTAGTAGGGCGAGGCGACCTCCATGACAATTAGGGCTACCTGTGGCATGTACATCTTTGGAATAGAAGGAATGAGTGCAAAGATCAAGATAGCAAACATGTTGCGCACGGGCCGCTACTCTTCACCTACATTAATGTTTATTGCTACAGCTAAATTCTCTAAGTGCCGTGTTCAAATATATCTATGACTTGCCTTTAAGATTACCCAACAGGGGTAGATGCCAGGGGCAGATACGGGATTTTCGAAAGGGGGGGGGGGGGGGGCAGTTTAAAGGCTAAGTAGTAAAACCGCGAACAATCACGTGTACACGTGTGTCATTTCCCCCTATTTGTGTAGTTTAGGGGTCCACCAAAAGTGGGGGTGGGGGTGGGGGTGGGGGTGGGGGGGGTCAGGACCCCTTTAATCCGCCTCTGGATACAGGGCACGCATTCACATACATGCATACCAAAATGGAAGGGGAGGGAGGGGAATCAAGACCACCTTACCCTCCTCCCACCCCCGCCACTGGATCCATCCCTGCCCCGTCAATTACGGATATTACTTTCTTCCCTCTAAGAGCCGAACGGTGAAATTGACATTACTTTCTACATTTTTCCTTAGTCATTTTCTCTTTCCTTTTTACGAAACCATAGTAATGAGAAATGCGCTGCCACATCATATGTTTAGAAATGCACTATACACCTTTTTCAATAAGATGGCGCCGCCCTGGTGTAGACAAATTGAAACAATTCTTAGGGAGCATTTCTATAGTTTACCTACATGTATATGAAGTGAAATGACCCAGTTACCAAAAGTCCCAAAGGTGTGCAAAGTGACAGACTGCGCAGGTCCATGGGAAAGGTGTATAGACGCTGTGCAGATGACGTCACAACAATTCAGAATATGCTTGACGCCATAGTGGTGATCAATTTGTAATTGTTCCAATTCAAAATTATGAAGCATTTAGAATATAATTTTATGATATAATTATCAAAAATAGCCTCACTGATTAATACTTAGCAGTTATTACTATTTAAAATTCATCTATTATGTCATTCCTAAGCCATGTGGTCATGATCACTACCTGTGATCACCGAAAGCTGGTCACGTGACCTTGTCTGCACAAGGTCAATAGCGTCTGTTTGGCAAAAATACCAGAACACCTAAAGGGAATTCAACTTACCCTCCTCATACCGTATAATAGTATATGAGAAATGCACTGTCGTAACACACGTATAGAAAAGCACCTTAATGATTATAGTTATCATGGAGATTGGCGCATGGGTGAATGACTTAAATACTGCTCCTTAAGTATAACAATTACCGTTTTTACAACATTTTAACCTCATTTGGTGAGCGATACATTATAAATCAACTGTCTGATTATAGTATTTTTCTGTGTCACGGGATATCTGTGAATAACCCACATGTACTTAACATTCCAAAAAAATAACCGGGTTATCTCCTAACTAAGTTTTTACTTATCCATAGGTATAAATAGGTGTTAGATAACTGAAGACGTTAAACAGACAATGTTAGACAAAATATGTATATTTAGATGTCATAATTGATTAGTCGTGCCAAAAATCACACTGATGTGATTAAAGCCATTAAAGCATTAACTTGCCCCAACTGTTTATTTTAAATAAGAACCTCCTCAGATGAAGGTGCTTTGAAAAAACTGGTTTCAGAAGTAGGAACGCCCAAATCCCCCCCCCCTCCCCAAAAAAGGGCATACATAAGATTATTATGTATCTCTGTGCCCAAATAAAAACACATTATTATCATATACTAAATTAACATGGTATATTATATCTATTTACTGGTTAAATTGTATACTAATGATAACGTATGATAAAATAATTATACTATAATGAAAAAAAAGATATATAATAATTACCATTGTAATGCATTTATATTACTGACACAGCTTTGCAAGAGCCCCAGAAATCAAATAATACATAGGACTCAAAACTATAATGATATAAAACGACATTCTAGTCACTCGGGAATCCCCCTAACAGACATCCCCATAATATATTCCCACCCAGGCACCCTTGATCCCCCTACCCTACTTAAAGCTTAACGTTGACAGTCACATCCCAAAGGAGGGGAGGGTGGCCCTTTTAAAAACGCCAGTGACGTCATTCGTGTGCTATATTTAGCCCCTTGGCACGCGGCCAGAATTTTCGTCCGGGGTCGCGCTGAACCGAATGGGAGGACGTGCGGTAGTGGTGGCAGTAGAGAGGAACAACTGTCAACATTGTAACCACTGTCGGGGCATATCCCTGACTTTCAGAAATTTGGTGAAAACCCTGGAGGAAGAACCTAGTGTCTGGAGGACTCCAGGTTTGCGGTTGTCAATGCTTTACATGTATATTACATGGAGATAGGACAACCCAACTGTGACTGTCGTCTCTGAGAGTGAGTTATAGGGGAGACTATTTATATAGTGTGAGTGTCATTCATGTTGGTTGGTCGATGCTAAAAGCATAAGGGTGCGATTTGGTACTTGTGAAAGACTGTTTGGTGTTGAGTGGATGCACACGTTCCGATTTATAGTGGTGGTTGTGGTATACTATAGAACTGGGTCTGTGTCAGTTTAGAAGTTGGCTGTGTCAGTTTAGAAGTTGCCTGTGTCAGTTGAGAAGTTCATCAGCGTTGGCTCACACACATAGGTGTGTATGTATCCCGAGCCAGCACCCTACTGGAGTACCTTTCTGAACCCTGGAGGACTAGATTACAGGAGTAGTAGGGGATGCACAGGGAGGCCCTTGGAGAACCACTCTGCAACACAGCTAACTCACCCAAAGACTCCAGCCTAAAGTAGGAAGTAAAAGAACTCGGTGCAGAGTGCTCCCAGCAGCAGGTCCCAGCCTCAGTCACTCACTTGGTGACCGTGGCACCACTCTGCGGCTACGACACACACACCGGCTCTCTGTCCCCCATTCACTGACTAGTCTACTCTCACACAAATCTCAGTCAACGGGACCCTTGTGCTGTAACGGTCAGGAGTGACCCCCAGGACCCAGGAAGAAACATTGAACACCCTGGAGTAATATTGAACATCTGCAGTAACTCCAACAGGGTTGGCATAGGAATATTTTCAGGAATACATACTGTTATTGTTGAAAAATATTCCCTAAGGTTTGGATTAGGGTAGGTGTGTGACTCTCATTCAGCTTCAGCAAGCACCACCACTACCACTACTTTCAGCACCACCTCCAGCCACCACCGCACCACTACTCCAGTGGTGTCCACTCCACACCACCACCCACCACCACCACCACACGCGCACGCGGCCCGCTCCTCCAGTAAGTGACAGGACTCCAGGGTGGACGGACGCAGTTACCAGTTACTCCAGGGTGGCAGGATCTGTATTTATTACCCACAACAAGTAGGGCCACCAACCCAGGAGGAGGAGCAGGAGGTGAAGGTGTCACTGGGAGCTCACTTCACAGGTATTGGAGCCTCTAAGTGTTGCTGTTGTGGACCACTTTGGGACAGACATCCAACTCTATAGTCATGGTAAGTGGTGTTATTATATCGGCATGAACGTTATCTGATGCAGGCGCGGATTTAAGGGGGGGGGGGGGGGGAGGAGATGCCAGGCGTGCGCCCCCCCTATTTTTGACCAAATATTAAATTGTTGAATGTAAAATTCCTCCCTCCGGAGGTTGCGGGGGAAATTTTGCTATAGCACCCCCCCGTTTTTCAAAATCCTGGATCCGCCCCTGTGATGACCCTTTCTCATTGGTTAACCTCTAAAGATGCGTAGGTCAATCTTGAGCATTAATGCGCATTATAAGTACATGATTGCGCATTATAAGTATTTATTTACAGGTGAGGTTAGGCCCGGGAAGTTACCTGGGAATCTTAGGTTTTAGAAACATGATTTAGATATAAGATTATGATATTCATCGTGCAAAATGGAATTATAACAACACCGTACTAAATGTATAGAACATTGCCAAGGTTTAAAAAGGGCAATTTTACAGCATTGAATTCGCATTATCATAAATATGATAATGTTCAATTTAGGTAACATAAGATAACATTCTATTGTTTTCTAAACTCACTTTTGACTCAGAGTTCTATGTATACATATTGAGGAACACCTTCCAATACATACACCCCTCGATACACCCCTAGTCATATCTATACAGACTTCTATCTGATACCCAGACTACCCCACGTGGACTGCTATCCTACTGTACCTCTATACAGATGGTTGTTGTTCACTGTTTTCTCTACACTTTGACTCCAGAGGCCCTCCACGGTCTATTTTAAAATTCAAGTGCACTTCTCCACGTGTGAGTCCAGCTGGGATTAGTTTGCTACTTAATGTCGCATTATTCTTGGTGTATAGTCCTTAGGTCATACAGAATTTTAAATGGTAAAAACTTCCATTTACTATCCCCTCATTTTGCTAGATTTCATGGGACAATATTATATCAAATGATGGGCAAGATCCATAATTTGTTAGAAATAAATAAATAAATAAATAGATAAATAAATAAATAAATGAATAAATAACAAATATATAAGGAAATTAATAGATATAAAAATGAAAAATAGACTAAATGAAATATAAAAAATAACGAAGCAAAAAAGGACAACTAATTGAAAAGGGAAGATGGGTCGGAAAATTTAAAAAGAAGGCGGGGGTTTTAAGTTATATGAGCTTAGTGCTAATATGTCACCAATCACGCCCACTCACAGCCCTAGCTAGCTATTCTTTCTATTAATTGTTTAGGTCTCCATTAGTTGAAGCGTGCTTGGGGGGGGGGGGGGGGGTCACATCGTCGCATTTACTTTTTAGCTCCAATATTCATATCCTCTTTTTTAAATCATTCCTCTAACTGACTCATATTGTGCTGCACTTTATATTGTTATATTTCTCATCACTGCATCCATCTGGAAGCTATAGATCTATCAGGCAAGAAACAACCCAAACACTCAAAAAGTTCAGGCCCTCTGCATGGATTTTGTATGCTAATTATTACTTTTCATCCCACGTCACTGGACTGTATAGAGGATCTCTAGATAGTAAATTTTTTTACTCTATTGTTATTAAAAAACATGGCCATATGTATATTGTTTTTCGGGAACTTTTTTGACGTCCTCAACTATCAAATTGTCATCGGTATTAACAAAATTGCAAAAAAGCTGTTTCTTGCCTGGTAGATCTATAGCGCTAACTGCATGTGAACTATCTATAGTCAGAAGGCCGCAGAGTTTAAATGGTACTTTACTCATTACAGCCATTATAATTATACCGCACTGGGCTTATTACAATAAGTCATTTAGGTCCCTGCTATAATAATCCTTTTATGTGGGTCCATCATCTCTATAGAAAGAAATCATACTGGTATGGAATAGTATTTAATTAGTAGTTCAGGAAATACTACTTGTTTGATAAAAAATAATAATTTTAATTGACCATTTCTCAGTTGAGTTCAAAACCATAAACAACATAATCATAGTGACATTGTTCTTCAAAAGCTCGCCTGAACTATTGAATAGAGACGATGTCGTGGGGATTCTGATACTGAAAAAATTACATCAATTATCTAATTAGAACAAAAGATACAGTCGTTTGAGTGCAGCAAGGTCAGACATGCTAAATTTAGATTGTAAAATTGGGGTTCTCTTGATACTCATTCTCATAGAATGTATGGCACATTGGACTAACAAATAAAGTACCAACAGTTGGTTATATATATGCAAATCTATTGGGCTCTATTTGAGATATTCAGAATCTTTTTTTTGTGCAAAATATCAGGAAGGAATATTTTGACACATCATTTCTAAGTTGGTACACTTAAGACTATAAATATGCATATGTATGGCTCTATATAATACATATATTTATTAATCTGGAAATAGGAGAGACTGTATATATATATAGGGCCGGGACCCTTGCCGAATATATATGAATGACCATATACCTAATCAATTTTCCTTCCCATGTCCCATGTCGCCTGGCTCTCATGTGTCATTTTAGAATAAAAGTCTTGTCAATTATTCTCTTTTCAGAAATAAGCTCCATATTAATTTGATGAATGGCCATGTCACTTTGTCAACTTTTAATTATATGCATTACACTTATTATAATTCATTACTTACTGAAAATTTATTCTGCAGGTCATTATACTTTCGTAACATAGTGTTTATCTTTTCTCAAAAGATTTTAAAAACGTTTGGACCGTCGGTGCTTCCCTGTACTAGTGTTTTACACTGTTGCTAGAAAGGGATACAGTGGAAAAATATTTACTCAACTGGTTTTAAAACTTTTTCCCACTTTCTACACTTTCTTTGCTTTCCTGGTCTCTTGAACTTGTTGCAACTGACAGAAAACATTCAATCTTCAACAGCAGAGGAAGTCAACTGATATCTTCCTCTGCATGGGCTTGTAGAAAAAGAAAAGGAAATAGAATTCAGCACCATCTATTTAAGGTAACCCTAGATCGTTTGACATTTGCATGATTCTTTAATAATGCAAAGCTTAATTGGAGAGAGAATCATGACTTCATCTCGTAATCTTTTGGAAGCCAAAGAATAGAACTTCAATGGAGGGGAAAAAACAAACCCATTGATATAATATTATGAGAAATTGTATGTTTTATGTGCTAGCTGTTCCATAATTAGGCAAAAGTATTTACGCATTTGCACAGTCACTTTAACTCAATTATATGTGGTTAGAGTTTTTGGAAAGTCGGTTTTCAGATTGCCTTTATTTATTTGGATTCAATCCAAGATCGTAGCTTACGTATGATGCCTTACTTCTAAATTATTGTTTACCCTAGTCTCTAATTAGTGTGTAAGTTTTTGCATTATTTTGACAAATTAGGTTACGTTATAGGTAAGTTGTATAAAAGGATTAATTAGACCTGGCAGTTATAGATTTGATAAAAACATCGAATCTGGTATACATAGATTTGATGACAACATATATAGCTATAGAACATATTGCGATATGAGACGTTGTGCACATGACGTCACACCTCCCAAACTGGGATGGCAGCCATGTTGGTGATCAGTTTAAATGTATCATTATTTACAATTATGAAGCATCAATGATACATATTTTTGTCTATTTCATCAAAGGAAAGCTTAATTAATCATAATTAACAATTATTATTCATCAGTTATGGATATTTTTAATAACCTCGTGGGTGTGGTGACCACATGGTGATCACCAAAATCTGGTCATGTGACCCTGTCTGCACAAGGTCTTGCATAGATTCGTGACAACCTGACAATAGGAAGACACACAAATCTATTGTTTGTCATAAGTAACTGAGCTTTTATCTTATAATCCCTCACAATCTGATAACGGATTATCCCTCATAATCTGAAGAAAATAAAAATATCAAAGAATTCCATCCTCTAATACACGTGCACCCTGTAAGTACCAAATTGAAACTAATACGTATGTAGAAGAACTGAATGAAGATTGTTCGGTAATTTTTTTTCTGTGAAAAAAGGTAATCTTGTGTGTAAAGTCACGGATGGGCGACCCCCAGGCTGGGTTGACGTCAATGAACTAGTTTCCTTTTTCTGAATTAGCCACTTGGATGAATACATTATGTGTTTTCTAAAAGTATTACCATGGAAATTCAATGGGCACATTGGGTATTTATGCCCCCTACGTCTTTCGAGGGGTAGTTTTATATATCCAACATGCTATTTGGTTTGGCTTTGGTCCAATATTTAGGCATGTAAGGCATATGATGTAGGGGTAGGGATCGAAAGGATGATGATCTTGTTACTATACAACCGTTTTTGCAACTCATTACACATATGGGGCTTTGTATTTAGTACGTGTGCACATCTTTCAGGCCCCCCACGGATCTCCCACCCCTCTTTATAGGCTGAAGGTTATTTTCTTCCTTATAAAAAATATAAACCCAACTGAATTGAGTTTGCAATAAATATAATAATATATATCAATACCAGGGTATGGTTTCAACGGTTGGGCCAACCTTAAAAAAAGCCCGACTGAGTATTTGGGCCAACTTGAATGATTTTTTTCCATTTTTGTACAATTCTTTCTTTTAATCAAAAGTTTCGATTATAACCTTTAATACAAAATTTGAAAAGAAAATAGCCAAAAAAAGAAAGAAAGATTTTCCGACTTCCTGACTGAGTAATCATCTTGTCACCTGCTGGACAGGAAACACATTTCTTTTTCAAGGTTGGCCTTATAGCTAGCTATAGCGATAGGCATTGTGTATCTCTGTACAGTAGCACCTATCACATGCTATAAATATACTACAAATAGGATCATTAACTGATTAAACACTCCTAGTATAGTAAGCCCTCTCAGTATAGCTCTCCCCAGGAAACTTTCACCTTTAGGGATTATCCTTTTATCTCGGGATGGGTGATACACATTTTACTTCATCAGGGCTAATCAGTGCTAACCTTCACTACCTTACTTTATCTTTGCTCCCCTTATCTAAGTGTCTGATATATAATGGTCAGTAATGAGGGGGATAACTTGCATAACTACACCTTGATGGCTAAAGGTAGATCTAGGTAAGGTGAATGTACATAGTCTGAACCAAAGGGTCTAAATCCTTGGTCTCACTGGTCTGGAAGAATGTCGATTAGTAAAACCTGGGATTTGGCTTTGCATGATTCAGTATTTGCCTAATGATCTTTGGCTTTGCTAAGAATAGAAGTTGGATCACGAAGGGGAATGAAAGAAGAATCGATCCAACTTCTGGCAGTTTATATGTATATATATATATATATATATATATATTTATATATATATCATATACCTGTGTGTGTATATAAATAATTGTATATATATATGCATATATATCAAAACATAAATTATGTATACATATATATATATATATTTATATTCATCCAAACATACACATACACACATATTTTATGTAATGTAGATACATTTAAGTATCATTATATATATGTGGGTATATATAGACCTTGTGCAGACATGGTCACGTGACCACTTTTTGGTGATCACCATGTGCTTATTGCAACCACGTGACAGTTATAAATATATAGAATTCTTATATCAATTTCAAGTAATGGAAATGGGTAATTTTAACTTATTAGAGTCATCTGAGATAAATTAAGCATAAATTCTTTTCTAGGTGTGTTCTAATACTGAATAGTAATAATCTTAAAACGATCACCAAGATGGCGTCCAGGCCCTTTTTGGGTATAACTGTGACGTCATCTGCACAACATCTTTTATATATATATATAATTTCATTCACAATCTATTTTTGGGACACCAAACTTTTCTCAGAAAAAAGTCCACTCACTAGCTCAGTTGGAAAATCCTTACAACTTGACGTTGGCAATATGACAAGATCTAGTCTGTTCCAATCAACAAAGTTACGTGTGTGAACGAGTCTATTATGTAGTGCCAGAATTCATTCAGTGTAAGGGAAGGGCACTTTATCCATACATAGTAAATGTTTGAGTTCATATCTAGATAAAAGACATTCCAATGAAAGAATGATGATTACAATCTATGACGTACCACTCGATATTCAATGAACAAAATAATTCTGTAATTGATAAAATGTTATAAAAATTACTGAATGACATTATGAATGGTTGTTCACAAGGTCTCCAAGCTCTGAATAATATCTTTCATCTATACCCTATGTATGGGAGTTTAAGAATACAGAGTCACAAGTAGCTCTGACAGAGAGATAAGATAGTGTAGCTGATAATCGATCAGGTGAAACCCAAAATGATAAGATAAACAGATAACTACTATTGAACTTGACTTTTTATCTGTCCATCTGGGTTTCTGTTTCAAGAGTTTCAAGAGTCGAATTTAACAATGGCCTGAAGGTTTATCTTTGCCCTGAACACTGTATACACGATACATATTTCTTGTATACTTGACGATATTTTAACGAAGAATACGAATCATGACTAACGTGTGAAATAATGACGTCCAGGGTGACTGAAATGTATCTTCTAGTGAAGTACTTAATAGCATGATATTATTTATAAATGGAAGCAATTATGAATATGAGACATCCAGATTTATTTCAATGCAATTTTCAGAGTGTTTGCTGTGATAAAAGTTCAATTAGTTATGGCGCTGCTGTACGTTAAAGCTCTTACAGCCGAGGAGTCAAATGGTTCTGTAATGCTGAATTGCTTTTGTAAGAACAACCAACATATCTTCCCCCTTCTTGTTGTTGAAAGTCCTAATTCAGCCAATCAGAAGGACATATGAACCAGATTGTATTTATATAGGAACTAGATTGAAACCATTCAATAATTGATAATGTCAAATTGCATGAAACTCACTACACACACTGTTCTGAGCCTAGAGTAGGTATGGGGCTTTACTCCCCCACAATCTCTTCTACCCGCACCCCCCCCCCCCCCCAACTCGCTCCCTCCCCCCCTCCACCCCCCCCCCTCCCCCTTGCCCTTGGTGTCAGCTTTATTTACTTCCGGAGCCCCAAGGTGGCGCTGCAGGGTCAACACGGCATTATGGGATATGTCCTTGGGATGAGGGGGCGGCCTATAAAAACAAGGGGCTCGGCGACAGGACCATCTGGCTGAGGTGGTCCTTCTTTTTTTCCCTTTTTCTGATTTGTGGCCTATTACAGGGAAAGGATGCTCAAGGGGTTTTGTCTTATGCACTAGGACAAAATGTTTATAATTTGGGAGATATGGATAATTTTATTAGTGTAGTCATGGAGAGTATTTTACTCTCCATGGTGTAGTGATGAAACAGCCTTGTGCTAGCTTTTTATTCTTTACTTAGAATTTGGATAGCCTACTCTTAGTGATTCTAAAATACCCTTATTTGCAACGTCAAAGGCATCCAAATTTTCCATAATTTCCCAAAATTTGGTATTTGATTCCCATGGAAACAGCATATCGCTGTGAACGTTGTAACACTATGTCACATGTACATAGGAGACAGTTAGTGGTATTCTGTTTCTAGATCAAAGGGTATTTTATATAATACAATTCTCCTACGCATTGCATGGGATGATGATAGCTTATATATAATTATCTTCAACCACCTTAATAAAAACTGAGGAAATTATATGTTTGGCATTTAACTTCATGTTGGCAGTCCGGTATCCTAGAGCCTGTGATTCTGGATCCATTGACAATCATTATGTAATATCATATTTAATTATCGCAATAAAAACTGTATAATTTGCGCTTTTTACATTCAACTGAATACTGACAGTCCTGTATGCAAGGCCTGTTACTACTTTAATGACCGAAATACTTTGTTATTATGGTATTGTTTTAAAGCCTGATGCATCCTCTCTGCAGTGTTAAATTTCTGCACACAGCATCCTTTCCCAAAGTTGGGTCACATTTATTTGGGATTCTCCCACACCCGGGAATCAGGAAAGGTGGACGTCACGTGTTGGCAGAAATCGTTGTAAACATGGACCACATTGACCTTTTCACGTGTTTATTGTAATACAAACTGGCTAAGTTAGAAATAGACAAGAGCAATGTACATTACTAAGATTAGACTCACCTGCTTAAAGGTTAGTCTTATACAACAAGATGCGCAGTGACCATCTTCCATTTATTTGTGGCCTTCAGATAAATTTACATTTGCTTATACATGCTAGGAATCTTTACAGGTTCTTTCAATGACTCCAGCATGTCATATCATTTATACCAATTACACCCATTAATATTGGCAGTTTAAGTAATGGCCTTCAATACATGATCACTATTAGAGGATATGTTAAAATATCGAACATAGTGCAATAGTGCCTAAAAGTTCTTAGGTTCTTACACTGAAAACACAGAGTTGTCAAAAGTGGTGCCAAAAACGACAACCCAAGGTTGTCACAGGCTGTGTCTGTATCTGTTAGACAAAAAATCTTATTTATGAATATTTTCATGTTGTAGTTATCATAGTCATTATAATGACTTCCTATTATGTTATTACTAGTTATTAAGTATGGCCATTACACATAGGAGGCCTATGAGTTGTATGGTTTTGACACCATTCACTTACAACACTGGGTTGATATAGACAGAGGCCATGACAACCTTGGGCTGTCGTTTTAGGCACCATTCACTTACAACCCTAGGGTAGTCAGGCAGGACTTTTGACTTCTCATTTTCTTCTGTGACAACCCTATGACAACCCGATCTTCATTTTTGCTTCTCTGACACCCTTTTTGGCCCAAAGTAGTCGGGAGAAAATGACTACCTTTGGGTAGTCATCTAGCCTCAAAATTCACAATGACAACCCTCTGACCACCCCAAAATTGTCAAAGGATTGTCACAAGGTCGTCACACAGCATTGATGGCCTGAAATGAGCCCTGTGATGACCCAAAAATCACCTATGAGAGCCCAAAAGTGACCTGTGACAACCCTTTGACAACTTTGCAGTGGCTCTCTGACGACTTTGTGTTTTCAGTGTAAGATAGGAAGAAAACAGTTAGAAACACTTTTTGGTTTCAATTTGCTGGAAAAGTTCTAGAGTGGTGTGGGTGCAAGAGACTGATCGGCGGGAAACATAGGATACAGATCATACCCCGATATAAGACTTGAAATAACTCTATGGGTAAATCCTTGTACAATGTAAAAGTACATAAAGATCCAAACGTATTAGGCAAACTGTTATAGGGAAGGGTTAAAATGTGATGCTGGGTGAAGGTCAAAGACAAAGAACAAATACTTCTGCAAAGAACAATACTTCTCTTGTCACCATTTCAACAAGGCTAACCCGGGACTCACTTGGTATAAGTAGACAGCAGAGTCATACTAGAACACTTAAACTTTGCTTGGGGACGAACCCCGGAAAACATGGGTTCCGACAGAAAGGCATAGCCGTTATCCTTGAATAATCATACAGGCCAACTCATTTTCAAGTTCAATGTACTTCAGATATGTTGGCCACTTTCCAGCTGGGCTATGTCTATTTCTTTAATAGAGATTTTCATATTTTCATTGGAAATAGTGGCCATTTGGAAATAGGATTTAAGGTAAATTTTCAATCGGGCGACTAAACACTGACAATAATCAACCGGCCTTTCCAACAGCCCTCGTGGCCTTGTGACTAGTGCTTATGAGTTGCTGTTTGGAAATGGGTAGGGGTTTAGTCGGCCCTGAATCGCCCAGGGGGGTGACTTGATTCCTTTTCACCCTGATGTGTGTACTGGATTTCAGAAAGAGACCCATTTTGAATGTCCTCTACATTTGTAAAATACACCCATATTAAAGGTATCAAAAACCTTTAACACCCATAGTAAATGGATTGGTTATCAATCACACCCAAATCGAATGGGTCTTGATTTGAAAATCTATCCATATTGAATGGCCTCCCTGATTTGACACCCTTTTTGAATGAGAATTTATCCATTCAATCATTTCCTTCAAATTTGGGTATACACATCCGGGCATAAATGAAAGCAAGTCACCCCCCGGGCCCTGAATGAGTCCTTTTAATGTGCAGGTGGCCAGAAATGCATTATTGTTCCAAGGTGGCTAGCTCATCAAAGTACAAACCATGTTATAAAAGTTATATTTGGCATGAGTCCTTATCATTGCCTACATCTTCCTGCTGACCCATTCTGATTATACCGACGCCTTTATTCTTATACACCATATCAGCATATCTTTCCATGTCCAGAGACTAGAGATAACCTCTCAACATTATCTTAGTCTCTCTTTCAGATTATCTTTGATTTAATCCGTTCTATGACATCATACATAGAGTGTTACCGTAGCTATGCACATGCAGTACTAATGTACATAGATAGGATACAATTTATTACATGAGTTTGTGATGTACAGAATTGTAACGTAGTGGCCACCATGTTCAGTCTGGCTAAATATCAGTAACAAAGGAAGATCAACCAATGTAATTGTGATTCTAACAGGATTCCAAAGCATATTTTCCTCAGGTAGATTTTAAAACTGGCGATATTGTTTCTTTTCTAAATTAGGTCAATAGGTCTCTTTTTGATAATTCCTTGTCCTCCTGACTTTCGTAATTCTAGATTTTTCAGCAAAATTAATTATTCTATGCAGATCATATTGTCAGACATTTACCTCTGTTTTTCCAAATGTAAGGTCACATCTGAAATCCTATGCAAAATGTAAACAAAACTTCTTTCTAGATAGATACCTTTAAAAATGAGCATCACCAATGCATTACCAACAGCATAATGAAAATCCAACTAAGTCTAACTGTATCATCAACTCTGGACTAAAAATGGATATGATCTCAAACTCAAGACCATATAAATAGGAATAGGTCAGTAGTCAATATCTATACTGAGAATGCAAACTTTAAGTTGTAACTTCAAAATGTATCTAATTTCAAGAATACATTTACTTATGCTTAGCTGTAACGTCAACTCCGGATTATAAATGGATATGAACTCAAACCCAAGACTATGTAAATATAGGAAAAGGTCATTTCCAATGTCTATACTGGGAAGTGATCAAAACAATTGAGACCTTGGACCAGGAAGGTCACATTGAGCTGCTCCAGAGCTGCTCACACTCTATTTATATGAGAAACCAGATGTGAGCAGGTATGTAACCACCACAGGGGGGTTGTAAGGGTGCCTTTCAGCAAGTTGATGGACTGCCTATCCACATATCATGGACACCCTCACTGGGATTTTGCAATGAGAAATAGTCTGTTCTTTGTATATTAACTTATTATTGTGAGGTTTTCATTCAGTTTCTTATACTTTTGGTAGACTAGGAACACGTCAAATGGTTATGTTTATGGAGTTTGAGAATATGGAGCTTAATTTGGTTGTGTGTATTAAATGAAGACTTGAAGGCAGGAATTCGTGTGGTGTTATAATACTGTCTTATCCACTCAATTTGAGTTGAGTTGGTAAATTTCTTTTTAATGGCTCGTTTACATGAAAATGGTTCTGCATAGATAGTGCAGTATCTGCTGATCCCTCCAAAAGGGTTCCGTTTTAGAATTAGCGACAAATGGAAATTATAATCAGGGGAAAGTGGCTGCTGAGAGGTGACACGTCTGTTATATGTCCTTGTGTATAACCTCCAAATTGGTGTACTATAGCGTAGGTTCAAAAGCTGGTTCTTGAAGCTCGTTTTTCTTCCTGCCAAAAGCGTTGGTGTACTTTAATAGACCAAAGGCTTGTTCATGCTGTGTCATTGGAGTATGGGAAGTTAAAGAACTCTCTGAAATGTGTCAGGGCAAGGTCACTACATTCACATAGATGCCCTCACCATCCCTACCCCTGATATAAATAGAAATATTTCACTAAAACGTTACTGGGGGCATGGTTTAGATTGCATCAGTAAAGCACCACAAAAACACATTCAAATACCAGGTTTAATAATGAACAAGAAACCCCCTTGATCTTTCAAGTGTTCAGTAAAGGCCCATATTAGTGTCAAGATATGCGAGTCATTAGAACACTAATCTATCACTCCAGTATAATTGCCGAAATATAATTGTACATATTTCTTTATGTGTAGGTTGTTAACGAATTAGGCTGTTACCGAATTAGGCTATCATATGGATATTTTAATATCGAATACAGTATATGTGAAATAAAAGATCTATTGTTACAATAATAATCCTTTTATAGTTTTACCTTTTTTCTGTTTTACAAGGAGGCATATTCTGTTCAAATTCTGAAGGGCCATACTCACTAGGCGATTATTCCTGAGTCGGCACTAAAATCGGCCGATTCCATGCTCAGAATCAGCTGATTTTACCAGCTATTGAGATCAAACTCGCACATTTCAATGTGCTAAAGCCTACTTACAGGTGACCTTTAGAATTGTCCGATTCTCCCAGTCGCCTATCGCTCGTCGGAGTTTAAATTGCCTAGTGGGTATTGGGCTTTGTAAAATCTAGGTGACTCTAACTTAACTTTCCAGCATAATGTGCTGTAAAATTATACTCAATAAAATAGATATTCAAAAAGCCCTTTAATTTTCAAAATAAACATAAACATGGAATAAGTGCTTTTAGTATCAATATACTTTTGGTCAACTCATACAGAACAGACTATACTCCACTCTTCCCGCTCCCTTTGATCTTCCCTCACTCCTCCAGTGTGAGGTGGTAACTGGGAAACCCCTGACATCCAGGTTAGGTTATCTGGGGACACCATGGAAGAACCAATTAGCAATCCAGACTATGGCCTCATCAACCAGCGGCAAATACCCTGAGACAGGCTCACAAAAGGCAGTGCCTCCAGCGACGTTTTAGTCAAACATTTCAATTAATTATTTTTCAATCGTCAATTATCCTTGGAGGGATTGTATTTAGAAAGGACTGTTGTTGGACACATTATTGTTTTCTGAAATTTGCTGAACTGTCATTTGAAGAAAACATTTGAAATACAAACATAAGGATTCAAGCCCTTGATTTCCCTGATTTGTATGATTGTTTGATTTACGATATGAAGCCATAGAAACTTAATTCATATTTCTTCGTTGAAATTGCAGTAAACTTCTGCAATTCTTTTCTTGGGTGTTTGTACCAAAGAATTTCACATTTTATCCTTATTATTTTGGTGATTGCTCAATTAACTACTTCAATATTTTTAGAATGGTCAATATAAAAACCATTTTGTAGATTCTTTTGATTAAAATACTTCAAAGGAAGACAAGGCTCAATTATCAAGAATCCTATAAACTATCATTTTACCCGCCCATCATTATAGTATTTTCTTTAACTATGTAATTATATTTGGACAAATAGATTACATAGATGTTCATCAATCACCCCCTTGGTTACATTAAGCTAAATCAGTAGAATTGGCAGGTGTCAGAGACGGCAACCAGTAGGCAATTGGTTTCAAACAGTTATGCCACTGATTTATATATTGAGATGACAAAAAGGTAGCATTATCATGGCTATAGAACCAGTTATGTCACCCAACTCCACCAAAATAATAATTCTATAGGTATCACTATACAAATTGCATATTACATTGAATGCACAAAGGGAAGACATTTACCTATAGTCATATTCACCTTTACATTTGCAAAACCCAGGACAATCTCAAAATAAAATCACCCCATCAATTTCCCTTGAACAGCATTATTCATTATGCATTATTCCTTCCCATTGTGCAAACCCTTTAGGAATAATCACATTTCAAAAACGAATGAACCACACTCAATACTATCACCATACATTCATGTAAAGCTTTTCAACATGCGCAAAATGAATAAAATACCTGTCATTCTTCCTCAGAAAAAAATCCCCTTTGGATAGTTTTTGAATCAGGAATCTGACCTTTGAGATCCCAGCCACAAATCAGTTGGTTGTCAGAAGGTGGCTGGAGTAATGAATCGTCCCAGAAATGCCAAAAGTTATTTGGTCTGATGCTGAATGGTGTCTGTCTGGGGTTTATATGGATGTGTGTCAGATTGTGTGTGTGTGTCTATGAATGGTATCTGTCTTGGGGTGTTATGTATGTGTATTGGATTGTGTGTGTGTGTCTATGAATGGTGTCTGTCTGAGAGTGTTATGTATGTGTATTGGATTGTGTGTGTGTATCTATGAATGGTGTCTGTCTGAGAGTGTTATGTATGTGTATTGGATTGTGTGTGTGTGTCTATGAATGGTGTCTGTCTGAGAGTGTTATGTATGTGTATTGGATTGTGTGTGTGTGTCTATGAATGGTGTCTGTCTGAGAGTGTTATGTATGTGTATTGGATTGTGTGTGTGTTTATGAAAGGTGTCTGCCTGAGAGTGTTATGTATGTGTATTGGATTGTGTGTGTGTGTCTATGAATGGTGTCTGTCTGAGAGTGTTATGTAGGCTATGTGTATTGGATCATGTGTGTGTGATTTTGTGTCAATGAATTCATGGTGTCTGTCTGAGAGTGTTATGTATGTGTATTGGATTGTGTGTGTGTATCTATGAATGGTGTCTGTCTGAGAGTGTTATGTATGTGTATTGGATTGTGTGTGTGTGTCTATGAATGGTGTCTGTCTGAGAGTGTTATGTAGGCTATGTGTATTGGATCGTGTGTGTGTGATTGTGTGTCAATGAATTCATGGTGTCTGTCTAGGAGTGTTATGTATGTGTATTGGATTTTGTGTGTGTGATTGTGTGTGGCTATAAACAAACAGTGTCTGTCTTGGGCTGTTATGTATGTGTATTGGATTGTGTGTATGTGATTGTGTGTGTGTCAATGAATGGTGTCTTTCTTGGGCTGTCATGAATGTATGTCAAAATTTGTGTGTTTGTTCGTATGTGTGTTAGTGTGTTTGTATGTATTTGTACATGTGTCTGCGTCTGTGTATCGTTGAACTGTTTGTGTGTATCCCTTGTCTGTGCAGGAATGTGGCAGGCTATTTTGGGCTCTGTCTGTGACTGGGAGCATGTGTCCGGTCATTGTAGAGGCCGTATTATAGCACGTGTTGGCAAAATGCATGAATAAAGTTAAAGTGTTACATAGCACATTTCGCGTTAGTATATATTCAATATTTTATACTATATATGTAGGCTATCCCATAAGTGTTGTTTAAAACCACATTCAATAGGTATTCTTCCATGTTGAAACGGAAACAGTAGAAATACATAATAATGCCTAATATGGGACCCCCTTCACTAAATGTGGCATATAGAATGATACCGAAAATTAAGGCATATTTTTAAAGGTTACATTGAATTTCCACCTTTCCTTTCGTTAAGTGACTGCAAGAGGTTGCATGTTTAGTGTGGGCAAATATGTTTGTGGTCTGTCTGACAAGTCACAACCAGTGTCCCCATGCACCTCTCTCCCCTCAGGCTGCTAGGGTCAAGGTACACAGGAATGGTATTTATATAAGGGCTGTCAGGAAAAAAAGGTCAAAAAGAATGGCCCGTTAAAATGTCAGAGGGCTTCACCATTGATATTTGTGAAAAGGGAAAAGGAGAAAATACTGTCAGTGGGTGACGAATAAGTGATTTATGGTGGAAATTGTTCACCAGCTGACAGTTATGAATCATAGATGTTAAAGGGAGCCAAAAGTGATGTTGGGTCAAAATTTTGCAAATTCTATCAACTATTAAAAATATATTCCATGGCCATAACCTAGGCCAGTTGTAAAATATAGACTGTTAAAAAGGACCTAAACTATATCAAAATACATTAAAACTTAATTGTCCCTGGTCAATTTTGGTGACCCACTAAAATTGGTTTGTTTACAAACATTGCCGTCTTCAGGCATAACTGACATGAGTATTATGGACTTCACATAAAGTTATAGTTAGCCATCATGATTTATACTGTACCAATGGCTGAAATAAGACTCATTGAATATATTTTCATAGTTATTTGAGTTTGCAAATTTTTGTCATATTTTGGCACACTGTTGCTTTTGGCTCCCTTTAAAGCCCATGAGGATTTCCTAAGTTCTTTCTACAAAAATCATTCTTCATTTTCAAAATATATAGTAAGTCAAAAATACCTTATAATAGTCAGGTGATCAACAGTATACTACTCTTCAAACAGATTCTTTTACATAAAACGTAAAGGTGAATAATAGAATCAAGGCGATACCCTGTCATAAAATCTGATGGGGGTTTTGGAAAAAAAACAGAGGGAGTTTGAGGTGAATCTGAAGGGTTCCAGTTAAATCTGAGAGGGTTCCAGATTAGATTTTTTTTTCCAAATTTGCTATGGTATATATGATATAAACTTTTCAAAATCGTAGGGGTTCCAGGCACCCTCGGACAGTCCTCTCCCATGGGAATATCTGTTGTGAGAGTTTGAACATTACTATGCACTTTGTATCTCATACGTCATCATATAGACGCCATCGCGATTCTGGGCAAATGGGAATTCCTCGTAGGTTATCGTCCTGGCAGTATCTGTATGTGACAGGGGAAGGATATGCAGGGGACTGAGCTGGGTATTAATGGGGGTAGAGATAGAGGTTGGGGAGTGTGATAGGGGTAAGGTATAGATGGGAATTGGAAATGGATCCCAGGATCCCAGTTTTATGTATGAGCCTATATAATATGCAGTAGACCCTATACATACTCATGGCTGATTTAGGGTGAGGGCTCGAACCCCCTCTGTATTTCCAAGTATGTGGATCCCCCTCTAACAAATCTTGGATCACTGATTCCATTTGGAGGGTCATTGGTGGATCCGTTGAAAATGGTGGTGGGGGGAGGGGGGGGGGGGGGCAAAAGGGTTGTTTTGTGATTAACCTACATTCGTCGGTTCGTACAAATCGTTTGTTTTATAACGTAACTTTTTAAAGTTTATAACCCCCCCCTCCATCTACCCTTTGCAACGTTCTGGATTCGCTCTTATAATTAATTTCCATCTTGTAAAGGACACCTTTCTTTCTAAAAAGATGGCAAATGCCCTTGCATGTTAGCCTGCATAATCAACATTGTTTTCTTGAACATCTAGGTCTCTTTACATCTGCCTCTGGTTTCTTCAGAGACATGCGCGAAAGATGATTCTACGAACCTACCCAACATGCAATTAATACCAATTTATTCATATATGTTCTCATAAAAAAGATAATTACTTCTCGAGAAGTTATGTAGAGTCTTTTAGAAAAGGTTTAAAGATTAAACGTTGATTAAGGGTCTCTCGGGGCGCAGGGGACTTTTTTTTTCTAAAGGACATTCCTTAAAGTACGTACGCATCAAGGAGGGTTGGGGTGGGTCTAGGGATTGGCGGAACCCAAATGTTTGAAAATGTGCCCACGTTCCTGTATAAATCTAATGTATACTTCAGCCCATTTTTGTAAAAGTGTGTGGACCTACGTAATGGGAGACCCCTAAGAATTTTTTAGAGGGCACAGCGAGGTACCATTTATGTGAATGCAAAACGGGGTGTTAAACCCCTGGCAGGCTTATGCCTGTATTGCACTACGCCACTTTAACTCCAGCAAATTCGGTAATTTTTAAGATTTATTTAGAATGTGACAGGAACCCCTGCATGCTACATGTCATTGTTTTGAAAGAAAATGTAAAACCTGTTCTAATAATATACAACATGGTTAATTCTACTGGCGATTTCCAAAATCTGCGATGAATTAACATCAGATAGTGGCATATAGCCTTAACAGTATTTGGGTTCGCTCTGATTCCTACACTTCTCATTGAATTAGATAATAGTTCTGACCTGTGCATCATGCTTCCTAGGGGAATGACCCTGGGTCCATACTTTGAGAAATGCAAATAGGGCGTGACGGGGTGACGTTCTTATGTGGGTTGCTTTAGGAAGGTAATATGATCTTAGAGGTCTCAAATTGACCGTGACAATGTCAATAGTACATTCTATCCATTTCATAGCAATTCCCAAAGCTGCCTATGGGGGGCATTGCAATTGAGTTCAAGAGAGGCTGGTGACCTACCACCATGTTTTATATATATTGACGGTTTAGGCCAGGTTTCCACATAATATTATATAGATTATGTCTCTGAGCGATGGGCAATGCTTTTATAATAATTATATTATGATTGTTGCCAACATTATAGCACATTTGCAATTGGCGCATACTTAAGACAATATCACCGTATTAAAGCTTATTGCAAACTATGATATCTCATACTATGCCAATTGCAAGGTAGAGACAGTGTACTGGAATGTGAACAGGCTTGACATTTTATCTGGAGCTAGCTTTGCTTAAATCATCACCCGTATTTGTACATTTTGCATCTTTAGAATTAAGTGCCAAACTGCTGATCAAAATCAACCCTTATGTCATGCTCATAATGTATTTAAAGTTGATCTAATTGATGAAATTCTACATTTATCATACAACGGACATCTACAAATAATGCCGATTATAATTGAAATATACAGGTAAACGCTGTGCACAGGAAAAAGCATGAATATATGAACAAAACTTGCAACAATGTAGATAGATATCAATATTTTCTCAATCCCAAATGATTTCTTATCATGACCACACCTGCATAAACGTGATTCTGGAGAAGTGCTCTAAGAAAAGTGTTTTGTTTTGGTCACCACCTTAGTGTTCTACCCGTGTGTCTTGGCCATTCAAAGGGTAAAAGCCACTTAAGGCTCCTGTCCATGATTCCAGTAGAGTTTGGCAGCAGGGAACGGTTTCTTCGTTTAAAAAAAGTTAGCTTGAAGCTAATTCCGGTCAGTGGACTAATAATGATCTGAGCAGAGATCACTGTTGACAGACATTCTCTTTGTGATCAGTTTCAAAGATACTTCTTATATCTTTCACAATTTCTAACATAGAATTTTTATCTCATCTGACCTTGA
The DNA here is from genome assembly GCA_936440205.1 of Lepidonotus clava. Classification (NCBI taxonomy): domain Eukaryota; kingdom Metazoa; phylum Annelida; class Polychaeta; order Phyllodocida; family Polynoidae; genus Lepidonotus; species Lepidonotus clava. The sequence goes on from OW387138.1 coordinate 17,404,268, forward strand.
ATGTCTGAATCTGCTTTAATTAAATTAGACACCAAAAAAGCTAGTATAGTAGAATAGCGATGTAAATTATGCCACCGTAGAAAAGTAATATAATGTTATGTCTTGGCATTCCTCTATACATGTTCTGACTAGAAGGTCACAACTGTAGGGAATCAAACAACTGCAGGTAGGGGAGGGAGGGCACTCAAGGGTGGCCAATTCCACTTGTAACTCTGCTATCGTTTTCTTCTGAGAAAAGCTCATTACTTAATGCTCAACAACCAATAAAGGCACACAGTTTGAGAGCGCAATGAATGAAAAAAGAAGTTTGGTGTTACCATATTGTACATGAGAAGTAAGTAGAACACACAGACATACACAGACAAACGGAGAGACACAGACACAAACACACGGACACACCCACACACACCCACACACACACACACACACACACACACTGAATTGTGTACATGTACATGTTTGTGTATATTCATTACTATATATATATATATAAATATATTATATAACTGTCTTATTCTTAGTTGCATTAAACCCCCTGACTTAAAGGGCTGCTTATACTGCTGGAAAGGCTGTTTATGTATGTGTGAGCAACTATAGATCTGGTAAGCAAGGAACAGCTCGTTTTTGTGTTGTTTTCCTATGACAAAGAACAATATTTATCGAGTTTTGGTTTGATCCTTTATATTTCCTTTTAGACCTATACATCAGCAGAGTAACTAGTATCATTAGACTCGATATAATTATGTGCCATTACAGTTGTAGTTGATGCTGAAAAAGAAAACTGTCAGATGACAAGAACATGTTAGTGTTTTTGAGTGGTTTCCCAGATCTATAGTGCATAACGTCTTTCATTTACTATACGTTTTGCATCTCTCACTTCGGTTTCCCAAAACCTCATGGTAAAACATAACATTGAATCAGAAAGTCCAGTGTTGGTGTGACCATTTTCACCCCGAATTACGGTTTTTGACACTTACTTTTTACCATGTGACACCTATGACGTCAATGCAGACATGCGGTAGACCGGCTGTTTCGGTGTCAATGTTTGGTGTCAACCCCGTGACCTGATTTATGGCGTGCTCATTATATATAGGGGAGGGGGAGGGGTGAATAAATGGCCTTCCATTTAATATGTGCACATCAAGGAGGGCAAGGGGTGGTCCGAGTTTTTTTTTTTGAAATGTGCGTACATTCTAGTACATATTCAATGCATATTTTCCCTGAGAGGGACTGAGAGGGGTGGGGGGTGGGGGTATGAGATTTATTAAAATGTGCGTAAGTACTAATAGACTCTGTTCCAGACCTGGCGCACTCGTCAAGGTCCAGTGGAGGTAGGACAAACAAACCCACGTGTTGGTGGAGCGTGACACCTGATTGGTGGAGGGTAATTACATAATACTGATAAGGCCTCTGACAACCCTCCTGATTGGCTAGAATTAAATCAAAACTTTTAATACTGCAAAATGTTTTAAAAATACAAGGCACAAGTCCACAGTTATGGTTTGTATACCAATAAAAAGTCCAAGATATGCACTATTGGATCAATGTTAAAGCATTCTTTAAGCTTAGATACCTAAAAAGTTACAGGGGGCTGAACATGGCCAATTTATATAGTCTCAAAGAGAAAATAATCTCAGGCTTGTCCGACTGACTCAGATGCACACTAGGTGGCGTGGTCTGGAATCTCATTTAATGCCCCCAAATGTTAAATAGCTACCTGTGACATTATTATGAGAAGTAATTATTATCAGGGAATGCAATGTCTAAGCATCGACTGGATTCAAAGTGTGAGTTGATTTACCGCAGAAATTTATCTCATTATTAATACTCCACTCAGCTATCATAATAACTATGACTCGCTATTCATATCTATAGGGATGTTTATGAAATGGATCTGCACTTTTTGACGGACCTTGAAGAAGGGGCGCACCTTGAAGAATGTTTATAGGCCATGTAAAACGACATAGTAGTAGTAAATTTCATTAACAGAAAGCAAAAGTCAGGTTATAGTGCAGATCACTGATACAAAAATGACAAACAAGAGATATAGATATATGGAGTGACGGATATACTGACATATTTATATATATATTTATAGTATGGAATGGATAAATATGTGGCTATTCCAAAAACGATCAGGATAAGGAATGATTATGGTATTTCAAAAAATGGTGTACTCACACAATAGTAAGGGTAGCAATCAATAGCAGCTTCCGAAATTGGAGCCACTACAGTCCACAAAAGAAGATAATTGTTGAAGAGTTATTTTTTGTTAAATCCTTGCAGTTGTTGTGTCTGCCCGTCATTTATATTTTTGATGTTGAGCTGAATGCTTTGTAATGAAACATGATTTTGTGTACAGTTTTTGACAAATTTGAAAGATATTTCTCCTTTCTGTTGACTAAATGTGTCAATATTAGCCTGCAGGTGCATGGGATAAAGGAATCCAGCTATCCATGGTTGGGAGAATAGGATACAGAATATCATGATAGTGATTAACAGTCCAATGGGTTTGGTATGACGTCAATTGATATGCTGTCTGCCAAAAAGTTGTCCTCTAGTTATCCAAATGCAGCACTTAGATATCTGTAAACAATAATTATCGCTATTGTCATATGATTAGATATGGATAGCCTGCCCAATAATTATAGCAATAATTATGTTATTAGATATGAAGAGCTTGCCCAAGTTATGTTGTTGACATTGTACCGAAATGAATATGATGCCAATTTTTGTTCTATTTTAATTCGCAGTTTGACACACTAATCATTAGAGAAGAATTCTATTTTTTTTAATAATTTGTTTGGTATCAAACAAGAACACTTTACTGTTGTCGGTCATTTGTATTGCTAGTCATGACTGATCCTAGAGGGAAAATATGAATATAACCTTTCAAAAACAATGATAACTCAGTGAGGCAGAACTTGATGAGGGCTTTAGGTCCCACTGCTGCAAATAGGCATTTCATATCTAATAGATTTGGTCGGTCACTGGCCATGTATTGTAAAGCCGGGTCCCCACTTGGGCGACTAAGGGTCGACTAGTATTAACGCTTTCCAACTATAGTGACCAAAAGCAAATATAAGCACTAGTCGCCCATGGCAGAAAGGGTTAACACTAGTTGCCCAGCAACTAAAATTTTAGTCGCCCAAGTGGGGACCCAGATTTAAATTAACAGAAAAACTTGAGAGGCCTGAAGGGCTGACCAGATGTTAAACTAACCCCAACAACAACAATTTCAAATACAATGAAAAAAAGCAAATAATTTATTTTTCTATCCTGATCAGGAACACTATCGCAGTGTCAATAAAACTGACGTTGTAACTTGTTTTCTCATAGCCACTGAACAAATACAATCTGCGCATCTGGAATTCCAACATCGAATTAAACTAATTGGATGCAAATACATGGGGACTTCTGCTTGGGACAATCAAATTGGTTAAAACCTCCCAATTGTTTCTCCCAATTAAAGAACCATAAAACAACACAAGTCTGGCTTCGGAAGCTCCTAATTAACAAACATTGTTTATGATAATGCATTTTTCTATTCTAAAAAAACTAACTTTTTCTCTCCTGAATAAAAAGAAACACTTTTTTCACATTTCTTTTTCTCTCAAAGAAACATTGATGGCTTTGTCTTGACGTCATGTAAATTGGTCTGAGTCTTGCACGTGCGCAATACGCGTGTGCAATACGCATGCGCACGCAGGCCCGATGGCGGGTTTTTGAGACCCAGGCTTATTTGCATTGCAGGCCCATAACCCCCAGTATGATTAATTACTTCGTCAGCCTGCATATATATTGGTGCTTAAAATCAGATCCATCTTACCCCATCTTGTGGGGCTCAGCATTTCCCCATGCCTGCCTCCCCAGCAAATATCATACCGATCTGCCAGTGGCAAGGGGGTTGTAGGGGCAAAAGGATTTGGCGGCCAAACCAATGTTTACGTCAATTTAACTCTTATGTAAGCACTTTGGGCTGGCGCCTAAACAACAAGTAAACTTATGCCTGCAGGCAATACACAATTATGAAATATTTATTTAGGAATTTGACTCAATGTTATGAAGAATAATTTGACAGGTTATACAATAGCTAGTCATTTGAAGGAGAAAGATTTTTGTGGAAAAAAAAACTTGTTATCCTTTTATAAAGGAATTCAAGTGTCTCCACTGATAATTTAACAAAAGCTACTTTTGATGAAAACATACTTTTTTTGTAAAAGAATTTGTCAAACCGGAAAGTAATAGTTATCAGGTTACTATTGACAAAAACATTCTGTGATCGGTGCATCCCTATGAATTATGGTAAATTCAAAGCATTTTACCACGCTTTAAAAAGACATGCTCGTTTCAGTGTCTAAGAGGTATGTGAAATCACTGAGATTGTTGAGCTGTACCCTTTACAGATGCCAACAAGTGTTAGCTGATATACCTGATGTTATAACCGCCTTACCCTGGGTTTGTTTACCCAGTCACCCTTGTTACTTGGAGTACATAGGTTGAGTGCTTGTCTTGCATTATTTGTGTTGATGAACAGGAGAAGGGAGATACGCCATATCCACCACCTCTTTTATGCTAAAGAAAAACAGACAGAAACTTCTGATAGCCTGAATGTATTCAGTGGGGTTATAGCTGAAACCTCCTTTTAGTATTCAGTATTTTGATAACTCGTAGCCCCATACCAACTAGGCTGAATCGGTGCACAAATCGACTGATTACTACTTACCAAAAGAATCAGCCAATTTTCGTGCAAATTCCACCACCAATATATATATGCAAAATTGAAACGTACTTCTTTCATTTAAATTGTGCAAATCAAGCATTGATCAGCCGGCTAACTTGGGCAAAATGCCTTAGTGCATGCAGGGGCCTAATGCTGCATCCCCACTTGGGCAAATACGATGGGGATTTACTTTAGTAGCCCAGCGACTAAGAAATTAGTACATCGTCGGACGGCTAACTAGTCGCTGGCAATTAAAAAAGTTAATTGCCACGTTGGGACGCTCTTGCCATCAAACTCCCAATGATTAGAGGTCACTTTGGTCGCCCAGCCCAGCAATTAACTGCACTAATTGCTGACAATTAGCGGGAAATATTAAACTTGTCAAATGTTTCCTCAGAAAACCATGGCGCCTAGTGGTTTAGTCGCCAGACATGACAGCGCCACTTTTTAGTATGTCGCCGGGTGATTAACCACGTTAGTAGCCACCAAATTTCGTTTCAAATCTAGTTGCCCAAGTGGGGAACAGACTTAAGTTGTGCCGTTTGGACCTCACTTTGACTAATGCGGCATCCCTACAGGGCAACGAGTATACATTTCGTCGTTAACGATGATACGTTCGTCAGCGGACCAGAGCTGTGCTGGACAACTAATAATCGTTGACGATTTACAACTAATCGTCGACAAAATATTGGAAATGTCTGATTTTTTCAGCTTATTCATTGACGGTTAGTGCATCTAGTCGCCCGCCATCCTGGCGCCAGGGGTCCCCAGCTTCGTCGATGATGACTTGATGATTACTTGCAAGTATTTGCTTCGTTGGGATCCAGTCTAATTCTTTTGGGTAGGAAGCTTTCATCTTTTTGTAGCTGCATAAAGCTGCAAGCATCAATTATTGCCTCATAGCAAATCACCAAACAACCTAACATAGCCAGGTAAGTATAAGGCTTAAGGATGTACCAAGTGCACTTTCCTTCACCCTCATTAGTCTTAAGGTATGCAGTCACTAATACTGCTGATTAGGGTAGGACTAGGTGTAGGACCCCCCTTGTGAGAAGGACAAACACTGAGGGGCTATTTATTGCTGAGTCAGCATTAACACCTGCCACCAGGTGAGGTATAATGGTCATTCTAGTAGGCTAACTACCCTGGCAGGGTCATATAGGTGGTAACCCAGGCAAGCAGTGATGAAACAAGCACGTTCTGTGACTGTACTTTTTTGGTTAGTCTTTAACTTGCCCAATTTTCATGTAACAGTTATGTTATTTCAGTTAAACTTAGTACAAAAGAATGTTATAATAACATTTTATTTTAGTGAAGTTGAGACCTTACTAATAAATAAAGAACATTGAAATTACATTATTATAATGTGAAAGAATGTTACAAGAATGTCACAATAACGTCTCAGTGCAACGTCCCAATGTTAGGTTCTAAAGACATTTTTGGGTGCCATCAAAATAACATAACAAGAACCAAAGCAGAACTAAACAGAATGCTATAATAAAGTTATAATGATGTCATATTCTTTCTTGGGAAGTGTACTGGAGGAAATGAAAGCTGAAATCTCTCACCTTAAGGTCACCTTTAAAGGGATTAAGGACTGTCTGGCAGGTTTCTAAATGAACCAGCATAAAGTCTTGATACTGTTTGTGAGGTTAGACCAATATTATGGGAATAAATAACCATGATAAAAATCACATGTCACCATATTCGTTTTCAAGATAAATGGGCCTGTAAAAATTAGGTTTTACTATAGGTTTCTATGGGAAAACACTAGTTCTTCATCTCCTGAAAAATTCAACCACCATAAATTAATCAAACATGGTTTGATATCATCCGTACCAATATATTTCAGCAAAAAAAAGTGGGGGTCACCGTGCTTATTAAAGAGTTACAACCCTTAGAAACTAAATAATATGGTAATTCCTGTATATTCCAATGTAAACTAATTCTCTTTAAATCTCTCATTATCCCATTTTAAGTCAATTTTTGTGTGGAAAAGTTGGTATTTCTTTGGAAATAAAAGATATTTCATACATAAATACAATTTCAAGCCCCTAAAATTTTCACACCAGGTGGAGCTGGTGTGGTCAGTCCCAAATCCCTTTAAGTAAAAGCCTGTTTCTGGCTACTGTGTGGCCACAATGGTTCTGAATTTATTCACACCACTCAGGCAATATTTCTGTCAATTCATTGTAAAATCTCCTCGGAAATCAGTTTATAAAATTATAATACAGTATAATATCAGAAAGTTTTCTTGCGGGTAGAATCTTTGTAACTTGGCAGCCTTGAAACCTAATATCATTTTGTTTCTTGCACATAGGATTTGATCCTATCTAAATCGATTTGCTATTTTATAGCTAACGCAAAAAAAGGTACTGATTGTATTTTTTGTAAACATTTTCTAGTTTCAACCATTTATAAAAATCTCTAAGGGTTTTGAAAAAGCTATAGCAGAGCAATTAGAGTCATTAGGTAACAAGTCTGATCTGTCATCATAGTTTATATATAGTGGGTATTTAGTGTTCTCCCTAGCTCTCATAGCCAGCTGTTCTGGCCAGCTTTAATTCTGAGTCAGTGAGTGAGTAATGGATGCTTTACACCATTTCGAAAACTAAGGTCATATTCATGGCGAAAACAAGTACGGATGAATTCTGTCTTTAGTGGTCGTATGAGATGAAGGTGACAGGTTGGGCAAACAGCAGGGGATCAAAACCTGGAAATCATTTTTGCTGTACATCAACCCTTAGTGAACCACAGCACCAACCGGGAATTGAACCCAAAGAACCACTTGGTCTTTAATTCTAATCGACCATCTATAATATACTAAGCTGGTCAAAAATATGTCAAAAAGTGGAAAATAGCTTATTTTGTCAAAAAGAAATTAATTGCAAAAAAATCTGAACGGCTTTGCTATTCTTGTTTTACAAAACAACCAGCTTTAATTTGTATCTAGGGAAAACCCTAAGTAGTATAATAGTTGGGTTGAGTTAGAATAGTACAGAATTGTGAGAACTCGGGTACACGTGTCAGCATGTAACCGCCTCCAGGGTGGGACTATAGAGCACCAGGAGGAGGGGGGTAAGGGGTGTGGGGCCGAGTCATACGGGTAAACACTGGAGGAGCGCTCCCAGGTGTGGAGGGCTCGACTCCGGACACTGCCAGGAGGGCAGAGGGCGGAGGGACAGGGGTGTGATCACCCCAGTCGAGGTTACCAGTACAATTCTAAAGGGTTTTCTTTTATTAGTTCACTTCATAAAAGAAACATAAGATCTTCCAGCAGATCAATTAATTAACAAACATATATACAAGCAATTTACAAACATAGAGGTGCCTAGAACTTATCATCTCAATAAAACTAAAATGGGTTCAATCTGACAAGTTTCGCAGCATTGATTTTCCTTTACTGTTTACTTAGTCTTGAATGTCAAAAGCAGCCCCTCCTTTTTTACGAGACACATGAGGGGAGGGGGGAGGGGGAGGGGGGGAAGAGATAAGCCACTTGTAGACAATTGAAGTTTTAATGAATATTTTAATTGTGTTTCGACCCAATTTTAAACGTTACCAGTAAGGTTCTACATGTTTGCAGACCAGTATTGTTTTACATTTCGGCAGATCAATGATTTTTTTTAGTTTATTACGACTGTCACAATTGCTAAAAGTGGTGTTTTTATTTCTGCCATTCAAAATTTGGCTTTGTTCAACTTATCTTAGGGCGTCGCCAGGGCTATATTCCAAAGAAACACATATATTTGTGTTGGTATTTTTATTATAATAACAATGTTGGCACGCCTATTCATTAAGAACACTCATTGGTGCCTCTTTCAGAACTTAGCACACACGAGGATGTAGAAAAGAATCTGTAATTGTTGTATATTGAAAGTTTTTTGATGCACGAGGGCGTTTAATCCAAGCAATTCACACGAGACAAGCGGGTACAATAACTTATGTTGGTTATAGCAAATATGAGGAGGACATATAAAATGATTTTTTTTAGGTATATGTGATGATAATTCGACCTTGGCTTAACTTAGCTAGTTCCAGTAGCTTAATTTGGCCTGGTAAGCTACTATTCGCTTGTATGCTGTGCTATTATATATCTACATGATGTATAAATAATTGTCATGCTTACATGGAGGAACATTTGTAAAATTAATATGGTTAAGCAAGAAAAAAAAAACCTTCTAATAAAGAGTTAAAGATTACTTGTAAACACATTATTCTAACTCTTCTGAGTGAAACTGGGAGACCAGACTGCATTGTAGTTTGACTGTAACTCAGATTAATAAAGCCAAAAAAAAGAGAAGGAAAAAAAAGACACCTCCCAGAAAGACACGTGGATGTCAGGAGATAGGATTATACCGTTTCTGGGATTCATTACTCAATAGTTAATGCACGTGGACTGAGAGCATCTACTTCAGATTCTTGTATATATTGACCTTCTATATTTACACAAGTACTTTTTATTCTCATGCATACAGTCGGTTCCAACCTATGCACCTTTGAATGAGGCCAAACATTAGTTGTGTTCAGGTTTCCCGACCGACCCTAAATTTTTGGCCCTACCCTAAATATTTTTTGAGAAAATTCTTTCAAACTTTTAATAAAATTCAATAAAAACGACTTTTTAGGCACAGAATGACACATTTAGGTCAGAAAATTAATTCTAGATGATAACAAGTCTCATTGAAGGTAACTGAAGGAAATGATCAATGTTCAAAACACTAAGTGGAGTCTGTATACTTATGATATTTAAAAAAATTCAAAAAAAAAAAAAATCGACCTACCTACCCTATTATTTTGGGCCTATGAAACCTGAACACAACTTTTTTTGGGGGGCCTGATGCGTCCAAAGTACAAGAAACTCGCTGAGTCAGCAGAAAATGAGAAGGTGGGGTTTGGGACACGTGGCCTTAGGGTGGTATGTTTTGTGGGGGTGTTATCTTTGGAGGGGAGGTCGTAGGTACAGGGGTGACGTGTTGTAAGGTGACTGGGTACGAGGGAGGGTAAGGTATAGTATGGGTACAGACCCCTAACATCGACAGGGCGACATGGCCTTTTCTTATATTCACCAGCGAGTGAGTGATGGAGGTTTTGTGCCGTACCAACAGCCAGGGTCATTTTCACAGCGAAAACAAGTTTGGACAAATTCTGTCTTTGGTGATTGTATCTATGGTGACAGGGCAGGCAAACAGCAGGGGATCAAAACCTGGAAATCATTTTTGCTGTACCTCATCCCTTAGTGGACCCAGCACCAGCCGGGAATTGAAAAGAACCACTTGGTCAGTGCTGCATGGGTCCTCCCTATCATCGACTTATACAATCAGCAGGGGTACTTGGGGCCTATATATTCTTCCCCGGAACCCCCACAGGGCTTTTATTCAATATGTGACATGAGAAAAATTAGTGACATGACATAGTATTTCTTAAATTCGACATGTCACATGGGATGTTATTAAATTCGACCCGGTAAATTAAAATTAATAATAAAGGGATAGGTGACATGAAGCTTTCTTAAATTCGACATGCGACACTGGGACCCCCCATCAACACCCCATTTTATAGAGGAGAGTTGGGGATTTCGAAAAGGCTGGAGGTGTCGGGATATAACACATGTTGCATAAAATATTAAAAAACATTATCGACATACTATTAACTTTTATTGGCTTTAGCTAGTAACTAATTTTAGATTATTTTAAACTGTACTTGACTAAGCGAAACAAATGACATTAGTGTTAAGAGCTGAGATTGATTAGCTTTTCTAAATCCCAGTCATAAAACTTTACTTTTATACAGTTATGTATGCATGTCTGCGCAACCGAGGATATAGGCATTAATTAAGGGGTTGTGTTTGGGGACCCCTGGATAGGATCGCAGATGAAAGAATTTGATAATAGCTATATACCCATTTCATACTCTAGTTTAGGAAAGCAATTATACATAATTATCAAGTTCGCAATGAAGTGTGCACCTGTTACGTCAATGATTAACTGGGCTCTAGGGTTGCAGTAGAAAACGAAAGCAATTAATTTTGAAATTACAGTTTGAAAACTACCAAAATAGATTAATTACTCATTGCATGTCTTGTAGACCAAAGAACAGGTACGTCCCTAGACCCCTAAATTCGACACGGTGACATGGCCATTTTAAGCACTAGTGACATGGGACATTGTCATTTCTTAAATTTGACAGGGTCACATGGCTATTTGTTAAATTCGACCGGGCGTCATGGCCTTTTCTTTAATTCAACAGCGTGACATGGCCGTTTTTTAGATTCGACATGCGACATTGGGACCCCCCATCAAGGGCCCCACAGGTGCTCATATCACACTGTTAAACATTTTCTTCAATGTTTGATCCAAATCAAGAATTATGTTATAAAGCCTATATGAAGAAGTGCCCGAAAAGAATTCGAAGCTAAATCAATTTAGAATCTAGTCATGTCCATATTTGGTCCCTGGAGGTATTCAGGTGCTTAATGTTATCTTCACCACACCTTTTTGGGGATACCCAAAATACAAAATAGGGGTAGATGCTATTTCATATTATCTGAATATGATTGCATTGGTTTGGTTCACATAATTTATTGTACCAGGCATGTAATGTGCTGCTTATTCAGCTGGTCATCAGCATTATCTTTTGGTAGTATACTACCATGCGATCGCTGACACAAGAGACCAGTATTTCTGGGATTGCCCCTGGTCTGGGATCGTTTTGTGCGTAGAGGAGAAATTCCTATATACACATTCAATGCCTTTGGTAAGCTGTGGACCACTCCAGGAGTATGGCGCAAGGAACACATTTTAATCTTTATCCTTGACCTCAGTTTAATTTTCACAGGCTGGGAATCAAACCTTTGGATTAGTGGATGAGTGCTCTACCGCTGAGCCAACTCTTCCCCTTAATAATAACAACAGAAAAAATCGTATACCACGATGCATAAATATCATGACCAATACAAGAAGGTCGTCACAAATACCAATTGATGTCACCTAAGGTAGCAATGAAAAGAGGATTTATACCCAGATTTACTGGGGAACTAAGGAAGAGGCCACTAAACCTCAGATGACCCTGCATATCTCAGGCAGTCCAGGAAATTATAGCCATAAATCTACAACCTGGAGTGTTGTTACTGTCTGATCAGGAAGAACCAGGAGGGGGTATAACTTACCCATATATCACAAGGGGTGATTAGGGTATAATAGGGGAGTTTCCAGACAGTACCATCTAGTGAGTAAAAAGTGCAAACTGAGCCAGATCTTACTGTAATGTTTTTCAAGTTTAAACTCCTCATAGAGATGCATTAAATTGTATGATTTAAGGGTTTGTCGTTGGGACAATACACCTAACAATTGCAGAACACAAGGAAATGTACATGTTATGATCTTTCACTCATAGGGAATAGTGCTCAAACACAACAGCTCTGTTTACCCTGCCCGATAATTATTTGAATATCCCAAAAAGTAGTATTTTGATAGGCTAAAGCAAAAAAGTAGATAATTAGTTATATATATATAGATAAGTCCAATTATAAAGTTTAAGAAGATTTTTCAAAAAGTATTTGACAAAGAGAAATCGTCCAATTACTTAACTTCAGTGCTTTATGATCCAGTTTGTTCAAACTCAACGGTGTAGCCCATGTAAGAAGGGCCTGGTGAGATGTTACACAACATTGCACAGACACTCTACCTTGCCAGGCTTACCCAATCTGGATTCTGCATCAATGTTTCTTCAGTGTTGGCACGCTTCAGAAACAGAGAACACCTATACTCTATCTCTCGAAGTTTGAGCTGGACTCCGATGCCATATTGTTAATTTTGGCTGGATACGTTTTACTTTACTGCCATACGTTTGAATTAAACAATGACAATATTCATGCTATGGGAGCCCTTGTTATTTTTCTCTGAATGTTGGGGATTTAAAGGCACCCTTCAATGATGTCTTTACTAGTCTCCAGGTAACTCAAGATCAATGCCCATCTCCTCGTACATGATTTCATTCAAATATTTGAATGTTATGATATTACATCAATATTGCTATAGGTACAGTATCTTCCTGAATAAATACACATATCAAAAGTGAAAAACATTGGAAGAACAATGATTGGACTTTTCAGTATGTCATGGTTGCCGCATCTATGATTATCTGTGTGTAATACATTATTCCAACAAGAGACTCTGCACAAAAATATTTACTAGAAGTCCAACCCCGTTATACACGTCCTCTATCCTTTCCAGAGAGCTATACTTATGACAGTCTCAACTTGTGGGAAAACCACTATACACATCCATACCAGCCAGGCCCCTAAGCAGCTGGCTCGGACCCTGGAGTAATGGACAGCCCATACCCTAATGCCTACAGGAGCACTAATGAGCTGGTGTCCAGCCTCCAGAGTTACGCCCTCTTACATAGGGCCCCCACCCCTCCTGGAGGCTCCATGTATACAAACATTGACACCCTGGAGGTGGGAGCGCTAGCAGGGCCCGGGGGGGGGGGGGTACTGGACTTCGGTGTGGGTACCTACTTCAAAAGGACTCCGGGAGCTGTGGCTGTGATCACGGCAAAGGCAGGAAAAAGGGGGCTGTCACTGACCAGACAACTTTGAAAAGGGGGTTGTCAAGGCTTACTGGCTGCATAAGACATAAAATTATTTTGAAGTCAGAAAAAGGCATCAAGGGCACATTTTAGAGTTTTCAAATAATCTTTGTAATCTTTGAAGAATGATGTTCATTATGTTTGTTTTCGAGCTAAACACAGCAGCTGTTAGTGAAAACAAGGGGCTGTGCCTTGACATGTCAGAAAACAGGGGGCTGTAAAGCAACGTCTGGAATTTCTCCGAGCTGTCGTAACGTGAAACATGGGGGTGGGGGGGGGGGGGGCTGTAGTTTTGCAGTGGGTGCCTACCATCAAAGAGTGAGTACCCCCCCCCCCCCAGGTAGCAGGGCCTCCTCCAGGGCGGCAGGTCCTCCAGATGGAGGGCTTTGTGCCTCCTGTAGTCTGCCTCCCACGGGTAGAGTTTGAGTTACTCGGCTTTAGAGATAAGCCCTGATTGAGCAGTTCACCCTATGGCTATACAGTAACAGAGCAAGATAAGCAGGGGTGGATCCAAGCGGGGATCCAAGGGGGGATCCAGGGGGTCCTGATTTCCACACACACACACACATCCCCATTTGGTAGAGGTGTAAACACAACACGTGCATGCGTGAATTCACGCAGTTTCAATATTTAGCCAATACGCAGAACCGTCCAGAGGCAGATCTAGGATTTTCTAAAGGGGGGGGGGGGGGGGGTCAGCATATAGGCTTAGTAATAAAAATGCATGTATTCACACACATGGATGCAACATTTTTCTGTCTTTACCTAGTTTAGGGGTCCACCAAAAGGAGGGGGTCAGGACAGCACCCCTGCTGTCCCTTTCAAAATCATGTATCTGCTCCTGGTAAGACCTGGTTGAGGATCCAATGTACATATTTTAGAATGGCATCATCAGAATGAAAAGGATCCGGTCAACAACTTGGGGTGGGGGCGGGGGGTCATTTTAGATGGATCCAGAATTTCTAACAAAAATTGTTGGATTCAATGCCTACGATGGGGTCTGATGCAAGATAGATGAACAATTAATTAACATTAATTGTCTGAAAAAAAAGTTTACATTTTTGTGATTTCATGGCTGTCTTGCAATTCAACCCTTGCTAATATGTTCAATGCCAAATATTCCCCAAGGAACTCGGCATATGGGTTGCAACTGTTGTTATAAAACATAGAGGGGTCGGCTCGTCCAATGTAACTCACTGTAACCGAGCCTTAGTTATCAGTAGTGATGGGTATACCCGCATTTCACTGATTAGTACATCAGCAACACGATAGAGGGCGTAGCGGCGTATCTTGAGAAGGTGTGGGCACACAACTTCCGGTTTGATCGACAATTGTCTTAACAGCTGCCTCCGGTCAGGATGTGTAAGAGAGACTGTGGAAGTGTCCTTGGACATTAAAGGAAGCCAAAAGCAATGTAGGGTCAAAATTTGGCAAATTCTGTTAACTATTGAAATATATTCTATGGCCATAACCTAAGCTTGTGGTAAAAATTAATATAGACTATGTAGAAAGACTTACTACATTGAAATGCATTAAAATGGTCCCCAGTCAATTTTGGTGACCCACCAAAATTGGTTTGTTTGCAAACAATGCTGTCTTCAGGCACAAAATGACAAGAGTACAAGGTTATAGTTAATTATCATGATTTATACTGTACCAATGGCTAAAGTTAGACTCCTAGAATGTATTTTGACGGTTATTTGAGTTTGCAAAATGTCATATTTTGACCCAACATTGCTTTTGACTCCCTTTAAACAAGTGTATGGGTTAGAAAGGCCCCCATCATGCACACCTACACCCACACACCCACATACACAAACACACATTATACATATTACACGAGAATTGATATTTCATAAATGGTATAACCGGCCGTGTCTATTCTCACATCTAAAACAAACCACACATCTAAAAAATCACACATCCATGGGCCCATGCGTGATGATTTCCGTCATCCATGGATGTGTGTATCATCGCACATGACCGTCGAGTCATCGCGCATGGCCGTTGAGTCAGCGTGCATGGCCGTCGAGTGAGTGCGAATGGGCCACAAATCATCGCGCGAGGCTTCCTGTGGATGTGTAGGCACCCCATGCGCGATGATTAATCTTCATCGCGCGAGGCTACCCGTAGATGTGTAGGCAACCCCCATGCGATGATTTTCGTCATCCCGCGAAGCTACCCGCGGATGTGTAGGCAACCCCCACGCGATGATTTTCGTCATCCCGCGAGGCTACCTGTTGCGAGTGGGGAGGTTTGGTCCAATATGGCCATATATAGGCCTATATCATCTCACCAACCATTGCAATGTGTATAGGCCCTGTGAAATAGGTATGCTGCAGGTACACATAGGACCATTTCACTAGACATGTCGGTTCATAATGAGTAGGAAACTGGCATGTTTGCTGGGGAGGCTTGGGATAAGGGGAAAACTATGTAGGAGAGACAGACTTGGTGCAGATTGATGTAGGGTGGTGTCGGGTATAATATGAGGGGTGTGCATGGGATGGATGGGGATGGCGTATAGATGGTGGTTGAATGAACCCTATGGAAAGAATCAAATGTTTTTGGGAGTCCCAAGTTATATCTATATAGTATTAGAGCTAATGGTGGGGACTCCCTCAATCAGTCATGTCTTTAACCATTTAATTATCTTTGTTCTCAATCTCATGTTCAGCAGTTGAAGGGCATTGTCCCCCAATTGTTGTTAGAATAAGGCAGTGTGAGAAGCTAGAAGTAGGTTACATAACCACTGCCTGAGCTAAACAGCCCTTACCCCTTCAAATTAGGACCACCACTGTCACCTGCAGGTGGGCAGTCCCAGGTGGGTGAGTGATAGGTCAATAATATTATAATTAGTACTAGGTGCATGGCACTACGCAGGGACCTAGTAGCAGCCCCTTTCTAAACCCCCCCCCCCCCAAGTTGTGTGTGACAGCAGGAGTGGTAGTAGTGGTCAGTACCTATAGCCCATACAGGCTTCTAGTATAACTATTAGGAGGGCCTTCAGTTTACTGAGGGACGACCATCGCTCATGCATGAGAGAAACTTTGTAGCTCATTGGCTTCTTGTTTTTTGTTTTTGGGAGTCCTTATTTATATCTATAGTATAGTAGCTAATGGTGGGGACTCCCTCAATCAGTCATGTCGTTAACCATTTAATTCTCTTTGTTCTCAATGACCGGTTACACCATCTCATGTTCAGCAGTTGAAGGGCATTGTCCTCCAATTGTTGTTAGAATCAGGCAGTGTGAGAAGCTAGAAGTAGGTTAGATAACCAATGCCTCAGCTTAATAGCCCTTACCCCTTCAAATTAGGACCACCACTGTCACCTGCAGGTGGGCAGTCCAAAGTGGGTGAGTAATAGGTCACTCAGTACTAGGTGTATGGCAGTGCATGCCCTTTCTTAAACCCCTCCGTAAGCTGTGATTGACAGTAGGAGTTGTGGTAGTCAGCACCGACCAACTTTGTAGATATTTTGCTTCTTGTTTTTTTGTTGGAAATATCTTCAGGTTTCCCTGATCTTCCAGATACATGTTGACCAGAACCCCCCATCCTCGAAAATAACCACAACACCCCTGTCCCCTTTGGTCAAACAGATCATATAGAAAGATGAATAGATATTCTATCATTATTCTGACAGCTATTGGAAGAGCACCGTAAAATGCATTGTTTCACTGTAATATGTGAATCCAAGTCATTGTTCGTTGGTGTTCTTATTGAACGTCTTTTTTCATAGGAATTTTGATATTGTAACAAGATATTTAGACATGAGATTGAATCAATTGTTTTAAATCCTCAAATCTCTCTGTACCCTCGTTCTTCACGGATCCTATCGACCTATTATTGCCGTCGGGGTAGACTTTCTTTTAAAGTCAACATTAACTTTTCTCATAAATTGTGTATGTCGGAGGTTCTCAAACAAAGTTATTGTAATGCTAATGCGCAAAACCTGTGGTTATTGTACTATTTCCCCATAGATATAAGTAAAATCCGTGTCCACCCAGTGTTGCAAATGTATTACATGATATACTGGATTTGAAATGCCACCTTCTAGACCCTAGAATCAATACCAGGGTAGAAAACTTCCAATGATAGGCTTGAAATTAGTATTTCTATTAAACTACTCAGCAAAAACAGTTCCTTCTACGCTTTTCTTTTGATTTTCCGCTGACTGGAGACTAGCAACAGTATCATTCTCTCTACTATATATTGTGAGGTGTTGAATATCAAAGAAAACCAAATGTCAATGGATTTACATGTGCTATTTCAATTAAAAGTCTGTTGAACCATTTCCAAGTGTTTGCCGATCAGGCCTAAAGCACTATGTCTTACCTGTCCACTGATCCACCCTCTGTCCTCCACTGCCTCTTGTCACCCAAGAACTTTCCGTTGATTCACTGTCTTTCCTCCTCTGCCTGTTGTCACCCCATACCTGTTGATCAACCGTCTAGATATGTTCCCTGTTGTCCTCTACCCAAAGCAGATGCCTAAAACAGAAAGGACAAACTAGCCATTTCTTAAATATGACACAGGTCATAGGGCCTAGTGACAAGCGGTAGGTTTTAAAAGACAGTGACAGGTGACTTGATCATTTCTTAGATTCGACATGGGGCATGGGCATTATCAAATGACAACAAGATGCTTCAATGCCATACGGACTACCTATCTATACCCCCTCGAGATCTCACCCTCTATACCCCGTGCCTCCTGCCATCTGGCGGATTAGTTCTGAACTATATGCCTGGACTACGTCCCCAACCAGAGCCATCTAAGCTTCCGATTCTACCGCCCCGAATACATCATGAAGATATATTGTGATTTTCTTTTTATTGGGAGGGAGGATTTTGTAGCGTGTGCCGGGACAGTTGTCCTCATTAAAACCCAGCTATTATACACATAGCATAATTTTATTGACATGTATGCACTGTCCTTTGTAGGTAGGCCCTATATCAAGATTAGAACTACTACTTATTTTCCGGTGGTGGCCAGTCTCGGAAATATTTTCTTTTTTTTCCATTCGATGAAACCAGAATACAGTTTCAAAACACAATCATTAGAACAGACGCGAAACATGCCCAAATGATAACAGTAACACTATAATAGCATCTTTTGAATAATGGCTCCCTTTTTCAACTCTGGTAAAGCAAGATGGTTAGATTCTTTAAGATGTTTAAAAAAGAAAATTTACACCAAGATGCTATTGGGTGATTCCTGGATACAGTCAACAAGCTGCTCATAATATTACATTGGCCTCTGATTGGTACCCAGCCCTACCAGGCGTTGTGCTGGGATTCTGTGCTCGGTGGAGCATTCCCCTATACTACTGACTAGCGGCACCCGGGTCTGATATATGGAGATTTAATACTCCCCCACTTCCCCTACACGACAGGGGCCCGATGCCTCATTCCCAACCCAGCTTATGGAGATAGACCGCTAAATTTGGTAGCGCGACTGGGACCTTTTTCGACAAAAAACACAGGGATGATGGAGAGATCATAATTATATATAATGGAGAGATGAGAATTTCCGAGTGTGTCATGTCACTGTTTTCATGTTGTAGTGGCGATTTTTAAGTTTCATGTGACGTTTGCATAACTATTAGGATAACTTCTCATAATGTACGAAATGTTTTTTGCTTTGGGGGCTTCCTATAGTGGTTATTGGTAATGGTGCCCCCAAATGTTTACCATCAGATGTTCTCCATTGTATAAAATCAGGGAGCCATGAAATTGGTCTTTTGTGTGGCCTTGTTCCCAATTTGGATCAAATTTGTGACAATTATCTCTTGATGGGCCTGAGTTTTGATACCTGTCAATCAATCTCACTTCCTTTTTATTGGCTGGACAGTGGTATTAGTTTTTTTTCAGTCCAGATGACTGTGTAGGTTTAGAAATTTCCTATGTTCTCATGTCTTCTGTCCTGTGTCTACCAACAGTCTTACATCATGAAGGATTGATATATTTATCAGCCCTTTTAAAAGTATACCACATTCACTGATTGACAAGCTTAATAAGATGCGGTGGTTTTGTTTGAAAATATTCTACCAAATTGCCTGAAATACTTGTGCGATGTACCCCATTAAAGCAGCTAAATAATATACTGATAATACATGCAAAAGACTAACAAATAGAATCTAATGATTTTAATGCCAGGCTAACATATCAAATAAAGAAAACAAATCTAAAACAAACACCCTGGAGTTTAATGCAATGTACCCCATTCGAGTAGCGAAATTTACCAATGATACATACAAAATACTAACATATAGTATCTAATGATTTAATGCCGGCTGACATATCAAATAAATAAAACAAATCTGAAAAAAATCTTGACTGGAGTTAACCCGTCACAGGCCCCTGGGAGATGTCGGTCAGTGACCTGCTGCATTGAGCACCAACTGTCACAGATAATGACGTCAGTATACCAACGTCACAGTGACGTCATCAGCCTAGGGCTTATAACCTCTGACGTCATATCCATCACGTCTCGTAAATGACGGCATAATGTAACACAGATAGGAGTTGAAGCATTCTAAACGCTTTGCTGTTATCTTGACCGATTCGTTTCATATTTCAACCAACTAGTCGGAAATTTTCGAAAAGAGTTGACAATGAATCATGATAAAGGAATGTTCGGTTGATAAACTTCAGGTGGTCTGATGATATTGACTATGAATTACACTTATCAGGTTGTTTTTTGAAATAGAATGTTACCATAAGACCATATTTATGAGTTGATCTAGTATACTAAAGTGACATGAGGTAGCATCCATAAGACCATCCTGATCGGATTAAATTACTATATTCCTATTGTCATATTTCCGACAAGTGCATTATCCAATGGCAGACAGAGCCTATAACCAAAGAAAGGAGAGAAAGAAACAAAGAAATGGTGGACTATATGGACCCTGAGCTCCATAGAAACGTGAAACCCAAAGGTCTTGAGGGAAGTGGTTTTCCATAAAAGACAAATAACACATATCCTTGCCCTATCTTCATTGTGGTGGGACCCATAATGAATACAATAATGGTTATTCTTATTTTCTGAAGCATGTATTCCCCTTACCGATTTTGCTGCTGGCCCGTTTGTATTTGTTTGATTTTCTCTGAGAAAATGGCATGAAACCATACACCCGATTGTCCGTTTAAATGAAAATTATTCCTTTCTATTAATCTTTAACCTGTATCATCCTGGGAAAAATGCAGTAGAAATTTAGTGTGAAATCAGTACAAGAGCGGTAGGAGGCTGCAGTAGGATTCCAGCAGTAAATCAGTAGAAATAAGTATGATTTCAGTAGTTAAACAGTGATGAATCAGCATGTCCGAAATATTCAAATAAGCTGTTATAGTAAAAGGCAGTAGGCCTATATATAAACAGTAGTATAATCAGTAGCTATTTTAAATAAAAACATCTACTACCGTTTGGCCCGGGATATAGGCCTATATATGTTTAACCCTTATTGCCACTGTCCATCTATCAAATCGGCATATGGGATACAGGCTTTACAGAAAAGCTCTATAGACAGGTAGAGGTGACATTGAGGGTATGGGTAGAGCGGCAGACATATTGGCTGCTCGGGTAGGACAACCTCTATTGATTTTCGTGCTATTTTCCCACCCCTGCCGGCAGTGAGGCGCACTAGGAATATCTTGGGGGACATTTTTACCAGCCGGCTCATTCTTATCCCTGAATGCTATCGCCTGTTCCTGTCGGGCCTCTTTGGTATCGACACAACTTACGGGTTAGCGCTGACTACCAGCGGATTCAATATCGGACCTTGTATTGGGCCTGACAGGCTGACAGGTCAGGGATATCAGGGGGGAGAGTGGAGACGTGGAGAGTGATGGGAGAGTGCAGAGGAGGGTAAAGTGATGATTTGAAGGTGTTGCTCAAAGTAGATATGGTTGAGATATTTTTATGTTGGTTGGAGGGGAAACTGCATTTGAATACTTACCAAGTGGTTCTTTGGGTTCAATTCCAAGTTTGTGCTTGGTTAACTAAGGGATGAGGCACAACAAAAATGATTTCCAGGTTTTGATCCCCTGCTGTTTGCCCACCCTGTCACCTGCATCTCATAGATACAATCACCAAATCCAGGATACGTCCCAACCTGTTTTCGCTGTGAATATGACCTTAGTTTACAAAACGGTGTAAAGCATCCATTACTCATTCACTAACTCCTTGCAAAAAAGGGTTGGATCCTATGCTTACTGAAGTCTTAGATGAAGGTTAAAAGTAAGGATACATGTGCTAATATGCAATGTTTTGGATGGGTCATTTCACTCATTCCAATTCTAGTACTACATAAGAGCATGAGGTGGTAGACGGTTAATGATTAAGAGAATGCTGTGCAATAAACCATTCCATGGGAAATTTCCACTCACTCTATGGGCTCTTTGCCTTGTCCCACTCCACCCAGCGGAATCTTTGAGGCACCACCAGCATATATATATGCTTGATGCCTTTAGGCATCACCAGTAAGAATATGCCTTGAGGCATATTTTTGACAAATCTCATAATTGTGAATTTAAAGTTATATTCAAGGAGAAGTAAAAGAATTGTTTCATGACACTGAAAAACCATAATATTGCATATCTAACAATGAACATTTTGAAAAATAATTAGAATTTGAGTAATTTTATACAGAACTTAAAAATAGTCTAAATAAAGGTATCATGCTATATGAGGCTCATTTTAGGACTTTTTACAATGGTAGCTTGACAGTTTTGAAATCCTAGATGAAAAAGTTGGTGGCGCAGGGAAATGGTTAAACTCTCTCAGAAGAGTAGACGTATAACCCACCATGGCAGGCTTCCCTCTCACGTTCCTCCCAAATCATATTACACTAGAGGTGATGACAGATTCGAAATTCTAGGAAACTGACAGTCTGGAACATTTCCTGAAACCAAACCAATTTGTAAAAGAAGAGAAAGAAGATATGAATGTGATATGAGAAAATTAGACAGTAGTAACTGACAGGAGAGCCGACCCAAATTGACAGGTCGGACACTTGTAAGGGGTTGTCAGTGGATAGATGACAGCAGCTAGATAGCATTGTCAAGGCAGGGCCATGGATCTTCTCCTGAAGGAAGGAGAAAATGGAAAGCATAAATTTTATAGGGTAGTTGCTGAATAGGCTACGGATGAAATAAGAGTAGGTTATGATGTGCATGTGTCTATAGGGCCTAAGTGGTGAACAGCATGCATTAGAGTGAGTGAGTGCGTATGGATGCTTAACCCCATTTTGACAAGTAAGGTCATATTCATGGCAAAAACAGGTTGGGACGAATTCCGTCTTTGGTGATTGTATCTATGAGATAAAGGTGACAGGGCAGGCAAACAGCAGGGGATCAAAACCTGGAAATCATTTTTGCTGTACCTCATTCCTCAGTGAACCAAGCACCATCCGGGAATTGAACCCAAAGAACCACTTGGTCAGTGCAGAAGACCAGAAGATGGTTCACCATATTAAAAGCATACTTAATGAATATGTAATGACGTCATTTTAGACAGAAATTTCGGAATATCTCATGCAAAAATGGTTATACCGGACTTACTGAAAAAAGTGTAATGAAAAGAGAGTGCCGAACATCTTTTGAGGGCATTAGGACATGGTTTAGTCTCTAAAGGGTATAGAACCAATAATTATTTCATTGCAAATTTACTACTCCTTCTATTGTGTAGAGTATCAAATTCAAAACTTGCACTCTCAGAATATCATATTTAAAACCAAGATAACACTTTCTAGCTTGGAACGTTTTCCGTACCATTCTATATCCTAAACGTCCTTTCTGATATAAAGTAATGTACTCCTAGCACCACCCAGACCCCCTCTTTAGGTATGTAGACCATGTTCAGGTGCTCTGATTAAGACAGATGGAGACGAATGAGGGCTACTTGGTGGATTTGTTTTACACTTAGAGCGGAAGGTTCTATTTGTTTTGTCAGTACTTCCATCTTAAGGTGACGGCCATCCGTCATCTTAACCATGACAGATCTGTCATTGGGGCTTGTGCCTTGTGTATTGTATGTCAGAAAAATTGTTCAGGGCCCACGCAATGTGTGATAAGAATAATCGTTGAGAATAAGTGAGATGTTATTAGGAGTTAATGTTGTTGTTGCATAAGACATACTGTAAGGGATTTCATAAGATTCAGATGATCATGAATAATTACATAATTGGATATAAACAATTTAATTACCATGTTGATGTCTTAAGTTGATCAGTTACTATTACAATGTCATTTTTGATTATCATATCAAATTCTCAAAAGAAGTCTTTTTTCCTGAGCCAAATGCTATTATGTTATTTCCCATCTGCACATCACCTATATTCTAATCCTCAGTTTCACCGCCCAATGTTTCATTGTGACTCACGTAATGGAACTCATAGACAAAACCAAACAAATAATTTTCAGATCTAAAAAGCATTCATGAGTAGAATTACCAGTACTTTCAAAAATAAATTAATTCATTTAGTGCATTTTCCTGCTCGATTTCCTTTTATAATTCTTTGATATTCCTGGCTAATAACAAATTATTTATTGATTACAAAATTATAATGATTTAATGACTTTAATCCCCTTCAAATATGTTGGGTAAATGAGGTAGAATTATAAGTAAGCACTTTACTCCAAAGTTAATTAATTATTCACTCCTCTTTTGCATTTTACAACTCTTCCAAATCATATAAATGCTGCTAATCCCTTACAGCAAATGACTGTCTTTGATATTCTATGATACAAATGGGCACCTGTAAAACACATGCATACATGTGAAAGTGTTGGCTTATGGTGTTAGATTCACACGAGGCCCCCTTGTCAGTCGTTATTGACCAACTCACCCTATCCCGAGCAGCTCCAACGCCTGCTGGCCGCGTTCGGAAATCTGATTTACCTAGGCTGATTAATCAACACAAAAACCAGCCCAAATCACCCCTATGGGCATTTACGAAAGCGACCACTTGGGGTCCCGGGGTGGTCGTCCTTTCAGAGCTATTTATAGAAGGCAGTTACTGAAAAAATGGCCACCAATGAATCTGGGGCTGGGTGGCTGTGTTCGTAAAAAAAAAAAAAAGAAAAAAGAAAAAAAAGAAAAGAAAAGGAGGGATTTGGGACGAGATGAAGTGTGATGGGGAATTGGGTGGGGTTTGTAGGGTAGATTAGTAGTTCTAAAAGGTCTGCAGGGCAAGAAAGGGCTGAAAAACTTGAAATATCTGGTCCTTCTATCTGTCTTGAAAACGTAGCGCTGCTAATAACGTTATGATAAAAATAAAAGTGGTATATTTAGATTCATTATACATTTTTCTATCATTCAATACCAAAATTGTTTCTCAGGCACAAGTATTTTCATAAAGAAATGGGAGTAGAATCTGATAAAGACAGCACAAGTTTTCAAAATATGAGCATCCTCCCATGTGACATTGCTAATGAATATAACGGAAGCAAGGAAAAAAAAGATACGTTCAGATGAGAAATGGCCACAAATGACATGCAAAATATGTTTAGAAAATTCTAAAAGTCATCAATAATGTACTCCCCCACCAGTAAACTTATGTGACTGATGTAAAAAAAACTGACTACAAATCTTTGGAAAGTAGAACTCAAAATAGAACTGAAAAACAAAACCAGCCCTTTCTTGCCCTGCGGACCTAGGATAGTGTGGAGGCTAGGCAGGCCCTGCAAGGTTTAGATATTGAGTGTGAAGGCCCCCATAGGTGCCCTCTACTCCCTATGACCTTGGGTGGGAGTGAAAAAGGGCCCCAGCCCTCCCATGGGCGTCGTGGTTCTCTCAGTACTGAAACCAATGCCCTTTTTATCACTGGTCCCTTTTCCCCAAACATCCATAACCACTGATGTTAACGCGCTTTGAGAATGGGGTATTGACAGAAAGAGAATAATTTTGCACTCACTTCGAAATCTGGACGCAAGGTGTTAAACTTAAAGTAGAAATCTCAGTGTCCATAGATACTGTGATATATATCAAATTGTATCTTAGTTTTCGCATAAATTTCTGTAAGTTGTGTGAAATGTTATGTTTACTTGGTTCAAAGAAACTATCCTATATTCTGTGTTTTAAAAAATAAATCGTATTTCCATAGATGTAGTAATATAACATTATATCATAGACATGTATAAAGAATTGCGTGTACATTTCCTTAAGACTTTTAGTTGTGTGAAATATTCATTTTCTTGGTTTGAATAAGCACCATCCTATATTCTATGTTGGACTCTAGGTAGAAGATATGAATAACTATTTTGATGAAGAGCCTGGATGGTTAGATTTATTCTGAATAATCAATAACCACACATTCTGTTTGTGATTCATATTTTATAAGATACAATCGGATACATTTCGTGTTCATCTGTACAAACATTATTGCTGCACAAAACAAAACATCTAGGATTGTAAATAAAGTGTTTTTGAAGAAGTATATCTTCCAGACTAAATAGGGCCTATGATATTGTTCTTAAAAGCATAGTATAACTAATCGTAAATGTAGTTTTATGACATTCTTACCATCGACATCTATATAGAATGCAAATATTTCCACTCAAGTAGGGCACATTGTAAATGTACTACAGAATTATGTTCCTATAGACATTTCCCAAACCTTTCTCTTTTAAAAATATCTAAATGGTTGCAACAATGTATTTGCTTCTATAGGAAAAAGCCATTATTTGTGATATATGGTATTCCTGGATGTCTGTATTGATTGGTAGCCGAGGAGAGAGACAAGGGTGTTAGTGTCTGATAGATGTGTCCTTGATGTGTTTGGGAGATGGGAAGAGTTGTAGCGAAGGTCGGAGGACGATGGATGACTGACCTAGAAGGAGGGGGGTTACTCCACCTTACGTTGACCAACATATTAACTTTACATTTACCGCTATGTTAATTATGATTGATATTTAGCTGAAATCTAGGAATAACAAGTAATAAGTGATAAAGTTTCCAAGGACATGGGTAAGTATATTTATTTATCAAATCCTCCTATAACAATAAGCGAAAAAGAAAGCTTTATGGAAATAAAAACTCAAAAACAAAACAAAAATGGTACTAACTTTGTGGTCAAAGAAATAAACTGGAATTTGTAATACACAAATTTGAAAAATAATGTGTAAAACAAAGAAAAGTAAAATGCACGAAATCTAGCAACTCTTCTAAAAATAACGAACCCTCCTCTGAAAAAAGCTGGCTACGGGCGTGAGATTATAGCCGCGGCTCACGAGGCTGTTTTGCACTGCCAGGGTACCCAAACCAAGTATAGTGCCCCCCAGGTCCTAGAAGGATACAAGGTCTATCTAATGGCATTGATGCCTCTATCCTCATCATCCTTCTCATAGGTCTTTTTCTATCCCAATACTAACCTAAGCCTATATGGGCCTAGGCCTCTAATCTGTTGGGTTTGGGACATGCCATTAGGATTCACAAAAAGAATAGGTCTCTAGCATTCCATGGTAATCGATAAGGGGATCCAGAATGGGGAAAACAAAACAAAAACACTGGGTTGCCGGGAAAACAAGACAAATAAGAGAGACCCTGGATAGCCATTTAATCGACGGAAGATGGAGTTCTAGAGATCAAATTAAACAGAAGTTTAAACATGTAGGCACACACACACACACACACACACACACACACACACACACACACACACACACACACACACACACACACACACACACACACACACAAAAACAAAAAAAAAACACACAAGCAACAACACCAAACAATTTAGAACAAAGCTAACTGTGAAATCCGTCATTATCATGAGAATAAAAATCATACTACCAGTTTAATAGCATTGAGGAATGGTTAATGCTCAAAACATCACAATCATATGTCCTTTTGCTCTGTCTAACTTTATTGGTAGTAGACAACTTCTACCACTGCCTTCGTGTGACCTTCATACTATATGCCGATCAATTCTAGCAGTCTCTTGAGGTAATTACGTGTGTTTGAAACGAGGCAGAATTCACTGTTTTACTTTGTGAAGGTTCCTTTAATCAGTATATATAAGAAAGGATGAGAGTTTTACTTTGTTTAAAGGGCCTTTGCTTAGGAAAAGATAAGAGGTATTCATGTCACCTAGTTGAAATAAAGCTAAATGGTATATTGTATCAATAGCAGAAATCTCCGATCTAGACTACAGTTGCTTTCGTATAGGCCTTTGCACTAATAACCAACAAAGTAAAGACTCCTTCCGATAATGTAAGGCTCTATGGGTCTATTATGCCAAGTTGTGTATTTGGACTAAGGAGAAGTAGAAGTGGGTTGAGTTGGTGGTGTCGTTTGAAAGTTGGATGGGTGTTGATGGGGGGGGGGGGGGGGGGATGTCGCATGTTGTTTTTAAGAAATGTCCCCTGTCACTATATTTTGAATTTTCATGTTTATTTTAAGAATTGTCCAAGTCCCATGTCGAATTTGAGAATTATCCTAAGTCATGTCGCTTATTCATGTTCTTCATGTCACTAAGGCTCATGTCGCATGTCGAATTTAAGAAAAGGCCATATCGCCCTGTCAATTTTAGGGGTCTATACCCATAGTTGGGGCAGGGGATTGGCATCCAATGGGGTGTGAAATTAGCATGGATGATTAGTAACTAGGGACTCAGGCACACCCGGGGCGCTGTTCCACAAAAAGTGTTCGTAGGTGATGCGTTTTCTCTTTGAAATGTGCGCAAATAGTGTAAGTCAGGAAAAGTGTTCGTAACGTCACTTACGTACACTTCTGTACACTTACGAACACAAATCTGCCCATATGACAAAAAATTGGATTTTAATTTATTTTTTCTCTTTTCTTTGATGACTGCGTGAGTTTTCATCCGATTTTAATTTGGTTTTCATTAATAAATTCCTCTTGAAATAATCTTTTTAATGATACCCTATATATTATTGTGGCCTTAATAATTCATGATGAAAATAATTTTTGAATAATAAAAATGGGTTACGAACACTTCAATACCTGTCGCAGCTTCTAAGGGTGTATGCACACTTTTGCATACCTGCGTACAGTACGCAGACATGACATTTTTGTTCGTATCTTGTTTCTGGAATTAAATGTAAATCATAAAATGTTCGCAACTTTTTATGAATAGCCCCCAGGTTCCCGGTTGGCAAGGCTTTACCGAGAGATTTAGCCTTATGCTCTTTTAAAACTTTGAGGGGTCCAAGGGTAAAGCTGATTAAGCGAAACTTGTTATAGGCTGAGGTTAACGTTGGTTTCAAACCAAAAGCAGATCTATGCAGTCTCTTCATTCTACTTACGGAACTGGCGAATTCCCCATTTATCACCTTAAACAATTGGGAGGCCTTTGAATAACCCAGAGGAATGCTCCTTCTCCTGGGAGGGGGCTCTCGAGTGTTAACATAGTTTAGTCCCCATTACAAACTTTGGTAAATAGTGACTAGGAAGAGGGACGAGTTAGCCTTTTAGATTTGAATCCTAAAGAACTATCAGGAGAGAGGGATATATAAAATCATTTTGTTTAGTCCCCATTACAAACTGTGGGAAATAGTGAGTAGGTATAGGGACGAGTAAAGGCCATATTACACTACGCGTTAGGGACCCTTCGCATTGCGTCGTGTTGGCTAACACGGCTAACACGAGGGATTTGCCAGAGAGAGGGATATATATTTAGTTTAGTCTCCATTATTAAAAACTAGGGAAAATAGTGAGTAGGAACCCACCCCTGATGAGCCAAACCCCTCATGAGCCCAATTAGGACCGGGGCGACCGGCCCTTAGTACTTACATAATCTACTGGGGGTTTATATGGCTGGCACGCAAACAATCGACGGCTGAATTGGCATGTGTAATATAGACATTACGATCAGAACAGAAGTGTTGAAACTCAAAAGGCCTGACAAGAAATACCTGCACTTATCATCAGTGGTCCCAACCGACATCAACTTCTGATTCCCGATCTTGTTTATTTTTCACCGCAAGAGCTCTTTTTTTTTATTTCTTTAAAAAAGATTTATCCCATGAATCGAAGTTGGTTAAAAAAGCAAAGAGCTGATAGTAAGAGAAGTCCTCAGGAATCTTCTAGTTGTTTTCATAGTGTTTCAGTGTCAACGTACGACTCCTGAATAATATTGACATAAAAGAAATGCCTCTGCTTTTTTCCTCCACTCCCTGCCTGCAAGGAGATGTTGTTTGTCAAGATATGACTTTGGCAATGAGCCAAACTATTTTCATTGGCAGTGGCAATATTTTTGGTGGAAGTTGAATTTAGTATCACTAAATATAACTTGGAATGGAAAACATTATTTCTAGAGAAACCAAATGAAATGTGTATTTCTTCTAGAGTGGAATGATTTTGAAAACATTCATCTTATGAAACTAAAATGTCTAAATATGTGTTCATTGAAGAGAAGGTAGGATGTAGCGGCGGCAGCATTAAGCCAAGTGTAAATATAGAATATTCAGAGATTATTTAGATTGTAGGGCAAGTCAAATTGAATTTCAAAAGCAAGCACCAGGCCATGTAAAATTGAATTTCAAAAGCAAGCACCGCGTCATGTACATGTTAACTGAAGTTTTAGTAAATCGTTGATATACAATATTCTTAATCTACATCTCATTGACCTGTAAATTACAAAAAATTAGACCACATTTTCGTATTGGTAATCCATATCTTCCATAGATCTCTTGGTATAAGTTCATCGACACAGGTCTTTTGGTTTTGAAATAGGCTGCGGATAACGTTCCCTTCTCAGTTCTCATGACCTTCACTTCACAGTTTAAACCCATGACCTTTGAATCCACATTGCCGCGACTCTCAAGCCTGTGCTCAATGTACCCTTTGCTATATAATTTTATCGAGGCCTTGCCAACTTGTATTTATTTCTAACCTTTATGTGGCAGAAAAGGGGGAGACCTTGAACTAAATGCACTTGTTATACCCCTCTTCACTCTGTAATTTTGTATCGTGGGACCTAAAATAACTCTACTATTTTTTTTCTTCATATTACTGCTATAGAGGCAGCAACAAACGTATCAGACCACTCGCCCACGCATGTACAGTAAATATATCCCTTTAGAATGTCAAGAGAGTCGCCCTCAGTTTACATAGCCTTTGTATCCTGTATTTAATATAGTTTAAGCCCGTGACATGAAGATAATGATTTTTTTGTTTAAGATTTTTTCCTATCTCTCTTATACAGAGCTCCTCGGATTGCATTCAAAATACATTAAACAGTCTCAGCATTATTGCAAATAAGTTCCATACAACATTATTCCTTCATCTTAGTAAATTCAAGTCATTTTGTTGTATACACACGATATTACATTGAGTATTGTTAACATCAATCCAAATCCAAATGATATATATATATATATATATATGTCTGTATAATGTGTGGCGAAATGTGTCTCTAAAGGATGTCAATAAATAGCACTGAATCATAAATACAGTCTGGTTAGATCAATATGTTATGATTGTAAAGTATTTATTTTGCATCAGCTCTACAGAGATAGCCACTGTACGTTCTCAACACAATCTGTTGAATCAGATGAATTGTATGAAATAGCTAATAATGGTTACACCTGTTGAATTACCAAGATTTCATGACCACATAATTAATACCAATCAAGTTGTATAAAATTTATCGAATTGTTGTAACCATTGTGTTGACATTAACTTTCCCTATGGAAACGCTGCTCAAAAACACCATTATGATATAATGAAATTGAATTTAATGTGGAGGCTTTAACTATAATGATAGTTTTCTTTTATATGATATGTTCTGAAGTTTCTTCATTCATTCAGTTCATATGAACCTCTACACGTAGAGTGTAATTTGAATACTTCGCCGTCATC
The DNA here is from genome assembly GCA_936440205.1 of Lepidonotus clava. NCBI lineage: Eukaryota > Metazoa > Annelida > Polychaeta > Phyllodocida > Polynoidae > Lepidonotus > Lepidonotus clava. Next base: position 17,435,408 of record OW387138.1, read on the forward strand.
TATCCCCAATTTCCATATACTTCTCACATCCCTATTTGGCAACAGACCGCAGTCACGATCCATTTTTTTTTATATATAGGTCTGCCTCTCTATCCTTGTTACAATGATGTTTCAGGCTTCATACAGGAAGCACTTATAGAAGAATATGATGAGACTTGTATTTAGACTTGCATTAGATATTTAATGACCCGTGAGTCCATGTTTTGAATGGTTATGCTTATTTGACAAAATCACTTCCGTATTTGTTTTATAGATGCTCGGGCAATAGCATGCGATGCAATTTCATATTTTCTTTGAACATCAGGGGTGATTAAGTTTCATTATTCATTAGTTTGATAGGGATGTATCCTACATTCAATACTTATCTATACATCCAATGATAAAGCAGTATTTTGAAATGGAATATAACTAATTCAGCAAGTTGAATGTATTTTTATGTAGGCCTACAGTTAAACATATTTTCTTGCTTCTAACGCTACTCCTTAGGCTACAGCTGATTTGATGATATTTCCAAATTCTTTGGAAATTCTCCACTATACTTAGTCTAGCTAGTCAGTTAATACCAGTTGTTACTATAAATAACCTGGTGCTTTGGGAGACCCCTGTGCCCTCCTGACCCGCTCACAAATGACCTTCCATTAATCTGTCTGGTCACGTGGTGTCATTAGTGTAGAGGGAGGCCGCTAGGGGGACACGTGCCCTGACGTTAAACGGGGTACTTAGAGTAGACCACCAATGAGGGGAGACTTAGGTCCTGTACCCACTAGGCAATTTTACTGGCGACAGGTGACGGGCAACTGGGAGAATCGGCTGACTCCTATGATTGCCTGTAAGTATACCATATTGAAATGTGCATGTTTGATATGAATCAGCACTGAAATCAGGCGATTTTACACCTATAATAAGCAGATTTTAACGCTGATGAGTCGGCTGACTTGGTCAAAGTCGCCCAGTGGGTAAGGGGCTCTAGGTCCTATACTCACTAGCTGATTTTCACCAAGTCGGCTGACCAATTGGCGCTAAAGTCAGCTGATTCTACCCCTAGATTTGGCTGAATTTGGGACCGATTCAGATCAAACATGCATATTTCAATATACTATATACTAGCAGGTGATTGTAAGAATAGGCAACGACCATGACAATTCTCCCAGAGCTCATCACCAATTGTCAGTAAAATTGCATCGTGGGTATGGCGCTTTCAGTCCTGTACCCACTAGGCGATTTTACCACCAACCAACAATTATCATCGCTCATGAATCACCAATTTTACTAGCAATTTGCGTACGTACCACTTGGGCATTCTGCTCTCTGCGGACTGTTGCCCATGAAATTGCCCATGGAATCGGTGGTAAAATGTCAAATTTGCTTGAGTTTACTGCCGACCTTATCACCGATCGCAAGTCGCCAGTTGTTGGTTGTCATTTAACTTGCCTAAGGGGTATGGCACTTTAAGCCCTATACCCAATAGTTGATTTTCACCAAGTCGGCTGATTGTGGATAAACTTGGCCGAGTATGGTCAAACAATCGGCCGATTTTAGCACCTATTCAGATTAAGCATGCACATTTCAGTTGCAGTACACTGACAGGCAATCAAAAGACGATTTTAGCTGCGATTCCTTGGCCACCCGTGTAAAAATCGCCTTGTGAGTCTCGGGCATAAAGGCTCTCTGATATATATACCCAGGGAGCGTGGGTGGCGGTAGTTAAGGGGTCGCCGACCCTCAGTCAGTGTTTGTGTATGGAGCGTATTAAAAGTAATCCCCTCCATCTTGTTTCTAATAGGACTCCTGACGGTTTTTTCGACTTTGCGAATTCGGGCACATATTAAAGGCACATTAGAGTTAGCTAGTGAGCGCCACTACATAAATTCACATGTTGTTTATCCTTAACTAAAAAGGCCTATATTAACCAGCAACATTTTCATGAGGAAATTCTATTCCATAAAGAAATACTTCCACATCTAATCCAAATGAAGAGCCACAGGATTCTTGGAAAAGAAGTGCAGTTTAGAATATCTAAGATAGTCATTTTGTTATTTTTAAATGAAATCTCGTAGGAGGCTTTTAAATCATATCAAGAGGGACTTTACAACAATTTCTTGATAATAGTTTAATCAGTCGCTCTCTAACATGACATGACACCCTACCCCATCCATGCATGACGACGTCACGTCACCTCTTCTGTGAACCACCCACTGCGCATGACGGAAGTAGTTGACAGGGTAGGCCGGGAAGAGTACACACTGACGGCCGCCATATTGAATCAGTAGGCGTTTTGGGCATGCGCAAACGACATGCGCGGAATCCCGGTCGCCGTATCCGGTGTCGCATGATCTCCCCATCTCCATGCAGATGTATTCATATTCGCACCATCAATCAACCGTGCATTGATTGCAAACACTCGGTTCCAATTCTCGTCTGCCTTTTCGCGCCATTTTCCTCAGAGGCTTTTATCTCGGAAACAAAAGGAACTTGACTGAAAATATTCCACTTAGCAATCACAGGCAGGTGTTTCCCTTGTGAAATATAAGCTTTTGTTTTATTACTTTGGGATAAATGTTAGTTTGATGAAGTAGAGTATCGTGTGTGGTGATCATGAGAGAAAAGTTAAAGTCCATAAATAGAGCTTTTCACAGGGGAGCTGTGCGCCGGTTGACATCCTGAAACCTGATTCTTTTTAAAGATGAAAGGCTGAAACGTTTTGGACTGATTGGGTATCAGGTGACGGCCATTCAGGACGGTCGTTTCTAGATGGTGTTTGCAGAAGGAAGGCTTCCGAGAAGGATAATGCATTGGATCCACTTATTTTGCTGTTTAATGATATTTTTCGTTCTCATTTCACTTGTTTGAATATAATTGTGCAATCCCACTCAGAACTTCAACCATCGTAAAACCTAACAGTTTGGAACGATTTGCTAGCTTTAATGGCCCTCGCATCAATGAAAGTGTATTTGTATTTTGTAAAAATGATTTTATTTTCACCGAAAATAGACCAATGTTATCAAGGTTATCAAGGCACATCTAGTTTCTAATAATATATTAGATTGATAAATCAGTCGGGTGCAAAAGGGGCAATTGCTATAGGGGAGAAAATGTTGACATCTTAAAATCGGAAGATCTGTGTAAAATAGAAAACAAATTGTGTCTTTATTTTTCATTTTTATAAGGGGGGTCAGGGTTTGCCCCCCCCCCCCCAGAGCAGTGACCATTTTTCCATTGGTTACTTTAGACAGGAAATAACAAACTCTTCCAGGCAGACGACTTTTCAACCATTGTTGTTGGTGGTCCCGGGAGGGCGGGAAACCTCCCATCTCACTTCGCTGGTACCTGCAGTAACGCACGTGGTCAGTCTGTGACATTTCCACTCGCCGGGCAACAGCGGAAATAGGTCGACAAAAGGCGCTGGTCGTTAATTAAGGGCGGGATAATTAGCGACCACCGCCATATTTTTTTCAAAACGATTTTATTTGTACTTCCATTTTGAGAGCTGCTGGGTCGTTTGTTCTGGTGAAATGTCAAGCTAACTCTCTCAGGCTGTAACCACGAGGGGCGGGAAGTAGATACCAGTCGCCGGAGGCAGTGTGGATATGGTTCATTTAATGTCGTCTGCTTATTTTAGATTCTCGGTTGATTCAGTTATGTGTGTTGGCAATGCACCAGAACGCCCGTCTATTTTGTCGGCTGGCTTGCATATTGATGGCAATAGAATTAACATTTAGAATAATGCATTTTGAAATGTTACTAAATAGTACATAATATATGAATGAGCCCATTTAGATACCGTATGTTTCTCTGTCAACTGCCTTAAGTTAAAGTGTTATCGATAGGAGCCAAATGCAGTATGCATTACTTGTATTCCACTTCCTGGTTATACGTATTTAGCTATCAAGTTTACTACATACAGTTTTGTCTACTAACTACATGCAGATGCTGGTGATAGCAGAATGGGTTCAGTGAATTTTATCGATTAAGAATATGTATATACATACTTATGTATATAATGAACTTGCCTTATTACTGGCAACTGTTACACAAAACGTAAAGTGAAAAAAACATTTTAGTCTTGACATACATGTAAACAGTCACATTGACTGCCAGCATACGTCCTTATCAGGTCCACCGCCTACGTCCGTATTCAATATTCAGAGTATAGAGTGATATAATATTATGTTTATTCAGTATCAGAGTATATACACAGAACTAACCGAGGGGGCACGAAGCAATAATTATTTCCCCGAGTCGGAGTGCATTTGATGCGTCGAGGGCTTTAGCCCGAGACGCATCAAATGCACGGAGACGAGGGGAAATAATTGTTGCTGAGTGCGCCCGAGGTTAGTTCTTGTTTTATTATATATCAAATACCCAAAGATGTTGAAGATATGTGAAGAAATAACACGACAACTGTTTATTTACCTTGTCCGATCGTGGGCCGCGCCATTTTGCCGGATGCGTAGAATGCACCTCCTCGGAGGAGAGTTCTAGCCTCGCACTGCCACGCCGTCTGGCGTTTCATGGACGAAATAATTCAAAATGGCGGAGATTCAACGCTTTCGGACACTTTTGACGGTAATTAAATCGATTTGACGTTGTTTTCTGCTCAAATAAGACAAATTTGGCGCAGTTTGAGGCTTGTTTACGTAGTTTCCACGCCGGCAAGCATCGTTATTGCCCCGCAGGGACTTGGGAGGGCAATAATTTTTGATTATGCCACAGTGTGGCATAACGCCATCAGTTATTCCACCTTTGCTCGCGGGTGAGTACAATGCTGAAGGAATAGGCGCTACGAACTTGGTATATAATAAAGAGTGATATAGATCTATGTATATGTATTTAGTGTCAGAGTATAGAGTGATGTATGTATTCAGTATCAGAATATAGAGTGATATATGTGTATTAGGTATCAGAGTATAGTGATGTATGAGCAGCTCACTAAGACGTTAACTCACCCTGACCTGATTGGGCGAGCAACTAAAAACTCACGTCACAGGACCCACACAAAATATATAACAAAAACATAGCAAGATAGCACAGGAATCTTTACCAAAACAGCTCTAAGGGAAAAAGGGGATGGGGTGAAAAGAAGGGACGAGATGACAGGCACATAGTGGGTTTTTATGTCAGACAGGTGCGTAGTTGGGAGAGGGTGGGGGCTGTATACATGTTGTCAGAAATATTCTAGTAAATCTATAGTATGTCCCCATAACGTTTACCCTTGGCAGTTTAAGTACATTTATTTCTAAACATAGGCTACAGTAATTCACAACAGCCCCGTTTTAGCGTATGGGGAATGCATCTTTTAGAGCTGAACTTGGAGCAAATGTCAGGAATAATTTCAAAACTCAAACTATTTGAACATTTTGGGTAGTTTTATCTTTGTCTTAAGCCTTGGCTAAAGTATTTCATAACAGCCTTGTCCAGTATATATATGAGGAATAGAGCCTGTTACAGCTGACCTTGGAGTAAATTGCGAAAATCAAATTAGTTGAACATGCTGGGACTTTTTTCTTCCTCATATATGTGACCAAGGCCGCAATTTTGTAGTAGATAAAGTTATGATACCTTCATTAATCTAAAGTAGAAACAAGTTCGATATACTAAAATCTCATTTACCTGTATATTATGAAAGAACTATAAAGTATTAAGTTTCCTCATAGCTATACAATTACTTATCTTTTTGTAAATACAACAACCTGTTTCCCAATATCTTAAGTAAAGCCCATATTCCTCATACAGATTTTGCTACCGATTTTAAAAATCGGCAGTAGAAATAAAGTCTACAAATCACTTCGTCTGAGCTGCTATATATAGATGTGTTATACATCAATAGAAAGGTCTTACAATTTTCTTTTGAAAGGTGTATAGGATGTAAGGTCTTAAGTCATATTCTAAGCGGAAATTATAGAAATACTAAGTCGGCAGCATCAAAATCGGTATGTGGAATACAGCCTTTACTCAGTGACTAGAAGGGTCCAACGTTGTAAGTACAAACTCTAGTCAGGATGACATTGAGGAGTAACAAGTCAAGTCACATTTCACAGTGTATAAATTGGCTCTCATGTTAGCCCTTGGCCCATGAGGAGGTCAGGGGACGTTTTGGGACTGGGTGGGGTTGAGGGGAGGTGAGCAGCTCAGAGGGAGTGATTTGTGGACTTAGGAGCAGCTCACTAAAGAAATCATAGTACACGAGCACTCAGATCTCAGATACATTCATGCTCCTACCTGAATGGAGATATAAAGAAGTATTGTATTGTTTACATTCGGAGTATTACATTGTATACATTAGGATAGGCCTAAACATGTTTCAAGTATATTGGGATTTGTTCCATTAGAACATGAGCAACAGCAACATCAACAAAGTAACAAGGCAATAAGTACAAAAAAATCGCTTAGAAGTGGCATAATTCAATATAATATCATACATTGTAAATGTTGCTGTGATCTCTCTTGTAAATGAATTACAACTTTGATTTTAACTATAATTTGTAGACAGGCCATAAAATGCAGGTCATACAGATTGATATTGAATTATAAATATATCTGTAAAAAATAGACTGCAGGAACTTAAGTCAGAGAACTGCGTCGTGATGTTGTTTTAATAGGTTTCATCAAGCTTCATGGAGTGCTCACCAGTTGCCTGAGCTGTAACATGGTCTCACTCTCCCAGCCTTTTTTCCTCGGAGGATTTCCTAGAAAACTACAAGCTTAAAATTGACAATGATCTCCAAAACAAGCAAATCCCAGGAAGCATAACAGGAACTCACATTTCCATTAAGATCCAATTACTTTCTATAATATGAATGCAATTTTAGTTCAAATAAGTCTTATAATACCTGTTAAATATAAATAAACTATAGATCTGGGCAGCGAGAAACAGCTCATTTTGTGTTCCTTTTATTGTGATATAGCAAGAGTTCTAGCTAGATATTATAAAAGTTATTTTATATGAAGTGTTGTACATTAACAGGAAACATATTATCTTTACACTTTAAATGTGCCATCAGAGTTGCATTTTGGTGAATTTTTGAGGACATAGGAAGAGATGAACTAACAGGAGGTGACAGAAAATGTTTTAGTTTTTAAGTTGTTTCTTGTGTCCCAGATCTATAGTGTTAAAGTAATTACACGTGTCCAATGTATACAATCCCTTGGAGGATTTTCTATAGTTCACCTGGTGCCTGGAGGTTCTGGTGGGTCTGAACTGGCCTCCAGGCGGAGTCTTCAGACCCTGGAGGCAGCAGTAGTAGAAGTTTTTGTGAGTTAACAAAACACAACCTGTGGTATCATAACTTACACTGGAAGACTCTAGAGTGCTATGCTGGTGCTGACTGGAATAAAAAGTCAGTGCACATTTCCCAAATATTTTGCATTGGTTGTGAGTATTAAAAAGATACTGCCCTACCATGGCCACTTTGTAGCTGAAATGTTTGTATGTAGGTCTTATGTAATGTAGAGTAGGATTTGAGGATGAGCACTAAAACAACCACTTCTTCTGTATGTAAAAACTATTCTGGTGGTAGTACTCTACCTCCAATGCAATTTGTGGATTAGGAGTTATAACCATGTCCTAACCTCTCCCCCAGCCAAAAAGCTAAAGAGAAAATAAAAGCACAAGTGGAGAAAAAAGAAAGTGTTTCCTAAAAGTGTTTCATATTAATCATACCCAACAAGAAGAGCACGAAATAAACAGACATAAAAGAATACTTTTTATAAAGTGAGATCTTGTGCTTGATACATCATTTTGCTATAACCAATTTAACACAATTAAAGATATTATCTATAAAATGTTGTCATTGCCTCAAATGCTTTTTTCCCAGGCTTCCTCATCATACAAACCTTTTAGATTCTTTTTTACAAATAAATCTCTAATATTAGACTATAGCACAATCATAAAGCAAACACTACTCCCAAAACCCATCAAAACATAATGACGAAGACCTAGCAATTCGGACACCCTGGCTTTTCTCATCTCCTGTTTATTGCCTAAGCTGGGATGGTAAATCTTACGGTGGAAGCAGTGAAGCGTGAAGAGAGGGAAATTGGGTTGTCTCATGGACCATGAAGATAAGGCAGTTCGACACGTCTAAGATGTGATAGGTCCATTTACGATCAACATAAGTGAGGTTTTATTCAGGCTAAGTAGCTTGTCATCCCAATTATCCCCACCTAAATGACTCTATTAGATATATATCAGGATTAAAAGCCCTGTCGTCTTTTTCCAGTCAGTAAAATTGCCCTATGTTTGGTCCTTAAACTAGGAAAATACAATGAATTTTAAGACTGTTACAGTTCTATCACGAGGTCAGCATAGGTTTGTGTATAATAATTATACTGGATATTTCTCCCTCTAGGATATGAGCTCGAGGTAACATTTTTTTAGAGTTGAAATAATTGCACAAAACGTATTTGGTCCTTAAACTAGGGAATCAGAGGGCATTTTCAAGAATCTTGTCATAATTTAATTATCATGCCAGCAGAGATCTTGTACATAATGCATTCTCCATTCCTTGAAATATGACAAATAGACATGTCTATCTTGTTTAGAAATTGTTCTTGTCTAGAAATGTTGACAGTATCGATTATGGTCTCATGGGCATTGAAGACTTAGCCCAGTGGTAGAGTACTAGTCAACTAGGCCTATTCCAAAGGTACAGTCTCCCAGTGGCAACAACTGGGTTATCAAAGGCTCCTATGAGGGCCACCGGCTGTTGTGTGTAGGGTCCTGCCTATGGGACCCTGCACATTAAAGAACACCTGCCTTGGTAAATGTCTAGGGGTACAGTTTCTACCTTCTCATAGATTCGATCATCCAAGACAACATTGTTCTCGCCATGATATGACCAACGATTTTTATACAGCATTAAAACACCAATAACCAACCAAAGGTCCTGGTTCTGATTTCTCACCTTTTTAGCACCAGGGTCATCTTATGCCTGGAGTGGTCCACAACCCACCAAATGTAGTGGAATAAGAACAGCAGGGAACCCTGGTAATACTGTTTTCTTGTCTCAGCAATAGTTGACAGCGCACTAAGGACAATGTGGAAGACCAAATAATTAGATGAACTTTTAATGCCTGGTAAAAACGAAAACAGTGTACTAAGCCTTGACAATGTTGAAAATCAACATCTTAGCTGAACAGTAAGTGCCTGGTAAAAACATTGACAGTATATTAACCTGGGACTGTGTGGAAAGAACAACTAATTAGCTGAACATTAGGTGTAAAACAAAAGCAGTATACCAACTGAGGACAATGTGGAAGAACAACATATTAACTGAATATCAAGTGCCTGGTAAAAACAATTACATAACGTTAACCCAGGACAATGTGTTAGAACGACGTCTTAACTGAACATTACGAGCCTGGTAAAAATAAAATAATGTATGCTAACCCAGGACAACGTGGAAAGACAACATATTAACTGAATATTACTGATTAAGTGCCTGGTAAAAACAACAATGAGTGTCATTTCTTTCTGACCTATATTATGCGTTCTTTTTTTTGTGTTTATTTATCAACTTCACGTACAACCATTCATGTTCTTTGTCTACATTATCAATAACATCCGTCAGTAAGTGACAGACGGATGCAGGTGCACGGATTGTAGGTCATTATCTCAGTATGGTCATGGCTACTTATTGATTGATTAGCTACTGACAAGGCCATCCTAAGAATAGTAGCCATGGTTACCTTTCAGCTCAACAGTTGTCAAAACATCTATAGGATCTGAAGGATACACAGTATACCCTCATCTTTACTGGTACTGTTGTATGGGCAATTCAACTTTTTATGTAGTAGTACATTAGCTTTGGAGCTTGATATTAATGTCTGTAATGGTTTGCTATCTTAAAATGAGATCGATCATGCATGTTTTCATCAGGATTTTTTATGGACATTGGTGTAATTTCCAATTTAAAGTCATAGTATTGCATTACATTCTCCTGTTCTATTTAGCTCATTCTTGACCTTGTTGAGTTTCTAACTAAATATACTTATATATATAATTATATATATAGTAAATCTGATGGTACTTAACGTGTAGGCTGTATGATAAAACACCATTGATTGGAAAAACAGATTATCTATTGTGGGCAGAAGAATATGTAGCAGTAGGACCTAAACAAGAGTCTTTTCCATGCCTGCCCATCCTTCACCCCCACCCACCCATCCCCACACCCCTGCCCATCCTAACCATAGCTCCCTCCCCTACAACACATTAATACAGTGGTGATATTAGGCCCCCTACCCACTAGGTGATTTTGACTTACGTTGACTGATTCACTGGTGCTAAAATCGGCTGACTCTAATAGAAGAGTCGGCCGATTTTAGCACCAACTCATATCAAACATACACATTTCAATAAACCATACTAACTGGTGATCCTAAGAGTTGGCTGATTCTAGCCAGTCACCAGTTGCCGGTCGCAAGTAAAATCGCTTAGTGGGTATGGGGCTTTAAGCTACTGAATCTACCACCAAATCCACCATCCCTACCACCTCCAATACTACTACTATTACCCCTCCTCCAGGGCTGCACCAACCATCCAGCCAGCCAACCAGCCACCACCCTGTCGTCCTGGATTATCCCTGCTCCAGGGTGGCTGGCTGCAGCTCAGTGTTAATCCCATGTAGTTGGAACCTGGAGGAGTGTATACATACCTGGTGATATTGGCCTGGAGGATGTATAGGTATATAGCCTACTGGATGGAGTGATCATACATATAGGATCAAAGATTGGAGAGTGTGGATGGCAGTAGTGACTTACTACTACCAGGGGGAGGTAGGGAAAACTCTGGAGGAATAGAGAGGGGAACAACTCTGTATACAATTATATCATATACCTGGATTTATTGACCTGGTGGAGGGAGAGGTATAGCCTCCTGGATGGAGTGATCATACATAAGGTATCAAAGATTAGAGAGTGTTGATGGCAGTAGTGTGTGGTCATTATATCAGGAGGAGGCAGGGAAACACCATGGAGGAATAGAAAGGGTAACAGCTTAGCGTATGTAATTTTGTCATGAACCTGGAGTCATCGACCTCGGAGGAGATATAGAGGTATAGCCTCCTGGATGGAGTGATCATACATAAGGGATCAAAGATTGGAGAGTGTGGATGGCAGTAGTAACTTACTACTATCAGGAGGAGGGCAGGGAAACACTGGAGGAATAGAGAGGGAAACTAGAACCCAGGAAGGTGTTTGGGAAACAGCGGGGCGGAGCGCCCGCCAAAACGGCAGCAGCAGGATTCCTCGCTGGAGGAAGCCAGGAGGGGGACGGTAGAGGAGGAGGAGCAGGAGGCAGTGGAGAGGGGGTAGAACCGCAGGGGCTGGTCTGGTGGAGGGAGAAACAGACCCAGCCATAGAGAGAGCAGCTCATTTAAGGGAGAACAGGAACACAGGAGCTGCTCAGATTTGCATTGCCTTTATGGTTTACCCACCCACCCACGATCCGCCCACCCCTGGGCCTTGACCGTGGAGGAGAATTATGCTGGTGATAGAGTGGGAGGATAACTAGGAGGAGGGAGTCAGTAAGGTGCTGACCATCACCATTATAAACAGCTCCCCCTCCTCCAGGGTGGGTTGGCGGATTGTCAGGAGGAAAAGAGCAGCTCATAGGCCGGAGGCGTTGCCTTGGTTACCTCCTATTGTATGAATTACACCTGCTCATCTCCGGCGCCACCACCACAACCACTAACACCATCACTACTACCCTACCACCACCCACCACCACCCCACCACCACCACCACCACCGGCTCGGACCCACCCGCCTTAACTGTGGTGACTAGCCCGGAGGCCTATTCGGACGTACTACTTACTCCAGGGCGTTAAACCAGGATTAACTCACGCATTAAGGAACGAGCAGCTCCCAGGAGTAGCTCGCATTTACTCATTGACTGCCTTAGGATTAATTCCTCCGACCTGGTGACATAATTGTAAATGTAGGACCCGCCCTGTGCTTGTCATTGAGGAATGGTATCTGAATTGCGTGCCTGAAACGTACGGAGCAGGGTCCTACGACTCATACTACCAGGAAAGCTAACATTGATAGAGGGACATGTTTCTACAAAGGTGTTACTAGGCGTCTATCTTAATTCCTTCATATACAATATTGGAGTATAACACTGATATTACGACTAGTGTTGTGATTTTACATTTGAAGCCAGCGGTCAAACTATCTTACTAGTTTCTATTCACCAACCTACACTGAATCAACTACTAGTTGACCTCTACAGCTCCGACTTCTAGAAGCCAGGAAATACAACCGCCTACCCCCCGCCCACGACTGCTATGGTGATTCTTACGTGTCATTCTTATCTGGATTACTTGTCATTAGTGTCACTGTCTCCACCGGAAACTAGCGGTGTGCGAGAGGGTCCTCGAGAAACCACGAGAGAGTCCGAGATTTCGGTCCTGATTGCCAAATATCCAACAGCTAGCGTTGATTTACATAGCAAATACAAGTTGATTACTTTTGATGTACTTTTGTTTGTACCATATGAAAATAAGTGACATTCTGTTGCATCATTGCATCATCTTCCATCATTTTATTTTAATTATATCAGCAAAATGACTCTTAACTATCTGACTCAAATGGAGAATTATTTAAGCCTTTCATAAATCATTTCAGCTTAGACCATAGAGATACATAAGGTATATGTCGTTATCTTAGACACAGGATATATGTCTAAGCCATAAATGCCATATGTTATGGAATGCCCATAAAGATACATGTCTAGGTATTCACATCACCATAACCACTGACTCTTTATATAATTTGCCAACAAAAGGGAGAAAATAACCCAATAGGAGCCCCTACCCCTCCTCCTCCTACGCCCACCCCACAGAGACACTACTCTCTCCTCCTGTCACTCCTCCTGTGCCATAATTGGGCAGGTCTCTTCTCCATGTCGGCCCATTTCCCGGAACGTTTCTCGGAACATTTCCCGGAACGTTTCCCGGAAGGCGCCTGACGTTGTCTACTCTACCTCCATGTCGTGTCTAACCCACTGTCTTTCCTCTTCCGACATGCAGGACCATTCGGATAACGAGCTGGACTTCGAGTTCACCACTCAGCAGCTGGATGGTGAGTACTGTTTTAATTTATTCTTTGAAGGGAGCCAAAACCAATATAATTGACAACATTTTCAAAACTCAGATAAGTATAGAAATATGTTTGATGAGTCTAGTAAAGGTCACTGGTATAGTATTAGCTGGGAAAACAAGTTCAAACCAAAGTGGATTTACACGAGAGATTGTAATATTTCCATTTGTATGTAAACAAACCCCATTTTTGCAGCTCCACATCAATTCAGTTGAGCAAAGAAAATGTGTTTTCAATTATTTTTTTTACCATATTTCATGGTTTAAATTTTAACATAGCCCTGAAATAGGCTCAAGGAATGGGTTTCCATGATTATTTGAGTCTGGAAAATTTTGCTGAATTTACTGGTTTTGGCTCCCTTTAACCCTGAATAAGTATTTATCTATTTACGTATGTTTGTATGTATGTTAAATGTTTATGTATGTATGTAAATATGTGTACGTGTGTGTGCATATGTGAGTGTATGTATAGGAAACGGACTCATTTTACGTGTAGTTATGTAGACCTGTATGCAATTCAGGGAATGCGAGATATGCTAGATATCATTGTAGGTAAAATATCAGGCATGATATTTGTATAGATTTATATTCAATAGATAGATAAGTGAGCATATGCATTATACACAATCATGAAGATCTCTTAATGACAAAAGTACTAGTAGAGACACGAGTAAGGGAGGGTGTTCCATACCGGTTATAGTTAATACATAACATAGGCCATTGGTCCCCTTCAAATAATGTTTTAAAAAAGAAATTGCATGTTGCCAACCTACATTAATTTTCACTGCTATAGCTTAATTCATTAAATCTCAGACATACAAAAAAGCTTTTTGGATTTTTAGAATCCTCTCTAATACCTCATAACTTACTAAAGCACCCAAGTGTTGTCCTATGTGTTTGAAAAAACACATTGAAATATCATGTACATGTACTTGATATCGATTGTACACAAATGAAGTAAAGTTAATGTCAATTAAATCATATAGCGTAATGCATAAATGTTGAGCTCCATCGGCTAAAGTAGAGAATAGAAATGTCTGGAGGGACATTTTATGTCCTCACGATTATATATGTATATCCATAATCCAGTTATATTACCCGCATTAAGATAATTAGTTTAGTCACGCCTGGCATTGTCTACTGTTTCGAGTCCTGCCATATTTATTGCTTTTCAATAAAAACAAGAAAAACTGCCGTAAAACCCCTATATAAGCCGCACCTATGACTCTCAAGATGTTGGAGCTTCAATTTTCCTAGTTTACCCTCATATAGGTCACTGTTTCTATTAAGAGTCTTTACGGTATTTTAAATCAAATCACCCACCATGAGTCAGTCCAAACTCTATTATGAATTTGTTCTAAAAATAGATTCCTAACAATAGCGGATATGGTTTATTAGTTTACTCAGAAATGCGATTCATACTTTTGAATTGGTTTTGCGTCGGAGATCTAGATAATACATGACAGTCATGGGCCTACTTATGGTTTCTAAAAATAGCCTCTTATCTGGTAAATATGTAGAGTTAAAGTCAGGAACACATTTTCATAAAATTAATCATGATACAATTTTATCATAGACCTTTTTATTTCTTGCTGCGGGTAAGCTGTATGTGTGATGATTCAATCTTTTGACTTATTCTCCCATGGGAACACTGAAAGAGAATCTTTGACGTCAAAGCCAGAGGTCTTTATATTGAATAGAATAGGAACATTATCATTTCAATATATATTCCTAGCAAATAAAAAGAAACATATAATATTATACTGACAATATAAAAAACATTGATATAAAACCATTATACTGACAATACATTATATCAAGTAACAAGAGAGGACATACAGTCAGAAGAAGTAAGATTCATCACTATATTAAAGAATATGAGAACGAGGTAATCTATTTATAAATGTCGTGATGGTCGATCTAGTCGCCCCCGTTGTCTAGTCTGTCTAGCACGGAATGAATGTTATAAATACACAGGACAACTGAGACCTTCGCCCCCTCACTTCTGGCGTGGGTTCCTTTGAATCTGTCAGGTCCTTTGTATTGTTGCTATTCACCTGATTAAAGCTTATATTCCACATGTCAAGTTTGCTGCCTAGTTTTGGAATCGAAAATCAAAGTCGGCATGTGAAATAAAATTATATAGACATGCTATAACTATTAGAGAGGTCTTGTAATTCTCTTTCAGGTGTAATGAATTATAGTTTATATGCAATATTGATATTTTGGAAAAAAAATACAAAATCGTCACAGTGGAATACAGGCTGAAATGGAGAGGTCATTGCAGACAACATACCTTTTGGCATATTTGAAGGACAAATATATTCTAAACATTGGAAAGCAATAATAAGGCTTCTATTCTATTTTGGTCATTATAAATTATCACGGACAGGAATGGGGGTACATAGTGGAAAAGGTTATATTCTTAATGCTAATTAACGCTTGCTATTTTCATGCATTAAAATTGTACCTTGTCACTTTTTTCGAATTAGGCCTAACTCTCACATGTTATTCATCACGCCCTCATGGCTTTAAAAAAAGAAATCAATTTTGGACTGTCAATCATACGAACAAAAGCTCTGATCAATTTAGCCTGTCGGTCATATGAACAAAAGCACTGGTTAATTTGGCCTGTCAGTCATACTAAAGCCATGGTTAATTTGTCCTGTCAGCTATACAAAAGTCCTGCTATATTTGGCCTGTCAGTTATACATACAAAAGCCCCGGATCTGTCAGTGTCATATACCTGCTATATATACCATAAACAATGCCCTAGGATTAGATGGATGGGGAAGTACCTACTACTATTTAAACAACTAAGTTTAAATTTCAAATGGTGTAACAATAGTAGGTACTTTCCCATCTTGTGGCATTGTTTACAACGTCATGTATAATATAAGCCGATCAATTAGCCATACTTCATACAGAATACCATTACATGACATGTGACTTTTTTATTACATGTATTTATTGTATACATATAAGTATTGTGAACATATGAGTTACATTTTTCCCTTTTGTAATGGACTGAAAAACAGAGGCAACTCTGATGTTTATTACTTAATAAAATATAATTATGCACAAAAAAAGTATACATGTAATAACGAAGTTAATATCGATTTTAGATCATCGGACTTTTAGTGACATACAGCTACACACAACTAAAATGTACCCAATTATCCAATACACTTCACCAATAATAATGTAATATTTTGTATGAACACCTATCAGAATATAATTATATTTCTAGAGTGGGGAGTAATGTAACTGTTCTTTTACCATGATTATGGAATTTATGACACTAAAATATTTAGTGTCATAACTGTCTATTTAAGTCATTTTAATATATCTTAAATTTGTAAAGTCTATGTAATATTGGGGGCTTCAATGAATATTCTAAATTTATTTATTCCCAAACTAATCACCTATTACTTATCATTCTAAGTCACTCTATATATCTCCCATCACAAACACCATCAGTAAATAAATATCACGAGGGCTTAAACCATCAACATCCATGAGAAAAACCAAGCCTTTCCCTTATCAATATAGAATTCCACACCCACTCCAAGCCCTGTGCAGTAAGATCTCAGAGGCTGGTCCCACCCCTATGATGAATGCCTCAGAGTCCCTGCAGCCATTCTTCATGCTTATCTTTAAAAGCCAACGATGGATAGCTGTCTGCCTCCAACATTCAAGGAGATTGGAAGTATTCTCCATGTCATTAAATCTGACAGCAATTGATTTTATGCTCATAGTAAGATTGAAATGAGCTGCACTATGTTTTTCTGATACATAGTTTTTGTTTCATATCGGATACAATATTTTATTGAAAGGTGTTTGCTTTCAGTTACTTAGTACTTTTTTTGATATATATATATATATATATATATATATTTATATTTTCACATTAATATCTGATACAATATGTACTTGAAATGCGCTTTCAGTTTCTCTTTCTATAACAGATATATCCGATATATGAGATTTTGTTATTAACAAGACACTCAGATGAAAAGTGTAACCAAGACTTTGGTTTCTATTACTCAAATACTGTTTATAAAGCGTGCATCGTTACCTCTTACTCTATTAGGACGACTCGTAATGTATCTCTAATGTGTTTAGTTTGGATATATTTATATTATATCCTTCTACATACATCAAGTTGAACAATTGAGCAACTGTTTCCACAATTACTGGGCCATATTTGAATAATAGCAAGTCAACAAATCCTTATAACAATGGTAACCGTTTGGGGTGGTCACCAAAATGGTTAAGTCACTCACTGCTCCAGAAATCAACATTTTGCTAGGTCTCACAACACTAAATTCCATAAAATTGTCTTTAAATTCCATTAAATTAAACTTACATTTGTAGGGGAAGTCAACATAAACAACACTAGACCAGGACTGGCATACTAATCCCAAGCTATGAATATACTAGTAGCAATATTAATAAATAATAAAACTGTTAAATAATATGGACAGTACCATTATAAGATCCATAGTGGCTGATTAAAAACAAAGTGGCTGGGTAATAGGCTTGGTGTAACCGGGGGCAGCAGCTAAAACAAAGTGGCTGGGTAATAGGCTTGGTGTAGCCGGTGGCGGCAGCTAAAAGCATGACAGAAAGAGAGCCATTATTGAGTCTGCCAATTGTAAGAAAGTGATTGGTTTGAATTCAGGGGCAGAGTAAAATGGGGCACTGGCCATTATTAACTGGAGGGAGTAATGATAGTAGACTTGCCAGCTACCCTTAGACTATTAAATTATGCTTATCTGCCCCTGTTTCATTGACTTTAATATTACAGTCTCATGTAGAATCTGAAGGCTAATATTGCTGCTGCTGCTAATATAGATGCTCAATAGAGATTCATTGCACAGAATGGATAATTTATGATATCTATGATTGTTTTATTTATTATTTCTCCCAACTGACTATGCCTCAAACGAGAATATAGCAACTAGGCCCTGTTTCTAGAATGTCATCAATAACAGTTGTGATGGGTATATAAACGAGAAGTGTCTCGTTGATTTTAATAAGCCTGGTGGTGAAAAAATGCTGGTATCAATAAAAATGCTTTGATTGATTGAAATCAGTGGCAGCGTAAAATAGAACAGTGGCCCTTCCACACACATCCACTTGTGGGAGTATATACATGATAGGTCATTCAGCCCACGTCTATAAAACATACTTAGTAGGAACAGCCATAGTATCAAATAGGACCTTCAGTTTTTACTATTCCTGACTCCTACTCAAACTGATACACTTTGCTTTATTTGATAGAAAGGTATTGTGTAAATGTCAAGACTGGAGAATAAGAGGGGCAATATTTCTCAGTTGTCAGTTTCAATTTCCAGAGTCTCCCTATTCATTGCTACAAAATTAATGTCTTCATAGAAAATACTTAAATTGATAGAGTAAGTACAAAGAGTGGATGAGGGAAGTGAAGCTTGGAGTAAGATTTTCAATTGTTTAATTTGCTAAGATTCTAAACATGGAGCGAGCAAAAGGTTGATTCTATAAACGTAAGTTTTTAAAAGATTTAGATTCACTATTCAGTGAAGATAAACACAAACTAATCCTACTTTTAGCATGTAATTGTTGAGAAATTAAAAGTGTTATGGTACATCTATGCCAACCTTCATCACTGTGGCGGCATGTTTCATTGTAATGAAATGAAGAGCAGAGCTATAGGCCCTACCATAGGACGCTCAACCTATGAAGGTCTAACAGGTGTGTAATTGGTCATTTGATTTTAATTTAGTGTGTGCTAAATCATTGTCATAAGTGGTGATAGTGGTCTACGTCAGTGACACTATTATAAGAAGACCCGTGGGGGGGGGGGGGGGGGGTCTAAGGGTGGCCGTACACCCGAGAGGGGTTCGTCTCGACCCCAGGGTGAAGCCTTAGGGTCGTACTATCCCCGTGGGTTGTACTATCCCCATGGATCATACAGCCACCCAAGAACAATCCCAAAGGGATACCTATATAACATCACCCAAGCAAAATAAAAAATGTTTAAATCTGTGAATGCAAGGAGCAGTATGCATAGCCTGTCAATACGCACTGACCCTTGTTTGCACCACTTGTTGGCTGTGCGAATGATAAAATCCTCATCCCACCTCAAGTTCCAATACTGATGATGTTTAAATTCTCTGATTGTAACTGCCATATCTTACTACTTCTTGAGAGATAATCCCAACAGTTTTGTCTTGTTAATTCAATCTAAGACAAAAGACGCGAGGCCACATGATTATCTCCTATAATGACAAGTGCCAACTGTCATATTCGTCAGACATATAATCATATGGTCCAGCATGAGTTTCCCAGATATAATAAAATTACAATCTTCATTTCTGGAATATATAACTCTGATTTGGAATGTTATCCTGATGAAGACTGTCAAAAGTTGAAACATGTCGATCATCCGAAGATTTATTCATATGGCTCTGAAAAAATACCAACATTGTCCATCAACACTGTTGTGGAGTTTAGTGTATTTTCAACTTTTTTAAATTCTCATTTCTCTAACAGCAATGATCTTATACCTAGGAAATTCTTTCCATAAAAGTAATCAGTTATGCAATTAATGTACCATATATCAAGTAATTTGGGACAAAAGCATCAACATTTGTATACTAAAAACGACTTCATGACGTAACAATTTCTTACCAAAAGAAAAATAATCCATCCCTCTCCGGATTCCTTAAGAACAAATCAAATCCTGTCATTGTATATTCCACCCACAGCCATATGCTCCATTTATATGCCACAAGGGGATGTTTAGGTAGAACAGCTAACAAGGTGAAGGGAACCAGGGCTTGCCTGTAGAATACATATTGGGTTACCAACCCACACTGAGTGTCCTACGGTGGGCTGTAAAACCAACCATTCTGAGACTTCTGTCAGAGGGGATATATAGTATTAATAGAATACCCACAAGGTTATACAGGGGAAGTGATACCAGTCGCGATCTTTCTTTACTTAAAGTACAATGAAAGTTCTCCAGTAATGGTTGTTCTATATATATCTTTTCCCAATATTGCAGGAAATTGATTTTGTTAACAGAATCCTGATCCAAGAATACTTATAAACACAATAAATATGGCTATCTCGTATCTATTCTGAACGTCTTAGATAGTTAACGTGTGATTCTAGCTACTTGGAAAACAGTAACTAAACAGTGTTAATATAATATGCTGTCCTAATGACACCTAGCTCCCTCACCATTGGGATCCAGTGTGGGAGTTTCCACTGGGATCATGTTGTTGGGCTCCCTAAGAAGACTTGTCTTCAATACCCCCTGCTGATCGCAAAAGGCGACAATAGGGATTTAGGGAGACATATTATCTATGGCCTCAAAGGTTTTCACCTTATACCATATATGTCCTCTACCTCTGATTTCAAATCTAGTATGATCCCTTTTTCATGGCACCTAAACTAGTATCAGGGTTCGATTCCCTGCTGCAAAACATCATTATTCACTTCCAAAGGTAGAGAGCAAACCTACATTCAGGGTCCAATTCCCTGCTTTGTGACCCTGTCATTCATCTTTTAAATCTTTTAACATTTCAATGTTCAACTGTTCTCACCGTTAATATGCCTATAGCTGTTGGCATGGTGTCAGTGGCGGATCCAGAGGGGAGGGGGGGGGGGGCATGGGTGTGCGCGCCCCTCCCTTTTGTTTAAAAAAAATTGCATTTTTTTAAATGTGAAACTCAACCAAAAAGTAATTTAGGATTGTTTTTTCCAATAGCACGTCCCCCCCCCTTTCAAAATCCAGGATCCCCCTGTGGCGTATGAACAACCATTACTCACTTACAGGTACCCACTATTTGGGATGTCCTACAAGCAGGGATGATGTGAAGGGTATCTGTGACAGCTAAGTCCTATTAGTGCGGACCTGACAGGGACGTGGGTACATGATCCCGTTACCCTGGAGGAGGGAAGGCTTATTATGACAGGCCTGTGTAAGAGGGTAGGCGATGAGTAGTATAGGACGTGGAGGTTTGGGGCGGGCAAACTCACTATTGTCTAACACACATGTACACAAATACACGAACACACACATACACAAGTAAATCTGTCTATCTATCTATCTTTCTATCTATCTTTCTATAATATATATATATATATATATATATATAGATTATATTATATATATATTTATGTGAATATCCGTTACAATAAGGACTTGTAAATGTGATTATGAGTTTGTAAGATATGTAACACTATTGGGTCGTGAAGAGGGAGAGTATAGGGTTGATGTATGATTTTATTTGTATATCTTCCATTTAGGATTCTGTAAAGTTCCTGTAAACTATTATTTTGTTTCGTTTCTCAAAACTAGCGCAGCCCATACGCTTTTAGACATATCTGTTAATAGGTAACATGATATATATAACTTTTATAGAGCCTATATATAACATGTTTATACATACATGTAACATGTATACACATTCATATTGATTTTACATATATAAATGCAGTTTCAGTTTTACAGCTATTGCGAGGAGCAGATATAGTATGTTGTAAACGGGATCATCCGTTACCCTGATTAATAGGTTTAAACCGTAATCCCCAATTGGAGGCTACTTTACTACCAGTAAGCCATGAGATGGAGGCCAAGTCTAAAGATTAGCAGCTGATTAATGGTCCCAACTAGGAGTATCCATACCCGGCCGGAAACTGTTGTGTATTTGAATGGTAGCAAGCTTGATGGGGTTTAAGGTTGCTATGCAGTCTATTTAGACCACGATGTACTTTCATATAAAAGGCCTAGAAATGGAGAAGAAGTTACCATTTTTTTCCACTACGTTTTGTTAGGCTTTTCTTGTAGTTTAGATGTTGCTCTTTCAGAATATCCAAAGTTCTTGCAAAAATATTTGCTCAACTGGGAGAAATGGCTGGTTACCATGGCAACCAATGCAAAAATCAGGCAATTATAAAATGAGCATTCTTTGGGTCATATCTCTCTTAATATTCAAGATGAAAGGCCCAAATAACATGTCAAATCGAAGCATTCCCTCTAATACCACACCCTCCCCCTAAATATTACCAACCCTCCCCCCTTTTACGAACTCCTTCCCTCTTAATATTACCAATCCTCCCCTCTATTACCAAACCCTTCCCTCTTAATATTACCACCCCATCCCCTCTATTACCACTCCCTCCCCCTAAATAGCACCGACCCCTTCCCTCTTTTACCACCCCCTCCCCTCTTTTACCACCCCCTCCCCTCTATTTACCAACTCCTTTCCTCTTAATATTACCAACCCCTCCCCTCTATTACCAACCCCCCCTCTATTACCACCCCCTCCCCTCTATTACCAACCCCTTCCCTCTTAATATTACCAACCCCTCCCCTCTATTACCACCCCCTTCCCCTAAATATCACCACCCCCTCCCCTCTATTATCATACGTCGGTGCGTGCATCCCGCCCCCTCATCTGAGTGTACTAAGGTTTTGGTATCTGTGAGTGTACCGCACGGCCTGGTAGAATACTCACCGGGCTGCTGGGACATTCTCCCTGAGGCACCCCCAAATCGCGCGCACTGCCCGAGAGCCGGGACAGAATGGTCTTGTTGCTATAGGTACGCACTGCCAATGTCAAGGACGCGCAGCGCACAGCGAACATTGCAGGTTGTTTTCCTGCTGACTTTTGCACTTTGTAACGGATTTTCATGATTCTTTTTTAAAATAATGACCAAATTATGAATTCAGTAAGTTTAATGTGCAGTAGATTCACAAAATTACACATGAATTGTCAATTCTGTGCAATTTACACCGGCCTGCAGCTGTACAAGCAGCACAGTGAGTATTTTTTCATCCTGCACGGAGCTGTGAAGCACAGTGTACTTTGAAACCAAGCTTATTTTGGCTTATTTTTGCAATTAAAGCAGTAAATTCGACATAATTATAATAAAAGGAAAACTACACTCGGATGGTGGGATAAGGCAGAATACTCACTGGTAGTAAAAAAATTGCCTGCACTCACCCTTCGGGCTCGTGCAGGCAATTTTTTTACTACCAGTGAGTATTCTGCCTTATCCCACATCCTCATGTAGTTTTCCTATATTACTACCTCCCCTCCTTCTAGATATAACTATGCCCTCCCCTCTATTACCAACCCTCCCCTCATTTACCAACCCCTTCCCTCTTAATATTACCACCTCCTACCCTCTATTTTACCACCCCCTTCCACTCCATATCCACCCCTCCCTTCTATTACCTCTATCCCCTCTATCACCAACCGCCTCCACTCCATATCCACCCCTCCCTTCTATTACCAACTCCCATTATACCCATCTCAATGCTGAAGCTGTTATCAGGCCTGCTGTATCATCAACCTGTCTCCAGTCCTCCAGTCACTCTGATTTAGGGCCCACAACTTATCAGCTTTGATTGCAAATCGGACGTAAAGGCTGCATTCCACTGCGCGATCTTTAGCTCAGGATGCGTAGAAATGATTACCATCTTTGACATAATAATTATAAGGCAAATATCATGAACTACTTGCAATCTTTTGCTTTATGTCATACAACGTAAGGTTGAATATGCCTGTATAGACTCACGATCTTAGGCATTCTAGAAATTTTGTGCACCAGAGATTGGTAGTCTTCCCAGTGAAAGTTACCAACATGTTGTTAAATATTGGGAGGTACTGCAGGCAATTTGCATATCTGAAATGAACACACTTGTGATGTTTTGATCTAAAACCTCGCAATCTTAAAACTGTATTCCACTAACTAATATTGACTACTAGAAATTTGTTAATTTCTGAGTTTCTGTCAGATATATTACATTACAAGAAGCCCTGTCATATTACATACCATTTGACAGATAATTCAAATTCCTTTCTTATGATTTCTGAAATTGTGAGTAAAATCGGATAGTGGAAATTGGCTCTTTGAGCAGTCTTATCTGTTTCCTGGTGTAACACAGGCTATACTGGAGCTCATAATATCACAGCTCTGGCGGGCGTCTGCCTGGAGAACTTTCCACCATGGAGGCAAACTCATTACATTCGTGGGACAATACTGGTCTATACACAGTCGGCGTAATGAGGGTTATGTCAATGGACAACGAGGGGGCTCGGGCAAATAATGCTCTGATTTAACGGGCTGAATCCTATGACGTCATCGGCCCTGGCATACTTATGTGGCTTTGAGGCTGTGACACAGGCTTTAGGCTATTTATAGAAACAGTAATTTAGCCATTCCAGACGATGGTAATGATCTAAAGGCCACTGTACAGTTACCAAAGGTCTGGGTCTATCCGACCATAATAATACATTAATACGTTGAATGGCAAATGTCTAGATTTTCCACATCGGTTCCATATGTAGCTCAGATACGTATAACATCTGCTATGTACAGCAACAAAAGCTAGGGGAACTCAAGTCTTTCCTATTATGTTCAAAGCTCATGACTGTTATGCCTTTAAATATATTACGGGTATAATTATATCATAATTATCCAGTCTGAGTATCTGTGCGCCTAGAATCCCAGTCTGAATGTGGTGCCCTATTTATTGCTTTTATTCTACATCACTTATAGTTACTATTATCTCTATTCAAATATGTGCCCATATTTACCTGATTTCTAGACGCCATCCCCACCATGGCCAAAAGTACGCGTTAGATTTATTCAGGGAATTCCGCATGTTTTAGAGAATTTTATCACCCGAACCCCTTGTTGCACACTTAAAGGGACGTTCTCGTCAGTACGACGGCCGTAATTAGCTACGTTGTAACCCCCTGAGGGCCGCGCCAAATTCGCGGCGTGACCAATGACGTTGCGTAATTACGTTCTGAAAGGGCAAAACACGTCGCCAGTAACGCTGTTGCTAAGCTAACGTCGGCGGACTTATCTCTGTGAACTCACGGACGAGAACGTCCCTTTAATAGGAGGCCCCTAAACATAGCATCTATAGGCATAGAATACATGCAGAGAGGCGGTTCAATTTATTTTTCTTATCCTCCCATTCCTCCTTGGTGCATTATGTACTTAATGGAAGGCTTCTAACACAGTAGCATCTTTAGGCATAGAATACATATAGAGAAATCACTCGACCATAATTAATATTCAAAAGCAAAGAAATTTCGAGGAAAATGAAGAAAGAGAATATTATCATGCAATTATGAGATTCATTCTAAAGACCGTTTCTGTTATAGAATAGCTGCCATCTGTTCTAATTCTAATGACAAACCACTGTTTGACATTCAGTACTTCCCCACTATGGGTGGCCTCACCATCAAAGACACTCAGAACCTCAGCAAACAAAACCAAGGGAATTATCCCCCTTTGAAAACACACCACAGTCTCTCATCTCACAGCGTCAAGCTTTCAATACCATGAGGGCTAACATCTTCAGCTTCTTTGAACCTTCCAGCAGAGGAACTCCAAAGTGTAAAAACCATAATTCCATCAAGTGAGTTAAGCGCTGCCCGAAATAGAATTCTAAAATAGGTTTGGTTTGTTGGATCTTCACTGCAGTCTCCATCCACTCAGAGGGTTGGTGCTATTGTAGTTTTCCTTGGTCTGGATCCTTTGTTTCCTTAATTGAAGTTGCCTTTGGTGGTTATTTCCATTATGAATGCTGGCTTCTGTGGTTGTTTCTGCAAATTTGGTTGCCTTTGGTGGCTATTTTTCAATGTGGTTGCCAAATCAGGTTCTGGCAATTTGGGTTTCTAGTGATTTTTCGACAAAATCTTTTAAAAGGATTACTTTTTAAGTTGATATTTGTGTGCATTTTATTGTCAGTTTTTGAGCAAGGATACGTTTTTTTAGTGAAAAACGAAGAGGCAGTGATCAAGTAAAAAAAAAGCAGTTCTTGCACAAAATGACATAAAATTGCAAAACCTCTACAAGAAAAGTGTCCCATTTCCATTACTCCTGTTGAACTGAAATTTGAATTACATGTAGACATATATATATACCTTTCCTTTTATACCATCCTTTACAAAACTCAAAATAGAACATCCAACAGTAGTAACTTAAAGGTTATTCATGTACATCGTGATCGAATTTGGCTTAGAAATACAGAACAGGGCTCATATTACTATTTCATTAATAATTGTTTTCTTTTGTTGAAATACGAGGGCACAATTTCATAAAGATACTGCTCAAATGGGTAAATATCCAATTGCCCACGAGATAAGTGATTTCAATATGGACCCTATAGAAATATTCAATCAACTTTTGCTTTAGAAGATAAATACAAGTACTTTCGTTGCGAGGTTTTCCAGCAATAACCATTGCCCTTTAGCAACAGGTTTTTACCCCTGTAACCATTGTTTCTACAATTGAACTTCGTTTTGCTCTAGATATTTAGATCAGTTGAGATTTCATAACCACTATCATGACTATGGAAACATCTCAAGATATCCAAGAAAACTTAAGCTATAATTTTTGTAGGATTATTTGACTAAGAAAGTAAAGGGTCATACGCACTAAGGGACTTTTTCGGCAATGGATGAAGGGCAACTGGAAAATTGCCGGTAAAATCACCCGGGCCACTGGGTTATCAAAGGATCACTGGGCAACTCACCAGAGGTATGGTGTGCATTCTAGGCAATGGGCGACCGGAAACTGGATTACCGGTAAATTTGCCACACTGAAAAAAATGGGCCTTAGAAAGTTAGTCATATTGCCTAACTTTTTGCAAAAACCTTAGGCAATTTGACGGTGCATTTTTGTCCGAACTTTCTAACCTTTTTTTGACTAACCCATAGGCATATTGACTAAGTCAAAGACACAAAAGTTTGTCAAACATGACGAAAATGTGCATGCAGCTCTGGGATTCGAACCAGGACCGTTCACGTGGGAGGCAAGTGACTTAACCACTACCCTATGAGTCCCTTGCCAAGAGGACCGCAAGAACAAATTCTAATCCTTGCCCTACGTTAGGTCAGGGACGTGACATGATTCTTGCAATGTTGCAAATTATTGCAACGTTGCAAGATCTACCCGTAAATAGTTCATTGCAATCAAATAATAATAATATACGTTGCAGAATATGACAACGTTGTCAGTTTTGAGCTTGTCCTGAACCTGTATGTGTGCTATAGACACATTTTAAATACCTATAAAAAAATTGTAAGAAAATGTTGACTCCACTCAGTGAACCTCGCCATCCCATTTTTTGATTAGAAATTATTAGTATTATAAGCAAAAGGGCCATCTAAGGAACCTCTCCATCCCCCCCTCCTATACAGCAGAGCCTGTGTACGGGTCTGTCATGTATATCTATTATTTCTTTATACACTTTAGCTGATTTTAGAAAATAGTTAGTTTTCATTGAATTATTGGTAATTTCCAGGAAAACTCCCAGGAAAATATATGTGTGTCCAATATGGCCAATGGGTTCCTCGAGGACTCCTTAGTCAATCTGACTAAGGGTTAGTCAAATTTAGATAATAATCATAAATGTATCACAATGATTAGGCAAAGCATTTTAATTATATTTTAGGGAAGCACACTCATAAAAATTAGGCCAAATCATCTCTTGACTAACCTCAGTGTTACAAGTTAGTCAATGTGACTAAGGAGTTAGTCATGATATAGTAGGATGTACCTAGAGGAAAGTTAGAAGGTTAGACTCTCACTGACTAACCCAGAATTTCAGTGGTCAAAGCCAGATTTGACTAACTTTCTAACTTTTCACTTTTTTCAGTGCAGTAAGATATCAAACTTGCTTTGTGTTACAGTTGCACGGCATATACTAGCAGTCGCCAGTCACCCGTCACATGTTGCCACTAAAGTTACTTAGCGGGTTTAGGCTTTAGAGGTTTAGGTTGTATTTTCTGTTTTCTTATTATACTTTTCACCTCAGCCTAAAAACTGAAAACAGTATACACGTGCTTTCTATCTGTTGAGATATTATATTTTTGTAAACGAAATGCAACAAGTCAATATTATTACTGTATTTCAAAATTAGATAATCTGTCAATTTATAGTATTTGAAACAATAGATACAATGTCATGTGTGCCCTACAATCTTTAGGGAAAGTGTTTAATAGAAATAGATTTCTTGAGGGGGACCTTACATCGACTACCCTGCACCTATTTTACTCTACTATCTGAAAGGTCACTGAATAAACTGTCACGGAATAAAACATTTACCTAGATAGAATGATAAAAAACACATAAAAAAGAGAAATAGTAGAAACTAACAAAAACCTAATAACTTATGTTCTAGAAGCAGAGTACATACTTTTACCTCAATGTATGAGGGGAAGGAAAAAGAAGCACAACATGATACTAGCAGGTATCAACACACTCACAGACACTTATGTTCTTATATATGCGTTAATCTTACAGGCGAGAGGTACTTCCTGTATTGCCTAGAAAAAATATCACATTTCTTCAGAATCCTTTTTGAACCAATGCCAATATGATAAAAAGTAATCGCTATTCTCATAATGCAATGTTCTTATAATAAGCCGATCTACTATATAATTGGTCTGATTATGACGAGTATATTCTGAAGGTGGATATGTCTTACAGAGGCAATTGGTAATAACAATATCCATTGAACAGTTGACGTCTAAACGTCTCTCTTGTCTAGAATGGAATGCCGTTATTTACTTTCACTTTATGTTGTTATTGCTCCGTTCTGCCGGTCATATGGCAACCTAAAATTAGTAACGCTGGTAAATGCTACACCAAAGACGTACTGTAATAATAATGCCCTTTTGAAAGGATGCTCCTATCATAATACCTTCCCAAAAGTTACTATATTAGCTAGTACAGTTAGTAGAATCTTTGAATTACCACCACAACTCCATTTCATTAAGTGAGATTTTCTTAAACAATGTGCAGGAAGGGGCGGGACATTGATCATGTTGTGATGCTGTACTATTAATGACCCATATTCATACTGTATGAACGAAATGACCGCTACCATAGCAGAGGGTAGTTTTCCCCCACTACCGTAGCCAAAACTATCGTGTATCGACGTTTAATACTCATTTTAATTATTATAATAACTGAATAGTTAGTTTTATGGATCAAGTAGGCAAGTTTACTTGCCCTGTTTTCAAGTGTTTTTTTTCAGTAGATAAACTGAGTTATTTCTACTACTGAGAAGGAGCAAAATCTGGCGGTGTGTGTGCTCTGGGTGTGTAACTGCTATTTTTCGAACTTGGAAATTGTGCTCTAGCTACGGTAATGGGCATTTCATTCATACAATGTGATATTGCCCTGGTTGGTAAGCTGGCTGTCAGGGAGAGGCGTCATTGCCTGTGTGGCGCCACTCCCCCTGATTGATTGGTTTAACATTCACCAGGTGGCGCCACTGCAACCAATGTCTCTCTTGTCAATGGGCAGCAGCAGTCTTAGATTATTGACTATGCGCACTATAGCTTGCAAGTGTAATGAAAAGAAAGCAACGATCCAATTTGACAAAAACTTGCTGATTCGAAACAGGAATTATTTCTCTATAAAAGATAATAATCTTAGGTCTTTTTTCTATTGAATGAAATGTCTTTTGATTAGTTTCAGGTTTAAGACTTTTTTGTTTGCTCTTTGACACTTTACTCTACCTTTAGCACACAATCATAAGAATAGTGCGACATTGCAAATCCGTAACTTCTTTACTGCACCTGCACGGTTTTTAGCAGAAAATAATCATAAACTATTATATACATAATGTAAATAATGTAAATAGGCCTAACCATTTGTGAACTGTCGCAACAAAGGCGCACCAACTGACCAATGATGCACAGTAATGTTGACGTCTTAGTTAAACTTACTGATTATCTTTATGATTATGATAGATTTTGGTCAAATTTGATGATCAACATATGATTATTGAGGCAATATATCTCAACATAACTCTAATTTTCACAGTCATATTGCAGGCTATAACTATATAAAAGCATTTACATTTATGATTATGCATCACAGATACAATCTGGTAATATCCTGCGGTAAATTACCTCTTCATTGTATCAGAAAAACTACATTACGTCTACGTTACATTGTACACTGCCGTTTCTAACTCTCCCTATTACATTTGGAATCCTTCTCAGGGTTTTGCACTTTCGTGAGCTGTCGCACTTGGGCCTATCTGGAAGATATAGAGGGAGGGTAACATAGGCCGACTAGGGTCAGGGGGGCCTAAGGCAGTTCCTGTAATGAGCCTGTAACGATGGGTGCTTGTTTTAGGTAATTGTCCTTAGGCCCAGCGGCACCAACAGCCAACCTAAAGCACGTATTCCACTAGGCGATTTTTACCCCTGAAAATTAAAAAAATTCTAAATGTTCATAGATTATTACAAAAATCCATGCATGCCACATACCATTTGAAAGACAATTTTAAATCTTTTCTTATGATATGTGTAATGGCTATTATAAGATCATTCTTCGTCTGGCGACTTTCTCAATTTTGAGTAAAATCAGACAGTTGAATATAGACTTAAATCACCGCATCATCGCATCACCAGGACAGGAAAGGTTGGGGTGGAGGTGACGGAAGAAGGTTTTACACTAAGCGATATGCGCACAATGTGACAAGTCACACAGACAACTCACCCATGTGAGAAATACAATCATATTTTACGCCTGTGTAAGACACTCCTCTTATGTAACATTATTGCCTTAGTGATGGAAATTCTTTATAAATTCAGTAAAACTTAATTTGATCTTGAGAATAGATGAAATGATACAACCTAATCATTCATCCATGTGTAAGGTATTTTGAATAATTCAAAAACAAAGAAATAAATAAATAATCCATCAATGGTGATACAGTGTATTAACTTTTGGGATGATTTTATAAAGCGCAGCCAGTATCACCAGAGACTGTCGAAAGGCTGTCCTTGAAGACAAATAGAATCAAAGATAATTTTATAAAATCACAGATAGTTTGAAACATCTTCAGTAACCAGGTAACAGCTCTTAAACTTGATTATCACGTTACTGTACATACCTATTACAAAGAATAGGCTGGGAGAGGATGTGTGCGGCACATGTTGATATCGACAGGTCTAGATGGTGCGTGAGAGGAAAAAAAAGAGCGGTGCTGCATCTGACCTTAAAGTGATATGCACATGCTAGTAGCCATGATTGTCACAGTAAGAAAATTTCCTTTTAATTGCTTCCAACTTAAGGGCAGTTTATACTGAGGATATTGAAAATTATTTAGAGGCGAAATGCTGTTTCGCCTCTGTACTCTAATAATGACAAAAAACTTTATATCCTATTATTTTAGGATCCTATTATCCTATTATTTTAGGATTTTACTTGTCCTGTCCTCCCTTTTTTCTCAGACATGTGAACTCTTACAGAGAAAT
Organism: Lepidonotus clava; assembly: GCA_936440205.1. NCBI lineage: Eukaryota > Metazoa > Annelida > Polychaeta > Phyllodocida > Polynoidae > Lepidonotus > Lepidonotus clava. Next base: position 17,466,809 of record OW387138.1, read on the forward strand.
TGATACATCCTGGTGAAAGTTCCAGATCTGGGGAAGAATAGTCCATTCCATTTTTTCTCAAAAACATCACATAAAAGAAATTCCATTTTTGGACAAGTCATGGTGCTTTCAAATACCGCCGGTGCAAATTGAAAAATACCGGCACCCAGCACCCGGCAACAGCTTAAGTGCATGCATACTAAAAGTAGGAGATAGTCTTTGTCCGTTTGGGACTCTGAGGCGCCCGGCAACAGTGACATATGCATTGAACTTGAAATTTGTCCCGCGAGGCTGGAGGTACCAAGCGCCCAGCAACAGTGCAAGTGCATGTGTACTAAAGGTCAGACATAGTCTTTGGGTCTTTGAGGCACCCGGCAACAGTTACATATGCGTTGAACTTGAACAATGGTTAGGTTAAGGACATGCCATGCACCTTGGGCGCATTGAAATGGTAAATGGTGCATCAAAGGGACATTCTCGTCTGTGAGTTCAAAGAGATACATCCGCCGACGTAAGCCTAACAACATGACAGCTGCCATCGTGTTTTGCCCTTTCAGAACGTAATAACGCGACGTGATTGGTCACGTCACGAATTTGGCGCCAATGTACGGGAGTTATAACTCATCATATCACGTAGATCTTACAGACGAGAACGTCCCTTTAAAGGAGCAGAAAAATGTATATATGGAGCATTGAATTTTTCAAATGCTTTAAATTTACATAGAAGCGGTGTCATTATGGCACATTGCATTTTTTTCTGACCCAATCACTGTTGAATAATATATAAAAAGCACTTATAACTATAGTGGTATAAACTGTGTGGAAACGCCATGCAGCACCCCCAGCACTGGCAGATCCAGGGTTTTGAAGATGGGGTGGCACACTATTGAAAATTTTTTCCCTTAATTACTTTTGGGCCAAATTTTACATTAAAAAATGCAAAAAATTCGGAAAAAGGGAGGGGAGTGCGCCCCACCCTCAGGATCCGCCACTGCCCAGTGTCAATTACTTACTACGGCGCAGCATATTAATGACAAATTCCTAAGACTATTTCGCCTCTCATGGAAGCTCCGCTCCAGGACAGACATTATGACTTGTTATCTTTTCTACCATCAATGTAGAGGACAGAAACTTAAAGGGAGCCAAAACCAATGAAATCAATAAAAATTTCCAAACTCAAATAATTGCTCAGCGCAAGTAATTTTTGAAGTGTTTTCTATTGGTCACTTCCGTTGGCAGTAAGGTCTACTATATAACATGTTGGCATCTGAAATACAAACTCCTTTTGGTGGCAACTTAACATAATGCAAATGCAACCCAGCACAAGGTGTAATATGGCCTTTAGTCAGCTCAGTGGAGTTCCTGCTTCATTGGCTCCTGGTTTCTATGAACAGGTTAAACAGGTAGACACCTCCACCCACTCACACGTCCAGAAATCAGGTAATACCTGTAATAACATCCAAACCCCCTCCCTGCTCAGAAGCAACTCATTTCACACCCATTTAAGTGGCACTGTTTCCCAAAAACCTCCCAATTCAATTACAGGGCACAATTTTCTTTTGATTTTGTTTGCATGATGCATTACACTACTGGGAATTCATCCTAATGCGACATCAGCTTAACCTATTTTTGGCAACCTTTTACTATCAATTTCGCTAATCGAAATTGGAAAGGGCGAGGAATTTAAGGATATTATCTGTGTTTTAAAAATTTCAATCAGAGTAAGAAGACAAGTTTAATAAGGGAAGCCTTGTGAGAGAAATGGAAAACTGGGAATCAATTGCAATGACAAACAAACACAGGAAAAGAAAAAAAAAGTCTCAAATTCCCACTCAAGACCAATGTTTTTAAATGCAGGTATTAACTAACATGTTGAAATTAAAAGTCAATATTGTAAGAATTGTGAGATGATAGAAATCATGGAAAAAGTTATCATGAGAACATGGATTTGGCAACTAAAACAGTGCAAAGCTCTCTTCTGACAGTGTTTTTCCATTAAGACCAAGTTCTCTTAAAACCACTCAGCAGGTGCTTTGCAGGAGGAGCAGTTCTCAGCTTTTGCTCAGAGGTGGCATTAGGCCCTGAGCAGCTCTCTGTAAAGACCAGACAGACTTGGTGCATCACTCCCCATGGCTCCAGGAAGGTGTCATACTTGTATATATGTGTTATTGTGACCCTGATGGCCCTAATGGCCTGCTGGCTAGGTAAGATGTCTGTAAGTGTTCTTGCTGCCCTCAATAGCCATTAGGTTGATGTGGCGTCAGTTAATCGTCTTTTGAGTGATCAACCTTGTCATAGTATGTCATAACTAGTTTAAGGAATTGAAAGAGCGATATTTGAATACTCATTTGCATTGATGACAATTTTCAAAGAAACGTTTGTTAGTTATTTTATTATTATAAGCTGTTAGAGTGAAAGAAATGTAATCATTCTGGTACAATGATGAATACCGGAAACATTTCCAAGATTCGACCAGTTTGAACAAAATTAATGTTAATTAGAAATAAAAAAGATGTTAGACCTGTCCACTTTGCCAGCTAGCCCACCCCTTATTTCTATGATATCAACATTTGTAGAAAAAAGTTCATCATACTTGATTCACAGTAATTTTTCTAGTAGCATTACCTAAAACTAAACTTTGTAAGTTTTTACTTTCAATATGATGTTAAATATGTAGCTGTAGGACTGGAAAGCAAAATGGCATTTTCCCACAGGGAACAGTGCTAAAGTCCTTCAGCTTTGCTTACAATGTCAAACCCTAAAATCACAAAAACATACCTTATTTTGGTTCACCTGAAATGGAGGTAATTATCTAATTGAGAGAAAATAATAATTCATCCTCATTTTACAACACCTCATTTACTTAGAAAACATAAGTACTAACTCATTCATTCAGATTTGTATCAGTGGCTGACTTTGCAAAAACAGCAATTATGTCCGACCTCTGTATCATGCCAACAATACATCCTAGACTGGACGGGTCTAATGACAATCAGCTGATTATTCTAATAGAGTGTGGAGCCTGATACCTTGCTGGCTAGGTGTTATATCTATATGTTATTGTGGCCCTAATGGCTGCTGGCAAGGCCTATCTGTCTCATTGTGGCCCTAATGACCTGTTCACTGGGTGTCATATCTGTATGTTTTTTTGTTCCTGAAGCCCCATATCAGTAAGGGCGATGTGCAGTAGGCTTAATGTTTTGTTTTTGAGTGATCTACCGTGAGTATAGGCTATATTCCACTTTGTGGTAGTTAGCATTTGCAGCAGCTTCAACAAGGTATACGTACCACAAGCCATTTGCGGTTTTGATACCAACATGTTGCTATCTGCTACCACGAGCGAATCATAGAAAACCTATATAAAATACCAAGGCCCGCAATCAAGGGCTGCATGCAAGGGCCACAAGGGTCTATATTCCACTTTGTATCACCCTACTGCAAGCAAGTTTGCGGCAGTTTGCTTGTGACTTTTCATGTTGCCACAACTTGACAAGCAAATACTGTATAGTGGAATATGGCCTTAGGTCATATTGAAATCTATATGTTTGATCTGAATTGATCATTTAAATACATATTCCATTGGCGCTTTTGAGAATTCAAATGTCCAATGCATAACAGAACTTTGAATAGGGTGCAGGTCACCTTCCATTCCAAGAGTAGCACTTAAGCGTTGCGCATTTGCGCTGAAACTGAATAGTTTTATTTCCTATCAAGGGGGGAGGAGCTGTCAGGACCTCTTAAACCCCACACTCGCCATCCGCCCCTCCCATCTATGTAAATGTCAGATCCATAAAAACAAACCAAAAACTTGGTGTTGCAATTCCCACCACCCGATCCCACTCTTACAGGGAATCCCCCATTGCCTTTTTCCTTCGCCCTCAGCAATGGGCGATAATGGAGGTAACTTCAGATGCACTCCCAGGAAGTACTCTGAGAAGCCTCTGGCACTGTAGACCACTGCTAAAACTTGTAGTGAGTTCTGCCATGGGGGCCGCCATTGTCATTGTCCCCCCAGTTCAGGGTACTTGGGGGACAAGCCAGACCTCTACACTACTGATAAGCGACCCAAAACCCAGTACCTTCATTTCACTGCTGCAGGACAGCAGTGTCTAAAAAGGTATTGTTATCATTGTATCCCAACAGCTATAGTAATAATCCCTATGTTCACTTTAAGATATTTCGATAAGACTGAATAATAAAGGAACTATAGGTAGGGAAAATATACCCATGCCCTTTTCCTCTAAGGGCCCTCAACAGGTTGTGTGAACAGTGTATAATCCGTAATCAGGTATAAACAGTTTCAACAGTAGAAGAACAATGCAAGAGCGGGTTAATTACCAAAACAGAGATGTAAGCTTCCTAGATTGCCTCCCTTATCATCCCTCTATCAACACAGGCCTTATCTATAGAGAGGTGCTAGGCAAACATTGCACACTGGGGTCAGAAATAGGGGATTTGGAAAAGTGTAATAACCTACAACTCCCGACCTTCCTATATCTCCCCTCCCCCTGCCTGAATCCACCACTCACTTAGAGCCACGTGGCTGTTGGCTGGGCTCCAACTCGGCCTGAGCAGAACATACAAAGTGTCATTAGGAAAAACAAACAGAAGCCAAAGGCTGCGGAACGAGCAGCTCTGAGCAGCTCGGGGTAGCTCGGGGTAGCTCGGCCTACAGGTGGGTTGGGGGAGGGGTCAGATAGAACTGGGTCAAGGTGAGAAGGATGATATAAAGTATACTTTGTTTTCTGAATACTGACTTTTTTGTTCAAAGTACATCTCAGATGAAATGTAGCATGGTTATTAAAAAGCGATAATGTGCAAGAAAGATTGGAATTTTATAAAGCTTTTAGTGTCCTGGCACCTATATTGATATCTTGATAAAATCTACTAGATATAAAGTCTTGCACATTTAATGTTGCTACACCGGGTCAATGTGCACGGAACACTGTATAGCTGACCTCTTTGTACCTACCACAGACAACATACCCGGCGACCCAAACGCCCTCATGAATGATTACTGTTTTGTCTGAACTGAAAAACATTATCTTTTCTTTCCTTTTTCCCTCCTTTTTATTGTCTCCTTTTGTTTGTCGATCTATTCTAAGATTAAGAATCTCATTTTTTTCTCATTTATGTTCCGATATAATATATTTCTTTTATGATACGATATAATCATAATGATATACAATGTTGTAAAACATACAAGTAGCAAACCCCTGTGGGAGTGGCAGATAAATAGGTAGGTTGTTTATGCAGACAACCTGTAACCTTTGAGCTCTAGTTGACAGCCCCCCAGACAGTATATATACATACAGGTGGGGTGTAGGTAAAATCTTCTGTCTCACCTGTCAACGAGTGTCTCCTAGAATTGCACTTTTTACCCTCAGTTTTTTAAATCCTATTCTTTTTATTGTATTAATTTCGCAAACCAGCTCGGCTCCTTCTGTTATACATATATACATGAATGTAAAGATTTGTATCAATATGCGTTGTGAATGTAGTGGGAATTGCTCAGAGGAAATTGCTCAGTGGTAGGATCGGTTGGAAACGTAGTTTTGGAATGTGACTTCAGGCGAGTTATTGATCTAAACGTCTCAGGTTCCAGGCTCAGAGGGACTATGTGAAAGATTTGTCAAGACCCTGGGAATATTATTTTTTTTGCCTTTTTTCTATTGATTTTTTAAAAACACATCTAACAGGGCTGAATTGTAATCATAATGAAGCTACGTAATTCGACGTTGGTTATTCACTTCAATTGTTAGATTTATATACAATGTATATAAATCTTGCAAGTGAAGTTATGTCATAAACAGATCAAGCATGATATATATAAGGTTACGTAGCACTGTTTATCTTTACCAAAGACGTTATAGCCAAAATCTACATTTTGAAAATAAAGCAAACATGCCCTTATCAAATGCCACTCAAGAATAATTAGGCTCAAACACTCCTGCCAACTTAGTTTATGCACCGTATGACATTGAAGAAGATAAGTAGGCCTGCTTAGAATACATAAATATATCACGGAGAAATGTCATACTTCTTCTTTTCTGTTGGACATGATAAACACTTTTCTGTTTGACATAATAAACACTTCAAAGAATACCCATTTCAGCAAAATAACATCCTCTGACATCGCAGTTCTGCTTATCTAATCTAATAAGCCCACCCCAGTTTACACAAACATCAAAGATTACCATGAAACATTTTCAAATTTGCTTCTGCACTTTTTCCACGAAGACAGTTGCGACTTGCATACAAAAGCATAACAAATTTGGTTGACAAATTGCATATAAAATTGGAATATTGCGGCTTTATATATTTGCCTTTTTCCCACAGGAACGAGTGTTAAAGCCCAGGGTATAATGTTCAACCCTAATTTGCCCTGAAATACAGCATTTTGATTGGCTGGCAAACCTCCAAATCTGTTGATTGGTGAAATATAAGAAATCATAATGTTTGAGCAACACTTAAGGATATAGAAAAATATAACTGATACTTATTTCAGTAACCCCACCTCAAGGAGACAAGGATGGCTCGTACTGTAATTTTGTCTGACCCTTGTCCAACCTTGGGATATACCCAATGTGGGATGGGCTTATTCCAACATGCACAAAAATCTCCAAAGAACAAAATCTATTTTCTAGACAAAAGCCCAGACTCTGTATTTACCCCACTGATTAGCCCTCTCCCCCTCTAATCTACCCCTACCCTCTCCCCAACCAAAGAGTCTTTCCCTCAATCTCTCCGTTAGCACCTCGTTGCCATGGTAACGGCAGCGAGTGGAGGTACTGGAGGTGGAGGGGTGGGCAGTCTGTGACGACACTGGTACAGGTCATTGAGTGCTTACTGTGGTGTCTATGGTAAGAAGGGGGAACCGCTGTACTGAGATTAGGGAGAAGTAGGTATTGAGAAATCATTACATTTTTGTGGAATCAGTTGGGGGCCTTCCATTTAGTACATCTTAGCATCTAGGGGGGGGGGGAGGGGGTGTGGGATTTTTTAAAATGTGCGTATATTTTAGAACATATTCAATGTGTATTTTTGTCTGAAGCAGGGGGGGGGGGGGGTCTGAGATTTTTTTAAATGTGCGTATGTACTAAATGGAAGGCCCCTTTGGTACACATTTCTCTTTGTTGCTCTTATGTCCATATAAACTGTATTCTGGCTTCAGTTTCAAGGCATACAAATGCAAAGTAACTTACTGCTCTATTCTTATTAGATATTCTTATATCTCTATTCTGCACTAGGTGCTTCTTAAGTGAAGTGGCTCCTACTTCAATTCCTATTGTACTGTATCAATCAGGAGTGACTTAATCTTTTACTAAAGATAAAGGACAAAGGAGAATGATCAACTTAGATATCATTATTCGGTATGTTTGATATTTACATAGACAGGACAATTTAAGGACTACTGGAAGCCTTTTACCCGAAAAAAGATTTTTCATTATCCTCACAGTAATGATCTAGGTATGATCAAAATGTGGATGCCTATGCCGCAATCTGAAATGTACTTTCAAACTGTAACAACTGGCGAAGAGTCCTCAGCTTGAAATGTACACCAGTACGAATAAAATCTTTTAAAAAGAGAAGAGACAATTTGGAGGAAACTTTCTAATTAGGTCTAGTATTACAGTGCAAAGGCAGACACCAGACAGGTGGTTTTAAACAGCATCTTACATGGATTGATAACAGAAAGTCCCTCTTAAGCCCCATACCCACTAGGCGATTTTACTGGCGACTGGCGATGGGCAACAGCAGAATCACTGTTAAAATCGTCACCAATCCAGATCACATGTTATTTTCTAACATTGAAATGTTACATACTAACATTTGATCTGGATTGGTAATGATATGACCAGTGATTCTGCTGTTGCCCATCGCCAGTCGCCGGTAAAATTGCCTAGTGGGTATGGGGCTTAAGTTAAGTGATGGACGATCTGATAAACGACTTATCAGCTTCCCTCTTGGTAAAAATGCTCAGAGCGTTCAGGAGCTCTGAAAGTTTAAATGCAGTTCAACTTTCTTCAAAGTCATCCTAAGCCGCTTTTACTTTTCGACAATCATATTCTTTATTATGTGTGCAACTCTTCAATAAGTTATTGAAGCCATACATCGATGTTGACATGAGAGAAAATACTGTTACGCACTATTGTTTTGGCTTTATTACATGCCATTGTGTTTCATGGGCTCGTGTTGCTTGACGACACAAAACCAATACTTACTTCAGAGCTGCAAGAGTATATATACAGTCCCTTATACAGCTTCTGCTGTGGGAGGAGGAGGGGCGGGGGGCGGGCTCTGGCGAGGTTCCTTAAGTGGTACTTTTGCTTATAAATTCAATAATTTCAACCTAAAAAGGTGATGGTAAGATTTGTCAGGTGGAACTTTTCAATATTTCTTACATCTCTTTTTAGTGATTTTACATTGAATTCTTTTAGGGAAAGGTGGAACTTCTTTCTCTCTCTAACTTTTCCTTGTGGGGGAGGGTTGGGGGGCCACCCCCAGCAACCCCCCCCCCTCCCCCACACACACCCTGTATACGGGCCTGGACTGTTTTCCATATTTCAATAATTTCCAATAATTAATTGGTCTTCTTTTGGTGTATTTCAGAGCTGCGAGAGGCCTTCTCGCTCTTCGACAAAGATGGCGATGGCTTCATCACTACGGAGGAGCTTCTTACGGTCATGCACAGTCTGCGACAGAAGGCGACCGAGGAGGAGATTCGCGACATGATTCACCAAGTCGACATCGATGGTACCACCAATTTGATCTAAAAAGGAATAATTCTTCACACCTATCTACTACATAATATAAGCCTTCATCCTATACAGAAACCAACCTATCTGTCTTGGAAACCGTCCCCTTCTATCTCTTCACTGCCTACCATATATAAATATCTATATTTCCTGGGTTTTGATTGGCCAACTGCTTATTTGCATATTGCCAAAAACACCAGGAGCTCCATTTATGGTCACTTCCGGTCATGAAAACTATCACGTGACGCCTACTGCAACTTGGTTTGAAACCGTTGCAACTATATTCTCAGACAGAAAGAAAGTGCAGTGAATCTCATGAAATTAGTAAAAAGTAGCAGTTTATAGTTCAGTGATTTTTGGTGGACGTTTAGTACGCGTATTTTTAGATATTATATCAGTTAAGCACATATTGCAATTTCATTTGATATTTTGCCATTTTGTTAGCGCATATAAAAACGCATAGAGCATTTTAATTGAACAAGTACGCATGTGCAGTGACACAAATATATGTGACCACGTGATAGTTCCCTTTGCCTGTCGTGATTGACTTTTGAATACAATTTTATGATGTATCTGTAAAGTTTCATATCACCAACGTAACACATTCCTTGTTGAGTGAAAGATAACACTTAAAAGCAACACATGTACAAATATCAATTCTATTATAGGCCAAACATATTTGTTTTAGCCATATCTATTTTGCTTTTCTCGTTGTTGTTATTCTAACAGCTATATCTGTGTGTTGATAACGTAGTGTAGTGTTTAACGTTTAATTTAATTTATTCCTCAAACTAACTATTATTTCTGTGCATGGTACTAACTCCTATCTATGTGCATGCCGTTTTCGTGTCCGTCTATGGCTTCGCATGGTCTGCCAGCTTTTCTGCTTTCGTAACTTTTATTCTAACCGTTGTAGTTCAATCTCTTGTGTATTATCTGCTGTGATCCTAATTTTGTGGAACAGGTAATTTTTCATAATTAACTTCCTCCTATGGCATACACTAATGTCATTGGCCTGTTGAGTGTGTGTGACGTCATATTCCATTAAGTAACGTCATACCTCACTGAGTGACGTCATATTCCACTAAGTGACGTCATATTCACTATGTGACGTCATCATAGAGAAAGCTAGAGCACATCGGGAATCCATACACAGAAACGAAACGGAGTGTGCACGAGAAAAACTAAAGGAGCGGATATAATCCCAAAAGCAAAGGAAATATCTCAAAGAAAAGAGGATACATATCCTACGCAATCACACACGTGCACTGATGCTATGGCACTACTCCATTCTTCCACCATTCCCCCTACCCCAAAACAACCCTCCCTGACAACCCCTAGAATCCATCGCCCCAGCCAACCCGGAAGAAGGAGGTGAGCAGGGCTTGTCCTTTGAGGATTTCGTCGAGATTATGGCCGCGGATTATCGTAAACGAGCCTCGGCTCGCGACGAGATGCAGAAGGCGTTCGCCGTTTTTGACGAGGATGGGGACGGCTTCATCGACGGTCGCGACATCCAGCGGACGATGGAGACGTTAGGAGAACGCGTGTCGACGGCCGACGTGGCCGACATGGTGGCCGAGGCCGACGAAGACGGGGATGGACGCATCAACTTTAAAGGTCAGTGGGTACATTACTTTTTTTTCTGAGGTGGATAGTAAGGGAAAGAGGAGGTTGGATTGGATTTGTTTTTGTATGCGGAGAGGGATTAGGTGGGTGAGAGAGGAGGTGGATGGGTTGGTGCATTTTTGGATGGCACAGGAGCGGATTCAGAGTCAGTGCTCTAGGGGGGCAAACCCTGATCCCGTTTATAAAAATGAAAAATAAAAACACCATTTTTACACAGATCTTTCAGTTTTAAGATGCCAAAATTATCTTGGGTTTAAAGGGGGAGGGCAATTGCCCCTTTAGACCCTCCTTGGATCCGCCACTGGCCGGGGGAGTTTAAGGGCCCCCGAACCTCCACTGGAACCATAGGTCTAACATACATGCTTCGTCCCTAAAAGAATTCTGGTTTTATATTTCATCTTGATATCAGACAAAATCCACACTTATTTCTAAAAGCCGATGACTATGATTAACATGCATTTCATTGAACAAATCAGGATTCCATACATCAGCCTATAGGTGCTTTCCTAACAAAATTATATCAAGACAATGCGGATATGGTTAATTACCGTCCATTGCCTAAAGTTACGTTGGGAACAGTTATGTCTTAGTTTAATTGCATTTGTCTTTGTCTTCCTTTCGCAATTAGTTTCTCCAGAAGTGATCGTTTTTGTTAGGAGTAGGACTATTAACTGCAGAGTCTGTATTTCCCGAAAAGAGAAAAAACAAAACACAACGCGCGTTTATTAAGTGAGATGAACCAAATAATCCATTTGTTTAAACTTTAATAAAAGGGCCTAGTAATATTAGAGTTAGCAGCCTTATGCATAATTATTCTATTGGTGAAAGTTGCTGTTATTCTACTCAGCTAACCAACGATTTAAGCATAGGCCTACTTGTCAGCACTATGATTTCAGCTTATAACAAAAAACACCCAGGCGTCAGAGTTAAGATTGATTACCTTGTGTTTTTGCAGAGTTCTTCAAAATGATGAAACAACGGTTTACGGTTTCCATGGAAACGCTGGCGGTGAGTGTTACAAAACTTGACAAAAACTCTTTTTTGAAAGATTGGCTAGCATGTTGATTAGCACAGCAGAAAAAGGTAACTCCAAAATTACCTTCATTTGACACTTCAGCGGCTTCTGACTCTTCCTCAAATGTTGCAATGATTTTCAGTTTTACCAAAACTGATCGGAAACTATATCTGTGATAGCGTAAATATCCCAAAGTTTGACAGTCAATTATTCATTTTATATGATTCATTCAATGATGTATATCCCTTGTATTGTCAGTGATATATTTTCAATGTTTATCACAAGGCAATCTTTTCTGTGCTATATAGCTGGCACAAACATGCTGGTGCATTAATTGTTGTATTGTATAGTTAAATATGCCCTCTTTGCCGACTAATGATAAGGCATACAAAAGAGGCATATGACAAGTTTATAATGTGTATAGGGGACTTTGTAACTAGGGATATTACGTACGGATAGTCCGACAGGTGGGGGTGCAGGAGTCATAGAAGATACTGATATATGTATGGTGCAGACCATTGAAATACATGTACCCTTTAAACAGAGAGGAGTTCATAATCATCCTTTCTTACCTGTAATTAAACGTTTTTTTAAAATAAACTTTGCCTTATTGAACTTTTATAATTGCAGTAATAACAATTGTGAGATAATAATATTGATTTTTAGGTAGATATATTTTATATTTTATATACATATATATATATCTATATTTGAATACTGCAGCTTTGTCAGTGATAGGACATGACAAAATGAGCTACATAAAAGAACTATGCACATTATAAAATATTTAAAGATTAGGACAGATATTGAAAATGTGTTAGAGAAATACAACGTAAAACACTGTTTAGAAGAAATCATGAAACCTCGCACTGTATAGACAGTCGTCCAACCAAAAATACATTTCTATTAGTAACTCGGAACTGTTATAATTGCATGGCACCAGCGGAGAACGCAGTAGGAAGTAAGATGATACTGTCTGGGGTATAAAATCTCCTCTCCCTTGTCATTTAACAAGACCAGAAGTGTAGTGGTTGTAGGTGGGGGTTCCCATGTCGCATGTTGAATTTAAAAAAAGGCTAGCTATGCCGCACGTCCCTATGATTCTAATTATTATGTCAGTTTCAGAATTTTCTTTTTCATGTGGCATGTCCAATTATAAGAGTGAGTTATGTCATTCATTATTTGTTCTTAATGTCACTAAGCTCCATGTTCCATGTCGAGTTTAAAGGGAGCCAAAAGAAATGTTGGGTCAAAATTTTGGAAATTCTATTAACTCTTGAAATATATTCCATGGCCATAACCTAGGCCTGTGGTAAAATATAGACTATCAATAAAGACTAACTACATCCAAAAACAGTAAAACTGTCCATGGTCAATGTTGGTGACCCACCAAAATTTGTTTGTTTGGGCATAAATGACATGAATATTATGGAATTTGCAATTGCATAAAGTTATCATTAGTTATCATGATATATACTCTACCAATCACTTAAGTTAGCCTCTTGGAATGTATTTTCATAGTTATTTGAGTTTACAAAATTTTGTCATATTTTGGCATACCGTTGCTTTTGGCTCCCTTTAAGAAATAATAATATTATATTAATTTCGACAGGTCTATATGATATATTATATATCATATAGACCTGTCGAAATTAATGGGTCTACACCCTTAGTGTAATTACCCCACTGACAGTCCATACAGCCTACCCCATATCAACCTAAGTAGAACATAATACGTAGAACAAGGGTCCATACCTTGGTTAATGAGCTGGAACTTAGGGGCTGGGTACTGGAGTAGGGTAAGAGACACCCTGGAGGCTCCATGTGGGGTTCCCGACTGGTCTTCATCAAGTATTGATCAAGGTATCGGGTGTTTGAGCTGCATGCCCGGGGGGGGGGGGCACTCAGTTTTTAAAGGTAGGTACCAACTGCGACATTACAGCCCCCCCCCCCCTTTTTTGGGGGATGGCACTAATCTGACAGCCCCCCCTTTTCAGGTTATTTCAGGGATAGCCCCGCCCCCCTTTTTGGGGATGGGAATACTCTGACGCCCCCCCCCCCTTCCCACGCTTGTCAGGCCTAGGGCCAGCCCCCCTTTTTAGGTATAGGAATACTCTGACAGCCCCCCTCCCTCAACTTTTCAGGCTATGTGAGGGATAGCCCCTCCATAAAAGCATTGTATGATAGATTCTGTGGCCATTATTTGTTTTTGGAATTCAATAATTTATTTAAGAAGCATTATGAAGTAATTGAATAGCATACGATAAACTGTTAATATAGTATAATGGACAATACATCATTGACAGCTCCCCTTGATTATTTGAGAGCCCCCGGTTTCTAGCCAAATTGGTGATTCACAGCTACAGCCCGGAAGTTCCGACCGCAGTTGGTACCCATTTCCAAACCGAGTGCCCCCCCCCTCCCGGGGCTGCAGGGGCCTGATGGGGTATTACTGAGGAGAACGGAGAAGTTCCATCAGGGATTTCTTAGGTTGTTGTGACAGGGTTTTCTGAAGGTGGCTTAGCCAGTTCTTATGGCTGCAAGGACTTCCAGAGTCTTTATTTATGACACACAACAAAAAGGGTATACAAATAGTAGTAATGATGTGAGATCAGAAATAAAAGGTTGAAACATGCTATAGACGCTCATTCTCATTAGACACTATTCAGCCAATTTTGGATTAAGACATTAATAACTATTACTTTCGGCACAGTAACAATTTAATCAAGAATTGCAGTGCAGAATTGTTGCCTAATCTCAACATTAATTCCAGTGGAATTCTGAACTTCTCACATAACCATACATTGCCAAAGATCCCTTTTCGTAAGCTAACGGTTTAAATCCTACATCATACAGTAAAGTGCCCTTGGATAGCGAATTTGAATTTTATTCCTCAGAGGGCCTATGCGAATGTCATCATCAGTAGCGCTTAGTTCTTGAAGATCACTATTGATATAATGAATAGATAAAGGTCATCTTTCCTTATCTCACGATATTCAGCAAATATAGTAAAACATTCCCCTGCCGCCCAGGGTTGTAACATCAAAGCCTCAGTCTTATTGTCTATGAACATTGACAAAAATATATTACTACATGGCTACACGTAGCTGCTAAAGGGGTTTTAGTCAAAAGGGATCTTTTTCAACGGGTTAAGAGTAAGATCTGTAATGGCAAAGGAAATGTTAAAGGTTTAAACGATGAAATACAAAATTATACCTGTTTATACTCATGTGGACCTTTCAAATCATATGGAAGAGGGGTTTCTGATATATCCCCATGAAAACATAAAAAGTAACAAATTCCCTATAGTCAAAATCGCCTAGTGGAAAACAAGCTTGAGAGAAGATCGTCAAGATAATTATAATGAGCCCATCCCAGTTTACATCAAATGTAAAGGTTACCATGGAATATAATAACAACTGCTTCCTGTTTCATTTGTGGGGGTAGACGAGGCTTGATAGCTCACACGACCACACATGACTTGGTGACTGCAGTTTCATTCCTGAAAGACAGGACAGTAGCGACATATATAAAAATAAACCATTGTTATTTAGTTGACAAAATGTACCTAAAGTTTGTAAAACGCAGCCAAATAGACATTATGACTTCATTCCTATAGGGACCAATGTTAAAACCTTTCAGCCCAACCCATAATATCCAACCCTTTATTTCCTCAAAATAGTGCATTTTGATTGGTTGGCAAACCTGTAAATCTGTCAGTTGATCAATTTGTTAAGTCTTTATTTGTTAGAAGTACTTTGCAATATAGACAAATAATTATTGTATATTCTAATGACCTAGCTTTTGGAGACGGGTATGCATAGCTTACGTGACGTCCGACCCTTGTCAAACTCCAGATATGCATTCCATAAAAAATTGGCAATAATTATCGCGAGTCAAAGCGCATCCATAAAAATTTCACGATACTTGAAAAATTATCGCCAAGGCCTCACAGCAGTGTTGTGACGATAATTTTAAAATATTGCAGTTTTGAAATTGAATAATTTCACAAACATTAATATATCAAAATATATGTGACCAAGGAAGAATGCTACATATTTTAAGTTTGATTAGAAAATAAATTGAACAAAATATGAAAAACAAAAAGTCCATAATTATGGCGATAACATTTTTGATATCGAATCGTATCTTAAACAGGACTGTCGCGAATTTGTTATGGAATGCCCTCCGGGACATACAAAATAAGAGATGAATTTATTAGCATGAAGACGTAATGTAACCAGAACCAACATTGCCTGGTGTGAACCCCGCCTGAGGCGGTGGTTGTGCCTGTCGTAGGTAGGTAGGGGGTTGTTGACCTGAGACGAGCTGGTGGCTGAGCAGCTCGTGGCTGAAGGCAGTGAGCGTATCGATCTGCTCCCCGCCCCCACACACAGGGCCAGCTGCTCCCCAGCAGGGCCTTACAACTCACACAGTCTGTGCCTCATTAGTTGAGCACAATTCAAGAATGATTCTAGGTGAAATGTACAAATTTATTTTCAAAAGAGTTCAATGAGTTTCCAAGGAAAGGCAAAACTGGACTTTTATTAGGTTTTAGTGATTTCCATGTAGGTCTCATTTGAAACATATTTGGCTTGAATCAAGACTCAACGTATCCATGAAGTTGAAAGGTATGATTAAGTCTTTCAGTTTCATCTTCTCTAATTGCATCGACGAGAGCTAATGGATTTCACCAGATCTATAATCAAACATTTGGTGAAATAGAGCAACATTTCATCCTTAGAATCAACGGTCTCAGTAATGTATATCAGTCAAGGCAAACCAATAATAAACACTATTATTATACTCCAACTCT
Source organism: Lepidonotus clava (assembly GCA_936440205.1). Lineage (NCBI taxonomy): Eukaryota > Metazoa > Annelida > Polychaeta > Phyllodocida > Polynoidae > Lepidonotus > Lepidonotus clava. The sequence continues at coordinate 17,483,007 of OW387138.1, forward strand.
CCACTAGTTGTTCAATTCACGAAAATAACAAGACATTGAAAAGGGGTCAATATTTGAGAAACAGAGTATAGATGTACAACCTCGTACGACTTGGATCAGCCCCAGTAGGCCTAGGGACCGTCAACACCCCAAAGCCCTACCAGCCCCTACAAGCCCCTACAAGCCTGAGGGCACAAGGTGCTGGGCAATCCATAGCACAATACATCACTGGTCTTGGCTTGTAAGACCAGCCTCTCTGACTTATGAGGGTCATACGCGTTTATGTATCGACGATAAATACAACTGGAATTCTTTTTATTGTTTGTAAATTTTTCTGATTCAGAAATTTATGAGTATAGAGCACTACCCCCTTGTCTCAATTTTATCTGAGCTGAAAACCTTTTTTTTAATGTTTCTTCTTTCATTTGTATTATTAATTTTTGTTTGTTTGGAGCTTTTGTGTCTTGATCCATTGTTTTATTGGTGTGTTACACTTCTATGGTCTTTTGCATAATGTATTTTGAGAGCAAGAATCATATTGGTGCCCCAAATGCAGGTGGTATGATATAAGATATCACAATAATTGTACTTTGATTTGGGAGGTAGCAATTGATCAGCTGCAGCAGGAGGGGACAATTTTCATTTGTAATTTGTACCTCTCTTTGGGGATTTCCCAATCTACAACATCCTTGGGCTGTTTAATAGGAATTACAGAGTAATGAGATAGGGGAATTTGCGTTTCATGAATTTACAATGAGGTGAAATCTGGTCGTAGTTACGGAGGTTTTGATGTGAGATGTGAAGATGCTAAGGAAAGAATCATAATAATCATTATCTTTCTTATTTTTCTGTTAGAAAATATAAAAGTTACATGGCAAAGAAATTTCTCCATAATTGGTTTCCTTAAGGGCCATACCCACTAGGCTTTTTTACCATCGCTGGGCGATGGACGACTAGAAGAATGGCGGTCGATAATATCCAGCAAGTTTGATATTTTTTCGGCAATTTTCCCAGCAATCTTGTTGTCCGTCGGCTGTCGCCCAGAATCCTCCCCAAACCCACAGGGCATTGCCGTTCTTCCAATCGTCCACCGCCCGTTGACGCTAAAATCGCCTAGTGGGTATGGGGCATTATAAACCAACATTCCAATAATCCCTTAGGGGACAGGTGCTACTACAGTGGTCTGACATCTGTCACTCATGAAATATAAAATTGTCCAGATTCAAGGAAAAAGCTTCAAGGTCTGAGCAATAGACTGGAGAATACATGACAAAGTGTCTCCAGATAAAACACCTACTAACTCCCACCAATTGGGGAATTACCTCCAGGGCATATACCCCCTCTGAACATTAATCTCTTGATATATGTACAGTAGGGACTCTCAATTGTAGACATTTACACCTAAGCCATAAACTGTAGTTGATAATAAGTCCCCTAAGGTAAATCACAATCATTATGTCTCCATTAGTTTTAGCATTAATGTATATTATGGTTTTGTTGTGGGGGAAGATTATTATATCCATATGAATGATAAAATGTCGAAAGGGGGTAGGTAATTGTCTAGGTAGTTACCCTACTACTTCTAAAATGATGTCCTTTCAAATGTTATAGTCTGTACACTGAACTTACTTCAGGTAGTACCAAGGACCAGCAAAATAGGCTGTTACAAGCCAGTCCATTTGGTTGCTGATTTGTAAAACAGCTTTTTAAAGGACTTGTGGGAACCAGCAAATTAGGTCAAGACGCTATAATTTTGTTCCCCTCTCATCCTCTATGTGGCTTCAAAGTGTAAGAGTTAGGAACCCAGCATTCAAACTCTTATCTTTTTTCGGGTTCGAATCCTGGAGGGTCTTGTTTTCTTCTAAAATCTTACAGACTGTTTTTGTTGCTTTGTTGTGTGATGGCTGTGCATCAGCTAACTCCCTCCCATTGGCTGACCATCAGTGGACAAGGCAAACCAACACAACAGATCGCCACTAAATCAAGAATAGCATTTTTAAGCCTGTATTCCACATGCCGATTTTGCTACCGACTTCAAAAATCTTCAGTGGGAATAAACTTCAAATGTAAATATGTTATATAGCATTAGAAAGGTCTTACAATCCTCTTGTATAGGATGTATAGTTTCATACCATATTCTCAGAGAAAATTAACCAAATGAAAAATCAGCAGGGTCAAAATTGGTATGCGTAATATGGGCTTTAGTCGGCTGACGACTTTAGGCCAAATTTCTCGGCTGACTCTGAGAAAGTTGTGCAGTAGGTATGCCTCTTAAAGATGGTTCTATCCATACCTCATACCTTTCTCTCATAATATTCTCTTTCTTTTTGCATGCAGCATTCCTAGTGGATCTTTACGTCTTGTAATTCTTCCTACCTTCACCCTCCTTATAAATATGTAAGGTTTTCGCTTTTTTGGCGATGCCTTCGGGGAAATTGGCTGTCAGCATTTAGAACAAGAAATGTGTAAATGATTAGCTGGCCATCCATCCAGGCCTGGTTGCAACTGACCTTCCTCCAGACTGAGCGACTTTAGGTGGATTTATATTTCGCTATGTAAACTGTGACAGAGTGAATGATCGGGAAAATATGACAGAGTTAGGTATTAGAAATGCAAGACCTTCTGTGGGTTTAGGTGAAGTATGAAGTCAAATACATCTGATTTATAAAATATGTTGTAGAAATTAATTTATCAAGATTATAGATTGAAGGGAATTGGCTGAACTTTATTGGTCTTATCAGCACTCCAGGGACAGGGCAGAATCAGAACTGTCAGTTGATACATCATTATATTGTTAGCTAGGAAATCCTAGAAAGCACAAACCACATTTGAAAATAATATATTCCTAATCTCAAATTTCTATTATTTTTTCAAGACTTCCAGGTAGAATCCATGATACTGGAAGGGTGACTGGCGTGGCTTATAGGCTTGTAAAAAAAAAAATGTTTTAAAAATAATGTTGTGGAAAATCTTTTTCATCCAAATAGAATCCATGATACTGGTTTATACATTAGGCGGCAAGGTTTCGGTTGCAGGAAAATATAGGTAACCAATACGTGGCATCCCTTTGTGACCCTGCCATTAGAGGGGGGTTTAGGCTGGGGCACCACTGGGGTGGTGTAGAAGGTCCCTGAACACAGCCGACCCATTTGTACGGCCATGTCAGTGAAACCTCCCCTATTATCGCCATAGCCACTGTCACGCCCCCACCCGGCAGACACGCACACCAACTGGTGTCCGGCCAGCCAATCAGCCCTCAGATTAGTCTGTCCAGCTCAGACCAACTGTTTCCCAAAGTGAGTCTGTAAAGCGGCAAGCATTTTAGGTGGGAATCACCACCCAAATCCCAGGATGCTTTGCAGCTGCTGGTTTATGGCAAGTAGGACCATAAACCAGCTAGCAGCCAAACAACCATCGAAGGGGTTCCCCATGCCCTTTATAGAGGGCCAATAATAGAATTCCTTAAAGATTTTTATTGACAACTAGTAGCCATGGACTCTTGTGGGTATAAGGACCTACTATGTAAGAGGTATCTAGGACATGGAAGTACTACCCTCAGATCCACGCTTTATTTTCGTAATTTGGTGCAACAAATGCCTGATATGGCCATGGCTACACGCAGACCTGATTCTTTTTGTGAATATGTTTAAAAAGGGACCATAAGAAACATGGTCTAATAAGAGGCTCTGGCATGGTTGACTTGGGCTTTGAAAGGTGTATTGGCTTTCCAAAACGAGCTTCATATAAAACATGAAATGTTTGCAAAAGAATATAAAGGACCCTGATAACTATATATGCTTATTTGCAGAACGAAAAGGTAGTCAAATAAATACATTCAGGTTTATCTGTTTTTTTACTTACCACAAATAATTTGTTGTGGTTATTGTTTTGCCTGGCAGGCCTGTATCTGTTTACAAAAAAAAGAAAACCGATAAAATTCGCAAAACATATCTATTCTGCCAACAATCCTAGCATTGTAGATTAATTAATTTAATTACGAAATGATCTAAAGGGCTAGTTCTTTAAGGATATTCTAGTTGTTAGTTTCTATAAAGCACGCCCATTTCGCTATCTAGAATTGCCATCTTTTAGATATCATCATACCAATATCATACTCACAGAACTTAGATTGCTATTCGTGTATGATACTTGTTGTATTTGAATACTGAATTGAGTCTGCAAAGAAACTGAACGGTCTAGGCTGAGACCTGTTGGAATACAAACAAACCCTGGTGTTCTCCCATAGGGGGAAGTGACAAAACCGAAGGTGACCTGGCGAAGTGTTTCAACTGCACACTGTTGGTTCTCATTACAACAATTGTGCCACTGATTTATCTCACTGCTTTAAGTCATACAGATCCAGTCAGCATAATATGCCAAATTCGATTTTCTTCTATCTTAGATGTCTTCATAAAATAAAATACTTGTCATTTTCATTCAAAATTACAAAGTGTGGCTAAGATGAAAATAATTGAATGTATCTTAATTAATATCTAAGGAGGGTTTGGGGTTTGGGGAGGGGGGAAAATGATTCTGATGTCCTTCTCGCTGCTAAAGACAAGCTAGTCATAGTATACAGCATATTTGTTGCAAAGAGTTATGGAAAAGCTATCGGTATGTCTAGAATAGCTAGTACTGCATTTGCAATAACACTGGAATAATTGTCTAGCAATCTACTTGTATGTCCACTACATATCACTATACACTGTACAATAGTGTACAGTTAGCTCTATGCAATGGAAAATGAGGTTTGGACAATGCATAGGATTATTTCAGTGGAACGGTGCATGTCAGAAATGATAGTTTTCTTTGGCCGCTTTACTGAACAGGAAAAGCCCTTTTCATTGGCCCTTTCGTCCCAGGAGAACAGTGGCGTGCCTAGGGACATCTAGTCCTGCTTTTGAATGTATGAATGCAATCATTTTTGTCGATTCGCTGATGCTGCAATTTCAAGTAGTATGAATAATTCCTGGTTTGGGTTTTTTGCAGGGATAGAACACAAGTAGGCACGTTTTTCTTACTTCATGCTTTTTTTTAATTCGCGTTTTCTGTGGTAGAGCTCCGTCATCATTTGGAAAAGGAGAGAATATGGTGTAGTGCTTTTTCACGAATCAATACACAAGCGTTGTTTTATTTTTTTACTGAGAATTCATAAAGGTTAGTCAAATGATATCCAAACAATACCACTGTCTAGTGCCTTGTCAAGGCAGTATTTCTTTCTTTTTTTTATTCTTAGAATTATTGAGATTGTATACATGTTATAAGCAAACCCCTTTCTAAAGTCGTCCAATGGTGCCTACGTTTTACAAATCTGGCGATTTCTAATCAGTACCTTTTGAACTGCCCATTTATCGCACCCTACTCTACTTTGATATAATAGACACAATATTTGACATATAGACAAAATAACAGAACTTCATCGCATTTTAGATCGCAATAAAATGAGGCAGTATAATTTGGTCCCCCAGGTCCAGGCATATTCTCGGCGACTCGTGCTCACTCTACATAATTGATGGGGCAATTATTAATGCAACTCACGACCAACTGCTGAGGCCAGCAGACTGCCTGGGTCTGGTTCTGACCGCCTTTTGGCCTTAGGTTCTCCAGTATCTGGTACATCTGTTGGTTATGACATTGCCTATTACTGGAGCAGTTGTCCAGATTCTACTGCTGTCGAGGTCCTATTACACAGGACTGCTTATGGCATATTTTCATTAAAACAGTTATGATTATAAAGCCAGATTCTTATAACTACTAATCAAAAAGTTACTTAAGGTTTACGAGGAAGTTTCCAACACCATGCGGATAACTTATATCATTGTTACATGCAATACTTAGTGAAGGGATAATTAGTATTTCTTTTAATTAAAACAATTATTATAAAGCCAGATTCTTATAATTAATAATCAGATTATTACTTAAGGTGTATGAGGAAGTTGCCAACACCATACGGATTGCTTATATCATTGTTACATGGAATAATTAGTGAAAGGATAATGAATAGAAGTCAGCGCAGAACAATTAATTATAGCGTATGTCTGTTACATGCTTCCATCTCAGTTAGCGTTAATTGGAGAAAGTAAAATGATAATGAAGGCTAAAATACACATATTGAACAGAATGGTGTGTAATTAAAGACGTTGGAACTGATATAAGTGTTGTCCTTGTGCAATGGAAATTAAAGGCCAGTAGTTCAATAAAGTATATTTCAATTCTAGCAATCTGATACCAATGACTAAGACTTGATTAAAACATTTTTTGATATTAATTGAGAAGGAACATGTGAAAATGGCCAGAGTTTGTACTTTAACCTAACAGATGGTCTAAGGTGACAAAGTCATCCGTGATATAAGCCTACAATGAATTAGAATTACCAAGCTTAAAAACTATGGTCCTCGAAGATGCGTCAATAAAGCTGAGATCTAGAAACTTTGCAAAATAGTGTATCTACTGACAGGTGATATTAAGAAAAATGTGTTAATGGCACATAAAATTCCAACAATTCCAACAAAAATGTTATGAAAGTGTTGCGAAAGTGGCATAGTAGCAATTGAGATGCTCTCCAATATTGCATGATTGTGGTCAGTGCCAATAACATTTGACATATTTTGGGTAAAAAAGTATTTGTAATTATCTACTTTACAGCACACACAGTTCTAACGAAATCACTGTGAAAGTGTTGCGAAAGAGTCATGGTAGCAATAAGGTTTCTCTCGAATGATGCAAACAACATAATCTTTTGGGTGTAATCCATCCTTATCCCACAAATGGCATCCATTAGCACTGAATCATTCAGTGTCCTTGTGGTCCTTATCTCCAGCCTACCAGGGGTCCAAGGTCTGGTCACTGAACCCCTTATAAAGGGTTCAGTTTTATCACCCTACTCGCAGACACTCAGACTGCCATGTTCTCCAGCAGGTCAGCCAGCAATAAAACCATCCCCCTCTTTGTTTGATCCATGTTTTTATCTGCTAGGCTTGCTGACAGCTAGGCTTTGGCCTAAGAGCTTTTCCTGCAATGCCTCAATTCTAGGCATTATCTGTTATTGTTTGTGGCCCGTCGCATAATGATTGCGAGAGTATTGACACAGTGAATGATGTCTCTGTTGGAAGTACGTTCCGATTGCGATGTGCCATGCAGTTGAATCATGACAGTTCTGCTGTGGTCCATCGAATAATCTCCTTGCTGTTGTCCACCACCTCTTGCAACAAGGACGTCCCTGTTGCGATGGATCCCACTGTTGATTTATGGCTGTTCTACTGACGCAATTTTAATTCCGTTAGCAGTTCTAAAAACAAGATATTTAGATGCAAAATCTCTGAAATTCTCAGCCTGGAAAAATTATGAGAAATGAGTGAAAATTGGTGCTGAATTTTGTGTATAACAGCAAGACTTTGACCAAACCCACACTGTTTCGAGGGTTGGCTTATGTGATGGAGCATAGGGCTGATTTCAGTGCTGTAAACAGTTTACAAAACAAGATATTTATATCTATAACTGTTGCGATTTACATCCCAGAAGAAGCATTATATTAAGTGGGAGAATTTTGCTGCTGGATTTCGGCATAACAAGGAGGCATTAACAATGATATCCTACTTTTAAGTTGTATTTTTAAAATCTTTTCGTATACATATGATCCTCCAGTGCCCCGTCGCATAACGGGTCTCGCTGTAGCGAACATTGGCACATTTCAAAAGACCTCTCCCTGTTCAACAGGGAGCGAATCCACCTTTCATCCTTACAGGGATGGTTTGACCACCCCTTTTCTTTCATGTCCCGGGGGGACATTTTGGGGTGTTAATTTTAATATTCTGTTTGCAACAAATAATAGCAGTGTCCCTCATCTTATAAAATATATAGGAGGTAAGTGGCGGAAATGTATTTATCAATCAATTAAACTAACTTCAAATGGTGTGCAAAACCATCGCAACAGGGACAATTGGCACATTCCAAAAACAAGGAGGGAAAAAAACAGCGAGAAAAAAACAAATCCATCCTTAATCGCTCCCTCTTGCGAGAGTTTGGTTATGCGACGGGCCACAGATGTTTGTGGTTTAATAGTAAGAACTGTAAGGTGGTGATAACAATCATAATGAAGCTGACAATATATGCTATTTATGGTAATTTGATGAGCAAAGTTTCTGCTTTCTAGATGAAATTGCAATATTCAAGTTATAAGCGCACTAATAGGAGTGGTCATCTACGAGTTGTCCTTCATATTTATTTTCTTATGTTACATATACCTTTGCTATTCATATTAACAAAAGGTATTACAGCTCTTTAAGAAAAGAACCACCTCTTGTATTATTTATGCAGTGAGATGCCGACCGAAATGTCAATCTTAAATTAAAATGTTTTGCATTGACATTAGAAAATAGATTTGTTGTTCGGAGAATGTCGTAAGTAGTATACAAAATGTCGCTCTGGTTCAGGAAAGTGAGGTTGACGCAGAGAAGCCATTTTAAGCAGCCAATTTTTCTCTTTTTTCGCATAAGAAATAACCAGAATAGTCAATCACTGTAAACAATTAAAAAATGGCCTGAAGCATATAAAAATAGGTAACCATGCTATAAATAACATGTCTGTGTTATCTCGACGCGTGTAAGTTCAGTATTTATTACTATCACATGACCGGTGTATGGACATGATTATAATATCAGCATAAGTATAATATTATACAGGGGCGGAACCAGAGGGGGGGGGGGGTCCAGGGGGTCCTGACCCCCTCCTTTTGGTGGACCCATAAACTAGGCAAAGAGGGAAAAAGGCTGCACATGTGTGTGCAAATATATGCATTTTTAGTACTTAGCCTATATGCTGACCCCCTCCTTTTGGAAATCCTGCATCTGCCTCTGTCATATATGTATCTTAAGGGCGAAAGTCATATATGGTTCCATTATGCATTATATTGCTTCTTCTAGAAGGATTTATCATATGAGAATATTTCAGTAAGATAGCATGTCCATATCAAACAGCCATAGCATGTTTTCTCACAATTTCAGATAGCATATCGTCCCTTAGAGAGATGAAAAATGAATGTCCTGCAGGTGTAGTCATGTTCAATCTCCATATCTCCACATCACTGTAGCCTTGGGCTATGAGGAACATTCTGTTTATGAGTGAACCATAGCCAGAAGAAAAACTGTGAATGTCAGTGCCTGTAACCTTGAGCCATGAATAGAAAAGCAGGTGTGAATGTCCATCTTCACACCCATAGATCAATTTGGGCCCGCGGCCCAGGAGGGGAGAGATAGGGGTTCTTGTAAGACCCCATACCCACTAGGCGATTCAACCATGGGCGACGGGTGAATGGGAGAATCGTCATCGTCATCGCCGGGCAACCATAATATAAGGCAAGTTTCATTGACGATTTCCCGGAGATTATACTGGTGATATTGCTGTCCATCGCCTGTTGCCTAGAATGCATACCATACCCAAGGAGAATGGCCCGGCGATTGTGATCGCTCGGCAATTGTGCTGGTCAGTTTGAGGTAACTCAATGCTCACTCTGTTGGTGGTTGCCGGCATTATCGCTTAGTGGGTATACCCACTAGGACAATAGAGCAATGGCCGACCATTTTCATGAAGAGTTGGCTAATGGTAGTCCGCAGTTGGTGGTGGGCAGAAAATTATCGAACATGGTTAATATCATTTGGTGCTCCTCTCAGCCCTCCTATCCACTGACTCTGACTGTACAAGGCATACCCACAGACAGTCGAACAATAGATCGATGACATAAAACTGGCACATTCCACCAATTTGTTGAGTGATTTATATGCGACTCTGTGTAAATCGGCGTGTGGGTATGGGGCCTAAGGGGAATGGGTTGACCCATGTTTTTCTTCGATACACCACACCCCCTGCACGTGATGGTCATGTCTCTGAAAACGGATGGGCCCAACTATTAGCCTCGACAATACCTAAAGGGACCTTCCAACGCAAGAAGCGTATTTTGAAAACTGGGTATTTGGACCCCTTCTGTGTCTACTTATAACTCTTGGGCCCATTTTACAATTTAATAGATATGTATGGAGCAAAACAATGTAAGTGAAATGAAATACATCTTTCGTTGGAGTATTTAGTTTATAGAAATTTGGCAGTTTCAAGAATTACCCCCTCCCCTCAGACTGCAAAATTGCTAAGAGATAACACATTTTGCTGGAACTATCTCACTGTATCTTTTATGCTCACTCCAGCAACGAGGTAAAGCTTATTAATTGCCTTGAAGTTAAGATTTCATAATCCCTTGACGCTAAAATAACGCTAATTACAGGAGTTGAAGGCTGGCAGGCCTATTAATTATTCTGTGGTGGGTTTTAACCCAAACTAGACCAACAACATGTCTTTACGTCAAACTTAATGGACCCCAGCAAATAATAGCCAGGCAACTCGTCGACTTCGTTAATGTAAATGTCAACATTCAGATGTTCCAGCTACCAGCATCTTTCTAGTTTTTCTGTATGGTCTTTCTTTATTTAAGTTGATTTCATTTATACTTCTTCATGTTACAAAATGCCTTATTATTGATATTATGTTGTAAATAATAAGCAGAGTCGCAAACATTTTCAAAATTTACTTAATCTTCTGTAACTAACGCACAGTAAACCGGGGCAGCTTCCATTTGATATATAAAGATAGTTTACTAATTTTGTATCAAAGACTTCATATAATTCAACTCGGTTATCCGAATTTCTACCATCTGTTGTAAGGGTGAGAGAGTGGGTTGTTCCCTGGCATTATTCATCCCAATATGAAAGTTGGATCTTTGAGCGCAGACAGCAAAATGTTTCACATTTTCTGGTGGGGAAAACGGTTGGGAATTGAACTCGGGAACTTTGAATTAGCAGACCGACGCTCTACTACTTCGCTGAAGCTCGCCCTAGTATAACGCAATTTGTTTAGAGACTAGCTATTAATAAGATTATAGGAAACACCAACATTATCTCCAAAGTCCTTGATAAACACTAAGTGGCACCTCAAGAGTATTTACATTAAAAGGATGTCAACGACTACCTTTCTAAAGCCTATATTCCATTAGGCAATTTGGCAAAATGGAATTTGGTTATTTCGAAATTGTTTTTACAAATTTGAAAGAGCCCTTGCATGTTGCATACTGTTTGAAAGGGAATTTGAAATCCTTTCTAATGGTATATAACTTGTCTTTGTCCAATCCTTATTGCCACTGCATGGCAATTTCTGAAACTGTGAGTGAAATCGGGTAGTGGGATAGAACCTTAAAGAGCTGCTCCTCCACCTTTAACATGTCACATTTTAACTAGGGAGCAGCTCAGCAATTAAGACGGATGACCTGAGGCTTGGCCCCGCCTACAAGCACCTGCTCACAACCTGCTCACTCCCAACACAACCCTGTCTCCCACTACTAGGTCCAATTCTGTTTCACTATAGTCTGTTCCAGTAGGGTTAACGGATGAATGTAGATGAAAAACGCTTTTTTAAATTTGATTTAAATGGTCGGACATGCAGTACAATATGATAATATGTGATTTATTACTAAATAACACATATTCTAACAGTTGACAAACGCAATATTTTTTATTGTTGAGCCATTCTAATGAACTGCAACACTTCCAGGATATGCATAATTGCACATTGCATTTGCATTATAACTTTGGGTTATAGGAGGAAGTATGCTTGTACGGTTTATGTGGCACACAGCATGATATTCTGAAGGGGTTCTAAATAGATCTGGTTACTACTTGCATCTACTATATTTGAGTTTCTGTGAACAAATATTATGGTAAGGGGCCTTCCATTAAGTAGGTACGCACGTTTAAAAAATCTCAGACCCCCCACCCCCTTGGGGCGGAGATACACATTGGATTTGTACTAAAACATACGCACATTTTCAAAAGATTCTGACCCCTTCCCCCTTGATGCATACATACTTAATGGAAGGCCCCTAAACTGAAGAGATTAGAATAATGCTTTGCCAACCCAACCTCCCCACATGCACTGGGCAGTGTATACACCTCACATATATAGATAGAAGAGACACTGTTAGGGGCCTTCCATTAATTATGTATGCATGAAGGGGAGAGGTGTGTCCGAGATTTTTTTTAAATGTGCGTACATTTTAGTACATAGCCAATGTGTATTTTTGCCAAAGGTGGGGTGGGGTTGGGGTCTGAGATCTTTTTAAATGTGCATACGTACTTAATGGAAAAAAACTTCGACAGAGCGAGCAGGAGTTGTTGTTATAAAGTATATTATACTTTATAACAACAACTCCTGCGCCTCTCCCCCACTCTCCACCGCCACATCCCCACTCTACACCACCACTCCCCCTCTCTCCACCACCTGTCGCTCATTCCACGTCTTAACTCTGATCGATGCTTCTCCTCCAGGGTGGAGGCGTCATGTTCCCATGGTAACAGGAGGAATCTCCTGTATACAAGTCATCTAGTGTCTGTCTAGTAATTGCCCAACGTCCTGGATTACTGTAATGCCAACAACTGTTGTCTACCCATCAAAGCGATCACCTGTATATAAGAGTACATGGTTACCATGTCCTTATTTTTATCTTTATCGGGTCTATTTTTATTCTACGGTTTTGAGGAGAGGTCACAAAGCGTAACACTCAATGTTTTGTAAGCAGCATTGACAGTACTATGATTATGACAGTTTACATTTAGGTAAATTCTGAAATGGGACCTTGATGCATTTTACTTTACAAATACCATTGTCTGAACCAATATAATTATATTGACATATATATACTGATATAATATTATGCTGACATTTAGATTATAGTTGAACGCTGTCTATGGTATGATAGTAACACCTGGGACATAATTTCATACATGTACCATAACGTATCAGTATATATCATTTGAAGAGACTCTTTTCTATGTACGTGATTATTATGGCTTATGCTAAAGGGGTGTATTATATGAGAATATTTCGGCTAAACTGTATAATTCCAAAAGAAAAAGACAAAAAGGAATGGAAATATACCAAGTCCCTTGTATATTTAAAATTGTTGTTTAGGATGTGATCCTCCATTAAAAACTCGTTTGTAGAAGATCTATCTAACGGTATGTTATACTAGGGTTTTGTCTCACACATCTATGGATGTATTTATATCAATCTATCTCCTACCCCATTACATAATCCACGTGATCTATATTCTCAATTTCTTCCACCCTAGACATCCACCTGTATTTCCTTCCTTTTCCTCTTCCTTTTCCTCCCTCATCTGTTATCCAGGCTCTCTCTGATCAGATAATTCCGTCAGGTGACCCCAGTGGCCTACCATTACCAGGCCTGTGGCCCATCGCACAATGACCGATTGTAACATGTTACATGCTTAACGCGACATCTTTTTCACAACATATTTTTCGTGACATTGTTGTTGTTAAACTTCTCTAATATATTTTCTACTGGATCATATTGAATTCCATAAATTGATATAATGATGGGGCAGTTTATGTCTGTATACTGTAACAATTAGAGCCTTTAAATGTATCTTTTGGGGGTGTCAAAAATGCTCAAACAGCAGTTCTTTTAGACAATGGTGGCATTCATTGTTGACCAACTGATTGTTGTTACAGTCGGTATTGTGTAACGGCCCACAGTGGCCCATCACATAATGATCCATGTACGAGTGAATTATATTCTTGTCAAAACACCCACTCTTATGTAAAATTCCAGCACCAAATTCCCCCCACTTATAATGCTACTTCTCAGCTGAAAATCTTAGGAAATTTGGATAGGATTATTCTATGCTGGGTTTTAACCCAAACTAGACCAACAACATGTCTTTACGTCAAACTTAATGGACCTCAGCAAATAATAGCCAGGCAACTCGTCGACTTCGTTAATGTAAATGTCAACATTCAGATGTTCTAGCTTTTTGAAATGAACTAAAATCAGCCAAGTAGAACAGCCGCCACGGATAGCTGATTTACAGTATTTTAAGTACCTGCATGCTAATTTTCGCTAATTTTGTCGACAAAACCATTGAAAAAGCTATAGAAAATATTCAAATAATTGTAATATATCCATTTATAACTAATGAATTTTCAAACCTTTAAGAAAATATTAAATGTATATGTATACAAATCAAAAACTAATGATGACTAGTTTTTCACTATCTTTAAGAACAAATGCAGGACCCATGACAATATGGACGTCACTGTTGTGACACATTGGTGTTTTTTTCATCGTTGCATTATGCGACGGCCCACAGAGGTACCTGGTTGACTCGGCCTTTTACCAACACCTTTGGCATTAGACCATACTGAAGACAGCCCTTTTATCTGGTTCTCTTTCTATGCCAGTTCCTCACGGTTTAACATTGGTTAGTGGCTATTAACATTTCTGAAGTGTTCTTCCATAACTTTAAGTGAAAAACCTGGGGACGAGTTCTGGTATTATTGTCATTCATTGGAAACCCATAACTCTTTGCATTTGTATTGAACTAAATTGAAAGGTAAGTAGCTAATACTATGCCATCTCGTAAATATGCAAAGATGTAATTTTAGTATGCATTAATTATGCAATCCATTGTCTTGAATTTAGGCTAATTAGGACTTTATTTTTAAAATATAAACTTAATGAAATACTATAGAACATTTATGATATTTTAAGCAGCTGCAGGCTAGTTTGGACTTTATTTTCGATAAAACTAATGAAATACTATAGAAAATAACAAATAATTGTTGTATATCCATCTAAAATCGTCGCGGACCTTTGCAATAGTATCACAGATTTTCTTCTGTTGCCCCTCCAAGGAGAACACATTGATACATGTTTGATCTGAATCCCCTTACTGTGCCAATGTGTTATATGGTTGGGGCTTGCCTCTGGCATTGTTGGTTTAGAGTCTGGCTGCTCATCCTCCAGAGAGACAAGGCGCCTTTGCCTCCTGCATGTACAACCCTCTATAGCTACTGGAGGAACATCTAGCTTTGATGTAAAACAGACATTGACTAGTAGACATTGTGCTTGAACTATGTGATCTGCTGGGAATTCTATAGCTGTATATTAGAGTTGTTGTGTATGCACCATATAACGAGTTAAAAATTGATAATTAAACATGTATCTCTTTGGGCTACATTGTTACATTGTACAGACAATATCACCAAACCAGGTCATCATTGATTACCATGTAACCATGTACGTGCTTCTCTACCTGAATAATGTAGAGCATATATGAAGGTTAGAACAATATAGTTCCAGCCCCTCAGGCCAGTATAGGTATTTTGAAAATAGAACATACATTGGCATCCAAGGGTTAGAGTTGAAAAAATGAGACTGAACTTAAGAAATAGAGATTAATTAAAAAATACTCTATGGACCACTAATATGGTGTCCCCTCCCTCCGCGGGAAATGTGATGTTAGCAGCATAGTGTCTATTCTGACTAACAACTGCCTTATGTCCGAACATACCTGTTGCCAATTGCTCCGATGCTGTATCTGAACTCAAAATCAGAATTTATCGTTCAAGTTTTACCACAACAACTATAGCCCAAGGCATCTCCCTGTAGGTTCCACCAATCAGAAACGGTGTTACTCCCGCTTCGGGAATGGTCGCCCATATATACAGCCCTTTCACTATGCCTCAGCGCTAGAATATTCCTCCAGTACCCTCTAGAGACCACAAGCAATAGTATAAGCTTACCATTCACTCTTGGGAAGCAGCTGCAGTGGATTTGCTGTTGCTTTGTCATTCATATATATGCTCTATTCAGCAATGAACCAGTCTGTGAAAGAGGTAGAGGTTTGAGGCAGAGTGACCTATGCAGAGTGGTGTAGTACATCTCTCAATCAAATGTCAAATGGTGCGAGTTTGTAATTCTTGGACAGGTTCCCGTTGGAATCCTATAAGAAACATCTTTCGTATTGGAAAAGATCTTGAGTAGAGATAGGATCCTAAATGTTTGGATTCACTCTTAAGCTGTACTACAGGCATAGCCAATCCAGAGGGAAAAAACACAGTCATACAAATATGTTTCATGTAAGTGACGTATGTAATCCGCGTTTTCAATTTTAATTAATTTTGTCCCACACCGATGTCATACTCAAGGGCTGATCAAAGAGAGGGGGCGGGGAGTTTTGGGGGTCAAAGAGGTCCTGACCCCCTTCCTTATAGCTTCCAACTGTCTCTCCTACCACAACAATAAGAAATACTTTATTAACAACAGTGGGGTCATTCTAAACCTATCTGTCATATACTATGCTGACACCCACTTGCCGAAATCAGGATTTCACCTGTGGGACTTAGGTTTTGTAGTTTGGTTTAAGAGAAGAGAAGACTTGAAGGCAGGAGATGTTGTTGATGTAAATATATATTTCTCTACAGAACCAGGAGTGTAGGCCAAAAGGCCTATAGTGCTAAGTTTCTTACATGTTGTCTGTTCTGCCGCTGGAACCAGAATGTCCCTACAGCAGGGGTACACTTACCCACCTGACCTCTGGTCAGTGACCTTATTACAACTGACCAATAGAGGCAAGGGCAGTGCTAACTGATTACCATAAACTCTGTATGTAGAACCTTACATACATATATTTCCCATATCTTTTGATTATTATTCAGGGAATTATGATATTAATAGGCTATAAATTGATATAACAAATCTAGTAAATACTTGTAATTATCAAAGGAAGGATATGCCATGCCTAAACTTAAGTATGACACACCCTTGAGAAACCATTCTTTTACCACCCCAATCCCTCTCCTCCAGTACCCCCTCAACGCCCCTACATTACACTCCCATTCACCAACCAACCAACAAACCCTGACCACGTGTATCTCCACACCGGAACCGCCAACGCGCATGCGCGTGCACCGGCGCGTTGGCGTCAGCGTCGTCGGCGGTGGTAGTAGTAGAGCGCGGGTCAGTCAGTCGGCGATCGTCGACGGCGGCGGGAAGTCGCTCCAGTACTACTACTACCACCACCACCACCCTGCTGCCAGCCCCTGCAGCGTCCTCCTGTGTCTCTGGAGCACAGCCACCCACCTACAGGAGGAGCAGTAGTAGGAGGCTGTAGGAGGAGTTATAGTAGGAAGTTGTACGCCTTGTGAACACTGCCGCAATTACGTTCAGCAGTAGTGGTATCAGTATTGGCAGCTGCATTGGACACTGGAGGAGGTGGTACACCGTGGAGGAGGCCTTATTAAGTAAACACTGGAGGAGTGTACGTTATTATTATTATTATATAGGTAGCAGGAGGAGACCGCTAGTACTGCGCTTACTACCGCTGAGTATTTACATAGGCAGGCATTGCCTACCACCTGTGGATAGGGCGTATACGCAGGAGGAGATAGCAGAGGAGTAAAAGGGCACTGGAGGAGATAAGGAAGGGCCATGGCGGCACAGAGGGCCCAATCTTATCTTAGGAACCGACGCAGGCAGCGTGGACTGATAACAGTAAGTCTCGCCAATGTTATTTTTCCCTGAAAATTGTTATAATAATTGCTATCATTACTCTTGTTATTATTGTTGCCAACAACACGCGAAGGTTCGCCCCTATGAACTCATCATAACACTGCTCCCATGGTATTGATTATCAGTGTGAGTGAGGGTTGCACTTGGTATTGTTGGCTGAGATTCTGGCTGCTCATCCTCCGGAGAGGAGCCAAGGTGACTTTGCCTCCAGTAACCCCCATACCCACTGGAGGAACTCCCCACACCTGGCATCCCCGTGGGGGTTCCAGGTAAGAATAGGCCCCCAGTAGCCCCTGCTGATCGTATGAGGCAACAATAGGGGGGACCTGGCACTGAGCAAGTGGTTCTTTGGGTTCAATTCCTGGTTGGTGCTGTGGTTCACTACGGTATGAGGTACAGCAAACATGATTTCTAGGTTTTGATCCCCTGATGTTTGCCTGCCCTGTCACCTTCATCTCATAGATACAATCACCAAAGACAGAATTCGTCTCAACCTGTTTTTGCTGTGAATATGACCTTAGTTGTCAAAATGGTGTAAAGCATCCATTACTCACTCACTCACTCACTCCACACCTGGCATTTGGGGTTCTCAGGTGAACCGGTGTGGATGGCCCCAGGGGGTGGGAACTACTACCTTACCCCTCCAAGCTCGACCTGGTTCGTGGTGGCCAACTTACAATGATAGCATAGGCTATATGCCTATAGCTAACTACTAGGCCTATAGGCCCCTATCTTATATTATATTATATATATATATATATATATATTATATGTGTATATATACACTATAGGCCATGAAGCAGCAATGCTGTAACATAGTATGTCTAATGATATTAACCTAGCTATAGCTACAACAACGACGTCCACATATATCTATATTATGTATCTAAATTTTGCCCCTCCCATGCCCTTGAATTTACAATTCATTTTTGTCGTTCTGGCATCTCCTTTATTACATGTCCTTACACTATGTTTCCGATATGCGGCTCTGCATACTGTCAAATCCAGGTGTCTAGTTGTATATTGAGTCAGCCCATTTCAATATAAATATTTATCATAGTAGAAAGATAATATAGTATGCTATTATGACAAGTAGCTCCTTTGTATATTACACAAAACCCTAGTTCTTTGTTGTTTTACTATACCTCTGTTAATAAACAAGTCTCAGGCTTTGCCATTGCCTGACTAACTGCCATACATACTCTTTATACTTACCACACCGCTCTATTCGTCCCCTGCTCTCTTCCCCCGTTAACTAGTAACTGCCTACCTCTCACGTGGCCGGTGATAGTCTATTGATTGGTCTTGTATATCCACGCTCTGGCTTTATTGATCCAGTTTAGCTTTTCCCTTTGAAGACAAATCAATGACCGTTATAACCGGGTCTTTCCGAAGGTAGGCCGTACGAACTGTAGGCGTAGGCTTAGGCCTAGCTACAGTACACCTGTATAGGAAGGCAACCCATAGGCCTAAGCCTAAACTTTTGTATAGGCCTATATGAAATTGTGAAAGGTATATCTTGTATGCATTCCATAAAAATTTGGCGATAATTATCGTGAGTTAAAGCACTTCCATAAAAGATGTGCGATACTCAAAATATTATCGCCAAGGCCTCAAATCAGTATCGTGGCGATAATTACAAAATATCGCGGTTTAAAAAAATATATTTTCACAAATATCAATATATGAAAATATGTATGTGTGACCAAGGAAGGAGGCTGTATAGTTTAAGTTTGACAAAAAAAGGAAAAAAAAAATTCATGTGGCGATAACAATTGTTGGTATCGTGGTATCTCTTCATACTGGATTATCGCGAATTTTTTATGGAATGCCCCCCCAGATTAGGTAGTAGTTTAACGTTTGAATATTATTAGCTATTTCTGCCTACATGATAATAGGCAGGGCGGATCCAGGATTTAAAAATAATGGTGGGTTGGGTGAGTAAGTGGGTGGGTGGTTGGGTTAGGTTAAGTGTATAGGTTTAGTACAAACATGTTGCACATGTGTAAACGGGCATGCATACAAGATCTTTTTCCTCTTTGTGCAGTTTAAATCGAAACTATTTTAGGACAGGGTGGGTGTTTGGGACATGTGGGTGGGGTAAGGACCCCCTGGACCCCCTCCCATCCTGGATCCGGCCCTATATATTAACTTGATCTCTACCCATCCATATAACCTGTTTGCTTCCACGTATCATCAGTGATGCACGCAGTTCATACATGTTTGTACACTCTGACCTTGTATAGGGGCGTTACACATACTAATCCTACGATTGTGTGATATACAATAATGATAAATAATGATATAATGTAGAGCAAGGCAGGGTGAATCTGATTTCTGTAGCCGAATTGAGTTACTGTTGATCTGTGATATCAATTTACATTGCTTCTGATAATATAACTTTGTCGCTCGTTTGAAAGCTAAGGAACAATAACTTTCCCGTGACCATTCCAAGAGAAATTACAGAAAAAGAATTATCAATCAATCAATGCCCAAATAAAGAGACAATTTACATGACTAGGATGTTTCATACCCCCAAGACCATTTGAAAGGGTTTTCCTTTGAGATAGATAGTTGAAATGTACAATAATTCTCTCATCTAAATCGCTTCATAAAGAACGAACACGTGCCCGGTAAGCTTCGCACCATTCAAATAGTGCTCTTTTTACGCTTCTTCAGTAAAACCTATAAAGGCATTGTGTAGAAAACATAATAGTCCCCATGATAGCTGTAGTTGTTAGACGATGAACGTTGTTTGTGCTCTTCAGACAAACTTTGTCCCACTCATGTATATTATACACTGTTAATACGTAAGGTTGAAGTGTCTGCATTTCTCTGTGCGTTTGTCTGTTGGACAAATTGGGCCAAAGTCATTGGTCCGTGACTTTGAACTCAGTATACCCATAACCCGAGAATAAGTGGGTATATTCATACACTAAAGTGGGTTAGCTAAAGATTGACATAATGTCTTGATGCATATCTATACCAGCTTACTCTATATACATGACTAGAGTATATAATATACATAATATATGATTTCACATATCATAATAACACATTGATACGTGTTACACTGTGGCCTATTTTCAGTGTAAATAAGATAATATTGAAAAATATACATGAAACAAGCTTCCATTAAAGTTCTAATCTTTGGTATCTCATAATCACCTCGGATTATGCAATAATAGTACATCAAAAGAGCTAAAAGTGTGACAATAGGCCTATGTCATGAGGGAGCACATATGATCTAGTTTTTAGATATAGAACCTTATAAATATACACAGAACCCACATGATATTATGAACTGAAGTGTGCTTCTGACGTCAGGCTAGGCTACCAGCGTCATGCATAAGCCTATAGCTACCGTTTCTCAGAATAGGTCGCAGAAAATGGCCGGGGAGAGTTGAACACGAAACAAGCCTTTGAGGTACACGTTGGCCACTTCTGGGAACTATAGGAGGGTCAATTTAAAATTGTGATCTAGTCCAGCATGAAAGGTATTGTTCCTCTGCTGTGATATCCATATAATTTATAAGGGTTAATTAAAGTAATTGTTTTAGACATATTTTCAGGTTGATATACTTCGCTTTTAGGGACCAAGGTCATTTAAAAACGTATGACATATGTCCTATAAAACACAATTTGTCCCTATAAAGATTCGAACCTTCTATCTTTGGTTCTCTATGTGTGCATACTGCATTGGCTTATGTATAGGTTAGTTCTCAATGGATTGGTTTTACTTGTTTTTCTCACTGGGTATAGGTTAACCTTTCAGTGATCTCCCGTATCTATCTACATGTATACAGCAAAATAATTCTCTCGTATATGTAATCAAAAAGTAGTCTGCTTTTTCGCGCCAAACGTGTAGTAGAGTAACCGTCATTGTCGTGAAGGTCAGCAGGCTGTTTTTGTTGAAATATAGATACCCTTTATTGGCCGAAAGGTCATGTGACTGTGTTAGTGAAACTTGTTAGTCTACCTAAAGCCCCATACCCACTAAGCGACTTTTGCAGAGTTGGCCGATGGATCAGCACTAAAATCGGCTGATTTTTATGATCGCCTGTTAGTACAGTACATTAAACTGCTCAGGTTTAATCTCAATCACAATAAAAATCAGCTGATTCTACCCTTAGAATCGGCCGATTTTATCGCGGTTGGTTGGCCGACTGTAAAAATCGCCTAGTGGGTGTGGGGCTTAAGTCCACCCTTTGCATTAAGCACAGGAGGAGCCTGGAGGAAAGGTCGATATATTAATTACAGGGTGAGAGGTTGTACCCACATCCCCATAATCATTGACTCCCAATATAGAAGAAACAGCTGCACTGCCCGATCACTATTTTTTACGGTTGTTTACATCAGGGACAAAGATGGGCGAAAATAGGTGCAGCCCAAAATGCCGCCCTCTTTTCAAAGAGGAAACCGGCGTCCATTACATCTCGATCAAGTGGAAGTAATCGATACGAATGTCCAGAGAGACGAGATAAAGGAGTAGGGTGAACTGATTAAGTCAGTCCCTGCTCCTAGCTGGGCCTCAGTCTAACTGTCTGCACCTGCTGCACTCAGCTCCAAATGTCGTCTGCCTTTTCGCGCCAAAAAAACATCATCACAAAAACGCCGGTTATAATCAAGAAAACCAATCTTATTTCACTGAAAGTAATTTGATGTAGTGCAGTGATACATATATATGATGGTTGAGAGTTTGCGTGATATATATTGGAAGATATAATTGGAAGGTGATGTTGGTTTTGGCGGGAAGAGTTAAGAGTGAAATGGTTTTTGTCGTGATGTGATTACTGCTATGGGCCCCCGGACGCTGCACGTGCCAAACCACTCGGCCCTGACGTCACGAAGTGGACTAAAGCCCTTAGGTCACGTGCCACTTGTTAAAGGGAAAGGTCTTGGGTCCTCTAAGAGCCACGGTTCTCAGGTTTTTCCAAGAAGGTATAATCAGACCTGAAGCATCGTGTATGTAAATTCATATTTACGTGTACGCATGCTACCTCAAACCCCTTATAAATCATATCCGCCCTATCAGTAAACGTTGTAACTTTATATTTTAACATATTTTTTAAGCATTCTGCACACAGATAATTCGTTGAATTAAATGTGACCTACAAAATAAATTGTCTGTGACATTTTGACAGCCCCAGAAAAAGTGCAAACATTTTAATGAGCAAAAATGAGTGTCTATTCTAAATACGTCAAAATCTATAATGTTTATACATTCGCGATACCCTGGCGTTCCAGGTGGCAGGGACGATCTCTGATGGATTTCAGGGGGGACTCTTTATATCTATGTATATAATATACATGTCTACATGTACATGCATAGGCCTATATACATACATCCCATTATAATTATGTTACTCCTAAAACACCATGGCCAATTACGCTTATAAACAAAACACTACTTATCAATCCTAATACCGGATATAATCTGAAATCTACCCTTAGCAATCAAGAAATTGGTGCCTTCTTACCAAACATACACCTCTTACCTTACACCATACAATCTCCATTCCATCTAGTGTCTATTATTAGCCCTGAGCAGCTCTGAGCAGTTGGAACTTAGCAGCTCCTCCTTGGGCAGCCACCAACACGTCAGTCACACTTTATTCTCCGTTTTCGATGAGTGGATAACGTCGATAGTCCGATACATCGGAGTAATAACTTGGCCCAAGTCCCATAGAAATCAATGTTAAAAATGGGGGGGGGACACATCGTGCTATTTTTGAAAGGAAGAATCTGTATGGAGATTGAAAGGCGTCCCATAGGAAATGGCTTGAGAGTGTAGAAATTAACATAAACAAGCCTGTATCTGGAGAGTGACGAGATGATGTCATAATGATATTCTAAAAATAGAACGAAAGTAGGTCGGGAATACCCCTTTCCCCCACTGGGGGCGGCCATATTGAAAATCTGCTGGTTCCTCGGTCTCTCGCTAGGGGGATATGGTCCTTCAGAGGGTGTAGGTTTTAACATAGGATCTCTATGGGAATTGAAAATTTTTCATTCTCCGTTTTCGATGAGTGGATAACGTCAATAGTCCAATATATCGGCGTCTTAACTTGGCCCAACTCCCATAGAAGTCAGTGTTAAAAATTGGGGGGGACACTGTGCTATTTCTGATGTAAAGAATCTGCTTGGAGATTGAGACTGTCGTCATAGAAAATGCCTTGAGAGTGTAGAAATTAGCATAAATAAGTCTGTATCTGGAGATTGACGAGATGATGTCATAATAATATTCTAAAAATAGAATGAAAGTAGGTCGGGAATGCCCCCATCACCCACTGGGGGTGGCCATATTGAATAAATTTGCATATTACCAATACAATCTCCTCACACAAATGACCTCAGACTCTCAATCCATGCTCAATCTCGCTCTCTCTCTCTGTCTCTGTCTCTGTCTCTCTGTACCTGTCCCTCTGTCTTTCTCTGTCTCTCTCTGTCTCCCTCCCTCCCCTCCCTCCCCCCTCTCTCTCCCTTTCAGCTATTTAACAAAGTGGATAAGACGGAGCTTTTAGGTTCTTTAGAACCTAACATACTTGATCTTGTATTACCTTCTCTCCGGCCAGCCCCTCACGGTATAGGCCATATTACACTGCGCATTGGTTGATTCGCGTTTTGGGCCATTTCATCAGCGTTTTTGCCTATACGAATAGCAAACATGAATCTCAACACCCAATGCAAAGTGTAAAATATAAAAAGTTATCTAATTGACCCATGCGACTTCCAATGGGACCCAAAACGCGCAATATAATATACTTCGCGTTGGGAAGTGTAGTATGCAATGCGACCTAATGCGTAGTGTATGGCAGCCTTAATACAGCCCTAACACCTACCGTTTGCGTTGGGCAAAATGTCCCAATGCGAACATACACCCGACACATAGTGTAATACAGCCTTAAGAGATCACCACATGATCAGTTAATAGGCCATAAAACACGACCATCAAGAACAGGCCTCCCGCATGTATTCTGACTTATATGGCAATCTATGACAGCAGGCAATTGGAAGTATGAAAGGTGGACCATATGGATTGGTCATAGCCAGGATGAGTGGATCTGACTTGAATAGATTTGATTAGATTGACTTGGTGATTTGATGCCTGGGAGATCTGGTATATTCCATGCGTATAAAGTAGGCCTAAACTAGGACTTCCTTTTTGGCCTTATTTTAGTACTTTGTATAATGCTAGATCTACTCGTATGGAATGTATTATAATGATGATATTTGATTCTAATATTTTTTTCAAATGTCCTGCTGTATTAATTCCACCCACTGTGGTGTACTGCTGTGTCTGAATAATATATTAGCAAACACAAAAGCAAAAATGAAATTACTGGCACACGGACTTTGGACATTAATCAAGATAGCAATTTCTGGACTATTGTCACGAACCAATGTGTCAACGAATAAATGGCTCCAGTCGGAAAGTAGAAATATTAAAACAAGAAAAACCTGTATTCCACTGGGCGATTGTGACTTCTGGCAAATTGGTTATTTCAAAAAATCTTTTTCCTGGTATTACCGAAAATGTTTACGCGTCCCACAAAGCTTTTGAAAGGAAATTTTAATCCCATTCTCATTGTATGTAACATGTCTTTAATCAAGGCCTATTAAATTTTATCCCACCGATTTCTGAAAACACGAGTAAAATCGGCTGGTGGAATACAACTTTCAGGTCAGTAGGTACAAAAAGTTCCCCGTGCTTTTGGTTGGCAAATACTTGGCTGAGAAGTCGTTGTCACGTAGAACTTCGCCTACTTTGAATACAGGCTTATTTGTACCCTCAGAGCTTGTTAGTCCTGCCCCTTACCACCTGCTGCCATTTAGGCCTCTCTAAATACAAGCCTGTGTGGTTTCTATACATTAATCTTAGGTCTGCCAACAGGGCCAAGCCTGGAGACTTGACAGTCGGATGGATTGCCTCTCACTGGGGGATTTCCAAGCTGTCAACACCTTATTCCAAGCTGTCAACACGTTGACAGCACACCTGTCAACCACCTGGCAGGGCACTCCCACAAAAGATTAATTAATTTTTTTAGCCATCCCCTCTCCAGTGAGTTGTCCTGAGGGGGCCATCAGGCGCCATTATTAATGCATTTTATTTGATATGAAAAGAAAACTGCAATTTTCAAATTTGGTTTTTCTTGAATGGCTTCATAAACAGACAAGTACTATTGCTGTTGTTAACGCCAACAAGAAATTGTTATTATTATATTTGGCATATCAGCTCTCTGATCAATTATCATTGGAACTTTCTTTCCCTATTTTGGCTAGGGTTGTTTTGTCAAAGTCTGAGACCTACTTCCAATCAGGTATAGTGCTAGGATACTATCCAGAATGTACCTGAGTAAAAGAGACTAGCTCTTCATCAGGATAGCACAATAAGACGATAAGTAACGGCACACATATCCTTCCTCGTAATATTGAACCTACTACATCTATTGAAATTGATCTGTTTTATAGGTGATATGTTCTCTGTAATGTATCTATGTAAATGAATACCTATAAAATAATTTTAAAAAAAAGAAAAAAACTGATAATTCATTTTTCTTATTCCAGTGATTTTCATTTAAAAAAAGTACATCTTTCTAGTAGTAAAATTAGACTATATATGATACTGAACAAGACACTACCTGTGTGATAACTCGTAGATATTTGTGCATTTACATAGATTTTATACTGCAATTCCTTTTAATTTAGCATATTATCTGCTATAGCAAAATCAGCATTGCTGTCATCTCACATCATAGATATCTCCGGAGAACAGTGACACTGGAGAGTAGTAATTTCCTCCAGCGTAGGATCACAGAATGGTGGTTTCCTGTTTTGATATTAGGACCTACGACCCAGGGCATAATAGACTTGAAGGGGGTGCCTGTCTTGTTTTTTCCTCCAACCTAGAGTATAGATGAAGACTTGTCAGAAGATCAAAGGTGTCCTTAGTCCTGCCATCACAGGCTTGGTAGATAGGGTGAAGGGGAAGGCAAGGGGGCCTGCGGGTCGCAGTTGGAAGGAAAATCTCCAAGAAGAAAAAAGGAACTTATTAGAACCTTTTAACTGAAAAACACACGTATAACTCTGAACCAGGATAGATAGTCTATTAACACTGACCTTCATCTATTCTAAACATACAATTTAGGTATAGGTATATGCCATTTTTTCTAGAGCAGGCTAAAATACAGAAAATCCAATTAATTGGCAGCATAGCGGGAATATAACATTATTTGATTATGTACGTTAGATTAAGTTAGATTTACACAATTAAATAGCAATTGCTTTGTGTTTTCGAGATGTCTAAAAGCACCCTCTAAAGTATAAAAAAATGCTTCCTGAGGCATTAAGTAACAGTGGAATTTATAAATTGAATAAAACTGTCAGTATCAAGAATCCCAATCTGATTATGCAGCTGTAACTAAAGAATCTGTCCGAACTGTCATGAACAAATTGCTCTATTTTCTAAGATAAAGATGCCAGACTAATCAGGCCCGTAACCAGGGGGGTAGGTGGGGGTGGCGGGCCACCCCCCCCCACAAAGGAAATGTTTCCAAAAGTTCCACCTTTCCTTCCAAAATTTAATGTAAAAATCCCTAAAATCAGTAGAAAAATATTGAAAAGTTCCACCCCTGGAACCTCGCCATCCCCCTTTTTATGTTGAAATTACTGAAAATGCAGGCAAAAGTTCCACCTGTGGAACCTCGCCACCCCCCACGGCAGGACCTGGGTACGGGCCTGTGCCTAGTAGAGAATAAAAACCACTGGACTGTCAAGTCTAGGTAATGGAATGGATGGATGAATGAAGACAACTGTCATGAATAAATTGCTCTGTTTCCTAAGACAAAGGCAATAAAAAGCAATTGGACTGTCAAATTTAAATAATTGAACCGTCCAATCCTCTCCCTCCCCCTCCCCAACCTTCTGGTACCCACCACAACCTTTCTCTTCCCAACCCCCTCCTTACCCCAACCCCACTCTCTCTGTCGACCCCCACCCCCTTAACGGGCAGAAGGAGGCAGGAGGAGGTGAAGGGGGTCTAGAGATCCCATCTCCTCCAGCTCTTAGTACTGGAGGAAGCATGCTTTATCTCTACTGGAGCCATATTAGAGAAGGAGCCCGGAGATCTGTCATGTGACAGATGTGATGTTAACAGGGGGCAGTGGCCGGTGAGCAGTGAGGGGATCAGGACTGATCTGTCATGGGATCTGACACAGGACAGATGTAATCTGTCACATGTAGGGGAAAGCCAATCATCTGTAATTAGCCTATTGGTGGTTCTTCCTAAAGATTGTGAATCTAGCCCTGGAAAGAAGCTTTAAAAATGTCAGGCCACCCTTTAGCATTGCTAATCAGCCTTTGTACATGGTCCCTCCTTCAAATTGTGGATGTACCCTTGGAAACAAGTGTCAATAATTGTGGCCTAAATTAGGCATTGTTCGTAAGCCCATGATTTTATGTGTTTCCTCCTTCAAATTGTGCCCCTGGAAAGATGCTTGATGATTGTGGCCATTCTGGGGGATGATTTTATTACCTATGAGACCCTTGATGGAGTGGCCTGAGGTTTTATGTCAATTTAAAAGTAAACTTCATTGTTGAAGTTCTGTCTTGAGAAAATGCCATTGTCAAGGGTCTTTTTTCAAGAAATAGTCATGGTGCTGTGGTCTTTGTGTGGGTCACGATTCTCAGCATTGTCTGATTGGTGCATTGAAAACCGAAAATCCAAAGCCCCAACTGCATGTTTAAACTGCAGTAGGGATTAGATAGGGCAAGTCTAAAAGTCTAGCAAGATGTGTGAAAGAACTGTTTGGGGAAAACAGTTTCTCTCTAAGCATGCACCAGGTGATTTTGACATGCCCTCACGTTCAGACCTTCACCCGTAAGACTAAGCAACAATGCATAATCACATCTCTTATTTCCCCTCCCCCTTTCCTTTCTGTAAAGGGCCAGCTGCACTACAAGACACTGGGGTCAAGATCAGTCTAAAGGCTGTTTTCCACTAGCCAACTGTAATTGGGAAAAAGAGAAAACTACAGATATGTAAAATATCATTGGAAAGGATTACAAATCTTCTTTTCAATTGCATACAACATGCATGGGTTTACTCAAATATATAGGTATCTGAAAGTGCTTAGTGGAATACATGCCTAACACTCGTGAGACTTGTGAATTTTCACATGTCCCTTTGAAGAATTAAAGAATAGTCGCAGATAATCTCAAACATACGACACTTATACCAACCCAAATCTTCAGTTTTCGAGTGTAACGAGTCCTTTCATTTTCAGAATGAGAAGGAAACCGTTGCAGGGGTGAAAGAATTAGTAAAAGAATTGCACATTGGCTCTTTGAGAATGCGCCATCACGTACACTGGAGCAAACACAGCCTCCTCCAGACCACCGTCCCTCCTCCTGTGTCTCCCCCAGGAGGGGAATGGTTACCGGCCAGCAGAAACATTGTATTGTCAGCTGAATAAAGCCTGTATTCCACATGCCGATTCTGCTGCTAATTTAAAAAATTGACAGGGAAAATAAAGGCTGTATTCCACGTGCCGAAAGTGTACTAACGATATACTTTTGGCAGCATTGCCGATAGAATTCACCAACGGGTTGGTAAACTTTTCCTGCTGATTTTGTTTTGAGTGCCGATATTGCAATTTTGGCTGCCAATATGATAGTTTTGGTCACCGATATTGCACTTTCGGCCTCCGAAATCATGCCGAAAGTACAGGCCGCCGTTATAGAATGTTACCATGGAAAGGGATAATATCGGCAGCCCACACTTTCGGTATGTGGAATATGGCCCTAAAGGTATAGTATTAAAGTAAAGACATATCATATTTTATTAGAAATGTTTTACAATTATCTTTTGAGCGATTAACAGGATGTATGGCTTGATGCAATATCTCCAGAAAAAACTAAAGAAACACAACATTTGCAGCATCAAAGTTGGTATGTGGAATAGAAGCTTAAGATATAAAGAGAAGTGTGCACAGGTTCTGGAGTGCAGCCAGAAGCTTACTGGTTGCTGGAAACAGTCGATATGGCTGCACTGAACCTGCTCGGCAAGCAACAATGGGTA
The DNA here is from genome assembly GCA_936440205.1 of Lepidonotus clava. Classification (NCBI taxonomy): domain Eukaryota; kingdom Metazoa; phylum Annelida; class Polychaeta; order Phyllodocida; family Polynoidae; genus Lepidonotus; species Lepidonotus clava. The sequence goes on from OW387138.1 coordinate 17,512,477, forward strand.
ACCTGTGTGAAACTCAATTGATTTTCTCTTGTTTCTGGCAGGTGGGAGTGGCAGTCAACTAATTTAGGAAAGAGCTTTGAAACTGAAGTTCATTTCCATCACGAAGACAGCAACATAGGCTACAATTTACTTGGTCATTTCTAATTGAATCCATTAATTCTTTTGGCATAAAAGAGGTTGGCACGATAAGTAGTATATGGAAAAATGGATATGTTATCATATACATGTATATATATGTGGCCCAGCGAGGGGAAAGGATGCTCCGTGGTTATGATATTTCCTATTGTAAGACTAACATTAAAGGAGATATAAGTAGATTTTTGAAAAATAGTAAAAACATTTCATTGGCATAAAAGAGGTTGACACGATAAGTAGTATATGGAAAAAGGATATGTTATCATACATAATATCCCTTTTTTCATATACTACTTCTTAAAGTCTTTGCTGTATACGAAGTTCATTATAAAGTTATATTATGTCAATATGTTATTGATGTGGAAATTATCTTGTCTATAATTAGGGCTGAGAACGGATGGACTACTAATCAAATTAGTCTAGCAGATAATTCGTGTCTGGTTAGTGTATGACGTAAGACGTTTCTATAGATACAACATTACCTAACCAGCTAAGTATGCACACAACCTCCATACACTTATATTGTAAGGAACTTAAGGCTATGATAGCCCCTTAAGACCATAATATTATATCTTACTATGCACTGTATGTGCATGTTAAAAGCAAGACACACATAAGCCGTTTGTCTTATTATGAAGTGCCAAGGCATGGATTCTGATGTATTGACATAAATTTGTCAGTATCTAGTAACGCAAAAAAAAATCCTTAACCTAGTTGCATTGTTTGAACGCAAGATCAAACGATGCCAAATTTATATGATCCACTTTCGGGATTTTGGTATTCCTTGCTTGTGTGTCAAACTCCACAAGTAAACTACCCATTCCAAGTAAAATACCACATAGTGGAAAAAAGGCTAAAAGGCCACATTCCGCCTTGGGTGCTTTGAAAACCACTTGCTGTGTGTCAATATTGCAGTGTCTGGAATATAGGATTATTACTTACAATTGTAATTACTTGGCGTCATAATATATGCCATCACAAGCAGTTGTCTATAGGTTTAATATTGATGCTTGCACAGTCTGTCACAGTCAGACCCACTGTTTCCCAAAGTTAGTCTGTACACCAGCAACAATTTTAGTTGGGAATTCCACCCTGCATCCCAGCATGCTTTGCAGCTGCTGCAACCAGTACCCAAACAATCATTAGAGGGGTTACCCATGGTATTTATAGAGGGACAATAAAAGGATTCTTAAACAATTTGAAGCGGCCATTAAAAGCCATGGAGTGTTGTGGGTGTATGGAACCATTGTTCAATAGCTAATCTGGGACAGAACGGACTTATGCTTGCATCGACAGATACCAACATGTTCGGATCTAAAACGCAAACACCTTGAATGGACAAAAAAAGAAGCTCCGCAAATTGTAGCCATCGCGAAGGGGAATATGTCCTTAAGTCAGAAGGTCAAGGTGGTAGGACGGCCTCACCTACACCATAAACAACTCAGGTAGGCGTCACCACCAATGACATCAAAGTCTCCTCCACGGTATATGGGACTTAAAATAGCCTTGATGCCTCTCCTTTACCTTCCCTTCACTCAGCCTGGCCAAACATGGTATAATGGGTAAATGAAATGGCTTAATCCAATAAGAGGGGTTGAAATTTGTCGGAGGGAAACATCAAATGAAAGATAACGATTGATGTATTTGGTTTATTTTGATGTGAGATCAGATGAAAACATTAGGAAAAGGAACCTGCAATTGATTATCGTGTAATTTCAAATACTCCTTTATCATTTAAGAAAATAGATAAGGCAGGGGCGTATAGACTGTATTTTTCAAGTTAATAGGTCTATAAAATTATGACTTTGATACATTGGACCAGTACAATTCATAGATTTTAATTATATTTTGTTAGTTCGTTTAAGTTCCGCCTGAAAGAACAAAGTAGGCCTATGTATGGAAATTTCCAACGACAAAATACATAATCTGTCCCTTCAGTAATCTGTAGATCATATACGTATCTTACTGCATTAGTATACATGTATTATGAAGTGTACATCTCATGTTTCATCAAAGCAACCTTATTCTTCTCTCTTCCGATCTCCATCATTTCTGTTGCTACTCTTGGAAACGGTAAACCCGCAACGTTATCTTAAGGAAACGAGATAATGATGAAATGAAGATTGGCATCCCAGCAGTGTGTGTAGTCTAAGTGGCCTATTTAGGGATCCTTTTCTCCCTCCCCACTGACAATTTACGCCAATAATGTATCTATAGCTATCGGGTTACTACGTCTAATGGGTGCAGTGTAGACGGTTCTTATAATTTGTGAGGTAATAACCTGCCATCCCAATCCAATCTACTAAAGAACCATTCTTTATTTTAATCTTGAGTTGTTTTTCTATTGTATCCATGGTGATATGGGATACAATCACACTTTTTGAAATTCCATATAGGATTAAATGTTTTTCTGGTTATGGTTAGTTGTGGTAGTAGAAGTTATAAGCCATGTTCTTAAGCCCATATTCCACATTCCCATCTTAAAAATTGGTTGGAGATATACAGGTTAAGTATGAATGTTATATAGGACGTACATAGTTCCATTTAATACTTTTGGAAAGAGCCAAACGAATAGAACATCGTCCTGTGAGATTCATATATCCTCGAATTATGCCATCTTAAATAATGATGTGTCGGACTAAGATATGTATTACCTGAAGCACATAACACGAGACAGCCATCCTTTATAGGTACCTTATACACAGGTATGTGTAAAAAAACATAATAACTTCAGCACCAAGTAACGAATTGGGGAGAACGAATCAGACGGTTTTTCATACAAATTGCATCACATTGTAAATTTCCGAATGAACTATGGACACACCATTGACTATGAAGTAAGGAAATTTAGATCAAGCCTCTGACTATGTACTGATATTAATGACTTACCTGCTGCTACAATAAGGGTGCTAGTTAGGCGCTTGTTACGCCTCGTGTCCTTGAGTAGGCTTGTAAACAACCTGTCTTTTACAACCAGCAGCTTCCAACAAACTGCTCTGTCAGAGTAGGTGGGTGGAGGTAGGGGTGGGGGTGGAGGATCTGTAATGTTAAATGTACAATGTATATCCCCCTACCCTCCAATAATGGCATATCATTATGTCTATATATATAGTTTCTGTTTTTATCGGTATCCATAACATGCGACCCCCTTTCCCGGGTAGAGTTACATGATACGCTGTAGAAAGTTAAAATATAAAATGGGCTGCAGGGAATTGACGGCAACGGCACGGGCAGAGACAGGATAAAGAAGAAGAAATGGGAAGGGTTTAGCTATGTTTGTATGCTCAGGCACATACATAGACACAGGCACACTGACAGACAAAAACAAACAAAGTGTTGGATAGTATCACCTTTGACCCTCCCCCCACGCCCCTTGCCCCTATTCACAATAACGTAACTGTTTCACTCGTACACCCTATATCCGGTGAACTTGACAATGGCAACCATTTGTTAACCTTATTGCACCCCCTTTATTCCATTGCTACTGTAAAGCCCAGCTCATCAACATTCTCTTGTTAGCTCATTAACGCCACAGGCAGTAGTAAAAACTACTGGAGTACTCTGTCACTCTACTGCTGGCATCTGGCCCATGCAAATATTATATAAAGCCATGATACTGGTGGTAACAGCCTCTCTATAGGGGTTGAAATATCAAACATTGCCTTATAATTTAAGACAGAATAGATTCTAGAAGCATGTGTGTTGTTAAAATACTCACAAAAAGTAGGAAGTCAGGAAGCTTTTGTGCCCCGCCCCTCATTCGATGCATTTGCCCCTGAGTGGACAACTTACTCTACCTATTCAGTGCTGTGTTACTGTTTCAGTCGTACATCCTATATCCGGTGCACTTGACAATGGAAACAATTTGTTAACCTTATTGCACCCCCTTTATTCCATTGCTACTGTAAAGCCGGGCTCATCAACATTCTCTCGTTACCTCATTAACGCCACATGCAGTGGTAAAAACTACTGGAGCAATCCGTCAGACTACTGCCGGAGTCCAGCCAATGCATTTATGTAAAGCCATGATACTGTTAGTATCAGCCTATCTATGCGGGTTGGAATATCAAACATTGCCTTATAATTTAAGACAGAATAGATTCTAGAAGCACTTGTTGTTAAAATACTCCCCAAAAGTAGGAAGTCAGGAAGCTTTTGTGCCCCACTCCTCATTCGATACATTTGCCCCTGAGTGGACAACTTACCCTACCTATTCAGAGCTGTGTTACTGTTTCACGTGTACATCCTATATCCGGTGCACTTTACACTGGGAACCATTCGTTAACCTTAGTGTACCCTCTTTATTCCATTGCTACTGTAAAGCCTGGCTCATTGACATTCTCTCCCTACCTCATTAACACCACAGGCAGTGGTAAAAACTACTGGAGCACTCTGTCACACAACTGCTGGCATCTGGCCCATGCATAATAGTATGCAAAAGCCAAATACTGTTGGTAACAGACTACTGAAGGATTTAAACAGCATTGCCTTATTATTTAAGATAGAATAGATTCTAGAAGCAGTTAGGTCATCAAAAAAACTTGCCAAAAGCTGGGGCTGTCCTCAAAAAAATTGCCGAAAGCACTGGGTCAGGACTGATTTGTACTCCACCTCTCACCCTCTTCATTTGCCCCTAACGGGGCAAGCCACGAAGCTGTGTTACTGTTTCACTGACAAATCCTATATCCGGTACACTTGACAATGGAAACAATTTGTGAACCTTATTGCACCTCCTTTATTCCATTGCTACTGTAAACCCCGGCTCATCAACATTCTCTCGTTACCTCATTAACGCCACAGGCAGTGGTAAAAACTACTGGAGTAATCCGTCTCAGTACTGCCGGCATCAGGCCCATGTATATATATATATATATATATAAAGCCATATTACTGGTGGCAACAGCCTATCTATAGGGCTTGAAATAACATTGGCTTATAATATAAGACAGAATAGGTGCACCCCATACACCTAGACTCTTTAAGGAGAGGAGAATGGTTCCCCCTCATCCTCTTGAAGCACACCTTTCACTCCCTATCATATTTATGGTTGGCTCATTTGGTGAGGGATTTCGCTTCAAGAATAAGAGGACATACATGCACCCCCTGGTGGTATACATCAATACTAAACCTCTATGTCTCACTTGTGTCATAAAAATTCTCACCAAAATAGGAAGTCAGGTCCCTTTTGTGCCCCACCCCTCATTTGATGCATTTGCCCCTGAGCAGACAACTTACTCTACCTATTCAGAGCTGTGTTACTGTTTCACTCGTACATCCTATATCCGGTGTACTTTACACTGGGAACCATTCGTTAACCTTAGTGTACCCCCTTTATTTTATTGCTACTGTAAAGCTTAGCTCATTAACATTCTCTCCCTACCTCATTAACACCACAGGCAGTGGTAAAAACTACTGGAGCACTCTGTCACACTACTGCTGGCATCCGGCCCATGCATATATATATAAAGCCTCAATACCGGTGGATACAGCCTATCTAGGGATTCAAACGGCATTGCCTCATAATTTAAGACTGAATAAATCTAGATAGAGGCAATTGAACTATTTTATTATGACTGTATTTGGAATCTATTTGTATATAAAATTCATGCAATTAATATGTGATCATAAATTTATGTTATGGAGCAACGCTTTTCCAATTATAGGCATACTATTCTAATCGAAAAAAAAACAACCTTTTTATATTGCATACTTATGAAGGTCATGATCTAAGCTATGGTGCTTGTCTTCACACTGAGCATTTCACTAATACATTTTCATACTTTACTAAAAATTGAAGTTGCCTGATATACAGAATACAAAATTACCTCAGTATCACAAAAGGGGAAATATTCTTATCTGGGCCAATTGATAGTTATCAGTGTGCCACGATGGGAGCCAGCTACAGATAAGGTATCCAGCCTCCCAAAAAATTATTTCTTTACCTCATTCCTTCAGAGTAACTCCTCCCCAGCCCTGTATGCAGGTTGAGTAATACCTGTCCCTGGGTACCTGTCTGACCACTACCTGATTAATTCCAGGGTTCATTATTAGTGAGCCCCTCAGGCTCTATAAATAGACACCAATCAGCCTACATTGTGCAATGAGCAACTCCAAAATGGTCCACACTCATAGCACCAGCTCGTGAGTCTTTCGTGAGTTGCTTGCGAGTCATTCATGAGTTGCTCATGAGTTATTTTTGAGTTGCTCCCACTTATTCGCGTGTTGCTTGCGAGTAATTTGGGAGCGGTTCGTTCAGTGAGGCGAGTCATTAAGGACAGTTAAGAGTTAATGGGATAATTGATTACCTTTTAGATTGTCAGGTAACAGGCAGGTGGACGTTACACAGGAGTTGGATCACCTGTTCAGTCCCTTGAGGGTGGAGGTGCATGCAAAACAACATGGGTTTTACATTTCAGATCTTACTCTGGGAGTCTTGGGGTCTAGGGGGCTTCATTGACTACATTTGAAAGTCTTATATGAGCTTTAAAGCCAAATATAATTGGATATATATCCATAGTTTGGTCTTATCCTGCCCAAGGGACACACTTTTCAATTATAAATAAGATTCATAGCTCTACAGAGTACATTGCTATACCATTGGTTATGTAAGTGTTTGCTTAAGTTGAAGTATGGGGGTATCCAGTAATCATTCCAGGATGTATTATGTATATTATGTCATAACATGAGAAAAGCGACCATTGCTATGAAATTGGCGATTCATGCAATTCTTATATACACATCAGGCCTGTGGAAATCATGTAATCTAACCAGATGTACATCTAATAAGTGATATATACTGTTCATAGTATTAGATCACAAAACAACTGTATTCTGAGCATTTGTATACAAATTTATTCGGGAAGAGAATCTTGCTGTGATTTTATCAAGATATCTTTCTTTGTTTCACAGTGCATCACAAAATATGAATGCCAAAGCACGAACGTAGTCACACGACCGCATTTACACAATGTCTATGCAATATCATTCTATAAACCCCATAGCTATATTTCCAACCTGTTTGTGTAAACAACATCACAGGCCATAGATGCGCAAAGATTTTGGTCTGCATGAAATCATTTTCATACAACGATTAAAGTAACCGCTGTGCAGTCAACCACTAACTTGTGTGCAACACATCTATCCAATTAAGACCTCCCACAACTCCTGTATAATATTATATAGCATAGAAGGGTCTCCATTCAGCCATTCAGAGGGACCGGAACTTGTATGTATTTGACCGGAACTTGTAAGGAAGCCATATTTTTTTTCTTTCCTTTGTTTTTGTTATTAATTAACCACTTTCACATACATATGTTCTTTTAAAATAATGATTTTCACGACTAAAATGGAATCATAAATAATTATATTATTTATGATTCCCTTCTAGCCGTAAATAAATATGTAAATAATATATAGATATACAATTATTTGAATCTTGAAATATTGCTTTATTTCTTTGATTATTACATAAAGGGAGACAGAAAGCAGCGAGAAATTAAGTACTTAGGCCGTATAGTATAAATTGTGCCCATCTTTAGGTGCAGTTGCACGGTGTCTGGCTTACTATACCACCTCTTTTTTCACCAATGCAAATCTGTCCAGATTGAACAGAATAAGATTACCATATACACAGAATGTGTTTTTGACTTGTAGTTTACAATACATTTGCATTTAAAGACAGACAGCTTTGGCGGAGGAAGCTTCGTGTAATGTCTTATCACTTGACGGATAGAAGGTTTGATAACATGTTGTACATATAAAATGTGCCTTTGCTATTAAGCTGTTATGTTGTAATTGCATGCAATTCACAGAAACAACCATGGGAAACCTACCCTTTTACTCATATTTATATTGAATACAAAGGTCACCTATGTGTGGCCACTCCAACCAGCTGTCACCCCTATTATTTAGCCACATAGAAAAAAGGTAATAAATAATCAATTTTGTTTACTTCATATGAGCGGTCATCTCGCCTAAATGCACTCACATTTCTATCTAACCGTATACCTGAATATGGCTTATAGGATGGATTTCTATACTGCATAATAATTTTGTCACTTCTTAGCATGACATTGCTTCTGTGCGCCCTTTGATAAGTAATAACGACCTATCACCAAAACGTTGTTAATACTTTAATACTTTAATACTGGGAACCTAAAAATACATCTTTGTCAAGTTTGAAGAATACCCAAACAAAAAACCGGTCAAATCATCCGTGCCCAATAATGTTTTCATTGCTTGAGTTATTTATGATATTCAAGCTCCTTGGTATTTATAACCTACGAGTGGTAAGACGAATGATGTACGTATCTGAGTACTAGCCATAGCGTGCAAGACCCCTATTACCCGTGAGGTTACAACGTATACATTATTAAAGACACCATTCCCCCCTTTTCCTCAGTAAAGGTCAGATGCCTATTGGCAAAGGACCAGGCCATTTACAACCTTCAGAATATCACATGGCACCTCGCTGAATTAAAGAAATGTCATGGTATCAACCCTCTGGACGTAGGTCATTGGGACGAAACTCTGCCAAATGTCATAATTTATCACTATTGGCAAGTTTTGGACCATCAAGAACCTTGGCCAATTTCATGTTTTCCTTTGCGTTAGTAAATAATAAGATTAATTTTATCCAGACCCATACCCAGGTTCTGCTGTTGGGGTGGTGGTGGGGGGGGGGGGGGGCTGCGGTGCGAGGTTCCTTTTTCCTTTATTTTCAATAGCTTTTCAATATTTTCCTATTTTTTAGGGTTTTTACACTAAGTTTTGGAATGAAAGGTGGAACTTTTGGAAAATTTTCCTTTGTGGGTAGCTCTAGGTGGTCATATACCGAAGAGGAGAGGTATGACAAACAGGACCAATGAAGCCCAACTATCAATCATATTTAGATTATTATGCTGTGAATAATTATTTCTTTTTTATGATAGGGTTAACACTCAATAGACTTCGAGATGAACGTATAACTTTCACTGATGTTTGTACCAACTACTAAACCTCGGAGTTTAAATAATTTTACATTTTAAACAGTTAAAGCAATACTCATTAACTATATAAGATGCTTTACAAATGAGCACCTGATGATGGACAGAGTATTTCTCATGTAAAACCACAGGTGAATATAATGTTCACTGAACGGTTGCAGTGTACATGACTTAATAGACTATTCAGAATACCTGTCACAGCTGCGTCAATTGTATACATACATACGTCCTGTAGCTGTTCATCAGGTGGACATTATGTGTACAATGTTAATTATTACATCATGTTATGGCTAGCCCCGAGGGATAGACCGCTAGGCAATAACTAGCCAATGGCATTTGGTTCTGGCTCTTTTCATAGGAGAATTAGATTGTGATGGTAAAATACCTAATTGGATATACATAATTCATCTTAGTAAATAGTTGTATGTCCAATTCATAGCTTCCTCATTTCTATTTATTACCAGTAGTTGATACATAGATGCAGTAGGTCTACCATACAGGATGTTATGAATATAATGTAGCTCCCATAATTGTTCTGCCTCTATGTAAGTCGCATAACAGGCTATACATGGGGCTATAATACATTGTATTCTAACTGCAAATGACGTTTTATACAACCAAATCCGTTTTGGTTGGACTGAAACTGATATGAAAAGGACATAAAGCTCGAGCTTATTCAGAATCATAGGCGAGTCAACCTATGACATCAAAATGGTGATTTCGATTATGAATGATGCAACTCACAGAACAATGTATGGCCCAAGTTATTTATTTGTTACATTTCCGATCAGTGTTTTTAGTTTAAAAGAAAACACTAAAAATATTTTTAAGTTTTTCTTTGTCTTTCTTAACATGGAAAGACTCTTACAATCCAAATGAACAACTGTTGTACAAAAGAGACCAACATAATCCTAAAATTGCATTCCACCATTTCATTACCTCCTTCATAACCAACCTACTTATATGAATGTACACTCTATCATTCAGTCCCTAAGTAGTTTAGGCCTACTTGGAGACATCATAGGCTGGGCTGCTAGCAGGTGTTCCTCTGTAAACCTGATTAGGCTGACCCCCACTGGACCTAAGGCTGTTTCCCCTTATTGTGACCTGTGTATGGTAGAGGTGGGACGTTGGGACAGGCCTCTTTCCGGTAACATATTACCCTGAAATGACCTCTGGGACGTTCAGATGAGTCCTGGGGTGGGGGGTCACCAAGAAAAAAGTAAGACATTTTGTAGAGGCGTTTTTACCTTTTTTTCGTGGCCAAAAATCTCCCCAGAAAAAAAGTACGAACATTTCGTGGACATTAAAGTTTAGTGATAAATCATAGTAAATTCATTCCCAATATTTATTTTCACCAAAATGTATTCTAATGTGTGTTTGAAATACATTGGGCCAATTTGGCCTTGTATAATTTTGAAATAAATTGAAAAAAAAATCCACGAAAATGTTTAGAGGCTTAAAACCCATGATAGGAAATGGAGCTATCGTGGATATACCTTTACGTGGGCGTGATTTTTCGTACTTTTTTTGGTGCCCCCCCCCCCCCCTCTGTTCAAGATGTCCAAAGTGGTTTATATCCTGTGTCTGTAGTTAAAGACTGAAAGGAATGAGTGTGTAGTCAAATAATTATATGATCTATCATAATTATGTACTCTGTAACACATTATCATATAAACACGATGAAATTGCTTGGATTGTCTTTGCTGTACACATACGTGACAATATAAAGTCAAGATACCAGTAATGTATAAAAACGGGGATTTGCTGCTTGCTGTAGGCTATATAATAATGTGTCATAGTATTATGTATGAGCTCACCTCTATTTGTTTCACGATACATGTAACTTTATCAGGTACATCGGTGCTTATAATTATATTATACGTGCAACATGTTAGTGGCATATGAAAATGAGAATTAGGAGCTGGTTGTGTGTATAGGTTGTGTGTGAAGATGAAACATCACCTATCAATAAGCTTTAAAATACATGACGTCAGCCATACATGATCTATCATGTGAATGATAAGTCTCAAAGCATCTCATTAATAAGCCTTATTTCACTATTAGCATTGTTTTGTACATGGCCATGTTGTATGTATGTATGTATGAGTAGTATATGAAAAGAGTAGTTTGATTCATGTTTCGTACTTCGTTCATCTGACACAATCAACATTGTTTACACAACCTTGTCTATATAGTTCACTCTTTTTTCACATTTCTAATGGCCCCTTTAAGATAGTCAGAATAAAGGCCTAGACAGTTGTTTCATAGTAAAGCCCCAAACCCACTAAGCGATTTTACCGGCGACTGGTGATAGGCAACTGACAAGAATCGGCCAATTCTTATGATCGCCAGTTAATATGCTGTATTAAAATATGCATGTTTAATCTGAATCGGTGCTGAAATCAGCTGATTTTAGGGGTAGAATCGGCCGATTTCAGCACCAACTAGTCGGCTGACTTGCTTAAAATCGCCTAGTGGGTATGGAGCTTTAGACCATAATGATATGACCCCTCCAGGACCTGAGGACTGTTTGTGGTCTTGCGGTCGTCACCTGGAGGACCTGGTGAGGGACACAAGAACTGACCTCTGTCAGGTGTAATTACGTACCAAACTGAGCTGGGACATGCCTTGTCTGAAGTATTCTCTGAGTACTAAAGCCTGTCACTTGGTAAGGTTATTCTGAATAGATATGCTCTTACTATGCCATAAGAAAGACAGGTTTAATACAATGCTCAGGGAGGAAGGGCAATACGAAATGTGATAGTACTAGTACGGACATCATTCTCGAGTGTGCTAAAAGATATCACAGGAGTTCGAAATAGTTCCATGAGTTAGTTTAAAACTTATAAGGTCAAACAAAAAAAATTGTTGTGTTCAGGTAACATAGGTCGAGATAAATAGGGTAGGTAGGTCGAAAAAACTTTTTTTTCCACTTTTTTTTTTCACTTGCCAAAGAGACCCGGCCAGTGTTGGAAATAAAAAAGATATTCCAAATATTCTCAAAAAGTATTTTTAGCATCTAAAATACATGCCCTGAGTATCCATGTGCTGTTTTATGGTTTTCCATGGTACTTTAGGTCAATTCTTTGGATTCTGAAAAAAAAAAAAAAAATTCCTGAAAAAAAAGTTAGGGTAGGGCCAACAATTTAGGGTAGGTAGGGTTACCTGAACACAACATTTTTTTTTTTTGGCCTAAGTTTGATTGAATCAAATTTTCATGTGTGCCAATATGCCCTGTGCTTAGGATCATAATATTATTCCTGTCACACCTAGGGCAAATAGTCCATCTTTCCAGTTGTTTACAAATGCCTTCTGTATTCCTGAGTAAAAATCTGCTACTGCACAGACTAAACAGAGCTCTGTGATAATGGACGACACTCTGTTTTTTTTTTTTCAATTCCTTTTATTTTTCCTGGGTTCTCTCGATATGGTGTAGAACGCACAACTCCTGTCGCTTGTTATCTGAGTATAATTATATTGACAACCTACATGTATTACCCAACCATCAATTAAGTATGGATCAAGAAACATTAGATATAGCATCAATCCATATATATTATCCTAATTGGTAGAACACATGATTAATGTACTGCTTTTCAACCTACCTTCTGACAGACTTTCCCCAGCCCTTATCAGTAAAGCCCCATACCCATTAGGCGATTTTACGCTGGCGACGGGCAACTGGTAGAATCGGCCGATCCTTATGATTGCCTGTCAGTACGGTATATTGAGATGTGCATGTTTGATCTGAATGGCCGATAAAATCGGCCGACTCTACCAGTAGAATCAGCCGATTTTAGCCCTGATGAATCGGCCGATTGTATTAAAATCGCCAAGTGGGTATGGGGCTTTAGGGATTCACCCAACTCTCTTTTAGGGCTATTTCCACCCCTCCTTATCTACCCTTCTCCAGTGCCTCCTCCTAGGTGGGGTCAGGTAATTGGGGCCATGGAGGCCCCTTGAAAGGGATGTACCTCCAGGGTCCAGGCTCTAAGGGGGGCTTAATGAGGCCGTCTAAGGGGGGGGGGTGTTCAGAAGCTCCATGGTATTTTTTATATACAGAAATTACCGTGATAGCCTTCCATGTTTAGGATAAGATACGATTCCAAAAAATGTAATCGCCAAATGGTTTTTCTTTTCATTTGTTTTTTCAAATCTTTTTTTAATTAAACTTAAACTACATAGCATCCTTCCATGATCACAGATATATTTTCATTATGTTTCTCTTTGTGAAGAAATATATTTTTAAGTTGACGATATTTTGAAATTATTTTCATGATACTGCTGTGAGGCCTTGGAAATAACTTTTCGAGTATCAAGAAAATTTTATGGATGTACTTTGACGAGCGATAATTATCATGACGTATTCAAAGAATGGCCTCCAAGTCACATTTCATTGTTGCTGGTTAAAGCCAACGTTGTATGAATTGTTTGAGATCCTCATGCCCCTTGCTACTTTAGTTTATTATCTCACGTTCATGTATGCCACTAAGGCCTACTAGTGATCCCCAGTAAAGGGAACAAGCAATATAGTGCAAAAAGTGGCAATATTTTACAAATACATGTGCATAGTCTAATTCCTTCATTATCGTCGATTTTGATTGCAGTTTGGTCCAAATGATATCACAATTATGGAAATCTGATAACTTTCGCGGCTTACACTTTCTCTGTACTTATACCCATAGAATGTATTTCTTTTGGTAGTTTAATTTGCAGAATATGGTCAATTTCTAAGACTACCTCGCCGTTGGTTCCAATTAGAAACACATGTACAACTTTTACAATATCGATATTAAGGGTTTAGAGTCCCAAATACTGCTGGCTTACACAGGCTCTGTCCTTTGACTGGGTGTAAGCCTTTTAACTCTCTAGACGCCACAAATTGTGTTCATGATTTGTTGGATTCCCTAATGATTCCCATGGTCCTATCGCATTTCCTTAAAGTCGAATTCCTAGAAAATCCTTTAATTATGGAAAACTATGTTTTATTTTGCCGTGCAGCTAGATTAGGGCAAGGAAACACGGGCAATTACAGCAGGATAGGAGAGTAGCATGGTAGAAAGACCCTGGTTCGAAGTATGAAGAGAATGAGTCGACGATGCCTTAGTGATTGTTAATGTTATAACAGTGCAATGTTTAGGTTTTAAGTGACATACCTTACCGTCAAGCTATGATAGGATAAGGCTTTCGTGAGAATTTCGTGAGAATGTTGTCTGGAAAAGGTACACCAATACTTTATTTTTACATTGACTTAATGTTAACTTCCGCCGATATAAACTAAGCTAGACCACAGCCAGCGATATGTTTTGTACCATTAGAATGTAATTCGGCGACGCCATTGGTCACGTAACAAATTTGATGCGCTTATAACATGGTTACAACGTATCAATTGGCGACGTAGTCACTCCTTTAAGAAACGGAGGCCACACACCTAATGCTTTAATCATAACAGGGCAGAGTTATATTGACTCAAAAACGCCTGGATATTATCAGATTTACACCACCTCTTATCTCATTACTAACACTTCAATGGAGAATTTTTCATACTGGCTTTAGTTAATGAGGTCCATGGGCTGAACTAAAAAGCCTTATAGCTACAGCAGGGCATGAAACCTCACCCATCATGTTGCTAGACTCAATAGAGGCTGCCTTTGACTGCAGCAATCTGGACAGCCAATAGCTGGCCCTTTGCTGTAGTCTTTCAATCATGTATAGCAGGAGTATGGAAAGCTATATTATGGTGAGAATCACCTGCCTGTTACTTCAGGTTGTATACAACTTTAGATTATGGATGTTTTGCACTGTATATCACTCAGGTATTTAGCGTAAATCATTTGATATCCTTTGGAAAGGGCAGTGGCTCCTTGTCGTACAACCGATCATAGCGGTGACAACTTTAAGATCACTCTAGTCTCTATAACATGTGCGTTACAAAGACCTAATAGCGACGTTGCTGTTTTTCAATCCGAAATAGAATAATTGTCCTGCTGGATCCATTTGAATCCTCTGAGTGATTGCAAGATGGCAAAATGTATCTCTATAGGGCCTATATGGTAGAATTTCCTGACCAACAAAAAGTACTCTAAAGGTATGATTTTTCATAAATGTCAAAAACGGCCAATCGCTTTAGACAACCATCATACTCGTTCTTTAGCAACCATTCGTTGTTACAAAATTAATGGTGTTCATTCAGTAAGAACCATTTAGGTCTACCAAGGCTAAGGATCTGTAGGAAACTGTTCTATGGTAACTGTTCTAAATTCTTTATGATCACCATAGTTATGTTCTTCATGACCATATGGTGCTCAGCATGACATGACTACACTTACAGGTCGATACCAAACATATGAAATAGTAATAGAAGTCTATAGTATAACCATTTGAAACAGTTTTTTAATCCATACATTGATCACCAAGACAGTATACAGGCATTGGTTGAGGTTACGGGTGCGGACATCCCTGTGTATACATAAATCCATAATATACACAGATGTTTTAAGCACACAGAAGAACAGCTTGTGTATGTATGTGGGCATGTCAATGTCTTTTACAATTAAGCTTCTACCTAATGTATACAAAACGACAAAATTGAATATATTTGAATATGTTATGGAGATTATTCTTATTTCTAACACGAAAAATGTTCTGAGCTAGATAAGTTGAATTCTGCATAATTATATGATAGCTAGTAAGGAAGGATAGGAAGCGGACATGGCTAACAGGACTTTAACTAGTTCATACTGCAACTTCAACGGGATGTAATATGTATGTCTAAAGTGCATTTCATGTCTTTTCAAAGGGTAGCTTATATCCTAGTAGCTATTGTAAAGGCAAGGCATATGCCATAATTCTCGAGCATGCAACCAACCCCAGGCCTTACATGGCAATATGACATTGTTTGCACAACATCTATGGGAATATAACGTCATTTGCACAACGTCTATGGCAATATGACATCATCTGCATAACGTCTGTGGGAATATAACGTCATTTGCACAAGGTCTATGCAATATGACATCAGCTGCATAACGTCTGTGGGAATATAACATCATTTGCACAAGGTCTATGGCAAAATGACATCATCTGCATAACATATGTGGGAATATAACGTCATTTGCACAACGTCTATGGCAACATGACGTCATCTGTACAAGTCTATAGCCAGCCTCTCCTTGTAAGCCACCCCCTTTTTAGTTGGACACCTGTCTCCATTGACCTCAACTTTTTATCCCCTACCAAGGCGCCATCTAGTGGCTTCCTTCCGTCGAACAAGCTTTTCGGCCTTGGCTTCGCAATTGGCTTCGCAATTGGCTTCAGGACTGGCTTCCGTCGAACTCAAACACTACCGCAGTCCCTATGGTGACCACCTGAAACCCTTGACCACGCTTTGGCTGTGGCTGGGCCATAGTTTGTGGGTAGCCAGGCCACAATTTGTGGGTGGCCAGGCAGCAGTATGTGTATGGCCAGCTGCCTTTATATATGGCCTCCTGTGCCTTACTCACACAATGCCTGTCAGTATAGCTATCGATTATACGTTGGCCTTTTCAATGAGTATGTAGCGCCTTTTGGCAGTCGATATGTTGGTGTTTTTGTCTGGTACTGGTCACTGAAAAGACTGTATAGGTTCCTCCATAAAGGCTGTAGAGGGAGAAGTATAAATGCACTCTATAGCACTGGATGGACCTTAGTAGTAGCCTGAGATGTGCATAGAAGTCACGATACCTGAGAACTTTCTAATTTGCTAGTGCTATCAAAAGTAAAGATCATCGTGATTAATTTTGTTGTTTGTATGATGAAAATCTCATCTCATGGATCAACAGTGCCAAGGAAGAACTTATGTATTTTAAGATTGGTGAAAAAAAAAGAAAAAAAAGAAGATAATTCTGTAGGATGTGTTGGCAAGAACCGCAGGGTAGACATAGAATATTTGAGTATGGTTTGGAAACCAACAATATATCTCAGGCTAAGGATTATTAAATAAGAAAAGGGGCCTTCCATTAAGTACACACGCACATTTTCAAAACTCTCAGATCCCCCCATCCCCCTCGAGCAAAAAAACGCATTGACTATGTACTAGAATGTACGGACATTTAAAAATAGCTCGGCCCCCCTCCCCCCTAGCTAGATGCGTATGTACTAAATGGAAGGCCCCAAACACCTTTTATGATTAGCTTGATGAAGCTAGCACTGATTACTCAAATATTTTAAGCTTAAGTTTCTTAGTCGATTATCGCTGTTTTCTTACGGTCTCTACAGATCGCCGTCCCCTTATCCCCACCTCCAGGGTTTGCCCACTCCAGTGCACCTCCAGTAGCCTATACCACTACCCCTAGCCCTACCTAAGCCTTGGGGTCCCCGCATACAGTCCCAAATACCATTAATTATGGATGTCCCTACTCGACCCCACCCGCCCCCTCTTTGAGCCACTTTCCTCCTGGCGCGTGTCAGGCTCAGTTTGGAAAGTGGCGGTTGCCAGCAGGGGTTGTGGACGACTATGACCTCATGAAGAGGGTTGCACCGTGTGGCCAGTGTCCAATTCTCCTTACCACCTATGGGTAGCTGATTTTCAGTAGTTTTGTAAGGACCTGCAGGTTAATTTGGGGTATTTACGGAGCAAATGTATTTAAAATCCCGTGGGGGCCTACTTTTTTTTTCTAATTTGGGGTATTTATTTCGACAAAAACACTGGGACGACTATAGAAACGATTCAAATATTTTCAGTTGATATTTTTTCTATTGAATACGTTTTCAAACATAAATATAATTATAAAAAAACATCTAGGTGCAAATTGCAAGAATGTTGATACTAATTCTCCATAATGTTATCCACAAATAATGCAAGGACTAATGGGAATTTATATACTTAAGTCTTCTGATTGGTCTATATGTTTCCCTATGTGCATTTTAATGTAGGGTAGTCTGCAGGTAATAATATAATAAGAAGGACCGCCGGGGGCGTCCAAGGGTTGTCGTATAACCCACATGGGATCGTCATGTACCAAGGGCAAAGCCTCAGGTTTGAACGAGTCCCATAGGTCATACGGCCACCCAAGGATAATCTCAAAGGTCCTTCTCTTTTTTATAACCCAAGTAATAATCAAAATATGTTTAAAATTACTCAGAATGGGGAGTGGTATGTATGGCCTGGCAATACGCACCACCCTGAATACACACCGCTTGGCGGCAGTGCGGATGATAAAGTTATAAGAAACAGTTGTAAATATAATACAATTCCGAATCAAAACTTACGGCAAACCTTCGCATAGAACCCCTGCATCCTGAATTTAGGGCAAAAATAACAGAACCTTTCTTTTAACTTTCCTCTCGTATCGTGAAGTTTTTTTTACAAATCGTGCCACCTGTCACAAAACCTGATGGAACCAATTAAGGAACGTCAGTTAGTTTTGATAAAAATCACAATTTGAACGGTCATGCCAGCTGTCACATCACCTGTTCGTTATAACTAATACGAACCAGAAAATACGAATGAATATTGTTCAGTGTATAATATTGGTTTTAGAATGTAATATTTAGTATATGAATTGAAAATAATCCTTAGCTTATTAATATAAGCACGGGCGTAGGTATAACCTTATATATTCGGTGTATAAACACCGAGGATCCCCATACTATTAATGCAAGGTAAATGATAAAATTGAGTGTATGCGCTTATCTATTCATATAATGTCTCTATCAAAAATGTCTAAATCTTTGAAAATTCACTGTACGCAATTGTGTTTTTGCGCCATGCTAGTAATAAGAATGAGAAGTGAAAGAGTGGAATCATTATGAATTATAGTAGGAAACAATTCAGGGCAACAGAAGGGATGTTTTTGTAAAATTATTTTAAGAGGGTTTAGGCACAGAAAATATTTTACACACAGCAACAGAAGGGAAGTTGTGAAAGACCTAGGAAGGATCATGACGTCAGTAAAAAAACCAGGGTGTGAAAAACCTACACTAATTGTGATGACGTCACTAAATGGGGTGTCCTTAATGACCTAGGATAACCACAGGACGTCATTAGGGCGTAGTTTAACTACTCTGATGTATGATGACGTCATAAATGTTGCTTTATTTATATAAAGTGTCCGTGTATTTGGCCTGTGAAATCTGATAATGGTTTGGAAAGCCTATTCTGTGTATATATGGTGGGTGTGTCAGTAGTAGACCCAACAGGTCAATATGAAGTGTAAATTTAGCAAATGGGCATTGACTTAAAGGCCATATTACACTACGCGTTGGCTGGTTTGCGTTGGGGCGGTTTTAGACGTGTTTTTGCCAATGCGAACAGCAAACACAAATCTGAGCAGCCAATGCGTAGTGTAATATTAAAAAAAGGTTCACGTTGGGGACTAGACCCCAAAACGCCTCATATAATATACTTCATTTTGGGTTGCGTTAGAAGGCAACACCACCCAACGCGTAGTGTAATATGGCCTTAAAATGGCCCTAACGTGAAATGTTCGCGTTGGGCAACATCACCCAACGCGAACATACACCCGATGTGTATTGTAATACGGCCTTTAGCTTCAAACATGATAAACAGTCTTCATATTGTTGTGGTACCCTTATGTTTGCTTCTTGATGTCATTAGACAGATCCAATGGAATATGTGTTTATCCATTTGATTTGTAAGTTGTTTTAAAAAAAAATTTTACTACGATCTGTATTTTTGGAACAAAGATGTACAACTAGCTATATTGATAATATTTTGAGCTGAGATTTGATAAAAACAACCTTGTTGGTCTTTGGAACTTATGCCAAACGAAACCGATTACAATATAATCATTTTAATTATGTGTAATAATTAGATGCACGTATAATCTGATCATGGTTGTTGATGTTTTTCTTTACATCTTTATTTGATTAATGAACCACCTTAGCCTATTGCAATGTTTCTTATAATTTAGCCATAACCCCTCCTGTGTAGACTTTTAAAAAAACAAACTTTCACTCAAAAGTATTGCAGAAAATGAGATCAGTTTAAAAAGAGAAAGAATCTCGACGATAATAGCGATCACCCGACCCGAGGTTTCTTCAATTACGGCTTGCCATAATTAGAAAAAAAGATAAAAGTATAATCATGAGTCAGATTTAAGACGATAATCTCAGATGGTGTTTCGTGATAAACAGACTGCTTCATTAGATAGAAACCCTCAGACTTCATCCCACGCTACTCAAGGATAGAGATAAGGATGGTTGCTAATCTCAAAGTATCAGTTCTCCAAGTTTAATTACATGATGTCATTATGAACCAACTTACACAAGTCTATTTTGAAATGTAATTTGAAAATTTCTTAGAAGCATACAAGTGTCATAACAACTGATAATGCTGGATACATCGAATACAATCTGATATGGACAGTTACATAAGAGAATTTGCAGACAAAGTCCATGTTTACCAAATATAAATCAGAATGATTAGTTTAATGTGAAACACGGTTTAGGTTCTTTTCAATTGGATCATATCATTACACCTATTCGGGACCCTAAAAGCTGTTTTCCTCCGTCCGATTTAACATCTATATATAGACATTATACACCACTGGAAAGGATTTTAAACTCTCGTTCAAATGGTTTATAACATGCATACATATGTTCCTGTAGTATTCCTGAAAGAATATCTAGAAGTCATCCAATTCTGGGCGGTCAAAACAGAGACCTTGTATGTATATATATAGAGAGAGATATATCGAGACTGGGAAGCTCCTCTATGTTCCTATGTGCCTGTTTCCCTGGTGGCCGGTTGGAACCAATCCAGTCAACCATGACCATGGGCTGAATATTAGCAACATATTTTTGGAATAATTGTTACAGCACAAGGGTCATTTTACCAATTGATATAATGATCAATCCAAATGGGTTCCAACCAGAGGTCAGGTGGCAGGCCTGTAGTGCATAACAGGTTTTCCTCTAGCTTTCCAGTCAAAATATATCTATATATACATACAAGGTCTCTGGTCAAAATCGCCTAGTGAAATATAGGCTTGCCGTCTACAGGTGCTTTTCCATACATGCGTTGCATGTGCGTGTTTTCCTTATAGGGTATGCGGAGGCTATCGAGAATTCCATATATGGAAAAACGCATAGCCTCCGCATACCCTATCAGGAAAAGACGCACCCGCAACGCATGTATGGAAAGGCACCTTACGGCGGCTAGTGTGTCAACACCCTCTCCATTAGCACATTAACAGGTGAGAGCAGTTTCCCGCGCTCAATACACTGTCGTCTGAGTTACCCCAATTGTCGTCTGGCCACCGCTGACGTCACTTCACTTTCCCGCCATTACAGGTAGAGCAGTTGGAGGCCTTCTTAAAGTCACGTATGACACTTGAGAAGTGATGTATATGCAGGTAGACTTTAAAGTCACATATGACACTTGAGAAGTGGTAAATATGCAGGTACACTTCTATATGTGACTGCTAAAATATTTGATAGTCAATTCTGAATTTCCCTGTCATAGAATAGTTCCTGGATCTCTCCAAGAACGAGAAGGAACGTCAGGAAACTTTAAAGGGGTTAAGGGGCTGTTAAAAAGAGCTGGAAATGTCTTTGAGACTGCTGAAGATTTCAAATCTAAATTCAATTAAAGCCAAGGCAGAGCTCAAGGGCTTCTCAAATGCCCTTTTCAACTGATGAAGAATGAGTGAATGTCGAGATAAAACAGGTCCTTTGGTACAAAGGGAAATCAGTGAAGGCTGTTGGCTGTCGACTAAAAACCCCATAGTTATCGTCCACTGAATGGCTACCAATTCTGTCGACTTGGTACACAGAATCAAGTAGGCCTACACTATACTTCTTCTCAGTTGAGCGTTGTGGTACAAGGGTCAGTGAGACAAATAAATGAACTGTCCCCATTTATATCTCCATAGTTATCGTACACTGAATGGTGACCAATTCTGTTGATTTGGTAATCAGAATTAAGAAGTCCAACACTATGATTCATTTCAGTTGTGCCTTGTAGTAGAAGGGTTTGTGGTTTAGGGAGTTAACTACCTGTTTTAAACCTCGATATTCATTTAAAGGCTGCCAGTTTTGACAACTCTGTACACCTAATCAAGTCCTTTACAGCGGATACACTATGCCAACCATTTGGAGTCATCCATTAGAACTAAATATAAAAGACAACCACTGATAAGCACAGTCCATTTGGCAATAGAGCTACAATGTCTTTCTTTAAGACTTGCTCAACTTATTTGAGATGTAATACAGACCTAGCGTCCCATCGACCCAGTTTCTGTTCGGGTAGAAAGATGAATGGCTTTCGGTGTGCACCTTGGGCCAAGTAATCATAGGAGTATTTTGTCGGATTCCATCTTTGTGTGCGCATGCGTAAACGTCTCTACCTCTTGATTAAAATCCAATATCAAGTTGCAGTACTCACAAAGAACCATAAGATGAGGAGGAAGCAACCAGTAAGAAATAGTAATGGCCGGTAGCAAAAGAAATAAAATGAGAAAAAACTGCCTTTAATCAATATATTATCATTTATCAATGAAAAGAAGGACGCATGCGCCGGACTCTCTTATTTCCGGTTCAGCGGCCTTGACATTTCATTTGGAGGAGGTCTTTTGACCGTGGCTATTTTTAGCCACGTGACCGGAAGTCGCTTTGAAACGCCGATGTTGGTTCAGAAGAAACGCCCTCATTAGCTAAGATCGTTCGGAAACCATATTTGTTGACGGATGGGGCTTCCACCCATCCCAGAGGGGGTCCTTTCGGAAATTGTGTTTCCTTTTACGAGATGTCTCGCCTAGTGGCTTGCTTTCGGGTGTTACTATTACGATTTATGAACTGTTAGGTATCCTCTGCTATGTCCTTTTAGAAGATCTCAATCTTTCCAAGAGTTATTTAGCATTCCTGAAGGGGACAGTTTTGCCTTATCAATCCTTATCTCTAACCTTATCTGCCAATAAAAACAGTCATCTATGAGTGACCATACAGGATAGTCTGTTTAATACTAAGGACTTCCCTGGCCTAGATTGGGCTATGGCACGCACCATTCTTGAAGAAAATCATATGGTGTGTAGGCCTATGGTTGAGAATTTGCAAATAGATAATTGTATATTCTCAATTAGTAATTAGAGTCTACTCACTGAATGTGTCTCAAACCTAGTCTTTATATCTTTTCTAAAAAGACTTGCTAACGATAACTCACATAGTGATCATTTGAGTATAATTTGCTTTCATGTTAGTTTAAAGGACATTATATCATAATTCATAATATGTCAATATTAACCTGCAGTTGTATACTACACAGAAAAACAGTGAACTACGTCTGGATCAATGTATATCATATGGAATAAATATAGACGGTCCTACTGAGCTCAACTAGATCTAGACTCTCATAATGTTAGTACCCCTATACCTTACAGGACCATAGTCATTCGTAGCATGCCATCGGCCCATTCAGAGCGTTACCCGCTAAATTTGATCAAGGTCTGGGTGACAGACGATATATCAAAGAGCTCTGTCTTCGTGCCCTATTGCAGTTGATTGGTAATGATTTAGGTGGAATGGCAACGCTATGAGGATCGTTACAGTCTGCAATTACAGTATTTTAAGTCACATACCTATTTTCGATTTTTTCAACTGATCGGCGCTGTATTGGGCCGATTCTACTCCAATTGTCAGCCGATATTTGCACCAATTCAGATCAAACATGTACATTTCAAAACAGCATACTGAGTGAGGGTCTTTCTCTCAAAAACATTATTGCTGGGTATCTTGAATTTGTTATGGGTATAAAGGTTAAGTCGATAGTCAATCCGCTGATGTCTTTATTTCTCACTGGCGGATCCAGCAATTTGAAAGGGTGTGTGTGTGGGGGGGGGGGGGGGGGGGGGTTATAGATTTTCTTTCCTTAATGGATTTTGGTACAAAATGTCATTAAGAATCACAGATTTTCAGTGAAAAGGGAGGATGCGCGCCCCCACTCATTCCCTGGATCCGCCCATGTTTCTGAATCTGTAATGGTTCGGTATAGTAAAGCCGACATAGAGATGATGAAAAAAGATATTCAAAGTGTGATAACATCTCGTAATTAATTCTGGGAAATTCTAACTTGAGGAACAAGTATAACGACAGCTTGTTTTGGGTTGGAGGCTATACTCCCCGAAGTAATGACGTCACTGCTGACGTGATTAATTCTGAGAAATTCTGACTTGAGGAACAAGTATAGCGACAGCTTGTTTTGGGTTGGAGGCTATACTGCATGTAGTGATGACGTCACTGCTGACGTCAGCAGCGCGCGGGCACCAGACACAGAGTCTGGGTGTCGTCTGCTCGTGTTGGCGGGAAAAGGGGAGCCGAGCAGACGAGATTGGAACAAGCGGATTATTTACACTGAGGCCCTGAGATGAAAGGATTCCACTTCCAGAAGTGAAAGGCTTTGAAGGAGAAGATACGTTTAGCTGCACGGGTGTTGATGCTAGAATGCACATGCCAAGGAGGAGGGGTTCTGATAATTCTCCCTACCACAGATAGCTTATTTACTGTTTTTAAGTACCTGCAGGTTAATTTTGTAGACAAAAACTCTGAAAAATCTATAGAAAATCTACAGATTTTGCTATAATTATATCTATTTACTTTAGCCTTGCGACTTGTCTACATATTTCCCAGAATGCATCTTGATTTAGGCTAGTCTGCAGGTACACTCCAATATGAATAAGCTATCCGTGGTGGGGAGAATTATTGAGAAGTGTATGAAGGTGCAGATTTCAGATCAAAAGTCAGACTTCACTTCTTTGTTGGTGATTTAAGAAAAGAACTGAGTGACACATTTTAACTATGGTTCTATTATGAATGGGGACGTAATTCACAAATTTGACCAATTGGATCTACTGATCGGTAATAAAATTGACTGATTCTACCAGAATAATTGGCCGGTGTTAGCGCCAATTCATATCAAACATGTACAGTTCGATATGTCGTGATCTGAATCGCTGCAAAATTCGGAAGTTTTTTTTATTATAGTAATCGGCCGCTTTGTGTGCAGATTCAGAATAGTGGGTATTGGGCTTTGCTTTCAACAGACATGAAGAATTATATAACAAACCCGTTTGCTTTCCCTGGATGATGTGAGAGATGGGTTCATGACCCCTGGAGCCAAAGGTTTCCCCTCCGAGTTGTCGGAAATGTAACATATGGCAGAGTTCCCATAAAAAGAACGATATTATCATCTACAACTGCCGTACCAGTTCGGAAAATGTAAAACATATACCAGTGGAATGAAGTGGTACATAATTCCTACTGACATATAAACTATCAACATTTACATGGTACTGTGCTGGATATTACTACTAACTTAGATTATTTTGTTATATTTTATATTTCGAAACAGAAAAAAAACAATTCATCGGTACTACCTATTTTCATGAAGTCCACTGTATGCTTTTAATAGTAATAACATAATTGAAAAATCAGTAATAAATATGTGGATACGGGTCCATGCATTTACTGTCAAATACAATGTCTGCAAACGCTTTGTTTATCATGTCTATGTATAGAGTTCCGATTTATACAATACAATGCCTATACCTGATGCACGAATATATATAGTCACTTCTCATTAATGTGAGTGAATAGATTTGGCGTTCGCCATGTTCAGTCTACACAAAACACAATACATTTTCGCCTGCGCATATATATGAAGAATATATAGAAACCTACCTGAGTGTTAATAATACAATATGATCCTTTTTCATTTAAATTTCCCTAGACTAATTGCATTTCCCTTTCCTGTATCCGTGTTTCTATTTCATAAAACCTATTATAAACCTGAAATCTGCGCTAGCCTAGGTTTATTCCTATTTCATGCAATATGCTTTTCAGATTGTATAGGGCCTAATAATTCTTGATTTATCATACCTGTCCCATATCAGAGGGCCGCTGTCCGCTTGTGATGCAGTAGTGACAGCAGGGGACACCATATTAAATATTTACCTACCCTCTCATTGTCCCCCCCTCCACTCTCCTGCCCCAGGCTGCTTAGGGAGGCTGTGTTTGGTATTGATCATAGGTCCAGGCGGAATAAGAGCAGTTTGTTTAGTGAAACACTAGACCCTCTCCATCATTGTCTCCTGACCAAAGGTCAAATGATTAAGACCCTAGACATTTGAAAAACCTATACCAGGTTAAAATAAATCCCCAGTTTCCTATTTGAGGTCTAGATGTTAACAACATTTGTAATTTTCAAAGCTTTTGGAAAACATATATTATGTATGACTGAAAAGGAAATAGTTATGATAGTTCTATGGTATAAAGCTGTATTATAATACCTATCCATACAAGGTTTCCTCAAAACACATCCGTTTGCTCGATGGAAAATCATATTTCGATGGAAATAATAAGTTGAAAAATCAACTCTACCCTCGTTCTAACTGGTAGAGCTTTCTGACAATACATTAACAATTTAGCATGATTTCTTGTAATGTAAGTTATATAGAGAAACAGCTCAAGGCCATAATCCACTATGCCGAAATGCCTATGTAATTTTGCTGATCAATCACAATTATGTTTAATACAAGTTTCAAATAATATTACATTATGTTGGTAAAAGTGTCCTTACCATTACCTACCAGCAGGCGATATTTTGCCATTTTCCACCAGCATGCGATGTTAACAACTTTCATTTGCATGCTGTAAATCATAACAAAACGTTGACAAGTGTCCCAATAGATAATAGCTTTGTAAAAAGGACAATAGTTTGTTTTTTCTCTTTATCAAAAATGAACACAATCGGCATGTGGAATACAGCCTTTAAGCAGAGAGTCGGGGGAATTAAGTTGTCTTTGCCTTGAGTCAACAGGACCGTATTGCGGTGAATGTTAAGCAGTTGGGAACTGCTCAGAGCTGTTCAGTATGCATCAGGCAAATTCTTTGTACCACAGACTAGCTCAGCATACAACAGACCAGCCCTTTGTACCACAGACTATTTCAGGATACCATAGATGAACTTACTATATCACAGACTAGCTCAGGATACCACAGACCAACTCATTGTACCACAGACTAGCTCATCATGCATCAGAATAATCTTTTGTACCATAGACTGGATCAGGATATCAGTGACTCATTATACCACAGGATAGCTCAGCATACCATAGACCAACTCAGTGTACCACAGACTAGCTCAGCATACCACAGACCAACTCATTGTATGACATACTAGCTCTTCATACCCCAGATCAACTCATTGTACCACAGACTAGCGCAGCATACCACAGACCAATTATTTGTACCGCAGACTAGTTATACATGCAACAGACCACCTCACTGTGCCACAGACTTGCTGAGTATATATGACATATCAACTTATTGTATCAGAGAATTGCTCATTGTTGCACAAACCAAACCATTGTACAATAGTGGGGTGGGTTCATTATACCACAGACGAACTCATTGTACCACAGACTAGCTCGACATACAAACAACCATCTCTTTGTACCATAGACTAGCTCAGCATACCACAGACCAACCCATCATACCAAAGATTAGCTCAGCATACCACAGAAGAATTCATTGTACCACAGACTAGCTCATACCACAGACCAACCCATTATACCATAGACTAGCTCAGGATACCACAGACTAGCTCAGTATACCACAGACAAAGTCATTGTACCACAGACTAGTTATGCATACCACAGATCAATTCACTGTGCCACAGGCTTGCTCAGCATATAATATATCAACTTATTGTATCAAAGACTTGATCATTGTAGCACAGACAATCCCATTGTATAATAGGTGGGTGCCGATTCCTAATAGTGGGTATTGGGCTTTACTTTCACTAGACATGAACAATTACATAACAAACTCGTTTTGCTTTCCCTGAATGATGTGAGAGATGGGTTCATGACCTCTGGAGTCAAAGGTTTCCACTCAGAGTTGTCGGAAATGTAACAGACTAGCTCAGGATACCACAGACCAACCCATTGTACCACAGACTAGCTCAGGATACCACAGACCAACCCATTGTACCACAGACTAGCTCAGGATACCACAGACCAACCCATTGTACCACAGACTAGCTCAGGATACCACAGACCAACCCATTGTACCACAGACTAGCTCAGGATACCACAGACCAACCCATTGTACCACAGACTAGCTCAGGATACCACAGACCAACCCATTGTACCACAGACTAGCTCAGGATACCACAGACCAACCCATTGTACCACAGACTAGCTCAGGATACCACAGACCAACTCATTGTACCACAGACTAGCTCAGCCTACCACAGACCAACTCATTGTACCACAGACTAGCTCAGCACACCACAGACCAACCCATTGTACCAAGGACCAACTCAGCATACCACAGACAAATTCAGCATACCAGTGACCATCTCATTATGATATAATGAGATGGTCACTGGTATGCTGAACTTGTCTGTGTTAGCATAATTTTTTTTTGCTACAGACTAGTATATTGATCTACGTCAAGCTCAATGAACTATGAACTATTCCTACATAACAAGGCCTAGCTAATAATAATACAAAGTTGTAAAACAGACCATTTTATGTGAATCCTTTGAGAACAGAGATCTTATTTGTCAATGTTCTCCGTGAGATAAAAGGTAACATTAGTCTGAGTCGTTTGAAGTATTCGGAGGCACATCCCACATGGGCCTGTTATCAGGTTCTAATGGAAAATCGGAAAACTAGAAACATCCTTCCTCTGGTCTATAATTGGGAAACAGTTTATATTTAAGTCCCCCAATACTGCTGTAAAAAGATTAGATGTGAAGACTAGATTAAACATCAAAATATGTCAATAAAGTTCAGTCTTCTGTAATATAAAGGCGACAGCTTAAATAGTTTTCCTACCATGAGTTTTAGAACCCTGGCCGCGCTCACAAACTGAACTAAACTCGACAGTCGAGCTGAGTTCACTTAGGGTCACTCCCATTGTCAGCCATAACTCCTTTTTACTGCAGTCTTGAGGTTTTCAACGACCGTTGAGTTAAGTCATGAATTACTCTAAGGGCAGTTTCGGCGGACTTTAACTGTAAACCGCCTCTGTGCTGGAATGGAACACATCTAACCAATATAGGCGCTTCCGGTACCGTCATGTGGCGTATCCACAAGTTGAAACGAACGCCCATAGATAAAAAGAGGTTAAACACAGAACGCTGAATAAAAATAATAAATTTGAACTTCAGCGGGAGTTTCACACTGGTACTAACTCTAAAATCTGAATTTTCAAATGAAATATTTGGAATTTCAGATGTAAATGTTTCAGATTTACTATCTTGTATTTATGGTGTTAGTTGTATGGAAAGTATACGTTATAGTATAGTGAACAGAAATAACTGTGAAAATAATTTTATTTTAAAATTCAAGTTGTGAGAAACGCAGTTACGATTCTGCTATAGTGTGAAACACACCCATAGTCAGTACCTTAGAATTATTATTTCCGTTATAAGAAGCCAAAGAGAACCTTCCTGTCTTCTTCAAGTGGCCATACAAAAGCCAAGGAAATATATTTCTGGCCATAAAAGGAGAGTTAATGCACCCTTCTGGGCACCAACCAAGGCCTTGTGTTTATCTCAGTAACAAAGGAAACGCCGGCCTTGGGGTCTTAAGGTGGTATTACACTTCACGACATGGGCTGTGATACGACGACGGCCCAGGGGTGCATTCCATAAGAATTTCATGATAATCCAGTTTGAAGAGATACCACGATACCAAAAAATGTTATCGCCATATGATTTTTTCTTTCTTTTTTTTCAAATCTTTTTTTCCATCAAACTTAAACTATATAGCGCTTTTCCTTAGCCACATACATATATTTTGATATAGTAATATTTGTTGAATTATATATTTTTAAAACCACGATATTTTGAAATTATTGTCACAATACTGCTGTGAGGCCTTGGCGATATTTTTTTCAAGTGCGGTAACTTTTTTATGGATGTGCTTTGACTCGCGATAATTATCGCAAACTTTTTATGGAATGCATACCAGATAAACCACACATATCAGAGACAACATTCCTTGTTACATATAATTATATGTAAAGTACTCAGACTTTCCAAGGTAAAACAATCTTATTATTACTGTGTGCAAATTGTCTATATCATTATCATTATTCCGCCGATATTGCAGCTTAAAGTCGTGTAGTGTAACAGGGCCTTGAGGGTGCAGGCATGCGCCGTATCCGTAACAGGAAGTGGCCCCCTGCCCCCGTCTCCCTACCGCTAGGGGGTGGGGCAATAGATATTCAAAGGGGGCAGAACCCTTCCGGTTTGGCCGGGGTTGGAAGAAGGGAGGATTTAGGAGGTTTGGGGGACTGTGTGTGGAAGCAGTAACCCGGAGAAAACTACCAGGGGTTCTCTGACGCTTAAGGACGTACTGTAAGGCAGTCGACTAACAAAAGATAATCATTTGAATTTTGCAACAATAATATCACAAAAATATCGGCATGATTGTTTTTCTGACATAGCAGAAACCTGGCTTTGGTCAACAAAATAATTGTTTTCTTCTATAACCGAAGTGCCCAAAATAATTAGTAAGGTCACGTTAATTTTGCAGATTGTGATATCGTACACAGTGTGCACTCTTGAAATGCATAGGTGGTGGTAGAAATTTGACTTTCTTTCCTAATCTATCTTCGCACATTTTCTTCTAGGTTAGAAATATTCATCCCTACATAAGCATTAAAATCTCGAAGTCAGTTTTGAATCTGAAGACACTTTTTGCCGATTTAGGCTTAGCCGCTAATTCTGCAAGCCTAGGCCTACACTGGTATACTGTTTGTGTAAGGGGGCTATATCCCATGTCTCTAGGCCTTCCGTCAAGCCTATAGTATGGCCGTAGTGAATATGAATTGTATGGTAAATAACCCGGTAACCCGGCCCTTGTCGGACGTACTCTGATGTATGCTGATGGGTACGTTGACTAATGGCTGGGGGTGCACTTTGGTCCGTTAAGGGTGTTTTCCACTAGCCGATTTACCCCCAGGACCGTTTCATAACAAACCTCCGTAAGATTTGCGTTTAAGATGACTTTTCTGGCAGTCGTAGCTATGTGAGTTTTGTTTTGCTTATGCAAGTTTGGTTGGATTTGCGGGAGTTTTGGGTTGATTTACGGGAGTTTTGGGTCAATTTACGGGAGTTTTGGGTCAATTTACGGGAGTTTTGTTATGAAACGACTGCATATCACAGTTTGAAACTCACGCACAGTTTCCATAAGGGTACATAAAACCTCCGTAGCTACGGAGGTTGTTATGAAACACCCCATTTTCTAAATCGCACGTAGGAAACTTGATTAATCATTGAAGTATTGCATATCATTAGAAATAGTTTTAGGTTCTCTTTCAAATGCTGTGTAGTATGCATGGTCCTTTGGAAAATGATTTGGGAGAAGTAATGAATTAGGAAAAAATCGGCAGTCAGGATCGTCTTGTGTAATACAGACTTAATTGATGGATGGTGGTTGGACATTCCATTGCCAGAGGGTCATATCAATGACAAAACCTCTGGTGCTCTGCTATTCTGTCCTGTCATTGAATGGATGATATCTACTTCGCTGTCATTCTAAATGGACAACAATTTATCTTTTGTAGGGAGATATTTGTATTCTTGTCATTAGATCTTATGTTATGTATGAGTGATGACGTCACAAGTTTATAGCATAAGCCTGTTACTGACAGTGGCCTCTTTGACACTATACAACAGGTATGTTGAACCAGCGTTTGCCCGCGAAAGGCATATTTGCTATTGGAAACAGTTCAATGTGAAAAGAGTAGGTCTGTGGTATATTTTATTATTTAAAGCCATTTAAATCAATGTCGTTGACCTCGCTTCACTTATATAGCTATACCAGTAGGAGAGTGGTAGGACGCCATTCCACAAACAGACTAACTCAGTAAGCGCAATAGTAGTGCACTGACTATTATTTCAAAAGTTCCAGGTTAAAATCCTAATCTAGACTCATACCAGGGTCTTGGATTGTGACCAGGCACGTTTCATACATCTTACTCCTTGGAGTGGTCCACAACTCTAAATTTAGAAGGCGTATCCCTGTAAAATAATCCCAGATTCCAATTCAGATTAAATGAGCAGGGGGCAACCCTGCGAGTAAGTGCATCTAGTCTCAGCAAAAAGAAAAAAGAAAAAAAGATAGTATACAACAGGAAAACACGAAAGTACGACCCCCATTACCCCTTAAACTGGACTTTAAGTCCCTTGTGAAATTTCAAAACAATGCTGAAGAACTATACTTTAGTATATTATCAACTATGACACTATTTCTCCATAACTACGGTTGATAAGTATAATTTCCGATGAACCACATTACTTCCATGCTAGTTATCCGACGTAATACTTCACTAATGTTTCCAGTCATAATGGGAACAGCATACGTAAGATACTAGCTTGATATCTCAGAGTAAATTAAGACGTTATCATTAAATGGGAGCTCATTAGAAGGATACCATACAAGTCACCCCGGACCCCCTCTAAGTAGACTGAAATCTACGGCCATAGACTGATGCCTAAACCATGTGTTCCACTGGTCGATTTTCACTTACATTTTTAGGGGTCACTAATTGGAATATAGGCTAATCATAGGCATGTTACATATCATTAGAATATTTTGTATTGTCTTTCAATTGCTATGTAGCATGCCAGGGTCGCTGTCATATTCTTAATGAAAACTTCCTAAAATTCCTAAAAACTCGCCAGTAGTCAGAATCACCTGGTTAAATACAGGCTTTAGTTCGAAGTTTAACCAAGCCAATCGCAAGATAAGCATAGATTTCACGATATACGACTTCAGATCCATCAAAATCCTAGATCCAAACGGAAATTTGAAACCGTAACTAACACTTAATGACCAGTAGCAGATCGCTTAAAAGAGTTTGAGACAGTGATTGAAAGGTTTCGATTTTTACGTCACGTTGAGACCTGGCTGCTGTCTTAGGCTATCAGCCTTAATTGGCTGTAGCGCTAATGATGCTGACGAAGCTAGACATCCTGTAGTATTAAATATAGTTTTAATAAAGAATACAGCATTATGCGTTATATGTTCCTTAAGTTTACATAATTATGGTTATAAAGAAGTTGCTTCCTTAATTTGACATACATTATGTTTACTCTTGTTCACGCATTATCTAAGGGTACCAATAAAAAGGATTTGTTTTCAATATTCGAGTAGGTCTGATTTCTTGCTCTCTTCAATTATCCAACAGCTATAACGCTCCGACCTGTGCCTAATTCACACAAAAAAAACAACCTTTAGTGCACAGTCATTAGAATATGAATTCAAAACAGTTTCCAACCTAATTACTACAAGAAGAATAAGCGTGGTAAATATACCCTGATGTATTTAACATAAAATCAAGCCCTACTGTGCATTTCATGAGAGAATCTACAATTTCATTAACCTCCCATGCATATTCCAGTAGGTTATTGACAACACTCAAATCTAGTGATTCAGACCTCATTTTATCTGGGAGAAAACAGTGAAAACAATACTGGTTTCTCTCCCTGTCAGTCGGGGAGATCTTTGGATCAATGGCGGCTTTGGGTTACCATGGTAACGGGGGTTATCTCCTGACAACAGGATTATTGACATGGGGAGAACAGGTGGCGCCTCCTAGTGGATGAAGTGAAAAGTGACGTGACTGTCAAATGAAATGGGTCACGTGACAAGTATATGATATATTATTCTGAGGAACTATAGACCTTATTTGGGAGTCCTTTGTTATATCTATATAGTACTGAAGCTATTTGTGGGGACTCCCTTAATCAGTCATGTCCTTAGTCATCTGATTCTCTTTGTTCTCAATGACCAGTTACAGAATCTCATGTTCAGCAGTTGAAGGGCATTGTCTTCCAATTGTTGTTAGAATCAGGGAGTGTGAGAAGCTAGAAGAAGGTTACATAACCAATGCCTGAGCTAAACAGCCCTCACCTCTTCAAATTAGAACCACCACTGTCACCAGCAGGTGGGCAGTCCCGGGTTGGTGAGTGATAGGTCACTTAGTACTAGGTGCATGGCAGTGCATGCATGGACCTAGTAGCAGCCCCTTTCTAAACCCCTCCCTGAGTTGTGTGTGACTGCAGGAGCAGTGGTAGTCAGTAGGCCTACCTATAGCCCATATAGGCATCTAGTATCAAGAAGGCCTTTAGTTTATTGAGGGACAACCATCCTCATGCATGAGCGGAACTTTGTAGCTCTTTTGCTTCTTGTTTCAGAAGTGAAGCGCCCACTAGCGGATGTATCTGAACCAATGGGTTGGTTAATGGGTTTCAATGGATGGAACCAAGCCTGAAGTGTTGGGACGAGGTGTCTATGGGAGTGTCCATGGCGCAGACTCGTGAGAAAGGTGTATAATGTAGTGAGCGTGCTATTCATTGGCCATAAACAAAGGTTTATGTGTCATCTGTTGTGTGTTTTGTGTGCTATGTATGCCCATCCTCTGCTCTCTATGTGGTCATAAAATGAAGTTTATTCATCCCTATCTTCCCAGAGTATGCCATTTTATGGAGCTTTTTTTCTGGTCCGTTCTTTTGCATATAATATCGTCAACCATGACCCGTCCTCTTATCAAATGATCGCATCAATGAAAGTTTAAAACACGCCATGTCACTGTTTTACACACAAATGTCAGCTGTTACGTTGCTACGATTTGAATTCTATAAATAGGTATTACCGGTATATGTATATAGCTGAGATCTATGTCAGGTGGAATTTACAGCTCAACAAGAGCATTCTTAGCTGGTAATTTAAATAAAAAAGAAAATGGCGATAGTTTCATACAAGAACAACTCTCGCTGTTGTTGCAAACTGTTGGAACAGCAAAGCCCTTAATGCCACAGGCTACAAGTGTCCCTTGGGAAATAAAAAATGCAATATAAGCCTAATAAAAGACCCCTGGCCAGAAGCGGTACTCAATTAATGTTATATAATGTAGATGTCCCGAAGGCCCTATGCTTTATCCTTAGATCCATAAAGAATTCCCAATCTAGATGTCAAAATGACACAAATGCTATATAAGACTGAATGAAAAGCTAATTCCATAGAAATCTTGTTATTTCCTGTACCCCTACTCCTGGGGCCTAGATTGCTGAAGTAAAATGAAAGGTAAGAGCCATGGGCCAATCTTGGAAGGAAAAGAAGCTTTGCTGATTACATTTGATTGTATTCCAGATATAATATCCTGTACCATTGTATCTCTTCTGCCTACCATGGTATATATATAGAAAGCCAATTAAGGCATCTCTTACAGAAGAGCAGGTTTTTTGCTACTTCTGGATGGCTATACTTCTCAAGGAAATTAAACATGGGTATCAAAGGTATAAAATGCACCCCTGAAGTGTTTCATAGCATAACACTTTGTCCCCTGGCTATGTAGTTTCACGCAAGACTCAGAGAAGTTTTATTTTTCTAAGATGATTAGAATTAAAGAGCGGCTGATATCTGTAACCATCAGGAACCATTTGCACTGTACCTTATTGATCCATCGTGCATATACCCGATAAATACTTTGATAATTATATAGAGTTTCATTTATTTTCAACGTTATCTCCCTGTGAGAACCCCTGGGAAACCCCTCAATCAGGCCTCCCATTATCTGAAATGGATGAAATGGTTGAAGTTGTGAAATGCTAGACCATTAGTGTGTGGCAATTCGAAATGAATGCCTTTTTATTTCAAACTGCATGAAGACCCACTAGACGCACTTCATTTCATCTCGTGATCGACAAAGTTATTGTTACATACGCTCATACAAAACACGAAGTAAAATTCGGCAAACCATGACTGACGGCTAGTCACACAATGTCACAATACTTATCTATAAAAAGAAACTGTGCTCCGCTAAAAAAGATGCATAGATAATTTTAATGTACGTATCTGCTCTAACCTACACTCGAAGAGAAATCAGAGCTATTGTATGATAAAAGAAACTTGGATTTACCTTCGAGCATTACGTCGAAAAGAAATGAATAGGCTGTATAGGATTATTCAATCATATATAATCGTACTTCTTCCCCACAGTGCCTGACGATTGATTATAACACCTCATATGTTCTAGACATTTTGACATCCCTTTATCGACAAAGAACTGACGGCTTGACGTTTATGGAGTCGCTAAAATAAAACCTACATCAGTTTAGTTCGCTCAGCACTTCCACACGCATCTCTCCTTCTTAGCTTTCAGTATCAGACATGTGATGTTGTTATCCATAACTCTGAATGCTTTATTGTCATGAAATTCTCGTGAAACTCTGCCTAAAATAAGTTCGTCATGGCTTTCGACATCATTTTTTTGGTCTTTAATGAAGGATAGTAACCAACCGACTTGGCTGCTTCGATTGTAATGTACCTTTCCATGATCTTTTGAAAGATCTTTATAAGGGTGAAATTCATAACTTCACAAACTTTTAATCGGTTATTCACGTAGCTTATCAATAGGGCAATTCCTAAAATGAATAGGCACCATACTTGCTTTCCTTAAAAAGGCGTTGTCTCACAAGCTCTACCTACTCCTAACATTCACACTCTAACGTTTGCAACCTAATCGCGGAGTTTGCTTACGCGTGTTCAATATCTAAGGCAAGGAATGTATTCAGAATATATGCAAGGAACAGATATGCATTACCGTGTTTTCACATAAACAGTTTTGTTGCGAAAATGTTTATATTCGCATCCTTCTGCATAACTGACATAGTCTATTTGAATATTCAACAGATCTAGACATATAATATAGGCCTATATATAGCTTCAGAAACTATATCATGACTGGAAAGATAAATCATTGTATAGGTATAGAGAGAACTTTTGATACATTAAACAGTTTAACTCACACATACTTTGCTGTAACATGTAGCCTATGTAGAGGGAAAAAAACACCAGCTTTTGGCGAAAACAAATCCAACAAAGTTTCAGCCAGTGCGAAAAGGTGAGAGTCAAGACCAACTAATTAGGTAGGGAATTAATAGGGCACAGTCAGAGAGGACTCGGGACAAGATGGCCGACGTCCCCTTTGGCAACATCCCATAATGTGACGTGTTATCTCGCGATAGGTCACGTGATGAGCGCCCGAGACCTGGCGGGGCTGTTTACTCATTAGCTGATGACATATAAGGAGACAGGCTCTTGTCAGAAGAGGGGGGCGGCAGGATATATAGTCCATCGTGCCTCTAAGTGTTTACCACGAGATTCGCGGAATCTTTTTTCGGATGGGAGATTACTGTTGCACTTTGGGGACCTTTGACAGAAATGTACTGGTTTAGTTTGTTACTACATGAGTAGAATTTTTATATCTGCAGATGTTTAGGTGTATAGATTTACATGGACATTTTCTTCATTAATATGAAACTCTCAGAAGGTGGGGGTGTCAGGACAAAATCGCATTGGTTCAATTTGCTACTACACGCGTCAATTTGTTTCCATTGACGTTTAAATAATACACCTGCAACCTTTTTATTTTTTATGTAGATCTATTTATATGAAATCTCTGCCTGCCACGTGGCGGTATTTCTTGCCTATATATCTCCGCAGTTGGGGAAGTAGTGTATAAAAGTTGTGTTCATACCATACTCATATCATAAGTAGTATACAAACACTGTCCTTTATCTATGGCACCTTTTGCACCCACTATCATGACTTTGAGGACATACATCTATCCTCATTTGTCACTACGCCCTTCAATGTTATCAATAAACTACACATTCACATAGACAGAAGATACATTGTTCTAGATCAGATAAAGCGAGTACTACATAGACATGTCAGTTTTGGTCAGAAGGGTATTTTCTGTCACAGGCGTGGGGGCCACACTGGAGTAGAAAAAACGTATGTGGTAATCTATCAAACATTTTTCTCCAATTATGTAGCAGGGGTCCATGTATCCTGCATACTTCGTGGAAAAAAATTGAAAACTCTTTCTTATGATATATAAAGTATATAAAAAATCAATTCTTATTCCACCGGCAAAAATCTAACAAACAATTTCCTCCAATCATGTGGCAGGGGTCCATGTATCCTATATACCTTGTGGACAGGAATTAAAAACTCTTATGATAATGTATAGCATGTAAGAAAATAAATTCTAATTCCACCGACAAAATATAATGTGGTAACCCATCAAACAATTTTCTCCAATCATATGGCAAGGGTCTACATACCCTATATACCTTGTGGACAAGAATTGAAAACTCCTCCTTATGATATAGCATGTATACAAAATAAATTCGTTTTCCACCGACAAATATAAGAGTTAGTAAAACTCTAATATTGTAACCCAATCTTTAAACACAAAATAAATAGTTATTCACTATGGGTGACCCTTACCAGTCACCCCTTCCCCTCCCCCACACTCTGGTTACACATGGGGTTACACAGCTGAGGCTATCGACCCTGTCCCGTGTTAGTCGTATTACGTAACCCTCCCACCCTGGAGGTAATTGATCTATTAACCATGTCGGACAACCCCACCTCCAGGGTCCCAGTCCCCCAGGGTCTGGCCAGGCCTACCGTAAATCTGATTATAGAGAACTACCGTAGATCTGATTATAGCAACCACCGTAAATATGATTATAGAGCCTATTATATAAATCACGTCGTCCTACCGTCTGGACAGTGTTTAACAAAATAGAGACTTAGAGTTAGGAGTTGACTATGCCGTTCTATATTATTGGTTTCCTTAGGCCCCCCAAAAAATTGTTGTGTTCAGGTAACATAGGTCGAATAAAATAGGGTAGGTTGGTCGATTTTTTGTTGTTGCTTTTTCTTTACTTACCAAATAGACCTGAGCAGTATTGGAAATAAAAAAGAAATAATCTTAAGATCTTCTTTAACCATCCATGCCATAAGCATCTATATACTGTCAAATTCATTTCCAATCTTTTCTGGTCAATTCTTTTGGATTCAAAAAAGAATTGGGAAAAAATCCTAAAAAAAAAAAAAAAAAAAAAAAAAAAGGCAAGGGCCAAAATTTTAGGGCACGTCGGGTTACCTGAACACACCAATTTTCTTTAGGCCTTATAATCAATTTTCCCAAATATGTTTACCTCACTTTACTGTTTGGTTTTGAAACACTGATAATTATCAGATTTGATTCTGAGTTTACTGGCCTGTTTATTAAGAAATTAATGATGTATCATTCTAAGGATATAATAACTGATATGTAAGTAGTATATAGGCATTGTCCTGTGTCTCTGGCAACTTTGGATATTATTCTAGATTGGGAGTTTCCAGTGAGGACTTGACAATGCCATCGCTGAAATTTATGACGGCTTTTAAAAGTACAACATCCCATGGGAATACATTTCAGTTGAAAAATATACTGTACAAACTTTTGAACCGGGCTCTGTTAATCGAACTCTGAATATCTGTCCTGTTATTTAGAAAAATAATGAAAAACTAAAAGTTAATAACTGATATTACTAGTATAGACACATTGCCCTGTATGTTGCTCTAGAAATACTACATATAGGTAGGGCTTGACTGCATCGTCGCTATATCATATGGCTTTCAACCATTTTGCTCCGCCCACACATAATGCAAATCTTCCCAAAGAAACTTAGAAAGACTTTTCAGTTCGAGTTAAAACTGTATTTCGGACAGGAAAGAAATGGGACACTGATAAATTTCAAATTTAAATTTCAAACCGTATTTGCTGGTCTATTGAGTGAAAAAAACTATATTTGTATTAATAAAAGAAATGACACTCTTGAAATGAAAAGTGTCCAGCTAATTGTCCAAAATGTGCTTGCAAAACACTAGTTGGTTAAATCAAAGAAACGTGTTTTCAGAATACCATCCCAATTGTTCCCATCATTCATGTCTTCCATCTATAAACACACAACTTCCGGTGGGCCTCGTTCTGACCTCTTGCCCAAGCTGAAAACGAGGCTTGCCCCCGGTCCTACCTTATCCCTATTCTCGCTTTGAGATCTGACAGAGAGATTTGTGTTGACAGATGGTGTCTGTGACACAAACCAATAAAACTCTCCCACCTTCCAGCTACAACAATATTGTCCACTTTTAGGGGCTTTTACGATGGTTAATGGCTGGTCGAGTCATTTAGCATAGATGTGGATGAGCACTGACCCGTACTGAACGAGCGATGGGAATCCTGTGGTAATGCGATCGAAGTGACCCCGGGCATTACGGTTAGGGTTATTAATAGGATTATGTGAGGGGTGTTCCGGAATATTGATTAATAGTAGTATTTTTATACTGGTTATATGCATTGCCTTGCCTTTGACGGAATACATGTCTTTCATGGGTTTATTTACCTGTTGAAGGATACTATTTATAACTAATCACCGATTATTTCAGCCATCTACCCACCAATTTATATGCTCACCCACCACTGGTGACCCGCCCAAAACATCCCACCGCCCCCTCCCCCCTCCAGCCCCCCCCCCATTCTCCAGGCCCCTCCCTCCGTCCGCCCCCCCCCCCTACACCCCACCTTCCTACCCCCATACCAGTCCTCCATATCCCGCCCCCATCCTCCTACTCCCACCCCTGATCTGACCACCTACACACTCAAGCTTCCAGTAGTTAAGCCCCCCTCCCCTCCCACCCACCCACTCACCCACACCCACCCAAATCACTCAATCATTAATCTAACCCCTCCCCCACTTTCATTAACCCCTCCCTCACCTCCCAGGAAAACATCCCCCACCCCCTTATACTGACTGACCATTACACCCTACCCCCTCCCACCCCTCCCACTAACCACCCTCACCCATACACCCACATGGGTACACCCATATACATCCCCCAGTACCCCCTACCCCTACACACTGGCCCAATTATTTCCAGTACTCCGCTCCAGCCAAACGCACTCTCCGTGATACCCTCTGATTTCTTTGGATTATTAGAACATTCTCACCCATCACCAGTGGATTATACTACCAAAATCAGCCCTATACTTCAAGGATTGATGTAGGATTAATGTAGAATTCACCAAAAAACATCTGCTTGGTTGAGCAACATCTGTCGGATTTACATTCAATTCTTATTGAGCTTCTCCTGAGATTTCTACGAGCAGCTCAATTCATGAGGCTACCAGAAAAGAGCCTACTTGAAACTCTTTCGCTAGGGATATATCATATATAGAATAGGATTGGTCAAATCGGAGGGATTAATGTGTACAAGATCAATAGGATAATTTGTGTACGTTGCTTTTGGACTCTGATGCAAATTACCATCCGTGTATGGCAATGAGTGTGTTACATAGGCAGATGGATGTTATAGTGTAGGTGTGAGGTAGTATGGGCGTAGGCATTTGGTCCTATTATTGATGTGTGAAGGCCTATACAGTGATTCTATTATAGGCTGTGATCTCACTGAAGGAACATACTCTGATACTTATTTAGGCCTACTGTGATATTATTATAGGCTGGGACTTTACTGACTGAGAAAAATAGTCTCCTTGAGTATTTTACCGACCTGCGTCAGAAGTGATGCATTGATAACCCATAGGCTTTTGTATAAACGCCACATTTAGCATTGGTCTTTAGGGACCTGTGCAAAAATAGCATATTCAAGAATCATAACCCATAGGCTTCGGTAAAACGCCACATTTAGAATGGGTCTTTAGGGACTGGTGAGAAAATACTGTATATAAGAATTCCCAATGCTTATTCCATTCGAGTTGAGGACTGCCATGACAATATAAAATATATTTTTATATTATTTCTCAACTAGCAGGAATACTAGAAATATCCATGTATGTTTAGCTCATACATAGAAAAAGTCTGTAGGGAAAACTAAGTGATATAAAACATCATTTTGTAACCATTGAAAGACTTTTATTTGGCAAGCTGACGGTTTGACTCTGCAGTGACTATACATTGTGGTGACGTCATACAGAGCGTTGTTACCATGGCAACCACTGACGACGACCTGTCTCCAGTGCTGTCTCCAGGCACGTATGACCTCGGCAGTTCGCCCCTACTGGAGTCCACTCCAGGCACTGCCCCCCTAGTAGACTCAGAGAGCACCTCGGACGTGGTGATAGACTCACCTATGAGTAACTCAGCAGATGACCTATCCCCTGATATCCTCCTGACTTTTCCCCTAGTGGAGGTTTCACTTGATACCCCTATTGCTATGCTGAGGTCCCCAGCCAGTCCGTACAGTGACCCTGCAGTTTTACCAGTCACTGACCAGTTTCCTCCAGTACCCCAAAACACACCGGTCAAGACTAAAAAGACCAAAGCCAGCAAGTCCGAATTGGACTCAGTCCCTGAGGCTGAAAAGGAAACTTCATCTCCAAGCCCCAAACCTAAAAGGAACAAAAATAAAACAAAAACTAGCAAAGAGAGTGGATCTGATACAAAAACGAAAAAAACTCGTAAGAAATCTACAGTCTCCAATGCCTCCTCCGTGGGGGTTCTGGAGGAGGGTGTATCCACCGAGGCCGTTAGGATGAGGCCTCCAGGGTCCCCCCGACCACGTCCCCCCTCCCGGTTGTGGCTTGTGGCCCGGGCTGGGACCCTACCAAGTGGCTTCAGAAACTATTCTTACCTGGATTCTGGTTTCTTGCAGGCCGATGCCCAGTTCAGTGACGAACAGAAGCGCGGTGAGTACAACTTACTTTGATGTTTTCTTTGATCTTTGCCGCCTGTGAGTCTATAGGGTGTTCTGCATTTATTTCAGGTTTCGATAGCGGGAACTTTATATTCAATATCATGAATTGTATTTGCATTACATACGACCAGGGATAGTTGCGTTTTTGTAATTGATGTAAGAAAAATAATTAATAAATTACGTTATTACAAATTTACAATTCCCAATCACATAGTAATTGGAGGTGTGAACCCAAACTTACTATCACATCATAGGTCTTATTTATGATAATTAACATACATTGTAAAAAATAATTAAGTAATAACAACCTTAGGGGTAAGGTTCATCCATATGACTTTCAATTAGTGGGACTGATACTTTAGTTGAGGGTTTAAAAAAAGTAGTTAAACTGAGGTTGGTCATATGAAATTTCAATCTATCTGTTAAGACATCAAATGTCAAGGAGAATTACAAGCGAAAAAAGGGTATATTGTCCGATAATGAAGAGGTATAGTTATGCGAAACGTATATTCATCTGTAATACTATAATATCATACAAAATATAGTAAGTAGTTCCTACACCATCTTACTCATTTGGACATCTAACTAGCCGTCCCTAAAGCCTAGCTTAATGACAGGGCCTTAGGCCTATCCCAACAGACGGTTACCGAATAATAAGATTAGTGGATTAGTGCGGATTACTGAGGGAATGGGGCCTGGGCAGTGAGGTTGATAACTCGTTGGTAAACAATTAGATGCTAATTTAATTAGAACAGTTTCCATACAGGATTACCTCCGATTTATTCAGATTAAATTTAGCAAGGCCTCGTTAGAAGAACATTATAGTTATTATCTGGGTATTTCATGCGTCTGCATGAACTGTTTAAACTATTAGCAGACTGGTTGGTATAACAACTTATTAATGATGTTTCTAATTTTGCTTGAGCCGCTCCAAAAAGATAACAACTTTGCAAAATAGGAAAAAGAAAAAAAAGAAGATTTATTAAAAGGTAGGCTACCTATCAGAAAGGATGAAGGGATTTTTATCAACCTGTTAACGCAAAAATCTGGAGGTTGAAGCCTGGGGGGGTTTTCTTTGTCAAGAGGGTGATACAAATCACTGAGAACAATCTTAAAGACACTTCTTTATTTTTATGAATCGACAAAGGAAGAAAAAAGAAAGAAATTCTATTCATAAATATTAGGGAAACGCCAACGGTTGTCTAGAGTGTCAAGATAAGAAGCTAAACTCATTTGGAGACTTGGCTTATCCCCATAAACAATAGCTGTCAGCTCCCATTACAGCTCCCAGTGGGCTTATCTGGCTAATTGAGGTGTTATCAGAGTAATGTAGTGAGCAGATAAGGCTTATCTAGGCCCTGTTACTGATTTGTGAGCAGCTCGCCCCCTATCTGGGTCAAGTGGTGGGACTCACACCGCAGCA
The DNA here is from genome assembly GCA_936440205.1 of Lepidonotus clava. Classification (NCBI taxonomy): domain Eukaryota; kingdom Metazoa; phylum Annelida; class Polychaeta; order Phyllodocida; family Polynoidae; genus Lepidonotus; species Lepidonotus clava. The sequence goes on from OW387138.1 coordinate 17,556,594, forward strand.
CTACTGGGTGGAAGACTATGGTGGGTGTGGAGCTAAGCTGCTCCATTTAAGGAGGTATCACACTTTATTGTATACAAGTCCTTCAAGGATTCGAACCCACAACATACTTGTTTGGGAGGGGGGGAGGGGGGGAGGGGGCGGTGAAGTGGTCAGAGCGATCACTTGGCATGCGGGAGAGCCGGGTTCGATTCTTGGCTGGGCCAGGTGAGACTGCTACACCTCTCTGTGTTCTCCCCTGTGACAACAACAGGGTTATCAAAGGGCTTAGGATCACCGGCTGTTGTGTGTAGGGACCTGTCCATGGGACCCCGCACATAAAAGAACACCTGCCTTGGTAAAAGTGTAGGGGTATGGTCTCTACCTTCTCATAGATATGTTCATTTCATAGATACAATCATCAAACAGACATTGTCAAGACCTTGTTCTCACTGTGATAATTATGACCATAGATGTTGATATGGTGTAAAACCCCAACAACCAACCAACCAACATACTTGTTGGGAGGGGGTTGCTAAGCCCTACACTTTGAAGCCACATAACGGATGAGAGGGGTACTACATAATGGTGTCATGACCCAATTTGCTGGTTCCCACAGGTTTTTTTAAAAACCTGTTTAATATCAGCAACCAAAAGGACTGGCTTGTAACAGCCTATTTTGCTGGTTCTTGGTATGGCCTGAAGTAAGTTCAGTGTGTAGACTGTAACATGCAAAAGGTCTGAATTTTGATAAAATAAACTGTATATGAATTTCTAAATAAAATTTAAATGATTTTGTTTTGGAGGTGTTGAAACCAATGGACTAACAATTGGCCGTCAGTGAAATAACGATAGCACTTTACATGTGAAACGCTATGCTATGCTACATAATTGCAATGGGATACTGGCAACGATTTCCAATTACTTCCATACATTGCAATAACGACGTATATATTATAGTATAGAGTTATTTTGATATTTGGACAAGTCATTGCCAATCTACAAACCTAGGGGTTAGGTATATGTAATAAGTCATACTGATAGCTTAAGGCAGCCATACATATTGTCATATTAGAACTAGGTGAGATACTACTTCGGTATGTGGTCTGTTAAATAATTCTTAAAAATCTGATCCTAATGGAATGAACACACCTAATCTCATTGCTCTAAATCCCCCGCACATAGGTATAGAAACACTGACAGCTACGACTAAAACTCTTCAAATTCCCAAAGTAGTAGTATATAAAACCAGCCTTAAAATCAGGCACTTTGGCTGAGGTAATAAAAAACCCTGTGGTCCTGTATTTATGTATGGGATTACCCTCTTGGGAAGCCCTTTAATCCATTACCTCCCACTAAGAGCGTCCATAATGTGCAATCCTGTCGCCTGCTGGCACGCCATCTGGTGTAGAGGGGAGGAAGCTTAGTAGCCCCAGGAGAGTGGGTCTGTATTTATTTTAGGTACTTTTTGTTTCTTTTAGAAGTACATAGTTTTATCTCCCATGGCTTTCCCTAATGTGTCTTTGCCTCTTTTGATATTGTATCCAAAAGTATAAATCCACTGTTTTCATCAAATGGTTAATTGTCTAGAACCGTTGGTTTTCTTTTTTTATTATTTAGATCAAGGTTAGACAGGCATAGAATAGATACTATAAGAATCATAGCTTCACAGACCCAGACTCAGATATTATGCACCCGTCCTTTTGCTATCAGAACTGTTAGGTTTTCATTAAAACGTACAACAGTTTTGGAAGATTTTTATAATGCATAACCTTTAGATGAAGTTTTACCTCTTCTTAGCTACGACGGATTTAATGAAACAGGTCACTGGTTTTGGTAGTATCATCCTACTTCTGACTTCCATAATTCTTATAAACCCACACTTATTAACTTTTCATTTTTCAGTTAAGTTAAGAAATCGGTAAAAATATTTAAAAACCTTGTATCAAATAGGGATGTACAATGTAAATGAAAATGGGACTTCCGAAAGACGTGAGAGAAGAGATGTTTTTTCAACATCTGTTTATAAACCCATAAACTGGAGTTCAACTGTGTGTGTATAAGAGAATGTCCCTTACACACAGAAAGTCCTAGACTCCTATTTGGATTAAATTAATGGGAGAGAGCAAGGATTCAATATTGGTCTCTAGATCTGTAAAAGATGTTGGTTTACTACACAAGTACCATGTTCAGATCAGCAGCCTGTGTTAAGGATAACTTTCTCGGTTAGATATAGAACCTCTGCTATTTCAAGGGGTCAAGACTGGGGCCTTAGTCAACAAATCTTTTGTAGTAAGTAGTGAATAAATTTACTAGAATAGATAGTCACATGGTAGGATTTAATAAAAAAAGAACAACAACATTATTACATTTCATTAGGGTTGAGATTTCTTTTTCGGAATAGTGATTGTTCTTACCGGCTTACGGACCTCTGTAGATGATTAGTTAAAGTATATCAGGCACAAGGCAGACCCCAGTGATACCCTATTACTTTTACGAAATAGTTTAGAACATAAGTATTCATATAAAAAGCCATTCAGAAAATTGTAGAATGGAGTATAAGTGAGACTATTAAAAGACTGCTTGATGTTAAACTGAATGAAATAACGCCACTTCCTGTCAAACAGCTAGTCGGACCAACTTTCATTCTACATCGTTCTGACCAGCATTGAGTGCATTTTTTTTCAGGCCAGTGTTGAGTACATCTGTTAGTGCATTCCTGTCACATCTGATTAATAGATTTAACTGTAATATCGGAATGAACAACAAGATTTGCCTAATGCATTCCTGTCACTTCTAGTTAATTTAGCAAAAGAGAAGTAAATGCTAGATTATACGCCGATGATAGTTTCGCTTTTAAAAATGTAGGAATCGGCAGGTCATAATAGTGTGAGAAGGATGTGGGGAAAAAGATGTTGGTTGGGAAGAGGTAAAAAATTCCCTTACTCGACCCAAATTCCTCCACTTGGGGTTTACTCGTGTCTACAGAAACTTTCTGTTTCTAAGTTCACCCTTTCTCAGGAACGGTGAACTTAGAAATAGCAGAATAATTAAGAAAAAGACGAAAAGAAACTTGAGAGGGGGATTTAGGGAGGGGATGTAGGTGAAGTACAGTAAGAGGAAAGTAAGAGGCGAAGAGAGGGACGAGAGACATCAATAGAAGTAGTTCATTGCAATAGATATTGGAGAAAGCTGGCTGTCTTCTGAGTCGACGTGTAGTGCTGTTGTAAAGCGAAAGATGTCGCCACCATATCGACCCCTTGTACTTGCCTTTATCCAGCTCTGGCCAAAGTGGAATGCAACTGCTCGAGACTTGCAATATGATGCAAATCCTACCGACGATTATGAGGTTTTGTTTCCCCCGGTTCTTCTTTTGTTTTTCATGTTTGCTTTCATATTTCGCAAATCTAACTATGTTTCCGCTGACACTAGTTTAACGTGTGGAATACTTTACCACCTCATATATATGCCATCCACAATTATAACTATGAAACCTATCCCTTTTCTACTGTTTTAGAGTTTAATATAATGCGATAATGGAATATGGTCCGCCTCACTGTTACTCCTAATTTGACCCTTTAAAGCTCGGATAGAATATGTAATATGGATTTACATATTAGAACAGGTGCCTCTTGTTTATAGAATGTTGTTGCAGTTTACAACATAAGTTAAACTGGTCCATTACCTTCATTAGATTAAGTTTGCTAGTTCTTTCCCATGTAAATTTCTAAAATGAAAATACATTCTCAGAGATTGAATTTATTTCAGTTAAGTCCATGACAATTTTTTCTTACAATTATGAACCATTAAAAGTGCCCTTTAAGTCCTTTGGCAAAGCACAACAATCAATACAAAGTCAGGCACACATACTTTTAAACCCCTTGTGGACAAGAGGCCCAAAACAAGTCAAAACAGGCATATTGATTATATTAAACGTCTCCTTATTTGTCCATATTTGACAATCCATTAACAATTTGCTCAGCCCATCAGCAATGTTTACTCAGTTCCCATTTAAAAGGTATTCATTGTCATGTCTGCCTATTGACATGAGGTTGACCATAACTGTGAATCGCCATGTTTAACAATTTTATTGAATTTTCCCTGTTTGTTTTCACAAAACTGTTTATTTTAAATTTTAAAGCATAATAGTCTCTTTAAAAGGAGAGCTTGCCACACAATGTTCGCTGGTTGTTGGGCACGTTAGCCGTCTCTTGGGGCGTCTACCCTTTTTAATGCCTCAGTTTGTTCGAGTATTTTGCAAAAGTTTAGTTCTATTCCCAGCGTTTGAAACTAAGCAGCCCCCTCAACATCTCTTGCATTATTGTTATGGTGGAATACCATAATTATTGCTTATCCTCTGCAGTATTTGGCTTCCTTTTTGTCAAAGAATAGTTGTTGTCATCGACATTTTTCATATTTCAAACCTTAGAGGCACCAAATTACTAGGCAATGGCAAGCTGTTGTTAGCAAGATTTGCAAAAACTGTAAAATTAATGATAATACTTTTGCAAACTGTCGACATCTGGTGTACACTTCTGTGTATGGATACTACGAATATATTTCTGTTATATAACGTATTTCGATTTGTTAGGGAGGACAAAAAGGTAACAGTTGAATTATGCTACATGAACAATAACTAGAAAAAAAAGAAAAGCTGACCTGGACAGAGTTACCTCAATTCAATAATATGGTGTGGCGACTGACTCTAACTCAACTCCCAAGCGTTTGGTTATTTGATTGTTGTTCAGGAATTTGAACACATTTCAATCCTTTTGGAACTTTATCAGGATTATACACACATAACAGTACCCTACGTACATCAGTTTTTAACACTGTTACAAATCTTCTAGAAATAAAAATCTTCTAGAAATAAAAAAATCTTCTAAAAAAAAATATCTAAAAATAAAAAAAAATCCCCAGTCTCCAAGACTACCCCTACCGGAGGTCCCCGATCACGTGACCGGAAGGGGCGTGTCTGGAGGGGATCACGTGACCCAGGCTTTGCGTGACGTCATAGGCGGCCCGGTGCTGCTGCCTGGTGGCGGGTCCTGGAACATTGATTTTACCCCGACTTGCTGATGGCACTGGGTGCAGGGGGTCCTGGAGGATAGAGAGGGGTCCTGGAGGAGGCCTGGTGGGTGTGCAGGGCTCTCTCCTGGGTGTGGGCCCACCTCGCCATGTCATTGGTCGGACTATGTCTGGTGACCAAGAAAGGACTGAAAAACTTAAAACTTAAAATGTGTTATGCCCTATAATAAAAGCTGACTGCAATGTCATAAAATGTTTCTGTGAATGTCTAATCTGTATCTGAGAATTTTCAAACATATTTTCCTTGTGATATTTTGTTTAGTGGTATATTCAAGCGCTCATAGTTTTATAATCAGATCCCTTTGATTCTTTATTAAGTAAAGTAACATGAACAAAATCGGTCCATACCAATGGGATGGTCAAGACAAACTTGATGGCCCATACCAAATGACACATACCAAATTAATGGTTCCATGTCCCTTATCCACTTGATGGTCCATACCAGTTTTATTGGCCATATCAACGTGTTTGTCTAGACTCACGTGATGGTCCATACCAATGGGATGGTCATCACAAACTTGATGGGCCACATCAAAGGACATATATACCAAATTAATGGTTCTTTGTCCCTTACCCACTTGATGGTCCATACCAGGGGGTATTTCCCACTTGTTGGCTCATGCCCACTTGATGGTCCTTACCAATTTGATGGGTAATTCCCACATGTTGGCTCATACCCACTTGATGGTCCTTACCAATTTGATGGGTAATTCCCACGTGGTGGCACATGCCCACTTGATGGTCCTTACCAATTTGATGGGTAATTCCCACATGTTGGCTCATGCCCACTTGATGGTCCTTACCAATTTGATGGGTAATTCCCACGTGGTTGCACATGCCCACTTGATGGTCCTTACCAATTTGATGGGTAATTCCCACATGTTGGCTCATGCTCACTTGATGGTCCTTACCAATTTGATGGGTAATTCCCATGTGGTGGCACATGCCCACTTGATGGTCCTTACCAATTTGATGGGTAATTCCCACGTGTTGGCTCATGCCCACTTGATGGTCCTTACCAATTTGATGGGTAATTCCCACGTGTTGGCTCATGCCCACTTGATGGTCCTTACCAATTTGATGGGTAATTCCCACGTGTTGGCTCATGCCCACTTGATGGTCCTTACCAATTTGATGGGTAATTCCCACATGTTGGCTCATGCCCACTTGATGGTCCTTACCACTTTGATGACCTTTCCCACTTGAGACATGTACTCTAATTATTGGCCAATACCAATCTGATGGTCAATACAAACTGAAATGGCAATACCCACTTTATGACACATACCCAACTGATGGTCCATACTGGCTTCATTGTACCTTTTACAACAAGTTAGTAGGCAATCCTTTGAAACTCAGACAGGCTGAAAATCATCAAGTAGATACAGAGATTGATGATTCCTTACCTGTTTTATTTCAAGGACAAGTATACAATTTACCAGACTGTGCTCATTAAAATAGCCTTCCTCCTTCAGTATATATATATAGGCCTATATATCATTCCGCGGTAAGAAAAAGAAGATTTCTATGCAGCTGGAGATGAGAGTCTGCATCTTGTTCGGGATAGTGTTTTGTGAGGGATGCTATACCTGAGACAATGAAAACCTCTGATTACTGTTGGACCTGTTGTCTGTGTGACAAATGAGGTCTCTAGTTGCTAGAAAGAAGGAATGAAAAAACTACAGACGATAGGAAAAATCCAAGTTCTATAAACTTCTGGTGTAATGATCTGTCTTCAAATCAGATGATCTGTCTTCAAATCAGAACATTCTACTTTTAGCACTGTCTTATACTTGATAACCAATGAAACATTATACATGTTCATTAAAAGTAAATCTGGAGACCACTGGTGGGCCGCCTGGTACATTTTTTGAAATTGCAACCAATACATAAATTTACTATTTTTTTGTTTTATAAATTTAAAATCTTCTATTGAAATGAATAAGCAAATGATTATGGAACAGCATCTAATATTTATAGCATTTTATAGCATGTGCCACGTCGCATAACGGATTTTGCAACAGCGAGGGTTGTCCACCCCACTCTCCCAACAAGGATGTCCCTGTTGCGATGGGTCCCCCTGTTGATTTGTGGCTGTTCTGCTGAACCGATTTTAATTCTGTAAAAAGTTCTGGAAACTAGACATTTAGATCTAAGATACCTGAAATTTTCAGTCCGGAAAAATGATTAGAAATGGGTGAAAATTGATGCCGAATTTCGCGTATAACAGGGAGACTTTGCCAAACCCCCGCTGTTTTAAGGAGCGATGTCGCTCCTTCCGTTATGTGACGCAGCAATGAGGAAATACATATATTTCACTATGTTTAGATGTAAATCAAACCTAAAATTTGAAAGATTGTAGCATTATGGATAATTGGCTTTAGATATGATAGAAGTTCAATGTTATGATTCTGTAAAATTAAAAGTACATTTCAGCCATATAAATGAAATACTTTTACTCACGTCTGAATGACCGTAATCTAATTAAGTTGCCGAGGTTGACCAAACATACCTGTAGGCAGAGTAGATCCTGTCAACACTCTGAGGCTTCAGGAACCCTTCAAGTGCCTACTCCTACTCTGAAGTGTTTGTTTTTACCATCTACTCTCATACCCCTCCAGGTCTTATCCCATTAAAGATTTACAAGTATCTTCGCCTGTCATGAGGTGGTCTTAAGCCATTGCAGTTATATTATTATATATTTTTAGGCAAAAAGTGGTCTAGCTTTTCGATTGAAAAGAAAAGATAAGAATATAAAGCAATATCAAATGGTATTTAACTATATTATGAATGACCAAAAGTAAATGAATATATGAATAGTTTAATGACAGTGTTAAACGTGTTTTGATTTCAGTTAAACGGATAGTAATGAAAAGTTTTAAACTTTATTTTCAGTGTTCAAAGTATTAGAATTATACCTTGAAATCTTCATAAGTGCAAATACAATCTCATCATATTAAAGTTTTTATATATAACCAGCTGCAGGAATTTAGTATCTATTATTAAGGCAGTTAGCAGAACATTCTTCGTACCCATTAATTTCCCACTCTATCACCTACCCACCCCTTCCATCCCCCACACCAACCTTCCCAACTCACCCCACCCCTACATTCTACCCTTTCAAAGGGCACATGGCATGGTCTAAGGTAAAAGTGTAGGGGGCCAAGTTTTTTTGCTGACTCAGCCAAGTCAACAGGTTGGCTTCCACCCTTCCCCCCTCCCACCTCCTCCAGTACCCCTCCAGTAGCCTGCAGACAGCTATGGTCGGTGGGGCGGAATGGATGACGCGCAGGTGAAGGGAGAAAGGGTATATAGTAGGGGAGTGTGGAGAAAGGAGTATATAGTAGGGGAGGGTAGAGGAAGGAGTATATAGTGCCAAGTGTACAAAGCTAAATTAGTTTTTCATATTTGTGTTGGTATCTTCTTTAATAATGTGGGTAATTTTGGCTGAGAATGGTTTTCTTGTAAGTTCTTTAATAGCATATATATACATCAGGGTAGTTCAGGTTCTCTTTTTCTCCGTTGTCGTCCAGTCGGTAAGGTCGATAGTCCTATAAATAGGAGTCATAGGTCGTCCCAAACAGCTTGAACCAGCAAAAATATGTCTAGAGAGTGAGCAGAGATTGCTGGTAACCAGCGGAGGGGGGGACACTGTGCGTGTTGGTGGTATCGTGAACCTGGTCATAGAGTGATAGTTTTCTCATAGAGAATGCCTTGAGAGTGTAGAAATTTGCATAAAAAAGGTCTTACCTGGAGAGTGACGGTATATGAATATGTACATATCGACATATTATTTGACATCAGGAATGGTTAATTAAGTAATCGTACTTTTATACATCATACACAATCATATAATAAAATTAAGATATATATGAATTAATATGTAAAGATTTATTTAAATTTTACTTATCCTGGAACTTGGAAGGGGCAGGAGGGTTAGATGTTTGCCTCTGTTTCGATACTTGCCTGTGCCAGTAAAGGTGGTTTCCCATGAGATAAATAAACCTCAGTGATATGTACATTTCATTGGCCAGCCAATGTTAACCCTTTCCATCTGCAATGACTAGAGCCTGCTGGCAACACTTATTGCTGTGGTTGGAAAGGGTTAACATTGGTGAGCCAATATAATGCACTAAATGCTAGGTCTTATTCACCTAGTTGAGACCCACCCTTGAGTCGCCATGAACCTTTAAAAGTGGGGTTAAGCCCCATACCCACTAGGCAATGTTGACTATAGTCGGCCAATTCACTGGTGCTAAAATCGGCTGAATCTACTAGAAGAGTTGGCCAATTTTAGCACAGACTCATATCAAACATACACATCTCAATATACCATACTAACTGGTGATCCTAAGAGTCAGCCAATTCTAGCCGGTCACCAGTTGCCGGTCGCCAGTAAAATCGTTTAGTGGGTATGGGGCTTTAGGAATCAAAGGTAATCAATGGACATGAAATGTGACTTGTTTTCTGTTTTAACACACAGCACCCCATAGATGAGAGTTAAGAAGCAGCACTATGGTGTAGTCTATGTTGTTTACAGCCTCAGGGAGAACTGGAGGTATTTTGATGGGAAACACCATGCAGGGGATGAGTGGTGGGAGAGTTAAGGGTAGTCACAGCAGGTGGTGGGGGGTACCCTGGGGAGAAAAGGGTTAATGTATAATGTCCATTTTTTATGAACTATTTTTTTGGTATTAATTCTTTATTCTTTCTATCTCTCTTATACAAAGCTCTTCCGATAGTGGTATAGATACATCAATATTCACTTCGCAATCACAATCTATTGTCACAATAAATACATATTACCAACAACAAAGCACGAATATTATACAAACATACACACACCTTTCACTCATTATGTTACCAAATCAATTAATCAGTCAGTAAGTCAGTAAGTCAGATCACTCAGATTAATACGCTTTACAGCATTTTTGAAATCCACTATGTTATTTGCATTTTGTGCGACGTCATCTTATTCATCCCAAATATTATAGCCTAAATAATAAGGGCTTTTTAAAACTTCATCCCTGATAAAAAAAAAGACCTTTAAATGTTTTTATGTCTTTTTGAAAACGAAATTGGTTGTTTTAGGTCTTCTGTCCGACATGTGTCTTTGATTTATTTATCAATGTTCAGAAAGTGTTTTCCATTAGCCCTTTCCATTTAGCTAGGCCCAAGTGTATTAAAAATATCTATTGCATTGATCTTTGATTAAAAGTAAAATGTTTCTACCCAAAGAAACAACCTCTGTTATTAAAACAACTGTTTTTTCCACGTATGTTTTTATGATATTGCACTTTAAATATTCACACTGCATGAACATTCGATAAAATCTATGTACTAATGCAGTGTAGACTCATTAAAAGTGAAGGGGCCTCCACAGGGATGGGGCCTAACCGTATTAGCTTTGTAATGGCAAGGTCTGGTCCCTGATATATCGACTGTTAGGGAACATTTCTATGTAGCAGGCGTAGGCTTTAGTGTTTGGGAAAGTAAATGAAAATGTAGCCAGACATGTTTCTGTGCCAGTCCTTTGCAAGTCGTGTAACATCCCATTATAATATTATGTTAGAATAAATGAGTTTATCAATAGTCTATATTTTCGGCCTAGATATTATTTCTAAACAATAGATTTCATACATAGTTTATTTCCATTACTTATATTCAACATCTGGGCCTATTTATAAACATTTGGAACTCAGTGTAATCTATTTCAGGCTCCATTATAGCCTTTGGGAAAGGATACTTTAAAAATAGAATGGCGACACAGAAATACATGTCCTATGTATAAGTATTCATAACTGTATACAGTATATACATCATATCGATTTTGATGCTGCCGATTTTACATTTCATTGATTTTCCCCATGATTTTCTCCATGAAACCATACGTCCTATATATCATTTGAAAGGGAATTGCAAGACCTTTCTAGTGATGTATAACATTTTTATATTTGAGCATTATTGCCACTGCCGATTTTTAAAATCGGCAGCAAAATCGGCATGTGGAATACAGGCTGGGCGGGGTTTAAAGTGCTAAATTTTAAATCTTGTTCAACTTGTGTGATACACCAGTGATATTGAAATTAGAATATGTGGTACACAGAGAGACACCTTTAAATTTTCATTCGTCATTTATACATTTTTTATTCTTTTTTGAAACCAGCTCTTGCATCGGAGTTTTAAAAATGAAACATACATCCGGATATAAATCAATTTACATACAGTTACACATCATTATAAGTCATATAATATACCTTTATATACAATTTTATCGAATTCTAAAAGTTTTGGAGTTCGATTGAATTTCCGAAAACTATGTAAATATCATTACATAGAAATGAGGCCATATGTTTAATATAATCTGCTAGATATCCACCCTCATAACCACCTACCAACCCATTTCGCTCCATCTTACACCCCAACCCCACCCCAGGCTTTTCATTTGGCGACATCAACCGTCCATATAATATCGCATTCCCAGGCAGAATGGCTCTCTTGCGCATGCCTTTGTGTAGGGGGGGCCATGTGCAGGCTTTTAAGTTGTTCCTATAAAGTTGATGCCATTATGATGCACACGTTTTAAAACCAAGTTTGTAGAGAAGGCTGTTTTTCACTAGCCGATTTCACTCCCAATTTTAAAAATCGCTGGTGGGAATAGGGGTACATTATCAATATGTTATATAGCATTAGAAAGGGGTTTAAATTCTCTTTCAAATAATATGAACGATGCATGGTCTTTTGTCGTAATATTGTCGGAGAAAAGTCTTGAATTACCGGCAGTTGGAAATGCCCATTGGAATAGTTTTAGAAATCCGGATTAGGTCCTAATCATTGAGCAATTTTTCGAACAAACACAGCTAACTGAAATGGCATTGAACCATTCTGCGCGGATTTAGGGGGGGGGGGAGCGTACCAGGCGTGCGCCCCCCTTTTTTGGGGCCAAATTTGATTTTTTTTAATCCGCCCCTGAATGATGTCATCCCCCTTGTACTCTATGAGCTGCTCATATACATGTACGGGGAGCAGCTCGTACGTGCCGTCAGCGCCCCTCTGCGGCACGTTTGGGTATTTATATACAGGGTTGCACTACTTGAGCATCATCCTATTGCTCCTGTAGTGTATTGCACATGTAAACCCGACAGCAATACCCCTTAATTGTTTTAGATAGAAATGCATTGGTATCAGTTGAGTTTAGTAGGGTTGAGTTCAGAGCTTAAGTATGATGTGTATCCACGAATCCAATGTAATAAATAGATGTTGTGTAGAATACGTCACAACTTCTAGCATGGGCTGGCTGCAATGTTGGTGATCAATTCATAGTACTTGGTAATTGCAATTCTTTAACGCTGAGAAGGATCTTGTATGCTACATTTACATAAAACAATCTAACTTAGTCATTATCATTTACAATAGATCTATGATTATATTTTGCATTGTACCATAACGGTTCCAAACTAAGGCCAGTTTTAGTATCTAAAACCACTAATGAGTTAAGTACTACTGTACAGTTGAGATGAGTTGGGCATTATTTTATTGTGAACTATGATGTCAATAGTTTTGTAGGGGTAGTAACAAGACAAAAGCCAACTTCATAATAGTTTTACAAGATTGCAAAAGATTGTAAAATATAACGTCATTTGCACCAAGAGTCTGTAGAATTAAGAATTACTGTAGTAGGTAATGCATATGCAGTGAAAACTGATCAAAGTATATACATATCTTTATTAAATTGATAAGCACACTTTGATGAACAGGAATTGTAGTGTTATTCACAATTAAAAACAATGCATTCATGAATACTCAATTCCTAGAACACCTCTCATCGGTATTTTGCAAAAGATTCTTGTTTGCTTTTTAATGACACCCCACTCTATGTATCAATAAGATCCCCCAAAACAACAGTCAGGTTCGAGGCCCGCAATTAACACAAATTACGCATTCTCTTTTAGTTTTAGCTGTTCAATGTCAACACCTTTTTGCCTGTTATGGGACAAAAACTTGTTGTTCTGACATAAGGCCTGCTGATGGGTCTGGTTGTCACGTCCCATAATGCAGCGGCTTTGTCTGATGCCCGGATGTGTGAGATGGGGGTCAGGTGGCAGGAGGGGTTGTGGGGGGGGGGGGTCGAGGGGTGTGGGGTGTAGAGGGGTATAGATGGGTGAGGGTGAGAAGGGGTGTATAGGAGGCTGGTTACATATTGGATCCTTATATACTTGGACCTTTTATAAATCAAAGTGAAATAAACTGTATCAGAACCCAACTCCGGTAGATGGTCTCAAGGCTGTTTTTATTACTTGATAGTTATGTACGAATCAACATGTTTCTGTCGGCAAAGACCTTCATCAGGATTCTTTTATGAATTAGTACGAGGGATTCTAGCTTGAAAAAAGGAAAAAGGGGGTTCGGGGCATAGCCCCCAATTGAAATATATTTTCTAAATTATTTGATGATATGATATATAAGGATTTAATATAATGTCCCAGTATACAAGGATCGTTGTATATGCGACCTTTCTGAGTCCGCATGTACAGTGTCACAGTTAACAAGCACGTACTTAGGGTCCGTGCGTACAGGGGTACTTATTGGCGTTGGTAAGTCTGCATGTATAAACCCAGCCGGTGTAGAGGGGTGTACAAGATGAGGTGGAGATTGGGTGTGGTATGGATGTAGAGGGGTGAGAACTGGTGCTAGGTACTAGGCTGTACGATATCTGTAATAATCATAGGTCAAGAGTTGTGTTCAGGTACCCAACCGACCCAATTTGTCCTACCTTAAATTCCTCGTGAAGAAAATAATTTCAATATTTTACAAAAAAATTTATAGAAATTATTTTATGGACAGAAAACGATATGTAGTATATCAGAAACCTCATTATAGATAGTACAAAGTATTGTAGAAGGTAAATAAAGGAAATTTTGAATATACAAAACCATCAATAGCTGGAGTCTGCAATTGATGCTAAAAAGAAAATAAAAGCTATTAATTTGGCCTATGACACTTGAACACAACTATCTTTTGTTTGCCTAAGCATAAACGGGAGTACATACTTGTCATCTCAAAGTTTTAATTTCTTAATAAGTTCCATAGAAAATTAAAGTGCGCTATTATACTTCGACCAGTGAAAAAACAGTTGATGTGCTGAGTATATTTTCCACCATTTATACAGATATAGTTTAGCATTGGCATAGCTAAGTAATAAGATTTGTATCGTTTTATGGTTGTATATTTCAGCGTGATGATTAGTGATATGAAACGGTAGTTCGAGGATAAAAAACCTGTGAGGATAATCTCATACTATGTATATATATATAATCCAAATACCTCCAAGACTGACTTTCTACTTGAGCACATGCGGAGAAGGCTTACAGGTGTCAGCTATGTATAAGATGGAATAACTACGTTAGGTAAGATGAAAGAGAGACAGTAGGAGTTCTGACCACCTAGGGTTAGGTGGGAGTGGAACTGTCAGCCCCTGTCTACCCCACTTTTCCTGACCCTACCCACAACAGAAGGACCGGTCCCAAGGGCCTAGGCCACTTAGCAGTAGTATATATAGGCCTATGCATAGCTATATCTATGTCTGTATATGCACACACACGTATGTATAATATATAAATTATATATTTGTGTATAATTATAATTATTTTATATAACATAATTATATCATATTCAGTATATAAAACACAAGTATATTTCGTGTCATTAAAACTATTTGTAACCCTTATATATATATATATATATATATATATATATGAATAATAATAATACATTAAATTATCATACATATACACATTGTGCAGGTCATGGAGTTTGGATGTTGGGGGTAAGGACCCCCATTCCCCCTTTTTGACTTAAACTTGACCAAAAAAAAGTAAGTCTGTGCAAATGTGCACTTCTTAGTTCTTAACGTATATATGTGGGCCCCTTTTCCAACACCTGTATCAGCCCCCGAGGTAGCCTTCTAAAACAAAAGCTTTTTGAGAACTAAACCTTCTTTGAATTCCACAAAGAAGCCTGTCAGGACAAATGCCAAAGCCACCAGTAAGGCAGCGCCACCCTCGGGAGCCGCAGCAACTAACTGTAGTCAGCAGCCACTGTCTGTAGTAGATCTGTCTGTCTGTGTGTCCCTCCTCCGATCGACTGAGCTGGTTCTTGGACGGTTGCTGTTTGTGGACGAGAACCAGCGAAGCGGTGGTAGTGGGTGGTGGGTGGTGGGTGGTGGGTGGTGGGTGGTGGGTGATGCTTAGTGCTGCTGCTGGTTGGTTGCTGGTTGGTTGCTGGTTGAGGGGGAAACAGTATCGGGTCAGCGGTGGCAATCGTCGACGACGACAACGTCGGCAGCGACGGTGCGCAAGCGCTGCAAGGCAATTGCAAGCCAGGCAGCAGGCAATGAATCGCTGGCAGCAGCGGCAGCAGGGGTAGCGACGTGCGATCGGTGCTCCTCCTGTAGGCCCGCCAACCCAGGAGGAGAGCCTCAGAGAGAGAGGAGGGAGGAGTAGGGGGGATAGAGAGTAGTAGTGAGAGAGTGGGCTGAAAGGAGAGGGGAGCCGGCGGGCAGGCCGGTCGACCAACAGGGGTGTGTGTTCGCATGCGTCGGTCGTAGCTTCAGCACTAGGCAATAGCCTCAAAGCTTTCGTTGTAAATATACACTAGTGGAAACCCCTAAATCCTCCCTGGTCTTAGGCCTATTCCCACCAGACTCTACCCGGGCTTAGCAGCAGCAGCAGTAGCAGCAGTAGCAGTAGTAGTAGTAGCAGTTACAGGAGAAGCTCAGTTGTAATCACTCAAAAAGACGAGCAAAATAACAAGAGCTGCTCACAGGAGGCAGTAGCAGCAGCAGGAGCAGCTCTGTCCTGCTCAGCAATAGGACTAGGAGCAGCTCCAGCCCCAAGGAGGACATTCCACCAACCACCACACACACACTGCTCTTTCCTCCAGCTCCTACCCACCTCCCTACCTACCTAGCAAGAGCCAGCCGCTCCCAACCAGCCAACACACACAAACTGTCGATAGCACCACCACCACCGCCACCACCTACCACCACCACCACGCCACCACTACTGGCAGCACAGGCCTACCTACCTGTGCCTACTCCCTCCTCCAGGCGTGAGAAGACCAGGCCCTAGGCCCGGCCTCCTCCTCCTCCTGCTCCTTCACTGGCTTGATTCGCCTGCTGCATCCAATGCCGTGGAGATGTAATAGTGCAGGGCTAAGAGGGGGTACGGATACGTATAGCGGAGGCGGTGGCGGCGGCGCAGCGGCAGCACAGCCAGCATTGACAGTGCCAGCAGCAGCAGCAGTAGTAGCACTAGTAGAGTGAAGCAGGTTACTGGAGGGGGCCAGTATTAGAAGACCTACATAACCACCACCCACCTCACACCTTTAAACCCAACATATCCAACCCTAAGCACAGGTACTGCCTCACTGGAGGAGTGGTGGATTTACATACAAATACATACGTGACAGCCGCCCTGGAGGAAGAAGCAGTACCGTGGGAGCTACATACATGTCTAGGCTACTGGAGGACGGCAGGAGGACGGTGTCGTTCATACATAGTAAACACCCACCGTAGGTAGAAGGAGGAGCACCAAGGCTGTATACATACATGTGTGGTGACTGGAGCAGTGAGGCCTCCAGGGAAATAATACTATAACACAATCACACCAGAGGAGGGACGGACTATTAACTAGCAGTGTGCAAATTTCCAATTGTCGGCCCTAACAAATAGCAGAAGCATTGGGAGTATTAAACAGGCACCCTGCTCCAACCCTTAGGCTCCTCCAGCTAGCAGAGGGGCAGAACTGAAAGTGAAAGTCAATACGCCTGGAACCAGCAGCACTGCCGCTAATCACGGCATAACACGTGCCGGCAACCAGCAAAGGTAATGCTTTAAGTACCCCGGGTGAAGGGTTGAACCAAAACCCACCTACAACCACCCCAACTCGCCATATTATTATGTACTGTGTGATTTGTTCCTTAAGGTTTGGTTGACCTACTGGTGGGAGTGAAATACAAAAGGAGGTGGAGTTTCAAACCTGTGGTGGTATTTATAGATATACATCTACTGCTGTTGTTTTGCTGTACCATAAACCTACTGATTTTAGAATAACTAAAAATATTAACATTAATATCTACACCCACTGCTGCTGAGGATCTACGTTCATTGGTGCCCCTGTTGTCAGAAAAGGTCTTCAATAATTTCTCCTGTCAGTTAGAACTGCCCGTGCTTCCATTGACCTACTCACCACTGAAATCACCAAGAAGGAGTCTGTTAAAAACAACTACTCACTGCCCTCAACCAACTGCTCGGAGCTGCTCGGAGCTGCTCGAAACGCCCCCAGGGACCTGCTCAAAGCGCTCATTATAGCCCAATGAGAGAGGTGCGGCCTTCGCCTCCTTCTCCTACCAGCCATGACGTAATCGCAATAACATGGACACCTCCCCCTCCTCCAGGCGTCGGTTTTTCCCAGGGCACCACCACCACCACCACCACCACCACCACTGCTACCACCACCCACACCACTTCAAGCACCACCACTGAGACGTTTGGGTTTCGTGGACAACCCTAACACATATGAACTGATGCTATTATCTATATGCTAGGTGGTGCATTATAAATGATTGGCACAAGAACTGGATTATTTCAGTGGTTGTTTTATTTTGTGTGTGGGTCTGTTTTAAATGTTCATTGCCTCAAATTGTTGCTGTTGGTGCTGGATTTAAATCGGTTATTACCGTCATAGTCTTTAAATCGGTTATTACCGTCATAGTCTTTAAATCGGTTATTACCGTCATAGTCTTTAAATCGGTTATTACCGTCATAGTCGAGGCCTGAGAAGATGTAGCACTGCAGTCACAGTATTCTTGCATACTGAGCTCGCTGAAGAAGACATACATCATCAAACTTTGCACCGAGACTAAGTGACTAATATACCAAGACTAAGTGACTAATATATACCAAGACTAAGTGACTATACCCTGTTATATGTAGCACTGTCGGTATCATACAGCACGCATTTATAAGCATTCAAAAATATTGCTCACCTCTTTGCTTGAACATACCACCTTCGCCCATGAACCACAAAGCTCCAGGATTAGGCTTGCAAATAATTAGGAAATCTCCGGAAAATCCAGCCTGATTTTTCCATATCAAAAGCTGCAGGATTATGCTTGCAAAAAATAGGAAATTTGCGGAAAATCCAGCCTGATTTTTCCACATCAAAAGCTTCACCACCTCTACAGGAGAACCCTACGGCCTTTAGTGCCCCTTACCTAACTTAACCCTAGTTGTATAGGACCCCAAAACAACGAGGTCAAGTTTTACTCCAGGGTTTATATTAACTCTGCATACCCCAACAGTCCACTGGAGGGCGACGTGAAGAAATCCGCCAGTAGGATAGTCACCACTAGTCGCAACAACTAGTCGCAACAACTAGTCCAACAACAACCAACCAACCCACTCTCCTCTCCACCACCCTAGGCGCCTCTCCCTGTACCCCGCCAGGCTGGATTGCCTAAGCTGTGTGCTTCTCCATGTCCACAGTGCTACAGGAGGAACCAAGCCGCCCTCCAGGCGTTCCGCCGCGCCCTCCGACGGCGGCGCAGGGGGTTCCTCCTCCACGGGGGTCGTGACCTCTCCAGGGGGGTCGTCGAGTCGCCACCAGTCTCCAGGTGCTACCGCCACTGTGCCCGGCCACGAGATGGCCAACTCCAAGAATAAGAGCTCGCGAAAAATGCAAGGTAAAGCATGGCTATTTTTTTTTAAATGTTCTTAAAAGTTATCCTTTGAGTTTTTCTTTAAATTTCTTTAAATTTTCCTTTGAGTTTCTTTTAAATTTCTTTAAATTTTCCTTTGATTTTCCTTTAAATTTCTTTAAATTTTCCCTTGAGTTTTCTTTTACATTTCTTTAAATTTTCCTTATTTTAAAAACATCTTTTTCATGTTGTATTTATTTGTCTTTATTTCTTCCTTCATCCCTTTACCTCCATAAATTCTTTCCGAAGAACTGTACTTGGAATACAGCTCTAGAATACAGTGGTATTATAATAATACTGTCCCATGCACATCATTTGATATTATAGGAATTAGATGGACCATTTTAAAGCTTTTATGCGTAAAAAAGACAAGGCACGGGCCTTGATAAGGGGAAGGGTAAACGCGGGTTATTAACCAGGATGGATATAATCTTGATAGTATCATGATACTCGAACCGCACACTTCTTAGGTTTTACGTCATATAATATTATATTTCAAAAGTTGGAATTAACTTTGGTAAAATGAATGGTTATATGCAAAGTGAAAAAATACAAACTTTATAGTTTAACCCATAAAACTTAATCTACGTCTATATATTGGACATGAAATGCTGATGACATAGATGCAACGTTATGTAAATCCCACTTATTAGTGCGCCCTTATGTAAACTTCAACCTGATATGAGGTTATACAAACAACTACTTAACAGTGTTATATAAGGGGACAGGCAGATCCTCCATTAACCAGAAACTCATAAGGGCACACCTGAACCAGGCCTTGGTAAAATGACCAGGGTACTCCTTATGAATCTGTGACCCGCTACCACTAAACGAGGCATACGTTGTACAGAATTGCTTCTGGGTAGAATAGAAAGACTTAGTAAGGAAAATAATTCACATATTGAAAATTGATTTTCTACATTAAGTCGTTCAGGGTAAACGTCCAGATTTTACTTATTAGCTATAATTTGAGAAAGTAATATCTCTATTATAATCGGTAATGTATATCGTATTCCCTAATAAATACAGTTGAAATAAGAACACATTTGCATTAAATTGCATCAAACATAATATTTATGGTAATACTAATTACTATGATAATTATAGTAGTAATTTTTGGTGACTGTTTTGAACTTCGTTATATGCTTTTTCATACTAAATTGAATATCTTTGTTTCATAACCCAATGATGTGTTAAGTTCCTTGGAATTACAATGGATAACTTTAAAGTCAGAGAGTTCATTTATATAACTAGTATCGGTAAGTCATTTATATGGAGCCTCCAGGAACAGGGATTATAGGTCAAATATTCTACAGGCTGGTTTTGCTGTCGATTTTAAAAAGAAGGCAAAAAGGTTTAGTGTAGACATAGCGTACATCTCACAAGAATGATTTTAATAAAATGATATCTAATGTTCTACAGGGCGTATTATTCTATGCAATATTCGCGGATAGGAATAAAACAAAATACAGAATTGCCAGTTTCAAAAACGGAATGTGGAATACAGGCTTTAGACATTACAAAGGTTCGAAGGTATATATATTCTTAGTAACATGGTATTGATAATTCATAAAATATAGACTATGACTCTTATATTGGCGAGGTGTGGTGGTGGGGGGTGGGATGAATCAAGAGTGTAACAAGGCTAGAAATAGCATCCGGCAGCCTTTGAATAGCTCACCCACTGGGGACTGAAATGTGCCAAAAGTGCTGCATTGGTTAAGGTCAGTTTTATTCTCGTCTAGTGGGTGGTGGCCAGGGGAGCAGCTCAGGCCTGTTCTGGGTCACTTGAGAGCAGCTCATCGAGTGGAAAACGTCAGGCTCTATGCTATAATGGGCATTGCTCGCGCAGGAACACATTGATTTAGAGGGGGAGTAATAAGGCCTTGGTTGGACCGAGAAAAGATTAAGGAAATTCCGATGAGTTATATGAAAATTCACAGTTTAAAAAATCTTGTTTAATGTTTAATGAACGTGCAATTCATGCAGAGAATATTCCCAAAATGTACTATTACAAATATACATTTTTCATATCTATGTTTGAGGAACATTGAAATGGTTTGGAATTCGAAACGTTTAAAAGGAATGAAAACAAACAAACAAACAAATTAATCCGTGTAATTCCGTGAAGGATCATAATTCACAATACCAACTGGTGTTATTGTGAGTGGTACAACTGAAGTGGATCTTGTAATTTTGTGAATTTTGTTTTTAGTCAGCACCATTTGACCGTCTGCCAAACTTGTTAAATCATTCTTTATATAAACAATGTAAGGGTTATTTGGTTTTCATCTTTCCAGACTTCAATGACTAAAGATCATCATGTTGATACATAATCCCTTTGAAAAAGACAATAATTAGTTTCCTTTTCGAGAATTCAGCCACCATGGACTTCTTAGAAGGTCAACCTTTAAAGGTTAAGTTGTTTTGGTTATTATTACAACAATACTTGGTAATTAACAGTCATTATCAGGCGCAGGCAACACTAGCAGAGTTGTCCAGCAGGTGGCTGCGAAGTTCAGTGAGTGTTATGCCAACTTGTTCCTAAATTAACAGAGGAATAGAAAAGTATAGGAGAAAACATTATTGTGTCAAATGACAAACTTTTTCTCAGCACCATTCAACAAAAGATGAAGACTTAGCCGATGGACAACAGTAGAAATACTACTAAATAATTAATAGAAAATATAGAAAATGCAACTTAATAGTTGCATCACCACCCACAGGAACACTTTAAACTAACAAAATATAGTGTTTATATCTTTCTTACGTGTATTGATAATCCCATGTTAAATCGCTTTACTGTTTTTCCTTGAGTATGACTGAAAGGAATTGGATTCTATAAATTTATGAATAGTAGACTAGTGTGGCATACTAGGAATACCAAATTAACTAAAAGATACAAATCTTAGGATCCGAATCCTGCTGCAAGCCTGGATGGACCCGGACATATCTGTCTTTTCAGCTTAACTTTGGTTCATTTTGTTAGTTCCACGAACCAGTTAAATATCAAACTGGATGAATCAAAATGGTCAGAATGCCAGTCAATGTTGGCTTTTTGGGACGACCTTAAGACCAGGACACATATGCCAACAGGCTGGCACGGTGGTCGTTGGCTGTGATCCATGAATGAGTAGGGGTTGGCGAAAGGGAAGGGGGGTGTAGGTGGTGGTGGTGGTGGAGGGGAGGGGTAGGTGGCAGCCCAGACAGTGCTAGGCCAGTCCCCGCCTAAGGCTGAGGAAGCCTGAGGATGGATTAGGCCTATATTACCTCCTAAGGGCACGTAAAGGTCAAGCAAATGAGCAACTGACATCTCGTACCTGTTGCTTTTCTATGTTGTTTTTGAAACATCCTACAGATTTTGATAGACTTTGACAAACATTTAAGCAATCAACTCAAAGCAAGTAAGCATAGTCAATGGTATCATTCGCCTGGATGTTTCATGGAAACGATTAAAGAATATTGAAGTAAATAGGGATGGCAACCTTAAGTTATAGAGGACCATTTTGAATGATTAAAATTGGAAATGCAACACATTTCGTATAGTTACTCTTTTCTTTTTTAATTACTTTATCTATTAACTGGTTACAATTTAGCAGGAACTGCTAGTTTTCATTGTGATACCAGGATTTCCATACAGACTGTCATAGTGATCACATATTTGAGCAACATGTAGGTAGAAAGATGTAATCACATTAGATATAGCATCACACTTTTAACATTTAAACTGGTAATTACTGTTACAAAATAATGATATCAATAAACCCAATAACAAACAAAAACTAGAAACTTAAAAGAATCACAGAATCATTATGAAAAGAAGCATTATAGGATGAGAGGAATACTCCAAAAAGATGATGACTCAGCAGTCCTAAAAGATGTCTGTGGACAATGAGGTGCTGGACATGTGCATGTTGAAGGCACTGACCATTGAGTCTCAGCTGGTCTGACCACAGTAAATGTGCTGACCACTACCTGCTGACCACTACCCACGCCTCCCACTACCTCCAAGCCGCTTCTATAGTCGGTTCCAGATGCATTGACCGCTCATAAAACCTATAGCTTTGAATGATGAGACAGCAAGTATGATGCTTTGTTTCTTTGCAGTGGTTGAGATTGAGGTTGGGATTAATTCTGTATACATGGACGCACATTTAAGTTTCATTCTGGGATAGCAGAATGGAAGAGACAAAAATTTGATCTGCTGTTTAAATAATATTATTGTAAATGTACCTTGGGTCCAGTGCCATAATACTAGAACTATTGACTAGATGAAGTTGTCTAATATAGGAATCTAACCCCATTCCTTCAAATCAAGAATCCTCAATTGAACAAATACATCCCAGAATCTACCAAAATCAAAATATTTCTGCTGTTTCAAGATTAAATTATGTAACACAACCTACCCAAATCAAAATATTTCTGCTGTATCAAGATTAAATTCTGTAACACAGATTGAGCACATGCTCTCCTCAGTCAACATACTTGGAGCAGACTCTAATAATAGTCTGGGGGGGTCAGGTGACATACCTTACCTGGCCAGCCCCCTCCAGGTGGTGTGGCTGGGAGCAGCAGACTTAACACACCTGTGCCTAATGAGGTCTCACCTCTAAGCTCCTCCAGGGCATGGGAAGGTGGGAGGGGCCAGACAGGTGCTCTGCCCAGGGTTTGTAACACCTTCATTGTGCCCACCAACTGGCTGTTTGATTAGTATATGCCAGACATGCTCACACATTCTGAACAGGTGCTGTCTATAGGACCAGACATAATTATTAAAGAACACCTGCTTCAGTAAATGTGTAGGGGTATGGTTTCTACCTTCTCATAGATTTGATCAGTATCACCAAACCTTGATATGACCCTGGCAGTAAATTAAGGCGTCAAGCAACCGATAGCCAACCAACCATTCTGAACATACTGTAGATTGTTTAAGGGAACATAGTGACGGCTGCCAAGAATCATTGAATGAAACCTGTATTCCACATGACGATTTTAATACTGTCGATTTTGTATTTGTTTGATGTTTTCCTGAGAATTATTGCATGGTATAATCCAGTAGGGCCTATCTATTTTCATAGAGGTTTATAACACTTTCTCAATGGCATGTAATATGTCTATATTTAACCTTTATTTCCAATGCTGATTTTCAAAATTGGCATCAAAATTGGCGGTAAAATCGGCATGTGGACTATAAACTCAAGTCCCGAAAACCAACAATATTTGCCATGAAAACACACCTAAAACCAACTGTGAGAACATATGGAGTGGCACTGCAATGCCAGGATTATGTATGCATTTTAACAAACTGTTGGTTGTAGGGATCTATTCAGTGGTAAGGTAGCACCATAATCACATACCTAGAACCAACTGTAGACTTTGTGGACATATTGGGTGGCATTGTGGTGCTATGATTACGCATCGTGAACAAACTTGTCAGTCGTTTTGTTCTATTTGCTGGTAATGTAATGCCATGATTGCACCTTTTGAACATATTCTGAGCTGTATGGACATATTTATTTGGGTGGTATGAGGGAGTGTTAACAATGACAATGTGCCTCTAAATCTCATAATTGAGGTTGACACTGACAATCACTCTTATTTGAGGTGCCATCCAAAAAACATAAAGAATATTTTGTGGCAGTGTTTTTCATGGTCATGATGGGAAATCCTGCCCAGGAAACTTCCATGAAACTTCATGGACATGAAAGTTTAGTGAGAAATTATACTAAAATCATTCACAACGATTATAAGAATATTCATCTAAAATAGTTTTAATGTATGGGAGGACATTGGGTCCATTTTGGAATGGATAAATGTTAAAACAATTGAAAGAAAATCCACGAGATTTTGTGCAGGCTTAATTCCATGATAGGATATAGTGTCACCGTGGGTATTAAAAAAAAATTCGTAGCTGTTTTTCGGTTGACACCCCTGGCCTGAGTAGGTTTACCATGCACTTTATTTCCATTTCTCTCCCCCTTCTAAATAGATAAGTGATGTTTCCACTGCTAACATATAAATATATAGACAAAAACACCAACAATAGTTACAATAAATCAAAATTCAAATTTCATCTAGAATATCGCAAAATCCTTAGCTTAACTTCACCAACCAGTTCCGGTAAAAAACATACTAATTCCGGTCATCCCCATTGGTTAAAATGAAGCCCCCACATTGCCTATAGCCCCAAAAAGAGCAGCTCAAACACAATGAGCAGTTCAGAGCTGCTCACTGATGGGGTCTGCATGCTGGGGTTGGGGCTGGGGTTGGGGTAGGGGTGTTAATTTGCTTCTTGAGTCGCTGAGTGAGTGGCTGTAAGCTAGGGCCGGCACTGGACCATGAATTAATGATCATCAAACCATGGCATTAGCTCAGGCTGCGAGCAGCTCACTGTAGACCTGGTCAGGGTCCCTTGGCCTATTTTCTTTTTTTTTGAGTTAATCAAACTTCGTTGAATTATAATAGATTAAGGGTAAATATGCGTGTATCAGTTGTTTATTGATATAGATGATGTACGAATTGAAGTATGGTTGAGGGAACGGATGTTGTTGGTTGTTCAATAAAAATCCAGGTGAAATCTTTTGAACAGAATGTTCCTAGCCTGATAACACTTTCCTTATTTAGAAACAGATGTATAGTCTATAGAGTTCCTTGAGTCTATATGGAACTAGACAGCCTGTGTTCAAAGACCATCAAAATAAGACCATCAAAATTCGATGGTCATAGAACATTTAATTGCTTGTCTATGCTGCTTCATTGGGGAAAAAACAGTAAACCGTTAGCAAGGGCTCGTAATTTAACTAGTATGTTTTAGTAGCATTGCTGATAGAATTATTGGAATCAGTCATTGTGGCAGTGTCATTATGGCAGTGTCATTGTGGCAGTGTCATTGTGACAGTGTCATTGTGGCAGTTATCATAGCAATGTCATTGTAGCAGTGTCATTGTGACAGTGTCACTGTGACAGTGTCATTATTGCAGTGTCACTGTGGCAGTGTCATTGTGGCAGTGTCTTTGTGGCAGTGTCATCGTGGCAGTGTCATTGTGGCAGTGTCATTGTGGCAGTGTCATTGTGGCAGTGTCGTCGTGGCAGTGTCATCGTGGCAGTGTCATTGTGGCAGTGTCATTGTGGCAGTGTCTTTGTGGCAGTGTCATCGTTGCAGTGTCATCGTGGCAGTGTTATTGTGGCAGTGTTATTGTGGCAGTGTCATCGTGGCAGTGTCATCGTGGCAGTGTCATCGTGGCAGTGTCATTGTGGCAGTGTCATCGTTGCAGTGTCATCGTGGCAGTGTCATCGTGGCAGTGTCATCGTGGCAGTGTCATCGTTGCAGTGTCATCATGGCAGTGTCATCGTGGCAGTGTCATCATGGCAGTGTCATCGTTGCAGTGTCATTGTGGCAGTGTTATTGTGACAGTGTCATTGTAGCAGTTTCCTTTAGGCTGTCCTGTCATACTCGTGGGGGGGTCTTTAGCCCATGACATTTCAAGACGACGTGTGGTCATATACCCCAATTGATAGTAATGATACGTGATAACACAGGATGATGGACAACAAAGATTATGTTATTACTAAAGGTGGGTCTCCGTAAAGTGAATAAGTGCAGTTCACTGACCAACCAGTCTTCACCCTTTCCAACCATGGCGATGAGAGCCACCAGGGGAGTGAGTGGTGCAGAGGTAACATCCTCGCTCTGCAACCGGAAGGTTGGGGGTTCGAGTCCTGGCGGTTCCAACATTTTCACTTGCTGTCCACCCAGTGTACAATGACTGGGTCATCAAAGGCTTACCAGAGCCAACGGCTGTTGTATGTGATGCCCTACCTATGGGACATTGCATTTAAAAGACCCCTTGCCACTCTTTGAAATGAGTAGGGTAAAACACCTGGTGGCGGGTTTCTCCCTAAGGCTTAAGCATAGCTCCACAGAAGGGAGCAGATCACCATACAAACCATACAAAACCATACAAACTATACTACCATAGTAGTGCTCTAAAAACCCTGATGTGTGAAGTGGCCCGGCAATCCGGGTCAAATAAATGCAGAACAGAACAGGACAGAACAGTAGACTCTGGCCACTGCATACTGAAAGGGTTAACACTGTTACCAAAATGCACTATTCGCCAGAGGTTTATTCGCATTTTCCAGACCCACACAGCTGGCCCAATGAGACTTCTTATTTTCCAAGTTTCAGTATTCTTCCCATTTGAAATGGATTATAAATTGATCGAAGGGTTTTAGGGCAAGTCTAATTGCCATTTGTGGAATGCTTTTACTAGACCGGTGGGCAAGCGGCAAATAATGGGTGTAGACACGTGAAAGTCGAACCAAAAACGTTATGCCCTTTTAGAGATTAGTAAAATCTTAAAGAGCAATAGAAAATGTTGATGTAAACATTTTTCTTGATCAGTTGCACATTTAGTATAATCATAAGTCTCCGTATTAAGGAATACACAAAAATTGCTCTGTTTGTTATTGTAATTCATCATTACATTTATATTGAATCCATCTACTGTTATGATATTCAATATTTCAGTGATGAACATATTTTTGTATATCGAGAACGTAGCATTATATGAATCGATCAAAATCGCTACAGATTTAGCAAATACAATATATCACACGTATGTATTTTCTGCCACTTGTTTATCTCATAAGCCAAGTGCATTACATTAGTATTTTCTCTCGATACAATTCGAAGAATGCTTGGGGAAAAAGGAAAGATCTACATACCCCTAACTATTTCCTTATCTACATGGATATATTTCAAGGGAAAGGATCTGAGCGTTTCATACATGATAATGGCGTTTTGTTCAGAATGTTGCCATGGTGAAGGCAGATTGGGTTAGTCTGATGACAATGACAGGTCTATTTGACCGTTAAGTTGGAGAGGGAATGGATTAGGAGACACTGTTAAGTCTCAATACTACTGTATGGGCTTGACTGGGTATTCCTGGACTGATCTTAATCACAGACGGTACCAGAATATAATGACACATGTCTGCCTAAATGAAGCATTTTACTCTTTGGCTATCAGATTGAAATCAAATCTTAGATTTCCTTGAGTGGATCCAGACTATTGAAAATTTTGTGAGTGTGAGTGTGAGTTTGTGTATGTTTGTGTGCGTGCATGCATGCGTGCGTGTGCGTGTGTGTGATTTAAAATTGTGTCAGTGTGAGTGTGAGTTTGTGTATGTTTGTGTGTGTGTGTGTGTGTGTGTGCGTGCGTGCGTGCGTATGTGCGTATGTGTGTGTGTGTGTGCACACGCTTACATGCGCCCATGTGTGTGTGTGTGTGTGTGTCTATGCGTGTTTGTCTGTATATGTGTGTGTGTCTGTGTGTCTGTGCTTGTAATGGAGGTAGGGAGGGAGTGTGCATACAATATTATATAGGCTAATTTTTTAATAATATGCCCCACCGAAAAAGGGTTGTTAGGAATCCACGGAACTTCCTATAGACACCAACGGACCAACGTAAACAATCTTTATTTCAAACAGTAGTTTAGTATGCAACTGTAGTAGGGATTCAATAAAATAAAGTTAACATTTTTAAATGATAGTTTCCTTATAGGCCTAGACTGTTCTTGTTTCTCAGTATTAGGAAAGGCACAGCATTAGCCCTCGGTATTGATGTTTGGCAAATTATATAGCTTTGTATCTCCTTACCTTTTACCTTTACAATTACATTGACCAGTCCTTTGAAGGCTTCCCAACACAAATAGGTTCACCTTTAAGTTGGCATCTACCCTTATATAAGAACCTTTAAACTAACTCCTCCTGTACATATTAACACCTGGGCCTAAATTAAAGGCCTGTTACATACATCGTAGTTCTATGTTTTCAAACATATAATTAACTTTTATGCAAATATCAAAAGTGTGTTATGCAATTGACGATTAGCTTCAACGTAAAAATAGGTACTTTGAAGGCATTTATATAAACATAATGATGGTTATTAAAGAGGACATCTGTTAAAGATTGGGTAACAGAATTGGTAATATTCTAACCCAAGCAATAAACGACGATCAAGAACTATGTGACCTTTAATCAATAAACTTTCTAAGAACTCGATGATTAGCTCATAATTTAGGGCATTTATGATATTAAAGACCATGCATTAATAACATTACATGAGTGTACATTATGTAAACACCTCATATAATTGCATGTTATATAAATATGTATTATACAAGTGTGAGTGAGTACCCACCCCCTCATTCCAAGTAGGTCTGCACGGTGATTGAATAACTCATTATTATAAAACTACTATAACTACATTACTATACTATACTACTTATACCATTCCCCAGTGCATGCAACTAACTCTTTTCCGACATGACGCAAAGTGGTAAAACACTCCAAACTTTGCTCAGGTTAAAGGGTTAATCATATAATATATAAGAAAACCACCAATGAATACTATTGAGTCACCAATGGTATGTTATGTCACAGTAGAATATATATATTTTAAAAAAACTTTTGTTCAAAAAGCGCACATCCTACTAGTTCACTCTAAATATGTGCGACATTATTCAAGTCATCATCGTGGATACCGGACTTGCTTTTTTGTGAGCCCTTAATTATAGTTTTTAGTATTGTAGCTTATGGGAAGGGCTCACTCAATCAGTCATGTCTTTTGTAGGTATTTGGGCTTTGATCTGATTGCCCGGTTACACAATCTTACATACAAGTAGCTACAGGCCTTTGTCCACCGGCATGCATTTGTAAGCAGGACAATTAGTGTGCATCAAGTGTAATTTAGTGGGCAGGCCTCTCCCTTGCACCCTCCCCCACCCCCACTCCTTGAACTCAGTTCAAGGAGTGGGGGTGGGGTAGGGTGCAGTTTGAGAAGCCAGAAGTGGGTTACATAACCAGTACTTGAGCCACAGTCACCTGCAGGTGGCTGGGTGCAGGGGACCGGGGCATTGACAGTCCACTCAACATAGTGGGGGGGGGGGGGGTGCTTGGCTAGGTAGAGGGAGGAGGCAGTCAGGGTCTTGGCAGTCAGTGTATGCAAGGCCGGGTAGGGGGAGGAGGAGAGGGGGGGGGGGTCATAGTTGCTTGGGCATGGACAGTGATATAGGAGGGAGTCCTATTGGTCAATCAGGTTGACCAATGAGTGTACAGCTGCCCGGGACAGCTGCACTGCCCAATGGACACTACTGGGACCCCCCCCCCCCCCCAACCTCTATGATGAGATTTCTGATTTCTAGTTAAGGGCGAACATCGATCGTTCCAACGATCGGAACTTTGATAGTCATTTGCTTCTTGTTTTCTCTCTCACTGTTTTATAATTATAATCATCTGTCGCGGAGAGAAACATGACGTTTTATAATGAATTAGATATCAATACTCTATGAACTGCACATAGCATAAATAGGACCAGTTTGGTCAGTAATAAATTAAATAAAAAGTTATGCAGGGACTTTACCCAGGATTTTACTCCAATACTGCTCAAATCAAAATAGCAAAACCGAAACCACATCTATATACGTGGAGCATCACTCTCCATCCTAGGTATGTTATCACTACTCTCAATGCAGTTTGCTCCCTGCCAGGACATCCCCTGCCCAGGAGGAGCCGGCCTGGTGCTGGTGTCACCTGCTGGACCTTGGTCCTCCTCCAGCATCCATCCAGGGTCCTGACAGCCTGAAGGCCATCCCTCCACCGACCAAATACCAAAGTGCAGAGAACTAGTTGTGGCCAGTCCCCTGGGTTCAAGGCTATAGACTGTTTAAAAGACATGACAAAATGTTTTTTTCTTAAATTCAATGTGGTGAGATAGCGATAGTGACAGGACGAGAACAAATATTTTTACGTTGGAAAGTACCTTTCCTAAAGGACCATACCAACAGAGCAATTTTCACAGAGTCTGCCGACTAATAGGCGCTAAAATGAGCCTTTTCTACCCAAATAATTGGCCAACAATTCACATCAAACATGTACATTTCAATACCACATTCTGATGGACGATCACTCAAAAACACCATTGGTAGTCGGCAGATCGCCCTGGTGGGCATTGAGCTATAGTTTGAAATGGATTATCAATTTTTTATATCCAATTCTAGTTTTCATATGAAATCATGGCCCTGTAGGCATTGACTATAATTATAGATGGGAATAATTCATGCGTGATGATATAACAATGAACAGTGTGTGTGTGTGTGTGTTTCAGCTGTCGTCACTCTAATTCCCTCTATATCAAAATAATTACTCTATATCATTATGCCACATTCATAATTATGTAAAATGGAACTTTTTTGAAATCCATATGTCACATCAACTCACCATCAAGAGCCTATAATTGTGCAGCATAGGCATGTTTATAGGCAGTGGCATAGCACGTCCATCATACTCTGTGAATCGTGTGGGCAAATGTTGGCTAATGTGGCGTGTCCAATTATGTGATATTCGGGAATATTTGGAAACTAGAGATGGCAGCTGCATGTTTGTGTGACTTTGGGTAAAGGCAAATAAATTATATAATTCCCAAAACAACTTTAATTGTGACTTTATTAGTCTTGTTTCCAACAGTTGATACTTGCTGGGGGGAGTGGTCTTAAATCTAAAACAAAAATAACTAACACAACAAAAAGGTTTTTGCTGTTTTCTTTCGAAATAACAAGGGCTGAAATCAAAGAGGAAAAATAGTACAAAACATACTCGGACTCACTGATGTTTTTCATCACTTAGCTTTGGTTTTGATAATCAGTTTGATGTTTTCCAAAGTATTCATTATCTGCTATATCAATATTGAGTACTATCTTATTCCACATTCAACATATAATATTATGTATTATATTGCTTTTGCACATAGATATTTCATAAGAGTAGCCTTTACAAAGAGAAATATATGTAGATAACAGAAATTACTACCACACCATACGTTATGTCTTTGATAATATCATCCGGTCGTGGCCCATGCAATGTGACTTATGTCTTTTGGGGAGCAGCCTAAGGGGGGTCTTATGGTCCTTAAGCCGTAAAAGTCGGATCTGGCAGTGGATGATACGGAAAGGAATTATCAATTATTCAGAAGCCCCTGCCGTCCATTGCCAGGTCGGAATGGCGCTCAACCTCGGAGGAGGTTTCCATGGTCTGGGCTTTTTCATTCTTTGCTGTCGTAATAGGATATTATTGTTTATGATTTTGTACCTATGCTGACATCTAGAGTGACAGAAATTATATGGTACTGCATAAGGAGGGAGCAGTCTTTCTTGGGATGGTAAATATAGTTTATTAATGTTCCTTGCCATGTACTAGGGGAAGAGAAAAGTTGCGATGTGTACACTGATAGCAAATCCGATAAACAGACTCCAAAATTCTCTCCCTCCTTCTCTCTAAGCTAATAGATCTCAACAGGTTTCGACATAATGTAGCCACTAGATACATTCTAAAGAAGTACTTCCATCTATAAAATTAGTAATACAAACCATATTTCTTTCTTTTGCACTTATAATAGTTCTATGTTCAATGGCAGGCACCATATCAACCTAAATTTCCGGTTGAATGCGTTCGATAGCTTTCTTTATTCAACCCGGGATATTGAACCTGTTTTTGTCAAAAATTGTATAAAAATATGATAATATTGTACTGCTTCAAAGGTATTCTATATACTGCAATAACTCATTAGCAAAACAGCGCATACATGTATCATACATAGCGTATATTCTCATACGTTTACCTCGTACTCAAAGTCTTCAAAGTCAAAGTAACCACCGTACCGCGTCCATCTTTCTGAATACCCCCTCATCCATGATAATTCTAACTGACGTCAATGTCATACATATCTGTCTGGCCACCCATACATCCAACATGTACAGCTGAGACTCTGCCACTCACGCTATAGAGGGGCTGTTATACCGACTTTCACCCCTCTCACTCAGGCCATTAAGCACACTTTTCATCGGCGAGGATTTATAGAATTGGACCTGTCTGCCTACTGCATGCGTGTGGCTCTCCTCCCTCTCAATAAAGCTGTATTCCACTAGGCGATTTTACTACTTTTTTTTAAAGTTTGGCCTAGGGAATTTTGGTTATTCATAGACACGTTATATATCATTAGAAAGGATTTTACATTCCCTTTCAAATGATATGTAACATGTAAGGGTTCCTTTCAAATTAGTAAGAAATATTTAGAAATTACCAAAGTTCTAACAGTTTTAATCGCCTGGTGGAATAGCCTTAACCCCCTTTCCCCCCACTCTCACTGAAGGGGGAACCCCCTGTGATAAAGAGAGGCAGATTTGATTATTGACGTGCTTCTATTGAGCTTTCAACCAGCACCAGCTAAAGTGACATTCCACCTCTCGCTTCTTGCCAGTTGGAATAGTAAAGGCTACATTCCACCATGTGATTTTCACGAAATATATTTTTTGGGTTATTTCCGAATTACCATCAGGAATACTGCTTGAACAAAAGCATGTTACATACCATTTGAAAAAGAATTTAATTTCCTTTCTAATGATATCAAACATGTCTATAGTTAACTCATTTTCTCATGGGCGATTTCCAAAATCGTCAGTAACGATTTCCAAAATCGCCAGTAAAATTGGGTAGTGCCATACACCCTTTACATGGACTGCAAACATTTCCATCGTGATTTGCCGCACGAAGACTGTGCACACAGACCTACAGGCAATTAAAAGTTTCTTTGTGGCTATAAGTGAAATATTAATTTAGTGCCGGCTATCATGAAAGCGGTCTATGTTTGATTTAATTGCATGCTTTCTTAAGTTTGTTAGAGAGCGTGGGAGTGGAGATGCATGTAGTCGATGATATGTGATTCAAGTATGGGTATTTTTTAATTTTGATTTTAGATTGGTTTCTGATAAAAGGTGAAACGGCAATGATTAGAGCTGCAATTGGGCAATTTAATTCTGTGACTTTGCCATGGTATAAAGTGTCCCAAGTCAAAATAGCAAGCCTGAAATGGCAATCTAGGAATCGCACCATTGACATGTGCGCTCATAAATATAAATGTCAGAGGTACAAAACGCATTATTAGCATACCAGATGAAGTAGAATACTAAATTGTAATGCATGGGTTATTTGATAACCCGCCTCACTGCAATCGACGGACGGCATAGGTTCATACACGATATATAATGATTATACATGTATACTGAAAATACCCTTTTCCTTGATAATGACGCATTTTTGTTCATGCTGTCGATAAGTGTGCGTAAAAATGGTAAAAAGCATCTCTGAATTAAGATCAATTGAGATAATGATTGTTATCCAAAATGCATCAATTCTATTATACAGGCCTATGTGATAATGCTTTTTGATTATGATTCAGCGACTTTTGGGCATCAATAATTGCTATTTTTCACAAAATACAATTTAAATGACCAATATCGCGGCCAATCTTGTTTTGAAGACATGTTATATTCTACACAGCGGCCATAGACCTTGTGCAGATGACGACACAACATACTGAGACTGTCTGGACGCCATATGGGTGATCAATTTAAAATCATGATTATTCATAGTTAAAAAATATCTAAACATATATATTTATGCTAAACTTATCTTAAATTATACAATCCTGTCAAAATCTATCACTTTTATCATCTGGAAATGATACATTCTAGATTTATCTGATCACCATGTGGTCTTGATCACCATGTGGTGATCACCAAAATGTGATCATGTGACCACATCTGCACAGGGTCTATAGAATAATCTATTTCTAACCATGGATATAGCCATCAGGGCCGGAGTTTGCATTTTATGCCCAACCAACAGCCTACTCGGAGACTCCTCCACTCACCAATCAGTCATTGCATGTCAGGCCTCGTACGTTCTCGTACGTACACTTCTAGTTAATGCATTCCCAGGTTTTGTGCATCAGTACGGGGTGTTCTATTTTTAGCTCGGCCAAGGCAGCACTCACCATGCAGTAGACAAGGTTACTGGGCGAGCGGCATTTTCTGTGGCAACAAAGCCTGGGAACGTTTCACAGCACCGATAAGGTTGCCATGGAAACGTGAGACCATACAGATCACTGGAGGGAGGACACAGGATTTCAAAGAGAGATGGTCTGCATATAGTTTAAGTATTAAAATGTTGGGTAATCGTGCACAGTCATTTAACGTTTTGTTTGTTTGTTTCACTCCTTGTTTTCTTCCCCGATATGAATATGGGGGGACCCCCTGGAACCCCCCCCCCCCCCCCTTGGATCCCCTTGAATCCTTCCCTGAAGATCCCTGGTTTCAAGGGGATACTGACATTGAGTTAAATATATGTAAAACAATTAAGAATTGAGTCAAACAAAGATGAAATGGAATCAGCAATTTCTGTTTAAAGATAACCCTTGTGCGAGGATTGGCGATGTTAGATATAACTAAAACAATTAAAAGTTGACGAGAAAAAAAGATGACATGGAAACAACAATTTCTAATTGAAGATAACCCCTGTGTAAAGATGGAACCCAGCAAAGTACGGATTGACGTAGGGTGGAATGAATAAACGATCCGGGCACGGTGTAATGAATGACTTGTATCCCGATCTGGGATTCCACTTTTTCCCACCAACCTTTCGCTGCGGAGCTGTTATCACCCAGTTTGTGACGTCATACCGCCATTTATATGGCGGTTTTGTATCAGCTCAGTAACATTCAGTATGATTGAAGACGCTGGTATCAACGTTTAAACGTTCTGAATGACGTCAGAAGTTTAATAATGTGTACTTTCTACACATAGATATCAATATGCCTATGTAGCATGAGGCCACTGATACACGTATATAATTCCTTTAAGTCTGAAAACGATCAATACTCTTTCTATTTGAATGTGAATTTCTATTCTAGTGTGAATGGTCACTGTCTATTGCAATTCCCCATTCATTCTTAGCCTTATGTTATCAATGGACATGTGTATTTGACACTGCACGAAAAAAGACCTTTAAGTTGTTGTAATGGGGCCCTTAATGTTTGCTAAAGCTAATGGAAAGGCCATATTAACAAGACCTTTCCAAAATTTCTTCAGGTGACCTTAAGGATTCATTAAAGATCTTGCAAAGGTATAACCATATTGGAAATATATCGTATGCCTTTAATGAACCTTAATGGTCCCATTTACAAAACATAAAGGTCTTAAACATCTAATTTCACACAGTGTGAATAGTAGGAGAATAATTATACAGGTATTTATAAACTTAAAGTGCTAATGTTCCATAATGTCTTCAATTGCCATGGCGACCAATGACAGTGACTTGTAATAACTCGAAAACCTGATTCATCTGTAGATATTCGATAAACATAATTATTAATAAAATTATATATAGTTTGGTATTTATAGATAGTTTTTTGATGTCCATTTCAAGATAGTTCATGTATATTTGCAAACTACCCACGCTTTGTGATATAGCGCCTTCACATAATACCAGTGTAAATATACACGCACGTAGAAATACACCATGATAAAATGATTAACACCACCAACGCATTTCTCTAAATGGGCCAAACATAACTGTTATTGCTGCTCTTAGTATAGCCGTTTAAATTAATGAGGCTGCAAGTCTATCATTGTGAAGTGCTTCAAAATAAATTAAAACATTTCCAAGAAAATCAATATCGACCTGACCTTAATAGAGTGAGACATCTGTTTGGTTTCTAAGTAACAACCATTTTTTTGATGTTGTACAGAATGTCTCAGCTTCCCAGTAAACTACTCAAGTTATAGAGGGAGGGGCTATAAAAGAATAAAGTTCATGATTGCGTTGTGGCCAGGCAACAGGCTATTTTACCCACATGTATTTTCTTTCCAGTAAAAATAAAGTATATTAAGAATGTATAAATAACTAGCTTCACCATTACTCCTATATTGAATTTTAATACATGACTGCTGTACAAAACACTTATATATAATCATTCCTAATTGCGTCCATGTATGATTGGACCAGTAGTATCCTAGCAACCTCTTAAAGCGTCAGTATCACAGATGGTTGAGTAGGAACAGACGGGCCACAAACCTGACCTCACCCGCCCCTGTCTAAATATAACACACTGGTCACGTGGTGGCAAATATGACGTCATACAGACAACCACATGACGTCATTGTCAACTGACGCATGACGTCATTGTCACGTTGGCAAGCCGCAAGCCACAGCACGCGCACTCTGCAACTTCGACGCTCGCTACGGGCGAATCATCTCTGCACAGTAGCGACCACTGGCTCCGGCCGCGACCAGTCATGCGCGACCAGCGAAAACCGCGGGACTATTTATAGGCCCCTTAAGCATTAGGCCGCGTAGTGATAATAGCCAGGGGTGGCGAGTTTACTCTCACGGACTCATTTCCCGGCGCGGAGGTAGATCTCGTAGCAGAGTGCAGCACGCGGTGGTGAGGAATGTACACGTCCGCAGTAAAAAAAGAAAGAAAGTAGTTCGACATGCACGGTCAAAATGGCGTCGTTGCTATGACCTACATCTTTTTTTCGCTTTCTTTTTTACCTATCCCTATCCTCCCCCCTTCTATTTTATCACGCTACAGGATGGGGATGGACAATATGAGCTCCACCATCCGACTCTGCAACGAGTATCAATTTTGTTCAGAGTGAGAAAGAAAAAAGTGCGGAGTGGAGTTCCACAACTATGCCAAGGCGGATCTCTAGACTTGTGAGAGTGAGACTAACCTTTAGATGAGGAGAAGAAAACATTTTAGATTTGTAAGTCTCTCCACCTCTGACATTATGACTGGCTTTATTATAGTTCATTCATGCCGACAGAAGGGGAACTTGGTATCATGATCATGCAGTCTCGGCAGATTTTTTCATTCCTTGGCATTCGCCTCAAATGGGAAAAAAATCGGCAAAAACTGTTGTCTTGCACACCCTGATTTAAGGAAGAGGTTAACTTGGGAGAGTTCAACGTTAATTTTTCTTTTTGGAAAAATAGGTCGAGCGCCTTGAGTTGAAAATGAACCAACTGGGTTTAACCTATTTAGCACTATCGTGCAGAAACGGTATTAACTTATTAATGCAGAAAAGTAGGTCGATCTGCTTAGGGAGACCTCCCTAACCCGCATGTCTCATGATCCTTTTCATTTTGTGTAATCAATCCTAATAACTGGAGTAATAAAAAATCACATTACCCCTTTTATTGGCCCAGTTAGCGGTAAAAAGCACATGGGAAATATGATTGATTGTAATGCACATTTTGATTAGATAGGCTGGACATTTTAGTATTAAAATACATACCCGACACCCTTTGTATTTCTAAATCCATAACCTCTTAGGTGTAGGCCTAGGTATCATAGGGTGAAAATACTTGTTTGCTGCACCAACGTTAGGGAATAGGTATTGCTGACGATCACATGACGATGTTAATCTTTTCAACAAAATATGACTTCTCATTATGACTTCTCCTTATAAATAATCTTACATATATTTGTCTCAAGGATGACTTCACTGTTATCAATACGGACAACCATCATTGGTCCTAGAATGCAACCACAGAAATGAGTAATCTAAATATACCCTCAGTATAAATAAATGGTGGGTTCTGGAACAATAGCATGGCGGTGTAGGTTTGTTTAGAGAGTTCCTCCCAGAAACTCTACTCTATATCCCTGACAGGTTTAGGGGGCGTATTGGGGGTATAGGTCCATGTCTCATAGTCTGTTTGCAAGGATCAAATTCAGAATAGACTCTATAAACTGACCCTATCCTACCCTCTAGTCTATAGAGTGCCAAATGTTAGCCAAAGTAGTAAGTGGTGGTACACATGTCATGGAAACTTGTCTATGATGAACATGTTTTCAGTTTCCAGAATATTACATTTTCTGAATTTTGCAAACTAATGCTAGGAAACGGTAAAGAAGCCAACAAGTGTGATATCATATTGTCGCGTCGGTTACAATTGAGGAATTATGATTGTCTTGTAGAATGTGACCGTAGGCTGAACGACTAGACCCCATATATATACTTACGTCAAAGCACATATAACGGACAGTAAATTTTTAATTACAGGCGCGGATTTAGGGGGAGCGTGCCAGGCGTGCGCCCCCCCCCCCCCCCTTTTTTTTTTGGGGGGGGGCAAATTTAAGTTTTTCTAATGTAAAATTCCTGCAACTGGGGGGTGCAGACGAAAATTTTGCTATATCACGCCCCCCCCCCCCCCCTTTTTTTTTCAAATCCTGGATCCGCCCTGACGGTGGTCTCTTATAGCGCCAATTTAAACACAAAGACACACACACGTACTGTATACAAAAATATGTATCATATATGAATGTGTGTATCAATATATTAGGTTGGTTGGTTGGTTATTAGGGTTTCATCACTTTAAGAACAAGGTTTGACAATTCTGTCTTTGACGATCATAACTATCAAATGATTGAATCTATGACAAGCTAGAGACCATACCCCTAAAGATTTGTTGAAGCAGGTGAGCCATTTAATGTGCAGGGTCTAATAGGCCGGACTTCACAAAACAGTCAGTGGCTATATATTTCTAAGAATTATATAGATATAAATGAATAAACATCAGCTAACACTCTCCTGTGGGGGTTCTGGATAAGAAGCCCTTGCTGATCATAGAAGGCAACAATAGGGGGGACCCAGCACTGACCAAGTGGTTCTTTGGGTTCAGTTCCTGGTTGGTGCTGTGGTTCACTAAGGGATGAGGTACAGCAAAAATGATTTCCAGGTTTTGATCCCCTGCTGTTTGCCCACCCTGTCACCTTCATCTAGATACGATCACCAAAGAGAATTGGTCCCAATCTGTTTTTGCTTTGAGTATGACCTAAGTGGTCAAAACGGCCTAAAGCATCCATTACTCACTCACTCACTCACTCAGCTAACACTTGGCGCAGGCCTACCATAAAGTAAAGTACCCACCCCCTCCCGTGCATGTGTGTAAGCCTGTGTTAGTAATACTCAGAAGGAAGCGCTACTGTAGGCCGGCCCGCCTAGTGAGTATACTAACCCATGACTTACTCACTTGTGACCACCACTACCACCACTAACATCCTCCCTACAGACGTCATCAGAGTAGGATGTGGCCCAGTGAAAAGGGAGCACTCACTCCTCCAGTACATATACACAGCATGCCTCCTGGAGGAGTGGAGTCAGAACTCAGATATCTCTCCAGTGTATACATACATGTACACAAACACTCTCAGACGTCAATGTATGGTGCATCACATTATGACCAGGATTTAGGTGTGGCTTGTGGGTTTGGCATGCACTCCTTCACCTTGTAGGGAGTTCCTCGTATTACTTATATTACTTGAAATCGGGATTATTTACGTTTGCTGGACGTCCGCCATAATATTTCAAGAAGGTCAAGTTGTGTATGGGATACGGTTACTTTTAACAAGGAGCAGAAGGGATAGTGTATACATGATTCGGTGTTGAGGATCTATATTGTCTTTGGATATATATTTTCATCATGGGCCACAATCATAGCCAACCTAAAACCAGGAAAGCTCATATAAAAGGTGAGTGATGTGATTGCATATACCTGTATGCTAGAGATAAAACGCTGCATTTGATTCTTTTTTATAAGCCTCCAGGGAATTTTCTCGACTCGTATCATTATCTAACTCAGTCGGAAATTTGTAAAGATACATCAGTTTGTTTAAATCTTGTCACAAGTGGAACATTACATGAATATTTATATTATGATATATGTCACTTTAGTATACACATAGCGATATAACGATATCATAATACGCTATTCGCAAAAAAGTGTCAGTCTTAACCTTGGCGAAAGAAACTGAAATTGAGTTCATAAAGGTTAGTTTCCCGTGAGCACGTGCACATACTAGACTTATCATAAATCCAGGGAGGGCTCACATGCTCCTGACCCAGCGCCACCCCTCCCCCTTTTTTCTGGGGATAAACGCTATAGAAATGTCAGGTAATCCCGTACATGTGTTCTCTAGTTAACGCATGATACTTAACCGATATGCATGCCCCAATTTTATATGTCCTGGATCTGCCGCTGTCATCAATAACCCCTTGTTAATTGTCATTATGCTTTGGGAAATTGAGGTTAATGGAAGTTTCATATTTTATAATAGCAACTATCAGTAATTCAACTCTGGCTGTTTACTCTAGCTTTATGAATTCAGATTGTTTTTAGAATTTTGTTTATAAAGCATACAATTATGTGATTAACCAAAGATCTAGATCATCAACTACACGTGTATCAGTGATGAAACCTAGATGTTCCTCCAAGCGTGAAAATCAGCGCATAAAACAACCAATGCAGATAGTTCAAGAGACTCTTAGTATCTTATTAGAGTCATCACACCGACATCTTCTTGTACATGTCTACACCCACTGTCATACTCATGATACAGTACCATGAGATCTTTGGTTTGATTATTGAGAATATAAGGGACCTGAGCAATAACTGATACCTTTTGAGAAACTGACCAGAGGAATTAGTTTCTTTACTCAACAGTATATCTATTTTCTTTTCCATGAATATGTAATATATAAAGAGTATAGATATAGTAAATATTGCAGAAAATTGTTTGTATAATAGCACATAGACTCATACCAAAAGCCAAAGACGTGGGTTTTAGTATAGTGCAGCTTACGGTTTTATATTTGACGAGCATGAGCTTATGGGCCCTCAGTTAAGCGACTTAAAGTGCCACTGGTCTGTTATAGTGGCGGCGAGCCTTATCTGTGTTTATAGTGCACACATACACTGTTTGTATAGATGTGTTAACATGCCAATCCACTTATGACACTTCTGGTTTTGTATGAGATTTTCTTTAGCTTCTTTTCTTTATTAACAAAGAGTTGAGGACTGTTATTTTAGAGGCTCGTGTATTCCTTAAAAGCAATACAATATATGCTACATTGTAGCTAACTTTATTGACTAAATGTTTTTATTGACTAAATGTTAAATGGCTGTTTATTATAATATATAGTATCAGGTTCATGTAAAAAAGGCATTTTTTAAAACCGGTCAATTTTGATAAAACCGGCCAATTTTAATTTGGACAATAATTGTTAAATGAAAAAGTATCCTAACATAATTGAACTACGGGCTGGTAGTAAGTCAACGTATGCTATATATGCTATCCCCTATTTTACAGTTTGCCTGGGGGTAACACCTTGTTAAATGAGTTGTTAAAAGGATTCTTTGTGTTGTTCACCTGTCCCCTTTAAATAAAGATTCGTGCCAATATATATGCTAATAAATGCTTCCTATTCCGGCCTTGCGTAGAAGTTGGCAACGGGATGATTCTAGGATGAGTGTGAAAGGAAACCTTCCTGCATACTTAACCTATAATCATGTTTAATATCCTGTTTCCCACATGATGTATATAAAGGATATGTTGCCATATAAATATGTCATAATTGTTAAGTAGGACAGTCACGATCTGGATGTATTAATAACTCTGAAACATTGATATAGAAATCATGTGACTATGTGATAATTATTCTGAAATATACTTTCATTGCATTCATGAATACCTCATTCCGTTTTCCTGTCTCCTGTTTAAAAGGAATCAAATGTTTGAATACTCATTAGGAAATAGGAAGTGTCATTATCACCTGTTACACGGAAACATTAAATAATTTTGCTTAGTTAGATTCTAGAAAAGCTTTCTTCCTTGTTAAATTTTGCTGTAAATCAGAAAATAATCAATGTAGGCTGAGATGTTACGTTTCACACATCCCATGCCGTACAGTGTACCTATTTAAAATGCCCCTCTAGGGAACTCTCATTATATAATCTCTACGTATAACGTAAGCTTAGAAATCCCATTACCACGCTGCTTGTGCATTGCACATCTGACGAAGTAAAAGCACATTACTATCCAAATCATGCATTAGCGTTGATCCTGGGGAAATGTACGATAAAGGGTACGGAACAATATGTGGAAATCACTTTAATGGCCTTTTCATTGCTGTTAACCCCTAGACAAAAGGGGCCTTGGCTGTACACTGAATGGCATACACTGGAGGGACCTAGTCACCTACTCCAGGGTAGAATAGGTACAAGGTACACCTGGGGGCACCTTAACCTATAGGTACCTCCCAACCTCCAGCCCCAAACCCAATCCCACCCATCAACGGTACCGTAATTGCTGTGATTTTATTTTTGCTTAGCTAGTTTCCAGAGAACAAAAATAGGTAATTTGGACAGCTTATTTTTTGGCACAACAAACTGACAGCCCCACTTTCATACTGTCTTTTTGTGTGCTGCCCTTTCAGTCAATATCCTACAATAGTGCGTAAAGTGCAAAAATATGTAGGGAACATAAATGGAGGGATTTACCGCACACGTTCTACCTTTCCTGCTTGTCGCTCCAAGGCATAAATTGGGGGCTTTATGGTGACGAATTGAAGCACGTGACAGCTGCAAGGACCAATGGACGCATGCGCAAAGGCCAACAGGGCTTGGTCCACAATATGGCCTACCCAGTTTTTTTCATGGCGGTTCCAAAATGTTTCCCCTTCTTTCGATCTTGACGGCCCTGTTTTTCCTATCTGACATTGATGATGGAAATAATGTGAGGAGGTAAAGGTTATGTTACAACCAGCCTTGTACTTCCTTGGTTAGGAGATTTTGTGAAAGGTAAGGGGTAACTGTGGTATGGCGGAGAGAGATTTGGGTGGAATTCAGAGCATACATGACAAAGGCCCCCAGTTCTTTATCGTGCAATCTTGTCAGGGTTGCAAGGAAAGGCAATGATTGTTTGGAACTGTACCTGAAATGAACTTCACATTGATGTCAAAAGCACATGTGTTGCAAATATACCCAAGTCTATGGAATAAAAGCATTCAACAGCTTGATGCGGAGCAATATCGAATATAATCAGCCTTGTTTGGGCTAGTTTAAGAAAGAGTAATAACCTACTAATATATAGTGTGGCATATAGAATATTGTATCTACTTACTGTCCAAATATCATATTTCTATTCACAAATTCTTAGGTATAAGATACCAGTGTGAAATAGAGCCAAAAAGGACTTTGAACTCTTCTATATATTTTTTAAAAAAACTATTTTTTTACCACGCACATGTGGTTCCTATATTGTATGCTACCTCTACCAGGGGATATAAACATATGCATACTTGGGCCGATTAAGGATTTTGAAAAAAAGGGGGAGCGGGGGAGGGGCTTGTTATAGCAAAAATTTCCCCGGCACCCTCTGGGTGCAGGAGTTCTACATGAAAAAAATTGCCCCCCCCCCCCCCCACACACACACAAAAGGGGGGGGGGGGGCGCACACATGGCATGCGCCCCCCCCCCTCTCTAAATCCGCGCCTGGCATAGATGATATAACTCTCCAGTATGTCCCCCAAGAGGTGAGTCGGGGGATACCTATGTCAATGTATTACCTCCCTATACCAGTAAGATGCCTGGTTTATGGGACTTGCTCCGGGAAACCACCTCCGACCCTGGAGGAAGCTGGAGGAGGATGCTGGCCGACAGGTCAGGGAGGTGCACACCTCTACCCGACCTCCATAGGTCAGCCCTTCCGGAGTATAAATAATACATAGAGTTGAGTTGTGGTTCCGTATATTACTGGGATTTCTTTGCTGTTGGATTTTATACTCTGACCTTGGATTTGGAATATGAATTATTATTCAATGTCGTCTTAATCTGATATCATATCATCCAGGGGCCGAAAGCAGTAAAGATTGGTGGTAGTGATGGAGATGGGTGGTAGTGGGGTTGGTGGATACGCAGCATGGGATAGGAGCAGGGGAGCTTAGGTCCGTATGAAATGTTGTCCTTCAGATTTCTTTTATATTTGAAATGAATCAGATGTATAACAAATATCATATATAATACTCCAAACACACTCAGAGTGTTACAGGCAATTACACATAAAATCGTATACATTATGTGAATGTGCTACACTGTACGTAAACAATATTATACATGTGTGTATGTATCAGTGCATATTTTTGGCTGCATTTAATGCAGCACCAAGGTAATCTGATATAAAAATCATCTCGATACTTAGTCCTGTGATAACTCTTTTCCTATCCTAGCAATCTAGTTCAAAAATGTAAAGAAA
The DNA here is from genome assembly GCA_936440205.1 of Lepidonotus clava. Taxonomy (NCBI): domain Eukaryota; kingdom Metazoa; phylum Annelida; class Polychaeta; order Phyllodocida; family Polynoidae; genus Lepidonotus; species Lepidonotus clava. Next base: position 17,601,412 of record OW387138.1, read on the forward strand.
AACAGGCCTCTATTTGTATTTGTGGACATAGGGATGCAACACCAGCCCCCACCACGAGGCACTAGCCTGTTCCTACACTGCCTCACAGAACACCCCTCCCTAGGCTTAGGCCTATAAGCTGGCATGGCTTCCCCTGGTCCTCCCCTACCCCTCAGTCTTATCTGGGGTAGACCAGTATGTAGCAGGGGCTGTTGTAACGGTGATAACACAGTGTTAGACATTGGTGAATGTTCCGCATCCTATTAACAGGAAGGAGTACTGCAACTTGTACATCAAACCTGGGTCTGCAGCAGATATGGGTAGGGAACGTGCAGTATCGTTGTACGTACTGCTTACCAGCGGATCCAGGATTTTGAAAAGGGGGTAAAAGGGGGCGCCTTTGGAAAATATTTCCTTAATTGCTTTTTGGCCAGGTTTTACATTAGAAAAATGCTAAATTTTCCGAAAAAAAAAGGAGGGGCGCACGCCGCCCCCCACCCCCTTGATGTGCCAATGCTGCTGGGGTACTGGTAAAGCTTGGTCCGTAAAGCCAAAGGTCCCCATTTCGATTCCCAGTCTAATTTGTTTCTTTAGTCCCAACTATTTAGGCTTTCAAGATTATGCAAGGGTAGATCAGGAGGGGGGGGGGGGTTTCCAGGGGTCATAACTTCCCCTTTTTGTGGACCACTAAACTAAAAACGAGGAGAAAAAGCTGCACGTATGCACATGAATGTATATCGTTTTAGTATTTAGCCGTCTTTATGCTGTCCTCCCCCCTCCTTTTGAAAATCCTGTATTCGCCCGTTATACTATGCATTCCCAGGGCGGTCTGCAACCTTTTCGCATTTATGTGCATTGACTCACATAATCTTTTATGTATAGGGATTTTTCCTATAGGTTCAAATCTCTAGGGCAATATAAAGCAGGAATTCCATCCATTGTGGGGAGCCCTGATACTGTTTTAATAAATCCATTAATTTTGTTAAATACTATGTACCATTAGCAGAATTCTGAAATAGGCAAGTGTAAATTGAGAGTGCATAGTCAAACTTTTTTCATGGAAAATAGTCATTTTATTTGCTATGAATGGCATGTCCTTTGGTATGGTATCCAATACAGGGGGGGGGGGCACCCAAAAAAATGTAGGAAATTTCGTAGATGTGTTTTTACCCATTTTCCGTTGGCACGATAGAATAATCTCCCCAGAAAAAAATGTATGAAAATTTCGTGGACATTTAAGTTCAGTGTAAATCATACTTAAACCAGTCATGATCATATGTAAATCAACCTAAAATACTCTGTATGTTATAAAATACATTGGGACAATTTGGGAGTGTATAATTTTGAAAAAGAAAACCCACGAAAATTCTTTTGTCTAAAATCCCACGATAGAAAATGGAGCTATCGAGGGTATTATAACTTTTTGTGGAAGCGATTTTTCGTGTGTTTTTCTTGGTGGCCCCCCCATGATCCTTCTGAACTAGGCACATTTCCCACACCTCAGCCAGCCCTTACCTGTGTGATCTACCTGGATAATCTCATTGATCCACATTACAAGGGCCTGTGAGGGGGAACAGGTACATGCGGCAAGCACACATTGTTCTTATGTACCACCCATAGTTCTTACGTAGCAGCCATTGTTCTTATGTTCCAGCCATTGTTCTTATAGTATAAGAACAATGGCTGGTACATAGGAACAATTTGTTAAGTTATACACATACTCTGGGACTCACGAAAAACTCTAAATTTCTCTTTTACCGATAGAATTGAGTCTACATGTTATGAAAAAGAAATTGTCTTATGGTAGCAGTTGTCCGTTTTATAAGACACTACCTCGCTACGAGGGTTTTCTTTTCCTCTTGCTGAAACGCTAAGAATAAAAGGGTTTTATGCGGAAAACATCTGTAAATGCCTATAAAACCTCTGTGAGGGGCACCCATATGCCTCTGTAAGGGATATAATACCTCGATCAGTAAGGAGTAAGGGATCCCAAAACCTCTGTAAGCCAACCCAACACCTCCGCAAGGGAACGCAGATTTCACAACAAGGAGAGGTATTTGTAAACTACTGAAACCCAATATACCACAATAATAATTATTGTTCTTGACAATTTTCAATATCAAACAGGCAGCATCATATCTTTCGATAAGCTAAAAAAAAATTGAAACACATTGTGTCCATAGATTGGTTGAGCTTGGTTATGTAGCCCTGCCACTGAATAATATATGGTATGTTTGCCGTCTGAGAACCCAAGCTGATTAGGGCTTAGTCAGGATATGTATACACGTCGATCGAACCTGACAGTTTGTACGTGGACGTGTGTCCAGACTCACTTTGTGGACTGTGTTACACTAGCTGACTTTTTACTCGCTAATTTATTAATATCTAATCACTTTTAAGCATATTTCTAATTTGCTGATTCCTTCTTGCAATTCAAACAAACTGATGTTCTCTCAGGGTATTTTTACTCGCAGTTTGTCTGCTGTCAATCATATTGAATTATACAGTATTCCACGAGCAGGTTTCTAACAGCCCTTTTAGAAAGCTTCTGTAGAATGCCGGTGAGACGAAATAATGTTATTATACATAGCATACATCATCAGCAAGGGCACCAGATTCCCCCTCAAGTAATATGAAGAATATTAGTCTTACAGCATTAACAGTAATAATAGAATAATGAATTATTGTATGGTCTAACTGATATAAGGGCTGTGTAGAGGTCACTTCTTTTGGTTTTGGCCTACCATTGAGAAATACCGAGGCTTAGTACCTAGCATACACTGTGTACCCTTTTTATGAGGAAATTATTCTCTCCGTCAGTGGTAGTTGCAAGTTAATTTGACTGAATCTTGTGGTTTTTGGTAAACCTAAGATCAAGAGCTACCGTTAGGTAAATCAAAGGCGGATGCGGCTTGTATTTAGCATAACCTCAACACCAGCTTAACTCTTAATGTACCAGTTGGCCTAAATATTCTTATAAATTCCATAGTGTTAACTAGTTGTTTTCATCCTTTCCTTGAGAAAGTATCAGATACGTATCATGAAGTAACTAAACTTTGTAAATACAAAATGTCAAAGAGAAGGTTTAATGTCCATAACTTTAAATATCTAATATGTTAATAACTAGTTACAGTGGTTTTGAGGTTTCCAGATGTAGATATAAAAATAGGCTTCCTATTAGCTTTCATGTTATTAATACTGATATCCGGGTTTCATGCCCACATTGCATTAGCTCTACAAAGGCCGATGCCCTGGGCTAATATTTCCAGGTCTGTAGAGAAAACAGACGTTCTATAACGTTCTGACACTGCTTCCTTCCAATTAGCTGGCTTTGATGTGATGTTGGAAGCCTGGAGACAGCCCCAGCATCCCTAGACTCACTTCTTTGACTTCAGGCTGGTTGTTGGTGTTCTGTACAGATTTTGAACCAACATCATGGGTACCAGAGATGATTAACTTTTGTAAATACAGTGACAAATAAATGTTGTATTTCTCTGTACCAACTGCATAATAATCTTGAAATATATTTGTCTTATATTAGAAGGGGGGTGGGGTGATGTAGTGGTCAACGTCCTCGACTTGCATGCAGGGGTCCCAGGTTCAAGAGTGGGCGGTGGCTGTTACATCATGTTACCTTGCTTTCATTCTCACCCCCATAGATTCGGTCAGTCAATTGGTAGTCAAAAACCAAAGTTGGTCTCGATATAGCTGAAAAATTGCTGAGTAGACCTTAAATTCCAACACATCATCATCATCATCCTCTTATATCAGATATAGGTCAAACATATAAAAGTTCATTGGCATTTAGACTTAAAAGGTAAGGTAGGTTGAGGTCAGAGTAAAGTCATATTGGTGCTAAGTGCTGTGCCCTATTTTCTCTATGCCCTCTTTACTCTGTGCCCTTCTTTCTCTGTGCCCTGCTTCTTCTGTGCCTTGCTTTCTCTGTGCCCTACTCCTTACTCTAGTTGCCAACTCAAGTGCCTCTATAACCACGCTCTACATGCTCTGCTTTATATGTGCGACTGGGTCAAGTATGTGACGTCTGTTCATTATAAAGTTGAAATCCTGCCAATTCCAAAGATCCCTTATGTTGACTGAATAGTATGGGTCAGTCTTGATGGCTGAAGGTGCACACCCCATACACCTAGACTCTTTCTCTTTAAGGAGAAGAGAAAGGTTTCCCCTCTTCCTCTTTAAGAGCAAAAATTCTCCCTGTTATATCTCACATGAGGCTTATAAGGTGAGGTTTTCTCCTTGAGACATAGAGGTTTAGTATTGATGTATACCACCAGGGGGTGCATGTATATATGCTCTTTTTCTTGAAGCGAAATCCTCACCAAATGAGCCAAACATAAGTATAAAAGGGAGTGAAAGGTGTGCTTCAAGAGAATGAGGGGGAACTTTTCTCCTCTCCTTGAAGAGAAAGAGTCTAGGTTTATGGGGTGCAAATGTATAACTGGCGTTGCCAAAGAAAAATGGGGAGAAATGGACAGATTATCCATCAGCTGTCAGATCCTTATGCCACTATGATCCCACTCTGCCATCAGTTGCAATTGCTTGGATTATTAGTAATAAGCATCTAGATTTCGAAAGTTGCCTATACATCATACCTTATGAGCAAGAACTTTAAATCATCATTTCAAGTTTATCCCAAAATTGGCCCAGCCGTTTGTTAGTGGTAGAGGGAAGGGCAACGGCTTAATCCCAAAGAAACCCCGATATCAACAGTAGTTCTAATCTGGATCAACTTTTGGAGGATTTATTAATTGGGACGATATCAAAATAATGGTAAAGCCTGAATAACGGAAGGTCATTAACAATAGACGCAATGATCTACAATTGATTAATAATTGGTATCAATTGACAATCGTATAGCAATAAGCCCATCCCACACTGATCAACCAAATTGCTTTGGTTATTCTTTTATCATCCTACTGTTTTCAGGGAATAAGTACAGAGGCAATTTTGCAAATATTTCATGGTAAATGTTACTGTTGGTTAAAGCTTGGATGGGCTTATTGGTAGTAGGCCTAGGCCTATTTGAAATAATCCTTTGCGGAAGAATTGAATCTGTACAATATGGCACAGTGGGTTTGAGCAGAACGCCCAGAAAGCGTCAATACTTTGACCTTTCACCAGAAACTCAATGTTTTGTACCCTTTGAGCTGCTCTTAGAACTGCTCTGAGTCAGTTGGGTCATTCTGTATTTCTGTCGACTCGATTCAACAATACACGAGTTTTTTTCCCCAAGTTATTTAATCTTGAGTTTAATTTCAACTCAACACAAAGGATTATGTTCCCCGGTTTTCCCATACCCGAAATAACTTTGGAGACTAGAATTGCGTATAGAAATTCCATTTCATTGAATAGTTTCTTTAAATCCCCATTGGGGGGAATGTAGGACTAGAAAACCCAGAATAATTAGGTAGAAACACAATTAAATACTGTAAACATGTTTTTTATTTGCCATGACTCCCCTCCCCGACCTTTACTCTGTAGATGGCACTTTTTCGGTGTCTTTGATCCCTGGTTTTATGACACTGCCTTTTGCCTGGGTCACCTTTAAATGTTTATTGGGACAATTAGGTAAATGTTTGATCAACTCTCTTCAGGACAAAGCCAGACCAGGGAAAGAAATGAAGGAAGTTTACTGATAAAAATAACATTTCCCCCAGCCTGTCTGAGTCTTTCTTCTTGAATGTTTCATTAAATCAGGGATACTTTTTTTTTCTAAATAATTGGTTACAGTACGTTCATTTCCATGTTGTATTTATAGCATAGGTAATACAGTGTGTGTGTTTTTGGTTAAAACAAGGTCAAACATTTTTCTGTGAAGGGTGGGCACCTGTTACTGGTCTTAAAAATTACAGAAATTGACCATTATTTTTTATTTAGATATTGAAGAAACAACTTTAAACAAAAATCCTGTACATTATATTTCATCATAAAATAAATTTTGGATTTCGATTGGCGCAGGGACCTAAAAGGTAGTTTCTCATGGGGATATCATTGCACTTGCCATAATATTATTTAGGTTCTCGACACTAAAGAGTATCCTTTCACTACTTCGACCCGTCAGTTTTCTTGCCATTCCCCACAAGCGCGTCACATAAAATCAAAACCAAAAGTACGAATCAGAATGAAACTAAAGATAAGAAAGGCGTGACCTAAAAGTCAGTGCCGCCAAAACGTGGATCCCCTTATTATTGCCGTACGCGGCCCTGATTGGCTGGGCCGCCTCCGATCATGATGACTCAACAATACAGGACGTGATTCCGCCAATTACCGCTAGAGGTCAGGTCGAAGAATGGGGGGGGGGGGGGGATTGTGGAGGGGGGGATTGGAGGGATAGATTGGGGGGGGGGGGATCTAAAGGACAGTACAGAGGGATTAGGATGAAAGTGGGGGTGGGGAGGGGAGGAGAGGATTGTGTGGGAGTATTGAGTTTTTTGACGGTGGTCTCTTTTTAATTCTAAAGACTATTAGTTTTGTTCTAAAGACTAATAATGAATGGATAGGTGATGTAGTACTCATAGCTACGATACTGACTGGTTAGAAAATAGTACATAAGATCTATACAGAAATTTATGAGCACAGGCCAAAAATGTAGCACAGCATTTACAAAGACTTCATTCGTGTAAAATACGATCTTTATTGCAAATGCAAACTGGAGTTATTTCGGTTCGCAGTGTCAGAATACTTCTGACCTTTGATGCCGATGTGAAGGAAGATCCCACGCAAAAATACCTTTATAGGTACTCCCAGTCAGACCTCCTGACCCATGGATGGCACATGATTCATACTGAAGTGAACATAATAAGCAAATCCTCTTTGTGGTTGGATTAGAACAATAATTACATTTTGTAAGTCGGATAAAAAATGTTTTGATCCTAATGTGAATCCCCTCTCTGTCTCATATGTTTCTCATGAGCATGCTAAGGATCTTTAAAACAAGATAATGGTCCTTGTAGTAAGATTTTTGTTTGATGTGTTAACCACATTTACAAGCACATAATGCTCTTTCACTAGGTGATAGGGGTAAGTGTAATTTCTGATTCGAAACATCAAAATAAAACATTTGCAGTTTACTTATTATTCCTGGTGCATAGGTTTAGATACTTAAGCCACATACCCACTAGGTGATTTAACCATTGCCGGGCAACAGGTAAAATCGCTGGGCAATCAGAATTGCCAGGTGATTAATTCGCTGTGGGTATGGTGCACATTCTGGGCAATGGACGATGGGATCGCCGGAAAAGTTTTCAGGAAAATCGGTGGGAAATTATCAAACTTGCCTGATATTCCAGTCACCCGGTGACAGCAATGGCATTTCTCCCTGTCGCTTGTCGCCCATCAACAGTGAGATTGTCTAGTGGGAATGGGGCTTTAAAGCCAATATGCAATTTGTCTGCTTTGCATGAAGACTGAGACGAAGTAAAAGCCAAACAATGTGTGTGTCGGATGAGGGAAGGGGGGGGGGGCTCAAACTGTTAACTACCAAACCGTCGTTTTAATCCAAAAACAAACGGACTCTCCAAACAGAAGTAGGCATCGTTACCCCCACCTTCCCAGTAAATAGTAAAGCAAACATCTGATGGGAGACTGACGAGGGGTTAACACTAGCTCATCTCTTTGCGTTGGTCGCGCCCTATTTGATTTGGCAACCCGTGGCCCAAGACCTCTTTGGTGATTCAGTTGCCATACCCAACAGTGGCCCTGGGCGATAGGTCCCTCTCAGCCTCCCTATCTACCCGAGTGTCTCATTAGGGAAAACCATTTGACGGTAAGGGAGCCTGGGTCTGGGTAACTAAGTTACCTAAATCCGTCTTGGTATGTAGTTTGGTTACTAATTGTTGACCTTTTAGTTCAGGGTAACATCCGATCAATCAGGTTGCAGTTCAGACTATTTGGCAAGGGTAAAACACATTGTATAAAACACATAAAGTCAAACTACAAATGCACTCGCGGATGCAAATGTTAATACAGTTTCTGTTCGATGTAAGCAATATATTGTATGTATTGGAATAAATGAGAGATCTCCACGTTCCAACATGACAAATACTCCTACATTTTCCATAAAGTAGAAAACACTTCCTGTACAATAATCAAAAATATCATTATTCTTTTGGTACATTTACCATAGACAGACCATTCGATTGGTTGCTTAACTCTCAACTCAATCCGTCATACTTAATTCATTCCTGGTACGTTCATTTGGTAATAATGTTTTTCAATAGCCTTAAATTTCCTAATACCCGTGGTAAATATACTGTTAACCTAGACTATTCCCTCAGTACCTTAATACCTGTTCCTAAATTCACACCATTATCTCAGTATATTTACCCTAAACTCACACCATTCTCTCAGTTAGTCAGTACCGTTACCCTTAATAACTCACACCATTTCCCACCCTCTCCATTGGATTCACTCCATCCCACCCCAGTAGAGATAACAGTGATACTATCTCACACAGAGCTGGCTGCTAACTACCCAAAACCTTCCCTGACCCGTCCAGGCTTTGGGAAAGCAAGATAACACTTATCAGTGAATCCCCTGTCCAACCCAAACTCAGGGTATGCTGTCTGGTTTGTGCTGATATGATTAGAGAATAGCCAGCCCACCGGTCATTTAGAGGCTTCTGGTATGGATACCATTTAAAAGACTGGAAGTACTTGCCATAGCTTGTGGATAGTTTTGTTCCACTCTCATTTACAATGTGCTACACTGTGTTGAACCTAGCCAGTTTTTAAAACAAAGAAGGTAAAGACGATATTACACTACATAACTTGAGCTGCGATGTGATGTGGGATAAAATTCTATGTTATATATGATATATGTGAGATAAAATTCTTCATGATACGTGTATATATCTGAACACCATATTGCCAATTTCAAACAATCACATCACTCCTGTATGCGGATCGTCTGTAAAATCAGCAATAGTATCTTGCCAATAGAGGCTCTTATGTACAAACTGGACCTAAAGGTTACAGGATTCCTTGACTATGTTGTCTGGATGAAGTGCCGAAAGTTGGTATCAGGTTTTCAACTCCTTCAGCTAAGTGCTATGGTATAGCCTGGTGTGGTATGCTAAGCTCTCCCCACGGTCCAATAAAAATGTCCTGTAGCAGTTTATATGCAATGTTTGTAAATACCAACATTGTTTGCGTGCTTCGGAAAGGCCGTGCTAGAATTTATGCTCCTAGAATAGGCCTCCTCGTGTCTGATGAGAATGTATGCATAGAGAAACAGATTTTTAAAAAAATGTATAAATTTGATAGGAAACTTAGAGCTTAATATAATGTATGTAAATGCTTACAAAACTGTCAAATGTTATATACGCTAATATGTATCAGAGATGCCATGTTTCCTACTTTTGTAGGATTTCCTACTTTTAGATGATTTTGGATTTTCCAATCAATTTTTCCTACATCACTTTGATAATAAGCCCATCCCAGTTTACACCAACACTAAGGTTTACTATGAAATATTTTCAAAATTGCCTTCATTTTCATTTCCAGAGGAGAGATGTATAATGCAAAATTAACCAAATCAATTTGGATGACTGACTGCTCCTAAATTTGGTAAAATGCAGCTTTCTATTTTGGCATTTTTCCCATAGGAACCAATGTTAAAGCCTGTCAGTCCAGCCTATAATGTCCAACCCTATTTTGCCCTGTACTACAGTATTTTGATTGGCTGGCAAACCTACAGATCTGTCAACTGATGAAATTTAAGAAACCATAATGTAAAAACAGCCCTTCAGAATATAGAAAATCATAATTCTTGTTTATTTTAGTTACCCAAATTCTTGAAAAGAAGGATGGCACATACAGTAATTTTATCCAACCCTTGTCCAACCCTAGGATATACACAATGTAGGATGGGCTTATTGTTTTAGAGTATTTTTGTGTCAGTTCCAAGCTGTTCAGATACAAATTCAATGTCAGGTCTCTATTTCTAAAGCTTGTTGCTTCTAAGAAGATTTAGGAAAGACTTTCCTACTTTTCCCACTATTTCATCAGTCAGGTGTGGCATCTCTGATGTAAACATTTCCATGTCAGTTTTATAAAACAAATTAAACAATTTCTTAACTGTACCATCACGATAATTATAGGGGAGATACAAGTTTTATTTTAAACCATTGTTAGTCAAGTCTTATGAGCACTCCTCCACTTATACCGCTTTCCCTTCTGGCATCTTCCCCATAGGCCTAGCCCCATGGCAAGGTATTTGACGTAAAAAGACTTAGAAACTGGCCAGACCCAACTTGAGGCACTACCACCATCTCAGCATGTGAAGTAGGAGCGTGGCAGTGGCCGCGGCTCAGAGAAGTCTGAAATATGGCCTGTCATCGCAGCCAGCTGTCTACGAGCCATAGTCGACCAGTAACTACCGCCACTGCCTCACTTTGGGAAACTACGCCAGTCCCCATAAAACTGAACACAGTCTTGAGATGGCATTTGTTAATGATATATGTATGGGGGCCAAAAGGAGGGAGTGAATAGGAGAATGTGGAGTGAAGTTGAATAAGGCATATCATTAGGCAGTGTTATGAGGATGACCTACCGAAAGATCATTTGAGTCTAGTTTAGTAGGGTCCTAGCAACAGGCACTGATACTTTGTCAAATCCTTTACCTTTTTTCTATAATTGAGCTCCCCTGTCCCAATATTGTAATAACTATAGATATGAAATGTAATCTAAGAACTATATATAGGGCATAGTAATTAGGTATACAGTATTTATAAAGCAGTGGGAAAGCAGTCATATCTTCAAGCTAAACCACGTAACGAAAATGCGCAAGGTACAACTTGAAATACTGCTATCTTCTCAGAATCTAATAGGCAAGGGTGGGGGGTAGTGGTTGGTGTCAGACAAAAAATAATTTGATATATTACCACATCATCTACTCAGATTGCAGACTACCATGTTGGAAACAAGTCATCTCCTGACTTTTATACGCTAGGCCGTACACATTTCTACCTGAATGCGAATCTGAGGTACACAATAAGAGTTTTTGTACTGGGATGGTATCCTACTGTATAGAATTCTTTACCACCACCCCTCCCCGTTAATGCGTATATAGACAATATTGGAAAGGTAAAGCTCCTAAACTACTATATAAGAAAATCTGTATCATGTGCAAGTTAAAATTACATTATTCACTATGAGGTAGGTTTTACTTTGAGGTGGGAGGTAGCAGTTCGGCATGATAGTAATTCATATTTTGGCATTTCATATATCATCATAATGTTTTCAAAACACTCTTTTGACATAATTTTGAAATTGGGTTATCTCAATGTATAGACAGTTTCACAGTCTTTATAATAAGTTTTCTTGTTTCAGTATTTGTTTCTGTTTGTTTTTGCTGAGTCATACCCTTCTGGCAGCAGTAAGAGGTTCAGTGATCTGTTATTCCTCGCAAAAGATTAACCAAAGGAGCACCTGTGGAGGGGAGGGGGCATGGGGGAGGTGTGTGGCATCCACTCCCAGACTAAAAAAGACAGAAATGTTAAAAAGAAATATTGGACTGTGGGTTGCCTGTGAAGTGCTCATTTTCAGAGGTGTAACTTATGAGCTGCTCCCATTCTTTACTCTTGACTTTCCATCATCAGCGTAGTGTCCGTTTTCTGCGTAGTCCCTGCGTAGTTCCTGATTGAATCTTTGCTTGAACTTGCTGTAATAGAGGTGTAATTGTATGTGAATAACATTTAAGATTTTTCACCGAATGCAACTGCAAAACTCTTTTTCTTCGGTGGATTTTAAAATACGTAAAATTTAATAATATGATACTAAGTTTGCTGCGTGATGTCAGCATGGTTCGTAAATGAAATAAAAATCATCTATACAAGGGCAAAAGGATAGTCAACAGTAACACATAGTTGCAGGTGATGAAAGGTACTCGAAGTCACACAAACACACACACACACCCTTGTTGGAATGTGTTGTGCACGTGTCCCAATTAGGAAAAGCTTAAGTAACCAAGTAACCCCCCCCCCCCGCCGAATCAATAAAAATAAATTTAAAAAGAATAGATGAAAAGATAAATGAGAATGAAATTATTAAAAAATCAAAAAATAATGAATTAAAAAAAATGCAAGTACCTTTTTCTTTTCATCTAAACCATGCTCTTGATATAGTTCACAAAACACCAAGTCTTTCAATGCTCAAGTTAGACTGACTCCATAAGAAATACCCCAGCTCCGGGTAGAGTATACGGGGTCTGTGAACTCAGCTCCATGTTTACTTTGTGCCCGCACTTGCCGTACCTAAATCACCCCAACGCCTTCCGAGCCATTGGGCTCTCCAGCTAAGCTGAAAAAGAAAACCTGGGATTACCTAGACTCAAAGAACTTATCAATTTTCCACACTCTCATTTTTGAATACGGTCTTCATAAGGATGCTGGAACAATAAATTTGGTTATTTTGAAATTTTGATCTTTGTCGAATGATACCTTTGATTGTTATATACTAGTATAAATTTATTATAACAGTATAAAGTAAAAACATAACCTATTACCAACCTACCTAAACTGCCTACATGCCACATTCTGGCCATAAATATCTGTCTGTAAATGAAATCCACATGAATTATATTGCTAGACTTAACACATAGGAAAAAATCCCCTGCATACCTCCAAACTGATTATGAGAATCTGGTAAGTGTTAGCTTTCTGGCGAAGAAAATTGAACTGTTTGTTTACATTTACAGTGATGCAGTTGTGCAAGGATAGACAAATAAACCGTTGAAAATAACAAAATGGAACATGACCATTAATCTTCATACAGGAAATGTGCCGCAGTTATTCTACTATATATATACACGTTAAGCACAGTCGCTTACTTCGTTTTAGGAAAAAAATATATGTATGTATATTAGATATGATTCTCCATTTCTTAACATTTCAACATATATGTGTTTTGCAGACTATAAGTCAAACTTCGGCGATATGCGTGTTCCGCTTGAGCTTTTATTCAATTTGCTCAGGATTGAAAGGATGAATCAAATATTTTCTTCCTAAATATAGTTTAGAGATACAGGTTATCCAAGAAAGCATCTAGATGTTATCACAATAACGTAGAGCAAGGTGGTGCTGTTTGGAACAGGCCAGCTTTATTTAGACTAAAGAAATACAAAGTTTGAAAAGGGCTTCTGCCACAAAATAATATTATTGTTAAGGCGATACTCCACTACCCGGCAGACAAAACTGCCTAAGATCGTGAGGTTTTAGGGCTAAAGATTGCGATTATGTCCATTTCAGGGACGAAAGATCATGATTAGGTGCTCCCGATAGTTACAAACATGTTGGTAATTTTCAGTAGGAAAGCTCACCATCGCAGGCTCCCAATTTTTTGGTGTCAAAAATCGGGAGTTTTCCCCGATATATTCCACCTCAGGATGGACAGCATGTACCCCCAAAATCGGGAATGCCTCCCAATCTTTGGATTTTTTTGGTCAAACATTGGCAGAATTTACACAAATTTTGTGCCAAACATCGTTGAGTGGAATATGGTATTTAGTTATTACAGCCTCACCATTCCCCTACTCCAGTCCCCATGCAGTTTACCTGTCCCTCTCCCTACTCATTAACCCCTTACTGACCCTTCCCCACCCTCCTCTGGTCCGCTCTTCCCAAGTTAAACACTTCCCCTACGCCTTTATCCCCTGGGGTACCATAGCCGTGACGTCATCGAAGCCACTTGACCTCATTTCGCACCTTCACACTCTCCGACCACATTCCCGGTCTATGGGTCTCACAATGAGGGCCGGGCCTGTCATTAGGGACTGTGGGAGGAGAGCGTGACGTCACTTAACCCCATTCAGGAGGTCTCCAGGGACTATAAATCTAACGGGGGGTTGTTAATCAAGTTAAGGCTTTCAGGGGTAGAGCAATAACCTTGGCATCTTTGTGAGAGTTTTGGGGTTATTGATGTATTACTGTCAGCATTGTGTAACTCACAGGTTGCTGAGTCTATTTGAGCATGCGCAGTGGTGCTGAAGGCAATGACAATAAAAGGAACAACAGGTTTTGGGGCCGTTGAATACAGTCTGTAAACTACCAGATAAGATAAAGGGGACCAATGGTTCAATACTAGATGCAGATAGGGTAAATTAAGACATTGGTAAACCGTAATGAAGGCAATGATCAATTATATGTATGCACACAGAGGTTAATAAAGGTGAATATATATTATGCAATTTTGAGGTCCCTAATAAAACCAAATGTTTTCAATTGTGTTCAATTGTTCCTAAAGCCTCATACCCACCAGGCGAATTTACCATCTATGGACAATTGGCGACTGAGAGAATAGGCCGATTCTTATGATTGCCTATCAAAACGGTATATTGAAATTTGCATGTTTGATCTGAATCGGCGCTGAAATCGACCGATTCAGCTCTGGGGTAGAAGGGTAGAATCGACCGATTTCAGTGCTGATTCGTTGGCCGACCGTGTAAAAATATCCTAGTGGTTATGGGGCTTAATTCCTAGCTTATTCCTAGGGTTCTGGAGAAGGTATTTGTGATGCTGATTTTGGGACTATAGGGGTTATGATCAAAACTGTGACAGCTAGTAGTAATTTCTATAGCATTGGAGAAGGTGATGTGTATATACTGGTGTTGTAAACAAACGGAAAGGTTTTAAACAAAATTGGGTCAGAAATGATCCCTACAGTATTGAAGAAGGTCCTTGCCAAGGTGGGGCTGATATGGGTCATGTAAACACACTGGAGGGTTATATTCAAAACTCTGACACAAATAATTATAAATATATTACTCCTACAGTATTGAGAAAATGAGACTCTAGTTAGAGATGTAAACAGACAGAAAGGTTTTGAACAAAATTGGGTCAGAAATGATCCCTCCAGCATTGGAGAAAGTCCTTGCCAAGGTGACTCTGATATTGGTCATGTAAACACACTGGAGGGGTTATGATCAAAGCCCTCCTGTGACTGCCCCCTAGGGACCCACCCTGGAGACACGATCAATGGGGATCTAAGGGGGTGGGGGTGGGGTGGGGCCTGACCTCCTCCAGGGTCCCACAGGGTCAAGGACACAGCGGGGGAGCCCTGGAAGGACCCCTGTTTATCATTGGGCTGCAGTGGTGGCTGTGGGTGGAGGTTGGGGGGGTGAGGTGGATGGAGGTAGTAGGGCTTGGTTGTATTGGGACTAGGCAATGTAGGCTTTTATATTATAGAGCAGAGGTTGGAATTAGGTCTAGGGATTTGTGGGGGTGATTTTACAGCGTTAGGGCCTTATACATACGTGTTATTGCAGCTACGTGTACTAGGCTTATGTTATGTGTAAGACAGAGAGAATAGAGGATCCTACTTTCTTTTTAACTAAACCCTTTTGAGGCAGTTTTCATTTTATATTATTAAGATGGCCCTTTTACTTGTTCTAACCTCCAGGAATTTGGTTTCCCCAGAGAGGCCTTGGGCTTTATTACAGAGGTTTTGGTGCTGCTCAGGGAGGTTTAAGTTTACAAAGGTTTGAATGCTCCTTACACGAATATGAAGGAATTTACGGAAATTACAGAGGTTCTCTTAACAGTGCTTAAATGTGTCGGTTTTTGAAAAATAAACAAAAGTGGGAAAATATGCAGGAGAAGAATCTTTGATTCACCCCACTATGCGTTTGCGTCCACGAGTCACAACGTTAGACAATAAAAGGCAGTGTTCACCCACAATGTTAGACCCCTAAAAAAGGGCAGTGGGGAAGTGGACATAGTTTTGGTCGCTTTAACTGGCCCTGCTCATGGATTGCTCACGTGAGCTGCTCATTAGGGCGGTTAGAGCGGGGGACGTTGACCGCGTGACGAACTGCTCACACACACGCCACTGTGTCATTGGACCGGCCATAAAAAGGCCATGTTCAATATGATCATACACTGATGAGGGCCATGCATATCAAGTACATGAGGGTTCAGGTATGTACTATAATAAGAAGGACCATGGGGGGTGTCCGAGGGTAGCCGTACGACCCATAGGGGATCGTCACAAACTGAGTGCAAAGCCCAAGGTCTGTCGATCCCCATGGATTGTACGGCCACCCTCGGACGCTCCTTTAGGTCCTTCTTTATTTTATCACCCAACAAATAGTCAAAAACTGTTAGAATTACTCAGAACTAGTTGTGTATATAAAGTGAGCGGTGCGTACGGCCTGTCATTACGCCCACAATACTCACAATACGCACCGCTCGTCGGCAGAGCGGGTGATAAATAGTTGGTACAAAGTGTATACTTTGGGTGGTGGGAGGGGTCATTGGCCTATCCTAATTAACCTATGAAATAGTATGTAAAAAATATTTCAATCATCCATATTTTGTTTCCATCACGATCATGCCCATTGATAGGACTATTGATAATACCTTGCTTCATCAGATAGGAATATTGATAAAACCTTGTTTAATCAGATAGGAATATTGATAAAACCTTGGTGCCATTTGAGGAAATATCTCATTTATATCCTAATAACGGAACCATTATGGCCTTTAAAACCATATACACGTTCTTGGATGCGTTTTCGCCTATTTCTGTCAAATAACTGTTAACAATTTAAAGAGCTGGCAATAGATCGAGTCTTTTGTATGAATATTGATACGCACACACACACACACACACACACACACACTTATATACATGCATCGTCGTAAAGCATTCTCATCTAAAAAGGAAAAAAGAGGGGCAAAAATAACTTAAGACATACTGGCCATGAATGTAAAAGAAGTCCTGGGAACGCTCACACCTGGCGCACACCAGTAATCAGCGGACATCGCTTTCCCCGTCTGCCGCTTGGTGGCGCGCAGTGTCCTCTGCGCATGCGCTTTGTCCTCTTTCATAGATCTCCATTTCCGGCTGATTTGACTTGGGACGCCTCCTAGGCAGAACCAGGATGGAACCAGAGACGCAGAAGAAAAAAGAAGGATAATGAAAAGAAAAATCCAAAATGGCCGCCGTTGGTGAGGTGTGAAAGGTGTATGGGGGTGTGAGAGGGAGGGGCGGGAAGTAGTTCAAACGACCAGCGCTTAGAGTGTCAATGTGTACGCTATGGCTGACGTCATAGCGTCTTGTGTACTCACTCATGTCGTCATCGATTTATGTGTTCTTCCCACCTCTTTTGCATACACCACTTTCCTGCTTTATAGTTACTGGTGGTATGAATAGGTGTATAGGCAACAGCATGGGCCAAAGGAATGGGCTAGGAGGAAGGTGTATTTTGTGTGTGAATGAGTACTGCTCCATTTATATTTTCAATGGTGGATACTCTTTCTCCTATTCTTAACATTTTCCAATTTTCCACCTTTTTTGAAGATTGGTGTGGGTTGTGGGGGTCACATAATGTGAATAATCTTGCAGATAATTATTGCAGGGGTGGATATATATCAGATATATAGAGGGGTACGGGGGCGAGACCCTTTTTTTGTGGGCCACATTTAGATTTGTTTAATGTAAAAAATTATGGGGAAATGGGGATGCGCCCCACCCCTTTCTATTAGAGCGCCCCAACCTTTTCCCAAAGCTGCATCCGCCACTGGTAGGGATGATTTGAAATGTAGTATATAAAGCGAAGCAAATACAAGTTCTTGCTCTTTGGCGATGCCTCTATTTTCCCAATCTGATTTTCCTGTGAATAATGAACAAAATCCCTTGCTTTCTACACACGCCTGTGCCATTTCTGAATAAAAGTGCCCTACAGGTAACACTGTTATTGTAGAAGATTACCAGATTATGAGCTGTTTACCAATCTCATCCAGCATTACCCTCTATGTCCTTCCCAGAATACCTATCTTAATCCATGGATACGACCCCAAGCGTCGACCCATGGAACCAACATTACTTAGAAACTTTTTCATATTTAGCCTCACTTTTTCCTCCCTCCTCTCCCTGTCTAATATCCAATTTCACAAGCTCATTTTTCACCCAGCCTGATAGCTCTCTGATACCTTGCCATGGAGACGTTATGAGGGGGTTGAAGGGTTGTAAGCCTTACTCCAATGGGCCTAAATTGCCTCTTAATAGTACTCACTGTATGTGTCATATTTCAGCGAGGCTGTTCGAGATAAATAATGTCATTGGAAATCATTGGCACCTAATACATGAAGAAGGTGGAGTAGGCGCGCTGCCAACGTGTAATAGCCTCTTTTAGGCTTGAGAAAGCCTTTAGGCTTGAGGTGGGGAAGGCCTAGATTATTAACGTCGTTGTAGGTGCAAGCACGGTCTGCATGGGTATCACACTTGCATATATTGACTATTCGAGCTTATCCGATTGAAACCTATCCACAGATATGCGTTGGTATCTTGCGATATTCAGGTACTTAACGCCATATTATACATAATGCAATACATATATGCAGGGACGTACGCATTTGTTTTGCAGTCTATCTGAACCCCTCACGCTATGCATACCCCAAAACATAGTATTTTTTCAGAATGGCAGGTTGGTCAAAATGCGGACGGTTTTAATGCGGATTTGCATTTGTGTCTTTTTTCTTAAGCCATATATATATGCATTTATAGAGAAACTTCCAAGTAGGTGGATGCAGTTTTAGTATCACAATTGAGATAGCAATCAAAATTTATTTGATGGCATAGTATCCACGAGGCTTGATAATCCGCATGATATCGCATACAAAGGTTTAAAAAAGAATAAAATCTCCAGGGAATCCGTGTCCTCCTATCCTGCCCCTCGGGGTTTATACCTAACTCGTTTTATCACATTTCCAGTGATGGCCGTCAGGCTGTTTAATCATTTATGCATGCCCCCTCTGATGAATGGGTAGCTGTAGCTGGTCTTTGATCGTGGAGGCAACTGGCAGAGGGAGGGCAAGCAATGCATTGAAGAGCTGTAGTTCAATCTTCCTTAACCGAATAGAGATCAGAGTAGTATTTGATTTTAGGGGTTTAATTCTCGTTTATTCCTCAGTGTGTGAGGGGAGTGGGGGTGTTCAGAAACCCCGTTGCCACTGATAAGGATAAGATTTGTTAGGACGCTATCCCACAAACAGACAGTGGGATAGCATTCATTTGTAGGATAGCGTCCTAACAAGGTTAATATTCTACAAATTCTTAAATCACCAATACCTAGTTGGCCTAGATTCTCCATATATATGTTTTTGAGGATATCGCCCTAAACCCTCACAAAGGAGAATCTGACTGCACGTCTGGCCTTTTCCCTGCATCCTAGATTTGAGATTTAAAACGTATATATTTCATTTGAACATATGAAAACTGTTTTTCTCGCATTTTTTTTCTCGTATATTGTATATATAAGTATATATTTGATCAAGTTCCTAATATAAAACCTTCGTAACAATAGCATACCTCCTGCCGCTCAAGACATTGTCATAAAAAGTCCACTTTTTCTACGGGGACAGAAATATAGCACTGCCTAAATTGCTTCTATTTTATTTTAACTGTTTCACGTATAGCCTATATATATAGCATTATTAGGAAATAGATTTTCTAGGAGTCATAGATACTAATGGAAAAGAGAATGGCATGGTGGTTTATCGCTGTTAAAAATATATTGAAAAAGAGACCATAGTGCACCTTTTTCTCAAAGAGTCATATATGTGCATCATAGGCATTGTAATACAATCGTGGCTCATGTTGTAAAGCAGGGATGCCTCCCTAAGATTTTAACTTGATTATCCAAGGGTACCTTCCACAGAGTACCTAATCATATCGCGTGTTCAGGCCCAGACTAATTTCATTACCGAAATTGCTTCTGTCATAAATATGATATGACTATTAAAAGAGCAATCTATTTTGTTGTATAAATAACACTTGACATGCCATGGAACTCATCGTATCATCCAGTAAAGTTTTAAAATCTATATGATTAAATTTGATATTGTGTACTTCAAAATTAAATATCTAACTCTCCCTCCCCAATAATGTGTCGTATTTCTTCTCTTGAATATCTCTACTTTGTGATATATGTGGTTTGACTGAGATAAATGTTTGAATGAAATATTTGAATTTGAATAATATATCAGATAATTACTTTTAGAATACGAAGTGGTATGAATTGTCATCAAAGTGTTGAAGCCCATAATTAAACATGTATGACATTTTGATGGAATACCATACGTCATGACGTTTTATACCAACTTCCATAAAAAGAAAATAATGATGATTATAAAAAGGATCAAATGATAATTTTATGTATAAGATAAAATGAAATGAAATATGATAAAATGCGATAATAATCATATATAATGATAGTTATATATATATATATATATATATATATCTATATATCATAAAACCATAATAAAGCCATGGATCTTAGGTATGTGCAGCCTACATACACACGCAAAGACAGGAAATGGTAGTCTTGTTAAAAGCTCTGTACTGGTAGCATGATGCACGAGACGACTGTAAAAGGTACGCCATTCTACACCCCTGCAGGGCCGCTACATCCTATCCCCTTACCTTTTCCTCCCCTTATCATAATTGCCCCACCTCCCACCCCCCATTGTGTGAGTCTGGAACAGGAGGTTGGCCCCCAGGAGGCTGGAGGTGGTAGGATGGGGAAAGGTGGGCAAATTATACCTTATGTCAGCACTTTTTTGTGTCGCCCACTACCCCATGGATTCTTCACACTGCAATTGATAAGTGGCTCAATTCTGGGATAAAAGTACAAAAGCTGACAGCTGGTTCGATTGGTTTTATTGCTGACCTAATGATTTTGAACGGATAATTGAACTGCAAGTTGTTGCTGATGAGGAGAGGGTTAGGAATAATTGAGATTTGAGTTATGATTCTTTGTAACTTTACTGGAAGATTATGCTATGTTATTGGTGAAGGAAATTCTTCTAGTACAACCAATTAGTCTATCTGAAAGGCATACATATAATTCAGTGAGATGATTAACGTTTGGCAAGAAGGCTTTAAAATTTAACACTGTCCCCAAGAACATCTTAAAAGGTCGTAAGAGGTAGAATCAGGATCCTTAACAGATCTCGTTAGAATTCTCTGAATAAATGAAAGGTCCGAAAACCAACATACTCTTGAAAATCAAACGAGAGAGAGAGAAGTAAATCTTGAGATTAGTTAACACAGCTCGCTTTGGTGTTCAGTGACACAGTCATAGTCCAACTACAAGATTTAATAGTTTTCAGATTTAGTGTTGACTTTTCCCACCAAGGTCTAGATCCTTTAAAACGAGTCAAGTTTAACTACAGATCTGGGACACAAGAAACAACTCAAAACCTGGACATTTTCTGTCAGCTCCTGTTTGTTCGTCTTTTCCTATGTTCTCATAATTCACCAAAATGCAACTCTAATGGCACATTCAAAGTGTAATGACAATATGAGTCCTGTTAATGCACAACACTTTATATAAAATTACATTTATGATATATAGCCAGAACTCTTAACTATCACTATGTCACAATAAAAGAAACACTTAATAAGTTGTTTTTTGCTGACCAGATCCATAACGAAAATATATAGATTAGTTTATTTTATTGCATTGCATTGGCATGCGTACATGAGGCATTCACCATAAAATCACCTAGTGTGAACTCACTCTAAGACCCATGTTTACCCCTACGATTCAGCGATGCTTGCTGATTGCGCTGTCTTCCATCACTTAACTAGCCGACAAGCAATCCGGTCCGAATTGATCGTGTAAACCCGGCTATATATAGGCCTCTGCCAACATTCCCATTTCAAGGCAATCGATAGGCTATTACATGAGTGGAGGTGTGCTCAGCAGATTGGGCCTGGATTGACATGTTTGGTCAAGAGTTTCATATAAGTTGGGCCCAGATTGATTTCTGTGCTTAATCAGCAAGTTTGAGGCAAAGGTTGCATAATGCTATGCATGGCTGGATTTTAAACAAGGTTCAATATTCGGATGGTGTTATAGTGTATGCATTAATTATGTATTGGAGCTTTTGAGTGGGAGGTGAGAAGGTGTTGAATATTTAAATGTTATTGATTTGAAATATTTTGCGGTATTGCAGTTTAGTCGTGACTATAATGATGACAAATGGAAACTTTGATCTGTGATAGTTTAGACCATTATAAATTCAGAGAAGCTATTTTCCCTTCTTTTGTAGGACTTCCTACTTTTTTTTGCGATTTTGGATTGCACAAACGATGTTTTCCTACATAGCTTCAACATCTGTTAAGTAATTTGTGTGTGTTACTTTCAAGCTATTCAAATACAAAATCTAATGTCAGGACTCTTTTTCTTTGATCTTATTTATCCAAAAATAGCTAGATGGAATACGGATGAAATACAGACTTGTTATTACATTATTAGAAAGGTTTGGAAATATTTTTGAACAAAATATAGGATGCATAATTCCTGGGGAAAAACAAGATCGCCAGGATATAAATCGGCAAGTTGAACATAACTTAGCTTCAATAATGTGCACACTACCAGATCGGTACTACAACAATACCATATACGGTCATTGTGGTCTTAGTAGTATATGGGAAAGGTACATATTTTCAGGCGCTACTCAGAAAGCTACGAATCCGCTCGATGATGTTTCTAAATCACCAAAACCTCTTTAATTCAGTCGATTTCAAGCGCATTACCAATTAATCGCAGCATCAGCAAAGCCATTTCAGTTATTTCAGGCAGCCTTTAGTATGCGTTATTTTGGTAAGTGGATTTCAAACTCTATAATCGGACGTTCACCTAATGTCTGATAGCAGAGTAATAACCATTTAAATGGATTAGGTTTTTCATGGCGCTAATCTTCAAAACAACAGGGTGCATTTAGATTACCGGGTCGTACGCTAATGCACAGGGACGACGCTGGGTCGTCCAATAATGCACCGAGACTGGGGTGGGTCGTCCAATAATGCAACAGGACGGAGATGGGTCGTCCAATAATTCACCGAGACAGCCCCAGCATTCTGTCCTCAATTAAATAGATTAAGCTCGGGATGGCTTGGGGCTAGAAACTGTCTCAATTTCCATGATTATCTTTGTTCCTAATGGGAAAGGCATGGGATTTAAGCCTGTATTCAACTAGGCGATTCTGACTGCCGTTTTATTTTGTAATTCATAAGTTGTTACCAGTAATATTGCAAAAGACCACACATCCTACATATCACTTGAAAGAAAATCTGAAGACCGTTCTAATGGTATGTAACATGTATACCTTTAACCAATATTCCCCATGACGATTTTTGATAGGAGAAATAAAATCGGCTAGTGGAATACAGTCTTCAGGTGTAGAGTATAGTGTCTCGGAATCTAAAAGGTATTAAATCTGGGCCTTTTGGTGTTGGAACTCTCAGTGGCCTGGAGCCAGTACAAGTTCGTGCTGAGATGGCAGGCAGTTGGTGTGCGCTGCCAGATAGTGCATTTATGCCAGATAGTGCATTTAGTGCCCCCGCGGGGAGTAGGAGCCATCGCATGTCTGGCGTTCTTGCAGGTTTGAGGGCTACGTCTAGCATCGCTTTCAAACAAGTTGCCACCAATACACCCACCAACTCTCTATACCTTTCCCAATGTGTGTGTTATACACCGCAGACAGCTAGAGGGCCTCAGCTAGCCAAGCTGCAGTTCAGCTTGCTGTCGATTTCCAATGCCCCAATCTCGCAAAATGTGCACATTCGTTATTTTCTTTACTAACTTCACGCAGAAGATTTTTTTAAAAGACAGCGACGGCGTAATAAAAACAATTGCCATATTCGTTATCACATATTCAAATTACTTCTTGAACGTCAAAGGACATGAATAAAGCCATTCCTCTCGTCTGTTGGATAAAAGATCATTTGAAAACAAGTTATGTTATAGCATAAGCTTTGATTGACTTAGACTAGTCTGGTGTGAAATTGATTATTGCAATAATTATGTTGTTTTATGATCAAACAGCTGCATATCAATATTTCAACTGTTTGTTGTTATAGCACTTCATGTTTAATGTTATAGTATAATTCGGATATACACTGATTTGTAACGTGTTTAATACTACATATTTACAGGCAGTACTTTATATAGATATGCAACGCAGGTAGAAATGTGGACAAGTTTGTAAACTTAGTTTTTGCCCGAATAAAACACTAATTAAGAAAAGGAAAATAAAGTAGGTCAGTCAAATACAGTGAGCATTTGTCCCCGTATACCCTAGTTAGAAATAACTTCTTATCATAATGTACGAATGGTGGACGTCTTCTTTTACAAATGGCCTATAGCTATTCCAAGCATGGCATGCCATCAAACCCCCCCATGCAAGCCATTCCCAGTTGTATGTGAGGATTTCATTCACCCGAGCTGCTCTTTACCAAGGTTCCATTAGTCTCCGCTAGGGTGATGAGCAGCTCAGTACATCCGCCGACAGATCTGGACTAGGCCCTGTCACGTCAGGCAATGACGTCATAGCATGACGTCACATGTTAGGATTGACTAGTTACAGAAACAGCAGTTCTGTGAATTGCAAAACATCCGTGTCAGGGGTGTATCTAGAAGGGGGAGGGGGTCCAGGGGGTCCTGTCCCCACCCTTTTTTAGTTGGGATTTAAACCTCACAAAGAGAAAAAAACACGCTGGGTGTGTGCCCGCGAATGTACAAAATTTCAGTACTTAGCATGTGCGCAGATCTCCTCCTTTGCAGAATCCTGTGTTACCCGCACCTGCCTGTTGCACAAAGTAAAAGTCATATTTAATGTGCATAGATCTAGAGAAACATTATGATTACAAAAACTTGTTTGCGGTAGGGCTGAACGTGATATAGTTATATTGATAAAAAGACAATAGTTTGGTTGCAACTGGATAATAGCTATGATGATTTATGATATTCATGACTTGTATTGCTATATTTCTGAATTTCGTAATTCAGTTAATATGCAAACAAAAGTATGCATTGCGCAAAAATGTAAGTGCGTCACCAAATAATTATTCATATAATCCAATGATTGTTTGAGGTACATGTCTATTCTGTTTATTTATAACCATCATTTGGGCAGTCATATGGTCTAATCCCACGCACACATGCAAACACAGCAGGAGGGTTATAGTACAATGCAATCAACGTCTAATTTTAGCATTCATTATTGGACACATGAGAGGGTTATGAATCGTTTCATCGTGCATATTGAAGTGTTTGTACCACGAATCGATATATTCTAGGAGTCCATAGGTATATCTGTCAAATCTGTTTCTCATATTACATTCTTAGAATTGTGTCCACCAATATCCGACTTGTGAGTGCTCTTAAGGCACTCTATGCTATAGGGATGCCTGTGATAATAGGTAGAAGGAAGTGTGATAATAGCCTTAGTATAGGTGTACCAAGAATTAATCAAATTTGTATTAGCACATGTCCCTGAAGAAGAAACGGCCTGCAGATATTTTTAAACAAAACTATGAGGTTTGGCAATATATAGCAACTATGACTACAGTTTATTGTACATATATCTATGAACATCTTGGATTAGACCATCAAATATACTCTCATAAGATTGGATATAGATACATCCGGAAGCATAATTCAAAGTTTATTAAATCAAAACAAGTAAACGTTATAGCATTAAAGTTTAGTTCAAATGATGGTTCATAGGTAAGACTAAAATTTGTCTTTTATTAAAAGCTGATTATTAACAGGTATCAGCCTGATAAATTTCTTGGGAAAAGGAATACATTTTTTCAACTTTCATTGTACATTTCACCCTCAGTGGTCCATACTGGTATTCTGAAACACTATAAATCTAACCCATTTCCCACACCCTCTCTACCCATATTCATGTCCTGTGAAGGTCGTCCTAAACCCTTCCCTCACCCTCACTCTCACCCTCCCCTCACTCCATCAATCCCTACCTGCTATCGACGTCACACCCACCCCCTACTACCCCCCTCCGACTTTAAAGAGGTCACCTAGACGCCGGTGTGACGTCACTAGAGGACCGGTAGACGGCCACTAATCGACCCAGATTCAGGGAGGAGAGTGTAGGACTTGGATAGTGCATGTTTATTGAACATTTGGGAGAAAAATAGATAAATGCGAAAAATGGGGGGGGGGGGGGGGGGGGGGAGGGGAGGGGGAGGGGGGGTGTTGGGGAGAAAGATGACAGTTTAGAAATAAATAGTGCTTGTAGGCCTATAGGGTAGGTGCCATTGCCAGCATTATAGTCATAGGAGGTAGGAGCCTTTCGTTTACATCAATTAGCATAATGGGCATTCCATTTAGTACATACGCATCAAAGGGGGGGGGGGGGTTGAGACTTTTGAAAATGTTCATACATTCTAGCACATATTCAATGCGTATTTTTGCCTGAGGGGTGGGGGTGGGGGGTGGGGGGGGGGGTGGAGGCGGTCTGAGATTTTCTCAAAGTGCGTATGTACTAAATGGAAGGCCCCTTATAGTTATTATTTTAGGAGCCGTTTTGGTGATCAGAACGTCACGGTAATGAACTTACATTTGCTTAGGTATTTTGATCAAGAAGCAAACAAACGTTTGGACAAGATCTATACGAAACATTGAAACGATTTATCGCCATGAGAACCTTTAGTATATGGATTTTTAATATCAGTAAGACTTTGTTGTCAAAGAATTAGAATGCCAAAATAGTGGTGGGAGGGGAGAATGTTGAACATGTCATATCATCTGGTGGTGGACTTAAGTCAGCCTTTATAGTGATGAACTGGATTTATCAGTGTGGTTAAGGTCAGAGATTGAAAACCGAGAAATAAACGTATTCTTTTTCATAGCCTAACATCAAAATGGAGTTCATTTAGGGGAACTCCACTCTTAACTAAGTAAAACACTTATAGCCTATTTTGGTCCATATGCACCTAATTCCTGGATACGAATTGACGAATCAACATTATGAAAAGACAGTTATAATTAGGCCTATGATAACACCATATCGCAAGTATATGATATATAGGAACTGAGCACTATACATCAATTAGCAAAATACACTCTTAAGGCAATTCTTTAGATTCACATCTCCTGTGCGCATGCGCAGTGGCCGGATGTCTGGTATTTGCTGGTACCAGTCTGTTAATGTATAAAGTGCAGCATACCACCCCAGGCTGCCAAAAACCAGCTCCCCCTCTGAAATGAAAAGCCCATCCTTGGCAGCTTATTATCTATTCTCCTGAAATGTTTGATTTAGGATTTACTGTCCTGGATGTCCTTAGACATTGTACTGCGCCTAATATATTGCAGCTACTTTTAGTTAAGAGCAATGGTGACTATTCAGGAATGCATCGAGAAATTTTCAGAAATGGTGGGAAGCACCAATATCATCAGGGATGTAGTTAGGCCAGCAAAAAAAAGCCTTTTGGAAAATATTAGAACTAGTTTATCACTTAATCCTAAATTATATAGTTATTAAAAAACGGAAACGCTATATTTACATGCACATCCGAGCGATCCTATATCAAATTTTATGATGTATTTGAGGAGTGACAAAATGCACAAAACCAAGAATTTCCTAAACGACTTTCATTATTCGTGACCATTAAAAAAAGCATTCCGAATAAAATTAAAGGACAGCAAACTTTTAGAAACAAAGTTGGAAAATAAGTTATTGTATATGACACAGAAAAGCTCAAGACAGCAGACTTATAACATGATTATAATTGTTGTTGTATATTTCACACAATACCCTATAACCAGCCCAGTGTCCAAAGCATTCGCCATTTCTCCACTGTTTATATCCCACCACACTAGTCAATGAAACCCCCTCGGGGTGTTAGGGTGGAAGCTGACATCATTTGCTGCCTGCCCAACCAATCTCCAGCAGAACACTGCCCAAGGGCCTCCTATGTTTAACTGTGGACAGCTGGCAAACTGTGCCTGGAGATGGAGGGCTGTGGTGGAGATTGAGGGCTGTACCTGAGCACCAAAAACCGATAGTGGTTCTGTTGTTCTGCAACTTATTGTTTCCGCATTCTGGTGTATATGGTCTGTGTGTGTTGCAATAGATTTATAGAGAATAGGCGCATTATGTTGCTTGTCTGTGATAATAGTAAATATTGGTGGGAAAACAGAGGCTGGGAAAACTTAAGTTTGCACAGGTCTATATAGGATAGGATGTTCAAAGCCAGGCATGTACTATGCTCACGAGCTTCAATGATCTCTTTTCAGGCTTTTGCAACAGAACATAACCTTATCATCAACTATACATATTTCATCCTGGAATACTGCTGAAAACAAGGGGAAACCCCGATGGATATTATGTGATACAATCATTATAAATATAGGTATATAGTTATAAAATGCTCTTGTTTCTGCATTTCAGTTCCGAACATTTAACCAAAAGAATAGGTTAGATAATTCAACCTTGAATTCAAGCATAGAAATGTTATGTATGTCTATGATTCAATTGATAATCATACAATCTTCGATGAGGAGATGATATAAAATCTGGGCCAAACATCAATATGTATACAAGTTTGCTGAAGCAACAATATGTACCTACAGGCATTGTCTAAGTTAGAAAGATGAGCCTATTCTGAGGGGAAGGATAAACAGATAGCCCACCTCCCCGAACCAGACCACCTGCCCCCTCCCCAACTGTATACCTGATCTGATTACAGGTACACCAATGGTCTACTTTAATCAGCACCAGGTTCGCTGTATTTCATGCCTTTCAGGGGCTGATACAGGATTTCCGGAAAGGGGCGGTCAGCATATGGGCTAAGTACTAAAATAGCATACATTTTGGGCACGTACGCATGACATTTTCCACTCATTTTGTAGTTATGGGGTCCACCAAAAGTGGGGTCAGGACCCTCTTGACCCCCCTGGACCCAGCCCTGCCTTTCTTTTGGCATGGGTAGGAAAATAATAATCTCATACTCTACTTGTTTTTTATCAAATGAGGGATATAGTTTACATTGTTTCTAACATCATTGCCTATCTTGGTTATAACGAGACCATACGCATTGGTTTTCTTAACAATTTGTAAACCTGTGTTTACCCATTTAAAAACAGTGAAAATGCCCTAATACTGAAAATGACTTTTCTGTATCAACCAAGGATTACCATTAATGTAATATCATTAATATAAACATTGCCATTTGCGATGCATGTTAAAAAGGTTTTATATTTCAATACCGGTGGAACACTATGGTAATATTTATATCATACATCTTATTCATACTCTAGCCAATTAAAATAATATGTCAGTCCGATTTTTCCCAGATTTATTGAATACAGTTCACACAGTCATGCTGTACATCTAATGATACTTCTTTTGAAAACGAAATTAATGCATTTATCACGTACTAGGTCCCCCCTGCTAATATAGTTCAATTCAAGGTAGTGGCTTCACGCACACTCCTTTCTCGCTTCAGATTCCTGTGTATTCATCATTACTTGGTGAATGTGAAGCGACTGAGGAGTATGTGGCTTCACGGACTAATTGTATCAGGCGTATTAACTTGACCTGAGCCGCTTTACCACACACCACCTGCTCACAACCCCTCCGCCGCTGAGTCCGCCTGATAAATAGTCCCCGATAAATAGTCCCTGTCTCGGTGACCCTGGTCACGTGATCGCAAATCTCGTCACGTGACTTGATGGACGAGACCGACGAGACCTTGTCCTGGATGGATAGAGGCTATTTTTAGCCGCGCTGAGTTTATTATACTGACTGGGAAGGGTAAACTGGCAGAGCACATAGGGTTATGAATTTGTCAAGAGACTGAGTAGTCCTGCTGAGGGATATAAATCAAGTTTGCATGGATTTAATGATGTAAGAAAATGTTTCGATTGTGTTTAGCAAAGTTTGGTAGGAATAGAATGCGTCAGGGAATTGGTATTGATGAGATAGGTGAGTGGTTACCAATAACAAGTTTATATGGATTGTATTATGTAACAAAACAATTAAGTCAATTATGTCTAGCAAACTTTGGCAGGAATAGAATGCACCAAGGCCTCAATATTGGCAAGATAAATTAGTGCTTTAATTTCATTTAAATTGTTGTCTCCTTCTATCTCGACATCTTAACATCACCATCTTATGAGAAGTTCATATTCATAACATACCAAGATTTGTTTTCTCCTTTAGTCAATTTAACAATATTACCACCAACTTACACAGGAAGTTCCTCTATATATTTGGTTACCAGACACAGTTACACTTACAGGTATAGATCTACCCATTCTAGTGATATATAGCAAGTCCTTAATCAAACCCTATTCTTTCTTGCGATTTTTGAAATTGGGAGAAAATTGGCTAGTGTAAAACAGCTTCAAGCCTTCCAGGTTTACAATCCCACACTTTTGCTGATTCAGCACAAGTCATATACTGAGGCTATACCTCATCTGAAGAGCCTGGTATATCAGTGTAAGGTTTATGTAAATACTTCACCCCTTGCCCTGTCAACCCCCTGGGTAGATAACTGTAGGTATCACAATCATTCCTTGTACCTGGTATTGATCTATGACAATTTACTGATCAGTATCAGTATAGATCTACGTTGGCCCTATTCCTACTTACTGGCGAAAGATATTGACTAATGCATTTATATGGTGGCTAACAAGGGAATTAACCTAGTACAATGGAATGCAATTTACAAGTAAATTGCATCTTGTGGAGGTATACAGTTATCAATTAACTATTAACAACATGTATTGGCATTGACCTTAGGTTAGTAGAAATATGCTTCCAAAGCTGCTCACCTCACTTATGCACTACCTATTATGCACACCCCTCCAACTTAATTCTGCGGTATTCGCACATACTTTTCAGTGGCTTAACCTTAGTTTTGTTTAAGTAGCTACTGCAGCTGCCTTCAACACTTGGTGCGGTGCACATAGAACTTTCTTCAGGTCAATTCTGCATTGTCTGACCTATGTATGTGTAGAATACGTGATAGTATGCACATATCATTCACTCCAGTTCTGATTCAGAGGACAGGTAGGGAGGGGAAGAGGGAAACTGTTATAACAGTTTATATATATATAGGAAAGGTTCCCTGATTATCGATTATTGTTCTTTGGTCTGGAGGATGTTAAACGCTTCATATTGATCCTTAAATCATGTGAAGATGTTGCTGTTTAGACTTGAAACCCAGTGTCCATGGCATTACATGTTTCTGTGATATGATTTGTGGCATATCTACTATATTTTCCGAAAGGCCTGATAGCAGTATGTTATTCCTAACCATACAAAGTTTGATATCAAAACCATAAGTTTTCCTCGAGCAAACTACCTAACTCCAATTTAGTTGGGCAGTTTTTGGTGAGGTGAGTGTGAGGATTAGGGGGTACCATGTTATTTCATGTGCAAACCATATGCATATATACATGTGAATGCTTGCTCCCCATCCCTCAACTTGTTAAATTTTCACCCCGACCAAAGGTAAACATCAGGGGTTGATCTTGAACTTTTGAACCACTGAACCCCCAGCACTTCTACAAATTATGTGCAGGGGCGGATCCGGGGGAAGGGGGTTCATGAGGGTCCTGACGCCCCCCGCCCCCCCCCCCCCCCTCCATTTTAGAAAACCCCTATACTATAAAAAGAGTGGAAAATGTCAAACACATATTACAATATTATATGCGTATAGATACACACCATTCGGGGGCGGATCCAGAGCCAGTGTTCTAGGAGGGCAAACCTTGACCCCCCTTATAAAAATGAAAATGAAAAACACCAGATTTGCACAGATCTTTCAATTCTAGGATGCCAAAATTTTCTCACCAGGGTCTAGGGAGGCAATTACCCCTTTTGCCCCCCACCCCTGGATCCGCAACTGACATTTTAGTACTTAGCCTTTATACTGACCAACCCCTTCCCCCCACCTTTCGAAAATCCTGTCCCCGCCTCTTATGTGCATACACATAGCCCATACATACCCACATACCCTTCCCATTCACCCATACTCATACACCCCCATTACCCCCAATCCCTCCCCAACTCACCCTATAGTTTCCCAACTGAATGGGCGGACAAGACGACGCATTTGTAGCCTCGTCCCCTCTACCCGCTTCAACGTCCGATCAATACACCAATGCTCGAATCTTGTTTCGACACGGCAACGGGGGGCTGTTAAAAAATCAATGTTCTCCGTCGGCAACTATCTGCCGTGGGCCGTTTTGTCTCCACCAGAACGACTTTTCCAGTTTACCCGCGATTGAGGATGGTGTTTACACGATGCGATTTTTGACCGAATTTGAACCAATTTTAGAGATCGGGTTTATGAATCACGCTTATTCTCGTATCATGTGTGAATTTGTATTAAAGGGAGCCAAATCAATGCTGTGTCAGAATATGACAAAATTTCGCTAACTCAAATAACTGTAAAAAATACATTCAAAGAGTCTAACTTTGGCCATTGGTGCAGGACAAATCATGATAGCTAGCTATGACTTCACTTGAATCCCATAATATTCTTGTCATGTATGCCTGTGGACAGCGATGTTTTAAACAAACCAATTTTGGTGGGTCACCAAAATTGACCAGAGATGAGTTTTGATGGATTTTAATGCAGTCCAAGTCTGTATTTACAGTCTATGTTTCACCACAGGCCTAGGTTATGGCCATAGAATATATTATTTCAATAGTTAGTTGAATTTGTAAGATTTTGACCCTACATTGCTTTTGGCTCCCTTAAAGTAATTTCTAGGACACTCAGTGACTTCGGGGGGGGGGGGGGTAGCACCTTTTTAAACATGTGAAAAATACGTGAAAAAATGCGTCTGAAGAAAATCTGGTGACGCCTTGTCGCATAGTGGATCTCTGGCTTAGGCCTAAGAGTAGGGAGAGAGAGGGCAGAGAAGGTGGGAATGACAGACAGTATGGAGAAATAGAATGATAGGTCTAGATTAGAGTGCTGTGTATGCGAGTCCAATTAGACCCATGTTCAATATGGTCCAATGGGGGATGTAGAAGGAACTTGCTAAGTAGGCTAACTCCTAAGGGGCGGAACCAGGATTTCGGTAAAGGGTGCACCACAGATGCGCTATTAGTACTAAAACTCGCAGTTTTTCCCTCTTTTGGCATAGATCTAGTTTAGGTGCCACTGCTCCGGTACTACAGTTTTGAAGTTTTGCAAAAGCTCATATAGTAGATTTACTGCAAATATTGTCCACCTGGTTCTATCAAAACAACTAGAAGGAGAAAAACGAAATAAAAAGAGGTCGGTTCATAAGCAGATCATACTCAGGCACAAGGCCATTTGGGGGCGAGAGTAGAGTAGAGCGGAAGCCCCACTCAGAATGAGGCTTACCCCAAAACGAGGCTACTTGTTTACTCGGCGGATGATACCCTTCAACCAGGTGCAGGGCAAGGTCAAGGTCACGGGAGGAAGTGATGGATTATGGGTGTGACGACCGTGTCCCGAACTGGCCTACTAGCCCAGGGTGCACTCTGCAACGAGATCACCCTCCGACCGAGAAATGATACGAGAACTGGGGTGCCAACCCAAAAACATTTGTTATGAATTGAGCCTATTTCATCAGTTAGGCACAAAAATACGAAGCTAGAAATTGGTCATAATTCTTATATAAAAGTGTAAAATTGACTTGTATTGTGAAATGATTGAATAATGAAATAATTTGCCAGCTAAGAATCAATAATATATTGGAACGAAATTGGAACGAAATTAAGAATGAAGGTATGAAATTACGAAATAATGCATTACCGGAAATGATGTCATGTGGGTCACGTGATTGTAATTGACCAATAGGAAGAGAATTGTAGCTATATAAAGGTTCGTTGGCGTTCAAAATAAACAGTTTCTTTATGGTACTCACTGTGTTCACACCTCTTCTTCCTGGGATGGACTACTCTTGGAGTGAGGTTGGCGATGTGGCAGAGTGGCCATTGGTGGGTTATGGTGTAGGTTGTAGGGGAGGAACAGGAGGAACAGGAGGAGGAGGAGGGGTGAGTGGGTGGGGAAATCGCATCGAGTTGCCCTGTGCCATGTCACGGCCTACTATAACGAGATTAGGCCAGATCAGGCCTATCTAGGCCTGAGCAAAGCCTAAGCCGATAGCGATATGAACACAATGCAGATGCGTACACTGACTAGGGCCTTCTAGGAAATGTTTGCCCTGTGTTGGATCTAGTTAGATCAATCCAGAAAAGATGTAATCTGTATTCCGTACCATGCCCCATTGCATGTTGTTATGAAAGTGTCTGTAAAAGCCACTGTATGCAACCGATTATTTTGAAATATGCAAGTTTTGCAGTTTTAAGCAGTATTAATTCGAAGAATACATAGATTTGATATTTGAAAAAAATAAGAAATTTTAACTTAGGGATCCTGGCCCATAGATATTTGTTGAATCAATAGATCCATGTTTTGTTCTGATATGTGCACTTTCACACAAGTTAAAACTTTCCAGATGGAACTCTTTGGCGATGTCCGAGGTATAAGAATAGAAGAAAACTTGGAAGTCTTTCAAAACACCTTCCGAGACTTCCTTACCAATGCTTTTAGGTAGATTTAATCGGAAGTGAATCCCTCTAAAACTAATATAAGAGCATTACCCTATTTATGTAGGATTAATCTATATACCGGTGGCTGTCTCATTTCCTCTCAGGATAGCTATTGTTTGACACAAGAATCATATTTACACGGATATATAATGTTCTTGAGGGTGGATGGGTAGCCATCAGATAAATTTGAGGAGTGGGCGTAGGAAAGTTTACTATGAACAAGTCTGATACGTTTTCCTATACTTATGACTTATGGTCCTGGAAAAGCAGAAAATAAAATATAGATATACAGGCACATGTACTCCTCCAAATATATTTCCATTCTATCACCATTAACTGATTAATTGAATAAATACCTTTACTCTCAAACTAACTTTGAAGGTTTAGTGAGACATAGGAAGTCTAAGCCATAAGAGGGTTAGGGGACAGTTAATACAAAGATGGATGCCTGCTACAATATCCTTTGCCATATTTATTAAACTAAGTAAATGTAGTGGAAGCAGTAAATGAGGAAATGGTTCACTATAATACATAACCTAATAAAATAGTATTGACATAGAACAAAGGTCTTTAATCCGCCAATTGATTGCGTTTTCTTCATGACCATAATACAAAAGGAGAAAAAAGATGTTCTACCCTATCTGAACAATGCACTAAACCTCCCCCATTGTTGTATCTTACAGAACTGAAGCTGGCGTTCTCCTTGTTCGACCGGGACAAGGATGGTAACATCAGTATGGCCGAGGTGCGGCACGTGATGAACACCCTCGGCCAGCGCATCAACGACCGCCAGCTGCAGGCCATGTTCAAACAGGTCGACCTTGACGGTGAGTTTCTTTGTTTAAATTTTAAAGCTCCATACCCACTATAGATCTGGGAAGCAAGAAACCACTCAAAAGCTCGAAAGCCTCCCGCCATATCTTAACTGTGTTTCTGTTCCGGTTTTATAACGTTTTCTTTTTCTTTTTCATTTTTCTTTCGTTTTTTTTCAAAATTAATGATGCATTTTCTGTTCATATATACAACCCTACTCTAAACATGGTAATTTGAATTCTAATCAAACCTGAAGTCGAACATCACACAAGTTCAAACCAAAAGCACAAGAAAATGAGCTGTTTCTTGCTGCCCAGACCTAGGCTGAATAAGTACACAAATCGCCTGATTTCTTTTGATAGAATCGGACACTTTTTGCACCGATTCACATCACCAATCAGTGTGCAATAATGATATATTGAAATGAACATGTTTGATGTGCATCAGCGCTAGAGTCGGGTGATTATTTTGGCAGAATCGGAAGATTTAAGTGCCAGTATGCAGTATGAAATGTGTACCTTTGATCTGAATTGGTTCAAACATTGACCAATAATTTAGGTAGAATCGGTTGATTATAGTAGTAATTACTGATCAGGGCTGCGTTCCTGACTGCCTATTTTTAACCCTGTTTTGGCTAAATCATATTTTTAGACCCTATTTTTGAGGGTTGTGTTCTTGAGTGTGCAGTCAGCTGGCCTCTCTTAGTTGGCTGCTAAAAATAACCCTCTAAATGGCATTTAAAACCATTCTCAAGTCAGCTAAAAATAAATCTAAGTTAGCCAAGAACAGGCTATTTTTGACTCAATTGTAAAACTCCTCTCAGGCAACAATAACTATCTATGTATGTGTACAAAAATGTGAAACTACTAAAGAATGTGTTAAAATATTAGAAAGATGGCACTATATTCTGAAAGCTGAGATATTATGCTAGAGTTACATGTTAAAAGAATACAAAAATCTCGGCTTAAAACCTAATAAATAGTGTTTAGAAAACCTCTGTCCCATTTTCAGTGAAGATAGTGTCTGTATGCTAAGATACCTCTGTTATGCCCAACTTACTGGTGGCCCTGAAATGATTATGTAACACTGGTGCCAGTGGTCATTGAGACCGGTGCCAGTAATTATAGCCCCTCAGTAGTCAATGAGCCTTCACCTGTCAATCACAATTACCTGTCTGCCCACTGTCTGGGTGCACCAGAAGGGCTATAACAATGGTCATGCTCTAATGTACACACTTCAATTTTTTCCTGACACTTTTTGGTATCTAAATCATTATGAAATGGGTGAAATCATACACCAATGGAAAGCCACAGGAGTAAGCTAATTTTTGACATAGCTTATACATAAAATGATCTAATATTTCATGAGAAAATATATGAAATATAGAAATACATGTGTTTTCAATGTGCTAAGTGGGAGAAGGTCCACCAGGAAATATTAGCCCTGTATGTGTATTGCACCAATTGCCCTTAACCCAATCAGGCCTGACTTATTTTTGGCTCTTGGCAACACCCCCAGATAACTTGGCCAGTTAAAAATAAGTCAGCTAAGCCAGCAACGGGGTTGAGTCAGGAACGCAGCCCAGGT
The DNA here is from genome assembly GCA_936440205.1 of Lepidonotus clava. Classification (NCBI taxonomy): domain Eukaryota; kingdom Metazoa; phylum Annelida; class Polychaeta; order Phyllodocida; family Polynoidae; genus Lepidonotus; species Lepidonotus clava. The sequence continues at coordinate 17,638,169 of OW387138.1, forward strand.
GGCTAACTATGTATAAAATCGCCACGTGGGTATGGTGCTTAAATATGCGTGTCTTTACAACACCTATGGTACAACATTCAAGAAAATTCCAGCAACCAATAACAGCAATCATTTTCATGAAAATTTAAACGGAAATAGGTATACAGTCCCCCTCCTGCTCCTATACACTGTATCTCAGCACTTCTACAAAGCTCTGCACACTGTTCACTCGCATTTGTTATTTGGTTATAGCCTGTACAGGTCGGAAGGAGGCCCCCAAAACTGGGCTCAGTTGTGCTCCTCTAATCCCACTTTAACAATGTATGCAGGGCATATTGAGTTACTGCTCAGTGGAGCCGGTCGCCACCTGCTCACACCTGCTCATAACGTGCTCACCACCCAGCTCAACCCAATGAGGCTATGGGGTGGGGCACCTTTTTCTATTCTGGAAAAGCAGCTTATTTTCTCTACTTGAGGTGTGTTCTCCACTTACACAGGTGCTAGCAGGGGTTTGGGGATGGGGACAGGTGTGCACAGACGAGGGGATCGGGTTATAGCGCCATGCCTGAGGTTTTTTTTCACTTGACTAGTTTCTACCTGTTGATAAGCTGTAGGATGCACTGAGTGTGGAATATTGTACATGTGTTGAACCTGATAGCTGGTACCTGTTCAAGAGTGTACTTGTATGTGTACCTTACCAATCAAGTCATACAGGAAAGAAATGTTACTGGTCCTAGATCCTAGCCAGAAAAATTCCTATATGAATACATGATTGACATGCTTATAGGTGTTCTTCCTTTCTTTCATCCTTACTTTAGGTCTGATCCTATCTTTCTCTGCTTTCCAACTTCCCATTTTCTGCATTCCTTCCATCTCTTCGTCTTCCTTTCCCTCCCATGCTTTCCCTACTTCCTTCATTCCTTCCTTCTTTCCTTTCTTCCCTCCTCATCCTGCTCTCTTCCTTCGCTCCAACTCCCTTTCTATCCCAACTTTCCCTTCCTTCTCTCATTCTCTCTTTCCATCCATTCTTCCCCTCCTTCTTTCCCTCCTCACCTCCTTCCTTCTCTCCATCTCCCTTTCCATCCTATACTGCCCTTCTTTCTCATCTGTCCCATCCTTCCGTCCTTCCTTCCTTCCTTCCTACCTTCCTTCCCCATTCAATCTCTCCCATCTCCCCATCTCCTTTTCACTCCCATCCTTCTCCTTCCTTCATAACTTCCCCCTTCCTTCTCTCCAAGCCCCTTTCCATCCCATCCTTCCCCTCCTTCCACTCCTTTCCTCCTTCTTTCCTCCTCTCCTCCTCTCCATGCTTCTCCTCTCCTTTGCTTCATTACTCCCCCTCCCTTCTCTCCATCTCTATTTCCTCATATCCCTCACCTCTTTCCTTCTCCATCCCCCTCTCCTTCCTTTCCTTCCCCTCCTCCTCTCCCCCTTCCCATCCCCAACACAATCCTACCACCTTAACACCCTCCCCCTCAACCTCAACCATCTCCCTTCCTTCCCCTCCTTCCCCTCCCCTTCCCCTCCCCTCCCATTCCTCCCCCCCCCCCAGGAGATCAGCTGAGCAGGAGAGTTGACTGATCCTCCAGTGTTCCTCCAGTCCAAATGTCATCCCTCTCTCCCTGCCCACGTCCCAGGCTTATTTAGACCCACCTAGGCCGCACCATGGGGGTGGGGGAGCTGCACAAGTGGCCGTGTGTTCTTTGTCTAAGGCTCAAGTGCTGTTTTTATCTCCTGTTTTCTTGTGTGGTATTGTCAAAGGGTGGCCTGTCTTTTTGAGCTGGCCTTTGTGGATTTGAGTGTGGCTCAATTGTTGTTGCCGGCCGTTTTGTGGAGTGGCTGGTCACTGGGGAGTGGTGGAGGGGATTGGGTAAAGAATCCAATTTGAATATTTATCATTACTGATGTTTTTAGACATGTCGATGGGTTAAATGGTTAGTTTGAGTTTGGAATTAAGTTGATTGAAAGTTTAGTAAATGCAGGTTCACCAGTTTTCCATCATCAGTCCTCAGCGACTGCAGGCATTATTCAAGGCAAAGTAATATACACATATGATTCATACATTTGCACCTTGAGATGTACCTTTTATCAATTATATCATCTATGATTCTACCATAAAGTTTAAGGTAGTACTTAACTCAAGTTCTTAACATAGATACGGAAAAGAATAGTGGGGTACCAGAATACCATAACTTTTACTACAATTTTGCGGATATGATATCCCTATGATTTCTAACCATTGAAAATCTATACATTAGTATATTGTTATCAATAGTTAAATGAAAAGGCCGTTTTGCTTAGCCAATGTGTTAAGGTCGGTTAGATATTTCCTTAATTAAGCAAGCATATATTACAAAACCTTCTTGACGTTATAATCACATGTTGATACTGAAAACATTGGAAGTGTTCAGACAGTTAGCTTCCTTTCTCTAAGACCTATTACACATGTTGATTTTGCTGCAGATTCAAGAAAATCGGCAATGTGAATTACGGTCAAATATACACATGTTCACTAGTTAGGTTTTTACAATTTTCCTTTAGATGGTCTACATGATGTATGGTTTCATGACATATTCTCTGAGAAAACAAATTCAAAATCGCCTGCATCAAAATTGGTATGCGGAATACAGACTGAAACACATATCACCCTCAATAATTACAGATTTTTGGCTCTGTAAGACTAAATAACTAGTACATTTTCTACCATTGCCAAATTGCAATAAAGAAGAGAAGTATTGTTCTTGTTTATTGGGTACCAACCATAGTTTATAAATATACCATATAACTGGTGTAAGTAGCAGAGAAAGTTCCTGATACAATATTGCTGGTACCCAGTAGCCCAAATAGGCACCAGTTCTCCTCATTGCCCCCATGAGGGTTCTGGGGAAGAATAGGCCCCCAGTAGCCCCTGCTGATCATAAAAGGCGATGATAGGGGGACCCAGCACTGACCAAGTGGTTCTTTGGGTTCAATTCCCATTTGGCGCTGGGTTCACTAAGGGATGAGTTACAGCAAAAATGATTTCCAGGTTTTGATCCCCTGCTGTTTGCCCACTCTGTCATCTTCATCTCATAGATATGATCACCAAAGACAGAATTCATTCCAACTGGTTTTTGCCATGAAAATGACCCTGGCTGTCGGTATGGCGTAAAACACCCAACACTCACTCACTCACTCTCCTTATTGTAAGATAACCTTAAGCTTTCTCCAGGTGTTAGAGCTTATAGGTGATGAGAAGGTAGCCTGGTACCAACCAGGCCCAATCAGACAGCAGCAAAATGTTAATGATGGCAAAAAAACATTGTTTTCAGGCCTGCCTGGTCACTGTGCCATTCTCCCACTCCTTAATTAGTCATTAGAAATCACCAGCAGTAGCTCATTAAACATCTTCATTCCTCTTTTGACATCCAACTTGGTTTGAGTCATGAAATAACGCCCTCTGCCACGAGAGGAGGAAAAAATATATGAGGCACAAGAAGTGGTTTTGTTGGAAGTTTGTTGATTAAGGCTTAGGCAGTAATGAGCCTAACTTAGTGCAGTGAGTCCTGCCTAGTGGAGCCTAACAAACATGCACTGTGGTTCATTGCACTGGTCATTATTGAGTCTGGTCATCTGTTTGGCCTTTTAGTGGTTTATCTTTTTAATAATCATCCATTTTTTCATATTTTTCTCTCTGGAAATTTTACACTCTTCACACTCTGTCTCCAGGCAGCCAAGTTATATAATGAATAATAATTTGAAATCAACTTTTAATCCTGTATGGTTTCACTTAAAGGTTTTTTTTTCTGAAAAATATTTCTTATCTTGAGGTAAAAAAAAGAGTATAACCTATAAAGTTAACAATCCAATAGAATTCAATAACTCATAAATGTCATACTGGAAGGTATTATCTCCAGATAACTAGACTAATTCTTTCAAAAGAGTGATAAAATCACTCAGTGATACTTCCACTTGTATCATTAGAATTTTGGTGTTAAAAAGTTTCATAGAGAAATAAAAAGCAAAGGAAAAAAACAAATTCACATGTTGGAAACACCATCCATTTCCATGTGCTGACAACAAGTGGTTTCTGTGTGGGGAAACAGCAGCCCACTGCAGCTGAAATCAAATCCCAATACCCGAGTGCCTTTCCCTTGCAACTGATTTGTGTTATTCAGAGGACTCTGGCCCCACCTTAAAGCTTCCTGAAACATGTATTTTATGTCATAATTAAGGCGAGCAGCTCGGGTGAACGACATGAGCAATTAATATGCGTGTGAGCAAATTGGCAGGAAAAGAGAAACCTGAATTTTCTTGAAATGTTAAAGGTGCATTTTTAGCTGCCTGTTTTTGTTCACCTGGCTACTTATATTTATTTGTTCCTTTTTATTTATCTGGCTGTTTTTATTTTCATCCTCCAGGTAACGGACTGATTGACTTTGAAGAGTTCGTTCGGCTGATGGAAAACCGGGTCGAGCGCCACCAGTCGGAAGATGCCGAAATGAGGTCCTTCTTCTCCGCCTTTGATAAGGTAAAACCCTAGCTTTCCCCATATTTACGTAACTAATCAGGGTACGTAACTAATCCGGGTAACGTAACTAATCAGTGTACCTTAACTAATCAGGATAACGTAACTAATCAGGGTAACATAACTAATCAAGGTAATGTAACTAATCAGGGTAACTTTGTGTATTGAGTGACTCATGATCAGGTGCATTGTGATCAGTGACTCATGTAACTGAAAGCGGAGATATCATTACAACATAGGGCAAATATGGATTAATAGGTGTAAGTTTATGCTTTTGTAGTAGACAAAATTAATATATATCATGAGACACCAATCATGAAAATGCACATAATAACCTTAATCAGTTGCGAAAGTATTAACCCTTATTAAATACCCCCTGGCAATAGAGGAGTACCTTTTCTAGGGCACATAGTTACCCTAGACCATCAAAACCTGACCTAATGTCCATGCGGGTGATGTGACCTTAGGAAATTGATGGCTGACGTTTCAAATTAAAATTGATATGTTCATTGTTATAATGACGTCACCCTTTGATAGGCCTAAAGTAAACGAATGATAATGAAAAATAATTCTAGTGCTGGAAAATAAATCCAGACTCGCACCCCATGATATTGATGAGTCCGTCACGTCTTTTCAGTGCTGAATCTTACTACACAGAATCTTGATTGGTACTCGTTTTGATGGTTGTTGGGAGAGATTTAACATAATGTTTATACTTCATCACGATCTAATTTCATCCAAAGCCTGGACATGTTTACTTGGGTTATACTATTCTGTGGGATCCATTGCTTTTTCATTCACAAACATGCTCAAAGACCAACATAATTGATGGAATATGAATACAGGCAGAAAGGGTTGAATATAGAATGTTCTGATTAGAATTGACTTTCCACACACGCTTAGAATTTAATGTTAGTTCGGCTTATTAGACGCTGTTCACTGTTCACCTATAAAATACATACTTGTGCCTGTATCTGTGTATTGAACCATCCATATAATATCCGCATTCTGAGTCTAGTCTGTACAGAGTAAAATACCCATTACATACTCGTGACAGAATGCAATTCTATAACTACATGCCCTGAAGCCTAGTCTGAAAGGGTATCGTTATTAATATTGTACCATTTACAGATTGCATTGCAATACAAGGTGAATCACAATAACATGTGACATGGGATTTCAAAAAGATTGTAACATATAACATTGTCTTTTCTTAAATTCAACAGGGCGACATGACCCTTTCTTCAATTTGAGAGGGTGACAATGCTTCTTCATTAAGGATAGACAACACCTCAGAGTGGCTTCATTTACGAGAATCAAGATTTTGCAGAAGCGAGGAAGGCTAGAATAACATATTAGATATCAAATAAAAGAGCACATTTTTCTCCATCTTTTGGAATACATTTTGTAATAAACATTTTAAAATTCTAGAAATTATCTGAAAAAAAACTATTTTTTTCACTTTTATTTTTTGAACATGGATATCTCAGTAACCACTTGGTGCATTCTAATGAAATTTCTTGGACACATCCATAATGATCTCTTGGAGGGAAGCGTGTCTCAGATTTTGTATTTAGGTCCTAGTTTTCATTTTATGACAAAAAACGGGAAGATTTTGGTTATTTTTTTCAACATTATTTTCTACATTTTATAAAACAAAAAATAAGACCTTAATCAGAATTCTGAGACACGCTTCCCTCCGAATGAATGTTGTCTATGTGCTGTGAAAATTTCAAGCTTTTTCATGGAATATTAAGTGAGATATTCATGTTCAAAAAATAAAAGTGAAAAATGCAATTTTTGTATTCCTGACATGCTCATACAGGCATGTATTTACACATTAAAATGTGAATTATATGTGTAGATAGGGTCATTAAAAGGTATTGAATGATATAACACTCATAATAATACTACAGATATTGAAAAATATATGTCTATTGAAAGGGAATCCCGCGAATTGGCCCCTGAGAGGTGTTGTCTATCCTTAAGTTCAGTGGCGGATCCAGCAATTTGAAAAGGGGCGGGGGGAGGGGCGCTATTGGAAAAATTATTCCTTATATATTACTTGGCCGAATTTTACATTAAATAATTCTAAAACTTCCCCCCTCGCCCTCCTCTAAATCCGCCACTGAAGTCGACATGCGACATTAGGAACCCATAAAGCAGGGGTAGATCAATCTTTTTGAAAACTTCCATTCTATAGAAATAGGAGGGAGGCACAATCACACCTCTCCCATTTTCCAGAATTTTCCAATATATTAATTCCCCCTCCTCCCCCCCCCCCCCCCAAAAAAAAAAAAAAAAAAAAAAGGAGAGGGGGTGTACCCTCGAGTCATTCCCCTCAATCCGCCCCTGAAGGGCCCTATTGTGACTACACCAATGTTTGCAATATTTCCATCTCTGATGATTCTGTTTATATTTCTGTTTATAATCCAGGATAACAACGGCTACATCGACGCTAACGAGCTGAAGGCCACCATGAACCAGGTGGGCATGAGGCTGTCGGACGCCGACGTGCGCGCCATGATGAAGGAGGCGGGGGTCGACTACAACGGCCGCATCTTCTACGAAGGTAACCACCAAAGCCTAAATCACTGGGTAGACGTATCATGCTTCCTCGGGAGCCAATACTTAGAAATGCATACCTCGGCGCCGATAATGCTAACCTCGGAGCCGTTTTTCAAAAGGCTGGCTAGAGAAATTCAGTGTCTTTTTTTCAAAATACTAAATATTCATGGTATCTAGCTTAACCACGGAATATTTCTGGGTATAAGTCGCATATTTGTATCGTGTTGTTTAGGAAAATGCATGTTCTTACATAGGAAAAGTCTGGGACAAAATATTTGGATGGAGAAAAGGTTGGGTCTCGACAATCTACTAGTGTGTTTCCCCACACTTTTTGAAAGAACAATCCAGAAAATGTATTTTCAGTCTATATCTAGAACCATTGGTGCATTCCATGGCTTGTTTAAGATATAATAATAATATATTCATTTTATGAAAAAGAACAGTTTCCGTGCCCTTGCTCCAGAAGAAGTACTATCCGTCCACCGGCGTGTATATTCAACATGCCGATCGGTTCTGCTGCCAGATTTAAAAATCGGCAGAGGAAAGTATAGACATGTTATATATAATTAGAAACGTTTAAACTAACTATTTATGAAAGTGGGAGTAAAATTGGCTAGTGGAATATGCCAAAATGCAATACATACCACATGCCATTGAAAAGAGGCTTAAAATGTCATGCTAATGATGCATAACATGTCTATAATTTACTCCTTTCCAACTGGCGATTTGTGAAAAGGGGTGTACAATCGGCTAGTGGAAGACTTTATTCCTTTTTCCCACTTGTTTTGCTGATTTTGAATATCCTGATTTGTAAATAGCTGTATCCTCCCACAGAATCCCCACAAATAAGTTTGATTAAACTTATACATAACATTCTAAATAAACAGGTGTAAAATTACTTAATTTCCTCGTCGAAGCATTTCATTATCCGATTCAGATAGGACCCTGAGGCTCAAGATGCTGATTTATAAGGGTGGATGGACTTTTAATCACTTTTTATACTTTATACCTTGTCCAACAAAATCTTGAAATCTTGAAACTCACAGTACAAATTTGCCTTAGTCCAATAAATACATGATAATGAAAGTCATCACAATTCTTTAGGTATACAAGTCCCCTGACGTAGATATAAACAGATGAGAGTTTGCAATTGTTAAAGCCACATAGAACTTGTAAGCTCTTGCCACAGTTACTGATGCAAATATACCTTGATTTATAAATAACGGAGATACATGACTGCAGTATGTATGGACCGCCACCGAAATGTAACCTTAGGCCTATTGTCACCACTTCCAGGCTTTGTTGGGGCAGAATGTATTGGATAGGCGGTAGGGAGCCTAAATGGTAGGGCGCACCATAATGGGCTTGTTGAGTCAGCATAAATTGAGACCGATTGGTAGGCCTATTGTCCTGAGTTAATGGTAGTTGCAGCTACCACTCGGTTTGAGGGGGTTCCCCTCTGGTGAAGTCTATAGGCCTAAGTCGGTTTTGTTGCCGTCTATAGGCCTAAGTTGGTTTAAAGTGGCAGTGTCCTGCCACAAAACCGCGTTACGAATCTTAATGGGGCTATATATGGGTGAAGGTTGAGGTAGAATAATTACGTGTTTGTTCTGTAGACACCATCAGTTCATTGCATTGTGTATTACCGTGATTTAGAGAACAGTTTGAGTAGTTTTCATTATGAGTTGCACTTGTTGCTTTTTCAAACGAATACTATTGAATGTTGCTCGTTTTCATTTGGCTCAGATGAAGATTCTGCAGATGTAATAAAATGTCTAATATGATCTTGTGAAGGGTGTCCCAAGTTTGGGGAATACTTATGTGTACATTTCCACCTAGTTACTTATTGCAACCTTTACTATTTGTCCCTCCCATTTGGATTTTGTCCCTCCCAGATAGCTTCCATTTTTGAAAGCATGGCACTCCTTACCATTCTTGATTCAATCAGTAATAAGGGTTTCTCACAGTCAAAGTTGCAGAATTAGGCAACTGTGCATCACATAGTGTATTCGCAGTTTGTTACACAGGATAGACTTTGACGTGAAAACTGTCCGTTCACCTGATTAAATGTTGGGTCAATTCATTGCAGATTTCGTCTGTATGATGACAGGAAAAATCGGCAAAGCACATCGAAGGGTAAGAAACATAATTCAATTATATACATTCCTTATCTCATAGCTGTATTGTGCATAATCAGATGTAACTTGAATTGAGCCCTCTCTTGTTTCTAAGTTTTAGAATCTCTGTCAAGTTACCATTAATGCATTTTTAAACCGCTCATATCGTCGTTCGGCCTCTCCTCTTCCAATCTCTTATTTTTCAATCTTCAAATTTCTATGACCTTACTCGATACTCACTATGGTCCAAATGGAAGCTGGATACAAAGGGTAAAGCCTAAAGGGTCCCAGACCCTCTCCCATTCCTTTTGGAGGGGACCTTAAACCTACAAGAAAGATTTGTTGGCTTCAGTGCGTGAAGGCAAGATCTTTTAGTATTCAGCCTAAGTTTTCTCATTTTTAATAACTCTTGCAAAGTTGAACCAAGCCTCAAGTATAACCAAACCTTCCTAAAAAACAATAGGGTATCATTTTCAATATGTTATGGCAGATAATCCTTGAATCGGCGAGGTTTGGAATGGCGCCTCTTCAGTCGCTGGAGAAGCAGACGAGATTTCAACAAATTGGCGCCAAAAGTGGCCTTGGTGACCTTTTGGTGTTTCTAATTGGGCGTTGGTCTCAGACTGTGTAGGGGGGAGGGGGGGACCAGGAGGGGGAGGAGGGGGCTGGAGGATGTTGGGAGGGGGGAAGCAAGAGGAGGAAGGGGAGGAGCAGGAGGAGAAGGAGGAGGGGGAGGGGGACAGGCCAGAGCCGATGGTGGGACGAAAAAGATGGAAACGTGCCGCCAGGCTAAGCTTGCAATGGTTATACCAGCAAGAGAAAAGACAGATCCAAAAGGCTACGTTCATGCTTATTCAAAAGGTTATTGGTGTTGTACCGTTATTTCTTTGAGACCGAGTTTATGTTTCTATTAGAGCTGAAACACAATTGCATTATTTCTTCGCCAAATGAAAGCAATACTTGCATAATAAGCTGGGTTAGAGCAAACATGTGAAAAGTCTGATCAAAATGTTTCATATTTTGGTTGTTAACTTGTAATCCATTTAATCAGTCCAATATTCATTATTTGAAAACACAAAAGCTCCTGGGAAACCTACTAAAATTCCAATACACTAATCTAGAGCTGAGTGTTTCAAATTATATGATATCGGACTCCTTATACAAATAAACCTAATAGATTAAACCCATAGGAATCTCCAAGGTACAGCCTGACCGAATTTCCAACTTTCTACCCATAATATTTCAATATTCCAATTCCTTTCCCCAACCCCAATCCCTGGTCCAATATTGAAATACCCAATCCCTAAGCCTGAAACTGCACTGGGCCCCAATACCATGACTATAACGCTGTTAGAGCCCAGAATCTGCACTCATTAACCAGCATTGAACAATTCGTTAGCACCCACTAACTCCCTCCAATCGGCGACAAAATCCGATTGTCAAAATCAATGTTGGTTGTCAAGGCCCTCGGAATGGTCTCTCTATTCAATATGGCCGCCCGTTCCTTCCTTCCGGCGCGTTTTCCCCGGCGGCCATTTAAAAAAGGGGCACAAAGAGTGATAGGCGAACTGAAAATGAATGCGCAGACGACATTTCGGACGGATTTGGCGGGAAAAGGTTAATCATTTAACCCTCTCCAAACCGAGAAATATTGCAAGTCATGACAGCTCTGGTTGGGCCCCTAGGGGATGTCGTGTTATTACGTCATCATTTTGCGTGCATCACGTGACGATGTCAACACAAAGCGGTGACGTGAGCACAAATGAGCTCGAGGGCTCGGTGCCAGTTGGGGCCTATTATTTTAAAGGTATTTCCAATTTTCTGTTTGCAGATAACGCGGATAAATTCAGACAGTGCTGATATGGCGCCGCCTATACCCATAGATGAAGAGGAGGAGGAAGACACAGAAACACAAGGTAATGTTTGTTGAATAACTCTTTGTCTATTACGTTTGTAATTGTCTTAATTTGTCTATGTCTTAATCACATGTAAGTCACATAGGGCACTATATATCATTGTGCAATCACGCCGATTGCGCAAACATAGCAAGAAAGGTGCATACTCATTGTTGATATAAGAAAACAGTTAGTAGAAACTGTATCAATCTCAACGTCAAACGTTTAATGGACAGAGTTTTATTTTGATATTAATTAAAGTGTTTTCATCAGGAACCCTTATATGTTGACAGAGGAACGTACATGGAATAAAACATAACTAAAATGCTTTCTACATATGCATTTGTATCAGTTTATCCTGTATGTTTATACAGCTGTACACATAGTTCACAGTGCTATAAATAAACATAGAAGTCAACATTTTGATTGCAGTACGTTATGGTTTATGACCAGCAATATAACTGTTATACACACAAACACATATTGGCAATATGTGGTGCAGAATACAAAGATTTTATGACTTCCCAAGCCCGTTTAGGCTTTCATTATACCTTTCTGTAACTGGCGGTAGGGCCTATACCCTATTCAAAATGTCAGTAATAATAACAGATAGATCCCTATCTCCTGACACTAGATCTGCTAATACCCTATTCAAAATACCCCATTGTTGCCCATATTACCATGGCCATGCACTGTTAGAATAGACCTTTATTGGAACCTCACTGCTATTAGCAATTGACCTTCGCCATGTAGACCTATGTATGACTGGCTGCATATAGCTCAAAGTGTGACATAATCAGAGCTTGGACCCGTTGGTTTTGCATAACTCACTTTAGGCAGACCAACTGCACCAAACTGCATTTGAGGGACTATAATAGACTGAAAGCTGTGCAGCAATTAGCGTTGTACGGTCAGTTAACTTCACATTAGCTGCATATCGCCGCATTTCCAATAGGTCATGGAGGCAATTTCGCTGACCAGACAGAAAAGAATCTGCCGGCTTAGAAACATAACTAACCATCACAGATAAAGACGAACCATACAGCTATATTACTGCAGATTATTCTACTATGGAATTTCTATTTACAATAAGCTTTTATAGATATTGGCTCAAATGTCAAGAAATTTGATATTATTAATACATTATCATCCAATATTTCGTATCATTGAGCATGTTGTCAAGTTGGTCGGCTGCTTCATTTTTGTATGCCCCCATTTTGCGGTTTTAAATTCCAAAATCACGGGGTATCACTAACCTTGAACTGCTCATAATTGCCATTCTCGCTGCAAATGTATCTGAAGTTTCTTGACAAATGCAGGGAGCTATTAGACAATAGGTTCATCCCATATGCACGTCTGGGTAGGGGGTCAGGGTCAAGGGGGTCCAGGGGTCCTCCCCCTTTGGTTGGGACTTTAATTTGCTGAAGAGGAAAAAACGTTGTGTTATGTGTGCAAAATACACGGCGTTTTAGTTTTCAGCCTATGTGGACCCCTCTCTGAAAGGGGCCGTCCATAAATGATGTCACACACGAGGGGGTGGGTGGGTATATATATAAGTTGAAAAGCGTGACACTGACTGAAAAAGGACCTTATTTTCATGTTTAAACAGACAATTCGGCGTGACAGGGTGGGTAGGTCCTAAAAGTACCCTGTAAAAGTGTGACATCATTAATTTTAATGGATGCCCTCACATCCTATGTCCACCTCTGTACATAAAAGACATGGTTTTGCAGGAAGCTACAAGACATTAGAATCATCTCATATAGACGCACTAGGCTAAAACATTAATGATACAACTTTCCTATTTCAGAATTGCGAGTGGCCTTTGCGATGTTCGACCAAGATGGCGACGGTTCCATAACGAGTAAGGAGTTGGTGGGAGTGATGACGTCATTAGGGGTCGACACCAGCACAAACCAGGTCAAGGCCATGATACGTAAAGTCGACCTTGATGGTAAGTGGAATTTTCTTTTTCTTTATTTCAAATATTTATACAGGATACAATTCAAACGAACAGTCTGGTCTCCCATTACGGTCCTGTCCATCTAATCGGTAGTTCTTCTCCAATACAAAATTAACCACAAGTTTTTGCACGAATAAAAAATACATCAATACACAAAAACAGTTATTTGAAATGGTGATATAATTATGTTATATCAAGAAGACATACCAAAAGATACATTTACAAGAAAATCTAATGTAACATGAAATCTTGCTACAAATACCGTTCTTATCAATATACAGGATACTATGTGGACTTTCCAATATCTCTGCAATCTAAGAGGCTTATAGTTTTTTAATAGTTTGATCTATTGGAGAAGGGAGATATTTAATAGCGTTTCTGATTGAATAGTCAGTTATGTCAAAACTCATCAATTAGATTTATTATCTACGGGCTACGGGGTGTTTAAGTGGCTAGCGAGTTCGCCTAGCATACAGGCGGCCTGGGTTTGATCCTGGTCTGGGCCAAGGTGGCTGCTACACCTCTCTGTGCTTCCCCCAGTGGCAATGAGTGGGAAATCAAAGGTCCCTAGAGTGCCATCTGCTGTTGTGTGTGTGGCCCTGTTTATGGGACCCTGAACATTAAACAACACCTGCCTCAGCAAAAGTGTAGGGGTACAGTAGGGGTGCCTCCTCCTAGATGCGATCATTTCATAGATATGATCATCAAAAGTCAGAATTGTCAAAAACCTTCTTCTCACTGTGATATAACCGTAGATGTTGATACGGCTTAAACACCAATTACCAACCAACCAATCATTTGAAATTGTGGAAATAATTATTGGACGGTACCACACCCCTCCTCTTCGGAAGGCCCTTCAGTATCTCAAAGCCTCTAGCTATAGTAAGTCACACGTAAAAGACAATAGACATTTCCCCATATAGCTCACAGTCCAGCATCCAGGGTTCCTGTACAACATTGAGTAGGATACCCAGTGTACCTTTCCGGGTTTTCTTGGGTTATCTTTCCCCAGTTCTGGCGCGTGTGTGGACCAATTAACAGGCGAGGGGTCCTGCCCCCCACTGACCCCTCTGACCCCTCTGACCCCTCTGACCTCCTGAACCCTTGAACCCAACCCAGATCCACCCCTGCCTTACCCAAGCAGAAGGTATTGTAAGCCAGCACCCAGCATGTGTGCGATCAATGCAGGCTCTGGAGCCTGTTAACTCTATTAACCCTTAGCCGGGGCAAGGGGGGCAGATCCAGGGTCAAGGGGGTTCTTTCCAGGGGGCAAAGGGGGCCCTTTCCCGGGTCAAGGGGGGCCCTTTGCCGGGTCAAGGGGGGCCCTAGGCCGGGACAAGGGGTGAGCTGCTCACGTCGATACCACAGACAGGATTACTCACCAGGAACTCACCTCCTGACCCCAGGGCTCCTCCTGCTGCCCCTCCCTTCACGGATAAGGAACACAACCCATTAGGGCTGTAAACAGGTTACCTTAAAGTTGGTTCAGGTTTTTTTGTGGGTTGTGGAAATGAAGCCTTTGTGATTTTTTTCAGGTTTGGGAACCCAACCTAACACAATTTTTCTAGATATAATATATCTAGAATGTTTAGAAATATTATTTCAGGATAATCATGTTGGATTACAATATAACATTAAACTATAATATGTTATGATTTATTATTGTAACACACGTGTTATTTCTAGTGATTGTAATAAAACAATTATCTTTTCTTTCTAAATTGATGAACTTCAATTTTGGTGAACTACTACATTAGTTACAGTAACAATATCAATTTGACTTTTGACCAATCGTAACCAAAAAGGCCTAAACCCTATGAACTGAAACTTTCCGGAATCCACCTGGCAATGTCGAAGAAATACAGTTGACGCTTTCTGTATAGGGAACTATAATTAATTAAGAGTCACAGTTTCTATTTAAAAGCGTAGGAATAGAACTAATGCAATCGGTATGATCAATGGCAATGGAATAAAAAGAACACTAAGTTCTCGGCGCATTATATTTGTTTTGAAAATTCAGTAATAAGCGTTCCCTTGAACTTATCAATTAAGATGCTGTTCGCCTTACATAAATAAATGTGCCTACACTGGTTTTTATATAACAACAATCTAATATTAGCTAATGCAAATCAGGAATAGCTTAGATAAAAGAGATCTGTTTTTACACAAGGCCACATGTAATGCATTACACTCTTTTTATTTGGACTCAAGGCCTTCGCTTCAAGCTTGGCATTTATCCAAAGGCAGTGCAGTTGTATCTATTTAAAGTCAAGGGTGGGATGTCCTTAGGCTAGGGTGTTACTTAACATAGGGTAAACTCTTTGATTGTACCCTAGGATTATTCAGGTTCAGTAGTAAAGAGTTTATAGGAGTACTGATCGAGACAGGGACGCCAGCGCTCAAGGGTTATACAGAATGTAGTTCCAACGGTAGAAGATAGTTCTGGCAGCTCATTTAGTCTAAGAGAAATCTCTTAAATATTTTGCCAGGGAATGATACATATATAAGCAAGCAGTCTGATGGTCCTTGATGGGTCTATCAACTCTAGGGGTATCTTCTCTTCTGGTGGCCGCCCTGTGGGACCTTCCCTCAACTGATCTCTAACACACCTTGGTTCATAACCCATATTTGAGCCCCCCCCCCCTCCCCTCCCCTCAGTTGGTTATAAAACATTGGCCTAGGGAGAGCAATGACATGCTCTTTTGGGCCCTAATGTGCATATGAATTATAAAAAAATTCTAGATTTCCTCTTCCCTCTATTTTACCAATCCCTCTCCACTTCTGTCATATTACATCGATTCCCTTGGCCAGGTTTCTGTTGCAAACCTCATATTTCTTCAAATTGTCCCATTCTCCTCCTCCTTTGCATTATACTGCTCCACTCTTTCCCATTCTACCCCACTTCACTCATATCCTACATAACTGCATTGTCCCTTTCCTCCCACCCAACCTCCCAACTCCTACCATTCATGTCAACCATTCTTAGCCATCTCATATCCTCCAAGCACAAATCAGGTCATATATATTGCTATGACCTTGGTGTACTCCTTAGCACAGAACGCCTCTGCTTGGTGATTGCTGGAATATAGATAGCAAATTAGTGTCACCTTCCAACTGGGGGAAATCCGTCTAACCGCTGGTGTTCGGAAGTTACAGCACTGAAATGCGCATTCGATCAGTTGCCTTGCTGTGTTTCTTTGTGATGCAAACTGATGCATTTGCGCCATCTGTGGTGTGGTAGCGGAACCCTCTTTTATCATAGCAACGTTTGATGAGTTGTTGTGTCTATGATTGCTCTCTATTCAACCTAGTGGGAGCAACTCAGGCCAAGTGTGCTTTCCTAAATGGATATAAAATTAGCCTTCCCCCCTTTTGGAACATAAAGGCAATATCCCGAAATCGTATGACTGTATGTTCTATATAACCTCACTGGGCCATTTCTTTATTGGTAAATCAGGTATAGAATGTAAAAGTCTTTTTGTCGGTCTGATGGGGGATGTTGATATTGTGGCTGGCTGGTACTAAAAGTATTAGGTCTCAGTCTAAAGCAAGATTGCCTTTGAACGATAAAGTATGAAAATCGTCATGAAAAGGTTAAAGAGAGATGATTGTGTTTACAGATAGGGGCAAACTTAAGTTGAAATGTCTATGAGGCTACGAAACACAACAACTAGATCGATTGCATGTAGTCCAAGGAAAATAACACTTGCGCTCCCTTGTGAAAAAACTAGATAAAACATGCATATTTTACTGTTGCCAAGACACGTCTAACTATTGACAAGCTTGAAATTGCGATAGTACATCATTGTCTGTTCGTTGACAAAAGCCATAAGTAGTATATTGAAACTGTCCTATATCCTTAAATACATTTAATTGACCCCTGTTCCATCATTGAGAGTTAATCTGTATTCTGGTTTCGATTCCTTTTCAGGTAATGGCACAATAGAATTTGAAGAATTCAAAAAGCTCATGAAAAAACGACGAAACCTAGCAATCATATGCAAAAAAGACAGACGAGAAGACGAGGTGGAAATGCGACAAGCATTTAGTGTGTTTGATAAGGTGCGTCACATTGATTTCATCATGACCTCTTTATTATAATGTTTTTGTTTAATTGGTGTTCACTTAAATAATTTGATATGTTTTGTAAAAAAACAAACACAAAAGAAACAAAAAGCAGGTAACATAACCTGGCAGGATGAATCAAGTACATGGACATCTTATTACCTTTAAGTGGAAAAACTTCAATTGCTCGTACCTACTTTCTCTCTGAACCATTTTTTAAAGGTTTTTTTATTGATCAACACAATTCATACATTAGTTGTGTGTTCTTCCACTGCATTATAGATCTTAAAACATAATACCATGATATCAAATGCTTTACCTTTTTTGAGATGATTTGAAGAGATAATTAAAACATTTAAGATATGAACGTTGGATAAACAGTCTCTGGTAATAATTTTGTTAACATTACCGTCAGGCTAAAAGAAAAAAAAGAAGAAAAAAGAAAAGAAAACAGGAGAAGTCCTTTATTACAAGTTGACAACGACAAATATCGAATTTTATTATCCAGGTTACAGCAATAACAAAATAAAACAGACATTAACTGTATGAAATTTAACTCGTGCTTGTTATTCTTCTAGGATTCAAACGGTTACATTGATGCAAACGAGCTATGCATAACCATGAAAGAGCTGGGAGTCCAGCTCTCTAAAGATGACGTTACGGCCATGATGCACGAGGCAGGGGTCAAGGCCGATGGCCGGATATATTACGAAGGTCAGCAACCATCGATGCTTTAGTTTCGTATTTTGCTTTCCATTTTCAGGGTTTCCACGCAGGTCTTAAAAGGTCTTATTTAATTTTCTCAAATTTAAGGCCTTAAAAATGTATTAAATTTGGCAGTTTTGTAGCTAGAGGTCTTAAAAAGGTCTTAAATTGATATGAAGTCACCAAATCCAACTTTCAAATGAGTACACTCAATTGCAATTTAAATCATATTATAAATTCTGAAATTTGTCTTTGCATGTGGTCGATATGTCTTAATTTTTTCCAAATCTTGGTCTTCAATTGGTCATAAAAAGGTCTTAAATTGTTTTCGAAAATGCTTGGGAACCCTGATTTTATTAGATCTTATATGACCTTGTTTCATAAATGTCCTGTCGAAAAAGGGAGGTGAGAGTAGGTTTAGGTGATGTAATGTGATGAATTATCAATATCTAATTTCTTAAATAATTCGGAAGCTATTTTAAGTTTTGTTATGGATACCGCCTGTCATCAGGTGTCTAAAGCCCCATACCCACTAACTGGGAGAATCGGCCGATTATTATGATCCTCTGTCTGTACGGTATATTGAAATGTGGATATTTGATCTGAATAGGTGCTAAAATCGGCCGATTCTAGGGGCAGAATCAGCCGATTTTTGGCACCAATCATTCGGCCGACTTGGTCAAAATCGCCTTGTGGGTATGGTCCTTTAGAAGGAGCTGAATTATTATTTTGTTATTTTAGTATAATTTATAACTATAACCAGCAGACTGACGGATTCTATTTCTCAAACCTGAGTGAATTTGACCCAGCTTACTTGTAATACCCTAATGTGTGTTTATTTCATTTCAGATTTCGTCCGGATAATGTTCGGGAAAATAATCAAACCTCAGAACTCACAAGTAAGTTTATTCCAATTCAAAACATGATAATGATATAGTTATTAACACGATAAGAATATTCTAGCATATAAGTACTAAACACAACAATCTGCACAATATCAACTAACAAATTCATTTCATTATACTGTGCCATTATACGGAATCAAGAATTATTGGTTATTCTGTCAATATCTTTACGTTTGTTATGTTTATTGAAACTGTTGTTGAATGTTATTCCTTTTCAGATGGAGGAATTTACAGCAGATCAAATACAAGGTACGAACATAAATTTTTACATATACAATTTTATTAATCAGTAGAATGCATACAGGCTCACCATATCTCACCATTGTCCGAGCTGAATCGATATATTAATTAAACAAAGGAAATATTGTTATAACCACCTACAATTAGACTGCTTGATAGACCTTTGATTTTAAAAACAGTATAACATCATATTCATATTTTGAAAAGAGAAGCGATGCAGAAAAAAACATGTGTAAAAGAATATAATACAAGTTTCATAATCTACAATAAGAAACAATTTAAAAAAAAACATTTGAAGTGTTTTTTTTGGGCAAAATTCGAGGAGCGTATCTGTCAAGAATTTAACTGCTTGAATAGCATGCATTTTACATTGAAATACAAAGAATATGCAATAATAATATATTAGATCTGTTACATATATGTATGTACGTAAGTGTGTGTGTGTTATGTCGCACACCAGACCAACCTTTAAGTGTCAAGTCGCACCTATAACGTTAACCTTTATATGTCATGTCGCCCAGACATGAAGGTTGCCTTCGCCCTGTTCGACAAGGACGGCGACGGCGCCATCACGGCAGCAGAACTACGCACAGTCATGCACAGTCTGGGCTTCGACCTCGACGACAAAATGGTCGCCAAGATGATCGACCGATTCGATTATGACGGTTAGTATTGGGTTTTGTATATGTTATCCAAGGTCTTGTGGACTATTTTAACGTTGTGTGTAATTTGAGCCCTTCACAATCTTGATTTGGTGTTATTTTCAGTTGACCTTTTCCTTGATTAGAGTTATGGATCTGTTGGGGGATCAGCAAGGTGGTGTTTAAGTTTAAAGTTATATCTGCAATTCATTTGGTCCAAATCAAAGGCAGAATATAGATACTTTCTAAGCAATTTCTATATTTTCCATATTTTTAGCCTATGATATCAAATCGGTATAATGAACAATAGTTTTGTGCTTTTAAATATCAAATCTTCAGTCGATGTAAACCAAGATCGAGTGCTATCGAATGATACGAACGCATAGTTGATTACCCTGTTGGTTCCGTAATGGTTTTTTCTAAATGGAAACACAGTATAACCAATCAAATGGGGGCGTCACCAGCTGATCTCAAATGTTACTTAAATAGAAATTAAAGTACACATCCACTTTGAAGGTGTGTGGGGACGTGGCGGTGTGTTCCAGTATCAAGACCACAATGACCAGGGCCTGCTCAAAATTCCCACTCTTTTGGAGTGGTCAGCCAAATGGTGATACCTATGATAGGTATTCTTGAATCCCATTGGTCAGTATTGTTTACTGTACCTACTCCTGATGAGTCCTGCACTCTCATTGGCTGTGAGATGGGACTCTGTCCTTGACCCATACTCCCCCGTCGCTTCGGATTCCAAATGTAATACTCGCTCCGACTATAGCCTTTTTTCATCACACACTTTTACTGTAGTACTACGCGACCGCATCACGCAAGTGGCCCTCCGCGAAAAAATAGTTCTAATAGAAGCTGTTATATCAGGCTGGTCACAAGCACCAGCAAAAAGTAGTTCCGGCACTCCCCAGAATGCTATAGTCGGAGCGATGATTACACGGGAATCTGAAGCGAGAAAGGAGTTTGTCCTTGACCTTGAAGTGGTGGAACCACTAAGGTCTGTTTCTGACACATGTGAGATTTATATAGGAGAAAAGAGAAAATTATCATTTTAACTTAATATAGATTTTACACGTACTACAATAAATGTCAGTTGTATTATAGGAGGGGATGCCCATTTATTTATATTGTGGTTTCGCCGGGTTAGGGCTCATCAGTTGATTTTTGGAAACTATCTTGTATTGGGTTTAGGGAAAGAGGTTGAATCTCATTCCTTTTTATGTGGCCATAGTTTTTTTGGTGTATGGCTATAATGGGTGCTGTCCCCTGGTGCTTTGGGTTGGCACTAGGGTTATGCATTGGGCTGTTCATTGAGTTTTATATCTAATGTCTTATTTTGTAAGAGAATAGATGAAGGCTTGCTGGTCATGTATTTGTGATCATATGTATAATACTCTATAGGATTATATTGGATATTAATTTTTTCTTTTTTGGTCTGTGGTTAGTCCAGATTTGCTGCATTAATGCAGGTTATCTGAGGTAAGCCACAGGCTTCATTTGAAAAAAAATTTTCAAATGAAGCCTGTGGCTTACCTCAGATAACCTGCATTAATGCAGCAAATCTGGACTAACCACAGACCAAAAAAGAAAAAATTAATATCCAACACATCCACTTTGAATGTTTGACATTAAGTTAGATGATACCCAGTCACATTATATAGATTCAACAGGTTGTAGTGAGATAAATAGATAAACTTATGGTCTCCGTGGACGAATCTTTGGTAGGGTTAATTTACAGAGTTTTATGCGAAAGAATACACGATATTCTTTTATATATATTCAAAGTGGCTCAACGCCAAAATGTGATAATCACGAACCGCAGCTATATACAACCCCTTTAAATACCTTGCATTCTTAGTGACACTTTTGTGTAACTCCTCTATGTTTATTTTCATTTCGATTCTCACTCCTTGTTTATGTGCATTTTTGTTAACTATACTCTGTTCCTTTCAATACCTGAGTCCTATATTGATTTGTTACAGACATAAACGATGATGGTAAGGGTTTTGTTTGTTGTCCCACATTTTGGTGATGGTTTCTCAAATAACAAGAAAAAGAAACAAAACAAGGAAAAGAAAAAGAAAAAAACTAAATAATGATTAATTGTATCACTAATGACATAGAAACTGGTAAAATTACAGGTGAATTTGTAAATTTTAGGTAACTTTGTAAATTTCTAAAAATGCGTCTGCAAACTAATGCATTACCGTTTAAACCGGTCTAAAATAAATATGAAAATTGACTGCTTTTACGCTTTGGACACTTTCAGTAATGTTTTCACGCAACTGTTTTTAAAGTGGTTTCGGTCATATATCTGTATAACCACGATCGATACAGAATTCATATACGTATTTTAATTACATGCCTCGGACGGGACGTATATTCATTACATCCAGAGCTACTAGCATATTAGTAATACTCATTGATTAAAGATTTCATGAATATAGGCCTTTCTTAGATTAGAGTGAATCATTACATTAAGGTACATTATTTGACTCTTAAGAGAGGTACTAGACGGTGTAAAGTAACTTACGTTGGCTAAATCATAATCACATCTAAACATGATGCAGAACACTATTACAACAACCTTTAGTCGACCATCTTTTTTTTTACCACAATATTGTTATAAATAAGTTCTAGTTATATGATTCACTTAACAATACTCTGCCGTTCTATCGTTTAACCTTCACCATAAACGTCAAGCCGTTTATGCCTTTTCGTTACAGATTATTGAGTGTTTCTTTATAATATTACAATTATCAGTAATATATATTTTTTTTAAATTACACATTTTGACAAAACCACGGTAGGAACATCTTACATGTTATCTATATAATCATATTCTCATGATAATGTTCGATTTTTTTCCCCAGGAAATGGCACGTTAGAATTTGACGAGTTTGTCAAGATGATGACTGCCAAGAACAAGACGGGCGTGACTCGGTGGGACCGGTGTAAGTCGGGGGGTGAAACCGAACCCGACTCCTGGCGCGCGTTCAAGGTAAAGTCCACTTTTCGTATAGTCCACTTTTCGTATGAGTTTAAAACCCTCCTTACTACCATATTAGAACCAGTCGCGGATTTAGGGGGGGGGGGGGGCGTTGTTAACCATAACTATGACCATAAAAAATCCCCAAGAAATAATGTAGAAAGGATAACCTCTGTACCGAGGTTCAAATTTCCTATTACCTAAGGAGTTTTATTTTCAATTAAAACCATAATAATTATGATTTTATAATTATTGAATTTAAAGATATATTTTCATATTCGATAGTCTGTTACCACATATTGCCATGTATCATAAAGACCGTTGCTGGTTTTACGATGTATAACGATATCATTTAAGTATATATACAAATAATATAGGGATAACTCGTGGTCATTCAAGTCATAGGCGATAGAAGAAAACAGTATTGGACAATATTATACAGAACACGTTGAATTTCCAATAGTGTAGCGCCCAGGAATCGAATAGACCGTACCTTAACCAAACAATTGGGAAATGGGTTTCTATGCTTCACTGCGCAGATTCGTAAAAAAAGGTCATGGGGGACCTGACGGGTGGGGGGCTGGGGGCCTTCTCCGCCTCCGACCTCCCATTCGTTTTGGTGGATATAAATCACACAAATAGGGAAGGGCACAACGTCCGATATGCACTAAGCTCGGTACATTTTATGCAATGCCTTTGCATACGACTTTGTGCCATTTTTGAAAATCTTGGATCCGCCCTTCTAATGTTTAACCCTTCTGGTATCCGCAGGTATTTGACCGTGACCGTAACGGGTACATTACCTCGGTCGAGCTCAAACGGACCATGACTGAGCTCGGAGTGCAGCTTACAGACGAAGATGCTCAACTTATGATAGCTGAAGCTGACTTGGACGGTGACGGAAAAATCAACTACCATGGTGAGGCCTTCGAAAAACAATAAATAAGATACCCAAAAATATGTATTCTATCTGGAGGTGTACGCACAGTGTGCCACACTATTTTAGCCTGATCCGAAACAACCATCTCCCAATCGCTGGAAAAATGGGGTGGTCGGCAACATTTTGATTAGTGTGAACACATTCTTAAGTAAGTAACCTAGAACTATCGGATCAAATTATAATAATTTAGCAGACGGGTATTGTGCATGCCCATAGTTTGACTTTTACTAATGGTATACCCCCTAAAAAGTCTCGAATCCCTTGTTTATGAAAACGTATTTTCCAAAAAGTATATGGACCACATAATCTAATGTATTATGAAATATTACCTCTATACATTTGTAGCTATGTTAACTGGTAACAATCAACAGCACATCCTATTTCCTTTCTACATTCAATTTTTTTTTTTTTTACTATTTTTTTTATATTTAGAGCCACATCTTACAAAGTAAGTTTTTTATGTAGATGGTTGTAATAGATAATGAAGGAATACAACAATTTAATAACATAATGATGGTAATAAAACATAATAATGATAATATGTACATATATATGATGAGGAAAATCGATCACATTTTTCATAATAACTTTATATTTTCAGAATTCGTGAATATGATGGAAGGCAAATTCCAGGGCATTCTGGGTCAGGTCGGTGTAAGTTGTCCGTGCATGTTGCATGATCTTCTCCTACTTCTCTACTCCTGCTCCTCCTCTCCTCTCCTGGATGCTGCTTAGTGCTCATGTACTCGGCTTGGACGAGCTGCTCACGAGCTGCTCACGAGTTACTTACGAGTTGATTACGAGCTGCTCACGAGTTGAGCTGCTCATGAGTTGGTCACGAGCTGTGGACGAGTTGCCAACGAGTTGATTACGAGCTGGTCACGGCCTCCCAACGAGTTGCTCACGAGTTGCTCACGGGCTGTCAACGAGTTTGTCATAAGCTGCCAACCAGTAACCCATGAGTTGCCCACGAGCTGCTCACGAGTTGAGGACGAATTGCGCTCGAGTGGATCAACTCAACCAGCTCTGGGAAACTCGTCATATCCACGCTGATCGCAGGATGTGTTAAAGAACTTCAAATTTGAAGTTTGGTATCTAAAGCCTATATAGATACGTAAAATCTTTGCCAAATGGCCAACTGATCGGGGTTAAAATCAGCTGATTCCTATCAGAATGATCAATTTTGCTTCAAACATAAACATTGACAACGTTGCATATTGATTGATGATCGGACTTGCCGCATAAATCAGCCGATTCTTTTGGTAAAGATCAGTTGATTGGCACGCTGATTATGCCCAGTGGGTATGAGGCTTTATAATCCCGATCCGATTTAAGATTTGGGTTGACGGTAGTTGGTTTATGTGTTATTGGCTCATTACTCTGTAGCAGGGACTTAGGGATCTCTTGACCCCTCTTGTTTCGGTCCTATAGCTGCCACAAAAAGATTCATACTAAGGCGACACTCTCTCCAAAAGTCCCCAGGGACTAGCTATAGATGAACAAGTTTAAGGAATGATTAGTTAATGACCGAAGAGTAGTAAAATTGCGGAGTGTCCGTAATTGATCAATCATATTGTCAAAGCGATCATCAAATAATTGCCCAAGCAAATGACAATTTAAATACATTTAATATTGATAGTGCTTACGCTGGACAATACTTGAGCTGTGTATTGAACAGTCTGTCTCTTCATGGCAAAATTCGATACATGAGACTTTATTGGCAAGGTAGATGTATATTTATAAGTTTGATATAAATATAATATTAAAATATCTTATTCCGCTGATGAGAGAATCTTCAGTGCTTCATTGCTAAGCATGATCCGTTTCATAAGATATACGCTACTTAATTCTTTTTTCATATCAGTTATATATAAAACATCGTATAGATATTTTTTTGTTATCCTGCTTAAAATAGGTCAGATCTTATCAAACTCTTTCCTATTAGATTAGAGGCAAATTTCATCATAAATGCTTATTGCATTATCCCCCCCTTATGTATATAGATATTTTATTCCCAGTGTCAAACATGCATCTGACGCTTGTTTTCTTTTAAGGCTGAGGAAACAACCTATGTAAATACATTTCCAACTCTTTTGCCCTTAGCTTAAGTGGTATTTAAGCTGTCGTGGTATTTCTATTACTAGTCGATAAGGAAAGATGTTGTTGCATTTCTATATCTAACCTACCACACCTCTAACTAAATAACACCGTCTCGTTTAAAATCTGCATTCCACATTGTGTCAACTTTTAAAACTATAAACCCAGGCTATATAACGTCTCAAGGTTATCCATATCATAAATCCATGCAGCGCGCTTGATTCAAAATACTTAGATATTGAATTGTAAGGCACATATCGCATAAAAATTATAAAGATAGAACTTTAATGTAACTCCGATAACTCTGACCACATAACATAATTAATTGACATATCCATAAAAGGTGAAGATATATGTATATATATTGTAATAAATAACAGCGATCATCAATGTAATATCTGGAATAACAGATTTAGCGGAAAAGATATTCAATAAAAATATCTAAAGAAAAAAGAAAAAGAAAAAGAAAAAATGTAAGATATTTCATGCCATTCCTTATGCTACTTTCATTTACCATAGAAAAAATACCAATATTCAATCAGGAAATCTATTTCGGATCAAACCAAACCAAATGCAGATAAGTTTCCCAATCTCCAAACCTACATGATATGTCTGACCCATGCCCTTTTCCTTCCTCCAGGGTGCCGGCCAGGGGTCGCGGAAACCGAGTGACCGCGTACCGGAAGAGGAAGTGACGGCGGCGACGGCGACGACGACGACGGCGGCGGTCCATGCCGCGTCGTCGGGGGGCAGCGGCGGGGACGGACGTCGGCACTCACAGCCGGGGGGTACCCCGAAACCAGGCAAACTCATCAAGGACATATCGTTAGAAGGTGAGTAGTAGTTGTACTAGGGCCATCCACGTGCTATATATATGCAGTCGTCCCCCTAAAGACTTTACATGTAGATGACGTCACATCTCCAAAACGGAGCTGGCCGCCATATTGGCATAGACATATATATTGGCAAACAATTTATAGGCATCATCATCCAAAACTGTGAAACAGATATCAATATGTATGCAATACTTACTTACAATTAACTCAATGAACCACAATTTTTGTGACTTAGACTTGATACATTTTGGATTTATTATTGACCCCATATCATGTAAACTATAAAGTCTATAGAAGTTTGGCCATACTGTGCCCCATGGCCACTGACGATTCAGGATTTACAAAATAATCACCAATGATAATGAAAGCAAAGCAGTAGTTGAATAAAGGGCCATACCCACTAAGCGACTTTGGACCCCGGCGATCGTATCGGCCGTCAGTATGCTATATTGAAATGAACGTGTTTGATAAAAATCGCCAGGCGTATCGTCCTGCGATTTTCCAGACATTTAGATCAAACATGCATATTATATTATACCATACTGACGGGCGATCAGAGGAAAATACTATTGCTGAGGTCTAAGGTGTCCTAGTGGGTATGGGGCTTTACACTGAGCCACGAAAAAGCCGTCCTGGTAATTTCAGCCTAAGTTCAGATTTTCCCAAAAAATATTTTTTCAAATTAATGAAAGGATTCATGAAAGAGCATGGCGATAACTGATAAGCTTTTATCCGGTCTTTTCCATCACCCCCAACTTTCATCCCTGTACCACACAATTTAAACATTTATAAACCATCTCTTTCTCCCTGTATCTTGTGTAGACATGCGCGAGGCCTTCGATTTGTTTGACCGTGACAAGGATGGCTTCATCCAGGCCTCGGAGCTGGGGGCCGTCATGCGGTCACTCGGTATCTCCTTCCAACCGCAAGACTTACGCAACATGATTCAAAATGCTGATCCACGAGGTAAGCAATAAACTTGAAAATAACCCAACATTTCTTGGTCTGTAGAAGCTGTAGAAGTATCAGTGTTCGTATTTGTGGAAGCTACTGGACGTTCAAACTTTCAAACCGGTTTTGACCTAACAGGGATGGATCCAGGGGGTCCTGACTCCCATCTTCCCTGTTGGTAGGACATAGACTTGACAATGAGAATATAACAATATCTTAGTACTAACTCTATGTGCGAAGTCCCCCCTCTTCCGAAATTGAATTTCGATTCAGGGAACCATGTTTAAAAACTGCATGTATTCATTTTTCGCATATAGGCCTATATGTAATCATGAAAGACGTGATCAAAGCAATAACAAAGTTTTATCACTCAGTGGCTTTTCCAGTTAGTTTATTTGATTGTTAACAATTGATGAGTTGATTTATATTTAGGGTTATCATTAGCTGAATGATAAATCCGCACCAAATAAGCCTCTTTTACTACACTCAGTTTTTATTGTGATCACCTTTTTTTTTTACATAGATGTTGTTGTTACTGCCATTATTATTTACTTTATAAGAATCATCTATTTTAGCTAGAATCTGTGAGATAAATTTGATTCGTTCAATTGATATTGTTTTGTATTCCAACTTCAGTTCAATCAGTGCATTCATACACCTTTTGTGATTTTCTTTCTGTTATTTGCACTTTTCAGGCGTGATTTTCATTGATGGTAATAGTCACTATTATGCCCCTATAGACTATAGACCCTTTTCATAGTGCACATCAGGCAGATTCAAACCCCTTTGGGCAGACTAGTCTAACACTTGACGCATAGGCGAACCTATACATTTCTATTACAATGCAAGAAAGTAAATCCTAAAATTGTGATCCATAGCAATCGACTCTTCGTCAACAATTTTAACAATCTTATTGCTAAATGGCGCATTACATACGCTTTAGATCGTCCGAATTTAAGTATTTCTAAATAGACTGATGTGCATTTTAGGATTGAGTCTGCCTGGTTGATCCCTTTATTCCATACGATTAGTGTAAGAGCTTTTCAAAGAGCAATTCAGGTCAAAGCATATAATTATTTTCAGAGTGAGAAAAGGTTTCTTCAGCAGACTACATTATGGAAATACTTATTTTGATACCATCTTCACTTAACTAATTAGGTCTTTAGCACGCACGACATTATGCAATTGAAAAGATTAGAAAGATTTAATAGATATAACTAGAAAAGGCACAGAAAACTCTTTTTATGACAAATTGATAAATTTCAAGTTATGTACTCGAGAGGCAATGCTTTGACTATGTAATGGTGCTTTGCTTTTGGTTAAGGTTGAACGTATTTTAATCCTTCTTGATGAAATTATTTAGATGCATATCCATGAATGCATATCCACTGAGCGAATATTTCTTACTATTCAGATAACACTCCTCTATTCCTCTATGCGGTATCCTTCGGTTTCTGCGCAAGATAATTATAATAGATATTCTTCCAATAATTGAATGATTCCAAAGTGACATACCAAATCCTCTTTAATAAGAACCAGATAAGATTTTTCTTTACTGTCTTTGCATAAGAATATTCTATTATAGCATGATACCAAGATGATATATTTAGTTTAAGATATGTACATTCAACCAACAATCTGATTTACTATAGCCTAGTCGATTTGATACAGGCTGTCATCTAATCTTTTTTATTTTCGAAGCAAACTAAATTAAAAAATCAGTCGATGAATCTTAAATTCAATCTTAAGTTCGTAAAGTAGAATCAACTGACTACGGTTCTTATTCCTTTTCATGAAAACAATTACGCGAACGGAGAAATTGTTGATCATAACCCTCCCAGGTAGGTGACTTAATCTCATATTTGTTCTACCAACTCCGATATTTACAATGAAATAAAATCACGAATGCAAATTCCTAGACATACTTTCTTGTGTATTTATTATATTCATATCAACAATTAAGCATTGTAGTATTTCAATAATAATTATGTAATCAACCAAGCCATTTGCTTGAAATGAAAAGAACGAAGAATCAATACAATAACTACATTTACTATGAACAATGTCGATGAATTTCCATTTTCTTTTCAGATTCCTATGGGATAAAATCAGCATTTGGAAAACTCAGGACATCAAGAATCACTGGAATATTGGAATAGATTACAATATGAATTCAGTATCTTCGAATTTCCAACAAACAATTGAACCCTGTCAATTGACAGCAATGTGGAATTTTAGTTCCACACTGAATATGACGTCACATCCCCCTCTCTTAATACCATCTTATAAGCCATATGTGGCTTGACGCTGACTCTAACTTCTACTAACACTATCTCCTTTTCTACATGTTGTTCAGTAATATGTCCTTCCATCTGAATAAACTCCCATGAATGCATGGCTTTCTATGGAACTGCATGTAACAAAAGTGTTGGCTAAAACAAGTAAAAATATTTTTAAAATGTGTTTTTCGCCTTAAGTAAAAGGCTTAGAACTATGATACAGTGATCTTTATTTATGGCTATTTTCGAGGTTATGTTATGTGTTTAATTTTACATCTAGAGTAGAAAATGATTTTAACTCTTTCTTTAATTTAGGAAATGGCACAGTCGACTTCAATGAGTTCCTGAAAATGATGTCGCGGTCGCGCTCCCGGCATTCGACAAATGAAGAAGTAAGGAGGAAAACAGAAGAAGAGGAGATGCGACAAGCCTTTAAGGTCTTCGACATCGATGGCAATGGGTAAACATGATTGTCATTAACACTGTTGAGCAAATTATTCACACTCATGATCGATATGATGCAATATAAGTGATGATGATGTGACGGAGTTTAAGTTCCATTCAGCAATTCTCTTCCTCTACATCAAGACCAACTCACATTTTTGCTCTGTACAATGTGCAAACCTATTGGGGTCATATTGATGGCAATGAGAAGTGGTCCAGCTGGTACTTTGGTGATTTTTTAAAAAAAATTTTATTCGTTTATTCCAAAGCTGGACTTTCAGGCAGTAGCCTGATCTTCCAAGTTAGCAGATATAAATACAACATGTAATACCGGCTACTTCATATAATTTTAAATACATCAACATCTTATCATACAGATTTTAAACATTTATAGTACTGCTGACCATTTCGTTTCAAACTAAATTTCAGTTTGAAACTAAAGTTATTACAAACTTAATGATATAAAGTTGTCAAATTATACGTTAGTTAACCTATATAATACTATGATTTAACCACAATCACATATATTGTATATGATGCATTGTTTTGTAAAGTAACGTATTGTAGGACTAAAGTTCAGTCCTATCAGGTATATTGCATTCATAAATTTTGTAGTGTAACGGCTCTATCAAATCGTATCAACTTCATTCTCACATATGTATCATATGTATCATTCTTTCCAATGGACTAATCCTCCCGCCCTTCATAAGATTTAGAAAGACTACTTCCTCGTCAATAATGTCATATAAAAGCTCCCATCAAACTCCCTTACTGCTTTATGAACAATCCTCGGACATCCAACAGTTCACGAATATGTTATTCATGTATTTACCTAAAACAAGAGAGAGAAAAGTGCACAGAAGTTTCGCTGAGTGCAGTCTATTACGCTGTATATTGGACTTTTGAAAATACACTAGTTAGATACTTTGTTCTAAACATTTTTTGTGTTTCAGTTTTATCGATGCTCAGGAGCTGCGGTTGACAATGCAGAACTTGGGGGAGAAGTTGTCCGATGACGACGTCAAGGCAATGATCCGAGAGGCCGACATGAACGGCGACGGCCAGATAGACTATGAAGGTAGGCTTTAACTTGTATGATAAACCATTTGATCAACAGAATGATAAACCGTGTATATCAAATGATAAACCACTTTGTTTAACAGAATTATGAGGAGAATAACTTTTCTGGGCCACTGGGTACCATGCAGCAGTAGGTTATCAGTGTAGCACACCAGGAACTTTCATGGTTGCTGGTGCTCAGTGTGTACACCAATAGCCTAAGGCTGGTACCCAGTGGCCCAGAAAAAAACGTTCTCGTCCTAATTATAAAAAGGTGTTGTCGTGAGTGATTTAACCAAACAACTTTTTTTCTCTCGTAATGTTGTACATATATGTATAGCCTGCTTCTTACATATAATATTATGTAGATGTGTTATATTCATAATGTTCTTAAACAATGTGTTCATAAATCAGATTTCGAACAGCTGTGATCAACTTTATGGTGTTCACAGAAATTTTGATTTATGAGCAAGTAAACCAGTCTGTATTTCTCTATGTGATATATCTGGTTATAACAACGATTAGATTATGATCTCAATTGTATGTAAATGATAGGAGTAGTCAGTCATGCATGTTTATCATTCTAAACATCTTATCTTTCGTGAAGCAGACATTGATATAAGCCTAAACAGACACCACAATATTTAGATTTTTTAAAGAAAGTTATTAATATTTGTTAATGTCATATTTTTGCTAAGGCGAATCAACCATCAATCAATGGTTCATGATTAGTGTCTGTATGCCTAGTAACTAAGTCTCTTACAGAAAGGAGTGACATAACTTCAAAATGGATTTTAATTAGTTATGCAATTTGTACGAGACAGCATCACTAATCATGGAAACACTTATCATAAGACACTGATTAGTAACGATTCACCAAATCAGTTACATGCAGAAATCAGGATGTCAGCTTTCCGTTATATGTTGCATGACGTCAGCATTGTCAGTATTATGATCCGTCAGTATTATTCCACATCTATTCATCTAAATTATTGAGCCTTCAACTGTCCATACTATCCTGTGTACCATATGTAAAAGTAGCCCAGCCATACATTAAATTCCTGGCCTTTAAAACATCAGGGTGTCTTTTCAGAAAGGTACGAAACGATGATCTGCAATGCAGTGTCCACAATTGAAAAATTTAGAAATTTTGAATAGCATTGTCTTCAATTTGAATATCGTTATGGCCATCGCACTTGAAATAGTTGGTGTCTGTGTAATCGCAATAACACTGTAGGCCTATTTGCTTACTTTCTCAATGTAGATACTGATATAATATCAATACATGAATTATGTTAGTTAGCAAATCATTAATCCAAATTGCTGATGCATGGCGGTCTCAAATTCATATTTCTTGTAAAACACATGACTAGTTAGCTTCATGAGGTTTGATTTGCTTATGAAAGAAAAGCCGACATGGTTTTGCACATACATGTAGACACAAAAGATATAGCAAATTTCATCGAATAATGATAAATGGTATATTAATAGGTTTAAACAACTTCTAAATGCACTTCCGGCTATAGCAATTTATCTAGTCATATGAGGAACTAAACAGAAATCTCTCCTCCAAATTCCGTAATACAAAAACCCATGGCCACTTGCGTTTGGCTGAACCTCAGAATCAGAGCAGTTTTAACATCATTGAAAAACACTAAAAAATGATTGTGATCTATTTACGTTTCCCCCATAAATATCTGTGCTTGCTGTCCCATCTTGCCCAACAGGCAACCTATGTTATCAGTGAGACAACTATCATAGCATATAACAAGGCAACCTTGTAACATTTTCAGAATTTATCAAGATGATGTACGGGAAGTAAAAACGTCTGGTACGCAATCACAAATCCTGTGTCGCAACGTTAAGCGTAGCTTGAAAAGCTTAAAGCTCCCACCGTGAAAACCTAGCTACGTCTCCCAACCCAAAATACATGGAAAGACCTTTTTGTTGCAATTTTTTAGATTTATTCCAACCAAAGAAATATAGACGTAATAGGAAAGAGTAATTAGGGATAAGATTTGGTTCATATTTGGGTTTCTGAATTATATCAGTATGTAATTAATATTTCAGGCAGTATTAGTGTTAATGTATTTGAGATATTATGGTCGTTGCCATCATGTATTTGGGTCTGGGAGCTCTGGCTAGGTTGTTCATTTACCTCAATTGGTTTTTGCGCAAGGAATCGAAGGTTTCCCAAGTCAGGCTATAGAATCTTGGAATGAAATTGTTATACCTGCATACAGCATGTTCTGTATTCATAACAAACATTCTTCCATGTTCATAACAAATATGCACTCGAAATATACCCACTTTCTTTCTAAAATAAACTCTTGAAATGTGTTTACTGAGTCTCAAAACCTTAGATTACATAGTAAGAGCCCCATAATCTTACCCTTTATATTTCAGTAATACGTAAGAACAGTAGAGGCGTTTTCAACTTTAATTAAACACAAACCGACAGGGGCCTCTTTTTTTTTTACTTATCTTTTAAATATCCTTCATTTTGTAATGTCTTCGACTTAATGGAAACCTTCGATTATCCCTTACGAAGCCAAAAAACAGGATTTCCCTGGTGGATAATATTAGCATAATTTTCTGCTGTAGCACTGATCCTTGCCAACGAGATATATTTGAATTAGCCATATTCAGTTAGCATCAATTCATATATAGAGCTATTCCTTCGAAGATAGAATAACTAAGAAAAATATGCTTATAATTATCATTGGGAAACTAAACTAAATTTGTGTAAAGGTGCAAAAGCATTAGATATACCTCGTTGGACTCTGGAAGGTCAAAGTCAGGGTTTACTAGTTGGCCAAAGGCAAAGTATCATCACTCTATCTTCTCACTCTCCATTGGGATATTCAAACTACTTCTGCTAACAAAATAACACTTTATTCTAACTTTCATCATAATGCAGTTTTGAAATTATGACTTTAAATTAGTCAATCAATGATAGATATTGTAACTACAATTTTCAATAGAAAAAGATTTTTAGTTCTACCAAGTTGACCTTCTCATAGGTCAATAAGGTTTAATTCAAAATATTTTCTTTTGTTTTATTATTTTGAAAGAACCTTACATTATTCTCCAACTTAATAGGAGTAACAACAACTACCATTTTGAGACTAAAATTCTGATTTGAATGAGTTTTTGGTTTTTTAACTCATATGACATGGGTGTTGACTCAAATTGTGATGGCATACTTGTTCTAGAGATTCAGATAAAGTCTCATGGGCCAGTAGAAGTTGTGGTACAAGCCAGTGTGTTGTTGCATGAAAAAGTGACGTCAATAGAACTTAGTCTAAAGTCCCAAACCAAGCTTCCAGATGGAATTCAACCCTTCACCACCAAAACAGCAGAAGGATGCTCCCAGTACAGTAGTGCTAAGAATTAAAGAGAAGATTCCTTAGATTTATCAGACCTATATGCCACCAAATGGAGTCCCTTCCCCTCCCAATTCTTTACAATTATTTCAGGTCCTCATTCCTTTCCAGAGCGGATGGAATTTGTAGCAAAGTAGATCATTTTGGCACTCAATAGAAATCCTGCACCCTAGTTACAATAATTATGGATTAACTAATCTTAGCATGAAGGCTTCAGCTGATAATCTAATGCACTAACTTTTTTATTTGAATTTTAAATACAGGTGACTAACCTAACTAAATTAAAGGCTATTTATCAAACATATTTACAATTATTTTCCATCAAGCATGTTGTATCAGGTCATGATAACCACAAAATCTTGTGTGCTTATAAAAGACTTAAAATCTATGCTCTTTCTATTTCCTGTGCTTTGTAAATTTTACTAATGCATATTTTTGATTTTTCAAATCTCTTACCTATGCTTTCAAAATAATTCTTTCTGATACAAATTGATGGAAAGTATTCACTGACTTGATTGCATTTAGTGTGTTTCGTGACAATATAGATCAATATTTCATTATTCAATCAAACAGTTAATTTGATTATAGAATAACACGCTCTAGTATAACATTCTACATTTGATTCATAATGTATGTCTGAACCATAGGGACTAGAATAACCAATAGAACTCATATCAAGCTTGAGCTTTTAGATATAGTAAAAATCACATATGACATGGCCAAGTTATATCATATTTATTTGTCTTACTAATCTTTTTATATTCTTTTTACTTTATAAAAGCAATTTTTCATGTTATTTTCCTTGACCTTGACCTTTAATTTTTATTCCAAACAGAGTTCATACGAATGATGTTTGCAAACAGCAGGAAGTGACGTCATACATCCGGCACCCCAACATTTCCCTAGTAAGGCCCACTCTGATTGGCTGTAACCAGTCACGTGAGTGCGTCCATCCGATCTCATCTGTTCCCCCCTTGGGGCTGGTCTCCTAGAACGACGAATGTCTGGACCTCACAGCTACAGCAAGCTCAGGAGGATGCGATGCAAGAGATAGTATATCAAGGAGGAACAAGAAGAAACGTATTAGAAGGAACCCAAACCTATCCCTGACATACTGACCCACCAAAACTTTCCATTCTTGCTTAGAAAGGGTTTCTGAATTGACCTGCCTTCATCTTAGACTGCGATGAACTTACGAAAGCATGTTTTGTATCGTACACGCGAATTCGCGAAACGTGCTCGCTCAAACCAACACTATGATGTAGGATATCAGCGACATGATGATACTTCGAGGCAGTGAGTCGATAAACCCATGGTGCTTTTGTTGACTTATCCTTCATCCATTCGACATTGTTATCAAGGTGACTAGGAGCTAGGCCCTGTCAGGAGGCCAGGCCCTTGATTTAGTTTTTTTGGACTTCCACAGGCAATGACCATCCTTCAAGAAAGCCTTCCCCCCACCTTTCACAGACTCTTAAAAGTGTTCATCCAATCCTCCATTGTAATGTGACCAAGGTTGTGACATTCAAATGGAAACTGAAGGATATGTTGAGGTTCTTGAATGATTCTAAGAAATTGAAAGATAAAATTGTGCTCAGACTTTTCCAGTGGCCCTGAGGCTCTGGAGAAACTATCGTGAAAAATAGCAGAATGATATAAGTATTTTCATGATTTTGTTCCATGTTGGAACTTCGTCTCAGAAAGGGAGTCGAGACTGTAGGATATATGCCTAATATACAATGCATAGACTGTTACAAGTATCTTAATTATTAATAATAGTGTAATGCACAGACTTCTTCATTCTTTCTACATGGTTACTGATCAAGAACTTATACATGTTTGTTACCTGCACAGATCCTTCGGGATTGTATTCGATCGCCTGGTGTAGGGGTCGTTCGACTTCTCTTTTACAGTATCCTGTGTGTAAATATGTACGTATACGTATACATCAGAATCATGGGCATACGCCTTTACTTTAAACTTTGATTCTTAAATACTGTGTGTACAGCGACTTTTATAGGTCTTTGATATCAGTGTATTACTATTAGCATCCAGGTGTAACTAAAATATTGTTCAATGTTTTGCGTATTGAGAGAGCATACTAGGTTTTAGGTGGGAGATACCAATGTAAATAGGTTAGCGGGTGCGTCCGACCGATACAAGCTCTGATGGGCCACGACTATACGGATAGAGAAAACTATGGCAGTTGTTACCACGTTGGTGCCTAGACGTACAGGTTTTGAACCAATATAATATTGCAAGAGTAATTCCTTTAAAGAACATTGCTACTCTCTGTTAATAACAGTGATTGTTTATTGTCTTCAACACTGGTTTACACTCATTGATAAAGCAAGGATCCCTACACTGTATGCCCAACCCAAAAAAATCGCCACATGTACACTTACCTTCTACATACTACAAGTCAAAGGTGACTTCTGGGGTTCATGACCTTTTTGTTATGTCACATGGTCTTTCCCTTGCCTGTTTCCAAGGGTCAGTGGAAATGAAAGAACACATTTTACAGTATTGACAACAAAATGCAACATTTGAAATTTTCCCATCAAGCTTATGGAGGGCCAAAGTGATTGACTTTTCAAAATATTTTTGTTGTTAGTAGTGAAATCTGTTTGATTTTTTTTATCCTATACTGACCTTTTGGAAATGGGCCCCTTGTTGTTACTCACCTTTCTGATGCACGCTGTGACCTAATTAAGGAACCCACTACTCACTCACACATACTTTTTTCAGAAGATGTGATACATGTATCTGTGATTTCATGCAATGTACCTACATTATAACATACAAGCAGAAATATTCTGTGGCAACTTTTTCTCTTGTGGCACGGGCCTCGTCAACTCTTTATCCAGGTCCTAGAAGGTGTCTCAAGGTTTGTTTACCTCTTGTATATTTCAAAACTCCCTCTAGTGGGTGAAACTCCATATCATTCCCTTTTGACTGTGACCCTTACAGCCCAATTTTCACCAACCAAAAATATCATTTTCCTGCTCTCAGTCTCTCGATCCCCAAACTATATTTCAGTTCGATCGATACCTTTTCTTTGTGCCGGGTGTTTGTATGTCACTCTGTGAAGCAACATGCTGTACATAGTCTGAAAAGTGTGTGTATAGACCTCAACCCCCCAAAACATATTATATGTAGCAGTGTACTGTGAAGATCATGTGCTTCAACTCTTGCTAGGACAGCTGGGTGGAACTTTTTTCTTTGGTGGATGTATACTCAATTCACATATAATATCCACCATTTTTCGTTCAGTCTTGATGTGTAGTTCCTAGGCAATGTTTACTCTGGCCTTCCACATTTTGATGTAAAGTGTTACAGAAACCGTTCTTATGGCTTAGAATAACAAATTCTGTCATTTTTGCCAAGACTGGGGAAAGTTTGTCTTGCTCAGTGATCTCAAAAGATGTATCACATAGCTCAGAGAACTTGCAGAAGAATTAGGTGGTACAGTTAGTTGTATAACTTATAATAGTGAAATAAATGAATTATTAGATACTTATATGGCATGTATATGCCAAAGCCTTCTGACATGACCAAGGGATCTATGAAATTATAGTGATCTTAGAAACATTCTTTTTGAATGTTGGTAAAAGTGAATCTAGCAGACAAGTATAGTG
Source organism: Lepidonotus clava (assembly GCA_936440205.1). Lineage (NCBI taxonomy): Eukaryota > Metazoa > Annelida > Polychaeta > Phyllodocida > Polynoidae > Lepidonotus > Lepidonotus clava. Next base: position 17,676,379 of record OW387138.1, read on the forward strand.
TATATTATCTGATAGAGGCAAACTTTCCCCCATTGGGTATGTTTTTTGAGCAGCACTTGTTGGTCGTTGTCTCGTTTACCCATGTGGTAATAGCAAAATGCTAAAGTTTGTTGTGGAAATAGTCCTGTTAGACCTATTACCTGTCTACATGTCATTTCATCTATGCTACACTAAGACAAAAACAAACTTATTCCACGAAGAGTGTTTCTACAGTTTATGCAACACAAACAGAAGGAATAGACTGACTTCTTAGTCCTGTATCCACTATACTGAATGGACCCATTTCTTCACGTTGTGACTGCTACTATAGACAACGTGGGCCACATGATGCAAAGTAACAAACTTTTATGGTTGGTTTCAATTTTTGAAGAGCAATGGAGAAAGGATTTTTGAACTTCCTCTTGTCAGTCAGAAGCTTATGTCTTCCCGTTGTTCGTTTGGCATTTTTCCAATCAACCTAGTTTTGACTGCATTCGACATGGTGATAGAGAACATGTCAATGCAAATTTAGGGAAAGAACCCACACACAAAGAAGAACAACTTATGTCATTCATGCATGTGAAATATAGTCAGAAGCCTGTGGTATTGATATCATCAATATGGTGCAGTGAGTCACTCTTATGTCATCAAGTGTCGTTGTCCTGGAACTATTTATTGGAGGTTTAATGTTTGTAGATCTACGAGCTTCTCTATGAGATTCTTTTGTGAGCTGCTCTTCCCTACTGAAGCGCCTCCCAGTGGCTTGAAGTGGTACTAAAGTAGCATCAGCACTGCCCCCTATTGGGATGTTTTACTATTGGTGGAGTAGAACCAGCAACATTTCCAACCCCATGTGGAAACTGTGCTTTGAATGCAGACACTTTCTGGTGATGCAGGATCCTGAGGAATTGTAGCACAACTTGAACTAGATCATTATTGTGTTCTATGCTATGTTCTGCTCAGCTGGTAATCAATTATGGCAACCAGTACTGATAACGCTATCTGATCTACATTGCCATGTTCGAGTCAGCATTCTCTGCACAAAACCCAGGTCTACTGTTTGATAATATGAATTTTTCCTTTAAAACAATGGCAAGTGTTTTTGGCACCAATTCCGCACTTGATAGTTAGTTTTACGTGAACGCACCACCCATGATGGCCAGTCTAGTCAGGTCTCTAGGAGATATAAACCATAGCCCTCCACATATCTGCAGTACAATGTTATCTGTCATTACTTCTTTGTTCATCATTTTGGTATACTGTCACGTCGTCAAGAGTCCTGTGGACTGCATAATGTAAAGTCTGGCCTTTAAGGAAGGTTTCCACTGGATGACAAACATGAAAAAGTTAGTCGGCCACCGATTAAAAGTTAATCGTCAGGGCAGGCGCCAGGGTGGGAGACAACAAGTCCACTTTTTGGAGGTTATTCACAAGAGTACCACCCGAAATATCAAACATGTCTGATTTAAATGGGCTAATGACAGAGTTTAATTGCCCGATTAGAAATGTATCCACCTGATTGCAAACTTCTACCTTTGTCGGCCAACCGATTAACTTTTTTTTCATATTTGTCGTCCTTTGGAAACTAGCCTATACCCTAGTGAAAACAACCTACACCTTTCAGCTGTAAATAGCAGGCTTACGGATCGTGTAAATTTGTAAAGCACACAACAGCACCTTTTTAGTCAGAGATCCCCAATGGGTGATCCCAGCTTTTTCTTTCAAGTTTGATTTGGAGTTTGGATTTGGGTAGATTTGTCCAGGTGGTAAAGTAACCCACTGCCAGAATTAGATTCCCCACTTCTAGTTTTAGGAGGTGATGTCATAGGAGGATCCAGGGGGTTGGGCGGAGATCCAGGGGGTTATAAGACCTCCACCCCAATTTAGTGGGGACTTAAACTACCTGAAGACGGGGGAACGCTGCGCCAACGCGCATTGAATGCACATTTTAGTACTTAGCCTAAATCCTCCGCCCCCCTTTTTTCGAAATCCTGGATCCGCCCTTGAAGGAACCTCATCTAGGAGGTTTTGTTTATCCGCTTGTAATAACGTTTGATGGATCCTATTTACGTTTCACTCGCCAGCCAATCATAAGGCTGCATCAGTATCACGTGATAAGTGGTGTCTCAAAAAAAAATTCTTTATGCAAATTATAATGGTGGGAGGTCACGAACGGACCAATCAGAGTCCTTCTGTAGATTTGTCTCACGCAGCAATGTTATAGAGTTGTTCCATCACACTAAGGATAGGGCCAGGAACTATTAAAGGCTGCTTAATAATTAAAGGTTGTGTAAAGGACACTATTGAAAGGTTCCTGAGGTCCCTATACTATAAACAACTGGTGCAACTGTTAACATCGCAACCAACGGCTCTACCTCTGGCCGAACAAAAGTCTCATAACTGTTAACAGATAAACTCTAGTACATAGAATTTTAGGTATTTAATAACTGTTAACCTAAGTCAGTGCCCACATCTAAAAGTTCTTTTCTTCCTTGTTATTCGATTGATTTACCGACAAAGTAATGCACTACACCGCAATTCAATCAAAATGCAAATACTATGGTATAGATATGATATATGTATGACTATTTCAAAATGTTCTGCTACTAATGAAGATTTACTGAATTTAGTCCCTTACAATTATCCAGTGATGGTACAAAGTTACGTAGATACGATTTTCATTTCCATTTTGATTATTTTCATTGGTATCGTACCTGTGTGCCAAAATTATCATTATAAAAAGACGGTTAACTCGAAGTGCCATCTTCACACGCCAAATGACGTTAATTAAGAGTAGAGAAACAATAAACAGACAAATTAATCGAGAGAAAAAAAGACGAAGGTAAAATCATTACCAAACACATAACGGCAGCAAAGCCCATGGTAACTATAGTGATTTGTAACTTACATGGTTTAGAGTCCTAACTGGTTATCCTTTAGTTAAGAAAATGGTCGTTTCTGCTATATGTAGAGTGATAGAATCTGAACTACTTGGAAGGAATTGGGTTTCTGAATTCACCTTCCAAAACTCCTGATTCGTCGTTAACTCTCAAATGCTCCCAACTACGGCTCACTACTGATAAGTCTACGAAAGAAAAGTTGAAAAATCAGATCCGAATTGAAATATTGTAATGGCAAAATAAGTGGTATCATTGTAAAATTACCTAATCAACTGAAATCTGAAAATCAGTTACATATTACAAGTTCTTCATTATCAACCAAACCGAGTTAGTTTAATCAAAGGATTTGCATTGATTGAACGAGATCATTTTCTTCGGTGTCTGTAAATAATCAATCATCTGTTGATTAACAGTCAATTTCAATATTTTATTGTTGATGTAGCTAACTGGTTTCAACTGATATCAACTCTAATCCTTGCTTTCTTTTTCTGAGATTCCAACTTGAGGAAACCTGGCTTGTTGACCAGGTGTGACTGTATTTTAACTAGGCCTCCCGAGGCTGAACTCTTATTGATGTATACATTAAGTCACCGGTAAATTCATAGCAATACAGTCGTACTGATTATAGAAATTCATGTTTTTTTTCCTTTTTTGTATTTGTTGATATTAAAATAAAACGATATAAATGCATCCTGGTTTTATTGAGAATCATTACAAACAATAATAGTGTGCACTTTATCTTAGATTTGAAACATTTTCGTCAATATATATATAGACATTATGCAGACAGGGTCACGTGACCAGATTTTTGTGATAACCATAGGGTCACCACACTCACGTGGCTATGACACATACATAGAATTTAAAGGAAATAATTATTTATTAATATATCATAAGTTTTCTTTTGATAAAATAGACAGAAATCTATAACATAGATGCTTATGATTTGTGAATAATGATGCATTTAAAGTGATCACCAATATGGCGCCCATCCAAATCTGCGAGGTGTGACGTCATGTGCACAACGTTTATAGCTGAAAGTGATTGCTTTGAAACCCAGGAGTGACGGCCATAACAATTGAGAAATTGTTATCGTCACCGTAACCTTCATGATAGTCCAAAATATATATAGATAATGTCATAATCTTAAAGACTTATTCTTTTTTCACAAAGCGTGATACATGAAATTCAGGGCATCTGCTCGAGGTAGATACCTATATGCTAAGCGACATTTGATTCGATAAAACATTATGCAATTGTCAATTATTTAAAAAGATTGTTTCGAAATTTATATATTATGGTGGTCATTTTCCAGATATTTCTAAACATAACGTACGTTTTCAGACACTAATTTTGCTACACAATAGTCTTTAGTCGCCTTAGCCCTCAAAGACAAAATCAGAAAGTTTGATTCTGCTTGGTTGAGGAGAGGCTAGAACTGTTCCTTTCTTCTCAACAGAATATAATACTGTGTAGCAGCAACTAAGTTATTGATGCATCTGTGATTTAATCAAGTGCACCTAATAGATTAGGTCTACTAGTTATACTCTTCATACACTGGATACCACTTTTTAAACACTAGGTGTAACTACTGAAATGTTCCCATGTCTAAATCTAGGTATGTGTAAATTAATATCAAGAAACTGTGTTTTAACATATTGATATGATTATTATTTTAAAGCTCAGCTAAACTTTTAATGGAATGGAGGGATTTGACACAATATGCTAGAGAAAAGTAATGCATCCAAATAAGCCCACACCACATTGTATATGTCTGGGGCTGGACAAGGGCTGGACAAAAAACATCATATAAGCCGGCACAGTTTCTATGAGCTAGTTCATTTGAATAGGCAAGACTTATGTTATTCTATATCACCATGTACTGCTAAAACATCATGCATTCAGAAAGTTGATCAATTGACAAATTTACTGGAATGGCAGCCCATCAAAATGCAGTATTTCTAGGCAAAAGAGGGTGGGGCATTGTGGGTTGGGTTGAGAGACTTTAACGTTGGTTTCATTGGGGAAATCATGGTTTTATTTGGCTGCATTTCACAACTTCTAGGAATTATTTGTCAACCAAATTGTCACGATTCATTTGTTTTATGCTGCTGTCTCTGGGAAATAAATGAGGAAGGAATTGTGACAATATTTCACGGTTGAGTTAAATTTTGATACAAACTTGGAGGGGCTTAATAAATGGACGTATAAGTTAAAAGGTATTTCGTAATTGATATGTACTATTAGAGCATCTATCAACTGGAATCATAAAGACATTGTAACCTGTGATGTCATAGGCGTGCAACTGGAAGATGCTGATGCAAAGGTAAATGGTAGACAAAGGTTGAGACCATCCACAAACCCTAAGCAATGGGGACAGGAATTTGTGGCATGTTTAGATACTTGAAGGACCCTTTAGGACTGATTTGTTTTGACATAAGTTGAAGGCATATGGAACAAAGTATGGTGAAATAGAGTATAACAAGGGAAACAATGTATCCATCTCATCTAAGACTGTCAACAAGAATGACTGACCATTGTTTTACGTTCCGAGATAACATTCTAATGAAAACAGGATCTGAGTATATATACATGTTTTCAGATTTCATCGATGTTGACATGTTACATTTGTAATGTGCTACTAAATAAACTTATCAATGTACAAAAGATAACCGGATGTTTACCTTATAGACATCCCATATCATTTTATGATAAACTAAATCAATTATTTCAAAATCCTTTTTAGTGGAGAAATTCATAAACAAACTCTAATGTAAATCTGTTTTGGTAGTACAAAATCTTTAGCCTACTTTTCAGTAAGTTTAATTATAAACGTTAGGCCTGTTAGCAGGGAAACTAGATAAGATATTCCAATATAATAGCTTCTACTAACAGAAGTCTTTGATTCCCATTGAAGTAAACCTAGATCATAAACTTGTAGAGTAGATATGTAAGATGGTCCCGAGGCTACTTTGTGATTTATGAGTCGATTTGTCTTTCAAAAGGTAACATTATGTGTTGTTCCTCTTAGCAAGTTATCTTCAGAAGTGGTCAAACTATTAATAAACCTGGAATGGATTCAGAATACTGCAGTGGCTCGTGACACCATAGACAAACATAGTATATTATGGATCAGCATGTAAGAAGCTATCGTAACGATAGAAGTCGGAATATCTCCCGACATAACATATATATCCTTGCCAAGATAACCTACCTATGGTATTCATTCTCAGATTGCACCACTAATGTGAATTGAGTCATGGAAACGTCCAGGAAAACAAAACATACAATCTTTATAATTATTAGGATATTTAATTGAGTCTAGAGTCTAGCCTTACTATGCTTAGACCAGTATGTCCGTTTCTTTTTCTTCTGAATGGGTAGAGTTCCCATTTACCTTCACTGCTTACATGTTTAGATCTATGTAGCTGACCAAAGTGAAACACCTGTATAGTTAACGTTGTGTACCACTTACAATATAATCCCAACACAATTGTCCTTTTAGATAAGGCATATGACCACTCTTATCTCTATGTATGTATCCTGGTATCTTTCCAGGAGGACTTCGAGGCCCCTACTATCAGGAGACTCTTGATTTCTGCCGTACCCATCGGTGAAGCTAGGAGTCAACCAATCAGGTGTGTAGAACATATCAGATAGAGGTATATGTCTGATAGACTACAGGATTAACACATAATGAGACTCAGTTACCAGCCTACCTTTAGTACACCTAGTTGGCTAGCTATTGAAGGGGCACAGCATAATATTCTATGCTTCTGCATAGGCCTATATATTGTAAATATAGTAAACTTATTGTATACACATACACACCAGAACTCATGGAGTAAAATGAGCCTTTTCGGGTCATAGTACAGCTGGATATTCTTCTGCTAAGGATTATATACATATATTATAGAGGACAGTAACTAAATCCACAAGATGATCCTACCGGAGCACGTGTGGATGGTGGTGGTAGGGTTTATCATTGGTTTCGTCCTAGCCATAGGGATAGGAGCCAATGATGTGGCCAACGCCTTTGGAACCTCTGTGGGAGCCAAGGTACTCACCCTAAGACAGGCCTGTATACTGGGAACTGTATTCGAGACCCTTGGAGCAGTATTATTAGGTGAGTAATTATTTAAAATGGTATATTTCATATCTTCACGCATGCACATACCCTGGGTGCCAACCAAAAAACAGTCACGATATTTCATCCCCATGATACATTTAAATACCGACGATTACTAGATTTGTGATCGTGGGATATTAATGACTCGTGAAATTTCATGGATTTTTCTTTTGTTTTTTTTTCTAATCTAACTTTCTAATCCCAAATTGTTCTAATGTCCTTCAAACATCCATTAGAAAGCATTATATCTGAATTCAGATACATTTTGAATGAATTTAATAAGATTTATCACATCAAAAATTTATCGTAGATGTTTTCTGGGCAGAATTGTTGTATTGTGGGCCCTAAAACACCCCCCGCAATAAATGTCCTTGTATCGTGGAAGTTTTTTGGTTGGAGCCCATGGTCTCCAGACTATGACAACATAGCAGGGATCAAAGTTGATGACAATAATTACAATAGTGGTAATAGATATAAGTGACAATAATAAAGTAGATGAACACAGTTTCTAAACACGTCAGGACCCATATCTTCGTGACTGGTTTTAGGGATTAGGCTAATCAGGTGAAATTGGATTAGTGGCTTATGATGCCTGGTTCTGCCTGTCACCAAAAGAAGTAATGAAATTTGAAAATAACCATGAAAGGGGATTGTTATGTATAGTTACTTTGTTAGGTAAACAGAGTTAATATGAATGAGAGACTAATTAAATTTCACCCGATGAGCCTAATCACTGAAATCAGTTATGAAGATATTTGCCCAGGTCGATTAACAGTTCTAACAGGTCATATCCGTTTTATATTACAAACTTTTTAACTATATTCTTTAACTCATTTTTGTAGTTGATTTCTGAATGATAATGCCTGTATTCCACACGCAATTTGGATGCTGGTGAATTTGTATTTATGTGATGTTTGAAAAAGAATTGTGAGACCTTTCTAGTGCCAAATGTTTAACATGTCTTTGTTTAACTTTAATTCTGAATGGCTGTTTTCCAAGATGGCAGAAAGTCGGCATGTGGAATATGTATAAGGGTGTTTCACCAACTATAGGTGGCATAATTGTTATTTCAGATATCATAATCTATTTGAAATATAATCTATTTGTGGGTTGTTGGTAATGTAAATTGTATATAACTCTAATTATATCGGTTGAATAATAATAAGGGAAGCGTTACCACATATTTCCTGACATGACAAATCGTGTAAGAGTTTTATAATACATGCATAGAGCAAATCATTGATTTTAGAGGAAGTCTAAAGCCTTCAAATGATGATGGCGTCAAATAGAAGCAGAGTTAATGTGGTTATTTTATCATGACAATGGCAAACACAACCTATCCATAAAAAATGTATGTAAACATGTGGTGTTTTCAAAAAGATCTACAAAAAGATGACTAGGGTGTGGAACATAAACAGTGTTAGTGTGTTATCATTGTTGTTCTAATTAGGATAGCTGAGGCTGTACTCTCATTTTGGAGCGTTTGTCACTTGATCTATAGTTACCATAGAAACCAGGTCATTTGGTTAGCATCCTAATTATCATGTTAGAAATATTAACGGTGATTGCCTGTTTCACAGGAAAACTAATAACATCTCATTTCAGCAACATTAGGGTAATATACTCCAGCTATTACTGTTCAAGTACCTATAATAAAAATAGACGGAATGTTTATATACAAGCGTCATCCGTAATTATGTAATATGACTTATTATGTTAATATGACCTACATTTCTTTTGTGATGCACAGCTAGAAATTATAAACCTTGTGCAGACGTGACCATATTTTGTTGATTACCACGTGGTGATCAAGAGCACATGGTCATGGAATAAATCAAAATCTATGAATTCTAAATGATGATCATAGTTTAGTATTATTCACGAGACCTTTTCAAGGCAAAGTACCAGAACAATAAACGACGAATGCTTCAGAAAGGTAAATAATAATGGTTTGAAACTGATCACCAATATGACGACCAGGCCATAATGGTCAGTGGTGACATCACCTGCACAATGTCTTCCATTGCATATATATATATCATTGATTCAAAAACTCGACCTGTTTTCCTTATAGTCAATCCATTGTTCATTATGAACATTGAGATAGTTAGTTTGACTGTTGGTATAGATTATTAATTTCGCCATCTTAAAAGAAACAGGTCTGTGGAATTACTAGTGCGTTTGCTTACTATGACCAAAGATGGCATAGCAAGCAAAGATTATTGTTTTGTGATGTTTGGCCATGAAAGTACAAACAGCGGCACCCCCTATGAGAGTCTGTGCACACCGTTATGACACAACATCTATTTTGTCGTTTTCGTGACGTCATCCATAAACAAGGAGGAGGGGACGTCACCAAGATGGGAAAAAAGACATCGCGTTATAGCGGGTTGCACGGACATTCATAGAGGGCACCACTACAGTCAAATCACGGAAATTACATAGGTGATGGACGGGAGTTACATATCTTGGTGTAGCTATAATATTTTTGGCATGACCCGTTACCAATTTACTGATAATATGAAGTACCTAATACTTAGAGCTATGTACAGCTGAAGAGGATTGTTCCGTATATTATCTTCAATGCTGACATTGTCCTATAATTATCTCTAGAGTAGTAGAGAGGAATGTAGACACACAGCTGGGATAGTAACTGATGAGATCTACGTTTTTCAAAAATGAAAAAAAAAACTAAAAAGAAGTTATTTGCTAGTCCCATATTCAGTGCTTTCTCAATACTAAAGGAAATACCTTATTGTTAAGCAGCAGGCACAACCGCATTATAATATTAATGGTGTAATGTATAAATAATTATTATAGTTAGATTACATTCATGTATCGCCTATGATAAACTAAGCCTATGTGTATGTGATGCACCAAAATGTAAATCGTAAAACACGTTTTAATTTTGATATGTCGACCTAGAATTGACTAGGTATCATCGAAATGCCGATTAGATTAGTTGTTCAATGAGTGACAGTACAGCAAATCTCTGGCTGAACTTCTGACATTACTAACTACATATTGATTGACATTTCGATGAATGGACCTTATTTACAATCCCTGGGTACAGGACTTCAACAATAAATACCAGTAGAAACAACATGTTGACTGATAACATGAGGTTGTAAATTAAACACATTAAAAATATAATGTTGATTCATCTGTTATTCTTAGTTGGTCCCATTGAATAGTGTTATTGTGTAGTAATTATTGGTGTAAATACACACAGTGATCGAGAACTTAGGTCACAAAGGTAAAGTTCAAGTGCATGTATAGTCGGATAGATCTATCAAACACTGGAGTTGTTTACTTTAAGTTATCTGAGAGCCTAAATACCGATTAGATTATGTACAGGAGGAGCTATATTTGAATCACAGCCTTGTCAAATTGCTACTTAAACTTAACTATGACTTTGACCCTAAAAACCTTAATCGGAATCGATTCCAGAACCGGACAAGTGCTGATAGTTTAGAAAATAAATGCAGAATGCTTATTCTGAGGCTAAAGTATGAAGGATATGATACCCTTTACACACTGTTTTAAAATGCGCATTATGCTAGTTCCGGGGGGGCTACCAAGAAAAAGTTACGAAAAATAGCGTCCACGAAAAGTTATAAAACCCACGATAGCTATATTTTCTATCGTGGGATTTTAGAGAAAAAAAATTTCGTGGCTTTTTTTCCCCATTTTTTTTCAAAATTATACAATCTCAAAGTGTCCCATTGTATTCCAAACGCACATTACAAAGTATTTTAGTTGAATACATATACTATAAATGACTTTAGTGTGCTTTTTCACGAAATTTTGATGTCCACGAAATTTTCGTACATTTTTTCTGGGGGAAGAATGTCTATCGTGGCCACGAAAAATGAAAAAAACAACTCCACAAAATTTCGTAGCTTTTTCTTGGTTGCCCCCCCAGAACTTTAAATATAGTATAAGTTATTTGAATGCATATTTTAAAGTAAGACTTGAAAGGGTATGAGTGTCATATATGATTGTGATTGTTTCGTTTTGTGATAGAAAATTAAATTGTTAATTGATTTTAGTTTGTAGAAGACGGAGAAAGTTTGTTTATATTTCTAACTTTATCGCTCATGTTCACCCTATAAAATAATGCTGGTGTTTAAACTGACCTACATGACTTTTTTGCACTTAGATATCAAATAGAAAATAATGATTTATTATAAATGAACTCAAGATGATAAACTAATTGATAGATAGTGGATAGATAATAGATAATATGGTAGATAATCCTCCTGTGATATGTCCGTTTTCTAGAATACACTTAAAAACTAGGTCACAATAATTATGTTGACAGTTCAGGATAGGCACAATGTGCAATCTCAGGATGGTTGGTTAAGGGCCATATCCACTAGTCAATTTTACTGTCGCTGGGCGATTTCACCGTCGCCTGGCGATGGTAATATCAGGCAAGTTTGATAATTTTCGGGTGATTTTACCGGCAATTTTACCGGCAATCCTGTGCCATGTCACCCGTCGCCAAGAAAGTACACCATATCCATGGGGAATCGCCTACCGATTGTAATCGCCCAGTGAATTTGCAGGCCGAGTCCTTGTTGGTATGGTGTGTGTTCTGGGCAACGGGCAACGGGAAACAGGATCGGCCGTCGCCAGGTAACGGTAAAATCGCCTAGTGAGTATGGGTCTTTAGTTATTGGGCTTTAATACCATATCAACATTAATTTTATGGTCATATTACATGAGGAACAAAGTTTGCCAATTCTACCTTTGTGATCAAATCTATGAAATGCACGAATCTATGAGAAGATAGAGACCATACCCCTGCACCGTTATAGAGGCAGGTGTTTTTGTGAGCCCTTAATTATAGTTTTTAGTATTGTAGCTTATGGGAAGGGCTCACTCAATCAGTCATGTCTTTTGTAGGTATTTGGGCTTTGATCTGATTGCCCGGTTACACAATCTTACATACAAGTAGCTACAGGCCTTTGTCCACTGGCATGCATTTGTAAGCAAGGACAATTAGTGTACATCAAGTGTAATTGAGTGGGCAGGCCTCTCCCCTGCACCCTCCCCCACCCCCACTCCTTGAACTCAGTTCAAGGAGTGGGGGTGGGGGAGGGTGCAGTTTGAGAAGCCAGAAGTGGGTTACATAACCAGTACTTGAGCCACCCTCTGGGTGGGTGGGTCCAGGGACCTAGCACTGGTAGTAGGAGCCCCTTTCCTAAGCCCCTCCCTGAGTTGTGTGTGACAAGAGGAGTGGTGGTGGTAGTCTACTGGTGGTGATCACTACTCAACACAATGAAATGTCCATTGTTGTGTTAAGGGCGAACATCGATCGTTCCAACGATCGGAACTTTGATAGTCATTTGCTTCTTGTTAATGTGCGGTGTCGGATTAAGAGGGCGTCCCCCTTTTTTGGACAAATTCATTGTTAATGTAAAATTGGGTCAAAAAGTAATTAAGGTAAATGTTTTTCAATAGGGCCCCCCTTTTCAAAAACCTGGATCCGCCATTGATGTGCTTGGTCCAGAAGACCAAGAAGAAGAAGAAGAAGAAGAAGAAGAAGAAGAAGGTTTATCAGTTGATTAACACAGTCTATCTGTGGATAAACTGTGTTTATCAACTGATAAACAGTCAGTGGTTAACAAAGTTTACCCCAATGGCTTGCCATACATGCCTCGTATATCAACTGTACTCGACAATGGGAATTATGCATCTTCATAAAAGATACTATAATCCTAGAACTTTGCATCCAGTCTAGATATCAGATAATATCAGAAGGTCTGGCATCAGCAGGGCGGCTGGTTGTTTCATAGAAAAAATTCCACATTTACTGATATTTATTTGTCCCTTAATGCAATGAAGCAGGTGTTTGAAAAAGGGTTTTCACGAAGAGAACCTCTGTTTACATCTTAAAACCTATAAAACCTTTGTTAGCTAGGTAAACATTAAAGCTCCATCCCTGAACAAAACTCCTATAGCTAACTTTGAATTTGTTGAATGTTAAGTATTAGGCCTCAATTAAATCAATAATAATAATTATAATGAAATCGTATTTCATTAACTGTATCAGATATTTTGAAAAACATGTTTCAATTCCTTTTCCTGAAGGATGAATGATATAATTGAGTTTCCAAAAACTAGTTTCCAAAAACACTAATCGCCGTGGTTTCTGGCCGAAATATTTGACATGTTTAATATTTTTCTCTAGTCGCTGGTGATTAATGCAGTTAATCGTCGGGCACAGCGTCTAATGTCACCTCTAATCGCTGCCAGTTTAATAGGACGAGCATCCCAATGTGGCGATTGATTTATTTTTCCACCGACGATTAATTAATCGTCCGACGACGTACTAACTAATTAATTGGTGGGCGACCAACGTTTATCGCTGTGGTTTACTCGCCCCATGGGGACCCACCTTAAAGGCCTTGATGGGACGAGCATCCCAATGTGGCGATTGATTTATTTTTCCACCGACGATTAATTAATCGTCTGACGACATACTAACTCCATAATCGGCAGGCGACCAACGTTAATCGCTGTGGTTTACTCGCCCCATGGGGACCCGCCTTAAAGGCGGGTCCCCACGTGGTGATTAAACCACGGTGATTAACGTTGGTCACCTGCCAATTAAAGAGTTTAGTGACGCCGGACGACTTGTTAGTCGCCTGTGAAAAGAAAAGTTAATTGCCATGTTGGGGCGCTCTTCTCATCAAACTGCCAGCGATTAGAGGTAATATTTGTCATCCTACCTGCTGATTAACTGCACTAATTGCCGCTGACTAGAGAAAGATATTTAAAAAAACATGTCAAATATTTCGCCCAGAAACCATGGTGATTAGTGGTTTAATCGCCAGATATCACGGCGCCAGTGTATGGTACGTCGCCGGATGACTAAATCGCAGATTATCATGTTGGTCGCCGCCGTTTTTGTGCCAAGGGTCCTTCTTGGTGACTATCAGAAGGATATTTTGAGTGACTAGATTTCTAGTCTCTAGTTCAGTGAACTGTTCACCCCCCCCCCACTTCTGTTTCAACATAGAGCAGACCTATAGGTCGCTAAACATGCTGACCTTAATCTAGGAGTCAAAGTACACACATTTAATAGTTGATGACTGTTTCTGTGACAATCCCTCCACTCCACAATAGGCGTAATGTACATAAATCCTTGCTCAAAAGACATGACTTTTGTGGGATAACATACTGAATGAAACCTTTAATAGTGAACCACTTCTCTGGTTTCCTAAACTGATCTACAACAATAAAATTAAAATGTCAAGTGAGGGGTATGGGGTCTGGGGTGGCCACGCTAAGTCTAAGTCTAATTTAACCCTCCATGGTGTAAAGCACTGGGATAGCACCTTGATATTAGGATGCATGGTGTGGATTCAAATCCTGGTGCTGGCAGCTTATTTTTACCAGTGCTCAACATTGATGTACTGCTATATCGAAGGTTTGCCCATATCATACTGTTCCTATGCAGAATAAGAAATACAAAGACTGATTGCCTCGCTGTAGTGGGGTCTGTTAAGGTCATTCTTTTGAGAAAATCGTTACACGGCAGATAAAAGCACCAAATTTGGTATGAGGCACCTCTGAGGCATAACTATCAAATCTAGAAGGGGAGCCACGTTGAAATATCAATAGGACGGATGTTGGGGCCCAAAAACCAATGTGGCCGACTTTTATTATAAAAATTCTTATATCTCAGCTTCTAAAAATACTAAAGAGACATGGTTGGTGTCAAAATTGAGGGATTATGGGTCAGGAAATTCGATTATTTATGTTTCAAGTCAATGCGGAAATCCAAAATCCAAGATGGCTGACCAATTTTGAGAAATATTAAGATTTTTAGCTATATCTAGACTTCACTCTTTTGCCAAAAGATTTCTTGATTTCATTTAGTATGATGATCCCTTTGGACCCTTCATTGAATTTAAAAGGGGAGCCATCTTGAAATATCAATACAACCCGGACGGGGGCCAAAAATCCAATATGGACGACTTTTTTTGAAATAATCTTATATCTCAGCTTCTGAAATGCCTAGAAACACATTGCTATTGTCTAAATTGGTAGATTTTAGGACAGGGAATTCAATTATTTACTTTTCGGATCTATACAATAGGTCTAATTGAAGCTAGCCAAAAGTTTTGGTTAAATACTTTAAATTTCAAATGCTAAAAACATACAAAATTTGTCAAAATTTCATTTTGGCATTTCAAGATGGCTCCCCTTCTAGATTCAATAGTTATGCCTCATAGGTGCCTCATGCAAAATTTGGTGCTTTTATCTGCCACGTAACGAAAATATTTTTTACCAGACCACTACTGAAGGTGTATGGAGAGGACATTCACCTTATTGTTGATGTCAATGTCAATGTCAATGGCATTGCCCTTCATATGACCCTGGCAGTTGAATAAGGTGTAAAGCTAAAAGTCACAATGGATTATAAAAATAGAAACAATGTTGAGATGTTTGTACAATGTCACTGGTCTGTACACGTATGTCTCAAGTAGGTGAAAACACATTCTCAAGTAGTTCAAAACACAACTTATATATCCAATTGATACATTGAAACGTTTTAAAGCATACTCAAGATAAAAGTAATCTATAAAGATAATCTAAGATTAGCTCAGAGCTACCTACCAACAATGCACTATGTATATTTCTACACCCTGAAGTATGTCTGGAATATGTTTATCATTTGCCTTTTTTTCGTCTTTTGAATAGGCTGTTTATTTATATGATGATGATTGTTGAAGGTTAACGTCCGCTCAGCAATTTTTCAGCTGTATCAGGGCCAGTTTTTTGTATATATTGATCGATAGATCTACTTATTTATATATATATTTATCTAGATATATATGTATTTATTTTTGGACGTCGCTGTTGTTGCTAGAACTAGGATATATTATATTCATAAGACATAATATTTTATAAAGTGGAAGTAATAAGGTAATTAGCATGAATAAGGTTGTGTTACCATGGGACAATAAGGTTGTGTTACCATGGGACCACTTACATATATCTTGTAGATGGTGTGATGATTCCGTGACTGATTCATGTTTGAGCATGACACAAGTTTTAGAGATTATTCAAATATTATGTAAAATAGTAGAATAACTGCCTTTAATACTGCATATCATAACAAATAAGTAAGTGTTTCAGTCTTAGCATGAATATTCTTGTACTGGCTCGAAAGCCAGAGCCATTAAGTCATTTATTAAGTCAGTGCGCGAAAGCATGTAAACAGGAAGTGACGTCACGCAAGAGTAATTAAGACCATGTGACTAGATTAGCCAATGATCAAAGAGCATGTACCAATAAAATCATGTATGAGACCACGATTAAACAGTCTCGATCTGGAACTCATGGTGTCAACCTCTTCTCCTTCTTGGGCACAAATCGATTTAAGGTCTAGTTCCAGCTTCTTAGACACTAAGTACGAAACCAGGAATTAGTCAGAAGTTTAGGTAAAAGTAGGACTGCTAAATTGGGCGTGCATGACATGAAATACAGGTACGAATGGCAATAGGGCACGAAACACGACCAATCTGCCCTTGGACATGAGGCACAGCTTCAAGGAGCCTTCCCCATATAGTCATGTCCCCGTTCCCGGGTCACTGCCAGGCAATTCAAAAGGAACGAATCCCGAAAGTCGAGAGCATGGCGACAGATCCCCACATCCCTCACCGTACTTTCGTCAACAATATCTATGTACCTGGACTTGACTTACCTGTAATAATTATCACTGCAGTGCTTAAGGCTGAATCATCACTACTCTTTCATTATATTAAGGTGACGTGCTATCGCATTGAATTTATAAATCATTTTTATGTTGTGTTCAGTCATTTATATTCTCCTCTGATACAATTTTTGCCCTAGTGCAAATCTCACCAGTTGTAATGACTTTGTACCCCATGATAGAGTCTTCCTATTATGTGCTTTGGTTTCCGACTATTCATAAAAGGAAATCGCATCAGCTTTTGGACATAACATCACAATAGTTTGTAAGTTGCCCATTTTAAAACATGCATTTATCTCTTGTTCTACCGCAAAAAAAAACAATAACATAGAAACTTTCTATGATTTGCAATCAGCTAGGGCTTAAATGAACGCTTTTCAGTGGGCTAAAAACTGAACAACAATTATTGTTTTCCTCATAATTAAGTGGGGATATACCAATTTAAATATTTCCTTTGGAATAACCATCAGAAACACGGTTGAAATATGGCAGGATGACTTTCAAGTTTTTTAGTTGTTTCTTGATTCCCAGGTATTGGTGGTATTGTTATAATCCTATTACTTTTTTTCTCTCCTTATTCTTTTAGGTGCTAATAAACCTAATTTTTTCTCTTTGTTCTTTTAGGTGCTAAAGTGTCAGATACAGTAAGGAAAGGCATTATAGATGCTTCCCAATATGAAAACGACGCCTCTCTCTTCATGGTGGGCAACGTAGCTGCACTGTCAGGTAAGCCTTTTTGTCTTAGTGGATCCAAGCCTGTTTCATAACAAACCTCCGTATGATTCGCATTTCATAAGTTACGATGACCTTTTGGGGTGCCGTAGCTACGTGAGTTTTGTTTTTGCTAAGGTGAGTTTGGGAGTATTTACGGGAGTTTTGAGTCGAATTACGTGAGTTTTGGGTTGATTTATGGGAGTTTTGGGTTGATTAACGCGAGTTTGTTATGAAACGACCATGTACACGAGTTTGAAACTCACATGCAGTTTCCGTAAGGGTACATAAATCCTCCGTAGTTATGGAAGTTGTTATGAAACACCCCACAGGATTTTAAAAAACATGGGTATGCATAAATAGGATATCAAACGGATATGCTCGCTTATCGAATCGTGCGTTTGAGGGTAAAGCAACACAGCACTATAAAGGATAATTCAATTCTTGACCAACTAGATTGTTTGAGGGGACAGTACAGTAATGCAGGACTATAAAAGACAATAACTCTAGACTAACTGGATTATTTGATGGGTCAGTTCAATAATACAAGACTATAAAGGACAATAACTCTAAACTGACTAGATTGTTTGATGGGACAGTTCAGCTGGGGATTCCGCTCCTGTAAGAAAATACCGATGTCTCATAGGTAGGTCCTTAAACATTAAACAATAACTTCTCAATAACAATAGACCTTTTTTTTGTAAAGTGTTTATTAACATCTTCTCGTGTAATACAAGTTCTTCCAGGTGTTGGGTGATAGTTTTCAATAGTGTGGCGCCCTGCTAGCTGTATTGACACAAGCCTCTGCTTTGGGATATGGAGTCTTAAGGGTTCAGGCTAAGGGTTTTGGGAACAAGGCCTCTATGGCAAAGTTCACTACTCAGGTTCGTGGGAAAGGTCTTTAACTGACAGGAGTGTGACACTGGATGTTCGAGTTTGATTGGATTCTGAGTACCTTTGATAATAATTATTATCTTTCACGTGTTGAACATATGGGATGTGTTATCGTCAAGTTCGAACCACGTGCTGAACATGAGTGAGGGTTGCTGCCTCCACTACGCCTTGAACTATTGACTAAGAAATTGACCTATGGTCTGTGTGATGTTATTAGTAGATATATTACTAATGCCTCGTCCCCAAGGGCCAATAAATAGCATTAGTTCATCAATGATTAGCTGTCATTCGTCAACGACTAACTGTAATTAGTTGACGTATGTTTGTCGTTGACAAATTACAACTAGTCATCGACGATTTACAGCTAATCTTCGGCAAAATATCGAACTTGTCTGATTTTCTCACTCTATTCATCAATAATAAGTGTGTTTAATCACCTGCCAATATGGCGCCAGCATGGGTCAGCTAGACGTCGGCGAGTAGATGCAAACTAATCACCTACCTCGTGGAGATCCAGTATTAGAATCCTCTAACATTCAGAAGTTCTCTTTTTTCAAAGATTTTCTTGCTCGAGCCTTAGACATTTGTTTCGTCAATTTTAATTTCATCATAATTCGACTTTTTAAAGGCCATTATATTTGCTAACGCGGACCCCTGTATCTGTCTGTATAGTAGCCTTAAGGCCATATTCCACTATGCGATGGGGTCGCACTTGCGGTGGGTTAAGGAGCCACCGCAAGCTATTGGCAGTGAGG
The DNA here is from genome assembly GCA_936440205.1 of Lepidonotus clava. Classification (NCBI taxonomy): domain Eukaryota; kingdom Metazoa; phylum Annelida; class Polychaeta; order Phyllodocida; family Polynoidae; genus Lepidonotus; species Lepidonotus clava. The sequence continues at coordinate 17,695,480 of OW387138.1, forward strand.
AAACGAACATGTCCGTTTCTGCCACCGCAAGCATTCAAAAGAAAACAATATAAAATAATTATAGACTATCGATATAAAATCATAAAAAAATCATAAAAATCATAATAACATTTTGGAAAAGTCAAAATTTCTTTTTTAAAGTCTGTAAAAGGATATAAAATCATTTGCGGTTGACCCACCGCAAGCACCACCGCAAGCACCACCGCAAGTAATGTCTATATTCCACCTTGCGGTGCCTGGTTTTATTAGCAGTGAGCCCAAACGCCGCTAATTAATTGCCCACCGTGAGCAAAACGCCGCATAGTGGAATATGGGCTTTAGGCAACCCAGAGTTATTGAATGTTTTAAAGTCTCTCTTCTGATCGTCATGTGTTTAAGGGGCCTTCCATTAAGTACGTATGCATCGAGGGGGGATGGGGGATCTGAGATCCTTGGAAATTTGCGTACGTTCCCATACAAATCTAATTCGTATTTTAGCCTAAGAAGGGTGGGGGGGAGGGTCTAGAATTTTTTAAATCTTGCCTACGTACTTAATGGAAGGCTCCTAAGTAAAATATATAAAAGTGTTTACATAATTGGTGGAGGAATGAATGTGTACATTGAGGCTTGGAACAACAAACAACATTGCTGATCTTGGTAGCTCTCATCCTGTCTATGCCTAATTTGAATTCATATCTTGAATTGAAAATGCCAAAAGCACGTGGGAACAATTATCAGTTTATAAAATGTCATTCACCATTGCATTGGCAAAGACGTAGGCGATCTTTCTTTCCTATAGCATTTTTAGTTGGGTTCTTTAAATTTTCAAATTTTACTAGCGTACACATTAATATTTATCATCTACACTGGCTTGGGTACCATACTTTCAATCGACTGTAAAGGCAGGTGTTTGACCTTAGCATGTGGGTTTTGGACTTTGCACTTGACATTATTATACAGTTATATGGATAGATGACCCATAATTGTGTGCCTTATCTCAATAAGGGTACCCTTACATACCTATCAGATATCGATGGGGTTACTGGGGCAATATTTCCATATCTAACTAGGTTAATCAGGTGCAATTTCCTAAGCATCTCATGGCTAATGATTTCATAATGGCATACAGTGCATCAATTCCCAATAATCCCCCTTTAAGTGGCATACCCACTAGGCGATTTTACTGACGGCGGGCAATAGGCAACTAGGAGAACCGGCCGACTCTTAGCATGATATATCGAAATGTATATGTTTGATCTGGATCGGTAGTAAAATTGGCAGACTCTTAGAGTAGAGTGGGCCAATTTTAGCAGCAAAAATCGGCCGACTCTGGAAAAAATCGCCTAGTGGGTATGGGGCTTTAGTGCTTTATTGCAATGCCCTCACACCATTTTGTGGTGGGTGGAACTTGTATATATGAGAGACCAAGCATAATATCAATTATGCTAGATAGGCCTTATCAGAAATTATGTAGGGGGCGACGTCAGTTTCTTCAATATTCAACATTTCTATGTAAATTAACACGATCTAAATCAAACTATGGACAGGAGAAGTTGGTACTTGTTCGCTGTCACTTTAGAGGCAAACAAAAGTAATAGTATCATGATTAATAAGTTACATTAATTTGAAAGCTAAAATTACTATAATAATATTTCGAATCAAAGGATTAAGTTATTCTTATCATAATCAGGTTTGGTGGCCCGTTGCACAATATAATTTCCTTGTGAGGTTCAAATATAGATAGCATAATGAATAAATGCTTAACAGGGAAATGTTTCTTTGTAAGGAAATAGAGAAAACCAGTAAAAGTTACAGCTCTTTGAGGACATTCTAAATATAGAAAAAAAAGGTTGAAAAACCATTCTTTGTTAGGAAAATATCTGCAAATAATTTATTTTGCAACAATGAACTGTTTCGCTAATAATAATTATTATTTAAGCTGCTAGGAAACCCATCGTGCAACGTACCACGGTGGCCCGTTGCACAATGGGTTCGTAACAACGAAAATAATTTTTTTGAAAAAAACTAATATTTTCGTAACAAGGATGGTTTATACACATTGTTTTTCTATATTTAGAATGCAGCCAGAGAGCTGTAACTTTTACTGATTTGTCCTTAATTTTTTTCCTTTTTACATCAATTTACAGAATTCAATTTCATTCATTAGAACCAGAGATTTTACTATGTTTGTAAAATCGTAACAAAGATATCTTTAACAAAGATATCTTTGTTTGATCCTAACAACAAAACTCTATTGTGCAACGGGCCACCGTGGCCCATTGCACAATGGGTTGCGTAACAACGAAAATAATTTTATTAACAAAATTAATATTTTCGTAACAAAGATGGTTTATACACATTGTTTTTCTATATTTAGAATGCAGCCAGAGAGCTGTAACCTTAACTGATTTGACTCTAATTTTTTCCCTTTTTACATCAATTTACAAAATTCAATTTCATTCATTAGAACCAGAGATTTTATTATGTTTGTAAAATCGTAACAACGATATCTTTGTTAAAGATATCTTTGTTTGATCCTAACAACGAAATTCTATTGTGCAACGGGCCACGGGTGACCATGGCAGTATCAGTTCGTCCTAATATTTCAAATCATAACAAGGAACATTTTATTGTAATAGTTAAAATGGTATAAGAATAACACGATTTATTAGTTTTAAGCTGAATAATGTCGTATTTTTTCCAAATAATTATGGATATAATCACCCATAACTCCTGTTGGAATTTTATTTTTAGGTAGAATATTTTCTAAGGTTGAATATGACAATTCAAGGCTTTTAAAAGTCTTCCTGAAAAGGCAGGACGTCCTGGTAGTCCAGGACACCTGTCATTTCAAGACAGACTGTTATCATGGTGCATTTCTATCAATTTTAACCAGTCGGGGGATGTGGTAACCTAGAGGGATATTGGGGAATTTGCTCTAAACCCATCATCAAGTGAATTCTTGATAAAAACAAGATAAGTACCATTGTAACAGGACGGGTTGTTTTCCCATAGCAGCCCAAATCCCATAATAAATTATAATCCGTGAAAACCATGTGGCTATTAGTGGCAATGTGTCTCAAGGGTGTCAAGGTGTTATGGGCCAGTGCAGTTATAACCGAGGTCACTTATGATCCACTGCCTAGTCATTATGGGCCAGTGCAGTTATGAACCACCACATAGTCATTATAGGCCAGTGCACTTATGAATATCAGATAGAGTATATAGACTAGATAGACTAAATAGTATATCGTAGTATGTTCAATTCTATTGTATACATCTTAATGCAATTTTTCTGCATTCTGAAACTTAGTTTTGGTGACATTTGCTACAATATGTTTTCCAAAAACAGGGCATATTCAATCATGAAAGGGACACGTTGGACAAGGGCTAAGAAACGGGACTGTCCCATGGAATATGGGACAGAGGCAGGCCTAGGCCTGCCTGAGGGCATTTCTGTAGCTCAGGGATGCCCTTGGCAGTTCCAGTGGTGTTGATGAACCTTGGAGTCACTTAAAGAGGTATGAACCGCTCACGGAACAGTCTTGTTGCTCAGGGACACTTATGTAGTTTTTTAAAAAAATTCTGGTTATTCTATAAAGGCTACCCTAGTGGCCCGTAATGACTATTCAGGTGGACCATAATAACCACCAGGTTATCCATAACAACTTTCCTGTTGGATCATAATGACTTTCCATGTGGACCATATTGACTTTCTATAATTATGGCCCCTAACGACTTACCAGGTGGACCATAATGACTTTTCAGGTGACCTATAATGACTGGCCCAAACTTGCAATGGACCATAACGATTATACTCAATCCCAAAATGACCATGTCTTACATGTATCAAAGTTGTATAACACTGCGTGTCTTTCCTACCAGATGCCCGCATCTGGCTTTTTGTGGCAACATTTTCAGATGACTATGTTTAAAAAATGTAAAAATGAACCAAATGTCATCCCATCGTTTATTTTTATCAAACAGGTGTTTGCATCAGGCTGTTTGTGAATGCATTTCTCAAGATGACCCCCATTTTATATACATCAAAAACTCATCCTGGCCATTGTTTATCTTTTCCACTAGGAACGTGTATCTGGCTGATTGTGACTGCATATCTCAAGATGACTCTATTTGATATGTATTAGAAAAGCACACCATTGTACTGACTGGATGGTCAGTCCATGGATGCTCGAGTACTGACTAGATGGTCAGTCTATGCTCAAGTTTAGTGATATTTGTGTTTAGACTAAAGTAGGGCTAAAGTAATCACTCTTTGTCAAAGGCGAAGAGCAAGGGGAGGAGTCTAGTGACATATGTTATTCCATCCATATAATAATAAAGTGCCATGCAGACAGCACTCATGCAGAGATCTTGTCAAGACTACGCACATACACTGGATATAATAAAAGAACATCCTTTCATGTGAGTGTTATGTCTTGCATAATACGGAACTAATATAATGTATTGGACAACTGCAGTTAGAAGATGGAGACTGCAATAGGAGCTAGCTAATATCCTGGGCAAACACGCGACTTAAATAAGACCCTAACTTTAATGGATATTTAACCTAATATAGTTCAACATTGTTTCTCTTTCCTACCAGGTGCATGTATCTGGCTGATTGTGGCAACATTCCTCAAGATGCCCGTGTCGGGAACACACAGTATTGTCGGTGCTATCGTTGGCTTCTCATTAGTGGCAAAGGGTGCCTCTGGGGTCAACTGGTTGAAACTCGGGCTTATTGGTAAGTTCTTTTTAAATGTATCATTTTATTTATCAATCAGGGTAACCCCCTATTCTTACGCTGACAAACAAAATGTATAATATATTATAAGGGGACACATAAAGGACGGGCAATTATTACTCTTTATACATGTTTGAGCTTTGATTTGAATATAAGCTTTGATATTTTGTTTTATGTGAATCAATTGAGGTTTTCTGTGTACCCTTTTGCATCATCGAAGTAAAATCAATGTTATGCTATCTATTGGGATCAACCGGTGAATTGCCTTATAATTCGAAATCAACCAACATTACATTATGTTGCTGTCATGCTATGTTGAGGTTAAAATATTCATAAGAAGAAATAATAATGGGCTAAGTGTTCAGCTAAGTGTTCAGCTCTGCTAACTGTTTGAATAATAGTGTTACTTGCAATTAACACGAGAATAAAGACAAAATGATAACTATTGCTTTTTTTCTACTAAACTACATTCATAGTAAACACACCTTGTTCTTCCATGTAGGTAGAGAATTCTCCCTACCACGGATAGCTATTTTACAGAATTTCAAGGACCTGCAGGCTAATTTTGACTGTTTTTGTCGACAAAATCGCTGCAAAACTTTTAGAAAATCAACAAATTATTTCTATTTATCCTTTTACAATTAATGAATTATCAAACAACTCAGGAAATATCAATGCATATGGATACTAATTATAAAAATAATGATGGCTAATTTTTCCAAATGTTTATCTACAAATAATGATACAATTTATGAAAATTTATATAGTAAAGCCATGAGTTTTGTTGACATAATATTACCCAGCATGCATCCTGTTTAAGGATAACCTGCAGGTACAACTCACAAAACTGGCTATCCGTGGTAGGGAGAATTGAACAAACATTTTATAAGTAATATCTGTATAATATTTGTCCCAAAATATATGCCCAAGATGAAAATCACTTCTCACTTCCAGCTAAATTATTCTGGCATCCTTTAGGAAAACTTCCAAGATAATGAAATTGTCCTGAATAGAAATGATGTTTTTGTGATTATAATCATAGTTTGTGGAAAACTCTACCCAACTACATAATTTCAGGAAAACATGGAGCATTATCTTTTTTTCTATCAATAACCAATTAAAGTCTGTATTCCACATGCCGAAAGTGCTTGCTGCCGATATAAAGCATCTCTATGGCAACATCCTACATCAGTATCGTTCACTTTCGACACAATTATGGCTGCTGAAAGTGCAATATCAGCTGCAGAAAATGCAACATTGTCTACCAAAAGTGCAATATGGGCAAGGTATATAATATAATCGGCATGAAATATTTACCAACATAGTGGTAAATTTTATCGGCAGTATCGTAAATTATGTTGGCAGAAGCAAGAGTGTATTGGCGTCAAATTGGTAGCGCACTTTCAGTGCGTGGAATACAGCCTTAGATAATGGAGTTGAGGTTTGGGTTCCAACATCAAGGACTGATCATATAAGTTTATTGGTTATAGTAATTTATTTTTCAACATTTCAGTGGCATCATGGTTCATTTCACCAGTCCTCTCTGGCGCTATATCATCGATTCTATTCGTTTTCTGCAAATATTTCATCTTATCAAAGGTTGGTACACAAATTTTGTTTTTGTAGACATAATAATCGATCGATAAACTCCGTTTTGAGTTTTCTTTGGTGTCAGTTGTATTATTGTGATGGGAAATGGGTTTGGTTCCTTTTCGTACTAGGTCTCATACGAGGGATTGGGCCATTGCCAAAAATAAAGGGTTGGTAGTGTGTTGGCAAGCTGCCTGTTGCGTCATTCCCTATGCTCGCCCTAATCGTACTTTGGACCTCGTGCCCCTTTATTCCCATTTTGTGCCTTACTTCACCCATTTCTCACATTTTAGCATCCCATTTTACCCTAACTTGGTCCTAATTTGGCTGTTCATGTTTGTCTAAGTCCTGTGATGGTTTGTGCCCAAAAAGAAAGAGGTGTGAGCACAGTGAGTACCATAAAAGGGACTGTTTTAATATTTTGTGCTACTCCACACTTTACATGGCCTTAAACGGCTTCCTATCGGACAGTTACAATCATGTAACCTTGTTGACCCTGACAGGGGTCATTTTCGGTTACATGCTTCCTTAATTATTTGTGCATTTGCTACTTAACCCTTTAGACCCCAAACTTTGTATTTATAAATTGCTTGATTTCCCCAGCATTTCCATGGATTTCCCTCTGGAATTCCTTAAATCTCTAGTACTTGAGTATGTTCAAAGGCTAACCGACCCCTATAGATGAACATTATGGAGATGAGGTTTAAAGCTTTAGGTCGGAAATTAAATAAGCTTTTAAACGATATATTGGCCGATTTTGTATGTTGAATACTCATCAAAGTGTTCTCCCTGGAAAAATATGGAAAAATAATTGAAAAATTTCCGTTTTTCCGGGCGGCTATGGCTGGATTGGGGAGCACACCCACGGGTGGCTACGGCCGGACTTTTTAACAATTCACAATTCAACTGCTGGGATTTATTCTACATTATTTAATAATAATTATGACCAACTTACAAGCTTATAAAATTAGCTTCTACACTTGCGGAGTGATCTAGAATTCATCATATTATTACAGATATAAATCCTGGGTTCACTTCCAGAAAAAATTCACGATGTTTAGTGGATGTGTGCATAATGTTTATGATACAAAAACGTTGTCCAAAAAAGCTTTCATGAAATTTGGTGATGGTGTAATTTTGTGATCAAATCATGCACAATTATAGATATATTTCCACATATGATACTTTTCTTTGTGTTTTGAAAGTCGGTTGAAACAGTTTGAGAGTTGGAAAATGCAAGAACCAAAACTAATATGAAAATGAAAAACCACCAACAAATTTTTGTGGAAGGTTATATTTCACGGCACAAACTGATGGTCTCGTGAGTTTTATAGGCCACATATTGTTTGTTTATCTATTTATTTATTTATTTATTTATTTATTTATTTATTTATCTATTTATTTATCTATTTATCTATTTATTTATCTATTTATTTTTTATTTATTTATTTATTTTTTTTTTTTTTTTTGGGGGGGGGGTCGTAATTTTCTTCTGGTCGAGATCCTGTTCTGGAGAAGGTTAGATCATATTTGTTTATGAATAATATTTACATCAGGCCCAGGAAGGCATGTGCTTGAGGGTTATAAAACCAAATAAAAGATAAGGGTATAATCAATGAATATTCCCATCGCCGACGTTACCATTGACCAATATTAATCTTGAGGGTTATTCTTTACGAGTGTCATCTCATAGTATAGTTTACCATTCTCCTGTGATAAACCTTTAGTCAATTGAGACCATTCTGAACAGATACAGTTGATAATAGATTAGATGTGAATCGGACAGTTTGTTTATTATGATAACGTAAATCAATCTACATCTCAAATGGCCATCAAATATCCATAATTGTTGTAAAAGATCTATTACCCAGATTATGAACAATTGAAGGATGATATTCTGCAATTGTTTGTATCATTGACTTAAATATAATTTGTTAGGTTGATGTATTGGATGCCATCCGACACATTGAAAAAAGAACACGTTTATATAGCTATGTATTTCTCTGAATACATACTAGTTTATTATTTCTATGCTTATATATTGTCTCAGTTTCCTAGATTTCTTTCTTGTTCATTATCAATTTTGTACTTATATGATAAGAATAAAACCGATCAAAATAACTAAGCAGGTTTGATTTTCAAATGAATTCTGACCATCGAAAACCAACTCATTGTGTTAAATCGACGTTTTTAAACCATAATTTATTATATAATGTATGTATTGTTTAATTTCATTCTATAATAATACACAATGTTATAAGCTGGAAACCAAGGGTAGCCCTGACGTTTATTGCTTAAACAAATTCGTTAAAGTTAAACTTAAGATATATATGTTCTAACTTGCAGAAAGACGGTCTGGAGCCAGGCTTGAGATTTCTGCCGATCTTCTACTCTTTAACCATAGTGATCAATATGTTCTCCATTTTCTACGACGGTCCAGACAGTAAGTGAAATATTGGTTTTTGTTTAAGTGTTAAATTGGGGGATCCGTCTTACGTACTACTGGAAGGGAGAGTTGTAGAAAAGTGTCAGAAATATCCTAAGGGGCCGTCTATTTATTATAAACACATTTTTAAATGCTGTCTATATTCCCCTACCACATTCAGCTCGATTACTCATGGGAAATAAACTAAAGCCTCCTCCCTGTTCGTATTTAAGAGACAGCCCTTTGCGTCTATTCATATATCATAAAGCTGAGTTTCAGAGATAAAAACACATTATGAAGGCTAACGCAAACATATTGAACAACAAACAATATAAGTATAGTATAATATTATGGACCATTAACATATATTTGGCACTGTGGTTTCAAACATAACTGGAAGAATTATAGACAAATTTACATTTAGAGAGGTATGCATCAAAAATTCTATTCGGGAAAAAATGTGTACGCTCTTGATGGACATTCCCTTATCAACCTTTTAATTGTAAGTAATCAAAAGGTCTTACCTGAAACAGATAACCGATCATTTAAGTTAGAAAAAACTGTATCTTATTTTTTCTAATAATTACAATTCATCATTTCCTTTCAGTGTTGGGCTTCGATAGGATCCCTCTGTGGGGAACGTTCATAATCAGTTTCGGTGCTGGGTTGATAGCCGCCATCCTGGTTCGTCTGTTGCTCGTCCCTTGGCAGCGCAAATCCATCACAGGTAAGCTAGAAACATAGGGTATTTTGTTTCCAGTGATCAAATATCTTACTCTCGTTCGACAACGTTATTGGTCAAATATATATCAAAATTTTGAAGGATGGAAAAATTTATTTGAAATCAATTTTGAAATCAATACAGGAGACATAGCAATAGCAACGTTTTCAGGATTCTAGTTCCATTTAGGATGTTTTATTCGATTGGAGATTATTGAATCATTTTCCAACAGAAACTTCGGAGGTGGACTTTTCAGTTATAGAATTCCCCGAATTTGTGTTTAATTGAAACAGATTAAATCGTAGGAACAGACAATATCCTCGTTTAGAAAGGTTACAATCTATAGGTAGTGGTTACTCCATTACCTGAATGAAATCTTTAGAAATTAATTTTGATAAGATAGCGATTATCTTTTTAATACTGCTCGACTTTGACGGCTGAGTAGTTTTATTAAACATTGACCACTTACTGTGGAGGTTCACTTTCAAAACACTAGGGGTCAGTTATAAAGGCTGTAGTACGGCATGAATGCACCAGGTGACGCTCTGGGCACCTTCTTTCTTTATACAAAATATCTTTTCTGATATAACATCATTATTCTTAACCTTTGGGATTTCCCAGTCTATAAGAAGGAAGAGAATGTTGAAACCCTTTATATTTAGTGTTCATTTTTTAAAAGGTGGTTCTATTTCTGAGAAATTCAGTGATGTGCATTGTGAGACACCTTTTCGAGCCAAAGGGAGTTTAAAGAGGTCTGGCAGATTTCAGCTTTGAAATCCTACCCCTCCCCACTTGTGGGGAGCTCTGACTGACCTGGGGTGGTCAGAGGGGTAAGCCTGGGTGCAGAAATGTACCCAGGGTGCTGGAGGGAGAAGGAGGAGGTCTGACCACTCCTGAACCCACCCAGCCTAGAGGAGGAGGTTGGAGGTGGTTGATGATACCACCCCAACCTTCTCCTCAATCAGTAATAGGCCCACCCAACCCCTTCTGGTGCCCTATCCACTTTTCCATCCGGTCAGTTTAGATCTAGAAGGTAAAGTGGATAGATAATGGCTCAGAGGGGTGTGGCAGCCCACCCTTAACTGGGTGTGGCTGCCTCTGTTGGGTTTGGCCAGAGCACCCTATGAGGTGTGGCGGCCCCACCCGAAGTAGGGGGTGGCTGTCACATTTCAGAGAGGGTGGGGCAGCCACACCCTATGTTGGGTGGGGCAGCTTCACCCTCCAGGGGTGCCCTCTTCCATAGGCGACGCCCTTTTCAGGGCGGAGCCTAGGGCCTCGCCCTTTTCAGGGCGGGTCCGCGGGCCACGCCCTTCTCAGGGCGGAGCCTAGGTCCACGCCCTTTTCAGGGTGGGTCCGCAGGCCACGCCCTTCTCAGGGCGGAGCCTAGGGCCAAGCCCTTTTCAGGGTGGGTCCATGGGCCACGCCCTTTTAAGGGCGGAGCCTTGGACCACGCCCTTTTCAGGGTGGGTCCGCAGGCCACGCCCTTCTCAGGGCGGAGCCTAGGGCCACGCCCTTTTCAGGGTGGGTCCACGGGCCACGCCCTTTTCAGGGTGGGTCCACGGGCCACGCCCTTTTAAGGGCGGAGCCTTGGACCACACCCTTTTCAGGGTGGGTCCAGGGGGGGGGGGCCACGCCCTATTAGGGGAGAGTTTAAAGACGAGGGGAGAGGGTCAGACATATATTCATAGATTTCATATTGTGGGGAGCTCCCACTATTATCCAATTATTATGGGCACATCCTCCCTGAAAAGGGCGTGGCCCTAGGATCCGCCCTGAAAAGGGCGTGGCCCCTGGACCTGCCCTGAAAAGGGAGGAGGTTGGAGGTGGTTGATGATACCACCCCGACCTCCTCGTGGCCTTAGGCTCTGCCCTGAAAAGGGCGTGGCCCCAGGCTTCGCCCTGAAAAGGGCTTCACCTATGGACCCGCCCTGAGAAGGGTGTGGCCCACGGACCCGCCCTGAAAAGGGCGAGGCCCTAGGCTCCGCCCTGAGAAGGGCATGGCCCGTGGACCCGCCCTGAGAAGAGTGTGGCCCTAGGCTCCGCCCTGAAAAGGGCGTCGCCCATGGAAGAGGGCACCCCTGCAGGGTGAAGCTGCCCCACCCAACATAGGGTGTGGCTGCCCCACCCTCTCTGAAATGTGACAGCCACCCCCTACTTCGGGTGGGGCCGCCACACCTCATAGGGTGCTCTGGCCAAACCCAACAGAGGCAGCCACACCCAGTTAAGGGTGGGCTGCCACACCCCTCTGAGCCATTATCTATCCACTTTACCTTCTAGATCTAAACTGACCAGATGGAAAAGTGGATAGGGCACCAGAAGGGGTTGGGTGGGCCTATCACTGATTGAGGAGGAGGTCGGGGTGGTATCATCAACCACCTCCAACCTCCTCCTCTAGGCTGGGTGGGTTCAGGAGTGGTCAGACCTCCTCCTTCTCCCTCCAGCACCCTGGGTACATTTCTGCACCCAGGCTTACCCCTCTGACCACCCCAGGTCAGTCAGAGCTCCCCACAGGTGGGGAAGGGTAGGATTCCAATGAAAAAATCTGCCAGACCTCTTTAAACTCATTTGGACTCAAATAGGTGTTTTCAGTCAAGGTTACTCAAACTTATTCAATTTTTCATTTGGTAAAGCTTCATAACTGCAACTTAGTACTCACATACATATGTACCAAAGTTCCAAATCCGTAGCTAGTCTTAGACATGTAAAATACAAAGCAGGGGTGAGATATTTTGATAAAACATCTTTTCTGAAAGGGTGAAAGGGTTCACATTGCACAAACTGCCATCCCGTGGTGTCAATATGTACTATACCTATATCTAGAGAGCCATCTACAGGATCGATTCTGAACTACTGCAGGCATTACCTATAGTTTTTGGGGAAACGGCATTGAAAGCAGTTTGTAAATTTATGCCCGGCACGTCCACTCGGTTGCAGATGAAATAGAAAGTATATATTTCAGATTATTATTCTCTTGCCATAACACTGGAACCAACGCGGCTATGTCAAGATTTAGATTGAATAACTTTTGCCACGCTAATTCGCCACCCCCCCCCCCCAACATACACTCCAGGCAATATTTCCATGTCGGACCACAGAGATACGATCTGTGTGTATCTAGTTTTATTATTTATAAATAATACAATCACAAGGCCAAAAAAAATTAAATAAAGTAAATGACCACTGAAATGATAGTCGTGAATTTCACCCTTATTTTCTTCTAAAATCTTTAGGTTCAGGGCTACAAAACACGATCCGTCGGGAAATCTGGACATAACTCTTTCTAAATTTATTTATTTTTGCCTTTTCTTTTTTGCCTTACACAATTTCCTTTGTTATTTCTCTTTTTGGTTACATGAGGGGTGCGCCTCATAACCCTCTCCGCTCTACATCCAACTCTGATTTAATGTACATTTCTCCACATATTTCGGCAGATGGTTTAATGTACATTTTCTCCACATAAATTATTTCCCCAGCTTTCATGGCTGAGCGGCGGAGGAGGAGAGAGCTGGAGAAGCTGACGGCCAAGGAGGCCGGCCTGCCCGTATCAAATGGTATCGCCGTGGAGATGACTGCAGTGGAGGAGGGGCCTAAGACCACCTCCAGCCCCCTGGAGACGGGAGGTGGGGGGCAGAACAAGGCCTACCTGGCCGACATGGAGAGTCAGCCCGAGCTGAGCGTCTCACGCCGGAGGACGCTGTCTCTGACGTCTGTGGGGTCACAGGGGTCAACGGTGAGTGGAATTCTATGGTTTTGGTGTGGATTTTGAATTTTAATCAATTATTTTTAGTTTTGATTTTGATTGATTTTAAAAGATTAATCAATTTTGATTTTGAATTTTATGTTTTTTTCGGTGGTGATTTTTAGGCCTGTTTTCCACATGCTGACTTTGCTGCCGATTTTAAAATCAGTGGGGAAAATATAAAGGTTAAATGTACATGTTTTGTAGAATTGAAAAGAGTTTTATCTTTCACATTTGAAAATTATCTAGGGTGTGGTTGCATATATCTTTTTTCAAGGAAATCAAACAAATAATATACAGCATCGGAAGCATCAAAATCGGTTCATGGAATGCAGGCTCTATTTCCATGCCGAAATCGGCATTTTAGGAAGATACAAAATATCGGTGATGTTTATTTTTAGATCGACAGCACGGTTCATTTCTCGAAGAAAAAGTCACAAATAGTTTTTAACACTATACTTACTTTTGAATTCCAATTTTTTCCTTAAAGTCCTGTTTTATAATAATTTCCTATCTCATGAAATGTTGAATACTACTATAACATATACCTTTTCATACGCTTGTTCTCTATAGTCCTAAATTTTGTAATCCCCCCATCTCAAGAAGCATTTTAAATCATACAAAAAATATTGATGATGTTAGCTGTAATGTCTACTATCTCTCCTGCTGATCTAACAATTGTATTGTTGGACTCTTGTCTTACTATATTGGAGCATATAACCGTATCATATTTTTATTTAATTATTTCATCATGCTATTATAGGGAGGTCTCTCAAATATTGTGTAGTATCCATGAATTAACAGCGATCACCTGGAATTTTATGGAATGGGATGTTTTAATATGTCGAGTGAAAAATTAATTTCCTATTAAACATATGAGGTCTGTCCTGAACTAGGAGTAAAATCTATTTTGCTTGTAAGATCAAGCTCGCGTGAAAGCTAAAAAAAATATATTTCTCCTCCCCCCTCCAGTCCAGCCTCCGGGAGGTGTCCCGGTCCCTGATCACCGACCGCCCCCAGCAGGCCAAGATCTTCTCCTACCTCCAGGTCCTCACCGCCGTCTTCGGGTCCTTCGCACACGGCGGCAACGACGTCAGGTATGGCCAAAAAGTCTTTAAATTTAAAAATTCTTTTTGCATTCATTTGTTACAAAGTAGCCTTCCATTAAGTTACCGATAGCGTTGCAGCCATTTTGAATAATATCTAATAGATAAAAAAATGTTAAATAACTGTGACCCAACGTGGGAAAAGGTGACCTAAGGGGAAAAAATATCAATTAAAACACACAATTCACCCTTTCAAATGCTGCAAACCATATTGAAATATTCCTAATAGAGGCTGAGATATCCACAGTTCTAAGGGGGGAAATATCAATTAAAACTTCCAATGTACCCTTTTAAATGCTGCAAACCTTATTGAAATATTCCTAATAGAGACTGAGATATCCACAGTTGAATTCCTCTACTTTTATGAACTCTAACATCCCTGATTTGATTTACTTGCATTTATTCCATGTAACAGCTATTTGAACTATATCATATTTAGCACAAAATAATTTTTTCCTTGATATTGAATTGATTCAAAATACAAATAACTTTTCATACAGACCTTCTTTCAACAAACGGTTTTCACTTTTGAGATGGAAAATACTTTTATTTGCTGACTTATTGCAATAGTTGATCAACTTGAGACTGATATCATATACCAAAACTGCTGATATTATTTTTATGTATATGGAACGCTATCGGAAGAGCTCTGTATAAGAGAGATAGAATAAAGAACTTTAAAAAAAAACTACTTTAGAATTATATTCTATCGAATCTGAAGATTCTTTTTTCTGTTGCCATGGTAACATGGCAGCGTTGCTTGTTTTGTAAATGTTTAAAGAATATATTTGTCAATATTTAAAGAGGATACATTCCATAGAAGTTTGGAACTGCAATTGATAATAGAATGTTTTTGTGCTCCAATTAGTAATCTCTGGGAAATTCTGCCCAGGTCAAAAATATTAATAATGATATGATGAGCGCTTTTCTTTTCCCCCTTTAGATTTAGAGTAAATTTATCCCATATCTGCTTGGCTACCATTTCCCAAGACTGGTCAAAACTATACCACCAATACACCACCTCATCTCATTGCAGTAACGCCATCGGGCCTGTGATCAGTATCTGGCTGATCTGGCAAACTGGTAGCGTGGCGGCGCGGGCGGCCACCCCGATCTGGATCCTCCTCCTGGGTGGGGCGGGCATCTCTGTAGGCCTCTGGGTCTGGGGCAGGAGGGTCATCCAGACACTAGGAGAAGACCTGGCCAAGGTCACACCCTCCAGGTCAGGACACAGATATTTTGCCCTATTAAAGCAATTAAAAGATGAAAATTCAATATCAAATTTAAGAAAATAGTATTTGATAAAATTGATATGAATTTTTTCAGAAATTGTTACTGCCAATTAGGAATATAGGAATCTGAATAAGAGGCGCTGTGCTCTATCAATCTAGTAATCAATATATATGTATATTTTTAACTGCATCACAACAATTTCTGGTTTATAGTCATTGATTTAATCCGATAATATATAGAAGTTGAGCAGTAATACTACTTATATCTACAGTTTAAAGTACCTCTCTTTTCTTCAAGGACATCAACTTATCAAGGACTTAAAAAAAATTCTTTTAAGGGCATTTATCCCAAATGTTGTAAAAAAAATAACTAACATATTATTTTTTTCTTTTAAGATCATATTTTCCCAAATGTTTTAAAAATAACCAACATACTTTTCTTTTAAGATCATTTCCCCCCAAATGTTGTAAAAATATGTTTTGCCACATACTCTACATAAAACCAATGATTTTGTGTATCCAGTGGGTTCTGCATCGAACTCGGAGCGGCTCTAACAGTACTGATCGCGTCCAACATCGGTCTCCCCATCAGTAGTACCCATTGTAAGGTGGGTTCGATTGTCTTCGTCGGGCGAGTGCGAGCGAGAGACAATGTCGACTGGTCCCTCTTCAGAAACATCATCTTGGCATGGGTACTGACCCTGCCAGTGAGTGGGGGGATCTCCGCTGCACTCATGGCTGGATTAAGGTATGTACATTAGGATGGAAGCCTGGTATGGAGAAACATCAATGATTAGTCTCAAATTTTAATGATGATACATAATGATATTAAAAAAGAGAAAATGCCTTAATCTAACTAAAGGCCATCAGGGGCGGATACAGGATTTCAAAAAGGGGGTCCAAACGTTTTTTTCTCATTGGCAAGTTTGAGTCCCCATCAACAAGGGGAAGGGGGGGGGGCAGGACCCCCTGGACCCCACCCCTGGATCCGCCATATTCCACTTTGCTGGTCGTAGCCTTTGTGGTCGTCCCCATTTTTAGCCATCCCAAGTAGTTTGTGTTTCAGATACCAACAAAAATGGTATCCCAAACCACAAGCGTTCCATAGAAAACCAATAGAAAATAATTTATGATAGGACCTACCACAAGCAAATGCCACAAGTATTTTCTATATTCTACCTTGTTCTACCCTATGGCAAGCAAGTTTGCATCAGTCTGCTTGTGGCATTTCATGGTGCCGCAAGCAAAAACCGCATAGTGCAATATAGGATTCTATATTCTAGATGCATGAAATTGCTCACGCTTTGCTTTTATTTGACAATTATTATTATACAGCAGTATACAACGACGGTTGTCTATACCAAACTCAACAGCTGTTTTGTTGGACAGTGGATGTTGTATTATTTGTAAAATAGCGGTGATTCTTTTTCCAGAGTACGTTTTATTAACGACTTCAACTGTGGTATAAATACTTGTTATTTAATATTTTCAAACTACTCTACATTACTTTAACACTAAGACTATTTCATTTTTCAGATACACGGCTAAGGACCCAATCGTTGTGAGTAACATGACGACAGCAGTATACAACGCTACCACCATGGCCATGACGAGTATTACTTACTGAGGGATCCAACTCAACACGACTTACTATGCATTAACCCTTTCCTGACGCCACTTCATATCTGTGGGGAAATTGCAGTCTCCAAGCAGTGCCCGAAATCGTCACCCTTAACATTTATAAATCATTAGATATAAAATCAGTGTATTAGTATTCCCGAAGCTAGATTTTTCATAATGAATATTACAATTGGATGACTTTTTCGTTTAAGGATCAAACATGGAATGATTACATAACATTCTGTAAAAAAAAAACCTCTCAAAATTAAGGAAAAATAATACAACAAGGCAAGTGGCGTAGATTTCAGGGCCAGACCCAAAGGCACTGGTCGTTTTACACATGAGAAGGCCTTGAGGCAATTGGAAGTGCGAAAGGGTTAACAAAAAGAACACTGACGAACGTACATATGTCCCCTAGGATAGACATTGAATACAGACTCCTATATGTGCAATATCGTCGAATATGCTCAATGTAATAGAAACTGATGAACGTTGCATGTATGGAGAGGAGGGTGATGGCGGTGTAGTATATATGGAGAAAAAAAACACACGTGGAAATTGGAAAATAACACACGTGGAAACTGGAAAATGACACACGTGGAAACTGGAAAAATGACACACGTGGAAACTGGAAAATGACACACGTGGAAACTGGAAAATGACACACGTGGAAACTGGAAAATGACACGTGCAAACTGGAAAACGACACACGTGGAAATGGCATAATAATGATGACACATCTCTCATTTGACCCACGTATATATATGTGCACTATATAGGAAGTGGTATATGGGATATTGCCATGTTTGATGATTTTCTAAAAGTATGACTGAAGATTGAGAAAAAGCAAAACATTATGCTTAGCTGTATAACCTAAGGCGTGTTGAGCGGTGCATATCGGGGGAAGTGTGTAAACTTTGACCCTACGTACCGCTCCTCGTTTTCATTATTTTCCACATTGTATAATATTTGGGGAATAAAGTGCGGTAGAAGCCCCTGGGCCGTACAGTCACCTTGGTTGTCCCTTAAGGTTCTTCCAATATTAATATGTGCACTAGAGAAAAAGAAACAGCAAAAACATTGCAGAGAGTTTATATTACATTTCACTTATCAATAAACTTGCCTGCATATCAAACTTATTAGCGGTGCAGGCAAGTCACATGTTTAAGTGTTTGATTATAGCATCTACGATGACATTTTACCTTAGAAATTACTTTTATACAGAATTTTGTTTTAAAATAAGTATACGTCCTATGTCGATGTATTTTTTATCCTGGAAGACCAGGGGTAACCCTGAATAATGTTTTCAGAAATAAATAAATAAATAATAAAATAAATAATAAAAAAAAGGTTGAAAACAGGATGAAAAGGATGAAAACAAACACTTTGAAACAGACTCTCTGCATCGATCTTGACCTTGATCAACGATCAAGTTGTATCTTTGTTTGTGTTTACATTTGACATTTATGGGAAAATTGTAAAGAAGGATCCATATATTGATAAAGTGGTGAATGCACAATGGAAACATAATCTTAGAATAATAATATCAGATCCTACGATTACGGAGAACTCGACCCCTGTGTCAGAAATACTTGATAAGATAACATACATAGCACTAAGGTAGTGATTAGCAATAACATTATCTTAACACATGTTCTACAAATAACGCGTACATTTAGTGCGAGGTATGAACCATGTCTATTTGTATCGGAAGTGTTTTTTTGACGTATTTATGTTGAATCGATGTATAAAAGGGGGCGATCCACATGAATAAAAGTCTTTGTATATAACAGTCTAAACTTTTATAGATCAGTACAGTTGTATATCACCTCGAGTGTCTATGTAATATATATGCATACGGACATAATATAATATCTTCGTATATTCTAAGAATACACGATCAAAGCATCTTCTTGTGAAATATCAAATCGTTTTTGTTTTGATTTTAAATGATATTTTTTGTGTGAACAATTTGACTCGAAACATACATAATTATACTTTAGAAAGTTACATGAAAGCTTCTTTAAAACACTGTCAATTTGGCTACTTTAGACTTACTGATTCAAAGTAATTATTACCCAATATTTCCTAGTGCCGCTAACCTTTAACTGGATTATATTATTCCCTATAACTATAGTCGACGTTGTCCTGATTACATGACAACTTCCCAAAGTGTTCGTCATTTTGGGGATCAATTTGATATTATTTATCTTCACAATTCTAAATTATTTAGAACACAAATTTATGACGAATGACAATGTAGCATTTAGTTGATAGCTTATTTAGAACGGATTGAGACCATATGTGACCCGTTTTGGCGAATCAGGTCGGAAGTCGCAACGAGTCGGATGTCGGCTGTTACTACTCATTTTAAAGCTAAGAATCTGTATTTTCTGATGGGATAGGTCTCTAAAAATGGACCCTGTGCGACATCCGACTCAATTCGCCAAAACGGGTCACATATGGTATTTTCCTGGAATTAATCCATTAAATTAAGACCCAGTGTTTAATGGATTTAATTCCAGGAAAATACCATATGGTCTCATTCTGTTCTAAATAATTTCTATCCTTGACCATACCGTATTGACCAGTGACATTACACACTGCTTCAGCAGTGTATGGACATAGTCCTACCACTTTTGACCAACTTCCATCTTCCCCCTACTAAATCTAATTTAAAGCATGGATTAAAAATGGGGGAATTCACCAATATTACTTGAATATTGGGGTGGACCTGCTAACACAACAATTCTCTAAAATTCATTTAGATTCTAAACTTTTCTTTTATTATTTAAAAATTCATTTGGGAATCTTCAATGGAATTTATTCTATAAGATCACCCACACATTCGCACCTGATGATCCTTTTATGGTGAAACCACCCAATACCAACATTACAATAAAATCATGTGCTGACTCCATCTTTTTGGATCACCGGGGAAACAACACAATAATGCTGATCCCTGGAGCACAACATTTCCTGATTCACATCAAATTTTGATGATGTCACAACCAAGGTTGCTACACAAACCTGGGTTGTCAAGCGGGTTACTGTTGGCAACTTCTAAGTGTAACTGACACTTGGTGTGGTAGTGCCTGGCAACATAGACCTACAAATCCGTCTCTTGCATTTAGTTGATAGCTATAGCCAAGTGGTTATGGGGATTTCCCTGGGATTTCCGCTGGTTTCCTTCCATAATTTCCCTTTAGTTGAAGGAAGTTTAAGGCTTGACTCATGCTTAACAATTAAAGTTATCAAAATATGGCTTGTGGCATTGATTGGGGAATCACATCAGCTTTGAAATGATATATTCAGGGACAAGTTTAGAGGGGAGTGGGGGGGGGGGGGGGGTGCCTGAGGCGCACGCCCCTCCCCCTAATCTTTGCCAAATTTAGTTTTTTCTAATGTAAAATTCTAGCCCTTGGATGGGCGCCTCTAATCTTTATTTAATCGCCACCCCCCCCCTCCCCTTTTGGAAATCTCTGGATTTTGGTTGTTTTTGTATGTTAAATACTTATCAGAGTGTCCTACTTTGAAAAACATGGAAAAATTAAGGAAAAACGGCAATTGTTTTCGGGAGGCTACTGCCGGATTGGGAAGTACATCTATATCAGGACCTTTTTTAAATAATTATATGTTAAGCCTTACATTATCGGGACATAATAATTATGGGCATTATCAAAATAGATGTCAAATAGAGAAAAGCTATAGTAAGAAAGCTTGTTAGGACTGTCTCACACCATTAACAGTTTTAGGATGATATCCCACAGAGGGATGCTATCCCACAGATACTGTAAACGTATATATTTTCGCGCTGCTAAATTTTCGCGCATTTGACACCGATAATCATATTTGCGCAATAAAAAATTCGCGAATTTTGTGATTATTTCTATTTGATTCATAACAATATAATTTTTCACTCAAGTTATATTTTCGCGCATCAATGGCAATGCGCGAACTGCGCGGAAATTTGTACAGCGTGAAAATAAATACGTTCACAGTATTCAGTATTTGTGGTATGCATCTACTTAAAAATGCTATCCTACAAACAGCTGCCTGTCCTATCCCTGATAGCTTACTATAGGTACCATGAAGCACCATATCTTTCAATGTAGGTTGGAAAAGGTCGACAGTGGTGAGGAGTGGTCAGCATACTTAAGTATGAACAAAAGATGGTTTCAAAAGGGGTGAACATGATATCGCAAAAAACTGGTGTAATTATGACAGAATTCATAACTATTCCACATACCCATTTTGATGCTGGCGATTTTGTATTTCTTTTAATTTTCTCAGAGAGTATGGCACGAAAGGATCCATCCTATATACCGTTTGCAACCAAAATCTTAAAACGTTTCTCACAATATACAATATATGAACACTTAATCCTTACTTTTTTTGCTGTTTTTAAAAATAGGCAGCAAAATAGGCATGTGGAAAATAGTCTAAAGTCTAAACATAAAATGGCAGCTGATCCCATTCTGAAATTAAAAATATCCAACGCATATTGTTTTTTTCTTTATGGTTAAACCACAAACACTGGTAGATATTTGAATAATATTGTGAATTTTTGTCTGCAAAGTCCTCTGAAAATCAAACACCTTGTCTTGGTACAATAATGATGGTGTCACGAAGAACGCGCGCGGTTTTGAGAATTCAAGGGAGAATCCAACAGAGAGGATGCAGATAAAAGAGATAGGATGACTTATCAGCAAGATTGGATACAATTATGGAAGCAGGGACAAGCCTATTCAAACTTAAACTTTGGAACGGACCTCTGTTATTCGCATCTGATGACTTACATACTTTTTCTGGATACCGATTACTCGCGTGGGAAGATGTTTGATCAAAATCGTTAAGGCTGTATTCCACTTTATGATCTTTGACACAATATTAGTTGGAAATTCTGCTGATGTTTGGCCAAAAAAAATATCAAAGATCGGCAGTAAGTCATGATTTTTGGTGAGCTCCCAAACATCTTGAGGTGGAATAGACCTTAATGAATCAAGGACAATCACCCTTGGAACAACTACCCTGGGGACAACAACCCTGGGGACAACTAACCCCTAGGACTAATAACCCCTAGGACTATTATGGGTGTCGTTGTTCTGTCAATGGGAGTAGTTGTCCTATCAAGGGGGTAGTTGTCCAACCAATGGGGGTAATTGTCCTACTTATAGCAGTAACATTTTGTCCTATCTGGAGGGGTAGTTGTCTTTCAGGGGTAGTTGTCCTAAAGAGGTAGTTGTCCTACTCATAGGGGGTAATAGGGTCTTTTCCAGACCTGGCGGCCATGGTCTAGTGGCTTTGTTTGTCTGGGTGTCACTATGGTGACCACCGGGCCGTTCGGGTCGACACCTGTTGGTAATGCTGATGAGGTCTGATTTGGGGCACTCTTGAAAAATGATTTTAAAATATATAGCATGTATGCACAAAGATGACACATATATCATAAAAAAGACAAAGATTGGGGCTATTGATAAATATAGTCAGAATTGTGCAATTTTGTATACATAAAGAAATATAGGTGGTGTAAAACCAGCAATTTGCATAAGCTCAAAGAGAAAATAACCCGAGACTTGTCTGAGTAACTGTGCATAGCCTATATCTCACACTAGTTGGCATGGTCTGGAAAATCGTTTTTTGTCCTAAGGGGTAGTTGTCCCAGGAGTAGTTGTCCTATGGATGTAATAGTCCTAGGGGGTAGTTGTCCCCAGGGTATTTGTCCGTGGGGTAGTTTTCCCAGGGGTAGTTGTCCTGTCACCCTTCAGATTCCAACGATTTTGGGATGCCAACGATTGGAAGCATTTGAAGTTATAAAATATCTTGAGGAATCCTACAAATAATTACCTACATGTTGATAAAAATATGGGGAGCCCTGCTCATGAGTCTTGAAAGCTGAAAACAACACGCTTGCAATGTTTAGTCACAATGTTTGGTCATTATTTTCCTTCCATAGTGAAATATGGGCTTTACACATGTATAAACTCTTATTATTCAGTAAATTGAGAACCTTTGTGAATGAAAAATGTGCAGTACAAATATATAAATCAATGATTCTACCATTATTACGATTATTGTGATGTCATTTCCATGTTCCCAAAGCAAGCTGAACTATTAAAATTAGACGGACTCCATATGAGCGGTTTAAAAATTGCATTTAAAAAATTGGGTAAATGTAATGAAACTTTCCTATACAAAGAAAGTAATGTCTTGATTCTTACTGTCAGAAGAGAAAATCATCTATTTAACTTTCTGTACAATATAAAAGTTAAATACCCAAATGCACTAAAAGATAAAGTAGGTATAACGACAGCACATGATGGTCCATAGTTTAACATCATAACTCCAAAATGTGAAACTTTTAAAAGAAATGTAAATTAGAAGAAATTTTTTTTTTTTTTTTTTTTTTTTTTTTTCATTTAGCCAAAATCCTGTTTACACAAGTTCTTCCTTTCAGCATTTACACCACCAAAGTCAATATTAATATCAAATACATTTCACATGTCTTATCAACACAGTATTTAGTTATATACAATAATACCATTTTAGCAATCTACGTAAGTCTGTACATCAACTTCTATTTTAAAATTCACACCGATTCACATTAGTCCATACCAACATGTTTCAAATTAGAATAATTCCTTTACCTTTTGCGTAAACTTGACAATATCTGTTTCCTTTTGTAGGCTTTCATCAAGATCATCCCATAGACAAATCCCTCTATAATAGGGGGATTTTTGTATTTTTGATTGTACCGTAAATTTTCGTTTTAATTTTACCTTATTTTTACTTCTTAAGTCTATGCTTGGCCGATAGTTATCCAAATGTTCAGTTTGCTGACAGTACCTATGTATATGTTTCAATAAAGACCTTTTCCTCCGAATCCTAATCGATTCAATGTTATACTTCTTACGTAATATTCCAACATCTTTCCGTGCCGACAAGTCAAAACAATATTCAATGCGCCTGATAGCCCTTTCTTCTAATTTCTGGACCTTCTCTATTAAATACACATCCGCTGACTCTACAACAAAGTCAGTGTATTCTAAATGTGGTCGTATCATAACCTTGTAAATCTTTCCAGCGGTTCTTTCATCAATATATCTCCTAATTTTGCATAAAATACCCAATTTTGAGTTAGCTTGTTTATACATTGCATCAACATGTTGATTCATGTCCAATTTATCATTTAATTTCATACCAAGGTATTCGTAACTATGTACCTGTTGTATTACAGTTGTGTCAATTCGCATATCCACACCCTCTTTTCGATCCTTAGAACCAATTAACATATATTTAGTTTTTGAATTATTAATAGATAATTTATTTGCAAAACACCAATTAAAAATTTTATCGAGTAGCAGCTGCATTTTTAACTGTGCATCGAAGGTGGATTTCCCAGTAGTGATAAGAAGTGTGTCGTCAGCATAGACATACATCTCCTCATTATTCTTTACTTCTTGAAACATATCATTGATATAGAGGATAAAAATTAAAGGTCCCAGGATCGAACCCTGAGCAGCCCCGTATGTCAAAGATTCCACCTTTGATGCATGTCCATTCACAATGGTCTTCTGCCCCCTATGTTCTAGATAATTTCCAAAAAATGACAATACAGTTTCATCAAAACCATAGCATTTAAACTTCTGCATAATTATCCTATGGTCAATAGTCTCGAACGCGCGAGCAAAATCTATAAATGTGCAACACGATATGTTGTGATTATTCCACTTATCATACAGTGATTTTAATACATCAAAAACAGCGATTGAGGTACTCATACCTTGTCGAAACCCGTATTGTTGTGGGTTCAAAATATTGTTTTCATAGAGATATGTGGTAATTTGCTGATGTATGATTTTCTCTAACAATTTACTAGGTAGCGCAATTTGACTTATAGGACGCCAGTCCTTAGGGTTTTTACTATCCTTAGTGGTTTTGGGAATTGGGGTAACCCAGCCTATTCCCCACCCCTTTGGAAATTTTCCTGTTTCAAGGCATTTATTATATAGATGGGTCAATTCGATTGTTAAACATTCCATCGCGTCCTTTAGAATTCGTGAATTCAGTCCCTCTACTGCACTGGATTTGGTGATACTAATCTCTTTTACAACTGCTTTTACTCTTTCTTCAGAGACCCATTCAAAATGGAAAATACAGTCATGATCCAATTTCCAATGCTCTTTAACATTCCATGCATCGTTCATGTTCTTTGCTAAATTTGGACCAGCATTGACATAGAAATTATTCAAATACTCTGCTGCAGCCCCTTCTCTTAATTCTGTACCAGTTTCATCTATTATAGCGTTAAAACTTTTATTTGATTTTTTCTTCCCCAGTCCAGAAAAGGTATTCACAAATCTCCAAAACTTCCTCGGATCCTTCTCTAGCTCATCCAATTTCTCTTGGATTGCTTCCCTCTTACGTTGATACAACAATGCTTTTACTTCATTCTTTTTAATTTTGAAAGCATCCCAACTCTCCTTAGTGTCCTCCTTTTTTGCCCTTTTATAAAGTTCCCCTTTTTGGTGTAGTTCATTTAGTACTTCTCCATTATACCAAGATGGACAGCTGTCCCTTACCTTGATCTTAATTTTTGGACAATGCTTGTCTGCTGTTTCGAGAATAATTTTATATAAAATATCCCATAATATTTCAACGTCATTATCTTCATCCCAGTAGACTTTCCAGCCCATATTTTCCTGCACATCTCTTTGAAAACAATATTTGTCGTAATTCTTAAAACTACGTCCCTCAATTTGAGTGCACGAATGAGTTTCCCGCTCCTTCTTTTTTATTACATATACTGCCATATGGTCACTCACCGAAATATTAATTGTACCTGAGTCACATACGTATTCCATATTTGTAAAGATTAAATCAATACAGCTTTTTGAGTTATCCGTAATTCGCGTATTACAGTTAATTAATTGGAACATATTTTGTTCCCTTTCCATTTCCTTTAATAATTTAAAGTCTGTTGTATTTCTCTTAAGATAATTCACATTGAAATCTCCAACCACAGTCATCTCAACATTCATCTGACCATTTATATAATTCATCGTTGAGGTTAATTCGTCCATCGCAGATTTCACATTACCGGTCGGAGGTCTATATATTACCCCTATCACTTGTTTCCTAAAGTGAGGTTTACATATATATACCCACATTTGCTCCAAGTTAGAAGTTGTTTTTGAACAATTTACTAGATATTCAATATTTCCCTCTAATTTGTTCGAGTAGTATAGCGCAATGCCTCCTCCCCGTTTATTCTTACCAGTATCTTTATTAACTATTCCCTCTCTATCTAGTCTATATAAATTAAAACCCTGGATCGATACCATTTCATCATTAATTCCACAGTGAAGCCAACTCTCACAAATACAAATTATATCGAATCCTGACAATATAATGTTAATCTCATCTGTCTTTTGATAAAGACTGCGAACATTTAATGATACAATTTTAAACCCCTTTGTGAAGGTAACATTATTACAAAACATAATTGAACATATATACAAAACAGCTAGCACTGCTATCTACTAGGAGTACTAACTACCACGTTATACCTACTATACAATGGATAACAATGGAAACACAAATATGTGATGTTAAATTAATACAATGTTATATGATTCAGAAGGTACAATAATTTGATGTTATATTTTGTGACAATAATAGGTATATATAAATCTTTTGTGTGTTTACATATGTGAACAATGATAATATTTCTTTTAGACTAAGACTGTATATAATCATAAACCTACATGGAAGATCATTGTCCTGATGAATGTGGTTGAATAAATAAATAAAAAAAAAACACCTATCAATCCCTTTTGGGATTATTTTACTATGATGTCTCTGTTTTCCGTGCGATAGATGAAAAACTAGTTGCCTGATTAGTAGTACTAAACATTGTTATGGTATTTACGAGAATGAAGTTATTGATAGATACAGATGAGATTACAGCTCATTTACAGCATTCTATATAGGTTTTCCAAGGGTGTAACAAATTGGCTGACAAAGATCAAGGAGAACAACCAAAAGCTCTGCTGTTTATGTTTTGTATCAAAGCAACTTTGTCATATTATGGAAACACCAATAACAGCACAAACAGCAACATAAAAACAGACCAGATTATGAAGTACACCATTTCAAACGTACACATACACATCATGTTATTTTAGACATTTTGTTCTCAAAATAATCTAATGATGTCTATAAACAGATAATACAGTTAAATGTATTTACATGGAGGAGACTGAGATAAAGATAAGATGTAACAATACTACTGTATCTTGGATCAGTATCTTGAACTCTCGACCAATTCTCAAAACTGTATCAGTTTTTCTTCAAATTTATTATCAGAAAGGTTATCAGGTTATGATTCTAGATAAATAGAATTGAAATTGATATCACGCACAAAGGCCTAATGCTTATATTACTTATATTGGTTAATGATATAGGTTTATAAATAACAGTATTTGTGGTGTACATTATGCTGGGTTTGATTTACGCTAAGGACATATGCACCTAGGGGGAATGGCGGGGGTCTGAAGTTTTTGGAAATGTGCGTATCTCCCTGTACAAATCTATCGCATACCTTAGCCCAAGGGGAATTGGGGTCTGACATGTTTTTTAAATGTACATATAATATGTGCTTAATGGGAGGCCCCTAAATATAATTCAATGATAACAAAATTAATATTATAGGAATTACCATTGTTAATGACCTGTAGATACTGGTTCATGCAATACATATAATCAAGTTGAAATATTTTGTATTGTACCAAACTTAAAATAGTGATTAAACTCGAATACATATCATTTATCCATTAGAAATCATTAGAAAAGTTCAAAATATAGGCATAGAGCTGTCAAATATTGCAATATTGTTTGAGAAAGGGAATGCTTATTTTGGGATGAAGTGCATGTAGCTTATCCCAAAGCACTGTCAATCAAATTCATAGCTACATAAACAAATAATCATAAACATAAACAAATCATCTGGCAAGTATAACATACTTGCTAGATATTGTTGATAGCATGTCTAGCCCCTGTTCTTTATCATAAGAACATTTATGTCTTATATGTTTGGCTATGAGGACATTTGAACCTCATTATATTACTGTTCAGCTTTGCAGTCTAAATTAGGAAAGACATTAGGAAAACGTTATAATATAACGTTTTCCTAATCGTTCTGGAGCCACAATTAAACCCTGAATTCATAGCTTAAATTGTTAACAGTTTATAAACATAATATGTTTATAAACTGTTAACAATTTTAGCTATGAATGTTATAAATTGTTAACAGTTTATAAACATAATATGTTTATAAACTGTTAACAATTTTAGCTATGAATTCAGGGTTTAATTGTGGCTCCAGAACGATGAATAAATTGGTATCCATTGGGGACAAATAAATAGCCTTTTTTTGGCAGAATAATTTTCATTTTTGCAGAACGTGATGGTCCTTCGACCCCACGCCTTCAACCTAGATCTGCCACGGTGAAAGTGCTTCTGAAATTTGTATGTTGAATAGATTACTAGACCAAGTGGAAACACGACATGAACATTAGGATGGACTGCAAATTTTCTTTACAATACTGATTTTCATCAATGGTTAAAAGAAAATGTAAACGTTTGCAATATTCACATAGTAAAACATTGGAGTTTCTTAAACGTAATTATATAAGTTGGCTCATCACTAAACAATATCATTTTTATTGAAAGGACTTCCTAAACTTTTAAATTGCTTAAGTTGGGGATTCTAACTTCATCTTTACCTCTCATTTCAAATGTTTGTTGATCGTAATTAAAATCAAATTCTTTAAAAACCAGGAAAGCTACCCTATCCTACACCTTTAATTAACGTCGATATAAATCAAAGGTGAAATTCGTGTTTTCGCGTGTTGAAATTCGTTTTGAAAAGTATAGGCTCCATAACAGCTTCTGCTTGGGAAATATTATACAAGCAGAGATACTTGTGGTAAAGACGGGGACTACAGATCCAAAGCGACTAAAATGCCACCTACTGTGATAAGCAGAATGAATCAAAGACTAGCTCTTTGCATATAGGATAAAAGCTGAATTAATCGAAACCATACTTTTACGATTTAGTTTTCTAGCATCTAGATCTCTCTTCTTGCCAAAAGAAGAAACCAACATATTTGCACGTTAGCATCCATATCCGATTTATGTGCGGGTCTATCTTATTTAGATTACCTAAAGGCATAAGAGAAATCCTTTACTTATTTTTCTTCTTAGTTCACAAAACAAAGGAACACCCGTGCCTTCACCCTTAACCTTCCGTCCTGTTTTTCCTTACATCGTCAGTTAGTCAATCAACTATTGAGGACCAAACTTGGGTCGCTGAATGAAATCAGAATATAAAAAAATCAAATTAATGGCTTTTAACGTGAGTAAGGTGGAGCAGTACGTTTTATTTCAAATACACTTTAACTACCTTTCCAGAACCTAGTAATCCTTTCAAAACATGATTGCAGTTTATACACTGAATTGCTCTCGTCAAAAAGAATGTTATGTATATCAAAGAACAGATATTTTTGCAATGCACTGTACGTAATTTTGTTTATACATATAAATAAATATATATATATATATGTATCTTGCTATTATTTGCTCCAATGATGTTCAGAATTTCTGACCTTACACCACCTACTCCCACGTAATGACCGTCAAATCATTTTGATTGGCCATGACCTTAATAACTTACCGAAGGGTTTGGCTGGAATTGCATATCGAAAAAAGTTTCTTTTTGCCCTGAATACTGGACATCCACTGTACTTTTATTTAGACTTTGTTTGTTCTTGTTTCATCCATCCACCCTCCTCACATTAATTATTATCCCTTCCTTTCTCGCCCATAATTTAAAGGTCATGTCCGCCGCATTAGGTGTCAACATTATTTTAGTGGGTAAGAGGAAGCTGATCAGGCTTCCTGGCCTTAATAATGGTGTTATTATCCTGATTACAATTATGATAACCAAAATGTCAATGAATGCTGTTGAACTTTTGCTATCTTCTCCAGTAAAAGTTATCTAGAAGTCTTTCTTATAACTGCCGAATATTACGCTGCATGTTTTCTGGAATCTTCATGAATAGGGTACTTTAGTTTAACCCTTTAAGGACGCCAGATGCATCAGGGATACATCTAAGGGGTTTTGAAATACCTTAACAAGGCCCTTTAAGTAAATAATAGCTTAGATCAATTCCTGTTTTTTGTGTTTTTGAATAATTGTACAACAGTTTATCTATTGCATATTACCGTTATTTTACTTTTCTACACACATTTTTATAAATGGCATGGGTAAGTTTATAATGATAATTAGGAAATCAATAGGAGGGAAATTCAGCAAAGTACAAATGTTTCTGCACATCCCAGTAGCAGATTAGACACAGAAAGTATCAACTGCCAATGGGGACCCAGCTTAGACGTTAGCATCAATTCCAATGCATAGAGTGATTGCACCATGGAAAAACAATTTTAGTGAAACCACTTCTATCCTGATTTCAAATGAAATCAAGGAGTGTTCATAAGAAGAATATTCTGGTCTCTTGTGAGATGGTGGACATTTAACATCGTTAGATGGCAGCTGTGGAAGGCTGATTAGAGTTAATGGCACCTATTAGTTGAATCCCTTCTTAAGTGGGGATTCCACGTGGCAACAGATTCACAAAAATTACTGGCCAACAAATTAAGCGATTGAATTTGCGTGCCGAAAATGGCAAAATATTGCCGTTATATTGGGCTGTCCCTATGAGAATTACCATGTCTAATTTCCCCTACCATAGATAGCTTGTTTACATATTTAAGAGCCTACAGGTTTATTTGGACTAATATTATACACACGAACACATGGAAAACTATACATAATATAAAACATACGTGTAATCTATATATCTATCTGTGATGAATAGTAATCTACAAACCAAATTATTGAACATCAGATAATATTATAGATATAAATTAAGAAGAAAATATGCTAGTTTTCCATCACATTACACTACAAACAAATGTAAGAATGAATGAAAATTGGTTTGCTTCAGCCTTGTGAGTCGTCCACAATTCCCACCGTGCGTTCTGATCTAAGCTAGCCTCCAGATAGAATATACGAGATAGGGAGAATTGCTTTGGATGCCCTCATCATTTCGAGTTTTCTGATTGACAGCATGGCAATATTGTAAAAATCATGGCCAATCTGTTGTCTTACCATCGCCAGGATTATGGTGACACATGGATTGTCCTCTTTAGATAAGACAAGTATGAGTTATTATCACTGTGCGCGAACAGGTGTGCTATTTCTTATATATATGAAATATGAAATGTTTTAAGGGTAGACAACTGTTGATCAAGTGCGTATCACACAAATGTGCTTTTCTCTGTGTGATCTGTGTTACATTGACATATCATGTATCAAATGAAAGGTAATATTATTCTCTACATATTGATATCGGTTAAATTATGATCAGCCATTCATGTACATGTATTTCAAGTCTCAAACCACATTATTTACGGAGATATCAATTGAGTTTTTCTATTCTTCAGCGCAGCTTCATAGATGTTCATGTATGCATAATTATTTACATGATTTATATCAATAGGTAGGTCTATTCATTGGCTTTTCATTGATATGAAATGTGTAGGCCTATGTATGTAGCTAAAAGGGTCGCTGAATAGGAAGCATTTTACTGCGATGGTGGTGAAACACCCCTTATCAACAGTTGTCTATCCTTAAAATGTTAGCTACTGTCCCATCCTACACTTTATGGATGCTCCAGCTGACAATCTGAAGTTTGCAGTGCATTCCAAGTTAAGAGTTCCCACATAACTTATCACAATGAAACCAATTCGAAACACAATAAATAGGGACGGAATAGTCACTACAAAAGTAAGAATACACACATAATTTATCAAATTTACCTGTGGACACAATTCACAAACCCCCTAGGGTGAACTATTTCCTCAAACATAAATTTCTTTGTTGTCTTAAGCCGCATACCCACTGGACAATTTCGACCTCAGCGATCATATTTTACTCTGATAGGCCATCGGTATGGTGTATCAAAATATTCATGTTAAATCTTAATCAGCGGGAAAATCGCCAGGCAATTTTATCAGCATTTTATTAAACACATTCATTTCAATGTAGCATACTGACTGGTGATCAGTTCAAAATACTGTCGCCGAGGTCAAAATCGGCTAGTGGGGATAGGGCTTTACAGTATCTGAAACCAATACCCCATATGATTATGTTGTAATTTTCCCAATAAGATTCTTATCTGATTTTTTTGTGTGGTCTTGACAAGGGAAGCAACAAAACGTCTCGTCCCCCAAGATTAATACTATGACAGCACTTTTTCCTATAGATGATTATGTAGATGGCTTAATAAGTCCCTAAAGTGAAAGGAAATCTATTTTGCAAGTCAATTTAAGAGAGTCTATGAGACAACTTATGCATATCTATTGACTCAATTTCTATGCCAAATTTGCTTAAACAGGCGCAAGCAATCACTATCTGAAAATGCCATTTTATACAATATGCAATCTTACATTCATACAATCTTACATTTATTTCAGGTATCACCTATTCAAATGACGTGTTTCTTAAAGCTCTTAAAAATAAGGGATTAAATATGGATTTTGTCAAATTTGTTTAATTCTATTCGTCGTTTTTAGAAGCGATGAAAATTCTTATTCTCACATCTTGTGAAGTATTTTGATCTGCAAGAGCCTGATCCTCAGAATAAAGCCCCATACCCACTAGGCGATTTTACCGGCGACTGGCGACGGGCAACAGCAGAATCACTGGTCATATCATTACCAATTCTGATAAAATGTTAGTATTTAACATTTCAATGTTAGATACTAACATTTGATCTGAATTGGTGATGATTTTCCCTGTGATTCTGCTGTTGCCCGTCGCCAGTTGCCTGTAAAATCGCCTAGTGGGTATGGGGCTTTAGATTAAAACCAAACCAAAAGTCCAGCTGGAATCCAATGAGAACTAGAGATGGGAAAACGCCAGGCTTTTTCCAATGATTCATTTAAAGCAGTGGGATCTACAGAGAAGCCCTTCGATCCACCTCCCTGACTGACCTCTCTCTTAATGTGCCTTAAGGAACTCTAGGGGTGTTGTTTTGAGTTGCAGCTGTCCCACCTGCCAGTAGCCTCCTCCAGGGTGGGCATGTACCTCCAAAGTGTGGCAATGGTTCCAAGCCAGCCCCAGCAACACGGCAAAAACAAGGCAACGCAAAATCAATCAAAGTATATATAGATGGGACCATTTTATGAAGAACATTACATTAACTATTTACATGAACTTTACATGTATTTCTAATACATTCTGGACTCTTCTTAAAACGTGCCCATCCATGTGTCACATTCAGTATAGAATGATTTTTTACCATGGAGGAACACGTTTCATGAAATCACTTCAATGGTGATTTGAATTTAATCCAAAATAAAGGAAAATCATTAAAGTGGTTGCCATGGCAACCAGTAATTCAGATTATTGCTGTTTCCTAAATTTTCAGGTTATAAGCTAAAGGATGATAATGCTCTAATATTCCCACCCGAAAAACATGTTTGAAAAATATAATAAATCAACACCTATTGTGCTAAGAATCACCAGGACCACGCCATTTAAGTGGTTAAAGGGAGTCAAAAGCAATGTTGTGTCAAAATATGATATTTTGCAAACTCGAATAACTAAGAAAATAGATTCTTAAAGTCCAACTTTAGCCAGTGGTACAGTATAAAAGTTATAACATTTATACTTGAACTCCATGATACTCAAGTCATTTATGCCTGAAGGCAGCAATGTTTGTAAACAAACCAATTTTGGTGGGTCACCCAAATTGGCTAGGGACTGTTTTAATATATTTCCATGTAGTTTAAGTCTGTGTTCACAGTTTATATTTCACCACAGGCCTAGGTTATGCCCATCGAATATAGTACAATAGTTAACAGAATATGCCAAATTTTGACCCAGTATTGCTTTTGGCTCCCTTTAAGATAACGTGAGTATTTTGACCATACGTGTAAACCCCTCTTAAACCAGGCAGCACCAACAGACAGGTGGGGTGGTTCTGGGAATTGGAGGCTGGTCAACAGAGACATTCACACACACATAGATCCCGTTAACGTCCAGGTAGATTGGTCCCTGTGGGCTAAATCTCTGGTAGTAAAATCTGGAAATAGATACTAATGGGTCCGTATGGTCACTATAACCTTGACACTAAACCTACTCATGTTTTGGATACTTTAAAGCTGGTTAACCCTTGGGATCCCAATTCAACCCTTTAGGTACCTTTCCATAGCGAAAATTGTTGTTTTCAAGATAAAACACACTGCTCAAAACAGACTTTGTGGCAAGTAATGAATAGAACGTGTTAAAAGCATCTGATAATTCAATCTAATAAAATGGGCTTTATTTGAAATGACTTAAAATTAAATAATGTTATTCATCATCTGAAAGGAAATCGTAAATGCTTTCCCTATGTTATGTGTTTAAATTTGTTAAATAATAGCGATGGTAAAATGATGCACCCACTCTAGGTGTTTATGGTGTTTGAAGGGTTAAAGAGGTCTTCCCAAAGACCATCCATTACAATAATATGGGCAGGATTACAAGGAACAAATAAGCCAGACAAATTTCCAGACAAAGTAGTATTGGGTTTAAGTGGGGCAAGTTCTTGCGGCCACAGGTTAGTTTAATAGCCAATATTATTTTTCACCAATCATTCACTTACACCAACTTAATGATGAGCCTAATTAGTCTGGAAGTCTCATAAATAATGATGCAGACATGAATGACTTAAAAGTAAATGATACAGATAAACTTCAAACCAAAATTGAACAAGTATGGAAGAGGTTTTCATTCCTCCTTGCGACCTCAATATGACTAATCAATCTTGCGACTAATAAAGTTCTTCATTGTTTTTTGATAAAACTTTGAAGACGTACATTTGGTCAACATAATCAGATAAAGAATACAATCACAGAAGGTGTGTCTTCCATCTGTCATTCCTGATCAGAAAGAGGTGTTTTTCACATACATTTCACAGGAAATGAAATTATAACAAAGACCCTCCCTTTCCCCTTCCAACATTAAACTGGTCTAGGTAATTATCCTTTCTCCTTCCAGTGCTTTACCTGGGGAGGGGGTGTAGTTGATCTGAAGATGTCTGGAACCCCTTCAGATATTCTTTTCTATTTATTCATTTTATTAGATCTCCAAAGGTCTCGGTCACAAGACTTTAAATATAGAGAATTTGATCAAGATTGTCACCTGAGACCCACTCAGACATATTCAGAAACCTCCCTCAGATCTTCACGGGATCCCCTCAGATTTTGGTCCCTGTGATGTGGTGGGGACTTTGTGCCTTCTAGCTCTCAAAGTACTGGCTAATTGGGACTGAGAAGCATAAGGAGAAATTCACTAGAGAGTATAACCTAGCCACTAGGGTATAGCATGGAAAATGTAGACTAGGTTGAAAAATATAGGACATTGCTAAGTGTGTATGATAACGTATAATAAAGTGATGAATCTAGAACTATGAATGATAATTCTCAAAGTATGAGCTTTTAGGGATTAGCTGATTAATGTAGTATTGGCATATTATATTCCTATATAATGTGTTTGGTTATTGCTGATAAATGTATATCTG
This sequence comes from Lepidonotus clava, assembly GCA_936440205.1. Taxonomy (NCBI): domain Eukaryota; kingdom Metazoa; phylum Annelida; class Polychaeta; order Phyllodocida; family Polynoidae; genus Lepidonotus; species Lepidonotus clava. The sequence continues at coordinate 17,731,331 of OW387138.1, forward strand.
TGATTACCCGAGTAATTCTATGAAATTGTTAAGGTTACCTTTTGGAACAAGTGTTTGTGACATGCCATGAGAGTAAGGAACATGCACACGATCATGAGTATTTGAGTATGAGAAAGATAACACCGGAAGTGATGTCACAATGTATCACAATGATCATGTGACCTGTACTAGCCATTCAAGTCCTAGGGGTATAAAAGCCTGAGTTTTGGTATGGAATAAATAGTTCCTTCTTTGTTCTCAGTGTATCAACACCGATTTCCTTCTTGTCTCCCACTCTACAAGTGGGCTAGGGGATGAAGAAATAGCTAATCACAAAGAACAACACATCATGCCTTAACAGTACAATTAGGATGGTTAACCTTTAGGATTGGACTTAAAAGGCTAGAACAGAGCTTTAAAGGGAGCCAAAACCAATAAGTTCAACACAATTCTCCAAATTCAAATAATCATGGAAATCTATCCCTTGTTCCTATTTTTGACCCATTGTGAAAATAATACTAATTGGCTTGGCCACATTCTGTGATCAAGTGTGTCATATACATAAAAGAATATTGATAATTTGTTGTACATTATTGTTACTATGTTGTATAATTGATGTTTATGATACCAATCATATTAATTATAATTTGTATAGTCATATTGGTCCTAGAAGATATTTCACGTGGACAGTCAATTGACCATTGTGTGATAACACTCTCATATCATCATTGGGGCAGAGATAGTGGATGATCACGCACCGAGTGTGCTCGACACATGCCAGCTTGGAGAACTTTACTTTTAACATTCTAAAAACATTGTTACTGACAGCCAGTATCAGTACTGGACAATAGTGTACAGCTGGCCTTGGATAACCTTTGGAGAGTTTACGGTGTGCCCCCAGGAACTGTGCATGCAGGGCCCACCCCATGGTGGGACTTCTGCCCCCTTGGTAATATCAACGGACCATTATGAAACTGATAATTTTGGGAATAAAAGCGGAGAGTGATCTCCAAATAGTTGGTCATTCGTACCCAGTACTTACTTGTTGTGTGACCGTCATTCCTGCTCTCCTGGGTACCCCACCCAGGAGGGGCAGGGTCCCCCTCCCCCTCCCTCCCCCTTACCTATTCCTTACTCATCCCCTTACCCTACCTTACCCCAGGGACAATTATTCCAAATTATCCGCAACCTTCTAGATCCATTATATTTGAGGTAGGTTTATGAATTGGAGTCATAACTGTTTGTTTAGAGTTGATTAACTCATGGGAATTACCTGGACTGGGAGTATGCAAGATTATAATTATTATGTTATTTTGGATCTATGATTTTTTGGGAGTCAGACTAATCTAATGGAGTCAGATTATCATAATGGAGTCAGACTTTAACCTATTCATTTAAAACCAGATCAGGACACTGAGGAAAAGGGGTTGTGGGTCTGGATATCTTACACCATGTTAAAATGTATACCATGAAATATGGTAGAAAATCATTAAAAACACAGCTTGAAGTCTGTATTCAGCAAACCGAATGAAGGGCAGAAACCGTTTCCATGGAGACTATGATCAAACACCAAAAACTGTCTGTACACACTTTTAATACACTTTTGCAAGCAAAATGTGTTCTGAAAATCAATACTGCCGATTTAAGTAAAATTGGTAAATTCAATTGCCAATACTTGGGATTTGGAATTGCCATTTCCTAACGTGAATAAAGAGCAAATCCAGTTGCGGATTTAGAGGGGGCGTTCCCCTCCTTTTTGGGGGGCCAAATATATTTCTTTTACTGTAAAATTCCAAAAGTAAATATGTAGAATACGGGTTAACATTGTGAGGTAGGCACTGAGAGCGTGGTACGTTCTAGACGACCCATCTCAAAGTCTGCCTCATCAACCACTCAGTAAGTAGACCCTGACATTTTAGTGTCACTTTTAATTAGTGCAAAACCTTGGAAAGGGCAGCTATTGCTGCTCTTTTCCTCTCTACGGATTAGGTACTTAGAGTTAATACAAAGATACACAATTTTCAAAATGTGGGATAAACAAAAGAATTAAATGATTATTTTGTCCAAGAAATATACTATTTTGAATCTGTTCATCATAAAAGATACCGTCACCATCCTTGGGATATTTTCATGAGCAACGTTAGAGCTAATGATAGACATGGATGCATCTCACATCCATTCCAATTATTAATCAACCGGAAACTGACTTGGTACAAAACCAAATATGTTTCGTTATATTGGAAGCAAACTTATTACAGTTCTTTTGAAAGGGACGTGGGCTTCCAATATATATTCCTCTTGTATTACGGTGTAGTGAATAGGACTGATAGTTCTAAGGGAACAAGTTTAAGGGATCAACAAAATTTAATGTAATTACGGCATGTGATATTTGCATTTTAGTTGTTCTGCTTACCAAAATTGAAAATGTATATCTGTGATTGCAAGAGTAATTCTGCAAAGTCCTAAAGGTTCTTTTTTATAATGGATTTTTGTAGCATGGCATGAACGTAATAGAACAATTCCGGATTTGGATTATTGGGTATGAGAAATATGGTACTCGAAATGACATCAAAGGGCATCACGATGATTCATTTGACCTGTATTAGCCAATCAGCATTAGGCTTTGGGGTATAAAAGCCCAGGTTTGCCATAGGACTGTGATGAATCAGATATAACTTCGCATGCAAGTAAGTCATAATTATTGATAAAAGACATAGAATAAGTGCCTGGAATCAGATTGTCGTGATATAGGGCCATTCTCCGGAAATCTCCTCAATTGATGAAAACATCATAAACTAAATTTAGAGCTCCCTGTAGAACACAATTTATGGTTATGTTAATAATGTATAATACCTGTACGTAGCATATACATTGACAATTCAGAAAATATATGGTTTTACCAATATAAAGTTGGGAAAAATATTAGAAATTTGATAAAAATGTAGAAAAGTACCAAAAAACTCCATGGTAAATTATCTTCTTATTTTACTTATTTTGCACACAAAGGTAATTCTGATAACCTTAATGCAGTTGCAGCGTGTTCCAATGCTTTCTATTTAACACTTAGATATATATGGTCATTTTGATGTATACCAAGCTTAATTTCTTACTTGGAAAAAAAATTGACATTTAACTTAAATCTTTCCTAAAGCAATTATGTAACGTACAGAACCAAACTTTAATCAAGCCCCATTTAATAGAAATTTGAAATTTCATTATTAAAATATAGTAGAAGAAAAGCTCCAAATATAGTGTATATCTGGTAAAAATATTGTTGCAATATGCCATTTAATGTGCCTGTTACAAACAAAAGACCTACAAATCTTGAAATGATTGTGTAACGTACAGAACCAAGCTCTGTAACATACAGAACCAAGATTTCACTCAATCTGTTGTTTTTGCAGAAAAATAGCTTTGATTCATATTGCTTTTGTACGTTTTTAGATAAATGCCATACTATTATTCCACATTACAAACAAAATGGCCAAAGAGTGCAAGAATTTGGCCATATACACAGCAGAAAGACCTTGGTTCTGTATGTTAAAGGTTTGTAACGTACAAGACCAAGATTCAGGGAACTTTATTGCATTAGTTGCAGGATATACTTATCAGGATTATAGTTTACATTTTTTAGAGACACTAAATACTTTTTGTGAATGTTCCTTACAGCCAAACTTTAAAAGGTATGTTATTCTAACCATAGTGGATGAAAAAGCTTGGTTCTGTATGGTAAAAGCTTGGTTATGTACGTTACATAGGAAATTCAAGGCATTATTTTCAAATCTTAATATCATGAAGAATAATGATTATAAAGTTGCCCCCTTTCAGGTACTGGTTACATATGTATATGTCTTTGACATTTCAACCAAAACGATCAATTTCATGAAGGTTGATTTTTAAGCTCCTTTTACTGAAAAATTGAGGAATTTTCCGGAGAATGACCCTATATATCATTGTTTGTGTGATGAATCGTGTCCACCAGATCATTGCTGCCCCCTACTTCATCCCCACCTACCATCCTTTCTCAACCCCATCACCCACAACCCCATATCAAATCCCGTCATTTACTTCCTCCTTCTTCCTCAAACCTACAACAACCACCTCCATTACCATCCAAATCCACAATTCTCTATTTACCCAACCTCCCACACCTTATTATCTTATTTTAACATTTCTTACTCCGCAATAAGCGGTTATTATATTAATCTTACAAACATTATCTATTTCACCATGAAAGTTATTTTATAAATTGACAGTATAACCCCAACCATGCTTTAATTATTTGTCACCAGGGGTAGCAGTAATGCCTGGGTTATTCATGTTTCAGTTCCACACAAAATCCCGAGTTAATTAGGTTAATACACGAAATTATGTGTAACTGGGAGTGATGTCATGAAAGAGTAATTGTGATAATGTGATTCAATTAACCAATGATCAAAGAGAATGTGCCTATTAAACCCTAAGTTATGATAAAAAATTGGTGGCTGGACTCCGGTAGACCCGACACAAACACGGGGCATGATGGGCATAACACAGAACATGGGGACCGGTGGCACATGGGCGCAAGGCACGATGGCAGAAGGACAGGCTGACACAGGTGCGATGGCAATGATAAGGGACACTGTAAGTGACCTCTGTAAGGGTCAATAAGACCATTGTGACCAATGGGGTCTGAGTTGTAGTGATATAAAGCAGAGTGATGCATGAGAATAAACAGTCCTTTTAAGGTACTCACTGTGTTCACACCTCTTTCTTCCTCTGTTGGAACCATCTGAGGACATAGATTATTAAAATTTAATATCTCGTTCTTGTGCTTTGTTCCCTGTCATCTCTAAATTTTAGAGAGCAGAGGGAACGAAGCATGAGAAGACAAGTATAGGCCAAGTTTAGGGTTAACACAGGACACCGGCCAACGAGCTAATGATCAGTTCCCAGCTGGGGTATGAGCAAGCCTATAAACCACATGAAGACTGCAACAACCATGGGCTCATGACACCCTGTTAGCTATTGAAGTATGAAAAGCCTTCCCTCCTCCATCTTAACTTCACCGGAGTCTGCTTAGCTACCTTTGACAAAGACACACTGTTCTGACCATCCTCATGCGCGAGGCATGACTCAGAAACACGGGACCTCCCTTGACACTTCCACGCTCGGCCTACAACCCCGCACCCGAGCCCGAGTCTTGAGCGAGCATCAATTCCCCAAGTTCCCTAGCCTGTTCTTTTGTGTATTTAATGTTTTGCAAAAACAAGACCTCTCATTCTATTGTAAGGAAAAACTAGAAAATATGATGTCTCTCCTGAATTGTTGTTACAAAATCCTTCCAATAATCCGTCAAATGCATATTGGCAACCTACTAAATTTAGAAAGTAATATTGGTTTAACCGCACAGCAGCATTGCAAAATATAAGCAATATATCTAGATACTGTTTTTGATGGCCAATCGCATAATACTGCCATGTACACAGTTGCAATATCATGTGCAACACTAAACTTGATGGGATCATTACTCGACACATCTACTTCAAGGAATTGAAACAGATATTATTCAACTAATGAAAATATTACAATATCTTTAATTTTATTGACAATGTAATTTTTCTAGTGCCCCCGCAATTCTGAAACCACAAGCTCAGCTTGCTCTTTACCAGCAAATCACATACAAAATGTTTGCCCGTGGAATACAGACATTAGCCCTTTCCATGCGCCACCAACATTTCATTCAAGATTTGAAATCTACCAATTTCATAGTAGATAGTCTCAAAAGACGCCACATAATATGGTACGAAACCTTATCTAGACTTTAATGTTAAACCATAAAAAAAGACATAATATTGCTTTGCTTTCATCGTTTTCATTGCTGGATATACCATCATAAATATGCATAGTTTAGCGTCTTGAAACAGAACTTGTTTTCTTTTTCTTTCATAGTTGATTTTGAATTAACTATTATGACATATAGAATTATGGAAAAGATTGATCAAAGCATCTGCCATATTATGCTGTTGAGGCGTCCTTTTGCAGGTGATGCCTCAAGGCGTTTATCATGTCAATAGGGTTAAGGGCCGTACCCACTGGGCGATCCACCTACATCGCCACTGACGGCTGTCACTGACGGAGTCGGTGTAAAATTATTGAACACGATTAACAATTAATAAGGATCGGCGTAGTCAGTGCTGATCGTCGGCACAGACAGTTGGACGTCGGCACTGATTATAATTTGGATATGGCTTGTCCAAGCAAAGTCGGGCGATGGCCGTGCTGACATCAGCGCCGACATCGGCGCTGATTCGTCCCAAAATCGCCTAGTGGGTATGCCTCTTTAAGATTTGTCAAGGCACATCTCAGCATCTGTATAGCAGTTGATAAGCTATGATGCATAGGTGGTGAGATGGTCTTCGTCAAATCCTCTAGCTGTGGGTGATGTATAGGGCGAGCTGCTCAGTGGATTATCCACTGGGGAGCAGCAGCTCTTAATCATTGGTAAAGAGGGATTCCCGGAGAATGGCCTACTTGTGGTTGCCATTCTCACTCCATGGCCCAATGCCTAAACCACCCATCCACATAATTATGCCTGTGATGTAAACACTCGTTAAACAGGATAGAAGATAACCCAGCCAAGTTGCAACGTTATGGCAGCATTTTGTGAGGTGCTTACCCAGCCAAGTTGCAACGTAACAGAAACGTTCTGCAACTATACTTTTTTAGTCAGTCAAGTACTTACTAGGATGGCACGTAACAATTACGTTATTTATGGTTAGGTCGAAACCTGACCAAATCAGAATATCATTAGAACATTATTTTTGGGTGAGATTAGGACTAAACCAAAACAGAATGTTATAAGAACATTCTGTTTAGGTTGAATAACGTAACCAGAATGTTATAATAAAGTTGCAGTGCAACGTCATAGCAGTACGTTGCAGCAACGTTATTGGGAGCCATCAAAATAATGTTACAAGTGAACTATAGAGAGTTAATTATCTGTTATGTGTTGTGTATGTAATTAGTCATGTTTAATTATAGATAATAGCTAGCTCCAAATGCAGTCTCCTCCTCGTTCGACTGCTGTCGTCCAATAGATAATTATAGTTCCAACATCATGTAGGAGGTGAACACTCGTGTGAAAGGATATTGTTTGTTAATTATCCTGTGTATTGACGTTCCGTGACAAGAACTCGATTGACAAAGATCAGCTCCGAGGTAGGAATCCCCTCAAACACATTCAGTCAATGCTTCCATGCTCTACATGATCTTTCTGCCTCTATCCAGAACCAAGACTCAGCTTAAAGGTCCAACCTTTCCAGGATGGTTACTCACACAGCATTTCAGCGAACTCTGACTGACTGAGAGCAAAACACGCTCTTTTAGTATGGTACGTCACATCATGACTCCTTCCCCATTTCACTATTGACAAAGTGAAACATGGCTAGCATGTGCGCTTACTAAAGCTCATGCTATGGTGCCTAACAAATATGGACTGGCAAGACACAAGAACCAATACAGAACTAAACTAAACAGAACGTTGCTGCAACGTAATGATAACATCACATGCTTGCCTGGGTATAGCATTCTGCGACGTTCTGCGATGTTATTAGAACGTTTTGCGACGTCACACCTTTGGGTGGGGATAAGGATAGGAAAATAGTTCCTCAACTTGTTGGTGAGAAGGATGGGAATATTGTTGAATAACGTTGGCTCATACTTATAATCATCTGAAATATATATACCCTTGATAAAGATACAATGAAGTATTTTTCACTTTCGGTTTGCATATGGTCTGTTAATGTTGGTGAATCAGGAAAGATGATATGCAATATAGCTCTAATGAAAGAAGTATGCCTTATAATTACTTATTTGTCACTCACAATACATTGCTGGCCACATCACCCATTTCTATTGTGCTGTTGCCTAATATGAAAGTCCTTTACCTTTAATCAAATCTTTCCATTGAAGTAGGTTTTACATTTTTATATTTTAATATTTGATTAAGTGGCAACAATATGTTTTCTTACAAAACAACTATTCAATTATAAATTGCTAATCGTTAGAGATTCGAACACGGTTACACAATTCTTATGAAATCCTATTACCCGTGATGGACTAGAAGGAATCATACAAAGTGACCTCTTTGGTGATGTTTACAATTAATCTAGCAGTGTCTAATCATCATTACCCTTATTTCACCTATCTTATCAGCCTCTTAACCGCCCACTCAAGCCTAAAACCATAGCTATAGTGAGGGTGATACCCGGTGTATGCGCACAAAAATTAAGGGATTTTAAAGTAAGCTTTGGAGTGGTGACATTAATGCAGATTCGGCTAGGTGAGACATGGAAAGGAGGCGGTATTGCTGTGGAGAATTGCATTAACCAGCGATTCACTACGCTGGCAGAAGAACCTGAATAATAGTTACCACAACCTGCAACCCTACCTTATAGATTTTACATAATTATTGTCAAATCCAAACATATAGATTTTACATATTGTAAAATCTATAAGGTAGGGTTGCAGGTTGTGATATGGGTGAAAATTGAGAGACAGTAGCCAAAAGTAGGCCTATGTTGATAATTTGTCATTTTTCCACTTTTGAAATCTGTCCCTAGGCAAATCTTTCCTTTTCGTTTTCTTTTGTCATTGATTGACCCAAGTCCTTAAACTCGTTTTAATAATAAGTATTTTATTGACAACAGAGAAGTCATCACAAACGTATGTATCAGTGTTTAATATTCACCTAACGTAACTACTCCCTGAATAAAACAATGCTGCATTGTAACATAATAAGAAGTTAAGTGTAAAGAACAGAGTCCACCAATTATGAATGGACATTCTCATCATGGTTTTAAAATGTTGATACAATGGTACCGAAAAGGTCTCCATGGTTTAAACAGTGGTGTTCGTAGTTTAGATCACGGTACAACTATCCAACACTAACCCAAACTATAATAGTATAAACCTAACTCTACCGTGATCCAAAACCTAATTCTAAAACCGATCCTCAACCTATACTCTAACCCTATTCCTGAACGAGGTAAGAAAGAACATCGTTACTATGGTGACAAACATCGTTATCACCTTGTCAGACCCTGATGAACAGCATCACCACTGTGATGAACATTGTTAGGACTGTCAGAGACCTTGTATGTAAATATAGGATATATCGAGTCTGGAAAGCCAGGGGTAAACCTGTTATGCACTACAGGCCTGCCACCTAGGTGCTGGTTGGATTGGATTTAGATTGACCATTATGCCTGTGGGAAAAATGACCTGTGAGGTGCCACCTGCCATTCTAAAAATGCTTTGGTAATGATCAGACCATGGTCATGGTTGACCAGGTTGGTTCCAACCAGCCACCAGGGAAATGAGCACATATGCCCAAAGAGAAGCTTTCTAGTCTCTATATATCCTATATATACATACAAGGTCTCTGGGACTGTGAAGGCCCATTCACCTGGGTCGATTGGTTGCAGACATCTCCGATAAATGTATCTCCTGGATAATACGAGCTCACTATACTGCTAAAGCTCAGTACAGTGTAGCCTAATGCGTATAAACCTCTAAAAATAACAAATATTTTCAAGGAAAACTATCCCTCAGGCTTAAGTGGAACGGCAGCTAAATGAGCCTCCGTGAATAATCTGGAAATGGAGAAAAGGTGTCCAATGTCTGTTAATTCAATCCCTGTAATCCATTCCTGGAAACAGATAATGACAGATTAAGTCAGTACAAGAGTGGAAGAGGAACAGTGTCTCTTCAGCTGTCATACTAAATCTCCACATCCATTGACTGACAAAACATGTACTGGAGTAAAGGGCCATACCCACTAGGCGATTCTACCGTCACCGAGAAACAAATCGTCGGCACAAACGCCCAGCAACTGTAGTCGCTGGGCGATTCTTCGTGAGTATGGTGTGCATTCTCGGCGACGGACAACAGGATTGCCGGGCAAATCGCCGGGCAAATCGCCGAGAAAATATCAAACATGCTAGATATTACCATCGCCGGGTGATGACGACGGCCGTTCTCAGTGGCGGATCCAGGGGGGGGGGGGGGGGGGCAAAAGGGGCAATTGCCCCCCCTAGACCAAAAATGGACTCTCGTAGTTTTGTCAAATTTGAGGAGAAATTTTGCAGGCTAAATCATGGGGGGGGGGGGGGGGGCAGATATATTGCCCCCACTAGAATACTGACTCTGGATCCGCCCCTGGTTCTTACCCTCACCGGTCGCCCGGCAATGGTAAAATCGCCTAGTGGGAATGGGGCTTTAGAATGCTGCAGATCCTGAATCACATTTGGATCCAAATCTTTATTTGATTCTGATAGAATACTTTTCAAACCACAAAGTTAGACTTCTGTCTAAATCCAAAGTATGCAAAATGTATAAGAGAATCCAGTGGGTGAAAGCCAATGAATGCTCTAATAAACTTGAAAGAATGAAACAGAGCCAACATGAAGTTGAAGATGCACATTGTTAATGAATTTCTTATAGGATGTAAGGGAGGACTGATAATGTTGGAAAAACTTAGAATGCGACAATATTTTACTATGGGTTAATGAGACATATTTCACTGCAATTTGCCTTTTTGCTACCTTTTAATTAAATTAAAATTCCTTATGTTCCATGGGCGCATTGATCTCAATATGAATGTGCCATTTAACATTCTAATGCGCCCAGGGCGCATGGCGCGGCCCTAGCATTTTCCCTGAGACTTGAAGCATTCAAGCAAGCATTTGAAGGCTTATCTTTTGATGGATAAACATGCATAAAACAGACAATGGAGAAAAAGTGACGTTGTGCAGATCATTATGCATTTCTTTCTTTCACAAGTAATAGAGAAGCAAGTGGGCGAAGGTCCATTTCAAGTGAGACCATGTAAATTTCACAGTCTGGACGGACCTGCATCAACAAGATGAAAGTGAATTTGATGATGCACATTAGGAAAATACTTTATCCAGTTGTTGATATCACTCTCTACAAGCGCATCTACTTTCTTTCAAAACCTACAGTCAATATCAGATTCTGTCAATGAATTATCTGATGTCAATTTGTTATAAAGGGTATTTTAACTATCCTAAAAGATTGAAGTTATAACATTATCCTTTGCTTCATGATAAATTGATATAGTCTATTAACAAGTGGCGGATACAGATTTTCCAAAATGTGGGGGCTTGTTGATAGAAAGGGGAGCACGCACCCTTTATTTTCCCGAAGTTAACATTGAAAACAATCTTAATTTGGTAAAATAAAAAAAAAGGGGGCGGGGGAGTCACACACGCTCGCCGGCACCCGCCCACCCTCCACCCCCCGCCTCTAAATCTGCCATTGCTTACACCAGGGATATATTCATCAGTTACAAATATGTAGGCCTTTCATGTAAACTGGAAAAAAACATCAAATGGGTATTTCTTTTGTGTTTGATTTCTATTATAATAAAAAAAAAGATTAATTTTAATATGCACGTCCTATTGGTGAATTACGCAGCAAACTGAAGCAATATAAGGGGAAGGGTGTTGAGGACCCCTTATTGTAGAGAGTGTTGGTTTTGGAATTTCAATATTAGGCAAAGTAACTACATGGAAGATAATTGTTTAAATGGATGTAGTTTATTCAAAAAAGAATACAAAACGATTTAGGACCTGTGCCTATTCATCAACAGGCACGTGCATTATAAATCACCAAATTATGCTTACCTTTATTTGGCATGGCTGAGAATGCCAAAATGAAACATAATTCGCCATGTGAAACCAGTTATGAAACAATTACGCTGAATTCATTCGTTCCCATTTGATTTGAATGCTTGGCTTCCCAAAAGAACCATTCCGTTTCCATTATTAGGTCACGCGCACTCAAAACGGACATCTCGCGTCTTCTCGCCAACTCGCGTGTTCGGAGAAATCGGTTTTGGCGCCTTTCAATGGCGTCCAGAACAAAATATGGCCCACCTCTTCCGCCCCGATGTCCTGGTTATTTTCATGGCCGATGATCTATTTCTGATGAGTCATGGTTGCCAAGGTCAGGGTCACGTCACTTCCGTTAATGCGGTCGGTCCCTGGGAGGTGGCGCTGCAGGCGGATAAATGTCGTCTGCCATTGAGACGTCACCGGAAGAAGGATGACGTAATTACTCGCTGAAAACAGAGACGGACAAGGTGGGTCTATGGGATCTTTGGAATAATAACCAGAGTGTTACAAATGGGTTCATGTAATGACCCACTTATTAGACTAATACCAAGACTCTAAAATGTCGAGCAATTGCAATAGACTGTAATCATTGGTAGTGGCAATAATATTTACTTCAACTGCAGGCCCGTACTAAGCTAGGGGACGCCAGAGGGTTTGGGGGGTTCATGCAAACCCTCCCCCCCTTGCACAAACCCCCCTCTAAAATATGACTTAGGCCCTATATTGTAGCTTGAAAAAAAACCAGCATTTGTAGGCCAAAGTTAAAGAGAGAACAAAAAAAAACGACTCCCGACCCCTCTGAAACACACGACTCTTAGTCAAAAACGAGCCCCTATCTCAAAAAAGCTGGCTTCACGCTTGGAATGCACAACTTTCTGAGAATTATATGAGAACATGGCAGTCTAAGTTTAAAGACTGAAGGGATGTGACAGGGAAGGATGTATGAAAGTTGTTCTGAGCACAATATGAGGTCAACATATAATATGTATCAATTACACCGTGTGTAAAATGTAATTAATTTTGCTTCTTGTGGTAGCATTTTGGATAGTACTTTCACCGTCTTCACTCTGATAGGCGGATAATAAACTGGAAAATGAGCTGCAATGTGTTCCCTACGTCAGCATTATTACTGCAGATCCATTTTGTAAAGCTGCCAGAACATTTCCCTTTCTATAATAGTAGGATATTGATGGCGTCTATAGGCCTATAGCCATGACACAAGATTCTGTATCATCGTTAAGATGCCATTTGTGTATCATGCCTTTAAATTGGGTCTATTCAGATAGTTCAAATAACCTGGGAAGTTGACCGGTAGCACAATCATATTTCTAAGCGCAGGTTCCACAGATTGACAAACCATATTCTGAGTTAGCCGTCAAGTGATAACCTCTCTAATCCTATAGCGACCATTGCCTGCTGGGAGCACGAATAACTGTGCTTGATTGTTAAGGGTTAACGCCCGATAGTAGGAAACAAGTAAGGGTTGTCATTCTGTCTTATACTGTAGCGATGAATCCCCACATACTGACCAACTCCATTGAATAACGTCCATCCCAATGCAACAGGTAAAGTAAATAGATACAATTAATGTAAGTTTCAAAAGGAGGGGAGCGCCCTATTGTGAAAATTTTGGATGGACCCCCTGGTCCTAGAAATTTATATTTAAAAAAATCTAAATTTTGTCAAAATTAGGGTGGGGGGCACCTCAGACATCCCCCTCCCTTAAATCCGTCCCTGAACACCAACTTGGATAGCATGTCACTGTTCAAGTTTTAATGGGTCAGCGATTAACTCCATTTAGCTGGTCACAGCTTTCTTTACGCTTGTCATTAGAGGTCACAAAGTGGCCTTAAAAATGCCGGCGCAGGTGTTCACTTTGCCGACAATAGTTGATGACCAGTTTATTCAGCTTACCAACTATGTAAACTCTTTAAATTCCATAGTGACCAGTGCCACCAAAGAAGCACTAGTAGTTGAGGATGGAAAGGTTGCTACAAAAGCTAAATGAGAGGTAATTATTTTGTACCATTATTCCATGTTTGTTCCAGAATTATCTGTATTGAATATCTAGATAACCATTACCATGCATTAAATGAAAACATTTCAATTATAACATTTGCTAGTAATTCAGAAATCACCTAATGTATTAGCACTACTTGCTTGACCGTCACCTGAACCCATTTGTATAACTTTGGCTTCACCTGCCACCTAGATAGAAGTAAACTGACACGTAGCCAACTGTAATCTTTCGACTATAGACCACATGCAGATGTTGTTATGCCAATACCACTTTTTTTCTATTTGTCCACTTCCTACGAATAACATAAGATCTTCCAGCGGAGCAAAGTTAATTACATTACATATTTACAGATGATGGATAGTGAGTGAACATATACAATGACAAAGTGCCTACCGAGATTCTATTCAAAAAAATATGGTACTAAGTATTAATATAGTCTTTCCTCAGAAATAGATGTCCGTGGTTATGAAAGTGCTTGGCCAACAAAATACTGTTAAATCTATATACATTATACATAAAAGGCTTTATCTGTTTGAGATATATTTGACATGAATTTACATGTTTTCTAATGCTCATTGACTGTTAACAGTGGTACTTATAACAGGTACGGTGATCAGGGAAAGATCCAGGGATTTCTTAAAGGTGGGATGCACCCATATTAAAGATGCATATCTATATGGGTATTCACTGCAGCGCCACCTGGTAGTAATACATTTCATTGTCCAAATTCTTTTAAAATGTTGACCCAATTTCATTTAACCAACAAAAATTCAAAATATTTACAGTAAGTTACTAAAAAAAAATACATTCCTGTAAGTTTCTGAAACATGAATAGGTTATTTTGTGTTTTGGGGTGGATTTTTGGTATTTTAAATTTTTCGGAGCTCGATTCTTCGTCTCGCACCGGGGCTGACTCGAATGACGCAATGACGTCAGCGCACGGTTATGACGTCACACTAGGCAACCGGGGCCTTGGAGACGTACCTAGCAACCACAGTTATACACAAATAAGCCGGCGCGGTTATTTCCCCATATCTTTTTATTTTTTATGGTGACCCTATGTTTTCAACGTATACTTTGGTCATATCCAAACATTTGCAGCTTTGGGTATCAAAATTATGGATATTTTTTGTTAGATGAGGAAAAAAATTATTTTTCCTATTGAAGCCAATGGTAAAAGCAATTTTTTCAAATGATAAAATCCTGTACATGGATAAGGCGACATATGTTTTTTAAAGTTTGATTATAGTCCTTATGTATTCATCTAACAACTGTGTGAGTTTCATAATTTTATTATGATTAAAATGAAATCATGCCCAAAACCCAAATCGGGCCTGAATTTTACTTATAAAAATCAATATCTGGGCCAAAAATGTGGGAGCGGATACCCTGCGTCCCCTTCTGAATCCGTCCATGTGATCACCAACATGGTGCTCTTCTCTTTGGGAAGATGCGGCGTCATCTGCACAACGTCTATACCCACTGCGGTGAGCCGGAACTTCAGGAGACTATATGCCATAGAAATAGAGTTCACATTTAGTAACAAAGGCTCAGAACTTTTGGACAAGAATAAATGTGGAATTGTGACTGCAAGCTGAGAATTGTGTTGGAAAGGATATTGCCCATATTGTTAGTATCGAGTTATTGTGAGATAGAACCAAAGTAAGATTTGACAGTATTAAACACAGTCCTCATACTTGGCCTTGTACGATGATTTTGAGGTAATTCAGAGGAAATGGTAATAGAAATATACAGTAGCTTCAGAAAAAGTATAATGCACTCAATTGGAAAGGTATGGCGAGGCTGCTTTACAATGCATATACATGCCCATCTATAGACATGGCAGAGAGTAAAGTTTCGTTAAGGTGCCATGAAAATGTCTTATAAGGGCAGTAAATGATAAGTCCTATACGTTTGTCTCTGGCGGGTTTTCCCCCCTGATATCTTAAAGATATTAACTTTCAGAGATTTGTAGGGTGTTGTCTTTTACGGCAGACGACCCCTGAACAAGCCCCACTATGTATGAGAAAATACCGCGTGAACTGAATAAGGTGAATCTACGCGACAATTTATAGTAAGTAGTATATAGAAATAGGAATTTTAACAAGGCTGTGTAGGTCTATGTTGTTCATCCTACATGCACATGCTGACCTGAATGGCGCTGCTTACACACTCTACTTTGCGTAAATACATCCCATTATGTATAAACATGACAATGTAGCTGGAATTGACTTTAGGTCTTTCAATAAGTGACAAGAGATAATGACAGCATAGAAGATCGGGATAGATATATGAATGATTGTATGCATGATGATACCTCGTTCTTTCATAATAATATCGATCCCTCATGCAAGACTCTGCCTTATACTGAATAGAAAAAAATCACTTAAAAGAAGATTTAAATGCTTATCGTGGACAGAGCACTATCATTATATTTGGAGGGTTTTATTCCGAGACATAGGCAAACTGAAGCTATAACAATTGCTCTCCAGGTCTTTATTCACATTTTCCAGAGGGCAGGACAATACTGAATAAGGTATAGGGGTTGGAACCCTGAAATAGAATAAGTAGCTGATACAGGTTTGGCCGCATTGTGAATGGAAATATTTAGGCAAAGTGTAGCTATTCACCGATTTCTCTCGGAAAGAAAGGGGTTAACTCTATGAGTTAAACCTGAAAATAGCTGAAAAGGTCTCAATGTTTGACACCTATAAGGTCAGGTGGGCAAATAGAGGACTTGGGTAGTTACCTATTTTGTAGTTTCTTAATACTGTTTAAATTGATATATAGGTATCATAACATCCCAAATTCACATAGAAGATGTGGTTAAATATCAGTTTCCTTCAAAATAATTAGAAAAATCTATACAAAAATGTATTCCATGCTCAAAAGAAGACCATATATACATTCTGGAGGAGCATTTCTTGCTTCGTTCAGCATAAAAATGACCATTTTTGACCATTATTTGGACATATTCTTTAGTTTTTTAGACTTTATATGTAATACAATCCATGAAATTATACCTAGAATAGTACTTAATATTTCTACGGATAACATTTTCTCTTCCAATAGACATAAATTATATTTAAGAACAACTTTCAGATAAAAATCCTAAAAGAACAACATTAAATTGAATTTTGCACTGCAATGAAAGTCTCCAATATTTACAAAACTTAATACCCTTGAATGAAAGATATTGTTTCATTGACCTCAGACTTTATGATTCTACATTTCAACATAATATTATGTTAAATAAGTCAATTATTTGATATTCATAGTAAGGCACAAAAATAATAGTTTTATGTGCATGCACAGTGAATATTACAATCCTGTTTGCATTTTGGTGTGTAACCTACTGTAATGATATGCCGGAAAATAGGCGAAAAAGGTGGCTTTCGGAACTTTTATCTTTAGCATTCAAAGTTGAATAACTTTTGATTGGTTCTAGCTATGATAATGAATAACATACCAAAATAATCCTTATAACATGTGCTTTTTGGAAATGTAGGCTTTACTAGCAATTGGAATGATTTAGACATGTTTTTATTGCCCTTTACATTGAATGGCTAACATTTTCAGCAACTTTTTATAAAATTGTACCTTCCATTGAGTTCTATAGAAGGAAAACATTCCATTTCAGTTAATAATGAGTTACATCCCTTAAACAGGAAAATTCTGAGCTTTAAATTGATATGTTTTGCAATATTGTAGAAACATTTTAAGAAAAGTTATTTCTAAATTAGTAAGAAAGGTCCAGAAAAACTAGTTTTTAGTCCACTATTTGCCCACCTGACCTATAACTCTCCTCCCGCAGTGGTGGTTGTATTCTCAAGGCCACGTTACGATTTTGTGCTGACCGATTTTCTTCTCATGCATTTTTAATATATTTGGAATCAATTTTCCTGATGAAAATACAATTTTTCTGATATGTATTATTCTTAACTATTTGGAAAAGTGTATGTTGTATAAGGAAAATGATTATTTAACAAACCAATTTTCAAAATCGGTTAAAAAGCGGCCCAAAATCGCAACTTGGATCATGGCCTTCAGGGGGACGATACCGAAACTTCAGCTGGATATGCTTCCCAGGGAAAGATCAGTATTTTTGTCCTTTCCGCCATGCTACAAACCTGCTTTGCAAATTTGCAAATTTTGCAAAATTGATATCATGTTTTGCAGATTATATCTAGTAGGAATTTGTGTATCATTAAGAATTCAAAGTATTTGAATCATTTGGAAAAAAAGGCCAAGCTCATAAGATTAAGGAAATTGGCTCGAATCATCGTGATTCAAATATGCAATGTACAATGTCTTACTTTAAATGTTAACCATGAGAAGGGTGGATTCGGAGTTTTGGAAAGTGAGTGGGGCGGGTGGGTGGGTTGGGCATATAGGCTAAGAACTAAAACGGTTATGTTTGTATGTTTTCTTCTTTTTGTAAAGTTAAGATCCCCACCAAAAGGAGGAGTGGAGGGGGGGGATGGAGTAAGGACCCCCTGGATCCGCCCTTGCAGGAAGTTAAAGATATACTTCATATTCATTACACATTGATTAATGTTAAACATACTCATAATGATGATAATCCATATAAAGTATTAATAAACAATAATTATAAACAATGTGATTGATTATACTTCAATAATATTGACTTTGCCTTGAATAAACAAAAAATAACGAATACATGAACTTATACGGCGTGATGCTAGACGTTTGTGAAATCATAAACTATCACAGAGGCTGCCCAAAGAGATAAATGTCAAAGGAATTCGGTGAAAACAGTTCACCGGCTGCCTCGACCATTTGTTAGGGCATAAGATGGATGAAGATGTGTAGGTCGTGGTACACCCAGACTTGACCCTAATACCCCCACAGGCCCGGGGCCTAAACCATCCTTAGCAGCGCCAAAACTACCGTAAAGTCTCAATAAGCCTATCCCACATTGGGTATATCCCAGTGTAGGACAAGGGTTGGACAAAATAGCCATATAAGCCTTCCTTTTTTTCTAGAGCTAGGATTACTGGAATAAGCAACACATTTTTCTACATACCAAAGCAGTACTTAAATTTTATCATTTCTTAGATAGATTGACAGGTTTGCAGGTTGGCTTGCCAAATCTAAATGCTGTATTTCAGAACAAAATAGTGTTGGACATTTAAGATTAGGCTGACAAGCTTTAACATTAGTACCTATGGGGAAAGGCCAATATATAAAGCTGCATTTTACGAATTTTAGAGGCAATCTTGGACTGGAAAGTATGAAATTGCAATGGAAATTCCCTTTTAAACTATACATGAACAATAATTTATTCATGGTAATAATCACACAAAAAAATCAAAAACGTTTTGAATGGATTTTCAACGTTGTTACATGACTTTTAATCATCAGTGTTATGTCAGGTATGCATTCCATAAACATTTTGTGATAATTATTGTAGGTCAAAGCACATCCATAAAAAAGTCACGATACTCCAAAAATTATCACCAAGACGTCACGGCAGTATCGTGATGATAATTTCAAAATATCAGGGTTTTAAATATATATAATTTAACAAACATTAATATATCAAAATATATGTATGTGACTAAGGAAGAATACCATAATGGTTTAAGTTTGATTTAAAAACAAAAATTGAACAAACAAAATAAAAACAAAAAATTCATATGGTGATAACATTTTTTGGTATTGTATCTTATCCTAAGCTGGATTATCGCAAAATTTTTATGGAATGCACCCCCAGGTTTTTAACAAAGAAACCTTGTTCACCAATGTTTTATGTAGGTTGAGAGACAAGCCACAGGTTTACGGTAATAAAAACCTCTGTACAATCGGAGAAAAAAGTCTTACTCAGACAAATGTGAATCTATTGAACCAAATCGTCCCCACTCCACAAGACCGAGAGGCTGTCTGCCATCCCAGCTTACAGACATGAGTCATTGAAGGACCTCATGGGCTCAAACAGTTAGGTCCCCCTGAACGTTACAAGTGCTAGACTCAGTCATATGTCTTACCGAGATCCTGTGTCTGCAACTTTTTAATGCAACTTCCCTTTCGTAATTTCCTCCCAATTCTGTTTTGATCCTCACAGCATACGTTTCTATTTCAGCAAAATGAGTTCGGTGTACTGATCATGAGGGCTATTCTTCACTTGTTTTTCGAGACAAATTACTCCTAAATATTATGCTCAGATCGTTTAGGTGTGTGCAGCAAAGAGCCAACAACATGAAGTTCTGACTTATCAACAACAATTGTACGATGTTTGCGCGAAACAAATTTGCATGTGACTGCGTGAGATCTGTCACAATTCTCTAAAAGCATCTAACTAACATCAATTGCAATTGCTTATGCAACAGGCCCCAGCCGATTTATTAGCATTATTGAGGAAGTAGCGGCAGCACGAATGTGAGGTGGCTTCCTAAATTGCTAACCATGCCAGTTTCAGCATAACTTCACCCATTGAGTCAGCTATGATGACGTGCTACTTTGCCTTGGTTTTGACCTCACCTTATCTGTTCATCCGTGTCAACTCGATCAGTGATTTAAGTTGTTATATCAAATCCTCATCCAATCATTTAAATTTACAGGTACCTGACTATACCTGCTTTTACAACACAAAACCTTTCTTGGGAAAATCATACACGTGGTGGTTAGCAGATGGTACCAAGAAAGATTGGACTGACCATAAAAGTGTGTTCTAATGAGAACATGCTATAGTAAGGGCAGGAAGCAAAAATAGGCCTGAGTCTAATAAGCTTGATTAATCAGTTATAAAACATGTTTGCCCCAATCCCCTGGGGTAACACTCTCATTGCGGGGGGCATGTCGTTCTTTGCCTTATATTAATCCATATATACGTCATTACGGGACTTAATTAGGTTTTAATTAGGTTCAATTGATATAATTAGGTTAAAACATTCTCCTAAGAACTTGCATGCACATCATTTTGTATTTTAAGGTGTACAAATTTACGCTGTCTCAACCTCGCCCTCATGTCCTCATAAGTTAGCCCTAGCTATCTGCAACTGCAAAAATTAAACAATCACTAGTACTGCGCGATCCTTTGAGGATATATGGGGCAATTGGGTTAAACTGCGAAATTAGACATTTTTGGAACTTTAATTTTGTAAAAGGGGCTATTAAGGTTCATTAAAGGCTTAGGATACGTCATCTTTCCAATAACTTTGCAAGATCTTTGAATAATTCTTAAAGGTTGCCTGAAAACGTTTTGGACAGTTCTTGTAAATGTGACCTTTCTATTACCTTTAGCAAATGCTTATGGACACTTTAGATCATCCGCTAATCTTAGGCCAGACCTTTACCGGATATTGGTCGCACTAGATGGACTAATGGACACTTATGAGCAGTACATTATAACAAGGCTCTATCTTTTAATTTGTTGCAAATACAGATGTATTTGCATGTGCTATTTGCGCATTACTTGGCAAACATTTGGACTATATGTATTACTTTTCAAGATCATGGTAGCCAACAATCATATCCTACTATTAATATATAGAATTAAGAATGCAATGACTTGTGATTATTAAGGTATTTGTGATGTCATACAAAGTAGACCAATGTATGCAATTCTTTCATAAGAACATCAATCAATTAATCTGATAGAACCCTTGGTCCCCTACCAATAAAAGTTTGCATACTATGACCTGGCTTCCACTCTTTGTGTCGTTGTACATGCCATGGTGTGACTTTGGTAACAAACAATGGAATCTATATCTCGATACACTATAGATAATCTGCATAAGAAACATTGGAAGTGTAACTAACGTAAAAACTGGGGCCATATTTTTCTAATTAAATAGGTTAATCGGGGAACTATTGATAAGTTTCTCATATTTGTGCAGATTCTGGATCTGTCTGTCACTAAGGAATGTTATGCCTATAGATTGTTGGCAAATTGGATAGCTTTGGAAACTTTTGCTGAAACATCCGTTTAACAACTCTGTTGGCTGCTGATCATAGGTAAATAGGTAAAGCCTATTTACACAAGAGAAGTTAATATAGGAAAAGAAAATGTTCAGGTTCAGTTTTATTCTTTGTTGTAGGTACATGAATTCCCTCAAAGAAGTGTTGAGAGGTATGTCCCCATTAACTTATATCCATTTCAAGGTGATAGCACACCTTTTCAACAATTGACAAGGGGTATTTGAAATATAAAAAAGTCACTAAAAATGCCAGTAGCAATACATCATTCCACACACCAGGGATTCCGGCCAAAGTATTCAGGAATCCTAGTTAAGGGGTGACATCAAAATTCACATGCTGCGACCTTGAGATGATGTGGCAGGCTGCGCCAGTATGCTTGTTAAATGTCTATACCCTATTGAGTAGCTGCATTATATCAAAATCCCAGTACCTTGTCATTAAGCTGTCTGTCCTGGTCTTTTATCAGTATTTTATTTAGGAAAATAATATAAATATTGAACTTTTCTTTTATGTTTGTATACGTAACATACACTAATCACCTCATTAGGCCCAATAAGTTAATCAATTACTGGGTTAATGAGGTCATGTAGGGTCTTTAAGATAGTGTCTGAACCCCTTTTCTACCAAGCTGCAGCCAAGTGACTGCAGGTCGCGACTCTTAGTGTCCTGAGTGGTGGCTACATGTTAAATCACTGACAACTGGCTGCGACCTGCTGTGAAGAATTCTGACGTCTCCCAAATGTCTACGCGATTCCAACTTTTGGTTTTATGGAAAAAAAACAAAAAAACTTTTAGATTCGAAAAGGAGAAGTTTTTTTTTATGTTCAAAACTCGTTATAATTTGTAACACAAGCCACCCATGTGGTGGTAGGTGGATTCATTGCTACCACCTGGGGGCAACTTATCTTCGCCATTAATTTACAACCCCTTCACTACAACTCCATTTACAACTTACAACATATCTACCACAATCCCACATTCTTCCCACTCAAATTCAAACCTACAACTAAAAACCATACCATCTTAATATTTCAAACCTTTACAATAGTGATTTCTATAACTTTCCAGGATAATGAAGCAATACATATTTATATGTTAGAAGTGTTTTTATATAGAATTTCATGTTCTCAATTTCAGCATGCATCTATGTGCATGTTCACGAATAGTTCTTTGGATGTGTGAATGATTTCTGGAGTTTTTGGATTCGTGGATCAGAAAAGGGATGCGTTGACTTTGGTTGGTTGACCTTCCAGGACCAATATAGAAAATTGATCAGAGAAATTTACAGCTAAAATTCCACACCTTTGTATCCGTTTGCCCCCATCCTTGTATGCTAACCTTTTCAAGCCTTGGTGGGTAAACCCAGAAAAATGGAATAATAATGAAAGAGTTTGAATGAAAAATAGATTCACAAATCCTTCACTCATCTAAAATCTTGTGTTTTATTCACACATCCAAATGTTGGAATCGTGGACATTAGAGTCATGAAATTTCTTTGGCCACCACCCATGATAGACTCAAAAAATTCATTCTGTCAAGCAGATCACAAAGAAGACTAATCTACCTATAGAAGGATTTCATTAGTAATGTTTACCAAACTTGATGGAATATTCTGTTAAAGGTATGGGACTAAGGCAGTGCGCATTGTATCTTTATTAGTTTAAATTTCAAGAAGAAGAAAACCAAGCCAAGAATACATGTGACATAATTATAGCGTTGCAGCAACATACTGTTTGGTTCTGTATTGGTTCTTGATATGTTATTGTGATGGCTCCCAATATTGTTGCTGCAATGTACTGCAGTGACCTTGCACTGCAATATTATTATAATGTTCTGGTTCTGTTCTTCAACCTAAACAGAATGTTTTCATAAAATTATGTTTTGGTTTTGTCCTAACCTCACCAAAAATTAATGTCACATTACCATCAATAATGTAATTGGCATGTACCATCTTAGTAAGTAACAGGCTGACTGAAAAAGTATGTGTGCCGAACGTTTCTGTTATGCCGCAACTTGACTGGGAAACTATGTGCATAAAGATACAATTTAGAATATCGCAACACCTTCAAGTGAATACTATGTTTGTCAAAGTGTCTATGTTAGGACGCTAAACCACAAAGGGGCGCTATCCCACAAATGCAAGCTAATTGTCAGTTAGCAGCACCCATATGCTGCTAAGCTACAATCAAATGCTATCCAACAAGATGCTATACTACAATGGATGCTATCCTTCAGATTTATGCTGAAAATTTGCGAACCAATTTTGATGGTTATTTTGTTGGGGTTTGGAAGAGAGGTACACTGCAAACTCCTAGAGGACATAGGACTAACCTTTGTGAATTTTCAAATATATCATTTATTTAGGAAAATTAAATCACACTTTCATCTTGCAATTGCTATTCCATATCAAGAGAAATTTGAATATTGATAAATTATTAACAAAATAAATTCAAGATGCAAAAATAAGGCTTCAATTGTCCAGCCCCTTATCACTTCATGACAGTTAAGGATAATAGATAAAGATAAACAAATATCAGTTTATTTAGAATGATAACTCACTCATTTTAATTCATTTTCCCATTTGCCTGACATAGAACTGTTTTGTATACCTAGTTGTGAGTTATTGCACACAATCCTTTTTTCACAAATCCTATCAATACTCTTTGATGATCATACTAAAAAGACCAAAGTTTTAGAAAAAAAGGTTAATGTCTATCACATGTCATATAGTGATTACTAGAAATTGTCCCCTGAATCATCCCACCCCACTGAAAAATGCATATTTTCCATGATTTCTCATCCCACATTTCCCTGAGTAGAAAGTTAAAAATGTTTAGACAAAAATATACTTTCTATTTTATTGGACATTTTATTAAAATAAAGAAAAGGAACTTTTCGGGGCATAATGCATAAAAGACGTGTGGCCCGTTGCACAATGGATTTTGTAACAATGAAAATATAATAAACAGCGAAACATTTTGTTGTTACTTTTATCGTAACAACAATCGTTTTGATACTTTTTGTTCTATATTTAGAATGCCCTCAAAGAGCTGTAAGTTTTACTGAATTTTTTCTAATTTCTTCTCTTTTTATAACAATTTACAGATTTCAATTTCATTCATTAAAACCAGAGATATTGCAATTTCAAAACAATGAAACATTTCCCTGTTAAGCAAAAGTTTGTTGTGCTTTTGTTGTTTGATCATCACAACAAAATTCTATTGTGCAACGGGCCACTGATACCCCCTTTCAATCCTACAGAAAAGGTAACTTTGCTGTATAATAGTTTGATATAGTTTTGTGTAGAGATGCTATCCTGCAAATATTTGTGACTTAGCAGATCTGTTTGTAGCTTAGCATCCTGTGGGGATGCTATCCTGCAAAAAGTCACTAAACCACAAACATTTGTTGGATAGCATCTGTTTGTAGGATAGCGTCCTAACAGTCTATGTATGCGACCTCGTGATTTGAGATCGTTCATACTAAAAAGAGTGTAAACCTAACATCGGCTATATGAAAAAAGATATGCATGAGACAAGGATCAACGCAATCTTTCCATGTGCTACTGAGGCACACGTCCTGTGTGCTCGGTATGTATGCAACAGGATTATTGTCATGTATACAAGCATGTACAATTCATTGAGATCATCAGATTATGCACATCGACAATAATCTATACACAATTTTGTAAAATAATTCAGACAATATGATTGAGCTATACAGGGTACAGTTAATGCGGTCAGCTTAAAATTCCAATGTCTCTATACTACTTACATCATCATAAATTGCGGCAAAGACAGGGCCTATGCTTATGTTTACATTCATTCGGACAAGAGACAATTGCCACTGCATAACATTGTGAAAACATTGTCTGGATAATTATAACTCCACGTGTTGATCTTCACATACAGCAGATAATAAACTGAAACACTCCCAGCTCTAGCTTTAGTTTCCTTTGTCACAACACTGAAATCGTCCCACATCATGCTTTGTGCTGTATTGGTCCCACATATAAGCTTTGCCTTCATCCCCAGCTGGTAACCTTCCCCAGTCTGGTTTATAAACCTACTAGGCTTATGACATACATATATGTAGTCCAAACTGGACCCTCCTGCTGCTGGGGTATCAGGCGCTCTCCCTGTGACAATAACAGGGTTATAAAAGGTCCCTAGGACCACCAGCGGTTGTGCGTGTGGCCGTGTCTATGGGACCCTGCACATTAAAGAGCATAGATCTGCCCTGGCAAAAGTGTAGGGGTATGTCACGATCTCTACCTTCTCATAGATTCGATCATCCAGGAGCAATGGTGAAATAACCCAGTGCTCCAGAACCATTGAGTATGGTGGTTCAAACCAACAATCAAATTGCACCCAGGTGTTGTCTAACCTTCAGCCTGTTAGTACTCTAAAAGCTTGCCATTCCCTATTCACAGCTGTGCACTCTTCTCTTTACCCATATATGACTTTTACAACCAGCAGCACTTTGGGTCCCCCATACCACATTTGCCACATCAGAAGAAGGTTTGTGCTCTCCACTGGATGAGTTGTACACCGATAGTTTAGACCCAATAAAGGCACCTGCATCTCATACTACAGACCAGTGCTGCTTCACATAAATGTGTGTCAAGATGAACTTACACTACACAACATGAGGTGTGATATGATGATGTCGCAGAGAAATCATGCATATTAGAGGCAAAATTCTTTGTTACCCACATGTAAAACACTATAAATTGTCAATTTCAAATAATTACATCACTCCTGGGTGCTGATAATATTTTGTAATGTAATAGGGCCTGTAGTTAAACTTGATGTAACCCAGGTAACAAAGACCCGTGTTATGCACGTTGGTAACTCGAGATCCATGCAGGGAGTCATTTACGTGTTTGAAACCGGAGCGAAACTCGGGATTCTGTGGACCTCATTTCTGGTGTTTCCAACACGAGATTTTGACACGAGATTGACATGTAAAACTCCTGTTTTTTTGTTTTCTAATGAAAGAAAACACTGGGGATTCGAACCCTGGACCTCCCACACATGATGCCAGTGCTCTACCATTGAGCTATTGAGAATTGTGCTGAAGGTTCTGGTAATTCAGTTGTATTTAATTATTATGGCAGACTGCTAATCACTGGAAATTTTCCAACCTTGTATTCTTTATTCAATTGTTTTTTGTTTTGTTTTGTGTTTTGTAATTTCTATTCATTGAAATGGATAAAGGACAGTTACACCAGTTTTGAAGGATTATTCAGGGAGAAATCTGTGGTAAATCTCTGACATCTTTGCAGGATTATCTGTGTCGATGTTCTAGATAAACTCCGACAAAATCCATGTAAAACCAGTGTAAAACACATGTTTCTCCCTGGTAATACAGGTGTAAATAACTGGTGTCACAGGGAGGGAATTTTCTCAGTAAAAACACAGGGATTCACTTTACACCAGTTTACCATTAGAAGAACTCCACTCAAAACTGGTGTGTAATGATGCCTATCATGGAGTTTGTCACCAAACCAGAATGTAACGAGAATAACACCAAAATTTACTAATATTAGTATTGATCTTAAAAGGTAAAATTTGAATTACCGTGACAGATATTATCATGTCATATACATAAATATTGTTTTAAATATAAAACTGACATAGGTACTTTACAACATGAAAACTCATGGAAAATCCTACCAGAATACTAATGTTTCTCAGTCATAACCACAACACCAGTATTACATGTTTTGAACCCGTGCTAAACTGGTGTATACACGTGTCCTGTTTGCTGGGAATACACAGAAGGATATAGGATATCCCTTACAGCATGAACAAACTGGCTGTCATCTGATGAACTTTGATGGGTGAGCTTTTTCAGTATAGTATGACATATTATATTTGCCACAAAATTTGTCACTTTTGTGCCTTTCTATGCAGGTTCACTAATATGCTGTAAATATGTCATTGCCAGAATTTTCAAAATGAGCTTTATCATGCCTTCTTTTTCAGAAGTCCTGAAAACAAAAGTATTAGAATACCTTAGCCATGTTCGTCTTGGAGCTAGCAAATTTAGCTCCTTACTGCCACCCTGTCTATACATACTGTTATAACAAATGCCTGCCCTTTTCATATATTGTGCCCACGCAGTATCAGGTTACTTATCTCAGTAAACGTGTTGGGACAAGGTGTCTACATTTTCACAGATTTGATCACCATTAGCACCCTTGATATGACACTGGCCATTAAAATAGTCGTTAAAATGGTTCTACAATGCATTTGCTCCTAAGTGAAAGCTCGGCTCAATTTATTTGACTAGCAAAGAGATAATGGGATGTGTTTTTTGAAGTTATTTGACTGAGTAAGCATTAAACCTTGTTTGTTGTCCATTTACCCCTGTTAGGTCTCAGCCAATACAGTCATGTGCCCATATTTAGTACGTGGAATACGTTATAATTTAGAAATGAATTGCTTTGTTGAATCATAATGTGGAGTAAGATTGCCATTCATGGGATACAATTACATTAGGACATTGCTGGTGTACTTTGGAACTGGTTGGTAGTTCCCTAATGAGAAATTACTAATATCATTATATTAAAACCTGTGATACTAAGCTAAAATGTAATCTAACTGGTGGATATAAACAAAAAGGACATCGTGTAAAAGTTAAAAACTCCCACATTGTCTGTTACTAAAGAAAAATGAAAATAACATAGTAGAATTTCTGAAGTTATCAATCATTATGAAGATCCACAAGGACAGAAACATGTTTATTTAACAGGAAAATCTTGAATAAAAATTGCTTTCCCACCAATTCTGGGTGTCGAGTCAAAACACAGTTAATATATACTTTATGTTGCTGTTATTATCACAAAAAAAGTACATGCAGGTGTTTACAGTTTTGAACCCAACAATTTGTATTTTCATCGAATTCACTCCAAGTCCTCCTTCGATTTAGTTAATATGTACTTGATATTTCATAAACAAGGTGTCACCTTTCCCATTAACTCGTACGGTACACATGCTAACAATAGTTTAATTACGTATATCACACAATCACTCTGCTTCTACTACAAGTACGAGGACAAAGCCTATTGAGGAGGTGAGGATATTGGACAAAGGATAGCGTCCTCATATCACCCAGAAAGTACCTGTATCTCACTGCACTATTCATAAAGGAAACCTGGTTTCAATGTAGAATAACCGATACACTAAGCCTTTCTTTGAATGAAAACATTAAATCGTACATTTATTTGGCCAATTTATAGCTTCCCCATTGTGTTTTTGACCGATCTCAGGTCAGTATGGAGTATCAATATGAACATATGAATATGAACATGATTAGATCTTTTGTTTGAAAAACACATAATCTATTCAGATATTCACTTTGCAAGATTGTTCATGGAAACATAAATGTAAGGTGTTACAAAGTCATCTTCGGATATATCTAGTGAGATAACGTGAATAAATTGCATTGACTACATATAAAATTTAATGTACAAATCGTAAGGATTTCCTAATTTATTGAATGAACTGTAACATAATGCACTGAAAAAAGTGAGGGTTAGAAAGTTAGTCAGAATGGCTAACTTTTTGCTAAAACCTTAGGCAATTTGACGGTGCATTTTTGTCCGAACTTTCTAACCCTTTTTTGACTAACCTATAGGCAATTTGACTAACCCATACACAAAAGGTTAGTCATCTAAGACGAAAAAGACTTCACCTTTTGGGGATTCGAAACCAGGACCTCTTGCATGGGAGTCAGGCACCCTAACCACTATACTATGAAGACAGCTAGGAAGGGATCACAAATATAATTAGCATTTACAACGCATATTCCTATACAGTGGTGGATGCAGCTTTTGGAAAAAGTGGATGGGGCACTAATTGAAAGAGGGGTGCCACCCTTTTCAATAGATTTTTACATTAAAAGAATCTAAGTTTAGCAAGAGAGAAAAAAAGGGGGTAAAAAACATAGATATGGAAATCACAATTAGGACTATACAGACAATAATGGCGAATAAAGAATTATGAAATGTCTATGCTGAGATATATGCGATGCTTATTGCTGTATCTTAGGTCACTTCTATATGAAGATAAGAAGTATATGATATGCATTGATGGATTCCCTCTTGTCTGTATATTAAGTTTGTCTAGTTCTGTTCTGTTGTAAAAAAAATCTCCAACCACATGAAAAACTTACTCTGTAAGATGCAGCTCTAAAATTTAAAAAAAATAATAGATAGGGGGATGTGCCATTGGAAAAGATTTTTCTAAGGGCTTCTTCTTAAGCATAATACGCATCACAATCAGATGGGAGGGTGGGTAACAGATTCCCCATATAAATCCAATGTGTACTATTCTGCCTATAGGCCTATAGGAGCTTGGGGAGTCTGAAATTAAAAAAAACGGTTAAAAGGAAATTTCTGTTTTTTTTTAAAAAAATTATACTAAATATCAGGTGTTGATATTGAAGGGTAATCAACTCATAGGCCTACAACCAGATAACCCAGATGAGAAAGTTAGTCAATCTGACTAAGGGTTCATCAAATTTACAAAATGATAATAATTGTGTCACAATGTTTACCTATTACCTTGGTACGAGGTACAAATATGCACACTTTTAATAATTATATAAATTTGACTGTTGACTAACCTTAGGGTTAGACAGTTAGTCAGTGTGACTAAGGGGGTTAGAATTATAATAGAAATATACATAAGGAAAAGGTTAGAAAGTTAGACACCAAATGACTAACCCATAATTTCAGTGGTAAAAGCCAGATTTGACTAAGTTTCCAACTTTTCACTTTTTTCAGTGTGCATGAGTGTTTCTAAGGACGGTTTGACCTGTGCACATAGTCACTTGGAACCTCCCAATTCCTGAGTAGACCATATTGCAAGCTGCCATAGACAGTATTATTTTATTGTATGTCAGCAGCCTCTTACCTAACAGCCCAAAGTAATCTGTAAGAAATCTAATTGTTATTAATATTTCACGAATACCGCACTGGAAGGTGAGAGGTTATTGATATCTTTAGGTACTAGTCTAGCTTTGATAATCCTTTAACCATCATGCATATCATTGCATCCAGGAATTGCTGGATATCCCCAGAATTTCCATTCATTTCCCTCTTGAATTCCCTAAATTCTTTGTAATGGAGTATGAAAAGGCTGACCCATTCCTATAGACTCAAGTTATAGTCGACTGGTTTGTAGTATTGGATATAAAAGCAAGTATGCTCCTGATTATTATAGTCAACAAGGTTCCAATACCATAATGATGGAACCGGTTAAGTCAACTCCCTCAGCCAAAATATCTATTTTATAGGTATCACTATTCAAATTCCATAATTATTTTCATTGTCGTCAATTATAAGTAAATATATTAGCGTGATTTATAAATAACGAGGAATGCAAGGTGATTAAGCCTAGTTTGGACAATAAGTAACTAGACAAATCCTTCCTAGTATTATATCAACTCTAAAGATTTAAAAACAGACAAAGTGGGCACAGCAGTGGTTTAAGTGCAACTGATCAAACAGTTATAGCTGTAGATTTATTTATTTATTTTTATTTATTTTTGAAAATATAATGAGATAACAACTGGTAGAGGTGACCATGGTTACAGGATGGCTACATCACCAGAAATAGGAATTTTGGTTCAGGTAATGCAGCACAAACTCATATATATCTTCAGTGACTGTGTGGAAGAAATCCTTGAAGGTTTCTTGGTCTGGAAGCCTTGAAACCCTTTCTACCTAATTAAATCAGTTGGTGGTCTGCGAAACCGGGTTAGAAGGTCACATATCATTGTCAGAGCTACAGAAAACTATCCTATAAAACCATTAGGTTCAAGGTGTAAAGAAACCACAGGGGGTTCTTTGCCTTTATCCTCGAGTATATTAATATGATCTGATAATTACATTTGTAACTATCAGTTTGGACTTTTGTAATTTGAAGATTCGGGCAGAATTTGGGGGTTAATGGTGACGTATTATGTGAATGCGTCTAATAAAAAGGTGATCAGTGTATAAAGGATCGACAAGGCAATTTAACGCTTTTTAGACTCTGGAAAGAACCTGGTTTATTCGCAAGATAACCTATGCCTTTTTATCATTTTAAAAGTTCTCCATAGGCTCTGGCAGAACAGTGGCCCATTGCACATTGACTTTGCATAACAACAACTTTCAGATAACTTCAAGAAAGTTGTCAAAACAACAATATAGTTATCGTTATTATGATACTCTCCTATATCTCTATTTCTTCTGAATCAAATTGAATTCTATAAATTTATATAAAAAGGGGCACTGTAGGGCTATAGGTTATAAGAATAGTTTTTTTAGTTTCAAAACATGCATTATTATGCGCAAAGTTGGTTATGAAAGGTGTCGTAATAGCAATGGTCATTGTAACAACAATAGGTATTGTGCAATGGGGCAACAGGTCATATTTTGAAATTTGTCCATGTTCAAATTTACCGGCTACTTATTATTTCAGAATTTTGACCAAATAGTATCATACACATGTGACAAAGGTAATTGACAACAAGAACAGCTCAGATCAGCGCGGAACAGTGCTATCTACCACTCAGACAAACAATCCCCTGACACAATGATCTCGACCTTATTCAGGCTGAATCCATCAAAGACAACAGCAATCAGTCTAAACCTTAGAACTTTTTAATCACACATACCACGACCAGGTAACAGACCACCAGGAACTCCCAGGCAGACAGCCTGAGGTGCTAACACCTCCCGTCACTCTTTTAGCGCGGCTTAGCTGTAATAGGAGGTAACCTGGAGTAATGGCCTCCAGGGCGGGACGGCGGGCTCCAGTGGCTGGGCGCTAACTAGATGTGTGCCCCGGTAGGCCTGGGTCGACAGGTAGGTCGTCAGAGTCTGGGGGCTGGGTGTCAGCCCACTGATGGGCACCAGTATGCATTAGAGACCTATGTCAATCTTAGCACACGCCCTGGAGGGACTGGCATCTTCATAGAACACAGGTCTATGGTGGGCTGAGTGTGGGGAAGGAAATGAGTGTGTTTATGGTGGATCCGTTAGAGACTATTGTAAGCAGGATCTGCTGGGTTTATGTTTCTTCAGTGAAGTGTGGTCTGATGGAGTAAGTAATATACACCAAGGAATCCGAACTGTAATGTACAATGCAGACGTTTTATTTTGCCCCAACGTTTCAGCCTGCAGGGGCCGTTCATTTGCAGAAATTCAGATAGTTTTACCTCACCTTCAAAATTTTACCAATGCCAAGTTGACTCGAATGTTGATCCAAACTGTCGAAATGATGTGCCACATAAGCAGTCCATCATGTTACTTCAGACATGTGGTCTATGTGCTGAATTCATATTGTTCAAAAGTAAACAAGAAATACAGAATAGTTAAAAATGAATTCAATACACCAACATTGTTTTAAAGGAGGTAACCTGGAGTAATGGCCTCCAGGGCAGGAGAGCGGGCTCCAGTGGCCGGGCGCTAACTAGATGTGTGCCCTGGTAGGCCTGGGTCGACAGGTAGGTCGTCAGAGTCTGGGGGCTGGGTGTCAGCCCACTGATGGGCACCAGTATGCATTAGAGGCCTATGTCAATCTTAGCACACACCCTGGAGGGACTGGCATCTTCATAGAACACGGGTCTATGGTGGACTGAGTGTAGGGAAGGAAATGGGAGTGTTTATGGTGGATTGGTTAGAGACTATTGCAAGCAGGATCTGCTGGGTTTATGTTATTTTGTGAAGTGGGGTCTGACCTGGTAGGTAATATATACATCCAGGAATCAGAAGAATAATGTACAGTGGAGACGATTACTTTGCCCCAACATTTCGGTCTGCAGGGACCCTTCATCTGTAGTAAACCACACAGTTCATCCTTCAACATTTTACCAAATCCAAGTTGAATATGATTGATGATCCAAATAGTCAATATGACATTGACGCAGGCAAACCCTAACCCAAAATGATGTGATAAATCAACGGTCCATCAAGCTGCTTAAGACATGTGGTCTATATGCTGAGTTCATATTGGTCAAAAGCGTACAAAAAATACAGAAAAAGTTCAAAAAGAATCAATAACACTAACGTTGTTTTGAATATAAAATGTATTTCAAGAAGTATAATTTTTTCACATGTATTCTTAAGAGTAAGGTGAAAAATACTATAGCAAACATTTTGAATTTGGAGATAGATGACACAATATCACTTTACAACTGTCAATCAAGAACGTCAGTATTGTGTATTGAATTGGACATGCTATATAGGAATCGCTGGTGAATATCCCCATCGATTTTATTGGACATGTTCATTTCAATACGTCATACTGACAGGCAACCAGAGAAAATACGATCGCCGAGGTCAAAATCGCCTAGTGGGCATTGGGCTTAATACTGGTTGCAGACATTAGGGAGAATGAGGTACTATCCCAAGTCCTCGCCTCGTTAACGCCAACTTTGAATCTGGGTCAGTTTCATGCATGCATTGGTAGAAGCAGAAGAAGTCAAACGTTATGTTGACATTGACGCAGGACGCACGCAAGGCAAACCCTAGACCTCTATAATGGCCATGTGGCTGCTGAACCCGGCCCCTAACTACATGCTACACCATTTGGGAATGTGGTTAGTAAGTGGGTTGTCAGTGTCAGGCACCTGCATGTTAGGATGCCAATAGACCATTATAGACCATTTACAGTTCCCCCATCTTCACTGGCCTCCAAAGCCAGGTGGCCTGGAAGTCATAATTTTATCCAAATTTTGAATGCATG
Organism: Lepidonotus clava; assembly: GCA_936440205.1. Classification (NCBI taxonomy): domain Eukaryota; kingdom Metazoa; phylum Annelida; class Polychaeta; order Phyllodocida; family Polynoidae; genus Lepidonotus; species Lepidonotus clava. Next base: position 17,765,692 of record OW387138.1, read on the forward strand.
ATAATGTTTGAGTAACCTGAAGCCAATGAAATGCAAGGCATACATAAGAGAGTGTAAAGCCTGGTCCCCACTTGGCTGACTAAATTTCCTTGGTCGGCGGACAATTAAGCTTGTTAGTAGCTGGGCGACCAACTCCACACTGGCGCCTTGATGTCTGGCGACCAAATCCTTAGTCGCCATCGGTTTTGGGCAAAATATTTGACATGTTTAATATTTTTCTATGCCCACGGATGACTTGATAATCGCTGGGCGACGTACTAAAATTAATGTTCTCTCGTCGCCCAGCGACCAACTACAAGAGCGTCCCAATGTGGCGAATAGTGTTTTAGTAGTCCAGTGACTAAGTTAGTTGCCCGACGGCGTACTAACTTCTTAATTGACGGGCGACTAACATTGTTCACCGTCATTGGTCGGCCAAGTGGGGACGCGGCATAAAGGTAAGATTGAATTCCAACTCAGAAATTGTGAATTTTGATTGCAGCCTGAGATCCATAAAATGATACCTATTACTTTCACCCTACCATTAGTATCTTGCACTTAGATAGATATCACAGGCATTTTGCTTCTGTAAGTGATGTTTCTCTAGCTTTGGTCAATCTACTTTCCAGCAAACACACAACGTTAAGACAACGTTGTGCAACATTACCTTTTCACAACATTGGAAGAAAAACGTTGCAGCAACGTTTTTACAACCAATAGAATAACATTGTCTTGCAACATTGCCACAACGTTGTGAGATAACTTCATGAAAACATTGGGTTTAACAACGTTATGTTCACAACGTTGCAGCAACGTTGTGATACAACCTTTAAACAACATATAGGTGGCGCCACTGTTTGTAAAGTACCATTATTTCAAAAACGTTTTTCAAAAGCCATCATTCAGGATAAATTCCTAAAGAAAGTTTTTTAATAGAATTAGCTAATTAGATATTTTGAAAGAGGGAATATGGTTCCTATCAAAAATTTAAAACGAACACTTATATTAGGGGTGGAATGTCAGTTAATGTTTAGGTTACACACCTCTTTCATAGGTCCTTGATAAAATAGACCACCTTTAGCATAGGGATGGTTAATTGTAAATGCAACAGGTCATTAACCTGAGGTGATCTAACCTTAGGGTTGCTTCTCTGGAGGTACATACACTCATTGATGAATATTATGTGCCTATGAATAAAACTGGTTGTTATCATATATATTATTATATAGTATATATTTCCCTATAATACGAAATTGATGAGGAAAAAGTACAAAATTTCTAATGGGTCAAGAATGGGGCTGGTACATGCTACGTAGAAAATGTAAATAAAATCCAGTGATGTCAAAAATATTATCTATGAGAATCCAGGTCTATGCAAATAAAAATTATTAGGTTGTGAAAAGGTTGTGAAGTGGTCACAATGCAACGTTGTATACAACGTTGCTGCAACCTTTCTGGGAGTCCACATTTTTACATTGTAACAACGTAAATTTGCAACGTTGTTACAACCAAAGTGCAACGTTGTAGCAACGTTGTAACAACGTGAAATTGTTAGCTGGGAATTGGTACTTTTTCTTCTACAACATGGGACATGCAATATGGATGGCAAAAAAACATTTAGGAAATATAGACAACTACAACCCTAAAACACTAATGACTTGTGATATCAATAATAGTATAGTATAGTAGACTACAACATAGTTGTATCACTGGTCATGTAGTGTAGTGTAATACAGCCTTTAATTTATAGAAGACAGGCAGCTGCTCTAAAAGATTGTCATGAGATTTGGTCTATCGCTATTTAGCTACCTTCTATAGGCCTGTACCACTTGTCAGGTAACGTCCACCAAAAGGCTGCTAGGAATGTGGACACCCCAGGACCTGCCTGACACCAGCCATGTCTAAAAACTGATATTACTGCTTGGTAGGAATGTTCTAGGTTAGCAGGGTTCTATCACTGAGGTTCTAAAGCCATAATGAAATTCATTTCAAACGTCATGGCGAATTCTAACTAAACATTTACATTTTGTGTCATTTTGTGTCAAAAATGCATGTTAAACCATTGTGTGCGACATAACCAAGTTTTAACCTACACGTCTCGCGCTGACTTGCCCATGCCTTATTCCTTAAATACCATTATTATATCCGCTGTTTGATTCATGTAAAAACCAACATATTATGTTATATATCTTACACCATTTGTCTTGTGATCCAAAACCCGGAACATACAAAACCTAAGACAAGATTACCTCCCAATATATTGGGTGACACGTATTTAAAGATCCACGACAACTACTATAAATTTACATAAAAAAATGATGGGAAAACATTTGAAACATCTAATGACCTAATGAATTTAAACTTTATCAAAAGCCATTTATGTTGATATACTGCAAATAACGTATCCTTTACTTTCATAATCACATGATACAATATTTTATCTAACATATCAGTGCAAAAAGGAGATCAAGATTGCACAAAGGTCTGAGACATTAATCTTACACCCCATCTTCTCCGTCTAGGTAAGGACTCACTCGGCCAACAGTCTCTATGGAATCTGGCTTTTAGGATTAGTTATCTTGTCAGCTGCTCTTGACAGAGCAATCAATCGTTGTCAAGTACTGTCGACTAAAGGCTAACATCGAGAGTGTCTAGTTTAGGTGCCAATACAACTCTGACACCACATCATTATCAGGGGGGATAAGGATTTCCAAAAGTGGGTGTCAACATGAAGGCTATATACTAAAATGGATTTGCATGCATGTGCGGGACATTTTTGACCACCAAAAGAATAGAGGGGGAGGGGGAGGTTAGGACCCGATGGAATCCCACCTGGAGCCTATCCTGTGAAATTATTGTGCATTTATTGTATATTATAGATACATGTATTTTTCTAGGGATGGTTTTCAATTGCAATATGTCTCAAAGTTAGACAATGTAAAGATAATATTTGCATAAATAATGTATCAAATAAAAATTTAACAAGTTGGCACTTCAAAAAGTGTTGAGTTGCAATTCAGTATAACTAAGTTTTAATCATAGATCTTTCATAATTTCATTGTTTTTTTCTTCTGGAAAATCACTTTCATTACTAAACTCATCTCTCGTAGATTACCCTCCTTAAATATATGGGCAAATAGTGCAAATTTTAGCAGCCAGACATTTTGATTGTAGATAACATGTTTCGTATTTTTTTGTGATAGGGCTAAGTGTCCCTGGCCTTTTAGTCCAGAAAATATGGGCCTAGCATTATTTTTCCCAACATAATGCTCATTTTCTCTAATAATCTCTTGTAGATACTAAAATTCCATTAAAGTGGAAAAAAAATTGTTTGATTATCATCTTAAAAAGTATAAAACTAAAGGGAGTTGTAAGAAGAACATGGCACAACATGTGTTTGGGCTGTAAATTAAATTTTTTACACATTTAGAGTATAAGGGGGAAAATAATTCTTTGTGGACATGTAGTTTCAAGAGTATTGAGGGGGCATGTCCCTTTAACATTCAATTTTATCATACACCTGACTACCAGTGATATAATTATATCAAACAATTGATTTCAACATGAGGTTCTCAGAAAATTGAATTGCCAAGATAACCTAAGTTAACGAAAAAGTTATAAGCCTTTAAATGTTGAAGACACCCAATACAAAACTTAACATAGAATATGCCTAAAAGTTACTTAAAGTCCTCCCATATCCCTTTACCCCATATAAAAATGAAAGGGTTCAGTGAGACCCGAATACCCAGCATGCATTGAGGCATTCATAATGTTAAAAGTATTAATAAACTGTACTATAATGTATATATCAAGATTTCTTTCATAAAGTACATCCACATTTCACATATTTCTTCTCCATTCTTCATATTAACTGACAAACATTCCTTGATTCAGTAAAATCCAATATGGTTGCAGTCCTGACCATATTCCAGAGTTCACTGGTGCTACAATAATGCAATTTTCTCTTGTTTTTTTGACAGGAAAAGTAAGTGGAGGTAGAAATGTTCCTAAAACTTGTATCCAGTGTTTCCACTACTGCAATGCCCTGGGGTCAAAACATGCTTTTACCAGCAAATCCAAAACCCATGCCTATCTGGTCCTATTCATATCATTTACAAAATTCATTAGCGTGGCCACTCCGGGCCCAGAATAACCAGTCCCTGTTCCACAGTTCGCGGTTGGGGCACTTTTCAACAGGTTGTCAAGACTCTTTCCAGTCAGGCAGCCAGACCCAGTCTGGAACTTTTAAAATAAGAGCCTAATCACTCATTATGCCCGGCAGTGACTTCCCCATGAGAGTCCTGACACAACCCAGCGACAGGTCGGCAACAAACTTTTTAAGTTGCCCTTCTTAGCAGTCCCAACACCATCAAAGTCTAAAGTACCTACTTGTGGTCTCAAATCTATTTTTCCAACCTATCTCAGGTCTAATTCTGTTCCAGTAACAGCTTCCTTCATTGTTCCTTGCACACAAATTGTCAAAAGCTTATTTCTTATCTAATCAAGTTCTCGTGGGTATTCTAAAAGTATTTCAAAGGGAACAAATGGAAAATGTTGAAGTATTAGTGAATTACAAGGAAAATAAAATAAAATTTGGGAATTCCTTAGGTTCTGGCCTTTCATTTCTGTCCTTGCTACGTCATAATAAAGGGGAATCGCTTTAAAATTAAGTTGAAAATTTCATGAAATTGAATGAATTTAGGTGAGTAAAGGATATAAATATTTATAGCCTGTATGTGGCCTAATATAAATATTTAATGTTTAAGCTAAAATTTCTTTCTGCAAACTTTTGAGGGTTGGGGATTCCCTTTTTTGAAAGCTGGGGATTCCCAATTAGTGTCCTTGTGACGTCACAAATTTGGGAATTTTCCCCAAAAATCATAAAAAAGGGAGAAATCTTTAAACCCTCATAACCCTGTTTACCCTTGGAATATTCTTATGAAATCTTGGACATTATTAGCTCTTGCTGCAAAGGCCATGTTCAGAGGATTTCATTGGAAAATACCCATCCAGCAATTATATGCAAGGTTTCCTTTAATCAACATAATCATAAACCAGGCCTAAGGCTACATTGAATAGAATATGTCTAAGTAAGTTTTACTAATTACGGACATCAAATAAATGAGTATTGTAAGAACCCTCATCGCACAGTGAAACTGGAGCTTGCCCTAATTAACAGTCATAATTCTAAGCATTATTTCTAACCCAAATACAGGTGTTTTTTTAATTATCTCATCTCACCTACTGTATTTATCTACCTTAAAACCCCATACCCTGAAGCCTAGGCCTAGTGTCTTCTCTAAAGGGAAACTTGACCTGAAGTTACAAATAATGACCCGTAAACCATTGGGTTGCTCCAGATCAGCTTCGGGTAAAAGGATGAAAAATACCCTTGAAGCCAGAAGATGAGGGAAACTAGATGCTCATTTTACTTAAGAGGTTATTAGGACTCATATTGCAAGGACTGTAGTAGTACAGCTAAGGTTTTGTAATATAAGCTTTAGTAATATTATGTTGTGTCCATTTCTGATCCTGTAATCAGAACGTATGTAATCTAATCGGTTTCATCACAATTCGTTGAAATACTAGTACTGGTCATGATGTACCTTTATACGATATTTTAGTGGGTTTTTTTTTTTTATATAATAAGGAACACTACATAGGAAATACTAGGGTTCTGTATGAGCCTAGTAGTTCTTTATGGACAGAGGACGAAGTCCAAAGTCCATTAAATCTCTCCTCTTTGGAGAGATTGTACATGATTGTGACCCGAGGGCATCCCATATTATGAGGTGCTTCCATATTTGGTTACCAAAATATTGTCAAAAACACGTGGAAATTACTGAAAATAAGGAGAGGTATGTACGCAGCCTCCACCGCAAGTGCCCACACGAACCCGCATGTACGTGTGAGAGTACACATGCAGGCGTGCACGCGTGCACACACACACACACAATCATTGACTTCCTTCATCATCTGTAGCAATTAGATATAGTCAGGCAAAACAGGGACGGCTCAGGAGCCCCCATCCCCCTAATTTTGGCCAGATTTAGATTGTTTTTATGTAAAACTCTAGCCCACCAAGGGGCCCCTCAAATATAAGGGCGCCCCCCCTTCTAGAATCTCTGGATCCATCCCTGCTAAACTATAAATGGAATGAAACATCGTTCAGCTTTCTTTAGTAAACGAGGGCTTCAATATGATCCATCCATAACTGGTTCCTAGGCTTGATATATCAAATAAGAAATTAAATCAAGATAGAAAAGAACACTCATTGATTAGGTTTCAGATTACATATAGAGAAAGGCTGTAGAGTTTATTCATCATTAGATGGTTGGGAGAAAAAAGAATCACTGTTTCAATCCTTCCCTATGCCAAGTACTCCATCCAGGGTGAAACATGGAGACAAATTAAAGAGAAAATAGCCTCCTGACAAGTTAATTTCCCAGAGGAAATGTTACCTTAAGATGTATCTGTTTTATAATGCATCCTTTAATATCCGAAATACCCTAACTCGTTGTCCTAACAACAAATGTCCTCTTTCAATGTATAATTTAACATAATGTCATTGTTGTCATACTTTAGTTATATCAACTTCCGACCCGCTATTTAGTTGTCATCTCATGAGCGGTGACCAACATAATAACAATATAAGTATATTCTCATTTCTTTTTCTTTTGATTCATTTTTATTCAGACATGCTGTTGACTTGTTTCATGTTTTTTACATCTGAGATTCATGTACCATCTTCATATCATAGTTTTAATCAGGCAGCAGTTTCAAAATTACCCATACATTAAAAGAGTAGCCTATAAAATCAATACAAAAGTAAAGTTATAAAAACATAAAATAGCAAGTCATGCAAAAAATATGTACTCATTTATTTATTTTACCTTTATCTATATTATACAACATACCTACCCAAAATCTCATTAAATCTTATTAAACATTCATAAAGCTGGCTAGGAAACGTGAATAGAATAAGAATAGTCTTAGGGTAATGACTATGTTAATCATTATTATTATCAAACAATCAAAACAAATGCTGATCTTGTATACACCACGATATATATAGATCTAAAAAAAATCTAGTTGCAATGAATTCCACCCGGTTGACATATCGTGAACCAACGTTGTAAACCTAGACCGTGATCCATTTGCTCTCGCACATTCTGTGGTCACACTATCCCTGTGCACACCAAATAGACTGAGTGGAGGAGCAGGGGAATGTGAAGGGTGGATGGATAGTGGTTGGGGTGAGATGGACCAATCCATTTTCAGGTTTTCAACCCTCTCCAGGGAGGGTCAGGCCATTTGAGTCACAAAGTGTAGTCCTGAGAGTGGCATATATGCAAAGATACACAAGGTAAAAACTTAGCAAATTGATTTCTTTTTCTTTAATTTATCAAAATAATTTCTTTTTCTTTTGTAAATCATTTCGTAATCGGCATTATAATATTTATGATATGTGGATGTATTGATGTATACAAGTGTCACCTGCAAATAGTTAACATCTCAAACTATGTATATTGCTGATACTTGTTGGACTCCTGCACTAGATTTTGGCTGAGTTCAATGTGTGTTCAGGAAGAGCACACCTGACATAAGACCCCTCTGGCTTTGCAATTTACTATTAGTGGGGCTAATAAATAGTATTTCTGGACTTCGATGATAGGTCAAATACAGCAATACGAAGGCGGAACATAACAATTAGCCCAACTGATATGGTCTACCTGTATCACCAGTGGTCCTGTCAGTCTTTCCATCTCAACTTGTGATGGAAGGGATATTGAAAAGCCTAATGCCAATATGTGACATGTCAATGTTGTACTGATTTGAAAAAGCAGCATTTAGAAATATGGCTAAATATAGACATGTTATACAAGTTTACAATTATCTTTTGAATGGTATGCAAGATGTATGGTTTCATATTTTTGAGAAAGTCGAACAAATTCAAAATCATAAGCATAAAGATCAGTACGTGGAAAACAGGCTTGAGTGGAAGGGAAAGTAAATAGTAAGTTCAAGACGTTTTGTACTTAGTGTCCTGCAGATCTCAGTGAACCAACATTAAACTATCAAATTAAGATTTCTATGGGATTTTGATACTGTAATTATGTCTGATAAGCATATGTGTTACGTTTATCTGAAAGAGATAAGGTCAGACAGGTTAAAAAAAATAGTCATGGTAACTTAAGGCTGCTCTCATTACTCAGTACTGCTAAAACATTTCCTTTTCTTGAATATTATCAATTGACAGATCCGCAGGTTTGTCACCTGATCAAAATGCTGTATTTCCGGGCAAATAGGGTTGGATATCATAGGTTGGACTGACAAGGTTTTAACATTAGTTCCTAGGGGGGAAAAACCAAAATGTAAGGTCACATTTTAGAAATTTTGGTAGCAATTTGTCAACCAAATTGCTTTAGTTAAATTTGTGTTGTGCAGCTGTCTTCAGGGAATAAGCATGACAGACATTGTGATAATATTTCATGGTAAACTTTATTGTTGCTTTAAATGGGGTTGGTTTAATAGATGAATTATTATGTAAAATGGTCAAAACTGTAAATAGCACAAAAAGTAATTGGTAAAAAGAAATTATGTAAAATACCTGAATTTTATAAACACTCAAAAGTAACTCAAGTATTATCCTGAATTGTTGGGTTGCCTCAAGCAACTCAAATGTCAATATTTTCCGAGCAGCCTCATGTGATCGGTCCTTAACCCATCACCAATGGTTTCTTTCTCAGCTGTCTATAACAGGCGACTTGTTATCCCAAAATGAATATTATAATCAGTGTCCTCTTTGGTGCTCAACTGTTAACATCTACCTAGTGCTGACTTATGCTTGGTATGATGATAATCAATACTTTGGGCAGATCTAAGAGAAGATCCAAGGATCCTAGGCAACTCGAGCACCTGTCAGCCCTCAGAGTAGTGAAAAAGTTCTCTTGGCTTTCCTGATCTACATGAAAGATCTTACTGACCTTTCTAGAGTAAAGCCTGGTCCCCACGGGACGATTAGATGGCACAAAAACAGCGGCGACCAACTTGGTTCTCACATGAAGGCGCCGTGATGTCTGGCGACCAAACCACTCGTCGCCGTGGTTTCTGGGCAAAATATTTGACATGTTTGATATTTCTCCCTAGTCGGCAGTGATTAGTGCAGTTAATCGTCGACCAGGACGACTAATGCCCCCGCTAATCGTCGGGAGTTTGATGTAAGGAGTGTCCCTACGTGACGATTAATCTTTTGGTACCCCGGCGACTAGTTAGTCGCCCGACGACCAATATTTCTTCCTTGGTTGCTGTTGAAATGCACTAATCGCCATGGTTAAGTCGCCACGTGGGGACCCGCCTTAACACTTAACTTTATGACATTAATTCATTGTATAGAGGGTTTTGGACTTTCAACCTAAGCTTCAACTTAAAATGTGATTATTGGGGTTTCACAGTTTTAAACCAGGTTATGGGTATCCTGTATCAAGGGTTATCTTTGGGTTTGACAATGCTTCCTTACTGGCATCCCTAGGTTCACTTCTAGGCCTGTTTTAGTGGGCCAGTTATGGCCATGGTGTTATTTCCCCAAGTTAAAAAAAACAAGTAATCGTTGATGGTTGAGCACCAAAGACGACACTAGTTTATTTTCACACAATAGTCACCTTTTATAGATAGCTAGGAAGGTACATGGTATATGATTTGTCCATTCTAGATAACATGACAAGAACACCAAAATAGTTTAGTCTACAATCTTTGAACTTTATAGTCCAAGGCTGTGAGTCTACATTATTTTGTGTCACAATAATTTCTTGCCAGAACTATTGCGTGTCACATTCTGTGTCACATTCTGTCTTGTGGCTAAGGTTTACATGAATTTTTCTGAAATTTTATCTTTATGTATCTTAGGTGTCATCAACATTAGTGTGGTTAACCGGATATGTAGGTTGGGTTTAAGGAGACAAACTATACATTTTCCTAGCTTTGGTTGCATTCAACACTTTGCATGGCCCTGGATATTGCAAAGGACATTAATTTTATTAAGCAACTATAAACTGTAATGTAAGTATTGTAATCATTCCACTCTCAAAAGTAACATATTTTCCAACTTTTTTTTTTTTTAGCTCTTCCGAGAATTTATCATAGCAATAGCCACTGGATAGATTGGTTTGGATTAAATCAAGATTCTGATCTTTCAAAAGTCTAATTATAAATTTCCTTTCGATATGTACTTCATCTTTACAAGCATATAATTAGCTCCAATGGTTATGCTACCTGTGAGGAAGATTCTTTAGCTCTTCCTTGAATTATTTTTTACTGCAGTGGACACTGCCTCAGGATGGATTGGACTGCATTTGAATCAACATTTTGAAATGACAGGGGAAATTAAAAGTGAGTTCTAGGAAAGTTTGGTAAATTGCACACGTGCTGTAACTAATTGGCACTATACGTGAAGCCATTTGTAGGAGAACAAGTCTTCTGTTAAGTAAATATATATGTCTGGTGGTAAAAGTCATATGGATTCCCGTTATGTACATACTTAACTCGTTCAGGAAACTACTATGTTCCGTCATAATGTTTTATATCATATATATTTGTCACCCGCACGGCCGCTGAGCGGTGCGTATATGGGGCAGTGAGTACTGACTGGCAGTACGTACCACTCGTTATTTTCACTATTTTAAACATATTAATCATTGCTTGGTTGATAACATATTGAAGAACCTTAGGGGTCGTCCTCGGGTGCCTGTATGACCAATGGGGATCGTAACTGACTCGGGCTTCGCCCTCGGTACGTACCTCACCCCTATGGGTTGTACAGGCACCCTCTGACGACCCCCACGGTTCTTCTTATATTAGTATTGTGATGAACGGCTATTCATCCAAAATACATAGAGGTCAAAATAATAGAAATAAGGTAATAGTAGAAATATATGTAAGAGAACGAAAACGTAAAGGAACGAAACCCGGAAATATGTAAACCGGAAGTGAAATGTAAACCGGAAACGGAATATATAAACCGGAAGTGACGTCAGTTGTAGGTCACGTGACCGAAAGCAGCCAATCAGGGCTGACCTCTCTAGTATATAAAGGGGCGGTGAGGCCCGAATAAACAGAGTTCTTTAACAGTTCTCCTGGTGTCCAGACGTGTCCTCTTTCCTGAAACAACCGCTAAAGATGAGCCGATCAGAGTAATTAAGCCGAAGTTAGGACAAAACAGTCGAAGTTCGAGATAGGTAGTAGAACACAGGGTAAGGGGCCCGACGGCCCGAAGAACGAGGAACGAGGGAACGAAGTAAGGCACGAAGGCCCGAAGTAGTCCCGGAAACCGAGGCGTAGTATGGTACGAAGACATGGGGAACGGAACGAAGGAGCGAAGTCCGCGGGGACGAGGGCGCGGCATGCTCGGCCCCACGCTACCAAACAATAGGCGACCGTCGGCCCGTCGCCCCCGCGGACCGGAACTCAGGGGTTGACCGCCCGGTCGGGGTGAATGCTGGTCTGGGAGATAGAGCGAGACGAACCCCGGCCGACCCGTACCCCTACCATAATTTCCCTCCCCTGCAGTCCTCCGTTGACATCGAGTGCCGATTCCCGATCGATTCGCTCAGCCCCCCCTCGTGCGCGAGGCACGACTCTAGAAACACATTTGGTTCTTGGCCCGGATTCCCCGTCCGCCCCGAGACCCGAACAACCCCCACGTTCCTCTGTTGTAAGAATCGGCAACCCCGACTTACCAGAGAACGTCACACTGGTGGCAGCGGTGGTGCTGAAATAGGCACATACGGACTTGTGGATCTTGGGTGTTTCGTCGGTATTGGATACTCATGGCGACCGCGGCAGTCTTCGAGCAGATGGATTCTGACGTCGCCTTCAAGGAAGGTGGGGAGGAGAAAGGAGGTGCGAAAACCGAGACCAAAGGGGAGGACACGACCATCATGGGTAGGCAGTTTAATTTTATGGGAACGTCCACCCCGACGGATGAGCAGAATGTGCGGGCTCAACAACAACAGACCGGCCAGGTAGGAGCGAGTTTGAAGAAGTTCAGTTTACGACCAGAGAAGTATGACGGTAAACCGGATTTCGAGGGATGGATCAACCAGTTTGAGGAGTACGCACCATTGGGACGCTGGACGGCCGAGGAAAAAGCGGCGATGCTTTTTCTCTCGCTGACGGGAACGGCACGAATGTATTTTGTCGGACTCCCGGACAGGGAACGACTCCGTTACTCGGCGAGGGTGGATGCGTTGCGCCGGAGGTTCGGTCAGGAGAAGGACACGTGTAATGCTCTGCAAGAGTTGGCGGGATTGAAACGTGTAAAGAACCAGACAGCGAAGGAGTTGGCTGATAATGCCCGGCGACTGGCATCGAGAGCCTACTTCTCCAACGACTACGCTAGCCAGGAAAAAGCAGCATTACATGCGTTCCAGGCTGCAGTTGGGGAAGACCTTCAGCTGAAGTGTGCAGAGAAAGGATGCAAGACACTAGAGGAGGCGGTAGAGGTGGTAGAAATACAGGAACGATACTCACGCCGCCTCCTGCGGGCAGTGAAGCCCGAGGAGGACGCCAATACACAGATCATGGCCTTAAACGGTAAGTTGGAGGAGATGATGAAAGAATTGGCAGAAGAACGGGAAGCTAGAAGACAAGCAACGGCCCGGAGGGAGGCGTTTAAGAAGCGAAAAGAAGATTTAGAGTGTCATCAATGTCACCAGAAGGGCCATTTCGCGAGAGAGTGTTCTCAGCGTCAGGGAAACGGACAGTCGCCGTCGCAGTAAGCGCGGGGCCCCCTTCGGGCGCGGCGAGAGAAGTAGTAGGCATGGGAGAATGTGGACTTTATGTGGCCGGGACGGTGGGAGAGAGTGTCGTCCGTTTTTTGGTTGATACCGGATCTATGATCAGTCTGCTGTCGGAACGCCTCTGGAGAGAGTGGGGACGAAAATGGGAAGAACTGGATGGATATGAAGGACGTCTCTGCTCGGTGGATGGTAGTTCGTTGCGGTGCTACGGATGCACGAACTTGCCAGTAAAATTGGGAACGCGCGTGTTGAAGTGGACGTTCATGGTGGCAGACATCGGTAGAGATGAAGGGATCCTGGGAAACGACTTCGCGGTGAAATACCGGCTAACAGTTAAGCCCCACGCGAGTGCTATCTTCCTGCCCGCCGAGGGGGAGGGAGAGGGGGAACGAATCCCGGGAGCAGAACAAAAAACGGATGGGATTCGGGCAGTTACCATCGGAGGACAGGTCGTGCGAATCGAGGAAACGACGGAAATACCCCCACTCCAAGTGACCCGAGTAACAGTAGTAACGAGAATAGACATAGGACAGAGTGGACAGCTGGCTGTCATCACCGGCGCTGGATTACCTATGGGACTGGAGGTGATCCCAGGAACGGTGACATTGGGAGAAGAAAATGAAGTTTGGGTGGCCAACCGAGGGACCGAGAGCGCGAAATTGGAAACCGGCGGGGTACTCGGAGAAGCCACCTTCGTACAAGAGGTACGAGGAATAGGAAGTGAAGCAAAAGAACCCCCTGGAGCGCTCGTTGAAATGATAGAGGAGGCTAAGAAAGACCTGACCACGGAGGAAGGCGGAGAACTGGAGAAAGCCATCATGGCCCGGGAACAAATGTTTGCGACCTCGAAACATGAGTTAGGACGGACAGATTTAGTACAACATCGAATTAAAACGGGGGATCAGATGCCGATCAAGCAGAGGGTCAGACGGTATCCGGCCACCAGGAGAGAGGAAGAACGAGCACTGGTGGAGGATATGTTAAATCTAGGGATTATCCAGGAGAGCGGGAGTGCGTGGAGTAGCCCGACCGTTCTAGTCAAAAAGAAGGACGGAGGAACGAGGTTCTGTATCGACTACCGAAAACTGAACCAGGCTACGAAAGTGGACGCCTATCCGCTCCCACGGATAGAGGACAGCCTCAACACCTTGGGAGGAAGCCTATTCTTTTGCAGTCTGGATCTCGCAAGCGGATATTGGCAGGTGGAGATGGCACCGGAGGACCAAGAAAAAACGGCCTTCGTGACTCAAGGAGGATTGTATGAGTTCAAAGTGATGCCATTCGGGCTAGTGAACGCCCCAGCCACCTTCGAGAGACTGATGGAAAGAATCCTCAGAGGAATCGTGTGGGAGGAGTGTCTGGTATACTTGGATGACATACTGGTCTTTGGACCAACGTTTAAAGTGACTCTGGAAAGATTGGTACGGGTTCTGGACCGATTGAACGCTGCAGGACTGAAGTTAAAGGCGCGAAAATGCAAGCTGTTCCAGAAGAAGATTCCGTTCTTGGGGCACGTTGTCTCATTCAACGGGATCGAACCCGACCCCGAAAAGTGTCGGCAAGTAACCGAGTGGCCGGTCCCTCGGGATCTCCACGAGGTACGAGCCTTCGTGGGATTATGTTCATATTATAGAAGGCATATAAACGGCTTCACGGAATTGGCTGCCCCCTTGTATGAATTGGCAACGAAGGAGGAACCGTTCGTGTGGAGCGCGAGACGACAAGAGGCATTTGATGCGATGAAGAAGGCGCTAACGGAGGCCCCGGTGTTGGGATTCCCGGAGGAAGATGGACAATGGTGGCTTGACACGGACGCCAGTGACGTGGGGACGGGAGCCGTGCTATCACAGGAGCAGAGAGGGGAGGAACGGGTGATAGCTTACACGAGCAAAACCCTGGAGTCAAACGAACGAAAGTATTGCACCACGCGGAAAGAACTGTTGGCGGTGGTGCGAGCTTTGAAGCATTTTCGGTGTTACATCTATGGTCAACGCGTGATAGTCCGGACGGATAATAGCGCGGTCAGTTGGCTGCAGAGAAGTAAGGAACCGATGGGGCAGGCTGCTCGGTGGATTGAGATTATCGACTCGCATGATGTGTCGTTCCAACACCGACCGGGCAGGAAGCATGGGAACGCTGACGTGTTGTCCCGGTATCCGTGCAAACAATGTGGAGAGGAGCACGAGAATACCGAAAAAGTGAGAGTAGTGACGCGGGCCCGGGGGTACGAGCCCGGATGGTCCCCGCAGGAGATGAGAGCAGCGCAGAGGAGGGATCGAGATATAGGGCCGATTGTCGCACGGATGGAAGAGAATGCGGACCGGCCAGGCTGGGAGGCCATATCTCCGGAATCCCGGGAAACAAAGATCCTATGGAGGCAATGGGAACGATTAAGCCTCAGGGATGGCGTGCTGCATCGGAAGTACTGGGAACTGGAAGGACATGGTTGGAGGAACCAGTTGGTCGTTCCCCGAGGGGAACGGGCCAAGTTGGTAAGGGAATACCATGGAGGCGCGGCAGGAGCGCATTTGGGAGTCGCCAGAACGACGGCCCTGTTGGAGCAAGGGTTTTACTGGCCGGGGCTCCGGGAAGACGTGCGGAAGGAATGTCGAGAATGTGATTGCGCGTTGCTGAAAAAGGGACGAGGAAGACGGGAGCCGCTACATCAGTACATAGTGGGGGAGCCGATGGAACGGCTGGCCATGGATGTTTCGGGCCCGTACCCAGTCAGCAAACGAGGAAATAAGTATTGCCTGATGGTGGGATGCTATTTCACCAAATGGTTGGAGTGTTTCCCGATCCCGGATCAAAAGGCAACGACAGTGGCGGACAAACTGGTTGAAGAAGTAGTAGCACGGTACGGCGCGTTTCGGGAACTACACTCGGATCAAGGTACGAATTTCGAATCCGAGGTGGTGGCTCAGGTCTGTGCACTATTTGGAATACACAAAACAAGAACGACGCCGTACCACCCCAGGAGTGACGGGTACATAGAACGAAGTTTCCGTACTTTGGGGTGTTGTTTGAAAGCCAGCTGCCGAGCAACAGGCCGGGAATGGGACGAGATAGTCCCGCTCGTGATGATGAGTTATAGAGCAACGCCGCAAGCCAGCACGGGAGTGACACCGAATATGATGATGCTGGGCCGACAGACCATGATGCCGCGACAGGCGATTTATGGGAGACCTCTAGGACCAGAGGAGGAACCCCGACGGGTAGGCGACTATGTGGAAAGCCTGGAGGAAGGGCTAGTCGCGGCCTATCGGGAGGCCCGGACGGGGCTGAAACGAGCCGCCATCCATCAGAAACACGAGTACGATGGGAAGGTGACTCGGCGGGAATACCACGCCGGAGAACTGGTCTGGGTGCACGATACGGTAGTGGATAGGGACAAAGGAACGAAGTTGCGATTTCCATGGATGGGCCCTGCACTGATCGTCAAGGTGCTTGACCGAGGACGGGTGGTAGTACGGAAGAAACGAGGGAAACCAGGGGGGGTAGTCCATGTGGACCGCCTGGAACCCTACCGAGGACACGCTGCGCCAGCCTGGATGGTAGCTGACCAGCAAGGATACGAGGCTGCACAGTAAATGCTTGGGGTGGGGCGCGCTAGGGCACGTAAGGAAACGGGGCACCCCTTTTTGTGATGAAGTCGTTTTTGTGTCTCGATTCCGCAGGTGGAAGAGGACCAAGGGAACGACCAAATCGGCGCTACACAAAAAGGCTTTGGCCAAAAAGGACTGATCAACCTGGGGCCATTGAGTCGGGGCGGTGCGTTGACCACTACAGTAGGAGTGCAGGTCGTTAGGCTGTAGAGATTTGCTACCTAGCTGAAGATTGGTTCTCTTGCGGATGTAATATAGGTGGGAAATGCGGGGTTGGAACGAAAAACGGCGTTCGGGAGCCACGACGGCCCGAATGTCTAAAGTAGTCCCACGGAGCCGCTTTCCGGTCAGTTCGGAGGAACCACAGCGTGGAAAAGATGGTTGGATTACAACAGAAGACAGACCCGGTGGCAAGCTGGTGAAGACTTTTGGAGTAATGCCGACTTGGTAATACCGCTTTACAGCGTCCAGGAGACCGGAGGAGAGTAGATGCGGCACTCTCGGGAACGCCGGAGGAACGAACGGACGGTTGTAAAAGGCGAGGCCTGAAACGAGGACGGGCTTTAAAGTAGGTCGTAAAAGGAGTAAAAGAGGACAAAGAGAACGGGGCGGCGGCGAGGAGATGATAACGTCGAGCCCCTGTGTTCTCCGGGAAGTGTGCGGAAGCACTGTGAGGGCCAAGATGAAAAAGGCAAGAGAAGGCGACGGAGGATGAAAAGACCGAGGACGTCCGGTGGGGCAATAAAAGGCCTAGGAAAAAAACGCGTGGACGGGCGAAGGGCCGCGAGGTAAAAAGCAGGCGGGGCGGTGACCAGCGGCGGGCCCCGGGGACCGGAAAATAGTAGGGGGCGCCACCGTAGAAGTGGATGGTGAGTCTGACGCTAGGGGTCGCTAGTGCAGGCCACGCCCACTTCCGCCTGCGGCGGCTATAAAAGGCAGAGCGCTCGCCGGAGCAGGTCATTCTGGTCAGCCGATCAGGATTCATCAAATCGCAGACGAGCAGACTGAGCTAAGGAGAAGAAAACAAGAGAAAAAGCAGAGAAGCGAGACGAGCAGCATCACCACGAGACAAAAACGGAAACGGCTGACGGGACGAGCTTCAGGATTGGAACGAGCCCCGAAAGCCCGGAAAACGGACACGATGAGCGGACAGTGCTGGGAAGGACATTGTCACGGAAAGGAGTTTAAGCACTTGGTCAAGCATATTAAAGGCCAGCACGATGGATTACGGAAGCAGTACTACATGTGCCCGGTGTGTTCGAATCGAGCCTATTCGACACACCAGGACTGGAAGAAGCACATGACGGACTCACACGAAGGGAACCTGCAGAGGGGGATGCCGAAGCAAGACCCCCTTCTGAGGCTGGAGTATGCTGCGGCGTTCGCCTTGGACCCGAAAGGACGACCGCCGTACACCAGTTTCGCTGCTGGGGATGAAACGGCGGCCCGGGTAGCCAACATGGAACGGGACTACGCGGTGCGCCATCCGGAGGGGTTTCAACCCCCTGAGAGGGCGGTGGATAAGGAGGCACCGGAGAGGCCGCGACGGCATATCCGCGTACCTTACTACCCGAGGGCGTCGAGAGGATCCGAGGACAGCGACGCCGAGCAGCCGGAGCAGGTAGCAACCGAAGAAGGATCAGAGGCCGACGAGGCCGGCGAGGGAGCCCAAGCAGCCAAAGCAGCAGGGAAGGGACCCCTGGCCGAGGTAGCGGAACGATCGACACCCACGCGTCGTTCCCCTCGGAGGGCCGCGAAAGGAGTGCGGAAGGAAGCCACCGAGTCGCCGCGAAGCGCGAGCCGAGCCGTGGTCAACCCGAAACCACTCCTGACACCAGACCAAATATCAGGGTTGGTACAGAGTCGAATTAAGAAGTTAAACGCCCAGGGAGAACCACGGGAACCGAGAGGACGAGGACTCCCGGGCAGAGGAAAAGGACGGACATCCACACCCACCCCGAAGCCGGGTTGCTCAGGAATACCACCGGGGGCTGAGGTGGTGGAATTGGTGAGCTCGTCCGACGACCAACGTCTGAAAGTAAAAGAGGAAGAGGAGCCGCTCGCTTTCAAGAGGCCCCCGACGCAGGGATGCCCGGCGGAGGAGCCGTCGCGAAAGAAGAAGTGGAAAAAGGTCAAGAAAGTCCCGAGAGAATTGGAGGAGGGAACGAGTTCGGACCAGTCGGAGTCAGGCAGGAGTATGTCGGTCCGAAGCGATCGGTCTTTGATTATTGCTGAGTCTAGTAGCACGGGAGAGCTGGGACCATCACAGCCTGAGACCTCGACAGGAGTCAAACGGACCACGGGACTAGAACCACCTTGTAGCGACGCACAATTTACTATGATGACAGTTCATAAGAAATCAGTAATATACGAATCACGACACCCGAGGTACCCCGGATATTTAAAAGGAACAATGAACCGGGAGGGATCGTTCAGGGGTTACCACGAGGCAAGATCCGACCGGGAGCTGGAGGACAGCATTCGGGAAGCACAGGGAGGCCGGCTGGTGGAAAGAGAAGCATTGTACCTAGGGAGGTTTCTACGCGAGATGGCAGAAAGGCAGGGACTCAAACCGTCGGGGCGAGTGGAGAAAGTAAAGTATGTTCGGCATGCGGCCAGACCGGAGGACACGGCGTCGATGGCCTCGACACAGCCGCTGTTCTCTACCCCTACCCCGACGAGAGCGGATTCACCCCTGGAGAAGATGGTATGTAAGCAGCCGATAGTGCCGCCCCCGGGACTGAAACGAATGAGAGACATTACGGTAGCACCAGACACGCCAGAGACACGGGCGGCGGTTGACAACCTGACTCGAGCCAGTTTGGGGAGCTCGTTTTTCGGGTCGCAAGGATCGGAGGAGACCCCACTCAAGGACGAGGATAAACACGGGCGAGCGCTACAACCGCGGGTTGTGATACACAGATTACAAATACCGGCTGCCTAGTCCATGGACGCGGAGGTGGAAGACTCAGAGGACATGGAGTTGGGGCAGGCCGAGACCAGAGGATACGAGCCGGAGAAGCAAGAATTGGACGAGTCGGGAGCGGATTCAGTGTTCGGGTCCATAGGAACGGAGATACCGACAGCAGGACCATCTAAAGAAACACCGAGACTCAAGTTATTACGGACACAGGCCATTCACCAGGTCTTACAGGGACACTTTCCGGTGACGGCGCGAGCGGTACGAGACTGGGACGCGGAAGAGGCCATTCGGGTGCAACTGGTGTGGCCCCCGAAGGAGGTGCGAGGAATGACGGCCAAGACAAGAGCAATGGCTTCGGCGTCTATGGCGTTCCTGATGGCACTAGAAACGGGCCGCAAGCCAGAGACATTTGAAGAAGCGATGGCACAGTTCCCGACGGCGGCACTGGGGCCGTTGACCAGGGAGTTCCCGGGGGTCGACCGGCTAGTTAACGAACACAACCGGACCGTCCAATTGGCTCAGACCCTAGTGATGTACAAAAACGAAGATCAACTGGATGACTTGTTGAAGGCGACAAGAGAGGCGGAAAAACAGAGCGGAATGGTGGATCAGCTTCTCGAGCTCCCCGCTAGGGAGGAGAGGCTGTTGCTACCGATCCGACGCCAAGAAGAAGGGTGAAGTAGATGCTGCTCGAGGTCTTGCACGGAAGAAAAACAGCGCGACGGAACCAGAGACGGAAGATGGCGCGTCGCGAGTCGGGTGGGGAGGGATTACGGGGCGTTGGCTCCTCACCCATAGTGTCAAACCCCCAGGGAGAGAACCGGGCCGAGGCGGAGGTACCTGAGCCGCACAGGAGGCCGAAGCCTGGATAAAAGACTCTCCTGGAGACCGCTGGACGGGCCCGAAACTTTACTTAAACTCATCGGGAACGGACTGGCGGGCTCGAACATTCTTATCTTAATTTATTCCTACTAGTTTCTTTATGGGAATCTTCTTGCGGAAGTGAACGAAACCACATGTGTTAGGAGGTGTTGAGTGTAATCAGCGAGCTGGAGGGTCCATGACTGGAACGAACTTACCAAGCCTGCGGGGCGAATACGGAACGGGAGGAGGCGCTAGGAGGAAAGACAAGTTTGTAGCTGTTCCTCTTCTTCCCTGGAGCCCGCTGCGTTGGTTGGGACCGAGCAGGTGGAACGGGATCGTCCGGTCGCGAAAATCAAATGGATAGCGGGCCGGGCGGCCCAGGAGCGAGAGTGAAAGTTGGGAGGCGGAATCGAAGAAAGGAAATCAGAATGGACAGATAGTGTTGTCATTGTAGTCTTTGAGTCGACGGTCGTGCCGGGGTAAATAAGGTACCGGTGGGCCGGCGACTCGCCGCTGGAGGAAAGGCTGGCGCGGGCCAAGACTGAAAACCCTTCTCCCGTGCTGCCTTGAGCGATCTGGGGGCGAGGAGGAGACGACCTCTGTCCTCTAGCGGCACTTCTACTCCCTGCAACTTTGTCTTCTTGATCTCGGATGGATCGATCAGAATGTGGATGAGCCCGGATTCATGTACCATCATCTTCTGAGTTTCCTTGTCTTCAGCCTCTTACCGCATACGAAGAGCGGCAAAATGGAATTTTTCGACCTGAATGCTGGTTTTATCGTGCCAGAGTTGATGCAGCGAGTCGTGAAAGGATTGCGGCGAGTCGTAGATGTCTCCCGGAGGACCAAGGCACGAGCAGGGACGATAACTTAGGGGCCCTGGCTCGTGACCGACCGAAGCAATACATGAACAAGAAACGAAAATTAATAGACTTACTAAAAAACTTATATTAATATCTTACCTGCAGTAACGACAGTGACTGCTTCCATGTCGTACTTCCTGGTATCTTCTTCTCGAGGAACGAAACAAAATAGTCTTTGAAACATATAGGGAAGTAGTCTTTGAAATATACAGGGAGGTGGTGCTTGGAACGTCGGCCGCGGATGCCTTGATAGACGCCTCAAGAGGTCTGCAAAGAGCGACGAGGAGCGATCCTTCTTGGAGTTCGACATCGGATGAGTTCTCTATATATGCTATTTTTTTGAGAATGGGCCCGTTCCGGATCTCAGAGGTTGACGTTGGGTGCAGATCCCAGTTGATGTCGTCCATCTTCACTTTCTACGGCTTCTTCCTCTCCTTCTCACTAATATCTTCAACTTACCAACTTCGAACTGCCGTACCTAGGAGCAGCCCGGAACGGCTCGGAGCTGTTGTCTCGGCGTTCGTCATAGGCATAGTGGCTTCATGCAATGTGACATGGCACCGTGGACGACTGTGGCCTTACTCCAGAATCAAACCAGACCGGATCTTAAACTTACTTCTATTAACGAACTATTTGTTGGTATTACAGTCTCACGAAAATCGTCTAAAAGCATGGTCCTCCGGGAGGACGAAGAGAAAAACTTAGTAAACAGAGCGAGGCCCGAGAGCCTAGGAAACGAACGAGGGCCCGAGTGCCCGAAGCAGGAATCCTCTTCTTAGGAAAATCATCTCATCAGTGGAACGAAGGAGCCTCCCTCTCGCCCCAAAGAGGATTGTCTTCCTGCCGTTCCTTACGGAGGGGGGGAGGGATGAGAGGCACCGGCTCCTGTCATCAAAAGAAACTTCATCAAAATTATCTTCTTAATCGGGTCTCCGTTCCGGTTGTTGTCATGCCACTTGGGCCCGGAACGGTGACGGAAATACTTTACTATGGTGGACTCTCTCCGACATCTCTTTCTGAAATCCTGAAATCTTCGAGTGTGTCGACGCGGTCGAGGACTGAACGTCTTGGTGCTGGGTTAACCACGAGGACATGTGTCGTAAAAGTCAAACTTCAGTTCCTGTACGGAAAACGGACACCTCATCGATAATTAATGATTCTAATCTTCTCAGTCTTACCTTCACCCGGACTCCATCTCAAAGTTTCACTGTGACAAATAGCACGAAACCCGCGACGTCGTCTGCTGAAGCTTCCACTCTAGGCTTTAATGCATGAAGTTAAGTTCCTTTCCACATACAACGCCATCTTCTTCTTTGGGTACCTTGGCCTCTGGCTCGAACATGTTGTCCTTGCCAAACGTGAAAAAGTCACGGGAGGGCTCTGAATGCCGAGGCGACCGAGGGTGCGAAGTCCAAAAAGAACATTCTATCTACAAAAACTTCAGTCTTTCTTCTTCAACTCATCCTTAAAATCATCATCATCACCTAAGAGAACGCAGAGAAGAGTAATAATTACGGAAGAACGAGGGGTCACGACCGACCGGGTGGGAGAATCACGACCGATTCTCTACCCAAAAACAACGGAGAACGTCTGGACGACGGAAGAACGGACCGAGGGTCGAGAGGACTAAGGGTCACGACCGGCCCTGGCCTCTGGGTGGGAGAGTCGCGACCGATTCTCCACCCGAACTAGGGGAGAACGTCTGGACGACGAGAAACGAAGGGAACGGGGGCACTGCGGGTCACGACCGACCCATGGCCCCGGGCAGGAGGACCACGACCGGTCCCTCTGTCCTAATGAGGGTAAAAGGCGAGGAAAAACGCGCCGAGGGACTAAGTAAATAGAGCCCAGAGGAGAGGAGCGGGGGCGACGGGGTCACGACCGATCCCCAGTCCCGGGTGGGAGAGCCACGACCGGCTCGCTCATCCTAAAGACGAGAAAAAGAGGAGGTGTAAAACGGGTCCTAATAGATCCAGGATAAGAACTCTGACGAAGATAAAAAGAGACTAAGATATATAAAACGAATTATATGAACTTTCATTAAGAAGAGAGAAAAACGAAGAACGAAAAAAGAGAAATAAGAATTAGCCGGATAGGCCCCGGGGGCCCTCCGAAGTAGACCGGGGAGGACAGAGGGTGACACCTCCTCCTCTGCCGATAAGGAGCGTAGGATTGAAATGTTTCTGGTTCTAGAGTATGTTCTGTTGTCGTTACTGTATGAACTGTTTTGAAATTTTGTAAAACGTGTTTTCCCACCTTTCAAGAAGGTGCGGGAGGGTGTGATGAACAGCTATTCATCCAAAATACATAGAGGTCAAAATAATAGAAATAAGGTAATAGTAGAAATATATGTAAGAGAACGAAAACGTAAAGGAACGAAACCCGGAAATATGTAAACCGGAAGTGAAATGTAAACCGGAAACGGAATATATAAACCGGAAGTGACGTCAGTTGTAGGTCACGTGACCGAAAGCAGCCAATCAGGGCTGACCTCTCTAGTATATAAAGGGGCGGTGAGGCCCGAATAAACAGAGTTCTTTAACAGTTCTCCTGGTGTCCAGACGTGTCCTCTTTCCTGAAACAACCGCTAAAGATGAGCCGATCAGAGTAATTAAGCCGAAGTTAGGACAAAACAGTCGAAGTTCGAGATAGGTAGTAGAACACAGGGTAAGGGGCCCGACGGCCCGAAGAACGAGGAACGAGGGAACGAAGTAAGGCACGAAGGCCCGAAGTAGTCCCGGAAACCGAGGCGTAGTATGGTACGAAGACATGGGGAACGGAACGAAGGAGCGAAGTCCGCGGGGACGAGGGCGCGGCATGCTCGGCCCCACGCTACCAAACAATAGGCGACCGTCGGCCCGTCGCCCCCGCGGACCGGAACTCAGGGGTGGACCGCCCGGTCGGGGTGAATGCTGGTCTGGGAGATAGAGCGAGACGAACCCCGGCCGACCCGTACCCCTACCATAATTTCCCTCCCCCGCAGTCCTCCGTTGACATCGAGTGCCGATTCCCGATCGATTCGCTCAGCCCCCCCTCGTGCGCGAGGCACGACTCTAGAAACACATCTCGGTTCTTGGCCCGGATTCCCCGTCCGCCCCGAGACCCGAACAACCCCCACGTTCCTCTGTTGTAAGAATCGGCAACCCCGACTTACCAGAGAACGTCACAGTATCATGGAATGCATCAACTGCTGGGATATAGTGAATATGATAAGATAATTGGAAACAAATCGACAAGGACCTTGGCCCTGAAACAACAATTAACATACGATAGCAATACACATAGTAGGTCTTCGACCAATTTATGAGAAACATCCATATACCTCGTACTCATGGAGCAAAATGGATTTATGGAAACCTTGTAAGAAACATTGTATGTGGATTTCATGCATCTATCCATACTGAGGGCAATGGGTCTAAGTAATATGAGATTTGTGTCGTTCTTTGGGCTGATATAAGTTCTGCGACTTACATAAGGAAAATGGCTAGCACATGGAAGTAGGTATTACAATTATCTTCTAGTTATATTACCATGTACAAAGGAGGTTATTGGAAGGAAACCCCGCACAATAAAAGGACACACACAAACACGAAGATATGATACAAAGATATATGTAAATATATATTATATATTTACGTATACTTATATAAATTGTTATCCATGGCTTAGGCCCCAAAATATGAAAATTGATATCCTCCGTGGAAATATCTTTCTTAGTTTTCGATCGAGTTCTAAAGGAAAACAATTTCCATTTGTTTATTATGGTTTCCTTTTGATTATAAGAATATTTAAAGGGTTTCCCATTTCCATACGGTTCGCTTGATTTCTTCAGCAGTGCAGATGGCGTCATATCAGCCCACACTGGTTGTACAGGACATTGGTGATGCATTTACAACCATTATGATAAATATTTCATATACATGTAGAACACACAATTATGTATCTTTCACACGAGACACGTTTAAAAAAAACATAATTTATGTTTCTATAATTTAGAATTGTTGGATTTCAGATTTAAATATCTAATTGTGATGAACGGCTATTCATCCAAAATATGTAGAGGTCAAAATAAGAGAAAATAAGGTAATATTATAAAAAGGTATATATGTAAAGAACGTAAGTGTAAAAGAACGAAATATATGTAAAAGAACGAATATGTAATAATGAACGAAAGTGTAAAAAGCCCGAAAAAGAGGCACGAATATGTAAGGAACGAATATGTAAGGAACGAAAATGTAAAGGAACGAAACCCGGAAAGATATAAACCGGAAGTGAAATGTAAACCGGAAACGGAAAATGTAAACCGGAAGTGACGTCAGTTGTAGATCACGTGACCGAAAGCAGCCAATCAGGGCTGACCTCTAGAGTATATAAAGGGGCGGTGAGGCCCGAATAAACAGAGTTCTTTAACAGTTCTCCTTGTGTCCAGACGTGTCTTCTTTCCTGAAACAACCGCTAAAGATGAGCCGATTCGAGTAATTAACCAGAAGTTAGGATAAAACAGTCGAAGTTCGAGATAAATAGTAGGAACTTAGGGTAGGGGCCCGAAGGCCCGAAGAACGAGGAACGAAGGACCGAAGTAAGGCACGAAGGCCCGAAACAGTCCCGGAGACCGAGGCGTAGCATGGCACGAAGGCATGACAGGCGGGACGAAGGAACGAAGTCCGCGGGGACGAGGGCGCGGCAGGCTCGGCCCCACGCTACCAAACAATAGGCGACCGTCGGCCCGTCGCCCCCGCGGACCGGAACCGTGGGGTGGACCGCCCGGTGGGGGTGAATGCTGGTCTGGGAGATAGAGCGAGACGAACCCCGGCCGACCCGTACCCCTACCATAATTTCCCTTCCCCGCAGTCCTCCGTTTGACATCGAGCGCCGATTCCCGACCGATTCGCTCAGCCCCCCCCCTCGTGCGCGAGGCACGACTCTAGAAACACATCTCGGTTCTTGGCCCGGATTCCCCGTCCGCCCCGAGACCCGAACAACCCCCACGTTCCTCTGTTGTAAGAATCGGCAACCCCGACTTACCAGAGAACGTCACATAATCATCAATAATCGTGATCGCTAAGCAGTGATCATGTGATTGTGTAAGCACAAAGTCTATATTGTACACTGTCCAATATAATAATGACATATTTTTTCTTTTTATTTTGAAAATATCTACCAAATTGCATGTATTTTGATAGTCAGTTACATCCCACCATAAAGGCATTTGGATCCTTGTTTTACCTTTTAACAATGTTAAATATTTTTTGTTTTGTCAATTAAGTTCATAGTTTGGACCAGACATGCAACAGGTGAAATGAGATGGCAAAATAGAAGCTGTTAATGAAGTGATCAATTCTAACTGGTGCTATGCCAGCTTGTAGTGTCATATTCCATTGAATTTCATCAGAACGCATCTTTGTTAATTCACTGTCCAATTGAAAGCAATATGAGATTACCTCTACTTTGCTGAGTAATCATATTTGGAAAGATTTGATTAATTCAAGACTCAGGTAAAGGCACTTGAAGCAAATGATTACAGTCTATACCCATCTGCATCTCAAACCCAAAACCTGAACCCATATTACATTAAAGATGAAGGAATGCAATAGGGCCTTATAGGACAGAGTATTGGATCATGATCAACCATCCGGAATTCCAATCCCATATTTCAGTAACACGTCATGAGAACGTAGCAACTCTCTGGGAAACATTTTAATGTTGTGATTCCTAATGATTTTATAAGCACTTCATCTCAAAATGCATTACGTCCCATATAGCTTAATCATCTTAACCTCCAGTAATTCGAACAAGAACAAAGGTCTTTATTCGAATAGGGTGGTCATGCACAAAAATAAAGTCAATTGACCAGAGGAGAAAAGTAATTCCTCCTATAATGCTGTAGCATCCTTTTAATCAAACTACTTCTTTGAATAGAATAGAATTATAACTTCTACACGTGTGATTTCGGTACATTTTTAATCTACATCAACACGGACTGTAAACAGTCAACCCTAACAATTCCAAATTAATTAATTTGACTTCTCCATTTTATGCCATTCCCTCAACATTACACTGAATATGTTCTTTTCATGTTGCGTGCATACATTGTCAATCGGTAACCAGACCTCAAAATGAAAGCAAATCCTAGAAATCCTACCCTCAATTGTTCGTGCAATGTGGTTATTTGATTTGCTTCAAACCATCATGTCTGCTAAAAGTATCTTTTGAGAACCTCCAGTATGTGCATGTCTGGCAACAGTTCCATTGGATTGGGATTGTAGTTTTCTGAAATGGTGCCAAACTGTACCATTACCACAGTCTCATTCAGGAACTAGTTATAGAAATTGCGGGCTTAAAAATAAGAGGAATTGGTCTATTGTACCCAGACAATCAAGCAACATTATAGAGATGTATCTTTTTGCCCATGAGGTGGAAGAGTGCATACTTATAGTACATCTGTGTAAATAATCTGTTTGATTTTACCTCCATTCTTTTTTAGATCATGGGATTAGTGCAATTAGGTTTAATCTGTGAAAACATTTAATAAAAGAGACCAAGGTAGTAAGACTGCACTGTTTATACTAAATAGTTAATGTGACCATTCTCCAATCAGACTTTGCTATTGGCTAGACATCCTCCACAGATTCAAACTTTCTGTTGGTGTTGCATTGCTTTGGGAAGCAGCTACCAATGGTCGAAACTACATTTACTCTTGAAAGACCCGTGCATCAAATAGGATAGAAACTACAATCCTATTACTCAGGCCCCAGTGAGTAGCATAGTAAAATGTCGGTTTGTGTCAGGTCATTATGCCTATAGTCGGATTCTTTTATTGGCCCCTTATGATCGCCTGTTAGTATACTGTATTAAAATATACATGCTTGATGTGAACTGTACTATAATTATACTACTATAGGCATTTTGAGGGGTCGCTTGGTTCACCTGATTATTTGAGTAGGCCTATAGTTGGCCCATATTAGTGCCGACATGGTGAAAATCGCATGGTGGATTTAGGGCTTAATTAATGTGTTAGCCAAGAGAGGTTTCACCTGGCCACTCTAAACATTAATAAGTAATGCCAATTTGATAAGTTGACCATAACTGGCAAATATCTAAGCAGTCAAGAATGCGGCCAAATTAAAAGTAGGTCAAACAATTATTTTGCTTATACCAATATCTGTATATAAATATTACATTTCTGAATATGTATGTATGTGTAGCCTTCTGCAAAATAGGCTACAATCAATACTAACATAACTGGACCCACTTGGGGTATCCGAGGGTGGCTGTACATCCCAGAGGGGATCGTCAAGACCTGAGGGCAAAGCCCGAGGGACGTACGATCCCCATGGGTAGTACATCCACCCAAGGATGATCCCTAAGGGTCTTCTATATTTTATCACCCAAACATTGCTCCAAAATTGTTTAAATTACTGTAAATGAGGGGCAGTACGTACAGGTTGCCAATATGCACCGCACCTTGTACACACCACTCCTCGGCTGTGCGGGTGATAAATCGTATATTTATATCTACAGACTTCTCTAAGGTAGGTCCATATCAGTAATATTTCTCATTTTGTTCTCCCCAGCCTTAGACTGGCTGCTCATTTCGCAGTTTGAACCTTCATGTCTGCTGTCAATTTGAGTGGGTGGGGATGTATAGTTATTTCAAATGCTGTGCCAACCAGTCCAATTATCTCAGTCTAATCAGAGAGTCTGGTCTAATCTAGGAATAGAGTATGGCTAGCCACATGTTTTCCTAGATAGAAATCCTGAGATTTTTTCCAATAATGATGAAAGAGGATGTATACAATAGAATCACTAAATCTAAGATAAATTGATTAATGAAAAGTCTTTTGAAATTGTGCTTTTTCAGTTTTTTTCTGAAAATAAATTTTGCGAATCGATTCCTAGTGAGGCACAAACCGAATCGAAACTTTCGAAGTAAATTATATGAGTAACAATTGGAGATATTCATAAAGGTCAAAATGTCAATTTATCAGGATATATAGCTCAGAGGGTATCAATAGGGCCCTGACGCCCCCCGAGTTTTGTTATTGGAATTAAACTACACGAAAAGGAAAGTGTTGTGTGTAACACCCCTCCCCCCACGTCCTTTCACCGGAAATCCAGAACACCAGCAGGTGTACAACTAAAGCCCCTTACCCAGTAGAGTAATTTAAGGCGGGCAACCAATCGATACTTAAATCGGCTTATTCAACCAGACTGATTTTATCCCTGGGGGGCATTCCATAAACATTTGGCGATAATCCAGGTTGAAGAGATACCACGATACCAACAAAATAATTATTTATCGCCACATACAATTTTTGTTTTTCATTTTTTTTGTTCCTTGGTCACATATACATATTTTGATATATTGATATTTGTGAAAATATATTTTTTTTAAACAGCAATATTTTGTAATTATTGCCACGATACTTATTTGAGGCATTGGCGATAATAATTTGAGTATCACCAATCTTTTATGGAAGTGCTTTAACTGGCGATAATTATCACCAACTTTTTATGGAATGCATACCTGATTCATCTCAAACATGTATTTCAATATCAGGTTTTGATTGGTGAAAATTGTGTGCTAACACAGACCAGTGGGTAGCTTAAGCAGTCTGGAACAAAATATTGTGCATTATTCTTCCCGTGCTAAAATCTACCTTTTGAATCAATCACATTTCTCTCTTGTTATAATGAGAGGCCTAGACATGTGAGATAATTTTCTTTACGATGAAACCAATATTACCTTCATCACAGGCTTCCTTTTGTGGAAGTAGTCAAGGGGAAAATGAATATCATAATTGATATGCTTGCGTAATTAACTACTGTGAGAGAAAAATAAATCATGATACACACAATTTGCTTTATGGAGTGTAATCATCTCTATAATTCTTATGTCAATATGATGTCCTCTGGGAAAATTAGGGGTTTCCCTGTTGAGATATTTGTATTCTTGACGGTTCTTGTCCAAGTTGTGCTTGATCTATTGTAGCACGAGAGGGACGAAATAAGGCAAGCATTCATCTAGGCCCACTGTGGAGCAACCAACAGGCGAGTGACCGTGTATGTCTCAGAAACGTGCCCGGCGCACGGGGGTTGACAGTGGGTGTGATATAGTCCGAAGAGTTCGCGAGGCAAACATCCAGGCCCTCGATCTAGCAGAAAGCAGGATCCGACCGTGCTCAAGGTCGGTGCCTCACAGCCGCTTCGGACCGGCAGTCCAGAACTTGTGGTGGGGACCATGCCCAAAAAATTTAAAAGGTGGTAGCGTGTAGGCTGAGGTCCCAAGTCTTCATCTTTAAACCCATTAACAACCCGAGCTCGTGCTTCTGCTTGATTCATCCCCATTTTCGTGTGGCCGAGTTCATCCCTATGCATTCCACTCCCTTATTTCTTCTAAGTCCTACTTCTCTTTTTCGGCTAAACTTCTGTCTAATTCTAGCTTATGGACCCATTTCTCTAGCTATCCTGCTCTTCTAAGTCTTTTCGTGGTCCATCCCCAGAAAGAAAGGAGGTTTGAACACAATGAGTACCAAGACGGGACTGTTTATTTTTGTACAATCACTCTTATATATAACCATAACCTGGCTCCTGATTGGTAACATAACATCACATGGTCACTTTGACCTTTTGCGGGGGTCACTTCAGGTCAAGGATACATCGTGCATTATGGCTTTGTGTTTACTAGCTCGTACATTTTCGTGCAGCTCGTACCATATGAGCTCGTACCACTAGATCTCGTGTACTTCCTGATTGGGTCCAAAAACATAACTTTACTCATAACTTTAACAAAGAACATTTACTTGTCTTTTAACCTCTATAATTATTGCACAAACTCGTGTCATGACATTGAATTGATTACTATAATTCATCACATCAACATGTAGAAATGTATTGGATAGGACAGAATAGAATAGGCGCTCTTATTTGATTTACATCTTAGGTACCCATTGCTTATTAGATTAACCATTGTACCGATGAAGTATAAGCAATATAGCCATTTAGTGTATTGCACAATACTGAGACATACGTCTGCTCAGACAATTAAATGGCTGCCGTCTGCTGATGCCAACTGCCTTAATAATAGAGTGGCACAATTTCCATTGGCTGCATAAAAGAGTATGACATTCGCTATAGACTATATGCAAATAACACATCACATCCCCTTAATGAAAAGAACGCTTTATTGCTAATCAACAATGAGTACTATTATTCACAATTCATAGAAATGTAGGAAATATATTTCTGAACAAAACAAATTCAGTACCATCAAAACTGTGCAAAGGGTCTGCAGAGAAAGGAGAGGGACTGGTAAGGTAACTAATGATGCTAGAGACAGAACCCTTACTTTGTCATAAGATATGTCGACTGCAACACAAAGCAAGAAGAGAATCACACAAGTATTGTTCTTGTAACAACATAGAACTTTTAGGTCCACACAACATAGAGTTAACAACTTGACAACGTGAGGCATTTTAGTCAGTTAAAGAGGATTGTGCGATGTTTGTGCAATATAAATTTGTATACACCGGAGTAAGAGTTCACAAGCAGGTTGTTGGCACGGACACTGATATTGTTAGGGAAGAAATAATAGTTTATGCAAAGGCCAATGCGCCATAGGAGGAACTCCATCCAATTGAATGAACAAACTAAAACTGATAGTGGTGTGCCTTGTGTCAAAAAAAGGGCTTAGGTCTTTTTTGAGGGGTAAAGTTGATTTGAAGACAGATTTGGAAAGCTTGAAACGAGTACATTAAGAATATAGATGGTGTCCAAATTTCTTTTGGGCTTATTTTTTAAATTAGCAGCCATCTTTGAAAAAAATAAATAAAATGTACTGTCCAAGTTTGTTGCAAATTCCTATGCAAAGGGTACAACAACTCTCCCCGCAGCTCAGTGGTATCTCTTCACAAAGAAGATGTCACAAGGAGATAAGCTCCCACCCACACCCAGCTCTTTTAAAGATCATCTCCTGAGAGCACTTGTTCAGACATATGTATGCTCACATGGCCAGAATGCCAACCTTGCCAGTAAAGAATGGATGGTTTGGTTGGTGCTGGAATATGGTACCAGTTGGAACCCAATCCCTTCAGTTGCCGAGCCTGCTCCTTCTGCTGTATTGGCACTGATCAAGTGCAACTGTCATGGATCATGTGACACCCATGTATGCACTTGTTACAAGGAGTTGCTTCCTTGTACAGAGATGTGCAATATGTCCGGAGAAAATTGCTGTGAGAATACCGACCCTCAGGGTCTTTTTGGAATACACTCTGATGATGAAGGTCCAGAGGAGGATTTGTAAACAGACAATTTAATCACTGTAGTGAATGAAGCTGTGTGAATGGTTTGAGAGAAATGATTCACAAAAAGTTGAAAGAGATGACATTTTGGCTGAGAATAGATGACTAAATGAATACAGGAAAATTAAAATTATGTTTAATCAATATGTTCATTTTTAGTTTCTTATAGTTTGATATCTTTAGAACTTTATAATGTTGTCTGCATATCATGTTTTACAATCCCTTAAGCTTTTTAGCATTCCTAAATTGCAATATTGTCTGTCATTTACAATTCTCTTATGTATTCTATGTTTAAAAACAATGTTATGATGTTTCTCAGATTACCATTAATTGGCCCAACAAAGAGCAAAACCTTTAGACACCATATCTTTCCTATCTAAGTATCATTTTGGCTTTCCAAAAACATTATCAAATTGCTTTTACACCCCTATTCAATGTGGGTGTCTTGTATGCAATGTATAAATTTCACAATGAAAAATGATTTTCCATACATTTTACAAAATGGTTCCTAAATACATATTAATCAAATAAGAATTTTAGACACCATGTCTTATCTTGACGAGTACGACTTAAAGTTTTAAAAATTGTATTGCAATCTATTTTATTGCATTGTTTATCATGTCCTTTGATGTTATTTGTACATAAAAGAATAAAAAAATATTTTCTAAGAGTATTTTTAAGGTTGGGCATAATATCAAAAGAATCAAAATATTACTTTAGTCATCATACTTTGTCTGAATTAGAATGATTTGGTCTTTCTAAAAATAGTTTTGTATTGTTTAGAACCTATAAATATCATGTCTTTTTAGCTGATGTATGAAAAAGGGAATAAAAAATGATTTTTCAAGAAATTTTAAAGATGGCTGCTAAATATCATATTAACCCCCAAAAAATTTGGACACCATCACTTTTCTCAATGTGGATGATTTGCCCTTTCCAAATCTGTTTTCAAATCAACTTTACCCCTCAAAAAAGACCTTATGACACATGGCACACCACTATGATATCGTAGGATTAACTTAGGTTAAACCGCATTGGAAGGATCGGTTCCGTTTACTTGAGGTTCTTTATGAGTGTTGTGAAAGGCCGCACTTATAAAAGGTATAACCGTACTATTATTGTCCCTTAACAAACACGTCTGATGATTATTTTTATGCTTTCTATAGGTAAGGCAAAAAGCAGAGATGGGTAATCAGTTAAAGAACAGTAATTCAACACACGTAAAAGATGAAAATAAATAGGATGAAAGCTTTTGTAATAAACATGTTCATGACAAAAGGACACACACACAATTTATCACTCAAATAAACGGCAAAAGCGGGGAATCTTTTTTGAAAAGCAATATATCAAGTAATATCAATATACCTGCATGCAGATTTTACTCCATCATATTAAGTCAACAAATGGTTGAATAGAAAATATTGAATAAAATTCACAATGTACCTCAGAAGTGAGAAGTCTAGTAGGACACCATGCTTTGTCATGGGGCCAAATGTGCTGAAGAATAACCATTTGTGTTGGAGAACCCCTGGCCAGATAGAAATCACTATTCATACAACAATGACAAGAATACAGGGTAGATGTTTCTGGATAGGTCTCTGGGTAGATGATAATCATATATTATTAAGATTGGACATGTGTTCTCCAATACAAATTGTTATTCTTGAGCCCATTTGACTCCAATGACAATGCATGATGTCCTACTAAATATCACACTTCCTAGGTACATTGCGCATTTTCTTCAATATTTTCTATTCAGCCATTTGTAAAAATGGTAAATGGAGCAAAAATTGCTGGCAGGTATATTGGTGTTACTCATCTTTTAACTGATTAACCTGAGGTCCATAGTCCTATATCGTCAGTCGGACCCTTCGACCAAAGCCTTGTTCATGTTGTTGGTAATCACAACACGCAACCCCCATCGGTCTCAACTCAGGACCATCAGTCAACAATGACCACTGGTCAACAATGACCAAGTAACTGATTAACCTGAATATCTAGTAATCAGTTTAATAGATAAGTAAGAGGCTTAAATGGACCTGACCTCAAGGCAACAGAGCTGACCAAACAAATTTACAGCTAAAAACTCACTAGGAGACATAAGCCAAGTACCCATTGTTGCTATATGCAGTTGGCTGATTGACTTTTCCAGTGATTACCTATAAGTATGTGATCATCATCTACTCTACTCACTCACCTATTTTCATCTCATTATCATCATCCAACAACATACCTATCCCTGCTCAACTGGCAAACCACTTAATTATGTACTGTGGTGTAGAAAATAAAAACGTTTTAAAAAATACAAAAATCTACATTTTTGATCTGAATAAGTACTAGAATCAGCTAATTCAATAGGCTAACTTTAGCGTCAATAATTTGGCCAGCTTGGTTACAATGACCTAGCGAGTATGGTGCATAACAGTGAGTAGGATGAGTGGCTGGCCGATTTTCCATTGGGTGACTGAAATTTCTTTTGGCAATCAGTGTGTTAGGATGCTTTGCCAATTGAGAGTTGGCCGGCAAGAGGGAAATGACCAACTGTGGTTAGTTAGCTCCGGGGCCTAGCAACTTTTCAAGCATGTCCGATAATTTGATGCTGAAAAGTGTGTTCAGCAACTCAGCGTCAGCTAACTCGTACTAAAAATTAATTGTCAGCCAATTAGCCCATCCCAGTATACATGAACATCAAGTTTTACCATGACATTACATAGCAATTTCTTTCTAATTTAATCCCCAAAGATAGAAGTGAGAAACAAAATGTAACAATGTTGTTTAGTTGACAAATTGCTCCTAAAATTTATAAAAATACGGTTTTATAAATTGGCCCTTTTCCCATAGGAATTAATGCTAAAGCCTTTTTGCCCAGCCTACAATGTCTGACCCTACTTTCCCTAAAATGCAACATTTTTGATTGGCTGGCAAACCTGCAAATCTGTAAATTGGTAAAAATTTAAGAAATCATAAAGTTTTATCAGTACTTGGGGATATGGAAAAATATAATTATTTGTTATTCCAGTAATCCCAGCTCTAGAAAACAAGTACTGCTTATACCATAATTTTGTCCGACCCTTATCCAAACCCAGGATATACTCAATTGTGGGATATGCTTATTCATTGTCCTAGAGGGTAGAGGCTTAACCCTTTAGACCCATAGGTTGCGACTATGAATTGCTATATTTCCCCAGGATTTCCATGCATTTCCCCAAGGAATTCCTTGAATTTCCATTGATTGAGAGATTTTAAATGCTCACACACAATGGCAATAAGAATTATAAACACCTGGTTTGAAGTATTGAATTGGAAATTAAACAAGCTTTTAAATGATATATTTGCTGCTCTTGTATGTTGAAAACTTATTTAAGTATTCTTGTTGGAAAAATATGGGAAATTAAGGGAAAACAGCCATTTTTCCGAGCGGCTATGGCCGAATTGGGGAATACAGCCTCGAGCGGCTATGGCTTGATTGGGGTCTAAAGGGTTAAAGCGTGATAACTACTTTGTGAATTTAGCCGAGTCTGCCAACTCATTGGAACTGAAATCAGACAGTTCTACCAAAATAATAACCTTGCAATCTCTCCACTGTTGTATGGACAGTGAATTTTGACTAAGGTCGATCCCTGAGGTCCCCCCTCTTTTTTGGTGCACCTCTGCACTACGAAAAGGCAGGAAATGCTGTGCATGTGGCGAATACGCGCCATTTTAGTATTAGTCTATATGATGACCCCGGCCCCCTCCATTCCTCCTTTCGAAATCTTATGTCCACTCCTGCACACAGCTGACAAAACCGTATCCAGCAGAGATTTGTATTTAATGATATAGCTGTCACAGTCAGTGGAGCAAATTAAGACTGAAAACCTTTAAATGAGAACGTTGATGCCACACTCACGTCAATCTGCACATGTTTGTTAAGCCGTGTCCTCTTGGATGACAAGCGGCCATATCTAAGTTCATTAATTAGGCTGATCAGGTAAAATTTGATTAATGTCCTCATTGCTGCCCACCCCGTATAGATAAGAGAGGCGTGGTTGGGGAATAAAATTTTATTGTAAGATAAATTTTATAAGTGATATAGTAGTAAGTATAAGATATAAAGAGATTTAAGTGTAATTTAAGAGATTATCCACCTTTTGTGGAATAGTTAAAAATAATAAGAGGTGTGGGATGAAATGGTAGTGGGTGGGTGGGATTTTGAAGGTTGAATGGAGGGTGTATGTTGTGGGTGTAATGGAGGTTTGTTGAAGAAGAAGGAAGGAGTGGGGGATTGTGGGATATGAGGTGGTTGAATTGTGGGTAGGTGGAATAGTGAGAGGTGTGGGTGATAGGTGGGGTAGGGGTGTGTGTATAGGAGATGATAGTAGTAGAGGGAGTGGGTAGGTGGCAGCAATGACCCCACCTAACAGAACAAGTCTGTGATGTGAAGACATTTATATTTATTTTGTTTGTAAATCAAAGTAACTACACCTAACGATTCCTTTTCGAGGCTATTTTCAAATGACATCACTTCTTTCGATGACATGACAGAAGAATATATTATGAACCACTAATCATAATTCACCTGATTACCCAAATCATTAAAATCAGATAAGAGGATATTCGCCCTGGTGCTGGTGGCCGTTGATGGAAAGGATTAATACTAGCCACCAAGCAACCAAAATGTTAAACTTAAAGCTATATTCCAATATGTGTCACTTGCTTGTGATACCTTGAAAAGTCGCAAGCAAAATGACACAAACTTGCTTGCGCTAGGGTAACGAGTGGTGGAATATAGGGAAATTCTTGCACTATTTCCTTGTGCTGTTTGATACCACAAATAATCTTATATTGATTTTTTTAGGGAATTCTTGCAGTTGGAGATAACAACATCGTATCCAAACCACAAATGCCTTGCAGTTGCGCACTGCAAATGGTCTCCCACCGTAAAACCTCAGCTCCACTATCTGACGATTGAGTTGAGTTGAGTTGAGCTCAGTCCTAGAGTGGAGCCGGGACTATGACTAGAATTGTAGCTTCTTGCTAAGATTGATCCATCGGGTCTTATATGTTGAGATGTTGAAGATGTAAGACTGGACTGTCGAGTCTCAGGGGTGTGTGCAGTAGTTATCAATATATGGTATAAAGCCTTCATACTACGACCATCAGGTCGTAGGCTGTGGCATGGTAGAGTTTTTGCTACGACCAGACAGTTGTAGAGCCATGGCGCCCCTTGGAGCTACGACAGTCTAGTTGAGTTGAGTTGGGCAGTGGAGCCGGGGCTTTACATGGAATATGGCTATAACATAAACAAAGAGCAGAAAACACCCTCCCACGCACACGCTGTTACAAGATATAGGCCTAAAGTCAAGTTGTTTGGAGTGAAGCTAAAGCTAGAATAACCCCAAAATATAACTCCTAGGTCATTGTAGACCTATCAGGTGTACACAGCCAGGAGCCAACAATGTGCCAACAACATGCCATTTTAGCATCTAAACAAGAAATGTGCGAATTTAGTGCAATATAAATTTGCAACAAACAGCATGAAATTTGTTGGCGTATTAGCGATCATAGTTCACTCCTTTTAACATATTATGTTAAAAGGAGTGAACTATGATCGCTAATGTGACAGACTCCTAAACAGGTATTAAATTTGACTAAAGCCCCATTCGCTGTGGTCAAAGTTTCTGTCGTAGATAGCTGCGAAAAACTTATCTTATGCATTCGCAAATAATCGCATGGTAGAGAAAATGGTCGCAGTTAGAGAAATTGATCGTAGAGCATTCACACTCATAAGAATGCTCCCTTGCGATCATTTTCGCAAGCAATCTCCTCCTGAATCGCACAGGATCTCTACGAAAATATTAAACATGTTGAATAATTTCGCAAGGATCCACGTCGCTAATAGCTGCGATAATCCAACGTTCCCAACATTCTGAGATCGCAGAGAGCTGCGACAAACCACATTCACCACGGCGAGTAGGGCTTCAGGTCCGCATTCAGAAAGTTAAAAAGGTGATGTCAACATTGAAATACTTCAATTCAACATCAAATCTCGGACAGTAACTTATCCAGCCCACACCTTCACAACCATCCCTTAAGTTGAAGTAACTTCAGAATCCGTTCTCAAATGCCCCAGACCCTCTTCAATGTGCTTCACGTTTTCTTTAGAGA
This sequence comes from Lepidonotus clava, assembly GCA_936440205.1. Taxonomy (NCBI): domain Eukaryota; kingdom Metazoa; phylum Annelida; class Polychaeta; order Phyllodocida; family Polynoidae; genus Lepidonotus; species Lepidonotus clava. The sequence goes on from OW387138.1 coordinate 17,804,170, forward strand.
CTCCCACCTGAGATCCAAGGGTTGGAATTTGACTGGGTTGAGTGGATTAGTTTTGTCGTTTTAAAGTAATTTAATCAATAATAGGACTATCAGGTACAAGAACGATGCAGAATCATGAATGTTCCAATCCACAGCTGTTAATTTCTTGCAGACCCTGCCCCTTTCCGAGTAACCTCCACCCAAAAAAGGTCAGCATTGGTCAATTTCTTTATTTGATCTTGGCAAAACGGTCAGAAAGCAGTTTAATGATTTAAGAGTTGGGCAGAGATGCCCGGCAATGGCAAGAGTGCTCATGGACTCGGTTTCCTTCTCATTTTCAAAACTCTCAGAGTTCCTGGAATGTTTCTAAAGAATGACTTATAATGTTTTGGTGAGCATAGCCCTTACAAGCATTTCACAGAATCTAGACACTACTTGACACCTGCGGATGCATTCTAAGAATAATCACTTTAAAATTAATATCAACCAATTCTATATCATGTCTGGTAGAAACTGAGATTTCTCCCTTTAAACATGTCAAATTTCCTATTCCATCACTATTAAACCACCGGAAAACTCACATATTAACCTTTTTAGTATTACTTAGGATCCATGTTTAACAAAAAGAAGAACTTATAGTGCATCATCAGCGATTGCAAATATCTAAAGTCGTAGAGACTCAATATAGACTCAAAACGGCAACTTCTAGACAAATATAATATAGATAAGATTCTCCATGGAAAATCCAAGCTTATCAATACCTACAATAAGCTTGGATTTCCCATGGTGCGGCATCTAATACTGTATATGACCTCTGTCAGAGTTTCCAATGTCTATTTGTTACCCTATTTCATATCCTTATGTGAGTTATAAGAGAGTTAAAAATAATACAAACTCTGACAGAACAGGCATGAAATTCAAAACTGAAAAAATAAACAAATCTGATATTTTTAGATGCATGAACAAAATTATATTTTGAAAATTAATATCAAAAGAAAGTATCAAAAGTATTTGAAGAGCCCATTGTCACGAGGTATTGCACTGTGGGACTGTCTTCCTGAAAGTCTGCAGGGGTCGACCACCAAAGTAAAGTTTAAAAGAGGTATTAAATACTCATTGACCCACCTATGTAATTAGTAGAACAGGCTATGATTTTGTATGTCATGGACTCATTGAAGTATGACCATTCATCATATCATTGCTTTTCATCATCATAACTATCATATCAACAGGAAGGCCATGTATGTAACCTGCCTATGTTGAAAATTAACAAAATAAAAAAAGGACAGCCCTAGCCGGGATTATGTCTGAATTGTTGAATATCTATGCACAGTCTTATAACAAATGTGTAGTGTGGATTGTGTCGGATGGGCCGTATGGTGTCTGAAAGCTATTTACACTCTGAGATCACCAAACATAAGATGTCTGGCATAATTCCCCTCTACACCTACACATCTTTATGGCTGATAAGGGCTTGATATGACAATGTCCCTCACGAGTGATATCACCTTCCAAAATCAAGCTAGCCAGGGCAAAAGAGTAGCTCTAGGCAGTAATTTCAGGTCCTTTCTGCAAGTTATAATCAGGTTGGTTCTTGCTAAAAGACAAAAAAGGGTCGGTCCAAGAGATATATGGTCAGGCCTTGGCATTCAGTATGGTCTGAGTTAACAAACTAGGCTGGACTCGCAGGCTAATGAGTCAAGGCTCTTTTGCACTATGTGATATGAGCTACGGTATGACTGCAATACGACTTCAACATGAAGGCAGTATGGTCGTATTATGACTATGTTGATATTAATATTGAAGTCATGTTTTTTTCATTTCCCATAGTAAGGTGTAATAATAACGTTTAATAATATTGTGGAGTGTCGTTCCAAATCTTGAACTGTTGCTCGTAATGTATTTAGGCCGTATTAAACTATGTATTTTTTGAAACGTGTTTGGGCCGTTTAAAACGTGTTTTTGCCAACGTGAATAGCAAATGCGAATCCTATTGCCCAACGCAAAGTGTAATATGTGCATTGTGGAATCGCCTTACTCACTTTGAACAAACGGCTGTGACTTCATCAGAATTCAAGACTATCATACAGAAGAAATATCCGAAGTACCTGGATGATTAAATAGTGTGAATGTGATACAAGATGTGCCATGGTAGTCCTTACTATGATATATTTTATTATGTCTGAACTTAGACATCATGGATATTAACAATATAATTATTTAATTTATTTTGAACATGGAGATTGTTAAACTTAAGGAGGACATGGCTTCACTTAACACAAATCAACATTATTACTCATTAACCATTACCATTATCTTTGCACCTTTTCTTTTTTGTTCACCTTATATTGCAAATAAGTGAACCTGAACTTAGGTTGTTAAACTCAATATCTTGGAAGATCAAGTTAACACTTGAAGGATTTTGTGGAAATAAAAAAAAAAAAAAATATATATATATATAAAAAAGCGAATTCATTGCCAAACGTGCCCCAACGCAACCCAAAACGCACAGTATAATATACTTCCCATTTCCAACGCGACCCAACGCAACCCCAAAACACCCAGCATAATATACTTTGCATTTGGTCCAATGTGTAGTGTAATATAGCCACAACACGAACCAGACGCGTTAGTCCCTGGGACCCGACGTGTCCGTCTATCGGACGCATAGTATAATTTGGGCTTTTTTCATATCATGCAGGATAGTGCTCCTTATAGACAATATAAGAAATCATAATATATTAGTCATTACCTTAAATGGTAAGATATGGCTATGATAAGGCTGCAATATAATCTTTACATTCTATATGGTCCTCATATTGAAGACATTTACATCGTCAGGTATAATAAAACCTTCATTTGGCCAGCCCCACTGTCTCATCAAGAAGCTGTGACCTTATCAAACTGGGGAAGAGCGTTTAATATGATCTCCTCACCAGCAGTGTGTCTTTATTACATATGTCTCCCTTAATATAAGTATTCAGAATCTGTTTGCAGTTTTATTACACAATAGATACCATCTTCATTGAAATCAATAATTAAGAATGGTGTTTTTATCAAGACATATCTAGTTTTGTTATGCACATTCATCTTTCGTTTTTATCTTTCATTCGTTTAATGAATACAATTAGGAACAGGAACATATAATGGTACTAATATATTGAATCTTTATAAGTTGCTAACTATTCGGAGAAAATGCTAATTAGACTATATTATGCAAACCCACAGGCTCATGTGCCGTATGCCAGCTCAAACCAGTTATGAGTTAGTAAAATTCAAAACCATTTTTGTTTGCCTTTGAAGACCTACTACCAAAATTACTGAGTACCAGCTTTTGCATGATGAGATAATATTATGTCAATATTTTCTTACATTTTATTTCCTGAGAGGAAGAATGTTGTCCACATTTTGAAAAAAAACTAATTCATTTTAGTGCATAACAAGTTTTTGAAGTAAATTTAAAAAACGATGATTATTTGAGTGGACAGACCTGATGCTGAAGGCACTTGTATACATTCAATAAACCTACCCCTTCATTTAAACCATTTTTATGACTATGGAGGAAATAAGAGTATTCTCACTCACAGGTCTCTCTACTAGCATTAGTTAGAAAATAATCCTAGGATGGAGAGCACTCTCAGGCCAACGGCTGTAAAACGGTGGTACAAGTTGTGTATGACTAAACAATAAGGGACACATGTTTTCCTGCCAGCCTGAAAACAGTTCTGGTGAGCCAGCCCTCCATTATTTTACTTTATAGCGGCTTTACGAGTAGAGGAGGGGGATTTCTGGGGAGGGGGTAACATTCTGGGGAGGGACTAAGGTTCTGGGTAGGGTGTACCATTCTGGGGAGGGCCTAAGATTCTGGGGAGTGTGTAACTTTCGTGGGAGGGACTAAGATTCTAGGATGGGTGTAACATTTTGAGGAGGGACTAAGATTCTGGGGAGGGGGTAACATTCGGGGAAGGGACTAAGATTCTGGGGAGGGGTAACATTCTGGGGAGAGAATAAAGCCCCATACCCACAACCCGATTTTACCATCGCCCGGCGATGGTACAAGAGTGAAATTTCCTGCACAATCGCCGGGTAATCACAATCACTAGGCGATTCCCCTTGGGCACTGTCTGGGCTCTAGGGGATAGGCGATGGTTAAATCGCCTCGTGGGTATGGCCCTTAAGATTCTGAGGAGGATGTAACAATCTTGGGGAGGGCTAACTTTTGGGGGAGGAAATGCACGCGTCGTTCTAGAGATTCAATGTGTTTCCAAACAATATTAACCTTAATTTTGTAGAAGTGTATTGACATCCATGATATCCTAAAACCTGTCACGAGGTTTTTCCACGAACACTGGATTTCGTTCTGAAAACATTAACAATATAAAAGATGTATTTTCACACGGATTTTCTTTTAAATAACTGGAAGAATCTATGAACATTTGCGGAGTTGACCCATTTATGAATTTAAATAAATGAAATACCACAAATGAGTATGAAGGATTATTTTCATGATATTTCATATCAATCTGGCCATAATCTGAAGTTCCCATTTCAACTGTGATTCATTGTAACAGGATAGAAACAGTGTACACCCAGAAAAGCAGCCCTTGGCGTTGAAGTGTGTCAACTGTATAAATTGTCAAAATAAAAAAAGACAAAATAAGAAAGATTTAGTTATCAGCGGATATCAAACAAGTCATGTTGTTGGTATGCAGATATCTAGAATTCAGCTGACGTTGTTAATCAAGTTGGTGCTGTCAATCCTGTATGAAATGATACTTCGGCACCTTCGATTATCATGGTTGGTCATCATTGACAGAAAATGTATTAGAAATGATGCCTGTCAAATTGGAACGACCTCTTATGCTAGGGCACAAGGCTGTACCGTTATTTCAGGAGAGGCCATGCAGTTTTACAGAAATGGGATTTGTTCCAATGGTAGCCTAACATTGCAGTTACCGTTCGGGGTCTTCCATTAAGTACTTACGCACATTTTCAAAAATCTCAGACCCCCCCCCCCCCACCCACCCTCAGGCAAAAGTACGCATTGAATATGTACTAGCATGTGCGCACATTTTCAAAAATATCAGACCCCCCCCCCCCCCTTGTTGCGCATGTACTAAATGGAAGGCCCCCTCCTGTCATTTATTCAAATATCTTCTTTTCAATTGCTAAAGGTCAATTCTAGGGTCAATACCCTACAATTGAGGAACATTTGCGGAGTCGACACATTCATTCATTGAAATAAATGAAAATTGGATTATCAGCGGATATCAAACAAGCCAAATTGTTGGCATGGAGATATATAGAATTCAGCAGCCGTTGTTTATCAAGTTGGTACTGCCAATCCTGTATGCACTGATACTTTGACGCATTTCATTATAATGGTTGGTCATCATCAATAAAAAATATATTAAAAAAATTATGCCTGTAACATATTAGGACGACCTCTTATGCTAGGGCACAAGGCTGTACCGTTATTTCATGAGAGACCATGAGGTTATACAGAAATGGGATTTATTCCCATGGTAACCTTAACATGCAGTAACCGCCCCTATCATTTATTCGAATGTATTCTTTTCAATAGGGAGGCACAACCCAGACGTCACCACTCCCTGGTGGTGGCCAGGGTAGGACAAGGATTTCTGCCCCCCCTCCAGATTCCCATAGGGTCCTATAGTAAACCATTTCTGATGTTTGCCCCTATTGTGACTGATGTAATTACAGTATGAATATGCTTGTTTCTCAGAAAGCAACAAAACATATTTGTCTCTCTGCTAATTGAATCATGAGTTCGAACTCATCTCAGAAATGACAAAAAAAAGGTGTAAAAGTTTGTCCTCCAGTTTTCATTTCAGTCAGTTCCAAGCCATGGTAATTGAGATTAGTGGGCTTGTTAATGTTTATTTGATGACATACACCCCACTGTTTAGGGGGTTGGCCCTTAAAATTCACAGAGATCAGTAGATAAGGACATGTGGTGTTATGTCCATCACCACCCTAATGTCCCTGGACACCTCAACTTGACCTGACCTGGTTCTGGTTACCATGGTTACCAAGGGTTACTGGTCAGTGCATTTCAGACCCTTTTAACAAAACTAACAAAAACAAGTTTCATATTAACATAAACTTTTTATTTGAAAGATGTATCATATCAGAACATATTTTCAAAGGGCCTGATTCAACATTGTTATAATATATATGATACTATCATAGGGAAAACTTGACATGAAGATGGGGCATCAAGAAAGTCCCATAGGGTTCTAGAGTAAAGGGCTATGGACACTGTCCGACCCTGGAGGGTCGGACGTTGCCAGGGGCTAAAAATAGTAGGGCCGCGGAAGGCTATTGCTAAAGGTCAGTTGTAGGGTCAATATCCTACAATTGAGCACTAATTTAAAACTTTTAACACATGTTAGATAGATAATAATTCCCCACATTAATCTGGTGTCACGCTGTGAGAGTAATTTGAACATGACCAAGAAAAGATTATATGTTAGTTATATCTTCTCTCCAGAAAATACAAAAATTCGACATGGATAAAATTGTTATCATGTTGAGAACACAATCATGATAGGAAGCTCCGGCTGCTGAGGAATCTTACAAAAATGTCATCAAATTTATAGTTTCTGGAGCAAAAAAACCTTGGGGCGATCTGCTGCTGGAGTAGGTGATTTAACTGCCAGGCGTTGTTGGGCCATCCCAAAAAACTAAGGGCCAAATTTAAACCTACAGGCTGGTTTTTACAGTTTCGTCTAATTAATTGACATTTGAATCACCCAATTCTACTCAAATGATTGCTGACTTCTGCACTTTTCACATGAAGTATGTATATTTCATAACAATATTCTGGCTGGTGATCACTTGAAAACACAATCAGCTGTCGGCAGTGGGTAAGGGGCTTCGGGCAATACAGTGGGTAGATGATGATTGCTATTGGAATTGCCAGGGGGGGTGGAGACCAAAAAAGATTCACGAATCCCAAATTCAATAAATAGTCACAATTCCAAATTTTGGGTTCGTGAAGGATTCGTGGTCACGAATCTACTGTGTTATTTTTTTTCATTATTTTCAATTTTTTCAAATTCCAACCTATCCCATTACACTCTAATGTTCTTCTCATAGATAATTCAAAGTAATTTATACACAAATAAATACTTTATTGTTGTAATTTTTCATGTTTGAGGAGGTTCGTGAACACTCCTAAAGGTTCGTGAATGTTTTCTGGACACACCTTAGGTTCGTGAGAGACAAAAACATTATCACGAATTTTCTTTTTTGGTCGCCATACCAGGTATGACGACTTAACAAAATTCACAAATCTTATATCCACGATTCCAACATTTGGGTTTGCAAAATTAAATGGTGACAGGGCATTTACCCCCCGGACACTTACCCCCTAGGACACTTACCCCCTGGACACTTATCCCCCGGACACTTACCCCCTAGGACACTTACCACCTAGGACACTTACCCCCTAGGACACTTACCCCCTAGGACACTTACTTAAAGGTCTATTGTCATGCTGTGCATAACTACCTAGCTATTTTAGCACTGACTGGTTGGCTGATTGGGTGAAAATTGCCTAATGGGTAAGCTTGCGGCTTCTTAGAAACAGGTCTATTGTGTTTGGGACTTAAGGATTTCCTTACAGTCTGTTTGCCCAATCATTCTGTAAATGAACCAATTATCAGCAGGAGGAAGCCATAAAGAAGTCACTGTTCACATCAGTTTTGTTCTTTAGCAGATTGGCAGCACCAATACAACGACTTCCAGGTATGCCCCCAAATATTTGTTGTAATCAACAACAGAAGATAACACCTTACCATTGACGATCATAGAGTCTCTGAGAATGACTGTTAAGCCCAATACCCACTGGGTAATTCTACCAGCGATGGGCGATGGGCAACTGGGAGAATTGACCGATTCCTATGATTTCCTGTAAGTATACCAAATTGAAATGTGTGTGTTTGATATGAGTCGTGTTAAAATCGGCCAACTCTCCTAGTAGAGTCGGCCGATTTTAGTGCCCATCTGTTGGCCGACTCGGTAAAAATGTCCCAGTGGGTATGGTGCTTTAACTAACTACAAGGTCCCTGGATATTACCGTTCTTTTCTTTGCACTTGCTTTTTGCACTTGTTTTTTTTTTGTCTGCACTTGTGAATGTTACAATTGTGATCTTTCCTGACTGAAAATCTATATAACATCAATATTTCTCAAGGAATTTGCATTTAGAATTTGATATTTCTTTGGCCTAGAGGTTTCAAATAGTCTGTCTTCCAGCTAGGCCTGAACCCACTTTAGATTAATATTTTCTGTGATATGGGAAAAGATATCAATTATTCTCCATGTGCTGGAATAGACCTGTCCAATTTGGGATGTATTGCTGGCATGATACTGAGGTGGGACATAATTGCAGTTTTTGCGAAGTCATGCACTGACACAAATCTGAGTGAATGAGTTAGTACTTGTGTTTTCTAAGTCAATAAGGTGTAAATGAGGACGAAATATTATAACATAATAATTCATCCTCATTTAAATTGCCATTTTTGCTTTCCAGTCCTACAGCTATATATTTAACATCATATTGAAAGTAAATTCTTGTAAAGTTGCGTTTTGGGTAATAGTACAAGGAAAATTACTGTGAATCAAGTATGATGAGCATTTTTCTAAAAATGTTGATATCATAGAAATAAGGGGCATGCTAGCTGGCAAAGTGAACAGGTCTATTAGATGTAATGGCTAAGTACACGCCACTTTTTCAGATTGAGAATTCAGTTGTATATTGCAAAATAAAATCATGGTATGTAATTATAATGTGTGTAGTGGTCTCCACTGTACTGAAGATCCTATAAGATCAGAAAAAATATGGACACCTGTAGACGCCTTATATTATAATGGCCCTTAGGCAGCACGGATGAACAGAATTAGACACCTTCAAATGTGCAGCATTTGTTTTCTGTATGGTATATACAGGCTTCAGAGATGTGAACAAGAATAATAAGTGAAATTGGTCACTAATATGGCATCCATCCAATTTTCAAAGATGTGGCATTGTCTGCAAAACGTCTATAGCTGCGAACATCCCTGGGAAGGTGTCCAGACGTAGGTTAATAACCTCTAGTTGATGTGGCTGGACAACAACTCTAAACTTGTGTAGCCATGGTGAGAAAACAGAGAGAGGCGTGGATTTCCGCCCAGCCTACACACCACCTTTACAAATGGGAAATCAATAGTCTAACAGGGTTTTTGTGAGAGCCAAGTGAATACACCAACAAGGTGGGGCTTTGTTGGGAATGACTTGTGGGGCCTAAATCAGGCACAATGGGTGTTCTTGTACAGGCTGTTATGCTTAAGATTCTTTATCAGGAGTCTTATCTATTTGTCCCATATGGGAGCTTGCATCTTGCCAACAGATTAGGATCTTATGGAGTCAAGGCCAATGAAAGAATGTGGAAAATTTGAGTCATTATTTTGATGTGGCAGTCTGCTTGATTATGAGTTTTTGGCATGAATAAATATACATAGTTGTTGAAGATAAACATCTGAAAGGTTTTTGTTCTTTAAAATAGTAACTATAGCTTTGTAAGAGCAAATATGAATGCAATGGCACTATGGTTGTTTAATCTATGCACGCAGACAAAATTGGTACCAGACTTTTATAACAAAAAAAACCGGTCCATACACGGATACGTTGTACGATTTGCCTGAAATGCACAGGCCATTATTCAGAATATGTAGGATATCGCAAATGCCACATACTTTCATCGTTCCCTTTGTTGTGATAATTGAACGAATGGTATTATGATGACAACAATATCAAAAAAATATCAAGGGGCAGACCCATAGGGGTCCAGGGAGTCCTGAACCCGCGCTTTTGGTGGAACCTAAACTACAAAAAGTCGGAGAAATGATGCGCATCTGCAGACCATATTAGTACTTAGCCTATATCATAATCATGCTGACCCCCCCCCCTCCCCCACCTTTTTCTTTTCCTGAAATCCTCTATCCGCCCCTGATGTCAACTATCAACTGTCATAATTCTACTGCTACGTACAACTCAAGCCAAAATTTCAAAGACAAATTGTTGTACCTGGCAAACAAAATTGTTGAAATCGATTGACACCGTATAATCTCAAAGGTTTACTGATCAAAGTGTTGCCAAAAATATTTCAAGCATTCTACCTATAGAGTATCGACGTACTAACAATTATGATACAGAGAGCACATCGCCAAGAAAACGGGATTGTAACATCGCACTGTAGACCACAGCCTTTACAAGCTTGTTGGTAAAAACACCTTGAACTTAATCATAGGGACACGTTGAACTAACCCAGTTATACCATTGTTATGTATCTTGTTATTGTAATAAGGTGTTATCACTAGGTGGAATACTGCGTCTGCCTTTATTTCATATTCAGCACTAGAGGTAAATTGCATTGATGTAGTTAGCTGGTCTAGTCATGGCCAAGCCTAGGCTTCGTTTAAATTCATAAGATGCACCGGTCAAAGTTCAACTAGAATCTTCTTCCAGAAGAAATTGCGTTGCTTATGAATAACCAACTATGGAATAACTTACCAAGTGCAAGGAAGCTAATACATGTAAGGTTCATGAATATATGTATGTTTTACAAGTCCACGATCAGATTTTACAACATCAAATAACTTGTTTTCAATTATCTTAAAACTTTAGATAATTTCTATCGGATTGAAAGTCTTCACAAGTTTCTAATAGAAAGTAAACTCCGGTATCTAATTAACTCAGACAACCTTGAATTCAGTTTGTTTATTCAGATATAAAATAAGCTGGCACACTTGTTTTCATTTTACATCTGAGTTGTTTAAAACCAATAAAAACTTCTGCAAATGGACTTGACCTGCAACAACAGATAAATAGATGTAAATTTACAAATTTAAAACTCCATACTAAATGGACCCCAATATATTTCATTTTGAGTGCTAAGAAGAGAGGTAGTATCGTAATTGTAAATGAAGGTTATGATCTAAATGGCACACTTATAATCAATAAACTAGCCAGTGACTATAGAGTTTTTATTTGAGATGTTTAAAACTCATTCTAGAGAAGACAACATGACGGCACTTTTTCTTACTAAACATATCGTTAGATTGAAATGGATAATGAATCATATACAGATCTCAAACTGTATCATTGCTGTGGTAAATGTGGACTAATAGTAAATATTGATAGGTTTAGAAAACAAAACATATAATTATAGAATCACTGTGCTCTGGCCAAAGCTAAATCAGAGAGAATTATACTATAATATCATAATTCTCTTTGGCTAAATCTAACACATCTCTCGTAGAATGGAGTTGGTCGTCCTCAATTTAATGCAAAAGGACATTATCACTTCTAAAAGTTAACACAAGTTTGTGAATATGCCCTTGAATCTGACGACCTTTAAGGACAATGGCGCCATTTTCCAGATACCCCAAAAATGAATGTTCCTCAATCTAATTCATATTTTGCAGAAAGACTCAATAATACATGTAGAACTCATAAATGGTATAGAAAATTGGCTAAAGGGTATAGTTTCCAAGGGAGAAGTGGGGAAACATGATTAATTTTGAGAAAACTTTACAAATGCTGAAAAATGAAATTTGTAACAAAAATTACATTTTCTTCTGTCATTCTTTTAATATAGGGTGTATAAAGGCATATTATGCATCCAAATTATTGTAACAGTATCAGGAATAAGATAAAAATGTCAAAATACTTTTAAAGTAAACATTTCACTGAATTTATAGAAAAACTAATGAATAACTATTTTCAGCCATTTTTAGGTTTTTAAATGGATATTCATCTCTACTGGCCAAATTAGTACGGTGACCCCCTGTTTTTTTGGCTGGATATGATAGCCTACATCCATATGCATGTCATTTTAACTTTTACAGCAATTTTTCAATGTTCAATATTTTTGTGTGAAACTTTATCTTTGAATTTTTACATTTTTGAACTAGTTTATTTTATATAATTTAAAGTTAAAAACATATATTAAATCATCAAATTTTACATAAACTTTTCTTTTTCATTTGAGAAAACATGAACACATTTATTGAAAGCTTTAGTCTTGTCATAATATTATTTCTGTGAAAATAATTAGCAAATGAAATCAGATTTTAAAATCTATTTTGCAAGACTATTTTTGAATAATTAGCATATGTTTAGACAACTTTAGTGAAAAAGTTTGCACGGTGACCCCTCATTATTTTTACATTTTTTGTACCTATATAGGTATAACTTTTTGTCTGTAAAGTTTGAAACAATTCTCAATGTCAATTCTATAATGGCGCCATTGTCCTTAAGTCGATTCAGCATTCAGTCAAATCAATGTTAATTTAGTTTAGATTTGTTTCTAAAGTACTCTGACAATAACTAAGATTAACTTCAAAATGCGGCAGGTGGATTAGGGTAAGCTTGATTAAATCCTACTCTTATAAACGGGATGAAGTAATAGGTTGTATAGCTTTTATGTGATTCTTAATTGAAGCGATATAAAATTGATTATTATTATCAAGTTCATACAAATTATTAGCATTTCTTTTATAAATAACCAGCATTATAATTGTATGAGGTATTGGACACAAAGGCAATATTCTTCAGATATTAAATGAGTAATTAGTGTAAGTCATCCAGATTAAAATGCGCACGTTACAAATTGTTATAAGTTTATTTTTTTGAAAATAAATATGCATCGGATTATTTCATTTGTGTGTTTGTGTGATGTTGTCTCTAGTCTTTAGAAGGTTACTATGAAGTCCCAGACATCGTATATAAGCCAATGTAGTGTACAATCTCAGTCGCCTCATCCCAAAGTAGGCTACTTTTCCAATACATACATACAAACATACAAACCCCCCCTAAACATTGGATTCCAAAAAGCCTTTGCGACCGCACTAACCACATTTGATTAGCTGCAATGTCCAACCCTACCTCCAGTGTTGGTAAGATGTACTACAGAATGTCCAGGTTCAATATACCTAAGTGGTAAGGGCAGTGGGGTCAGCTATAAAACTGATTCCTCCCCTTCTAGACCCAGCCATAAGCCACCTGCTGGGAGAGCTTCTGCCGTCTCCCATCCAGATTCCCATTGATTGTAAGCAGAGGATTGAAGCCAGCTGACTTCTTGGGGAACTGTGTCATTTGTCCCCTTGAGGGGGAAAGGGAGAGGAGGTAATTTGGTGTGAAACATGCCTTAGGGGGAGTTTGAAGGTTTAAGAATGAAATTTTGGTGAGGTGTGATACTTGGAAAATATCTTTTTGAAAATTTTGTTAATTTGATTACCCCTTTCTCACCTATAGAAGAGTCAAGCCCTAATACATTGCCTAGAACAACCGCCTAAAACATAGCCCAAAACATTGTTTTTCCCTGATCTTTGTGCCAGATGCCATGGGGCATTATAATAATTCTTAACATTTGAATGCCTATCTAGCCAATGATAATAATGTACAATTTTAGATTTTGAATTACACCACTCTTCATCTTTCAATTTCAAACCAATAAAAATCGTTTTGATCTATGAAATGCCCCATTTTCCTTTAACAGCAGGGAAAAGGGACCTATTGACAGTGCATTGTGTTATGAAAATTGACATGATTGTAGAGAAACTACCCTTAAATGCTGCGAACCATTTTAGGATATTCCCGACATATGTTTGTATAAACCCCCTGTTCCCAATTACAGTATTTATTTCCATGTAATGGCAACTTAAAGTTGGATAATTATGTTTTATCAAAAGAGGAAATTTATCTAAATGGTCAAAAACACCAAAAGTGCAATAACATTTGATAGGATTGTTTGTCCCACTAACTGTTTACAATATTGAGAAGAGACAAATATTCTTTACACTATTTATGAAAATGTTCTTTTCATCTTCAATATTCTTTTTTATGTAACCATGGCAACTCACCAACCTCCAATATGCTTAGAAAATCAGGTAAAAAAAAAATTCCATTTAGAATTTCTGATGATGCATTGGTTTTGAAAACCATAACCGTAATGAGAATCTCTACAAATATTCATGTAAGTCAAACAATTTCACAAATAACATAAAAATCATGTTTTGGTCCATATATTTCTTTATAAATATAACACAGAGGCATATTTCTAGATAGTGGGATTACTGCGAGATTTATGCCTGAATTGGACATAATGGACTGCATTGTACATACAATTTTCAAGGAACTATATGTTGTAGAATGGCAAAATAAAGACTCGAATAATCCCTAGGACCTCAAGAACATTATTGTACATAAACTCTGGCCATGTGGTAAATTATTATTTTAATTAAAATAAAATTGTTGGCCATGAGGGGGCCCAATATGCCAATAGGTTTCTTTTCCAAATACGCTCCCTTGTGTATTTTTGGTATGTGAAATACAGCCTTTACTGCCATAAGAAAAGGGTTAATTCCACATTACTCAGAAATTAAGTGAGTGGTAGCTCCCTAGGTCTGTTGAAAGGACCTAGGTTGAAGGAGGTTAAAACACCTGGCATGACAAATGAATCCACATTCAGTCTATTCGGAAATGAGCTCGTTAAGGACCTTTGATATTTCCTGCCCTTATTCTAATTATGAGATCAACTAATTATATTAAAAGGCTAATGTAGGGTCAGGATGTTGAACATAGCCTGCAGCGTGCGACCTCGAAATTACTTACATAATATATATCTAGGTTAATCTCCTATTTGTGCACATTTTACGTATCATTTAAAAGCTGGGTTTCCCCTCTATCCAGTATATATACCATTTATAATTCAAATGGTATATACTGGATACTGGACATTTATATAAATGGTATATACTGGATAGAGGGGAAATAATAAATGAATGCTATATTTATATTGATCGCCGAAATTGAATGTAAATAATTGACTTTATGTTTTGAGCACGGATTAAATAATTTCTATTTTTGGTCTATATAGAACATGCCTTTGGGGATCCTATTCAAAAGAATTAGCTGAAGGCAACATATCATCTAAGTTTTTTTCTGATACAAATTGCGAAAGATGATGAGGATACATCGGGAAAGAAAATTAATATAGGTATGAAAACCAGGCCGAAGGAAAACGAAGCCTTGATCTCCATACAATATTTATATATCATTCAAGCTTTATCTGAGTCAAAGGCAATAATGTAATGTTAAGGCACCTTACAATAAGGGACCGGAATAATAACCAAAAGAAAAAAATACATGCACAAACATCAATCTATTGGAAACGGCTAAAGTGATATTCAATCACTGAGACAGTGATATTCAATCATATACCACTTAAATACAAATATGCCCTTTCAGATCTCTGCTATCCAGTGTAAAAAACGAATTCTTAAACTTATGTAAAGTGGTTCTAAAATTTTCAGATCCATTTTCAACTGAAGCGACCAGTGGTACTGATGGCTCTGGAAGAAAATACAATCAGTCTAAAACATAAAATGCTTATGGCTGCTGAATAAGCATTGTAGTTGTAAAGACATTTTCATAGAGTTACCATGAAACAGCAAATTATGAGGTGCCCTTTGTGAACTTCCTCCTTATCTATTATTCAGTATACAACCAACTATATGGGATGCCATAATATATGATATTTTGCACTACTTTTGCAAAACTTTGTTTAGCATGATAATTATGACCACTTTGTAGTTTCATACTTTCGTACCTTAATGGTGAAATAGGCAGTTCATCACACTTACAATATCCATTTACACCTGTAAACACGATGTTAGAACTGTTTGGAAACTAAACAAATATCACAGTGTTTTAATTGACATTCAGCTTTTGTTTTGTGGATTCCCTGGAATTCAATTACATTATGCATTTTACCATTTTGGGGATAAATTCATAATAATGTGATTGACAGTTGACTTGACTACTAAAGCTGGGATAAATATAAAATACATCACCTGTCTTTTTTTCATCGAGGTTAGGCAACATGTAGGGACAAAGTACCATGGATTCCCTAGGGAAGAAATGTTTGAGTAATAACATTTGAAAGGAAATAGTAAAAGTCTTAGATTTTATACCATGGCTTGCTTGAAGGTAATTCCAGCGTAGGAGTGTCGGTTAGAAGATTGGATGAAGTGCAACTAGAAACTGGAGAAGGATTAGCTCTCCCATCGTAACACTATGGCTGGGTAAGACGTGTCTGATTTCTCTGGTAATATCATTGATGTGCTGTCAAACCTCACACTATGCGAAATTTGACCTGTGATGAATCTAAATTTGTCGATAGGGCCATTAAGGTACGTTAAGGGTAATGGAAAGGTCACCTTTACAAGACTTTTAAAAGACATTTACAGGTGTCTTTCCAGTGACCTTAGAGTATCTCAATGGTCCCATTTACAAAATTCAAAAGAAACTAAAGTTATAATTTCAGTGGACAGTGGTGCATTACAAAATGGTCCGTAATACATCAAATTTCACCCACTTATAATGATTTTTCTTGCCTAAATATTCACCCAGCTACAAAACAGCTACATTTGATTCAACAACGGGACCCTTTACAACAGCTAAGTCCTTGGTCCAATATATATGTAATAGATATACGTATTAACAACTCTTCTCAAATGTAACAAGTGTTACAGTCATGAGTGTCATTTGAAGGAAAGACTGTCTCCTTATCTAGGGTCCTAGTTTTTTAATCTTGAAAATCGGATTACAAAACATCAACATTTGTCAAAAAGGTGTTTTTTTTTCAAAAGGTGAGACAGCCTTTCCTGAAGGCTGTCTCAAATTTAGATTAAATTAAATAAAAGGTGTTTGTAGAAAACCTTCACTGCCAAACTTTTATGAGAACCCCAAGCCGATTCCATGTCATAACCAGTAGTGGATATATGGAACATGAGGGTCTGAAAAACGTGCATAACACCCACATTTCGGGGAAATCATGATTGGCAATGATGGGTATAGAAGAGACGTCATTCACATAAGAATTTATGGGAGAAAATGAGATTTGTTTGTGCGGAATTTGCTGTAACAGTGTAAACAGTAAGTGAAAAAAAGTTGCAGTCATGAATTCCATTTAAAGGAAGGACTGCCTCCTTATCTAGGTCCTAGTACTTGTACAGAAAACAGGCACACACATTTGGGTAGCATGGGCTATTCACATAAAATCAATGGAGGAACCCTTTTCTCCCATAGGTTCCAATGGTGAAGGCCCCAATCATTTCCCATTGCGATCTACTATAACTGGGAATCGCAAGTAGTGATGCTATCCATACCATCTGTGCATATCTTCATATCATTGTTACCATCATGTATCTTATGTACTTGTAATATTGGATTGTTTGAATCAAAAAAAAGAAATCTCTGCAGTATAACAAGCGAATGGCCGGGGATTCCCCCTCGATCCCCCGGACTCATATGCTCTATACAGGATTCATAAAAGTGGGTGGGGAGGGGGGGGGGGGTGTTTGGAGAAAAATATATATTTTTGTCTTTTTGACAAAATACTATATTCCAAAATCCCAATTTTGTCTTATATAAAAATCAAGTCCCTCACCTATTAACTATATCCTTAAGAAAGCTTGATATGAACTTTTATTTGTTGCGATAGAGAGTCCTTTATTTCAAACTTAAACATACAATGGTGGAATTTATAATTTCAACTGACATGCATATTCATATTGGCGTATACACTGCAAAGTTGCCGATATAATTATATCTCTTGCCGAGAGGCCAATGTCTTTGGAATTTTCCCCTCCGGGCCAGACAGAATATACATAATATGTGGCAATAGAAATAGCCAGGCAAACAGCAATGTGAAGAGTTGATATGGATATGGATCCGTCAATTATCAAAGTATGAAACCGACACAGATTCATGTCTGCTTCCCCAAGAATTGGCAGACACTATAGTCTAAAGGCCCTTTTGCAATAGACAACTTCGAGCTGCCATATTGGGAAAGGTAATTGAGCATTATTTATGAAGGGAACCAGACCACTTGACTGTTAGACAATCTTTTGCTCACAATCAAAATGCCTATCTTAGCTATGATTACGTGAGAAATTTATATCTACACTAAATGATGTGTAAAGTTTATACTGACCTCAGTTCGACATAATATTTTACAAATCCAATACATCTAATCTGACCTATGATTGTTATAGAGTCTATTGCAATGGTGTCTGTCATGTCTGTGTTAATTATACTTAAAATCTGTGTATTGTATTCCTAAAATATATACCTTTAAGGAAGATCACATGTATGTGAGTATGGTTTAATGAAATTAAAAAAATGTAACTTCGAAACTTTGAGCTGCCATATTGGCGCGATATATGATATAAAATTCGCATACAGGCATACAGGAGTGATATGATTATTTGAAATTGGCAATTTGGATTATTTGACATGTGTGTAACAAGGAACTTTGTCTCAAATATGTGTGATTTCTTTGCGACAATGTCATATCGCAGCTTAAGAGGTGAAGTGTATTACTATCTTTACAGTATATCTAGTACCGAAATCAAACCACGAACCTTAAGAATAACCAACAAGTGCTCTCATCCCATGATTAGGTGTAAAAGTGTACCTTTACTGTACAAGTTTTATATAGTTTAGAAAGGGCAAACTATTCAGAAAACGGATTGCAATCTGTAGGAACACCTGCCTCCCAAAAGGGTGCTGTGTATGTGGTGGAGTCATCGATATCAGCTACTAGAAGACGTACAACGCCCCGATCTGCCTTCAAATTGGTGCTCCAGCCCCCAAAAGGACCTAATCTCAATTATAAAGGTCTCCTCTGGGACACCTACATCCACGGATACTAATCTAGAGAATAAATGGATCCAATATCGGTCTGGGATGAAACTGGAAATGTTGTTAAAGAGAGAGAGTGAATGTTTAGAATAAAGGTGACTTTGGAAATGATAGTTTATTTTTGTGTCTTCTTCCGCGTCATGATTATGTTGGGTCTGAGTGTACACGGAAGAGTTTCAAGGAGTCTCCAAAATTAATATAGCAACAAAGTTTACAGAAAATGGATTTCTTTGCTTCTCAGTGCGACCCCTGCTATTACAAACCAAATTTATTTGGCAAAATACTTGCACAACAAAAGGTTACATCGTTCCTTATTGAAGGCTTATCCCAAGACCGTCCTTCTAGATTTATTAAATGCCTTTAGATATTTAGTTTATTGAGTTTAGCTAAGAGGTTTTACCATGATTGAGTGCCCTGTGTTGGCTCAGACTGAAACTCGATGAATGGCGAAATTCCTTCATTTAGTGGTTATTGCGAATCGTAACAGAACCAAAACACATACATTTTAAGGACTCAGAAAAGTCCAAGACTTAGTGTGCAGTCGTAAATGATGTTATTGTTCGCCATCAAAGTATGTTTGTTTGTCTTGTGCTGGTCAAAAACGGATAAAGCATTTTGGTAAGCCTATGTTCAGTAAGCAAGTTAAGGCTTTATCTCACTAGTTGATTTTGACTACCAGTTATTTTGTCATTAATGATGTTTAATATGGTAAAAGACTATACATTTTATATTTCATTTAAGAGGAAACTACCAACCCCTTCTAATGGTATAGGCCTATAACTTGTCTATGATGAACCACTATTCCCACTGCGGACTTTTGAAATCAGGAGTAAAATCAGTTAGTGGAAAATACCCTTAAGAAACCACATGACACGGCTTTAAAATTTAGTTGCAAGATTTTGGACTATATTCTACCAGTTTATGGTTCTTTATTTCAACCAAATCTTGATTCGATCAGTTATTTCACGTGCAACTTGAGACTTAAATGATTTGCAGGAAATATTGCAATTTAGGCATTTGTCGCATATTGAATTACATATTTATCCTTTGCTAAAGCTGAGGATTGAAACGTTGCCATTATCAGAATATTGCGAATAGATGGCATTTACAATTATTATTAAGTGACACAAACGAGGTATATGCTGATATCTGTAGGATTGGTTATCTGATTATCATATCGATGAGCTGACATCATAAAGGATAATTCATAAATGGTTGGAATGCATATTCCTGGTCCCATTCGTTCTAGATTATTTGAAATAAATGTTATTTATCAGGTTACAAATGCAATGGCAAGAACATTAAATAACAAACTAATCCACTTTCCAATCCCTCAATCTCAATAACATAATATCCTTAAGTTAAATTCTTTTGCATCAATGTCTATAAAAGAAAACAACACTTTGCTTGAAAGCATTTCGTCAATTTTATTAATGTAACAAAAACAACATGACAGAAAATACAAATTATATATTTCAACATGCTGATAATTATCGTGTATTCTCCATTACACAGCCGCATTACTATTGACAGCGGATATGACTCGTGCCACATTAATTTTATAGTTCTTATTTAACAATTTAATCAATATCGCTCAATAAAATTAAATGATACTTATCAGCATAATTATATACGTGCCATAACATTTTACCTCATATTTTTTTCGGGAATAACATATACGTCAATTTCGTAATTAAATAGATTTTTGAACTGGTTTTAGCCAATCACAATAAAAAACAAATAGGAAAAAGCTTGTATCTTTTTGGATATTTCAAAGCCGAGTTGTGGGCACCGTAATTGCTGGTAAAAGAAGAATATACTTATTAACAAGTCTTTTCAAGTGTTACAAGTGTTTTAGTCATAAAAACCATATGGAGGGAAAACTGTCTCTTTAACTAAGTACTAAGTTTTTAATCTTGAGAATCAGGTTACAAAACATGCCAAAAGCTGCCGCGTATTTTCTGACATGAAAAGGTGTTTGTTTCTTAAGACACCCTTCCCTGCCAATGAACATTATTTAGCAACATGGCATATTTTATTATTTAACCATTGGGGACGAGGCTTTTGGAAAAAAATAAAATCATCATCGTTGACTTTTTTACCAATCTCAAATTTGGGGAGAGATGAGATATCCATGTCAAAAAAAGTTGAAATGTGAAACAACCGGTGCTCATCAAATGATCGGATAGAGAAAATCAAGGCATTTTACAAATCAATGCAAGCTCTATCTCCTATTGGCTATCCTTAATAAAGTTTTAGATGGACTTTTACATGGTAATTTCTTTTTGATTTAATCCCCAAAGATAGAAGTGCGAAACAAAATGGACCATTGTGGTTTAGTTGACAAATTGCTCCTAAAATTTGTAAAATGCAGATTATATAATTATTGGCCTTTTTCCCATAGGAACTAATGTTAAAGCCTGTCAGCCCAACCTACAATGTCCGACCCTATTTTCCCTAAAATACATCATTTTGATTGGCTGTCAAACCTGAAAATCTGTCAATTGCTAGATTTTAAGAAATCGTAATATTTTATCAGTACTTGGGGATATAGAAAAACATAATTCTTAGTTATTCCAGAAATCCCAGCTCTAGGAGACAAGGATTGTTTAAACTGTAATTTTGTCCAACCTTTGTCCCACCCTGGGATATACCAAATGTGGGATGGGCTTATTGGGCAACAAAGACATTAGTAGACTGTTGACTAGTGGCAACCAGTGCTTGTATGTGATGCTAGTCACAGCCCCAGAGAATGGTTAACACTAGTGATCAAGGGCCATATCTTCATTATTTATTTCAGTGATTAGGTTAATCAGGTGAAATATGTCTCGTTCATATTATTTTATTATATTTGTAAATCAAAGTAACAGCACATAACAATCCATTGTCAAGGTTCTTTTTAAATTACATCATTTTTGTTGGTGACAAGACAGAATCAGGTATTATGAGACATAAATCAAATTTAACCCTCAGGAAATGTGTTTAATTTACATTAATTTTGTGATGCATATGAATACAAAGGAGAGTTTTCTAAATATTGTCTGAGATGTTAAGTAAACGTAGGCCTGTGATATGCAAAATGCCCAATATATAGCTTTGATATCAGGTTGTTGACTAGCTTTATTAGATAATTCTCTATATAAGGTACTAAAGCTAGTCAGAAGTCTGATATCAAAGCTTTATATCATAAATGAAATTGCCTGCTTTTAATATGTTCACATTTTGGAAACCAAGTATAACCTTAACGATAGTATCAAATAATACGCTTTAAAAGTATTCCAAAATTCATGAACACTTTCATTATTTAAAAACATACCATAATCCTTGTATACAATATTTATACGAATACATTCACATACTGATAATCGTACATTTATTTACACATCACTTACTATTGCTGAAGACGTCATTCATTTAAGATAAAGTTCTTTAAAACATGCATCAGTATTTGTTCTTTTGGTATTATCACTGTAATACAGATCACATATCAATGATTGAATTATAAAGCCATAAAACCAACATGAAATAAGGATGATTATGATCAAACATTTTAATAAGGCAAAACCATTGGTAGGTTAGCTGTCTCCATGAATAATTCGTCTTACTATTCTTACTTTTTTTTACAATCACTCCATCTTTATACATAATGTCAGTGATATACATTAGTAACATTATCATCATTTGTCCAGCTGTATGTTGCTGTATTGATTTCAATACACTTATTATTTATAAGCAGTAAATCCCAATAATGTATATAACAAGTCATACCATAAGAATATATCTGGGAAACATGATGGGTAATCTACAATGCCATGCCAATGGAGCAAATGCCTTGGGGCAATGTCCTACTATTCTAAATTCCATTCTGATGGATTCACTTTTTGTCCAGCTTCTTAGTCCCTGTATCCAATTAACATTTACAATGAACACCATGTCGACCGTATAGCTTGTATTAGATAAGCTCAGCTTATAAATCAGCTCATATCCAACGATGGGTGGATATTCCTGGCACAATCCGTTCATCTAATATAAAATGCAATAATATCATGTTCACTAGCTGCTGCAGTTATTCCAGCTGACTTTTCAGCCAATGCTCTTGTTAGCCTTCATTTCCATTTCATGATTTTCTATTTCTCCAATACTGTAATAAAAGGCCATGCATTCTACATATCATTTGAAAGAGAATTCAAATCCCATTCTGACAATATGTATCATTAATTTTATTAATCAATTCCCATTGGAGATTTAGGAAATCGGGTGTAAAATCAGCTAGCTTAATATTGCAGCATTTACTCCAGGTTTCCCCCACGTTATTAAGGTAATTAATCCTGGTACCAGTCTGTTCTATTTAGCCTAAATCCCACAGAACCAGCCTGGGGAACTTTAAGAAACATCTTAGAATACAATCATTTTTTTTGTTTTAATCTAACATTAATACACTGAGCATCCACGAATCCTGTGAAAGTAATGTTCTTGTCTGTAACAAGGCTTACAGTTTTTGTCGATCACCTGATGCAGAACTTGTTGTAAGCACTGTGTCTTCTAAATGTCCTTGGGAAAAGTGCCCGTTGTATTTATGTCAAACAAAGGGCCCATATATTTTCCACTGCTGTCATCGTCGTTTCAAACACTCAGGGAAATGAGAAGCTTTCCTAATGTATATGGACACCTCTGCATTGTATGAGAACTGCACATCCGTCACGTTGCATTCATTCCCAGTCTATCTCCCTTGTGTTGACTTGTATCAGTCAGTTGCTGCTTTCACATAATATTTGTAATATAAACTGTCCTTCTTAAAAATAAGCTGAATATGGCGGAGGGACATATGCGTCACTCCAAAGAATATTTACATCAAATTATTTTTTATTAAATGTAACATGGTAATGTAAAGAATTGGTTCAATCTCCAAGCATTTGTGTTACCACTAGAACCATATACAGGGTTTGTATATCCCTATCATCAGCTATATCAACCTCTATCCTTTGAACAGGCCATTCGAACAGTTGTACATTCAATGGTAACCTGGTAACAGATAAGTGATCCTGTCATGATAACCTTACACCTTGGGTCATGACTTCTCACCTTAGGCGTCGGACGGCATCCCCAGGCCACAGAAACTGTAATACCATGATTGCTCTCCCAAATCTGTCCGTCAAGTATCTTGTTTTAGTCCTTCAGATATACTATGTATGTCTTGCTTCTGGGAAAGCATTTAAATGTCTTTTCCTATGAATAATATTCTTTCATTGTAGACAATGTCCTGGCGATGGGCTTTCATTCATTATAGTAAAATATGTAATAATAGTCCATTGAATGACATCTCAAAAGTCTATCATTGTACCATCATTCTTTCACAGATCTGAACCACCTTAAAGGGAATAAAGAACACCTTTCAATTGTAGTTAATTTACTAGCTTGAATGATAAAGCTACAGGAACAATGCAACATTTTAGCTTGGAAATATCCAAACCATTTTCTACCATAAATATTCTAAGGGGCACATGGATACATTTCCTTGATGAATATAATAATCAATAATTATGATGAGGTGCCAATTGTTTGATAGACAGCAGGCACTGCCATTTTATCCTCATTTTTTATTTTCTGTCAATCAATTCAATGCACTTTGATAATCCACAAAGAATGTGTATTTCTGATTTGCTGTCAATCAATTCAATGCACTTTGATAATCCACAAAGAATGTGTATTTCTGATTTGCTGTCAATCAATTCAATGCACTTTGATAATCCACAAAGAATGTGTGTTTTTAAAAAGAAGCAAAAACAATGAAAAAAAGTGCCATCTTGAAATAATCATAGGTCATCCTTTGGGGCAATGGCCACCCTGTCCTTATTATTGACCAGTCCATTGCCGCAACCGTGGATGGTGACCAGGGCGGTGGAGTGGTTGGGCACGACGCTATGCTGGGTGGAAAAACTGTTCACTCTTTGGGAGCTGCTCTGCGACTTCCTCCTGCGGCCTAAAAATAGCCAGCGGATCTGCTCGCGGTACTGGCGCCCGGTGAGGCAGTAGAGAAAGAAATTCACGCAGTAGTTGAAGTAGAAAATGGACTTGGTGAGGTAGAGCTGCGAGCTAGGTTTGATTGTGTGTTGCTCGGGATTGCTCGCGGAGGTGACTTGGCGCACCCAGACTATGAAGTAAGGGATGTTAAGGCAGACGAAACAGCTGGAGATGGCGAGGAGGATAAAAGTGAACTCCAGACGGAGCATGTTGCCTCTGAAGACCACCCCACTGCCCCGGCCATGCTTCTGGAGGATATCCCGGCTGAGTAAACGCTTAAGGATAATAAAGTTGAATAGAGCGATAATAAGGAAGGGTACTGCAGTGATTAGGAGCCCATATATGGTGTCTAGGATGAAGTTGAGTTGGCTGTGCTCAGGGTCGCCGGCGCATACTGCTTCGCTACCCATGCGGTAGACTCCACTGAGAAGGGGTTTGTAGAGGCTGACTGATAGAGCTGTGAGGGCCACAGCACCAATAATCCGCCTGGAGAAGGATTTTGTGCAAATCAACCTGCGGTGGAGAGGGCGACATACGGCAATGAAGCGTTCTATGGTGAAAACCACTATCAACCAGACAGATATAAACCTGAATGTATAGGACAAGAATAGGAAAGTCTCACAGAAACCGCTCTCATCTACAATAGATATCGCCACCTCTCCAGGCCATCTTGGCAAGCCCTTCTTGAACCAATCAAGCATGACGTAGGTCAGCAACACGAAAATATCACACAGGCTAATAGCAGCCAAATACAAACTCGCGGAGAGCCTCCTCAGGGCTGGGGAGGTGAAAATCACTAAACTGATCCCATGTCCTACCACCCCAATTAGGATGACAAATGGTGTCAGGAAGGCGTACATGTCCCTCCCTATGTCCCGTTCCTCCAGGGTATCCTCCAGTAGGGGGCGGCGCGCGTTGAAGGCTGTGGAGTTGGTGGGGCAGTTGTTCCTCCGGGCGGTCTCCATGGCGTCGTTCCAGGCGGAGACGTTGGAGCCGAACAGCGACTGGAGCATCATGATGACAGCGTGGTCCTCACAGGAGTTACGGCCACCACCTGCCGCCTGGAAGATAGTAATTAAAAGGGTCTTAACTAGTGATAGATGTTGTTAAATATCTTATGATTGACATGTTAGAAGATTTCAAAGAAATTACATGCGCGTGCGCACACACACGCACACGCACATACACACACACATAAGCACGCACACACACACACACACACATATATACACACACGTGCGCATGCACACACACACGCACACACACACACACACACACACACACACACACACACACACACACAATTCAGAGATGTCACTCCCAACTACTGAAAAAGTAGGAAAAGTAGGAAACTCTTTTCCTACTTTTTTCCTAGAAGCAACTAGGAGGGAAATAATCTTCAGTAATAGAGACCTGACAATGAATTTATATTTGAATAGCTTGAAACAAACACAGAGCTACTCTAAAATAGTCATAATATCAATGTAGGAAAATGTGTTTGTGCAATCCAAAATCACCAAAAGTAGGAAATCCTACAAAAGTAGGAGAAATGGCATCTCTCAAATATTTGTTCAGATGACGTTATGAGGCCCAGAAAGGGAATATGCGCCTTAGCTATTGATGATCATATTGAAATTACTAATCTACCAATTGAAAAACATCTGGATCAAACATTTTTGATAAATTTATCTTAAATAGTCATGATTATATGGAGTCATAATTATCATTTATTTTGGTTTGGAATTCATAGTTTATGGATTTATCAGGTAGACACCAGGCTATAGTGAGCAGATGATGATCACCAAACTGTGGCCACGTGACCACTTCTGCAGAAGGTCTTTATGACTGCGTGTATTCTAGACAGCTGTTGCGTAATATAAAACTTGGCACAAACACGAAAACTATATCTATAAATGGATCTAGTGTCTGTAGCACAAGCTCGTCGAACAGATGGTGTTGTTTATTTGGAAAAATATTGGCAGCATTGTTTCTGCATCTAACTTCCTCCATCAGGATTGTATGTTCTATGTTTACCCACAGGTTTTAGTATTTTAATACGTTTTTAGTGTCAGAATATTAACTCTTTTCTATCGTTTGCACATCCTCAGCCGTTTTCTAATCGGGCATAAAAATCTAAAGCAAACCGATATAAAATGCATTTCAGTGTTTGAGTTAAAGCTAAGGTATCATCCGTAAGACAGACGTAATTTTATACCTTGTACATAACTCCCTGGGCGTTGCACCAAATTTGTGATACGACCAATAACATCGCTGGATAAAGTTTTGATGTTGCAAAACACGTCGACGGCCACGCAATCTCTAGGCTACCTGGTGGGGCCCGTAACTTAAGTAAAACACGGAAGATACCCTGGGTTTAAATAGTCTTTATCAGTTTTTCAGAGGTTGAAGCAGGTTTGTTTTAGTCAGTATAAGCCCCAGTGCCACCTAAACTGACATGCCTACAGGGGAAATTTATGTGATCTCTAGATCTAATAAAATAAAGAGAACAATAACAGAAAAACTGTTAAAACGTAGATACCCAGAAACCATTTTTACTGTTCCACAACACAAGAGAAAATGTTAGTGTAAGTGCTCCTGCACATGTTTATAATGAAACAGAATTTATTGAGGGGTCCTTCAAGATTGAATAACTATAATGGAAGTATACTTGAAAGTTTATACTTGAAACTTTAATCTTGAAAGATTGGGTATTTCCATATTTGTATGGACTACTAGGAGTGTGGCCGAACCCTTGGATCCCCTTGTATATCCCTTTCTGAAGCCTAGGTGAGTTGATGGTTTGCCCCACAAGTTTTGTAGTGCTTTCCCCTATAAAGTTTTCAGACTTTGACTATACTTGGCCTGACTGTTTAATGGGTATTTTGTAGGTATCGTATTGGAACTTTTATAGTTGACCTGAAGGGGTAAACATTAGCTTTTGTGGCGGATTATGTTCCTAGACCATTTTGTAATTGGCTTGTCTATTTACTTGGAGTATTGTTGTAACAAAGGAGTTATAATATCTAAATAAACCTTATTTAACCTAAAATTGCATTGTCTGGTCATTTGTCAACTATCGCCAATACTAATGATCGCCTGGGTCTTTCTCCCCAGGAATGTAGCACGGGGAGCGCTACACCCTCACTGGGGGCAGGTTGACCATCCCCGGTAAAATCGTCTAGTAAATATGGGTCTACAGGGGTTAAAGCTGGGCTGTAGCTGGAATCAAGTTGATGTGGTGAAGTAGCCATCATTTTGGCCATCTTGTGAAATATTCAGGCAATCTTAGAAGGGGTTACTCTACTTGTCTAACCCCACACTAGAGGGGAGGCTGTAAGCCTACCTATATCCAGTCTAGAAAAACCTATTCCGACGTAGCTGTTTGATAACGTTGGACATTGCCTTTTATCATAACATTCACCTACAGGATCAACTGCTACGCAGAATTTAATCGAGCAGTTATAGCCGTATGTAAGTATCCTAGCCAGTATAAGTGCATTTTGACATAATTGATTTGTTTTCGAATTTTATATGTGCCTTTACAGATTCCATATATAAAGGAAATATCCAATATCACTTATCTATCTTGAGTAACAGTTTCAATCTATTTATGTGACAGTAGGCTTATTATTAATTTTGGGAGACAGAGGATATAAATAAACTTGTTTTCACCGTACTATTTCGCTGATGGCTGTTTCCCTGTATTGCAAGTATTATGTTGCAGTCTATTGCTTTTCTTTATTGCCATCTCGAGTATTTTTAGGTTTTTGGTCGTTGGAATACAGAAAGTAATGAATTTATAAAAGCCCTGAGCCACTATGTACGAAACCAAGATGTATTAAACATAGTATTCCCATACATTTTTATACGCATACACACATATCATGATGGAACTTATAATTGAATCAAATTTGTCGCTGAATTCTGTTTAAGCTCCAATGATTTGACATTATAACAAAAGACAGGTACAAAACCGTCCAAAAGCATAGGGCAATGACCGCAGAGGCATAACGTGTCGTGCGATGTCTGACAAAACATTGACCTAAACATCGACTGCCACTCAGAAGGTAATTGCAGTTCTGCTTGCCTTGCCATTGACAACCCTGGAGTTATCACCTCGGCAAACAGGGTCTGGAGGTAGCTCATTATCACCGGCCCTATAGGCGACTCCTACCAGATATTCATGTGTGACAGTCTGGAGAACCCGGATACTAGGAATTGGACGAGAATGCATACGGTTAGGGGGCCTGGAGGTCAAGATCACCCGTACTCTCCTATGGCCAGCCACACACGTTTATTTTGTATAGGGACTCACTTGTATTCCTCATTCCATCTGTAACTTAGGGAATTGAAAATTATTATCAAAAATAATTTGATTCAATGAAATATATTTAGGACAGTTCCATTGATTCCAATTGATTTTGTATATGTCGATCGTCCGAGTGTATGCTACCCATGTTAGCAATGTTTGCCATAAAGGTTGGTTGGTTGGTTATTGAGGTTTTACACCGTATCAACATGTATGGTCATATCACGGTGAGAACAAGGTTTTTGGCAATTATGTCTCTGATGATCGAATATAATGCCATAAAGGTGTATAATGTGTTTAACATAAACAGTTATAAAAAGAACAG
Organism: Lepidonotus clava; assembly: GCA_936440205.1. Classification (NCBI taxonomy): domain Eukaryota; kingdom Metazoa; phylum Annelida; class Polychaeta; order Phyllodocida; family Polynoidae; genus Lepidonotus; species Lepidonotus clava. Next base: position 17,833,580 of record OW387138.1, read on the forward strand.
TGGGGGGCGGGGGGGGGGGTGTCAGAGGGTGACTGTACTACCCATAGGGGATTGTCACATACCAAGGGTGAAGCCCAAGATCTGTACAATCCCCATAGGTCATAAGGCCACATGAGGACGACCCTAAAGGTTCTTCTATATTTTATCACCCAAGCATTATTAAAACTTCGTTAAAACAACTGAGAATGACGAACTGTACGTACAGCTTAGCAATACGCACTGCCACCAATATGTACTCATCAGACTTTCTGGTGATAAAACAATTCCAACCAATTAGAAAGCCTGCAGGTACCTTGTTAGTACTATGTGATGGGAATTCCTAAGCCTTGTCTGCAAGCGCAATGCAATGACCCTGGAGGCATAACATGTCACGCGATGTCAGCCAAACGTCAGTGACATTGACCTAAACTTAAGCAGAGGAATTTAAAGAAGATTCACCGACTCGGGGCCATGTAGCTGTGTTTGTCTAAAAACCCGCACGGTGACTACTAGAGGAAAATAACCTATTGAAGCCACAAGCTAGAGGAAAAGCTAGAGGAAATTGAATGCTTGTACCAAATGAGCAACATTTATGTGCTATAAAACAAGGTATCAGATCATATAAAAGGGGCATCTAGCTATAGGGCAGCACCTGTAATAAGACACAGGTGGGCCACCTGCCTGCTGACTGGATCAAGGTTAGGCTGGTCGTTATAACTATCAGCCTATAGCCCGGCTATAGCCCAGGCCACACTACACGACTCAACTCAACTCAACTGTCGAGTTGAGTTGAGTTGGGGTCAGTTGCACAGTGTGGCATAGACTAAGACTGGAGTCTTTGCAATTTCCTAAGACTGTTCAGTCGGGTCTTAGATCTTGAGATGTCTAAGATGTAAAAACTGGATCATCAGGTCTTGGGGGGGAGTGCCTATATAAAGATATATGTATATAAATGAGTAGGAGCTACGACCGTCGGGTCGTACCTTATGGCATGGTGGGGTTTTTAGACTACGACCAGACAGTTGTAGGCTCTGGCGCCCAAAGCAGCTACGACAGTCCAGTTGAGTTGAGTTGGTAAGTGTGGCCGGCCCTTAAAATTAACTCCCTGGATCTACCCGGCAGTCATGAATTACTCCAGTAATGACCAGACCAATTAGGGGATGCTTGACTGGCTCACTCCAACCAGCCTCCAGCAGTAGAGAAATCATTACATGAAAGCTGAAAGGCTGAAAGAGGAACTGTACTGTCTTCATTTATTTGTATTGTCTTTGATCATATATGTAATCAGTCCTTTCTTTTATGACAAGGTTCAACCTCCTTTTCTCCTAATCAAAAAACTATGGGAGGACTAAAACTCTCAGACATAGAGGAACTTAGTTTTCGAACAAAAATATTACATGAGTTCTTTTAATGCTTTCCTTACATTTTAGGAATGCACTTTCATCTGAATCACAGTGTTCTTTAGTTGTGAAAAAAAGTTAATAATCATGATGAAATTACAGCAGGCAAGTGAACATTTGCTTTTTAAATATTTAAGAAATGAAGGCTTTCTGGTCCCCTTTCTTTCAAAGAAAGCCCTGCAGGAGAAATTGGTGGGAATTGCCAAGAGTCGTTGACCATTCAAGCTACAATTTAATTTCACAATTGCTTTGAATAAACCATTTCTCCCTTCTCACTGATTTTCCTTTATGTCATACCTCGCTGAATTCCACTCAAAAACTTGACTTTAGCAAAAGAAATCAAAGTATGTGAATTTCGTGAAAGAGAAGTTACAACATATTCAGCTTATACATATAAATTATGGGGAAAATGGTTAAACGATGTTATTCAGAGAGGTCCTAAAACAAGTAGAACCATTGTCATTGATTTAGGATGGTTAGTAATGAATTGTTAATGTAAATATTACTGCAACACAGTACTGTAATTAAAACTAGCACTTGCTGCTAATTTTTATCCAGTTGAGAAAAAATAGCTTAAAAAACGTACACCTAGTTGTTATCTCTATATTAAGAGTAACATAAGCGAGACAGATACACCCATCTCCTACATTTCTCAGGATGTATGTGGTAAGAAATGAGATATATGATTGCTAAATGTGTTCTTATTTTTAAAGGTTGTCACTTGCATACAGTCTATGGTATCCTTGTTCTTTCTTTGAGTCCGGACCTAAATTCAAGCCAAATGATTTCCACAACCAATCCCCCCCTCCCCTTTATTTGCAACTAGCTTGTTAGTCATCATCCAACTATTATACACTATTGTTAAAGTATAGATCTCTTGAGTAATACTTATCCATTTACATGCTAGCATTATTTGTGTGTGTTGGAGTTGTTGTTATAAATATAATTTAGTTATATTATAATTATATGTCAGACACGATGATATGTAATACAGGACAAATCACAAGTTGCTAATATTTGGACAATATGAATACATAAATATTCATTCATCATCCTACTAGTTACAATCTGCTCAAACTTAGAGACCAATTGTACCAGTGACAGCAGAAGCGGGCAACTGGTTTCAAACAGCTACGCTATCAATTCTTACAGAAACTTTTAAACAAGGTTGTGTTACCACAGTTATCGAATAAGTTACATCACCAAAATAATCATTGTATATATACACATTTTTGTCTGAGGCTGGCAGACCCTCTTAGCAGAAATTTGAACCTGGGTGAGGGCAAGGAAGATCAATAAAGTCTGTAATGTAGTCTGTTGGCCTTGGAGCAGAGGTCAGTGTGAATGGCTGCCCACTCAAATAGTCAAGGGTCTGTACTTGTTAGCAGATAGTAGAATGTGTGTCTGGGAGGGGGTGAGAAAGAGGGGAAGTTATGGTAGTTCATGCCAGTTCAGCTCCACAGCTCAGGATCTGAAAACATTCACCAAAGCTGAGGACTTAAAATATTCCTCTTGGTGAGTATCTGCAATCAAAACATATGAACTACCTTGCCAGTAAATGTCAATCAAACCAGAGAAATCTCTTGATGCATCTAAATTATATTATCTATAATGAAAATGGCAATTATATTATTATTATTCTATGCTGCATTGATGAATTAAAATGAAATGTTCATTTTATTATCATGTGATGATGAAGTTTAAAAAGATCCTAACTAGGCCTATGTTATTCTGTTGGTGACTTAAGCTGAGCTGATCACGTTCATAAGAGAAATGTATATATCGCTAAACAAATTCCATGTATATATGTGTGTGAGGAAATTTTATAAAGATTTGCATTTTGCCTAATTATACATCCCTCATACAAATTACTGACTTAACATATCGCATTTCTGCAGCCCTATTTCTTGGCGTGAAATGATTCAACTAAACACTTCTCACCAATAATGCGGAAGTTATGACGGAATTTAATGGGGGAATGCCAATTACGTGGCCGTGGCTGATATCCAAAGGCAGGATTCCGCCCCTCCCCATTTGGCCCGACTTCGCGTTGGTCTCAATTTACGCTGACTAATCACTTCCCTACTGGAGGAGCTGCTCATGACCTTTAACCTTTAACCCCTGACCTGTGCGACACTTGAGCCCAAATGCTGCCAGCAGTTGCTGACCCTACTCAGCTATTTTTAACCGAATGTAAAGTGGTGTTGTATAAGTGAAAAAAAGATTGAGCAGATTGATATTGATTCTTATAGAAAATTACATATTTATATTCATGAATGGAATAGGCCCATCCCACAATGGATATATCCTAGGGTTGGACAAGGGTTGGACAAAATAACTGTATATTGGAGTTGGGGTTACTGAAATATGCAAGGATCATGTTTTTCTATAATCTTCAAGGACTGCTTTAAGATTATGATTACTTAAAACTCATCAGTTGACAGATTTGTAGATTTGTCAGCCAATCAAAATGCTGCATTTCAGGGAAAAATAGGGTTGGACATTATAGGCTAGGCTGACAGGCTTTAACATCGGTTCGGAAAAAAACAAAATATAAAGCTACATTTTACCAAATTCAGGAGCATCTGTCACCCAAATTACTTTGTATTATACAACTGTCTTCATGGAATTTTGAAAATATTCCACAGCAAACTTTGGTGTTAGTGTAAACTGGGATGGGCTTATTACAGACGTTTTAGTAAATCTCTGATACTAGAAGACCACTTTTGTATTCATGAATATAGCCATCTTACATTGCCTTAGATATGAGGAGAAGTGTACATGTTTCCATTAACTAGTAAGTTAACTGATACTAAAATTAATAGTAAATGTGTACACACATACAACATACATAAGTGTGTATATAATATATATTCCTCGTCATATATGGTAGGGATTATTATTGAACATATTATTCATCTATACAGCTACAAGGGTGTTGGGTGCCTCTACAAATTGTATAACCAAGAGAAGAAGCAAGACCCAAAATTCTGCAGTTGTAATTACTTTTACACCCAAACGACCAAAGCCGGCTTATGGATTCGAGAAATGTCAGTCGGGAAGAGAAAATCATACCCTATATAAGCTGGAGACCTCTACCCATATGTATCCCATATATTTTCTGTCGAGAGCAAAAGGTTAATCAAGGGCAGTGTTATATAAGGCAATGAGATCCCAGAATTTTTTTATCTGGATCCAAGAGAACATCATTATGGGTCTACATAAGCCTGCAACAAAATAAAAGGCAGATAAGGTAGTCTTCTGCCTGATTGCTGAATTGTATCCTTAAGCCTCATATCCACTAGGCAATTTTTATCAAATCGGCCGACAGATTATTGCCGATTCCACCGAAATAATTGGCTGATTTTTATACCGATTCAGATTAAATTTGTACATTAACATTTCAATACTGCATATTAGAATCAGTAAAGAAATCGGCTGATAATTGGCTGATTTTACTGCCGATCAGTTTGCAGACTCGGTCAAAATCTCCTAGTGTGCATGGGGCTTCATCTGTAGCAAAGCCAAACACATAAACCAGGAGCTATGCACACTAGGAGAGCATCTTTTTAGGACTGCATTCCGAGAATTAATTCTAGTTTATGATTAGAAAGCGTAATTACACTGGTGTTCTTCAATTAAACTCGGTGATAAACCTATATCAGACAAAGCCCCATTCAAGTCACAAATTGGTTTCTGGGACCCCTGCAGGCAAGCCTAAGGCAGTTAGGGGGCTTTAGTTGGTAGAATGAGCATTAGTATAGAGACACAACATCAGAAAGCCTTTTATTCACAATCCGAGATTCTTGTGAATATCCCTATTATAGTCTAGAGTTATGGATTCAGGTATAGAGTCCAGAAATAAGCTATACCACAGGTCTATCATACATCCATTTGGGATACAGCCAAAAAAATAAAGAGTGTAAGATAGAGTAAGGCAGCTAAGGTAGGTCTATTTACTACTTCTGCTAACAGAATGAATGTTTACAAGCCTAAGATCCTCAAAGTTGGTCACATAATGGTGCAAAATTGTATTTTGGACAATGTTAGTAATTTTAAAAGTGCATCATGGACAATGGGAACTAAATAGGTGTATTTAACTACACCAAAGTACCTACTTTTCATGTGCTTTCTTCAAATTGGACATACCCTGTGGCAGCAACAGCATTTTGTTAGATAATAACTTTAGCCCATGGGGTTAAAATCTAGGCCAGTGTAATTTGAGTATGAATTGGGGTACTTCCTACTGTGGAGTAAAATATGTCCCGGTTTAAAGTGGGAATATTTTCATTTATATTCTTTTTTTTAAACAAATGAATATAATGGTTTGTTTCTCAGAATGTTTCTTCTTGTTTAACTTACCTCTAACACATAGTTCCCCATATGCAATATACGATTATTTTTTTTATCATATTGGGCAATCTATCAGTCCTAAAACCAGCCGATTCTACCGATTCAAGAACAAGTTAATTTTTGGCGATTAAAAAAAACATGCACATTTCAATACCACATACTGATGGTCGATCACTCAAAATTGGCCTAGTAAGTACGTGCCTTCACCTTTCCTTTAACACCTTCTTTTTCTGAGTATGCAGCTCAGCACCCTCAATTAGTAGAGACTCGTCTTAGGTGCTGCTTTATTACTACTAAGAAGGTATGCTCGAAGACTAGCATGTAAAACAGGGTCGCTCACATAAAATACTGTAGGGCTGAAACCTATAAAACTTCCAAGATGTGTTACTACATGCATTTCCTTTTGCCATATATATATAGCACCATGCCTTTCCCATACTCACAAGGGTGATATGGACTTAAAGGGAGTCAAAAGCAATGTGATGTCAAAATATGACAACTCAAATAACTATGAAAATACATTCTAAGAGTCTAAATTTAGCCACTGGTACAGTATAGATCATGATAACTAACTATAACGTTAATTGAATTCCATTATACTCATGGCATTTAAGCCTGGAGACAGAAACGCTTGGTAACAAACCCAATTTGTGTGGGTCACCAAAATTGACTGTGGATGTGTTTTTATGTATTTTAACGTAGTTTAAGTCTATATTCACAGTCTATGTTTTACCACAGGCCTAGATGATGGCAATTGAATATATTTCAATAGTTAACAGAATTTGCAAGATTTTGACCCTACATTGCTTTTGTCTCCCTTTAAGCGATCATGTTCTTGATCATGTATTGTCCTTCCATCAGAAATTAGCCAATTATTCATAAAATCAATTGGCGATTGATATGGCTATTTAGCCAAGTTGGCACGGGTTCTTAAATGTGTTTTTCGCATCTCAAGAGCTTACGATGGGTCCTATGACCATTTCCTTTTCTCAAGTATTGTATTTCTGATGGTTGCAGAATAGGTTAAATGAGATGATTAATTCAAATGATAAGTGATCATGAGAAACACCATTCTCAAAGATAATCTCAAGGATATTCCCCTAAGAAAGATATGTTAGACTTCAAATTGAATTGAAACATTATATATTTAAAGCAGCCTATGTCATTTTCCTAATCTAGGAAATTGTCTGAAGTCGTAATACAGAGACCAATATCACTGCTGTGATACCTTAATGCTGAATTTAAGTCAGGGAATCCAGCACTAGACTCCCAGACCTTAACTTTAGAAAATTATTTAAAATGAAAGTTGTCAGATATAATTACTTTTAATAACTATATGCATATAGTTGTATTGTAACTCTTGCATTGTGTAGTTTTTCACTTAATGCTCTTTGACTGTCTGCGAATCATCAGACAAGTTTATGAGAAAAATTGTCTCGTGAAATTAATCAGGTTGGGGATACTACTGAAAAACGGGACGTCCTGGGAAAACGGGGGGACAGGGGGAGGGAGTAGCCCCAACCTGTTAATAATCATGAAGTGCCTTCCCAGGCAAGCAGCGACGTAACAAGAATGTTCTGCAACTGTCATTTTTTAGTTAATCTGAAACCAATCCAATTGTCACATAGCAATAACATTATTTTAGGTATAGTTACAACTTATTAAAAAAGAATGTTATAATAATGTTATAACTTGGTTGAGTTGTGACCTAACTAATAAAGAATGTTATAATAATGTTATTATAATGTGAAAGAATGTTACAAGAACATCACAATAACGTTATATTGCGATGTCACAGTGTTAGGTTCTAAAGATGTTTTTGGGTGCCATCAAAACAACTTAACAAGAACCAAAGCATAACCCACCTGAACGTTATGATAACGTCATCATAGGTTCATCAATAAGCAAAGTCTACTCAACAATTTCATGATCAATGGGTAATATTCAATAACAGAATTACAGCTGTGTCTTTTGATCAAATCACAATGCACTCATTTTAAGAGGGGAACTAATAACAATGGTAAGCCGTCGGCGGTGTTAGTTTCCTTCAGTCTGGCAGCAGACTTATCTTATTTTTGTAATAAGCCTCAATTGTTTTTATTCAAATCGAAAATTAAACACTTGAACCGAGTTTGGCTCCGGGTCAATATGGATTTCCACCGTACCCCAGTAAGACTGAAAAGTTTTGATATTTCTTTTCACAATGTTCTGCAGTTATATTTGATAAGGCCGAAAAGAATTATTGTTGTATTGATATAAAAAAAAATGCAATTGCATTGCTAAATTTGACAGTCAAATGGGTGTGCCGCGCAAATTATTTCCTTGATATAATATTATAATTAATAGAGGAATCACCTTGCAAAAATTACAAATGTGATATACCTTTTTCATAAATTACAGACAATTTGCATACAGAGGTGGGTTTACTGCTGAAAATTAGCAATCTGTAGTATCTCATCTATGTGTAACAAAGAAATTTATCTCTAAATTGTGCGACTTCTCTCTAACATCATTATATCACAGTTCTAGTCATGTAATGGAATTCCACCTCGAGTCCCCTGTTCAATAAAAATACCCCAAATTCCTATGCAGATTAATCAATAGGATCAAGGGACAAGGGAGGGGGATCATACAGCAGGGGTCTGTTGTTAGATGTGCCCCTTAACACCACAATTAATGGTCACATTGTTGTGCTAATTATTGCAGAAAGTCATCAAAATGAGGCAGACTTGACTAACAAAATGCTTAAGTTAGAATTATCTATATCGTGAAAGACACTCTTTTAATAAAAAAACATCTTTAGGATTTTAGTACAAAAGTTAGCAGTGAGTTTAAGTCCTTTTCACTTCTAGCAGGCTATATTTATGGTTCTTTGATTAACAAGAGAACACAATTAATATTCACTATCTCTGTCTATTTCTTTTTCTCTGATATATCTAAAGTCCCATCTATATAGGATGGTTTGTTTTCCAATGCAACTAAAGGAAGGCATCCTTGGGTTCATTAGCATAAAGTCACATGAGTAACTAACCAACTTTAAGCTAAGTACTTCAACTATTTTCTGTCTTGAAGCCCAGCCAAATAAACTACCAAATCTTGTTTTCCATTACTACAATTTTTCCACCCAGGCAGTCGTGTTCCCTTCTATATTGAAGCACATTAATAAACCTTGCTTGCTCCTTGATGTATTCTCAAGAGCTGCTTTCTGCATGATCGCAATAATTATTCTGAAGATTGATTCTAATTAAGACTATTAAGTAATTGTATTTAACCCTTTCACTGCCAGAGGCCTCTTATGGGGCCCTATAGTAAAATCCCATAGGAACACCATTGAAAGAATGCAAATTATGCTTTCAGAATCTGAAAGAATTTTTCAAATATTCCAATCAGAACCAGAGATACAGGTATTTGAACATCGGACTATCAAGCCACCCAAAAATGTTAGGATTGCGATTCGAAAAACCATAAACAATGTATTTACATTTGAATTTGCCATAATAATTAAACAAATCTTGAAAAATGGGTGAATTTATGTAAATGACATGGTCTTTAATTTGCTGTAACTTTTCTTTCATTTATGATAATCACAAACTTATCTTAGTCTTTTGCACACAAAAAGATAATGTTTTTATGTTATTTTTTATAAAGAGTGTGATAGTTATTTTATTAATTACTGGTTACCATGGTAACATGCAAAGTATGGTAGTACAAACAGTTATTCCTCCCAAGATATTTGCCTTATTGGCACAGTACCAACATTTGGAATGTTTTTATCAAAATTATTTAAAAAAGCTTTTCATCTTAAGAATCTAAACTAAATTTGAGTTCTAGGGTATTTATGCACTAATTTTTGTATTTTGGCCAATATTTCAGTAAATATCAGTTATATTGTGATAAATCTGGTAGTGAAAGGGTTAAGTAACTCAATATGTATGTCAGGACTCTCTGGATCAAAAACAATCAACGATTCTATATCATTATGACTGAGGTTATGTATCCTGATGCAGATCGTGTCTGACTGAAATTTGATTTGACGAATAATTTTCACACTTGACACTGCATGTAATAAAATATCCAATATGGTATAGTTCAATCTACTTGCATTATGATATAAGTCCAAAATATAAGCTGACAAAGGAAGGTTTCCATGAAGAAAACCTGAAGAAAAAAGGGAAAATGGAAATTTGATTGAATTTGCTTCAAGTTGTTCAGCAGGTCCAGGAGGGCGCCCTTAGGTCTCACGTCGCAAATTGACATCGGACAACTTTAATCCCTCTTCGCTTAATTAGTGAGCGAAAAAGGGACATTTGCTCATTTTTCTAACACCCACAGTGCCAAGGTTTGAGTAGAAACGCCAACGTTGTGTCCATAGGACACTGCCTTCAATCTGTATAAGCTTAGTCTGCAATTTTCACGTCATGTACCTTAAGGAACATTTTCTTGCGAAAATAGATTTTATCAGCCATTCACTGAGTGAGGATATCTTCTTCAATTTTATCAATTTGATTAAGGTACAAGTGTATTGAATTTTGGGATCCTGACTATTTTAATTATGGTAATTCGTGGATTACTTTTTCATTTGGTTGCCACCCCCTAATCCTAGCACCAAATTCGTAACGTGACGTGACCAATGACAAAATGGCAAAACACGCAGTCTGCCGACTCGATCTAAAGCCCCAAACCCACTAAGCGATTTTCACCAAGTCGGCCGACTCATTGGCCCAAAAATCTGCCGACCCTAACAGAATAATTGGCTGACTTTAGCAGTGATTCATATCAAACGTGTACATTTCATTATGACATACTGACTGGTATTCTGAATCCATGACGATTTTACCGGTGATTCTGCCAGCCGCCATCGCTGGTTGCCCAGAAAATCACATAGTGGGTATGTGGCTTAAGGATAGAGAGTGGTGATTTTGGCGTTTTTTGCAGTAGCTGCATCTTTTATTTATCAATGATTCAATTTTTGAGATATCTGCCTAATATTTCTCATATCTACACTTGAATATGCCCTCTACATGAAGTTATATGAAAAAAGATTGTTCATTGAAAATTGACAGTGTAAATGAACAATAAAAATAGAAATTTGATTTTCAACTTTTATTTTTTGAAGGTCAATATCTGACTTAATATGAAAGGTACACATTGGACACTTTGGATATATATTGAAAACATTCTATTGCAGGGAACTGTGTCTCAGAATTTTTATGTAGGTCCTAGTTAAATTTTAAGAAAAATTTGAAAATAAATTTGAAAAAATTATTAAAAAGTTACCTGTTTTTTTCAATAAAATAAAAAGTAGGACCTTAAACAAAAATCTGAGACACAGTTCCCTCCACAGTAATGTTTTTGCATTACCCATAAAGTCTCAGAATTCCAGAGAAGCTGTTGATAAAGATATCGACATTCAAAAAATAAAAGTGAAAAAATCACTTTTTCATATATTTTTTTTCTGATCCCCATTTCACTAAAAATCTATCTATACCATTAGATAGAGAAAAATCTGCCCTTTCATTTGATGTATAATACACCAATCAGTTAGCAATATTGGCGAAACTGTTGCAATTTTACTAAAATGCCCGTTAACCACCACTCTCTATCCTTAAACTTACGTTGGTGAACATTAACCTAGTGACCAGGGATAACGCTGCCCCTTAACACTTATCCCTTGATTTGAATCTAATTATTATAAACATCTTCAAAATCTGCTTACACCCAAGGTCACCCAGACTCCAAGGCATGGGGGATTTCAATTACCAATGCCAGAGAAAATCACGAATCAGTCCAACATTTTGTCCACTTATCCCAGTTTTTCCAAAGCCTACTTGGGCACCTAAAATGGCGGACAACTCGTGTAAAGAGCCTGCACGTGACGTCAGAGGCTGTTCCTTCAATGGGGTGGCCGCCCCCAGGGGAGGAGGCCGGACCCTAATATTGGTGTTGGATGGGTTGACGTAGGGGATGGGTGGGGTTTGGGATGGAGGTACTTAGTCCACAAAAACGTAATCAGTATGTGAGGGGGCGGGTCCATAGGGAGAAGGGGACAGGGAAGCTGGTGGAGGAGCTCCAGAGAGTCCTGACACACTTTGAGCAGGGAGTTATGCTATATGGAGAGGGAATAATGCTGCTCACGTCCACATAATTCTCCCTACCACGGATAGCTGATTTACAGGATTCAAGGCACCTGCAGGTTAATTTGTACCAAATTTGTCGATTAAAATACAAGAAAACATATGGAAAAAATATGGACATTTGATTTATATCAATGTGTAGTCAATGAATTTCAAACTAATTCATAAAGATAAACATAATATACGTATAGCAGATGAAAACACAGTTAATATTGATATCAGTCACTTAAAACCACAGATTTTGTCATGATAGATGAAATTTCTATGCTAAAGCCTTGTGGATTGTCGACATATTTCCCAACATGCACCCTGATAAGGGGTAGGCTGCAGGGAAAATGTGCTGTCGTGTTAGGGAGGATTGTGTGACGCGTACGCTGAAGTGTTATTCATGATATGCAAACCCTCTTTACCCTTTTTCCATATATCCCCGACACACAATTGGTAGGCTACCTCCAGAGACTTGTTGACCAACACAATTGGAATAAAATGGCTTATTTAAAGACGTCCGTAATTCTACTATAGCATTCAAGTGTTCATCTTTTCAACTTTTCTAAATGTTTGATTAAAAACCAAAGGAATACCTTTGGGTTGGTAACTATAGATGAGATGCGAGCCGAGGGCGCAAACCATCAAAACACGCCATGGCCTTGGTATTTCGGAAACCAAGGCATACAAGTGAACAACAATTTCGGAAACCAAGGCATACAAGTGAACAACAACAGTTGTTCACTTGTATGCCTTGGTTTCCGAAATACCAAGGCCATGGAGTAGTAACTGTTACAACTGAGCCTTTGGTAAGCTAGTCAACATTATAGATTTCTAAAGAATCGACAAAAAAATACCAAGGATATACGCGTTTTAAAGCTATTTTATTTTGTCATATGGTGGTGCTTGGAAGGGACCAACCAATGTCAAATCAAAAACGCAATGTCTAAATTGAAATATAGATATAAATAACATTGGCTATTCAACAAGTCAGTCCCAGCAAACCACACAACCCCCCCCCCACACACACACACACACGCACACACACGCACACACACACTTTCCCCCCGCCACCACCCATCCAAGGCCCATTCCTAGAAAACCCAACTCATGCCCAGCAACTGGAACATAATCTATTGCCACTATACAAGATGGTGGTCAGCCCCCCATCATGACAATCTAATTGGATATTCTTCTGTGCACGCCATAAGGGGGTCCATAGAGGATGGAGGGGGTCGGGGAGACCGCCTGGTCTCATTCGCTCCAGGCGGGGCAAATAACAATGCAGGGGGTCCTGAGGGAACAAAGGCGACCTCCAGCACTGAGGAGAAATAAGCATGCAGAAGGGGCTGGATTTAGGATGTCCACGTTGGTTATTTTGAGGGAATAATTATGGTGTTTTGCTCTATGCGCGGTTGGAGTGTGTATAATGTAGGGAAATTGGAAGGGGGGTGGTTCTGGTTTCTGAACCTTTGTATCTATTAAGCCCATCCCACATTGGTTATATCCTGGGATTGGACAAGGGTTGGACAAAGTGGACATAAATGCCATTCTTATCTCCAAGACTTCAGATTACTTAAATAAGCAAATATTATGTTTTTCTAAAACCCAAAGCACTGCTAAAACATTATTGTTTCTTGAATTTTATCAGTGAACAGATTTGCAGGTTTGCCAGCCAATCAAAATACTGTATTTCAGGGAAAAATAGGGTTAGACATTATGGTTGGACTGACAGGCTTTACCATTGGTTCACATTGGGTCACATTTTAAATTTTTCTAGGAGCAATCTATCAACAGAATTGCTTTGGTTTATTTTGAATTGTTCAACTCTCTTCAAGGAATACGCATGGAAGTAATTTTGATAAAATTTCATGGTAAACTTTGTTGTTGGCATAGACTGGGATGGGCTTATTACCAGGAGGGGAATGCATTCTTCTTCTTTTTTTTCTTATCTATTTCTTCTTCTTCTTTTTTTTCTTATATAATGTCTTAGGATCTTATATTATTGGTATGTCAACAAGGTTGAGTTAGCATGAATATCGAACAGGTTACACCTCATGCCTCTACCACAAGTTCACATATATATGTATATCACTATAAATATTCCAAATATATATGTATATTGCATACACTTTTCAATCTACTTCCTTTGGAATAGACACAGATTACACTTTTCTCAGACTGTACCAGAACAGACGAGCTGTCTCCTCAACTCTATATTACATCTGCCAAGTTAACTTGATTACGACAATGACAGACCTCCAGGCCATGTACTGCGCATCAATTTTACTAGAAGTAAAGGGAGGGCTGTTTACATAGACACATTTTTAACACTCACCAAGTTCTAAGATTTTAAGACTGAACCCCCTTAACCCTTGTCATAATATTATTGAACAAACGCCTAATTGCTTTGAGTTTGAATGGTGTAATTGGAAATCCATGCATGGTATACGCTGAGAATGTAGGTGTTTCTGATATAAATACATTTCAAGCAATATTAAACGGTCTTAATTGTTAGTACATTGTTAATGATTTCTCTAATCCAATTCTAATATTTTTTGGCGACTTCATGGTCCTCTGGTCAAACAACTGTATCTACTGTTCTATTCAGAATTTTTTTGAAAAAATCTTTCAGATTCTTGAAGCTGAATTTGCTCTCTTTTAATGGTGGTCCTATGGGATTCCACAAGAGACCCGCATATACCCTGTGTCAGTGAAAGGATTTAGATAATCGCAGACCCAAAATATCATCAGACATACTCAAATCATACCATGAAGACCCAAAGGTATCTTGAATGTTTTAGTGATTGCCTTGTTTAATTTTGAGTTGATAGCCACGTGATCTAGTATTGGCGGAATAGAAGCCTGTATCTCTGTGGATGAGCCTATAAAAGATGATGTTTGGCTGAATAACATCAGTGTCGGATACGACACTCTTGATAGCCTGTTAACATATACTCGTCGGTTGTCTTTCTCCTGGAAGAAACATAAGGAGCCCAGAGTAGTGATGACATGCCCATCTGAGACATTATAGTAACCTGAACACACTCCACGATCCTTTACCATCCCTCCGCTTAGCATAAATGCTAAATCTGTAGATGTAAACAGGCCTTTCCTTACATGGTTAAGCACTCTACCCCAGCTGTAGGGTACAGCCCCCCTCATGCATCATCGTTAGGCTTTGTCAAGTCAAGCATACGTCTCAGAACAAAATATCATTAGAGTTGTCTGAGGCTGATCCAGTTACACTAAGATACTGCCCTTCACACAACTATCTAACATAGAGTCCTTTTGCAGATAATGTCACATGGCATCATTGGCAAGTGGTGTGCCATTCTTAAATAGCTGTTCATGTAATAATATTGCATTTGTAAATGCAACTTTAATGTTTTTACAGTTTTTCGTTGTCTGAGATTATTTATTATGAAATAATGAAAACGGTTTAACAGTTCTAATTACGTAATATATCTTATAATTAGATTAAATATTTAGTAGCAGAAAGTTTTAAGGGATATAATTATTATACATTAACAAGACCAAACGACATAATGACCAAAGTTACTATCAAAAGTATTTGATAGTGATAGGTCGGCCCATTTTAATCTTTAGGGCTAAAATAATCAAACAACTTATTGACAGTGTGACGCCTATGTTTTAACATTGAATGATTCCGATTCAGACACTGACAGTGACTTAGGCCTAGACATATTAGAACTCAGATTTAATATTTTGATGGTAGGTCTGAAAGAATGACACTATAGTGACAATTTCACAAATCATTTAATCTTTGAATCTGTCCGACACTGACACTGACAGCACCGGAGAACTTATTGACAGTGTGACGCCTATGTTTTAACATTGAATGGGAATGATTCAGACACTGACAGTGACTTAGGCCTAGACATATTAAAGTTCAGATTGAATATTTTGGTGGTAGGTCAGAAAAAAATGACACTATAGTGACAATTTCACAAATCATTTAATCTTTGAATCATTTAAATCTGTAAAACCTGGTCTCAAAATATTTGAAATGCAAACGTGCCAAAGCCTATGCGATGTAAGGGGGCCTAAGAATGGACCAACTGTAAAATATTCTTGCAAGCGTTTCCAGGCCTAAAATATCAATCTATATTATGATATATAGGACCCTGAGATATATGGGAACATAGATATCTACATCACTTTCATTTTGGTAGGGTTGATAAGGCCTAAAATAATTATTTTTGAGATTGCCAGTGTCGAACGCCTGAGACTGAGAGGCTGAGTCCAAAAGCTTGTCTAGGCCTATCATTTGAACTGCTGGAAAAGATATATGTACCTACCTGTATAACCTGAGTCCTGAATGCTTCCGAATACTTAAATCCTCCACAATTATTGGGTTTAGTCCAATGTCATCCTGGTTTCCTGAGTTCAATGTATCGATGCAGGCGTGCGGGAAGAGAACCCGGCGAAGGGTTGACGCCATGACAGTGACAGTGTGAGGCCTCCACGTGTCCGATTGATCCAATGTTTTGCCTTTGATACGAACGCATGATTCCCGCATGAGTTTTCAATGCGTTCTATGCGTTTAAGGGTGTCCAGTCGTCAAAAATATATATATTGAAACCATCATATAGCGCTGTAATCCAGGTATCGAGGCGGCGAAAGAGGAGCCTCCCGCCAACACGTCCGACCGGGGCACTTGCACCCGGCCGAGTGACAGTGTCAAGCGGTGGGGAGGCGAAGGATTGCAAGAAAATGGCGCGATGCATTTACGCCTTTAGACGCGTTATTTTGCATTATTTTCGATTCTGGGACAGTGGGAGGCTTAGCATGGGTCGAAATCTATCTATGGATACCAATAACTAAAGTTAGAACGACCGATTTCATGGTGAAATAGGCATGCAAATTTGATGAATATTTAGAGTTTGACCCAGATCCCTTCCTGCCCGATCGAAAGCGAGGCTGGTGGGCGTTACAGGCATAACGCGGCATTTTCCGCGATGGGACATAGTCACCGTAACGATTCCAGGCTTGAATGTCTAAATTGCCCCATTTTGGACGATTTTAACGATTCTATTGTCTTCTATATATCAAAATCTCTGCGATATAAGCTCAAATAAGCCCCAAAATGTGGTTATTTTAGCTCAGAATCGATTTGGGACATCGTCACTTTGCCGCGTTACAGACATAACGCGCAGCAGCCGCGCGCTGGGACATGGTCACCGTAACGATTCCATGGCTTGAATGTCTTATTTGCCCCATTTTGGTCTATTTTAACGATTCAATTGTCTTCTATATATCAAAATCTCTGGGATGTGAGCTCCAATAAGCCCCAAAATGTGGTTATTTTAGCTCAGAATCGATTTTGGACATGGTCATTTTGCCGCGTTACAGGCCATAACGCGGCAGTTTACGCGATGGGACACGGTCACCATTGAAATAGCATTGGGACATTGCCACGTTACAGGCATAACGCGAAATTCTGTCACCGATCTCAGAAGTTTACCCAAGAAGAGAATAGGTCGGCTTCGATTTAAAGCTTTAAAGACTTTAAAGTCAGACTCTATATGACTTCATCGACAGAGTGATCAAGCCGACCTATAATTATGATATATCAAAAAATGTGTTGATCAAGAAGAAAATGCTAGCTACATTTCGCCAATACATGAGCATCCAATAAATCAATGGCCTCGTAAGGTTGCTTAGGAACCCCAACGGAAGTGACCATACTGTCCATGTTATACCCCTACTGTAGCGATATATCATCTATCAGCAACCATATGTTGACAACCAAATTAGTGTTGATAGACAGTCCTGCTGGTGCTTGCCCACTATGTCAATGCCCTCCCTACTGGTACCTGTCACTCTCTGACCAGCCTAAACCTCCTTAGTTAATCTAGCATATATATATATATATATATATATGTGTGTGTGTGTGTGTGTGTGTGTGTGTGTGTGAGTGAGTGTGTGTGGTGTCAGGCGTTCTCCCTGTGACAGCGACAAGGTTATCAAAAGTCCCTAGAGGAACACCCACTGTAGTTTGTGTGGCCCTGTCTATGGGACCATGCACATTACAGAACACCTGCCTTAAGTGTAGGGGGTAGGGGTATGGTCTCTACCTCCTTATAGATTCGATCACCCAGGAGCAAGGGTGAAATAACCCAGTGCTCCAGAGCCACTGAGTGTGGTGGTTCAAACCAACAAACGCTATGCATGTCTATATTGGATGTCATTCATAACATGAGAGGCGCAGTGACGGAAGAGGTCAAAAACCTTTATTGTATTCAACACGAGATTTAGTAAGTTGCAAGTACCCATTATAACATAGCAACGTATTAAGGAAGTCCTGACCATTAGCTATCGAAAAGGGGCTCAAAAAGGACAATGTACTTCGGTATTATGAAGTATTATGAGGGAGATTAAGACAAATTAAACTAATATGTTTGAGTTTATTTTCTGCGAAGGCTCATACAGACAACCATTCAGTTCCGCTAATTAGACTATATAGAAGGAACCGTTGGAATCCATAAGTGGGCCGTGTGCAAATCTCCCAAATAACTGACCAAATTTACCTCCATGGAACACATGCTAGAATGAGACCATTTGGGTGCATACTTCTCCTTCTATCTATGAATGAAATAAGCACACCAAGATGTTGATAAATAATTCAATGTAACACTTATCTTCTCCTAATTTTTGTTAGATTTATTATTTCTTATTTACATAGATAAAGGCCAAATCTTTTTGCTTAATTTCAAGAGGTCAGTTTCAACTTAATATGCAGGTTGGCCTATGTTACACTGAATGTTAGCCATCCACAGAATGCAGCAATCTGATTGGCTGAGGTGCACTCCACTCTATGTGCTAGATGGCAGCACCAGTATTAGCCTGTACAGTAGCCACTGTGCAGACATTATATGCAGGTTGGCCTATGTTACACTGAAAGTAAGCCATCCACAGAATGCAGCAATCTGATTGGCTGAGGTGCAATCCACTCCATGTTACTCCATCAAAATCTGCTAGGTGGCAGCAACAGTATTAGTCAGTACAGTAGCCACTGTGCAGACGTGTCTGTGGAGTAACTAAGTACTATGTATATATATATATATATATATATATATATATCTGTAGAATAGCAATCCTTATGAGGATGGATCTATCAGAGTACTCATTTATTAATCTCAATGTAGTCATCACATCTAACAAATTTGAAAGGAAGCATTTATTTCTATTACAACCATCTTTTGTCAAATTTGCCGAAGGCACTTCTTCTGTGATAACAAACTGACAAATTTTTCGAATTTTATCAGTGGACAGTTTTATTAGACTTAACATTGGAATAATGATTTCTTACTTTTTGTCCAACGGCTATTATTAGGAGAAAATAATTTGAAATTGATGCCGAGGATAACCTCATGTGGCAAGGATATTGACCTGAGAAGCATCAACCATACCAATGAACTGTAATAAATGCTTCAGACATGAAAGCACTCCGCATAATTGGTTATTTGATGTTTTCAAAATGAAAACCATCTCTCAAAAAGAACAGTCCTTATCATACTTGTATTTTTAGCGGATTCTCATGTTTATTTTATTCATACGATCATGAACTAAGTTTAGAAAAAAGTTAGATAAGTATATTAGTGTACCCTTGTAAAGATAATTTAGGCAAATAGAAAAGGTACATTTACATTATCATCTAGGGTGGTCTTCCAGGATGGTAACCGATTATTGAACTATACCATTTTCGTGGGGAAAACGTGGAACTGAGATCCAAGCGTATAGTTATAGTACTTGAGATATTATTTCGGGATGATAACATCCCAAAATGAATGTTACTGTTTTTGTTCCAACTACAACAATGCATCTTCTAAAAATACATTTAAATAGGGTTACACAAACAAAGTACATTGACTTTTCTATTAAACAACAAAATAATAATGAAGACTATAGGAAGATATTTCCACACTTTCAGTCATTTTGCTCGTACTTCCTTTATAAACATTTTGTAACATGATGCTGATCCCCCGACTCAAATTAAACATCTATACACCATCGGTCATTTAGATATTTTTAATATAATTGTTCTACAGTCAACTAATTTGACATAAAAATGCTTTGTGCCTGGGTGACTTCCATTATCTTTCAAATGCTTTCATTCCTGTGTATACAGTTATGACAAGCTTGATATGTATTTTCCAAAAACACCATACAATCATACCTTATCATGTTGTCTGTGGTACATTATGGGCCCAATTACATGCTGTGGCTGCTGTCTGTTGTCTGTGCCTAGTTGACTAAGGTCTAGTCAACCCCCCTCCAGAGTCTCTGATATAAGTGTACATAGCTCTCACCAGGGCCTGACAGACTACTGTTCCTGCAGTAGGGGGGAAATTGGTGGTCTAATCATGCCATCAGGACACTGCCTGTAAACAAAGCCTCCACCATAAATAACAAGCAGATTATACAGATTTTATTCATCAGTACATCCCCATGTCCTCCTGCTAGATTAATCCAGTCTATGGATAACCTACCTTAATCACAGTTGTCCTCTTAGGAAGGATTAACTGGAGTTAGATCTGGAGTACCATGATTGCTGTCTTACAAGGGGACAGCTTATCAATTATTTGTGGTGCTCATTATAATTATTAATTATTGCGGGTGCTCATTGCCATAGAAAAGAATTCATTACTTAAAGGTTAGCTTGGTAGTTATGTTTCACAATGTGATATTAAGATGTCCTTCACATGTCATAGATGATGAATCACTTTGCTTTGTTACTATGTATACAAAGAAATGTAAAAAAAAAAAAAAACGTTTTGAAAAATTTAATTTAATATTGAAACTTGTGCCCTTACAAAATAGCTGTTAAGCTTATATGAATCTTTGAGTTTGACTTTTAGTTCGGCATTTATGGTTCTCTTGGTGATAAAACAGGTTACATATATTACACTGAAAAAAATGGGCATTAGAAAGTTAGTCAAAGTGGCTAACCTTTTGCTAAAACCTTTGGACATTTGACGGTGCATTTTTGTCCAAACTTTCTAACCCTTTTTGGACTAACCTATAGGCAATTTGACTAACCCAAACACAAAAGGTTAGTTAACTGATACGAAAAAACGTAGCACTTAGGGGATTCGAAACAGGGACCTCTTACATGAGAGTCAGATGTGCTAACCACTATGCTATGGAAACCTTTAGAAATCAGGAGCAAATAGGCCTATAGGCCCAGAATTAAGAACACAAATGAGGGGACCTATACTTTAAAGCTAGGCTTAATTGCACCAGCCATTAACCAATTCGCATTGGGTGAATTTAAATTGAAAATTGCAAACATAAATAACAAATAATTATCTAATACTTACACTTTGTAACCTCTTTATAAGAAGTGTTTGAATTTAAGCAAACTTCTGTACCTGGCAAGTGCTCACATTTACCAGGGGGGGTGACCAAAAAACATCAGCGAGAACTGAAACTTCTCGCGAAAAAAAGTTTGCACCGTACAAGAATATTTAATAAAACCCCCCAGAAAACATCTCGTGGCTCTTTTTCTCTCGTGCCATGTTTCTCTCGTGAGCACTTCTCGCAGCCGTTGACTTCTCGTAGGGCAACCAAAACTTCTCGTGTATTTTTGTCACGAGAAGTGGCTCGACCGAAAGTAGGTCATCGGAGCAGCGGGAAAGGTCATTTCCGGTACGGCACTTTTTCGCTTGTTCTCGGCCTGTGTATATACTAAAGCATGCAAAACACGCCGGCAATCGGTGTATCTGCTGGTTTTCGGCATGGGCTCATGTCTAATACATTTAAAATAAGACTGGAACCAGCCGTAAGACGGAGTTGACGAGTCCATAAAGTCACGGGAATTTCATTCATCTCAGGTTTTCTTCCAAATCAAGTCGTTAATACCACGTAATATTCCAAGGTGAGTGCCAAACTGATAAATAATAATTGTAATTGTACGACATACTTCACAATAGACATGTTTGTAATAGTTATGAACATGAAATGAGTCGACAATATCCAATTTCTGAGCATATCATTGTTGTTAAACATGATGTCAGACTAACGTAAGCCCCCCACCAAAACACATAGAATGTTTACGAAATTTGTCCTTCCATTTAGATGGCTGCCCCCTCTCCTGATGCTGATCTCAAAGCTGTGGAGCGTAAGATCAAGTCGATTAAGGAAGTCATGTCTCGTCCCGATATCCAAGAACATCAGAAGGAGTCACTGCGTCTCATGTTGAATGCCGCCTTAGAGAAGAGGGACAGGATGTCTGACAAGTATCTGGAGTCACTGTTGGATCTGTACCCCCAGCCAGGCCAGAAGCCCAAGAAGACATCAGCAGAGCCTGTACCAGGTCCCAGCCACCGAGACACAGCCGGTTCTGACGAAGTTATAAATGTAGATTTGGTCGAGGACAGCCCCGAACAAGCCAAAACTGTGAAGAAAGGGTCAGCAAAAGTGAAACAAGTTGTGCGAACAGAAGAAAAAGCCGAACCAAAAGGTTCTCGTCAGAGTAAGTCACATCAATCCCGTCTCCCCCGTACCCCAAAGCCTAAGGCCAAAGCCAAAACCAAAGATCCTGACAGCCCAGTGATACAGGTGGAAGACAGTCCCTTACCGCCCACACCCCCTTTAGATAAGACACCACGAGGACGTAAAAGGAAAAAGGCAGCTGGTACACCCACTCCCAAAACAGAGACACCAGCAAAGACACCTCCAGCGAAAAAAGGGGGTGTGAAAAAGATTTCTAAAGTAACTGGTAAAGGGGCTAGACCCGATGTTGTATGGTGCTCCTCGGAGAGTGATGCAGACGATCCAAGAAAGATACCATTCACCGAAGCTGAGCATAAGGCCATGTATGACACGGCTCGGGAGGATGTGTAAGTATAAAAAGTCAAAACAAAGTGCCAAGAGTTACACCTATACGAAATATAATTAATATTACATAGATGCAACAAATAATTTGCACCCACGAGAAGTGTAACTAGTTTTTCGAAACATATGTAATGTTTGTTCATTTTCAATACAATAGTATTTTTTTTAATTATTTTTCCTACCTTACGTACCCTAAAAACGTCGAATGACTTCTTTCCCTCGTGTAAAAAGTACATAATTTGAAAATGAAAGTAAGATCGTAAAATTGTAATGTTGAAGAAATACTTATTTTACCCTGGATATTAAAATATTTGTTTTAACCATTCCAGTGAAGCATTCAAGAACAGTTTTAAGTCCGAGCTCACGAAGGAATCCAAGAACGCCAAGAGGAAGAAGCTCTTCCAGAAAATAAAAGAAAACGTGAACTCGGTGGGCGGTAACAAGAGGAGGAAGAAGTACCTGTACATACATTCACAGGACCACAAGTCGACATCACGTGAGGCGGTAAGTCATTGAGAAACCCATTAAAAGAAATATGTACAATTGTCTCGAGAAGCTGTAGTTCTCGTAGGACAGTCTAGTTCTCGTACGTAAAAAAAAAAACATATCCATTGATTCAAAATAAAGTAGTACATATTGTGAGTATCTCATTATGTAATTTTCACTAAGATTATAATTGAAAACTGAAGAATCTGAAAAAATTAAAATGACAGTGTTTTGTTAACAATTTGAACACTTAATTTACGTCGCACTGTTTCAACTGACATTTTCAGTACAGAAAACTGGTCAAGAAGTATGGGGCGAGTGGCGCGGCAGGCATGCCCAAAGACAAGGGCCTGACACCCTCCCAGACCATGTGTCTGGAGTTCTGGGGTGTTGAATGTGCAGGATGTAAGTAAAATTACAAAAAAGATAAAATGTATACTATGAAATGAAATAAAGTTGTGGCTGTAAAAAGTACACCGTTTTTATATTGAGATTAAATGTATAACAGTATATTTAATGAATAATATTTATAGTTATGTCATTCATAAATTATAAGAAAGTACTTTCTTATAAAATTTTGAGACGAAGAATACTTACAAAACCTACGAAAACCTGTTTAAATCACATATGGCTAAATTATAAGTCGTTGCAGGGGCACGACAAACCAAACTTGATCAAGTAGACACAGACGATGAGGGGAGCACAGTCGGTTCCTCTGACGATGCGGCTGAGATGGAGGCCTGCGAGAGGGAGCAGAAACGGCTCAGGGCTGCCCCAAAGGTCGAGAAGGAAGAAACTTCTGACGACGAAGACTTTTTGGCAGAAGAGGCTGAAACCTACAGTAAGGATATAACTTTTTTGAGTCTTTAAAAATCTGAATGATAAAATATCACTAAATAAATACCTATGACATACCTTTTTGAAATGTTGATAACAGATTTGAAAGAGAAAAAATAGAGGTACATTAGAATGTACAGTTTAAAGACATGAAACCTATGTAATGTATAAGAGCAAAAAAATAGAATCTTGTTTCTTTTCGTCCCTCTCGTCTCTCTCTTCTGGCACTCTAGTTCTCGTGACATAAGACCAAAGTTCTCGTCATATAGTTATGCCATAAAGACAAGCCTTTACTTTCAATTATTTCAGAGGTAAAGTCCAACAAGCGACCCACCTTGGAAGCTGCCAAGTCCACTCAGGAGGAGGTAGAAAGGGCCAGAAAAAGACAGCCGGCACTTGCAGTTCGTACCAAGAAGGGCCAGCGCGCAACAACAAACTCGGAGGACGACATTTCCGACAACGAGGAACCTGAGTCGCAATCTCCTGCCCAGAAGGCCCGGAGAGGGCGGGGTTCACGACTTCCTCCTCTGACGGAAAGTCCTGAAGCTATAGATACCCAGTACAGTCAGGGTAATTATTTTTATTTTTTTAATGAAAAGAAGCCTAACTAATAATTATAAATACTTATTCTTAACCATAACAAATTCAAAAAAGTCGATGTAAACCCAGTAAGAATAGCTATGTATTTCTACCAAAAGAAATATCAATATACAATAATATTTTTTTTAGCCACGAGAAGTAAATCTTGATAATATTTTTAAAAACAACAATACCAGTGAATATATATCCTGTTAATTTAACAGTTATTTCAATAATTAGGTTTCCCTTTACAGCAGCAGTCACGAGCCCAGACAGTTCGTTGGAGCCGACTCCGCTGAGGAAGGCACCGAGATCATCAGACAGGCTCAGACTCAAGCGTGAACAGGTTGACTCGGGCAAGAAGTCTATTGCAGCTACCCTAGAAGACCTCTCGTGGGGAAATAGCAGCAGACGAGAACTGGACTTCTCTTCACAGGAAGTACCAGAAACACAAGGTGATTGTGAAAAATAAGATTAAGGAAATCAAAATGAAAAAACATCAATGTAAAGTATATTTCTTTAAATGTAATAAATGTAAAAAATGCAATGATATAACCTTTTTGGTAAAAAATTAAAGTATTCTTAGTTTAAACATTTTGAGAGTATATGCAAATAATAGGAAAACTATTCAATATTTAAAATGAAAATAGATTTTTCAGATACACCAATATATACAGTTATTATTTGAGATAAAATTTCTAAATCAAGTTTATTCGATTTTTTAGACACTCTGCCAGAGATTGGTGAATCTGCTGTCGGAGAGGATTTTAGTGAAGATCTGGACTACTCCGTACACGTCGGTACGGGTGGAGACGAAGTGAAGAAAGGGGTCAGACACTCCATCGATCTGGACGAGAAGAAATCAAAACCGGGCAACCAAGATAAAAAAAAACATCCACTCTCGTCTACACCCAAGTCGCCTCCTCCACACGAGAACTACAAGGCACGTATATTCGAGACGCCTTCTACGTCCAAAGAAGTGCCAACTGTTAACATAAATCGAAACCTTCCTTCCAAGAGAGTTGATCGAGGTGCTCTTTCAACAGATCAAATAGCTGCAATGGCAGCACGTGCAGCATATGAAGCCACAGAGGATGATGCGTTTGAGAGAGACAGACAGGCAGCAGTAGCGGCCCAGGAGGCCTATGACAAGGAAGAAGGTACAGGAGAAACGATAAATAATCAGAAGGATAAAAACACTGAAGATGTTAAAGAAGAACCTACATTATTTTCTAAAGGTCGCATGGACAACGCCGCCGAGTTTATAGATCAGAGGATTGAGGATACCGTGTCAACTGGATTCCTGTCACTTAAAAACGACATAGATTTACATGACAAACAGTCGGGTGTCATGCACGGTGAGATTCTTGGTCTTCGCTGCGATGTACAGAAAATGTTAAGTGTTCCCACCGAAATTAACACCATCAGGAGTAACATGGAATCAGTAAGGACTGACGTTAGTCTAATTGGGAGTGACGCAGTAAAGTCGCAAGTTGCCCTAATGGGAATAGAACAACAGCTAGTGTCATCTGTAACTGATATTAGAAACACAAAATCACACTTGTCAAACATTAGGCAGGAAATGACACAGATGAAGGTCGATACTCAGAGTATGAAGGGGCGTTGTGCACAGATATCTTCTCAGACAAGTGACATCAAAGATGATCTGTCCAACACGTGCGACGGTCTGGTCAACATCAACACAAATGTCTGCACCGTGAATGACACTATTCAAACAGTCGAAGCCACAGTTGGATCTTGTAAGAGTGATATCAACAAGATGAAAATGGACGTCGCTGCATGTAGAACAGAGGTTATTGCCTTGAGGCATGATGTAGTAGGCATAAAGGGGTCAATCTCCAAAATAGAAGAGTCTCTTGAGGTACTCAAAGCAGGTTTTCTCTACAGAACTGTTCCAGAGAAAATTATCATAGCTGAGAAGGAATTCAAATCTGAGATGATGTCACCAAAACCTACAGCTGTACCAACGTCGTCTGCAGACACCACCATTGCCGGTATGTCCACTAGGGTGGTAGGAGAAGTTGTTCAGACTGAGGGAGATCTAGAAACTAGCGAAGTGACATTTAATCCAAAATCTACCGAGGTGACCTACGAGAAAAACTTTGAAATGTTTGAGGACGATGTGCATGACCCTAATAATGAAATAGCAGACACTGAACGGGAAGAGGAAAGCGAGGAAACCCAGGACCCGACTAGAGTTGTTTTGGCCCCTGATACATGTACCCAGGATGAGTCTCAGTGGCCTTCTCAGTCTGATGTAAAAGAATTAGCCAGTTCGGGTGGGTTTATACCGGTTTTGCAGGAGGGTTTACACGGGGAAGCCCAGGGGGACACAGTCTCTCTTGTACCCGTTTCAAACATTAGCAAAATCAGTAAAGTTTCGACAGGTAGTGAGAAATCCGCACAGGAATAGAATAATTCATTTTTTAATATGCAAAGGTGCTTTTATTAGAAGAGACAGAAAGTCACTTCTCGTGTAGAATTTCAATGCAGTTGAAAGATACATTTCCTATGTTCATTCCTCATTTATTTTAAGATGTCTATTACCTTCCGGAAGGTCGAACATATAATGGTGTATGATGTAGAACTATCTCACACTAAGCAACAAGAGAAAAACAATTATTACGATAACTTTGTTTTTCTTCCAGTCATAGACTGTTACTTCTCGTGGTCATTATTATGACACTAATGCTACATGTCTGGCGTAAAAGATGCAAAAATTATATCTGTACTGGTGCAGTATTTAAAAAGAAAGTGATGTAGGTTCTGATACTGGGAACTTCTATTCAACATTGTATGTATAAGAGGCTGACATTAAGAGTTTGTAATGCTTGACAGAACGGTTTAATTTCATACCAGTATGAATTTTAAACTTTCTCATTCGGCATAATACATTAACGTCTTCATGAATGAAGAATGTCACAAGCTATCTCTAGAAAATAGAGTAGCGGCATAAGTTTAAGAAACGAGAAAAAAAGTAGTGATAGTCTTTGCTGCAACTGTTATCGTGGTAAAGGTAATTTCGCTTCTATAATTGTTCGGCTATTCTAACGAACACGTCCAGACTTAGGTACACGAGGTTGGCCAGCAGTTCGACCTTCTGTAGGGATCCGTCCTCGGGGTCTGTGGGGGGAAGGCCGTATCACCTCTGGACGTGGCCCGCCGTAGTTACGGTGTATGTAGGACTTGCGTCTACGGTAGCCTGCATGCCTGATCCCATAGTCTTGCTGCACTATGTGGTCATCTTCATCGTCCGCTCTGTTGACTTGATCGGCCCGCGGCTGGTTCTTCTTGAACGCCTCATGAGCGTCCACGAGAATCTGTCCCTCGTACTCGGGGTCTTGGTTCTGCCCGGGTCGTATCTTTCGAAGCCCCCAGTCCAGGCACATATTATGAAGGACACAGCATGCCTTCACTAATCGCGACGCCTGAAGGGGCTCCATGTCGATGACACCGGCACCAGACTTTGAGAGGCACCTAAGAATGATTTAAAAATTCATCGTATATACTTAGAAACGGCAGGTAACATGTGTAAACTTACAAAGAGTAGTTGAAATGTCATTACTCTTTTTCGTTTTCATAAAGCTATGTGACAAAGTGTAATGTAACTGCTGTGCGTCTATTTAATAGGAAGCATTACAAATTTTCTTATGTTTAGTAGGCTTAACTTTTCGACTGCGACATGTTATTATTTACCTCCAACGAGATTTCAGCTGACCAATACAGCGTTCCACAGAGGAGCGTGCAGTAGTATGCGCGACTTGGTAGCGCCTGTCCCAGGGTTCAAGTTGATCTAGGATCTGTGCCCGGAATGGTGTCATTACTTGTGGGGTGAGGGCATACCTGTGAACAAATGGAAGGTTAATCATGTGTCATATATATCTAACATTGTTGTGAATTGTTTACAAGTTTGAAGACATTGTAGAAAAGTACGAGAAGTTTTTCAGTATAATGCACAACAGTTTCAGAAATGGTTTAGATACTGTAGTACGTAACAAGCCTAATATTGTTTTCTGATGTTAAGTCTCGTGATTACTGGTAGTTTGAAAACAATAGAAAAATTGTGTGTACGTACCCGCCATCTCCCAGCAAGAAGTACGGACCAAGACGGTCGTTGTTGGCGATCTGGTAGCCAAGATCAGAGTAATCTAAGACACCCTGATCGTGGTGGGCTCCAGCCATGGCGGGTTCAACGAAGGTGATCCGCTCCTCGTGGTCGCAAGCAATCTGAAATAACAATATGTGTGCATTACATCACGAGAAAAAATAACACTTGAATAAATGTGACTATAAAAGCGAGAAAGGAAAGAGAACTCTATACGAAAGATTGGACATGCTGATGTAAAACAAAAACTTTCTCGGAAGAAAACAGATAGTGATGAAACATTTACCGTTGATGTCTAATAATGTTTTTTAATTTAATTTTTTTGTATGCTTACCAAGACGTTCAAGGCGTGGTACTGCTTACGACACACGTAAGCATATTCGTGTCGGATGGGGCGCTTGATAGGCACATAAGTGCCATCTATGCAACCTACGCACTGGTCCATGTTATGCCTCCTCGAGAACCGCACTGCAGATTCATGCAGTTTCTGGCCCTAATAAAAGTAATACAACATGGTACAAATTTCTATTTTTTGATTATTAACAGTAAACTGAATAAGAAAGTTGAAACATGATTAAGTTACTTTATAATTAATGAACATTTAGAACCTTTCTTCATAGACATTGGGAATGTGATACAATTTTTTGGTTGCTTGGAAAATAACCAATAATTTGTAATGGCACAATGGTATTTAATTACCTTTGGGAACCTTATGCGCTTGCGGGCACGCGAGCACAGGAACTTGCAGAAGCTTTCCACAGCACGTCCTATGCTAGAACGAGATGCTCCACCCTGTGTGTCTCGGATTGTCCCGTAGTAGGAACCATGGGCCATGTATCTTAGTGCGTAGCAGACCTTAAAAAATATAAATTGAATATGATTTATATTTCAGGATATAAAAGGGAACTTTTTTTTTTCTAAAAAATAATTGGTTTAAATTAGTGACAGAATTGGTTTTTATATGGGAGTGATTCTCAATGTGCTACATACTCTTGGCATTCAATAAAAATATTCTAATTTTCATTCTGTTGTACCTTATGGAATAGGGGAATTGGAGATCCTCTTTTTTCATCTTTGCCCTTTCCTGGTCGGAAGCGGCTTAGCTCAAACTCATCAGTAAGCTGTTGAACACACGAAGGTGGGAGACGGAATCGAGCCTCAAAATCTGAAATCCTAGGCCATAGTTCTCGTGGATCCTTCCGTTCTTTTAAAATACGGAACTTCTTGCATCTCTTCTCTCCCCAACGAGGACGGTAGTTCTTCTTGGTTAGGGCCCATTTCAGGGCAAACACAGAGAAAGGAGTAGCGCGGGATAGCTTCTTCTCGGGGCGTTTCCTAACAGGGGCTGAAAAAAAAAATATTTTGTATATTTTTCTAGTACTTTTACATATTCTTTAATTAATAATAGGATATTAGAGCTGTTTAGGAATCAATAAAAGACCAATGGAGATATTAGAAACAATTAGGAAAGATGCATAAGTACCATATTAATATTTTACATTATTCAGTGGGGCCAGCAGGAAAGTTCATTCAGAAATTTTTTTACTAAATTCCTCTATTATCGCTCACACAGACTGCAAATGATGTTATTAGAGTGCAAAGAAAGGATAAACAGCTATTTTTGCCTTTATAAGTATCAAAAAGACCAGCGAGAACTTCTAGGGAAGGCTATTTTACAGTCTATTTTTTCGATTCATTGTAAAAAGTAGAAAAAACATCTTAGCTATCTCACCCATGATTTTCGTCACGCCCACAGACCTCCTCTGGTGGAAAAAAAAAGAATTAAAGCTAACCGTTGATGTTTAGGCGGCAAATAAAAAACCACGAGGACAAAATTTGCAATCGTGAGAATAGTCCGTTTTCGGCATGAAAACTTATCGTACGCCTCTCGTAGATTGCCACGATACTTCTCGTGGATTTTTTCTGGACGAGAAAATTAGTACGAGAATTCTCGTGATTCGTTTTTGGGCGGAAAAAGTCACGAGAAGTCAACGAGAGATATCGTTGATGTTTTTTGGTCACCCCCCCAGCCTCTAATCACATTGTTATACTCACCAGAGACGAAATATACTGACATTGATGGGTAATCAATTCATATGACCTGATAACCCAGAAGAAAAAGTTAGTCAATCTGACTAAGAGTTAGTCAAATTTAGAATATCATAAAATTATCATAATTATGTCATAATGTTTACCTGTTACCTTGTCATTAGGTTTAAAGATGTCCACTGTTGATAATTAGATAGATTTAAAACTTGACTAACCTTAGAGTTAGACAGTTAGTCAATACGACTAACGGAGTTAGTATTATAATAGAAATGTATACATAGAAAAGGTTAGGAAGTTAGGCACTCAATAACTAACCCATATTTTCGGTGGTAAAATGCAGATTTGACTAAGTTTCCAACTTTTCAGTTTTTTCAGTGTAGTAATTGGACAATAGGCCTTTCATAACAGCTAAACATCATTTCTTATTGGCCTTTCTTCTGTTCATAAGAATTAGAGAGGACTTTATGAGAAAAATGATATGTTGGAAAAAAAGTTAGGAGGGTAGGGTCTTAAATGTGGTATTAATTGATACAGGAACCGGTAGTTTATTTGCCTTAGGAGTACTTCTGTGAAGAAAGAGCCTTTCAAGCAGATTTGACACCGTTGAAACACCTTTTATTCTCTAAAATCGGGATACAGTTTTCTGGATGCCTCTTTGTTTCTATGTGTTTCAATTACTCAATTGACAAAAAAAACACATGAATAGGCTTTTACATTTAACATATCAGCATATCCTGGTGATAACTATACCCCCTCACATGAGGGAAATTACAAGTCTCTCTACTGTGCTGGATTAACAAGACTAGGTGCAGCCAGCATTAAACATGTGCCCGGCACGCAATATGCTCCGAATCCCCTCTGTGAAACGTCTCCTACAATATGCCCATAAAGCTAGTTGATATGGTCTGCTAGCTAGTATATCACTGCTAGTGGAGCCCCCTGTTCTATTCACACAGTCAGGATATGCAGGTCCCTTTCTGTGTGCATACTTTATGTTCAGGATAGTAACTTTACATGACCAGAGCTGGGAAAGCTACACACAGAAAAGTGATTCCATGGGAGATGAGAAGCTGGATTTATGTCTGGTATCAACTGCCGAATATCAACTGCTTTACGTTAGCTGTGCTGTTGATATTGTTCTTAAGACCGTATTCTATATACATACCGATTTTGCAGCCGATTTTAAAAATCGGTGGTGGGAATAAAGGTCAGATATAGACATGTTAAACATCATTAGAAAGGTCGATTCTCTTTCAAATGGTATGCAGGATGTTATGTTTCACGTCATATTCTGAGAGAAGATCGGCCAACTGCAAAATCAGCAGCATCAAAATCGGTACATGGAATACATGGAATACGGGCTTTAGAAATTTAAGTAGCTGGGTGCAGACAGGTTAGTGAATGTAGTTTTGTCATTGTAATAATCTTAAATATTTCAGAATGCAGCAGACCGACTGCAGTTTTAAGTACAATCAATCCAATGAGAGCTGCTTTTAAAACTGATTTGGAAAATGATATGGTATTTGCCCTCTAGTCATTTGGTTTTTGAACTTGCATCATCTTCATATTTCTATCCATCTTTACTTTGAAATGTAATTCTAAGAAAGTTAATAAATGTTTCAAATTATTATCCTTTGCCATTTGCTCCTCTGACTTATTTGTAGCTGGAAAAATTGTATCATTTTCTATAATCATCTCAGATATTGGAGATGCAGAAATACAAACAGAAAATCACAAGAAATGTTTTAGCACCTCTATCCATGTTTATGCAAAAGCAACATAGGTAAGTTGATATCAGATCTACAGCATCCTACTGCATCACGTCAGTCTGTCTCTATATACTACATAGTTTAGCCATGGTAGCATAGAAGGTTTCAGACTTCTGCAATAAACAATCATGCTATTACTGATGTCTGGGACTGATTTTGACATGTGGCCCATCTCATAATGAAAAAGTAAAACATTTCAATGTATTACAACAAGGACATCCCTCTGGTGATGGGACCCACTGTTGGATTGGGGCTGTTCTACTGGGTCAAATCACTTCTGTAAATGGTTCTAAAAAGATATTTACATCTAAAAATCCTGAGATTTCTAGCCTGTGCTGCATCGCATATTAAACCAAACCCTCGGAACAAGCACGTCCTTGCAAAAGGATGTTGCTGTTGTGAAGGGTCCCACTGTTGAATTGTGGCTGTTCTCCTGGGCCAATTCTAATTCCAGTTCTGGAAAATAAAATTTTAGATCTAGAAGTCCTGAAATTTACAGCCTGGAAAAATTATTAGAAGTGGGTGACAATTTATGCTGAACTTTGGCAAAACAGTGAGAGTTTGACATTTCCACACAAAACCATTGCTGTTTTTAATATGCAATGGAACACTGTGGTCCATCGCATAACCCAACCCTCGAAACAAGGGCATCCTTGTACTAGGACATCGCTGTTGCGATGGGACCCGCTGCTGAATTGTGGCTGTTCTAGTGAGCCAATTTTAATTCTGTAAACAGTTTTATAAAAATATATATTTAGATCTAAAAACCCTGAAATTTTCAATCCGGGGAAATTGGTATAAGTGGGTGAAAATTTATGCTGAATTTTAGCAAAACAGCGAGACTTTGCCATTTACCAACCCTCGCAACAGCGAGGGGATTATTCGACAGACCACTGGAGAAATTATCGTAAATTGGTGGAATTTGATACTGGATTTTCTCACAACAGTGTGTGATTTGACAAAACCATCGTTCACTGTTATATGTGCCATTATGCGACGGGCCACTGATCATGCCCATATCTCATGTCGTATAGGTGTAAAGGCCCCTATTGACTCCAACCACCTTGTAGTCGGCCATCATCCCACACCACTGATCAGATCACATTACAGGGAGATAGATCACCACAGTCATTGGGTGCTGGGGCTGGGCCTGATGCTTATTGATGGACATAGATCACGCTCAGGTTACTATGGGGTACCATGTGTTCACTCATCTATTTGTATTTTTCTGCTTGTTATAACAAGGTGAAAGTATTTGAAAAGTAGCGATGGAATACTGTAATAATTTTGTAATTGTTAGGGAAAGCTAGAGGTACTTGTATTGTATACCTAAGTTATGTAGATTCACAAAACACTCAAAAAGTAACTCAAAATGTTAGACATCACAAAAGGTATTGAAAGGTTCAGGATAACACGAAACTTGTTAACCAAATCAGCATTCACCTGTAGCCTTTAATAGACAGACCATAACCCCCAAAAAACTGTTTTTTTGAGGTTCTCAAATGTGAACATCTGATCCATTATTGTCTTATGCTTGAGAAATAAAGTTATATGGATAGTATGAATACTTGAGGATGGGTCCTGACCTGCTGACCAAAGGGCATCCCACATCAAATTTCAGGACCCAGGAAGGTGACTTGAGGGCAGCCACAAGACAACCCTAGCCTCGAGCATAACCACAAATATGTAACAGTTAAGGCATGAAAACAGAATTGATCTTGACCCATGATGCTCCATTCCCAGTTCCCTATTATCGACCCCATGGTGAACTCCAACCCCAAACCGCCATACACAAAATCGCTCAAGTTCCGTGAAAAAGCTTGAGGTACCTCCAAATCCTGTCTGAACCCTAAATTTCTCAGGCACATCCAAAAATTGAACCAGTCAGTAACAACATCCCGCATGTATGAATATGAATGAGGAGGAGAATCACTTTTCTGGGCCTTTGGGTGTCAGCAACGGGTTATCAGTTATACCACTCCGGGGACTTTATTTGCCACTGATTCCTGGCATGGTACACCAATAGTCTATGGCTGACCCCCAGTAGCCCAAATAAGTGGTACTCCTCCTGATTGTGTCAGTAAAAGAAAGTGTGTTAAAGACAGATTTCATATGTCAAAAACAAGAATTATTGCTCTTCCTACTGGGTGTTTTCTCCAGAAATTTCTTGCAACAAATTTTCTACCCCTCTCTTGACAAAATTATGTTACATTTACTTGACTAAGATGATCTAAGCGGTTAATTAACTGCTATGTTTCTGTAAAGGCCTTTTTCCACAGGACAACAAACTAGAAACAACAATATTCATTTTGGTCAGCCAACAAAAAGAACAATCTACGTCAGCCTACTAAAATTCATCGTTAGGCAACTAAATTTTATTGACTAAATTCTACCGTTTCTGAAAACTGGAGTGTTAGTTGGCCGACTAACCCTAGAGAATGGGGTCAGTCATTCATCAGAATGCAGCCTGCCTCAACAATTAAAGGCTATATTCCACTATACGGTACTTGCTTGCGGCACCATGAAAAGACGCAAGCAGACGACCACAAACTCGTTTGTGGTAGGGTGATGCAAGGTGGAATATGGATATTTGCGGCACCTCCTTGCAGCACCTGCTATTTTATGTATAGGTTTTCTACAGTTTACTTGCAGTTGGGAATACCATCAAGTTTGTGTCAAAACTGCGAATTGCTTGCGTGTGCTCAAAATAAGTACCGCAAATGCTACCCAACGCAAAGTGGAATAAAGCTTTAACTCGTAATAGGTTGCTGGTTTTTTTTGTCATCCAAAAGAAAACAGACTCTAACCATGTTGTAAGAAGTCTGCAAAGCTTGTGCTGACACAATGCACCACTGCTGGAGGCACCCCCTGCTTGGATACAGTCATGCTTTATGGGTGCCCAGTTTTGTAGCTCCCAGGCCGAGGCCGAACACCATGACCAATGCTCAAGTGGATCATAAAGAGTAAATATTTATGCAATGGGAGGGTTCTTTCTGATGCAGCGGCAGAAGATAGGTGACAGATTCAGTGTCTTGGAGGTGGCATAAAGGGTACTGAGCCGAATGATGTAGAAGAAAACTTTCCCAATTGCTAGAAATGAGTGTTGGTAACTAATAGGGGTAGAGTCA
Organism: Lepidonotus clava; assembly: GCA_936440205.1. NCBI lineage: Eukaryota > Metazoa > Annelida > Polychaeta > Phyllodocida > Polynoidae > Lepidonotus > Lepidonotus clava. The sequence goes on from OW387138.1 coordinate 17,869,268, forward strand.
TTGTGAAACAGCAACCGAACAAGGAGGAAAAAGACTAGGATAATCCATTTCAGGAAAACCTGTAGAGGCCAACGGTGGCGCCACCTTGATATCAAACAGCCAATTGTCAATGTTAGTCCTTTCTTGGCCTTGTTGTCTCTTGCATAACAATTTGAGTGACTAGTCGGCTTGGATGGAACTGCAGTCGATGTCAAGATTTGATGTTTGAGTTACATGAAAGCATCAGCCACAACTGCCAATTATCAATATTGTAGCAATCAAAAACACTTGGAGTGGTATTTTTGTATGAATACCAACACCCAGCTACTAAATGCTGCCGTTTATGATCAGTTGCCAGGCTGGTAGACAACAACTACAATTCTTTGGGGTAGTCAGTGTATGTGATCCATTGATCCAGAATTTGTTTTGTGTAACTATGTCACTGCAACGCATCATTATCATTTCACAAGTTACTACTAACAACCTCCTAATTTTTTTCTAAAATACTAACAATGAAACTCTAAGTAACTACCAGTAACTACCTGAAATTAGGTTGCATATTCATCTTTTTGGAAGATCAGACTAATGTCTTAAAGATTATGTGGAAATAAATCAATTAAAAAAAGGACTGGTTAGTTAGTACAGTAACAGGACTGTTTTTCAACCTATAGTTACGTTAGTGTACGGTTCAACATGCTTAGTTCGGATAACAGACAGGGACAGGTATTTCTACAGTTAACGAACATATCCAAGATGCAGTGTATATTTACATATGATATGCTGGAAATGCTTTCACCAAACATTAATACTGTGGTATGCCTTTTTCGTTATCTGTCGACCTTTCCAAAACGCACATTATGAAATTGTAAAGTAGGTAATGAAAATCCGACTTTAAATATAACATATCATCCTGATTGCAAATCTGGGGCCACATCTTCTTAACTGATAATGCTAATCACATAATTTCATATATTCTACGTGAAAAGGTAATGTTGCAAATCGTTGTCTAAACGTTGTGTGTTTGCTGGGACAGTAGTGTATGGTTCGAAGTGCATAGTTCAGATAACAGGCAGGGACGGGTTTTTCTACAGTTAATGAGTATATCCGAGATGCAGTGTATGTTGACGCTTGACAGCTAGTGCCAGATAGTGGCAGCAACTGGACATGTACAATATTTATTTATGGATTTGCCAAGTCATATGATGTGCTCGAAATGCTTTATCCAATCATTAATATGGCGGTATGCCTTTTTTGTTATCTGTCAACCTTTCAGAAACACACATTATGAAACTGCAAAGTAGGTAATGAAAATCTGACTTCAGGTATAACATATCATCCTGATTGCAAATCAGTTGCCATAATTTCTTAACTGATAATGCTATTACATAAATTATTATATTCTGCAATATTGAAATTCTATACCTCACCAAAAAGTGTGACGTCCCTGTTAAATGACCAATAAGGGGGATTTACGTGAGATACTTTATGTCATAAACAGATTCACTAATGATACAACACTAATGAAAATTCATTTTATTCTCCTAATGTATTATGCAAAGCCCCCTAAAGCCCATAGCCACTAGGCGACTTTACTAATGACCAGAGTTCACAAACCGTCGGTCGGTGAAAGAATCACTTCTTTTGGTCTTGAAATTCTATTATATATATAGACATAATTCTATCATATACAGTCATAAACCTTACCCTGACATAGCCATTTACAGAATTCAAATCCAAGCATCGATTACAAAATAATAATTGTATTAATACTTTTGCTGTTGCAATGGATCCTCATGTAAACGTCCACAGTACCTATTCGTTGTTGGATGTATACATGTACATATAAAAATAGTAAATCTACAAAACTAAAACTAAAGTAAGACTGATTTCTAAAACAAAACACATTATTGTCGACAACACGTTGTTCTCTTTTTTATGTGAGTACCACTCAATCATAATTATGGTGTGCATGCAACTTCGAGTCTAGTAGAGTCTTGTATAATTAGGAGGTAGTGGGTAGGTTATAGTGGTCAAAAAAGGGCATTCAAACTAAATGGATGCTTTGTTAACTATCATTGAAGACAGTCTGTTCTCAAGACTGCTTCAAAAACCGGATCCGGAGTGACTTCACTATGATGTCATCACTAATGAATAGTATCTTTTTACTTTAATCCCATCAGAATGCCCCATGTCTAGCCACGTGTTCTCATGTGAGCTTAACTTTCATGTTTCACCTTGGGGGAAAAGATCAACTTTAAAAAGTCTGAGTCAGGAAGTAATGGAACATCTCAGAATCGCAACTCTTATTAGCACCTTTAAGTTGGCTATATACCTACAGAATAAAGATTTGAATCCTTCTTTTCTCTATTACATGTCATTATTTGTCGTTATTACTCCGCAATCAAATTATCTATAACAGATGATTGACAATAAATGGTATGTCCTGCTCTATCTTTTATCTTAGCACTAATAGCTATGAAATGAGATGGTAAGATGAGTAAGTATAAAAACGTTATTACACTATAGGGCACTTGCTTGCAGCACCATAAGAAAATGCAAGCAAACTGCCGCAAACCTGCTTGTGCAGAGTGGCGCGAGGTGGAATATATGTACTTGCAGCACTTGCTTGTGGCACTTGCTTGTGGCACTTGTCATTTTACATTGATTTTCTAGGAATTGCTTGCGGCACCAGATAACATGTTGTTATGAAAACCGCAAATTGCTTGTGGCACCCACAAACAGCAACAGCAAATGTGACCTACCGCATAGTGGAATATGGCCTTAACTGTTTGTCCTAACTTCTTCATGATCACTAACTCATTCTTTTTTTCCTGCCCAAAGTTTTGCCATTTCGTTTTCATTAGAATCAGATGAGTCCTCTGATACAAATTCCTCTATGCTTTATGCGTTGCATGTACAGTATGGTTTTATACACTATCACGTATCTGATGGCTTAGACTGTATGGTATTATCCATGCCTATTCTACAAAGTGGTGGAGTATTCCAATCTTATCTTAGCCAGACTATCTAATGCAAATAGTCGACTCAGCACTTTGTTATGATATAAAGTTTCTCTTTCTTGATCAAGATTCAATTTGATCAAGCATTTTTAATGAGGGTGAATGGCGTAGATTACATGTTATTTGCATATTATGCTATTGATCCAATATAAAGGGTGCATGAAATATATGAATAGAAGATATGATATATTTCAGGACTGTGCCAAAGATAGCTAGCTAATCAGACGCCCATTCAAAAACTGTGATGCTTTAATATGATGTGTATAAATGCTCGGTGAATGTACTATTATTAGTAACCTGTCATATAGGAGAAGCTGAATAACAAGTAATAGATTTCTGTACTTGGCATAAATCAAAATAGTTTTCAGTGCAATAAAAGAAAAGAAAATGAATCAACATAGTTTTGTCTTCTTTTGAATAATTCACTAGAAATCTAGTAAAACGTTTGTACTAAATCACTGGTTCGAAAAACATGGGCCATTTGATTATGCAACTTATTGGTTAAGATGCATCCCCCTACACTGCTCAAGTGCAGGATGACGACAATCTTTCACGGCCAGCCTTTCATCGTATTGGGGTCTAATGATGCTGACCCTGAGGTAATACATGAGCCTAATCTCTGTAGGAGATAATGGATTGCCACTGGAGGCATGTTTCAACACAGCGACTAAGGAACTTGCTGGCCATTCACCCTACCACGGATAGATGGTTACAGTATGTTAAGGACCTGCAGGCTAATGTGTGCTGATTTTGTCGACAAAAGCCTTTAAAAACTATAGAAAATAAGCAAATAATTGCTCTGTATCCATCTATAATGATTGAATTTTCAAACCACTCAGGAAATATAAATGGACATGGGTACTGATTAAAGAAATAATGATGGTTAGTTTTGCTCAATGTTAATCTCCAAATAATGACAATTCATGAACATTTTTATGCTAAAACTTTGAGTTTTGTTGACAAATTAACCAGCATGCATCCTGTTCTAGGCTAATCTATTCCATTCCATTCACGTTGGGGTTGGTGACCAACAATTCATGAATCTCCCTGATATTGTGTATAATTCTCATGATTCCGAAAATTTGTAATGGTTGATCCAATTTGTGAATAATCGCTTGATATGTCTATTGTTTAGAGTTTCTTCCAATTTTGTATATGACTTCACATGATTTTTTGAATGTTTTATTCCTGGAGACTGTATTTCACTCTCAAGCTTCATGTTACAAGGATATTATATCTTTTTCTAAACACCTGATTCTAATATTCTAATACTAATAGGCTCAATACTAGTTGGCAACCAACAAGCCGACCAGCTGACTAGTTACCAGCATTTAGTCAGCATGTGGAAACCAACCTTAAAGCCCCATAACCACTAGGCTGAATTGGCGAATGAATCAGCCATTTGATACCAACAGAATTGCCTACTTATGCACTGATTCAAATCACCAATTAGTATGCAATATTGAAAATAATGTGTCTCATATGAATCAGTGTTAAAATCAGTTGATTCTTCTGTTGAAATCGGCCAATTAGTCAAAATCGCCGAGTGGGTATGGGACTCAAGCCCTATACCAACAAGGTGATTTTACCATCGCTCACAACAGGCGACTGGGTGATCATGAAACGTTATTATCGTCGCTGGGCAAATGAGATCGCTGAGTGATGCGCTGTGGGTATGGTGCGGATTCTGGGCGATGGGTGATGGGCAACGGGATCGGTGGCAAAATCGCTGGTAAAGTCACCAGTAAAATATCAAAATTGCCTGATATTACCGTCACCAGGCAACTCCGATGCCGATTCTGATTCTGGTCGCCCATCGCCCAGCAATGGTAAAATCACTTAGTGGGTAAGGGGCTTTAAGCGTTCATTTGTAACTACCTCGTCCCAGCTGATAGATACATCAGTCTTGGTGCTGACTCTATTGCCTAACCACACGTGACCCGAGCACCAGATCTGGTTTCCGGCAACCTTGTCGGAATTGCCTGAGAACTGGCTGAAAACCAGCAGCACCCATAGATATTTATTGCTTCATTATAAGCAATGGGACATGAAAGGGAGCCCCAGTTGGTAGGGTAGCACCGGCATGGGACTGGGGGCAGCGGACCAATGCAAGTAATGGTGACTTTCTGGTGGGGAAAATAGGCAAAGTAATTGGCTTTGTAACATTGAAAGAATGGAAGAAATTAAACTATTTCAGGCAATTGGTCCCATCAGGCTACCTGAAGTAATGGTAGTGTTATTTTGAGTTTTTGTTTGTTTTAAACACGAAGTTTGAATTCGCTTCATGGTATCTGATTCATTTGGATTTAAAACCAGCCTTACAGACACCAAATGGTCATATTTCGTAATAAGAGTATCATTTAAGGAAACCTATTGATAAATGTATTTGGCAGAGGTAAAATCCTGAATACCCCTTTTTCGAATTGGACATTGCTCATTATTGTTGGACCAAATTACAAGTTCAGGGTCAATTATATTTGGTAATGATGTCTGATTTACCTTAATAAGCCATTCCCAAATTTAATGACCCAATGATACAAAATACCTCATTTTCTGCAATTAGGGAATTCTTAAAGTTAACGTCTGCGACTTTCAAGAATGTGCAGCCGATAGTAATAGCATTATTGACCTTTTTCAGATATTTCTGAAATATAACTGTGTAGTATTTGTTAATTAACTCATTTCCCTAGTTGTTTGCCATGTAAAACGATGGCAAATCAAGAAGAGAGGAAATTATGACCGAAAACAAAGGTTTGTTATTTGCATTATTTCCTGGTACATAAAGAGTAGTTTGAAAATCGGTTTGTGCAATTTCTCTGCAATAAGATTATGGATGAAAGTGACTCAAGTTTGTGCAAATTTAAAAGAAAATGCAACCTTCTACTAAATTTCTGATTGTGCTCTTCTTAGAAATGCCAATTGTCAAATTAGAAGATAACTAATGACACTATATGTATTTGTTTCGTCATTTCACTTGGTCTTATCATCATTTCAGCCAAATTAAAAGAAATAAACACCTATATGTTGCATTTGATTTCACGGAGAGCTTGCCAATGCATAAGAAATAGCCATCAGATATGACCACAGTCATTATTGTCCAGCATATCAACATTATGGATTTGTTTCATTAATAATCCCTTGACCTATCACATAATACAACTATAAAACAAATCAATGTATCTCCACAGGGACATTGCTGATGGGATGGGTCCAGCTGTTGAATTGTGGCTGTTCTACCGGGCCGATTTTTATTTTGTAAACAGTTCTAAAAACAGATATTTGGATCTAAACATCAGTCTAGAAAAATCATTAGAAGTGAGTGAAATTTGATGCTAGATTATTGCGCAACAGTACTGCAAACCATTATTCTCTGTTTTATTTCCCATTATAGGACGGGACAGTGGCCAATAGACACAGTGGCCCAATGCACAATGACTAATTATCTATATGACAGCTTTAAAATAATACTCACCACAGGTACAGATTAGCAACAATTTCGAAGAAATGTTTCTGTTTTTTCTTAAATAGGAATAACTACCATTCTAATGGATCAATTTGAAATTATGTAAACAGTTAAGAGCTGACTAAATGATACACCTATTGCTTAACTGAGTATGATGTGTTTCTCAATTGTCACTATAAAACATCTTTTTGTTTATATCTATAGCTTATTGTATGTTACCAATACCTACATAGGAGAGCATTACTTGTAACAATGTGATTAAATAAAAAAGAATCTCTACATGATGTGACTCTGGCTCAAAACAGCATTGTAAATGATTTTAAGGATGTCAAAAATGGCCAAACAGAATCTTTTAAATCAATGATCACATTCACTCTGATCATTTGTTCATTCTTACAATCAGTATTGTGCAAAGGGCTACTAGACCCTTAGCTGCTTTTCATCTATAACTCAGAGGGTGCCCCACCGATGGTAGAGTCTCTCGTGTACCATTATCTGAAATCCACAGCTTTGTCTTGTATTTCCCCCGTGTGCTGAAGTGGACATAAAACGGACCCTCGTCACTTTCGTGGAGGTTTTCCCAATTTCAGATTGTAATAAAATATCTAATAACCCTAGGGACAGTGTACTTTCTCACACTTCTGGGACTACTTCCCCTATTGCTTTTCATTTGATTATTCAAGCTGTGCTCTTGCCTACAGTTTCCTCTTTGCCCCTTCCTTCTACCAATGTTGCTCAAAGTTCAAGATCAACTTATCTAATTTTGTGTGTACATTGTGGCTACACTGCTGTGAAAAGTGTACACCAAAAGATCAGCTGTTAACAGCAAATGTCAAAAGATAAAGGGGGTCGAGGTGGCCACAACGTTGAGGTGTTGGTACCACTCGTTGGCATTGGCCCTGCATGGGTTTGAGTCCCGTGCAGCATGGATAAAGGACATTTGGATGACCCCTGCACAGAATTGTGCCCAAATGGTCCACAGGACTGCTGTGGAAAAACATTTGATAAAGTGAACTCAGCCCGTATAAAAATCTAATTAAAAGAAAAAAAGGCTAGGTGCATAATCATTAGAACATTGTGCAGTTATGCTGTCGGTTCCATGGTGTTCTACAAACGTTTGAATAATCAAAAGGCAATCAGACAAGAGCCAGGGAAAAATGACCACAGCATGACCAAAACCGAATTCAAACATGCAAAGTATGCACTCAGGGGGACTGGTGCACATAATTAGGCCAAAAAAAGTACTTGTGTTCAGGTAACATAGGTCGAAAAAATATGGTAGGTAGGTCGATTTTTTACAATGTTTTTTGTTACTTAACAAAGAGACCCAGGCAGTGTTGGAAATAGATTCCAAATACCCTCCAAAACATTTTTAGCATCTGAAATACATGCCTGGAGCATCTATGTGTCGTTTTATGGTTTCCCATACTATTTTAGGTCAATTCTGTTGGATTTTGAAAAAGATATATTAAAAATTCCCTCAAAAGAATGTAGGGTAGGGCCAAAATTTTAGGGTAGGTAGGGTTACCTGAACACAATTTTTTTTTTTTTTTGGCCTTAATTAAAATGAACATTAAATCACAGAAGAGTCAGTTGAAAACTGGTAACACATAAACAATGCGCACACGGGTACATAAATGGAAACTGCGCACTTTGGGTGTATAGTACACACATACTGTTGAACCAATTACAAAAGGAGTAACAGAAAACTTTGCAATGGAGATATTGGCACTTCGACTCCGTCAGTGTTTGTCATAGGTTTCCTCATTAAATGAATCCCTACAAAGGATGAGGTCAATATGTAGGGGCCTAACACGTGACTGTACTCCTGGTACATATAGGTTATTCGATTAGAAACATCCGATACTTGGTCAAAACGTTCCTCGTCACACTTCCAGGTTTACAGATTGGATGTTTTCTCGTAATGGAACTACAACAAATATGTTTGTTGTGGTTTCATTACAATTTTGACTTTTAATGGAACCACAACAATTAAGTGCTCCGTCGCATAACCCAACCCTCGCAACAGCGAGGGTTTGGTCAATGTCTCGCTGTTATACACCAAATTCAGCATCGTTTTCCACCCATTTCTAATCATTTTTCCAAGCTAAGAACTTCAGGGATTTTAGATCCCTGACTAAATGTCTAGTTTTCAGAACTGTTTACAGAAATTTAAATCGGTACAGTAGAACAACCACAAATCAACAGCGGAATCCATCGCAACAGCGACATCCTTCTTGCAAAAGTTGGTGGACAATGCTCACAACAGCGAAGAGATTATGTGACCGACCACAGAATGAAGCTTTTCATCCTTCTTTTCTCTAATACATGCCATTATTTGTCATTTATTACTCCGCAATCAAATTCACTATAACAGATCACTCACAATCAATGGTATGTCTTTCTACAAGTTTTGTCTTAGCACTAATAGGTATGGAATGAGATGGTAAGATGAATAGTTACTTTGAGGACGTATAACTGTTTGTCCTAACTTCTTCACTAGTCTTATTCGTTCTTTTTCCCAGCCCAAAGTATTGCCATTTTGTTTTCAATAGAATCAGATGAGTCCTCTGATACAAATTCCTCTATGCTTTATGCGTTGCATGCAGAGCATGATTTTATATGCTATCATGTAGAATATATTAGTGTTTCTTATGTACGCCTTTTGCCCCACACCCCCTGGGCATCTTAACCCATACCCCTGTGCCTTTTGTCCCACACACCCTAGGTGTGGGGCAAAAGGCCCAGTTTTTTTAATGTGCTTTTATCTTAACCCTATTCAAATTAATTTTTTTTGTGTTATTTGACAAAGAGTCATTAGCTCTATGATTTTATTTCTTTTCGTTTTGGACCCTACAGTTTATAACAGAAATAGGGGAATGCTTTCTTAAGGTGGGCGTCTTGTCCCACCCTACCCTAAGCGCATTGTGTTTTTGGAAATAATTGGCTTGTTTTTAGCAATGTTTTTCCCCTTTTCTTCAAATGTCAAAGGAGGACAGAGGTTATTATCTAAAGGGGAGGGGCGTTTTTTTTTTACCAGAGTGGGAGAAAGGTCATAGGAAGTCATAGGCTATCTTTTTAGATGTATTTGGAAACTGATAGCAACCCTTAGAACTATCCATGATGGTTGTTCGCAGGTCATGATGATTCTCCGAAGATTACATGGTTTGTGCTCACAACAGAACAGAGTTTCTGACCTATGTCACCTTGTTTTTGAATTAGTGCAGTGACACCTTGGCAAGAAAACACACCTACTATTGGGTACTAAGAATTAGGTACTAAGACAGGCAGACAGGTTCAAAGGGCTGCCCATATAATTAAATGTCCACATTACTAGTTATGGTGTGTGCCAATATAGGACTTTCAGAAAAACTGACAAATCAGCAAGATCATACTCCTCACATGAAGCAGACACAATAGGATATTCTTAGAACCATAGTTTGTAGCTACATATTCCATCAGTGTTCCTACTACACAGAAAATGATTATTTCAAGAAATGAAATGGCATCTTAGCCTTAAGCCTCATACCCACTAGGCAATTTTGCCGGTGACTGGCGATGGGCAACTGCCAGAATCGCTGGTAAAATTGTTACCAATTCAGATCATCTGTTAGTATGTAATATTGAATGTTACATTCTAACAGGTGATCTGAATTGGTGACAACTATACCAGCGATTCTAACAGTTGCCCATGGCCAGTTAACGGTAAAATCGCCTAGTGGGTATGGGGCTTTATACACAAGGGGAACAGAGACAAAATTTGCTTTAATTTGTTTGAGAGTTTTCTGAGATATTGGTTGCTGAGATGTTGTCAATGGAAATTGGATTTGGAGTCCACCTTATCCACAGCCATGTAAGGCCTTGACACCAGAGTTGTCTCGAACTTTCTCTTCGTCAAGTCTTACATGACGAAGTGGAGATAATTGCCAATTACCCCCGCACCTCTGGAGGTTAAGGCATAGGATATGAGATATGCTGATCGAGCAAACCAAAAGGCCGGCTTGTACAATAATACTAACCTGGAGGCCCTATCACACTACATGACATGGCTAGAAAAATATGTTTTTAAAATAATTATTTTCTGAATTCTCACCTGATTTTCCAATTCTTTATATCACTGAATAGAGAAAAATCAGACCTTTCTAATGGTATATAGTTCATTATTATACCTTTCTAAGGTGTGAAGATTCTTAATAAAACGTGAATCACGGCCAAACCACCGCTGTCAATCCTTAATTGTGACATAACTATGATATGAAGGTGATATGACCATAGGCCTATTATTATGATAACCACATCATGTCACAATAAATCATTCTATGATATAGTCATTATTGTGTCAGCTTAATAGGATAGGTTGCAATAAGTTACAATATCAAAGTTGTACAATAATTTTGTTATCGCAGCCATGTGGTGGAGAAAATATTGTAAGCCATGACATAGGTACAGTATTTATTTGACAGATTTGAAAATGTTGGGTACGTGCAGTTGCAAATCCTTGAATTCCAACCTATATCGCATGTCTCATGTCAAAGGGGTTCGTACATCCTTTTTACCAAAACCTGGAACACATCGTAATGTTGTGCAATAATCGAAATGTGCAATTATGCTGCAATAATGCTGCAATATACACATAAAAGGTTAGATAGATTTGCGTCTCCCCATGCAATACCAGGTAAGATTATATGTGATGTGGAACTCAAGCACCCTCGTTAATCAGGTGTAGTCAGGGCTTGGATTACATGTAATGCTATGACGACAGATTACAAGTATGTTGGTGCCAGATTTAGTAGGTTTTGCATTAGAAAAAAGAAAGACAGAGGTTCTTCATGGTCATTTGTGTGTGATTAAGTAAGATAACCTTCTCTTACCTCTCAGTACATGAGATAACAACAAGTAATCCGGCAGTTCGGGGTTAATGATTAAAGAAAAGCAGGTAGGTTATGGAGTGCAGACATTTCATCGTGTAGAAGAACCCTCCAAAACTGAATTCGATTAGGACAAAAAGGCAAGATTTGTATTATTTCATTTCATGAAGATTTAATGAATTATATCAACTAGTATAATCATAAAGGTTTGACAACTACACAAATTAAAACCAAAAAGAAAATAGTTTTGAAAATTTATCAACCAAAAAAAATATTGAATTATTTTTAAGCCAAGGGTGGAACAACATCAGTCAAGCTTTCAGATAGCATGCTCTCTGTGGTAAATCCAGAAAAATATATATAGTCCCAAGGAGATGTATACAACAGTTACACGTCCTTTTAACATTACTCATCTGAAAAATGAGGCATATCTAATATGTATTTTAGGTGGAAAACACTGGCAGGTCACCTAGAGGTCAGTTCCCCAGGTCGGTTAGGTCCAGATTTACTGACCCCAGGCTCCCACGCCTGTCAGCCTCCTTTTCAAACTATTGACGCATGCGCAGTGGGTCTGATCATGTTCCCTTTCCGGTCTGACGCCGCCACATCGTTTTGGCCGTTGCGTACCTTCCCAAGGGCCATTGCTAGAGTTTTATTTTTGCAGTGAGCATATTTTTGTGTTTCTATTAAATCTGGTATATTCTTGTCAGGTTTTTTTGCTGAATACTGGATAATTTGGAATGTAATTTTTATATAGGATTACAGATTTATAGTCTTTGGTCTCTCCACTCATACAGCGTAAGGATCATAATTATGTATCTTCATTTTTAATTTACCCTAGGCTGGGACGACAAAATAAGTGTTAAAGCATTGAATTTGGATGGGTCAAGCTTGTCAGTCTTTTCTTTTACTTCCTATTGTAGAAATAATAGCGCCGGATGTCAGCTAATTAACAGTTACGGATGTCCATTTTAATTTCCATCTCACAAATCAGTCTGTTACTTAAAAGCTCCGGCAGATGGTTGACATTATAAAATCTCCTTTTTCAGATTGTGCAATGACAGTTGAACCTCAAAGAATTTTCAGCCCCACTTTCATAAGCTGGGTTCGTCTTTCAAGTTCCCTAAATATTTATCGTGAAAATATCACATTCTCTTGGATAAGGCATCGAATTTTTAATATAAGAACTACTAAATTTGCTCTATTGTAAAGGTCGGACTAAGTAAGTGAATACCATTTATATTGAGAAGTTTTTTGTGGTTAATAGCCCTATGAACTTAAAGTCCATATTCCACTATGCGGTGATTTTCTCAAATTTTCCGCAATTAACTTGCGGTTTTTGACCCCACCGCTAGTAAAACCGGGCACCGCAAGGTTCCTACTTCCTCATCATATCATTTATTTCATTTGCAGTTCTTCACAAAATTGTGCATTTCTATATGTGCACTGCAGTTGCGTTTTATTCCATATAGGGTATGCGGAGGCTATCCGGAATTCCATATATGGAAAAACGCATTGCCTCCGCTTACCTTATATGGGCAAAACGGACCCGCAACGCATGTATGGAAAAGCACCTTTTACTCAAATTTAAGAATTCGATGCAACTATGTGCGACAATGTATTGGTGGGAAACAAATTGACAGAACAATTTACCCAATGACGTGGGCAAAGTTTCAAGCCAATTGAAGTTCTCTAGCTCTATTAAAGTTATCAACATAACTATGCATCGAAGATCCCACTTACAATAGGAAGTATTTTCTTCTCTTCCATAAAAAGGTTAAGAGAATTGTAAAAGATATTACCCCGAAATTGCATAAGAGAAATACATTGACTGGACGACTCTCACGGCAAAGTGCATTAGAGATAGTGGAAGGTCACTTTGACAAGACCTTTCCATGATTTTAAAGGTCATTGCTTTTTGTCAAGGTATTTTAAGGTGACCTTACTATTACTTTTGATAAACCTTACATGGACATTATTCACTCCATTTACAAAACCCAAAGGTCGATAAAGGTCGTTTTCCACACCTTGACGTACACATTGGCCCACACATGTATACATATAACCTAGCTCAGAATAGGCTGATACTAACTAAGTGAGAGGTGGGAGGTACTTGGAATCGAACTGCCCAAGGGCATCACAGTAAGCCGGCTTTGATTATAAATGGTAAGCTCCCCCGTAGGAGATTTGGTCTAAAATATTAGGTACTATCCCCAGACGCAAGTCTTTGGATTTACATATAAAACAACTTCAACGTCTGTGGAACGAGAGGGACTATTTAAAACACATGATAGGATATGGTTAATGGTCAGCGTGGTCGTGGACAAGTTAGAAAACTAACTGTCACTTCAGAGACGCAAATTCAGCAATATTTTCTTTATATTGAATATTTCTAAAAATTTAATATTCGTTGTATATTATATGGAACTTGGAAGGTCAGCTCGCAATCACGTGCACTGGAAGATGCATAGATATATAGATGAATCAAAGTAATACAAAAATCTAATAGTTTGGACTAAGACATATTGTTCTGTGAACAATTACAGTATAAATCAAAGAATAATGTTGAAGAAACACCAAACTTGACAACAGTGTTGAATGACAGCGTTGGACATTTATTCAATAGACCCAGTATCCAGAACCAGATCCAGATCCAGTATAATTACTGGTATTACAGTATAAATAAGATTAAGAAGGATGCCCCTATCTAGAGAAATTATATAGTATCAATGACGTCACAAAATCTTATTTCCAAACACTGCCATAGGTAATTATAAGGCCTTAAAATTATGTCATTCAAATCTAAAACTTTGCGGTTTCTGTAACCTTCTTGGGGCTAGAAGTTAAACTTAAAACCTATTTTGAAACTCAGTAATAGACTGAGTTGTTGACCAAACTGTCAGTAACGCCCTTAAGGGACTTTAAACAGTGACCCCCTCCAAAGATGTGAATCTGCCTTCATGCCTTGGCTTCCACCAGGTGTGTAATGGGTCCAGGTAATGACAGCTCAGTGGTCCAGGCCAATTTGCACCTGAGAGGGTTGTGGCCGGGAGCCTCTAGCCCCATACCCACTAGGACACTTTTACACAGTCGGCCGATGAATCGCCAGTAAAATCGGCCGATTCTGCCCCTAGAATCGTCCGATTTTAGTGGAGATTCACATCAAACCTGCACATTCCAATATACCATAATTACAGGCGACCTTAAGAATTGGCCAATTCTCCCAGTTGCCCGTCGCCCGTTGCCAGTAAAATCGCCTAGTGGGTATGGGGCTTCTCGTTTAGGACATAATCACCTGGCTGAGACCTCAGACTGGATGCTGGCTAGTTCATTCGCTGAGCTGTCTAGGTGATAAGGCTAGGAGACCTTTCCAGTAATGATAAGGCTAGGAGACCTTTTGGGTAATTTTCCTGTCCGAAGTTTATAACTTAAACTCTTAACTAGTTAAGTTAACTCTTAAGCTGATTCCCCATAGGAGGTGAAGCTAGACATATAAGAGTTCTGGAAACAACACATGGTGTTATTTCAACTATTCCTTATTAAACAGTTTGGATCTACTTTAAAGCAACGGTCAGAGTTGTCATGTAGTACAATATGGTTTAATGATGGCATCACCAATCACAACGGTGTAGAAATATGTTACCTATTAAAGCCACTCCGAACTTCTTGTTACTGGTATATTGGTCTCTCCTTCAGGCAGGGACTGACAAGGTACTCAAATGTATCATACAAACTCAAATGTAACGTTGTAATGAGGTTATAAATATGGAATTTATTGTAATATTATATTATAAAGTGGCACAAAACGCTTTGCTGATGGTCTCGCTAAATCCTGCAAGGACAGTGAGAGTAGATTTTGCATGGATAGTCACATGATCTAGTATTGACCAATAAGAAGCCTGTATCCCTGTTGATTCACCTATAAAAGGGTGACATTCAGCTTGATAGAATCAGTGTCCAACTTGACACTCACGTGTTAACACCTTCTTGTTGGTTGTCTTGCTTGGAGAATAAACATGATGGGAACTATAACCACTAAAGGATGAACTGGTCAAGAATTGGGTCCTGGAGCAGTGATGACATGATATCCAGACACAAATATTATAGTTGCCCGAACAGCTCAACAATCCCTCAACTCAACTAGTTACCTGAAAGTGTCTAACCCAGACTGGGATGTAGGGGCAGATCCAGGGGGGTCTTGGGGGTCCTGACCGCCCCCCCCCCCCCCCCCCCCCACTTTGGTGAGGACTTAAACTTGCCAAAGAGAAAAAATGTTGCGCACACGCACGCGAATGCAGATGGTTTCTGTACATATCCTATATGTTGACCCCCCCCCCCACCTTCTCCAAAATCATGTATCCGCCCCTGAGACTCAACATGCTTCTTATATAACCTAGGCATTTACAATCCGTTTTCACTTATCCACAATCTGATGCAGAGTATGTAGTTCCACAACCATAGCGTGAATGGACCTCAAATATCATTTTTTCTTGATTATTCTCAACCTTTCCCTCAGGAAACTTGGGAAGTCGCCAAGAAATTCAATGTTGAAGTATCTGATGACAGTGCTCCCTGACACTTGTTCTTATGGGACCCTGGATGGAGGTGCCGATGTCCCGTGTCATATTTAAGAAATGCCCCTGTTTTCTGTCACTAATTTTGAACCTCTCGTCTCTCAGTTAAGGAGGCCTCTATCACCTTGTCGATGTTAAAAAATGCCTATGTCACTCTGTCAAATATAGGCCAATTCCTTTACTTTAGGCTAGGAGCTTGGGATAAAGACAAATTGTACCAGATGACTGCTCATTAAATCATCCGACCACGATCAGTCTAATTGCCATGCCCCATTTGCCAATATCACGTTCCATTAATTTGGAATAGGGCTTTAAAACCGAAAACGTGAAGATTACGAGGTGCTTCAACCAATTTGTGTTCATTGAAATAAAAAGACCAATAATTTTAGATCTGGCATTGAACTCTATGACGCATGTCTCTCTTCATACACTTTGTGTCTTCTTCACCTACACATCTGGGACATTGTTTATTCTTAAATTGTTGAATCTATGTAATAAGGAGGATTTGATAAATAGTGCTCTATTATTTATTGCTCAAACATAATTACTTTTTTTTTCTACTTCATACATTCGGCCTATAGATTGTATAGTTCATAGTTATTTCCATTAACCTATTAATCACCTATCAATAGGTTGAATAATTTCCTCTGACCTATTAATTTCCACCAGTAAATGTAATAACAAGAGTAAAAGAGCCAAGGTCAATTTAAGTATAACCAATGCCAAGCTTAAGGTACTTAATATAATATGTAGAGTAAGTCCCTGAGACACTCTTGTCTTCGCAACAATGCAGATAATGATAGATTCAAGAGATACTAAATGTGTTAATCCCAGCTTTGGCATTGTTACCCACCTGTACTGCCTCCGCTCCTTTACCACTAATGATGATTATCACTGCCGGCAGTAGCTTGTTAGCATTATCTCATAGTTATCACACAGTCCATTAAACCTATGAGGAGAGGTCAGTAGCCAGAATGACTTAAGTTGGCTGAATGCGCCACCTGTTTATATAATAAAACCATTGAGAGCTCGAGGGCAGGCAATTCACACCAAACAAAAGATGTAGTATTGTATGGACTGTGTTGATGTAATCCAAGCTATGATGTCCAAATTTGCACCATCCCTGAGGAGACGTGGTATTGCATAAACTGGATACATTTTACAGTAATACAGGGTGCACTTCTTGGGTATTTCACTACTGTATTTTACTAGAAGAGTTGGTATGTATGTACGTTTTATCTATAGACAACCAAAATGTTGCTATGTAGATATGCGCCACATTAATTTCTTTAATTGGACGCTTTTATTATTAGCCGCAATCGTTGGCATATTGTTCTTCCTTGTAGGTGTTATGATGCATGAGTATGATTTATTATACACAAAACAACTACAGCAGATAATACATGCAGTGCACAATGTTAATCATTTTAGGAGAAAACAATAATGCTAGTGTTGGTTATGAATATGTACTAACTGGTCACACAATAGGCATTACCTTCTAGTGCTGTCAGCTTCTGCACATTATTGCCATTCAAACATTTCAGGTTCAACCAGATCAAACGGATTTGTAGTTAGAAACTTATCTGTGATAGGGAATGGATCTGTAGTAGGACATGGATTCCTAGTAGGAAGTGAATCTTTGATAGGAAACAAATCTTTGATATAGGAAACGGATCTTTGACAGGAAAAGGATATTTGATAGGAAACGGATTTGCAGTAGGAAACGGATCCGTAGAAGGAAACTATTAACAGACGGTCTTGTTCTTACTGTCTTTTCAAGCATTCAGCCTCAAATGTTGCAGTCTCTATGACATATTCAGGGCTTAACATTAAGGCTTTTAGTTTCGCTGCTCGTCAGTCAGGTGTGTGTGAAATTTTGCCTGCCCCACCTTTAAATTTACCTGCCTCAACGTAACTGTATTATCATTCTGTGGCAAAAATTTCGCTGCCCTTTGGGCAGATGAATGTCAACATTTACCTGCCCAACCTCAAGTTTTACCTGCCCCAGGCAGGCGGGCAATGCTTAATGTCGAACCCTGATTCATACTGAGGATATTGGTAGAAATGATACACACTGTACCCTCATCTGTTTCCTGATTCGTATGCCAACTCCTCACAATTGCAAAAAGTGAAGGCTAGTATTTCACAGTAATAGCTCATACATACGACTGTTAAGGCACAGTGAAAACGGACAACGGAGCAGTATATATAAATAAACGAGCTGCTAAATTGCTTTCTGAATACCCATAGTCTCTGGGCCTCAGAGCTGTTGTTTTTTGTTTGAATTTCAGATGCGTTTCCCCTTCAGGAAATCACTTGCAAATAGCCATAATGCCAATTTCAAGCTAATCTAGGACACATAGCATGCACAGGCCTTCAGCAAAAATATAGTACAGCAAACATGTACACAAACACATTTCATTAGCAGTCCAAAATACATATAATTAAACTCTACTGTGACACTTTATGGACAGCATGTTAACACTTTAATAAAACTGTCCTTCCCAAGAGCCCTTACCTTGCCAACCAGCTCCTGAAGCATTGGCATTTGCCTGTGGTAAAACCCACTAATATAGGCAATATACCACATGTCTAAACAGCGAGGAGACGTGTGGAAAACACGCTAGCTTGTCATTGCCCCCTCCCAGTGGAGTTACAGGGTCATCAGGAGCAACTGACCAGTGGTCAGCCACTCCAGGGGGGGTGGGGGTCAAGGAGGGAGTCATGGGCCTTGGTCAGCATATATGGTCACGTGCACGTTGGGAAAAAGTGCGCAGGAAGTTCAGACTTTCTGGGAGAACTGTTCTAGTCGTAAAGTCGATGTTATATAAGACTAATGTGTGTGTGTGTGCGTGAGGTGGGGTGGGGTGGGGTGGGGTGTGTGTGTGTGTGTGTGTGTGTGTGTGTGTGTGTGTGTGTGTGTGTGTGTGTGTGTGTACGCACGCCTGTGCAAATATGAATGTATATGAAAATGTGCATACACATATAAAGGATTGTATTAAAGCCTTCCTACAGTGTGTCAACTGCTGGGGTTGAACAAAAATCACTATAACGCGGGGCAAACAGCTTTATGTAAAACCAAACAAACAAATACTAAACAAATAAAGGGGAATTTTTTTTCTGTTTGATTAGATACTGCTCAGACATCCATACCTTTAAGAATAAATCTATTGCATGATTTAAATGGTTTGTGAGACAATGAAAAAGCTGTGTTCACTGCAATTCAGGGACGGATGATATGAGCGCTGCTGCCAGACTTTACCATGACATTAATGCCTGTTAATTTTTTTAGATCTTTTATTTAGCCTGGCATTATGTCAGTTTACACTGGTTTTCAGAAAAATATCGAAATGGGAAATTTCCTTATTCAAGGTTTTTCAAAAGTTTTCAAACAAAATAACAATGATCCATTTCATTTAAGGTTACTCTATTCGGTATTAAACTTCTTAACATTTGTAATAATATTTCACAACAAACTTGACTTTTCATATAAAGTGGTTTGTTTATGATTGCGACCAATTATTTCCTATCAGAGAATTGCATTTACAATGGGCCAGAACTACAAGATCAATTTGTTGGCCCCTAGTATGTACTTGAAGCATTGCAAGGACATTCTGTAATTGTATCATCAATCGTTGTCTTGTTGTAAACATTTGCAGAGTGTCATTGCACTAATTAAATGGCAACATCTGTATTGTTACAATTCCCTAATAAAACTTTGTTTTAATTGATGTTGTTAGCATTTACATCGACTTGATTGTCTGTTAGGTCACATTGGCAAATAACATTTGCTTTGTAAGGCCGTATTATACTTTGCGTTTTTCAAAGGCGTTTTTGTCGATGTGAATAGCAAATGCGAATCTTATTGCCCAATGCGAAGTATAATATATGAAAAAAGCATACCAACGTGTATCAACACGTACAAACGCGTGCCAAAGCTTACCAATGCATGTCAAAACACGTATTATAATATACTTTGCATTGGGTCCGACGCGAAGTGTTTGCATTTGGCAAAACCAGCAAACGCGGATCCGACGCATAGTATAATTAGGGCTTTAGGGAAAAGATCTTAAATGGCACAAAACAAAACTCTACATCCTTGACTCTGTGTAGTGACATCTTAAAAATAAAACAGACCTATCGTTTTGTATTAAGAATTGGGTACAAGTAAGGCAGACAGGTTCGTAGAGTTATATAATCAAATTTTATACTCGTATCACTAGTACTTGCCAATATAGGACTGTAGGAAAGAGTGGCATTTGAGTGAAATCATAAGACTTTACTTTTGACTTTGATGGACGTAAAAATATCATAGCTACACTTAGATAAGTAACCTCAGCCATCACCCATGGACTGTTCAGGACATAATCGATGATGGTGCCCTCAATGAAAGTATATGCATGCACACTGTTACAAAGAATGCAGTGGTCCATCTCTTTCATGATTCTGGCATAAAAACACTTTTAATGATGTCACAAATTAGGTAGAAGCGTTGCAACAGTTTGCACAGAATTTCATAGGGGTTACCACCAATGATGGCAAAACATCACGAACTGGCAATCTTTGCTTGACAAGCTAAGACTATCGTAGGTAGGTTGGTTGGTTGGTTATTGGGGTTTAACACCATAGCAACATCTAAGGACATATCACAGCGAGAACAGAGTTTGACAATTCTGTCTGGGATGATCGTATTTATGGAATGATCGAATCTATGGGCAGATAGAGACCATACCCCTACACATTTACCGAGGCAGGTGTTCTTTAATGTGCCTGGTCCCATAGACAGGGCCATACACACAACAGCCGGTGGTCTACCAGAGACCTTTGATAACCCAGTTGTTGTCACTGGGAGACATGTAGAGGGGTAGAGTAGCCAGCTCACCCCAGCCCAGGATTGAACCCGGGCCGCCCGCACAACAGGCAGACACTCTAACCACTTCACCACCCATACACCTCTGTAGTTAGTAGGAGATGTCCTAATCTGGAGTCTGGAATGCTATGAGGCCATGGGGGACACCTCTTCCGTCCTAACCATCTGTTCCCCCATCTCAATCCCCCAATCTATAGGTTCTGCAATAACTGTCTTGTTTTAAAGTAGGTTTGCTTTTTTTTCGATCTGGAGATTGAAGTCTCAGCCTAGTGACAAGGCAAAAAAGTCAGTACGATATTGATATTATTAACATAAAAATAATTATGTGTCTATATGTTTTATGACATAAATAGTTGATAAAGGAGTTATGCATATTCCATTCGCTTTACAGTGGAGACTTGGTTTTGCCACAAGCTATGATTATAATTGAATAGTGCACCAGATTTTCTACTGAATCTTTTTTTTTTTATTCAAAATCCAATTCCTGCATACAAGTTCTTCCATCGGATTACCAACATCAAACAATTATTGACATAAATATATACATAAATATGTTATCTTATATTTTTGTCAGAATTTGATAATAACATATTGTCAGTTATACATATAGTACATCATTTTCCATTTTAATTTATGGAATTCCAGAGTAAATATTCAATGCCAAATGCCTCTAGTCATAGGCGCCACATGTAATGATCCCCAGGTTTCTTTTCTTATCAAAACTTGCCAAGCATTGCATCAGTGCAGATTGTTCATTGACATACTGTCACTGAAAAATGAGTGGCAAAAATTTTTAGAATCCACAAAGCAAGCATAATTCTCAGAATGCCTGCTTTGTGGATTGTAAAATTGACCATGGCTCAGCATGGGACCGTTTCCATATGTCTCAAACAAATGATTATGAAATCCATATTCCGGTTCACAACCATAAACAAGTAAAATGCATGTGTAACTGGATGTTATGTTCCAGAACTATTTAATTCTTGCTAATGGAAATGATGTTCTATCATGGGCCGGCTGACAGGATGTGTCCTACGATGAGATTTATAATTATTGATGTCTGTCAAGGAAGGAATACTGGAAATATCAAATCTGTTGCCAGGGTAAATAGCTTTTTTAAACAAAGGGAGGATTAGTTGTTTCTATTATTGAGACAATTCTGTTGAAATCTATGTATTTATAACTATGAACAAGTTATGAGTTGGAAGAAATCAGGCATGCACAAAAAGTAAATGAGTTATAAAAACAAAGTTAATGTAAAAGCATATTTTTCCTAAGACATACATTTGTCAAATGCATTCTATTTGCCACATACTCTACTGCAACAAACTCTGCACTATAGCTGCACCACCCCGAGTGCCCTGAAAAACACCAAAGAAACCAACGGACTATTTTTAAGCCACATAATATAATGATCTCATCAAGCTGGTTTCGCCTTTTCTATCTACATAGCAGAGCCTACCTTCCTAGACTCATTTTTCGGTGCGGAAGTAGATCTTATTGCAGAATGACACCATGCCAGCTGTGGGTGTGAGTTGTTTTGCTGAGCTATGCTAATACAGACAGGACAGGCCTGCAAACATCCCCACATTACCATACACCTTTGTCAACCCACCCAGCACCAACCTGATCACAGAGACCGTGTTCGTGCATTTGAGCAAATACAACAAAATGGGTTTCCATCTCTGAACCTGTTGTAGTCATTTTCCTAGGACTAGAAGGTGCTTGAAATTGTCCCTGGTTCATATTGGTCTGCCTTCAAAGGTTCCAGATGTGCAATGTTTGTGAGGGTTGGCTATGGCAGTTTACATTTAAATGTATTGAAAAATCCCATGGCAGTAGTATAGAAGTACGAATATGTATGTACATATACTTTTTAGAGATGCGTGTGTATTTAACTGTAAAAACCACTTACAAAAAGTATGTCTTTTTTTAGCTGTGGTTACAAACATACTGACATTATTATTTTCTATATAATATATTACCCTGGATAAAGTGAGACTGAACAAATACACTTTATGTTTTATTCGCAGTTATTGCTTCATTTGAAGGAAAACATAATAACTGATTCAGCAGAATATGTATTGGAAACTAAATTTGTTTTTCAAGGAAGGAACATATCAAGTAGTCTCTGATTGCCCAAACAACTGTCATTGGTCTGGTATCAGCAATGGTTGAAATGACCATTTCAATAAACAGACATGATAACATAGCAGTACTTGTCAATCTGGGTTCTTAGTCCTTTCCCACTCATTGTCTCCTTACAACAGAATAGGGCACCGCCACAAAAGATATAGCTACATCAGCCAAATCGCACGTTATTATCATTATCATTATAAGAAGCATATTGGCAGTTAACTATATATAAATATATATATATATATATGTGTGTGTGTGTGTGTGTGTGTGTGTGTGTGTGTGTGTGTGTGTGTTTGTGTGTGTGTGTGAAAGAGCTTTGTTCAGTCAAAGTAATGATAATTATTTTGAACAACTTGGAAATTGCTAAATAAGCTGTAATGAGGAATATTGTAGAATTGTAAATTTTACGTCTTTTGCATCATATCACAAAGATTAGGCACTAGACCTAGAGAAATATTGTGTCTGATCCTACATCGTAAAGGAACACTTGCAAACTTCTTAAGCCTCATAACCATTAGGCTCAATCGTAGTACAAATTGGCCAATTATTACCAAAAGAATTGGCTGATTTTATGCAGCTATAGATTATATTCAAATGTACATGTTTCATATGAATTGGTGTTATAAGCGGCCAGATTTTCTAGTAAAATCAGCCATTTTTAGCACCAAATCAGTAGGCTGACTTTGTCAAAATCGCCTAGTCAGCAGAAGGCTTTACTCTAGTTCCTGGACTCTCCACTAGGGGGGGGGGGGGGGGATAATCCCGCAGGTACAAGCCTCCCAAATTGGTCAGATTTTGACAAATTTAATTCAAATTGTTGCGTCTCAACCAATCAGATTGCCAGGTTCGTCGGCTTGTTAATGTGCTATTGTCTAGTGTAGCGAACAGAACAGGAATGGTGGCGCAGTGGGACTAGTGAACAAGTTTCTGATTAATTGCTTCAGACTCCTCTAATTGACATCAAACTTAAGGCAATTAAGGACCCCTGTATGAAGGGTCCTTATCACAAAGTGAAACTCGGTCTGACAATTCTCTCTCAAGTAAAAAGATCTATAAGCAATGTGGGGTGAACTGTCTTACACTGTTGAAAAAACCCGTAACTTTAACAGTTATATAATGTAAACCTCAACAGTATAATACCGTATTTTATTTTACGGTTATCTACCATAATATCATTGCAATTTACAGTATATAACTGTATTTATTACTGAAATTAGTCTCACAGTAATATACTGTATTTGGGATTTGTATACTGTATGGAAAAGAAAAATGGACTCTTTGGGATTAGAACCCACATTCTCCACATTCAAGGCAGAAGCCTAACCAACTGAGCTAACTTGGACTGCATGAGGAGTACAGTGTCATAGTCAGCACCAATGAGTAGGATCAGTGCTGCTATACAGGTGTTCTACATTAGACAGACATTAAGTCATTACTTTCATACCCCTACTTATTCAGTTAAGTAGCAAAGCTAGGCTCTGTCTACCTACAGGCCTCTATAGCTCAGTGGTAGAGTACAGGCTTCATATGTGAGAGACCCTGGGTTCAAACCTCGGCCAGTCATGTTATCAAATTACTACTATGCAGTAATGGTACTATCAGTAGTAATGGTTTGTAGCATGCCCTCTGTATTTTTGTCCATGATTAGTAAAATACTTTTTCATAATTTAGGAACTTGGAACTTTGTAATTAAATATGTTAGATTTTTAGATTGTTATAGTGTTATTAAGATAATTACTTCATTGGCCTGCTATTTTTGGTATGGCCAACTAACCAGAACACCCTAAAACATTTATAAGATGTTTTAAAACGCCTTTTCAGTACGATTAACATGTAGACTCCTTTTTAGTACAAGAACTCAGCTACAAGAACTTAGCTACAAGTACCTCCAACAATCAAACAACCCATGCAAAGCTAAACCAAGAGAAAAAGCATGTACTTGATTATTGGCTAAATTATCCTGTAGTGAGATTACAGGAAAAATAAAACTTTCAATGCTGCTAAAATTACATCCAGTGTAATCTGTATGGCATTTTATCATAGTACATATTACAGTATATCATTGTTGAACTTAAACGGTTTTGATCCATAAGAATGAAAGTCTGCCGTATGTATTACAGTAAATTACTGTTGAACTTAAACAGTTTCAATCCGTAAGAATGAAAGTCGACTGTAAATATTACGGTATATTACTGTTAAACTTAAACGGTGTTCACCTGTAAAAAATACGGTTACACAGAATTACGGTCACCCATTAAATTTACGGTAAAAGTGCGGCAACATAGTTGCCAGTACTTTACCTTAACCCCTTCAACCCTCTATTCCTGAGAACATGAGGTAGAAAATATCTGTAGACAAGAGAAAGTAAGCTTTCAAATGCTACAAACCTTTTTAAAATATTCCTTTTAGAAGCTAAGATATGGTTGTATGAAGTGCCCTACCTCTTGTATAATAGAAACACCCCAGTCCTGATTATCATATTACTTTCCATGTTACAGCAACTTGAACTTAACCATATTTAGTAAGGAAAAGAAGGCATATCTAATTATAGAAAATGATAGAAATGCAATAACTTTTGATTCGGAAGGTTATTTCTCTACCTGTTTGAAGTATTAGGTGAACAAAGATTTTTTTTACATTATCCATGACAAATGTTCTATTGACCCTTAATATTCTTTTCTCCGTAACCATGGTAACATAACGACCTTTCTTAAACGTAGAATTTCCCAGAAAAAACATTCCATTGCAAATTTCCCATAATGCCTCATTCAGGAAAATTTGGTTATTTCTGTAAATGCCATTGAATTCTTTGTAATTTTTCATATAAGTCAAGTTTTCACACAAAATTACGTAAGAAATATGTTTTTTTCCATATAATTCCTTAATTATTGCAATTGAGAGGGTGATTTTGAGGTTTTGCTATATTTGCCCTAAATTGGGCAGGAAGCCCTGTACTTAAATATCCGTTCTAAAAGAACTAATTATCTTTGTAGGATGATACAAAAAGCTGAAGATTCCTTAGAGCATCAGGAATATTTTGATATTTACCTTTTGACTGTAGGTTAAATACTTATTTTGCAATTAGAAAATAAGCATAACATTAGGTTCCAATTTATGGGTAACAGCCATGTGGTGGCCAAATATGGCCTTATGGGGTGGAAGGGGTTAAATTTGACGGGATTCTTTTAACAGGGTAGGCAATGTCTGATAATGGTGATTTGATGGAGTTTTACGTCTGCTCAGCAATTTTTCAGCTATTATCAGGACCACTCACATTTGTGTTTTACCAGTTGGCTGACCAAACCTATAGGGATGGAAACAATGGCAAAGTAAAGTAGTGTAACAGGCACTGCCCAGACTCAAACAGAGTCTCCCACAAGCCAAGCAAGGACCTTATCCATTACACCATCGTGCGCCCCTATGTCTGAATAGGGAAGATCTTTGGATGATTAATATCGAATATGAGAACCTGTCATCTGCAGAAACTGTCGAGCGACATTTAGGTAGTATTCCAGTCAAAAAGTATGTGCTGCTGATATTAAGGCAATGGAAGGTTTCTATGGTGACCCTCTAGGGGCATTTCTGCCAGGCATTCTTGTGACAAAAGTGCCATGATAATGGCACAAAAGGTAATGGAAGTGGCGAGGATGCCACCGATTTATATTGTCTTTAGATATAATCACAAGACTATTCTTAGCAATAATGTAGGTATTATGGTGGTAAAGTACATCGGTGGCAAGAGGCTAATGCTCTTTTATGCAATGGTATAGAACCTTAAGGATAGACAACCGGAGGCCAGGTATGATTCACGCTTCATGTTCTTCCTTAAGAACTAGGATATGCACCACACTGTTAAACGTTTACTGTTCTCTATCTAATGTTGTAAATAAAGATATAAAATCTGTGACATTTTCAAAAAGGGCCTACAGTTTTTTCTCACTTTTTTTTACCTTCCTTAGCGTCCTGGATAAAAACTAAAAATTCTACATGCCTATCTATACGGTCTGCTGCCGTCGGATGTAATGTTAAGAAGGGATTTGTCATCGCTGCTATCCTATTCATTACACCAAGTTCAGTCATCTAAGTTATCCTTTTAAGATTTCAAGCCATAGTAGAAGCTTTTCTTATTGGAAGTGAAAGATGTTGTATAAAAACGACTTTATAGGCAGCGTGTATTTAATGACAGCTGGCAGGTTCGTTAAGTGTCTGAAATCCAACTCTTTATGACTTAGATGGTATTGCAGAAATAGACTTAACCTGGCCTTACAATTCATTTCACTTCAGGCATGCGATCGTTATAGAAACCGGGCCTTAAATAAGTGCCAAGGCACATTCGCTATTGGCTGAACCCTCGAGAGAAATTAAAGGATCCTACAGCTGGATAAAAAAACATAAAATGTCTACAACTGGTGGTGTGTACATGTATGTACGTGCTGTTGATTTGGATAAATAAAAAAGAATTAACGATTTGCCAAGATTGGGATACATATATACATAGTACAGACGCGAGAGACGAAGGGGTGATGAAGCAATTGCCTTAGTTTTCACACACCCCTTGAGGGCTTTAGCCTTAGACATAGGTGTGTAAAACGCGGGGCAATTACAATTGCTGTGGGTGCACACGATCTGCACTAGATTTATGTTGTATTGGTATGCACTGAGATTGTTGAAAATTTAACCAATAACACAAAACGTGGGATAAGTATGCACACAAAGGAATTGCTGTCCTGTGGTGTAATACAACTATTATCATTTACCAAGAATTGAGAGGGTGGGGCAATAGTGGAGGTAAACCTGATATAAAACTATATCATTATGTCACTCTCTTCAAAACCCAAGGTAAGCCAGGTAAGAAATGTGCATGGTTTTACATGCTATATGAAAATGAAATGGTAAAAAGATGTCTTGACATAAACTTAAATCATATTTGTTATTTCTGTCTTTAATACTGATTTATGTTTTTTTGTAGGCATATTCTTATTAATATATTAATATTGAAAACGAGATACACATAATCACTCAATATTGGCAACAAGTACTTTCAGTATAATTATAGAATATGGCCTTCTATATAAGGATGTATTACTAAACTGTTAAGATTTCCATAAGCGGTAACAGACGTGTACATATCAAAAGGCTGAAATATTCCCACCTTTCGTGTGTAGGTGGATCAGAACAACTTAGCTAATTGCCATGTACCATTCTTGTTTATCTGTTCCTGATAGCGGAGCCAGTGATTCACAATGCAACAACATGCCAACGGCTCTCTTGTTATATCAGTTTTGTGCATTTAGAAACCACTCGTTAGTCTACACAATTTGCACGCTCCAATCATTAAGGCAGCTGCTACTGATATACATAGTTGAGAATGATTATAATAATTCCAAACCAATTTTCACATAATGGGTGCATCAATTGACCAATTTGCATTGTGATTCACAGCAATAATGCATGGGTTATCAAATACTTAGATTTGATTATTGCTGTATGTGTGAATTGCTAGCCTGTCACATAATAGATCTCGTTGTTGCTATAACTTGGGCCCATATCTTCGTAACTAATTAGGCTAATCAGGAAAATTCTGAGTAGCTTTTTATGATAAGAAATTCTATTTATTGGAATGCATTCATAATAATCCCACTTGAGACTGTTTTGTAATAACATCATTAATATTTGTAAAAGATAAATTTGCTGATAATGTGAACCTAATCATAATTTCCCAGGTTAGTCAAGTGAGTGACGAAAATATGGGCCTTGGTCCAACAACAAGAAGTATCCTCGTAGATTGTATAATAAAAAAGTGAAACAATTTTAATAATTGGGTAATTATCAGTATAAAAAGTATCTTAGGATGCTCAAGAGATGATTAAATTATGTAAAATATGCAAATAGCGGAATAACCGCTCAAAAATATAAGATACTCGAAAAATATAAGATATTTGAAAAGTGAGTCCAAAACTCGATATCACGAAAAGTACAAGAAAAGTTGAGATTAACACGAAACCTAAGATTCATAGGGTGAGCACAAACATTATGGTGGATCTGTCAGGTGATATGTCTTGGCCAATCAGCATTCATTGGTTACTTCTAAAAGACAGACTGTTTATCCAAATAGATCAGTGTCCTTCATGCCGCTGACTTGTGAACACCTGATCCATTCTTGTGGGCATCTTTAAGAGCATCTCCACTGTAACAACGTCCCCTACACTGACATACTGCGAGCCAAAGGCCTCTATTCCACACATCGGCGATTCAGTATTTGTTTGATTTTCTCCCATTGGGACATAGATCTTTTATATCAATTGAATGTGAAATACAGAACCTTTCTAACGATATAATATCATTTGTCAATATCTAACCTTTATTTTCCTTGCCAATTTGGTATGTGGAATATAGACTTAACTTTGATATTAGTACCGTCTAAAATTGAGGAAGGGAGTGAGCTCAATGGTTGAGCAAAGTTTTCTTAATCTGAGGGTATGGGATTTGATTCCTAGCTCAGGGTCCAAACCGGAAAAAGGGGTAAGATCAAGCATGTACATGCATATTTGACGAAGTTTTCGTAACTCTCTCAAATTTCAATTAAATTGTGAGAAATATGGATGTTTTTTTAAGCTTTTGTTGAAATTCCAAAATACATGTATTTTGATTTTCTGTTATCATTACTAATACTACTCACTGACTGAGGGAAATCTGAGAAATCGGTAACAGATATTTTAGTGGTAAAGTGCAACTTTTACTTCAAACTGGGCTGGGCTAAATGCTGGGTTAGCAATTGGAAATGACAAAGAAAGCTAAAAAAAAAACACTTTAATACCCACACACAAGAAACGTAATCCCGATCTCCTTTCTCAATTCTTTGAATGGCGACCAGACAGTATGATAATAAGTTCTAGGAAACCAACTTTTTTTCTGATTTAATGGGATTTAACCAGAATTGGTAACACAATGAATTCTTGACAGTAATGGGGTTGGAATGGGGTTTGATTGGAAAGGTGATGACAGTTTGGTATTGGTTTCTTAAATGGATTTGTTCCTATGATGTTATCTAATATGGTAACTAATTTTTAAAAGAAAATGCGCAAAAAATCAACCTTAAGGGCCGAATGAACTTTTGTAGATGGGCCATTAAGGGGTCATTAAGGTTCAATAAAGATGTATTAAAGGTAATGGAAAGGTCACCTTTACAAGCAATTTAAATGTGACCTTTAAAAGCATGAATAGCTCACTTGAAAGTGACCTTTTAAATACCATTCATGTACTTTAATGGCCCAGTTAGTAAAATTCAAAATGCTATTTTTTGCACATTGCTTTACAAAGCAAGATAAAGGGCACATCGTTGGAGATGACCGGGGGTCCTAACACCCCCCCCCCCCCCCTCAACTTCCTAGTATTCATTTATACCTAAACTCGACAAAGAAGGGGAAGCCGTTGTGTGCGAACATGCACCGTTTTAGTACTTAGCCTATATCCTGCCCTCCCCCGCCCCAATCAAGTGAATAGCATAAGGTCGTATCTCACATAGGTTAACCAATGTCAGATACGAGCATAAGGCCATATTACACTATGCGTTCCATGGGTACACAAAGGCGTTTGGTTGCATTGCCCAACCCGTTTGATGCGCGTTGGTGTCATATTAAGGGTATATTACACTACGCGTTGGGTCGCGCTACTCAACACATTGTCAAATCATATTATACTACGCATTTTGGTCCTGTTGGGGGTCACGTTGGGTCACATTGGAATGCGTTGGCTTGCAATTGGGACCCAGTTTGCATCGAGAATTTACAAAAATGTCTGTAAAATAACGCGAATCAAACGCGTAGTGTAATATGGCCTTAATGCTATTTACCCAACACCACGAAAATCCGAGATCTGTCACTGAAGATAAACCGATTAAAACAAGATATCCAAAAATGGGATAGTGTAAACCCACACCCAACACTCAGAAGTCAGTAACTCAAAGCTGCTCGGGCATATTAAGATGGCATTTCTATTACCATTAAAGTACCTTAACTGCTTAATGGCCATACTTAGTAATCTCTATTTTGGCACATTGTTTTACAAAATAAAATCATGGACGGATCAAGCCTGGAAAATATCACGCTCGTGTACACGAAAAGACACTGTATTAGGGTTTAACCTATATGCTGACCCCCCTCCTTTTTTATTTATTTTTTGTAGAAATCATAGATCTGCCACTGGAAATATTCCAATCCCAAAAATATGCTCAAAAATAGGGTAATGTGAATCAACCCCAATAACACTCAGACGTCAGTAACTCAGACCTGCTCAACCCCTTCAACACTGAGCAGCTCGCCCCCCTCAGGCCTGTCATAGTTTGTCAGTACTCGGCCTGCCGGAGTACGAACAGAATACCAACTACACCAGCACCGGCAACCAGCAGGGGCTCATCCGTCTAACGGAGGCCATATAGAGAGTCTCAGAAGTTGGCCAGATCCTATAAGAAGGATTTACTTTTTGCTCTATGAATAACATGCTTTTCTTCTATTTTCATGTGCTCAAGGGCCGGGGTTGCATGAATTTCTGACTGAGCCCATGCAGTTTCCAAGTGAAAACAGTTTCAAAATATTTGAATGTGTTGGAAGCCAAATTTCAGATTTTCTGTGATGTCTGCAAAAAGATTATTGGTAATGCGCATGTTTAATTTAACTCAGATGTGGCAGAGCCAAAGAAACTAGGTCCATTTGGACATCTGAATGCAGAGATTTGTTAATGCCATAGTCAGATGTTCTTGTTGGTTTGGGGTGTTACCAGTCACTTTGCTTTCGGTTTAGCTGGGCTCCACACATCCATGTGGTAGTGTACTAACACTTACTTATTATATTGTTCAAACGAGAGAATAGCATTCCCTGGGTCACCCCCCACTCTTGTTAATCTGTGTTCTCTTTTGTGTATAGAGGATAGAATCCTACACACCTACAGCCTTTGTTAAGGCGTGGACCACTGAAGAAGTGATTTCAAGTGTCCCAACTCTTCCACAAATCAATGAATGGCATTCATAAAAATCAGACTAACTTTGTTCATCTCATTTTCTTCCAAGTAGAGATTTGTAAAAACATCATAAAAGGAATGGATGCTTCTAAAGGTTCCTGTACGTTAATTGAGGAAACATAAAGGGATAGGTTTACTTAAATGGAAAAAAATCTTGCTAACGTCTTACAAAGGCGTGCTACCGACCTGAAAAAGGACCACAAGCAATTACAGGAGGCTTCATTCCCAAAGATCGATACTTGGAATCTTGAGGATTATCTCTAAGATTTTCTAAGATCGAAGATGTTTGAGTCCCAATCGATGAAAGGGGTCTAATGAAGGGATTCCTTCCAATCTATAGTTAAAAGCGAGATAGTTTCAACTAACTAGGTATTCATGCTGACTGAATGGGATGATCAAGCTTAACTAGATAACCTTTCTTAACCAGAGGGGGGTCATTGTTCCTGGGGTGGTGGGAAAGATCAAAATCCATAAAGGATAAGCCTAGGTTGCAAATTGGAATGAATATCGAAAACCAATATAGTTATACGTACAAATACACTTATTTAGCACCTCCATTGCAATTCATAATTCGCCTCAGATATAGACACATGGAATAATGATGACACTCGTAGAACAAAGATGCCACCAGTCTTTATTATAGGGTATCACAGGCTGAAACACCATATAAAGGGACATTATATTATAGGATAAAATGTCGACGAAATAAATAAATACATTTCCCAAACTAGCTATAGGCTTTCGCAAATGTATACTGATGTTTAATTGAATACAAAATCATCTTTTGTATAATGATGTTTACATAAGATACACTTAGGTTAGGCATATACATACATATATTTATATATCATGTTATATGTGACCCGTTTTGGCAAATCAGGTCGGAAGTCGCAACGAGTCGGATGTCGGCTGTTACTTCTCATTTTAAAGCTAAGAATCTGAATTTTCTGATGGGATAGGTCTCTAAAAATGGACCCCGTGCGACATCCGACTCAATTCGCCAAAACGGGTCACATATATGTATGTATGTATGTGCTTTAATCTCTGCTTACCTCTACTGATTCCCCTACATTTTTCACAAAATCTGCAAAAATTACCCACACTGAAAACACAAGGTCGTCAGGGATCCAGTTTAAAGTTGTCAGAGGGTTGTCATAGGTGACTTTTGGGTTGTCATAGATGACTTTTGGGTTGTTGCAAGGCTCATTTCAGACCACTGATGCTGTGTGACAACCCTTTGACAACCCTGTTACAACTTTGTGGGTGGTCAGAGGGTTGTCATTGTGAATTTTGAGGCTGGATGACAACCCAAAGGTTGTCATTTTCTCCTGACGACCTTAGGCCAAAAAGGTTGTCAGGGAAGCAAAAGTGAAAATCAGGTTGTCACAAGGTTGTCGGGGAAGAAAATTAGACTCAAAAGTTCTGCCTGACAACTCTAGGGTTGTCAGTGAGTGGTGCCAAAAATGACAGCCCTAGGTTGTCATGGCCTCTGTCTGTGACAACCCTAGTATTGTATGTGAATAGTGCCAAAAATCATACAATTCCTAATACCTAATACAACTTAGGCCCCATAATTGTAATGGGCATACATAATAATTAGTAACATTGCATAATAGGAACCCTAATAATAGCAAGCCTAAATACAATGTTAAATTTACTAACCTTACTGAAGACCCTGTGACATCCCTGAGTTGTTCCAGTAGATGAAACAACCCTGGAGATTTGTTTGACAACCCATGGCTCTGTTTTTTTGGCACCAATGACTTAAAACCCTGAGATTATCACAGATATCCACATGATCTCAATTAAAGTGGTCACAAAGTTGTCAGTATCTCATTCAAAGTTGTGAGAAGTTTTTCATAAGGTCGTTGATTTTGACACCAAGATTGTCAGAAGGTTGTCATAGGGTTGTTAATTTTGACATCAAGGTTTCCAGAAGGTTGTCATAGGGTTGTTGATTTTGGCACCACTTTTGACAACCTTGTGTTTTCAGTGCAGCTTACCCATAAAATATGGGTAAACAGGAAAACCTCATCTGCCTGAATCCTGACCCATTACTTAAACCATTACCGGCCACTCTCAACCCATTAGTAGCTTGAGCTGAATTAGAATTATATCGTCAGTCCTAACCTTGGTTCTCGTAAACCAGTCCATCCCTATAGATCTGGTCAGCAAGAAACAGCTCGTGTTGTGTTCCTGTTATTATGACATACCAATAGTTTAAGAGTTCTGGCTAGATATTATTAACATTATTTTATATGAAGTGTTGCACATTAACAGGACACATATACACCTTTCCCCTGAACCTGCGCAGTCCAAGAGTCTGCCCACTTTTGGGGCTTTTGGTAACGAGGTCACTTCACCTCATATACCTTAACTATGGGAAAGCCCTC
Source organism: Lepidonotus clava (assembly GCA_936440205.1). Lineage (NCBI taxonomy): Eukaryota > Metazoa > Annelida > Polychaeta > Phyllodocida > Polynoidae > Lepidonotus > Lepidonotus clava. The sequence continues at coordinate 17,903,589 of OW387138.1, forward strand.
AAAAAGTGTTTCAAATTTAATTCGCCAGGGGGCGCCACATTAATGAGAAAGATGTATTGTCATTACACTTTGAATGTGCCATTACAATTGCATTTTGGCGAATTAAATTTACAAGAACATAGAATAAGAAGAACTAACAGGAGGTCACAAAATATTTTCAGTTAGTTGTTTCTTGTTTTCCAGATCTATAGGTAACCAACTCAACCCGGCGTCTCCCCTTACCGCCCTGGAGGAAGTCAGGTCACGTGACCACATTAAGCCCCCCTGCCTCCTCCAGGATGGGGTCTAGGTGGAGATGGTGGTTTTTCTCCTGGGCTGCTAACAAGGTACCACTGGAGGTAACCACTGATACCCAGGTGAGGAATGGGGGCAAAAGGGTTTGGGCCATAAATGGTAGACTTTGGTGCGCATATATTGAGCATTTTGTGAGCATGACTAGCATTTTCGTGCAGTAATTTGTATGTATGTTGTCATCGCTTGTCAAAATGATTATTAAAAGAGGTTCAAATTGATACTTATTTTGTAGGGTATTATTGATACTTACATTATTTTGTAGGGTATTGAATTTCTTTAGATGTTTATTTATAGTTGTCCGACACTGCACAAACATAGACCTTTAAGACATTTAAGTTACTGTAAATGGGGTCACTGAGCTTTGCTAAAGGTAATGAAAAGGTCACCTTTACAAGACCTTTCCAAACCTTTTTCAGGTGACCTTTTAAAATTCATCAAAGATCTTGCAAAGGTATTGGAAAGGTGACATTTCCTATGCCTTCAATGAACCTAAATGGCCCCATTTACAACATTTAAGGTATTAAAGGTCAAATTTCACGCAGTGCTACTGCAATGGATTTAGTTAGATATATTTATTATTCTTTACCTTGGTTCTAAGTTTACTTTATTTAATAATCTTTGTATTTTCATGTTTCTTTCTACTTTGGGATGGAGGGTAATTGCTCAACAGCAAGTTGGTATTTTCAGGTTGTTCAGTTCCACACCGCCTCTCATTGGTACTGCCTGAGTACCAATTTACATCTTTCCCAAGAACCTGCGCACTGCAGTCCTACTGGCCAGCAGGCCAAAGTGGTGGGAGCCTATGGCATGGTCACTGTTCTGTAAATGGGCTAAGAGTGGGCAGTTCTCAACATTTTTACCTAACAAAAAAACAGTCCCAAAAGGTCGGTCATTTATTATCACCATCATAGACAAAGTATCGTCCTCGAATTCATGTAATTACCCTTGTTTCTGAAAGAAGTGAAAAACAATGTAGAATACTAAAATAAAAAGTAAAGGCCTGTATTCCCCTTTTCACGGTTCTAATTTCTGCGAAGAGGGACCTGAGCACCACCTTTAAATAGAAAGATTGATAAGAACTGTTGGGGTCATACGAGGGTGGCCGAATGATCGACAGGGGGTGGTCACGGACTTCGTTATTCATCAACCCAATACTCCATATTTCGTGTGGGCAAATGAGGATTTATACTACACAACTTCAGCTGCATTAATGGCGCGATATGATGATATTGCAGGCATATCAAATACAGGAGTGATATAATTGTTCAAAATGGTAATTAAGAGCTTCTCACATAAGTGTAAAAATGTGCAACTTCTCCGAGACGCCGTCATGATATATCAAGTTATTAAGTGTAATACGCTTACAGCTTTAATACAATGGCAGATTTCCTTTCCCAGCACATCTATACAATGCATTCCTATCCCACTGATTATACCAGTGTCATTATTGGGCCCTGACAGCTACTTCCACCTACGTCCATCTTGTGGGTTTAATATTAGTCCCGAAGTACTATAACAGTGACGTGCCTGTCTGAGTGGGCCCCAAAAACCCATTAGTTAATATAGGCGTCCAACAAATATGGCATCCACTCTTGATTACAGTTGTCCAATAAGTGTACCAAGCCATTTGTCACTATAGTTGTCCTACAAGTATCACATTCGGAAGAAAACATATACAAGCCATATACATACTATTTGCATGCGTCTGTATGCTATTAATGTATTTGTTTCTGCGGATCACAATAATTATCAATAAGTATGCATCTGCTCACTTTAAGATGGTTTGATTTTTACTAATGCCTCTTATCATCTATATTTATGTATCATTTCTCAAATTTACATGTTGCCTGCATCTTATTTTCTTGTTCAAAGTTTGTGACTACACAAGTCCACCCTAAACATAGTCTTCCTCTGATTCTGGCATCAATGTATTGTACATCTATCTACCTTTACAGCCTATCCGTATTTTTTCGACTCTGCATGCCCCTGCTACAATGTTATGTTTCCTCTACTGCGGTTTGGAGCTGTATCCTATCTACATCAATCTACATTGGATCTACCTGCAAGTCCGACTCATCCTGTATTGTACCTTGCGTTGGCTAGCATTTGCATTGGCTATAGGCCTAGGTGACAGAACAAGTGGCTTGTGTTTCAGACACCAACATGTTTGGATTTCTCAACACAAGCACAGTAAACAGTATTTGAATGTGATTGCGTTGCTTTGAAATTGCTTATGTTTCTGTCATTGAGAACAAGTACAAGAGAATACCTATTTTTCAGTCCTTTGAACTGAAGAAAAATGCATTGGTGGTAAAAAAATAATCATCTGAACTGATCATTGACTTGTGGCACCGCCCTTGCTGGCTACAAGAAACAGGTAGGGGTACTTGTCAATCTGAGTACAAAGCCCCTCCCTATAAGTGTACCAGGTATACTGCTACTGCAATGGGCCACATGTAAACAGATAGGAATGGGAGGGGGAACTTGTCAATCAGGGTACATGGCCCCTCCCCCTAGGCATGGTGCCACTAACCACTACCTGCATACAGCCAATGAGAAGGCAGGTGGCCAATTGTGTGACAGTAACAATGATTGACAGGTGCCAGCACCCCAGACCCATCAGGAGATAAGTGTTACAAATTGGGAACTAAGCCCCAGAAAAGAATGACACACACAAATCGTACTACTCATTGATAATTGGATATGACCTTATCCACTGCGACTTGATTTCCAATACCATTCCGACACCACTGTATATCAAATCTTATTACTTTACCAATAATATGTTTGATCTCTTATCTCACTCTAATTTTGTTGTTTTACCTATGGCTGTCACCTCTGAACATATGTAAAACGTCTGCATTACTTCAGAATTTACATGCATTTCTCACTATCATCTTGTTGTTTGTTCCCTATCTTTCTGGCAATCCTGTATATCACTTTTTACAATCTACCTACAAATTATGTTTCCTAGTCTCAATGTCAAAATCCAATCATGCTTTTTTCTTTGAGTCTGGCACCACTGTACCCCATATCTGAATCAATTTCACAGCCTGTACCTTGGTCTATATATTTCCAACACCACAATACAGTGTTGCCCTATAACAACACTGACACCATTGTGTATTTTGCCCTTATCCCTTTCACAGACGACCCCCGCTATCTCTGCCTTTCTATTTCCTGCCCCACGTCCCAATGGTCATACCCCTCTCATTACACCACTCCCTGACAACCAATTCCCAGTTATCTTCAACCAGCAACCTTCCTGTGGCCTTCAAATTTGCTTTGGACCAATTGAGTCTGAGTCTTCTCTGCTATTATTATGAAAATGCTATATATCATATTTATATTACTTTTACTCATAGAATTTTTAATTCTCAAAACTAATGTAGCTGTGTTGGAAACCTTATGGCTTGGGCACTGTTGTACAAATGTAATGTATCTGCATCACATACATTTTTGACTCTGCATTTCTGACTCCAATCTTGTTGTTCCATATAATAATTCTGGTGACCCTGTATGTATCTGCATCTTCTTTTACAATCTACCTATATGTTACCTTCTCTCAATATCCAAAAACAATCATGCTTTTCTCTTTGTATCTGGCACCACTGTTTCCCATATCTGGATCGGTTTCACAGCCTGTACCTTGGCCTATATATTTCCAATACAGTGTTCCCCTATAACAACACTGACACCATTGTGTATTTTCCCCTTATCCCTTTCACAGACGACCCCCGCTATCTCTGCCCTTCTATTTCCTGCCCCCACGTCCCAATGGTCATACTCCTCTCATTACACCACCCCCTGACAACCAATTCCCAGTTATCTTCAACCAGCAACCTTCCTGTGGCCTTCAAATTTGCTTTGGACCAGTTGAGTCCGAGTCAGTCGGGCCAGCAGCCCGTAACGCGGTCATTTCTAGTCGCCCGACGGGGCGAGTCATTTCGAGCCCATCTCCAGACGGCCCAATAAACCAGTCAGAGTGGTGGTAGACTCCACCCTGGAGGACAACAACTGACAGCTGCCTGCCTTTGAAGCCTGACCTCCATGGTGGCTCCACACCCCCTGGGCTCCTTTGCCCCATCACCGTGGCCTGATACAAAGTCCCATTTAATGCTACTACCTACGAGCAGGGCGTGAGGAGGAGGCAAAGCGAGCAGCTCACATCGACTCGCTGAGCTGCTCCATACACTGGGAATGGTTTGTGGTGAGAAGGGAAGGAGTTAGTCAGAAAGGAGTCACTTTTTTTCCCTTTGAAGAAGTGAAGGGGGAAAGTTTGCGCAACTCTCCTATCGTTCTTCATGCTTAGGTGGCTGGAGGAGTTAAGGGTGGGGCTTAGTTCCTCACCAGCAAGCAGTGTAAGAGTACAATGAATAATGGTAGTTCATAGAAGAGTTTGTCAAATTAATATAAGGAAGTGATTATACCAGTAAAAGTATGTTTATTCAAAATAATCACATTCACTGATTTTTTTTCAGACTTTATTTGTTTCTCGTTATGGATCATAGAAAAAACTCGTGATTTGAAAGGGATGACCGGTAAAACTTTTCTTAGCTTCATACTATCATATTTAGAGTAGAAATAATGGTCAGTAATTGTATAATCCAGTTTTAATGAAGCCGTTAGGAGCGTTCCTGGCACATTTGCTGATTCAGACAGGCAGCTACAACAGGTTCGTTTGCGTGAGGCCTTTGGCACTGGTCGTTTCGTATTCCATGTATATATATGTTTATCGACAATATGTCAAAGGCTCTACAAGTATAAAAATAACACATTATATAAAACTTTCTTTCAGCACTCAGGGATATTCACATGCATGCAAACTGTTCACTACAGATGTCTTTTCCCCCCATCAAAAACAGCATCAGCTTGTCAGAAGATCCTCCCTATCGCTTCACCCTCCTGACCTTTCTGGCTTCTGGTGGTAAAAGGTTGTGGGATCTGTCAACTGTCAGTATGCAGGATTCTTTCCATATTTTTTTCTCCAGCGATAAGCTGTTTTTTCCTGCATGTCTGGCTCTGCTTTTTTCAGTGGGAATCACAGACCGCCACTGATATGGATGTCTTCTGGACATAAGGCCTATATTACACTAGGCGATTTTTATCGCCGACATTTTCATAATTTCTAGTATTTCATTGGAAATATCACGTAAACCCATGCATGTTACATACCATTTCACAGAGACGTTGAAATACTACTCTCTAATGATAGATACCTTCTCAAAAATCAGCCGTTTTTCCTTTTGGTGATTTTCAAAATCGGGATGTAAAATCGGATAATGGAAGGAATATGGCCTGAATTCCCCTGGGCCAAGGTTATCGGGGATTTAGTGACACTCCAAGGCTATTTTGAAGGATATTCTCACATATCAGGTTCAGTTCTTCCCATACAAATACACTCGTCCTTCTAGCAATCCTAGAAAGCCTTCATGGAATCTTTGTTTTGGTCAGTAGAAACGCAAGTTTGATTTCATTAATTTGTAAATATTCATAACATGAAAGTGAACTTACTTGTTCTTACATGAAGTTTATAGATTTCCTAAGTTGTTCTTTTTTATAGAAAGGCAAAAATTTATGAGGACACAATTAGTAAGTTGAATCGCCTGAAGGTGTCTACATTGTAATCGCGAAGTCTCAAGGATTTTCAATATCACACATAATAAAATGTCTGCTACACAATTTCATAGATCTCTCCCCAAGAGCTATCTGACAACGTCCATGGTTGTTTTGCAGAGAAATATCCGTTTATCCGATCTATATATTCAACCTTTTTACCAGCAATCACTATCGCATAAATTATCGTTCTATATATTAGCTCGTTATATTTATCAATTCATAACTTGCATAGGACGTCATGAGAACAGATTTATCTGAAGATATTCGTAAACCTATCAGAAAAATTCCAAAATGTCTGTACCATATGGACAGTGCATTCGTTTCGGTGTGTTGACGCTATCAATTAGTAGGGAGGTTTAGATATTAGGCGAGTTCGATTTGTAGACCGGGCCATGAAATCGGGCTTCCGGCGGAAAAGATAACCAATGTTAAAAGGTATCTCGAACTCACTTATTGGTCCCGTGAACACCAGCCTGTAGTGTGATGTCACTGGATCCGTAAAATAGATCAAGGTCAGGGAAGGACCCCTCCAAGGCCCGTTGCACAATGATTTCCGTAAAAAGAAAAAATAAAAGAACAACGAAACACTTCCTTGTTACTTTTATCGTAACAACACATGTTTTGACACATTTTTTTCTATATTTAGAATGCCCTCAAAGAGCTGCAACTTTTACTTATTTTTTTCTATTTTTTTTCCCTTTTTAGAACAATTTACAGATTTAAATTTCAAATATTAGAACTAGAGATATTGCATTTTCGTTACAACGAAACATTTCGTTGTTAAGCAAAAGTTCGTTGTGCTTTCGTTGTTTGATCCTCACAACGAACATCCATTGTGCAACGGGCCACTGAGGATGTAGGTGCCTCAGGTAAGGGCCTATCAGACAAGTTTAGGCCCCAACATGAGAAGGACCCCAACAAACGCCCGACACCCTGCCAAACTAAAATAAAGGAGGGGAATCACCACCAAAGGGGCCAATACTATAGTAAGAAGTACTGCAGGGGGCGTCTGAGGGTGGCTGTACGACCCATAGGGGATCGTCACAAACCGAGGGCAAAGCCCGAGGTTTGTACGATCCCCTGAGGATCAGCCACCTGAGGATGACCCCAAAGGTACTTCTTACGTTTATCACCCAAGCATTATTCAAAATATGTAAAAATAATTGAAAACAAGGAGGCCACAGTGAGCAGTGCATATGGCTGGGCAATACGCCCTCCCCACAATATGCACCGCTGGTCGGCCGCGCGGGCGATAAAAGTGTTTGACCACACTGCTGGACTTGTAGCTGCCCCTCCACACGTTGCCAGTTCCCTGTAGTTACAGCCTGGGTATTCAAATCTAAAGATTTGAATTAATTTGGTACGCTTTTTTATTGACATCATACCATTGCATTAAATTGGGGTGGGTATCAGAGGTGACCATTTCCCAGTGTGTTTCCGCGTCCCCACTTGGGCGATTAACGACAGCGACTAGTAGGTTTTCCCGGCGACCAAGGATGAAATATTGGTTGCCGGGCGATTAACTAGACGACGGGCTACTAAAATATTAATCACCACGTTGGGACCCTCTTGTAGTTAATCGGCGGACAACGAGAGGACACTTTAGTATGTCACCTGGTGATTAACTTCACAAATCGCTGGCGACAAGTGGAAAATATTAAACATGTCAAATATTTTGCCAGAAAACCACGGCGACTAGTGGTTTAGTCGCCAGACATGACAGCGCTACTTTTCAGTATGTCGCCGGGCGATTAACCACGTTAGTAGCCGTCGACTTTTGAAATTTAATCACCCAAGTGGGGACCAGGCATTACAGGTGGGCAGACAGGCTTTGTGAAGCGTGTCCAGCCACTTCACTGGTCCTACCTTATCACTACAGAGGTAATGCCTGGTCCCCACATGGGCGATTAGGTTTCCTTGGTCACCGGGGGACTAAGTTGGTTAGTAGCCCGGCGATCAACTTCACATTGGCGCCATGATGTCTGGCGACTAAGCCACTAGTCGCCCTGGGTTTCTAACAAAATATTTGACATGTTTAATATCTTCCTATGGCCACAGGTAATTAGTTGGTTGCCAGGCGACATACTAACGAGTCCTCTCGTGGCCTCTAGTCGCCGGCAGATTAATAACAAGAGCGTCCCAACGTGGCGACTAACTTTTATTTTCCACCAGCATCTAATTGGTCGCCCGACGACGTACTAATTTCTTAATCGTCAGACGACTAACGTTAGTAGCCGTCCTTGGTCGGCAAAGTGGGGACGCGGCTTTAGTATAGGCTTTACTGGGGATACTGGACATAGACCTACAGTTGTTTGTGTGATAAATATTCTTGAATTTCATGTTTATGGCACTTTGTTGCACAAACTGAGCACAATCATATATGAAATTGTATATCAGAGGGGGCAACCAAGAAAAATCTACGAAAGATAATGTCCCACGAAAAGTTTAAACACCCACGAGAGCTAAATTTCCTATCGTGGGATTTTAGAAACAAAAATATTTAGTGTTTTTTTTTGGTTCATTTTTTTTCCAAACTACACCATCTCAAATTGTCCCAAAGTATTTCACGCACACATTAGAACACATTTTAGGTGAAAACATCTATTGGGAATGACTTTAGCATGATTTTTCTACTGAACTTTAATGTCCACAAAATTTTCGTACTATTTTTTCTGGGGGAGGAATTTCTATCGTGGCCACGAAAAATGAAAAAAAACAACTCTACGAAATTTCTTAGATTTTTTTGGGTCGGTCCCCCTGATATGTATCTAAATCATGCATTGCTAATAAAATTAGAATGGCCATATGATTCACAAACAAATTTTCAGTTCTTCAAAAATAGGTACTGTACATGTGTGTTACTTGTAGGATCTAAACCTCTTTCCTGAGCCCCACGTAAACGTGACCCTTTCCCCACATTCACGTTCACATACACGTTCACGTCACCAATATCAGAACACGTGCTAATTAGTTTGCTAATATCGCGCACATTTGAGCTCAGAAACAAAGGCTTTCACTTGTATCAAACACATTCCATATTTTATTAGGCTGACAATAACAGCATGCCATTCCGAGTAGAGTTCGGCAATTACTGGCTTTCTAGTGTGAGGTTTCTATAGTAATGAGAACCACCAGTGAGATTCCTGTCATTCCTGTCACATGGCCTACAAGCAGTGCGTTTAATGGTCAGTGCGTATTATAATAAGCCCGGGGAGGCCGTCCGAGGGTAGCTGTATGGTCCTAGCACCCACTGGAGGCCCGAGCCCGCAGGACACTGATGAAGTAAAATATTATGAATTTATGTAAAATGTAAGTGCCTGTGTAGGTTGGTGTCCGCTGGTTGTCATGTGACACCACCCACTGCGGGAACAGGTTCAATTGACAAAACTGAAATGATGCGGTACGTACGGCCTGGCAATATGCCCTCCCCACAATACGCCTGCTCGTCGATCGAGATGATAATAATGACAGGCTTTATCACCCGCAAGGCCGAGCAGTGGTCAATACAAGCGTCAGTGTTTATTGACAGGCTGTATGTGCCACTCCTCATTTACAGTATTTTAGACATATTTGGCCAATAGTTTAGGTGATCTATATAGAAGACCCTTAGGGGTCATCGTCGGGCCACCAGACGACCCTTTTGGGTTGCCGGACAGCCCAAGGGCAAAGCCCGCTGGCCGTCCAGCACCCCGGCGGGTCGTCCTTTGTCCCTCTGATGACCCCAGTGGGTCTTCTTATATTAGTACATATCACTCCACATTTTCAGTATTTGCCACATATTTCAGATATTGCTTTCATGATAAATATAGAACAACCTTTGGGATCGTCTTTGGGTGGTTGCATGATACATAGAGCTTGTATATCCCTTTGGGTTTGCCCTTGGGTCGTGACGAACCCCTTTGGGTCGTATGGCCACCCTCTGAAGACCCCCGCGGTTCTTCTTATAATAGTAAGGCAGCTAGAGGGCAACCATTTCCAGGAAATATTTGTCGAGCTATGTGGTTTGTTGGTGTTGTTGGCTGATATTTCTAATCATCAGTCTCAAATAACCAGTATCTTCATTATCAAAAGTATCACAATGGAATGAAAAGCAATAAAGAAGCAGTACATTGCTTAATACTTCTTGAATCACATGTATGGCAACGAGAGCTTTGGCAAGATGCGTCACACGATAGCTATTTCATTTAATGAGTGTAAATGTATGAACCCTACATACGTCTTGTTTGGTGAATAATTAGGACCTAAGTTGAGGTTTGTTATATATATATATATATATATATATATATATATATATATATATATATATATATATATACGCAGAAGACGTGATGCATTATGTTAGAAATTCCTTTTTCTTCATAAGAATCGCACCATTGGTCTTTCACCAAGTAAGTACGCATGCGTCAACCCTATATATGCTTACTGAGCATTGCTTGATTGCATCGTGAAGAAGACTAGCATTAGGGATTAAGCTGATGTTTATTACATAATGCACGTGTTGCATGTTATTGGAAATTCCTGACTGAAAGACGTCTTAAACATTCTTTTGTCCAGAGAATTGTATATGATCTACATCATTTTAATGCAAATCTTGCCGTTTCCGCTCAGGATTAATTTTCCTTATACCTTTATAAATAATTATGTTTCATAACATTTTCTAATCAAGACACATGGGGAAGTAATCAACATACTTGGACATGTCATATTGCAAATGGAAGGTTTTTGAAGTCTGTCCTAAACAACGATATTTTTAATGAAGTCATATTCCCTGTCAGGTATCGAAAGTGTACTAGTTCTGTTTGTTTGTTTTCTTCAGCAATTAATCACTTTTGTTTCCTCATTTTAAACAGAATGTTGTCAAAATTGTTTTTAGTTTCCGGCACTTATACATTGGCAGAGATCAGAATAGAATTATATCAAATATAACCAGCTGATACGAAGAGTGTTATTTTCACTTGGCTATTTTCTGATGTACCATGCATGCTTGGTAAAGGAATGAAACGTCCATTGCAAAACATGCCTTACAAACCATCTTAAAGTTGTAATTAAAAGCACCATAGATTGGCTCATATGTAACCAGCAGGAGACCGTTATGTAACATACCCAGAACCCAAAGAAGAATCACCCCCCAGGATAAAGTATGGCTACCATTTGACCTCAGGGATTTATGGCTTCAATGTATTGCTGCCGCTCCGAAATTGGTTGTTTTCCATTTAGGTGGAAGATTTACAACCCTATTCCGACTGGGTTTGGATTCATTTGTAATGGAGGTCCACCTAATGTTTTGGCTGCCCAATCTTTTAGTGATTCTGAAGCAGGATTTGACATGTGACTGTTGGGCTAGTTGGGTGGCGTTCATGGTTAGCTGAAACTGTCTTGTAGAGGGTTTGATTAGAGGACTCAATTGAATTCCTCCAGATTACCCCAAAATCCACTGCTTCCAATATTATGCTGGTAGTACTGGAATTGGGCAACTAGTGTTTGGCAAAGTTGAAACTGCTAAAAATGACATTAAAGCCTGTATTCCACGGTGCGGTCCTGTGCTTGCGTTCACCATTTTATTTGTGTTCATACTTGACTTTGTACTTGCGGTCATGGAACGCAAGTATGAACAAAAGTATAGACTTTATTCCACGATGCGTTCAGTGACACCTGCGTTAACGTTCCTTTAATTACGGAAACGCAAGTGTACTTGCGTTCTGGATACCAAAGGCTATATTCCACGAAACTTGCGTTTGCTTATTTTTAGGGACGCAAGTGTCCCTGAACGCATCGTGGAATATATATAGCCTTAAGGGACAATTTAACAATGTATATAATTGTATTGTGTATATTGAATCCCGACAAAAAAGAAATCTGTGATATTATTGCGAGGGTCTGTGATCACTTTGGAAAAACATCAGGACCAACGAAAATATAAAAATTAATGATGAAAAAAACTAGGTATGACCACAACATCGTGTTTGACAAGATGATTACTTTTTTTTTCTTAGTCTTTTATTTATCCTGGGAAAGTACAATTTGACGAGACGAAAATTTTCGTTGCAACCCAGCAGTAAATTAGTTCTTCAATATATTTGCATTGATAACAATTATTGTTGTCCATAATCAATGTTTCCACAGTACCTTCATCACGTATCACGGACAGTCATAAAACTTAACATGGATTTTCTTTGGTTGTCTGCCTTTTAAAGAAAATAGTGGGTCCTGAATGCTAGAGCATAGGCCAGAGACTGCTCTGAGATACGGCGGACGACGGACCTTGTAATTAGTATAGCAAATGCCTTAGATGGACCACCACTTCTTTGTATTCCTAGCACATACCCGGGCTAATGAGTTCTCAGCAGGACAGGAAATGTGTCAAGGTTTCACCTGAGAAGTCCAGAAACCTTGAAATACGACAATCTTAGTCGTTAATTGGTCTACAAACTTGTTGGTCTTGGAAAAAATAGTTGACCGTATCATGTAGCATACCTATTAGAATCCGATACTGTCACTACATTCACTATGTCACCGTCAAAACAAGAAAGCCTACTCTCTTGTTGAGAGGCGGATGAATTCAAGATGAAGGGAGACATGTCCGTTTGTGCATTTGAATGACCCACTTTGGACTTTTCAATTTATAAAGATCTTGATATTCATCTATGCCATCAAGATACAGTGGTGGTGATATTAATATGAGAAGACCCGCGTGGGTCGTCAGAGGGTGTCTGTATGACTCAAAGGGGTTCGTCACGTATGCAGGCTGAAGCGTGAGATACATACAATCCCCATGGGTCATAAAGATACCTGAGGACAACCCCAAAGCTGTAATGCCGCGTCCCCACTTTGGCGACCAACGACGGCGAGCTACCTTGGTCGGCCGGCGATTTGTGAATTAGTATGTCGCCGGGCGACCAAGTAGATCATGTTGAAAAAAAAAAGTTAGACGCCACGTTGGGACGCTCTTGTAGTTAATCGCCGGGCGACCAGAGGAAACTTTAGTACGTCGCCCGACGACTAACTAGTCGCCCGTGTCTATTGAACAATATTAAACATGTCAAATATTTTGCCCCAAACCCACGGCGACTAAGGGTTTGGTCGCCAGACATCAAGGCGCCAGTGTGGAGTTGGTCGCCCGGCTACTAACAAGCTTCGTCGCTCGGCAACCTAGAATATTTAATCGCTCAAGTGGGGACCAGGCATAAGGGTTCGCCATGACTCTCACAGTGGGCGCTGCCATAGCTATGTTCACAATGTAATGTCACAAACTGGCTCCCTTGTCATAGATGCTCGTGGTTTTTGGTTGATCAGACAATTAGATAAGAAAGAAAATAGGGTGCCAACTGGACTGTTAGCTCCTGTGCACTGCTACTGCACTACAGAAACTAGAAAGTGCTAAATTGAAAAGATTTGTACAAAGAACTTTATTAGGTCATGTATGTGTTATACACTTAAATGTATCTCGGTCTCGTTCAATACAATTAATCAAATGTATGATAATTATGATGATAGGATACTTTCTGAGATCTTCATAAAAGAAATAGATCTCTTTTCAAATGGGGGAAACTAAAAGAGCATTGGCCTATACACCCTGTTCTATACCCACCTCTTCTTAACTCTAGGCATAATTATGTAATAATTAGATTGGTCAGTGGGGTCTAACTTTGTATTACCATCTAAGGTCATATCATTTTGAGAACAAGCTTTTGACTCATCAAGCCTTTGATGATACAGACTTTGGATGTATGAGAAGATAGACACCCTACTCCTACACATTAACGAAGGGGGGTTCTTTAGTTTCCACATTGCTTGGCAACAGAATGAGAAAAACAGGGCTTTGATATAGCAGTATGTCCACACTAATGGAAAGCAGGAAAACAAACTGTAAGCACCAGTATTTGAACCAACATCACTCCAATCACAGGATTCTATGCATGCCAGCCCACCCACCCACCATCCCCTCCCTGTTGAGTGTCTATGCTTAGGGTCTGAAACGAAAAAAGATGAAGATGATGTGTTCAAGTAGCAATATTACAGCTATATATACAGAGCCCAACTCACGTCTCTTACCACAAAGTTGCCATAAGAATTTTCTTTCAGGGGTGGAAACAATGGAAGGTGAGATCTAGTACTTGATCATTAGACTACACCGGTGCCGTTCAAGGGAAAGGGACCATTTCAAATCCTGAGATCTTCTTGTACTTAGTCACCTAGGATTGAATCAAGACTGGTCTACCCTGCGCCCCTTAAAAAAATAATTATTGTTTCAATCAGCTGTTTCAGTGCAGCAAAGCCATGCTGTAAAAAAAAGAAAATGAAAAAACACCATAGTAGTAGTATGGATGCACTCTACATAGTGTATATTCTTATATAATGAAAAATAAAGAAGAAACCCAGAAACCACATAGGTCACAATGAATCTGGACCAGCTTACCCCAACTTTCCCATAAACCCAACCATCATGTGATCAAAAAAGATTTGCTGCAGTGATACCTGAACACAAATCCCAATCACCAATCATCTCTTACATTATACGACCATATTACCATGCCCATACTAAGTCACCTAGATAAACCATGGAGGTGGTTATTGGATTGGTATGGCTCTGACTGCTGAGGAGTGGATTACTGGGTCTGGGTGGTCTTTGTTTATCTGGCAGCTGTTCCAGGGGCTCCTGGCCCCTGGGTCATCTGCCCCTTCCTTCTTCGGGATATAATCCCTGATGGGGTGAGTTGTCCACGCTCTCCTTGGTACGAAGTGCCTTCCAGTGTGATGTACCAAACACCCCCCCCCCCCCTGTAATATGATTAAATTTATTCATTTATCTAATCTCCAGTGGGGTGACACATCAATATTTGCAGAGAAAAATCAATATAATATTATGCAGAGATAATAACTGAATTTTTTTTATAAAACTTCCAAAGAATTGACCAATAATCAAATTGTGTGTAGTTGGATATGAAACTCTTCAAATTTTTTAAAGTAAGTTACTGTAAGGTCACTAATAGTTGAGGCAGGTCACTTATGTTGGAATTTGTGCATACAATAGGTATAGGGTACTCACATTTTCCCATCATTGAACAGTATACATCTCTGAGATGATCTAAACATCTATGGGATAATGTATATATCTGTGAGATAATGCTCACGTGTATTAGATACTGCCTACATCTGAGATTATCCCCACATCTTTGACTTTATAGCTACATCTTAGAGACAATTTTCTGCATAATTGAGACAATACCTACATCTTGAGACAATGCCAACATCTTGAGAAAATGCCTACATCCTGAGACAATGACTGCATTTTGATAAAATGTCTACATCCTGAGACAATGACTGCATTTTGAGACAATGACTACATTTTGAGACAATGCTAACCTATTGAGACAATGCTTGCTTACATCTTGAGACAATGCCTTCAACAGTAGCGTGTGAGAACACGTGCTTTCATGGTCACAGGCACACCTGTTTGTGAAATCCTGTTACTTTTTAAGTGATTACAATCAGAATTTCTTTTAATTGTCCTCTTTTCTGAACCAACGTTCTAAAAAGAAGTTTGGCCAAAGAATAAAGTAAAACCTCATCAAAGAAACCAAGAGAAGGTTGACCTTCTTATGATGGTAAAATCAGTGTGGAATTTTTATAATGATGTCGTAAAGTTGCATCGGTTGGTGGGCACATGGGCTTCTCTTTTGGGTTTCTCTTGAAAACAAAAGAGAAAGAGAAAAACAAACAATTTACCGAAAATAAAACTGGTCAAGAAAAGGCAGGAAGGTATGGTTTAATGAACACAAAAGACCTGAGTTAGTTTGTTTTAATAATGATCTTTATAGAAAATATTATTGGTGTAATTATTCTTCTGAAGATCAAAAAGCAGAGATCCGGATCCTGTTTGGATACTTCTAGGAATCATAACTATGGCAAATTGCGTATGGTTACTGGTAATGATTTTGGTTAAACATAGGGGACTTTTGAAAAGGTCACATCGGCGATTTTAATTCTATAAAGTATTTGAATAACTTCAATAAAAGTGCCCAAAAGTGAATGTATCCAATGCCTGTGACAAATAATTATGTTAGCAACCGTAAAAGCAACAGGTTACTGCCAGTCGATCTCCGAATGTTCATGGTAAGTAGATACTAATCTCTTATTCAATATTTGTATAGAAATAAGTACTAACCATGGTTTATGTTGTTTCTGTTACAACATTGAATGTTTAATACTGACCACACAATACATGTAGACCCACTGACAGATCTAATGTATTTCTCATAGGCGGTGGTGAACAATATTTTTAAATATGAAAAAGTAGTGCAGTATTTTTGGAAGGACTGGTCAATATCGGCCTCTCTCAAAACTGGGTGGCCCTTGGCCTGTTTCATAAGGAGTTCCGGAGAATTCTTAAAAAATATTGCGGAAGTCTGTGTTTCATAACAGTAAAATGACCATTTCCTGGTGTAAGGTTCGGAAGTTTGCCTACCATAAGGAGCTTTAAAGCGATTATTGTAGATTTGGTATTTTCCAATTATATTCTTTAAGCATGGTATTCTGGGTTCAGAACTAATAAGTCTAGAAATATCTAAAGAAAATTCCAATCATTGGCATAGTTATGGGACATTGAAATTTGGTCTATTTTATCTGGTTTCAAGGGAAATGCTCAAATTTGTGACGTCATTAGGACCCTAATTGGGAATCCCCAGCTTTAAAAAAGGGAATCCCCCACTCTATAAAATGTATACAGAGGATATTGACCTTAAGCATTAAATATTCATATGAGGCTATATGAAAACTATTTTTAGAATACATAAGTCAAGTATTATAAGCACAAATGAGCCTTTTGTAATGTATGTGCAAGGAACCTTTTTAAGTGCTGCTTATCGCTTGTCAACCAACCACAACTTTTATGGATTAGGTTCGGGTGGCAGCGCCGGTGTAGTACCTTTTTTTTTCTCTTTTTTTTTATCATTAGAAAGGTCGTAGTATTCTCTTTCTAATGATAAATTAATGTAGGATGTAAAGTCTCATGCCATATTTTCCGGGAAAATCAAAAGAACAAAATTGGCAGCATCGAAATCGGTATATGGAATATGGCCTTAAGACCTGACATTGTTGTATTTTTTACGCTGATTTTTCTTTTTTCATTTTGTTGATTAACTTTTGTTTTTATTTTCTTTATTGTTAAAGAGAGGGGCCAGTGAAATTTTAATTTTGTAAAATTCTCATCTTATACAGTAGATAAGATGCTAAAATATGAGTACAAAACAATTTTATAACTATAAATTGATATATTGCATAGAAAAACTTGTCTGTAGATCAGATCACACATTGAATCCCCTGCACACCTGACCAAGGATGTCTGTGTGTGACGTCACACAAAATGACAGTTATATTCAAATTTCAAATTTCAAAATTCTATAAAAATTACATTTTTTCACATTTTCTTTTCTAAATCAATTAATTTGATAATTTGAAATATTTTTAGGTTCAAAAAGAACACTTAAATAAATTAAATGTTGATTTTTTTTCCAGTTTTATCATTCTTTAACTGTTCTGCTTGTGACGTCACATACAGATACATGATCTGTGCAGGCAGTGCCAGATGCAGGCAGCGGAACATAGTTTCATACAGACAAATCTGTATAAAACAGAAACTATTAGAGATAACAGTGTAAAATTTGGTACATTTATTCCCTGGATGGTGAAGGTCGTGGCAGTATACTAACTTATGGTCACTGGCCCCTCCCTTTAACAAATATAGTGGGGTAGAAATACTGGGGACAGGTAGTAGCTCCAGTAAAGATAGTATTCTCGTACGAGGGAGATGATACGGCAGAGTGTGTATTCTGCATACTGACAAATGATCGATCATCGTGTCCAACAAGGGCCTGACAACTGTTGGATCCATGTCAATCAATATTTGTCCATATAACCATGGGGCCAATCGTTGGATGAGAAGAGAAAAAAAATCACTGCTCTTCCTAGGGGAACTGCTTTCTGAAAAGAAGAATATTATATATGATATTTACTTACAGTGTCCCATCGTATATCAATTTACAGAATTCTCCTTGATCAAGTAAATGCCACGGAGCTTTCGCAAACAAAAAAAAGAAACCTATTATTTACATCATTTTTGCAAGACATTGAACTCTTTTGCTATTTCATCTACATCCTGAAATAAACGTCCATGGAGCCTGTGAATCCCCCAATAATCTCTAATCCACATATAATACATGTCTAGGAGTCAGCAAACCACCTGGAGGAACTTCCTCCAGGGCTGGTTACAATGATCACACCAACCCAAAGCCGAACCGTGTGTGTTTTTAGGGGTTCATTTACTGAGTGGTAACATGCAGTTTGTCATTCAGTGAATGTATGTAACCAGTAACAGCTATTTTGGTATGTGTTCAAACTAATTCTTATCACAATGAATGAAGTCAGAGAAGGTTAAGGTCAATGACAGATTTGATATTTATTCTGAAAATAATGAGAAATATACCTACAACCAAAATAAACACAGATATACAAACTTATCACCCCTGGAAACTATACTATGTTAAACTTAGATTCTAAAGAAACGATTCAACATGGACAGAATTACAAAAGGTGGTGCTGTAGTTGACGCCCATATTTACCTGTAAGGCCCTCGTTCTTCAAATATGACAATGATAAAATTTGTTACTACATCGGGGGCCATATCTTAGTAACTGATTTCGGTGATTAGGCTAATGAGGTGAATTTTGTTCACCTTGATTGTCTCATTAATATCAATTATGTCTATTAATGAAAGTAACTACACCGAATAAACCCTTCCAAAGATTACTTTGAAGTTCAACCAATTTCTGTTGCTGACAGAGAGAATTAGGTATTTTTAAGACACTAATCAAATTTGACACGATTTGCCTGATCACTAGAATCATGGGCCCAGATCTATTTCAACGAAAACTCTGGTGCTTCTTCTCTAAAGCGTGATATCTGAAAGCAGGATAATTAAAGGTATATCTGTTCAATGCCTAGTTCGTGACTGATATGAGAAGGTTAAACAGCTACTTTGTTGTATTCCTGATTAAAGATTTCTATAAATACATTTCTACATAACATAATTATTATGTCTATGTACATACAATGACTTTGTTCACGGCAGCTCATCTCAATGAGAATAACATTTCTTGAGATTGTAATTAATGTATCAAAACGAGAACGTCATTGACACAAAGTATGAAATTGTTCAATCTAAATTGGGCGTGTCGCCTATTGGTACATATATGTGTGACAAAAGGCCACACCCTCGTTTTGAGTGTGAACCAGTGGCTTTGCAACAAAACCCAGCCTCCTAAGCAACAGGTGACGATTTTCAGACGCTATCCTTCTTATAGGAATAAGACATGGCAACAAAACCCTTAGGATGTTGTTGTTGGATAGAAAAGAAAAAATATAGTTAGGGAATTAGAAGATTTGACTTAGAGGACTTCTGGCCAAATTGGTATGAGAAACGAGAACCATGGTATGACTAAGTGGTAGAAGAAGTCTAAAGCTAAGCACTGGTAATGAGATGTCAGTCAGACGGCCAACACGCTACCACCCCTCTTTGATTGGCAACAGTCCTGCATCCCAGTCCTTGAACAAAACCCTTGTACAAAGCGTAAGGTTTAACCTCCCCCCTCCTCCACTCCCCATTTGACTCCCCTCAAGTCTGTTTGTCCTTTTGGAGCAAAGCCCCAAACAGTCTACCCTCGTGCCATGGGGAAGGACCTTGTTAAGTTTGCATCCTCATAAACCCTGTTCACACCCTTCGTTCTGTCAACCTGGGAGCAATGACCCACACCACAACTGAACAAACAAACGCCGGAATCAAGGCAAAGAAACCCTTCACCCTGTGCCCTTCTCTTTTAGTTATCACTCTAATATATATCTAAGACCCGCTAAATGCTCCCGTCTACTGTAAGACTCAGAAACTGCCACTCTCTAACTCCAGACTTAATGACTCCTAATCTCTAACTCCAGACTCAATGACTTCTACTCTCTAACTCCAGACTCAGGGACTGCTACTCTCTAACTCCAGACTCAGGGACTGCTACTCTCTAACTCCAGACTCAGGGACTGCTACTCTCTAACTCCAGACTCAGGGACTGCTACTCTCTAACTCCAGACTCAGGGACTGCTACACTCTAACTCCAGACTCAGGGACTGCTACTCTCTAACTCCAGACTCAGGGACTGCTACTCTCTAACTCCAGACTCAGGGACTGCTACTCTCTAACCCCAGACTCAAGGACTGCCACTCTCTAACTCCAGACTCAAGGACTGCCAAGTGCTATACTCTCTAACTCCAGGCCAAGGGACTAACAGCCTTGGCTGGTGCCGATGACCTGTGGGTCTTGTTCTTATATCAATACATACAGATTCTTTGATTTGTTAGCTTCAGTCATGGCAATACACTGACCAGTTTGACTTAAGTCCCATCAGCCCTATGCGATTTTCTCTTTGAGACTCATTTCGATCTTATATTTTCTTCAATATTTCATGCTTAACATCATAGTTTTGGAATAAATAGATTGTGACTAGCTATGGACGTATCAATGTTTATTAGGATACGTTTTCAAATCTGATGCTTGTGATTCCGAGATCACAATGAACCTCAATGAAAACTGCCTACAGCAAAATGGGCAAATGTTGTTGCTGAATGAAGTCAAGAATCCTTTTTTCACCTCTAGTTATTAAAGAGGAATGCATGACACATCGGGTTGCACTGAGTTACATCCTCTATAAGTTTGGTCAAAATAAATGTAGCATGATCCATTATCTGCAACAAATATGTGATGGCTTATTAGAGAACAACAGTTTCGGTGACCTCAGTCTACATCATCAGATTGGATATTCACCAGGGTCTTTATTAATGTTGACATAAGGGGATCCACTGTTTACTTATGGGATATGAGGCCATCATGGGGGTATCCAGATGACCTACTGATACAACAATGGACGTGCAATTATTTTCTGCTTTGACAATTATTTGTTTTTACTCTAAATACGAAAATGTGTAGCACGTTTTCCACCCTTCAGATATGAGATTTAATGTTAGAATATGATTGTTGACTTTCGCACACTTGTGTTGAAAACATTGTGTCCACTATTAAGACAATATCATAAGCTATTCCCTTTATGGCTTTATGATAACAATTTTTCTCTTTGATACATCTTTTAATGAAAATATTCCATAGGATGCTCGGTGCATCATATTACATTCTATATTGCTGATAATCTCTATACTGTCTTCCTATGTACACATCAAGCTTAAAGCTGCCGTAGCTTATATTGCATGAGTTCTATTTAGTTATCATGTTCAAATATATAATATATGTTTATGTTTGTATCGTCCAGTGGCTCGTTGCATAAATCATGCATGGGCCAGTGGCTCTTTGCAATAATCTATCATAACAAAAATATTGACTAACAACGAAAGACATTCTCGCACAAAAATGACATTAGTGTACACAGTGGCCAATGTACCGTGACAAATCGTAACAGTGACAAAATTCTATAAAATAAATTCGATAAAAGTGAACGGATCTGATGTTGCTCTAAAACTTCCTTAATTCTGCATCAAACGTGCTTACATAATTATATAACTAAATATGGGAAAGTATGACCATTCCATAGTGTACCCTTAAAAGCAATGACCTAATGAGTGCTATATTGATAAATGTATGTATACTGATACTTCCTATAACCCAAGATCTATCCTAAACAAGGTTAATTAATACGACAATGACTGATCATCTTCCCCAATATACATACTCCTGTCAGATTTCCCAGCTGTGTCCGTAACCTAATGTTGTTACTACCACTCACATCTGTCACCTAATGTTGTTAACACTCAATCAGTGCCAATCCAGGTTTGATCCATCTTCTTATTGTACATAGGTCGGGGTAAGCCCAAACCCTTTGGCAAACATTGCAGCGTGTCTCCCAATCTCTGCAAATACCATTGTCCCCAGTGTTTGGGTACGTGGATACAAGCTCAGAATGTGATTATGTATCCTACTGTTAGAACATATTATTCTCTTGACATTCGAGGTTAACCCACCTAATCAACAAGAAAATGGATTAATTAGCGTTTGACTAATCAAGATACGCCAGGTTGTTACTAAGTACTTGTAATATTTTTTTAATTGCATATTTTCTCAAGTACCCTTGCCTCTAACCTAAAAGATTAGGTAAGTCCTCCCAACAAGATTCTAAACCATATCCAAATTAAGTTTAGTTTCGATCTCAAATAGTGGCAATTTTCCAGAAGCCTCGATAATATCGTCCAATATACATTTCTTCAAGTGATCTCGATCCTTTTATCATTTAGCGAATTATCATTTGATTTTAGAGACTGACTCTATTTTGGTCATATTATATGCAAAAAGAAGTTGCAGTTGTATCAAAGAAAATCCCAGATCATAATACTTCTAATACTATGCACATCTTCTGATGTATTATATTTTTTTGAACAGGGCCAATAAGTGCAATTAAACGTAGTGTGTTATCTGATATCGTCGAGGAATACAACAAATCAAAGATGGTATAAACATAATTATACATTATACAGAGCAGATATTGATAGATACACTCATATTTCTCAACTTTCTGGTGTGCAAGCTTATGGTTATTGCTGAATTAATTGCAATACATTAAGCCTAATGGAATTTAAAGAACCAAGAACCACACACCACTATAATTGCTTACAACCATTCAGGAATGTCCCAAATGCACAACATTCTCAATATTCTTCTGAATTCATATTTCACTCCGTGCATTTAACATCTATATCAAAGGCAGTTTCCCTTGCTGGCTTCACAAAGAGTCATTTTGTTGAATGAAAACCTCCTGGCATTCTGACAGAGCACTCAATACTGCCAGAAACATAAGGACGTTTTGTGCTTTATCGGTTACTTGATTTATGTAATTAACGAGCCTTACTTGATTCATGTAATAAACGAGTCCCTTGATTTATGTGACGAGTGAGTTAATTACGATTAAAGTACTGGGTGTGCCCCATTGATACGGTTCCTTGGCATTTCCATCAAGATTTGTGGGGAGACACAGTAGGCATTTCAATTGACTCTTTTTGTCTAGATGTTAAGTTTTTCAGCAAAAAGTACCCTCTTTCTTATGCTTAAAAAGACATGTTTATGATGATTCCGCGACAGTTGTGGCCTGGAGATGCTGGAAACAATTCGAGAATTAATTCGCTTTCTTTAAGTTAACTGTAAATTGGAATTACCAACCGTTTTACCAAAAGTTTTCATCTTCTCTCTTTTAACAATTAAAAATGTTTTTTCTTAGAAAATCAAGAATGACCTTAGCCGTTTTTTTAAATACTTGGCATCTAAATATTCAACTCAATTTTAGAAGCCATTTTTTCCAAAATGAATGAGAAACATACATGCTATGTCAATTGTCACTAAATATAATTTGGTTTGTTGTGTGAAGAGCAGTCTTAGCTTGCATGAAATATACACAACCATGGATTATAAATAATTGTCATCATTCATATCGAAATATAATAAAAACAGAACAAATACATTTTGAGTTCCACAGACTGGTTCTTTGTTCCTAAATCAAGTCTTATGCAAATTTGACAAAATATCAATATCTAAAGATGGCGTTGTTGTATCCACCCTTTATATATCTACAACAAACAAAAAGAATTCCACCATAAATAGCAGCCCTACTTCATTATTAACAAACCCTTCTGAAAATATACACCTCTCTATCTCCCCTCTGCATCGCCTGTGAAGATTTCAGCCACCACTATGGCGAAAACACGTGTATGTGGAAAGTGTTAAACAAGATGAACGACAGACTCCCCACTTAACATTCGGGAAATACTACCCTGCACCGCGCTGAGGGTAGGCCTGCGGGATGTGAAGTTAGGCTGATGCCTCGGTTAAGTGCCCATAAGAAAACCAAGCCTGGGAGTATTACAGTCAGCGCTAGGCTGCACGTGGCCTGAAATAGTGATACTGTTGGATGTTATGATGATGGTATCAATCTTGATGTTGCTTTGCTGGAGACGAGTAATTTGCTATGGCAAATTTGCTGAACTTAGAAAACATTAATCCTGCTGAACTTAGAAAACATTAATCCTGTCCTTATGTCATCAAATATTCTGTTAAGCCATAAGTTAAGTTATATACCAGGTATAAGGCACTCTCCAAAATATGCCACGCTTAACATGATATCGTACGCTTGATTCCCAATTATGGTGATAACCAAACTGAACGTTTTTCGAATAAAAAGGAACAGTTTAATTATGGCATATTCCTCTATCAAAACCTGAAGGCATTTTGCGTACATATTATAAGAAGGCCATGAAGTCCTTGAAACATTGGCCGTTTTACCTTAGGGAGTGCATGTTTGCATCTGGAGGTGGGGAAGGGCTATTAGACTGTCCCTGCATCTGCCAGCTCCCTTCGATGAAACTACTCTGGTGTATACTTCAAAGAGATAAAAATGCATCCAGAACATAATCCTGCCTATATGTTGCTGTAACACTATCCCCTACCTCCTCATACAGATGATTTAGTGACATCTTTTATTAAGATTATAAAATGAAAATACGAGCTCGATTGCACTTTCAATTTCAGAAATATATTCAGGTAATTTCCAGAAGGCATACCAGTAATGAGTTTGCTGGCCTCTAAACTCTGTATAGCTTACCAAAAACTATAAAATCGGAGGTGAACATTATGGCGTAAGCAATTCAATTAACATTTATTTGTAATAATCCATGGATAAATTACAAAACAATTGAACAACAGCTAGTGCCTCTCTGTTGCCATATGAGAACGTGATGCAATCTAGGAATCTAACATGATATTAAATTCAGCAATTTGTTTAATTTATTTATCTGGTATTGCATATTTACAATCATATAATAGGCCTATGTGTTTATGTTTGCAGATGCCAGCAGAATTTCCTATTATATATTGGATCATGATAATAATTCTAGATAGAATTTATTTATTGCACTTGTTGAAGGTCAACTTTCTGCGTTGAATTTGACTTAAATGTCACTCTGAGGGCATTTTTCTATTCAGCTTAGAAAAAAATTCTAGGACCAAAAACACTGGCCCCCTTGACAGGTCAGGTCATGAGATGAATTCGCTTGTCATGGGCAGGGATAAACGGCACACCTCACTGTTTAGTCTGACGACGGGGGAACCAGCACAAAAGACCTTAGCAGGGGCTCAATGTCTCCCAGCCCTTTGGTAGAACCACAGAGGACATACTTTAACAGAGGGTACACTCTAAAGGCTGACTGTGCTGACTAAAGTGTGCTGACTAAAATTGCAAAGATATGTAAAGGTGTGTGACTAAATCTTTGTGGTTTCGATATTAACAGTGCTTGGATAAAGCACCCTGTATTTAACCGAAAGAGTACCTACTGCCAGAGGGTCATAGAATTTATTTCACTGCCACCAATATATTTCTTTATTAGTTGTGTTTAAAGGGCTAGTGGACTGTTCAACCACAATTCTAAAGCCATTACAAGGTCCTAAAACCAGAAATTGATGTCATACCAATGTAAGAGGATCCCATTAAAAGATAAGAGATATATATATATATATATATATTACCATTCATTTTTGAGTAAGAGGTTAAGAGAGAAAATGTGTTTGCCTATAGAAGTCTGTAGGGGAAAATATATTCAGTGATGTTCAACTGACCCTAGAACATTAATATTCCATTACAGCTTTACCAAACCTTAGTTCTGTAGTAAATTTTCAAAGCCAAGTGATTCTCCCTGTTGAGGGGTGTGTCAGTGTTAGAAAATATGCCTTTGGGTATCAAGGGTGAACCAATTGAGAAGGGATAACGAGGGGGGTTAGCACCCCTCGGCTGGACTCCGATCTCAGCCTAAGAGGGCCCGCAGGGCTGTCCGCTAGTTCATATTGGGGTCCAGCCGAGGGGTGCTGACTCCCCGAGGACCCCATACAAGGGTGGTTAAATGTTTATTATACATTTTCTATTAAATCTGAGCTCTCGAGGTAAGGAGGGACACACAGCAATCAGTGATGGTGGGGCTGTGGTGCTGCATATATGTTTTTGCATTTCTTCATATAACTTTTTGATATCCATCAAATCCACAAACAATAAGCAAGTAAAATCTAGCTAGGAACGTTGTACAAATAATTCGTTTGCTAGATTTTCAATACAAATAATTCGTTTGCTAGATTTTCAATTTCTTAATTATTTCATTTTTTCATGAATTATTGAAAAATAAAAATGTCTGTATCACCCTGGAGGATGATACAAGGGTGGTTATCACCCAGGTTTGAAACAGCATGCGTTAAACTACTAAATGTGTATCATGCTAAGATAAAATGATAAAGGAGTGTTCCCTCTGTATTGTGTGACATACTCTGTGGTAGAACCATCAGACTGGTGTAAATACCAGGGTAACGGGGATACCATAGGTTGACACGGCCTGAGGGGTGGACCATGGGCCCTGCGTGTCAAAGTGGATCCAGCTCTACCTGGGCTGTTGTCGAGTGGCTCCAGCCTTAACATCTAAATCAACATGTCTACTAAAATTGGCTGTAAATTTAACAAACTTGTGCAGCATTTTAAATTCAATGAAATTTAATACAATATAACATAATTTTGTTATGATTACAGATATCAAACCATAGAGTGATAACCTTTTTGCAATTATTATGTAGATTGTCATGAAATATGTAGATTGCACACAGTCGTTTATCTTCAGTACCACTTAATAATTGGTAAAGATAAATGAGTGGTCAAAAAGATTATATCCATTTTGTTCAATTTGTACTGCATTTAAGTATTCTTCTATAACATCTAAAACTCTGGCTTTGATCGCTAAGTCTGTTCCCATATTGCCTGAAACCGACAGTTTTTGAAAGTTAATGGTTTCAACCATGCTGAGTTAATCGTTGTTGGGATATCAATGACCATCAATTTCCAAGGTGAAGTTGTCTGGTGGTATGGCCTGGTGCGCTAGGTTAGGAAGCTGGTTTATTTTTCTAGAAATAAATCTCTAAACCTGCCTACTTAACCTGATTTCTAACAGCAGGAAGCAGCCCCTTGTGGGACTTAGAGGAGGTTATCTGTGCAACACACTCAGGGAATATACTTTCCCTGACAATTATTAATATGAAAATCAAAAACAT
Organism: Lepidonotus clava; assembly: GCA_936440205.1. Taxonomy (NCBI): domain Eukaryota; kingdom Metazoa; phylum Annelida; class Polychaeta; order Phyllodocida; family Polynoidae; genus Lepidonotus; species Lepidonotus clava. The sequence continues at coordinate 17,930,671 of OW387138.1, forward strand.
GGATCTCAGACCAAAAACATGACACTCATGGCCAAGTGAGGAAGGTTACAAATCTCCTTTAGCTTTTTATGTGTAGACGTGGGGTACTGCAGGGAAACATTAAATTGTGGTGTAGGTTTGTGTTGTCTTGGGTGTACAGTATGTAAATCAAAATTATATGAGTGGACTGGGTTGCTGGTGTTGAAGTAAAAAGAGTCTGGGATCATGAAAACCAACACTTTGTACTTGTAAATTATAAATGACACTGGTAAGTAGGCCTAACCCTGGTATATCATTTCCATGAACAGCAATACTATACTATTCTACTAGTAGCAATTTCTATACTAGTAGTAAGCTGGTGGATACGATTGTGTTTTGAAATTCTGTCTATATGTGCTGTTAACATCCATCTTGCAAGTTACGACAAAGGTGGTGGAATTGTTTATGTTTGGTTTACTCTAGAAGGGATTAGCATAGAGGGAATTAAATGGATTAAGAGTAACTGTTTTCCCTCATAAGGTACCGTTCAAGCATTGCTTAAATCTAGGGTATAAATGTTGTATTGCCAGAGTAATTTAAATGTAAAGGTTAATCTTAAGTAACGTTTGAACATTATAAAAAGGCATTACCAGGGAAAGCATTGTGCATAATGTATTTTTACCATATGTAAACTGTGTAGATTATATAAATCAGAGAATATCATACTAATATCATGCATTTTCTAACCCACAACTAAAACACCTAATTCCCAGGCAATTTAAACTGGTAGGTAGGTGCTACATATTTGGTGCTTATCTATGACCCCCGACCAACTTGGATACAAAACTAATCAATAACTTAATTGGATTTTAATGACAAAGGTCTTTCTGCTTACACAAGTCTGTTGGATTGCAAGACTTTAGACTTTATGTCTGTTATGTTATGTTTGATGTTTTATCCAATTTCTTCTGTAATTAATTTCAACATTATTGATTTCTCATCCTTCCCGCCAAGGAGTTATCAGTAGTGGCTACAGGGATTACAGCGATAGCAAAAACAAGATGGTGGAAATGATATTATAATGAATGGGTAGGATGAGAGTGAAAGTATTAAAGGGACAGTGGGTGTATATGAAGGATGTACATAAGCTGGAAGTGCATCAACCCACCTACCAAGATTCAACTATACAAGCTTCACTTACTTTATCAAGTTTTAAAACATTGATTACTAACTCTCGAATCCATAGACAGATCATAAAGTTTCTTATCTGTAATGAAATCAATAGCCAATTCTGAGAAAAATGATTAATTTTCAAAAGGTGCTAAGAAATCGGTCCCACATTAATCTTGACTGTTATTTGGGAAAGGGGAAATGTAAAAGTTCATAAGGATGTTGCTGCAGCTCTCAATGACCAGTTACTTTCAACTGGAATCCTAAAGTGATACAGTGTCAAAGCTAGCCAGAAGATGAATATTTTTTTAAAAGGTGACAATGTCATATATTTACCTTGTTAAGAGTTAGAAATGATGATATGAAAGTTTCGACCCGAAATATAGTTTGTGCAGTTTATTCAAAACAATACATACAGAAAACATCCCCTTTGCATCGTTTTATCGTAGGGTAATTTAACTCCATAGTATACTCGTCATACTCGTCATGCTATGCAGGTTACCCTTTTTTGTAGGAATATGAGAGAATACATATTGGACTGAAGAAACTTGCTTAAGTGGCAAAAAATAATAATCTATACTGATCAATGACTTGTGACACCACCCTTGCTGACGACAGCCGACATGAATCGGTAGGGCAAAGTCTATCTGAGTACGAGGCCCCTCTCCACAAGCATACTGCTACTGCAATGAGCCACTGGGAAACAGGTAGGCATGGGACGGGGTACTTGTCAATCAGGGTACATGGCCACTCTCAATAGGAATAGTGCCACTGACCCCTACCTGCAGACAGCCAATGAGGAGACAGGTGACCAATTGTCTGGCACTAACCATGGTTGACAGGTGTCAAGACCTCAGGCCCATCAAGAGATGATTGTGTGACGTTCTCTGATAGGTCGGGGTTGCCGATTCCTATAGCAGAGGAACGTGGGAATTGTTTCGGGTCTCGGGCGGACGGAGAATCCGGGCAAAGAACCGAGATGTGATGTGCCTCACGCACGAGGGGGGGCTGAGCGAATCGGTCAGGAATTGGTGCTCGGTGTCAGACGGAGGACTGCGGGGGAGGGAAAATATGGTAGGGGTAAGGGGGAGCCGCGGTTCGTCTCGCTCTATCTCCAAGGCCGGTGTTCACCTCGATAGGGCGGTCCACCCCGGATTCCGGTCTGCGGGGTCGTCGGGCCGACGGTCGCCTATTGTTTGGTAGCGTGGGGCCGAGCCAGTCGCGCCGTCGTTCCCGCGGACTCCGGGTCCCCGTTCCGCGTTTCGGGCCTTCGTGCCGTTCCGTGCCTACGTTTCCGGGACCCCATCTGGGCCAGTTTCGGGCCTTCGCGCCCTTCAGTCCTCGTTCCCGTTCCTCGGGCCCTCGGGCCCCCGTTTCGCCTAATCACCTCGAACTTCTGCTATTTTACTCGAACTTCTGGTTAATTAACTCGTATCGGCTCATCTCAGCGGTTGTTTAAGGGAAGAAGACACGTCTGGACACAAGGAGAACTGTGAAAGAACTCTGTTTATTCGGGCCTCACCGCCCCTTTATATACTCTAGAGGATAGCCCTGATTGGCTGCTTTTGGTCACGTGGTTTACAACTGACGTCACTTCCGGTTTACATTCTCGCTTCCGGTTTACATGTCACTTCCAGTTTACATTCTCGGGTTTCGTTCCTTTACACTTTCGTTCTTTTACACTTTCGTTCCTACTTACATATCCGGGCCTCTTTTTCGGGCTTTTACACTTTCGTTCTTTTACACTTTCGTTCCTTTACACTTTCGTTCCTTTTATTAACATATATACTTTTTGTCATATTACCATACTTTTCTTATTTTGGTCTCTTTACATATTTGGATGAATAGGCATTCATCACAATTGTGACAAATATGATCCAAGTTGGGAACAAGGCCACGCAAAAGACCAATTTTATGAATACCCAACTTTATACAATGAAAAACATCCGACAGTAAAGCTTTGGGGGCACCCTTACCAATGATCACTTTAGGATGACCCCAAGCAAAAATCGTGACTACTTCAGATATATTACTTCTCTTAAAGTCTCACACGTGCATTCCCAATGTTAAGTTATACCAAATTAATATAAAACTGTGCCCTATATAACATACGGGATCCAATTATCATTACTCAACAGGCAATCTGTGTTTCTTAAGAAAAACAAAACACGTCATGCCATTTCAGACACACCTTTGAACCTATACCTATATTTAAATTCTATGTCGGTCTTTAATCTTCTATATAGATGGTCCAGAAGATTTCCTCAAAGCTTACAATGACCTTTCATTCTTTTCATGTCCTTCATAGAGACCATAATTACAGGATCTAGACTTCATGGAACCAGTTCTAATAGGTTTCAAACCGACTGTATTCCACATAAAAGGCTACTTTGTTCAGCCCGGGGCAGCCAACCTTTACCAGTGTCTGTGACCAAAGTTCTGCATAATGGCACATATAACAGCGAACAATAGAACTTTTTGTAAAATCACGCACTGTTGTGCAAAATTCCAGTATCAAATTTCACCCACTTCTTCAGGGTTAAAATTCGCAATACTTTTAGATCCAAATATCTATTTTTTAAAACGGTTTACAAAATTGAAATTGGCCCAGAAAAACAGCCACAATTCAACATCGAGACACGTTACAACATCACCATCCTTGTTGCGAGATATTGAATTAGTTCACTATTGTATTATGCGACGGGCCACTGCCTGTTCCAAACCGCCATTTTTGCGTGACACTACTACTTACGGCTATCCACCTGCACCCACTGAAGGCTCCAGGGATAAAAACTAAAAGTGTCTCAAACCAATCTATTATTTGTGACTAACAATGGACTTTGGGTTCTCTGGGGATTGGTAATATTGCACATGATTGACTGAAAGAAGTACATGAGAAGACAGGTGGACAAGAAAACTAAAGTAGTTCAATAAAAACACCAAAGAAAAACTAGGACACACCAACGCCATATTACCTTTTTTTGTAATGGAAAATACTTTATTCATCATCCTTTTGGTTGAGATAGAAACAGTTTTTGGTCAGCCTATGTCTTTGTGATGTGCTTAACACGCCAGTGTAGCATGTGATGTATATTGAAATTATTCATAACGGAGGGAAAAAAGCGTTTTGAAAAAAATGCATAGTGAACACATGTTACACGCTTATAGGGGTATTCATACAGCAGGCATAACGTGTTCTGTGTCTTGTTTTTTGTACATTTTATTTATTAAAACATATGTTTTCTGCAGTTAAAACATGTTTTTTTCTTGCTAAACCATAGGAATATGGCCATGTGGGACTATAACAAAGAATAATTGTCACAAAAAAAATGTGACATTTTAACTCCCTGAATTATGTACCACTTTCATTCGTCTCATTAAAGGATTTTTACATCATTTAATAGCTCACAGCACTTACATATCTATAGTGCATTTTTATGGAAACCAGCAGAGTTTATAATTGGATGTTTTGTAAATTCATTTACAGTTAAAGATAAAGGAACATTTGACCTTAAGCTGACGTCTAAAGCCCATGTTCAATGTGCCGATTTGCTGCCGATTTTAGAAAATGGCAGTGGCAATAGACATTAAATATGGACAAAATATCTTTTAAAATGATGTATAATTCTCGTCTGAATGTTCCATGTCATCGTTGCATGCAACACCGTCAGAAAACAAACAGCAGCATTAAAATCAACCTGTTGAATATCCTAAAGCCTATATTTCACATGCAGATTTTAAAAATCAGCAGGTTGAAATTAAGCTTAAAACAGACGTGTCATATATTAATAGAAAGGCTCTCTTATCCCCTTTTGAATGGTATATATGATGCACGCTTTCATTCCTTATTCTAAGAGAAAATCAAACAAATGCAAAATCTACAGCATCTAAATGGGAATGTGGAACACAGCCCTAAGGTAGGGGTAACCAGGGGAACATCCCTCGCTACAGTCGGTATGTACACGGGTATTCCTGTAGTTGCCCTATTAATCTGAGCCATTCCCATATCACATGCCAAGAATCTGCATATACTATGGTCATAGCAAGACCAGGATTCGTGATAGTAAGACCCAAGTGCCACTCTCTAAGCATATTGTTCTTGTCGCCCTCAGCAACCGCTAGAATGTAAGTGGCATTGGTATCGTCCCATTCAGATCAATAAGATTATTCCCTTTGTTAAAACATTTGGGAATTATTGCCGACCTGTTATTGCCGGCAATTTGTAGCCACACTATTGTACATCATTTTTGGAATACCTGTTCACCCGTGTGCCAATGAGAAGGCTATTGTGACGTTCTCTGGTAAGTCGGGGTTGCCGATTCTTACGACAGAGGAACGTGGGGGTTGTTCGGGTCTCGGGGCGGACGGGGAATCCGGGCCAAGAACCGAGATGTGTTTCTAGAGTCGTGCCTCGCGCACGAGGGGGGGCTGAGCGAATCGATCGGGAATCGGCACTCGATGTCGACGGAGGACTGCGGGGGAGGGAAATTATGGTAGGGGTACGGGTCGGCCGGGGGGCGGTCCACCCCTGAGTTCCGGTCCGCGGGGGCGACGGGCCGACGGTCGCCTATTGTTTGGTAGCGTGGGGCCGAGCACGCCGCGCCCTCGTCCCCGCGGACTTCGCTCCCTCGTTCCGCTCCCCATGTCTTCGTACCATACTACGCCTCGGTTTCCGGTACTACTTCGGGCCTTCGTGCCCTACTCCGTTCCCTCGTTCCTCGTTCTTCGGGCCATCGGGCCCCTTACCCTATGTTTCTACTACCTATCTCGGACTTCAACTGTTTTGTCCTAACTTCGGCTTAATTACTCTGTTCGGCTCATCTTTAGCGGTTGTTTCAGGAAAGAGGACACGTCTGGACACCAGGAGAACTGTTAAAGAACTCTGTTTATTCGGGCCTCACCGCCCCTTTATATACTAGAGAGGTCAGCCCTGATTGGCTGCCTTCGGTCACGTGACCTACAACTGACGTCACTTCCGGTTTATATATTCCGTTTCCGGTTTACATTTCACTTCCGGTTTACATATTTCCGGGTTTCGTTCCATTACGTTTTCGTTATTCGTTCTTTACATATTCGTTATTCGTTCTTTACATACTCGTTATTCGTTGTTTACATATTCGTTCTTTACATCTATTTCGTTCTTCGTTCTTTACATATTCGTTCTTTACATCTATTTCTATTATTACCTTATTTCTATTATTTTAACCTCTATGTATTTTGGCTGAATAGCCGTTCATCACACCCTCCCGCACCTTCTTGAAAGGTGGGAAAACACGTTATACAAAATTTCAATACAGTTCAACAGAACATACTCTAGAACCAGAAACATTTCAATCCTACGCTCCTTATCGGCAGAGGAGGAGGTGTCACCCTCTGTCCTCCCCGGTCTACTTCGGAGGGCCCCCGGGGCCTATCCGGCTAATTATTATTTCTCTTCTTTCTTCGTTTTTCTTTCTTCGTTTTTCTCTCTTCTTAATAAAAGTTCATATAATTCGTTTTTATATATCTTAGTCTCTTTTTATCTTCGTCAGAGTTCTCTTATCCTTGATCTATTTAGGACCCGTTTTTTTTACACCTCCTCTTTTTCTCGTCTTTAGGATGAGCGAGCCGGTCGTGGCTCTCCCACCCGGGACTGGGGATCGGTCGTGACCCCGTCGCCCCCGCTCCTCTCCTCTGGGCTCCATTTACTTAGCCCCTCGGCGCGTTTTTCCTCGCCTTTTTTTACCCTCATTAGGACAGAGGGACCGGTCGTGGTCCTCCTGCCCGGGGCCATGGGTCGGTCGTGACCCGCAGTGCCCCCGTTCCCTTCGTTTTCCGTCGTCCAGACGTTCTCCCCTAGTTCGGGTGGAGAATCGGTCGCGACTCTCCCACCCAGAGGCCAGGGCCGGTCGTGACCCTTAGTCCTCTCGACCCTTGATCCGTTCTTCCGTCATTCAGACGTTCTCCGTTGTTTTTGGGTAGAGAATCGGTCGTGATTCTCCTACCCGGTCGGTCGTGACCCCTCGTTCTTCCGTAACTATTACTCTTCTCTGCGTTCTCTTAGGTGATGATGATGATTTTAAGGATGAGTTGAAGAAGAAAGACTGAAGCTTTTGTGGATAGAATGTTCTTTTTGGACTTCGCACCCTCGGTCGCCTCGGCATTCAGAGCCCTCCAGTGACTTTTTCACGTTTGGCAAGGACAACATGTTCGAGCCAAAGGCCAAGGTACCCAAAGAAGAAGATGGCGTTGTATGTGGAAAGGAACTTAACTTCATGCATTAAAGCTTAGAGTGGAAGCTTCAGCAGACGACGTCGCGGGTTTCGTGCTACTTGTCACGGTGAAGCTTTGAGATGGAGTTCGGGTGAAGGTGAGACTGAGAAGATTAGAATCATTAATTATCGATGAAGTGTCCGTTTTCCGTACAGGAACTGAAGTTTGACTTTTACGACACATGTCCTCGTGGTTAACCCAGCATCAAGATGTTCCGTCCTCGACCACGTCGACACATTTGAAGATTTCAGGATTTCAGAAAGAGATGTCGGAGAGAGTCCACCATAGTAAAGTATTTCCGTCACCGTTCCGGGCCCAAGTGGCATGACAACAACCGGAACGGAGACCTGATTAAGAAGATAATTTTGATGAAGTTTCTTTTTGATGACAGGAGCCGGTGCCTCTCATCCCTCCCCCCCCCCGTAAGCAACGGCAGGAAGACAGTCCTCTTTGGGGCGAGAGGGAGGCTCCTTCGTTCTACTGATGAGATGATTTTCCTAAGAAGAGGATTCCTGTTTCGGGCACTCGGGCCCTCGTTCGTTTCCTAGGCTCTCGGGCCTCGCTCTGCTTACTAAGTTTTTCTCTTTGTCCTCCCGGAGGACCGTGCTTATAGACGATTTTCGTAAGACTGTAATACCAACAAATAGTTCGTTAATAGAAGTAAGTTTAAGATCCGGTCTGGTTTGATTTTGGAGTAAGGCCACAGTCGTCCACGGTGCCATGTCACATTGCATGGAGACACTATGCCTATGACGAACGCCGAGACAACAGCTCCGAGCCGTTCCGGGCTGCTCCTAGGTACGACGGTTCGAAGTTGGTAAGTTGAAGATATTAGTGAGAAGGAGAAGAAGAAGCCGTAGAAAGTGAAGATGGACGACATCAACTGGGACCTGCACCCAACGTCAACCTCTGAGATCCGGAACGGGCCCATTCTCAATAAAATAGCATGTATAGAGAACTCATCCGATGTCGAACTCCAAGAAGGGTCGCTCCTCGTCGCTCTTTGCAGACCTCTTGATTTGTCTATCGAGGCATCCGCGGCCGACGTTCCAAGCACCACCTCCCTGTATATTGCAAAGATTACTTCCCTATATGTTTCAAAGACTATTTTGTTTCGTTCCTCGAGAAGAAGACATCAGGAAATACGACATGGAAGGAGTCTCTGTCGTTACAGCAGGTAAGAGATTAATATAAGTTTTAGTAAGTCTATTAATTTTTCGTTTCTCGTTCATGTATTGTTTTTACTATATATTACGGTCGGTCACGAGCCAGGGCCCCTAAGTTATCGTCCCTGCTCGTGCCTTGGTCCTCCGGGAGACATCTACGACTCGCCGCAATCCTTTCACGACTCGCTGCATCAACTCTGGCACGATAAAACCAGCATTCAGGTCGAAAAATTCCATTTTGCCGCTCTTCGTATGCGGTAAGAGGCTGAAGACAAGGAAACTCAGAAGATGATGGTACATGAATCCGGGTTCATCCACATTCTGATCGATCCATCCAAAATCAAGAAGACAAAGTTGCAGGAAGTAGAAGTGCCGCTAGAGGACAGAGGTCGTCTCTTCCTCGCCTCCAGATCGCTCAAGGCAGCGCGGGAGAAGGGTTTTCAGTCTTGGCCCGCGCCAGCCTTTCCTCCAGCGGCGAGTCGCCGGCCCACCGGTACCTTATTTACCCCGGCACGACCGTCGACTCAAAGACTACAATGACAACACTATCCGTCCATTCTGATTTCCTTTCCTCGATTCCGCCTCCCAACTTTCACTCCCGCTCCCGGGCCGCCCGGCCCGCTATCCATTTCCGCGACCGGACGATCCCGTTCCACCTGCTCGGTCCCAACCAACGCAGCGGGCTCCAGGGAAGAAGAGGAACAGCTACAAACTTGTTTTTCCTCCTAGCGCCTCCTTCCGTCCCGTATTCGCCCCGCAGGCTTGGTAAGTTCATTCCAGTCATGGACCCTCCAGCTCGCTGATTACACTCAACACCTCCTAACACATGTGGTTTCGTTCACTTCCGCAAGAAGGTTCTCATAAAGAAACTAATAAGAATAAATTAAGATAAGAATGTTCGAGCCCGCCAGTCCGTTCCCGATGAGTTTAAGTAAAGTTTTCGGGCCCGTCCAGCGGTCTCCAGGAGAGTCTTTTATCCAGGCTTCGGCCTCCTGTGCGGCTCAGGTACCTCCGCCTCGGCCCGGTTCTCTCCCTGGGGGTTTGACACTATGGGTGAGGAGCCAACGCCCCGTAATCCCTCCCCACCCGACTCGCGACGCGCCATCTTCCGCCTCTGGTTCCGTCGCGCTGTTTTTCTTCCGTGCAAGACCTCGAGCAGCATCTACTTCACCCTTCTTCTTGGCGCCGGATCGGCAGCAACAGTCTCTCCTCCCTAGCGGGGAGCTCGAGAAGCTGATCCACCATTCCGCTCTGTTTTTCCGCCTCTCTTGTCGCCTTCAACAAGTCATCCAGTTGATCCTCGTTTTTGTGCATCACTAGGGTCTGAGCCAATTGGACGGTCCGGTTGTGTTCGTTAACTAGCTGGTCGACCCCCGGGAACTCCCTGGTCAACGGCCCCAGTGCCGCCGTCGGGAACTGCGCCATCGCTTCTTCAAATGTCTCTGGCTTGCGGCCCGTTTCTAGTGCCATCAGGAACGCCATAGACGCCGAAGCCATTGCTCTTGTCTTGGCCGTCATTCCTCGCACCTCCCTCGGGGGCCACGTCAGTTGCACCCGAATGGCCTTTTCCGCGTCCCAGTCTCGTACCGCTCGCGCCGTCACCGGAAAGTGTCCCTGTAAGACCTGGTGAACGGCCTGTGTCCGTAATAACTTGAGTCTCGGTGTTTCCCTAGATGGTCCTGCCGTCGGCATCTCCGTTCCTATAGACCCGAACACTGAATCCGCTCCCGACTCGTCCAATTCTTGTTTCTCCGGCTCGTATCCTCTGGTCTCGGTCTGCCCCAACTCCATGTCCTCTGAGTCTTCCACCTCCGCGTCCATGGACTGGGCAGCCGGTATTTGTAATCTGTGTATCACAACCCGCGGTTGTAGCGCCCGCCCGTGTTTATCCTCGTCCTTGAGTGGGGTATCCGGTCCTGGCGGCGATCCCATACGTTCGGGCGACGGTGGTCCCGGGGTCTCCTCCGATCCTTGCGACCCGAAAAACGAGCTCCCCAAACTGGCTCGAGTCAGGTTGTCAACCGCCGCCCGTGTCTCTGGCGTGTCTGGTGCTACCGTAATGTCTCTCATTCGTTTCAATCCTGGGGGCGGCACTATCGGCTGCTTACATACCATCTTCTCCAGGGGTGAATCTGCTTTCGTCGGGGTAGGGGTAGAGAACAGCGGCTGTGTCGAGGCCGTCGACGCCGTGTCCTCCGGCCTGGCCGCATGCCGAACATACTTTACTTTCTCCACTCGCCCCGTCGGTTTGAGTCCCTGCCTTTCTGCCATCTCGCGTAGAAACCTCCCTAGGTACAATGCTTCTCTTTCCACCAGCCGGCCTCCCTGTGCTTCCCGAATGCTGTCCTCCAGCTCCCGGTCGGATCTCGCCTCGTGGTAACCCCTGAACGATCCCTCCCGGTTCATTGTTCCTTTTAAATACCCGGGGTACCTCGGGTGTCGTGATTCGTATATCACCGATTTCTTATGAACTGTCATCATAGTAAATTGTGCGTCGCTACAAGGTGGTTCTAGTCCCGTGGTCCGTCTGACTCCTGTCGAGGTCTCAGGCTGCGATGGTCCTAGCTCTCCCGTGCTACTAGACTCAGCGATAATCAAAGACCGATCGCTTCGGGCCGACATACTCCTGCCTGACTCCGACTGGTCCGAACTCGTTCCCTCCTCCAATTCTCTCGGGACTTTCTTGACCTTTTTCCACTTCTTCTTTCGCGACGGCTCCTCCGCCGGGCATCCCTGCGTCGGGGGCCTCTTGAAAGCGAGCGGCTCCTCTTCTTCTTTGACTTTCGGTCGTTGGTCGTCGGACGAGCTCACCAATTCCACCACCTCAGCCCCCGGTGGTATTCCTGAGCAACCCGGCTTCGGGGTGGGTGTGGATGTCCGTCCTTTTCCTCTGCCTGGGAGTCCTCGTCCTCTCGGTTCCCGTGGTTCTCCCTGGGCGTTTAACTTCTTAATTCGGCTCTGTACTAACCCTGATATTTGGTCTGGTGTCAGGAGTGGCTTCGGGTTGACCACGGCCCGGCTCGCGCTTCGCGGCGACTCGGTGTCTTCCTTCCGTACTCCTTTCGCGGCCCTCCGAGGGGAACGACGCGTGGGTGTCGATCGTTCCGCCACCTCGGCCAGGGGTCCCTTCCCTGCTGCTTTGGCTGCTTGGGCTCCCTCGCCGGCCTCGTCGGCCTCTGATCCTTCTTCGGTTGCTACGTGCTCCAGCTGCTCGGCGTCGCTGTCCTCGGATCCTCTCGACGCCCTCGGGTAGTAAGGTATGCGGATATGCCGTCGCGGCCTCTCCGGTGCCTCCTTATCCACCGCCCTCTCAGGGGGTTGAAACCCCTCCGGATGGCGCACCGCGTAGTCCCGTTCCATGTTGGCTACCCGGGCCGCCGTTTCATCCCCAGTAGCGAAACTGGTGTACGGCGGTCGTCCTTTCGGGTCCAAGGCGAACGCCGCAGCATACTCCAGCCTCAGAAGGGGGTCTTGCTTCGGCATCCCCCTCTGCAGGTTCCCTTCGTGTGAGTCCGTCATGTGCTTCCTCCAGTCCTGGTGTGTCGAATAGGCTCGACTCGAACACACCGGGCACATGTAGTACTGCTTCCGTAATCCATCGTGCTGGCCTTTAATATGCTTGGCCAAGTGCTTAAACTCCTTTCCGTGACAATGTCCTTCCCAGCACTGTCCGCTCATCGCGTCTGTTTTCCGGGCTTTCGGGGCTCGTTCCAATCCTGAAGCTCGTCCCGTCAGCCGTTTCCGTTTTTGTCTCGTGGTGATGCTGCTCGTCTCGCTTCTCTGCTTTTCTTCTTGTTTTCTTCTCCTTAGCTCAGTCTGCTCGTCTGCGATTCGATGAATCCTGATCGGCTGACCAGAATGACCTGCTCCGGCGAGCGCTCTGCCTTTTATAGCCGCCGCAGGCGGAAGTGGGCGTGGCCTGCACTAGCGACCCCTAGCGTCAGACTCACCATCCACTTCTACGGTGGCGCCCCCTACTATTTTCCGGTCCCCGGGGCCCGCCGCTGGTCACCGCCTCGCCTGCTTTCTTTACCTCGCGGCCCTTCACCCGTCCACGCGTTTTTCCTAGGCCTTTTATTGCCCCACCGGACGCCCTCGGTCCTTTCATCCCTCGTCGCCTTCTCTTGCCTTTTTCATCTTGGCCCTCACAGTGCTTCCGCACACTTCCCGGAGAACACAGGGGCTCGGCGTTATCATCTCCTCGCCGCCGCTCCGTTCTCTTTATCCTCTTTTACTCCTTTTACGACCTACTTTAAAGCCCGTCCTCGTTTCAGGCCTCGCCTTTTACAGCCGTCCGTTCGTTCCTCCGGCGTTCCCGAGAGTGCCGCATCTACTCTCCTCCGGTCTCCTGGACGCTGTAAAGCGGTATTACCAAGTCGGCATTACTTCAGAAGTCTTCACCAGCTTGCCACCGGGTCTGTCTTCTGTTGTAATCCAACCATCTTTTCCACGCTGTGGTTCCTCCGAACTGACCGGAAAGCGGCTCCGTGGGACTACTTTAGACATTCGGGCCGTCGTGGCTCCCGAACGCCGTTTTTCGTTCCAACCCCGCATTTCCCACCTATATTACATCCGCAAGAGAACCAATCTTCAGCTAGGTAGCGAATCTCTACAGCCTAACGACCTGCACTCCTACTGTAGTGGTCAACGCACCGCCCCGACTCAATGGCCCCAGGTTGATCAGTCCTTTTTGGCCAAAGCCTTTTTGTGTAGCGCCGATTTGGTCGTTCCCTTGGTCCTCTTCCACCTGCGGAATCGAGACACGAAAACGACTTCATCACAAAAAGGGGTTGCCCCGTTTCCTTACGTGCCCTAGCGCGCCCCACCCCAAGCATTTACTGTGCAGCCTCGTATCCTTGCTGGTCAGCTACCATCCAAGCTGGCGCAGCGTGTCCTCGGTAGGGTTCCAGGCGGTCCACATGGACCACCCCCCCCGGTTTCCCTCGTTTCTTCCGTACTACCACCCGTCCTCGGTCAAGCACCTTGACGATCAGTGCAGGGCCTATCCATGGAAATCGCAACTTCGTTCCTTTGTCCCTATCCACTACCGTATCGTGCACCCAGACCAGTTCTCCGGCGTGGTATTCCCGCCGAGTCACCTTCCCATCGTACTCGTGTTTCTGATGGATGGCGGCTCGTTTCAGCCCCGTCCGGGCCTCCCGATAGGCCGCGACTAGCCCTTCCTCCAGGCTTTCCACATAGTCGCTTACCCGTCGGGGTTCCTCCTCTGGTCCTAGAGGTCTCCCATAAATCGCCTGTCGCGGCATCATGGTCTGTCGGCCCAGCATAATCATATTCGGTGTCACTCCCGTGCTGGCTTGCGGCGTTGCTCTATAACTCATCATCACGAGCGGGACCATCTCGTCCCATTCCCGACCCGTCGCTCGGCAGCTGGCTTTCAAACAACACCCCAAAGTACGGAAACTTCGTTCTATGTACCCGTCACTCCTGGGGTGGTACGGCGTCGTTCTTGTTTTGTGTATCCCGAATAGTGCACAGACCTGAGCCACCACCTCGGATTCGAAATTCGTGCCTTGATCCGAGTGTAGTTCCCGAAACGCGCCGTACCGTGCTACTACTTCTTCAACCAGTTTGTTCGCCACTGTCGTTGCCTTTTGATCCGGGATCGGGAAACACTCCAACCATTTGGTGAAATAGCATCCCACCATCAGGCAATACTTATTTCCTCGTTTGGTGACTGGGTACGGGCCCGAAACATCCATGGCCAGCCGTTCCATCGGCTCCCCCACTATGTACTGATGTAGCGGCTCCCGTCTTCCTCTTCCCTTTTTCAGCAACGCGCAATCACATTCCCGACATTCCTTCCGCACGTCTTCCCGGAGTCCCGGCCAGTAAAACCCTTGTTCCAACAGGGCCGTCGTCCTGGCGACTCCTAAATGCGCTCCTGCCGCGCCTCCATGGTATTCCCTTACCAACTTGGCCCGTTCCCCTCGGGGAACGACCAACTGGTTCCTCCAACCATGCCCTTCTAGTTCCCAGTACTTCCGATGCAGCACGCCATCCCTGAGGCTTAATCGTTCCCATTGCCTCCATAGGATCTTTGTTTCCCGGGATTCCGGAGATATGGCCTCCCAACCTGGCCGGTCCGCATCTTTTTCCATCCGTGCGACAATCGGCCCTATATCTCGATCCCTCCTCTGCGCTGCTCTCATCTCCTGCGGGGACCATCCGGGCTCGTACCCCCTGGCCCGCGTCACTACTCTCACTTTTTCGGTATTCTCGTGCTCTTCTCCACATTGTTTGCACGGATACCGGGACAACGCGTCAGCGTTCCCATGCTTCCTGCCCGGTCGGTGTTGGAACGACACATCATGCGAGTCGATAATCTCAATCCACCGAGCAGCCTGCCCCATCGGTTCCTTACTTCTCTGCAGCCAACTGACCGCGCTGTTATCCGTCCGGACTATCACGCGTTGACCATAGATGTAGCACCGAAAATGCTTCAAAGCTCGCACCACCGCCAACAGTTCTTTCCGCGTGGTGCAATACTTTCGTTCGTTTGACTCCAGGGTTTTGCTCGTGTAAGCTATCACCCGTTCCTCCCCTCTCTGCTCTTGTGATAGCACGGCTCCCGTTCCCACGTCACTGGCGTCTGTGTCAAGCCACCATTGTCCTTCTTCCTCCGGGAATCCCAACACCGGGGCCTCCGTTAGCGCCTTCTTCATCGCATCAAATGCCTCTTGTCGTCTCGCGCTCCACACGAATGGTTCCTCCTTCGTTGCCAATTCATACAAGGGGGCAGCCAACTCCGTGAAGCCGTTTATATGCCTTCTGTAGTACGAACATAATCCCACGAAGGCTCGTACCTCGTGGAGATCCCGCGGGACCGGCCACTCGGTTACTTGCCGACACTTTTCGGGGTCGGGTTCGATCCCGTTGAATGAGACAACGTGCCCCAAGAACGGAATCTTCTTCTGGAACAGCTTACATTTTCGCGCCTTTAACTTCAGTCCTGCAGCGTTCAGTCGGTCCAGAACCCGTACCAATCTTTCCAGAGTCACTTTGAACGTTGGTCCAAAGACCAGTATGTCATCCAAGTATACCAGACACTCCTCCCACACGATTCCTCTGAGGATTCTTTCCATCAGTCTCTCGAAGGTGGCTGGGGCGTTCACTAACCCGAATGGCATCACTTTAAACTCATACAATCCTCCTTGAGTCACGAAGGCCGTCTTTTCTTGGTCCTCCGGTGCCATCTCCACCTGCCAATATCCGCTTGCGAGATCCAGACTGCAGAAGAATAGGCTTCCTCCCAAAGTGTTGAGGCTGTCCTCTATCCGCGGGAGCGGATAGGCGTCCACTTTCGTAGCCTGGTTCAGTTTTCGGTAGTCAATACAGAACCTCGTTCCTCCGTCCTTCTTTTTGACTAGAACGGTCGGGCTACTCCACGCACTCCCGCTCTCCTGGATAATCCCTAAATTTAACATATCCTCCACCAGTGCTCGTTCTTCCTCTCTCCTGGTGGCCGGATACCGTCTGACCCTCTGCTTGATCGGCATCTGATCCCCCGTTTTAATTCGATGTTGTACTAAATCTGTCCGTCCTAACTCATGTTTCGAGGTCGCAAACATTTGTTCCCGGGCCATGATGGCTTTCTCCAGCTCTTCGCCCTCCTTCGTGGTCAGGTCTTTCTTAGCCTCCCCTATCATTTCAACGAGCGCTCCTGGGGGTTCCTTTGCTTCACTTCCTATTCCTCGTACCTCTTGTACGAAGGTGGCTTCTCCGAGTACCCCGCCGGTTTCCAATTTCGCGCTCTCGGTCCCTCGGTTGGCCACCCAAACTTCATTTTCTTCTCCCAATGTCACCGTTCCTGGGATCACCTCCAGTCCCATAGGTAATCCAGCGCCGGTGATGACAGCCAGCTGTCCACCCTGTCTTATGTCCATTCTCGCTACTACTGTTACTCGGGTCACTTGGAGTGGGGGTATTTCCGTCGTTTTCTCGATTCGCACGACCTGTCCTCCGATGGTAACTGCCCGAATCCCATCCGTTCTCTGTTCTACTCCCGGGATTCGTTCCCCCTCTCCCTCCCCCTCGGCGGGCAGGAAGATGGCACTCGCGTGGGGCTTAACTGTCAGCCGGTATTTCACCGCGAAGTCGTTTCCCAGGATCCCTTCATCTCTACCGATGTCTGCTACCATGAACGTCCACTTCAACACGCGTGTTCCCAATTTCACTGGCAAGTTCGTGCATCCGTAGCACCGCAACGGACTACCATCTACCGAGCAGAGACGTCCTTCATATCCATCCAGTTCTTCCCTTTTTCGTCCCCACTCTCTCCAGAGGCGTTCCGACAGCAGACTGATCATAGATCCGGTATCAACCAAAAAACGGACGACACTCTCTCCCACCGTCCCGGCCACATAAAGTCCACATTCTCCCATGCCTACTACTTCTCTCGCCGCGCCCGAAGGGGGCCCCGCGCTTACTGCGACGGCGACTGTCCGTTTCCCTGACGCTGAGAACACTCTCTTGCGAAATGGCCCTTCTGGTGACAGTGATGACACTCTAAATCTTCTTTTCGCTTCTTAAACGCCTCCCTCCGGGCCGTTGCTTGTCTTCTAGCTTCCCGTTCCTCTGCCAATTCTTTCATCATCTCCTCCAACTTACCGTTCAAGGCCATGATCTGTGTATTGGCGTCCTCCTCGGGCTTCACTGCCCGCAGGAGGCGGCGTGAGTATCGTTCCTGTATTTCTACCACCTCTACCGCCTCCTCTAGTGTCTTGCATCCTTTCTCTGCACACTTCAGCTGAAGGTCTTCCCCAACTGCAGCCTGGAACGCATGTAATGCTGCTTTTTCCTGGCTAGCGTAGTCGTTGGAGAAGTAGGCTCTCGATGCCAGTCGCCGGGCATTATCAGCCAACTCCTTCGCTGTCTGGTTCTTTACACGTTTCAAGCCCGCCAACTCTTGCAGAGCATTACACGTGTCCTTCTCCTGACCGAACCTCCGGCGCAACGCATCCACCCTCGCCGAGTAACGGAGTCGTTCCCTGTCCGGGAGTCCGACAAAGTACATTCGTGCCGTTCCCGTCAGCGAGAGGAAAAGCATCGCCGCTTTTTCCTCGGCCGTCCATCGTCCCAATGTTGCGTACTCCTCAAACTGGTTGATCCATCCCTCGAAATCCGGTTTACCGTCATACTTCTCTGGTCGTAAACTGAACTTCTTCAAACTCGCTCCTTCCTGACCGGTCTGTTGTTGTTGAGCCCGCACATTCTGCTCATCCGTCGGGGTGGACGTTCCCATAAAATTAAACTGCCTACCCATGATGGTCGTGTCCTCCCCTTTGGTCTCGGTTTTCGCACCTCCTTTCTCCTCCCCACCTTCCTTGAAGGCGACGTCAGAATCCATCTGCTCGAAGACTGCCGCAGTCGCCATGAGTATCCAATACCGATGAAACACCCAAGATCCACAAGTCCGTATGTGCCTATTTCAGCACCACCGCTGCCACCAGTGTGACGTTCTCTGGTAAGTCGGGGTTGCCGATTCTTACGACAGAGGAACGTGGGGGTTGTTCGGGTCTCGGGGCGGACGGGGAATCCGGGCCAAGAACCGAGATGTGTTTCTAGAGTCGTGCCTCGCGCACGAGGGGGGGCTGAGCGAATCGATCGGGAATCGGCACTCGATGTCGACGGAGGACTGCGGGGGAGGGAAATTATGGTAGGGGTACGGGTCGGCCGGGGGGCGGTCCACCCCTGAGTTCCAGTCCGCGGGGGCGACGGGCCGACGGTCGCCTATTGTTTGGTAGCGTGGGGCCGAGCACGCCGCGCCCTCGTCCCCGCGGACTTCGCTCCCTCGTTCCGCTCCCCATGTCTTCGTACCATACTACGCCTCGGTTTCCGGTACTACTTCGGGCCTTCGTGCCCTACTCCGTTCCCTCGTTCCTCGTTCTTCGGGCCATCGGGCCCCTTACCCTATGTTTCTACTACCTATCTCGGACTTCGACTGTTTTGTCCTAACTTCGGCTTAATTACTCTGTTCGGCTCATCTTTAGCGGTTGTTTCAGGAAAGAGGACACGTCTGGACACCAGGAGAACTGTTAAAGAACTCTGTTTATTCGGGCCTCACCGCCCCTTTATATACTAGAGAGGTCAGCCCTGATTGGCTGCCTTCGGTCACGTGACCTACAACTGACGTCACTTCCGGTTTATATATTCCGTTTCCGGTTTACATTTCACTTCCGGTTTACATATTTCCGGGTTTCGTTCCATTACGTTTTCGTTATTCGTTCTTTACATATTCGTTATTCGTTCTTTACATACTCGTTATTCGTTCTTTACATATTCGTTCTTTACATCTATTTCGTTCTTCGTTCTTTACATATTCGTTCTTTACATCTATTTCTATTATTACCTTATTTCTATTATTTTAACCTCTATGTATTTTGGCTGAATAGCCGTTCATCACACTATCAAAGGCCTATGTGCAAGCAGCTGCTGTGTGTCTCAACCTGTCTATGGGACGAGGCACATTAAAGAACACCTGCCTTGGTAAATGTATAGGGATATAGTCTCTTTGTCCACAAAGATTTGATTATTTCATAAATGCGATTATTAAAGATAGAATTGTCAAACCTAGTTCTCGCTGTCATATGACCCTAGATGGTGCTACCCCATTAACAAACCAACCAGCCATCTACATGTATTGACTTATACAGGTGTCTGATATGTCCATTCAGTGATCCTGAGCTGGGCTAGGCTAGCTGCAACTCTCCTCTGCATGTCTCCCAGTGGCAACGACTAAGTTATCAAAGGTCTCTAGTAGACCACTGACTTTCGTGTCTGGACCTGCCTATGGGACCAGGCACATTAAAGAACACCTGCCTCAGTAAAAGTGTAGGGGTACAGTCTCTACCTCCTCACAGATAGAATCATTTCACAGAAACATTTATTAAAAAGACAGAAATTTTAAAACCGTGTTCTCACCATGATATAACCATATATGCCGATAAGGCGTTAAACACCAATAACCCACCACCCCAATTTTCCTTTTGAATAAATTGAATGATAAGGACAGTAAGTAGTTAAAGTTCTGGCCGTTTAATCTGAAGCTGTTGGCACAGTGACTATGTAATACAACCAGTTGTGGCTGTTACTTTTAGGGATTTTCGTGTTCTTCTTTTTTAAATTTCAGTTATAGCAAACTTCATGATTAACACGGTCTATGATTAGAACTGATACGATGGAATCAGATTGATATGATGAGAATGTATAATTTGTTACACAAAGGTTGTTAGAGGTATTCAATATTGCAATATTGGTACAATCAGGGACAGTCCATATACTAAACAAATAGTCGATGAGATAATATACATTTCATACCTTTCTTAAATTTTACTTTAGTCTAGCCATTAAGATGGTCAGTGCCTGAATTGGGAAGCTACCACAGCAGCGAGGTGAGAACCCTTGTCTGCCACCCTTATCATCCCTCAGTCTACACAACCCTTATCTGTTATGAAGTGTAAGGTAACCATGGCCCCCTGGGACCAGCAATAGGGGGTTGAAAATGTGGAACTGCCCACCTCCCTAATAACCCAACGCCTTTCACCAGGGAATACACACGACATGGACTAAGCTCACTGGGGCAGGGTAATATGCAAACCAGGTGATATAAAACAGTCAATACTTTCATATTAGTACGACTCACTGGCGGTCTCAGGAGGTTAGGGTTGAGAAAATCCTAACCAACCAACCCCCCCTTTTTTCCTAAATTACAAAAGCTTCAACTACATGATCAACTTAAAAGTGCCGGCGACTAATAATACAATGGCTAGCAACTTAATAACTATAAGTCATGGTTTCCCGGCAATTATGTTTACCAAGCAACCAGTTGGTCGCTTATCAACTAGTTCTTTCTCCCTGGTTACTTCAGAAAACCGTTAATATCTACTCATCATCAGGGTTAGTCGGCAAAGTGGGGACCTAACTTAAGTACTTAATCCACATGTTGCCCTCTCCCCCTCTCACCCCTGTCTGATATCCTGTATCTGCCCCGGAAAATTATATTTAGAACATTTCAAGACCATGCACGTTAGGCTTAATCCCCTAACCCAGAAACGTTAGGATATTCTGACACCAGCCTGGAGCAAGGTAATAATTGGCAATGGGGGCAATGGCCTGCAATCTGTTCTATTGTTAGAATTATTATCTATAATTTTTGTTTGCAGAACCCCATGGTGCAGCTTAAAGTGAATCACAATGTCTAATTCTCTACAGAATTTGTTTGAGAAGGGTAAGTAGATAAAATACATGTAAGCGCATTGAAACTATTAACAATTAGTATGTTGTAATGACTCTCTCTTTGCAGGAAACGTTCGAGTTTGTTCCAGATATACCACAAACTGCCTTCATAGAAATATTTTCAATAAGAAAATGTGCATACAAAAAGTCTACATTATAATGATATGCACCATATTTCTGCTGTTTCCAAATTGGTCGTTTTGGTAAGTTTAACCCTAAAATGTTAGAATTGTGATTCCAGAAACTATAAACAGTGTTTTTACATTTGAATTTGCCATACTAATTAAAAAATCATGAAAAATGGGTGAATTTATGTAAATGACATGATTTTGAATTTGCTGTAACTTTTCTTTCATTTATGATAATCACAAACTGTCTTTTGCACAAAAAAGATAATGTTTTCATGTTATTTTTATTAAGAGTGTCATAGTTATTTTATGAATTATCGGTTACCATGGTAACCTGCAAATTACGATAGTACGAACAATTACTCCGTGCAAGAAATTTGCCTTATTGGCACAGTGCCAACATTTGGAACGTTTATATCAAAATTATTGAAAAAAGCTTTTCATCTGAAGAATCTAAACTAAATTTGAGTTTTAGGGAATTTATGCACTAATTCTTGTATTTTGGGCAATATTTCAGTAAATATCACTTACATTGTGATATATCTGGCAGTGAAAGGGTTAAATTGTTTAAGTAAAGCCTGAAAAGGTTCCGCCTTCGCTCGGCGGGGTGTTTTAGTTTATGTCGAACGCTCTTCCTTGGTTATGCAATGTAAGAGTTGGAAGGAAAACATGGAATTCATTGATAGGAAATTAAAACATTCGTTATTAAATTTATCAACCACCCACCTTGTGTTCAACTACGGTGTCGAATTGAGTCTCCATGGCGTTCCTTCTAATTGTTGCTTCACCTTGGATGGTTGACTATCTCTGTTACTCGCAATCCTTCTCGTTGAAGTCCGTACGTGGATTGCGCACTTAAAACCGTTTGGAAAGGCCAGGAAGAATAACACTGGTACTGTACTGTTCAATACGTTTTAGTGCATCTGAGTGACGCGTCTGCAAATTGCAATGATTTTTCTCAATCTGTCCAATGGAAACGTTATTGGGAGTTTTCTCTTGTTCACAATTGTTGCCGTTGACATGGCATTTGCGCGTCAACTCACGATAACGTTATCTGAATGGGTTTTCACTTGCAATTGTTCATATCCTTAGCCGTAGACATGACGCGCAGTCTTTAGACAGTGATAACGCTATTTGCAAGAGTTCTTACTTACAATTGTTCTTATATTCACCAGTAAGAATGAAGCTCCAATGTTAACACAAGGTAACGTTATTTGAACGGGTTGCCACTTGAAACTGTTCCAATCTTTAGCCATAGGGCCTATACTTGAAGCTCTGGCATAACCGATCCCAGTTATGGCTATTCTAAAGGATTCTCACTTTTTCACTTCGAAGCCAGCAGGGGAAGATTTGATTTTCACTGATGATGTAATTGCTCCAATGAGGTAACGTGTCGCAATGAATCCGTGACATTTCTTTGAATCCATGAAATTTCCCGGAATAGACAGCATCCAAGATATTTCCATGTATGTCCAAGCGTTCGGACGTTCACCCCAATGTTATGTTGTCAGTATTTCACAATAAAGGTGGCAAGGCTTAGTTTTAAAGCCCGCGAAGAAATCAAGCTTCTTGTCCTAGTATGTGCTTTATTTTCCTCATCCTGGAAGGAAAGAGATGGAGGCGGTTTAATAGACATAGCAAAGTGGCAGGTACCGGAAATTGAAGGTGGTTCCAAGTCACGGCTGTTCTGAGTTATTTTTACCTTTAACAAGGAGAGGCCACAGGTAGGGAAGGATGCGCGATTACATTGACCTGACTACGTGTTTTAAGTTATACGTAGGGTGTATGCTTCAATGCATTGGCATCAATTGGACTACACGTGGACATAATCATATCTGTCATACAATTGCTTTAAAGTGTGAAAGTTGATGTAATTGATAACATTTGCTTGTGTTATGGGAATACATTCAAACTTCAATATGATTCGCGTATAAAAGATTATTTGGTACAGACTTATTTCATACACATTTTCTTTGGTGCATTTTTAAATAGATATCTATAATTATTGTTTTGACTTATTAGACCAACAAGGCAAGATGAAATTAGAAGATTGAGTTTGCTGCCCAGAACTGCCTGTTCTCGCTCGTATAGTGTACTACTAACATGAACTTTTCTAATATAAAGAATACGTTTTTTATTTAAAAAGAATAAAATCCTGAATTGCAGAAGTTCTTTTTTAAATGTATTATGTGCACTCTTCGGGGGAAAACAAATCTTGGTTATAATTACTTTATTTTACCTAGCTCGACTCTTTTTTTCTTTTGTTTTTTTTATATCAAATATATAAACTTACCTTTTCCAAAATAAATCCGTTGGATAGATCCTGGGGCGAAAATCCAAAACAACTTTAAATCACACATACACCTTATAATCCCTTTTCTGTCAAAACAGTCGAATGGTATCCAAACATCACCAAGCCCTCCTGGGCTATAACCAAACCAAGTCAGGCAATAACTTGCAGCAAATGCTGCTACTACTGCCTCGTGTTCTCTATAGGCCTCGTCTGGTCAGGATGACGGCTCTAACGGTTATCGCTGGGTAGACAGTTGGCGTGGTGGTAGAGCACCCTCTCCCCACCCAGGTTTCCCTCCATCTGGCCAATTCCTGATCAGTTGCCTAACGCAAAGGCAGCTGCGCCACACTAGCGGCGCGCGGCGTCGGTCTCTGGAACTATACTGAGGGATGGTAACTTGTTCTATAGTGAACACGCACTTGATTATAGAATTGTACAGGGATGTGAATGGGGCTAATACTTAGGGACGGATTTAGGATTCAGGCCCCCCGCCGCCCCCCCCCCCCCCCCCCCCCCAAATTTGGCCAAATTTAGATTTTTTTAATGAAAACCTCAAGCCTGTCGAGGGGGGGCCCTCAAAATTGTACCCCCCTTTCTAAAATCTCTGGATCCATCCCTATAATACTTTATCCCATGCTGAACATTTACAATCGTTGCATGATGATCTCCACTACGCTTAATGACAGTTAATCTTTGACAGTTAATTCTTTCAAATATTTATTTTCAGTATGGTACTCTGATTTTAAGGCATATATGCCTATGTACGAGATAACTTAATTTAGCTGGTCAGAAACAAACCTGCCTTGTCTTTATTTTTAATCCGTCAAGATTTTACAAAAATACGGCCTACAGTTTCAAACCAATCAATTATGTGTCTTGGAAACGGAAATACACTTTTTGGTGTTTTCTCCCATCTACAGCAATCTATCCCCCCCCTAACTTTGCCATCCTTATAGTTTGGCTGTCATACACCATCAGGTGAGGAATAAACTGTTTGTAGATGGGTGAAAATACCACAAAGAACATATTGATATACTCTCTGATGGACACTATGGAATTCTGTCCAGTAATGGTAGAATTCTACGTTTAACACTAATTTTGACGAAATACAGCCAATGGAAAGTAAATATAGAAACTGTAATGTTTTATACTACATGTGACCAGTTATAGATGTTCTTACCCTATTTGTATTATCTATACATGTTCAGGGCCCAGCCTCACTCTGAGTAGGTTCCACCCCCTATTATGTTAAGAAGCCCTTCTCAGCTAGATCCCTGTATGAAGATCTAAGGATATAAAACCTCTCCATTTAGATTGATCATAACCTGAGTCTACTTCTCCATATATCTACTCTCATGACATACTAGAAACTGTACAAATAAAACAATTATGACCCTATACCTATGAATAACAGACATTTAGATTGTCTCAGTGCAGTTGATGGTTTGTCACCCACACCCTAGCTGATACTATTCTTGAGCCAACTACCAGTATCTCATAACCTGATTCCAAGTAAATTCTAGGGTAATTTTCCAAGAAACAGGACAACCCAGAAAAGGAGCTGGTGTCTGATAATAAGCACTTACACTGGTTAATTTGATGGGACTTTGTGAGCTGGTCCTACAATAGTTATAGGCATACCCTGTGCCCACAACCTGTATTTCGCCTTAAGGAGATCTGTTGCCTGGGTATTAAGTGGCAGGATGTTGAACTTTCTTGCCTGGGGGGTGTGTCTTGCAGTGAAAATATACACCTGTACTCAGGTTGAAGAGTGAACGTGGCACAACTTGGCGTATCATTTAACAGCAAATTATGTCCTCATTTTGGGCTGAAATTTGTACGAATTTTCTTTTTAAGTATCTCTTTCTATAACAGTTTACAGAAAATTCAATTAGGGCACTAGAGAAGCTAAAATCAACAACGAGACCCTTAAACAGCAGCGTCCCTTTGAAATTGACTTTTGTGACTGGTTCCTTTTTATATAAAAATATACTAAACATTTTGACAAAGTTGGCAGACAGTGTCCCTGGTGGTGGATCGATGTACACTTGAAAATCCAATATTACCTCAACTTTGGTGTTCTAACTGCAGTTCAGTATTCAGACATGACTGACCGCTGGTTCAGTCAGTTTTCAATAATGAATCTTGACTAAAATTTAATGTGGTCTGGTAAGAATTTGGCTAATGAAGCGCTGTATTATCGCAGAACAACTGATCATAAGATACATAGCTTTAAAGGAAACCTTGCACATAAATGGGAAAGTTACCTATTTTTGTGTTTTGAACATCACTTTAGTGTTCTAATAATATTTCAAAAGAAAACAAGTGAAAATGTTAAGGTGTTATGGAATTTTTCAGGAAAGGAATTTAATTAAGGGAATCCCCTGAATGTTGGGCTGCTCAGTATTCCTTTTTGCTACGTCACAGCTATGGGTATTCATTCTAGAATTCTTTTGGGCTTCCCTGGTTAATAAATTGCTTTAAGTGGATATGCATTTTAATTTATTATGAGTTGTATTAGCTTAAATATATATATATATATACTTTGGGTTATAGAGTATAACTCTTATTACAAATTCTACGGTGATGGGGATTCCCTTCTAAGGGCAGATGGGAATCCCCAAGAACCCCTCTTGCTACGTCACACATTAGCTAGGGGATTTCCCTTAGTAATAGAATACAGCGTACAAGTTTTTTGATTCCCCTAGTCATGTCAAAATAAGGAATTCTTTAAAAAAAAATTCTCATATCAAAAGTGACAGATATTAACGACATGCTCCACTGTTTTTATTTTTAAAAATAACTATGATGTACTAATGTGCAAGGTTTCCTTTAAAGTCACTTTGAACACATGTGCCTAACAAGGATAACTTACCAGCTTATTTTCAAATAGAAAGAATATATATTGTCATAGAATCAATGTGAAAGCAAAACATTGCGATAGTATGGTAAGTTGAAATCCACGTGGTGCAATTTTCAGCTCAGAAAAAAAGCATTCTAAACAGATAATGTGTCTGTGCAAAAAAAATGGCCCAATAGTGAGTGTTTCGACAATGGTAAAATTTGTTGTCGTGCAGCCATTCATTATTACAATCAGTGTTCTACAACAGGCTACATATGTGATATGTATGAAATAGGTATGAAATATGACTGTGTTGATTTCATAGGATTGGATTAATCTCTATTTCTCTAGATTATTCATGCAACCCAAAACCCTTTTATTCTGATTCAGTGCATCTGGGCTACTGGACCATACGTTGAATAATTGATAAGGTCCAGGGGTAATTAATCAGGATATATTGTCCCTGGACACTCGGAATCCATGGAAATGATCTATGCATGGTTAGGTGTTGATGATTAGGGATATAAGTATAGAACCCACAAGGGTTGGTCTTTAGCCCTGGCCATTAACACTTGATAACAGGATCCAGGGGTGGAAATAGGATTTCGGAAAGGGGGTTCCACATATAGACTGAGTATTATAGGTCTGCTGACCAAGAAAGGACTGGAAAACTTAAAACTTAAAACGTGTTATGCCCTATGATAAAAGTTGATTGCAATGTCATAATATTATGTTTCTGTGAATCTGAGAATTTTCAAACATATTTTCTTCGTGAGATTTTGTCCTTGTGGTATATTTCCACGCTTATAGTTTTATAATCAGATCCCTTCGATTATTCATAAGATAAAGTCACATGACCCTTTCTTAACACTGCACATTTGCAATAATGACAAATATGAAAATAAAGATAAAGTCACATGGCCCTTTCTTAATACCACACATTTGCGCACACATGTAACAATTTTGTCTCTTTGTCAAGATTAAGACCTCACAAAAAGCTTAAGGATTCAGACCAGACCCCCTGAACCGCTCCCTCTCCTTTGGATCCATTCTTTGGATAGTCCCAGCAAATGCTGATCTCTGAACAGCTTTGCCAGTTGACATGTAGTGGGATAGAGTCATCTTCCTTTCAAAGTAGACAGACACCCAGATCCTAAAGACCTCTCAAATCTCCTTCAAGGTGTTAGGTCTCTCTCCTTTTCACACCACCTCTCACCTTTTCACTAACCCATCACATCCACCACATTCAGGAGCCAGGGCTGCAACAGGGCCTTGGGCCCAAGAAACCAAATACTACTAATAGAGCTGCTACTACTGTTACTACTACTGCTAATGAGAAGGCCCATGGCCACTGGCAAGGTAAGGTTAGGGTGTACCTAGGGGAAACAGAGGAGAGGTTTTACTCCAAACATTATAAAAGATAGACGTGAAAAACATAACTATAATGCATGCATCTCATATCTAGTTATTTTTTAAAGTGTAATGATTATAATTGTTTCAACTAATTTAATATGATATTATAAATTTATTCTATCTATAAAAGACTAGATAATGACGGCATGTATTATTTGTTTTTTCACATCAATGCAATTTGGCCCCCAACTTCTTGGCAAGAATCATTCATAAATTATCACTCATAAGTGTAGTGTATCTTATCTTACTGAAGCTTTGAGAAACAGAAAAGTAGCATAATTCATCTAAGACGCAATTTATTAGTATTATATTTTACGTTTAGTATTACCCTTGCCAATTTTGAGTATTGATGCAGTATACCCTTTCAACTCTCAAGAGGTGCAATAAATTAAGCTGAGCAGTGCTTCTTTGCATCTTGACAGCGTTTGATGTTGCAAGGAGATAGAGAGATACCATGTGATGGTGGCCGGAAAACTTTACTCAAGAGAAACAGGTCCATCTTTGGACCACGCAACATGATGGTATCATTGAAGTATGTTTACACAAAGAGTTATTTCTAAAGAAATAGAAAAGTAATTTTTGATTATGATAAATTTCTTGGTAGGGGGAATATGACAAGGGAATCACTCCTTTCTCTTATGAAACATGATGTATTGATTGTGCTATAATGAAAAAACACAATTTGGTAGAGTAGGATTAAGGGATTTAGCTACGATTCAATGTTAAGGTTTGAGGTGATGAACCAACGGAGGTTAGATCCATTGATTATATCTCAGAAGGTGGTATATTGTTACTTTAAAACTATCTATTATTGTATAATCTTTCTGAGTTAATAAAGGTAACTTAAACTTTTGATTTTGTTTGACGGTCTCTCTCACTCCCCTCTGGTTTCCACTCCCCAAGACCCTTACCATATCATAAATATGTTACTGTCGATTGCTCAAGTCAGAGAGTAATCATAGTAGAACAACTCTAATTTGATCAGCCTTCCTAGAGGCTTATATTTGGTATCCAAGATGATGTCTAACATGTCTAATCCCTATCTACACTTAGAATATAGAATCAATGTACAAGGTATATAAGCTGAAGTCTGAAAACAGCATATTATTCATAGCTGTTGTACAGAGTGTATCCAAGACCACTCCAACTGTTCATCTAAATTGTATAAGCTAATTTTGTTTTAAAGCTTAAAGGAGGGCTTTAGTCCCTGACTGATGACTAAGCTTCACTGCCAAGCAATGGACCCAAGACATCATCATCATCAGAATCATACTGATTGGATCTCCTCGTTTACTATTTGTTAGTCACATCAACACCTGCGTCACCAGTCAGTAGGGGATGTAATAAATGATCGGTCGCTGAACCCTGGAAATGGTTTCATATGTCTAGGCACCCAGTACTGGGTAATGCCATAAACACTACCTCAGCCATAGATCTAATCATATTGAGAGCCAATACAACACGTTGGGTATACTTTGAATACAACAGTAATAATAAAGCATATCCTTAACTATCCTTGTCTTTTCAGAAGTATTAATTGGAGTTATTTATGAAACGAATGGTGGAAATTTCTTCACAGATTGTTGTCCAGAAAATCCTTATTTCCTTACTTTTATTTATGAAACGAACGGTGGAAATTTCTTCACAGATTGTTGTCCAGAAAATCCTTATTTCCTTACTTTTATTTATGAAACGAACGGTGGAAATTTCTTCACAAAGTATTGTCCTGGGGGCTGTTCCACAAAAAGTGTTCGTAGGTGATGTGTTTTCTCTTTGAAATGTGCGCAAATAGTGTAAGTAAGAAGAAATGTTCGTAACGTCACTTACGTACACTTATGAACACTTACGTACACAAATTTGCACATATGACAAAAAATTGGATTTTAATTTATTTTCTCTCTTTCCTTTGATAGCTGCGTGAGTTTTCATCCGATCTTAATTTGGTTTTCATTAGTAGATTTCCTATAAAATAACCTTTCTGATGATATCTCCTTTATTATCGTAGCTTGATAATTTTATGGTGAAAATAATATATGAATATTAAAAGTTAGTTACGAACACTGGACTACCTGTCGCAGCTTTAAGAGGGGTACACACACTTTTACATACATCAATGCGTACAGTATGCAGACATGGCATTTTTGTTCGTATTTTGTTTCTGCAACGATAATATAAATCACATATGTTCGTAACTTTTTGTGGAATGGTCCCCAGAAAATCCCTATTTCCAAGTTACGCAGTTGCTTCGTACACAACTAAAATATTGTGTAAAGCATAAGTACCACTCAAAAACTTTTAAGATATCAGGATACCCAGAGGCCATTCTGTTTCATGAAAATCTTCAAAGCGCTCTGAGAGATAAAAGTAGCTTGAGCATATCTATGGTGCATTATCCACCTTCCAAATGGCTACTTTAGTAGTGCTTTCTTAAAGGATTAAGATTATGTAGTAGGAATACTGATTTAGGTAAATGTGCTTGAACATGCCAGACGTCCATCGTATCCTCTTATTTTTTTGGAAGATCAAATCCTCAAAGTAGGAGGGGAGGGGAATGAAATTACCGTCATTTAAATAACACTAAACCTAATTAACTTCCAAAAGATGAGACTTGTATGGGCACCTCCATTGCTTTTGACAGTTTTTTCGTGTTTTCTTTTCGTTTTTTTTTTCGTTTTTGGCTCGCCTGTTTTTCGTTTTTTTCTCTACATCAAGTTAAGGACCCCACAAAAAGAGGTGAGTTGGGTCCTGAGCACACCGCCTATTTTGCCTGGAACCAAGCCTCCTAGATGCAGCCTCACAAAAGTCTTGAATCAATCCAAGTTAAACAGAACAAGAGAGATGTAATAACCTCCTAATGAACTAATAAGGAGTCTTTAACTATAACGAATTATACATAACTTGTATAAAACAAGATCTGTAAAACGTGACCTGAAAATGTCGAAATTGCAATGGGAAGGAAGAAAGATGACAAATCATCCGTCAGTTGGTCCCTTTTAGTTTGGAATCCCAAATTACAACAATGACAAATGAGGAATGATTCACTGTTTTTAAAAATAAAAACAGTGTCTGTCTTTTTTTCTTCTTACTTTATTTGTCATGGAAAATACAGTTTGGCCTCAAGCCATTTTTCGTTACACCCATTAGTATCTAACTTTTTCAACAAAATACCATAAAGGCTGGGTTTGAAATGCCGATTTATCTTTATATGACTTAATATTGGACTGAGAATTTTACATAATAAATAAATAAGACTTTTGCATCCCCTGTTTTGCTTCAAACCAATGCTTTTCCCAACAGATACCCTTTCTCATGGGTTTAATTTTGGATGTTTGTCTGAAATGCTTTGTGCTTTCCAGCCAACGATGCTAATGCTTCTTGCATGTTTTTATTCCATCCTTTCATTAAATTTTTGTGGCTGTATCAACCTTGACCATTTACTACTTAGCAATCAGCCTTCCTTTTTTACATTTAGATGACTCCCCAGCTCCCCCAACTCCTCCAACTCCCCAACAGAACAAATGATTGAAAGTTAGCAAACCGTTTTCGTGGCTCCTATCATGTGACCTAAGTTACCAAAAGCAGCCAATTATCATAGATTTTCCTAGCTGCCTATAGACCTTGTGCAGACGTGGTCACATGATCACTTTTTGATGATCACCACGTGGGGACCAAGACCACATGGCTAAGAATTAATACAAATAAATCAATTCTAAGTAATAATAGTTCCTAACTATATTACTCAGTGAGACTACTTGTAGAGGAAACCTATATTTTAGGTACCTCAGACTTTAGAAAACAAGGGGTATACATTGATCATCAATATGGACGCCAGTCCATTATGACAGTTGTGACGTCATTTGCACAATGTATAATTATAAGAGGAGACTGTTGTCAGAAAACCAACTATGTCATCTTTGGTGCTCAACTGTTAATGCTTTTTGCTCATGTGATTTATTGGAGATATAAAATTATGAAAGTAGACAACAAGGATGGGCTCAGAAGCGATCCCCGGGGCGGCAGTAACTTGAGCTTCACTACACCCAAGGATGAGCATAGAGGCAAGTTCAAAGCTGGGCCTTAACCCTTTAGACCCCACAGTTTGCATTTAAAAATTGCTTGATTTCCCCAAGATCTCCAAGGATTTCCCTCCAGTATTACCTAAATTCCTTTCAACCAAAGAAGTTCAAGGACCAATAAATGCCTCTCAATGAGTGTTATAAACATGGGATTTGTAGCATTGGATAGGGAATTAAATCAGCCTTTAAACGATATATGTGTCGTTTTTGTATGTTTAATACTCTTTAGATTGTTCCCACTTGTAAAATATGGCAAAATTATGGCAAAATGGTCATTTTCCCGGGCGGCCACGGCCGGATTGGGGAGTACACCCTCGGGCCGCCACGGCCGGATTGGGGTCTAAAGGGTTAACTGAGTTGAGATATAGACATGATATTTACACTTATCATACGATAAGACCTCAAGATCCTAATGACCCCTTTATTCTAATATGAGGCTTAGGTTAACCCTTTTATCGCTGAATATGTCATTCTACACCTAATAGTTACCAAGATATTGGCCAAAATATTAAAATTAGTCTTAAGATTGCCTAAAACTCAAATTTTCTCTAGATTCCACTGGTAGAATTCATTTCTATGTAATTTGGATAAAAACATTCCAAATGTTGGCACTGTGCCAGTGGTACAAACTGGGTTAAGACGCTATCCTACATACAGATGCTATCCAACAAAATTTGCTGCTAAGTGACAAAACATTTGTCACTTAGCATCCACTGCATATGCTAAGCCACAAAGAGATCCTAAGTGACAAAACCTTTGGGGAATGGGAGGGGGAGGATTTGATTAGGGGGGTAGTGTACCCAGGGTATTGAGAGGTAGTGTATCCAGGGTATGGAGGGATAGTGTACCCAGGGTATGGAGGGGTAGTGTACCCAGGGTATGGAGGAGGTATATGGGAGGTAAAGTGTACCCAGGGTATGGAGGGGTATTAGAGGGTATATAGTATTCCCAGCATGTGGAGGGGGTTTTAGGGGAGTCGTGTACCCAGGGTATGGAGGGGGTACCAATTTGTCTGCATAAGGAGACCCAGACAAGGACAAGGGGATAGGACTCAATATTTTAAAATAGACCCAGGCTATTGTCAGCAAAGACCCCGGGTCTAGATGAATTGGAACTTTTGACCCAGGGTATGGTCTGTGGAGACCCAGGGTACAGTAGCTCGAGCCAGGCACCCGAGGCTCCACTCTGATACATCCTGAAACTCCATACTCTGGGTACACCATCCCCCCCCTAAAACCCCCTCCATACCCTGGGTATGCTACCCCTTATACCCCCTGTGTACCCTTGGTATTGTGACGTTCTCTGGTAAGTCGGGGTTACCGATTCTTACAACAGAGGAACGTGGGGGTTGTTCGGGTCTCGGGGCGGACGGGGAATCCGGGCCAAGAACCGAGATGTGTTTCTAGAGTCGTGCCTCGCGCACGAGGGGGGGGCTGAGCGAATCGGTCGGGAATCGGCGCTCGATGTCAAACGGAGGACTGCGGGGAAGGGAAATTATGGTAGGGGTACGGGTCGGCCGGGGTTCGTCTCGCTCTATCTCCCAGACCAGCATTCACCCCCACCGGGCGGTCCACCCCACGGTTCCGGTCCGCGGGGGCGACGGGCCGACGGTCGCCTATTGTTTGGTAGCGTGGGGCCGAGCCTGCCGCGCCCTCGTCCCCGCGGACTTCGTTCCTTCGTCCCGCCTGTCATGCCTTCGTGCCATGCTACGCCTCGGTCTCCGGGACTGTTTCGGGCCTTCGTGCCTTACTTCGGTCCCTCGTTCCTCGTTCTTCGGGCCGTCGGGCCCCTACCCTAAGTTCCTACTATTTATCTCGAACTTCGACTGTTTTATCCTAACTTCTGGTTAATTACTCGAATCAGCTCATCTTTAGCGGTTGTTTCAGGAAAGAAGACACGTCTGGACACAAGGAGAACTGTTAAAGAACTCTGTTTATTCGGGCCTCACCGCCCCTTTATATACTCTAGAGGTCAGCCCTGATTGGCTGCTTTCGGTCACGTGATCTATAACTGACGTCACTTCCGGTTTATATCTTTCGTTTCCGGTTTACATTTCACTTCCGGTTTATATCTTTCCGGGTTTCGTTCCTTTACATTTTCGTTCCTTACATATTCGTTCCTTACATATTCGTGCCTCTTTTTTCGGGCTTTTTACACTTTCGTTCATTATTACATATTCGTTCTTTTACATATATTTCGTTCTTTTACACTTACGTTCTTTACATATATACCTTTTTATAATATTACCTTATTTTCTCTTATTTTGACCTCTACATATTTTGGATGAATAGCCGTTCATCACAGTATTCTTTACCCCATATACCACTTCTGTACCCTGGGTATTCTATACCACCCATACTCTGTACCCTGGGTCTCTGAGCCCTATACCCTACCCTATTTTGCATAACTTTTCCATACCCTCGGTCTACAGTAACCATACCCTGGAACTATAATATTACGATTGAGTGTGCATAAAAGTATCAAAATAAAATGCAGGCTTCTGATTGGCCAATTGTGAAGAAGACCCTGTGTATGCATACAGAAAGTGGGTGAATGGCCCTCGCGCTAAGGGTGGGCTGCAGACCCCAGGACATGTTATGTAATGCTGACCTGGTATACAGCCCACACCACCTCTCCCTTATGGGTTAGCATCTGTTTGTAGGATAGCAGCAGGTGGCAGATGCTATCCAACAAAATATTTTGTTGGATTGCGTCTGTATGTAGGATAGCATCTTTATACTGCTGCTAAGTGACAAATACTGGATTTTGTTGGATGGCATCTGTATGTAGGATAGCGTCTTAACAGGGTTTCCTTGGTTAATAGCAGTACTATATTCAATTCACTGGTTTCCACAGAAACTAGCATTAAGCAAAATATATATTTTTTGGTTTTAAAAAGAAGGTAAAGAATTTATCTTGTTTTGTCTGAAAATAGATTGTGGTTATCATAATTAAAACCAAAGTTATGGGCTTTTTAAGGTAACACAATTCTCTACATGGTAGCATTTTGTATGATTTCAAAGAATACCAGCAAATTCATATTTCTTTGTATAGGTACACATTTGGTGAAGTGATGTTAAAGTATTCGAATGACCATTTCTCTGGTTCTAATCAGAATTTCTTGAAAATTCTTTCACTTCCTGAAAGGAAAATTCTCCCTTTGTAAAGAGGGTTCTTCTGGAAACTTACTATAGAGCCACTTTTGTGGCTTCCAGTGCTCAAAGGTTTGAATCATTTCATAATTTTGTTGGTTGACTCATCGTTTTCTAAAAGTATTCAGTTCACATCGGAAGAAACCATTATGAGAGATAAACACAAACACGAAAAACGTATCATCCTTCCACAGAAGAGCCAATTTTTCTCTGAGCTATATCTGTGCTCCCAACAGCGTCATTAAAGAGTTGGCAAATTGCTGAAGGATCTATTCATAGAATTAGTCATTAAAGCCCATATTCCACATACCGAAAGTATTTGCTGCCAATACTGTAATCTCTATGAAAACGCTCTATATCCGTGTCATCCAATTTTGGTGCATTTTTGGAACACACTCAGCGCAGAAAGTGTGTCAATATCGGTGACCGATATATAAGCAGCAAGAAATATATGTACTTGTTGGTAAAACCTGTGTAACATTATTTTATATGGATTCATTGATACTTTGCCTGTATAAGATATCTATGATATATATAGGCCAGGTGTACATGCATACGTTCACTAATTGGATAAGAAAGACAAAGGAATACAACAATCCGTCCTATTTGGGAAGTTAGGTATTGGGGCCAAAGTTTCTCGACATACTATTATTAGTACATAACCAATCAGACTGCACTCTTACAACATATCAGGGCTTGGTTTCTAGGTTATTGATACAGAGAGCCATTGCCTGGGTTCGCTGAGTATAAATTACTTCATAAATCTGTGTCCAGCATGCACGTTCTGCAGCATCTATGAATCAAGGCCAAACTCTTGAAGAACATCGTGGTCTACACAAGAAAAGAGAACAATTGGGTCAAAGTCTTGTGAGATACCACGCATTACACGAGGTATCAGGGATCTTGTATGTCCAATGTTAAACTGCTTGTGGCCAGATACGGTATATTGATAAACCGTCTCTGTTGTCACTTAATAACAACCGTGGCACACGTTGGCTTTAAACATTTTCACACTGGTAAGGGTCTCCGGGCTTGGTGCATAACTTTACAGTAAAGCTATATGTTAGGCCTATATGCCTGTAGTGAGTTGTTCAATGGGGGCGGTCATTGTCCCTTATTGCAGGCCTGTTGGAGACAAGCTAGACCCTTTCACTGCTGATAAGCTACCAAAAACCCACCATCTTCAGTTCACTACTACAGGACAACAATATCTGAACAGATAACATTATCATTTTATTTCAATACATACAATGATAAACCCCACACCCCTTTGAATTTCTTTTTGATAAGATTGAATACTAGGGCAGTTATAGATAAGTAAAATTTACCCTTGCCCCTTCCCTCTGAGGGCCCCTAAGTAGGTTGTTTGCAGGGTGTTTAATCTGTTATCAGGTGAGACTATTAATAATGTGTTAGGGGTAGAGACAATGCCTAAACGGGTAACCTACCACAACAGAGAGGTGTGACTGCTAGTGTGCCACCCTTGTCATCCCTCTGTCCACATTGGCCTTATCTGGTCAGAGGTGTGAAGTTACTGGGGCCAGAATGGGGATTAGAAAAGATGTACCAGCCCACAACTTTCAACCTCCCTATACATCTCCGTTTTCATGCATTTACAAACGGATTTTCTCAATGTCGCATGATCTGTCATTTAAAAATCCATTAATTACTGATTCTTTCAAATAGTATACTTTGTATTTGCTATAGTGATAGCAGATTTGATTAAAGGAAAATCCGCTGAAATTAACACCAACTGGAAATTTCTTAACGGAATAGCAATATATACCTGGTTCTCCATTAAAATATTTGCAATACTAACTTTTCATTACAGATCCGATACGCATTTGTTAGATTTATGCAACCCCTTCCTGACCCTACTTCAGAAGGCCCAACCTCCTAGCAATCAACATCCTTCTTAGCCTATCGTGTGTCCCTCTGTCACCACTAAATCCAGAAAACCCATGACACATTTAATGGATGTCCCACACTGATACAGGCAGAAAAAATACAGAAACTGTGTCCATGGAACAGATATGTTACAAAGTAATCAGATAAATCAAACGTTACACTTTCTGGATTGCTTCATTGAGGTTAGAGTCAGTCATTGAGTCGAATCAACAGGGCTACCGAAAGTAAGATAAGCCTGTCATTCACATGCCACAAGAGTAGGCACTTGAGAATAATACATCTTGAGGAACTCTGCTCATGTTTCCCCAACCAACAACAATGATATAGGAAAACAAGGTCAGCAGGTGGTATGAGGTGTCTTCAGAATCAAATTACTGTCCCATATTTTGTGACTTGGGGTCATTTGGTGACTTAGAGCCGTTTTGTGACTTAGGGCTGTTTTGTGACTTAGTGTCTTTACCACTTGGGGTCTTATTTGTGACTTAGGGACGTGAGGTGGCCCTAAGTCACATAATGACCCTAAGTCACAAAATTGTGTGACTTAGTGCCCTATGTGACTTATTAGTGTCCTAACAGCCTTTCTCAAACTTGACATGGAACTTCGGTATACTCTAATTATTCAAAATGGCGCCTTCTCCAAACAGAAATAAGAACTCTGGTGAGGAGAATGCAGGTAGATCAGTAGGAGAAATAAGCAGTGTTCTTTGAAGTGGTTACATATTGGTAATCACTTATAGTCTGGGGTCCGAACGCCAAAAAGTAGCTTATTTAAGGATTTGGTACGCCATGAAAGGTTTATACCCGAAACTATTTTGGGGTGCTAGAGGGGTCCTTTGGGCATAAGAATATGCCTGTTGTCACTCCGTAGAGGTGTGCATGAGAGTGACAGCAGCCATTTTGTTTGACAACCCCCTTCAAAATATAACCCAATGTAAAACAGTCTCTTTCTTTAATAACAGACTCAATAAGTTAGCTATCCATTTCATATTAGACAAATCAATAGTGCATTAGTAGGAGAAGATAAAACATGAATGACTTTGGCTTTATCCAAGGTCAAGGTCATCAAAATTAAGGTCAAACTTTGAAAAACGTCAAAAAATGAGTGTTTTACTCCTTCCAAACTATCTTAGCCTATGAAATATATATGAATAACATCTAAAACTACTCTGGAGTGCTGGAGGGGATCCTTGGGCATAGGAATATGCTTGTTGTCACTGTGTAAAGGTGCATGCCAATGTGACAGCAGCCATTTTGTTTGGTTACCTTCTTGAAAAATGACCCAGCAAGTGATGGTCTCTTTCTATAATAGTCTACCTAATTCTTAAGCAATCTATTTCATATAAGACAGATCAATAGTGCATTACTAGGGGAAGATAAAACATGAATGACTTTGACTTTATCCAAGGTCAAGGTCATCCAAATTAAGGTCAAACTTTGAAAACGTCAAAAAATGAGTGTTTTACTCCTTCCAAACTATCTTAGCCTATGAAATGTATATAAATAACATCTAAAACCATTCTGGAGTGCTAGAGGAGACCATTGGGCATAGGAATATGCTTGTTGTCACTGTGCGAAGGTGTGTGCCAACGTGACAGCAGCCATTTTGTTTGGTTAAATCATTGAAAAATGACCCAGCAAGTGATGGTCGCTTTCTCTAATAACCTATCAAATTATTAAGCAATCTATTTCATATTAGACAAGTCAATTAGTAGGAGAAGATAAAACATGAATGACATTCACCTCATCCAAGGTCACAGTCATCAATATTAAGGTTAACTTTGAAAAACGTCAAAAAATGAGTGTTTTATTCTTTTCAAACTATCCTAGTCTATGAAATATGTATGAATTAT
Source organism: Lepidonotus clava (assembly GCA_936440205.1). NCBI lineage: Eukaryota > Metazoa > Annelida > Polychaeta > Phyllodocida > Polynoidae > Lepidonotus > Lepidonotus clava. The sequence continues at coordinate 17,969,137 of OW387138.1, forward strand.
ACCTGAAACCACCTTGGGTACTTAAGGGGTCTCTTGGGCATTGGTAAATGTCTGTTGTCAGTTTGTTAATCCATGCTTGTGCATGACATCAGCATTTTTGTTGGGCTTTCATTTTGAAAATCTGACCAAGAAAAAAAAGCTTACTAAATTTTTAAATCAATAATTTCATATTAGAGAATTCATAAGTTTAATGGTAGGCATGAATACAACATGATTAACCTCATCCAAGGCCAAGGTCATCATAGGTAAGGTCAAATTCTGAGAAAAAAACCCATCAAAATCAGAGTATTTTTTCTTCTTAACTGTCTAATCTATAAGATATGTAGAAATAAAATCTACAACTATTATGGGTGCTATAGGAAACCCCTGAGCATTGGTAAATGCCTGTTGTTAGTCTGTGAGTGTTTGTGTAAGTGTGACAGAAGTAATCTTTTTCACTTCTCCTTCATACATAAAGACCCATTAGAAATAATCTCTCGTTGGCTCATGCAAATTATCAAGACATCTTATTTATATTAGATATATCAAAAGTGTATTGGTTAAAAAAAACATTCAATAAGGGTTATTGTGACCTTAGCTAAGTTAAAGTCATTGGAATTAATGGCACAATGACATAATATTGAAATCCATTATATGTTGCTTAAGCAGGCATTTGGGAATAGGTAAATACTGTTGTAATTATGTAAAGATGTGCAAGTATGACAGCAGGCATTCAACTGCCTGGTTATATTTATGTGTTTTTTTTAGAAATCAATTGTTTATGAATAGGTTAGATGAAATTACAGTTTTTCTTACCAGTGCAGAAACACTTAATTATGTTCAGTATCAATGAAGTAAAACCTATTCCAAAAGAGCCATTTCAGTATTCTGAGGATTAACTTTCTATCATGGGAGAAAGCTCTAAGTTGATAAAAGTTTAACAAGTAAGATATTGGAGGAGGTGATTACAGAGGCATGCTAAGACACCAAGTCATAAACTGACCTTAAATCTCAAACCACCAGTTTGTAAGGCCCTATCCCACAAAGGCCAGAATATTGGATATGGGCTATTACATTTCAGATTTTTTTACAAATTGGCTGCTGTCACACTTACACAAATCTTTACAGGCAATGCCCAAAGGACTCCTCTAGCACCCCACAGTAGTCTTAGGTATTATATGTGTGTATTTCATAGACTAGGAGAGTTTGTAAAAAAAAAAGCAAAACAATCACATTTATTATAATCTAATATTATATAAGTCTAACCTTAATTTGATTATTTGGCTTTGGATATAGTCAAAGTCACTCATGTTTTATCTTTCACCATTAACACACTAATCATTTAACTAGTAAGAAATGAATGGCTAAGATATTGAGTAGGTTATTACAGAAATAGACTGTATCATATTGTGTCATATTTCAAAGGGGGTGGTCAAACAAATTCAATGCTGTCACACTTACACACACCATCACAAAGTGAGAACAGACATTTACCAATGGCCATGAGACCCCTCTAGGACCCAAGATTAGTTTCAAGTATTATTCACACATGTTTCATAGACCACAATATTTTGGAAGGGAAAAAAACACTCATTTTTTAATGTTTCTGAAAGTTTGACCTTATTATTGGTTGGTTGGTTGGTTATTTGTTGCTTTACGCTCCCTTATTATTGGTGTCTTTGACCTTGGATAAGGTCAATGTAACTCATGCTTTACCTTCCCCAACTAATGCAATATTGATTTGTCTAATGTAAAACGGGTAGCCTAAGAAATGGGTAGGTTATTAGAGAAAAAGACCATCATTTGCTGGGTCATTTTTCTAGGATATAACCAAAACAAAATGGCTGCTGTCACATTAGCACAGACCTTCACACAGTGACAACAGATATAGTCCTATGCCCAAAGGACCTCTTTGGCACCCCAGAATTGTTTTATATGTTTTTATACATATTTCATAGACTAAGATAGTATGAAAAAAAGGAAACACTCATTCTTTGATGTTTTTCAAAGTTTGACCTTAATATTAGTGACTGTGACCTTGGATAAGGTCAATGTCAATCATGTTTTATCTACCCCTATTAATGCGCTATACTTATCTGTCTAATATGAAATAGATGGCTTAAGAATTAGGTAGATTTTTAGAGAAAGAGACCTTCACTTACTGGGTCATTTTTCAATGAGGTAACCAAACAAAATGGCTGCTGTCACGTTGGCACACACCTTCGCACAGTGACAACAAACATAGTCCTATGCCCAAGGGTCCCCTTTAAGACTCCACAGTGTTTTTAGATGTTATTTAAACATATTTCATAGGCTAAGATAGAATTGAAGGAGTTAAACACCCATTTTTTGATGTTTTTCAAAGTTTGACCTTAATTTCGATGACCTTGACCTTGGATAAAGTCAAAGTCATTCATGTTTTATCTTCTCCTAGTAATGCACTATTGATCTGTCTAATATGAAATAGATTGCTTAAGAATTAGGTAGACTATTATAGAAAGAGACCATCACTTGCTGGGTCATTTTTCAAGAAGGTAACCAAACAAAATGGCTTCTGTCACATTGGCATGCACCTTTACACAGTGACAACAAGCATATTCCTATGCCCAAGGGTCCCCTCTAGCACTCCAGAGTAGTTTTAGATGTTATTCATATATATTTCATAGGCTAAGATAGTTTGGAAGGAGTAAAACACTCATTTTTTGACGTTTTTCAAAGTTTGACCTTAATTTTGATGACCTTGACCTTGGATAAAGTCAAAGTCATTCATGTTTTATCTTCTCCTACTAATGCACTATTGATTTGTCTAATATGAAATGGATAGCTAACTTATTGAGTCTGTTATTAAAGAAAGACACTGTTTTACATTGGGTTATATTTTGAAGGGGGTTGTCAAACAAAATGGCTGCTGTCACTCTCATGCACACCTCTACGGAGTGACAACAGGCATATTCTTATGCCCAAAGGACCCCTCTAGCACCCCAAAATAGTTTCGGGTATAAACCTTTCATGGCATACGGAATCATAATTTTCATGGCTCGGACCCCAGACTATATTAGATTATTAACTGAAAGGTATAAATATATGCACTGGATATACTTATTAAAACCAATGGTATGAAATACATACAGTGCTCATACTATTCAGGAGTATTTTCAAATAATTAAGGGTCTCTATCTATTTACAAAGAGTGAAATGCGGCGGGTTTATAGCTAGGTGTGCCATCTAGAGGGATATGTTTTTTTATGACCTTTCATTGTAAGAAAGATTGGAACAATTATTTCAATAATGTATTAAACGTATTAACATACAAATGATTAATTTATGTTAATATATCATGTCACTGATCTCTAAAAATCACCTTAGTATATTCATGAAACAAAAACGAGTCATCTTTCTTTTGGTATATTAGGAGGAAAAGCAATTTGTAGTCTAAATTCATCAATTTATTTAGGGCCTGCAAACTACAAACCACAATTTCCTTCCCTTAAGATACAAAATAGACATTGAGCTATCCCCTACCCCAACTCTACCCCTTCAAATATGGTAGGGACACTCAAAATGTTTCACTTCTGCCAGGACAGATCCTAGAAATATACGCGGACATGTATAAAACTAAACATCCTATCAGTTCGCAGTGGCCCGTACCCCTCTTTGAAAAAGGATTGCTATGTTTCCAAGTAGTGACAAGCAGGGAATATGTAATTATAAACTTGAAGCATAAATCTCATTTTCACTGTAAGATTCTGTTTTCTGTCGATTCAAATCATCTCCAAAACCTTGAGCCAACATCTCTTGCGTTAAATTACCGGCGCCATTCTTACTTGAGAAATTTAAGAAAAGAAGACGTTTCTTCCTGGAAATGACAATATCCACACGAAAAGCGATCTTATTGTCAGAGGTAAAAGAACTGATGAGATGTCGACATGCTTTTAAATCTCCCAGACATGATTCCCTCCTTTTCTGTTATATGGACACCTGAAGGTTAAAACTGATATCCATTTTTTTTCTAAGTAAAAACTGTAAAACCTGACTGAAATCTTCATTTTCATCTTCTGCATTGTTTTTATCAACCTATAAAAAAAAACTTATCAAAATAACCCGAATCCTGATTTTAAATATACTGGTACAAAAGAGAAAATATCCCCATTAGGTAATACTAGATGTGTTACAACGATTAAAAGAAATGGTAGTCTAGGATGTATTTGGATCACACTTGATATATTACTTACATATATCGTTTATATTTATATTCAATCCCAGCATAACAAATGAAACAAAAATTGTGACCAGTCACGGGATATAGTAACCTAGAGGGATATTAGTCATTTTGCTCTAAGTCCATTATTAAGTGAGTTATTGATGAAAACAAGTTAATAATGCATATTTTCCTAGAAATTGTGACCCAGGCAGAATTTTCCAGAGATTAATATTATGATCAAAGAAACATTCTATTTATTTATGAAAGTTGCATTATGGGTAATTTTCCAAGGAATGTCCTTCATAATGAGGGTGTTACAATAAGGAATGTTCTCATGTTACCATGGCAATAGAAGAAGGAATATTCCGATTGCATAAAATAATTTTTTTAAATTTGATAACAAAAGTCTTTCACTTTGCAGTAGTGAAAACTGTTATTGGAATGGAGATCTGTGTGAAAAGTTATTGCAATTTGAATAATTGCGATAATTAAGAAAATTGTACTTTTAACTATACATGCTTTGGTTCAAGGAGCTATAATTTGGAAATGGGGCACAAACGGTAAAACAGGGGTGTGCGAATATGTATCGCATGGGCAAATTCAAACTCTCATATCTCAGCCTCTAACTGGAATATTTAAAAATGGTTTGCATGATCTGAAAGGTATAATTTTAAATTCATTTTCATACTTTCCCCCTCTAGGACACCAAATCCCACGATTGGTCACAATTATTAATCTATATGACTGTAACTGGGTGACATCGAAAATCGGCAGGAGCCGCATGATTTTCTAATATAAATAAACAGCTGATAAAAGGATTATAAAAAATATGTATAGTTATTTATCTTTATAAAACTAAGCCTCATCCACCTCATCCACACATTCTCATCTTCTCCAACACCAAATTCCCTTAACATCTCTTCTTAATCAAGAAATTCTTATTCTCTGTAAAGAAAGACTGAGAATTCTTTCTTCCCTGAGAACAGAGAATGGACATTCTTTCTCCATGAAAGTAGAGAATTTGAGCCTCTTTAAGAGAAAGGAATTCTCATTCTCTAAACTGCCAGAGAACATGAGGAATTCTCTAAAATAGCTCCTCCAGAAGAAAACACTCAGAGATTTCTTCTAAGAGAAGAAGAGAAATCACCATGCCTCAAGTCCTTTTCTGGCTTATCTGTGTATTGATTCGTATGAAAGTGTTCCCTCTTGATATATAGAAATCAGTTCAAATATAATCAATACCTTTCTGAAACTCATTCAGCCCGACCCTGAGAGAAAAAATAATCACAACCACCCCGTTATGAAACTGATTTTGTGGTACTAGATGCCACAAGTTCAATGATTGTCCAAAGAAACCCATTGAGTGCAGACAATGGGATGAGAAATGAAATCCCATTGTGACTGAAAGGTAATAACTAGCTCTGACATGAAATAGCCATTGGCTCTGTCAATTGCTTAAAGTGGGGCGACAAAGAACTCAGTCTCAATTGACAACTTCAATTTTCTTCTTCGTTTATGAATTTCTTTTTGTGCTTCATATGAGCTGAAACTAGGAGGTTTTATATGAGCTAAATGTGCGAGTTTTCACTATATGAGCTAAGATTGGGAGCAGTAATATTTAAGACACCTTTACAATAGGCCCATCCCATATTGTGTATGTCCCAAATGTGAAGATGAGTTGGACCAAAAACATCCTATAAGCTATCCCAGTTATCACAAGTACAGTCATCAGAAAATTATATCTGTATCATATGCGACTTGCTTGTGACATTGTCGTATCACATCCACATACGTATCATAGGTGTAAGGCCTTATAATTTTGTGCGCCGAATAAACAACAAAGTGGCAGGTTGGGCTGAAATATTATCTATTGAACTTGAGAACACACCCCAATGGGTAACAACGATACAGTAGCAGTATAAGAGTATACGTTGAGCAAGTAAGTATTTTGTCACTGCGTTGATCTACAAGATGTCGTCGTCTATGGAGACGCACGTACACTGTGACATCAGCTATTACGTCACGGGCACCCAGGAACGGGGCTGGTTGCCATGATACCGTCTTGCTTGGAGATTATACAACAATAGCGGGGCTATTCTACCCACGTAACATTGAACATTATAAAAACAAATTATACACGTGACTTTTAAAAACTGTGATACATGAGACATGTTGATATTCAAAATTGGGCATCAGTGCTTCGTCTCATAACCTAACTTTCACAACCTCAATGGTTTAAAGACATCGTACAAAATAACATAACACTTTGACTTTAGAACATTAAATTTTGGCATTTCTAAATGTTTCTGTTTGATTTTAAACCTTAATGATGTATGTTACTCATTATGGTTGTAGTCTGGGGTCCGAGCCATGAAAATTCTGATTCTGTGTGCCATGAAAGGTTTATACCCGAAACTATTTTGGGGTGCTAGAGGGGTACTTTGGGCATAAGAATATGCCTGTTGTCACTCCGTAGAGGTGTGCATGAGAGTGACAGCAGCCATTTTGTTTGGCAACCCCCTTCAAAATGTAACACAATATAATACAGTCTCTTTCTTTAATAGCAGACTCAATAAGTTAGCTATCCATTTCATATTAGACAAATCAATAGTGCATTAGTAGGGGAAGATGAAACATGAATAACTTTTACTTTATCCAAGGTCAAGGTCATCAAAATTAAGGTCAAACTTTGGAAAACGTCGAAAAATTAGTTTTTTTCTCCTTCCAAACTATTTTAGCCTATGAAATATGTATAAATAACATCTAAAACCACTCTGGAGTGCTAGAGAGGACCCTTGGGCATAGGAATATGCCTGTTGTCACTGTGTGAAGGTGTGCATCAATGTGACAGCCGCCCCCTTTGAAATGTGAAACAATATGATACATTCTGAAAGATGAAACATGAGTGATTTTGACACTATCCAAAGCCAAAATCATCAAATTAAAGTTAGACTTTGCAAAATGTTAAAATGTGATTGCTTTGCTTTTTTACAAACTCTCCTAGTCTATGGAATACACACAAATAATACCTAGGACTACCTTCGGGTGCTAGAGGAGTCCTTTTGGCATTGCCTGTGAAGATTTGTGTAAGTGTGACAGCAGCCAATTTGTAAAAGAACTGTAATGTAATAGCCCATATCCAATATTCTGGCCTTTGTGGGATAGGGCCTTACAAACTGGTGGTTTGAGATTTAAGGTCAGTTTATGACTTGGTGTATTAGCATGCCTCTGTAATCACCTCCAATCCTTTTGAATGTCCCTTCCTTCTGTTGGAATTAACTCCTCTGATATCTTACTTGTTAAACTTTTATCAACTTAGAACTTTCTCACATGATAGAAAGGTAATCCTCAGAATACTGAAATGACTCTTATGGAATAGGTTTTACTTCATTGATACTGAACATAATTAAGTATTTCTGCACTGGTAAGAAAAACTGTAAAAACTGTACACCATGAATTTTGAAACTGATAACTAATGAATGTAACTCGAAAACTTAGTATTTCTTTATTGATTCTTAACTTGTATGTCTAAACATAAAATGGAACTATTTCTGGTAATATAAACAAGAGGGATGAAGGAAGACAGAGGAAGGTTGTTGCCTTCTGCTGTGTTTGCCTATGCTAAATCTATGAAGATTTCTGACTAGTTCTTGTTTCTAGCTGTTTAGTCAGTAGAATGTCTGCTGTCATACTTGCACATCTTTACAGAATTACAACAGTTTTTACCTATTCCCCAATGACTGCTTAAGCAACATATAATTGATTTCATTATTATTTTTACATATTTCATAGTATATAGGAGTCTTTTTACAATGCAGCACTCGCATGTCATTGTGACATTAATTCCAATGACTTAAACTTAGCTAAGGTCACAATAACCCTTGTTGAATATTTTTTTAACCAATACACTTTTGATATATCTAATATGAATAAGATGTCTTGATAATTTGCATGAACCAATGAGAGATTATTCCTAATAGGGCTTTATGTATGAAGGAGAAGGGAAAAAGATTACTTCTGTCACACTTACACAAACATTCATAGAGTACCAACAGGCAATTACCAATGCTCAGGGGTTTCCTATAGCACCCATAATAGTTGTGGATATTATTTCTACATATCTTATAGTTTAGATAGTTTAGAAGAAAAAATACCCTGATTTTGATGGGTTTTTTTTCAGAATTTGACATTACCTTTGATGACATTGACCTTGGATGATGTTAATCATGTTGTATCCATGCCTACTATTAAACTTATAAATTCTCTAATTTGAAATTATTGATTTAAAAATTGAGTAAGCTTTTGTTTCTTGGTCAGATTTTCAAAATGAAAGCCCAACAAAATAGCTGCTGTCATGCATAAGCATGGATTAACAAACTGACAACAGACATCATTTTACCAATGCCCAAGGGACCCCTCCAGTACCCAAGGTGATTTCAGGTATTATTCATACATATTTCATAGACTAGGATAGTTTGGAAGGAGTAAAACACTCATTGTTTGATGTTTTTGAAGTTTGACCTTAATTGTGATGACCTTGACCTTAGATAAAGTCAAAGTCATTCATGTTTCATCTTCCCCTACTAATGCACTATTGATTTGTCTAATATGAAATAGATTGCTTAATAATTTGAAAGGTTATTAGAGAAAGAGACCATAACTTGCTAGGTCATTTTTCAAGGAGGTAACCAAACATAATGGCTGCTGTCATGTTGGCACACACCTTCACACAGTGACAACAAGCATATTCCTATGCCCAAGGGTCTCCTCTAGCACTCCAGAGTGGTTTTATATGTTATTTATACATATTTCATAGGCTAAGATAGTTTGGAAGGAGTAAAACACTCATTTTTTGACGTTTTTCAAAGTTTGACCTTAATTTTGATGACCTTGACCTTGGATAAAGTCAAAGTCATTCATGTTTCATCTTCCCCTACTAATGCGCTATTGATTTGTCTAATATGAAATAAATTGCTTAATAATTTGATAGGTTATTAGAGAAAGAAACCATAACTTGCTAGGTCATTTTTCAAGGAGGTAACCAAACAAAATGGCTGCTGTCACATTGACGCACACCTTTACACAGTGACAACAGGCATATTCCTATGCCCAAGGGTCCCCTCTAGCACTCCAGAGTGGTTTTATATGTTATTTATACATATTTCATAGGCTAAGATAGTTTGGAAGGAGAAAAACACTCAATTTTCGACGTTTTTCAAAGTTTGACCTTAATTTTGATGACCTTGACCTGGGATAAAGTCAAAGTTATTCATGTTTCATCTTCCCCTACTAATGTACTATTGATCTGTCTAATATGAAATGGATAGCTAACTTATTGAGTCTGCTATTACTAAGAAAGAGACTGTATTATATTGTGTTACATTTTGAAGGGGGTTGCCAAACAAAATGGCTACTGTCACTCTCATGCACACCTCTACGGAGTGACAACAGGCATATTCTTATGCCCAAAGGACCCCTCTAGCACCCCAAAATAGTTTCGGGTATAAACCTTTCATGGCATACCAAATCCTTAAATAAGCTACTTTTTTGGTGTTCGGACCCCAGAATATTGTACTTATTGCACTTATAGAATCTAAAATGACCCAAGTGCAGAAAACGGGTTTCCGAGATAATAGTCTCAGACCTGCTGTAAACATCTATATTGTATTGCTGATACCTGTCACTATAAATGCAGAAAACATTGAGTCATCAAAACAAAGTTGCTGAGCAATGCTCAAAACATCTCTGGAAATAAATCAATTATATTATTCTAATTCTTTTCATATTTTTAATTGAATATGTTACATCCATAACTCATATATTGTCAGAAAATCTTATAATTGTTTAGTCTTGCTGAAATTGTAAACTTTATATTGACCATTGATCTCATAATGCCCTCAGCCTAAGGGTCTCAGGCATTACTGGGGCCTGTTCTCGATATGATCTGTTTACATAATTATCATTATTAGCAGCTGCTCTAATCACATTTTCCCATTATCAAGAGAAAATGAATAATTCCTGTGTTAGAATCACAGCCCTCCATCATTACTTGGGATGAAATAGCTAGCTTCTTTATTGTGCTGGACGGAATTACTAACCCCCCCACCCCCCCCCACCCCTAGATGGAGATACCTTCCAAGCATACACTATTTCAGGTACTTGTCATCTTAACAAACAAAAATATAATCACATAGATCTGTCTTTATTTTAACTGTGTTCTAAAAATGTATTTTCCATGATTATTACACAAAAGAATGAATATATTTAGCAACCTGGCTACCTAGGGCAATACAGACCAAAAGTGGACGAAATTACCAACACTAACTCTATATAGATAGTATTAACAGAATTATAAATACTTGAACATAGAATAAAATATAATCCGTGTTGAATATGATGCAAACAAAATTTAATGCTAAAGATTATCAAAGCGTATGTTGATAGGCCCTAAATTTGCAGAGCTAGTCACAATGAATAGACTTTAATAAGTCTATTACCCTTCCGCACCATATATAAATGACTAATCACATCCATATTGATACAGTTTTAAATAGCAGTTATTGATTACACACTATTAATTTGCGTCAAGGCTAAGAATTACCCATTTTTATTTGGCATCAGCACTAAGGATATTACAGAGTGAATTCAAAATCAGATGACGTTAGCTAGGCATGTGGGTTTTCAATAATTGGTGTTGATTTGATTTGCCGGCCCCCAAAACATCTGGTGGTGTGGTGGGCCGGAGCATCAACCACAACTACGTGACTAGGTCATGTGGGGGTCTGGATGGGAGGTCCCCATGTTGTGTGTCGAATTAACCCTTTAGACCTCACAGATAACGTTTATGAATTGCTGGATTTCCACAGGGTTTCCAAGGATTTCCGTCTGGAATTCCCTATATTCCTTGCAATAAAGAACCTTCAAAGTCAGACCCTAACTTATCAATTAGAATTATAGAAATATGGTTTGTAACATTAATTAGGAGAAACAGCTTTGAAACGATATATTGGCTGACTTTATAATGTTGAATACTTATTAAACTCTCCCATTTGGGGAGAAATGGAAAAATTATAGGAAGACGGCTGTTTTTCCGGGCGGCCACAGCCGGATTGGGGAATACGTCGATGTCGCATGGCTTTGTCGCTTATTTTTCCTAAATTCGCATGTCTAATTTAAGAAATGCCTATGTCGCATGTCACTATGTTTTTAACCTTCCCTGTCATATCGTTAACCCTCCATGTCGCATGTTGAATTTAAGAATTGCTCCTGTCGCCGTATCAATTTTAGTGGTCCATCCCCATTCATGTGACCTGCAACGTGACTGGGTGTATTTTTGGTCATTTTCTTTAGTTTAGCCTTTCCAATTTTTGTTTGGCTGGTGTGAGAGATGGAGAAGTGAGGTTTTAGTCCAGGTCCTGATCCAATTGTAGCCTCATGTATGGGGCCTGGTTATAGGAACTGGTGGGTGGGGGGGGGGGGTCAATATAATATTATATTTTGATTGTATCAGTCTATTTTGGGTTGAAAACTGCAAATTTAGGGCCTATCAACATACGCTTTGATAATCTTTAGCATTAAATTTTGTTTGCATCATATTCAACACGGATTATATTTTATTCTATGTTCAAGTATTTATAATTCTGTTAATACTATCTATGTAGAGTTAGTGTTGGTAATTTCGTCCACTTTTGGTCTGTATTGCCCTAGGTAGCCAGGTTGCTAAATATATTCATTCTTTTGTGTAATAATCATGGAAAATACATTTTTAGAACACAGTTAAAATAAAGACAGATCTATGTGATTATATTTTTTTTTGGTTAAGATGACAAGTACCTGAAATAGTGTATGCTTGGAAGGTATCTCCATCTAGGGGTGGGGGAGTTAGTAATTCCGTCCAGCATGATAAAGAAGCTAGCTATTCTGTCCCAAGTAAGGGTGGAGGGCTGTGATTCTAACACAGGAATTATTCAGTTTCTATTGATAATGGTGAATGTAATTAGAGCAGCTGCTAATAATGATATGTGAACAGATCACATTGAGAACAGGCCCCAGTAATGCCTGAGACCCTTAGGCTGAGGGCATTATGAGATCGATGGTCAATATCAAACAACTTCAGCAAGACTATACAATTATAAGATTTTCTGACAATAGGCTATATGAGTTATGGATGTGACATATTCAATTAAAAATTGTGAAAAGAATTAGAATATAATTGATTTGTTTCCAGAGATATTTGAGCATTGCTCAGCAACTTTGTTTTGATGACTCAATATTTTCTGCATTTATAGTGACAGGTATCAGCAATAAAATATAGATGTTTATAGCAGGTCTGAGACTGTTATCTCGGAAACCCGTTTTCTGCACTCGGGTCAATTTAGATTCTGTAAGTGCAATAAGTACAACCATAATGGGTAACATACATCATTAGGGTCTAAAATCAAGCAGAAACATTTAGAATTGCCAAACTTTAATGTTCTAAAGTCAAAGTGTTATGTTTTTTTGTACGATATCTTTAAACCATTGAGGTTGTGAAAGTTAGGATATGAGACGAAGCACTGATGCCCAATTTTGAATATCAACATCTCTCATGTATCTCAGTTTTTAAAAGTCATGTGTATGATTTGTTTTTATAATTTACAATGCAATATAGGTAGAATAGCCCCGCTATTGTTGTATAATCTCCAAGCAAGACGGTATCATAGCAACCAGCCCGTTACTTGGTGCCCATGACAGAATAGCTGACGTCACAGTGTACGTACGTCTCCATAGACGACGCCATCTTGTAGATCAACGCGGCGACAAAAAGTGTCTACTGTTATACTGCTACTGTATCGTTATTACCCATTGGGGTGTGTTCTCAAGTTCAATAGATAATATTTCAGCCCAACCTGCCACTTTGTTGTTTATTCGCCGCACAAAATTATAAGGCCTTACACCTATGATATGTGGATGTGATACGACAATGTCACAAGCAAGTCGCATATGATACAGATATAATTTTCTGATGACTGTACTTGTGATAATTGGGATAGCTTATAGGATGTTTTTGGTCCAACTCATCTTCAACTTTGGGACATACACAACATGGGATGGGCCTATTGTAAAGGAGTCTTAAATATTACTACTCCCAATTTTAGTTTATAATTATAGTGAAAACCTGCACTTTTAGCTCATATAAATCTCCCAGTTTCAGCTCATATAAAACACAAAAAGAAATTCATAAACGAGGCAGAGAATTGAAGCGTCAATTGAGATGGCATCCTTTGTCACCCCCCCCCCCCACCCCACTTTAAGTAATTGACAGAGCCAATGGCCATTTCATGTCAGAGCTAGTTATTACCTTTCAGTCACAATGGGATTTCATTTCTCATCCCATTTTCTGCATTCAATGGGTTTCTTTGGACAATCATTGAACTTGTGGCATCTAGTACCACAAAATCAGTTTCATAACGGGATGGTGGTGATTTTTGTTCTCACTGTCAGACTGAATGAGTTTTAGAAAGGTATTGACTATATGCAAACTGATTTCTATATATCAAGAGGGAACACTTTCATAAGAATCAATACACAGATAAGCCCGAAAAGGACTTGAGGCAAGGTGATTTCTCTTCTTCTCTTAGAGTGTTTTCCTATGTTAGAGAATTCATCATGTTCTCTGGCAGTTTAGAGAATGAGAATTCCTTTCTCTTAAAGAGGCTCAAATTCTCTACTTTCATGGAGAAAGAATGTCCATTCTCTGTTCTCAGAGAAGAAAGAATTCTCAGTCTTTCTTTACAGAGAATAAGAATTTCTTGATTAAGAAGAGATGTTAAGGGAATTTGTTGTTGGAGAAGAAGAGAATGTGTGGATGAGGTGGATGAGGCTTAGTTTTATAAAGATAAATAACTATATATATATTTTTTATATTCCTTTTATTTATACTAGAAAATACATGCAGCTCCTGCCGATTTTCGATGTCACCCAGTTATATATAGATTAGTAATTTTTGTTTGATTTGTTATGCTAGGATTAAATATGTATATGATATGTGTTAGTAATAATCAAGTGTGATCCAAATACATCCTTGTATTCGTTGTAGCACATCTAGTAATACCTAATGGGGATATTTTCTCTTTTGTACCAGTATATTTTAAATTAGGATTCGAGTTATTTTGATAAGTTATTTTGATAGGTTTGTTTTTAAAGGTTGATAAAAACGATGCAGAAGATGAAGATGAAGATTTCAGTCAGGTTTTACAGTTTTTACCTAGAAATAAAATGGATATCAGGTTTAACCTTCAGGTGTCCAAATTACAGAAAAGGAGGGAATCATGTCTGGGAGATTTAAAAGCATGATGACATCTCATCAGTTCCTTTACCTCTGACAATTAGATCGCTTTTCGTGTGGATATTGTCATTTCCAGGAAGAATGTCTTCTTTTCTTAAATTTCTCAAGTGAGAATGGCGCTAGTAATTTAAGGCAAGAGATGTTGGCTCAAGATTTTGGAGATGATTTGAATCTACAGAAAACAGAACTTAACAGTGAAAATGAGACCTTCGCTACAGGTTTAAAATTATATATTTCATCATTTTCACAAAGAAGCCAATCACTTGGAAAATCGACAATCATTTTTTCAAAAAGGGATACGTGCTACTGATACTGGTATAATAATTATTTAGTTTGATATATTTTCGCGAACTTGAGGGAAGAACAAGTTTTCATGGATTTAATTTTGCGTTTTAACGAACATTTAGAAATATTATAATGTCTTCATACTTATCTATATGTTCCTCGTTGGTGACATCATAAATTTTTATACTGGCAGAAAAGAAACATCATTACTGTCCCTACCATAGTTAATTGGGTAGTATGGGGGTAGGGGATAGCTCGATCTCTATTTTTGTATCTTAAGAAAAGAAAATTAATGGTTTGTAGTTTGCAGGCTCTTCTATACAATGGTGAATTTAGACAACAAATTACTTTTCCTCCCAATTAACCAAATGAATAATTTTTGTTTCCTGAATAAACTAAGGTGATTTTTAGAGATCAATGACACTATATTAACATGAATTTTTTTCATATTATGATTTATGTACCTTATTGAAATAATTGTTCAAATATTTCTCACATTGATAATTCATAAAAAACAACAACATATTTATCTCTTCAGATGACCAACCTAGCTAGAAACCCGTCAAGGTTCACTCATGTAAATAAATACAGACCTTTAATTATTTGAAATTACACCTGAATAGTATGGGCACAGTGTGTCTTGTATACCATCGGTTTAATAAGTATATCCAGATTACTAAATCCGAGAAGTGCATATATATCAAAACCTTTCGGTCAATAATCTAAGTGATAAATAACATGTGACCGCTTCAAAGAACAATGCTTATTTCTCCTATTGATATGCCTGCATTCTCCTTACCAAAGTTTTATTTCTGCTGGGAGAAGGCGCCATTTGAATGAGTAGAGTATACCGAAGTTGCTTGTGAAGTTTGAGAAAGGCCTTTGTTTTCTGTCGCTATCTTTTTAACCTTCTCTCACATTAACTTTTTGTCATATTTAAGAAATACCTTGATTTTAGGGCTATAGGCCTATGGCATAATCATCAGTGGTCTGTCGCATAGTGGGTCTCATGGTTGCAAGCATTGGCAAGGACAGCGGGACCCATCCATGTTTAACAGCGGGTGTATCCAATTAATTTTTATTCTGTTTTCAGCAAGTGATGGCTGTGTCCCTCAGCTTATGAAATATACAGGAAGTAAGTAGCGGAAGTGTATTTATCAATCAATTAAATGTAAATGTGTTTGAAATGTGAGCAAATTCATCGCAAATTTGAGGGTTTGCATTTTGAAAACCTTAAATCAAGCCTGCAGCTGGTCCCCACTTGGAAGATTATATTCCCTAGTATAAATGTGTTAACTTAGTGATCTGATAGCGAGTCAAAATTGATGTAATTGTAATGGCAGTTATGCAATTATGCAAAAGAATCCTTAAGCTTAGCCTGTTGTATTCCCTGAAAAACATTACTTTACACTTAAGATAAACTATATTAATGGAACCAAATATGAATATTCAATAAGCAAGAAATGCCATAATGGCTTATATATGATAAAATGAAAATGATGTTTATCTCAATTAAGTACATATGACGCAACATTAATTGTTGGAAATATATATAACTACCATAATAGCCTAATAAAAACATTCCAAGGGACAGTGATTTGATTCTGAAAACATGAAGACCACTCATACCACCTGCTGACCTTGTTTTCCTATAATCATTGCTGTTGGTTGGGGAAACATGAGCAGAGTTCCTCGAGATGTATTATTCTCAAGTGCCTACTCTTGTGGCATGTGAATGACAGGCTTAGCTTACTTTCGGTTATCCCGTTCATACAACTCAATGACTGACTCCAACCTCAATGAAGCAATCCAGAAAGTATAAAGTTTGCTTTCTCTGATTACTAGGCAACATATCTGTTCCATGGATACAGTATTTTCTGCCTGTATCAGCATTGGAAAGCCACTAAATGTGGTAGGGATTTTCTGGACTTAGTGGTGACAGAGGGACACAAGATAGGCTAAGAAGGAGGTTGATCGCGAGGTGGTAGGACCTTAGAGAACAACTGGTTGTTTTCTTTTTCTGAAGTCTGTCTGAAGTAGGGTCAGGAAGGGGTTGCATAACTATCACGGATGCCTTACGGACCCGAAATGAAGAATTAGTGTTACAAAACTAATAATAGAGTACCAGGTATTGTAATTCCGTTAAAAAATTTCCAGTTGGTGTTAATTTTAGCGTATTTTCCGTTAATCAACTCTGCTGACATGTATACAATACCAAGTTTATTATTTAAGGTAATGAGTAATTAACAGATTTTAAACAGATTATACGAAATTGAGGAAATCTGTTCTTGATGCCATGGTAACAGAGTTGTATAATGGGCAGCTTTACCGGAAAGTTATGCACTTCTCCCTGGAGACTCTAACATTCAACAGTGTGACATTTCATTAAGTAGACATGCGACACATGTTGTTATTAAGCGGCAACAATCAATTTAATATTGGATATACAAGACCGTTGATATCTTGTGTGATGCCTGGTATCTCACAAGACTTTGGCCTAATTGTTCTCTTTTCTTGCGCAAACCACAAGCTTCTCCAAGACTTTGGCATTGATTCATAGATGACGCAGAACGTGCATGCTCAATAGTTTTTTGAAGTAATTTATACTCAGCGAACCGAGGCTATTGCTCTCTGTATCAATAACCTAGAAACCAAGCCCCGATATGTTGTAAGAGTGCAGTCTGATTGGTTGTGTACTAATAATAGTGTGTCGAGCAACTTTGGCCCTAATACCTAACTTCCCAAATAGGACGGAGTGTTGTACTTCTTCGTCCTTCTTATCCAATTATTGAACGTATGCATGTACACCTCGCCTATATATATATATATATATATATATAATATATCTTATACAGGCAAAGTATCAAATGAATCCATATACAATGAATCCATATAAAATAATGTTGCACAGGTACAGATTATGCTCACGTTTACCCACAAACCAAATGAATGGCTCACGGAACTTGTTTGTACACAGTTGACATACAACTTGGTCTTTGGAGAAGTACGAAAAATCTAGGCTATATTCAGGTGACTTATTCCACATACCAAGAGTGCCTGCCAATTTGCAGCCAATGCGCAATCGCAAATGGTGATTTGAATAGCATGAATTGGCAGTAAAATTTACCAACATGTTGGTCAATATTTCTTGCTGATTATATATCAGTCACCGATATTGACACACTTTCTGCACTGAGTGTGTTCCAAAAATGCACCAAAATTGGATGACACCGATATAGTCAATGTGTGCATACTTCCAAGAACTAGGAAGCACATAAGGCCCAACGAAGAAAAGAAGAACATTTCTGGGCTAATGGGTGCCACCTACACTTATTCAGCCTACAATGCCAAGAACTTTGTCAACTGCATGATTTATTTCTAAACCGTGGCTTGTTCTCAACAGCAAAGGAAAGTAGTTTTCCTCCTTTATTGTGCATTTCAAAAGTTCATTCTTTCCTTCGTCTTTTTAGGTGAAACCCAAGTGCGTCTCCTATTGAGTATTTGTTAGATTTTTTCATTCATGTTTCTATTAAGGGTGAAGCCCAAGTAATTTCTCTGATCCCGTGTTTTACTCCTCAAAAGAGCCTTTAATGAGGGGTCTTTGGGTGTCTTTATCAGGTTGAGTCAAGTAATATTAAAGGCTTTAGATGACAACTACATCACTCTTTATGCGTCTTTAAAAGACATAACCAGAACTGCACTGTTTTTCTGTTGTGTTAGGCCTAATCCCAAAACATATGAACATCTGGTGTAGTAGGCACACAGGTGAAAACGGCTTTTTTCATCCATGTTTAAAACTAGCTATAGATATGTGACATACGTTGAGTGCAACCTATCATTGAAGTTAATCACTACTCTCCTCCGCCTAGCCAATCCGGGGGAGTTGACTCTGCCACGGAGGTTTACGACCTTGACCTTCACAATGCGATTTTCGGAACTTTTGAAAGTTTGTTTACATTTGCAATTCACACATACAGAATAATCTTTCATCCTAATCATTTTACGAGGTGATTGCTTGATATATGAATATGGAATAATAATAAAATCAAAATTTTGCACCGTCTAGTTTTCTTGTTTCAGGGGCTAGAAGCTTAAACATTTTGAAATTCAAAGATGGCGATCATGTTGCTAAGTGTAGTCATGGGTCTGACTCTCAAATAATTTGATTATCTAGTGTCATGTTTTCTCAATGATCTAGGTGTCTAAACATTAATTATGATGTAGTCTTGTCTGATATTGAATCATTTCACATGAAATTTGATGGATATTTATTTTGTTTTTGCAAATTTGGAATCAAACTGGTACGCCGTTAGGTTTGAGAGTCCGCCACCAAGGTGAAGGTCGTAAACCTCCGTTGCAGAGTCAACATCCTCTGGTGTGACGATGCGGAGGAGAGTAGTTAATCACACGTACAGTGCAGCCATTTGGCAAGATGATGATCTTCCAATATAATTAAGGGCATACCAGCCCACACTTTACTGGATTCCATAACATCTATAATATCTTAGAATATCTATTCAACAAGAATAAAAATAGGTATTGAATAATATAATACAATTTCAATTTGGGCTATTCCAGTTGAAAAGCTGGACACGTCCTCTAGAGTATTGTATCCTATTGTTTGTTCTAGGGGGATAAAAAAAATGGCCTTATTAGGTGTAGTAGAATTATACATGATGATTGTTCTGCTTTTGATTAAACCTATTAATTTGTAAACTGCAATATGACTCTTAATGTTGAAATAATAATATTATTTCATTAAAGAAAGGTTTGGGAAATGGATCTTCCAAGCAAATCCTAATTACATTAAACATAAATCTCATTGACCTAGAAACCTAAAAGTCCTTCAGAATTGTTAGGGCTTTTAATGATTTTCGAAATTTCCACCAGGTGGCACCAGAGGTTATCGGCGTCTACTTGAAGAAGACTTTGAAACCCAAAACATTCCTCAAGTAGGCTGGGAGCGTCATTAATGCTAACCCCTTTCCCATGTCAAGCATGGTTCTTGACAGCCCAGCTTCTGCTTAAACGTCTTGGGCTAATTAGGTCTGTGCTCCACACACACAAAGATTTTGATGTCGATGATTTTGAATTTTGTTTGATTTTCATAAAGAATGTGGCATGGAGCAATATTTCCAGTATGCCACTCAAAAGAGAACCTTTCAAATGATGATTATATAAAGTTTACATTTTATCTGAATTCTCAACAACGATTTTGAGAATCAGCAGCAAGGTCGGCATGTGGAATATAGGCTTTAAACTTCTTAGAATAGGATGACACTTTCAAAGTGTACTTCAGGGAAGGATACTCTGGATCTGAATCTTAGTTGATAGTTCTGGCCCCCTTTTGTAGACATAATTAATATTGAAACAAGAATTTCTTTAAGGATCTATCAACTGATCATCCAAAACTGCAAAAAAAATGGTGTTGCCCCGAACAAATCAAATATATTAAAAGAAAAGGAATAATATGGTTATTCTGTACAATTGATAAGTGATCATGAGGACATTATGGTGAGGAAAATGAAGGATTTAAAGTAGCCATAGGAACTTCAAATAACATATTGTTCAAGTGTTCCTAGAAAACACTCATATTGAAACAAGAATTTCTTTAAGGATCTATCAACTGATCATCCAAAACTGCAAAAAAATGGTGTTGCCCCGAACAAATCAAATATATTAAAAGAAAAGGAAGCTCATGAGAATATGGTTATTCTGTACAATTGATAAGTGATCATGAGGACATTATGGTGAGGAAAATGAAGGATTTAAAGTAGCCATAGGAACTTCAAATAACATATTGTTCAAGTGTTCCTAGAAAACTTGACATCCATTACAGCCTCACCAAACCTGGTAACAACTTTCATAAGACCTACAATTATGACCAAAAGAGTGAGGATCACTGATGAAACAAAATTCCTGGGTCCAATCGTATCCTTGATAAGTTTCAGTATATTACTAAATGTTTCTTGTAAACCTGAGCGATTTTATTCTTGTACTAAACGGCTTAATTTCCTCGTTTTAATTGGATTGAATTGCAAATATTTGCATTTTTTCAATGCTAAACTTATGTTAAAGCTACATTAATGTAGTGGTCGTTACGGTTACCATGAAGTTACTTGTGAAGGTAAAGATGGGTAAAATTGTTATAAATAGGCCTATCTTGGTTTTAGGGTTATTATTATGTTCTAAAAATAAATGCCGATTGCTAAGATAGGCAGCAGACAAAACAAAACTTTATCTTTTTATTTTACTCACAGGTATGATTTTGATTCATGACGTTTATGTCTGTCTGGTCCCTTGTATGGTGCCACCAATGAGCACAACCTTTAGTTGCAGAGCCAGATACAGGATTTGGAAAGGGAGGTCTTCATAAAGGCTAATTTCTATTTTGGTAACATGCATTCGCATATGCATATGCAAAATACGTTTCTCTTTGGCAAGTTTAAGTTCCCAGTAAAAAGGAAGGGGGGTAGGGGAGGTCAGGACCCCATGGACATCATGCCCCTGGCTACACCCCAGCAGTGATCACAGAAAAGTAAACATGGTGAAGTGTAGGGATCCTTTCCTGGTGCCTATGCTTTGCACCAGGGGGCAACAGGGAGAGCTGTTATAACACTCAGTCTCAAAATGGCACTAAGTCTCAAACAAACATTTAATGTTGAGTTCTTTGAGAATTAGTGTCATAACATCGCTGTTATGAAGGGTCTCGCTGCTGATTTGTAACTGTTCTACTGCCACAATCAGTTTTTTGTGAAGAGTCATAGAAAGAACAGGAATTACGAAATTTAGATCTCAAAAGATCTATATATGAGTCAAGAAATATGCGTCCATGCTGGTCCCTGCTGTAAGATGAACACCACCGGCTGAGAGCCGGCACTTACCACTAGCTCTGCCTCAAAGCACATGGACTACCTAGGCCCCTATCTTCATAGCTAATTTGGCTGATCAGGGAAAATTGTATTAGTGTCTCACGATCAGAATTCTGTCTATCATGAATAAATTTTACACCTAATAATTCCTCTTTGACACTATTTGTATTAGCACTGTACATTTTGGTAAAAGGCAAATTCACTGATTATGGGACTCTAATCGAATTTTCCCTGATCAGCCATATTAGGTACGAACATATGGGCCCTGTCAAATATACTTTTACCCCTCCCACCTGTAGTAAGACGACAAGCCCGTATCTAGGGGGGTGATGTGGGGTATGGGTCACCCACCCACCCCCTCCCCCCTGCAAAGCTGGGACAGGTCCACTTCCTGAAACCAATAATTAGTTCTCCCTCCTCCCCTCATATCCTGGCACTCTGCTACCCCTGTAAAACCTCTCACCCCTGCCAGTCCTCTGCTTTCCCTGTAGAAACTCCCTCTTATTCTTTATGGCTTTCTAATAACCAGATTCACAAGGTGACCAATAACATTACCTGAATATGTCCTAACATTGCAAAATACATTGCCGTCTATGACATCCCTATGCTAAGTGTCTGAGCACCTAAACTTCATAACCCATGGATGATACCCTAGCTTTGAGCTATCATACCTCTAGAAAGTCCACATTTTTAAATGGTCACCCCCCCCCCCTCCCCCCATGAAAAGTTCTGGATACAGGTCTGGACAACTACCACCGGTACGGGGCTGTCTATAAATGATGTTACGCTTTTTCAGGGTATTTTTAGGACCAACCCACCCCCTGTCACACTAAATTTTCTAATCTAAACATGAAATTAAGGCCCGTTGTAGTCAGTGTCTAACTATTCAAACCACCCACCCACCCCCTTGTGCGTGACATCATTTATAGACAGCCCCTAAAGAGATGACGATGCAATTGGTTCACTGAGATGTGCAATCAGTCGACTGGAGTGGTGCAAACAGTCCATTAAGGTGGTGTGATCAGTTCATTGGCGTAGGGCGTAGGAGGATGGTCGGTCCAGGAAAAGTGGCGTGATCAGTCCGGTGCCATCGTGCCATCAGACCAATTACCATTTTTCTCAACAATACTCCTGATAATAGGTCTATAAGTTAGGATAATTCAAGATTGGATGATAGTAGTGATTGTTTTTTTCCTAAAGAAGTGGTCACACATAGCGTCTAGACTTAACACTTGGCTGGTTTTTGGGGTCTAATAGATCCTATTTGAATTTAGGATCATTATAATTATGATATTGAGAACAGGGCTTTGAACTTCTCAGAATATGCAGTTCATAACATTATATTATAATATTATTATTGAGAACAGGGCTTTGAACTTCTCAGACTGTGCAGTTCATAACATGACGCTTGTATTCCACATTGTTGAAAATGTATTTGCGATTTGCCACTGATACATCGGAAATACCAATTCAAGATTGCGGGTTTGGGGGCTAGAATTTACTAACTGCGCTTGATCTGTCCAGCAAGTGCAAAGGTGTTCCAAGAGTATTACTATGGAAACATTCAATAGTGGTTCATACTTTCAGTACGTGAAAGTAATGCAGCTGCAGGCTTCAGACTTTTTTTATTGTTTAGGAATGCCTTTTCTATTATCAACTCTACGTTATAATTTATAAAATTCCAATTGATCAAGTAAAAAAGCTGTTATTCCTATTTGAAAAAAAGCACCGTTTGTCTACCCATAATTGTCACGCACAGTCATGTGCTTCAAGTTACCACTGTTACCATCACGTGCTCTGCAATGTGCTGCAAGTGTCATCTAGAACGGCATGAATCAGCAATAAGTAAAATATGTGTACAGAGCTATTCACTGTAGCCAATCACTGAGGGGGTCCACGTGTTAAATACACTTCCCTATAACAGGTGTCTGGCACATTATTTATTCCCAGCAACTTTTTAACTAAAATGGCGAACCAAGTCACCCGCTGAGGTAAAGATATTGTAATGATTACATTTATACAGGGGTGCAGAGACGGATTTAGAGGGGGTGCATGGGGTGTGCGCCCCCCCCCCCCCCCCCCCCTGCCCTTTTTTGATTCCCAATTTTTGATATAAAACTGGCGCTTCAGAGTGGGTGCTGGGACTCTTTTAATAGCCCACCCCCCCTCCCCAATATCAAGAATTCCTGGATCCGCCCCTGGGGTGGATCTGGTGGAGGTTCCAATGTGGGGTTCCCGCCTGACCCCCACCCTTTTTTTGTCCTTTTCTTCTTCTTCTTGTTTTTTTTTTTTTTTTTTTTTGCTTTTTCTTGAAGGACCCCTCAATTACAAATTCAAAATGAGGCAAAATTGCCGTGTGCGCGCAAATGAGATCCAGTAGATGATTAGCTTATATTCTGACCTCCCCTTCCTGAATTCCTGTATCCACCTCTATTTATATCAAATTTTAACTTTCCCTTTGATAAACTTAGTGAAGTTTACTTAAACTACATACTGCAATGTATAGTTTTCTATACCAACTTAAGACCATTAATTTAATGGACATATTACGCATTTTTGACGTGTGAACATGAGTTCGATGGGTCCAACTTTATTTTTCGTTAGCATATAATCACGTGTATGTCGAAGAGATTCTATCTCTCTTTTCACAGCTCGGTGAGCAACCAAAATACGCTGATGAGGCTCTTTTATCGTTCCAGTGGCCATTCGTTTTAAATTGTATACGTCACGTTTCTTTGCACGTTACAGTGGCATTCCTGACATCTGCTGAGCTTCGTAGTATAGCAGATGTTCTATCGTAGTATGTAACTACTTTATAGTTACTTCAGTTACTTCTAGTTTCTATAGTACAAAGAATAATTATTAGTATGAAGGCTGTATTTAAATTCACTAATGTAAAATAAATCAATGATGCTACTTGTATGTATTCAACTCAAACACATATAATTATTTTAAAATAAGATGAATTAACAAAATTTCGGGAGGTGGGTGGGATGTTACCATTGCATTCGTGAAAATGAAATGAAATAAATCTCACAGCATTGTCTATTATTTTGTTCTAATACCGAGGCGTTTAAGTACAAAATAATAAAGGTATTCAGGAATTCTGGAAAGGTGGGGGGAGGGGGGCGCCCATGTTAAAAATGGTCCCAGCCACCCCATCCGGGGTCCCTAGTTTTCATTACAAAAACTAATATTTTACCAAGAAAAGGAGTACCACCAACCCAAAATCTGTCGTTGTAATTGGTATTACCTGTCTCTATTTTCCAATGGGTTAGCCGGATGGCTTCATCAACAAGAACATCCCAATCCCTCACCCTCCTCTCCCTGCCCTGCTGCGCTAACTTTATTTTTAAATACCGGCACTGTGAGGGCCCCTTGGGCTTTTTCTATTCCTTCTTGTCTCATTGTGGGCTGTGTCTCCCTGGTGTTTTTTGTTGATCTGGGCTGATCACAACTCACGTGTTTTGTCAAAAAGAGGAGAAGTTAAGGAAGTTTGAATAAAACTAATGTTGAAGAGATGACTGAAGTGTGCAATTGGGGTTGGATATAGTTCATAAATTCTGAAATTGCTTGTACATAAGGCATAGAAAAACATTCAAGAGAGAACTTAAAAAACATTTGATAAGAGCGAAGAAAAGGTATAGGAACGTATAGTGGTAGAAATATATTTGGTCGTAACACTGAGAAAATTTACTTAGCGTTGGTAAACAGTAACAGGGTATTAACAGAAAGTTTTAATATAGTTTGTTATTATGAACTGCTGCATTATATTGGGCAGTATAACTTGAGGAAATTCCAAGTTCAGATATAATATATCACTTCTAGATCAAAAGTTATGGTCATATTAGTATTTTAGAACTACCAATGTCCTTATTGGGATAATTAGATTCTTTTGTCAAAATATTACTGAGTAATTCAATATATTACCATTTTTAGGAATATCGCCATCCTTGTGTTCCAGGACTTCATTGTAAATCACCACAATCTCATTATTTTTGGTATCATTTTAATGCTTAAAACACCCTTTTACGTCATGTAATGGATATGCCAACGATGTAACAGAATTCTCCCTACCACAAAAAGCTGATTTGCGGTATTTTAAGCACCTGCAGGCTAATTTTGGCTTATTTTTTCAACAAACATACATGGAAATTTATAGAAAATTTACAAATAATTGCCTTATTTCTAAATGTAATGAATGAATTTTCAAACCAACCCAAAAAATCATTGACACATGTAAATAACAAATGAACAAATAGTTGATGTTAATGTCAACAATTTTAAACCACAATTGATAATGCCATGATTATTGAAAATTTCTATACTTGAGCCTTGTGACTTGTTGACATAATTATTACCAAGCATGCACCTGGATCTAGGATAACCTGCAGGTAAAATCTAAGAAAGTGGCTATCCGTGGTAGGGAGAATTGGCAACCGTAAAATAGCGGGATTTCTTTCTCTGGAAAGCGGTGCTTTGGAACAAACCGAAAACAATAAAATTGGCAATATTATTGGAAATCTTATGTTGAGTAAAAGAAAATCCTTTCTTGGGGTGTTGTAACATGTATATAATTCATAGAATGCATGAGGATTGGCCTAGTTACGGACTGGTCATCCTCGGCTGACCAACCATAAACATTGATTACCTGTTAAGTTGTTGTTTGGTTAACCTTGAAGGGATTGTATATATTTGCTACATCTATCTTCCGGGTTCCCCAAAAGGGTCTGAGGTGGACCCGGGAGGTGGGCCCTTAAAATTATATACAATAAGCAAGATACACTGAAATGTATCTTGTTTATTGTATATGGCATATATAATTGAAAATATTGTTCGTATAACATTTGTATGTACCCAGGTTATATGAATGATTATAAATTATGTCAATTTGGTTATGTGGAAATATAAAAATCTGATGGAAAAACTTGCAACTATAGGAATTCGGAAATAATAAAAAAGAAATTACAGCTTTTTGGCAGCAAATTTAGTTATAAATATAATGTTGTTTAATCATGAAATGTGGCACTTGCATAATTTAAGATCTAGTGCTCATAATAATTCTCTCTGAACAAAATCAAGCCGATTCGCAGGGTATGTTTGTATGCGTTTTTGCTCATCCACCTCAACAATATTAATATTACGTTTTGAAAAACTATGCTAATAAGTCGGACCAAACAATTTGTCAACAGTACAGGCGTGGGGGAGTTTTACGCTAAAAGTATAAATGAAATGAGAAATGCAAAAACGAAAAGTAATGTGATTACAGCATCATTATCTGTAGCTTAGATATCAGTCTTAAAACAGTCGAGATAATTATCACAACAAAAAATTTTTTAATCTTTATAATCTTCTGTTTCCCACGTCTTGCAATTACACGTCTCCTCAACACGAATTAAGTTCTCAGATTGCCTAATAAGCAATTACCTAGCAGTAGGTAATTATTCTTATAACGATTTCACATGTCGTCCTTCTATTTAAGACAAATAGGTCAGGCGCCACGGATGAGGGCGCCCTGGGACTTCAGCGTTAACGTACCGTGTTGCCATTCTGATCCCAGCTCACTATGAGTTTATACAGCAGGGGGTGCTCGTGTAGTGAATGTACTAGTACATCTGTAACGGTGCACATCAGCAGAATGTCGTGACTGTATGTGGTGAGGGGTATTTTGGTGGATCACTCCCCCCTCCACTTCCACCCTCACCTCCCCTATACAAGGAGAATCCAGTATATACTTTCCTCGTTGATAACAAGGACGTGCATCTTGCAACATATAGAGAGATGGACACACTGGTATAGGACTGGTATATGGGATGTTCCCATTGGGTCAGGGCTCGCATTTTGATTACTTTTCATGCACAGGTGGTTAAGAGTGCTTAAGAAGTGTCAATGTTCATTGTCCCTGCACCGGCCTGGTTGAAGTGAGTGTATCTTTAACGTAAGGAGAGTGTTTACATTATCCAAGGAGGACGCTGTGGAGAGGCAATACACGTTACATCTCCAGGGCTCACGTTATTTGTCATCCACTCTACCTGACATGACGACATGAGAGACATGAGGACGTGAGGACATGAGGACGTGAGTGACATGAGGGGCAATAGGAACATTCTTGTACTCTAAATAACATATCCAGAGGAGGCAGACTCTTGGTTAAGATCCAGAACATCAAGTTCATATTAAGCAGAACGTACAGGCGTTACTTGTCTACACACGATATTAACCACGGATAGTAACCCAGGAGCCCAGCTGGTTGGAAAATATACCTAGCAAAGCTTTTATTTTCCAACGACGTTTGCAAAAGGAGCTCAGTTGGATGCAAGCAAAAGTGCTGCTATATCAGTCTGTTGCTGTATGGTTGAAGACATTTCAAGACTATTCTAATGGCCTATTTTGCGGTTCCTACCACCGTAATTTGCGGCATCATCTTTGTAAGTAGACCATTTATTTTTTGCTCTTTTCTTTCTTTCTCTACGTAGAAAGGTATACTGTAAGCTATGCAACTTGAAGGGTTATCACCGAAGGAATCATACCTAGCTTTAACCATTTATTGCTGCCATGGTCGCTAATTATAAGGAAATTGCTTTATATCCCTCTAGGTTACCATTTCCCACGATGGGTAACAATTCATGATTCTAGCATGGGATATAAAGCAATTGCAATTATAATCAATTTTTTGAAAAATCATTTAAAATATATACAGTGCATGCACACAGATGACACATATATCAGAAAAAAGATAAATATTGGGTCTATCAATACATATAAACAGAATTATCCAACTGTGTATACATCAAATGTTATAGGTGGTCTAAAATCAGCAATTTACAAAGGCTCATAGAGAAAATAACTCCAAGCTTGTCTGGGTAACACTTCATGGCCTATATCCCACACTAGGTGGCATGGTCTGGAAAATCATTTATTGCAATTCATACTTTATCCCCTTACATCACCATTTCCCACGATTGGTCACAATTGATCTATATAAATCCATCACAATAGCTGTTTTAGGAGGCTGAAGGCTAAGTTATATATTCATTGAAATACATTGGAAAAACGTTCTTTTCCTACAAAAAAGGTTTGGATATATATTATTGTGATAACATTGAATGGACTTCCTAGCTTAACAAAGTTGTATTCAGGTGTACCTTGTTTTGAAAGGTGTCATTTACTGCATATATACAATGAATGTTAAAAACGGAACTAACGAATGCATAGTCCTCATGCAAAGTTTGATTAAACACTAAACAGCTAAATAGGTATATGATACTGGATTATCTGATGGTGTGGTATGAATTCAATTCTGCACATTTATACCAG
The DNA here is from genome assembly GCA_936440205.1 of Lepidonotus clava. Classification (NCBI taxonomy): domain Eukaryota; kingdom Metazoa; phylum Annelida; class Polychaeta; order Phyllodocida; family Polynoidae; genus Lepidonotus; species Lepidonotus clava. The sequence goes on from OW387138.1 coordinate 17,998,118, forward strand.
ACGTAGAATGGGTATGTGTAGAAGTTCCCGTGGGATTTCTTCCTCGTTGATAGAAAGCACTCAGTCATAATACCTTTAGAACTTAGCTTTTCTGAAAATATAGATATGGTATGATGAGGAAAAACAGTCTTATTATGTGGGTTTAGACCACGGGCCCTTAGGCTTGATACTTACGTGGGAAATTTCCTAGGAGTCGTCTTCCAAGATTTCTGCCCCCCTACTCCTTGATGCGTTCATAATTTACAAAATAAATATGAGTAAGCATACATGTGGTCTTTTCATAAGTGATAGTGAAGGTAATTGTTCATTACAACAAACTGGGACTTTCCTTACGTTTTAAGATTCTGTAGTTCAGATTCCGTAATATTGTTTTCTCTGTCTCTGTTTTCCCTATCCTGAAGTACCTTTTACACCACATGACATCAGCTGTGATGTGGGTACAATATGGATGTAATATTACCTCATTATAACCATGGCGTGGTCCCCTAAGATAGTTTAATTGTCGCATTAGTGTAATTGGGTAAGTTCCAGTTGGCTGAGACATTAGATCTAGAGTTGTACAAAAATAGTAATTAGCTGTAACTCAAGATACGACAAGTATTTGACACCTAAGATTTAATGTCGTGTAGGTAAGGTCTTAAATTGTAGTCCATGTCGTATGTATCATGCCTTCGAAAAATAATCCTAACGGAATCTTAAATGCATCGAGAACATCGCAGTTTAGTGTATTACCATGAAATGTGCAATTAGGCTATGATACTGCTGCGATAGCATCACGATTATCCTTTGCAAACTGATCTTGTAACTGAATAATGAAACCGATAGGTGAAATGAAGATGATGGTATTGCGGATGCATTGCAATGACAGGATTACAGTGACAACATTAATTCTATTGTTGTAAGTTGGCAATATGGGAGTGTGGAATACTGCTTGGGAAGTATAGTTTTTTTGTTTTTTTAGATAACATTGAGTAATTTTCCCAACCACGGATAGCCAGTTTCTTGAGTTTTACCTGCAGGCTAGCCTAAAACAGGACGCATCCTGGGTAATATGTCGACAAAACTCAAGGTTTTACTATATAAAATTTCATGAGTTGTATCACTATTTTGTAGATAACCTTTGTAAAAAACTAGGCACCATTATTTCTTAAATAAGTATCCATGTACATTTAATATTTCTGAGTAGTTTGAAAATTCATTCATTGTAGATGGGTATAATTATATCAATTATTTGTTTGTTTCCTATAGTTATTCAAGGGGTTTTGTCGACAGAATCCGTCAAAATTAGCCTGCAGGTCCTTAAAATAATGTAAATCAGCTATCCGTGTTAGGGTGAATTGAGTTGAAATAGTCCTACCCATGTTTGTTCTTGCACCGGCATTCTATAAGGAAACAAAAAAGGAAGTGAAAATCATTCGGGGGAATTTGTAATTAAATCTTTCTCAGAATGATATTCCGGCACAATCATTGTCGTCTGGCAGCCTCTTTTAAATAATTAGTCTAAGTGCAACGTTCATTCATATATTTTGTAAAAGGAAAATATAGATCAACGTATATGAATTAGTAGGATTCACACTATACATGCAATTATTCTTGGAATGTGAGTGTTTACGAAGGGAAGTCTCAGTGCATTTACTTGCTCAACGTTAAAAAAAGTAAAATTACCTTAGCTATATTTGGCATGATAAGAGACTATCCTCTCTAGCCTTTGAGGATTAATATTATATTTTTAGAACAATTAAATTATAAACATCAGACTGAAAATTGTTACCGGTTGATGATTGGAAAAAGTTCAAAACACACCACGCCTTTATTCATCTTTACACAGACCTTGGCCACTGAAGTAAAAATGGCATATTGACGTACTGTTCTGCTTTTACAATTGTGGTCTTGCTGCGCAGACCTCTTACAGCTACGGAAATCCCCAGAGTTTCTCAGTACTTAGGAATAAATGGCGTTAGGTTAAGTGTAAAACGATAATGTTCAGCTGTTGGCAACGCCTGTACCTAGGGTTCAGCTTTCCCATACATTTTTCTCTCTCTCCTAAGTAAGTAGCCAACAATATTCTGATAGGTCTCCACCTAAGAGGAAAATGATAATTTGGAAAAATTAGATAGATCTATTTATTTTTTTCATTTTAATAGAAAGATATTGTTATGGACATATTTCAAATGCAGATTTCTTCTTCATTCTATATATCAAATAAGGCTTAAAGAAAAAGTCTATGTTTCAAATCGTCCTGCTCTGCCTTAACCGACCAAAATAATGTTCCTGCGTTAAATCTGTAGCAACTACAAACACTAAGAGTAATAATACAGAAAATATCCATTAAGCGTGGATCGCACCCAACATAGTATAGGTCTGCTGACCAAGAAAGGACTGAAAAACTTAAAACTTAAAATGTGTAATGCCCTATAATAAAAGCTGATTGTAATGTCATAATATGTTTCTGTGAATGTCTAATCTATATCTGAGAATTTTGAACTATATTTTCCTCATGACATTTTGTCCTGGTGGTATATTTAAGCACTCATAGTTTTAAAATCAGATCCCTTTGATTATTTATAAAATAAAGTCTCATGAACAAAATCAGCCCTTTCTTAACCAGCGGAACTTAAAGTTTGCAAATAATAGAAAACTTGAGGTCCATGGCATGATTACTTGTATGTATGCATTATTGTTTTAAGTATAATCATTTTTCGAATAATCAAATAAAACATACAGACAAATACAATACAATGTAGAATGTCAAAAACAAGGCAGATTCAAAACTGTCTTGCTTTGCTCGTGAGATGTTTGGCAGTTGAAATACCTAGTTGTTTTTGCCAGTCCTCATGATACCATCTGCCTGCCAAACTATGTAGGGTCACATTTATCCGATGTACCTTTTCAGAAAATAAGAAACATCACAATAAAATTATAATGAGAATAACTGCCAGTGTGTATTATAAGTAATATTAACCATGGATCCCTATGATAATTACTATAAGGCTAAGATTATTATGGGCTTCAGTATCAATATAATTTTCCATGATATCCTTTAATCATCATTCATTTATTTCACCACTCCTGTGAAAGATTATGGCATTCCAAAATGACTTTCTCTTTAGAAATAAGTCAAGAAAATCACGTTGGTAATAATTCCTGCTCACCATTGAATTCTCCGCTATGCGCCGATGCCCCCGCTGTTTGAGTTTAATTACATGGTGAATAAGAAATGTAAATTGGAGTTGGACTTCCCGTTTCCTCATAGGTATGCACCTTCTCATCTTAAATACAGGCATATTTCTTATACAGCCTTGCCTCACAACGCTTTTATAATATGACAGTTCAATACAGGGGGCCATTCCAAAAATGTAACAAACACCTTATTTTGAATTTCGTTCCAGAAAAAAAGATATGCACGACAAATATATATGTCTGCAAACTACGCGCAGCGCAACAGGTGCGTAACTCCACTTTATCTGCGCATGAATAGGCGTGATACGCATTCAGGAGCTAGTCTGTAAAGGATATAAAAGAAGAGGGTTTAAAGTAGGGCCCTAACTTGGCACACACTGCAACTTCGTCTTTGTGTCTGGCCTGAGGTTCTGCCAGCTGATCATTCTGGGGAGTTTGGCAACGTTTTGTCTATATATATACTTCCCTATTGGTTCGCAGAATCGTGTCTGTTTTACCCTCAAGTACATTCCTATCCATTAATCCTGTCTCTTTAACAAATCTGTCCCTTTTTTTGTTCCTTGTCAACCAAGTAAACGTTCCTTCTTACTTACAGAAAAATCGACACTGATCTTTCAAAAAGATAAAGTCACAGTGCTTTTGGCGTCTGTGACGTTGGCTATAGATCTTCTTTGCAAACTGCATCTATTGCAAACAGTTACAGAGATATGTGTGAAGGGGTGGTTATAAAATTCGGAAAGATGTGTTTTGCAATTTCATGTGAAAAAGATTTGTAAGCAACTCCCTCGAAGGTGCTTTCCAGAATAAACATAATTTATAGTGACCAAAAGTGTAAAGCATGTGTTTGATAGTAAATGCATCATAAAATTGCCCTTTCGTATTAAATCTATGAAACAATAAGGATGGTGAATTCAAGCATCGTAATGATGATAATCTTCAAATTCTGTATTTCATGACATACAGATAATAACCTCTCTTTTTTCTATTTCCAAGAAGACATCATACAAGAATAATTTGAACTTATGATACATTGATGGTTCGAAATGAATCAGAAATAGAAGGAAGTACCAACTTAGAAAAGCCCCTTCGGAAAAGGGACAAAGTTTGGGCCGAATATTGGATCAAAGCGTGACGGCTACTCAATGAGACACACTTGGTCTTGGTTCTTTGTTTTGGGGAATGTATCATAAAGGAATGAACTAGTTTTTAAAAAAAAGCTTAGTATAAAACGTGCCTAGGTACACCAAGTTCATGAAAGAGGACCCAGCGGGCATTGTGGAGTGGACTAACACATGGCACCACGAGACTGGTCTGTGGTGGCCAGTGCCCCGTCGCATAACAGAAGGAGCGATGGTGTTCTTTAAAACAGTGGGGGTTTGGCAAAGTCTCCCTGTTATACACGAAATTCACCATCGATTTTCACCCATTTCTAATAATTCCATCAAGCTGAAAATTTCAGGGGTTTTAGATCTAAATGTCTAGTTCTTAAAACTGTTTACGCAATTAAAATCGGTTCAGTAGAACAGCCGCAAATCAACAGGGGGACCCATCACAACAGGGACATCCTTGTTGCGAGAGTGGGGTGGACAACCCTCACTGTTGTGAAACCCGTTATGCGACGGGGCACAGACCCATCACATAAGTGCACATAAAATAGCGAATAATGATTTTGTCAGTGGTGCGTCACATAATCTCCTCGCTGTTGCAAGGGTTGTCCACCACAGCGAGATCCCTCCCTGTTCAAAAATTTAAAAAATACAACCTGTCCCAACAAGGACGTTGCTGTTGCGACATGTCCCGCTGTTGATTTGTGGTTGTTCTACTGGACCGATTCTAATTCTGTAAATAGTTCTGAAAACTAATGTTTAGATCTAAAATTCCCTGAAATTTTCAGCCTGGAAAAATTAATAGAAATGAGTGAAAATCGATGCTGAATTTCGCATATAGCAGCGAGACTTTTACCAAACCCTTGCTGTGGTTTGCACTGTTGCGAGACCTGCTTAGAAGTCCTCACTGTGCTCTCGCTGTTGTGAGGGTTGGCTTATGCGATGGAGCACAAACCATGCACCCTTGTGCAAAAATCCAAAGTTCAAATTTCACCCAGCAATAACAATTCTTCTGGGATAAAATCTCAGGATCTTTAGATCAAAATATCTATTTCAAGAACAGCCACAGTTCAACAGTGGGACCCATCAGAACCGAGACGTCCTTGTTGTGAGACACTGCATTGGTCCATCATTCCATTGTGCGACGGGCCAGCACCGTCTCCTTTTTCCAGAACAACCACTGTTTCCTTGGCTGCACGAAAAGTACATCTTTCTTCTCCCCCTCCCTTCTCTTTCATTGTTCTATATCATCGTCGGTATCGGTGCTATATGAACCATTATAACTTCCTGTTCTTATCCTGTCCAAAAACGAGGGTAGGGGTGACCCAAAGGATAGCCTGCCCAGGCAAGCATGTGACGTTATTATAACGTTGCAGCAATGTTCTGTTTGGTTCTGTATGGGTTCTTGTTACATTATTTTAATGGCTCCCAATAACATTGCTGCAACGTACTGCTGTAATGTTGCACTGCAACATTATTATAACATTCTGGTTACGTTATTCAACCTAAACAGAATGTTCTTATAACATTCTGTTTTGGTTTCATCCTGACCTCACCAAAAATATTTTTTTAATACTTAATACTGGGACTTCGAATTCTGCATGTCAAGTCTGGGTTCCATCCCCCAAGTTGTTGGATCAGATTTTCTTTCCATCGTTCTCAAATTCATAGATTCTGTGATTAGGACTTTATGCAAAGGACAAATGTGAGTTGGTCTTGATATAGCCGAAAATTTGCTGAGTGTACCTTAAACTCAAACACAATGATCATCATCATCATCGTCATTCTGCCCATGGGGCATCAGTGTAATGATGCCTCCCCGTTCTTCTAGCAACCCAGTCCCTTTTCTTGGTGCGAGCCACTGTGTTGGTTCTATAGGTCTTTTGTCCCCCCGGACTTTTGCCCCCCAGACATTTGCCCCCAGAACTTTTGCCTCCTGGACTTTTGTCCCTAGGACTTTTCCCCCTAGGACTTTTGCCTCTGATTAATGTAAGAACTAAAGCCAAACTAAAGCCAAACTTTTATATTTTGGTAGCATTGTAGTAAGTTTAGGTGGCACCTGATTTATCATCAAGTTCATTAGGAATAAATTAACAATAGACAGACATTTAGATACACAAATATAGAAAAATTATTTATAAATAATTGAATAAATAGATTGAGGGGTGCATTTTTTTGATCATCATACTTTATTTAGGTTGTCAAAAGGCTAGAAGTTGAGCAGTTTTATGCATAGCAACATCCCTTTGACCTTGATCCACCCCTGAAGGTGGTTTAACTTTGAACCACATTTGAACCATATTTGAACGAACCTTTTGTTTTAGAAATGAGATTCAAGGAATGTTCAAAGTTGGTTCAAGTTATGTTCAAAATTAATTAGAATACAGAACTAGAACTGCTCACAGAACGTCCTTGTGCATAAGGGCTGCCTTGTGAACTCGACTTGTCTCACATACTGTGGCCTTTCACCTCAAACCATGATATGGGGGCAAAAGACCGGGGGGCAAAAGACCTAGGGGGCAAAAGTCCTGGAGGGGCAAAAGACCAGGGGGCAAAAGTCCTGGGGGGGCAATTGCCCAGGGGAAAAGTCCAGGGGGCAAAAGTCCAGGGGGCAAAAGTATGGAGGGCAAAAGTCCGGGGGCAAAGGACATGTCACCATTTTGGTAACATATTAATCTTTCATCAAAATCCACATAAAATGTTTAAATCGAGCTCGACCAAACTAGCTCATAGTTTACCTAAAGTTAGGTTGTACTTTTTTCAAAACATCATATGAATGCTGTGTATTTTCTCAGTCGACCATGCATTCTTTTATACATATGAACAGCAGTGATGCTCAAACAGCGGTATGTCTTATGAAAAGATTGTGGTTTTTATATCACTACGTATGCAAAGTTCTAAGAGATTTTAAGCGATGGGATAGCTTTGTCAATAACACCCTTTTGATATGAGTAAAAACATAAAATATTCTTTTAGATATTGTGCAGAAATGTAGAGATGTGTGCTGGTGAACTACCTTGTTTGAGGGGAGGAGGTTTGTCGATCTCTCAGACCTTCTTCATCTGGAAGTGCGTATTTTGTTTGTAAAGGATAAAGTCTTAAGATAGAGTATATAGAAGCGACATACTTTAGTAGTCCCAGGCGATTCTTCATTATTTATGAGCACATATAGCTGGTTTGTGAGATCTCAAATCGTTGATTGAAGCAAAGACAAATATTTGTTCTTCTACCTACGCTAAATCAGTCAAGAACAATAATATTTCTAGCCATAGAAATTCGACAGAATGATGTTCCTGAATGTTCCTCAACTATGACTGGACGATCTAGGAAACCTGAATAATAAATAAATAAATAAATACACGAGTGTAAAGCTAAGGCAATACCCTCTTGGAGTTTTGTTATATTACATACAGATTTCCACATCTATGATTGTTTACCAGTACCAGTGCTTTATGCAGAAAAACAACTCCTTTCTGGACAAAGATGACGTATAGGCATGTCGTGTTATATGACACTTAATGACTAGGGAAAGCCTAGGGCGGAGAGCATTTTGAACGTTGGCCAAAAATCACCTGCAAAAAAAGCCAAAAACGGTAGATTTCAAAAGCTGTCTGCCATCTGTTTTTGGTTTATATTTATTAGGTATATAACTACATGGCGTTTTCTGCCTATTCAGACGTATCGTCAGGCTATAAATTTTGCACCAGTTTTATCTTCCTCCTTCTTTTGTGGGACATAGCTCCATTTCTAGAAAGGTGAATCGTGTTTGTCCCTAACGTCAGCAGGGGTTGATCCAGTATTTCGAAAAGCGTGTGTGTGTGTGGGGGGGGGGGGGGGGGAGGTCCGCATATAACACTGTGCATTCACATGCACGCAAATAAGTTCCCACCAAAGGTTGTTAAGCCTTGAAGTCCATTCTACGATGATATCAGGTGGCCATTCCATAACAAGTTATGAACTTCTTAAGAGTTATATTTCATTCCAGAAAAAAGATACGCACACATTTATACTTCTGCATGCTGTGCAATTGTGTGCGTGTACGACGTGTAAACTAGTGTTCGTAACTGATTTCTAATATTCGTATATGTTTTTTCATCATGAAGTTTTAAAGCTACGATAACATATGAGGTGTCACTGAAAAGCCTATTTTCTGAGAAATCCGTGGCCGCAAACCAATTAAATTTGATTGAGAACTGATGGAGCTATCAAAGAAAAGGTGAAGATTATTTTGAATTCCAGCTTTTGTAATTTGTGAACATTTTTGTATGTACAGTGTACGTCGCAAGTTATTTTTGACATTACGAACACTTTCTCCTACTAACACTATTTACGTACTAATTCAAAGTTAATCCTGAGAGTTGTCCACATGTTATGTCTAACAGGGCCCAGTCATACTGTATCGGACATGTATTCAGGGGTGTACTTGGGGTTTTTAATCTTTCAGTGTAATGATAATAACCATACCCTATATATATGGCATGGAGTGGGCGAAGTTATTTAATAACATTTCATTAGTACTAGTGTTTACCATTAAAGCATCATGTTATACGTAGTTTGTTATTGTATTACCTTGCCCTTCTATTAAACATAATCAGCAGCCGTCTTGCATACTCTCTTTGATATGCTTCACAAACCCCCAACCCCACCACCTTTGGCATGTTATTTGCATCAGAAATGTAGTCACGTTCTTGACCCCAATCCCGACCACCCTCATCCCAAACCCTACTTGTGTGCACGTAATTAATGGATTATCCCTCATTGTACTTCAGTCTAGTGAAGTCCTACTTATCACTAAAGCAAGAAAAATGGATTAATAGACTCCACGTATACATGATTTTTTAACAAATATATAAAGATACTTTTCCATGCTCCTCATTGTCATGATGATACATATTGGCATCTCCATCTACTATAAACCTTGAACCCGACAGTAAAACTGTGTTATGAGGGACCTGCCAGTGTGTGGCCTTAGAAACCTACCCAAGTGTAGCATCGGTTGTCCTCATACTACCTCATAGAGAACGTTCGTAGACGGTAAACAACAGCTAACATTGAGGGCCATATTACACTATACACAACATCAGCTTTGACATGACCACGATATGCCCAACCATATCAGGGGCGGATCCAGAAATTGATCGAGGGGGACCCACAAACATGAATGTACAGGGGAAGGGCCCCCCACAAATATGATTCAACATGAGAGGGGGGGGGGGGGGCAAGGCCAGTCCTGACCCCCCCCCCCTCTGGATCCGCCCCTGACATTATCATGGCCATGTCATAGGATGCTACGACATGGGTGTTATTGCCGTAGTGTAATAGGGTAAGTTGTAATGTCGACGGCTTTTAGCACAGTGAAAGTCATAGGGAAAATGTCGTAGGCTTTAACCTTATAGCAATGGAAATTATTTGACTTGTTTAATAATGTCGTGGAGATCAGTTACAAGTCACATGAGTTTCAGTCCATGTCGTAGGGCCTCTTTTCTCATGTCGTAGAGAATACAATCACTCCCTTGGAAAGAAAAACGTCGCAGACTCTAGATATATGTGGTTGAAACTACGACATGGCCATGTCTATGACACGCGTACGTCGCGTACGTATAGTGTAATAACGGCTGCAGAGACAGTGGTGGATCATGGAACTTTCAAAGAAGGGAGGGGGGACACGCAAATACAAGAATTGTTTGCCCCTTTGAGGACCTGAGTTTTGCATTGCAACGGTGAATGTCCTTTTTTCCTTTAGGAAGTAAATTGTGACCAATGTCTCCGATGCCCCCTCCACGGCTAAATTCATCCACATGCGAAGTGTCATCCTTATTATCAACCCTTTCAAAACAGAATCCAGTCGTATCTGATTCCGGGTATTCCTTTACAACATATTGATCTTTACTAATGAAACAAATAGTAACTGTTATTCAATAAGTACGTCCTGCATATATAAAATTTGGCTAAATTAATGTGCAATACCAGAGAGATACATAACTGTGTCGATACAACACACTTGAAACGTACGTTCAATTACGTGTGCTCATCCTTCCAAACTAAGTACATAGGGGGCAATATAGTTACTACAAACCATTTCCCTCTCTATTTATTTTTATTATAATTATAATTATACATGTATACATACATGTTTGTTGTATGTGCACATGATACGAATCAACAACATTCATAATTTTCACTTTGTTTTATAGGGCATGCAGGCTGACAAGATAGATATCATGTCCAAAATTACTTTTGGGAATGCATGGCACTGACTTGTCTATGTTGTACCCATGCTGTTAACCACTAATAGTCTGACATTAACTAAAAAGATATCAAGAAACTAAGCTTATTATATTACTTTTGCAGATCTTCCTGAGCATTGTGGTGCAGGGCAGTCCGCCCGGTAAGTACATTGAAGAGAAATGAGGACATATATGAGTTAATTTCATAGAAATTCTACAGTAACCAATGTTATTCTGCATGTAAAATATATTTGAGTCAGTCTAAAAAATAGCCATCATACGGAAGTGTTTATAAAAAATAGATAGATTCACTTCATGTATAGAGATATATAAGATCTTATATATGTCTATGGTTCATGTCAGCATTTGGGAATCATCCGTACTTGGTTGCAGGGCAGGTCCAGGAATATATGTAACAAAGAGTTAAGATTTTCTTTTATTCTTGCTACCCTGTGGTGAGCATACAAGCGGCAAGCCATGTCACGTGCAAATTGCATTTTCCCATCTTTTTAGAGGTTGGCAGCCCTCCATCCCTGTTCCTTACAAAAAAAAACATGAACACATGTAGGCACACGTGGAGCCTATGGTACCTGTCATGGTTTGACTACAGTAATGAGAGGCTCGTTTAGAGTTTAGAGTCTATACTACACAGTACAATCTGAGGGGGCACGAAGCAATAACTATTTCTTAGAGTCATGATCCGTCGAGGGCTTTAGCTGTTGTTCTTTTGTTCAATTATGACGAAGTTGGAATATAATAAAATGTGGTTACCGTTTTGATCTGGGAAGCTATTTCAATTTAAAACAGTTAAAAACTCCCATTTGAACTTCCCGATCAGAATACCCCAGCATTTCCTAATTTATGATAATATAAGTTTCCCCACTCTCCTTTTGCCCCAGCACATATGGAGCACAGCCCCACATATCATCCACACTCCTCAGTATCCATTGCAGTTTCTGTGTGCACCCCGGGCTTCTAGGCTACAGGCAAACAATTGAATGTGGGCGTTTGCACCGGGGTCCACATCAAGCTGTGAGGCTTCTACAATGCACCTTTTTATACGTTTGCATACATGTACCTCTTAATATTCTTCAAAACTACAAACAGTATGTAAAGTGAAATGTTGCTTAAAAAAACAAAACATTATGGGACTGCTTCCACCTGCCCCGTAACCCAGGGCTGCTACCTCCTACCACCTGACCCAGGGACTAATACCTCCTACCCAGACCCAGGGCTACTACCTCTTACCCCGAGACCATGACTGCTACCTCCTACCCCTGACCCAGGGACTCCTACCTCCTACCCTGACCCAGGGACTCCTACCTCTTACCCCCTGACCCAGGGCTACTACCTCTTACCCCCTGACCCAGGGACTGCTACCTCCTACCCCCTGACCATGACTGCTACCTCCTACCCCCTGACCCAGGGCTCTTACCTCCTACCCCTGACCCAGGGCTCTTACCTCCTACCCCTGACCCAGGGCTCTTACCTCCTACCCCCTGACCCAGGGCTCTTACCTCCTACCCCTGACCCAGGGCTCTTACCTCCTACCCCTGACCCAGGGCTCTTACCTCCTACCCCCTGACCCAGGGCTCTTACCTCCTACCCCCTGACCCAGGGCTCTTACCTCCTACCCCTGACCCAGGGCTCTTACCTGCTTCTCCCAGACCCAGGGCTCTTACCTCCTACCCCCTGATCCAGGGCTCCTACCTCCTACCCCCTGACCCAGGGCTCAGACCTCCTACCCCCTGATCCAGGAACTCAGACCTCCTATCACCTGACCCAGGGCTCCTACCTCTTACCCCCTGACCCAGGGACTGCTACCTCCTATCCCCTGACCATGACTGCTACCTCCTACCCACTGACCCAGGGACTGCTACCTCCTACCCACTGACCCAGGGCTCCTACCTCCTACCCCCTGACCAGGAACTGCTACCTCCTACCTCCTACCCCCTGACCCAGGGTTGCTACCTACTACCTCCTGACCCAGGGCTGCTACCTCCTACCCCCTGACCCAGGGACTGCCAACTCCAACCCCCTGATCCAGGGACTGGTACATCCAAACCCCTTACCCAGGGCTGCTACCTCCTACCTCCTGACCCAGGCAGCTACTGGTACCTCCTACTGCACAGACATGATACAAGACGTCTCTGATCGTAATCAGGCCAAGCTATATTTAGCCTTTCCAACCAAACACAATTAACACATCATAACCCCTTTGCCTTATTACCCTACTTTAACCCCTAGATCTATTTTCTCTTACAGTCACCTTACCTGACCCATTTTGACACCTTTCCATCCCTTCTGACCCATATCGACTATACCCGACCCATATTAAATGTTACCCTTTCAAAGACTTTATAACAAGAACTGAAGTGTAGAATAGTATAGGAAAGGAGATGCTACCCCACAACAAGGTATCTGTTTGCTGAATAGTCTTTAGACTGATGCTAAGTGACAGAATACAGCTATCATACTCAACACATTCCATTTAAATGGAATATTCCCCTATTTGGAATGTCAATGGAATGTTTTGATTTTGAAAATTCAGATTATTCCTTCTATTTGGTTTCCATCTTAGAAATCTTAGAAATTTAAAATAGAATAAAGACACACATTAGAATCACATTGAAAACAGAATGGGAACATAATTTCTAGATCAAAAGAGATCAAAGTAATTGTGTCTCTGAGTTTCATTATTAATTGTGACCCGTTTTGGCGAAGTGAGTCGGATGTCGCACGGGGAAGATTTTTAGTTAGGTATACCATCAGAAAATACTAATTCTTAGCTTTAAAACGAGGTATAGCATGTCTAGGTCCGATATCTAGGGCCTGAGATAAGTTGCGACGAGAATAAAAAGAACCGCGCCTATGCGGGTATAAGAAACAGAGATAAATGAGTTGAAAGTTTTTCTTACCGCGCGCTACCGCGGTCCTCCGATAAAGCCCTAGCAACGTACACTTGTAATCAATCCTTGGTCCTGAAACTTTACATAGTCATTCTACACTATTCTAGCTAACAAATACCAGTAATTCATGCGTTTATATACAAAACTTTTATTCATGCCGGCGCTGCCAAAATTGACAAAAATCCGGATCTGAAACAACAACTTAACCTAGAACGGCAAGCATAAAGGATCACAATACCTCATCTTGGCTGCTTAAAAATGACTCTGTGATGACCCTAAGTACCCTGAGTATCCATAATGTGTCTATAAAAGTTCTTGGAATGTTCATGATTGTCTTTGGTTGTTAAAATAGTGAAAAGCCACCGAGGTAAAAATCTTAAAATCAGAAAAAGTCTTAACAACTAAAAATAAGTTAACAATGTTCAAAACGGATTCTTAATAGTTCTCAGGTGGTCCTGGGCCTGCCACGACCACGTTTAGCACGTTTACTAGGACGGCCCCCTGCCCTGGTGGGGGTGGGGGGCCTTCCTCCTCTGAGTCAGATGAAGATTTTGATTCCCTCTCCAGCTGTCTGACCAACTCCTCCTCCTCCCCCTCCGATCCTGATGATGTGTCTGGAGTCTGTCCTCTGCCTCTGCCTCTGCCCCTGCCCCTGCCTCTACCTCTACCTCTGCCTCTGCCCCTGCCCCTGCCCCTGCCCCTGCCTGGCCCATCCCCCTCGCCAGCCTCTGGCTCTGATTCCGCATCTGGTTCCGGCGGAGGTACGGCACGGGGGCCTGGGCCGGGTGCTGGTTCTGGTACAGAGGGCTTAGGGCACATGATGTCCTTCGTGTCCTCAGTACAAAAATCCCGAATGTTCTTGAAGAGATACCACTGTCTTTTGGCCGGGAGGCCAGGGGATTCGGTGGGCTGAGGGCCTTCCTGGGGGACAGCTTCAGGGGCGACAGTCAGCATCTTGAAGGTCTCGGGGGCCGAGTCGGCATACTGCCGGAAGGTGACGTGGCCCTTGTTCTGGTCAGAGAATACAAAGTGATGATACTGCTTAATGCCCTTGAGTGGCTTGATGAAAGGGGTCAAAAAAGATTGCCAGTCATACGACTCGACAAACACCTTCCCATTCTCGTCCCCCACAAGTTGGGCAATGTTGACACGTTCTTGGGTACTCTTCACCACAGTCGCCTCCATCTCCGAGAGGCTCGAGACAGGCTCACGACGAAACCTTTGTTTAAGCAAACCAAAGCACCAGTCCGGGGCAAACTTGGTGTGCCCTGTGATCAAAAAGTTTAAGGAAATGGACTGGTGCCGGCCAGTCAGGACCCGCCAGAGAAGATACGCTAGCACAAACTTGTTCTTGTTCTGACCACTACAGTTGTCACAGTGCATGTCCACCGCCTTCTCCCCCAGGGAATACTTTTCAAAATAGTGGTGCAGGTATGAAATAACAGCATTTGACCCCTTACTACCGCAATGGCTTTCGTCGATCAAATAGTTCACCTGTTGGGGGATGGCCTCGGCACAGACACCGAAAATGCCGACCTTGCGGGGGACAAGGAAATACAATGGGCCAGGCTGCATAGGAAAGGAGGGAAGGTGGACCTGCTGGGCATAATCAAAACTGATGTGGACCTTCGTGTCAGAAGAACAAGGGGGGTGGGGGCCAAGGGGAGGGGACTCTGCTTCCTTGTAGGCAGCCTTGGCAGACTTGACCATGTCCTGATAAAAGCCCCTCTCCTGAGCCACCACCTCCAGGTGAACTTGTTGCTTTTTCAGCTTGGCCTGTTTCACAATGTCAGGTAGGTTACTAGAGGCAGAGATATCCCTGTTGTTGCGCTGGCATTCCCAGCAGAGGTCAGTCATAGGGCGGGAACACACTATGCGAGGGAGGAGTTGGAGCCACAGGTTTCTAAAGGTTGAGTCAGCCACACACCTGAAGTTAGCCTCCTCCATGGCGTTGCTGTAAAACCTGTAGATGTCGGCCTTTGTGGAAGAGGAGGGGAGGAGGAGGATGTCATCCCGTTTGTGGGAAGACACACGACCAGGCAGGACGAGGGCGTTGGTCTCGGCATAGGAGTTGATGAAGTCCACAACCCGCCTGATGTCCTCCAGTTGGAGGATCCTTGCAGTCGCCTGTCGCCCGCCAGACTTCTTTTGCCTGGTCACCACCCCATAGCACTTGTACCACTTGATGATGGACGTCAGCTTGTTCTGGCTGATGCTGGAAAGGTCACAAGGTAAGAGTTACATTAGGCCAATAATTATTGGACACAGGCAACAAGTACAGGTAAGTATTGTAATATTAATATGGACGATTTGTGATGGTAAGTGCCATGATCAGATTCTGTTATGATTCATTACAGTTCATCTTGTAATTTACCTCAAGTAGTACAATAATAGTAGGGAAATCTAGGTAGACCTTAGTTGAGCAAAGAAGTTGAATATCAAAGCTACTCACGCGTACATGAACTTGAAAGTGTCCCTGCAGACTGGCCGAGAACCGACGAGGTAGTGGCTTCTTTGGTGCTGCCTCTCCCCTCTCCCCTTAATCCCCTTCTTCCAGGTGGACAGCCTGCTGCTATTGTCTGTGCAGGTACTGGCGATGCCCAGTAGCAACATGTCCTTCTCGCCTAGAAAACAAAGTAGATTAGGATAATAACAATCTGTACATGATATGCATGTGACTCAAGGAATGAGGTTTCTGGATTGACCCATGAACTAGGTTAACACACCCTAAATACTAACTTAAAAACGGTCTGGTTGAGTGTTAATAGTTGTCTGTTATACTTCAAGACGTTGTCATGGATTATGGGATAGTTTTGAGCAAGAACGACATAGCTACATGGTCGTGGCGACAGGTTTGCATAACATGTATCTCATGAAAAACTTACCTGAGGACAGCTGAAAGACCTCCTGCCGACGCGCGACCAGCTCCGACGTCGTGAACTGTTTACTGCACTCCTTGTCTTTGTAGTGCTTGCAGGAACATCTAAAGACAACAACATACATGATATTAGACTTAGTTCACCTTCCTGAGGGCCACAATGGCATGAGACATGATTGATAACCGTTACAGGCCGGCCGGATCAGCTGACGCCATTAAGTAGGTCACCGGACAACCCCGACGGATCATCCCTGTTTATGGCATGAAATCAACTTTGAAACTTGATAAAAACTAGCTAGGCAGTTAGAATACATACTAGGGCACAATCGTAGGCAGTTTCATCAACATTGAAAGGGATTTAGGCACTTTGCGTACTTGTTTCAGAGATAGGGCAACCGACCGCATGTCGGCCATTATAAAGTTTTTCAAAACTCACATGAAGCGTTCGCAGTCGTCCCACTCCGCCTGTAGAAGGTCGTCCATGGGGTTAGGGATGACTAGTGGCTCATCCTCATCGTCCTCAGCATCCTCCGGTTCCCCTAGATCCTCCTGAACATCTTCTTCTTCCTCGGGGGGATCGTCTTGCCCCTCCTCCCCGTCGGCGAAGAGAAAGTACTCGTCGACCAAAGTCCGCCATTGCTGTGCCTCAGCTACACCACGTAAATTTGCCCGATTTATCGTATTCAGGGCATCCGCGACAGCCTCCTCGCGATCCATGTCCTTCCCGACGATGTTGGGAGGTAATCCACATCAAAATCCAGCAGTGATCCAGGATTAAAACAGCTAAATCCGTCGGAGAAGTGATGTCGCACGTCCGTCCTGCTCGCCATGCGTCCCTTTAAATTTCCACAACAACTGAAACCGGAAGGCACGCGAGGCCTCTCAGCCAATCAGCGCGCCGCATTCCGCACACGTGACCTCCTTGACGACGATTGTTTACGGGACGACGATCGGGGAAACACGTTCTGATTGGTCCTTGCCGGCGCGAATTCAAAATCCGAGGCTGTCATTGGCCAGTTCACTTCGCGCCCTTTCAGCAGGTACCTGGAACATGGGGCTGGGATGGGATCCAGACCGACAGGCAAGCCGCGAAGTTAGGGGAAAATGGCGTGAATCGAGGGTCTTTTGTTTCAGATCACTGAGGCGTTGCGCGTCTTTGGGGCCTATTTAGAGGGACTAAGAGATGGCTTTGGGACCTAAAATTTTTTTGGGGAAGACTTCTGATATAGGAGATATGAATAAAAGAAAAAACCCATTTTCGATAAAAAATGCGAAATGCGACTTCAGAGCCCCATATCTCAGTTCGACTTTCTGCGACATCCGACTCATTTCGCCAAAACGGGTCACAATTTATAAGAGTGTTATAATTTGTCAATAAACAACGCATATTAGGTATATTAGGGATTTTTGTAATATGACTATGGCATAATTATAATTATATGATAATCATCACATTTGGACATGTTCAGTATTATTTGACAGCAAAGAACATGCTCTACAAGACTGAAATTTAAGGAAATCCCGCACATAGCATCCTTTCCCCTTCGTTTGGTCACCATTATTTCAGAAATAAACCTAGTCATAATTTCACATGAATTATGTAGGATTGATATCATTTTTAATCATATTTCACATTGATAACTCATTATAAATATAATTATCAGTTTCAGAGGAATGTGGTCCGGAGACCTGTAAGAACGGCGGTCTGTGTGGAAACGACACCTGTTACTGCCTACCTGGGTACACAGGACCCTCCTGTGAGGACGGTATGTACCTTTTCTTTGTTTGTAGTGGATACTATCAATTATCAATGGTTTAATTCTTTATTGCATATAAAAATAATATCATATTTATGAACCCTGCATAAATCATGCACTGTAAACAATGTGAAAATTGTGTGTCTCCCCACACAGAAAGGATGCCCCGGGGGGGTTATAATCTTAAGCTCTAAAGCTAATATTAAGGGAGATATGGGTAGATTTGTAAAAAGAAATAGGGATGAAAATGTCTTAAACCAACTTTTTGTGTAGAATTCAGTTATCCCACTCAAAACATTCCATTTAGTTTGGAAAACATTCTATTTGGAACGTTTATGGAATGTTTTCCCCCTATATTACCTAACATTAGATGTTTGGTTACCATGGAAATGACAACATTTTGAGGACTTTGTCAGAAATTTTAACCCATTAGGAAAAAACATGACTTCATTGCATTATCAGTTCAAACTAAGGTAGATTATCTTTTCTAGGTAAAAAGTTATTCGCACAATAGATTTTTAAGGCTTTTTGTTAATTTATGGGGAAATTTTATTCTATTACTAAATAATTTTATTTAGATAAATATTCAATATCCGGGCTTTTTTGCAATTTTCAGGAATACTGATAGTATTGTGTTCAATAGGCTATAACTTCCTTAAAAATGATCCAATTTTGATATGCTTAGTATCATTTGAAAGCTTAAAACATCCTAACTTAATTCCCACATGGAGCATCTTTTCTGTATGGGGAGACACATTAATGTTAACAGAGGCAGATGCAGGATTTCCAAAAGGAGGGGGTCAACATATAGGTTAAGTTCTAAAAATGCATGTATTCACAGACACGTACGTAGCATTTTCCCCTCATTACCTAGTTTATCGGTCCGCCAAAAGGAGGGGGTCAGGAACCCCTGGACCCCCCCTCTGGATCCGCCCCTGTGTTGATACTACGGACCTATCACGATATCAGTGAAATGGAAGATCACGTATCGAATGATTGTAGTAAAAAAAATACTCATAGAATAAAAAGTACATAGAGATTATATAGAGGTTATATCTTAACTGTTAGCAAAGCATCAATCATAAATTATATTCTGGGAAAAAATTATCTAACCAGCAGCATCTAATCATAGAATAAAAAGTACATAGAGATTATAGAGGTTGTATCTTTACTGTTAGCAAATTAAAGTATCAATCATAAATCATATACTGGGAAAAAATCATCTAACCAGCAGGTAACCATTTAGAAAAGTCTGAACAAGGGAAAACAACAAATCTCGTTTTTGCTGCGGTAACTTAACATTAAGGGGGTCAGGGGACTGTGAGAAAACAATCTAGCCTTGGCTCTCATGAGAAACACGGGATTCCCCAAAAGTTACCGGCCAACGCCTCGAGCTGACATTCAACCAGAACAAAAGTCCTGTCCCAGATCTTCAGAATCCATATGCATGACAATGTCACAATGTTAAATTAATAGGGACATAGTATGATATTTCTGCCCACCCGATAGCATTTCCTTGTAGAACTTCCTGGGAAAATGTAGGGGTGATTGAATGATGAAATGCAAAGTTCCTGGTCAAATAAAGGATTGTTATTGACCATTATCTAACATTGTAAAATATTTTCCAGGTGATAAACACATTTTGTATATATATTTATTGTCGCATATCTGAATGTATACACCTCTTCTTGACTATTTCTAGTAATTGTAAATTGTTTCTGTTCTCCCCCCCCCCCCCCCCCATGTATCCTTCATTGGAGAATGCACCTTAACTTTTCTCAAATTGCCGATACACAGTATTTAAACGAACTTTGCAAACTGAGTTTTTTTTTACGAATATTATGGATACAGAATTGCAAATGAAACTGAAATCCATTTACAAATGCTTTTTGGTGAATAGCTTGTACTCACTGACCTTCCAATCGTATGGTCTCAATTTCAATTATGAGTGTATTTCAGCTTAAAAAAAGAGGCCTGTAGAAACAGCATTATGTTAATTCGTCTTAACATTATGATACTTTTTATCACAGTCTAGCGTTCGTGTTAAACACTTTTGGACAAAAAGCGATATATAATGAGAGGCATGGGGTGAATATCAAACGAGGGGTGGAAAGAGGTCAATATATGGGAGAATTTCTAGAATGCTGCGTTCTTAAGGGGGTATTACACTACGCACTATGAACTGTGATTTGATATGGCGCAGAGAAATCACAGCCATGAGAGACAGAATCCACATGTGTAAAGTATGCAAAATTGCCAATTTCAAACAATCATATCACTTCTGTATACAAATTATTTGTAATGTAATTAGATTGTGCCGATATCACAGCTCAGTGGTGTAGTGTGAAAGGGCCTTAATTAGCACATAAACCCAGCTTGCAATTGTCTACTTTAACTGGTTGGGGCCACGTACAACAAGAAAATCTGTACGTCCTGGTATTTCAAACCGTCCTGTCTTGAATCATATTGAGTGTATTGCAATCTCAGTTTATCTCTCAACATTTTATTCTAAGGATGATAAATAATTGGTTATGTATTTATGGAATATCAAAGATAAAACACGTGGTTTAATGGTTTCAAAAATTATGCCTGTAAAACTGGGTCGTCCTGTGATCCAAAGATCCTGACTGTCTCGTAATTTCAGGACAGGCTTTTATCACTGCGTTATGAATTAACATAATCTTATAGAAAACAAGAAAATCAATTAAATAATTATGAACCCATAAATATGCATATTTGTCTTTTATCTTACATTACTTCTTAGTTTAGCAATCTAACCATGTCAATGGTATTTTTGATTTATAAGTTATCAAAGAAAATTGTGAAATCAGGCAGCAGTAAACACATTAAATAAAACATGAATGCAGACAAAACATATTCACATACATATCCAAAATTGAGTAGTTAAAACTTTATCAAACTTTGGGCGAGAATTTGATCAATTGTGCTGATAAATACAACTATTTGGGTACCATGTTAGATAAGAAATTCTCAGGAGATGCCCAATACAATAAGATCATAGGTTCTCTCGCTGCAAAAAAGGTAACTTTTTCAAAAATCAGATATCTCATGTCAACTGAAACTGCTTTATATTTGTTCAAAACAACCATTTTACCATTGTTTGATTACAATGATTTTTACTATATTTTATTGTCTAATGAAAAAAAGGATCGTCTCCAGGCTATGTTCAATAGATTTACTAGAATCATATTTGGTGATAAAATTGACAAAGCAGAGAGAATACGTTGAGTTGGTATGGGCAATCTTGAGCAAAGAAGATCTTTACATTTGATGGGACTAATGTATAAAAGATCCTCTGATCCTCTTTATATTGATGAGCGTGATTTGCCTACAAGGCAATTTGCTAAATTGGTCTTGAAGGTCCCTGAAGTGGTCTTAACAAAGACATTCTCATCACCTATCTATGCTGGTAGCACTATGTGGAATGAAGCTCCCGCTGTAATACAACAATCGGGTTCCTACGTTGAATTTAAATTTAGATGTAAGGCATATCTTGGTATAACATAAGCTGTATAATTGTATTATCCTTGTCTCATCCCCCCCTCCCCCATATCCATTATTTCATTAAATGTATTTATTATTAAATTGTATATGAATTTTTATATTGTTAAACACCTGTTGCCGCTAATGTTACAGTTATATTCAACCTTTGATAGAAGCCAGTGTATAATTCTGAAAATCAGCGCCTAGCGTTGAGAATTGTCTAACTGCTTTTTTGTGAAATAAAAAAAAAATATTAAAAAAAACTCAACGCTCAAATTGGTGGACTGTTGGTGGTTTAATTGGATGAATTAAACCTTACTACAATCAACATGTTTTGGTTTTTTAACCTTCATCGGGATATCCAAAATTGGTACTTCCTTTCATATCTAGTCATCGAAGATATATTGAATTAGATAACAGATTTAAATCATGCAGAATATTTTACTGACAATTTGGGATGTCCGTTTTTCTGGGACACTTTAAAAGGTAGGGTCTCTTAACCCCTCCCCACTCCATCCCCCTCACCGGCCCCCATAACAAACAAGAAAATAACAAAAAGAAAAGAAACACACTTGGATTCGCCTGACTTGATGCATGCGTGGGCCGACAAAACTGTCCTTACTGACATTCTTTGTAAAAACTGCCAGCTAGCATATACTGGGAGCTGCGTTAGCTTCCTTGTACAACCAGCCAACACCATTATTATAGTTCTTCTATGGTAACCTGGTACGACTGCCTCTGTAAAAACAGAAAGCACGAAAAGCAGTAAAAGGCTTGTAAAAAGAGGAATATGAATAGAGTTTTGGTAGACCATAATTATCTCTTCAGAATATGTATAGCATGAGAAAGGTCCTTTGATCTTTTTTTCTGTTAGGATGGAGGCTCTGTGTTTTGATGTCACTGTGAAAACTTATCTAATACCCTTTACAGACTAGCCTCAAAATCCTCTCATAATGATAGTTCAATGCAGGCAGAATGCGCATTCTGAGCCTAGTCTGTAAAGGGTATTAGAAACCATAAACCTGTTGCAGTAATAGTCTGTGCCCTACACAGTAAAGATGATATAATGGGACACCACTCAGTGACACCCTTTACAGACTACCCTCAAAATGCGCTCATAATGACAGTTCAATACAGGCAGAATGCGCATTCTGAGCCTAGTCTGTAAAAGGTATGGATCTTATACCCCTTACAGACTAGCCCCAGAATGTACATAATGTTTGTATAGAACTGTTATTAAGAGCTCATTTTGAGGGTATAGTCTGTAAAGGGTATTACTCCAGGGATTAATCGATAGAAAGAGTGGTTTTCCAGGTTACCAAGGACCCCCCCCCCCCGCCACTCTTCTTTTGGTAGTTGCATGCATAGATTTGACAACAAGGGGGTGAAAACCACCCATGCGCTCAACAGAACAGCATTTTCGGTAAATTTTGAACCCCCACCCCTTCCTGGTAAATCCTTATAATTATATAACCCATCATATGCTATGTTACACACATATACACGGTATGCCATTCCCCGAACCAGAATTCAAATTCACACTTTGGTATGAGACAATTCCCCATAATAATTGCCGTGAATTGTTCTCTCTGAAACGGAATTAATGAGAATAAAAACATAGGCTTTATTTCTAGTATTTTGTTCACAGATTCGTCCTCCTCGTCCTCCTCGGACCCCTGTGACGATGAGGAGTGTGAAGACCCCAAGGTGTGCGTCCATAGAGCAGGGACGGCCTACTGTGTGTGGTGTGAAGAAGGGACGTCAGGGGACAACTGTACCAGAGGTATGTAAGAACCACACGTTAGGAAGTTGAATAATGTTATGCAGGGTCTGAATAACCGAAAAACGCCTTTTGTAACCAAGTTTGGCGCTTACGACACGTTTTGAAAAAAGCTCCGCTGGAAGAACATGAATGTTATTAAAGGGCCATACCCGCTCGGCAATTTTACCGTAGCCGGGCAACGGGCGATGGTAAAAACAGCCATCGTCGTCGCTGGGCGATGGTAAAATCAAGCAAGTTTGATATTTACCAGCGATTTTGTCGGCACTTTTGCTGGCGATTGCGTCATCCATTGCCCATCACCATGAACTTATGCCATACCGACGGGGAATCACCTGGCGATTGGGATCGCTCGGCGATTGTGTGCAGAATTTGATGGATGTGCCGTCACCGGGTGACAGTCAAATCGCCTGGTGGGTATGGGGCTTTAGCTATTAATTATTTTTTTTAAATATATCAAAATTTACAAAAAGAAATCATGGCGAAATTTATTTATTTTGTTCTACTTCCGTTTAAGTTGTCTGGGTTGTTTGGGTTAAATCAGCTATAAATCATTGCATCAAATAGCAACCAATGGACTTATTAAACATGTTAAAGGATGCCAAAAGCAGTGTACAGTCAACATTGTCACCCTATAAACCTACACTCTCCTTCTATAAGAAGAAGAGACAAAGGAGGTCTCTTCTTCTTGATGGAGTCTAATTTCTTACCCCAACCTACATGAGGCTCAAATGCTGAGACCTGTTCGTTCATTGTGTGAAACCAGTTCACACATCTCTCCTCAAAGAAGCGGGTCTCAGCATTTGAGCGTCATGTTAGGTTGGAGTAAGAAATTAGACTCCTTCAAGAAGTAGAGACCTGCTTTGTCTCTAGTTCTTATAGAAGGAGAGTGTAGGCTATTATTGGCAATACTATAAGGAGAAAAATACACTAACAGACTTTCTGAAGAGTTTCAGATATTTTAAACCATTTTCTGCTCATTAAACTGACAAACTATTTTTGCAATAAATATAAAATCTGGCCGATCACGCACCTTTTGCAAGAGGTGATTATAATTATTACAATGAAATTGATACATTTGAAAACTGATATTTTCTATTTCAACACTAGATAGATGGAACTATGGACTAATATTGTTAAACCATTTTTTCTATATAATATAAGCAATTGTAGTATCTGACAATAGTAGAATACAGCCTTAACCTTTAATTCCACCCCAGTCCTGCCGCTGTGCCTGACCCATGGCCACCAGCTCTGTGCTGAAGGAGTTAAGTGCCTGGACGTAGCAGTGAGGACCGCCAGGTGTACGTGTCCGCCTGGAAGGACCGGGCAAAGCTGTGAAACAGGTAAGGACAAACTAAGCATTGGAAAATTTTAGATAAGTTTACTCCAGTAGCCCTTCTGGTTTATGTATAATGTAATACAATGAAATTTTTCAATGTATGGAATAGTTACCCTACAGTGGCGTATCCAGGATTTTGAAAAGGGTGGGGGGCGCGCTCTTGGAAACAATATCCTTTAATTAATGACTTTTTTGGCCGAGTTTTACTTTTAAAAAATGTAAAATTGGCCGAAACGGTGGGGGGGGGGGACGCACGCCCCCACGCCCCCCTCTAAATCCGCCACTGCCCTAAAAGGAATTGAAGTTCTGTCTTCTTATGTTTAAAGCTCTAGATGACATGTTCCAGATCATTCTGTGAACAGAATAGTGCTATAGTATAGTACCATCCATTCTCCGTTCAGCACGAGGCTTTCGTGAAGTTAGAGCAAAATACCTCACCATTACTAATTATTCATTCTTGTTCAGCCTAATGGTGTGGGATAGGCCGAAAGCAGAACTATAATACCTCTGTTTTCATTTAAGAAAAATGTACATTCTAAGCTAATCCTCTAATCTCAATTGTGTTAATTCCCTGCAAGAGAAAAAATTCCTATATTCTTAGATTGTAGAATTCAAGTACGTATATCGTATATCTTGATATTTCTATCTTGATATTACCTTAATAACTAAGAAGATATTCTTGACGTGTAGACCTTGTTTCTTAAAATGTGATTCTGATACTTCAGCTTTGGCGGCGGCTCCAGGAGAGGACCCCTGTGATCCAAATCTTTGTCAACCTGGTGGAAGTTGTACAAAGAATGGAACTGAGTCTTATGAATGTATGTGCGCAGCTGGGAGGACTGGGAAAAACTGTGAAACGGGTAAGTAGTAAAATGCCAAAATTCAGGCCCTTACCCAGGTTATGTTGTGGGGGGTGGGGTTGGGGTGGCGAGGTTCATTAATTGGAACCTTTACCTATATTTTTGAATAATTTAAACTTGAAAAGGGGGATGGCGAGCAGTAAGGAGTGGAACTTTTCACATTTTCCTACTAATTCTAGGGGTTTTTACATTACATTTTGCAAGGAAAGGTGGTGGAACTTTTTTTTTAGGGGGGGGGGGGGAATTTCCTTTTATGGGGAGGTGGCCCGCCATCCCCGCCAACCCCCTAGTTACGGGCCTGCAAAATGCCAAAAACTGGTTGGAGGGATGTGGTGTGGCAGTTCCTGTGTCAGGACTACAATTCTTACTTTATAGATTATGGCATTCCATAAGCTACCATTTCACCCGCCGATGGGACCACTTGAACCTTAATCACTAACGTCGCCCCATACCCACCCCTCTTTAACTTGAAGCTCAGGACGGAATAGGCACTTATTAGGTGTCATTACGTCACAATAAGCTAGTGCTGATCAAATGGTGACTGCACGTGCCTTATTAGATTCATCATGGTCATTGCTGCCACCATCTCCCCCTACCACCAAAAATACCAACCACTACCCACTATCCACACTCAGTTCCCTCAACCTCCGCCCTCTCCAATTCTTCTCCAACCAAAATTGCAACTACAATTCACAATCAACTTTCACCCACCCTCCCACACCTTCTCTTCATTATTTCATTATTTAATCATAAAATCTATTATCTAATTTCAATTTTAGCGAAATTAAATGATAATTATCAGAACGTAACTTCCCCTTTTGGAGGAGACTTTTACTGCACAAAGAAAAGGGGAAAACGTTGCACATTTGCATGTGTGATATGTTTTAGTGCTTAGCCTAAATGCACGTCCCCCCTTTTGAAATCTTTTAACCACCCCTGGTGTCTGCACCGCCTTTAAAAAGAGAAATCAAATCTTTTTTCCCATATGTAACATAGCAATGATAAGCCCTAAGTCCTATTGGAGATTTCCTTAAATCCCCAAGTATTAATGCTTTCTACATTACGTTTCTGCTGCAGAGGTAAACCCGTGTGACCCGAACCCCTGTCAGTCGAATGGGACTTGTACACAGAACGGGACCACCGGGTACACGTGTACCTGTACGGCTGGTACCACGGGCACAGACTGTGAGACAGGTGAGTGAAATATCTGAGACCCAAGCAATAGCATAATAGGCCCATCCCACATTGGGTATATCCTGTTGTTGGGCAAGAGTTGGACAAAACTATTGTATAAACCATCCTTGTCTCCTAGAGTTTAGGTTACTGAAATAAGCAAGAATTATGTTTTTCTATATCCCCCATACTGATTAAACATTAAGATTTCTTGAATTTCTTGAATTTTTGTCAATTGACAAATTTGCAGGTTTGGCAGCCAATCAAAATGCTGTATTTTGAGGCAAAATAGGGTTGGACATTGTAGGTTGCACTGACAAGCTTTAACATTGGTTCCTATTGGAAAATGTCCAATATGTAAAGCTGTGTTTTACAAATTTTAGAGAAATCTGTCAACCAATTTACTTTTGTTAATTTGGTATCATGCAACTCTCCTCATGGAATAAGCATGGAGGCAATATTGAAAATATTAATGGTAACCTTTAATGTTGCTGTAAACCGGGATGGGATGGCCATGCACGGAAGTTATAGTTGGGTTTTATGTGCAATGCGATATTTGAAATGAAAAGAAATTATATTTCATGTTTCTTATTATTATTGCCACAAACAAGGTAGCAGGGTAGTCATCTATGGTCCGCAGCTTGGAATGAAGTTAGAGCTTTCGGAAACAAAGGCAGCAGAAATAAATTATCAATGTCATGATGAAAATTGATATTATTGGGACTGATGTTTGAGATGTAGAAATAAAATGAAATATTAACCCTTTAGACCCCACAGATTGCGACCATGAATTGCTGTATTTCCCCAAGATTTTCATGGATTTCCCTCAGGAGTTCCTTAGGTTTCCCTTAATTAAGGGAATTCAAAGGTTCACCCACCAATAGCAATAAGAATTATAGGAATCTGGTTTGAAGCACTGAAAAGGGGGAATTAAATAAGCTTTAAATTGATATATTTGCCATTTTTGTATTTTGACAACTTATCAAAATGTTCCCATTGGAAAAATATGGAAAAATTACTGGAAAATCGTCATTTTTCCGGGCGGCTACAGCCGGATTGGGGAGTACACCCTCGGGCGGCTATGGCCGGATTGGGGGCTAAAGGGTTAAGTGTCATAAGATTTCAAAACGAAAAACTGACACTTAATTATTCCGTCATGTACAATGGTGTGAAAATTCTGAGGTCAAAATTCCAGGCTTAATTAACTTTGGAGTATGTCTTGAGGTGTGTTTTAAAATAACCTTATCATTTCTTTGGGAAGCAAATTAAATTATAGCCCCATACCCACTAGCTGATTTTACCGGCGGCTGATGATGGGAAACGGACAGAATCGGCCGATTCCTATGATTGATCCCCTGTTTGTACAATAATATTGAAACGTGCAAGTTAAAATCGGCAGATTCAGCCCTTAGAATCGGCTGCTTTTAGGGCCAATGAATCGGCCGACTCAGCCAAAATCGCCTAGTGGGTATGATAGCAGCACCACTAAATGCATGCTATGTTTGTATGATCGCCAGGTTAAATCTTACTTAAGTGAAATTTAAGCTAAAGTTAAGTAAAACTAGGCTCAATTTTCTTTGAGGTGTCATTTGAACAGATGAGTTATAAAACTGCATGTATTCTATCTTTTTCTAAGTGGTGGACCCATGTGAATCCAACCCCTGTCAAAACAATGGCACCTGTACCAAAAGAGGTATGAGGTCTTACACGTGTGACTGTCCAGACAAAAGGACGGGCAAAAATTGTGAAACATGTAAGTAAACCTATATATCTGGAGCACTACAACGGCATTAGGTGATGATATACATACATATCCTAAGATATACATTATATTTACCAGATCACAATCGTTACTAATAAATTTGCTATGAATAGGAAATAACAAGTAACAACAGTAATTAGTTTCAACATATATAAATATGGGAAATATTTCTTAAATCCTCCTATTACAACAAGCGAAAATTTAAAATTGACAAAGTGAGCAGGGTGGCGTGGGAGCAACTGAAAAATAATGGTTATGCGACGAGTTTATAGAGTGGGATGACAACAGGTCCACATAACCACAGTAACAGAACGGTAACAGAACGTCCCCTGCTCCCGGAAATAACAATATTGAGGTCTCGGAACCCAAAATATTACATACTGATATTATGTACAATACATGACATGTTGGTTAGAATATCAAAACCCAAAAAGAACAAAATACTGAATGGCAGATGATGAGAGGGAAATTCGATCTATTAGGCCTAAACGTGTGATATTATATGTGATCATTTAATATGATATAACAGTTTATACAAGATAACTCAGCAGCTTTGCTTGTGATATAGATACTTTTCTCTGTGCGATGGGGATAAGTATGTTGTTGTAAATTGGTTGCAATGGATGACTATGAGACTCTGACAGTGTTTTCAATATTGCAATCTGCCAACTTACAAACAGAATTTTCACCTGTATGTTGAATAAGGGAACAAATTTAGATTGTCTCCAACTGGAAATCCCTCCAGGCATCCAATTGGTTATATGCTC
Source organism: Lepidonotus clava (assembly GCA_936440205.1). NCBI lineage: Eukaryota > Metazoa > Annelida > Polychaeta > Phyllodocida > Polynoidae > Lepidonotus > Lepidonotus clava. The sequence continues at coordinate 18,027,363 of OW387138.1, forward strand.
CTTCATGACTTTTTTTTTCTAAAAACATCTCTCATATACACGAGTTCTTCCGATGTAGGTGAATCAATTAATTACAAAAAATGATCGAAGTAACAAATTGGATGAAAACATAATGAATAATACAATAAAATATTGCTGTAGGTACTATACATCCTCATTATCCTCTATACACACCTTGTATGAAATATACATCTTTATCCGATTTTTAAACGCATTCAGTAGTTCATGTATCTATAGCTATAGATCATCGTGTACTTGAATATCGTTTACTCACATATTCAACAATTGTCAGTATTTTTCCTGTGTATAATTGTGATATGATATGTGATGTGATTTATATATATTATAACATGTGATATATTACGTAAAAGTTAGATCTGACTAACATCAACTATTGTTTTCTAGTTGTCAACCCCTGTATGAGGAATCCGTGTCAAGCCGGAGGTACTTGTATTAACAACCTGAACGGCACCTTTACCTGTACCTGCAAACGGAGGAGGTCGGGAGACAGGTGTCAACATAATGGTAGGTACACACTATAATAAGAAGTACCACCCGGGGCATGCGAGGGTGGCCGTACGATACATAGGGGATCATCACATACCAAGGCTGAAGCCCAAGGTTCGTACGATCCCCATGGGTTGTACAGCCACCCGAGGATGACCCCAAAGGTGCTTCTTTATTTCATCACCCAGACAAAATTCAAAATATGTACCAATTTGTGAAAACAAGGAGTCCACACTGAGGGGTGTGTATGGCTTGGCAATATGACCTGCACCCAATATACAGCGCTCGTCGGCCGTGCAGGTGATAAAAGAGAATCCATATTTTTCAATCCTTTGGATTGAAAAAGAAACTTACTTTGGTGGTGAAAAATAATCATCTATTCTCAATAACGACTTGTGGCACCACCCCTGCTGCAGTGGGCCAGAGGTAGGAATTAATGGGAGTTGGTACTTGTCAATCAGAGTACATGGCCCCTCCCAACAGGCATGGTGCCACTGACCCCTACCTGCAGACAGCCACTGAAAAGGCAGGTGACCAATTTTCTGAAAATAACAGTGATTGACAGGTGGCAAGACTTCAGGCCCATCAAGAGATGATTGTCACAAATTTGATCCTAATTTGGAGCAGGGCCCCACAAAATACCAATTTCACAGATCTTTGATGTTATACAATGAAAAACCTCCGTTGGTAAAGCATTGGTTGCCTTACTATTCATCTCATTACATCAGCATAGGCCACCAAAGCAATAACTGTGAATCTTAAAGGCCGTATAGAAACGTGTTGGCAAAATGTATGAAAGATGCGAGTTGATATTTACACTACGAACAAAAATCATTTGGGTTTTCTCATAAAGAAAACCCTAACACATGTACATTTTCACCCCCACCCACCCCCACGCCCACCTTGGGCAAAAATACACATTTTAAGCCGTTCATTTAGCTAGACAAGAGTAAATGTGACCTATCATCACAAAAGTTATGTAGGCTTCTCTGGTAACTTCATTAGTAACAATTGCAAGATTAGTTAAGAAGTATGTTGGAGAAAGACCATCCAATTTTGGATGCCAAAGATCATAAGTTTTCCCACTGGTATATCCCACTTCAGGATCTGCATCACCATTACATAAAATCTACAGTTGTCTGCGGCATTTTGGCCAATCGTGTGGTGGAATACGGCATACAGCTGCCTGATGAAATTATATTATTAATCGAATTTTCAAATGTTAATTCCAGTTCTAAACGACCCAGGAAACTGTCCGGACGCCCCATGTGCTGATGGCCTTAGATGTGTGACAAACGGCATGGGAGATAGGGAGTGCCTGCAAGGTGAGATATGTATTACTGTCTGAAATAATACCGGAAAGGACTACCCGCTCACAGATACCTGTAGACGTTGTGCAGACGTGGTCACGTGACCACTTGTTGGTGATCACCATGTGCTTTTCAAGACCACATGGCTTTTAAATAAGTCCAGAAATAATGAATTTGATGTAATGGAAGTTATTCATTATGATATCATATGATTACTTTAACCACATTCAGCTAAAAATTACTGTCCTAGTTATCTATGTAATGGATTATCAAGAATTATAAATTGATCACCAATATGGCGCCCGGACCCTTTTTGGCAGTTGTGACATCATCTGCACAACGTCTATATTATAGCTTATAATTTGTATTCCACTAGAAGATTTTAGCTACCTGACATAAGCTAATTTCAAGTTTGTATGAGGAATATGAAAGAAAACCTTGCATGCTACATATCATTTGAAAGAGAATCTAAAATGTGTTACTATGTCATATAACATGTCTTTATCACCCCCTTATTCCCAGTGGCGATTTCTGAAATCTGGAGCAAATCCGGCTAGTGGCCTATGGCATTTACTTATGGCAGCCGGCAATGTCAAAGTTATATGTTCTTAATAAATCGACTTCAACAAATTGTCAAAGAGTGGATCCCTTTCTTACGTCCTCAGTCGATCATCAGCTGTTCTAATTTTGACAAGTAACGTGGCCCTACATGATTATGCTGCAAAGGCTTCAAATAGTCCTGAACATGTCTCGATTCTATTCATTTAGATATTTTTTTTCAGAATTGATATTTTTGCTTCTATTCATAGTGAAAGACGGGCCATGCACAGTTAACCCTTGCCGTAATAATGCTACCTGCACGGAGACCACCTCGGGCTTATACATCTGTACCTGCCGAGAAGGCTACCACGGAGGGCAGTGCCACTTTGGTACGTCATAATTATTTTACCTAATCTTTTTTTTTTTTAATTCATCTCATTTTATAGTGAAAACGCCAAGCCTATTGTTGGTTTTGTCTCAAAATATCTTCTAAATAGGAATTCGCCTTTTTATATATATATTGTATGTTTAATTTTTTTCTGGAGGACCAGAGGTATTTCTCAATATCATTTTAAAATAAAAAGATATTGGAAAGAAAGTAGTCGTAGAGCATTCATACTCAGTCATGTTTGTGATGGAAAAAAATGGGTCCAATCCACCTAAAGTTCAAGTCCAAGGGATATTGTCTCTCTTCATTTGATGATAGTGCCATAAGGTCTTCCATATTTTATCACCCAAACAAAGCAGTAAATAGTGTTGAAAAAAGCTTCCCACTACGCACCACCCCTTTTACGTACCACTCCTCGGCCGTACACTGTTAAAACAAGTGTTAAGAACCTAAACGCTTTCCTAAACACTTCAGCGCATCCAGTTTTGGAACACTTCGTTTCCCTTAACATGTTTAAATTATTGGTGTTTAGGGTAAGTGTTTACAACTGTGTGATGTTTAGGTGTTTACCTTGAAGTGTTTAGGTCTTCAATGTGTTTGTAGTCTAAATGCTTAGGATTATTTGATGTTTAGCAAATATTTTTTAGCTTTCAAGTATTTAGACTACATTGCATGTAAGTCAATAAAACAATTTCTTTGGTAATTATCAATAATAATAATAATTCTGGAATGTTATAAATGTACCTACAATTCAAAGAGGAAAACATGTTTCTTGATCTCAATTGATCAACAAAGAGGTAAAATTCAAGCCTAGAGTTAACCTCTTTCAATATTATGCATGGGGAAATGCAGAATTGACCTCTGAACTGAGTTAGGGCTTAGCTAACTCTAATGGATCCCAGAACCTTTGGACCCAGACAGTAGTCCCTATGTCTGTCTGCACATGGAAAAGGTGTCTTAACAAAGTACATCTTCAAAACCTTGAACAAGATAATTTTCCTTAAACTCAAAATACTTCTAATGTATTAAGTATAGGGTACCTAGAAAATTCTCTTATTTTAATAGTAATTTCATATCAACATTTAGAAGAAATCTCTAAGAAATACAGAGCATTGGCATACAGTGTCACCTGGTGGAATACAATTTAACTACACATATGGTAAATCCAATACATGATTAGAAGTAGAAGTGTGCAGGTTCTAAACACCTGCAATTTCATGTTTTCAGATTCTAAGCATATCTAATCCAATACATGTTTAGTAGTAGAAAGTGTTTAGTTCTTTTTACGCCTGCAATTTCATATGTTTATATTCTAAACACATCTATTCCACGCATGTTTAGGAATTACAAGTGTTTAGCTTTTAAATACATGAGCCTTCTGGTGTTTAGATTCTAAACATGTTTAGCCCCTTAACATGTTTAAATTCTAAAATTTCATTTTTACAGTGTAAGGGTGACACATTATATATGTCTTGCTACCTTATTTCAGAAAACACGCACTGTGTGGAAGGTATATGTTCAAACGGTGGAACATGCACTGAGAAGCCGGGGAAATACAACTGCGAATGTAAAGAACCGTTCAGGGGCAAAAGATGTGAAAGAGGTATGGCAAAAAGTATTTATTCATACTGACCAATATGTGACTTTTAGTATGCCTAATCACAGAGACATATAAGATGTATGTTTATGGCATAATAATCTATTCATAGACAAAATGATAGCAAACCATAGTACTGTCAGGAATGGGACTATAGATTGATCTTTAGTAGTCCATGGAAGATTAAACTATAATTTCCCAGTCATTTGGTCACAATAATCCTTTTGTAATAATTACAAAATATAATAGTAGGATGGTACGGGTCGCAATGCGTGGGATAAATTTATTTATTTTTAACAGTGAAAGGAAGTTATACTATGATTTTCCAGTTATCTTTTTGATCATAATATATTCTTATAGAAATCAAAGAAAGTTATGTTACATATATTTGTCAATATAAATTTTGTTGGACATTCCAGCTGAGAAAAAAGTGTTTCACTGGAATTTTGACAATTATTTTTACTCTTACTAGGTGGTATTTCAATATTCTTTTCTCAATCTCTCCATTTCAGCTCCAAGATCTCTGGTGTTTATCGTAAAGTTACGCAAGGAATGCAAGAACGAATATCTTAATAATATCACAACCTTGAGAACGATGACGTCAGACTTGACAGGAAAGGTATTCTTTTTTAATGATTAATAGTTATGTACTACATCGACATTGATTTTACATATTAGTTTTGCTATTTCCCCTCGACTTCTCGCGACTGGTAGTATCTTTGCCAATTTTGCCATTTTTTGGCAACTATCTCAGGGTGCTTCTTATAAGTTACTTTCATAACAAGTCATATCAAACATGAAACCTTCTTCTGAACCATTTTCATCGGGCATATGACAACAGCAATAGGCGCTCCAAAGCTAAATAAGTATCGCCTTTGTAAGTAATGAAATAAAAAATTTACACAATTCACACACTATCACACACATACAAAATCATGTATTTTTTCTTTGTTTATTTTTCTAAACTACATTTCCATGTAGTCTAGGTGCTTCAATATCTCAATTGCACAATAGTTGATATAAATTTCACTTATTACATGTATGCAAGTACAAAGGACCGAGACTAAATCTTTCCTTTTCACCTCCAATACTAGATAACGGAAAGACTATGCAGAAGACGGAACTGCACGTCTCTACAAGTGATAGGGGCAAGGTAAGCATCTATAAGCCTAATATCCTTGTTATGAAAATTAAAATGAGATCAAATTTTCAGCTCACAATAACCCAAAGCTGACAACAGTTTCAATCATCTCAAATTATTAGATTAGCTGAGGGTAGACCTAGGTTAAGTGAGTTAGGTTTTTGGAGATTCAGTTCATGAATACAATCTGTACGTTATGTTACCAGATCCTAGGCCTATCTGCTCCTGCCTGATACTAAACAACAATAAAAACCTTGATCTCCAGTATGATGATTACCTATAATCCGACATGAGTTGTGTCACAAGCAGTTATCAATAGGGAAAAGGCCATATCAATCCCATACTATCTTTAAGAATCTGATCAAAAAACCTAAATAAACTTTTCCTATAATAAGTTAGTCATTCCTGATTTTTACCCCGTAAATTCAGTTGCGGTTCGGTGAACGTCCACTACAAGCTGGAGGTGGAGAGCGCAGATAGTGTAATGGAGGTGAAGGGAGAGGTCGGTCAGTTGGCTGACAGTACTGAGCTACAGGACGAGGGGGTCATAGCCATGCCCGACATCATTGTAGCATATGAAGGTAAGCTTTAAACAGAGTATAGCGTCTGTATGGATATGGTAATGGAGGTGAAGGGAGAGATCAGACAGTTGGCCGACAGTACTGAGTTACAGAACGAGGGGGTCATAGCCATGCCCGACATCATTGTAGTGTGACGTTCTCTGGTAAGTCGGGGTTGCCGATTCTTACAACAGAGGAACGTGGGGGTTGTTCGGGTCTCGGGGCGGACGGGGAATCCGGGCCAAGAACCGAGATGTGTTTCTAGAGTCGTGCCTCGCGCACGAGGGGGGGCTGAGCGAATCGATCGGGAATCGGCACTCGATGTCAACGGAGGACTGCGGGGGAGGGAAATTATGGTAGGGGTACGGGTCGGCCGGGGTTCGTCTCGCTCTATCTCCCAGACCAGCATTCACCCCGACCGGGCGGTCCACCCCTGAGTTCCGGTCCGCGGGGGCGACGGGCCGACGGTCGCCTATTGTTTGGTAGCGTGGGGCCGAGCATGCCGCGCCCTCGTCCCCGCGGACTTCGCTCCTTCGTTCCGTTCCCCATGTCTTCGTGCCATACTACGCCTCGGTTTCCGGGACTACTTCGGGCCTTCGTGCCTTACTCCGTTCCCTCGTTCCTCGTTCTTCGGGCCGTCGGGCCCCTTACCCTGTTTTTCTACTACCTATCTCGAGCTTCGACTGTTTTGTCCTAACTTCTGCTTAATTACTCTGATCGGCTCATCTTTAGCGGTTGTTTCAGGAAAGAGGACACGTCTGGACACCAGGAGAACTGTTAAAGAACTCTCTTTATTCGGGCCTCACCGCCCCTTTATATACTAGAGAGGTCAGCCCTGATTGGCTGCCTCCGGTCACGTGACCTACAACTGACGTCACTTCCGGTTTATATTTTCCGTTTCCGGTTTACATTTTACTTCCGGTTTACATATTTCCGGGTTTCGTTCCTTTACATTTTCGTTCCTTACATATTCGTTCCTTACATATTCGTTCTTTACATATTCGTTCTTTTACATATTCGTGCCTCTTTTTCAGGCTTTCCATACTTTCGTTCATTATTACATATTCGTTCCTTTACATCTATTTCGTTCTCTTACATATATTTCGTTCTCTTACATATATTTCTACTATTACCTTATTTCTATTATTTTGACCTCTATGTATTTTGGATGAATAGCCGTTCATCACAGTAGCATATGAAGGTAAGCTTTAAACCCAGTGTATCTCTGTGTGGATATTGTGATGGAGCTTAAGGGAGAGGTCAGTCAGTTGGCCGACAGTACTGAGTTACAGAACGAGTGAGTCGTAGCCATGCCGGACATCATTGTAGCGTATGAAGGTAAGCTATAAAACCAATGTATCATCTGTATGGATATGGTAATGGAGGTGAAGGGAGAGGTCGGTCAGTTGGCCGACAGTACTGAGCTACAGAACGAGTGAGTCGTAGCCATGCCGGACAACATTGTAGCATATGAAGGTAAGCTATAAAACCAGTGTATCGTCTGTGTTGATATGGTAATGGAGGTGAAGGGAGAGGTCGGTCAGTTGGCCGACAGTACTGAGCTACAGAATGAGGGGGTCATAGCCCTGCCTGACATCATTGTAGCATATGAAGGTAACCCAAGCAAGAATATGACGTTATGATAACATTGCAGCAACGTTCTGTTTAGACCTGGTTTGGTTCTTGTTACGTTCTTTTGAGGGCACCCAAAAACGTCTTTAGAACCTAACATTGCGACGTCACACCAGATCGTTGTTGTGACATTCTTGTAACGTTATTTCACGTTACAATAACGTTATTATGACATTCTTTATTAGTTTGGTCTCAACTTTACCAAAATAGAATGTTATTATAACGTTCTTTTTCAGTAAGTCTAAACCTTACCTAAAATAACGTTATTGTTACGTGAAAATTGGCCAGGTCTCAGATCAATTAAAAAAGTACAGTCGCAGAACGTTCTTGTTACGTTGCTTCTTGCCTGGGAAACCTTAAACCCAGTGTATCATCTTCGTGGATATGGTAATGGAGGTGAAGGGAGAGGTCGGTCAGTTGGCTGACAGTACAGATCTACAGGACGAGGGAGTCATAGCCATGCCAGACATCATTGTAGCATATGAAGGTAAGCTTTAAATCCAGTGTATTGTCTGCGTGGATATGGTAATGGAGGTTAAGGGAGAGGTCGGTCAGTTGGCTGACAGTACTGAGCTACAGAACGAGGGAGTCATAGCTATGCCTGACATCATTGTAGCATATGAAAATAAGGCACAGTTCATAAATCTTAAATGATGCAAATTTCAATTCAAAGTTTGCCTCGTTTTTCATTATTGATTGGTTAAAGTCTGTATGCAAAATAGAGCAGCAGGTAATGTTGCCATAGCGACCATGATTGAATATCCAAAATCGACAGTACTCATTTTCAGTACACTTCCATTATACTACTGTGCCAAAAACGCACAGAATAAGAGAACCGTCAAATTTATTAAGGTGCACAATCCATTTTATCCTTAATTTCGATTGTGTGCCTTATTGGTTTTCAATTTTAAAAAAAATATTTCGGAATTCTAAATCTCTGGATCAATATAATTATCATAGAGAATGGTTTTAAATTTCCCTAATTTGTCAAATTCAGGTTTAGGTGTGCTGAATGATTCTACCTTACGAATAGATTAAGTATCTAATAAATTACAATAATTATTATATCTTTTATATGTATTCATCATTTTTATTGACTATTATCTATCATGTACTTTTAGATACTGGGGTGAATCGAATCTCCCCGTCCTGGGGTCCCTCTGAGGGTGGAACCAATGTTACCATTTCTGGTTTTGGCCTCAACGATGACCCAGCTATGGTAGTAAAGATCGGTGAACTGGACTGCCCGATCATATCCAGGTAAGATAACATGCAAACCTTAAGGCCATATTCTATTATACGCTCGGTTACACTTGCTTTTATGTTCAGGTACTGATTCAAGCTCACTCGGGTTCAGATACCAACATGTTGGTATCTGAACGCAAGTACTTCATTGAAATCTACAAAACAAAAAAATTGCATTAAAAAAACGCAAATACTCCTTTGAAATATACATAAAAATTGCTTGCCTTCACACCTGGGTTCCCTGTTCCCTGAACGCAAGTATGAACGCAAGCAAATTCTATGTTCCACTATACGCTCCTAGAAATGCTTTCATTTCATTTCACATGTGTTTCACACGTGCTTCCTTGCCCGACGCAAGTGAAATGACGCATGGTGAAATATAGCCTTGACTCTCCAAACAGATCCATATTACTTTTCCTACTACAGTCTTTCCTCTGTGTCATTGCCTATGAATATCTTAAAAGTATACTATATTTATTATGTATTTATGATTTAACTTTCTTGCATGGCATGTATAATGTAGAACTACTATAGCCCTATATACGATGATGTGTAACTACTTGACCATGTTATTAACATTGTTTATAAAAACTCATCAGCCACTCTAGAGATAATTCTGGTGGGACTCAATGAAAATGGTTATTTCTAGAATAGGCCCTGTATGAATTTTTTTTTTAAACTTCATATTTAAGAAAACTCCAACTCAACATCTTACCCCGTTTAATATGCAAAAAATCGCACAATTTATTTCAACTTTTTTTCTATTTATACAGATCTCCTGTTGAGCTGATATGCCAAACATCACCACTAACCGACCCCAGTCTACTAAGGACACCCCTGACATTAAGGATAGGAGTGACTGGACAGAATCTTACAGAGCAGACAGGAGTGGAGTTTACCTACCGTGCCCTACCCACCATTGACAGCATTTACCCCCTCAGGACCATTATGGGGTAGGTGGTCTCCTATCCCCATCATCATAGGAGCGTATATGTTATGTAGTTGACGTTACTTTACTATAAAATACATGAGCTGGCCGCCATATTGGTGAGCAACTCATAATACTTATTTACATTTCTGATGCGTTTTCAAGAAAATATTTATGCCGCGTATACTATCATCAAATCTTAAACAACAACAACAATCCCTAACCTTTGTCTGTAACAAAATTAATAGTGTTTACCATTAGATATCCTCGTGTGATGGCCAAAAAACGTTCATGACAAGTGAAGACCCACAATTGCACAATTTCCCATCTTGGTAATGGATGTTTTCTGGGCAGAATTTCCCATTGTGGCCGTTTAAACCACCCCACGATGTGTCATGGATGTTTTTTTGGTCGGCATCCCTGCTTTAGAGTTATTGTCTAATGACATGTCTACTTTTTGTGACATACATAATAATTCATAATGAGAGATCTAGACTAATAATAAAATGTTACCCTAGCATAATCAGTTAAAAACTATGCAAAAGAGTCTCCCAATAAGACTCGCAAATTATAGATATAAAGAAAATATATGAACTTTATATATTTCCAGAGGTGGAGTGCGTATCACTGTGAACGGTACTGATCTGGACACCTCCAACACCCCGAAGTTACTGATCAGTGTCAATGGTCTAGACTTCAGTGAGGTGTGTAGGCCATTCAATTCACCGAATTTCGGATAGTTATTCAATGTAAATAGGACTGTTATTACTCATTTTAAAATACATAAATATTGATATGATTTACTTTAGGACCACACAAAATAGTTTGTTAGGTAATATGGGTCGAAAAAGAAGGATAGGAAGGGTTATATTACCTTCACACATGTTCCAGGGCAGTGTTGAAAAAAAAAGAGAATTACCCCAAATATCCTCTAACGATTTCAAGCATCTGAAATACGTATCTTTATACGTGAAATGCGTGTCCATTTTATTGTTTTATGTTCAGTAATTTTGGTCAATTCTATTAGATTTCGATCTTTCGTTTGAGAAATCTTCCTGAAAATAAGTTTTAGATGGTTCAAAGGATAAGGATAGGTCGTGTTACCTGAACACAATCTTTTGTACACCTTAGTATGATGAATCTGCATTTTGTTCCAAGTTTCTAGTTTGTCTTCCAGTGATAACTTCTAGAATTCACTTCAAGCAGGAGAAAAATGTGTTTATTTTCTTGTTTTTCAGGAATGTTTAACATCCAACAAGACACTAATTGTATGTGCTACTCCCGAGATTAAACTAGAGGAGAGGCGAAGAAAACGTGACGTCAGAAGTCTACCTGAAAGAAGAAAAAGGGATACAGATTTTCCAGGAAGAATTGAAAATGAGACATTCATGATAAGCATTAACTTGGATGGCATCATTGTATCTTATCCAGAGGAGATTGCAGTTTACAATGACCCTACTGTGTTTCTCTACAATATAACAGACCATGGAAAATCTACTATCAAATATAAATCATATTCCTCTGATTATATAGAGATAGAGGTAAGTATTAGATTGTCAATAGAAATCCTAATTAGTCATTTCCTAGAAATACTAGAGGAAGGTTCCACGCCAACAATTAAGTGTGGAGGATAGGAAAAGAATCTTGATAAACCTGCATGATCTTCATTCTTCTTTTTTCATTCTGTTTTCTAGCAATGTAATTTGGAATTTCTTAATCAAGTTGAATGAATTATATTGGCAGACATATCTTTATCCTGAATGATTATATGGCCTAATCATGAATCATATTCCAAACTGTATGAGTATTATTTAAACAGCATAATCAAGTTTACGAAATTTGATCGCAAGAATAGAGTCTGTTTGAAAACAAACAAATATAAAATATTGTTTTTCTTTCAGGGTGAGGGCCTAAGGAATGGGTTAACAGCAAAAGATTACACCATCTTAATAGGTGAAAATGGTAGGATTGCGTGTCCGATACAAGCCCTCAGTGATACAAGAATCAGATGTTCTCCGGGTGAAGGCTCCGGGACACACCCAATACAGGTTTGTATTATCAAAGATATTATAGATGCACTAAGATACAAAGTATTTGTTTGTTTGTGTGTTGAGTTAGTTTAACTCCAGTCAACCTTTCTGGATGTTTTTACAAGACTGCACAAGGTAAAGCTTTGCAGCTAGTTTTAAGCCACAGGGGTGGTGACTGAATCTATGAAGTGAGGTGCCTATTTGCAGCAGTGGGACCCAATGCCCTCTTTATAGTGCTGCCACACTGAGATATCATGTCAAAGGCCCATACAATACCCCACCAAGTCACATCAAAGACACATAGTAAGACAATGGTGGCACCCTTCTGATAGTCTTACAGTCGGTTAAAACGCGATCACTTTTGCCTTGTTTGTGCTCAAATCTAAAACAAGCTGGATATTACATTGCAATTTAGGTACTTAAGTTATTTATGCCATGATTCTTTTTGAAACAAGGATAAAAGTTTGAATCAAAAGCTGTTTAGAGATTATTAAGAATGAGTAGGGCCTCATAATCAGCTACCACAAGTGTGCATTGAGTGCTTAACCCAAAGGAAATTATACAATATAATCTACTATGTAGGTGTACATCTAATTGCATTTCACCCTTTCTTCAAACAGGTTCAAGTTGGCACAGGAAATATTGATGTCCTTATTGGATTCATCAAGTATGAGAACAGCCCCTGGGAAAACCCAGGTTTCATGGCCGGCGTAGTCTCAGGGATCATAGTCGTCTTAATCATCCTGATCTGTGCGGCTTTCTTCTGTATATTCAACCACATCCAACAGAAAAGGCAGGATGAGGCCTTAAAGAAACACAACGAAAGGTCCATTGTGCGAAATTTCAATTCCAAGTAAGTAGTTAAGCCCCATACTCATTAGGACATTTTTAAACAATCGGCTGACCAATCAGCGTTAAAATCGGCCGATTCTAGAGGTAGAATCACCTGACTCTAGTGTCGACTCATATCAAATAGACACATTATCATACGATATACATGTATACAGGCAATCACAAGAGTCGGCCAATTTTACCGCCGACTCGTAATCATGCAAATCCCATGTAAATCTATAAAACTTTTTTATTCTACAATTTATGTATCAATAAGCCAATCCGAGTTTACACCAAAATTAGAGTTTACCATGAAATATTTGCAATATTGCCTCCATACTTAATCCCTCAAAAGAGTTGCATAATACAAAATTAAGAAAGGCAATTTGGTTGACAGATAGCTCCCAAACTATTTTGTCCAACTCTTGTCTAACCCTGGGATATACCCAATGTAGGATGAGCTTATTGTTCAACCAAAAAGCATATATTCTCCACTTGACAGTCTCCAAAGTCATAACAATATCAAAACCAATTTACAATTAATATTCTCCATTTAAGGTATGATAAGAGGAGAAATCGGTCACTAAAGAAGCGCATCAGTGACTTCATCTCTACACCATCTACCCGAATCTTCAAACAACCCAAGGACATTATGAGCATACAGAACCCTCAACTCCAGCACCAGAATAGCAGTGAATCAGACTTTCCCTCCTACGCTTCTACCATAGAAGTAATGCCTAACAACGGCCGCTACGCCCCAAACTACAACCAAGACGATCCTGACCCTGTATACAAAAGTTTTTTCCTCAGACACTTTAGTAAATTTGTCTCCAATAGAAGATCACGACCCTCTCCAGATGAGGGAATTTATAATGAGATTCGCCTGAGTACTCTTTCTTTTGATGAGGGTAATTTTGCTGTAGGGATAACTGCAAAGGATGCAGAGATGATGAGGAGATGTAGTAGAGATCATTTACTGGCTGGTGGGGAAACTTTGTTATCTCAGAGTGGTCAGATGGATATGTATTTACAGCCTACTAGTGGTAGTATTCACCCCCCAGCGAGTACTGATAATCAGGTTGTACATTTAGATAAGGAGGGGCAATAATAAAAGGAGAATTCTGTTAGAAATATACATTGTTAGGTATATGTACAACAGAGTAAAGGGCCATACCCACCAGGTGATTTAACCATCCATGGGCAATGGGCGACTGGGAGAATGTCTGTCATCATCGTCGGGCAACTGTCATATCAAACGATTTTGATAATTTACCGTTGATTTTACCAGTGATTTTACTGGCGATCCTGTTGTCCATCACGCGCCGCCCAGAACCCACACAATACCCATGGGGAATTGCCCAGCAGTTGTGATCACCCAGCGATTGTACAGGGAATTTGACTCTCGTGCCATCGCCGGGCGATGCTAAAATTGCCTAGTGGGTATGGGGCTTAAGATAGAATTGCATAGGATGACATGTATGTTGTTGGAAGGTGCTACCTTGATTGGCTTATACTTATATGGTCGGTTCTACCCAAACCCCAATTAAGATAGTTGATGTTATACAAGGTTTGACAAAGTCATACTAGTTTTAGATTGCCCTTGAGCTTAACTGGGATGACAAAGAAGGTAGATTTAAGGTCACATAGAAAGGGTTATCTTGTATCATACAATATACACAGACAAAACAGAGTAAAGTTTATATTCCACATGGTGATTTGCCTGCCAATTTTTAAAATCGGCTGTGGAAATAAAGTTCAAAATTAATATAAAAATGTTATGCATCATTAGAAAGGCCATACAAATTTCAAATTACATAGGATGTACGGTTTTGTGTCATATTCTCAGAGAAAATCAACCAAATGCAAAATCAGCAGTTTCAAAATCGAAATCGGTATGCGGAGTACGGCCTTTATTATATGTGTGTATGATGTTCCTGCTCAAATGTTTTCAGAGTAATAACTGTTTTCATCTATTTAACTATAGGTATCATCATTATTTTCAACAGCTGCTCATCCTATATTCAAGTGATTGTGTGTGTGTGTGTGTGTGTGTGTGTGTGTGTGTGTGTGTGTGTGTGTGTGTGTGTGTGTGTGTGTGTGTGTGTGTGTCATTACAATAATCATGTAATCATTATTAAAAGAGCATAAATGCTCATTTCTCTAATATTAACAACAGTTCACTATGTACCTGCTGGTCAGGTATACTAATTTTATATGATTTGTATATATACAGAAGGTCCACACCTGAGATATGATATTATATAGTATAAAGCACATAATTATAACATAACTCATTATTATTTTTACTGATACTCTTGTGAAGAATGTGAGGTAAATTTGCCTGTGATCACTATTATATTCGAGATTTGCTGTGTTATTTTATAAGTTCATCATAATTGACTGATATCGTGATATGTAAAAGTACATTTAAGAGGTGCTCTGGATAGAAAAGGAATTCCATGCATTAAAATCAACCTGATATCAATTATATTTGGATTCAGCGAATCGGTGGACAATACTAGCCAATAGTCAGATTTGTGAAAAAGCATTGGACTATGGATGTACTCACGTAAATATTTATATATAGCCCTATAATTAATCTAGAATACAACACCAAGATATAATAGGGATAATACATAGAGACATACATTGACACTTGAAGCTAAGTAATCAGTTATCATAATTCCTCATCAAATCACAACTAATCTGAATTTAAGCTGTAAACACATTTGGTAATACTAATGATTATTACTAACCCAACGAGTGATCACGTATAATATTCAGATTGTGTTACCGTGCAGGGCATTAAGAAAATGTATAGATCTTCATGTGATGTTTGTATTACTGAAAATCAAAATGAATAAACGGAATGTATGAATATTCTCGTCCGTATTTGTTCATTTCATTTTATGGCAATATGAACTATAAGGGAAAAACGTGAAAATATAATCAGATGTGAATGAGTAAAGGTGTAATTGGAAATTGCTATTAAAAAATGGATGCACCATTGGTAAACTTAATTGTCATGTAAACTGGGTAGGCTCACCGGTCGTCTAACTTTACAACCTTTTGATTTAATTTTAGTAGTAAAGTGCTCTATCGTCATAGAATAAACACGATACCATCATATTGACTGTGTTTTTCAAAACATGATTAAGAAGAACCGTGTGGAGGGCGTCCATGGGTGGCTGTAAGACCCATCACGAATCGAAGGGTTTTTATGATCCCCATAATTGGTCACACGACCCATGGAGACGACCCCAAAGATTCTTCTGTATTTTACTACCAAAACAAAAAAAAATCTAAATTCTAAATAAAGATAATGTTGAAAACTTTGAAAGTGAAGGACGGTGTGTACGGCCTGTCAATACTCATCACCCTTATATGCACCGCTCGTGGGATGTGTGGGTGATAAAGTTAAGCCCCATACGCACTAGGCAATTTTACCACAGATGGGCAATTGGGAGAATCGGCTGATTCCTATGATCCCTTGTTAGTATATATAGTATATTGAAATGTGCAGATTTGATCTGAGTCGGTGCTAAAATCGGCTGATTTTGGGGGTATAATTGGCCGGTTTTAGCGCCGATCAGTCGGCTGACTTGGTAAAAATCGCCTAGTGGGTATGGGGCTTTATATCGATCATTGGTAGAATCTAACCATTCTAGCTTTAGGTAAACATCACACGGTGGCAGCAGTATCTACAACACCTGTTAGTGCTAAGTTGCCACACCCTCAACAATCTGAGTTTCTCATTGGTTGTAGTATCTTAACCAGTGGCGGATCCAGGTTTTTGAAAAGGGGGGGGGGGCGCTAATGGAATTTTTATTTTCCTTAATTACCTTTTGGGTGAGTTTTACATTCAAAAATTCAAAAATTCGACAAAAAAGTGGGGGGGGGGCCCCCCCCTCCAAAACCGCAACTGTTTTAACCCTTTAACCACGCCATCATATACACTGTACAACTCTACCTGACGTTATGACAGACACAATGTTAAGGCACTGTAAGTCATAAAGTGTCTTTAATTCAGAAAATTCTGGATTCTTTGGCCACCTTCAACAGTTGTTTGGAAACCCTTGATGTCATAAAAGGGATTTCCCAACCTGAAAGCAAATGCAGTGGACATGTGCTCTAATGAACATCGTTTATATTGACTGCTATCATTATTTGTGATTTATATTCAAATTATTAACCTGGAAATCCCAAATTATTTCAACGGGGAATTCCGATCGTTATGACATAGTAAGAGGAGTATTGAAATGTTGAAATAGAAAGGTAATTCTTTTCTCGGAATATTCATTAATACTTAAATGTTTTCACTTTTTTCTTTTGAAACCATTTTAGAATACTCAAATGAAATTTAGTACACAAACATTAGCATACTGTACATTTATGTGCAAGGCACTTGCAAGAAATTTCCGACTTAAGGATATCAATTTTTGTGACTTAGTGCATTAACGTACAATACCCATAATATGGCACCCTTTATAAACTAAATTCATTTAAAGTTATCATAAGGAAAAATGTACCTTTTAAATTGCATATCAAATTTTGTACATGAATGGTGCTGTACATAATTCTGGTACCAAAATGGAAGTTTGATAGATATTTCTGGAATATATTCTACATCAAAGATGTCATGATCCCGGAAGGTAGGCCTATATATGCTGTAGGGATAGGCATTATTGATACAAAAGACCAAAGTAAGAGACAGTTCCTCAACTATCGGTTCAAAATCCGGTTGCTTTAAAACACACTTGGCCTCGTCCTTTTTAATTCCTTGGATTGGAATTAAGAATTATGAAAAGAATCTGTATTGGAAATTCTTCATATGAGTTTTTCGCTGAGAACACCTTCTTTTGAAGAAGTAAATTAGACAATTCTGAAGGTTGGAGTAATGGGGAAGGAAATTCGGTTGATTATATTATTTTGTAGATGCTTACGCACCTATTGGCTGCCTATGTGCTGATACTACAAATAAGATGTTACTTTTTTCTAATTGAGGTAGGGTGTCCTAGTTTACAGAATATATCTTGTATAAGGTTGGCCGTCACGACCGAGGGGGCAGACCTATGATCCAAGACGCTCACAGCGTTCAGGGCCTTACACCAGTTAGTTCGTCATGACGACAAGACCGTTTTGGGGGGCTCTAATGGTATAACACTGCGCGACTTGAGCTGAGAAATGGCAGGGGCAGATACAGGATTTCGAAAATGGGGGGGAGGCACATAGGGTAAGTACTAAAATTATGTGCATTTGTGCGCACACACGCGACATCTTTTTTCTCTTTGGCAAGTTTGAGTCCAAAAAGGGGGTGGGGTCTGGACCCACTGGACCCCCTGGACCCCTGGACCCCACCCCCCCTCCTGGATCCGCCCATGAATGGTGATGTCGCATAGAAGGTGCGCACACTAGCGAAAACAATGGCCGTAGCACTTACGCGATAGATTCCAAATTGCCATGTTTGGACAATTATGTCCTTTTGGTATGTTGTTCATCCGTAATGTCTTACGGATGTCGCACTCAAGTTCGCAGCACTTCGCGGCTCAAGTCGTGTTGCGTAATAGAGTCTTAAATGACATGCCACGGGGATTTCAAAATTAAAAGAGTGACATGACTGTACATATGCCATTGCAATTTCTTAAATTCAATAGGGCGACATTGTCCATTCTGAAATTTGACAGGGCGATATTTTCCTATATTTAATTTGACAGGGCGACATTACCTTTTTTGAAACTTGACACGCGACTTTGGGGACCCCCAAAATTGATCGAGGGCCCCAAGTAACTGGTCGTGACACTGCAGAAAAGTGTTATTCTGTTGTGATGTGTCTTCAGGGGTGTAGCTAGCTTCTACACCAATTTGCGCAGAAATTTAGCGTGCATACTTAGCCCATCCCAGCTCCCAATCCCAAAATCAAAATTCACCATAAAATAATATTTCATGGTGAATTTTGATTGCTTCCTGGTTTAATTCTCAAAGATGGTAGTATATAACAGATTAAACCATGACAAATCACTCCTACAGTCTGTGAAACACAGCAAAATATCATAAGGATTTTACTTATAGAAACCAATATTAAACCCTGTCAACCAAACGTATAACGTCCAACCCTATATTGCCATGAGATACTACAGTGTGGTTGATTGTAAAACTTCTCTCAATTTACAACTAGTCATAATTACAACTAGTCATAATTAACTATTAAGTAATATAGAAAAACATTTTATAGAGAACTCTTAATTATTCAAGTCATCTTACCTGAACAACATAATACTGGGACGGTTTATATGATGTATTTTGCCCAACACAACAAAGTGGGATACGTTGGTGCATTGCATATTTTTTCATTTATTTTAGAATATATAGTAACATTTTGAAGTTGGACTGTACACAATTGCGTTTTGGTCATGGTAGCCACGCCAATAACCTTTTGCTTCCGTTCAGCTACTTTGATACTAGGCGATTTTGACCATATTTCACTCTTATTATAGTAATTTCTTATTATTATTATTATCATATGAATTATGCGTACTGAATAACGTTTGTCAGAGAATTGAAAAAAACTTTCGCATGAGTTGTCTAAATACGTATCTGCTTATTGTAACACTTATTGCCTTAAGTGATTTTCGGAAACACAAGTAAAATCGGAAAGTGGAATACAGCGTTAATGCCGGTAGCATCGAAAAAGAATTAATTGCCTGTAAATACCAATCGTTTCGGCAACGTTATACAGCGAAAACCTAAAAACGGCTGTTGTAAACAGGTCTTTGTCAACTAAAACAAGTGCAAAAGAATCAAACTAAATACCTGGTTCCCCTACGTGACCCAAATCTACATAATTATCCTGTGCTGATTCAGAAACAAAAGAGCATGTTCAAATGACATACATCTTAAATCTATGTTTTTAATTTCGGCAGATTCTCCTTATTTCGGCAGATTCTCCAGTTTTCTGTCACCCAGCTATCACAATTATACAATGTGATGTCATACAGAAATGAGACATTTTAGTTCAAAACTCATACCCCTTACCCATTAATACCTACCTCTATTAACACTACACAAAATTAGACCTTTACTTTAGTGACCTTTAATTTTGTAAATGTAGCCATTGAGATTCATTAAAGGCATAGGATATGTCATCTTTCCAATACCTTTAAAAGATCTTTGATGCATTTTTAAAGGTCACTTGAAAAAGTTTTGGAAAGGTCTTGTAAAGGTTACCTTTCCACTACCTTTAGTAAACCTCAATGGCTCAATTTACAGAAACTTAAATGTCTTAAATGGCCTTATTTTCCTTTCCACGCTCTCTTGACCATCAGTTCTCATTTCCCCAAGCCTTTACCCTCATTCCCCTCACCCCATACCTTGTCTATAAATGCCCACACCTCAGATACGTCTACTGGTGTATAATTACGTGACCCGTGTTGGTCGTATTTCACCCAGAAACCTATGGGGAGACAAGTGTAAAATAATTGATCCTGTTAAAATATGAATGAGCATCATGCACACAAAGGTGTTCTGGATGCAACCTAGAAGATTTAGAATGAGCACCATACTGTTAGTGTTGTAAAGCTGTTTGTCATTGTCATAACTATGTTTTTCACAATGGTAAAACGTTTATGATAGTGGGAATGAGTTCAGGATAGGGTGGGGTTAGGGTAAGGAAAGGGTTAGGTTTAGGTTTACAGTTAGGGTTAGCATATGGTTGGGTTTAGGGTCATGGTTAGATGAACATAGATCACAGACACGACATCATTTCCACAGTCAGCCAAATGGAACATTAGTAGATCCTTTTAAAATGAAGGAACATCATCCACTTTGGAGCGACTGTATCAAAGATGCATTTTGTCTGCTATAAAGACAATGATGCCATTCTTCTAGACAATGATGCCCGTCATCATGTCTGTCATCTAGACAACTGTCTATACAACCCAGATCATAAAATCAAACCAAGCCCCAGTCTACCCAACACCCCATCCTACATTATCAATGTAGACTGTAGTTTTAAGAACCGTAACCTTAAACCTAACCCTAACCCTACCCTATCCCCAACATAGGTAGGAACGAACATCAATACCACTCTGATGAGCATTGTTACCACAGTGATGAACATTTTCACCACCATGATAAACATCGTTATCATCGTGACAAACAGTTTTACCACTGTGACGAACAGCGTTACCGTGATAACAGTGTGCTACTTATTCTTGGTCTATTACACATTGCACCAAATAGCAGCTAGGCTTGGCATGCATGACCTACCACTGTCCTGGCAACGTCTGTACGTATATACACTTCACGATGCCAGCAGTTACACAAATCAGAGAGTGTTGGAAATACTAAATAGACATAACAAGTGACATTGAGGAGTAAAAACGCTTGGCAAAATGAGAGAAAGGAAATACTGACAACGGAAAGACTTTCAGGATCTATAAGGTAGGAGGTTTGTAATTCAGTTTTGGATTGTGAGTTGATTTTCACCTAGATTTTAAGGGGAATCAAGTCTTTTCCTGAAAATTCATTCGATATGTATCCGTACACAACGTTATCTATGGAGCATGATACAGCTACACGAATTCCAATATCCGTGTTCTGAGATCTTATGCAATCTGCCAACTTTTAAGCAGTAAAATGGATGTTCTTTAACATCAAGCCTAATTGAAAATGGAGATTTTCGGAATTTTAAGGTAGAGAATTGTGGCCACTTTAGAGTTAACTTATGACAACATGTTACTTGTTACTGTATACCCCGTGACTATTATAATTATCCCCTTTCTGATCCACTTTAAGGACTGGGTTATAGCTGAAATGGAGATCAGGAAAGGCGTGTCAAGAAATGAGGCTACTCTGTTATTCTTATTCCTGGGTGAGTGATAAGTTATGATACTTTAACGTCAATAGGTAACCCCCATCGGCTTGGAATGTTTATAAACTGTGCCATGCTTGCTAAGTAGGCCGATTGAACTTTGGTTTAAGTTAACGATTATTATCATCTGAGTATTTATTTCTATGTTATTAGGGAGATCAGGGGGGCCACAGAAAGCCACCTACGAAAAATCGCGTCCACGAATAGTTATATAATACACAATAAGGCCATTGATCTATCTTGGGTTTTAAGAATCAGAAAATTTTCATGGGTATGTTTTTTTCATTTTTTTTTACTCAAAAATATACCATCTCCAATTGTCCCAATGTATTTCAAACACACTTTCGAACGCATTTTAAGGTGAAAATATATATGTTATGAATGACTTTAGTATGATTTTTCACTGAATTTTAATGCCCTACATATATACACATACATACACACATACACACATACACACATACATACATACATACATACATACATACATACATACATACATACATACATATAGTACTGACCGAGGTGTGATATCCAAATAGTTATTCCCCTGCTTATGCAGAGGGCCGTAGCTGACGCAGGCCCGAGACTCTGTATAAGCAGGGGAATAACTATTTGGATATCACACCTCGGTCTGTACTGGATTTATTTCAAACCCCCTGAATCTATAAATCTGATATCCTATTAAATATGTTATTTACTATTCATTTCACTTTTTAAATCATGAAAATTCACTAAATATCAGCAGAGATATCATTAGACAAAAGTAACGCCAAAATGTAAACAAATGGCCAAACCATGTGACGTAGCAACGCGACGTAGCAACGCGATGTAGCAACGCGACCTAGATATTCCCCTGGTGCTCTCTGATTGGCTGATAGCATTTGGGGGCGTGGTCTCTCAAAAGTTATTCCCCTTGCTACCTGTAATCCTATTGGTTTAGCCTGAACAAGGGGGGTGGCTCTGGTCTCCTTGGTTTTCTGGGGGAATAACTTTTTGTTATTCCCCTGTTCTCTGTACTTAAGAGTTTAAACCAGGGGAATATCGATTTTGTTATTACCCTGGTTAGAAAATGTCAGGTTTAAATAGGAATCTAGAGAAACAACTACCCTACTCATGAAATAAATACACACACATACACACATACATACATACACACATACATACACACATACATATATACGTAAACACACACATACATACACACATTTATTTCACCCCTAATGGGTTAGTGTCTGTACATCTCCTATTTAAAAGTCGTATTCCCTGACCAGGGAAATAACAAAAATGATACAACCCTGAATTAAACTCTTAAAGAGAGGAGCCAGTGGAATTTCAATTCTGGTTATTTTACACTTTATATGCTAGATTTAATGCTTATTTAGCAGTATGCCAAGTTTCAGCGAGATTTATTGAATATTTCATGTTAAAAACAGGATTCAACTTTCAATAAACCTCATATCCCTCTGACATCAGGAAAACACATATATCTGTGTGTGACGTCACACAAAATGACAGTTATATTCAAATTTCTAAATTCTAAATTCCAGATAAACTATATTTTTTCAAATTTTCTTTTATAAATCATTTAATTTGTTGATTTTAATCTCTTTTAGACTTACAAAGAAGAGTTAACATTATTGTTTTTGCATTTATTTCAGGTTTATAATTTTTTAACTGTTCTGCTTGTGACGTCACACACAGACAAGTGAACTGTGCAGGCTGCAGCAGGTGCAAGGCAGGGCCACTCATTTTGATTCACAAAAATGTGTGTAAAATAAAAACTACTAAAGCTAGCTGTATAAAATTGTGTATGTTTATTCCCTGGGTGTTACAGGGTCTCGGGCTTACGCTACGCTATGACCCTCGACCCTGTAACACCCAGGGAATAACTAGATTGATATCTCACCTCGGTCAGTACTATGTATATATACTCACATACATACACACATACACACACATACATACATGCACATATATATACACACACATATATACATACACATGTACATGTATGGATGCATGCATCCATGCATCCATGTATGCATACATCCATACATATCCGGTGGAGTTAGTTTATAATTTAAAAACTTTTATTTATCATATTTTTTAACCAAAATATGTGACTGTTGAATCCATACCTTAGTAACGTGTGCTGATAGTCAACACCATTATTCTTTTAATTCTATGTCAAAAAACGTAAACTTTGTGTCATTTTTTTTTCAATTAAATTTCCTTGATTTCCACTGAAACTTGTATACACATGTGACATCTGAAGCCTGAGATAGTGTTCCAGCTACATTGATCTAACTACATGTCTGCAAAGTTCGTTACTTTGTTTACATTTTTAACCCAGATTATATTACGTCCTACTGGTAGGCGCCTAGGCCTTTAACGTGGATTTTGCGCTACTTTCTCAGTTTAGTCCACTTATGAATTCAATCTAGATTCTTATAGGATGCATACGGTCAACACCTATAGATCATAAAAACATTCCAAATAAGACTATAGATCATGATACTTCGTTTTGCCATAGCAACACATAGTACAGTTATTTGACAATTACAGGTAATGGAAAATCAATGTCTTTTTTCCTATGATATACAATAATAGATATTTTGGGGGAAAGATTTGGTTTTAGATAGACATTATGGAGCTACATATGCATGCCATTTTTATAATTTGGATTATAACATGCAGAGTTATTCAGAATTTTCTTTTGCAGTCCTACATTTAATACGGCTGGTGACAACCTAGAAATTACCAAATAACTTGGAGTAAAATGAAGCGGAATACTTGATTTAATTAAACTCATTTTCTTTTAAGCCTATGGGCCACTTGGCACGTTGACGCAAGGGTTCTCAGGAGATGGAGAAGACTGTCTCCCGCCCAATATCTACAACGACTGTTTGTACCAGCAAGGCCTGGATCTATCAGACAGTAACAGTATACTCTGCAGGTCAGTTGAGTACTGAGATGGTTTTCTCCTTATTTGTGAATTCTGAATGGATTTGTATGATTATTTCTTTAACATCAGGTAAAATAAGGAGTCTGATTAAATGGAGATAGTGACAGAATCCTATAATTAAGAGAAAATAATGAATATAAAGGTAAACTGCTTGAGACAAGTCAAAGTGTGCACATAATCAATACACTGAGATACTGCCCACTTTGCTCCGCTGATAATTAATCTTCCTTTCTATTTTCTTCATAACTTACAAAATATGGTAATAATTAAATTTCAGGGCTTGACAAATCAATTTGAAATTTGGTTGCCCACTGGGCAACTTGAGCCCAAAAAGTAGTTGCCCACTGACAAAATGTAGTTGCCCAGTTGCTAACATTTAAAGAGAATGATGTAAAATATATAGATTACAAATAACTCAGGATTTAGGTGTGGTTGATTCCACGGATTGAGGGGTAAAAGGTTGATATTCATTTTCAAACCCAAATCTTGGACCTTGACTCTGGTTGCCTACTGGGCAACTCAGGCACTCATTTCAGTGGCCCAATATGACTTTTTGGTGGTCCTGGGCCACTGGACACCCGATTTGTCAAGCCCTGGTCAGGCTGGTATATGATATAAGGAAATCTAATCTCAGTTGACAGTACAACCATGAATACAAGGTGGGTGTCAAAAAATTACAAGCCTGGGTCGTAAAGACAGTTATAGTATGAACCACAGGGGTGACAGGACACTTACCCCCCGGACACTTACCCCCTAGGACACTTATCCCCCGGACACATACCCCCCGGACACTTACCCCCTAGGACACTTACCCCCTAGGACACTTACCCCCTAGGACACTTACCCCCTGGACACTTACCCCCTAGGACACTTACCCCCTAGGACACTTACCCCCCAATCTTGGAGAACTTGCTCTAATGATGTTTTGAAGGAGTGTCTGCAAATGGACATCCATTAATCCCCTCATGTATACTTTAGGCCGGACAACCAGCAGTCCTCCCGTGGTAGGGGGCTCTCGAGGGTGAGGTGGAACAGTCACATGTTGAATTTAAGTATATATATATCAGAATAGAAGGAAATATATCTAGTTTACTCCCCATTATTAAAAACTGTGGAAAATAGTGACTAGGAATAGGGACGAGTTAGCCTTTTAGGTATGAATCCTAAAGAACTATCAGAAGAGAGGGATATATATTTAGTTTACTCCCCGTTATTTAAAACTGTGGAAAATAGTGACTGGGAATAGGGACGAGTTAGCCTTTTAGGTATGAATCCTAGACATCTATTAGTAGAGAGGGATATTTATTTAGTTTACTTTCCATTAGAAAGACTAAGTTCTTACCACATAATTTCCTCTACATTATATGCCAAGGTTGGGGGGTAAGTGTCCTAGGGGGTAAGTGTCCTAGGGGGTAAGTGTCCAGGGGGTAAGTGTCCAGGGGGTAAGTACTAGGGGGTAAGTGTCCTAGGGGGTAAGTGTCCTAGGGGGTAAGTGTCCGGGGGGTAAGTGTCCGGGGGTAAGTGTCCGGGGGGTATATGTCCTAGAACCCCCTGCAGGTCAGTTGAGTATTGTATTTAAGCTGCAATGAATCTTATCCATTATATCTACTTAAATATCAACACCATCTGGGATTTAACTGGCTTTACCAGAAACAATATATGCTATCTTAGATTTCTCTTATTGAGACTACATTTTCTAAAACAAATACATCATATTTACGTCGCGGCTAGAACAACTTAGAACAAATACAGAACAACAAAGAGGTAAATTGATTTGGACATATAATAAATTACATTTATTTTAATCCTTCCTGTAACAATAATTCTAAAGTTTAAAATTCTGCTGCGATGGTAAATCGTTGGTGGTTAGAACGAGAATGACCAACGGTCAAGCTCGGGCGATTTATATAGTGGAGGTACAACAATCTCCGTAGCGATGGAAACGGAGGGCGATGACGTCACGCCTCTCCGAAATAAATAAATTGGTTCAGGTATCGCTGCACAATTTAATATCATTTACGTCGCGGCTAGAACAACTTAGAACAAATACAGAACAACAAAGAGGTAAATTGATTTGGACATATAATAAATTACATTTATTTTAATCCAAAACCTCCAAATCAATTACCTAACGTAGTGATAAAAATTTATCATAATTAATTTTATCGGAGATTGAAGGCCTAATATATTTGTAAATACAATCAGATGACCATTGGCCTCTCTCCTTAATATAGGTTAAAGAAGCACCCTTATTATACAAGTCTGTGGTGCCCCCCCTCCTTAGAGAATGGGTTGAAAAATTACCCTTAATCTCTGAATTTGCTAACATTTCTTTAAATTGCTTGTTAACCACAGTGTAAGATAAATAACCAATTTTTTCCGTGGAGAACAATGGATCATCCCTGGACTTTGGATGAATTTTAAATAATTTCTCCAATAAATACACAGCGCAGACTCTTTTATTTTCTAATCTATTAATTGGTATCTCATGTACCTGGCCTGGCTTTTTTGTTTTTGAGGATGTAACCTTTACAATACAACCCCATTTATGAAAAATAACATTTTTCCTCAGAAGCATATGTTCCGACCTCACAGTGTGTCCTACTCTGAGTAGTGTCCTAAATAGGAAAACAATTACAACATATACTAATATCCCTAACTGGTCGGACCAATCTACCTTCCTATATAATTTTTCTAAATGCTTCTCTTTCAGTGGTTCTTTACTATCCACCTCATTAAAATTGGAATTTTTAATTCCCTTTACAACCATTTTTATATTTACATCGGACCAGCCTGCTACTGGCTTGGCCCTTACATTGTGATAATAAATTACCGCCTGGTAATAATTAATAACGGAGGATGCTTTCATAAATTTAGATAGGTAAGATATATATAAACAGCCCTGTTTAGAGTTACATTTAAGAGGCTGCCATTGAAATTTTTTACATACCTTCAAATAACATTTCCACTGCATCCTCCTTAACTTTTGTGTTGATTTCCCTACGGCGGATTTTTTCAACGCTATCACTCGCCTCATCAGGCACATTTCCTCTGCAAAAGTCAAAAATAGCGTTAGCGCAACACAAATTCGCACCCAAAATGCACCTTTTAACTGCGTCCTCACTTTTAAAATATAAAAGGCGTGACAAAGTGTCAGCCACCAGGTTATTTTTTGTGTTAATGTAATGAGGCACCAGCCTTATTTTATATATTTTGCAGATCCAAAAAATTTCCCTTAACCAACTCATGCACGTAGGATTAGTACTTATTCCCTTTCTTATCATATGAAATACTTGAGTGTTGTCTGTATAAATATTTACACTGTGACCTGCAAGTTGGCTCAGCCATTCCTGCAGGCCACGTACTATAGGGAATAATTCTAACTCATTAATATTTTTGTTGTCATAAATAATATCAGAAGGACCTGCTATAATATGTTTGCAATCAGATTCTGGAAAAACAATGTTATTGTCCCAACTACCTGCTCTCCAGTCATTTCCCATATACACTGCGAAGCCCTTCATAGATGAGTCTGATACCATAGGGAGGGGAAATTCTTTGTATTCAATTTTCCTTTTGCCATTAAAATTTTCCAGAAATTTTTCCCACCATAACAGGTCGTCTCTACATGCCTGTCCTATTTTTATTGCTTTTAAATTATTATTTAAGAGGACTTTATAAAGGTTATAAACCCTTCTACAGTATACCCTGCCTCCCTCCACAACATGAGCGCAATGGGACAATAGGCCCCCTAGACTTTCTAGTTCCTTTCTGCCTATTGTTGCTTTTTGACCGTATTTTACTACCAAATTTTTTAATTTAACCAACTTTTCCCTTGGTAACCGAATTTCCATTTTAATAGAATCAATCTCCAGACCCAGGTAGGTACATACCTGAGATGGAGGGGTCACTTTCCCCCAGCTTATATGGAATCCTATGTATCTTAAGACCCTTATAACCACCTGTTGAGCCCAGGTAGCCTCCTCCAGGCTTGAACCAATGACAATAAAGTCATCCAAATAATTTACTGTCTGAATACCATAAATATCTGACAAAATATGATATATAAACTCAGAAATTTCATTAAAATACATTGGCCCTAGCCTTAGACCAAATGCCAAGCGGGAGTCCTGAATATATTTAGTCTCTCCATTAATTTCCCATCTGATTCCCAAATATTTTTTATGGTCAGGGTATATTGGGACAGCCCTATAGGCTGATTTGATGTCAACTACTGCCATGAAATCTCCAGGATTTAACAATGCGACTACATTGTCCACACTCTTATATTTGAACTCCTCAATAATATTATCACAATAATTATTAATTGAGATTTTTTCAGGCATACTACAGTCTGTTATTGGCCTAATATTACCATCAGGTTTAGGGACTGCACCCATAGAGTGAATACAAGCAGGTTTTTCCTGCACTATTTTTAGATAGCCCTCAGCTAACTCCTTGCCAATTATTTTGTCCATTTTTTTTCTATTATCACCTTCAAAAAGAGAATTGTAATTTCTGCAATCATAACTCAGACCCCCGCTTGGAACCGTGTCATCGACAATTTTAAAACCATCTGTTATACCATCTACCATGGGTCTAAATCTATTTTTACATTCATCCGACCCAAGGGAAAGAAGATATTCAAATCTACAGGGCCTGAGTTGTGCTAATGCGCCATTAATATAATATTCGCAGGTGCATTCACCTCGAGCGCATTTCTCGAATACATTGACAGTTTGACCACTCGGCGAACGCGCCGAGACCATAAGTTTATTTTCAAAATATTTAATATCTCTGGAACTACCCGATAGATTTTCCTCAAATTTGGAACAGACATCGGCAAGGACCTTATCTCCCTCCCTATCGACCGTTAGACAAGAAGTATCGGCTAGAAATTCTATATTTTGAACAAAGTTACCTTGTCGATTGACATTTTTGTCCTCCTGCTCCGACACCGCTTGTCTACTTTCGACACGGAAACCCGTGACGTCAGCGGTATCGGTGCTTTGACCCGGGCTTGACCCCGGCGATGCAAAGTACCGGCGTGTACCGATCGTACCAATACTGGAGATAATATTTGAAATACAACACGAATCGTCGTCTACTTCGACTGGATTAATACCTTCTACCTCTAAGACACGGAGGAAACCACCATTACGACCAGGATCTCTGGATTTACTGTATAATTTAACACTTTGAGCTAGCGAGCCCGCCCGCGACTGAGAAGAAACCCCTTCATCCGTGACGTCACTGTCAGATAAGTTTTTAACGCCTGGAATCCTCTCAGATTTGAAAGCTAATTCCTATTTCTTATCGCTTCCTGCCCGACCACAATCTTTTTTGCTGTGTCCTTTCTTGTCGCAGATTATACAAGCATGGTTCAAATTACATTTGCCAAAACACCCGCTGTCAGAGTTGAAGCGGAAGCAAATCTTTTCGGAATAGGATCTCCCATTTCCCTGGCTTTGTTTACCTTTGAACCCCCCTCCAGACTTGTTACCGCTACCTGCCTTGAAGGTATTGTCGAAGGAAAAAGATGACATTATCTCCTCCTGATCGAAATTGCCAAATTCCTCATGTCCCAGCCTCCCAGCTCTCTCCCTTACTGAGATATCATATTGATTAAACGTGTCGAACGTGTACAATCGCTTAGAGGCTTTCTCTGTCAATAGTTTTACATGCTTGACAGCGGGGAGTGGATCTTTCTTATCCAAAATTAGCTTTTCAATTGTCTTTAGGCCAACAAGTAACACTTCCTCTACATTCTTAGGCTTATCGCCGCTTTTGCAATACAATTTCTGGGCGTATTTCTTTGTTTTACCTTTGTCTTTTGTAGGCGAAGTGGACCTATCGCTGGAGCGGCTCGACTCATCGCTCGACGACTCGGCGGCGGGGCTGACGGGTTTGGGCGATGATTGCATCTTCCCCCTCTTCTTCGTCTTTGGCCTGGATTTTCTTGGAGATACTTCTACCCATCCATCGCTGTCATCATCAGAATCGTCTCTGGGAGGAGCCATCGCCGCCTCTTGCTTCTCCGCTAACCGGTTGACGGCGCCTACGAGTTTAGAGATGTTCTTCTCCATTACGCCCATCCTACTGTTGAGGACTCCAGTCTCCGCAGCCTTCGGAGGCGATTGGATCGCCGCCGGGAAATTGCCCAAAAGGCTATTCCCCATCTCAATTCCACCACCACCATCGCCGAACAGGTCATCCGACCCGCCCGGAGCAGAATCATCGCTCGTCCTCAGGCGATTGCATTTCTTCCCCGTCGGGGCTATGTGTCGAGTCTGACACTTTTTGCAGAAGTTCTTCTTCTTGGACATCTTGGGTAAGTCCAATTAATTATTTCTTGGAATGTTGTGTAGAAATAATGCGGTTTAAACCCCTTAAAACCGCTGAGAAATTCAAATAATCTCTCTTAAAATTCTGCTGCGATGGTAAATCGTTGGTGGTTAGAACGAGAATGACCAACGGTCAAGCTCGGGCGATTTATATAGTGGAGGTACAACAATCTCCGTAGCGATGGAAACGGAGGGCGATGACGTCACGCCTCTCCGAAATAAATAAATTGGTTCAGGTATCGCTGCACAATTTAATATCTATATAAATTTAGCACACAAAAATTGGTATTCTTCGAATCTGAAATCAGTTTTTATGTAGTGCTTTGAAGGTCTATTGTCAAAAGTCTTATATTCAAAATAGAACTGAATAGAATGACCCATGATCAAAAGATTCTCAATTGGGTTAGTTATAGCTAAGAATTTCCATAGCCATAAAAAAAAAAGCGATCTACCTGTTTAAACAAAGTTTTTGTTTTCTTTGTAGAATGGACTTTAAAGAGTTGTACAACTGTTTAGTATACAGGAGTGACTTCTGCTCTGACTACCTCTACGACGACAATGGGCATTACGATGACTTTCTTGCTTTCTTGAGGAGTTGTGTTAATCAAGGATTGAACGGTGAGTATACAAAATTTTCTCAAGGCCAAATATTTAATATACATAAAGTATGTATTTGTATAGTGAGTATTGCTTGTTTAACACCATTTATACAGCTCTGGTCATTTCTATGGTGAGAACCATTGAAACACTGAAAAGAACTGAAGCCTGGTCCCCACTTGGGCGACTAGATTACAAAAATCGGCAGCTACTAATGTGGTTAGTTGCCTGGCGACATGCTAAAAGTGGCACTGTCATGTCTGGCAACTAAACCACTAGTCGCTATGGCTTAATATTTCCCACTAATCACCAGCAATTAGTGCAGTTAATCTCCAGGCTAGGCAACCAAAGTGATCTCTAACTGCCAGCAGTATGATGGCAAGAGTGTCCCAACGTGGCAATTAACTTCTTTAGTTGGCGGCAATTAGTTAGTCGTCCGATGAAGTTCTAATTTCTTAATCGCCGGGCTACTAAAGTTAATCCCCGTCATTAGTTGCCCAAGTGGGGACACGACATTAAAGGTGATTGACAGGTTCACGCAGCAGAGGAAGAGGTTTTCCAGCAGGAAATAGAATTCTAATACTATTTTCTTCGCCATGAAGTAGAGACCATATTAGAGTTAACAGCTGGGACACAGAATATAATATCATATAATCAAGGGCACACTTTTGGAGTCATAGGCATCCATCTACCCAAATACCTGCTGTTGCCTTTTATGATCAGCAAGGGATGCGGAAGACCTAGTTTTTGCCAGGGAGCCCAAAATGGTGGTCCAACCTCCTATTCTTCAAGGAAGAAGCATATATATATATATATATATATATATATACTAATATAGATTATTTTACGGCAGTGCTTTCGTTACTTATTTTCTGCATCGATCTTTTCACAGTTCGGCAAAGGTCTTTCCACAGGAACGTTGAATTAGTTCAAGTTAACCCTAGGTTAGTCCAAGAGGTACATCTCTTTAGTTAGTTAGAGTTGCATTATCACGAAATAAGTGATGTAATAAGAATGTAACACCTCCAAGAACCAGTATCGGATTTAGAGGGGGCGTGGGGCGCTCCCTCCTCTTTTTTGGTTAAATCTGGATTTTTAATGTAAAAATTCAGAAATATATTTCTATTCGCACGCCCCCACCTTTTCCAAAAGTTGGATCAACCACTGTTAACCATGTTAACTGTAACTTAATTTATCCTACCTGGTGTTGTCACATTCAGTCGTCAACCCCTCTTATAACTGGTGATCAAAAAATGCCCTCGTGACCATAGTTCAGGCATATTGTCAAACGATGTGGCTCCAAACGGGGGTGACGATCTCCATAGTCCATGTTTGTTTGTTTTTTAAAGCGTATCCTACGTCCCCTCCATTTTACACCTGCATCTTTATAAGTCCTTGTGTTATATTCCAGAAACATTCATTATTATTTTATCCTTTATGTTATCCACAGCAATGCTTTTCTTATCATAAAATACCCTGTCATCGTGTCGAATTGATGCAATTTTAGAGTCCCAATGGTGAATGGACATTTCCCACGACCTTGAGTAGTGAACCATTCCATAGTAGCTCTGTTCCCACTGATTCCCTTTGAAAACTATATCAAAACGATTGTTCATGCCTACTTTGATGGCAGGGCGCCACCCTTTTGAAAAAGGTCTATAGACTATATCTGATATATTCACACAATTATGTCGGTTCACAAAGTCCGTAGTCCGTGATGCTTTGTATGCCGTTAGTCAATGTGTATTCTCCCATTGATTAATCCAATATTAGTGGTCCAAATGCCATATAGATGTCCTGTAACTGGTAGCAATTCTTGAATTGAAGTACAGGCAGATCCTTGTGCTTGTAAATCTCTCAAAGATTGAACCCTTCAAAGCAGACGACAATTCGGGACGTGGTTCCCGCGCTGATAAAAAGTCGTCTGCTTCTATAGTCTTTTCATGACCCATTCATCTTTTATTTACTAGTTTGAGTACCTAGCGGACGTGGACGTTACCACAGTCTAATACTCGTTATGTTGTTTTGTACTCGTCGTGTGCTTGGAGAGTGACCGGAAGTGCCAATTGAACCCGTTCCGCTTGATTGACGATTTGACGACGTTATTTCCCCTAATGATCACTATTAAAGCACCGTTCATACTAAACGATTTTAAATCAACAGGGACGGATCCAAAGATCTCAAAAGGCAGGGGGTCCCGCTTATATAGGATTTAAATTGAAAATTTTGATTTTGATTTAATTTAGGCTATGTCATTCCAATGACTATTTAGAGATTTTATGACGTGCTACAGCTACGAACGTTTAGTAATGTTTATGATTTTGATATATATAATGTAATTATCATTATTCAGGCCCGTATAAAGCTTCTTCCGTGGGGGTGGGGGTGGCGAGGTTCCTTGAGTTGAACATTTGCTTAAGTTATAATTTCAATAATTTCAACCTCAAAAGTGGGGTGGCGAGGTTCTCCAAGTGGAACTTTCCAATATGTCTTACGTTTTTTTAGGTTTCTTCTTGGAATTTGTGAGAGAAAAAGAAAATTCTTTCGGGAGGGGGGGGCACCCTCCTGACGTAAATCGGCCTGACTGATGATAGTCAGACGGGGTTCTATTAGCCACAAATTATTGAATACAGTTCAGGTGAAAACTATTAAAATTCATAACCTTTTCTCGCGATCCCTCGATTTGTTTCTAATCTACTAATAAACGCGGTGCTATTTCACAGTCCTAAAATAATTAAAAGTATCTGTCTTGGGGAATGTTGAGGGTTGTAATTTTTATATAGTGCAAAGTGATATAAGGAACAAAGCCCGCTGAACGAGTACGGTTTCTTTTACTAAATATACATCACCGTATAAAAGAATTTAAAAATGCGATTGCCCCCTGTATAATTTTGGACAAACAAGAGTGATAGATCTTCCTGATTTTCCTTTTATTTCCCAGAATGCAGACACTATGCATAGAACGCACATTCTGTGACAAGTGTGTAATGGATGTAGGATGAGCATTGAAGCAATTCTATGCACATTAGCCTATAATATGTGCAGGCAGGGACGGATTTAGGGGGCCTATGGGTCACGCACGCCCCTCCCCCCACTTTTCTTTCTTTGGACCAAATTTTCATTTTCTTAATGTAAAACTCCCGGGACCCTTTTTAATAGAATTATAGCCGCCCCCCTTTTCCACGTTTTCTGGATCCGCCCCTGGCAGTGATATGAATCATACCCTATAGCCCCGGAATATCCATTATGCCTGTATAAGTGTATTGAACTACCATTTTGATCGATTTTGAAGCTAGTCTCTAGAGCGTTATTAACTAAAGTTGTTGAAGATAGATTATTCACTGCTGATCGTTGATCGACCTTACATATGCATGATTGGTTGGGGGGGGGGGGTGGCTTATGTCGGCACTGACTATATGACACAAATTTTATGCAAAGGAAAATATTGAAATAACACAATTATTACCATACAATTTGTCTCCAATCGGTCAGGATATTTTTCTCGTGTGAGTTTCGTCTATTTCCGTGATTACACGTGAGAAATAGCAGTGACAATGCATTGAAAACATTGAAAATAAGCAAGTTCCTATTCAGTCAATGCAAGCAGATTTGGGCAAAAACCATTTGACCAGGCGGCGCCACTGAATATTGGCGTTTTTCGAGGTTTACGGCTCAGGGTTGACCCCTATTGTTTTGATATTAAACTAAAATCGGGGACTCACTAATTTAGTTTTCCACTAGATGTCGGTATTGATAAGCCTGAAGCGCTACCTGTAGTTGTTAATAAAAAAGAGCGGAACACAATTAATCTCCGGGAATATCAAATTGATATCAAGTGCTTTTTTAAAGGTCGTCAGCTGCTAATCATTTAGGTAAAAATTGGCTACAAATTCTGTGACCATTTTTTCAAATGAACCAAACTTGGCGCATTCACAACCAATATCTGTGCATTATCTACAAATTCTTTAGCTAATATAAGGCGCTTTGCTAAAATTGCCAGTGTATAGGAAGGGTTTCAGGTTTAGGAAAAAATGCTTTTTCAAAAACGGTCACAAAAGCGCGATTTGAGATTGTATGCTGTAGCAGTACCTTAATCATTATGTTATCATTAGATATTCCAAACACTTTTTTAAATGTTAACCATTATCCCAGAGAAATGCGATTGTAAATTCTTAGCTGCGATCAAATGCTTAATATGTTTTACGCATGTAGACCTACTTAACTATTCCGTATCACATTAGGGGCTGATCCAGGAATTTAAGAAAGTGCCTTTATCAAAAGAGTCTGTCTTTTTTAAAGTACTAGCGCCCCTTGTGGGGGCGCCAATTTTAAATTTAGAAAATTAAAATTTGACCAAATGAAAAGGAGTGCACGTCACGTGCGTCCCCCTGGAAATGTCCCTGCACATAATGCAACCTACATGGGAACATCTTATAATTATATTATCTATTTCTAACAGTTCGAGTCGGTTGCAACCCTCAAATATGTCAGAATGGTGGAAGCTGTGTGACACTAAGTCCCGAGTTCTCAACCTGCATGTGTTTCAACGGGTTCCCTGGACCACCGTGCCTGACGAACCAAGGTAAAGCTAGGAGTCACAATTTAATAGTTTGTAACGTTTGTATAAACAATTTTTTTTACCAAAGGCTTTATTTGGAAGAAAAATTTCCTAGGCTTTTGTTCTCTGTTCTGTACAACGAGTGATCAGGTAATTGTACATGTGCTACAATAAGTAGAATATACACAAATTTTGAGTTGTTTATTGTTCACATTCCACATAGTTACCTTTGATGAGATATATATTGTTTTCATATACAATAATTGAAATGACATTTGCATACATAATTACATGCATACAAACATGAAGATAGTACATACGTACACACAGGCAATTATATAACCATACATACATGAATATGTTCTTAATATTATTCATTCATGCATACATCCATAAGCATCCATAATTATACACATGCATACATACATGCAGGCAAACATACAGGTGTATATATACCTACACACATACATAGTAGATAAACATGCCTTCATTTGTTGGCTGATTGATTGAACTATTGATTCGTGGTGTTTTCCTTTTGTTTATTCATTTTCTGATTGCTGCTTTTATTTCAGGCTGCCCTAATTTGCAATGTTTAAATGGGGGTTCTTGCCTGCGGTCTGCTGTGCCTGCAATCTGTTCCTGTCCTCAAGGCTTCACCGGGGCCTACTGTGAGGTGCCACCTTTGCCTATACTATCTCAAAGTAAGTCTTCTACCGATATTGGACTATCTTAAAGTAAGTCTTCCACTGATATTGGACTATCTCAAAGTAAGTGGTTTACTAACCATGGACTATCTCAAAGTGGACCACCTACCCTGTACTATCTCAATGAAAAGTGGCCCACTAGCCATGTACTATCTCAAAGTAAGTAGTGCTCTAACACTGTACTATCTCAAAGTAAGTGGTCCATTTGCCATGTACTATCTCAAAGTAAATGGTGCACTGACACTATACTATCTCAAAGTAAGTGGTCCACTAGCCCTCTACTGTCTCAAAGTATGTGGCCCACGTATTCTGTGCTATCTCAAAGTAAGTCTAACTTTGAACTTATATTTAATACTGTTTACAAGCTTTTCTAAAAGGTATTTAAGATACTTTTAAGACCATTACTGCTTTCATTTCAGACTGTCCTGATCGGCCATGTCAAAATGGGGGCTATTGCCAGATTACCGGGCTCTGTTCCTGTCCTCCAAACTACTCTGGGGTTTATTGTGAGGTGCCACTTGGGTCTGTACAAACTCAAAGTAAGTTGTCCACTGACATTGTATTATCTAAAATTGAATTATCTGCTAATCTCTCTACTATCTCAGAGTGAGTGGTCTACTAATTCTATACTATTATGCCGTTCCTATTAGCTGATTAGACATTTTGGCAATAATTAATCACATTTTGATTTTGTAATGATTAGACATTTTGGCAAGCAATACAGAGATAAGGTTTCCGTGTTTCTCTTTATAAGTATGGAACTATTTCATAATTCTAAAATAATCAGAAAATGTCTGTCTTTGGGATTATTGAGGGGTGCTAATGTACAGCGTAAAGTGAGGATAGACACCCGCTAAACGAGTGTTTTCCTTTACTAAATAAAGCTCACTGTCTAAAAGAAGTTAATATTTGATTGCCTTCAAATTCTTTATGGTAAGTGGTCCACTAGGCTGCTACTATCTCAAAGTATGTGGTCCACTTACTCTGTACTATCTCAAAGTTATTCTAACTTTGAATTTATTTTATACTGTTTACAAGCTTTTCTAAAAGCTATTTATGATACTTTAAAGACCATTACTGCTTTCATTTCAGACTGTCCTAATCGGCCATGTAAAAATGGGGGCTATTGCCAGATTACCGGGCTCTGTTCCTGCCCTCCAAGCTACTCTGGGGTTTATTGTGAGGTGCCACTTAGATCTGTACCAACTCAAAGTAAGTTGTCCATTGACATTGTATTATCTTAAAGTAAGTAGTCTACTAACCCTGTACTATCTCAAAGTAAGTTGTCTATTAAACCTGTTTTATCTCAAAATGAATTATCAGTTATTCCTTCTACTATCTAAAGGTTAGTAGTCTTCTAACCCTGTACTATCTCAAAGTAAGTGGTGCTCTAACACTGTACTATCTCAAAGTAAGTGGTGCTCTAACACTGTACTATCTCAAAGTAAGTGGTCCATAAATTTGCCCTGTACTATCTCAAAGTAAATGATGCACTGACACTATATTATCTCAAAGTAAGTAGTCAACTAACCCCAAACTATCTCAAAATAAATTATCCATTAAACCTGTACAACCCTAAAGTAAATGGACAATAACATAGACTTTATCTAATACTGTTTACACGTTTTTTTAAAAGCTATTCAAGACATTTTAAAGACCATTACTGGTTTTGTTTCAGACTGTCCTACTCGGCCATGTCAAAACGGGGGTTTTTGTCCTCAGTCTACCGGGCCCTGTTCCTGTCCTCCAAACTACTCTGGGGTCTATTGTGAAGTGCAACTTAGGACTGTGCTAACTCCAAGTAAGTTGTCCACTGACATTATACTATCTAAAAGTAAGTGGTCATCTAACCCTGTACTATTTCAAAGTAAGTTATCAACCAATTCTGTACTATCTCAAAGTAAGTTGTCTATTAACCCTGTCTTATCTTAAATCAAAATAGATTTTCTATTAATCCCTGTACTAACTCAAAGTAAGTGGTATACTGATCCTGTACTATCCTGAAATAGGTTGTCCATTAACCATGTACTATATTAAAGGGGCAAAACCTTTTAGGTACCAAACAGATGCATCCTGCTCTGCACCTCCTGGATTCCTCCTGGACTAATGGATATGTTAATGGGGTAATCTTGTGGTCAGGAAAGGGGGTTAGGTAAGGGGGTGTCATTTACTGCCCAGTGTCCGTTTGATATAACCCTAGATATAACAGCCTCAACAGAGGAGGGGTGTAAGCCTAATTGAGGAACAGCCACAACTTTCAAATGTAACTGAAATATTTGCAAAATTAATTTTCTCGTAGTGATAGATCTGGAAGGCTATCTCCTTTGGTTTTCCCAGCAATGAGTCTTGGTATGTTCATGTGTTAGCCCATCTATAAAATAAATGCTTACAATCATTTCTCCCTCAGATATTTGGGTTCCGTCCTTTATATACACCCCCTGCCCCTTTAAAGTAAGCAGTATGCTTACCCTATACTATCCCAAAGTAAGTGGTCCACCCTTTTCTGTCTCGAAATCAGGTATCTACTTCGGTATCTTCGGTACAGGTATCGGTACTTCGGTACAGGTATCTATCTACTATCTATTTCACTTAGTTCTCAAGCTTTTCTAAAAGCAATTTAAGACCTTTTCAAGAATATTACTGCTTTCATTTCAGGCTGCCCTGAATGGCCATGTCAAAACGGGGGCTCTTGCCGGGCGTCCTCCAGGGGCATCTCGTGTTTCTGTCCTCCAGGATACGCTGGGGCCTACTGTGAAGTGACCCCACAGGAGTCCCAACCTGTACTATCTCAAAGTAAGTGGTCAACCAATCCTATACTATTTCAAAGTAAGTAGCTCATTAACCCTGTACTATCTCAAAATAAATGGTCCACTAACCCTGTACTATCTCAAAATATATGGTCCACTATCCCTGTACTATCTCAAAGTAAGTCATTCATAAAATATTATCCTATCTAAAAGCAGATAGGATAAGTTATCTACTAGATTGCACTTTCTTAAACAGGATGCCCAAACTATGCTAGCATGTTATAATACATGTAAAAAGTAATGTATATGAAAAGTATCAAGAAAAAAGTATTGCCTATTAACTTTTGGCAAAAATAAAAAGTTGATAAGTGCTCACGAGACATTACAATTTTGCGAAAAGCATTATAAGTGCACTTATGGAATATTTCTTTCTTTTTTTTCTTTTTTTTTCTCTTTTTATCTTTTTTTTATATAAAAATACAAAGTATCTTCTTTCTTATTTCTTATCAGCGGCCATTATAGGCATAGCAGCCGGAGGGGGAGCCTTTCTGCTGATCCTTATCATCATCATAAGCTGCGTGGTCATAAAGTGCAAAAACGACTCAAAAAGTAAGGACCACAGAAATAAAAGACGATCCCCAGCACAGCTTCCCCTGGAGGCCCTGAGGAACGCCCACAACACCCAACCTACCGAAGGAAGGTCCCAGAGATACAGCGACCCACCTACTGGAGGAAATAAACATAGGGGAACACAGGGAAGACCTCACTCTACTGGGAAAGTTCCATCAGGACCCTCTCATAAAGGAACAAGGGCTCAAAAAGCACGAAGTCACATGGGGCCTCCATCCACAAAAGGTCATAGGGATTATAATAAAAATGTGGGGAGATCACCTGAAAAGGGCATAAGGGCATCTGGAGGTGTTAAAGGGGCTGATCTTCCCACGGCAGCAGATATAGAATGGGAGGAGAACTATTGCATACCGATGGACCCCGAGGAGAAGTATGGTATGTCTGGGAAGAAACTCCCAGTGGAGGGGTACCTGAACGCTGCCCTGAACCTCAAGGAGGCAGAGGGTACTTATGAGGAGTTGCAGCCTGAGTATGCAGACTTGGAGCCTGTATACGACCAGATGTACGCAAAACGTTGATTTTTTTTTCTATTTTTATTGTCCAACAAGTTCACTTAATACATGTTTTTCCAGTTGTAACAGTAGGTGATGTAGTTGATTAAAAGAAAATAATAAATGGAGGCACATTTATGCTAAAAACATAGAAGTGATAACGAATGAATGCCAGAGCTCTGTGATAAATGTTTGCGATCTGTGTGATCTGTCGCCATATCATTGTAACTTTATTCTGTGATTAGGCTAATCAGGTGAAATCGTCTCATTCATATTTATTGTGTTTGTAAATCAAATGATTCAATAATCTTTTTTCAATGTTATTTTCAAATGCCATCACTACTTTTGGTGACCAGACAGAGTCAGGCATTATGAGACACTAATTAAATTTTTACCTGATTAGCCTACTCACCAAAATCAGTTACGAAGATATGGGCCCATGGTTGTTCGCTTCCATTGGTACTAACATAATATAAGGTTTAATGGTTTAGGGTATCAGGCTTGATATAGTTTCAGTTTATCATTATGATAAGCTAAGAAAATCAAAATTATGAAATAGATTATATATATAGACTGTGGAAAGAGTCATAATTATACATGTATTCTTAGCCAATTATGCAAACATAATTATGTAAATATGCTTAGACATCTAGTTTCCCCACAATATGACAGTCGTATATACCAGACAGCCATTTTTTCAATAAATAATGATTGTGTAGGAAAAGTGAATAAAACATTAAGACTTGGATATTATTGCTCTTGTTGAATATATATTGATCCATGCATCAAGAAATTTAATGATGACTTAAAAGGATACTATTCTGTATCCAACCTCTATTTGAAAATTGCCGTAATATAATTCCATATCTAAAAGGCAATGGAACCCTCGATCTATGACTTTTTATATCGATTTCACTACACTTATATAGTCATGAACATATCAAGTACGTTTACATCGATTTCAAATTCATTAATGGCAATCAGACACTAAGCCTAAGGCTGCATATAAAGGTATTTACTAAAATTAAGGACAATCGCGCCATTTACCAGATATTCAAAAAATAAAAGTTCTTCAATGTTTCCAAAATTTTACAGGAATGTTCACTAGCATCCTGACAATGCATAACTAAAATGGAAAATTGTATGTCATGATAACTTTTAGAGATGAAAATACCCAAAGAAGAACAGTTTTGTGGAAATATTGCAAATGCTGAAAATTGGCTTGACCAGGAAAAAATAAGTTTTTTTCTGTATTTCTCTTAATATACGTTGTATCAAAATACTTTTTTCATATTCATTATTGTGAGGGTCTCCTGCACAATATGAAATGCTTATTTTATGTTTAATGTAAATATTTTACTTAGTTTTTGAAGAAAACCTATATTTATCCATTTCAAGCTATTTTCAATGTCACAATGGATATTCAGCACCCCTGGCTAAGTTTGCACAGTGACCCCTTATTTCTTTGAGTTGAAAAGTAAACATACACTCTTCTGCCTATAATATTAACTTTTAGAGCAATTTTCAATGTCAGATTATTTTGTATGGAACTTTATTTTTGAACTTTTGTATTTCTTAAGTATTTTATTTGGCATATTTTTGAGCTAAAAATGTTTAATACACCATCAGATTTTACAAAAGTCTTTCTTTCTCACCTGAGAAAACCTGGACCATTCCATGAAATGCATTTGATTTGTTGTCCTGTTATTTCTATCAAAATGATAAGCAAATAAAATCAAATTTCAAAATTTGTTTGAGTAAATTTTTGAATAATTATCACATAAATAAACTCTTTTAGCTCAAAAGTTTCCACGGTGACCTATGATTATTTTTGCATTTTTGGTACCTGTATGGGTATAACTTTCACTGTGTGAAGTTTTAAACAAATATCAATGCTACTTCTATAATGGTGCGATTGTCCTTAAGTTTACGAAAGCATACAAAATTTGATGAGTTATGCCATGTTGTTCTAAGAAGAAGCTCATAAAGTTTAGGGTCTTTCCATACTGTAACTGTTAGGTTCTAGGCCCCTATGCCTCTATGCCTCTAAGTCAACGTCCTAATAAAACCCTTATAGTAGAGCCAATGGTTAGATGCACGTGTTTGGCACATTGACGTCAGCCGACCAAGATATTGGGAGGTTATTGTATTGGAGTGAGAGGCCTTGGACGCAAAGAGGACAGAATGGATACTCTTTTTACCCTGTTTCTCTATTTTATCTATCACACAATCTGTGTTCATGGATCTGGTAAGTTTGTGATAACTTTTAAGAATATTTTGATATAAGTGGGAACAATTATCCTGATAGTTGTTTTACTGTATTCTAAGCTAAGATCTGCAGGTCAATTTTAATTAATTTTGTAGACAAAAACTCTGGAGTAACTATAGAAAATTTACAGATATTTGGCATACCTTTTTGAAAAATATTGAATATAGGCCTATATATATATACATATGAAATGGAAAAATAGTCAACATAATTTTCACTTATAATATTAAGCCACAAGTTATGTCATGATTATTGAAAATTCTTCTACTTAGTAGCCTTGTGACTTGTCTACACATTTCCTAGCTTGCACCTTGATTTAGGCTAGTCTGCAGGTGAACTACAAAATATAAACTATCCGTGGTGGGGAAAATTACAAAAGAAAGGCTGACATTGATACTAGCAAAACGTACGTAGCTTCCTGGGAATATTCATTGCAACGTAAATTGACTTGATTATCCGAGGCGTGAGGTGAGAGAAATCCTTACATATTACTGATATCAAGTTATCATGCATGTTAAATTTTCGTTGTATTTGAAATTATGTTTATGATTGTGCTTGTACTTTTTTGGATATTTCTTTCGTTAGTTTGCATCGGGTGTAATCGTATAAATATATTAAACTTCTTTTTTGCTTAATGGGTAGGCCTAAAAAGGGATACGTTGTTATCACAATGCTTGAAGATGTTGATACTTTTGATTGTATTAGACACAGCTAGATTTTACCTATTGCTACCCATAAAGTGCCTTTATTTGTCTTTCCGGACTGTTAAAAAGTATGAAAATCAATAAATTCTGTTTCCACTTTTATTTGAGAAATGAAAATTGGGATAATTATCTTTCAAAGATGTCCTGACCTCGAATATGCAATTGCATAACTTTGAACTAAAACAATAGTATTATAACATGGATATTCCAGCGACCAAAACCAAAATAATCCTCTTCCTATCTTATATAAAAGGATAGGACGTCTTCGTTTAACAAAAAAATTGGTAAAAATTGAATCTTGGCAAAAGTCAAACTCAACAAACGATGATGTGGTATATACTTCAATTTTATTATATCAATCGAAATAATTTGATCAAACCCATTTTACTTTAACTATGCGAAACATAGGTTCCATTGCTTATCTTAACCCCTTCCACCCCTAAAGGCCATATTTGGCCACCACATGGCTGTTACCCTTTTAATTGGAACCTAATGTTATGGTTATTATCTATTTGCAAAATGAGTATTTAAACTACAGTCAAAGGTAAATATCAAAATGTTCCTGATGCCCTGAGGAATCTTCAGCTTTTTATAATATTCTTCAAAGATAATAAGTTCTTTTAGAACACAATATTTAAGTACAGGACATCATGCCCAATTTAGGGCAAATATGACAAAACCTCAAAATCACCCTCTCAATTGCAGTGGATAAGGAATTATTTGGGAAAAATATATTTCTTAGTGTATTTTTGTGTGAAAACTTGATTTATATGAAAATCTGCAGAGAATTCAATGGCGTTTTCAGAAATAACCAAATTTTTATGAATGAGGCATCATGGGAAATTTGCAATGGATTGTTCTTTTTTTCGGGAAATTCCACGTTTAAGAAAGTTACCATGGTTACAGAAAAAAGAATATTAAGTGTCAATGGAACATTTGTCATGGATAATGTAGAAAATATGTTTGTTCACCTAATACTTAAAATAGGTAGAGAAATAACCTTCTGAATCAAAAGTAAAGTTCAAGTTGCCATGACATGGAAAGTAGTATGATAATCAGGACTGGGGTGTTTGTATTATACAAGAGATAGGGCACTTCATACAACCATATCTTAGCCTCTAAAAGGAATATTTTAAAAAGGTTTGCAGCATTTGAAAGCTTACTT
Organism: Lepidonotus clava; assembly: GCA_936440205.1. Classification (NCBI taxonomy): domain Eukaryota; kingdom Metazoa; phylum Annelida; class Polychaeta; order Phyllodocida; family Polynoidae; genus Lepidonotus; species Lepidonotus clava. The sequence goes on from OW387138.1 coordinate 18,072,118, forward strand.
TCTCTTGTCTACAGACATTTTCTGCCTAATATTCTCAGGAATAGAGGGCCGAAGGGGTTGATAATAACAACAAAAATCAATACGGTTGTCATCTGATTTCTAGGTAGAGGCAGTGGGGGCACTGAGTTCTTCCTTGCCATTGCGCCAACAACGCAAAACATACAGGACCCCATGTTGTTTTTCTCCACTGAAGCTAACTCTAATGTCTCGGTGACCATTACGACCCCACTATACAACCCTAGATGGACGGTGGGTACCCTTATGAGATTGTTTGTTGGTTCTACTATACGAGACTAACGTCATAGCAAAGGAGCTGTTATTCAATATATGTCCGTCTATATGTGACCAGTGTTCTCTTTTGTACCACTTTAATGAATCCTTAGCTATACTAGCCAATATTGTATATTCCAATGCTAGTTGACTTTCGTGTACTCGAGTCCAAAGCAAGGGGCTGACGGCGTAAAACGTTATTAAAACGTCGCAGAACGTCACTAAACGTTATTAGAAACTCATATTATGTATGTATACAGAGTTATTGCAGAGCTCTTATTATAATATAATTCTGTCATTTAGTGCCTTTGAGAGTGAGGCTTGACATACTGTTACTTCTTTCAATTTACATTTACATGCACATGATTGTCTACGTCTACAATTGCATCAGGTTATTCTTATAAGCAGGCAACTACGAAATGATGATTGCTTTCTAGTCATGCTTAACACATATCCCCCCAACACACACAGCGTCATATATATGCATTACAGAGGTTCTGCAGATAACGTCACAAGTCCCAGATTTGGTCTGGAAGCGATATATTGGTGATCAATTGAAAAGTGTGATCTTAAACATTTTAAAGATATTTAGAACAAACATTTCTGCTTAATGTATCTGATATAATGTCACTTAGTGAAATAAGCAATTTTTATTATTCAAAATTTATAAATTGTAGATGTAGGGCCTACCTACAAGCCACGTGGCTATGATGAGCACATGGTGATCACCAAAATGTGGTCACGTGATCACGTCTGCACAAGGTCTATAATAAAGGCGTTATAATATTAAACAAGCACAAAACTATAACATCTTTTACATAATGCATTCATGTAGAAAGACATTCTGGTTGAGACGGACCAACTGACCAATGAGAGCGTCCCTTATAACCTTCGTTTGGAACCGGAGACTGGTGTCACAGGAAAGTGTGTCCGAGTCGTCAGTGACCGAGAGGTAAAGTAATACACTTTGCTGATAAACCTAACATAATGATACTTTTGATAATATATCAGTAAGAATAGCCCCGTTCTTAAAATCATTCGTATAGGCAGCTAAATTCTAACGAACACTAGGGTTCAACCTTCCATTACCCTGTTGCAAATAATAGAGCTACTGAGTCTGTATGGATGACTTATTAGCATCATATTAGGATGTTTTAATGTTTCTTTCCAATTATGTAGATATTGTTATCATTTTCCAATACTGAAAGGAATTATTGATCTAAAATTGATTTCAACTCAGATGTTGTAGCCCACGGGGTACTTTCCAATAACTGAGACCCTTTGAATCTGTAAATTACAAGACCATTAGGTCCATATTAATAAAATGCTTTTGAAATTAACACAATTTGTAATTTCATACATGTTTCAGATTGCATTGTCAACACGAAGTGGTACCTCCATTCCCTCTACTCCTATATTACCTGTTGATGCCCTTGGACTACAATACCTGGCCATAACCCCCTACCCAAACCCCTACCTCCTCCTGGTGGCCCACCTGGAGGGTACAAAGGTCAACATAACTCTCACCATGGAGGAGTATATGAGCGTTACCGTAGGAACAAAGGAGTACAGGAATGGAGACGCTCTGGCTTTAGACTTGGATTTTTGTCAAACCTACCTGGTAAGTGTATGCACATGTTTATAATTCGATCACGTGTATTGATAGTCAGTCCATAGTTAGCTTAGCCATTCTCATGTAGAACCTGACATCTTGGCTAAGAGTGTTAACTCTTCTTGAACCATTGGTGAAGAGTGTAAGGGGCAGCGTCACTGTACGTATGTAAGAACTTGTAAACTGCAGCACTCGCCAGAGTGCTACTTGCTGTCAATGGTTAAATACCCTGCTAAAATCGGTTCTGGAAGCAAGGCTCTGTTATGGAATTGAAGCGGATAGACTGGCAGTCAGGCAGGAGTGCTAGCTGGGTGGTTGAGCAGACACACCCCTTGGATTGTTCATTGTCAATGGGAGTTCTTGCGACTGGTATTGCCCATTGGACTTAATAAACTTGTTCCTTTCATGCAAGTGTTATGTCATTCATAATGAGGAACTTTGTTATGGAATGAAACATGCAGTGTGAATGCAGTCAGACTGTCATTGGAGCTATCTGATATCTAAATCACAAACTAAGTACAAATAGCATCCTATCATTTAATGGGTATTTAACCTTTATAATTCACACATACTGATAGTCTATGTAGATTGTATTTTGTAGGAGCCTATATTTTAGGAGGCTATGCAGGGTTCGATATGGCAGAGGGATAAGATTAAGTATTACTAACTCCAAAAGCATTGACATCCCTCAATGCTTCTAGGTCAAAAATGTATTTTCTTCTATTAATTATATTATTGTGCATCTCTAACGTAATCTTCTCTCTCAAATTAACAGTATTACCTCCATACTTTTCAAAATGGACTTTTCATTGACAATGGGCTTCGCCAGTTGTGTGATAATTCTCCATAACATGTGTGTCCCATTATAACTCCTCATCTAACAACAGAAATGTTAAACATTGAATAAAAACCTTTTTGTTTAATATTTCTGTTGGTACTTGCGTCAGAATCTTGTTTTTATTTTCCTCTGAAGCTGTTGTCCGATGGGGTGGATCTTACTGGTACCCTCATCTCCAGCAACCAGCCCCTCTCCGTCCTCTCAGGGACCCTGAGCAGCTCAGTGAGTATAGGAGTTGCTTAAATAGAGTAGTGTTTGTGTGTGTCTGTGAGTGCAGAGTGTTCGAGGATGGATATTTGTGTGTATCAGCGATGTAGGCCTGTACATTGTTTCCGATAATGTGGCGCCGCCCTAAGGTTTATAATAGTGAATTCATATGAAGTGAAGTGGCCCAGTCACCAAAAGCCCATATAAAGTTAGATAGAGATGGGACCTACGCAGGTTCTTGTGAAATGTGTAAAGAGTTTCCATATGCCACTATATCTGTGTGTATGTCTTTCTCTATGGCTTTATGTGTGTCTGCGTATGCTTCAATCAATCATTCACTATAATGGTCACTCAATAGCTCACTTTACTGTCAAATTGAACTTGTGATATTTTCAACCTTATATTCAGTAAAGCTATTTACGAAGTTGACCAGCAATTTAATTTTTTTTTATTCTATGACTTTTGAAGGTAATGCAAATTGCAACACTTTGAAGCCGGTCAAACCCTTCAAACACTCTTTTTGCTTTTCCCGTCCGTTTCAGCTTGACCAAACCACTCCTACGACTGACCGCTCTGTGACTTCAACAACTATACATGACCTTCCTGCGGCCTTGAACCAGAACCCTAAGTACCCTGACCTTTTAGTAGCCTTGACCCCTGTCGAGACCTGGGGCTCCGACTTTGTCCTCCTGCCTACACCGGGGAATGTGACCAGGGATGTCTACAGGGTGGTCGCTTACAAAGTATGTAAACAATAATTATAACTTTATTTCCAAAAGTAAAATTAATTGTAATTAAACCACATGCTTCCTGGCCTTCCGTATCCTAGTGTGATAGAATAATATCAAATACAACGATACTGTTCAGTAGCTCCGATTATGATTAATCATCAAAAAGGAATCCCCTTATAGTGGTAGAAGGAGAGAGGGACATGGCGGACGCCCTTCCCTTTCAAGAAAATTGTGCCTGTTTTCGTGTCAAAAATTGGCACAAAAGACTAAACATATCCCACTATCCTAGATCAGGCACTGCTATAAACATGAGTCAACCTCGTTTTACCAGTTAATATCGATTAAAATGATGCCTATTATTTATGTTTTATTCCATGTACTTCATTCTCTTCTAGGATGACACCGATCTAACTCTGACTGGTCTCAATGAGACCTCGTCTATGACGAGACTTCGGGCGGGTCAGTTCGTCGACTACTGGGTCCCGCCGGGGGAGGCACAGACGCTTCACAGTACACAGGTATAAAATGGATTCTACATTAGAAGATCATACTCGAACGGTATGAATATTAATTTTATTTCATGATCTTTAATTAACCCAAATCATGAAAATATACCTTTTCAGGTAATTAAAGGTAATGGGAAGGTCATCTTTACAATAATGTAAGAAGGCCATTTACAGGAATCTTTGAGCTGACCTTTGGAATTCTGGTTGGGCACCTCAACATAATCTCTCCTTGACTTGTATGCACCTTAAATTCCCCATTCACAAAACTCAAAGGTCATTATTTTATTCTGCAAGTTAAAGTCATTCACACTCGATGAGATTATGACACTAAAAAACGGTAGGAAAAATTGAATATATATCAAAGGTAATTACAGGTTTGTGTTCATACAATGACGATATATAGTGGCTAAATGTTCCTCTACAAAATTAATGTCAATGTGATCGAATGAATTAATCATCTTACCTGTTTCTTTCCCAGCCGGTGCAGGTTGTTCTACTGCAGTGGTCCGGGGGTCCTGACCCCCCGGAACCCCCTGACCCCGGCCGGCTGGAGAACCTAGTGCCCCTGACGTCTATCCAACAATACCCCTCTTCCTACTCTTTCGGGTGAGATATACCTGAGATGATGTTGTCAATTTCAATATTATTCATTAACGAAATAAATATTTTATTCTTCTTTAGTTGATTATATTTCCAATTTCGACCCTCATCCTGTCAGACTCAAGCAAATCTCATTTGAAGTGCATTTTTAATGGACCTCATAATCCGCAAGTGTTTTCTTACCTATAGTATTAAAGTTGACAAGGATAATTTACCGAATTAAGGGGACCAAAATGTATTTTTTCTGTCTGTTTGGGACTGTAGTAAGACAGGTCCAACGATGACAGCTGTAAATTCCCTTCGGTAGAAAGAAGATGGATTGTCCTGCTACAACTGTCTGCGTTGGGCTTGATCAGAATATTGGCATTTTTCTTAAACTACTGTTTATCAACTGAATATGTCTACCCATCTTGCATATTACGTGTGCAAAAGACATAATTATGCCTCGGGACCGGTGAAACAGTGGTGAACTTGTGGTGAAGTGCTGTTGAAAAAACTGGTGATGAATGGTGGTGTAATGATAGTGAGATGCGGTCAATTAGTGGTCAAATGGTGGTCAAATAATGCCCAAATAGTGGTCAGATAGTGATAAAATAGTTGTCAACTAGTGGTCGAATAGTGATGAACTCGTGGTCAAATAGTGATAAAATAGGGGTCAAATAGTGGTCAAATAGTAATAAAGTAGATCTAGTGGAAAAATAGTTTATTAGCAATAATAGTAATCGCAAGCATAGTAGACGTGTTTCCGAGACTAAAATTAATGATGATAATATTATGTTCTTTGCTCATACCTTATCCCCAGTACCCTGGAGACCTCCCTGGGCCCTGCCGACTCCTCCTGGTCCTATTGGGTCAGTATTGTGGTCAAGGCGACCAGTACTCCAGGTGTCCGGCTGAACGGGGCTCCCCTACCCGATACCACAGCCTGGAGAGAGATTTCTGATGGATGGGCCTATGCTGATGTTCCAGGTAGGTGGTCATGTAGGGTATGTAAAATGAACCAGTTACAACTTATTTTTATGTAAAAGCATTATCTAAGCCCCCAACCAAAAATATTATAGCTACACAAAGATGTGTAAGCTAGGCCATTACCTACGGAATTTGCGTGACTTCGTTGATAGGGGCGCCCCCTACGAGAATCCGTGCACACTGTTACAACGTGACGTCAATTTTGGCCGTTTTTGTGACGTCATATATAAACAAAGAGTGGTGACGTCACGAAATGGTCAAAATTGACGTCGCGTCATACTCGGTTGCACTGACTCTCGTAGGGGGCGCCCCTATCAATGTTGTCACGAAAAACGTAATCCAGTCATTAATCTTTCCTTTGTAATATCGTTGCCCCAACTGAGTCAGAGGGTACAATAGAATGACTTAGTTTGACTTGAGCTTAGTCTAATGAATATAGGTAAAAAACTGGGAAAAAAACTGGGGAGGGGATATGAGATAGTGTGTTAAGGGATATAAGTCTGAGGGTAGGGCCAGCAGGGTTGCCTGAAGACTCCCCACACTGGTTGGTTATTCATTTACCATTTGCTATCAATGATATAAGGTCAAATCTTAAACTTATAATATAGCGGTTTTGTTATCACATACCTTGTCTCAGTGGTGCATTTAACTATTAACCAATACACCTGTATCACCCTAGGGTATAATTAAGTCTTATAGGTTATTGGTACTCAAAAAATAAAGTAAAATTCTGTTTTTTTTTCAATTTTCTTATTCCCTCAGACTGATATCTTTTCTCTCCCATTGTTTTGACAGTCCTACAAGGGTCACATACCTTGAGCCAGCAAGGCCCGGATGTAGGAATGTATGCACTGGTTACTGGTGTCACAGAGAATCAGTCTTATACTCAAAGTGCTGGTTCTCGTCATGACAAAATCAATGAGGTAAGTTTGACATATTGAAACATGAAATACATAGGCTGATTCAACTGATTAAGTTTAATTTTATTGTTTTTTTTTTATATCGGTTAGTGGATTAGAACAATGCCAAGTATTGACCAATAGAAGTATACAAACCACCTATATGGCTTCTTATTCTTTTTATTCAATAAAGATAATACCAGAAATGTTGTACATACATAGTAAAGAGTACAGGGGCACTCAGCAATTGTTATTGCCCTGGTTTGCACATACTGTCAAGGACTTTCACCTGAGACATAGGTGTGTGCAAACTGGGACATTAACTGCTGAGTGCCCCATCAGACTGTACTTGATTTATTCTATATCAATGACACAGAAAATATTAAAAGCTTTTACTGAAAACAGAAAAATTAGCATAAGCATTTTCAGAGAAGCATTATTGCCGTCCAGTGCAACAACAGATTTTTATTTGGGTTCTGAGAGGGCAGGACAATGGTGAAGGTATAGGAGCTGAAATACCAATATAGAAAAAAATAAACAGATCTATGGCTTATATAAGTATAACCAAACTACATCAGAGGGCGCCACCATTTAGGCACCTGGATGCCTTCCCTCTTATATAGCTTGTAGTCCGTCCACCTTTCATAGTGGCCGGAGGTGTGTCCATATCTCGCAGACATGTCCGCTTAAAATTTGATTTAATTCAAAATGATTCAGCATGGGTGCAAAAAGTCGTCGTTTCAGTACTTCTCTTTTTATTATGCGGACCCTCCCCCCCCCCCTTTTTTTTCGTAAATCCTGAATCAAATTCAATGAAGGTCCCACTTATTCCACTTTATTTAGCTTTATCAGTATTAGGAAGACAAATCCGTCTGCATTCTCCCTAATGTAATCTTTATGTGTGTTGCAGGTATCGTCGGAAGATGACGATACAAATAATGACAGTGGTAATGGAAATATGACTGAAGACATGCAGAACCAAACGCGACAAGGTACATTCAGCAAAAGTTCTGTTGGTTGACCTTTATGTAAGAAAAGAAGAATAGCAACTTTATATCATTAGCTATTGCGTATTCATTTATTCCTCAAACAGGCTAATAGCTGCTTTGTAATAAGCATATATACACACATGAAGATAAAATGTTATTAAAGGTTTTATAAAATGCAACTTTTAGACTTAATGTGTTGCAGTAAAAGTATATTAACTGTAACAGAAAAGGGGGCTCAGCAATTTACTAATCTAAATACTGATGAACTTTCATTATCAGATGTACCAGCCGCTTCAGCTACCAGTCAAACCATAAAAGAAGATACATTGTCAAGCCAGAGGATCCCTAATTCCACTGATCATCTGACTGATGAGCCCACAATATCAGACCAAGGGGTTGCTACAGCTGCCAGTCTATCCACAAATAAACCTGTATTATCAGAGCTACTACCCGCTACTTCTTCACAGTTATTCAACAATGAAGCAACAAAAGTAGACCTGTTGGCCCCAGTATCTAGTGGTCTATCCAAGGGAGAACATACATCAATAGACCAAGAAGCCATTGCATCTATCAGTCTTTCTACCCAAGAAGCTGCATTCCTAGATCTGAATGCACTGACATCTACCAGTGTTTTAGAAGAAAGATATGAATCATCAGATGCCCCAAGCTCTACATCTACAAATATATCTACTGATGAGCCAACATTATTAGACCTGCGAGGTGCTACATCAACTAGTATATCTAAAGATGAAGCAACATCATCTGACCCGCTAATTTTTTCAACTACAAGTGTATCTAACGTTGAATCGACTAGATCTAACTCACAAGTTCCTAGATACATCAGTTCATCGACAGGGAAACCAACATCATCAGACCTGCAAGTTTCTACATCTAACAATGAAACTACAAATGGACTTACTATATTGACATCAAACAGAGCATCTACAGGTGGTGAACCTACATCATTAGACCAGGGGTTTTCTACATCAACCAGTATATCTGTAGAAGAACTAACACCAACTGGTCTATCTACAGATGAATATACATTACCAGTCCTGCCAGGATCTACATCTAAGGCAACATCCACAAATGAACCAAAACTATCCGACCCGCGAGTTTCTGAATCTGACAGTTTATCCAAAAGTGAAGCAACAACATCAAACTTGCCAATGTCTAGATCAACCAGTGCTCCCAAAGGGGAATTTACCTCTTCAGGCCTGTTATCTACCAGTCTATCTCTGGGGGAACAAACATCTCCAGACCTGCAGGTATCTGAATCTGAGAATTTATCCAACAGTGGGCAAACAATGACAAATTTACCAGCGTCTACATCAACCAGGACCTTTTTAGATATAGCAGCATCTTCAGACCTTCCACTGGCCAGTCTATCCACAGATGAAACAGTATCTACAACTCAATTTACATCAATAGATGTGCAAGTTTCAACGGCTACAAGTTCTTGCGAAGAGCATTCTACACCATCAGACCTGGTTCGCCCCATTTCTTCCTCTAGAACTACATCAGAAGATGTAACATCAACAATCAAAACTATTTCCCCAGATAAACCAAATCCATCAGACCTGTCAGTCCTTTCATCCACAAGTACATCAGGGCATGGTGTTACGTCAGCACCCCTTCCAATTTCTACAACTCCTAACTCTTCCATAGATGAGACAACATCAATGTCACCATCTTCCACTGATTTTTTATTCACAAATGGGCAAGCATCTCCAGACAAGTCACATTCTGAAATTCAAACTACATCCACAAAGCAACCTAGATCATCAGTTTTACCAGTTTTTACATCTACCAGCACACTTGAAGGTGGACCAACATCATCACAACCACACATTTCTAGATCTATAAGTTTATCCGGACATAATGATGGACCAGCAACCTTGCCAGTTTCTACAGCCTCTAGTTCTTCCATAGATGAGACAACATTGTCAGACCAGACACAATCAACATCCTCCAGTCAATCTACACAAAGACCAACATCATCAAAAATGCCAGCATCTTTCACTGACATGTTAGTCACAATGCAACAAACATCTGTGGACCAGACACTTTCTAGATCTCAGACTCCATCCACCAATGGGCCTTCATCATCAGAACTTCCAGGTGCTACATCTACCAATCTGTCCAACAAGCAATCTGCACTGTCTGACCTGCTAGATTCTACAACATCCAGTATATCCACAGATGAAACAATGTCATCTGACCTATCACATTCCACATTCACCAGTAAATTAACAGATAAACACCAAGCTACATCTACAAAGGACATTTCATCGATACTACAAGTTCTAATGTCTACCAGTACATCCAAAGATGAACCAACATCATCAGACCAACAAATGTCTAGATCTGCAAGTTCATCAGCAAATAATACTTCATCAGCTACCCTACAAGTCTCCAGTTCTTCCATAGTTGAGACAACATTGTCTGATCAGCCACACTCTACTTCTTCAAGTATATCTACATCAAAACTACCAGGTTCTAAATCTATCGATATATCAGAAGTGTATCCAACATCATCAGACCTACCAGACTCTAGACCCAGCAGTATTTCCATAAAGGAAGCTACATCGTCAGACCTTCAAGTATCTACATCTAAAAGCATATCACAACATGATTTCACATCAGCAACCCTGCCAGTTTCTACAACCTCAAGTATAACCACAAAAGAGAAAATATCATCAAACCTGCCATATTCTACATCCACCAGTAAATTGATAGATGTATCTACATCATCAGAAATATTGGTCTCTTTGACTGACATTATACTTACAAATACTGAAGATGTAACAGCTGATCGTGACTTGGAAGTTTCAAAATCTGAGAGTACATTCACAATTGAGCCTACTTCATCGAAATTGCAAAGTTCTACATCTGTTGATCAATCTAAAGAACCTTCTACAGTTTTGACAGCTATCAGGACTTCCAAGAGTGAATCTCACTCAATATATCTCCTTGTCTCTGCATCATCAAGTCTATCCACTGACGAACCAAAATCATCAGACCTGCCAATTTCTGAATCTTATACAACATCTAAAGAAGGCTCAACTATATCAGCCTTGCCAGTTTCTGCACACATCACCATGTCAACAATAGAACCTACTTCCTTGGATCCCTCACTCTCTATGCCTATGAGTATATTGATGAATGAATCTACCTCATCAGACCTCCCAGTTTCTACAGCTACCTCAATGGATAAACTCACATCATCTGACCTGCCAGTTTCTACATCTATATCAATGGAAAAATTTACATCATCAGATCTGGCTACTTCTACATCTACTGAAATGGATAAACTTACATCATCAGATCTGCCAGTGTCTACATATAGCTCAATGGATAAACTTATATCAACAGACCTGCCAGTTTCTACAGTAACCTCCATGGACAAACGTACATCATCTGACCTGCCACTTTCTACATCTACCTCAATGGATAAACTTACATCATCTGACCTACCAGTTTCTACATCTACCTCAATGGATAAACTTACATCATCTGACCTGCCAGTTTCTACATCTACCTCAATCGATGAACTTACATCATCTGTCCTGACAGTTTCTTCATCAACCTCAATTGATAAACTTACATCATCAGTCCTGACAGTTTCTACATCTACATCTATGGATAAACTTACATCATCTGACCTGTCAGTTTCTACATCTTCCTCAATGGATAAACTCACATCATCTGACCTGCCAGTTTCTACATCTAAATCAATGGAAAAATTTACATCATCAGATCTGGCTGCTTCTACATCTACTGAAATGGATAAACTTACATCATCAGATCTGCCAGTGTCTACATATAGCTCAATGGATAAACTTATATCAACAGACCTGCCAGTTTCTACAGTAACCTCCATGGACAAACGTACATCATCTGACCTGCCACTTTCTACATCTACCTCAATGGATAAACTTACATCATCTGACCTGCCAGTTTCTACATCTACCTCAATGGATAAACTTACATCATCTGACCTGCCAGTTTCTACATCTACCTCAATGGATGAACTTACATCATCTGTCCTGACAGTTTCTTCATCAACCTCAATTGATAAACTTACATCATCAGTCCTGACAATTTCTACATCTACATCTATGGATAAACTTACATCATCTGACCTGTCAGTTTCTACATCTTCCTCAACGGATGAACTTACATCATCAGACTTGCCAGTTTCTACATCTACCTCAACGGATGAACTTACATCGTCAAACCCACCAGTTTCTACATCTACCTCAATGGATAATCCTACTTCAGCAGACCTGCCAGTTCTTATATCTACCTTAATGGATAAACTTACATCATCAGACCTGCCAATTACTACATCTACCTCAATGCATGAACTTACGTTATCAAACCGACCAGTTTCTACATCTACCTCAATGGATAATCCTACTTCAGCAGACCTGCCAGTTCCTACATCTACCTTAATGGATAAACTTACCTCATCAGACCTGCCAGTTTCTACATCTACCTCAATGGATGAACTTACATCATCAAACCTACCAGTTTCTACATCTACCTCAATGGATGAACTTACCTCATCAGACCTACCACTTTCTATATCTACCTCAATGGATGGACTTGAATCATCAAACCAGCCAGTTTCTACATTTACCTCGGTGGATAAACTTACATCATCCGACCTGTCAGTTTCTACATCTTCCTCAACGGATAAACTTACATCATCAGACTTGCCAGTTTCTACATCTACCTCAACAGATGAACTTACATCATCAAACCTACCAGTTCCTACATCTACCTCAATGGATAATCCTACTTTAGCAGACCTGCCAGTTCCTACATCTACCTTCATGGATAAACCTACATCATCTGACCTGCCAGTTCCTACATCTACCTTCATGGATAAACTTACATCATCTGACCTGCCAGTTTCTACATCTACCTCAATGGATGAACTTGCATCATCATACCTACCAGTTTCTACATCTACCTCAATGGATGAACTTGCATCATCATACCTGCCACTTTCTATATCTACCTCAATAGATGGACTTACATCATCAAACCAGCCAGTTTCCACATTTACATCAGTGGATAAACTTACATCCTCTGAACTTCCACTTTCTACATCTACCTCAATGGATAAACTTACATCATCAGATCTGCCAGCTTCTAAATCTACCTCAATGGACAAACTTACCTCATCAAACCTGCCAGTCTCTACATCTACCTCATTGGATGACCTAACATCATCAGATCTGACCATTTCTCTATCTACCAATATGGAGAAACTTACATCATCTGACCCACCAGTTTCCTCATCTACCTCAATGGAAAAACTTATGTCATCAGACCTGCCAGTTTCTATATCTATCTCAATGGATAAACTAACATCATCTGACCTGTCAGTTTCTACATCTTCCTCAATGGATAAACTCACATCATCTGACCTGCCAGTTTCTACATCTATATCAATGGAAAAATTTACATCATCAGATCTGGCTGCTTCTAGATCTACTGAAATGGATAAACTTACATCATCAGATCTGCCAGTGTCTACATATAGCTCAATGGATAAACTTATATCAACAGACCTGCCAGTTTCTACAGTAACCTCCATGGACAAACGTACATCATCTGACCTGCCACTTTCTACATCTACCTCAATGGATAAACTTACATCATCTGACCTGCCAGTTTCTACATCTACCTCAATGGATAAACTTACATCATCTGACCTGCCAGTTTCTACATCTACCTCAATGGATGAACTTACATCATCTGTCCTGACAGTTTCTTCATCAACCTCAATTGATAAACTTACATCATCAGTCCTGACAGTTTCTACATCTACATCTATGGATAAACTTACATCATCTGACCTGTCAGTTTCTACATCTTCCTCAACGGATGAACTTACATCATCAGACTTGCCAGTTTCTACATCTACCTCAACGGATGAACTTACATCGTCAAACCCACCAGTTTCTACATCTACCTCAATGGATAATCCTACTTCAGCAGACCTGCCAGTTCTTATATCTACCTTAATGGATAAACTTACATCATCAGACCTGCCAATTACTACATCTACCTCAATGCATGAACTTACGTTATCAAACCGACCAGTTTCTACATCTACCTCAATGGATAATCCTACTTCAGCAGACCTGCCAGTTCCTACATCTACCTTAATGGATAAACTTACCTCATCAGACCTGCCAGTTTCTACATCTACCTCAATGGATGAACTTACATCATCAAACCTACCAGTTTCTACATCTACCTCAATGGATGAACTTACCTCATCAGACCTACCACTTTCTATATCTACCTCAATGGATGGACTTGCATCATCAAACCAGCCAGTTTCTACATTTACCTCAGTGGATAAACTTACATCATCCGACCTGTCAGTTTCTACATCTTCCTCAACGGATAAACTTACATCATCATACTTGCCAGTTTCTACATCTACCTCAACAGATGAACTTACATCATCAAACCTACCAGTTCCTACATCTACCTCAATGGATAATCCTACTTTAGCAGACCTGCCAGTTCCTACATCTACCTTCATGGATAAACCTACATCATCTGACCTGCCAGTTCCTACATCTACCTTCATGGATAAACTTACATCATCTGACCTGCCAGTTTCTACATCTACCTCAATGGATGAACTTGCATCATCATACCTACCAGTTTCTACATCTACCTCAATGGATGAACTTGCATCATCATACCTGCCACTTTCTATATCTACCTCAATAGATGGACTTACATCATCAAACCAGCCAGTTTCCACATTTACGTCAGTGGATAAACTTACATCCTCTGAACTTCCACTTTCTACATCTACCTCAATGGATAAACTTACATCATCAGATCTGCCAGCTTCTAAATCTACCTCAATGGACAAACTTACCTCATCAAACCTGCCAGTCTCTACATCTACCTCATTGGATGACCTAACATCATCAGATCTGACCATTTCTCTATCTACCAATATGGAGAAACTTACATCATCTGACCCACCAGTTTCCTCATCTACCTCAATGGAAAAACTTATGTCATCAGACCTGCCAGTTTCTATATCTATCTCAATGGATAAACTAACATCATCTGAACTGTCAGTTTCCACATCTACCTCAATTGATAAACTTACATCATCTGTCCTGCCAGATTCAACATCTACCTCATTGGATAAACATACATCATCAGACCTGCCAGCGTCTACATATAGCTCAATGGATGAACTTACATCATCAGACCTGCCAGTTTCTAAATCTACCTCAATGGACAAACTTACATCATCTGACCTGCCAGTCTCTACATCTACCTCAATGGATAAATTTACATCATCAGATCTGACCATTTCTATATCTACCAATATGGAGAAACTTACATCATCTGACCCACCAGTTTCCTCATCTACCTCAATGGAAAAACTTATGTCATCAGACCTGCCAGTTTCTATATCTATCTCAATGGATAAACTAACATCATCTGAACTGTCAGTTTCCACATCTACCTCAATTGATAAACTTACATCATCTGTCCTGCCAGATTCAACATCTACCTCATTGGATAAACATACATCATCAGACCTGCCAGCGTCTACATATAGCTCAATGGATGAACTTACATCATCAGACCTGCCAGTTTCTACATCTACCTCAATGGACAAACTTAAATCATCTGACCTGCCAGTCTCTACATCTACCTCAATGGATGAACTTACATCATCAGATCTAACCATTTCTATATCTACCAATATGGAGAAACTTACATCATCTGACCCACCAGTTTCCTCATCTACTTCAATGGAAAAACTTACGTCATCAGACCTGTCAGTTTCCACATCTACCTCAATGGATAAACTTACATCATCTGTCTTGCCAGATTCTACATCTACCTCAATGGATAAACATACATCATCAGACCTGCCAGTGTCTACATATAGCTCCATGGATAAACTTACATCATCAAACCTGCCGGTTTCTACATCAACCATAATAGATGAACTTACATCATCTGACCTGCCAGTTTCTACATATGCCTCAATGGATAAACTTACATCATCTGACCTGTCACATTCTACATCTACCTCAATGGATAAACTTACATCATCATATCTGACCATTTCTATATCTACCAATATGGAGAAACTTACATCATCTGAACTGTCAGTTTCCACATCTACCTCAATGGATAATCTTACATCGTCTGTCCTGCCAGATTCTATATCTACCTCGATGGATGAACTAACATCATCATATGTGCCAGATTCTACATCTTCCTCAATGGATGAACTTACATCATCAAACCTACCAGTTTCAACATCTACCTCAATGGATAATTCTTCTTCAGCAGACCTGCCCGTTCTTACATCTACCTTAATGGATAAACTTACATCATCAGACCTGCCAATTTCTACATCTACCTCAATGCATGAACTTACGTTATCAAACCTACCAGTTTCTACATCTACCTCTAAGGATAATCCTACTTCAGCAGACCTTCCAGTTCTTACATCTACCTTCATGGATAAACTTACAGCATCAGACCTGCCAGTTTCTACATCTATCTCAATGAATGAACTTACATCAGCAAACCTACCAGTTTCTACATCTACCTCAATGGATGAACTAACCTCATCAGACCTGCCACTTTCTATATCTACCTCAATGGGTGGACTTACATCATCAAACCAGCCAGTTTCTACATTTAAATCAGTGGATAAACTTACATCATCCGACCTGTCAGTTTTTACATCTTCCTCAATGGATAAACTTACATCATCAGTCCTGACAATTTCTACATCTTCCTCAATGGATAAACTTACATCATCAAACCTACCAAGCCCTACATCTACCTCAATGGATAAACATACATCATCAGACCTGCCAGTTTCTACATCTACCTCAATGGATGAACTTACCTCATCAGACCTGCCACTTTCTACATCTACCTCAATGGAAAAACGTACATCATCAGACCTGCCAGTTTCTACATCTACCTCCATGGATATTCTTACATCATCAGACCTGCCAGCTTCTATATCTACCTCAATTAATGAACTTACATCATCAGTCCTGATAGTTTCTACAGCCACAGCAATGAATAACCTTACATCACCGGACCTGCCAGTTTCTACATTTGCCTCAATGGATAAACTTACACCATCAGACCTGCCAGTTTCTACATCTTCCTTTATGGATAAACTTACATCATCAGACTTGCCAGTTTTTACATCTACCTCAACGGATGAACTTACATCATCAAACCAACCAGTTTCAACATCTACCTCAATGGATAATCCTTCTTCAGCAGACCTGCCCGTTCTTCCATCTACCTTAATGGATAAACTTACATCATCAGACCTGCCAATTTCTACATCTACCTCAATGCATGAACTTACGTTATCAAACCTACCAGTTTCTACATCTACCTCAATGGATAATCCTACTTCAGCAGACCTTCCAGTTCTTACATCTACCTTCATAGATAAACTTACAGCATCAGACCTGCCAGTTTCTACATCTATCTCAATGAATGAACTTACATCAGCAAACCTACCAGTTTCTACATCTACCTCAATGGATGAACTAACCTCATCAGACCTGCCACTTTCTATATCTACCTCTATGGGTGGACTTACTTCATCAAACCAGCCAGTTTCTACAATTAAATCAGTGGATAAACTTACACCATCAGACCTGCCAGTTTTTACATCTTCCTCAATGGATAAACTTACATCATCAAACTTGCCAGTTTCTACATCTACCTCATCGGATGAACTTACATCATCAGACCTACCAGTTTCTACATCTACCTCAATGGATAATCCTTCTTCAGCAGACCTGCCAGTTCTTACATCTACATTAATGGATAAACTTGCATCATCAGACCTGCCAATTTCTACATCTACCTCAATGGATGAACTTATGTTATCAAACCTACCAGTTTCTACATCTACCTCAATGGATAACCCTACTTCAGCAGATCTGCCAGTTTTTACATCTACCTTCATGGATAAACTTACATCATCAGACCTGCCAGTTTCTACATCTACCTCAATGGATGAACTTACCTCATCAGACCTGCCACTTTCTATATCTACCCCAATGGATGAACTTACATCATCAAACCTACCAGTTTCTACATCTACCTTAATGGATAAACTTACATCATCTGACCTTCCACTTTCTACATCTACCTCAATGGATAAACTTACATCATCAGATCTGACAGTTTCTACATCTATATCAATGGAAAAATTTACGTCATCAGATCTGACTGCTTTTACATCTACCAAAATGGATAAACTTACAGCATCAGACCTGCCAGTTTCTACATCTACCTCAATGGGTAAACTTACATCATCAGACCTACCAGTTTCTACATCTACCTCAATGGATAAACTTACATCGTCTGTCCTACCAGATTCTACATCTACCTCAATGGATAAACTTACATCATCTGACCTGCCGGTTTCTATAGCTACCTCAATGGATATAGTGACATCATCTGACCGGCCAGTTACTACATCTTCCTCAATAGATGAACTTACATCATCAAGTCTGCCTGTTTCTGAATCTACTAGAATATCTACAAGTGAACTCATGTCATCAGAAATACCAGTTTTTACTTCTATTACTTCATCAATTGAAAGACATACATCATCAGACATGGCAGCATCTACACCTATCAGAATATCTACAAGTGAACCTACATTATCAGGCTACCAAGTTTCTACATTGACCAGCATATCCACCAATGATCCCATGCCCATGGACCTACCTTCGACATCTATCAGTATACAAACCAACGAACGTACAAGTAAGAATACATCTACAAATGAATATACATCAGCACAACCAGTTTCTATTTATTCCAAAACACCAATTTCATCAGATGTACCAATTACTACACCTTCCAGTTTCTCAGAAAATGACATAACATCCTTAGCGACAACAATCAAAGTATCACTGACGGATGGCATGTCTACCACACCATTCAAGCAGATAGAAGCAAGCACAGGTAACTTGAGCTACACTACACTTTTTAGTGGGAAATAGTTGCGGACATGTGAACTTGGATGGAATGAGTGAAAACGAAATGACGAATGTTATCTTAATGACACAGGAAATTCCAAACTATCTTCCACCTTTACCAAAGATAATTAATGTTGTTAGTCTGACTTCTATATCTGCACAAAGAAATACATATCCTATGCAAACTTCCGGCATGTACCTTAGTAGTACAATCATATATCATTTTCGTAGGAGAATATGAGTGATTGCGAAGTTTGGAGGATAGGCCTATGTGTTATGTCTTTTGGAACTCAACTTTTACATGAATAATCCCAGAAAAAGATGTATGTGTACAATGGATGCGCTCCTACCCCAAAAATGTCTAATAAATTACACTCTATCAACCTTTTATCATTTCCAGAACGGTCAACCACATCTACCCTGTCACCCAAGCATTCATCTACTCAGGTCCCCACAACCCAAACAACATCAGCTCCTTCGACAGAACCCTCAACCTTGAAACACACTCCAATTTGGAGGTTGCCAACCCCTTCTCCAAATCCAAAATGGTCCAATCGTCGACAAATGTCCAAGATTTCCAAGGTGGCAGAGCCCCTCGCGGCTGCCCCTCACATGCCCCTGCCAGTAGCTATTGGTATAGCTGTGGGTACTGGCTGTGTAATGGCTGTGACAGCCAGTCTACTGGTCTTGGCCAAAAGGACGGTGAATCGAGTTGGTTGTGCAAGGAACTACAGAAGGCGAAGGGGTGAACGGGTTCAGGCATGGGTTTAGCAAAATGTGAGTTTACAACTGGTTTCAATTGATTAATATTAGTTACTATTACAATCTGATGCATCCTCGTATACCAACATTCATTTTATCTGTATTTGCGTTTATTCAAAAACGGTTCTTTCAAAGTCATTGACAGTGTAGGTCCACTCTGATTTAGGCATTGAAGCAAATACCTGTTGCCGTCGGTTACTTGTTTGATATGATTTTATTTTTATGTTTCCATTATGATAATATTATGTTTGATCTTTTTTTTAAATTATATTGCATTTTACTTCTGCTTTAATTTGTTTTCTTAATAGGATTGTATACCTGCAGAATAGTTATATCAATGGTGTGAAATGTGTACGATGTCATTCCAGCATAAATATGGTTACACAAGACTCAAAACATCTATTTCAATATAACCGTTTATTTCTCAGTACAAATAGCAACATTATATACAAGGCACGGTTTGGTAGGGTTTCTTAATTAATAACAGCCAGAGTGAGACATTTTCCCACGTGCTAGAGGGTGCACACTATCTGCGCACACTGCGCACTATCTGCGCACACTGTACACTATCTGCGCACACTGTGCACTATCTGCGCACACTTCCAGCACTGTAGGAAGAACTCTAAACTAATTGAATCTTTCACTCATTCATTGAATCTTTCACTCAGTCATTGGATCTTTCACTCATTCATTCTGAAATATACCATTTGCAATTCACGAAAGAAGTTGCAAACCGAATATTTGTGTTTTAATGTATAGTGCATCCTGAAAGACTTGGGCAATTTCCAAGAATTCTATTTACAATTATTTTACATGAGAGTGGTACACTTATGTTATCATAATAAGTGTTTACAAACATCTTGTCCGATGACTGTAGATTTCAATATAAGTATGTTTGAAAACAAGTATTGTAATCCTTCATCGCTCTCCACCTGTCTTAGTATTGCTGAGATGCAATATAAGAGTACATCATAATTATGTCTTTTTATCATACAAAGTGGTCTTTTTGTCCCAAAAATCTAAATGTATTTTGTCATACAAAGTGGTCATTTTGTCCCAAAAATCTGAATGCATTTTTAAAAGAAAATGTAACTTCCTCTTTTTAACCATACTCAAAAATGGTCTTAGCAATTTGAGAAATATCAAAGTATTAACGCAATTGTCCTGCTGCGCAAAAATGCGCATACATACAAACATTTGACTAGTTAACACATTAGGTGAGTATTGCTTAGCAGCCCCTGGGCTCGCAGTCCCGTGCCTCCTCCAGGGCGGGGCAGGCCTCCGGGCTGGTGGTACTAGTGATGGACCTGGTGCGGGTCTGACGCCCGGAGACGGCGTTCCGCTCCACCTCCCTCTCCATGTCGGCATAGCGGGGACGGACCATGAACAGGCCGTAGTCAATGGAGCCCAGCACAATGTTACCTGGGAATACACAAAAAAGAATGAATATGGTTATGCTGTCGTCAAAAGGTTTTCCTGTTAAAATCCTAATAGCCTTAGGACCTTTCATTAAGTATGTACTCTCCAAAGGGGGTCTGCAAATTTTGAAAATATCCCCACATACTAAATGGAAGGCTCTTTATGCTTGATAGGTCTGTTTTATTATAGTCAAGACATAACTACAGGGCCCATATGTTTGTAACTGATTGGACTACTTTGTCACTTATTGGTGTATTCTGTATGAATAGTGTGCGTTGTATTTAACAATCCTGTTTGTCACATACAAGTTTAACCTAGATTAATTGCTGACAATTCTGTGCTAAAATGTTTGATTATTCTGTATGTTTTACATCCTAAAATTTGTCTGTGTAAAATGTGGGTATCCTTACCTGACTTGAAGTAGGGGTAGTTGCTCCAGGACCCCTTGAACTCGACCTGTGTCCTGGAGGGGAGGGTGTCAAAGTAGGCCACCTCGTTAAGCTGGTACTTCTTCTGGTCGATGGACAGGATGCGCAGACCTGCTCCGTAGTTAGACTGGTAACTGAACTGACCCTGGAGGAA
Organism: Lepidonotus clava; assembly: GCA_936440205.1. NCBI lineage: Eukaryota > Metazoa > Annelida > Polychaeta > Phyllodocida > Polynoidae > Lepidonotus > Lepidonotus clava. Next base: position 18,093,553 of record OW387138.1, read on the forward strand.
GGAGAGAAAAGGGCATTATAGTTGCGGACAAGTTTGGGTTTTCAGGGGCAGATAGAGGATTTCGGAAGGGGGGGGGCTTGATATAGGCTAAGTGCTAAAACTTTGCAAAATTTCTTCGCTTTGTCAAGTTAAATTCCCCCACAAAAATCCAGGGTGTGAGGAGCCCTGCCACCCCCCTCCCTTTGGATCTGCCTCTGGGTTTTTATTTATTTTATGTGGTATATCGCTGAGGCCCACCATGTAGGATTGGTTTCTACAGTGGAGCCAGATTAAACGGACACTGTATCAATTATTGAGTGTGATAGATACAGATCCTTGATGTGTCTGAGAATGATTATGATAGGGTTGTAAATACTAGCAGAAAAAATACAGCAATGTTTGCAATACCTTTATGATACAGAAAATGTACATGGTAAAATGATTTAGTAATGCATGCAACATTTTGTGATACAGATAAATACACAGGTATAACCAATACACCTTTGGCAATATGACAGATATCTATTGAATATTAGTATATCAAACCGACTAAGTCGTGCATAAGCCTAGAATCTAGTGACAAAGTGGAACCAGAAAGCCCACTGCTTTAGTCTATACTCAATAATTGCAATTTCGAGTTGATCAGAAAAACACTTGAGCTGTGTATTAAAATTCTATGTATTGTGTAAATAATGAGTAAATATGAGTAATTATCTATGATATCTATTGCATTATTAGAAGAAATACAAAGTATAGGGCGTACTCTTTCTGGAAACTATTACCCCATGATCTACAGCATCAGAATGTTAGGAAGGAATTCCAGAAAGCATTGACTAACGAGATGCTGACACAATTGGACTTGTTGCATCAAAATATAGCGTGAAAATAGTTGGTGAAAGTAATATTTGTATTTAATAATACGGCTATAATTTCATGTATAATTAATTGTATATATTTGCTGTTTGTTTCCTGTATGCCATATTTGAAAAGCACATGTATAATGTGATGATGGCAAATAAAAAAACAAAATTATATCTACCTTGATGTACTGGTTGTGGTCGATGGCAGTGTTGGCCGAGATGTGGGTGTTCTTTAACTGGGGGTCCTCCAGGCTGGAGATGTCCCACACATGGGTACGGGTACGACTGTCAGGATGAAAAAAAGGAATGATGAACAACTCCTGTATAGAAAAAATATTAATGCGGTTGGTATATATGTATGTGATGTCAAACACATGTATTCCAATGGACTTGTTAGCTTATCAGAAGGCAGTCATCTGCACATTAAAGGAAAGTACAATTTTGTAACAGATTTAATTGTTTTATTTAATAATGTGTGTTTTTAATGCAAACGACTGTCGGTATAGATTAAGTGTTGACATTATAGTGATTTGTAGAAAACACGGAGCATTTGGATACATTTACATATCGTTATTCTGCTATGTCATATTTGAGACTACAAAAATAAGTTTTGATAACCTAGGGCAATTCAATATTAGTTTTCCTATCTTTGAAAATAACTGTTCTGGTAATTGTAAATGATAATGTTAATGACTACAGTCATGTTAGTTACGTGACACACTGGAGGTTCAGAAAATCTATATTGTAATACTCACCCATCAGCAAAGTTGTTCTTCTCGTCCAGCTCGTCGTCCAGAAGTAGAACGGTGTGGTCCTCCGTCACCCATCCCTAATAAATAAAAAGAATCAAAATATTATTTTTAGAATAAATGTTGTCTGATATAACGATAATAATGAAATGGTCCTTACATCACTGCATCGCAATTATGTTTATTCAATATCGTAAGTCTTATTTATTGTATATTTTGTTTTGTTGACATGGCTATTGTAATTTCAACCAATGCTGGTATCATCATACATCATAACTTCTATTCACCCCAAGTTTTATTCCATAGGGTAAAACATTCGGGGAAAAAATGTATGTTTAAACATTTAATAACCTAAACTAGTAAATAAGTTTTTCTAAAAGATCGAAGTTACAGCCATACACTTAATAATTATATGCCATCAAAATTTCAAATCATAGATTTGTTTTAGCAAAAAAAAAGAAATTAGAAAAAAATACTAAATATTTCAGAAAAAATATGTATTAAAAAAAAATCCACAAACCTGGTGAGTGTAGGAGTAATCTTCATAGCCTCTCTTAGAGATGAGCTTGGGGTTGGTCCTGTTGGTCACGTCCACAATGGTCAGGGTGTTCTCGTTGTAGTTGAAGCACACCTCCCTCCCCTGGTACTTGGAGTCTGGGCCCTGGTAGATCACACACTGGGCGTCGTGGGTGTAGCCGTCCTCGGCGTAACACCCAGAGAAACGGGGGTTCTTGGGTTCACTGACGTCAACCATGTGTAGGCCGCCTATTGGTGAAAATTATGATAATTATAATTAGTTTTTCACATTTCTATATTGATTAAATTGGTTGATTTTAATCAATTTAATCTCATTTTAATCATAGACATACATAACATGTATCGCTATGTTTTAATCTAGGTTTATGAAAATTCACATTATCATTATGTTATTATTATCATTGGTTATTGGTTTTTGAATTTGTTATACAAACATACAAGGGAGTGTATGTGCCAAGATCATTGGACTGTACGCAAATGACACTCTTTTGGATTGGTCAACCCCTTCGACGCTTTGGACCTATTAGATGAAATAATGTGACAAAATGTTTTATTAATCCCTTCAGGTAGTTCCCAGAATGAATCCCCCTTATATCCAGTCCCCTTTGTAATACAGGTACTAGCACACTTCTCATGCCGACCCAAGCAATATATTCCCAGTCCCCATTATTCACTTATCAGCATGCGTGTGAATACACTGTCCCCTTTATGCACATATTAGGCCAAACACTATCGCCCTTGGTGGCCCCCATGATAAAGACCCAACCCTTATATAAATTCACGTACCAGCACACTTGTTGGGGTAGTCGCCCTTGGAGGCCCCCACGATGAACACGGTCTGGGTCTCCTGGTGGGACACGATGTTGTGGGAGTTGCCCACCTCCAGGTACTCGGCGTCCGCCTTCAGCTGGGAGAAGGACGTCATGTTCCGCAGGTGGGTCATGTCAAACACCTGTTGAAAAATAATGATAATGTGTATAGAAATTGTATTCAACATAATCACTTTTATTGTTGTGAATTTAGAGTATACATTATATGGAGGAGCTATTATGGTAAATAGGAGTACTTTTTATAGGTAAATGACCACACTCAAACAATTAGACAAGTTGACTCCTTAATAAAGCGATGTGTCACCAGGATAAAGCATGTAGGCCTATGCATATTCTTATTGGGATATTTCGACTCACTGTCAGATAATTGCAATTATGGATATCATTGAATGACCTTCCATGATTTTCTGTGGTTCATTAGGGAACGGCTAAAGATGTATTTTCTCTGTAGGCCTATGTGCCAATAAAGAATTCTAGGAAATTACTAAAATATGTTTTATATAGTAACAAGTTTAAGAAGAAAGTATTCTTAAAATTTGTTGATTACAACTTTATCGTAATAAAACTTATAACAAGGTATTGGGCTAAACCTATGCCTTGTTGTTTCATATGATTAAAAGGAGGCATGAGTCTAAACCTTTGCCTTATTGTTATGGTAACAAGGCATATCTCCAAACCATTGTTATAACAAACCTATACATTTTAACCTACAATCCTAACAAAACCTCACCTGCATTCCATGTCCAGCTGCCTCAGAGACGATGTAGACGTGGTCGTTGACGACCTTGGCGTCATGCCACACGGTCGGGGTCGTTCTGGTCGGGAGGAAGCCCAGCACTACGGGGTTCTCCGGGTCGGTCACACGGACAAAGCTAACACCCCCGTACAGGCACGAGATGGCGTACTCGTCGTCAGTCTTAGGGTCAGTCCACCCCCAGATGTCGTTAGCGTGCTGCCTGGAGAAGGAGGGAATTTTGATTTTATTGATATGTTGTTTTAAGGCAAAACTACTGTAAAGCCTACACAAAAGTGATAACTTGTTAGATGGTAAGGGGTGACGTCAAAATTCAGACCTCTGCGAGCCTCTGGCTAAAACCGTATTGCAATTTCATGAGACAGAGTGGTGCCAGATATGAGCCCATATCGGATCATTATCAGTTTGTTAAATGGAAGCCTTTTATGTTTGTATACATAACATACCCTTATTATCTCATTATGGCTGATTATCTAATATCTTAGTAAGTTCGTGGAGTCATTTAGGATCATTGGAATAGTGTCTCCATCCTCTTTCCATCAGGCTGCGGCCAAATGGCAGCAGCCTGCGACCTTCACAGTGATCAAATTACGTATCATTTGATTATTTACTCGGTCAAGTGGCCATGAGGCTTTGGGATCATTGTTGTATTGAAAACTGCTTTTCAGAGAACTACATTTTTTGCAAGAAGGGAAAGGCAATGTCTTTACCTGATGTCTTGTGGGTGACCCAGGGCCTCAAAGTCCAGGAAGGAGAGCATGTCAACGTGCTTGCAGGGGTAGCGACCGGCTAGTCCTGTATGAAGCAAATACAAGGCGAAATTTAGTATTTGAGCTACTCTGTCTGAACATATATCAAGTAAAGCGTAATTATTTAGTGAGGAACTCAAATTTGATGTAGAAGAAAAACATGGGCATAATGTTTGATATTATATGACGTGGAATACACGTTTTTGTTCGAGGACTTTAAGAATTAACTTGCATAATGACATTGGAATTTACCCATAGTAAAAGAAACAATAACCAAGAACGGGTAAAGGTTTACTTATACATGTATTAGAACTATCGTTGAACATTTGAGCATTGACCTGCAACCAAATGTTACATAATTACACTGTAGACCTCCTGGTGAAAAGAACTTGAAATATTCCCCATGATTAAATAATACCAATACCCACACAGAGAAAACTCTTCATTTGGGGGTTGAAAAACTACTTGAGAAAAATAAACCCAATTCGTTTCGAAACAAATATAAAGATATTCCAATGCTCACCATCCTTGCAGTCCTTCCTTCCCTCGGAGGGGACGAGGGCCAGCTCGGGGCAGGTGCCGGCCGCCCGACAGTCCTCCTCCTCTCTCCACTCCCTCTCCTTCTCCGCCCGCGACATGGACATGACCACACGTCCCATGTCCTCTCCACCCGCCGACATGGGGAAGGAGTGCGCCTGGTTCGACTCGGCCCCACACACAGGGGTACGTACACACTCACCCCATGGCGACCAAGAGGAGACTTGACAGTCTGAAAGGATAGAGAAATAAATAGATAAATAAATAATTGTTGGTAAAAATCTGGGGGAATTTAAGAAGAAAAGAGTGGGATTGGACAGTGGTTGGGAACAGTTAATGATTACGAAAATCTTGGGAGTACATGTATAGCGAGAATGTGTTAAAATTCCGATGCTACGCCTGGATGCAAATATATAGTTAAACATAGACGTTGTTAAGATACAGCTCTAGTTGGTCCTCAGAAATAATAGAGCATTTTGAATAAAGTCTACCTATAACTAACAGTATAATCGAACAGTGCCATGGCCAGAGAAGGCTGGGAAAGTGAGCAGAAAACTCTTTGATTATTTTTTTAAAGGCGAAATTGTTCATGGTTTTCATAAAGTGAATTATGTCAGTACGTATGCTCAGTCCGAAAGCCCTAACATGCTGAGGCTGGGTATGGTTCTGTGTGTGTTAACGTTTGGCCGTGAAACGGATGTAATGAGAATACAAAATAGAAAAGAGATGACTTACTGGCTTCAGTTGAGTATGTTGACTTGGCAGTGGCACAAGCCACTAATAAGAGCACGGCGGCAAGAGATTGTAACTGCAATGAGAAGGGTGCAATATAATGTAATGCCAATGAATGAACTGTGAATATGCAAAAATATCCTCAACAAGATAATGCATCAGAATAGCGAACCTTTCTGAATTAAACATAAGTCTTTCTATGAAAAAGTTATGGTCATAACAAGTGAAGCACCATTCCGATATATTAAACATTTAAGTTCTTTCTCAAGTTATGAAATATTTCACAGCAATGAATATTTCAGAAAGTGGTACCGAATGCTCTCCAGTCAACGAATACACTACGGTTCGAATAATAATAGCAGCAGCAAAGCAGCAGAACCTTTGTAAATATTTTAACACAAAATGCTTACCATGATGATAAACGTGTAGGCCTCTCTGCTGATGTTTTCTACTGATGTGCGGGTCTAGTGTGAAGTGTTGACCAACAAATGGTGATGTGATGACCACAGGACCCATCTCGTCTTTTATACGATTCTTTCCCGCCTCTCGATGCTTGTGACGTCACAAGGTAACACTCCCAGAATGGCCCTTATCTTGGGTGGTAGGTGATACCACTAGAGTATGGTAGATGGGCAGGTATGGACACCTATAGATCTGTGTGCCGAGAAAGTTTGATTCAAAGTTGGGTTTGTTTGAAATCGCAACCATTCTGAACATGAATAGAATAAAAGGAAATAATATTATTAAGTACCGTGAGATTCATAACAAATGGAGGATCCAACTAGAACTGTCTTTGCTTGAATTATGATCTAGAATGAAGATATTCCATTTGTAGTCAAAGCCATAAAGAATTGAGAATTGAAGTGGTTTTGACTGATCATTTTGTTTAAAATTCAGCAGAAAGAGCCAAATAACACATAAATATAAAAGGAAAGGGTAAAAGTACAAGGCAGATCTCCATTATCTTTGGTATTTCAATTAAGAAAACTCAAGATACGTGTTTTCTTGTTTTTAAATATTCGATATTATACATTCATAAACGTTTCAAATATAAATATTGCAAAATAAATATAGATACGATGGTTTTCACAAAATCATCATGAAGATATTCCCTCAGAAATGTTTGGTCATTGGGCTTCTTTGCCAGTTATATTTTTCATGGCTTTTGATTAAAAGCAATTTCATGTATTAGGGATTTCAAATTCACCGTTGTTCCTCGGGTGCATGCATTTATTAATGATATGTGTAATATTGTGTCATGGATTATGATGTTGTCAGAGAATTAAACCGTTATGATATTTTTACAATTAGCATGCATGGGCCTCCTAAACTATATCTCAGACTACCCCAAACTCCTATTATTCAGGACGTAGGACTATAGCCCCCGATTAAGGACTCAAAATATAAATATCAACAATCAACAATGCTATCTGAACCTGTTGAGAGTACTCTCTACCTGAGGATGGTGATACCATTGTCTGTGTGTTGTATAACTGGGGTTGGGGCCGACCCTGGCCGAGTTACAATGACCGGACATAGGTTATCTCAGGTGCATCCCTTATCAAGGCACTTCTTAGGCAGTGAGAATGTTCTGGGTTGGGTATCTGGGACGTCAATTTAAAAGTCCTGATCAAATTGATTTATTTTCTTTGTATTGTGTGCCTTCTGATTTTGCGTACGCGTCGCTCTTTTGAGAGATTTTCAGATACTTGAAATGTGTGTACAAGTCTATGGTTATGCAAGACATCAGGGGCAAAATCTTTGTAACTGATTTCAGTGATTAGGCTTATCGTGTGAATTTTGATTAATTCAGTACCTTATTCACGTTTATACTGTCTTTCACTAACTACAACTAACTACAGCAAACAATCCATTTTCAATGTTATTTTGAAATGGTATCCCTACTTTTGGTGACGGACAGACTCAGTCATTAGTGACCCACTTCACTTTGACATTATAATTATGAGTTCAAAATTATGTATTAATGTCGAATTCTACCAAAATATAGCTAAGCAATAAGGCCCTTTCAAAAGACCTCCCACCCAAAAGAGTAGATGAAAAGTGTTACGTTGTTTTCCAATGAAATGTTCATTTTACAAATATGCTAGCTTTCATGGCATAATATTCTGACTGTTTATATAAGTTCCTTTAGAAATGTTTTGCATAAAACAACTTGAATCTAAAGAATTGTTAGTCACTAGTCTATTCATAGTTCAAGTAATGCAAGTATACATAATCAATGAGCAGTAGGTTTCAATATCAAAATCTATTCATCTGATTCCATTGTGAATAAGCGTCCAAAATTTAGGATATACAGAAACCACTTGACAGAGACCCCATTTGCATGTTATCAATACTAAGATAGCAAACCTCTGTGTTTCTTCAAGAATCGATTGTTCTTCTATAACATAATACAGTCGACTCTGTCTTTAGGGGATGCTAATATTAATGTATCATATCAAATTGCCCAATAAAGAAATGATATAAAATGGCATAAACGGGAGTACTTACAAAGTATGGGACAAGTTTATACAATATTAGTTTATGATATTAACATCTATTCTTACATGAATTTTGTATGAGAGATTTTATTGAAGATTGATTCTTTACTTCTTTTTCTTCAAATCCTGTCCAATTGTATCAGCGAGTAGACTAGAAGCTATTGCCTTGTCAACTGAATCTAATCTCTTATTAACCTGTTAACATCATTAATTTTTTCTCATTGGTTTTTGTGACTAATCATTTTAACAAATTCCTAATGTAAAGTAATGGTATTTGGCAGATAAACATAAAAACTATACGATTGTGATTTAATTTTAAACTCTTCATTTGTGATTGATTGATTTTTTTGTTGAAAGCAACGTCATCACTATACAGTGCTTTTCAAGACATCAATACATTATATACAATATGTACAAGGTATCGGTATTTCGGGTAACTTATTACATTATACCAATTGAGGATTACATATAAAGATTCTAGGTGATTCCAATTTCATGTACCTTTTCCAGATAGTTTCGATTACATCAGTAGACAAAGAGGCTTTAAATTCAGATGTAGAACTATTATTCTGTACAGTTCCAGGTAAATATTGTCAATATTTATAAGTTCTATATTTCCAATTTTTCTTCAATACTTTCAATTTTGGTAAATCAAAAGTTACCTTTTTACATTTCGCTACACTGTTAAAATGGTGTTTAGAATTTAAATATGTTTAGGGTATAAACATGTTTATAATCTAAATACATTAAAGCATATCTGTTTAAAAGCTAAACACTTGTAACTTCTAAACATGTGTTGGGTTAACTATGCTTAAAATCTCAACGCATAACATCAGTTGTGTTTAAAAGCTAAACACTTGTAACCTCTAACCATGTTTTGAATGGGACATGTTTAGAATCTAAACACATAATATCAATTGTATACTGTGGAAAAGAAAAATGGACACTTTGGGATTAGAACCCGCATTCTCTACATTCAAGGTAGAAGCCTAACCAACTGAGCTAACTTGGACTGCATGCAGTGCACACTGGCAGAGTCAGCACCAATGAGTAGGATCTGTACTACTATACAGGTATTCAACATTAGACAGACAATAGTTCGATACTCTCATACCCCTACTTATGTAGTTAAGTAGCAAAGCTGGGCTGTGTCTACCTACAGGCCTCCATAGCTCAGTGGTAGAGCATATGCTTTGTATGTGAGGGGCCCCGGGTTCTAATCTCCGTTACTGAAGTTATCAAATTACTACTTCGAAGTAGTTGTACTATTAGTGGTTTGCAACATGCCATCCATATTTTTGGCCATGATTAGTAAAATGTTTTTTTCATACACTTAGGAATTTGGAACTTTGTGATTAAAAATGTTAGATTTTTAAGTTTTTGTAGTGTCATTAAGATAATCACTTCATTGGCCTGCTATTCTAGGTACGGTCAACCAAACAGAACATCCTTAAAACATTTACAAAATATTTTCAAACACCTTTTCAGTAGGATTAACATGAAGACACCTTTTTAGTTCAAGAACTTTATTAGCTATACCCTGAAGGTTTTATCTCCAACAATCAAACAACCCATGCAAGGCTAAACCAAGAAGGAAGGACATACTTGGTTATTGGCTCAATGACCCAATGATCCTGTAGTGTGTTTACAGGTAAAAATAAAACTTTAAATGCTGTTAACATTGCATCTGGTGTAAACCTTATGGCATAGTACCATAGCAGTGTTTTACATGTAAAATCTATGGTGTTTTTTTTACACACTACAGTATATTATTGTTAAATTTAAAATGGTTTTCATCTTCTTTCTTTCATATGTGCAATGAAAGAACTTCTTTCATATGTGCAATGAAAGAACACTGTACATATTAGGGTAACACCTAACCCTAAACACCTTGAAGACCTAAATGCTTCATAGATAAACACCTAAGCATCATAGATTTCTAAACACTTAACAGCTAAACATCAAAAAAGCATAAGCATTTTGATTCTAAACACCTTGAGAACCTTAACACCTCATGGGTAAACAGCTAAACATCACACATTTCTAAACACTTAACCCTAAACACCAATAATTCTAAACATGTTTAGGGAAATAAAGTGTTCCAAAACTGGATGCGCCGAAGTGTTTAGGAAAGTGTTTAGGTTCTAAACACTTGTTTTAACAGTGTAGAACGTGTTGAAGAACAGTTTGAATTATATTCGGAAATTTCCATAGTGTCTACCATGAAGTCCCCACCCCTTAACCATGACGACACGTCATGACTGGTCTAAGTACATTTCCCATCTTGATGTAACCACTATCTCCTATGTGCTAACAATAGTCTGTTAGATATATGAGCTGATAAGATATGACAGATAGGAAAGTGTCTGGTTCAATGTCTTGCCCTTGTCTAACAACTGGGCAGTCGAATCGCTAATACAATCGAAAGGAAAGAACTGTTATTTTTTTAACTTCCTTCCAATGTCAGGGGTGCTGATGGGGAGTCATGCGATGTCAAAATAGTGCGTTAAACCTATGGTCAGAGATTACTTTGTCTACATCTTGGAACAATTGGCCGTGTTCTGGGACATTTTCCGCATTCAAACAGTCCATAGCGTATGTCAAAAGTAAATCTAATTTGTTTTTGAATAGATAATCTGCTAATGTTTTCACTTTATTATATGTTATTCAAGGTGCTATGTTAAATCATTGTTGTTGTATACAATCATAGAGATACAGGAGATGTTATGTATGTCTATGATATTATCCATTATAGGCCTATGTCGTGATATCCTGAGATAAATGCATGTTGAGGAATATAGGACCAATTGCTGCAGGCTGGGCAACCGATCCACCGATGAAACGATTCAAAATCTACCATTTTAATCGGGGGCTTTCCATTATGTATGTACTCTCGAAGGAGGGGGATGACCCCTTGTTACAAGAAAACCCTCCCTTTTTATATAGACCCATGTACTTGGAAACCGCAGTTTTATAAACAATGTTGAAAGCACGAAATATTGGTGTTGATAATCAAAATGAATACCAAATGTAAAAGCGATTCTTTCAAGCGGTCTGAGACAGCTTCTGCCAAATTGATTATTGTTAAAAAAAATGTGCTTACGTAGTACTATTCATAGACGTTCTCAATAGTATTATATGCTCATAGGACTAAACTAGTTTTGGCTAATTTTGATTTTAATGATTTGACCCTAGAGGGGTTTCACTACTGTGGCTCCAAACAGAGCGTTTTTATTCTAAGATGTTTTAGGAATACTCCTTTTTATTCATACTCTTATGCCATATATGCAACTCCCAATCTACCTTGCTACATAAGTTAAAGTTTCAAAAGAAAAATTCTCGAAAGTCAGGAGTTAAATTTAATATTGATTATAGTGGCATTTCTCCGAGCGATACTATGACCTTCTCTGTCAAAGGGAAGAATGCAAGGTCTTGCACTCGATTTACAATATACGTTATCAGTACAGAGAGGTCCTTACTGATAAGGGAGCATCCATGGGGTGATGAGACGAGTACTAGCCCTTGGTACGACGCTGTCAGATATGTACAGAATGCCAGAGATAACCACACACAATCACGACCGTCTGGGGGTCATTTGGGGTGCTTTTGTTGTAGAAATATCTTTTTTCATAAAATTATCAATTATTTCCGACTCTTTATTTACTAAATGTATGAGTGTTACACACTGCTAAAAATGTATCCATGTAGCTATATCCGTGAATGATTATCAAACTCCAGGCTTTTAATCATATTTAATTCATATGAACTATTTTTTAATAAACTTAATTTTGAGGACCACCACGCATACCCACCTTTTAGAGCCTCGATAAAGGGCTTATGGGGGCATGTAACGGTGTTCATTGTGATGAAAGTTCAATATTGATAACGTCTTGGCGTGTATACCTTTTCATATTTATAAATATCGATGAGTATTAGTAAACAATACTTTTTGTGTTAGTAAATAATTGCTGGGTATATTTATTTACATAATACTTGATTTGGCGACAATTGTTCTTTCAATAATAACTTGTTTCTACAGATAGATGTGTGGACAAATGGTTTATAATAATTATTATGTGAGACATAAGCCGAAAAAGTAGGAAGTCTTTAAAAAGAAGTAGGAAAACGATATCCTTATCTCCAATTTTTAAAATAGGATATTTCTCTTACTCTTAAGCCTATATTCTAAATGTCAATTGTATTGCTGATTTAGAAATTGGCAGAGGAAATAAAATTTGATATCATAATATCTCACCAGAAAAGTTTCATGATTATCTTCCCGATGGTATATAGGTTGTTCCATGTAATTCTTTCGAGAAAAAGATCAAACGAATCAAAATCGTCAGCATCAAAAAAGATCTGTGGAATACATGCCTTACTAGCAATCCATTCTAGAACGTTCCAGGTTTTCTGATGTATGAATCAGATACGTGTCTATATGGATGGCCTAAACCGTAAAGGAAACCTTGCACATAATTGCAGGATGGTTATTTTTCAGTGAATTCAATCCAACATGTTATTCACAACTTGCATGATAAATTTAAGAAAAATCGCAGAAAAAATAGCTGTTTACACACACTTATGGGACATTAAAAAACTTGTATTTTACTTTAGGGAAATCCCCTTATTTATGATGTAGCAAGGGGAGTTATTGGGGAATCCAATCAGCCCTTAGAAGGGAATCCCCATTCCTGTAGAATTTGTAAGAAAGCGTATGCTCTCTAACCCAAATTAAATATTTTTGGTCCAATTAAACTCATAATGAATTAAAATATATATCCATCTACAATCATTTGTTAATGAGGCAATCCTAAGGTAACTTTTGAAGAAATTCCCATAGCTGTGACGTAGCAAGGGGAGTACTGAGCAGCCAAGCATCCAGGGAATTCCCAAAATTAAATTCCTTTCCTGAATAACTCCCTCCGACTTTTGAATTTTTTTTAGAATACTTAAGTTAAGTTCATTGTACAAAAACTAGTACCTGATGAATTTATGTTGAAGTTTTCCTTTAATAACATTTGTAAAAACGAAATAATGTCGTTTTTTGATGGAGAAATAACACATCCAGTTGCGGAACTTATATGATTAAAGGTACTTGGAGGTGTTAGATCTTTAATGAACAACAATATAGATATTTGTTGTCAGCAAAGGTCATGTCCTAAACAGGCCATAGAATTAATCTTTTCACTTTTCACCATTTGTGAAAAAAAAATTATTGCATAATGAAGAAAATCACCCTTTACCATTGATTTCAATGGGAAAAATCACATTTTTCCTTATGGTGAAAAAAGTAACAGCAATATCATTATCAAACTCAGTAGTTACTTACATTAGATAGCAATGTATATTTGGTTTAAGTTATAGCAACATTTACCTTTTCTAAGAGACGTTACAACATAAATTGTTGCAAAATAGAGGTGAGCAGCAATTTCAGAATGTGCAAATTTTAACCAAAATGAATATGATTTAAAAGAAAGTGATTAGTTATGTTCATTTTATCAATAAATTTGTTTTATTTGGATGTATAAAATCCCAAAATGCATAATGATAACAATAAGTTGTCTGATGATCCACCAGGTGTCATCTAGGTGAACAGCATCGAGGATCTTTAATTATAGGCACGTTAGATCATGACATACCTTTCCGTCAGCATATTTGATAATTTCTTATATCCAATATTTTATTATTTATTTGGCTGAGATTCCGACAGCAGAGTCACTTGAGTTTAATATACGAAAATAGACAAACATATGCTGTGTGTGGCTTTTATTAGGGTTGTTTAATGTAGGCATGCTGTGCCGATAACATTAATTCGAGAAAGTGCCAGACATAATTTGATTGTTATAACAGCACCATGTTTACAGAATACCGTGTAAACTTCTACAAGCTCGAAGAAAATACGTCTATATAAAAATCTCAGAAGAAAATACACATCTGTGTGAAACCTGTTACAGTGAGCAAGGGACTATAAAAAGAAGTCCATAGCAAATACTTCGAAACAAAACAAAATGTTACAGAGTTGTTCAGAGATAAAATGTAATGTTTTAATAGTAATACCTTGCAATGTTGAGTTACAATACTATGTACTGTTATATAGATGTTGGGATCATCAGTGAACAAATAGTGCCAATTAAGAGTCTTTAACACCCCAAGTAGTAGTCACGTGTCTTTCAGTAATTGTCTTTGAAGTTTCCAACCATAACAATCCATTACAAGCCATTGTAAGTGTTTATCTTAACATTAGGTTAATCAAAGAAGAACACCATTATCGGCTTACAGAACTGGCTTATCGAACCATTCATGATGATGCAGACTACCATACTTTGACTACAAAATATATTTCACCTTGTATAAGATGAAAATAGAGTATTGAAATTCAATGAGAATCTTATGGATGTAAAAACATTATACATAAAACCCATTGTTATATCTAGGACGTTATTTCAAATATATCGATACAAAACTATTCTTTGAGGTATGCAGTGAGATTCTACCAAGTTATTAAGTTTATTGAGACAGGAGTATATGGCTTTTTGATATATCAATTTAATAGGAACCAACAGTACCCATAGAATCCAATACAAGAAAAATAAACACACAATTAACCCCTCTAGAATGAAATGCAAGCTTTAGTTGTGTATGGAAACAATACATTGTACCTCTCGAATACAGTTGTAAGATGGGGTTATTGTAAAATTCTGAAGTAGCACGGAACAATTGAATTATTCTTAAAATGCTTTGAAATATGATCTAAAGATGAGATTTTGAAGGTTATTCTGGAAAGTGCTGAAATGAAAAAAAAAAAAAAAATCTGAAACTGAAAAAAAAATGCTGAAAGCGTACATCCCTGATCATATAAAAGGTAAAACCCTAACAAAGCAATCCATGGATTTACCCGTAAATTCAAAGGTAAAAAGAATAGGTTTCATCATAGACATACACACATCTTTTGTATCTCTATTGTTTCATCTATCAGTCTGCGATTCAATCAAGTATTACACTTTCAGTCTTGATGGAATGACTGCAGTAAGGGAAATCTTAAAGGCAAGCTGACTGAGATCCGACTGAGATGTACTATAGACAGTTTCCTTGCTTATTTCTTTGCCTCTTTTGCCATTCTTCCCAGTTCCTGCGCGCGCAGGGACTGGACCTCTATTGCACCAATCAGAGCGGACCGGAAGTTGTTAGCCTCGAGGTGGTGTACGGCGCAGATGGTGGTGCCCCCTGGTGAGCAAACCTCGTCTTTGATAAGACCCGGATGTTTGTCAGTCTTCAGCACCATCTCGGCCGAACCCTGTTAAGAAAAGTACATGTTGGATTAAAGCCCGGACACACCTATACCAACTCGACGGTCGGGCATGCGTAAGACCCGATCGTCGGAGACTGATTAGTTGTGGACAGTTATATTGGGTATGCCACATACATGTACAGACTATGTGCAGCTTCTTCTAGCTAAATCAGAGTGGAAAATGTTTGTTATAGAAATAGTGGTCAGAAAATTACAATTAATATACGGAGTCAAAAGATAAAGTCATATTCAATTCAAAAATGCAATTTGTTTAGGGATAAATACAAAGGTTGGATAGGAATAGATAGGAACACCACCTACAGACTCGACAGTTGAGTTGTTCATCTTCAACATCTCATAATTCCCGACCCGACAATTCAGTAGGGTAATAGACCCGATACCTGTATACCTTCAGTATTGTCCTGCCGTCTCTAAAGCACGCGAATAAAAGGTCTGTTATTGCTAATGTCAAGTTTTGTGTTTACAGTAAAAATTGCGGTGCGTGCAAATTGGGGCAATAACGATTGCTGAGTGTGCCCGCAGTCTCTACTTATCGTATTGCGATTACAAAAAAGTGTTGAAAACTTTTGATAACAATTGCTTTGTGCCCCCTCAATTGGTCTGTCATATGTATACATGTACAAAACGGCAACCGATTCAATCTGCAGGTAATTATTAACTTTGAAACTTCACACTTGACCCCATTGGCCCTATTTGGTGTTATCATCATTATGAGATGTGTACAAAACGGCAACCAATGCAATCTGCGTGCCATTTAAGATATCGCTGGTTCTATTGAATAAGAAAGCTTATATCTTATAATTTGCAAAAAAAACACCGTTTCAGTAATGATTGTTCAAAGCCCCATAACCACGAGGCAATTTTGACCAAATCGGCCTACCGATTGGCGCTAAAATCGGTCGATTCTACCTCAATAATGGGCTGATTTTAGCAACGATTCGGATCAAACATACATATTTCCATATGCTATACTTACAGGGGATCATAGGAGTCAGCTGATTTTAGTGCCGACTTGTTGGCCAACTGTGTTACAGTTGCCTAGTGGGTATGGGGCTTAAAGGCCCGGCCACACTTACCAACTGAACCCAACTCGATGGTCGAGTTGAGTTGAGTTGGTCTCAGTCTTACAGTGTGGCATAGGGAGTCGCAGCAAAACCTACGACAGTTGAGTTGAGTCCTACATGTTGAGATGATGAAGATGTACGACTGGACTATCGAGTCTTAAGGCCCGGCCACACTGCCCAACTCATCTCAACTCGACTGTCGTAGCTCTATGTGGCGCGAGGCCCTACGACAGTCTAGTACTATGCCATAGGCTATGACTCAACCGTCGTGGCTTGCAGATTAAATTGCATATGGACATATCTACTACACTCCCCCCTACGACCCGACGATCCAGTCGTACATCTTTGACATCTCAAGATCTAAGATCCGACTGGATAGTCTTAGAAAAGTGCTAAGACTCCAGTCTTAACCTATGCCACACCCTACAACTTACCCCAACTCAACTCAACTAGACAGTCGAGTTGAGTTGAGTCGTGCAGTGTGGCCGGGGCTTTAGAGGGGGTACAGTAGATAAGCATATATCCCATATAGCCTTCAGTCTGCGACTATCGCATCGCATCCTATGGCATGGTTGATTTTTGTTGCTAAGACTGATCCATCGGGGTGTACGGGCACCGTTCCGTCTACGAAGGTCAAGTTGAGTTCAGTTGGTAAGTGTGGCCGGGGCTTAACAGTTGACCTACCAGCAGAGAGAGTGCTGACATCCGTATGGCCATGTCCCGGGGAAGGCCCATCTTAACGCACCCATCGGCCATAGCCTCTATCGCCATACAGCCCTGCAACAAACAGCAGAGTAATCACAGATTTAATTACAAGTTCTATGGGCACATAACACTACCAATTATGGTTTATTGTACACTTTATTGGTATTGATTTAATTACAAGTTCTATGGGCACAGAATTCTAATGATACTACTTATGGTTTACTGTTTATTATAATTTTGTATTTTAAGATTATCATTGATTTCTAATTGTAAATTATGACGTACTGTGACATGAGACAGAGGCATGCGACTAAGTCTACGACATACACTTGAAAAGGACATGTGACAAAGATTTCCATTTGTTTGTAATCAAACCCCATTTTTGCAGATCCACATTAATTAAGATGAGCAAGAAAAATGTGTTTTAATTATTTTCTGCTATATTTCATGGTTAAGATTTTAACCAGAAATTGGCTCAAGGAACGGATTTCCATGATTATTTGAGTTTGAAAAAAAAATCTTAAAATTTATTGTTTTGGCTTCCTTTAAATAGGACACATTGAGTTTTAAAAACAAGAAGCAAACGAGCTACAAAGTTTCGGTCATGCATGAGGAGATGGTAATATTTCCATTTGTTTGTAATCAAACCCCATTTTTGCAGATCCACATTAATTAAGATTAGCAAGAAAAATGTGTTTTAATTATTTTCTGCTATATTTCATGGTTTAGATTTTAACCAGAAATTGGCTCAAGGAATGGATTTCCATGATTATTTGAGTTTGAAAAAGAAATCCTAAAATTTATTATTTTGGCTTCCTTTAAATAGGACACATTGAGTTTTAAAAACAAGAAGCAAAAGAGCTACAAAGTTTCGGTCATGCATGAGCAACCAGAAGACTATACGGGCTATGAGCACTGACCACCACCACCACTCCTGCTGTCACACACAACTCAGGGAGGGGTTTAGGAAAGGGCAACTACTAGTACCAGGTCCCTCCACCTAGTACTGAATGACCTATCACTCACCAATCTAGACATGCCTACCTGCTGGTGACAGTGGAGGTCCTAATGTGGAGGGGTGAGGGCAGTTTAGCTCAGGCAGTGATTATGTAACCCACTCCTGGCTTCTCAAATAGCCTGACTCTAACAACCATTGTAGGACAATGCCCTTCAACATCTGAACATGATATTGTGTAACCAGTGATTAAGAACAAAGAGAATCAGATGACTAAAGACATGACTGATTGAAGGAGTCCCCATTAGCTACAATTCTATATAGATTGAGCTAGGGACTCCCAAAAAAAAGCTACTCACATAGGCGGAGGCGAGCACACTGGAGCAGACCTGGAGGTGGGGCTCCGACACCTGCTCCACGTGCCCGCAGGGTTTGAGCAGCACCTGGAGGAGCTGTATGTCGCCAGGGGTCGCCTCAGAGCCCGGAGTCACCGCGCATGCGCCAGCCCCCACTTCTACTGGCAGGTTAGGGAGTATACGAGTCACCCGGCATCCTTTAGGGAGGGCCTGTGGGATTAAAAGTTTTACTGGTTTTCATTCAGTTTTTACCATGTTTTTGTATGTTCTTCTTAGGGATCTGCTACCTTTAAGATATCTTTATTTTCTATGGTACCGGTGTTTCATTAACGTTTTTGACGGTATCAGTGTTTCAATAAAGTTTTGACGGTACCTGTGTTTCATTTAAGTTTTTTTACAGTACCCATCTTTCGTTAAAGTTTTTGACGGCACCCGCGTTTCATTAAAGTTTTGATGGTACCCCTGTTTCATTAAAGTTTTTGACGGTACCCGTGTTTCATTTAAGTTTTTTTACAGTACCCATCTTTTAAATAAAGTTTTTACGGTACCCGTGTTTCATTAAAGGTTTTGACGGTACTACTGTTTCATTAAAGTTTTGACGGTACCAGTGTTTTATTAATGTTTCAATTTTAAAAAAGCAGTGGCGGATCCAGTTGGGGGGGGGGGAACCAAGTGGAATCTTTTTCAAATGATCTAAGCTTGTTGATTTGTACAAATCTGACATAATTGTCTCACTTTTTTTTATTGTGGGGGGGGGGGGGGTCGGTTTGCCTCCTCTAGATGACTGACTCTGGATCCGCCCCTGAAAAGTACTAGTTCCAAGTAACATTGAGGGGATTTAAGACCCATTAAAGGGTGTTCTATTCTATTCTTTCTCACAGATTTTCTTATATTTTTGGGAAATAACTTAATACTGTTATTGAATGAAAAATGCATTACTTATTGCATTAAGAAGTGAACAAACATTTGTAGTTACTTTTCAACAATATTATCACAGTCATCAATTTTCTCTAATCCAAACTTTACAAAAACAACTGACCTACCTTTTCCAAGGTTGATAATTCAACTCCAGCTGCCATTGAGACGACCATATTTGATGACGTCATAAAAGTGAATTCGCTCAGGACGTCGACAATTTGGTGAGGTTTTACTCCGACAAATGTGACGCAAGCAAACTTGGCAACTTCCTCATTGTCCTTACCAACTTGTATTCCAATTGCCTATAAATTGTTTAGAAAACATTAGAGAGTAACATTTTTTGAAAGATTTGTAATTATCATGGCCTTTGTTCTTATATTTTTTATAATTATATGAACTGCATGGTTGTGATACGGTAAATTAAAAAAGGCCGGAACATAGGGCCTATAGATGTAAAAAAAAAAAAAAAAAAAAAAAAAAAAAGTACACTGGTTAGTGAGAAGAATACAAACATCTGACTCTGATAATCATTTCATAAATTGAAGGATTTTACAAAGAATTGGTTTTAGAATAAAGTTACACTGTCAGACCGTTAGATCAATGGACAATGAATGAAATTATTCTTACTTTTAGTTTGTCTTTTGTACCTTCAGAGCGTGCACTTCCCATAATGTCTTCTGGCTTTACAAGGCCTAAGAATCAATGTATGCAAAGAACAAAAAGAAAAATGATTATATTTAGTAGCATTATTTTCACGGGGGGCGACTTGATTCTTTTATGCCCTGATGTGTGTGCCAGGAGTTCGCAAAGAGACCCATAATGAATGGTTTTGATATAAGGGGGGGGGGGGTTGGTGGCAATTTTAGATTTTTTTGATGTCAAACTCACCCAAAATGTAATTAAGGGGGGAAATTCATTAGCCCCCCCCCCCCCCCCCCGCCTTTTTTTCAAAAACCTGGATCCGCCACTGAAATAGGTACCCAAATTGAATGGGTTCCTCAATTTGATACCCATATCGAATGGAAATTCGTCCATTCATTCCATTCACTTCAGACTGAAAAGGAATACATTTCCTTTAATCTTTTGCACACACATCTGGGCATGGGTGAACCAAAGTCACTCCGCCAGGCATATTTTGTGTCAATTGCGCAAAGTAGGACGATTTTACAAATAGCGTTACTGTTCCATATACAAAAGAACAAAAGAACACATTACTATTAAAAAAATAACAATACAGGACATTATGATCACCTATAGTGGTACATTATATTCATATATATAGGTCATTAATATTTCATATTGCGGCCTTTGTGTGAAATACACTTAAAGATACTCGATGCTGTTCACCTAGGTGCCACCTGGTGGATCATCAGAGAACTAAAAATTTATAGTTAAAATGTGCATTTTGGGAGTTTGAAAATCCAAATAAAACAAAAATATCAATAAGATGAACATAAATAATAACTTTCTTTTTATTATTAGTGATTTTAGTTCAAATTTGCATATTCTGAAGTTGGTGCTCACCTCTATTTTGCAACAATTTATGTTGTAACTTCTCTTAGAAACGGTAAATATTGCTATAAATTGAACTAAATATACATTGCTACCTAAAGTAAATAGCTAATGAGTTTGATAAGAATATTGTTGTTAGTTTTTTCACTAGAAAGAAAAATGTGATTTTTCCTATTGAAATCAATGGTAGGGGGTGATTTTCTTCATTATGCAATAATTTTTTTCACAAACGGTGAAACATGGAAATTTTAATTATATGGCCTGCTTTGGACATGACCAATGTTGACAACGAATTTCTAAGAATTATTGTTGTTCATTAAAAATCTAGCCAGACACCCCCAAGTACCTTTAATCAATAGATCAATAGGACACACTTGATATTAATGGTAAGCTTTGAAATAAAACCTACAAATCATAAATCAATTTGATGACTAAATAAGCCTGAAAAAAATTAAGCAGAACATTATCCTGCTGAACCATTTTAAACTGTGACAATGGATGGATAAAGCAATAATAATTACTAGGAATCCACAATGATACATGTATACCATGTGGCGCCATCTGTTATTAAAACCAAGACATACATTGCATTTTCCCTCCACTACCAGCTCACATAAAAACAAGCGAGAACCACTAAAATGATACAGGATATTTAGACAACTTACCCGACTTGAGCACACCCTTGATGATGGCCTGAGCCATCTTTCCGGCCCCTACAAACCCTAACTTCAAACCCTTCAGTTCTGGTGTGTCTGCCATAGCGCCTGTCAGCTTAGATATTGACGTGAATCAGCTGTTGTGGATGTGCTGCCTGCCTCCCTGCCTGTGTGCTGTCTCCGGTTGGATGAGCCTACAGTCTGCAGCTTCGCCCAACTCGATCCGAGGGTTAGTTTTTTGGGGGCGGAGGGCGATCTCGTTGCAGAGTGGATAGCCTTATTGAGCGGGATGGTGCCCACTCTCATAGCACAGTTTTAGATCAATTAAGTGGGCATAAGATACGGAATTAGACAGGGAATATGTTAGGAGATTGGACGGCTATGTGTCTACGGTGGGTACTTAAAGGATTTAATTAATTTAAGCTAGACCTTGTATCAGTACATCTGTTTTGTTGTTGTTATTTTATTTCTTTTATTTCAACTGAAAGTTTGATTAGCTACTGAAGGCTAGATTACATCAAGCACCAGTGTTACAAGTTTAGCATCATATCATTTCTTCTTAAGTCTATTGACTGCTCAAGGTTTTACAAAGAGGAAAAAAGAAGTAAAAACGAGCTAATACAGGGCGGGGGGGGGGGGGGGAGTCCCGTGTCGCGTGTCGAATTTAAAAAACAGCCCTGTCGCATGATCAGACCATGCCATGGTCTGATTATCACCAATGTAATGGCCCTAGACCCCTGAATTCGAAATGGTGACATGGCTGGTTTTGAGGTTTAGTGACATGCGACAAGGGATTTTTGAAAAAATAGTGACATGGGACATGCTTATTTCTTAAATTCGACAGGGTGACATCGTTCTACCAGACTAAGGGAATACAAGTATTGGCTTTGAATGAAAATGACTGATGAGGAATATTCTAATATCAGAAATTAATGGAAAAATTCACAGGGCATCCTCGTTCAGTTCAGTTCCATTAAATGAATTCCATGATTTGTTGTCATGTGTCATAGGTTTTGAAGTAACTTGAATGCCCTACTGATTAGGCCTATATAGAAGGTAATAAAACTGTCGCTGGTTGGGTTCTCATTCAAATAATTATCATACCTGATAGGCTTATATTGTTAGTATAGTCTTCATGTTATTCACACTAGGTGGCATTGCCTGGAAGAGATGTGGATGTATACATGATTTTGGAAAGTGGGATGGTCCTCCTGTTGGGAAAATATTAAAACATGACGCATTCCCATGTTCATGATCTCTTAGTATGTTTGTGTTATCAACCATGCAGAATAGGGATGTGGCCCCCTGTACCCCTCTGGATATCCGCCATATATAGGCCTATGTATACCATATTGTAAATATGTTTGACAGTACAAGTCTATAGCTCATTATCATTATTCAAAATTCTTAAAATGGGTTTTAGCCATTAAAGAAAATTATTTTGTTATCTCAATATCAATCAGAATGTCTTTGTTCAATTTTTATCCTGCAGCCAGTTTCCGTCTACATGATCATATTTATCAGTTTATGTGATTCACACATGGATTATACTAATGGCCAGTTTAATTATGATATATTATCAAACGCGAAAATGAATGACCAAAGCCCCATACCCACTAAACGAAATTCACAGAAGTAAGCCGACTCATGGGCCCTAAAGTTGGCCGATTCTACCAGGATAATCGGCCGATTTTAGCAGATTCAGATTGATAATTTGGATACAATATTGAAATGTACATGTTTGATATGAATTGGGGCTCATGTCGGCTGATTCTTCTGGTAGAATCGGCCAACTGATCGGTGCTAAAGCCGGCCGACTTTGTCAGAATTGCCTATTGGGTATGGGCCTTTACAGATTAAATTAATGAAATTTTGCAACCTCAGAACTTTCCAATCGGTACATTGTTAACGGTGTAAATTAATTCGAGACTTCCCCAATACATTTCTTCCATTATTTAACTGTTTATAACCTTATTCAATTACCCTCTAACGCGCATAATATCCCAGTACTAGCTGGTACAAATCCCCTCATACCAAATCAAAATCAATAATAAAGACGAAAGATATAGACATAATATTTATTACCGCACATTAACGCAATGATCATTGATAATATTTAGCGTCACTTTTTCTCTTGCCAGTTCATCACAGTGTTGGAACGCCATTCAAATGCCTCAATTCATACATTGTAAATCCATCCAACTGGCCAATTGATTTTTCCTTTTTTAATTTTCAAGAGATATTGGGGCAGAGGTAAGTCCAATTTGTCCTTCATCTGTCTGCCTCCTGTCTCATTTACATATCACATTATCCTGGTGTGCCCTCCATCCTGGGAGCTTTTTTGATCAGTTTTTCCTCTGCCGACCTTTTCCCTGTCTGGTCAGCGTAATGATAAACATCGCACGTTATACAAACGAAAATATTACTTTCAACTCCAACATTGGAGCCAATACTGGACTACATAAGAGATCTCGAATATTGAATATTTGATAAAGATATTCAGAGTCGTGAAAAAAATCATCATTATTTAAGATGTTGGTGAAAAGTGTCAAGCTAAGCAACATTCTAACACGTTGAATTAATGTGTTAAAATAACTTATAAATATTGCATGTTGTTCCTAGCAAATTAATCCTACTTTAAATTTAAAGTTTGCAGTACACGCCTTGCAATTGACTCTATAATTTTTATTGATTTTACAGTAAATCCGTTACAACAACCTATATTATGCACTTAGAACTCTAAACCTACTAATGCTTTTTACAGAATGAATTTGCTGTTGAAATAGCTTGACCTTTATGCACTCGTACAGTTATTAGCGGAATGTTAAAAACAAGCATATCACAAATTCCATATAGAAATATAATTCTTCGCTACAGAGTCATATCAAAGACTAGGTGCTACCAAAATAGTTAGCAGCATGCAAGGCAGTGTTAATAATTAATATTCTGAATAACACTACTCAGTAGATTTTCTTCCGAAATCCTCAATTCCTTTAGTGGAACAAACTTAGAAGTTCTCCCTGAAAAGACAAAAAGTAAGAATGATTAGGAGCAGTAATAACAATTGTGATGAAATTAACATCGTTTGCCAACGGATTTAGGAAGGGGCGCAGGGAGTGTGCGTCCCCTTTTTGGAGGGAGGGCAAATTTAACCTTTTTGATGTAAAACAGGACCCTTTTTAATATAGCTTCCCTTCAAAAAGTTTCTGGGTCCAAAGACAAAAAAGTACAAAAATCCCCTAATTGCTTATAATCTAACGGATTAAACGATATGATAATAATGTCCATGTAAATTGACCTATTGACCAGTACATAATATGTGAACATTGATAGCAATAGATTTGTGATCCGTCCAATGATTACAGATCCGTACCGATATATTATCCATCAAGCCTAAAGGTTGTGGTTATGTCCGGACTAATCCTCCATAACCCATCTTTCATGTGATAACGGCTAATCTAGAATTCCCGATATCTCACATTACTATTATGTACTTGTATAACATGCATGAATCTGTAGAGGTGTACCAATATTATTTTTCGATATCTAAAAAAAATACCCATTTCGTAATTTACACATAGAGAAACTAAAATTTTCTTAAGGCTTAATTCCCAATCCCTCCTCTATACATTACCTCTTAATGAGCTTAGGATGTAAGGAAAATCGTAAGCTAATCTTAAGAAAGCAGGAATCAATTACATTAATTGATAGACTCTTTTTTACAAAATGACAAGAAATATAAAGGGAGAAACTGTGCTTGAATGATGCGAACGATTTTATAATTTTACCATATTCTGATATCTTTGTTTTATTTTTCCTATTTCAGAATTTATGGGTATAGAGTACTTTCCTCTTGTCCCAGGTTCTCTGAGAATTGAAAGTGTGAAGCTTAGCTGCCACGTCGGTTTCTCAGAACCATCCCATATTCTGATATATTTGGTTGTTAAAAGATCTTAATTAAATGTTCTTTGTTTCAGAAAGTGCTTAGATGATTCTTTGAACGAAGTGGACTTTTAGTACTTAATCGCCAATGAAACAACTATCCTGACATTTAATTCCGATTGTGTTTGCAGCAATAGTAGGCAGGCCTAATTTGAATGAACATACTAAGCTCAAAGGGAAATCCAAATTTAAGCTGTGTTAGAATCAAACTACTTTAAGCTTATATTACAAAGGGAGTTCTGTATTGTTAATCTCCCTAAGGATGTAAGGAAACCCTTTTCATCCCGTCGAGATACAATAGGCCTATTCATAATGTTAAAAATGATAGGTTCAGTCTTACCACCAACATGCTTGAAATACTGTCAGATCCTTTTTCACCAGAAGCTTCCTCATCCTCATCCTGCTTCTCGTTTTCATCTTCCTTATCCTTTGCCTCTTCTGTTCTGTCCTCATCTTTCTCTTCTTTCTCTTCTTCTGCTTCTTCGTTATCCTCCTCTATTTGATCCTTCTCATCCTCTTTCGCTTCCTTCTCTGCTTCAGCCTCACCTTCTACGGCTTCTTGTTTAACCTCATTTGCCTCTTCCATTTCTTTTTTGTTCTTTTCTTCCTTCTCCTCTATCTCCTCCTTCTCTTCCTCCCTTTCTTCTTCTGCTTCTTCCTCATTTTCCTCATTCTCTTCTATATTGTCAGCCTCCTTCTCCTTCATTTCCTCATCAGCGTCCTCTTTTTCATCATTCAATTCTTCGTCTTCATCATATTTCTTATCATCTTCCTTCTCCAAATGTTCTTCCTCATCTTCTTTCTCATCATCCTCATCTTCCATGTCTTCCTCCTCATCATCCTCATCCTCTTCTTCTTCAACCTCTTCCTTCTCCTCTTCCTCTTTCATTTCCTCCTCCAATTTCATATCTTTCTTTACTTTCACATCCTTAACTTTCTGTTTTTCCATATCAGTCCTTCTTAGCATGTCTGCTTTAAAATCAACATCTATTTCTTCCCCAGAAGAAAAGTTTTCTTTTGGCGTCACATCTTCAGACTCCGATGACGCTGACTCCGATGACGCTGACGCTGACTCCGATGACGCTGACTCCGATGACGCTGACTCCGATGACGATGACTCAGATGACGCTGACTCAACACTGACGTCATCACCGGAACAGGCTGCGCGCGCAGGGACGTCACAAAAACCGGAAGCCTGAGACCAGACGAGGCCTCCAGGGCAGTAGAGAGTGTGAGATTTGCCATCTACACAGAGAAGGAATGACGAACAGTCCCCTTTAAGAGCAAAATGTCCGTTGTCCATGTCCTTACATTGATCTACGGAGTAACTGGAATCCTTCACAGCAGCCGGGGCAGAGGTGACCACAGCAAGAACTGTAAAATAGATGGAATAGAAGAATTTAGGTCTATCATAGACATTTTTTTAGGTCAGTCTGTTCTTCCAGACATTACAATAATATTATAGTTCATGTGAATACATACATTAATCAGTATTTTCATTTAGTATGGATATTTACAATGAAGTCATGATTAGATGCTTGGAGCTGCAAGCCTTACCATAGTGAAAATCTCCCCCAAAAAATATATAGGCCTGACAGTTATCGCAATATTACTTAATAAAAGATGTAAACCGTTTTAATTTCATTTAGGTTTCGTTGATTAACAGGAAGCCCTCCATCGTAAAATGCTATGTTTATTTACTCCAATTTATATTTATTACAAATGTGGAGTAAAACAGAAATAAGATATCAAAAGAAATATAGGGCCTATAAAAGCCGTGCTGGATTCCCCTAGATCGCCTTGAGGCAGCCCCTGGAAGGGGCGAGCAATGCTTCCAAGCTCATGTTTAGAAGGTTTTAGTTCCATCTATTGACCACCTTCATTTGTAGTCCGTTCTCCGGACTTGTAAGGGGTTGTTTCACACTGGTCATAACTTAAAGATCGTATTTTTAGTTAAAGAATTTTGCCTTTTTCATGATTGAGTTTCTCACTTATGATCTTATGTTCCTGTTGTTAACTATACATTATGTAGACTTAAGATTATTGACTGTTATAAAAATCTTATCTTAACCATAGAGGTACATAAGACTATGTTTTGCCTTTGGAGATGTGAGAAACGCATTTATGATTGCCCTAGGGTGAAATGCGCCCTTGTTTCTGTATGGGGCCCTCCATTAGGTACATATACACATCTTCAAAAAGAAATCACCCCTCCCTCCTCCCTTGAGCTAAAGTACGCATTAGATTTGTAGAGGGACGTACGCATATTTTCAGAAATCTCAGACACCCCCCCCCCCCACCCCGCTCGATGTGTACAAGTATACTTAATGGAAGGTCCCTATGTTAGATATTGATTAAGGGTCCTGCCATCCTACTCCCCGAACCCCCTTACAATTACATTTTCCTCAAAGTAATTATAAATAAACCTAATAAAGATCATATTTTCTAAACTCACCTGCCAGAAATACCGCAACAACTCCAGAAGCCTTCATATTGTTAATGTAATAATCCAAAACGTTTTGCAAGGTAATTCTTTCCCTCCGCCTGTGCGCTAATGCTGTGAGGACTCTTTAGTGTTCCAGTTGTGGGATCCAAACTGCTATCATAAGCCCAGAGGTGGGGTGGGGGAGGGGATGGATGGATGGAGGGCAGATTATCCCATGACCAGTGCGCATGCGTCAATGTCCTCTTTTTGTTGCACCACGCCACCCCTCCTCCAGACTGTAGTTACGGCCAAGTCCGCTAGGTGCTCAAACTAATATGTAAGAGGTAAGTAGGTCATGAAAGGACTACATCCTCCTCCAGGGTCCCTGCCAATGACCACACACTACCACATGGTGGAAGCTCCTGTGACACCTACTGTGGATAGCTCTAAGTCCTATTGCTGATTACATTATTGTCATTTAGGACTTAGTGTCAAATGGGGACTTATTATCCCCAATACCTTATAGGTTATCTATATTCCCTAGCAGCTGGCCCAGCAAAGGCCAACGGGTATATGTGATAACAGGCAGCAGTTCCTTTTGATGTTAATTAGGGTGTTATACTTTATCTACAACTATCTGCATATGCATATTAAACTACGTTCTTTGAACAGCTGTTGCAGTCGCATTCCATAAGCCGAGAGATAGGTACATCCTACTGCGCACCATCCACCAACTTAACTATGAAAATAAGATCCAACATTATTTCCATGAGAATCCAATAATGGTACTTCCAGTGAGAAACGTTCTTTTTAAAAAAGAACAGATATATTCCAGGAACTCCAAAACAAATGTTCTCTGTCCATTGAGAACGATCAATGTCTCCTAGCTTGAATTGACTACTCATGTCCTACCTCAATGTTTTATATAACTAATTCAGCCAGCAAAACGGAGCATTTTTTCATTCATATTTAATATATTCAGGGATATAATATCAGCCTGAGTACCCCTCTTCTTCTCTCCAAAGATGAAAACAAAAACGTTCTCCTCCACCGTAGGCAAGGGCTTTTTTCCAACTCTTCTTTCTTTTAGAAATGTGGTGATATAGTTAGTTAGGGATATGACAATAAATCATATTGCTGCAGGTATTATTTTTTACATCTCGTTTGACCTCCATCAGTATCTCAATATGAGAAAAGCACATGTTTATTCGGAGATTCAGAGTATAGGCCTATCTATGACCGAATTAAAAAAAAACTTTTAATACTGATCAGTAAACAGCTGGTAATACAATAAAGGAGTATGTTATGTGGTATTCCTTTTCTCGATATCTTATTAAACTATACATACAGGGTTGTATTTGATATATAGGAACTCCGTCGATGAATACACCAGTTCTGCAGTCAATTGGACATAATCTCTCTCGGTTAACTATAAGTGCGTCGGACTTCGCTAGCCAAAACAAGCAGGAAAGGATCCAAATGCGTATAAAGTGAACAATGAAGTAAATTTTATACATACAGAAACTGTTTTTCACTTAGGAGAGTTCCCTCGCTACAAATATGTTTATTTACGTTCGATGAGAAGCTAAGTACTGAGAACATATTTTACATGTAGAGGTATTGCCCCAGACTTATAAGACAATATCAAAACTGCAAGACTAGTAAAGATTCCTATAATTTTGTATGACATTAACAACCTCCTGAAGGTTTTAAGATGCTGAGTCTTCGTCTGAAAGACTTTTATAATTCTGCAATTCTGGTAGTCATGGTTCGTGACGACATTCTGGCTTTATCTGGAGTATTTTATTGAAAGAATATCAATAAATGTCATTATGTGACGAAACTACAATTCATTTTATTCAAACTTAGGCCTGATGATGAGT
The DNA here is from genome assembly GCA_936440205.1 of Lepidonotus clava. Taxonomy (NCBI): domain Eukaryota; kingdom Metazoa; phylum Annelida; class Polychaeta; order Phyllodocida; family Polynoidae; genus Lepidonotus; species Lepidonotus clava. The sequence continues at coordinate 18,123,506 of OW387138.1, forward strand.
ATATCACAATTATTATTGGCCTTTTTAGATTGGTATAATAATATGTAAAGTAGCACTTTCAAATGATAGGCCTATTATATTGAATTATTATCATTTTTGTGAGACATAATCGTGGACATCATGTGTCAGTGTCCATGGGTAGAGTGCACTGTCCTGCAGCATTTTGTCATACCCCTCATGCCTTAGTTCATGACGGTGGTGAAGTAGTTCAGTCTGTGGTCACACGCAAAGATGAGTCACGACAATATTAAGCCATTGCCACACTATGCGACAAAATGGCAACTAGTCTTTTTTCATGCATTGTTATATACCTAGAGACACATCATGGTCACAATTATCCTGCGTGTAATATGAATTAAGTCAAATAGTTGATAATAATTAACATATGTTACAGAAAGAGCTGTATTAAATAAATTTTGTTAAACCGATTTGCGAAATCGGTGCAGAATCGGCGAGTATATTAACCGCAGAGTGGATCGTCCTTGTTCACAGCATTCATGACAATCGAAATCATGTTCCAGGAATACAACATACGGGTATTTATTCTCTGAAAAATGGCCAAAAATTAAACCTAACATCTATATCTGGGTCAAAAGGATTTTTTAAAGATAACAAGTAATAAACTGTACGTTCTTGATTCAAATCTTTTAAACTCATTTTATTACAATTGATGCTTGTTCCTAAGACATAACAATTGAGGTTTATCTCTATACTTTATCATAATTAATAGTTTCATCGCTGTAGCATAATCATTTCCTCTGAAATACTCGAAACGTATGTGAATGATATTTGAATAGCCAGCAGTAGATTAATTACTCAAAACTTTCTATTACCCTCCAAATAGTATCTTTATAATTGATAGCATTACAACCCTTTCATAACTGATCAGAGGTACCGCTACATCATAATCTTTGCTTCAATTTAATCAATTTTCTGTCGGTGTTCTCTGTCAATAAATTGCAAAAGAATAAATGAATAAAACTCAAATGTCTATCCTAATGTTCATGGCACGTGACTATAGGTGATTGGGTGCCATGCAATGCGGGTGTAAGTTTGTGGTTGGGGAATAACCAGTGCTATTAACCCCTCTGTCTGGGCAAAGGGCGATCATTATCACTCCATTAGACCTACTGCCAGCCAAGTCACACATTTTACTCAAGATTTACATGCTATTTGGGCCCTACATGTACGTTGGCACCGTAAATATCAGTTAAAACGAATCGCTCCTGGGGAGGATGAAGTAATTCCTTCTTTGTATATCTATGGATGGAGGAATTATTTAATTTCTTCATAAGACAATCCTAATATAAATTATTATAGATTGAATAAAATATACCTACTGTACCCTGTGTCACCGTTGGCCCTCACAGTTGGCTGGGTGATAAGAAATTTCGGATAGCTCCGGAGGTTAAGGGTCCTTTTTTCCAATTAGATTTCTCAAGACATTTGAGGGAAATCTGTATAAATTTCTAATAATAGCGTTAAACTTCATCTCCTACTGAAACTACATGAGAAAGTTTAATTATTGCATGAATGCCTATTGTTATAAATTATGTCTGTGCCATTAACTGGCCTGTAGAGGAAGATACATTATTGTATAGGTTACGCTCAGAAACATTGGCTATAGCGTAACAAGCGGACAGAGGGTGAGTGAATGTAAAATATTACATAACATCTGAGACACGAGTTCCGACCTCGTCCATCAAGATCCGCCCTGCGTCCATAGATAAGGCAGAGAGGTGATAAGTATCATGAAAATTGATACATTCAAACAAAACTTTGTAACGGGTCAATGACCGATGTGCCATCCCCCCCCCCCCCCCCCCCCCTCAAGTGTGGAACAGAAATACAGTAACAATTAATATGTGGAGCTAATGTATTACACATGAGCTTGAGGGGCGGATCTGGAATATTTCAAAGGGAGGCGGAAGCTTAAGTCTTGATAATCAAAGTCCAAGTGCTCCCTCCAGAGATATAAATTTCACATGAAACAAATAAATATTTAGCCAAAACTGGATCCATACGGCCGCTCCCCGCATTTAGAATTGATCCCGAGTAATGTTACAATGTAAAAATGTTCATCTATAGGTACTAAAAAAAGTGGTTGTCTACATGAAACTGAAAGGTTGTTTTGTTTGAAAGGTGGATGTTTTATTGGTAGCATAGCGGTAAAATCTACGTTAGAATTTGAGTAGGTATACCTGTTGTCCATATATCATGTGTGTGCCCGTGATAATGTGTCTGTGTCTGTGCGTGTGTGTCTGTGTTTTGTGTGTGCTCGTCTGCATGTGTGTACATGTGTTTGTGTGTCTTTGATTGGCCTGTGTGTCTATGTCTGTTTGTCTGTGTCTGTGCCTGTGCCTGTGAGCCCACGTATGTGTATGTGTCTCTGTGTGTAACTCTGTGTGTGTCTCTATATTCCTATGTGTATATCTGTTTGTTTCTGTGTGCCTGTGTCTCTGTGAGTCTCTCTATGTCTGTGTTTATGTGTATGTATGTGTCTATACATGTACACGTCTATTTGTATGTGTGTATGTTTTATAGCCGAATCATTATTTTTCTTTCGGAAGTGAAAGAGGAAGATAACGCTATTGAAATTATATATAAGATCAAAGTGAAACAAGCAGGCATGTGCGAAGAATATACCTCACCTTATAATCACACATGAGATACCATCCTGCCCACAGAAGCTGTAATCGGTGTAACCTATCTATCTAGTTATCTCCTCTTATCTACCTACGTGTACTTTCACCACCCAGACCTACATCTTAAGGTCGCCTGCGGGTCTCAAACTACTAGTACTAAGGTATTTCTGTGATTAAAGGTAAGTCTAATACGTTGTTGACAAAAGTAAGGTATATGATTAGTTCGAGGAAATGTCTTAGGTTTAGGTGAGTCGGAAACGGTTCAGGCGGGAATGTATACATGCATGTTCTGATAGATATTTAACTGATCTGTTGTAAACATAGTCCATGGGTAGTGTTTGATAACACCATGTAAGCATGTGTACAGCTGAATTACTATGTGGGGTCCAGACCACTTAACAATACTTGGACCGAACTGCCTTTAAAAAAAAAGTTTTCATGATCACTTAGACAAACAATATTTAGCCTATCATTTCAGATATACATACAACGTGTAACCACTTATCATGATATTCCATGTTCAAGTACTCAATACTAAACCAATGCAATGTTACTAATTTCTATGAGCAGTTAGATGATTTTTTCCATGTTTATTCTGTCCTCTAATGTTTGATCAATTTGATAATTATCTGTACGATCATATCTAAATATATCTATGAATGTACAATTCGCCAACGTTTACAGGTTGCTTGCAGTGGCGGATCCAGGTATTTGAAAAGGGGGGGGGGGGGCGCTATTGAAAAATTTTTCTTCTAAATTACCTTTTGGACGAGTTTTACATTACAAAATGTAAAATTGGTCCAAAAAAGGGGGAGGGGCGCGCCCCCGCGTCCCCCTCTAAATCCGCCACTGGCTTGTTATGTTCCCCTTACGAATACCTAAGTTGAGGGGGCGGAACGGAATGCGAATGCATAGTTTCACTTTAGCTTACCATAATAAAAACATAGAAGTTAAAGAGGCAGCTAGCAGATAAAAACACAGGGCAGCTTTTGTCATATCGGTCTACTAGCCAAGAAAGGACCTAAAAATTAAAAAATTAAAAAGAGTCATATAGGAAAAAATAACGAGTAATTGCCATTTTATAACACATTTCTTTGAATAGCTAATCTATTTCGAGAGTTCACAAATATAATTATTTTCCTAGCAATAACTTTGCCTTATTGTACATTTAAGTACTCATGCTTTTAGAACCATATTCCTTTGACACTTCATAAAATAAGGTCAAAATCACAAACCGGTCCTTTCTTAGCCAGCAGACCTATATCGGTCTTCTCTCTATCAATAATCCATACAAAATTATTCTTGACAGAAAAGAATCTGTAATCATAACATGTGAATAAGATAAAAGTTTTAATTTTCCACGAGTCCCTCCTTCCATAACCCCGTGCTCCAATACTTTGTGTATACCACTTAAGCAGATCCCGAATTATATAATAAACTCCTCCAGTGCCAAAATGACCCATGTCATAGGTTAGTTTTACACTCTCTTTATGTATAAGCATCATATTATATCGGCCAGACATGTTGATGGTAAGGTAAAATTATATATAGGCCTATAGCTCTATATGTTTTTAGATAGCAGAGTCAACTATAATATGTGTGTAGTTTCGGTTATAAATATGCCAGTCGGGACGCTAGATAGAAACTATAATGTACGTAGAAGCCAGAATATAAACTCCTGTTATGTATAAAATTCAGACATTATATTGGGCAATATAACAACGAATTATATGAAACATTGTATTTGAGGTTCCTAATGAAACGGTTATGATCATATTTTGACCCCTCTGCTTTGTGGTAATCTGATAAGCATAGATACGGTTTTCGATGGATGGGACTCCAGGAGTACACTTACCTTCCCTCTATAGATAATATCGGCTTGTCAATTTGGATTTGGATTTTACTTTTTTATTTGATGCACACTGAGAAATATTAATAGAGTCAGAGATAATCATTATGGGATCCCTTTTTGAGAAGCAGGGTGCCTTTCGACATTCCCAGCATATAGACGTCTGATGCCTGGAGACATCGCCATGCTAAAAAAAAAACAAATACATTGAAGCATCATTTACATAAACATTATGATTGGGAATGAACATTAAATTTTACTATTTTAAAAACCAACAACCATCCATATTACGGTATATCTAGTGAACATAAATAGCATAGTAAACCATTAATTATCATTTATAGCTTTGATTCGCACTAGATGAACACATTGTGCCATGAATGGCATCTTTTGAGACTGTTTATCTTAGTCGAGTAGAAGTGTTCGTTCCTGAATTAAATGTTGTTGTCATCTGAAAAGGGAAATAAGACCTCTTTAGATTTTTGACTTTGTATATGGGGCTATTGAGGTTCATTAAAGGCTTAGGACTTGTCACCTTTCCAATACCTTTGCAAGATCTTTGATGAATTTTTAAAGGTCACCTGAACATTTTTTGGAAAGGTATTGTAAAGGTGACCTTTCCATTACCTTTAGCACACCTCAATGGTCCCATTTACAGAAACTTAAAGGTCTTAAAGGTATTTTTTCGTGCAGTATCCATTATATATTTCTAATATCGTGATTTATTTATTTAAAAAAACTCATACATTTTAACACTGTACTGTTTCCGTCCCAAGGCCAGCAGGATGTGGCTGGGGATCTGTGCCCGTGTGGTGGTCTCCATATTCCTGGGTGGTGCGGTGGGACTGACCCTCCAACAACTGGGGTTCGACGACGAGATCACATTAAACCCAGGTACGTCAGGATAAAGGATCATAATAATTTTTCGATTATCATTTTGAAGGTACGATATACGATACCCAAAAATCTTTATCGCCATGTTGACAAGTTGACAAGTTTTTTTGTTTTTTTTTTATCAAACTTTATTCATATGGACTTACCTTTGACTCACACGCTTTCACATTTCTTTTTTAGGTTGCAATATCGTCAAATATTGTCGTGATATCATCGTGAAGCTTTGGCGATAATTTTTGCAGTATCATGAACATTTTATTGACGGGCTTTGGCTCGCAGTAATACTCGCAAAATGATTTTGGTTGGCATTCCAGAAAAATAGCTGAGATACCATTGACTTGAAATCGAGATAGACCAACATTACCGACCTGAGATAGCACTTATACATCTTCAGAAACGTAGTCATAATGTTATTGTTTAATTACCCACTATAATCTTCAAATTTAATATTGATTAACGTCGTAGTGGCAGATGTATAGGCTATAATTATTACCACCTCTGTAAGTAGTTAATATAGTCAAAGTGATAGTGCCCGCTGGGTGTTTTTTGTCAAACTCCGATTTTTCTTATTGTAAATCTTGCAACCCCAGAGGGGGCGCCGGGACCCTTTTTAATATGTGCGCCCCCACCCCTTTCCAACGTTTCTCGATCCGCCACTGAAGTTATCAGGTTATTTAACGTTTAACAATATCTAACATTTGTCCCTATAACTGACCATCGTTCTGGTTTTTCCCTCCAGGGGACGTTGCAGGGCTGAGAGTTCTCATCACAGGGGCATCCTCAGGTATTGGGGAGCAGCTGGCCTACCTCTACAGTCAGCATGGAGCACAGGTTTATATCACCGCCCGACAGGAGGACCAGCTGAAAAGGGTGCGTAAGGGGGGGGATAGTGCATGTAGATGTTAGGTGTTAGAGACTTATAAAGGCAGGTTTATAAGGTATTGGGGAGCAGCTGGCTTACCTCTACAGCCAGCATGGAGCACAGGTTTATATCACTGCCCCACAGGAGGACCAGCTGAAACGGGTAGGTCAAGGGAGAAGTGTAGCGGTTAGGGGTTAGAGACTTATAAAGGCAGGTTTATAAGGTATTGGGAGCAGCTGGCTGACCTCTACAGCCAGCATGGAGCACGGGTTTATATCAGCGCCCCACAGAAGGACCAGCTGAAACGGGTAGGTCAAGGGAGAAGTGTAGCGGTTAGGGGTTAGAGACTTATAAAGGCAGGTTTATAAGGTATTGGGAGCAGCTGGCTGACCTCTACAGCCAGCATGGAGCACGGGTTTATATCAGCGCCCCACAGAAGGACCAGCTGAAACGGGTAGGTCAAGGGGGAAGTGTAGGGGTTAGGGGTTAGAGACTTATAAAGGCAGGTTTATAAGGTATTGGGAGCAGCTGGCTGACCTCTACAGCCAGCATGGAGCACGGGTTTATATTACCGCCCCACAGGAGGACCAGCTGAAACGGGTAGGTCAAGGGGGATAGGGTAGGGGTTAGAGGTCATAGACTTATAAAGGCAGGTTTATAAGGTATTAGGAGCAGCTGGCTTACCTCTACAGCCAGCATGGAGCATGGGTTTATATCACCGCCCGACAGGAGGACCAGCTGAAACGGGTAGGTCAAGGGGGATAGTGTAGGGGTTAGAGGTCATAGACTTATAAAGGCAGGTTTATAAGGTATTGGGAGCAGCTGGCTTACCTCTACAGCCAGCATGGAGCACGGGTTTATATCACCGCCCGACAGGAGGACCAGCTGAAACGGGTAGGTCAAGAGGGATGGTGTAGGGGTTAGGGGTCAGAGACTTATATAGGCAGGTTTATAAAGTATTGGGGAGCAGCTGGCTTACCTCTACAGCCAGCATGGAGCACGGGTTTATATCACCGCCCGACAGGAGGACCAGCTGAAAAGGGCAGGTCAAGGGAGGGAGTGGAGGGGTTAGGGGTTAGAGACTTATAAAGGCAGGTTTATAAGGTATTGGGGAGCAGCTGGCCTACATATACAGGCAGCATGGAGCAAGGGTTTATATCACCGCCCGCCAGGAGGACCAGCTAAAAAGGGTAGGTCAAGGGGGATAGTGTAGGAGGTTAGGGGTTAGGAACTCATAAAGAAAGGTTTTTAAGGTATTGGGGAGCAGCTGGCTTACCTCTACAGCCAGCATGGAGCACAAGTTTATATCACCGCCCGACAGGAGGACCAGCTGAAAAGGGTAGGTCAAGGGGGAGAGTGTAGGGGTTAGGGGTTAGAGACTTATAAAGGCAGGTTTATAAGGTATTGGGGAGCAGCTGGCTTACCTCTACAGCCAGCATGGAGCACGGGTTTATATCACCGCCCAACAGGAGGACCAGCCGGAAAGGGTAGGTCAAGGGGGAGAGTGTAGGGGTTAGGGGTTAGAGACTTATAAAGGCAGGTTTATAAGGTATTGGGGAGCAGCTGGCTGACCTCTATAGCCAGCATGGAGCACGGGTTTATATCACCGCCCCACAGGAGGACCAGCTGAAAAGGGTAGGTCAAGGGGGAGAGAGTATAGGTTATAAGACAGTATCCAGGGGTGGATCACGAAATTTTGGGAAGTGGGAGCGTCTATATTTAAAAAGGTCCCTTCAAGTTTACATCTGAAAAAAATAAAATTTGGATAAAAAAAAGTGGGGGGAGGGCACACCACATGCCCTCCCCCCCCCCAGATCTGTCCCTGGTATCATCATGTATCGGAGAGCCGCTGGCGTACCTCTACAGTCCCTGTATAGACCTTTTTCATTAGGGTGTGGCGCCCCCTGGTGAAGTAAATGGAACCAATGGTTTAGGTCATTTCCCATAGTTAACCTATATGAAGTGAAGCATATAGGTTAACTATGGGAAATGACCTAAACCATTGGTTCCATTTACTTCACCAGGTTTGGGACAAGCTTGAAACTTACAATGTTACCATATTCCATAGCGTTGCTAAATATTGCAATGCAGGTGTATTGTAATTTGACAACGTTGTTGATTCTAAGACTATGACTTAAATATAGGCTTACTTATCTATCTAATAACAATCTAAATACTTTTTGCCGAATTTTAAAAACTGTATGCGAATAATAAGCAGTAGAATGGCAATGATATTCTATAATTAGACAAACTTTTACCATATGGTTAATTTGGAATTAATGTTTGTTTACATTTTGCTTTTGACCAACAAGAATTCAGCATTTGTACCAAGCGATGTAAACAAACAAACAAAAACATGGCGTTCATTTTTGCAGATTCAGCACATATTTTGTTACATTTTACAGCAATTATTGCTGTCTCATTGTTTACAGTGTAGTGATAACAGGTAGATAAAGTGTAATTGACGTTTACTTAAATTTAGAAAATGATTTTTACTTAGAAAAGCACCAAAACTGCACATCAGGAAAGTATTATGAAAAATACTGCAACGTTGCAAGAATCACGTCATGTCCCTAACCTGTTCACCAGGGGGTGCAACAATCTCAATGAAAAAGGTCTATATGGGGCAGGAGGACCAGCAGAAAAGGGGTAGGTGAAGGGGATATTGTAGGGGTAGGTCAAGGGGATAGTGTAGGGGTAGGTCAAGGGGATAGTGTAGGGGTAGGTCAAGGGGATAGTGTAGAGGTTAGGGATTGAAGACTTTTAATGAGGATGCCATCAGGTATTGGGGAGTAGTTGGCTTACCTTTACAGCCACAATGGAACATTGTTGTATAGTACTGACAGACAGAAGGACCAGCTGAAAAGGGTAGATCTAGGAGGATATAGTAGGGGTTAGGGATCGGGGACTTAATGAGGATGTCATCAGATATACAAATATATATGAACAAATGATCTTACCCTTTTTGGATTATGCTGGATTTTTCTGCATGCATGTAATATACCAGATAGGACTGAGTGACAATAAACACTCCAAAATGATGCTTTGAGAACTTGTTATGGCATTAAAAGACGTGACAAGGTTAGTATAGAAAAGCTTCATAAAGATTCATTATTATTGCAGATATTCTATCTTATGTATTCTCATAAGTTAGAAAGGTTACTGATAGGGAAACAAAGTCTAGTAATAAGTTCATAATTAAGACTGAAAGAAAAAAATGGTAGGAAATATGAAAATAAGCCATCTTTTAAAGGTACACAATTAGGGGATGAGTTACACCCTTATAATCAAATGTGTCCAACACTATCCAACTTTGTAAGAATAATTGAATCTCGCGATAGGAACGTCCTATTTCTGCAATCATGAAACTTTTATTTAAAACTTTTCAGAATTCTAGTGAAATACTTTTTTATAGTCTACAGCCATAGTGAAATCCTTATTGGTCACTATGAGTATTGAATACTATTCTCTATTTACTTTGTGTCCGTTTGATCCTGCATGAAATTATTCAGCAGTTAATTTTTTCCCCAGGTCGCCGAGGGATGTCGCCAGAAGGGGTCGCCCCAAGCCGGCTACGTGGTGGGCGACTTCACACGGATGTTGGATGCCGCCAGAGTGGTACATGTAAGTACGTTGGTTTGCCCCTTTTGATTTGTGGCGATGGTCTCAAATTGAACTTTTTATTACAAAGAGAAAATGTAATGTTGTTTTTATTGCCTATATATCCGGATATAATAAAGAAGACCTGCCACATCAATTACAAATGTTTTGAATACTGGAATAATTCAAATTAATGTATAGATTATATCTCATTGGATCATAATGTACCACTATTATCATTTAGAATATTGCTCTTATAATGCATATAATAATGCTGTTGCAATGCTATGTTCAATTGCACATTTGTGAGGGTAACCTATTTCCCACCAGATGGCTCAAAAGTCCATGGGGGGGGGGGGGCCTGGACCAGGTGGTGTTAGGCCACGCTTAATTCCCTCCCATTGGTCAGTGGATGGGCGGGGGGAGTGACCTATAAGGCCGACATTACCCTCCCCCCTAGCACTGAACAAGTCTTCATTATGAGACTCAATAGTGTGCATCATACAGCCATCCTTAGTTGCTATGCATGCCCACAATGCCAGGAAACTCCCAGGCACCAGCACATCCACTATTTGGTCACCTGTCCTCAAACAGTCCAATTGCAAGATAGACTTCTCTTGAGACATCTCCCAGAGGAAGTGATAGCACAATCACCCTACAAGGTAGCCATTGCTATCCTCAATGACCAGGCCACTAGAGAATACAGAGACCACTTCATTGAAGAGCCTCCCCGTTCTTAAACTCCCTTAAAAATCACCTACCCACATAAGAGACTACCCTTACCCCAACTCTAAATTGAGAAGCCAAAAACTTCAGGAACCTCGGTATTTTCCCTCTTGGCCACTGTCAAGTCCCCCCTTGTGTCCCTCAAGCCTATTTTGGGGGCACAATAAGAAACCCTAGTCCCCAGGCTAGGGGATACTCTTCTCTACCGTTCTGTCAGGAGCTAGATAAAAGCACCAGTGCTCCAGGAGAGCCATGCGCTCTTCAAACCAAAGAAAAATGTTAGCATTAAGTCTTACATCCACCCTGCTCACATATAGAAAAATACCCCTCCTCTTTCAGAGTCCTTCACAACGATGTTCTAACTCTGTGGTAATATCCCATTACTCACTTGTTATAATACTGTTTATCCCACCATATGGCTCAAGAGTCCATGGGGGGCCTGGACCAGGTGGTGTTAGGCCACGCCTACTTCCCTCCCATTGGTCAGTGGGTGGGCAGGGGATGTGACCTGTAAGACGTCCAGCGAGGGTTTGATGTTAACATTAAGTCCTACATCGACCCTGCTCAAATAGCCAACAACAGGGTTATCAAAGGCTCCTAGAGGGCCACCGGCTGTTGTGTGTCTTTCCCTGCCTATGGGATGAGGCACATTAACGAACGCCTGCCTCGGTAAATGTGTAGGGGTATGGTCTCTATCTTCTCATAGATTCGTTCATTCCATAGATATGATCATCAAGGACAGAATTGTCAAATCTTGTGCTATGATCCTAGATGTTGCTATGGCATAAAACCCCAACAACCAACCAACCAACCTTGAAAGTCCGTCACAACGATAACTATGTTCTAACTATGTGGTAATATTACTCACTTATAATACTACTTTTTATTTCACCAGATGGCACAGAAGTCCATGGGGGGCCTGGACCAGGTGGTGTTAGGCCACGCCTACTTCCCTCCCATTGGTCAGTGGGTGGGCAGGGGGAGTGACCTATCGGATGTCCAGCATGTGTTTGATGTGAATGTCAAGTCCTACATCCACTTGGCCACTCATGCCCTGCCCTACCTGAAGGCGTCTAACGGCAGTTTAGGCATCATCAGCTCGGTAGCAGGTACGTGGTGCCCTTTTGGAGATATACATAGTACGGACACAGGGGGCACAAAGCAATTTCTATTGCCCTGGTTTGCACATACCATTGAGGACTTTAGCCTAAAACATAAGTGTATGCAAACTTGGGCAATAACAATTAGCCCATCCCACATTGGGTATATCCCAGGGTTGGACAAGGATGGACAAAATTACCAAACAAGCCATCCTTGTCTCCTAGTGTTGTGGTTACTGAATAACCAAGAATTATATATTTCTATATCCCCAAGTGGTGATAAAATATTATGACTTCTAACATTTTACCAATCAACAGATTTACAGGTTTGCAAGCCCATCAGAATGCTGTATTTCTGGGCAAAATAGGGTTGGACATTGTAGGTTGGACTGACAGGCTTTACCATTGGTTCCTATGGGAAAAAGGCCAATATATAAAACTGCACTTTACAAATGTTAGGAGCAATTCCTCAACCACATTGCTGTGGTTAATTTCATAGCATGAAACATTTTTCATGGGATAAGCGTGGAAGCAATTTTGAAAATATTTCATGGTGGATTTTTATGTTGGTTTTTAACTGGGATGGGCTTATTGCTGAGTGCTCCTGTGGTCTATACTTGATTTATTCTAAATAAAGTACACAGATTCATTTCCTGACAACACAAACATTGACAGTAGCATTCAGCGACAGACATTATTGCCCTCCAGTGCAATAACAGATATTTTGGTCACCCACTTCTGAGAGGGCAGGACAATGGTGAAGGTATAAGGGCTGGATTCCTGATATAGAATTTAGAAAAGAGAGATGTCTCCAGCTTTTTCTTAATCTTTACTCTAACCGAGATCGGTATTTCCTGTTAGACATAAACTGGCAAAGGATCCTGCACTTCATATTTCATATATCACATATATCCCACTACTACAGCTATTGGAAGAGCACAACTTATTGAAATAGCAATTTGTTTTAGTAGAAAAAAAACGTATCCACATATAATTCAGACCACATTATATTATTCAAATCTATAATTGGATTTCTATGTATAAATATAATATTCTAGAGGTACCTGGCATACCTGAAAGGAAAAGACTGTGCATCAAAATAATGTCTGGGTCAAATTATTCATTTATGCTCTAGATTTGACTCAAAATGGGGAAAAGCAGACAATTCTTATAAGATTTTGTTGAACCATATATTGTTTTCTTTACTTAATAAAACACAATATAATATTATATCTAAATGCATGGAATGGACTGAAGAATCTCAGAAAAGAATCATATACATTCATCCTTGGTTTACATAATCTTCATTCTATGACTCCGGGAGGGAGTTGCATAACATTTCCCCTAACATTTTCGTTAGATCCTCTCCGTTAATGAGCTATAACGAACGGCTTCACAGGGTTGCATATATCGCTATTCTAATTAACGGATCCATTAGATATAATTCTCTTTATATTCTATGATATTAGCTGAAAACATTAGTGGAAAAATCGTTAAAGTTCACCATTAATGGAATATTCTTGACAGATTGGGTCTCCGATATATTTTTTGAAACAGTAATGATTCGTTAAGAATCTGCTAAATATATCGCAAAGTTATGCAACCCCCTCCAGACTCTGGTAATGGTTCAATGAATCAATTATATATAATAATGGAATCACTTGCATTACAGCCAAACTGTATGTTCCATACCGGTCACTTTACACAATGACCAAACATGCCTTGGATGGATTCTTCTCAACATTACGAGTTGAGTTACGAGATGCTGGACTAAATGTCTCTGTCACCAGCTGTATACTGGGAGCTGTAGGTATGTACTTGTTGAGTTTTTCTCTGCATTACATGTTGAGTTATGAGACGCTGGGCTAAATGTCTCTGTCACCAGCTGTATACTGGGAGCTGTAGGTATGGACGGGAGTGACTATACGCGCGATAGTCGAGCACGCGGACGTAGCGTATGTAGAATTTCTTATACACGCGGACACAAAGTCCGCACATACAGATAATGTTTGCATATGTGGACATAAGATAAAGTGGCGTATATTGTATTTTATAAATATTATATGTGAAGAAATCAGATATAACATAGAAAGAAAAAAGAAAAAGGGGGTTCGGGGGCTTAGCCCCCGATTTACAAATGATATATTGATAAAAAGGGGAGGTACGTCTGCATGTATAACCCTACTTATAAATGCGGCCACAATGTCCACAATGTTAACACATAATATAATGATCAAAAAGGGGGCTACGTCCACGCATCTAAGCTCCTATGTATACCCGGGCACAACCCCGCGCATACACACCCACCTATACACGCAGACTTTACACTCCCACGTGTACAAGTGTGCCAGTATAATCTCTGCCGGTATGGACTTGTATTAGTTGTTCTCTATGTTAAGGGTTGAGTTACGAGACACTAGACTAAATGTCTCAGTCACCAGTTGTATACTGGGAGCTGTAGGTATATACTTGTAAGAGCACTGCTCTATGTTATGTGTTGAGTTACAGAACACTTACTTTTTGTCACCATCTGTGTGCAAAGATGAGAAATCCCCGTTAATTAAATTGCTGTTCTAATTTTGAATGAGATAAGAAAGTCACTGTTGGGGACAAAATTAGTCATTGCAATATATTTTTGATATTTAGATATCATTTTAACTAACTTAAGTTAGAAGTAATCGCGAGTTCAAAAACCTTTGTAAAAGAAATTAGAAAAATGAAAATAGGCTAAGCTAATTTTTGTCAAAAACAACTCAAGCGCAGAAGTGTTTTAAATTTCCTACCGCGTTTAAAGACAAGCTATCAATTTGGCTTGCCCCTAGCCTGGCTTTCCGTGACCTGATACATCTGGGACATTTGACTGGTTTTCCCTATGCTGACACTTCGTTGAATCTTCCAATACAACTCAATGCTGCCACCTGGAGTATTAGCTTTTCAGTGTTTAAATGCGTTCTTCTATTTCCATCTAGCTTCAGAGTCACCGAGGTGTACATTAATAAAGGAGGAAATAGGAAGAATCCCCCCCCCCGTTGATACACATTGTGGCACAACATTTAAATTTAAAAAAATCAAAATTGGGCAATGGAAAAAGGGTTGTAAGGGGTCGCTAGATATGTAAGCTTAAATGTACGAACAAGCCAACTATAAGTTCTTTTATGTACGTGCCGCTGTTTTTTTATCTTCTCTTCAGATACCCTGAGAAAAAGAAGAGAATTAGAAGAAACAGAAGAAGCATTTTCATTAAACCTCAAGCAAACCTACTCTCAATTGGCGTCATCTGAAGCAGCAGCCCACGCGATAATGAGTGCGATTACCGCGAGAAAACGCGAGATCTACTTCCCTCCCTCTCAAAACGTCAAAGCACGAATTCTGTTTGGAGAATTATTCCCCTTGTATTCTGAAATACCATTTGCCTTTCCTATTCTAAAAAGGTAGCATATAAATGAACACAAATATAGTGTAAATAGGAAATACGTCATTTAATGAAGTAGTGCTTTCTTTTAGAAAAAGATCAATAAGAGATGTTAGATAAAGAATTATGTTAATGATTGATGCTTTTACGTATATAAAAATTTTACAAGCGTTTCTATAAGTAATTATTACTTTCATCATGTGTATGGGTTTCCCAGTCAAATATTAAGATCGCACAATATGTGACGAATAGTATGATCACATAAGGAAAATATAACAAAATATTGGTGGTTTACATGATCTCATTTATTCAAAATATCTGAAAAAATTAAATGGAATATCGTTAGAAATAGTTTGATACACTAATTATACTACCGGTTGGGCCCACGTTCGCGTCGGGTCCCAACACCCAACGCGTCTGATTTGGGTTAGGACTGTATTAAGAGCATATCACACTACACGTTGGGTCACATTGGCTCCCAATGTGACCCAACACGAAGTATATTATACTGCGCGTTTTGGCATGCATTGGGTGTCACATTGGCATGCGTTGGGTCACATTGGGTCACTTTATTTCACAAACATTTCTTTAAAAATTAATTACGCGCTTCACTCGCGTTAGGCAGTGCAACCCAACGCAAACATGACCCGATGCACAGTGTCATATGGCCTTAATCGTTACAAAGATCAATGAGGTGCAATAAAGGTTTAACTACACTACATTTTTGTTATTCGTTTTAGATTAACTTTAAGGGCCACAAAATAATTGGACTTTAGACTTTACACATGTTAGCAAGTGAAGTGGGGTCAGGTGTGGCCAACATCGTTGAGGCATTGGTACCACTTGTTGGCATTGGCACTCCATGAGTTTGAGTCCCATGCAGTGCAGCATGAAAAAATGGACATCTGGATGACCTCTGCTAGAATTGTGCCCAAATGGTTCACAGGACTGCAGTGGAAGAACATTTGATAAAGTGAACTCCGCCTGTATACAAGAAAAGAAAGTGCAAGTTCTAAAGTAAAGGTTAATTCTTTTGCTATGCTGGGGATGTTTACACTGAGGACTGATCATATGGATATTATTCATAGAATTCTCTCAGGCTTTAAGGCATCTGAAAGATTTTACTTCGTAACAACACATTGTCACCTAATTGCCAATGTAGCCTAGCTAATGCATATATAAACTTATTAACTAAGAATCAAACCTTAATCCCCTACAAAATAAAAGGTTGCCTCAGAAATGGCCATGTATATAACCTGCCATTCCCAGTTTCTTTTTGGATATCTTCATTTGCAAACCTTTCTAGGTTTTGAGCACTACATTGTCCCTGGCGCCCTGTACGACATTCAATTTTTTCTCAAGTCTCTCCAGGATTCGAATCCACAGCATAGGTGTTTGGAGGGGGTTGCTAACCTTTACACTATGAAGCCACATATAGGACGAGAGGGGTACTAAACTATGGTGTCATGGCCTAATTTGCTGGTTTACCAAAAGTCCTTTTAAAAGCAGTTTAACAAATCAGCAACCAAATGGACTCGCTTGTAATAGCCTATTTCACTTGTTCTTTGTATGACCTGAAGTAAGTTCAGTATATAGACTGTAACATGCAAAAGGACATCATTTAGAAGTAGTAGGGTAATAAATAGGCCTATCAGATCTAGAGCCTACCATAGGTCTAATGAGCCAATAAAGAGAATTTGATGAAGTCATTATATTATGTGCCTATATTTTACTACCCAGAAATCTCCCTAGATTATTGCCGTATATCTCTGACCGACTATTTATCTCAGTTCATGTAATGAGGAGGCGTGGCCCAATCAGTCTACGTCGTGCACTTAGAACTAAGTATTATCAAAGATATTGTGTTCTCAGAGACTGATCACTCCTTTTTTCTGGCTGCCTGTGATCTGTTTCATAGAGAAGCCATTGTTGTCGCCGTTAGATGTGGACATTTAATCCTCTGACAGTTCTGTTGTGTGAAACAAACGGGGATTCTAGGGGTATTAATGGATTAATCCATTTTTAAAAAACTCAAACTTCTGTTACATTTCTGTCGATGGCGTATGTCCATGTGATGTCCATATACGCTGGCGGATCCAGGCTTTATAAAGGGGGGGCGCTATTGGAAATAGTTTTCCTTAATTGCTTTTTGGCCGAGTTTTACATTTTCGGGGAAAAGGGAGGGGCAGCGCCCCACCCCCCTCTGGATCCATCACTGATATAGGCAGAACTATAGTTCGGTTATTTTTGCTAAATGTTTTATCTAGATTGATTCACTGGTCAGCAGTATAAGGTGCCCAACGAGATATATATTCACCTTTTCACCAGCCTGAGCAGTGAACCCTCCTATAGACTCTTTGATCCCAATTCTTTTACCTTAGACCCATAAGAATCCATATACCCCTACTCATAAGTTCAGGTCTATAACGCTAGCAGGGCGCCACACTAATGAAAACGGTCTATAGTCAACAAATAACAAGCAACTCTGCAGTATCCATTATTCCTTATCTAAGTTCCTTGGTGCCCATGAAATTTGCCAATATAAGCATGCAGGTGCGTCACGGTGCCTGTGGCCGTGAAATATTGAATGGTACGAAATGTTAGAGAAATTGAAATGAGAGTATTGTGGTTTTAGGTCTCATCACCATTCAGCCTTAAAGTATTGCGTTGCACACTGGAGAAATGGAAACAGTCTGGAGGAGGGAGGACATAGGTCGGCAGACATGTTTCTCCAATAACAACAGTTCAGAAGTCCAGAAGAAGTCGGACACTGTTTTCAATAGCTTACCCGGGAGAGACAAACATACGCAGCAAGTGGAATAGTCAAAAAATAAATGACAAACCCCTAAGCATTATGCAATGCCCTCTATATGACTGCGAGTAATCTATGGACACTTGCATTCATAGTTTGTAGTATCCTCGTTTGCGGTATCTTCTTGTTTCCATCCTCTTCACTTCCTACTTCCCGTCCGTTTTCTCATTCCCGTTCACCCTCTTCTCTTTCTTCTGCTTCTGCTTCTTTTTCTTCTGTTCTTTTTCTTGTGTTCTTTTTCTTCTTATTTTCTCAGTCTTTATCCTCTTTGTCCACATGCACCTCCTCTCCCTTACCTCCGTCCTCGTCCTCTTTCACCTCCTCCATATCCCCCATAATCCTTCTATCCTTCCTCTCCTCCTCCTTCCCTTCTTTGTTTTCTTCCTCTCCATCCTACTCATATCTCTTCTCTTTCTCATTCTCATTCTCCTCCCCTACCCCCTAACCCTCCTCCTTTTACTCCGCCTCCTCTTGCTACCTTCCTTCCCCCTATTCCATCCACTTTCTGCTCCTCCTTCCCTTCTTTCGGTTCCTTTCATCCCTATCCTACTCATATAGCTTCTCTTTCTCATTCTCTTCCCCTACCCCCTACCCCTCCTCCTCTTACTCCTCCTCTTCCCTTCTCCCTCCTTCCTTCTACCGCTTCCCATCCTCCCTCTACTCCTCCTTCCCTTCTTTCTGTTTCCTCCTCCTGATCCTACTCCTCTCCCTTCTCATTCTCCTCCCCTATTCCCTGGTCCTCTCCTTCTTACTCCTCCTCTTTTCCTTCCTTCTCATCATTCCCTCCTTCCCATCCTCTCTCTGACCTTCCTTCCTTCACTTCTTTCTGTTCTTTTCCTCACCATCCTATTCCTTCTTTTCCTAATTCTCTTCACCTATCTGTTCTCTTCTTACTCCTCCTCCTGCTTTTCCTCCCTTTTATTCTCTACCTTCCCATTCTCCCTCTACTTTTCTTCTTTTTCCCTCTTCTCCCCCTTCCCCCATCTATCACTTCTTTCACTGCCTTCAGCCGTTAGTAAAAGACAAAGCCCATTGTTATTAGTTGTCTAGACAATATCTCTTTCTTCTAGTTTGAAAAGGACAGACATTGTTCACCTCTGGGTGGAAAGATTAGCTGTTAGGGATCTCCTTTTTAACTTCAAATATTAGACGTGTCTCGCAACCCACGTCATTGGTGCTATCTTAGCGGGGAGCCGTTTTTGTTCTTTTGTCTTATCTAAAAAGGAAAGACTTCAGCAAAAGACTTTGTGCAGATGGGTTCACATGCATGATTACTATATATTTGGTGATCACGATGTGCTATTCGTCCCCATGTGGCTATGATAGAGATACAAGATTTATTATATCTAAATGAAAATGATTTATCATGATTCAATGTAGTTGATGAAATCATTTAAATATATCAGATCACACCTTCCTCATGTAAGGTCTAACGATAAATATACCTCGTATGTGGTCCTATGGACATAGGCTACGCATTACTTCTATGATATTAGTTTTCAGAATTGCAAATTGTCCTCCAATATGACGGCCATCCCCTTTTGGGAGATGTAATTTCATCTTCACGATGTCTATAGTCTTTTTAATGTATCGAAAAGTCAAACAAGGGCAGTTAAAGCTTTGGACGTCAAAAACTGGTATATTAGGTGATAAAGATCACAAGCTATTCTGCAGGACTTTATATTGATTCAGAATTATGTCTTCCCTCAATATTCTGGATAACATTCTGCAATGTGCTACGTACTCTACATCTAAGTACAATGCTCTTTTGTAGCATCCCCGCATCCAGTTGCAGGTCGAGAGGCCTTATACTTGACCCCACTTAGTAACATATCAAAAGGCCGACGGGTCAAGAGTAAACAGTAACATAAGAGATGTTTTCAGACCTAGGCGTCAACATTAGTCGGCTTTCCATTCACAAAACTGTAAAACAATTAGTTTGTATTTTGTTATCAACTATATGATATCATAATAATTTTGGGGACGTAATTGGATGTGTCTTGAATGTACAACTCTCCGTGTTTCAGTTTTGATGGAGAAAAACGTTGATGGATTCTGATTAACATTTCAATTATATCAAGAATGATATATATGGTTTTGTTTTCATTGTGTTTATTTTTTCGAAATATTTCACAAACAATAATTATGCGGAAATGTTTTACGCGATGAACACAAGCTGATAGCAAGCCTTTATAAATGTTCAATTCAAACTACACACATTACACTTGCCTGATCCAAGATAAGGTTTCCAGTTTCTTTTTGTAAATCATCTTTGTTATAAATAAGTGACGGGTTGGCGAGTTAATTAAGTGGACGGACAAACACTGATAGAGAAAACTACGTCTTGATAATTATTGACAAGGCTGATGTGGCTGCCTTGGTGCAGATAAGGAAATTGATAAGATATTGTACCGTAAATTGCACGTTTTAGGATTTGTTATCACTAGACGCTTAACAGAAAAGCGTATTTCTGTATGTTTCCCCCTAGTTTAAGGTGTCTATACTTTTTCCTGTATGAACCAACAGGGTGGGGAGCAAATGGGACAATTCCCCCCTCTAGACCCAGGGAACAAAAGTTTTGGCCTTTTTAAATTCGAAGATCTAGGTAAATCTGGTGTTTATATATTTTATTTGTACATTTTTATAAGGGGGGGGGGTCAGGGTTGCCCCCCCCCCCCTCCACAAGCACTGGATCCGCCCATGGTTTATGTATTTTCAACATACTTAGAAAAATAGTTTTGTTTTTTTACTGAACAAATCCGTTTCACTTATACAGTGCTCTTCCTACAGATAAAAGCTAAAAAGTTAAGAAATAAATTTAGTTTAGGGTAAAACACCAGTGGCATCATAGCAACTGAGGAAAAGTTATTAAGAAATGACACATTTTTTAAGAATTATCATTATTGTCAAACCAATTTCTAAAGCCGGTCCATAATCGGTCCAATATCGAGTCGTCGATCAATCAGCATCACACAGTAATAGCAAATCCTTTGACAAATAGCATAGTAAGAACTTGGATTCTACCTCACTGAAGTCGGGGTTCTGATAACAGGTGTTTCTGGTCTAAGTTCCCACCCCCCATTGGGAGTCCGTCAAGACTTCTATAGCTACTTCTCCTACACCTCCTGCTAACTCTATTCAGTTCATAACAATGGAACTAGGCCTAAAATAGGCCGCTAGATGCTCGACAGGCCTAACCCAGCTGGAGGACCATTCACCCTGTCACTCCTTTAGAGGTTAGTATTTAAACGGGATACAAAGAGTTTAGAAGGGGTATAATATACGTGTGCGTGTAATTCTAGGCCTATAGCCGTGTAGCCAATACACAAGCTGTAAATAGGTCTTCAATTGAAAACATTTGGTGTTGGTATATGTGTTTTAATTCAAGGTTTTTATACAGGTACTAGTGAAACTAGCCATCTGTTTCATATTGTGTTACTGATCAGTGTGCATAATATACTGATAACATTGGTCAATTACTATTTTGCACATGCTATAAACAAGAACTGGTTCAAGGTGTTTTAGGAGTTATTACTTGGCGTCCTTAGATTCTAAGTCCATGCCTGACTCTTGCTTAACAAGACAGGAGAGGTAAGTCAACTCACTTGTAGATTAATAGAGAGATATTTTTTCATTCTTGAATGATTCCAGTGATTCACATAGTTCCATCAAAATCTGAATTGGATAACTCCCTTTAGTGTGACATGCATACATGTATATGACTTCTCTTATCATACTGATTTAAACCTATATTATGTCATTTTATATTTCAATATTTAGAAATTGTGCTCATTGTTAATTCATATCTCATCTCATCTTCATTAAACAGGACTGTTACACTGTTTCATATATCTAGTCCACTAAAAACCACCTAAGTCACAATAGTTAATTTATAAATTGTACCAGTTTACACAGTTATGCTGTAGTTTAAATCCTTGAGACTACATGAATACCAGATTTTATTGGACTGCTACTGTGCCGGAAGGAAAAACATAATTGTACATTCTGAAGATGCTTTCAGTATAAATAGAATTGTATCTTTTTTAAAAGTATATAGATAGTCTACAAATGAGGTAGAGCACAGGACCCAGCCAAAGATGTGACGTCGAAGAACGTTCTAATAACGTCGCAGAACGTCACAGAACGTTATTAGAACGTCGCACAACGTCACCGTTACATCGCACCTTGGCTGGGGAGTGGTTGGACTCATCCCGATCATGCACAACAACTGCGTCATACTGGTCACGCAGTGATCTTTGCATGTTTGCGTCTATATAGCTTCCAACAACAGACCCCCTCATTTCTTGGTAACCAATACACTCTGTCGATGCTAATATATACACTGATAATCCTATGGCTGAAAAAGCTAGTCACATAGTGACTAACTTTCATAGTCAACTTGATGGGGCCTGAGAGGACTAACTTTTTCTGGTCAGTAGGTCAGTAGCTAATGGTGGTAGTCACTTGGGACCAAGTTACATATATGTATTTTCATGGGGCTTAAAAGAGGAATGCCCTTGCCCCCCCCCCCCCCCCCCCCCAACTGGCGTTGGCCTTCTAACCCGGGCCTTTTAATTATCTACCCCCCCCCCCCACCCCCCATTGCTCCCCCCCCCTTTTTTGTGCATGTTATAGGGTAAAACTGGGTTGTATTGCGCACAGTGGTATATCATGCATGTTTTGTTGATTGCCCTTACATAAGGACAAAAAAGGAAAATGACAAAGAAATGGCTAATTATGGGTAGAATTCATTGTGACAATGTAACTGATTCATAATAGCACTCTATAGACTCCATAGATACTTAGTGTTAACACAGATTGTATTTGCACATGTAGGGTGCGTGGTACAACCCTGTTTTAATGTTTCTATAATATCCAATCATTATTAAATTTTCTTAGGATTTTATGAGATATCGTAACTACTGTGTATGCACTTATATATATCAGCATGAGCATGGACGGAATCAATGAAAATTATGAACCCAATTCGTTGGCTGAATAACATAAGGTCGTATCTCAAAAAAAATCAATTTTATTTTCTCATTTTTTAAGATGTTTCGCTTATCCCAAAGGTATCTGGAAATTTTGGAATTTCTCGAATTTTCCAAATATTTGGAATGTTATCAATTGGTAAACAAAGGTCGTATCTGAACAATTGCACCTTTCAGTGAATAACATAAGGTTGTATCTGAAATAAGCCGTTGTTAAATTCTTAATAATATATGATAATTCATCCAAATAAAGATATCTTATGATTTTTTTTTCATGTAACTATATAGACTTATATGATATTCTATATTATATTTTACTGAAAATTCAGGACGTCCAGTTATTCTGGGACATTTTATGAGCTGTCTAACAGGACGGGTTGTTTTCCAGTGATAGCCCCAACCTGTTAAGGCTAGAGACAAAAAAATAATATCATCAGATACGCCTCTTAGGGGTGTAATATTCAAAAGAAAACTGGGGGTTCTTAATTCAGAAAGTCACAAATGCAATAGAAAAGTATGGCTGCATTAAATAAGATATGCAAGTCCTCTTTGCTTGCCCCAAGTTCGCACTTCAGCACACAGAATAAATCCTTGAACTTTAATACTGTTCCTACATGTTAATTGATTAATTAATTAGTTAATTAATTAATTAATGTTAATTATGTTAAGTGATTCACCTCTTGCACGCTAAGCATGCTCAAGGATACTGGTAACACATGATGATCAAATAAATTAATTGAATGTTTAATCAAATCTCCCAAGGCTTTGGGTACACGTAGTATTGACCACTGCAGATATGCACTGTTCATAGGAACACCCCTAGTTCAACATTACCCCTAATTACTCGTATATTTCACACAACAGTTTGTTAAATCATGCCTCATCTTACCTAGATGCGCCCTGTATGTCCTATGATATGTTGATTGACCTCAAAGAAGATTCTAAGGGAAGACAGCAAAGGGAAGTCAGGTAATCTGTTCGTTGGGCTGGTTTCCTATTCAAAATTTCCATTGAAAACGTCACTTCCTGTGAGGTCATACATAGTCAGCCTTGACTAAGTTTTTTATGACTATGCTAAATATTTCCATAGTCATTTTAACTATACCTGATGACTATATCAACATAGCCATTAGATGACTACCGCTAGGCAGCCTAAGGATTATCAGTGTATGCGAAATATCAGAATGTAACCTAGGGTATGAAAGGGTCCCTTACAATGATACAACAATAAGAGGGTCCTTCAAGTTTCTGACAATTGTAGGGAGATCAATGGGTTAGACTTAGAATGTCATTATTCTGTAGCTACAGTAAAATCATTAAGCCTTACTGATCGGCACTATAATAAGTATGGCTTTAAATAATCAATATTTAATCCCATTTTAACCCTGTCTTAAATGACATTTTACATGTACAATAACCTGGTATGTATTTAACGCTCCTTGTAGATTTGTGATCTGAAAGACGTTTACATGATTAAGATGATCTTGATCTCTCTCAAAATTTTCATCTGTGAATTTGTCCCTGTATTTTGTACATTTTTTTGTAATACATTTTTTATCATCCTAAGTCTGTATTATGTCGAAGTTACTTTGTTTTAAATCACGTGTAACTTCTCACATGTGTTTTTTTCACCACTTATATAAAAATAAATTACATAAAAAGCCGTTTCCAACAGCTTTCTCACATTACGAATGACCCCATCGTAACTGTGTGTGGGCTGGTGATTTGAGCTTCCCATTGAGAATCATATGGCTCAGATGTGTTTACAGTTTTGTAGGCTAGAGCCAAGTTTCCAACATTTTTTGTAGCCTGTTGCACAATGATGGATCGTGACAATGACATCATTTTACCACATGTGGTTTACAAAGAGATCGTTGTTACGACATTGTAGCTGCAAAACCTCTCTAAGTCTTTTCTAATATTATTCAGAATGTTATTACAACATCATTTATGGTGAGGTTAGGATGAAACCAAAACAGAACATTATGAGAACATTCTGTTTGGGTTCAAGAACATCACTAGAACGTTGTAATAATGTCACAGAGCAATGTCATGGCAGTACATTGCAGCAACGTAATTGGGAGTCATCAAAAGAGCGTAACAAGTATCAAATACAGAACCAATCAGAAAATTGCTGCAAAGTTATAATAATGTCACATCCTTGGCTGGGTAGGTAACCCTGTAATAAATACAGCTCATTTACAGCATTCTAAATAGTTTTTTATGTGTAAGAAATGGCCTAAGAATGGTCAAAGTTGACAACAAACGCATTCGTTATGTCCCTCCCGTTCATAGTTACAATCGCTATTGTGCAACGTGCCACAGAGGAATGAAAATAAATTAGATTAAATGCATGAGACTATAGTAATACCGTATGTTATCGATAACAAGATATTATTCAAAGGGAATTCCTGGAAAGCTACATTGATTTAATGGAAGTTTAATTAATAATGTGTAAAACATAAACAAGGTGGGTGGCATGTCTAACTGATGAGCAGGTAAGGAAATGTCAATACCGTCCAAACAAGGGAGGAGGGATAATTCCCTAAAACAGCAGTTTACTTTCAATGTTTACCAATCTGGTGACATTCAGGGGCTGGCCGCTTGGCCTGAGAGCATTAAGTGGCTCTTTGTGAGAGTGAAGTCCGTCATAAATAAGGCCAGCAGAGGTGGGATTTCTGGGAGAGGGGAGGGTGTGGGGAGGCTTTGTCCAAATGTCACACACAGACCACCTCTCAGCAACAGCCAGTGCCTGAGGGATCAAGGTTTGGTCTTCTCTGATGCCTGTCTGTTTTACTGTCTGCCTTCTGTCCATCTTACTGTTTCTTTAAGTTTTACTGTCTGTTTTTGTGTGTATCTGTTTGCCCAAATTCCTGCCTTACTAATTTCTCCCAGACGCGATTCTCTGGTTTGCTGTATTTTGGTGTACCTCAACTTAAATCAAGGTGCATTGTGGGTGATATTTCGACAAGCCCATATCCCGTCACAAGGCTTTAGCATATAAGATTCCATTATTTATGGTATTACCTATTGTTGAAGGTTCTAAAAAGGTAGCATTTGGATATTTTTCATTTTGCATCTGTTTGTTCTTACTATTTCTTATTTTAGTTTTAATAATTTTTCATTAGACATTATCTTTTGGCCAAAAGCTATAAAATTACTATTGATTTTGCTCTGTTTTTGTCTACGAAATGCTCAGAAATTAGCCTGCAGGTGGATCCGCCACTGCACTATCTGTTCCCCTGCCGTTTGTTTGCCTCACTGCCTGTCACACTGTCTGTTACCGTGCTGTCTCTCTCTCTCTCTTGAGTGCCTTGCTTTTCTATCTGCATTCCTGTAAGTTTTCCTGTCTGCCCTGTCTGCCTCACCTCTTATAATACCCTTTTCCTGCCCTGTCAACCTCCTCCAGTGTTGCATCCCTCCTTCTTTCCTTCCTTCCTTCCTTCTTTCCTTTCTTCACTTACTCCTTCATTTCCTTCTGCCTAACCTCCTCCCTCCTTTTACCATTCTTCCTACCTGGATTTCGCTCTCTCCTTCCTACCCTCGCCTCTTTTTGTACGTCGCTGTCTGCCCAGCCCAACCGACCTTGGTTTCAATCATATTTTTCACCAATAATTGTTAATCAATCAATCCATTCGTCCATTTGATTCATTCCTTAGTCCATTTCTCTGACTCACCATCCATCCCATCGCTATCAAATTCCTTCTACCTTCCCGTTAGGCCTAATTCATCAACTCATCCATTCCATCTATCCGTCAAGCCGTCCATACATCCTCCCATCAAAGCATATCTTGTTTCACTCGTCAGTTGGTAAACCTTCCACTAATTAATTTTGTCCATCTATCCATCCGCCCATCCATCCTTCCGTCACCCCTCTGCCTATCCATTTATCCATCCAGCCATCCAGCCATCAACTTGAAATTTCTGTTCCTTCTAACTGTCTTAAAAACGTAGCACTGTTAATAACGTTATGACAGAACTACAAGTGGTATATTTAGATTCAGTATATATTTTTCTATCATTCAATACCAAAATTGTTTGTCAGGCACAAGTATTTTAATAAAGAAATGGGAGTAGAATCTGACAAGGAGGGCACAAGTTTTCAAAATATGAGCATCCTCCCATGTGACATTGCTAATGAATGTTATAATTAATGGGAACAAAGGGGAAAAATGTAAAATACGTTCAGATGATAAATGGCCACAAATGATACCCAAAATATGTTTAGAAAATTCAAAAAGTCATCAATAATGTACTCCCCCACCAGTAAACTTATGTGATTGATATAAAAAAAAATACTACAAATCTTTGGAAAGTAGAACTCAAAATAGAACTGAAAAACAAAACCAGCCCTTTCTTGCCCTGCAGACCTATAGCACATCCTGCCATCCGTCCATCTATCTATCTATCTATCTATCTATCTATCCATCAGTCCGTCAATCTATCTATCGTTCCACCATTCATCCGTCAGTTAATCTATCCATCTATCACTTAGATCCATCCGTCCGTCCTACCGCCCTTCCATTCATTTTTCTATTCTTCCATCCATCAATTAACCCACCTATCCATCAGTTAACCCATCCATCCATAAACTATCCATCAATCTCTCTCCCCCACCACTTTGGCCCCGTGGACGTAGCAGTCCTTGCCACTTGTCTCCGAGTAATTCCTTCCTTCCTTCCGTCCGTGTCCTCACACTTTCCGCCCCTTAACCTTTCCTCGGCTTTCATTCGAGACCTCTATAGACCTTTTTTCAATAGAGTACTAGTATTACAGATCCCAACCAATTTGGTGGGTTGTTGACGTGAATGGAACTAGGACAAATTGCACGGGTTCAATGTACGTGTCTACGAAAACACATCAGCGTTCACTGCGCAAACTCTTGAAAACAGTATATAAGACGTATAGTCTCCCCAACCTCTCTCTACGCTTTTTACAGGCAAGTCTAGCATTATAGGTCTTTTTTTCTTTACCCTTTCACAGAAGCCAATCGCAGTGCGTCTCCGTTTTCTTTCTTCCCCACGATCGACCTGGAGGCAAATGGGGACGGCCGGGGGCTGGCCTAACAATAGGTTTCCGATGGCGGGATTTGGTTTTGAAGAAAAAAAAACCGTACCTGCTTTTGTTTTGTCTTTTTTCTAGGGGAATGGCTCGACAAGGCACATTGCGGCGGGCAAAGCAGTCGGGATGTGGCTGTCATTGTGTGAGGACGCGGGTTTGACACAAACAACAAGGGACTAACGCACATTGTTGTGGTTATGAGTTGGTTATGGCCGTCAAGAATGGATCGATATAACATTATGTTGATTGTGTAGAGGCAGTTAAGGGTTGTTGGGATATCAGATATCCTCTACTAGCATTAATGGATTGATTTTGTTCATATCGAGGGAGTTATTACTTGCAGATGGCAACGGAGGATTTTCTCGAATGGATTGCACTCAGGACTTGACTCTGTGCAATACTGATTTTCTTGTCACTTTATTACCTGCAAATATCATAAAGAAAAACGGAATTCATAACACGTGAGTAATTTGAATCCAAAGATCATTTTTGGGGATTGGATTGATTGTTGTTATTACCATTTGGTCGGCTATAATTTGAGTTTATTTTTGCAATGTAAAGGGGACACGTTACAGTGAATAGGAAACATAGTTCGCGAGAAGGTTTTGAGCAATATTGAGGGGGCATCCATTGAAGGATCTTCTGGTCAGATCTCATCCATAAAGCGATCAGAATTCATGAATAATAATAATAATCAGAAAGCTATGGGTATGAGGTCAATCGATTATCTGTCAATGTTACATATTGGTCGTTAGTTCGACCAGTCGCATCGCTCAATGAGTCCCCCCTTAAATCAATGTGAACACAGTCGTTGCAGTCAACCCACCTCTCCCCTTATGTCTCTCTTTGGTCAGTTCGTCGCTGGCACTCGCCCCGTAAACAACCTATCCTTCTAGCTGCACAACTCTCATGAGGTAATGTTGTCAAATAAGCAAGAACACAGTCAGCCAACAGAGTAGTATAGCAGGTACGTTTCTAAGCATAACCTGCTGTGGAACATAGACGACAAATGGATTGTCATAAGAGGTAGGTTTTGCATAACCTGTAGAGGAACACAGTCAACAACAATGTATCATAGGGGTATGTTTATCATAACCTGCCGGGGAACACAGTCAGTAAACATAGTATCATAGGAGATAGGTTAAGCATAACCTGCAGAGGAACACAGTCGGCAAAAAAATGTATCATAGGATGTAGGTTTAGCATAACCTGCAGAGGAACACAGATGACAGAAAGAGTATCATAGGGGGTAGGTTTACCATAACCTGCAGAGGAACACAGATGACAAACAGCGTATCATAGGAGGCAGGTTTTGGATAACCTGCAGGGGAACACAGATGACAGAGTATCATAGGATGTAGGTTTAGCATAACCTGCAGAGGAACACAGATGACAAAGAGAGTATAATATGAGGCAGGCTTACCATAACCTGCAGAGGAGCAAAGTCGGCATACATAGTATCATAGGAGGTAGGTTACGCATAACCTGCAGAGGAACACAGTTGGCAAACAACGTACCATAGGAGGTAGGTTACCGAAAACCTGCATAGTACCACATAGCATTCCTTCCATCCATAGTACTGGAGCATAACAGAGGCAGAGACAAATACTGTCTAAGTTTAGCTTCACCATCAGAGGAGCACTCACAGTACAGGCCCTTTGTAACACGTCAAAGGGATACCCAGAATAATAGCAGACCTGTGCCTGCGCATCCCTAAATAATGTACCTCGCGCGTTCATACCGTCAAACCTTTAACTGGGGGAAGAACCGCACACTCGTCAACACCCATTGGAGCTATTTAAACATGACCACAGCTGACACTGGACCCAGGATGGGACAAGTTTGTGAGCGTCTATGGTGTCTCACAAACATTTTGTAACTGTTGCTATTCAAAACGATTTTATTAATGATGATATTATGGGAAAGGGGTACATATTTGGATGACTAGAATACTACTACCATAAAGAGTCTACCTCTTGATACTTTTTGCTGCTACTGGCACCACCATCACTACCACTGCTACTACCTGGATCTTACCATAACTATTACCATACTACTTCTACCTATTACTACTACTACTATGACCACTACTTCCTAAACCATTGTGTCTAGCTTGATCCCTCGCCATATCCTGACCAACCCCAATGCAGTGTTCATACAGTCATGTTTGTGTAGGCCTATTTTGTCAGACTGATGATAATATTTCAACGTTTTTAGGCCTACCTGCCAGGGCACCCCTTCACTTGAGAAGGCTTCTCACCTGGCTGCAGACAGGCGCACCTGAGTGGACCATCTCAGGTGTGCCAACCCTGGAGGAGGAGGGTAGGTGAGGTGTAGCAGGCTGACTGAGCCTATGCTGAGCCACTGCATTGGAAAGACACTGCCACCATGGAGAAGTTGGGATTGTTAGTATCTGGAGGAGCCACAGGAGGATTTACCTACCTGACCCACCTGGTCACATGGGTGGTTATTCTCCTCCTGTGTGGACTAAACCTGGAGGACCATTGCATCCAGGCCACCTTTCTGTATGGGGAGAAAATAGAGAGGATCAAAGGTAGGTAAATGCGTTGGTTAGGTTTGATTTTGTATGGCCTTTTTCAATGTAAGGTGATTTTTATGTGAGTAATCTGAAGTATTTGCAACTAAAAACACGATGATTATAGTTATTAGTATATGTTTTTACAACAATATTCGGTTGTGCAGTTTGTTTTTGTTTTTTCGATTGATTATTAAGTAATTCACTTCAGGGTTGCCCCTGGTTTTCGGTGATATTATAATGAGTCTAAATTGTAGTACATACAGATTTTAAGTGTAAATTATAACTATATACATTGAGATCAATCCGATACATTCCTTTGTTAAGCACTTTTTCTCTATTCCCTCCTTCTTGATAGTATGTCACAGAGATTGGACCTAATGAAGTAGATCAATATAGACACAGTATCTGTGTTTGATCAGATTCTTAAATTCATTGGCACAAGTTGCAAATTGCACATCATGGCATAGTTATCCCACATGATTGTCCCTTCATAAAATGCACTATTATTCATTTGTTTTGGGGTATTACCGAATGATTATCAAGCATCCCACCAACTTATCTGAATAATTACCCTAAAGATAGTATCTCATCATCTGGACGTATCCAATATAAACGTTTCTCAGAATTAAACATTAACTGCCATATTCAAATTTCCTGACCGTGGGTGTGTTTTTCGATTGACTTAAGAATAGTTTACAATATGCTGTAACGTTTAATTAGAGTTCATTGAACCTGTTTCATAACATCATGATAATGATCGTGTTATTGAGAAAATGCACTATTATTTCATACACCATTAATTTTCATTTCCACGCTTTGACGGTTGTACATGAATGAAAATGATGGGCACTGAAACGTTAAAAATTGTCGAGTTACATTGTTTGTTTAGGCGACTTATTTCTAATGATAGATATTTTTGGGGTATGTATCAGGATTTATGGTATATTGATACACTAGGAATGCTAGAAAAAGCGTTTCCTATTTGATGCTTCCTATCTGACAGATCTCTAAAAAATTGAGAAAACTTTAAGAAAACAAGGTTTTGAATTATATGCTGACGAGGTCATTCACTCTAAGATATCCTCGTTGTTTTCATGATAGGTGTCTCTGTATCTATGTCTTTGGCACTAGCAGACTACCTAAATGAATCGTTTCTTCGTGATTTTCCGTAAACTTCCAGGATATTTTCTACAGTTCATTGCCTCTCATAAATTCTGAATAATCAAAATTATGATTCTCTGAAAATATGATTCTCTGCTTGGTAAAATTTGTGATTATATTAAATTCTTTTATTTAGAGTGGATTTGTTGGTTGATTCCTTTCAATCTCATTCAAACTCACAAAAGCACCTGGGGAAAAAAAGGTTCTAATCTTTGTTGAATACAGCCAGTCTAGAGAAGTCAAGAACGGTTGGATATAGCCGGATTAGGGGCTACCGGCTTGAATGAAACGGAACACCATTGTGACGGTCTTTAATTGGGTCAAATTTGTGTCACCCTTGGGTACGAGGTATACAAAACTGGGACATGTTATCAGTAGAAGTGCAAAGGGCAACAACAGAAGTGAAATTTAAGATTTTAATTAAGATGTGTCTTGGAAACTAGTTGTTGACCCCAATTGGTGGACAGTTACCATTGGTCAATGCTCAATGTACCACACTGTAATGAATCTATTGCTTATCAATATATACTCTCGTCTCGTTTATAGGATAATATTTTTTTCCTTTTTATTAGACCATAAGGATATTCTATCACATGCCATCTTGAAGAACATGTAAGCAACGTGAACACGTTAATCAAATTCCAACAATGAATCTGTTGTTAAAAAGTTAGGACCAAAGCCACACAGAATTATTAGAATTGTTATGTCACATAATAAGCCGCCTCTTCTAGAATGGGATTGCTTTGAAGATTATCGCGTGCGCGATTCCAGGAATTGTTTTAATAAGAAAGTATCATAATGATAAATCCTACAGTACGTCCTAAACCAAAACACGACCTCTATTTTAAAATAGTGATTCAAGCACCTCAAAGCATTAAT
Source organism: Lepidonotus clava (assembly GCA_936440205.1). NCBI lineage: Eukaryota > Metazoa > Annelida > Polychaeta > Phyllodocida > Polynoidae > Lepidonotus > Lepidonotus clava. The sequence goes on from OW387138.1 coordinate 18,156,037, forward strand.
TTTCTAAATACAGAAAACTCTGAGGAGAAGAGAAAGAGCGGTTTGGTTTGTTGCGCTATGTACCACTGGCGACATTGTGCATAGCTGACATCACAGTTCCCAGAATGGGCTTCAGTGGGCGATGATCCACGTTACGAGTATAGGCCAATTCTGAATCAATTCCAATAATTCATAATGATAAATTATGCAATTCCACCAAGACCAATACATGACTGCTATCTCAAAATAGAGATTCAATCCTCTGAAAACCATCACTAAACATATGAACATCATGGGAGATAATAATATTATGTTGGTGTTTTTTCCGTACCATGGATCGCTGGCCTTTCCAGGTTTTGATCCCCTGCTGTTTGCCCGCCCTGTCACCTTCATCTCATAAATACAATTACCAAAGACAGAATTTGTTCCATCTTGTTTGCTCCGTGAAAATGACCCTGGCTGTCGGTACAGTTTTTAACCTCCATCACTCACTCATTACGTCATAGTTCCCAGAATGAGACTGGCTGCCACATTGGTGATCAACTGCTCATTTGTTTTATGATGGCATATACATCATATTTCTATCATTAAATGATCCGTTGGTGTTCTTAAGTCACCTGTATAGACCTTGTGCAGATGTGGTTACATGATCACTTTTTGGTGATCACAACGTGGTGACCATGACCATGTGGGTATGAAACAAACTCAAAATTTATAATTTCTAAAGTATGAAGATTGTGTATTATGATTACATGAGTTGACTAAGATAAAAGTAGCAACAAATTTTTGTTTCAGAATTGAAAATATCATTAATAATCAATTGATCACCAAAATGGCGGCCAGCCCATTGTAGACGTTGTGACGTTATGTGCAAAAGGTCTATAACATTATGATGATTATGATATTGGTATTTGGGTACGAATTACTTATATAATTGTGACGTTCTCTGGTAAGTCGGGGTTGCCGATTCTTACGACAGAGGAACGTGGGGGTTGTTCGGGTCTCGGGGCGGACGGGGAATCCGGGCCAAGAACCGAGATGTGTTTCTAGAGTCGTGCCTCGCGCACGAGGGGGGGCTGAGCGAATCGATCGGGAATCGGCACTCGATGTCGACGGAGGACTGCGGGGGAGGGAAATTATGGTAGGGGTACGGGTCGGCCGGGGGGCGGTCCACCCCTGAGTTCCGGTCCGCGGGGGCGACGGGCCGACGGTCGCCTATTGTTTGGTAGCGTGGGGCCGAGCACGCCGCGCCCTCGTCCCCGCGGACTTCGCTCCCTCGTTCCGCTCCCCATGTCTTCGTACCATACTACGCCTCGGTTTCCGGTACTACTTCGGGCCTTCGTGCCCTACTCCGTTCCCTCGTTCCTCGTTCTTCGGGCCTTCGGGCCCCTTACCCTATGTTTCTACTACCTATCTCGGACTTCGACTGTTTTGTCCTAACTTCGGCTTAATTACTCTGTTCGGCTCATCTTTAGTGGTTGTTTCAGGAAAGAGGACACGTCTGGACACCAGGAGAACTGTTAAAGAACTCTGTTTATTCGGGCCTCACCGCCCCTTTATATACTAGAGAGGTCAGCCCTGATTGGCTGCCTTCGGTCACGTGACCTACAACTGACGTCACTTCCGGTTTATATATTCCGTTTCCGGTTTACATTTCACTTCCGGTTTACATATTTCCGGGTTTCGTTCCATTACGTTTTCGTTATTCGTTCTTTACATATTCGTTATTCGTTCTTTACATATTCGTTATTCGTTCTTTACATATTCGTTCTTTACATCTATTTCGTTCTTCGTTCTTTACATATTCGTTCTTTACATCTATTTCTATTATTACCTTATTTCTATTATTTTAACCTCTATGTATTTTGGCTGAATAGCCGTTCATCACATAATCATCCCAGGTTACCTCAAATGGTAATGATTATTATTTATGTGATCAACATAATCATATTCATTTTCATGTGACCTTGTCTGCACAATGTCATTGGCCATCAGTACCGGAACCTAGTAACGTGCCTAAAGCCTTTTTTTCCACTACATGATTTTGAGTAACAAGAATTTAGTATTTCTCAATTTCCATTATCGATATCACAGGCACAAATACATGTGGTATACCATCAAAAAGATAGTTCAAACTCCTCTCTTACATTATGATATTAAACTTGTCTATAACAAACCGACATTGCCACTTGCGATTTCCAAAATCGCAAGTAAAATCGGATGGTGGAATTTAGCCATAAGCCATCCCGACAGTGACCCCTAATTCTCGGAAAGGAACCCTGCCGACCATTTTATTCAGCCTGGAAAATCCAGTTGTCATGGCATAATCTTTCAACATCACAATTGTGTTTGTGTAATAACGTTGCTGCCACTGCAGAATTACATTGCCTTCTTGGCTGGAATATAATAGTTCCATGTCCTTTATGGTGATAGAACAGAGTGAAGTAGCTGATCTGGTAAAGAAAATTGATGTGCACAAAGCATCAGGTATTGTAGGTATTAATTCACGGATGTTACAGGAATGCTTGAGAATATGCATACCCGAAACTACATATTTGTATAACATGTCATTATACACTGCGAAATTTCATAGGGACTGGAAGGGAAGTATAATCACCCCCATACCAAAGGAGGGAAATTTACTGCGTGTGGAGAACTGGAGACCTATTAACAATGTTTGTGTAATGGGGAAAATGCTTGAAAAATGTGTATATAGGCAACTCTATAATTATTTTGATAACTATGGTTTGTTAGTGGATGCACAACATGGGTTTAGGAAGGGTAGAGGGACGGACTCAGCAGTGATGGAATTACTAAGAAAATTGTTTGATGATATAAATAATGATACTGTATCTAGTTGCCTATATTTAGATTGCTCAAAGGCATTCAACACAGTTGATCACCGCATTCTTTTGCAAAAATGAAGGGTCTATGGATTAGAGGAGGTATGCGTTAATTGGTTTGAGAATTATCTGTCAGACAGGCAACAGGTAACAAAGATAGGTGATAACATTTCAGGTAGTCGGAATGTAGGGTGTGGAGTGTATCAAGGTACACCTCTCGGACCATTATTGTTTATAATATATATAAATGATATTTATAACCTGATGGGTAACTGTTATGTAAATATGTATGCTGATGATGTAGTTAGTGTGTGTAATGGTGAAACACAAAAAGTAGCAGTACGCAATAGTGCAAATCAATTACAAGAAATTTGGCAATGGTGTGATCGCAATAAAATAGTATTGAATAAGAAGAAAACCAAACATATGTTATCGGGGCCTCGTGCATTGATACGTGAGCACAACTGTTGTATTGCAATGGATGGTGATATTGTACATAATGTTGACAGTTATAATTACCTAGGAATGTGTATTGATAAATTTCTAGTGTTTGAAAAACTTATTGTAGGAGTTATTTCAAGGGTGAATAACAGGATTGTGACTTTATCAAAAATTCGAAAATTTATTGATATGAAAACGATGTTGTTGTTGTATAAACAGATGATCCTACCTTTATTAGATTATGCTGGTTTTATTTTTGAAAGCAGTACAAAAAAGAAATTGGTACGGGTTCAACCTTTGCAGAATAGGGCTATAAAAATAATAACTCTGAGAAATTGTTATGTTTCAAGTGATGATATGGAGGGTTTACATATTGAATTACGGTTGGAAAAATTGGAGGCAAGAAGAAGAGGAAATTTACTGAAAATGATGTATAAAATGTCTCATGTACGTGGAAATGTTGATGATAGGGTAGGCGAACGGTTATTGAGAAATAGTGGGAAGGTAAGATTCAAACATGATTTTACTGACAAGGAACGTGTATTACGTAGTCCATTTTATAGAGGGGTGAAAATGTGGAATGAATTGGATGAAAATGTACAAAAAGCAAAAAATGTCGCGATATTCAAGAAAACTATTTAGTCAAAAAATGTTATGTAAAAGTGAGGGTAAACAAATAGTGTAAATAGACATCTTCTATGTTATTATTCATCAATATTCATCAATGTATATTGTAAATATATCACATCACCTCATCGGAAGAACTTTATGTACTTAAAGAGATGTGTCAATAAAAAAAAATAAAAAAATAAAAAAATAATGGTATTAGCCTCAGAATACATAGTACAATAGCCTCCGCTCGAACCATAGTAATATCACGTATGGCTAGGCCTAAATGGGCTCTTTGTTTTCACATAGTGTCTGTTTCTATTATCATATTAAGAGAGAATTATTAAATGTCCCTCCATGCGCCCTGCACTTCACCATACTAATACCTGAGATGTAGTTTCCTTCCATTGTCATCCCATCCTTCTACTTTCCAAACATAACCATTATTAAAATGTTTTATTTGATTAGAGCATGAGAGTTTTCTGTTTAGATTCATATGAGGCTCAATATAACTTAGCTTTTAATATATTTACTAACTGTGTATAATTCTTTTTTCACCCAGCTATATTACATTCCTTTAGTACCATGATGCAGTGGCGGATCCAGGTGCGGGGGGGGGGGGCAAAAGGGACAATTGCCCCCCCCCCCCCCTAGACCAAGTGTATTTTTTTTCCATATAATCTAAGCTTGTAATGTTGATTTGTACAAATCAAATAGAAATTCACTCTCCAATCATTTTATTACTCCATAGTATGCCCCCCCCCCTACCCCTAGTATGCCCCCCCTCCCCCGCCCTCTCCCCCGCCAGATGACTGACTCTGGCCCGCCCCTGATGTTGAAACAATTCTAATACGCCTAGTAGATAATCGTAACATATTTTAATTAAATTTTAATATTTCTATCTCACAGATGTTCTATTTCCGGAGACCACTGTGATTGGAGGCCGGGAGGTCACGTGTGCGGAACGCCCGATGACGTCAGAGAACGTGGTCTTCCCAGCCGAGACTTGGTCCTGTTATGATATAAGGTGGGGCTTCGTGATTTTATGGAGTAATAAAATGATTGGAGAGTGATTGGCGCAATGATAACGCATAGCAAGTTGAGTAAAAGCCACGAAAGATAGCATTTGCTCAAATGAGAATTTACTTTTATTTATCAAATCACCATATTCAATTACGAGAATTGATCTTCCGTATAGGGAGTAGGACACAAAGTCAAAACAATAATTATCGGAACTATGATTAAAGAATGATTCAACAATATGAGTGCGTCAGCCTCTGGGTGAAACACATGACCTAGGGGGTGGAGGGGGGCGACCAAAAAAATCCACGATTTCTCGTGGGGGTGATCTGACGTCACGAGAACTCTTGGACATGATAAATCATACTAAAATCATTCCCTTAATATAATTATGTATGTTAGAAGATGATGTAACAAGTCCCAAAAAGTGTCTGGGCGCTGGTGATCATTTTCAAAGTTACATTTTTCACAATTTTATGATATCTTGATTGATTTTTGTTATTGAATTTATCTGATTTAATCACGGCAAGTCGAAATTAGTAATTATTATACAGAATTCATTCATTTACTAGCCACGTGGATATGATGAGCACTTGGTAATCTCCAAAAATAAATGTGGTCTTCTAACCATGTCTGCACAAGGTCTTTATAGATCTTCAATCAACTAACAGCTTCCTATAAGTAGAGAAGAAAAATTCTTTTGTTAGTTTACTTGAAACAAAATAGTCTATGTAATCTAAACATTACCTTTCTTGTCGTCATAGTAACTTAGCTGGTATTATTGCTTATCTTCTAAGAAACCAAATTACCCATAATGAAAGTTCTACCTGTGAACACATATTCAGTAAAATATGTATCATTAACTTGTTCAAAAGTAAAGTTCCGAGTAACATTTAGGTTGCTTTAGGTTGCCTGTGACAGGTCACAAACATTGCTTGTTTTCAACATAGGACCTTTCCACGAAAGAAGAGATCATCTTCAAAATTAAATAGCATTCAGATGGAACACATCTTCTCAGAAATGAAACTCCGTTCAGTTGTCTTTAACATACATATGTACGAACAACTTATTATGAAAGAAGATAGTTTAATAGCCAAATAAGGTTTCAATCTAATTATCTGGTGTGATTAGATGAATGAGGTTGATGATGATAGTCATAAATATATTTCTTAAGAGTCACTTCTACCACTAAAAACACAACAATAATAACTAAGCGATGTTCATTGGGCATGCAGTTTCAAATTGTAGAATCACTGCACGATTAAAGCAACGAGTCAGTCTAGATGGCATGGGGTTATACCATCCTATGTGTAATTCTATTAAGGGCAGTGAGCCATTATGAAAATGGCTTAGTGGTCTTCTGGCCTAGGGGTTCGTTGGTCAATATTGTATTGATTTCCTTGGTTGCAATGATTGAGTCCACTAAGTCTGGGGAGTTGTAGTAAAGGCCATGATCCACGTTGCGATTTTGTGGGGGGTTTGAACCGATTTTGAAAATCAGTTTGTTAAATAATCATTTTTCTTATACAACATACACTTTTCCAAAGAGTTTAGAAAAATACATATCAGAAAAACTGTATTTTCATCAGGAGAATTTATTCCAAATATGTGAAAAATGCATGAGAAGAAAATCGGTCGGACCAAAATCGCAACGTGTATCATGGCCTTAAGAGTAGGGGCATGCCTGTTGTTAATATTGCAATAGGAGACACCAGAGGGGAGTTTGAGTAACGTGAATACTTCTGCAAGTACCGTATTATTAGATTGGTGCTTCCTTTCGTAATCTGATCAATACCAACATAAACGGGATCGAGAGATTCTTAGCAGGGCTGCTTGGTACCAGCCAAAGGTTCTCAGTGTACACGCTGGGAGCCTTATCTATCACTGGTAACTGGCATGGTAGATTGATAAACTAAGGTTGGTTCCTGTTGTTAACACAACTTATTATATGTTTTCATGAATGAATTCAGCATTGTCTGATCCTACAGAAAATAGATAGAAAATATGTACATGACTGCTTAAGTTATAAATGAAAACTCGAATGAATTGTAACGCCCTCTCTAACCCCCCGCCCAACCTCCCCCAGCAACAGCTCAACCCCTTTCCCTCAAGAATCGTGAGAAATAAACAGGTTATGTAATACACAGGATTCCTGAGAATTGAGGTAAAAGTTTCAACACTCGGCAAGAAAACTGTGTAACCTGAAGTATGGTGGGCGGCATACATATCTAGATCAACTCGACTGTTTCCGAGAATTCACTCGTAAAGTAGCTCTTACTGCACGATGTGAAATCTGATTATATATCCAAGAGAGTCTGTGCCTTGCTGCAACTAAATTGCAGGTGCTTGAATGGCCATCAGAAATCAAACTTTAGATTGAGAAAAGATTGGGGGTATATGAGTTCCAGGTAGTCGAACAAGTCCTAAAGCCAAGGGTTGCCTCTTCTGGAAATTAAAACTTTCATAAAATGGTTATTGAAACTGCTGCCAAAACCCATAAAGAAAAAGTGTTACCATGGAGCGCGCCATATAAATAAATATAATTTATATTCTTTAGGTACAAATCTATGAACGTTGGTTCCTCCACCTCCACTCTCAAATTGTCCCTGCCTAATCAACACCAAACGGAACTGACAAAATCAAATTATTACCAATTTGACTATTTTTATGTTACTATTACTTTCTGTTGGAAGATTTTGTATGTACAGGAAACAGAACGTAATACACAGAAAAATTGTATGGACCATTTTCATTAGCATGGCGTCCTAATACTATAGCGGATATGCATAAACCAAGGTGTTGGGGCATGATTTCAATAGAGCCGGGCCTAAGCTATTGGTTACAAGGCTTCTTAATTATAGTTTAAGACGCTATTATACAACAAACGCTATAATAATGATTTATAAAAAGTATGTATTTGTAACTTATCATCAGACTATAGATAATATCCTACAAACAGATGATATTTGTTAGATAATAGCTACCTCCTCCTGCTATCCTGCAAACAGAAACTATACTTAAAACCCCATAGAAGTGGAAAGATTATGAGTCGGATAAGGTTATTATGTCATGACATTGAGTATAGGAAACAGCAGGTTCTTGAATATTTTAATAGTTTCTTACATATTTAGTATTTAAATATTTACATTTTATATGACATTAAATGTCGTGAACGGTGTGTATACTTAATGCATTTCGAACTACCACGAGGGCCTATAAGGGTCCATCCTCGTTGTTTTAGGTCACCAGGGGGCATCTTGTCTACTCTGAAAATCCCAACCCGCTTAGTAGCTTAGACCCAAATCGGATACGTGTAATTTTAAACCTTCGGGAGCTGTCCTTGTCCCCTGAGTGACAGAACGAGGTGTGAAGCACCAAGCCAGCGAATTTAATGCGAAATTATTTGAATGGTTTCATTTTGTATGTTATTTTTAGACGTGTCCTACATTTCAACAAATGTAGAATGAGCAAGATTTGGTAATTGCTAGAATCAATGCACTGGTTAGACGTAATAATGTGTCGCTATCAGGTGATAATAATAGAAAGCAATCGTATTCTATTCTATGACAGGAGATTCAAAACAATCGATATATGCACTCACTCGGCATTATAACTTCACGTGTCACGTGTGGGAGGTACTCATTCTGGTCATATTGTTATATTATAATGACTGTCTATATCATCAATCACTTTGAAATATTATCGCCTATGGTACAAGGTAGTCTGGTTATAGATGGGAAATACCAAGAAAAACTAAAATAGGAATTAACCAAACGTAATATTTCTATGCTGTTAGTCCAATGTTGGTCAAATTCGTCTTAATTATGCATTATCTCAAATTTCATCCTAATCAGCTTAATATACATACATATGATAATGATAGGGAGCGGGGTGGTCTAGTGGTTAGCGTGTCGGCATTGCACGTGGCCGGCCGGGGTTCGGTTCCCGTAGCTGAGTGCTAGAGCACCTTGCCTTGCCATCGTTTCCACTCCCATAGATTCCGTCAGCCAATTGGTACAGTCAAAAACCTAAGTTGGTCTAGATATAGCTGAAAATTTGTTTAGTAGACCTTAAACTCCAACACATCTTCATCATAATTAATCACCCTGGATCCCCCATGTTAAGATAATTATAATCATGACGCTATAATTATTATGGAAGTATTATTACTCTTTAGGATTGGCGGTCGTCGGCTCCAGTACTGGCACATGGACGGCCTCTGCTCGGCCGACAAGAGCCCCACCGCCGCCAACGACTATGGTGCCCTCTGTAGGGCTATCATGGAAGCTCATCACATACAACGGCCTCTCTGGGCAGCCATGGTAAGAAGGATTTTGGTTCTTAGCTATTGGGATTTGATATAGGAGATAGGAGGAATAGTATGAAAGGGTTTATTCCATACTAGTTCAAGGTTCTTTGTTCAGAAATTGGTGAAAATATACTTCAAATGGAGCCAATATGTCAAAATTTAGAAGCTGATGAAAGTGTTAACTGTTTATTGTTATATCCATTGAAACCATTAGACATGGTACTTTATTTTCAGAATTCTTTATAGAGTAAGTTAGAGTTTTACTCTTTTAATCAGATGATCATTTCCTGTATTCAATCTTTGTGTGTATATTATAGACTATTGAATTTTCTATACCACGTGTGGAATTGAATTTAAATGTCCTGACAAAAAATCCCAGTTCAATCATGTCATGAAATGAAAACGGTTCAGCAGTGTATAGGCCTACAGGGCTTTCGAAAATACCTCTCTTATGGATTTTCCAATTTTTATAGGTTTTGTCCAAGTCTTACGTCCAAAAAAGTGATATTTTCGGTTGGGGGCGGGGGAGAGAAGGAGGAAGTGCCCTGATGCACTCCCACCCCCACCCCCGCAAAGTTGTTCCATAGGGATGGGGCTGGACCAGTAAAATCAACTTTGCGACACGGCTGTTTCTGAAATTCGACATGCAAATGGGGGCCTAACAACATGACAGACAGGTTAAAAACCTTAGTGACATGCGACATGGACATTTCTTAAATTCGACATGCAACATTGAGAAAAATTAGCGACAGAGATGTGCGACATTGCCGTTTTTTAATCTGAAGACACCCCTAATTGAACACAGTGGCCAGAATATTTCATGAGAGTACAGTTTATTCCTCGCTGAAATCTCTTGTACATGTAGATAACATCGCACAACCTAACCAAATCCTTTTCTTTTCAGATCAGTAACGCCTCCTGTAAGTACAGTGAGGAGGAGCGGGTGTTGTACGTACAGATGGAGGAGTCCCACGCCTGGATGGACTACCAGCCCGGCCGGGGCTACGTCCTAGACCTCCAGTGTATGGCAGATCCGGACAAAAAGCCACGCAGGTAGCACAGGAGTGTCTCCTCTTGGTAACAGATGTGCGGATCATGCTTTGTTCTAGATCGTTGGGATACTATAACGAACAGTTTCATCTGATCAGCAATGTGACGGACCCTACAGAGATAATTATCAGGGGTGGATCCAGAAATTTTGGAAAAGGGGAGCCTATATTAAAAATGTCCCGGCGTTGGCTCAAAAAAAGGGCGAGGGCACATAGGGCCCCCCCCCCCCCATAAGTCCATTCCTGATTATGTGCTGTGATTGACAGATCTTTAGACAGAATATGACAATGTGTGCTCTGGATGAAAGACACCTACCAACAATCTGTCTTGTGGGTGACAGACAACATACAACAATGTGTTCTCTGGATGACAGATGCCACACAGCAGTGCAACTAATCAGCAATATATTGTATTGGTGACGGACACTTCCCAATGATATTGTGTTGTCTGAGTGACGATCACCATTCAATGATGTGTTCCCTGGATGAAAACATGGGTGACAGATGCCAACAAATCATCTGCACTCTAAGTGACAGACACCATGCAAAACGTGTACTTTCACTGAAAAACACCACTGAATGGTGTGTCCCCTGGATGACAGACATCACACAATGATGAATGATGTGTTTTTTGGATGACAAATGCCACACAACAGTGTGTTTTATTGGGCGATACACACCACCATATAGCGTGTTCCCTGGATGACAAATACCACAAAACAATATGTCTGGGTGACAGACACGACATCAAAGTGTTTTCTATGGATGACAGATATCACAAAATGAATCTTTCTTGGGTGACGGACACCACCTAATAACCTGTCCCATGGATGACAAACATTAGCCAACAACGTTTTCTTTGGGCGACAGATACCACACAACAATGTGTTCTCTTACTGACAGTAATCACAAAGCAATTACCACTGCCTGATGGTGAATACCACACGCCCTTATGTTTTAAAAAAACAATACCATATAATCACATTGTATCCTCTGGGCAACAGTAACTACTTGTACAGAGCAATATATGTCTTCTAGATGGGACATACTATGTAAAACAATCCATTGTCTGAATGGTGCCAGGAGACTTGTTTCAGGACCGGCATTGCCCCATTCATTGCGCAATAAAAGTATAATAAAATATTTATCATACATTCCTCTTTTTGAATTCATGCAAGCGAGTTGATCATTTGTTACTGTTTATATCTATAAAACTATGTATAGAAAACTAGAATGTAATATATATCTAATTGACAAAACATGGTATGTAGCCACAACTGCCACAAAATCAATTTTGATTATTCATTTTGTGGCTGTTGTGATCCTTATCCATGATGACTCTTTTCCCTTTTTTTTTCAAGTTGTCTGTTGTCTAAAGGAACTCTGGTATGAAAACTATGAATTGCATATACAAATAAGTCATGCGCTGATCAGATGATTTTTTACTCAGCCAAAAACATTGTCATTGAATATCTTTAGATTGTCTGATCTTCCAGATCTTCCAGATGATTGATGATTTCCTGGGTAATTATCAATAAAGTTATTTGACAGTTGTATGACATGTATTGAAGAAATACACAATAAAATGGAAATGAGTGATGCATGAAGATATGAGATTGATTAAAAAAAAGCAATGAAGATGGACAAGCAATGGTATCAACTGGTTATTCAGGGCTATTAGTATGCTTGTATGGTATGTAAGATTAGATTTTAATATGAACCATTGTATCCCGCCAATAGATTCACGATGCATTGGAATGATCTTTCATTCCTCTGCTGTTTGGTTAAAAAGACGGAAAAATCAACAAAATCATCAAATCATCCTTATTTGTATACTAACCATATCAAATATTACTAACTTCTACCATCTGAAAGCGTTTGTAAAACGAGATTGTATTGCTAAAAAAATTATGGCCAGTATATGTACAGGGGTTGAAAATGATGATATAGTTATACAGTCAGTAGACTGCAAAGGACTGAACAAATAAAAACCCTCTAATTGAAATGTTTTTTGATTGATTTTTGAATACCAATAGGCCTACATAGAATCTTTATGTTAGGAGGCAATTTGAGCAACTTCTCGACATAACTCTTGGCCCATAAATACTTCCTATCAGCTAAAGCCTACAATAGAAATGAAGGCAGGCTAGGATCCTGAAAAAAAGAAGAAAACTTTTTATTGTCAATCTTAATCTATTTATTCTTCCGGATCATAAATTATTGTCACTAGCAAATCGTATTACTTTATTCACAAAAAAATGGGCTTGAAACTGAATTATATGATGAATTCGGAATGTATTCCAGGAGGCAATTAAAATAAGGAGATTATTATGATAATTTTATGTTGCAACCTTTTCTTGTATTGTAATCAGATTTATATCTATCAGAGAACGTGTAGATAACTCCTTGCCTACTTAAGTAAGAGTCTCTGCAACTCTTCTTTGATAAATTTTGAGTTCTTGCATAATCCACTAGGTGGCGCCAACATCGATATTTACCGTGGAGTTTGGTAGGATTGGAAGTCAGTGACTTACTTTACTACTTACACTATGGGGCCGTCCTTTCAATTTAATGACGTCATGACCCTTTTTGACCCCCTCCCTTCCTTGTCATGTTTTTGTTATACAACCCTTGACCCCCCCCCCCCCCCTTGAGAAATGACATCATGGTATGAAGATCCCCCCAGAAATTGCAGAAATATCATAAACAAGGATGGATTTTTTTGCCTAGAAGCCCAACTGACCTTTAACCTTAACTGAAAATGAAAAATTCTGAAATAAAAAAATCTGCATTTTATATCCTAACCTGATCTAAAATATTGTGTAGCAAATTTGTACTGATGCGGGTGTCAGCCCAGTACGCAGTATCTTAGCTAGTTTTAGCTTTAAAGCAAGGATCAAGGCTTAGAGTGACTCTCTGAGCATCTGGGCAGAGAGTGGAGAGATGATGTCATAGGTATCAGTAAATAGACACGCAGTGTGGCGGCACTTCTCAGAGTAAATAGGTTACCCAAGTAGGCAAGTCCGAGTAGTGTTAGGCTCAGCGAACTCAGGTTATTGTCAGGGCGAGTGAGCGGAGCCAGGCAGGTGGTAGTGTTTAGGAGTGTTGGTTGTTTAGAAATGAGTTGACCATCTCTCAGTTCTGACATAGTCAACGGGAGCTCAGTGACACAAATGATATGCATTTGGATTAATAAAACTATCCTTTCACGAGAGTGTTCTTTGTCATCTGTGAATTACGAACTATGATCTAGGATGACGTACAGTCGAGATGAGATGGAAGACAGCGATATACAGATAGTACACTGGAATCATGAAGACTGAAAACTTTTAATTGGTAGACTAACGTTTAACAATTAGATAAACCCTATAGTTCAAATTCCTGAAATTGAAAATTGTTCAACATGATGTCATGTGCCACATGACCCCCTCTCCCCCTCGTCATGCTTTGTCCCCCCTGTTGCATGCATATGACGTCATTTATCGATGGCCCCTATTAAAGCTTTCCTTCATAACTCATCGTAAACTTTCAAATGACTTGTATCAATTAATTTAATTATATGTTCGTACCCGTTATATATATATATATATATATATATTGAAACGGGAGTGTGATTCGTGACGATAGTCGACCGAGCGCGAATAGAAAACACTGACAAAAGAGCTAAAGTTGACAAGATGTATTGACCAAAAGTAGACATGACAAATGACAGTTGAAAATGACAGGTAAAAACATTCCCAGACAATGATGCTACTTACAATAAAAATAGTAGTTGGTGAGTGGTGAGTTGGTGGTGGATTTGGTAATAGAACAAAGCCCCCCATGGAATAAAAGGGTGGTGAAGGGGAGGGGGGGAACTCTACTGGGAGGCCAGGGCCTGCCCCATTCCCGTTACAATATATATATATATATATATATATATATATATATGACAAAATGGGTGGGGGGGGGGGGAATTGTTTCACTATAGCTTTAGATCTACAATAAATATCTAGCCCAGAAGTATTCATATGAGATTTTTGGTCAAAGCAAGGAATAAGGATTTTCACCATTTCCGGACATTTTTACATACAATGGCATGCAATATATGGGGAAATCAATTATCTTTCCTTTATATCGCCATTTTGCGCAGGTCACTGAGCAGCTATTTTAATTCTATCATAAAATATTTGCTTATTTCTTCCCTATTCTTGTCATAAGTACACATACAATTATCTAAAATTACTGTCTAACAGGGTTTCTAATGGGAAAGCCTAAAAAATATTTCAATCATAATAGTCTGTGAGGGTAACATGAACTTATATAATTTATGATGATAACATTCAACTGTGTACTTTTTTTCTTACTTAAAGGAGACCCGAAAAGGCAATTATAGACAGCCAAAAACGATCAAAATATGTGAGATTAGTTACATACGGGAGGAAAGGAACCTCATTACAGTATTTGTTCTAAAAATAGGTTGAATTAGAACATGACAGTAGGCCAGGCTGTTCGCACCTCCCTGTGTGAGGCCCAGCGCAAACAGTGTGCAGTGACGTAAGGGGAGGCATTAAGCCTTACTAGTGCGGGACCATGGGTCATCTTTCAAAATTCACAAGCCCAAAACTACTGTAATAAAAATTTAGGTAAAAGAATATTGATGTAAAACTGAATTATATCTATGAATTCTTAAAGTTTCATGTAATTTTGACTTACACTTTTTGAGTTACTTGCAATATAAATTTGCCCATTAGTTAAAGTGGGATACCAGTGCCTCACGTGACGTCACTGGCCTTGCCCAAGCTTGCCTCTCCCAGATTCACACCGTAAGTGTGAGACTGGCTTCGCAGTTACAAAAATAGCTCTGAAATCTTTTGTTTTAATGTACAGGCAATCTGAACCGTTTGATACATTAAGTTAGGCAACAATTAAGTATTTTATATGGCTATCTGAATAATGAAACATATCTTTTCGGGTGAGCTTTAAGACAGCATAATCATTGTTTTGGGTTGCTGTCAGGGGTGAAGGGGTAATGTGGCAAGTTCAATATCCATATAATTACATATTCTATTTTCTACATAAATATATTAATCAAATATATAAAATGCAATAAAGATGAAATAAATGCAACAGCACTTAAAATAACCTTCAATTTCTATTTTCTTTCGTACTGATGGTTTATATTTAACAATAATGCCTTGAAATTGAAAAATACACAAAACAGGAAAACAGACAATTGAACCCAGTCTTAATATGCAAATAAGGTACCGCCCATCTCTTTTATATTCATTTTTGCTGGTTTCGTGCCACCAATCTGCACTCTCCAAACATAACGGGTACATGTAGAGTTCCCTAATCAGAGATTGATGCTCTTCTGGGAGAGTGATGCCCTGCTTGGAGAGTGATGCCTGTCAATCATGTATGCTCGTTCACATATTAAAACCGGGTTTTAATTGTCTGTTTTTCTGTTTTGTGCATTTTTCAATTCTATATCATAAGTCTTAAATGTAAAGTATTGGTATGAAAGAAAATAGGAAATTGAAAGTAATTATGAGTTCACTCGTTGTATTTTTATTTAAATACCATTTGATATATTTGTTTAATATATTTATGTAGAAAATAGAGAATAGAAAATGTTATTTTATGAATATCGGGCTTGCCACATTACCCCTTCATCGTCAGGGAATAATTTTAGTTATTTTTTTTTGCCATTTTTTGTTGTTTGTTGTGACTACATTGTAAAAAGGTTAATATCCATGTCTATACATATATATCTATCTATATAATGCTACGATTGCCTTTATTTGATAAATACCCTATCATTATCAGTCCATAGATCCATCAATCATGCTTTGAAATGAAAAATATCAGTTTTCAAATATGGTACTTTTGACAAATAAGGTGCATAATCGGCCAGCTAGGTTTTGTATGTATTCAAAGGATAATTTGTCAAATTTAAAGGGCAGAAAATGCTTCAAAATATGTGAAACTTAAGAGAACGTTCCTTAAATTAGTTCTTTTTTCTCTCATAATTTATGCCAATAATTGATTACACTTGTTTCTATCAAAGTTCAAAACCTTGGAAAAACTTGCTATGTCAATTGATTGCTATTAAATTTGCTGCAGTGATCTATATCTAAACATGAGCTACAGAGGTTCACCTATTATCAGTCAGCTTCTATCTGCCTGCAATCAAAATACCTTTATGATATAAACAATTATAATAAAATAATATAAACAAATATATAATTATATCTGGAAAAAAAATCTCGTATTTTCTTTTTAAGAAGAGTGAAAGACTGAATGATTTTTCCCGTGTCTGCGTTGCCATATTGTTTGACACTTAATTAAGCAATATTAAAGGATCGAATAACTTATTCTAGCCTGTAGAGTGTAGTAGTATGTACTACTGTAGTCTGTAGATCTAGATCTACGTGCGAAAACTAGTGAACGTCCGTGTGAACATGTGACGTTGGATGATACAAAGAGACATGTGTCATTGTCGTATTATAATCATGGTAAACACGTACCGTATCCTATAAGTATAGTGCCTATGCATGCAGTGCAGATGTACTAAAACGTGACCCTCTGATATTGATGACATAACGCTGAAACTGACCACTCATGTGTACGTCGCCAATCTTGTCAGACGGCGCGCATCAAAACTTTGATGTCGCACAATCGCAATTTTAACGTCGCCAATTTTGGCGACATGTAGCAAAAGTGGCGACATGTAACGTCTCCATGGTGACGTCATGGAGACGTCGGGTCGTATCCAAGGACGCTGTTGAAGGCGGGCAGGCGACGTCACGAATGTATTTCGGAGGTCGCAGTTTTATGATTTTGAAAGTAATATTGCTTTTATTTGCAAGTTTTATCGGTATAATGTGACATTTATGTTTCTTGGTGCTCATAGCTCATTATCCTTTACAATATATTTAGACAAAAGCTTTTCCTAGATACCATTTTGGTGTCAAGCCATAGACATATAGTCATTAGCCATTGCCATAGGCATAGCCTAGGCCTAATAATAATAGGCCTAGCCCTAGGCTATCTGATTGTATATTTAACATGTGATTCATTATATTGTTCTTGATATATAATACATGAATTATATGTATTTTCCCCCAAATATTAGCATAATAATTATTTGATCTAGCCTAGAAGGCCGGTTGAGTTACCTCTGCATGAAGAATGTATCAAAAAAAAAAAAAAAGATTAGAAAAAATAAAGAAAGAAGATAAAGGAAAGAAAAAGAAAAACGCCAGGCCTAGGCTAGTGCCAAAAGTGGCAATAATTTATGTAAGTTATCTTGCTTGAATTTGAGAAAAAAATAATACACGATATAAAATCTACATCAAATCAACCAATAATATCATCATAACATTAATTCAGACCGCCAGTAACTGGCGCCATCTGTTAGGTATGTTAACACACCCAACCACACTCTCTACCAGATGTCAGTGCAGTGGCAGGTGCCCGCGTCCTCCAGGGCGGGAGTCGATATGACCGGGGTAGGCCCCCGCCACGACCGACGGGAGGTTCGACTACCCGGCTGAGTAACACTCAGTGAGGCTGTATGGGGAGAGTGAGTGTGATTTTGGTTTTACTGGACTTCCGAAAAAGTTTAAATATGAATGTTGATGCAGAAGTTGAAATTGGTTAATGTAAGTTCCGTGGTTTAGCAATTTTAGCACATGCAGCCCATGGAAAATACTTTTTAGATCTAACCGGATGTGTGATTTTAAACATAACTTAGGCTTCATAAGAATAAAGTCATTGCTACTACCGCTTTCGTAGGTTTAATTGTTCACTGGCTTTTTCGTGGTTGTATTTTTTCAATGAGACAATAATGTTTTAGTCTTCTCTCTTTTTGAGGAAAAAATATAATTTGTATTAGTTCACGATAATTCTTCCTAACACAGCAAAATACAAAATATTACAATAATATGTGACAACTAAATAAACGTTTTGCAAATAAACAGATATCGCAAGGCAAAGATTTCAAAGTTCAGTACCAGCCTGCATAGATATATTTTGCCACCCACAAAGCCCACTTTTCGTATACTACTCACTGTTATCAGCTGTTGGGACTATCACGTTAAGAGCCATCATGCCGGTCGGCTTTGAGTAGTATACCAAAAGTGAGAAGTTTGTGCATCCCGTGAATGCATCTGTGGGCACTCGATGCAATTATAAGGTTTATAGATTATGTGAAACTCAGGTTTCATAGTTACATCAAGGAGTGCGCCTTTTTTCTTCCAATTTTACTGTTTTTATCCCTTCTGGCAAGATAACTCAAAATGTTTGATACCGGCTTTTGGCCACATAGAATTAAAAAAAAAAAGGGGAAAAAAAAGGGGGGAAAAAAAAAAAGAAGACAGAAAATCAGAAATTGAAATTCTCTCTTATGAAAACCTTTCACAAAAATTCCAAGCTGTATAATCTATTGTTTTAGTGCATGTATTATAACTAGCTGTTAACGATTATCATAAATATTAAACCATCTGCGACATGCACCAAAAATTGGGTCAGCTAGCCATTGAAACAATGAGTCAAAAATAGCACCCTTAAACAAACGTCATGCACCGATAGTTTATTTATAACCCCCTTTATGTAAACATAAGTGCGCCACCTGCTTCCAACCAAAACTAAGCCCGCATCCGGCCATCTAGGCTCAAGCTGTGAACGTATTCAAGCCTAACTTAGGCGGGTTAGGCGAACATTAGGCGGCGGCCGAGAAGGCAGACTCTTCCAACCCCACTCAGCCCATGACGTCATGTGGCCAGGCCCACCATTGGCTCGGCCCGAGGAGGCGGACATTAATTTTTAACCAGGCGGCTGCATAATTAACACCGCCGACAAGCTGGCTCGAAAAACGGCGCGGGAGGCGTTCGGCCATTTTCAGCCCGGTCGTGGCGGTCTTTGCACCCGGATTTTGTGAGCATTTTTCCCAGGGTGGCGAGCGACGGGCTGGCGTTAAAATGGCTTGACAGTCACAGGCCACCCGGCAAAGACGGGACGAGAGGATTTAATGGTCTTTCCCAGTGGCACCAAGCGCAGGTCTAGATACCAACCGGGAGCAGCCGACATTTACGACGGGGATCGATCAACAACGCAGACGAGAATCTCAGTATGTCGGGCAGGCGTCCTTCTCTTCCCCCGATGCCGGATTTAAGCCACCTTACCGAGGAAGAGAGGAAAATTATCGAGTCTGTGCTGCAACGACAACGAGAGGAAGAGGAAAAGGAACAAGAAATCCTAAGGTGGGTTTAATTTATGACGGGGAAGGCTCGCCGATTTGGGGGGGTAGGGCAGGAAAATTGGGCGAGGAGTCCGCCATCTTGAGTGAGGGCCGTAAGGGGTGCTCGGCCCCCGAACTCATGGCCGCCATTTTGGCCTCCCCTCCCGATTCGGCCTATTTAACTCCTAATCCTCCGTTCCACACGACTGAATTCCCCCCTACTAACCCACACACAAACTACCTAACCAGTGAAGTGTATCAGGGGATTGTCTAAAGGATTATACGAGTTTCTCCGGTGGTTATTTTTGGCGATTTTGACGCCCAATTCCCCGGCCGGAGCTCCAGTCGGCGTGCTTATTTACATCAGCTAACATAAATCGGGGATCCAAGTCACAGGCGCATATTTCGGATCCACTTTTGTCTGGGGGTGAATTTTAGTACATACAATAAATTCAATGCCTCTTTTAGATCCCCTACAGTCCACGCTAATATGTCATTTGTTATTGTGACCGGGGTCAGTGAAATAGAGGAGAAAACATGGCTTCAATCATACATGCATGCATGGTGATGGGTTGGGTTGGGGTACCTAAGGCTAAGGCCTAAGAGGATCCAAAGGCAAAGGATCCAAGTGTCTGAGACTGGGCTGAATAACCAGACAACTGCACTTAAATGTGCATTCTCCAAACAAATCCCAAACCATTGGAGTTAATTTTGTACATGCCAAACTAATCTACAATTTTACACAGACCTTGGTCCAACAGCAACGCAGAGCCACGCCCCATCCATGATATTAGATCTATTATTAGATCTGTGCGTTTAGATCTACCACTACTAGGCACTAGATTTTGACTTCTTCAGTCAGGTTAAAATCTAACACGAAATAAACCTTCCAAGTCTCTAAAACCTTTATTGTACAAAACTCTGACAAGAACCACCATAATTATACCGGTGAATTTACGTCATACTCTGATTCTACATTAATGAGGTAGTCTAAATTTAGAGAAACCATCCACGGTAGGAGGGAGTCTAATATTAAAATAAATAGCCTTTAGTCTTCCAGAATTGACGTCGAAATGACTGCAGATATGTGTTTAAACCCTAGTCATTTTTTGCTTAAAAACTGCATGAGGTTAAAAATGATGAGGTTGAGATCTGATAATGTTCCATTCACCTCATTTGAATGACTTCATGGGCTGTAGGTTTATTGAATTCTAACTACAATTCATGCCAAACCAGAGTTAAAATGCCAAACCAGAGTTAAAAAAACAAAAACTACAAAAAATAGGTTCAGATCTGATATATTCCATTTACTTCATTTCAATGACTGGACTGAAGGCTTATTGAATTCTAGCTACAATTTGAATTCAAAATACAGAATATCAAAATAGATTAAGTGCAATGGAAGCTATACAATGATTATACATGTATACATGCCTTTAAACATTAAAATCAATATTGATTTGAACATAAGATCTGGTAACCTCAAGTTGGTTCACTGACCTGGAATCAGAATAGGTCATGGGTATCAAGTTACATGCACAGACAGTGAGTCATCATTTAACATTAAATTTGTAAATTTGCACTCCCAAACAAATGTTCAAATAAAACTATTCAGGAACAAAATTAAGAAAAAGCTAATATTGTGACAAATAGTTTTTGTAAGCCGCGGTTACGTTTGAATATTTTCATAGTTATGCCCCGGTTCTATAATATAAGAATAAGATGGGCAACAGTATATGGGACTAATCTTGCAAATATTTTTGATACATCGAACTATTTTTTCAGCAAAGGGATACACGTGAACGAATTTTGACTTGCTGAATAAGAATTTAACACATCCGGAATATCAGATACAGTCCTGCTTGGGAAAATTCCTCAGGAATATGTGTAAAGTAATAATTTGACCCAACCATAGAGAAGCACATTCAAAATCAAACACGTCGGTTCTACAAAAATATGAAGTTTTCTAACCTGTCAGCAAACCACTCCTCTTTGTGAGTTATTGGTGGTTTTTACGATACACTGATATCGAATGTTTGTGTCAGGGTTTTCCCTAGCAAGGCACAACCTTAAGGCATAACCGCTTGTCTGGGGCATGTAAAATATCAACTGGGACAACTAAATACTAAATCTGATAAAATCACTTGCCAAATGGGGCACCAAAAAATTGTCAGGACATGCTTTGGTTTTTGGAATATTGGGATATACATTTAATGGCACTCTTCATCATTTGATTTGATAAAACGCCACAACTTTCTGTTTTGCATCCATAATTGTGGAGCTTAGTGTGAATGTTTAGATCAACTTATATAGGCCCTCACAGTTTGGACCACGGGGCAGGTAAAACCCGACTTTCAGTTGCCCGATGGGCAAGCACTCTCAAAACCAGAATGTTGCGCCCTGCTTAGCACATTATAGCCTAGTCCTGTCAAGCATATTCCACCCTAAGTGAAAAGTATGTTGTAATATAATATATTGGTTGAGCAGTTTAGAACTTATTAAGCTGGTTGGTGTCAGAAATAAAGATGTGCCATGCACCCAAGGTTACCGTTTGGTGCATCATTTTTGTCAACTGCACCAGGACATGCTTTACCTTTTGTAGGCAATGAATATATACTTAAAGAAGTAATGTAGGAAATGATGGCCTAGAGCATAGTTTTTGGGTAGTTTGTACCTGATAAGTGCACCATCCATTGTTCTGCTTTTGGACAAAGGTGCCTCTTCGTACCCAGCCAAAAAGCGACTAAACATAATCTTTTTGTGAAATTCTAATAGAGGTTCTGCAACTTTGCATTAACAATATAAAAGCGGTACTCTTGTACTATCGCTGGTTACATCATTGGCTGGGTGTATGAATTATAACATTCGGTTTACATAGCCAGTGAGTAGGCCATGTAGAAAATCCTCTATTATTACTGGCTGTATGTCCCGATACTTTAAGAGTACGTGAATGAAGTTCATTCAGTTCGTTAAGACATGTGACTGCTGACTTCAATATACCCGTAGTTCTCCGTGTGGCCTAATAGCATCGTCCACATAGCAGGAATAACATGCTAGGGCTCTGGATGGGGGGTTCCCATAGAGTATACTCTATAGAATTTAAGAAATGCTGCGTGCCGTATGGCATTGTCCTTATGACATTATCCCTATGGCATTATCCTTATGATATGCCAAGGTCCCAGGTGAATCAGATTCAAGTTATGCCCAAGTCACTATTTTGATTATACACTCCACATCGTTCTCACTGATAGTAAAGAATGTTGGTGCACGAGCCCCAAGGGCTCGTGCACCAACATTCTTTACTACCAGCTCGTATTCTTTACTACCAGCTCGTATTCTGCCTCATCCCACATCCTAATGTAGTGTTCCTATATGACCATTTAAAGCATGGATTCCACATACTGAACGATTTGCTGATTTGCCGTTGATATGCTTTTGCTGGAACCAATACATTTTTTCATAGCTTTCATCGCCAATAGAAAGTACCAACATGTTGGTAATTTTTCCTGGCGATTATCTATTTTGCAGCCGATATTTCTGATATGAATCTGTGGCACTAACTTTCGGTACATTCTCAGTACATTTTTGTGGCGAAAGTGCGCGAAAAGTGCAGCAAAATTCAGTGTTCAAGGAGCATCACCATGAACATAGCTGCAGTCCGTAATTTTTGAAATTGTATGTGTAATACAGCCTTTATGGTGTACCTCGTGAGTGTGACTCATTCCGATTCATCAGGTGTAATTTGTATCAAAGATATGGCAAAGTGCACACAACAGTGGATGTTATTGTAGTGGCAGTTTGACAAATAAAAGAGAAAAAATTAAGCAAAATTCCAAATAAGGAATATACATGTCATGTGCGGTCTGTGAACAATGATTTAATAGCTTTTATAAGAATTTCGAAATGTATAATATGACATTGTCCCCAATTTGGTTTCTTAGTCTGAATTTCAATGAACTGTAGATAAGACCAATCAATTTTGTTATATATTAAGGTAAGTATTGTTTCTCTTCTAATCCAGTCAGTAAAAATGTCGGAGAAAAAATAGAATTTTTGTACTTAAAGATTAATAAATGTGCTATGTCAATTCAATGCGACATCTTCAGTTTTTATATAATGACACGGACATTGACCATATCTCCTTCTTAAACTTAAAGACGTCACATTCTGATAAAAATCTTGATACTCTTGTCTCGTCAATAATTAAGATGACAAAATTGGCATGAACCATTCACCTCAGTTCTATATAGCATCCTTAAATCTAACATCCATCCTTAATCCATTGCAGGATCGATTAAAATCGTTTGTATTTTTATACCCAATGCAGTGCTCTTTATTCTTTTAATCTGATCAACTCTAATAATTGTGACTTAAGAAACTAAGAGTATCATTTTAAAACGTCCTAAAGCATAACAGAGAAAGAAATACCTTCTCTAAAAACAACCAAAAAACAATGTAAGTAACATATAAAATCCATGAAAATTCACTAATCCATGTTTCACTTTCCCTTCCTCCACAACCACAGAAACTTACAAGATGACTTTGAGAACTACCAAGCGTCTGTGAAGAAACTTAGCGAGGAGAGTCGGCAGGTGCAATATGGCAACCAGGGGGCCGTGTGTCAAATATGTCACAAAACCAAGTTCGCCGACGGGATCGGCCACAAATGTCACTACTGTGGGGTCAGGTCCTGTGCCAGGTGTGGGGGAAAGGTGTCCCTCCGCTCGGCAAAGGTATGTATTTTGCGTCATTTTTCTATTAATTTAATACTGACAGGCATGTCTGACGTACTTTGAACAATGTCCGACTTGATGTTGAAGCATTTGAAACATATCTGATGTTTTTCAAATAATGTCCGACTTGATTTTGAATCAACCTTAGACATATCTAAGGTGTTTTGAACAATGTCCAACTTGGCTTTGAAGCAATTCAAGATATATCTGATGTGTTTCAAATAATGTCCGACTTGATTATGAATCAACCTTAGACATATCTAAGGTGTTTTCAACAATGTCCAACTTGATTATGAATCAACCTTAGACATGTCTAAGGTGTTTTGAACAATGTCCAACTTGATTTTGAATCGATGCGAGACATGTCTGACATGTTTTGAACAATATCTGACTTGATTTTGCATCAACCCCTGACATATCTGACGTGTTCTGAACAATGTTCAACTTAAGTAAATCAATATTTCAGTCTCTGGGGCCATATCTTCGCAACTAATAAGGATACAGAAATTACGTTGCAGGATGTAGGAGATCTTCCTTTACAACATAAACTTTTATTACAATATCATTTCTTGAAATTTGGAGTATTACTAAAAGTTTTGATATCAAAGGGGGCTAAAACATAAGAGGGATTTTTAAATGTTGGTACATTATGCCCTCGACAGTATTACTAGTAATGAGACCCTAATCAAAATTCACATGATTTGCATGCTTAGTTACGAAGATATGGCCCCAGTTGTATGATATTAGGTTATCTATGTTTTGTTATCAATGTATATATAAGGTTATAGATAAACAAACAAATACATTGATATAACTCAATTAACCAGAATTTCTAAAATTGTTAGACACGTCAGACATGTTTTCAAGAATGTTTTACATGATTGAATCAACTTCAGGTATGTCCGACAAGCTTTGAACAAAGTGTGACTGGATTGAATCAATTCCAGACATATCTGACATGCTTTAAACAATGTCTGAATTCATCAAATCAAAAGGTTAATTATGATATTGAATATCAGTCTTTGAACCAACATTTGGGATAGGTTAGGTAACCGGAACTCGGCAGTTCCTTTAGCCCAATGTGTACGTCAGAATTACATAAAGTAATTTAATACTATTTTGCTATTTTGATAAACCAAGTATGCTTAAAATGTTATATTGAAGTTGTGTTCATGATAGGAATACCACAGCTTTTGTGACCGGGGCATCCATTTGACCTTACTCAGGTGTGGTGTAGGTGGGTTAAAGGTGCCTTTCCATACATGCATTGCGGGTGCGTTTTACCGTATAGGGTATGCGGAGGCTTTGCGTTTTTCCATATATGGAATTCCGGATAGCCTCCGCATACCCTAAGGAAAAAACGCACCCCCAACGCATGTATGGAAAAGCACCTTGAGTCTCCCTGAAAATCGTCAACACCCCTATTCCCATAATACCCCTGTGTTAAAATGGTGCACACCTGCACTGAGTGACCTTTGATCCTGCCGTCAGACCCGCCATGGGGGGCCTTGGGTACCAGACAGAAAGACGGGGATTATGGCGCGTAGGGGGAGGGGGGGGGGGGGTCTGACTCTATAATAACTATAGAATTGACTACCTAAATCTATGATTTATAGGGATATGGTACAGAACTGAATCTCTCATACCTTTACAGGTAGGTGCATTCAATCAGGGAATTATCCTCTTGACTCGTCGTTGGTTGTAATAGCATCAATATTTTTTGTAATTTACTTTTTTTGTTGTCAGATATACTTATATCTTGAACGATGTAAATGATTTTGTGCTGGTTATTGTAAAACCGCCACTTGATATATGATACATTGATTGATGTATTCTTTTAGGCTTTGGATTTATCTCCTGTGCATTATAGCAATTGGCAGCCATCGTTTCATTTTCATTTGATCTTCTAAAAAGATACTACCCGGTACCTTCAAAAGGCTAGCAAAAGACTCTCAGAATTTAGGGTCATACCTGTAAAATCACTAGTATCAAAGGCGCCCAGGATTTATTTTCATACCTGTAAAATTACCCGGGAGTGGTTTTGTCTAATCAGGGGCCAGACTGTCGATTCTATAGGCACACCAGATAACAGTAGGAATTATTTGAAGTAGGGCAAGAGGGTGTGATTCATATTGCACCTGATAAACGGGTCAGGGTTCAATGGAACGAGAGTCGCGGTTTTGTCCAATGGGATGGATGTATAGAATTCATTATATTGAGCTGGAAGTTTCCCATTTTCTTTTTCTTGAATTTTAACTTCACAAGTAAACAAATCTTTCGTGTTCATTATTGAACGACAAAGAAGACAGATATGCAACATTTTACTTCTTTTTACGGATTTTCAAGCTTTTTTTTGTTGTCTAATATATTTATAAGTCACTAATTTTAAGAAAGAATACTGCACTTATTTCCAGACAACAGATAAGCTTTGGCAAAAGTTCTTTTTTAAGGTTAAAATGTAGGCACACAATAAACTTTTTACACATTTTCGGATTCTTCATGGTCATGTAGTAGCATCTCTGGAATAGATATAATCAAATCGCTGCCCCATTTTCTTACTCATTTTTTCCCTAAACTACTACGTGTTTTTGCATTCATCAGTATAACATATTATTGGAAGAACATTATCATTATACGAGGGGCCGTCCATTGATAACGTGCGCACTGTGTTGGTAGTGGTGGTGGTGGTGGGGGGTCTGAAATTCTTCACAAAATGTGTAAGTACTAAGTCCCTCTACAAATCTAATGCATACACCAGGCTAAAGATAGGGTGCAATTTTTCGTCCTGAATTCAGGATAAAAATGCATTCGCAATTAACAGACGGCCCCTGATGGAAACAATGTCATTGCCAATCTTTCTGCGTGCTATGCCTATGACAAAATAACCATATAGCCTAGGCGTTTGTTAATGATAATCTGGCACGGTCCTAGTTGAACGCCCTGCATGACGGGGATTGGGCCTAGTAATGGCAGGGGAGGCGAGTCGTGTAGGCCTACAATGTTGGCTCTAACAATTCAACGAGTACAAATATTGATCCCAGAGAGCCTACAAGCGGGTACGGGTCGGCTGGGCCGGGCTAGGGTGAGATGGGGAGGTCTTGGGGGTGGTGTGTGGTATGGGGGAATGGGGTGGGGAATAGGGGAGAGGGAGTAAGGGGTAGGAGGGGGAGGTTGTGGGGGGAGGGGTGGATGGCCAATGTGGGATTGGGAATGGACAGAGGCTCTGAGGGCCTTTTTATTACTAACCCAATATGATACAAGTTATAGTCCTCTGTAAGTCACTTAAATCTGAAGTTTATACTTGTAAAACAATTACATATATCAAAGAACTAGAATGATACCATTGACGTACTCTGTTCCCCATATTACATATAGGAAGAATCAATGTAGTAAATCTTCTACCCTTGCTCTTGTGTAAATAGGTTTGCTTTCCTACTCCCTACAAAAAAGGGTTAAATAAAAGAGGTCCTGTTCTCTACCCATTTGGTGAGGGACCCCGATCCCACCCCCTACTACCCTACTCTCTCCCACTATCAAGCCTTCCCACACAGTCCCATATCCTCCCCAGGTCCCCCATACCCCTCATACCCTCCACCCCTACCGCAGCGCACCTTGCGGCGTCACAAAGAACCACAATGCGTCCTCCTTCCGGGGCCTTATTCATTATTCACGATCGGAGCGCCACCTGGGAGTGGGTCCCTTAGAACAAGGGACGGGGGACATCCCACACATTGTCCCCCTCCTGCCACCTGTCCCCTATCTACCCCAAACCTCAGCCTCCCCAAATACACACATACAAACCCCTGCCATTGACAGTAATACCACAATAGTATTGTGGTCATATAAAGTGCACCCAAACAAAATACGAGGGTCAATGCAAATCCCATTAATGCATCGTAATGCCTGTGCGACATGTATGGACAGTGTGCACGCCTGTGTATTTAATTTCTACTTGTACCTGGCATTTGGACTGACAGTGAATGTTTTGGGCCTTTCCTGTAATCTAGAAACAGGCAATGAGATAAAATTATTAAAAGATTATGCGAAATTGGGTTGGGTTAGGCAGTGTGAGTTAGGGTGTATCTGTGTGCGTGTGTGTGGGGGGAGGGGGGGCTAGGAAAGGGATCCGAACGCTTTGGGAAAGTGTGCCTTAAAAAGTGTTTCATTTTTAAGGTTATTGAAGCGTGGGAGTAGGCGTTGGCATAATTGTACGAAAAGATAATGTGAGGATGTGATATGAAAAAAAGAGTAACCCCAGTTCCCCCCCCCCCCCCAACAAAAATATAAAGGAAAAAAAAAACTACAACCAAAAAAAAAGATAAGAAAAAACAACAACAAAGAACAAAGAAACATTCAAAAAGTAAGTAAAAGATAGGTAGAAGCCCCAGGTGTGAGAAGAGAGGAGTGGTAGTCAGTGGGGTTCTCCGGGGCTGGGTCATGCGATAGGTGAGTAGGTGTGGCCGCCCGGCGCGCCGTATATAATAACGCCAGCCGGCAGAGTCACTACCGCCTGGGTCAGCCACTGAATATTTCATGGCGAATATTGTGCAACATGTACGCCCGCCTCACTCATATTTACCGCCAGCGCGCAGTGACACTGCATCGAGGGGAGCTCTCACTCTCCCGACTGCACCTTCGATTTTCTTCATCTGTATTGGATTATTTGGGGGCTGTGTTGGCTTTGATTTACATTGCAACGGATGGGGAGGATATTTTTGATGTAGTGTTTAGGGTCTAAAAACTCTTTGATGGGCAGTGACAGGATTAAGAATAGGGTTTGCACGTGGAGGCTGCCCGATGGCATAGCATGTTAAGTCCATTTTAAAATCATTTTAATTTTCGGTATTTTAGCTGTCACCCCATATTCCCTTATAGGAAAACAAAATGTTCTTTGATAGGATTCTGGTTCCACTTTGTGGACCTGTTTGCATTGCACTTTTTTGTTAGTTAAAATTCGTAGTTTTTATGCTGATTTGCAGCGTGGGAATCTTGGGTTATTTAACAAGGTGGGGGCGGGAGCACACTAATATCCCCCCTACTCAGCTCACTGTCTGGGAATTGGACAGGGAAGTGTTTTTCTGTGTCTGATAGTCAACTTTAAAGAGAAGGGGAATCCCCGGTCTCGACTAAAGTGGGAGCCGGGGGGGGGGGTGAGTTAAGGTTGGGTGGGGGTAGATGGGGGCGGGGGGTCCTGGAACTGTCCCAGTGTGAGTACATGTAACTCCCACCACCCACCACCCACCACCCACCACCCACCACCCACGTCCCTCTCTCCACTGGCACACTGCCGGTATGCCAAGCTATGTTTCTCCAGTGCCTTAAACGTTATCTAAATCCAAAGGAAGAAGATAGTTGTAATCTGGTAACTCTATCGCAGCCCATAATGATATTTTGGAGGAAAATTGTCATTCACATTTAGGCTATGTAAACAGTGATTATTAGGAAAATAGCAAGGATTTAACTTGTTTCTCACACTTAGAATTTTTTTTAACGTTTTTTTTAGGTTGAAATTATAGGTCAAAAACAATGTTCATTATGTTATAAGCCTAATTTAAAAAAATGACCCCTATCAGTTATTCCAATCAAACCACTTGAATAATATATATACTTTTCATAAATCTTTCACAATAAGGCTTTTCTATGTATAACACTACCTTTATTTGCTCTAAATAAAGGAGAATAAGTTAACAAACTAGCTTTCGGACAAAGGGCTGGGCCACATGGGGGTAGGTGGGTGGTCGGGTGGGTGTTTGATTGAACGCGGGGATCTAAAGGTGTAAGACCAAGGTGTGGTAATCATTGATTTCATTATCTGATTGATAGGGAAATTAGATTAGCGGCCAAGTAGTTGGCTAACGGAACTATACCAGTCGGAACGGAGAGATGGGTTTGTAGGTACTTGTATAGGTAGTTATTCACTGTATGGTCGACATAGGGGCCATCCAATACGGGTTGGTCTAAAACTATTTTTGTGATCAGAATTGATCTATTGTATATTAAAACTGAATGAACCACTACCCTCATGAAGTTCTGAACCTATATGAAATATTCTAAACCTTTGAAATAACTTTCGAAAATATTATTGTTCTATTTTAGCACTCTATATACCTTTCAGTGACGTCAATGGTGCACATTATTAACACCATTCAATTGTATATAGATAAAATAGAATTATGATTAGGCGCATACACACGTACATTCGTATAGACTTTAGAATACGGCAGAATATATGTGTTGAATATACCAGTATGCGTGATCTCAAGTGCTAATTCAGTTGTTGTGCTGGCTTGTCGACTTTGATATACATCGAACATTTTGACAATAAATGCATGGGCCATACACATATAATATATCATGCATCTGGCAGATACATGTTATGCATCTGGCCGATGCGTATTATGCATCTGGTAGATACATATAATGCATCTGGCAGATACATAATCCTCATGCATCATTACTTATAGGGCACGTATGTATACATACGGTGCGCAAATAGCGTTAAGGCTGTTACGTCGTTGGGAGGGGAAGTCGATGGCTTCTGGCCTGTACAGTCTTATGACAGAGACGGGCATGTTGGATAAGTCAGATTAGTTGATGTAATAAACTGTCCATAGGCATACAGACATAACTCGGATAGGCATCAAACATAGTGCCATACGGTGCGGAACCGCAACTACTGCATGGAATTTACGTACACGTGTAGAACTAATAGAGCTGGTTTATAGTATGGGGAAGGGTTAGAAGTGAGGACAGGGAGAAGTGAGGGGCAGTTTGTGGTGAGGATGAGGGGGCAATGAGGGGCCGTAGAAAATGAGACAGCTCTAAGGCCACTTTTGCTTATAGATAAATTACCAATCGTTTCGTTGTTTTCGTTGCATACATATACAGGTTACAAGTGTACTCTGCACCAGATAAGTGCATGAAAAAAATATTAATTTGCGGCCGTTGATAGGGTCAAGGAATCTAAAAGAGTGCTTTACAAGCGGACCTATTATTGTTATACGCGGACTATAACTACATCTACACAGGTCACCAGCACCTTCACTTACAGATGTATAACATCCTCACTGACAGGTCGTTAAGTCTCACTGGCAGGTCGCAAACATTCTCACTGATGGGTCTGTAACACCCTCACTGACAGGTCGCTCACACCCTTACTGACATGTCTGGAACACTTTCACTTACAGATCTATAACATCCTCACTGGCAGGTCACAAACATTCTCATTGACATGTCTGTAATGACCGTCCTGACTGGTCGCTAACAAGCTGACCGGTCGCTAACTGACACCCATACTGACAGGATGCTAACACCCTTACTAATAGGTCACAAACACCCTCACTGACAGGCCTCTGACACCCTCACTGATAGATCCATAGTTCCTCACTGAATGGGTCTGTAACACAGATAACTGCCACTTGCAGGTCCCAAACACCCTCACTGACTGTTTTGTAACACCCTTACTGACAGGTAGCTTACGACCAGACTGACAGTTTTGTAACACCCTCACTGACAGGCCCCAACCCCCTTCACTGACAGGCCACAAACTCCCTTACTGAAGGCCCCAAACACCCTCACTGACAGGCCACAAACACCCTCACTGACAGGCCACAAACACCCTCACTGACAGGCCCCAACCCCCTTCACTGACAGGCCACAAACTCCCTTACTGAAGGCCCCAAACACCCTCACTGACAGGCCACAAACACCCTCACTGACAGGCCACAAAAACCCTCACTGACAGGCCACAAACCCCTCATTGACAGGCCACAAACCCCCTCACAGACAGGTCTCAAACCCCCTCACTGACAGGCCACAAACCCCCTCACTGACAGGCCACAAACATCCTCACTGACAGGCCTCAAACCCCCTCACTGACAGGCTGCAATCCCCCTCACTGACAGGCCCCAAACCCTCTCACAGACAGGCCTAAGACCCCCTCACAGACAGGCCACAAACACCCTCACTGACAGGCCTCAAACCCCCTCACTGACAGGCCACACACCCCCTCACTGACAGGTCACAAACCCCCTCACCGACAGGCCACAAATACCCTCACTGACAGGCCACAAACACCCTCACCGACAGACCACAAACACCCTCACTGACAGGCCACAAACACCCTCACTGACAGGCCACAAACACCCTCACTGACAGGCCACAACACCCTCACTGACAGGCCACAAATCCCCTCACTGACGGACCACAACACCCTCACTGACAGGCCACAAACCCCCTCACTGACAAATCTCAAACACCTCACAGACAGGTCGCTAACCTCACAGTTGGGCACCAGGCACGCCAACCCCCGGCGTTCTACTCCCTATACCGTATGACTGTAGTACCCGTCTCCCCTCCCCTCCCTCCCCTCCCGCCCCTCCCGGCCCGCCCTGGAGAACTCTGCACATCTCGACCCGCCGTCACGGCCCGGGAGAACCCTGCAAAGCAAACAGCGCCGGGCGCCCGCTCCTCCAGCAGCCGGCACACTGCCTGCAGCCGCCCGGAGAGCCCGGGTGGTGGTGGTGGCGGTGGTGTGGTGGTGGTGGTGTGGTGGTGGTGGTGGCACTGGAGGAGGGCTGCATGCATGGGGTGGCTGCTCGGCACTGGTCGCAGCTTTCTACTACTACTACATATATGGTATATCATGGTGGTGGCGACCCAGTGATGGATACACTGTTCTATGTGTTTGCTTATTAGTCAGGTGTAGTTGCCCAGTGGACAACCATTGAAATTTTGGATTATTTTAGTAGGGCTTGTCCTTGTGGTTTTAGACCGAGATAAAAGTGAATAGTTTTAGTTGGATTTCTAAAACAGTCTTGGAGGTCTATGTGCTACCGGCCTACATAAAATACCAAAGAACATGCACCCACGTTTATAAGTATTACCAATACCGGCTCACCTGAAAGTGAAGTGACCACATTTGAATATACATACACGAAAGGGATTTATTATTATAGAATCCCCATAGATTCGTTTATACTGCTTTGAACAAGTCAAAAACGTGAGCTGGTCCTGATATAGCATAAATATTGATGAGAATGGGGTCTGGAACTTAGTGTGTACTTGGGGCAGATGTTATGTATTTATCACAATCCAAGCATCAATCATAATTCCATCTCTCCAAGTTCTCCTAACACCATTCAACTGATGTCTATCAAATGTTGAATATTTTAATTTGAAACAGCCAAATGAAATCATAGTCGTGGCCACTGGTAAAAATCTTGCCAGACTAGTGAAATTTGCGAAACGCGAGTCCGATGGGCCAATAAAAGGCTTTGACATTTCGGTAAAATCTTAGTAAATTTACTAGTGGAACTATGATCTGGGCTAGTGTAAAGACAGGAGCACAGGCCCATTGGGCTAATGGACAAAATAGTTTAGGAAAACCCCTAAGATAAGTGGGATAAAAAAGTTAAATTATAAAGGAAATGACGGTAGACTAGAGATGTAAAGAAGACGAGATAAACATGGACATTGGGTTTCAATGGTGGACCTAAATGGTTGGGGTCACTGAGTGCTCTTCGTCCTACCTGTTAACTTGGGGTGGTTTGGTAGGGGTGAAATCAGAGATGTCTTTTTTCCTACGTTTGTAGGATTTCCTACTTTTTGGAGATTTTGGGACATACAACCAATTTTTCTTACCAAGCTTTAGATCTGTTTTAGAGATTTTTATGTTAGTTCTGAGCCAACCAAATACAAAGTCAATGTCAGATCTCTATTCCTAAAGGTTATTTCCCTCCTGGTTGCTTCTAGGAAAAAAGAATCTAGGCAAGGCATTTCCTACTTTTCCTACTTTTTCGTAAGTTGGGAGTGGCATCTCTGTGAAATGAGTTACACATTAGTTGGCAGTGTTCGAAATTAAGGGTGCACCCTGCACCTGGCACGCACATTTCCGTCGCCGGGTGCACCATTTTCGGCAGTGTGCACCCGGTGTGTGCACGTTTTTTCAGTTAATTTTGCTATATATGAATTAGGGGTGTGCACTGGCAAAGTCCCGGGTGCACACTTTTGAAGCCTATGCACCCGGATGGTGCACAAGATAAATACTTAATTTCGAACACTGGTTGGTGAATACCAAAATGATGCTTTGGGGCCAGAATTATTGTCAGGTCAGGGCTCCCACAAAGATTTGAAAAGAGAGTGCTCATGGAGTTTAAAAAATTGAAAAATGTTATGGATTTCTCTACATATATATGAATATGATGAAAAAATATAAAATAAACACTGTTTTCCATTACAAAAAAACAGCGGAAGGTCCATTTTGTCCAGTCAAGTGTTGCAGCTGAGAATTTGTGTTAAATAAGGGAAACTTTGAAAATTATATGGAAAGTTGATGGATAAGTCATGAAAAAGTTTCGTTCTTGAGTCCTGGGAACATGGATACCTGTGATACTGATCAGGCGGGGGGGAGGGGAGGGATTCAAGTAAGGCAATAGACTCTAGTCAGGGCATAAGAAAAAGAAAAAGCAGAACTGGTTTTCACATTATGTAGATATACAGCTGGCGATAATAATATAGAACCTGCACCACATCACATTTATATACTGCTACTAACATTGACCACAAACTCCAGTGCCATACTCACATTTGGATATACTACTCACACTGTATGAACTCGATAAATGTACTCATTTTCATATACTACTTACTGGTTGTGAGTGTTTTTGAACATACACCCGCATTAGTATGTACTCATGAATACAACCTCTCCAGAGCCTTACTCTATTACTACATGTATCATATTTATGGATATGACAAAAAGTCATATTACTATTACTAAAAGTCCTACTACAATTAATTATGCAATCCATATAATTTCCAATTAACATAGGATTATGACATGATATTTTGACGTGTCATTTTATGACGTCGGTGTAACTTAAGACATAAACCAATGTTCACGTAAAATATTAAATAACTTTTTTCAATTAGACGAGGAATATCAGTCAATGGACAAATTATCACCAGCATAATCATCAGTAAAGTAACGGTCTAAGATCAATACTTATGAACATAAAAGGGGGCCGGGATAGTGTAGTGGGTAAGGTGTTCGTCTCTGACTTGGCTAGCCCTGGTTCGAGTCTTGGCTTTGCCTGCTACACTGCCTTGCCTTGCCGTCATTCCCACCCCCATAGATTTGGTCAGCCGATTGGTAGACAAAAACCGGAGTTGGTCTTGATATAGCTGAAAAATTGCTGAGTAGACCTCCAACACATCATCATCTGAACATAAAAATTCTGATCAATTAATTGAAATACACCCCCTCACTTCTGACAGTTGAAATAGATACAGTTCCTAGAATTCCACGACAGAAATCTAGGTAAATTATTCCCGGAATCCGTCTATATCTGTATCAGTCTGTTTCTGTTTGTGTACGCATGCTGTGTAAATGTCAACAAATAGCAAGTGTTATAAATATTACTTGAGTAATGACCTTTCAGGTTTCCTAATTACTTCCTGTACCTTTATACCTACAAAAAGACAAGTAGAACTGTCTTTGGTTATTATCATTTCCATGGTACTATGCAGTGACATTGTTTCAACTTATCTTTTCGAGCACATACTTCGTCTATATGGTCATTGAATTTTGACTGTCGTATCATAATAAAATGCCGTAATGTGATACAGATGTAGTGAAAATATATCTAGGTCCGATGAGTGTAGTGAGCCATAAGCTCTTACCGACAGACGCATAGGGTCCAATTCCCTTGACAGGAAGGATATCCCCCAGTGCCCATATTAGAAAAATCTGAAATGCTAAAATTCCAGAAAACAAAATAAGCTTTAATTTTCCTTAAATGTTATGGCTAAACCTTATGACCAAACACATGGCGTTTTAGGTTAGGTTGGCCAATACAGCCCTTATTCACTGATTCAAAGATTCATGGTTTGATTACTATATAAAGTAACTGAAACTATTGAAGGGAAATCTGGCTTGCACTTTGACAACAGAATGTTGTATTATCTTAGCATAGGCCTATAGGACATTGTGGGAGTGAAGCCAAATGTGGCGAACATTATTAAGTGGCAGCACGTCGGGGTTGGTTGGTCTGCAGCCTACGGCTTTTCTTGTCTCCTCGTCATCACTAGACACTCGGCCTAGGAGAGCGTGACGGCGCCTGGAGAGTGGAGCGTGGTGGGTGGAGAGTGTGGAGAGCCCTGCCCTGCGTCTCAGTCTCTGAACCCCCTCCCCCCATCTCCCCTACACCCCCTCCCACCCGGCCACCCCTTCCCTACCAACCCACCCACCCACCCACCCACCCACCCACCCACTCTCGCTCCACCACTCAGACAACTACAAACACACACTCCCAACCTACCACCAATACTACCACCCGAATGCGTTGACTGCAAACCCTCATTATTCGACGAAGAAAATTAAGAAATGTGTCTGAACGTTTACCCAGTTTGCTCTGTCAATATATTTCTGTCAACGCAGTTTACAAGGCTAGGTCATTTGGCGAGTTTGTGTCTGGTAACTCGTAACATTTTTACTTATGTTTTGGGAGAAAACGATTATGATTTAACAGCGATCCATACGCCCCAAAAGTGCTATTAGGAGTAAAAAGTACTGTTTAAATACTTTCAGAAACAATGGCGATATTTATTCAACTCAACTTGTTTGTATGTTGTTAAACTTTGAATAAAAAAAGTAAATAGCAGTATGCCCTGTTGTGGATGAAAGCACACTTACATTTATAAATGTACCAGAGGTCGGGTCAGAACAGAGTATTTAAACTTATGTCTAAATAATGGATACAAAATACCCCCTCCCCCAAAAAACAACAACAAAAAACAAACAAACAAAAAAAGACACAAAAAACTGAGCACTTTCTCGGAAAACAATATCAATATTTTAACACGTTGCGTAGTTTCCCATACATTGATGTCGTGGCAACACTTTTTCTCTCATTTTAAATTATCCGGTACACAACTCTACTACTACTACAATTAACCCACTAACACCACCACCTGGCCCCTCCCCCTCGACTTACCACAAGTCAGTCTAAACCCAACCCCACCCCCAACTCTTGAACACCATGTAGGTTGGCATGGAAACACGTGCCATCGGCGTTACCATGGGAACCAAGAAAACATTTGGCTTCCTGCCACAGATCGTTCTCATGCTGAATGTTGAGTTCAAGTTAGGATTCCAAAAAGGGATGTTGGGACAAGAGGCATGCAGTATGCATTATTATGTGTTTTTTATTTCGGAGGATAAAAATTCTTCTAAGTTTTATCACAACACTTACTATGGTGTGAAGGTGATCAATTGGGGTTGTGGGGATGGTGGGAATAAGATAATAATGGTTAAACTTCGGTGAAAATTATTAAGTCTGTTTAAACAAGCAGAGACTTTGCTCTGAGCGCTCAATGTTTCAGTTGTTTTTTCGGGTCTTATGTATTTCATTTTTCATGTTCAGGAAAACAATAAACATCTATGGATGATCATAGTAGTATATGAAAATGACGTCGTTGATTCTAAGGTCATGCGTGTTTGAATGTAGGATATGGTAAAATAGGAACAAATATATTGTGAATTCGCAGATATAGATTATTATATAAGAACAAATGTGTTATGAAATGCTGTGAATGGCAATTTTCTTTTATCATCTCCCATATTAACACATCGAAAGTTTTAAGTTTAAGTTTTTAGGTCCTTTCTTAGCTAGCATACTTATAGTACGCTTTACTGATAACCTATGGCAGGTACCATTCTCCAGAAAATTCTTTTTCGCTCTGATGTCGATCATCTTTGTTTACAAACAAATAGAAATCATATCACTCTGGAATTCAAATAAGGTTTAGGGCTAATATTCAATCAATAGCTTAATTTGGACTCTTTCATTGAATTTGATCAATTATTTGAATTTACAAAAATACTGTCTTTTCTGAATACACTACATTACTTCTGCTTACCTTAATTGGTGCATATTGGGTGCATCATTAATTTCACATGCTGCAAATAAATTGTTGATTGTGTGGCTATGAAGATGTTTTCAAATCCAGACATGTCAAGAAAAATAAACTTGTTTTCATTCAGTGACCATCCCAGTCATTTTCCATTGTATTTTTTTTTTTTACATCATTATGAGACCATGTTGGTCTTTATTTATATGATTTATTTTGGAATGGGTCGGGTTTAACTGGCCAGTTGTTTCTAGGAGAGCGGATCGTGAAATCGTGCCTACAGGCTCTTTCCCCAAATACCAGATCCCGACAGGAATAAACCAAGCCTCCCAAAAAGAGGATAAGATTAGCTCATAACAAAAGCCTGAATCAATAAATAACATGGCAAAATAGTCTCCTGATGTACACATCTGCCATGTTTTTGACCATGCTAAAAATATGTTATCATGTACTAATATATGTGTTTTCTCTTTTTTTCCCCAACCCACGCATTATAGGACTTGGAGGTAAGAAAGCTATTTCTAATTCATACAGTTTTATTGTGAGGTTAATGCCCTGCAGACAAGTTATTTATTACCTGTTGAACAAGAATAACGGACCTAGTCGCACCTGCAGACAATCACTCGCTATCATGTTTTCTAAAAACGAGTTATTATTAATATCCATGATTCGGTACTCTGTACTTAGAATTATAAAGAAAATCATTAAAAAGAAAAGCACTAATAATGCTGTCTGGAAAATTATAATGGCAAACTAAAATAGGGAAAATTGATTGCATTGAGAATATATTTTTGAGTATAATCATACTTTTCGCATTTACCATATTATCTCGGAACAGCTTAAAACAATTAGATTCGAATCAATACATGAAGGAATACCTCAGTCATGAAAAGTTTCTTTTTTGAAATAAAAAAACTCATGTTTGTTTGACTCTTCTTCAGATGGCCGGGTTCAAGGTAGGCATCCTGACAAGGATTAAACCACCCAGGAGGGTTAACACGCCCCATTAATGCCCCTTTAGTTGACAGAACTTGTAGTATATAGCCTAAATCTCCATCTTTAAGTTTTGCATTGAATGTTTTGACAATATCTATTTTCATGTATTCGAATATCTCTGACGTGGTGCACGGATTATTGTTTTTGAAGCACACAGGCTTCTAACGTTTTCCATTTTCCAATTTTGTGTTTGTGAATTTTGAAATTCACTAAAAGTTTGTAACATGTGATAAAGGAA
This sequence comes from Lepidonotus clava, assembly GCA_936440205.1. Lineage (NCBI taxonomy): Eukaryota > Metazoa > Annelida > Polychaeta > Phyllodocida > Polynoidae > Lepidonotus > Lepidonotus clava. Next base: position 18,195,388 of record OW387138.1, read on the forward strand.
AGGTCTGTTAAAACTCTTGTCGGACATTCTGGAAAATGACTTACTAACTTACTTCTAACTTTCAATATCTGACTGTACCAAGTTCATAACAATACCTTTTGCGACATTTAAAATGTTTAACACTGATAACAATTTTACACACTATCCTTAAAAATTTTGTCTTTTAATTTTCAAAATAAAATATCCCATCACATTACCCGAAACAGCATGATACTTTTCACAATTGTTATATATTAATTTTGACCGAGTGAATGTAGTTTGTGCACGCAGTAGTACTTGTAAATAGATTGTCATGTTTTCTGTCACGTAGATTTATTTGTAGTTGTCCTATCCCCGTATCATCAGTGTAGTGTTAGCATGTCATGTTAACCATACAGCCACCAGTAGAAAAAACATAAGATGAAAGTGATCTTCGGAGTTAGTCTTTCCAAGCTTGTTTATAAGAACCAGTATATTATAGATTATACATGGTTCCAGGTTACCCATGTCAGTCTTGTAAGCTCATGGCTGTCATAGCAAAAGCAGATGGATTAGAAAAAATGGCTTAAAAGTGCGATATTTTGTGTTCAGCTAAGATTTAGAGAGGGACCTTCAGAGGACAGTGCATTTTTCCCCTTTTTATGGGCTCCTGTGAAAAAGATAAAAACTGTTCAAAGGTCAAGTATGAAAGGCGCTAGAAATCTTGAGGGTCTATAACGAGTATAGAAGGGTATAGGAAAAGCGGTGAAAAATAGTAAAGCATGGAGAATATAAAAGAATATAGAAGAATCGAAGGGCGGACTGGAGTTGAGCTGAGGGGTGGGGGCACATTAGGGACGGACCGTAAGGAGCAGGAGCAGTATAGTAAAGCCTGTATTTCACTAGGCGATTTTTACCGCCGACCTTTTTGATTTAAGACTTTTCTCCAGTTATACGATAAAACACCATGCATCCTACATAATTTTAAATATGTCCAAAACACTTTCTAATGATATATAAATATCTGTAAACTAAACCCATTTCCGCTTACGCTCCATAAAATCGCGAGTAAAAATCGCCTAGCGAAACCTAGCCTTAGGTTGGAGAGCTGCTCAAGGTAAAAGGAAACCCCTCTAATAACCGTCAGACGAGCTGCTCCCCATTATAGCCTTATATCCCGGCGAGTAGCTCGCTAAATTCTTAATTGTGCCTCTTTAGATAGGTCCCGTCTCAGTGTCGACTCCTGAAGTCGGACCAGAATTAGCTCCTACTCTCCAGGACGCCTGCACGGCGAGCGCAGCAAATTTTCACGCTGAATTTTACTATTCAATTAAATGATTATTTTCTATTTTTCCCCAGCATGTAATTATCCGTGTCTTTAGCGTGCTGCCTGAAAGGAGCTGCCAGTAAAAAGAGCGCGTGCAAGACACGCTAACGAGGGGCAGATTCCTGTTTGGCTGGCTTTTAAACTTGATATTGAGAGCGCCAGCCGCGACAAAAATATCATGGTCGCTAAATTCGTATGTGTTGTAGGCAGCAGGCTCAAAGCAGCCAGCGACTGGGGACAGCAGCCAGAGAGGGGAGACAGAGAGTGAGAGAGGCAGCGAGCGAGCGAGAGAGGTGAAAGAAAGATAAAACACTTTCGGGGGAAAAAAATGCCGCGAAGCAGAAGATTCCGGGACTCGCGAGACCGAAATAGCCAGCCGCACGATCAAGGCATCTGAACAATTCTTCGTGCAAAAAGAACGGCCTATCGTGGCCGTTGACTGTTTTGCTTTTTGTTTTCTGTAAAAAGAAAAGTTGTTGCTATTACGGTCGGCCGGCAGGTAGCACGAGTACCGCCTACAATGTGAGCAACTCACGAGTAACTCAGATGTTAACTGTGATTGGATAGTGAAAATCAGTGTTTAGTGACTCGGAGTGGATTAGAAACGCAGGAATCTAGGCTCTAAACTTGTAGTTAAAGGGCCTACTATAAGTACGTTCACAACAAGGGGGTTGAATGGGAGGGTCTCAAGTTTTTGAAAATGTGCGTATGTTCCTCTACATATCCAATGCGTACTTCAGCCCAAGCGAGATAGTTGGCGAGTGGGGGGAGGGGGGGTCAGATATTTTTGAAAATGTGCATAAATGTACTTAATGGAAAGCCCTAACATGAGAAAGAGACTGTGTTTTGGCTCCAGAATGTTAAGTTTTTGGCTGATGTTATGGCCTTTAGCCTACCCTGTGGGCTATGGAATGAGAAAGTGACCTTTAAAGGGAGATGGTAAGGTCTGAGCAGATGTAATAAACCTCAAGCAGATGGTCTGAGCCGAATTGAGTTGCTCGAAACCTGCGATGAGTTTACCTGAGTTGTTGCGATTAGTTAGAAGCTGCTGCGATTAGTAAGGAGTTGACATAACGAGTTCTGAAGAATGCATTCGGAGTGAATGTGATGGAGCTTTAGCTGTGGTCGGCTTTAAGGTTGTATTCCACATCTCGATTTTATTTACTTGAGAAAATAAAAAAAAAGCTCGCTATCATTACCATTCAAAAAGCTATCGTTATCATCATTTCTGGGTGTGGAAGATGTATATTGCAAATATCGCCTGCCAGTAGATAGTAGCGAGGACACTTTCACGAACATGTCAAATGTTATCAATGATACATGTGAATGTGTAACTGGAAGTATATTTGCAAAAAAACTAGTTAAGAGTAAGACCCTAGCTTTCTCATCGTGAAATATAGCCTTCAGCCAGTGGATGATATTGCAATTCAAGTGTTGTAATGAGATCTTGGCACATTTTCTAGCTCTGGAACACACTCAATGCCCTCTATAAAAATTAATTGCTGCATAATACTGAAATATTTTGTTTACGTATGATCCTTCCTCCTCAGAAGGCAACCGTGAAGTGATACTGAATTATGTGTTGTCTTATTTTAATCAAAGCATGTTTTATGTAAACGAATTATGTAAACTAGCGTAATGCGGTTGAAATTGTAGTTTAGCATGTGTATTGTACAAACGTGTTGTTCCCACCCTGATGCACATTTCCCATACTAAACCCGACTCAAATTATTGTAAGCCAAGTTGCAACTTTATAGTAATAATGTTACCATATATTGGTATAAATCGGTGTTGTTTTAATAAATCGTTTTTATCAACTGTATCCATTAAACAAAAAGGTAGCAAACATATCGATACAAAGTAAAGGACGAAGATCTAAATATTATCCACTGATTTAAACATGTTTAATTCACTCTTTCAGCCTGGCCAAAAGATCCAAGGGCATCAAGCTGTAAGTATTACATTAACATTATCAATTTTCGCCTCTTGTTAAGTATAATGTCTTTTCTGTGATTGTATTGGTTGTTGAGACTTTCTTTTTTAGTTTTTGTCCATTCTTGGGTTTTAGGTTATTTCATTAGGTATTTGAATAAATATTCAACTAAGGATACTGGCTATATCCCAATTTATATAAACGCAAACAAATGAGATTCTCACTGAATACAGAGCGGGCACCTCTCAACATTTTTCTCAAGTGTAAAATAGGCTTAAGCCACTAAACTATGCGTTTAACGAAATCATATTATGAGTATTGATTTTTTAATTTTGATTATTTTTATAACCTGCGAACAACCAAACTGAGGTTTTTATCAGTCAGATAAACAAAACAAAACACGTCTCTGTTGATCTGTCTAGTATTTTCTTGAATAAACAAAATGCACGAAATATATATGCAAGCTACTAAATTCTTCATAGACCTCTCACTTCGGTGCAGGTCCAAAAATAGTACCTGTAGTAAGTACGGACAACAACACGTTATATCAGACTCGGGCATGTATGATTACTTCAAGTATTTTCGGAACTATCAGTAACATTACAGAGATGATGGAACCTATTTAATAATAAGGAGATAGAGTAAGACATTTGTGCTATCCAGGGGCTAGTAATAAACGACCATTCATAGTTATGTTTTTGTTTTTCATTTAGTATTTTCCCCTACATCTTACTTCAAACTCAGCTAAGCTCAACTTTGAATTGAGAATACTTGGTTTTATTTTTACCTCCGTAGTGGTGTCTAGTTTGGTGTGTACAGTTCCTTATTTTTGATCTTGATGTAAATTTCAACTTGATCGTGAAAAATATCAAACAGCAGTACAGATTGGCTGAAGAAATGATTGTATATCAATTTTTACATAATGCTATCTTTTACAAATTGGTATCCGAATGAAGGGTACGATAAACCATGATTTCTTTGGTAATATTTAACAATTAATACTGATGAAAATCCATATATCACAATTCCTTGATTAACTGTGTCTCTAATATTATACCTCTTCCTTCCCTATTTCCTTGTGCTTTCCCCAGGGCGAAGTAATTGTAAGTTCAAGTTTACTATTCAAAACTTAAGTACTATCTCCTGATGAAAAAATATCCCCTTTTACATGTGTAACTGATACAGTTGGTCCTTTGGCAAGAACATCTGTGTCTTTGATGATATTCTACCTACCACGTCGGACATCCAAACACGTCTGACATTTGCCCTCCGTGGAAAAGTTTTATTTATAGATTGCAACATATAGTAGTGTCACTACACTTTGAGTTGTGTAGGTAAACAGGAATGTTTTATTTTTTTTTTTTTTTTTTTTATTTTTTTTTTTTTATTTTAATCCAATCTTACATACATAAGTTCTTCCTTGGATATAGGGTGACATAAACACATATGAAAATAATGAGATGAGTAATAATGAAGTCTCATTTTGCAAAGATAATATTATCTATACAATTTTCTTTCTATACAGGATTTAAAAAGAGACTTTTGATCCAGTCTTTGCTCATCAGCAGATAATTTATCCCATAGGTCAACACCTCTATAATAGCTGCTATTCAACACCCTTGTTAGACTTGTGAATTTTTTTATGAATTTAATTTTATCAGAACTTCGAGTAGCAACTCTATCGGAGTGTATATTACATTCCAAATAATACTCACTATGACGATAGCTATACATCATCATTAATAATTGGGATTGTCTTCGACTTTCTAATGTATGGATGTTATACATATTGAGCAAATCAGACACAGTATCATTTACTCCGCAATCATAACGAATAGCTCTCATACACCTTTCATGTAATTTGTCCAATTTCAATATATCAGACTTATTAGCACTGTCAATAATAAAACTGGCATATTCAAAAAGTGGTTGTATAGTTTGCTTATACAGTCGTATTGCAATCTCTTCATTAATATATCTTCTAATTTTTTTAAAATTATACAGACGTTGATTTACTTTCTTCCATACACCATTCACAAATTTCTCAAAACTCAATTCACTGTCGATATCTACTCCCAAATACGTATACATATTCACAGTATCCAACTCATTATTTACAATTGAATTTAGAACAGATCTCTTTTTACAGTCAAATAACATATGCTTAGTTTTTTTAACATTTATAGTGAGTCTATTTTGTAAACACCAATATTTTAATAAACTATAAGCAATATTGCTTTTGTTCATAGCACATTCAGTCGTAAATCCAGAACTAAACATTACGGTATCATCCGCATACATAATAATGTTCGTATCTAAATTATCAAACTCACAAAATAGGTCATTTACATATATTATAAAGAATAACGGACCAAGACACGTACCTTGACCAATACCATAATTTATAACCAAAGGCTCCGATACAGATTTACCTATTTTTGTACTAATTTTCCGATTTTGCATATAACTTGCACACCACTTTAGTGATCTTACATCAAAACCATATAATTTCAGTTTATACAACAAAATATTTAGATCTAACGAATCGAATGCCTTTGAATAGTCGACATATATAGAACTAGTTATTTTCCTATTATTTATGTTATCATATATTTCATATAGATAAGTGAATATGGCATCTGCGGTACTATGTCCAGGTCTGAAACCATGTTGTCTCGGGTCTAACAAATCATTACAGTTGAAATAACTCATAATTTGTTCATGGATACACTTCTCTATCATCTTACATATAATAGGAGTTATTGTTATCGGGCGCCAATTATTGATATCACATAAATCACCCCCTTTAGGTATTGGTGTTATTACACCCTTTACCCAGTCGGGAGGTACTTCACCATAAAACAGGGACTGATTAAACATATATGTCAATTTATCTATAAGTACCTCACAACAATCTTTAAATAATTTAGCAGATATCCCAGCCAGCCCAGATGGTTTACTTATATTTAATTCCCTAATAATACGGTCAACAGTCTTTACTGTAATCGGATCAAATTTAAAATTAAGTCCTCTATCTTGTAACTTATAGAACAGTTTCCCTTTTTCCCATTTCACAGTATTTTGGGCACTCAATTTATATCCTATTTCACTATAATGTGTATTAAACGTATTACATATAATATCTTCATCAGTAATTTGACAACCAGAGTTTGGGTCATTTATAACACGTGGGACATCGGTTCCCTTTTTTGAATTGTATCCAGTCATACGGGGCAGTAGTCTCCAAAATCTTTTAGGGTCATTTTTATTTTGATCTAACAAAGTACTAACCACTTCTCTTTTAGTGTTTCGTATCAGATTTGTAACAAATTTCCTTTGACCCTTATATACATTTATGTCCACATCATTTTTTGTTATAACAGAAGTTTTATACAGTTGATCACGATACTTAATATTTTCAAGTACTTCGGTAGTAAGCCATGCTGGTCGCACTTTATACACAGACATCTTTTTCATAGGACAATGGGAATCTATATGTCTAAGTAATATATCAATAAATATCTCCCATAATTGCTGTGGATATTTGTGAGCATCCCAAAATATTTCCCAAGCAGAATCTTCAAGAATATTTTTTTGCAAAGTTTCTTTATCATATGATTTATATGATCGACCCATAACATATTCACGTTCATGAGCTATCTTTGATTTCTTTCGAATTACAAAAATGGGTAAATGGTCTGAAATGGGTATATCTAAAATTCCACAATCATGAATGAAATCCATATCTGTAAAAATTAAATCAATAAGAGAACGGCTACGATGTGTGATTCTAGTGTAACCCTTAATTATTTGATGTAAGCCATTTTCAATCATTAATCCCTTTAACAATTTATAACCGGAAGTACGTGTTTTTGAAAAATCAATATTAAAATCACCACAAATGGTCAGTTCATACTTATTTCTAATCTCAGTATTTATACAAAACAATGAATCACCCAATTGACTCACGCCAGCATCTATATTTGCACTAGGAGGTCGGTATACAACACCAACCATTTGTTTCCTAGTATTTGGTTTTTCAATTTTTAACCATAATTGTTCAATAGACGACGAAACCTTTGACATTTCCACAATTAGATTAGTATAACTTGCCAATACATCAGTAACATACACCACTATTCCACCTCCTTTTTTTACTCCTTGGTCTGCATTTGAACCTCTATCTTGTCTAAATATCTTATATCCTGGAATATCTACTAAGGTTGTAGACAGATTAGGATGTAACCAAGTTTCAGTCAAGCAGATCATACTATATTTATCAAAATAATTAATAACCTCAGTTACACTGTTGAAGAGACTACGAATATTTAAGTGTACTATACTGAATCCCTTTAGGTTGTGATCCATATTACCTTTACAGCATAAGCAAAATATATAAACACTATCACATATATCAACTCTTTGACAATCCATAAATGAGACATATCTGATGAAAAATGATGAAAAAGTGCATGGGGTTCGAAACCCAACATTCAGTGCATACAATCTGTGCCTATAATTTTCGGCAGGATTGATGGAGGTGCGTTCCTCTTGTGTGGATGTAAACGCACCAGATCTATGTTAAGGAACAGCCAACATGGATGTACTCTCGAGACTATCTTTATATGTCGATCACTTTACCTTATCCTTATGGGACATATGATACATGAGGGAGGATGTTTTGTGCAGGGGATATCCATAGAATGAATTCATTAGAATTGTGGGCTTCTGAGCTAAGGCTAAAATATTGCGTGATAGCTTTCAATCACACTGAGATAGGAGCATTTATATTTTGGTCGACATACTCAAATTATTAGGTTGGAGATTGAGTTTGCGTTGGGAAGGGGTGAGGGCATGATACTATTACATGAAAGCCAGGTATGACGTGACCTAGAAATAGCGTCTGTTTGACCCAGATAAGACGTGATATAAAACTAGCAGCAGTATGACGTGACCTAGATCCAGCATCAGTATGACCCAGATAGGACATGTTATTTAGAACTAGCAGCAGTATGACGTGACCTAGATTCAGCGTCAGTTTGACCCAGATAGGACAAGTGACATAGAACTATATCAGCAGTATGACGTGACCTAGATTCAGCGTCGGTTTGACCCAGATAGGACATGTGACACAGAACTATAGCAGCAGTATGACAAGACCTAGATTCAGCGTCAGACATGTGACGTAGAAGTAGCAGCAAAAGTAGTCATGAGAGATCGTCCCTTATGGGCTTTTGAAATCCATAGACATCAAGAAAAGATTCGCATACATGTGCATTGTAGGAATACGTATGGACTGTATTTTGACAAACATGGTCATCGCAGTCCATTGCAGCGACACTGCCCATGAGGGGGCATATGAGTACTCGTGCAAAACCTGCCGGACTAGTAATGTATTTTCTGAGTCCTATGGACTACCCGTGAAAATCATAAGGGAACAATTTGAATTTGATATATTCATACAAAAACACTAAACGAAAATGATCTGGGGCATTGGTATTTAAACCGGGCAAGTGCTTTTTAAGAAAGCCAGCCGGTCGGGCTAGTGTAAACAGAATAAAAGGAGAGCTCTTGAAGCTAAAAGAATTTTGGATTTTTATCTATTTATTTACTTTGTGGGGAGGGGTTCCCCACCATATAAGATTATAATAACATTCCCATGATGAAGTCATCGCAGGGTCATCGTAGCCTTCATCGTAGAGTGGGAAGCGGGTCCCAGGGTGCAGAATTGGGCTTTGGGTGTTTGGGGGGACGAGAACGGGAGAGATTGGGGCAGTGGGGGGAGTAGATGAGGGTGGTGGGTCGATAATATTGGTTATTGATTACATCAGTCAATAAACACCCCGCCCGCCCGCACCCTACTCCCCGGGGGGGGGGGGGGGAAGGCCCCCCCCCCCCTCCCGGCGCGCCGTCTACCGGCGGAAGCCTGTATTTACCGCGGTAAATGAACACTGCTAGGCTACACCCAGGGTCCTGTCATCAGAGACCCCCCTCCCACTCTATTTATATTTATCTATTGAGATTTTCCCCATTTCTTTTTCTTTAAATATTGCTCTTGTGTAATTTATCTTTATTAAATGGGGTAAATATTAGCCGTCGTAAGGCGCGTATAAATGTAATACTTTGGTTTTATCAAATGAAAAGAGAAGTAATTGCCACTGTAAGAAAGCGGGAGGCAGAGTTGCCAATTCATTATAAATGGATGTTCATGCGATTTTAAGTTAACCTATTGATAACTAAATATCACTAATATAATTCAAAATAGTACATTCTGGAATTATATTCTAACCTGAGACCTTCAGGTTTTCTTTTTGCAATGCAACCAATAAGTACATCAAAAAATGTAAAACAGTTTACCTGATCCGATTCTTTAATGAGATATCAAAAGTATCAACGCAGTGATGCGGCAGACTTTCCCAGTTCCTATTTTTACCTTGAATTGATGGCGTTTCGCTGTTTTGGCCTTTCTGGTGCTGTGGGTGTACGAGTTGGGCTGGTGGAGCTCCAGGTATATTACAGGCACCGCTGGGGTGGGATAGGGTAGGGGGTTGAGGACCACCTCCAGCCTAGGTGCAAGTAACCACCCCATAGTCCAGGTAATGAATACGTTAGGCTTACCGGGGCGCCTGCTAATACTCAATCCATAACCAATATGGATACAGTATCGAGAGTAAATAGTAATTGCTTTAATTGGCAGGTTAGGGGTGGGGTAGGGGTTGTTTTCATAATTGACTCGATCGTGAATCTTTGTTGATAATTTGCAAAGTTTTATTAAAAGTCAAGATGTGCACTTATGGTAATTGTGGGATGTTGGTAAAATAATAGCCGACAAATATATGGCACAGTTGCTGATACTAGTATAAGGCGGTAGGAAAATACACTTATAATGCTGCTGAAATCTAGCGACAAAGCCTCAATTAAAACGACTTTATTACATTATTACTTGTATCATCTAGAAAGATTTCCATAGGCCTAACGACCTATACACTCAGGTCTCAAAATGCGCATTGGCCTGTAGTTAACAGTCATATTTGTGACAAGTGTGTAATAGGTTTTACACACCCATCCGAAGCGATGCACACCGTATTGTGTGAAACAAACCATGCATATTCTAGCAAGCATTTCAATATGGTCATGGTTAGCCTATATATAATGCTAGGCTACAACTTTTTCAAGTTAGCTGCGAATGCTGGTATTGACCTAGCGGGAGGCAGAGTTGTCATTGTAGTTTCTTCCATTCGTTTTCACCCCTCGAAGTATGAAAGAGGAATCACATAGCCTGTATATACTAGCCCAAGAATACGCCATGTACCTGTATTAAACTGTGTAAAATGCTACTCTGCAACAGTTATAAGTTACCCATTGAAATTATTCCGTCAATATTCATTGAGGATATTTCTGTTGTCTATAGATTTTCTTTTGTTCATAGTTTTTACTAGACAGCTAATACTTTACCAGGCACCCAATATTCAGGCCAGTTCACTCGGCCTGGTCGTAATTATAATCCCAATTCATGACCCTCCAGGGTGTGAAACCAGGCTGGAAGCCCAGGTATTTTGGAAGAGAATGTTCCCGGCATGGTACACTAAAAACCTACGGCTGGTACCAAGCGGCCCATAAATGTACTTCTCCTCCTTATAACTCTCTCGCAGAGTAAGATGAGTAATGGTGGACGCGTGGATAGAAAGGGTTAATGAGTACGCCTCGTCTTCCATGTTGGTAAGGCGAGCTGCTCCTACCAGCGGGCCGATAAGGGTTAATGAGCAGCTCACGAGTTGCTCACCACTGTCAGAGTGAGCTCTACCTGAGCACAACCTGCAGGGAGGCATTTGGTTAACTGCTCAAATGGTTACAAGTTGAATTTAAGATTTGAGATTTTTGTCTTATTTAAGATTTTTTTTGACTAAACGCCTCTGATTAAAAAAACTCAAGAACGAGTGCATAATACATGAGTTTTCATGACATTCTAAGACAGATATTCTTAATGTATTTTCAGATTTTCTTTCATTGACCCTGACTTACATTCCTGAATATGGCCCTTGGAGGTTCCATCATATTGCTTTTTGATGTTGCTTCGTCCTATTTATTTTTGTGTAATTTCTGAATGATGAATTATGATAAAGGTATTTAGGTAGTTTAATGAGCAGCAAAGAATCTATTTAATCTTATAGATAGTATGATGGGTTCATATGCTCTGCACTAGGGAAACTCCATGGAGATACGCACCTAGGTAGAGCCTAATCCAAAATTTGCTGGATTTGGATGAAATCAGATTGTAATTACAGTGCATCAGCCAATCCAGATCTTTGGATTCAGAAGGTGGTGCCTGCGTTTGATAACGTTAAGTGAGCGTAGCGAAACATGAGTAGTGACGCTGCCATCACAGCTTATATAGATAGATGTTACATAATCCCCACTGCTCAGGGAAAACAGGAAAATTGGCCCCCAAAGATATCCTTGTCATTGCAAGCACAGGATATTTGGGCTTTGACCAAAACACATTGAAAATACAATGAAATTTGTCGGCCCAGTTTCTCCATTTTTAAATTCTTGCGATTCAGGAGATTCCATTTCTCCAAGACTAAACTTTCATTTTTTCGAAGAAGCTTCGTACATCTTTAGTGATCCAAAATAATAATTGAAATCATAACAGGGACAATTTAACATGCATGGGACATGGGAAACTCAGCGAAAACGCACTGAATCTCACCGCGAAATTTGAGTGGGGATACTGATGTTAATTGTTACGTATAGAGAGACAGACCAGTAAACAGTGAAGCTAGCTTACAACCGTCGCCACCCCCTGCTCACCCTAATGTAGCCCCCGACCCAACCAAAGCTGCAACCACAGCAATAATCGTAATGACCAATCTTTGGCAAATCCGCCCCAAATGATGTAACAAGTTGCCATCCATCGATGCCACGCAGCTTTGGCCTTGCATATACTCATACCGCGGTGTGTAGGAGCACTGGAGAGTTGTACATGGTACCTCCCAGGTCATATTCAACATGGACAAGGATGTATATATTACCAACCCAGTGGACTTGTAGGAGGAGGATGGATATACCATTCAGTGGACTGTTAGAAGGTAATATAAATCTAGGTGACTTTTAGGAGAAGGATGGATATACATGTATACTATTTAGTGGACTGTTAGAAGGTAATATAATTCTAGGTGCCTGGATTAATTCTTATTTCATAAGACCATGTACCAGTAAATTGTATGAGTTACTGGATATTCAATGGTAAGGAATATAAATACAGTTTACAATAGGAGGTCCACATGAGTGGTGTTAAAAGGATCACTCTTGGACGTAATAGACGATTGGATAAATTTAACTCTGACCCCAGATCATTATTCAGGTATATCTATGTAGGCACTGAATTACTAACTGTGCTTGGTACTTTGTTGTACAAATATAGGTGATGAAAGTTCAGTAATGCTGGAATACATGTGCATGTTATACAACTGCTGAAGGTCTGGTCATTGGATTCATGTTCTTATACAGCTGATAAGGTTAGGTCATGACAAGATAATTACACATATAACAGCTGATGAAGGCTTGGTCATGGCAGGGTACATGGCAGGATACATGTACACAATGTACAGAATTATAATGGTTTGGTCATGTCCATATACAGCTGATAACGGCTCAGTCATGCAAGGATTCATGACCTGTATCAGCTTGATCACACCAATATACATGTACAGCTGATAACAGTTCAGTTATTCAGGGATACATGTATATTATATATACAGCTGGTACAGTCTCAGTCATCTGAAAAACCGGTCCTGTCATACTTGGTACATGCACAGCTGATAATGGTTCAGTCATTCAAGAGTACATAGTACAGGTCTACATGCATGTTCAGTCATGCAACGACACATGTACACAGATGATAATAGCTCAGCCATGCAAAAGATGCATATATAAGTACAACCTTGAAGGTTCGGTCATGCAGGGACTCATGTATATATATACAGCTGATAATGGCTCAGTCATGCAAGATTACATGTACATATACAGCTCATAACTGTTTTGTCATGCCAGGATACAGGATATACACTATAATACAGCTAGTTAAGGCCCAGTCATACCAGGATAGCTGGTAACAGTTCAGTCATGCATGGATACAAATGTATATATACAGCTTTAAAAGTTCGGTCAAAAAGCAGAACATTTTGTTGCGCCACAATGGGGTGACATCAAAGTCTTAATCTAAAAATACCCTGACCATCCAGTCGACAAAACATGAATTTCACTGGTTCCCTCCGTATCTCCATCTCCAAGTTTGGAACGTCACTGTCACCCGTGACCAGCGTCGGCATACATACTTCTCGCGGGTACCACCGGCTGCAACCGGTAGTGGGGGGGGGGGGGGGGGGGGGGGTGGTAGTGGGGGGTCAAGACGCGTTAGTAGTAATGTGTTATGCCAGAGCAGCAACCCTTGCCCATTACCCCAAAAGGCTAGTCGTCCTAACTCTTAGGTTTGTATGGGGCGCTATAGGGTTGTTTTACAGTAAGCAGTGGTTGTTATCCTGGGGAGAATCAGACTTGAGGGAAGCTGTGAGAAGAAGGGGAGAGGGGGATGTGGGAGACGGCCTACTCCTCCTCCTCCTCCCAGCCCCGGCTATACCATCTACTAGACGTGCCTGCACCGGCCGGCTCGACTTGCACCAAGTCCCCGCAGTTATTATCTGCACAGCGATAACACGAAACATTGGATAGCATTGTATCTCTGTATGTTTCTAATATATTTTATATCCATATTTTGAATGGGGATAAGGTACTGAAAGGGAAACGTACATCGCCTGTCGAAATTGGAAGTACAATGTTATGTAAATGTTTAGTGCAAAACAGTTCTGATAAAGAGTTGTGGCAATGCATGGTTACGGGTAACATTCATTAGTCCGTCTAGTGGTGCTCACATATCTTTCCAGCTAATCGCCAGCGAATCGAATACCCTACAAATAGCCCTCATAATTACGAGGCAATTTGAAGCTGCAAGCCTAAAATAGCTTTAGGAGTAGTTTAATAGACGACGATAACGACGAAGGAGCGCAGACACACACGGACTAAATATAACAAGCTAATCCCTATACACTCAGCCGAATTAAAATAGAATTCTAATATCAATAAAAATATGTAGAGTGGGCTTGGTGCAAGTCTAGCACATGACTAGTGCGACCGGCGCTGGGCGTTCTATATTGATCCGTGTCCGGCTAGAACAGCCTCAGCCACCGCCGCCACCACCACCGCCACCACCCGACACCACCACCAGAATGGCGGCGAGCACCGCTGGCACCACTCGCAGAACCACCAGTAGCGACGACAACGGCGGCGGCGACGACTGGCGCGTCTAGTAGGGAAGCAGTGGCAGCAGCAGCAGCAGAAGCAATGCCACTAGTATTACTGGATGGGCTCCTTACCAGGGGGTCCCCTTGCAAAATGTCTTGGTTTAATTTAATTTAATCGCTATAAGAGTGAGCGGTGATTTGAAGAATTGTAGATGGATTTTTCAAATATTTTGTATTTAGTATCCATTAAAACAACATAGTGTGACTTTCCGATTCAAACCAATGTAATTCCTAGTTTAATTGGAATAAGAGTAAACGGTGTTTTGAAGGATATTTGGATGTATTGTTGTATGTTTTGTGGTTGATATCCATCAAAATAACAAAATTCATAGCGTGGCTTTCCGGTTCAAACCAATGTGGTTCCGGTCATTCTGATTGGCTGATTCTGTACCCCGATGTAGCGTATATATTTAGCTGAACGGGTAGGATTGCCAGCATGTCACTGTACAGACTATGCGCCGGGAACTTTCTTTTCAATTGAGATGATCGCATGTACGGGATAAAGAACATTTTGGGGAACCATGCAATGAGTGACTGCATGAGGCTTCTCCGGGCATGCATGGGTCATTTTAACCCGTGTCCTCGATCTGGGCCACTCGTGAGCGGGAGGGGGTGGGGTTTGCCCGGTCTCCCTGCACCTTCCCACCCAATTCCTACCCGCATAGAATTTCAGCAATAGTCCTAGACCCATGCCCGTCCGATTTCATTGGTATGCATTTGGAATAAAACAAAAATGCAAGGAAATTCGTTGGGGAAACAATGTGCCCTTACGTGGTCGTAGGGTGACTATATCGCTACTGGAGCCTGCACCCCGTGAAAGGAGGAGGTGGTGGTGGTGGTGGTAGGGGGCGGCAGTAGTAGTGAGGCCGGGTAGTAAAGGCTGTATTCCGCAAGTCGATTTTTACTAGAGATTTCAGAAATGGTTACTCGCGATTTATGAAGCCGCCAGAGAGAATACGGAGATAAGATACACCTGAAAATGGAAAATGGTGCCTTGGAGAAAGAACTAGATTGTGTTTCTGTAACGTTGGTGCTATAATATTATTACTGCAAAACATTGTGTTATATATCTTTATTTCTGAATAGACGTCATATCTATTTCTGAATGCGTCCTATAACAAAACTATGCAATTGCATTTTCACAATGCAATGAAACAGTAAAGGCAGTTGCAAAAGGCTTTCTCATTGTATTTCACAATTATGGATATTTCATACAAGATACATTTTCTAATACTCTGATACATAGGACATTGCCCCTGTAAATTAACAATGCACTATATTATTCAAGCTGTACTGCTGTATCATAGTTACGATATCAGTGCTGCGGCGTCAAAAGTATATAACCATCAGTGGTCATATAGCATTGCAATCCCTTTCCTATACAACATATAGTACATATAATATTCGTCATCCCACTTCCCCGACACTACTGATTATATTCCTTGTGCTTCATCCCACTTTCCCTATACTACTGATTGTATTACCTGCGCATCATCCCACTTTCCCTAACTAGTGACTGAATTCCTAGTGCTTCATCACATTTTCCCCATACTACTGACTGTATTCCTTGTGCTTCATCCCACTTTCCCTATACTACTGACTGTTACTGGTGCATCATCCCACTTTCTGTACACTACTGACTGTATAACCAGCATAATACTTTCCATATACTACTTACTGTATTCCTTTTGCTTCGACCAACTTCCCTATACCATTCACCATTTCTTGTAATTCATTCCACTTTACCTATGCTAATCCACGGCATTCCCTGCACTACATCCCACTTTCCCCATCCTACTGACGTCAGGGAAAATATAGGGAATTTGGAAATTTGACAAAAAGACGGAATTCTGTTGGCCCAGGTTCTGAATTTTCTAATTCTTAAGAATCTGGAGAGTGCACTTTCCCAAGAGTTGAATTTATTTTTATCTGGAAGATTTTTACATTGTATATGGCATTTTAGAATTTGAATACAGAGTGATTGCAAAATATATCAATAAAACCATGTAAGGGAAAGTTTCCATTTGACAGTGAAAACTTAGGGAAAACAATTTCAATCTCAATTTCAATCACGAATATGAGTGGGAATCCTGCTCTGACGATGTGCCCTGGTGGAAGGTGGGAAGACCCTTAAGCCCCATACCCACTAGGTGATTTTGACCAAGTCAGCCGACTGATCAGCACTAAAATCGGCCAATTCTACCCCAACAATCTGCCGATTGTAGCACCAATTCAGATCAAACATACACATTTCAATGTGGGATAAATATGGGATACTGAGTCGGCTGATTTTAGCGCCGATTTATTGGCAGACTGTGTTAAATCCCCAAGCCCCATACTAACTAGGACATTTTGGGCCATGACGATCGCATTTTCCTCTGTCGCCTGCATGTCTACATTGAAGTGAACCTGTTTAATAAAATCGCTGGTCAAATCGTCCAGCGATTAACCCAGTGATTCATATCAAACATACACATTGCATTACACCATACTCAGAGGAAAGTACAATCGCCGAGGTCCAAAGTGTCCTAGTGGGTATGGTGCTTAAGTGTACAGCTGATTTCGCCCAGTCAGCAGTTTGGTAATCAATGTCTTCCCTGTCCCAGGGTGTCATATATTATACATGCACCTGCTGACCCATGCCCAAGTAAACTTTGGGTCACTACTCCCACAATTAGCGTAGTTTATAACAATGGAAACAATCCTTGTATACTGTTGTTGCATCGAGGTTCTGTATTAATTTACATCCGACCTGTCATTGGTCGTGACCGGAACTGTGTGGGAAGCAAAGTCTGTATTCCACATACCGATTTTGGTGCTGGAGATTTTGTATTTGTTTCATATATTCTAAGAATATCCTATAGACCATTTGAAAGAGAATTATAAAAACTTTCTTGTAATATATAACATGCCTATATTTAACTATAATTCTCACTGTCGATTTGATAAATTGGCAGGAAATCAGTTCGTGGAAATTTTTTTTTATTTTTTTTATTCTGTTTCCTGTAAGTACAAGATCTTCCAACAGAGAGTATAGCGCGATAACATTACAGACAACATGATTTTGATCCAAATCGGCTCATAACATATGTTATATACATACAAATTATATTGCAGTTGCACATAAATATTATAGAGGTTAATACCAATCAAGGAACATTCAATATAATACCATTGTTCATAGTTCAATTGTCAACACATTCAGATAATATATATATACAAGTGATTATGCAAATGATACAATCATGATTCAGAGTAATAAAGTCTTTACCATTTGTTTAAATGCCTTCTCATCCTTTGGTTTTTGCTGTTCCTCACTCAAACTGTTCCAGAGATATACTCCTCTATAAAAGGGACTCTGTTGAATTTTTGTTAGTTTAGTACCTTTATGCTTAATTTTTACCTTATCATTACTTCTCAATTTCAAATAAGGCCTAGTGTTTTCAATATTAGCGCCAATTTGGCTGTGTTTATACATAACTTTTAACAAATTACGTCGTCTCCTTAGATCTAGTTCTTCTATACCATACCTGGTTCTAAGAGTATCCAGCTTACATTGATTTGTTCTAACTTTACAAAATTCAATTTTCCTTAACGCTCTATTCTGTAGTATATCAAGTTTTCTTATATTCTCTTGGTTACTAGAATCTACCACGAAGTCTACATAATCAAAGTGCGGTCTAATCATTACTTTATATATATCCAAAGCCGTATCTGCAGTAATATAACGTCTAATTTTTGACAGTATTCCCAGACGAGAGTTTACCTTTTTACAGACATGTTCAATATGATCGTGCATAGTTAATCGATCATCAAGCCACAAACCAAGATACTCGTATTTACTAACACGTTCTATCTTAGTATCATCAATAAATAGATCTCCGTCGACCCGAGTTTTGTTAAAATTTACCAACATGAATTTTGTCTTCTTTTGGTTGATAGTTAACTTATTTAACCTTGACCATTTCACAAATTCTGTTAACATTTTCTGACTATTTTTAACATCCAAACTAGTACCAATCAACAGGGCATCGTCCGCATACATATAAATGCTCCCAAAGTCTTCTAAGTTCTTAAATAAGTCGTTTACATAGACAATAAAGAGAAGTGGTCCCATTATTGAACCCTGGGCAGTGCCATATAAGAGAGGCACCGTATCTGACACACAGTTATCTATTTTAGTACATTGTCTTCGGTTTAGAATATAACTATTCATAAGGCACATTGAATTATTGTCCAGTCCATATGATTTTAATTTTGCCAGTAAAATATTTTGATCAATTGAGTCAAAAGCGCGCGACAGATCTACGAAAGTACATCCACTATACATTCTAATATTCCAGTTTTCATACAATTGTTTTAATACATCAAAGATGGCATTTGAAGTACTATTGTTTGATCTAAAACCGTACTGATTTGGACTAAATAAATTATTTCCATCGAAGTATTTATACAACTGGTTATGCATTAATCTTTCAAGTAGTTTCCCAGGAAGCGCAATTTGGGATATGGGTCTCCAATCCTGAGCCTTTTTACTCTTACCATTCCCTTTGGGTATCGGAGTAACATGTCCGACTCCCCAACATGTCGGAAAAATACCAGTTTCAATACATTCGTTATATAAGTATGTCAATTCAAACGAGATCACTTCGAAAGCATCTTTCAATATTCGGGTACTTAAATTTACAACAGCCGATGATTTACATAATTTGATATCTTTGATAAGTTTTATAACATCATTCTCTTGAATAAGTTCAAAACTAAAATTTGCATCAGTAGGGTTACTCATAGAACTCAAATTCCAAGTTGTTGCAAATTTACTTGCTAATTTCTCACCTGCAGTTGCGTAATAACTATTCATATAACGTGCTGCTGATTCACCAGTATATGACACACCGTTTTCATCTACAACTTCTGTCATACCTGAGTTACTGCGTGATTTTCCTAAGCCGGAGATTTTATTAATGTGTCTCCAGAATTTACGAGGGTTTCCTTTTGAGTTTTCAAGTTCGATTTTCACATATTCTTCCTTTGCACTATTTATTAAATATTTTACATAATTCTTCTGGGTTCTATACAATTTCCAGTCCAGGTCATTTTGTGTTTGTTTAGCATTTGAACACAATTCATTTTTGTAATGTATTTCTCCTACAATCTCTCGACTGAACCAATGCGGTGAGTCTTCGTCTATTTTTAAATTTCGAAAAGGACAGAATACATCCGCAGACTTAGTTATAATATCTAACATGATGTCCCATCTATCATTTACATCCAAACATTCCTGCCAGAACAATACCCAGTCCGCATGATTCATTACAGTTTGTTGAAATAACGTTTTATCATATTTTTTGTAAGATCGACCCTGAATCTCAGTTATTTTCTTTTTACAACGAATTTTCTTTTTTATAACATAGACTGGCAAATGATCAGATATCGAATAATTTAATATGCCCGACTCTTTTATGTCTAGCATATTAGTCCATATGAGATCTAGTGTTGATTTTGTTGAATGGGTTACCCGGGTATAATCCTGTATTAATTGTACAAAGTTGAAAGTTCTTTCAAATTCCTTTAGTTTTTTTAATGAACTAGTATGTCGTTCTCTATAATTTACATTAAAATCACCTAGCAGAGTAAGTTCACTATTTGTTAAATTTTGAATATATTCCACAGAAGAAGTCAGCTCCCGTATTCCTGTGTCAATGTCTGAATTTGGGGGCCTATAGAATACACCTATAACCTTTTTCCTATGATTAGGCACGTTTATTTCTACCCAGATCTGTTCCATATTTACACTAATTTTGCTTATGTCCTGTATCATGTTACTATGTGCGTTCAGATCATTTTTTAAATAAATGGCAACGCCTCCTCCTCGTTTTAATCTATTTCGTACATTTCTAACATCTCCACAACAGCGATCTTTTCTATACAATTCAAATCCAGGGATTTGCAACATATTGTTGTGATGATTATTATTTAACCATGTTTCGCATATTCCGATCACGTCATAGTCACTTAACAAAGTTGTGATTTCATCTATATTTGAATATAAACTACGAGCATTCAACATTACCACAGAAAAACCTTTCATCTGCATTGTTATACAAAAATAACACGAAAATACAAAGTATGAACAAGTGGAAGTGGGAATTATTCCAACAAACGTATAAACAAGTTGAGCAGATTGCTTTTACCAAGGAACACTGCTCACCACCCGTATTAATAATATACAATATACAAAGTGGTACACATACACTGTGTTATTATATTTTTCCCGTTATGTTACTTGTAGTTATCTATATTTGTTAATTTTGTTTTCCGTCCAGGCAAACAGAAAAACTGACCATTTAGCTAAACTGACCTACGCCCCTCTCTATTTCTTCAATGAAAATTCCTCTAATTTTCATTAATAGATGTCCTAGGTGGTTTTCTCCATTCCAACATCCCTCCTCTAGAGCTATACTCTCGAGTCGGCAACCCGACCCCCAGAAATCACAGAGAGTACTCTCTATCAAGGGATGCGGCCGTGTATTTATCAACATAAAATATAGATTTTTGTTTTGCCTAAATTTACACGTTAGTAAGTCTTCCATTACTTCAAGTTTTACTCGGTTCCACTCGTCATTACATTTTATTGCATTTCCAATTCTTTTTGCTTCAGCAGGTGAATCAGTTTGCATTATTTTCCTGAAGGCTTCGTTGTCGTTGCATATCAAGGCCTTTGTGGCCTGATAGCCTTGTTCTACAGATTTGTATAGGCGGCCCCTGCATCTAAAATAGCATCTAAAAAAGTTACTTAAGAAGCATTGAGAAGAGAAAAATGCTAAACCATATGGAGTTTTTTGTAGGCTTGGTCCTATCATCACTACTCTCATTGCCCTTTTTCTACATTTTTCATAGTGGGTCAGGGGTCTTTGGTCATTTACATTCTCTTCTACTACTGTTTCTTCACTATGTTCTAGTGTAAAAATCGGTGGAATTTGTTCAGTATGAGCTATATCGTATTCTACCCTGTCTATCTTAATTTCCCCTGTCTGAGTGTATACCTCATATCCCTTTCGTCTTGCTATCACTGCAGCCTGCCTCAGTTTAGCTCGTTTTATTCTCAGATCTTTGCTTTCTTCCTTACTGATTCTAAAATCTTTAAAAAGTTTCGAAAACCTTAAGCGACATTTGAAAAGCAAAATTCGGTCTCTAGTAGTTGTTTCCCTGAGAGTCAATTTTACCGGACGTGGCCATTTCCTTGATGGGTTGAAAGCTCCCATTCGTTCTACCCTGATAATGTCATGTGGCTCTAGTCTAATCCCCATTTCATTAATACAGTGTAGTATGATTCCTGTCAGGTCTTCATGAGGATGTTCAATAATACAATCTATAATCACTGTGTATTTTGACCCGTCTGGCATGTTTTCTGATTCCCCAGAACTGAAAGATGGTACCTGACTATCCTCACTTCGATGTGAAAATGTTGATGATTGAGTCTGAGTTTCAGAACGTTGATCTAAGCTCTCTCCCAGATGTTTCAAGCGATCTACACTGCATTTCATTTCTTCCATTTCCGAACGAACCCTCAAATGTTCCCTTTCTAATTTTTCAGTGAGACTTTTTACCTGATTTTCTAAGTCAGAATGTTTGCCAGATTGGTCATTAAGTTTAACTTCTATATTACACTTTAATGTTTGGATATCAGTGGCTAATGCCGTCTCTACATCACATACATGTTCACTTATTTTACCAACGTTGTCATCAGAGTGTCTTTTCATAAGTATTAACTCCTCCTCTAATTCATCATTCCTTCGGTCTACGTCTCAGTCTTTGATTTAAAGAAGAACGTTATAGTTTATAAAATACGAGACCGTTATTGTGGCTTGCACAATGATAAGTTAGTGATCCCCAATTTCTTCATGAAAATTTATAGAAATTAAGAACATAAAGGTACAATGATATTGAAGGTATTATATTTAAATCTAAACGTAATAATTGAAATGTATAATATATGGGAAACGTCATGTGTTTAAAAATGCCTTTTGTAGGAAAAATGACGTAGGGTCATCACATATAAACACGTGCATTTGGATTGATTCATGAATGGAGATCAGTATTGAAAGACTACCTATACCCGGACAGATCAGCTGATTCATTCAGAATAACATATCGATTTTTCAAGGACTTACAAAGTCACATGACACAGTTTCCGGAGCTTATTAATTCTGAATTTTGAAACTGACTCGTCAACCAATGTTGTCAATTGATCAGTTTGGCACATGAGCTTGATCAATTAGGAGTGGACGATCGTTAAATGTCACGCTGAACTGTCATATAGTGCTGTGACAGGTTTGTTGTTTTATTGATCCAAACTACAACGACCTATATTGAATAAACCTTATGTCGGCCATATGTAGGTTTAAGCAGTATGCATTGTAGAGCCTGTTTCATAACAAAGCTCTGTAGCAATGGGAGTTGATGTGAGCGTAAGGAAACTATGCAAGTTTGAAATTCGCCTATGCGGCTGTTTCTTAACAAAACTCGCTTAGATACACTCCAAACTCTGGTAAACGCATCCCAAACTCAAGTAAATGCACCCCAAACTCAAGTAAATTTACCCTAAACTCAAATAAATCCACCCTAAACTCATGTAAGAAAAATCAAAAGCGGTACGGAGGTTTGTTATGAAACAGGCCCCTGTTAAAGGCTCACCCCTAGATCCACCTCAATTGCAAATACAGTCTAATTCAGGCCTTAAACTTTACCTGTCTGACTCTATAATGGCTACAAATTTGGCATCAACATTTAAAAGAAAATGTACCAAAGCAATGCCTCTGCTATAAATTTGACATGATTTACATTAAAATATACCCGTTCAATGTTAGAAAAGTATATATTTAACCAGATAACTTTCAACAAAAAAACGTAATCGAGTTGATATTATTAAAATAACATTGACATAGTTGCTGCACTGATGGGCCAGCCGTAGGGCCGGGCATAGTACCCACACAGTGAATGCTGTGGGCCTGTGGATAATGGGGGCCCCGCATTTATCTATAATGTATGTCTACACCAATGCTACATCGTTATAATGGTGCCGCGGCCACGGCACCAGGACCTTGACTGGGTTATTGGTTGGTGGGACATTTACTGAGTTACTGGCAGTTGGGACCTTTACTGGGTTACTGGCAATAGAGACCTTTACTGGGTTACTGTGACAGAGACCTTTACTGGGTTACTGCCAGCAGAGCCTTTTACTCCAGTTACTGCCAACAGAGACCTTTACTGGGTCATTGGTGGGTGAGACCTTTACTGAGTTACTGGCAGTCGGAAACATTTACTGGGTTACTAGCAACAGAGACCTTTATTGGGTTACTGGTGATGGGGACCTTTACTGGGTCACTGGTGGGTGAGACCTTTAATGAGGTACTGGCAGTGTGAACCTTTACTGGGTTACTGGCAGCCAAGACCTTTGCTGGGTTATAATCTGGTTCCCTGACCACCAACTAGAAGGACACGGCTTGAATGACGGCAGGTTCAGCCTCATTTTTCCAGCCCTCTGATTGGTCGAGGAGTAGCATGTGACTTCGAGTTAGCCAAAATCTGCAGCATGGATCACCCCCTTCACGTTCCCCTGATAAACCCTGAAGTCTATATTTCACTAGGCCATTTTTACCACGGAAAACTTGGTAGTTTATATTTTTTATCAGCAATGTGACAGGTACTCATCAAAGCCATAATTAGACCATGGCAGTCTTGACAGTGTATCTTGCTCAGAGTTTCCTAAAATTCCATCTTATTATTTGTGTTTTTACGCCATCCTTGTAATTCTGAACATCAGCAGATTGTGTAAACCAGCCTTCCCGCCCAGTCTATATGCCCCTATGTGTACGTGTGTCCCATTCAGCAGCATAGAGTGTGAAAGACATCAATTAAACTTATGAAATGAATTGTAGAATATGAAACACGCGCCCCTATATATGCTAGAGGTGTCGACACACGGGTCTGCTTTTGAATGCAATTTATTTGCATGCACTTATACAATGTTCCCATGTCACTCATATATTCTGTCATGCACATGCACATGTATAGTTGAGATAAGCTGCAATGATCGAATGGGCAATGGTAAACACCTAATGTAGCATGATAAATAAAAAATTATGACTATAATATAATCACTATAAATATGGTATAATGGTCATAGGCCTTGTGCAGAAAATAAAAAAAGGCTTGTGCAAAACTCGACAGAGCTTGTGCAGAAATCGTGCGTAGCTATTGCAGAATTTGAACAGAACTTGAACGGAACTTGAACTCGAGTAGATGCCCAGGTCACTTAATCATCATTAGACCCATTGGCTGCGACATGCACAGAAAACACACAAGTTTCTGCAAAATATAGTTATTTAGAATTGGTTACTAACGTGGCAATCAGCCCAATTTCGAAGGTGTTAGGTCATAATGTATAGCAATGCCAATCCCATCAGCAATGGACTTATCCAAAAGTGCGTGATTTAGTCTGGTTAACTTGAGACTCTACTCTCGGTGACATGAGTAACATGACTCTCTGTGACATGAGTAACATGAGTGACATGGAAACAGGACCCACATAGCGTGAGCATGAACGCGTCCCAGTGTGAATTGGTCTTAAGTGACAGGAGGCCTGTGACATAATGCCCGGCCCCTGGAGGTTGGGGATCGGGGGCTGGGGGAGGGGGGGATTGTATGGGGGTTAAGGGAGAGGGGATGGGGTAGGGGTTTCATCCTAGTGTAACATTTGCTTTGACCGACCTCACGCTATATATACCCACTGCTCTGATACGAATGGCCTCAACTCAAATACTCAGATTTTGGTCGTTAAATAGCTTGATGTGGATTTGTCTCGCGGTATCGGAATTCAGGTTTACAAACAGGGCCATATTATCAGCCGCTGCACAGAGAATTGAGAACCCTGCTTTAAAAAACACAACCGCATCTCCAATGCTTGTTCATTGTGATTGTGGTCTTATTAGGCCTAAATGAAAACATCAGCGACATCAGACTTTGTGTTGGATGTGACGTCACAGATCCGTTTGACCCCCTGAACAATTGGCTTATTTGGCCCCGTCATATCCCTGAATTCTTATCCTCTGTAACTATAAATAGGCATACATTGAATAGAGTTGGCTCTCATTGGGTAGTTTAATCTGTGGAGAATCTTTTATGTTAGCCCATAGGTGAGAATCCAACCTAAAATGATAGGGTTCACAGTCCTTGTTGGAAAATCCAACCTAAAATGGTTGAGGTGCAGTCCTTGGTGGGAAATCCAACCTAAAATTGTGAGGGTAGACAGTCCTACGCTAGACCCCACAATGCATGGTAGAACTGCTTTAGAGTCTACCACCCCACCTCACCTCATCCAACATGCTGCGTGCAGACAGACAGACAGAGAGACAGACAGACATGCGCAGTGCGAGCAGGAAGGAGCCTGCCTCACACGCGCCCAGAAATAACTTGACGGCGCAGAAATAACCGGTGCCTCCAGTGTCCCTGCACACCGCCCCACGAACACCCTAAAGGCTGGATTCCACTATGCGATTCTACTCGCGATTTCCGAAATCGTGAGTGAGAATAACGGCTTGTTATAGGTTTTGTATCATTAGAAAGGGTTTTCAATTCTATTTCAAATGGTGTGTAGCGTGCATGGGTTTTTGTAATATTTCTAATGAGAATTTTAGTAATCTCTTAATTTTCTATGACAAAAATCGCCTAGTGGAATACAGGCTTAAGGTTTCCACCTGCTGTTTGGCTTCTGTGTGGCTAAAGCATGTATTACACTAGGCGATTTTGGCCGTTGAAAATTTGGAAATTTCTAAATTTTCATAGAGATGACAGAGACCCATGCATGCTGCATATCATTCGAAAGATCATTTGAAATCATTTCTAATGATATGTAAAACAGCCATGATTAGCCCTTACTCATAATTATGGAAATCAGGGGTAAAATCGGACAGTGGAATACAACGGTGCAGAATACCCTGGGCTACACAGGGGTTTGGTTTTAGGTCTAAACAACCTCCCTCACTCACCCCAAAGCCGCCGCGACTTGCTCGTGGGTAGTATGGTGTATCTTGTATTTCTTGTACATTTCTTGTATGTTGCTAGTTATACAGTGTATTATGACAGGCATCTTTACCATTGCGTAGATGCGTGTATGACTACAGTCCTTAGGCCTATATGCTTCAATTAATGATTAGCAGAGAAAACGCTTCAGGCCGTCCGTCTAGACGACAGCCGATTCCTAATAAATATAATATATGTATAACATAATATATACATATATATCTTTCAGTGTCTAGCTTTCTCCGCTCTTGTGTATTTTCTAGCTGTGCCGTGTCCTTGCAGCACCCCCGCCCACCCCTTGTCTCTCATCGTTATCCCCCCCCCCCCAACCTGCTCGCCCCCGCACCCGTCTCTCCAGAACCCAGCGTTCATTCATACCCAGTGACGTCACTAGTCACGTGGGCGCCCACAGACGCTGGGTGCGTACTACCGGCGGTGGGGAGGGGAGGGGAGGGAGAGGGGAGGGAGAGGGGGCGCTCTGGTGGGTTTTAAAGGTAAATTGAAGCGGCTCAGTATGAAATAGGGAGATGTGTATGAGATACATGTAGGAAGGTGGTAGTTATACTGTAATACAAGGAAAAAATAATGATAGAAAGATGACCAGATCTGCTTGACTATTTTACAGGACTATTATGTAGCAGCCAATATGCAGACATTACTTTGTGATATGCCATCTTAACGATGATACTGTAATGATATAATGGACGTTGGTTGATGTGACATACAAGAAAATCACCTTATACAAGGAAGTTGCCTGAAACAGTGTAACATTTCCCTATACTACTTAGATGTCCAACATGGTTCGCCTATAGTGAGTAGTATATGGAAAACAGGAATTACTACAGGCTGATGACTAATGGTTGAATTTTACAGAGATTGGAATCCATAGACAATGTCAGGCATTAAATTATGTATGTAGGGTACATGGCACGGTATCTAGACTAAGGACATGACATAATCAATTACAAGACTTGAGCCATTTTGATTGTAATCAAAATGATAGAGTATCAAGGGTATTACACACTCAGTTCTCAAATTTAAAGATCCACTGACACGTCTTGAGCTACTCAACAGATTGTATTTTACAAATAGCATAAAAAAACTAACCTACCATTTGATTTCTCTTAGTGTTTCATATAATGGCACTATGCCTGGAATACTGTTGCACCCTCATAACATGGGAAAATTGATGTGAATCACTGAGCATGCCGGAAGTGACGTAGCAAGATGCCCAGCTATAAGATTATGTTAGTACAATCACGCCTGAAGGCTTTTACTTTTGGTAATTGTGAACAGCAAATGTAGTGAATACGGATGCACACTTGCAAGCAAGTGACTTTGCATAAACTGTTGTGGCCTGAAATTGTTTGTATACTCAATATGTGCCACTCATACTGCTATGAAAGCTGTGAAATTCGCGTGACCTATATGCTCTGCAGGCTCAGGCTTATGTCTATGGGTGTGAGAGGGTCTTCACACCATTAACGAAAGGCCCAGTGAAAATATTAGGGCCGAGCCATGCTCCCTGGGTGCATTAAAATTTATAATGGCACATTTTATTATCAATCAATGCGCCAATGGAAGATACGGATTTTGAAAGTCATTGAAATGTTCTAAAAATGGTGTATGCATTAGAAATATGTCACGGTAAATACAGGGATGCCACTCTATAAACATGAAAAATACAGAAATTTGTGAAACCAACATTCTGGATTTTAAGAAGGAAGATTTGAAAAGAGGAAAATATCATAGTTTGTACATTCTGACATTAAAAATCAACCCTGACATACATTATCTACTGCCTGGTAAGAAATATTTTCAGTATTTTCAATATTGCAATACTTTTTGCTCACAAGTACCAACTTGAGAAAAACTACAGTACAAACAAAAATCCGGAAATCCGGAAAAATGAAGGAAAAATGGCATCTCTGTGAATATGATGAATATTACGCTATATTTCCGCAAAAATCAGTAATATTGCCTAAGAATATGACACCTGGTTATGCAGGGATGGATCCAGAAATATCAAATAGGGTCCATGAAATACATTTGTCAGTGGCAGAAAATCTTATATTAAAAAGAAATGACATCGGGAAAAATATTTTATATGATACCCACCCCTGCTGTTGAGGGGCAAGGGTGACTTAGGTGAGACATTTTGACACCTACTGAGCGCCTATGCTGCCCTTAGCTTCTGAGGGAGTCCGAGAAGGGGAGGGTGACTTAGGTGAGACAATATATAACACCTGCTGAGCGAATATGCCGCCCTTAGCTTCTGAAGGAGTGGGGGAGGGGTAGGATCTGCCCTGCACATTAAGTACTTGGGAAAAAAATTATCAGTTACTTTGAAGACATTCTCATACCTTACAAACACACAAATTTTACAGCTATGTGTCAACACACGACTCACCTTCACCTTTTCATATTTTATCTAATTGAATTAGCCTTTAAACTCTTATATTTTTTTTCAATAGAAATGTAAGTTTCATGGGAAGTATTTGTGTTCGTTCTTCACATTTTGTTAAAATGCTTTGTATAGGATTAAATTCAACATTACATAAGTGAATTTACCAGTGTGCTATATGGTGAAGGCATCTTGTGACGTCACAACATGGCCACTAGGGAAGGGTGAGATAGCCAGCAGACACCTGGCTGAACCAGGTATATGTGTTAGTGGTGGACGGCCTGTTGCATAGCTGCACCTATTACACCCCTTACTTATATCAACACCTTTGTTTAGATATCTACTGCTAAGGCATACAATTTTAAGTATACATTATTTTCATGTCTCTGGATCTTTAAAGTTGTACTAATCAAAGGCCTTAAATTTCACATTTTCTTGCCGGACGTCTTAAAAAGGTCTTAAATTGGACCTCAATTGCTAAACTTAAATTTGCTAAACTTGGGTATTTAAAAGGTCTTAAATTGATTTTTGAAAAAAGCGTGGGCACCCTAATACATTGGAAATGTGAACCAAATTCATAAACGTACCCCATCCTATAATAGCGCCCACCATAACCACACAGTTTTGCAAGGGGCCATCCCAGGTGACTTCACGCCCTTCGGGTGGTGATGATTCAGGGACATCAGGGGGAGATCTATAGCCTGAATCACTCTCCCTCCTGACAGATTAGTCTAAAAATAGCATAGACAATAACCATACACACTAACAGCTAAATCCCATGTTGTAAAACTGATAAATGGGGTTATGATATAGGCCTAGTAGCGTACATATGACTAAGGGCAATTTTTCAATTTATCCAGTAGAAATGCTTACAAAACAAAGGCCCCACTTGTGACCTCCTGTCATGGTATAAAACTGATTGATTGAGTTAATATTTGATCAGATAAAGCATGGTTTGGTACATTGTCGGTTATGACTACTCATATGTCCCCCTACTTCACCTATTCTTAGTCATAGTTAGTCTGAATTAGTCACCATATTCTCAGAACCGCTGGCATCCCTACAGACACATCTTGAGTGCAGAACGCTTACTTTGAAGTTTGTGGCGACATAACTCCGAAGATAAGTGTTGGCACCTACTTGTTAAATAGACCTAACGTTTTATGAAATAGGTCAGTTGAGTACTACTGAAGACTGTATCGCACTTTCCGATTTTACTTGAGATTTCGCAAATTGCCAGTAGGAAAAGGTTTTATCACAGATGCGGGTGCTTTATATCATTAGAAAATGTGTTTGCTCTCTTTCAAATTGCATGCAGCGTGCATGGTCTTCAATCATTTATTGGAGAAAAGTATCTAATTTAGTACCTGATTTAGTACCTAATTACCTAATTACGGGCAGTCAGAATCACCTAGTTGCATACAGGCTTGCGTTTTTGTATGTCTTGAACTTGCGTTGCCCATAACAAAGGTAAGATGTACGGAATTTCATGAAGCAATAACCAAACAAGAAAAGTGTCCACTTCCGTTTACCTGGAACCATCTCGGTCTTTCCTTGAACCCCCAGTGGTCGTAGAGGTGACTAAACTAACCTGATTCCTAAACGAATCTTGCCCAGCCATAGAATTCTGTTGGAAAAAGGCTAAAGGGAAATTGACGTCACAATATCAATAGGGCATCCCATTCCTTTATATGGCACTGCCTGACTGCATTTCCATGTAGCATGCATGGGTTTCTGTGATATTTCTGAAAAAAAAATGGGGGGGGGGGGGGGAACCCAAATTATCAGTGGTCAAAATCGCCTATTTGAATACGGGCTTTGCGTGACGTCATTTAGTGCCGCCTTCTATGTAGAGAGTATTGTGGGCCGGAAAGATGATAAAAATCGGACCAGGCCCTTCCGGTTATACCTCAATTAGGTTAGGCCAATATTGAAAAAAGTGTTTCTTGTCCAGTGGGTGGCCAAAATGATAGCCAGTCGGAAGGTCGGTTTTCTTTAGTTTTTTGTTTTGTTCGTGACAAGGTAGCAAGATTAAAAGAAAACATATAGGAAGGAAAAAAGCTTCTCGGTCGGCCCTGAGACAGAGTCGGGCGGTGTACAACAAACATTCTTTATGGCTGGCCTTAATGCTATGTTGTTGAACTGCGTAGGTGGACGCTGTTGTTGTGGGAGTGTGCAGACAAGATACAGGTCCATTTAGGAGCTCAACACACGGCCAGTAAAGGTTTCACGTGTTAAACATTTACCCTCATGTTTACCCATATTGCGTAGGCAGGCAATTTTTGCACTTAATCAGAAATTGAATAGAAGTAGTTAAGATATGATGGTATGGTGCATATATGTAGGAGATTTAGCTTAACTGTAGGAAATGTTCTACTAATCCAAAGGGTTCGGGTTCGAATCCTTGGATGGTTTTACTCTGAAGTCATGTATTATGACAAGCATGTTACATGCAGCTTACCCCTGTGGCCATATTTTCGTAAATAATGTGACTCATCAGGTAAATTTTGATAAACGTCTCATGGGTTGCAATTCCGCTAGTCAGAGAACATGCTGATACCATTGCAAAATAACCTTTAAGTAGAATTTTTAGGTTTGATTTTTTTGACGTATAAAACTAATAGTTAAAAGAAACTAATCAGAATTCTCCTGATAAGTCAAATCAGCTTTGAAAATAAGGCCACATGTATGGTTCACATCTGAAAACGATGGATCTATATCTATATATCCTGGCTCAACTTGTCGGAGACACAGTATAGACATGTACGACCCCCCTCCCCACCCATGTTGTCTATAAGCACACACCATCCTGGCTCAACTTGTCAGAGACAGAGTATAGAACTTTTCTCTGTGGACAGTGTACGACCCCCCTCCCCAGCCATGTTGTCTTTAAGCACACACCATCCAGCTCAACTTGTCAGAGACAGACTATAGAAGTGGTCCCTGGGGACAATGAATGACCCCCCGCCCCAGCCATGTTGTCTATAAGCACACACCGTCCAGCTCAACTTGTTGGTGACAGAGTATAGAAGTGGTCCCTGGGGACAGTGTACGACCCTCCTCCTTAGCCATGTATAAGCACACACTATCCCGGCTCAACTTGTTGGTGACAGGGTATAGAAGTGGTCCCTGGGGACAGTGTACGACCCCCTCCCCAACCATTTTGTCTATAAGCACATGCTATCCCAGCTCAGCTTGTTGGTGACAGAGTATATAAGTGGTCCCTGGGGACAGGGTACGACCCTCCTCCTTAGCCATGTTGTCTATAAGCACACACTATCCCGGCTCAACTTGTTGGTGACAGACTATAGAAGGGGTCCCTGGGGACAGTGTATGACCCCCAGCCCCAGCCATGTTGTCTATAAGCACACACCATCCAGCTCAACTTGTCGGTGACAGACTATAGAAGTGGTTCCTGGGGACTGTACGATCCCCCGCCCCAGCCGTGTTGCAGTGTTGACGCGCACCTGGGCCTTTACATAACCACATCGGGGCCACATTGTTATACAAATAGCCAGTATGTGACTACCCACCAAATTACCCAATACCCGGGTTAACACAGAAATAGGGGTCTATTTTAAGACAGGCTTCGTGGGTCTGAATGGACAACGTTTGGCAATGAATGAAATACAAGGGGGAATGTTCTAGGTGAAACCACTGGATTGCAGTATTTCAAGTTGTTTATGTAATAGAAAATGCACAATGTTATTGTGAATAAACTAGTTAACAAATTAACAACTTAAAAGAGCTTTTGATTTGATATGCTCGAATAGCTTCAATAATAATATCAAAGCACTATAATGTAATATGTGTTCCTTATCGATCGAGCTTTGTTTTTTTGTTATCAACATATGATTATTTGTAGTTCAACTGAATTTGATGCATCTTGCTTACTTGACCGTAACTATAATGCTGTTTCTAATAAAACTTTACACGTAGTTTGCTGTGAGTGAGCAAATACATATAGCAGTAATCTAAAAAAACTTTTCAGCAATTTGACAATGTGTTTTTGAATGCTGATGTGCTTTTGTAACAATGCGTGTAACAATGCGTGTTTTTTTTTTGTAGTACAACTTGACAAAGTCGACTTTAAATGATTGTGTTTTTCTGTGATATAAGTTAACATTTACAACTTCAAATGTTTTTTGTTGTTGTTTGTGTTCCTGTGATGCATTTTAACTTTTTCTTTTTGTGCTTTCAGC
Source organism: Lepidonotus clava (assembly GCA_936440205.1). NCBI lineage: Eukaryota > Metazoa > Annelida > Polychaeta > Phyllodocida > Polynoidae > Lepidonotus > Lepidonotus clava. The sequence goes on from OW387138.1 coordinate 18,228,656, forward strand.
AAATTTGGGCGTGTAATCTGTGCAAGAAGAAACAAGAGCTTCTCGTGAAGACGGGGCAGTGGTACCACGGGGGGATGGCGAAGCCGGTCCAACTGGACGTGGACACGGGTTCGGATACCTCCTCGATTAGGGCTGACCCTTCTCCCCCTCACGAGAAGAAGCCCAAGTTCTACGAGCGCGGCGCCATCAGCCACAGCCAGGAGCGAATGTTGATGATGCACGGGGAGCTGGGCCCGGGCGCACCGGGGCTGCAGCCTGGCGGCGCGCCGGGAGGCCCCCTCGGGGGTCCCCCGGGAGCTCCCGCCGGCGGTCCCCCCGGTCCCCCGGGCCCAGGCCGCCCGACGCACCCGGGGATGGTGCAGCGCGCAGGCAGCTTGCACGGCAAAGAGCTCAAACGCCAGTTCTCCATGTCGGAGGTGAACAAGGATAACAGTCGGACTGCGGGCGGTCCACCGGGCCACCACCCTCCTCCAGGGGGTGGTGGTATGGGTGGTGGGCCGCCTGGTGGTGCCGGCATCGTCGACCCCCGCGAGCGCGACCGCGCCGCTATAGCCGCCGCCGAGGCCGCCATGATGCGCGACGGCGGCGGGCGGGGGCGCGACGGGCGGGGCATGCGCGACCACTCGCGGACACGAGGTGAGATGGAGAACTACCCCCCAGGGGGTGGAGGGGTGGGCCCCCCGCCCCCCGACGGGTCGGGCCGCCCGCCTTACGACGGCATGGACCCGCGCGACGTGGGAGGAGGGGGGTACCCTCCCCCTCCGGGCGGCGACCGGCGCCTTGACAACGAACGCCGACCGGAAATGATGGCGGGCGGCGAGATGTACGCCCCCCACGACCCGCGCGGCGGCGGCGGCCACGACGGCATGCCCCCACATCCGGGCGACGAGCGCATGCGCGGCGGAGGGCCCCGGGACCGCTTCGACGGCCAGGACCCCTTACGACGACGAGAAGACGGTAGACCTAGGTAGGTGCACCCGCCCTAAGTTTGGTTTGAAACAATAAACAAAACAAACCCAAGAACACAATAAACTACCAATGTGCAGTGTTTTCAGGATTTGTTAAAGGATTTTTGGCCATTATTCAGGTTTTTTTTAATACTATTTATTTTTTGGTAGAATTTGTGATAGCCGGGAGCTCTCATTGACAATAGTCTACTGCTTCATGTGCCGAAAGTGCAGCATGGGCTCTTCCTGTAAATCAGGAACAAAATGACTAATTTGACCCGTAGACATAAAGGGTTAACGACTACTTTTCTTAGATTTGACGGTATTTAGGTTGTTGACGTGCAAGGCAAATGTAAATTTTGAAACTTTAAATTGGTCATTAAAATACCAAAGTCATCAATTATATGCACCTAAATGTATTTGGTACATGTAAAACAAGCTTGCCCACACAACATTTGTAAAGAAAAAAGATAAGACACATCATATAGAAGTGTTAAACCTAAACATTCTGGAAAATCGATATCTTCAGTTATAGCTTGCCTATTTACGTAGTATTAAAGCTAGGAACTCAACATGTGACATGAGCTTTGCAAAAAACGAACTGAAAATTCCAATGAAGTCCAACATTACATCATGGGATGGGTAACGCTACAACTTCAACAAAAAGCATTCAGTAAAGTCCTTTTATTAGCGACTATTTTATTGCTTCACTGTCAAACATACTCTCCTTATTGGCAAAACATTCGAAACCCACTGACAATACACATGGTTACCATTTACTAAAATATCAATAAAATTTAATATATATGATGTCTACCTGGGGAGGTAAACTGTTTCTTATACTTCTGGTTTTAAGGATTCGTCACAGCGAAAATGTTTCAGCACTGCATTCAAGAAATAGGTAACCCATTCCTCACCGTCCCCCAGTCTGGTATACCACCCCTCTCCCCGGCTTTTTAAACAATAACTTTCCAACCCAAATCTAGAATGCAGTTGGTGGTGGCGTAATGGAATGCTCCCTTCAATGAAAATAATTTGGAAAAAAAAGTAGTTCAACTTGATATCCTTAGTGATTTTTGAGGTATCAAGTAGTTGGATTTTTGGGATTCCATGTGATTTGATAGTCATTGTTGGTGGTGATTCTTGGTAGGCTATCTAGTCTGGTGAACGCGTTGAATAACCCTCTGACGCTATTCTTTGATGTATGTGATTATTTATTGGCAGATTCTCTATTTCATTGGGAATGGCTATTGACAGACAAAAATCTATGCCGAACGTTGTAACAATTGTAAAACTAAAATAGAATTCAAATTTTCGAACACTCCTGGCATCTTCCTACAGTGATTCAAAAGGGAAAAAATGCCTGTAATGTCTTAATTTAAAGGTTATTAGAGAGCTATTGAACATGACATTTCTACCGACCAGGAGAAAAACCTTTGAAATCCACTGCTACAAAAGAAATGAAAAATTCCAATTGAAAATATCACTTTCTTTTTATCTTTTAAATTGGTGATTTCAGTTGTAATCCTACAACCTATATCTCGTTTCCGACTTAATACTATGCCTACAACTTACAGCCTCTGGTATAGGTTTTAGTTGATCAATATTTGCCATTCCGGTATATATCATCTAATTCACACGATGACACTTCTACTTTTTGAATTGATTGACATCTTGTGATTTTATCAAAGACCAAAAATCGGCAAAATATCAATTTCTTTTCAATTAATCTGGATGAGATTAATCAAAACTGTCCCCTTATTTACACCATTTATTTCATGAATCACCATGCCATAACGTTTCAAATGTATAAATTGTTTTATATATTTGATTCAATTTCATGTAGATGGATTTTAGCTGATTACTGTGATGTTTAGGACTGAAAAATCAAAATATCTATTAATCTTAGAAAGCTTTAGTAACTTTCAATGAAAATGTAACTGTATATCTGATCATTTCAAAATGAAAATTCGTAGTTTTTTGGACTTGAAAAATAAAACAAGTATCAAGATGATTCATTTAATTCATAATGAAATAATTCACAGCAGCGATAACAATGTATAATCAAAATGAAAACAGGTATAACAGGTTTTGAAAGGATAAAAACAACTATGGACTTTCTTTGCTAGAGCTCTGACGTTCACTACCATCAATATCATGTGATGGGGTTCTTAAACTATTTCCATTCTCCGCAGGGATTCTCGAGACCCCCTAGACCGGCGGAGAGAGGACGTTATGGGGGAGTCCGGCCGCCCGGAGGATCCCTACGGAGGTGGACGGGACGTCATGGGTGACCGTCGGATGGTCGGACCGGGACAACCGGGCGACATGGACCGACGTTACCCCGACATGGCGTCCACCAAGGACACCCGCTTCCCCAACGACGGCCTTCCAGACCACCAGCAGCAACTACTGCAACAACAACAACAGCAACCACCACAACAACCACAACAGCAGCAGCAACAACAACAACAACAACAGCAACAACAACAACAACAAGACCGGCATCGGAGAGGAAGTGTTGGTCGATCCCGCGGAGACCGTATGGGTCATGACCTAGAAAATGACCGCAGCCGAGTGGACCATCACGAGGGTGTGTACGGGCAGGAGCCGGGGCGGCCGGGCATGTCGGCCGAGCGTCATCCCGAACGGCTGATGCGTGGCCACATCCCGGTCAGCCCCAAGGATGTGGATACTTACGACCAGTACGGAGGTGCTAGCCAGCCTCTCCAGACACGGAGAGGCGACCCGCGTGACCATCGAGGTCGCGACGACTTCCATGACATGGACATGGAGTTGGACCGGTATAATCCAGACCGGTCCCCACGGCAACAACATCTGGACCCCAGCTCAGCCGTCGTCAAGACGTCGCGGAGTCGAAGGAAACTGGACTCGATGTTGCGCAACGATTCTCTAAGTTCTGACCCTTCGGACTGTGTACGACCCCCACCTCCCAAACCTCATAAGCACAAAAAGGGAAAGAATAAACCCCGCCAAGCCTCACTCTCAAGCTCAGACGATGAGATTCAGACAACGCCTGAATGCACTAGCTGTGATGAACAAGAGATCGAGAGTGAAAGCGTCAGCGAAAAAGGTGAGTATTCATCATAAGTGTTCTTGACGATTCTTTGGCGCTTTGACTCATAGAACCTTCTGAAACTCAGTAAATCGTTAGACCATCTGTTTTTGAATGAGGCAACTACCTATACATTAGAATATATTACAAACAACTGGTAGCTGTAATGGACAAAACGCGCGAAACCTAATCTTAACTAATATACTTTTAACATTTGAAACTGCATAAGGGTCTTAACATATACCATAAAGAATGATATTATGACAGTCGATAATACCTGCTACACCAATTAAAGGGAACCAAAAGCAATGCGCACACTGCCCATAAAAGACAAAAATTCTTAAACTATGAAAACTAGCTAAGACATAATTGAAATACCTTCGTTATCGTCCATTCCCTTAAATGCAGACCCAGCATAATTCCTATTTGATTATAGACAAGTGGAAATGTTATTGCTCTTATGGAATTGTAATACTGTTTTTTCATCACTACGTTACATATCGGTTGGTTCAGATTCTTGGAATTTATTTATTCAGTTTTTTTTCGGTTTACAAAACCTAGTCATATTTGAATAACACATTGCTTTTGGTCCCTTTAAATAACATAAATGACATCTCCCATATTGACGTGTGGTTTTTCCTTACTGTTACCTTGACTCTAAATCTGTGACGTCACACACAGTCCGACGTAACGTCATCCACTCTGACGCGCAGGAATCTCGGACGCTTGGTGCAGAGAAAGTAGTGCCAGAGATTATAGTGCAAGAGAATGTAGTCCAGGATTCTGCCACTCTCAGAGATAGTGATACTAAGGGTGAAGACTGTTTCCTAGATTGACTAAACCGATCAGTAATTCGTAAAAACTAACAAAATCGATCTTGACCCTCTAATACTATTACTAAATAGGGCCCGTTACTAAATAACTAACTCTGACACGACAGCTGATAGCTAACCTGAGCCTTACACAAAATAAGTTATTTTGACCTGACATTTCAGAAGATTGCAGCAAATATCAACCAAAACCTTTGAACATTACATAATGAGCAGGAGAAAAACTATGCTGAGCTATTGAATACCATTCAAAGATTAGTGGAGTACAACTCTCGGAATCAGTGACAGTGAACTGGTGAACATGGTACATGGATAAAGTATAAAGATTGTTTAGATTGTTTAGATAAAGGTAAAAATTGTTGAGTTTAGGTAACCCGACCTACCTTTTTTTTTTTTTTTTTTTTTTACAAATTCAATTAAAAAAAAAAGACTTACAGGACAGGACATTGCAAATATTTGGCCAACGGAAGTATTTAAGATGGTAGAAATGTTTTTGGAGAATGCTTAGGGTGATTTCAGAGTTTTAAATAATGCCTGGATCTATTTGTGTACGTAAGAAGACATTTTGATGAAATTTAATCGACCTCCATACTACTTTTTCGATCTATGTTACCTGGATACAAACTTTGTTTTAAACTTAAAGCTGGTACCAAGCGGCCCAGAAAATTAGTTCTTCTCATTATCTGTTCTTGGTTCAATCCAAATGTACAGAATATATGTACATGGCTATGTCCATATTTTAGGTATTCTTTGCTACACGGTGATACACTACTTCAAAATATAGGATCTACTTCAAAATAATTTCCTCAATAACAAAGAACATCTTTTTTTTTTTTTAAATCTCAGTTTGCTGCAATGGTTCTGATTTGTATCTGAGACATGATACTTACTAGCCAACTTTAACTGGACATCCAACCACTAAACCGCCACTTACTTGACTACTCACATTACATAATCATAGCTGCTTAGACCTAATTACTCAACTAATATATACAACACCCAGGTACCATGTATGTATGTGCCTACTAACAAGGTTAATTTAGTATAATAAAAATGAAATATCGCTCAGAAAATTTAAATTGAGATAGACTGCTGAAATAGAAGTAAATGCTGACAACTCGGGCTTCAAGAAAAACGTTGTTTTAACATTAAATAATATATTTACTTTGTTAATAGACTCTTCGTTTCCTTTTCCCGGCTGAGTCCTAAACTTAATTCGTAAGGCAATATTTTGTTGCCAAAATGGGTCAGTGGACAAGGACCGTGTGCCGTATGAAAACATTGAGGCATTAAGACATGGTCCAAATGATAGATCCATTCTCGAAATAAGAGTTAGACTATTACTGTTCATTGCTTTCATTATAAGAAATGTTTTGACAAGTGCTGGTCTTAATGGAAGGTTGAGTAGAAAAGTTTCTTTAAATGTGTAGATTAGAGGGCGAAATAGATTAGAAAAAAAATCTAGCAGACACAAAGTAATGTTTAGTTTTAAGATTGCCTATTGCAATTACTTTCAGTAAAAGGCTTATCGGCTTATGATCGATGTTATTCTAAAATTACTCTGATCCAGTATTAACTCTTTAGGCAGACGCGAAGCGTTCGTGGTTGTGTATTGGAAAGTCTCTTCTATTACACAAAAGAATAATATAATGTGAATGGCTGACTATCACTTCAAAACGGGGCAGTCATATTGTATTTCACGTAAGATGGAGTTATAAAATCGTAATCATGTTATGTATGGTTCTAATTTACACATAAAAATTAGCAAAACATTTGAAAATTCTCAAAAAAAGACTTTGAATTAAAAGCGTTTCAGTGGGGCATGTGTCTAAAGAACAGCTCAAAAGCCCTGTGACAGCATTCATGCATTAATTTAATGAGATTTGAAATTCAATATTAAACAGGTTAGGCTTCATAAACAATGTTAAAATCACTTGTCCTATTTTTGGACCGTACGACCTATTGATTTATCGGTGTGCCTAGATGGGGCCAACGACCGTCCCCGACCTAAAAGGACGCTGGTTCACTAAAGTGCCGAGAGGTGGCGACACCAGCCAGTGCTATTTGCCTGAACCAAGAGTCAAACATTAATATGGTAGAAGGCCAGTCAGTTGTTTCGACCGTGACACTAGATTTATTCGAGGATTGTGTATTAACCAGGATAGCAAATAGGGAGAAACTAACTCTTCATATAGATATATCAGAACAATTTATTGGATTACATGTAGATATAAACAATTATGAGAGTCAACGTATACAAGTACATTGTATGAATAAGGGAGGAATAGACATTATTAGGATTAATTTGGGAGTAATCCAACGGATTTCAACATCTTAAGTGTCACCCTTGTTTCCCAACGTAGGTTGGTAGATTCATAACAATTTTATAGTGTGACCTTCATAGCGACTGCCAAGATTAGATTTTGACAAATAGCACAATACTATAGCCACTGTACTAATGCTTCATATTGACAGTTGACTGTATAGGCACCATGCAATTGTTTCCCAAAATATAGGACCGAAATCTGTGACACTGAGGCTGCTTAGGCCTATGTAGATTGTTATTCGAGAAGTGCAATATCAATCCTAACTATCAGTTATAATAAATAATAATATGATAATGACACTTTAGTCTAATATAAATCTTTTGTGTGTATCACAGGTCTATTTTAGAAATCGTTCATTTGTAACAATGTAATTATCTCTAATGTAGTATTTATTAGTTTATGTTTTTAAAAGCAATCAAAACTTACCAGACATCGAAAACTTTACAACCTGAATATAGATCTTTTTATGTTGTAAGCGATTTAACCTAGCAAGAACGTCAATATAAAACTACCTAACCTAAATATATAATGTTAACATAAACACAACTTATATCGCTTTTCCAACAATGGTTAACAATTGCCCAAATTGCTATTAAATGTTGATTTTTTTTCTGTATAAAGGTGTATAAGTTATGGCAAAAATTCAAGGTTTCTACATTCGGAACTTGCGGCAATAAAACTCTTGTTTTGTCCTAAGACATTCTTTTTGTTTGCAGTAATGATATCAGTTTTTAACAACATCTGCACTCGCCTCTGAAAGACGAGAGTGTATTCCACATATGTGTTGAGAAACAAATACACTAATATCATACGGTTAAAGGTACTTTACAGTACGCAGTAATCAGACCACTCTTATATCAATATTAAATAACAAATATTTGATATTTTATAACTGTTTAATGTTGTGATTAACTTTAATTATTTCTCTATCAATCGCTGCATGTGTTTCTTCCAACTATTTATGTAAAGTCGATGGATATCAGATGTTACTCAAAAGCATGGTGTATTCAGCGAAAATGAAGGTTGAAATTATTGATTACGCTATGGTCGGAGATACTATAGCAACTGAACGTCCGGACAGAAAGTAATTGCAGCTTTTAGCATGGGATTTTAACCTTAAACTTATAGCTTATACAAAAGTAAAAAGAGCGTTATAGTGTTGGGCTTTCCTGCATGACTACAGGGGACTTTTTAAGTGCTATACTCTTCAGCATCCTAACAGGGAGATTTATAACGCTTATCCTTCGTGATCATATATTTATGTAAAACCTGTGAATAAGATCTCATTAGCCTGTGGCTTTCAATGTGGATTAACGTACATTCTTTGTCCTTTCCGTCCAGATCCCCTCTACGGTAGCCATACCGATTACAGATATGACCGCGATGAACATTGGAAAAAGGACGAAATCCTCGCAGCTAAAATTAAAAAGTTCCTAGCGGTGAGACCCAGTTTACATGCAGCTTGCACAGGCTGCCCATTGTAAATTTCACTTGCCGCGGCAACCGTTTTCTGTCCCGATTTCTGTTGCAGCATCTTGTCCAATCACAAGAAACCTGGATGTGTCGATGGTTCTGATTGGTCAGCCTCGGCGATTCCTAGAGAAGTTTTTTGTGAAGGAATTCCCCCTTATTTGTTATATTTAATCATTATTATTGAAGAAATAAGAAATAAAGTTTCTGAAAGTGACTACAGTTCCTAACTGAACATCTGAGTAGTATATAAACAGCATACTACAAGGAAAAGGTGGGGTTAAAGGCTGGGAGGGTCCTTATAGCAATTAATTAAGTTCTCTCCAACAGAAAATATTACATTTTTCTTACAAATATTAATTTTGGTTGATATATTTTGTGTTAAAGGGTCAGTCCCAAAGCCGATAGCCCATCAGAGCCATCCTCTCTATCGTCATGGTTATCATCATCATGGGTATATATGGTAGCAGTAGTTTAGTATTAGCAGCATCATTCTCATTGCAAGAATCCAGTTTCTTGTCTGATTCCTGACGACTGTTCATCGTTGACCTCAGCTATTTTCCATCTTCCCCCTTTACCTATGCCGCATGTGTATATGTATATATATATACCGTTACGGCTGTGAGACACTTAAAAATCCATGGGGCGCCACGACACCCGAAACATAACCAAAAATCACACATGAAGGAAAATCAAAAGAAACCCACCGAAAGAATCACAGAAGATGCAAGATTCCACAAAGACAAATCTACAACTCTGTGTCTGTAATCCAAAACGTCCAAAACCCCCGTCTCAATGTCCTCCATCTCAATATGATATACAGAAAACGTCCTTCTTTTCTGTCATTTTTTTTTCTGTGGCTGTTAAAATCTGTCAGCGTTTGTTTTGTTTTAGGGGAGCTAGAAACTAGTGACGTTGCCTCCTCCTCCCCCCTGGTCCGGGCACAAGCTGACCCGCCAGGCAGCGCCGATTTCTCTGAGGCCAAAAAGAAAATTGTCCGATTCGGTCGAGGTGAAGGCAAATCTATGGAAGATGAGTGCGGCTGGTCGGAACCGCAGCTTAAGGACTCGGGGTTCGAGACGGGCATGTCCAGTAGTAGTCAGACTCTTTATGAAGATTGGTATAAGGTATCGTTGCTAAGGTTTCCTCTGTCGTTATGGACCCACCACATACAATATGATATGTATCAATACATATACTTGTTTCCCCTTTTCTTTATTTTTTCTCTTTTTTTTGTATCCACCGTCGGCCATTCTGCATCCGCCCTCCTTTTTATGACTGAACTTTAAAAAAAAAAAAATCAAAACCTAACTTTTATTGTTTTACTTCAAAACAGCGTTCAGGTGTTCCATGTTTTGGTCAGTTTTGTATTTGTTAAATGTTTTTGAAAGCATTAATTACCATTAAGTGGCTTTAAATGGTGGCAAGTTTGTCAGAATTCTCAAGCAAAGCTTCCACTCTATGCATTCAATCCACATGGATTGGATGAAGGCTGGGTGCAGTACTTCGTCAAAATGCCGCATCGTACGTTTGTTGTTTGGTCCAAATTAAACTTACTTTCTTTTCTGCAGTGCCATTTTTGAACCCACTCTCTCTTTTTCCTTGGTTTCTGTTGAGATTTATTTTCTAAAACGTGTAGACCGGTGCATGGTTATCATATCTGTGTTTTTTTTGTGTGAAGCACGTTTTGGTGGGTTGCTATAACGTAGGAGGCAAAATGATACTCTTACCATTGATACCATTGAGAAAAAATCCATCTCTGCCCAAAACACCCAATTTGCAGACTAAAATATAAAGGAAATTTACACAAACCATTAACCTTTCGGGCCGATTTAAAATCAAATAAATATGGATTAAATGTTATAAATTAACAATAAAAATTCATCAGAATAAAGTTTTGTTTCTCAAAGATTATGGTCATCAAGCTGCTCTTAACTAGTGCAACGCCTTCTGCGTTTATGTAGCTTTTTTACACCTCATAGATGGAGGGCACTTATGCTGTGGGAGGCAATGTTAGACCAGGCCTTGTTTTCTCCTAAGTTCAAGAAGTATTCCCCCTTAGACTAAAGGACTTGAAACTTTCCCCTCCCCTTCCTCCCCTTCCTATCCCCACTCTCTCTAACCCCCTCCTCCAAGTCCCTCTTCAAATCTGCTCCCCATACTCTTCCCTCACTTCACTTTCTCCTTCTGTCCATCCCGTTCTCCAGGTTATGTTGTGCTTCCGGTGTTGAGCTGCTTCCGGTGTTAAGCTTCCGGTGTCCCAAGCTTTCGGTGTCCCAAGTTTTGCTCGGGGGCAGCGGGCTTTTCTGCGCCCGATTTCATGGATGGCTCGACATGAAATTGCCAGGCGCAATAGTGTTTGTTGAAGACTGCCATTATCGTTGTTTGTGGTTCCTGATACCTTGGTATGATGATGATAACAATGATGAGCTGTGCTTGTGTGTGTGTCTGGACAAATCATTCACCATTTCACCCCAAAAAGTGCTCTATACAGATTCTTATCCAGATGCCAAAGAATGATTTATTTTTTTTCAAAGTGCCTTTTAACAAGAACAGATTTACATATGATATATTGGGTTTCCCTATGAGATATCTTATTGATAATTTTCATTACAGTTAGGCATTGCTTGAAGAAATGCATCTAAAATTATTAGATTTTTGAGGGGGGTACATTCAATTAACTATATAGATCAATAAGTGGCACTAAAAATTTTGATTTTACTTTTATTGAATAAAAGAAAAGGCAAATCCTTTGATATCTGGAGAGAAATCTGTAACTGCAATCATCCAACAGATGTAGATTAAGGAACACAGGTTGGCATTAAGGTTAAAAGTATAACATTTTTGCAATAAGTATAAGTAATTTGTAATATTTGTTATAACTTTGATTTAAGATAGAGGATGTAAGCTTTACGAATAAGTCAGATTTCTAATTTCTTTTGCTTCCATATATCAAACCATAGCGACTACAATCTTATGACTTCAACTGATAATATGTAGAGTATTTCATGTCCTCTAACCTCTTCGTCAAATTGATTTACATTTCTATAAAATCTAAAGAAATAACTCCTTTGATATGTATCACATAACAACAAGATGTAAAGTAAAAATTTACAGACTTAAGGCTACTAAATAATAAGCATTTGCTATGTGGCCTTTGTTAGAATGAACAGTTTTTGATTTCGTATTTTTATGTTTCCCTGTTCAGCATCCTGTAACGTGGCAACCCTCTGCTGACGGCAAACTTATAGGTCATATGATCTTAAGAAAAACAATAGAGGGGGCTGCAGGCGACTCGGGTCCGGTGCTAGGTAAGGGAACCCTAGGTAAGTAAAAAAAAAAAAAATCACAATTTTTCACTTTATCTCTGCTCCTCTGAACTTTTCTCGAGCTTCAGCTTGTCGTTTTGTCCTGTCATTTATAAAAGTATTTTTTTAAATTAGATATGAACTGTGTGTTGTGTTATTTTTTTTTTTGATAGATTGTGCTTGAATGTGTCTGTGTGTGATGTTTGATAAAGATGCTGGTGGAATAGTGGTGAAATAATTTCCTGCTTCAACTAGATTTAAGAGATTTGGTTATCTGCTAGTCGCTAGGTTAAACGTATATGAAAACAGTTATCTCATTGTTCTCAATTTTAACTTGAAAAGGATTAAGGATGAAGTCAGCATCTTTCAATGTATTTAGATAGAAGTCAGCCAAATTGTATAGCCCACGTTTAGGCTACCAGCAAACCGGGAAAGATAATAAAGAATCTACCGGTAATAGACTTTTTGTTCGGTCAAGACTGGAATGAAAATAGTACTTGCTCTGTTAAATACCAATCGGACTTTATCATAATCACTGGAAAGAAACGTCACCAGAAAGAATACATTAGAAAAACAGAATATTAAAAGTTTTTGTTTGAATGTTTATTTGACTCTCTGCTACTTAATGAAGACAGTTAAATATCACTTGATATTGCAAATTAAAGAAAAGAATTTTGACCTGGTATCACTGGCTAACAAGCCTTCAGAAACAAACTGAAATTGTTCCTTAATATAAATGATTGTTTTATAGTAATATCTCGTCTGAGTTTCTCATGAATAAGTTTGTGAAAAATACTGTCATTTTGTTTAGGTTTCCTTATAGTCCTACAGAGAATCCTTTATACTTGAATAAGGAATAATAAAGTACTTAGAGGCGGTTACATTTTGAAATGAATTTTGAAACATAAACTTTGTTTATTTTTAAAAATGTATTATCAACCAGACATGAAGAGTATAAGAAAATACATCCAACTTCTTGCACAAATAGGGGGCCACACCTCTATAAAAAGACCCTATTCAACAACTCTTGTGAAAATAAATGCTATAGAGTATGATTCTTTCTAGACGGTCGTTCTTATAACTTAGGCATGCTTTTTGGAAGTGCACTATATGTTAGATAACATAGCTAACAGTGCCTCTAGTCAGTGTGGTCTTAGGGTGACCACTCTTTAGTAACTAAAGTCTCTGTAGCATGATCTTATAGCTCTCAAAAATCACAAGTCTGGAATTTCACAATTGTTATCTCTGTACTGCACATTCTTTATTTGTAAGATTCAACTAGTACAGAATTTTGAGCATGGTATCTATCCTTGCCTTGGGATCTAACTTAATGAAAAATGGCATTCCAAGTTAGTGTGACTGACCTTTAGAAGTGTATTCCTAATTTTTGTCAAAATATTACAAATACAAAACTACCCGTTGATAACAATATAGCTATTATCAATATATTATATTTTTATTTCTATTTTGTAGACCATTGTATATTTTTTCACAATGAACCAAGATAAAATTATATATTAATTTTTCATCAATATTTCTGTCAGCTGTACAATAGATATTCACAATGAACAAGTACTTGATGTAAATAGAATAAAAAACGTACAAGAATCACTTGGTCTTCGACGTGACGAACACCAGCACTATGTTTTTGTATGAGTTGTTATCTGAGGTTAATGATTTCAGATATTGTCTGAACAGGACTTAAAACTCAATGTCCAGATGTTCCAATTATGTTCTGGAAACCTTCCAATAGTTTTCTGGAAACCACATTTCTGTTATAGGTTACTCATGAAAATTGTCTCTGGACAAGAAATTGTCTAGTATCTATGATAAAATTATATTTTTAGATATAGTATGAATGTTTTTATTCAAAAAACTTAAGGGGAATATCATTTCAAAAAAATTTGTCTTTTGAATTATTACAAATCAGTTGCTAGGTATGTTATTGGTTGGAAATTGAATTGTATACCTGAGTATAAACATTGAATGGGTGGACAGAGGAGCAAAGGATATTGAGTGTTTAGCCCTGTGTGTGTATAGTTATACATGTTCACCTTGACAATTGACCTTGTACCTTTCTATAGCTGGCATGGCCCACAGAGAAAAGACGTCAATGACAACAAATTTAGGTACTAGATATTGTCTCACCATCTTCGTTCTTGCACAGAAATGAAACCAAATGGCCATGAACATGTATATACAGATGATAAATGAGTGTCTTGTCACTTGAAAAAAAACATATTATCAGTTTGTTGTCGTACACAAACCACTGAGGAAAACTAGAAATTAGAAAGAAATGCACATTCTAGATATTCTATTAGAAAGCAAGGAAACGCCTACCAGTGTCAAACAAATTTTTGAAAAATTGATAGATTTGAATTATAAGTGTATGCAAATTTTTTTCATTCAAAACGCTTATAGATATTTCCATCCTTCTTTCATGTTCCTGTATTGGTTCAATGCTTTACATCTTTTCATTTTGTAGTCAAATTATTCTCTCACTTTCCCTTTGAGTTTCAACAATTATTACTTTTATAATTCAACAGACCTAGGTTGATGGTTGAACAGAAACTATTTTCCACACAATATGAGACTACAATAAGTAAGAAAAGCATCATGCTTTGACAATTCTGACATATTTAACCAAAACAATTTTCTGCAACCTCGAGAGCATTTGGAGCCCAAATTAACCAAGATAAATGAGTGCTTCAGGAATTCATATTTGTCAATAGTTTTTATTATTTTTTGTGGCATATTTTTTTTGTGGTTTTCCTCTTAATGTTTGCAGGCTGCAAAATCTGTCAGATTATACCTTGTAATTATGAAAGTGTGCCTCCGCTGCCCTCTTCTCTGCACACCCATAACTGACTTCTTGAACCATTCCTTGTAACCCTTTCTTGTTATTGAACATCTTCAAATCCTCAATTCCATTCCTATTCCATGTGAATTTGATCCTAAAAAAGTAAACCAAAAGGTTTGTGAGTGAGATGTAAAAACCTTTGCATTTGTGAGGTTTAGATGTACTGTTCTTTCCCTGGAATGTTAAACTGTTCCCCATAGTAGGTACTAACCTTCCTTATGTAAGGTAAAATAATTATAGTGAACTTGAAACGTTGAATGAGGAATATACATGGAAACTGATGTAATGCAGTTTTAAAATGGGCTTCTTGAAATGTAATCTAAAATGATTGTGATGGCAGTTTTGGATCTATTTTTAATGGAATTTCCCAGACACCTTTCTTATAGCATGAAAAAAAAAGGGTTGAGATTTGTTAATTGTTTTCAAAAACATTAAATTTTCTGCTTATGCTAAACTTTGCTATTTTTCTCACATGATTCTGATATCCCCAAATCTGAATCTTTTCCTTCACTATGAAGTCATAACTATTCCATCCCAGTAAAACTTAGCTCCTTGAACCTTGAGTAAAGTTATAAATTTAATTTCTTCCCAATATAGTGCCTAAACCCAAGTTACTGGTATATATTTATGAATCAGGTAATTTCTAGGCCCAGCGCTCAATAGACATGTGTTAGCTAATCATGAATCTAAACCCAGGGAAATTAATACTATCTTCATTCTACATTATTCACACCTGTTCTATTCTAAGATCCTATCACTCACTCACGTCTTAGGTACAAGACAACTAGGACCTTAGTCTAGTGTCAAGGTAGTAGGGTAGGCCAGGCATATGAGTTCAAAGCATACACACAAGATGGCATTATTGTTCTAAGGGTGGCAGGAAATTTGAATTTAATAAATAGGACTTCTGCATTCAAATTGAACAGAACAAACCATTTGAATTAAAATTGTTTAAATGACTAGGATTACCCCAGTCCAATTACACATGTATGAAAATATTGATTAAGGTCATTGCAATTAGTCGATGGTTATTCATAGAAATGGGAATTTATATGTATTTTGGATATTGCCTGAAATATATTATACAAAAAAAAATATAAAAAAAAGTACAAAATTCCAGACTCGGAACACAATGCCATATGTTTGCACTGGATTTTATGCCTGGCTGGCCCAACCCATTGTCCTTATCTCTTGACTCAATGTTCTTATCTTTCCACAACCAGGGTTGAAGGTGATAGGGGGAAAGATGACTGACCAGGGCTATCTAGGTGCCTTCATAACCAAGGTCAAACGAGGCAGCATCGCAGACACTGTAGGGCATCTACGGCCAGGTAGGTCAACACTCTGTGGGTAGTTTCATAATGAAATGGGAAGAGATTATTATGCGAGTTTCAGGGGCAAATGTAGGATTTCTAAAAGAGGGGCTCAGCACATAGTCAAAGTACTAAACTTCACGCATTTGTGTCCACTTGGACAACGTTTTCGTTCTTTAGTATTAAGTGTTCCCACATAACAAAAGGATGTTTGGGGCATCAGGACAAATAAAAATATTTCCTTGTAATACCTGTACCTTATCGTATACTCGTGTTAGAATAAAATTCCTTTGATTCTATGTAAAATCGGTCCATTCTTAACCTGCAGACCTAGCGTAAAGCAAGTGACCATTTCAGAATGTAAATATATATACACTCCTACGTAATGTTAAACTGATTTTGACATTGCAGGTGACGAAGTAGTAGAATGGAATGGACGCTCCCTTCAAGGAAAAACGTTTGAAGAAGTGTATGAAATCATCTTCGAGTCAAAACAAGAACCTCAAGTAGAACTCATAGTTCGACGGACAATGAGGTAAACCAATTGTTCTATGGAGAAGAAACTAAAACTATTTATTCCATACACATTTGTATTGTTTTTTAACACAAAGCAATCGTAGCTTAGTTATCCAATGGCAATATATATTATATTGTCATACATATTACCGGTATGTATAATACAGTATTGGAAAATAAAATACCTAAGATTAATTTAATTCGAGCTTATTTGAATGTTTTCTTAAGAAGAAACAAAAATTAAAAAATCTATTTTTTTTCACCGACACTGACAAATAATCTCTCGTGATGACTGTTTTAATTAGGTGACAGAATAAATAAGTGACTCAACATATATCTGATTCTATGTTGCTTATAATTTCTTCCAGTGTTGGTGAATTACCGCCGGGCATTAACGAACAGGATGTAGAAACTGGTGAGTTCGATTAGTCTATCTTTGTCACCTTATTCTTTTCGATGTATTGTAACTTTCATTTCCCCCTTATTACTCAGTCATTCTGAAATACCCATATGAAACGTCATATCGTCGCACTTTTAGAAGTACATTTTATTTTAGTATTTTATTTGTGTTCCTTTGTTTTATGCACATTATAGTCCTGTGCTTCAGTAGTTATTTTTCTGATATTTTTGGTTCAATTCATGTTTGATTTACATAGATGAAGATCATCAGGAGTATAGGCCAAGGAATATTAAGCGTCTCCGCCGGCAAGTGCATATGGATCAGATATATGATCATATCAATAACATGAACATATCCCCTGACCCTATACCAGCCTCTCCCAAACCCAAACGCAAACTGGCACTCCTGAAACAATTGCTGAGACTGAAGGGGTCGAAGCACAAGGCAGACAATGAAGATCTC
Source organism: Lepidonotus clava (assembly GCA_936440205.1). Lineage (NCBI taxonomy): Eukaryota > Metazoa > Annelida > Polychaeta > Phyllodocida > Polynoidae > Lepidonotus > Lepidonotus clava. The sequence goes on from OW387138.1 coordinate 18,246,165, forward strand.
CAAAGCATTTCTGAGGAGGATAGCTGTGATGGGAGAAGAAGAGAAGATCTGAGCAACAATGGCACACCAGAAAACATCAGGGGGGATTGTGAAGATGATCTACATGTATCGGAGAAAACATTTTCTTGTGAGACGGAAACCGGGCTCGCTACCGTGTCGGCTAATGGTGACCGGTTCGAAGATGATCCACATGTACCGGTACGCAACAATCCCAATGAGCTGCTCATTTGTGAGAAGTGTGGGCATGGCAACAAGCTCAGGGCTCACATAGAGAAGCTGCTCACTGAGAACGATATGCAGACTATTATTGAAAGACTCCAGGACATTTCAACTGACCAGCATGTTGGTGACGTGCAACACAAACGAGGGAAACCAGAGCAGTTTGTGAGGGATACGAACGAGTCCACGAGCAACTCGCAAGACCTGCTCAAATCAAAGGAGTCAGAAAACAACGAGTTGTCAATCAAGGATGGGCTTCTTGGCAGTCTAAAAGGTGCCACAGGAGTCATTATTTCTATCACAAGCCCTGAAAATAGTTATTCGGTTAATGCTGTTAATGCCGATTTTGATGCATGGCCGGAGTGTGACTCGATACCCAGTGAGAACGGCTCAGCCCCGGAAACCAGTCCGCAAGACAGTCAACGACAAATGCGAACTGATTCAATCTCAGGATGTACTGCAAATCCCTCGCCAACACAGAAGCAGTCAGGAAAAGTGAAGAAAAAACTGCTCAAGGGACTGTTAAACAAGAAATTGAGAAGTAAAAGTGCCAGCCAAGTAACCACACCTGATGAGAATCTGGAATGCTTTGCAAAGCCTTACGCGTCCAATGAGGCTTTTTCGCACATAATCTGACATTATTCTAACATACCAGTATCCATGACATGTTTACCTAAGACTATTCACATGGACCTAAGATATTACTAATGCCACTTAGCAGAACGATGGACATTTTATTTTGAAACTGAAGTGGAAATTTACCTATTTTGTGACTTTAAGAGAAGAAAGAGGGGGCCAGGTAGGATACATGTGAACAAAAACTACTGAGCTACCTTATGGTTAAGGTGTATGTAATAACCAAACCCTCATCATATAGCAACTAACTCCACCTCTGCTTCAAATCAAGAAAACTAACTCAACGTTTCCATGACATGGCATAGTTTACAACTGGTCACAATATACCTGTATCACTTTTATGTATTGTTCATTTAGTAAGCACGTACTTAATAATAGTAGCCACTGTAGTTTCTGTCTGTACTCTTCCTACTTTTCAGCATCATATTGCTAGGGTAGGAAGCTTTAGTTTGAAAACTGTATGCTGTGCTTTGATGATATTTCTGTTAATATATTTGGATACCTTGACATGTGTTTTGTTTACTTTCTTTGATTTTATTGTCTATATTTCACTTATCCTTTGACAGAACTTTGAAAAAACGAACATATGTATATAGACTAACAGTAGATTGCTGACTTAGTATACCAGTTATAAATAGTTCATGACCTAGGTTGATTTTAACTAACTAATACAGTGAAATTACGAAAATTTCTGAACAAATGAGATGATGTTAACCAAAATCTATAATATTTATTTGACAATGATAATCATTACCCGTTTTCATGCATATAAAATGCGTGCTGTGAGACTCTTAGTTTGTAAATAATATATTTCTCAACTGAAATGCCCAGTTTTGTTTTTCGAAATCTCTGCAATACCAAGAAACAATTAGTTCTTTTCTACTTAATTCTTGATAGATTTTATCAATCTAATATAATTCCTATTCAATCAAATCTGTTCAAAATAAGTGTATGCACAATATCAGCTTCGCTGATCTGCAATTCGTCTTTGCAACATGAATGTGTAGTAAATTATTCTCGTAGTCCCAGATATATAGAAAGAAAATATTAAGAATATACTAAATACCAAAAAGAGTTAAAACCTACGTGACTGATTTGTTGTTAGGTTACGAACAAGAACCTCCCTCCCAAGTCAGCCGATTAAAGCGACCAAGCGTAACCATAACCTCGCCCGGTTCTCCGGGGACGACGAGAATACGCCCACACTCCCCTCAACTATGTGGGAAACTACAGGTAAGTGAGATCTAAAGGAAGGACATAGGGAACTCTTTGCATGAAGGTGGTATTACACTACACGACATGAGTTGCGATATGCGAAGTGACACATATAGACCCTGTGCAGATTTTGGTGATCACCATGTGCTCACCATAGCCACGTGGCTGATTGATAAATTCACAATGTATGAATTCAAAATTACAGTAATTGCTTAGTATGACTTCAAGTGATTGTTTTAGATAAAACAACCCAAAAAGTTTTATACAAAATGTTTTTGAATTGATAATTTTGATATGATCACCAATATGGCGCCTACTCCCTTTCTGGGCCTTATGACGTCATCTGCACAAAGTCTATAAGAGACAAAATCCTTTGTTACACATGTGTAAAATACTCCAAATCGCCAATTCCAAACAGTTAAATCGCTCCTGTATGTGGATTGTCTGTAATATCATCATATCGCTCTGGAATCACAGCTCAAAGTCGTGTAGTGTAATAGGGCCCTAAGATATTCCTTATGACTGGTGTGCCAGCTAGACCTGTCATAAATTGAGCCTTTAAAGGGGATGCCAAAATTCCTCGGGTTCTTGGAATTACGTTGTTTGAAACGTGTTTGGATACGTTTGTCATATGATCAAATCAAAGGAGGATATATTGTCCCAAAGAGGGTTGGGGGTGGGGACACTGGTTAATCTTTATGTCCGAAATGAGGAAATAATCGATTGTCAGTTTAAAAGCATGTAAGAGATGTAAGCAATGTAAAGGTGTTGTAATATGCAAATAGAAAATTCTCAGCCATGCTTTAAGATGTAACGATCATCTCAAAAATTTACCCATTTGACAAACAGAATCGTGTCTAAAATTTTAAACATTTCGAGGCATTAAGTATGAGGCATTATTTGTAAGTAGTATATGAAAAAACACATTGCATCTGGACTACACTTAGTAAGTAGTAGATGGAAATGGGGATACAATTCAGGCTCTCGGAAGTAGCATATTGGAAATGAGTGTAATATATTGGCGTCCATAAGTAGTATATGAAAATTGGTATGAAATGCAGGCACGCATAAGCAGTATATGGAAATAAGTATAAGTTACAGCTTGACAAAACTTAATATCATGGTTTTCTTTCCATACCCAGTGTGCACATTTGTAAGGCGGGGTGCATAATTTTAAAAGATTGTAGGTAGTGTGTCAAATGACCGTAATATGCAGGCACCCATTAGTAGTATATGGAAATGGATATTGGATGGTTGAGTATACTGTGGTTAGTGCAGCCGAAACAGAAACAATCTAGACCGTTTTTAAAAACTCTGTTTTTTTTTTCTTGCAGGTTAAGATGTACTACGATACTGCTGGCTATCAGCTCATCGTGACGATCATGGGTGCTGTCGATTTGACGCCAAGAGACAACGGTCAAACCAGAAACCCATACTGCAAGCTCTATCTCCTGCCTGACCGCAGGTAAGCGAACCACCAGTGTTATAATGTGTTTTACATTTTCACCCTTATGTTTTTGCTTTAACAGACATCTCCGAGGAAGTGTTGGTAATAAGCATTAACAAATGATGACTTTTAGAGACAAAAAATGTCTGTTCTGTCATTTGAATCTTCCTTGACGCTAACATATTTTTGAAGCCCCCATTAGAAATTGTATTCAAGTCAAATTAAACGTTTCCTTTTATAAAGATAACCTGTATAAAATCTACAAGAACAAAATATTAATTACCCAAAATGCGTTGAACATTTAGATACGCGTTTTAGAATGTTCCCTTTCTATCCTTGCTTCATCCAACTTTGAATTTATGTTTTCGGTAAATATATTACTGTATTTTGTGTCATTATTTCACATCTGTTTGTAGTCTGAATTAGTCCTATTTAACAAAACAATTTGTTTTCTGTTTGCAGTGAGAAGAGTAAGCGTCGCACAAAGACTGTAGCAGGAACTCTTGAACCGAGGTGGAATCAGGCATTCATCTACTCACCAATGAAACGCCTGGACCTGTCCAACCGGGCCCTTGAGATTACAGTATATGACTATGATCGTATTGGTAGCGGAGAGTATGTCGGAGAGGTGGGTTCTTCTATCCTTCAATCTCAGCTTTTCCCCTGACTTCTATCCTAAATTTGAGTTGTTTTCCCTATGTCTATACATATACCGCTTAAGCCGGGCTCAAGTAAAGAAATTAGGAATCGCGCCGTGACTATTGTTGGTTTTGGTATACCGCCTATGTATGAGAGGTAAAGGCAAGATGTTTGGAATCGCGCCGCCGTAGCCGGAAGTGGTAGGACTGTTTAGCATTGGCATCTGCGCAGGAGAAACTTCCTCTAGCTACTACTACTACCGGTACTACTACTACTACTACTACTAGGATTGCAACTACTTAGAGAACCCAGAAGTAAGATGTTAAAAGAAAGAGCAAAGTGCCGTAAATATCATCCTGTGTGTAAGTTTTCCCATGTGGTGTAAAGTCACTCCTGTCCATAACCGTGTATGATTTATTGTGTTATTCTAGAAAATGATGCGAAAAGCAACCGTTCGCCGCCACTGGCCAATGGCAATGGTAAACAACCCCCCTACTTCTGTGCGTTATGTCAGCTGCGCGATCTCGAAAAACTTGTTGAACATTGCACTGAACTCGTATACGTTGTATAGGAACACGTGCAAAATTCGAGCTTGACGCTTAGAAATTGTAGTAGGAAATGAACTGTCTCCCTTTTTTCTATCTCGTAAAGTCCAGATCGAGAAAACTAGAAACATCTCCAGAACGATGTTGTGTCACTTTTTGCAGTCATTCTTTTTTATTACTCCCCAACCCCTTCCCTCATTTATATTCATAGCCAGTCTCTAAGTAAGACTATAATCCCTGTGACAAACCATGAACGTCATAGATTGAGAAAAAAACAAGTGGCAGTATTTCCATATATATATAAAGAAATAGCATAGAAATTCGTGCAAGTAGTCCTAGTTGTTTAATATCATTAACACCGTTGCATAACTTCACTTTCCACCTTTTTTCGGAGCGCTTGACTAGTACGTGGCTGTTGGAGTCGGTAGAGTTTTTGCACCTTTTTGGCTATTCGTTGGGAGTTATTTGTGAGACGTGAGGAGTCTGACACTGTTCTCTGTTTCCAACGACAGGTGGTCATACAGTTGTCAAATGCTGACTTCTTCGATGAACCTCGGTGGTACACGCTTCGTCACCATGACGACTCAGCTGCAAGTGGCCTTCGATCACGAGAGGTAAGTTGTCTAGGATTTTGTGTAAAAATTACAGTTCTTTAGATTTTTATTTTGTTTGTCCACAGATTATAAACCTATAATTCTGCAGTCTCTTTATTATACATTTTCCCTAATTTTAAGCCCGCTATTTTGCAGTATTTTTCTTTTCTTTGTTTTTTTATGGGAGAGAGTGTATTCTGACAGATTTTCTTTTATAAAAAGCCCAGGAAATGATTTATTTTGTACAAGTGCCTTAAATTTACCAAAACATTAGCTTATAAATCTACATCATAGAAAAGTTGCCATAAAACCAGGAAAAATGAAAGGAATAAACTTCTTGTTTTTTCATATCATCAAGTGGGTAAGGCATTGCTAAGCAAGTTAAACTTTGTATCTGCAGGGCTACCGGAGAGGAGATATGAAGGGCCACCTCTCTCCACCCAGTTCCATTACGACAACCACACGCCTCAGCGACAGCGACATGTCCGAGTTTGATTTAGACGACAGTGTAGTGTCCGTAGCAGGTAAGTCCTCCAACCGCCAACCGCAAGCCATCGCGACAAACCATCAGCAAGGGTCCATCGGGTTACGCTTTGCTATTGGACCGCCATCGTTTTATACGCATACTCATGGCTTCGATTCCCCTTTCATAAAAACCACTGCATCTCAGCTCTGAAAAAAACCTCTCTGAATCTGTACCCATTCCTTGTAGCTGTGCCCTATTGCCCAAGTCTTGCTTGTGTGGGATGATATGATCAATGATGTTGTGTCCGATTCCTTGATACCCCAGTCTTCTTGAATCTCACTGGTGGACAGTTCTCCTACAACCCCCTCCCCTGCTCCTCCGGTATCATATTCTACTACGCGGAAAATGTTGTCGCCTCCATGTGGTCGTCGGTTGTTGTCGCCTTTTGTGGTACTTGGTTGTTGTCGCCTCATCCTCTCTTCACTCTCAATCCGCGTCTTGGATTTTCTGGCTTGGACCCTTCTGCGAACCGAAGCAAGGGAAATCTATGGACAAATCTCAAACTTTCAAGCCAGCAAAATACACTGTTTTTAGTGTTATGTATTTCAATATGGATATCTCCTTTGGCAACAGTGAATTTTAAAAAAAAGTAAGAGTTTTGATAGATGATAAAGGGCTAGTTTGAAAAGTAGTTCTATGTATTGAAAAAAGGTGAATAGAATAAATACCTTTTATTAGGTGTTGTGGGCTTGTAAACTTGATAATTAGGGCAGGTCTGGGAAAACTCAGCTGTAAATTCTTATTCAAACCCTTATTCCCTGCTTCACCTTGTTCAGCCTGATCATTAGAGATCATCTATTTCATGGTAACTACAAAAACCCAAAAGGTTCCTGGTTCCTACTCAGATGAGGAAATTTAATTGTAATTGATCAAGAAGAAAACAGGAAAGAATATTTTAGTGTTTTTTATGTTGACGAATTGGATTTTCCGGAATATGATGGAGTTATCCCGTTCTACCTAGAGAAGTCGCCAGTTTGTGCATGTGACCATTCATGATTTTGGCGCATGCGCAGGTGTCCTGTGACCATGGTCCGGGTCTTTCACTTCCCCTGTCTACTGTTTACCCTACCCCAAGTAGTCCTTCCTCCCCTTATGCTTTTGCTTTCACTTCTTTATGTTCCCAAATACCATTTGTTTCTATGTTATTTATTCAATATACTATAGTTTATATCTTAACAAAAGTAATTCTATATCATTAAATAGTGTAGACTATCATAATGATTTATTTCCATAAGATCAAAGTAAAATATTTTGGTTACCGTAGAATATTAATAATTAATGAATTATCTTTTAACGTATAATTTCAAATTTTGTAAGTTTGATTACACCGATAGTTCAGTATTAACTGTTAGTTACACAACTATTCAAAAGTAGCACACAGTATAATTATATCAGTTGAGTTCTTTAGAATCCTGTTTATAGATAGTAGAAGTTCCCCAAAAGGTTGGGATTCTTGTTTTTTTGCTGTTGCTGTTCTCTTCCTCTGTGCCATCCATGGCTTTGGTTAGTTGTCGTTGGCGACTTGGGCGACAGTCGCCCCAAAGTCGCCCCCTCAGTGTTGGTGGCCGGCGGGGTCCCGGCTACTCGTGTTCTTGTAGGCGCCGGGGTGCTCGGACGTGGGGATGGTGCCAGTGTTAGCTCGCTCGGCAGCTCGTGCTCCCCGCCGCCAGGCCCGGAGGACCTGTCCGACGAGTTCAAGCGGCGTGCGCGAAGACGGGAGCACGCGCCTTCGCCACTCAACGCTCGCCGGCGAATCCAATCAGGTGTGTTTTGTACAGAGGAATGGTTGGTGCTGTTCAAAAGGAGAACAGAATTCTACTCGTTGTAAAGAACTTGGAAAGACCCCCTGGCGAAATTTTTAAGGGGACAAATGATGTTAAAAAAGTAGAAAAAACTGTAACATGTTATAGTTAAAAGTTATAGTACCATGTTATAGTAAAAGAAATTCTGCAAAAGAAAATATTTGATATGTGGGTCATCAAATTTACGAAATTTGTAAGGTGGGGAAAGTGGAAAATAAGTGAGATGAATCCTTACGGTCACCCTTGTCGGATTGGATTCATATGAGATGGGTTTCAGTACTATCGTTCCGAGGTACTATCAGTTCAGTCGGTCTGCCATTGTAAAATGGTCAAAGCTAATCCATTGTCATGACGCAAGTGCTCAATGTTGTCTGAATGAAGGAAAGGCAAGTATACTGTGTTCGTTTGTGTCGAATTAGATTTAAGACATTGATTAAACGTTATAACTTGTATTCATTGCTCTCCTACCTTAATGACATGAATTAATGACACCTACTCTTTTCATCACATATAGTTAAAATGTTTTGTTTGCACACGTATGGTTCACCTCACCTAAAATAGAACATATCCATAGTGTAGTAATTTTATATTATTGTAGCAACATACAAATGTTACGTCACTTAAAAGGAAGTTTTGCGATCTGAACATTTCATTGCATGTGCAACTTCGTTTTGATATTTCGACTAAATGTTTTTGCAATAAGTGAATTCAATATAAAAAGGAAGATCTGCGTAAAGAAATATTCTGATGAAATAATATCCATAATATTCTCACAATGCCGTATACCCACCTTGACCTTGACCCTTAATGACCTTGGCCCCTAATGACCTTGACCTTCCTTCATTGCTGACCTTGACCCTGACCCCCAACTTGACCTTGCAGAAGGAGGCGAAGTTGACCTCGACCGGCGAGGTCAACGCGTACCAGGGATGCCACCTAAGTTGAACGTGCCAGACCCAGCCGCACGCAGGTCCGGAACCTCATCGCAGGGGGTCACCGAGACGCGAGGTCAAAGGTCAAGATCCAGGTCACCCAGTCGGCAAAGGAAAGCGGAATTGTCAAGGTCGCTTTCCCCACCCGAACGGTAAGAACGTGTAGCAGGTGAAAATATCTAGATATAGGCTTTTTTTGTGTGGAAATAGTATTAAGCTACAAATACAAAAACTTAACAAAAAGGCTGATTAGGTACAGCATTTTACATCGGGAATAAGCTGTGAAGTTTTGCTCTTTGTTTAAAGGAGTTCTTTTTTCATTGATTCTGTTCGAGAACACACATTTGCCCTGGCATTAGAATTCAAGTTATAGAAAAGAAAATAATTTTGAAATATTCAATTTCACGTTTTCCGTATTTTCTCTCAATTTACAAATTAAAGGACTTCCCGATCATTTTATCACGAAGAACTGAGAGGTAAAGTCGTCTTTGACGCAAATGATGAATATATGTAGTTGTCTACCTTTTCTATTGAAATGTATATGGGAAAATGTACACATTGCCAGTATCTAATCAGTATGATTTTTAATTTCGTCTCTGCAGGGATGCACCTCCTGGGTCCTCGCGTTCTGGCCGTGAGCACGCGGGCTCGAGTTCACGCTCAGCCAACGTGACCCCCACTTCAACACCCTCGCCCAAAAAACGGCAGCTTCCTCAGATCCCCGTGCATCACCCGAGTCGTGATCGAGGTGAGTAATGATATACCTTAAAAAATAAATAAAATAAAATATGATTAACAGCACGTGTGTATGAAAACAACATCTGCAAGGTTATTTGAAATGCGAAAGTAGTCTAGTAGTATACGTCGTTTAAAAAAACTAAAACTAGTATGATTCCTTAGTTGGGTGTAGTATACGTAAAACAATAAGTAGTAAATGTCCTTAATTAGCCTCGAACGTCATGGATGTTGATTAAAGACTAAATACTTAGTTGGTCTTGCGATTTATCTCTCTATTCAAATATTTCATTCAATCAGTGATATAAAAACCAAACTATCCTGGCAAAAAACGCCAACGACACTTAGCTCTCATTCTACAGTTATGTCACCATTCCCTTTTGCCGCCCACAGTGACGCAGGATCTGGAGGAGCGCGCGCGGTTGATGAAGATGAAGATGGCCTACCGCCAGGCTGGCTCCAGTCCGGGCGCTTCGCATGGCTCCGACTCTGAGGCTCTCTACTCAGCGCGACTCCGCGACCGCGACCATGGATCATCCGGTGATCGCTACCATCGCGACCGAGGCCGCGGCATCGAGCGGGGATACGATCGGGGTCGCGAGCTGGACCGGGGCCACCATCGGTCGCGGCGTCGGGGTAGGACAGGTGTATATGCTGGTGCTGTGTGGTTGCACCTGTTTTGTACTTGTTTGCAACACCAACTACTAATTACCCAACACTTCCCAATTATATATATATTACCAAACACACTCCACTCACTTTTTTTCTTTTTTGATGATTTAGTTGGTCGCCTCGCTCCGCTGTAGGAGACCAATTTTTCCTCCCTTCCCGTTTTTTCCCAGCTCACCAACCATCTACCCTTCACCTCAGGGATGTAAGTTTCAAGTTTCAGGAACTTTTGAAGTCAACATTCATTTAAGACTCAAACTTAAATGTACAACTACATACCAGCATACCTGTACGTGCTCAGGAAAAAGATTTTGGATTAAGTAATATTTTTACTTTTTTTATTTTTTTATTTTTTTTTTTTTATTTTTTTTTTTAAATAATTTTATAAAAAATTATTTTTGATATTTTAACCTGACTTACATTCCTGCTCCCTAGCTTGCGTCCTTGGGTCCCCCTGCCCCCCAACCCTTGGGGTATCACTATAGCGTCCACTACACTCCCCTCCGACCGCCGTCAGTGAGGTGAACATGGTGCACACGGCCTCTCAAACCCTCTACAACACACAACACACACACTCAGCAATGACCGACAAACCCCTTGTTTCCCTACCATTAAGCTACGAGACCAACTTTTTTTGTTCAAAGTTTTCCTTTTTTTTTTCTCGAGAAAAAACAAGCTTCCCACAAAATGTATGCAAAGGCCTTTTCAACTTGTCCGAAAGGCAGTATATTTCCACCTGAGTGAAATCCCATTATTTTATTTTCAAAAATATATTGATTTTTTACTCCCATACTAGAGTAAGTAGTTTGATGTTGATTCCACAACACTTGAGCTTGTCGGTCTTTGCATTGGGCTCACCAACACCTCAAAAGAGGAACATATATCAAATTATACATGCTTTTGAAGCACAACAAAAAAACAAAAACAGATTAAAGTCCCTATATAGCTTATGCCAGTATACCCAGCAGAATATTTATAACGCCTAAGCTAAATCTTTGCCACTACCAGTATGATATTATCGGTAATTTACATTGTAGAGACACTAATAGATTTTCTAAATAGCAATACAACTAGTAATAGTTTATATTATTATTAAAAAAACAATTAATCGACCTGTGTGTGTATGTCTTTTAATAATATTATACTGATAAGGTATCTGGACACTAACAAATACTAACATGCTATAACTAATATTATACATGTATTTTTCAACTCGCACTTTATCTGTCACTCAACTGTACATTTTATACCTAGTCAGGTGTTCTGATTGGACCCTATTCGCTCATTATTCATACACGGTTCCCTCAATTTTCGAGTGTTTGGTAAGGCTGGATGCACGTTGGATGTTCTCCTGTGTATCCACGATATATATATTCATCAAACCACTGTTTTGCCGTTTTGTGTGTCTAAATACCAGAAAAAAATGTTGTCTAAAAAAACGTCTTTTTTTCTATTGTGCACAGTCTGATTGGTATTCTTGGTACCCAGTGCGCTAATTCTTCTGAAACAAAATGTCCCCAGTTTGATAATAGTGTCTTGAGTGGTATGCTTGAGTTGTGGCTCTAGAGAGGCGCCGTGAAGTCTGTGATAAATGATCCATGTAATCGTAGCAGTAACCCCCGGTGTGCTTAAACATAGCTTTATTAAAATGAATAAATATCTAATAACAAAATTAATCAATAATATAATTAAGTGTATTCAACGAGAGTTACAACAAATTTACACTATCAAACATTGGATTAAAAACCTAAAATACGTATATTTAATCGGTATTTTTCAGTTTGCTTGACACCACAAAAGCATGGCATTTTTTTTCTAAAATTTAAATTTTCTTTTTTTCAAAATCATTTTAAAAAATTGCAACATTTTTGGAACGTTTTTTTCATTGTGCCGACTTGACGTTTTCAGAGTTCAGCCCTGAGGTGTCGGACGATGCCATCCATAGCGACGCCTCTGAAGCCAGTGACATGTCCGAAGTCTCGAAAATTAGTACAATCAGTGTTCGTTCTACGCAGTCTGAGAAACCACGACGAAAACTTAGGTAGGCGCAGAAGGCGATACAACCAAACACTTTTTGTGACATTAAGGTGTCCTATTATAGTCCTTGTACAGAGAAAGCCACTTGATCACTTTTTAGTGATCACTACGTGGTGATCAGAATCACTTGGCTGATAAGTTAACCTTGAATATATGAATTCTAAATAAAAGAAATAGTTCATTGTGGCATAACAGTTATTTGAGATATATTTTCCACAAATCTATGTCTATGAATCTTGTCTTAAGCTTATTTTTCAACTTGGCCGAAGAACAAATATTATGTAGAGAAAGTATTCATATTTGTTTTATTTTTTAAAGTAAATTTTAACACTATGCAACATATGTAAGTTATGAATTAAACAACGGGCAATATGCGAAAATTTCTCTCTTTGCAGTGAATTTGCCTCAAAAATGGAGAGTCGAGCAGGCGGACCTGCCGCTTCGGGCAGTGGCCGGGCCAAGAAACCGCTCAATCGGAGTCTGAGTAATAGTGACGTAGCTGGTTATGAGAAGAATGACGGCAGCATGTCGGACTCAGCAGTGACTTCAAGTCTGACGGAGGGTCGGAAACGGCGGCCGAGTCTGGGTTACAAGGTGGCAGCCCTGGTGGGACTATCACGACGGAGTAGCAGCACATCGCAGCTATCTGCCACAGGTGAGGACCCCAACGACGCCTCCTACTACGATAACTATGACCCGTCGCAGCAAGACCAGCCGTATCATAATAACCATGCTGGCGGCTACGACCAGCACGCCTATGATAATCGGGGCCAAGAGTTGTATGACGACCAGCGCGCTTACGATAATAACAGGGGTCACGAGTATGGCCGGTCGTCCGCATATCATGATAGGGGTTATGAGTATGATGCCGCGAGGTATGATGATAAGACCCTGAATAACCGGAGGTCCAGGTATGATGACCATGCGAATAATGGTAGGGGTCGTGAGTATGATCGCGAGGGTTACGAAGCCGGTGGGTATGATGATCATCGGTCTAGGGCAACTGATAGGGGTTATGATGACAGGTACGATAAGGGTCGCGAGTATGAGCGACGTTCACGGTCACATGATAGAGCCTATGATGTCGAGCGCGCCTACGAAAGGAGGCGCGATCGGTATCAGCGATCAAGGTCGCATGACCATGAAGACCAGCATTCTTATGATAGGGGCTACGATTACGATAGAGGTTACGAATATGATAGGGGCTCTGCACATGATAAAAGCGGCCGAGAGTACTCGCGAGGCCGGGATTATGAGAGAGGCCATGAGGCAGATAGAGGTCATCACGACCCTCGGTGCCGAGGTTACGACCAGCGCCGGTCTTCGGCTGACCATGCCCACGGGCAAGTCACCGTTCACGGGCATGGGCATGGGCACGGGCATGACCCCGCCCACCAAGGCAAAACCGCAACAGCTAACACACCACAACAGCAACAGCAACAACACCACCAACAGCAACATACACAGCAACAACAACAACACCAACAACAACAACACCAACACCAACAACAGATCCAACAACAACAGCAACAAACCACTTATACCTCTGACCCTCAAGAAGAGCCTCAAGTTCTCATTTCCCAGACCAAGCACTCTAAACTGGCCAACAAACTGGCCCAGCAGTATGGTCTCACTATAAGTGCTGATGTACAGCAGCAGTACAACCAAGTCATTAAGTCGTTCCACGCCAAGCAAGACGAAAAGCAGCAGCAGCAACAGAAAGCCAATTATGACGAAGTAGTGCGAACAGCGATCGAGCACCAGAAAGCTGGGCAGTTGGCGATAGCTGCCATTGCCGAAGCCGATCCGCCTTCAGCAGCCACTTCGGCGATTAACCAATTATCATCCACGATAGGCCAAGTGGCCGCCGCCGGGCCGGCGGCTGCCCAGCCCGATGCCCAGCCAATAGCTCAGGTTCAGGCAGCGGCCACGGGACTGCTCAGTTCCTTTAAATCAGCCATCTTTAAGTAAGCCATCAGCCACCTTGAAGTAGGCCATTATTAAGGAGACCCACCTTGAAGAGGATTTTAATGAAAAAAAGATACACATAAAAAACACCCTCAGAAACTAATACCTTGTAACCTTCACATTCCAAGAAAACAAATGAAGCTATTACCCTTCTTCACAGCAGTTTGTAATTAACTGTTTCTTAATATTCATCAGAATAATGCACTTCTTGATTGATAATTAGCCTTCGATTTCACATGGTGCACATTACTAGGATATCAGATTAAGTCGGATCGTTAGTAAGCAGTCAGTGTTTTGTCGAGCGTCCGTTGGTGTGTCAGTGTTGTGCATTATTATATATACATATATACATATATATCTATATCTATCTCTGTAATTCGTGTAAGCTGTTCCAACCTTCACTGCTTTGATACCCTTCTGTGGATGTCACACTTGTCTCATTAGTATCTCCTGTTAACTGCTCAGTCAACTTTTACGCAAATCAAAGGTCACATAAGCACCACCAGTGGTCTTTGGAAATATGAGAAAAAAGGCCCCTAACATATTATGTGTATCATCAACTATGCCTCAAACTACTGTCATTGATGCTGAGAGGCCAAGAGAATCATTCATATGAGGTGCTTGTGCACAATGCAAGACTTTTGACAAATGCTCACTCCCTGAGGACCATTACGTATATATTAACCACAGAAAAAAAGGCCACAAAAATACCAGAGCACTGGTGCAGCTGAACGCTCTGAGGATGAACCAAACTATGAACATTAAATTTGTTTTCAAGCAGTTGATGATCAGTATTTGAGAAAAAATGGCTACTGTTTTGCTGCTCTCCGTCTGGATGATTGGTGTGGAGCACATTTGGGAGCTGCTCATGGGAGAATTCTACTGCTCACCCTGTTAACTATGAGCAGATGGGAGCATCTGCCGACGGGCTGTATAGTATAGTTACTACTGAAAGAATGACTTCACAGAATGAGTCGAGTGCACGTGCACTGCACGTTGCGTTACTCAACCACTTCACATTGTGATAGATACTCAAAAGCAATCCCTGTTCATCGTGATTTCGTCTTTCACAAAAAAGAAAAAAACGAATTGGACAAAATCGTCTTCATTCACAAACCCCCGCTCCTAATTGTTACTGGGATGGACGAATAAATACCAGAAAAAATGGCCACTGCACTACTGTGTCGCCAAATCTGAACCTCCCAGCTTTTACACTGTTGTGGGTTTTATTAATGAACTGTTGGAATTTTTTTCCCCACCATTTCGAAATGGTTATATCGTTGGCTGTTGACATATGTTGTCATTGTTTTAGTCTCCCCTTTCAGTAGGATGTTGTAGAGGCTTTGGGAAGATTCTATTGAAATGGTGGTCTTCCAAAAGATTTCACATAAAAATGTAATACCTAGCAAATAGAATTGTTAAACGATCAATCAATCCTTAATAGGGTTAAAAGGCCAAGCCATAGATGGCAAAAATATATACACAAACATACACACACACAAAAGATTAAAACAAATAATTGTAACGTATCTAAGCTGTTATGGCTCTACGTTATTAAAATCGGACCGATGAGTTCGATTGAAGTCCTGAGGCTTAGACAAAGTGAAGCTTTCAGCCCTGAGCCTGCACGAGGCGTCACTAGTTGTTCGGGTCGTTGTTTCCCCGACTGTGTTAAATCGAACAAAAAAAACATGATTCATGTCACTTGGCTAGCGGTGCTCGATCTGAATTCTGACCCCTAGGGCTGTGTCCAGAGCCTTTTAGAAAAGGTCCTTATTCAGTCCACCTGCATAGTCAATAATTATTGAAGAGAAAAAAAAAATTACAACGACAACGTCATCATACTGTCGATTATCATTATTCTTCGCTCCCACAGAACGGCGATAAATAAAAAAAGTTATCATCAATATTGTTGCGGAGTATAACAAATGTAATACTGATAATTATATGATAATATTGCACGCACTTAACCAGTATTGTGTTATGTAACCTCTAGTCATTAATAACACTAAACATTCCACTTCTTTGATATCTAGCCACGCCATCGTGGTTTAAACCAGGACTGATCCGTATTTGATTATGTAGTTGTAGGAGAAATGGTTAACCTTAAAGATTGTACTATACTAGTTCTCATTATCACACGTAAACGCTACACTAGGAAATTGTAATCGAGGCAATGTGAATAGGATCCTACCACTGCTCAAGATCTAGCAGAGATCGACACTAAATTCTAGGAAAATGAAAAAAATAATGCCTTAGAAATCTTAAATTACAGAACCAATCGCACGCATATTTAAGGAAAGTAAAACTATGTTCTAGAACTTAACGAAAAGTAGTAGTTCACTTTAGAAAATTGATGTGTAGTTCTTCTCCAAACTTTTGTCAATCTAGAAGCATCTTTTGGAATATGTGTCAAAGCCTAGACAAGCGGCATTTAGCGATAATTAATTAATTGATTAATTAAACATGGCAAATTGAACAGGGCATGTAAGATATCAAATCCTATCAGCTCGAGAGGAAAGTGATGTAACAAAGTCAATAAAAACAGTTGTCAATCTCTCTGAATTGAGCTCAGCATATAATTTGAAGCCAGTTCCTGGTTTGATGTCTCTGTACATATGTACCTTTCATACGTTTTGGTATTCGCTGATGCATGTAATATTGCCTTCTTAAACGATGAGAAACGCAGTGTAACACAAACGCTGCACATACATCCAACTCGTTGAGTTCTATACTATACAAATGTTATGTTGATGAGAAGCGACAAATTATTATTATTCATTGATGGGAACAACCTCTTTCCGTGTGATTACATCGTGTATATACTACCCGGATTTTATGCTTTGCCAGTTAGGACTTGTGTATATGTTCTGAATTAAAGAGTTTGTTAATTGGGTATAGGATGTAGCAGTTGTGTAGGGTACGAGGGGCCAGCCCTTAACTTTAAAGTAGCATACCCCTTCACTAGTCATTAGCTGAATTATGTGGCTGCTTTTGGTGTATTTGACGGCAAAAAAGGTATCAGTGAGTCACGGAAGACAAACGCGCGTCAGATAGAAATGGTTTAGGTGCAAACCAGTGAGTATATTGTGTGTGGTTTTGACATGAGATAGGCTAGGGACAAAATACGCATTATATATTATTAGTTTAGCTTAAGATTCTAACGCGGTCTCTGTTGTGAATATCTACATCGTAACTATCCTTCACTACTGTAAAAAAAAATTGACGTAGACTAGATTTATATACCACCGATATATATATTATATATATACAATGGAAGTATACATATATATCTATACAGAATCTAGGACACTTGTGTAACAGGTATTTGGGGGAACACCGACTGCTGTTAGAACATATCTACATAGTATGAACTTGGATACTCGTGTGATTGGTTGAAAATATATTGCACCGCAGCAGAAGGAAAAGGGAGGAATACAATTGGCACTTCTAAGCTCCAGAAAAAAAAACTACCACCAGATCTTTCATTCAACATGACATAATATATAATTCTCATGATGATTATAACATTTCCCCCCTTACCCCCTGTTTTCCAATTATATATTCATAGCACCATCTTGTTCATCTTTGACCTTGACCTTGACCTTTTGAGTAGAGATCACCGGTCTCCCTGCTAGCACCCTTTGGGAGTCTTTGGTCTCTTTGCTCATGATAACCAATTTTGCTCCTGTTTGTTCTTGTTATTTATTCACTGTATGATGATTATTATGATTGATGATGATGATGCGGTCATTGACTTGTGGTTTTTTTCACCTGTGGTTTTGGTCTATTGTCCCCTTCATTGTCGGTGTGGTGTATTATGGCATGTCAGGTGGCCGGTGTGAAATATGTGGTGTCTAGCTTCCCAGCAGCTATAACCTTCTCGTCTTTTTTTTTTGTTACAACCAGTAGTTTTGACACACTGGAGATTGGTAATCTTAACGCATACATGCCCCACCTACTCCCAAGTCGAGGCCAGCATAGCAAAACTGCATCATATTTCCACTCGGCAGAGCCACATGATTTGCCAAACAACCTTTGTCTTTTTTCCCCCTCAATTCCAACTATTAATGTCAGTTTTAACCCCCCATAAAATGCAAAAAAAAAAAGAAAAGAAAAAGAAAAAAAGCCTAAAATAGAAAAAAAGTGCCAGGTGTGAGTTTTATCAAACTTGTGGTTTGACCTCGATATGACCTTGACCTTGTGACCTTGACAGTACTAACCCTAGGTGTGCTATCATTGGCGATATATATATTATATATATTATCTCTCTATATATTATAAACAATGTCTTCTGGTTGGTTGCACCCGTTCTCCCCCACAATTCCTGCACACCTTGCCCCCATACTTCCTCCTTCAAATCTCCGCCCAGTTCCCTGACGCGGCCGTTTTTCTTAACTCTCTCGTATTTGACCAGACGGCGGGAAAAGGGCCAAGTCTTCCTTCCAGCGGAGTGAGGAGGTTGGCGCCGCGGCAGAGATGCGCAGTCGAATGCTTCGCCAGGCGAGCAAAGAGTCGACAGACGGCAGCATGTGCTCTATCTCCTCGGACTCCAGCAGTGTGTGAGTATGGCCTTCTCTGACTCCCAGGCATGCGGCCACAGCATGCTAACCTTAAGTACTAATTTTGTGCACTTTTTTATGCTAATTTTTATGCTAATTTTTGCTAAGTCAAAAAATTTCGCTTGTTTTTAAATAAATAAAATAAATTATTTTTGTGGGGTCAGCTGGGCAGACCAGTGTCTGCAGCTGGGCAGCTAACGCTACCGCACTAGTTTCTAGCTGGGCTAGCAGTGTTTTCTTAAAGATGCATTGTCTCCGACGCAATATCCTGAAACTATACCGGTTCGGGCTCGAAATTGACCTCAAAATCTTTATAAGAAAACTACAATTTTAAAAGTACAACAGAATCATGAAATTAACATTTGTATCAATGTACTGATAAATTTATCCTGGAAAAGCAATTAGAAAGCTGTCCATAAAGAAACTCCTTGGAAAGTTTAAGATTGTGTCCGATGGAAATGAATTGCATTGCTCAGCATTAGAATTAATTGGTTTGAAATTCAAGCTATTACCAAATTTGAAGCTTTAGCCTCTAATAAAGGTACATCGTTTAGGATCTGACAAGATGTTTCCTCAAGAAAAGTTCATTGGCCAAAGTGCCTATCAGGGTTAAAAAATTTTGTACAACGATTCCTATTTTTAAACTTATATTAATTGAAAATTATACTAAATTCCATGTACTGCAGTTTTGCGGAACGATATCTTTGACATCTTAAAAGGAAAACTTGTCACATCTTAATTGAATGAGCTACCTTTGAGTGTATAGAATGTTAAAAATAGTCCTACCCACAGCTTGAGGCTGAAATCATGCCATTGTATCTTCACATCCTCTACTCTATTCCCCACTTCAACTTCGATTGGTGCTGACATCTTGCCCCTTACAATTTTGCCCTATATTCCCCTAAACAGTAACTTATTATTACAAAATATCAACACAACCACAGTAACATATACAGGAACAATTTTTTTTGCTGTACATATTCATTTTGGTATTAATTTTTAACCTAGAAACAGAAACCTTACTTACATTAATTACATTATCTATCATTAACCTAATAACTTGAATGATGTTACTATTTTCTGGAGTTCTATATATCTTAGATCTTTTCTGGATTTCTATATGTCTTTGACAACAAACAGCTTTTGTAATCCAGTATAGGAAAACTGAACTATAACGAAACACTTATTTGGCATTTTGAGAAAAGTGATAAAAAAATATTTATATACGATAAGAAGCACATTTTTTTCTAGTTTTGATACAACGAAAAAGTACATGTGTCATGAACAAGTATTTTGACGTATATTTGAGATAAAATATAAAAGATAAAATGTCTATAATATTCATAAGACATTGTAGCTAATGTTTTCCCTAATCCAAATCCCGTATAATTGCACCCTTTGGCACGAATGTTGTAAAACGTGTAAATAATATATCTAAGTATTGCATGCTTAATTTCTAATAGACGTTCTTCAGTTATCAAATTCTACAGTTTCATTGAAAAATTGCTACCATAGAGCATTTGCCACAGATATAGCTGAATATACAGCAAAACAACTAGAGTTAAGGCAGATTTCCACAGAAAGATAAGTGCCAACTAAGTGTGTTAACCCTTACCATACCAGCAACAAGCTCTGGTCGCCTATGATGGAATGGGTTAACACCTGTCGAGTTTTATCGGCCGCACAAGGTCGTTCTCTGGAAAACTGTCTTGACTTGATTCACAAAAGTTTGCTTCTGCATGCCTAGACTTTCCACCCATCTTCTATCAAATCTTCACTTTAAATTCTTATATCAATAGTTTTC
The DNA here is from genome assembly GCA_936440205.1 of Lepidonotus clava. Lineage (NCBI taxonomy): Eukaryota > Metazoa > Annelida > Polychaeta > Phyllodocida > Polynoidae > Lepidonotus > Lepidonotus clava. Next base: position 18,266,494 of record OW387138.1, read on the forward strand.
ATTACAAAAATAATCTAACAAGTAAAAGTGTTCTATCACTTGTAATATACTTTCAAAGATATTTCACGATTAAAACAAGTTGAACAGCACAAAACGCTCGATGTTCTCATTCTAACATACAATTCTATTAAAGGACAGTACAAAAATATTGTAAAATATTACTACTAAAAAAATTGAAATTAAAAAAAATATGAAAAAATGAAAAAAAAATATGAAAAAATGAAAAAAAAAAATGAAAAAAAAAGACACAAAAAAAAGACAAAATTCCAAAATTTCTCCTCCCTACCTGCCCCTGCCCCCTGCTCCTCCCCTGTTTGGTGTAGCGTAACGAGTAGCGTACGGGGGGCACCCGTTTTACGCAACTGATGCTCTCACACTTGCAGTTGGCTTCCATCCGGCGTCAGGCTCGGACCGGAGGGACAGTTCGGTGACTTCATCGAAGGGCTCGGCCCGTCCCAGTTAGTCGGTCGGCAGGTTCTCGGCTCGCCCTGTCTGGGCGAGATCCAGCTCGGCCTCTTCGACCGAAAAGGTCACTTAGAGGTCGAAGTCATCAGGGCTCGAGGCCTCATGGCCAAAATGGGATCCAAGTTACTACCAGGTAGGTGCACCTCCAGGGTTGGATCTCTGATGATCCCCCCTCCTCCTCTGCTCCTCCAGTACCCTAGCTTATTATAGCATTATACCCTGATACCAAGGTCCTGGTTGCTATCATTATATGAATGAGTGGTGGAAAATTGAATTGCATCCTCTTATATATAATTTCCCTTCCTTTTGATCTCTGATATGCCGCTGCTCCAAGCATGAACAAACTAATTAATTAATCTGTATACTGCAAGTATGGATAGAGTTCTGTTCTGTTCTTCCTCCAGTAAAGGAGAAATCTGTTCAGTTTGTCTACGTCAACTAAGAAGCTCCTTATGTAATGTGGACTGCATTAAATTCATTCAATGCTATGACTGAAACTCTTCATAAAATCCTGTATGCCTTTGGATAGCTCTGCGTTATACCACTGTAAATCAAATAGTCGTCTATTTTTGCCATTTGCAGTTCTGTTCTATTAATGATTATTACTCGAATGAGCTTTGATCGTAACTCATGTAGTATATCTTTTACGGCATCGCATTGTTGTGTATTGTTTCACTCAGATGTTTACATATTGTTTTTTTAAATACAAAAATTATTTTACTACTTAAGTAGATTGATTGCTTTGTAGTCTATTGATTCATGTTCACTTTATATCAATGAAAATTTGCTCGAATGGTATTTAAGCATCACATAATTCAGTATGCCCTTTTCCGGCAGAGCTTCGCATACCCCTTGTCTTTTTGGACGTGGCTGGAAATTTAAAAAAACAATATATGAAATGTTTAAAAAAAAGATTAAAAAGAATTACCTTCAGAAAACTGTCTAAAACCACATGTGTAAACATTTAGCTAGTGCTTAGCCCTTTTCGACAAGATAGAAATTAAAGAAAGCTAACGACCATTGCTCGTGTTGCTTTATCTCAAAGAATATAATTAAATCTTCGATAATTGTTTAAACATTTGAGTTGTAAAATAGTGTGAAGCTTGCCGGAGGCATGAATATTTTCTTTCTCTGTTCACCTAATTTGTTGTATTAATCTATAAATTTTTATTCTTGACGATGTGCCTTTTCTATGATGCAGCCCGTATGAACAATTTTTACTTATTGTGCATAAGATTATTTTCCAATGCTCTTCTTGGCTCTTAAAGATATTATCAGGAATTTGCCTTCGAAGAAAAGTACTCAATACAAATTTGTAACTTTTTAAAATCAACCCAGTTCGGCAAGTTTTGAAAGTCGCTGGATAGAATATTATTCATTGGAAATGGTAAAACCAGTAAGATCGATAAAACTAAAAAGAATTATGAAAGGCAATTTTAAAAGATTTTGTTCTCATTGAGAATTTAATGGACAAAAACGTGTTTGAAAACAATTTTCACTGAATCGGCAGCAAAAGTAAAAAATCATTTTATTATTTAATTCATACACTTGTCAGATTATGCATTTTATTACCCTTTTTATGTATAGTTATCATTTTTATTTTCTACAGAGTTTCAATCGCATAGAACATATATCATAACTTGTGTTTCGTCCTCTAACTTTCAGCACCGTACATCAAAGTATATCTTATGGAAGGAAAGAACTGTGTAGAAAAGCAAAAGACTACGATAGCTCGGCGAACGCTCGATCCTCTATATCAACAACAACTCTACTTCACTGAATCCTACCATGGGAAGGTTCTACAGGTATGACTAGGCATAAGAAATATCAACTTTCAAATATTGCTTAACACAATAACTATGGTTCTCGCAGAAAGAAATAAAACATTTGAGTGCCTAGAAAAATACCTGAACAGAGATAGAGTAAAAAGAAAACTGTTTATGGAAAACCGTAATTTCAAGAGAGACCGCCAGAGAAATTTGACGAAAAATGACAAAAATTCCCAGGAATTTCATACTATAATTATCTTCTTGTGAAATTGAGATTGTTTTGCATTTTTCTTCCGATATAGAGAAATGTTGGATCGGATGAGGAATTTGGCATTTTCATAAAATTTCCAAAATAATGTCGATTTTCACACTAGGAGAATCGTAAATGCGTTTGTCACATCTCAAAATTTAAGATGTTTTTAAAAATCAATAATCTCACTTCTACTTAATATTTAGGTAACAACGGGAACATAAGGTCTTGCGTCTGAAACACAACCTTTAAAAAGTCAAAATTTCTTTACTAACAATACGATCTTAGCGTTACGACTAGTGTGAAACGACCCATGAGTCCGTGTTAAATGTGTCCTACACTTTTTATTAGCAAAATTGAAAAAGACCAGGGATTCGGGGAAGAATCTTGAAAAAGGCGTGAAAAAATGTTTGAAATTCTGCGAGAACCATTTACAGTCGCTGACAGACGAGATTTGACAAGAAAGATACTCTGACAGTTCAGAAAACACAGCCCAAAAGTTAAATAGACTGAAAACTTATAAATTATGTAAAACCTAACCCCTTCCTACAGTTACTAGGTTAGTATATCCTGCTTATAGCCACCCCTCTCCCCTCCCCCTCCCCCCCCCAAAAAAAAAAAAAAATAAATAAATAAATAAATAAAATAAAATAATCAATATATATATAGAGAGAGAATAAGAGGGAAAAAATAACTCAAAGCAAAGGAGGCATCATAATTTCTGTGACGTTTCAGTTCTAGGTAGGAATATGAACCGTTAAACCGCTCAACGTATTTTATTACTATGCAAGGCACTTCCCATGTCTTAAGTAACCCATTTTGAATTTTTAATATTCAGTAGTTCAAATGCCTGAATAAAGGTCCCAAACTGACCTGGGCGATGATGAAAAAAATCATTGAAATTGTAAATAGCAAAGAAATCATTGAATTGTTATAATTTCTTAAATAATAAACGTCCTCTCTAAGACCTTTTACGAAATATCAGACCAATTAAAATGTAATAACATAAAGCGGAACAATATTAGTCGACTGAGACACTGCGGCAGAATAACATTTGTCTCTTAAACAACAATTACATCACAAATTGTGCACGTGAAACTAACTGAGACTGATTCGTGGTTACCATTTGTTGAATACTCATAATTACAGGGCCCCATTTTCGCAACTTATCCGGCTCATGACATGCATTTTTAATTAAGTCTGTCAAGGATCAGAAATACATACATTTAGTAATCCCTCTTACTTTTTGGTAATTAAAAATGCCAACAGAACTTGACATGAAGTACAAAATTTCAAAAATGAGACCCTCATCATAATTATGATCAAGCCTAATCAGTTACAAAAACATTGCTCCAGGTTATCAGATGATTCCGGGGGGGTCCTGACCCCCCCCCCCAACCCCCACCCCCACCCAGTTCCAAGAGACTTAAACCTCACATAGAGGAAAAAGAACCATTATACATCTAAGTGTGAAGGCACAAAGTCTTAGTGTTTAGCATATAATATGTGGATCCCCCTTTTCGAAACTGTGTATCCGCCTCCGCATTGACTATAGTATTTCTCGACTTTCCAAATGCGCCTCACTGTTTCCCTTCATTCTGTGTACGAGCAGGCTAATACTATTTCTGCTAGACATAAGTATAAGGAAATCAAAATGAAGAATGGACCTATTAGAAACCTGAAGAAGGATGTTGTTTCGCCGTTGAATAACCAATTAACAATATCCACTTGTTCACCTGAACAACCCTTTAGATTAGTAAAATAACTTATTAAAATATAATTATTCTAGCAAAATTGAAAAAGTGTATAAAAAATATAGATGAAAATAAAAGACATGCACGATAGGTCTACCCTTACGTAATGTAAAACAAATTCGACAAGATAAAGACTTGCAAATTGTAACAGCGATTTCGACAAATGACCCATGATTCACATAACATTAGTTTGCAGTTACTCCGAATAAAAGTCAACAGGGAATGGCGCCTGTGGTTAATAAAAATAATATAATTTAGAATTATTTTGAGGGTGTGAATAACTTAGACCTCATCATGTGTAGATTTACCATCTACCAAATACCATTTACCAGAGGTATCTGAAAGGAGGTAAATCGAGTTTAAAATAAACAATCCCCTCCCAGAATAAAAAAAGAGAATAAACCCCGTGGTTTCCTTTTTATGATATCTAAGGTATGCCCTATACAAAAGATGTTACTTTAGATGAGGTGATAGTCTAGGAAGTATAACAGTACCGGTATGTATTTCCTGGAAAATTAAAATGATTTAGTTCATTAGACTTTTGTTTAGTTGCGTCTTTTGATTAAAACGTTCGCAGCTATAGTCCTTCGTTTGGCCATTATAACCCTATCGTAATTTTACTTTCCTGAACCTGAAAAAGAATTCCCTGATTTTAGTGATTTAAGTTTACCACCATGAGTTTTTGCTCGTTATCACAATATCAATATTTTGGTATCCTTTTCTTTATTTGGAACCATTCAAAATTTAATACCAAGTCAGGATTCCCTTTTCTTTCCTGAATGTTCTTTTGACACAATTTGTTCTAAAATCAAACGAGTAAACCTTAGATATCCAATTTTTTTTCTTTCTCACTAATTTTCATTTGGACAGGTCAGATGCCTTTGCATACCCACAGATTTACAGGAAATACATAGAACTGAAGCCTATATTTTCCATTCATTCATATAAACATTATATAAAGATATCAGTTTGATGCACATAGAGTAGTTTGTGACAAATTTTTTATTTGAAATTTACTTACAATGCTGAGAATCTTTGTCACACCCTGTTACATTGTCTTACAACTATGTTACATTCTTTTTGATTCTATGACTTCATGAGATTATTATTAGAACGATTATTCTCGATGAGCTGTCATGCTTTCTAATCTAAATTGCCTCCTGCTCCAAGATTGGCATTTCTTAAAGACACACTTTTGTAGTCTTTTTATTACAAAGCCATTCTGAAATTACATTGAATTCTTTAAAATGATCTTCTGTGATCACCTTGATAGATCAAATGTAATCGTTTAAGTTGTTCAAAATCAAGATACAATTATCAAGCCATCTGAGTTCTCTCTACCACAGATGGCCGATTTCTTTTATCTTGTGCACATGCAGATTCATTTTGCTGATAGGTACCCTGGGGAAAACAGTAGTTTTTTGGGTTAAATATTGCATGTTATACACATTTTTGGTAATTGAATGTTCATATCAACTTCATAGATTAAAAAAAGGGAAATGATTAATGAACACTGGATTTTCACCTTGATAACAGCATATCATACCATAAATGCCTGAGCTTGAGCCCGGCTGACTTTCGACGAAATTCCCAGAGTGCACATTGTTTTAACCTGAAAAAGCATTTAAATACGTGAAATCAGCTATTCACGGTAGGGAGAATTGGTTGTTTATTATCACACAGGTATACCTGTGCCTGTCAGTTTTTTTCATGTCATCAATGATCATTTTTCATGTGTTCAATTCAACCTTTCCAGAAGTTGTGTGTTTCTTGTTTCGATACAATGGCTCTTTGAATTTGAGATCTTTAAGCCCCATACCCATATACCAACTGGTACAGAGTTGGCTATATATGGGCCTACAAATTCACCCTATACACCTAGATTCTTTCTCTTTGAGAAGAGAAAGGTTTTCCCTCATCTTCTTTAAGCATACCTTTTACTCCCTGTTATACTTATGTTTGGCTCATTTGGTGAGGGATTTCGCTTCAAGTAAAAGAGGACATACATGCACACCCTAGTGGTATACATCAATACTAAACCTCAAGAAGCAAATCTCACCTTATAAGCCTCATGTAAGATATAACAGGGAGAATGTTTGCTCTTAAAGAGGAAGAGGCTATAGCTTCCTCTTCCTCTTAAATAAGGAGAATAGCCCCGATCAGTCGGCTGACTTGGTCAAAGTTGCCTAGTGGGTATGGGGCTTTAGGCTGGAGCAATTTTCTCATCTAGCCTATTGTGAATAACCTGTAGCTTTATATTGTACTCTGTCTCTAATTGCCACATGTTTTCATTCCTGCCAAAAATCTTTCCTTGGAACATTTTTGGAATTGCATAACGATAACTAACCGCATTGTACGATTTCTGTCTTGCAGGTCACGGTGTGGGGGGACTACGGACGGATGGACCGCAAGGTCTTCATGGGAGTTGCTCAAATTCTATTGGATGATTTGGACCTTTCGAACATTGTGATTGGCTGGTACAAGCTGTTTACTAGTTCCTCATTGGTTAGTCACCACACCTCTTCCTCAACGTCACGACGAAATTCCGGCTCATCCATAGAAAGCGCATACCAGAGTGGCTCCACTGCAAGGTCATAGCCAAGGTCATTCAACTAGGTCAAGGTCATTTTTGAAGGTCAACTGTTCATGATGACTGTCTACATCACTCAAACCATTCCCAGCTCCATTTTTGAACCAATATAGTTCTTTCTACCCCATCACTTTTCCACATGTACCAATAGATTCTACTCTTGTCCATATGTTGAGTTCAACCGATGAATTTTTCAACTACTGTGTCATCACTTACTCTACAGCGGTAATGTGTGGACTCATTCGCATGGCGAACATGGACACGAAGCAAACCAACCACCGCCAGCTCTTTTCTGTCCTGAGGGTTGGAGCTACTGCTGTTGTTTTTATTTGGCATGTGGGTTTAACAAGTGCAGCTTGGCTAACAACTTTACTATAGCTGTTGAGAGAGGAGGTCAGTGCTCTCTTTCTATTGGTTGAGAGCCGTGACCTGTCAAGGTCACGTGGAACTACTGACCTCTGACCTTTGTGCTGACCCCTACTGGGGGTGGCCAGAATCAGAACCAATGTTGTGCATTTGTGATAACAGATTTTAATGAGAAATATTCCATTAGCTTAGTGGATACAAGGCAGAGGGAAACAAATTGAGCAGAATAAAAAAAGAAAGAGTAGCTTCAGACAGCAAACTACAACAGTCTTTTTGCACCAGCATCATGTGCCTACAGGTCCCCAGTCAGCAGTGAAAGAGGAAGAAAAATAAGAAAAGCAAAAACATCTAAAATAAATAAAACCATTCTGTAAGATTGTCCTTGTGACACTCTTGCATGTTATCCAATGAAAATTAATAAAACACATTACATATATTACACAACACTACTTTTTGAATTCTAGTCACATGTGAAAAACTTGGTAATTCGTGTTTCTTATTATTATCATTAAATGTTGGTGCAAAAACATTTGTGGTGCATTAGGCTTCCAGGAATTATAACAAATAAAATACATTAAACCGGTTGACTGCGAGGGAGAGCCTTGGTATGGTGAGCGCTATCTTAAGACGAAGGCTGCTGACTCTAGAGTAAGGGCAAAGAGTAGATCTGCCTTGGGTTAGCTCAATTTCTTTCCTTTTTAGTCATGAGCCTCATACTTGTGCCACGGCTGGGAGAGTAAGGGGTATCATTTAGCTAGGCAATGACACTCGGGGTACAGACAAACAAAAACCATCATGCATTAATATTCATGCATTTCTTCATCATTCCACAGAGTAACTGTACTAGTTGTCATCATGATATACCTGATCTTAATTCATTCTGTTTTCTTAAAGATTTCCTGGTCATTGCTAGTTTTTATCATCATAATTACACTGACAGTCTTAATATGAACCTGGAATTCTTAGCCCTAAGGGTATTCTTGGCACCTTGGGGGAGCCAGAGCCATAGTACTACTACACCAGATCTGGTCTAGCTTGCAAAGGTATGATGGACTCAATGAAAGAGGACAGAGCTATTGTATTTGTTTTTATGATGAGGCAAAAGTAAAACCAAGAGAAAAACCTGTGAACAAAAGAAGGCTGAGGGACTGTGTCTTAACCTGGTGACGTCATGGAAGAGGAAATGACGTCACAAGACATGTAACTAACCCCCAGCCCAAAACCTAATGTGGTCTTTCTTTTTTGATAAATATATAAAGAGAGCAGGAGAGATTAACTGTCCTGTTTTGGCACGTGTGCAGGGAGGCCGAGTGGGACTGCTCGGACACAAAGCAAGCGAAGGGCGGTTATTCACCGGCTTCGAAAACCGGTCCAGAAACCGGTTCTTAACGAAAAACAAAAAAAGTGTGGTGAGGGGAAACGTAGGTAGACCCGGTACCGGATCGGGTGCGACTCACTTCTGCCTTCACGGTTTTATACATTTCTTTTTTTGTACAGAGACGCCAACCTAGGTCTTTCTTATGGTAAACATGATCATAATACAATACTAATATGACGATAATGAGGATAATAATAATGATAATGAATAACAGAACATGATACAACCCCCAGATCCCCCAAGCCACCCCCCCCCCTTTACCAAAGCCCCCCTATAACTCCCCCTACCCAACAATCTTCTTCCTATACATTTTTTGTACCTGGCCGTTCAAAAATCCCATGCACACTAGCCCAATAAACAGGGGCAAACAGACTGACCCATGTCTCCATGTTGTACTAGGCTTTTTAACATTGACTGCTTCTTCCAGGCAGTCCTTTGGGAACATACAAACATAACCAAGCCAAAAATCACAACATTAACAGCAAGATTAAAATCCAAGGTCAAGGGGCAAAATTTATGATGGAACAAGTTTTAGAAATAATTCACACTTTCTGAAGAGTTTTTTTTAGAGAAATGTCTGTCCAGTAAAACTAAAAACCAAAAGATATTTCCTGATACTAAACTTTTGTTATTCTTCCTGAAACAATACATCTAGGGCCATTTTACTTGTCGATTGGGGGTATGATACTGGATGTAAATTATTTAATATATAAAGTCAGGATTTAATGATAGGATCCGCACGAAATACAAAGCCTTTAGCATAGAATTTTATCAAGTTATTCAACTTTTAGAAAAGTTTATCTTGACCTTGGTTTTAGTCTCGTTCATGTTTTTGTGAAGAAATACACTATACATGATCCAGATTTGTCCAATTTCCATAATATTTCCACATTCAAATGATTGCATCTCACCTTTCAGTAAAATATTTGAAAATATGTGCATGCACTAAATTATTAAAGCAGTAATTTAGTGAAAATAACACTAATTTATAAAACAACATCAGGATCACAAAATGTTAGGAAAAGGCTTAATTTAAACAAGTTTGTTTCCCATTTTTTACCATTAATGATTAATTGTACCGCAAACTTTTTTTTCTGATAATAGAATTATTGACCCCCACCAACAGTTAACCTACCCCTTTAGAGCAGTGCTCGATACTGTAAATAAATAACCAAAGATCAGAACAAGAGGGGCTTAATCAATCAATCCTCGTACCATTGCTAGGCTTTAGGCTACTACTATGTCCTCCCTTTTCTTGCTGTGTGTGTACATATATAAATATATAAATATATATAAATATATAAATATAAAAACTACATTCCTGCAATGCATCATGTGTATAGTCCGAGTAGTCATACCTTAATATAACCAAGTATTATGAGAAAGTTGTCATACAAGCGAATTGTTTTACACCATATCTCCGAACATTTGAATGTTGAGTAACTGCGCCGCTTCACCTCTCTCCGAGGGTGGCGCCCCGTATGTATGTGTGCCTGTGTAACGTAGTGTTCTTGCCTCTGTGTGGGACTCTTCTATAACAATTGGGGAGACAGAGAGAAAGGCAGGACCCCTGTTCAAAAAGACACTGTCCTCCAACTAAGACATATTCAGATCCTATGATAATATTAATAATGATGATATAATACTATAGTGGTGTTTCCTGGGACTGCATTATTGTTGTGGTCCTACACCTACAAGCTCAAACTGTACACAGTGGTTTCACTCGGTGGTCTCTTATTGTATTACGAATAAGGCACCATGTTACAGGGCACGTCTCATTCGCCAAAGAATGTGCATGACCAAAGTCTTGTGTCCTGCACTGTAGAATACATAATTTGATGACTCCTGCTCAAATAATAATAACAATGTTACACTAACCCTAATATTCTGGAGACAACCATGATGTTGAAGCTTCTTTATTAATACTTGATCCATTGCAAGTATGTGAAAACAAAATGGTGGCACGTGCAGAGACGGCTTTGGACGGTTTCGGTTTGATACCAATTATAATTATCATTATATTGTATGTGATCGTTGATTCTTTCTATTGAACCTCTTGTGAAATTACACGTTTTTAGCATGACCAAACCCTGTATCCCAATGTGAAAGGTATTTGTTCCATTCTGTGGCAAAGTGATTTCCACTTTTCCATTTACAGTAATATATTCCATGTATGTATGCATATATTGCATATGTATGCGTATAGATATGTATGTGCATATAGATGCCCATGTATATAGACATACATATCATATATTATATGCATATGGGCTCTGTGGCTTTTTTTGTCAGTGCACTCCATATTTATGAAGTCTGAAAAAGTGTGACCATATTTCTTGACACTTTCTGAGACAACACCATAATTATATGACTATCATTACTCATTTCAAATAAGGTTCTCAAAGTATACAAATTTCATTACCAGACTTATCATTGGATCTGGTGTGTTTTTGAGTGTGTTATTTTCTTAGTCGCTTCTTGACATGCCCCTCCCCCTTAAGTGCAAATCATGTGCCTACTTTTTTAAAAAGACAAGTACATAAAATTGTCACTAGGAAGAGAGAACAATGAATTCAGGAAGGCCTTTCAAATTATTTTTGCATGTAACTTAAATATTGGTTAGGATGGCTCACTCTTAATTAGCAACAAAAACACAGATGACCAGGGGAACTTTGATCAGAATATTCACCTTTGAATCACAAAATCAGTCTCCTCATGACCACTAAACTAAAATGCCTTTTCCCAGGAGGGTTTTTGAGGTGCCGAAAGAATATATGTATACAAATACACTCTCCCATCATACAAATAAATCATCAAAGCATACAACAGGAAATTTAGTTCAAAATGAAAATAGGAAATGTTAGAGTACCAACTGTTTCCTACCTGCACTTCGTGGGCTTTTAGTTCCCCGCGCCGCCACCACCATTCTACACAGCACCAATCTTATTTTGTGTGCATGATTTGATGATGTCTTGCTAAAGCGAAATGTTTCATCCAGGGACGGATCCAGAGGGGGAGGTCCAGGGGGTTCTTTTCCTCACCCTCTCCCCTTTCCACTGGGGACTTAAGCAACTTAAAGATGGGGAAAAAGCAGTGAGCGAGCGTGCGTATGAATGCACAGCATTTAAGTTTAGCCTATATCCCTTTTCAAAATGCTGGATCCGGCCCTGTCGTCTTATCCAGTACTGAAGCTTGCCATTGTGCAATTCTGATGTGAGCAAGAAAGATTGAATAACCTCTGTAACCTTATGACCGTCTACTTATGTGTCTTACTAGGTTTCGTGGTTTGGGTTATGAATGTGTCTCATGCTAAGTGTGATGTGTATATAAATATATATAAATAGGGCACATAATATATACCTGGCTTGCTTTCACCCTGACTTCTGTTCAGATGGTCAGATAGGGCAGTGTTATTTTTACTTTTTGTGTCGGAGCATGTCGGTCCACCCCGATTGCCACCCACCCATGTCTGTTAAACTAACCAACCGTGTTGATTGTCAGATGTTATAATTGTTGATGCTTGTTTTTTTCTGTGATAAATGTGTATTGGATCTGTTGGCAGCACGGCTTATTTATAAATGTGGTTGACTTCATTTCATTGCTCATCGTCTGTTTTACCATAGAGTAGCTTTCAGATTTTCTCATGGCCCGGTCACCTTCGGTCGCGTCCTGGTCGCCAGTGTAAAATTAGATTTTACCATGAACACTTCGGTTGCCAATGTATTTTTTATCATCTCAATTATTTCAGGAGAAATGCTAACGATACCTCAGTCGGGTACCTCAAAGTATTTTCTTCATTAAAATTGAGTTGAAATAGGGTACCTCATTAAACATATTTTCTTGTTAACATTTTCCTGATCTGAAGGCGACTGGGCTCATAAAAATCTGCAAGCCTCTGATTTTACATTTCATATACTATCACACATATACACCTCCAAAGCACAGGGATGGTACACCGCCAAAGATAAAGCGAGAAAATACCTTAAGGTAGAGTTAACATCTATTAAAAAACACTAAAGTCACTTTTCAGCATATTATGGGGCATCGAATAGGTAATCTTACATGTTTGAGGGAAGATTGCAAATTGAACAGTGAAGTTCTTCTCTCCACTTTCAATGAGATTAATTCGTAGGAGGAATTTACTGAAAGAGATTTTTATTACCGTAATCTTGTGAGCAGACATGTTGTCCAGACCTAATTATACACTTTGATCATTGACCTTTGAAGTCCTCTCTAAAGATCTGATAATTTTAGCTGTCCTGCTCCAAAGCAGAAGTTTCAGTAGCATGCTAAAGGCAGCATTCCATACCAATTTAGGATCCCAGAAAGTACACAAATTGTCAACCAATAAACTAAGAGTAGGTAGGAAATAAGGAGAGAATGTGATCCTTTCATGTACAGATCTTGACAAACATTTCAAGGGAGGCGGGGGAAGTATTTAATTCAAGGAAGAGTTGTTCAAACATACTGCAGCAATTATTTTTGTTAGTGGGACACTGAAACCTCCTGCTACCCCCCAACAACCCTAAGCCCTGCAATGTTTAGATCCTTAAACTTAATTTATTTATGTAAAAACCAAGCATTCCCCCGCTCCTGCTACGTCTAATCACAAACCACAAGAATACTCCCCAATTAGTCAACTACTAGGCATATGTCAGCTGTCTTGAGAGAACCTTTCCTGGGGCTGTTGACAAGTTTGAGCAAACTATTCCTCTTGATGAAGTGTTGTATTGAGTTAGTGTTGTGATACCTAAAGATCACACCACGCTGTGAACCAATCAAATGAGCGGGCATCATAATACTTGTATGTCTCCTTTCTGTAAAAAGTCTGGCTGTGACTGTGCACACAATTGAGATAGAACTGCTCAACCAATGAATGTTTCTCACACAAATAGGCAATTTTGTCAAAGGTGATTTGATTGGTGGGTCGTTTTAGGGCCTGCCAGTCACGTGACAAAACAGAGATTAGACTGTACAGGACAGAACCTTAATATGAGAACAATACAATTATTATTAATAAATAATAATAAAAATACGTTGTACATGACGTACCTATACATGGTTCTAACCACCAAGCCAGATGTCTTTAGCGGATTTTACTAATAACTGACTGCAGATGGCTGTAAATATGTTTCATTGTATCATTGTTATGTATTATGTACCGAATTATGTACCACAAAGTCTGAGGTTTCAGTTTCATTTCATGTAAGTGGGTCAAATGTCAATCAAAGGTCAGGGTCCAAGGTCCTGCACGGAAATATTGTCAAAGGTGTGTGGAAGCCTTCTCTTGATCACGTGACCAGATGTGAGGTGTCTCATTGGTTTTTGCTCACCGGAAGCTCCGTAGGCATTATGGGGGTTGGCAGTGGATTTGTGGCGCACTCTCGCGGTCACCAAACGGCAACCGGAACTCAGGGGTATAAAACGAATACACAGTGTGGAAATGGAGATTTGTTTCAGGACCAAATTCATGAAATTCTTTATGGGGATTGTAATGGACTTATAGCGATCCAGATGGACCTGATTGATTTTTTTTCGGCTATACAAAGCTTTTGTTCTGGACCAAAGCTTAATGTCTTACGAGTTAATATGACCATAGGGAAATTCAAGGGATTGTAGAAATTTAAAGAAAAACATCTATATGGCTCTGAGTTCTTTTGGCCCTCCTTGAGTTTCTATAAAAATTTCTGGATTAGTATATTTTCTATCATGATCTATCTAAGGTATATATGACTTTTGGACATGTAAGCATTAACGAATGTTTGATTAAGAAATGAATTTGCAGAAAGTAGGAAGATTAAACTTAGGTTTAGTACAGAACCTAGATATAATATATAGAGGTCTTTAACAAACATTTAAAACCAAATTTCCTCTCCTGCCTACAGTGTTAAGTTTTCACCCCTTACTTCCGGAATGCCAACTCGGTAGCGCGACTACAAAACAGTGGAACCCTCACAAGACCTATAGTCGTGCAGCGTACACTTTTCTGTCAGGTTAGGGGTCCAATCAATGCTTCTGTGTTGAAAAAAGGAAGATTTAGTTGAAGAAAAAAACAGACAAAACGACAAATCATTTCAAGCATAAGAGATCTCTGATGTATGGTGGTAACAAAAGGGTGACAGACTGTCGACTACTTGGAGTAAAAATGCTAATTATTATCCTTATCCCTACACAGAAACAGAGAATGAGAAGATGTGAAAAAAAATAAGAGAGAGAAAACTGCCATTTTTCTGTTCGCGACATCCAGTGGGCGTTGGCCCTGGAGTCTCAACACTTTTTTCCCACCAAAATGGATCCCTGGTCTGCCACCATGTTTTATTATTGCAGTTGTTGAGTTAATCACGAGTTTATCATGAGAAAATCATGGGTTAATCATGAGGTTAATCATGAGGCCACTGACGGGCGTCCGGGGCTTGTCAGGCCGGCCGGAACACAGACTCCCGCGTTCGTTTCTTGACGTTGACTAATCTTGTGTTGTATATACAAATAATTCTTTGCTATGCAAGACCCCAGTCGGTGTTTTTCCAGTACCATTGTTGCATACAATGTCATGTTGGTCTCGAGATGAAATAAAAATAACAAGTGATCATCTATAATACCATCCTTTGTCTTGGCCTTGTTGTGAATTTTTGAGTGTTCACTTTATTTTTGATGCAATTGATTGGAGTATAGGTATAAGTGCTTTACAAATAGGGTATTAAACGATGTACAATATCTCTCAGGCGGATTTAGAAAAAAAAATTTGGGATGCAAACTTAGTTTCAAAGATAAGGATGCTTATCAAGGTCTTTAATTTTATTTATTTTCACTCATTTTAGGCTTTAGAGGTACAAATTTTGGTAATTTTCGGATCAAGGGGTCTTGAAAACAGTTCGTAAATTGATCAAATTTTATCTATCAGTACCACTTTCCAAAAGATGTCAGATTTCTCTTTCACCAAATCTACGATGAAAAGATTTCCCTTTCAACAATCTCTGATAAATATATGAACACGGGCAAGTGTATATTTTTACTTCAAGTTTAATACAAGAAAATCCTCAAATATTTGTACAAAAATATATCTTTGGGCAGTGAAAAGCAAATCGAATTCTCTTATATACAGTCCTTGTATGGATTTCTCATCTCATAAACGATACAAAATGTTAATAGCTCCTCAAATCTTATTTGTTATTTCTGCGCCAAAAAGTGTAACATCGATGTTGTGTAGAAACTTAAGCTCAAACCCCTGAACTAATACCTTCATTGCTTGCTGAGCATTTTGATCAGCTTGGATTTTTTCCATAAAACTCGTCTATAAATTGAGGTCATTTTGACTGTACGGCTAGAAAAAAATCGACAGTAGATATCTTTATGTCAAACAATATAATGATACCCATGCAAGATCTAGTTACTTTAAAACCATTTTTCGGAAAAACAAATCTGTAACCAACAGTGTGAAAGTTTTGAACAAAACGTTTTGAAATAATTTTGTTTGGGGCCACATCAATATAGGTATTAACATCAATACTGAACCCGTATTTCGACTGATGATTTGCGAAATCGGCAGTAAAAATCGGCTAATGCAATATTGCCTTTAAATTCTGCGCCCCATTGGCCTAGAGTGAGATTAACTGGTCTAGTACATCTTTTCCTTATACCAATAATATTACCAGAGGAATATAAATTAAATTCCTAACTCAAAGTATTACCCTGACAAAATTATCACAGGTGACCCTCTTATCTTCAAAGCGTAAAAAAAGACAACAAAACTTCACAATGATTCATATAGCAGGTATCCTCTGAATTTCACCATAAATCCCTTTCTCCTTACATTGTCTTTTTCATTAAATCAGTTTGAAACAAAGTACCGTATATAAACATCAAAGCTTTTACAGTCTTGGGTATTCACAGTAACATGTAGTAATTATCCTGTATTTTAACATTTCTCAGGGTATTGTAAAACTTCGAGCAAACTTTTCATAAAAATTGACAAGTTTCTGCGGACTTTGAAAAAGTTTGGGCCATGACTTTTCTATTCCCTTTGCTAATTTTCCAGGTAAATTTTGTCAATGCTTCCTTAGTTTCAGTATTATTTAGTGGAAATGATCAGATAACTGCAACAATTGTTGTAAAGAGTGGAACTTCTGACTGACACCAAATTTCATGATTCGATTAAAAAAACAACAACAACAAAAACAAGCAAGACATAGCCAAATTTTGAAGTCACATTGAGTTGGTCATTCTAGGACAGTTTTTTCAGTATTTGTGGAACCCTGACTATTATGATGAGCCATGGAAAGTTCTGATACACACCTCTGTTTCCTTTGAGAGAAAAATCTTAACAGACATGTTCCATAGTGAAGGAACTGGTAACCTTGATGCCTCTTAGGACTCCCTCCCACTCACACATTTACAAACTATGTACAAGTACATCAATTTATGAACACTGTTTTAATACTTTAACCCAGATAGGTCTCCTGTAGGTTTTTTTGATTTATAAGGAAAATGTTGGCCTAATTGTAATAACATGGAAACTTTTGGCCAAGTGAAATCGGATGTGATGAAGCCAAATCCTTTGATAAATTGTAATCAGAAAGCTTCTCATTATCAAAAAAAACACAAAAAAAACCCAAAAAAAACAAAACAATTTGGTATCAGCATAATTTTTCGAAAATTCTGAATGCACTGCTAACCTGATTTATGCGAAAAAACGCCACAGGAGATTCCAAGAGGTCATGTTGAGGTAATACTATACAGGAAGGCCAAAGATTGCATAAGACCGACTTGTTATGTTCACGACCAGGTCGGTTCGGTTAGCACCTTTGAGCATGTCTTCGACTTGCTTCTTGAAGACAGCGGGACCCCGTTCGGCAGCATGGAGTGCCATGTTGAGAATGTTCTCTGTGAATGCCACATGGACGAACCGGAGCGAGAGCATCTTAACACACGCTTTGATTACCTTCAGCGCAGCCTCGGGAGAGAGGAGGTTGTCCGTGAGATGAAGCGCTTTCAATCGCTTTAGAGAATTCTGAAGGGCCTGGCAAATTGAGTCCACATGGTAATCTGAGATTTGGTTCTGTGCAATCCACAACACTGTCAAGTTAGGGAAGTGTTCCAAGGTCTCCACAAGTTTTGTAGTCTTGACCGCAAAAGCGTCGTCGGGGTAGAGTCCGCAAATGCGCGACACATTGAGCTCCCGAATGGAACTCGCGTGCTTACTCGCGGCTAAAGCGTCCATGTCGCAGTTGGAAAGATCACTGTCATTGAGAGCGAGAAAGTCCAGTGGCCTTCGACAGCTATCGAGCAGTTCTGAGAGGCAGCCAGCGAAAGAGTTCTGACTCAGGTCGAGACGGTGTAGGTTTGGCAAGGCAGAGAGCAGCTCGGTGACTTGGGTGCGAGCGGCTGTCCGACGCCTTGTCCGCCCCTCTTGTAGACAAATGTTGCAGTTGAGGAGGGCAAGTGACACTAAGTGTTCAAAGCGGTGAATGCTGGAGCTCGTGGCGAAGAACACAGTGTCCTCAAGGTTCTCCAAACACAGACCTTCCATTGCCTTATATGAAAGAAAACAAGACATTTATGTATGCATTGCTAAACTTCCAATATTGTTTCATAACTGTTTTGGACATCCTTTTTCTACTTCAAAATACTTCTTTCATTTATTACCTATGAATTAAAAGGGAAAATAACCTTTTTACATCACTTTTTAAATAGTCTTCACCTGCAAACTCAGGTCAAAATTGATAAGAATCAGAGACATTCGCTTGACTCATCAGAAGTAAGAATCTAAACAACTGAGAAAAAAAAATCTACATTAAATATCTGAGGAAACAATCTTAATGTTGATTACCAACATCTTGCTTTTTGTCTATTAAGATTTGAATAAAACTACAATACTTCAAAGCGCAAAGAAGACACAAGTATGGAACTACATGTGTATCTATAAAGCAAAACATCTTAAAACCCACCTCTACAGAATGACCTCTGAAGATGATGAACGGGGCTAAAGAGTCCAGGAAACTGTCGCCAACACTCAGTTCGGAGCTGCCGATCGAACATCAAATAAATAATTATATGGAAGGAACAGTCGAAGTGTACATATTTTTTTGTTTATTTACTTATTTTAAAAATTGCTTTGCACGAAAAAAGCACATCAAAGATCCCGAAAACGTGCTTTAATTTTTGGGTTAGTTTTCAGACGTTATAATAAAATGCCAAGTTTCCGTATATGGAAAGTACTATGTAATGTAAACACATACAGGGTGGCTCAGGATATAAGAAAAGATAATAATAAAAAAAGAAGATAAACAAGTCGTGATGTCCGTTCTGGAGCAGAAGCTTCCATGAGAGGCGTTAGTCTCGGCGGCATGTAAATCTTGATTAAATTAGTTTACATAATCATAATTAGTCCTTAATCATGATTAAAATGAAGGCCTTTAGCCAAGTCGACGGCCCAGAATGCGTAAATCCTCCATAATTCATCCATTTGATACGAAAGTTAAGCTTGTCTTCTAAGTTCTATGTCTATGGGATCTTGTTCATCGGCACAATCTCCAAGCCTCCCCCCCTCCACCCCCAGCCGTCCAGAACATGGGGCTTCAGAAGGATAATTTGAAACTGTCACTTTTCTTATTTCAAAATACAGAGAAACTAGCTAAAAGTTTAGAAACTAAACGGGAAGCAGAGCTTCCAATTGAGGCGATGATGTTGAAACGTTTTTCACTTTATTTTAACTAAAATATAACTTCTAAATTCATTTATTACTTCTAACTTATTAAAGGGACGTTCTCGTCACCTACGACGTCGCCGCTAGCTACGTTAAAACCATCAAATTAACACGCCAAATTCACAACGTGACCAATGACGTCGCGTTATTACGTTCTGAAAGGGCAAAACATGACGGCGGCCGTCGCGTCGTTAGGTTAACGTCGGCGTACGTAAGCTTGACAACACACGGACGAGACAGTCCCTTTAAAACTGATCTTCTATAGATATTAATCATTATAAAGTAAGAGGTTGTCGTTTCATAATCTCATAAAATTAATATCCTCACCCCATGGATGTTCCTGTTAATTCTAAATGTATTTGGACACTCAAACTGTTAATATTCAAATCAGAGTAAATATTTTGACGGCAGGTTTCCAGAAATGATATTCTATTTTGATAGGCTGGATAAGGCCTAAATATTTTTTTTCAGAGTCTGCTAACAATGCCTATCTGAGGCCAGTCATTTTTTCATACTATCTGTAAAATATTCTTGCAAACGTGTCCAGGCCTAAAATGATCAAACCAAAATTGTCTGTAAAAGTGGTACAGAGACACATAACTAAGAGGTACAAGCCTTCCTTGATTTAGTATTTGTTATTTGAAGTGCAAGTCGTACTTTGGTATTGAATTTGGTACAGATATTTTCATATCCTAGACTAGAGAAACAGGACAAAAATTACCGTGCAGTCAAGCATAACAAATGCTGAAAGTTTTATGAATTTCTGATACGCACAAGGTGTGAAACCAGGCCTGTTAAATAAATGATTCGCCCATAGACCCCATTCCAGTGCTCGCGCATGCGCTGGTCGGTGAGAACATCCGGTGGGCAAAATACAGTGTGGAGGATCCATTTTTCGAGCACAAAGCATGGCAAATTGAATAAGGAGAGACTATTTAAAGAAAAATAGATACATTTCGAATTCATGAGCTGAGGACATAATTATGGGAAAAAAAAGTGAAAATTGAAAAATATTTAAGAATATTACAAGAAATTAACTTTATGTATGTGTGATATGATAAGAACATCTGCCAGCACCATCAGTTTATCAGCATACGAGAGGCTGTGCTCGAAAAATGGATCCTCCACACTGTGTTTTGCGTACCGGATGTCCTCACCAACCAGCGCATGCGCGGGCACTGGAAATCGGACTATAGCGAGCGTCGAAGTTGCAGAGTGGGCAAAATTAGCCTGCGCCGCATCCCCTCCCGCTGCTCCCAATGTCCGCTATGGAGGAATGTCTAGAGGTGAATACTTTGTCTCTAGAGGCAAAATGAGATCTCAATCTGTTCTTAATTTTTTCTTGATCCTAGTATTCAACAACTTAATTCGGGTTTGCACGCATCGTGTTAGGGCGCCGAAGTTACTCGTGCAAGATTTTGCTGAGAGGGGGATGCCCCCACTGCTAGAGTCACGGCGATGTGCGTTGTCAGGATGACGAGCGTCGTCACGGCGACGTGCGTCGTCACGGCGACCAACGTCGTAACCGCGACTTCACGCCGACGCATGCATCTCTAAAGAGTGTGATGAAGCAGATTCTTAAACTTCTTGGAAATACTGTGTGTTAGGCTAGTGTGTTTGCGCCTAGACGCGGAGCGTCTTGTTAAGTTAACAACCCCCGATGTTGACCGATGTTCGCCGTTTGCTGTACCATCTTCACCCTAGTTACTTCAGCACCAATGGCGCCACCTAGCGGGAATGCGTGGAAGTACTCGGTACAATGACAGCGGTATTTCAGATCAGACAAATTTCGTTAGAAAACATAAAGTAACAAACACAACAACTTGCCGGCAAAAAATTTCAAACCTAACAGTGTTCGAAACTAACTTTTTGGACTGTCAGCCATCAGGGCCGACTATATCAAGGTATTGTCGGCCCTGACAGATTTCTTCTGGCCCTGCTTTTGGCCTTTTAGATATCAACATATTTTGCTCCTACTGCTACCTTTGATGGTATGAAAATATGCAAAATCTATTTAGGAAATTTAAGAAAAACAGCAGAAATTTCTGTTGGCCATCAGGGCCGATTTGATACCATTTTTGGTGAAAAATGTCGGCCCTGGTCTCAAATTTTCGGCCATTGGCCGACGGGCCAGCGTTAGTTTCGAACACTGCCTAATACAATAACACACCGATTTATTATGAAAAGATCATATATGTAAGCTTCAATTAACTGAAAACCATATCGACAAATTCCAGCACTTCCAGCATTGTTTTTTATGAACTTGTTGCCGGCGTTTTCACACAAAGACATTTTCACACAAAGACATCTTCAGGTAACCATCGAAAGTCTATGTAATACCAAAATTGAGGCGATGACGAACACTGAATACATTAAGGTAAATAAAACGTACACACGTCATACGCCTCAATAATAATATATTTATCACTTATTTTACCAAATGATACTGGTGTTACATGCAATGATTCATATATGAATAAACCTCTTCATTGATGACAAAATGAGCATAGAAAATAATTAATACATGCTAGGTGGCCATTTTCTAAAATAAGTAGTGTTCATATACAATTTTCCTCTTCGGGAGCCTCATTAGATGAGCGTGGGAAAGTGGCCTGGGTTCAGAGAGTTGATCATCTCTTGCCCCCAATCGGCCTGGCCCGGCCCGGCCCGGCCGCCCCTCGCTCACCAGCGTCGTACAGTGTGCTTTAGGAGCTGGGCTGACTGGTGCATCTCCTAAGTCTGGCGAACAATTTTTTTGGGCCAAACTTTCGATTATCATGCTGAAAGCTTGAAAAATCAAAATGGACTATTCTTCCCTGATACATTTGACATCATAATGTGCAGTGTTTATGCTCATATCATGTATGAATTCTGAGAAAAATGGCCGGACAGCAACAAAAAATACAAATCTTTTAGATAGCAGCTGGTTCCTGGCAATCTCCCCTTTGACCCTATGTCTTTAGGTAGTGTTGTCTGTGCACCAGCGCAAGAAAGTCAATATGACCCGAGTATAGAGGCTACGCCTCTAAATAATAATAAAAAAAAGGAAGTGAAAAAAAAAATGAAAAAAAATAACTAAATCCATTTCTTAGAAATTGTTTCGCCCTGATTTCGAGTATATTTTACGGTGGCATTTTAATTCCCAATTGTTGCTGGTCTGACACATTTTCTCCGTGAATCAAAACCCTTCCACCTACTTTATAATGACGTTGGTGGCGACGATGGTGAGTGGGGTGACGTCCCTCAGACAGTTGGTGATGAGGTAATCCATGAAGAACGTATTCTGATGAGTAAACTCCACGCGGTCAAGGCGCACCAACAGCTTCTCGCCTAAAATAGAATTTACGTTTTCTAATTAAAAGATTTCCTTCCTGAGATGTATTCCTGAGATTCATCCAAAGAGTTAAATGATCAAAAAAAAAAAAAAAAAAAAAAAAAAAAACAAGGAAAATTCAAAAGACTTTTTTGGTAAATGAAGAAATTATCTTTAAGTTACTGATATTATGGCATTAGTAAAAGGTTAATGTACAACAGATTCCACGATCAATTCAACTAGTAATACTACGCTCTGAAACTTTTTTTTTCTAATAAGATTACAATTTTCAAGCACACTTACCTCGACCGAGCTGGATGCCGAAACTGGGATGAGTAATCATTTCGTGGTGCAGCAGATCCTTAATCAGCTGGGGGATAATCTCACATGACAAACGGTTTTCCTTTTTTAACCCTGGAGAAAAAAAGAGGAAAACTCTTTTTCTAAACAATTCGAGATACCGAAACTGATACTGAGTTAGTATTAGGTATATCTTTTAACGTATATTTCAAAGTATACATGAATTTGATCTTAAAACTAATGTTATCATAAAAATATCAAACCCCCAAGTAGGAGGCCAACGGAAAAATAACCAGGGGAACGTTTTGTCTCAATTAACCAACTTTAGGAAGAAGTTGTCGAGTTTAAGTGAAGCCTTCCAGCAGTGCATAATAACTACAAAACCTCGACATTCTGCACATACCCGCCTTTTTGGTGACAATGTCCGTTAACCGTTTGACGTTTCTCTGCGACTTTTTCAGTGACAAGATGGGCCACATCTGAATGATGAGTCTGGTGAAGGTCCAGTCTGAAGAGGGTAGAAAGATGCGAGTCAGCAAGGGTGGGATGTTGGGTATACTATTCATTGACATTGTTTCTAAAAGTCAAAGATGCTACTCCTTCGACGTGAAAAATACTAAAACCTTGAAATTATACTTCTGTATTTTAAGATGGAAATAATTAAAGTACTTTCTACTTAACAATAATGCTCTGACACTGAAAAAAAGACAATATAAAAACGCTTTCTTGTCCTTGAAATCTAGTGCCATAATATTTTTCTTGTGAAAATCCTGGCCTTTAACAAATTTGCTGTTAGAGCAATAATATGGAAATCCGAATCAAGAAGGAAAGGTCGCATGTTTGCAGAGTTTACTTATTTTCTAACATTTTCCTCACTAGTAATTTACAGTTACGATCTATACATTTCCATGGTTCCATATTAGCCCCTTAGTCAGAAAATTTAGGGGCCCTACCAGATTAAAAAAAAAAAAAGTTCCACATTTGGCTGTACAGCAATGCAAATGATCTCAACAACGTAATATGTACTTGCGATTTCTGCACTAAATTACTGATTTCAAAATTAAAGAAACTGATCCCACTTACTAAGAGAGAATCCCCGGAGGTCGATACACCGGATGCGACATTTGTCGGTTCGTGCAGTGACCCCTCTGAACACGATCAGGTCAAAACCAAGCTCGTCCTGGAAGATGTCTGCATTCTCCTCTGTCAGTATTTCACGGAAACTGAAAGCAGGAAAGTTTGTTATTGATATTAAAATAAATAATTGTTGAAAAAAAAGACAACAAATAAAGAATGTGTGGTGAATTTCTTTTTGTCCAAAATGTATTGAAAAGATCAACATCAAGGTTTTTGGAATGGTTGACTCGCTTCTCAGGTAGCTAACCTGATTTGTATTAAAAGTATTCATTTTCAAAGATTAGATCTATAGTATACTTCATACCATTCAGAGATGCTATCATTATAAGTGAAAAAGTCGAAAATCAGATTTACTGTATTTTAGAAGTATTTTGAACAAATATTATATCAGAAGGAAATCAAATCCCAACTTTTGGGTAATCCATGGATCATAAAATAATTCAACTTAAAAGGTACTGACATAACACAAACAATTGGTGAAATTAAAAAATTAGGAGGTCAAACTACAAAACCCAGCTGTGTATACATATTACAAGTAGTCTTTTTTTGTTTAATCGTCTATTTTTGTTTTAAACCGAAATTGGCCTTTCAGATTAGAATGTTTAACCATTTGATATATTCATGAAACTTTGAAAGACCTGACATTCTGCACTTTATGGAAATATCTTGGTTTGAATTTGTAGAAAATGAATCAATTTTGTATTGACACATGACAAGGCTTAACTTAAATACCAAAATTTAATGGCATCCTAATATTTGTAAACAGTGTCTCAAAACATATAACAGTGCAAATTCAAATACCAGATAGTCTCTGTGGGCCAGTTGGCCAGTATGGCGGTGATGGTGGCAGGTCGCATTGGTCGGATGTCGTTGCCAATCGCTGACCGAAGGAGTGGAGCAGCAAGCACACAGGGTAGGGTGGTAACCGCTTCTGTCGAGAGCTCGGCTCCACATGATGTAATCTTGTGGCAACATATTTCAGCCAAAGACAAAGGTTCTTGTTGGGTCGGTCGCTTGGTCTTTCTTCTGAACTGAAGCTTGTTGTAGTCTGCGTAATCCAGACAACGGTACCGGTCCATCGGCATTGTGCCTGAGGTAGCATGGACCTGATAATGAAATTTGAGTGAGGAATTATGTAGATCTATGTACAACTGATGGGTAGACAAATGGTTAAAATAATAAAAGGCTTAATTATGATTATCATTGTAATATTCATAAATTGAAATTTTAAAATTGAATACTAGTCTAGGCTACATAACATAGATCTAACATTAATTGATAGATCTAGATCTAGACTAGTCACTAGATCTAGAGTCTCTAAATCTATCATCTACTGATCTAGGCCTAGACCGTCAAGAGATGGAACGTAGATGACTAGATTCTAGTCATCTACATTCCATCTCTTGAGTGACTTGACGGACTGTCCATCTATAATTCTATTAACCCTTACACTGCCAGAGGCCTCATATGGGGCCCTATAGTAAAATCCCATAGGAACACCATTGGAAGAATGCAAGTTATGCTTTCAGAATCTGAAAGAATTTTTCAGATATTCCAATTAGAACCAGAGATACAGGTATTTGAACATCGGACTATCAAGTCACCCAAAAATGTTAGAATTGCGATTCTAGAAACCTCAAACAATGTATTCACATTTGAATTTGCCATACTTATTAAAAAATCATGAAAAATGGGTGAATTTATGTAAATGACATGATTTTTAATTTGCTCTAACTTTTCTTTCATTTATGATAATCACAAACTGTCTTTTGCACAAAAAAGATAATGTTTTCATGCTATTTTCATAAAGAGTGTCATAGTTATTTTATGAATTATTTGTTACCATGGTAACCTGCAAATTACGATAGTACGAAAAATTACTCCGAGCACAAAATTTGCCTTATTGGCACAGTGCCAACATTTGGAACGTTTATATCAAAATTATTGAAAAAAGCTTTTCATCTGAAGAATCTAAACCAAATTTGAGTTTTAGGGAATTAATGCAATAATTTTTGTATTTTGGGCAATATTTCGGTAAATATCAATTATATTGTGATATATCTGGCAGTGAAAGGGTTAATAAACAGCGTTTTCTCTATAAAGATGTCCATAAAATGAAGCTGAAACGCCTAGGTGCGGCTTATGATACTGATAGTTATAAAGGGAAATTTAAGGTAATCTAACGTAAACAAAGGCCAAGCGATTTCCGACAGAAATAAAAGCATGAGTCAATGAGGTGCATGTCAGCATGAATACACTTTCACTTGGAAAGTTTTGTTGCCAAAATCAGACCCCAGCCTGTTTCAAACCGTTAGGTTTTCACGTATAATTTTGTACATTACCAAATGGCAGCTAAATAAACAGTTTCTTGCCCGATATCCACTCAATCTTGAAAGCAATAACGGCAAAAATACTCACGCTAAACGTCCTATTTTCAGGATTTTAATCTCACGAACGCTGCCAAATTCTCTTGGCAGTGGCCATGTTTATTTCGAAGGTCAAGGTCAGATTTTAGTTCTCCGCTCTTCGCCAGATGGCGCCACTGAACCGCGGTAAAATCAATAAAAGACACAAGATGGCAGCACCATACTGATAGGGAGAAGCTAGTTTCCCGCGCTATAAATTCGGTGATTTATTCCACAAAACCCAGATCTGCCAATCCGAGTTGGAGACACATGAAAATCGGGACACCATAATTATTTTTTCTTATTAAATTCATGAAGCTGGAATACCTAACCAGTTTTTATAAACCATTGATAAACAGACAAGAAATAAAAACGCTTGTAGATCTACAAAGAAAGTAAATTGTTGAGGAAGATTTTTCAATCTGAGTTTTGGAGGCTATTTTGAGCAATATTTACTCAGATATTCAAACATTTCTATATCATTAACTTTCTTCCTGAATAATGGGACATTTTGTACCCAATCGGGATGCCCGACAAAAGGTGTAAAATCATCACTGTCACGGGAAATCGAGACACCTGGCAGCCCTAAAAACGACAATATCTAGGCAGAGGATCCAGGCCCCTATTTTATCCAAATCTCTTTATTGGCCTATGGCAATATAAATATCCTATTCTAGGCTAACAGTTTCCCTCAAGATTGATTCTAAAATCAATTTTGGGTTGATTTAGGCCTACCTTGAAGTCGACCCCATTTCAAAGAGCGAGCTAATAGCATAAAGCTGAAGTATTGTGTGAGGGCTTGGATCCAGGGTTTTGAGGGGGGGGGGGGGGGGGGTAGAGGGGGCTTATAAATAAAAGAGGCCAACTTAGTTTGCCAGACACCATCAATGAACAGTCGCAACCTCAAACTCCTCAGTGGAAAAAGAATAAAACGATTCCATACTTTATCCAGCCCCCTTCTCCATAACCTCTATCCATGGAATTTCTGAATAGTCTCATAATCTCTAATAATATTAGAAAGGCGCCTACATAATCCTAAAGGCCTAGGCCTATGCTTATATTACGTCATTTATAAGGGTCGGACCCAGCTCTAGATTCCAAGATGGGGTAGGGGCGGATCCAGGTTTTTGAATAGGCGGGGGTGGGGTGGGGTGGGGGGGGGGGGGCGCTATTAAAAAGTAAAAATGCCCCCCCCCCCCAAAAAAAAAAAAAAAGAAAAAAAAAAGGAAAAGAATACATTTCACAACTTTGATGAGTCTTTTTTAAAATTAAATTGTCATGGTCCATTTTGTTATATGCTGCTGTCTTGGGGAAATAACCCTGAAAGCAAGTGCGACAACATTTCATGTTTAAATTAAATGTATTACAAACTGGAATCGATATGAGCTCAGTGGTGTCCATAAATATCTAAGTTAAACAACTAGGGCTAATAATGAAAAATAAAGTATGCAAACCACTTTAATTCATCTGGAAACCCAAAAATGTTACTGTAACCCCCTTGCTTTTTAAGATTGCTACGCCTAGTAGTATAGGCATGCAAAAAAAGAGGAAAAAATACTGATATAGAGCCAACTGACTGTGCACACGTGACCAACCAACGTCCGACACGTGACGAAACCACGTGATGATAGCCCCCTACTTAAGTTCACGTGCGTTCCTCTAGGTGGCGACTGCTGACAAGTGGGTAGCCGCCGCTCCAAACCCCATGACACTGTTTGTGTTCTCTGGGTATGCAGAAAAGGCAGGGGTGGATCCAGAGCCAGTGCTCTAGGGGGCAAACACTAATCTCCATTTTAAAGATGAAAAAAACAAAAAACAACAAACAACACCAGATTTACACAGATCTTCCAAATTTAAGATGCCAACATTTTGTCCCCTGGGTCTAGGGGTGGGGGGTGGGGGGTGGGCAATTGTCTCTGTTACCCCCTGGATCCGCCACTGAAACAGTTAGGAGGAAGTGGACCCAGGGTATGGAGACTCTGAGTGTATGAGGAGTAAAGAATATTGGTGTAATTTAATCAGACATGCGGTCAGAATACGAAGGGTATGGAGGGGTAAAGGTGTAAGCCCTTTTAGAAATATCCAGATTGGCGATTTTTTTTTTCTACAAAGTTATTTTTTCTTAGCTGAAAATGGGTAGGCCACTTCCGATGCACCAACCCCCTATAAATCCGTTCTTTTCTTATTTTTTTTTTCATGGTGTACATGGAGGGAGGGATGCGGCGGGAGATGGGAGGGTATAATATCTTTTGGGTATATTATTTGAGTAACTAGATATATTATACTTTGAGTACAGACATAGGCTAATCCAGGCTACTTATTTAAAAATGCATAGAGGGGTCTCTCTCTCTACTGTATCGAGGGGTATGATTCCAAGGGATTCATATAATGATGGTTCATACAAAGGGTAGCCTCGAGCTCAGCTGATTTTCAGGAAGTAAAATTCAACAATGAATTACAGTAAAAAATATTCAGATATGAGTAAGGATACAATCCCTCGCTTCCCAAGCAGTTATTCCGTCACCAACTCAAAGGTATATACTTTATGCTCCAAGGGAACTGCAATAAATTCAAAAAGGTACCACCAACATCACTCAGTATTGTATATCACAAACGAGTAATTATAAGTCCTATTTCTATTTCGCTTTCTCCCTCTCTCCGCCTGGCCCTGTGGTGCAAATACAAGCAAGAGCCAGTCAAAATAGATGTATACGTCAATACACCAGTTAGAGAAAAGAAATAAAAACTACAGAAATGAAGAATGTGGGGAAGAGGGTGTGTGGAGCCCCCCGCGGGGCGCGTACTACGGTGGCCGGGACCCCTCGTGGGGAGGGGCCGGGGCCACGTCCGCCTCCCCCCGGGGGGTGAGGGCCGGCCCCGCGCCGTCCCCCGCCCGACGAGAAAGGGCGGGTTATGACCTCTTTACACCGCGCGCGACGCGACGCGGCAACTTTCTTCTATACTCGATGTATCTATAGAGTAAAACATAGCATCGCCATGCATCCCTCTCTCACTTTGTCTCTCTGGCCCATGAGAATAAGTTCTCATGAACTGTCTTTTCTGGCTCGTTGCCGGGTGATTATGTATCAGTGACGCGTGGATCCAGCACTTTGAAATAGAAACACCCTCTGTCCTTATGGGTTTCGGTCGTTATTGAATTGTGTTAGAAAAAAATGACAGGTTCTCCTGAACCCTCGAGCCCCTCTTAATCTGACCTCAAAACCTGCCACTGTGCTTGCTTTACACAATATCTTTAAAAAGGCTGCTTGGCACAGTGCAATGTGGCGCGAATAAAAGTAAGAACATAATTATTTAGGCCTATATGGCAAAAATTCGTACTACGCGACAAGCTCCACGCAGTAATCATAACACGCGTTGCGGCACACCCGTATAACGACCCATATAAGAAGAATCTCACCCGCTCCATCTTAACTCAACCGAACCAGAAATGAAGAACCCAAAGCAGTGGCGGATCCAGCTTTAAAAAAAAAAAAAAAGGGGGGGGGGGGGGGGGGGCTATTTGAAAACATCTTCCTTGATTACCTTTTGGCCGAATTTTACATTCAAAAAGTCTGAAATTGTTCAAAAAAGAGTGGCGCCCCGCCCCCCTGCGCCCCCTCTAAATCCGCTAAATCGAGTAACCCCGCGCCGCGCCGCGCCCAGTATAACCCTCCCTTAACCCGCTCCCCCCTCTCCGCGGCCCGTTCCCAGGCCCGTGGCCGGCGCCCGCCCCGACACGGGCCCGGCGGCCGGCCGGCTGTGGGAAAGTGGTGACCCGCTGACCCTGGTGATTGACGGCAGCACCAGGGGGCGGCACTGATGGGGTACAGGAGGCGTCGGGGGCACCGGGAGGAGTGGGGAGGGGGTGGGAGGGGGGTGCTGGAGGAAGAAGTTGAAGGATGTCTACGGCGGCGGCGGCGGTGGTGGTGGTGGGGTGGAGACTGCCACTGGAAAGGGGTGTTGATGGGGGGTCCCGATGTCGCATGTCGAATTTAAGAAATGGCAATGTCCCCTGTCACTATATTTTAAATTTTCATATCGGTTTTAAGAATTGTCCATGTCCCATGTCGAATTTAAGAAATAGCCTGTCATGTCCCTTATCCTTTTCTTCATGTCACTAAGGGTCATGTCGCATGTCTAATTTAAGAAATGGCCATGTCGCCCTGTCGATTTTAGGGGTCTATATCCATACTGGAGGAAAGGGCGTACTGGAGGAGGAGAACGTTAAAGAGACCCCTGTCTAAGCAGAGAGTCAGACGAGGTGGTGGCTGCTGCTCCTGGGTTTATTTTAAACCTTGGAGGAATGGGTGGGCTCAGACTATGTAGAGGTATTATATGGGAGAATGGGATAGAGACAGGTGGGCTGAACATAGGTCATGCCAAGAACCCAAGAATAACTAGGCCTAAACTGCATCATTATCGCCAATTTTTCACTGCGATCTTAAAATTGCAATCATGCAAAACTATGCATTTTGACTAAATAATAGCATAACCTCATGCATTGATAGGTCCTTCATAAACCACAAATATTTTTTTCCCAAAATTGATAAGTTTAAATACAAGAAGATTGCAATTATATCTCAGATCGCAATGGAAAAGTGCCCAGGGCGAATTGGTCTGAAGGACGTCTGTCGGTCGACTCTGCAATGAACACTGTCTTCTAAATTAAATCATAATATTGTCTACACCTCGTATTCTCGTTAATATAACCTACTATCCTAACCTAGGTCTATGGATTGTAGCTAGTTTTCCAGCGCTCCGATGTTGCAGCGATGTTGTGTTTAGTAAAACAAATATCATTGATAAACGAATTAGTAGAGGAACACTATGGGTTAAAGCTAGATTGATACCGAACATGATAAAAGCAGTGTAAACTGTACAGAGTAAAATGCTTTATGGTACAGTTAATATCATTGTTTGAACAGAGAAGCGTTGCTTAACAGCTTTAGACGATAAATCACGAATTGGTTAATGTGTGAATAATATGTAAAAGAAAAAATAAATGAAAATAAAAATAATCAAAAGGAAATCGTAGATAAAACAGTCACAGGTGACGTATACTGTAGAATATTGTTTCGACAAGCTCCAAGACATGATGTGATTAAGTCAATTATTAGTCTAACTACTTTTTATTCAGACTTTCTCTTGCTCTTCTCCTATGTTCCTTACTTTCTTCTGCTATGCTTCTCACTGTATGTCGTGTTTTTTCATTACAATGGAAAAGGGACCGAGAATGTAACTGCAGTAACTAGCCCACCATGTGCGGACACTTACAGACAATTTATTACAGGTTTAGGCAACCGAACAATCAAACATCAAAGTTTTCTCGAGAGGTGAGACAGCTATACCGCTGACGGGAGTTTGTCACTGGGCGCCGCCATGTTGGTAAAGGGATGGTTCTGATAGGCTGAAAAGTCGCGCTTGACACCCGAAAACTAGTGGCGCCAAAGCACCACACATGCGCAGACCTTAACTCCCGACTGCGCTATATATAACACAGCTAGGAGGCAGTGATGGTGACCCAGCCAAGGATGCGACGTTTTTATAATGTTGCTGCAACGTTCTGGTTGGTTCTGTATTTGGTTATTGTTACATTCTTTTGATGGCTCCCAATAATGTTGCTGCAACATACTGCCGTGACATTGCACTGTGACCTTATTACAACATTCTGGTTACATTCTTCTACCCAAACATAATGTTCTTATAACATTCTGTTTTGGTTTTGTCCTAACCTCACCAAAAAATAATGGTATAATAACATTCTGATTTGGTAAGGTTTCAGCCTCACCATCAATAATGTAATTGTTACGTGCCATCTAGGTAAGTGAGACACTGATTAAAGAAGTATGGTTGCTGAACGTTTCTGTTACATCACAAGCTGGCTGGGGAGGGGGGAGGGCGGCACTCACCCCCTTTTTGTTTCGGTTCAACTTGTGAACATAGGGTTTTGTATGGTATAAATTGAAGAGAAGACTTGAAGGCAGGAGTTGTAGTTGATGTAAAATATATTTTCTACAGTCTCAGGAGTGTAGGCCAAAAGGCCTGTTGTTGCTTAGTGGTTACATGTTGTCTCTTCTGCTGCTGGACCCAGAGTGTCCCTACAGCAGGGGTGCACTTCCCCACCTCACCTTTGGCCTCTGACCCAATTACATTAATTAGGCCAGGTGACCACTAGGGGGAGGGGGAGTGCTAACAAAGGTTCTGTATGTCTAATAACCATAAACTCTATAATATAGTATGTATATATTTGACATATATTTTGATTATTTAGGAAATTATGATAATTATGTTATTTATATGAAAGATTATTGGGAGGATATGCCATGCCTAAACTTAGGTATGACATAATGCCCCCCTTCCCTGATTAAAATTTGGCTCCGCGCAAATAAATAAGTTTTTCAGAATTTCTAATTGTTGATATTTCAGGGAATAAAGAGTTTATGATAATTGTTCTTTCTAATGTGCACCTGGAATTTTGTATTCTAAACAATGATAGCGATCTTCTATTAGATATCGATTATATAATGATAGCATGAGATTTTAAAACACTGAAAGCTTTAACTTTTAAAGGCTTATCTAATCTTTTCTGATTTAATTTTTAATTGAGCTAAACCAGGTCGCAGATGACATTTTGTTCATATGGGACAGAATCCTCCACACCCACAGCCTCTGGTAAGTTTGGAAAAAAGTAAGGCAGTAGTTAGTTTTAGCAATGAGAAGTAACCCTGAAAGAGTCAGTGCCCCCCCCCCCCTCCAAATCCCCCAACTGGGTTTAAGACAGAGAAGGAATGTGTGTGGCTACACACAGAGAACAACTAACAACTCCCAAAGAAACCTCAGCTGCAGCCCCAAACCATATTGCACCCACAAAAAGCTAACAACAGGACTTTAAGAAAAAACATGGTTACTCTCCCTTTTCTCCCTCTAAAGTAAACATAATGTTTTGCTAACAGGATAGACTTGAACCGTTGCGAGCTGTATAAGAATAATGTATCATTCAAAAGACAAATTATGGTAACCAGCAAAGGAAAATATCTGAATGCCACAACAAAATATGAATCATATCAAATAGGTATCTAGAAGGCAAGTCTGCATTATTAAATTCCTCATCACTGCAGCATACCTCCCAGAAGTTAATAAGGCATTGAAACACATACTTCTGTCTTAAATTACCATGCATGCTATTTTATTCTTAATATTTCTAATCCTTATCATATTTGAACCTCTTTTATAGTGTTGGTTCTGCATGAAAATCCTGTAAATGCTATGCTACTTTTAACCATCTGATGCCCTGAATAAAACTTTGAAAACTTTCAGACCTCAACCTCTTCTCTGAGTGAAAAATACACCCTTCCCTCACCCAACACACCCTCCCCCTCCCCCCCCCCCCCCCCCCACCCTCAGCAAAAAAGAATACTTAACTGGCCCTATTCTGAACTCCTGGCACGAGGGCTACAGAAGTCAGATGGTAGTGGGTTCAGACACAACTATACCTCCACACCTGGTAATGTGGTCAACCTGGTATTTTTTCCCTCAATACCTCAGACTTTGATGTTTCTATGAAAAACGGCCTGTTCCCACTACTATTGACGTCTCTGTTTCTTATGAAGGCAACCGTGTTTCATTTTAAACTGTTAGGTAAGCTGGAAATGGGAACTTGAATAGTGTTGAAAGACAACTATGTTGCTGTTTTAACATGTGCATTCCTCTCCATATTTCAAGAACAGGATGGATGTTGAAGTTTTCACTGTAGAAGAATGTAAATACCAGAGAAACTCGCAGTTGATGATTACTTTACATTGTGTGTCATAAAGGCCCCATGGTAGGATGTGTTTAGGTCATGGATGCATCAAGTCTCTGTTACATGTAAAAGTTTGATCGCAATTATAAATAACTTATCATAGTAGAAAAACGTGGAATTATCTGAGATAGATGATAACTCAGGAATTAAATCCGGATTACCACTTTTGATTAAGAAAAAAACGTCAAGTGAGAATCGCTCTTGTTGGGAGTTCCTGGAAAATCTGAGTCATTGGAGTTCTAAGTACACCTGAGTGGGTTCAAGCTGACAATTTTGGTCATACTTGCTACAGCCTTCGCCTACTATTGAGGCTATATGGGACCCACACTTTTCAAAACCTAAAGGGGTTCAACCACTAACCCACTCCAAGCCCCCTGGCTAATGTCCTGCAATGCTCAAAATATTAAATCCTCCCATGCAGGACTTGCGTTTCACTAAGACCAGGGGGGGATCCAGAAGTTTAAAAAGGTGTGGTTCTATTCTAAAATTTCACCTGACCCAACAGAAAATATTGAACAACAATAGACTATTGTTGTTAAATATCTTCTGTTGGGTCAGGTGAAATTAGAGGGGGTGAGGGGGCAGCCCCCCCCCCCCCAACAGTCTACTCCCACCCCACCACCAAACAAAATCATCCACTTTATACCACCTCAGCATGGCCAAAGTATAGAGGGGGTATGGACCCTTAAAATCGACAGCACGACATGGCTATTTCTTAAATTCGACACGACGACACGGCCGTTTTTTAAATTCGACATGCGACATGGCAATTTAGTGACAAATGACATTGCCATTTTCTTAAATTCGACAGGGGACAGGGGCTTTAAAAAAATAATGACGTGCGACAGGGCCATTTCTTAAATTCGACATGGGACAGGGGTCTAATCTCTGATATAGTGACAGACGACACGGCTATTTTTTAAATTCGACACGCGACGTGGGACCCCCCCATCCAGACCCCTTATAGACACCTCACCCAGTCTCAAGGAGTAAAGATCGATGGCACCGACAGTAAAGAACTTGTTAGCCCACTGGCCCTACAGAGGGGGGAGATAGAGAGAAGAGATGTACACGCGCCGGGGACGAGCCTCGTTGATCGTACACGTGTGAGCGATAAAAGAGCAGGTAGAAAAACGACCAGACGAAAGAAGATCTCACGCCGGAAGTGATGGCGGACGCCGCACTGCCCGCCGGGACGACACGCGCATGCGCAACGACGCCCAGCTTGGTCACGTGACCAGACGGCGTCTCTGCACATGCGCACACGCGTCGTGTGTAAAGCTATGCGGAATAGCGGCCGTCGGCGGATACTAAAGAGGTTGTGGGGAGAAAAAAAAGAGACGTAACTGGTGTGGGGCTTGTAAGGTTGGGGAAGTATGTAGGGGCTATAGTTAGTTGAATGGGAAGCAACAAGTAGTTCTGTCATTTGGCACGTGTCTGCTACTGCTTTACTTGATCGTATTCCTTTTTTTTCTGATTTCATATAGGCCTATTATTCTTTATGGGGAGCTGGGATGGAATAAATATAGGCCTACACTTAATTATAGGCCTACAGGGGATAGTTATCTTGGATTTTAGATTAGTATTAAAGACCAGAATTTACCCACCTTACTTTGTAGGAAAAAGATGCCCAGTGTTTTTCTTGAATAAATACCATTGCTGGTACTGGTTAAACTATTGCTTAAAGTTTAGGGCACTGAAATAATGGAGGTCAGATTCCATAGTTTAAAGAACCTTTTTTCTGTCCAAAAAAAATCAATTTTCAGGCCCCTACCCTCAGTGGGCCAGAAAACATAGAAATAATTAAATTATTCCCTTAAAGAACCTTATAGACCTAACAAATTTGAGCTCATTCTTTAATATGGGAACTTTTACTGGCATGCATGGCCCTACCAATATTCATGATGCTAGTAAAAGGAGAGGGGGTGCCACCACCCATTGGATTCCCCCTTTAGGTATGTTTTTTATTAGGCAATGATAATAATCTGATATTAACCGTTTTACAGTCATTGTTCCTTTGCCAGGCCCCTTCCATTTGTTTAGTTCTTCTCTAACCCCCTACAGGCCTAGGTCGGAGTCATATTTCAGGGTGGGTCCAGGGAGTGCACACCCTGTAGACATAGCACGTCCCTACATGGCGGGCACACCCTAGGCCTTCTCTCGAGCTGGCTCCATATGTCTTTTTTGGAAGTCATGCTGTTGCAGAAATCAGATGAATTTGTACTGATTATTGGAGAAAACATTACCATTCCGTCCTATATTAAGTTCTGTTTGGTAAAGAATCAATTCAAATACATATCTGAAATACTTTACATTGTGGACAAATACAATTTTGCATTTCCTAAAATCAAACGAGCTTTAGTCAAGTCTATTCTCGAAGACAGGGGTAAACGGTACGCATGTAACAAGCCCATGTTATGAGAGGGGACCGCGGGCACCAGCAGTGTCCCCTTCGTGGTTTGTTTGTCCCCTCCGTGGCCACCCCTTATCGGCGTGAAGGGTAGCATAGGAGTTGATAAGCCAGGGACAAGCGGAATATTGTGACGTCACGCTGTCTTCAAGAATTCTTCTTTATTCTTCTTTATTCGAAGTGTTGGTCAGCCGCCTTCAACTTTAATTGTTAGGACTACCCATGAGAATATTTTTTACATTTAAAGAATATATACACGTAATCTATACTCTTCACAAAGCGAGTAGGTACAAACTTATAATAAGCTCGAACTACCGCAGATAACACCCTTCACATCACACCCCCGCCCCCATCATTATACTTTATCCTTTCACTTCTTCAGGTCATATTACCTAGCCCCAGATAAATCTGAAGGAGCCCACAGTAATTTTGAGGGCTTCCATGTGCAAATGTTGGTCAAATTTCCTGTGTATATAAAATTAAATCATGCAGCCTACTTTTTCACAATCCGAGAGGGTTCCAGATAGCTCGGAAAATAACCCCCTACCCCCGGGCATGGTCCTGTAATAGTCACCCCCTGTAAACTTTGATCCCTGCCGCTCGCTGGTCACGAGACTTTAATCTTCAAAGCTCAAAAGCGGCGTTGATCCGCCGATAATCTACTGATAATCCCCACACACCTGGGACAGGTAAGGCCAAGAAAATAATAGTTGTGTTCAGGTAACAGGTCGATAAAATTAGGGTAGGTAGGTTGATGTCATTTTTTCATCATCTTTTTTAAACTTACATAAATAGACTTGGCCATTCGTGAAAATTCGGAAATCTCACGAGACACCCTCCATAGCAGTTAGGGGCCTTCCATTCAGTATGTACGCACCAAGGGGGGGGGGGGGTGGGGGGGGGTCTGATATTTTTAGGAAATTTGTGTATGTTTCTGTACAAAT
The DNA here is from genome assembly GCA_936440205.1 of Lepidonotus clava. Classification (NCBI taxonomy): domain Eukaryota; kingdom Metazoa; phylum Annelida; class Polychaeta; order Phyllodocida; family Polynoidae; genus Lepidonotus; species Lepidonotus clava. The sequence continues at coordinate 18,304,078 of OW387138.1, forward strand.
CCAATGCGTATCTTAAGCCAAGGGGGGGTGGGGGGTGGGGTCTAAAATTTGAGAAATTTTGCGTATGTACTAAATGGAAGGCCCCTTTACAGAATCTGAAATACATCTATTAATCACTTGTATGCTATTTCCTGTAATTTGAATAATCTGTATTGAATTTTGATACTTTTTAGACAGATTTTCATTAAAAAAAGGTTAAGGTAGGGCCAAAAATTTAGGGCAGGTCGGGCCACCTGAAACAACATTCTATTTGTTGGCCTAACCGGCGGTGGGCGGGGCCTTTGATCTTCTTTGATCCCTTAAAGACCGCCTGTGATCAGGTAATTACAGGTGTGTTGTACAGGTGGGCCTGGAGCCCTCAAGTGGCTCGTTACCCCTACCTGGCCGTATCTTAACTGCCCTGATCCCCCACCGCCGCCAGCCATTAGAGATTGGATCTCTGAGGTTAAGGTATATAGGGAGCTTTTGTTACACCCTGTGACTCTCGTTTTGGTTTGTGATAACATGGATACTGTGGTGTTTGGTGACTTATTGAAAAATAATTTTCAGTGGTATATTTGTTAATGGGATGATATATAAATGCACAGATACACATTATATTAGCAATATAAAGCAATCAATTGTCATAGATAGTGTTACATTAGGTGTGATAAACAAAAGAACACAGATTGTTTTGTACAGTCTTTTCCAGGCATCAATTCCCTGCTTTCTTTGCTAGCTATTACATTCTCAAAGGCACCCCAGTTGAATATAGTTCTACTTTGTACATTAACTAACATTTTATTGCCTTTTTATTTTTTTTAAAGGATATCTTCAGGTCTCCCTGCTCCTCTGCATTAATATTATCCTAATCCAGGTTCCCGGTTGGCTCTGAGTCCATCATGTTGTGTTGAGTTCTGGAGCAGCTCCTCTCCCCTCTCAACCTAATCTAAAATCGTCCACAAGAGTCAAAACTTGGCTAGGACACCTATGAACTGCTCAAGAATCGAGGGACATATAGGAACATTGATCATCTACGCTTCATATTACGAACTCTTCAATTCTGTGTCACTCACCCTGGAGGAAGCTGGAGCCATGAGGAATCCACCATCTTGGATCTGATAACAACAAAGGAACAAGAAGCCCAGGGAAAATAAGCCTTATTACACATTCTACTAAAAGACTCCTTCGTGCAGGGTGTTTCCCTCTCCCTAAATATACTCCTGACACATATGATCTTAGTGAAAATAATGAGCAGGACTCACTTTGTTGACTAAATTCAAGGAGAAAATCATCTTTTTGATCTTGTATGGTGACACCTTAAGGTCTGACTGTAGCTGGTTCCCGGTGTGTCTAGAAATATATGTGTATAAAGAACTTATAGGTCTGGAACCAGCAGATACTGCAGCTGGTTACTGGTAGGAGGCAACAGACAGTACAGAACAGAAGAGGAAGGAAGGGAACCAGCGACGGGTGTTGTCTCAGCAAATCTGTGGCCCTATTAGAGTGATTCCTAGCCAAAATATAAACAGTTTCCCAAAATACTAGTCAATAACATACAATCAAACACTATAAACCCTTAGAATCATCATAGAAACAAGTGCCAGACGTTGTTAGAAAGCCCTGAATCTCCTCTTTCCGAAACTGGCATTGTTACGACGCTACGCACGTAAACAAAGCCGCGACGCCATCTGGAGTGAAACAGGTGAACTGCAATATTCAGAACTATAATAACTGCACACCAGCTTTGAAATTCCTCTGATTTATCACATTATATCCTCAGAAGCGGCCAAAACATTGTGGGACAGAAGTAACAAAAAGCAATATTGAGGTTCACTTGAAGTCTGCTTGCAAACACTGCCAAGTAAAATATATCAATCTGTTCTCGCATATCCTCTTGCCTTTATTTGGAGTAAACTAAATAAGAAAAATAAGACACTGACCTAATCTCCCTATAAGTGAAAGAAAAAAGGAAAAAAAAAAAAAATGGCCGATGAAATAGATGAAATGGAAGGAATTGAGAATCTAGTAGAGAAAAGAACGAGAAGTCCTGAGCCTGGCGAAGACGATGATCAGGGGAGGAAAAAAAAGCAACCGGTTGAGGGGGCTGCCAGTGCCGTGCCTGTTCATCCACAGGTAGACGAAGGAACAAGGCTCATCCTGAAAGAGCTATCCAACGTGAAAATTGATCTGCAGTCAGAAATCAAAGATCTGGGCACTCGCTTAGGGAAGGTTGAGCGTTTGTCAGATAAGGTGGAAGGTTTGGAAGTCAGAGCGGCAGAAGTTGACGAAATACTGGAAAAAATTGAGAATGTCTCCCGAGCTCCCTGCGTACACGATGAAGAACTGAGGAAGAAGATTGACTTTTGGATCAACAGACAGCTCCAGCAGGAGGCTTATTCCCGAAAATTCAACCTCTATGTCACAGGAATGACACCCGCACAGAACCAATCGGAAGATGATCTGAAGCATATCCTAGGCCAATACTTCATGTATAGGCTTGGGATCAGTGACGCAAGGATTGACACCACTCACCGAATGTGGGACGGAAAAAAAGTTATTGTACGCTTCGCAACCTTAGGGGCCAGAAACAAGGTCTGGGCAGCCCGGAAGAAGGACACAAGTCTGCTTTTCCAGGAAGATATCCCGAAAGAACTGAGGGACACGGGGGCTGTTCTACATAGGACCAAGAAGGCGGCTATCGATTCAAAGAAATTCAGACAGGTCAGAATCGGAGGATCTACACTCTACCTGGATGGGGTTCCCTATGGGGTGGAACACTTGGAGGACTTACCGATCCCGCTACGACCATCCTTCCTGGCGACAAACAGGAACAGCAAAGTCCTGGTGTTTTTCTCCAGGTGGTCCCACTTCTCGAACCATCGTCGCAGTCCCTTCACTGTTGGGGGCAAAACTTACACACACCTTGAGCAGTTCCTGGCTGTACAGAGAGCTAGACTCTCTTCCAACAAGAGGCTAGAAGACATGGCTTGGGAGGCGACCGATCCCGCCGAAATGAAGAGAGTGCTGAACATCCTGCAAAAGGACGGCAGGCAGGAGGAGTGGGAGAAGAGGGCGGAGGAAATTGCTAGGCCAGCAATACTGGCAAAATTCCAGCAGGACGAGGCCTTGGCTCAAGCACTCCTAGATACTGGGGATCTATATCTCGGTGAGGCCTCCACATCAAAGTTGTGGGGAATAGGGTTCAAACTCGGTGACAAGGCGGCTCTGAACAGAGCAGCATGGACTGGCGAGAATCTTCTGGGGAGGCTGTTAATGGAAGTTCGAGAAATACTTCGGAAGAAAAAGTGAGCAGACACTGTCTGATGTCTGTCCAAGGTGAACACTACCCGAAAGAATAATCAAATGGCTCACGATGTACATTCTTAAAAGGTCATACTTACGCCGACCAAGACTTGTTACAAAACATTTTCTTACTTAAACAATGACTCACTACAGCACAGTGGTTATGGGATGGGGGGATATACTCATGCATGTTTAGATTTATGTTGTATAACCAACTTAGAAAAGTAGTATGTTTGATGCATACTTATAAAATTGCTGTGGAAGTGGCCTTACTTTTCAACATAACTATTATTACGTAGAAACTTTCCACAAAACATAGTCTGAGGGTGGGGAGGGTGGAGGAGCATCCAGTTTTTGCTTCATCTCTGCTCTTTGTGTTAGTGTATTACGTGGGCAGCCGGAAGCCATGTCTTTTTTCGTGTCTTCATGTTTATATGTACCTCGTTTTAGATGTCTTTGTGTTGAGGGAGATGGCCGTAAACTCAGTTGCTCTGTTGGAGTGCAACTGGAAAGGTGGGGGGAGTCCACGGGCAGAGGGCGGGACCCATGGTACATCATCAGCAATAACATGAACTGATATGAGGAATAACAATTTGAAACTTTGTTCCCTAAATGTGAATGGTCTAGGAGATGGGGTGAAAAGGAGAGCTATTTTCAGAAAGCTGAAAGCGTATGATATTTCATTCATTCAGGAGACACACAGCTGCAGTAAAACTTACAAGTTATGGCTGGCAGAGTGGGGAGGCCAGGCTCTTTTTTCTCATGGTGGAACTAATACTTGTGGGGTTGCAATTCTAATTAAACCAGGCATAAATATTGTATTGAAAGAAACAGATATGGATAGAAATGGGAGATATATACTAGCGAAGGCAGAAATGAGCAATAAGTGCTGGGGTTTATGTAATGTATATGCACCAACATCTACTAATGAATTAGAACAAACGGAATTTCTTGACTCAATCAAGCCAGGTCTAGAAAAGCTCGAGGATATGTCAGTTCTGCTTGGGGGTGATTTTAATGTCTCCCTCCATGCAGAACTGGACAGGAAGAATGTGTCGTCACCTTTAGTGTCAAATAGATATAGACGGAAACTAAATGAATTATTGGATGTAATGGAACTCTGTGACATCTGGCGAATTAGAAACCCACAGGAAAAAAGGTTTACTTTCCATCGGAGGAATCAGGGAAGTAGAATAGACTATTGGTTTATATCTGGGGTCCTGGAAAATAAAGTGACAGAGGTAGACATAAAGGTTGGGTTACATACGGACCACAGTCTGATAACATTGGATATAGATAATGGGGAAGAAAAAAGGGGTCCCGGTTGGTGGAAGTTGAATAATACCTTGCTCAATGACGAAGAATATAGAATGGGCCTTAGAGAAGTCATTAATAAAAGCAAGAAAGAGAACTCTAATCTTAATCCTGCCCTGCTCTGGGACTTCACAAAATTCGAAATTAAAACTTTCACAATTACGTACAGTAAGAATAAAAACCAAGAGATGCGAAAACAACAGCAAAATTTAGAGACACAGGTCCAAAAGCTAACAGAGGAACTAGATGATGGCAAGGATGCATCTGATGAATTACTTTCCTATAAGAGAGAATTAGAAACCTTGGAGAAGCAGAGGGCACAAAGGGTAATCTTTCGATCAAAATGTAATTGGGCAGCTTATGGTGATAGGCCAACAAAATATTTTTTAAATTTGGAGAAAAAGAATTATACTGATAAACTCATATCTCAGATACGAAGTAGTGAAGGGGTAGTAAAAGTAGGGTCAAAAGAAGTCCTAGATGAAATTACAAAATTCTACAAGAAACTCTATGGAGAAGATATTAACACCAGCCTGCAGGCAGAGATGGGTCAACTTGTCCAAGGGGCAGTGCCTCAGATATCTACCTCACAAAACGAGTTTCTAGAGGCAAAATTGACAAAGGCAGACCTCAAATCAGCTCTGAAAGAATTAAAAAATGGAAAGTGCCCTGGTAGCGATGGACTTCCCACTGAATTTTATGCCTGCTTCTGGGAGGATATAGAAAGTTTACTTTTCAATAGCATAGAATATGCCTTTGAAGTAGGAGAGCTAAGTATGGAACAAAAAAGAGGCATTATAACCCTTCTACCTAAAAAAGATTTGGACCGATTGAGCATAAGGAACTGGAGACCCATCACTCTATTAAATACAGATTATAAAATCCTGACGAAAGCTCTAGCTTTGAAATTACAAAAAGCTCTGCCTGCTCTGATTTACCATGACCAAACGGGCTTCATGAAAAAAAGATATATTGGTACTAACATCCGATTAGTTGAGGATGTAATTGATTTCTCAAGTTTGACATCCACTCCCAGTTGGCTACTGGCTATAGATTTTGAAAAGGCCTTTGATTCAGTCGGCTGGAAAAGTATTAATGAGGCAATGGAACTCTTTGGTTTTGGTGAAAAATTTATTAGTTGGATAAACATAATCTATCATAATGTGGCAACATGTGTTGCAAATAATGGATATCACTCCAATTGGTTTCAACCATCCAGGGGTACAAGGCAGGGCTGTTGCCTGTCTCCATACCTCTTTCTGCTGGTGATTGAAATACTGGCAATAGCTGTTCGGGAACAAAAAGACATAAAAGGAATCCCAATAGGGGGAAAGGAAATAAAGATCTCTCTCTACGCTGATGATGTGACCTGCTTTCTGGGGGACTGGGACTCTCTCCACCGATTAGACGATATTCTAGAACGATTTAGGCGATATGCTGGCTTGAAGGCCAGTAGAGAAAAATCTAAAATCATGCAACTAGGTCCAAACCATGTAAGAAGGGCAGGGGAAGAACCATACCAAGTGGTTGACTCATTGAATATATTAGGAATTAAGGTTGGGAAAAACAAAAATGATATGTTGAATTATAAGTGGAATTACAAGAAGCGGTTGGATAAATGTAGAGCTGTTTGTGAATCCTGGAGGAACAGAAATTTGTCATTAAAAGGAAAAGTTACAGTCATAAATACTTTGGTAACATCAATTATGCTGTTTCCAGTATCGGTTATAAGGTGTCCAGCACTTGCTATGTTCGAATTTAAGGAAATTATAACAAGATTTTTGTGGTCTAGTCCTGTGAGTAGAGTTGCATATGAAACTGTTTGTTCACCAATAAGCCACGGAGGTCTTGGCCTCCTGGATCTTGCTACCTTAAAAGAGTCTGCGCATGTCAAATGGGTTGGGAGGCTCTGTCAGGAGGACTTCAAAAACTGGACACTTTTCCCAAGGTACTTTTTTAACATACGAGGCTCCGCCTATGTGTCTTTTCTTGAGAAAGAAAAGAAAACTGACTCTTCATTGCAGTGCACCTTTTATAATGACATACGCAGAACATGGGAAAAAAATTATCTAGTAAAGCCAACTACAGAAACACAAATGCAGAATGAATCCATATGGAACAACATGTTCATAAAGTCAGGGGGACAGCAACTGTGTTGGAACAAGTGGCGGGATGCAGGAATTATTAAAATCAAAGATCTAATAACAGTCAATGATACGTTCATGACAGTAGAGGAAGTAAGAGATGTATACGGTATTAATTGTAACTTTTTGAACCTCCTCCAAATACGTAGTGCTATTCCATGGTTGAGAAATATGTCACTACAAAAATTGAAGATGATCCCATAAGCCTCTATATAGGGGAGGGAGTAAACAGTTCTATAGATGTTATTCATCAAACTAGCAAAAGCATTTATAAAGCTATCAGACATGTCAAAAACAGATTGCCCACAGCAGTTAGGAGATGGGAAATGAGGTACGAAGATCTGCATGAAATTCCATCATTCTGGGAAAGTATCTTTGTCACCCCTTTTATGGCTTCGAGAGAGACCAAACTTCAATCATTACAGTATAAAATATTCCACAACATTGTCCCTACCAGAAAGTACTTATTCAACAGAAAGGGTGTGAGTTCACCTGCTTGCTTGTACTGCGGTGAGGTAGACGATATCCGTCACTTTTTTCTATTTTGCAATGATGTACAGGAATTTTTAATGAGTGTGACAACTTTAGTAAGAAACAATCTAGAATTACCGTTGCATGAGGTAGAAGAAAGAGAATTTCTTTTAGGAATAATTGGCCGAAATACCATGTCCAGGATGCTTAATGCCTTAATTATGCATGTAAAATTTTATGTTTATAGACAACGCCTATTTCACGCGAACAAGTTGGACTCCTTAGGGTGGTTCTATGAATTCAAAATGTATCTTTTGAAGGAGAAGCAGATATGTTATGCAGAAATGAAACCTAAAAAGTTCAAGATATGGGAAAAAATTCTCCAGAATATGTAAATAATGCTGGGTGTTGCGGCCCTCTCTCCTTGTAATGTCCATTGCTGTCCTTGTCCTGTCTTTAGGTAGTCTCATATAGAAAAGGGGTGAGAACAATACCATGTGAAGTCCTTTTAGGACATAGTTACCTCATATGTTAACCATATATCAGCAGCTAGGTACGTATAAAAAACTTAAAGGTTCGACTAACAGCATCAGTGAAAATCCTATGGTGAAATAGTAGAGGTTCAATACTCAATGTACCCACCAAAAATAGTGGCCTAAGGATGTCAACAACTGTAGTCTACAATTTTTAAGAAATAAAGTGCTACCAAAAAAAAAAAAAAAATATTATCCTAATCCAGGAACAAGTAAGGGAGGATGTTTATAGTAAACAAATTAACCCTTAATACTACATGTTGGGTGTCTGAACATTATTTCAATGCTTTTTTTTGACCTCAGTCACATAGTGTGATCAGAGTACACCGCCTGTTTCCTTAACACCATGCAGGAGGTGATCTGCAGGTGAAAATAAAGGCAACAGAAAGGGTATAACACTTGCTGGTCTGTGGGGGATGGTCTTTCCTTGATCCAGCAACATGTTAATCCCTGATGATAATCTCAAGTGTTTTGGAGCGGAAGGCAGTGAAGGGAAAGATCTAACGATAACCTCCACTGACGTTGATCGTTGGATGGATCACAAAATTATCATGAATAACAACATTGTTAACGTTTATGAATGAAAATTATGAATATGTATACATGTACATAGATATGAAGAATAGTTTCATGTAATGCATGTTAGACCCTGATAGGTAGTGACATTTTAATGCCTGTTACATATTTCCTTCTACATGTATTTGCAAACATAGATCTGTCCAATGAACATATTTCAGCATCTTAATGGTAATAGTGCAGCAACGTTTCGTGTCTATTCTTATTATTGCATCATGATAACACAGAAACATGCTTTTTGGGGCCCTCGATAACATCACTGTGATAAGAAACTGCAACGTCACGCTTCGATGTCATTGTCATGCGATTATTCAATATACAACGATATTTTAAATGAACCTGTGATATTCTGTTTAGGGTTGGCTTCATCCTAAAATTATTCAAATGAAATTGTAACATAATGTTTATGGTTAGGTATAGGACTCACATAAACAGAAAGTTACTACGCTATTCATTGACATCACTTAATCAGAATATCAGTATGATGTTTTTTTTTGTGCATAAACATTTATTCAGTAATAAACATCAGAGTTACCTCTGTTTTTCAGTTCATTACAAACATGAAAAATGAAAAAATGTGACCTATATAGAGAACAATAAATAATACTAGTGGTCAATAAATTTTACACAAAATATCAAATACAGTCACATGTCTAACCAATCAAAATGGCTTTGAAGATAAGCACTCAAATCTCTCAACAATTACAATTACATGTCCAACAAATCAATATAATCCCTATTCATAGACTTTATACATTTCATAAAGACAGTCACACTTTCCGAATTTTGCAGATCGGCACTCAAATTATTCCAATATTTGAGGCCACAGAAGAATGGATTTTTCCTGAAAGACCAATGAATGTAGTATCTATTGTTGGTTTTTAACCTGGTGTTTTCAATACACCCTTCTGAAAATTGTTAGATCTCAACCTCATCCGCTACCAGAACCAATATAGTACTTGACATTTTAGTAAGTAAATGGTATAACCGCAAAATACCATTGGTACCTTCGGCTTGGCTGAGAAATGTTGTATACAGCAAAAACAATGTCCATGTCTCTTTTTAGGTGTGATTAAATACTCTTATAAATCCATCACCTTCCCCTTCTCATGCGTATCACATCCAGTGGACCTATAATCCATAAGTACCCCCAAATGTACTCCAGCGTTCCCCCTCCAGTGTCCACTTACGTCAAATACTCGTTGAGGGATTATCATAAAATTTACAGGTAATCCGCCTGACACCTGAGACCCTGGAGGGGTCATGGAGGGGGGATGGCCTACCTGGGCCAGGTAAGGCCCACTCCACCTGTGTGCATACAGATGCTCTACATGCTCTTACCTGTACTTACCTGTGGGATTGTTTTGCCTAAGTATAGAGCTGTTGCTTGTGTTATAATGTCAAGTAAGATTGTAAAATTGTTTATAACCCTGTGTACTTATGACCAAATGTTGAGATGTCATGAAAAACACTGTAAAGTGATGATGTTGAACTTCAATAAAAAAAAGTTTTTGTATAATACTTGTTTCTCTTCCAGTAGATAGGAGGGTAATTAAAATATCGAGATGTTAAATACTCAAATTATGCTGAAAACCACTACAATGTATTGATAAAGCATATCTCATAAAATGGATAATAAGTTAGGTAAATGACCCAAATCTAATAACTAAAAAGAAACAGCATCATATATGTCATTTATCTGTTATACTTGCATCTTGCACTAAGAAGTGTTTATAACAACGGTTTCTGCCATAAAAACGCCATTTTGTCTTGTAATGGAATTCTGTAAATCTGATTCAATGTTATCACCAATGTTGGTATGAATCAATATTCCCTGGAATGTTTCACTATTAATGATTTTTAACAAAAGAAAGTGTAGGGCATTTCTTAGTAATATCGTTTGCAAGCGCTATATCTATCATCTATATAACATCATTGGATTCAAGATATAGATAGCCTATATCAATTATCTACAACAGGGACGCAAAAACGTAAAGAAAAAGGACTTGGTAAAAGATGTCCCTTGTAAGATGAATGCATGTCTGCCCTTGGATAAGTGGGTTTACGGTGACATATCAAATGGACAAATACAGTAATCCATGTCTCCGACCTCCCATTCAACGTACAGGAAATGGTGGCAAAGGATGCGTGCGCAACACACACCGGATGTAGAGGGTTTTAGGAAAAACGTCAGATTTGGCTCTGTGTGGTCCACCAAAAGTTAATGGATTTTTGACAAAAAAAGTTTATGCTGGTAAATTAAAACAACAAAGGAACTGAACGACAGAGAGAGAGCCTATAAACTGTAGAAATCCTAATTTTATGTGAAAAGCAATTAGAACTATTGTAAGCTCTATCTCTTTTACGTTATAATTCGCTGAGTTTAAATCTCATCTTTGACTGAATAAAAACCTCTTGTTAACTTATCTGTAGTTATTATCTGGAATTATTAATACCTATTAGTAAAGTGAAGACATTCGTGTCTACTAATAAGCAATTGTACATAATTCAATACTTTTTATGACATTTTCTGGGTACTTATGTGTGTGAAACACTCCGACTACTATCCGTATAATATTCATCAATACAATGTAAAACTGTTTGAAATTCCTCCCTTGTTTCTCTAACACGACACTTCAAGTGTAACGTTACAGCAGACACCATACTTGGACATACTCAACCAGCACATAACATAATCCTTTTCTTCCCACCATTTCCCACTATACCCCACCATACCCCACCCATGGGGAGGTGGGGGGAGGAGGTTTGGTGGTGGTGGGGGGGGGGGGCACTAACCAGTTAAAAGTTCCTCCCAATACCTCCTCTGCTTGTTTTTTACCATGACTGATCGCTCCTGAATTTCAGCTGACCTGTTCCTATCACTAGAAATTGGTGTAATGAGATAATAACAACGGCAAATAATGAATTACTCCCATGATAATTATACTATTCTATTGAAAAAGTAAACCGCCACCCTCTCCCATCTTTATTTTACCCCAAAAGGAGCTCACTGTCCCTCAACAAGTTCGTTTCACATTGTGCATGTCTAAGTTGTTTTAGATGTGTTGGAATTATTAGTTCGCCAACTCGTCAAAAATGTTTCAAGGCAAAAAGAAATTTTGATATGATGTTGGGCTGACAGGCTTCAGCACTGGCTCCTATGAGAAAACAACTATATTTTGCTGCATTCCACACTTTAAGAGTAATTTGTCAAACACATTTTTAAGGTTTCTTTGTTTTAGACTAATCTCTATGGAGGAATAAACAAGAATAAAAATTGTAATACTATTTCATGGTAAACTTTAACAATGATGTAAACTTAGATTGTGGCAATGACTGCATAATTGTTTGACAAGCGTACCTTATACAGAGAGTCAAAAGCAATGTTGTGCCAAAATATGACAAAATTTTGCAAACTCAAATAACTATGAAAATGCATTCTAAGAGCTTAACTTTAGCCATTGATACAGTATAAATCATGATAACTAACTACACCTTTACTCTAATTCCATAAAACTCATGTCATTTATGCTTGAAGACAGGAATGTTTGTAAACAAACCAATTTCGGTGGGTCACCAAAATTGACCAGGGACTAGTTTTTCTGTAATTTACGTCTGCTTTGACATTCTATATTTTACCACAGGCCTAGGTTATGGCAATAAAATTTATTTCATTATTTAACATAATTTTCAAAATTTTGGCCCTACATTGCTTTTGGCTCCCTTTAACACTAAAGTATCCCCATCTCCATTCCCTCAGAGGCCCCACCATTCTCCTCTCCCAGACAAACAGGACCAGCCTCCCAGAACATGGGAAAGGCAAACTAAGGACGACTTACAACAACAGTGAGCCCAGGGCGTGCTCCCTGGGCCAGCTCCCTGTATTACATTCCCCTATTGACACTCTACCCCCACCTTTACAATGCTGAGAGTGGCAGCATGCGAAAGTGTGCTCAAGTGTGCTATGCCACTTATGTAGAGTGGACATGGAGAGGGTGGGCATTTTCATAGAGGATAAGTTAGCTTTATTGCAAAATAGAAATCTCCATACTTATACATAGTCACTGTATGACAGCTCAATTTTTGAATGAAAAATATTATGCCCTTTATATTAGTTAACAGACTAGCTCCAGACATTATGGCTTTTTGGGGCTAAAAGGGTATGAAGTGATTTTAAGCAAAACACAAACTATTTCTGAATAACCACTCCAGGTAATGCTCAGCTGAACCCTTTTCAAAAGTTTAATTTGGTCTGTCACACAACCTGATAACCTGATGTAATTTTGTTCAAGCTTTTTATTGAGGTTTAGCGAGATGACCTTGCATTCAGCTTGTAAATAGGTAGCAGTAATAATGACGATTTATGAATGTGAATGCAGTTGCAATTGAAGATGTTCAATGAAAGGAGTTGCACCACCTGAAGTTAGATAATAGCGTTATTTTCTAGATTTAACATACCCACTCAAAGATAGATTCAAGGGCTAGGGACTCGAAATATTTAGAAGTAATATGTATTGCTTTTAATGCTCTTCTCGACTCATCCCCCCCCCCCCACCCACATTGTCCCCCCCCCCCTTCTGATACCATGCAGTGGTTCAAGAACTTTGAATCAACTTAATGCCCATTTAAGCTACCTAACACCTTAACCCGTATTCTATTGACTTAGTGGCACCCATAACGGTGGAAATCTAGCTCACAGGTGTTGGATTGCATGAACTTACCTGTTAAAGGACTCCAGTGCAAAACCAGCTTAAGAGGGTTGCAGGATTATGCATTGCTTTGGTGGAAAGAGCCTATTTACACTTGTCAAACAGTGGCGGACGATGGTCGTTGGGCAGAAGAGTGGACATTTATTTTAACAAGGAACAATGGACATCGGCACCAGAGCTAATCTAGACTGGATAATCCTGAATAACTTCTGGTACAGGAAACGGTCATTAGATAAACCTACTCTCAGAGTAGATGGAGACACTTTGTCAGTAAATGGCTAGCACAAGCAAACATATGAAATAATAGTACTTCTTTGGTTTCTTCCTGGAAGTTGTCTTTTCTGCTTTGCTAATATAAAATTTCTGTCAATAAATGCGCTATTCTATTGTTTTGATTTGGTATACAATGTACTTTGTATTTCGAGAGATTTAGATTTCAGACTTTATATAATTATAACCTAACCTTACTTATCTGAGCGACCTAACAATATTACTTATCTGAGCAACCCACGTGGTGGAATATTCATATTTAAGAGATCCGAAAATTTGTTATGTCTGATTTGAACAACCTCTTTAGTAGGCTTTAGTAGGCCCATTTTAGTAGTTGTTTCCCAGGCAAAGGGTGGGATTAGTTGATAGATGGTTTCTACCAATTCCCAATTTATACTTGAAAGTAATGGTCTGTCAAAAATCACCCTCTCCCTATACCCACGACCCTGAACAAATGCATGTACATGCATGCACCAAGCTTGTAAATGATTCACTTAATATGCGCTGCCATCAAAGAGCAACACCTTCTCCCTCTTCACAAAACACGAACCCATCCCACGGGAACTTCAAAAACATCAAAGAAAACTCGTCTAAGTGACGCAAACGAAAAACATGGGTGTGTCCTCCTGCTGGAACAAGCGTAAGTTAACATTTCTGGGCGAATTCCTCCGCCGGAAACCAGCGCCAAGCGAAACTGACAAGAGCAGACGACATTTAGAGACGATCCAGATGTGTCTCGGACACGACGAGACGCGCCGAGAGTTGGCGAGAGGCGGCAAAAACCGCCCTGACTTCCTGTATTTGCGTTCAAACAATGAATCTCGTTTGGGTTGCCCTCGGCGCCGGTGTATTAGAGGATCGCCTGTGGCTGATGTCTCGGGCCGGAGATTTCAATAATACAGACATGCGCAGAGCTCGTCTGTAGTTATTATGGGATTGTATCTGGCCGCTGTGTTGATTAAACATGGCGATTGTGGAGCCGTTTTGGAATTCGCCGCTGTACCCAGTCACCTTGTGTCGTGGGATTGTTGAGTTCTGCTTTTACCACCGGAGGAAAACAACCAATGAATACAGGCAAAAACTGAAAAAGAATACAATTTTCTTTTGGTAAAATGTGCTTGCTCATGAAAAATAGCAAATTCTTCCCTTTCTTCACTTTCTTCATCAATCCATAAGTGACGACCATCTCATTTTCTTTCTCTTGAAAATATATCTTTAAACATTGCATCACATCAAAAAGTGACATAAGTAACTCATAAATTACAGCTAAATACATGTAATACAAACATAGGAAAAAGAGATGTGCAATGAGAGTAACACAATCCTAACATTACCAGTTCCCTCTCTTACAGTGAACTTTATAAATAATTACATTCTACTTTGCTCTTTTTCTTTTAATGAGCAAAGCTTAATTTACGTCTAAACTTTACTTTTTAGATCTGCTTCCATTTTTGTCCTTTTGTATAGGCCTACTTAAATTCTCCTGCATACTATCAACATATCTCACTTCTTCTTCAGAAGTCATGTATAAATTTAGCTCATACTACACCTTCCTAGGCTACACAAACGTACATACCTGTGCCCTGACCTGTACATACCCCCCCCCCCCCCCACATCCCCCCCACCCCCACCCCCTCCAGAGACATACCCAAGCACCACCGGACCCATTCACACAAACCTCGTCTACACACCCGTCCACTCCACGTACTACTCCCGTAAAACCCTGATAAACGACCCCCTCCCCAACATCCATCTTACTTCCCTCTGACCGTTTCCCGCCACTGAAAACCTAACCTTTGACCCCAAACCCCTAATTACCCATACCCACAAGTCCCATGTACACTGAACACCCCAAGTGTCACTTCTCCAAGCGGATACTTGCTCCCCTGCCACTTAGTCCTATAGAGTGAGTTGCTCAGAGCTGCTCAGTGCTTGGAGAGTGTAGGTGAGCAGCTCTTTGGGCTCTGACAAGGGCTGGCTGATAACCTCAGACAGAGATGAGTCGCTCGTGAGCTGCTCAGGACCGTGAGAACGGACCTGACCACAGTCATAAGGCTGAGACTCAGGCCCAAGGTCAATGCATTAGTGTGGGATGGAACCAACTCTCCAAAATTTTGTAACCAATGAAATTTTACTGTAGGTCTATGCCTGTCATCTTTCTTTGTCGTTTATATAGGTTTCATAAAATAGTGCCCAAAGCAAAATGCTAAAGAAGTAGATAATCTCTCAGCTTAAAATGTAATATTCAGTTTCAGTATTCATCAGGGCCTTGTCCAATCAGCTACTTTTATCCGAAATATTTTCGGTTTTGTGGAATTCTTAGTAAAACAGTTTACTTTCATGTATAGTATGTAACACACTTGTCAAAATACTGGAAACCATGTATCCCTTTGTTCATATATAGTTTGTACCCCAAACCTAGTTATTTGAGCTCTTTAGCATTCTATTCATGGCTAAGCGTCAGTCCCCCCCCCCCCCCCCCCCACCAACTTATTCCCCATCTTATGTTAAAGTCATACAATCCTTTACAGTAATACATTGTACAACAAGGAAACATATGCAGAACAAGTAACATTGATTATGAGTATATTGCATAATATAATATCTTTCACAATTTTCCCAACTCTTTTCCAGTCGGAACTTTTGCAAAGAGGCCTCTCTGCATGGGAGTGCCCCAATGCACCCCTCCCAAGGTCAAGGTCGGCTGGAGGGGGTCCTGACCTCAGGGGTCAAGGAGGGGTGGGGAGTGGTTACGTGGAGCACGTGTAAGGGCAGGGGAGGGGGCAGGGTGATGAGAGCTAGATGAGCAGGTTAACAGTGTATGAGTTGTACAGGTGAAGCCTGGGTTAACTGCTCATGGGTTGTAGGAACCAACGTTGCTGCTACTAGTAAATGGACTGTAGTACGTGTGTGTTTTGACTCATAGTCCAGGAGCCAAACCTGAAAATCTTGATTTACCCTCCGCGGTGAGCCCCCTGGATTTTCTTGATTTTTTTCAACTTATAGCATCCTAGGGACCATGAATCAAGACGGTTCCGAAGAATTTAGGTATGCGAACACTCTGTAATTACGCGATTTGTGGTTAATTAGCAAAAATTGAAAAACGCGTTATTTATTAATTTCTCTGGAACTATGTAAGATATGATAACATGCTATATGTCATCTGAAAGGTAATTTTTTTCCTGATTTTTTTGGTATATTGTTTGCTATTGTCATTAATCATGGCAATGAGTAATTAAAGAAAAACTGTTGTTTTAGTCAAAATCATTAGAACTTAAGGATCCAAGGTTAAAATTTGGAATTGATAAACCAAGTTCTAGGTATACTTAGAGGAGATCTTTGGGCAGTTTTTAAAAAAAGTTACATCTGATTTCATTAGAAATATAATGTAGAAATCATTTTTTGCTGATTAAATTCTAACCGACTACTGGTTCATTTTGCACTTATATTCTAAAAGGAGAGATGATATCATGAAAACAACACATTATATCCTAAAGTGAGGTGGAAATGATAATCATTATCTCCTTAAGCTGGTATTTCAGTGCTTTCTGAGCCATTTGGGCACATGCATGTAATATAGTGGCTGTTTGGAGAGCAATTTGGCTGACAGTGAGAGATGTGTCACAATAAAACTATGGTTTGAGTAAGATTTCTTTCCTCAGTAAAATACCATGATTATGTCTCAGCTTTATTACAAACCATCTTATTAGGGGCCTTGCATTAAGTATGTATGCATGAAGGGGGGGAAGGAGGTATGAAACTTTTGAAAATGTGCATACTTTATAGTACAAATCTAATGCATACTTTTTCCCAAAGGGGTGGGGGTCTGAGATTTTTGAAAATGTGTGTACTTACTAAATAGAAGGCCCCATATAGTTCTCTCTATTTCATGCTGACAAAAAGAAAAGAATAGCCCATAGTAGACTCACCCATTACCTGACCATGCCATGTTTCTCAGGGTATATATATGGGGAGCCTCCAAGTATTACTTTAAAGAAGAGATGAGTCCCAAAAGAGACTGTGGTCATATATCAAGGGTTCTGAATTTTAAAAAAACAGTCCTTGTATCAATGTGCCAATTGCAAAAAGACCAGGAATGCTATTTGTTAAACTTGATAGGTGTGCTACTTCTTTCAAATTGTTGGTTTTAACAAATTACTAGATTGTTCTTTAAACTCTAGGATTCTAGACCCATGTGCTTATATAAATGAGTAGCTTGGCTTGACCCTACACAAAATGGATATCTTATATTTTATGGGTTACTGGTATTAGTAATTTTATATCAAATTATGACCAGCCTATGATCATGCTTCACTCAGATGCTCAATCTCTGTTCGATTTATTTTATATTTCTCTGTCATGAATTATAGTTGATACGTGATAAACTCACTGGGTCTACTGGATAAGACACTTATCTTAGTGTCGAATATACAATATATATATCGATTTACTGATATTGTGTAAATTATATATCTATCTACCTCCTTTATACCTACATGGAAGATCATCCTTGTATTGATGAATGTGGTTAATAAAAAAAAAAAAAAAAAAAAAAAAAGATTCATCCTACCAATTAATAGGATTCTGCCATATATCTAATTTTATCAGGAGGTATACCAGGGGGACTGAGACCTCTGTGTGTGTATATACATATCAATATCATTGGCAAGTCCTCAAACAAATATCAAGCCCTGAAACAATACAGAAGTACCTGATATAGCTTTCTATTTCAAAATTACAAGTTCTTGGTATGGCCATTACTGGTTTCCCAATATTATCTAGTAGCATTACTACATTGAGCAGCATGTGCACAGCACCCTTGATATGACACCATAACCATGGCACTATGGTATTAGGAGATTATACAAAAGCAACAAATTGCTGTGATTCTGGTTGTTGCCTCAAACTTTCAGTTATTTAAGCCCCAGAAACAACATTATTCCCTTATCAAAATATAACCATTTTCATTTCTAAACTGCTATGAACAAGGATCCAATTTCCTTAACCTACAGCAAGACACAGTTTATAGGTACTAAGGGAAAGGTCAATCATGGTAAATACAAAAGGGTATAAAGCTAACTGAGCACTGAACCCATACAGCCTGGATCCGCTCTCAAGTAGAAGCAAAAGGATGACAAAGTTTAATTAGGTAGATTCGTGGGAGGATGTAAACAAAAGTATAGCAGGTGGTCAGCAATCCCACAATTTACAGCACACTATATAGGTCTGTAGTGTGTTGTACCATGGGGGCTCCCCTTAACCCTCAGTGCAGGTCACTCTGGGGAAAGGCTATACCTCTCCACCACTGATAGGTTTCTAAAGATCCACTACCTTCATTTCACTGCTGTAAGGCAGCATTGTCTAAACAGTTAAAGTTATCATTTTACTATACCAGTTGCAGTGATGAATCCCATGCTCCTTTTGGAAATATGTGATAAAATGGAATAATAAGACGGTAAAAAGTAGGCAAAATTTAAGCCTGCCCCACCCTCTGAGGGATCCTTTATTAGGTTGTGCACACAGTGTCTTATCAATGGGTTAACTCACACAACAGGGAGATAAGAACCCTAGTCTGCCATCTTTATCATTCCTCTGTCTTTCCAGGCCTTATCTGTTCCCAGGTATGAGGTAAACATTGGACACTGGGGCCAGCAATTGGGGGATTTAGAAGTATTATGGCCTACAACTCCCACCCTCCCTATAGGAATAGGGTTTAAGGATGAGTGGGTACAGGGATATGTAAATAAAAGTTTGCAGTACATTGTTATGTCAATTTGTGAATCTTTGGCAATATAAGGAGCCATCCATACCCTTTTGAGTAAATAAATCAATGACTATCCTAATTTGATCAGGCAACAAAAATGAGCTTGGCTGCAAATTACATGGACAAATATTTCTTGCTAGTGTAAACTTATTTTACAGCTCCAATGTTGTCTACAGTGGACCAAATAGCTCAGAAAGCACTGAAATACCAGCTTAGTGAGACAATGATTATTCTTTTCCCATCTCTTTAGGATATATTGTATTGTTTTCATGATATCATCTCTCCTTTTAGAATATAAGTGCAAAATGAACCAGTAGTCGGTTAGAATTTAATCAGCAAAAAATGATTTCTATATTATATTTCTAATGAAATCAGATGCAACTTTTTTTAAAAACTGCCCAAAGATCCCCTCTAAGTATACCTAAGACTTTGTTTATCAATTCTAAATTTTAACCTTGGATCCTTAAGTTCTAATGATTTTGAGTAAAACAACAGTTTTTCTTTAATTACTCATTGCCATGATTAATGACAATAGCAAACAATATACCAAAAAATCAGAAAAAAAATTACCTTTCAGATGACATATAGCATGTTATCATATCTTACATAGTTCCAGAGAAATTAATAAATAACGCGTTTTTCAATTTTTGCTAATTAACCACAAATCACGTAATTACAGAGTGTTCGCATACCTAAATTCTTCGGAACCGTCTTGATTCATGGTCCCTAGGATGCTATAAGTTGAAAAAAATCAAGAAAATCCAGGGGGCTCACCGCGGAGGGTAAATCCTTATTTTGACAGATTTCAGGATTTGGCTCCTGGACTATCAATAGAAATTTAAAGTGGGAACATCATGATTCCTATGTATATGACTTTCTTTTTAAAGGGAGTTTATTAGAAGCCGTTCTAATATTGAACTGATTTATACCTGCTTTGTTGATGTTTAAGGGGAATTTTAAAAGAGGAAGCGCGTGCCTACATATATGAGTTTTTATTGAATGCTATATGTTCACTTTCCAATTAAAGGGCTGGGCGCGCCACTGGTATACACGTGCACCATAATTATAATTATGTATGTATGTATGTATTATATATGTATATTGGATCATATTGGTACCGATTCCGAGTATATGGATAGAAAAGGAATCTTATTGTTTCTTACAGAAACTAGAAGGAAAATGTGTCGTATAAACATACTTTTAGAAATATATTTGAAACAAATATTTATATCTTCATTTATTTTGTTATAATTCTTCTATTGGGCCCCCAAATAAAATGAAGAATGAGCAGATAACGTATTATCATTATGCAGTAGGGGCCATGGCATGGTTTTTTTTAGCAAAGAGCTCTCACTTCTGTCCAGCTGGGAAAAGGTGCTCCTCTAATGATAACCCAGCTGAACATAATCAGCAGATAGCCACAAAAGCCCCATTAGTAGGAGGTTCGGCTTTCAACTAATGGACTTAAGTCAGACCTTCAATTTTGAGCAGACTTTGATCTTTGTAATAACTTTGTACCATATACTAGTGGTAGTAGATGTATGTACATGTGTATCGGAGGATTTAGGAGGAACTTTTCCATGTGGATCCCTTATTTTATGACTTTTATGACGTTTACTTCTAGTTTTAAAGTTAATACATTGCTTCCCCCCTTTCCTGCATATTGGGTTTTCAATTTAAAACCCACCTACACATTTCTGACATTGTTTTGCAATCATATTTTGAAAGTTATGAAGGAGTTGTGCTTTTATTGATACAATTATATAACTAAATTTTAAAGCTATTGATTGCTCTCTCCGGTAAAAACTTTTATTCTTTTGGTCAAAGTGTTTAAATGTATCTATTACTGAAAAACAATACACATGTGTTAAAAAAAAATAAATGTTCTTAATTTTCATGATCAGTTGGAGGCATTTCCCATTTCCCATTTTTCTAATTGGTATCCTTGTCCTGCTTTATGGGCCTTATTTGCGAGGATGGGACCCGGGGGATGGGAGTACTGTTGAGTCACCGTTTGCTGAGTTGACATAAAATGTTTCTCCCTTATTCCTTATAGCACTTTGCATTTCACAGGTTTTACCATTATTGTATCTCGAACGCCTGCCTCCTAGGTAACATGTATTAATTTTGATATTAATAGTACTTTTAAATTTCACTTCTCCAACTAAACTACATGTATGCGTTATCCAATGAAGTGAAATCCCGGGAGTGAAATGTTCTGCAACCATTTCGATTTAGCAATCAACGACCCATAAAACATACATTACAAATAGTTTGGTGATTAGTTCTCATAATTCTAGAGTAAATAACTCTGTACACTTAATTCTGTTAAAGCTAATCATTTTATGACTGGTAATTTATAGCGTCACAAAGTAAAACCCATAGCGCACGCACTTACACTATCTGGTCTATCTGACACACCCTTTACTAAACTCCCACAAGTGACAGATCACCAGTGACTCTCATTGTTCCCGACACAAATGTTATTCTCATAAAATTACAGGATGACGTAATACAACACCCGGTTGAAAGCAACGGTGAAAACGGTTCAGATACCCCCGGTAAACGTTGTGACAGTGGGGCTGTCTTAGCCACTCTCTGAGTGAGTCTCAGTACCAGTGATGGAGCCTATGGTAGTCTCTTATGATAAAAGGGGGTGAAAAGGCAGCCTAAACCCAGCGATGGGGAAATAATCCCTGTCAAATAGGCAGATTAGTCTGTTACATGGCACGGGCAAACAGAGTCAAACGCGGTCAGCAAATCAAAAGGTAGTTGATATGGGCAACCAGGTGCGGCGGTGGGGCGGGCGGGGGGACGGGGGGGGGGACGTGGGGGACGGGGGGGACGGGGGGGAAGGGGGTGGAGGATGGGTGGGTGGTAGGGGAAGCAGAGGCGGATACAGCTAGGATTTTGGAAGGGGGCCTTCCATTTAGTGCATACACACATTTTCAAAAATCTTAGACCCCCCCATCCCCCCCTTGGCAAAAATACGCATTGGCTATGTACTAAAATGTACGCAAATTTTCAAAAGTCCCGGACCCCCCCCCCCCGCCTGCCTACGTAATTAATGGAAGGCCCCAAGGGGGGATGGGGATGTCGGCATATAGGCTAAGTAATAAAACGTTGCGCATTCGCATGTATACCCGTGGCGTTTTTTTCATGATAATGACTTGTTTTACAGTTTAATTCCTTGCCAGAATGGGGCGGGGATCAGGACCCCCTGGAATCCCCCCCCCCCCCCCCCTCGATCTCTGGATTCGCCCCTCGGAAGGGGAGAGTAGAAAATGGAGAGAGAAAGGGGAGGAAGGGGAGGAAGGGGAGGAAGGGGAGGAAGGGGAGGAGGTGGCGGGATTTG
Source organism: Lepidonotus clava (assembly GCA_936440205.1). Classification (NCBI taxonomy): domain Eukaryota; kingdom Metazoa; phylum Annelida; class Polychaeta; order Phyllodocida; family Polynoidae; genus Lepidonotus; species Lepidonotus clava. The sequence goes on from OW387138.1 coordinate 18,326,499, forward strand.
TCGGTGACACTGATCCCTGCAGAGATTATGGGATGTCCATATGGCTGCGCGCGCAGATTCCATAAGAAAACATCGTCTGCAGCGCCACCTGTGTCTCAAAATCTCAGGACCCCAGGTGAGCTTCAGAGTTCTAGGGTATTTCGGTGAAAAGTATTTAAATATAAGTTCCAGGTAGACATGAGAAGATAGGACTGTTATTCCTAGAATTTCTAGGGATTTCACTGGGCTTCTCCCCCTTTTAGCGGCCCTTGTTATCTGCCCCCAGAACCCCCTCCTAAAACCCCCCGATCCCCCTAGACCCCCCTCCAGTAGGGGCCGCTCGGCTACCTGTCTGTTCACTCCATCAATAGAAGCAAGACGTGTCTAGGTCCAGGAATAATTTTAAAATTCGAGATTCATGAGTTTTAAAGGTTTTCTTTATGACAATATGACAAGGAACGGATCATAGTAAGGTGGAGTATAGGGGAAAAAAACGAGAAATTGGTGGGCCTCTGGTTCACTAAATCTAGATTAATTGGTAATATTTAGTATTGAAATTTAAAATTTAAAATTATTTACATCTCGTAGCCTCCCAAACACGATTGTCACTTATTTGTTGTTTTTTCTTCAAATACTCAATGTCACAAGCTAAGGTTAACTATAAATATTCAGTTCTGTGTGAATATGTTTTCTTCCTCCGCACAAAGGGATAATCATTTATGTTCCACAGATAGACCTAGCATATATGAGTCCTCATCAAACTATGAATTTTGTTTAAAGAAAAGTTTAATAAAATCTTATCAAATGTGTCACAGAGACCTTCTGCCAGTCTAGCTGTCAGCTCGTGGTATGTAAACTTCCGAGCCGTTCGCGATGGGGTGTCGTAATTGATTTTACGACTACCGTATTCCGGTCGCACGCGGATCGGGTTACCATGGAGACTGGTGGGAACGAGGCTCGGCGGCCACCTGGAGGCGAGTTGGTGAGTTAACCGGCAGCTGGTGGCCCTGGAGTAGGGGAGCTGCTCACTTTTAAAGCTTCAAGTCCTGGAGGAAAACCCAGGAGGAAAAGCCCCATCAAATCCGCCACATCATTTCATTGACGGCCATGTGTGCTTGGATTTGGGTTTATTGTAATTGAACGCTCGGTGATTTTACTGACCAATTTTTATTAAGACGGTTTAGATGTACCTACATTATTATCCCCAGATTTAGAGGGGGGCCAAATTTAAACTTTTTCAATGTAAAATTCTGGGAAAAGGAGGCCCCCCCCCCCACCTTTTTATTAGTGCGCCCCCACCTTTTCAAAATCCTGGATCTGCCACTGATTCCTACTTCTGCACAAACAGGAATAGTGGACATGTAACTTTTAAAAAAGCGTTGTGCAAATATCAAACTGAATAGATAAATACAAACAAATTTTGACTGGAAACATTTTCTTGTGAATGGCAATAATAAAGAGACCATCGTGACTGGTCCTTGTGGTCTCGATGTTGACTCCAAGAAGACTTTACGAGACTTACTTTGCCTACACATTCTTTGTGAGTTCAGACACAAGAATACCTCCTGTTCCCTTTTACAACTGTGTGTATGGGTTCCCCCCGGGGGTTTTCCCCTTAACTGATGACGTAGAATCACGACAGAAAGTTCTAGAGGAGTTTTTTTCAAAAGAGGTAAAGAAAACAGTATTATATCAAAACATAAAGTGAATGTTTATGTCCATAGCCTATATGCCCTACATGGGTCATTACCAAAATATCATAAAGCAACGTCACACAGTTCATACTATGCCGGGATGCTATGTGACACTACCCCACGTAGGCCTACATTAAACACTGATTCACCCTTTCTTTTCTCAGGAATTGTAGGTATATATGACATTATAACCATAACCAAAACCGCTTAATCTCGATCCTATGGGAGCGGGTGATTCCTGATCTGGACTGGGGACCACTCTCATGGGCCAAGGAGAAAACCAGAGGTAAAAAGGGGACTGGTATAACTTGTGCGCCTACTGTGAGGGCGCAGGGCAGGCGTGGTAGTGCCCCCATGTGTTATGTAGGGTCTAGGGGGACGGCTAATTTCCCACCAGGGGAGGGGGCTATATTCGGGTCCGGGGAGGTTGTCTCAGGGTAGTGTCCCCGGTATGGCCATGTGTTATGTGGGCTTTGGGAGGACGGCTAATTTTCCACCAGGAGAGGGGGCTATAGTCAGGTCAGGGGGGAGTTGCATAACATTCCGGTAAAATATTTCGTTATATATTTCCGTAAAAATAGTACAGCAAACGGAAATGCACAAAGTTGCATAACTCGTTATTTGTAAATCATTTCCGTTAAACCATATATTCTGTACTTTCCTATAGTCATAACGGATTTGGCTAACGGAAAATCCGCTAAAGGTCACACGTAACGGAAATATTTCAACGGATTTTACAACACTAAGGCCTCTGCTATTTCTTTTGCAACAGTTATTTTTCGTTATGGGTCCGCTAAATATTACGGGATGTTATGCAACCCCCTCCTGGGGAGGTTGGCTTAGGGTAGTGTCCCCATGTGTTATGTGGGCTCTGGGGGTATGGCTAATTTCCCAACAGGGGAGGGGGCTATAGTCAGGTCTGGGGAGGTTGGCTTAGGGTAGTGTCCCTATGTGTTATGTGGGCTCTGGGGGTACGGCTAATTTCCCAACAGGGGAGGGCGCTATAGTCAGGTCTGGGGAGGTTGGCTTAGGGTAGTGTCCCTATGTGTTATGTGGGCTCTGGGGGTACGGCTAATTTCCCAACAGGGGAGGGCGCTATAGTCAGGTCTGGGGAGGTTGACTCAGGGTAGTGTCCCTATGTGTTATGTGGGCTCTGGGGGGACGGCTAATTTCCCACCAGGAGAGGGGGCTATAGTCAGGTCTGGGGAGGTTGGCTTAGGGTAGTGTCCCTATGTGTTATGTGGGCTCTGGGGGACGGCTAATTTCCCACCAGGGGAGGGGGCTTTAGTCAGGTCTGGGGAGGTTGGCTCAGGGTAGTGCCCCCATGTGTTACATGGGCTCTGGGGGGACGGCTAATTTCCCACCAGGGGAGGGGCTATAGTCAGGTACAGGGAGATTGACTCAGGGTAGTGTTATGTGGGCTCTAGGTGCATGGCTAATTTCCCACCAGGGGAGGGGGCTATAGTCAGTTCTGGGGAGGTTGACTCAGGGTAGTGGCCCCATGTGTTATGTATGGTCTAGGGGGACGGCTAATTTCCCACCAGGGGTGGGGGCTATAGTCAGGTCCGGAGAAGTTAGTCTGAGATGCTCCCGTTGCAAATTAATTGAGAATAACTGAACTCGAGTGGTGTTGGTAAGATTATACAAATATCCGTATATTATTGCTTGGGAATTTTGTACACGTAGAACCTTAAACAGTGGCGAACAGTAGGCTACTATTCGCAAGTTCAATAACCAAAATGAAAAGAGAACTTAAACGTATTTTCTATTTGTTTAAAAAGTTATTCTGTAAAGGATGGTCTTGAATTCATCCTCGTTTAAGATGGATGCTTTTAAAACTCAAATAAAAGCTTTGGATAGCGCTTATACATGTATATCCTTCTGCCACTGAGTCTTGTATGAACTGTGCATCATTGGTCTTTTCCACGATATTTTATGAACATGGGCAATCGGTGATAATACAAGTAACGATCCATCTTTCATACACAGGGCCGCTATTTATCCCACAAGTGGTCTAAATAACATTGCAGTCGAGGTATGCTCCCGGGGGCTTGCACCCCTGGCACCCTGGAGGCCCACCGTCGGTCCCTGACAGCCGAGCGTCGGTCAGGACGTGCGGCCGGCGTGAGGGCGGCGGGCCTGGAGTGAGGGGCGGCGGGCCCACAGTGAGGGGCGGTGGGCCTAGAGTGAGGGAAAAAAAGGCATGCACCATATATACCCATTAATGAGAAGATTCCTTAATACAAATTCTAGCACTAAAACATCTAGACTTTAAGGTTAACGCGCCATATATCCCTTTTAACCCTGCATATTATTTTAGCGAAGGACAACAGACCCACAGTGAGGAGCGACATGCCCACATTGAGAAAACTTTTAAGAAAATTCTGGCACCTAAACTTCTATAGTAAAACGAGTCATACTCTTTAAGGTAAGGACCTGCCCAGTGATGGGCGGCGGACCCATACTGAAGGGCGACGGGCCCACACTGAGAGGCGGCGGCCCACATTGAGGAATTTCACAACGTGAATACATAATTATTTGTTGTCGTTTTACAAATCTGGTAGCTTGGCACTAAACTCCTCTTTTACTGGTACACCTTTAACAGTATAATGAAGGGCGGCGGAGATGGAGTGTCACTGTGAGTGAGGGGCTTCGGGTAGGCAGGGCGGGCAGGGCGCACGTCGGGCCGCGTGCCGGCCGTACGCCGGTTGACAGGGCCCGTCGCGCCGCCCACAACCCATGCAGACCTCCAGGGCCTGCCGCCCGCCAGGCGTTGGGACCTGCCGCGTCGCCCTCCGCCCCTTAACACCATAACGCCCGCCGCGCCGCGCGCCGCCCGGGTAGGCCCGCGCCGCGCCGACCGTCGTCAATCTGCAGCGTAACGCCCGACGCGCGCCGCTCGTTTAGAACCGCGTTTGAAACCCTTGTTTTTTTATTGCCAGCCGCCCGCCGACTCTCTACAAGTTTCCGCCGACATTCTGGGAGTCTGGGGAGTACAACATCCCATCAGTTTGTGTACGGTAATTTTAAGGGGCGGATACATGATATGGGATGGGATAGGTATGGGGTTGCCTCCGCCCTGAATCCGCTGTATAATGAGACAGGGAGATCTGTATGGTGGCTTCTGTTACACATATTTCTATCATTATATATATTAAATGAAATTACACAAAATATGAAATGTAAACACACGAGTGTCAGTAAGTCAAACATATCAAAAGAGAACTTTATCCCATACCAGTAGACTCATACCTCACCCTATTCCGGCCAATTCTCCCTCCCGTCACTGTTTTAAGTTTTTTTTAACGTCACCGTATTTTGCATACATATGATATGTCGATTCAGGACCACTCTCGAGTACTAACTTAACAAAGGAAACATGAATATAATGAGCACAGATGACGGAAAATAATAACGCTTCAATGGAAACCACATTATTCGGAGATGAGATACACAAGAATAATCAAAATTCCAATTAGTCTACCAATTATCATGCAATTGATAACACAATAGATAAGACTTTGTGAATAAGAAACGAGAGCCATTCTTGTGGTGTACTGACAATCATAATGGTAATATAAGTAGATCAATTATCTATGTTAAGTACCATGACTTGTATTTTCTTTATTTTCCATTGTGTTCATCATAAATATTCATTTCATTTTGACCACAAAATTATGTCGTTATCATAGAAGTATTACAGTAAACCGAGAGTCGGGGGGCGGGGGTCAACTGTAATACCACTTGTTAAAAACAAAAGAGCATGAATAAGAAACATGAGGGCCATGTACTGATGTAAAAAAAAAAAAAAAAAAAAGTTACGGTCCACAGAATAAGATAAAGATGCAATAATACATATACATATTATACGGCCTATGAGCATATGAGGGTTATGATTCGGCCAAACAAACTACATTGTTTCTGACCGGAAATAGTTTGTGAATCCACTTTAGATGCGATTGCTTTTTTTCACTCTTAGAATCTATATATAAAAAAGATTTCATGATAGATAAGAGTAGAAAACAATACATTCAGGCGCAGATTTAGGGGGGGGGGTGCCAGGCCCCCCTATTTTTGACCAAATATTTTTTTTTTTTTTTTTTTTTATTAAACCATACTCACAAAATACATGTGATCTTCCGCATAGGTTGAAAGATGACCGCAGTACAAACATAATTATATACAGTTTTAATAGATTTACGTGCACAACATTCTTCAATGACAACATATTTCTTTACAAAAAGGTCTAAAGACAACAATCGCTTGGGTATATAGTAGTTTGTGATCATACATATTCACATACACACCAATTATTGTTTATATGTCGTAGCTAAGTTTAGCATCCGACATATTATATATCAACTACATACCATATTATTACATAGGCCCCAAATGACCTGCAAGTAGTTTTTTAAAATCAAATAGAGTCTCTTGTCCTTGTATATCATTTGGTAGGGCGTTCCATAAACGACTCCCCGTTACGTATGGAGATTTTTCATACAGGTTTGTATGGATCTGATCAATACGGAACAGTTTTTTATCAGCTAGTCTAGTATTCCTGACCGGCACAACAAGGTTGTCTTCATCAAAATGCATTTTATACATACGTGTAAGTAACTGTTTCTATGCTCAGACAAAGTTTGCAAATGTGATAACTCATGCAATTGAACTGTTGTTACAGCTCTATTATCATAAATATTATGGCACAATCTTAATGCTTGGTTCTGAAGAACCTGTAATTTCTTGACATCATGTTGACGACACAAATTAAACACAAAACTTGAGTATTCAACCAGTGGCAGTATGGTTTGCTTATATATCAAGATCCTAGTTCTAATATCTAAAAATTGCCTTATTTTAGAGAACTGAAAATTTCTTAGTGTAAAACTCCTGCCTCCGGAGGGTGTGGGGGGAAATTTTGCTACAGGCCTAGCACCGCCCCCCCGCCTCCTGGATCCGCCCCTGCCATTACCCCGTCCATATACTGGGTACCCCCCTTTAAAGGTCCAAGATCCTAACCCAGACCGAAAAACACCCAGCCCTGTAGCATGTGTGTAACTGCATGATATACCATATGGGTTAGGTGCTGTCTTTGTTTTCTTACACAATAAATGCCTGGTGTAGCTCGCAACTCGACAGCGACAAGGAAGGCCACCGCAGAACTTTCTCCAAAAAAATGGCGCCTTTTCAACTTCTTCAAAAGGGCGCTTGTTTCGGCGAGCGCCGGAGCGTGCAAAGCAGACGTTCCAAGCACCAGCGAAAGGTACTTACTTCGTGTAGGGCCTAGTGACTTTTGCAGGCGTGAGAAAGGAGTGGAGGTTACAAGGCGCAGGCACCCTTGACAAGGGGGCGTCGCGCCCTAGCGGAGGTCGCACACATTAAAAAGCAGACGACATCACACAAAGCGGCGTTCGCCGGCTGAAATGGACCCGCCAAGGTCATGGTCGACTTCCGCCGCGGTCACAGAGGTCAAGTTGAGGAGTGAGGCATCGTCTTAAACATTTCCATTGAAGTGGAACTGAATACAAGTTAATGCAAGCCGCCGATTGCAACTTGATAAGGTTCCCTGGAATTGGAATGCACCTTGAAATGTAATTATATTTCTGTTATCTGTTTATTCTATTTGACCTTTATTTTGCTTATATCTTTACAAATGGCACTGGTGGATACATATCCATTTCATACACCGTCTCATGTAACCGATTCTGATAATCAGTAACTATATTATTTCCGTTTGCAAATACATTTTATAGGCCTACACATTTTTAGGGGGTTAATTTACTTGTTAATGACGTTTAATTGGAATGTCAATTCTGCGAAAGAAAAATATTAATGTTAGTACATGTAATATATAATGTATGTTGCCGTGCAAGGCCTTTAACACGGAAGAGCTAGTGCCCTTTAGGCCTATACATGACGTAGTCTTAAAACAGAAACAGAGTTACAATAGGAACATTGTACTACTTTACAGTCATGAACAAGAACGAAATAGATCTGCAGAGGACATATACATGATCTCATTGTAAAGATTCATGTACGTTTACTCGCCATATACCACCAAACCATACCGCACATGCATCCACGATTGTTTTCGCAGCTAGTTAAAACAAACATAGAACTGAAGGAACCGAAAACTTTACTGGAGACCTGGGGGAACCATTACGGAGCATCCAAGGACACGCCGACACGGGAGTATGACTGAGGGAGGGAAACACTTCACTTAGAACATCTGGGGAATCACTCAAACCCACACAAGGGTTGTCAGAAATGGGCTGGATGTGTGAGAAAAAGAATTGAAACGGCTTTATTTTGATCTGAAATATAGAGGTGATTGAGTTGTGTAGTGCTTAAATAGATAGGTTTTCCATCGGTTAAAGTTGGATTTCAGTTATGGACTGATGAATGGTTGTATCATGGAGTTACATATTGTTATGTCATAGATCAAGGAGTGTTCACACTGAACGCGGCATCCCGACGCGGCGACCCGACGCGGCGAGCGGCAGAACGGAGCGCTGACACAACGCGCTGCATTTCTGATTTATTCAAGTCTAGATCTGACTTTTCTTGCCACCCACACCCCAACGTTCAGTCCACGTTATATGTAATCGTTTCTTTCAAGGACCTGTTTCCTGTATACCCATTCATAAAATCAGTTAGGTTCTTGTGTTATGGTATTGCTACGCTAATGGCCGCGGAGAAATCCTGATCCGCGTCGCAGTGCACCGCGCCGAGGTAGGCCTATAGTGTAAAGATTGAAACAGGTAATATAAAATTGTTTGCGATGTATGGCGCCTAATTATAAATGTATTGATATATTCAAATATGCTTAGTTCATTTTGAAATAAAGTGTCATTCGCAATGGAGAAAGAATTGAGAAAAATGGAGAAAGGACATAAAAGTTTAAAAACCAGTATCAAAGCATGCATTCTTAACCAAGTCACGATACAGTTTACACGTGGTTCTAATATAAACATACTGGTCACGTGCAAGGTAAAAACAACTATAGATGAAAGGTCCGGTGAAAGGTCCTTATTCCATTACCACGCAACCCGGTGAACATGTTATTTATACCTAGATTGAAATGTATAGCTGAAGGAAGTCGTGTATGGGCAGGTTCCTTATTTAAAGGGCCGTTACTATTGTTTTAAGAGAATCATTAAATCCCTATTTTGTTACTCTGTGCAGCGCCCGAAAAAAGGAAGGAAGGGGAGGTGGTGTCTTTAAAACCTCAGATTTTTAAAGGACGGGGTCACTACACTTCAATTGTAGCAACTTTGGTCAACATTGTCATTTTGAATCCTCTCTGGTGTTTTTAGAACCCCTTCCAACCTCCTTGAATCTCCTCCCTCTTCCCCTCTCCTTTTGGTGAGGACACAAACATGACAAAGAGGAAAAAAACAGCATAAATGGTGTCAATGCTGCTTGAAAACGTTGGACAAACCGTTGTGCCCATATGAAAATGCGCAACGTTTTAGAACATTTCCGAAAGCAGGGGCGGATCCAGGAATTTAGAGGGGGGGGGGGGCGCAATTCTGAAAATTTTGCCCTGGACCATTTTATATTTAGAGAAAAGAATTAAACACCTTGGCTCCTAGCAACCCCCCCCCCCCCCCCCCCCCCAAAAAAAAAAAAAAAAAAAAAGGGCGGGGGGGGGGGGGGCGGGGCGTGAGTATGTATGTTTTCGTGTGTGAAGGGATATCTGGAGCAGGCGCTGAGTGTGCACGTGTGTCTAGATTTTGGGAATGGGGGTGGGTCGAGAGTACTATAGTGAGTGTGTGCATCCCGGGGGCGCATGTCGGCCTGCTCACTGCCCCGTGTCATGTGACCACGTCATGTGACCTGGTCACGTGTCCCCTCTCACCCATATACCCCCCTCACCCAGCCCCTCATCCTTTAAGATCCGTCACCACACAGTCTACGGTGGCCCACAAACACGTGTAGACGTGTAGTGGGCCCTGACAGACGTCGTCCTCTGCACCCTTGTGACTTGGGACAAAATACTTGTTGACATGAATGAAAAAATACATTGACAAAAACGTAGCGACCTTCCATCTCATTTGTCTCAAACCATAGGATCCGACATTGTATTGGAGAGAGGTAGTCATCAGCTACTATAGTGGCCATGCGGGTTCCACCATGATCTTGTTGGTTTATGTATACTTTTTAATCCAAAGTTTACTTATTAGCATAAGTATTGTTTTACATAATATTATTACAGTACGTTTATCTATAATCTCAAAACATCAGTCTAAAGTTACTTTGCCGTGTCCATGAAATTACGATATATCACTTATCCTAGCTTATTCATGCATTATGCTTACCCTTTTCATTAGATACCATTTGAAGCTCTATCGTCGCATGTTAATATCTAATAATTATGATAAATAAAAATAAGCCCTTGTGAATTTGCATGCCAGGCACGGACTGAGTGAGTGACATTAATTTGTACAATGAAAAGCATGTGTCTATAGAAATAAACCAAGAAATGAAAGCACAATAATTAGGCTTAAACATTAGGAATAAACACTGCACATACAACCATCGCAAATCACTTACACAACACTCTTCATACAACTGCACAGCGCAACTTAAAATTACAATTTACTGAGCAGCTGTGGAGTGGGGACGTGAGCACATCTAGTAACATGGACCGTGGACTAACAAAAACCCGCTGGAACAAACTGCTCCTTTTCTTCGCTCCGACCCCGACCATCCCTAACCCCAGACGTCGTTCACACGCTCCCACCAGCCGCCTCAGCAGTGGTCGCCAGCCCGCAGACCCTGGAGGAGGGGGGGGGGGGGCACTCCCACTTAAAGGGAGCCAAAAGCAATGTAGGGTCAAATATTTGTAAATTCTGTTAACTATTGAAATGTATTCTGTTGCCACAACCTAGATCTGTGGTAAAATATAGAATGCAAATGCAGAATTAAACTATATTAAAATACACAAAAACTCGTCCCCAATCAATGTTGGTGACCCACGAAAATTGGTTTGTTTACAAACATTGCTGTCTTCAGGCATAAATGACACGAGTTTATACTTTACCAATGGCTAAAGTTAGACTCATGGAATGTATTTTCTAATTAATTTCAGTTCGCAAAATTGTGTCATATTTTGACAACGTTGCTTTTGACTCCCTTTAAAGTGGTATTACAATACACAACAGGAGATGCGATATGATGATGTCGCAGAGAAATCGACACATAATGCCATATCAGAGACAAAATTCTTTGTTATGCATGTGAAAAATACTCCAAGTTGTGAATTTCAATCAATTATATCACTCCTGCATGCGAATTTTCTGTAATACAATCACATCGCACCGACATCTAAGCTCAAAGTTGGGTAGTGTAATACCTACTATCTGTGACTGACCGTTCCTGGAATTTGGTTGACCAACCCTTATTGCAGCCTCCCCCCCCCCGACACACACACCCAAAAAAAAGACACCACCAAACAACAACAACAACAAACAACAACAACAACAAACAACAACAACAAACAACAACAACAACAAACAACAACAACAACAAACAACAACAACAAACAACAACAACAACAAACGGACAAAAACTGTAAAACAGACAAAACCTTCCAACTTGCTTATGGAAAATTCGGACAAGATTTACAATGTGTTATACTAAAGTATTTCACCATCCCCTTTCTGTATAGCTAGGGACTGAGTGACTGCTTGATTTTCACCAACTCTATTTCGTGGGGCCGTTTTGCAGTGGACACCTTGTAAGACCCGAGTGCCCCCCTGGCCACAGACACTCTCCTAGCACGTTTTACGTGTAAAATATCCCAAGAAAATGCTAAGAATCTGCTTGGAACCTCAGACAAGTGGCTCCTCCTGTTGGCAGCTGGCTTAGGTAACTGAGCATTGGGGGCAGCCTGGCACCAGGGCTATATTCCACAGCCAAGTCTCATTTTATTTTTATTAGCCTATTTGTCTTGTGTTTTCCTACACATCTTCTGCCCAATATCACTCCTGAATATGAATTGATATATTTCAGTGAAACCATAATATATCATGTCCCCGAGACAACTAACTTTCCTAAGACACCCAAAATGAATAGTTATGTAAAAAAGAACAAAAAGACAAAATTTCAAGATTTTGGGAAAAATATCTCGGTGGTTTAGTTCCTCCACGGGAGGCGTGGGGGCGCCACCAACATTTTCCCACGCTGTTCGCGTGTTGGCCGCGCGCTGTGGGGGGAGGGGGGAGGCGGGGGGAGGAGGAGGTAGGGGATGGGGGGGGGGGGAGAGAGGTAGGGGCTGGGGGGTGGGGAGATGAGGAGGAGGGGGAGGGCTACTGTTAGCACCTGCCGGCCCCACTCATGGATAACCAAGTTCTCGTCCATCAAAACAAGACCTTGTGTCCCCAAGAATTGCAGTACTCAACTCAAAATATTAATAAAAGTCTATTGTCATGTGTCTAGAGAGAAACTAATTTTACTGGAGGTAATTTTATATAACTGTTTGAATTTTAGTCTTTTTCCATGTCTTAACGACCGATATTACTGTAATTCCCAAATTGATTAATGCCAGTCTCTATGTAATTTTTTTTTTATGCACTTTAAGTGTACAATCTGGTAAGGAGAATCATATTATTACACGAGGAAGTATTTATGTCGACGTCGTTGTTTTTGCACAGAAAACATTTTGAACAATAATTGCATTGCAATCTAGTATAAATGTACGCCGATACAAATTATTTATAAAGGCTACAAGAGCTTTTATCATTTATACGGATCAATATATTTGTCCCCCGGATTTGTCCATATTATTGTATATAAGTTCTGACGTTTACAATTGATCAAATTAAAAATGAAACTAAGCGACCTATACATCCACGTTGGGATAGAAATAATGTATAGCAAAACCAAATCCCAGTTCTCCTCAGGTAGTCAGTCCAACTTCCTAATCCACATTCTACCCAAGGCCAGATGGCAGTCCATTAATACGACGCCAGCCAATCAGCGGCGAGTTTACAGCGAGCAGTGTTAGCGCGCCTCTGATTGGCTGGTTGCAGGGAGCTGTCAATCACCAGTCAGGGGTGGGGTGCGCTGCCACGGCCACCCCCTGCACCCTTTTAATGGGGTGTGGAGCGTGGGAACCTCAGTCAGTCAGTGCCTTACCATCCGGGAGAACAGACCTGTTCCTCCCAACTCCTATGGAAACTTAGAACTCATTAGCAGCAACGTCAGCAAAAACTTCATCACTCACCTCATACCATTCCTCATTATTTGGATACACACACACATTGAGGCGACTCGTGATACATACTGGGGAGCTTTGTCTATGTTGATTTTCTTCACCTGCTGTGGATTGATAGCAGCGATATAGGATTTTAAATCACTTGGTGATTTTTGTGATTTGTTGATTTGTCGGCCTCAGCCTTCGGGTTCTGTTCATATGACCAACATGAAGCGAAGCATCAGCGACGTCGACAGCGACAGCGACGGCGACTTTGACGACTATAAAGATGGGTATGTAAACCAATTGTATACAACATTCTTGTCAGCCACACAACTTGTCATTTTGATAGTCTGACGATGTAGAATTTCAGCTGGAGTCAAATTGAAACGTTTTGGACTTAAAACAATAATTATTATCATATTTCAATTCAATTTTTTTTATAACATTCAATTTTTATATAATTAACTTTTACTTTTGTATACTATTTCTGTATTGAACATTATATCTAAGCCTTGCGCTAATGATACACATATAATTTTACAAACGTCTCGAGAAAGAATACGACGCATTTGTTTGCGTTAAGCTTTATCGAACACATTTACATTTTATTAAACTTATTCCCATTGTTTTCTTATAGGTCTCCTTCACAAAGTTGCGGAGCCCCATCGGATAGGAAAAAGAGGAGAGGGGTAAGTTGATTGACATTCTATCACAAATATGATATTTTCTTCTATCAAAATAAGTATTTCTCAATACTTGTAGCATAAAAAGAGGATCGTTTGGTCAGCGAGGCCATTAATTTTAATTCTATTATCGCACAAACTCAGCAATAGTAAAAGACCTTCTGCAACTAGATGCCCAAATAGGGGCGTCGCACCCGCATAATCTTCATCTTCGGGGAAAATGGAAAGTGACACTGATAGGATACCTTTCTTTTATTTACTTTGTGTAAAGTAGATAAGAACAAGCACAGCGTGACAGTGTCACTGGCATGCCACTTTCAATAAAAATCAATACAGGCCTATTTACACTCACCCAGAATCAGAACTGAAAATGAAACTGAAATTAGTCTTTTTTACCACTCTGAGATTAGTCCTTTTTACCACTCCTTTATGAGATTAGTCTTTTTTCACCACTCCATGTGTACTTAGGAGATAATGCACCAGGCCTTATGGACTTTGAGTGACAGGTTGGTCTGGGTGGTGTGGGTTGTTAACCTAACGTTGTGGTGGAGATTGAGGGTGGGGGGTGCATGTTCACCAGCACAATCTCCTGTTCTCCTGATTGTTGACCCCCTCTTACACACCTTGTCAGGTGTCCCAGTGTGACACCCAAATGACACCTAGTGACACCTACTGGCAGTGTACACCTGGCTGGAGCCCCCCTTTTTTCCCTACTACTACCACCACCAGTGACTCTAACACTAAATAGTGGGGGATGGTGGTGGTGGTGGGAGGGGGGAGTGGGGATGGGGGAGTGGGGATAGGTGATTGTTGCACCTGCCAGTTATGACTTGTAATACTCACTGCCTCAATGCAATGAGCCCATGACACTGAGCCAACAACTTCATGTCACAAGTACATAATCAATATTATGAAAGGTGATTACCGAAATGAAAAAAAAGTAAGAGAAATTGCGTAATTAGGTTTAACATGTGATTATAATTATATAAGAAGACATGCTTGTTTTGACAATGGTTAAAAACAATTATTGTTGCCATAATCATTTGACGTTATAAATATTCTTGACATTTTTTAAATCTGTTTTTAATCTTTTTGCGGCTTCAGTATTTTGAACATGATGTTATTTTTGCACACAAATTATATCAAAACGATATTTAGCAAATTATAACACGTTAGAATACAATATTTCATTGTGAATAAAAAAAAAAAAAATTCACATTTCGATACTAATTGACCATATTCATGATATCAGTTTAGAAAAAATAACTCCTGGAAATTTTTTAGATCATTGCTTTGCGCATTGTAGGCCTAATAGGTGAAATATTTATGCTAATTTGCCGTTTATCCTTGCAGATAATCGAGAAGCGGCGCCGGGACCGCATCAACAACAGTCTGGCCGAGCTGCGGCGCCTCGTGCCCACGGCCTTTGAGAAGCAGGGGTCGGCCAAGTTAGAGAAGGCCGAGATCCTCCAGATGACCGTCGACCACCTCAAGGTGCTCCACCAAAAAGGTAAATGATTATATCTAATTAATGAATTATATTGAATAACATGTGTTTTTTTTTTTTTTTTTTTTTTTTTTTGGGGGGGGGGGGGGGGGTGTCATGAGTTATAATATTGATTATCTACAACATGATAGACGTGACGGGGGCTTATGGTTGGGGGAGGTAGGGTGTTAAGTTAGAGAGGAGCCTGTAGGAGCGAGGGAGTTTTAGTCAAAGGAAAGTTTGTTAAAGAAAAAAAAATCCCAGAGCACATTTGGATAAAATTTTTATTAGCTCTAGGACATCCTCCAAAGTATGCACCGGCAACGATAGTAATGGTAGTAATACTCTGAATTCGCAAATAAATAACAAAAGTAAAGTGGAAAAAAAGAAAAAAGGGGAAAGGGTAAAAAAATGAAAAAAAATGCCACATTTGCAAAAGAACTATAACACTATAAATCAGTAGGATCCAGACCTGGTGAAATCCGTGCAGGCGGCCTACTTGAACCTAAACCAGGCCTTAATCCGGCGCGTGACGGGCCTTTTTAACCCCAGTCATGTCGGCCCGGGCCCCCACCACCACAGGCCTAGGGCAAACACGATCACCTTCCTACCCGTTCCCACGCCTAGTGCCGCCGTCTGCCGCCGTGTGTCGCCACCGCCGAGCGCGCGACCCGGGGCGCGACCTCTGAGGGGCTTTTTAGATGGGTATGCCACCTTTTCCTGCCCCCTTTCATTCTTGAGCCTATATTCTACATGCCGATCTTTTAAAGTCGGCAATGGGAATTTAGGTTACATTATTATAGACAAGTTGTATATATCTTTAAAGGGTTTGGAATCTTCTTTTGAATGGTATAGGTCTATTATTATGATGTATTGGTGGGCGATACAAAAGCGCCATCCTAGGTAAAATAGCGGCTTTAGTTTTTCCCTACCTTTGCTTACATAATTTGTTATGATATACTAAAAGAATAAAAAAAAAATCATTATGGAAAGGGTTTTAGTGGTTGGGTTAGTCCAAAATTTCTGTATAATTAATCTGATCAGCTAAATATTTTCCGAATTACTTTTTCCGGACCTCCTGGGATGACATAATTGGTGTCACTAGTTAATTGATCACAATACGAACATCATTTAAACAGTTGCCCAACGTGTCAAAATACACTGACCCACCGCTTACTTAGCCAAACAACCGTAACACATATTACAACAACGCCTATGGACAACTAGGCCAATAACACATCATGATAACCCGACTTAATAACTTCCATGCGGATTTATTTACCTGCGCGGAGGCACTTGTCCCCCGGGGACTACTTTCCCTGGGGCCGGGGCGCGGATTGACACACCGTGTCACGCTGTGACGCGGCCCGTGTTGTGTTTGCCCCCATACCCCCCAAGCGGATGCCCCTGTGCCCCTTGGCGGTGCCCCTGTGCCCCCAACGCATGCCCTGTTGGGGGCTAATTTAGGTCATCAATCGATGACAGCGACCTCTTGAGGCTTGGCGATTTGGGGGGGGGGGGGGGGGGGGGGGTTACTGAGGGCGGGAAGGGGAGGTAGACTGACACTGATAAGAACCATACTTTTGGTGATAGGATGATTAGATGGAATAGCAGATACAATGCTACTGGCTAGCTGACTGTATCGTTAGCAGCAGGTCAGCTAGCTATAGAATCGACAAGAGAAATTAATCCAGACCATAACAATATTTAGTCGGAAAATGGACCATTAAATTAGATCCTATACTCCATGTATGAAATAAGGAAATAGCTTAGAAATCTTATATGACAGGAAAAGAGACAATATTGATGGCAGAGATAAGCAAAACTGTATCTAAATTTTAAGTTATTAATCCACCTGAAAAGGGCGACATTCTCGAAAAGCATCAACATTTTAACTCAAAGAGATTAGTAATGTACCCCATCCACTAACCATCCGTCCCTATATCCCTACCCGTCAGAGCCTGCCCTCTAGGTGCCCTTTAGCTGCCCCCTCACGTCCCCTGCCTCAGATAATTTTCTCACGCTCGACCCACGGCGCCCGCCACCCCCTAATACGACCATTAATTGAAAGTATCCATAATATCAGCCGCCTCTGGCTATTGTATCTCCGTGTGAGGGGTGGAAACAGGGGGTGGGTGGTGGTGGGGGGTGGGGGGGGGGGAGGTAAAAGGGCTTTAGATGGGGCACCGCCATCAGAGGGGTGCTATGGTGGCTGGGTGGACACAGGAACATAATCTGAATCAGAATGTAGGGAGGTACATGTGCGTTTGTGTGTGTGATGGCGAAGACGAATGCATAATGATTGAAATTATGTTGAATAATTCTTACCAGAATGAGTTAGAAAAATAAGCCAAATTGGATTCCATTTTCTGCCAAAGACTATGTGCAATACACACATTTTTCTACGATAGAAAATTTGTATTTCAATATAACAATTGGCTGATCCAAATCGTCACGAATTCGCCAATTTCGCGACTTGAAGAAAAGCCTCAACACCAATTTTCATACAGGCAAAGGTAGTTTCCTATATATACAGTGGATGAGGGGCAGTGAAATCATCCTAGCAGGAGGCTGCTGTGGCGGTGGTGGTTTGGTTAGAGAAGGGGGTGGGAGGTGGCTGAGGCAGGGGTAGGGGGTGGTGAGATGAGGGGTTGGGGAAGTCGAGGCAAACATCAACACCCCTCACACCAATCATACCCCACACACGACCGTGGGAAAGTGTCTGCTCCTGGTGCCACAGGCCGCGGTTAAGAACTAGACTTGCTCAAGGTCTCTGTGATAAAATCTTAAAAAATATTATCTCAAAATCCAAAATATTTCCCAAAAATCTGTATTTTCGATGTTAAATAAAATATTTCAAAATACTCCCAATCTCAGCAATACAGCCATACCCTCCCTTCCCCTCAGAAAATACATCAATTTCCCCGAAGAAAAAAGTCAGATATATCACTTCTTTGAGTGCTGAAAAGAAACCTGCACTCTGGACGTCAGGCATAGGAAATTGTTTTTGATATCCTCTGGTATTATCCTCGTAGTGGGTGGGCAGGGACCCCTTGACACATATATCTGTGATTGTTAGGATTACTTGATAATCCGCAGGCCCACCCAGAACACTGCTCCAGTAAAAAGTCCATACCCAGCCACAGCCTTGTGATACATAGACTGAGTCTGGGGAGGTCTTCTGCCTGCACCTGGCCCCACGATAACAATAAGCACCGTGAAGTATGGGAGTGGTCTGTACGCCCTGCTTACAGCATGCCAATACTGAAAGGGATAGGGAAGTATTATCAGCTCCATACGTCATTGGGTCGGTATAGTGCTATTTTGGGTGGTGGTATAATATATTAATGGTATTATTCATTTCAAAATGTTCTGGTGTATGGAGGGTCCATGTGAGAGTGTGGAGCTGGTGGTATGTTATACACCTTTTCCATGACCCTGCGCAGTCCCCCACCTTGCCTACCTTTTAGGGCTTTTGGTAACTGGGTCACTTCCCTTCATATACCTTAACAATTTGATACACCAGGGGGCGCCATCTTAATGAAAAAGATGTTTAGGTCATATATTTTTCTTCACTCTTCTGACAGTATGAAATTTTGGACCTTGTGGAATAACAGGCTACTAGATAGCTGTATGATTCTGTCACCAAGGCACAGGAAGATATGAGACTTCTGTTAATGAGATTACAGAAAAAAACCCAAAGTAAATGGGCTATATTCTATATCATAGACTTAAGAGACTCCTGTTAATGAGATTAGAAAAAGACCAAAGAAAACGGGTTAAATTCTATATCATAGACTTAGTAGAAAACATTTGACATTGTCGTATTGCACTTAACAGTGCTTCTCTATAGTGCTCTGCACGGGACTAGTGGAAGAGAATTAGTACATTACTGCAGGGGTAATTGCATTGTTGTGATAAAGACTATCCATTACAGGTGCCCTATTTCATTTAGATACTATATCACCCCACAAGTCCTAGGTCTAGATATCCTTATTATTCTACCCTCACAAATTAATATCACAATCAACACTTCATCATCCTTTGGTGTCATATACTCAAGCAATCAATCACTTACCAGGTATACTATACATGCACTTTCTAATAGATTCTTGAATGAAATATCTGTCAATTAATAAGTATTGATAATGCATATTCTATGCACATCTAAACTCCTAATCTGTGCCAAAGGAGGGGCAGGGGAGGGCCAGGGGAGGGGCTGGGGAGGGGCTGGTTGTCCTTGCCCAGTCAGACACGATAGTCACGTCTCAGTGATTTTCTCACGCTGGTGAGACACGAGCCAAGAATGTCAGAAATGGACCTCAGGTCCATACCACAGAACTTACTGCCCAACTTGCGTCCTGCCTCCCTGTGATAAATTCTGTAAGTTATCTGATATAAGAGGGATTCACAGACCTATTTTCATGTCTCTGATACCACATACTAGTCTTATTTGCCATTTTTGAATTTCCTGTCTTCAATTTCTGTCCATGGAGTCTCACTCTATAGATATTTCATACTATGACATAGATTAACATGATTCTGTTTTGTATAAAAGACTAGGGAATCAGGGCAAGTGTCAAGAGTATTTTATGCACGAAGATGGGCATCTTTGTTCGTAAAAATTATGGGTTGCAGATGGCTAGTGAACAGAATCCTTGAAGGTTGTAGGTCATGTTTTTAGGTGGGAAGGTGTGTTCATACTCATGTAATACTACAGTAGGTATGCCTTTTACCTACCTGCCCTATCTAATAACCTTAAGGCATCTGGAAATTGCACCAACTTTGATTTCCAACATAATGGCTCCTTGTTCAACATCCAAACTGGGATTCTTCAAAGAAAACATGTGCATAGATTTACCTGAGCGAACAAAATGTTCAACATGCCTATTATAGTAGTTGCAGAGTCTGAGCCATTTTTCCCACGTTTGTTATTCACGTGTTCGGTGTGCATGTCAAGTTAAAAATTCAAGTAACAATATCCATCAGCTACAGCCTTTTGATCCATACACGTGCAATTTTTCCACACGTATGGCTTTGTATGAAGTAATAACAATAAGCTATATAAGTATACTTTCATATGCGTGGCATGAAAGGGAAGAACAAGGGAAGACTGACGATATAGTAACATATAAATATGAAAGGAAACTATAACTATGAAGGAAATAAGGAGCAAAGTGCACTCATTTAAAAAAAATATAACATAAGAATGAAGCAGAGGCCTTATAGAGAGTGTAATATGGGTGAAATAGGTTACCAAACTAATATAAACAAACAGACAACCTATGCGAGATCAAAGCATACATGATACAAGTGTAACATTTCAGGAATGACTGGACTCTTTTAGTACTAGCTGGCCCCGCCCTAACCAACCCCCCATCACCATCCCCTCCCTGATAAACCCACCCAATGATTAATCACCTAGTCTGTAGAGCGGGGGGAGGTAGAAGGCCCCCCTAATTCCCCGGACCTTGTTAGCCCCCAGGCCGGCCCGACTCCCCGTTAGGGCGGCCTCTCACATCTCCCTCAACCATTAAGGTACGAGAGGGGCAGGACGGGCAGATTAAGGTACGGGAGGGCCAGGGTGGGCAGCTCCTGGAGTGTGGGCAGCGTGAGAAGGTGATATACGAACGCTCCCATCCTGTATGGGCGGTTCCGGACGGGGTCAGCCATATTGTTCCTTTGAGTTTTCTTTGTTCTTGTTTCATGTGTTTTTTGTAATGCTGGGAATGTCAACACAATTTTCAATTATAATCACACTGCATACATGCACATGGATATTCCATTTGAATCAATGGCACATAATCTTACCATATTCCCCTTATTGTATTTTCCAGGTCTCAATGGCTACAACATCGACCCCACCACCCTGGCCATGGACTACCGCAGCGTCGGCTTCCGGGAGTGCGCGGCGGAAGTTGCGCGCTACCTAGTCACCGTGGAGGGCATGGACATCCAGGACCCACTGCGCCTGCGCCTCATGAGCCACCTCCAGTGCTTCAGCGCCCAGAGAGAGGCTGCGTCCAAACACACATTATCCGGGTCTCTGGGCGCCGGAAGTTGGAACGGTCATGGGCAATACGGCGGAAGTTCCATCCCGCCGCCGCCTCACCCATCGTCGATGATCTCCCAGCACCACGCCCAGGAGCAGCTAGGATACCCGCCGACGATGCCGTCGCACACTTCCGGTCTGGGCGCCGGATGCGCCGACAGCGCCATGTCGCGCATCGCGCCGCCGCACGGGCCTGCCGACTCCTCCGCCGCCGCGCACATGAACGCGCACATCCGGTTGCCGACGACGGCGAGCGTGGCGCCCTCCATGGCAAGCGTGGTTAGTACGGCCAGCTCCCCACAGGTGTCAGCACCCATGCTGCACAGCCAGTTTCCCAGCGTGCACACGCAGTTTCCGGTGTCGCTGAGCGTCAACTCCATGCCGATGCTGTCCCCTTCCGGTTCCCACAACTACAGTCCGTCGACGACGTCGGCGCTCAGTCAGACGTCTTCCGGTATGGGCATGACCAGTATGAAGCCCTACCGACCTTGGGGGGCCGAATTGGCCTATTGAAGGTTATCTAACAGACTTATTCCATACCCCTAATCACCCTCATCCCTCAACGCTCATCATTCAACACTCATCTCTCATCCCTCAACACTTATCCCTCAACGATCAACGCTCATAACCCATTCAACGACCAACGCGAACATTCACGACCAGTATCATGGTCGCCAGACACTATTTTATGGTTATACTGGACGCCAAGATTATCTCAAGGTTAATTTGCCTGTCTTTATTAAGTAAAGGTCATTCTCAAAGCGACCTTTAGTGTCAAAGCAAAGGTCGCCTGACGTCAATGTCGCATTAAAGGTCAATATCATTGCCACATGCCTCCCATTCATCCATGTCGATAACATATATTTATAGATAGTTATTATATGACATTCACATTGTTTTGCAAAGCAACAAACGACAAAAGACAAAATATAAGCCTTTGCATATATCGACGATTGTAAATAATATATTGTTCAGTCATATACATTTGTATTGTTGATGATGAAGTGCAATTCCATGCAGTCTCAAGCGATGGACACATGAACTGATGCCTTATGTTCTGTCAAATGATGTATTAAGTTAAACAAAGACACTTCAATAGTTAGTATTGGAGATCTTTCAAATGGAGACTTGAGTCACAAAAAGCGTTCGATCTAAAAACATCAATCCCACAAATAATACATATCAAAATCAAAGTTAATTATATTTACAACCGTTTATGTTCTTTTATTGTCATTTATTTGGTAGAGCTACCGGTTAGTTCTCCAATTGTAAGCCTTTTTAAAAAACAAAAACCTCATATAATATTTTAGAAACACAAGTACATACACTTAATTGACGCATTGTTTTCATTGTTTAATTTTAAGAATTCTATTTATTTACAATGATCTGGACATGTCCATGTTGAATCAAAGCTGCTGAATGATTTGTTTCTAATTACCTTGGTTTATTAACATGTATGAGTGTAAAATACACACTGGGAAGATATGAGTTGCTCAGGAACTAACTGATCTCTAGTCATAGGGTGATAACCCGGTTTTTCAGGGTTACACCTATAAATAGATCAAGCCGAACGCATCCATAGTTTCCTGGAATTCAAAGACCGCCCATAAGATATGTTGTATCGCATAGGAATACCTGTATTGCAAACACCAAAGTAGAAACACTTCATTGTACAAGTTGTGTTTCTATTTCGCATATTATTAGTATAAAACATATATGCTTAAACACTGCTTATACTTTTGTACTTATCCATTGGGATGGTACTGACATATAAGACTTACATATCAGCAACAAAATATATTTTGACAAAAAGCTGCTTGACTTCTGAAAGCTATCACATGTGCCTTATATTATAATAATATTATAGTTAAACTGTGATAATGAGAAATCCAGGTTGTGTCCTTTTTACTACAAGTTCTATAAGCGAATTTTAATCATGCAAGCTTCCATTTACATATCTCCTACGGCTCAATCTATTGGTTGTAGAAAACCAGAAAATAACTATGCAACGAACATAAAGATGGGATATTAAATCCACGTCTTCCACAGACTTTCATCATGTTATTCCTAGTCCGAACTATATTTTATAATATATTGGATGTCAAGAGACTTCTTGTGCAGTGACTTTGAACAATTTGTGTGAAGAGAAAGTGAGACTGTTTTTGTATCAATTTGTATAAAATGTACATGATTATGTGAGATGATAGAAGAAAGAGAATTAAAATGAAAAATGTTCAATTGAATTGTATGTATTTGTATTTATTCACTATTGATCACAACAATTAACATAGAGTAATGTATTTTCATTTAACGATACTAGTATTTAAAGAAAAAAAAATCAAGTTTTCTTTTTTATGGAAGAAGAACATGTAGTATAGAATCTTATGTAAATCAATGCCATATGTACCTTTATGAATACAAATGGCATCGCTATTTAACATTGACAATAAGGAGCCGAATCATTAAAAAGAGAGCATATTTTTCATTGAACAAACTAGTCACAAAAGCATATTTTCACTGACCTATCGACACGCCTACCCTAATGTTAACACTAATCTAATTTGGCCTGATCCCTAATTTCCTTCTAATGGGAGCTCTGATCTGTCCCCGCATACAATCACTTAATCAGCAGTGGCCATATGGGAGGCAGTAATGGTGTAAAATTAGTGTGACCCTTGGTTATGGTGCCAAATTAGTATGACCCTTGGTTAATTCCAACCAGCTCGTCGACAAACAAAGCACGGATTGCTCCTCAAAGGGCAAGAGGCGGAACGGAAAGCTGTTCCGTTTGGCGCGCCGTCGATTCGTCGTTTAGTTCGATCCCTGGTGGCCATATGGTTGGGACGGTCTGAGGTTTGGCGGTAGTTGGGGGAATGGTGGGGAATGGTGGGGAATGGTGGGGAATGGTTGAAGGGGGTGGACCGGTGGATCAAAGGGTATGGGACCCCCTGCAAAGGGGTGTGGTCCCAGGGCAGGGTTCGCACGCTGGGTCACTGACAATGGGCGCAGAAGGTTGAACTATTGTGCCTGGGGGAGGGGACTGGTCGGAACTTGTTTAGGCGTGTTTTGAGGGGGGCACTTTATTGGCGATTTTACTTTCGATTTTCTAAAATCGCAAGTGGGAATAACAGCAATTTATAGACATATCTTACACATTCAAACATTATTTTGAATTCTCTTTAAAATGGCATGTAGCATGAAATGAAAACTTTAGATTTACAAATGCCGTTCATGTTTTCCTAGAAGAGTTTGGTTACAAAATAAAATCAAGGGTAAAGCAAGTCAGAAGGATAAGTGATCACATTTCTTTTAAGACAGCTTTAAAATAAGATAAGCATAAGGTAAGCATCTTTGTTCATCATGCACCATAATAACCGTTTATGAAATAATGATATAAAGTACCAGTACAGTTTTTTTGTAGGTTTATTTCTAAAAAAAATTCCTTTCCTGTAAAAGGGATATTGTCAACACTATTTACAAAAAGAAAATCATTATATTTTTCATCTTAAAGTGAACTCTTTACCACTACGTGGATTGAATCCACGTAGTGGTAAAGAGTGAATCATTCACGCTTCTAAATAAACAGTAACCCCCCTCTCCCAGAACCCTGTAAGGGCACTAGGTAGGCGGGGTCGTCAGAGGTGCTACTTAGTAGGGGTAGTTCGATATAAAAGGGCGCCAAACCTGGCCTGGGCATGGTTCTAATTGGCTTCACAAGATAGCGACAGAAGGGCACCCTGACGGACATCATGGCGACGTCATGTCAACGTCATGTCAACGCCACGTCAACGCCAGTTTGTGGCGTTGTAGGGGGCGTAGTGAAAGGTCGACAAAGGGGTTACAAAGGTAACACCCAACGGTCAATTTGCAACAGTTTTGAATCTGAAATTAGCCATCAATGAAGTGAGGGATAAGAGCAGGACGGTAGGAACTGGCCCTGGTATAGCTATAGCACGGTTACCACAAAGTAGTAAATTGTTCAGCTGAATGGCCTGAATCAATTGCAAGAATTAATTTGTACATTGCACTCACTATAGAATGATCATACATGACATAAAAAAAATCCACCATAGGGTAAGGTCGGGTAATATGGGCATAGCAGGTAATATGGGCACCCCCAATATTTCATATTTCTATCAGATATAAGTCCTGCAAACTCTTATCACAATGTGGGGAACCAAAAACCATTGGCATAGACCATTTCTTTTCAGCAAATTACTATATATTTATCAAGATATGCTACAAAAACTGTAAGAGAGTATGTGAACTTGCTTGCATGCTTGCACATAATCAGCCATAAAATATGAGTGAGTAGGAATATCTTAACCATTCAAATACCACATTGTAGTGCAACATCTCAAGAACAAGAAGAAAATTAATCATAGTTAAAGATATGGGAGAAATAGCCTTTATTCTATAGAGGATCTATGAGAGACTGTTTTTTAGGGTAATATGGGCATCCCCCAAAATCCCATAGTATCCTATGAGAAGTCTAATATGGGCAGGGTTCTTGTCCTGCCCATATTAGCCTCCTCCATTTGTCACTGTAATGATACAGGGCTAATATGGGCAGGTGTGCCCATATTACCCTAAAATAGGGGGTGCCCATATTTCCCTGTGGTGGGTAATATGGGTTTTGAAAATGCAAAATCTTATTTTCTCCATAACTTAATTATTGTTTTACCTAGATGGTCAAAAACCCACATATTTCTTCAATTACTGATAACAGTTCCATAAAAGAAAACAGAAGTAGTTTATGTTCATTTCTCTTGATTTCACAGACATGGGTCCTTAAGGTGCCCATATTACCCGACTTTACCCTATATATCACCAAAAACACAAAGCTGACTATACGTCACAAAACATCCACCATAAAGATTATACTGGATTAACTATATACCACACACAACATAAGACTGATCATATGTCACATAAAATGGACCACATACCACACAACACACGATTGACCGTACGTAAAACAGAATTGGCCATATATTACACAACCCAAGACCTACCATACGTCACACTAGATAGACGAGATATCACAACAGTCAACACACAAGACCGACTAGATACGTAACGCAAAATCTACCATATAACCACAGCACTGTAGGCTAGCTGTGCGCCACTCGAAATTAACCATGTATACCACAACACCAGAATGACCATGCTTACATTACACATTATTAACCATAATTATATCACTACTACGGATACTATATCCACCATCACTTGACACATAGCGTACACACAAAATTGACCATGTGTGAAGTTAAAGGATATACATTTACCTTCGACTAAGCCTTTCATGTGGAACAAGTACCTATGCATTTCTTTCTTTTCAGCTTCTTTTGATAGAGATATCTTTCATGTAGCCAAATATGTAAACGACTATTGTCATTGCAATAGATATCTTTGATCCCACAGATCCTAGATGGAAAGTTAAAACTTGCATTAATCTCCCATACAATCTCATACTACCCTAATATGAACAATATCCACTTGTATTAGAATACTGGTTTCAAAACACTGATGTGCCTTTAACAATATTAACAGTAACTAGCCATAATTATACCAGTTGTGCCTACTTGTAATTCAACTTACGACATAGACCAAAATAATCATGTATATATTCAAGCACCGTTCGGGTCAATATTAAAAAAAGACGTTTACTCTAACGACACTTTATTCTGCACTGAGCTAGATATCTTCTCGTGATTTACATGGTTCACAGATAATGCTCACATCTCTGACTCCATCTCACCATGTCTGGTCAGCATCTGTCATAACAGTGAGAAGCATATGTGACACCTTTCAGTGGTCAGTAGCGGTCAGTAGTGGTCAGTTACGGTCAGTAAACATCCCGCCCCCTATGCTACTGACCCTGGTCCGATGCCCCCTGACCCCCCAGCCCCTAACAGAGTTTACCCTCAACGTGACGTCGTTTTGTTCCTCGTTTATATAACACCCTGCTGCTCGATGACCACTTGACCCTTTGCTTGACCACTACTATTGACCCCTACTTATCTGTACTAAAGACCGATAATCAAGAAAAGACTGTTCGTGATTAAAATTCCCACTTACTTGAGCCACTTGGGTTTCAGGGTTAAGGCCTCCCTCATAATGTTACATGGAAATCCATGTAAATGGAGGTGTTTAATCTAAGGTTTTGATTAGGATTTCACACTTTTCCAGCCCAGGAGTTAAGCCCCACCCTGTTGGTCATCCTGTGGTCACTCAGGCTGCGGCCAGAGGTCAGGGACCTTTCTCAGCTTGACCAGTGCAGTGGACATCTGGTCAAGGATGATCTTTGACCAGGACCTCCCCCTGGTCATCTAGCCGCACCCCTAGTGGATGGAACCCCTCCACACCCCCAGGACTTTAGGCCTTGAGCCTAAACCCCGCCTAGGTTCTGCCTAGGCCAAGACAAAGTGGTCAGGGTGGGGTCGAGGGGAGGGGGTGGCAGGGGTGAATATCTTTTGATGCCATTCATTTAGTGGAGTAAAAATCACCCAGGGGGGTACCCAGCGTGTTCCCTTTCACGGCTACTTGAACTGCGGCGGTCAGCGGAATCGAGGTGTGCACTCTGTGTAGCCATCTGACTCAGGGTTACTCCTCTGTGCAGCCAGATGCCAGTCGCCAGGGCCTTGGTCAAAAAGAAAATGGCGGCGCCCATGAAAGGGCACCGGAAACAATGTGCACGCACGCGCAGTCAGCGGAGGGTGAAAGCGAGGCTTTGGAGTAAAAGGGTAACGGACACAAGTGATAGAGTTGCTGGTAAGGGTATTAAAAGGCTGGTCTGGTAGGAACAAGCGCTTTGACACATCTTACAACCTATGTGACCAAAAGAGGGTGCTCCTAGCATAATATTTTTGCAGGTCGGACTGAGATTTGACCAGAGGGCAAACACAAGGTTCTCTGGTGACCCCTAAACGTACTTGGCAGCTAATTCAGTGTGACCCCAGTCCTAGACAGAAATGGATCCAGTACAAAAAAGACAACAACATACGGAAAATCCTTACTTGAACAATTTGTTTAAAAGTCTTTTATTTAGGTACCAAATATAAAACAGTTTGGCTTTCAGACCAGTTCTCGCTGGTTTTCAACTCAGGTACAGAATATAGAGGTCCAAAAATAATAGATCTGATTCAAATGAGTCTCACGATTCACTTTTATTTATTTCTTAATTATTCATCTTTAAGAAAATGTAGAGAAATGGAACAGTTGCATGGAATATTGCAGAATATGAAATTCAATTTCAATAATAGTCCTGTCAAATTAGCGTCCCGAGTCCTCAGACCTTATCAAATTAGCCATAATTAATTCTCCCATGGGCCAACATGTCAATAGCTTTTGGCATTTGTTAACTATTAAAAATATCTATTGCGCATGCGCGTTGCCTCTTGTATCATATTAGCGCCTGTCATCACGTGGTCTGCTCTCGGCTTATCTCGCGGTATCTCGCGCCACGTGTTGTTACCGCGAGACTTGGGGTCCAGAACGAGGCTTGGTCACGTGCTGGTCATGTGACCGGTCGCGTGGCCCCAGATAAGTCTGGAGAAGTGATAAGAAGAGATTAGGAGGTACCTTTGTTGTTCTGGGCCGTCAGGTGTTGAAAAGTGAAAGTTGTTGACCCAGGAGGAGAACCTGGAGGAGATGAAAGGGCGGCACACCTATGCTACATGTACCTCCTCTAATTAGGGGCCTGGAGGTTCACCTATACACGTGTTAGAAGGGCCCTGCCGACCAGGTATGTTCTGACATGATTATTCTTCTATTGCACCGTTTGACCTTGTGGTATAAATGAAGAGAAGACTTGAAGGCAGGAGTTTGTAGTTGATGTTAAATATATATTTCTCTACAGAACCAGGAGTATAGGCCAGAAGGCCTGTTGTTGCTTAGTAGTTACATGTTGACTCCTCTGCTGCTGGACCCAGAGTCCCTTACAGCATACCTGCACCTCCCACCTGACCTCTGGTCAGTGACCTAATTACAACTGACCAATGAGGGCAGGGGGAGTGCTAACTGTCTAATTACCATAAACTCCATGATGTAATAGATGATATGCATATATGATATATCTTTTGATTACTATAATAAAGGAAATAATGATATAATTTATGTTTCATGTAATAGATTTTATAAATACTTGTGATTGTTGGTGGGAAGACATGCCATGCCTAAACTTAGGTATGACAACCTGCATGTTTTTCCAGCAATTCAGGGAAAATAGTTTATGAATACGGATATTACTGGGCAGAAAAGGCCTCGGGGAGCAGTAACCAAAGAATGTTGATCTAGCTTTTCAATATGATTAGCTGTGTAATATACAACAACAAACCAATTTACAAACGTGACGCTATGTTTGAACAGACAGACAGATGGACAGACAGACACACCATTGCAGCGGACAGACACAGACGAGGACACACATATTATATGTATGTATAAAATCATATACTATTGTTTTCAATTCATATGAAAAACTCACAAAGATAATATATGACTTTTAGGCGCTACTGTATGGCTCGCTTTCTTGGCTGTATACGACAGTTTTAAACGTTTACTAACATCAAAGCATTTCTGTTTTCTATTTAGATGGCATTACAAGAAGGTTAGATTTACAGGTTAGACTTCAGTCTGCCATTATTGTATAAATGCAACAATTCATCTGAGTTCATTCATATGCAAATATGGCCTAATAAGAAACATTCAAAATACTATCAATTACAAAACACATAATGTTCAATCGATTTTCCAACAACCAAAGAATTACTCACGTCTTAATTTCTGTTGAGTATAAAAACACATAAATGATTGCAGTTTCAGTGTCCCCTTGTTCCCCATGTACCAGTCCCCACCTTTTATCCCTGTAGTGAATGGTCACCAGTGGGGTATCCCCTACCCCCCTATTGACTGTATCATCAATAGGTCTCTTCAATGCCACACCTGAGTAGCTCAACTCAATAGGTATCTGTGGCCATTGTTGTCAGTGGTCAGCCTCCCACCACTGACCACTGGTCAGTTATACCCCATGTGGCCAGCGGCAGTCCCCCCAACCACACCTAGGTTTGAATGCATACATCAAACAATATTTGGGATTCACTCTTCAAGCAGATCGAGGATTTTGTATACCTGACAGCATTTATGGGGTTAGGATTGATGAAACCGATGGACATTTCCTTTGCACTGAATTAAACAAATACCATACAAATTGAAAGAATGGGGAACCTCATGATCCTCTTGATTATATTCTCAGCATTATTTTGTGTATAAAATGTCTGAGCAAATAAAAAGATATAATTATAAGATTACGTGATAAGGTTGACCATTCGTATTAAAGCTACTTTAAAGAAAAAACAATGTTCATTTGCAATAGGATATCAAAATAGGAACACTAACAAGTTATTGCATTTCTTAACTTCCAATGAGCCTAGCACGCTGGTATTTGAATTTATGAAACTTACAGATAAGTATCAATTGATGATCAATTGATAATGATTTCGTTGGTTTGGGGATCCTGATCACCAAATAGAAAAGTCTTGAACTGATTACTTACAATTTCTTGGACGTTATAAGTAATACTGATACAATTTTGAAATATCAAAGTTTACATATTCATACATCTGCTTGGAGAGTGTGATGGTCAGTGGCTTCTCACTCCACTTTCACCCTGGGGAACTTCTGGTGCTGACGAGGGGTATAATGGTCAGTCGGGACCCCCAAGGCCTTGACCAGTGTCTTGACCAGTGGTCAAGGACCTCCTGCAGAGAGTGGAGGCCTCTAATTATCAGGTTTTAATTAACACAAGCTATGTGGTTCTGGTAGAAGCTTTGGGTTATTGTTGTATCTCTTTGAGGTGTCAGAGTGGAAGTATTCGGCGTGGATAATTACAGGTTTGAATATCTTTGAATTTATACTATGCCTTGCATACACTAATTGACATTGATCCTTTATTTCATTTCATACATGTGTACATGTTTGTCTTTTTGATAATAAAATTCATGTCTACTTACCAGCTCTGCATACTAATTTCAAAACCGTATACTGGATATACATATGGCTTCTATATATGCATGAGAACTTAACATTTCATAAATAATTCACGATCAGCATGGACAGGACGCTGCCTTTTTCCTGAATTCTTCATTCAAGATTGGATGTAAATTTATCATAGCATACTTGGTTTCATGGCCTTGTTATATCATTATTGGTTTGGTGGTTATAATGTCTAATAACATGAATAACTTTTAATGATAATGTCTAATAACATGAATAACTTGATAATTATAATAAAGATATCAGTCATCAAACTAAGACAATTTTTATCATGATTAGTTGATATTATCGTACGGTATAATGCAAAGGGGTAAAGGACTACTTTACTTCATAACAGCCTCATAAAAAGTTCTAGCCAGAAGCAAACTTTGCTATAAAGAAAAAGCATGTTACCAGATGTGTTCCAATCAATACGTCATCAGGTCATGGTTCTCCGTTTCATCAAAACCTGACACATTGTATCCAAGGCGTGACAATCTCACATATAAAATAGTTTGACATTTTCACCATAGAATTGCCTTAACAATAAAAGTGCTCAGATACCGTGAGGAAATCAACACTTGAAGGTCACGATGCTTAAATTCGACCTTTAAAGTTCAGCTTTAATTTCTCAGTTTTAGTTCACACCAATAAATCAAACTTTCCAATTACAAAATCTTACTTTTGAAACTATGTATGGTCATTTGCACTCATTGACATACATTGATTCTAATCCCAATAAACCATTTTCAGCGCATGCGCCAGTGGACCGGAAAGACGCAACCATATGGCCGTGTGTGTTTCATCAAAATGGCGGCTAGGGGATAGGTTAGTTTACCTGAACACCCAGCCAACGCTTGAGTAGAGATCCATTCTGTGCGGGGTACCTCTCCTGCCACTTCCGTTGGAGCATGCGCGTTGGAGATCTGGCCGCGCGCCATCTAAATTACTGAGCGAAGCGGGTTTGGGCCGTTCTCTCTTTTGTTTCAAGACAAAGCGGAAGTATTGCAGGGGTGCGCCTGCGCAGGCGGAACCGGAATTGGTGAATGAGATCGATTCACGACGCATTAAACATCGTATTGCCGGGGACTTCTCTTATCTGGCCTGCACGCGATCGGTGGCTCAAGACTCCTACAATCAACAGGACGAGGCCTTCTCTCTAGAAAGTATCTAATAGCATAATACTGTTTAGAGAAATAATCTAATATTTTTCATGAGGATTGCCAAGGTTTCTATGGAACCAACCGGAGGTAGACTTTGCAAGACTTTGTCATTCTTTTCATCCATTTCAAATAGACAGTAATCAAGAGTAAATCATTTTAAGGACATGTGCATGTATCTTATTGGTTATTGGGTCTACCGCCAGAAATCAATGTTTAAAAAAAGAGCAAAAACTTTAGCTATGGGCTTTTTCAAGTTCTATGCAATTGTAACATATTATCAATGGATATCTTAGAATTGATGGTATAATTCCTGACACACTCAGACTATTAGATGATAACCCAAAGAATGAAATAAACCATATACCTCCATGCAGAGTATCCCCTCCTCTACATGGTCCTATGGTATTGTAGGAGTTGCAGCCCCCACCCCCTTTTGTTCAGCTCCGACGATAAACTCCACTGATAACACTAATGCGATAAAAAGGGAACCAGAGGGAAAAACCACAGCCAAGTCATGAACTCTGAGCCAATGCTCTGATTAAGACCTGAACACAAAGCAAACGGAAAGTATACATCTGTCGGAAGTGTCAATCGAAATTCATCCCCTGATTCTGGCTCGATAACAAAAAACAGTCACACATGAGTGAACAGACAGATTTCTCTGCACACAAGGGAGCCTATAGATGGTTCCCTGTATGTTATCTTTCATAGCATTGTTGGAGGACATCTCCCCTGGGGAGGGGACGGGTGCTTGGAGAGTGTAACAAAGCTAATTAAAGCTAGAAAGTCATTAGCACCAGACGCTTATGTAAGAGGGTTATGAAAGAGGATTCTATTGATAAACTGTCAAGTTAAGGCTGGTTTTCAAGGTGTCAAATTTGGACGAATGTCGAACACAAAAACTTTCATATCAAAGTCAATATCTGCTCACTTTTGGTTAAAAAATTGCGTTCCTTTTGAATAGTTATATTCTAGATTTCTCCACATTTTCTATCCCCTACATTAACTTTTATATTTGTGCCTATGTTATGAGCAAATATGGTGCTAGTAAAATTTTAATCATGGAGGGAACATGTAACAGCTACCCAACCATTCTACAACGTTGGAGCCATTGGAAACTATGACTATACTATAAGTGATTCCACATATTGTATGTTACTAATACTTTCACATCAATAATTTAGAAAGAACACACGTTTTACTATTTGTTGGAGATATTTTAGATAGAATAAGAACGACATCACTTCTACATTACTCTCTAGATCTGGGGTCTATCATTCGGGGCAAGTTTCAGCAGAATTATCTATTGTGCAACAGGTCACACAAATTGTTCCAGCCCAGGAAAGGATGCAACTGTCTCATTATGTTGCAGTATCATTCTGTTAATCCTGTTTCGTTCTGTTCTGGTTCTTGTTTTGTTATTTTGATCACATGATTGAGCACTACATACTGTTGCAACGTTGCAGTGTGCAATTATCTGATTATTGTAACATTATGCTTAGGCTATATTCTATTTACTAAAAGATAGCCGTTATTAGCACATTAGCTGCATTGGTTAGATCTCAATTTCACTTAAATGTTGTTTTACCTAAATGGAAAGCTTCACTGAACAGTTCCACTACTTGCTGTCCCCCATTTTTTACTTTAAAGTATGGAATTATAAGCAAAAGTTCCAATTGGCCCGGGAAACGTTGCACCCCCTTCCCACAGGAGACCCTATATACAAGCCTGTATATAGATTAGTTTGTGAAAGATCTTTACAGAACTTGAATTTGCCCATTTCTAAAATAACCAGGCCTGAGCGTCCAGAAGATGAAATACTCCCCTAATGACCACACAAGAAGACTAAACAGCTGCACTCCTGACAGTGTGAATAGTACAGCAGACTGAATCTCCATTAAAGACCAATGTTCTTTTGACAATCCCGGAAAACAGGACGAGATTCATCGCAGCAGGACGTGACGTCACCAATGGGCCTTCCCAGCATGCACGGCAACAAACATGGCCGCCTTCCCAAAACATGTCACGAACACAAAGATTAACTCTTTGTGCCGACTTAAACGACAATTAATCAAGAAATTAATTATCTTTCCATAAAGTCAGATCATGTATATCATAGATATAACATCTTTCATTTCTTTTTTTCATCGGACATAGAGGCCTTTAAATAATGTAGAGGCCTAATATAAATATCAAAGTAGGATTCCAGAAATAAAATGAGTTGTAAAAAGCCCTTAAATCTTTACAGAACAGTCATAAATCGTTACAGAACAAAGCCCTGTAGTCATATTTGGGAACGTTTAAGGGTCTTTAATAACCCTCTTGTCGAGTCACGAGCATGTAATACACTTGCATTGTAACCAAGCATGTGCCCTGAGAGTGACGTGATAAATGATAACAAAACGCTCCTTGAAGACCACCCCTGATTACTTGTATTATCGCCCAGCGTGGGAACCTAACGTTGTTTCAGACTCATTGTGTTTGGTGAGCAGAGATGTGGTTGACAAGGTTTACAAACACTTCCGTGTCCATGAATTACTTAATACTACTCATTTTAATAGGTTATAGTTATAGGGGCCTAAGATGAATTTTAAAAAAAGCATCAGTGTTTACTGTTAGGCTCCTTCTTGGTTATTTTCATAATATAGGCATATAATAAAGTTTCACGGTAGTTGTTTAGATATGCCTAGATCAAAAGAAAGTATTGTAAGTAGACCCTACACTTGAAAACAGTGAGAAAATGTTGAAATGTTTCACTTATTCCAACTCACCTGCTTGCTTTACGTACAGTTTAAGTAGACCCTACACTTGAAAACAGTGAGAAAATATTGAAATGTTTCACTTATTCCAACTCACCTGCTTGCTATACGTACAGTTGATCATATTCCATGGTCACCTATTCCCATGCTTTGCATATAGGCCTACTTTTCTTGTCGCGTTTTTCTAAAGATCAACTTCAAGGCTAATCCTGTTCTTCCAGAAGATACAAAGATGGACAATAATGCTGTTCCAAATTCGCCTTATTCTCCTATTAACACTTTTAGAATTGTTAAAAACGCCGGCGGTTGATAAGTTACCAACTGACAGGGGACTACTTCGAAAGATAATGGCATGCATGAATAGAGAAAGATCACAGGCAGAGCCACAGACCCTAGGTAGGCCTATAGCAATGGATATCGATAGGTCCTCCATACCCATGCCATACACGTTCGCGCTTTTTGCAATTCTTTATGACGCGGCGTTTCTATGGTTTTCCTATGGCGTCATCGCGTCCATCGAAATTTCAGATTTTGAAAAAAAAATCAACTAAATCATCAAGTCTTTGATGATTATTGATATTTCATATGACCAATGATTCATATGATGATGGATGAATGACCTTTATATATGTTGACTTTAATTGATTCAGT
Source organism: Lepidonotus clava (assembly GCA_936440205.1). Taxonomy (NCBI): domain Eukaryota; kingdom Metazoa; phylum Annelida; class Polychaeta; order Phyllodocida; family Polynoidae; genus Lepidonotus; species Lepidonotus clava. Next base: position 18,362,207 of record OW387138.1, read on the forward strand.
TCGAATTCAATTTCAATGAAACTTTTTTCCTTTTAAACTTAGTTTTTAAACTTAGTTTACAGTGTAAAGTATGTTGTATATGTTTTCTTTAGTATGCTAAATAACCTTGAAATAAACATTTGTTTTAATAAGTTTCCTTTTCAATTTACACCTCTTTACTTATTAAGTTATTGTAGCTACCGACATCGTCGGCATGTACGTTTTATTCATGAATATGACCCTCTTTCTGTCCTTCACATCACAACTGACCTACATAGTGCCTGACCTTCACTATACGGTTCACTGAAGCGTGACGACGTGCCATAACGCAGTAAAAGCTATGATAACGATATTTACCTTGATTAATTCCGTATAACGTATTCTGAAATCAACATAAATAAGTCTTAATGAATATTGGAATTAGTGTTTTCTTTTATTTTCTTTTTTATACAGAAACTGGAGAACTTGACTTGTAATTTATTTTAAAGGCAAACTATAGTGCCAGAAGTGTGTATAGGCTATCGTTAGACGTCTACAAACGTTTTAGAAATTTATGGTATTTTAGAAAGGAATAAGTTCAGAATTAAAGCTGAGATCGGCATTTAGGTTTTCCTTCATATGTGTACGGTTAATGTGCATGTTCGCTTCAGTCCATATAGAGCGTTGCTCGCGGAGGAAAAACGCTTCGACCACGGCGCGACTCGAACACGCAATCTTCTGATCCGAAGTCAGACGCCTTATCCATTAGGCCACGCGGCCACCGCTGAGAGGATCACGCCAAATGTTGTATAGCTAACTTCGAATATGTGTACACACATACTTGCATGTTAATAAATCAGAGTCAGAAAAAGTTCAAATTCAGGTACATGCATTAAGTTGTTAACATATTGGGCATTTCATTGGCATACTAAGCTAAGCGCCAGCACCAGTCACAGGTTTTTCTCTATTCCGACATTTTACCAAACGCCAGACATAAATCTTTATCCGACGTTTCTATCTCTGGATGCAACTTGTCGGACATTCTTACCTATATTAATCTTGTAAAAAGTTTATTTTCACCTCAAAGAAGGTCCGATCACAAATAATTTGGGAGGATGAATAATATTATTATATTGGCCTGGGGTAGACAAGATGCATAGACTTACTTAGTCGTATGGGAAGGTACACTTTGATAGTACTAATTTCTGGTTACTTCTATCCAGGGGCGGATACAGAGGAGGAGGAGGGGGGGGGGGGGGGTCCAGGGGGTCCTGATCCCCTCCTTTTGGTGAACCCCTAAACTAAGTACAGAGAGAAAAATGTTGCATGCATGTCATTGTGTGTGAATACATGCATTTTTAGTACTTAGCCTATATGCTGACCCCCTCCTTTTTGGAAATCCTGGATCTGCCTCTGCTATTATCATCACATACTCAATGGCACACACTGTTCTACAACACACGAACACACGAACACACCGGCGGTCACATATATTAGCCTACTGAGTGACACACATTATATATTATGTGACATAGACCAACCCGGACGTTCAGGCTTGCACTTCCAGTGACACTGACACGGACCCTAGACTCCAGACAAACAAACCACCTCTATCCTACATTCAGTCATGGAAAGCTCTCCTGTGACGTCATGTATTGTTATACTACATTATATAAGTGGGTTATTTCAGGCATCACGAGAGGGAAATCCCCTATGTAATAACCCTGATATCAATCAATATACTAGGTCATAAGTATCCCTCCAGGCTGTACATCGTTATACGCTCGTGTTAAGGCACAATCAACAATATAGCTATTAACATAATATGATATACATATTTAGATACATTAATACACTCGTCGACCTATACCATTGCTACACAATGAAATATATAATAGTAGCCAATCATCATTCAATTTAATTATAAATTCACTATAGAGACAATGCAGTTATATGATTAGAACTTACAGAGCAAGTTGACTGAATATTCTTCTATAATCATAGTTACGGTGTATACTACATGGACACATGATTGTATTCTCGGAATAAAGGTGGATCGCTCAGGTGAAATATGTTTACATCATGTTGTGCCGTTGATGAGTTTAATGCAATATACCAATAAACAATTAACGCATGTATGCCTGTAACGATGGAAAGAACAACAATGTATAGACGTTGTGCAGACGTGGTCACGTGGCCAGATTTTGGTGATCACCGTGTGGTCACCACACCATGTGGCTTTTAAATATATTCATAATTTATATATGACAGAGGCAGATCCAGGATTTCTAAAAGAAGCGGGTCAGCATATAGACTAAGTACTAAAAATGCATATATTTGCACACATGAGTGCATCTTTTTTCCCTTTTTGTCTAGTTTAGGGGTCCACCAAAAGGAGGGGGTCAGGACCCCCTGGACCCCCTCTGGATCCGCCCCTGGATGATGATAATTTATTATGATTCATTTATTTTTACTTAGCTAAAATAGACTCGATTTGCATCATAGATGCTTTAGAAACCTGGGGAATAAGAAATTTAAACTTATTACCAACATGTCGGCCATCCCAATTTGGGAGTCGTGACGTCATGTGCACAACGTCTATAAACGGGGTTCTCGCAATCCTTGAAGCATATATATATATATATATATGCCTTGACGCATGTATCTGACTAATATCTTTTATTTCAGCTATATAGAAGGCGCTTTTCACAACTATTTCAATAGAAGTATGTGCTTTACTCCGACCTATCAAAATAAGCGTACTTATACCCCGGGACATATAGGCCTACCTTCTCAGTTTATCGTAAAGCCTGATTTAGGAAGTTTAGGTACCATAACGGCATATGATGCGTTAGTTGAGGTTGCTTAACTTTCCTTTTATATTGTTGTTCCCCCTACAATCTGGATCACTTCCAAGTACCTGCAGTTTAATCATTAAATAGAAAACAAAACTTTGTTGGCTCCCACTCTTTGGAAATCCAATTTTCTCTTTTTCATATCAAAGTAGACTGCCACTTATTAAGTTAACGGGAAATTCTGAAATGTTTTATGTAAGCCATCCTGTTTAAATACATTATTTTCCATGTTGCTGAACGTAATTTCCCCCGTCATTATAGATTATAACGGCAACGTATTGTGTATATAACCAATTCCAAACTCAATCAAGCGTCTTAGGCCCCTATTTGCATTTCAACACGTTAACTCTCATGTTTACATTTCACTCAATTTCTTTGAAACAGCCAAAACTCGAAATTACCTCAGAGGTCGCAAACGGTAAATTCACCTAGTTCAGGTCAACTTGATTCAAACATTTCGTATTTCAGACAAAGCTGCAGGCTAGCCAGAAAATCAACTTCAATGGATTTGTGGACCTGCAGACATGCAATAACTCTGTTTATTTTACGTAATTGTGACGAAACAAAAAGCGACTTTTCACTGACTGGTTCCTTTTCATGGCGAGTTTTGTCAACAGATTTTGTCCCTCAGACGCAGCCTGGTGCATTCTTTAATAAAAATGCGTAATTAAGTGAAACGAGGCGTGGATTTATCCGACATGGCAGAAGGCGTCTTTTCACTAAGTAGCTGTTGCTCTTTCCTCGTTCCTTACCCGAGGGCGCACCAGGAGCGGGGCATATAATCTTAATGTTATTTCACCCTTGGGCTATAATCTTAACGTTACGCACGCCTCACTCACCAGCCGAGGTCGCTGCGTAATGATAGCCTTGGCTCCCCACCGGAGCACGCTCTCTCACCTCTCCGATGTAATCATCTCGAGAAGTGATTAGTGAAAGGTGTGAAAAATGCCCGCACTTTTCTCCGATTGTTCCCTCAAACAGGTGTTGTTCTGTTAGAAAAGAGGCGGGCGACTTGTCTTATAGGTTCTGTGCAGATGACGTCGCACCTCCAAAACGGTCAGGGCCCTGTTTTGAGAGTGATCAATTAAAAAAGTATTATCCTTCACAGTTCAGAAGCAAAGATAACCATCTTTATGTCTTATTCACCATAGGACAAAGGAAATCATAATCAACAGCATAACATTATATTAAATTGTTATTCAAAATTAGAAAATAGCTTTTTATTCAAACACAAGTTTTTTTTTATATTTATATTTATATATATATTATATTCATATCGTTTGAGTATGTGAGAAATTGTGAAAAATGTTATATTGATCTATACATTCTTGTGGTATAATATGCAGACCATCGTATACAAACTCACCATTTTAAATGCACAGATCACCCATCTGATTGGGTTTAATTTGTGATTAAAATATTTGTTCAAAAAGCGCAAACCTTGTGTGTGCCCTCAGTATACTTTATTATTCAATGACTTTATTTTCAAAATAAAGTGTTTCTTTGAAAATATAGAATGTGGTGATATGACCATATCTACACAGGGTCTGTAGAAACGCAGATGGTCTTTTCGTGTTATAAGACTGATGTGACCAACATGTTGTGGTTTCCTTGCGACGCGGCGGTTGCCATGGGGCATTCTCTTTGCCCTAACTCAAGGTATGACTTTGACAAAGGATACAAATAATCCATTCAGTTTAGTATACAATGAAATCAGTCCCTGTCAGATGCTATCGTATCATGACAAGTATACTTTCTAAGAACGACTTTCGCGCCTTTTTTGGTGGTACTACTAGGCTAAAGAGCTACATTGTATAAGTTAGGGTGCACCTGTACCTTACGGCGATGTATTCTAAGTACATTTTGTTGTTTTTTTGTAACAAAAGCCTAGGTCTGCTTACCCTTGTCATCTCAGGTAAAGTAGGCCTAACTGTTTTTTTAAATTATTTTCAACAGCTCACAAGTAATCCAAAACTAGGGACAGATCTAGGAATTCAAGAAAGGGGTAGGGCGCCTATATCAAAAAAGGTCCCAGTGCCCCCTCCGGGTGCGTCAATTTATCATTAAGAATTAAATATTTGACCCCGAAAGGGGCTTGGGGGGGGGGGGGGGGGGGGTTGGCTGGATCCGTCCCCGCAAACATAACTATATTATTTGGGAATCATATGTAAATGATTAGACCTACCTGTATAGAGTATATATACTCTGGTATGTACATAGATGGTTTAATAAACCATCTATGTACATACCAGAGTATACTCTATAAGAGAACATAAATTATATCTTAAGGAAAATAATTGCAGTCTACATTCACACTCATATTATCTTGCCTTATAAATAAATAGTTTGCTCGTCCTTGTTCAAATATAACCAAGTATTGTTGGTCAATTATATTATTACACACTACAATCTGAATTTCCTCCCACTTCTGAACTTTTTTTAAACGTGATTGTCGTCATCCCTTTCAAAAGCACAATAACCCAAGTTATTTTAGAATAATCAAGTTACAGATAATTCGTATTTACATTAAGAAGTGAAACGCTGCGGTCAGCGAGAACAAACATAACGTGTGCTGCGCATGCGCGAGCGTTCGTCGGGTCACGTGTTGACCGGAGGTTGCGCAGTGGTCGTGTGCGCAGGGCGTTCTGAACGACGTCACTTCCCGGCCACACGGTCCTGCTCGTGCCGCACTTGTAGACGTGTGCACGACGTATGTGCGACGTACGTACGTCGTTGGTCATCCACAGGTAGTTATCAACTCTGAATTCCAACACATTTGAATGTACATTTAAAAGGCTAGTTTTAAAAAGAATCGCAAATGAGCACAGGACAACAAGAAGAAAGGGAGGCTATACATGAAGTCCTTGGAAGGACCCTTCATTCCTGGCTACAAGAGTTATAATCCCCTTGATAGTTGTCCTGTCTATCAACCTCATCTGTCACACATCAATAATTGTCTACTAACACATAATATGTTACTAACACCTACTATCTGAAAAGCGTTTGTCAAACGAGATAGTTTTGCTCAATAAAAAAAGAAAAGTGTTATGTTCTTTTTCTTTAGATAGTCGTACAAGCTGTCCTTGAGCAATTTAGGCCGCATGAGTGAAGATGCCGGTCTTCTAAACAAAGGTCAAAGCATACAATAATTGACCTCAAGGCAAGACACGGTGTTAAACAGTCAGAGTGAAATACGTGCTCTGGTACGGCCATACCATGTAGGATAGGCCAGGGGTTATGCCAATATGTTAGCCTATAGACCCGACCTATAGGTATACATCTGACGCATTTTCTCCGTTTTACATTCGTTGGCACGATTTCCTTCTAGTCTATATTATCAAGATATAAGTTCTATAATTAAGGTATTGGTCAGTACACACATACTTGTCGTAGGTATACGTAAAGGAAGATATATGCATGTGCGGAATGAATAACGATTAGGGGCAGGCATGATGGAGGGATTGCACATTGCAGTCCGGTGGAATTCACAACGTTTCAACAACAAAAAACAACACTGGCTCAACAAGTCGATTACAGTAATAAGAAAAAAAAAACTCGGTCCCCCGGCAGGTAACACCCCGCCAGGTACCCCCTGTCGTCCCCTAATCGCCCACACCCGTCCCCCTCACCCGGCCCCCTCAATACAACGTCCGCACGGACATGCGTCCCCCGCCCCCACAGCGCATGCGTGGTGGGTCACTCACGCGCCGGACGTGGATCGGCGAGAGCGGACGTCGTAGCGACGTGAGGCGACGTGAGGGCGACGTGTGTCGGTGGGGAGGGAACGGACGTCAGTGGTTGGGATCCACGTGCGGACGTAAGCGATAGATCCGCATTCCGAGAGGGGTTTGGGGTGTGGGGTGGGAAAAGATACCCATGGATGTTATCGGAGAAAGAAGTGTGATTTTTGGGAAACTACTTTTTTTTATGCGGATTTCGAGGGCTATTCTTTGTCCTCATGTGCCATTTTGGACATGGGAGGTGTTGGACTTTTAAGAAGGGAGGGGAATGGCTACAATATCACAAAAATACAATAAAGATTCCTATGATTTGTCTGTTTTTTGCAGTATGTAACCTATCAGAGTTAGTTCAGGTGAGCTGACACGCATCCTCCTTCTCCCGGATTATGACACTTTATAATGATTTTTTTGAAACAAATGTATCATGGAACTTGGAAGTCGGGACGAAAGAGAAGGTGCATGAAGGTTAAGTTTTGGGGGAATAAATATCTACAGCCATATTCATAACCTAAACCATGCATATAGGACTACCTCGGAACTGTTTGACCTTTGAGTTAGATTTTCTCTATTTTGGATTTAATTGAATAATTTTTGCGCTATCCAATGCATGTTTTATAGCCTGGTTATGATGCTTCCCATAAAAACAACAAATAGGCTATAGGCCTATTCGAAGTAAATAGGCCAGAAATGGCTAAATGTAACGGTATAATGTACACGTCCTGCTCAGTTGCCTGTTGATGATAATTCAACCAGGTGTTCCTTTCCAAAATTCCCTTCCTTTGTTCCCGCACCAACCAAAGACAATGCCCCCCACCAAAACCCCCCAGTCCCACCCACAAACTTTCCCCTATCTTATGCAACACCATGTTTATCCTTACAGTACAAATTCCCTCAGGTCTCAACGCCTAAGGGGTAGGGGAAACTGACAACGTTATTATATCAATACCCTATCACCTGGCCGGTCGGACTACCCGTCACGCATGAGACATCAAAGAGTGCCGCGCCCTTGAAGTGTCGCCGACAACCCTCAAAATGAGCCCAGAGGTCTGTGGTCCGCTCTCCTCTGACAGAATTCTGTCAACATTCATGAGCTGGGTAACGGTAATTTGTCGGGAATGTGGGTGGCCGAAATTCCATTGCAATGTAGAAAATTGGTTGGTTCTGCATTATGTATTTTAAGTGGTCGTTGCCTTTTGTTTCTTGAATGAATAATTGCGTATTTTGTTCTTTGTGTGGAGAAAAGGTGTAAGGGATATCTTATCTAGATTGGGGGAATTGGATAGTGATATAAACTATATGAATATTTATGTACATCACAGAGATACACTGTTAACATAATTGCCACATGTAAATTCATCTTTTTGTATACTTCTCATAGACCTCAGTGAGCTGATGAACAGGGTAATGCTATAGATTTAAAAAAGAAATATAAGTAGGACATGCTTCCTGATAATTGAAAGTTCAATGCTTTGTTTATATTTAAATAAGTGCATATATTTCAATGTTAATGAATTTGCCTTTGATCAAATTAGTTGAAATCATTTCAGTTGTTCAACAAGTTTCACATTATTTTCAGAACAAGTAAAGAAACACACTTTTAACCATTTCTTCTGAGCGATTATAACAAAACTACTTAACAACAGGAGGTACCAGAATACATTAAACCAAAGATTATTATTTACCTGATTCTCTTTTATTTTGGTAAGAATAATAGAACGAAAATATAGACCTCCGGCCTTGTCCCAATTCTAAGCCAACCCCCACCCCACCCACCCACCCACCATTCCCCTTACCCTACCCTAACCACCCCTTACCCCTCCCCCCTCTCCCATACCACGTGGTCCCCTCACACTGCCGTCTACCGGACGCCATTGTTTGTCAGTGCCAGGTGCGCCCAGTGCGCACGCGTGCGGCCCCGTTGTTATGGCGACCGTGACGCGTGTCAAGATGGCGGCGACCGGCGTTCGCACACGTGCTCTGCGCATGCGCTGCGGGTGCACTGACCCGTGACGCTCGGGGTCAGACGAGAATCCCCGAGTTTTACCCCCCTTTTACCCCTCTTTACCTCCCCCTCTCAATTCACCCCGCCGGATTTCTATTCCGGACAAGTGCATGGTGGAATAAATAGAGAGAATCCGGAGCCAAAACAAAAACTTTTATGACGTGCAGTTTCCCAAGTTTTATTACTGGAAATGCTGTTGGGGTGTTCAATAATGGATGAAATATTGCCCTGATAAGAAAAGATGACACTTCGTGACATTCGTTATCTATTTTGAATATATTAATTCATTGACCTCATTACTAGAGTTTCTCGGAAATTATCAGCTGATTAAACCAATGCCTATCTGATGAAGTAAATCTGCCAAGTTTTAGCTACCTAATGTTTGAAAATAATTTAACATATATTCAGGATATGTTATTTACGATAAATTGGCCCATGCAATGAAGCCATGTAAACATAAACAATTATAAGAGGCCTTTTAGAACATGAATGTTTACATATCCTCATATTTAGTTTCCTGCCTTGAAATCCCCGCCATTTGTAAGTATCTTCTGATGACAGGCCTATATCTTTTTCTAGGATTAGCCTAATTATCTCAAAACATAACAGGTCTTTAAAGCATTTAGAGAAAAAAAAATCACCCTAATTCACCTGTGGCAGCCCCCCACCCAACCACCTCCCCAAAATCCTCCCTCCAGCCCCAACCTGTCATTGCCTAGAAGTGTCACATGACCCTCCTAGAAATACGACCTAGGCGTCAAGCGGGCCCAACCAGTGGGCCGCCGTCATATTTCTAGGAACAATGGGTCTGGAACTTGCAGGTGTAGGGGGTCGCCGTAATGGGTGTCACTGGGGGCCCAGGGCACCCCCCGACCCCCGCCGATTATTGTATACCGCGTTAGGGAGAGGTCCCATGGGCGCCGCCATATTGTGTCACGTGGTACAAAGGAACAATCCTCATTGGCTGGTAGATCACGCTTGACCCCCGACAGGCAGTGGCGCCAAAAGTGTGCGCATGCGCGGACGTGGACTCCCGAACGCGCTATAGACCTAGGGGACAATACCCCTGGGCAATTTTCCAGGAGGATGAGTCCACAACGCTCCAGGAAGTGCCAGGAAGTCCCGGGAAGTTAGACAGGTTATGATCAGCAGAACAAAGTCTGAAACTCTATAGCTGTAACCAGGCGGAAGTGGCAGGGGTGATTAAAAAAAGGAACTGTAACTAATTTTGAGGGATTATGTTTTTTTTTTTACTCAGAATGAATGATTAACTATATCAAACAAGTTTGTGAACGTTTTTTTTCATACGCAGCAGATATGCCTGTATCAAAGATTGTTGGTTTGCTTATTTTATCACTATTGTTTCTTGTATTGGCATAAATCGTAGGTATTTTCAAATCGATTAATCTAGCTTTCTGTTGAGATTACAGTTAAATATACGTGTGTACATTTCTTCTTGTCATTGAACAACTGAAATAACCTTCATGTACTTGAATTAGCTTAATTAATTACTACGTGGTATCGTCATCTCATATACCATAACTACAAAAAATTGTCAGTATACTGAAGTTTATCAAATGTTGTATGATATTATAGTCTCGTGAACTTTCTATGTTCAAACTACTATTGACAAAGTGATGTGATAATTGTATGCAATTTCGCTGGACCTCCCAGAAAACCGGCCATGTCGAGGGAGGCCAGGATAATAAAGAAATAATAAAACAAAATTCTATCAGATTTTTCAGAACGTCTCACTTGAGGTAATCACTCTAGCCTTTCCCGCGTGCCTTATCCCTCCTACAGACCGTAAATAACCCGACTCCCCGGGACACCCGAGTCACACTTAATGAGTTTCCTAAAACGGTTCGCCTGTGTCCGGCCTACTGGGGTGCACCAAGTCACAGGTGACGTAAGGATCCCGGTAACCAGCGAATTACGTCAGGGTCAGACAATAGAGGGAGTGGTCAACTGGTCAAAGTCATCACGGGCTGACCAGGGGGGGGGGGGGGGGGGGGGGTCAGGGTGGAGGAGGGGTGGTACCAGGGGTGGTGCTCAAGAGGTGATGGTCAGGCCTTCTACTTCACCAGTAACGTAAAGAACTGCTAGCCCAGGAAAGAATGAAACAGTATTATGATATTCCAGTAACGTTCTATTTGGTTCTGGTATGGTTCTTCTTACATTATTTTGATTCTACCAAATAATGTCTTTAGAACCTAATATTGTGAATTTGCTCTAAACCACATTCTGGTTATGTTATTTCACATAAAAATATTGTTATTATAGCATTCTGTATTGGTAAGGTCTTGACTTCATCAGAATATAACGTTATTATGACACTCTGCCTTGGAGAGTCTCAACCTAATGTAAAGAGATTTAACTGCATGCTTTGTGAAAATTGGGCAGGTAACAGATTGACCAAAATGTATATTCACAGAATATGGTCATTATGTCACTACTTGCCTGGCCTTCCTGTTTCCTAATAACGGAAAGGTTAAGGTTTCCCTACAATGAGTGACGCTAAACAAAGATACACAGGTCGCTAAGGAAGTTGATGGCCCTAGACCCCTAAATTCGACACGGCGACACGGCCGTTTCTTAAATTCGACACGGCGACATGGCTACTTCTTAAAATCGACATGGGACATGGTCACCTTAGTGACATGTGACATTACCCTTTTCTTAAATTCGACATGCGACAACGAGCCTAGTGACATGGAAAAGTATTAGGCCTACAGCCTGATCTGAGGCCGGACATACGACGGGTGGTTCTAATTATAGCCCCGGCCCCTCCCCGGCATCTTCTCAAATCATAGACTGGACCACCGCTCTTATCCGCTGCGGGGGCCTACGCTGGAAAGACTATGTCCCGGGACTAGAGACAGAAGGGTTCTATCCTCTCCTCCCGGGTTTTATGGCACCTTCAAAGGGTGACCCGGGAAGAGCCGCAGGGGTGGGGGAGGGGAGAGAGGATAATTCGCCGAGGGTTGTAAATGACATACAACAGCAAGGAGTGAACTAACCTATACAGGTCAAGGGACCTGACACCTGACTATTTCCTGCCGAAATAAGCAATTCCTTTACATTCGATTATAGAAAAAAAAACATCAAGCGAAGCCAGACCCATATTATCTGTCAAAATGTATCAAATTCAAAAAAATTGATTTTGTAAAACTATGAATTGGAAATATTGACAGTTGAGGTGATATTCTTATCATATTATCTTTTTTCAGATTTTTGGTAGATACAATTTTACAATTTTTTAAAGTTTGACCTACTTTTACCGAACCCCTTTGACCCTTTGCCACCCGTCGCTTGTCCAGCTCCCGGTGGCATGGCACTTATGAGGTCTTGTCCCATCGTCTGGGCTCTGTCACTCAACTACTTCCAAGGCCACAAGCAATGATGGTAAATCAAGAGATACAATGGACCTTATCTGCACTAATTGATATGACCATTTGCCCCTCTGTGTTAACTACCTTACCTCCTGCTGGCCCAGGGAAGGTCACTCAACCCTCATCTACCATGGCTGACCATATTATTTTGCCTCGACCCTAAAGTTTTTTTTTCAAGGAATAAATGTTTTCTTTAAGTCGTTAAAATGAGGCAAGAATAAATATATGGACATTAAATTGCATGTACATTATCAAAATATCCACCACCCGAAGAAGACTTTGACCAATCGAAACATGTTGATCATGCCACGATTTTATTCATATTGGTAAATCTTTATCAACACCTGTCCACCAGTCAGTCGTCGAATTGGATATATTATCATCACAAAGTTCCAAAATTGTTTCAGTAGGTGGTTCAGGGAAATTCTTAATTTTGAACTCACTCTGAGTCTACCATATGATATTGTGATGAATGCCTATTCATCCAAATACGTAAAGAGACCAAATAAGAGAAAATAAGGTAATATGACAAAAAGTATATATGTTCGTAAAAGGAACGAAAGTGTGAAGGAACAAAAGTGTAAAAAGCCCGAGAAAGAGGCCCGAATATGTAAAGGAACGAAAGTGTAAAGGAACGAAACCCGGAAAGATGTAAACCGGAAGTGGTATGTAAACCGGAAACGAGAAATGTAAACCGGAAGTGACGTCAGTTGTAGATCACGTTACCGAAAGCAGCCAATCAGAGCTGACCTCTAGGGTATATAAAGGGGCGGTGAGGCCCGAATAAACAGAGTTCTTTAACAGTTCTCCTTGTGTCCAGACGTGTCTTCTTCCCTTAAACAACCGCTGAGATGAGCCGATACGAGTTAATTAACCAGAAGTTAGAGTAAAACAGTAGAAGTTCGAGATAAATAGGCGAAATTTAGGACGGGGGCCCGACGGCCCGAGGAACGGGAACGAGGAACGGAGGACCGAGGTAGGGCGCGAAGGCCCGAAACTGTCCCGGATGGGGTCCCGGAAGTGTAGGCGCAGAACGGCGCGAAGGACCGGAACACGGAGCGGAGACCCGAAGTCCGCGGGGACGACGGCGCGGCTGGCTCGGCCCCACGCTACCAAACAATAGGCGACCGTCGGCCCGACGGCCCCGCGGACCGGAACCCGGGGTGGACCGCCCTGTCGAGGTGAATACCGGCCTGGGAGATAGAGCGAGACGAACCACGACCTCCCCTTACCCCTACCGTAATTTCCCTTCCCCGCAGTCCTCCGTCTGACATCGAGCACCGATTCCCGACCGATTCGCTCAGCCCCCCCCTCGTGCGCGAGGCACGACTCTAAAAACACATCTCGGTTCTTGGCCCGGATTCCCCGTCCGCCCGAGACCCGAACAATCCCCACGTTCCTCTGCTGTAGGAATCGGCAACCCCGACTTACCAGAGAACGTCACAATATCAAAATATTTTTATAGGTCTACATAAACTAAAATTCCGACCTACCAACCCTATTTTTTTGAGGAATGAAACATGAACAACCTTTTTTTTGCCTTATGAAAGCTACATGATATAGGTCAAATTATAATTCTTCCCGAAGCTTATAAAAAATTCATTACCTACGTTTCAGCTATCTTTTAATACTACCTGAACAGTCAAGAGAAAAAAAACAGTAATGCAGGGTTAGAGAATATTAATTATTTTGTAAGTGACACTAACGACATGGCTTTTCCTTTAGTGACAGGGGACATGGCCATTTCTTAAATTCGACATGTGACATGGGGACCCCCCCATCTAGGGCCCCAAGTTGTGATCAATCATTACGTATCTATTACAATAATTCTGTTGATTCTGGTAAAAAGGAAACAGAAAGAGAACAAAATACCAGATGAATAAGGTTGGTCTAGACCTAGATGGTCCAAGTTATTACAGTTTTGTCTATTTCTAAACAATTTAAACTCATTCTATAGGACCTCCGTTGAAATGTAGATTTACCAAAGAAAAGCACATACAAAGACAACTATATCCTATAACAAATGCGAACTATGCAAATAAAGAATGATAAGGCCTAATTTACAAACGCTTCACCAAGCAGTGCAGACAAAACTGTTGGAACTGTAAGATTAAACAGACCGACGTTAGAACTGTTAAATAATACCGACCGACGTTGGAACTGTTACAAAATTAACTCCTCCCATTTCCCCCACTTACTTCATTCCCAGGTGGTTCCATCATTGTGGTTCCATCGTGAAAGAACCGGAAATTTTACCTCACAAGACCAACCTCCATTACGTAAAACATGTGTTGGAACAGATTTGTTCAACTCCCCGGAAGTACTTTGATCTACTAGACAACCTCCCCTGAGTTCACGCGAGGGTCATTCAGAAGAATGTCTAAATGTTTAGACGAGGTAAAGGCAATCAACTTGAAGACTTGACGTGTTGATATACAAATACTATAAATCTAAGGAACATACCCAAATTCTAATTTTGCCGGGCCCTAAATGGTTCTAAAGTCTGAGTGCAAGCTATCACTGATATAAATAAGCACACGGGATTTTAATGAGTCAATTGTTATATTCAACCCTAAACTCCAAGTACCTCCGCAGAACCATTATATTTTATGATGTTTTGAAGTTTTGGGAAAGCACATATTAGAATAGCTATGACATATTTTTTTATCAAACATAAATCACAATTATATTCTGATTGCATTTATCAAGCGCACAGATTTTCTTACACATGACCTACACATGATTTTCTTATAGATACAATTTTCATACACAGTTATTAATTTTATTCATAGGTAAGATAATACTGTAAAGGGACATCGTTTGAGCGTCAGCTTTGGCAGATAGTAGCCGACATTTATTATTATCTGTCTATGTGTTAAAGAGATGTGTTTTTAACATTATCACGTGCTTCGTCGATGTTGTGAACAAATGTAATTTGTGCAACAACAAAAAACAAAACAACAAAAAAAAAGAAAAAAATACGTACCAATTCTTTTCATCGCTGTGAGTAGTATATAGAAAGTGCCATTGTTTCCGGTTACATACTCATTCAGATTTCAGAAAGGTAATAATTATTATGGAATTCTTAGAAGTATGCAAGAAATTGAACTAAAGCCTATATAGGATATTATCTGATAGGTAATCTAAAGGTAACAGAGAATGTCTAGTTCCGCGAGACGTCATACAGGATGATTTTCTCTCCCATTCGTCAATAGAAGATGGAGACGTTCGAGGAAATATAACCTTAATATCCATAACTAGAATTTATGGTTCACACGTGGCCTGACTACGTTTCTCACGAATAAACCAATTTCCTTTTTAAATGAAGTGGTTTATATTAATTCCCTAGGCTATTTTCATGTAGACAGACATTTTCATATTATAGTTAAGAAACCCAACGAACGATATAGATTCAACCAAACGACATCTGTAAATCTGACCTTTAACTTTGACGGAGAAACCCTTTAGATTTCTGTTCAACCTAAAAGTCATGTCTTACCGGACATTTAGCATAAAATTGCCTATTTTCAACATAACCCAGATACTCTTTACGTAATAATTCTGCGTAAGAAGTATATGGAAAGATCCCAACTCCACAGGCGAACAACTCTACTCACATACACCGGGGAGCTATTCCACAAAACTGTTCGTAACTGTGAGGATTAATGTACGCAAATAGTGTTAGTAAGAAAATGTGTAAGTAATGTCAAAAATTGCTAAAAACGTAAATGTACATAGGGAAATGTACACAAATAACAATAGATAGGATTTTCTGTTTCCTATGATAGCTCTGTGAATTCTTAATCGATTTTGATATGGTTTTCACCAGCGGATTCCTTATAAATTAAGCTTTTGAATGATGCTTCATTTATTATCATAGCCCTATAACTTCATTGTGAAAAACGTATATGAACATTACAAATTATGTACGAACACTATTTGCACAAAAACTGTTCGTAAGTGTAATGGTTAACTTTGAATTTGTACACAAATAGTGTTAGTAAGTAAAAGTGTGCGTAGTGTCCAAAATTGCTTCAAACTTACATTGTACTAGAAGAATGTACACAAATGACAACAGATTAATTATTCTTTCTTTAATAGCTTTCAAATAGAATTTCTTTAATAGCTCCATGGATTCTTAACCAATTTTTATTTGGTTTTCACCAGCGGATTTCTTATAAATTAAGCTTTTTAATGACATATCATTCATTATCATACCCTTACCATGTCATGGTGAAATATATTTTTGAATAATAAAAGTTACTTACGAACACTCAATTACATTTAGTAGATAATTGTAAGTTATGCACACATTTCTTGTCCTGCGTACAGTACGCAGAAAAACCACTATGTGCATATCTTGTTTCTGGAATGAAATATAAGTTTTGAATGTTCATAACTTTTTGTGGAATGGCCTCCTGGAGTTATGCACACTTTTCTTATGCTGTGTACAGTACATATCTTGTTTCTGGAATGAAATATAAATTCTAAATGTTCGTAACTTTTTGTGGAACGGCCCCCAGATCGTTATAGCCTCTAGCCCACGACAATAATTTCAAACTACTTTGTTTTTATAACGAATTCAGGAGGACTGTTCTCTCATTCTAGAGCAATGCCTCCCAATAAAGGATTTTTCTGTAAAATGTGAAAAAGAGATGGGAAACACCGCAAGCCCCGCCCATTTGGTCAGGCTGAGTGCGTAGGGTGGTAGTAGTAGTAGTGGTGGGTGGTGGTGGTGGGGGTAATAGGGGGGTTGTGATCTGTGCCCTAAGCCACGCCCCTTTCTGAGCATCACCCGACCCCATGACATTCCCAGAACCCCTCCCCTCCCACTCCTCCACCCTCCCTCCTGCCAACCCGGCCGTGTCATCCCCCAGTGGCAGTACAACCCACAATTGCACCCCCTACCTGCTCCCTCCAACTCGGCGAAGTAGGGGTGGGGGGGGGGGGGGGGGGCTACTCACATTTGGCATTTTGAATGATTCGTAACCTTATCACAGTATATGTGATATCATTATATACATTATTAGGTGACATTGGGGAAATATCAATTTTTATCAAATACTTGTATTTGCACTTTTCCATAAAATGTCGTTTTAAAAATTTTAAAAGTTTGTAAAAATGTTTAATAACCGAAAATAAGCCCCTGGTTTTGCTAGGGTCTATAAT
Source organism: Lepidonotus clava (assembly GCA_936440205.1). Taxonomy (NCBI): domain Eukaryota; kingdom Metazoa; phylum Annelida; class Polychaeta; order Phyllodocida; family Polynoidae; genus Lepidonotus; species Lepidonotus clava. The sequence continues at coordinate 18,379,323 of OW387138.1, forward strand.
TTGACTGAAATAACCACTCATACAAAATCGCTCGGTTAAGCCGAACTAAAACAAACTGCCATACTTAATTATGTTTTGTACACAATTTAAATTGAAAATCATTTAAATTTGATAAATTCGTATCAGATGTGAGCTTTAACACACAGCCCAATTTTAGACCGAGTACCCCCAATTTCAGACCAAGCACCCCCACCCTCACTATAACCCCCTCCCCTAATCCCCTAGGCCTAACCCCTCCCCACGATACTGGCACTGCTGAGTTGACACTTTCCACCTGCCTCTGTAGACCCATCCCCAACCCTCTCCACACCCCTCACCCCTCATCCCTGAGCCATTTCCCCTCTTCTCACCCTACTGACAGACAGGTGCCCAGAAGGCTATCTCCCCTCCTAGAAATGCCTAGAAACAGGCACCTGTTTTTTTCCTAGAACAATTAGTGTCAGTGGGTAAGGTGAACTGGGGTGGACGAGGCGAGGGGGACAAGTGCGGGACTTGGCACTTGGCACTTGGCACTTGGCACTTGGCACTTGGCACTTGGCAAATAGGATTATTGGGGTGGACGGACTTGTTATCGCCATCTGCTAGAGATTGTATAAACTTAAAGTGAGTGTGATCAGAATCCTTGTATTTTATTAAAATTAATACTTTTTGATATTAGGGGAAAATATGAACACGTCCATTTTATTCTCACATTTTTCATAAAACAAAAAAAACCCCCAGCAATTATTGTATAGTTTTGATGTTTTTATCAACAGTATCACATGCTGAAGTCAGTCAACATATAAACGCCGAAATTGAACACATTAAAGTATACATGTACCATAAAACCTAAAAATAAGTTTAAAAAAATGGCACGCAACACAACAATAATTATGATTAATATATGGATCATCAGACCGTATAAGTGCCATATCCTTTATTGAACCAAAAACTTTCCGAATCATTATTTTTTTCCCGGCTATAATAAATTCAGCATATTGTGAACGGGTCATGCCATGGGATAATTAGGCCTGAGTAGTACAAATCCACTAAATGCCACTCACTGATAATGCCACTAGGCCGCATTAGGCTGCCATTTCTAGGGACGATAATTCCCGGCATCTCATTTCTAGGCAGAGTCATCATAGCCCCATAAATCACCATGACAACAATAGGGGGGCCCCTCCCCCCTTAACCCCCCCTCCTCCCCCCTCCCCCCCCCCCCCATTTTCTGCTGCACCTGGCTTGGAGTGACACGTGACACGACGCCATGACACCGCCCTGTTGACTCACGTGATGCGTTTCTAGGAACGATTCCAGGAAGGCGGGCAGGTGCGCGGTAAGGGGCACATCCTAGAAATGCCAGGAAATGACACCTGTATCGATAAGAGCTCAATAAAGCAGCGATTGGAAGAGCATGTGAAATGAGATTTTTTTTCTTTAAAGGGACGTACTCTGAGTCTTTTTTTTTAGGAGTGAGGGAGAACGGGTCTTTGTTTACCAACAATCTTTCATCGTTCGGAATACTCCAATACTTTTGCACTGACAAATTGATATCCCTTTTCCTGATATAAGAACTTGGTATAATTATATATATATATATATATATATATATATATATATATATAACAATACAGTGTACTTGGAAATGTAAAACAAAAGAGGAAATAGCGAGTAGCGACAACCACCATGGCATGAACATAACTGCAACTAATTTGCTGGAATAAAAAAGTATGAACAAAATATAAAAAGATAATATCATTGAAAAAGTGGTCCACTCGGATCCAAGAGGTATATTTTGACGTTCTACCATACTGGTCAGTTCATCATATCTCTATAAATTACCACAATGTTTGCCTTGAGTATAGATAGTATTTGGAAGCGTTTACAATCAGATTGATAAGGACACGGTTCAGATCGTGGACTCTTATCATCCGGTATCAACAGGAAAGTTACTACTATTGTGATAACTAGGCATTTGATATTTAAATATGATAAAAATGCATTGATAATCGTAAAAATCGTAGGAACCGTATTTCAAACCATTCATGTGCCCGCTGCAGAAAGTCCAGCAATTCATTCTCTTCTCATTTGTAATTCTAATTGACATTATTCTTTGGTTCATTAAAATCACGCGCAAATAAACATTAACTATAATATAGAAAGATCACAGATTTCTGGGGAATTCCAACAGTGACCTTATTTGAAGCTCATCTAAATATATCCGTATCAGCCTAGTGGCGGCACGTCCAGCTGCCGCCTACCTTCAGCCTGGCGGTCCCTTTGATGTTCTCTGTGATGTCTGGTGGTACCGCTGGGTCAGCATACCAGTGGGACAGGCTGTAAGAATGATGAATAAGGCCCCAACCATATTATGTTTTTAAAGGTTTTTATTAGTAATACTCATCAAAGTATCCCTTGGTTTTTAGAGTTATTACACTAACAAATGCGAGAAATATATACAGGATTACATCAACTCGTTACAATATGGCTCATTATATGCAAATGTCAAGTAATGTTCAGTGCATGACAATGACAATATCTAAAATAGATCCGTGTCAATCAGCATCAAGTACATTGTACCCATCATCTTTCAGGGTTCCTATGATGTAACCATACTGATAAATTATTTGTAATTGCTTAACAAAATCATATCCCATATGGGCGTGTCTGGCCTTTTTGGGTATCTTTATTTAATGTTTCTATCTTGTTTTGTTTATGTAATAAACCACTAATATACATGCTACAGATATTGAAATATATAAGCCTATTGAAGAAGAGTCCCGCAAATTGGCCGCCGAGATGTGTTGTCTATCCTTAAGCATATCCTTAATTCGTGATTCCACCAGCAAGTGTTGTATCTTTTCATATACTTATTTTTAAAATTCTCAATTCAAAGAGAACAACAAGGAAAGATTGCACAATGTATTTGCTTCATGAAAAACTTCAACAATTAATATAAGCTCATTCGACTTCGCTATGGTATATATATGAAACTAATGAAAACAATATTATATTTGATTATGTAATGCTAAAAGCAGACTTTGCTCATTCAAATGTAATGTAATCTATTGTGTTAAAATGATGCCTTGGTCCACTCTCATTGTTCTAATTAAGAGTGCTGCGAACAGACAAAAGGAACTTTAATATCAGCTTATCAGTTGTTATACGTACACATATCACTGTGATAATATATCGAGTTCTTGATACTCTAATTGGTATACATATCCATATTAATTACCTACTTTTTAAAATATCATAGCGTGTTATCCCTACAAATAAACACACATTACCCACATCAGAAAAACACATGGCATAATTAATTTTATCCTTTATAAATAAAATATGTGCATTCAAATTACATTAAAAACCATACGAATTATCATTGTAAAACATACGAGTTCCCATTCAGAGGTATAATAAAAACGTCGTCACCCACTATTAGGTATGGGATGTGGTATTGCGGGAGGTATGTGAAGGGTGTGCGGTGGATACAAAAGATGGGGACCGTCACGCATCGCTGGGTTTTACACACCACTGAAAACACTGTTAGGCATTGGCACCTGGTTCTCGGACGACTGTAAACATTTTATTTTCGCGGTGAAATTATTTTCTCGCATTCCACCTTTACAGCCAATAATCCACGATGAACATATGACTGTGTGAATGAACATTTTTAGCACTAAAACGTTATGGAAAATATGAATGACTGGCTAGTTTGGGAAAATTGGTTGACGTTCTGGGTGCGTGAAAATTTAGCGGCGCAAAGATATGTTGACAATATATCCCGCATCCCCTATCCTCACCAATTCCCCCTCTCTCCCCTCACCCACCCCTCCCCTGTCCCACCTGCATGGTCACGCATCAGTGAATACCAACTGGGGCGAACGTACGTAAACTTACCATAGGCTTAATTCATGCAATTTTTGATTATTTCCTTTTTAATGTGGCACAAATTCTGGTAAATAAGATTTAAACATTATATCATCTAATGCTCATTACAGCAAACGATCACTCAACTTATTTTGATTATAGGTAAATTTTCTTTTCTCAGATTGTACCACTCAAAATTATCACCGATTCTGATCCTTGATTAGTCGTTTGTTTAGATACGCAATGAGCGAGTTCGCCATCACTGCATGTAAGTTATTTTCAGATGCTAGAAGTTAAGTAATGTGACCATAAAAGGAAACCTTAAATGCTTTTAAATCTGCAATAATTAGTGGTGACGCTTCCCCCACCCCTGACCGAGAGTAACAGTCATTTATGAATTAGAAAAGTATTCTCTAAATATTTCCGTATGTTTTCCGCCTTATATTAAGACATGAAACTTGGATATTTCTTTCTGAAATCACTGCTGCCCATATTTGGTTTATTCAGAAACTAAAAGCATTTCCCTAGGCGTGAGCAAGTCTAGGCACCGATAATCCGAGAAGTCAGGAAATTCATTAAACGATCCTGGAAACTGACAGGTGAGTACTACTCAATACAGGATTTCCTGGCACTCTGTATCAATTACCCCCTACCTGGGGGTACCTGGGGGTAATTAATTATCTCCCCAGGTCCCCGTATGGGTTCCCATTTTACCTTCCTGTCGAAGTATGAATGGTTTGACCCGTGAAATTAAAGTGGGTTTTGCTGTAACTTTCTTTTTTTCCTGAAAGGTCACATATTCAAGCCTAATTCAATTAGAATAACAAACTAGTTGGTTGCATCAGAATGTAGCTTTGTCATGGACACAGGTACACATAATTATATGTGCAAATGAATAATCATAGATACATTAATTATTAATAGATAATTTGTAGAACATTAATAACGTTTACAATTTATATACTTGTCAGTTTTATCTAATTGTGTTTCTTTCTGATCCAAAGCAAACAGATCGTACCAATAAAACAGCAGCATACATAATTGTGATCTTCGATCTATTTCATATTGAAGAAAATTTGAACTACAATGACATGATCATGCGATATTCAGATTTTAAATATATACGCAACTCCCTGTATCATTTCCCAAATGCTCTACCGGGGCAGTCATATAAAGGGACTGTTGACACATTTCCCAACTCACACATTGTAGATAACAAACATTGCATTGAATAAATCATTATTCACAATTGCTTACTGAGAAACTCATGCACCTAAAGTGCTTCCTTCTAGGGGAGCTTATTAAGGATTTAACTGCCCTTTGTTATAAGGACTCCCCAGAGTTTACCACACGTTTATCCTTAAATCCCTCTTCCCCATAGAGAGCCCCCTCCTCTTCAAAATGGACCACCACCGGCCTCTCCCGACCACAATAATAGTCCCCAGTCGACCACCCAGGGCCCCTTGCCACTTCTATAATTGCTGATGTCCTGTGAAGGACGCTCTGGGTGACCATCCCACACATCTAGATCTCGTGACCCTGGACCATATCACAGCCTGCACCCTGTCACACCTTTTTTCTTATTTTTTTAAAAGGTCTTTATTAGTAATAATCATCAAGATTTTCTTTGGGTTTCAGAGTTATTACACTTACAAATGTGAGATGTATTTACAGGATCACATTAAATTATTACAATATGGCTCATTTTATGGAAATTTCGAGTTATGTTCAGATCTTTTGATCCTGAACCTCACATCTTGCAATTGCACACTTTAACACCTTCTGGTCTAAACACCTAACAACCTGCATCCAATTATTAACAAGAAATGCGTAGTGTCCACTGGAAAAAAGCGATCCTATGCCTATGACGACGTCCGTCGCCGTGACGACGTCCGTCGCCGTGACGACGTCCGTCGCCGTGACGACGTCCGTCGACGTGACGACGTCCGTCGACGTGACGACGTCCGTCGACGTGACGACGTCCGTCGACGTGACGACGTCCGTCGACGTGACGACGTCCGTCGACGTGACGACGTCCGTCGACATAACAAATAAGTTTCCATACCCAGCATTCCCATGACATGATGTCAAACTTCAAGGACAGGGGCCAATCAGAGTGCAGCTTACAACCAGCTTTGGCACACTTTCCTGCCAGAGCACTGCCAGAGCCTGACTTTGACAGGAGCCAAAATGAGGCTGCACTATCATAGCTAGTGTGAGACCTTAAAATTGACTTTATATCAATCATAATTTAATCATACAATCACTATGATATTAAAGAAAAATATCAAAAACATGTATATTCTAAATTTATAATAAGTTGAAAATATAGTTTACTGGAGTAGTACTGACACTTTCTCTTGGTACCAAATGCATATTCTATTATTCAGTGATGTGAGACCTGAAGATTTCCCTTCCCCATGAATTTTGGACAGGGGGTAAAGCGATCACTTCACTACGCTCTGTTGCGCCTACGGCGCAGATCGCTTTAAAAAAATGTTTTCATTAGTGATTATGACTCAGGTTTCCCTTGGTTTTAGAGTTATTATGATTATAAAGAAGAAAATCAAATATTTACAGGTTTAGATCTACTTTGTCCCCACACCTCTGCTCCCCCCCTCCATAAACTTGATTCCACACCTCACATACTACACCTTTCAAACCTTCTGATCATGCACACCTCATATCCTGTATTGTCGTACACCCCTTCACAACTTCTTATCCTTCAGACTTAATATCCTGCTCTCTGTCACACCTTTTGATATCAAAGATTTTATCATGCACGCTGTCCTACCTTCTAACCCTCTACACCTTATGCACTGACCTGGTCTAATTGAAATTCCCCTGATTATCCAAATCAGTTACAAAGATATGGGCCATGATCCTTCACACCTCCTGATCCCACACACTACACATTCTGCACCCCTTCAAACCTTTGATCCTCCCCTTCATATCCTTCATCTAGATCTCCTCTTACTTTTTCATCCCTACACCTCACATCCTGCATCTCCTTGGGGTGAGGTTGTCTAGTGGTTAGAGCGGTCGCCTGCTTTGCTGGCAACCCAGATTCAATTTCTGGCTGGGACACCACTTTATGTTTCACCCAGTGCCAACGACTGAGTTATCAAAGGTCTTAGGACCACCGGCTGTTGTGTGTCTGGCCCTGCACTGACCAGGTACATTAAACAACACCTACTTTGGTAAAAGTGAAGGGGCATGGTCTCTACCTTCCCATAAATTTGATCACCATCACCACCCTTGATATGACCCTGGCAGATAATTAGGGTGTGAAGCAACCAATAACCAAGCAATCCTGTATATTTTCTTACTTTCACCTGCTTCACCCAATCACAACCTCTCCCTCATCCTCCTCACATCACATCCCGCAACCATTCCACACCTTCTGATCCCACAAAACTCACATCCTAGTCCCCTGCACACTTTCTGTTCCTGCAGATATCACGATTTGTATACCCCCATCTTGAGATCTTGAGATCAAACACGGCACTCTCAACACCCCGACTACTGGCCCCTACACGGGCCCCTACACACCTTTCAAACTAGACCTCCAATGTCAGCGCATTTATGATCCTACCTCCAGTAATGCCCTCATGCCCAACCCTCTACCTCAAGCGTTGCCTTAATGTCCCTATCTCAAGTAATGCCTTGATACCCAACCTGAAACAATGTATTTTTTTTTATTTTTCATTTATTGCTTTTTTATTCAGGTAATTTTATAAAGCATTAAGATCCTCAGTGTACATGCACGCTGGTCTCCCGGTTTGATGCTGTGCCTGTGATTCAGCACATTACAAAAGACGTTGACATATACTTCGTTAACTTAACAATTAGTTCAGAAAGTTCTATGAATTCATTTGAGCATTCAGATACAAGCACGGGTGTGGATACAGTTGTACAAATAAGTAAATAAGATAAAATAAAATGGTTATGAAATAAGAACCTGATTTGGGTCTTGATGCCTCTTCTGCCAATATCAACGCCTTGATGCCCCTACCTCCAATAACACCCTTATGCCCTTACCTCCAGTAACACCCTAATGCCCTTTCCCCTTTCAAGCAGGTGTCCTTGGTAACCTGCCCCTCCCCGCGTTGCCTAGCAACCGGCACCTGTCTGTGCCGCCATTGTCTGTGACGTCAGTCGCCCACGTGACCGGCGCGTGGCCCGGATAATATGTGGTCACGTGGCCGTCTGCGAGATTTAGGACGAGATTAAGAATGGCCATCTGTTAGATGAGGGAGCTGCTCATCGTTTTTCTATACGAGCAGATCGTCCTTTTGCTCGCTGCTTTTTTTCTTGACACTTCTGCGGTTATGGATCATCTGTCCCTTATGTATGTATAGGGGATTTATTAACGCATGCGCAATGGTACTGTCAGAGAACGCTGACGTCTCTTGTGTTCCTTCACCATGCTCGGGAGTAGACTCTCGGGTTATAGGGAATGGGGCAAGGCTTAGGAAGCAAATGTTCTAAGTCCTTCCTATTTACCAAATAGAAGGTCTACCGGTATGTTGCTTTCAAACTGATTTTTAGTTTTATACAAGCTGTCCATCAGGGGTATTCAGAAGAGGGGGTTATTGTCACAGGCAGCAAGCAGACGGCGGGTTTATCTCCAAGTAATTCTAGAATGAGCTAGGGAATTCCAGACAAACTTAACGACCATCTCCCTTACGTTTAGCGACTTAATTCCCAAAGATGTGATTGATGCTCACCACAATACTGTAGGTGCCGTGCAATTAAATCTTTAGGAAACTGAGAAGGCTAATAACTGACATTATTCTGATAACATTTGAATGTTGCCGACGGTCCTATCAGGTAAACCAGAGTTTTGAATGCTTGTTCAGATATTCGTCTCCGACCCCAACTACAAATAATTTTACTTTAACCAATGCAAACTGAAATAGTCTCAGTTGGTCAGCACATATACACATTCACATTTTAAATGAACTTAAGCTGTATAATCTTGTTTATCATTTAAAACAGACAGAAGGAAATAGATTTTGGATGGTGCCCAAAGCAAGCGTATAATGAGTAGATGTAACGCATACTTCTTTTGATCACTAATGCTATAATTTCATGACCAGAAACCCTTCAAATGATATATGGGGACGATAGTGGTGCTAAGATTTTCTATGTGTGTCATACATAAGCTCTTCCATTAACTACTAATCCAAATTGGTCGGGTGCTATATTACACGCTAAGATGATCAATTACAAGACACAGGAAGAAGTTGGAAATGCAAGCTGACTCATTCTAAACACAACCACACAACAACCAACGGATCACTACCAGCACCAGGGAACTAAACGGGGGATGCTGTATTTTAATTGGCCGGCCACATACATGATAACAATTAGCCACTTTTTTAATTCGCCGACGCCACGTGATCTCGTGATACCCAAGTCTCGCCGACTCTCGTGCGCCACGAGACCCGGCTCACAGACCCACTTCCGGTCACGTGCCTTTCCCAGAGTTCACCGTGCTCTATGTCTGGTTGCTAGGGAGGTGTTTGGGGTTGCCATAGATGTGTGCGCTAAGAAAGGGTGAGTTTGGTTTTAAACTCACTCGATTTTAGATTGGGATGCCGAATAAATGACTTGCAAGTTGCTTAGATATCGCACTTTTACGATATTTATTGGGGAAAAGACTAAAAATAGGTGTGCCATTATCATACACATACAAAGTGGGAAGCTGCAGTACAGCAAGTTCTAAAGTGTAAACTATTGCCAGGCAATCTACATTATGCAGTAAAATATTCAGTTCAATATTTCGTTTTCGTTTTTATTCAACATTCAAGTAGCGTTTCAGACATGTAATTAATTGGTAAAAAGGTATGTATATTATATATGTGTGTAAAACGGGCATTTAGAAGCGACACTATTTTAATGCTAGGCTTTTAATTGATTTATTATTCACTCTATACAAGCACATTCTGTAAACCACACATGTATGGTCTTTCAATCGTCTATTTTCTCAAATGGTTACTTTATGTACGGGTGATTTCTTTAAACGTGATATTTTTCTACATTCTCCTTGTAAACTGTAACTGTCTACGTGTTAAGAATAAGACATAAACGTGTCTCGGTCGTATTTTCAATCTTCAATATTCAAAACTGAACTACACGCATGGGTACACAGAGTTCTAGACATTCTCAATTGCTGCTATCTCTCGTCCAACTTTTTGCCGTCAAAATCACCACTTTTCAGCGCAGAGCTCTATAGGGCTGACGCTAGACAGACTCTCCGGTCAGCTGTTGTGGGAGAGATATAAACAGCGTTAATTAGGGATCTCCAGGTCGTTAATGAGCTAGAAGATTTACCCCTTAACACATGGTGTGGGGAGATCACCATAAACATTTAACTATTTGCAATCGTTAAAAGCCTAAAATCAACGCCTCAAAAAGAAAAAAAGAAAGAAAAAGAAGGAATGACGGATCACTTTTGCCGCGTTTGCCATTTTGTATTTGAGGAAATTTGAACTTTGTAAAATAGTTTTTTTTCTTGTGACACTAAACATACTAATAAACAATGATGATTAATCGATTCGATGCCATATATCATTTGGAGACTCCAGAGACATGTTTTAAATTTGCATTAGATTTTTTATTATTGGTATATTGTTGTGGTATCAATTTCCCATTTTTTGGAGAAAAAACAAAACAAACTAGTGTGACATGAATGCAATGTCTAAAAAAAGCATATGCAAATGAATATTCAAATGATTACCAATCAATCATTTTTTTTATAACTTATAGGTAAACGTATGTTTGATTAAATCTTGGAAGTATATCTAGGTTTCATCTCTTTTATTTTATAAATGCGATCTACATGTATCCAACGTTAATGAAATCAATTGTGATTGTGTGTGCTATGTGGATGCGAAGAGAAAAGACCAATCAAAAAGGGAGGTAACATGTGATAAATTGCTTCTAGATCCAATAACACATATTTAATAAAGTCTTGTGAAAGTAATAAACTTCCCGAACATGTCGAAAAGTTGATCAATAGAACGACACCAGGAACCGTCAAACTCCCATTTTTCTTGAATTAAATCTAATTAATGGAGGTACCCGTACCCTACTGTCAGGCGAGTTACACAAAGAGCTGGGCGAGCAGCTCATTACGTAAGACCTGCGAGCAGAATCAATCATAACAAGTGACACTCTCCTTTCACCCCGTTTACAGTCTTTGGCCCTGGCAATCTTTCATTACAGAGATAAGATCTCTGTGAGCACTGAGGGTGGGGTGACGGTGAGGTTTGGGGCAACCCGCATTCGTCTCAAGTTGTCCTACAACCATTAACGATCTCCCCACACCTCCAAAACGGTAAAAATCACCACCCGGTCTACGCATGCGCGCTATGACGTCAGATTTCACAGGCCTATAACTAAAAGCATAAGCAAGGGAAACCTAATGTATGTGGGTTGGATTCTTTTTTTTTTTACTTTTTAAAATTTTATTTGTAAAAAAAGTATTTTCTACTAAGGTTCTAGGCGAATCAAGCTCTTTGTTCGCGCTATTTAATGATGCCTTTTCTGCCCCTGTCGGCCCCATTTCTAGGCTCTAGGTGAATAATACCCTTCTCCCCTGCTCTTTGGATGTCCACGTGCGCGGGAACGGCGCACGCGCCTCGGCTGGCCAGTGCGCGTGCGCAACACGTGCCGTCCGACTCCGCATCTGTTCAAGCGCCAGACTCTTGGGCTCAGTTTTCCAATTTTCCTGAAAAGCCGCTTTTTCACGCTATTCCCCGATTATCAGACCTTAAAAATGCTCCCCCCTTTTCCTACCGACACCCCCTTCTGTGGACTCTGCCCCCACCCCAAACCACCCCTTGAAAACGCCCCAAATTCTGTGAGGAGTTATGAGAAGCTTTAGAAAAAAGGCAGAAATAATAAGAGGGTTTTGCCGATTCTGCCGCTGGGTGGCGCGGTGGTCGGAGGGTGTGGGGCAGCTTTTGTTGGGAGCTGTTTCTGAAAACACAGGAGGTAGGGGTGGACAAACAAGGGCAGATCCGTGCCTCCGTCCATTTTGATTCTACCCACGGATGCTCTTTCTAGTGGTCAGCAAATAACAAGAGGGGGGATCCAGGGGGGTAGTCTTTGTTTGGCAACGAACTGCAAACTGTGAACTGCCAGGTTCTGGTGGCAGGTCTATAGGCTTAGTACCACCATTCCCAAAAGTGCAATAAAAACGAAAATTACCCTCGCGCCACCAGGAAATGTACCAGAAGGAATTGACCTTTAATAAAAGCAGGCTCTAAAATTATTGACAATCAAATATTGATGTACCATGGATCAGTAGTTCATTCGGGCCAGTCCAGACATTCTAAAACCCAGGTTGATTTAATTATTTTCAGACCAGTAACATAATGTCTGAATCAGAACACAAACACGCCATAACCTCGAACCAGACCTTCATTTTATTAACAGACTTTTAATTCGGATCATTTTCCAGCCTAGCCCGGTCATTAAGAGTCCCTTAGAAGCCCCCCTAAAGCCTATGGGGATTGGGGGAGGGGCCTCCCCCAGGGAGAAAATTACACAAATTACCGGAGCTGCTGGGTGTGACCTAACGACCAGGGATTAGGTGTGATCAGGGGACGCTCAGGTTACAATGGCCAATCCATTTCACCTATTATCGCTCAGGAGTTGGCGGGAAGCCAAGACCATTACCTCTTTCAATGTCGTCTGCCTTTTCAAACCAAACCAATTATTGGATATTTTCACTGAATTTCATTAAACTTTTGCATATATTCCCACCACAGTATCAACTAAGTCAGTTTAGGTCCTTTTTTAGTGTGTTTCTGTGTAAATTCTGACTGAAAAGTGGTGCGGAGATCAAAAATGAAACTGGATAAGTGCCAACATTGGACAAATGAGTCGGACGTCGATTGGGGGTGAATGGAAGGTTTGTCGTGCGGGGATCTGGTTCTGGTTTGTCATCCATTTCCCAATGATTCACGGTGGTGATTCGAAACAAATTAAAACAAAGAGGTTTCTGATGTCAGACGCGCTGATGACATGTTTAGGCAGACGACTTTTGGTAAATGGCGGGAAACAGTCATCAATCCAGGCTGAATCATTCAGCACGTCGATGGGGGAATTAATGGAAATTAATAGTGAATGTGTTTGATCACATTGAAAATGTTTAGAGATATAAGAGATGAGGTTATCGCAAAGCATTTGTGTAGCTATCATCGAACACCAAATGCAACCCAAGGTTCACAGCACGGTAGGCCATGACGGTGGATTCAAAATGCATAAAAACAATGTTTAGACTTAAAATAAATTCAGAGGATAGCCATATTGTTATTAATCCATAGCTACCTATATCTATACAGTAAAATAATTTCTGTCAAGATTGACATGGTTAACTCATAAAAGAAACTAAAGGCAAGGAGATCATATGTAAGCTGTGTAGACTCGTTGCTAAAGGTACCCATCCTAGCCAAGGATGTCACTAAGCAGAACTTTATCATAACATGGTCTGACAACGTCTGACAACGTAACCGAACATTAGCAGAACGTTACCGTTACGTCCGTTGACTGGGATTACTAAAACACAAACCACAGTGCACTGAAAGAAAACAAACTCAACCCCTTTTCTTATCACCCTCTCCTTTCCAAATAAAGAAATATCCCCAGAAACTGTGGGTGGTAAACGTAATTAAGGAAATTCTTTAAAAATGTCAGTAAAAACCTCCCCCACAGACACGCTCCCCTCACCTGCAGCCACTCCCCGGCACCTCCTCCTGGCGTGGATCACCTGCCACTCTCCAAACACAGACATAAATACAACACAAAAACCGGCCTGAGGGCCCCAAAACATGACCTCTGAAGACGCCCGGTTGACCTTCAGTTGACCTGTGGGATGGAGCAGTTGTGAGCAGTTGTGAGTGGTTGACAGGGTGAGTGGCTGCTTAAGAAATGTTGAGAAATTGGGGGTACTCACTGTGTGAAAATTAAAGGTTGGTATATTAAAGGGAGCCAAAATCAATATAATTGACAATATTTTCAAAACCCAGATAAACAAACCCTCAACATTAATTGAATTGAGCAAGGAAAATGTGTTTTTAATGATTTTCTACCATTATTTCGTGGTTTAGATTTTAACATGGGCCAGAAATAGGCTCAATGAATGGATTTCAATGATTATTTGAGTTTGGAAAATGTCATTGAATTTATTGGTTTGGGCTCCCATTAAGGCAATACTTGATGTAAATACTTTGTAGTTAAGTGCATTATTCTACGGTATTGGTGACTAATGTGCAATCGACATGACTATTACAATCAGTTTTTTACATGTAATTCTTCATACCATAAAAGTATGTATACACGAAACTGTATGTCATATTTTAACATAAATGTAATAGTGATTCAGGATGTCGGTCAATACACAGTCAATAGGGGTTGAGTTCTCCCAATTTTTGATTGGGTCGTTAAGCTTTGCTCCGTCCGTGCATGGTGATGGGGATAATCAATTTGAGTTCTTGCCAAGCGCACGCAGGGACGAAAGTCACAGACGAAAGTACAATTTGAAATTGTACAGAACAACATCGATTGATCAAATCAGTGATACTTACTTGTTGAACAAAAATCATCAAATTGATCAAATCAGTGATACTTACTTGTTGAACAAAAATCCAACATTAACTTAAAAGATGGACACCACCCAAGCGAAATTGTTTTGTTTCGACAACGTCCCTTTCAAAAATGCATATCCCAGTGCTTCCCAATAACCCCGTTTTGTCTGTGAAAGCTAAGTGAGCCCCCCTTCAGTACCTAGCAACCCTACTAGGCCTGTGGACGCCTGGAGGAGCCCTGGAGGAGGCAAGAGGTGGGCGGCACGTGGACGGCAGCCGCCCGCCGCGCGCCGCCCCGACCTCCCGGCGGTGGGCGGTGCGGCCTAGGGACGCCAGTTTTACCGTGGTTTTACGGAAGTTTGGTATTGCGGATTTTAACCAGTTTTTGCGGCCACCTAGGATGAAGGTTTTTCTCCTTTCCCTTACTTGCTTGCAAATCAACGACCCTGGATACTGTGTGAGGTTGTTCAGTGAACGGGTCGATGTTAAAGTATATGAACAAAGGAACTATTCCTGCATGTGTGATGTATCTTTTAGTAACTATGAAACTGATTGTGTGATGATGCCGTTTATATTGAACTCCAGAGTTTACAAAAGATAGAAAAAAGCCACTCATGAATCCATATTTTGCAGGTTTCCGTGCACCAAAACCATTTTATTCAATGTGCCTCAGAAAATGTTGTTTGACAGATGTACCGTGAGCATGTTATTGATAGCGAACGTCTGCCCATTCATTATCGGAAACAATAGGATGTGCATAATATATAATAAGTCTTATTTTGTAAGTAGTATGCAGAATCTATCGTATTGAACAGGCAGCATACATCTCGTATGCTTATACATGTATCACATGGCCTATTACAGTTATACAATAGTAAAACGCTTTGGAAAAATAACATTAAGCGGCTTCAGTTTCTCGAATATATTAAACAGAACTGCAAAGAATGCATACAAACTAAAGCGATAGCAGCAACGCTGGTTATTACTGCTGTTTATATTAGACATAAAATTAAATTAATAACAACAGCTTGTCAGAAACGCCGGTTCCCCACTGTTCTTCTAGATCTGTGGAGTAAGCCTAGGTCGATTGCTGTATCTCACATAAACATACTACAATATCAATTTCATATGCTACTTACAACAAATTATCTTTTTGTAAGTAGTATATAAAATTGCTAACATATCGCTGGCAATTTCCCAAAAATTATTGATTTCGAAGATGAGTTTGATTCCGAGTAAATGTATAGTGTCACCAATAAAGACTGACAAAACACTATTTTTAGTTTTAGTCTTCAAGCGTGAAATTAAAATGAATGTAGATGTGTGTCTCACTAAAGTCTTAACTATGAAAACGTTTCTTACTTTACCGTACATACCTATAATAAAATACATTGCAATCGTCATTAGATACCTTACATCAACGATCAGGAATACTCGGACCAAAACCAGGTCTAAAGTCACAGCAATCCTAGCCCCCTTTTGTCTAGGCACTGCCCCGCCACCTAGTGTTAAACGCCCGCATTACAAACCGCCGTTCCCGCCCCGACGCCGTCCGCTCGACCGTCGACGTCGTCGGCAACGTCCGCAGCGACGTTACCACACGTGACCGGACTCGGGGCCACGAGACTTCACGGGACTCGCCAAGTGTTGGACGGAGGTTAGCCTTTGGTGGGCGATAAATAAAGAATTAAGGACATTGGGTTGTGAATTGGGGACATGCGGTTTGGTCGTAGACTTCATGTGGTGTATTGGTTGTAGGCGCGTGTTGAGATGGGGAGAGGGTGTGTGTTTTGTGGATAAGTGGATAGTTAAATGAAGGCAAATACGTTGTCAATTCTATCTTACGTTATCCCAATAGGTAGCAAACAAGTTGTTACATGTATTTCTATCCTAAGCCGTCCCAAAAGGTGGAAATTATATTGTTAATCCTACCTTAAGCCATCCCAACAGGTAGCTTACATTCAGAGGCATGTTAGCTCTTTTTCTAGGCGAATCCTATTGTTTGACATGAATCAATTAGTATTTTTAATATCTATAGATATATGTCTAAAACCTTCCAGATTAGATTCTACTACTTTTCAATGGGGGATTTACTCGTAATGGCCAAAATCAAGAGAAGTATTATTCTAGTGCAAGCTTTGACTGTAAAAGTATCTTGACACAATTCTGTAGTCGGTGTATAGCAATATGCATATATATGTTATCAAGTACATTGTTTAAAAATGAGCTATTAACAATACATTACCTAGAACAGTTTCTATCAATGCTTCTACCACCCAATCCCTAATATCAGTAATTATAATCCAAGAATACTACCCAGTGATCAGGGCACCTTAACGGGTCAGGTGAGGGTCAAACCCCATCAACACAGGCCTATTGTAGCCGGACACTGGTCAGTAGTGGTCAGTGTGTGGACACAGCGGATTAACCCTAACCCAGGACTGACCACTGGGCACTCAGTAGAGGGGATTACCTGTGTCTGGACCCAGGAGGCTGAGGTGGGAATAACGGGGATTAGTAGTTAATCTCTAAGTGTAAATACTACCCTCTATGGTCAGTGACACTAGGGACATAATCTGTAAGTGTAAATACTGCCTTCTTTGGTCACTGACACGAGCCTGGGGTACATTAGTCTGAGAGGGGTGGATTTAGGGTTTAATACAGACTTGATAGGTTTATTGTGTCTGATACAGCTCATTGTATTGAAATAGGATCTAGATGACACGCGCCAGGTAGCTTACTCTTGGTTTAATGATAAACTGGGATTTTCAAAGGGGAACATAGTATCCCAAACTACTCTGTCATTACTGCAGAGATGGGTGACCCAACCTCCTTCTGCTTCAATTAGATGTCAAATGTGGACTTTTCTTTCAAAAATCCTTCAGGAAGAACATTATAGCATGATTTCATCCAGGTAGATATGGGTTCATCTGGGTTCAATCGACCACCAGGAATCAGAATTGCTGTAACAGTCCTTGCTTGACATAGTTCAGTACTATAAGCAGACCTTAAACATAAGACTGTCGAGAAACAATATTAGCAGCAGCAGAGCATGGGATCCAACAGCACAGTACCTAATACCCAATCTTAACTGTGTTTAGAACCCTTAATTACTATATGAATGCATGATGTCTCTTCATTGAGGGCTCCCCTCAGTATTGTATCAGAAATATAAGAAACAATGTGTCATGGGACTTCTCACACTGTAGACCTATATGTCATACTGTTCGTCCTACTGTCCTGTCCACCCTCTATGTCATACATAGAGCACTGCGAAGACTCATGAAAAATGTGTATGCGATTCAGTGATTGTTACACTTCATGGCTCAAAGTAAAATGTGAAAATGTGCCACTTAGTGAAGAGCAGTGATGTAACTACACTTCTGACCACGAGGCAGACACGTGAAGGCCACTTGCCATCACGCGCCACCACGTACCCCCACGTGTAGCGACAAACTCCCACGTGTTACCACGTACCCCCACGTGGCTCCGTGTGACCAAACTTTTCCGTCAAAGTAAAACACGTGTATCAAACATTCGCCACTACCCTCTTGCCCAACGCCGTAACCAAAGATCCCCGCCCTTCTGGGCCACCGTACCCACGCCCTCACTGCCGCTCGCCCGCCCGTCGCCCCTCACTGCCCGTCGCCTGACCCACGTCGCCGCCCGTCGCCCCGTGTCGCTCCGTGGTCGCCGCCCGTCGCCCCGTGTCGCCCCTTGTCGCCCGTGGGTCGTAACGCCGTCGCCAAACGTGCGCACGGCGACGGCCGTTCAGTGTTAATTTGTTACAAACCTCCGTTTTAGTGGTTTTGTAAACAGAACATTCTGCTTATTGGGGGCACGCGTCGTACGTGTGACTGGCCAACGTTGGAGTCAGAAGTTTCTCTAAAGAAAAGAAAAAGGATGGGGAAAGGCAAAAAATGTTCCTTGGGTAATGGCACTATGTTATTCCACAAAATAACGGATCCAGCTTTTAGAAAAGGTGGGGGCGCGCTAATAGAAAGGACATTGGGGGGGGGGGGGGCAGAATATCCAGAATGGTACTTTCAGAAAACTTAAAATAGGCTTTAACATAGAATGTAATGTCTAGTATTATTACTGAAAACCAGGGGCAACCTTGATGTATATTACGTAATAAATTCCCTGAAAAACCAAAAAAACAACAAAAAAACAACAAAAAACAAGAGGTTGGGGCAATTCCCTCTAAATCTGCCTCTGTAAATTAGGTTGGTACCGGTTTCACAAGAAAGAGAGCTAGGGTGCGCTTTTCTGAATGCGTGATTCAGTTATACATGTAAATCTTTCACTACATAAGCACGTCAATTAGTTTGCATGTTAGTTTACATTAACATTCGCCTTTTTAAATGAACCGTAACAACCCTATGTCTTTTTTTGTTCAATTTGTAACAGTCATTGCATGTTTGGAATATTTCATGAAAGAACATTTTTCTGCGGAAAGGCGCTGGTAAAGTTCATTCCACATTCTCTCATTGGTGAGTAGGAATTTTCATTGAAAAATCAGAGACAATGTGTTGTTTTGTGAGACAATACAGGAAGGTGACACACGTTTTGTGACATCATTCAAGGGTCATAAAATCTACTCCAGTTTCACAATTTCTTTTAAATGTTAACACGGAAATATGATATCAGCACATGTGTAAAGAGCGCCACAAGTCAGTGCCAACTTAACACAATAAGGCTTACGTCACCTTTGTTAACTACCATGACAGACCTACTGTATACATAATTTACATGTAATTTGCATATGAATGCCTCCCCCATGCAGATGTATACAGATTGCATAACGATAATTTGCTTCGCCAAATCGCCAAACCGTGGCGACTCTTTCAGTGGTGCCAAGATTTTGGCTTATCTGTCGGAGAAATCTGGTTATCTGTCGGAGAAATCTAAACGGCCGTGGAGGCCCTGCTCACTTTTTTTCTCCTTTGTGCCCTTTTGAGGGCCTTGTTCTCTTCTGGTTGTACCCTTTTGGCCGATGCCTATCGCCATGCCTGGGGTCCCACAGAGGTGACAGTTCGTCAGAGTAGAGTCGATTTTCTAAAAGGACTCAATGAAACATATTTATCTCATTAGGTCCTATTGCTCGCGGCTGGCCTCGTGTCTCTAGACAATACAGCTAGCGCTGGTATGAAAGCTTGGACATTGACTTGGCTCATATAGACAGGTAAAATTTTACAGACTTGTTCATTTCTGTTTGGAAAGGTTCCCCTGTCCGATATTTTACCCCGGAAATTTTATGGAAACATAGAATAAACGTCAGAATTTGATCAGAAATGTAGTATACAAAATCGAAATTAGCCGCCAAAAAGTATTGCACACCCCTATGCGCCCCATCTCCAGAATCCACTACTGAATGCCTAGAAACTTGACGCATGAAGAATAGGCCTACTACATACTATCATTTCAAAGGTAGAATCTGGATTAAGACTAAACATTTTAGATACGCCTATTGTGTCCGTATTAAGATAACCCTGATAACCCTTACTTACTATTTCTAGATCATTTGCTTCACTCTGATTTTAAATCTTTTAGGAATACTACGAATTGGGGAATTTGTTTTAACTTAAATCTACCAGATACACTGTTATCATTATAATACATATTAAATATATTAAGATTTGTTTAATGTTCTCAAGATAGTCGGATACTGTTGCTGTCCTGTAAGCAATGCCTAATCTGCCGTGAACATTGCCGGCCCAAAGTCCCAATGTGCAATTACTGTCAGCCCATAGAAAAACCACATGTAATTGACCTAACACTGAATGTCATGAGAAGTAAAGGAAATACCTTTCCATGTCCTTTCACCGTCGACCCACCCCAGTCCACGTTCCCACGTTAAAGAATGACAATTTCCCCCGTGAAAAAAGCGCCACTCGAGACGTCGACACGGTTAGAACAAAAGTGAACGAGTTAATGTGGTCATGGTGTGACTTTGATAATACTACAAAAAACACCCGCGCAAAATGGAACAGCCTGTCACAGATTATAGCCGAGAAATGGAGCTGAAAAGACCCTGCGGTGCTGTTGCGCATGCGCGAGTTTTGCGCCGCCCTCTGGTGGAAGAATAATGATACGGTTCACTCGCCAGCGTCCGCTGAATGGGAGTCGCGCGCCTTACAAAAGGGCGCGCCCTTTGTTGTTTGGTCGGGGTTACCGCGCGCGGCGAGAAACAATTAATTAAGTAGTCATTACAGTCTTGGCGCGCCGCTCCCGTGTTCTAAACGAGAGCTGGGAGCCGTGGGAACGAGAGTTGGACGAGGAGGAGGTGGGTTGTGGTTGGGTAAGAGGGGGTGGAGACTGTAGCCACCATGTTGTAACATACGGTGGTAGGCTGCGAGAGCGCAATGCGCGACATTTTCCCATGGTGTCGGTGGTCGCTAAGGATGAGCGACGCCGCGACTACATCTGTCGCACCCGTCGCTGCCTTTTGTTCCGCACCCACCCCCTTGGCGGAACGGGCAGAGTTTTCCCACAGTCAGAAGTCTTCCCACGAAAGGATGATGATAATAATATAAAAGGCCATCCCACCACACGCACGTCGGCAGGGAAAAATCCAAACCCGCGCACAGATTTGTGTAATTTTCGGTTGACAATGGGCCTTTTGGTGTTTGTTCACAAAAGCCATACCCCCCACACTATATGACCATCGGCGACAGTTGTCAGCGGCCAACTCCAACTGTCGCGGCTATTCCATCTAACTGTCGCATAAGTTTGACCACCATTATGGAACTGTCGCACAAGTTTGACCACCATTGTGGAACTGTCGCAGATTGTAACTTGGACTGAAAAGATGACCGACACACTGGACAGTCCCCAAAAAGATGTCACCCCTTAAACAGACTTAATCCAACTTAACAACGCCTAGTCTTAGATAAAGAACGCGGATATCGCACTAATCGACGATGATAGATGGATTGGGAATCCCACTGGTAACTCAGCTATTTTAATGGTCAAAAAACGGACACTACCCCCCTGGGCCTTTATCATCGCTTATCAAATGTTTTCAGATACAAAGGACGTCATAAATCTGACTGCTGATTCGTCACTGCCATCTTTTCAATAGATGCTCGCTCCTGTTGCTAAGTTACCGAATAAAATGTGCAAACAGCGGATGGTTGATGGATTATTGGACATTTGGGAAGCTTAGAGGGTTTAAAACTGGGACTTTCATGTTTTTATTGATAAGATTAAGTACGTTGGAGGTGTAAAGAATGTTGGACGGTTAGAAGGAAGGTGATGATTACTATTATGGTTACGATGGATGGCATAATAAGTTCATGGTAACCAAAACAGCATTGTTATGAATAACTTCTAGTTATATCTTGCGTTCATTCATAACAGCGTGAATATATATAGACGTCAGATCACCAAGAGAGGGACTGGCCGCCATATTGATGATCAATTTAAAACCATTACTATCTACTATTGAAAAGTAGCCAGGGTAAATATTTGGCTACATGTATTTTCAATAATCTCATAAAGTCACAACAATTGAAGATTTTTATTATTTTGAATAAATGAATTATAGATTAATCTGACAGTCGTGGTGGTTGTGACGAGCAAAACAAGTCACTTGACCACATCTGCACCCGGTCCATACATGGTTTGGTATGCTTTTTTTATTATTGAGACAAAACTATTTCACAATTTACATCGTACTTTTCAAATAGTTGTAGATATATGAAAGAGTATATGAGATATGGATGAGATTCAAATACAGTATATATAATTGAAAACATGTTCAATTGAATCCTTTTGCTTTCAATGTATGGCAAGTGCCATTTATCGACACTATACTAACTATATAATGAAATAGGATATGTTATTAGGTCATTATTCTTTTCTTATATAATAATCCAAGACAAGTAGTTATTCCAGATAGCAAACAAAACAAGTATTCCTGTTACCCAATCAATTAAACAACACAATTAAACAACCCAACCCCCCAGGGCTATTTACAACACATCCCAAACTCAGACACACTCCTGCAAGCTGCATTAACAAATTACTTAACAATCCCTTCACAAGTCCCGCCAACCGTCTCTCCCCAACGCACATTAACTAAACGATAAAATACCGACGTCATGAGTCGCGGCGCGTGCGCAGACGTCGCTTCCGCCGCCGTCGTCGATTACACAGCGGTTAGTGCCCGGCGGAAACACGTGACTTCTAAACCCGATGCCCTGTGACGTCACGCGCCGGACATGACGCCGCCCTCACCGGACGTAAGGGCCGCGCACGCGCAGAAAGCGTGGCGGCAATCAGGGTTGCGCGTGCGCAGGACGGGTGTCCACTTCCGGTGGCGGACGTTCTTGCGCACGCGCCGTGAGTGTGGCGGCCCCTAGCGGCGTGTGGCCAGGAGGGGCGCGGACGGCGGGCAGGCCGGGGGTTATGTGGTTAGAGATAACCTTAGGGGGTATCATGTTGAGTATGGTGGAATGTGCCTGCTAAACAGTGTTTGAGTGATAGGACGCAACCTGCGGAGGTTACTGTTCTAGGTATATGAGGAAATATGTTAAAGGCCTATCCCCTTTGGCTCTATTTTACTCTATCCTGATGTCCTCCTGAATACACTGTACGAGATTACATTATAATTTAGGACCTACTATGTTGTCCTTACTGAGTTACAGTTACTGAGAGAAATAATTTATAGATTACAAGTTTCAACCAACACTACTCATTGTATCAATAGCACACATGAAAACACATCAATAGGTTTTGCTTTTTCCTAATTCTATGGTTATAAATAACATTCTAATGTACGCGTACCTCTTCAATGCTTTGAAATGTTTGCTGTATAAGAAACATGAGTATACATAAATTCTAAAAGCTTGTGAAAATACTCAACAGTCACCGTGCATTACCACGGCTGCGCAAAAGGAACGCCACCATATGCTTAACAAGCTCAATGAACAGAAGAACCAAAGGCTCTATTGTTTCCTTTTAAAATTCCAACGGAAGTATTTGTGCTTGCCACCTCCTTGGTGTATGATTTCCCAGTGTAAACCGAGCTTTAGTCCCCCATTACGTCATCCTTAACCACACGTGACGCCACACGTGCCCTTTAAACTTTATTCACACTCAGACGTTGTAGCCCTAACGCTCTACCACTTTTACCTGGTATACAATAAGGTACAAAAGCCCCTATTCACCCGCCAACTTTCACCCTTTATCGCTCACTCAAGCCGTTGTCTGGGAAGTCGGGGCACGCGCCTGCCTCGTGCACAAGTGGCACATGCGCAAACTTACCTTTATTTGAGAGGGCGATTTACCCGGAAGTAATGAGAACTGATGTACATTTAAGGTCTCACAATGGTGATTACGCGGTTAAAGTAGGGCTTGGCACAGGGCCTATGTAACACTGGTGACGGTTTAGGCGGTATTTGACAAGGTTAAATCAGCATTAGTGGTACTATTTGACGGGTGAATTGTTTGCTTGCCTTTTCTCTGGAAGTACGAGTGGTCTGATGTACTTCGTATGAGCACTGGGACCATAAGGCACACCCATTAAAACAGAAAAAAGATCATTATTTACATTGCCATACACATTTAGCTTAATACTATCATTATGACTCGACTTTCAAGACATATGCCCCAAATGGTTTTTGACCTTAAACATGACTATGAATTTACTTTGAACTGAATTAACCCCAAACCTTTCTCTGTATGGTAGCCAAGCCGTCCATACAGCGTTAGTATACATGTGCAACTGAAATACCATATGCAATAGCCTATTTTACTTTCCAATGGATATGAAAAACGATTCATTCATTTGTCACAAGATAAGACTGCTTTTATAGGTACGTGTTTCCCCTATTTCCCAAATCATATGGCACCTCATTCACCTCATTCTTGTCAAATTGGTTTAAACCAAAACCCATCCTGAGGTGGTATAAGGTTAGCAAAGTTTGTATAATTTCTAATCGACTCAAAACAATCAGTGAAATGTCACAAAACTTCCTATTATGTTCTTAAACCCGCTGGCAACAGCGGTGGTGACAGAACTAATCCATGATAACAGTAATCATCGCTGTAATACGGACAGATTTGGGGGGTTCATATTGCAAATTGCACATTCTGTCCAAATTAAGTTGCCAGTTCTGGTTGTAGTGACCAGATGGTGGGTAGGTGAGAGGGCCACTCGACCCCTGCTCCGGCCAATTCGCCACTGACCACTGGTCAGTTTGGGGTCAGTCACCTCTGACCACCCTATAAGGGTACCCGCTGACCATGGCCTCTCATCATAACTTTGCCACCTTTTGATTATGATTTTTTTTCACAGGGATTTATTTTCATAGTATTTGGTTTCATATTGGTGTGGTTTTTCGTGTGAAGAAGGTCATTGTTTTTTGTTTGATAATGTTAGTTTTGTTTGCAGACAGGTTTGAATTTGACTGGTTTGATTCTTAAAAGAAGGACTACTAATATTTGAAAATATTTATGGTTGCAATATGCAGTGGCAGTGAATAATCAGTATACAACCATGCAACACTAGCCAGGCGTGCGAAAGTGTTGCATTGTGTGTGCAACCAAAAGCCTAACAAATATTTGAACAAAGCACAATGGCGCCAAGGGTTGACCCGTGAAAAATGACCACAGAGGTTGACCAGTAGTGGACATGTGGGCACCCGCCACTCCACGTACAAAGGGGCTTGACCAACTGCAGCCTCCAGTAGGGTCCAAGAAGATGGGCTAATAAACAATAATAAACCTGTCAACGAAGAACCAACACACTCAGCACAATGGGTCAAATAAAGACAGAGTTAAGGCTAATGGATTCCCACCTCAGCTTCGCCTCTTTCTTTTTGGGATTCTGGCTTTAGGTTTGGGGATATTGGTGAGGGTTTGGATGGGTTGTGTGGTCGTAAATTTATCCCATGGGGTGATTTTGGATTGGTAGATCGTAGCTCTGCATATAAGTAAGTCATTAGGTCTCAGTGTGGGGGGATTGTAACATTTGGACTGACCATTAAGTTGATGTGTAGGGTTTGAAAAATAACTTGACAGAGGTTGGCGGTTAAACTTTAGCGTCTTTCTCCAATAAATATTTGGAATAGAAACACGTTTTGTGTATGTAGGTTCGATTCATAACATTAGTAAAAATGAAGTATATCCATGGCTATATGAAGTTGAGGATTGCCCATAGGATGCTTTCGGGAGTTTGGGTCCCCCATGCTAATGCATCTTCCTGAGCACAATCCTACTGATATTCAAAAGTTAGTAGAGAAGACTCTGAACTTGTACAAGTAAATTCTAAACTACATTATGTTAGCTAGCCATATAATATTATGCGAAACCATGCCCTATAAGATATCCTCAAGATAGGGTTATCAACAGCTAATAAACTTCACTTATAAAAGTATTTGTATTTGTATTAGTACTTGTATTTATAAAAGTCGTAATAATTAATTTTACAGTTATTCAAAAGTTTAGTATTTGACCTTTATCATTATTTTAGTTCACAACCCTCATCAGCTTTATAGTACGTGACCTTTGTCTGTAATAATTGTACTTGACCAGTGCACTGGTACAGGAAAAGGTTAGACCATAATGCAAGCTAGGTATAGGGGCAGGGCGCACTCATGCTAGAACTCTTTGAATGACAGAGACAGATCTTATCAAAAATAGTGGTCAGGTTATGAAAACAACTTCCCAAAAGTGTGGATGGTCAGCCCTATTATTTCTCTCCCCTGTTCCAGAATTCTATTTTGGAAAAACAATTTTATCACATACTTCAGGACAATTATAAAGACCCTATCAAATGACCAGCTTTGAGGTTGGTGTAAATTAGAACACATTGCAATAATGCAAAACAATTTTCACGACTTTTCCTGACCAAAGATAACAACACTGCCAGGTCATTTATCATCAGTAGGTGGACTTTGGATAGAACACAGACCAATTATCATGCTTTTGCTGACCAAAAATAACAACATGGTAACCTTGGTTGGGTTATTAACCCACAATAATTGCAGTATCGGAGGTTAGGTCAACAGTTTAGGGGACGTATCCATGGCTCCTTCCATGCTTTAACCAATGACCATAGTGGCCACATGTTGGTCACATGTGGTCATTCCCCGATAACATCAGTCATAATAATCCCAATAAAAGACCCAGACGGTCGAAAAATAACAAATTACTACGTTTGAACTTTCCTCAATGCGGCTTGCAACTCGGGGCGGCCGCCGTGGCATTTTGATAAAACACACATAGACTGACCCCTATAGCTGGCATCACCCCTCCCCCTCTGTACCCTTGTGGTCAGTCTGTTGTTCTTTTCAAGCCACTGACCAGGACCTGGAGTGTGATGGATTGGGGGGTGGGTTTGGCAAATGAAGTCGTCGCATATTTCACGGTTGCTGGTCAGTATTGAAATTCATGGCCTCATATCTAGCTCATTTATCTTGGAACTGTATGGCGGTTCAGGGTTGGAGGTATGGACACCTGGAGTGGGTGGGTTGTGGGGGGGGGGGGGGGGGGGTTAGAAGGGGGTGGGGTAGAGTGGCCAGTTCATGAAATAAACATGATGCCCATGAAAACTAATGGTGTCCAGATAATGGCATGCACATATTGGGATAGTATAAGAAAATGAATTTGAAAAAAAACAACATTTGATTTACAGCCTCTGTAGTTATAAAAGGTTTGAAATGATAATGATTCACAAAAAAACCTTAGATGTTATCAGGATTAGGAATTATTATAGTCAGAAATATAATTGATATTATAACATTTTCTCATAGCTCTTTTTTTTCGAATCCAGCGCCATAGGTAGAAGAGAACTTGATGCTGTAGTATATCATATGTCTATATTTTCAGTCGATGGAAACAAGTAATTTGTTGTGTTCCACCTGTTTTATTAATTTTGTTCAGCTTCAAAGTTTCCCTATCTTAGAGCAATATGACAGACAAAAGCATCCTAATTTCACTTGTCATTTTGAGTAAGATACGTCACGGTAAATAATTGTATCTTAATTGGCATTTTTCCCTCTGAAAAGCAAATCTGAATGACCAAGCCAAGTTCAAGCTCATCGTTTGCCTAAACAGGGAGAGGTTGCAATAATATCAATCATTATCACAGTTGACAACATGATCATTTTCAAAGACCTCATGAGTAAAAATTCGAAATGTAATTTTGATTAATCATGCATGTTCCTGGTACAAAAGCAATCGAGGTGCGCTGTTGCCGTTGAGTTACTCCAACTTTGTCCTGGAGCTCCTCCAGATTCAAAACGGATTTAATTAGCCCCACCCGGTGCCCCTACAAACATCAACAACCTCAATTGACCTTTTCACCACCCTTCAAGAAAAAAAGTACAAAATTAACATAAATTTCAAACCCCCTCTTGAAAAATGCATACCAGACAGTCATCGGTACCAAATGTAGAATTTTCGAAGTTTTAAGATATTTTGAGCTATTTTGCATTTTTCGGAGCATGCAGGGTGGTCCTGGGGATATTGGAGATATTCTGAAAATCTATAGATTGAGCCGTCAATGTCCTAGAGGTCACATGATCTTTGGCCTCGTTTTCAAAAAGCCGCCCGCATAGCCTCAAAGCCAAGCCTTGCCATCTGACCCTGACTGATTCTTCACTCTCCACGCACTTTTGTAGTCTTCTCCGGCCGTTATTGTAAAGCGGCGACCGCGTGGACACCTTTCGAGTAGGGGGGAGTGGATATGAAACCTGGGTCCTTTTTTGTAACAGAGCAGGGGATTGGCTATAGGGGCCAGGCGGATGAAAAAAACACAAAAAGAGAAGTCAAGTGCTGGGGGTGAGGCTTTTATTAAAGTATTCATGCGCGCAGCGGAAGTGGGCAGCTACGCATGCAAGGCGCAGGCGCGAGCCGGTTGGTGGGGGCGGAAGTCGCAAGCTTGACAGACGCTGATAAATTATGGGATGTAAAGAGGGAGTTTAGCACCAGGGGGCGTCGTGAAGACGGAGGGGGGCGGACCCCCACCTGCCCCTCCGACGGTCTACGGCGCCCGCGAATAAACATATCACAACCAGCGAAACCTCCCTCTATCCCCCCTCCCACCCCTCCATCCCTTTCTTACCATTGTTCCCTGAGCCCTCCTCCCTCCTCCCAATCCCGACAGAGAAAAATGGTCCTGCCCAGGTTGAAAGAACTCCACGTTTGGAGATCCTTGCCCCACCAACTGGCGCCCTGTCCGTTAGTATTCTTCCTAAAGCCCCTTAAACTACCCCCAAGAGAGTGAGCCTTTTGTGCTACATCTCCCCGCGAAATCTGCCCCTCTCTTGTGTCATAAGTACTAGGCTAACATTACTTCATTAAAGCCTAATCCCTCAACTTTTCAGACTCTGATTTGGGACAGAAAGTTAGTTTGTTCAGCCGACGTTGGTAAACAGTGTACCACCTTGTCTGGCATTTATTCCGTTTTATTGTTGTAATTTGACACACATGGCCAGCGACTTTTTTTCTTCCCACAGATTTTTTCCTGCTTTTATATAAATGTCTTGCATGAGGATGTTTTTTTAGACACACGAATTAGTGCTCTTTGACCGCCTAATCATAAGTGCAAACGGTTGCCAGAAGGACCTACATGAACGTCGTCTTTGTGCTGTACAGTGAAAGCATGAGGAGGCAATGCTATACCAACAAACAACATAAAATTGTATCTGAAAGTGAACTTCATAGGAAGTTTTGGTATAAGTGTCATTCTTCAAATGATTGAGATTATATCTTTAAAAAAAACTAGAATTAAGCGGGCTATTAGGCCTAAGAATTATGACGAAGTTAATTTACTATGAAGAAACATAATTTTCTATTGAAAACGACTTCCTTTAATAATGTTCCTTCATAGTAAACATTGGTGATTTAGCGTCCATAAAATACTGATACTCGGTTCATCAAAGCTCGTACTGATAAAGAACGAGTCATGAACAATCCATACTACAGGGGTTGTAAGTTATGGGACCAGTTACCAACAGAAGTACAACGGTTGGAAGATATTAAAAGGTTTAAACAAAAAATGAATGAACTTAACTTAGATTTGCTGCATGGAAAGAGATGAAATATGAGCTCGTGTATGAAATAGCTAAATTTGATTAAGTTTTTCAAACAACTTGCATGTATTGCATGTATAAATTTATTGTATCATAATCATCCTTAACAACTATTTAAAAAGCACAATTATCATGAGAAATAATTTGATTCAATTAAAAAAAAGAAAGATGTACTCGTATTTTACACATATCAATACCAACTATCACCATTACCCTTCTAGAATTACAATCATTACCATGAACAAATTCGCCAGATCTCCTAGAAGGGTCTCTTAAAAAGTCAGCAGGTGTTTGCCACTTCGCGACATTTATATTTTTCTTTATTTAACTACATTCATCTCAGATGATCTTCCATGTAAGTGAAAATACAAGATATTACACAGATAATTTCAGCATACTAAGTTAAGTTCGCTGTGTTAATATACAATTAATAAAGGTAGAAATGAAAATTAAGCAGTACTAAGTTAAGTACTGCCAATAAGTCCAGGTTCAAGATAACTAAGTTAAGTTATCATGTTAATGCAAGACAATGCAGTTCATATACTATAATACAAGCAGTACCGTCATATGATTCCCTATATTGTCAGCTAAGTTAAGCCTTCAAGTATGGGATACAATCAAACAATATATTCCTGTAACCAATTTTTCATTTTAGTTTTAAATTCAAGCTTATTTTCAATAGATTTAATATCATTGGGTATTGAATCCCAACATTTTGATCCTTGGAAGTATGGGCTTTTATAGTAGACAGAGGTCTTTGGTATCATTCTCGTAAATTTACAGACCAAATTTGCTCTGGTTCTAATACCTACTCCATCATTAATATGAATCCAAGAAACATTATTCCTGTTTTTATACATGATCATCATAATTACATGAGAATATTCAGGCAAAAACATCGTTTATTCATTCCTAGTAGCCCCGAATGCAATGTAATTCGTGTCTTATCAAGAAAATGAAAAGTGTGTGGAAAAAAGACAAGTCCATGGAAAACATGGTAAACTTTAAAGTTAAACTTGAACCAAACAAGTAAATTACTCTAAAGACCTCTAAAAATGAATTTCTACATACGATACATGTATATTTATATTCATCCCCAAAATACCTATTGCTTTTAGTGCCCATATATTAAATACAGTATTGGAACGATGTCTCCATAACTCAGCAGCTGTACTGCATATATAAAACACCAACGACTAGAGGACAACTTCTGCACTACCTTGAAAAAAACACTAAACGTCTAAATAGATCCTATCTGAGAATACTGAACTGTTTTCCACTCCACATTGAAAGAATTAGCTCTGGGATTTCATTTTAATGGTAATTTGATCAATCCTACGGGAATATTCAAAACAGTACTAAATAGCACTATACACAATACTACAATTACTGAGATTTTACTGTAATATAGCATCATTTGGATGTGTATGTGGCCACCTGCATCACGATATTCTTATCTTCAAAGCTATTTCTTAATTATGGCATTCGTCAACATAGTTGAATACAATTTTACTTCCTGAAATGCTGTACCAAACCCATGGCAACAAGTGTTGCATGTTATCTGGTTTAAGGATATTGCGTTTCATGGGATTTCACCTACATTATTAATTATTGTACGTATATTTAATTCATCTATGATATTATAGGGCGAAGAAAACAAATGCAACCTAGAAGCAGAACATATGTATTCCAATAAAGGAAAAAGATTTGACACTAGCAGTAGGCCATGCAATTTCCGCTTACATGGCTTATACATTATGTTCAGACTTACAAAAGATACACTTGATGGTTGTTATAATTCAGAATCTAATCCTTGGTATTGGTTTAGGGGGTGATTATCATAAATGAATTTACTTCCCAGGCTGGAATCAGAATGGCCTGTTGATAAGGATATATCAGCAAAATGCAATTGACAAATTTTTATTTTCCATATGACATTTCATCAAATTAACATTTATCTTGGATTATTTCATATACCTAATGCCTCACTTAGTCACTCTGATGAAGCGTCTCTCTGTTTTTCGATAAACATTGAAGGCTACTCGTGCTCTTGCACCCCGTATCTTTTCTTTATCTAAAAGGAGAGTTGTTCTGATATATATTTTCATATTTCACTTCTCAACTTGATTATTGAGTACTTCCATAATGTTTTAGGTAATAGGCTAATGGCCGTTTTTAATCAATAAGTAAAAGAAAATAATGCGTTGTGTTAAAGACTTAACTTGGTCGGTGGGTTTAACAACTGCAGGCATTGACCCATCAAGAGGTGGCGCCATCTAGTGAGAAGATCTACTGTTAACCAAACAAGTAAGATTGCCATGTCCCAGTGGCGCCATCTCTTGAATGTGGGACGAACTAGGACTTGTTTCTTTATTTCAGAATTGTCTCCTTTTTATATTAGGCAATGGCAGGTCTTGGATGTCAAATATAAAGGATGCTTTTGGAAAAACATTGTTAAGTATTTTGGGCCAAATTTTATATAAAAAACCTTAAATTTCAAAATGGGTATGGGTGCAATGTCACTTGTCCGAAAAGATATTGTTTGGGGATTGGGGTGGGTGTTCTGCCTGGCTCCCAGTAAGTCGAGTAACATGTAATGTGTGTGTGCCTAAGTTGAAAACCTTGCATATATATGCATAGCATCCCCCCACCTTCATGTAGTTAAAGCCCCCAACGGAAGGTCGGGTTGGGGGCAGGACCCATTGGATATCCTTTGGATCTGTCCCATACTCAGAGGGTTGTAATGCACAAAGGTAGAGAGTAATTCACTTTGCGCATGAAATTAGTTGTACAGAGATATAATGAAGAGAACGTCACCAGTGGTAAATAAGGGAATTAAAGAAAGTATTCCAAATTATAGTAATATTGTTACATCATATAATATAAAGGTAGCATGAGCTGCTGGTAGGTGTAAATATACCTGTCGCGCAATAGCAGACAGGGTGCACCTCCCAGCTTAAAACTTAACTACCACCTGACTAGCATATACGGAAGGAGTAATGAAGGCAGAAACGTTAAACATCATAAACAGTTCCCCAATTATTAATCAACCACATAACAAACAAATAGCGTTCAGTAAATCACGATCTGACAATTCAATCTTAACTTTAAAACAAACTTTATTTGTCTAATACTGTTGTAGCAGCAGGACTTTAGATATTTGGCACAGGAGTATCATACTGTCTAGAACAATATAATAGGACTACACTATAAATATGAGTTTTTAAATTCAGTTTTAGAAATGCAGATATTTGATAGAAATTTGAAAAAAGTTTCAATCAGAAAAGTTTTCCAAGTAAGGCACTACAGAGTAGTAAGGAGAATTCTAAATATAGCCTAAATACATTCTGAGATAAAGAACACTTTAATGTAAAAGAGAAATATTTGAAAGAATTGACTATCCATCTGAAAAATGAATAATCTATTGAAATACAAGTAAATTGTAATTACCTACTTCAAAACAAGAGTCATGTCTCCTTCGGACAGACATTCAGTCTAACCTTTGCACCATCTCTGTCTTACATGTATACATTTATGGTTATACCCTATAAGTTTTTCTTACGCTGTACTTAATGCTATACATACCAGTTACATACTATGTTACTTACAATGACATAATATTGGTTATTTCATAACCATAAATATTCTTGTACCAACAGGGACATTTACTCATGCGAGATATAGACAGATAGAGGTGAAGTTAAGGTCCCTTCTTCTTTATATTTCAGTTTAATGTAAGCTTGTGTTCATATAAGATCATACCTTAGGGTAAGGTCATACATTATCAATCTTTATATAATGTAATTATATATTTTGATTTAGTCTATGAACACATGCCCCGTGTTCCTGTCATACTTGATCATATATAATTGGCCTATCTGGTTGCCGAATACCAATTATCATACAATTAGTTTTTAACAAACATAGCAAGACCTTTCTTTGCCATCGGTTCTTGGTATGGATATGGCTTACTTATATATTTACCATTCAGACCTCTAGTAACATTATACAATACGTTATCAACAATCGTCGGAATACCTTTTTTTTGACAATGGTTATTTGGTATACACATATCTTACTTATGATTATCATTCATCCCTCTGCTTAATAGTTACCAAGCTTTGTATATATTTTTGAATGAATCTACACTCAACTTGGATACTCTGTTTAGCTTCACATAATCCACTATTAATTCGAACAGTTTCATGGACTGTATATTCTGATCATACTTATTATATATTCACTCTGCTAGCGTCACAATCATTAGATTGTTTGTTTAACGGTTATGCGACATGTGTGTTGAGAAATTACAAACATAAACGTTCTTTCCAGGATGTAGATGGCGTGAAACATCAATGTTACATGGAATACCCTCAAGACAACATTGAAACAACTGGATAAATAGTGATTAATATTGATGATGAAGCACTCATAATACATATTCATATCATCTTCTGTCATAAATAGTAACTCGAATATTAGTAAAAATCTTTGAAATATGTTAGAAATTCTCAGGCACTATCTAGTAAATTTAGATTAAGAATAACTATTTTCTTCATGCTGCAATTTGCTAGGTTATTTGGGATATGAAAGTATAAGGTTGAAAATACCTACTTGCTATTTATAAATAGAAAGATGTGAGAAAATATATGCCATCTAAATAGACCCGTTTACAATTTATCATTTATAGTAATCAGAAAACCGACCACAGACTGACAGGCATAAAGTGTGTTGTTTCATAGCATGAATGTTAGAAAGAGCATAATTATTCTATCAGAGTATTCTACTGTACATAGAATATCAGCCTACCCCGCAAAAGGAATGTTAGAATATAGGTACCCTAATTCTATAATAGGTGAAATGCATGTTGTATCCGTTCCACAACATTAAAATTTTGATATACTATCACGTATGTATTTTCGCACACCGTCCGTTTTTCGCATTCAGCACTAGGATACATATTCGTGCTGTCTTAACTTTACGCATTCTCAAGTCATTTAATTTAATTTCATAGTGTTTGATTTGTTTTTCACTTACATCATGTTTTCATACATTGAAGGCAGTACGTTGAACATTAAAGAGAAAATATATACATCACAAAAATTGATACGTTTACAGGATCTCAATTATGTTATTTATCTGTTGTTTAGGGTGCAATGCTATGCAATGATTACAATCATGTCACACACTATTATCTTTTAAACACATTGGTTGACTGGTCTTGTACACACAATTCGACTCTTTTCTACAGATAGTATTGAATACTTTCTTTGTCCTTATTTCTACCTGACACACACCCTAGTCAATACCTTTTTTTTTATAATGCCCAAACACTAGGAAAACCAACATTTCGG
Organism: Lepidonotus clava; assembly: GCA_936440205.1. Taxonomy (NCBI): domain Eukaryota; kingdom Metazoa; phylum Annelida; class Polychaeta; order Phyllodocida; family Polynoidae; genus Lepidonotus; species Lepidonotus clava. The sequence goes on from OW387138.1 coordinate 18,414,174, forward strand.
TCTATAGATCAGCACATAGAAGACAATGAAATAAGATCATGTGTATTCCTCTGTTGAATTTAAACTAAAAAATCCACTCATTGGATTAACCGAAAAATACGTTCTATTTCAATTCAAATATTATATCAGAGTATGTAAGTATTGTGTAGTTTTTGCTGCTAGAAAAACTGGTCATATGATTATGAAGAACACGTACATGCATTCTACTTCTTTACAAAAAGCCTGGAAATAACAGGCAATAGATACCAGAAAAAATGTCAATACATTCTTGGTACACAAAAGGTCATACTTATTTTCGTAGCTGGTTACGCTATCAGGCATCTTATGATAAGTGTCACATAGCATAGCAGTCCACTTAACGGTTATTTTCCACTGGCATCGCTACTTCTATTGACATACCGAGGCACTGATAATGAAACACTAATCATATCGGATAATGCACAAATAGCCTAATGGGATTATGGAAATATGGCTCCCATTATGTTATCAATCTATGCTCATTCATATGATTAACAATGATCAAATGAAAACAATAAATATTACATAATAATTATAATACTATAAATCTGATAAGCATGTACTTACACATAGATTTGACTGTACCAAAGCCGGAATATTAGTACACTCTCATTTCGTAAATGCAATTATCCGAGAGAGATATCTGGAATATGATGGCACATAAAGCTGAACATGCTTAAAGATCATAATCCAAACATGAGTAAATATGCATTGGTAAGCAAGCACTAGTACATTCTCCACGACTCATGAACAGTGTCCCATCATTTCCAGGAACTCGCACAAGGTTACATCTAGTTTATTAAACTGTTAAAAGATAATTGTTTATAATCTAGTTATCTACTTCCCAGCGAAAACGAAAACTGCTGGATGGTGTGATTTTCTGTACCTGACTAGAATTCTTGAGTTATCAAAAAATAACAAGCTAGAAACAAAGTAAAATGTTACATTAACATGTTCAGGACCTTCACACTCTTATATTCTCATATTAGTTACAAGGGAATTATCACTGAAGCTTTTAAACAAGAGGTAGGTAATGCCATAGCCAATGCAAGGAACATACAATAACTATTGCAATAAATATGAAATAAAATAATTAAAAATTATCATAGACAATCGACACCTTCACAAATAAAGCACCTGAGGAAATTCAACTTTAGCGCCATTCTAATTATATCACACACATTGTTCTGACCAAGGGACACTCTGTTATCTTTGATTAAGATATATGAGAGATTCGCCTAACATCACAAAATCACAATAATAGCAAAGTCATAATCTACCAGACGCAACAAAGGCCAAGATCCTATATTCAGGATATGACAACAATAAAATCACGTTGCAGTCGGCCATGACATATGGCAGTCCAACTGCTGACTAAAACAGAACTGTAAACGCAAATTCATTTATAAAAAATTGGGAGCAAGACTAGTGAGATATAAATCTACAATTTTAATGTTTAATATTGAAGTAGGCTTCAAAGTTGCCACACTATGAATAGCCCTTCAGAAGGCTTGCAGTCCCTTTAACTTGAAGTTTATATTTAATTGATAGTCTTATCAGAAGAAAAAAAGCAGATGAGCCTCAACTGCAACCATTATGGGGATGCTTGCAGACGTCTAAATATGTTTTATGAAACATTGCCATAACCTGCAATACATTTTAGACGTTCCCATTTCAGATTTTACTGAATATAATTAAAAATGCGAACAGGCAATTCAAAAGAAAATATCTCACACTCTGGACAATGGAAAGAGGTGGCGGATCCAGGATTTCCAAATGTGGATTGCCTACAACTATATGCTAATTAATAAAACGTTAACCAATTGTACATATCCACACACTCACACAATATTTCCCCTTCTTGTGTAGTCTCCACCAAATACGGGGTTTAGAACCACCTTGACACTAAGTAGCCGAGGATACATCATTTTGAAAAGGGGGCGGGGGTTCACCATACAGGTTAATTATAAAAACGTAGCCCGTTCATGTTCAAGTCCAGACGTTTTTATCCTTTGTCTAGGTTAAGTCCATGACCAAAGGAAGTGCGCTCCTGCCCTTGTTCCGCTAGTTCCGCCCCTGCCAAAGATCCCATTAATTCTACTCTAAAGGCCTTGATTATTACACTTTGCAACCTGAACGGCGATATGGGCGCGATATGACGACATCTTACACAATTCCCATAGGGGCCTCCCATTTAGTCGTAAGCAGATTTTCATAAATCTCAGACCCCCCCCCCCCCCCCCCCATTACATTTGTACAAGAACGTACGCACATTTTTAATAATTTCAGACCACCTCCCCCTCGATGCGCATATACTTAATGGACGGCCCCAATTCCATGAACAATCATTATGATTTTCGAGGGTTATACACTTATGTTAAACATCATTTTATCTCTCACGAATGCAAATTTTCTGCGACATATTCATATCGCACCCATATCACATAATACAATACCCTCTCTAACCGCGATTTTCTACACAGCTTCCCCAGTCTCTAGGTAGTCATACTGCTTCCAGTGAATCTCATCATAGGGCTTTTTATGGGGCAGGGTGCCAGCTGAGAAGTCGGGGATGGTGCGACACGTCTCGATGTTCTTGGCCTTCAGGGCGATCTCCGCCTCACGGGTGTGGGCCTCGTCACGGACGTCAGAGGGGACCCGTCGGAAACACACGTACGGCATACCTGCAAAAAGATAACCAGAGACTGAGTGATTGCCACACCACAAGTGTCAGTATTTTGAACTTTTAAGTAAGACATTGATCATAACGGTAAACCTAAAAGAGTCTTTTCCAGACAACTGCCGTCACGGTTGAGTGGTTTGTTTGTCTGAGTGTCACCATGGTGACCACTAGGCTCAAGGAGACAACACCAGTCCTGTTATCTAATGCTGATAAGCACTGGTTATGGAGCTCTAATTGGCTAGAAACTTTTATTATTGAAAAATAGTTTTAAAATATATCCCATGACTGCACAAAGGAAATACATAAATTAGAAAAACGTTAAAGATTGGTACTATCAGCAATTTACATAGGCTCAAAAGAAAATAACCCCAGGCTTGTCTGAACTACAGTTCTGGGGCTCAGTTCCACACTAGGTGGCGTGGTCTGGAATCTCATCTCGCAATATTTTTGTATATTCATTTTGCAACCACACATTGAGTACGCAAGTACAATAGTGAGTAGACTTAAGCCCACTATCAACATAGGCCACACTAAGACATTAGTTACAACAGTGTGATTAGTGACTGATAAGCCTAATCAGTCACAAAAACTCTGATCGGTTACTCAATTTCATACTTGTAACCACAAAAAGAGTGTGCGAGGATGGTGGTGAGTAGGCTGAAGCACACCACCAACCTTGGCTGCGTTGAGACACTGATTTCAACATGATGGTCAGTTACCAGTTGGCCTAACCATTAATTGATTACCATACTCACAGCCACAGATGGATTATGCAAGTACAATAATAAATAGGCTAAAGCCCATCACCACTCCAGGCCACATTATATAAAGTGGATGTTTTAAGACTTGTCACTAGGACACTGATTTGCGACTGATCAGCCTGATCAGTTACAAAAGTCAAATTAGTTAGTCAAATTGTACTTACAGCCACAGATTGAGTAGGTGAGTACAATAGTGAGTAGACTAAACCCCACTACCACTCCAGGCCACACTATAAAGTGGAGGTATTTGAGGCTGGCCATGAAGACATTGATCACAACATCCAGATTAGTGACAGATTATCCTAATCAGTTACAAAAACACAATAAGTTACCCACAGCCACAGATGGAGTAGGCAAATATGATAGTGAGCATGCTTAACCCCACCACCACTCTGGGCCACACTATAAAGTAGAGTTTTTTTAGGCTGGCCATGAGGACACTGATCACAACATGCAGATTAGTGACAGATTATCCTAATCAGTTACAAAAACACAATAAGTTACCCACAGCCACAGATGGAGTAGGCAAATATGATAGTGAGCATGCTTAACCCCACCACCACTCTGGGCCACACTATAAAGTAGAGTTTTTTGAGGCTGGCCATGAGGACACTGATCACAACATGCAGATTAGTGACAGATTATCCTAATCAGTTACAAAAACACAATAAGTTACTTACAGCCGCAGATGGAGTAGGCGAGTACAATGGTGAGCAGACTAAACCCAACCACTACTCCAGGCCACACTATAAAGTGGAGGTATTTCAGACTGGCCCAGATGTCTTCCTTGACCAAAGCCACCTGGTGGTGGTTGCTAGGGTGCTGGAGGCAGTCGAAGGTGGCCCCTCGTGAACCGAACCGCTTCTTGAATCGGTCGATATCTTCCTCCATCAGGTAGGCATACATGGCACACTCTGCAGGCTCGTAGGCGCACTGGGTAGGGGGTGTAGGAACTGTTTTAGTTATTGCAATGAAACAACTTTTTTTTCAAATCAAATGTTTTACCAGACACCCTCTGGTTAAACAAAGCATTTCGCTAATCTTCCATATTGTTCCGTGGTAGTGTAGTACCATTTACCAGAGAGACAACAGTCAAATCAATAAAGGATCATTCCCTTGTCTTATTTGTCTGGGATTTCTTTCTGTTTGTAGGGGACAGAATCCTATGCATCCATACATAAATGCATCGTAATAATCCAGTATCAGGCATTTACAAAAGGGACAATGCTCTTTCTTGGCATTACTCATTGAATTTATTTAAATACTTTGAATCAAGAAAGCGTTTCTTAGTCTAAGTTTCCCCCATCCCAGCGCCTCGGCAATTGGGGCATACATACTTAATCAAGGCTCCATAGATACCTGGCAATGAAATGTTTACTACTGTAACAGCTGTGTAAGGAAACCCGGTAAAAGACATCATTTTAAGTAAAATAACCGTTACAGTTGTGAAATGAAAAAGAACATCCCTCCTTTCTTACCTGTGAGTTTCTTAAGGTACGAGTGCTGTCATACAGGAAGGCTTGAGCGGGCTTTTTGTCTTTGGGTGATGTCACATCTGCCCCCTCTGACGTCACAAAGACCTGGATTCTAAGGCAGGGGTATTTCCTCAGGCAGTACCGGCCACAGTTACAGGTGAGGCGCTTTCCCGTTAACCTGGGGGGATAACAGAGGGCAAATCAGGGGTATTTCTTCAGGCAGTACCGGCCACAGTTACAGGTGAGACGCTTTCCCGTGTACCTGGGAGGATAACAGAGGGTAAATCAAGGGTATTTCTTCAGGCAGTACCGACCACAGTTACAGGTGAGGCGCTTTCCCGTGTACCTGGGGGGAAAACAGAGGGTAAATCAAGGGGTATTTCATCAGGCAGTACCGGCCACAGTTACAGGTGAGGCACTTTCCCGTGTACCTGTTGGTGAAAACAGAGGGTAGTTTTGTCGTTTTTTTGTTATTATATATTCCTGAAAATATTTGGTTTGGAATAATAAAAAAAAAGAGTCTTAATAATCATTTTCTTTTATGTGACCTTATGAAGATGAGGCCACGTATCCCCAAAACTGGCTAATAATGATCACTCGATTATCTAGTTAATTTTATTTATGAAGTATACAAATTAATGAGCTTAGCCTTAAGTTGATATTAAGCAGCTCTTATGTGTTTGGAAAGAGGACCATCATCCCAAGCAAGTGTTGCTTTTACTTCTGTACCACACTTAATACTGTTTATCTAAGAATTTACTAGTTGTTATATTTAGCTGTCAGTACCAAATAGGCTATCTAAATATTCGTTATGACTTAAGATAATGAATATTGTATTACATACTACAGTTTTATAGTTCATCATCTTTCAAAATCTTAATTACATACCGATAATCACTATTATTGCATATGAAACCAAACGGACCAATATAAGTGGGAAACCCCTTACGATGAGTTGATGGTGGTGCACTGTGCCGGCTGGAACTGGTCGGCGTAGATGGCGCCCTCTACCGTGGGGTGGATGAGGAGGACGTAGAAGGCCACAAGGAAGGCGAGGCCCAGGAAGAGGATGACCCCGAACATCAGGTACGTCAACTGGGCGCATTCCGGCTGTAATGTTACAGAAATGAGATAAGTATCAATGATATAATGATTATACACTGTAAAAAGTTGGTGTTAATTTACAGCAGTTCTTGCAGTAAATTTACAGCACTTTTTACTGTTGGAAATTCTACAGCAATATTCACTGTAAAATTACAGTATTAGTACTGTAAATTTACTCAAATACAGCAGCTTTGTAATTTTACAGTACATTTTCATGTAAATTTATTCTCCACCAGGTGGGGCAAATGCTTATCATCAGTAAAACATTGGCAGTTTTTTTCTTAAAACTATATTAATTTTCAAGATGAATTATTTATATTCAATTAAAATTAAATGTCATAAAGAGATCCAAATACTAATCCAGTATATCACATAATAGATATCCCTACTCTGTTTTAAAACTTTCAAGATACAGAGATAATTATCTGATTGAGACACCTTTTTGGTAGCAAATTGCCTTCATAGGTTTGTGTTGGATTGGCAGTTCTTCATTGTAACACCATTCCGTGCATGTATTTGCTAATACTCTTAGCATAAGTACATCCCAGTGGTTTGAGGTTGGAATTAAGCCTTTCTCCAACATTAAGTTGGATTTTGAAAAGGAAATTAATAAAGATAAAGTGGTAAAATGTTTGTTTTAGCGTACTGTAAAAATACAGCAAGTACTGTAAATTTACAGCAAAAATTGCTGGAACCTTTGCTGCCAGCAACTGTTGCTGTAAATTTACAGCATATTTTGCTGTAGGAAATCAACAGTACACTTTGCTGTAAATTTACAGTACAAAGAGTGCTGTAAATTTACAGCAAAAGTTGCTGGAACCTTTGCTGCCAGCAACTTTTGCTGTAAATTTACAGTAGTTACTTCTTACACTGTATATATACTAATATTGACCCCAAACATCAGGTACGTCATCTGGGTGCATTCCGGCTGCAACTTTTGATTTTTAAAATGTCATAAAATAAATTCTACTTAATATTAGTGCCTATTTCTTACTCTACTTGGATAAGCATAACCTCTTTAATATTTTTCAAGGTATAAAATCATATTGCAGGTGATTTATTTTTGATTTAAGCATAAAAATAGGTGTGGGGAAGGTTGTTTGTGTCCATATCTAGGGACCACTAATAACTACTTTAAGAAAAATTGTATCTATTTCTGGCTATTCTAATTGATTCATATGTAAATATCCAATAGACTTAATATATTTATGATCAGAAACTGAAATGTATAATAAGATAAAGTTAATTAAATCCAGTTTCAACAGTTTGGGGAAGTCATGGACGTGTCCGTATCTAGGGAACTTGTTTTTATTACTGGTTCTCAGTAAATCAAGATTAGTGAAAGATATTACATCATAATCTGATATCTAATGAAGCAAATTCAACAAGACAAAAATGGGATATTTGAGACTATTTCTAGGATGTGTATGAGGATATAAGTGTCTTTTGTGTCCGTATCTAGGAGTGTGTCCGTATCTAGGGAGACATTGCTTTTATGAATTATAAAAGTTAAACTTAAGGTATATATTGACGTGACCATTTTATTAACCAAAGAGTGACCAAAAAAAATTGATTTAATTAATTTTAGATGTATCTGTGCAAAGTTAGAACACTACGCCCTAGATACGGACATGCATGTCCGTATCTAGGGGATGCAATATTCCTTTTTGGACTATCGTTAAGGTATGTTCATGAAACTGAATGCTTTTGGATTAAAAATTGCAACTACAATATTAGACCCACATAATAAAGGCATTCAGGATATATCACATTATCATGAGTAACTGTTTTGTAAATTGATTAGTATAAACGTGTCCGTATCTAGGGGATGTGTCCGTATCTAGGCTATATTACATTTTGATATTGATAGAATATTCCCATTCCTTTGGTCATATAAATGAATTAAAAATCAAATACAAAACACACCTTTGCTGAATGAAGAATACTGCATGTACCATGATTTATAGATTTCCCAGAGATATGATTATAAAAATGGGTGTGTCCGTATCTAGGTAAGCAGTGTTTCTATTTGGTAATTATACTTAAATCATATGAAATATATATGTTCACCTTAAATGCTTTATTGGTTATTGTAGCCATGATATGTCTGAAGGCATATGAATTTTAATGGGTATATAGATTGAACCATTTAAGAACAAATGACATATCAAAACCCCCCTAGATACGGACACGCCCTTAATATTGCTACCTTGATTGATCATAGTTAAAAAGTTCAATTTTCTCTAATAAGTGTTATTAGTGTTACCTTTTATATGCGCATCATTCCCCAACTGATGCTCCTTAATAATGTAAAATATGAAAAGGATCTCAGCAATTCTTTTTTTCAAATAGAAAAAATGCGTAGATCAGAGTTTTGGCCCATTTTGTTGAGAATCGACCATATATATATAACTACAAATAATTGTAACGGCATGACGTTGTTTCATAACGAAAAAAAAATACCGCCTTGGTTTAACCAAATGTCTCATCTTCAAATCATTAATATTTTTAGCTCACCAGGTAGCAGCACTTGCAGCAGGTGACACACTGCCCGAGGGGCCTCGTTTTGGAGTCTCGTTCGATGAACTCTCGCAAAACCTCGTGCTCCATTCGAGTCCATCTTGACCGCTTGTACTGCACCATCTTGGACTAACGATCTGTTCAAGAGAGAAAAGAATAAACGACTTAAGGCCATATTCCACTTTGCGGTGGGTTGCCACTAGCGGTGATTTAATTAGGCACCGCAAGCAATTTAGCCTTCAGAAACGAACATGTTCGTTTCTGCCACCGCAAGCATTGAAAAGAAAACAATATAAAATAATTATAGAATACAAATAAAAAATCATAAAAATCATAATCAAATTTTTAAAAAGTCAAAATTTTTTTTTTTAATGATATAAAACAATATCAAATCATTTGCGGTGGTACTAGCGGTGGGTCAGTGCAAGCACCACCGCTAGTACCACCGCAAGCAATTTCTATATTCCACCTTGCGGTGCCTGGATTTACTAGCGGTGGGGTCAAACACCGCTAGGGAATGCCCACCGCGACCAAAACGCCGCAAAGTTGAATATGGCCTTTATTGGATTGTTTTTTGTATTTGAGGGTGTCATACACCATCTTGGCTAATTACTAAAATTAATTTTTGAAGGCAAGTTATAAGAATAGGAAATTGTTTTCTCTTGTTTGGTCCGTAAACACACTGATCAGTCAGACTACACTATAGCACGGTTGCAGACAATGCTGCTACAAGATATTTCTTTCTGTTGGGTAAAACATGTCGGCTTAAAATGATAACGTTACTAGTACTTCCTCTCCATATTTTAAGATATAATAGTTTAAATGAATGGTTTGGGGTTGAGCAAATCAAGAGGATTTCTTTTTAGTATAGATCTATTTTTCTTTTCAAAAAGAGGCCAACTTTTTTTTCCCAAGTATTAACTGCATTAATATCTATTTTGAATAATTTATATATCATTAGAAGGAACGTTGGTTGTTTAGATTATAATGCTAAGCTGCTGTCTGCAGCTATGACCCAATTCTCGGCTTCGGATACATTGAATAAAAGGACATAACCTAGATACAAGGATCTTACCTAAATGCAAAGCGCTTACCTAAATGTAAGGACCTTACCTAAAAGTGTGTCAGTCTGTCTGAGAATTCTCATTAGTTCCTCCCACTCTCTCTGCCCTGTGTGCCGAGGATCTAATAAAGAACCTGCCTTAACCCCTTCACAGAGTCATCCAACTCAACCAGATATTCATATTAAGGCGCTCAACATTAATTTCACGGTTATCACAATTGTCATAACAAATAACAAGGCAGGAACCGCGTATGGACATTTGAGATAAAATTCTATTTTCATTTTTAATTCAGAAATTCAAATCGATTCGACCATGCACTGGGTGGAACTTGGGAAGCCAGCACTTCTGTTGGAACCAGACCAATATCCGCTCTCTCTACGCGCAATTTGATTCTGGCTTCACTAAAGGATGCAATTAGATGGGTTCAAGTGGGTTAGGGATAACGGCGCGGTGAGGGAGTGAGGGGGTAGGGTAGGTTAGGTGGTTTGGAGGGAGTGAGGGTGGGTAGTGCTGGAGGAGACAGCCATAGCTATAGGTAGGTAGGGAGTTGTAGGCTATAACAATTTTTCAAATCCCCCATTCCAGGCCCCATTGGTCATTGTTTACCTTACACTCCTTAAAAGATAAGGGCGTATGGTAAGAGGCATGATAAGGGTGGCAGACTAGGGTTCCCACCCCTCTGTTTTGGTAGCCAACCCACTCAGGCATTGTCTTACCTGATAACTAAACCCCTAAAACAACAGTCACATCTGAGTACAAATAAGACACTGTACACACAGCCTATTTAGGGGTCCCTCAGAGGGAAGGGGCAGCGGTAAGTTTTGCCTACCTATAATTTCCTTATTATTCAGTTTTATCAAAAAATTCCAAAAGAAGCATGGGGTTTATTACTGCTGCTGTTGAGATAAAATGAAAATGTTATCTGTTTAGACACTGTTGTCCTGCAGCAATGACACAAAGCTAGTGGGTTTTTGGTAGCTTTTCATTGGTGGAGGGGTCTGGCTTGTCCCCCGACAGGCCTGAGCTGGGAGACAATGGCCGCCCCCATGCTACATCTCCCTACAGGCCTATAGACCCAGGAGGAGCGTCTGCTGACCCATACTGGAGGAAGGGGGGGGGGGTGGAGGCCGTGGGTGGATTCCGATATGGCATTAACTTGTCCATAGGAGACTCTACTACAGAGCGGCTGGATGGACGTCAGCATTTATAAATGGAATGTTTGTGTGGTTAAAAGACCTTCTAGAGCAATTTTTTCTTATGGAGTTTATGCTTTAGAGTTAATGGGACAGTCATCTTTTGGAAAAAAAGCACAGGGTACAATTTACATTTTCGGTATTTTCAAGGCAAAATTATTAGGACTGATATGGAGCATAGTGATTATAATATAGGCCTAGACGTGACTAAGACGTGACCAGCGCATAAGCCTGTTTTGGAAGTGAAATCCTCGTCGACAAAACTATGAGTATTCAAAGTTATTATTAGAAAGCCTAGTAGTCACCGTGGAAACACAAGAGAATTGGTTGACAAAAGTTTGTATATAAAACCACCTTCTATCCCCTGAAAAACACGTGCAAGCTGGTGATTTTATTACTGGGGCTGTGACCACCCATCCAAAGTACACTCACAATTAGCTCGGTTATAAATCTGCAATAAGGATGCGTCTTGAGAAAACTAGATTAGGGATGTTGACGGAGGATCCCATGTCGCATGTCGAAATTAAGAAAAAAAACTTGTCGTGCGTCCATAGGTTTTTGATATTCATGTCGATATAAAAAATCATTCATGTCGAATTTTAAATAAGGCACTATGACATGTCGGTGATAATTTTTTTTTCGTGTTACTAATCTTTGTGTCATGTGCCAAATTAAAGAAATCGCAATGTCGCCCCGTCTACACCCATTGGATTATGCTTTCTCCTCCATGCATTCCCTTATCTGCAATAAGAATGCGTCTGGGGATAACTAGGTTATCCCTCCATGCTATTCCTAGTCTTGGGCTGACTGGATTATCCCTCCGTTCCTTTCTTAATCTGCACTAGGGGTGCGTGTTGGACTAACTGGATTATCTCTCCATGCTTTTACTCCATGCTGAGTCACAGGGGTTGGCTGAACCTAGATCAACTGACCTCTGGACCTGGGGTCCAAGGGTCAACCCACAATGTTGACGCATCTAAAGGGTGTAGGGCTGCTCTTGCGGTACGGACACAGCCATAGACAATATGAATTGTTATCTATGAGTATGCCACTATAAAATCTTCCTGTCATCTGCTGACGGTTTTGCAGCTTTCATTTTTTTATACTTTTTTTCCTTCTTTCTATTTTTTCTCTGATTAAGGCAAACTGTTAATTTATGGACATCCTTTATCCAATAGGTATTCAGTCTATTGACATTTTTGCGGGGAATGGAGGTCCCTATTTTGGGCCAAAATACTACGGAATTAAAAAGGGATCCACTTTATCATCATACCTTTATATCTTTATATTCATTACTTCTTTCCTATAGAAAGATAGTGATAGGGATAGCAGCAAATATGGGATAGAGTTGAAAGGAAATAATTATGGCATAGAGCGATTGCCAGTTGTCGCGCATGGCCGCAATGTTGTTGATTTCCGCCGTATGCTTTAGCACTGGAGGCGACAGAAAACATTAGTTTTCATGGTTATGTCTTATGAATTAATATTGATTTCGTACTATTTCATTCATCAGGTCCACAGCTATCCAGAAATATCAACATTTTTTTTTAGGAGTTGATGCTAAGAGATACAGGGAGCCTTAAACTAAGACTTAAGCATCGCGCCTACGGGCCGGAAATCAACAATTCGCTATCTATTCTGCGCGATAGATTGGGGTGGCGGCGCGTCTGGCAGGGGGTCTATTAGGTTCGAACGAAGATTTTGGCAAGTGATGGTCTGAATGAGACATGACTTTTACTTCCAATTCCATATACTACTTACGCCCACGATATACAGGGGTGTCTGAATGAAATAGTTTAAAGAGCATCTGAATGGATATGGTCAACATTAAAGATCACCTAGAAGAAGTAAAAAGCACGACTTATTATACAGTTGATATGTACTGAGGTATTACTCTGGGTTGAAGCATATACATGGCAAAATACATGTATAGATATATCAAATGATACATCATGTAGATGCGTTTCTCACATCTCAAAATTTAAGATAAGATGTTTCTAATTGTCAATAATCTTAACTCCAGATACTATATAGTTAACAACAGGAACATAAGATCGTAAGTCTGAAACTCAACCATGAAAATGTCAAAATATCTTAACAAATACAAATAATAAAATCTCAGAGTTACGGCTAGTGTGAAAATATAATTGGAAAATATCATAATATAAATACATATTTTCCAAAACACACTCAGAAACATGTCTAAAAATAACGTTAATATAATGAGATCTTTCAGTTAGGATGCTGTAAACTTGGGACAGTACTCAGAGAGGGGAGGGGGGCTGTCTGGATGACATTGTATTAATCTATTTCCATAATCATAATTCTATCAAATCTTACATGAAGTAATAAGTATAAACGAAGCCAATATTAAATGGAATATATTATAATACACATGCATATCTTCCAAAACACATTCAGAAACATGTCTATAAATAATATAATGAGATCTTTCAGTTAGGATGCTGTAGACTGGGGGCAGTGCTCAGAGAGGGGCTGTCTGTCTGGATGACTCATCCTCCTCCTGGACCATACAGCTCTCTGATCAATACCCAGCACAGACCCCTCCTCCTCCAGGCCCTGCAGCCTCCTGTATGGCCACCAGTCCTGGAGGAAGGGCTGGGGTCGGCAGGGGAGGGACTTGGTATTAAAAGTGAGGATTTTTTTATATCTCATATGGATTGAGTAAAAATTGTTAAACATTTACTAAATACTGATTTTTATGCCTGGATGTTTAGAATTCACCACGGTATTGGTAGCAAATCCCCACAAATTTTGAGTGAGGTATTGTTTATATGTCATAGATGATGTACAAAATAACTACAACAAATTTAAGGATGGCAGGGATTCCATAAAAAAATAGGAAATATTGTTTCATATCCGTTACAGAAATGAAAGCCTTTATATTAAATAAAGTTTTCATTAAAAGATTACGTTTACTAGGTAGTTCCTTTATCATAAATACTAAAACCCAATACTCGCTAGGCTCTTTCAACAAAGTTAGCTGACTGATCGGCGCTAAATATACCCCTAATAATGAACATGAGTGTATATATGCTTATAGCAGAGATTTCTTCTTAAAAATTACTGGGAGAGGCTTGACAAAAAGTGAAAAGGAAAAAAAAACTGAAACTGCCTGCAGCATGGCAGAGCATTGGGGATCTACTTTTTCCCATCTCCCAGAACGGGCTAACGACACAGAAAAATAAAGTTTAAAAAAAACACAAAAACACCAGCCAGTCCTTACTATCCTACCCAGCCATAGTTGGGGCCAAGTTGCCCCACCCTCCCCTCCTCCAGGGCCTAACATGGAGAAGCCGACTGAGGTCAACGCCCGGAGGCAACCCAGGCCCCCTGTACTCTGTTGGCATGACACTGATAACGGTTCAGCCTCCACGGTCACAGGGGACCACGTCATTTCATGTTGACTGTTTTTGTTGTTTTCTTTTTTTTATGTTGGCTGTTTTTTTTCTTCATTTCATGTTCGCAGTTTTTTTCTACTTTATATTGACTGTTTTCCTTTAATTTCCTTTGTATTTCATGTTGACTGTTTAATTTTGTTCCCATTTGATGTTGGCTGATAACGGTTCAGCCTCCACGGTCACAGGGGACCACATCATTTTACGTTGACTGTTTTTGTTGTTTTCTTCTTTTTTATGTTGACTGTTTTTTCTTTAATTCATGGTGGCTGTTTTTTTCTACTTTATGTTGACTGTTTGCCTTTTGATTTCCTTTATATTTCATGTTGACTGATTATTTTTTTCCATTAATGTTGGCTGTTTTTTCTACTTAATGTTGACTGGTTTCCTTTAATTTCCTTTATATTTCATGTTGACTGTTTTTTTTCCATTTCATGTTGACTGTTTTTTTAAATTTCTATGTTGACTGTTGGTTCCCTGTTTTATCTTGACTGTTTTGTGTTTAGATGTAGGGCGATGTCCCAGAAGGAGCCCAGGGGGCTGGACTGTCTGACACAGAATATGTATGAATTGTATGTTAAAAAGTGAAAGGATATAGGCAATTTCCTGGGATATGGCACTACTGGGATTTGTGTATATCAAGGCAATATATTCAATTGTGTGGACATGGTTAATATCCTATCGCAAATAAAAGAAGAGCCAAAAGAAAACAGTTTTGTGTAGTGATACATATGTATTAAACACTACACAAGTAAAAAAAAGACTCTTTACTGAGATACTACTCGGAATTGAGATCATGCCTCAAGAAAATGCATTCGATTCTGTGTATTATAATTGAAGTACAGATTCGGGTAGGTAGTGATGGTCTGGTCTGGGAAAACCTTTCCGTATTGTGAATGGTGGATCTAACACTAATACAAGGCCGTTAAATACCGCTATGTGAACACATGACAATGTCTCTCAAAGATGCACCATATTCTTTAACATATATTTTGATATGTTTTAAGCAGCATGCAATTATGGAAGGAACCATTCTAGATAAGGCCCTAGTTTTGTTAATTTTCTATTCAATTTTGAGCAATCTTTTAGCAATTTCATGAAATGAGAAGAAGGTCAATTCGACTAATTTGCATAAACAATGATCAAGTAGATTTTCATTCCCAATGGCTCCGATGTAACTGTTATATTCGCAAAAAGAAAGTATGATAGAGAACTTTATTTTCTGAATTCTAAACCTAGTAAGAGCCATCCATCAAGTGCCTTCCCATTAAATTACAGTCCCACGTGAGACATATAATTCATATTTAATTAAAGTGAGTATATTGATTCAAAGGTAAACCCTCTCGGTTTATCCATAATATTTCCAATCTATATACTTTAGCCCAATTCCTATGGCTCTCTCAGGGGCCATAACACATTACGTCTTGTCACAGGTCCCAGTGGATCATCTAGAATGCATTGGTTATGCACATACTTCAGGGCTGAAATTCAGCAAGGGGTGGTAAAAATGGATGAATCTAAGGTCAACCAGTAAAAGACAAAGAATATACTTCAAAGTCTACTTTCATAAAAGAAACAGAGTAAGACATACTCCGATTTTTTTTCTTTTCAAATAGACACCCACAGATTTGTATTTTCACCCTACCACGGATAGCTGGTTTACTGTGTTTTACCTGCAGACTATCCTAAATTACAGTGCATGCTGGGAAATATGTCGACAAACTATACATGGCTTAACTATAGAAATCTTCATTAATCATGACATTACTTGTGGTTTAACATCATGGAAAACTGTTGTTGACTAATTTTCATTGTATATCAGTACAAGTCATGTTAAGTATTTTCTAAGTTGGTTTGAATCTTCATTCATTTTAGGTAGATATATATCAAATTCTTGTGTATTTTCTATAGATTTGCCTGTGGTATTGTCGACAAAATCAGTCAAAATTAACCTGCAGGTGCATAAAATACTGAAAATCTGTGGTAGGGAAAGAAATATTCTGGCACTAAGCAGCTAAGTCATTATTCCATCATATTGATTATCTGTGGACATATTCAGTCTCTCGCCCACACCACACATCTATTTGAAACACGGCAAATATTCATGTGCTCAAAGTCAATCCATTAAACATGCCTGTAAAAAAACATACATTCTGTGGTATACATTGGAATTGGATCCCACACTTACCCCTACCACCACCCCTATAAAATTGGTCCAGCTTCGGTCGCAATTTCAATAATCTAAATGGATGGAGTCTGGTCATACTAAAGGTGGGAGAGTGTAACCGTCGACCTGGTTTGCGTTAAGCCTGGGTCACACCTTACGATTTCTATGAAATGCTAACGACAAGATCACAATGTAAAGCCTGTATTCTACAGACAAATGTAATGGTGCCGATTTTGTGTTAATTAATATGAAAATATTATATGGCACCATACTACGATATACCATTGAAAGAGACTTATAAAATTTTCTAACGACATATACCGTGTCTTTACTTAAACCTTATTTGCTATCTGATTTTTAAAAGAGTCGGCAAAATCGGTAGGTGAAATATAGGCGTGATTATGACAAAATCAGCAAAGAATTAAATGTTGAAAAATGGTGTAAGCCGAAAATAGTTCTAAATTTAGATGAGGAGCTCAGAGGAGCTGTGTTTGAACATTATCTGAACAATATTCCTTGCCATTGTTCTTCCTATTATTTCGTTACCATTGTCATAAGCTAGGGAATCGTACAGCTAGTGATCCACGATGCGATTTCGGACCGAATATCTTTCATATTGTATTTATATTAGATATGTAATCATTTTTGGACAAGCCTCATTGGAAAAATGGCGTTTTGACGAGGAACTATAATTCCAAACATACGAAACATGCATGAAAAGAAAATTGATCAATGTTTTGTCACACCCAGGATCACGGTCTTTAGGTGTGAACCTGGCTTAGCTAACCAGACCTGGCGGCCACTATCAGGATAAACGACTACCAATATCTGATATGCCACACCCAAGTGGCACTGCCCGCTGGCAACCACCTCATAACATTTGCATTTCCATTAAACTGTTTGACCTTTTTTTCTGGCTGGCCTTTCGGAATGCAGGAATCACACACCATGGCCAGGGGGTGTCACCTGAACTAGGGACCCGGGGAATGTGTGTTCACATTTGTGTGTGGTGACATTACCAGAGCTATGGGAAAGATGTCAAGGAA
Organism: Lepidonotus clava; assembly: GCA_936440205.1. Lineage (NCBI taxonomy): Eukaryota > Metazoa > Annelida > Polychaeta > Phyllodocida > Polynoidae > Lepidonotus > Lepidonotus clava. The sequence goes on from OW387138.1 coordinate 18,431,624, forward strand.
TATATATGAGTATTCTGTTTAGAAAATGATAGCTCATAAGTGTAGGTCACTCTTGTTTGCATATATACAGTTGCTCAGATCAGAATTAATTTGAAATTTCTGAGAAGTCATGAGAAGTCCTCCCATCCCAGAATGATTAGTGATTTCTTATATTATCAACTAATGATACATTATGACACGACTTATAAAGCGATAATAAAGTGATTGAATAACCTGAGCACTGATATTCTTTAGTTTAACTTTTCACATGTTATCATATCTAAATTGATAATTTGGGCTGGAATCAAACTAATTATAATATTGGCCACAAGTTACAAAAAAGTAACTTTAGTATAATGCAACATCATTAACTAAAGAAAAGCGATTTCTGAAACACCCGAGATACCAAATTACACCCAATCTTATCTGTAACGGGACTATAGGACCTGTCCCAATAATGAGCTGCTCAGGACATTTGTAATGGGTCGATAGGACTTCTCCTAATAGTGAGCTGCTCATGATATCTGCAATTGGTCTATAAATGGAACTTGTCCCAATAATGAACAGCTCATGATATCTACAATGGGTCTGTGGGACCTGTCCCAATAATGAACTGCTTAGGATAATCTGCAATGAGTCTATAGGAACTGTTCCAATAATAAAGTGGCGTGATATCTGCAATTGGTTTATAGGATCTGTCCCAATAATGCATTGCTCATGATATTTGCAATGGGTCTGTGGGAACTATCCCAATAATGAACTGCTCATGCTATCTGCAATGGGTTTATAAAACCTACCCCAATAATGACTTGCTCATGATAATCTACAACTGGCCTATAGGACCTGTCCCAATAATGAACTGCTCATGATATGTACAATAGGTCTATAGGAACTGTTCATATAATGAACTGGTCATGATATCTGCAACGGGTCTATAGGACCTGTCCCAATAATGAACTGCTCATGATATCTGCAATGGGTCTTTAAGACCTGTCCCAATAATGAACTGCTCATGATATCTACAACGGATCTATATGACCTGTCCCAATAATGAACTGCTCATGATATCTGCAATGAGTCTATAGGACCTGTCCCAATAATGAACTGATCAGGACATTTGTAACTGATCTATAGGACTTCTTCCAATAATGAACTGCTCATGATATCTGCAATAGGTCCATAAGACCTGTCCCAATAATGAACTGCTCATGATATCTGCAACAAGTCTATAGGACCTGTCCCAATAATGAACTGTTTATGATAATGTGCAACGAGTCTATAGAACCTGTCCCGACAATGAACTGCTCATGATAATCTACAACACCTGTATGGGACCTGTCCCAATAATGAGCTGCTCATGTTATCTGCAATGTGTCTATAGGACCAGTCCCCATAATGAACTATGATATATGCAACGAGTCTATAGGACCTATCCCAATAATGAACTGCTCATGATATCTGCAACGAATTTACAGGACCTGTCCAATTTTTCTTTTTCTTTTTAAGTCCTAATAATGAACTGGTTATGATATCTATAACTGGTCTATAGGGCCTGTCCCAATAATGATATCTGCAATGGGTATATAGGACCTGTCCCAATAATGAACTGCTCATGATAATCTGCGACAGGTCTATAGGACCTGTCCATATAATGAGCTGCTCATGATAAAGAGCCCACTCTATAGGACATTCCACCTGCCCACCCCGAGCTGGGGACATTTAGATCACTGATACCGGCACCGTGGAGGAAAAAAACGGCCACGACTTTATCTGGAATACTATCAGCCCATGACGGTTGGCAGTGAGGGTGCTGGAGACCACAACCTGGGCCTGCCAGACCACACTGTAAAACGTCTGATAAGATCACTACCGTAAAACTGGGACATGGTCAATGGTTTTATGGTCCCTGGTCACGTGGAGATATCACTGAAATGGTGCAATTCATTGGAGCACTACCGGAAATGTAGAGCAATGTGGTTGGGAGACGTTTTGGAGATTTTTTTTTAGAGAAATTACTGTTGAAGGTCTCAACATAAAATGAATAGGAATGAAAATTCAGTTTATCATATATACCCTTTTACTTATTCATACTTGCTTTAGAAATAGATTTATCCCATTAGCGGGGGCTGAATGCGCTCCTTTTGATATGATAGTGCAATGATCAACTTTGGACAGAGAATTATTGCTATTTTTATAAATTTTCTCTATCCATAACGAAGTTACACCAACCGTGAGGCCTTTGTCCTCATTATATGATTTGCATACATCCCTACTTTAGTTTCTGAAACTGCTTTGAATCAACATGCATTAAGAATATTTATCAGTTTATCAGCCCGCTCCAGTTTTGATCTCAAAATACAATTTCACGTAGACATTACTCCCCGAATGCTTGTCCTAAAATCTCATTTTTGGGGACAAAGGTTTGGGGTGGTTAACTTCATATTCATTCTGGCGGGAAATGACACAATAGTAGAGTTAACCCACAACGTTAATCGCACACGTAGAATAAACCCATAAGGTTAATCACACAAAGATAGTAGGCTGGACTTGGGCCAGGGACAGAGTTGGGAGTACGGTATTTGGCATTGCAAGCAGGCAGCTGAACAAGCATTGGCTTAGGCCTGCTTTGCACTGCACGATTCTCACAACTGGCCTAATTCATTTAATCCATAATTTGTACAATTAATATCCACTAAGGCTATTCATGTTACATATCATTCGAATGGAAATTTAATATCCTTTCTAATGATATGCAGCATGAATATATTCATGTAATTTCGTATGATTATTTCTCAAAATTCGGTAAACTCGGTCGGGGAAATACAGCCTTTAGGGAAAGGCTCGAGAGAGCAGCTCAATGGCCCGGGCCCATTCTGCTCCCATCAGCTCAACCGATAACAGAGAAAAAAAGTGCGACTTGCATTCAAAGCAGTATTGATTTCGGCATCAGACACGGCTTGCTGATGGTGACTGGTATTGCAGTGGATTCAGAGTATTATTGGGATTTGAGCTTTAATTCCTGTGTGTTTTCTGAATCAATGACAGTCATTCTTCCCTCGTTTGAATACCCAGTGAAATTGTGTGAAATACCAATTGGTTTCACTACCAATTATTGCATTAGTTCTGATAGAATTATAGGCACTGGGGAATTGTTGTAGGCGTGGATGGGGTTAAAGGTTTTGTAAAGGGTTATTTTCTCAAAAAAGCAAAATTTTGCATGTGATGAATAAGGGGGATTACAAAACCCCATAATATAATTCATGCATTGAATGATTATTGTAGATTTGGACAATAACTTAGAATTATAAATCATTTATTATTATTATTATTTCAAGTTGGTTAACCTGATTTTGATAAACTTGCAATTCTATTAATTTCACTTGAAAACATGTATGTTCTTGCATTATTCAAAATTATTAAATGTAGGCATACCTTCCTATGAAATGGTCATAAATTATGTCATATAACTTGGTTTCACTGGTGACATGAAGTTGGGATAACAGCATAATGATTATTGTTATGCTAGCCACTTGTAAATCCATGCTCTTTACGTTGTGTATTAATGTATGGAAATATATTTATATGAATAATAACTGTTGATTCCGGTTTCTGACAAGGGCTTGAATATAGCCACGTGATTTCCATGAGCAGACGCACTTTCAACCAACAACCACTTGCCAATTAAATCATGTCCATACCAACAATAAGCCCATCCCACTTTGGGTATATCCTGGACAAAATAGACCTGTATGCCATCCTTGTCTCTAAAACTTAGGATTACTTAACCAAGCAAGAATTGTGTTTTTCTATATCCCCAAGTATTGCTCAAACCTTATCATTTCTTGGATTTCATCAATTTACAGAGTTGCAGGTTTGCCAGCCAATCAAAATACTGTATTTTATAGGGCAAATAGGGTTTGACATTATAGGATGGACTATCAGGCTTCACCATTGGTTCCTATAGGGAAAAGTCCAAAATGTAAGGTCACATTTTAGAAATCTTAGGAGCAATCTGTCAACCATATTGCTTCGTTTAATTTTGGGTCGTGCAACTGTCTTCAGGGATAAGTACAGAAGCAATTTTGATACTGTTTCATTGTGCACGAGTGCATGGAACAAGCAACTGCATGTAAAACATGCACCATACCGTAATATATATTACAGATTACTGAATCACCATTCGTTATAGGACAACATAAGAATATACCAGTGCATAGTGCACACGGCGGTTCCTCAATAAGGATGAAAACAAATAAAGATTCCATGAATTCTAGGAAGCTGCCCTAGAACAGGATATTGAGAGAGCGTTCCCGGAAGAGCACAGTCAAGTCTACACCAACAAGAGAGTCCATCTTTAAGGCAGCAGCAGTCTGCAATTGCCCCTACCACAGAATAGTTACCCACTAAGAACAATTCTAGAACAGGATATTAAGAAGAACATACTCAAGTTTACACAAACAAAAGAGACCATCTACAGAGATGGCACTAGATTGCAATACAAACTTATACAATATAATCATTCCACCAATTAATCCCTTAACCTCTGAAACATCATGAATACTGCCTAAAGAAGTTAATAACAATTCCAGCACACCAGACGCACCACTAACGCATCAGACAAGTGAGATATAATAGATGGCCCTATCCCAGTCAGTATAATGTCTGGGTATCACGTAATTAACGGAGCTGAGTCTTTCTGATAAGGGCTGGTGGCACCCAGCCGCGGGTAAGGGCGCCAAAGAACAAGCCCACACAGAGCAGAACTCATTGCCTTCCACCAGTGACAGAGGCTGGGTCCCACAGATAGGGGTAGTTCATTAAAGCCCTGTTTCCACCAACCGATTTTACTACCGATTTGTTGGTAATTTATTATTTTAACTGGTAATATGGCAAAAGATTACATATCTTACATACCATTTGAAACAGAATAAAATAATGCTTTCTAATGGTATATAACATGTTCATGATTAACTAACATTCCCACTGCCGATTTTTGAAATTGGTAGTAAAATTGGCTGGTGGAAACAGGGCTTACCTCATACCCACTAGGCGAATTATAGAGAAGTCGGCCGACCTATCGGGTGTAAAATCGGACGATTTTGCTAGAATAATCGGCTGATTTTACGACTGATTCATGTATATTCAAATATTGCATATTGACTCGTGATTAGAATTGATGCAAAATTTGGTCGATTCTTTTGGTAGCGATTGGCAGATTTGTAAGCCGATCCAGCTTAGTGTATATCAGTTTTCTCAACTAGAGGATATATTCCACATCCCGATTTTGACACTAGCGATTTTGTAATTGTTTGATTTTGTCCGAAAATAACAATAGCATGAGGCACTCATCCTAGAATAGTCAGGCATATCTAATATCAATTCCCATTGCTGATTTAAAAACAAACCCAAGGCACATTAGCATGTGGCCTGATAATCTGAGAGACAGGTTTGGGATGACGTTTAAAGTAGGGGTACGTCTCTCGCATCCAAATCCAAAATTCCTAATAATATAAAAAGAACTGTAGGACTAAAAGCTACCATGCATATAAACTAGCAATGAAGAATATTGTGTGTGTGGGGGGGGGGGGGGGGGGGTTGAGTATAATCAAAGCATAATACATGAGTTCAAACCTCATTTTTATTATCTTATCTTTTCCCTGACAGAAATGAATATATCACTTTTGTACAAAACTGTAATCTGGCACTCAGAAAAGCTTAAATGTTTTAACTAAAGCCATATTAGACATTAAAACTTTGTGTCAGCCACGTTGGAGCATTTTAGTTCGTTAAGTCATCGGTAAAATATTCAGGATCGAATTTGTTCAAGAAAGAACATCGTTTTTCTTTAATTAAAGTGCTTTCAATCCTTTCAAGGGTTCATACTTTTAACCTCCCTTTTAGATGAAAAGCTGTATGTCAAAAACTTAATTAGGTAGAAGAACAAAACTTCATTCCTTAAAGGGAGCCAAGGCAGTCTTTCCTGAAATGATTCTAGACGAATAATTAAAAAAGAAAATAACGAGAACACTAAAGGACCTTTGTTAATTTGGATGCTTAATTAGGTTTGCAGGATTAATTTGTGCAGGATTGGAAAATGATGATGTCATCGTTGACCATGACGTTAATTTAATGCCACGGCCAGACAGGCGCCACCTCACTAGTCAGCCTATGATAGGCCTACAGAAAAGGCCATACTGCTAGTCGGCCTAAAAGCCTAAACCTTGCCAATAATAAACTGTAAGTTGACCTGACACCCATGACACCCTCATCCATTGGGTGCCACCTCTCATGTATACATGTAAGGCCAACACGCAACCTCCCAACCCCCAGTGGCCTTTCGGCGTTATTGTCACCGGGAAATGCATAATTCATTCAGTATGACATCATTCTTTGGCTGTCAACCAGGCGAGACTGCTACTACTGACTACACAGGCGGCATGGAGATGCTGCAGACAGCTCAGGATGGGTCTTACATGTAGCTCCACCTATTGGCAAGAAGGAGAAGAAGAGGACACACTGGAGGAAAATCGATGGCTGTTGTTGGCGCCTGGAGAAGCAACCACCATCAGCGACAGCTCACTGCTTCTCCATACATCCACCCAACCAACCCTGGAGGAGCCCCTAAAGCTTAAACTGCCCACATACAATACAACATACAAAACCATATGAAATATGGCCGGATTTAAGCTGACCTACCCTGGAGGAATCCCTGCTGGTAATCCGGATGCAGCGCGGCCACAGGACGCCTCCGGCCGACTCCCAATCCGGGGCGGATCCGCGGCGGAAGCGTCGGGGTGTCCCGTCCCGCGTCCCGGACTTCTCAGCGCCGCCGCCGCCGACCGTGGAGGAAGCTGCAGTGGGGAGGGGGTGGAGGGGAGGAGGGAGGAGGAGGGGGGGGTGTATTCCGCCTACCTCGCCGGTTGCGCGCGCGGCGGTCTGGGTCCCAGCGACGACGATGGGCCCCAAACATGAATAAACCATGCGATATTTAGTGTACAGGGGAGTCTAGAGAGAAAGCATCAAAGAGTAATGGTGGAAAGGAGTCCGGCATGATTAGACATGGGAGTTAATTTGTATTTGTACCGTAAAGCTTGTTATTTTCATAAGCATTGAATTAGCATTAGAGTCCGCACCCTGACTTTTAATTTTATTTAGAAAATGATTTCTTTAATCCAAAAATAGTCTATCACAATGTTTATAAAATTACAAAAAAAATAAATCATTGCTTTAGGGAGCCGAATCATAACAGAGTAATAATACTGGCAAACTATCTGGGATATTTTAGAAAGGAAAGCCTGCCCCTGGCCTATATTAGAGATCTTTTGCGGCATTCTACTTTGGGCTTATGAAGCACATTGGAAAGAGGACGCGCATAAGTTATACCTAAATTCATTGCTTTCTCAAACACATGCTTAAGACAACAACTGTGACCACTGACCGCAAGAAGGGAACTCAAATATCGGTAGTAGTAACGGTAGTAATGAACATTCCATGCATGCATATTAACGAGAAGCACGACGTCAACTATACTCAAAGGGAAAATACTATGTGTCGACATTGCCATTTGGCTTAGGAGAGAAATGCATATTCGATGACTTATTGGATAGCTTTTTATATATGAAAGCAGCACCATTCTCTTCATTTTCTTTCCTATGAATGACCTGATTCGGGAAGTTCCCGTGTGCAGGATAATGTGTTGTGAAATATTGTAACATAATTAACACTATCCTTAATTTTCTTAAATATACATTAAAATTAATATAGTTTCATGCAACAACTTCCTGTCCCAGTAATAGTTCGTTGGACATTTTTTTAAAAGCTCACGGACATATACAATGGTATACCATCTTTAACAAAGTGTTGATGAGATATTCCGTGCAGCAATGTATCAGACATGGCAATCTACATACCAGCCGTTTGAGGATGTTTGCGGGGGAGGAGCGAGACTAGAGGGATAATTACATTGATATATACTGTTGGCATGCTATCAGGAGAGAAAGTACATAAAAGTCAGTCCAGTGTATTTACACATTCGAGTAGGTGGGGAATGTATATATCGCTTTGTGTATTTTCTTTTTTCAAAGGAACACATTTCCCTTAGGATTATGCCGAAAATCTCCACATTTTATTCAGTGAGTTCTTCAATTACTGGATTCTTCATATAGGTTGGCCATTTCATTTTACAGCAACTGTTTGAAAAAGTGACATGATTATGTTAGCCAATCAAATGTATCTACTTAGAACTACTTTGAAAGTAAACTGGTTATAATATTATTAGAGGCATTTCAAATTTTTCCTTTATGAAAATCGTGTCTTATGCCATTTTTTTTTTTTTTGATACTCTCTAGACAGATTTCATGCATTATTGGGATGTAAAATGATGGCGCCAAAACGATTACCCACAATAATTTTATGACTCGATTCTGAGCCGAATTCTGATCTTGGGCTCAGAAAATATTGGGCTGTATTATAGACTATGAAAATATGTTGTTGTAGAATTTCTTGACCAAAATTATTTCTAAAAGGATTAAAAGTGTATAAGAAGAGAACCCCTATATATTTGTCGTAGAGTAGATTTCTAATTCAGTGGTTAAGAAGCTATGAATGTTATGTCAAAATTAGACCTAAAGATAATCAACACTTCGGTTTTATATACTTGGATATTTTATTCATCAACAGTAGTAAATCTTAACGTCTAAAAGGGTGACGAGTTTTGACTGTCAGTATGGTTTCCTTGCGATTCACATACATATCTGTTAATAGAAGTTCAGGCATACATGTCGTGTTACTAACATATATAATTAACATTTTGATTCAGTATTTTCGACACATTTTTACATATTCATTTTATACTTATTATGCTGAAGTGGCATAATGTTTAACACAACAAACAAAATAGGAAAAAGGATCAGTAGCATTGCTTATGAAGTTTCGTAATACTTTCTTTTTGAGTAGGGGTAGGCAAACCGGTTACAAGCACAGTTAATCTATACCCAGCCAAGCTGCGACGTAACATAAACGTTCTGCAACCATACTTTTTAAGTCAGTCTGTTCCTTACTAAGATGGCACATAACAATTACCTTATTGATGGTGAGGTTGAAACCTCACCAAATAAGAACGTTATTACAACGTTATTTTTTGGTGAGGTTAGGACGAAACCAAAACAGAATGTTATAAGAACGTCCTGATTAGGTTGAAGAACATAACCAGAACGTTATAATAACGTCGCAGTGCCACATCACAACAGAACGTTGCAGCAACATTATTGGAAGCCATCAAAATAACGTAACAAGAACGAGTACAGAACCAAACAGAACGTTGCTGCAACGTTATAATAATGTCACATGCTTGCCTGGGTAACGAACAAGCCCGTCTGTGCATCATGACGGAAAATATTCATCATGAATTTTAAGGAGAGTCCGTGATATACACTCACTTTGATTCTAATGTAATAACCTTTTGACAACATCATTTTGGGTTTGATTTTTTCACATGCAATGAGAACTAAACTTTTCAGATGCAACGAAATATTTCATTGTATCTGAAATTTCAACCAGTATAATATTATTAGGAGAAGGGAATATTTTCCTGTGTTACTGCTCAGTCGAAATCCAATATTCTACTATAATGGTTTGTGTGGCAATAGGCTACAAATGAAGACAATCATCAGTAAATGCAGGATCAAGCCTATGTTCTAATAATACCTTGTCAGGCAAAATCCATTATAATATTATGCATTTATAATGCAAAATATGTACCATCATCAAGCAACTATTTATCTTGTACTTTTGTACCGTGATGATAGATAACAGTGTCACTGTAGTGTTCCGAACAGTGAAGCTAGTTCTAATAAATATTATATTGCAGACTACTGTCAAGTGGAAATTGCGGATGCCCCGTCTATATATATCTTAATAAGGTATAAATACACTCTTTCTGTATACAAAATGAAAATACTATCCAAAATATTCACAATTGTTTCCTTCAAAAGGTGTACAGCATGGAGCGAATTTTTCCCTTTTATGTTTTACAAACTATGAATGAACCTTGGATGTATTTCCAGGTTTAATAGGGCCTAAATGAAATACACATAAAAGGACATTTTACGTTCCTTCATTAAACTATATATTATTTTTATCACCAGAATGGTAGGGTTTCACATTGCCATTCAAAATATATGGAAATACTCCTTTTTTGGAAGAAAGGATAAGACCTATTGCTATGCAACAATTTAATAATATGAGCAGGATAGTGACTTGAGCACGAACTAAAATGACTGATTAGTTGCCCGTTGTGACAGTTTAGGATAAGAACATAATCACATCACAAAACAGTGAAAATACAATACAAATGAAATAGAGAAAAACGCACAGTACAATGAACAAAAACTTTAACAGATTAAGAGTCAAACATAAACAAATAAGGTATATCTGTAAACACACACCGGGAATGAATCATCATTATGCATTTTTGACTTGTCTTAGTTTGATTATCTGCAGCATTTACTGTACACTATAAGTCAATAAATAGTACCACCTTAGCAATTAGGCAAAGCTAAGTTCATGCCTGAATCTTACTTTGATACAATGCTCAATGCACAATTGAAGATTTGACACATTAGGTCAAGCAGGGTAATTATGCGCCTAATCTACAAGACTGTAGTTCTTCTTAGACTGTTTAACTTTCTTTTGGCTTATTAGGTCGATATCATTCCATGTTAAACTTTGTATAGAGATTGAAACTAACAATTGCTGACTGCCAGAGTTCAGCCAATATAGAAGGTTTTGGGTATCGTATATTCATGTATAATTATTAAGGTATAACTCCTCATTGTACATGTAGGGGTCACCAGTTAATATTGAGGTTTAGATTGGAGGGAAACTCTAGGTAAATTTATATATCCAATGGTAGAAACTGACGATGTCATACGTCACATTCACTTCGACGTGGGAAGAACCTTAACCTCTCTTATTACTTGTCAATCCTCTACAGAAAGACATGGCAATCATCTCGACTATTCAATCCACCCCAGAGATTCTTGCATGCCCGATTGGAAGCTCCTAAGGTAGATATAGAATGCCTCAAAATTTATATCAAAGAAGCCAGCAAATTCAGCGCCTTAATATTGATTGTACATGAAGATATATATAAACTGGTTTTACATTATCTGATTATACCTTTTCTAGAAAATACTGAATTTCATCATTTTCCGAATCAGTATGAAGTTTTATGAGCATATATAAGAGAACTGTAGGCCTACAAACACTACTACTTGCAATGCAGTTGTATATATTACATTCATGGTACATTTTAAATACATAATACGTTAATTTCATTATATATCATACTCCTGAATAAGTTCGATTACGCTATATGAGACATATGGATCCTGTAAATGTAGACCAACGTTTTGCACCATCTTATTATGCACAATTCTGTGTTGGGATAAACTAACATTTATGCACAAAATACCTTTGCGCAACAGAGAGACCTTGCGTAGGTGGGAATAAACATTAGATTTCATGAATTACTTACACCTTCATAATATCATTAGTAACTTACACTGCATGGAAATGGACCTTTAAGTTTCTATAAATAGGGCCATTGAGGTTTGCTAAAGGTAATGGAAAGGTCACCTTTACAAGACCTTTCCAAAACTTTTGCAGGTGACCTTTAAAATTCATCAAAGATCTTGCAAAGGTATTGAAAAGGTGACATGTCCTATGCCTTTAATGAACTTCAATGCCCCCATTTACAAAATTAACGGTCTTAAAGGTCTAATTTCGCACAGTGAATTAACATCAACATGTGGGATAAGTTTGCTTTTATCCAACTTTTGTTCAGTCTAAGATGACTTGGTTGCGTTACCTTCTATATGAAATGCAATAAGCCCATCCCAGTTTACAGGAACATTAAAGTTTACCATGAAATATTTTCAAAATTGCCTCCATGCTTATTCACTAGAGAATGTTGCTTATTACTAAATCAACAAAAGCAATTTGGTTGATAGATTGCCCCCCAAACTTGTAAAATGCGGTTTTATGTATTGATCAATGTTAAAGCCTTTCTACCCAACCTGTAATGTTCGACCCTATTTTGCCCTGAAATACAGCATTTTGATTGGCTGCCAAACCTGCAAATCTGTCCACTGATAAAATGGTTAAGCAGGGGTTGGGGATATAGAAAACATATTTTTTGATTATTTCAGTAACCCAAACTCTGGAAGACAAGGATGGCTTATACAGATATTTTTGACCAACACTTGTCCACCCTGGGATATACCAAACGTGGGATGGGCTTATTGATCCAATGATTTATCGTACACTGTGAACTGAGTCCCAATACAATAATAGGACTTCGCCCAACTGGTAAGCAAATGCTAGTAATTATTTCAGCTATATTATTCTGAAACTTTTCTGTAATACTTACTATGATCTCAATATACAGTTATCAATCATGTAGCACAATGAAATAGCTCTGGGTACAACTAGCAGCCCCAGATGGTAGAAAAATGCAACAAGGATCAAGCAGATTTATCTAGGATTGCTTGAAATTCTGAAGGGCTATGTAGAAGTCCACTCTCCTGATTTGCTGCATCTTGACTAGAAGGGGGAGGCACAGGCATGCCTTGCATGGCGTAGAACTTTCGGAAGACCTCCTCCTCCTCGCGGGCTATTGACCTTTGTCGGCCGCCCTTTTCGCAGTCTCGCGAATAGGCCTCAGCCCGAACCTCATTTGAAGGCCGACTAGGCCATACATAAGGCTGACCTAGAAAAAGACAATTTTAGCGACACTTCAAACATCTTTATCAATAAGGTGATGCCATCCTGTTATAATTTGAAAACTAACTCTTTGAGAGTTTTGCTCTAGTTTTGCTCAATTAGAACTGTTGCAGGGAACCTCACACGTTTTTAGGTCTTTCACATCACTGCAACTTAGTACAAGCGACACTATACTGATTGTACTGACAAATTAATGAGGAACATGTGCTGAACAGAATGAATTGTATATAGTATATGAAATAGAAAACCATACTCACAGCCACAAATAAAATAGGTGAGGGTAAGGCTGAGGCAACACACAAAGATGACGAGTAGGGGCCAGGCGGTCACATGGGCGACCACATGGCTCTCCCAGAGACTGTTGGACTTGATGTAAACCACCACGTCCACGGGCCGCTGGCGGTTGTACATACAGTAGAAGGATTTGCCCTTCTTACCATAGGAGCGGTCAAACTTTTCTACTTTCAGTTTGGTCACGTAGGACGAGACGTGACACTCGGGTAGATAAGAGCACTGGAAAGAGATCAATGAATAGTGGTTATAGTTGGAGATCATGCATGCTATGTCATAGGAATTGGAAGTTGTAATTCACATTCTGTGGATAATTATAATCATCTATTTGGCTGTCACCCATTTGACCAACGGGTAATCCTCCATCCTCCTTTGTTTACTTAAGGACTTAGGGTCGGCGGTGCCCCTTCCTAATTGGGCTCATGGGGGGGGGGGGGGTGCAGCTGAGCCCCCCTTCCGCAGTTTTTAATGAAGGGGAAGAAACTAAATGATATCCCTCTCTTCTGATAGATGTTTAGGATTCATACCTAAAAGGCTAACTCGTCCCTATTCCTATGTCATTGTTTTTCAAAGTAATGGAGAAGAAACTAAATAATATTATATATCCCTCTCTTCTGATAGATCTCTATTCCTAGTCCCTAACTATATTTTATAGATATATATCTTAAATTCATTATATACACAACTAATTGCATTAATAGTTACTTGTTCGCAATAAGCAAAGCAATGTTACACTGAAGTGCAATTACATGCATACTGCCAATTTGGCATTGACCCATTGGGTCAGCACAAATATTACTGCAAATTATTTTATATAGGTCTTCTATGAAATGCCTATGGGGAATACGAAATGCCAGTGGGGGTGTCCAACATGTTTTCATCAGAAATTTACTTGCACTGGCAAAAAGGAAAACTGCAAATGGTCCCCCACCGCACCAGCATTAGGCTATACTGCGCACACTCATATAAATACAAATAACTGACTGAGAAGGTGGAACGAGGGGGTTAGCACGCCAAGGCTGGACCCTGATATCAGCCTTTGGCCACCCCTGTGGGCCCTGCCCTTAGGCTGATATCGTGGTCCAGTTGAGGGGTGCTGACTCCCTGAGGACCCTCTTCAAGGTTGGTTATGGATTTATTATACCTTTTCTGTTAGATCTGAGCTCTGAAGAAAGGACACACAGCAATCAATGATGGTGGGACAGTGATGCTTCACAGGTCTTTATGTTTCTTCATATAACTTTTGTGATATTCATAAAATCCACAAACAGTAAAGCAAGTAAAACGTAGCTAGGAACATTATGCAAATAATGCAAATGTAAGATTTTTTTTTTTTATTAATTAATGATTTCATTTTTTTTAATGAATTTTTGAAAAATAAAGGTTTTTGTATCACCCTGGAGGGCGATACAAGGCTGGTTATGATATGGCATGCATTACACTCTTAACTGCTAAACCTGTATCTGTATCACCCTCCAGGGCGATACAAGGCTCCAGGGCGATACAAGGCTGGTTATGATATGGCATGCATTAAACTCTTAACTACTAAACCACCTAACTACTGTATCACCCTAAGGAATACTTAACTACTGTATCACCCTAAGGTATAAAAAAGGCTCTATACTCACACTCCCCTGGGCCAGTGTCTCCAGGTCCTGGTAGAGGACGGCGTTGACGGCCATGGACCCGTCCGACGTCATCATCGTCACGTTCACCTCCAGACACTCGTGCATGTGGCACCTGTCAGCGTCGTAACAACACATCACTTTGGTCTTAAACCTAGGGGGAGAAATACATTGTGATGTTGATATCAATAGCAAGTGATATCTTGGTTTCTGTATTAGTTCTATAGTCTTGGCCCACCAGGGGAATACCCAGGCCTAAAACCTGAGAGGGTTCCAGATAAATTAAGAGGGGTGCCTGCAAAACTGAGGGGGTTCTGACTAGTTATTTTGATAAAATTCTATATATTTCTAGTTTAATTATATAAACTCACAGAAATCTGAGGGGGTTCCCAACACCCTCGGACCCTCCCAACACCCAATCAACCATGAATTATGAAAAATCACGTTTTGTTTTTGGTTAAGACAAAAGAAAACTCGAAACTCACTATTATATCATTTTAAACATTGATGTATATGGTACTCTTATCTACGTTTGTACAAGACGGAAGTTTATTCTTTGTTCCATTTTGACTAACTTGAATGGTTTCATTTAGCGTATACATGTTTAGTAGCAGATCACGGTGTATGAATTTCGCAGTCGAAGATTAGGGAAATCTCAATCGAACCTCATGACCCTCCTTTCCATTATACGTTTACCCGCATTGCACATCAACGTACCACAATATATGATTAATGGGATCCAATAGTAGCAGAATTAATACATTTTATATGGTAAGGCTAGCAAAGGGTCATTGAAAAGTATGTCATTGTGCAATGAGTTAAAGCTGTTGTGCATACAAAGAATGTTATCTCTTTGGCCTTTGACTATGTACATACACACACGTAGTTCTACACAATTTGACCCTTTTCAGGACAACGAATGGGCGTTTAAGCTTCCAATTTTACTTTTGCTCCCTTGGTATTTCAGAATTTGGAGATCTTGGTCCCTGTAAGAATGGCATATGGACAAACGTACCGGGTTGGGATAACAAAATCACATTTTCAGGATATATACAAATGCACCCTGTTATTACATGAATATCGGCGCTGACATAACGGGAACTGGTGACGTCAAGGCTTCGCTTTCCTTAGAAGTCAGAAAGGGGTAATGACCTCTACTTACTCGGTAAAAAAGACAAAAAAGGTATGATAATATACATTTCAGATAGAGTGGGGTCAGCATATAGGCTAAGAACTACCATCCGACCTTAATCCCTGACTGTTGTGCTAGGTTGACTAGTGGATGGCAGCCCATAGGAGGTTCTGACCCCCTGGAACCCCCTCAGGTCTGACATTGCCATGAACCAGTAACCCACCTGGAGCTCTGGGTCAGACAGCGGGCAGGCACAAACTTGCTGGTGTTGTGGTAAGGAGCGACGATCTGGAAGCAGAAGATGATGAACAGGATGGCTCCAGTGGCCGCCAGGATGGAGCACATGATGTACACCATGCACGGGCAGTTCCTCTGTAGAACAAGAATAGTTTTATATGGTTATAAAGGCGTAGAAAAGTCCCCTGTATACATGGATAGGGCTATGTAGTTATAAAGAAAGGGGAAACATCCTCTGTAGACATGAATGATAGCAGCATAAATGGTGAGTTGATCCCCCAGATTTTATCATACATGTTATGTAATGGGGGGTTCAATTCACCATTTATGCTGCTAATGATAATATGTAGTTATAAACCACAGGGTACTTCCTCTGTAAACATGAATAATGTTGTGTAATTATGAAGCATAGGGAAGTTCCCCTGTGAACATGAATGATTTTAAGTAGTTATAAAGCAAGGGGGAGTGCCTCTGTGAATGTGAAAGATGTTATGTAGTTATAAAGCAAGGGGCAGTTCCTCTACAAGTGTCACTGTGAATAGTACTATGTAGTTTACACTTTGTGACAGGAAGAACAGCTGATCGTGAGAAACTTCACTGCATGAGAATAGACCTTTAAGCCCTTTAAGTTTCTGTAAATGGGGCCACAAAACTTTTTCAGGTGACCTTTGAAAATCATCAAAGATCTTGCAAAGGTATTAGAAAGGTGATATATCCTACACTTTTAATGAACCTAAATGGCACCATTTACACAATTAAAGGTCTTGAAGGTCTAATTTCGTGCACTGTCTTTACAACCATACAAATTACAGCAATATGGGCCCATAATCAGCCTATCCCAGTTTCATCAACATAGAAATTACAATTGCTTCCTGGTTAGTTCTTTCAAGACAGCATTGTACTACAGGTTGTATAGCTCGGTTAACATAATACTCCTACGATTTCTAAAACACTGTCAAACATAATGGACCTTTTCCCATAGGAGTCAATGCTAAAGTCTCTCCACTGGCTCCAAAATGACCAACCAATTATTGTCTCAAAAAGGGCTCATAATGATGTGCTGGCAAACCTGTAAATCTGGCAATTGTCAATTTAAGATAGTACATGTATTAAGGGATAAAGAAAAAACTAAACATTGTTAGGAAAGAAAATTCCTGTGGCATAACTTGTGGAGACTGGCTTAGATTATATGATTATTTTGTATGGCTCTTTCCCAACCCCTGAGACATACACACTGTGGGATGGTGTTAAGACACTAAGTCACATAGGGCACTAAGTCACAAAGTTTTGTGACTTAGGGTCATTATGTGACTTAGGGCCACCTCAAGTCCCTAAGTCACAAATAAAACCCTAAGTGGTAAAGACACTAAGTCACAAACTGTCTTTGTGACTTAGTGTCACTTTGTGACTTAGGGCCACTAAACTATGTTGTCACATGTTTTGTGACTTAGGGTCACTTTGTGCCCCTGGTTCATTTTGTGACTTCAGGCAATTTTGTTATTTTTTATTTTATGAATTGATTATTTTTCAGGTAATAAATTTATTAATCACTTAATTTTAATCATTTATCTATTTTTATCTATTTATTTATCATTATTCATTTACCATTCATATATTTATTTTATTTATTATTTGTATCTATATTTATTTATATTTTATCAATAAAATATTTTTCAAGTTATAAATGTTCAATTATTTCTTATCATCTAATTATATGTTATTTATTCAGTTGATATTGTGTATTTATCTATTCAGTTTATTATTTATTTATAAATTAATTGATTATCTAGTCATTATATAATTAGTTATAGTGTACTTAATTATTACTATTATTTATTATTTTCATGTATGTTATTTTTCATTTTATCAATTTATTATTTTTCTAAGTAACAAATCAACAATTATTTGTCATTAATTAATTATGTGATATTTATTAACCCTTTCAAATCTCCACCTCATGGAGGAATATATTATTTTATCTATTTACTTGCATTTTTTTTTATTAATCATCTATCAATTATTGATTCATTTCTTAATAGTTTTTTATATTGATCATTTGTATTTATTAATGATTAATTTAACTTTCATCAGTTCCCCTATTAAGTAATTTTTCACTTCATTTTTATTACTTTTTATTCATTACCATTAATAATCATTCATTTATTTACTATTTATTCTTTTTTCATTCTTATCTAAACCATAATTATCACAAAATATAGTGCTATGTGACTTAGGGTCACTTTGTGACTTAGTGTCTTAACATATTAGGACACTAAGTCACATAGGGCACTAAGTCACATAAATTTGTGACTTGAGGGTGACCCTAGGCCTAAGTCACAAAGGCTGGTGCTATGTGACTTAGGGTCACTATTTGACTTAGTGTCTTAACAATCTAAGTCACAAAATCTGGGGCTATGTGACTTAGGGTCACTTTGTGACTTAGTGTCTTAGTGTTAGGACACTAAGTCACATAGGGCACTAAGTCACATAACTTTGTGACTTAGGGTCACTTTAGGCCTTTGTGGGATAGGGTCTTGATGGTGACCCTAAGTCACAAAGACTGGTGCTATGTGACTTAGGGTCACTATGTGACTTAGTGTCTTAGTGTTAGGACACTAAGTCACATAGGGCAATAGTCACATAACTTTGTGACTTAGGGTCACTTTAGGCCTTTGTGAGATAGGGTCTTGAGGGTGACCCTAAGTCACAAAGACTGGTGCTATGTGACTTAGGGTCACTATGTGACTTAGTGTCTTAACAGATGGGCTTACTGCTCAATAGAATTAGCTCAAAGTAATCCACAACGCATAGCCTCAAAATGACATTATATTGCAAAAGCTACTTACGTCATAGCAGCAGTAGCAGCAGTCCACGTGTGCCCCTAGCGGTCGTTTCTTGGAGTCAGCCTTGATCCACTCCTGCAGCACCTTAGACTCGGTGCGGGTCCACTGGGGGCCCTTGGAGGTCATGATGACAAGTTAAAAGGCCACTTAAGATGAGGAAAACAAACAAACTGGGCTGTCATGCGCCCCGCAGTGCCAGGTGTATTATTTGTAGACTTAATCCAGAGGGTGGTTGTATGGCCGGTGATGTACATATAAGATCCATGGTTTTGAAGTTATCCAGGTTATGGCTCAGATTATCCAGACTATGGGTAAGTTCATCCAGGTAATGGTTGGTGTATGGCTAATCCAATCCCAATATCTGGGGATACGCCATGGTCTCCTATGATGTTATAATCCACCTGAGGATTCCTAGAAATAAAAATAAGTGTTAAAGCAAACACTAACATTAACATGTCTGAAATTGAAAAGATAGAGTACAACCTTGTTTCTGGAGTAACGGATTGTGTGTCTGGTTTTGCCCAGCAATACCACACCAAGTATACGGCACACTTAGAAGTATCAGCAATAACCTACTTGACAACCACTGGTTGTGTAACACCCAATATGACATCATCAAAATTTAATGTGATTCAAGACCTTGTTTCCCTTTTTTGAACGTATTGAGAGATTTTTATGAAAGATGAAAATGAAGAAGCGGATAGGAATCCATATGATGAGTCAACGGTTCCCTGCTACTACCAAACAATGCATTTGATCATTATAATTATTCATGGATTGCAAAAGGAAAACAAGCAGGGAAGACTGTCATATTGTATTGAACTATGTGTCAGAATAGTGTTCTCTGTTCCTGCAAATTATACTATACGTGGATCGTGGTATAATTCATCCTGCATGAGGGATATCTTACCGTTGACCTTTTCAGAAGGAGAATTATACTGTAAAAAGCGAAATGTGAAAGGGAACGGAGGGATTGCAGGCATTGGGTGTGACTGAAATCTTATACCATTTAACCTAATCTTGTATGGTTGGGTGGGTTGGACTCTTATCTGCTGAGAACCAGGTGGTGGATCAGGCGGGTACCTTACCAGATGGTAAGTTAATCTGGCATAAGCCTAGTTAGGTAGTTTGCACCTACAAACCCAAGAAGTTGGTCAATCGAAATTTATAACTTGATAAATTATATACCAAATTTGACACAATACAACATAAATGAAAACATAAAACCACGTTGAATTTTTTTTTGAATTTGATGATATCTATCATGATTATTTCCATCTGGGGTACAGACATGGGAACACCTACATTTTGAATCAGATCAGTTCAACTGCTAACCTGACGTGATAAGGTGATAGTCTTAGAATACATAGGTAAACGTTAAAGATTCATGAAGGGGCAGCAGAGGCAGCAGATTTGGTGGGAACCCAATTAAAAAAGAAAAAGGGTAAAGACAAAAAAGGATATAACATATATGTGATATCCTTTTTTGTCTTAACCCTTTTCTTATGCCTGCACATACAAATTAGAACTATTTTATCAAAAATATAGTCCGTTAATCTGAAACTTGAAATCTTGAATGCATTGCACCTGTTTCAAACAATTTCCACTTCACAGATTCCTATACTACTCACACCCCTTTTCACCACCCACCCACCCATTTACCCAACCAACAAGCCACCACCCTCCCTTCAACCTAATCCACCCCACAAACCAACCAACCAGCTGATAGCACGGCCCTCTAGCGGCAAACCGCCGAACCACCCAATCAAAATAAACCCCCCCTCCACACACCACAACCAGGTCACGTCTAAAGATACGCCTTACCTCCAGGCCGGGCGCTCTCCTCCCGTCCACGGGACGCGCCCTGCCGACCTCCCGGCCGCCTCCTGGGTCGCCCGGCCTCCTCCACGGTCCCCTTCCCGGCTTCGGGGAAGGCTGGCGCCGCCTGGAAGTGCCAGGAAGAGGGGTGACAGTGTTGGTGTCAAACGCCTGTGGAGTGTCTGTCAACCCTGTAAGCGCTGTCTGTGGGGGTGGGAAAACCCCCGACGGCTTTCCTCTCCCTCGCTCTCTTCCTCCTCCTACTTACTCTCCCCTTCCTCCATGCACTGTCCCTAGTGGTGGTGGCTGGCCGCTCCAGCTCTCCTCCGCTGCAGGTTGGGAATATGCCAAGCGTTTGGCAACCACTCAGTTCAGGAAATTCCCGGTGGGGGCGCTTGGGATGCTGTTGCTCCCTTTGCGTGGTCGTGGTGGTGATGGTGATGGCGATAGTACATACTATTATTGATGGGGTGCCGGGTATAAGGCCGTGGATTTCATTTACTTTTTTATTTTATGATATTTGCAATTGCCTTGTTTTACATGTGAAATTGGTATTGCAGTCTATACCCAAGCAAGAATATGACGTTATTATAACGTTTTCTTTACTTCTGCTTTAATTCTTGTTACATTATTTTGATGGCACCCAAAAACATCTTTAGAACCTAACATTGCGATGTCACACTGTGACGTTATTTTGACATTCTTGTAACATTCTTTCAAGTTATGATAACATTACTATAACATTCTTTATTAGTACGGTCTCAACTTTACTAAGATATAACGTGATAATAACATCCTTTTTTTAGTAAGTCCCAACTTTAACTAAAATAACATAACTGTTTCATGAAAATTGGGCAGGTTACAGACTAACCAAAAAAGTATGATCGCAGAATGTGCTTGTTACGTTGCTGCTTGCCGTGGTAAACAGGTAATAATAACTATTATTACTGCTCTGTGACTCTTTATTATGCTGATTTCTTGATAAAATACACAGCCGTGTGTAGAGTATGCCGGTCGCCAGTCGGTGCATCATCCAAATAGAAATATATCAAAATGACAGAATATAATAGCCCCAATGTGATGAAATATCAGAGCTACTTAGGCCTTGAATCTGGGTGTAATTATCAAATTTCTATTGATAGGCTACCGTTTTCTTTTGGAAACAACTGATTTTATATGACCTTATAAGAAACAGGAAACAACTCCTATTCCCTTTTACCAGATTACCAAAAGCAATATCCGGATTTCCTGAAAATTACGCTTGGCATTGTACTCCGAACCTAAGCATGATTCATTCTTTTTATTGGACTTTTTATGTGAAACTTAATTTTGTAAGAATTGAATACATTAGAAGTACTTTGTTCGCCTGTGCTTTGAATATCCTTATTATGCAAAGTGGAAATCCGAATGCTATTGCTTGCTCAATAAGGCCTCATGGTTTATATCTATGGAAGAGATGGACAAAGATTTCTGTTTCTTGTTTATTGATCACTCCATGTAATCGTATGACCTTCGAGCCATATCTACTTGTTTTTAACCCTTTCAGCGTGGGAAGCCACCCGGGTGGCATTTTTAGCAAATTCCTATAATGACCATTTACAGAGGAGGCATATTGCTGTCAGGAACTGAAGGAACTATCAAGATGATCACACCTCGGCTCAATGGACTCTTCAAAGTTTAAGTGTACTCTCTATTACATGCTTTGAAACGTGCTTTTCTGTAGATTCTGAGATGGATTTTCGGGCATGTTTTGTCAATAATTATTGGTGACATACTTGCTGCTCCTGTACATCAGGTAATAGTGATGCTCACATCCTCTACTTTCTAGGTCTGTCAAGAAATATTAACTAAAGTCTGTATTCCATGAACCGATTTGGACGCTTTGTATCTGTTGGATTTTCTTTGAGGATATTACACGAAACCATACATACTATGAATATACCGTCCAAAAGAAAATCGTAATACCTTTCGACTGATGACATTGACTGATTACATCTAACCTAAATTCCAACACCCAATTCCTAAATTGACCGCAAAATCTACATATTTATGGAATAAAGTGCACACATGGAAATGTCCTTAAATCTTCAATGTCCTCCAATAATATTATTACCCCGCTCCCGAAGCAAACAGAGGCCTAGCCAGCCCTAAAAGCAAAGGGGGTTACAGGTAGGATTGAAAGGATTACAAGTAAATAATTAAAGGGGGTTCCATCCCAGAATAGTATTAATTTTCTCATAGCTGACTTCTATTTCATATAAATCGAAGGGGGTTACAGGACAACTACAAGGTAGTTGTCCCAGGGGTAGTTGTCCCAGGGGTAGTTGTCCCAGGGGTAGTTGTCCCAGGGGTAGTTGTCCTAAAATCATCAAAGGGGGTTCAAGACATCCAGGAACCCCCATGACCACGCCACTTGTAGACTGCTTAGTGAGATTTAGCTTGTATGGTGGGACGTATTTGTTGGTTTACACTTGTTGATATACGCGAGGCCTGCCTTATTATGAGTTAGTGTGGTAGCTGTAGAGGAGAGTAAGCAATCAGTTGGCACATATATATATGTGTGTGTACTATAGAGTAGACACGTCCCCTTCTCTCTGGGGGTTTGGAGAAACAGTGGTGTAATAAGGAATGGCTGGGTGGTTTAGTTAAAGGCAATTCAAGCCTTTGTAATGCCCAAGGATGAGAGACTTCTGAGAATACAAATCAGTAAAGAAATGCATTCAGATTCTCTTGATCCTATTTAAGTACTAAAGTATTAGCCTTGAAAACTAGTTTTTCTTGCTTTTTATATCATGACTTCACACAACCACATCATCTTCCAGCTACTTTCAATAGGCCTATATAAGAAATATTAAGTTTAAAGATATTGTACTATTATATTATTAGAAAAATACTTATTAGAATTCCTTTGGGGGGTAAAGTCGCAACTATTTGGTTGTAGTTAGAGTATTGTTCTTGGTAGATCCACGTATACTTTATTATTTGAAGTGGGTAGATAACCGGCAAGGTCGTTTAATACTGTTTAAGCTGGTGCCCATAATTGTTAACTTACAACAGGCCTGTGCTATGAAATTATATTTCTCAATAGATATATAATATAGGCTATGTATTTTTATAACATATATAATTTTCATAACTATAATATAGTTATGAAGATTATATATGACTATATTATGTTACACACTTCCTGGCAAGACGAGGTAATCTGATACAAGCAAACTTGTAACACATGTCAGAATGAGAAAAAGTAAAGCGTGGATGTCGGACATGTATTACAAATCGGAACCACATTGCAAAGGGAAGCGGTGTTCTGGAATTAATATACAAATACATGCAAATTATGTTATCTGTCAATAGTACAAGCAACACATACAGAAACCTTCTCGATATTTCATCGGGAAATACAGCATCCCTTCCTCATTCCTGACCCCAGCCAAAACTACGTACCCTTTCCTTGTATTTCAGGAAGCAATCTGATAGAGTGCGAATGGGGCGAAGCAGGGTATGATTGAATACTAATAGAAGTACCCGGAGGTAGGGAACTGCACGCCAAGTATCCACCTCCCAGACTTGCTCATATATCATACATCACAACCTTTTTTCCTACTACTCCACAACCACTCTAACCTACTCACTTCCGCAGTAGAGTCTATAGTGCGGCTGGGAACTGCTTGTATTTTTTCTGTTATTCTTTGTGAAAAAATCTGCTATGGGGGACGTTAGTATTTCTGTGAGTAGGTTCCCCAGTGTGTCTGCCGTCGGTACGTTTAACCTCTCGGTCAGTGCTCCAGGGGGGACGCAGCAGTCAGACCCTGGAGGTGGGACCACCTTCTACCTTGTACATATAGGCTGTTCCTCCAGGGTTGAGCCGGGTCAGGGAGAAACATCCCTGATGGGGGGACCATACACTGGAGATGGGGAGTCAGATGGATGAGTCAGTCTGAGATTAGGAAGATGTATATATCTCTATATCTATTTATCTATGTATCTCTATATATATTTATCTAAGTATCTCTATACCTAATTGTCTATTATATCTATGTATCTATATATCTATTATATCAATTATATATATTCATATGTATGTAACTCTGTGTGTGTGAGTCTGTCACTGTGTGGGTAAAATAGAGTAAAATTCGAATCTACAAGGATATAATTCATTATGAGCGAATACTGCTTCATCAGAAGTTTTTAGGGAGTACAATCTGGTCATAATGTTAAACACATTATTCATCATAGATGAGGTTTTTTACTTGCACAATGCTACTGAAGTCTCGATATTGGGTTTTTATCAAAGGTGGAGGTCCTAAATGAATAGCAGTTAGATGTCATTACTTGTAGATGTCTTGACATCAGGACAAAATATTTTCAATTTCTTTGTCATACAACTACGCAATTTTCCTTACGAAAACATAAAGCATCTTCAGTAATCAAATCTTTGAGGATATCTACGAATGTTTTTGAAACAGGTAACATTTCCATGTGCTTAAGAATTAGGTCTAACCACAATAATGTTGCTTCATCAGGAGTTTTTAGGTAGTACAATCTGGTTATAATGTTAAACACATCACTACAGTCACATCTATGTACTTTAGCCCATACTATAGGTTGAATATCTGTAAACTCTGTCTCACCATTGACTATGCCTTCAAATGTTTACATTCAATCTTTATTAGCAATATGGCCGTCTCCATTACTTACCGACCAATCATGTAGATTATTAAATAAGTTCGTATTACAGCATGATACAGTTCAAATTCTTTATGATCCTTTATGGTAAATGCGCGAATCTTACCAAATTGTGGAAAATATTTGAGGAAACCTCAAAACCCGTTTAGTGAGTGACTTATCACATACAAGATACACATTATTATAGTCCTGTTTGTTTAGTAGAGGTGGGTCTGGTTAAACCGATAGACCATATGTCTATGGGGTTAGAGGTATAAACATACATGAACCTCCTACACTACCAGGGTTTATGTTTCACCCACTCAAAGCTACTGGGTAGACTGCAGTTACATCCAAGTCTACTAGATGCTCAAATTATCATACAAGAGGTATCTAGGTCATGAAAGGACTAAGCTACTGGAGTGAGTGTTGGAGAAGTGGGGGCGGGATATAAGGGTTACAAGGTCAGGGGATGAGCGGATGATCTCTATAGGGGTCACCTCCTGTACCCTCTTCCTCCATAACACATCCACTGAGCACCACTGCCACACACTTACATTCTCCACTCGAACGCGCAAATGTACACATACATTCCTATTGCTATTCATACTGGGATGAATGACATAAATAAAATGCGTACAAACATGTACGCGTACAATAGAAATTGTATAGTCTATGTGCACTGGGGTTAGGCACATAGACCTATGATTGGAGGCACATATCATTATTTTACTCTGATTATTCTTATAATAAATTGCTATTATATACACACAAAAATCGAAAGTTTTTGCATGATGCATAATGTGATAATCATACTTATTGAACATGTATACCGCCTAGAATATCAACCCCTGTAAAGAAGACCAATACAAATTATAAACCCCCTCAAAAAAAAGAAGAAAGAAAGAAAATAAGAAAGAAAAGAAAAAGAAAAAGATCAACAAAAGAACTTATAACTTTTTAACCTAGTCTTATTAATAAGATATAAATGTGAACATGAACGTGCTCTTTTGAACATACATGTATGCCGTCTTGTAAGCAGATGTGGCGTTATGAGCCAGTCTCGCCCCAGTCCCATCCCAGCGTCAATATCTTCTTTCCACCACTCCCCACCAACTCCTTTACCCAAAACCCACCACCCCAGTTCCTCTGTTCACAACCCCTACCTCCTACCTCTAAACAAAACCCTCTCAGCCTCACACCCCTATGACACCTATCCCGCTCCAGACCCGCTATTTTTACTGACGTCGTATTATGTCGTCGTGACTAAACCCCCATACCCACTAGGCGATTTTACTGACGACGGACAATGGGAAACGGGCAGAATCAGTCGATTCCTATGATCCCCTGTTAGTATAGTATATTGACATGTGCAAGTTTGATATTAGTCGGCACTATTAAAATCGGCTGATTTTAAGGGTATAATCGGCCGATTTTAGTGGCGATCAGTCGGCCGACTCAGTAAAAATTGCCTAGTGGGTATGGGGCTATAGCCCTGGAGGAGGGTGCTCCGGGCTCCTCCAGTGCTATAGATAGGCCTCACTACGTAAGGTGACCTAGGGTTGAGTTTACATTCCTCCTGGTGGGGTAATTACACGCTATCTAGAGCCAATTAACCCTGGATAGACGATAACATTTTGGTAGGCGCCAGACAGGTATTTACTATGGACTTTTTTCATGTCATTTTCTTCTAGCAGTTTCTCTTTAGGCTGGTGCAGTGAGTTTTTTGTTTGCACTATGCTACTGAAGTCTCTATTGGGTCGTTATCAAAGGCGGAGGTCCTAAATGAATAGTGGTCAGATGCCATTGCTTGTAGGCCTAGATGTTTTGGCATTACGACAGAAAAATTACAATTAAATTATGATATAATTACGCAATTTTCATTATAAAACACAAAGCGCCTTCTCCAATCAATTTTCTGTGGGATCTCCATAACTCTTTTTGAAACAGCGGACAGTAATACCTAAAAAATAATTTGTGTAAAGTTGTAACCGGTCCTAAGGAAAAAAAAAAGTTTTTTTGATTAACAAACAACTTATATCTTTTTTGATCAATGTAGATCTGAAAAACTTATCTTTTACAAAGATATAATATACAGAAATACATCGCTCTCAAGGGAAGGAAATCCAAGCGAAGTGTTAATTTATCTTACTATAGGCCTACTTTTGCACCAATTCAGTGGTTAGATACATATCGGTGCTACAGTCAGCTGATTATTCTTGAAGAATCAGCCGATTTTAGCCCCAATTATTTGGCTGACTTGGTCAAAATAGCCTTATGGGTATGGGGCCTAATAATAATACATTGTCTTGGCTCCCTCTAAGCAGTCTGGGTCCTCACAGTACGAACAGAGTATTGTCACAAGCTGAAGTGTATGGTTTCCTTATATTTGTGTTAAACCGCCATCTGACGTGAGACAAAAACTCCCAGACCTGGGTCGGCCAGTATGCGCTCAAGTAGCTCCAGTCGCTCGTGCTTCTGAATTCTATTCTCAACTCCACTATTGAATTACCTGTTTTTGCTTCCAAAGAGTAAAGGTATTTAGGTTACCAAGGATTACAGTGTTTTAACTTTGTATTGAAGGGAAGTGTTATTATTTACTTGTACATCATTGCAATTTCGGTGTTTTTGTATGTTAAAATATGTAAGAATTATTCAAACTTAAATTATGGAAAATATGACAGAGAAAACAACAATTGCGAATCAGGTTAACAGGGGTATTTAATAGACTTAACTATTCACTAGGGCATCAACTTGTTAGTACTGGAAGCCTTCAGGGTTAAAGGTATCTCTTTTCACCTCTTTGTTTATTGCTCAGGGTGTTTTATTGCATACATGTACATAAGTGTGTGGCTTCCCTGTGGATTTACCCCAGTAACCGTTTGTATTCTAGTTTTATCTGGAGGACCTATTTTAGACATTCAGGGAGTTCGCACAAACTTGTCATTTCAGCTGGCTATAGGCCTATGTACAGTCAGGTGATACATCCAGAGTCAGAGATACAGTAACACTTTACACCATGTGATGAGGTTTAATTTCAGTATCGCTCGGTATCCTATTTAAAGTGCAATATGGAGTAGATTCAGGAAGAAGGCTGTGCATGTACTCTTAACAACATTTTATGTACTATTAGTGTGACAAAGGTTTATCTAATACAGATGTAATTAAGAGTATTGGACTGGTTTTTGAAGCGGATCAAAATAATATTTTCTATCTGCTTCAAAACTAGTTACGTTATTATCACTATTACTATTAATAATATACAGAGGGACAATGTGGATAAATATGATATGATAATTAATTTCATCATGTTTAATAATGTTCATCAGGAAATGCATTGACTTTGAATTTAAGAAATGAAATAGAGACAATCAACCGTGAAATTAACTTTCATAATGAAAACTAAAACATCAAGAAAAAATTACACGCAGACATTTTCCAAATCAGTCACAACCGCCAAAATATTCCCTACACTGCATGCTGCTATTCTGTAGAACACTTAGATAGTATCCAAGCGCTGACCCCTCCGACTGTTGTGTGCTGGAGGAGGTTGCAGCTGGTGTCATGTTATAGGTGAAGGTAACAGGATCCCCCACGTAGTTTGCTGTGTTGTTCTCACTCACAGTACGTGCCCACGCACTTATTTCTCAGTACAAACACACGCCCAGGGCTGACCAAGTAATCAGAAGTCAATCTTTTTCTTCTTTCATTTGTCTTTACATCGAGCATGATCAAAATTATATTATAGATTAGGAATAGGTATTCTGATGATACGATATTGAACCTAATTTAAGGTCATCCGTAATTTTCATGCTGGTTTATTTTTTTTATTATTTTTTTTGGCTTTTGGATTAGTCATTGATTTCTGTATTCTATACATAGCATTGACCAGAGGTCTTTTGTTGTGTTTGGGCTATGCACAGTCATATAAACAAGTGGAATTGTATTCAGTGTTTTGCTAGGTGGTGTATTTGTTTGGACCTATAGGTTAGCAAGGGTTTTTATTGATATAATGCTCAATTTCAGATGTAATAAAGGGGCGTACTTGATAGACAGATCTTGAGTGATTTATGTTGTCGTTTTGTAATATTATTTTTGTGATTTGGTAGAGTCTACCGATTTGTTTTTCATGGAAAATGGTTTGTAAGAAATAAGTATCATTAAATTTAATGATGCATCAGGTGATTCCAAATAGGTCTATTAAGACATCCTAGCCGGATTTGAAAAAAAACATCTCTTATCAAATATATACATGCAATCATAGATATAACCTTGTAAGTCCCTGCAATGATTATCCACTTTAACCAACTACATAATTATAATGCCTCTTCCTTCCCAGTGCATGTATAAGTAGTAAAGTACACTCAGGACACTCTATATGCCTAGGTTGTATTACCAGCCCTCTCAGGGCCCCTGCTATCATCTATAATCAATAGCTGGGTGATAGCATGCAGTCATGTGTCAGTTCCCCTGCAGACCCCCTACCTTGTCTCTGCGCCTGGACTTCGTTATTCTGTAGACATATGCAGTGTAATACATCATACCCAGACATGCAAACAAACCGTAACGCTGGGGACTGCCACTCATAAGTCATCAAGTGGGAACCAGCTAGAATAGCAGGGCTTGTATCTGAGTATCTATATGGTTTCCCACCTGTTTTATTGGGGGTAGGGGGTGTAGTTGTGGGACATGTATTTAGGTATTTGTATCAAAGTGCTGCTCCACTTGGTAATAATTGTGTTTAAATGATTTTTGAAAATTGAATACACAGTCAATTTAATGTAAGTGCCCATTGCCTGGAATACAAATTATTCACTTATAATGATGGATTATTCTATATCATTCCTGTTGTGGAAAGGAATTAAATGTTTGTGAATTGTTGGATAGAGATGGATTTTTCAATTCCTATTATAGGGACATTTGATTTTTAATGTATCGTCAAAAAGATGGACCGTGCTCGAAACTTGCATGGTTACCAAAATGCAAATCATCAAACAAAGCATTTATATCAAACCCAAGCATGACGTCTATTTTTTCTTTTGTTTTTTTCTGCCCATCTGGACTGGTTTTGAAAAGATTCCTTTAATAGTATAATGACTTTGCAATTCTAGATAGAAAAAAACCAAAACAATTCCATGTAGTTATGTTTGAACATGTCCTTACCACCGTAATTATTTTGCTAGTGTCTGTATCAAATCTTCTGCTTTTTTCCTCATATAGTCTGTGGCTGTTTTTCTATAATCATTTCTAGGTTATGCTTAATATGTAGGTAGGTACCTATACTCTACAAGCGGCCTTTATAATCTATAATGACGTGGACCCCCTTATATATTTATAAATGGCCTGTTTTGTGGAAAAAAAACTAATTTTAAGCTGATATAGCATTTCGTGCTTTGGTAACAGAAATGTAGAGCAAGTTTGAATAAGGTATCCTATTGAGGAAACCACTGCCAGGATATACAAACCTTTGTTATCACCCCAAAACCTAGGTTAGCTGTATTAGATTGTATATGCGAACTCACGTTGTAAACGGTCATGAACAGTATCTCCGTTAGCTAATAAAACAGAAATATCCGTTAATTTCTCGGTGATTCATTATGCAACAGACTGCCGGTCTTATTAGGCCTCTCAGAGACCTACGGTAGTGGACTGGGCCATTATATTACATTTATCTCCAGTAATAAAAGACACAGTAATGGACGACTAATATGTATTAGTCGTTCATTATTTAAGAGCTCACCAGGGGTGGATACAGGATTTTGAAAAAGGGGGGGGGGGGGGGGGGGGCCACATATAGGGTAAGTACTAAAACGAAGTGCATGCACGTGCATTCGCGTGACATTTTTTTCCTCTTTGGCAAGTTTGGGTCCCCACCAAAGGGGGGGGGGGGGGGGCGGTCAGGACCCCCTGGATCCGCCCCTGCTCACCTTGGGTATACAATACTGAAACGTCTAGGGTTCTCTTTCTACGCTTTACCAGCAGGGGTGGTCCAGTAAAAACTGCACTCTCAGCTTTCTTTATTAAAAAACTAAACCATTAGTTACTGTTCCCTGACTGCTATGGGATGTTATCTAGTTTTACTGCCCATCATATCGATTAATCTATGCTTTTTGGATATTAAGGGCCTTCCATTAAGTATGTACGCACCGAGGGGGGGTGGGGGGTCTAAAAATTTTGAAAATTTGCATACATACCTGTATAAATCCAATGCGCATTTTAGCCAAAGGGGGGGTGGGGGTCTAAAATCTTTGAAAACTTGCGTACGTACTAAATGGAAGGCCCCTAAGCGATTCCTTAAAATACTTTCCTCTTTACATTACTGCATTATAGGTCTTGACATGGGCACCTTTATTACATTGGATAGGGCCTACATCCAGTGTCATTTCGTAGGAACATTGGTCAAAGGTGTGTATTTTGATAGTTAGTGCTCTCAAGTTCGAAATTTGACTATCCCCAAATCCCCTTCCCCTCAAGATATAACGCCAATATATTCCCATTACATAACCTGTCAGATGTTGGATATCATAAACTTTGATGGAAACTCGCTATGTCATTCTTTTTACTCAAAATGATGAAATCGTATAAAAGCAAACATTTTCAGAAAATAAAATTAACCAACAAGTGAGATGAAACGATAAATCAGCTTAAAACGCATGGAAATCGTAGTCTCTGTGAAATAAAATGACCCATCCACATTTAAGCAATTTTGTAGGCAAAGCAGAGATGCGCGAACCACTATACGTCAGCAGACACTATGTAATAGCATCCCACCTTGCACCAGGGTATTTTTGTGTTAAGTCATGACCTTTAGTTTAACAGGTGGGCTTTTTCTGGCTAGAAAATTCACTCCAAGCCAGTTTTCTCATGACTCATAGTATGAGAATCACCAAGGAGTAGATTTTGGTGTAAACATCCCTGGAAGTCTTAGCTGTACCTTGTTTTTCTTCTTTCTTTTGTAACTTTGGTTTACCTGTCAACAATCTACTAGTCAGCAATTATAGTTTGTATGAAATAAACCGTGCACGAAACAATCTTTGCATTATGGTATTTAAGTATTATTCAAGTAAAAATAATTAAAATGCTACTCGAAGACATTTCTTTTATTCGGATTTCTTTTTCAGATTATGGAGACAAGTGCATTTTCTTTAAATTTACTAGCAAAGTGTAAAAAAACAGTTTTGATGGAAAGAACGCTCTAAGTAAACATACTTCTAATGAAAAACAAACGATCTAACGATAAAAAACTTCATTGAATTTATTACAAATATTCGCTGTATGTAAATAGTTTATACAATAAATTTCTGAATGGAATGGTCAGGATATTCCCCATAGCTAAAGATATCATATTAATCAAATTAGTATTGACATACCTCTAGTTGCAAGTTACAATTCGCCTCTCTTATACATAAAGTGCACCTGTGAATCTTGATGAAATACTTCATGTGTAATTTTACCGAGCACTAGATGAAATTGGCAAACTTGCTTCTTATATAAATTGACATCATCTAATTGCATCTAATTATGATCGAAAAAAAACCATTTTAATGCTTTTCACTTATAAAATTTGATCAAATAGATTTAACCATTCTTGGGAATACTAGCACGTTTCACATAAGAAATACTGAACAATGTACTTTATTAATTTAAAACACAGATAACAATGAGATTGTATAAAATGATTATCTGACACCAGGATGTAATAAGTAATTTTAAACCTGAAAGTATTCATATAATCATAATGTTATATGAATACTTTCATGTTTAAAATTTACTTTATTACATCCTGGTGTCAGATGATCATTATTATATTATATTCGGTACTGAGATCTATCAATTTCAGACATAGAATAGTAGGATATGACCAAGGTCAGATAATAGGTCTATATACATAGAAGTTATTAAATTGCTTATATCGATTTAAATATGGTTCTCTGCACATAATCATGACGAACATGTATGCATACAATCATCTGTATCTCTATTTTACACACACGACAACTAGAAACATGGTATGAGCTATCCTCTCATCCGTGGCATATACAATGTACATCTCCTATGATGTTTAAAGACTAAATGTACAAGCATTAATCGTCCATTAATGTTAATTGCTTTTTAAAGTCGTCAATGATGCGAGAGTTCCCGAACATCCAATGATAATGTGATTATAACCTCCCCCTTTGGAAAACGTTCTTGGACTTATTTCCTCATTATCCAAAGTGCTCCGTGAGTCTATCTGAGAAGACTTATGGTCCAGAGGTTAAGAACCCATCTTCCAAGGGCATAGCGTCCTTCCACAAAGGTCGTACAGGTCACCTGACTTACGCCTAAGTTCATGTAACCTTTTTGTTTCCTTGCACTTTGCTGAGTGGATGAAATGCCAATCATTTGTCCATGAAGGTGGAGAGGGTACGTCCTTTAGGCCTATGTAATCCCTCATTTGAATAACAGTGTAAAAAGGCAAAAACAGTTCTGCCTCGTAGACAGTATGACTTCATTGGTAAGTTCCTGTACATATCATGGTGATCTTTAATAATTATAATCATCCATGTGCTATATGGGCTCGTTGGCATAACAGTGTAAAAAGCAAAAATTGTTCTCTCTCACTGACACAGACACAATTGCTTCATTCTTAGGTCTCTGTGTATATAATCCAATATCTTTAATACAATTATCCATGTGCTATATATAGATTTCTGTACATAACTATTATAAATCATATCTTTAGATATTATTATCCATGTGCTATGTGGCCTTGTCAATGATTGCTTGTAGTTCGGAGGGCTCGTGAAGTAAGCTGCCTCCTGATTGGTAGTTCTCCGGCTGGGTCCCGGATGCTCCTGATTCTTCCACTTCCTTTAAATGGCTGCGCTCGTCCTTCCGCTTCCGGTGCGCCATTCCCATCTCCTCCCTCCGACGAGCCTCCAGCCTCACTTCCGGTGGCGGGTGACGGATGCAGACGTAGGGCTTACCTGAAAAGGGAGACGATTAAAGCCGTGCAAGATACCCGTTACAAGTCCGGAAGTCCAATCTTGGGTACAGTAAAGAAGAGGCAAAAAAGACATAGGCCTATGCCAGGAAGTCCAATCTTGGGTACATAAAAAGGCAAAAAACATATGCCAGGAAGTCCAATCTTGGGTACAATAAAAAAAAGACAGAATTAGGGCGGATACAGGATTTCGGAAGAGGGGGGGAGGAGGTCTGCATATAGAACTGAAACGTCGCACATACAAACATGAGCAACCTTTTTTTAAAATTTAAGTTCTAGTCCAAACCAAGCGGGGAGGGAGTCTTATGAAAATGTGCGTATAAACTAGTACAAATCCAATGTGTGTTTTCCCTAACGGGGATGGGGGCTCTGATATTTTGGAAAATGTGAATAAATTATGTACTTAATGGAAGGCCCCTTTTTAGAACCTCAACAAACTGTATGTTATGGCATATTTTCCATTTCCCTTCTTGAGCATGATTTAAGTGAACTATGCTTATAGGTGGTTAAACAATAAAATTAATGATAATTAACACAAGTTGTGTATTTCAACATATAACTTAAACATCATGGGATTTGCTGTTTTGTTTTGGTCAAACTTCAATGGTGTATGATAAATATGCAGATATTGAAAGGGCTCATACCAAAGTGTGACTTAAATCCAGCGAGTACTATTGACAGTGGCATAATAATATCCTATTCCAAGAACTCTTTCAAGATACCTTATATGGAGTTCATAACAAGCTTGATAAACATGCGAACGTAAAGCTTTTTTTCCTACAATCACACATTTAAGTAGCTATTGTTTCTCTGTGGGTTGACTCTTCTTGTGCTCAGAAATAGAATCCCCACATCCTGCAACCAGTCATGAAAAAAACCCACACAGCAGCGGACACAGTTTGCCAATTTAAAAACTCTCAGCGTAAGCCAATTAAAATACAGGAGATGGGAAACCAAAGAATCGGCCATCGCTGGTAGTTTTTTAACGGCCTGAATTGACTATTGGGCTACGAAACATCAAGTCTGTAAGGAACTTAGTTGGACTTTGTTGCCAGGGTTATGGCACACAGAAGGTCAGCTACGGATAGGCTTAATAATTTAAGTAATTTAACGAATTATAATTATTGTCTTTGAAATTAGGGAACGGCAGGTTGATGAGGAATGTTGAAACTTTTAGTTGTAATTTCAAATGAAATGTTCTGTGTTTAGACAGAACATTAAAAAGATGGGGGGTGGGCTCCTTCCTGTGTAAGATGTGTCCTTAAATATTATCATGTAGAAGTATTACGATTTTTGAAGACTAAATCATTGTGTATGCGCGAATGTGTGAATGTATGCGCGTTTCTTTGTCTGTGTGAGACTGTGAATCTATTTACTGAAAATATCAAACATGTTGCAACTTACACACATGGGGTGGTGAGTATAAACATGAGACAAACGAGGGTGGCTACCAAAGGCCGGAAAACTATGCTGACCAACATCTCGTCCACTGACAGGTGTGCATCCTATTCACCACCTCCATGGGGTTGTAGGGGCTGTACCCTGAGACACCCCCAAAGATATGACACATATATACAGAAACATTACTGATACACAAAGACGCGCCGAGACACATAAACACAGATATAGACATACAAACACAGACATGAATTGCATTATATAGATATATACATAGATCAATAGATTATATACTTATAAGTATATGATATATAAAACATGAAATATATGTGTAAACCTACATATATGTACTATGCATTAAATAAAATATTGTCAGTTACATCCACAGATGAGGTAGGTGATGAGTATAAACATGAGACAGGTGAGGGCAACCACCATAGACCAGAGCACCACGCTGACCACCATCTCATCCCCTATGGTGTGCACCCTGAGACACACACAAAGATATGAGACACACAGCCACATCCAATAAGACACACAAAACACACACACAAACACAAACAAACACACAAACAAACACAAATAGACACACAAACAAAAACGGATGTAAGAATAAATAATCAAATTACATATATTATATATAGCTTAAAATGTTAAAATAGCTTAAAATGTTGCTTTGCTGGTGGTTGGAACGAGAATGAATGGATGGTAACGCGTCCCAATATTTATAGTGACGTGTCAACAAGTCTGCGTCGCCGCGGTTACGTCGCGGTGACGTCAGCGGAACCGTTAAAATAATTATTTTGTTTAGGTCTCGCCTCACAAAATATTACATTTATAACATGTACCGCGTTTGCTAGAGTGTCGGTATGTAAAGGAATATGTTAGATAACATTAGATAACATTATATAACAACGAGAACAAGTTAGATTGATTTGGACATAAATATACCATTAATATTTATTAATCCTTCCAAAGGTCCAAACCAAACCTAACGTAGTGAAAGAATTTTATCACATTTAATTTTATGGTTAATTGAAGGCCTAATATATTTGTAAATACAATCAGAACTCCATTGGCCTCTCTCTTTAATATAAGATATAGAAGCACCCTTGTTATGAAGATTTGTGGTGCCTCCCCTTCTTAGGGAATGGGTAGAAAAATTACCAATAACATTTGCTCTAGATAACAACAATTTGAAACATTTGTTAACACCAGAATATGTTAAAAATTCCACATTTTTGCTAGAAAATAGTGGTCATCCCTGGACTTGGGATACCAATAATACATTTTTTCAAGCCAATATACCGCACAGATCTTTTTATTTTCTAGTCTATTCAAAGGTATTTCATGAGTCTGGCCTGGCTTTTTTGTTTTAGAGGATGGAACTTTTACTAGACATCCCCAAGAGTAAAATTTTACATTTTCTCTTTTTAACATGTGAATCGACTTGACAGTGTGTCCCACTCTTAGCAGTGTTCTGAATAGAAATACTATTACAATCCATACTAGAATGCAAAATTCATCTGACCATTTTACCTTCCTATACAATTTTTCTAAATGTTTTTCCTCCAGCGGATCTTTACTGTCCTCTGGTAAATTTACAGAATTTTTTACACCTTTTATGGTCATTTTTACATTTTGGTCTGACCACCCTGCTACTGGGTAGGCCTTGACATTATGAAAATATATAACCGCCTGATAATAACTGATTACGGATGAAGGCATCATAAATTTAGAAATATATGCTATATACAGGCAAGCTTGAGATGAATTACAGTTGTAGCGTTGCCAATTAAATTTTTTACATACCTTTTCATACATTTTCCATTGCCTTCTCCGCAAAAGTTGGGTGTTTTTCCCCACGGCGGACTCTTTCAACGCTCGCAGGCGCTTTTTTATCTCCATTTCCTCTGCAAAGTTCAAAGATTGCGTTAATACAACACAAATTTGAGCCAGCCAGGCATTTTTTGGCCTCTTCCTCACTTTTTACATATAAAATTCTAGACAGAGTGTCAGCTACTAAATTATTTTTAGTATTAATATAATGAGGCACTAACCTAATTATATAAATTTTACAGATCCAAAACAATTCTCTAAGCCAGCTCATGCATGTAGGGTTAATACTAACTCCTTTTCTAACCATGTGATACACTTGAGTGTTATCCGTATATATATTGACACTATGGTTTGCAAGTTGGCTCAGCCATTCTTGCACTCCCCTTACTATAGGATATAATTCTAGCTCATTTATATTATTTTTGTCATAAACAATATCACTTGGGGAATTTATTATATGACCACAGCTGGATCCTTCCAGCTCGATGCTATCATCCCAGCTACCAGCTAACCAGGAACTGCCCATATATATTCCAAACCCCTTCATGGATGAATCCGATACCAAAGGGAGGGGAAATTCATTATAAGTGATCTGCCTTTTGCCATTAAAATTTTTCAGGAATTTTTGCCACCATAACAGATCATCTCTACAGGCTTGGCCTATTTTTATTGCCTTTAATTTATTGTTTAACAATACTTTATATAAGTTATATATTCGCCTGCAATATATCCTTCCTCCATCAACCACATGAGAGCAGTGGGACAATAAGCCCCCTAAGCTTTCAAGTTCCTTCCTAGAAATAGTACATTTTTTGACATGTTTCTCAAGGAGTTTCTCTAGTTTCTCGAGTTTCTCTTTTGGTAACCTTACCTCCATTAGCTCAGAATCTATTTCAAGGCCTAAATATTTACAAATTCTGCTAGGTGGGCTTACTTTTCCCCATGAAATATGGAAACCAAGGTATCTTAATACTTTTATGACCACACTTTGAGCCCATTCAGCCTCTTCTATGGTACCAGCGACTACAATGAAATCATCCAGATAATTCACTGCCTGAATGCCATACATATCTGATAGAATACTATATATGAACTCAGATATTTCATTAAAATACATTGGCCCTAGCCTTAGACCAAAAGCCAGGCGAGAATCCTCAATATATACTTCTTTATTGTCTATTTCCCACCTAAGCCCCATATATTTTCTATGACCAGGAAAAAGTAAAACAGCCCTTTAGGCCGACTTAATATCGACCACTGCCATATAATCCTCCTTGTTTAACAAGGCTAAAACATTTTCAATGCTTTTATATTTAAATTCTTGGATTATTTCGTCACAATAATTATTTACTGAATATTTTTCAGGCATTGAACAATCTGTGATAGGTCTAACGCCACCGTCTGGCTTTGGGACAGCTCCCATACTATGAATACAAGATGGTTTTTCTTTTACTATTTTTAAATAGCCTTCGGCGAGTTCTTTTCCGATAATTTTGTCTAACTTTGACTTATTTTCACCCTCAAAAACCGAGTTATAATTTTTGCAATCGTATTTTAAGCCGTCCACAGGCACTGATCCGTCAACAATTTTGAAGCCGTCAACGATACCGTCAACAGTAGGTCTAAACCTATTTTTGCATTCTTCTGTACCTAAAGACAATAGATATTCAAATCTACAAGGTCTAAGTTGGGCCAATTCACCCCCTATATAATGCATACATGTACAAACGCCTCGGGCACATTTTTCGTAGACAGTAATGTCCGTCCCGTCAGGCGAGCGGGAAACAAACAAGATATTATTTAGAGAAAAACCAATATCTCCATTATTTACCGATACATTCTCTTCAAACTTTGTATTTTTGTCGACAAATACCCCATCATATAGATTATCGACACTAACCTTGGTTCTATCGGCTAATTCTTTCTTAAAATCCAGAAATTCATCCTGCAAAATGACTTTTTCACCCTCCTTCTCCGTAAGGTTATGTGTACTATGAGCACACGGATCCGTGACGTCATCGCTTTCCGTACCGGCTTGTCCGGTCAAAAATGCGGACGTGCACGAGTAACATTCATTTTCAAGAACAACTTTATCATGGATTACCTCAATTTCAGGCGTGAAATTACCATCTATGGGATTTAACTCGTCCTCAAGAACACGGAGGAACCCAACATTACCCTCACATTTGCGAATTACTGAGTAAAAAGGAACATTTTTGATCTCAGCAGCCGGCTGAGTTTCCCGCGACTGGGTCACTACACTACAATCGATGACGTCACCGCTATCAGATAAGTCGTAACTAAGAGCTTGCGCGTCTAGCAACCCAGGTTTTAAGGCCCCATCCTATTTCTTGGTCGTTGTACTACGCCCACAATCTTTTTTGGCATGGCCTTTCTGGTCACAAATTATGCACGGGTGCAATAACCCACACTTTCCGAAACACCCTGCATCAGAATTGAAACGGAAACAAATCTTATCTGACCCGTTTGCACCCCCAGAATATTTCTGCTTGTTCTTGTACGAGCCCCCTGACTTGTTAACTGAGGCCTTATAGGTATTGTCAAAGCTGAAGTTTGAGAACACATCTTCTTGTTCGATCACCCCAAACTGCTCGTACCCTAACCTATCCGCCCGTTCCCTAACGGTTACATCATACTTGTTAAAGCAATCGAAGGTGTACATCCTTTTTGAGGCTTTTTCTGCGAGTAACTTTAAGTGTTTGACAGCGGGTTGAGGGTCTTTCTTATCATGTATTAAAGCAAACCACAACGCAAATCAGTTATATATTGTCAAATAAAATTTTCAGTGAACTTTGTTTGTTGACAAACCATGTATGATCATGCTTCATCTGATAACAGAATGGTATGCAAAATTCTATTCAAAAACAGATTTAGACTGTCATGAATACTCATTTTCTGACTTGTTTTGGTCTGTTGTGTGGTCCACACAAATACCTAGATTGTTTACCCAAAAACTGATGATGTCATCAAAATGTCATTTCCGGAATCCCCCCTGCATTTTCACTCTGCTAGCAGAGTCTCTAATGAGTATTATTTTTGGTGGAGAATGATGTGGGAATTGAGAGGAGGCAAACATGGATGAGCCTGGCTTAGTACAGAAAGGAAAGGGGAAGAATTGACCTATTGACCCTGAAGATGACATCACTGATTATGGGGCAGTTGGGTCACGTGGGGGGATTCCCCAACAAGCTGATTGCAGACCAGAAAACAAAAACAAACAGATCCTCTTTCCAAGGATCATAATTATCAGATTTCTAGCCACCAATATTTGATTTTAACTGGCAATATGATTTATATGAGTGTAGTTGAAGATGTCAGGATCGATTTTGAAAATTTAAAAAATTTACTAAATTTTGATAATTTTGCATTGTGGTTTGCTTTAACTTCTCAATTGTTTTGAGCCCAATTACCAGAATTTCCTCTACATTTTTTGGTTTCTCCCTCTTGTTACAGAATCTTTTCTGGGCAAAATTCTTTGTTTTACCTTTTTTTATTTCAGGTGATGAGGAGGGACTAGTAGAGGACGTCCGAGAACGGTCCGAGCTCGTCGAGGAACGGTCTTTGTTTCTAGATGGGCGCTGTTGCCGTCTTGACTTGGGCTTCTTCCTCACCTCTTGCCAGACCTCTTCTGATGAGGTTTCGGCGTAGTCTGACGACCCTCGACCCCCTCTTGAAGCCCTTCTGCTGGCCTCCGCCAGTTGCTGGACGGTTGCAGCCATGCAGGTAACTGTACGCTCCAGTCTTGTCATCCTGTCATTCATCCTGTCCGTCGGGACTTGTTGCCGGACTGCTTTTGGGCTCGTCGAGGACGATGAACCCCGGATCGTACCGGAACGGCTACGACCCCTCTTCGCTCCACCACCATCCTCTCCTGCAGCATCAGAATCCACTGACACTACCAAGGTATCGGTACGCTCACATTTCTTGCCTGTTGGGGCTTCGTGCCTCACCCCACATTTCTTGCAAAGATTGTTTTTTCTCTGCCTTTTCCCCATAGCTGGCGCGTAGAGGAACCTCTAATGCGTTGACAATGCATTAGAAAATGCGTTAAATGCGTTAGATAGTCGTACCAAAACTTCCTAACCCCCTTAAGGAAGTCTGCTGGAGATGTTGCTTTGCTGGTGGTTGGAACGAGAATGAATGGATGGTAACGCGTCCCAATATTTATAGTGACGTGTCAACAAGTCTGCGTCGCCGTGGTTATGTCGCGGTGACGTCAGCGGAACCGTTAAAATAATTATTTTGTTTAGGTCTCGCCTCACAAAATATTACATATTTACATTAATCATAATTATAAAGAAATATATCTAAACTTATACTGACTCAAAGCGTGTGTTCATTTAAAAGACTATTTCCACTTACAGCCACAGATGAGGTAGTTGATGAGTATAAACATGAGACAGGTGAGGGCAGCCCCCATATAGGCCAGAGCACCATGCTGACCACCATCTCATCCCCTATGGTGTGCACCCTGAGACACACACACAGATATGACACAGACAGACACAGACACAT
This sequence comes from Lepidonotus clava, assembly GCA_936440205.1. Classification (NCBI taxonomy): domain Eukaryota; kingdom Metazoa; phylum Annelida; class Polychaeta; order Phyllodocida; family Polynoidae; genus Lepidonotus; species Lepidonotus clava. The sequence continues at coordinate 18,473,759 of OW387138.1, forward strand.
GTATCGAGACACACATATACATAAACTAACAGACACATCTACATACAGGCACAAAAATAAAAGATGCTCAGAATAGTACATGAATAAATTACACACCTATAACATAATATATATTTGTAAACTTATATGGAATACTCATGTGTTTTTATTTAATTTAAATAAATATTTCCACTTACAGCCACAGATGAGGTAGGTGATGAGTATAAACATGAGACAGGTGAGAGCAACCACCATAGGCCAGAGCACCACGCTGACCACCATCTCATCCCCTATGGTGTGCACCCTCTTCACCACCTCCATGGGGTTGTAGGGGTTGTACAGGCACGGGTAGATGGCACCTACTGGAGCAAACTTGTGCTCATACCGTGAGATCTCGTCCGACATTCTGTGTGTGAACGCCTCGCACCGAGGGCGATAGGAGCACTGGAAAAGAAAGGAAAGGGACGGGGAATTGTTAAAACATGGACATCCTTAAAGTAGATTATGACAGAAAAAAATACATCAGGATTACCAGACAAAATGCACTTGGTAAAGTAATTAAAGATGTATGATGTAAATGCTTTTTTTCTTTTTAACACAAACAATCGCTCTTTTTTAATGATAAATAAGTGACAGAAATGAAAAGAATGAACTAAAGCCCAATGGAATAAGAAAAGCAGGAGAGAAACAAAACTAATAACGATTGCAAGTTGATTTACATTGCCTAGTGGTAGGGAATAAAGCACCGGGGGCCCTAATGCATTGTACTTAGCATCCGGGCGGAGGTTTGGCTTAAGGAGACCATGAGGATTTCCTTTTTGTATTTGTTTATTAAGTGAAACTATGTTGCTACCGGATACCTATGGTTTAAACATATTTGTATCTCCTTACGCTGTGTACAGCAGTAATACCGCATTAAACTGTTTCTATATTTATCATTATAAGAAAAGTATATTCATTCATTTATTTGTCCCACTTCATAACACGCCGGTAAACTTTTTACCTAACTTAGGTTTGGGGATAATACTGCAACGTTCACTGAAATTTGATAAGTTTTGATATCTTTTGTGTGTGTACATAAATGCCTATTACTTGCTTTTCCGAATCTTGGATCATCTCCTTAAGAGGCGCATCGTTTTTTATATACAATATTAGAACTTATATCAGATACTATAAGAAAAGAATTATATACATAATACTGTTTCATGATTGCGGAGTGTTAATTACCTATCATCATTTCACTATCACTTCACTATCAGCATTACTTTTCTTTTCATTTCTAGTATTCCATTTCACGCAGCCACAACCTACCACTTAGATCCCACAATACCGTATTCACGTATTCAGGTATATAGCCTATACATTATTTTTGTTTCAATAATTTTCCAATTTGTCGGCATCTTGCCAATCGTTTTCCTTCATTCTAAGGCCGAAAGATAACGACCGGACTTAACAATGACTTAACAATGCTGCAACATCAAGATATCATGTGCATAGGTAACACAAACCTTCGGCGTCTACCTTGCAAGAACGGCCGCAACGTCTTGTTTTATCTAAGCAGGAATTCTGTGTCATATCACATTTGTTTGCAAAACCCTTACATATACCACTCATGCAGTGCATAAATACCAAATACCGTTAAAAAAAAACCCTACCAAAATGACTTTTTAAAAATACAAAATAAGTGAAAACACCATTTCCGAGTGCTAACAGCCACGTTGTAAGTACTATAATTGCAATGATTAACTATTTTACTCTCTGACTTGACAGTTTATTTCCGCCCTCATCCTCCATTGAAACCCTAGGACTACACTTTTCATACAATTCTTTCAATGTTTTGTGTTGTCTTTTAGATAATCTTGTTTTTAAAAAAAATCTAAATGCTGTGTTGAGGATATTGTCAATACCCAGTGTAATTGAATGATTAAATGAATAAAGAATCATAATCATACACTCTGTCAACTAATAAATGAAGGAGTTACCCGCTAAGTGATGTAACCTAATTCTCGTCAAAATAGAAATTGCTTGTGACCTATATCTAATATTGTTGAATATTTTCAAAGGGACTGGCCATTTTTTGTTAGGTTTCTGGTCGCATTGCACAATGGGATCACTTTTTCTAGTCGTTTTTGACCAGTATTGGTAGTCAGTTCTTGTTACAGAATCTTTGTTGAATCACTCAAAATATTACCTATTAATAGTATAGCATACTACATTCACCCACCCTTGTCTGCTGCAGTTCAGAGGGACTGTAGTAGAGACAGGTGTCGTAGCGCTCTCTGGTGGGCGTAGACAGATGGATGAACACCTCCAGACATGGGAAAGACGATTCACAGTATGTGCCGCAGGAACATTTCTCTATACTACCTGTGTACCTGGAATAGGAGGAGGACGATTCACAGTATGTGCCACAGGAACATTTCTCTATACTACCTGTGTACCTAAAAAAGGACAAGAACGGTTCACAGTATGTGCTACACGATCATTTTTCTACATTGCCTGTGTACCTGATGTAGGGGAATGAGGATTCACAGTATGTGCCACAGGAACATTAATTTTCTTTATACTACCTGTGTACCTGGAAGAGTGGAAGGGCAATTCACAGTATGTGACACAGGAACATTTCTCTATACTACCTGTGTACCTGAAATAGGGGAATGAGGATTCACAGTATGTGCTACAGGAATATTTCTCTATACTACATATGTACCTGAAATAGGGGAAGAACAACTTAAAGTATGTGCCACAGGAACATTTCTCTATACTACCTGTGTACCTGGAATAGGGGAAGGACGATTGACAGTATGTGCCACAGGAACATTTCTCTATACTGCCTGTGTACCTGGAATAGGGGAAGGACGATTCACAGTATGTGCCACAGGAACATTTCTCTATACTATCTGTGTACCTGGAATAGTAGAAGGACGATTCACAATCTGTGCCACAGGAACATTTCTCTATACTACCTGTGTACCTGGAATAGGGGAAGGACGATTCACAGTATGTGCCGCAGGAACATTTCTCTATACTACCTGTGTACCTGGAATAGGGGAAGGACGATTCACAATCTGTGCCACAGGAACATTTCTCTATACTACCTGTGTACCTGGAATAGGGGAAGGACGATTCACAGTATGTGCCGCAGGAACATTTCTCTATACCGCGTTCGGGAGAGGCCCAGTGGGCGCCGCCATATTGGACAATGGAGAGTCCTGATTGGGTGAAAAGTCGCGCTTGTCCACCCATTGGAAGTGGCGCCAAAGCTGTGCGCATGCGTGGACCTGGACTCCCGAATGCGATATACTACCTGTGTACCTGGAATAGGGGAAGGACGATTCACAATCTGTGCCACAGGAACATTTCTCTATACTACCTGTGTACCTGGAATAGGGGAAGGACGATTCACAGTATGTGCCACGGGAACATTTCTCTATACTACCTGTGTACCTGGAATAGGGGAAGGACGATTCACAGTATGTGCCACGGGAACATTTCTCTATACTACCTGTGTACCTGGAATAGGGGAAGGACGATTCACAGTATGTGCCACGGGAACATTTCTCAATACTACCTGTGTACCTGAAATAGGTGAAGGACGATTCACAATATGTGTCAGTTACAGATAGATATTTCTTCACACGGCTTGTATATGGCAGGAGGATTTCATGATAGAATGATTACGTAAGATGAAAATCAATTCAATGTAAAAGTACATATCACCATAACATGTTTCATTCCATAGGTTATGCAAATATTATGCAATTATGATTATACCAGTTGAATGTAATTGTATTTGAAAACCAAGATCTGCATCTACACTTTAGTCAGAATATATCGATAAAAAATCACTTTTATCATTATATAAAATCTTGATCCCATAATCTTTCAAAATGAAGCAAGATAATTATAGATATCATAATAATCAATACTAATGAGAGAATAGGCCAAGCGGTTAATTTTTCCAGGTTAATGTAATAAATTATGAAGATTTAACACAAAGTCATATAATTAATCCGTGCTATCTGGAAGATCAAATTTATCTGAAAGTATTCAAGAAACATAAAAAAAACTAGAAAAGTTTTAATCCTTCCATACCTGGCTGCTGTGGTCTGACAGGAGCCCTGCACGAACTGTTTGGCGTAGAGGTGAGGCCGGACGATCATGATACAGAAAAATACGAGGAGGACGAGGGCCACGAGTCCAAAGCCGGTGAAGTACACGTAACTCAATACTGGGCACAGCCTCTGGTAGGGGAAAGAAAACAAAACTATGTATACATGTATATTTATTATAATTTTCATAAGGTTTCAATACTCTGCTATGATTCGTATATAATTCTTTTGAATATCTTTATTCTAGTGTATGTAATTGAGTTGTATTTAGCCTCTGGTAGATGGGGAGGACAGTCATATGGTTATTCGATATCAAGATAGGATTTCATAAGGCTTCGCAACTATTCTGTGATAATTATTCCATTCTTTTTGTGGCTCAATACAGGGTGTGTGGCATCCGTTGTAATCTGTTATGAGGATTCCCTCGTCACAAAATAATGATCAAAACAGACAATTGAGACAATTGGTAGTAACAGTTATCTTTCAGTTCTGCTGACAATATCGCTGCATGACAAGGACGTGGCAAAACAATGTCTTAATCATTGATAACATTTGATTGCTACAATATTTCTTATGTGTACACTCTAAGACTCAGTGATATAATAGCATATCCAAATAACCTTAGTTCCTACTGCCTATTTTGAAAGATGACAGCAAAATTGACATTATGGAACATAAGCTTTATTCATGATACATTTATCATATCAAATCTGCTATTCATAGTGAGTGTGTTCTGTACACACCGTAGAGGCCTATGATTCGAAAAAAGAGAAAGTAATCAATCAAGTGTGATGTACTGATGGTTGGATAAAGGTTGCACTATTCCCTGAATGAGCTTGCCAAAATACAGGCTTAAGGTGTACCCAATTGGATAACAGTGCCCGTCATAAAGAAATCTGAAACGAAAACGCCCCACAAAGCTCATGTAATGTAATTGCTCTAATGCATCATCCGCATCTTTCAGCAATATAATAAATCCCGAATGAATGGTGGTTTAGAGACAGTATTTTATTTAGAGATATAATAATGTAATGGCTGTGTCAACATATAAGAGATTACCCATTGATAAATAATCTTTTGATCGTGTTTATTTGAATAGTGAGAGAGAATGAAGTATTTGTCATTGTACCTGGAGAGTACGCTAGCACATCTATCCCAATCTATGCTTTTTAAATTAGATATGCTTCTGACAGAATGTCAAAAGTTTCCTATTTAATCAGAAATGTAATGGAACTCGCAATCACTATAGATCACTTTCACTTGGCGATCACTATAGAAGTGTTATATCAGATGTTCATTGGAATAGTAGTAGGCCTTCGATTTAGTGTAAACATGCAAGCGTGGTACTTCTAAACTATTCATACATGTCTGTGATCTGAGGTCTATTGCATAAAAACGTCTGCCAAAACAACCATTAGAGGCCCTACAAGTCTGTTAGATCCCAAAAGGTCCTGTATAGGTTAACCTTAAAGCTCTGCCAATGAACTAAACTGTCATAGCTGATGACTAGACAGAGGCTTTGTTAGCTAAAATGATGCAAAGTGCGTTAATTCTCTATATATCCTTGTGTCTGATAATCTCTAACATAATTAAAATTCGGTTGATTCAGGATTCAGTGTTGTTGGGCAACTAGTAGATGGATATTAGAAAAGTTGGAAAAATAATTTAGATAGCAGTTTTTGGAACTGACAAAGGCGATTGTTTCAGAAACCTTCTTCTCAACCTTTCTCTAGACTTCTCTGTTTCTCTAATCAAAATAAGCGAACGACACCAAGCAGTAACTGTTTTGATAAACACTCAATGTTCTCATGCTTCTGTATTAAATTGTGCTTATATAACACTTGTAACCATATTTGCAAAACCAAAATCGTTGCAAACAAATACAATATATATGTGGCTTATTGTTGGAAATGGTGACCTACTGCTACTCTCCATAATGCTATTGCAATGAACAGATAATTATAATGTTAATGTGATCTCTTGAAAATTGTAACATGGTAATCATTTTCTGGAAAACCTGAATAACTCACTTCTTTTTATCAGTAAATTGTTTAGCAATAGATTTAGAGCAAATTGCCTAATATCTACTATAGGTCACAATGTTACTTAACCCTTTTGACCCCTCAGGTTGCATTCATGAATTGCTGGATTTCCCCAAAAATTCCTCATGGATTTCCTCATGGATTTCCCTAATTCCCTGTATACGCTATTGACGAGGTTCTAAGGACGACCAACAGTTATTGAATTGAAGTATAGAAATACGGCTTGAAACATTGGAAAGGAAATTTAATCAGCTTTTAACTGATCTTTTGGCCATATTTATGTATTGAATACTTACTATAGACTCTGTGAAAAATATGGAAAGATTATGGAAAAACGGATTGGGAATACACCTTCGGGCGGGTATGGCTGGATTGGGGTCTTACGGGATAAGAGGCCAAATACATATTTGCCTCTTATTGAAATAAGTTGGTCGGTTCTTACTGCGAAGATAGAAATAACACCCATGAATGTTACTCTAAAGGCATCAATGAGCAAAAACAGGTGGATGACATATAAAAGGTTAGAGGGTGTCAGGTTTACTTCACCTAATCAGAACCTTCTCTCATCCCATCCGAAAAACAGATACTTTTTTTTGACCAAAGCCGCCAGACAAGGTCATATCCCTAAGGCAATGCATCAAAAGTTGGACCCAAATCTATCATATGATACAATCACCTTCTCTGACAGTGGCCGCCGGTTGGTGCTCCTATTTCCGCCCACTGACAGTGATGGGAAACAGGTGTGGGTAAAAGGCCATACACTGACCAAGGTGCCTCAGTTTAATGGCCCCTACATCCATCATTTTGGAAAATCTGTTTTTTTTGTTTCCTTTGATGAGTGTCAGGTTCATGGTTCCAACTGCTACTTGTTGAATACAGAAATAATATTGAAAACTGTTAATATACCATAGAAACAATTTTGTAACGCCTGGAACAACAGATTTTTTTTCTGAAGACGACAAATAAAAATATTATGAAAAAAAGATATCCCAGCTAATTTCCTAGCCTCAGGTTATTTGCCCCTACATGTATAATTATTATTATTATTATTATATTTTTTTTTTACAAATATCTGCTTTTGTGGTCTCCTTTGATGAGTGTCATTTGCACGGTTTCAAGAATGCTTTGTCGCAGAAAGAGTTGCTAGTTAATTGCATTCAATTTTTCAGGATTTCTCCCAAATATTAGGTTCTGTCATCCTCTATTATTTATGGGCTTTACTGGAGGTTCCAAATGCGAGTCAATTGGTCTTTTTCTTGTCGGAGCCCTATCTTCAGACAGAAGGGAATATACCACATAACATGTAGTATCATGCATTCTTTTTTAAATCACTTTATTTATCTGAGACAGTACAATTAGGCAAAGGCCTGTTTTCTTTGTTCTTCAGTAAATTAACATGAAGATGCATTTGCTGCAAGGATACATCAAGCTACTAAGTAGGTATGAATATTTACAGCCCCCTACCTACATTTTAAATATTCATGACTAAATATAACATTCTGTATTTTTTTTTAAAAACATGTTACGTAAAATCCCGTAATCAGAAATAATAGTGACATTTTGTCACAATTGTAACACGAACTTGCACAAAGATTGGATTTGAAAGAATTATCTTGAAATTATATTATCCGTTTTTAAATTGAGTGAGTGATTGGGTGATGGAGGCATTACGCCGTACCAACAGCCAGGGTCATTTTCATGGCAAAAAAAGGTTGGGATAAATTCTATCTTTGGTGATTGTATCTATGAGATGAAGGTGACAGGGCGGGCAAACAGCAGTGGATCAAAACCTTGATATCCATTTGGCTGTACCTCATCCCTCAGTGAACCCAGCACCAACCAGGAATTGAACCCAAAGAACCACTTGGTTAGTGCTGGGTCCCTCCTATCCCCACCTTATACAATCAGCAGGTGCTACTTGGGGCCTATTCTTCCCCAGAACTCCCACAGGTTTTGTTAAAAATTGATATACATATCAATCTGTATAGTGAGACCTAGATCAAAATTATTATTTCTGGCATGGTGGTGCCATAACCATTCTGTTACCATGGTTACACAAATCAGTTGACACGTGACTATAAAACCCAGCACTGAAACCGTTTTCCTCACTTGTACTTCAACTTCCACATGATACACTTCGTCACTTTAATATTTTCTTTTGAATTTGATAAATATTGTCTATCTATTTATGTCTAAACTAAGCACCTCGTATTCCTTGTTATTGATAAATCAATCTATCATATCTATGTGAGATGACGAAGGTAAATATGAACGCGTATTATGTAGGCAAAAGGCTCCTTAAATTGTGTTAATCCTGGAAACGCTGACTCAGCTGATATTCAGTTCAGTTCAAATGAATGATTACAGATTCGTATTGGATTATACGTAATAGCACTAAGCCATCAATGTCAAATCCCCCATTATCGTTCACTGGAGCGTGTCCAGCCTGGGGATGATACTTTTGATAGCTATAGGAGCCGTTGATGGATTAGAGTCACTGTGTGTAAAAACTCTTATTACTTTGATGATATAAAAGCAATCACATACAGAATTTAGAGACTGGGGATAGCCACATGTCACTGATAGATCCTGGGTATTAAAAATAGAGGAGGTGGCCAGATGATATGTCAGATGAGTTACTCAAACATTACTTAGTTGAATACACATGCATTAATTAGAAATTCAATTTTCAACGATATTATACTTATGCCACTTATACCACAACTAGAACTGGTATGGCGACCCAAAAAATTCACGGATCTTATATGCACGATTCCAACACTGGATTTGTGAAAAAACACAAAATTTTAGATTTGTGAAATTCTTTTTGGTTAAAAAACTGTCTGATTATGTTGAAATATGTTCCTAATAGATATAATGAAGTATTTTATATCACTATCTATATGTTATTCATGTTTTCTGTATGGAAATTTTACGCACAAATCAAATCATGCATCTTTACATGTTCACGCATCATTTATTAGATGCATGAATGTTTTCTGGAAGAGTTTGTGGATGCTCGGATGAAAAAAAAATTCGTGGAATTTCTTTGGTCGTCACCCCAGGATAGTTCACACTACCCAAACAGCTCACGCCCTAGCCTTTCTAACCCTCTGTAACCCCCAAATGTTGTACTACACATACTAGATTACCAAACATAATACACAACTAATACATTTAACATGTGAGCCTTGCTGTAACCCCCAGTTCTGTACTACTCATACTAGATTACCCCCCCCCCCCACTAACTGCTTACACACAACTAGAACAGGACAACTCACACTACCCAAACTGTTCACACGTGAACCTTGCTATAATTTCCAAGTTCTGTACTACTCATACTAGATTACCTCTAACACAGAACTAAAACAGGACAACTCACACTACCCATACAGTTCACACAGCCCAGCCTGTGTAAATCCCAAATTCTGTAATACTCACCATAAATTACACCCAAACACACAACTCAAACTACCCATACAGTTCACACACTCTAATTCCGTCAAATCCTAGACTACCCGTACTAGATTATCCATAATACACAACCTAAACAGGACAACCAAACTAGCCATACCGTTCACACACCCTATTTTCCCCAAATCCTATGTACTAGGTTTTCCATAATAACAACCATAACATGACAACTCACACTACCCATAAAGTTCATACATCTAAGCCTGTGTATCCCCTAAATCTGTACTACTCACAATGGTTTACCTCTAATACAGAACTAAAATAGGACAACTCAAACTACCCATACAGTTTATACACCCTATTTCCCCCAAATCCTATACTACCCATACTATAGATCATCCATAATACATAATCATAACACGACAACTCATACTACCCATACAGTCCACACATGAGCCTGTCCACCCCCCTGTATCCCCCAAATTATGTACTACTCATACTATATTATCCCAAACACACAGCTAAAACAGGACAACTCACACTACCCATACAGTTCACACATGAGCCTAGCCACATCCCACATTTTTGCACTGCTGAGACTAGATAACCCCCACTAACCCCTGACACACAACTAGAACAGAATAACTCACACTAACCATACAGTTAATACAGCCCAGCCTGTATAAATCGTAAATTTTGTAATATTCACACTAAATTACCTTCAAACACACAGCTCAAGCTACCAATACAGTTCACACACCCTATTTTCCCCAAATCCTATACTACCTGTACTAGATTATTGATAATACACAACCATAACAGGACAACTCACACTACCCATACAGTTCACACATCTAAGCCTGTGTATCCCCTAAATTCTGTACTACTCATACTGGATTATCCATAATACACAACCATAACAGGACAACTCACACTACCCATACAGTCCACACATGAGCCTGCCCACACCCCACCCCCTTATCAGTCAGCCAGCTGCAGCCTGTAATCAGATCCCATAATCAGGTTAGGATCTCTGAGAATGGAGATGGGGGTGAGTGCCTATCTGGGGCACATACTGACCACCCCCTGACCACCCTCTGACCCCTCTATTCCCACGATGACCGATCTGATGGGAGATCCTGGGGCAGTCTGACAGCCGTCTGTGCTGGCTTTGTTTATTGAAAGATCTGTCGGGGATGTGGTTTTTGATATGGAGTGCACAATGCTGTTTCTGCTGAACGGATTATATGCACTCATTTGTACATTTTATCTCACACCTTAAAGACTTCAACCTTTTTACATTCAGCATACTTTGATATAAGATTAAAATTTAAATGAATCCGCATGTTGTAAAAGATGGAGGACTTGGTGTGTCACTAAAATAAGGTTTTGATGAACCTTGAGACTCGTGGTGCTTTTTTTTCAACATGGTAATTGGTTTGAAACAATATTATTGTACAAAATATGATTCATTCTGATGTTAGGGTTTTAACTGAATTCTGAAATTGTAAATACAATTTTATCCTTATGGATGTTATCGACAGTATTGACCATTTAACATTATAGAATTTTGCAAAGCATATTCACAATCAGTAATCCTGCGATTCGACAATTTGAAATACCAAAGAAACATTTTGTTTTGATTAAGCGTTTTTAAGACTCAATTCAGGAAGGAAAGTCTCAACTCAGCGAAATAAGAAAATTATATATACTACAAAACATTGGTAAAAATACAACTTTGTGTCATCATCTTTTTTTTTGTTTAAGTCACCAAGAACGTTGCTAGGAATGAGGTAGAAACGTATCTCTCCAAAGCAATACCTTTGAATCCTCAAGTGAAAAGAAAACACATTCCAAAATGGGTGTATATATTGAGCTTGGTGGATCAAACAATTACCCCCTCCAACCATGCCCAACCCCACAACCCCACAACCCCACAACCCCAAAACCCTCATCTTCCCCTTCCTTCCTCCCCACCCCCTTCTCCCAAAACCCCATTCCCCTGGACCATCTTCCAGTCTCCCAGGGGACAAAGAAAATGAGACTGAAATTGGGTGTTATTCGGCTCAGGCGGTGTGTATTTCATCCAGTGGTCAGGCTGGTGAGTGGGGCTCACCAACTGGCCGGCTATTGGAGAAGATCTGATCAACACCTCCATGGAACCACTGGAGGAGAGGATGGGCAATGCCTGAGTAGACTTGGACTGAGACTTGGACCAAATCTTTGACTAGAGCTTTGAATAAGATTTGGATTTGGACTTTTCGATTTCGGTTAGGATTAGTTCTTTGATTAACACTGGTCATAATTTTAAGATCGTGTATTTAGTTCCTATTTTTACGTTCCTATTGTTTTCTATGTATTGACTCTTGGACTTGGATTTGGTATAAGTTTTGGACTAAACATAACAGGCCCATACCCAGAGGGGGAGGTGTTTCTTATTCAATAACCTTTGAAATGCCTCCTTATAATGTACTATCTGGTTAATTCAATAGTCAAGAGCCCCTATCTGGTCATTGCCAGCCATAGGCAGTGTCCAGAATCTGGCCATAGCCACCCAGAAAATAGAAGTTTCCACTTTTCTCTTCTTTTTTTAGCTGATAATCAACCCTAAAGGATATCCCAATAGAAATAGCCTCAGAATGTGGATAGAAGTCCTAGTTTAGTTTTCATGAAACATAGAATAATTATGACGTTCGATAGATATGCTTCCCATGCCATCGGGTTGCCCTTCCAATTTTCATATCCAAATCTAAATATTGCTTGATGCATTAAGCCCCATACCCACTAGGCAATTTAACCGGCAATGGGCGACAGGCGACTGGGAGAATCGGCCAGTTGTTATGATCGCCTGTAAGTATAGTTCATTGGAATGTTTAAATTTGGTCTGAATCGGTGCTAAAATTGGCCAATGTTATGCCTAGAATCAGCAGATTTCAGCGCCGATCAGTTGGCCGACTTGGTTAAAATTGCCTTGTGGGTGTGGGGCCCCTGTGTTATGACTTTATTTATACACAGGAACTGTACATGGAACTTATGAAGTATTTGCTCAATAGGGGCCTATTACTTTTCCAAAAACATAGAAGAGTTCCACGTTTTGAAACTCACCCCCCACCACCACCACCACCACCACCAACCCTGGGTACGGCCCTGTAACATTAGAATACTACTTAGACCGAGATGTAGACCGCAGCTATTACCCTAGATTGTACATGGACAAGTTATTGGACTGGGACTATAGGACTTGGGATTGGAATACTAAGGACTTGGAATTTCATACTAGATTCCGAGCTGATGTCCACTCCACAGATACCTTATAGTATGATATCGAATGTTTGTGGATGGAACACCTCTGACAAATGTGGTTCTAGCTGAAGTGGACAGTTCTATGTCGGTCACATCTCTCCTATTTCCTATCTACCCGATGGTATCGCACATGAGAGAGGGTAGGGAAATAGTGTTGGTATATACTATTGACGCCTGCAGAAGGGACCTAGGAGGGTATTGACAAAGTTTACGAAAAGCAAGGGAACTCAGGGCAACCATCCAACGGTCACTTAGAACAAGGTATTGTTTTAATTGCAGTGTTACCGATTTAACCATTTTGTTTTTCATTTTGGAAGGGATCGTGATAGTTCTGGAATAAACTTGCTATAAATACTAATAATCTTCCTAGATACCCGAATATAACGTTAATTATGTTAGAGGGTCCATGTTATTTTTAGACATATCCATTGCATATATACACCCTGTGTTTCCAATAAATATTGTATTGAACATATGCGTGAAGATTGTTTCACGCACAGAAGAGGCACTCGTGTATATGAAAATATAGGGAAGTCTTAAGGAATCATATTGACCTTAAATCTACCTTTGAGTTAGTTTAATTTGTTTTTTAAAGTACGCAATTTCATGCAAACTTATGAAGGGAAAATAAAGTATCTGCATCTAGTATCCGCGTCTGTGTACATAATTTCGTCCCCTTTTTAATTGAACCACACTCATTTTATGATCTTCCGTGCGTGTAACCAGCGCCGTTATGGCGGTAAATTGAAACCCTTCCTTATGTTCCCAGTTAATAATCATACTACACCATACCACTTTTGACTGATATTGGACAATTTTAGGGAAATGCATGGATTAGACTGCCTGCGATTGTGTTTAGCTTTTCAGGGAGTTAATTAAATTGTGGAACTGAGAGTATTTCATCATCCCGGAACTTTTGATACATCTCTAACTAAACTTCTCATCTTTTTTTCGGTTGCCAGTAATTGAGACAAGGCTAGGTCAGTTTTCAGACCGTTAATTTGCAATACCCAGGTGGTTCCAAGCGTGTTTGTGACCCCCTCAGATTTTGAGATTAAGTAATGAAATAGAAAAGAGAAAATTCTATACAAATCCTAATCTGGAACCGCCTAAGCTTTTCTTGGAACCCCTTGCAATTACTTGGAATCGCCTCAGATTCACCTGGACAATAATAATTTTGCCACTCATTCAGTTTTATAGGTGATTCGGATATTTCCTTTTCAAAATGCTTGTTATGAGCCATTCAATTTAATTCTGTTTTTACACTAATCTCGATATTATAGTATTATCTAATTCCGGGGATCTATATCAGACTAGTTGTTTACGGACCGCTCATCCCTGAAACTCACACAGGTTTGTTTGAGGGCCCATTTGACTTACCTGGAACCTCCAAGATTCACCTGAAACCTCCTCATACATTTCTAGAACCCACTCAGATATTTCCCAATCCCTCTTAGATATTTCCAGAACCCCCTCAGCACCCTGTTAGATATGTTCCAATCTATCTCTAATATTTCCAGAACCCTATCAGACATTTAAAAAAAAAACTCACATTATATATGTTATACTCACGTTGTAGCAGCAGAGCGGACATCGTAGAATCCTCCCCAGGGGGCGTTGACGAGCGTCAAGGGCTATCCACTCAGATATGACGTCACGTTCGGTCTTAGACCAAGCCGGGCGGTCTAAAAGACCTCCCATCCTTCTCCTCCTTCTATTCTCCTCCCTTCTATATCTCCTTTCTTCTCTCCTCCAATGTATCCTTTCTCCTCTCCTTCATACAGGCAACTCCCGCTAGGGGAGTGACGTCACAAGGGCGGCTGCGCGCGCATTTGTTCAGTGTGAATAGTGGCGCCACCAGCGGCGTTTTTGGGCTGAGGCACTGGAATGAAAAGATGGGCGATAAATTCAGGAGTGGGAAGGAAAGACCCTGGGCCCACGTCGGCTGTGGGAAAATGGATGCTTTGCGGGTTGGGGCGCGGGCCTGTGGCTCCCGGCGGACCGGGGCGGAAGTAACATCGACGATGGCGGCGCAGGGTCGGCGGTTGAGGGGTGGAAGGGGTATTGAGGCTAGTGCCCCCTGCTAAAAGACGAGGCTTGTTGGCGCTAGGTGGCAGCACTAATAAAGATCTCCTCCAGAGGTCACGTGGCACCACAGCCTTCACAGGATGGCCAGCCGAGCATGCGCACTCGTCACCCGTGGCCTTTCAGCCGCCCGCGCCGCCCCAGTGCCGCTCTCAAATTGAATTTAAAGCGTCCTATTCAGTAGCCTGGACGTCTGCCCAGTGCCTAGTGCCCAATACATAACCAGGCGCCCTTTCCCCGACTAGCCCCCCTCCCAAAACACACAGAGCCCTGGCCACTATAGAGTTCTAAGCATACGGCAAGAGAACTCGACACTGTGTACACAACCCACCCAAGGGTTGCATGGAAAGGGCGATTTTTAGACTGGAACTTATTTTGCGATTTTCATTGGTATACTGTATACTTTCTATTTTAATAAAATTGAGCTAAAATGTGAATTCATATCCTAGGCTTAATTTTGCGTGTTTGATATTAAAAAGTACTACATTTCTACTGGATTTAATGCTTGCAATTTAATTGCAAATCATACAGTTGCACCAAGCATTGCATTGTAGGCCTCAGCCTATATTTTGCACTGTGTCAATACAACGGTCGCGAGTGTGCCCACACACCAATACAATAACGTTCACTATCTCCTCCAGGGCAGCAATGCCTCCAACCAATATGAGCATATGAGAATACAAGCAAAGCCTATTCGGCCTACTGACCTTTTTGTATTGACTCCAGTGGAGCGCTGATAAACTGAGCCATCTAGTGGCAACTATGGACACCAGATAAGGGGGGCAGGATGGGGTACTGGAGGAGCGGGTAGGGCAGTCCCTCCTGTCGGCCGTATTGATGTAACAGGAGCAGTTTGCCCGCGGTCTGCCGACTCCAGGGGCAGGAGTCATTTAACGTCGACTGAAATAAATCCACTGGCTAGACGTATGTGGTATTCCTCTCCTGTACCACTGCTATCCATCTTCACGGTTACACATACATATATTGTAAATCCGCAATGTTTTGGATAAATTCTAGGAATATTTCCTTTTGTTAATTAGTTAGTAGTATTAACTGCTTATGATGTCATGAGCAGTCCTGGTATCCTAAATTCGCAGGTTTTACATCCCCTTGGTTGCGACTCGAATACTTTCCTCCCAGTGATTTATGCACAATCCAACCTCAGAGCTGTAAATCAGTTCTCAGCCTGCTAGCTGATTAATAAACTTATCAACTGGTTAATAAAGTATCCTCCATGGTGGAACGGTCGGCCCAGTGCAGTCCTGGGATCCTTAATCTCTTGGGTTAAGATCTTCCGCTCCACTAAGCTTGACGACTTGGTGTCGTCTCCTCCCTGATTCCTCCTGCTCCTCCTCCCGGCTCACTGAGCTGCTCGGAGCTGCTCAGAACTGCTCAGAGCTGCTCGGAGTGAGGGGAGACAGTGTCCTGAGCACCCAGTACCCTCCCCCACACCACACCACACGCACTCCTGGCCCGTACCCCTCCCGCCAGCAAACTGCAACGCTGCACATGCAATGCCTCCCCTGCAGGCTGCCACCAATGAGAAGGGCAATGGAAAACGGTCGCTGAGAGTAGAGGGTACCACTGAGTGAGTAGAGGGACTGGTGGAGGGGGTGGGGGTGATTATTAAACTCGCCAGTGGACTGAGTGAGCAGTTGGTGAGCAGTTCAAGAAACTGGGAGTGACTCGCCCTGCTTTTCTATGCTGTGAGCCACTCGATGGTGGCATCATTGGTGGAGCATTGGTGGAGCCTGGAGTGGGCGATGCCAGCCCCCCCTGGAGGAGCCGGCCGTCGGACGTACAGGAGGAACGGCGATCAGGCCGTATTGATCGAGCGGCCTATACTGTCCCACCCCCGACATCCAGGCGGCTCGGGGAGGCTGGAGGAGAGGGGATGGGGGTGGATTGGGGAAGGGGGTAGAAAGGTGGAGGGAGGGTTTGTATGAAAACCCTCCAACCCTCCTGCTCCTGTCCTTTCTCTCCTGACAGCTATGTTTGTTCTCCGCTCCCTAGACGTATAGGTCTACGAGGGTGCCCTGGATGGGTTTTTGTATATTTTCCCCAAAATGTCATATTTCAAAAACATAGGGTGCTCTCAAGTAAGAAAAACAAATGCACAGCTAAGACCTTCCATCCATTTCTTGGGCATCAATTTATACCAAACCAGATTATTATATGGATGTATGCAATTCCAAAGATATCCAAAATTCCTTGGGGCATCATCAGTCTTTACAATCGACCTCACATAAATTTACCTAGATCCAAAAAAAGGTAGCAGCCAGCGCTGGCAACATTCCTCCTGAATACACTTCTGACATCCCTCACAATATCTCCCCTCCCTGCCCCACTTGTTAGCCCTCAGACACAGTTCTCCTATCTCCCCTACACAATCTGCCTCCATTCAGGACAACGGTACCCCTTGTCCTGATCCCCAGACAACGTCCCCAACACCCGCCCTGACAGGCCTTTAACGCCCTTAAGGCCGATTTTAACAGGCCGATTTTGTTACCGATTTTTAAAATCGGCAATTAAAATAGTGTTAAAATGATGTAGAAATGTTCTATGTGTCTAGAAATCTTTCGTTTTTTCCCGAATGGTATAGGGTTACATAGGATTTAAAGTCTCATGTTATATTCTTTAAACTAATACTGTCAGCTTTTAAATTGTAATTGCTAAAGCCTGCATTCCACGTGCTGGTTTTGCATCTCATTTATAAAATCGGTTAAGTAATGACTAATATATTAATATGTAATAATAATAGTTATATCATTTGAAGGGCTTTATACTTAACTTTTAATTTGTATATAAGATGTATATGGTTTCATGTATTTTCTTTTTGGAAAATAAATCAAACGAATGCAAAATCAGCAGGATCAAAATCAGTGTGTGTATTGTATGGTGCCTAAGCTCAGTTCCACATATCATTTCTGTACTCTTAAAAGATAGACAAAAGATGGAACTAACGTCATCCTGATCCCAATTTGAATTTCCTCAGTCCTGCTGCCGATTCTAGCTTTGAGGTGTAAGTCGATATCACAGTATGTGTTGGTGGTTCATGTTAGGGGCTTCTCTTCGTGTTTTTTTTTGGCCAATGTGAATAACCAATGCGAAATCCTTTCAATCAATACGAAGTTTAATAATAGAAAAAAAGAATTTGTATTGACTTTAGGTCCATCATTCTTGTTGAGATTTGCGGTATGTTAGTGCCATTCAGGCCATAATGGCACTATTTTTCATGGGCTTTGGACAACATACTTTTTTTCTTCTTCATGCCTACCTACATCATATATAACACCAAGCCAGTAATCCATCACCCGACAAACCGCTAAGCTATTCTTTTCTCATGCATTTTCATTCATTCAGACGTGAATATTTGGTCTACATTTCTATTACAATGGACTGTTTAAAATCTTTTTGGGAAGAATCAGTTTTCTACATTAAAATTATTAAGACGTGTTTAAGTTTCGAGCCATTATCACACTGAGATTCCTCGGCTATAATCGGCAGATCTCTGCAGATCTCTGCAATAATAATTATTAAGCCCCTAGTACCTCTTCTTTTTCACTTTTCATTAATCTGAGAGCTGTATTTTCTGACCAAAAGGATTTTCCCCCTGTAATCTGATGTGCAGTTGAACACGAGTGGTATGATTCATATAACATTCTTCATCAATGCACATGGTAAACGCGTGGTGATCAGTCGGTAACAGTGGCAGTATTAACTCAAGTCCAAGCATCTATTTCGACCATGAAGTGAATCATAACGCTATTGTGATGTATTTCTCCTGTGCCCTCCTTTTGGTGAAAATGCAATATAAGCTACAGAGAGAGAGGAAAATATTGCAAGTGTTTGCATCAATGGACAGCGTTTTAGTAATGTGGACCGCCCTCCCCAATCCTTCCCCATTCACACAAACATATGTTGTATTTATTCGGAGAATATGATATGAATCATACATCCTAAACGCCATTTAAAAGAGAATAATATATAAAACATACTTAACCTTTATCCCAACTGCCGATTTTCATAATCGACTTTTATAATCGGCAGCAAAGTTGGCATCACCTATGTTTGCACCAACAGAACTTTTAATCTTTTTTTTTTTTTTTTTTTTTACAGTTTTTCTGATAAAATCGGAATTTGACTTCAGTACACCACCACTGGCTCCTCACGCTTCCCTACAGCTTCCCACCCAGTATGTACACATTGGGTTGTTCGCACACACAGCCAACCCTCCCTTATCTCTTCCCAGGAGAATCTGATTAATTCAAGGCAGTTTGGGGTGTGCCACCCCTTGGGTGATAGCTCGTTTATATGTAAAAGACACTGCTTCACCAATGAGATTATAATTACAGGGTTTGGGTGGTGAATACCAATGGCTTCCTGTTCTAAAGGGACGTCGTACGGATCAGTGGTTTGTCCCACTTTCTAAAAATAGCATCGAATAGAAGATAAAATGTTCACATTTTTGATATACTATTGTGCCTGTTTAACCATTTTATCATATACTATATTTAGGCCGGGCTTCTGACAGGACAGAATCCAACTATTTTCCAGGAAGAGGTTTCAAAGTCTAAGTAATAGGCCGACATATATTCACGTTTTTAGCTCTGGTGGTTACCAAGTATTTTATTTATCCTATTGCTGCTGGATATATATGTATTTATGTATCTATTTGTACCATTCACTCTAAACATGAATTCGATAACATTGTGTATTGTGTATACCATTGTATATTTATGAACGTTCTAGATCTGTTCGGAATAACTATACATATTAGAATATAGAGTTGCAAATTTCATATTACTTATGGTCCGTATAGACAGCTTATAATTAATAAATGCATTATTGACAAAGACAATCCTAGGTCCTGCTCCATAAAGCAATGATTTACATCCATCTTTCAAGTTCAGTCAAATCAACTCCAATTACACATAGAGGAAAGACGTTACTATTTTGAGAGTCAATTGCCATAAGCCAATTGATCAGAATCGAGTCCATCCCCTCCGTAGTTTCCTAACCCTTTTCTTTAGCTACCCACTTAAATGGGACGACCATCAAACTGCCATCTCTACCCGTTCCAACGCTGGCGTCTGTCCGAATGCAACGGCTGCAAATTGAGACCTTTCCTGTGGACCGGACGTGACGTCATAACGAGCGTCTCAATGACCGGGATTTGGCATGCGTTTGCCATGGATGGACCCAGTCTCCTAAATCAAAGTCCACTGCTGCCGGAGTCCATCGGATGTGTAATTTAGGAAGTGTCTATTCCCCCGAATTAGGAACGGATGCTTTCTACCGCAACTGACAATTTAATACGGCCCAAGCAAAAAACTCCATGTCCTTGGGTTATTTCACTTATATTGCCCCCCTACAAAACCATAGCCTTCCTTCCTCAAAACCAGGTCAATTTTCCCACATCCACAATCATGTCAGCACCATCATCAATCCTCCAGCTCTTCTTCTTAATAAGAAATCAATAAATGAACTTCCCCCCCCCCCACTATCCATATGAATCCATAGCCACAACATCATATTTGGTGTTTTATCCCAGTCTTTTTAAGCACGCACAAAAATAGATCCTAGCCTAGTCCTGATGGCATATTTACAACGTTGAGGGAATTAGAGGGAAAAAAACTGGTCAGGGAGGGAGGAGGGAGTAGCATTGAATCGATGGGCTGATGGTAGCCGACAGTGAGCTCACTAATAAGTAGTGGGCTCACTAATAAGTAGTCGGCCTCACTAATAAGTAGTCTGCTCACCAATTAAAGACGGTCATAAAACAAAAGCCGCCTCCGGCAGTATGGATACTAAGCACAGTTGGGGAGGGGTGGGGATGGGTTCTTTATTACTGAGGAGTCTGAAGGGATTGTAGGCTGAGGGATGGAATAACGTGTTCGTTTTATGTATGGGAGGGTTAATGGTATGTAGTAAAAATGTGGTTGTTAATGAATGTGCGGGTTAATGGTTACAGTATGTAGTAAAAATGTGGTTGTGTTGTTGTATATTGAATTTCTTTTACAGAGAAGGCATAAACCTGATTTTCTCTAATAACATAATTAAATATAAACAAAAAGGATATTATCTCGTTTTTTAACGTTCCAATTCCACCCCACTTCCACTACTTTTGAAGTTTCTGCCAATTCTTCTCACCAGATGGCGTGGTCCAGAAAGTCCTCTATACACAGTCCAGCCCAGACCAGTCCAGCCTATGGCTCATTTTCCTATTATATACTCAGAGCTTCGTGTACCCCGAGGCAAGCAGAAGCAGGGCACAAAAAAAAGACAAGTGATACGAGGTCCATCAAACCGTTTCTTTTACAGAGAAGGCATAAACCAGACTTTGTCTAATAATATAACGTATCATTTTTAATAGGATATAAACAAAAAGGGTATTATCTCTTTTCTTACGTTCTGCAATATAGATGCACACAATACGTTTACAAATGTATATTACAGTTATTCTCCGACATGTATCACATAACGTGCACATCCCAGGAAATTGATATTTGCCAACATTGCGCAAGCTTATCATTTTTGTTTGAGATAAGGACAGCTAAAAGAGCAACTAAAGATATTAAGCTGATGATCCATGTTGCGACATTTTTCAAACCGACGGGAAAATACAGTACAAACCGATTTTAGGACCGACGTTTTTTTGTCGGTTGAGAATCGGTTTGACAATTAAACCTTTTGGTCCTAAAATCGGTCCAGAATCAGTCGCCTACCCATGATCCACAGTCATGTTGAAAACAGATCGTTTCCTTGCCTTTTAGGCTAGAAATAGATAGCTAATCTATGGGGGGGAAATCGTATGTAATAAAAGAAATTCAACAAATAATGTTGCAAAAGTTGCATCACTAAAATCATAGCATCCAGAAATATATGATATTTAGTCTCCTTAGTTGAAAAAAAAAATGACTAAAACTGATCAAAAGGCATTGAAAAATATATGACATTAAAGCATATTTATATTAATTCATTGTGGTAAAGTTGGCAATCTAATCGGCCCATAAATGAATGAAACAACATTGAAAATGCATACACTGAAAAAAATTGGTTCAATCGGTCCAAAATGTTTGATATTTTCGTCGGGCCATTGTCAGTTGGAAATCTGTTGGAATAATTCACTATCACATACGTTGGTTGGAAATTGATTTGAAAAAATCGGTTGACATGATCCACGTTACGATTATAACCCACAGTGGACCGATTTTCAACCGATTTTGTCGCAATGTGGATCACGGCCTTTACCTCATGAGCATTTCTGAACTTATGATTACCCTCCTAAGACATGAAATGCCTATTAATCCATGTAGGTATATTCTATATTAAGATCAGAATATCATATCTCTGTAACCTTGCAAAACACAAAAATCAACATTACGACGATATAGAGATAACAGTTATAAGTTTCTGACTCTTTGGTCATTGAAGTACAGGTATACTTTAATGACCAACATTTCGGTCCAGAAAATGAAATAACTAATGAGAAACAAAACAAACATGGCTATTTGTAACTGAAAACTCCTTTTAAAATCACATCTCAGCTGGAGTTACAACAGTTTTGTCTGCAGGCAGAACGAGCAAAAAGAAAGTCTTTAAATCCGCTGCATATGGAATCTGCTTAATGGGAGAAGGAGGAGTGATTATCATTTTGCACCAGACTTATTGGGATCAAATATCGCTCAACATCAAAATCTATTCTAACAAGGTAAAAAGGTTAAACATAACAATTGCTGAAATTAAGTTCTATTTTTGGAAGCTTGAGCTAGTATAGGTTTTTAATTACTTTTTGGTATGCATAATTTTTTCTGTATACTGTCATGCTATATTCCTAGACAGGAATACAAAGATATAAAATCGCCAGCATTAAAATCACTACGTGTAAAACAGGCTTTAGATGCCAAACAAGGCCTACACATCCCCTCCTATTACCCTAAGTCTGTTTGTCAGGAGAGGAGATAGACTTCAATCTGTAAATTGGTTTTCTCCAGTCTACATGGTAAACATGGTCTAGGAAGTTTGTTATTTGATGAGAAAAGTTCTAGTCCTTACTCCGAAAGTTTAATAATCATACTATTCAGGCAAAAATAAATTGGAAAGACTTTGGCACATTTCTCAGACGACTGACGAGAGAAGTAGGTAGAGATATGTTGTTTTTACTTTCTTTATTATAATAATTTAGTACCCGAGACATAGTTGTGGGTTCAATCAATGAGAAAAATTGATATCATTATGTGTATTTGCTTATTTTATGATTTTGTTTAGTATAGCTAAAGGACTTCTGTTTACTTTACAGGTGTTTCCTATTCACACATGGCTTTTTATTTTTATACACTTGGCATCTCCCTGATTGAATTTATGACCTCACAGTTTTCCTAATCTCTTTCCAAGAGTAAAGGATGACAGGGTACATTAACTTACATAATAATGATAATCATAAGGGCTTTGAGTCACATCATAGATCCCTTGCTAATTTGGAAACTGTACTCGTTTACTAAAATAATCTCGGCTATGCTTTCATC
This sequence comes from Lepidonotus clava, assembly GCA_936440205.1. Taxonomy (NCBI): domain Eukaryota; kingdom Metazoa; phylum Annelida; class Polychaeta; order Phyllodocida; family Polynoidae; genus Lepidonotus; species Lepidonotus clava. The sequence continues at coordinate 18,497,222 of OW387138.1, forward strand.
GCAGGCTCTGCACACACCATCTATTCCAAATTCGCCCTTCTATTAACCCCATGTATGGCCTGTGGTTTGTATTGCACCTTTTGGCATGTTGGTGCTCTACTAAAGCCTGGTCCCCACTTCAGCGACTAGATTTCCTTGGTCGGCGGCCGACCAAGCCAGTTAGTAGCCCGACGATTAACTGCACACTGGCGCTGTCATGTCTGTCGACTAAACCACTAATCGCCGGGGGTTTTGGGCAAAATATTTGACATGTTTAATATTGTTCTATGGCCACAGGTGATAAGTTGGTCGCCGGGCGACTAGAGGACACTTTGGTACGTCGTCCAGCGACCAACTAACATTAACTACAAGAGCGTCCCAACGTGGCGATTAGTTGCTTAGTAGCCCGGCCATAAGTTGGTCGCCCGACGACGTACTAAATTCTTTAATCGTCGGACGACTAACGTTAGTCGCCGTCGTTAGTAGCCCAAGTGGGGACGCGGCATTATGCCCACTGATGACTGGCTGACCGCTGACGTTTATTGAAGCTGTGTTTAGACGGCTGGCCCTTAACTACAGCTTGAAAAATCCTTCCAAAATCTATATAGCTTTTATTATGATTTAATTCATGACGCGAAAACTTCCGTAGTCTTACTTCTCAGATCCACACTGACAGGGATCATTAATTCGAATAAGATGGGATTAACACAGGCTCAACCTGAACCATGCTTCACCAGTGAGTTTGGATAAATCCATTAAATGGAGTCAAAAGCAATGTTGTGTCAAAATAATTATGATTTTTTTTTTGCAAACTCAAACAAATATGAAAATACATTCTAAGAGTCTAATTTTAGCCATTGGTACAGTATAAATCATGTTAACTAGCTCTAACTTTACTTGAATTCAATAATACTCATGTAATTTATGCCTGAAGACAGCAATGTTTTAAATAAACCAATTTTGGTGGGTCACCAAAATTGACTGGGGACGAGTTTTAATGTATTTAGATAAAGCTAAGTCTGTATTCACATTTTATGTTTACCACAGGCCTAGTTTATGGCCATAGAACATATTTCAATAATTTACTGAATTTGCAAAATTTTGACCCTACATTGCTTTTGGCTCCCTATGTTTGTGTGACGCTTTCACTTCTAGTATCAGGACTAGCGCAAAATAGCCTATCATTAATGGTTTATTGCCATGCCTTATGACCTCGCCAGTCGGGCTCTTCCCAAACATTACTCCAATGACTACACACAGCTTCTTGTGGTCCTTCCTTTGTCTCCAATCTGGAGACATGATTACATTGGGAAGTCGCCATAATGTGTGCCTGCTGCCTTTCTAGTTGTGGTCCTACTCTGATGGTGTTATGACTAGCTTGAGTCACTTGTGTCATTTGTGCATTCATACCGTTTGTGTTAGGATATTTTCCATAATGCAAAACAAATCCCGATGCTCTGCTACATCATGGCTTCAGTAACTGAAGTGCTTCTGAGTTCTGAATAAACGATTTAAAGTGTTACTAGACGAGCAGCTTTAGAGCCACTCGTTGGATTATGCCCCGTTTCCACCAACCGATTTTTCTTCAAACGATTCTAACCAATACCATCAAAATCGTCCCGTTGTCTGTTGACAAAATCGTTTAATCTTGACCAAGTCTTTCTGGTGGAAACAGGGCATTATGTGCCGACCCTGCTTTATGTACTTTCGTCACAAATCACACTAAATTCTGGTTGCTTGATAAGAATCTTGACAGACCTCATGGTCTCATGATTATGTTATGTTACTCGAGCTCCTGTGACACAAGTCTTGTCAGCTTGGGTGGATACAGGATTTTAAAAAGAAAAGAAAAAAAAGAAGGGGGGAAGGTGGTGGTGGTGTTTGCTTATGGGCTAAGTACTACAACGTTACACATTTGTACGCACACTTGCGACATTCTTTCTATAGGCCTATGTGAAGTTTAATTCTCCACCAAAAGCGGGTTGGAGGTGCATGTACATACAATCATCACATTTTCATAGGCGATGGAGACCCTAGCTATTATATTTCAAACTCACCTTTGACTCTTGGGTTAACCCTACATATTGCCCGGTGTATTGAATTCCACCTTTTGACATATTGTTACCCTACTGTAGCCGACTGCAAACTGCCTCCTGGCCGACCGTCAACGTTTATTACCACTGTGTTTACACAACCGTCCTCTGACTGCCCTGACGGGAGCAAGGCAGTGCTAGGGATAGCTCTGTGACTGCTTCAGGACCGATAGAGGCTTTCTCATGGGTCGGCGATATCAAAACAATTCAAGTTGTTTTTAGGAAATGGAAACTCTGTTGTGATTGCATGGGATCCTAGACTGTACCTAAAAGGTTGAAACGTGTGCTTGGCTGGAAGGATAGCGGTCCAATGGCAAAGCCATGCTATAAGTTATAATTGGTATGCTTATCGGACGTTGCTTGGTGAATAAGGAAAAAATATAAAATGTCTTTTGTTTTTGAAACCAATGAAAACGACTATAACACCTCGGACACAAATAAAATGGACATGTTACTACTGAAGAAGGACGCATTGTTCCGAAACGTTGGATCATATTATATAATAAAGCTGACTGAACAACAAAGCTAGTCTCGTGGTTGTGATTTTATTTCAACTTACCCTGAATGTTACTAAACGAATGGCACACAGTACAATGTGTTGAAATATTACATCCACCTATTCATAAACAATGCACTCAACTGAAAAAATGCTTTCACTTTCAATATTTTTGAAGTTTCTGCAATTCTTCTCACCAGATGGCGTGGTCCAGAAAGTCCTCTATACACAGTTCAGCCCAGACCAGTCCAGCCTATTGCTCTTCTTCCTATTAAATCCTCAGAGCTTCGTGTACCCCTAGGCAGACCAGAAGCAGGGCACAAAAAAACAAGTGATACGAGGCCCGACAAGCCATTTAGGAGGGGTGTACAAGTCCATTGGCTTTCATATCGAGGTCAGGCTATACTATATAGAACCAATTTCGAGAGTGTATATGGGAAGGGAGATTAGAGTTCTATATTATATTACATTAACTGTAAGCCATATATTTCTCACATAGAATGTAATGGAAAAATGATCCGGTTATTGGCAACCTTATTACAACTTTTCCATTTTGGATAATAAATTGGATTCTGGAATACTATGTTTTATGCTGCTGTATTCTAACTTTGTCCATTCTTGAAGTTCTATTATAGAGATTATACAGAGGGGGGCCCCAGCCAATTCCTATACACATAGTCTGCTAGTTCACAAGAGATTGTCTTCTTTGAATTAACTGTAGTCTGGTTGTAGGTTATCTATACTTCTAGGCGTACATGTTAAAGGGCTTAAAGAAGTATATCGTACTCACATTCAAAAGACAATGATGAAATCACGATTCTCTGTTTCTCAGATCGTGCCTTTATGATATTATGTGTGTTTGTTTCTATAAGAACTGCAAAATATCAGTGTCCGTGCTTATGATATTTCATGACTGACGCTCCATTCTTCCTGTACGGTTTTACTTGCTGAAATATTTTCAGAAAGAACTACAAACTTTAATCTCATGCAAGAGAGATTTAACTTATTGATTAGGAGACGATGCCAGGATTAAAACATTGAGAAAATTGCAATCTCATCATATAACAAGGTCCCCTAATATCGAGCTATATAAAAGAAGGATATTTTTCTTAAAGACATATCAAAAACAATTCCTGTTATATTCAATAACCACCTAGGTGGACTTCCAAATACAAAATGCAAAATGCAAACTAACTTAATTTCAACCACCAACTGTAACATTATGTACAGTTCCTACAAAGTTGAACCTAGAAGTGGCTGGGCCTTGGCTGATACCCAGGAGGAGGAAGGAGGAGGCAGGAGGAGACCCACCCATCTTATTGACCCACAGTGCTACTCCTGTGAGGGCCTGTCTTCATTACCATACCCCCTCATCAGCCCTGTCTGTCTGTTCGTCTTCAGCTCAGACTTTGATGGTTTCCCTCCAGGGTTTACCCCACAGGGATTTGATGGGTGGGAAGGGGAGGGGGGTAGGAGGTACCCCAGGCCTGAGCTAGACTTGAGCAGTATGAATATTGTTATCAAAATGGGGCTGACAGGGTATCAATTAGCATGAGCAGCTCATTGCTTAAGATCTGGTTAAGGAGAGTATAGATAAGAATTTATAATTTTAGAAAGTGCTTGGCGGAGGTCTTAAATTATTATAACATCACACCAACATTCTTGTTTGGTTCTTGTTACTATATTTTGATGGCTCCCAATAACATTGCTGCAACGTACTGCTGTGATTTTGCACTGTGATGTTATTATACTGTTCTGGTTACGTTCTTAACCTAAACAGAATGTTTTTACAATGTTCTGTTTTAGTTTTGTCCTAACCTCACCAAAACATAATACAATAATGTTCTGATGTGGTGAGGTTTCAACCTCACCATCAATAACATAATTGTTACATGCCATCTCAAGCAACAACAAAAGTATGGTTGCAGAATGTTTCTGTTATGCCACAGGTTGTCGTGGCACTTATCCCTCGCTCTGCATGGTGATTAAACCTGCCAAGTCGATTTTCAAATTGGCATTGATTTATTTTTACCATTTTGGATCGAAAAAGGTTATCGCCAATGAATATTCTAAAAAAACCCTGAAATGTTGAGGAAGTTTTTCAGTGAAATGAATTTAGATGGCATTGTAGGGAACAGTCTCATTTTGTTCTTGCATGGTTTTAAATTATCTGCACTACCATTGGTTTACTTATACCACAGGTCATTCCATAGGGTCAAAACCTGCCAAAACTAATGTGATAACGTGGGGCATCTTACCATGTCAGGATACTACCAAAATGAAACTAGATTGTACAAATATTCGTAAAGGGTCGAAAGGGTTTAATCAGGGGAAGCATGCTTTAACCTACCATGGTTTATGAACTGCTGAAATATTGATGTAAAAAACAAGAGAAAATCATCTAGGCCTATGTGTTATTACTTGAATACTGATTGTAAAACTGATTGAAATGAAACCATCCATCACAAATATCCTGAACTGTTGTATGAAACTACTTTACCACGAATTAAACTGGTGCATCCTTGTATTTGCTGGGTAAATATTTCTGGATCATAATAATAATGTTTGGTGACTAATTCAAAAGTTTTATATGGAATCACTGGAGCAATATTTGAAGTAATATGAGTCTAACTGTTAGCTGCAGAAAGCATAACTGCTTGATATTGTGACGTTCTCTGGTAAGTCGGGGTTGCCGATTCTTACAACAGAGGAACGTGGGGATTGTTCGGGTCTCGGGGCGGACGGGGAATCCGGGCCAAGAACCGAGATGTGTTTTTAGAGTCGTGCCTCGCGCACGAGGGGGGGGGGCTGAGCGAATCGGTCGGGAATCGGCGCTCGATGTCAAACGGAGGACTGCGGGGAAGGGAAATTATGGTAGGGGTACGGGTCGGCCGGGGCTCGTCTCGCTCTATCTCCCAGACCAGCATTCACCCCTACCGGGCGGTCCACCCCGTGGTTCCGGTCCGCGGGGCCGTAGGGCCGACGGTCGCCTATTGTTTGGTAGCATGGGGCCGAGCCTGCCGCGCCCTCGTCCCCGCGGACTTCGTTCCTTCGTTCCGCCCTTCATGCCTTCGTGCCATGCTGCGCCTCTGCTTCCGGGACGGTTTCGGGCCTTCGTGCCTTACTTCGGTCCTTCGTTCCTCGTTCCTCGGGCCGTCGGGCCCCTACCCTAAGTTCCTCCTATTTATCTCGAACTTCGACTATTTTATCCTAACTTCTAGTTAATTGCTCGGATCGGCTCATCTTAGCGGTTGTTTCAGGAAAGAAGACACGTCTGGACACAAGGAGAACTGTTAAAGAACTCTGTTTATTCGGGCCTCACCGCCCCTTTATATACCCTAGAGGTCAGCCCTGATTGGCTGCTTTCAGTCACGTGATCTACAACTGACGTCACTTCCGGTTTACATTCTCGTTTCCGGTTTACATCTCACTTCCGGTTTACATCTTTCCGGGTCTCGTTCCTTTACATATTCGTTCCTTTACACTTTCGTTCCTTTTACATATTCGTGCCTCTTTTTCGGGCTTTTTACACTTTCGTTCATTCTTACATATTTCGTTCTTTTATACTTTCGTTCCTTTTCCAACATATATACCTTTTATAATATTTACCTTATTTTCTCTTATTTTGATCTCTACATTTTTGGATGAATAGCCGTTCATCACACCCTCCCGCACCTTCTTGAAAGGTGGGAAAACACGTCTTACAAAATCCCTCAAGGCAGTTCATACAGCAACGACAACAGAACATACTCTAAAACCAGAAACATTTCAATCCTACGCTCCTTATCGGTAGAGGAGGAGGTGTCACCCTCTGTCCTCTCCGGTCTACTTCGGAGGGCCCCCGGGGCCTATCCGGCTAATTGTTATTTCTCTTCTTTTCTTCTTTCCTCGTTCTTCGTTTTTCTCGCTTCTCGGTTAAGTTCATATAATTTGTATTACATATCCTAGTCTCTTTTATCTTCGTCATAGTTCTTATCCTGGGTCTATTAGGACCCGTACTGCGCTTTTTCTCGTTTTAGGATGAGCGAGCCGGTCGTGGCTCTCCCACCCGGGACTGGGGATCGGTCGTGACCCCGTCGCCCCCGTTCCTTTCCTCTGGGCTCTATGTACTTAGCCCCTCGGCGTTTTTCCTCGCCTTTACCCTCGTTAGGACAGAGGGACCGGTCGTGGTCCTCCTGCCCGGGGCCATGGGTCGGTCGTGACCCGCAATGCCCCCGTTCCATTCGTTTTTTCGTCGTCCAGACGCTCTCCCCTAGTTCGGGCGGAGAATCGGTCGTGATTCTCCCACCCAGAGGCAAGGGTCGGTCGTGACCCTTAGTCCTCTCGACTTTCTGTCCACTTTTCGTCGTCCAGACGTTCTCCGTTGTTTTTTTGGTAGAGAATCGGTCGCGATTCTCCCACCCGGTCGGTCGTGACCCCTCGTTCTTCCGTTTTATTACTCTTCTCTGCGTTCTCTTGGGTGATGATGATTTGAAGATGAAGTTTTGTAGAAAGACTGAAGTTTTTCTTGTGGAAAGAATGTTCTTTTCTAGACTTCGCGCCCTCGGTCGCCTCGGCATTCAGAGCCTCCCAATGACTTTTCACGTTTGGCAAGGACAACATGTTCGAGCCGGAGGCCGAGGTACCCAGCGGTCCAAAGAAGAAATGGCAATGGATGTGGAGAGGAACTTAGTTCAACCGTTAAAGTTCCAAGTGGAAGCTTCAGCAGATGACGTCGCGGGGTTCGTGCTATTGGTCACAGTGAAACTCTGGATGGAGTTGGGGTGAAGGTAAGTTTGTGAAGACTGGAATTATTAATTGTTGATGAGGTGTCCGTTTTCCGTACAGGAACTGAAGTTTGACTTTGTGGCACACGTCCTTGTGGTTAACCCAGCACCAAGACGTTCAGTCTTCGACCACGTCGACACACTCAAAGACTTTAGAAGAAGATGTTGGAGAGAGAGTCCAATGTAGTTAATAAGGTATTTCCGTCAGCGTTCCGGGCCCAAGTGGCATGACAACAACCGGAACGGAGACCCGATAAGAAGACAATTTTCTTTTTGATGAGGTTTTCTTTGATGACAGGAGCCGGCGCCTCTCATCCCTCCCCCCCCCGTGAGCAACGGTAGGAAGACAATCCTTCTTGGGGCGAGAGGGAGGCTCCTTCGTTCTACTGATGAGATGATTTTCTAAGAAGAGAATTCCCACTCCGGGCATTCGGGCCCTCGTTCATCTTTCGGGCTCTCGGGCCCCGTTCTGCTTACTAAGTTTGTCTTCTTCCTCCCGAAGGACCATGTTCCTTGACGATTTTCGTGAGACTGTAATACCAACAAATAGTTCGTAATAAAGGTAAGTTTAAGATTTGGTCTGGTTTGATTCTGGGGTAAGGCCACAGTCTTCATCGGTGCCATGTCCATTTACATGAAGCCACTTGAACGCCTTTGACACGCGCCGGGACAACAGCTTCGAATCGTTCCGAGCCGCTCCTAGGTACGGTGGTTCGAAGTAGGTAAGTTGAAGATATTTGTGAGAAAGGAGAAGAAGAAGTTGTAGAAAGGGAAGATGGACATCAACTGGGATCTGCACCCAACGTCAACTTTTGAGATCCGGAACGGGCCCATCTCAGTCGGCTTCAAAAATACCGGATCTAGAGAAGAACTCATCCGATGTCGAACTCCAAGTCAGGGATGAAGGATCGCTTTCCGTTGTTCTTTGCAGACCTCTTGAGTCGTCTATCGAGGCATCCGAGGCCGACGTTCCAAGCACCACCTCCCTATATGTTTCAAAGACTATTTTGTTCCGTTCGTCGGGAAGAAGATATCAGGAAGTACGACATGGAAGCAGTCACTGTCGTTACTGCAGGTAAGATATTAAGATATAATTTAGTAAGTCTATTAATTTCGTCTTGTTTATATATCATTTCGGTGGGGCACGAGCGAGGGCCTTTCAGCTACCGTCCCTGCTCGCACCCCGGTCCTCCGGGAGACATCTACAATTCACCGTAGTCCTTTCACGACTCGCTGCATCGATCTTGGCACGCTAAAACCAGCATCCAGGTCAAGACTTTCCACTCTACTGTTCTCCGTATGCGGTAAGAGGCTGAAGACAAGGAAACTCAGAAGATGATGGTACAATAAATCCGGGCCCATCCGGTCCAACATCCTGAGTGATCCATCCAAGATCAAGATGGTCGAAGCCCGAAGAAGTCCAGACGAGCCGTGGAAAGTTCGGTTTTTTAGGTGCCGCTAAAGGACAGAGGTCGTTCTCCACTCGCCTCCAGATCCCTCAAGGCAGCACGGGAGAAGGGTTTCAGTCTTGGCCCGCGCCAGCCTTTCCTCCAGCGGCGAGTCGCCGGTCCACCGGTACCTTATTTACCCCGGCACGACCGTCAACTCAAAGATTACACAACACTGTTCATTCATTCTGAGTTCCTTTCCTCGATTCCACCTCCTTGTTTTACTCTCGCTTCGACGTTCCGTCACTATCCTTTTTGTTTTCTCGTTCCCTGGGCCGCCCGGTCCGCTATCTGTCCAATTTCCGCGACCGGACGGTCCTGCTCAACTTGCTCGGTCCCAACCAACGCAGCGGGGCTTCTGGGAAGAAGTGGAACAGCTACACACCTGTTTTTCCTCCGAGCGCCTCCTCCCGTTCCGTATCGCCCCGCAGGCTTGGTAAGTTCGTTCCAGTCATGGACCTTCCAGCTCGCTGATTACGCTCAACACCTCCTAACACATGCGGTTTCGTTCAATTCCGCAAGAAGAAGATTCCCATAAAGAAACTACTTAATTTGTTTTTAGTAAGAATACTTAAGATGAGAATATTCGAGCCCGCCAGTCTGTTCCCGATGTTTTAAAGCAAAGTTTCGGGCTCGTCCAGCGGTCTCCAGGAAAGTTTTTATCCGGGCTTCGGACTCCTGTGCGGCTCAGGTACCTCCGCCTCGGCCCGGTCCTCTCCCTGGGGGTTTGACACTATGGGTGAGGAGCCAACGCCCCGTAATCCCTCCCCACCCGACTCGCGACGCGCCATTTTCTGCTTCTGGTTCCGTCGCGCTATCTTCCGTACAGGACTCTAAGCAGCATCCACCGTTCTCTCCTTCTTCGAGGCTTTTCATCCTTCTTCCTGACGTCGGGTCGGTGGCAGCAGCCTCTCCTCCCTGGCCGGGAGCTCGAGAAGTGGGTCCACCAGTATGCTCTGCTTTTCTACCTCCCTCGTCGTCTTTAACAAGTCGTCTAACTGGTCTTCGTTTTTATACAACACTAAAGTCTGAGCCAATTGGAAGGTCCGGTTGTGTTCGTTAATTAGCCTATCGACTCCCGGGAACTCTCGGGTAAACGGCCCCAGCGCTGCCGTCGGGAACTGTGCCATTGCCTCGTCGAACGTCTCTGGCTCGCGGCCCGTTTCCAGTGCCATCAGAAACGCCATAGACGCTGAAGCCATCGCTCTCGTCTTAGCCGTCATCCCTCGCACCTGCCTCGGAGGCCACGCCAGTTGCACCTGGATTGCCTCCTCCGCGTCCCAGTCCCGTACCGCCCGTGCCGTTACCGGAAAGTGTCCCTGCAAGACCTGGTGAATGGCCTGCGTTCGTAACAACTTGAGTCGTGGCGTTTCTCCAGATGGTCCTGCCGTCGGTGTCTACATCCCTATGGACCCGAACACTGAATCCGCCCCCGACTCGTCCAGTTCTTGCCTGTCCGGCTCGTATCCTTTGGCCTCGGCCTGTCCCAACTCCATGTCTTCCGAGTCCTCTACTTCTGTATCCATGGATTGAGCAGCCGGTATTTTCAGTCTATGCATCATAACTCGTGGTTGTAGTGCTCGTCCATCCTTGTCCTCGTCCTTAAGTGGGGTGTTTGGTCCTGGCGGCGATCTCATCCGCTCCGGTGACGGCGGTCCCGGGGTTTCCTCCGATCCCTGCGACCCAAAGAACGAGCTTCCCAGACTGGCTCGGGTCAAATTGTCTACAGCCGCTCGTGTCTCCGGCGTATCCGGTGCCACCAAAATGTCCCTCATCCGCTTCAGTCCCGGGGGCGGTACCACTGGCTGCTTGCACACCATCTTCTCCAGGGGTGAATCCGCCCTCGTCGGGGTAGGGGTAGAGAACAACGGCTGCGTTGAAGCCATCGACGCCGTCTCCTCGGTCTTGACCGCGTGTCGAACATACTTCACTTTTTCAACCCGGCCCGATGGTTTGAGTCCTTGCCTTTCCGCCATCTCGTAGATGAACCTCCCCAGGTACAGCGCCTCTCTCTCTGCCAGCCGGCCTCCCTGCGCGTCCCGAATACTGTCCTCCAGCTCCCGGTCTGATCTCGCCTCTCGGTAACCCCTGAACGCTCCTTCCCGGTTCATCGTTCCTTTTAGGTATCCGGGGTACCTCGGGTGCCGCGACTCATAAACAACCGACTTCTTGTGGACTGTCATCATAGTAAACTGCGCGTCGCTACAAGGTGGTTCTAGTCCCGTGGTCCGTTTTACTCCAGTCGAGGTCTCGGGTTGCGATGGTCCCAGCTCTCCTGCACTACTGGACTCGGCGATGATCAAGGACCGATCGCTTCGAACTGACGTGCTCCGGCCCGACTCTGACTGGTCCGAGCTCGTTCCCTCCTCAAGTTCTCTCGGGACTTTCTTGACCTTTTTCCACTTTTTCTTCCGGGACGGCTCCTCCGCCGTAGATCCTTGTGCCGGGGGTCTCTTGAAGGCTGGAGGCTCCTCTTCCTCTCCCTTAACTTTCGGACGCTGATCGTCGGACGAGCTCATTAATTCCACCACCTCAGCCCCCGGTGGTATCCCTGAGCAACCTGGCTTCGGGGCGGGTGTGGATCTTCCTCCTCTTCCTCTGCCCGGGAGTCCTCTGCCGGGGAGTCCTCGTCCTCTCGGTTCTCGCGGTTCTCCCTGGGCGTTTAATTTCCTTACTTGGCTTTGTACTATTCCAGCCATTTGGTCGTCTGTCAGGGGTGGTTTCGGGTTGATCACAGCCCGGCTCGCGCTTCGTGGCGACTCGGTGACTTCCTTCCGCACCCCTTTCGCGGCCCTCCGAGGGGAACGGCGCGTGGGCGTCGACCGTTCCGTTACTCCGGCCAAGGGTCCCTTCCCTGCTGCCTTGGCTGCTTGGGCTCCCTCGCCGGCCTCGTCGGCCTCCGGTTCTTCCTCTGTTGCTTCCTGCTCCGGCTGCTCGGCGTCGGACCCTCTTGATGCCCTCGGGTAGTAAGGCACGCGAATCCTCCGTCGCGGCCTCTCCGGTGCCTCCTTGTCCACCGCTTTCTCGGGGGGAAGGAATCCCTCCGGATGACGCACAGCGTAGTCATGTTCCAAATCGGCTACCCGGGCCGCCGTTTCATCCCCAGGAGCGAAACTGGTGTACGGCGGTCGTCCTTTTGGATCCAAGGCGAACGCCGCAGCATACTCCAGCCTCAGAAGGGGGTCCTGTTTCGGCATCCTTCTCAGCAGGTTTCCTTCGTGTGATTCCCACATGTGCTTTTTCCAGTCCTGGTGCGTCGAATATGCTCGACTCGAACACACCGGGCACATGTAGTACTGCTTCCGTATTCCATCGTGCTGGCCTCGGATGTGCTTGGCTAGGTGTTTAAATTCCTTTCCGCGACAATGTCCTTCCCAGCACTGTCCGCTCATCGCGTCCGTTTTCCGGGCTTTCGGGCCTCGTTCCAAACTCGAAGCTTGCCCCGTCAGCCTTCTTCGTTTCTGCCTCGTGGTGATGCTGCTCGTCTCACTTCTCTGCTTTTTCTTCTCCTAGCTTGGTCTGCTCGTCTGCGATTTGATGAATCCTGATCGGCTGACCAGAATAACCTGCTCCGGCGAGCGCTCTGCCTTTTATAGCCGCCGCAGGCGGAAGTGGGCGTGGCCTGCACTAGCGACCCCTAGCGTCAGGCTCACCACCCACTTCAGCGGTGGCGCCCCCTACTATTTCCGGTCCCCGGGGCCCGCCGCTGGTCACCGCCCTGCCTGCCGTTTACCTCGCGGCCCCTCGCCGTCTGCGCGTTTTCTTCCTAGGACTTTTATTGCCCCACCGGACGTCCTCGGTCCTTTCATCTCTGTCGCCTCCTCTTGCCTTTTCACCTGGCCCTCGCAGTGCTTCCGCACACTTCGCGGAGAACACAGGGGCTCGACGTTATTATCCTCTCGCCGCCGCCCCGTTCTCTTTGTCATCTTCACTTCTTTTACGACCTACTTTAAAGCCCGTCCTCGTTTCAGGCCTCGCCTTTTACAACCGTCCGTTCGTTCCTCCGGCGTTCCCGAGAGTGCCGCATCTACTCTCCTCCGGTCTCCTGGACGCTGTAAAGCGGTATTACCAAGTCAGCATTACTTCAGAAGTCTTCACCAGCTTGCCGCCGGGTCTGTCTTTCGTTGTAATCCAACCATCTTTTCCAAGCTGTGGTTCCTCCGAACTGACCGGAAAGCGGCTCCGTGGGACTACTTTAGACATTCGGGCCGTCGTGGCTCCCGAACGCCGTTTTTCGTTCCAACCCCGCATTTCCCACCTATATTACACCCGCAAGAGAACCAATCTTCAGCTAGGTAGCAAATCTCTACAGCCTAACGACCTGCACTCCTACTGTAGTGGTCAACGACCGCCCCGACTCAATGGCCCCAGGTTGATCAGTCCTTTTTGGCCAAAGCCTTTCTGTGTAGCGCCGATTTGGTCGTTCCCTTGGTCCTCTTCCACCTGCGGAATCGAGACACGAGAACGACTTCATCACAAAAAGGGGTGCCCCGTTTCCGTACGTGCCCTAGCGCGCCCCACCCCAAGCATTTACTGTGCAGCCTCGTATCCTTGCTGGTCAGCTACCATCCAGGCTGGCGCAGCGTGTCCTCGGTAGGGTTCCAGGCGGTCCACATGGACCACCCCCCCCCGGTTTCCCTCGTTTCTTCCGTACTACCACCCGTCCTCGGTCAAGCACCTTGACGATCAGTGCAGGGCCTATCCATGGAAATCGCAATTTCGTTCCCTTGTCCCTATCCACCACCGTATCGTGCACCCAGACCAGTTCTCCGGCGTGGTATTCCCACCGAGTCACCTTTCCATCGTACTCGTGTTTCTGATGAATGGCGGCTCGTCTCAGCCCTGCCCGGGCCTCCCGATAGGCCACAACTAGCCCTCTCTCCAGGCTTTCCACGTAGTCGCCTACCCGTCGGGGTTCCTCCTCCGGTCCTAGAGGTCTCCCATATATCGCCTGTCGCGGCATCATGGTCTGTCGGCCCAGCATCATCATGTTCGGTGTCACTCCCGTGCTGGCTTGCGGCGTTGCTCTGTAGCTCATCATCACGAGCGGGACCATCTCATCCCATTCTCGGCCTGTTGCTCGGCAGCTAGCTTTCAGACAGCACCCTAAAGTGCGGAAACTTCGTTCTATGTATCCGTCACTCCGGGGGTGGTACGGTGTCGTTCTCGTTTTGTGTATTCCAAACAGTGCACAGACCTGAGCTACCACCTCGGATTCGAAATTCGTGCCCTGATCCGAGTGTAGTTCCCGAAACGCGCCGTACCGTGCTACTACTTCTTCAACCAGCTTGTCTGCTACTGTCACTGCCTTCTGATCCGGGATGGGGAAGCACTCCAGCCACTTGGTGAAATAGCACCCCACCATCAGGCAGTACTTGTTTCCTCGTTTCGTGACTGGGTACGGGCCCGAAACATCCATGGCCAGCCGTTCCATCGGCTCCCCTACTATGTATTGATGCAGCGGCTCCCGTCTTCCTCGTCCTCTTTTCAGCAACGCACAGTCACATTCTCGACATTCCTTCCCCACGTCCTCTCGGAGTCCCGGCCAGTAAAACCCTTGTTCCAACAGGGCCGTCGTTCTGGCGACTCCCAGGTGCGTTCCTGCTGCGCCTCCATGGTATTCCCTCACCAACTCGGCCCGTTCCTCTCCGGGAACGACCAGTTGGTTCCTCCAACCATGTCCTTCTAGTTCCCAGTACTTCCGATGCAGCACGCTATCCTTGAGGCTTAATCTTTCCCACTGCCTCCATAGGATCTTTGTTTCCCGGGATTCCGGAGATATGACCTCCCAACCTGGCCGGTTCGCATCCTCTTCCATCCGTGCGATAATCGGTCCTATATCTCGATCCCTCCTCTGCGCTGCTTTCATCTCCTGCGGGGACCATCCGGGCTCATGCCCCCGGGCCCGCGTCACTACTCTCACTTTCTCGGTACCCTCGTGTTCCTCTCCGCACTGTTTACACGGATACCGGGACAACGCGTCAGCGTTCCCATGCTTCCTACCCGGTCGGTGTTGGAACGACACATCGTGCGAGTCGATAATCTCAATCCACCGGGCAGCCTGCCCCATCGGTTCCTTACTTCTCTGTAGCCAACTAACCGCGCTATTATCCGTCCGGACTATTACGCGTTGACCATAGATGTAGCACCGAAAATGCTTCAAAGCTCGCACCACCGCCAACAGTTCTTTCCGCGTGGTGCAATACTTTCGCTCGTTCGACTCCAGGGTTTTGCTCGTGTAAGCTATTACCCGTTCCTCCCCTCTCTGCTCCTGCGATAGCACGGCTCCCGTCCCCACGTCACTGGCGTCCGTGTCAAGCCACCATTGTCCTTCTTCCTCCGGGAATCCCAATACCGGGGCCTCTGTCAACGCCCTCTTCATGGCATCAAACGCCTCTTGTCGTCTCACGCTCCACACGAAAGGCTCCTCTTTCGTCGCCAATTCATACAAGGGGGCAGCCAATTCCGTGAAGCCGTTTATATGTCTTCTATAATACGAACACAATCCCACGAAGGCTCGTACCTCATGGAGATCCCGAGGGACCGGCCACTCGGTTACTTGCCGACACTTTTTGGGGTCGGGTTCGATCCCGTTGAATGAGACGACGTGTCCCAGGAACGGAATCTTCTTCTGGAACAACCTGCATTTTCGTGCCTTCAACTTCAGCCCTGCAGCGTTCAATCGGTCCAGAACCCGTACCAATCTTTCCAGAGTCACTTCAAACGTTGGCCCGAAGACCAATATGTCATCCAGGTATACCAGACACTCCTCCCACACAATTCCTCTGAGGATTCTTTCCATCAGTCTCTCGAAGGTGGCCGGGGCGTTCACTAGCCCGAATGGCATCACTTTAAACTCATACAATCCTCCTTGAGTCACGAAGGCCGTCTTCTCTCGGTCCTCGGGTGCCATCTCTACCTGCCAATATCCGCTTGCGAGATCCAGACTGCAGAAGAATAGGCTCCCGCCCAAGGTGTTGAGGCTGTCCTCTATCCGTGGGAGCGGATAGGCGTCCACTTTTGTAGCCTGATTCAATTTTCGATAGTCGATGCAGAATCTCGTTCCACCGTCCTTCTTTTTCACCAGGACAGTCGGGCTGCTCCACGCACTTCCGCTCTCCTGGATGATTCCCAGATTTAACATATCCTCCACCAGTGCTCGTTCCTCTTCTCTCCTGGTGGCTGGATACCGTCTGACCCTTTGCTTGATCGGCATCTGATCCCCCGTACTAATTCGGTGTTGTACTAAATCTGTCCGTCCTAGCTCGTGTTTCGAGGTCGCAAACATTTGTTCCCGGGCCATGATGGCTTTTTCCAACTCTCCGCCTTCCTCCGTGGTTAGGCCTTTCTTAGCCTCCTCTATCATTTCGACGAGCGCTCCAGGGGGTTCTTTTACATCGCTTCCCGTACCTCGTACTTCTTGTACGAAGGTGGCTTCTCCGAGTACCCTGCCGGTTTCCAATTTCGCGCTCTCGGTCCCTCGGTTGGCCACCCAAACTTTATTTTCCTCTCCTAACGTCACCGTTCCTGGGATCACTTCCAGTCCCATGGGTAATCCAGTGCCGGTGATGACAGCCAGCTGTCCACTCTGTCCTACATCCACTCTCGCCACTACTGTTACTCGGGTCACCTGGAGCGGGGGTATTTCCGTCGTTCCCTCGATTCTCACGACCTGTCCTCCGACGGTAACTGCCCGAACCCCATCCGTTTTTCGTTCTACTCCTGGGATTCGTTCCCCCTCTCCCCCCCCCTCGGCGGGCAGGAAGACAGCACTCGCATGGGGCTTAACTGTTAGCCGGTATTTCACCGCGAAGTCGTTTCCAAGGATTCCTTCATCTCTACCGATGTCCGCCACCATGAATGTCCACTGCAACACGCGTGTTCCCAATCGTACTGACAAGTTCGTGCATCCGTAGCACCGCAGGGGACTACCATCCACCGAGCAGAGGCGTCCTTCGTATCCGTCCAGGTCTTCCCATTTTCGTCCCCACTCTCTCCAGAGACGGTCTGACAGCAAACTAATCATAGATCCGGTATCAACCAAAAAACGGACGACACTCTCTCCTACCGTTCCGGCCACATAAAGTCCACATTCTCCCATGCCTACTACTTCTCTCGCCGCGCCCGAAGGGGGCCCCGCGCTTACTGCGACGGCGACTGTCCGTTTCCCTGACGCTGAGAACACTCCCTCGCGAAGTGGCCCTTCTGGTGACATTGATGACATTCCAAATCTTCCTTTCGTTTCTTGAACGCCTCTCTCCGGGCCGTTGCCTGTCTCCTGGCTTCCCGTTCTTCTGCCAATTCCTTCATCATCTCCTCCAACTTACCATTTAAGGCCATGATTTGTGTATTGGCGTCCTCTTCGGGCTTCACTGCCCGCAGGAGGCGGCGTTAGTATCGCTCCTGTATTTCTACCACCTCCACCGCCTCCTCTAACGTCTTGCATCCCTTCTCTGCACACTTCAGCTGAAGGTCTTCCCCAACTGCAGCCTGGAACGCGTGTAATGCTGCTTTTTCCTGGCTGGCATAGTCGTTGGAGAAGTAGGCTCTTGACGCCAACCGTCGGGCGTTATCGGCCAACTCCTTCGCTGTTTGGTTCTTTACGCGTTTCAATCCCGCCAATTCTTGCAGAGCATTGCACGTATCCTTTTCTTGACCGAACCTCCGACGCAACGCATCTACCCTCGCCGGGTAACGGAGTCGTTCCCTGTCCGGGAGTCCGACAAAGTACATTCGTGCCGTTCCCGTCAGCGAAAGAAAGAGCATCGCCGCCTTCTCCTCAGTCGTCCAACGTCCCAAGTCTGCGTACTCCTCGAATTGGTTGATCCATCCCTCGAAGTCCGGTTTTCCATCATACTTTTCCGGTCGTAAACTAAACTTCTTCAAACTCGCTCCTACCTGGCTGGTCTGTTGTTGCTGAGCTCGCGCATTCTGCTCATCCGTCGGGGTGGACGTTCCCATAAAGTTAAACCGCCTATCCGTGATGGTCGTGTCCTCCCCTTTGGCCTCGGGTTTCGCACCTCCTTTCTCCTCCCCACCTTCCTTGAAGGCGATGTCAGAATCCATCTGATCGAAGACCGCAGCTGTCGCCATGAGCATCCAATATCGACAAAACACTCAGGATCCACAAGTCCGTATGTGCTTATTTCAGCACCACCGCTGCCACCAGTGTGACGTTCTCTGGTAAGTCGGGGTTGCCGATTCTTACAACAGAGGAACGTGGGGATTGTTTGGGTCTCGGGGCGGACGGGGAATCCGGGCCAAGAACCGAGATGTGTTTTTAGAGTCGTGCCTCGCGCACGAGGGGGGGGGGGGCTGAGCGAATCGGTCGGGAATCGGCGCTCGATGTCAAACGGAGGACTGCGGGGAAGGGAAATTATGGTAGGGGTACGGGTCGGCCGGGGCTCGTCTCGCTCTATCTCCCAGACCAGCATTCACCCCTACCGGGCGGTCCACCCCGTGGTTCCGGTCCGCGGGGCCGTCGGGCCGACGGTCGCCTATTGTTTGGTAGCGTGGGGCCGAGCCTGCCGCGCCCTCGTCCCCGCGGACTTCGTTCCTTCGTTCCGCCCTTCATGCCTTCGTGCCATGCTGCGCCTCTGCTTCCGGGACGGTTTCGGGCCTTCGTGCCTTACTTCGGTCCTTCGTTCCTCGTTCCTCGGGCCGTCGGGCCCCTACCCTAAGTTCCTCCTATTTATCTCGAACTTCGACTATTTTATCCTAACTTCTAGTTAATTGCTCGGATCGGCTCATCTTAGCGGTTGTTTCAGGAAAGAAGACACGTCGGGACACAAGGAGAACTGTTAAAGAACTCTGTTTATTCGGGCCTCACCGCCCCTTTATATACCCTAGAGGTCAGCCCTGATTGGCTGCTTTCAGTCACGCGATCTACAACTGACGTCACTTCCGGTTTACATTCTCGTTTCCGGTTTACATCTCACTTCCGGTTTACATCTTTCCGGGTCTCGTTCCTTTACATATTCGTTCCTTTACACTTTCGTTCCTTTTACATATTCGTGCCTCTTTTTCGGGCTTTTTACACTTTCGTTCATTCTTACATATTTCGTTCTTTTATACTTTCGTTCCTTTTCCAACATATATACCTTTTATAATATTTACCTTATTTTCTCTTATTTTGATCTCTACATTTTTGGATGAATAGCCGTTCATCACAATATCATGTCACATGCATATTCATTTTAAAGATTTGATTAGTTTGCTATAATCATTAGGCCTAAGACCCTTACCTATGCATATAGTTTGATAGAGATTACATGCATTAAACATGTGATGGTACGCCACTAGACGACAAGCTCATATATATTTCATTGGGAATGAGAAGCAAAATATAAATTCTTTAGTGAAATGGAATAGTCATAATATGATATTAATTGGAATGACAGTCAACTAATGTAGACATATAAGTATGCCCTTGGGCAAGTGACAGTCTCCAATTAGGAATCTATTCTAACGGTCGTCTATTAGACTTTAGAATAGCAATATCGACTTAAAGAGAAGTCTTGCGAATCATCACACTGATTTGCTTGTTTAAAAACATACATTGATATTATGTTTCTTTTCTACGACAATAAGTATCTTGTCTGGAAATCAATGTCTGTGTAAGATACACTGGAGATCTTTATGTCATATTTGATATAGATAGTTGCCTGATGTTCAGTATCCAACCCTCTCTCGTCTCGCAATTAATTGCGCGCTTTATATAAATACAGCTGCTAGCTTCATGTTTTTGTAGCCTTATGTTTTTGCATTCTCCGCAGTAAATGGCATTTTTTAAACCAAAGCACACACTGCTCTTCGCAAAGAAAATGAAACTGTCAATAACTGTCACTTTGGCCACTTCAATAAAATTGTCTTATTTTATTCACTTCTTTAACCTCTGAGAAAAAGGCTATGACTATTCGTTAAATCAAATACACAGGAGTGTAGAGTCAATTTTATCTGCAGCGGAAGGGTTGTATTTCTAAGCCCCCAATGATTCAACAAATATTTTTGTACGATGAAGTTTGCTAACTTCATATTGTCGATATGTTTCAAAACCTTGATCTTTTGGATCTCCAATGGTCCTTCAGGGCCAAATTCTTCTTTTTCTGTTATTTCTGAACCAATCTTACAATTATATGTTCTTCCTTGGTCTCTGGTGATACATGTTACCTAGTGTTTGACATCAGTCCGGACAAGTATATCAGCCTGATATCAATGGCCTGATTGCACTTTTGAAGGTCATCTTATGGGCCATTCTCCGGAAACTTCCTCAAATTTCCAATGAAAGTAGCTAAAAAATCTAACTTCATAAAATCAAGTTTTTTGGTTATGATACTAAAGACATAGAGCTCTGTAACCAGTATCCAAAAGGGGGCACGTTTATAATAATTAGTCTTAGTTATATTTGGATTTGGAAAAAATGCCTTATATTTCCTATGTAACGTACAGAACCAAGGTTGAAACATACAGAACCAAGCTTTTTTTGTCATTTAAGACTATTAAAACATATCTCATAAAGTTGTGCTACCTGGAACGTTACAAAATAGTTTTTCATGTCTGGAAAAAATGTAATAATCATTCCTGACAGTAATATCTTGTTAGCTATGTAGAATATTACAAAATCTTGGTCCTGTACGTTACATGCCTAGGAACATACATAACCAAGCTATTTCTACTGTAAGCATGGCTTGCTTCTTGCACTGTTTGGCTAAAAATGCTTCTGATGGGAAGTAACTGTATCCATCTGATGTAAAGGTATACAAAGACAATAATTATCAAGATTATTTTTCTGCAAAACCAACAAATCAAGAGAAATCTTGGTTCTGTATGTTACAAAGCTTGGTTCTGTACGTTACACAATCTTTTTATGATTTGCAGTTCTTTTCTTTATAAGAGGCAAACCAAATGGGATATTGAATGGAATTTTTTATCAGGAGTATCCTACATCATGAGCTTCTCTTATGGGGAATTTTAAAGAGAAAATGATAGGTTAAGATTAAATGAGGTTTGATTAAAGCTTGGTTCTGTACGTTACATAATTGCTTTAGATAAAAATTTGTTTAATTCAAAAAGAAAATCTTGTTGAGTAAATAGTGTTTTTATGTATTCAAACTATCAAATATATCCAAATCCTACAAGGAGCACCATTTCAGCATGTTTGAAATATATTAAGATTATCAGAATAGCTTTTATGTAGAAAATAGATAAAACCAGATAATAATTTACCATTGCAATTTCTAGTACTTTTCTACAATTTTATTGTATTTCTAACATTTTCCCACACTTTATATTGGCAAAACCATACATTTTCTGAATTGTCAATGTCTGTACTATATGCAGGTATTGTACAGAGTGACTAAGAATGGAAATTATGTATTACCGATGCCTCTGACTGTAATTTACACAGTTTTTATCAATTGAGGAGATTTCCGGAGAGTGGCCCACATTCTCAATCAATTGTGCTCCCACGTATCTAATCTTTAAACGTATAGAATTTATTAGGGAATTTATCCAGGATTTCCCAAAGTTTTCCAGAATATTGCCTGTAAATGAAACTGATTAACCTCTCCACAGGTTTACAGCAAAATAATATATAAATATCGTTTTCAGTGCTTAAAGGGAGCCAAAACCAATAAATTCAATGAAATTTTCCAAACTCAAATAATCATGGAAATCCATTCCTTGATCCGATTCCTGGCCTATGTTAAAATCTAAACCATGAAATATGGTAAAAAATAATTAAAAACATGTTTTTCTTGCTCAAATCAATTAAAGTAGATCTGCAAAAATAGGGTTTGTTTACAAACAAATGCAAATATTACCATCTCTTGTGGCATTCTACTTCAGTTTGAGCTAGTTTTCACAGCTAATACTTTACCACTGACCTTAACTGGACTCATCTAACATATTTCTATACTTATCTCAGTTTGAAAATTTTGTCAATTATGTTGGTTTTGGCTCCCTTTAAGGTTAGAGTAGGGTGATCAGTGCCTATTTTACAACAGTTGTGCGTGTTTTGTTACAACTCTGTCATTTCTTTCCCAATTTTGGCATATTATATATCATATTAAAGCTGAGTGTCTAAGCTTTCTTATGGTATTACCCATTATTAAGTTATCCTTGATTTTAAACCTGATATAAATGGAAGAATATAAAAAAGTGTATTTTTAACTTTTATTTTTTGAGCATTGATTTCTAATTTAATAATAACTCAATGGTCATGAAAACTCTCAAGTATATTAAAACATTCATCTAAAGGGAAGCGTGTCTCAAAATTTTGATTAAGAGCTTTGGTAATTTTTTATGGTGCAAAATGTAAAAAATGCTGACGAAAATTAAATATTTATTTTCTACATTGAATAAAAATTTAACCAGGGCCTAAATTAAAAATTTGAGACACGCTTCCCTCAAGAGGAATGTTTTTAACGTATTTGAAAAGTGTCACTGCTATTAATTCATTAGTAAGTGAGAAATTGCTGTTCAAAAAATAAAAGTAGAACAATTTGAATTTCAACTTTATAGGCTTATTTATTTTCGATTTATCAATTTATTTTTTATTACTTACTTAGTAATATAGATGTGAAAAGCAGCTATTTTTTGGTATATGATATGTTAAGATATCTTATATATTGATAGAGTTATACGCATTTAAGCGCGACCAACACTATAGAGGCGTCCATCCCCCTACTCTAACCTTAAGACCGAATTAATTAGCTTTTATTGAATTAATTTTATTTTGTCTTTGGTAAATCCGTTTCTTCTATGATGCATCTCCAACTTATCAAAACTTACAAAAACGTCAGGTAAACATCAGAAAACGTCAGATATTCTAGCGACTCCGGCCTGATTACGAAACTACCCTAGGGAGGCTATGGCAGGATTGAAGTCTATAAGGTTAACTATTTTCTCCAAACTCTTGGCTCCACCGGAGTCTATCGATTGCATTCTTATCAAATGAGGCCTTAAAGACACTGGAGTAGATCCAGTTTGCAGCATATCGAATTGGATGTGATGGAGAGTAGCTTATATTCCACTATGCGACGTTCTTCTAGTGACTTGCTATCAACCAGAAAATATCTATACTCTATCATATATAATATATGCTGCTACTGCAATGAGCCCATCCCAGTCCACAACAACATTAAAGTTTACCATGAAATATTTTTAAATTGCTTCCATGCTTATCCAATGAAAAGAGTTACATGAAACGAAATTAGCCGAAAGCAATTCACTTGAGGAATTGCTCCTAAGATTTTGTAAAATGTAGTTTCATATATTGGCCTTTTTCCCATAGGAGCCAATGCTAAAGCCTGTCAGCCCAACCTATAATGTCCAACCTTATTTTGCTCTGAAATACAGCATTTTGATTGGCTGGCAAACTTACAAATCTGTCAACTGATGAAATGTATGAAATCAAAAGCAAAATGAGTGTAAGGAATGATATTGTAGTAAATTTGTGCCTGCAGGAAATGTAAATAATTTCACCTGGTATCAAAACATGAAATCGGTATCATACACATTCTGTATGTCATTAGATTGATAATGTTTTTCATTCCTTTTTGGATGTTTTATAGGATGTAAGTTTACATGCAACATTTTCAAAGGAAAATCAAACAAATATAAAATTTACAACTTAAAAAAATCGGCCTGTTGAGTACAGGCTACACCTATCTAGTCCACAATCAGTCCACATGCCCAAGGGTGTAACCCCCTATCCGACCGTAGTCACCGGAAAAAAACTACAATTTTCCATAATATTTCCATAACTATCCAATGAATTTCTCTGATGATTCTCTGACATACAAAAACAGCAAATGTATCATTTAAAAGCTGATTTAATTCCATATTTAATGGTTAAATTGGATTTAGATAATTCCATTTGATACGAGTGGGTTAGCCATTGAAATTCCTCAATTACAAGAAATGTTTGGAGGTCCTGATGGAAATCCATGGAAGTCCTGGGGAAAAAGAACAATCCATAATCGGAATCTGTATGTGCTAAAGGGTTAAGGGAATACAAGGGGAGGTGTGAGGGTAGTTGTCGGGCGGATGTGGGACCTTGTACTAGTCCATGGATTGGTGATCCCTCATATACAAGTGCCTGGAAATCTGTATACGTACACACAGACTGCGAGTGGAGAGTGTAGACTCTACCTCGGTCCACAGGAGATCGTGTGTGGAATACAAAACTACGCCAGGAAACAATACCGGACTCAAAGATGGGGACAAGCTTGTACGGTGGAAGTTTATCCACAGGGTTATGTTGCTTAGGTGTTATGAATGGGGATCTTTCCAAATTTAGTGTGTCTGGCATAGGGTTCTTTATTCATGAGTTTTTCTTTTTTAGGCTGATAAGCGTTTGGTGAGAACGACACCAGACATTACGTGGAGCTTTTATCATGTATCCGGTTTAATCCTTTGGCAGGAATGGATTGGGATTAGCGAGGGGGGTCAAGGAGATCATGACCCCCTTCCGTTTTGGTGGACACATCAGCTACGCAAAGTGGAGGAAAGGACATGCATGTACATGACGAACACTCACCCACTTAATCTTGTATTCCACATGCCCATTTTAATCTGCACTTTTTAGTAATTTTGTTCAATTTCTCCAGCAATATTACACTGCGCATTATGTATGAAATTTGGAAGGGAATATACAGTCTTCCTAATGACACAACATGTGTATGCTTATCCCTTATTTTCACTGCCGATTTTTGAAATCAGCGGTACACTTCCGATATCCGATAACAGGGAGCCACCTATACCAGCATTATATTCATGTAAAACATGTCTAACCTAATCTCATTAAATCATCATTGGCAATTTACATCATTCAGAATTGAGGAATTTACATTTTTTCTGATAGCCATGTGGTTGTGGTGAGCACATGGTAATCACGAAAATGTGGTCATGTTACCACATCTGCACAAGGTCTATAAACCCCTTATATATTCTCACTATAGTAATCAATATATTAGATACATAGCTCACCATATGGCTGTATTCATGGGATATAGCCTATTATGTTTTGTTTACTATACATAAACTATATTATATAACAATCCCTCGTATATCTTTTAACTCAATGTTTCAGACCCCATCGAAAACCCAATATGACTCTCAATTAAGACCCCAAGAGTAGCACATTTCACAAGTAATTAATCATAGCACTCACTGACGAGATACGCTATCAGTTTACATGCTATTTCTGCCAAATAAAACATAATCTATAACCATGACCTAAAAACAGTCACTTCCATTACCACTATCTCCAGCCGTGCAGGGACTCAACCCATTCAATACCTCTCTTCGATTTACATTCCCATTTTCTCATTTTTTCACTATTTACACAATACCCAGTGACACTTGTCGCCGTTGGTGGGTTGCCAGTGTTCCGCAGTAGAGATTTCGTGTCACAAATCTGATTTAGTTTGGTGGACATAATGGAAAGAGGGATTGTTTTTTGTGGCTGTTTCAACATTACAGACATGTGGGCTTAAACAATTGAAGTAATGGCAAAGAGGGAGGGCACTTATATCTTTAAATTAGGGTCTAGAATCCAAGGGGATCTGAACTGATTCAAAACCCAATAGTTTTAATAACAAAAGTCGAAACATTTACACTTGCTGTCACTTCTGTTTATTTTGGATTCCCTTCAGGTTACAGGATACAACCTCCTATGTTTAGGAAAATAAGCTTTGAGTGGTTTTGAACCGGAGCCCTCCTTTTTTTCTCATGTTCTGACCAATCTAGGTCGGCTGTAAGCATTGCATGTTTTGATAGAATCTTGCAGCCCAATAAGCTGATCTTTGAAATAGAACATTATCACCAATTTCTAGACTAATGTTGATGTTAAATTTGGTTTGTAGAAGAAACCTCACTATGCCACTTCGCCTAGTTCGGTACCAGAATATTCTCTACACTACGCAAGCCTCATTAACCTGAAAAATAGCAGCGATAACCGCCGGAATATCTTTGAGCTACAGGGTATAGTAATCTTATCCAACTGATGGTGAGCTTCCTATCTATATATCAGCTCTAGGACGCTCTTATAAACAACTTTTCCAGTGCACAGGGCATCCTCACTGACAAAACAATAAGAAAATCATCAAATAAGATTGTCATAGAAAGTGCCCCCCTTCTCCGTCCCTCTACAAACCCTGGACTCGGCAGGCATAGCAGCAAGGCTGGCAGTCTTGGTCAGAGGTAGATAACACAGAATTGATTGTCTTCTCCCTAAAAAATACCCTACTTAACTAGTCTGGGTCGGACTAGGTGCAAATCACATGGGGACACTAATCAATAGTGAGAATCGCTGCGGCGCAGACTGTGCCTTAATGAAAGTATTACGTTACTCTGTCAATTATTTCCTAATACGGACACACCATTAAGGATAGTGATTATGGCCTATAGCCTTAAGCGATGGATAATCCTCCATGTGGGTAATGGTGGGTATGGTGGTGCAGGATGAGCACTAAATGCATTATTGGAGGATGTATCTTCCAGGGTTCCATAATGGTGTTAGTGTAATTGGGACTTGTTCCCCATTCACTTAGTGTGCAATGCGGCCTAATATGTGAGTGACACAGTTCTTCCCTTACCAGAATCAATATCAATTTGAAATCTGAATAATTAAGATATGTAATGTTTTTTTCCAGCTTTAAGTGCGTTAATGGATGGTATCAATTTTATACAATCATATCATCAGTTAGAAGCCTTTTTATACTTCATGTGAGATGGAAAATTGTAACACATTGCTGTAATACTGTAATACATTCTATATGATATTATATTATATAGAATAAATCTCCAATATGAGGAATTTTATTATATATAGCACACGATTTTATGCGCGTGGATATTGAGACACCATGCTTGAAAAAAGGATTTTTTATAGTGCCTATAAAATCGAAACACACGGACAAATCAAATGAGCTTACTAAAATGATATCGTTATTTTTTTTATACTTCATTCTTTATCTTAAATTACATCAGCTTATATATCCTGAAGGTGATATCTGATATCTGAGATCTAATTCTAATATTAGATCAGAGCCAATCTTGTTGGAGACCAAACTGAAGTAATTTTAAAGTCAAAAAGGAAATAAATCAACATAATTATATTTCCTAGCTTAGGAATACCAGCCAGATTCCAACATTACTGCATACACGGTATCATAATGTTATGCAATGGCAAGGTGGAGTAGCGTGGTAAACAATAAGGTAAACAAACAAGATGTCTAGATCGCCATTGGTGAGATGACATTGACAATGACATCTCAATTGCTAGTTATCTTGCTTTGCATTGATGGTTCTAAAGTTTGAATCCATTATATAGAAATTAAGAAGACACATTTATGTCGAATATGGTCAGATATATTCATCTTTGCTTCGGTTTCGGACCTCACAATCTCACCAGCAGTGAATATATCTGACCTTATACTCCACAATAGTGTGCTCTTAAAGGGAGCCAAAAGCAATGTGGGGTCAGAATTTTGCAAATTCAGTTAACTATTGAAATATGGTCTATGGCCGTAACCTAGACCTGTGGTAAAATATAGACTGTGAATAATTACTTAAACTGTACTGAAATACATTAAAACCTGTCACTGGCCAATTTTGGTGACCCAGCAAAAACTGGTTTGTTTACAAAAACATTATTGTTTTCAGGCATATATGACATGAGTATTGTGGAATTCAAGGAGAGTTATATCTATGTATCATGATTTATATTGTATCAATGGCTAAAGATAGACTATTAGAATGTATTTTAATGGTTATTTGAATTTGCAAAATTTTGTCATAATTTTGACACATCATTGCTTTTGGCTCCCTTTAATATAATACTTGTCTTGAGCTTGGTTCCTCGCGCATAACGTTCACCACTATCTGTATTCTGTCTCCACCAGCATCTAAATTTCATAACGATTCCTCTACACATAATTTCTTATATTATTTCAAACATTGAAATGCACATTATATCCCTTCTTACCACTAGCTGTATTATTATAACAATACTGTATCCACCAGTATCTAAATTTCATAACAATTCCTTCACACATAACTTCTTATTATTATGTCAAATATTAAAATGTACATTCTCTCCATTCTTTTCTATTCACTCTCTAAGCTACACGTTCCCCAAGACCTAACTCTATGCTTGCATATTCTCCACCCTCCCATGTCCTCTCCCTTTAGACCAATACCAATCACACAACATTCCTTGTCCTCATACTAAAACCGGGATAGCTCCCTCGGGCCCTATTCTAAGGCTCTCCGAACGAGAGGCTGTCCGTGGACTCTGAGCAAACTACCGTCATATTCCCGCTTTTTTATTCAATGTATTGACAAAATGTATTAAAAATGCGGTGCTCCATTTTCCAGGTCCCTTTCCAGTCTGAATAGGAAGGAATATATCTTCTGAAATAGCCCTCAGCGTCGGATGTGGAAACTTCATTCCAACCACTGGAGAGGTTTAGATCTCTAAAGGTCATAATCCACGTTGCGATTTTGGGCCGATTTTGAACTGATTTTGAAAATCGGTTTGTTAAATAATAATTTTTCTTATTCCACATACATTTTTCCAACGAGTTTAGAATAATACATATCAGAAAAATTGTATTTTCATTAGGAAAATTGATTCCTAATGTATGAAAAATGCATGAGAAGAAAATCGGTCGGCCCAAAATCGCAACGTGGATCATGGCCTTAAGGGGCATAGAAATGGTTTGAGGGCAGGGCATGGAGGCGACTGGAATGATCGATGAAATATAAACAGAGTTCATGAATCAATATCTACTTTATTAGGGGACTCCAGTTACAGACAATTTGCGGTTGTCTCTGTTTTTGTCTACCTTGTAGGGCATCCAATCTTTGTAGAACTGACGGCAGATCGCTCACAGAAAACAGATCGCTGGAGGAAACTATAAAACTGGGTAAATATTCCACGGAAGAACCCGTGTATAATGTTACTTTTCCTATACTACTTGGGGCCGTTAACATGCATTATAATGTCAGGGTGCTTTAACACTAAACTGGGCAATTTATGTTACATAACTATTATAAAAAAGATTATCATTATATCAATTTAACCGGGAAATAAAAGTATTGTTTGCATAATGAGGGTCATTTGCATACATATTTATATATATGTGCATCGGAATATATTTTATCATATCAGTTAGAAGGCACTTTGTTGCAGATGCAAACGAGTCTTAAAATAAATCTCATACCTACTGAACCGAATCAACACATAAATTGAATTTCTACTCATGGCTGACTTCTGCGGTGATTAAAGGTACATATATGGGTGGTTTCAGCCTGATTTCTATATTGACCGGCAAAGGCTCCTAGACTTTTTTTTTATATCAAAGCTTATATATAGATGTAAATAACAACT
The DNA here is from genome assembly GCA_936440205.1 of Lepidonotus clava. Taxonomy (NCBI): domain Eukaryota; kingdom Metazoa; phylum Annelida; class Polychaeta; order Phyllodocida; family Polynoidae; genus Lepidonotus; species Lepidonotus clava. The sequence continues at coordinate 18,526,402 of OW387138.1, forward strand.
GACATTTCTTTTATCATTTGTAAAAAATGGTAGAGCATTAAAAAAAATCATCCTTAACAATTGGTTTCTATGGGAAAAAAAGAGTTTAAGTAAAATTACAAAAGAAAAACTACCAGAGCTTTCTCCACCAAACTCAGTATAATTATATTGATTGTGGGATTAGTTGTAGTGAATAAGTCTCAAAATGTGAGCATTTGAGCACTATAATGACCATTTTAGGTAATATTATTCTACTCAAAGAAAACGACTGTAGATTGTACATTCTTGAGTGTCCATATATGCCTATAAAATAGCATTTGGATAGTTTTAAAAAAGAATATTTATTTAGTTCTTAATACACCTCCCAGGTGGCAGCCTGAGTGGTAGTGAGTACCGTTATGATCAAACTTGTATGTTTGAGTCTCTGGTACCGACACACTCTCACTCAGAACCATAGCGCTGAATGGCACATGGCCAAAGTGCGTATGGGACTCAAAGGAACATTTACAGAGCATACTGTTCTGCATTTCACAATCACGTTGGGATAACAGGGTATTCAATAAGCCAATCAGAATTTTACAAATAGAATTGAGTTTGGGTGTTATATGATATGTTTCTTTCAATTTCATGAACAATTAACAAGTAGATACCTGTGGGACTTGCATTCCTAGATTTTTGAAGTTATTGATTGAAAAGAATATGAGATATAGGCCTAGACCTAGAGTATGTATACACAGTGCAACACTTTACAGACCTAAAAGCAGGTCTGTTATAGACCTCAAAATGACATTGTATCTACATAATTTCGCCAGTTTCTTGAGGTTATACTATCAGGTTAGTTGGTTAGATGGCAGACAATTCAGCTTCTTGTCTGGGGTCTGAGAGGTTGGTACTATAGACCTTTTTCATTAAAGGGTGGCGGCCCCTGGTGAATTAAGTTGAAACAGGGGTTTAGGTCCTTTCCTATAGTTAACCTATATGAAGTGAATCATATAGGTTAACTATAGGAATAGATGTAAAACAGTGTTTCAACTTAATTCACCAGGGGCCGCCACCCTTTAATGAAAAAGGTCTATAGGAAAAAGAGGATTGATGGTGCTCCATGTTTATATATTAGGGAGCAATATAACCACCAATAAAATGACATTATTCTCATTAAGCTGACCTGTTGAGTGGGATCAGTTACATCACTTAAGCCCCGGCTCCACTGACCAACTGAACTCAACTCGACTGTCGTAGCTGCAGTGGGCGCCAGGCCCTACGACTGTCTGGTCTTAGAACATTATATTTATATAGGCTTATCTAAGGCACACCCCCCTAAGACCCGACGATCCAGTCGTACATCCTAAACAGCTCAACATGTGAGACCCGACCATCCTGTCGTAGGTGCAGCTACGACTACCCCGGCTCCACTATAGGACTGAGCCCAACTCAACTCAACTCAACTCGATCGTCGGGCAGTGGAGCCGGGGCTTTACTCGAGGTTAGCGCCATGACAGTCCCTGATATAGTAATGCTGATATATGCAGATTGTTAGAAAATCTATTTTCAAACCTATCAAAGCCCTTGCTTCAGAAAAAAGACAAAAACGAAAAGAGGGTTCTAAGGCTGGGATTCCAATTTAAATACAATATTGAATTTAAGGATAGACAGCAGGTGATAAGGGGTGTTTTGCCATGGTCACAGTATAACTCTTATATCTCTGGTAATCCAAATCTCTCCTATAAACGTTATATATCTTTAAAAAGATAATTAAATACCCTATTTGCTGATATAAATCACATAAATATATGAGGCTTGATACAGTGAATTCAAAAATGTGATTTTTGACTACTATTTTTTGAACAAGGATATCTTCCTTAATATTTTATCTAGAAACTTTCTAAAAAATGACAAAAGGTTTCCCGTTTTTTGCAATAAAATGAAAACTAGGACCTAAATCAAAAATCTGAGACAGGCTTCCCTGCAGAAAAACCTTATTAGGAGGCATACAAAGTTTGAAGTTTGTAACTTTTATATCAAAGAAGAAATTCATGTTCAAAAAATAAAAGTCAATAAATTGGTTTTTAATTTATCATGTCGGAGATATTAAAATCACTTTTAATTCATTTATATCATTAGAAAGATAAAATTATTACCTTTCATTTGATATATAAAACAATGCTGTATCTCATCAATTAAGAAAATGAGAGGAGATAATGCAAAAGACGCCCTGCCAACTGTTGTCTATCCTTAAGATCATTTAATTCTACTATATGTAGCCATTCATATGACGTTTGCATATATACACAAGCAACTTTGTTTGCATAGATTTTAGATAAATTCAGTGGAATAGTATAGTTATATTATTTTACATTAGATGAAATGCAACAAGGACCAATTAATCAAACAACAGCTCTAAAAAGGAATGATTTCAATAGCTAAGCTAAAGTTACTCTATGGGGAGGAGAACTTCAGGTGGTTCTAACAATTATGTTACTGAAAAGTTGAGGAACCTTTATTTTTTGTTTTGTTTTTTTCCAAGAGCGTAATAACATACAGTATCCATGATAGTGCTGGTGCAACATGATTTATACACATGTACAGCAATACAAACCGTGCATGAACAAAATATCATTATTTCTGTACACCTCAGCATATATTTAACAATGCACAAACCAGGCTGTCGGTGCAAACACTCTGTTCCTTTACAAATTTGGATGCATCAACTGAATGCGCTGTAAAATTAATGTCTTCCCTTTGTTTGGGAGACAAAAGCATTCATTGCAACATGCATGTCAGCATATAAGCTATAACTAAAATGTGACGAATTTGTGCACAGTCAATTATGTGTCTTCCTCTTTGTGAAGTTTAGGGATAAACAACAGGTGATAATAGTGTTGTTTTTAATGTCATTGCAGTCATGATGCCATTACTTTGCTATCCAAAATGTTTGATAGATACATTGTATATCATAAGGACTTGATTCAAAACCATTTTTTGTTAATATGGATCATGTGAGTATGTTGGTCAGACAACTGAATATCGATACTAGGGGATTAAAAGTGCAAATGCTTTTTTAGGAATTCGTTATCTAGAATATTTCATCGATATTCTTTTATCATGTATAAAAATTGCTTTATTGTCTTATATCATTTTCGTCATTAAATTCAAGAAATTCTTAAAAAAATGATACTAAAACGATAATCGTTATCACATCAAGATTCTAGTTTCATTTAATAGGAAATGTTAAATCTATGAAAATTGAGGTCTAAATTTACACTCATAAGAGTTATCCAAAATCTGCCTCCCAGCATCTGGAAGTATGCTGGAGATGCCTACAGGCACCTGGCATATGATATTATGCTGGCGATGCCGCAAAGTATCTGCTTTGTGAAAAGGGTTACGAATTTTAGAAGTTGAAATAGATTTTTCATTTTAATTTTTGAACATTTTCAATATATTTTTGAGATATGTTTTGGTAAAAATGATCCGCAAAGATGCCGTTTATAGTATTTGGCAATCATACACAACACATATATGATTCAGAGACAATATAGCCTACCACATACAATAATGACTAAGTCAAACAATGGCGGGCTGACCAGACGCGGTAATCACGGCTCTGTACGAAAAATACTTGAACTGAAAGATCTATGAAGGGTGAAACAACTGGATTGTTATGAGTGCATTATGAACATTTGGTGACCATTTACGTGGTAAATATGGACTTGTCAGAGTGTGTTTGTGCACGGATTGTCGGAAAAACCTTGTGATTGTCCCGGGACAATAACAACAACAAATATGGCCGAAGATGACAGTTGGAAACGTAAGAAACCCGAGTACACCCCCGAGAAGTCACCAGACGCAAAGAAGAATAGATCGGAGGGCTTGGATAACTATAGTGATGTTGAAGAGCCGATTGACTTCTCGGATGATGAACATAATATCAGCCTGGACTCGAATTGTCCATTGATTGTCTACAAAACACAAAGATACGGAAAATCAAGTGCGGGTAAGCAGACCGTGACGATGTATACAGAGGGTATAGACAAGCCTGTGAGTAACCAGAGCGTGACTGACGATACCTCATCACAACATGATCAACCTGACCCCGTTGTTGAAGAAACCGGGATCATGGAACTGTTACAGGCTATTAAAAAGTCCATGGTGACAAAGGAGGATCTGGCAGGACAATTAGGGGCAATACGGACGTCTATGGTGAGCAGAGAAGAGGTATGTGCATTAGCAAATGATGTAAACACTGTACGAAGCCGGGTTGAGGCGTTGGAAGAGGATAAGAATGACTCCACATCAAAGTACAGACAGTTAGAAGAAGAAAACCGTAAGTTGAAAGAAAGGTGCGAGAAATTCGAACGGAAAATCGAGGCAGGTCAGAAGACATTTGAAAAAGACCTATGTGAATCATTTAGAAAAATGAAAATTGAGTTGAAGGAAGGTATGGAAGAGCGCGGCATCGTACACCCTGTGGGCATCACAAAGGAAACATCGGGACTGGCAGCAGATAGATATAGGGAGCGTTCCCTAATCATCGACGGGATACAGACCCCCCATAGGATGTCAGATGTAGAGCTCATTGTGGATATGGGAGCGGTGATAGGAGTGAAGATGCGGAAAATTGATATAGCAGTTGTCGAAAGAATGGGGCGAGGTGAGAGTAAACCACTATCGGTAACATTCGTAAACCAACATATGATGCAAACCTTCTTCAGAAACCGGAGCAAACTGAAAAACAGCAAGTATTCAAAGGTTTGGATTAATGCTTATGAAAGCCGTGAAATGAGGGAACAGAAACGACAGCTGAGAAATATTGGTCGCATTGCAAAACATCAGGGTGCACGCGTAGTCTTGAAGGATTATAGTATTCGTATAAATGGTATTGAGTACCCGGTGTGTGATATTAAGTACATTCCAGACCGCTTCAAACATGATTCTACAGAAGGAGAGGCACAGATTGAGAATGATCAAGGAACGTCTGAACCCGGACAAGGAACTGAGAATGATCAAGGAACGTCTGAACCCGGAACAAAGGAACAAGGAACGTCTGAGGATGAAAAGGGCGGAGAGGGAAAAGAAGCTACGAATGCAGGTCCAGTACGTGTAGAAAAGACCAATGATGAGACTATGGATGACTACACAAAAGAACTTACCCCAGAGGAGGTACGGGAAGCAGAGGTGAAAGCAAAGAAAATATACCACTACGATCCCAAGTTAAACCGAGCACTTGTAGAGAAATTTACAAAGCTCAGTGCCAATGGTATTACCTTTTGCAGTCGCTACTCGTATCTTAGCAACTTCTATAGTGTTAATGTGAAGTACAACGGTATCATTTATGTCAGTAGTGAACAGGCCTACCAGCATACTAAGGCGAAGTATTGCAAGGATATGGTGGCGGCTGCGAAAATAATGAAAACGACGAGTGCAAAGGAAATTAAAGCAATAGGGGGCAAGATAGCGTACAATCCTATGTGGGAAGCGGTAAAGCTACAAAAAATGAGGGAAATTGTGAGAGCGAAATTCACTCAAAACTTAGTACTGCGAAAACAGTTGATCGAGACACACCCACATCCCCTTATAGAGTGCACTGGCAACTTGTATTGGGCGTGTGGACTCGTCATCGGAGACGAAAAGTTGAAAACAAAGCAGGCACTACCCGGTAAGAACGTTATGGGACACACATTGGAAGACCTGAGAGAGGATTTCATTCGTGAAGACAAATCCAAAGCACTGAATGGACGATAAGAAATGATATTAGCCATTTGTAACACTCTTGTGAACCTATCTGGTACTTATATGCAGTGACTTTTTGTCTAAATACGTGTGCATTGTGATTACACCTAATTTACCAAACAACTAGGACTCTCAGAACCTGGTTAAAGGATCAGTCCGAAGCTTTAAACGCACTGGGTCCTTGTACACTTAGTAGGAAATACGTTATGTTTCTCTACTTGCCTGTTATTACACAAATGCGCATTTGTAAATATGTTTTGTTTAAAGATAATCCCATGTTATGGGATATTGATGTGATCTCTAGAAATAATATCTATGGATAAATTGAAGGGATTTTCTATAATACACCTGAACAGTCGTAGTCTCCTTAATAAGATAGATGAAATATTTATATCTTATGCTGAATATGATATACTTTGCATAACAGAAACTTGGCTCCATGATCGAATACCTGATAATTTCTTATACCGCCCAGGTTATACCTTTTTTAGACAAGATAGGAATATACCTAGTATAAATAAGAAAAATATGGTAAAACGTGGAGGTGGGATAATAGTCTATGTAAAATTGAAATATGCCAAACATATTGCCAAAATTGATATGGATCGAGGAAATATTTTGGAAAAGGATATTGAAATAATGTGCTTACAGTTAGATTATCCCTATATGAAACGTCAACAGTTGATAGTATTATACAGGCCTCCTTCTGGTAACCTCAAAAATTTTGAAAAAACCCTTTATAACGTAACAGAAGATGTTAATTTATTGAAAACCGAATTAACTTTGATAGGGGATTTTAATATAAACTATAACTTAAGACATACTTCTGGTTTTAAAATTTTAAAATCGTTTGAAAAAACAAAGGGTCTGACCCAAAAAATACTTGTAAATACTCGAATAGATAAGAAGAAAGAATCGAGAATTGATTTAATTCTCACAAATATGCAAAATATTATGACGATTTTTGTTGATGATACTCCTATTAGTGACCATAGGCCAATTGGAATAGTTCGTAAAAAGGAAAAGGAACGCCATATTAAAAAATCAGTAATAGGACGTAGCTATAGAAATTATGACAAAAATGTATTTGAAAAGTTGTTATCAGACTGTACTTGGGATGGATATATGGAGAATTTAGATCCAAATGAACTGTGGCAACAAATGTATGATAATATTGTTAGCTCTTTGGACAAAATCTGTCCAATAAAACAGATGCTTGTTGAGGATAAAAAACCGGATTGGTTAACACCCGATATTTTTGATTGTATACGCCTAAAGAAGGCTAGTTTTAACTTGTATAAAAAATCAAAATCTGATCATGATTGGGATATTTTCAGGAAAAATAGAAAAAATTGTGCCCGTTTGATTCGTCAAAGAAAAGCTGAATTAATACAGAGGAAATTGGAGGATAACAATGATAATCCAAAGAAGTTTTGGGAGACGATCAATAATAGTTTTGGTAATATTAAAGGTATGGATATGGGTACCATATTAATAGAGGATGAAATAACTGGGCGACTTCTGAGTGAGAATGATTCGACTGAATATGTAAATACCTATTTTAGTACTATAGGGAACTCGGTTGATGGTAGCAATGAAAATGTAAATATTGACGTGGGTGAGATGAGTGAAGATGCATGTACTGAGACGTTCGAATTTACAGAAATTATGGATAAGGATGTACTTGATGTTATAAAAAAATTGTCAACTAACAAGTCTTCTGCAATCGAAAATATTAGAACATCTGTCTTGAAGGATGCTTTTTTAATTTTATTAACAATGGTGACACACTTATTTAATTGTTCTTTGGGAACTGGAATTTTTCCAAATGCATGGAAGAGAGCTAAAGTTACCCCCATACCAAAATGTAAAAATACTATATTAGCACGAAATTGGAGGCCGATTAATCTTTTACCATATCCAGAAAAGATATTGGAGAAAATTGTACATAAACAGTTAATGTGTTTTATTGAGCAAAATGGTATACTCGACTGGAAACAGTTTGGTTTTAGATGTGGTCGAAGCACTGGTATGGCTATACAGACATATGTTGAATATATTGTAGAAGCAATCAATAGAGGGAATATGGTTGGTTGTATATATGTCGACTTATCCAAAGCTTTCAATTGCTTACAACATGATAAATTGTTAGAAAAATTATCACATATTGGGTTATGCCGACTGGAATTGTTATGGTTTAAGTCGTACTTAAGTGGTAGAACACAACAAACACTCTTTAATAATATTCTTTCGAGTGAAAAACCTATAAATACAGGCGTTCCCCAGGGAAGTTGTCTCGGGCCGATGCTCTATATCATATATGTTAATGATTGTTTCAGATGTTTTAATAATTATATTGGTGAGAAACTATTAACATTGATGTACGCAGATGATACAGTGCTTCTGACTAGCGGAACCGAGAGGAACCAAATAGTCCCACAACTGCAAGAAGGACTGGAGCAGTACGACATCTGGTGTAAAAATAATGACCTATGTATTAACATGAAAAAGACTGAAATGATGTTATTTACGACTGCACCTCGAGTGAATACTGCGTATGAAGATTGTAATAACATTTCTATTAATGGATTAGATGTTAAAAAAGTTAGAAGTTATTGTTACCTTGGTGTCGACTTTGATAGCTGTCTGAAGTATGATAAATTTCTTAAGTCTGTTATAAAAAAAGTTTCTTATAAATTATATATGTTTGAAAAAATACGGTATCTGTTAAACTACAAAGCAGCTCTTATGGTTTATAAACAAATGATACTTCCCTTTTTTGATTATTTAGATGTTCTGATGGATAGTGGGACTAAGTGTTTGGTCGAGAAATTGCAAAAATTACAATTTAGAGGGTTAAAGATAGTTAATAACTATATGTATGACGGTAGGGTTATAACTAGGAAGGATGAATATAAAGTACATGAAATATGTAAGATAGAGTATTTGCATATCAGGCGAATACGACGACTGTTATTGAACATACACCCATTGATACATGTGCATGAGACTGATGTTAGTGAACGTCGAATGTTATTACGTAGCGATAAGGGTTTGAAATTAGCTATGGATAAACCGAACTTAGAATTATATCGAAAAAACTGGAAATACAGAGCATATAAATATTGGGAATTATTACCTGTTAATGTGCAAAGAATTGATAATTTGTACGATTTTAAGAAATTGTTAGAGACTCGTTTATTACGAGATATTTGGAATCAATTGAACAAATAAGGAGACTAATAAGTTAGGTGTATGAAGTGTATATAATTTTGTCATGTAAATATGTTATTATGTAAATAGTTATGTTCGACCGCTGTTGTCTATGTCATGAAAAGCACCGAAAGGTGATGATGTTTGATTCAATAAAAAAAAAACAAAAAAAAAAAACATCTATTACAACAACAATAAAAGAAAATGATTATAGTTTTTTGCATATAACATTAAGAAAATTAGGAGACCCACAGTTTGCAGTATAAGATTTGCAGAGTGTATGGATGAGCAGAGGACAAGGCGCCTAGTAGGAGGCCAGTCCTTATGGTACCAAAGAATGGGTGGTACCACAGACATACAATGGCTTCGTAGACCACATGAATACCACTGCTAAGGTAGCCAACTCTCCATATATAACTGACCGTGGGATATTACGTCTAACTTAACTATTTCCATAACACTATTGCCCATGATTGTTTTGCCCATTATGCCATTGCCATAAATAGAATGTCAATATGATTTTAATTGTTTTCTTTTGAAAGTTGTACTGAGGTAAAAAATGTTTCACTATAAATATATATATATATATATATATATATATATATATATCACTGATGGGGGTCTATCAATAACACACTTACAAATAGATTCAAGACAAATTGCCCAGTATCCTACTTTGTCACTATATCACGTGACTGGCCAGATAAGTATATATATTCCTTCTGTGCTATGTCAGCGTGAGAAGGTTTGGCCGCGCAGCAGGTAAAGGATAAGAAGTTTTAGAAGGTAAGCATTATTTCATTTGAGTATTGCACTTAGAAAGTTCCATTAGTTTGTATTCTTGAAAATGTAACCTCTTTCCAGATACAATGCATATCTAACATTTGAAAAACATACAGCTTATCACCACTTTCAATAACCGAAACCTGAGCCTGCAGTAGTGCGGAATATTAACGTTAGCACATAAAGTTAATTGTGCCTTTTATTATTGTGTCCTTGATGGGGTGGGTGGGTGATAATATAGTTGATATTGCAAGTTTTTGGCATTTGAAAATCCCATGTTGCATTTCATATTTGAGAAAAGTCTGATATTCTAGTATGTTTGTAGCTCACACATTTTCTAATTACTAATTTTGATTAATTCAATTTCACTTAGATCTAGGTCTTCGAAAAGTATTTCAATAGAAATAAAAGGAAAACTAAATTTGGTTATCCCCTTAAATTTGGCATTATCAGAACCCTCCTTGCTACGTCATAACTATGGGGAATCCCTTGTGATATCGCTTTTTAATTCAGGCATAGCAAATCCGTCACTAGCTACGTACTTCACTGTTTTGTATTGGATATCTGACAAGTTTAGCACCCTTTATAGTCACGGCCATTTCCGCCAAGATGTGTTGGAAGTTTGTAACAATTAAAACTTATGTAAAACGATATGATATAGAAAAGTGAATTGATCAGTAAGGAGATATTAATGAAGGATAATTATCATATCCAAATAGAATAATAATATCAACTCTAAAGGTTTCAAACTAATGAAATGTTGCCAAGAAGCACATCGGATCTCTGTCACTATCAATCTCCAGACATTGGTCATTCTGCTTCATGCAGATGTTTGGTGAAGATATCAAAATGTTTTCCTCATATACATGACTATGGCAGAATATTGAATAAGTGTATATTAATTTTTGCATATTTTTGAAATTCATCATGTTGTTTTGAACAAAGATTATCAACAGTATCATCAATGATATCTAGGATATCAAAAACATCAAGTGTTAAACTTTAAGTAACGGTGCCTGGAGAATTGCAGGTCATTGAATGAATTTAGGAGAGAACTAATGCATTTTATATCATATAAAAAGGCTCTATAGGATCTAATGCAAATATTCATCCTGTAATTATATGCAACGCTTCCTGCTCGCCCTCATGAATTTAAAAAAATGGCCTTTAGTGATGTTGATTTGAAGGGCAAACAAATGATATTAGGCCTATGCACGAGGAGCAAAATGCATGGGCTTGTTTCATCACAAAATATGAAAAAAAACAATGACTACTATGGTCACCCCTTTCCATCATCGTATAGCTGCAATGGTCTGTTTCATAACAAACCTCTCTATGTGTTGCATCTCATAAACTTATGATCACTTTTTGTTTCATCACAACCTCTATACCTCCTTGGCTGCCATAGCTACATAAGTTTAATTTTTTCTTAGGTGAGTTAAATTGGACGTATGGGAGTTCTGAGTGCATATTTACGGGAGTTTTGGATTGATTTCCGTGAGTTGTGTTATGAAACGGCCACGTAAGAGAATTTCAAACTCACATACATTTTCTGTATTAATTATACACTTACTAAAGTCTTGTGTACGTATACACAGGAGTTTAGGATGATCTATGTGAGTTTTAGTACGCAACATAATTTTCAAACTCCTACACATGTACAATGTAGATAAGCGAGAATAAAAACTGGAGATTGCTTTGCCCTGCAGATACAGGATTTTCAAAAAGACTATTGCAATTGGCAAGCTTCAGGAATATTCCTCATATATTCATATATCCAACCATTGATTTAGAGGGATTAAAGAAAAGGTGAAGACATGACAAGGGTTGCAATGAACTTAATATAATCTAGCGAACCCTGGAATATCTAGATGTTTTTACTTATTACAAAAGAGTAAATTTAATATCTACAACACTTGGTGGAATAACATGCAATGCAGTGTACTCATTTTAAAGCCATATTCCACATACCGAAAGTATGCGCCGCCGATACTGAGCATCTCCTTGGGAACATTCTATTCTGGCAGCCTATACTTTTGGCGCACTTTTGGTGGCCGAAGTGCGTTATCGGCAGCCAAAAGTACATCATCGGTGGCTGAAAGTATGTTATCGGTGGCCAGTCCGAAATCAGCAGGAAAAATTTACCAACATGTTTGTTCACCCGTATTACATTGGCAGTAGCGAAAATGTATCACCGTCAAATCGGCAACACACTTTCGGTATATGGAATATGGCCTTTAGATTATGTAAATTTACCTGAGATGATAATGACTTATGTTGTTATTTCCACCACAGAACGCTCAACATCTAAGATGGCCACTGTCCTGTTGGTGGCCATGACAATGGCACAGTTACTGCACTCTAGCAGGGCCTTGAACTCAAAGGAGTGGAACCAGTTTATGGCATCGCCGCAAGTGACCCTCACTTCAATAGATAATACACACTTCAGGATGGTGAGCAACGGCATCCCGGACCACGCCACAGGAGACTTCCCCGGTCAGGGAAACCCCAATTCGATTAAGCCTCAGAACTACAATATAATGTAAGTTGGGGTTACTATAACAGTGCTGCTGAGAATGCTGACCACAGTTGAATTTAAAATCAAATTTGTGACATTTAGAGTCTAGATTGGGTTGGCTTTTAATGTCTTAACAGGTCATTTTTATGCTTCCTTTTCCCAAATGGGGATGGGTGACCTTATTTCTTTATTGGATGATTATATTCTCTTGGACAGAATGTGTTAAACTACCAATGTGCATCAAAATATCTTTTTCTTTGTAGAATTCCAAGGCTGCGGCAACTGCATCGCCGGCGGTTTCCAAAAGTGGCTGAGTCCCCTTCCTGCTTGCCAATGGGTCCTATTGCCTTTGCTAAGAATGGGGTACCCATCTTCAACCCCCTGAACAGCGGGGGAGAGAATGCAGTAGAGCTTGAAACATTTGATGACTGTAATGGACATCCAGATAGATTTGGTAAATCATTTATAAATCTATATCATTGTTTCAAGAACTTTTTAATTCGATCAACTCCTTATCATAACAGTTTGATCCCTTTGACCCTAGGCCGCTTTTCTTGGTCAGTGCAAATCTTTAGTGGCCCTTCACACAATACCAACTATAACAGGGAACAGCAGCTAAACAAACATTTTCTTCGTCCACTTTGAAAGATCTCTACTCGGCAATTCTTTTCAGTAACAAAATACAGCTGTTTAGAATGCTATTAATGAGCTATAACTTTAATGGCATATATACCTATAGTGTCTCTTCATATATCAATTCACAGAATTTCATTTCATCAAGTGAAAAAGAAGTTATAGAGGTTTCATAACAAAGTTGTCATAAGTAAAATTTGGCTGTGAAGCACACATGTTTAAAGTGTTCTTTAAGTTGTCACTGTTACAATAGATCATTGTGCATCGGCCACGGTTCTCACCACACTGATTGTATCTTTTAAGATATCAGCGTTACCATAGCAATGGCACTGTCACTATGGTGCTGTAACAACGGCTGCATAGTGGTAATGAGAATGTGTTTTCTTAAGTGATCCTATCGCTTTCCCAGTGGCCCATTGCACAAAAGAATTTCGTTGTGAGGATCAAACAACAAAAGCACAACAAACTTTTGCTTAACAACGAAATGTTTCTTTGTTACGAAAATATTCCACTGTTACTTAAATAGTAAAAATCTCTGGTTCTAATGGATGGAATTTAATTCTGTAAATTGATATAATAAGGCGAGACATTAGAGAAAAACCAGTAAAGGTTACAACTCTTCCGGGGCATTCTAAATATAGAAAATAATTGTTAAAAAAATTGTGGTTGTTACGAAAATAACTGCAAATAATTTATTAAGCAGCAACAAACTGTTTCGCAATTTAATTCATTTTCGTTGTTACGAAACCCATTGTGCAAAGGGCCACAGTGCTCCATCGCATAACCAAAATCTCACAACAGCGAAACCACAGCGAGGACTTAATTATGGGTCTCATAACAGTGATGTCCTTTAGGGTTGCACTGTTACAATCCTCACAACAGCAATGGCTTTGTATACATTTTGTACATATTTGATTGACTGATGGATACATTTCCGCCATTTGCCTTCTAAACATTTCATAAGCTGAAGGACACATCCAATATTAAGTGAAAACAGAATGTTAAAATGACCCTAAAATGTTCACATGACACATTTAAAATTTGGGTGTGCCAACCCTTGCTGTTGTTAGGAAAGTTGGATACACTCGCTGTTCAACAGTGACAGTTGCCCGTTGCACAATGAATTTCATAACAACAGAAATTGAGTAACCATGGGACTTAGGTCTCAGGGTTTTTCATTGCTGCCACCTGGGAAGCACAAGATACAACACAACTACAACTACTCCCCCTATCTTTAAAATCCACTACAACATATCCCATAATATCTCAAACCCACCACTTCTTCTTCAACCACCATATCAACAACATATACCAATCTTTACCCACCCACCCACACCTTATCATTTTATAATTTTATTCTTTAATAACTTTCAATAATATTCTCTATTAATTTATCATTATTTAAATTTAATAATTTTCATTCTATACATTTAAATAATTTACCATAAAATTTATTATTCAATAAATTTTATTTACCCACACACTCGTTATCTTTTGCTTCCTAGGTAATAAGCGGTAATGAATTAAACAATGAAATGAATTTCATAACAACGGAACTTAATCAAACAAAGAAACATTTTGTTGTTACTTCTATCTTAACAATGATCATTTTGACACTAAAACAAACTTACTTAGAATGCCCTCAATGACCTGTAACTTTTGCTGATTTTTTCTTAGTTTTTGCGGTCTTATATCAATTTACTGAATTTAATTTCGTTCATTAGAAACAAGGTTTTTAGTATTTTCATTGCTGCTAACTATCTTTGCCGTGTCGCATAACGTGGGAGGAACTATTAAAAATGGGTGAAAATTGATGCCGAATTTCACGTACAACAGCGAGACTTTACCAAACCCGCTCTGTTTCTCTCGCTGTTGCGAGTGTTTGGTTATGCGACGCGGCACTTAAGGTGATCCTAACAACCAAAAATCCATTGTGCAACAGGCCACAGTGGCCCGTTGCACAATGGGTTTCCTAGCAATGAAAATAATATTATTAATGAAATTGATATTTTCGTAACAATGATGGTTTTGACACAAATATTTTCAATATTTAGAATGCCAACAGAGAGCTGTAACTTTTACTGAATTTTTTCAATTTTTTTCCCTTTTTACATCAATTTACAGAATTCAATTTCATTCATTAGAACCAGAGATTTTCCTACCTTTGTAGAATTGTTACAACGAAACTTTTCGTTAAGATATCTTAACTTGATCCTCACAACGAAATTCTATTGTGCAACGGGCCACAGTGGCCCGTTGCACAATGGGTTTTGTAGCAACGAAAATATGATAAATAGCGAAAGAGTTTGTTGCTGCTTAAAACATTATTTGCAGATATTTTCCTAACAAAGAAATTTTTTTTCAAAAATTTCTTTCTATATTTAGAATGTCCTCAAAGAGTTTTAACTTTTACTGGTTTTTCTCTGATTTCTTCCCTTTTTATATCAATTTACAGAATTCAATTCTATTCATTAGAACCAGAAATTTCAGCCATTTTCGTAACAAGGGAAAATTTTCGTAACAAAGAAACGTTTCGCTGTTAAGCATTTGTTCGTTATGCTTTCGTTGTTTGATCCTCACAATGAAATTCTATTGTGCAACAGGTCACAGGTCTTGCTGTGTGTGCCAATCCTTGCGACAGCGAGAAGATTATGCAAGGGACTACTGTTGAATCTTTTCACATTGTATTACATAAAGCTCACTTGATAGATAATTCAAAAAGGGTTACCTTGATAACAACAACCATTGGAAATACATTATCACTTTAAAGTACTATTTTAATTTCGTGGATGTCAACCATTACCATTGATAATACTTCAAAACCATTATGTTTTTTGAACCGAACCATATTTAGTCAAACAAAATTATCAAGAAATTCATTAGCTTTTCTCTTATCAACAAACTAGCGATTACATAATTTTGTTAGATTATTTAACAAAACTACTCTATAGAATATAAACATATTCCTTATTTTGTTAAGATAACATTTCATCTTTTGACACCCAATGGCATTCCCCGCAGAATTATGCACAATACATTATTCATAAATGAATAAAATTATTTGGGTATTTAAAATCTTAATCTCTTGTAAATCCTGCTCAGGTACAACATTTTCAGAAATTTGCATCATTAGCCTCTGCTTACAATATGTCAATTTGGTTATTGTTATCCTTTTATTCAATTACAGGAGTATATCACTATCACCAGAATCCAAAGTGCCTGCTAAATGGAGGGAGGGAGGAATTCATTGGAGTTGCCCTTGATGGCTTCCCAATTTATGGAAACAAGGTGAGTGAATGCTCTTTCTTATTTCTAGAATAGAAGCTTAGAATCTTTTTCAGAAGAATTTAGCTGAAGCAGTCACCCCTTCCCTGACTTTTACAACCCTGCAGGTTTATTTTTGCAGAATTTATGTTGTGAATTATTATGGGGACACCAATATCAATAAGTTATCTATCTGGTATATAAGACTTCAATACAAGTATAGGCCTATTCGTATTGACTTAAGAAAAGGGAAAATACTGCATGGAATTGTTCTACAACGTGCCACTAAAGTCATATGAAACAAAATAATAAAATTGTGACCAACTGAGGGGAAAGGGTACCCCAAGGTTTCTATCTGCTATCTTAAACCTTATGTTTAAGGAGATGATAAGTAGATTTATGAAACATGGTGATTTTGTCGTAAACCAACTTTTTGTGTAGAATATTTTTCTAATACCCAAAACAGTCCATTATGATGGAATATTTTCGTATTTGGAATATGAATGGAACGTTTTAATACTAATGATTCACATAATTGATTCTATTTGGTTGCAATGGAAACTAAAATCTATGGGATTTTAATAAAATAGTGTAAATTATGAGAAAGGTCTCCACATTGAAAACAGAATAGAAATAACATTTCAAGTTAAAAAACAATGAATAAAACTGTGTTTTTGAACATTAACTTACAATTACCATAATTAATGATAATCTTTGTAACAATTCTTTGAATAAAAGGAAATTGAGCTTTTCTCATATTCAGGTATCCTTATATAGTGTGATATTAAGGAGCCCTTAATTTGCTTAATAATTATTGGATTTGGACATGTTTGGTATCATCTGGAAGCTTACACTATGCTCTGCAATATTGGTAAATCCCTTGCGGAGTACCCTTTCCATTCATCAGGTCACTGATGATTGATATGATTTCACATGGTCAAATCTTTTCTTTAAAATGGTGGTGTTAACCCTTTAGACCCCACATGTTGCATTCATAAATTGCTGGATTTCCCCAAGATTTATATAAATTTCCTTACGGATTTCCCTAAATTCCTTGTCGGTACAGATGTTCAAAGGAAGACCAACATCTATTAAATTGGATTATCAAAATATTGTTTGTAGCATTAGATAAGAAATTTAAACAGTTTTTAAACGATATAGGCCTATTGGCCTATATTGGTTAAATATTAACCTAACCATCATGGACAAATATGGAAAAATTATGGAAAAACGGCCATTTTTCCTGGTAGCTACGGCCGGATTGGGGACAACACCCTCGGGCAGCTATGGCTGGATTGGGGTCTAATGGGTTAACACATTATTGTCATTTCGTCTATCCAAGAATATAAGTAATTGATAAATTGAGTTTCTGAGATTTTCTCAAGTATGTTTCTATTGTATGTGATTATATGTAAAGTTCTTACTTGTAGGACTGCAATGGGATAAACATAACCTCAGCAGATCTAGACTATTGCCATGGTCGATACGAGGAAGTGTCTGGACAGAATCCTTATGCAAAGAAAGTAGAATCTCCTCACTATGTATACCGTTACCGTGTGACTAATGACTATCCTTATATCCTTGGCTGTTTTAAGGGAGAGCTAAGCTCGCTGACTCAACTTCAACATATGCTAAGTAGGAACTGTGAAATATTACATGGTTCAAGTAATGCAAATATGGTTACATCTTGTCCTTAACTTATAATACCCCAGCAAGTGTGGCTTCTATTAATGAAAGGACTACCTGAATTGTAGCTCTAAAAACACTATATCATAATATGATTATGGATCATTGTCAAAATTGGTGGCGAACTGACTTTTGATGTATACAGTTTAGAATTGTATTAGTAGTTTAGTTTTTTTTCACATTAATCTTCAGGGGAAAGCAAGGTACAATCGATCGACCTTTTAAGCATTGGTGCCTATGGGGAAAAAGTGTAACCCATTGATTGTTGAAAGCCTGGGCATACTAAAGAACACTAAAGGCCGTATTCCACATACCGAAAGTGCGGGCCGCCGATTTGCAGCATCTCCATGGCAACGTTCTTTACCGGCAGCCACTATTTTTGTCGCACTTTCGGCGACCGAAAGTGCGTTATCGGTGGCCGATAGTGCGTCATCGGCGGCCGAAAGTGCGTTATTGGCGGCCAGTCCAAAATCGGCCGGAAAAAATTACGAACATGTTGGTGAATATTATCGGCAAGGCTACCGATAATACACCGGCACTGCCGAAAGTTCATCGGCGGATTTTCGGCGGCGCACTTTCGGCATGTGGAATACGTCCTTTAAGCCTTGTGTGGCATGTATTGTGAGAATTCCAAAACTTTTCTTGCCTATTTTAAAAAGATTGGACCAATATTTAAAAGGTTAGACTGAAGAATGTATTTTCCCCATCTAGATTTTGCTGAAAAGTTTTTGCGCAATGCGAGTTTTGAGACCCACATACCCTGTATATGATTATGTTGTTCACAACACATTAAGGATTATATCTAAAGACTTTGTGGAATACCTATCTTTACAATTCACTTTATACTGGACTGTCGAACATGGATGAGCTTTTGTCAATTAAAGGTTGCTTGTTTTTTGGTTGTTTTTTTTAATAGTTTAACACAATTTGTTGTATCAAGGGAGATTTTTGGATTTTGGATTTTCTATGATGGCACATGTGTCAATTATTTTGTAAGGAAATAAAGATGTTTGGATACTCCTAAGTCAATGTCAGTGTTGATTTATTAAATAAATGTTTGTTTAAATCTAGGTGCGATCGACATGGAATGAATCTCTGGTACTTACTAAAAATATAGGTAGGTTCTCTGCCTATGAAAATAAACTTAAAATATAGATGAAGAGACAATTGGTTTCAAAACAAATGTTATAAATTTCCTGTGGTTCTAACGTTTTCCCAGGTACTATCATGATGATAATGTTTTCCCAGGTACCATCGTGATGAATGCTAATGAATGAATATATATAAAGCCCTGTTTCCACCAAACGACAATCTGCTAACGACCATGAACGACACTGGACGATTCACAAATCTTTTGTGGTCGTTAGTATAATCATTCAGTGGAAACACAAAATCGTAGGTTAAGACATTTGTGAACGACCCCAAACGACATTTGCTCAAGACTAAATTGAAAGATTCACCAACGACCAAATATCTAACCTGTTTAATATTTCTGGACGACAAATGCCAATGATTTTTCCAAGACCAATTAGAGGCAATTAAATCTATTGTTTCCTTACTTTTCTAACCTGTGTCGTTTGAAAAAGTCGTCCCGCTTGTCCAAGAATCGTTCAGATATCAGTATTTTGGTCGTTCAGTGGAAACAAGAAATCATTCCTTTGTGAAAGACTTAAATCACCAACGATTTTAATTTTTTTCAGTCTTTTGTAATCGTCAGCAATTTTTAATCAAAGTTGTTCGGTGGAAACCCGGCTTTATTTGCTTGAGAGTTGATTTTAAATTTCATTTAATATGAAAAAACAACATAATAACAATTGTATCTATCCTGTTATAGGTTCAACATGATATCAGATTCATTTTAACATGACGTATGACATATCAGGAATAAAAACATGAACACAAACATGTTTTACTCTTTTAGAGTATTCAATAGACTAATCATCAACCAGAAGTACTGTGTGGAAACGCCACAGAGCTCTCTTTTCTTTTTCAACAGAGATAATCACTAAGATGTATCTTATGATAACATATAATCTACCAAATAGGTAGACAGATTATTAATTTGCCTCTTTGATGATATTGGGATAGAAGTAACATCTTAGACTAATGTTCCTTGTTTATCCTGAATTATCATACGTAATCAATAAATAAAAAGAAATTTTAACAAGAAATGCATGCAACAGTTGAGCTCAAGTTACTCAATGAGAGAAGAAGTTTACAGAATTTAGTTTCATATAGTAGAAACAGTGATATAAAACTGTTGCTGTTACAAAGTATTGTTGCTACGAAAACGATCTTAAAGTTATCTTAAATTTATCGTTGTTACAAAAAATCCATTTTGCAATGGGTCACAGATGTCAATATTCACCAAGAACCATAGATAAATGATAAACTCCATAAATGCTAAGTTTAGTAAAGCCTTCAATACTTTTGATCATTGCATACCAACATGTTTCGAAGCAGATATAGTCAGTGATATTTAATCAGGTTCACTTTAAGGAAAATATTCAATGTTAAATATTGATTGAGATTCCAAGGGAAACTTATTGAAGTTCTGAGTTCTTACTCTATTTACATTTTCTGGAGAGGACCAATCTCCCCTTCAATGCCCTAAGACTAATCTTCCGCCTTGATTATCAGACTTTCTATTTTCTTTGCACAGTTTCAGGACAAACGCAAATCTAGAAAGCCCTGACTCAAGACTTTTTTTCTTTCCGATCCAACTGGTACAAATTACAAACACAAAAATGCAAGCTAGCTGAGATGAGGCAGGATGTGCAGTTGGAGTCTCTTAAGCCCTATACACACTAGGCGATTTTTACAGGTGACAGGTGATGGGCGACTGTGGGATGGGCCATCGTCATCGCCGGACAATGGTGATATTCAGCAACTTTGATATTTTACCGGCGATTTTGCTGGCGATCCTGCTCCGCATCGCCCGTCACCCAGAAAGGACACCATACCCAAAGGAAATTGCCCAGTGATTGTGATTACCCGTTGCCCATTGCACAATGAGTTTCGTAACAACAAAATTAATATTATTAACGAAATAATATTTTCGTAACAACGATCGTTTTGAAACAATTTTGTTCTATATTTAGAATACCATTTTTACTGAATTTGCTCTATTTTTTCCCCTTTTTACATCATTTTACAGAATTCAATTCCATTCATTAGAACCAGAGATGTTTCTATTTTTGTAAAATCATAACAATGAGACTTTTTGCTTAGATATCTTAACTTGATCATCACAACGAAATTCTATAGTGCAACGGGCCACCAGCGGTTGTGCTGGTAATTTGATGTCTGTGTCATCGCTTGTGGCCGGTTACACAATAGAATTTCGTTATTATGGTAACACTAGTGATAGCATAACGAACTTTTGCTAAAGAGCAAAATGTTTTGTTGTTATGAAATTGTAATATCTCTGGTTCTAATTAATGAAATTGAATTCTGTAAATTGATATAAAAAAAGGAAAATTAGAAAAAAAATCAGTAAAAGAGAATATTAAAATTCATACCCCAAAATGTCCCATCGGCACGGTGACAGGACAACTACCCCTGGGACATCTACCCCTGGGACAACTACCCCTGGGACAACTACCCTGGGGACAACTACCCCCTAGGACAACTACCCCCTAGGACTATTACCCCCTAGGACTATTACCCCCATAGGACAACTACCCCTGGGACAACTACCCCTTAGGACAACTACCCCTTAGGACAACTACCCCTACGGGTAGGACAACTACCCCTTTAGATAGGACAACTACCCCTATAGGACAACTACCCCTTTAGATAGGACAACTACCCCTATATATAGGACCATTACCCATTTAGGACAACTACCCCTACGATAGGACAACTACCCCCATTGATAGGACAACTACCCCCATAGGTAGGACAACTACCCCCCCTTGATAGGACAACTACCCCCATAGGTAGGACAACTACCCCCTTTGATAGGACAACTTCCCCCTTGATAGGACAACTTCCCCTATTGGTAGGACAACTACCCCCCTTTGATAGGACAATTACCCCCTTTAGTAGGACAACTACCCCCTTTGATATAACAACTACACCCATTGGTAGGCCTACCCCTCCTTTGCCCTGCCCTGAACACCAAGGGCAGGTCCTACCAATGGGGGTAGTTGTCCTACCAATAGGGGTAGTTGTCCTACCTATGGGGGTAGTTGTCCTACTAAAGGGGGTAATTGTCCTATCAAAGGGGGGTAGTTGTCCTACCAATAGGGGTAGTTGTCCTATCAAGGGGGGTAGTTGTCCTAAAGGGGTAATTGTCCTACCTATAGGGGTAATTGTCCTATCCAGAGGGGTAGTTGTCCTAAGGGGTAGTTGTCCTACCTATAGGGGTAATTGTCCTAAGGGGTAATTGTCCTAAGGGGTAGTTGTCCCAGGGGTAGTTGTCCTATGGGGGTAAAAGTCCTAGTGGGTAATAGTCCTAGTGGGTAATAGTCCTAGGGGGTAGTTGTCCCTGGGGTAGTTGTCCCAGGGGTAGTTGTCCCAGGGGTAGTTGTCCCAGGGGTGATTGTCCTAGAATCCCCCGGCACATCAAAAACTCTCAATTTTAAACAAGTACAGGTCGTTTGAAATGTGCCAATCCTCGCAACAGCGAGACCTGTTATGCGACGCGGCACTGCAGTGGCGAAGATAAAATCGCCTATTGGGTATGGGGCTTAAGAGACCCCTGACCTTTCAGAGTGGGAGTTGGGGACTAGTATAATGATGACATTACTGTATCGCTCAGGCACGGATTTAGAGGGAGTGTCTGACACTATCGCCCCCACTCCCCAATTTTTGCCAAACTTAATGTTTTTAGTGTATAAGTCCAGATTATGGATGGGGCGCCTCAAATGTTTACATAAGGGCGCACCCCTCCCCCTTCTTTTCAAATCTCTGGATCTGTCCCTGTCGTTTATTGTAACCGAATTAGACCAATATTTAGCAAGTTTGATATTTTTCTGACGATTTTCCCGATGCCTTTCCCGGCGATCCCGTCGTTCGTTGCCCATTGCCCAGAATGCAAACGATACCCATGGGAAATCGCCCAGATTGTAATCGCCCAGCAAACATCATTTTTGGTGTACTTTTGATGCCGTGGAAAAATGTACCAAAAGTGTACCAAAATTGGACACTGTCAATTTACATCAGAATTTCGGCCACAGATATGTCCGTCCTTGTCAGGAAATGATTACCAACATGATTTATCCATGATACGCAGTGGCGGATACAGGTTTTGGAAAAGGTTGGATCGCACTAATAGAGTGGGGGTAGTCGCCCCCTTTCCCTCAGAATTTTTACATAAAAAAACACTAAATTTGGCCAAAAATGTTTTTGGGGGCCCCTCGCACCCTCGCCCCCGCGCTCCCCATCTCTAAATCCGCTATTGATACCCATGATTATGTTTAAGTACCATCAAAAGTATATCAGTAGCAAATTGTCAATGCACTTTTGGTATCTTACTTGTGTTACAGGCTTTTAAAAGAGCAATTTTCTCGAGGGAAGAAGAGAGGAATTTATGGTATAACAATAATAATTTTTCCTGGGGACTAAACTAAGTAGCGGTATCTCAAATCTAGTTCCTCTCCCAGTTTCAGGTCAATTCTGAGCACATACACCTTACCGAGACGTCCACCTTTCTTCCCCCCTGGACTTACTGTACCCATATCTCACTCCATCCTTCTCTGTGTGCAGGGCATTAGGCCGAGGTCCCAACCTGAGCCCTTCATCTCCACCCCAGTCCCTGTGTAATCCACCTTTCTCCACCCGAGCACCCCTTGTCTTTGGTCAATGGGGGTGACTAATGACAGCCATTGACGACAGAGGGCAGGTCGAGAGCTTGTCCAGACAATAGGTTGTTGGCAGGGACGGATCTATATATGGAAGGAGAGGAGGCGCACGCCGCATGTGCCTTTGTATTTGTCAAATAATAAATCTTTTAACGTAATAATTATTAGCGCCTATCTGGAATTCCTCAATTCGGGGTATTATCTCATTTTTTGGTCAATTTCCTTTCTGGTGAAATATTAAATCTTCTAACTTAAAATTGGCGCCTCTCTAGAATTCCTTGATCTGCGGAATCATCTCATTTTTTGGTCAATTTCCTTTCTGGTAAAATATTAAATCTTCTAACTTAAGATTGGTGCCTCTCTAGAATTCTTCGATCCCCGGCATCATCTCAGTAGTCAACGAGACGGAAAACAGGGAAGGATTTAGATGGGGGCGCAAGGGGCGCCCGCCCTTCTAATTTTTGTTGTTGTTGTTGTTGTTGTTGTTGTTGTTGATATTTTGATATTTTGATATTTTTTATATAAAACTCAGACCCTCGGATAGGACCCTATTTAATGTGGGAATACTCCCTTTATCAATTTTCTGGATCCGCATCAGGGAACCATAAGACCCATATGTATATATAACTTAAGGGTTGGTAAAGGGCTTAACCAGGTGATCATTGTTTACACAGTGACTTCTCAAAATTCTTTCAAAGGAGAACACTCAAGGAAACGGATTTCAAAGGCACAGTTTGCTATACACTTTGTACGAGAAAATGATCTGTAAAGGATATAAATAAATCAACAATTACTAATGAAAAAAGATACGTTCTTGTATAAAACTTTGACCGACCCGACCCGACCCCTTCTGATCCCCTCCTGTTGTGGTTCGTTGACCAAAGGATGGTTGTCCATTCCACCCCTGGATGATGAGAGGAATACGCACGCAGCTTTACAACCCATCCTACCGACCAGCGGTGCGTATAGGGGGAAATGTGTAGTGACAAGCCTTACATACCGCCCATATTTTTAGTATTTCTAACAGCTTTTATACATTGTTTGGGTGATAAAATATACAAAATCTTTTGGGGTCGTCCATGGCTGACCATGTGACCAATCAGGATCAAACGTCCCTTGGGTCATGACTTACCCTCTGGGTTGTATGGCCAGCCTCAGATGCCCCCAGTGGTTCCTCTAATATATTATTCACTTTTTACTTTATTTACAAAGTTCAGCCTCTACCATTTAGATTGGGGGGACATAATTATTTTCGTTTTCGTGTAATAACAAAGTATATTCTCTCGTATACTAGAGCAGGTTGGGAAAAATACACAGCTTAGAATTGATCAGAAAATTTGCAACAAGAAAATAGACGACGCTATGATATGCGTGGGAATGCCATTGGGTAAAGGGTCAACGGTGTGGACAAATCTGACTCTAGAGGTACTGTGGATCTCGTTTATTTGACCTTGCTATCAATAATTTCTCATTGTATCATTACCCTTTATCCATTATTACTATGGTATACATTTCAATCATCAGCTACTGCACAGTTCATCTGGAGGAGCTAAACTTTATTTAAAAGAAAATATTTGCTGCAAAATTTGATCCAGATTCACTTTAAATTCAAAAGACAACCGTTAAATGGTCATGACATTAAGACTGGTTTATAAGAAATTGTCATTGTATCATATATTATCACATCAAACTAAGTCTGGGAAAAACTAATTAATGCTGATTCAGTAGCACATTGGTGGGCAGTGAACCTTCACATGAGGGCATATGGAATTTGGGGTCCATGATATGAAAAATATATATACCTTATTTGTTCTTCTGTTGAATATCAAAATATATTGTACGTGTATATTAGATGTTAAGATATGCATTTAGTTGTTGATTATTTCATGAATAATTTTCCTGAGTTTCAAACTTCATTTAACAAAAACAACCTAGGTCATGTTATTTCAAAGTGTGTAGAGCCCCAGTGTTTACATGTTCCCCGACCAGTCTCTCAGATTCAGACGTGGGAAAGTGACTCTGGCTTGGGAAAGACAGACATTTCAGGCCCTTTGCCAGGGAGGTTACCTGGAACCAGGGGCGGATACAGGATTTACAAAAGGGGGTGGGGTTCAGAATATTCACTAAGTACTAAAATAGTGTGCGTTCGTGCGCATGTACGTACAACCCCCCCCCTCCTTTCATAGTTTGGGATCCACCAAAAGGGGGTGGGGCCGAGGGGGGAGGGGGGGGGGGGGGTCGTCAGGAGCCCCTGGACCCCCTGGATCCACCTATGTGTGGTACCAGTTCCCCCGCCTTTCCCCTCAGCCACACTCCCTTCTGAACAGTGCAAGTATTTGTTAGATATTCTTATCATAGACTATGATATGCTTGTTTGGATTTCCCAACTCTGGGAGCACTGATTTAATTCTGATTCGACTTAGCTGATTCACTTCTATTCAAATCTAATTGAACTAGACACTATATGTTGAAGACCATATTGGGTTTTCTTATCAGTTCAACATTAATCCGAAACTAATCTTCAATCAAGCAACTGTTTACACATTACGGAAAGAACATCATTTTGCTAGTATATTTGAATAAATATTTTACGACATTATTACTTATTCTGACACCGTGTATATGCCAAATTACCCCTGACCTAATTGTGATTAAAAGAAATGGTGATGATTTTCAATTTCTAGGTTAAATATTACCCAGGTACAAATTTTGAAGAAGAAATGTAACATTAATTTGTTTTTTCCTATTCGATTTTCATAATTCAAATGAAATTATGCTTCTAGGCACATTGCCAATTATCCCTATTACCATATCTTATGACAGGGCTTTCCTCGAACATGCACTGACTTCAGTATTGTAAAAATTTGCATATTCATCCTTATAAAAGACGAACAATCCGCCCCTCATTTTGACCAAGATTTTTAAGACAGAACTGAGATCATTCTACCACATCCGTATAGTCTAAATCCATGTTTTTGAATAAAGGCATTTAGAATACTTATACATACACATGATCATTGCCAACAAATCACATCGGCCTTTTCCTAAGAAAAAAGTTACGTACTTTTTTTTCTTAATAATCAAATAATCTTTATTTTCTGTTTTGTAGTTTCCAATGGTGTAATAGCATTCTGTACTTCTATGATAATGATGGTGCAACATAATTTATACACAGTAATACGAACCATACATGAACAAAAAAATCATTATTTCTGCACACCTCAGCATATATTTACCAATGTGCAGAGCAGGCAGTTGGTGCACTCAGAACTAATGTCTTTACAAACTCGGATTCATTCCACTGAACCGACCGCACATGTATCTCCTTAGTTTGGGAGATGAATGTGTTCATTGCAACATTCACTACACAGACGTGATAACGTTGGTTAATTAAAAATAATGGGGTTTAGAGATGCGTGTCAGCATAAAAGCTAAAGACTAAAACGTCACACATTTGTGCACGCATACCAACGTTTCTTCCTCGTTGTATAGTTTAAAGACAGACAATAGGACTGGTGATCAGTGTTGTCATTGCTATGGTTACAGTACGTTCCTCATTCCTTTGCAATCTAGAATCTTCTATATATATGTTGTATATAGAAATATATATCATAAACCGATATGGATGATTTTTTCCCTGATGCTTTTTCATTATTAATTTTCAATATTTCTAATTATATTAAAATAATCACACTTTAACATTGTTCCCCCTCCTGATTGAAATACTCGAACGTCCCTCAGAGCGGAAACAACCTTTATTTTACTGGTCTATACTATTCAGAAGAATGCCTGGATTAACAGGAATGCTAAAGGTTCTATTGCACTCCCCAATGGCAATACACATGAAAAATCCGAAGTATACATGAACGATACAAATTATTCATGTTTTCCTCGTATAAAAACCGCAAAATGTTCGACCTTTACTTTATCAAAAAGTGCGGTACGAATACCCGATATGTATCACATTGAATACTTTTATTAACATATTTGTAAAATAACGCAAATTTAGTGCCAAACAAAAATACCAATGCAAATGATATAGCCAACGCCAATGCTAAAGGCGAGGCATGGGACGTCTTGCACCATGGCCGGGCATTAGATCACCACTGCCATATTTCTCGCCAACTGGCCACTGTTCCCGGCCATCTTGAACCCGACAGACACGTTTAAAAGTGCTTTATATACATGTCCTCTTATTCAATTCTAATGCACAAATGAAAACGCCATGAATGTAAAATAAAAAACGCATAATATATTATTAGGGAACGTAGTTTTGTAAAATAGGGTCTCAGACTGCGAAAAGAACAATCGACGCCGGTATAACATAAGTCCATGTTATTGGACAGCACTGCTCATAAATCCTTCTTATTCAATTTTTAGGTTCATCTCACTTTTTTGTGTGTGTTGAATTCAGTTTTTTATTCAGACATGAAAATAAGTTACAAACTTGTTTCCATTTTACGACAGTTGTTGGCCATGTTTCAATGTTCTCTAGAATTTAATTCATTTGTTACTGTCAAAAAAGCCGTTGCAATTGTGAGTAGGCCTACTTGAAGATATTTTCATTTACAATCGTGTCATTTGGATACAGGGGATGCACTTTCTGTGGGACGATGTACAGCCTGCATCTCCCTGAGCTTATAAATGTAAAGTGCCATTTACAAAGTGAAAGTGTCAGAATTCAAATAAAAACTTATATTAAATTATCAACATCCATTTTATTCTCATAAAGTATTTCAGCTTCAATAGCTTATTTGCCTGCATTTTCTGACAGAACTGCTAACGTCATTAATTTCATTTCTTAGGGGCTATTGTGATGAATTTTCAATTCATCTATTTTGAGGTACGAACTAGAATGAATTACAATGTGAAATAATCAAATAATAGTGTAATGAATGTCAACCGGTAATTAAAACATAAGGTACGAAATAGGTATGAAAATAGACCGAAACTTGTACTTGGGTACGAAAGCATGTAATAACCGGATGTGACATGAGAATGGTCACATGGTTGAGATTGACCAATCAGAATCGAGTTGTAGACTATAAAAAGGGGTGTGAAGGCCCAAAAAAACCAGTTCCTCCTTGGTACTCATTGTGTTCACACGTCTCTTCTTTCAGATGTCTGGCTCCCGAATTGGCCTGAGTTGAAGATATGCAATGATAGTAGTGAGCGATCCAGTAAAACTTAGCTAAAAGACATAAGTTATCAGTAAATTAGGCAGTGGCCTGAGAAGCTCGAAGATGGTATAAAAGCCAAGAAGCAGCCCCAGACTGGACGACTGGCAATGTATGAAAGCCCAAAATAGTGAGCAGTCGGCCCAACACAGCAGGAACAAAGGTGCGACCCGCACAGCCCATCTTTGCGAGCGACCATCTGACCCCCTGGATGGGCCAGCCAAACTATATACTGCCTTAATGCCCGAGATATGCCTACTGTTTGGACCCTTGAGAACTCCACCCCATCCGTCCCGCTCGTTCACGCTCATGCGCAAAGCATGACTCTTACTCTTACACCTCGGTCTCCTATTCGAACATGTTGCTCGACTCAGGACCGAAACAACACAAACATCTCTTTGTCGGTGAGTTCGGAAACCTCGACTCACCGAAGAACTGTACTGATGCAGGTGGCCAGTCCATATTTGTTAGGTACTATGGCATGAGCTCTAGTAAGCGTACGCGCTAGCCATGTTTCACTTTGTCAATAGTGAAATGGGGGAGGAGTCACGGTGTAATGTACCATACTAAAAGAGCGTGTTTTGCTCTCAGTCAGTCAGAGTTCGCTGAAACGCTGTGTGAGTAACCATCCTGGAAAGGTTGGACCTTTAATATGAGTCTTGGTTCTGGATAAAAGCAGAAAGATCGTGTAGAGCACGGGAGCGTTGACTGAATGTGTTTGAGGGGATTCCTACCTCAGGACTGATCATGGTAAATCGAGTTCTTGTCACAGAACATCAATACACAGGATAAATAAACAAACAGTATCCTTTCATATGAGTGTTCACGTCTTACATGATGTTGGAACTATAAATATATATTGGACAACGGCAGTCGAACAAGGAGGAGACTGTGTTTGGAGCTAGCTATTATCTATAACTTAACACGACTAATTACGTACACAACACATAACAGATAATTAACTCCCTATAGTTCAGAACATCTCAGCTATCAATGTACATTTTCTATAGTTTAAAAGTAGTATAATGCTATGGTTACTAAGGATGTCCTCATGGCCATTACAGATAGATAATGGGTCCCTGGGGCCCAGTGACACGTTCAGGCACATGCATAACAACTTTTTTGCTTGAAATAACATATCATTTATAATGTATACATATATAAAAGGCCAAGTTTCCTTTGTGTTAAGATTTATCATTACGAAATTTGAAAGTTAAAATCGATTTTCTCACTCCTAATTTTTAACATTTTAAATCCTCTCACTTTGATATTGATATAGAATTCATTCTTTGAAAACTAATCATGAAGACACCAGTTTTTGTATTTATCTTGTGTAATCAGTAACAACACAATAATGAGCCCTGTTATAAAATAATTATGGTAATATGGATAATTGGCAATGTGCCTAGAAGCACGATTTTATTTGAATTATGAAATTTGAATAGATAAAAACAAATTAGTATCAGTAGGCAGTTTATTACAGACAATATGCTCAATTACTACTACACTGAAAGAAGATGATAATAGTTATTGCATATAGCATTAAGACATGTACAGTTAAGAGACACGCAACTTGTAGTACAAAATTTGCAAGGGTGTGCAAAGGACTATATGCCTGGTAGGAGACCAGCCCCTGTATAGACCTTGTGCAGACGTGGTCACCCAATACCGTTTTACCTGTGTGGTGATTGAAAAATACGGAAATCCATCGATTCTAGATAGTGAAAATTTTAGGGTTGTCTCATACGAACGTGGCAAAAATATTTAAATCTACAGTAAATGTTAATGATGATGATAATGAAATGATCACCAATATGGCCTATTGTAAATTTTCTATATGCTGTGACGTCATCTGCACAATGTCTATGGACCTTGTAAATGTGTTGCCAGGCACTGGGTAGTACCACAGACATACAAAGGCTTTGTGGAAGCCACAAATACACGTGATGGATACTACTACTCCTACTAAGGTTGCCAACTCTCTATGTGACCAATCGTGGGAAATTGTGTCCTATCTTAACTATTTCCATAACACTTTTGCCCATATTCTTTTTGCACATAATGCAATTACCATAAATCAAATGCTTGTGTGATTTTAATTATATTCTCTTGAAAGTCATACCAAGGTAAAGATTTTCAGGAAAATATGGATCTTTGATTGGTTTATATCAATAACTCATTTAATAATTGAATTAGGGCAAATTGCCCAATATCTCCTTGGGCCAATATAATTACCTGACTGGCCAAACATGTATATATAGTCTGTCTGTGCTATACAGGTGTCAGGAGGCTAGGCTGTGCGGGAGACAACAGATCAGACTTTTTCGAAGGTAGGCATCATTCTCCAACCTGAGTATTGCGTCGAGCAAATGTCATTAGTTTACATTTTTGAAATTGTAACTTATTTCGAGATTCATTGCAAAATCTAACATTTGAAGAAAGGTAAGGTTTATCGATCCTTTCAATACCTAACATCAGGGCCTGCAGTTGAACAATATATACTTACACCATAACAAAATGTTACTCTTGTGTTTTGAATTATGGGTGATGGTAGTGGTGTTGCATGACTATAATGAAACGCAAAATTTGCATGTTTGTGTTAATCACAAATCCCGTGTTGTATTTAGTAATTTTTGGGGTGTGGCTATGTCATCATCTCACTACTGTCAGTGTTACTTAGGCTCACGCTGTTGAATTGTTAGAAAACACCCGGCTGTGTCCCGCGGTTACATTATATCGTCAACTATACCTATCAAAAAGTATATAGACAGGGCGCAAATGGTAGATACATGATTTATAAAATAATGATTATAATTAGAAACCGTCAGGAATATTTCTGATAGGTTCATAAATTCATCTTTTATTTTGGTGAGAAAAAGAGAAGATAAAAAATGGCAGGCGATGCAAAACATCTTATATAGGGTGACAAATCCTTGACTTTGTAGATAATTTTGCTGATCAAAGAGACTGACAAGAACTACTTTTGTTCATAATACCTACCTACTTATAATTATGTATATATGTTCAACTATAACTGGAAGATCAAGGAAACCTGAAGTTGTTTTAAATTAAAGAAAAAATGCAACCTGGAATAATTTTAGTTTTACCAAAAAGTACACTTGATATCAACAACACTTGGTGAAATAGCATCCACTACACTGTACTAATTTTCGCTTCAGTAAATTTTTCTCAGATAATAATGTTTTATGTTGTTATTTCTACCACAGAATTCCCCTCATCCATAATGCATATGGCCACTGCCCTGTTGGTTGCTGTGACATTGGTGCAGCTGCTGCACTCCAGCAGTGCCTTAACCGAGTGGGAGGTCGACCAGTTTAAAGCAAGGACGCATATTGAACATAACACAGGGTTAAATGGCAGTGTGGGCCTTACTGAACCCAAAGGTAGACGTTATAGAGGCTTCTATAAGCTGGAGAGTAACGGCATCCCGGACCATGACACGGGGACCTTCCCAGAGAAAGGAGCAAGCCCAAATGAAATTTGGCCTCAACTCAACGAAAAAAAGTAAACTGCAGCAGTGCTAATATAAATGCCAATCACAGTTGACATTAAAATCAAATGTTATTGACACATTTGGGCTCTAGACTGGATAGGGGCGCTCTTTCATGTCTAAACATGCAATTTTCACATCTCCTACTTCCCCACGTGGGAATGTGTACTGTCATTTCTTTATTGGGTGATTATTCCTTCGGGCAGAACATATTATAGTTATTACCAATGTGCTATCAAACATATCTTTTTTTCTTTGTAGAATTCCAAAACAACCAGCTATTGCTGCAAACCCTTCATGCTTGCCAATGGGTCCTATTGCCTTTGCCAAGAATGGGGTAGCCATCTTCAGCCCCCTGGACAGCCAGGGAAACAATGCTGTAGATGGGGAAAGACCTGAAAGATTTGATGAATGTAATGGACATCCTAATAATCAAGGTAAAGCAATGAAATCTCTATATCCAGAACGTTTTAATTTGATCAACTAATTCTTGCGATAAAAAGAAATGCTTTTAGTTTATAACTGTAGTTGAAAGTTCTCTGTGTGATACACTGATATCTTATGGCTGGTAACCAGTGGTTCAGATTTAGACTTTCGATTGCGTCCCACTGTTCGACAGGGGGACTTTTCAAGTCTGAGTCAACAGCCAACCAAAGTATCCCTTGTAACTGATAGAAGGAATATTTTCATTGGCTGTCTATATTTAGTAAGAAAAACCCCTTTGCTGGTTGAGTTCTAAGGTTGCACCTTGCCAGAAACCAGTGAGCCGCAAAGGATTCTGGGGGAGGTGGGAATTCCCACCTTTAGATGGCAGACTTGCATAGGCCCCGAGAACGAGGAGGTGGCTATGCAATAGGCTAGTTCAGATTTTGTGACCTGTTTTTGAATTATAGTAACTATCTTTAATCACCAAAATAATGATTGTATCAAATAAAGTTTACTTGTTCACTAGTTTAGAAATCATCTTGATAACAACAGCTGACAGCAACATATATATATTACCACCCTAAAATACTATTTCAATTACGTGAATATTAACAATGAACATTGATAAGGCTTCGAAATACAAAGTCCCAATCAAATTTGTTATTACACATTCAAACACTGGCAAAGTATACATTAATGTATACATTTCAAAGGATAACAACAGTATAAGAAAAGTATTGGTAAGAAGCTAGTATATATTCCAATCACTTTGAGTCTCATTCTAAATAAGATTATTTCAAAACAATAAAACGTTCACATTTTCCAATTTGTTTCATTTTTCTATTCCAGGAACATATCATTATCACCAGGAACCAGTTTGCCTGCTAACTGACACTGGAGTAAATGATGAATTCATAGGAGTTGCTCTTGATGGCTTCCCTATTTATGGAAACAAGGTGAGAAAATACTCTTTCCTAAGCCTAAAGCTTGGCTTTTTCAAAAGAATTCAACTGAAGCGCCTTCCTCCTTTCCTGTCTTTTATGGCCCTTCAAATTGACGGAAACATTGTTACAGCAATAAGATTAATACATTTATCTGGTACATAGCAATTTTTGACTCAAGTATATTCTAATTACCCCAAAACATAAGAGAATGTCAAGTATGATAAGATGCTATACGCTCAAATCTTTTCCGGGAAACGGGGTTGTCAATTACCTTCATTTATATCCAAAATTTACCATGATTTTTCAATCTGCAGGACTTCGATGGATATGAAATCAACTCAACACAACTCGATAATTGCCATGGTCGATTTGAGGTAGTAAATTGTGGAGAGTATGAATACCTAGAGTATCGTTACAGAGTAACTCATGACTTCCCTTATATTCTTGGCTGTTTTAAGGGAGCTCCAAGCCCGGACATTAAACATAAGCTTTACAACAACTGCGAAATATTAAGTGTTAGAAGTGAAGAAATCGAGATATTTGAACCAGAAAACTGTGGCTCCTGAAGCCTCTAATACTACGCAACCCCATGGAGTGTGCCTTCTGTTTATGAAAGAACTGCCTGAATTATAACTTTAAGCACCATCACTCTTTATCATAATGATTCTGGTTTATGATTAAAATGAACAGTAAAATTGCTTTTTGAGCTACATATTTTAGAACTGCATTAATAATTTAGTTATCTCTATATGGAGCAAGCGGGTTTGTCTTTTGAGTGGGGATCTAATAGTTATTATCAGCATCGTTCAGGGAAAAGCAGGATGCAATATTTTGACCTCTTCAGCATTAGTACCTATTGCATGTACAGGTATTGGATGAATTACAAATTTGTTCTTGCTTACTGTATGAAGGCTGGACAAAAAATTTGAAGGTTACAGTGAAAAAAAACACGTTTTTTCCTGAAGAAACCAATGTTAAAGGCACTTTCAACTGTTGATCATGATTTTGCCGAAAATTTGGTGCGCAAGACCCGTATGCCTCATATATATAATAATTATGTTGTTCACTGCATATTAAGAACTATGTAACAGCTTTGCTACTGATCTTCACAACTCACATTATGCTGGACTGTCAAACGAGGATGAGTTTTTGTCAATGTTAGAGTATATGGGGTTATTTGGTTTTGCAAGTTAAATAATATTTAATTTGTGTATCAAAGGATTGTTTTTACAATATTGAAATTTCTATGTGAATTTTTCTGCATTTACTTCATAAGGAAACATGTATGAACACGCCAAAGGGGATGTTTCACACTGTTTGTAACTTTATATTTGAATTCTTTCATGATTGAGTTTCAGACTTATGACTTTAGTAGGTTCTGTTCTAAACTATACGTTATTTAGAATTAAGATTATTGACGTTTAGAAACATCTTATCTTAAATTGTGAAATATAATAAATGTATTTTACGATTGTCCTAGTGTAAAACTCCCCCAAAGTCGATGGCATATTCAATATAGAAAAGTTTAAATCTTGGTGTGATGAAAGTTGAATATATTTTTAGTACTTACTAGAAATAATATAGGTACTTTCTCTGCCTATAGAAATTAACTCAAAATACAGATGCAAAAGCAATTGGTTTAAGTATATTCTGTTAACAATTGTCTGTGGTTCTAAAGGACGAAAAATTGTAATTAGATGGGTATTGATAAGCATATATATTTAAAGCGTTAATTTAAAATTTCATTTGACACGAAAAGAAAAATAACAATTGCATCCATCACAAAAAGGGGTTAGACATAATATTAAATTGATTTTCACATGAGGTATACAATTTTATAAAATGACAATGTCATTCGTTTAGTGCTACTCAAAAAAACCTGACGTCATATCTATATATGGTTATGGAATGAAAACCGAATAACAATGGACGATTTTATATTAGAAATAAAGTTTGAACACAAACAAGAAGTACAGTGTTGAATTGCTTCAGATATCAATTTTTCTTTGAAAGACTACTTATTATTAAATTTTGATATTTTTTTAAAGAGTTAATAATCAATAACGTTCACCTTCTCATAACATAGAATTCATCAAATAAGTAGAAAGATTATCAAAATGTCTATATGAAGATATCCTGACGAGAGTAACATCTCAGACTAACGATTTTTGTTTGTCTTAAATTACAAGAGAAAAAGTAACAGTACGATTTGCAGTTATTCAAATTAAATATGCAGCATACATTTTTGTGTAAGGCTGGGTCATTGCAGCTGCCACCTACTGGTCTCACAAATATTTCCAACTCCAACTCTTTCTCATGACTAATGACGGCCATTGACGACAGGGGGCAGGGTGAGAGCTTGTCCAGACAATAGGTTGTTGACAGCACTCTCCAAGCAGATCACTCCACTACCGTTTTGTATCTCTGCCACAACCTCCGCCATGTTGGATCTATTTTCTAATGTGGAGTTTATGCAGGTACAGATTAAGAGGGGGGCACCTGAGGCTTAACCACCCCTTAGATTTTGCCAATTTTATAGTTGTTTTTATGACAGATTCTAGTCCCATAAAATCTTTATGTTATAAGGCCCCCCTTTTTGATCCATCCATGTCTTGCCTGAAAAACGTTGGTGTAGACACCTTTTTTGTGCAAATTGGTGTAGACATCTTTTTTGTGTACCAGACCATGTATAGGCCTATCAATGAAAACCTTTCCCCAGGGTAATCTCTGAACCCTTCATAGCTCTGTGTAGGCCTATGTCCAATGTACACGGTCTCTGTAAATAAGATTATCATGCATCAAATGAGTGCATTGATATTGATGCCCCTAGCTTAATTAAATTGTTGACTGTATGTCAGGAAATAAGAGTTTATTGTAGGCAATGGAATAGGTGTCTTATGATTTGGAAAGGAACATTCCCATGGTGGTAGACAACGTAATGATTCTTCTCCTGGTAGAAAATAAAGAGATTGTCTGTGATATGGAGCTATTTCTTTTCCTAAAATGTTATCCTTATCAGAATATGACGAAAAATATTTATTACTACGTACAATTTACTTAAATCTGATTGACAGATTCCAAATAAGTAGATTTATCATGGATGCTACCCCAGTCCAGCCAAGGATTCGAACCTATGTGCCTTGGTACGCAATCTCAGTGTCCTAACCACTACACTATAGAGATCGATGTACTTACACACTTGAATGAAATAAATGGCCACAGCAGAACTAACCCTATCACACTGGCCAGGGTATCATTCCACACAAAGTAGTTCCAAATAATTTATGATTTTGGATTTATAAAATGAAATTTTCTGATACTTTCTTGACTATTCATCTAATTTTGCCTAAATTAAACTATCACTATTCAAACATTTTGATCACCTTCTATTTCAATGGATCTGGGCGTAGGGGACAGATATTGTCCCAAAAAAGCAGGTTGTTGCAGAGATTCTAACGTAGGGGGCCAGAGTGGAACTCTCTGCCGAGGAGATTGTGTTGACAGGGACAGATCTAGGGGGAAGGAGGGGAGGCGCATGCTCCCTGCACCTTTGTATTTGTCAAATATCAAATATTTTAATGTAAAATAAGCACATTCCTAGAATTCCTCGATCCGTGGCATCATCTCAGTAGTCAACGAGATGGAAAGCAGGGGGGGGCATGGGGCGCCCGCCCTTCTATTTGTTTTCGATATTTTGATACTTTATTGTAAAAATTACGCCCTCGGATAGGACCCTCGGGAATCCCCCCTTTATTAAATTCCTGAATCCGCATCAGGGAACCATAAGACCCATATGTATATATAACTTAAGGGTTGGTAAAGGGCTTAACCAGGTGATCATTGTTTACACAGTGATTTCTCAAGGAAAAGGAGTTCAAAGGCACAGTCCGCGTTTGCTATACACTTTGTACGAGAAAATGATCTGTAAAGGATATAAATAAATCAACAATTACTAATGAAAAAAGATACGTTCTTGTATAAAACTTTGACTGACCCGACCCGACCCCTTCTGATCCCCTCCTGTGGTGGTTCGTTGACCAAAGGATGGTTGTCCATTCCACCCCTGGATGATGAGAGGAATACGCACGCAGCTTTACAACCCATCCTACCGACCAGCGGTGCGTATAGGGGGTCGCGTGTAGTGACAGGCCTTATACCGCCCCTTGTTTTTAGTGTTTTCAACAGCTTTTATACATGTTTGGGTGATACAATATACAAAATCTTTTGGGGTCGTCCATGGCTGACCATGTGACCCATCGGGATCAACCGTCCCTTAGGTCGTGATTACCCTCTGGGTTGTATGGCCATCCTCAGATGCCTCCAGTGGTTCCTCTTATAATATTGTATTCACTTTTTACTTTATTTACAAATTTCAGCTTCTACCATTAAGTAGGGAGAACATAATTTTTGCTTTCATGTAATAGCATGATTCACTTGTATACTAGACCATGCTAGGAAATATACACGGCTTAGAAGTGATCAGAAAATTTACTTTGCAACAAGAAAATAGACGACGCTATGATATGCATAAGAATGCCATTGGGTAAAGGGTCAACGGTGTGGAAAATTCTTACTCCAG
Organism: Lepidonotus clava; assembly: GCA_936440205.1. Taxonomy (NCBI): domain Eukaryota; kingdom Metazoa; phylum Annelida; class Polychaeta; order Phyllodocida; family Polynoidae; genus Lepidonotus; species Lepidonotus clava. The sequence continues at coordinate 18,564,652 of OW387138.1, forward strand.
AGGTACTGTGGATCTGGATTATTTGACCTTGCTATCAATAATTTCTCATCGTATCATTACCCTTTATCCATTATAACTATGGTATACATTTCAATCATCAGCTACTGCACGGTTCATCCGGAGGAGCTAAACTTTATTTAAAAGAAAATATTTGCTGCAAAATTTGATCCGGATTCACTTCAAATTCAAAAGACAACCGTTAAATGGTCATGACATTAAGACTAGTTTATAAGAAATTGTCATTGTATCATATATTATCACATCAAACTAAGTCTGGGAAAAACTAATTAATGCTGATTCAGTAGCACATTGGTGGGCAGTGAACCTTCACATGAGGGCATATGGAATTTGGGGTCCATGATATGAAAAATATATATTTTTCGTTAAAAATATTGGCAGACATCCCTTATTTGTTCTTCTGTTGAATATCAAAATATATTGTACGTGTATATTAAATGTTAAGATATGCATTTAGTTGTTGATTATTTCATGAATAATTTTCCTGAGTTTCAAACTTCATTTAACAAAAACAACCTAGGTCATGTTAATTCAAAGTGTGTAGAGCCCCAGTATTTACAGGTTCCCAGACCAGTCTCTCAGATTCAGACGTGGGAAAGTGACTCTGGTTTGGGAAAGACAGACATTTCAGGCCCTCTGCCAGGGGGGATACCTGGGACCAGGGGTGGATACACGATTTGCAAAAGGGGGTGTGGTTCAGAATATTCACTAAGTACTAAAATATTGTGCGTTCGTGCGCACACGTACAGCATTCCCCCACCCTTCATAGTTTGGGATCCACCAAAAGGGGATGGGGGGGTGGGGGTGGAACCAGGAGCCCCTGCTAGGCCCCCTGGATCCGCCCATGTGTGGTACCATCCCCCCGCCCTTCCCCTCAGCCACGCTCCCTTCTGAACGGTGCAAGCCTTTGTTAGATGTTCTTATCATAGACTATATGATATGCTTGTTTGCATTTCCCTATTCTGGGAACGCTGATTTAATTCTGATTCGACTTAGGTGCTTCACTTCTATTCAAATCTAATTGAACTAGACGCTATTGATGAAGATCATATTGGATATCAGTTCAACATTAATCCCAAACTGATCTTCAATCGAGCAGCTTTTTACACATTAGGGAAAGAACATCAATTTGCTAGTATACTTAAATAAAATAGTCTTTCGAATGTACACATTCCTTTTTATCCATTGGAAACATGACATTATTACTTATTCTGACACCGTGTATATGCCAAATTACCCCTGACCTAATTGTGATTAAAAGAAATAGTGATGATTTTCAATTTCTAGGTTAAATGTAACCCAGTTCCAAATTTTGAAGAAGATATGTAACATTAATTTTCTTTTATATATTCAAAATTCATGATTCAATTGAAATCATGTGTCTACGCACATTGCCAATTATCACTATTACCATAATTTAGGACAGGGCTTTCCTCGAATATGCACTGACTTCAGTAGTGTAATTTGCATATTCATCCTTATAAAAAAAAACAGCAATCCGCCCCCATTTTGACCAAGATTTTTAAGACAGAACTGATATCATTCTACCATATCCTTATATGATACACATGCTCATTGCCAACAAATCACATCGGCCTTTTTGTAAGGAAGAAACTACGGACTTTTTTCTGAATGATTAAAGAATCTTTATTTTCTCTTTTATAGTTTCCAAGTACATGTGTAATAACATTATTGTATTTCTATGTTGTGGTGCAACAATACGCAATAATATGAACTATATGTGAACAAAACTTCATTATTTTCTGCACACCTCAGCATATATTTACCAACGTGCAGAGCAGGCAGTTGGTGCACTCAGAACTAGTGTCTTTACAAATTCAGATTCATTCCACTGAACGGGCTGTTCATGTATCCCCTTTGTTTAGGAGATGAATGTGTTCATTGCAGCATTCACTACACAGACGTGATAAAGTTGGTTAAGTAACAATAAAGGGGTTGAGAGATGCGTGTCAGCATAAAAGCTACAGACTTAAACGTCACACATCTGTCCACGAACACCAACGTTTCTTCCTTTTTATGTAGTTTAAAGACTGCACTGCGCAGGGTCATGAGAAGGGTTGTAATTGCTATGGTTACAGTAATTTCCTCATTCCATTTGCAATCTAGAATCTTCTATATTTGCGTTGTATATAAAAAAACATATTATAAACTGATATGGATTATATGACCCCTGATGCTTTTTTTTCTTTTTAATTTTCAATAGTTCTAGTAACGTCAAAATAATCATGATTTAACATTGTTTCCCCCTCCTGATTAAGAATATTCTATCTTCCCTAAGTGCGGAAACAACCATTATTTTCACTGGTATATATACAGTTCCGAAGAATGCCTGGATTAACAGGAATGTTAAAGGTTTTATTGCACTCCCCGATGGTAAAACACATGAAAAACCCAAAGTGTACATGAACGATGCAAATTACTCTTGTTTTCCCCGTATAAAGACTGCAAAAAGTACCGTTGGTACTAATACCCAATATGTCACATTGAGTACTTTTATTAACATGTTTGTAAAATAATGCAAATTTAGTGCTAAATAAAAATAACAATGCAAATGATATAGCCAACGCAAATGCTAACAGGATTAGTGCTGTTTGCATCAACAAAAAAGGCGAGGCATGGAGTGCCCTGCACCATGGCCGGGCATTAGATCACCACTGCACATGCAAAGGAATTCATGATTATGTATGACTTACACACCACCTTCAACCTTGACATCTTACCCAGCATGCCTTGGCCATATTTCCCGCCAACTGGCCACTGTTCCCGGCCATCTTGAACCCAACAGACACGTTCTAAAAGTGCCCGCCCACTATTACAGACAATATACTCAAGTGTTACTACAATAAAAGAAGCTGATAATAGTTAATGGATATAACATGATTAAGACAGTTATAACAGATACGCAAGTTGCAGTACAAAATTTGCAGGATTGTGCAGAGGACTTAGTGCTTGGTAGGAGGCCAACCCCTGTATAGACCATCTACAGGGTGACAGGACAACTACCCCTGGGACAACTACCCCTGGGACAACTACCCCTGGGACAACTACCCCTGGGACAACTACCACTGGGACAACTACCCCCTAGGACAACTACCCCTTAGGACTATTACCCCCTAGGACTATTACCCCCCTAGGACAACTACCCCTGGGACAACTACCCCTTAGGACAACTACCCCTTAGGACAATTACCCCTATGGGTAGGACAACTACCCCCATAGGACAACTACCCCTATAGGACAACTACCCCTTTAGATAGGACAACTACCCCTATATATAGGACCATTACCCCTTTAGGACAATTACCCCTACAGATAGGACAACTACCCCCAATGATAGGACAACTACCCCTATGATAGGACAACTACCCCCCTTGATAGGACAACTACCCCCCTTGATAGGACAGCTACCCCCATATGTAGGACAACTACCCCTATTGGTAGGACAACTACCCCCCTTTGATAGGACAATTACCCCCCTTAGTAGGACAATTACCCCCTTTAGTAGGACAACTACCCCCATTGATAGAACAACTACACCCATTGGTATGCCTACCCCTCCTTTGCCCGGCCCTGAACAATAAGGGCAGGTTCAACCAATGGGGGTAGTTGTCCTACCAATAGGGGTAGTTGTCCTATCAAGGGGGGTAGTTGTCCTACCTATGGGGGTAGTTGTCCTATCAAGGGGGATAGTTTTCCTGAAGGGGTAATTGTCCTATCTAGAGGGGTAATTGTCCTATCTAGAGGGGTAATTGTCCTAATGGGTAGTTGTCCTACCCAGAGGGGTAATTGTCCTAAGGGGTAATCGTCCTAAGGGGTAGTTGTCCCAGGGGTAGTTGTCCTATGGGGGTAATAGTCCTAGTGGGTAATAGTCCTAGTGGGTAATAGTCCTAGGGGGTAGTTGTCCCAGGGGTAGTTGTCCCAGGGGTAGTTGTCCCAGGGGTAGTTGTCCCAGGGGTAGTTGTCCCAGGGGTAGTTGTCCTAGAATCCTTTTACAGACGTGGGCTGCGTTCTTGAGTGCCAATTTTTAACCCTGTTTTGGCTAACTTATATTTTTAGACCCTATTTGAGAGTGGTGAATTCTTGAGTGTGTGTTCAGTCTGCCTCTCTTAGATGACAGCTAAAGATATCTCTCTAAATGGCATTTAAAACCGTTCTCAAGTGCACCAGAAATAAGTCTAAGTTAGTTGAGAACAGGCTATTTTTGGCTCCAATGTAAAACTCCTCTCAGCCAACAATAAGTGTCTATGAATGTGTACAAAAATATGAAACTACTAAAGAATGTGTTAAAACATTAGAAAAAAAGTGCTATATTCTGAAAGCTGAGATGTTATGCTAGAGTTACATGTAAAAAAACATTACAAAAATCTTTACTTAAAACCTAATAAATAGTGTTTAGAAAACCTCTGTTCCATTTTCAGTGAAGACAGTGTCTGTATGCTAAGATACCTCTGTTATGCACAACTTATTGTGGCACCTGAAATGATTATGTAACACTGGTGCCAGTGGTCGTTGAGACCGGTGCCAGCAATTGTAGCCCCTCAGTAGACAATGATCCTTCATCTGTCAATCACAATTACCTGTCTGCCCACTGTCTGGGTGCACCAGAAGGGCTCTGACCATGGTCATGCTCTAATGCACACACTTCAATTTTTTCCTGACACTTTTTGGTATCTAAATCATTATGAAATAGGTGAAATCATACCCCAATGGAAAGCCACAGGAGTAAGCTAATTTTTGACATAGCTTATACATAAAAAAGATCTAATATTTCATGAGAAAATATGTGAAATATAAAAATACATGTGTTTTCAATGTGCTAAGGGAGGAGAAGGTCCCCCAGGAAATATTAGCCCTGTATGTGTATTGCACCAATTGCCCTTAACCCAATCAGGCCTGACTTATTTTTGGCTCTTGGCAACACCCCCAGATAACTTGGCCAGTTAAAAATAAGTCAGCTAAGCCTGCAATGGGGTTGAGTCAGGAACGCAGCCGTGGTCACCCTATAATGTTTAGGTGATCACTATGACTGTGTTCACCATAACCATGTGGTGATTGAAAGAAACTGAAAATCGTCAATTCTAGATAGTGAGAATTGAAAAAAATATATGAGTTAAATCTTCAGTAAATGTAAATGATAATGATAATGAAATAATCACCAATATGGCCCAGAGTAAATTTTCTATATGTTGTAACGTCATCTGCACAATGTCTATAGTCCTTGTGCATTGTGTTGCCAGGCACTAGGTAGTACCACAGACATACAAAGGCTTTGTGGAAGCCACAAATACACGTGATGGATACTACTACTCCTACTAAGGTTGCCAACTCTCTATGTGACCAATCGTGGGAAATTGTGTCCTATCTTAACTATTTCCATAACACTTTTGCCCATATTCTTTTTGCACATAATGCAATTACCATAAATCAAATGCTTGTGTGATTTTAATTATATTCTCTTGAAAGTCATACCAAGGTAAAGATTTTCAGGAAAATATGGATCTTTGATTGGTTTATATCAATAACTCATTTGATAATTGAATTAGGGCAAATTGCCCAATATCTCCTTGGGCCAATATAATTACCTGACTGGCCACACATGTATATATAGTTCGTCTGTGCTTTGCAGGTGTCAGGAGGTTTGGCTGTGCAGGAGAGAACAGATCAGACTTTTTCGAAGGTAGGCATCATTCTCCAACCTGAGTATTGCATCGAGCAAATGTCATTCGTTTACATTCTTGAAATTGTAACTTATTTCGAGATTCATTGCAAAATCTAACATTTGAAGAAAGGTAAGGTTTATCGATCCTTTCAATAACTAACACCAGAGCCTACACTTGAACAATATACTGACACCAGAACAAAATCAGGGCCGTGCCCAGGGTTGGTGGCGGGGCTCTTCTATATTTTTTGGGAAGTAATATTGGGAAAATACTTCATAAGTTCCATGTACAATTTTATTGTATAAATGGGAGTAGAGCATGTCCCATGTATGTAGTTATACATAGTCATAAAAATTTGCATCGATCAATAATTATATAGATTTGAATATGAAAATGGTGGGGCAACCCCAATGGCAATAGTGGGAGATGTATATTTATGTAACGTCATAATTATTCCATTTTTCAAAATACAAAACTAGGACCAAGGTAGATGATTTTATCATAACAGTATAATCAAATCAGCTTTTCTTTAGTACACATATATACTTTAGGGTTGATTGGGACTCTTGACTGTTGAATTAACCATCTTTGTGGCATTTCAAAGGTTATTGAAAAGGAAAAGAATATTTTAGTTCGAGTGTTTCAGTGGAACCTTTCCTCTAATTTTTGAATATAAAGGATTTTGAAGAAGGAAACATTTCCACCTGGGTGGCACTAATTATGACTTGTGCTCTGTGGGGGGGTGGCCCACCACCCCCACCTCCCCCCCTGGGTACGGGCCTGTAAAATGTTACTCCTGTCTTTTGAATCATGGGTGGTGGTAGTGGTGTTGCATGACTATACAGCGAAATGTGTTGTATTTCATGATTTTGGGGGTATGGCTATGTCATCAGTTCACTCCTATCAGTGTTACTTAGGTTCACGCTGTTGAATTAAAAAAAAACGGCTGTGTCACACAGTTACATTATATCTACAACTTATCAAAAACAAAAATAGACAGGACGCAAAGGGTAGATACACGATTTATAAAATAATGATTATAATTAGAAACCGTCAAAGAATATTACTGATGGATTCACATATTCATCTTTTATTTTGGTCGGAAAAAGAGAAGATGAAACATGACAGTTGATGCAAAACATCTTATATAGGGTTATAAATCCTGAAATATATAGTTAATTTTGCTGATCAAATGTAACCTGGATTAATTTTAGTATTACTAAAAAGTATGCTTGATATGAACAACATTTGGTGAAATAGCATGAAATACATTGTACTGATTTTTGATTCAGTAAATTCTTCTCGGATTATCATATTTTATATTGAATTTTTTTACCACAGAATTCTCCTCATCCACAATGCATATGGCCACCATCCTGTTGGTTGCTGTGACATTGGCGCAGCTGCTGCAACCAAGAAGTGCTTTGACCACAGAGGAGTTTTATGCATTTGGAGCAGATCCACACACTGAACAGAATACAGGGTTACAAGGCACGGTGACTCTTACTGAAGTTATTAGACGTCATGGATCTTTCTACAATCTACAAAGTAATGGCATCCCAGACCATGACACAGGGATCTTCCCAGTGCCCGGTAAAGGAGGAAACAACCATCCAATTATAGCTCAAGATCACACCAAAAGGTAAACTGCAAAAGTGCTAATATAAATTCCCGGCACAGTCAAAATCAAATTTTGTTGTGATATTAGGGCTCTAGATTTTGTGAGGAGGATTTGTGATGTCTGAGCAAGCCATTTTATGCCTCGATCCCATCTCACAAAATGGCACTGCATGTTACCTTATTTCTTTGTTGGTTGATTGTTCTTTTCGCCAGGAAGTATTACAGTGATCTCAACATATCGTTTCCATTGCAGAATTCCGATAGTTCCAAAGGTTGCTACGGACCCTGGATGCTTGACGATGGGTGCTATTGCTTTTGCAAAGAATGGGGTACCCATCTTCAATGCATTGGACAGCAAAGGAGAGGATGCCGTAAGGGGTGAAAGATTTGACGATTGTAGTGGGCATCCTAATAAAAACGGTAATGCTTGGAATTCTTTGTTTCCAGAACTGTTTAACTTGATGAACTACTTCAAAACAACTTTTATCCCTGCAGTTGAGGTTCCCACTATAACACTATGGATGATAACCAGTAGCCCAGAATGTGGTATTCATTGACCTGGGGGGCAGACCAAAAAACATCCACGAGATCTTTGAGCCTCGAGAAGTTAAAATAGCCACGATCACAAATTTTGCTCTCGTGAGTATTTTAATTCTCGTGGCACAAAATTTAAATTTTTCAACTATTAAAGTCCTCCATTGTCATTCTAACAGACTTTAAGAAGTATTTTATGTAATTAAATATATTATGGGAATGTCCAAAAATTCTCGTGGATGTTTTCTGGGCTGATATTTCTTCTCATGGGCTTGAAATTCTTCTCGTGGGCCTGAAATCACCGCCACGAGAAATCATAGATGTTTTTTGGTCCGCCCCCCTGTTCTTGAATTGGAGTAACTATCATTTAATCACAAAAGGAAACTTAATAGTTTATGCATGTCCATCCTGATAACAACAGCATCAACATCACCACTTTAAAATACTATTTTGATTGTATGAATATCAACCATGAATATTGATAAGACTGTAAGATATACAATTACAGTCACAGGTATACATTTTACACCTTTAAAAAGGATATAATTATAGTATAAGAAAAGTATAGGTCAGCAGCTCACATGCTTTAAACATAAGATCATTCCCTTTCACTGCCAGATATGTCATGATATAACTGATATTTACTGAAATATTGCACAAAATAAGAAAATTAGTCTAGAAAATACCTAAAACTCAAATTTAATTTATATTCTTCAGGTGGAAAGCTTTTTTCAATAATTTTGATGAAAATGTTCCAAATGTTGGCACTGTGCCAATAAGGCAAATATCTTATCAGGTGTCATATGCCTACCATATGCTTTCTACTATTTCAGTTTTTATAAGGATAAGATGAAAACATTGTCTTTTTCATGCGAAAGTGAGTTTGTAATTATGATAAATGAAAGCAAAGTTATGGCCAATTGAAAATCATGTCATTTACACTAATTTACCTATTTTTCATGATTTTTGACGGGTGTGGTAAGTTCAAATGTAAGTACATTATTAATGGTTTCTCTAATTGCAGTTCTAATATTTTTTGGAAACTCGATGGTCTGGTGTTCAAATAGCTGTATCTCTGGTTCTAATTGTAATTTTTGAAAAATTCTTTCAGATTCTGAAAGCTGAATTCACCCTCTTTCAATTGTGTTCTTATGGGATTTTACTATAGGGCCGCATATGCGGCCTCTGGCAGTGAAAAGGTTCAAACAATACAGCTTCCACATAGTGCAAATTAATAATTGTTTGTTTCATTTTTCTAATCTAGGAGCATACCACTATCACCAGAATCCAGCATGCCTGGATCAAGGCCCGGATGCATTCATAGGAGTTGCTCTTGATGGCTTCCCTATTTATGGAAAGCTGGTGAGAAAATACTCTTTCCTATGTGGGAATTTTCAAAAGAATTCAACTGAAGCACTTTCCTCCTTTCCTGTCTTATAATTATTGCCTGACAGATTGATTTTTGCAAACAATGTATACTTGTAAACAGAAACACGGGGAGCCAATAGAGACTGGTAAAAAGCAATATCTATTTCAATTATATTCTAATTTACTTAAGGAAAGGGAAAAGGAAAGGATGCTGGAAAAAACAGTAGTATTCCATGCCACTCAGAATTGTGTGAAACAATAGTTTATTATACTAATGATGAGCTGTTACCTGCTCTAACCTTTACTGGCCATTGGGAATGGTTGTATCAACAAGTATAGTTAATAATCTGAGTAATCAAGTGTAATCCAAAAATATAAGGAAATAGAGTATAAAGAATTTTGTTCAAATAGGTTTCCTAATATAATATATGTAATTTCATGAAATAGTTATCTTTTGCAGGACTGCAATGGGAATTACATCGACATATCAGAACTTGACGATTGCCATGGTCGATTCGAGAATGGAGAGTATCGTTATCGAATAACTGATGAATTCCCTTACACTCTTGGCTGCTTTAAGGGAGAGCGAATTATAAGACAGAATAAAAATGATCAACGTCAAAATCAGCTAAGCACGAGCTGTGATTTTTTAAAATATGATGCTACGTATAGTAAAACAATTGTTATGTTAAGTAATGCAAATGTGACTACGTATCTATCTTGTCCCTAACTTATATAACCCCATCGAGTGCAGCTTCTGTTTATGACGTTTGATGTGCACAATTTCGAATTGTATAAATAGCTTAGTTTTTTTTATAGAGAGCAAATGGTTTTCACATTCATTTTCAAGGGGAATCTCAGTGTTTTCAGCAGTGTACAGGGAATAACAGGGCACAATCAATTGGCCTCTTCAGCAGAGGTGCCTATTGGGAAAGGTAGAAAGCCGGTGATTGTTGAAAAACTGGACCAATGTAACCCTGATGACTAGAATTCACGATACACTAAGCCCGAGCTGTGTAATATAAAGTGTTTCAAGTAAAACACGTATGGAAATAACTAACCCCGATGGAGCCCCATCAAGTACAGCTTCTGTTTATGAAAATACTATCTGAATTGTAACTTTATGCACCATATCATTCTTTATCATATATGATTATGGCTTATCATTAAAATGGATGTTAAACAGCTAGCTTTTTAGATATAGATTTTAGAATTGCATCAATAACTTATTTTTGTACCCAGGTAAATATTTTCATCTGGGTAGGCCATTTGAGTGGGGATCTTTGGTATTTTTAGCATTGCATATAGGTAAAGCATATTGAGCTCTTCAACATTGGTGCCTATGGAGAAAAAAGAGAAACCAGGTGATTGTGGAAAAGCTGGACATATCAGAAAAATATGAAGCCTTGTGTGGCATGTATTGCGAAAGAAGTGAGAATTACAAACTGTTTCTTGCATACTGTGTAAAGACTGGACACATATTAAAAAGGTTACAGTTAACAAAACATCTTTACTAAAATTTAAAAATGTTAAAGGCACTACCTATTGCTGATCCAGATTTTGCCGACAAGTTGGTGTGTAAAACTCGCATATTCCATATATATAATAATCATGCTGTTCACTACACATTAAGAACTCTGTAATGGTTTTGGGGAAAACTAATCTTCACAAGTCACACTAAGCTGGACTGTTGAACAGGGATGAGTTCTTGTCAAAGTAAAAGTATGTTATTGGTTTTTGAAAGTTAAACCATATTTCAATTTGTTGTATCAAAGGAGTTTTTTTTTACAACATTGGAGTTTCTACAGAATATTTCTATATTTCTACTTCATAAGGAATTCAAAATGATTCAATGTGTGGGAATACTCCAAAGTCGACAGCAGTGTAAATTTACTAAATCTAGGTGTTTTTTTAAAAAGAAATCTTGGTGTGATGAACATGGAATGAATCTCGAGTATTTACTAGAAATTTAGGTATGTTCTCTACTGATAGAAATAAATACAGATGCAGAAACAATCGGTTTAAAAGCAAATCTAATAAATTGTCTGTGGTTCTTAAGGACGCATGATGTTTTACCAGGTACTATTGTATTTCAGTGCTAAATAGTAAGAATGGATATTTTATTAAAACGCTGATTTTAGATTTCATCTTATAATAAGAAGACACTATTATGGAGTATAAGGTTAGATATAATCACCAATTGAACCGCGGCTGTCAGGCCAAAGTTCAATCAGTGTCGGGGTGAATATATCTGACCGATATATGACATAAGTGTGTCTTCTTTATTTTATGTGATGGCTAAAACACTGATAATCATCAAGTTGTTGAATAATCTAATTCATAAAATTATTAAGCGGTCATTATTGCGGCTGTCATCGCAGCTGTCATCTTGTTTGTTTACGTAATTCTTGACGCTGATTGGACAATAGAAGATACGTGGGCGAAAGCCTAAAGCCCCATACCCATTAGGTGATTTTAATTTAAATAGGTCAAATTTGCCGCAAAATCACCAGGTGATTCCCCATGGGTATGTTGTAAGCAAACTACTTTCTCGCTTCTGATTCCCGCGTAATCATCGCTACAAGCTTGGCCTTTTTTCGTTATGTAATTTTATTGTATCACTACGCGCGGCCGTTAAGTGGGTCAAGACAACATCCGGGCACTCGCAGAAACCCACAGTGCTAAGGTTGGAGCGATGATTACAAGGGAATCTGAAGCGAAGTGGGAGTGTGTGTTGTAAGTTCACGGCGACGGCCGACGGCTCGGCGACAGTTCAATCACCTAGTGGGTATGGGGCTTAACTCTGTTAGGAGAGTCTATGTATCATGTAGGGTAGATCAGCCAATCAGAACTGCATACATTCTCCACACACATTTTTAGAGGTTAGTATAACCCAGGATATATTTACCTCGCTGCGGAGGTTAGTAAAAACGTTCAAATAGCCCTTTATCAACCTCTCCTATGCCCGGCCATTACATAAAACATAAAAAAAAGTATAAAAATAATGGATCTGTTCGCAAAAAAGTTAGACATGATATGAAATTGATTTTCACATGAGGTATACCATTTCATAGAATGACAATGTCATTCATTTGGTGTTATTCAAAAAAGCTTGATGTTATAACCATGTGCGGTTATAGAATGAAAACCAAGCAACAATGTACGATTTCATATCAGAAATAAAATATGAACACAAACATTTTAAAAGTTTTTAGAGTATTCAATTATTTAGATTGTTCAGGTAACCCTACCTACCCTAAATTTTTGGCCCTACCTAACCCTTTTTTTCATATGAAATTTGTAATTATTTTTTTCAAAATCCAAAAGAATTGACCTAAAAAGGAAGGGGAAAACCATAAAACAACATATAAATGCTCACGGCATGTATTTTAGATGCTAAACATTTTTTAGGTGATATTTCAATTCTTTTTTTTTTACTTTGAATACTGTCCGGGTCTCTTTGGTAAGTAAAAAGAATAAATAATATATATGAAAAAAAAACAAGATTTCGACCTACCTACCCTATTCCTTTCGAACTACTTTACCTGGACACAACTATTTTTATTTTGCCTTAATTTATTCATCAGACTTATCAACTAGCCTACACGTATCTTAAATATGTATAGATGGCGAAGAATGCAAACTCTTAGCCATTACACTTTGTTACGACATCCTTCTAGCATTCAAAAAAGTATTCTTGCTCACTCAATGAGGTTCTACGAAAATTAGAAATATTTATATGAATTATTTGCTTTTCTGTACTTAAATGATAGGGTTGACTAATTTGCTCACCATCCATATAATTATACTTAGATCATACATAGCCACACGATAAGAACCTTGTATTAATCAGGATTGTTTACATTATAAATGTCTATGAAATTAGCAGCTTGTCGCTATAAATCTTTAAATATATAATTACAATCTAATTATCCAATTTAATCATGGTCTTCCATCTTCCTATTAGTTATGTCTCATACCTATGGGAACTATCCATATCTTTGATATGAACCAATGTACAAGGGTTGGACGAAATAACCAAATAAGTCATCCTTGTCTCCAAGAGTTGGCGTTACTGAAATAACCAAAAATTATACTTACTTATAAGTACTGATGAAACATTGTAATTTCTTAGATCTTACCAATTGATAGATTTGCAACATTGCCAAACAAACAAAATGGTGTATTTCGGAGCACAATAGGGTTGGAAATTATAGATTGGGCTAACAGGCTTTAACGTTGGTTCCTATTGGGGAAAAGCCAATATATAAAGCTGGATTTTACAGATTTTAGGGGCCATTTGTCAATCAAGTTGCTTTAGTTAACTTTGTCTACAGAGACACTGTACACAGCCACGTCCCCACCCTACTTAACTTTGTATTATGCATCTAACTTCATAAAAAAAAAATGGAGGCAATTTTGAAAATATCTCATGGTAAACTTTATATTAATGATGGTGTGACCTGGGATGGGCTTATTGCTCAGCAATTAAGGAAAGAACACAAAACAGTCGTCGAGTTTGTAAATGTGAAACAATTTTTTTATTTCCACAATTCTAAGAAAATATGACAAGGGGTTGAAACAAAGGGAACATTACAGGTGGGAAGTGCGGAAGGTGTGGGGTTCGAGTCTCAATATGTTCCTATACTGTCTCCTTACAGCTAGGACGTATGTACAGAAAGGTGGAACAGTCTTAACCTCAAAGGGTGGGGTGGGTGGGGAGATGGGAAGTGTGGGGTGGAGGGATTTAGGGTTAGGGTGGATAGAGGGACAGTGTTTGGATTAGGGTCATAGGAAGTGGAATAGGGGTTAAGAGGTTGTTGGCTACTACTAGCCAATGAAATCAGTCAGAGTTGAGCAATAGTACCTGGCGCCCTCTTCTGGAATAGCGAGGAACTAAATGTCCACCAAGCCTATAGTTCAACTGTGCAATAAAGTTAGTACAACCCTTGTGATTTTACCACCTTAAACATTGTATATTCTTAGGGGTTACGTCCCCTTAACTCTAATTGTGTTACCTTTCATACCCCACTCCATAGACTATGGAAGGGTCTATGGGGGATATGTAGTTTGAGAATGCAGATCCTGTCCATTGGCAGGTTCAAGTTCCAGTTTACATGGCATAGAGACCAACTCCATATAAGTTGTCTCTATTCCCTTACAGGCCTAGCAAATAGCGTCATGCCCAAGCTTATAATCCCCCTTAATAGAGCAAAAGGGGAACAGGCTATCATAGTTAATCAATGATGCGGTCTCTCTTGCCAACAGAGACTGGGATTGCAAATCATATTTCTAGGCTTTGTTCTTTAATTAGGAATAAAGTACATTTTATTCAATTGCCTACTTAATGTACAACAGATACTCCCACTACTTAACCCTTTATAAATTTCACATTAATGGTTCCTTATCGTGCACGCGGCCACGTCTCAGAAGGAAGGGGTTTATATACATGGAGCTGGACCAAATTGCGACAAAAATAAATATTTCCAATGATTTCCCCTCTGTTAAGCCTGGACTGTTCTGCATGGATAACTCTGTACATGTATGTACTTGTTTTTGACACAGTAGCATGAAACGCTGTGTATGTCGGTACTTTGATTTACAAATATTTACACAGCTGTGGGCATCCCCTTGTAACAAAATTCATACTACTTTGGAGCATCACAACCCAGTCTGTACCAATATCGAGATTATTTGATTTCTGCACCGATTGTATCAGGTATAGTTCGCCAGGTTTAAGCTAATGCTCATCTCAATTCAAATAATGTGAACTAGGCAGCTCCTGACATCAGGAAGTATGCATTCTTTGTCAAGATTACCTCTGTACATCTGTTCCAATACATGTTTTTTTAGAACAAGTATTAAAGTTACCAGGCTGGGCAATTACAAGATATAGCTGCTGATAAAATCCATAACGATGACACTGCTTCTGACAATTCGATGGTCCCAGGACTAAGGATTAGCAAATTACCTTCAATGACCAAACAACCTTAGAACCTAAACAAGAGAAAAATAAATCAAAATACAATTAACATCACTACAAAGACAAGAACAGCATCCGTAGCACAAAGGGGGACAGCTGTTGAAATTGATGACAGCGAATTTCATACATTAACTGTATCATCATGAACACAATATTAACAGTTCATATAAGTGCAAAGGTAGAAATAAATTAGTTTTATTGTTAGTACCAGTTTAAAGTTCTCATAAATTGTATGTATTTCATTCTATGTGATCAGGTGATATTACCATCGGAAATCCCAATTTCATGTCATGGTATACTAGTTGATTTGAAATTGATAATCCTTTACAACTCAGTAAGAAAAATAAAGTTTCCACTTTGCACTTTTACACAAGGTCCTAAGAACATAATCCATTGTCTATATCACTCATAGTTATAGTATACACAGGAATGTAAAATAAAGTACAAGAACCTCAATCATACCATATAATGTCACCTCTATGCCTGCATATAATATTATATCAGAAAGTAGTTTATTCGAAGAAATGACCGGAAATTATTGCAACTGCTTCCTATAAATGAAACCTGTCTTGAAGGTACAAATCACATGGTCATAAGTTTCTGTTTATTAGCCAGAACAGATCACATTTAATCCTCTTACATTGCAATTTTCTTCATTTAAAAGAAAATGTTCAGAGGATTTGTTTATTATCTCATACACGGGGATTGTATGTGCATTCATTTTATATACAGAAGTACATAATACCTGTGTACAATACCTTAAAGGTCCTGAGGCAATTCTATACACTCTACAAGAACTTGTGCAGCTGCCAACCTCGGCCAAAGGAAAGGTAATATAATATCTTAGACTTTAGGATTTCCTCAGTGAGAGTCACCATGTTCCAAGCCCTGAGCTTGAGGGGGAAGTAGACTTGCAAAGAAAAACCCTCTAATTTTAGCCAAAGTTTATTAAATATATATAAGATTTATATACTGTAATTATTACTGGAGATTCTATTTTTGGACATTTAAGTCCCATAAGAAAACCCAATTTAAAAGAGATAATGTTTGCTAAATATTTTGGATTCATTTGGCTCTTGATATTTGAGTAAGAACACAAGAAGAGGTGTGTCAAAGCTTAGAATACTACTATCAGAATCCTTGCTCCTTGGGCTGTGCTACGAACAAGTGGATGCAATTAAATGTGGTCCCATTAATTAAGTCTAAGCACAAATATTACCAAAACATTTACATCTGCTAGATAGATAGAAAAGTGAAACTAGTACCCATCGGAGCAATATTTTAACTGGATCCAGTTTCATAATGCACACAAGTTATGCAATTACAAAGCCAAAACTTCTGATCCAATGAACAATGTGGTGGAACTGCTCCAATGGGTACTGCCATGGAAATAACAAATATCACACAACATGTAGTTTTCCTGGATGCATATTAAACCTTTTGTAACAATAAACACATGAGATTTACAGACCTTAAAGCCCCATACCCACTAGGACGATTCATAATTTTGACGATGGTTTATGTGCCAATTGCTCAATAGTTTATCTATGTACTCTACCAGTTATTATCATGCTGATTCACAAACATAAGCCGGGTTTCCACTGAACGACTTTCATGGATAGTTCCTAACGATCCTGAACGACTTTTTTAAAAAAAAATCTTTGCTCATTTTTGTCCTTTAGAATGGAAACATTTGTTGTTTCCACTAAATGACAATATTTGGACAATTCTGGGGCATTGTGGACGATATTTTCCAACGACAAGAGTCAGGAAAGTCAGGGCACAATGGATTTAATTGCTTTTAATTGTCCTGGAAAGAAATCGTTAGCTCTAGTCGTCCAGAAATATTAAACAGGTTAGATATTTGGTCGTTGGTGAATCTTTCACTTTAGTCGTTCAGAAAGGTCGTTTGCAGTCGTTCAGAACTGTCTTTACCACCGATTTTGTGTTTCCACTGAACGATTTTACCAACGACCACAAAAGCTTTATGAATCATTCATGGTCGTTACCATAATGTCATTCGGTGGAAACAGGCCTATACGAGTCAATTCTGCACATCAGTAACGGAGAGCCAAAGGTTACTCGGCTGGTTCAGCTGCAGGTAGAATTGGCATTACAATATCAAACATGTTAAATATTTCAGGTTGGCCGACTGATAGGCCAATTATTCAAGCACCATGAATCTTATTAGTTCGCCGACTCTCTTAAATGGGCATGTGGGTATGGGTCTAAAGTTCTGAGGAGAAAAGATGCTATATTTTGCATGTATAACTATTTCATTACTTATGGATTGGTCATTGTCAATGAATATTACTGTGCGTCAGTTTCAGGATTTCATCATCATTAATCAAATTTGTATAAACCATAGCAACTTTTATTCCTCAGCACAGATAGTTCTGTAGATCTCATTCCAGCAAAGGCTATTCACTTTAATGTGATAAAATCTCTATACTTTCTCTATTCATTAAGGTCAGCTATTCAATTATCAGGAAGACTAGAAGTGACTTACACACTGTTTTATAGGATTCTATTGATTAATGACAGTGAATAAAATACTCTAATATAGGGTAAATTACAGGCACAGCATATCTATTGCTTTGAAACAGAAAGAACATTTTTATATGCATGTAGCGTGAGATATACAGACCAAAATCTATAATCTATAGAGCCATGAAAAACCTTAAGGGTTAAAATTTTGTTACAACAATAATATTTTCTTGGGTTCATGAGGGTGTATGTTGTTTTGGAGCATAGTTCTTTCTTTGGCTTTGATAGGTGGAAGTAGCACATTATCTATAAGTATTCCATCGAAATGGTAACTGACCATGGAAAACGGTGCTTAGAACTAGACTTAGGAGAGATATACAATGGCGTACATCCCCTTGAGAATGGTAGGTACTGGTGAGGAAGCATTATAAGTAGGATAGCCCCTGCAACACAGTACAATGATTTAGTTAGTTTTTGATGGTTTTATCTCCAACAGGAATGGTTCTAGTATGGGCACGCCACTTTGGGGTATATTGACTGATTATTCTCTGACCCGGATTTTCCTTTTCTTCTTCAAGTTATGCACATGTTGAGTCAACAATTCCAACCCTTGTTTACATAAATTCACTCAGGTAATAATGTTTTTGCTCTGTTCAAACTTTAGGGTTAAGGGTGGGATTGCTATCAATTTCCTTAACTTGAACCTAAAACACCTAGAAAGGAAAGAAGACAATGTAGACGTAAAAAAAGACATAAAAAACAACTTGTTGGCATTGCTTTCTCCTGGTTTATGACGGTGATCACGTCACTGTCACTGACGTCATGATGACGTCAGCTATACGTCAGAGTTGACTGGGTGACGTCAGATTCACACCTTTGTTGACATGGTGACGTCATCCTTCTATATACCATCTTTGGTCATCGGCGATCAGCGATGTGTTTAGAGAGGTGTTTAGATTGGAGACGAACCAGCTCAGAGTCCTTGCAATTATTTATTTTTGTCTCTGATACCCTTCCATTTTTGTTCAACATTGATCAGTCAGTAAGTTCAGGGCGTCCGCATATCAAGTAACCACGCCGAGTTTGGTTTCCATGGTAAACCACCGTGGCACGTGGCTGAAGTGGAACACCATCCCTGGATGAATGTAACCATACATGGCCATCCCTATATATAATGTATGTCACCATACATGGCCAACCTTAAACAAAACATTGAGGGCACGCACACGTACACGTACACGTACACGTACGCCATACGTGCTCCACTTCTACCCCACGTGCTCTGAATGTCGAATAATGCCAATTGAGAATCACTTCCGTAACGCTTCCCTCCTCCTTCACAGTCTAAGTAGTTTGTTTTCATACACATTTTTTTTGCTGTTTTTATTTTTCATTGTTGCTGTTACTCTAGATCTTTTGGTTTGGTTTCTCCCCGGGTGTGTTTCTCAAAGTTTCCTTAACCGATCAGCAATTTGTTTGTCTTGTTGTCTTCCTGGAAAGCCCACCCTATGTTAAAGTCACGCACACTGCTGAGGACTCCCAACTGACGCTGAAGCTTTTGGTCAATGCAGCAAGGGCTGAGGTGGAAGTCCGGACTAGACCTCGCTACATTTGCCGTCCGACGCGCCATCCGGAATGCCACTCTCATCAACGACGTCGGAGACATTGTCAATCATTCCTTCGTTGATGACGTCTGTTTTGAGTAGTAGTAGTTGCAGTTGGGTTGGAATTTTTTTTTTTTTTTCAAAAAAAATTGAAAATGGAGGGGAAAGAAAAAGACCAGGGTAGAAAAAAGAGAGAAAAGAAGAAACAAGTGATCAGTGTACTCTTGTCTACAATGGGGAATTGCAAATGTTTCCTACCATAGGGACAACAAATGATGACGTTTAGAGCTGATTTCTTTTCGTTTGTGACCTAATGTAATTGCTTTTTGACTTTTCTTTACTCTAAAGGTCGATTTTTTCTATTGGCGATAATATAGGCTATCTCGCTAAGGCTAGCTAGCATGCGTAGATGCCTATGCAAACCAAGTACAAGATAGCAAACACAATTCAACAACAAAGTCTATATTCTCTAATAGCAAGACCGCGGCTCAGCCATGATGCATGCATTTGTATGTGCCATGTACGCAGCCAAACTGCACGTACGCATGCTTCAAGCGCAAACCAAATTCAAACCAAAGTGTACGCAGCGACAGCCCTAGCATCTGTGCCAAGCCAACACCCTAGTTCCAAGAGAGACAACCAAATAAAAACTGATCACTATGAACCAAGGATAATCAATGAGGAACTGAAGGGAAGGAAAAAAGACAAGCAATACATGCTCAGCATCAACGAAACCCAGTTTGCATAACAAAACAGGAGAACTCTCGGCAGGCAGCCATAGTGCAGGAATTGCTTCGATTCTGACTGCACAATCTTATTGAATATGAACACAGCACGAATACTGCTGATTTTACTCAAAGCGCCCTGTAAGGAATTGGTGTGTTCGTGTACGTGTGAAACGTCACAGTTGTCAGAGTGACCAAAGACAATCATCACGCTTTTGTTTTTCCCTTCTTCTCTGTTTTCTCTTTTTTCACGTTACAAAAATCTCTCCTCAATCTTGTTACGATTACCTTTGTCAATTGACCGCATAGCACCGTATTGCATGGCTTCGTGATATGAGCACGTCTTGCCTGGGTTGTATGCTGAAATCAAATCAATGAAAAAGGAAAATTAAAAAGGAAAAGAACTCTCAGAAAGATTCTGATCTACTTCAGCAGGTGCTCTCTATTTAATAGTCGACCAGAGGTAGAAGTGAGAGAGTAACCAGAGTTCTCATAATAATTCATGCTAATTTTCATTCACTCTGCTGTTAAGCTACTAAGTAATCAATCTTGCTCCGATTTTGGTGAGAAAAAAAAATCTGAAAAAACAGATTCGTTTACACTTACTGAATAATCTCGGTTCTAAATGGAGAGTTTCTGAAAAACGTGTTCCTCATTTCGTCAAGAAAATCAGCTTTCGAATGCATGACAAGGCATACATACAGTGTTGCTCACAGTTGATGCATACAACAAGAAACTCATAAAGGGTTGGAACGAAAGTACTTAACACAAGTAAGTCAAGACAGAAAATGCTCCGTACAGAGAGGACACACTGTTTTGGAAATAGAGAATAGATGCCATTCTAACGCCCCCTTAGCTCATAAATAATATAGCACAGGTGAATATATATACATAATATGTAGACTTCATGATATAGTATATATAGTCAGAAATGATCACACAAACCGAGCGATAATGGAGGATTTTGAAGGAGAAGATCAGTAAGACTTCATAGTGTATAATGATACAGTTGGGTATAGGCGGTATATAACGGGGGAGTTGTCTATAATTATATGAGCAGTTGGTTACTCTCTCTTACCTTCTCCTGGTCCTTCACTTGTGTTGTCTAGTTTACCTTCCTCTAGAGGTTCAACTGGCAGGTACTGTTGTTCGTCGGACATTCGCCGGTCGTTCCACAGACGACCTTGGTCACGCCGTCGGGCCTCTTCCCTTATTTCCGATGGGGGAGACCCGATACACACGAACTTGCCTTGAAACCAGCAAAAACCAGCATTGACACTTCTACCAACTACATGGATGGACTCGGCCCCACAGGTGTTAGAGATGGGTCTGGTGGTAGTGATGAGGTCAGCATTTATTTTTGGCGGGGAGAGGGTGGTAGTATAGATGGGGATCTAACTTTATGATTTGAATTCATTAGAAAATTTGAAAAATTGGTCTTTATTGGCTACAAAAATGTCTTACAAAGCTTGAGTTTGAAATGGATTGCATTTTTTAAAGGTTATCTTTGTTTTGCTTAGATTCCAAAGTAAATCAATAGTTTTGAATGAATCATATAATTATTTGTTGTTATAAATGTAAAGAAGCCTCGGACTCAGACATTAAGTCTAGGTAGGTCTTCAAAGAAAATGTAGTTTACTGTATCACAACAGGGGCAGAGCTTCGTAACTCATTTCAGAGATTAGGCTAATCAGGTGAAATTTGATGAGTCTCTCATTCATATTTATTCGGATTGTAAATCAAAGTAAGTACACATAAAAAGCCCTTTTCAAGGTTACTTTCAAATGACTTCATTTTGTTTTGGTGACAAGATAGAATCAGCTATTATGGGACGCTAATCAAATTTCACCTGATGAGCCTAATTAGTAAAATCTGTTACATGGATATGGGACCTGATCTAGAGAAATTTGTCTCTTGTAAGGACCGTTAATCTGTGAGGGCATATTCAAATTCTTATAATTTTACCAAATTAATAATGTCAATGTCTGACGTCATCACAACTACCCAAATTGAAATGAAAAAGGACATTACTCTATCAGTTTCTATGTTAAGTTGTTGTATCTAATTTCTAAATACTTTATTAAGTGCACTTCCTGACATAATGTACCATTAATCTGCAAGTGAAAGTATTATTTTCCTAGAAAACTAAGAGGGACTATGTGCAACATTGTTCTTAACCCTGGCTAATTTCACTATTGATTGACCTAAACTGCTAACTATTATAATTATGGACTAAACTCCAATTATTTCTCGATCGTCCCTGTTGTTCTTGCTTTATAAAGGGAGAGAAAAGCATCACATACCATTATTGATACAATATTTCATATTATTAGGTTTAAATGATTACCAATAGCAATGTTTAACGACCAAATTTGAAATAAACCCTATTGTCTTTATTTGAAAGCTTTAAATCCATATACATCCCTTTGGAAAATCTCTTATTCTTATATGTTTTATATTAAAGTGATAGTCTCACGGATCAGTAAAACTGCATAAAAGTTATGACTGAACTTTAACATTGCAATATCTCACCTAGATTATTTAGCTGTAGAATAAACAGGTTGAGTAAGTACTTATTTTACAAAACCATTTTGATGAAATGAGAAAACAGCAGCTAAAAAGAACACTCTCAATATCATCTGTACTGCTGCAAAGATTAATCCATTAAGATCTGCTCTGTATGGCCCTATCGACCACAAAGAAAAACCCATTCCATGGATTATTCAGAGGCAATAGGGCCCTAAGGGCCGATATCCAGGACACATCTTGAGAATATTACGTTTTTAAGACGTGATAAGTGGTAAACATGTACATCATAGGTTGTTCAGATAGGGTACATTTATTAGGGATGGAAGGTATGTTGCTAACAAGTAAAAGAAACAAATACAGAAGTGTATTCATTTTAATACCGCTATCCTTGTTGTGAGCTCCAATGCCTTATATTAATCTTTTATTTATTATCTAAAAATACGTATATTTCAACGCTATGATAATATTATTTGCATATCAAAAAGAAAAGGCATACATGGATGGCTACATCTTTATTTTGATATCATTATACTGACGATTGAAATATAGATGTTTAATATTTTAAATCTATAATTGTATAACTGTACGTTGTAGTTATATCTTAAAAATAACTTTTCTAGTCATTTTACATTATATGTTATCTATTACATGTAATTATCTAGTTATTGAAGAAGTGTCTGACATCATATATCGTGCTATAATGTCCATACTCTTATCCTAAAAAAACGAGGTGTTCCCTATTTAAGATTATATCTAGTGCACCTGAAGGTTGAGAATAGTTTAATGCTCAAAACATTTGCAAACACACAATTTCAATCACAGTTCAATAGAAGTATTTCGACGACAAATTCTTCTGCTTAAACATAATGACGGTTCAGCAACATTATCTTGGTATAAACTCGCAAAAGATAAATACATATATTACATAGGAGAGTTATCCTCTAATCATTAGTGTTTGAATTTTGGAGTAAAGTATTGTCCTCAACTTAGTTTAGTCTCTATGTAGAGCTCTATTGACTTTTTGAAATAAGTTGATTTATAATGAACAACTATTGTATACGCACTTAAATAGAAGAACATGGTTAATACAATGAATGTGGTTAATTAAATAATCAAATGAGAAATTGCTAATATTTTAAAAAATATTCAAATATTTTTTACTATTATCCAAAAAAGAATCTTTTTCATAGTAAAAATAACAGTAAATAAGGCAAAATAAGTCAAGAGTTCTAATAAAAGGGGTATACTTACAACCGCAGATAAAGAATGTGACCACCGTGGCCACGGCACAGATAAGGAAGCCCAGAAAAGGCCAGAGAACGGCGTGTATGATAGCACTATTATCCTTCATCTTGTGAACGACGACCTGCGACGGCTTGTAAGGGTTGTAAAGGCACGAGAACTTTTTGTGAGGCCGCCCGTATTGCTCTTTGAACCGCCCTAAGTCCTCCTCGCTCTCCTTGGGGTCCGTTGAACAGACGGGGTTGAAGGCACATGGCTGTTGGAGGAATAATAGGATTTATTTTTAAAATAAGAGGCAAACACAGAAGTATTTTGGGTAAGGTTTGGGCGAGGACGTGATTGTGTAAAGCATGGATTCCACGTGGTGAAAAATAAACAGCAATAGTCTGGCAACAGGCAGCAAGAACCTTTCTGAATTGTCGCTAACCAGTTGTCCATCAAAATTGCATTGCCTAGCTGTTGCTGAGAGCAACAACAGAAATCTAACATGGTAAATCTTATGGAAACACTTCAACATAACAATGATATTAATATTTCTAAATATTTATAGGGCAACTGTGCATTTCACTTATCTCACGTGGCAAATGAAACCTCCTAAATTTGTCGACACGTGGAATCTCCACTTAAAGCATGAAGACCATGCATTTTTTATTGAATGGTCATAGCCCACATGCTATCCAACTATCGGGGCCGTATCTTCGTAACCGATTAGGCTAATCAACTAAATTTATTTTTATTAGGGTCTCACATCTTGAGACTCTTTCCTTCACTAAAAGTAGCAATGTCATTGCAAAATAATCCATAAGGAGACTTATCAATTATAGAAACATTTGTGTCCTAGACAAGCTTACTCAAGATAAAACACTAATCTAAGTTGAACTGATCACCCTGATTAGTTACGAAATATGGCCCCTGCTTAAATGAATCACAATCATTTCTTTTCTGAATTTTGTGACGTTATACACCTTTTTCATTAAAGGGTGGAGGCCCCTGGTGAATTAAGTTGAAAGAGAGTTTTAGGTCCTTCCTATAGGTTAACTATAGAAAAGACCTAAAACCCTCTTTCAACTTAATTCACCAGGGGCCGCCACCCTTTAATAAAAAAGGTGTATATATATATCTAAAATTCATCCAAGGACCGTTCTCCATAGTACCAGCACTGCCACCTGGTGCTTTTCTGTGTAAGCCTCATCGACCTGTTTATATGCTACTTTCATAAACAGACAGTATGTCAGTTCTTACCGTAACGATACTATGGGAATTCAGAAGAATCTTAAGATTAATAATAATTATTGCCCAGATCAAGAGTAAAGATATATCAATTTCGTGAATCATCGATTATGAACTAATTTTGTGATCAGAAAAGTTAGATAGTTCTCATACAACATACAGTTATGATCCACAATCCTCCAGCTCGAAAGCTAATCCAATTTTAATTTCCTTCGATTAAATGAACTTGTTGAATGGCTAGTGTAGGTAATGCATAATAACGTGTCAATATTAATAGATGTAATTTTAACGGTACAAATAGAACCATTCCTTAACAATGAACCTCTCTTGGAGCTCTATTGAAAAGGATGTAGTTGTAAAATTAACCCATAATAATATCATGGGTTAATTTAAAAAATTATTAGGAATTGAATTTTATGCAGACGCATAGTCATATAAAATAACCACACCAAGGTTTCAGGCTTCAGTGATCCTAAAATATTCATAATGGGATGGAAAACTCTTGTTTTTCTTATTATACTAATTGCCTATCATATGTTCTATACCCAGATCTCCTCCTTATATCAGACCTAGGCTAATGGACAAGTACGTATATAATGAGGATGCCTGATTTGCGTGTCCGTCGGCTATAAGGAAGAACATGGTCTTTAATGACCAAGCTACCTTAACGTTCGTCCACCTTGTACAACCATACCTTCCAGCTTATGGGAAGCTGTATGGGACAAAAAGAATGTGGAAAAGATCTTTTGAATGAATTTGCTTTTCTCAACTGAACAACAATATTTCCACTAGAAACCCTCAAGGGGCATACCATCTGAGCCATGTGATCTAAATTCTGGTTGAAACACAGATCACTAGCGACCAATATCTAACATTTTCCAAGCGATTGACCATTTTCATAGATTTCTGGTTGCATCGCTTAATTGGTAGACCAGTTCTAGCCGTTTTTGACTAGTTCTGGTCACTTAGATTCAGATGAATCGAACAGTGGGTATCCCCTTTACTTTATCCATTATCTTACAGTTGGGGCGCTATGCAACAAATTCTACTTGATAAGATAATTATTAGCCATTTTTACGGAATCATGGTATATGGATCGATTGTGAAGTTCATAAATGATAATTCATTTTCCGTATTCTTGTCCACCAGGTTTTTCATAGACCTATAGTGTGATCCAGTTCTTCCCCTAAGTAAACCCTAATCTCTGAGTGGGTCTGCCTCCTTCGCCACACCTGTTCATTTCCCAGTACCATACCTCTGCTTTCCCAAACTCAAATATTGATCTTTTTCGCTCGGATGGTTGGTGTGCTCAGTTTGAAAAGATTCATTCTCAATCTTTATTACCAATTTCGAAACGTAGTTATGAGTGACTAATAAGCAATAGTTTTCCCTCAATAGGCTTTATACAATTTTGTAATAGATGTCACAAAGATAAATGGCCTACAGTGTAATAAGGGATTACTGTCTGCCCACTGTACGACCCTATGAGTACTTAAATGATTTGTACTATTTGAGGTATTCTAGGAGAAAGTCCATTACAGCCTCACCAAACATAATCAACATTTTTTTCTTAAATCTGTATACAAAATCTAAAGGTAAAAGAATTAAGAGCCACCAGTTAAAGAACATTGCTGGAAATTGCCAATTGTCATCTTGACAAGCTGAGTTTCCAGTACATAACTGTTATTTTCTTACTTTCTTGCTGAACAACTTCATTCTTGGTTTAGGCCACTGAAATTGCTTGATTCTAATTGTAATAATTATTTGGCATTCAATATTGCCTAAAAGGGAATGTACCATTTCTAGAAGAGTTTTCTTTTTCTCACCAGGTGGCACCACTGTACTACTTATTAAATCACTTTTCTTTAATGTCTGGTGTAATGTAATGAATTTTCTCTAATTCATTTTACCTTTATCCAAAACAAATAAATAGAGCTTTCAATCTTTATTCATCAAGTGACACTATAACAAGTCAATATTCCTTTTAAACCTATTACTCTTTGAAAATGTGTATTCTTCTGCCTTTCAAAATTAACGCTACAGTCTTATAACCTTTAGGCTACCTTTGATTAAACAAGCATGCCGTGTCCTTTCACTTTACTTTCTATACGCGCCTTCATTGGTAAACAGTTTCAGTGCTACCTGCAGGTCACTCCTCTTCCCCTGTTACGTTCTACTTTATTGTCAGTCTCTTTGTATCATTGTTTCTGTGTCCGTTATTATCTGTATAAAGAGAGATTTGCCTATTGATTCACAACCAAGACCACGCATATTAACTACATATGTACCTATTTGCAATGCATGTAACCCTGTTTTTTATTGCCAGTAGTACCGTATAATTGTGTGAGAATGACAGCTATAGGAACGTTGCGATCATAAACATAGAATATTCAAATATCTTCATTATTATTCTTCGCTGATTCATCACTACTGGCATGTATAATTGCTAGATATTACATATCATTTCTCACAGCATGTTGAACTATGTAGTGTGGCATTGGTTGTGATTGTGGGGAGTAACTGTATTCCAATTGTCTAAAAACATTATTTCATTGGTTTTCACCAGTCCAAGTCATGATCATCAATCAGCTCCAGATGTAGGTCTAGTGCCAAGAGTTGACAAAAACTCTAATTTCTTTAATTAAGTCCCAAACAAGTCACTGACTTTCCATTAGCATTTCGCCAGTACTAGGCTAAGTCCACTCAGATGGGTTCTTCGCTATTGGCAGAGCTATTCCAATATCCAGGCTATCTATAGCCTCCGTAGGTCCTTACTCATGGATTGATAGAACAACTCTGAGCTCTGAGAGTCTGAGGCCTGCATAATCTCTACTAGCTGCCCTGGATTTACCCTCCACTGCGTTATACAAGGAGGTCTCCTGTCTATGTTTAGCATCAACCTTTTTACACATGTGGTCTAAAGTGTGGACTGATGCTACATCAGTACAATGTTGTATAATTAAATTGCTGACAGGATAGGAGCTGCCTATACACAAGACTTCACTATTTACGTGACATTGTGTGTATTCATTCTATAATATAAGCGACATGTTAGTAGTATATGGAAATGAGAATTTATAGATGGTCGCATTATTTGTACAGAATTATGATCTATTGTCTACTTTTATTTTAACATAAGCAGTATATAAACATGTGAATTTGATACTTATCACGTACAAATTCCATCTCACCCTGACTCTACTCTTTTACTGAGGCAAGTGTTCTTTTATTTGTAATTTCCCATAGGCAGGGCACCACCTACAGCATGCATATGTTTTAGCAAGCAAAGATTAATAGTTCAGGACATTGAACGGCATGACGATGGTGCCCTCTATGAGAATCCATGGTAAATGTTACTACTTGATATGTTTTGGTATTTTCATGACATTATAACAGGGTTGTTGACATCGTGAAAATGTGGAAAATGCAGAAAGAAATTGCATAGTAACAGTGTGCATGGAGTCTTATAGGAGGCACCACCATCTACACCAGATTTCACAAAAATTGCATAGGCGAACGCTGGAGTTACAGAATTATCTTCGTGAAATTCAGTGGTGAATTAAGAGGGGTGGCCCGAGGGCGTGCGCCTCCTCCTTTTTGGACCAGATTTCAAATTTGTTTGTAAAATCCTTGGAAAAAGGGGGATGCGCCCCCGTCTAAAACAGCTGCATCCACGACTGATTAGTTATAATATTGTACTGCGCCTCTAGCACACCCTTTCCCCACTCCTGAACCGTCCTCCACCATACACCACTAGGCCGTTGACCCCCGGCCGTCCCTGATCCCCCGATCTCTGCCCCTGTCCGGGCCCTAATCCCTGGTCAATCCCCTCACCCGACCAGGGAGATCCTTTACACGGAGAAGGGTCACCACCCGTTATCTCCACTATCTACTCGGCTGACTGAGGAACTGCTCCGGTTGGTAAATATCACATACTATTAGAGGTGATGTTGGTAAGAAATTGTCAAAATGAAAATCATCTAAATATATAATAAAGATGGTAACAATAACAATTTCCTTCCGGACATGCGGCGGATCGCGGTAATATTCTAAATTTACCATGGAGAGAAAATGTAATGAATAAAGATGATCTTTATCATGTTTTTAAATTGCTGTGTTTAATAAGTAGCTTCGCTATATAGATATTCAATGCTCTCATGGAAATATTTTGTTCACAAGAATGTAGACTTGTATTGAATGACCTAGCTTGTAAAAAAAATACTTCCTGACTGTGTTCCTGATTATTATGATTTCGACGTGTAATATTTCTCCAGAACTTTGATTTTGAATCACCAGCTTCACCATGGAACACTTCAGTGTATTTCCATTAACTTTTGAGAGCTTTGTAATCAAAATCAAGAGCAACCAAAATGGGTTTTGATTAGCACCTTACTAAATGAAGAGATGTCCTCCCCGTCCTCCATAAAAAAGGTCACAGGGGTAAAACAGCCTGCATTTATTTCAAGAGTAGTCACAGATCCAGCCAATAAAAGAAAGAAAAAAGATGACTCTGCAGTTTTTTTGGATCACATGTCTCCTACCATCCACGTGGAGGAAGACCGTGAGACCGGAACCAACAATCACGTCGGAATCTCGCGAGACCTGGTATAGCTTGTTCCCCGAGGGGTAGGACGATATCTTTACAACATGAGACCTTCAGTAAAACTCAATACCCACTAGGCAATTCTGAACAAGTCAGTGGACTGATCGGACCTAAAATCGGCCGATTCTACTGAAAGATTTGTTTTATATTAACACTGAATCATATCAAACATGTACACTTTGATATTGCATAGGCCTACTGATTGATTATTTTGATTTGGTACGAAAACCAGCTGATTATCCTGGTATAATCGACCGATTTGAGCACCAATCGGTTGGTTGACTTAGAGTCCATACCCACTATACGGCGAAGGGCGACAGGTGACTGGGAAAATTGCTGGGGTAATTGCTGGTAAAGTCGCAGGCAACTCAGGTACGGTGCTAATCTTGGAGACGAGCAACAGACGACGGAATCACCAGGAAAATCGTCAGGAAAAATATGAAACTTGCTAAATATTGTAGTCCCCTGGTGATGGTGACGGTAATTCTCCCAGCCGACAGTTGCCCGTCAATAGTGAGATTGCCTAGTAGATATGAGGCTTTATTCAAGATCGCCTAGTGGGTATGGGACTTAAGGTCCAGAACAAGCAAAACATAAGAAAAATAGGAAGAAAAACGAAGACAAGGAAGCCTAACTCTGCCGTTATCGACCGGTGAAATCAAGCTCTGCCGCCAGCCGGCGCTGCAAGCGACCACGTGACCAAGATGGCGGCTTACTTGGTAATCAATATGGCGGCTTTGAGGCTGGGTCCCGGCGGCAAATGGACGGGAGTACATAGAGAGGTCCGGAACGAGCGCAACTCTATAAGGCTTGACCTAAAACCCAACCTTCCCCACAATGGCAGGATGTTTTTGATGGACCATCTGTAGTCTAGAGTCACGCATCTAAGTTCTCATTTACACTGGTATGTATGTATGAATATATAAGGCATGTGAAGAAGCTTTAGAAAAATATTTGACTAGCGTAAAACACGGAATATTGCCATCAGGATTGTCATATTTCGCAGATCATGGAATATATTCAGTGTTTTATAATCAACCGATAACTAGTCCAGTCAGGGAAAGCATTTGCATGTCCTGTGGGGGCATGAATTCTGGATGTCTGAAAAACCCTTGGATTTATGAAATATTATATGAAATAATATAAAAGAAAAGCGATTGAAGAAGCTAGTGTAGTCCTATGTTACACCTACCTAACCCACTACAGACTAAGCCTCAGTATGCGCATTGGACCCGCAGTTTACAGTCAACTCAGTCAGAGGGTACACATTCTGTGACGAGTGTGTAATGGACATAGTTAATAACCCCTTTAAGGGAACCAAAGCATACCACATTTGTATCATGATACTGCACATTCATGCCCTAAAATCATGCATTCATAGTTTCACAGGCAACATCATGATGCT
The DNA here is from genome assembly GCA_936440205.1 of Lepidonotus clava. Taxonomy (NCBI): domain Eukaryota; kingdom Metazoa; phylum Annelida; class Polychaeta; order Phyllodocida; family Polynoidae; genus Lepidonotus; species Lepidonotus clava. Next base: position 18,595,681 of record OW387138.1, read on the forward strand.
CATTCTAGATAAGAATGCCTCTCGGACACATTACAAGAAGAGCAATCATTCTCTATGAAGTGCTTTGCTACACTTTAACAACAGTCGTCTGAAGGCCATCATAATAATTATTATCACCCTTTAAAGATTAAACTCAAAATTTGCATAATAATATAATGATAGTTTAATACAGGTGTAATGCACTTTCTGAGGCTGAATAAGGTGAACTATAGAGCAGCTTGTGTACGCGGGAAAAATCAAACCATCTAAAGTCCCATTTCCATATACTACTAACATCTCGCGGGTACAAGATCAATTTAGGCGACAGCCCCCACCCGATCCCATCTCCCTATACTTCTGTAAGGTAATATATGATATGCACTCATACAGAAAAGTATGTTCATGAGATCTTAAGCTTGTACAGCATGGCAATGCAATTTTGCATGTATAGATAGAGCGATGTAGGCGATTAGCTCCAAATTACCATTTTACTATACTACTACTCATAAATTGCCGCATATAATTCACGTGATTATTTTTTGTGTCGATACTTGGGCTTTTTTTAGGCAACAAAAGGGTCGATGTGACAAGAAGCCATACTTCTAGAACTTGTCAAAGTGCAATGAATGAATGTGAAAAACTCCCCCTCAGTCACGGTGAACTCACCCAGGGCTTGCAATGATAAACAGGAGAAAATACATGTGCCCCAATCATGTTGGGTGTGGTCTGGTAGATCTCTGTTTTCACCATTCTCATTACAGGGGGGGCTACCAATAAAAAGTCACGAAAAATCGTGTACCACGAAAAGTGTTAAAACCCACGATAGCAAAATTTCCTATCGTGGGATTTTTGAAACCAAAAATTTGCGTGGGTTTTTTTCCCATCTTTTTTCAAAATTATACCATCTCAAAGTGTCCAAATGTATTTCAAACGCACATTAGAAAGTATTTTAGTTGAAAATATATATTATTAATGGCTTTAGTATGCTTTTTCACTAAATTTTAATGTCCACAAATTTCTTTTACTTTTTTTCTGGGGGAGGAATTTCTATCGTGGCCACGAAAAATGAAAAAAAGCACTCCACGAAATTTCGTAGATTTTTCTTGGTCGGCCCCCCAGAAAGGGTCTCCTAATACACATTGGGCCTGTAGTTAACAGTCATAAAATGTACAATGTGTGACAAGTCTGTAATGGGGATAGATAATAATAAACGAAAGCAAACTCTTACATGTGCCTATATCGTATTGGATGTGGTATAGTAGATCTCTGTGTCCACAATGTTCATTACAGACTAGGTCTCACAATGTGCATTGAGCCTGTAGTTAACAGTATAGAATGTGCATTCTATGACACTTTATTGTAATTATGTAATCATATTGAAGAAATGAGAGTAAATTCTTACATGTGCCTCCATCATGTTGGAGGTGGTCTGGTAGATCTCCGTGTCCACCATCTGACCGTCGGGCATTGTCATCCGCACCTTGAGCTGTAGACACGAGTACGTCGACCTACAGTTGGACCCACAAGAACAAGTTTTCTCACCAACGTATCTGAAAGTAGAGGAAAATGTACGGAGTGGTTAGATCTCACCTAGTGATTTGTACTCAATTAGACCAATAATAAAATAGAAGTTTCCTCGTCAAATTATCTGAAAGCGTAGAAAATAATCATACGTGTACGGTCATGGGCGTAGATTTCATTTCTGGTTGAAGGTGTGCTGAAACCCAAGGCAAGGCCGGATCGGGGGGGGGGGGGGGATGGGGCAATTGGACCCCCCCCCCCCCCGACCAAACATTTTGGCATCTTAAAATTGGAAGATTTGTGTGAATCGGGTGTTTTTGTTTTTCAGGATCCTACCCCCCTCCCCCGAGAACTGGCTCTGGATCCACCCCTAGAGGGCATTGTAAACTATTTTCATGGCCAGATCTTCTCTGCTAGAAAGCTGATATAAGGGTGACTCAGGGAGACGTGGTATAAAACGGAAATCCATGAACGAGACCAGGTGCTTTAGATAAACAGCAGATTTATCACACTATGATTTGAGCTACTTATTCTGAAACTTTCATATTGAAATTTAATGGATACATAATAATACTGAAGCCTGACAATAATGATGTGTTTTCCTACCTTAGAGAGGTGGCTGGTACCAACTAATATTGCATGTCAACATGGTACAGTAAATTGGCTAAAAGCTCAGCTAGTTATCTTGTGCGTGACATCAATGTTAGGTGTAACTAGGCCTACTAATGATGGTACTCGCTGGTTTTAACACGTGATATTGGCGTGCCTGTACATGTGTAATTGTCGTTAATACGATTTGATTCTCATTATAGATGGAATTTTCTAGACTGCATAATTTTTATGTGACTATTTTCTGGACTTTATATTAGATAAAAATATGGGAGTTTATATGAGATGAATTCTAATGTATACCTGGTATATCTGTAATACAATTAAGGATTTCTTTTAGATAGAGTCAGAAATCCTACCTAATAGGCCAACACTGGTGTGGCCCTAGGGAGGGGCCTAATTGTGGGTATATTAGGTCATTTTGTTGGGTTCTGGTATCCAGTTATGAGTTTTAAAAAAAACAGCATTTATCTCGACTGGCAATCTAACTCTGCTCACACATGAGTTCAATATTGGTTAGGAATGAATATTTGAAGCGTGGGTAGGGACTAAAAAGCATTGCCGTTTTCATATGAGGCAACTAATGTCAGAGAGCTATCTGTCTACTCGAACTATTCAATCTATTCATTTGAGATCATTTATTGTAGAGATATTTCTATGAGGTAAAAGACGAATATACTAACGTCACTATAGTCATATTGTGTGTCTAGAAGTGAGCGTTGATTGCTTATAAATATTTCAATGAACTTAGTTTATGAAACATCTAACGATGTTTAATGAACATTGTCTGGTAAATGAATTGCATATAAATCACTTAATACATTGGATACTGCAAAAAATGGTTTCTGGAATTATTTAGAAGATTACAGAGAAAATAATCTTCATAATAATGTTTAATTTGGTTAGTTAAAACTATTTGGGAAACGCTAACCTAAATGTCCTAAATGTATTAATCATGCTAATTACACTACAGAAGAATAGAATTTAATTCTAAAGTGTTATCAACTTTCTTTAAATACTACTACTAGGTAAGTATAGAAATGACATTGAATCAGTGTCCATTGATGTAGCTAATTCACTTAATTTACAGTATGATGTGTATGTTGGCACTTTGATATAGAGTTTCAATGTTGTATTGTTACTCCTTGTTAAAAAGAAATAGTGATGAAAAATAGATTTTGTGTTTTTATCAAACTGAAACTCCACGAATTTCAGTCTCATTCAAATGTCCTATGCATCTCTAAAAAGGTATCATTCTAACCTATTTGATGGTATTATATCATTTATTTGTTACACTTGTCCTGTTATAAGGAGCTGTTAAAATGTGCAGGTGCAGCGAATCGAGTACTGTGCTCCCTTATCAATCCTAGAAGGATTAATTATTGTCCTTCTCTTGTCAAAACAAAATGTTTACCAGTATCATAACCACGCGTTTTAGTTTTGTGTAGCCTAAACATGTTTAGATATTGCGAAAGGCAGCAATTGACTGCCTATTCCCAAACGACGTCAAACGAGGGCCTGACCCAAGCTCCCTGCCAATAAGCCACAAGGTTACAGTGTTTACTGCTCTAGACAGTCATAGTTCACCAACAATACCAGCTGAGTCTACCTAATTTTTGAAATTGGTGCAAGGAAAATAATGGCAAAATAGCCAAAGAGTTGAGAAAAGAATCTTCATGTACTCAAATTTGATTGCAACCAAACAATCAGATAATGAAAAAAATTGGATTCTCGCTATTCCCTTGTAGATATGATGCATGTGTTATTATCTCAGTGTACTATGAAAGGACTGACTTTGTGATAACCCCCTGTTGCCTCTCCCTGCCACAGACGTTCTGATAACATGGAGAATGTTCCCAGTCAAGCTGCGACGTAACAGAAATGTTCTGCAACCATACTTTTTTAATCAGTCTGTTACTTACTAAGATGGCACGTAACAATTACGTCATTGATAGTGAGGTTGAAACCTCAGCAAATCAGAATGTTATTACAACGTTATTTTTTGGTGAGGTTAGGATGAAACCAAAACAAAACATTATAAGAATGTTCTGTTTATGTTGAAGAACATAACCAGAACGTTATAATAATGTCGCAGTGCAATGTCACAGCAGTATGTTGCAGCAACATAATTGGGAGCCATCAAAATAACATAACAAGTACCAGTACAGAACCAAACAGAACATTGCTGCAACGTTATAATAACCTTACATGCTTGCCTGGGTTGAAGAAAGTTATTAGAACGTCGCAGAATGTTGCAGAACGTTATAAGAACGTCGCAGAATAATACCGTTATGTTACTCCTTGGCTGGAAAAGGAGCTGTTACAGGTGTGTAGAGTAGGGGCGACGTGGGAAGGTTCTTATTACACTTGCAGCTTCGTGTTACTGGGAGGTAAATCTCACGAAAGAGAGGTTCAATCAGGGGTCTATAGGCCTATAAGGCACCTTTCCTGCCGGCGTCCTTCTTCTGATGCTATAGACATGCTCCTTCATAGAATAGATAGTCAGACATAAAAGGTTTCCTATTTTCATTCATATAATGATAACGTTGCCTTTTCTTATCATCTATGTATATACATTTCATAACAATTGGCACCATATATCAGATAGTGCAAATGGAGATCCATATACGTATGGTATACGTAAACGTAAAGTTTATAATCACCTTTTTTTAAGTTTGAAACCTAGTAAGAAACGACAATGTGTGTGTGTATGTTTTTGAACAAAGCAATTCCTTTAAGTAAGTAGGCCTATATTTCTACAGGTCTACGCCTAAATAATAAGGATGTAAATCATGTGTATTTAATTCTGCAAGTACAATCTCTACCTGCGTTCTTGCCTGCCAAATGTTTTTCAAATCTAATTTGACGCCATCTTGAAAATTTCCATTTTCCTGATTAGATTCAGGCAGCTGCTCTCTCAATCCAATTGCATAATTAATAAAAGCATTACAGTTATACTAAATCTAACTGACAACGCATACGGCCGCTCCGGACATCAAATTAAGGATTTCATTTACTTTAGTGGGCGCCGCCAATTGTTTCCATCGATCTTTTTAATCAGTCAATGGGAAAGCTTTGAAGGGCCGACCCACTGAGCGAGAATAGCGAATGAAATAACCCTTGGGATTTCTCCCTATAATTCGATCGAGATAATGCGACCTAAAAGCCTCTGATTTAAGGCAATGTGTCGGGGGTTTGCGGTGGAGATTTAGAGCCGGCACAGCCTGGTGGAGATTGTCTCCTGAGGTCTAAAAATAGCTGACAAAAAGCCATCCTTCGCCTAGCGATAGGACTGTAGAAATCAATGGCCATAATATGGGCGTCTGTCTCATATGGGGAGATGGAATGGTGATAACAGGGAGGGGTGTGATGGGGTAGGAAGGGGCTTGTGGGTGGTATGAGATACCTTCCAGACTCCCCTCTAATGAAGTCATATAGCTCTGCTTCTGTAAGATATGGCCATAAAAGTGAGACTTTCTTTGTGTCAAAAAGGTGGTGGCAATAGAAAAGCTATTATGAAAACTACAAATTGGCCTCTAGAAGATATGGCATTCATTATACATGTAGTTTGACCCTTTATGTGTCTTTATATCAACGTGGCTTGGTATGGACTTAGAGTGATCTCCAATGATATGACAAATTATATTCATGATTGTATTTTTGAATATGCCACGAAGAAAGAAATATAGAAGCAATATAGAATCCTCTAAACACATATAAACAATTAAAGGAAAATGTATGTTGGATTAGGATAGTATACCACCAGTGCTAACGTCCTTAAATACTCATGTAGGACTTGCTATTGTTATCAGATTTGGTCAGATTTGAGTCTGTGTCTGTTTGATATGTTACTAGCTGTGTTGAAAAGTGTCTCTTTCACACTCACCCATCACATTCAGACTAGAAATAGATATACCATAATGTCTCTAACGTAGTCTGGACGATATTGCAGTGTCCAAAGATCTGTTGTAACCGTATGGACCATAATTTGAATTCATGTTCTGTTTTATAACTCATAACGTCTCCCTTCATAATCATTTCCCTGTGCCAGTGTCCCAGAAACTGGTATAACTTGATATTATTACCTGTGTCTAACAGAAAATTACAACGCATACATTCACGTTGTGAGGCAGTCAAAACATCATTGACCTACAAACATAATATGTGTCTTACCACACAGATAGGATGCCCCATGCGGGAATGAGGCAGTATAGAGAATGTTTCTAGCTTTCAAATTATACCAGGAACATCAACATTGATATTTTACAAGGAAATTACAGGACTGTAAATCTTTCTGAAATGGCAAAAAGCCAGGATATTGAATATGTGTCTTTCTGTGTGTTGAGTCACATATATCTGCTTCATCTTACAGAATAAACTATCCTATTTCCCTTGCTTGATCACAGTGTTTTGAACCCTAGCCTTAACTCATATTACTGACCTCTGGACCAAAATAGCCCAATTCAACCAAAGCTTGTAATTCTCCCTCGGCCTCCCCCTATAAAAGTCCACATGAGCAGCACTAACGTATAGGACCGAATACAGCAAGCAAGCTCCCTAACCCTCTGAAGCTTGGGCCCATAAATCAGAAAACTGTCCAACCAATCAGCAGAGAGAACCGTCGACGCTGCTGTATTTAAATGACTCCAAATTGGGCGGAACCTGCGCGGTGGAGGCGCGCGCAGCTTCCCATCGATTTCCGGTGGCATCAGCAAATACCACGGGGATGGGGGCTGGTAACCCTAGCTTACCACTGGTGGTAGGGGGTTGGTTGGGAGGCTGAGGGGGGGGGGGGGTAGGTGGAGGTTGGTCGTAGTTTTTTGGTTAGATCCTGCAAGGCTGCAGGCCAGTAACTAATGGGGGGGAGGGGGGTGGCGGGGTTGGCAGGCCAACCCCCCCCCCCCATAAAGTGCCACCTTTCCTTGCAAAATCTAAAGTAAAAGACCCTAAAAATAGTAGGAAAATATTGACAAGTTCCACCTTTTACTGCTCACCACCCCCCTTTTCAAGTTCAAATTATTGAAAATATAGGCAGAAGTTCCACTTAAGGAACCTCGCCACCCCCCCCCCCCCCCCCACAGGAGACCCTGGGTATGGGCCTGAGGTCGTTGATTCAACAATATAGTAATATTTCGTTTAGTGACACCTACAGCAAAATTGTTATTTCGGGAGCAGTGGTGACGTAACTGGCCAATCTCCACGGTTATGTGGATTTGTTGAAGCCTCAGTATATAAAATGCGGCAACATAACCGTTATTCATTCGCATTCTAACCACCATCAGCAACACCTCGCAGCAGATTTAAACTTTAGAGTCAATGTAACTAGGAGGATAAAAATTATAATCCTATTTATCTATGTCTAAACCAATCACATGTTTTACCTTCTACTGACTGGTTCACTTGCATAAGGAAACATAATGCTCGTACTAAGGGCTCATTTTGTGAGGGTTACACATCTCCTGATGTCTAAATGATACATATAAGCAACGCATGAGCAGGCATTGATTAAAGCTTTCCCATTCAGAATAGACAAGTTCCACACATCCCACTCCATTACTCCCAGAATATACCATGTCTGACTCTCGTCAAATCCATACACAACACCCATGAGCCATATAGCTACTGTGATGAATGCCTATTCATCCAAATACGTAAAGAGACCAAATAAGAGAAAAAAAGGTAATATGACAAAAAGTATATATGTACGTAAAAGGAACGAAAGTGTAAAGGAACGAATATGTAATGGAACGAAAGTGTAAAAAGCCCGAAAAAGAGGCCCGAATATGTAAAGGAACGAAAGTGTAAAGGAACGAATATGTAAAGGAACGAAACCCGGAAAGATGTAAACCGGAAGTGATATGTAAACCGGAAACGAGAATGTAAACCGGAAGTGACGTCAGTTGTAGATCACGTGACCGAAAGCAGCCAATCAGGGTATATAAAGGGGCGGTGAGGCCCGAATAAACAGAGTTCTTTAACAGTTCTCCTTGTGTCCAGACGTGTCTTCTTCCCTTAAACAACCGCTGAGATGAGCCGATACGAGTTAATTAACCAGAAGTTAGAGTAAAACAGTAGAAGTTCGAGATAAATAGGCGAGACTTAGGACGGGGGCCCGACGGCCCGGGGAACGGGAACGAGGAACGGAGGACCGAGGTAGGGCGCGAAGGCCCGAAACAGTCCCGGATGGGGTCCCGGAAGTGTAGGCGCGGCACGGCACGAAGGCCCGGAACACGGAACGGAGACCCGAAGTCCGCAGGGACGACGGCGCGGCTGGCTCAGCCCCACGCTACCAAACAATAGGCGACCGTCGGCCCGACGGCCCCGCGGACCGGAATCCGGGGTGGACCGCCCTGTCGAGGTGAATACCGGCCTGGGAGATAGAGCGAGACGAACCACGGCCTCCCCTTCCCCCTACCATAATTTCCCTTCCCCGCAGTCCTCCGTCTGACATCGAGCACCGATTCCAGACCGATTCGCTCAGCCCCCCTCGTGCGCGAGGCACGACTCTAAAAACACATCTCGGTTCTTGGCCCGGATTCCCCGTCCGCCCGAGACCCGAACAACTCCCACGTTCCTCTGCTGTAGGAATCGGCAACCCCGACTTACCAGAGAACGTCACACTACCATCCATCCATCCACTACAAAGCAGGAGATAACAAGGAAATATTGATATATAACTTCCATAGACCTCCACCATTCCAGAATCATCAAACATCATTGTTGTCCCCACACAGGGACAATCTGTGAATGAGTGCTCACCCCTGACACTGCCTGTTTACAATGGACCCATTTATACTGACACTGCCTGTTTTCAATGGACCCTTTGCACTGACACTGCCTGTTTACAATGGACCCTTTATGCTGACACTGTCACAAAGGGGAGGAACCTGTAATGCCACTTGACACTGCAGGAGTGATTGGGTTCATTGACCCATTGTGGACTCAAAGGCTCACAGTCAATGTACAATTTTCCATATGGTTGCTTTCAATACTGCTTGTTCTGTGCATACCAGTTGACCAATGTCCGATTTCACTATCATCTTCTCATTTTCTTCTGCAATGCATCTAATTATGATAATAATTATGCGGCGTGTTTCATGTTCACGAATGGGGAAATTTCATGCTTCCTTAACAAATTCCTGCCCAGAATTTGAAAGAAATTGCTTCATAAAAAAACCTTCCATTAATACCCTTAACGTCTCAATTTGGGGACTGAAACTTCCTTTTGCGGGACCTAAAAATGCCATTCAGAAATTATAACGGTGACGGTTCTGGTCTCCCTTAGCTTATGAAACCCATATTCTCCATACTACCCTAAATATTTCCATTTATATCCCTTACTAAATAGGCCATAGGAATAAATATTGAGGTTCCATTTAATCTGCCCTTATTGCTGGTTAAAACCCCATACCCACTAGGCGATTTCACCGGCGACTGGCGATGGGCGACTGGGAGAATTGGCCAACTATTTTGATCACCTGTTAGTAAGAAACATTGAAATGTGCATGTTTGATCTCGGTTTGTGTTAAAATCGGCCGACTGGATAAAATCGCCTAGTGGGTATGGGGCTAAGGGCGAGTGCACTCCACTACATTATTTGATTACATTACGTATTCAAACTTTAAGGTGTTTATTGGAGAGGGAAAGCTCACTGCTAGGGCACTGACCAACTAATTCAACGGTCTATTCATGGCCTTCTCTCACTCGAGGACCATGGGTCATGACCAAGCATGATGTACTTGTCTTACCTCATAAGTGGTTCTCAACGTTAACATACTAGGGCTGTCAAGCCCTTTTCGCATAGACAACCACTATTTGCAGTGGCATGTCACGTACACTGGCTGTCCTTTGGCCTTGATTGGCAAACATCTTTGGTTAAAGGTACTTAGACCTATCTAGCTGGATTTGAGATTCCAACAATCCATAGCCAAAAGGAAATTACAATTTACCATTTGGTTTTAAACCTAGAGGATTGGAAACAATAGAGACCTTAATTATACGTTCCTGTGGGAAATACCTAACTTTTTTCATCACAAAATTCATGGAAACATATTATTCAGTGTTTTTTTTCAACAAATTTCATACAAAACTCAAGTATTGAGGTGGACAATGTACTAGAAAGGTTTGATTGAATTTTACCATTTTAAACATCATGTTTCCATAGCATCTCTATGGTAAGAATCGGCAAACTGTCCTACTGCACAGCAGTATGTAAATGGCATATAGAGCCAATCACTGAAAAACACCAGGTGGCAGTGCTGGGACTAGTTACAAGCATCTTTAAATATATCTATAAATTATTCTACTATTGTCTTGTGACAAATATGTGCCCTAATGAATGATGTATTATTTTTCTGAGAACAGAAAAATGGACGGATGATTTGAGATAATCCAAACGCCTGATAACATATAATCAGTAAAAAAAATTTGTTATGGAGTTAAATGCAATTATGCATTTGAAACACACCATGAAGGTTTCTGAGGTTAAACAGATACTATAGATGCTAAATTACAGGTGAAATAATAATGGGATTCGAAGTCAAATGGTTAAAGGGACATTCTCGTCCGTCAGTAAGCCGTCATTTGCTGCGTTGTAACTCCCATAATACCGCACCAAATTCGTAACGTGACCAATCACATCGCTGGATTACGTTCTAACGTCACAAAACACGTCGCCAGCCGTCAAGTCGTTAGGTTAACGTCGGCGGACTTAAGCCTAGATACGGCAGGACGAGAACGTCCCTTTAAGATTCTTATATATATAATTTATATTTAGGTATGTTTAGATCCCACCATCTAACCTTAACACCACTTCATCCTTGGCACCCAAAGGCCTTCACAGTGATAAATACGAGACCAAATAAGAGAGGTACAGGGGAACTATATCACTTTCACTTTCAATGCCCGGAGAACTTTTACAAACAGTTTGGAATTTGCTATCTCCGACTGTCTAGCCTACAGCAATGTGGTAGGACCCTTTAGCTATCGCATCCCACGATCACTGGTCAGCCTACAACCTCCCTACTATAGGCTAACTTTGGCCTCCACGGTCGGGGGGTATTGATTCCTCCAGGGCTTTCTCCAGGAGTCACTTCATAAAACGACGCAGCCTAAATTTCACGAGTAACTTATTTTCGCTCCAAATTCAAATTTGTTCAATTTAAACCACACAATCAATTACCCCTTCCTCCATTGTTTGGCGCACCTAACACTGCAGTGTCGGGTTAATAATTAATCAATTTATTTCCATACCGAGGACAAGGGCTTTCGGATCAAATTGTGCAAAAATAAGTTTCAGCAAAAAAAGAGGGTTATTTTGATTGGCAGCTGTGGTTTGGGGGTTGGTGGGGTGGAAGGCAGACTCGCTTTGGACATGGAACAGCAGCGCCACCAAGCGTCGTGTTGGGAACGGCGAATCTGTTTTCTGAGGCAAGCCATACAAAAATTGTATCTTGGCCATCTTTTCCCATTTCCCTGGAGTGGAACGGTGGCAGGACAGGGTCGGCAATCGACGGCCCTTGCCTACAGTTGAGGCTATTAATGTCAAAGCAATCTCAGTTGGGCATTTAGAATGTGGACCAGTGGAGATGGCTGTCTAGATCACATTGAATCATAATTAAATCTTGTTTAAAATAAGCCTTAGGACAAAGCGACTCATAATCATTGGTATTGGTACAGTTGGCTGTATCTACAGCCAATTGTGCATGCTGGGTTTTAACATTAATGATAATAGACAGGATTATAATCAAAATAAAATAGCCAGGATTATTCATATATAAATAACGATAGAACAAGGAATGCTTTACATTGAATTGAAAGGTTTATGGTAAACTTCAATGTTTATTTTCTAATTTAGAAGAGACCGTATCATTTTCTATTGAGCTTGGAAAAGCAATAGAAGGATAAGAAAACACCACACAAACCAATTTTCACCGTGTTTTATGACACATAGATCGAAATAAAAGCTACCCAAAATTCATAAATACTCAGCAACATATCTATAACGAACCCCCAATCCTATCGAGGGACCAATCGATGAATACAAGGTTCATACCGTAGACGTGATTCGGATACAGAGATTGAGACGCACAATGGTTCTCTCCCAAGGGGTCAGGTAACGGGTGACCCCAAAGGAAGAGGGCTTTCAAAACCCCTATTATCACCCAAACTAGTCACGTGAACGGATATTGAGTGACAGGTCCCTTATAGAGTGTGTTATGGGCTCAGTATAGAGCAATTCCCACCGATAATCGCATGTCAGTCGATAATAAGCATTCATAGAGATGTTGAAAAGCGGATTGATAGTGGTACATAAGGAGCTATAGACATTGAATATTCTGCTTGATGGCAACGTCAGTCTTTCGTTTAATTCTTAAACAAGTTGTATAGAACCTTTATGGAGAGGTGATCTTTGCCAAATATAAAAATTAGAATGTACGTGAAAAGATATTATGTACTGGTTAAAAACTGACATTGGAATAGTCACTTTACTGATTGAAGGGTGTGATGCACATATTTTGAAACATGAAACATCGCCTTGGGCGTTCTTCCAGCAACAGCCCCAACACGGCAGGAACTTAGAGCAAAAAAAACCTCCAGTATCAGAAAATAAGTTGTCGGTGATAATGCGCTAGTATAGATAAGGCGTGTCAGTCTAGCCCTACTTCTTCCATATCAGTCAGGCAGGGGAGCGATCCATGTCTTAACATCTTGGTAAAACCAGTAGACATCTTCCCACCCTTCCCGGGCAGCTGCAGAGTCTATCCCGTCTCTCCAGGGTACCCACATGCGCCAACCAAAAGGATAGACCCTTGAGACTACAACACCTCATCCCAACCATCTCTTGATCTCACAATCCCCCTCTATTCTACTTATTACATCCCTCCGTTTTATTTCAATGGATAACTTTTTGCAACTTTAGTGACTCGCCACTCTATTTTGCTTTTCTGTGATTTTATGATTCTCTTTTCTTAATTGTGTGATATATTCTTGCCTGCATTTCTTCCTACTGACTGACTGTCTAAAGTAATGTATAGCTTTTTTTTAATATCTTTATTCTATCTCTCTTGTTCAGAGCTCTTCCGATAGCATTCACAATACAATATTACACAGCTTAGATTCAACCTGTCTACCAGTGTTCCACCCTTTGCCACGGCTAATATATCAAAACAAGATAAAACACCCGTGATTGTATCTCTACTTAAAATCACTATTGGGTATATCTTTTCAGGGGATGCCGACACACACACTAACAACAAATAATAGAACAAATCAACAAAATTAAAATAATTTCCACTGCCCTCTCCAATCTTTTATAGATCCAAAATCCAACCCAATACAATCTATGGTGAGGTGGGAGAGTGGGATGATCTTTAAGATAGTGCCAAGCCTGTGCCAAGATGTAATGGATTCACCCCACATGGTAGGATCAGCTGGGTAGGGTACAGTGATTAATACCTGTGGGATGTGTAGTACCTTAGATACCATCAATTATACTCCACCCCCCTACAGCCTTACTGCAGACCGATCGGCGGCTAGGGAATATGTCTGACATTCAAATGAGTCATTCTTTATACATCGTATCCACACTCCTAGTTTTAGCGATTTAAAGATTAGCAATAATAACAGGGTTGTTTAATTGGAAATATAACACACATTGGAAGATCAATGTGATATTTGTTGGAGTGAATAAGCAATATAACTCTTCTTGCAGAACAACCTTTTCAAAAACTATAAAAGGTAGACATGATGAATATTACACATACAGGCACGGTAATGAATCATAATCTTGCAGTCTGAAATCTCTTTGGGACGCATAAGAAAAGACAATAGCTGTATATCAACCTTACATCTAGTGGCATTTGTGATCTGCTAATTGGCCATAGGAGTCCACATCAGTTTGACTGTTATATCATTAACAGGGTTACAGCATGTTCTTCTTACAAGATTAATTCTAATATTCTGCATTTTATACGTAGGTGAAGGAAAACATGGAAAGTTAATAGGTTCTCTAAATAGCAAATAAGAGAGTGATTTCACTTACAGTTGGAAAAACCGATCATAAGACTTATAAATACTATATTAAACCGTGCAAGCCATCTTTTTCAATTAAATTGGTTACTTTCTTATACCGTGCCTTTTTTTCTGTCGGCTCAATTAGTATGACATGAAAGTTCAGTATATTGGAAACCTGAATAGTAGGTGGAAAACATCCGTTATATACGGGCTATTAAACTATATTGTTGGTCCTTAGTATAGTACCACTCACATAACGATGTTTTATCGCTCGCATGTGCTCTCAGGACGTAAAACAGTGGTTGGGCATATAGTAGATAAGAAAGGGTATTATTGGATTATCAATTAGTTATATAACGTCCCAATAGTCCTCTGAATGGGAAACATGAATATTTTGCAAAACATTTTAGAGAACATGAATTATAAAGTTGAGACTTACTAAAAAAGAATGTCAAAATAACATTATATTTTAATGAAGTTTAGTTCTTACTAATAAAGACTGTTATGATAACATTGTTGTAATGTGAAAGCATGTTACAAGAATGTCACAATAATGTTACTGTGCAATATCAGAATGTTGAGTTCTAAAGACGTTTGTGGTTGCCATCAAAATAACATTATAAGAACCAAAGCAGAACTAAACAGAACAACTGCTTCAGTGTTACAATAACGTCATATTCTTGCTTGAGATAAGATCATAATTCATATTCACATGGGGAAAACTCTTTTGTTTTTTATAAAACAAATATTCAGGGGTAGAAAGTCAATCCCATATACTGTACATAAACCTCGACATTGGGAGCATTCATACAAGGGCTTATCTTGCACTTGTAAGAGTTCCTGAGTGGTTCCACCTACCTTCCCTAAATGCCAGGGACTGACAGGCTGCATAATTGGATCACCATCACTAATGGCTCATATCCATATGCCATAATGCCCATGTAATTCACTGACTACATATCTTACCCCGGGGAGTGTTGGAAACTAAGGTGACAAAGAAAAGCAGTGGTATGGATAATTAGTTTAATGGTGGACCAATAGTCCGCTGATATACAGGTTTCCAGTTCAAGGCTTGATCCTTATTGTCTGACTGTAAAGTAATAGATGTATCAATCAGCTGAGTGTTATGCAGATCTAGGTCTAGCTCACCTGCTCTTAGTAGCCTGCAACTTGGTGATATACGTATATCCCAGACACTGCAATTTTGCTATAATTTGTATCTTTTCGCAAAAAAGGCAGCATACATGCAGTCTTTTCGTTTCTTTTCCACAGACTCTTCTTTATCATCAAATCTTCTTTGTCACAGACTAGAAGTGTAGCCCTGGTTATAGTTTCTTTTTGTTTCTATTTTAACTCCATGATTTTTGAGTCGATTAGAATGAAATTTAATTAGATTTTTATATAGTACGCATAACTGCTTTTGGGTTGTACGTTAGTTCTCATCTCAGAAAATGGTGTTATACTGGAGCGTTGTAGGGTAGGGTGGGGCAAGACGCCCAGGTGGGGTAAAACGCCCACCCCCTCTAACTTTGCATAATGTACCAATATAACAAAAGTAGGATTGGAAATTAACTCAATAGGGCTGTATTACTTTGTAGATATGATATTTAAATAGATATATGAATAATTAAGAGAATTATGAATGTTTTCATTTTTCAGGCCCTTACACAGTTAATTTTTGGCTTTATGAATTTATTTCCTAAATTTTCAGGGTCATCCCACACTGAAAAATTGCATGTATTCAGAAAGTAACACCCTTTCTGGTTGTAAGGGTATATATAAAGATGTTATACACACATTTTCTTATAAGTCTTATACATTTCAAAATTGTGGGGCAAAAGGCCCACCCCAAAAATGGGCAAAATGGGGCAAGTTGCCCATGGGCCTTTTGCCCCACACGTGGGCTTTTTGCCCCATATGGGCCTTTTGCCCCTCTTGGGATACATAGTATTTCTATGTGGGCCTTTTGCCCCACACCCCCTGGGCATCTTACCCTACACCCCTGGGCATCTTACCCCACACCCTATAGGTGTGGGGCAAAAGACCCACTTTCTTTTAATTTGCTTTTATCTTAACCCTATTCAAGTTAAATCAATCATTTTTGTGTTATTTGACAAAGAGTCACTAGTTTTATGATTCTATTTCTTTTCGTTTTTGATCCTACAAATTACAACAGAAATATGAGAATACTTTCTTAAGGTGGGCGTCTTAAACTTAATATCAAAGTTACCAAGATTACAAATCAATGTGTCAAATCAATACAATAAAATGAAACACATAAGACATGTCAATAGTAAAATAAAATCAAGACTAGACGCCTCTTAAATTACATACACCTCTTCTATTCTTGTCACACTCTTTGCATATTTAAGCCGGGAAGAAGCGGTGGGTTCTACACGTCCCTGGGGGGTCGTTGAGCTCTGGGTGGTGAATATAGAGAGGCCCACCTACAGCCTGGGCCCCCCTGATATTGGCCTCCAGGAGAGGGGTCAGTCTCACGTCATAAACCACCGTCACCATGACGTCATCACCGTGACGTCGTCCGGAGGTTGTTTTACCATTAAGACGGTGTTTAATGTGTACCAGTGCTGCTGTTGAGTGGCATATTGGTGATGCTCAGGGTTCATAACTCTGCCATGGGGCCTTCCATTTAGTACATACGCACATTTTCAAAAATATACCCATCGAGCAAAAATACGCATTGAATATGTACTAGAATGTACGCACATTTAAAAAAATCTCGGACCCCTCTCCCCCCCTTGATGCGCGTGTGCTAAATGGAAGCCCCCATATCCTACAGACGAACACTGGAGTTCCGAAAAATTTGCCAACCAATATAGTTAACCAAATTTATAGAATCGTTGATATTCAAATATATAAATATATTTATAAAGCCAACGTGATAAGTATTTTAAAATTTTCCCAATGATTGACTGGTCTTGTGTGGGAATGGGCAGGCACTCCTTTCTCTGTATTTTCTATTAGTGGCGCTATATTTTACAGAATAAGCACACAATAATGAATATACCATACATGTCTCACCTAAAGCCCCATACCTACTAAGCAATTTTACCGGTGACCGGCAACTGGTGATTGACGAGAATTGGCTGATTCTTATGATTGCCTGTTAGTACAGGACATTGAAATGTGCATGTTTAGTCTGAATCGGTGCTAAAATCGGCAGATTATTAGGGTGTAATCTGCCGATTTTAGCACCAACCAGTCGGCCAACTTGGTCAAAAATTGCCTAGTGGGTATGGCCCTTTCGTTTTCTCCCTTCCCATCCTTCATCCGAAACCCCCCCTCTCCAACCCCCAACCCCCATCCCATACACATTACTTATGCGCATACTCAAGGGGCCAAGTCTGGGCGGCGACCCAGCACCATCTAGGGGTCAAAAATGCCACTTCCGGTGCCAACCGGAAGTCTAAAGGATGACTTCCGGTATGGTGTCGATCACGTGACCTGGGGTGAAGGTCATTGGCACGCCGCCTCCCGACGGCCCTGGAGGACAACCGGAAGTGGATACAGGATCGACGATGGCGCTTAGTCGGGGGAGGTGTGGGGGTAGATTAATTGTCACTGAGCGTCCACTAATGAAAATCGATGAGCGAGGGATTGTGGCGGATTTCTATTTCCGGTATGGGAAGAGGATTAGAGGCATGAACAGGTGACCTTTCTGTACTGTATAGTAGGTTACATGGGGAGGGATCTGAATATGGGTCATGTATGCTTAGGTGGAGGATTTTTAGCCATCACGTTGGAAAGCAGTTAATTAAGTGGGTTTTTATTTGAGGTATGGAATTGTATGCGTTTGCCCGCCTACACCAATGCCTTTACGGCATGCTGGTATGGAAATACTTAGAATATCAATCATCTGTCTATTCTATGAAATATAAACATACTGAGAATTGTATATTCTGTAAGTGAATTGCATTGTAGTCCGCAAAGTGTAAATAATTAGTGTTCTCTTAATTGACTCATTTGCATCGTGAATAAAATTTGGTCACCTTCTCCAACCTTTTATACAGTATGAAGAACCATACTATATTTTGCCATGCTTATCCATAGTTATACATCGATATATGGATGATACTGTGCTAGCTTCGTCAGAATCTCAGAGAGAATTTTGAAACTGCACACAAGCATCCAAATCTGTAAGCTGGCGAAATCACCTGCAGCTAAACCCCTACTATCCCATAATGATACTGCCAACTGCCGTTACCTAAATTCTCCATCCCCCGATTTTATCTATGGTATAGTGAAAATCTAATTTACTTTCTCTTTTCCTCCAGGGCTTCATCCGTAAGCTGCTATAGGCCTAGCACTGAATCGTGATCAATATTGCTAATGAGAACATACTGGGTCTTTTTTCCATTGTCCTAGCAAACAATGCAAAGTATAACGTTCCCACACTAGGACTTTTTAGCTAAGGCTATCAGCCACAATCTGTAATTAGGTTTGAATCTTAATGAAGTAGTTGGCTCTATGGTGTACCTGATTAATTCGTTAGCTGGCATCGGATGTGTGTCCTTAAATTAGGATGGGGTACTTGCAGGGGCGGATCCATGGCGTCGGAAAGTGGGCACATCATATAATGTAGCCTAAAGCAGGGGCGGATACAAGATTTCCGAAAGGGTGGGGGGGGGGGGGTGTCAGCATAAAGGCTAAGTACTAAAATTGTGTGCAATCTTTTCCCCTCTTTTTGCAGTTTAGGGGTCCACCAAAAGGGGTTTGGGGGGTCCGGACCTCCAGGACCCCTGGATCCGCCCCTGGCTAAAAGCACAATACTAGTACTGAAGACCATATATATTACACTATGCATCGGGGCTATGTTTGCGTTGGGTCCCGGCACCCAACGCGTCTGATTCGCCTTACTTTTACACGTGTGTGAAAAATTGCAAGCCGTGACCCCAACAAGACCCCAAAACATTGAGTATAATATACTTTGCGTTGGGTCCAACACAAAGTATAATTAAGACTGAACACGAATCAGACGCATTGGGTACTGGCACCCAATGTGAACATTATTATACCCAATGCGCAGTGTAATTAGGGCTTTAAACTAAGCATTAGTACTGCCTCACCAAAAAGGAGGGGGTTAGGAACCCTTGACCAGAACCTCCTGAATCCATCCTTGAATTGCTAGAGGGTTTTATATTTCTCTCTGATGGTTCCGAAAGGTTACTGTTTACGTGAATTATCTTCCCATGGTATTGCGTACAGCAAACCATGATATCTTATGCTCCTTATAATTATTGTAATGGAAATATGATAATTAATACAATTTTCTCCATTAAAAACCAGTGATATAAATCAAATTTATGATTACGGAAGGCAGCGTGAAACAATGTATCTGCATAGCAATCTAGGATATATCATACAGCTGAGATGAGTTCAGCATAAGGTTGTTTTACACTGACACTCACCATTTTACAGTGACACTCACCATTTTACATTGACACTCACCATTTCTGGAATCAATATGGTGGACGCCCAGACTGAGGACCTAGTCAGTAAAAGGGTCATGGTCCATTACCCCCGTTATCTATTAGCGTGGGAACTCTGTCACTATGGAGATACCAGAGGTGCAGGGGGCAAGGTTAGGAGTGGCAGCAGGGGAAATTGGGTTCTGGGATTGGTACCAGACTAATTTCTGATGGCCAATGTCAGGACTCATACAGTTCCATATGAGGACATCAGCTTTTGCCTATAATTCTCCTCCTCGAGTCCTCTCAAGGGGTATGGACTAGGGGTCACAATGGCATATGGTTATATGAATTGCCTAAATCCCTGCTATTTTCTAGTCTGTAATTCCGCTGGATTTTGGCTGAAAACCTCCTTTTAATCATATGTAGGAAATCCAAAAAGTCTCTTGCAATTCAGTTACAGTCGGCACTACACCAAAAACAATATTTTGACTTGATATACAAAAATGGATATTCCTCGCGGTCCATCTTTTGAGGAGAACTCCTATTTCCTGGCCCATATCATAAAGCACTGGTGGGCAAACTAGGCCCAGGAGGGGAGCAGGAGCTATTGCTCCAGGGTTAGCCGGGAGGAGAGAGATTGGGGCTGCTCAGATAGGGTGGTGTGCTGCTCCAGGGTAAAGCCTTGTGATCTATGGAGTCATCTGCCTACAGTCAGAGAGGTCTACATCACCAGGCCAACCGACCAGTAGATCCGCCACAGCCCAAAATACCACATCCTCCTTTTGGGGGAGTGGACCAGAAAAGGACCTTGGTTCAATGGCAATAGCTTTTGGCAACAGGATTACCGCCTTGTGATTGTTCTCGTTTATATATTTGTTATGGGACCTTCTTTTTCTAAAATAACAGACCCCCTACCCCTTTGCCCTAAGTATGCATTGGATTTGTACACACACACACACACACACACGCGCGCGCGCGCGCACACACACACACACACACACACGTGCAGACACACACATACGCACACACACATGCACACACATGCACGCACACACACGCACATGTATGCATGCACACACACATTTGAAAAAAAAGTGCCATGCAGCTGCACTGAATAAATAATAGGATTACCGCCTTGTATTTTTCCTATTCTAAGAGGTTTTTTGTTGTTGTTTTGGTACATTCCAGTAACTACGTATGCTGTTTTTCTAAAATATCAGATATACCAGATACCAGATATCAGATATTAAAATACCCTACCACATACCACATCCCCCTTTGATGTGTATGTAGTGAATAGATGGCTCCGATATCATGATAAGATATAACATTTGTTTGAGACTTTATTGGTAAACGGACAATTTCTCTTTACTGGTAAAATGATGCTGAGTGAACATGGGCTATACATTTCATGCACTCCCCCTCCCCACCTGATCCATCCAACACACCCCTATACACCCCACCACCACTACCAAGTAACCTACCACGCACGCGCACTCGCACTCGCGGCCGAGGTCGACGTCGATCAATATACCGCTAGGGGTCGCCCAGGTCAGAATGGCTTCCGGTCCAGCGTCGCGGATTTCCGGTTCCGCCGACCTTCACGTATACGGGGCGCGCCGGTCAGCGTCGGCGGTGGAGGTGTTTGGGGGTGGGGTAGTGGTGGTGGTAGTGAGGGCTTGGTCACTTGTGTATGCGCTGTGGATGTAGTGAACGCGTCTGGTATACAGACAAAGGTGACGGATATGTCGGGGAGAGGGTATACAGCTTTAGATTACAGTAGGACTGTATTGCTTGTGTGTGAAAGGTTTTGCTAAAGCCCCATGAATACTACACCAGACCCCTGGACATCCATGAGCAATACAGACTAAGGGGCCTTATATTAATTTCCTGTACAAATCCAATACGTATTTTAGCCCAAAGTTCATGGGGAGGGGGGATGATTCCTTTCGGAAATGTGCGTACATACTTAATGGAAGACCATAAGCAAATATGCTTTCAATGTCTTATACTCACAATTGTTTATTCTACCCTGATCATTTAAAACAAGTTGCAAAGTATTTCAAAAGAGCAGACTATGAACGCAATCGCTGAAGTTCGATACACTGGCTGGCCTATTACTTAGTCATATCGAATTATGTTGAGTGTTCTGATTTAATATTGGCGTTTCTCTTGTTACCAGTGAGTAGATGGTCCGATTTCTACCAGATCTGAATTAATGTACACCTAACGATGAAACTATGTGCTCTGTCTCCTGATAAGGGATTTGCTGAACTAAGCAACTTTTCATAACTTAGATTCCTATCAGACACTATCTCCTCATTTTCACCAATACCAGCCAAATTACTCTTTCTGCTAAGTAATCTCAAGAGGTCAAATGTACTGTTTCGTACGCAATTACCAAGCCAATAATCAACTGCTGTGACCACATTGAGTCCAATTTGGTAGAGGCCTAGGAGTCAATTACTAGGAGTCAGCCTACCCCATCAGGGGCACCTCAGGCCAATTGGACTCACTTTCCCAGCACCATTAGTCAGTCTCCTTAAGGCCCTGTCCACTCAGAAGAGCAGTTTTCTAAAGTTTTTAGTTTGAAATTTGGTATGGGATCCTCAGTGGATTTAATTTATCTTATTGGACAGTTTTGTTATCTTTTCACCAGGGTCAAAGATTATTTCAATAAATCATCTTATCTTATTCCTGGAGTGGTCCACAACTTACTAAAGGCTGTGAGAGTGAGTGTCTCATGTTTAGAAAAGAGCGTGATTAGTATTCAGATTAACAAGAGCAGAGGTGGCCTTGGGAATTCTGGATTCTTTTTCCCATCAGTATATAGTAGTCCACCGAAAGATAAAGTGGAAGAGAAGCTTAATATCCGACCAGTGAATACCTGGTAGAATACCTGTATCTTATCTTTATCAAACATAGTCTTGTCCTGTCTAATAATTTAGCACTTAAAGCCACGCATAATTTCAATATTTTCCAAGAAGTGTCCTTTGAAAATGATCATGCACGAAATGTTAAGTTTGTAAGATACTGGAAAAAGCGAATCTTTTGGCATTGGAATTGGTTATAGATCTCGCTAATTATGATACATGATTTCACCATTAAATTTTTCCAATGAATCTCTTTTTTAAATTATAAAAATTATAGCAAAACACCCTATAATCATTTAAATTTAAATGTTTCAATAATTAATATTCCTTGCCACCTTTGCCGTAGGCTTATAACGTCAAGGTTGTTGGCTATTTTTTTCTGGGCTCTAGGATTAAGGTGTCTCTCTTTTGTAATTGACCTTTTCTGCAAAGCTGATCAACCGTTATAATGAGGTTAATCCGGCATTAACCCTTATAAAATGTTAATTCATGGAGTGGCAGGGTGGTAAAACAGGTCATTTGATTAAGTTAATGTTTGACATCATTAAATATGTAAACAGCGGCTAGAAAAATCTGGAGGTTTTCATTTTGATCCTAGATAAAGGAACCTGTCATCCTATGGTAAATTATATTTGGTTTGAGATATACGATATTCTTTATTACCATATTTTCAAACAGGAAAACTATTGAGTCCAATATATAAACATGTTTTTTTTTCCAGACGGATGCAGCATCTTTTTGGGAGGACACCCAAGGATGGAAATTGAATGGTTAACATGGTGACCTACAGCCCTCCAAGACATTCAGCATGACCTGGACTAACCCACAATGAGAAAACTACAGCTAGAAATAACCAGAAGAATACTGCCATTTTGTTCAGACTACAATTATGTCTAATTTTTGGAGGATTCTCTGAATGGAAAAGACAGGTTTTGGACCTAAAGGGTTAACATGGTGAGCTGTAGACTTCTCAGACATGGACGATTAGAGCAATACATTTTTTCCCCAGGAAAAACATCCACTTTGGGGAAGATACACAGAAATGGAAACTTTAGGAAATTTAAAGGGTTAAAATGGACAGCTTTAGCTCCTCTAGGAATTCAAAGACGACTGGACTGACCTACAGACCTTCCCCCTCCCCATCCCCCTCAGTAACATCAACTGATGTCTTTGTTCTGTGAGATATCAAAAAGGCCTGGGTGGTTGACCTTTGGCATTGCCTCCTGCAGACGGAGAAAGCCCTGGAGAAGGCAGACACAGGAGCAGCAGGGTGGTGGGGGTGGTTGGGGTGGGAAGGCTTACTGTAGCTGTGAGGCCTGGATAAGACATGTATTTCACTAGGGTCACACCACATGGAGTCTGTGATAAAATCTTAAGAAAGTGGAAATCAATTCTTAAAATGCGTGCTTTTAGTCGTGGCCGATAGCATTTTAGATACCGACATCCGCTACTGCTGCTACTGATAAGATACTCTTTTCAGTATCAGACTATGTTGTACAGATAACGGAAAATCCAACATAATTTGATTATTAGCGCTAACATCGCTGTAGTAATACCCTTTGCATAAATCAAAATATTTAACAGTAAGGTTCTGCTTTACAACTATATGATTTGATGCCACAATGACTAAGTTTCGTGACTGGCAATTCTATGTTCGGACAGTTTTTAAAATGGTGTCCATTTTATCATCATTATATCTAACAGTTTCATTCTACTTCTGGTCTCCATCATGTAGTACCAACATTACTCTTTCATACCCTGGAGGCATCTGGCATGAGCATATCTGGTCAGGATGGCCAATAACAATATGACCACCTCTGGTCACCTCTGGCCACAGCACCATGGAGGAGGGGGTTGTGCCAAATCCCTCCTGGGTCTGACAATGTATCAACCACTATAGGAATCACTCTGACAGCTGTGACATTGGACTGTCAGTATGGATATTATACTACTATTGGGTTAGTGGTATTGGCCGATAACAAGGGTTGACAGCACTGTGTTGACAGTGTGCCTATGGAGTCCACTGCTCAGAATAACCACATTATATTGACTGTCATGTCGTATCTTTTGTCCAAACAAGGGCATAGGGGATCCCTACATAATTTACAGATTGTACAGGGGAGGATCCAGGAATTTTGGAAAGGCGGCCACACATATTAAAAAGGGTCCTGGCCACCTCTCCAAGGTCTTCAGTTTTACATCAAAAATATACAAAATTGGCCCCAAACGAAAATAAAACGGGGGAAGGGGGGGGGGCATGCGCCCCCTCTAAATCCGTCCCTGTTGTATGTCAATCATATTGGGAAGTTTAGCCAGTATGTATCATAGGCTTTTATTAGTAAATCATTTCTAGGGTGTGTACATTATTCAGTCTAAAGCGGACATTGTATTTATAATCGTACCATCATAATGGTAGTCCTAATCAGTATCGTCCACATTTCGGCAGTTGCACGCACAATCTGACCTTACTATGTAAACATAAGAAGCTGGTGAGTGAATTATGTATGGAGTCATACAAAATGTAAGTAATGTGAGCACACCTAGGTGTTGGGCCAGCACGAGATGTGCACGCTAGACATGCGAGGTCAAAGAACATAGGCGTAGCACCGACCCCACTATCAGTGCTAACATTAAATTTTGGCCATTACTGACCCGGTTTTAGGCTTACTGTTGCCCAGTAATAGGTTTAGGCCAGACTGCTGCTTTTTATTCTCCCATACTATCTTATTAGTTCAGTAACACTTGTAAAATCAAAGTGGGACGCCAGTTAAGGCGAATCCTTTTAGGGTGTAATATAACGTTTTAAAATGGGTCTCTTACCCCATACATCGTTTTAGCTGTGAGGCTCTGATAACGCACAAAGCATGGACCCACCGTTAAAGCTAACATTAATTATACATAATTTTAAAATTCGCAGAATGCAACTACTTACAATAGTCAGTTGGTAATTACCTGGAATACCATTCGAATTTCGAATTACAAATTTGTCCCTAGAAAGAACCTATTATAGATTGACTCAAATTCTGGTTCCACTGGGTACGAAAGGCTGTGACCTTAAGCAGGGTAATGGACCGGAAAAGTTGCATACTTTTCCTTGCAGCGCCGACAAAAAGGAGTCCTTTGTAAGTGTGTTATGCATCACATTCTGTACATTTAAGAAATATGTATTACAGAAAATTCTAACAAAACAAATTAGTTAATTTGAGACCGTGTTATCCATTAGACTCTCATAACGAGATCGTGAATGGGACTAAAACATCTGACCAAAACATGACTGATCATGAAATGTGATCCTTTACATTTTTAGATCAAGAATAATGAGGCTACCTTGGCAATCCAATTGTAATCAAAATACTATTGACCTTCTTTTCAAGAGTGTACATTGAGAGTAGCAGCGCATTGTATACAATAAGTGGCTTGATATAAAGTAAAAAGTGCTGTTTCAGTGGGTTTCAGAGTTGGAGGTAATAATCTATTCATGACTTCATGTCTTTTAGTGGACTCTAATGCAGCACTTTGGGCACAATGCATTTTGATCACGCCAAACTCTCATCGATCTTCAGATCATCAGACTAGATAAAGAATGGAAAAAAGCTACAACCTGTTGTGGTTTATGGTAGTCTCAATCTATAAGTGCTACGCTTGCATAGATATACGAAGGCATCGTCTTATTGTAATGCAAAATAATTGGAGTAATTATTGCTAACCATGCAGCAGACATCTCGAAAATTGTTTTGCGTTTTTTTAAATCGATTTTATGTTATTCTTATTTAGTCAGTATCATTGTATATGAATTGGTAATTAACCTTCCTTTTGTCACACTCTTATGAAAAAACGTACTTCAGCAATCCGTCCAAATTACGACTTTAATTTGAATCACATTTAACCAATTTATTTCTGAAAAAAACTACTTTAAAATAATTAGCTTTTAAAACAGCATTAAACTGTAGGCACTGTTCTCATTTGTGCTTAAATAGGCTCCTTTCTTTATATCCTTTTTTCACTATTGTTTTTAACTCTCAAATGGATATACTTGGATGAACAATGCTCCGACGTATATCCTTTTCTTTAATGGCCCACTGTGGGGCTTTGCTCATACATAAGGTGACGTTTATGTGCCATAACTGTCTGGTCGTCCTTGCTCAACCCTTTCCCAGCCCGTAGTACATCCACTTTAATTAGCCAATCAACCGACTTCTGCTGCCATCCATTAGAACCTCTCTCACTCAGGAGTACTATAGTGTAGAGTACTGGAGGACTTAATTAAATACTGGGGACTACGAGTGTCAACTTAAATTTATTATTCATCGCTGGGGAGTTTAAAGAAAATGTAAGTCATTGTCCCAGAAGTAGGAAAAACTTAATAGAATACTTTGCAGTGGGTGAACATATTGTTGATTCAAGGACATGTGGGTGGGTTCGCATCAGTATTTCCAATGTGTGTCCTTGACTCTTCTAAGCTGGGTTAATTGCCATTACGTATCTAAGTGGCCATGAATATTGGTGAGGTGATAAACCGTGGTTGGGAGAAACTTATGGTGGCCAGAAGTCGCCGTTTACTTTTGTCATTTCTATTCATAAATAATACTTTTATTATTATTTTTATTATTATTATTAAAGCATCTCTTCGTACATACAAAGTTCTTCCGATACTGGTGACCATATATAATAACGATATTGATGTGAGAGGAAAAGACATCCATTTATGTACGCAATATATCGCCATAATTACGTTGCTTATGAACCTATCCATTTAACTACATTAGACTGATTTTGGATTTTGTTGTTGATTCTAAATGAGAATATTCACAGTAAGGGTGGGTTTCTCAGCCAAGGAACGGTCACATTCTGTGACGTTCTAATAACGTGCATTGACGCTATGCAACCTTACAATCGCATTTCACGTAGTCACATCCTTGGCTGGGTTCCTCTACCCTCTGTCAACAACACTGTACGATGTCTTGTATTGCTGTAATACCGTTTACTCCAACAGTAGGGAAACTGCTGATGAGTTGTGGAGTCTGGCACCGACTTTGACCTTTTGACCTCTGTGACTGCTGAAGCGTGACGTGAATTACCCAGAATTCAGTGGTCAGGTCAATACAACATGGCGGCGCCCGTTCTGTGATTACACGGCGCAGGCGCAGAGCCCCGTGCTAAATTGATCCCATAAATCCTTAATGTAAATCCACTGTACAGCTTCCATGACCCAACGAAAGTAAGAGGGCAATGTGTGTATATGACAGCCATAGGCGTAGCTACGATGACACAAAAACTAAAGTGTGTACATTCAATTCTCAAAATGTTATACAGTTTAAGAAATATGGCAAGAATCACAATTGCATACACTCAATTTGAGTAAAATTCTACTGTAATTGTGGCCCACTATCCATCGGTGGGTTAAGCTATTTTGGGTGCCATCTGCGCTCCAGACAGATGCTGGTCAAAACAAGTGAAATAGGGCCACAATGCCATCTTTCAGATAAAAAAGAAACCTACACTTATTCAGAAGTCTCATCGGAATGGGTCTTGGCATTCTTGGAATATCCCCCTGTTCAAAGTCGTTAACGAACCTTAATGTATCCCCACCCCATGCAAGACGATCGATTCAACATATCACTTTGTACAGTATGAATTCTTACCAAAGGGCACAAAGTAGTATTGCCACGATGGGCACGTCGTGCTATATTGAAAGTACATTTTATCAGTATTCTTATTTTTTGTGTGACGCCGCCCTCGAAGAAAATTGAAAACAAATCCACATCATTTGCAGAATGGTGACAATTCCCATCTAGAATTCACACCACCCCTCTGATATTGTAGAAACAATCAATCTCGAAATGTTATATTATTGTCTGCGTGTTTCTCTGTGTACAGTGTATTATGTGAGACACCTTCGCTGTCCGAGACACTTTTACTGTCCGAGACACCTTCTTCGTCTGAGACACCCGTTATTTCCCATTTTCCAATGTGCATGACTATCATCTTACTAGTCTTAGCTGCAGTAGTTTTTCTTCGCCTTACTAATGCGACAATTCAGGACCAAACTCCTTATTCAATACTGAATACGGAAGGGCGACTGGACTAAGCTAAAATCATGATCATGTAGGTGCAATATCCCTTATGGAATTCAAATACAATATGATTATTTTGCTAAAATAATAAGATATCAAAGTGATAAACTTCTCAAATAATGAGTAAATTATAATTAGTACTTACGAGTTGGACAAGGCCACACAGGTGGCTGTTTTGAACTTGAGCGAGTGAACGTAAGGGTGGACGATCATCACACACAACATGCAAAGTATGCAGAAGGCAGCACAGCCGAACAGTCCAAAGTAGATGTAGCTGGCCAACGGACACCCGCGCTGAAAAATACAAGGGACACAAATGGTTAGTTGCAGTTGAAGACTGAATAGATTCATTAACAAAAAATGAATTGATGGGATGTTCGATGATTGTTATGTTGTTTGTAAAAAGCAAAATACTTCTCTATTTGGTATAATATTGGGCGTGGACATAGTACAGTCGGTGACGATCAGATACGATCAGTATCCCACAAAAGTCTTTCCCCTATCACATAGCCTTGGGTAGTACTGGAACAATTAGCCAGGGGAACTCAAATCCATGACCGCAATAGGTTTTGTTTATAAGAAGATGAGAATAGTTCCTTTCAAGACGTAGCGAAAAGTAATAGTTTTTCATTTATAAACACTAGAGCTCCAAACCTACTACGCAATTTTTACGCAGTCGGCCAACTAATCAGCTATAAAATCAGCCAATTTTAAAGTAGAATCAGCCGACTTCAGCACTGACTCATATCAAACACATACATTTAAATGATTATGATATACATAAAGGCAATCATAGGAGTCGGCCAATACCGCCGACTCATTGGCCGTCTGTGTAAAAGTCGCCTAGTGGGTATACGGGGCTTAAGATTCGTCATTAATAAGTCATTCGTCATTGAGAAGTGTCCCTGCATAGAACAGTCCTTTGTCTTTTAGTATAGCCACGAAAGCTTATATATAATCGGTCTTTAATTTACTATGGTTTGAATGACATCACAGCCCATATAATTTACCATTTTCAACTTTAGTTCACATATTGACATTTTCTCAATGTCCCATACACCAGTGGAGCAGTCAGAATAGATAGCTATATCATTTTCCTGCATTCCCTTCTCACAGCCCTAGGTTGACCTTCAAATGCTTCTTATTTTACACCATTTTCTATTTCTTTTTGTTGCTGGCGAGCTTTAGTGGAAAATAATTATGTCAGAAAGCAATATGCTTTCTGTAACTTGCCAATAAATCAAATGGGACAACTAGGCAGTCATAAACAGATGTTACTCGATAACAGAATTCTCATCAAGTATGCTTTATGAGTATTTTTCCCACGCATCAGTCGTAATGCATCACAATTATCTAAGCATAGAGCTTATTGTTATCACATCCAAAAACGTGTTTTGGCAACACACCTTCTCACTGAATCATAGTATCGCCACTACTGTCCTGCATGATATTAATTAAATGTATGAACGGTCAATATGCATGCATCAATGATATTTCAGTTATACGAATTGCAGTTTTCTACCAGCATGGTAGTTTCATTCATCATAATTATCAAAATAGTCTGATATCACAGGATATCAATGTTTTCCGACATGCGACAAGGTTGCTAAATGCCTTTATAGTCGGAAAACAATCATGTGGCAAATTTAGGGTATATCTCTAGACAATACTTAAGTCAGGGACGGCTGGCTTCATAGAGCTACTCTAGTTATATATTCGAAATACACATTTTGATATCTAACAACATTCGTCATTCATTATGCGACAGAGATTTGCTCACTAGGGAGTTTTAGCAACCCCGACGTATCTTGATACGTTAACGTTTCTCCAATCTTCAAGGTTTTATCTCTGGCTAACAAAACAAACTTAGCAAAGCCTAAGTACTTTTATATGAAGGGCACAGACCGAAGTATAGAATTTAGATTATATCTTAATGAAAGAAATTCATGTAGCTGAGATAGGAGATACGTTACGTTTACGTTTATGGGATACGTCGGAGGTGCTAAAACTATTAACTACGCAGATTACTCAGAAAATTCGTTTCTTTCAAATTTAAAACAAACGAAATTGGAAAGGTTAACTTAACGAGTATTTATACAGCAATGCATGTGCAAAAATTGACCCCAAGTCAAATAATCTGCATAATGAACCTTAGTAGGGTGGTCAAACAAAATTCCATCTCCTTACAATGCCTGCATGTAGGTACTGTAATTCCAACAAAGAGCATACCTTAAATAACTATTGGCCCATTCAGCTTGCATTCAGGAACCACTAAGTGGTAGCACCTGTCATGGAGACAGTAATAGGAAGCAGGAGCATACAACTTTTATTCCATTTGGCAGGGGGATCACATGTCAGCAAAATATTCTGCTGATGTTATTGCTTTTAGCACTGCATCGGAATGAGGTAAATTGAGGATGTGAGTATGTAAGCTGCACATAATCTGGCGTATTGCTAAGGAGAAAAGGGGGACTAGCCTGAGGTCGTATGCAAGTGTCTGTACACACGTTTTGGATTATCTAGAAAATGAGGGGATTATATACAGAGAGGCCTTTCTGAGGTATGCTCTAAAGCTCACAAGTTAATGATTTGAAAGTAGCTTTGATGAAGAGTTATTTTCTTTTCTAGGCTCTTAATACATACATTAATGATGATGTACATAACACTCCACTTTCACCATTTGTATCATCATTATGTACTAACACATTTATTGTAACTAATCATTTCGACTATCTGAAAAGCGTTTGTAAAGCGTTATAGTTTTGTTCAAATAAAAAAAGGCCTTGTATATGTGCATCTTTCTAATTAATCCAAACACCGTATCAAACATGAGTTATCGGTGTCTTGTGAGATTGGCCATTTCAAGCAGATCAAGCAAAACGACCTGGGCCCATATCTCCGTAACTAATTTGGCTGATCAGGGAAAATCTGATCAGGGTCCCGTGATCAGTGATTTTGGCTATTACCAAAATGTACAGTGTTATTGCAAAATAGTGTCAAAGAGGAATTATTAGGTGTACGGTATATTCATGATAGACAGAATTTCTGATCATGAGACGCTAAGCAAAATTTCCCTGATTAGCCAAATTAATTACGAAGATAATTTTATGGACCCTGTAAGTTTGTGAGATACATATATTATATAAGTACCCATCCTCTCCTGGTTCTACTCTCACTTGACCTCGCTATATATGGGCGAAGGCCAGCAGGAGAGCCAAAGCCTTGGTTAGAGTGGAATAATCCCTCAATCTCATGCCCGCCTAAAGGGGTCATGATCAGGAAGGACCATTAAATTCGCGCCTAATCATCACACTAGACCTTAGGCCTAATAAAAACCCAGACTTTTTCGCAAGAATTGTATTTTTACAAAATTGAAATTTACCCCAACAATTCAACCAACGACAAAACAAAATCACACATATAAGAAAATAATCATGTATAGATTTATGCGCCAGGAAAATGTTATTAAGAAATAAGCTAGAAGCTTTGGGATTTATGGTTTTTGAGGATTCTCCAATATGCTGGAAGAAGATTGGGCATTAATAGGCAATAATGGTGTAGCACACCCCTGAGGCTCATACTGCTGCTCCAGTACCCTCCTGGGCGGTCATCGCGTGGGACGAATGGCCGCTCCAGGGCGTGGGGCCAATAAGGTTGGATGGGGGGAAGTGGGGGGAGGTGGTCAGTCTGGTACCAAACCTTCTTTAATGTTGGCCACCTCCATCCTTGATCGTCATTGGCCACGCTAAGGGTATCAGGGATTAGGGCGAAATGGTCGGTATTCAAGGATTATTCGATAAGACGTCTACCGTAAAAACTGTAATAAATTACGGTTGCTTCCTTACATCGTTTATAACGGCTGAGCCAAAGCATGATAATTAGATCTACTGGGCCTAAAAGATTCTATTCCTTTTTTTTGTAGATTTTAGCATAAAGAAAGTGGAGAATGTCAGAGGCTTATGGCCGTTGGGTTTGAATAAATATACAACCAAAAAAGTCTAAAAAATTAGATTAAATTTAGCCTCGCGTTCCCAAGAAAAATAATATATTATTAAATACGTATCATATGATTATATGTCAGTAATGAGTACTTTACATATCATAAATATGCCACATAAATGAGTTGTGGTCCAGCCTACTGCATAAAAGACCCAAATTATTCTTCCTCATAACATGATATAATCATTATAGCCATTGTGAACGGCAGTTACGATGATGCAACGCACTCCAGAACAATACCTAATGTCCCCAAACCACCGAGCCAGTCCAGTGCCTTTGTATTGGAAATAACCCCATTAGATATAAAAGCCGGATATAAAACAATAAAAAATGGCACTGTGCCTCCTGAAAATAGGCATATGCATTGATCCACCACCAGGGAGAAGCACTGTTCTACGACCTCAATCACTGAGAGTGTTATCTTTTGCCATAAACATTTGTCCACTGCTCCACCCCCGCCCTAACCTCTCCCCATGTAGCTGCCTGGACCCATGTGTTTGTGTTTGATTCTATTGCTAAGGGACAGCCAGGCTTTTAGGTGAATTGTGGTTATGGAAGCTATCATTCAAGTCTCATTTCCATGTATTATCCTTGAAAGGAGAGCCAGATGAAACAGTCTCATTCTTTGTTCAGGCTTAAGTGCTGGTGCACAATTATTATTATCAACACAAAGGATTGTAAATATATATATATTACAGGATAGATGGTTCTCTTGCTATATTCCCCAGCATAATTTATCGACATCTTTCCTTGAATTTAGGCTATGCTGAGAAGGGAAGAGCATGTTTAATACGTTTTCAGTAACTCATTTAACCTGAAAATCATAGGAAATTAAAGACCGTTCGTTAGCATCTAGATTCTACCGTCTAGCCAATTCTACATTCTGTAATGAAGGTTCATCCGATGCTGTCTCATAATCAGCTTCCTTAGAGGAAGTGGGTGACCTTTGAGAATCAAATTAGTCTTCTCAAATTGCCTCATGATTTAATCAATTAATCGGGAGCATACTGTATACGGATCTCTTTTAGGCAATAACTAATGGTAGACTTAGTCTCATATAAATTAGTGGAAAAGGCATCGGGAAGCTTATCTATGTTTGCCTCCCAAAGCCGACATATTTCATATACTCAGAACATATTTTCGGGTTAAAATTCCCTAATTGTCATCCTGGATCACCGTCTTCAATGCTTGCTTGTATTACCAAATATACATCCCTCACAAATTGTGTTTCCCGACTGCTCACAAAAGTACACTGGTATCAACAATATCATGTATTCTTGCTACGCTCAGCCCTCATAGATATTTCATATGCACACCCTGTTCCTGCAGTAAGCACACAGCAAGGGGGTGCCTGATGCCTAGGGAGGAAGACAGACAGACAGCCCCAGCAGTGACGGTCGATGGAGCCTCGTTCCCATATCAGACCCTGCGCATGCGCAACGGGGTGGTGCTGGAGTCACGTGACGGAAGCCTCACAACGAGGTTCGCGCCGGGCCCAACAGAGGGCGCTAACAAGCCTCGCTGACATTTAGAAACTTCCGCTTCCGGTCGCCCCTAGCGACGCCCCACCGGAAGTGAGGAGCCCCCCCCCTCCCCCCCCCCCCTTAACCAATCCCAGGGTGCCAATGGGCGTTGTTATGGAGACAGCAGGGGCCATAAGGAAGATGAAGCGTGTTTTGATATTTGCGGACAGGGATGGGGACTCTTGGAGGTTTGTTTTCGGTAAATACTTTCAGTTATTCGCAAATATTGTAACCAGCTTTTGGTTTTAAGCCAATTCCATTGCAATCGACTTGAATTTTCATGCCATTTGGAAAGGTCCCGGCGCACGTCTGTGTGGTTGGGTTGCAATACAGGCAAACAGCAATTATCATGGTTGTGCCCTTGAATGTACTTTGCCTAAACCTTTTATTTCGGACACTTGAATTTGAAGAAAAAGACAATATCCACCAGTAATATTCTTATTTCTGTACGAATCAAAATTCTATGCCAAATGGATAGACTGTGAACTGTGTAGTTAATATTACTTGTGGATGTATAGCTGCTAATCTATGGACATATCTTATAATGTCTTTTCGTTCATACTTTTCCATCGTATCTGATATCTCCCTTGGTTTAGGGTGAATGAACCGGGTACATAGACATAGGGGATATAGCGTTGAGTCACCAGACGATTCGTTTCCTTATAACAATCAAAATACGCTTCACTACTTGA
Source organism: Lepidonotus clava (assembly GCA_936440205.1). Classification (NCBI taxonomy): domain Eukaryota; kingdom Metazoa; phylum Annelida; class Polychaeta; order Phyllodocida; family Polynoidae; genus Lepidonotus; species Lepidonotus clava. The sequence goes on from OW387138.1 coordinate 18,630,398, forward strand.
TCCTAAAGTCATTTACTGCAAACAAGTAAGGAACTTTAGTACTACTGCAATTATACATTACAAACCTCAAAGACCAAATGAGTGAACAAAATGAAGACCCTGAAGCATCAAAAGAAGGTTCATTAGAGTGACCTTTTCGAGTTTGGTTTCAAATATTTAAGGGTTTCTTTCTAAAAATAGCCTGTGGGGAATCTACTTTCAAACTGGTCCCATACATCAATGTCAGTCCTATACCCAGCCTAAGATCGATCCAAGTTAGGCCCACCTTTAGGCTTAACATGCAGCACATGGCACTGACCGTGACGTCAAGAAGCGTTCCCATGGGAACTCGAGTTTCATGACGTCACACTTCCCAAGAGGCCTGAAGAAGGAAGCCTATATAATAGTAAGGCTTTGAGGACGAGTGGGATTGAAGAGGGGGCAGACAAGGAAAGGGGAACTGGTAAAAGGGTGTCGGAGAGGCCGACTCAGGTGGCAAATGTATTTTATTGCTGGTAGGTGTCAGTCCTTCTTAGGCTCAGCAAAGATTTATACGCCTATGCAGGCCTTAATAGGCTCAGAGAGCAAGCTCCGTTTGTGTAGGGTTAGGCTTGGTTTCAGTACTAACAACCTAAGTGTAAGCCTACACACCTACTCTAAAGTGAAGCCTGAATGTGTGTCAACGGGTGAGGGTTCCAGAGGGCCATTTTATGACCTTCATGTCAAGAATAATAAGGTTTACATCGATGCTCTCTGGGGTATGTCAGAAGTAAGTGAAAGGAATTGATGTATATTATGTATCATGGCGTTGTCAAGAGCACATGGACCAAAGGCACCGCTCTCATTGAGGTTCCGTGTTGTAGTAGTATATGAAAATGTCACATTTCTGTGGGCAAATTTATGCATGGGATGCCATTCGAAACTGGACATTTTCCTATACTACTTACCATCATAAGATATTAAGGTTGATATATCTGATGTTAACTTATTTGTTATTCCGTTTTCTCACTATTGTTGTCACCTCGAAAAATTATTCTTCCCAAGTGTCTGTATAATATAAAGACTCATAGGAAGCATAATATTATTTTTCCATCAATGTATAAGTGAGGGCATAGACCATGTCCTATAACCTCACCTATACATTATGACTATGATCCCATTCTACAGTAATAATCCATCGATAATATGTACATACTAGCCACTCAGTGGAACATCTCCTATTCTGTATATATACTAATTCCTTCCTCAACGGCCATTTTCACGGACCGATCAGATCAAACGCCCTTCATCCAATATGGATATATTCTCCTCCCTCCGACCCTGGAGGAAATACCAGGGGAGGGCTGGAGCGGCAGCAGTAAGGTTTCAATGGGCCTGTCATTTCTGTCAGCGAACGGACACTGATGGGGGCCTGAGAGCCTTGGGAGCAGGGGAAAAGTAGGGGTTGGTGGGTGGAGGAGAGGGGGTGGGGCAGGTTGGGGGAACAGCGGGTGGTAGCCTCGTTCTCAGATGGCCTCGTTTTGGGATGATTCGTCTTTTAAGTCGAGCTCGTCGCGACAATTACAGGAAAATGCCTTGCAAAGAGTGGAAGGGGCTATATTTATAGACTGTCGTTGGCCTTTTGGAGATAAATTGTATTCGTTCTACTGATACGTGTCTAAATGAAATCTAGATGAAATGCAATGTTGGGAGGTTTCATATCATAGGTCTATTCGATATGATTCTATTCTATTGCTGTCGATTGTATTCAAGTATGTATTGGTAGTATCAATATGTTGATAACTTTCTTAAAAACTTATCAATGGAAACAGTAGCCATCTTAGGAGTATTGCCCGTACTAAACACATAATTATGACCTTAGCCACATAGGACATTTAAAAATGTAAAATTGGATGTAACTTCGAGTGACTTTCATCAGAATCTGTTAACTGGTTAATCCATTAAAATCGGAGGTGTGTAATGGCATGTAAAAGTTTAAGGGTGATGCGATTGGTTGAAATAGGAAATTTTTCTTAATGCCAAATCAAAGAGTTATTTGTGGACCATAATCTTTCCACTCCCGCGGAAATACTGTCATTGTGATTTAAGGTGAAATAGGATTGTTTCATTTGTTGGTATTTATGATCCAAATTGTTTTCCTCGAAACAAAGTGAGGATGGAGTTTTCCACTCGAAATTTCGAAATTCGGTATTAGGAAACCTGTTCGTTAATGATATCATCCGATGATTAAAGTTCTATTATCTCATAGTCTTACGAGATTACAATCCATTTATCTTAATGTGAAAAAACGATCACATTTGGGAAAGTAAATTTGGTGTAATGCAACTCAATACTAGAAACTAAGGTAAAGAATGAACTAAGTACACCACTACTTCATGAAATTATATATGTAGAACAACACATTCAACATAATATAATTTCACCAAATCCAAGCCCCATTTTACCTTTTGCTTAAATTTTGCTCAACCTCCCAGTAATGAATCATTTCATAAGGAACATCAAAATGTCTTTATAAGTTAAAATACCATGTTTACCAACACCTTGTCTCTATAACCTTGTGGAAAAAGTCTAATACTTTTTGCTTCAGTTTTCACATGAATAATAACATCGAATACGTTTACAATCTTTAATATCCTTTGCCTCAGTAGTCTTATATCCGGGAACAATACCCATTTCCCATGCTCTTAATAAAAAAATCCTATTATCAATTTAATTACATGTATGAAGAGCTAATCACCAACCCCAAGGCATAAGCAAGGACTATGTAATTAGAAAGAAAACTTTCATACAGAAAAAAAACACAATTAAGTCCGGAATATAAAAACTTGCGAAGCTGATCCTTCTATATGAATTGGGAAGGCCACCTCTCAACGAGACAGGAAATCTAATTAGCTAGGGGATTGGCTGCAAATATTAGTGCCTTTGATGCATCATACTTTATGTCAGATCACTGAAGTTATTCTTATGGATTCAATTTTATTGCATTGAAAACACTCGTTTTGCATACTGATTTAGGGCTTGGTGTTACTTAAACTTAAAAAAACGTGATCAAAGATAAATATAAGATTACATAGGCAGATACAGGATTTCCAAAAGGGGGGTCAGCACCTAGGCTTAGTGAAACATAATAGTCTGCATTTGCGTGCACATCCAACATTTTCCCTTCTATACTGTAGTATAGGGGTCCACCAAAATCTTATAAGGGGGAGGAGGATGTGGGACTCTCTGGAGACCAACCCAAGCAAGAATATGACGTTATAATAACGTTATTATAACGCTCTTGTGAGTCATTGTTTGGTTCTTGTACGTTCTTTTGATGGCACCCAAAAACGTCTTTAGAACCTAACATCGCGACATCGCAATTTAACGTTATTGTGACATTCTTGTAACATTCTTTCACGTCATAATAACGTTATTATAACATTCTTTATTAGTTAGGTCACAACTCGACGGAAATATAACGTTATTTTAACGTTATTTTTTGAAAGGTTGAACCCTTACCAAAAAAAAACACATTATTGTTACGTGAGAATTGGATAGGTTTCAGATTAACTAAAAAAAGTACAGTCACAGAACGTTCTTGTTACGTCACTGCTTGCCTGGGATGTACACCCCCCCCCTTTCATAATCTCTTCAGATTTACGAAAGAAAACGAAAGTAGTACAGCCGTATTAAGCCCCGGTCGGACTGCGCAGACGCATGCAGACTGGTGCTGGCCACTTCCGGTTAAGATCACGTGATGGCCACAACGAGATTAGGGCCTGGATCTCGCGAGACTGGGCGAGATTGAATTGAAATGGGAGACGTTATGGAATACTGTGACGACCAGTAGAATGTTAGGGGGCGCACAATGAAGGATAAGACGCGGAATTAGGTCGCCTTCATACTAAATACTATGCGAGTGGTGAATTTATGAATGTTTGATGTGCAAGAGATGTGAGTGGATTAATTACCATACAGGGGCGGATCCAGGTTCTGTTTTCTAGGGGGGGGGGGCAAGATATCTGCCCCCTACTCCCATGATTTACCTTGCAAAATTTCTCCTCGGATTTGGCAAAACTATGAGAGTTCATTTTTGGTCTAGGGGGGGCAATTGCCCCTTTGCCCCCCCCCCCCTCCCTGGATCTGCCACTGCTATACGATTATGTACTTTCTAAACGGAACGACCCGCTCTATACCTATGGCCGTCAGGGAACGAATGAAGAGACAGGAAACCTTTTTGATAGTTACATTATAAGCCAATAGTATTACATACAATGGCAAAAGTAGGGGGTGTATAGATAGTGTATGGAATCTCGATTGATATAAGACCATGATAACATTATTAAAAATCAAAGAGGTAAATACTTACATATGTACCTCAAAGGTATCATTAATGGTTAGCTACTAAATATGTACATTACATTATCTTTCCTGGCAAAAAACAATGGTTCATGATCAGTAGTGATCAGAGACAATTTACAAAATGAAATTCAGTGTTTCAAATTAAAGGCAATAACGTTGTGTGAATCGCTGTTATCCTGATTAAAATAGCCTAAAACATTTCTGATGTCCTATTCCCTATAGTTAAACTAATTTTCCCTTCTTTTCACGTTTTCCAATAAGAATAATAGGCACGACAAGGGCAACTAATTAATCACGAATTCAGAGCAAATCCACCCCAGATAAAATTAACCGCAAGAAATTATTACCCATTGAGAAATAATAGTGATGCAGAAATAACCCTTTTGAGTAACATTCTTTTTCTAATAGTTTTATCTTTCATGCTTTGTTCAAGTGTTTGGAATGACCCAATCGCATTGTGACTGTTTCTTTCAATAAACCCCTAGGGCGAAGGGGGAGGAACAAAACGATTCGGTACCTAAAAGAAGAACAAGTGATTCAAAACAAAACATAAAAAGAGGAAAAAAAGAAAAAGAAGAAAGAAGAAACAAAATAAAAAAGTGAAAACATGAAAAAAAAAATAATAAAAAAAAAATAATAAAAAAAATCGGCGGACATCGGTGAAGTGTTTTTGGCGCCATTCTGGACGAGATCGATGACCGTGGAGAAGCCCTGGAGGAGGCTGCCCAGGTAACACAGTAACGTTTTTAGAACATCTAAAACACGTTAGCCTTAATGTTTTTAAAACTTCCAAAATGAAAGTTTCCTACTCAGTATAGAACCAGTTTTTTTGTAGGTTTTCAGAACGTTATTGTGGAACTTCTTTCAAACGTTTTTATGAAACGTCATCTGTAAAACGTTATATTTTGAATAATGAAAAACGTTTTATACATGTCTCAAATGAAAGTTTTATACTCAACATATAACTAGTTTGAAAAACGTTTTTTCTTTGCTTAGTGAAAACATTTGAATTTGTTGTTAAATGAAAGTTTTATCCTTATCACATAACCAGTTTTAATGTAAATTTGGTAATCCAGTTGCAACCAGTTTACAACCAGACTGCAACCAGTTTTATTAACCAGATTACAACCAGTTTTGAACCAGTTTGTAACCAGTTTGAAACCAGTATTGCTTAGTTGTATCGCTCAAATATGATCAATTTATTCCTAAAGGAATAAAGTTACATATTTTTCCCACCAAGAGCACATGATGTTATAGCCAAGTCTTACTTGTTCCATTCACCATGTGTATAGTGTATAGCAGGTGAGCTTTGGCCAGACTCTGCTTTGGTCTGGAAGTCCCTTTTCCTTGTCATATACTAGAAAGGTGTCTACTCATGACAATATTGCATCTTTCATTAAAAGAAATACATCAGCAATGTTTACCTTTGTTAAATGTATTTTACTTACTTTTCCTCAAACTCTAAAATTATATTGGACCATTTAAAAGTACATGTCATAGTTAATAATGGGTAATTCAAGTAATTGTTTTCTAAAATTCTCTGATTTAGTAGAGTGGGGCCACCTAGTGCTTTACCCTGCTGCCCTCTAGTGTAACAAAGTTCAGTTAATGTTTTAAAAACGTTATAATTTAGACGTTATGAAAACGTTTTTCACTGGTTGTCAAAAAAACTTGTCATCAAAATGGTTACTGCCAAAAAGACATACTGAGATGGAGGTTCTTAAAACGTTTGCAAGTGGTTGTGATAAAACGTTTGAATAAAAACATGTATATGACGTTTTTAGAACATTGTAGTTAAGATGTTATAAAAACGTTTCACTAAAACGTCTTGAAAACATGATTATTGAGTCAGGTAGAAAACGTTACATGAGGGATGTTATAAAAACGTTCTCAACTGGTATATAACGTTATAACCAGATGGGAACCAAATAAAACGTTTTTAGAACATTATGTGTTACCTGGGACCCAGCGGAACGTGACCCTGAAACACCTCCAGACAGGCCTGTCGAGGCCTACCGACCGGCACCCAGCAGCATGTGTGGGGGAAGGTGACATTGGAGAGGTACGTGGACGGGGAGGGGAATTGGGGTCGATGGCGGGTGGGGGTGGGTGTGGTTTTGTGTTTGTTTTCTTTTGGGTAGGAGGTATGTGGAATTAAAGATGGAAACAATGAAGTAAGTAATACAATGATATGGGCAATACAAAAATGTGAAAAGTGGATAGGTTACAGTCAGCTTGAGATAAATGAAAATACATTGTTATCAATATACCATGCATACTTCGATCCACAGTAATGATGGTACAATGTATAAAGCTATCCCTGAAATTCCCCCTCCCTTCTTTTCGGAGATAGACTTTTTTTTGGAGATAGGAAAACTCCATTCTAAGACAATCTACATAAATAATGCTGGCAATATTAGGTTGTCTTGGAACCCTTAATGATGGTATAATAGTTTTGCTGAATGCTCTTTTGAGAATTTAGGAATTAATAAAGAAACAATTATTAACAAATAAATTGCACAAGAATTGTTGGAGAAAACTCTTCCAAGCATATGGCACCTTCTGACCTGCCCAGTCTTACCTCCTTTCCCTTTTCCCTGGCCCTTCCGTTTTAGGAATGTACAAGTGTAGCTCAGGAATATGGTTATAATTCCTCAGCGCTAAGAACTATTGCAGCCTTCCTTCCTAGTCCTGTCTATACAATAGAGTGGCCGCTAAAGCCCCCCCCCCCCCCCTCCCCCTATTCATTTTACTCCTCTAACTAAAATACCGTCGACAAAAGGACGAGACTGAAGTACATTCCATATTCATGGTTTGAGTTTTCAAAAAGTCCAGCACATGTAGATAAATGTTTTTCTCAGAGAAATACATCATGCATCTCTTGGGACAGACTTTCTCTTTTCCTGAGACTACAGGTGCTAAACAGTCCAATAGGCTCCATACATAATGTATAGTGTAAGCCAGTCCCCTGTTGCACACCTCTACTTCTGGCAAGTAGAATACTTGTATTTAATAACGCAGCGTTTGCTTAAGTTTTGGTTAGATAATATATTTAAACTCAATTACTTCTAACTCAAGGTACAGATAGTAAGCCATTGAAAGCTCCCTACTTTAATTGCTATAATTATTATATTAGAACGTTTCAAAAGGAAATGATACATGTACATGACTGAAACGTTTTTAGAAACCAACTACCTATACACACAGTTTTTTTTTGGAAAGAATAGTGTATGGGAAAAAGTTCACTTCTCGTCTATGCTGTATTTCATTTAGCACCCTTTACTGACAGACTCATAATATGATATCATATAACATGATATAACATGATATCATATCATAGATATTATCTACATTCTATTCCTGGGTGAGATCACTCTACGTACTTTTAATTTGAGTATAAATGTACGCTGGAGGCTAAAAGAAAAATATAGAAAGACACTTTCATTCTACCATAATAATTGTATTAATGTAAAACTCTATCATAAGTTGCAGATTAGATTCATAGGAAACAAAAACCTCATACAATTGTAGGAGCAGAAAAACACACCATCCTTATGTCATTATACCTTAAGGGCAAACCTGAACTTCATTTTCAAACCTTATTATAGCCAGAGGGGCCAAAAATACAAAATCCAATACATTTCAGGAGTAAATTTAGTCCAAAGATGTGCTTAACTCTGTAAACAGCACTCACCCATATAGGGTGGTTACCAGGAGGAGTGAGATAGATCACCAAGTCTGTGGGCTGAGGGGTCCATCTCAGGCCTCAGCCGGGGGTAATTGTCCTGATGGGATTTCACACCTCCTCCAGGGCAGAAACACCGCCTCCTGGGGCCGTGTCCCTGCCCCACACCCAGCCTCCTCTAAGGTGGTAAGGATGAGACTATGGGGCGCCAGGTTTGAAGTGATTGTTTGAAAATAATATTAATATTCTCTGGGGATAATTTGCATTTCCGGTCACGGGAAAGGAGGTCATACTGATTAATTATTCTGTTGTATACTTACCGAAAACTTGGAATTTCTTCTCCTATCTATACATGAGATTGTATACTAACTGAAAACGTGGAATTTCTTCTCCTACCCATATATGATATTGGAGTCATGTTGCACAGGAATAAAGTTTCTAATGAAAACTCGTTGATGTTTTTTTTCCTAGTTGTATATTACTTTTAACCTTAATCATATCATTTTTCAGTCGTCTTGAGATCTAGACTTTGTTTTGGACCCATTGTAACAATATAACATATTAACACAACCTTCGATTCCTCATGCAGTATATCAAAATAAGTATTGTACATAATATTATTTTTCATAATCACTGAGTTAGGTAAAAAAAGATATCTATGTACTGAACAAAAATGGTTATGCTTATCTAGTGTGTTGGCTTTGTCATCAGGTAGACGCATTTCCCCTGTGGTTAACGACAGGGTTATCAAAGGCCTAGTGCTGCAATGTCTGTTGTATGTGGTACCCTACCTATAGGATATAAAAGAACACCTGCCTTGGTAAAAGTGTAGGGGTATTGTCTCTACCTTTTCATAGGTTTGATAGTTCATGAGCTCGGTGAATCTTCGAGTGCTCCAGAGCTACTAAGTCTGGTAGCTCAAACCAACAAACAACAACAACAATGTGTCATTTATTTGGCGCCCCAAACGGGGTCCTGCTCCCTGTATGGTAGAGTGCGATGGATCTCCCTTCTCTGCTTATCGCTATACACGATACCCAGAGCTAAGAGACAAAAAGCACGAGGGAATACCGCGCCACAAACACCGGGTTAAATCCAGGACATCCAGTGTCACAAAATGGGTTTGTGGAGGAAACTGAATATAGGACTTCAGCCTTCATAATAGGGGCATCAGTTTTATGAACAATGACATGGTTATATCAATATGACACTGTATCGTGATTTTACTGCTACTTCTTCGAATTCGAAGCCGCTCTTCGTGATCAGATATAGTCCTCACATTATACATTTTTCCTGGAAACAGGGTCCAGGGCAGCAGTAGGAAGTACAATTTACTTTAACTTTGTTTTGGGAGATGATATATTGGTATATTTGGTGATTTTTTGAATGGGAAGGTTTGTAACTATTTGAGTGATGAGCTTTGAGACATCCTACACCAAAAACGATGAGCTAAGTACTGCTTGCAATTTTACCAGCCCCTCCACCGCCCCCCTCCCCCCCTCCCCGAGGCCTTTTTTTTTAGAACAGGAGTGGAACCAAATGTAATATGAAACGATCCTACCTTGAATATCGGTTAATCAAAACAACAGTATAGATAAACTGTCGCAAAAATAAACATACTTGTCCCTAAAGGACAATTAACACCAATGTCTTTATATTTCTATTGGCCTGTAGTTTCAAAAGGATAAAATGTCTCTCCCCATTCAAACGCATTATGACAGTAAACCTTATATCAATAGAAGTATCAGATAATCCAGTTCAAGTATTCACAATACACCTTTCAAAAGTAACGGAGGCAGTCCCGTTCCCCATGAATACATTCACCATCCCTGCATCAATGTATAATGTCCTTACTATTCATAGCTGGCTATAGATGCTGCCTCCCATTGCAGACTCCCTCTCCGTTCCCTCAATGCTTAATTCCTTTAGGGCGATATTTCTATTCAGCAGCTGATGTCCTGGAGCTCCCCTTGGTCTCTGAGGTACATCATATGCTATTGTACTGCTAGGTCTGAGTAGGGTTCCGATTTTGGGAGTCATTTCCTTAAGCATCTGCCTATATTCCGCATAAAGATTTGATTCTGCCGATTTTGTATTTTGAAGCTATTGCAAAGAACCATAGACCATATCATATACCATTGGAGAGTATGATAAAACCTTGCTAATGAGTATGTCTGTACTTAAGCCTTGTTTCCCTTGTCGAGTTTTAACATCGACAGCGAAAATGGCATGTGGAATATTGGCTTTAACTAAGCTGGTGATCAACGTTGCGACAGAACACAACCAATTTTCCCCCAATGCATTTCACATTCTTCTGAATACATTTTCGAGTCATAATTCATCGTCTATGATAACAATTATTGAATAATAGCTGGTTATACATTACAGATTTTACAAGATCGGCCTTCATTTATTTGGTCAAACTGATTTCAGAAATCGGTTCAGAAATTGGCCATAATCGCATAGTGGATCACCGCCTTAAACTGTATTGACTAGGGACTGAGCAGTCGGTTCCCAGCCTTTAGGTAGACTGACAGATGAGTCGGACTTCTCGCCTCAGGCTGGGATCACACGATCAGATTTCTTTTCTTTTTTTCCTAAAATCTTCTCATCGGCTTTTTCTTTGTGGGCAAAGTGTTATCGCAGCCTTATATGTTCCATTTTGTTTGATCTAATGAAATATGTCATTAACCTTAATGACTCTATATTCAATTAGAATATCTATAGATATTGTAATACATTGGGAGCATTGATCTTTTGTTCGTATATTTGTTTACTGCGAGAGACGTCTATCGGGCATGCTGAATTGCTTATGTTTATTCTTTTTTCATTTTTGCTCACTTTATTTTGAGGGTAAAATAATTATTTTTTGTGACATGTTTATGTCTATATACTTTCTATAGCAACGATGCCCTTTATTTAGCCAACATACTTAGTTCACGTGTCTTTAACGTATTTAATCCTTCCGAACGTAGCTTGCCTTCTCATAACAAATGACGAAAGACTGACCTATCACATGTGTTCATTCTTTTATAAGGTCCTAGGATGATAAGGTCACGAGTGTAATTAAAAACGGACCGCTATTACAAAGGTCACCACATAAAGTCATTATTTGTCTCTAAATATATAAATATTTCAAAATGACAAGCGGAAGAATTATTTCAATCAAGTGAGCAAATGGGTCAAATTGCTTTTGTTCTGTTGTTATTTGCAACATAATCTATTGATATTTCAAGCCAAATAAAGATCCCGTTTCGAGGAAATAGCAAGTGGGTTTTGTATTTCTGACATTCGGCCTTTGCACAAACATTGTCGTTGAAGTTGGTCATGCACAGTAGGGGATGTGTCACCCGAAACGTCGCCCTATCAAACGTGTCTTTTAGATAAAAAGAAAGTAAGGGGATGAAATTAAGGATCCCTCATCTCAAGCGGCGGCGGATATAATGAATTTAAAAAGTGGGGATCCACATATAGGTCAGGAATTAGAATGATACGCGTTCGCACACATTTATGAATACGTAGAATCCTGATGAAGGTTGAAAAACCGAAACATGTCGATTGAACGCACAATAATTCATAACAATAAAGAACCACTGTCCACCAATCTTGAGGGTCAAGCTTGACACCGTTAAACCCTATGTATTGTATGAATTATATATATATATCTATATATATATATATATATTATATATATATATGGCATTTATCCTTTCTCTGTGACACCTTAGACCCTACCAAACCGGAAGGGGGGGGGGCAGAGGCGCCTCGGCATCCCCCCCCCATTTCTAAATCACACTTAGGGTGTTCCCACCAACCCACGAGGCGGGTTTAAAGCACAGAAGTGTTCATCATATAGCATAAGATTTCACATCACCCTTGTAGACTATACGAACTGGCTATATTCAGTCGACTTTCCTTTGATTCGGATTACGCCTAAGATCAAAGCACTAGTCATTATTTTAGTGTTTTTTTTTACTAAAGGGCGACTAAGAGACATAGCAAGGAGAGGTAAATACATGAAGTGCACACTATTATTGTTCACAGTCTCCATCCTCACCACGCTTTCCCAATACCACAGCATGCCATCAATATTGATGCTACAGAATTGATTATTCTCTAGGGGCTAAGGCCAGGGCTACTGGAACCACGTATTCAGGTTATCACGCACACAAAACCCCAGCCCCCATAGGCGGGCATTCCCAAGGGACAGGTGCCTTTGAGTTGACCACTAACAGATATGCCTCTGAGAAGCATCCATCATACTTCTCTGGCCAGGACTGTTGTATTTCTGCTCGTCTTATCTGCTTTGATATCTTTGAGTCCTTTTAACTGTAACTGTTTGGAGGGCAGAGGCCCTTACAGGAAAGGGCTTTAGAAGCAGTACACCGGGCGGTGGGCATAGAAATACAAGGCTTTTGAGCTAATCAATATTACCGTAAGTTCTCTACGGACGTGTTTTTTTACCCAAAAGAAATAGCCGTTTCTTAATGGGAAATACTTTGATTGAGCATCAAAATCACTAGGGATTTTTAAAAAGCAGCTATCATATAAACATATCTCCTAAGTTGCCAATAAAAGATAATACAATGGTAATCGAATCAGCACTTTCCTCTGTTTATCCTAGAATGAGGGTCAGTCAAATCAGACAATTACAAACCTTATTGAGCCGTGGAAAGTGCTGTCTCTACTTTCAAATAGTCGGTAACGTCGAACTGCCTCAGTATACTAGCAGCACCCAAAGCAATATCGGTCATTGGAAGGATGTAAGTTAACACTTTCCTAACCGATCTTTTCGCATTCTAGAACGGAACCCATTTGGGTGAGACCTACAATTTTTAACACGGTCCCTGATTATAAATTTACTCTACATAGACTGATAAAAGGGTTGGCCTACATTCTATAACAATTCTAGAATGGAACCGACTTAGTGTGACCCTGCAATAATTTGGCAAAACTCTAAATAATTATAAATCCTGTACAGACCGATAAAACAGCTGGGTTGCAACGTTCCTACATCCACCATTTTATAGGATGGATTCCCTTTTAGTCATCAGCGCTCTTACAGGGAATTCCTTTTTCAAGGCTCTGTTTTTGAGCCGCAGCTTGTATGGGTTCCCTTGAGAGCCCTGCTACTCGGTCTGTCGGCTTCACACTGTGAGCTGCTCTCAAGGTATGGCCTGAGCTGCTCGCAGTAGACACTTCGACATGTTCCGGCTATCACAGTATATTTCTTTTACTAGGCAGTTTCAGAGCGAAATACGCAGCGCTGGTGATACATAATAGAGAGTTTTAGCAGCCACGACGCATCTCGATACGTCGACGTATCTCAAATCTTTCAAGCCACATTACAGAATACTAGTAGAGGTTTTATGAACAGCAAACATCTATTTATTTGTAACATGGGGAGATTAGTGTTTCTTGTACAACACATTTTTGGCATTGTTCATAACAGCATAGATAAGAGATACGTTGCGTATGCGTTACGGGATGCGTTTGGAGTGCTAAAAACCCTGATTAAACTACGTTCATATTAACCTCAAACCTTAATGATATAAGAATTCAGTATTTTCCATTATTATCAAGACATTTTTATCTCCTTCGCATGCCTTTATAACTATCCCTGACATTATTTCTATACTTTTTCCAACAATCTCTGGTAAATCCGACCAGTAAACAGGACCTCGTGCTCCATAGAACTGTCTCATTGTCTGATCATAATATATCAGTTTCATTTTTGAGTTCTCAAATAATATTCCTTTACTATGTTCCTATTTCTAGTGGAAAACCATGCATTCATATGATATGATGGAAGTATCAGGAGTCAAAGTCGGCTTGGGGAGTGCACTCAGGGTTAAACCTGGAATGAGATAAAGGGAAACCCCATCCCGTAAGACCTCCAGTTTTCTGATTGTTCCTACAATAGATGTCTTCCCGGTGGCCATGCAATAAGGGTTGGGTCGGCCTATGGGTCCAGGCCAGGGCAAGGTAAGGATTCAGTATTGCCAAGGAATGTAGGTCATGGCGGACAGAGAAGGGGCGTGGACCCACTGTAGGAACTCAGATCTTAGCACACCTAAAAATGGTTGTCACCCGACCGGTTTTTTTCTTCTTAGATATCTAAAAGCATAACTTTCTATCATTTAATCACTAAGGGCTGATTTTCTTTTGAGAAAGAGACAGTTTCAATGTGATCAAAGTTTCCAAAATCCGTATAAATAAAAAAAGTCTAACAACCTCACAAATTGTAAGAAATGTGTAAATAGAATATAAAATATATACCATTGGTTTGAATTTCGCTCCCTAATAATAGCTGGTAATACACTACATGTTGTGATGCATAATTACAAGCAACAACATCAAAGAAGCTGTTTTGATGGCTTGCAACGCATATTGCCACGATTGATTAAGATTGCGATAGTAGGGAGGATAAGCACCACCGTATCTCTAAACTTTGAGGTTTTTAGTAGGAGTACTAATAAATAATTTCTGAAATTTCTAATTCATATCTTATCCATGATACTATTAGTCATGATACAACAATTCCTAGTTTTATAGCAATAGCTGAGATAGGAGATATGTTGCGTTTACTTTAGGTGGTGCGTTGGTATTGCTTAACTTCCCTTTTATGATCAAAACCCCTTTGAAGATTTCATAGTCAGAAAGAACGTTTTTTATGTGATTTCCAAGTCGTATTTGAAACCTCAATTGTCATGGACAAAACGGATATGCATATTTCATTCGAGAATTACTTCACAGGATTGAATTTCTGTGGATTGAATTTCTGTCAATAAAGCTCAAGCACACTGTCATGCGTAGTGTATCAAATATTCATCATGTCATTTTCCTGATCCAGCGCCAAGGGAGTTGCCTTAACAAACCTGTGAATACTTCTCACATAAAATATGGGCACATTCTGCTGAATCATTGATATGGCATTTGCCTATCCCATTCTTAAGCCAAATGGTATCCCACATGGGGAAGGCTTAAGTCTCACATGCGACATTGTGACTCGTATGCCACAGTACTACCTCATAAATACATGCAATGTGGCCATATAGCATTTTCACAATTGCATTAAAATGTCTTTCGAATACCCTGGCAGAGACTTTGGCGTAGAAATTGTCTATTGAATAGTTTTCACTGAATTTCTGTCTCGCAAGGTTAAGTTGCAGCCATCTTGAATATGTTATTCCATTGAAGAAACAACGTTATGGGGATTTACTCTGGATGCAATTGTAGTTTGACGTGTAAGGGAAAATGTTTTACCACTTTCAGACTACAGAGAATGGTATCAGGTTACTTCAAAATGCATCCAACTATAGTACAAAGTGAAGCTATATGTTTTATGCATCTGATCGCTTCCTATATATAGTTTGGTTGGTGTTAACCCTTTAGATCGATGGTGCTTTCTGGTGGTTATAGGTTAATCCCCATGGTTGGAAGGGGTGAACACAGTTTGTCGGCCAACGAAACTGGTTGGCGACTTTCGCTAGCCAAGTGGGGCAGGGCTTTAGGTTATGTATACCCCTAAAAGAGCGTTTTGGTTTGCTTCTTTTATGGGCGGATTCACTTAATTGATTTGCGTCTGTAGTCTGAAATGGGTACTATGTAATGTTCTTTACATACACGCTTCAAGATGCACAATTATATAGATATATATAATTTTTATTTCTAAGGGATTTTCGAATAGACCCATTGCAGACAAGCCTCAGGATACGAATCATGCCTGTTGTGAACGTGAATATATTGCCTAATCTGTAATGTGTAACTAGAGAGTACGTGCACAGCTGCTTGTTGCTATAATTGTCAATGTTTCTCAGGTTTCAACAAAGTATGGGGATGAGTTGAAGAAAAGGACGTTGTGTTGGTTTGGTCATTATGCTGTCGCCTATCGATGAAAAGCCAGTAGGGGAAGCCATCAATATATTGGAAAATTAAACATAATCATCCCAGATGTTATCAAATCAGACAGAAAACCCCTCCCGGACAATACTCTATGGTCACGGCATGGGTGTAGGGGTCAGTGCCCTGTAGTAAAACCTTGTTCTCCCCGTGACTAGCTAACCTATAGCTAGTTTAACCCGAGCACGCGAGGTAATGCTAATCTGATGGAGCTTTCTCATGACTTGATTTCTTTCTGTGGGATTGTAGTTTTTTTCCATAAAAGGAATTTTTGTTGGAGTACTATCTTTTTTTCACGAAGCTTTTCATTTAAGATTATTCTCAAAAATGCAGAGGGGCATCGTACTTATAACATCCATGTACTGAAATAGGGTTTCCTGACCAGGCAACAAGTTCACACGAAACTGGTCCACTTATTACTCCACGTATGGTAAGTATCAGCTGGTATTTTTTTTTTTTTTTTTTTTTTTTTTTTTTAATTCAAATCCAATCTTACATACATAAGTTAATGCAGGCCTATGCGTATTTAGGCCTAACTGGATATTACTGGTATTCTTTCACGCGCCTTATATCTAGCTGCTACCGCTTATTTCGAATGGCAACCATTTTCATGTTTTTAACCACCAATAAATGATAACTTTGTTAAGAAAATTCATACGAAGTCAAAATGCAAGCTCAGCACGACTGCAATCTCCCCATAAGCTTCAGCCTACCAGGGACAGGCAGGAGGTAGACCGAACCATCTAGACAGATCTATTCAATGATGTTTAACTGGAAGAAGGTCAATAGCGGCCATTTATCATCAAAGAACAGATCAGCAAAAGAATACATGCTTGATTCCCGGCTTTGCCGAGTTCGCACCCACTCCACAATCTATGGGCGATATTAGGCTGCTTTAGGCTCCCACTCGGGCCCCCTACATCATCAATAAGTGACACTGAGGGCGAGGCCGGGGCCCCTCACATCATCCATAAACCACACCAAAGCCGTTCTCGTCACCTCTCGCCAGTCACGTGACCTTGGTCGAGATCGATCCCGCTCGGGAGTACTGGGTGAGCGCGGGAATTGCTCAGCTCGTGACGTCACGGACGTATAACGTAAGTGAGGAGCAATACCTTCACGCAAGGTGTTTGGTATTTAAATAGGGGCACAGTGCGTGAAAGCACAGTGATAATAATCCCATGCAGGCTTTATAGCGTTGATTGGATGTATAATGCATCGTAGGCAAAGCAGTTGATCATTTCTTATTTTACAGGTTTCGTGCTGGCTTTAATGAAATGCACATTTCTGTTAGGGGCCGTCCACAAAATGACGTCACACTTTTTCACGGTACTTTTAGGACCCCCCCCCCCCCCTCTCTCCCTGTAATAATGAATTACCTGCTTTGAATAGGAAAAGAAGGCCCATCTTCAGACAGTGCCGAAGCACACTGCTCAATCCACCCATCCACACCCTTGTGTGCGACATCATTTATGGACGACCCATTTTGGTTTGATTGAGTGCACCTCTGGTTTGATTGCAGCTAGAAATTGTAAATATTTCAGTAAAATATGTGATGGCATTACGTAGCTTCATTTAGTAAATCGTTGACTTGTCTGAGAACTTGGTCAAGAACATGACGAAACGTGCATTTAATTGATAGTGTACGGCGTACAGTAGGATGTAAATACCATATGTCATAGAAGAGTAGTTCTACCTGGCATATAACTCTGATAACCAAAGATCAGTCTCATTACTGTAGCTTCCTACAGGTCCTATTAGCACTAAAAGGTCCTGTACAACATCCACTCTGCCCTATCTGCTCCCTTTATCACTCACCCAGTCTGTGCCATACGTACTATAAGGAGAGGGAGGCGCAGTAGTTAAGCAGCCAATCTCTCAATGTCAGGGCTGCTATCAGACATCTCAATGCTGGCTTGTTATCTTCTCCCTGGTTGACAAAGCCCTTACAAGACACCCGGCTGGAATGAGGGCTTGTGTGGTGACATACGACCCATACACGTGGCCGGCCTGCACAATACCCCTGGTGACAGTAGATCATCATAAGGGCCTGCCGTCAGCGGCCCCTGGGGCCTGGGCCTGGGACTGACTGAGGCCAATGGGGATGTCTTTAGTGGCCTTCCTCATATCATTGCGTTGTCAGCATTCAGTGTAGGGGACTCAGACGCACAGAGGGAACACTGTTTGCATAGCAAAAGGTGAACCAAGGGTAAGAGAGTAGCAGGGGCAGATACAGGATATGGAAAGGCCGAGAGGGGGTAGGTCCTCATATAGAATACATATCAAAATATTGCACATGCACACACTTGCACTGTTTGATGACATACAACCTATAGATGCAGCCGGCCTGTATAATGCCCTTGGTGACAGTAGATCATCATAAGGGCCTGCCGTCAGGGGTCACTGGGGATTGACTGAGGCCAATGTGAACATATCTTTAGTGACCTTCCTCATATTATTGCACTGTCAGCATTCAGTGTAGGGGACTGAGACTATGCAAAGAGGACAAATATTATGCATAATGAAAGGCGCATCTAGAAAAGTGATTGTAGCAGGGGCAGATAAAGAGTCTCAGAAAGGAGGAGATGTCCTCATATAGGCTTTAGCTAGGTACTAAATTGATACTAATTCACACACATAAATCATGTTTTGTGGTGTCAAACGACCCATACATTTGGTCAGCCTGCACAATAACCCTAATGACAGAAGATCATCATAAGGACTTAATGTTAGGGGCCCCTTGGGCCTGGGCCTGGCACTGACTGAGGCCAATGGGGATGTCTTTAGTGGCCTTCCTCATATCATTGCGTTGTCAGCATTCTGTGTAGGGACTCAGGCTATGCAAAGAGGGAACTCTGTTTGTATTGCAAAAGGTGAACCAAGGGTTAGAGAGTAGGAGGGGCAGATACAGGATATGGAAAGGCCGAGAGGGGAAGGTCCTGATATAGGATGCGTACTAAAACATTGCACATATTCACACACTTGCACTGTGTGATGACATACAACCTATAGATGCAGCCAGCCTGCATAATGCCAGTGGTGACAGTAGATCAGCATAACGGCCTGCCGTCAGAGGTCCCAGCGGATTGATTGGGGCCAATGTGAGGATGTCTTTAGTAGCCTTCCTCATATTATTGCGCTATCAGCATTCAGTGTAGGGGACTCAGACTTTGCAAAGAGGAAGACATTTATGCTTGAAGAAAGGTGAATCAAGAATAGTGATTGTAGCAGGGGCAGATAATGAGTCTCAGAAAGGAGGGGATGTCCTCATAATTATAGGTTATAGCTAGGTACTAAAATGATACTAATTCACACACATATATGCTGTGTTGTGTCAAACAACCCAAACATTTGGCTGGCCTGCACAATACCCCCAATGACAGTAGATCATCATAAGGGCTTACTGTCAGGGGCCCTGGGGGCCTGGGCCTGGGACTGACTGAGGCCAATGGGGATGTCTTTAGTGGCCTTCCTAATATTATTGCACTGTAAGTGTTCTGTGTAGGGACTCAGACTATGCAAAGAGAGAACACTGTTTGTATTGCAAAAGGTGAACCAAGGGTTAGAGAGTAGGAGGGGCAGATACTGGATATCGAAAGGCTGAAAGGGCTGAAAGTCCTCATATAGGATATGTGCTAAAACATTTCACATCCCAGCCAAGGTGTGACGTAACGGTCATGTTATGCGACCATAACTTTTTGGGTTGTCTGTTACTTTCTAAATTGTCACGTGACTGTTTCATTATTTTTCTGGGAGGTTGATTCTTAACCAAAACCTTACTTAAACAGAACATTGTTGTGACCACCTGACTAGAGGTCTCAACTTCACCTAAACAGAATGTTATTGTGATGTTCTAGTTACATCACGTCTTAACCTTACCTAAACAGAATGTTACTGTGACTATCTTATTAGGTTAAGTGTCAACCTAACCTAAACAGAACGTTATAGTGACATTCTTATGAAGTATCAGCCTCATAAATAATGTTACAAGAACGTTTTTAGAATGTCACAATGTTACGTCGCAGTTGGTTGCAGCGACTTATTTGGGTGTCATCAAAAGAATGTCGCTGTAACCTAACAGTGTAACATAACAAGAACCAATCCAGAACATTGCTAGAATGTTATTAGAACGTCATATCCTTGGCTGGGATCCACACACTTGCACCGTTTGATGACATACAAGCTATAGATGTGACCAGCCTGCATAATGCCCCTGGTGGCAGTAGCTCATCATAAAGGCCTGCCGTCAGCGGCCCCTAGGGACTGACTGAGGCCAATGTGAGGAAGTCTTTAGTGGCCTTCCTCATAGTATTGCGCTGTCAGCGTTCTGTGTAGGGGATTCAGACTACACATACAGTAAAATCTGCTGCGCACATGTGGGCATAATAATACTGAGAGGCAAATCCAGGGTAGGGATCCAGAAGGTCCTGACCTTTCCCCCCTTAATGGTGGGGACTTACACTTCACAGAAAGAGAGAGGAACGTCTCACACATGTGTGCAAATGCCTAATGTTTTAGTTTTAAGTCAATTAACTGCCCCCTTCCCTTTTCTAATACCTGGATCTGCATTTTATATTAGTACTCGACACAGACGGACTGTATCACAATCCTGCAGGATCCATCCGTGTAGTGCATATGTTCGCTCTCTATATATAATTGCGAATGTTCAGTAGTAATGCTACTTTAATTACTATTAATATTCGTTCAGTTTATATCAAGAATCGGAATGAGGGATCTGGGGCCCATATCTTCGTAACTAATTAGGCTAATCAGCGAAATTTTGATTATGGTCTCAAGATCAGCAATTGTGTATTTCAAAGAAAAGTAATGGTGTTATTGCAAAATAGTTTCAAAGATGGATTAAGGTGTACAATTTATTCATGATAGATGAAATTTCTTATCATGAGATACTAATCAAAATTTCCCTGATCAGCCTAATTAGTTACGAAGATTTGGTTGAACGTCTGAATACACCAACAGCCTTTGGTGAGTTGTGGGTCATTACAGAGTCAAGATCTATGACCCTAGGCACAACAATAAAGGCTGGCTGGGCACAGGTTGATATTATCATACCGTAAATCCTGCACACAGACAGGGGCACACGAGTAGTATGATTGGAGAGAACTATAAACATGAAGCTAGGCCAGTTTTTAGAGTTTTACAGCCAGTAAAATTAATGATGGCTAGTTCCAGTGTTAAATATTCCGAATATAGAATAATATCCATTAAGATGGCTTGGAAAATACTTTTTACAAATTTAATTTGAATGAAATTACTCGTACAGAGATGATGAATTGAAATACCCATGACTTGTGATATTTTGCTCAAATACTATGTGGTAATGAGCATGTCTCATCATTATGATATTATTTCATTTTTTCAGGAAAACCCACCTGGACATTACTATTTGCTTAGAATCACATATATATCATATCATTATTTCAAAAATAAATATCTTTCTTTTCTCATTGATTAGTCAGTGCCCTCTATTTTATCCACTAAGCTGTCTCACCACCTCCAACAGCCCGATGTATCATTTCTTGATCCTACCGTTTGGTATGCAGGACCATGGCCTCCACTAAATTCTGTTAATCCCCTAACATGAGGGTGATTGGCATCGAGTACCAATATTCCCAGCCTGGGTCATCAGGGTTTTACGATGTGTCCGTCATAAATTCTGATCTTTATGGTTATCTACTGCTTCTGGTTCTTGTGCAGTTAGTCATTGAAACATTTTTACTCAATTTTTTTAAAAACGTTACGTGCCTATGTGACCCTAGGCCTGTTAAGCCGAGGGAAATAATATGATTTACGAGATCTAGTAATATCGTGAACTTTTTTGTTATATATAACAAAATATTCACGCTATTACTTGATTCATAAATAGATGGCTATAAAATCAGAATAATTGGAAATGGATTTTGAATGAAAATATATAGTAAATTTATATGTATTCTCAATTCCTATGTAATGAATCACCCGAACATAAACACATGTGTTTCATTATCTAAGCTTACATGATTTTGAAAAGAGTCCTTCAATCCCCATCTCCATTTAAAAGCCCGTCTAGATTAATAGTGATTTAAAGGTCGGGTGCCTAGCATATTTCTTTTAATTAAGAGAAAAGTAAATTTTCTATAAAAATAAACTAATCTGTGAATGAAACTCACCAGCTGTACAGTTCCAGACAAAACATAGGGGATAAAAAAAATGAAACACACAGATCTGATACCCAACCAGATGCCACGTAATTGGAGCAAACATCGCTGGTACCAAGCATACCTGTACCACTTGATATATATGATCCTGCATTATGAGTCTGCGAAACACGCCGGTCACAAGCAGCGCTCGCCCCATGATTCCCTGCTTTATGGGAATCTGCCTCGCTCTCATAAAGACCCATCTCCATTGGACGATGGGAAGACGGCCGGTCGTTTTTGTGCATAGGCAGAGTCAGATATATAGGAGGCCAACTCCCAGATGTTGGCCAACTTTGAGGTAGCAAGGCACACCCACATTAAGTCGGCCTATACGCCGATGTATAAATTGGTGGAAAATCGTTACATTCCAATGATTTGTACTCTGATTTTTAGACCGATTTGTGAAAATCAGTGTGTGAGTATGGGGCTTAAGTGTTGCCGGAAGTGATAGCCACAGCGCATGCGCAACGTGTCTGAATGAGAGTCTGGTTTTGGTGAGTAGGACTGGGGAAAGAAAGGGTTGTTGTGTATAAAGGGGTCGGTAGGTAAGCCGGGGTTCGGGGATTGGGTCTGAGATTGAGAGAAGAAAGGACAGAGGGAGTGGAGGATGAATACAATTGATGGAGGAATACAATGGATGTTATCCCTTGGAATGGACAGGGCGATATGGCCATTTCTAAAATTTGGCATACCATATGGAAGACATGGGGGACAGGCCCTAAGGGGGATGGCAGGGATGGTGCCCCCCCCCCCCCTACAAAAGTTCCACCTTTCCTTGCAAAATTTAATGTAGAAACCTCGAAATTAGCAGGAACATGTTGAAAAGTTCCACCTTTTACTAATCGCCACCCCTTTTTCAAGTTCATATTGTTGAAAATATAGGCAAGAGTTCCACTTAAAGAACCCCCCCCCCCCCCCCCACAGCATAACCTTGGTACGGGCCTGGGAGGAGGGGGGTAATGTCATGAAATTCGGGGTGAAATCGGATAGTGGAAAACAGCCTTAACTCCTGAGGATCTTTCCTTTAACAGTTTTTACCTATAACTATTTCCTGGGACTCCTATCTCATTGGTAATTAGAGGAGTGGGATCCTCTTTCCAAGTCGATTGCTTCAGTAGACACAACACTTGGGAGATCCCCCACAACGCTATCGGCTCTCAGGCCCACACACGGTTTTCTAGCATTGAAGGGGAGTACAATTACACTGGAAGTGTTGGAACTGAACAGCTATGTGAGCCTCATCGAGCTCCACAGTCACTACTATGTGAGAAGTACTGTGTGAGATACTGTTTCAGATGTACTTGCTGCGTTGTAAAGGAAATGTGAGGAGGTATAGAATTTGAATTTCCTTGTTCTATATTGTTGTGTTTTGTCTGAATGCTGTACAGAGTTTGCTAAGTAATAATAAGAGGGGGGATGAAATTCCTGATATTTGCTTCAAGAAGAAAAGTTGGAGTATTTTCAGTCTACGTATCTGGTTACTTAATAATGATAATATACCTTGAGGTGACGAAGAGGGACAATTCCGTGAACTTGTGCTCAAATTCACAACACTGTATTATTTAAGTCTCATACCAACTAGGCGATTAGCTTTCACTGACTGATGCTATAATTAGCCAATTATACTCCATATATCAGCCATATATTTGTCCACCCATTTAGATCAAACATGTAAATTTTGATACAGATTAATGACATGCAATCCCTCCAAAACATAATCAGCGATCAGCGCATTAACATTTTGGGTTTGAAGCTTAAAGGCCATATTCCACTTTGCGGTGGGGGGCCACTAGCGGTGATTGTTTTTGCCACTGCAAGTAATTTGCACTTCAGAAACGAACATGTCCGTTTCTGCCACCGCAAGCACTCAAAAGAAAACTTTAGAAAATAATTATAGAATATAAATAAAAAATTATAAAAAATTCATAAAAATCATAATAACATTTTTAAAAAGTCAAAAAAAAATTTTTATATCATATAAAACAACATCAAATCATTTGCGGTGGTGTCACTGCAAGCACCACCGCAAGTACCACCGCAAGTAATGACTATATTCCATCTTGCGGTGACCAAATTTACTTGCGGTGGGGCCAATCACCGCTAGTAAAGTGCCCACCGCAAGTAAAACGCCGCAAAGTGGAATATGGCCTTTACCCTACAGGCTGACTCCCCTCCTTTCATCTCGGATATGCTGGATCTTCCTGAAAAAATACTATACAAATAAAAGTGTACTTACTGAGTAGCAGCACTTGGGGCACCTGACGAAGCGGCCGAGCGGCCTGCTATAGGAGTCTTGTTCTATCCACTCCTGAACCACCTTGGACTCGGTCTTGGTCCAGCGGGGTTTAAATGGCGCCATCTTGGTTTTTGGTTTGTAAGTCCTGGACGGGGTCACGTCACGACTCTCACAAAGTAAATTACAACGAGGTTCTGCAAGAGGAAAGGGAGAGGAGGTAAGTAATTTTAAACAAGATGTTGGTATAGTGGGGCTTAAATGGCGCCATCTTTATTTCGGTTTGTAGGTCCTGTGGCCCGTTGCACAATGGGCTTCGTAACAACGAAAATATGATAAAAAACGAAAGAGTTCGTTGTTGCTTAATAAATTATTTGCAGTTATTTTCGTAACAACGAAACGTTTTTTAACAATTTTTTTTCTATATTTAGAATGTCCTCAAACAGTTGTTACTTTTATTGTTTCTTCTCTAATGTCTCGCCTTATTATATCAATGAACAGAATTCAATTCCATCCATTAGAACCAGAGATTTTTACTATTTAAGTAACAGTGGATTATTTTCGTAACAACGAAACTTTTCGTTACTAAGCAAAAGTTCGTTGTGCTTTCGTTGTTTTATCTTAGTAAAGAAATTCTATTGTGCAGCGGGCCACTGGACGGGGTCACGTCACGACTCTCACAAAGTAAATTACAACGAGGTTCTGCAAGAGAAAAGAGAGAGAAAATTAGTAACTTTAGATTAGGTCTTGGTTTTAGTGGGGTTTAAAAGGCACAATCTTGGTTTTGGGTTGTAGCTCCTGGACGTGGTCACCTTATAACTCTCACAAAGTAAATTACACTGAGGGTCTGCAAGATGAAAGAGAGAGAAGGAGAGTAATTTGAAACCCTCATCAAATTAAATTTGATCGATGTTGATAAGTAACATTTGCCGCTTCCTGAAGTCAAGTTCTCCCTCATTTGTGGGTATTATTAAAACTGCCACTTTGGGTATGCCATGGGTGCTGAAAAAAGGAGTAATTCGCTATTGGCGAAATATAAGTAACTGAAGTTAATTGATAAATTATACCAGGAAAAATATGAGTGAGGTATTCAGTAGTACATTCTATTATTTCATTGATAACAGCGGACGATAAAGAAACCCACAGCGGACAGTTGAAATGAAGTATGGCAAGGAAGTGTTCGTCTTGCACACGATCTGGATTCCCCATTGACATGATCACGTGTGTCGTTGGTAGAAATTCATTGTCATAACACCATTTTCATGGATGGCCATACCACAGAGTGGCGTGTCTTTGGGACATTTTTGAGGAGTAACCTGCTCACAATTTCTATGATTCCCATTATCCAACATTTCTTTTCAGACCAATACTGAGCACAAGACTCTTTCTGTAAATCATGCTCACACAACCAGCCACATCACAAACCCTTCTTCTTCATGTTCTATTCAGTTTAAGTTTGCCATCATCTGGAGAAAAGAATATCCCAGTAGTCTATTCTCTGATACTGCGGTTTAAAAATAAATGAATATGTACCTCTCAATCCTACCATAGACATACATGTATGTCTATGATCCTATTGAACCTTTCCTGTTTTATTTACTTCTCAAACCCTAGCCCGTTTTACTTGTGGCCATGCCAAGTACACTGCCTGATATTTTTCTCGTTCGATTTTATGGGCATTCTCGTCCTGCTGTTGTTAAGCTTACATACGCCGACGTAAGCCTAACGACGCGACGGCCGGCGATGTGTTTTTCACTTTTGGAACGTAATGACGCGACGTGATTGGTCACGTCGTGAATTTGGCGCGACTTGAGTGGGGTTACAACTCATCAAATTACGTCCGTCTCACGGACGAGAATGCCCCTTTAATATCACGTTCTGAAACATGAATAGGCCTATAGGCC
Source organism: Lepidonotus clava (assembly GCA_936440205.1). NCBI lineage: Eukaryota > Metazoa > Annelida > Polychaeta > Phyllodocida > Polynoidae > Lepidonotus > Lepidonotus clava. The sequence goes on from OW387138.1 coordinate 18,656,645, forward strand.
CTATACCTCTAGCTAGATTCAGAAGTAAAATACTCACAGAGTCCTAGTCCTATTCCATTCACATCCAAAGCCCTAGGCCTATATATTTTGTCCCTACCCCTATCACTCTAGCCCCCACGCCAAGCGCTTCCTTGCTACACCCACTCCTACACCCTTCTTTTAAAAAAAACAACCCCCAAGAAAAAAATCAATTCCAAGATGGCGGCTGTATTATGTGTGTCGGGCGTTCCTGTTCAGTTCCCGGATGTAGTCCGGTCAGAGTTCCGTGTCTGTCCGCCAGGCGGCGGGTCTGTTGCCGTCATGGCGTCTCAGAGCCGGAAGATGGATGGTCCAGGATCCGGGTTACCAAGGCAACCAGAGCACCGACGTGCCCGGATGTTAAGGACCCGGATGAGATGGATGGTTTCTGCTGGTTACCGTCAGACATGTGGGGAGAGTCATACCAGCGTTGGGTCAGGTGCAGTGCGACGTCATGAATGGAAAGGAGCTTCGTTTGATCCTTAAATTAGGCCCTATGGAGCTTTCTTTAAATCGCTAAGATATGAACATAGATGTGGCTAATGCCCCCCCCCCCTTTATAATGTAAAATTCGTCCAAAAGTAAAGAAGGAGGATTTTTTGCAATAGCGCCCTCTCCCCCTTTCTTTTTTTTTCGGATCCTGGATCCGCCATTATTAAAGCCCAAGTGCTAACTAATCAACCTACCTTTCTTTAAATGGCACACAGAAAGAATAATGATGTACGGTCATTTTGCTGAATATTTCAAAACGTACTGATCCGTTAACAAGATTTATTTTAACTCTTTTCAGATCCAGGATCTAACTGATTTAACTGTGATAATGTTTTGACAGAAAGGGCATTGTTGTTTAATTTGCCAGAAATTAACAGCAAAAAATACCTTTGCAGAAAATGCCTTCGAATACTTACACCTTAAATATCTTTCAAACAATCTGTAAAGCTTATAACTAACTCTGGGTTTCGTCCTTGTTAATCTAACCAACACAGTCTTCAGTGCACCAAACCTCTAAGTAGGTAAACTTCAATTAAGCCTGGAAAGCACTCTGCCTGGGCCCAATTGTAACCCAATTCACGAAAGAAGGAAGGAATTTCCCAGGACAAAGTCAATAACCCTTACATTATCATTGTGGGGGTTCTGAGGGTAATTCACAAGAAGGAAATTTTGTATGCAGAGAGAGAGGACTTTTATTGAATTTCTCAAATCCTTTTATCGGTGGTATTGCGTGAGGCTTGAACATGGACGGGTAGGGGTAGGCTGTATGTGACTATGGTTTGGATGGGGCAGGGATGGGGAAGGTATTGATATTCTACGGGGACTCATCAGTTTCAATTCAATGTGAGAAATTTCTCAAGGCTGCAGCTGGGACTGTTATTCTGTGGGTTCCTTTTTATGATATATATTACGTTATTTTAGATAGGCATGGACTATTTGCTAGTCTAGAGAGGAATTCGGAAGAGTATGCCAACGCATAAGAAATAACTCAAAGACTAATGATACGAAATGAAGAAGCTAAAAAATACGACGACTCATTTTTCTCTTATATCATGAATATTGTTTCTATGACCTTGGTCCCCCTTGGGGATACCGGGGTAGGGTTTCTGCTCCTGGGAAGAATATAGGCCCCCAGTATCCCTTGCTTATCGTAAAAGGCAACAATGGGACCTAGCACTGACCAAGTGGTTCTTTGGGTTCATTTGTGTCTGGGTTCAAGAAGGGATGAGGTACAGCACAAATAATTTCCAGCTTTTTATCCCCTGCTGTTTGCCTGCCCTGTCAGTCTCATCTCATAGAAACAATCACCAAAGACTGACCAAGTCAAAACACGTGTCTGAATCATCAGAATTCGTCCTAACTTGCTTTCGCCATGAAAATGACCCCAGTTGTCAATACAGTGTTAAAAAACATCCATCACTCACTCACTCACTATATGACCTGGAAGAATTGTTAATAATATTTAATCCTGATATCTTAATTAGGGCCTCTCCGGTTATGTAACACTTAATGTTACATAATGGAACATATAAATAATTTGCAGTGAGCGATGATTACATAAATTTACATCGGAATGAGGTAGGCTTATTATTAATACAAAATATCCCAAACCTGCAATCAGCTGCCTCACCTATTCCCTACTGTTGCCTGTAGATTGATTTACACATAAATCACACACACATGCCTTGAACATACATGTGCATTATTGATATTACGCAAATTACAAGCGCATTTTTATAAACGTAGTTCTGCATTTCAAACTATTCCCATACATCTCATAGTTTCCATCATTTAACGAGATCAAATCTCAAATTATGCATGGCCGTGCAAATGTCCCAGGGGGAATTCAACAGTATCACGCACTTTAACACCTCCCATGGATATTAAAACACACACACGCACGAAAATTGCCACCGCCGCCAAGCAATTAAAGAGATAAATCGCTTGGATAAAAGAAATCAAACGCCGCTCAATCGTCCACTTTTAGATCCCTAGAGGTTCTTTGATGGAACATAATCGCTGTTGCTTTGAACTTGCATCCCCAACCTCCCCTCACTGCCTTGGGAGGGTAAACAATGGACCGATTTAATATCAACATTGGCGTGGATGCCTGAAGACCTAGTATGAAATTGGGATCAAAAAGCGTCTCCAGTGCATAGTTGGAGCAGAGATTAAGGAATTGTTCTTTGTGCTGATGCCTGAGGATGACGGAGGCGTAAGATCAAGGTTAAGATGTGATCCAAGGAATGTAATAGGGTGACTAGCTGTGATGTGAGGTTTGAAAGTTTTTTTTACAAGAGCGGATGTGTCAATTTGTGTGCGTGGAATTTACAAAGGAACACTTGGAAATATGCTTCGAAATTGATAGATTCAAAGGGACTTGATTAAAATCAAGGTAAAGGTTTCACCTTTGAGGCCAAATGTTTGGTACCATCTTTGGCACTTATTGTCTCATGGTATAGATGCATGATAATGTGTCTATTCACACTTTAGACACTGAATTCATTATGTCTCCTTTCACGTCGGTAGACCACTATGGTAAAACATGCACAAGCTCGATGAAAGAGATTTTGAATTATGCACTGTTTCAATAGAACTTTCTAAAAAAAACACCTGAAAGTAGTCTCTGTACTGCGAGTCAGAGCTTCAATTTGCAACACCAAAAGACCATCTTTTTAGGCAAATCCGTTGGTGATATTTATATGATTATTGTCTCATAATTAAAATTCCATCTGTAACTATATTATTAGAAGTGGTATAATTGGAAAAATATTTCAAAAACAGATTACCCAGGTTCACATCACAGATCAAGTCAAAAACTGCTTGCAGAATGTGAAGTTGATGATAACAATTCTAACTATTAAAGATTCACCTGATCGACGTTTTCGTGTTATGGAAAGAGGGACATTTATGGGTTAGGGTCGTGTACAAACACGGGGCCTAAAGTCCAATAAAAAGAATATTGCAATATGAGAGTTGACACCTCTTCTGTACAACCTACATCTCTTTGCTGGTGTGAAGCAACATATGCTTTCTCTTTTTCCAGGACACATAATGTTTTATGCAGGCAACGCTTGAGATCGATTTTTACAGAAGGCTTCCACAGTAATAAAAAGCATCATGTAAAGCACCCACCCACTTTCAAAGAACTCTTGTCATTCCGTTTCATTGCTTCTCACACCCTTCCGATTCTCTAGAGGATATATTGCCAATTGAGCATACTATGGAGGTTTGGCCTGCATTGTTTGCCTTTTTGCTAGCATTCTAGGTTACCAAACGATGTGAGAAGATACGTGAGAATGACTCTATCCTAGGGAGAGGATGATATATGCCCATGCCAATGTCCATGTTAAACAACAATATTATTGCTGTTAAACATGGACATTGTAAGGACATAGTATCTTGCGGGATCCAAAAGGGGACTATACTTCAGAAATATATTAGAATTGATTAAAAATGAAACTATCAGTTTGAACAAGGGTAACACTCACTGTTGACCAACCCTTCAGCTTCACTCTTACAACAGTGTTCTTGAACATCCCCAACTATCAATACTTCTCAAATAATTCATACTGCTTTGTCAAAGCCACATCGTGACAACGTCGTTATTTAGCCATAACCCCTAACTTCAGCCATAAAACTGTCAGTTCAGTTGCCTCGTCAAATCATTGCTAACAGACAACCAAGCCTTACGGCGACATGACCACGCTTCACGACAAAAATCAGCGACCTATCAAAACATCAGCCTCGTTTTCATTTCACCCTCCATCTCTGAACCGGAAGTCATTGCCGCCATCCAATCAGGAGACGCCGGGCTCATATTGCTTAGACTGGCAGGTGTGTGGGTCTAGACCCCTAAAATTGCAAAGGCAATAGGGATACTTCTCAAATTCGACATGGCGACAAGAAGGTTAAATCACAATTGGAGATAAACAAATATAATAATGGCACGCGACATAGGCACTTTGAATTCATTATGCATTATAGGCGTAGGCCGAGAGAATCAACAAGGATATATATCTAAGCATACCCATACCCATACCCACAAGACTAAACTGGCGCATGAATCAGTTTATTCTACCAAGGAAATCAGCCAGTTTTCGCATCAATGTAAATGTAACAGTATAATTGGAAGTGGAACAAGAAAACGACCGATTGATTTGATAGAATCGGCCGTTTTAGCACAAATCAGTGGGCCGACTTGGTTAAAAAGAACTGCCTGATGAGTATGGGACTTCAGGAATTTCTTAAATTCAAAACACACAATGGAGACCTCCCCTTTTACCACTCAGAGCCCCAGCCAGTGTAAGGTGCTAGGGAAATTGGCTGCTACAGAGATAGGGTTAGGAGGGGAAGGGTGCATGGAGGAGACTGTGTAAGGGGTGAGGAAGGTGTCTGGGAAATTTATGGCATTAAGGTATACTTTGTCTTCCTTCCCTGCCCCTTGCCTGCCTCCTGTAAGGCTGGGGTGTGATTGATGTAGGAAGAGGGGCGCCTTAAGAGGCCATTGTTTACTACAGCCTCTACTGCCAGATGCCCCCGCCCTGAGAAAGTGTGGGAATACGTGACGTCTTCTGGAAGCTTGATTAATATAGACATTGTGCAGATGACGTCATATATAACTTCGCAAAATGGGCTAGGCGGAAGCATGACGATCAATTTGATGTCGTTGTCATTCAAAATTCCATCAGTGGGCAAATATGTATATTAATGTAATACCTAACAATTCAAATTACGAGATAGTTGGAGGAATCATACGCACTGGGAATCTTTGATTGAAATTGGCATATGATTAATCTACTTGAGTTTCTGAAGTCTTTAAATAAGATTTTCTCTTAGTTATTTCAACGCAAAAACACAGGTTTAAAAGAAAGCTATGAATTGTCCATATGCAATCCCATATATTTTGGCATGTTTATATGCAGGTGAATGATGTTTAAGGAAACACACTAGATGTTTAGTTATTGTAACGTAATATATTTCTTTTGTCACTGAAAATCTGATTAAATCCAAAGTGGTTAAGGATGGAGGTTTCAATGAATAAACATTACCGCAAGTATCGAATCACAATTAAACACTTTACCCCCAGCTTAATACAGCATGAAGTGTACATATATAAGCACTAGAACCCTGGAGTACCTTACAGTAAGTAGACGGAGGAGGTGCTGGAGGAGGGCCGAGTGGCTGCTGCTGACGGTGCCAGGCCCGATCCCCACCCCTCGTAAAGCCCAGGAGGCCTCCAGGGTATGGAGATAGACTGCCTCCAGTGTGAGCAACTTTAGTGTGAGCCACTATCAGGCCTATAAAACCCACCAGCCGTGATGCAACATGAAAAACACGGATTTGATAGTTAGAGCAGGTTAGCTGATGTAATAAGATCGTAAATTTAACAATCAGCCGGGCCTTTTTTTAGTTCATCCAGTGTTCTAAAAAGGGCCTCCGTTCCTGACAACACCAGGAACAGAATATATTCTATTATATGTCTTTGCTATTTGATGAAGGCCGAGTGCTCTCTTTTGGATGTTTGGCTGTGAATGCATCCTGTTCACTGTTTCTCACAACGTTTTGATATCCTTAATCCTGTATTTGTCTTGTATTTGACTTTTGTATCAATATAATAAACACTTTACCCCCCAGCTTAATACAGCATGAAGTGTACATATATAAATACAAGAACCCTGGAGTACCGTGGAGTAAGTAGACAGAGGAGGTGCTGGAGGAGGGCCGAGTGGCTGCTGCTGACGGTGCCGGGCCCGATCCCCACCCCTCGTAAAGCCCAGGAGGCCTCCAGGGTACGGAGACTCCAGTGTGAGCCACTACTAGACCTATAAAACCCACCAGTCGTGATACAACATGAAAAACACGGATTTGATAGTTAGAGCAGGTTAGTGAATGGAATAAGCCCGTAAATTTAACAATCACCGTTGCCATTTTTTTTGTCCTAAAAAGCGCTTCCTTTCCTGAAGACACGGGGAATGGAATATATTGTATTACATGTCTTTGCTTTATGATGAAAGGGAAGCCTCCTTTAGGTGCCTGGTTGTGAATGTTTCCTCTCTATTGTGAAGGCTCTATGCCTTTTTAAATGCTGTAATATGTATAATTCTGTATCCGAATTTAAATTACCTTTTTGATGTATGCCATTAATTTTGTAACTTCCTTTGATACCATGTGTATAGTTTTCCAAATAAAGCAACAAAAATGTCACACTGATCAAACTCATCAAAAATTCATATTTTAAGAATCCTTGCAACATGTAAGAGCAATACACTAGATTTGTAGTAATTGTCAAGCTATTTGCTGAAGTTTCCATTTCTTTATGACAAAGACTTTATTTTAATGTCATCTTACTTCTTATTGGACAAAATTGTAGACCCTCTCTCGATCGCTGCTACAGGGACACCCTAGCCTGCCTATCGCGATCACGCTGCACTTATACCTATGGTAATCCTCAGGCTTAACGTTAATCCCCCATGTCCGACATGCTAATCTAACAGACAGGGTGGTGATAACTGCCTCTTGCCAGCCCCAGCCTCCACCAGTCTATGACTAGCATGATCCATGTATTTACTAATCCCCCACTACAGACCTATACAGGGATAATCCCATATTGGATTAGAGAGACACGTAGGTGGGTGCAATGACTTAATCTGATTTCCATAAACTAGCTTTAAAATGGAACATCGTTACTGTGTAAGATTTCTACCTATAATGACTGGTATTTGTGTACACATTATGTTTTCACTCAGCTTTTTATGAGTTGGCTTGAGTAATCATTAACTTTTTTTGAATTTGTGTACTCTCAGTTACTGTTTTAATTAAGCTCTGAGGAAAACAAATAATATTCTAAAGTATTTATTTTCTACGGTGTACAATTGTTACCTTCATAGTACACTAGAAGCCGAGTACAACTGAAGGGAGATGCTGCATGAATAATCAATAAACCAGTCACCGATCTGTCATCGAGCTGATAGTATCCTTAAATTGAAACTGTTGTCTTTAATGAAGAGTAATAAGATTTGAACTATAGACAATACATCAATTGAACGAGTTGAAGTCTCACTGTTTAAGTCACAGTCAGATACCACAATTAGATATAGTTATCTTTATGTCTAAAAGCATTCAGTAATACCCATTGGTGCAGAGATGGCTCCCCCAATACAGACATGTTATCAGGTTCAGCTGACGTTCATTGGATTAATCTGATCAATGCTGAATGGGCGACTGAAAACGGTTTGGACAGGAGCAGAGATCTTCAATCTAGTCCATTGAAATCTGGCAGGCGTGCAGACCCATAGTGAAATTGTACACTTCCACTATGCCTGCCAGATTTTCACAAATGGAAAGTCAATTGGTTTGAAATCACAAAAAGTCGTTGGCCGATCGGGAGCATGTACATCAGGGTTCAAATTCATTGGTTGTGTGATGAACGGCTATTCAGCCAAAATACATAGAGGTTAAAATAATAGAAATAAGGTAATAATGAAAATAGATGTAAAGAACGAATATGTAAAGAACGAATATGTAAAGAACGAATAACGAATATGTAAAGAACGAAGAACGAAATAGATGTAAAGAACGAATATGTAAAGAACGAATAACGAATATGTAAAGAACGAATAACGAAAACGTAATGGAACGAAACCCGGAAATATGTAAACCGGAAGTGAAATGTAAACCGGAAACGGAATATATAAACCGGAAGTGACGTCAATTGTAGGTCACGTGACCGAAGGCAGCCAATCAGGGCTGACCTCTCTAGTATATAAAGGGGCGGTGAGGCCCGAATAAACAGAGTTCTTCAACAGTTCTCCTGGTGTCCAGACGTGTCCTCTTTCCTGAAACAACCACTAAAGATGAGCCGAATAGAGTAATTAAGTCGAAGTTAGGACAAAACAGTCGAAGTCCGAGATAGGTAGTCGAAACATAGGGTAAGGGGCCCGAAGGCCCGAAGAACGAGGAACGAGGGAACGAAGTAGGGCACGAAGGCCCGAAGTAGTACCGGAAACCGAGGCGTAGTATGGTACGAAGACATGGGGAGCGGAACGAGGGAGCGAAGTCCGCGGGGACGAGGGCGCGGCGTGCTCGGCCCCACGCTACCAAACAATAGGCGACCGTCGGCCCGTCGCCCCCGCGGACCGGAACTCAGGGGTGGACCGTTCCCCGGCCGACCCGTACCCCTACCGTAATTTCCCTCCCCCGCAGTCCTCCGTCGACATCGAGTGCCGATCGATTCGCTCAGCCCCCCCTCGTGCGCGAGGCACGACTCTAGAAACACATCTCGGTTCTTGGCCCGGATTCCCCGTCCGCCCCGAGACCCGAACAACCCCCACGTTCCTCTGTCGTAAGAATCGGCAACCCCGACTTACCAGAGAACGTCACACTGGTGGCAGCGGTGGTGCTGAAATAGGCACATACGGACTTGTGGATCTTGGGTGTTTCATCGGTATTGGATACTCATGGCGACTGCGGCAGTCTTCGAGCAGATGGATTCTGACGTCGCCTTCAAGGAAGGTGGGGAGGAGAAAGGAGGTGCGAAAACCGAGACCAAAGGGGAGGACACGACCATCATGGGTAGGCAGTTTAATTTTATGGGAACGTCCACCCCGACGGATGAGCAGAATGTGCGGGCTCAACAACAACAGACCGGCCAGGAAGGAGCGAGTTTGAAGAAGTTCAGTTTACGACCAGAGAAGTATGACGGTAAACCGGATTTCGAAGGATGGATCAACCAGTTTGAGGAGTACGCAACATTGGGACGCTGGACGGCCGAGGAAAAAGCGGCGATGCTTTTCCTCTCGCTGACGGGAACGGCACGAATGTACTTTGTCGGACTCCCGGACAGGGAACGACTCCGTTACTCGGCGAGGGTGGATGCGTTGCGCCGGAGGTTCGGTCAGGAGAAGGACACGTGTAATGCTCTGCAAGAGTTGGCGGGCTTGAAACGTGTAAAGAACCAGACAGCGAAGGAGTTGGCTGATAATGCCCGGCGACTGGCATCGAGAGCCTACTTCTCCAACGACTACGCTAGCCAGGAAAAAGCAGCACTACATGCGTTCCAGGCTGCAGTTGGGGAAGACCTTCAGCTGAAGTGTGCAGAGAAAGGATGCAAGACACTAGAGGAGGCGGTAGAGGTGGTAGAAATACAGGAACGATACTCACGCCGCCTCCTGCGGGCAGTGAAGCCCGAGGAGGACGCCAATACACAGATCATGGCCTTGAACGGTAAGTTGGAGGAGATGATGAAAGAATTGGCAGAGGAACGGGAAGCTAGAAGACAAGCAACGGCCAGGAGGGAGGCGTTTAAGAAGCGAAAAGAAGATTTAGAGTGTCATCACTGTCACCAGAAGGGCCATTTCGCAAGAGAGTGTTCCCAGCGTCAGGGAAACGGACAGTCGCCGTCGCAGTAAGCGCGGGGCCCCCTTCGGGCGCGGCGAGAGAAGTAGTAGGCATGGGAGAATGTGGACTTTATGTGGCCGGGACGGTGGGAGAGAGTGTCGTCCGTTTTTTGGTTGATACCGGATCTATGATCAGTCTGCTGTCGGAACGCCTCTGGAGAGAGTGGGGACGAAAAAGAGAAGAACTGGATGGATATGAAGGACGTCTCTGCTCGGTAGATGGTAGTCCGTTGCGGTGCTACGGATGCACGAACTTGCCAGTGAAATTGGGAACACGCGTGTTGAAGTGGACGTTCATGGTGGCAGACATCGGTAGAGATGAAGGGATCCTGGGAAACGACTTCGCGGTGAAATACCGGCTGACAGTTAAGCCCCACGCGAGTGCCATCTTCCTGCCCGCCGAGGGGGAGGGAGAGGGGGAACGAATCCCGGGAGTAGAACAGAGAACGGATGGGATTCGGGCAGTTACCGTCGGAGGACAGGTCGTGCGAATCGAGAAAACGACGGAAATACCCCCACTCCAAGTGACCCGAGTAACAGTAGTAGCGAGAATGGACATAAGACAGGGTGGACAGCTGGCTGTCATCACCGGCGCTGGATTACCTATGGGACTGGAGGTGATCCCAGGAACGGTGACATTGGGAGAAGAAAATGAAGTTTGGGTGGCCAATCGAGGGACCGAGAGCGCGAAATTGGAAACCGGCGGGGTACTCGGAGAAGCCACCTTCGTACAAGAGGTACGAGGAGTAGGAAGTGAAGCAAAAGAACCCCCAGGAGCGCTCGCTGAAATGATAGGGGAGGCTAAGAAAGACCTGACCACGAAGGAGGGCGAAGAGCTGGAGAAAGCCATCATGGCCCGGGAACAAATGTTTGCGACCTCGAAACATGAGTTAGGACGGACAGATTTAGTACAACATCGAATTAAAACGGGAGATCAGATGCCGATCAAGCAGAGGGTCAGACGGTATCCGGCCACCAGGAGAGAGGAAGAACGAGCACTGGTGGAGGATATGTTAAATTTAGGGATTATCCAAGAGAGCGGGAGTGCGTGGAGTAGCCCGACCGTTCTAGTCAAAAAAAAGGACGGAGGAACGAGGTTCTGTATTGACTACCGAAAACTGAACCAGGCTACGAAAGTGGACGCCTATCCGCTCCCGCGGATAGAGGACAGCCTCAACACTTTGGGAGGAAGCCTATTCTTCTGCAGTCTGGATCTCGCGAGCGGATATTGGCAGGTGGAGATGGCACCGGAGGACCAAGAAAAGACGGCCTTCGTGACTCAAGGAGGATTATATGAGTTCAAAGTGATGCCATTCGGGCTAGTGAACGCCCCAGCCACCTTCGAGAGACTGATGGAAAGAATCCTCAGAGGAATCGTGTGGGAGGAGTGTCTAGTATACTTGGATGATATACTGGTCTTTGGACCAACGTTCAAAGTGACTCTGGAAAGATTGGTACGGGTTCTGGACCGGCTGAACGCTGCAGGACTGAAGTTAAAGGCGCGAAAATGTAAGCTGTTCCAGAAGAAGATTCCGTTCTTGGGGCACGTTGTCTCGTTCAACGGGATCGAACCCGACCCCGAAAAGTGTCGGCAAGTAACCGAGTGGCCGGTCCCGCGGGATCTCCACGAGGTACGAGCCTTCGTGGGATTATGTTCGTACTACAGAAGGCATATAAACGGCTTCACGGAGTTGGCTGCCCCCTTGTATGAATTGGCAACGAAGGAGGAGCCATTCGTGTGGAGCGCGAGACGACAAGAGGCATTTGATGCGATGAAGAAGGCGCTAACGGAGGCCCCGGTGTTGGGATTCCCGGAGGAAGAAGGACAATGGTGGCTTGACACAGACGCCAGTGACGTGGGAACGGGAGCCGTGCTATCACAAGAGCAGAGAGGGGAGGAACGGGTGATAGCTTACACGAGCAAAACCCTGGAGTCAAACGAACGAAAGTATTGCACCACGAGGAAAGAACTGTTGGCGGTGGTGCGAGCTTTGAAGCATTTTCGGTGCTACATCTATGGCCAACGCGTGATAGTCCGGACGGATAACAGCGCGGTTAGTTGGCTGCAGAGGAGTAAGGAACCGATGGGGCAGGCTGCTCGGTGGATTGAGATTATCGACTCGCATGATGTGTCGTTCCAACACCGACCGGGCAGGAAGCATGGGAACGCTGACGCGTTGTCCCGGTATCCGTGCAAACAATGTGGAGAGGAGCACGAGAATACCGAACAAGTGAGAGTAGTGACGCGGGCCCGGGGGTACGAGCCCGGATGGTCCCCGCAGGAGATGAGAGCAGCGCAGAGGAGGGATCGAGATATAGGGCCGATTGTCGCACGGATGGAAAAAGATGCGGACCGGCCAGGTTGGGAGGCCATATCTCCGGAATCCCGGGAAACAAAGATCCTATGGAGGCAATGGGAACGATTAAGCCTCAGGGATGGCGTGCTGCATCGGAAGTACTGGGAACTAGAAGGACATGGTTGGAGGAACCAGTTGGTCGTTCCCCGAGGGGAACGGGCCAAGCTGGTAAGGGAATACCATGGAGGCGCGGCAGGAGCGCATTTAGGAGTCGCCAGGACGACGGCCCTGTTGGAACAAGGGTTTTACTGGCCGGGACTCCGGGAAGACGTGCGGAAGGAATGTCGAGAATGTGATTGCGCGTTGCTGAAAAAGGGAAGAGGAAGACGGGAGCCGCTACATCAGTACATAGTGGGGGAGCCGATGGAACGGCTGGCCATGGATGTTTCGGGCCCGTACCCAGTCACCAAACGAGGAAATAAGTATTGCCTGATGGTGGGATGCTATTTCACCAAATGGTTGGAGTGTTTCCCGATCCCGGATCAAAAGGCAACGACAGTGGCGAACAAACTGGTTGAAGAAGTAGTAGCACGGTACGGCGCGTTTCGGGAACTACACTCGGATCAAGGAACGAATTTCGAATCCGAGGTGGTGGCTCAGGTCTGTGCACTATTCGGGATTCACAAAACAAGAACGACGCCGTACCACCCCAGGAGTGACGGGTACATAGAACGAAGTTTCCGTACTTTGGGGTGTTGTTTGAAAGCCAGCTGCCGAGCGACAGGTCGGGAATGGGACGAGATGGTCCCGCTCGTGATGATGAGTTATAGAGCAACGCCGCAAGCCAGCACGGGAGTGACACCGAACATGATGATGCTGGGCCGACAGACCATGATGCCGCGACAGGCGATTTATGGGAGACCTCTAGGACCAGAGGAGGAACCCCGACGGGTAAGCGACTATGTGGAAAGCCTGGAGGAAGGGCTAGTCGCGGCCTATCGGGAGGCCCGGACGGGGCTGAAACGAGCCGCCATCCATCAGAAACACGAGTATGATGGGAAGGTGACTCGGCGGGAATACCACGCCGGAGAACTGGTCTGGGTGCACGATACGGTAGTGGATAGGGACAAGGGAACGAAGTTGCGATTTCCATGGATAGGCCCTGCACTGATCGTCAAGGTGCTTGACCGAGGACGGGTGGTAGTACGGAAGAAACGAGGGAAACCGGGGGGGGTGGTCCATGTGGACCGCCTGGAACCCTACCGAGGACACGCTGCGCCAGCTTGGATGGTAGCTGACCAGCAAGGATACGAGGCTGCACAGTAAATGCTTGGGGTGGGGCGCGCTAGGGCACGTAAGGAAACGGGGTACCCCCTTTTTGTGATGAAGTCGTTTTCGTGTCTCGATTCCGCAGGTGGAAGAGGACCAAGGGAACGACCAAATCGGCGCTACACAGAAAGGCTTTGGCCAAAAAGGACTGATCAACCTGGGGCCATTGAGTCGGGGCGGTGCGTTGACCACTACAGTAGGAGTGCAGGTCGTTAGGCTGTAGAGATTCGCTACCTAGCTGAAGATTGGTTCTCTTGCGGATGTAATATAGGTGGGAAATGCGGGGTTGGAACGAAAAACGGCGTTCGGGAGCCACGACGGCCCGAATGTCTAAAGTAGTCCCACGGAGCCGCTTTCCGGTCAGTTCGGAGGAACCACAGCGTGGAAAAGATGGTTGGATTACAACGGAAGACAGACCCGGTGGCAAGCTGGTGAAGACTTCTGAAGTAATGCCGACTTGGTAATACCGCTTTACAGCGTCCAGGAGACCGGAGGAGAGTAGATGCGGCACTCTCGGGAACGCCGGAGGAACGAACGGACGGCTGTAAAAGGCGAGGCCTGAAACGAGGACGGGCTTTAAAGTAGGTCGTAAAAGGAGTAAAAGAGGACAAAGAGAACGGGGCGGCGGCGAGGAGATGATAACGCCGAGCCCCTGTGTTCTCCGGGAAGTGTGCGGAAGCACTGTGAGGGCCAAGATGAAAAAGGCAAGAAAAGACGAAGAGGGATGAAAGGACCGAGGGCGTCCGGTGGGGCAATAAAAGGCCTAGGAAAAACGCGAGGACGGGCGAAGGGCCGCGAGGTAAAGAAAACAGGCGAGGCGGTGACCAGCGGCGGGCCCCGGGGACCGGAAAATAGTAGGGGGCGCCACCGTAGAAGTGGATGGTGAGTCTGACGCTAGGGGTCGCTAGTGCAGGCCACGCCCACTTCCGCCTGCGGCGGCTATAAAAGGCAGAGCGCTCGCCGGAGCAGGTCATTCTGGTCAGCCGACCAGGATTCATCGAATCGCAGACGAGCAGACTGAGCTAAGGAGAAGAAAACAAGAAGAAAAAGCAGAGAAGCGAGACGAGCAGCATCACCACGAGACAAAAACGGAAACGGCTGACGGGACGAGCTTCAGGATTGGAACGAGCCCCGAAAGCCCGGAAAACAGACACGATGAGCGGACAGTGCTGGGAAGGACATTGTCACGGGAAGGAGTTTAAGCACTTGGCCAAGCATATTAAAGGCCAGCACGATGGATTACGGAAGCAGTACTACATGTGCCCGGTGTGTTCGAGTCGAGCCTATTCGACACACCAGGACTGGAGAAAGCACATGACGGAATCACACGAAGGGAACCTGCAGAGGGGGATGCCGAAGCAAGACCCCCTTCTGAGGCTGGAGTATGCTGCGGCGTTCGCCTTGGACCCGAAAGGACGACCGCCGTACACCAGTTTCGCTACTGGGGATGAAACGGCGGCCCGGGTAGCCAACATGGAACGGGACTACGCGGTGCGCCATCCAGAGGGGTTTCAACCCCCTGAGAGGGCGGTGGATAAGGAGGCACCGGAGAGGCCGCGACGGCAGATCCGCATCCCTTACTACCCGAGGGCGTCAAGAGGATCCGAGGACAGCGACGCCGAGCAGCTGGAGCAGGTAGCAACCGAAGAAGGATCAGAGGCCGACGAGGCCGGCGAGGGAGCCCAAGCAGCCAAAACAGCAGGGAAGGGACCCCTGGCCGAGGTGGCGGAACGATCGACACCCACTCGTCGTTCCCCTCGGAGGGCCGCGAAAGGAGTACGGAAGGAAGACACCGAGTCGCCGCGAAGCGCGAGCCGGGCCGTGGTCAACCCGAAGCCACTCCTGACACCAGACCAAATATCAGGGTTAGTACAGAGCCGAATTAAGAAGTTAAACGCCCAGGGAGAACCACGGGAACCGAGAGGACGAGGACTCCCAGGCAGAGGAAAAGGACGGACATCCACACCTACCCCGAAGCCGGGTTGCTCAGGAATACCACCGGGGGCTGAGGTGGTGGAATTGGTGAGCTCGTCCGACGACCAACGACCGAAAGTCAAAGAAGAAGAAGAGCCGCTCGCTTTCAAGAGGCCCCGACGCAGGGATGCCCGACGGAGGAGCCGTCGCGAAAGAAGAAGTGGAAAAAGGTCAAGAAAGTCCCGAGAGAATTGGAGGAGGGAACGAGTTCGGACCAGTCGGAGTCAGGCAGGAGTATGTCGGCCCGAAGCGATCGGTCTTTGATTATCGCTGAGTCTAGCAGCACGGGAGAGCTGGGACCATCACAGCCTGAGACCTCGACAGGAGTCAAACGGACCACGGGACTAGAACCACCTTGTAGCGACGCACAATTTACTATGATGACAGTTCATAAGAAATCGGTGATATACGAATCACGACACCCGAGGTACCCCGGGTATTTAAAAGGAACAATGAACCGGGAGGGATCGTTCAGGGGTTACCACGAGGCGAGATCCGACCGGGAGCTGGAGGACAGCATTCGGGAAGCACAGGGAGGCCGGCTGGTGGAAAGAGAAGCATTGTACCTAGGGAGGTTTCTACGCGAGATGGCAGAAAGGCAGGGACTCAAACCGTCGGGGCGAGTGGAGAAAGTAAAGTATGTTCGGCATGCGGCCAGGCCGGAGGACACGGCGTCGACGGCCTCGACACAGCCGCTGTTCTCTACCCCTACCCCGACGAAAGCAGATTCACCCCTGGAGAAGATGGTATGCAAGCAGCCGATAGTGCCGCCCCCAGGATTGAAACGAATGAGAGACATTACGGTAGCACCAGACACGCCAGAGACACGGGCGGCGGTTGACAACCTGACTCGGGCCAGTTTGGGGAGCTCGTTTTTCGGGTCGCAGGGATCGGAGGAGACCCCGGGACCACCGTCGCCCGAACGTATGGGATCGCCGCCAGGACCGGATACCCCACTCAAGGACGAGGACAAACACGGGCGGGCGCTACAACCGCGGGTTGTGATACACAGATTACAAATGCCGGCTGCCCAGTCCATGGACGAGGAGGTGGAAGACTCAGAGGACATGGAGTTGGGGCAGGCCGAGACCAGAGGATACGAGCCGGAGAAACAAGAATTGGACGAGTCGGGAGCGGATTCAGTGTTCGGGTCTATCGGAACGGAGATGCCGACGGCAGGACCATCTAGAGAAACACCGAGACTCAAGTTATTACGGACACAGGCCGTTCACCAGGTCTTACAGGGACACTTTCCGGTGACGGCGCGAGCGGTACGAGACTGGGACGCGGAAAAGGCCATTCGGGTGCAACTGACGTGGCCCCCGAGAGAGGTGCGAGGAATGACGGCCAAGACAAGAGCAATGGCTTCGGCGTCTATGGCGTTCCTGATGGCACTAGAAACGGGCCGCAAGCCAGAGACATTTGAAGAAGCGATGGCGCAGTTCCCGACGGCGGCACTGGGGCCGTTGACCAGGGAGTTCCCGGGGGTCGACCAGCTAGTTAACGAACACAACCGGACCGTCCAATTGGCTCAGACCCTAGTGATGCACAAAAACGAGGATCAACTGGATGACTTGTTGAAGGCGACAAGAGAGGCGGAAAAACAGAGCGGAATGGTGGATCAGCTTCTCGAGCTCCCCGCTAGGGAGGAGAGACTGTTGCTGCCGATCCGACGCCAAGAGGAAGGGTGAAGTGGATGCTGCTCGAGGTCTTGCACGGAAGAAAAACAGCGGGACGGAACCAGAGGCGGAAGATGGCGCGTCGCGAGTCGGGTGGGGAGGGATTACGGGGCGTTGGCTCCTCACCCATAGTGTCAAACCCCCAGGGAGAGAACCGGGCCGAGGCGGAGGTACCTGAGCCGCACAGGAGGCCGAAGCCTGGATAAAAGACTCTCCTGGAGACCGCTGGACGGGCCCGAAAACTTTACTTAAACTCATCGGGAACGGACTGGCGGGCTCGAGCATTCTTATCTTAATTTATTCTTATTAGTTTCTTTATGGAAACCTTCTTGCGGAAGTGAACGAAACCACATGTGTTAGGAGGTGTTGAGCGTAATCAGCGAGCTGGAGGGTCCATGACTGGAATGAACTTACCAAGCCTGCGGGGCGAATACGGGACGGAAGGAGGCGCTAGGAGGAAAAACAAGTTTGTAGCTGTTCCTCTTCTTCCCTGGAGCCCGCTGCGTTGGTTGGGACCGAGCAGATGGAACGGGATCGTCCGGTCGCGGAAATGGATAACGGGCCGGGCGACCCGGGAGCGAGAGTGAAAGTTGGGAGGCGGAATCGAGGAAAGGAAATCAGAAAGGACGGATAGTGTTGTCATTGTAGTCTTTGAGTCGACGGTCGTGCCGGGGTAAATAAGGTACCGGTGGGCCGGCGACTCGCCGCTGGAGGAAAGGCTGGCGCGGGCCAAGACTGAAAACCCTTCTCCCGCGCTGCCTTGAGCGATCTGGAGGCGAGGAAGAGACGACCTCTGTCCTCTAGCGGCACTTCTACTTCCTGCAACCTTGTCTTCTTGATCTTGGATGGATCGATCAGAATGTGGATGAACCCGGATTCATGTACCATCATCTTCTGAGTTTCCTTGTCTTCAGCCTCTTACCGCATACGAAGAGCGGCAAAATGGAACTTCTCGACCTGAATGCTGGTTTTATCGTGCCAGAGTTGATGCAGCGAGTCGTGAAAGGATTGCGGCAAGTCGTAGATGTCTCCCGGAGGACCAAGGCACGAGCAGGGACGATAACTTAGGAGCCCTGGCTCGTGACCGACCGTGATATATAGTAAAAACAATACATGAACGAGAAACGGAAAAAAATTTAATAGACTTACTAAAAACTTATATTAATCTCTCACCTGCTGTAACGACAGAGACTCCTTCCATGTCATATTTCCTGATGTCTTCTTCCCAAGGAACGAAACAAAATAGTCTTTGAAACATACAGGGAGGTGGTGCTTGGAACGTCGGCTGCGGATGCCCTGATAGACAAATCAAGAGGTCTGCAAAGAGCGACGAGGAGCGATCCTTCTTGGAGTTCATCGGATGAGTTCTCTATACATGCTATTTTATTGTGAATGGGCCCGTTCCGGATCTCAAACGTTGACGTTGGGTGCAGGTCCCAGTTGATGTCGTCCATCTTCACTTTCTACAGCTTCTTCTTCTCCTTCTCACTAATATCTTCAACTTACCAACTTCGAACCGTCGAGCAGCCCGGAACGGCTCGGAGCTGTTGTCTCGGCGTTCGTCATAGGCATAGTGTCTCCATGCAATGTGACATGGCACCGTGGACGACTGTGGCCTTACTCCAAAATCAAACCAGACCGGATCTTAAACTTACCTCTATTAACGAACTATTTGTTGGTATTACAGTCTTACGAAAATCGTCAATAAGCACGGTCCTCCGGGAGGACGAGGAGAAAAACTTAGCAGGCGGAGCGAGGCCCGAGAGCCTAGGAAACGAACGAGGGCCTGAGTGCCCGAAACAGGAATCCTCTTCTTAGGAAAATCATCTCATCAGTAGAACGAAGGAGCCTCCCTCTCGCCCCAAAGAGGACTGTCTTCCTGCCGTTGTTTACGGGGGGGGGGAGGGATGAGAGGCACCGGCTCCTGTCATCAAAAAGAAACTTCATCAAAACTATTTTCTTAATCAGGTCTCCGTTCCGGTTGTTGTCATGCCACTTGGGCCCGGAACGGTGACGGAAATACTTTACTATGGTGGACTCTCTCCGACATCTCTTTTTTTGAAATCCTGAAATCTTCAAATGTGTCGACGTGGTCGAGGACGGAACATCTTGATGCTGGGTTAACCACGAGGACATGTGTCGTAAAAGTCAAACTTCAGTTCCTGTACGGAAAACGGACACTTCATCAATAATTAATGATTCTGATCTTCTCAGTCTCACCTTCACCCGAACTCCATCTCAATGCTTCACCGTAACAAGTAGCACGAAACCCGCGACGTCGTCTGCTGAAGCTTCCACTCTAAGCTTTAATGAATGAAGTTAAGTTCCTTTCCACATACAACGCCATCTTCTTCTTTGGGTACCTTGGCCTCTGGCTCGAACATGTTGTCCTTGCCAACCGTGAAAAAGTCACTGGGGGGCTCTGAATGCCGAGGCGACCGAGGGTGCGAAGTCCAAAAAGAACATTCTATCTACAAAAGCTTCAGTCTTTCTTCTTCAACTCATCCTTAAAATCATCATCATCACCTAGGAGAACGCAGAGAAGAGTAACAGTTACGGAAGAACGAGGGGTCACGACCGACCGGGTAGGAGAATCACGACCGATTCTCTACCCAAAAACAAGGAGGAACGTCTGGACGACGGTAGAACGGACCGAGGGTCGAGAGGACTAAGGGTCACGACCGACCCTGGCCTCTGGGTGAGAGAGTCACGACCGATTCTCCACCCGAACTAGGGGAGAACGTCTGGACGACGAAAAACGAAGGGAACGGGGGCACTGCGGGTCACGACCGACCCATGGCCCCGGGCAGGAGGACCACGACCGGTCCCTCTGTCCTAATGAGGGTAAAAAGGCGGGGAAAAACGCGCCAAGGGGCTAAGTAAACAGAGCCCAGAGGAGAGGAGCGGGGGCGACGGGGTCACGACCGATCCCCAGTCCCGGGTGGGAGAGCCACGACCGGCTCGCTCATCCTAAAAGACGAGAAAAACAGGAGGTCCTAAATAGATCAAGGATAAGAGAACTCTGACGAAGATAAAAGAGACTAAGATATATAAAAACGAATTATATGAACTTTTAGAAAAACGAAGAGAGAAAAACGAAGAAAGAAAAACGAAGAAAGAAGAGAAATAATAATTAGCCGGATAGGCCCCGGGGGCCCTCCGAAGTAGACCGGGGAGGACAGAGGGTGACACCTCCTCCTCTGCCGATAAGGAGCGTAGGATTGAAATGTTTCTGGTTCTAGAGTATGTTCTGTTGCTGTACGAACTGTGTTGAAATTTTGTATAACGTGTTTTCCCACCTTTCAAGAAGGTGCGGGAGGGTGTGATGAACGGCTATTCAGCCAAAATACATAGAGGTTAAAATAATAGAAATAAGGTAATAATGAAAATAGATGTAAAGAACGAATATGTAAAGAACGAATATGTAAAGAACGAATAACGAATATGTAAAGAACGAAGAACGAAATAGATGTAAAGAACGAATATGTAAAGAACGAATAACGAATATGTAAAGAACGAATAACGAAAACGTAATGGAACGAAACCCGGAAATATGTAAACCGGAAGTGAAATGTAAACCGGAAACGGAATATATAAACCGGAAGTGACGTCAATTGTAGGTCACGTGACCGAAGGCAGCCAATCAGGGCTGACCTCTCTAGTATATAAAGGGGCGGTGAGGCCCGAATAAACAGAGTTCTTCAACAGTTCTCCTGGTGTCCAGACGTGTCCTCTTTCCTGAAACAACCACTAAAGATGAGCCGAATAGAGTAATTAAGTCGAAGTTAGGACAAAACAGTCGAAGTCCGAGATAGGTAGTCGAAACATAGGGTAAGGGGCCCGAAGGCCCGAAGAACGAGGAACGAGGGAACGAAGTAGGGCACGAAGGCCCGAAGTAGTACCGGAAACCGAGGCGTAGTATGGTACGAAGACATGGGGAGCGGAACGAGGGAGCGAAGTCCGCGGGGACGAGGGCGCGGCGTGCTCGGCCCCACGCTACCAAACAATAGGCGACCGTCGGCCCGTCGCCCCCGCGGACCGGAACTCAGGGGTGGACCGTTCCCCGGCCGACCCGTACCCCTACCGTAATTTCCCTCCCCCGCAGTCCTCCGTCGACATCGAGTGCCGATCGATTCGCTCAGCCCCCCCTCGTGCGCGAGGCACGACTCTAGAAACACATCTCGGTTCTTGGCCCGGATTCCCCGTCCGCCCCGAGACCCGAACAACCCCCACGTTCCTCTGTCGTAAGAATCGGCAACCCCGACTTACCAGAGAACGTCACAGTTGTTTGCATCTTGGCCAAGGTAGCTAGAATATATTTTGCTTTGTACAATAACTGTAATGAAATATCAATGTATAGATGGAATATAAAGCAGGGGAAACCATTCCCATATCTGTAGCTTATCATTTTCAAATTCCTCAAACGGATTACTATAAAAACACATGTAAGTAGTATACGAAAACAATACTTTTGATAAGGCTCTTTACCCGTTAGTAGTATACACAATTGGCCATTTTCAACAGGGTACCTTTTGTGTTTTTATCATTTCAGATTTTACACCTGTGTTAATTGAAACACCTAGACGAAGTACAATAGGTGTTAATTCAGTACAAGAGCTTTGAAAAGTCCTTCACTGCTAAAGGTGTCCTTTGTTAAAGCAACCTTGATAAGACAACAAACTTTCCTCTAAAGAAGCTACTTGTCCTAAAACTCTATTCATTAACAAAGTTTAGGCACTAAGTGACGTCAGTGTGTTTCATTAGCAAGAGTACAGCCTTCTAGGGACAACACAAAAGCCTTTACACAAAAGCTATTTCCTAAGGCCTTCGCTATAGGCGCAAGCGGGCTTATATTATTCATTCGACATTTACGCTACCTATTGAGAACGTTAAGTATGCAGAACAAGGAAATTATTGCCCAAACAAATTTCAGCTGCTGCACTGAGGAATAATCTCTTACATTGTCCCATGGTATTTCACTTAAAGGTCATCAGCGTGAACTGAGTATGCTTTAGGTGCTGAGATTTCATTTGATTGGCATTTTAGTTTTTTCCTAAAAGAAAAAAAAATCATTTTACCGTCATTTATTTCTTTTTGGTTTAATTAATCAAATATTATTTGTGCGCTGTTTTTACTATGTGATGTTCCATTAGATCCATATCTTATTTCCGCTTGTCTCTTCAGTTACCAAATTTCATATTCTGTAATATATCCTTCGCAAACATGAGAATACCCAACCATAATTTGGTTATGATACTGTATCACGTTTTTTGTATCACACCTACATTATTTCCGAGTACAGACCGTCTATATATTGTGTACTGTGTATGAACTAATTTTTCGCTCATCCCTAACAGACTTAAAACCAATAAACGTTGATTCAATTAAATCTGACTTAAACTTTTGATTAATTCTTTAGGACATCGAATGTTACCCCTATATTGAAGATAGTTTTGTATTGTGCGTCCTTCCCTATATATCCTACCCCTTTTCTCGAATAGACTTACCCTGTTTTACTCCGGATACATTTATTTGTTCAAAAATCTATTAACTATGACATTCATGTTATAAACATTACACTAGTACCAAACCTGTTAAAGCTATATTATACTCATATTTCAGTACTTAAATTCAGAAGGAAATCAAGCATTCCCATTATTTACCACAAAATGCGCACTGCGTTTAGAGTTATGCTTTTGGAATCATTAATCGGGATGCAACGTTCTTGAAATATGAATCATTGCTTTTTTCAATTACTGTTTTCCAATTCCCAACGCCATAAAGAAACAGTTTTGAATAGCTGGTATGAAACCTGACTATCCCTGACTTGAATTTCTGTCAGTTATTTAAAAAAGAAACTACAATAAATAATGACGGAGCGGTTGACCCTAAGAGGCGATTTCTCGAGACCTCCATTATTATGGCTATGATTTATTGGAAATGAATTGTGCGGCTCCGCTGGTTCCGGCTTATAGTCCAGGGCAGTGTACCACAAAGCTGCTGTATGGGTGCTGACTGCGGGAATCAGCGAAGCTGTTAGTGGGACCAACTCATGTGGATGGCTCTCTCGGGCCCGGGCCCATTAAGCTATCCAGTATACAGTATGTCTTCATTGTTTTCATTCTATTATTATGCCACAGACCTAGAAGAGATTACGTCATTGTGCTGTAAATGCCTATAGAACTAAATGCAATATAATCTATATTTACAAAATATACCTCATTATGGTATTATTCATCAACTAGCCAATACTTTCTGCCTTAATTCCTTACATTTTTACTTCATTTACTCGCCCTTCTCTTCATTTACACCAAATCATAACCATTACGAAACCCACACCATACGTCCCAATACACTCTTGTTTTACTTTCAGCTAAATACACCAATGATGTAACTCATACCTTTCTCTGTACAACACACAGCTACGAGATGTACACTTTACATACCCTCTTACCACTCATCAATACATTTGTTATGGCCACACGCTAACCCGTTGCTCTTCATTCCATAGCATGCCAATTCAAATAATCATACTTCATTTTCCCAATCATCTGAAACATCACCTACTCCACGCATCAAACATATAAGCAAATGCACATGATATCCCGCATCCCTATATCAGCTCCATATATATACGCATTCCTTCACATCCCCACAGCCTTTATAAAGCCTGCAAACTTGACCAATGTATATACTTATTCCAACCCACTTTATCTAAAGAATCTACTATAATAATAAAGTATAACCAAAAGCCCAAATTGTGTATTATGTTATATAACTCTACCCTGTTAGGTCTCCTATATACCACCCAGGCCATACCCATACCAAATGTCTACACCATGTATACCCATAAGCAAAATAATTTATGTTATGTCGCTACCCATCGTCACCCCATAAACGCCTTTCCCATACCTAACCTCTACACCATACCTAGTGCCACAATCCCCCTACCCCCTGATTCCTCCTATATACCACAACAAACCCATACCCATAGCCATACTCATATGTTATTCCTGTACCCCACCGACATCCCAACACTCCAGGCCACACAATACCCATAACCGTTATCATATATATATATATATATATATATATGCCCCAACCCATCCCCTATAAATCAAACCACACCATCCCCACAATTAACCTCTACTCCTTCCATCCCGTGTACACCACACCACATGATACCCATAACCCAAATCATAATAATTATGTTATACCCCACCCACATCCCCACCCACCACACCACCCACGCCATACCCACACCTGACCCCTAGCCTCCAACCCTATCCATCAACCCCCCATCCCATCCCAAGCAGCTCATGCCCGCCTCCAGGAGCAGCTCCCCCCAGCTATAGTCTGTCGAGCTCAGACCCACTGTTTCTCAAAGTGAGTCTGTACACCAGCAACCATTTTAGGTGGGAATTCCTACCCAAATCCCAGCATGCTTTGCACCCACTGGTTTATGGTATAAACCAGCCAGCACCCAGACAACCGTCAAAAGGCTTCCCCATGCCATTTATAGAGGGCCAATAAAAGAATTCCTTACAAATATTTATTGACCAGTAGCCATGGACTCTTGTGGGTGTAAGGACCTATTATGTAAGATGTATCTGGGTCATGGAAGGACTACCCCCAGCGCCAGAGTTGCTCTCAGGTCCTATTTATAGTCTGTACGGCCCGGTGTAGGTCGGTCCGCTGCCTGCAGGTCGTTTCGTATTCTGGTCGCTGGCCGAATCAGGAAGGCCAGTGTCGGGGTCGGGTGGTGAGTGACTGGTGGCCGTAATGCTTCAACCACCGACCCCAATACCGCTTAGAGAACCGTGGGGCATCCCTCTGGTCATTGCCATTGCTTATGGGGTGTTTGGTGTAAATATAATTCACGGAAGGCAGGGGCGGATACAGAGTCGGTCATCTAGGGGGGAGGGGGGGGGGGCAAACCAACCCCCCTAGGCTATAAAAAGGTGAAAATAAATAATGTCAGATTTGTACAAATCAACAAACACAGATTATTCGGGGGGAAAATCACCAAGTCAAGGAGGGGGGGAATTACCCCTTCCCCCTCCCCCGCCAGCCCTGGATCCGCCACTGGAAGGAAAATGTTCTTGAAGGATCTTGTGATTATATAATTTCCAGGAGAATGTGGATAGGGTTTCGTGATGGATCTGCCACAACATAGTTGGATCCAGAATCATGGACGTTTATAAGAATGATGGGAATTTTCGGTCAGAAATAGCATGGTATTATTTATACCATCTTGCTTTACCATCATTACAGCTGGATCTGCCAAGGACCCAACTTTTGATCTTTTTCCTTCAGTGGCATAGCCACTCGACGACTTTCTCAGTCATATTCCACTTTGTGGTATAGGTAGCATTTGCAGAACCTTTTTTTTAGGTACTGCAAGCCATTTGCAGGTTTGATACCAACATGTGGGTATCCCCGACAGCAAGTAATCCATAGAAAACCGATATAAAATCATTGGCAGTAGCACCTACCACAAGCAAGTACCACAAGTTTTTCCTATAATTATTCCACCTTTCAATATCCTCCACAAACAAGTTTGCAGCAGTTTGCTTGCATTATTTCATGGTTCAACCAACAAATACTACATAGTTGAATATAGCCTTAAGTCGACCCACTGTGGACAGCCAACTCACAAATTCATATCCAACATGTTTGATAATTTTACCCTGATTACAGAATTGGCCATGGCCGACACCGTACATGCATTGACCAACTCTGCATAAAAAGGATGAACTGACTCACAATCACCTTGGTGAGTATGCGGCTTCAGTGTCATATTAGGTCATGAAAGCACCCATCATTGGTGGGTTTGGCATCTCTAGTGGAAAATGGGAGAAGAGGGATTTAAGTAAGGGCCTTACCGAGTTAGGGGCCCATTCCCATGATGAAACGGGTTGAGCTGTGGTCATGTGATATTCACCAGGAAGGGCCGGGGATGGGGGTTTGATGGATGGGAAAACTATAGAAAGGCTTTCACATTAAATACAGCATGGACTGAATATCCAATACCAGTCCATGTAGTAATATGATAAGTTATTTTTTAACTAACTTCACTTCAGAAAATAAACCTATTCCCTGTTATTAACATTTTATTAGACTGCTCAATGTTCCGATTAATCTTCGAGTTTTTTTTAGTGTACCAGTGGGTTGCACCATACGGTTCAAGGTTATTTATCAAATCTCATTATCAAGTAATTAACTGTATTACTGGTTACTGATCAATAACTAGATTTAGTATAATATATCAGGTGTTTGCAGTAACCAGTAACAGAAGGAAAATCGTTCTATTTTCCAATTTGTACGATTTCACCTCCAATTTTTAAACCTACATTGAATAAGAACAGAGTGAAAATGTCATATTACTTATATCAAATTTATTTTATTTCTTTATTACGCATATGAAAATGTCACATGCATGCAATATAAAGCAAGTGAAGCATCGGAAGCTTTAGCTAAACCTCGTTGGAGGCTGAGAAATAGATGTACTGGACATAAATATGAAGGCAATAATAGTGTGGTGAGCCGAGGTTGTATTATATGCCTTCAGGCATCTGAACAAAAGAAATAGACCAGCCTTCCCAGTGCGTCTTGTTAGGAGGAATAAATGCCGGCTCTTGTCATAATACTTTCAGTGTATAGCTCTGGTTGTGTATACTCTCTGCTTTTATGTCAGGCGACATCGAGATAGCAACCTAAAAAAGCTGCATGAAATAGGATAGTAGCAGAGACCTTG
This sequence comes from Lepidonotus clava, assembly GCA_936440205.1. NCBI lineage: Eukaryota > Metazoa > Annelida > Polychaeta > Phyllodocida > Polynoidae > Lepidonotus > Lepidonotus clava. The sequence goes on from OW387138.1 coordinate 18,683,589, forward strand.
TATGTATATATAGGATATATCGAGACTGTAAAGCTTCTCTATGGCCCTATGTAACCATTCCCCTGGTGGCTGGTTGGATCCCAACTAATCAACTGTGACCAGGGACTGATCATTATCAGTGTATTTTTGGAATAGCAAGTTGTACCACCAATGCCATTTTTACCATAGACATAATGGTCAATCCAAATCCAATCCAACTAGCACCCAGGTGGCAGGCCTGTAGTGCATAACATGTTTCCCTCTAGCTTTCCAGTCTTGATATATCCTATATATACATACAAGGTCTCTGATAGTAGATAGTCAGTGGCATTAGAAACCACATTTCTGTGCCATGTTATATCATCTTTCTGCATACAAGGTTGACAGCCTTAGAAGTGCAAGTAAAGCCTACAGTCCAGGCACATGTCAATTTCCCCGCTGATTTTAAAATGTACCAGTGGGAATTAATGTTGAATATAAACATCTTATTATACAAAGGTTTTACTTTTTTCCTTCTTGGTGAACATAGGATCCGCGGTTTCATATAATACTCCCAGAGAAGATTAAAAAATTATGAAATTGCCTGCATCGGTATGTGGAATCCAGGCCTTGATAGTCATTCCTGTCATAAGCATACCCGAATAATATTGCATCTTCAGGAACCACTTCACCGATTGTGCTGCATAAATTCACAACCCTACCACCCATTATAATCTAAAACTAACACCCATAAAATCAAATTTTGAATAAAGGCATACATCATTCTGTTTTTTGTCTGAGTTCGCGTAGATGGAATGGAATGACCAACCTATTAGGAATTCATGAGAATTGCCGACTTCGCCAGCTGGGAAGATTGATAATTTATCAGGCCTTAATGGCAGTCATTAGAATTGAGCCTGCCTGGGCCAGCTTGATTAAGGACCTCCTTAGTTCCGTCTCCACTGCTCCATTCGCTTCCTCCAATGGCGTCAACTGCCGATTGTTTGTTTTCTGCTGAGTTGAGGATAACAATATACAAAAAGGAGAGAGGCAGCTTGCAAAATAATAAGAGGGAAGGGTTGAGGGAGGAATGTGCAAGGTTGAATCCTGATATGAGTTTTGTTCCCTACTTTTTTTTACTAAGCATAACTTTATATTTTGAGTAGAGCTATGGTTTTACTCAGCATAAAGCAATTGAGGCACAGACTAAAGATCAAGGAATAAAGGCATGAATATATAATGTAATCCTATCTGGTGATGTTTAAGAGCGTACCAGAAATCTGATGTTTATTGAATTAAAATTGTATTTAATTTGTATAGCGATACCTATATCAAATTATTTATTTTGGAGAGGTGTCATGTCATTGCCCCCGTAACCATCATTACGACGATTTGTTGTACACCCACTATATAAATCGCCTAGGCGAAACCATTATCATTTGCATTCTAACAACCACAGGATACACATCGCAGCAGATTTTAAGTTTTAGAGTCAATGTAATCAGGAGGGATTAAAAATAGATATTCCTATCTATTAATGTCCAAACCAATCACCTGTTTTCCTTGTTATTAATCAACTCTATATTTATCTAGCCACGACGTAAATAAAAATAAATGTCATAAGTTTATGGATATCCCACTTTTCTGGATAGAATAATTTGGAAAGATTTTAATCTAATCACCAGTCAATATGAATGGATAGACAATGGTATATTTGCATGAATTGATTATGCTGCGTTCACCAAAATGGTAACCGCCATTCTTCCCATTCATCCTTTCAAAAAAAACAAATCATATTTAATTCACAATTTCTTGAGACTTCACATATCTTAATACCCCTACATTTCCCTTACATACAGACATATCTATCCATCCAAGTACCTACATTTCACAGACCTGGTTAGCCTTAAGCCCCCCGGACATCAGATCAATACATATATATCCTCTGTGGAACTGCGCGGGCAAACAGTGTATAAATTATACAGACTCCCCACAGAAGGCCAATAGTACAGGAGATGTAGTGTTAATCCTAGCCTAGGCCTGTTATAGGGGATGCAATGGAGTGTAACACAATATTAGGTCAGAGTCCCAAGGGTAGGCCTATCGGAATGTGTTACATCAATTTTATATGTGGCCATTCAGGAAAGATGTATTGAAATGCGCTGGTGGAGAGGCAAGTGGCTGGATGTACCTACATTATTAAATGGGACAGCATTTTATTTGTAAAGGTTTGAAATGCAGGGTATAAATCATGCAATGCTGATGACATAAAGATGCTGTCAACATAGTCCAGGGTAGCATTGGGTAGAGCATTTTGACTCCGGATATTTAAATACTAAAATTAGCCTAATGCGGAAATGGAAGACACATGTATCCAGATCTACAAACTTTACACTTTAAAAAGATGGTTCAACCTTAATATGGAGAGTTCGGGAAGAAAATTAAAAGTCCCTGCTGACAGTTATATATTTGACATGATTACCAGCTGGTTACTATGTGGATCTGTTACTAACTGGGACAATTCTGATGTTAATCCGACTTTAAAGTAATATAATATTATACATTTCATTTGATAAGTCTAGGTAACTGGAAATGGTCAGGTTATAATTGTTCGAGTGATCTTCAATTCAATATAATTACTGGCGTGAATCTCATCTCAATATGATAACCAACATTCATCGACTATATGGACAGAAAGGAACGCCTATGGACTTAATCTCATAAATCACTTTATAGAATACATTCATGAAGCAATGAATCAAATCACACAAGGGAATAGCAAAAGTCTAAGCTGAGGCTAAAATAATGATTCCAGACTGTATTGCGCCTAACAAGACTGGCATGTAATTCTATCCTTCACCCTGCAATAGCATCTAGATTCATTAAGACTCTGTTGTGTGTGGCTTTTTAGGGGGGAATTGCCCCATCCAATCAGAAGATGATAGGAATTAGTGGCTTTAATTTGCTTTGCCGAATGATGGGTTGGTTTTTAATTCGGTCGATCTATAATCATATAATAGAATCCATTCTGCCAATGGGCGGAAGGAATTTGGTTCCGAACCGGATTTCGGATAAAACATAGCTTTAACTTAAGAGGAATACTAGTATGAAATAATTACAATTGATTGGATCGATAGTCCTCTCTGGTCTGTGCCCTATGTGCAGTTTTCGCCATTGTGAGGCTTAATAATGAGTGGACAAGTCTATTGGTTTTGCTGTAGAAATTAATGCATTAGAAATATTCAAAGTGGCGTACTCTGTTAATTGAGGACAGGAAATTTGAGTACTTATTGCAGGTGGCAGAGATTAGTATACTTTTTGTGAAATTAATCAACAAAACTTGAACTTATTGACTTCACTTCTCCATGTCTCCACTAAAGATCTGCAATGCGTCTGTAATTAGACCCCTGCCATATTATGATGTCACGAAACCCACATAAACTTTACAGTAATTTCAAGCTAGGGTATCGTTCGAGTGTTTCTAACTTTAGGGACTCCACCACTAAGCCTAACGACACCGTGGCTATTGACATGTTTTGCGACAGTAGAACGTAATCCGGCGACGTTAAATATTAATATTGGTCACGTCATGAAATTGGCACTGCCATAGGGGAGTTACAACGTAGCAACTTACGTCCATCTCATGGACGATACACTGGCTCTCAGTGCAGCTATTGAAATGGAAAAACGACAAATTCTGTTTTATTTCCTACCTGATGGCCACCATAAACCCTTTCAAGAGCACAAGTTAACCTTCATACGGCCACAGTAGGCCTGATGTGGGTACAATAAGCCCATCCACATTGTGTAACTTCCAGGGTTTCCTTCAGTAACCCCATCCTAGAGTTTGTGTTACTGAAATAGGCAAGTATTATATTTGTCTATATCCCCAAGTCCTGCTAAACCATTATAAATTCTGAAATTTTATCAATTGACAGTTTGCAGGTTTGGCAGCCAATCAAAATGTTGTATTTCAAGGCAAAACCGGTTGGACATTATCGGTCTGGCTGACAGGCTTTAACATTGGTTCCTATGAGATAAAGGGCAATATATAAAGCTGCGTTTTTCAAATTTCAGGAGCAATCTGTCAACCAAATTACTGTTGTTAATTTTGAATTATGCAACTCTCCTCAGGGAATAAGCATGGAGGCAATTTTGAAAATATTTCATGGTAAACTGTAATGTTAGTGTAAACTGGGATGGGCTTATTCAATCCCAATATGGCCACAACATTTAAAGCGAGCCAAAACCAATGTCATGTCAATATATGACAAAATTTTACAAACTCAAATAGCTATGAAAATACATTCTAAGAGTCTTATCATAGCCACTGGTACATTAAAAATCATGAAAACTAACTTTAACTTTACTTGAATTCCAGAATACTCATGCTATTTATGCCTAAAGACAGCAATGTTTGTAAACAAACCAATTTTGTTGGGTCACCAAAATTGACAAGGGACAAGTTTTAGTGCATTGTGATGTATTTTAAGTCAGTATTCCCAGTCGATATGTGTCCATGGGCCTAGGTTTAGCCATAGAATGTATTTCAATAGTTAACAGAATTTGCAAAATTTTGACCCAACATTGCTTTTGGCTCCCTTTAAATGGCAACCACCAATGCTAAAACAGGTGTTCTAACACCCAGCAAACAAGGTGTTTTTCGCACATACAGAGCAAGTGCGTCAGCATTCTGACCTATCGGGGTGAAGGGCAGGGTGTTCTTACACCAAAGGTCAGTGGTAGGCTGGTGACAGAGAACAACAAATGACAAAGACCTGTCCCTGGTCAGGGCTAAAAATACTCCCGGGAAATGGGGTGGGAATGGACCAGGAGGATGGGAGTTGGACGTTTAGTGGTTTAATGACTGGGGTGGTGCAGGTGGCCAAGGAGACCGTTTCTTTCTTGAATATTATATTTCAGGTTATTTGGTCCTGATGTAAATCAATCTGAGATATTTTGCATGCATTAGTCCAAAGCTAGATAATTATCTGGTTAAACGTACCGTTTTCTAATAATTCACCAAAATTACATAAACAAAATTATTAAGTATAATGTCAATAGATTAAAGATAATTGTTTGAAACTTTGTAGTCTATCTGGTATGTGATAAATGTCCATGAATAAACGGAAGGTGATCTGGTGACAAAGTAAAAGGGTATTCGCTTCATCATCTAAAGGTTGGTGGTTCAAGTCTCTGTCCTGCTCCTGTGGTAATAGACATTCTCCCTGTAGTCAACGACAGGATATTCTAAGGCCTAGTGTCAAGGGCCATTTTTGTGAGGTGCCCTGCCTATGGACACTGCATATAAAAAAGAACACGTGCTTCAGTAAAAGTAAAGGGGTATGCAAGGTCTCTACCTTCTCATAGATTTGATCATCAAGGAGCAAGGTGAACCATCCAGAATCACTAGGTCTGGTGGGTCAGACCAAACAAACAAACCAACAAATAAATAGATATATTTTTCTACACCATGATTCCCAATAAACCTTCAGCTCCATTGCAACACCCTCAACTCTTCCCCCGCCATTTTCCCCTCCCTCCACACACCTCCTTTCCCCGACGTCACGCGTCAGTGGCGCCCTCTCACACCAGAACCATTCATCATCCCCCATGTGTCAGTCTTAATAATCAAGTCTCGCAGAGCCGCGAGTTTGGGCGAGGTTTGGCGAGATGGTCGCGACCGGAAGTAATGGCCAAGCGGTGTCGGACACGTGACTTCCGGTCCCGCCACAGAGGTCTAGTTCCGGGGTCTCCCGCTAGGGTAGTGCTGTGAGTGTGTGAGGGGTTGGGGTGGAAGGGGGTTGGACGCCATTGATGGAACGATCTAAGGGGAAGGAGCAGGGGTCATATATCTGCCTATCTATTATAGGGCCTCCGGGTTGGGGCTGGGAACTGGAGAGGAGAGGGCAGAGCCCATGATGTCTTTGGTGCATGCAGAATTTCTTTATGTCTTGGTCAGGGTTGGTCTGTGAATGTCTGTAAAGCTACATGTATTACGTTGGGGATGTGTCTGATACGTTAGGTACTTCGAATTCTCAATGACTGGCTGGTACGTATAGATAGGAGTCCGTATGCAAGGTCAGTATTTATAACTTTGAACTGTACGGCAAGGTGGTCTCTTTTCTACCGCATCAGGGATGTTCTGTTTAGGATGGGAAGTATCGACTGTAATTGGTGTTTTAAATAAAAATTTGACATGGAATAATTTGTACATAGTGCATGATTAGCAGCCTATATTGCCTGCTCATGGTTCATGTTATGTAATAAAGGATATTGCAGCATTGAAAGTGACATTTTCATGGACGCAGATCATCATGCCATATTAATTCATTCAAACTTATCTAACTGACGGTAAAGATCCTGCTTCAAAAACCTCTATCCGTGGCACAAACATATACAATAGGTAAACACGTTAATGATAAGTGTTTCTTACTTTTCAGTGTTTAGCTGCTTATAGTTTGAATAGAGTCACTTCCAACCGGTTTACGGTTGCCATGGAAGAAAACTAGTCCTACTTCTCCAGTAACCCACCCCTAATGCGTGGGTTCATAACTCATACAAAAAATAGCATTTTTTCGAGAAACAATAATCCGGTGGACACCCTACTGGAGAGATCCAGGGCAGATCTCCCGCCAACAGGCTCCCCAGCACGAGAGACGATAATCCAGACCGTCTTATCAGGGGATTATCTCCCCGAAGAAGGCCCCCAATCCCCACAGTGGTATCCTTATCGGGGGTGCATTGATAAGGGTTCTTCGGGGTAACAACACCCCTGAGTGACCAATGTTGTGTTGGTGTCACACGAACAAGGTGTTGTTTTCATATAGCTGAGTTATTTGAAGATAATAACTGGTTAATGATGTTATGTATATCGTTAGGAAAAACAGACCTTAGAAAATTGGCATATTTTCAAGTCAGTTATAGGTACTCAAAATAGTTAAATGATTTCATCTCAAACAAGGACACCTCTGTACTTAAATTATGCGTTGACACGTGCTTTCTTTTGTCAGGTAGAAAAACTATACATGAAACTATGTGGATCCCATTTTCGTCTTTTTTTCAAGCTTTCGGAGTTTGGAACAATTAAAAAAAACCAACACAATGTCATGTTTAATTGAATAAGAAAAAAAACAAAAACAAAACGCGGGCCCTTTTTCTATACGTATCGATACCTGACTATTAATCAGGTGAACAGCAAAATATTTAGTGATGATGAACGGCCTATTGCGCATAATATAAATGGATCATGGTGTGGTACAATTACGTTTAGAAAATAGTCAATAGTCAATGATTTTTAGAACTAGTTTTCTCTGATTATAATCCGTTGATTATGATATATAAAAATAAATTGAACTTGTCCAGCAGTAATGGGGAAAAAACACAAGTGCAATACATCACAATTATCATGCGTGTTATGAGGTAGTACCTCATCTAACATTCATCTGTCTCTCAGAATATTATGTTGAGATACAGTAGCAGAGGGAACTTTACCATCTAACTCCAGAATGCTCAAATGTATTATGATATGGCATTTTGACTAATGTGCTGCAGTAGCATTCTAAACTTACATGATAAAGCTACCGGGAGCTGCTCTCTCGAGTTTTGACCTTTTACGTTTATCCACTAATACACAAATAAGACACTCACTGAATTCACTTTGGGGACAAATAGAGAGCAAAAAATCATAAGCAAAGAGTGCAGACTTCATTCCACATTTATAACGGTTTCGATGTTGGCGATTTTGTAATTGTCTGACTATCTCTGAAATTATGGCGTGAATCCAAACATCCTTTACTATTTTAAACAGAATTGCAAAACCTTTCCAATGATAATATAATGTCTTTATTTGACCTAATTTCCCACTGTCGATTTAAAAATCGGCAACAAAATCGATATGCTGAATGTGAGCTTACGCAGTTAAGGAGTATGATCTCCTTCCGATCCTGTGACTGAACAAGTCCCCATGAAATCATCAAACTCTGGAGGAACACAATTTCATGGCAACTTGAACCTTGTGAACGCGACGCATCAAGGGATCGTACGACCTACAATCCTACCCTACGATCCTACCCAACGACCCTACCCTAGCTACGACCCCTCCCTTCTGGCAGGCCTGATGTTATTACTCTGTGTTCCGAGTGAATACTATCCCGCAGCCCCACTCCCCTTCCCTCTCCCTTGTCGTCATGCCCCGCTCCCTGGGTGACAGTTTGCCGTAGAAATTTGCACGCTCCCTTGTAAGGCAATCCCCTGGGCGGCCTCTCCTCACATGTCCACGTTTCTACAGTTGCTCCAACCACAGTACCATTTTCAGCTTTTTGTTATTACCTAATAATAAAATTAATATTGTAAAGTCATGTCAATAACAAAAGCTGGATGGCGACAAATCCCATTTTTCAAAGGAGATAATGAGGTATTATAATTTTGTGTTTTTCAAACATGTTTGTATTTTTCGTATAGTTAGTTCTTTTATATGGACTTAGAGTTTAAAATGTGAGAATACACTCATAACTTTTCTCTTATAAATTTTGCCTTTCATTTGTATATTATCTTAATCAAATTTGACTTTTATCTATCAGATATGTTTTATACTGCAAAATATTCTGTTTCAAATATTGGGTGAGATGAGAAAAATTGAAAGAAATACAATTTAAATCACAATATGAACGAAGAAACCTCAGCACCCATTCATGATATGATTTCAGATATTATTCTCATGACAATATAACCTGCCTTTCCATTACATGCTGGAACCATCTATAGCTCCTCAGCCTCCCGGCTTTCCCTCCCCGTGCTTGGTCTATATGGCTACTGAATTAATCCCCCGCCATCCAATAAGAGCAAATATTTGCATCAGGGATGGGTAGTGCCTCTGCATTCTCCGAACGTCCACTGCTTTGTCCGCAATCCTTTCTTCGGCAGCTCCCATGCTATGGCTGGGTATGTTGTTGCAGGGAATAAATACGGTATACCTAGTTTGTACATGAACATTTTCTTTACAATTCTTCTTTTTTTTCGGTTTTTCTTTTTCCTTTTTTTGGAGGGGTTAATGCCAATATCTGTGACCCACCAAGGGGAAAGGATGCTCCGAGGTTTCTATATTAAATTTTCCTATCCTAAGACTAATATTTACTGAGATATGAGTAAAAATAGAGAAAATATTTCATTAGACCAACCTTTTGTGTAGAATTCAGCTATCAAATTAAAAACATTCTATTTAAGTGGAATTTCCCCTCATTTTGAATGTCAATGGAACATTTTTAATTTGGAAATTTACTTTATTCCTTCTATTTGTTTGCCATGGAAACTATACCTTAAGTAAATGAAATTGAAAAGGGCTACACATAATAAAGTGTACCTTAAGGATTTCGAGTTTGAAAGCAGAATGAAAATACCATAAATTTCTAGATCAAAATTGGTATATATAATTGTACTTTTGATCATTTGATCTGGTACTTATACAGGACATAACGATATAGTAAGCCTCTTGTGTACATGTAATAAGCTTTCTGACGTCAAGTGCTTCCGCAAATCAACATTATGTCCATTTTGCATATATATATATATATATATTTGTATTTCTTACAATTTGATATCATAATCTATAATTGAAAATGTGATATCACAATAAATAGTCGATAATAAGGATTCTATTTATTTCCTGTATCCCGACCAGGGCGTGCTATGGGTGACATAACTTGCTTAATAATTATCACATTTGAGCATTCTTGGTATTATTTGAAAGCTAACGACATGCTCTTCATTAATGGGATGGATTTAAGTTCATTCCACAACTTCCCTACCGCTCGTCTGGTCATATATTCTTATGTTTTTCATGTGATGTCTGAATTCCTGGCCAAAACATATATTGATACTTAAAAACGCATATTGCACTGTGGTGAAGGCGTTTCCTGGCCGTTCTGGTTATCAGCAGAGCTGAATAGCGGAAAATACGTCCATTTGCTTCGTTTCTTCTTTTATAAAAAAAACGTTATAAGAAATGATGGGCTGTAGGGAAAAGAAGATAATAGAACTCTTGGAAACAAAAAGGTGACGAGAGATTAAAGACTGAAAGAGGGATGCAGTTCTATACAAGCTCTACATAAGAACATAGGAGTGCTAATCAAAAACAAAATGTCTCTTAGGAAATCAGTCATATATACGTGTAGACAATAGGATGCAAAAAGAAACATAGTAGGACTAAAACATTCTGCTGAGGCTTTATTTACAATTCGACACATCAAAGACAATACTGCTCAAACTGGCATGGGTCTTTTTTTCAATTAATAGACGTTTCAAAGGCAATGTATGATTCCGGAAGATCTAAGGTGACTACAATATAATTCAGATAATGTAAAAAGAAAAAGAAAATGGATTAAAACCATTAGGCAAAAGAATGGAATGCTATGCTGTTGAGAAAAAACGGTTCACAAAGAAACAAGTAATTGCAGCCTCGAAAAGAACCAGTATGAGCTACTAACACAGCTAACAGTAGGAGCCAATTAGTCACAGAGACAGAACTGTCTGGATGATTGTGCTTATTAAGATAGAAGAATAAGTCATTAGCAGCTCTGACCTCCAGTCTCAGGAAGTGCAGAGAGAAAGGCAATAATCAAGAAGCATCCACTAATTGTGTTCGGGTTCCAGGAAATAGGTGCTGAATGGATAGAGAATGTGACAATGTTCCTAGAAGTGATGTTTTTTAAGATTAAGGTATGAATTGCATCTTGTGTTGACTTTTAAATGATCGAAGGCATTCGAAATATCGATATTCATATGTGCCATAAATGTCAGATTTCCCCTAAGTATAGAGCACATTAAAAATTCTCAAACGATTCCCAGATATAGAATCAAGTAAATTTATACAGTATGGAATTTATGTAAGACGTTTCAATTAAATTCATTAAAGCAGTATTTTCTAGTGGCAAATCCTGCCGTGTATCGATAACACCCTATATGAGACGGAAAGCATTTATTTTTAAAACGTCACCCATGTTGGCCATTTGAAAAAATATCTTAAATAAACTGTTTGGTGTTGTATAAGATATTCCTTAACTTATTGCATAATATCGTTTATGACTTACGTTGATGATATTCACATGCATTTGTATCACTATAATTATTAACCAATCCTTAGAATATCATGTATTTACGTTACGGTTTCTTTAGACAAATAAGACGTTAAAAAAAGAACAAGTTACAGGACAAAAATAATCATTTTAAAACCGTCCCCTGCTTTCTTAGAAACAGTCGCCGCAGCAAAAACACAAAAACGAATATCGACCATAGCAGTGGTCAAGTGGTCACAGAAAAAAACTCATCAAACATGTTTACGTACAAGACCCCAGGACTGCCCCCTTTAATCATACCAGCCCTACGACCACCACCAGTACTGGGGGAACCACTCGGTAATCTCCGACTCTATTGATCCGGGCCTGCCCGATTAACGGGTGCTGGAGGATTGGACCTAATCCTGCCATTGATCCCAGGCCCAGGTTCACCTCCCGCTCCTCCCTCCTCCAGGGCGGGATCAGACGCCAGGGGCCGAGCGGCTTTGGGGGTGGGGGAGCAGATCGGATCTGCTCAAACTGGGTCAGGTTATGGAGCTGCTCGTTTTTGTATGGGTTTTTTGGGGTGTGTACTTTGTGAGGAATACTCAGTGTTGTATTTCAGGGATTGTATTTATTCATTTGATCTATACCTTCATGGACCCCGAGCAGATCAGATCTGCTCAAACTGGGTCAGGTTTTTGAGCTGCTCGTTTGTATGGGTTTTTGGGGTGTGTATTGTATGAGTAATAGGCCTATTCAGCGTTGCATTAACTCTATAGTTAAGTTCGTTCATTTAATCTATAACTTCATGGACTCCAAGCAGATCAGATCTGCTCAAACCGGGTCATGTTATGGAGCTGTTCGTTTGTATGGGGATTTTGGGGTGTATATTTTATGAGGAATACTCAGTGTTGCATTTTCTCAGTGGTTATGTTTATCAATTTAATCTATAGGTTCATACACCCCAAGCAAATCCGAGCTGCTCAAAATGGGTCATGTTACGGAGCTGCTCGTTTGTATGGGTTTTTTGGGGAGTGTACTTTGTGAGGAATACTCCTTGTTGCATTGATTCAGTAGTTATGTTTATTCATTTGATCTATAACTTCATGGGCCCCGAGCAGATCAGTGTTGCTCAAACTGGGTCAGGTTATGGAGCTGCTTGTATGGGGATTTGGGATGTGTACTATGTAGGGACTTCTCATTGTTGCATTGACTCAGTGGTTATGTTTATTCATTTAATCTATAAGTTCATGGATCCCGAGTAGATCAGGTCTGCTCAAACTGGGTCAAGTTATGGAGCTGCTCGTTTGAATGGGGTTTTTGGGTGTGTGGATTTTGAGGACTACTCAGTGTTGCATTGACTCAATGGTTATGTTTATTCATTTGATCTATAACTTCATGGACCCCGAGCAGAACAGAGCTGCTCAAAATGGGTCAGGTTATGGAGCTGCTCGTTTGTATGGGTTTTTGGGGTGTGTACTCTGTAAGGACTACTCAGTGTTGCATTGACTCGGTGGTTATGTTTATTCATTTAACCTATAAGTTCATACACCCCGAGCAGGTCAGATCTGCTCAAACTGGATCAGGTTATGGAGCTGCTCGTTTGTATGTGGTTTTTGGGGAGTGTACTTTGTGAGGACTACTCAGTGTTGCATTGACTCGGTGGTTATGTTTATTCATTTAACCTATAAGTTCATACACCCCGAGCAGGTCAGATCTTCTCAAAATTGGTCATGTTATGGACCTGCTCAGTTGTATGGGGTTTTTGGGGTGTGTATTTTATGAGGAATACTTGGTGTTGCATTGACTCAGTGGTTATGTTTATTCATTTATTCTATAGGTTCATACACCTCAAGCATTTCCGAGCTGCTCAAAATGGGTCATGTTTTGGTGCTCGTTTGTATGGGGTTTCTATGGTGTGTATTTTATGAGAAATACTCAGTGTTGCCTCAGTAGTTGATTTTCATTATTTTGATCTACAGCTTCATCATTGATTTGTTAACTTGCTGTTAAGAAGTTGTGACTAGGTAGTTAGTTTTGCTACCAAAGAAAACCTATATTTTATACAGGATGCATAGTTTAATGTCATTCTAGCTTCTCCTCTAACCTAATAAGTTAGGAACTTAAGCGGATAATACTGAGGTTTAAAAACAATACAACCATCGAACATTATGTGAGACTAAAATCATTAATAAGAGACGTATCATTAACTGATTTTTTTTGGTTTTCATTTACAATTTTTTTTAAGGGAATAACTGTTTTTACTTGAGAGTTATAGGTAAACCTATTATACTTTAAGCATATTCCAATAAGTTATTCAAATCCCCAGTTTGTATCTATTGCTTAGTGCGCTACGAAAAGATCAAAAGAGTTTCAGGACCATAAACAACATGCAAGATCACAAATCATGTTATATGTGCCCACCCTAAATAGCTAAATAGATCAAACAGTAGAGATTAAACCCACAACAGCAGCCTAAATCAGTTTATGTTGTGCATTCCAAGCTCGTATTTTCATAACGCCATTGGAACCGCCTCCAGTAAAAACCAACACTAATGTATTGCCTGGTCGCCAAAACCCAATTAGACCTGTCAATTAGGACCAAGGGGAAAATGGATGATTTATTGTTGAAAGTGGAGGCCACTGTGACGTCGTTCAGCAACTATGGGGCGCAAGGTGTGCAGTGGCGAATCCAACTTTTTGAAAAGGTGAGAATATAGGTTTTTTAACGTAAATTTCTGGAAAAAAGGGGTACACCATCAAGCCACATAAAGGGTTGAGAGGGGAACTAAATAATGGGAACTAAATAATGGTGTCATGACCTAATTGCTGGTTCCCACAGGTCCTTTCAAAGTCAACAATCAAATAGATTGGCTTGTAATAGCTTATTTTGCCGATTCTTGGTATGGTTCTTGATATGGCCTAACGTAAGTTCAGTATGTAGACTGTAACATGTGAAAGGACATGATTTTAGAAGAAGTAGGGTAAACAACATCTACTATTGGCCAAAAGGATAGAAGGGGCGCATTCACCCGCTCCACCCCCCTAAATCCCCTTCTTATGTGACCGTGTATTGACCCTAAAATCATCCCAATTATTGACTTATTTCTAGTGTGCCTTGATATTTTAACCATGCCACTTTTCCATAATGATAACTTCGCCAATTCTATATCTGTGCAGCTTGACTTTTTGAGCCTCGAGCTCAAATCATAGTACAACGTATGAGAACACTAATCGCATGATACCCCTACAGATTTAGCTGGAACCCCATAAGATTGATCTCAAGCCCCTTCATATTTACAAGGCAACTCCTTATGTTTATATAGGAACCCCTCACTGGTATAAACCATAATGTAACTTTCTTCAATGCAACTTATAATATAAGTTGCATTGAGTATAAGTATAATATAACATAATATGTGAATTATATCATACTTATACTCAATGCAACTTATACCATAAGTTGTATTATGTTAATACACTTGGCACCACTTAACCACTTTATTTTCACCCCACCCCCTCCCTCTGTTATGATGGGATCGGATTCAGCTCATCAACATGCGTACCTCCATGTAGGCCAGTCAGGAAAATCAGTACAAACCACTTGTGCCTCTGTACTTAGAGGCAGTGGGTACTTGTTAAGTATTCTCTGTAACAACCCTCAGCGTGTCCCAGCCGGGATATGTAAAGTACCATTAGGCCCTGGAGGGGTGGTTATTAAGAATTCTAAAGTACCATTAATTCCATGTTGGTGGGATGGGTATTGATTATTCAACAAGTATTCTTAAATTTACATGGAGTTCAAAAGGCACTCAAGCACTCCACGTACTTTGGCTTTGGTTATTACGCACGTTTTATATTCTTATACAAGTCAGGCTTGGACTGATAGCAATCCTGTTTTAGTAATTTATAAAGATAAGGGTAAAAAGATGGAAACCATAAATGCCTAACTCTGTCATATGCATGGTATTTTTTTTTTTTTTTTTTTTTTTATTAAACCACACTCATCATTACATGATCTTCCGTGTAGGTACAGGAGTATTTACAGATATATGTTGTATAAATAGTTATTTGCTGTCTCAGTTAAGAATCAGCAATAATAGTAGAGAAAAACAATTTAAGATTAATAATAGGACTGTCTAAGTTAAGAATCAGTCCGGGATAGGTGTAAAGTTGAACACAATTGAACAATATTCTTATTGACCGTCTAAGTTCAGATTCGGTCAAACAATCATAAATGCACATAGCATGGATGTGGATACGGATAATGTCAATTAGCCACGTATTGCCAATTTAAAGTGGTATGCATAGCTACCTAGGAAAAAAGTATGTTCTAGAATAGACTACCAATGAATAATATCAGGGTTATACAGAAATATTCTCACGTGTGATATTTACAGGACTTGTAACTGGTTTTCTACTTAATGGACGCCAGAATTAGGCTAATTGGATCTGGTGCTTAATTAACACCTTATTAGGCTTATAGTTATTACACCTGCTACTTCAAAAATAGGTATGACCATCGATCTAGCTTATTAATATTTCTATACAGCTTTTAAATACTTCTATCTATCCATGAGACCAAACTCGAGCAATATATGGACTCAATTTTCTGTGATCTTTCAGCCTAACTGAAATATGAAAAAGACCTTTTACTATAAAGGCCATACATAAGGCTAAACATTAAAATACGATATAATGGAAATACTTCTGAATAAGGTATAGGCCTAATGTGTTGGTGATTCAGAGTCAAGCACTTTGGAACAAAATTATATAGTTATATGTGCCTCACATGCCTAAACTTGATGATAATAATATTATTATGATAGGGATGTTATTGCCTCAGCTAAAGTGTCTACCTTTGGGTTGTCATGATTACCTGCTGACTTGCTCCAGGTGAACCCAATTTCCTGACCATGCCTCCGGGTTCAGTTCAGGCTGGTTCGGGAATTGCTGAACCCAGTTATAATAGGCGGAAGAAGAACACAACCACCTAAAGTAATCATATTATACACGTTGCTTATGAACATGCGCAGTCTGCCACTCTGCCTACTTTTGGGACTATTGTAATCTGGATCACTTCACTTAATATAGGTTTATAAAATGGAAACTCCAAAAAAATTGTTTCTAATTCATGACACCAGGGCGCCGCCACATTAAGAGGTTGGGAATGTGCAATCTTCATTTTCATATTGATAATTGTCGATAGATTTAGCCGGAGGTTGAATAGAACGGGCGTAATAATAACATTTATCTAAAAATGGCATACATTTCAAAAACAGGACTGTCAATATTGAAACCATAGTTATTTTTTCAACTCAGATATAGTTACATGAGATCCAAAGACAAGCAGGCGTCGGACTTTTGAAGAAAGAGGGCAGACACACCGTGTCTTGGCAAGTCTTCCTCAAATCACACCAAGAAAAGATGTTGGCATTGATTAAGACCCACCAAAGGGCTCAAGAAAAAGCCCTGAATCTTTTAAAGGATTCAAGCACTCTGAAACAGCTTCGACGTTTTCTTCCCAACAGTTGCCGAGTGCGGCCGCCAGTGTCGCTGCCAAGCCTGGTTCAGCCAATGGGAGTACACAACACAGGCGGCCTGCGGCATCGATTATCCTTTTGTCTCCTGTTTGACGATTGGCGGGTACGCTGGGCCCATGTCGACGCCTGCGCAGTGGGTGCTTCCGCTTTCGTGACGTCAGGAACAGTATATCTCAACTCTGCCCAGACATTATGGTAGAGGAAAGGACGTTTACAGGGGCGTAGCTGATCCTGATATCGAAGGGGGTCCAGGGGGGCATTCCATAAAAATTTGGCGATAATCCAGGTTGAAGAGATACCACGATACCAACAAATGTTATCGCCACATAAAATTTTTGTTTTTCATTTTTTTTGTTCAAATTCTTTTTCAATCAAAATTAAATTTTACAGGCTTCTTCCTTGGTCACATATACATATTTTGATATATTAATATTTGTGAAAATATATAATTTTTAAATGGCGATATTTTGTAATTATCGCCACAATACTGATTTGAGGCATTGGCGATAATAATTTGAGTATCGCCAATCTTTTATGGAAGTGCTTTAACTGGCGATAATTATCGCCAAATTTTTATGGAATGCATACCTGGTATGATTGAAAGGAGTGTGGGTATATTAAAGGGGGTTCTATCATAGATTTTTCACAATTTTCCTCATGTTTTCCTCATATTATAGGCTTTTTGAAAATCAACGGAGGGTTCTAGACACCTAGGATCCCCCCCAAGCTACGTCTGTAATAATTACATACACACTCTTAGAATTTTGAAAGCAGCCAAAATTTCTTATTCTCCCAGACAAAATGCCTATGTCTAAAAAAAAAAAATGGATAGATTTCCGAAAGAAACAAAGCACTAAAATAATTTCATTATTTTGAAATAGAATGAAATCAGAAACTCCCGTCAGGCTCTAAGAATACTTAGTGCTTATGAGTCTAGACTCTGTCATTAGACATTATTACCACCCGCCCTACCCCAACCGCACCTAGAGCCCCATAGAATAAGATGAACATGTGACATAAGCTTGCTAACCAGATTCTCACTTTACATGGTCGTGTATTGTTATAGCTGACGGGCATTGTTTGTCTATTAGTCCGGAGACAGAGGCTTCATTAATATGCGAGCTGGTGAGAGCATACAGACAAAAGGCACAGCTGCCCATAAGAGGGAGACTATATCAGTATAAGCAATGCACATGGAATGTGATTTTCACGTGACTTTAACTGTGGGACAAATTTTCAATTACCTTAGCATCCTCAAATTCGATCCCATGGGGTTTCATCCTGAAAACAAATATTTTGTCACAGATACAATCTCTGTATTAAGCGTAATCGCCTTGTACTTTATCTCCTGCTATTTAGCAATTACATGAATAAAAGATCGAAGACCTATCGTCGCCTATGAAGCTCTCTGTTATATCTTATAAAATTGTGTTGTATAAGTTCTCAATCAAATATACCAAATTTATGCCATTATTTATGCATAACAATTATATCATCTCTTCCATCTGGGGATTATGCAGATGGAACATGTCCCTCTCCAGAAGACCACCAACGCTGATGCCCATCCTGGTGAGTATGGCTTCAGATCAATCCCTGGGATAGGGTCCATCCCCGCATTAACTGATTATCGGACTCCCGGGAGCTACTCCTTCCACTGAGCAGCTCACTGCCTCCAATTAACACCCCTAACGAGTCTGTCAAGGGGCCATTCATGATGAGAGTGGCAATTGACCACTTACCAGGCCATCAGATAAGTCCACATAGAGACCATTGACACCTCCATTGTCATGGTGGGTTATCAGTAGCCCAAGCTTATCTATAAGAAATATTGCATATAATTATTCCCAGATGTGATCATGTTATATATGATAAAATCTAGGGATAGAACATAACAAATGAGGTAACATTCACTTCATTAGCTGTTTTTTCCAGTAAAGCGTGAAGGAACGAAGCCCGAGCGGGTCGCTTGCGGGGTTATGTACACACCGCGAGCTGCTTTAGGACCTCGTTCGCAAACCGCTCTACACTTTCGCGCCATTTTCCATTAGCTTCAGGTCCATCCATCAAAGACCCTGGAGGAAGTCAGCCAAGCGATCCATCCATCATGGCTGATATGATCATGTTCAGTCATGCGTGGTCCCCAGAGATTAGATGCTGTTGGGTCATATTCTCGCCTGTTAACCAGCTTAGGAGCACTGGGGCTTGCATGCTGACGCCATTCTTGGTATATGCATGCTGGATATTTGACAAGAACGCCAGTCATCACAGTCAATTATTTACAGGGGCTTAAATATGGCATAGGAAATCTCAGGTCCCAAGGTTTCTTGACTCATATCAATCAAATTATTGTATGGTGGCTTGCAATGATTGTATTAATGCTCATAGCCTCAGTGGGTTTCAATGCAGCTGTCATATTGAGGGTATTTTTTGTGTTTATGGATGTTTAAACACAATGAATTACATTATGTGCCACCTGGAAGCTTACTGTCTTGCAATAGATTTAAAGACCAGAACCCGATGATGAATAAAATTTGGTGGAAATAGGAATATTAGTATAACAAACTAATCATAATTATATAACAAGCAAATTTTAGTTGTTTGACCTAATGAGAAGACCAACCACTTTAACGTGACATACAGCACTCCGACTGTCCTGAAATTGAATTTTATAAATACCCTGACGCTATTAGTAAAATAACATACTAACAGAATATTTTTCATTTTCATAAAGATAAATTGCAATAGAAAAATGCAATGATAATGATGGACTTTGTTTTGTATGTAGGTGTAAGGGATAATGTTAATTTTGACAAGAGACACATGTTTGATATTGAATTTCTTTTGGCTATTTCAATGATAATGTGACACTCCAGGGGAAATCCAAGCTTATTATAGATATAGATAAGCTTGGATTTCCCATGGAACACATTATTTTCTTTGAGATATGTTGAGAAAGTAGATGTGATAGGTCTTACGTAACCAATAGCTTCACGTCTGTGATCTTGATTTGGATAACTCATCGTTATCCAACTGACCAACACACTATTGTGTTTGGACATTGAGACTTGCCAATTGGCTGTGTCATCTATTTTCGCCCATGAAGACATTTCAGGCTTAAGATGAATTTGATTGGCCAAACCTAGCTCGGACATGCCATAATTACCCTAACCAATCACATGCCATTTTACAGACCGTCGCCTGCAGTAAAACGTGTTTTGATTGGTCCACTCGCCCCAAATGGCTTCGGGCGAGCCATTGTCAGGATGTAAGGCGGACTGTCATTGGCTGTTGCGCCGGAAGTGATTAGACCCCATGTAATCGGCCCGAAGGCACTGCTGCTGATGGACAAAGTAATGGCGGGAGAAACTGAGGCCATTTTTGCTGCGTCCCAAATACCACATTCACACTAAAGCCCATACTGGCTTGGCGATTTTACTGTTGACCATCTGGCAACCATAACCACTAGGCTAGTTGGGCATGTTAGATACAATCGTCAGGCGAATAATCAGGCGATTTTCCCTGCGATTCAGATCAAACATGTATATTTCAATATAGCATACTGACAGGCGACCAAGCCCAAATCGCCTAGTGGGTATGCGGCTTAACACCTATCGCACTGGCGATTCCATGGGTGATTCCATGGGTGATTCCATAGGTGATTTCATTGGCGATTCCATGGGTGATTGTCTGTGGGGTGCTGAATCACCCCATCATGATGGGTATGCCAACTGCCGGTAGAATCGGCTGATTCACTAGTTGACAATCGTTGGCCAACAGCAATCGCTGGACACCAGTTAACGCTACAATAGCTTAGTGGATATGTAGGTTAAGCCACGAGAACTGGATCACCCAACGACTTGGGATGACAAGGGAGGGATCACAACAAGCATATGTATTATGCAATCCTGCTGGGGAATGAACAATAGTTTATCAGCAGTACATTCAACCATTGTGACTAGTCTGGCAGCCGCAACAGTAAAGCAGTTACTGCTCATGTGAAATGTATATGTCAGGGACGTAGTATTGGCACTATTGAGGGGGGGGGGGGGGGTACTTGTCTATCTCAGGAACAAAGGCGACACTCTTGTTCCAGCGTTCATGTTCCACAATGATAGATTAATAAATACAGTAGGGCTACAGTAACCACTGAAAAAAGCCTTTTCATATTGACGTGTAAATTTGTATATATACGTTGAACCTGTCAGTTAAGAATTAGAATGTTTTTCACGGTTATTTCTGTAATAAATGGTAACCCCCTTAACATAAGGGAAGTTGCCCCTTTAACAGTACGCCATAGTCGACCCTCTATTGAAAATGCCCTCTGGGGTATATAGCCTATATGCTCGCATATTACAAAAACCAATTACAGAAACGTTCTCATAAACAATAAATAACAAAACAGCAATAACAAACCTATTGCACAAACCTCCTACCATGCAATGTGAACCCGGTATATTTCTACCAACATGATAGATGGCGGGGTCCCAAGCACCCAGTGTTGATTAGTTTTTATCGATTGTAACGACGCCGGCTGCGCCAGGCAGGACTTCCACGTTCTTGATCACTTGCCTTAAATCATATATAGCCTGTTTTTGTGTACTGTACTTGAGAACACAAACAAGCACCAAGGTTGTTCATGGGACTCCAAGGTGCATAAATAATCAGTTGACTTTTTGGTGAGCGATAAAAAGCGTATCCAGCCATACTTGTTCAATGGGGAAAACTTCCATGTAAGTCTTTAGTCTTGGGTAAAATATGTGTTTCATAACTTAAAAACGTGTGTCTGGGGAGGCTAACTGCTGAAAGAAAGTGGGAATTATTAATGTTATTAGCGTTATTATGCTGCAGCGTGTCTTAAAAGCAAAAGGCACTCTTCCTAGTTACATAAAACTAGAAGCTACGTTCGGGAGTAATTTGGGGCCTAGTCCATTATGTAAACCAAGTTCTGTATTGGCATATCGTGTGTGCGCATACAGAGGTAGTAATATTATACTTAATATTTCCCCATCCACCGCCACTGGACAGCTTTTATGAGCAGAACATTATCAACTGATATTAAATGTTGTATGGCCTACTCACAGCAAAATACTGTTTCAAATTAGCTCATACATTTTAATTGATTAAGCCTCGAAGGGGAAGGTTTCATATTAAAGTGGGGCTAGACTTAATGAAGGTACAAGAAATCAATCACTGATTTCAAGATAAGGCACACGCTTGTCAGTTTCATGAAGATTACATTCGCAATTATTTCTATGGCATGTCTGGTGTCATCCAAAACTAAATAGCTATAAATCCATGATGGATAAGAATACTGCCGACATTACAATCAAAGTAAGAACAGCAAGAGTATCATTCTGTTCATCAGCAAATTGAGCATCTATGGAGGATGACATTATAATAATTTTATCGTTATTTCGTATTTTTCGCGTACCCTGCGGGGCCAAATTTAAATAAAATCTATCAGACAAACATCATTGCGAGAAAAATATCTGCCTGATCTTTTTTATCTATGCAGTGCGTGCAAATTGAAACAAGAGAAACATCTTTGTCTTATTTTAGTTTTGAGTTTTATCAGAATACACAGGAAAGAATTATGAGAGTTTCTCCCAAAATCTGAAAGGTGCTCGTTTTATTTGCTGGTATAGGCCTATAGGAAATAAATGTGCTGTTCTATCAATCACACTTACACATGTTAGTAAGATATGCCTGGAATATATCTCTGTCGAAGTTTGAACATTTATACCAATACCACTGTTATCTAGACCCTTGAAACAAAAGCCAAAGACAAAACATGAAAAAATAAATTGATCAAATAGGCTTAACGCTAGACGGAGATTTGTGTTCTAACAAATCCTAATCCAGACAAATGTTCCTCATGATAAATCACCTCGAAAAATGTCCCGATGGTCGGATAGTCCTTCTCTGGATCCTAATCCCCCAATATGATGGCCGTATAGGCCCTCCTCGCTCATTCGCTTAGGGCTTGTAGAGAAGAGCATTGAGCTTGTTTTTCCACAATCCGATTTTTTACCCACGATTTCGGAAATCGCCATACGAAACGAGGCTAAGTATAAGCATGTTACATATCGTTAGAAAGGATTTTAAATTTTCTTTCATTTGGTATGTGGCATTTATGGGTTACTGTTATATTCCGAATAAAAAGGAAGATTTTGTCAAATTTATGGAAGTCAGAATCGCCTTGTGGGAAATAAGCTTTACACGGTGACAGGAGAAGGTGATTGATCAGAGCACCTTATCCGGTTGTCTCAGATGGCCTGCATCCTGTTTAGAGATGCGTTCAGACTTGTTCTTGTAAGATGTGTTCTGAATCTGAATATTTTTGCCGCCTAAATTCTACAGGCCTTCCAGATTTAGATTCTAAATGGGCTTTTTTTGGTATGCCTACCCAGCTAGGTATACTTGATACTGATATATAATTTCGAAAGAGTGAATAGAAATATTTTTCTTGGATACTTTTTTGTTCCGCTATTTATGTAGTTTCATAAATGGTAATATAATCCAATTTGTGTGGAAAATGCAGTAAAAGTACTTGTTTTGGAAATGCTCTTGATAAGACTGGATAGTAAATACCTAGGCGTGTTGGCTAAGGCTTTGCAGTAACATGAGACAACTAACAGTAATTGTGTAGTGTGTCACTATTTAATATGATACAGAGTTCTTTTCAATGTAAAACTGGCCTTCCCCTGAGCCGAAAATAGACTTTTTTTAATATCCATATGGAGAAAAATACAATATCTCTCCTAAAAGGTATGGAGACTTCAATGTATACCTCTATTAACGCTAAAATGAAGTCTGAAGACAATCGGATTACCAAGGTCTCAAGATGTCTAGCCTTTATCCAATTATATTTCTTTGTTTAATCCTCATCACAATAAGCTTCTTAGCAAGCGCTGTCTGGCCTTTTTCCTTTAACAGATGTGCTGGGACTTTGAGAGTATACCCTTATATAAAAGTCGACACCATAAGCATGCCTTCTAGGTGGTTTGATAAGATTAGTGTGTTCTATTTTGAAGCATAATGGTATTGTAATGGGCGAAGAATGTCATATAGTATTAGTCAAGCTTTTCTTTTATAATAATACCTATCTTAAAATATTCAAAAGGAAGGAATGTTCAGCAGAACTTTTCTGATAATATTAATTAAATTATGTGCTAGTTTTGATGTGGTACGCATACCTTGAATCATTGAGTTATGCACATCATATCTAAATGCGCATTATATTAAAGGGAGCCAAAACCAATAAATTCAATGAAATTTTCCAAGCTCAAATAATCATGGAAATCCATTCATTGAGCTTATTTCTGGCCCATGTTAAAATCTAAACCATGAAATGTGGTAATAGATCATTAAAAACATGTTTCCTTGCTCAAATCAATTAATGTGGATACACAAAAATAGGGTTTGTTTACAAATAAATGCAAATATTACCATCTCTTGTGGCATTCTACTTCAGTTTGAGCTAGCTTTCACACCTAATATTTTACCACTGACCTTAACTGGACTCATCTAACATATTTCTATACCTATCTGAGTTTTGATAATTTTGTCAATCATATTGGTTTGGCTCCCTTTAATACGTGAAAGATAATCAATCTGAAACTTTAATAGTTGCATCTCCTGTTAGTGTTTTCACATCAGAGTGTCAGGTTCTGCCCGTTACCGGTTTCATTCTGAATTACTTCCCAAGTCCTCCAATAAATTGTGTGTTAATGTGGAAAGGTGTCATAAGAAAATGAATCACCAACAAAACCTGAAAGCTCCCTCCAGTCGGTTACTCCGGCAGTTTATTCGTGAACAGAATTTGCAGCTACTTCTTTCCAATTTCGGATCTGGGTGAGGAATAATGGAAATGCTGACTAGGGTGGGAAAGTGAGAATCGATGAAAACCAAGGTGAGGAACTGATTGACAAGAAACAGAAATTTTAGAGGATTTCAAATTTTAGGCTTTCTTCTATGGGTTTTGCATCAGTATTCATATTGTTATTTCAACCTCTTCCACTATTTCTGAATTCTGAATCAGTTTGAATTGGTTATCCTCAAAATTACTTAAAGGCATTATGTGATGCTCCTACCAAACTATCTGTAATAGTTCTTTATGGAGTCGTTTCACATAAAATTTAATGTTAATCCACCAATTCAAAAACTCCGATAAATCACTCACGTTTACTTAAAATTACATTAAATTGTCCGACCGAAGAACTAACATTAATGACACATAAGAATTATAATCATCATTCATTGCACACCCTCTCCTGTGATTTCCCTTTGCTTAGGACCCGGATCACAATCTGCAATTCATCATAATTGTTTTGTTCCTCTCAAATGAACCAGTAACGATAGATGGATTTTGCCTACAAATGGGGGAGCTATATTTTAACAATAATTAATCAGATGCAGCTGGGTTTGTTTTGGGTCAGCAGTAAAGAACGAGCGCGGAACGTTGTGTAGAGTAAAAGCATTGCGCCGTTGGTTTTGTTGTTGTGAGTAGTATAAGAAAATGTCATTTTGTTCCTGGTTGTCAACGATTTAGCATGGAACCGGTTATTTTTACACCATTTAATTGAGTGAGTTAAACTTCGGATATTTTCTGGTCATTTTTCTTGTGAATAGGACTTAAGAAATCTAAGAAGGAAAAGTCGAACTATATAAATTAAATGATGCTATGAAAATAGCCTCCAGGCGATGTACAGTTATCTAAAATTACAACTAGCTATGCTCCAGCACTTAACTTATATTTCGTTATGAAGGAGAAGTTGAATGAAAAATACATATAGGAAAATGTTTAACCAACAAATAGAAACCGTCTATAGCCAGAAGCACAGTTTGCGTGCGTTCGATATTCGGTTACTGCCAATGACAGGAACCGTTCTGCCAAGGCTATTTATGTGAAGCGATTTCAGTTGACCCCTCCCACTGACCTCACTCACCCTACAAACTACAAAACCCAGCAGCCTCCATTCCTTACCCAGTTTTCCTATTTCCCCGTGAAAAGAGCTTCAGCCAATGCCTGAAGGGCTTCATCCGATAAGGGGAATTACATCTAGAAAACTGTCTGCCACCGTCACACGTCATCTCGTCAGCGCTCGGGGAATTTGGCGGGAAAAAACGTTTTGGCGGGAAAAAGCAGACGACATTTTTCTCTCGTGATGTAGAGTGGGTCACGACCGCGGGACGGGCTGATCATTTGTACCCAAAATACACCGATTGATTTCCTCGTGTAGATCAATAAGTCGAATTCGGCCAGCTATATGGCAGACTTGTAGCAGCTATATGAGAAAGTATAATCCGTGTTGGATTCCTTGTTTTATTGGGCCGAGGTCAACGGAATCCCCGAGATTCAGGGAATCCCCTTTCCATAAAGTTCACTTGTTCAAATGAATATAAATGCTATATACGTGTACAAATTAAATTCAGACTGAAAGGGTCATTATCTCCAAACACGTTGAAATATCTCTCTGTATTCTAACATGGCACGGCCCGGATCTTGTTTCAACATAATATATAACTAAATGAAAATATCACAAATCTATCCAACATCAAACTTAAATTCCGACCAAACACAACAAGAACAGAAAAAGAAAAATATTTCATCAAGGGTTCGTTGAGTAAAAATGGCCGAGTTATAAAAATGAATGGGGGAAGAGAAAACTGCCAATCAGGTTATCAAGTACACTGTCAAACGGAGAAGGGGTTGCTCATTAAAAGCGAACTTGTCATGAAGAAGATGGGATAACGTGTCGACATCTTGATCCAATTAAGACGTATTGCTTGCTTGTAGAAGCTGGAGGGCTGGGCTAGTTGTGGTACAACTTACATGGGATCGATACATGATTGGCCAAATCTAGAGCGATCTATACCCAACTGTAGGGTGCGGTCTTTGGCGTGGCTCGCTGGTAGGCATTTACTTGTCCTACATGTTGTTCGAACTATTATCATTCACTCTTTTTCTGTGGGACCAATGTTCAGGATAGAAATGCTTTGTAAAATAATGTTCAGTCCCATTTGAGTTTATGTTTATATTAAGTGCTTAATACTTTCATCTTTAATACCTCGTGCATTAATACTGAAAGCCAAATGAAACTTTGCTATTCAGTAACTTAAACTTTCACTTAATACCATTTATCGTGCACAGAATCAAGACAATGTTTTAGACTCTAGCAATCGCTGTTAGTTAATAGTCATAATGATCATATATAGCTAGCAAGAAAGAGTAGCCTAAATCCATCCTTCCAACTAATATAGCATTCAATCCAACTTATGTAGCCTGCACTATGGTGCTAATCACCATGAACCTAAATACTCTGAGTGCTTGTGCCTCCAGGGTCAAGCAATCAAAAGGCAATTGCTCCCCATAAAAGAATCAGGTATGGCCAGGGGCCTGCTGCAACTAGAGGGAGTATGTGGCACTCTCCACTGACTGACTAGTTCACAGCATACCTCGAGTACTTTAACAGTTTCTTTGAAGGGTATTTCGGGTCCAAGATAGACTTTTGGGTTGGTTCCACTAAACATCAGAGAAACTTTAAAAGACCGAGTAAACATGGCGATCATTTGCCCGTATCCCAGTCAGAAGAAATAATATTATTTCCTTTGGCCGTTTAGATTTAGCATGTAAAACCGCTTTGCTGGTTGTTGCTTAAGATTGTACGTCGGGAGAAGCCAGCAGCGTGGTCTGTAAAGGATTCTGCGGGAGGGGGGAATTCCTACCTAAAAACTTGCATAGGCTCTAGATGTGAGGCGCGCAGTAGGCTAGGGTCCAAGATTGTTCACCATAAATAGGATGGAGGGAATGTTCTGATTGTTGTCAATGCCTGTAAGTGCCTGTATGTTTTCGTGGAAAAGGGTTGGACAGCTTTTGGTTCGAGATTAAGTCTCGTATGGAAATAAGAGTTATTATTTCCTGGAAAATAACATTTGCCATGGGTCCATTTGTATGAGGGTTTCCATTTAGATTGGCAACTTGATCGGGTCCCTGTCCTCCGAACCTCAGCAGCTTAGGGGGTCGAGTTTTCAATTCTAAAGGGGGTATTCCACTATGCGATACCGACGTCCTACGACATGAGGATCATACCGCACGATATCATTAGTTGGTATCGCAGGAGGAGGCGCCAGCCTGTCTAACCTTGAATGTGTATATCGCAACAATGTCATGGCCATGTCGTAGCTTAAACCTTCATCTTGGGTATTACACTACTGCAATATTTTCAGGCTTTTATTTATAGGGTGCCTATGTCCTCTACGACATGAGACCTACGACATGGCCTGCAATTCAAGACATTTCTATCTTAGCCCTACGACATTATTAAACAGGTTGAATAAAAGTCGTGGCTTGGGTTATGGCCTACGACATTGTCCCCTACGACTTCACTGCGATAAAAATCATATTGTACGACTTCAATGTCGTATCCACTGCGACTTACCCTATTACACTATGCGACATCAATGGTATCGTAGGGGTCCACGACTTGACTACGATATGAGCATTATCGCAGCCGTATCGCAGACATATCGCAGCTGATGTCGTGTAGTGGAATACCCCCTTTAGGTTATCTGCCTATCGTAGACTGACAGGGTATCATAGGTTTCGGGCATAGCTAGGTTACTCATTATGATGGATTGAACCCTTTCTATGCATTGAGAGAGCAAAAAGCTATCCCTGATCAAATATAATCCACTCATCTCAATAGATATGAAAACGAGATAGTTTTGCTCAATAAAAAAAAAAGAGATAGTTTTGCTCAATAAAAAAAATAAAAAAAATATCATTATCAGGGTGTAACTGCAATAAAGCCAAGCCAAATTTTAGCTAGCTTAATAATATCATGACATACAGACTGTGATAACGGATACAATCCTGTGTATGGCCCATGTGTTTGTAGCATATAATCACGTATCGCAATGTGTGTCAATTATAAGCATATCAAAATTAGTTCAATAACGAGTCATAAAGGACAAACCGCCGAGGTGATTTAATTTTACTGTAGGTTTATTGCAAGCTGTAACAGAATGGATCAAATAATTAAAGCTGGTTTCCATTTGATTTCCAGATTTTTAAAAATGTCATTGTTTCAGTGTTGATTTCAGGGGTCTTTTAGACCCTGTCTTTCTGAAAGGGACATTCTCGGGAAACCAGGTTTACCCTTTGGTTCCTGCAGCCGCCGCTAGGGCCTGGTCACGTGATCGACCTATCTGTCCCCCACGTCTAATGGCGGCCGGAACTCCCTCCAACCTCCTCCGCCCCCCCCCCCCCCCCCACACCCCAACCCTACCCCGAACGTCACAGTCCAAAGCCGGGTCGTGTCGCCTCATGATGAAGAGCTAGCCAATCAGAACGCGGGAAAATCGGTGCGTCCTTGTCGGACAGAGACGACAGAGCTGTAAGAGGGCGTTTTGTTTTCTTCTTTTTTTTAATTCCCTATTTTCTCGGTTATGTTTTTCTAACGGCTGCAGGGTGAGGTAATGGTGTGTCATGCTGAGGGTAATCCTGTATTCCACTTGGCGATTTTGACAAACGAGAATTTGGCAATTTCTAAATCGAAATATCAGAGGAAGCTATGCATGCTAGGCCCATTTACCATTAGAAAGCGAATTTAACATACATTCTGATGGTATATAACATAATTATTTATAATAGCCATTATTCCTACTCATGATTTTCAAAATCGGCAAAAAATCGGCATGTGGAATATAGGCTTAGGGGTGGGAAATGGCGTGGTGAATCGATGGGGTTCTCGGCTTATCAGCTGCCGCTGTAGGTAAAGCGGCAGACAAATGGGCTGTGATAAGCTCCTTTGTTTTGCTAGACTGGATTATCGAACTCACTCTCCGTACCACTGGGACTGAGGGGAGTGGGACTTGGCACTTCTCGTCAGTCTTACCTCATGTCATTTTTTTTTTTTTTTTTTTTTATTCAATCCAATCTTATACATGTAAGTTCTTCCTTGGAGTGGTGATACATGAAATGATGAGTTGGGATATGAACAGTCTCATATAAAATGTTATCTAATTCATTTAAATACAATAACTCATTTATACAGTTTTTTCTCTATTGCGCATTTAAAATGTCTTTTATCACATGAAAGCTGATCTTGTACGGATAACCTATCCCAGAGATCTACCCCTCTATAATAGGTACTGTTAAGCACCTTTGACGAAGTAGTAAAATCTTTTTTTAACTTTACTTTCGCGCTACTCCGAGTGGATTTCTTTGTATAAGCCAATTATTTCTCTGCGTATATGTTATAGCGTGTAGGCCTACTGCCAATGGTGTTTGCATAATAATAGTATTGTGGTTTGAAATATTAGGGTACAGAGATCTCTACTTTGACATTCTAACAGCTGACCCCATTTCTTCGAATTCAAGTACATCTGTATAATTTTAGGGCGTATTCCATGAGACAGTTTTAACTCAAGATTTATGTAAACGCCAATGAGTAAAGACTTGTCATATGTTTTGAGAACGAATTTACAATTATATTGCAAGTCGTAAGTACCATGTAAGGGTTTCTGTTATATTCATCACGAAAAAAAAGGTCATAATTTATGCAAATTATAAGAATAGTCATACTCGCCTAATGGAATAGCGTTTCCTAGTGAACCATAGATTTTGTTGGTATACTACTCTGGCGTCATTATATTATCCTTGTCGTCGACATATATTCACCTAATTCATTATCATTTCATCAAGTTGATACCTGGTAAACATCCCATCTCTCAACAAATGTAAATATATGTATTATCAGCATACAAATAACCTATTAAATACGTTATTCCGATTCCAATTACGAATAGGGTCGTTATTACATTATCATAAGGTTTAGTTTTCAATAACATGGATTACCAATCGGTATTTTATTAAATTGCCCCTAAATATTCTAAAATAGAAGAAATCATCGTGCAGTTTGAACCACCCGTGCCAAACTATTATGAGATCGCAGAACTCATCGTGCAGGGTAAACTACCTATAAAAACTACCAAAACCTTCCAGCTGCAGTTGTCTGCACGTAGCCGCTGCCTCCCCTATATTCCATTTGTGTGTACCACAGTGCCTTCCTCAAATAGCGCCTTTGTGTGAGGGGTAAGGTTGGCCAGGGCAAATTAGATTAGGCCTACAGGGTCCCCTGGGGCAGTGTGGACCCGACTCATTGTGCCCCATGTTTACGTTCCCAGTCGAAACTCTTCGTGTCCTGCAATTCAGTAATTTCTTTACTGATTCTGGCGGGGTTTTTTGTAGGAAAGCTTCAATAAAATGATTATTTAATTAAGCAAAATCAAATACTCTGGGTGCGTTTTTATCTGCGGTAGTGTATTCCAGTTACTGTTAATTACATAGGAACTCCTTGTGGCCTGCAAATCGATTTTTTTTACTGTTGCTCGTTTTTGTTCTGGTGAAGCATGGCTTCCTTAAGTTAATAGGCGTGTTGGGTCAGAATAAAGAATTGAGTGCGTTTGTTATCTATTCAGTGTTTGGTGCTAATTTTGTTCCATAGAGAAGTGCTTTGAGAATAGTCCTTGGAAATAGACACTTTTATAAAATATTCTACTATAGGTAGTGTATCGATACAAATATGGATCCAAACATAATTATTATAGCACTCTTTCGTCATATAAAACTTTAAATTTGTTCAACTTCTGTACCATTGTAGCTATAACGTCAATCAAACGTCATTGTACACAAGTTCCTGCAGAGGAAATGTGATGTTTTCATGGATATCAAAGTGTCATCTTTTCTGTAAAATATTTCTGTTTATTTGTTTTTGTCTGAAATATAAATTGGTGTATTATCATTTTTCATACTCTTCTGTCTTAATTACTATTTGTTTTTGTCGAAATATAACTTGGTGTGTTATCATTTTTCATACTCTTCTGTCTTAATTACGAAATGTTTGGTTCGAGGAAATTTGATACATTAATGTTGCTTTACATTTACGTACGCTCTCCCAGCCATGTTAAAAACAATGGAAAGTCAAGCTGGATGAAATTGTTTTAAAAAAGCAGCCAAAAATAATGAGTATGTGTGAATTACACGCTTCAACAATCAGGAAAGAGACACAGCAAACAAAACGTTTCCTTGTTATTGGGGGAAAGGCATAGAAATAGCAAACGATATCAATAAGATAATGTTTTCATTCAGCAGATGCAGATCCAATAGCTAATTGATCGGAAATCCCTTTGTCTCTCTTGTAAATACCCATTTGGCTCATTTGCGGATTTAGTTTTACGCAATTCCCATTTACTTTGCATGAAAGCAAAAACGATATAGCTCATTAGGTATCAGCCGCTCAGCGTTAAATGCAACATGAACAAAATTCCAAAATTTGAAATAAAGTGCTTTGGGATAAAGGGTTTTGCTTTTAATGACAAACTATCAAATCTAACTATTTTGAATGTCAAATTACATTTGATTATAAAGAACCCTATGAATTTGTGATAGTGTCTGTTACTATATTAAATTTTATTACTGACATTGTTACGTAGGTGTACCACAGCATAGACTCTCAAATCGCACTTTTGTGACCATTTTTGAGGAAGGATGTTTGCCTAAAACTAAAACCCTTTATATGGATACACTGCCAATTATAGCAAAGCGCCTTATTTCAACGGGTGTTCCTTAGCATATTTTGTATCGGAAAATTATAGCTCAAGAATTTTAAGATAATGTCCAGATTTTGGTTTTGGATGCGCCAATTTTGGTGTATTTGAAAAAATGGTCACAGAATTTGTGCCTAATTTTCACACAAATTCTTCAATTTCTCTGGTTCTAATTGAAATAAAAACATCTGGTAAAGTGCTTGAGGTTATAAAAGGAATGCTCTGTCAGAACAGTATGATTCGATTTAATATGAACATTTTAATTTTTCACGTGGTAGTCATATGACTTGTGGTCTACCCTTGTTCTTAGTAAGTGATCGTAGGGATACTGGAAACTGGAAAAGGCCTCAGTCAACAGAAGTAAATCTGCACTTGACATCAGAAAATCCAGCAACCACCACAATGATTCAGACTCAGTGTGGAATTACCACCATTACTTTGCATCTTAGATTAAATGTACGAACGTTAATTACTGAAAAATGATACAGTCCCTAATGAAAGGATTACGGGCCACAGTTAAAAATTATAACAAAACATAGACCACCATATCAAGATTAGAACCCATGTCTTATAAGTTCGGTGTTATCAGAAGGTATTCGACACTACTGAACTCTCATATAAGTACCTGTTCACAAAGCTATTTCTATCTACAGCGATTTGTGCTAGTTTTCTTTCCCTACACCCATCAGGTCATGTAATGCAGTTGATCCATAAAATTCAAAAACTATTAAAAACGTTAATTTCAACTAGTAATATTCAACTGTATGTATACAGCCTTTAAGTTAAAGGAAACATAAGAAACAGTGGCAACACTATGTACTGTAGTACAAGGCTGTCCACAGAACTACCTGAGTCGGCCGAGCAATTGGCCGACCTGGGAGCACTTCCAGTGTCCCAGATTGTATTACCGAGCTGCTCAATGTCAGCCTCATTAAGGCAGGTAAATGAGCTGCTCACACAGCATTCCAGTTGTAACTGCTCCGAATGCTTTCAACCTTTCTTCCTGATTATTTTGCAACTGCCCATGTATGCTACATATCATTTGAAAGGGAATTAAAAACCCTTTCGAATGATATGTCACATGTATATGATAATCAATATTTCCACGGGCGATTCAGGAAATTGGGAGTAGAATCACTTAGTGGAGTACAGCCTTGAGGCTGATAGATGAGCTGCTCTCGTGGCGTACCGGTCAGGTGAGCAACTCAGAGGCAGCAGGCCGCTGCAGGTGAGCAGGACGGAGCAGCTCTGAGCTGATGTGAGCAGGTAGCAGCGACTCAGTGTAAAGGCCTACTTTCGGTTGCAGCAGTGTGAGTGCAGGTTGAACACTAAAGCCTGTATTCCACGATGCGTTCTGGTCAGTTGCGTCGTCAGCTTGCATTGCAACGCAAGTGAAACATTCCATGACGCAAGTGATGAACGCAATTTGGGTGCAACAGATGGTATATTCCACAATGCGTTGCACTCGCGTTGATGCAACGCAAGTATAAACACAAGTATAAAGGCTTTATTCCACAATGTGTTCAGGGGCACTTGCGTTCCTTAGATTACAGAAACGCAAGTCTACTTGCGTTCAGATACCAACATGTTGGTATCTGGAATGCAAACTACATGTGTTTCTGTAATTTAAAGAACACAAGTGCCCCTTAACACATCATGGAATATAGCCTTAACATCTGTAGACTGCAAAATGACTAACATAGTATTATGATAAACTGGCCACAACTACTTTGCCTGCATAACATCTGAAGCTGAGTCTTCTTGTAAATTATGAAATTCGGTATCAACAATCACGCGATTAGTATGGCAAGAAGTGAATTGCGATCAAAAGACATGCACCAGAGTAAATAAGAAAAATGCAGTGAAAATCGGTTCGTGTTCCGTCGCGTCGTGGATCACTTATAAATCTTGCAATTTCTCAAGAATGAAAGTTGGCCAGTTCGTGTATGCAATAATCAATACGAGACGTTGCACCGATCCAGTAAAAGGAAGTTGTTTCTTACGTCAACAAATTAAAATGATTGTTTGTTTTGCCAAAAAGCAAAACTTAAAAGCGTGATTTCTCGAGCAAAAACACTTTTGTTGGGAAGAATCAAAACGATAGCATGTGTTATTTTTAGCCGAATTCAAAATGAAAATAGATGTCTTTTGAGTTATTGTTGTCAGTTTGCCTTCTAAGGTGTCAAAGCATTTTTCTGTTATAAGTTGATAATTTTTGTGGTATGTCTATAGAGGTATGGTGTTTTGAGAGACAATTAGATAATGAAGATAGTTACGTTTCACGTAACCTTCATTTTACGTTTGATTAGGCCTAGTGCTGCTGTAGCCTTTAATTATTTTTTTTTATCAAAACACCGGTTTGGCAGTCACAATTGCAACCTAAATCAATATGTTCCTTTTAGTCTACCAGGCTATCAATAGTATCGATTTTAGTTGTCGTTTTTCCTGAAACCAGCTATTTACAATTGCCACTATTCTGCACGAACATTGTGAATTGGACTCATGTGAACCCCAGAGAGCATCGCTTACATTCCATGAGCATGTCAAAAATAGCTCATTTAATGAGGGCACCCAGACATCTAGCGTATCACTACAAACATACCAGGAATGCTATATGTATAGCGTATATCTGTAGACATGGGTGTCGGGATAGAAGCCGCTAGACAATGCATCGTGTTTTTACACAAACCAGTGCCGATCATAAGGCTAATACAGGACTTTTTTTTAGATTGTGAAGAGATTTGAAAATTGCTCCTTTAGGTGTAGAACTTTAACGAATATTGACATGTATGCTTTCTTAATTGATTTTATGTGATCTTAATATAGTCCAAAGAAAATGAGCTTCGAACTTTAAATCTTAAAAATCATGTTTCTATATTATTTATAACACAGCTGACTTAAACGATATAATGAAGAAAGAAGCGCATACCTCCTTAGTCATAGGTATCCAAGAAACCTTAACCCTTACACTGCCAGAGGCCTCATATGGGGCCCTATAGTAAAATCCCATAGGAACAACATTTAAAGAATGCAAATTATGCTTTCAGAATCTGAAAGAATTTTTCAGATATTCCAATCAGAACCAGAGATACAGGTATTTGAACATCGGACTATCAAGTCACCCAAAAATGTTAGAATTGCGATTCAAGAAACCATAAACAATGTATTTACATTTGAATTTGCCATAATAATTAAAAAATCATGAAAAAGGGTGAATTTATGTAAATGACATGATTTTTAATTTGCTCTAACTTTTCTTTCATTTATGATAATCACAAACTGTCTTTTGCACAAAAAAGATAATGTTTTGATAATTATTTTTATAAAGAGTGTCATAGTTATTTCATGAATTATCGGTTACCATGGTAACCTGCAAATTACATAGTACGAACGATTACTCCACACAAGAAATTTGCCTTATTGGCACAGTGCCAACATTTGGAACGTTTTTATCAAAATCATTGAAAAAAGCTTTTATCTGAAGAATCTAAACTAAATTTGAGTTTTAGGGAATTTATGCACTATTTTTTGTATTTTGGGCAATATTTCAGTAAATATCAGTTACATTGTGATATATCTGGCAGTGAAAGGGTTAAGAAACCTTGACTTAGCCCATCATCTTTAATGAATTGGTTAGTTGACAACGTTAGGATAACCAGAACCCGATCTTTGACCTAGATTATATATCCCATTATATTTACCTATTTTTATCTTCATTTAATTTCACAAAACATCTCATCAATCATATTAATTACACAAAACCACTTGAGGAATCAGTTAATTAGCAATGAGCTAATTCTCTAGAAGAAAAACCTTGATATGTGGACACGATATGAACTTGTAATGTAAAGTACTAGCACTGCTTCAAAACCGATATTACAGCCAAAGCGTATAAATCTCTGCATGACAAAGACAATAAAACAACTTAATTCCTGAAAACTAAATCAGTGGGCATGGAGTGCAAACCAGTTTCAAACTAAACTAATTGGAAATGGATGACATTCAGCTGCATTAAATCGGCCTTCCTCGGTGTAAAAGGGGAGGTGGGACATGGCTCCAGTGGCGTATCGGGGAACAGGAGGAGGCCCTGGAGGACTTCAGGGGAGCAGGAGGAGCAGGGGAGAGTGGGGCGGGGAGTCGGGTTAAAACCTGAACGTGGTCTGAAAGCTGATGAGGTCCTGCCTCAGGCTGAGGTCGGTGAGCTAACCTAACCGTACAGCAAGGCTGTGTATGGGCAAAAGGCTGTGTTACACTAGTACTGCACGATTTCAATTCACCGTACCACATATAACTCATTTATAGACACCTGCAGGCTAATTTTGACCAATTTTGTTGACTAAACTCCTGGAAAAATTGAGTTGTGATTTTCCACCTGTATTAAATATATTTTCAAACAACTTGGAAAAAACGTAATGTATATGGATTCAAAATCTTAAGATAAAAAAGATCTCTAGGTTTTCCTCATGTCAAGCTAGGAATAATGACGTGATTAATGAAAATGTCTATGCTAAAGCCATGTGCGATGTCGACGTATTACCTAGCATGCACCCTGATCAAGGCTAACCTGCAGGTAAAGTCAAGAAATTGGCTATTCACGGTAGGGTGAATTGTCATTTTATACATCGTCAGTGGGAAAAACGTTGTATGTGATCATGTTACATATCACATGAAAGGGCTTTTAATTCTCTTTCAAATGATATGTAGTATCCATCGTCTGTTCTGATATTTTTTGAAAAAGTGTATATTTGCAAATGACCGGTATTCAGAATCGCCTAGCGGAATATAGGTCCAAGGTTGCTTTTGTATTACACTTGTGAAGACGATTACTGAATACTGAAGCTTTATTCCACTGTTTGATTTCTCCCTATTTTGGAAATCACGACAAAGAAAAAGGGATGCCTATGAATGTATTATTATCAGGTAGGGTATCGAAATTTCCTTCAAATAGTATGTAGCATGCATGGGCTTTCTGTAATATTTCCAATGACAATTCTGAATAACCTAATTTATGGGTGGTCTTAAACACCTAGTGGAAAACAGACCTCACTGAAAGTGTACACCTGAGAGATGAGAAGGCCTTTCTTTAAAGAAAACACAGTGACCTTTATAAAACAGGGAGTATCATACAATGTATTCTAATTTTGTTATGCGTCAGGAGAACATGTGTAACTCTATCCTTATTAATTCTTACATCTCAAGAATTAACCCAGAACCAATGCCTGCGATTTAGAAATTATTGTTTTTGTATTAATCAAAGGCGTATGGCTGTGGGATTTGGCTCTGTTCCCAGGTGACAAAAACTACTTTTAAGGGGCAACTTCCAAAAGTAAACCTCAATTCCCACATGAAACAATAGCTAGTACTGTTATTATGTATGTGTTTAACATTATTATGGATGACCAACCACATTCTTATAGATGACCTACACATTGAATGACCTACACATTGTCAGATATAGAAAGTCGCACATTATTACAGATGACCTACCAGTTGTTATAGATGACCTACACATCGTAATGAATGACTTACACATCGCAATGAGTGACCTACACATTGTTTTGGCTGTCCTGCACATTGTAATGGATGACCAACAGATTATTATGGACCGCTTGCACATTGTTATGTGTGACTTGCACATTATCACAGATTACTTACACGTTGTTATGGATGACCTATGCATTTGTAAATGAATGACCTAAACATCATAATGGAAAAAGATGAATCAAACGTTGCAACAATTGACCCAGACATTCTTATGGTATGCCTACACACTGTTATGAGTATACCTAACAATGTAATGGACGATCCATTGTTACTTATGGCCTATAACCATTGTTATGGACCGAATGGACTGCACATTGTTATGACTGACCTACACATTGCAATAACCTACACATTGTTATATAAAACAGACACTTTACACATTGTTATGGCTTACCTACACATTTTTTCGACGGTCTACACCTTGTTATGACTGACCTACACATTGCAATAACCTACACATTGTTATATAAAACAGACACCCTAAACATTGTTATGGCTTACCCACAATTTTATCGACTGTCTACACCTTATTATGACTGACCTACACATTGCAATAACCTACACATTGTTATATAAAACAGACACCCTACACATTGTTATGGCTTACCCACAATTTTTCGACTGTCTACACCTTGTTATGACTGACCTAAACATTGCAATAACTTACACAGTCATTGCTATATACATTATATAAAACAGACACCCCATACACTCAGCAAAAACCTTACCTTTAGTGAAGCGGGTGGTGGGCGACGATAGGGTGTCGGGGGGCGCCTGTCACATGAGGGGGTTGGTGGTACTGGAGGCGCTCCGTCCTCCGGGCGGCAGCGGGTCGTAGGGGCGCCGGAGAAGGCATGTGGTGGTCAGGGGGTGACCTGGCGCCGGCCGTGCTCTTACAGTAGTAGCAGTGGTCGTAGTAGTAGTAGTATATTCCAATGGGGCCCATGGTATGGTATGGTCCTTTGTGTGGTGGCAATAGCAATTGCTGTCGCCTGAAGGTGATCCCCTCCTGCTCCTCCTGTCCTCCGCCGCCGCCGTGGAGCAGTGCGCTGCTGGCGCGGATCCGGGACCTGCCTGCTGCAGTAGTCGCACCTACTGGAGGGGCTGCTGGAGGAACGGACCGCGACCTAGCCGAGTGGTGAGGCGGTGATGGTGGTGCCGGTGGTTCTGGCCGCACTGCTGCTGGTGGTGATGCAGGCGGTGGTGGTGGTTGAGTGGTGGTGGTGATGGTGGTTCCACCAGCATGCAACGGGTCGCCTGGTCGGGACACATGTATAGAGATAGACGAGATTGAAGGCGGGTTGGTTATGTTAGTATTATTATCAGGGGTTGGGGGGTTCTGCGGCCGCGGGTGTGTGTGTATGCGGGTGTGTGCGTGTTGTGTTTCAGAAGAGAGTGTGTGTTGTGTTTATGTGTATGTGTGTATTACATGTTGCTGTGTGTGTGTGGCAGGAGATGGAGTCAGCCCATAGGAGGCCTTCCCCTGGAGATTCCCACACCGGAGGGCGTCACACACCGGAGGAAGCCAGCAGCGATGGCTGCGGTCAATGTAATGTAACTCCTCCCTCTCCTCCTCCTCCTGTTCCTCCTCCTCCTGCTCCTCCCTCCTCCAGTAGCTCAAACCGTGGCCACCGCCTGCTGCTGCTGCTCCAGCTCCTCACATAAAGCTCAGCACTGCTGTTGCTCCTCCTGCAGCTACTCCTTCCCCCTCCCTGTCCCCCACCTCCTCCTCCAGTGAGCAGAGCCTAACCAGCGTCCTACAGAACCCACCGCCCCCTCCTCCTCCAGTAAGTCCCAGCCGCCGCTCAACGTCCAGCACAGAGACACCGACACAGCGACGACTAGGTCTCAGTCTACTGGAGGCGTCCTCCTCCTCCTCCTCCTGGTCCTCCGCCGCCTCCTCCGGGCTCCTCCTGGGCGCCACCCTGCTAGAGGGATGAGTCGGCTGGGATGGGGGACCAAGGCTAGAAGCTGCTGGTCGCTGCGCTGCTGGATGCATGCACCCACAAGCAGTGTGGGGCAGGGAAAGGGAGACTGCTACCAGAGGCCCGCTGCCGCCTCCTACCCCCTCATTATCATAGAATCCATACCTTCGCCTGGAGGACCCGGGAAGCAGCAGAGGTGGTAGGCACCAGGAGGAGAAACGGTGTGTGCTGGGGAGTGCGGGGGGGGGGACGGGAAAAGCCCTGTTTCCATCAGCCGATTTTACTACCGATTTCAGAAATCGGCAGTTGGAATATTGGTTAATCATGAACATGTTATATACCGTTAGAAAATGTTTTTGATTCTCTTTCAAATGGTATGTAAGATGTATAATCCTTTGCCATATTACTAGTTAAAAGGAACAAATTACAAACAAATCGGTAGTAAAATCGGCTGGTGAAAACAGGGCTTAAGGATAAGGAAAAAGGTGGGTTTGGGTTGGGGGATGCAGGGAAGACGGGATGCTGATTTGGTACGTGGAAGGCATTGGGTTGGGTGGGGGTCACTGGGTCGTTTAATCATGGGCAAAAATGGGTAGGTGAATGGAAAGATGGGATGGGTGGATTGATGGTCGGGTGAATGGGTGAGTGTTCACTCACTCCTCCAGGGTTTACCAGTGGTGCTGTAGGTGGTGCGGGACGGTGGTGCTGGTGTCAGAGGGTGGTGGTGGTGGTATGCTGGTATGGCGAACATTGGTAGACCAGTGTCGGCATTATACTACTACGGGCCTTTGCCCCAGGCGACATAATAGACTGCCTATGCCTCATCATAATTTTCCTCTTTGGGCTATATATGTACTATACTACTAGGGATTCTTAACACAGGCAGCTTGGCATACCATAGCAGTCTTACCTAATAGAGACTAGCCATGTTATCCTTGTGATATAACACTGCCTTGTTATCCTTTTGATACATATACACTAACACCGCCGCATTATCCCTTTGATACATTTACACAAGCCCTGTTACCTGATGCAATTTCTTAATCTAACTGATACTATTTCCACCTCTTCACATATTTATTCTCCTATCCTAAGTATACATTAAATGCTATCATAGTCATCTGAACCATTTCACAATATAGTGTACAATTCTCTGAAATGATAGTTTACTCTTTGCCCCAAGTCTCTCAAATTAGACTCTCTCAAATTAGCTCGGACCCAACGTCGTACCAGCTACCATTAGTTCCTTTCCTTCTACATCCCTTTCATATTTCCCCACTCCAAATCCCTCTTTAATACCACCAATGAAAAGCCTACACATACACCCATCCCTACCAATAGAACCCCACTCCCCACTACCTAGGTACCCCTAACCCTACCCCACTGCACAGAAGATCTATGATTTCCCAGCAGCACTCAGTCATGTTGGCCTGTAACTAACCTCCAATACCGGCCCTTAGTTAACCAGCGCTGACCTAAGCTAGGCCTATACCGACCGGGGCACCAGCGAAACATCAATCGTGATAGCCAAAACGAGGCACACTGCGGGGACCCGTATGTGGGCCTTGAAAAGGTTTGTTTTGGTGCCCCCTGGTGGTGGAAACATGGTAGGATATGTATGCCTCCTAAGTTTAAGTATAACTCCTGTAGTTCATTTTTCCACACGTGTTTGGAATTGGGGTATTTGATAATCATAAGAGTAGTTTGGTAAAATTAAAGCATTCCATTTCGTTTCTTCTACCAATCTCACACCCTTAATAAATAATTTGTACTTTGTACTTATACACAGCTTCAGCTTATATGTATGGATGATATATTTGGTGCGTCAATGAACGGACGGCCATTGCTTTTTAGTGATATTCTTTGTTAATACAATTCAGAATCCAAGGATTTCGGTTATTAGAAAAGAATGATACATTTTCTGTATATCTGTCTATGCATTATAGATTTGATGGAAGGTAACACACTGTAATAAACCATACAGTCTTGAGGAGACATACCTGAAAAACTGGCAGAGAAAATAACACTCTAGCCTTTTATAACCACTGGCACAGTACGACACAATAAAAGAGAGTTTTGTCAACGTCTTTTTGAATAAGCATCATCTTGACGCGGTAAGAAGAATATGAGATGTAAAAGATGATTAGAAACATGTCCTGACTGTGGATAAACTGATTCATCATTTGTTCGATATTGGTGTTTCCATGTTCAATAAACTCTATTTATTAGTTAAACACAGTGAAATCACGAGGAATAAGATGATCGTTTCTGAGTTAACATCTAAGAACGAAATCCTATTTGTGTATTACAAAAGAATATTTAGCGACAGAATCGTTGGTATTTCATTAAAAAATGTAATGTGAGGCAAACGAGGATTGTTTTCGTAATTTCATTAATCTTTTCATGGTATTTTCAGACACAACCTCCACACGGACCCTGTGGCCTGTTACACAATGGGTTTCGTAACAACGAAAATATTGTAAACAGCGAAAGAGTTCGTTGTTGCTTAATAAATTATTTGCAGGTATTTTCGTAACAACAAAAGTTTTTTTTAACAATTTTGTTTCTATAGTTAGAATGCCCTCAATGAGTTGTTACTTTTAATGCGTTTTATCCAATGTCTTGCCTTTTTATATCAATTTACAGAATTCAATTCCTTCCATTACAAGCCAAGATTTTTACTATTTAAGTAAGAGTGGAATATTTTCGTAACAAGGAAACATTTCGTTGTTAAGCAAAAGTTCGTTGTGCTTTTGTTGTTTTATCTTAGTAACGAAATTCTATTGTGCAACGGGCCACTGGTCTAAAAATCAAAATCATCGTTGGGTAACAGTAATCGTTGAGGTTCTAAAGGACACACACACAATGTAATGACTGTTAATTTCAATTGTAAAAATTAATGGGCTATTCCAACTGACCCAAAAAAGAAATCAGCGACATTATGATGGCAATGAAGTCAAGATTTGATTTGTCGGCTGTACACAAAAATGACATTACTCCAACATGTCTGCAGGTTAGGGAAACTAATCTTTTTTCATTCATGAATCACCCCTGTTTCCTTTAAATAAAGTAGATTACTTCCTACTACCCCTCTGACCGACAGCCCTCAGTTCACTAACACGTCGATTTTAAATTTTAGATACCGATTATTGATATTATCAAAATAATGTTGTTCTTTTAATAAAACTTAATGAAACAACAAATATGGTATTCCATTTCAAAATTTTACTATTAAGCAATACGAAATATATTTATTTCAACGGGTTTATCAAGGACATTTTTCGGTTCCTGAATTCACATCACCAGTGATCAGTGATCCTGCAGGTACCGGCAAACATGAAAGTTACCAGCATAGATATACACTACAAACATTCAACCTCGTGCCACAAACAGAACCAACTAAATGACTCTCTCCTTGATGCAGCAACAATATTTGTTCAATATGCACCTACAAAAAAAGTCACAGCAAAAGCCTAGAAAACCACCAGTGTCAAGCAGTCTTAAGTCTCAGGTCTATTAGGTCTTAAGTATATGGGCAGCCTCCGTACTGCAGGCTGGTTTATGAGTACCAGTAGTCCTATAGCAGGGACCCTGGAGGTCACCTAGGGGATATAGCAGGCACCCTGGAGTTAACCTCTGCAAGTACTGCTTTGAAGGGCTCCTCCGGGGCTGTCCACTGGCCGTGATGTGAATGGTCAAGGAGGGGTCAGTCCTTGAATGACGCCTGTAAATTGGGGAGTGCTGGACGTTAGGTGTGCACAGTGTCTAGACTTTGACGTGATTGGGATGGGTATGGTGTATTTGGTTTCAATTCATGGGTCGAGTTTTGCTTCGATGTTGTATATTAGAGGGTTACTTTTGTGCATGTTGGTTGTTAGGTGTGCACAGTGTCTAGATTTTGACGTGAACAGGGTGGGTATGATGTATTTGGTCTCGATTTGTGGGTCGAGTTTTGCTTTGATGTTGTATAGGCCTATTAGAGGGTTACTTAAATGTAAGTTGGTTGTTATATATATATATATGTGTGTGTGTGGTGTATCTGGTCTCAATTCTTGGTTGAGTTTGGCTCCGATGTCGTATATAAGAGGGTTACTTTTGTGTGTCGTAGTTAGGTATTTAAAGTGTCTACAACTTTACGTTATTGATGCGGGTATGGTCTATTTGGCCTCAATTCATATTGTGTTGGTTTGAGTTCGTCTTCGATGTCATAATTATATCGGAGGGTTACTTCATGTATGTGGTATGTATAGACTGTTTAGATATTTACGTGATTGATATAGGTACAGGTGTGGTGCATTATCCACAATAATTTTTTAGTCAACATAGTTTTAGAAGTAAACTTATTATGGTTCAAAGATGTACGCCATGGGAATTTCTAGCTTTAGTGACCACATTCCCATTCGAAAAGACATCACTAGCAGCATTTCCAATCGTTTTGATTATTGATTTTAATCTTAAATTAGATGTCTAAAATTAGCAGCATTTATAATTATTTCATTTTCAATAGCTGTTTTTATGAAAATATCTCTGCTTTTGAAATAATGAGCTGCCAGTGATCTCATTAACAACTGGGCACTAGGTCCACTAACTAAAGCGAATAAAACCAATGAGGGAAATTGGCTTTGTAATTAGACGTCATCCTGCCTTTTTATTGTATCCCGAATCGCCCCTCAAGTCTCGAAGATTAATTCGTTTTCATGAACCTTTTTAGTCAGTATGGGGATTATAATGAAGGTCGATTAGGTTCCCCAACCAGCCATGAATAGTTTTGAAATAAGTACTTGTAGTTTTCTAATGAGTTACTTTTGGATTAAGTTATTGGATTTTTATAGGAAAACGAGATGTGAGTTCTATTGTGAACACTCATAGTCATAACCTATAGCTATGAGCAACAACACTTGACGAATGTGAAAGATGTAGACTATGCTTTGGATCAAAC
The DNA here is from genome assembly GCA_936440205.1 of Lepidonotus clava. Lineage (NCBI taxonomy): Eukaryota > Metazoa > Annelida > Polychaeta > Phyllodocida > Polynoidae > Lepidonotus > Lepidonotus clava. The sequence continues at coordinate 18,728,164 of OW387138.1, forward strand.
CAGATATCTTAGAATCAGTTATGCGGCACTTCTATAACACTGAGTCTAATAGCCTATTTATCGATAGTTCAGGTTTTTTTTTGCTTTATCTAACTTTCTATTAAATATTACTAATAATATTTCAAAAACTAAGGGTAGATCTTACTCTCAGCAGAGAGTACTTAACTTTGTGTTTCCCCCCTTGGATATCATTATAATAATGCCTTATAATGCCATAATGATACCAGACGCCTTGAAAAGAGGCTATAAATGCCAATCAGCTGCACAGACAAGGGAACAGTCACCTTTTATTTCGAATCACCAGGATGATAATTTACAATATGGTTTGTGTTTTTTCTTTCAGTTGTTCTCTCAACGTTTTTCGCAATCAAGGTTCTGATTGTAGGTTTTCGGTAGGTGGTATTATAGCTTTTAATGGACCTGAATGACCTGAATTACTATAGGTAAAAGGTAATTAAACGCCAATCTAAGTGGGAGTATTTTGACCTTACAAATAATGCTTTTAATTTTTCTTCCAAGAGTTTCCGTGCAGCCATTAAGAACAGTGGGTATGGGGTTTGGCAGTCTTAATTCTTGCAATTGCATAGCAAATGATACCTCCTCCAGTGATGCCCTACTACCACCACTACCCCCATCCAGCAGCAAGCATGTAGGAGCAGGAGTAGGCCCCAGCAGTGGTAAAAGGCGGGGGGCAATCATGACCGTGGAGACGTGAGCAGCTCCAGGCGGTCCTCCAGTGGCTCCCAAGCCCCTCTCCTCCAGGCCAGACCTGCTCGCTTATCAAGGTCATCTGCAGGAGATCCCATCTCCCGCACACTTCGCCCTGGGACCCCCATCTCCAGCGCAGTATCGTGATTTGGCACTGCGGACGGCTATAAAAGGCGACCAGCCTGGGCCGGGTGGCTTTCTTTTACCGTTTTGTTCAGGGCCTGTGGAACCACGGCCAAATCCGATAGCGGCTTATTCTGGATTCAACAAATCGATTCTGATATCGACATTTTCTCATAAGGAATACTGTAGGAAAATGGGCAGGCATGCTGCATATGATTTAAAAGAGCATTTGAAATAGGTTCTGATGATATATATACAGACACATGTACAACATGTCTGAGACTCCGATTTCTGAATAAAATCGCGAGTAAAAATTGTGAGATGTAATATTTACAGTAGATCTCCTTAACATATTATAGGAGCTACACTGTGGAACACTCTGCCTGATCACAAAACAAAATTGGACCCAAAGTATGATTATAAAACAGTTATTAGAAAATTATATTAGAAAATTATAACTGTATGATTGTAACTATATCATGAATACTGAAGCTTATACTAGCTAAGTATCTGACATGATATTAAACTGAACACTGACAATTTCCGTTATTATTTCACTTACATTATATTGTATTATGTCAAGTTATTGTTCCATATCAATGATAAATTCAAAGTATATATGAAAGATCAATTACTGTAATTGAGTATAGATTTAAGATTTTTAAAAAATCGTCTTGTGCAATATAGCTATTTGCATGATGTAGGCCGAGGGGGGAGGGATAACAGCATAATCGGGGACCAAGGGGGTCCAATGGGAACCAAGGCGGGCCTACGGGTACCAAGGGTCAGGCGGTATGGGGCGGAATTCTATCCCCCATTCAACATCGCGTTCGAAGATTGTGGATAAGATTAAAACAGGCAATGAGTGACTCTTAGGAGAAAGCGGAACGTTCCCATTGGGGGTAGGCCAATGACGAACGCGATCATTACAATGTTCGCCAATTTATCAAAACGGGGGACTGTGGGCTGGTTACAGTCATACAAAGAAATATTTACACATTCACTTTCTCTCAGTGATAAAAGGGGATATTTTAATATAACTCCTCCGAAATTGAGGTTTCTAAAATGGGAATATATTCACATAGTTCCCAATCTTATCCTTTACTGCGTCCGAGGTGAATATTCTATATAATGATTACGTTCACCTTTCTAAATTCTACTCCAAATTTGTAAAACTATTAAATTTCATACAAACCTAACACATTAGTCTACTCACCTTAAACCCTGGTGATGAGTCTAAATTCATACTGAAAAACTCCAATACAACCCTTTTGTCTATATCCTTGAAACAAACCCACGGTTCACAATTTTGTATACACGTGTTAAAGTGATAGGAATCACGACTGCTGTTCCAAAGGTATACATTATTATTATTATATGGCTCTTAAGGTGATGGGAATCTTCGATGAATAACGTATGTTCCTCTGGCAGGCAAAGCACAATATAGACTGTAAGACAGAACTTATGAAGCATAACACGTCAATGGATGCCAATTTGCATTTTGATTTGATTGGTTATTTGCGTGACATTATATAAAGGCCATATTTGAAAGCAAACAAGCAGTCTTGCCATACAACATTGTATAAACGGATGATGGCAGATTTCAAGATTACATACAGATAATAAAATTCAAGGAGAACAGAATGACTAAATAATTGCTGTTTGGCATTTTGTTGATTTGTACTAGGCCAACTAGAAATTAAATATCCGTTTAAGAAGACATTAGCATGCCAATAATTATTCCGATTTTCTTGTGATCGTTGTTGATATGATTCTTCAAGAGCATCTTGAGTACCTTTGTCTCATTTAATTATTACCCTTTCATTAACAGAATGTACATTCCTGATCGTCCATAACTCATATGTTCTTGAAGCCATTAGATAATAGCTCGTATCATCTTTAACTTTAATCTGTAAAATTAGATTTGCTCAGGTAATAAGACCGACCTGTTGGTTGTTACCTGGGGTTTTATTTCATCTCATCAACTATGTATCCCAGAGTACTGCCTGCCTTAAGAAACAGTACACGAAGTATCGGGTTATGTCTGGGCCTTGAAGGTGTTAGTATTTACCCAGCCTGTAGAGACTAAAGTAGAGTGCACATATGCAGACCATAGACAGTGGTCAAAATCGACATACACTATACAGACTGGTCAAAATCAGGGTACACATGGACATGCAGACTTCTCACACCATACAGACTGATCAAAATCGACTGCTTTTGCAAATTTATGTATGTCGATTATCCAGATACAGAGAGGGACAGAGCTTACTCTTTTTGGGAGAGTTGATCAGTAAAATACAACGATGGTTTGATTCTATTGAAAAGGAGAGTATTATGTTTGAGGAGAAATGGCTGAATTCAGTTGACTTTGACCCAAATAAAAATAAGATTTTGGAATCTGATATAGCTAAAATAATGTTAACTGTGTCTGAATATGGTTGTACTAAAGTATTAGCCATGACCTCTGGTTTAAACCTCAGAAGAATACCACGGCGATGGTAATAGATCTAATCATTTGTAAACGAGGGCTATTTTTTCGGGTCCACATTGATTGAATTGAGCAAGGAAAAGCATGTTTTCAATAATGTTGTGCCAGGTGTCATGGTGCACTGAAGTTTGGATTTTACCATAGGCCTGAGTTGGGCTCGTGGTATTAATCTAAATTGCTGTATGAGTTTGAAAATTGTCGACCATGAATTGCTTTTGTTTAATTTTGAGTATTCAAGACACACAGTAGGCCTGCATCGAGACTGCTTACTGAATCCCTGGGGCTATAGTACATTCTTATCCTATTTATTATACCTAGATCTATAATGAACCTTTTACCGATTGTCACCTGAATTCTATACAATCATCTTGAAAATCAAACTTCATTATTTCACATTTATATCTTTGAGATACATTAGTAGCTACTCTATGTAAATTCTAAGCAAAGGACCCGTGGATAGACATAGAAAAACTAACTCTATTTAACTATCATTGAATCGTCCATAAGTAAACAAATAAAAGCAGTTTTAAAATTGAGACTACACTCGGGCCCCTGTAGACCAAATGAAGGATTAAAGTCTGGGAGCTTTGCTCCATTGGATTAAGGATGATTAATCTCCTCCATTAACTGAGTATTACCGGAGTGGTCCTCCAGGGCCGGAATCAACAAGCAACTATGGGCCTCGGATCCTATTCTTAGGTAAGATTAGCCACACAAAGATCAATAGAGTGTAGGATGAAAGGAAACGGGACAACAGAAATGTCCATTCACCTAATTATAGGTTAAAGTAATAGTATGTATGATATGGTAATCATTGATAGTAATTAATTCGACAAGTAATCTGTGTCACTGAAGTTGATATATAGGCCTATGAATTAACGGAATAACTATTGCAAATATATATGTATTTGTATAGAACATTATTTCCCCAAATTAATTATTCCCGTTATGTTACCCGTTTGTTCCATAAATTTTGTTAGTTGAATTGAGGGAATTGAACGATATAGCATGTAGGCATCGTAATTTTATAACAAGAAAAGTGTTGATTTCTTTAGGTTTGCTTTGTCTACAATGCTTGTCAACATATTCTCAACATTAACTTCCCTCGAACAGCGAATGTGTAACGTTACAACTAATGTGTCGCCATCTTGTGATCAAAAGACACAACTGAGGGTGACAGAGTGCATCAATATTTGAGGCTGCAGGCCTCGAACTAGGAATCCAGACTAGTTAGTTGTAAGGCATGAAAACATATTAAATATCATATATTGCATTCTGGAGAATCATTAGGCTACATTAAATCCTACATGCATGAATTTAACATATGATAGATATTTCTTTAATATTATATTGAAACACATAGGCTGGTTTGGAAATATCCTTTAGTATATTTGGGGATTTATTATCAATGATGAAACCTTTTTAAAACACGATAAGTCGTTCCACGATGTATCAATTTGTCACTACGAACTATGATGCTGGTACAACTTTGTTAACGAGGCAATCAATAGTGCTCAAACTAACACATAAGAAATAACAACATCCAAAAGATGTTCTAGACTGGAATAATTAAATGTACACATTTGCTCATCACACTTTTGATTGATCATGTAATGTGATAGGTGTTTGCACCGGTTACCATGGTGACCCGATACTTCCCGCCCTGAACCGCACCGGAACTTCATGACAGCTATTTGCAGAACAAATGCCTTCAGATCGGGGCATTAAAAATATTTGCTCTGTCCAAACAGAATGCCTTAAAGCAACCGGAATCACTTGTTTGCATGGTGTTATGCCATTTACTATTGAGGTTACGCTAAGCTGTGCCCCTTTGTCCCTTGCGTACGGAAAGATGTACTTTTCCAGTGCCAAATTGAAGCCCATTCAGGGGTAACACGTGACAATGGTTGGTGTGTGAGAAAACTACCATCGTGTTCAGTTTTTAAGTTGTGTGTTTCATTCATAAATCATTTTATACTCAATCAACTCCTTTGCGGCACTGATATTTGAAATGGTCTTCAAACAGTTCGGTGGGAAATTCTGAAAGACATGTTACTTGCCAATCTATATACACTACATAGTTTATTTTCACATTTACCTATATTTCATCGTCTATATAAAGATGTTACATCAATTCAATATAAATGAATAGATATATTACATAATGGCACAAACAAATTGACGCTCACACACACACACACACACACACACACACACACACTTAGCAAATGAAATGGCTTTAAAACTACCCCTCCCAACCCCCCAAGCTACCCTTAAAGGGCTTAAGTAACTGTAGTTCTCAATCATCCCTATTGCAGGCGCAACAGTCGCAAAGTGACCCAGTTAAAGGTAGCCCAACTACAAAGAAACTATGTCAAACCGGTGACGTTGTTCCCCATGTGTCTATACACGGTGTACGTCTGACACCAACCAGTTTGTGTGGGTGTTTTTGGGCAGCCTATGCGCTATGGTAGGTCCACTCTGACTGTGTAGGTGGGTTGGCGGCCTGTATACATATACATACACACACAGAGTCCGACCACCCCCAGCCTCCTCCACAGCCAATAACAGCCACCCACTGCTCCTTCTCTGTGGGTGAGAGATAAAAAAGTAGTAAAGCAAAAGTTGTAAAATTCTGTCACGCTCTCAGCCAGTTGGCCAGTGGGCACGATGGCAGTCGGGGATATGGACGACTGTCCCCACCACGGGAAGCAGAAAGTGGTGCTCTTCTGTCAGAGTTGTGACGAGTTGATTTGTACCAAATGTATCTCCAAAAGTCCTACAGGGTCAGCCCGCCACCAGGATCATATCTATTTGGATCTCATGGATGCCTATGATGTGCAGAGGGTGAGTGCTGTTTGTGATGTTTATGGTTGGGTCTTGGTATAATCTAGTATGTATCTGTAAAATAGTACTGTACACACTAACACAGGGATAATCCAATGATGTATGGACACCGCCCTCCCTTTCCCTAATAGGTTATACATAATGATAATACCTTGGCATATTAGGACAATAATCCGTTAGAAAATTGAATATGAACATATTTGAATTTACATGATAATATTTATAAATGTAGGGCACCCCCCCATATATTTTAATCAGCAGCATACTATGCCGTTGGTTTCCTAACTTAGGGTTAAACCCGTGTCAAAATTATCATTACATTTATACAGTTTAATTAAGTATGACATTTCTTCAAAATGTTAAATACGGATGGATAAGAATTTTAACTCTCATATTGTCAAATTTAGGGCAAATCATCTCAGACTCAAGGGAGGATTGTGTCTATGGACACTGCATGGTGGACGATTTAACCCCTCTGCGATATCATCACAAATATGTCAATAATGTTACATGTAAATCATGAGCGAAAGAGTTAGTAGATTCACAATGCAGCCAATGTTATTCAGCTTTAGCAGCTGGTATTACAGTTACAAGTCACCTCCGCAGGTAGACCTGGAAAACAGCCAGGTATTAAGGCTGAGAGGCCCACTCAGGTAATAAAGGATTATTAGGTGTGTTCAGTAGACCGACAAAAGGTAAGCTAACAACCACACCACCTAGTGTGCAAGTCGAATACTAAAGTCCCATACCCACGAGGTGACTTTGGGCAAAGTCGACCAACTGATTGGTGTTAAAATTGGCTGTATCTATGAGAATAATCTGCCGATTTTAGCATCGATTCTTGTCCACATGTATTTTAATATTGTACACTGATTGGTAATATGAATCGCAACAAAATTGGCTGATTCTTTTGGTAGTAGTTGGCTTATTTGTGTGTACATTCTGCCCAGTGGGGATGGGGCTTAAGCTACATCCAATAAAGGTGTCCTTGACTTGTTATGCTTTAACGGACAAGGATAACGACAGAAATAGATTACAAAACATTTCTAAACGACAACAACATCTACATTGTAAAGTGAGTCAATAATATACAAGAATATATTAAAGTTTACCTTAGAAAGTCCCTTTTGTTAAACTCTGGGAAAGTTCATACGTAAAAACTAGAGTGGAAGGGTACTAGCTCTAGGTCGTGGTAAAGTATATAAGGATAGACTCAGTATATCATGGGAAAGGATCATTTTTACCTAGACTAGAGTCTATGTCTATATCTAGACTTACCTATAGGACTCTGAGGTTGTTTGTTTGAGGGTACCTGACGGGAATATCAATCAACATATACACCTGAGCAGATTACAGAATGGCCTCGAGCTATATGTACTAAAGCTGAACACGACAGTGCTATATCAGATTGGATAAAGCCTGTTTTCCACTGTGCAATGTTGTCCTTAGAATTTGCTGACCAAATGAAAATGTATAAAATATACATGAAAGCTTATGCAATCGCAAAAGCTATCACTGATAAAATTAAACATAAACGGTAAATTATAAGAGCCATATTGCCAGAATTGTCCATTGCGAACTGCAAAAGTGCAAATCAAGAGAACATTTGGAAGTTAGGCCTCTCCAAATTCAGTGTTTTGGTGTGCCATACAAACCTTTAAACCACCAACACACCCCCAGAGGACCGTCAGGGTGTCTGTGGACACCCTGGAATTCATACCCCAATATCAAGGCGAAGCATATTCGACTCATGAGTTAATGTGCCTGGTCATTTCAAATTTCAGTGAGACCAATAAGTGAAATACATGAAATATAACAGTGCGATAGCATTGCGATTACAATATGATATATGGAATACTGGTTGTAGAACCATATCCTGATATTGTGCATAATTATGATTCAAGCCAATTAACGCTTAACATACTTTGCTGCACCACTGGCTGCACACGCATGCAACAGGCTTCTGCCTATTTTAAGCAGGGGTAATTATGTGGATAACATCGGGATAAATTCAGACTACTGTAAATGCTCGCAATTATGCCCATACTGCAGAGGCGGATCAGGGATATTAGGAAGGAGGAAAGAGGTGAGTTCATCTAAGTACTAAGATGTTAATGCCTCACATCCATGTGAACATGAATGTCATTTCCTCCACCCCCTCTCTTAGCTTTAAAAAGATCATAGATAGACTGTAGTAGGTGTTTAGGTGTAGATACGGCCCCTGGTGCATTCGACTCTTGACTTTGGTTCTATTCCAATGACCTCAAAATGAGGGATGATTAACCATCTGAACTTTAGACAAATGTTAGATAAAGATGTTTATTGTTTACACAACTTAACACTGCCAAGGCTTAAGCCCACTGCCTAGGCTTCATATGCCACTCTATGATTTCGTAATTAGAGTTGTTGTATAACAGCTACTATGAAAGTCATGGAATGACTAGCTCAATGTTTATCAGTGCGTCTCACGTTTACCTGGTTCCACGGGTCATTAGGGCTAATTTAACACTTTACATAATCAAATTAGACATGTTTACCATTGCAAATACCTGTAACCAAACCACATGTAGGCTCGTTAGCCATCACATATTCCATTCAAGCCCCATACCCACTAGGTGATTTTACCAGCGATGGGTGACGGGCAACTGGGAGAATTGGACGATTCACATGATCACCTGTTGGTACAGTACATTGAAATGTGCGTGTTTGACCTGAATCAATGTTAAAATCAGTCGATTATTGGGGTATAATCAGCTGATTTTAGCACGAATCAGTCAGGGGTCGAAATAGCACGGGCCCGGAGGCCCGAGGCCCCTTGAAAATCCGTCGGGCCCCCAGATTGTCTTATTAAGGGGCCCTACCGGCCCCTAGAAAATCCAATATTTTGGTAAAAAACGAACATTAGGGCCGTTTCAAAGTTGGCTCGGGCCCCCAACTTTTCATACAAAGGAGCCCGACTGGCCTCTGAAAGCCTGGACTTTATTTCGACCCCTGAATCAGTCAGTCAACTTGGTCAAATGCGCCTAGTGGGTACGGCCCTTAACAATAAATGGAACGCAATCCTTTTTGTTATCTAAAAACGAAACAGTAAAAGGGCATGCATGGTTTGCAAAGCAATAAAACTGTCATGTTTTGATGCACCAATGTATGAATGCTTCTGGATTTGAAATACCATCTATGCTATTTCAAATCTTCTATAGAAGCAATTCAGAATTGTATATGACAAGTATTTACATTTGTAATTTGTATATTTAGATAATATTTTAGCCATCCCAATGTGATGATTATCATCACGATTCATGTATTACACGTATGGTCTACTATTATAAGTTTTTTGATATGAAGACAAATAGAGCAACAATGGATGTTTTGATTCCATAGTCCAATGACGTGGGAAAGGGTAACATTTACGACTCTATAAAGTGACAACTTTACACACCAAATTAAATTCTCACGTCCGAGAAACTCAAATCAGTTCTATGCCTATGAGCCTTTGTCAATAGAAGAACTTACAAACTTGCTTTCAAAGAAGAGGAACCTTTATCAGAAACGAAGTTAAAGATAAAATCATGAATACAAGTAAACCTTAAAAACGATTGCAATAACAGTCCACCCACATAAGGGTACAAGGCTAGGTTTGGTTAAAAAGATAAGGGCGACTAAGAGATCATGAACAAAGAAGCTAAACACTGTAAACCCCACCCCTACACACATATGGGAATCTCAGCATGGCCCAGGTTTTTTTCTACATCCTATCCCCCAACACCTTCAGGTCATCCAAATAACAGAACAAGAGTGCATTGTCATCAAAATAAAATAATATACCATAGATTTTATTATTAGACCCTGACTCTGACTCACATAGCTCCATAATTCCCAAAGATTCCACCTCTAAACACCTAAGGGGTTGAACTCAGTGTTGCCAGCTTATGACCAAAGTAAGAGTACATTTTTTTACCCCACGGGATGTTAAAATGCAGTTTCACAATGCTTTATACAGAGTAGTATCATTGCTCTAAGACAAACAAAACATATGAAAAATAAAGGCCTAATGCTAAGATGAATACAGGATGTATTCTGACTATTTGTCAGGTAAATACGTGCATATTCACGAGTCATGCCAATTCAGATCGAAAATCCCATCACCATAGACAAAAAGGACAAAAATCATCTAACTTTAAAAAAACAACTGTTATCCTTATTTATCTCGAAACCCTAGTCCAAGGCCTGTTCTCCCCAGGCTCCATGACCTTGTGACAATACCCTAACTCAAAATCAATAAACATAGCCATCTTCTATCATGTTATATTTTAATGTATTCTCATATATTTTTCAGTAGAATTTCAAAATAAAATAACACACATTTTCCACCCCCACAGGAGGATATGCAGAAGATCCTGGTCCGACTGAAGGAGTCGGTGGACATGAAACGTCAGCAGCGGCAGCAGACACTGGGTCGTATTCAGAAACTGAAGGTAGGACACAAACCCCCTCTGTCAACACTGACGTCACCACTACTCACCCCTACTGTGGGCAGGTCGGTGACGGATGGTGGGGGTGGGAGGACTTATGTATGGGGCGCTATATGTATTAAAGTGGGTGTATCGATAACCTGGATATAATTATAGAGATTAGGGTTTGCAGTGCCGTAGCCAGGGGTGGGGGGTGGGGGTTCCTGGGTGTCTGGAAACCCCTTTAAATTTCCAAAAACATAATTATAATTAAGTAAAATGTAAGAAATCCGACCAAAATGTAAGTAGAAACCCCCTTAGCTTTACCTGGAACCTCCTTAGGGCTGGCTACGCCCCTGGTTTGAAAAGGCAAGGATAATGATGGGCCTTTGTTAATGCTTAGTGATTTAAGAGTGATTTAGGAAAGATATATTATAAAACGCTAAAAGAGGAGAGAATTGGGTTAGGGAAACAATTTATTTATGCTTTTTAAGTAAAATAGAAAAAAAAACCTCTCTATGTCAACACTGTACGTCACCACTAATACACACCCCTGACTGACTGACTGACTGACTGACTGACTGACTGACGGATGGTGGCCATGGGGGCGGGAGAAGGTGTGGGGCGCTGTCTATCAAAAGTAGGCGTTATGTGGAGTTACAGATGATCTCCCACATGTTCATATAATGGTTGAGACAGGCTCTGTGTTTATGGTGTAGTCTATAAGAAGAGAGAATGGGGTATGGGGAACGATTTATATAGATATTCTATAAAAAAAAAAAAAAATCCCTAGACACATCTGAGAGATTCTATTTATTCCTCAAAAAAAGTTTATTTGAAAAGTACGTTTGGGAAGAAAATTAAGATATCGCTAGTCAACGATTATTATGGGCTTGTCATCAATTTGATTGGTGGAATTAGCAGTTTGTAGGCAAGTCGCATTTAATCATTTGGTTGACATTTGGCGTCCCATGCGAATAGGCCCACCTTAAGCTTGTGGTTAAATCTGCAGACATATGGCTGAGTAGAGAAATGTTTGCGAGAAAAGGGTCTAAACGGTCTGGGATTGGAAAAGCAATTAAAGGTTACAGAACTTTACACAATGGAATAAATACAATAGCAGTGTGTAGTTGGATAGTAAATTATGAAGTACATACAAGGATTATGTAGTACATACAAAATCAATATGATTTAAGAGTAAAATAATAACACTTTGGGGGGGGGGGGGGCAGGTTATTTGAAGGTGACTCGTTGATGCGCATATTGTTTTTATGCGGAAGTTGTATTAAGCCTGCCCTAAATCCTACATTTTAGGAATGCCTTGAGTCTGATTCATAAGTGAAATATCGTATCCAAACAATATCAACAAATGCCTAAAGGTTTCAGAAGATCACATTGTAACTCTGGCTACGCTTGGTATCTGTTTTTAGTTATTCTTTGAGTACGTATTAGGCATTGCACCTTTTATTAATAAAATGGCCCAGATATGATATGATATTACTTTCAAAGACTTAGGAGGGCCTTAATTATACTTAATTCCTTATAAATACTTAAATATACTTACTTCCTTATAAATACTCATCACAAATCTCAACGAACCAATCGTTTCGTATGCTTTCGCTAAAGCTGTTACGTAAAGAAATGGGGTACTTAAACTATGGTGGCAGTAACATTATATTTGCGTTGTGTCATACTTCTCCACATTCATTTTTTCATTGAAACATCTCTTCAAAGTACATAATGTTCTTCCGATGCTATGACACATGATCGAAGTAATGAACATTGATGCATAGGTTTTCCCTAATTTTCTCAAAAGATTTTGAGCCGTCTGAAAATCTTCAATAATGGGCACGTGTGTAACTTTTATACACATTTACAAGACGTATATTCAACAGGGAATGAGAACGAGACTCAAGCTTTAGTTCACGTTCCTCTTGGCTTTTTATTTTCCTTCTAAACCTACGTCTTCCCCAGTCGGGAAAAAAATTAATGGGGTCATCTATTAAATACGTACGCATGTGTATAACCGTGGTTGAGGGGGGGGGATGCAAGGGTTTCATACATTTCTAATGCACATCACATGCTTAAGGGGGATTGGGGTGTCTAGAAAACATGTAAAGAAAAAAGGTGTATATAATTAACGGACGGCCCAACCAGAAAACGACAAACAAGTGAACTTATTGTACTCTATTTTCTGAAGTTGAGGTAGCCTGCATGGATCGCTTTCTGAGGCATGAGTCAATCCGACCATTGAAGAAATCTAAGGCTATTTCTTAAAATGATCTATCCATAAAATAAGGCATGTGCATATATGCTCCTTTAAGCTTCATTAAGGTCAAATCTATATATCAAATTAGCATGGGTGCCCAAGCTCTACCCACTGCCTTTAATCCATAGAAAAACCATTTCAGAAAAAAGGGGCGTCTCCAGAATCGTCACCCATGGAGTATTATTCTGCATTCTACACTATTTTCCACACCTAAACAGGCCCGTTTCGGCAGCCTTGTAGTTCAGCATTCCGACACGAGGGGAGAGAGGTGTCTGGGTACAGATTGTGTTTGTGTGTTTGTTCGGTTTATATTTATACGTCATGCAATCACTGGGTCACCTGCCTGTTGGTCGTCTCCAAGTTTTATTTGCTCCCATCATTTTCTGCCAGAACTATTGGTTTAGCTATATATGTAACAGTAAGATATCTTTGATATAGTATGTCGAGGGTGAACTGTGCATGAACCAAGCCAACTAAGAGAAGACTAAAGTATTTTTCCACGACGTTCTGCGACGTTGTTAGAACGCTCTCTGACATTAAGCCTTGGCTGAGAAATACACGACGTTTTTGATAATTTCTTCACATAACATGCATATATATGCAGTTCCTCCTAAGGTGCATATATAATGGTTTACGAGTGTACATCTATATTATTATTTTCCTGTCTCCTGCAAGCATTAGATTCTAGAATTGAAGGATGAAAAGCTCGTCATTGGAGAATTTTCTATCCTACATGCCCGCAACTATACTTTACCTGGAAGACATTTGATATACATAGATACATACCTCTAAACCACAAATTCTCTACTTCCCTTATAATATGTTTTAAAGGGATAACGTACTGTCCACAGATGTGCCCCCTGGTGGAACAATTTCAAAATCCTCGGAGGTTAAAATTTAATATTCTAAATTGGTGGCATTTCATTTAAAACAAAAATTTAAGAAAATCAGAAATTTTCGATGATAAAGAAAAGGGTAGTCAATATTAGATAAATCAGACCCACATGCGCCCCCTGGTGCCAAAATTGAAATGTCTCAAAATTAAGAAATTTTTCACCAGACATGAGTAGGGTTTGAATTTGAAATAAAATGAATAAACAATGGTTGTTTAAACACAAAACTTAGGGAACTAAAAAAGAAATGATTATAATGGATTATACAGAAATACTCACCTATTAAGGTTTTATCAGCCTCCAGCTATTAAATAACATTGCTGACCCCTATCTTTTTTGGCTTTAGAAATTTGCTACAGACCTAAGCTACATATTCCTAAGACTTGGTGAGGATGTAATGGATGTTGAATCTGATTGAAGCGGGGCAACATTACACTTTGGTATCCCTGTATCCCATTTCATATAAACACACATCCCACATCCCTCTCTCAGCGATAGAAAAACACTACTTATTCCACTTGATCCTAGAGGAGAAGTCAAAAGTGTAAAGGCCTCAAATGTAAAGTGGATGGGCTTCCAGTTTGGCACAGTTGAACCGCTGAATAGAGAAATAAAAAACTGACATGCGAGTCCATGTAGGTCTGGGTGGCTGGGTCGGGCCAGGTACACAAGCCCACGTGTCGATTCTGGGGGATTGGTTGGGGAATTGTACACGATTGGTTACATGGGCCTATTCTGCAGAAAGGCACATCGCATAGTTCAACCAAACAGGTGCATTATAATGCGTTTACCAGAAAGACTTTTCTTTCCAAGCCAAGTATGGTACGTCATACGACGTCCAATATAATGTCGCAGATCGCCAAAGAATGTTATTACAATGTCACAAAACGTTACCGTTATGTTAGCCCTTGGGTGAGTGTAAGCTGTCATTTATATTATCCAGTATATCTGATAATATGAGTAGAAAAGTAAGATGTGGTGGTCCATAAATGATTTCAAGCAGTGGTGGTGCGGGGGGGGGGGGGGGTGAATCCAGTTCATTCATGGAATGATATATTATTTCTGTAAATTAGCATTAAAAGCTGATAAACAAAGAATCATATATATTATGATTCCTGACAGACTTTCTATACTATGGCTTATTCTATGAGAAATCAAATTTCAGGTTTTCCGGGGGGGGGGGGACATCTCTGCCACATATCTGGAAATAGTATTTGTAAGAAGGGGCAAGTCACTCGAACACAGTTCCACCATAAATTTTTGATTTCAAAGAAATGTTTGAGTTCAGTCAACTTATTGCTCTTGTGCTAAGCAGTACCTTGGCTGAGTGGTGATCCCACTGTGACATCACCCTATGGCCCTAAAAACCAGGTGTCTGTACAAACATACACTCCCACTCAATTGTACTGAAAACACACACCCAAACCTGGCCATCAGCATAAATCACTCCTGCCAGTCAAGCCCCACTACCCACCACCCACAATATGGAAATTCCCCTTGCTGCTTCAGTAGTGCTTAAAGTTGAGTTTCAATGAACAAACAAATGAAGCGTTTCTGTGTAAAGCCCTGTTAGATAGTTTCCGGTCAAGGATATAGGCCTACTTTATTTCCAGTTATCATAAAATAAGATATTTTGACTGTGAGATGGAGATGTTTCAGACTTACTTTCCTATGTTTCTGCTATTAGCTAAACATAATTATGTTTCTTAAGAGAGTTTCTTGAAACGTTGTCTTATCGTAGATTTAAGGTGTGAGTTTATGATTTTCCTACTGTGAAAAGCGACCTTGTGTAACATAGAACAAAGATATGATATCTACGCTACAAAAAAGTTTCAATATCGGTCAATTCATTTGTCAGAATTAAAGTCCTTGAAAACGCTTAGATGTGTTCAGTACTTTGATATGTGTATGTATGTATTTTAAAGAACAGGGCCCTTTTAGATTACCAGAAGAACGCTTTAACTTTAATTCCAAGCTCTGCTGCTTTATCAAATAATTAAACCAATGGCCTGCAGGATGGTCCTACCAATATGTTCCCCACACGTACATTTCTTATTCCCAAATTTACAACTTCTCTATCAGTCTTGTAATGGGTATAAGATTACCCCTTATTCAACATGCACACTCACATTCAACGTGTGATAGATAGATTTTCATTATTGGCACAACTATCACCCCTTTTCCACAACATCCGTCATCGGTTTGGAATGTAAACATGTAGGGAGATTTGCCTTCAATATCCGTATGTAGCCTCTCTAGAGATGTCTTAAGGATATCTTTTTGAAAGAAGGATTGCAACGTTTCAAAGCAAAGAGGAGTATGGTTTTTTTGTTTTTTTTAAAAGGGAACATAGCGGTAACGTTTGCTCATTGAATAATCAGCCATTATCAAAGCCAAGTCCAGTGTAGCAAGCACGTCTACTTACATCGTAACAATGTTCCTATGATTTATTTATATAAAGTCTTTTTCATGTTGAGAAGACTTTTAGTTTGATAATCCAGCTCAGTCCAACTCAAATAGTCAATGTGTATCCTATATATTCTTCCTATATTCTAAGTCCAATTTCCATGTTTGAATTTCCAACCGTATTTTCCCTTGTTCATTTGCACCACTATCCTTCAACCAGTCGTATCTCTCTTGAGTCCCCCACAGTAACTGGCCTCCTGATTTACATTCATTTTAGCCATATATGGGCATTCTCTTTGAAAGGATGGATCTAGATAATATGAGTATGTCACTGCTGACGTACATGCATACTAAGTGTTTATCCCAACCATAATTTTCTGATTTTCTGATCCCAAAAACAACTTTCATGACAAGGATAATTCCTATTTATTTGGGTTATATTTACTTATTTCTGATGAGTGGATGCTCTTACTCTGCTCTTACTCTAGTGATGCCTGAACAAACTGACTTATACTGGTCTTCCATTTTTCCCTGTTTGTTATACATACAGTACTATGGGCATATGGCAATAAGCTTCAGTTACAGTTTGCAAGGTACATTACGGTATGACAGTTTAATGAAATAATGAGATGGAAATCAATAGTACTTTTAGAATTTATCTATTTGGAACCTCATAAATGTCTGTATACATCCCTTTTAATGTCTGTGTGAAATATTACTTCTCTTCTTTTAGTGTTAAGCAATGTTCAAGGGTATGCCCTGTAATGTATTGATCTATAATAAAATCTGTTATTAACTTTACACTTGTTTAAATCAGGGATTACTTTTTTTCAATTCCATGTTCTATGGTGCAAAGTACGAATTACTTTTTCGTAAATCAATTGTCCACTTTTTTGGGGGTTGAAACATAAATCATAGAAGTTGCTTGAATACACAAAGGATTAAACTCCAACATGTGCTGGAGCACGAGGGAGAGCAGATTTTGTATCTGGTACTGTCCCAGGGTAAATCTAAACAAAAAAATAAACATTTGTATCACTTTAATTTTGGCTTCAATAGAAAGCAACAGGTGAGACACCCAAGTTATATTTCTTAAATATTTGACCTACAGTGTGAATTTGAGCAAAGTCTGCCAGTTGATCAACCCTAAAATCAGCCGATTCTACCAGAATAATCAACCAATTTTAGCACTGATTCATATCCCTAATTTAAAATTTGAGGCGCACGATCCATGGTCAAGGATTTTACATTAAAAAATCTAAATTTAGCAAAGATTAGGGGGGACGCACGCCTCAGGCGCCCCCCTCTAAATCCGTCCCTGGCCTAGAAGTTATGTGACTTTACAGTGTACCTGTGAAAGGTGCACTCGGTCCTGTGTTTTGTTTACACACCGCTAGATGGCAGACCAGGCAGGTCACATCCCTCTGCCCTGCAGCTAAATCCTCCTCTGTCTTCCCGAAGCAGATCTATTTTTATGTCCATATTAATCCTATGAATCATGGCCAGGGGATCCCCACCGCCTGGCCTCTCCTACGTCTTCCGTTTGATCTGAAAATGATAGCCAAACACCATGATGAATCCTTTGTTGGTTTTATCAGAATGTGGCCATGGTGTTTTATTGAACGTCGCAGATACCTTGGGATTATCTAAATAATATATAAAGGCGTTACATGTGTGGATACAGGATTATGAAAAGGGGGTCCGCATATATAGGCTAAGTACTAAAACGTCGCACTTTTGCAAATGCACACGTGACTTTTTTTCTTGTATCTGAATTATATTTCTCCACCAAAAGTGGGGGTAGGACTCCCTGACACCTCCCCCCTGCCATCGGGTCTGGCCCGACATAAGAAAATGCAAAGAAATGTGCCCTCAAAAGGAGCCATAGATGAGGACATACTAGACATAGATGCCCTCTTTTCTAGATCATCGCTATGTACGACTGACACTGAGCCATTCTGCAGAGAGTATTTTATTTTATGGTCTTTTTGACAATTTCTTATGTTTTGCTCGGTAACATGGGCATAGAAAAACGTGTCCATCATTTGTGTTTATTCGCATTTATTTCTATTGGCGTAGTGAGTAGGACATATGGATATCATGCTTAGTCAGTGTAAATAAGAAAAGGATGTCAATATTGACTGGAGTAAAACGTGCACAGAATAAGGCCCTGTGAATAAAAATGATAAAAAATAGATGGGAGGAGAGGCAAGGAAGGTTAGATTCATTTTATGCACAAGGCAAAGCTCACGCAGCTGAGAAAGGGGATCATACATCGAGTTTCAGTTTCCCAGACATAACCTTGCTTTTATATGTTCACCAAGGGCAAATATGTGTCTTTGAATGCGTAGGTAAAAATTATGTAACTATATTCTGGGGAAATGTGGTTGATATATCTGACCAAAATTGACAGAAGCTAATTAGATTGCTGCTAGTGTTGTTCTGTGCAACAATAATGTATGGACAGTAATTTGGTTTGTTACCATTATTATAATACAGCACTTAATAATATAACCTACCAATTGACTCATTTGTACAAAATACAAGTTTCTACCTAACTAGCTAATTTTTCTTTTATTTATTTATTACATTCATCAGTGATGATCTTCCATGTAAGTGACATACAATATATAACGTCTAGGCAATAAGAGCAGTAGCAATAGGAATAGGATGCTAAGTTAAGCCATCCTTGTCAGCAAAAGTCAAATTTCACACACAATCAAGAGGGACTAAGTTAAGTTCCACCTTGTACTTTATAGCGACTACTAAGTTAAGTAGTCAGAGTAATATAATACATAAATGAATACAATATCAGTTTCACATAACAGTACCACCATAGAAAAGGAAAATAGTAATAGGCTAAGTTAAGCCGTATTAAGGTTTTAATCTATACAATATACTCACACAACCAAGTTTTAATTTTTGATTTAAATTTACTTTTGGAATCCAGAGATTTGATATCATTAGGCAAGTCATCCCAGATTTTAGCACCTTGGAAATAAGGACTTTTATAGTATACGGAAATTTTAGGGATAATTCTAGTGAATTTACAAATAATGTTACCTCTAGTGCATATGTTTACATCTGTCAAATCAGGGGTCCATTCGACATTATTTTTGTTTTTATATAAGATCATGATTAGATGACTAATTCTTCGATGCTTTAAGCAATCTAATTTAGCCAAACTGTGTAAATCATCAACAGAGACATCTCTAGGATTAGCAATATCCATACAGATGCGAAGCACATTATTTTACACAGTTTGCAGCTTTCTCACCTCATGCTGTAAACATAAAGTTAGCAGAAAATCCGCATACTCAACAACAGGTAAAACCACCTGCTTATATAGGATTATTCTTGATCTAGTACTCAAGTGGTTTTTCAATTTTGTTAATTGTTAAAAATTCTATATAATTGCTCAAACAGCAAAGATCAGTTTAGAAATAAAGCCCGGGGCTTTTAAGGAAAATGAATGATGAAAAATAACCTGTACAAAGGTCAGACCTAAGATAGGTGAGTTAAATTGTTTTGTCACTTTTAGGTGTTTCCCCTCTAGGCTCAGACTTAGACTGATGGTATGTCAAAAGGAGCTTGAACCCGCAAACAAGGCAAATATGCTGTGGCAAAACTAAGAGGACAGGGTTGTTTGCACATGCACTTTACATTGACATACATGTTATACTTTTTTTTCAAAAGGTCTATTCTGACTTGTTGAAGCCTTTCGATTTAGCCTGACAAGTAGTTGCAACACGAAACAACCATAATGCTTCTAAACCCTTTTTATGTCACCTGCCTCCAAATTTTATAGCGAGCTTCAAAAATTGTCAAGAAGGTGTAAGCTAAAGATTGGTAAACACCAATGAACCTTGAACTATGATGGTATGCTATATTGCTTTTACCGATATAAAGGCTGCAATCCATGTACCACAACACATAATTATAGGTAAAAATGCGAAAACCAAATTCATAGAAATTGATATCTTCCCTCTGCAATGTATGTTACATATGAAGACTAATAATAATCTTCCAAGGGGTAGACAGGATTTTGGAAAGGGGATGGTCTGCATAGGCTAAGGACTGAAACATTGAGCATTTCACATGCACAAGCTCGACGTTTTCTCTCTTCAAAATAATGTCAAGCTCAAGTACCAACCTAAAAAAAAAAAAAAAAAAAAAGGGGGGGGGGGGTCAGGTATCTGCCCCTGATCTTCCCTCTATATTTCATGTTACATTTGAACTTGGTGACATATATATGTATTACGAGTAACAACATGCTGTGGTTATATCTGTACACATACATTCCATTCTGGGTGTGTCTTCAGGTCAGTGCCCTGTTAAGTTTACATTGGACTGCTTCCACGTGGAACGATGACCACTGGGACTGCTCTGCATACATCTCTATTAGTACATCGTTCCATATATAATGTGAATAGGTGTTCCGCAATGAATGTATGGTCCTAAACTTATCATCTATATGATGATTATATAGAATGTATAATGCTTTAGAGGACATAATAGGGGCGCAGGTGGCTAATTAATAGGTTATTTAAGCAGTTTTCAATCTTATATTAATTAACAATTAAAAATCTTGATGTTCAATGTTTTTACTGGTGGAAACATGTTGTAACCCTAGTTTGAATCGGTGTCTTGCTACTTATTTCCTTTTCAATACCGACTTACTTAATCTTATAGACAAAGACATGTTAATTGTTATCGGAACTTGGTTTTTGTACAAATGAGTCAATTGGGTCATATATATACATGTCCCCCTTAACTAGAAAGTTGAAGGTATGTGGAAAATGTTAGTCATTATTTATTCCTTACGATCACATTAATTAAAGCCCGGATTTTGTCATTAATATTCCGGAAGTGTGCGAACCTTTCCTTTAGTTCCGGCATGCACAATAAGTGTGTCTTTCGTGTTTCTTGAAGTGTATCTGATAAACGTTAACCCAAACATCACTCATGTATGCCCATCTACGCAATGAACGATCGTAGGCTACCCACCTACGCTATATGGATGATTATCCGTCTCCCCACAACTACATCCATTGATCCACCCAATGGGCCTCAACCCACCTATCTAGCCACCTACCTAACTACGTCCCTACCTACCTACCTACCTAACTACCTACCTAACTACTTACTTAACTAACTTAATAACATTCTGGCCATGATCCTACTTGCTTTCCTTAACCACGCTAATCACTAGGTAGGCTATATTATAGCCTACCTACCCCTGCACAAGCCCTGCATCCCATCTACCTACATAGTAACTTAATATCTTTAATCAAATATAAGATTCCGCCAGCCCTTCTTGGGCTGATAATCTTACATTAAAATGATTGATATTCCCAAAATTAGGGAGCGTGCACAACCCTCCCCCCTCTTTTAATCCGCCACTGTTAATGATAGCTCCCGTACCTACTTTCCTACCTACATAACTACCTATACTTACCTACCTACTTACCTATACTTACCTACCTACCAAACTACCTACCTATACTTACTTACCTACCTACCTATACTTACCTACCTACCTAACTACTTCTACTTACCTACCTACCTACCTACCTACCTATACCTATACCTATAGCTATACCTACTTACCTACCTACCTACCAACCAACCAACCTACCTACCTTCCTGGCCCACCTCCTACCTGGTGACTCACGCCCTACCTGTGAGGGCCAGGAGAGAGAGGTGGGATGGAATGCAAATTAGGGCCTGAAGTTGGAGGGACCCAGGAGTGTCCATGTTCTGGGCCTGGTGCCAGGTGAGGGTGGTCGGGGAGTGGGGCAGGGTCGGGTTGGTGGTGGCCTGAGTTATTAAGGGTCAGATCTGGGGTGTGGTCAGATGTGAATAAAGGTCTAATTAATGTGGAGGTGCACCCGATACCCTTATATTCATGAGGTACCCTGACTTGAATGTGCCAGCTGCGGACAGATGACTGTAGTTGGCTGATATATCCATTGTTGTTTGCATCTGATGTCATAATCTAAAAGTTTTATTGAGTTGAAAGCGATTAGCTTTTGAACAAAATAGGAACAAGGGATATATGGGAAGCCGTTTGAGAGCTGATCAGTTTGAATATTCTTGTCAAAGGTCAGATTTATGAATAATAAGTAATACACGCTATTACAATTTTTAGAGGTTACTCGACATTAAACCTCTCCGGATGCCTATGCCAGTCTCTTTCTGTCGCGACGGAAATATAAAGAGATGATTACGTATTTTTATAAGTATAATATATATTAGCAACTGTATTAACATGAATAGTAGAAGACACTAAAACTATAATATGATATTGCCTATCTTAGAATACGGGGATATCATCCTAAATTCAGTTTCACAAAAAACCAAGAAGAAATTCCAAACACTTCAGAATAAGGCTTTAAGATGTGCCCTTGGTAAAGAACGGACTGAAAGGTCTGACAAACTGCATGAAGAAGCAAGAATTCAGAAATTAAAAGATAGACGCCAACAACATATGCTCATTCATATGTATCAACTCTCCCGTTTTAAAAACTTTAACTCCTGGAAAAAGCACCATCCGACAGGAACTAGAACTAGATCTAGCAAGAAAAAGCTTGTAACCATCAAAAGGCCCAATAATGAAAAATTTAGGAAAAGTTTCTCATATCAAGGCCCTAAATTATGGAACAGTTTACCAGCTGCCCTCCAAAAGACTCAGGATTATCACTCTTTTAAGTCGCAATTGAAGACCTTCTTAAACCCTACCCCATTTAAGCCCTCATCGAAGACTAAAACAAAGAAAAAACTATACTCAAAACATAGAACAAGATCTCAAGAATAATTTGTAGAGGAAACAATGTGATCATATCATCTTCTCATCCCTCTCTCACCTATTATCACCCTTATATTATCCATTTAGTAGATTAGTGTGTTAACTATGTTAATGTAGTTGCTTACTTAAGTTTAGACAGCATCTGACTGATTTGTATAATTAGTTACAAAATTTTGAAGGTGTAGTATTAGAGTTGTGAGACTGGCAACCACTGGAAGAACGGCTACATATTGTCAAGCAGAAGTGTTGTATGAGTTTTAAATGCAATAAAAAAATAAATAAATAAAAAAAAATAAATTAATAAAACAATTTTAATTTATAACATCATTATGTTAGCATGCAGTGACAACAATATAACATTCACTATAAAGTGTGTTATTTAAAAGAAACATGATTCAAATACAATGAAATAATTATATAAAAACAATTGCTTGATTGAATACCAATAACTCAAACCCAATTCCTTTCTCCCCACAGTTCGCTCTGCTCCGTAAGAAGGGCTTCGTGTCCAAGGAGTGCCGGTCCCTGCTGGGGCTGGTCCGTACAGAGGAGCACCACTTTAAGAACCGCCTGGAGAACGTTATCTCTACGGCCCTGGAGTGTGAGGAGAGGGCCCACAAGGAGCTGGACTATGACACTGTGTCCAGGGAGGGGCTGGTGGGCACGGTCAACTCTGTGTCCAAGATCTCCCCGTTTCGATGTACGCTCTACCTGAAGAATATCACCAGGGTCAAAAAGTGAGTTGTCCAAAGATGATTTTAAAAGTGAGTTGTCCAAAGATGATTTTAAAAGTTTTAATTTTCTTATATGAGTCTTTTTCTCCATCTCCTTTTGAGGAATCTTCATTTAGAGGCCCTCCGTTCATTGTTTATGTATCGAGGGGGTCTGGGGTCTCGTCGGGATGGGGGGAGGTTCTGAAAATAATTTAGACATGTGCGTACATTCATGAACACATCAAATGTGTACTATAGACAAAGGGGTGTGTCTGAAATCTTTCTCGTATTTCCTACAAGCCAATAACAATAAGTTTTAAAGTTTTCAGTAATATCGTGTATAAAGATGATGGGGGAGGCAGGATCCTATGACAGCTGATGCTCGTTTCAGAATGGTCCTCAGAATACGCATTAAGCTTGAGGTTTAAAAGCATACACCTTTTTCACGAGTTTACGCATATTAATGTACCTTAAGCCTGTTCACATCGGAACACATTCACAAAACATCCCTCATGTGGCATCCCTCTCCCCCGTGCCAAAGGGCGGGGATGGGATCAGGCCCCTTTTAACCTCCCCTCCCCCCCCCCCCCCACTGCCCTTTCTATAACTCCTTGGATCTTCCACTGAGTAAGACATTTTCTGACTGTGCCAAATGATATCCGCCTGGGTTAAGCACTAGGACTCATCTTTTTCGTTTACTTTTTCATTTTGTATTTGTGGTAATTAGATTGACCTAGTGTAACGTAGCTCACGATAGAGTAATCTAAAAACTGGAAGAATCCACAACACCTGACCAAGCTTCTGAAGTAAAGTTCAACCTCAGCCAGGCGGAAAGGTGGACCTCAACCTACTAGTCTGATCTTAGCTTACTGTGATTTCATTTACGATTCATTTGGAATAGTAGTTTAATATTCTCGTTGGTTATAGACGTGCTATATCTCATTAAATGTTTTTTGTATTTCATCTGCTTAATGAGATATGTAGCATGCAGTGTCACCGTGGTATTTGGGCACACTATTTAAGGATTTATAGCAGTTAGAATCAACTATTGGAATGTACCCTCAAGTAGGATTTGTATTAATTCGGTAATCAGCCCTTAATTAGATATTACATGCGGATTAACCAGAAGTCTGTCTAAAGGGGATGTGAGTAAGCCAAGGAGTTCCTGCAAATAGAAAGGGTAATTAGGAACCAGGTATAGCTAGCTAGCTCCAGCATGCCATCTAGTGTTTCTCAAGTGAACTACCTGTAACTTTATCTATAGCAATACATGATTATGGAGCTACATACTGAGGTAGGGCAACACGTGATGAAACTTATAAAAGCTATTCCAGATTCAGAGACACTGATTATGGCTTAAACCAGAAAGACAACAGTTTTCACAGAGAACATAAATGTGATCTCATGTGTTTTCGAATTGCCTGAGTCAAGAACGTCTCTCTATAGTCTATAGTGCTATGCTACAAGTATAATATCATAAATTAAGTTTCTCTTTAAAGACATTTCAATATGTGTCAAAGTTAGTTCTTTGAAAAAAGGAAAGTATATAGTAACTTTTCTGTTTGGAAATGAGAGGATATTTCATTGTAGGGTACACCAAAGCTTTCCCGTCCCACTAGAACAATTGGACTTTACGATAACAGGAATGAAAATCATATCTGTTTGGTTGTTAATTCTGCAAAGTTGAATGATACAAACTACGGGATAAATAACTAAAAATATTCCTTGTTCTAAGTGTCTTGATCATACTTTATCATTACCTCTCCTATTTTAAGCGAGATTCTGGCAGTCATTTTACTTTATTATATACCTCTCCTACTTTCAGGGAGCTTCTTGTGGCATTGAAGAGAGACAAGGAGAGTCACTGTACTCTATCTTCTATTTTTAGGGAGATTATCAAGACATTGGAGTGGAGAGTGACAAGGAGAGCCATTATACTTTATCATTACCCTTGCTATTTTCAGGGAGATTATCCCAGCATTTTGGAGACGCAAGGAGAATCATTACACTTCCTCATTACCTCAGGAGAGGGACAAGGAAAAACGTTAATACACAAAACTAACCGAGGGGGCATGAAGCTCTGATTATTGCCCCACTGTTGAAGGGTCGAGGGCTTTGCCAGAGACCCTTCACAGGGGGCAATAATCAGGACTGAGGGCCCCAAGGTTATTTCTTGTTTTATTCTATACCAATAACCCTGAGAAATAACCCATTAGCCAAACCCATGAAAAACAAGCGGGGCAATAACACCATCTGTTATTTCATCTTTGCTAGCAGGGTAGGACAACGATGAAGGTACAGGTGCTACGAAGTTGGTATAGAATAATACTTTATTATAACCTCTCCTATTTTCAGGGAGATTCTGGCGGCGCTGGAGAGGGACAAGGAGAGCCCTGTGCTGGGGTCGGGAAACCTGTGGCTCACTCAGATCAACAAACTGCGTGACGTCACACTCTACACACACGGTGAACGGAAGGCCCTGAGAAGGTCCTTCCGCTTCCCCTCAGAGGGTGAGGAAGACCAAAGATTTTTTTCGACAATATTTTTATTGAAATAAGTTTTTTTAAATTTCATGAAATAATGCATTCATGGAAGGTGTTATTGATTGTATTAGTCTAAAGAGGCATTCAGTATCGATTGTCGTGACCAAAAGATTCCGTTAGAGTTATCAGGTTGGGGATACTACTGAAAAACGGGATGTCCTGGAAAAACGGGACATCCTGTTATAACAGGCAATTATGAAAAAATGTATTATCCAATTATCTTAGATGACATTATACATGAATAATACATAAGACAAACATGATATAAAACTTCTACATATACAAAATGCAAAAATTATGAAATTTTGCACTTAACATGAATTTGATAATGCTTTCTGTTTTGACAATTACATGAATAAGAATTTCACAGTTGATATTGTTACATAAATAAAAATGCTCAGAAAATGAGGAGTTTGCTAAATTCAAAAATTATTTGTTATGAAAGTACACATCTTTTGAATCAAAATAATCGTTGCATTTTCACATTCTATTGTTGCATTTTTTTCTATTGATTTTTGATTTTTAAAAGTTACAAAAATCATACCAAGAAAATGGCCCGTCCTGAAATAACGGGACGTTTTTGTGATCCGTTTTTACAGGACGTCCCGTTTTTTCAGGCAGACTTTTAAAAACCTTTAAAACAGTTATTTTGATGATGGGATTTGATTTTAATTTGACCAAATAATTGTTTGTTACATACAGTCAAACAGAGATGTCTATTTGTAGTTGTCAGAAGGTTTTAAGGCATTGCAATTAGTCAAAGCAATATAAAGTTACCAAGCTTTGTTGTTTTACTTATTTTCGTGTGAAGACATATATGTTTTCTGCCTTGGTAAAATAAAGTGTTAACGAAAGCTGCAGGGCAAATTTAGCTTGGCAATGTAACTCAAGAATGACGCTTCACATTAGAAGTTTAGTATAAGCAGTAAAGCATGCTAATGAATTATAGTGATACTTTCCAGCTTTTTTCTATAAATATTGTTTGTAGAAATAGGTTAATCGCAAAAGAACCCATCATGATATCGATCATTTGTGAAGACATTTTTCCGTATGTTTGTTTTTAACAAATCACTTATTTTCTTAATCTTTTTGTTGATTCTATAACTTTTTTATTCTATTCCAGCCCCGTCCCCACCCCGGGTTCTCCACTCGTGGTGCGTGGTGGGAACAGACAGTGCCAGCATCGTGTGGAAGTACAAACGGCAGGAAAAAGTGGACAACTTTAAAGTGACCTGCTCACCCCTCAACTGGGAGCAAACTAAGCACCTGCTGCATGAGAGGATCTTCACAGTCAGGCCAGTGGTCTCCAAGAGAAACCACGTGACTCTGAGGCAACTGGAGGAAAACTGCGAGTACCTTCTGAGCATCCAGGCTGTTAATAATGTTGGGGAAAGCCCCCCAACTAAGCTACACTTCCATACCAATGCTCAGGGAGAATCTGCAAGGCAAGGAAGAGTTTGGTCTGAAACTACCAGGAACCTGACTCGCCCCAGTATGAATAACTTTATGAAGACTGTGTTGGGGTTGGTGATGACTAGCTTGGTGCTGTTTGCATTGCTGTGGATCATCTTTGCTACTTTTGAAAAGGAGCTGTGTGGGAAGCTGAGGGAAAGGACTGCTAGGACAACTTTCAATGATCGTTTCGAGAACATGTGCCCCATGCCTGAGCAAATGAGGATTGAGATGCTGGGAGGAGTGGAGGGTGCAGAGATTAAGGTGCAGGAGGAGGATGAGGAGAACAACTCCTGGTTAAAATGGTTAAATAGGTAACCAAGAAGAAACATAGAGGTTCCAGCTATCCTAGAAATCCATGGTGCTTGTAGACATAATGATATTTATTTAGTGATACTCTCATGGCATAGATCTGAGCTATAAGCTGTTAAATAGCTGATTTCATGATGTTGATATGCAGAAACAATGATTATCTATGATGGTATTTTTCTTGAAACAAACCACCAACAATTAATTTTGATACAAAGCTATACCAGGTTAAATAAGGTAATCTCATGGCATAGATCTGAGCTATAAGCTGTTTAATAGCTGATTTCATGATGATAATATACAGAAACAATGATTATTTATGATGGTTTTCTTTCTTAAAACAAACCACCAAAACGATCAATTTTGATACAAAGCTATACCAGCATAATCAATAAAGATGTCTGGTATTTAGCCTGACACTGATTTTCTTGTTAATTATGTTAATTATCAAAAGCCATTCATTGTAATTTGGATCATGAAAATCTGAAATCTTATGCTACAAACACCCATAATTATTTATCAAAAGAGAGTTACAGTGTAGATGTTATTTTAATGTAGTGAAACATGTACAGCAATCATTGTTTTCGAATGAAACACAAACTCAATATTTCAATCAACCTGCTGAGCGTAACTTTATTATCTATGATACTTAAGATGGAGTTGCTATAATGAAAATAAAGTCAAGAATAAAACCTGGTGATAAGGTTATGGAGTATTGCATTATTGTGATTTGGAGATAATGTCAGAGAAGGAAGAATCTGAGTATCATTTTACTTACTTGAAATGATAGACTTCCGACAGTTGCTTGAAGTATTGGCGGGACCAAAATAATACAATGTTATAGTCATTGAACATATCATTGGCTAAGCTTCCTTTGTTATGTGCCAGTATATTTATTTTCGTAATGTTATTTGCTGTCTGAATGTTAAATGGCTGATTTCTAATGCTGAATTTAAAGGTGCTAAATGTTGTATATTATGCAGATGTCTATAACTATGTTTGTACTTTTGTAATTCTGTAGTCTAGGTTAGAACTAGGCGTGCATGCCGTTTGAAACTGCATATCTAACATTTTTTACATGAATATTTTGATTAATAAATGTGTCATATGCATCTTATAGAAAATTGACTTTCTACCGTGATTTGCACACGTTCCCAAAAGACCTATAACATGCTTCGTTTTCTTTATTAGACCATGCAACCCCTCCCTTTATCGAGATACGTTATAGTACTCCATTGATTATTAACACATAGGCCTAACTACTTAGCCAGGTAAATGCTGTTCTAAACCCAGATATATTTAGGTTATTTCGATTAGCTGAAATGTACCCCATATAAAAACAACTACTTTAAACAAAACTAGGAACTAAGATGTTATCATATCAAAAGAGGGAATCTATCCACTTTAATACCATGGTATTGCCTCCCTAAATCGGTACCACCTTTGGAAGTCCATTTTAAGAAAAACAACTCACAATACAGTTTATGTATAGATATATATACAATATTTGTCCATTTGTTCACTTCCTTACAATAGATTTAGATAATTCCCAAAGCTTTTATAGAGAAATAAGAATTCAAAATGCCTTAAATTGTTGTAAAACAACGATGTCTCGGTCATAAAGATGGACATATAAAAAGATAAAAACAATGCATAGTTACTATAAAGAGGATTCTAAATCAAAGTAAACCTGAGAGTCTCTTCACCACTGAGGTCATTTAAGTACCTGTACCCTGTCTCACAGGTGGTCCACTAGCCCCATCTGGTGGCCTTTGTCTGACCTGTTTTTATTATCGGGTGAACACACCAGATGGTGCTCTGAGATCATCATCGTGTACTTGCTGCAAATAGGGAACCCCAGGAGGGGGTATGGGGTAGTCTGCCAAACAGTAAGCTGAGCACCAATCATGTATTTCCAGTTTACCAATAAAGTATACACTAAAAGTATGTAGAACAAAACTAATCATTTTAACACTCAAATGTTTAATTCAATTGGCCTTTTTAATTTGTACTCACTCTCTCCTGGCTAGCATCAAACATTCCTTGTGGTCACTATGCCATCTGGAAGTATTTTGCTGTTGCACCAGGAATCAAACTTAACGCTCATGATTTTAAGTGGGATGATGTAAGGTTAACATTCTGAAGCATTTTCCACAAGTCTTTCACGAAAGAGAGGCTGTATTAAAGGGCCAAACGAAAAGTTTTAATGTACGCAATGCAGTGTTTCACAATGCTTGGTTTGGAGGTTTTTCCCCGCTTATAATCATGTAGTAATATATACAGGTAAGGAGTGTCTGTTGTTTGATGATTACTACATAATAGACATATTCCCTGAGCCTGAGTAATCTGTACCTTGCCATACAATGTCTTGAGGTTATGATTGCCTAGACACATTACAGATGATCACCATAGAACCAATTATCCATTGAAACTTTTTAATGCATCTGCTCATATATTGTTACATTATCACCGCTTGCTGAAACAGATGTTAATTTATGAGAGAAAACAATAGTCATTTTTGAGAGGTTAGGTGTTTATTTGTTCAAATTAGAATGTGATTAAACATTTGAATTAGCCTACAAAGCTTACTCTCAATGCAAGGCATTTAGTGATAAAATGTTAATGATAACAATAGTTGTAAATTAGCTGAAGGAATGCAAAAAGTGATGGCTAAATAATACATTGTTGTAAGCTCATGTATGTTTCGTCTATTGGTTGGAAACAAGTATGTTCATGATAGGTAGGTGAACCTTTCCTGAAAAAAAATTAATATTGTGCCCCATCTTGAGAGTCCTCATATTGATTTGGAGCAGCATGTTGCAAATGAAAAAGTACGTCCAGAAAAATAAATTTGATAGGTAGTTAAATCAGCAGAAATCCTGGAATTGTACAAACCAGTGTTTTCAGAACAGTTTGTACTCAGCAGCGTGTAGGGTTCTTGCTCCATTCTGAGAGCGACGAGGACCTACATTTGACTTGACAATGATGCCATCATGCCTTTGTGGACTGCTGTATGCCTAAGTAGCATTAAGTTTGCCATATGCCAAAATTAACCAGCCAGCAAAGGTTGTGATCCAGCAACATTAATGACAGCCACTCAAACTGTAAGAGGAGCATTTGCAAAGATGTCACAAATATTATTAATGCTATTTGTCTCATGTATAAATACGATACAGTTCTTATTAAGCACTTGAGTAAGGGTGAACCTGTTGTAGCACATTAACAGCATTTTAGGATATTAGGAAATCTAGAAGAAGGATACTTGCAAAAAATGTACATGAGTATGATTATCAGTTAACCTTTTAAACTCTATGTGTTGTGTTCATGAATTTCTGGATTTACCCAGGATTTCCATGGATTTCCCATCACATTTCCTATAAGTGAGGAAGTTCAAAGGTTGACCCATGCCTATCAACCATAGAAATCTGGTTTGTGGCGTTTATTCGAATTCGGGACTATATAAGTGTGAAAATTATATGTTGATTTTCTTTTCCTTTCTATATTGAATGCTAATCAAAGGGTTCAGCTCAGTAATAAATCCTAAAGAATACCTAACAAAATATTTGAAGTAATGAAACCATGATCATTACCTGCTTTTTCAACCACTTCCTGGATATCTTCCACCTTTTTCACCTTTATCACCTTTTTCACCTTTGGGACATCCACGTGAACCTGCTGGACCAGGTGGGCAGCTGCCGGCTTCAGAAACTCTTGGCCCAAGTAAATCAGATTCTGCATGTCCCAGCAGAATACCTGAATACAGAAAAGTGTAATCTTGTTTTGTGGCTCACACTTATCTAGTATTCTGTTTCTACATAAGGCCAAGGATTATCGTTAAGATTTCTGTCAGCGTCCACACTTACTTGTGAACTCTATTTTAGAAATACATAATTCACTCTCATGAACGGTGCGCAGATCCATAAACGTTTTGGCCAAAATGTAAGCAAGAAAATGTTTTTGGAACCTATATTTATTGTTTTTAGCATTGTACACGCAGAATCAAGCTCTGTACATTGAGAACTGAGTTATATTTTTATGATGCAGGCTGTATATACCATTATGTATACTAAAAAATAATGAAAGGTACATTACTTAGTATATTCTGAATAACTTAATATGAACGGGCGCACCTGTACATTCTAGGTAGCAAAATGTTCAGAGATGGAAATACCAACATCAAAAATGTTAAAATTTTGCAAATGCTAAAAAAATCTATAAAATGTGCTAGCTTTGATAATAAGATTATTATTAAAGCCCATTTTACAGAGTACAAACATTACATTTATTTTGTCAAATTTCATAATACATAACATATTATTATGCCATACATAGTCGAATAATGAAAGGAAGACGCTGGCATAAAAGGAAGCATAAAATGATGGCATGAGCCAGAATGTTTATTTTCTACATCAACTATAAAACAAATTCTTTTCACCGTTGATATTTTTCTTTTTCTACAACCATGGTAAAGTGTTAGAATTCATAATACTTAGAAAATCTGCTAAAAAGAATCCATCTAAATTTTCCATAATGCATTGATTATGAAAAATTGTAATATTTTTACAAATGTC
This sequence comes from Lepidonotus clava, assembly GCA_936440205.1. Taxonomy (NCBI): domain Eukaryota; kingdom Metazoa; phylum Annelida; class Polychaeta; order Phyllodocida; family Polynoidae; genus Lepidonotus; species Lepidonotus clava. The sequence goes on from OW387138.1 coordinate 18,760,748, forward strand.
ACAAGAATCTAGGGATTGAGAATGGCGCGAAGCGAGTAGGCAGCGTAGAGTGCGGAGGGCGGTCTCTGAAGCTATAACCGAGGAACTACGGCGTAAAACAACTCCATTTTTTCGCGGTTTGCCCAACTAACGTCACAGACCACGCACATTATACTTGTTTACGTTGAAATTACGTTGACTTGGCGTGATATGCCTACGAAAACGCAAAGTGGATCGATAATTGAGAAGGAAGAGAGGTCAACCCCTGACCCGGAAATACAAAGTGACCAAACCAAAACAACAACAACTAACATGGCGTCAGGCGGGGAAGGGGCTGAATTTCAACAGAAGCAATGCTCAAGTCCATACTAAAAAACCAGGCGAGTGCAGATCTTAAGTTTGAAAGTAGACTATCCAAAATTGATAACTCCATAGAAAAATCAGTGAAATCGTTAGAAAACTATACCGAGACGAACGATAAGAGGTTCACGGAGATGGAGGTGAAAATGACTGCTGCCATAGACGACCTGAAGAAGCTGTCAGAGCGTGTAAAATCACTAGAGGAACGACTACAAACGGCAACAGATGATCTGGATTCGACTAAGGATGAGCTTAAAGCTACGAAAATGGATCTAAAAGAAAAAGCACAAGTTCTAGAGAAGCTGGATCGTAAGTATGAGCAAGATATGGAAGATCTCAAGCGCTGTCTTATCATAATAGATGGTGTAAATGAACGATCCACTAGGAAACCACGTAAAGTAGCTTCGGATCTCCTGACTGAGTTGGGTATTGAACATAAGGACTCGGACATAGTAGCTGCTTACAGGTTAGGAATCCTAAACGACCACTCGACAAGACCAAGATCCATTCGTGTACATTTTGCCAATAACACTATTAAAGGTGAAATCTTCAAAAACATTGGGAAAATTAAGCAAAAAGATCAATGGAAGGGTATATTTATAACAGACTCGATGACGCCACAAGAACAAAACGAGAGGAGGGATCTGAGGTGCATTTTCACAGTTCTTAAAATGAAAAAAGTGGATGTAAAGTTGCGTGGCAATGTGCTTGTTATCGAAGGTAAAAAGTACTCTCACAAAGACATTAATGCATTACCACATGGTATTACCATGGAATCTATTAAAATTATTCGAGTTTCTGACGGTCTAGCCTTCCAATCTCATCATGCTTATCTCTCCAACATGTATGAATGCCAGATTAGACATGAGGGAATTACATACAATTCTTCTGAGCACTTGTTTTTTGCTGAGATGGCCAGGTATCACGGAAAACTAGACCTGATTGATGATATTGTGTTAGCCAGGGATGGGTATCAAGCTAAAAAGATAGGTAAAAAAATAAAACAGGGGGATAACTGGAATGTTGACAAATTAAAAATTATGCGTATGATTATTAAATTAAAATTTGACCAGAATGATTCGATCAGGGATAAACTGTTACAAACCAAAGGGTTTCTATATGAGGCCACCCGGGGTGACTCCTTTTCTTGTGGGTTTACCCTGGCTGAACACAATCAGATCTGTCAGGAAAATATCAAAAAAGATAACTGGTTGGGTCGTATCATTTGCGAGTATCGTGATGCTATTGTGGGGTAAATCCCATATTTTTCTTAGGGTCCTATTGCTATAATGATTGATGTAGCTGAGATATGGATATTTGGTTTTCTATATAATTAGTAAAAGGAACATAGTATGAATTGCATCGTTGGGTGGATACCCTATTCGAAACGTATCAATTCTTGTTCACTAATTGAAAACTTGTTTAATGCCATTATTATTAGCTTTGATTCAATCAATTGTATGGATTATGTAAAAGCTGGAGATGTATTGTATATATCAGTACCGCCATACCCACCGTATAGACACTGCTTATTTTGCTATCGCAACAGTCTCTTGAATATAGTGTATAAGATCATCATGGATCCAATTGATAGGGGAAATATAATCCGATCCTATCTGTTTGTAAATAAAATGTGTTCGTGTAACAAGGTGATGTTGATACTTATATATTTTAATGATTAATTATAAACATGTCAAAGGAATGCATATATCACACTTGAATGTTAGGAGCATGATAAATAAGTGGGAACTAATTGAATCGACTTTTCTAGAAAGTGCTATTGATGTGATAGGATTTTCAGAGACATGGTTACATAGTCTACTACCAAGTTATTTTTATGAATTGAAAGACTGTTACAATTTATATAGACTAGATAGGAAATGGAATGATGAAGAAACTAATAATACTAACAGTCCTAAAAAAGGAGGGGGGCTTTGTTTATATATTGATAAAAGACATAAGGTGATTGAATCAATTTATGAAAATTTAAACCAAAGCACTATCGATTGTGAGATGCAATGGATAGCAACAGAACAGAAGCCTGCGAAGATTATATTACTATGTAATCTATACAGACCCCCTCAAGGCAATATTGATAATTTTATAACCATACTCGATAACATTTTTACAAATTTGAATCTAGAAAAAATTGAATTGGTAGTAATGGGAGATTTTAATCTAGATATGAATGATAACACTAACACAAAAGTGAAAGATTTTAAACTCATGATTAAACAATTTGGGTTACGCCAGATTATAAAGGAACCAACTAGAGTGACTTTGGATACTATGTCATGTATAGATTTAATATTGACAAATTCAAATATTGTACAAAATGCAGAAGTTGTTGATATGAATTTAAGTGATCACTCGATGGTTATATTTACTAGGAAAAAGGAAAAACGCAAACGAACTAAATGTGATTTTCTAGGGAGGAGCTATAGGAATTATAATAAATTACATTTTCAACAAAATTTAATTCAAGCCGACTGGAGTGACTTTGATAAAGTTAATTCAGTTCAACTGAAATGGGAAATTTTAATTAAAAAAATTGGAGAATTCATTGAGATGCAGTGTCCTATGAAATCATTTCATATCAAACAGGTTAAGGATGAATGGTTAACTGCTCCTCTGATTGAATTAATACACGATAAGGATCAAGCTTTAAAGGATGCAAAAAGATCAAGGCTACCTGAAGACTGGAAAATTGCAAAAAATATTAGGAATAGATGCATTGGAAGACTACGTAAAGCTAAAGCTGATTTTATTAAAGAAAAATTAGACCAAAATGTAGATAATCAAAAGAAATTTTGGAAAAATATTCAAAAGGTTATTCCAAACCAGAAGCGTAGTGAAGTAGATGCAATACATTTAGTAGATCATAATACTGAAGTAAATATTCCTGCAGAACGAACAGCTGCATATATAAATGAATACTTTGTAAATATAGGACCTAATTTAGCAAAAGATTATAATGATCCTTGGTCTTTTAATGGTTTATTATTCAATGATGGATTAGGAGATATTGTAACTGATGTAGCAGAGGTAGTCAATATCTGTAAAAATATAAATATTAACAAGGCCTCCTGTGTTGACAATGTAAATTCTGAGATTATGAGAGATGCTTTCTTGGCGATCCCTGAAAAATTAACAATTCTTTTTAACTTGTCTTTTAGTACTGGTGAGGTTCCTGATTCATGGAAATTAGCTAAAGTCACTCCTTTACCCAAATCGGGTGATAAATCACAAGTCACTAATTATAGACCTGTTTCAAATTTACCATTAATGTCTAAACTGATTGAAAAGATTGTTCATAAAAATATTTACCAGTATTTGGACATTAACAATATTCTAAATAAGAGGCAAGGTGGTTTTAGACCAAAACATTCAACCACATATACCACAGCAATATTACTAGATGATATATATTCAGCGTTGAATAAAGGGAAGTTTACTTTAGCAGTTTATTTAGATATGAAAAAGGCTTTTGACACGGTTAATCATGATATTCTACTTAAGAAATTAAAAAAATAGGAATAACAAGTAATTTATTATGTTGGTTAAAGAATTATTTATCTAATAGAAAACAATGTACTAGGGCAAATAGTGTTACATCAAACTATGCTGGTATTGTATGTGGAGTACCACAAGGGAGTGTGTTGGGACCTCTATTGTTCTTAATTTACATAAATGATATTTCTTTTAATTTGCAAAATGTACATATCTCTCTATATGCGGATGACACTGTACTCTATATTAGTCATAATAATCTAGATGAAGCTTTTTACCTAATGCAGCATGACCTAGATAATGTACTGGAGTGGTGCAATAAGAATAAGTTATCCATGAATTGTAAAAAGACTAAATTTTGTATTTATGGTATGCGCTCTGTTGTCAAAGCAAGTAAAATTGGGGATAGACATTTATCTATGAACAATGTTAAGTTGGATAGAGTATGCTCTTACAAATACCTGGGATTTATACTAGATGAGCATTTAAATTTTAATAAACATATCAGTGAATTGAAATCACTTGTGACTCATAAACTGTATATATTTTCTAAGATAAGACGGTATTTAAACAAATATGCAAGTATTCTGGTTTTTAAGAGTATGCTTCTTCCATTAATTGAATATGGTGATATTATATATGCTGGAACTAGCATTACCAACCTTAATGCTATTGACAAATTGTTTTATAGAGCAATGAGAATATGTAAAAATGACTATATTAAATGTAGTAAGAGTACATTATGCCAAGATATTAATATAGCTAAACTCAGTGATCGTAGAGATACTCATTTATTGAATTTTATGTATAACCTACAGGTGAAAGTAGACCTTTTATCAACAATAAATGTAAATACAAGAAGACATGATGCTAATATTTTTAAATTGTATAAGCCCAAAAATGAGAGGGCAAAATTGAATGTCTTGTATAGGGGTGCTATTCTTTGGAATAAGCAGAAAAGCGATGTTAGGAATATTGTAGATTTTAAGACCTTTAAAAATGTACAAAGAACAAAACTATCTAATCTAGTCCAAAATTATTGAATATATGCTATTCTTTTAGTGAGAAATTTTCTTGTATATATTTAACGAGATTTTCTTTCTCAGAAAAAGATTTAAGAATTATAACATTGTGACTATTTCTTAGCCCTTTTTATACTCACAATGAGTACATTGATTGCTGTAATGATCTTATATCTTCTTTGTGCTATGTTCAAATTTTTATCATAATTATATGAATTCAGTGTAAAATTTGATTAAATTACATTTATTGGCTCTCAACCTACTTGGTGAGAGTATCTCAGATGTAAAATGAAAACAAGTACCTGTACTTACTTTTATATCTGAATAAACGAATGAATTCAAAAAAAAAAAAATCTCTACAAACCTTCATGCAAGCCAAAATTTTCCAAAGAAATTACATAATTAGATTTTGGCATATAATTCTTAATGAATGAAACTAATTTAGAGGCTTATTTCTCCCAGAAATGGCATAATAGGCTGAAATGTACATGATGTTGTGAAGGAACTAGATATTGCAGAAAACTAAAACAAAGAGTTGATGAGCCTTTGGGACAGAAAGTTACAATATATACATTTTGGCTAATTGTTAAATATTTGTTTCATGTAATTAGAAGACACCTCCTAATGGTCATGTGTTGGGCAAATAGGCAAATAGGTCCCTTTGTCAATGGTCACTGGTGCCTATCGTCAAGCAGCTGGTACAAAAACATAGAAATTTGGGATTTCTTTCTTTAAGTTTCTAGGCCTTGAAAACAATCCTCAAAGAATATTTCAAATGCACAGAATTCCTTGAACATTTGAACGAATATAGTTAATAGTAATTATTCTTACCTGTTATAAACATGAGAAGCAAGATAGTTGGAACTCTTCTTAAAATCACAATCATGGTGTTGGAATTACTAGGTTCCTCTGTGATTGCTTGGATCTCACTGCTGTTCTACAGAATGAATAGACATGGGCCTTGGATGTCCAAATTTATATGTCTCAGCCCACAGGTAGTATGGGAGGGTGCATTTGAGCGTGGAGACTGGTAGTTGTGGTGGAATGGGGATAGGTTTGGCAGGGGAGATAACCTTTTGGGGAAGGGAGACATGAACAGTATTGGGAAGGGGGATGGAGGGCAGTAGCGGGGGCTGGTGCAATAAAATGTTTGATAAAATGTGTGTGATAATCCGAGGTGTACAATACTACCTGGTTTTACCCTAGATAGGACACACACGAAATATGGGTTATATAATCTATATTCAGAATTGAAATTGAATTTCAATATTCAAGTACAATTCAAGACGACTGTTATAAAAAAAACACATAAATCACATTTGGCTGCATTATAGTTTTATTTATCAATGTATCTGTATCTAAGAGACATGGGATTTCCTGTTTTGAGAATTATGGGAAACATTTTGTAGCTTTAAAGCCCTAATTATACTACACGTTGGGTCAAAGGATGTGTTGGGCCCCTTTGCCCAAAGTGTCTGATTCGCGTTAGGGGTAAATTAAGCTTATAATTATTATACTACGCGTTGGGTCGCGTTGGTGACCAACGCATATTATACTACGCATGGTGACCAACGCGTATATTATACTACGTGTTTTGAAATGCATTTGGTCGCATTCAGGGTCACTTTGGGTCTTGCAGCTCGCCTTGGGTCGGGTTTGGGTCCCAGTTCGCCTAGGAGATTTACAAACATATCTGTAGAATAACGCGAATCCCTCTTGTTGGCCAAAGCGACCCAACGTGAAGGGTCTCCTGACACATAGTTTACTATGGCCATAATCATACCAATGCATTGAAATATGATAATTATGGCATATGCACAAACTGAATGAAGACATGTATATTGATTCAAGAAGATAGATCTCCTGTTCATATTTGCCTAGGACATGGTTGTATGCACGTTTTTCCATGTCTAGGTTATTAGTAACTATCCATATAATGGTAATAATAGTAACATTTTAACATTCTAGAGTGAACCATGCAATAGGTAATGATACACATCCATCTATAAATGAATAATAAAATACATAAAATACAAGATTTTTAACATCATAATATAACTATTTATCTTCTATTGGTTCGAGAATTGTTATCATATTAGATATGATATATAAGATATAATTCTCGAACCAAGAAATTTACTAGAAATTTTATCATGGAAGGGCATCTGTGGATCTGTGCTATGAAAAACAGCCTCTTTGAATTTCTTGACTCAGACATAAATACTATGAAACTTGACATAGTATTTTATGACCAAGTTCGCTTGTTTAATACTGGACAGAATCTGTGACCTTTAGAATGTGTACAGTGAGTGATGCAGGATGAATTTTGATTAGTGCTGGGAGGAGAAAATATTGACTGTACTAAAATATAAGCCAAAATTGTAGTGTTAAGTAACTTTTCTTTTTTCACATTCCAGGGACGGATCCAGGATTTTGAAAAGTAGGGTATGTGTGAAGGAACTAAAATATCACATATTCGTCTACATAGATTTGACTTTTTTCTCTTATGGTAGGCCTATATTTCACATATTACCAAGCATGCTGGTAAAATGATGATGTTTAGCTTTATCATATAACAATATTGGAGATGATAAATCAAACGCATTGTTTCTAACAATCATTTGTCCTAAATCAAAGCAAAGCTGTAAAACACAACCATCTGAGTCATTAAGGCATATATAACTCAAATCTCACAGCATACTCCTTAGTCGCGTCGGATTCCACATGTAATACTTGCTCCGACTATAGCCTTTTTTCGTCACTCACTTTTACAGTAGTACTGCGTGACCGCATTACGCAAGTGGCCCACCATGAAAATGTAGTTCTTATAGAAACCATTAAGTCAGGCAGGTCAGGCAGGTAAGTCCCAGCGAAAAGAAGTCCCGGCACACCCCAGAATGCTATAGTCGGAGCGATGATTACACAGGAATCTGAAGCGAGAAAGGAGTTTGATCTCACAGATGGTCTGCAAGCCCCACCTGGTGGCCTTTGTCTGACCTGTTTTTGTAATTGGGTGAACACACCAGATGGTGTTCCAAGATCATCTTAAGCTTGGTGAGCTGGCTGCAAATAGGGAGCCCATTTGTTCCAAGGGAACAAAGAGACTTCAAGAGATTAAAAGGGGCTTAACAGAGCTTAGCACAGGCTGTAATAAACCTTGAGCTTTGTGGAGATGCTTATTGGTCCATGGGGGGTCTTGGACAAGGACTGGAATGCAGGGCTGTTGCCAATCGAAAAGGGTTGATAGTGTGTTGATCATCCACCTAACGTCTCATTCCCTGTACCTGGCTATAAACTTGTTCTAGATCCATCCCTTTGTCATGCCATGGTCCCTGTTTCTCGTACCACTTAGGCCAGAATTCTAATAGCCTAAATGACTGTACTGTGTAGGTTTCCCAATTCTTTGTGCGTGGTCACTGTAATATCCTCTATGTTCTGTGGATGTTTTTCCAAGGAAGAGAGAGGTGTAGATGCAATGAGTAAAGAGATACAATTTATTTTATGCTGCACAGACATTGACATAGCTATGTTCCTCTTCCTATTAGTTAAACTAAGTTGTATGGTGTATATGACCCTGTATGATGATATTTCTGGTTTAATGCCTCTTGTGTTGTAATTGATTACTTTACATATTAACTCAGGTCATAATTAATTACTTTACTCATTAATTTGGGCTCTTGTGTCTGTGATAAAACACTTGTTCCATATCCTTATTGCATTCATCTGGAAACGATGACCAGCTGTTTTGTTTTATTTCATTATATCTTTTTCCCAAATATAGTCATACATAATGATTACATGGTAAATATGATCCATAATTATAAGGTTCTCACTCCCTTTAATGCAGAATAACCTCCAATTTTCTCTGTGATTTTTAATGATCATCCAATATACAGGTAAGGAGAGATGTTTGATGATGACTACATAATAGACATATTCCTTGAGCATGAGTAATCTGTACCTTGCCATACAATGTCTTGAGGTTATGATTGCCTAGACACATTACTGATGATCACCATAGAACCAATTATCCATTGAAACTTTTTAATGCATCTGCTCATATATTATAACATTATCACCATTTGCTGAAACAGATGATAACTTATGAGAAAAAACAATAGTCAAGTTTGAGAGGATAGGCGTTTATTTGTTCAAATTCGAACGTGATTTGAAACCGTCTACAAAGCTTACTCTCAATGCAAGGCATTTAGTGATAAATGATAACAATAGTTGTAAATTAGCTGAAGGAATGCGAAAAGTGATGGATAAATAATACATTGTTGTAAGCTCATGTATGTTTCGTCTATTGGTTGGAAACAAGTATGTTCATGATAGGTAGTCAAGTAGGTGAACTTTTCCTGAAAAACAGATTGATGTTGTACTCCATCATGAGAGTCCTCAATTGATTTGGAGCAGCATGTTGCAAATGAAAAATATGTCCAGAAATCAGCACTAATCCTAGACGTAGAATTGTACAAACCAGTGTTTTCAGAACAGTTTGTACTCAGTGGCGTTCTTGCTCCATCCTGAGAGTGACGAGGACCTATATTTGACTTGGCAATGATGTCATCTTGTCTTTCTGGACCGCTGTATGCCTAAGTAGCATTAAGTTTGCCAAATGCCAAAATTAACCAGCCAGCAAAGGTTGTGATCCAGCAGCATTAATGACAGCCACTCAAACTGTAAGAGGAGCATTTGCAAAGATCTCATAAACATTATTAATGCTATTGCTCACATGTATAAATACAATACAGTTCTTAATAAACACTTAAGTAAGGGTTAACCTCTTGTAGCACATTAACATCATGTCAGGATATAAGGAAATCCAGAAGCAGGATACTTCCAAAAACTGTACATGAATATGCTTATCACTTAACCCTTTAGACTCTATGTCTTGTGTTTATGAATGGATTTCCCCAGGATTTCCCTGGATTTCCCATCACATTTCCGATAAGTGAGGAACTTCAAAGGTTGACCCATGCTTATCAATTTAATCATAATAATCTGGTTTGTAGCGTTTATTCAAAACTAGATAAGCTTTAAAATTGTATGTTGGTTTTCTTTTCCTTTCTATGTTGAATGCTAATTAAAGTGTTCACCTTAGTAATAAATCATAACGAATACCTAACAAAATATTTGGAATAATGAAACCATGATCTTTACCTGCTCTTTCAACAACTCCCTGGACCTCTATCTGCCACCTTTTTCACCCTTATTACCTTTTTGACCTTTGGGACATCTATATGAACCTGCTGGACCAGGTGGCCAGCTGCTGCCTCCAGAAACTCTTGGCCCAAGTAAATCAGATTCTGCACATCCCAGCAGAATACCTGAATACAGAAAAGTGTAATTTTGTTTTTTTGTCGCTCACACTCAACTAGTATTATGTCTCTATCTAAGACCAAGGATTATTGTTAATATTTCTGTCAGCTTCCAAACTAGTACTAGTTCCATTACTTGTGAACTCTATCAATTTTGGGAATATCTAATAAATTCTGATGAGCGGTGTGCAGATTCATACACTTTTTGGTCAAAATCTAAGTAAGGAAATGTTTTTGGAACCTATATTTATTGTTTTTAACATTGTTCTCTAAGAATCAAGCTCTGTACATTGAGAACGCAGTTATATTTTTACAAGCAGGCAACAAATGTTTATACCATAATGTAAACTAAAGATATAATGAAAGGGACATTACTTAGTATATTCTGAATAACTTAATATGGACGGGCGCCAGTGTACATTCTAGATAGCAAAGTGTTCAGAAATGAAAATACCAACATTTAAAATGTGGAAATTTTGCAAATGCTAAAGAATCTATGAAATGTGCTAGCTTTGATAACAATATTATCAAAGCACATTTTATAGAGTATGATCATTGCAATAATTTTGTCAAATTTGACAATACATAGCATATTATGCTATTCATGATCAAATAATGAAAGGAAGACGCTGGCATAAAAGGAACCATAAAATGCTGGCATGAACCAGAATCTTCATTTTCTACAACAACTATTAACAAAACTCTTTTCATTGTTGATATTTTTCTTTTTCTGCAACCATGGTAACGTGTTAGAATTTATAATACTTATTTCTAGATATTCCCAGATGTGGCCTAAATTGAATATAATAGGCTGAAAGGTACATACAATGTTGTGAAAAAACTAGGTATTGCAGAATGCTCAAACAAAGAGATGAAGAGTCTTTGGGACTTCCAGAAAGTTACAATATATACATTTTGGCGTATTGTTAAATATTTGTTTCAAATAATTAGAAGACAACTCCTAATAATCATGTGTTGGGCAAATAGGCAAATAGGCCCCTTTGTCAATGGTCACTGGTGCCTATCGTCAAGCAGCCAGTACAAAAACATGCAAAGTTAAGAATTGTTATAATTTCTGTAAGTTTCTAGGCCTTCAATACAATCCTCAAAGAATATTTTAAATGCATAAAATTGCTTGAACATTTGAACAAGAACAATAGTTATTATTCTCACCTGTTATAAACATAAGAAGTAAAAGAGTTGGAACTCTTCTTTGATGACAATCATGCTGTTGGACTTTGTAAGTTCCTCTGTGATTGCTTGGATCTCACTACTGTTCTACAGAATGAAAGGACATGGGCCTTGAATATCCAAATTTATGTCTCAGCCACCAGGTAGAATGGGAGGGTGCATTTGAGTGTGGAGAATGGTGGTTTTGGTGGAATAGGGATAGGTTTGGTAGGGGACTTAACCCTTTGGGAAGGGAGACATGCAAATTGAGTAACATTTATGCACATAAAACAAGAATGTTGAAAAGATGATTTTAGTATTATAATGTGATAAGAATTCACAAACCAATTGAGGGTAATAAATAGCTATATTACATTTTTTCCATAGTGTTACTAGAATTGTTTTCATGGAAGGGCATCTGTGTATCTGTGCTAAGGAAAACAGTCTCTTAGAATTTCTTGACTCAGACATAAATACTGTGAGACTTGACATGGTTTCTTATCATGACTAAGTTTGGTTGCTTTATGCTGGACAGAATCTGCGTCCTTTAAAATGTGTACAGTGAGTGATGCAGGATGAATTTTGATGAGTGTTATGAGGAGTCCAAAATATTGACTGTACTACAATGGAAAAAATGTAGTAAAGAATGTTTTATCTAGTAAGATTTACCGATCTCAGGTTATAATCCACCATGGCCAAACTGTGTTTTCTTAGTGCCCTTTTACAATTTGCAAGTTGCAAAATACGGATCCAAGATGTTGAAAAGTGGGGTGAGTGTAAAGGAACTAAAATATCACATATTTGTGTACATGAATTTGACATTTTTCTCTAATGGTAGGCCTGTATTACTTAGCATGATGGTAAAATAATGATGTTTAGCTTTATCCAATAACAATAATGAAGATGCTAAATCAAACGCATTGTTTCTAACAATCATGTGTCCTAACTCAAAGCAAAGGTGTAAAACACAACAATTTGAGTCTAAGGCACATATTACCCAAATCTCACAGGTGGTCCACTAGCCCCACCTGGTGGTCTTTGTCGGACCTGTTTTTATTATTGGGTGAACACACCAGATGGTGCTCTGAAATCATCTTCGTGAACTGGCTGCAAATAGGGAACCCCAGGAGGGGGTATAGGTAAGGCTGCCAAACTGTAAGCTGAGCATCCAATCATGTATAATTTCAAAGTCTGATGTCTTATTACTGTTACGTGACCCATCACAAAATGACTGTGAGAGTTTTGGCACAGTAAACAACAACCCTGATGTAAGGACGTCCATGTTGTTATTGGTCTTTTTGTTGAATTGTGGCTGCTCTGGGCTGATTTTAGTTATGCAAATAGTTTTAGAAACTAGATATTTACAAACAAGAATCCTGAGATTTTTTAGGCTGGAAGGAGCATTATAAGTAAAAGAATTTTGATGCTGGAATTTTTCAAAACAAGAAGGCAGAAACAAGGATATCCTTTGCATGCCTTTACAACAGAGGGACAAATTTTAGTACAACACACCAATGAAGAATATATGAATTAAATATTCAGTGCTCCGTCGCATAACGGGTCTGTTGTGAGAGTTTGCACCAATAGCTAGCAGTTGTACGTAATCAAAATAATAATCCAAACATGTCACTGTACTCCCATTGACAATCACCAGTCTAAGAGTCAACCCTCTTAACATGCCTGCCTGCCGGCCCACCGACTCACACAACAACCAGAGTCAGTGGCCTTGCTACATTACCCAAGGTGTTAGTTATCAGCTTACAAACTACTCTCTCTCTGCCACTCTTGGTCCTGTGAGAACTATTTAAAACCAGACCTATGACATAGCCTTCCCTCTCCACCCTCTATAGAGACACTCTTAGCCCTGAATTTGCTTTCTTCACAAGATGGCTAAAGTTAACTGAATGGATTGAAACCTGCATCAGTACAATACTATACCTCTCAAATTACATGATGAGATTCATAGTTTTGTCTGTTACCCTCAGACATTTTGCACAAATAAATAAAGATTTCCAGATATGTTCCAACGAGTTCGATGACAGCATTTTGGATACAATAAAATCCCACAAAAAGTAGTTGCAGTGTCATCGTTAACAGCGTTATACGCTATTAAGTTAACCATTATTTCTATATTTCCACTTTGTATGGTAATAGACCAAAACTGATATTTTTTGGTACATAACAGTTTTATCTAATTTGCTTTTTGAATTTGCATATGCTCTTTTTGTGTAGTTTTGTTGTCATAGCGCCATCCAGAGCCATTTGTAAACGGGAAAATATTAACTATTGTGACGTTCTCTGGTAAGTCGGGGTTGCCGATTCCTACAGCAGAGGAATGTGGGAATTGTTCAGGTCTCGGGCGGACGGGGAATCCGGGCCAAGAACCAAGATGTGTTTTTAGAGTCGTGCCTCGCGCACGAAGGAGGCTGAGCGAATCGGTCAGGAATCGGTGCTCGATGTCAAACGGAGGACTGCGGGGAAGGGAAATTATGGTAGGGGAAAGGGGAGGCCGTGGTTCGTCTCGCTCTATCTCCCAGGCCGGTATTCACCTCGACAGGGCGGTCCACCCCGGATTCCGGTCTGCGGGGCCGTCGGGCCGACGGTCGCCTATTGTTTGGTAGCGTGGGGCCGAGCCTGCCGCGCCGTCGTCCCCGCGGACTTCGGGTCTCCGTTCCGTGTTCCGGGCCTTCGTGCCATGCTGCGCCTACACTTCCGGGACCCCATCCGGAACGGTTTCGGGCCTTCGCGCCCTACCTCGGTCCTTCGTTCCTCGTTCCCGTTCCTCGGGCCGTCGGGCCCCTATCCTAAGTCTCGCCTATTTATCTCGAACTTCTACTATTTTACTCTAACTTCTGGTTAATTAACTCATTCCGGCTCATCTCAGCGGTTGTTTAAGGGAAGAAGACACGTCTGGACACAAGGAGAACTGTTAAAGAACTCTGTTTATTCGGGCCTCACCGCCCCTTTATATACCCTAGAGGTCAGCCCTGATTGGCTGCTTTCGGTCACGTGATCTACAACTGACGTCACTTCCAGTTTACATTCTCGTTTCCGGTTTACATATCACTTCCGGTTTACATCTTTCCGGGTTTCGTTCCTTTACATATTCGTTCCTTTACACTTTCGTTCCTTTTACATATTCGGGCCTCTTTTTCGAGCTTTTTACACTTTCGTTCCTTTTACACATTCGTTCCTTTACACTTTCGTTCCTTTTACGAACATATATACCTTTTGTCATATTACCTTATTTTCTCTTATTTGGTCTCTACGTATTTGGATGAATAGGCATTCATCACACCATTTTTATTCATGACCTCCCAACCATAAGTACAGAGAACACTTGCACTGTAACAAACCTAACACTCATTACAGTGAAATGATGCACTAACCATGGGTCTATCAAGCTAGAGAGACTGCATGGTGCAACAACCAGTGTTAGGAAATACTGGGATCTGAGGGTTTTTATTAAAAATTAGGTTGTTTTTTATAGAGATATCAAATAGAGTTTACCACCTTTACCTTTGAAAAACAGACTGAAGTTTTTTTTCGTCAAAAGAGCTATATTGTGGGTCCAGACTCTGTGTCTCAGCCTTGTCATTAGTACGACACCTGGATCTTATTTATTATTGGCAGCTAATGTAAAGTAAACCTATACTTACACTTGTTTAGGATACGTTGTATAAGATTACTCATACATGTTTAGGTGCCAACCTGACAACCAATATTGCCAATGGGAGAACCGCAACTTTGTGAAATTTCAGTTGGAATCTACGCTGTTTATCATTTTGGTGGCTCCCAAGCATGCTTTTTAAAAGAGTGTATTAATCTTTGATAAAAAAAAAAGGCATACAATTATACATGTATCTGCCTACGACTATACATTATCTACCCCTCATGGAACCCCTCGTGTTGCACTTCAGTATAGATATAACTACTTTTGTGAAGGCAATCAAAAGAAACTTTATGCCCAAAAGTGACAAACATTGACACGGATGTAAGGTACCAGGTACACTATGAAAACTAGCAAAACTTTCACTCCCGTCATGTGTCCATCTATTCACTAAAGAAATTGGTAGTAAACAATAGAAATTACACTAATATTATTGGATTTTTTGGTTTTTTTTAGTTTTATGACTGTCGCCGATTTGCTATAACTACTATAATTATAGCTAGTTTAAAATAATTATGAATTGCTCAGTTTTGAGTTTGTTCCCTTTGAATAGTACACGACTTAGGCTGCCCGTGAAGAATGAATGCATTCATTGGAGAGGCTGAAGGACGTTAACATCTTCATATTTTCATCACCTCACCACAATTATAAATGTGAGACACGAGAGCAGCTCGGGCGGAGGTAAGTATTGATTCTGCCAACAGGATGTGCTCCCAACTGCTCAGCGCAGACCATATGCTCGGAGAGAGTGGCCGTGTAAAGACTGTATGCCAATACTAAATGTTTAATTGTAATTTAAGTTGTGTATTTTAGTATAAAGAAATGACAAATGCCAATGATCGTGACTCTTGGCTGCTATAAATCGTGTGGATACTCATTTCAGATTTGAAAGGTCGTGAGTAGTACCTGCCGATACATACCATGATGCAGGTAACTATTGGTGGGAAAACCCAGGATCGCTGGCTTACAATTTTTAGATTGCACAGAATGTGAGTTTTCTTGGGTATATTACACCTTACATATGCTAAAAGAATTGCGAGTGACTGCCAATATTTAGTTTTTATGTCAAACCTCTTCGGAATATTTGCCCATCATGAGCCAAAGACTGCGCAGTGGCATACAGTGGCAAAAATAATCAATGTAAACTCAAATCAAACATTCAGAGATAGCATACCAGCAAAAGCGAATTCTTTTATGTTTGCATCAATTGCAGTGTTTGTGTAACCTTTTTGTATTTTCGATGAGAAATAACAAAGTTGTCATGGGATACATTTAATCAGCTAGTGGAATTGGGGTAGTGTTCTTCGGGAGATAAAGAATAGCATTCCAGGATATCCGGGAGCATCTGTAGTGACAAAGAGGGGTGAAATGTAATTCTAGGAAAAGAACCACTTCTTCGAATGTGTAGGTTAGAACCGAAGTTCAGAAAGAAGAATGCCAGA
Organism: Lepidonotus clava; assembly: GCA_936440205.1. Taxonomy (NCBI): domain Eukaryota; kingdom Metazoa; phylum Annelida; class Polychaeta; order Phyllodocida; family Polynoidae; genus Lepidonotus; species Lepidonotus clava. Next base: position 18,777,222 of record OW387138.1, read on the forward strand.
CTTACCTCATTCAAATATCACAACGGATTGTCTGATTAGTATTAATAATCACACGATCATATTTCTATCATTTATCCGTTGATATAAGAGATAGTCCAATTTTGGAATTTAATCTATGTTAACTGCCATTAGTTTTAATGACAATTGAAAAAAGAATTATGGAAATCTACATGTGATCAAAGAAGTCAACTCAATCCAAAAGAATTTTGTAACCTCTGGAAGAACATACACCATCTGAAGACGACGAATAAAATGTCATCAAAAAATTAAATCCGGGTGTCCGAAATATACTTTGAAAAATGTGGAAAAAAAATTGGCCCTACGGTATGAGATTGCTAGAATATTAGTCATAAATTAATGAACAAGGCAGCAACTGTCAGGGGTGTATGCAGCGGGATAGGTTCATACAAGCCACCGATGTATCACTTGAGAGCGCAGCTGAAGGGTAGAATATGTGCGACACCTACTCACAGACAGTTGACAGATGGCCGGAATAAGGTGAAAGAAAGCAAAAGGAAACACTGCTGTAGGAGCCATTGTGGATAAATATTTCACAAAAAGAGTACTTTATCTGATGGGAGTAATCAAAACGAAGCAGCAGGTAGATGAGATGATCAAAAACGGGTCATGCTCAAAGAAATTGACACTTTGTTAACGCCTCGCAACACCTGCGTATGGAGATTTTGTGGAAGATGGAACAAGAAAACCCTTGATCCCTGTTGTCTTCTATATGCAGCTAGTAATACACATAGCACCTGATTGGTCTGTCTTAGGTCACGTGACAGGAACCACTAGAATGCATATGGTCAAATGCACTAACTTTGAACATGATTATGGTTATGATGATTCAAGCTATCATTGAACTCGATACTTCGAAGCTTTGAGTTACAATTATGTTTGCGCTAATACTGTGACTATGCTGTCTATATGCCTATTGATCAGTGACCGGTAGATCTTACTGAAACTATAACCAATGCCAAGAAAAACATCCAATATACTTTCCCCCAGTATACCTAAAGCACTCATTTGTCCCTAGCTGTGGTCGATACCCCCCTACTCCAGGGTATTATGGCGGATGTGAACCTATCCGACAGGGGGGATTCCGGGTAAGACCTTTGATGGATTGTGGGTCTTGGCCACAATCCGTCTACACCAACCTGAGATCCCACCTATCCGCAGACATATCCCGACCCCACTGACATGACCCACCCATTAACCCTGGAGGAGGGGAGAGGAGGATCAGAGTGATAGAAGTGGTTGTTTAAGTGTAAATACACACTTCCCAGTTTACATCATTGTTAAAGTTTACCATAAAATATTATAAGAATTGCTTCCTGGCTTATTCTGTAAAAGACAGTTGCATGATACAAAATGAAAGATTATAATTTGGTTGGCATGTTTCTCCTAAGGTTTGTAAAATATTATGGTAAATTTAACCCATAGGAACCAATGCTAAAGCCTGTCATCCCAACTTACAATGTCCAATCCCATTTTGCCCTGAAATACAATATTTTAATTGGCTGATAAATCTTTAAACCTAGACATGTATGAATAACGTCACTGACTGTTACTAACCTTAGAAATAACTGTTAGCTACCATGGCAACAAACTGTATAATGCACTAGACTACCCTGTACCTCAGACAGTCCGTTACATAAATCAGTTAAATGTAAACACAAAGTAACAGTAATGGTAGTCAACAGATATATATAACTCCCACCTGTTGAGAGGGTCAAGAACCTAACGTTTCTTGTGTTACTGGCGATGGCTGCCTAAGGGTAGTTGCCTAATCTAGCCATAGCCTCCCGGAAAAGTGGCAAATTTTCCACATTTTTTCGATATTTCCCCAATGGGAACCCACAAAAGGAAAATTACCCCTGAGTTACATTCCATTCAGCAAGGAAATGAGGCTGAACTAAATACCAACAAGACACAGAATAATATATATTTCATGTCTTTTGGAAATAAAGAAATTTTTGCGATGTTAAATCATTGTATGCCTTAAGGAAATTTCGATGGAAAATTGGGGAATCCTGGAGAAATCGAGCATATTTTATGCAAAAACTCTGATATATGGACAGTCCCTAATGAGTGTTGAATTTAGCAGCCCAACGCATTCAACACTTTATAACACTAATGTATATAATCAAATCAACTTCGATTATCCTAAATACCGATGGTTTTATATCTATCATTTAAGTAGATGCTTTTAATATCTAGCAAAATACTTTGTAAAAAAAAAACACCTGCAAGCCAAGGAGTGACATAACGGTCATACAAGAAATAGTGTTCTGTGATGGTATTAGAACGTTCTACAACATCCTAACCTTTGTTCGGATGTGTATTATTTTACAATATCTGTACAAGCTCTGATTTCGTTGGGTTAAATTGTCTGAACTATTTCTAGACAAGATTCATTACTCATCTCATGCCCTGAGTCAATTTCCAACCGCAGGACTAAAATGTTTGACATTTCCAAGATGAGTAATAGCCACATAGGTTACAATTCAAATCAAAATTTAAAAAAATGTTGGAATAAAACATACATGATCATATTTAATTCAATATTTACAGCCAACTATCTTTGTCCCTTTAGACCCCAATTTGACCATATCCACAAAATTTAATGTGTTCTCTAAGAAATGCTTTTCCCGCATCTTCCCAGTGAAGCAAAAACCTTAAAATATGATCCATACATGAAACTTATCAAGTTAATTCCTCAGTTAAGGCAAAACGTCTTTGTCGCAAAGATAATCAGTTAATAAACATTTGATCAGTATTGTCCTTATTGTTTTTGTTTTTTTCTGGGAAATTCCCGGGACGAATGATGCAACCTTTACAGGAATTCGACAGGAATTAAAGTGTTATTCCTAAATAATAATGATCTGATGATAATGTTATTCAGAATACAAAAATATTAACTGCATTTAGAACAGCTAAATTAACACCACAGCCAAAATTACTATTCTAGGACCACCCCTCCATGCATACCCAACTGCACTCCCCCCCCCCCCCCCGCACCAACCACACAAGCATAGGTCTTTTTCACCACATGTTATGTATGCACCAGACACTGGAGGAAACCCAAGCAGAAGGTGATGAGCAGTTGGCGAGCAGATCAGCTTAACACCCACCCAGCCTGAGCTGCTCAGAGCAACTCAGAGCAACTGAGGAGCTAAATAGGACCCCGCCAGCCTACCCCGGCTTTATTTTCGCCCAGACTCTGGAGCACTAGGACCCTGGAGGAGGAGGGAAGACGGCCCTCCTGTGTAGTGTGAAGCCCCTCCCGCCCTGGAGGAGAGGTTAGGGGGCGGCCATTGCATACGGCGTACAACACGTGGTCCTCCAGGGCCGGCGCCGGTTCCCCGCGGTATACGTACTACAACCACCGGCAGCATGGGTACCAGCGGATTATTGTATTTATCATCAGCAGCTCATGAATATACTTTCGCAGGCGGACCCCTGAAGTAACATACTTATATTATTGACCAAAAAAAATGGAATACTTGAAAAAAATAATCTGACTAAAACACAAGCATTTATTTGAAATTCTACGCCAATTGTAACCATATTTATTTCGGCCGCAGGCTCATAACATAAGGTTATAAGAATAACGGCGTTTCCGCAGATGTGATTCATATTTGAAAATACCCAAAGGAATTGCAAAATAGGAATATAATAGCATGTTCTCTGGGGAATGAGATCAACATTTTTTCATTGTGCACCCTGGGCTTATTACGCACGCGCCTCATACTACCTCCACGGTGGTGATACCTCCAACAGGAGAACATAGGTACAGGGGGTAAAACGAACACTTGAAGAGGGGACCTTCCTCCAGTGAGACAGCCTACCTACACCCCCCTGGGACAAACAGCTTCACAATCAACACACAGGAGGCAGGCCCCTCCAGTTAGCGACCCCCAGAAGCCGACCTGCACCCCGACGGAACAAACGTGTCCCTTCGCGGTTCCTCCACGGTGCCCCCGTGAACATTACCCACCACCGGATTGAGTTAAGGCCATTTTACAGCTATAATATAGGCCCTCCCCTATATAAGTAGCAGCATTCTGTTATAACCATACATAGGTAAGCGCTGCGTGGTGTGTGTATCTGCATGCTGGGTGACGCTGCTGTTGCCTGGACTGGAGGAATAAGGCACGCTGGAGTACTACTGGAGCAGGAGGAGCCCGTACCGCCACAACCACCTCGGCCGCGGTCGACGACCGACGTCGCCCTTCCTCCTGCTGCTACTACTACTACCGCTATTGATGCTGCTGCCGCTGCCACCGACGCTGTTATTGCTTCATCCAGGGTTTCTCCAGGGCCTAATGGACCTTTAGAAAGAAGCCTATATCATCCCATCCCGGACGGACTGGATCCCGCTGCTCCTATACATAATAACACAATACACAATCTCTATATATACCCTTTGTATTAGAATTTAGACCCAGCACCCCGTTATCTGCTATAAATATCCTTACATACATCCTCTCCTATCCAATAACAACGTACAGACCTGCAACATAAAGACCTGCAACGAGACCCACGTGATCCAGACACGTGATCCAATATCTGCTTGGTCAGTGAGGCGTGGGAACCTAGGCAGCAGGGCCTAACTGGTCAGTACTGGACACCCCCTGGAGGAGGGTCAATTCCTCCAGGCCCTGAGCCCCTACATCCCACACCCACTCACACGCACCTCACGCCCTGGAGTGGCGATAACAGGGCACCAGCTTTCGACCCACAGGAGATACACCTTTCGGACTGTTCCACTAAGACCCTGGAGGAAAACTGCACACACAGGAGTGTACATGTATACGTGTTTACTGGCGTTGCTTCATACAGAGTTTTACTGACATTCAAGGAATAGCCTCACATTATGAATATTTGACTACCTTCATTGAGAAATATAGACATTACTGCACTACAACCTATAGGAGTTCGCCTGATGTTAACGTTCTAGCCTCAAATAGGCTCACTATTGAATTTTGAAGATATCTATTCAGGAATACATATTCATGGTGTGTTTTTCGCCTATTCTCTGTTTATTCTAGCTTCTTTCCTTCACTTGTGTTTATTCATTTTGGTGTTGATAATTATAAGGATATATGCCTCATCCTTTGGATTTTAGACAAGGGGTTATTTCAGGAAAAGCCCTCTTAAACTTTGGCAACAATTGTACTTCAAGTGTTTTTCTAAATACTTGTGTTCTTAACCAAACAACATATTGGATTTGAAGTTTGAACGGTTTTGCACTCACAAGGATTTCTCAAGACAACAGAGGAGCTTCACACATCAAAAATACACGTTAGAAAAATAATAATTATTATCTATAAAGGTAACTTCTTTCATTTGGAGTGTGTGTTTTCCTCACAACGCGGAGACTGCATCAGATACCAAAGCAGTATATCAATATAACACATTCTAAACAAATAATAGTGTAATTTTCCCTAGTTAATTAGTCTATTTGGAGTGTACATATTTTCCTGCCGCAAAGATTTTGATAACTTCAGCAATCACCAAAAGGACATTATATATCCATACGAAATACTAGGAGTGTGATTCTCTCTATTCGATTCACTTATTTGGAGTGTACACGCTTTCCTGACAGAACATAGACTTCACCAGACACCAAAAGGACATCCAGACGAAATATTAGGAGTGTAATCATCCCTAATTAATTCATTTATTTGGAGTGTACACAAATGATAACCTGACACAACATAGACTTTACCAGACACCAAGACGAAATATTAGGAGTGTGATCACCTCTAATTAATTCGTTTATTTGGAGTGTACACACACGTTAACCTGACACAACATAGACTTCACCAGACTGTGAGTGACTGTAGGAGCATGCCCTAGGCCAGCTCTATGTGTTACGTTAACCATTCGGCCTGTGGAGGCGAGCAGCTCGGAGCAGCCAGGAACAGCTCATTATAACACCAAGGTAAGTAGACGGCTGGCACACTACAGCCCCGACCTAGCTAGTTATGTATGTGATGGGAATGGGGCGGTCTGGAGGGGTGGGGTGGCTTCTAACTTTGTACTAAATACTATCGGTATCCGATTCTAAAAGGGTATCAATTTCGAAGTGTTATTAATAGTTTCTCTATAAAGATTGCTTTCTCCGTTTTTTGTTTTTTTGTTTTTTTGGGGTATGTTTTTTTCTTCTTTTTCTTTCTTCTTTTTGTTAAGGTGGGAGGGCTATACTCTTGATAAATTCACCCTTTACATACTGCTTGAAATAGCATTTAGTTCATCAGCCTATATATTCAGCTGCATTCAAATCCTCTGATGTAAATGGATACGGATATTTTAATTAGCAGAATATCATTTACGCCATGCAATGAAACGGGGAAGCAATAAAAACAGGAAATGTCTGGCTTCCGTATGTAATTCTAATTCATGACCTTTGTCTTGGAAATCACATCGTCCACCGTAAATCCTATATAAAATTCCTATATAAAGGTTTACTATTTAGGCAAAAGTGAAGTATCACAATATATATAAGCATTTAGGTTTTCTCTATAATTCAGACACATTTGCACAAATAATCGGATAATAAGCTTAAGTTTATATGCAGGCTTTCAACACAAAATGCTATTACCTGAACGTATGGTATAGATGCAGCTGTTTCCCATTCATAATCTCCTCAAAAAGTAGTCAAGTCCCCTCCCTTTAAAAAGCTAACCGAATAGACAGACCTAGGTCTATATATTGGCAGCCATAGTAGGAATCCCCCCTCCCGATGGGGTACCAAGCAATTCTAGGCCCCGCTTGAACTAGTCCGTTTAACTCAAAGCATAAGAAATTATGTTTTAAAAAAATGATAAAATAGCAAAAGGAAAAGACATTGCCAAGAAATGGCAGACGTTCATAAGAAAATCCTAGAAAGAATTGATGATAGCTAGCACGCTGGAGCCACATTGACTGAGCTATGCTGGAGTTCCGCCTATTCATTTTCTGCACAAATGAGAAACCAAGCATCATACTTCCAAGTCTGAAATGAAAAAGCTGTCAAGTATGAAGGATTAACGGGAAGGTGGTATGTATAATGGATTACTCCATCTAGATACTGAGTGCACTGGGGATGCTGCTGTTGGCATGAATGCCATTACACAAATGATAAGGTTTAAGTAGTTATGGCACAGTCTTTAGTATCTTATTCCGAATATCTGCATAGAAAAGTAAGGTGTGGAAATATGGAAATGAGGAGAAGTGTCATTCCTAAACTAGATTAACAGTCCTGATTACCATGGATATTCGTTTCATGTTAGTAACTTTCACTAAGATGCATTCCCCTTATGACTTAACATGATTATCTTATATCTGAAAAGTTGGTTTATTGTAAAACCAGTTATATTGATCATGGTAAGGGTTGGACACCGTGCTTTGAAAATGATTCTTAGGCTAATGTATATTTGCATTTGCACAAATCATACTCTTGAATTATGTTGATGTCCACCCAAGATTAGAATAGTTTTGCTACTTGCAGCAAGATCTCAAATCGGAGGTTACCCTGCTGTTGTGAAATGAAAACAGATATTATTCTAAAGAATGTTAGCAAGGGTCCACACTAAACTATTCATTGCACTGAAATGATCCTGGAGAGCAATAGAGACCTAACGGGTGGTACAGTACCCCTGTCGACCCTGGAGTGTTCTGCCAACATGGCCTCCAGCAGAGGGAGTTCATACCTCCTGGGACCTGTCCAGAGACTGATAAACTACGAGAGACACAGCCTGGGTAAACTATATAGCTCTCTAGCAATGGTCTTTTTAGACTAGTTTATCTAATCCATTTAGAAGAGTCATATTGTATGACCTCTAGGAAAATTACATCTAAAAGAGTATCAACTTCTGAAATACTGCTCCCAAGAGCAACAGCCTATGAGGTAATTAGGACAAAACAACCTGTCGAATAATTATTCCCATCGGACAAACTCATGGAGGACTAATTACTAAGGTTATACAAAATGCTGCTATTAGTTTTAACTAATTAATGTACAAGAAAATTAAGTCGCTGCTTTCTGTGAATTGCTGCTTCTAATTTACATTGAGTGGGTGCTTTGAGAATTGTTTATGTGAAGGCTGGTTTTAACATTTTAACCATTACATTTTGTAGCAAGACGATCTAAACAATCGATGTATACATTTTGTTGTTTAGCACTATTTAAGATGTCATACCTTTGCCTAATTTTGATGGGACTTGTGCTAACAACAGTAAGCTAAAACCCTGGATTTTGTTTCATGATGGGACTTCATTCAAATTAAAACAATGGTTGTGATATAGGTAGATCCTTTGAAATGTCTATAAAATACGTACTGTGAAAACCAATGTAGTCACCTAACAATAGGAGAAAAGAGGTAATTACCAACATAATAACAGTAGTAGGAACCGGCCAATTAACACGTGGTGGTCTTGCAGGAAAGAACCACTTGTGTACGGTCACTTCATAGATCAAATCCCACTGCCTGCTGCCTACAGGGTATAATGAAAGGAGGCGTTTCCTGTCTATGCAATACCACAAGTTGGGATAGACGGCTGGATCTATGAGCCAACTACACACTGATACTGCCAAATGGCATTAAGCAATGAAGAATAGTTTTGATATCTACGTCAATGGCAACTAACACCTAACTATACCTGGTAGGCCAATACAGATATTCAAAGTTTAATACCACGGTATTCTGCCTTTGCAGTTTTACCTTTAGTTCATATTTATAGTAGATAGAAAATGACAGTGTGCACGTACTAGTTTCCAGTTCTTTTCAATATTCCATGGACCCACTGTACAAGGTACGAAACGATAAGGCAACAACCATTTCAAAACAAAGGCACAAGAATAAGTATCAACATTCATACCAACTTAACCAGTATACGAGAACAGCATCTCATGTCCTCCAGAGGGTAGAGTGATAGTACTACATGGTGACTGGCTAGATTAATAACCCAACTACACATTGCTGCTCTCAATTCCTTTACATTATAAATGAAGGAGAGTTTTAAAAGCTTAATATTGAAGTAGTCAGCCTTTTACGGATATATGATATATATTTGGTGCATATAATTATGGTGGCTTAAGCCTACATGTACAGTTCTATTCATATTCCATTTAACCAAACAGAAAAATGTGATGCCACAAGACAATAACCAGTTCAAAACCGAAACACCAAAGCAATTACCAACATCCATGCCAACTAAACCAAACATCCAATAAGCAGCCAATTGACCCACCAATTCTGAGAGAGCAAATAACAAGTATGCAAGAACTGCATTAATGTCCTCCAAAGGGTAAAATGATAGCAAGCGTCCCTTGTTGAAAACAATGAATATATATATTTTCTATAGATAAACAGCCAATTCAGCTATAAAAGGATCAATGTTGTAGTATTCTGCCTTTTGCGGTTATACGTTTGATGCATTCCTTCTTATAGTAGATAGAATACATAGTCTCTAGTTCTATTTATATTCCATTTAACCCATCAGAAAAATGTGATGCCATAAGACAATAACCAGTTCAAAACCGAAACACCAAAGCAATTACCAACATCCTTGCCAACTAACTAAACATCCAATGAGCAGCCAATTAACCCCCCAATTCTGAGAGAGCACACCACCAGTATACGAGAACTGCATCTAATGTCCCCCAGAGGGTAGAATGATAGCCTGCGTCACTTGGTGTAAATGTATACAGTACCACAAGGTGGTCGGCTGAATTTACGACCTGGCAGTGCCACCATCCAGACACTGGAGGGCCCGGAAAAAGGGAGAGAGCAGCTCCCATTGCCAGCTACCAATAGCGAGCTGCTCATAGCAACAAGGCAGTACTTACATACAGGCAGTGTTTCCTATGGTGTTTTGGCATTTATAGCAGGGTTGGGAATTTTACACTTTTGCACTCAAATTAGTATTAGCCAGCTGCTCATACCAACAAGGCAATGCTTACATTCTGTTGGTATTTCTTGAGGTGTTTGGACATTCACAATGGGGTGGGGATTTTTCACTTTTACAAAAGTTTCATACTGATTTTAACAATAGTGAGCTGCTCATTGCAATAAGGCAATAATTGCTATGGTGTTTTTAACAGTTACAATAGAGTTGGATATTTTACTCTTTGGAACAGTAAATAATGTAATACTGCCTATACTTACATATAGGCGGTAGTACTCCTTGTGGTGTTATAATATTGGTAACAGGGTTGGAAATAGTATGGCCTTATAGACCCTTCTTAGGAAGGGTGGCACCCTCTCAAAAATATGGTGAGTGCAGTGCAGTGCAGTTCAGTCTGGAACACTGACCACTGTACTTTGAATGGAATGAAGTGAGAACTAGTTACCATCCAAATGGCCAAGGGTCTGTGATTGTTAGTAGTACATAGTTTTTATATATATGGGAGGGAAGTAGGAGAGGGGATAGTTGTCGTTGTTCATAGCAGTTCAGCTCCACAGCCTAGGACCCCAGGACACCCACTCAACCTGAGGTCCACATCAACCCCTCTTGCTGAGTACCTGTAATTAACTTGGTTTTAGAGATGACCTCCTTTCAATATAAATGTCAAGCTAAGCTGAAAAATTCCTTAATGTATCTAAACTTAATCTTTTATCATGAAATCACGTTAGTTGTAGCAAAGAACAAATGTTTTTACATACCATTATGAGTGCTAAATATGATACTTTTCCTTTCTTCTTAGTGTTTTGATGAGATTTAGAAAAACAAATTCTAAATTGTTCCACTGTTAGCCTATATGTAGTGCAGTGATCCAGTGAGGGGATTCCCGCCACATTGGTCTGGGGCAGAGCAGGCCTGCACTGCGCAGGTTCGTGAGAAGGGTGTATTCTACATACTGAAAATACTTGCTGCCAATATCAAGAATATCCATGGTAACATTCTTTATCAATGTGACCCACTTTTGGTGAAGTTTCGGTGCAATTTTAGCGCTAAAAGTGGGCTGAAAATGCAATATCTGCAGCCAAAAGTGCAATATTAGGACCCAGTATATGATTGACAGGAAATATTTGCCAACATTTGTTAAGCATACAGACAATAATCCCTACATTTGACATCTTTGTAACACCATTGCAGCAGAGTCACAGCTCTTTTACATTACTAGGCAACATAATATGAAAATCAGTAATTTATAACATTTGCGATTACCAGGATTCGGCTCTTATCTAACATTCATAGGGAGAATTCTGTTTGCAGACTTGAATCGTTACTATTCAGATTTTGAAACAAGGTTCCTCGTAGATGAATTTATCATTTACCCAAGGAATTGTTCTCTAAGTAATAAAATTACGTAAACAGATCGAACTTGGTAAGACCCTGTGAGGTAGAGTGAAGGTGATCTTTTCTTTGTTTGTAATGCTTCCTTGTCTGAATTGCATTGTCAAAAAAAATTATATAGCTAAAAGCCTACCCGCTTTTGCACCTTTCCCATTAAGTATTGCTGATATACGTTCATTTACCGATTCAAGGTAAAGTATGGACGAGGTGGTTAAGTTGTTTGCGACTGTGTTTCTGCAAACCAGAAAATCTCATTAGATTAGTTTTATTCTACCTTCCTATAATGCATCAGAATCTTGACATTAAAAACAGTTTTCATTTTATATAAAGATATGTGTGCCTATATTCTGTCGTATACCAACATGTTGCTACCGGAAAGTGATATCTATAATCTAAGTTGAAATTGAAATTCAATTTTTTACCTTCACCTACACATGGCAGGTTGATACATAGCAGGCAGCTCAGATAAACTGCCTTCTGGGAATCTAGAACGTGATACTTTATGCCACTGGCTGATTTCATTTTTGAGTAACTAAAGTCACATGCAATAACCCTATGGGCAGGGAGTTGGGATAGAAAACACCAAACTGAAGTACTAATATCTATAGGCCGATAAGAACTTGATTGCCCTATTACACTTCACGACTTTGAGCTGTGATATTGGAGCAATATGATGATATTACTCAAAATTCGCAAGAGTGATATGATTGTTTTAAATTAGTAATTTGGATTATTTTTTACACAGGTGTAACAAAGTATGGTGTCTCTAAATAATATGCGTGACTTCTCTGCGACATCGCCATATCGCAGCTCAAGTGGTGTAGTGTAATACCGCCTTCAGTTATAAACTGTTTTTGAACGATCAAAATGAGTCTGTGAAACGTGTACAGACTCCAGATGTAATGTTTATGAGTTTGTGGTTTCCAGGATTCTAATGTAAAAGTTATTCCTGGAAAGGGCTGTGGAATATTTTCGTTTCACACAATGAAACAAAATACTACCAAGAGCAAACTACAGTATTTACTCATGAGAAAATAACCATAGTAGCTTGGATTTTTGGTACGTACTATAACCATTTCTTAGTATGTACACAGCAATTTCCTTCATGATTACAAACCACACCATCAATTGCACTATTCCTAGAAATACCCATCCGTTGACAAACAAAAAAATTACAGGAGGCCATTTTCAAAATATTTATGCATCTGAAAATGACGCCTTTATTACCCAGTCCGAACCATTTTAGGACGAGTTAAATATGGGTATTCGACATGATTTCTTGATAACCATAATAAAGTTATCAAACTCACACAGCTGTTAGATGAATGCATGGGGACTGTAATAAAACTTTAAAAAACATATGTCACCATATCCATTTGTGAGATATTAGCATTTGAAAAAATGACAGTTTAGCATTGGCTTCAATGGGAAAAATCACATTTTTCCCCATCAAATAATAAATATCCATAATTTTGACTTCAAAAGCTGCAATTGTTTAGACAGGAACAAGATATACATTTTAAGATTAAAAAAACATGGGGTCACCATCAAAAATCTAAACTTATTCCTGAAAATACAAAAAATTGACCCCCAATACCCTCAAAAATAGCTTATTCTTGTTTAAGAAATTAACAACAATATATCTTTTGGGCAAATTATTGCAAATATTTTGAGCTTATGATAATTAGATCACATTTTGGTAACATTTTAAAGAGTTTGAAAAATGACAAACTATTAACACCAGGTGGCGCTGCAGTGAATACCCATATTTACCTTTAAAATAGGTTTTAATAGGCTGATGCATCTGTGTTGTTTTCCATCCGAGTAAGTGATGTCCATGATATATTCAGGGGTCTGGTAACGGAGTGGGCCCACCACTGATGGCACCATTCACTAACAGACCCATGGGGACTGGATGTCTGCCGTGTTGAAAATAAATGGGGTTTTGCATCAGGTGAACGGCATTGTTATGGACTAAAAGGCTACAGGAGTTAGCTTCTATGCATGGGACATTTCTAACATGTACGTAAAGCATCTTAGGTATATGTATTGTTGATGACAGGTTTATTACTCAACTGTGGTTAGACAACATCTGTCTTTGTATTGTGTTTTTTTCGATGTTAACCTCAAAAGGCGTTAAATGAGAACAAAATCCAAAGAACATTTAATTTCTTTTAATTGAAAATCGAGCTGTGGGTAGCCTATGTAAAGAGAAATATTCAAATCGCTATAATACCGAACGTATTATGGAAATGCTGGAGCTGATTCCAAGAAAAGTATAATTCGTGGAGCGACGTCAATTATTCTGCAATCTTTGATATCAAGAGGCCTGCTTTTTTCATAGACATAGAGTCAATTCATATGGGCTGACTACGTGATCTTTTGCACATGTGAATCCTCAGATCCAAAGAGATGGGTTGGCAAGGGTTGTTTTTAAATTTAACTGCTCAATTACACATTTCTCACAGATGTAACTCATCAGTGTTCTTGCCATTTGATATTATCTTTGTAGTATGATATATAGGGTACTTTCAGCGTGTTTTTGTAAATATTGAAATCAGCCTTGATCATTATTTCCGGAGTAATTCTCTGGAAACTAAAAAAAAAAAAAGGAAAGGGAAATAAAACTAAAATGGAGTGGGTTGTGACAAAGAAAAAAGCTACTCAGGGGTGGAAATGTTCCTATTTATTTGGCATTTTTGATAATATCAGCTGCATATCTTAATGGCATTGTGTCCGCTTAAATCACTATGTAACACGTCACAAGTCAGTGCTTCTAAAGTTTTTAACAAAACGACAATGGGTTACCTACTCTAAGAACGTCGATCAATACATGTGGTAGATCTACCCCTTAGAGTTTCTGCATGAGTTGCTCGCAATAGTTCATCCATTTGCTCCATAATTCCACAACAAAAGTCTTCTATACATTAAGCCAGGGTGATGACGTCATTATATGAGTCGCACTGTCACGCTTCATTGGAGATAGTATAGACGAAATGGGATAATGGGCTGGGCATGATATAACTGATACTGTCCGTAAGAGCGCTGTTACCTGCTGATCTCAAATCTTATCAACATCCATCTTAGAGTATTCTAGTGTCTGCAATATGCAATTTGAGTAAAAGAAACATATTTCCCTTTAATTACATTCTTAAGGTTATGATCGATGTGTATATATATATATATGTGTGTGTGTGTGTGTGTGTGTGTGTGTGTGTGTGTGTGTGTGTGTGTGTGTGTGTTAAGAAACATATTATGCATATTAAGCCATATTTTACAAGAACTATCCAAAGATGCACATGTTCCTGTTTGATACAAAATAAAATCATATTTATACTAAGGCAAGCTTAATACAGCTCCGACCATTAATTTGGTTTTACTTTTCATTAAGTTTCTGCTTGTGTTAACCTTAAGACTTAGAATGGCAGCCTTTTGAGTACCATATAAATGTAAATGCCAGTGGGGCAGTTTTATATATTGAAAGCTGTCAAGGGATGCACTGTATTGTGTGAAGTCCCAATGGGTGTTCAGTGTCACGAGTCAGAGTTGGTACTGGTCTTAAGTCCCTGGAGGTGCTTTCGGTCCCCTGATGAGGGTTAACTGTTTGACCCTGAGCTTACCCACAGGAGAGGGATTGGCAGACCAGGTTGGGGATTTGTCAGAGTCAGAGAGTTGGACATAAGGCTTCATACAATAAAGAAAGATACCTTATCGTAGAAGTATCTTTGCACAGCTGGGTACCGTTTTGTGCTTAATCAGAAAAGATATAAGTGTGTCATGTATACTGCAGGAGGCATTGCCAACAATGAAAACACTTTTTTCCATACACTATAGGTTTGTCATTGTAAATGGCATTTTGAAGAAAACTATTTTGCTCATACTATTCTGATTTATAACCTTTCCATATCTATGGTTGTCTCATGGACATAGCAGCCTTGTGTGTCATTATCTGACACAAAATAAATCAAACCTCATACGAGATTTTCCAATCAATATCGATTTGCAGGACATTCTCTTAATGAGAGCCTTGCAAATTCTAAATTTGATGCTTTTCAAATATTCCTATCATTCTGTTAATTTATGTGAAAGATCTTTGTGTATCAAATCAAGAATAAACGGCAAATAATGTGCTATGACCACTTAAAAGAAATATCACGATATTTTCCTCAGCTTCATATTCTCAGTTGATAGTTTTCGGGTCCGTATATAATATGTGTTTCTTCTTTTGTTAATGGGTGTAAAAGAATGAAAAACTCACCCTTTCTTTGCACTTAGGTATAAAGCCCTTGCCCATCTTTTTGAATAGGTTTGAGATTCAATCGCTTCCCTGGCCTCTCAGGGGAAAGATCTAATGTTGAAAGAGAACCTAACAGGATAACGCGCTTAGCAAATCGGTGTTTAATGAGTCAATTGATGAAGATGGAGGAATGCAGGAACAAAAACAGTTTTTTGTTGCCACCTGAATCGGTTCTGCATCTGGCTTTAATACCGAGAAGGCAATTACTTAAGGGATTGGATTAACATGCATAATGTTTGCATTGCCAAAATAAATACTCAATTAAAGGTTGATGAGGAAGATCAATGTATTGACAACTGCTTTGTTTCTATTGTCATGGCATAATAAGCCATCCCAGTTTAAATCATGTCAAAATGTAGAATGCATTATTGTTACAGTTGCTTTCAAGAATATTCCGTGAAGCAGTCTAAAACAAAAATCTCATAAATAAATGCATTCAAAGTTTGCAATATGCAGGCAAATGCTGAACCCTGTCAGCATGAAATACAATATTTTGAGCTATTATTTTGGTACCAGGTTTTCGTGAGAGGGGCGTTCTAGAACACAGTGTGGATAACAGGATGATACGGTTAATGTAAATACCGATTACATGAAAATAAATCCCATTTCCCCACCCTTGTTCCTTATCCAGAGGGATGATTCAGGAATGTGTGACTGATACAGAAGCCATAAGTCACTTAAACCTAAAATGCAATCTTACTTCACAACAAGTATGCCATTTTGTTCAAAATCTTTAATGACTAAAATCTTATCATCTCATCTTAACATTATTTGTATTGATCAGTATTGGTTTGTTTTCTGATTTGAAAACAATAGTTATTAATGCATCTGTGGTCTTGATAAAAAAAATAATTCAGTGACTAATTGTTTAACCAGTATTATCATTAGGCCTCCTAGTCCCAGGTGGGGAGAGTTAGGCTGTGTTATCAGCAGGGGTAGGGTGTTTCTGTGTCGGTGGGCCTGATGTAGGTGAGTTATATATAAGTCTGGGAGAGGAGAATCAGATGCTGGAGGAGATTCCCCCACCTGCCAGGACCCCTTACTCCAGTCTACCACCATACTCTGTTGAGTGGCACTACAGGTGGACTTATCAACAGACTCCAGGGTGCCTCTAAGAGCTTAAGATTATAGTAGGTCAACAAGATTGTAGGTTTCTATTAAGATTAACAAAAATAAATATACATCTATATCCCCTCCAATTTTCTTGTAGTTATATTTAACAAAGAAAATGTTCTGAGTTAGAAAGAAAATGTAGTACCAAGGGAGTCTTCAGAAATACAACAGTTAGCCAGTAATGTTTAAAACACTTGCCCTCCTTCCATGATAACATCAGGTGAACCAAATCAGATAAGCAGTTCTGGAGCTATGGGCCCATTGCACATGTGCTACAGATTCAGCTTCCTGTCTACTGGACAGCCAATTTGTATGAACATGGAAGGATCAGGAGATTTTTAAGGGGAGGAGGGGGGGGGGCTTTATATACACATTTGAGGGTCCCAATCCATGCTCTAAAATTCTGCATTAGATAATCTAAATTTGGCAAATACTAGGGGGGCGGGCACCTCAGGCGCCCCCTCTAAATCCGTCCCTAGGCCTGTTAACTGTGACCCACAATGTTTGGTCCTATAGTTTGGGTTCTCTCATAGCCTCCAGGAGGACGTATGTAGAATTATCTATTTTCTAAGAAGATTCTATCCAGATAATGTTACAATGCATAATGGACAGTTCATTGTAACATTTTGGAATTAATTATGCTATAATAGTGTTAAGTTTGACTGAGGTATTGCTACTAGTTGCCATTTCCAGTTCCAGTTTTGAATGCCAGTGTATTGTGAGCCAGATCTTCTCAGCAGTTGTCCAGTTCACTTAGCCAAAAGTTAGCTTAAATACTAGCAATATAGATGATATCCAGTTACCACTAGCCAAGCCTTTCAGTGATAAGGCATTCACTGGAACTGGAAATGGCAACAGGTAGCAATACCTCAGTCAAACTTAACAATAGTTATAACATGACCAATAATATCTGAATAAATATACATCATAGATTTATATATCATTCAGTTAATCATTATAGATATAGAATAAAAAAGATTTGGAAGACATTGAAATCCCAATTTAAAAATGAATGTGTCGTATGGAATGATTATGTTGTAGGCTAAGGGATGCTCCCATCTTGCAATTTCTGCAAACCTCAAAAAAACTAAACCTTTTCCTCTTGGTGTTTGGGGTTTGGATTGGTGTGTTAAGACATTCTTCCAGGGTAACCTTTCTGAAGTACTCTATATATAGGGCAGATATAAACAAAGTGCACCCACCCAACAGCAGAAGCAACAAAGATGTGACCTAACAAACACATAAACTCTTCCAGAACAAAAACAAGGCAGCACATAACTCTTTCATTTGTGAAACATGGGTACACTGTCTTGCTTCTAAATAGAAGCTGCAGCTACATAAAATTGCAAATCACGTACATTGCACTGTGATTAAACCTAAAGCTGTTTGATGGTACCCTGAGAAATGTAATTCCTAAGTAGAAATGTACCCTGAGAAATATAATTCGTTGGTAAAAATATAGTAACATGAAGCATAGAGTACATGACTTTGTAGTTGTGTTTGTAGTGGTATATATCACCATACAAATATCACTACAAAACCTGTCTGGAAAGTGTAGTTGGAGCAATAAGCCCTTCCAGCATTTTATGTCCCAGGGTTAGGTAAGGGTTGGAGAAAATACATCACAATAAGCCACCCCACAAGATGTCCCCAAATACTGCTAAATCATCATTTCTTGAATTTGATCAGTTGACAGGTTTACAGGTTTACCATCCAATCAAAATTAAATAGTTCAGGGGAAATAGGGCCGAACTTTATTAATTGGATTTACAGGCTCTAGCACTGCTTCCTGTGGAGAAAGGCTATTATATCAGGCTGCATTTTATGATAAAAATATAAAGTAAATCTCTGGCGTGATCTGTCAACCAAATTGTTGTGTTGTGTTTTGTATCATGCAACTGTCTCTGCAGAAGACGCCAGGAAGTAATTCTAATGATATTTTATGGTACACTCTAATGCTAATATTAACTTGGATGGGCAAATTGCTTTTCTAATGGTGTGTGTAAACAAGTGATTCCAGCTACCCAAACCGCCTCAGCACATCTCAAAGCCATAATTTGGCGTTGGACATATTAAAACGCATGTTTTGTGTTATTAGTGACAATATTTTGTACACATCAAAATATTGATTGTATAGTCCTCTGTGCGATCATATTACTGTTATTTTTATGCATTGAATATTATGAGACAACCATAAATATCATCTAAAGAAAATTTAGTCTAATAGAAAAATCTATTTTCAATCCGAAACAAACATACATAATAAAGTATTTTGCACAGTGTCATTGTAATACCTCCAGTAGTATCAATGCCTTTACAAATGGCATACCATTACTGTGTTGCATCATTTATACAAACATCTAAATCTGTACACTATTCCCTTGCAATATTCAGGGCGCTCTGTTTGCGTTTGAGTCAGCAAATTCTGTATGGAATGTGCAAATCTCTCATACAGAGTCCCAGGCAGTGTGGTCACGAGGGGAATATAGTGTCCACGGATACAAAGGCAGTTTGGGCTTTAAATTGGTGAAACTGTATACAAGGGGCCATATAAACTGTTTTCTCAATTCAGCTGGGAAACTTTTACCAAATGATTTGAAAACTATCATTTCACAAAGCTAGTGCTGCATTTTTAATTGCAATTGCGGAAAGAGTGGGAAGTTGATATTATACTGTGATGCCCTAACAAAAATGAAACCTGAATTATATGAATAATAATTATTGTCAATCCATCTCTATCCCATCATTAATTTTTATCCTCCTTCTTCCCTGAAGTTTATGTAAAATCATAATTAGATATATTCCACACGATTTCTAGTTGGTTTCTAGACCATTCCCCCATACATTTACGAATCATTTGCGCTTCTCTGTCTACCAAGGTCTTCTACTGATACCATGTTATCGGAGATAGGTCTGCCAGACGAAGAAACAACCAAAAAGAATTTCTTTCATTTCTTAACCATTTTTTCCTATCCTATACTCTTCTTATTTCAACAAATTAATATCATACTAAAATGCAAATTGTATCCAATAATTAGAATCTATAGATAATAATATGGCTTTTTTCTCTGTACAACTCTTCTTATCTGTGTAACAATTAGTATCAAACCTTAGTTCCAACTATGTGCCAGAAATCTATACAAAAACGAAATGTGCCTTGCTCAGCAGATCTGAGTGTAGTTTTTGACCACCAGGGCAGCTGGTGACTGATAGGGGGAGGGGTGAAGAGATGGGGTGGAGGCTGAGGCCCTGACAAAACACTTACCAGACTCACAGTATCTCTACACAACAACATGTGCTTCCCGGAGGTGTTTTTCTTTGATATCCTGCCAGTGTAGGGTAGATGCTGAGAAGGGCAATCTAGCATTAGATTCCTCTGGAGCTATTAGGTATCTCACATATTGGTGTACAGTGCTACATTACGGTATGCATTTTAAATGGAAGTACGTGCCAGTAGAGATGTCGGATATTAACTGTATAGTTCCCCCAGCATTAGAAAGAATTAGATATGCACGTACTCATTTATTCGAGTGCAGTTCCAGGGGGCTGTGACATCCATCTTATATCTATTGCATGTTATAAATGTCCGTTTTCTGTGACAATGAAAGTATAACGGGAGGAGGTATTTTCAACTTGTCCTAGCCAAACGATCTGTTTTTGACCAAAGAAAGTATGTATTTGCTTTGTTATATTTCTGAATCTGTTATATCCGTAGTGCTGGATATGGTTGCACAATGTATAATATATTCGGCACAACTATTTCTATGGGTATCAAATACATCTTTTGCGCCAGTCTGCCCAGTGGATTGTCCCATAGCCATCCTATACTCAGATGTTTTACTTAACTAATAGGTCAATTGAGACCAATTGCTCAATTCATTAGTTCAGCCATATCCGCTAGCCTGGCGCCACACTAATGAAAAAAGGTCTAATTTGAACAGAAATATTCGGTGTGGGTCTAGTGCTCTGAGATCTAAGGCAATATTCAGCAATGTTACCTAGCTAAAAACTGTTTTTCCGACTAAACGATAAGGCAGCTTAATAGACCTTCATCAAATTCAAATGCCAGCCACGGCTTTTTTCAATAACCCTCTTGATCTATTCACCGTCTCCCAATTACGTACATGACAGGGATTAATTGGAGGTTCGTTATTGGAGCAATCACAAATGGTTTATAGATTCATAAGGACTGGTAGAGCCTCAAGGCGTACATAGTCACTTAAGTTAATTTACAAGCAATTTCATTACCTATGATGCATTCTGTTTGATGAAGTAAAAGAAAACCTAAAATATAGATTGCGCGGTATGAATATTTGTGTTTTAAAAGCCAATAGTAATGAAACCCACAAAAATAGATATTTGAATACACTATCTAAATATCTAACCTATGTTATGGAACCTGGAACCTCATCGATGATTACCACAATTGTTTACGTTTGGTATCATTTGATACCTTAAAACATCCTCTCTATAACGTTAAATTCCTACTGGGAACATCCTTTCCCCATAGTTTGTCACAGTATAATGTAAATGGTTTCCATACGCATTCTTTGCTCCGATATAGGGATGATAACGTATAGGTACATAACGTGACATGACAGAGCACCAACTGATAATCGACTGCTGATATCACAAGGACTGCAAACGTTATTTTGTCATGTAACAAGGCACAACTAATTACTACAATGTGAGAATGTGTATATAAAAGGTTAGTTTATCACAGTTTATCCACTATCCTTTTTCTGTAACAATATTCATTTTTTCTATAAATAGTTGGTTTAACACAGTTAATCCACTATCATTTGTCTATAATAATATTCATTTTTTCTATCAAATTATTATGTTGTGGGCATGCATAGAATATAACCACCATCGGAGCATCCCTTCCCTGTTTTGAGTCACAGTTCATAAGTTGTCGCTGTCAAGAGGAATGCTTATTTTTCCATGTGTTTGAGTCTTAAGCTCTTTCTTTTTTTCTAAAAGTGTCTACCCCCTCAGACCACCTTACAGCTGTCAACGTTAATCGGAGCTGTGATACATACACTTCGGATAGTCTATAGAGGTCTAGTGCCCTAGACGTAATGTCTAGAAGTTTGCATGGTGGCTATATTAGCTGTTAATTTGTTGAACCTTGACATCAACCTGGAATGGAACCCAATGAACCACTTTGTCAGTGCCGGGTCCCCCCTATCTTCGCCTTCTATAATCAGCAGGGTCTACTGGGGGCCTATACTTCCTCAGAACCCCCATGGGGTAATTCGTCTGTAAGAAATATGATAAATAGTATAATGGATAAGTGCAGAATACGACATTTCCACAGTCCCATCACTCATGTTAAACAATGATCTACTAAACATAAGGTGAAAGTCAACTGATCCATGTAGTATGTCATTGCATGGTAATCGGTACATGATGCCAAATTCATCAAAATTGATGATTTGGCAGTAGCCTGTACCTTCAGGCTTACCTCTGCCAAGTGTCCCTTGCCATTGAACTTAAGGCCCTATTACACTGTAAAACTTTAAGCTGTGACATCAGCCCGATATGATGATATTATAGAAAATTCACACAACGGTGTGAGAGTGTGGGGGTATTTAAGTGTAAAGACCTGTCCACTTTGCCAGCTAGCCCACCCCTTACTTCTATGATATCAACATTTGTAGAAAAATGTTCATCACACTTGATTCACAGTAATTTTCCTAGTACTTTTATCTAAAACTAAACTTTATAAGCTTTTACCTTCAATATGTTAAAAATGTAGCTGTAGGACTTGAAAGCAAAAATGGGCATTTCCCATAAGAAACAGTGTTAAAGCCCTTTAGCTTGCTCACAATGTCCAACCCTAAAACCACAAAAACATACCTTATTTTGGTTCACCTGAAATGGAGGTAATCACCTAATTGAGAGAAAATAATAATTCATCCTCATTTACCAACACCTTATTGACTTAGAAAACACAAGAACTGACTCATTCACTCAGATATGTGTCAGTGACCTCTGTATCATGCCAGCAATACATCCTAAAGTGGACAGGTTGATTTGGCAATTTGGAGTACTTTACACTTGTGTTACTGAAAAATTTGCAATATTTAATGTCCGTGCCACATCGTCATACTGCATTGTCCTATCGTCATGTCGTGTAGTGTAACAGGGCTTTCAGTATAAAGTCCCAGACAGGTACCAGTGTAAAACCGCCGGTACCATCTCCCCCCAGCAACACATGACGTGACAAGCAGCAGAGGTCACGTGACATAAACAGGCCTCCATTTCCTCTTCCGCCGACAGTGGCCACCAAAATGACAGCTCAGTGTCTGTTTTTTGCTGGGTTTTTATTTCTGTTTACTGTGGCAATGTCTGTCAAACACTTCCAAGTTGTGTTTCAGCAGACATAAGGACACGCCATTCTGTAACTTCCACTGCAGCTGATGAAATTACAGTAGCCTTATGGCAGTGTGTTAACTATTGTTTGTAGAAAATGGTAATAAGTCTATCCCAGTTTACACCAACATTAAAGTTAACCTTGAAATATTGTCATACCTTCCTCCATGCTTATTACCTGAAGAGAGTTGCATAATACAAAATTAACAAAAGTAGTTTGGTTGACAATTTGCTCTACAATTGCAGCTTTATAAATATATTGGCCTTTTTCCTATAGGAACCAATGTTAAAGCCTACCAGCCCAAATTGTAATGTCCAACTCTATTTGGCCTGAAATACAGCATTTTGATTGGCTTCCTAACCTACGAATCTGTCAGTTGATAAGATTTATGAGATCATAATGGTTTAGCAGGACTTGGGGATAAAGAAAAATATAATTCTTGCTTATTCTAGTAGCCTCAGTTTTAGGAGACAACCTTTGATGGCTTCCGTGGTTGTTTTGTCCAACCTTTGTCCAACCCTTGGATACACCTGACGTGGGAGGGGCCTATTGGAAACAATAGCTTTTTTGCTTATTGCAAACCAGACTAGGTTTTTTTTGTTTTAAAGTTGTATGTCAAATAATCCCCCAAAAAATTAAAGGGTCTGAATTTCAAGAAAAGAATAAATTTAAAGTCGTTGCCTTATTGATACAATATTTCGGATCAGCTTTGGTAACTATTACTATATAGTAACCTATTCTTTTTGTGTGTGTGTGGGGGGGGGGGATTAGTAATGATATCATTCTAATTACCAATTGCATAAATGAATTACAAAGGATAGGAAGGTAATATTGGAAATCCTCTCAAGTCAGGATTTTTTAAAAGGCGCCGTGTGACATTATGTTCCAGGGACTTGGGGGCATGACGTTTTACGTTCTCCTTTGAAGTTGTATTTGTGTGAATCAATCTTGATCATAATATTATTTCCCTTCTTTTATCGGATTGTCCATTTCTGATATAGGATTTGTTAAATCCCATTCAATTCGTTTTACTTATATCTTGTGTTTTAAATACTATTCTTTGGATTAGCGTGTTATGTTAATAGTTCTATAAATTCACTTTCAGTTTACCTCTAGTACTTAATCAGTATTACCTTGATCAAATACAGTTCAGTTACAAGGCAGGTAAAGCAACTTTGAAAATTTGATACTCCCTCCACATCTGACCAAAAACGCATTAATGGAATGACAGAAAACGTACTTCCTAATAAATGTCGCATTACATCAACCTTTTCCATCAACTAACTGATTAATCCTTACAGGAAACTTCACGGCAAATATTTCATGAAGTTGGTTCCCACGTGCACCAGAATACCGGAAAACAGCTGACTTTTCCAATTCCATCAAGTAAAAAAAAAACATACCAAAAACCCCCCAAAAAGACTTGGTGATTTGTTGAGCTACTCTAGCCCCCTCTGTCGAGAAGCTGGCGAATCAGGGCGATAATCTTAGGATGTTCCCTGGAGTCTGTAATCTGGTTGCCATGGTGACTGAATAATCTGCTAGCAATAGGGTCGTTGATCATGGTCTCCCCTGGTGAGGTGTTGGTGAACTAACAGAAGGATTTAGGACCGTTTAGTGTGGTGGATTAGAGGGGCGAAAGCTGTTCTATTGATATGCAGAAAAAAAAGTCCCCTTGGTAAATTGAGAGGGTGGGGGTATTGAAGTGTAAAGTGCATTAGCATAGGGTGTAAGAGGGGTTAGGGTAATGGTTCTACACTGGTTTTGCATTGGGTAAGGCCCTGCTGGCTTATTTGTTGGTCAAGATACGAGGCCCTGCCTGGTTGGTTTGTACCATTGGCAGATTACCTATAAGGTACTTCACTTTTATGTCCAGTAGCTTTCCCTTAGATTCGAACAGAATAGTATAGTAATATGCATCAGCAAAATTTGTCATCAACTGTTCGTACTCAAAAACTATGCAAATAATGAGGCGGGAATTCCTGGAATTTCTACAAGAGTAGACTATGTTTATTACTTTAGCTGTGACGAAGAGCTTTAACTTGTCTGGGTTACACGGATTGGAAAAATTATAATATAAATTATGATAATATAATTATAATGTACATAAGAATATTCCATATATATATATCAACATTGATATGCAGTTGAGAGGCATACACATTTCAAGTTTTAGGATTTGCCATTCCATTTCAGAACAGACCATTGTGTAACATATCGGTTCATTGGGTTCTAAATCATGCAATGATAATCCACAAGAAATTGTAGTCCTATTCTGTGTGATGGAATACAAAACAAAATTTGCGAGATATGTGTGCCAGCTGCCAAGAATTCTGTAGCTAAGCAACCGACTTGTACTGCCAACCTTCCCCCTGTGCAATACAAAGAGATTCAACAAAAACCAGGACACAAATTAGGTGCTCCACTGGGATTTCGGTTTTCGGATTAGTGTGATATATACTGCCGACCACAGCCCCATGTATAAATCTCTGGGGGTATAAACAGCGATCAAAAGACATTGTCCCTGGTTCCTGACTATGAAAATAAAAAATCTTATTGGCTGTATACTCCCTTAGCTGGCCTCAGATGATAAATCAGACAATTATGTCCCCTCCTACAATACTAGCCCTCCTTGTGAGCTTACGTCCCCACTACCTAATCATACTTAACTGGATTACAGTCCCGTAAGTCAACCTTCAAAGATTATGGTTAAGAAGACAAAAATGGAGAGGAGGAGGAGGAGGAGGAGGAGGAGGAAGGAGGGGACAGAAAAAAGGAGGAAGAGGAGGAGGAGAAGGAGGTGGAGGTGGAGGGATAGGAGGAGGAGGAGGAGGAGGAGGAGGAGAAGGGGGAAGAGGAGGATGGAGGGGTCAGAAAAAAGGAGGAGGAGGAGGAGGAAGAAGAGGAGGAAGGAGGAGGAGGAGAAGGAGGAGGAGGAGGAGGAGGATGGAGGGGACAGAAAAAAGGAGGAAGAGGAAAAGGAGGGATAGGAGGAAGAGTGGAGGAGAAAGGAGAGGAGGAGGGGAAGGACAGAGGAGAAGAAGGAAGACCATCCTGAGCAGGAGAAGGATCAGAGAGAGGAGGAGAAGGAAGAGGACAGGAAGAGGAGGAGGGGGAGGGGAAAAGGAGATGGGGGGGATGAAGAGGGGGAGGAGCCCAGGGAGGAGGGGAATTAACCAAAAGTATAACAACTCAACCAGCTCAGCCTTCTATCAGTCTTCTTCACTCAGCCTTCTTCACTTGCTTTCTATATACAGGACCGAGTATTTCTGAATGCCTACATGTGAATCATGTCATATTTACATCCTAACCACCATTTCAACCTTTAGACATTGAGTGCATTATGTTTCCATTGATATTATGTACCATTCAATGGTCAGTAAAGAAGACCAATAGTGCAGACTGACTCTTGGGTAATGGACAGGATCAGATCACGAAAACAGCCTCTTGAGATAGACCTTTTCTTTTTATTCATCCTTTGTCCCCATTCCATTTGCAATAAAGATATCTGTTTAAATAGGCATTATAAGATTGCACAGCATCAGTTATCGAATTAAACATCCAATACTACTTAACTGGTTAATCATGTAACAGTCACTAAAACATGTCAAGAATAGAAATTTGGTACAGTCATCGAAGTGAAATTAATAGTGGTCCTTAGTCGGTTAAAATGGTCGATTCGAGACACCCCTACAGCTTGCAGATGACAACAATATAGGTAGGGCACCATATCGGTCGCCAGTTCAAGGCTACTGTTTTAGGTGATTGAATAAAATAGACATTGTTTTGGTGCAATTCATCGTCTATGGTACGTTAACAGAGAGTTAAGTGCGCTTCTATATTGTTTGTTTTCTTGGTATCTAAATGATATCGATAATGGACACGGAGGAAAGGAGTACAAAGGTGGTGATTTATAAAAATAGTGTATTGCCTCTTAAATCTACAGTAAAGACTGACCCCTGTACATGCCCATAATAATATTATTGTTGTGTTTGTATATATCAATTTGTTGAAATAACAAGAGCACAGGATAGGATTGAATGCTTAAGAAATGAAAGAAATTCTTTTTAGTTATTTTTTCGTCTACCAGACCTAACTCTGATAATATGGTATCAGTAGTCGACCTTGGTATAAAGAGGCAAATGATTCGTAAATGTATGAGAGAATGGTCTAGAAACCAACTAGAAAGAGTGCAAAATATATCTATTGATTTTTTCCACTAAATTTATAGAAGGAGGAAAATATAATGAAAGAAGCATAGGTGGGCTGACTATACTATAGATATTATTAATATATATATATATATATATATATATATATATAATATTTCCATCGATGGGAAGTTTTACAATAGAGCCAAAAATAGCTGCCTGCTCTCTCATTTGAGAAACGCTGTGCGGTCTCTGTCCATAAAAAACAGGGAGTGGTGCCCTCTGGTGTGATACTCATCACACTACGCTCAGTAGTACCTGGATCTGTGGGGTGTCTACCATGCATATGACGCTTATTAACGACTCAATCTTGATCATTATGTACATGCACATCATAAAAAAATTTTAATTCATTTTATTTATCCTGTGTTTTTTTCGATACAATCAGTTTTCTTCAAACTCCAGCCGTTGTTGACTTGTCTTTAGTATTATAATCACAAAAGAACAACATATAATTATTCTTTTGTTTATAGTTTTGTGTGTATACCTTATATACAAACAAAACAAAGTGAGAGAGTTGAGTTGTAGAATAATAAAGACAGCTGCTCGATAATGATTAGAAATAGTTTTTATTAGTATTTATGAACTCCCAAATCATATATCATGAGTATCTATATCTAAAATAGCATAGACTCAAGATGCAATGTGAAATGCAAACGGAGCTTATATGCTGCATAATTATACGAATGCTTTCTGTATCTAAATATCATGCTGTAAAAATAAAGTGGGAAATAAATATGAAGCCCACGTGCTTGTGAAATATGAATATTTGTTTTGAAGAAATACAATTCACCCCAAGGATGTAATACCAGCCAATGATATGCCATAAAACAAAATAATATTCAATAGCAAAACTTGCATCATTATTTCGTATGTGCTCGTGTTGTATGGTTATTACCAAACTAGCATATATATATATACCTCAGAGTAGAGGAAGGTCGTTACAACACTCTGGAGCTGGAGGGGTCAGATAGGGTACTGGAGGACGCTGGGTCATCCTCCAGGGTCTCGTAGTCTGGTCTGGTCAGGGGAAGAGGCCGATACTTGCCGGTTCTCCTGTTAGTTTTTCTCCAGGATTATGTTCCTAGCTTGGCGTTGTGTAACTGCTTCAGGGACGGCAGAGGGGATTGGTGATATCAATACATTGATATAAGAAGAGTGTGTTCATGTATTTAAGCAATGGATAGTTCTGTGATACCTCGTGGAATTATGGTACTTTTGTCATGGAGGTTGAAATTGATTTGTGATCCCATGGCTGTTCTTTACATGTGTACATGCCTCTATAAAAGTAGTTTTGCGTTCAAAAGTGCCAAAACCATAAAGGAACTATACACCAATGTATTCGAGTGACGTGGTAACGTGGTTCTATGTGATGAAGACCAGCAAGTTTTATTGAAAGGGAGATGCACATGCAACCTCATCCTTCTTGTACCACGCTCAGAATTGCTATTATAATGATCTGCAGATACATTATCATGTTCATAATATAGAAATATGTTCACTTTAATTTACCCTTTTGCAAATATCTCCAGACGTTAAAATATCATATGGATTACCCAAATCAAAAATACAATCTACGTCTTTGATTTCTTTTCTTCTCATAGTCACTGATAGCTAGATTTGATGTAGCTTTACTTACCATTAAAGGCACACGATGCTGTTCACCATGATTTAGAATGAACATTAAGATATCTTAGAAATCTTTACTATGCCTATCTTATATCTAAAGGAGTTCGCAAAGAAAAGAGAAATCAATATTCACAAAACCACTAAAACTATACTCACACAGTGAAAAACTAACAATGTGTCTTGCTTGAAACCTGGACATTATTTTCGTATGCTATGAATCCAAATATTAAATGCTTATAGAATAATATTCGCGTTTATGATGAAAGTTATAACAAGGTAATTAGAAATAAGGTGATTTGGCTTAAAAGGCTTAAAATAATGATTCATAGCCTTCTTTTATTGCCCTGATACTTTTAGTTTTTCTTAAAATATTGTAAAAAAAATATATATTGTCTTTAGTTTATGATTTTTCATCAAGGTGGCACTCTGAACAGCATTGTATCTATTACTCTTTATGTCAGTAGAAAAAGAAACATGTCATAAGGTCAATGCACCGTGCCACCCCCATCCTCCAGTACCTATAAGATTCCTCACCTCAGCACCACTACACCCCAGCCCACCAACCCAAAGGCTGTGCCTATTTTAGTTGCATGTCATACATGTTTTTTCGGTGGAGTTTGGCAGGCTCTGTAGACTTGGTGACCGAGGCCAGGCATACAGACATATATCCCTGCCATGCCAAGACTTAAATAAAACCCCTGCCACTGCAGGTAAGACCTTTCACCCATAGGTCTGTGGGGAGAAGCCTGATAAGACTGGGGTGAGGTGAGGTGTGTGAGGGGAGTGACTAAGCAGCAGGGGGTTAGGGGTGGTATAGGAGGGGTCTAGACAGGGGGGAAATAGGATTGGCCGTTCATTATGTTTTTAATAACTGTACTTTGCTTTATAAATGAGCACAAATCTATCGTTTCCATATATATACAATCAATTTTTGCACGATCATTGTCCTGTCTGTGGCCTGCTATATATAAGAGCTAGCTATTTTTGGTTTTTATTTCTAAATGAAATAGAAGGAGTTAAGTTTATTGTCCTATCTGAACATATTCTTACGTGTGGTAAATACGTTCTCATAAGTATTTCTTCAAACTAACCCATCACTTTGATAGTATTGTCTTTCTGCATTTTTCGGTAGGAAGGATATGAAATAGATTTTACTTATTTTCTTAAATAGTTATGATTATGATAGTGTATGATCCAAAGTCTTCGGGTAATGAGTTGTGCATATAAAATTTGATTTATTTGAGACCAAAGTATGAGATTAGTTATTTTGATTTTCATGGGGGTGAAGATTATTTGTTTTACTCAAAATTCCCTTTATTGGATTAATATTGATAAATATCTAAAGGTAAAGCAAACACATGTGCGTGACAAAGATCTTGAATATCTTAAACTATTTTATTTTTGTCACATGTCTTTCAGCTATTACAAATTGCCTTTCTTTCTGTATTCAAAACCCTTGTTCCAGTGATTGTTAGCCTGTAGACTCAAGGTGTAAAGGGTCCTATGGGACTACCTGAGTTATATCAACACGGCCTGGCGCCTGCCCCACTTCTCCTGTGCTGATCATACCTACCTCCAGGGTTATACACAGCCTACATCCCAAACACCCTCACCACTGCCCTCCCACATGTGTATACCCCAGCCCCTTTACCCCACCGTCTCACTGCTACCATGGCAACCCCAGGAAATGCCGAGAAATGCCGAGAAACCTGCTCTAGCTGACCCAGAAGTGGTAGAGTTTCTTTACCCTGGAGGGGTGTTTTAGGGGTGGGGTGGGTGTAGTGATGGTGTAGGGTTGCAGAGAATGTATAGGTGTGCATCTTTGCACGGGATCAACAGTATGTTAAAGGGTTCATACTTGGTATACATTTCGGTTAATGTGATTCACTCTTTCGGTTTCCTTGATAGTTTCTATACAAAGATGTACTTCTGTGATCGGCTATTGCGTGTACAGCAGGCCTAGGGGAATTCAAACAAGCTAATGTGGGTATGACACGTATAATGCACATATATATAATTATATGTATATCATACATAATGTAAAGAGGAATATTCTAAAATGGTTTGCACAATTTGAAAAAGGGGATTGTCAATCCCAATTCATATTTATCTCAATTAGGTCACCACTTAAGTGGTTATTTAAACGAATCCTGATTCGCAATGCATCAAATGAATGACCTGATTTGTCTCTATTATCTAGATCAAGGAATCTTTACTTTCAAATGAATGTTTTCCATTGCATTTCTTTGAAGATGGATATTTCACTTCATATAGGGTAAAACCTTCAGAATTACCATGCACATTCTCCTTAAAGGAACTGTGCCTCAGACATTTTATCCTGATGAATATTAGATACACGTGCTAAGAATATGTGCGAAAATGTGGAGTTCCCAATGACACATCAAAGATATGACATATTATATGTTTATATAATAGGTAGATGTGGGTGACATTCATTCAGAGGGACCTTAATAATTAAAAGCAGCCTAGAATTGATGATTCAAGCCTAACGTTCACTTTCCATGCATTCCGCATGGCGAAATACAGTAATAAGATACACCTTCAGTCTTATAAGCCGTGGATATTATGACATCTTGACAAGCACTCAATCCAAATAAAAGGTATTCTGTTTAAGGAACTAGTGAGACCTCTTATTTCCAACGTATTGTCTACTGTTTTTAAATAATTAAGATTATAAAACGGTGCAGACATTCTAGATATATGTTGGTTAATAGCCATGTAACGCTAACTGACTGTAATACCTCTAGGATAAGGACTATAATATGACATTCTCACTGTAATGAGGACATGAGTCATTCCCTGACAAGAGCAATATCTCAGTTACCCCAGTTGTAGATCACTGGTATACTGATCCAAAGGTATCAGGTTTTCTAATCCATTTTAGTTCTGGGTCGTCATAGCTGTTTTCCATCATCTCACTGAGCCATATACTTTATCAAAGGGCCTGGATGTATAGGAGTCTTCTTCTTCTATGTACAAAAAGACATAACGATTAATTCGTATCTATAAGAGGAGGGGCATACCTCAGGGATATTAGTCTATTGTATGGATCCACATTTAATTTAGATGGTAACATATCACTTGTGACAAAATCATGACATTTGCTGGATGTGAGGTCAATGGTAAAGCTTACAAATAAAACAAACTCCAGGCTGAACCAAATTTATGGCAGGTAATAGAGTCTGGAAACTGGAGAAGTTTGATTACCTCTCAATTCATATTAAACTTCAACATTTAACTCCCCGCCCCTTACCTCCAGCTCCATAAATCTAAGAACCACTTTCCGTCTCTTGCCAGATTCCTGGAGTAGCAGAACACGTTATGAACACCACCCCTTCATGTTTATGGGTACTTAGGGGGGAGGTGCAGGCCTTTCTGGCCGATTACTATAATTAACCCTCACACCTAGGCTGACACATGTCGGCACCGCATGCAATAAACAATAGGACGACCAAAAATAAGCCTAAAAATAAGCCTGAAGACCACCGGGGGCTATTTTATGGTCGGAGCCAATTTGCCAGACAGAATCAATCAACGTGATTATGGGATCCTTGGGATCTTAGTCTGCCATTTGGATGGCTCTGGCAGCTTTTCTGGTCGTTTTTTGATAGCAGCATTTTTGTCGTTTAGTATTAGCTTTTTTGTTGTCTCTGAAGCGGATACAAGGCTATAAATGTGGTAAGACAATGAGTATCTCCCAACTAAATTACTTTTTAAGAGAAATTTAAGACAGGACAATTATACTTTAAAATACACTTGTAATTAAACCTTTCTTATTGCTTTCCTTCTGGGGAGAATGAATCATAGACTTAGTGATTGATTCTTGTTCAAATGGAAGGATGGGTTAAAGGCAAAATATTCTGCCATACTAACTTTCCTGGGTCTTATGGGGTTTGCATAACTTCCCAATGAAGTTAGGAGCAGATGCCAAACACATCCGTAATAGAGACCTACCAACTGTTGCAAGCTAGGGAAACAGCGGGTTGCTATGCATGTGTAATACTAAATCTGAGGAAAGGACAGAAAATATTATGTACAAGTTCCTACTTGTTATAGCGGTACATTATGGGATTGATTTTTTTTAAGTTTTGATTATCACAATCATATTACATGTGGCCTTCCAGTTGAGCAGTGATAGGTATGTTGTTGGAGGATGATAATGAGATGAAAATATGTGAGTGAGTAGAGCATCGTTTGGAAGTTGTTTAGTTGAATAAATAGTATTCATAAGACTTGTTACCTATTGTTTCGGCCGGAGGAAAGTTTCTTAGTCAGTATGCTTTTAAGGAAATGCTTTAAAATTGGCACTACAGGTACTTTGATGATACAGTAGTGATGTGGCCAGATACAGATCTGACGTCTCTTCCATTTTTTTTTTTATTCTTTATTAAAGTGGCTGACGTCGGCCTAGACCGGTTTCCTAGTTAACTCCCCAATTGTTCTAAGTCATATTCATATGTCTGCTAAGCCGTGAATGTTAGTTTAAAATTTGAAGATACATAATAGTTTGGGGAAGCTGAGTTCAGATTCGAGTTGACCATCTTGTTTGCTCTGTCAATAGTTTATCAGACTGTATTCTGAATGTCATCAATGCAAAAAGTACTGAGTAAGGGTAAACCTTTTCAATGGGTGAGTCAGGTTCCCCACACCTTTTTACCTGCCACTTCATTATCAATATTGGTTAAAGGATTTCCATACTTGCTGCATAATTGATATCTTTGTGTAATGATATTAACAAACCCCTATGGTAAAAATGTGGGGTTTTTGTAACAGGTATCACTATTTATATAGACTAGTAAATAAGACCAGTATGACCACGCCCAACAACCGTTTACTACACAGGGTACCCAATCCCCTGACCCCTGAGGTATTTTGTTAGTATCAACTCCAGACCCCCACTCCCTACAGCTTATCATCTCGTCCTGTATATCACCCCCAGACTCTGTATTACAGCTTATCAACCACCTTACCAACAGTCATTCTGATTATGTTTCTTTTTCCCTTACAGCCCCCTTGGTCACCATGACAACCCCACCCTGGAGGAGGCCGACCAGCAGGAGGCGTTTCCCCCCTGGAGGAGGATTAACGCCCGGAATCTAGCACCTTGGGGGGTCAGCAGGGGGCAGGGGCTGAGACCCAAGGTACTGGAGGAAATTTGCGCCAAGCTTCAGCGCCTCCAGACCTTACTCCCACCACCCTCCAGTAGCACCACCACCACCTCCTGGAGTTCTGGGCTTACTGCTTGCACCTCCAGGGTGGAAGGAGAGGTATATAGACCCCCTGGGGATTGCTGATACTGATAGCGAGACCCTAAACGCACGCTGGGGTTGGGATTTGGTACCAGGGGTACTGGGAGAGTAAACCAACGTCCCTCGTGGAGGGGGAGACACTGGAGTGCATCCACACAGGAGGAGACGCACAGGCACGTGCCTCGCACCCTACTGGAGGAAGCCTGAGGTGTGCTCCAGGTAGAGTGTACATACCCCTGGACTGACTGGCCGCTGGCTGACTGGCTGAGGGGTAAAGCCACAAACAGACAGACAGGGGGATAAAAAGTTACATCCCAAGGCTATGTGTATCCATGGATGCCCCCAGCCTCCCGTGTGTCTGCCCACCAACCCTAGTGTGTAGGCAGGTAATCCAGGGTATAACTGGAGGATTATGACTGCAGTGGACTAAACTCATACACTGGAGGACAGCAGGAGTTACTATACACAGGAGGACCAGTGTGAACGTATACATACATACATGGACAGACACTCACACGGACTTATACATATACTAACTATACCACAAGGAGCAACTCAGTGAGTAACTCAAAGAGACAGGAGCAGTTTGTAAGTCTGTCCTACTTTGTCATGAGCTGCTCAAATTGCTCAAAATTGAGTAACGGTAAATTGGTTTCCACTGTGGACAAGAAGTCAGCCGAGGGTGAGTCGGTCTATACTATACCTACCACGTGGTGAGTTCATGAGCTGCTCGGCTCACTGACCTACTTTTATCGGATGCTCCTTCTTTATGTATGTGTGTCTTATATCTATAACTACCAGGTGTAACTCAAGTCAGATCTGCACTTTATCTAGCAGCGGAGCTACTCTATAATAATCACTACACCCTGTGTCTCTCTATTGCAATTGCTTGAAGTTTACTGATTGACTCATATATTATTAATCTACACATATCTGAAGTGCATCAATGTAGTTTTGTAGCAGAGGTCTTTCTGAACTCGAGGTGAAAATGAGTTCGAAAGGCACCAACTCGGATAAGGAAAAGGGCAAGGATAAGGAAAGGTACTGCGTGACCTTTGTACCTCAGGCATGGCGGAAACACGTGTGTAAGAACTGCTTCCGGACACGTCCGCAGCACGAGGCGGAGGAAACAATCGAACCAGCCGAAAACAAACCCAAAGATGGCGACTCTGGAGTGTCCAACATTGCTGCAAAGTTTGGAAAGAATGTCAAAGGGGAGAAACCATCAAATAAGCAGTCGGGGGCTAAGGGAGCGGCAGCGGCGGCGGCCGCATCGTCGGAGAAGCCGCCAACGGAAGCGGTCGCAGGAAGTCCTGCGGAGTCGACCGTTGGGGAATCGGCCCCAGCTGCGAAGCCTAATTCGTTAGTGGCTCAAAGGAAAGCGGGTTTGTTTAAAAAGGAGACTGGACCCGGCCAGTCTGGCTCCACGGGCCCAGGGCTTAAGGGTAAAGGTCAGAAGAGTTGGGGTCTGGGTGCAGGAGCTGGCAACAATGGGAAAAAGAAAGGCGGAACCGGAAGTGCAACCGGAACCGGAAATGGCAGCGCGGAGTCGGGAGAAGCGGGTATCGATCGAAACGGAAAGAAGTCGGGTGGGTCGTCGCCCCTATCTCCAAAATCCAAGAAAAAGTCCCCTCTTTCCCCAATTTCCACTAAAAAGTCCCCTCTATCCCCCACAGCGACCAAAAAGTCCCCCTTGTCACCAGTTTCCACTAAAAAGTCCCCTCTGTCCCCTCCGACGAAGAAAAAGTCTCCACTGTCCCCTCCGACGACCAAGAAATCCCCTCTTTCCCCTCCGATGGGGAAGAAGGTAGGACGTGGATGGAAACAGGACACTTGGAAGGATAAGGGGCCAGTAGGGAAAAGCTGGGGTAAGAAAAATGGCAAATGGTTGGATACTAAAACCAAAGAGGAGGATAAGAAGCCAAACATTGAGGGTAAAAGTGAGCAAAAGTCTGACTCTAGGACTGCCGAGACAGACTCAAAGCTAAAAACAAGTGTCACTGTGCAGGAGGAGAAGCCATCGGGTGGAGATGAAGTGGTTGCAGCGAAGGATTCAGTGGCTTCCGCTGGAGATGGACCTGACGTAAAAATAACCACCCAGGTGACTGGGGTTGGGGAGGTTTCCGCAGGTGAGGAGGTCAAAGTTCAAAGTGCCGACGGTATCATAGTGGCGGGAGATGAAGGTGTGGGGATTGCAGTTGAAAATAAAGACGCAGGGGTTGATGTTGATGATGGCAGTGACATATGTGTGAGTGCGAGTTTCTCACTGAGTTATTCCTCTGAGGTGCTTTCCGCTGATTCCGACCTATCTGATAATATCGCCGAAAACCAGCAGCCGCAGCCAGATGTAGTACAGGAAGCTCCGCCTGGGGGCGCCACCGTGCCAGAAGTACCGGTCACCGCCGCCAGGGGGCTAGAGGCGCCAACTTCCCCATTATCGCCCACAGCAGCACTGCCATCTGGCGGGCAGGAGGGGCAACTGCAGCTGGCGCCATCTGCAGGCGCAGATGTGAAGCAAACCTCAGAGCCCCTAGTGGAGGAACAACAAAAACTGCCCCCAACCCACCCACAGGAGGAAGTGGGGGAAGGTCAGGGGCAGGAGGAGAAGGGCGGATCCCTTGCCAATCAGCAGGGGGTGGTGTTGGTGGAAGGTGGTACACAGGAGGATCCAAACGCACTCACCACCTCCAGCATCACCAGCCAGCCCCCTGGAGAAGCCAAGGAGGAGGATGAGCAGGGGGCAGCAGAAGGGGCGGAGCAGGGGCAGGGCGCGGAGGGTCAACGAGACCCAGGAGGAGCAGTAGGGGCTACAGGAGGAGCCCAGGAGGACTTTACCCAGGGTGGCACCTGGAGTGGCACAACAGAGGGACTGCCACAGCCACAGGAACAAGAAACAGTTACTTTAACCCAGGGGGAGGTGGGAAGCGACCCCTTAAGCACTGATACCGCAACCCAAGCACTTTCTCCGGCCGTCCTTCCCCAGGAGGCCTCCCCCGATTTCACGCCCTCCCAGGAGGAGGTATCTATCCCGCCCGGAGGTGTCATAACTGACAAACCCACCTCTGATATCATACAAGCACCAGTAGCCCCTACTGAAAACGCTACCCCCATCGACGACCAAGCGGTCACTGTCTATGCACCCGCTGAAACACCTCCTCAACCTGAAGAAAAAGAAGGGAAAATTTGTGAAGCGGAAGAGGAGGCAAGGCGGCAGGCACAAGTTGAACGCGCGCCAGAAGATCCGATCGTAAGCACCTGCGAGGAAGCCAAGAGTGAAATCCAACCGCCCGCCGACCAACAACACCCGTCGCAACAATCCACAGCAGTTGAAGCAGAAACAAACAAGTGGCAAGGTGAAGACGCTACCCCAGCAGCAGCGGGGTTAGTATCAGTCGCAACAGACGTTGAAAACCAACCCGACGCCGCGCTCAGTACACCGTCGACCGACGTCCAACCGGAAGTCCAACCGGAAGCGGAAGTGGAACGCGCTGAGGCAGCAGAAAAAGGCGTCGGAGCGCCCCTTGAATCCAAAGAGGATTCTATAGCAATTTCGGCCACGGAAAATGGAACTGAACCGCCCCAAGAACAAGTACAAGATTTAGAGAAGATACAACCGCCAGAAGTTGATATCGCTCATATAACGCAAACGGATTTGGCTGGAGAAGAACAGGCCTTAGGGTTCCTTGGCCAGACTGTCCCACCTTCAACTGATAAGGTTATAGGTCAGGAGGAAATTTCAGCTGAGCTCAAAACACAGGAGGTAGGTGATAGCGGCGAGACAGCCGAGATAAGAGGAGATACAGGCGAAGGTCAGCTACCAACCCAGGTGGAGTTCTACACTGGAGCAGGAGTGACAGTTGAGGTAGGATCAACCTCCCCTAAATCTGACCCCCCACAGGGATTATCCCCATCACAAATCCCTGCCCCCCTACCCATCCAAGACCCATCAGATCTGAGGGAAGGAGTACCTTTGCAACCTGATAGCGCTAAGACTGAAGTTGATAGCGCTGGTTCTGTACCTGGAGCAATTACCACCGCCGGCCCTGGAGGTACCCAGGAGGAGTTATTGCCTCCAGGTGGTGCCGCGACTGCCAGTGATACAGGTGTTTCTGAACAGTTACCTGCTTCTGCGCTAGGAGGCGCCACTGAGCAGGCAGCGCTCTACCCACAAGAGGAGGTAGATGAGAGAAGTAGGGGGGTAACTGGAGCCATCCCACCTGGAGGAGAGGTCAGCAGTGACCTGCTGAGGGGACAGGAGGAGGGGGTAGAGGTCAGTGCTTTACTACCTGAAGGCTGCTTCCACGTTAATACCCCAGACATCATAGTTCTGCCCTCACCACTAGAGGACGCTGACGTCCCGAGTAGGACCCAGGAGGAGGTCAAGGGTCAAGGTCAGCAAGGACAAGGTCAGGGACTCTCACCTGCGTCTGTGAGGTCACTGTCACAGTCCCCGGAGGAACAGTGGTTTGAGACCGAAACTGACCTACCGCCCCCACCGGGCTTCAGCGACACTAACAACGGTTCCTCCAGGGTTGGAACCCAGGAGGAGATCCTCCTGCCGGCTCCGGTAGGAGGCAGCACTGAGCAAACCACACCTGGAAGCACAGGAGGGGCTGGAGCAAGTGGAGGGGGTGCGGAGGGGGGTGACATAGGATCCTCCCTCCAGGGTCCGAGTGGCGCGTCTGTAAACCTACTCCAGGGTGATACTGGAGGGGTAGAGGCCAGAACAGGTGAGGAAGTTGAAGCTGCAGGGAAAACTTTCAGTGCGGACATAGCCAGTGTGGGAACATTACCAGTCCCAGACTATAGTACCAGTAGTACCACTGGAGAGGTGTTACCTAGCACTGGAGGAGAGGGCGTGGGACTGTTGGCTATAGCCGTACAGCCTCCAGAGTACGGGGATTATACGCAGCCAGGGCCGGCAGGTGGATTATTAAGGGATCTCAGTCCCCGGGCCGCCTTCAGCCCCCTGTTAGTGCGTCCCTCCAGGGCGGAGCAGCAGCCCACCACTACCACTACCACTCTCCTGCCCCCTCTCCGCGTGGAGGTTACAGGCCAGGTAGTACAGGCACAGGAGGAGGAGCAGCCTGGAGCCGCCCTGCCGGCGAGCAGTGACGTAACTGGAGGAGTGACTCCAGGAGGAGAGGCCTGGAGGAGTTCAGTAGTTGGGGAGCAGCAGCAGCTAAGGCAGCAGCAGCAGCCCGGAGGAGGAGGAGGAGCAGGAGGAGGAGGAGGAGTAGGGGGTCCCAGCCACCCTACTACTGCAACAGGAGCAGGAGGAGAAGGAGGAGCCATCACCACCACCTACCCGCCGCCGCTGGACTTAGGTTCTGCCGCCCCGCTCACTACTCAGGCTCACCTCCCTCCTCCAGTGCTCCCTCCAGCTTACCCTGAAGGAGACGCTCTACTAGAAGGTATCTCCACCACACCCCTTCCTGTACCACCGCCGCCGCCGCCATCGCCCCCCGAGGTCTGCGACCTTCTCCCGCCTCACCTACCGCCGACTATTCAACCGCCGACGATCCCAGCGGAACCGGAAGTGATCCCACCACCGGAAGCGGAAGAAGAAATCATCATCGAGTGCGGGCCGGTCAGGGCCTCGACTTTCAGTCCCCGACTTTCGTCGCCATCGTCTGTTAACAATAACAACCGGGACGTTAAGGTAGCAGCGGCGACCATTTCACTGAGACCTTCCCCGTCGCCAACCGCGTCGCCACTACGGTCGCCAACTGCGTCGCCAAGATCGCCAAGGTCGCCAGCGACGTCAGAAACAGCGTCGCCTGTTTCGTCGAAACCGGAACTGGAACCGGAAGCGTCTGCAAGTGAACAGGAAGGCCAAACCACGTGTGTAAGTAAAGTGACGTCATTCGTTTTGAGTTCGACTGATCCCGAACAGCCAAGTCCGGTTGCGCCTGAACCTAAACCCTCCGTCGATTTCAACCACTACTCAATCGAACCCAGCAACACTTTGGTCTACAACAACCCCAAGTACCAACACGACATCGACGACGGTATCACAGGAGGATACGGTGGGTACCCCCAGGACAACATCAGTAGTAACAACTTCATCAACAACCAGAAGAACAATAACAACCCCCTCGAGGAGGAAGATATCACTACTATTGCCACCGTTAATGTTAAGAGCAAGAAGAAGGTGAGGCAAAGGGCCCCACACCAGCAGTTGCAGTTCGAGCACCACCAGTACACCCGGAGCAGCTCGGTCCCAGACAACAGCATCTACATCGCCAGCCACAAGCCCCAGGAGGACTCCGGGGCCTTCTTCCAGGGCTTTGACCGGACCCTCCAGTTCGGGCCCTCAGGACGTCAGAGACGCCGGCGCATGTCCGATGCCTTCGTGAGGGAAGACGCCATGATGGAAGGCACCCGGATGTTGATCGAGAACCTCCGGGAGAAGCAGCATCTCCTGGAGGAGAAATGTGCTCGCCTGGAGCGGGAAAAGACCGCTGTCGGCGACCTGCTCACTGTGAAGAAAACCGAGCTGCTCAAGACCCAAGAGCGCTCCAGGGATCACATTGGTGTCCTGGAGACGACCTGCTCGCGCCTGGAGTCGGAGAACTGCCGACTCTTGGAGCGACTCAACCTGCCTGAGCCGGAGAGGAGCAGTCTCCGCGCCCAGGAGGTGGAGCTGGAGGAACTCAGAAGGAAACTGGGGGAAGCTGAGGAGTTGATAGGCCAACAAACGGAGGAGAGCGTCCTCCTACAGAATGAGATCAAAGACATGCATCTGGAGATGGAGGAGATGCACGACCAGTTCAGGGACGATGAGGCTTTGGAGTTTCGGGACATGCAGAAGGAACTGGAGGCCACAGCGAAAAACTGTCGCATCTTGCAGTTCAAACTGCGGAAAGCCGAGCGACGCAATGACGCTATGCAATCAGAAAGACTGCAATTCGACGAAAAGATTCGTATTCTGGAGAATCGGACAGCCAATAATAATGAGCAGAACCAGATCCGTGAGCTCGAGGAGGAGCTCAGGATGGCCAAGGAAGTGTCGGTACGGTTACACGACGAACTCGAGTCGGTAGAGGACAGGCGAGCTAAATTCCAAGACGAGCTCGAACGGGTCCACGACTTGTTGTTGGACTCGGAGAAGGGGCGGTCGGTGCTTCAGAAGGAGGTCCTTACGTTAACAGAAGAGGTGAGAATGGGTGGTAATTGGATACTGGTAATGGTAAATGGTAATGGTAATGATAATGATAATGGCAATGATAACTATATATGGTAAATGTTAAAAAGTATTGGCTTTATTTTGATTATAGAACATTATCCTTTTTGTCTTTTTTTTT
This sequence comes from Lepidonotus clava, assembly GCA_936440205.1. Lineage (NCBI taxonomy): Eukaryota > Metazoa > Annelida > Polychaeta > Phyllodocida > Polynoidae > Lepidonotus > Lepidonotus clava. Next base: position 18,818,717 of record OW387138.1, read on the forward strand.
TTTTAATAATTCATTCATATTTTTCTCAAACCAAGTTGATCCATCAGAAATAATACTTTACCAAGGCTCATACTTTTCTCGATATTTGAAGACGAGGCCGATGGGTACCAACCATAGGTTATCAGTGTACGCACCGGAACTTTCTCTCACACTTGTTTGCGGCCTAGTACACTGATAAACCATGGCTACTACCTATCTGCCTAGAAAAGTGAAACACACTTCCCTGAAAACACGTCCATTTCCCAACACACGAAAACTGTTATATCAGTATCACAATTATCATCTAACAAGTAAACCAGAATTAACAGCACAAAAAATAACATTCAAATACATTCAATAACAGCATTTTTATCAGGTGTAACACAAAATGGCGATGCACAGTAACTAGCTGAGTTGTTGGCCAGGATAATTTACCGAGTCACCGGCACAACTTCAAGGTTAACTTTACCCGGCGAGCAGCTCCGAGCAGCTCCTCCCGGCCGGCCCAGGAGTAACTCAGAGTAGCTCAGGGTACACGTGTACAGGGCGGGGTACTGGAGGAGAGGGGGGTTCTGGAGGGGTGAAGGGGGTGGAGGTAAGTAACATACCCACAGCTATCTGCAAGGTTAGCAAGACGGTCTGCCCGGCAGCACGAGCGACCACCAACACCAACTTCACCGCCGCTACTTGAGACAGATTCGCTGTACATATAGAAGCATCAACCTTGATCCAAATAGATTTTAGAGCTTCTTATCGGGGGCGCAAAACAGTGAGGGTATTATCTATTTCAAAATAGCGTCGTCGAAAAAATTAATGTATACATGTGTCCTTATAAATTGACAGAAGAAACTTGGCCTCTACCCAGAAAATTAAAGTATAGATATGGTCCCTTTGATTCATTAACTTTAGGATGTTGTAGGAAAGGGAATCCCTCCCAGAGAAGCAAAGACTTTACCTTAAAGGTCCATCTAAATCACGCGTACAACGTAACCATTTAAAAGTTGGTGTTCTCTACTATATCAGTTAGAAAAGCATTGGTTTATATAAGTTGATGTATTGATACAATGTATCAATCATAGGCCCTAAATAACTTTTAGAAAAGAAATTAGAACTCTAACTGTAACTTATTATAGCCCTACACTTCTAACCAATATTCTAATTTCATACATGATAACTACAAAGTAAAACCTTTAACATTATGTAGCGTCCCAAAACGTGTCTATATGCCACACCACTAGTCGGACCCTGCCGGGAAACGTAAACTCGTCCCAGAATAGCGCTAGGCCCAGGAGTCGGCCGACCCCCTGTTTATGTTGATAAAGTATAAGCAGTACAACGGCCCGGGCTCGAGACTGGTACTTGACCTTCCCCTAGAACTGCCGGGAAATGCCGGGAACTGCCGGGAAATGAGGCCTTGGGTGTACTATCACTTGGGTCGGGAAACTCGAGATGAGGTGAATGTTTATTTTGTGGCCTAGAAATTGTGTGTGTACACAATTTTGAATTGGTCTGGTTTCTAAAAGAGAATGTTTTGAAGACAGGATGTTAGGGGTTGTATCCATTCAGAGTGTGTTTTTAAGGGAAGGCCTAAACCAGTGGGATATTTATTGCACCTTTTAAGACATACTTAATAGAGCTAACGGTAAAAGAAAAATGTTGTCTAATGGACCAAAAGATAAAAGTCCTATCATTAATTTTCAAATGGATCTTGGCAAATGCATACTGACATTTCTAGGGAAGCCATGTCCAATGAAGAAAGATATACAGAGGTTTTATGACTCCATTTTATGGCTTCCTTCCGTAATAACCATTCTGGTATTTTCTGCCCATTTCTTACATTTATTTCTCTGGTTTTTTTTTATTGTTTACGCCTCAATTTGTCCTGTCAGGGATCCTGTTGATGAATCAGGGCGGTTTTTCGGGGGTGAAAACAACATTTAAATGTCAGACGCTGACTCTGCTCCACTACTTCCGGTGTTACTTTTTTCTCCACCAGAGGGCGGTGATAGGTCGGGGTCACCGTGCAGAGTGTTGGGCTGGAGATGGTCGAGACTTCACGAGGTTCTTTAGAGAATAACACCTTGGGCAAACAGATACATTTTGTCAGTTATCAGCATGCAGATGCGGTAGCACAACAAATATTTAGAGATTGTGAATGATGTGGAGATGTAAGCTTTGAATCGCTGGGAGATAATTTCTCTATCTATATTATTCTAAAGTTGTTGAATCAAGGATGACATGGGACCATAGTTACTTTTCTGGATAGGGCCAAGTATCTTCTGTTAATTTCCAAGCAGATATACATCCGTTAGTTATAAAATAGTAGTATACAATAAAAAGAACGGAAAGAAAGAGTGTGGGGTATGATACTAATTTTGTCTCGGAGAAACCTGTATAGGCCTAATAATTATATCTAATAAACAAACATTAGGATCCCTTTTCTTCATTCATGATACGCTCTGGCCCCAGTGTTACAAAAAAAAGTAAACAGCTGTATGTAGAAATTATGTAGAAGTTGTGAGCAGGTTGATAGACTACACCAGTGGACCAGGGAGCGTTGATGATTGGTAAACGTAGGTAAACCTCCACAGACACATAATATATATATATATATATATATAATATAATTATGCGATAGGCGTTGAAAATTTTAACAAAATCATTCAATATGTCCTGTACAATGACGCAGCACAATTTTGTACAGCCAGATGCACATGCTTTGGAAAAGTAACACAGTTGGCATAGGCTCACCAGAGCTAGGCGTTGTAACTGTATAGGCCTACTGACATAGGCCTATCGAGGCCTCAGTAATGGGGTAGGGGAGTGTGATTTCCCTGTGGTCCTAGATGCAGTTTGCAGCAGGCATATGTCAAAATAGGTGCCAGGTCAGCAGTTCTACATAGGTTGGGGAGGGTATGGTAGAGTTGAGTCCCAGTCAGGGGTGTGAGGAAAGGGAGATGTAAGTGTCTGGTAAATGGGTATTGGTGAGGAATAGTGGACGGTGGACTAAAGGGATAGAATTAGATCAGTTATATCATATGCAATATGACCAAAGCGTACTTTCAGGAGGATTAGAACAAGATCTATATTCTTAATGAGATGGATGTCATGAGGCTATTGGATAGTCATTAAATTCTGGTTTAAAGACTAGATAGGCCAAGAGGATTCTATGATTATGTATTGTGAAACAGATGAAAAGGTTAAGGCCATATTCCATCTTGCAATGGCGAGTATTTGCGTTGTATGCTTAAGCAAACGCAAACGTTAACATTTTAGATACCAACATATTTGAATAGCTCACCAGAATAGTCATTGTGTGTCTTTTAATATTTGAAAACGAACACGGTACCTGAATAGCCACTACATCGAAAAAACTTGCCCACTTTATCTGAATGGCCACTACATCAAACACCTTCCCATTTCATCTGAATGGGCACTACATATATAATCTTGGCATTCTAGCTGAAAGCCCTGTATATACATAAAAGACTGCTAATGCCATCAGCAGCCAACCATGCAGGTGTTAGTTCAGGAGTGAGGTCCCAGGTACATAGGTATGTCCTAGTCCTCCAGGGTCAGACGTCAGGTGTCGTGGTGGGTGGTAGGGTCACTCTACCTGTGTCTGAGGGGGGCGGTCTGATTATTTACCTTACTGGCATAAGAGGTGGGCTTGTGGTGTTGGGGGGATTGGTGGGGGGTACTTGCTTTGAAAAAAAAATGGGACACAGCTCTAGAAAAGTGCTAAAGGCTACACTTGAAAACTCTCGAAATACACCTCTTCAGAGATCACCTAAGAAGTAGAATTTAAGACAAATATTAAGAATCAGTATCACCAATAGACACACATTTATAAATGTACCTAACTGACCCTCCATTGATTACGAATGCAGATTAAAAAGGAATTCAGACCCCCAACCGCCTGACTTGGACTGAAGTACATAATTGTTCTGTACGTGAATGCACAAACTTCAAAGATTTTAGACCCTCCCCCCAGCCTCTTGATACGCAATTGCAAGTACTCGAGTTTTCAGTAAGTACCTACTTCAAGTAACAAGTAGCCCCCCTTCCCTTGGACAGGCTATTTGTATTACGAACTGGGGTCCAGGCCTGTCGGACGGGGCTAATTAGATTTGGGTCAGGGCCATGTGCTCCTGACCGACTCGCCCGCCCAGGGTGAGCTGCTCAGTTAAACTTAGAATGGGATTTGTTCAGGGCATTATTTAGGATGTAGGAGGATGTAGGACAATTAGGGGAGAGAGTGGGGGGTGGAATTGTGTAATTGAGAATGTGGGAACTTTTTGGTAAAGATTTAGGGATGAACTTCTATGCAAATACTATTATAAGGAGTTGGTTTCAGATAGCAACATGATTGCATTGAGAGCAGAAGAGGGAAGTAAGTCAAAATTGTATTTGAAATCTCAACAACAAATACAACAACAGCAACAACAACAACAACAACAACAACAACAACAACAACAAACGCAAAAATCAAACAACAATATTTTCAACAGGAAGTGATGGAAAATTGACATTAGTGCCGTCCTTATGATACCATCCAATATAATGTACCACAACCATCTACAACCTTAGCCAATAATTGCATTGTCTAATCAGTTTTTCTTTTGTTATTTGATACCTATCTCTCCTAGGTTGAACAATTACGAGAGCGGGATTCAGAAAACAGTACTGGCGATAAACTAGACGTTCCAAAAACAGAAAAGGTAAGTCAACCATCAAATTATCTACAAAGTATCAACAGAATATCCAAATCTTATGCACATTATCTGTACCCAAAGGACCAATAGAATATACTTCTCAGAATCATCCTAGCTGTTACTAGGTCATCGCTTGATAAAACAAACGGCTTTCCAGAAGTAATATCCGATTAGTCATCACCAGTTTGCTGTGGTATTATGCTTGTGACCCACCCCACCCCACCCCATCACCCTCCACCTTCCCGGCCTCAGCCAAATATACCCCTTACCTCTCAGGTTGCACGTGCTTTCCCTGTCCGATAGCTCAGCTCAGACTGCTATTTTAGTCGCCCTCGGCGTGCGCATCTTCCGGCGTGATGTTTGCGCAGATGTGGAACGCTCACGTGACCTCAACGCGCATGCGCTACGCTGTTTAATGCACGTGTGTGTGTGTGTGATAAAGTTGGCGGGGGAGTGGGGAGTGTGTCTTACATAACTAGTAATAGGATAAACTATATAATAGGCAATAATTTCATTTAAGTAATGATAAGATAATAGTGTAGAATTAGAATTGTAAATAAATTGTTAGCATTCCTAGGTGTGTAGCAAAGACTCTAAGTTAGTTTTCAAAGATCCTAATACAAAACATCCCATATCCATGATATACATCAGTAACAAAGGTAAATCCAAAGTACTATAGGAAGGATGTAGACCAAGTATTTCTGCAGCGGCTTCATTTGCATTATATATAGTTAGTCCAACGTTTTCAAAAGTGGCTTCAAAAGTGGCTTCGACGGCTATGTTAGTATTTGGCAATAGGAAATTTGACGTGTTATCAAAGACAAAAATAGTTACTCACATTACAACCCTTTAATACATTATTCTTCTCCTTGCTATTCCCATTGCCTTCTAGGTAATTGTAGTCATTAACTAAAACAAATTACAGCAACAAACATAACAATAACATAAAGACACTTCTGTCTTTTAACACTATGATTTGTTCTGCTCCACGTTTAACAAGACCATGGCAGACGTATAGTTGTAGGCTCCTTGGCCTCAGCTACCTCGGCCGACACAGACAGCCTATTTTCAGGTCGTTCCCTTTAGGTCTCACGCTGTGTGTTCCTCACAGGCTAAGTCACTCCGAGCAACTCGTAACGTGGCCTGAGAACCTTGTGTTATAGGTTACACCAGTTGCTCAGAGAGGCCTGAGCACTTCATAATATGGCCTGAGCACCTCGTTTCATAGGCCTGATCATACGCTCTGAGAAGCTCAGAACATAGTTTGAACACCTAGTGTTCTAGGCCTCACTGGTCACTCAGAACAGAAAATAACATGATTGGGGCACATTGTGTTGTAGGTTTCACCGGTTGGTTTGACCTGCTCATAACGTAGTCTAAGTACTTTGTGTCATAGGATACACCGATCGCTCAGAGCAGCTTATAACGTGGCCAGAGCACCTCATGTCAGAGGCTTCATCAGTTGTTCTGAGCAGCTCATAATGTGGCCTATAAGCACCTTGTGCCATAAGCTTCAGAGGTTGACAAACTCATGCCATGGCCTGAGTGCCTCGTGTTATAGACCTCACCAGTTGCTCCGAGCAGCTCATAACATGGCCTGAGCCATAGTGTTATAGGGCTCATTGGTCGCTATGAGCAGCACATTATGGCCCGAGCACATATAGTATATTGGGCTTCGGAGGTCGCTCTGAGCAACTCATTATGGCCAGAGCACCTTGTGTTCTAGGCTTCAGAGGTTGCTCTGAGCAGCTCATAACATGGCCTGAGCCATAGTGTTATAGGGCTCATTGGTCGCTATGAGCAGCACACTATGGCCCGAGCACCTATAGTATATTGGGCTTCGGAGGTCGCTCTGAGCAACTCATTATGGCCAGAGCACCTTGTGTTCTAGGCTTCAGAGGTTGCTCTGAGCAGCTTATAACATGGCCTGAGCCATAGTGTTATAGGGCTCATTGGTCGCTCTGAGCAACTCATTATGGCCAGAGCACCTTGTGTTCTAGGCTTCAGAGGTTGCTCTGAGCAGCTTATAACATGGCCTGAGCGTCTCATGTTATAGACCTCACCAGTTGCTCTGAGCAGCTTATAACATAGCCTGAGTGCCTCGTGTTATAGACCTCACCAGTTGCTCTGAGCGGCTCATAACATGGCCTGAGCTATATTGCTATATGTCTCATTGGTTGCTCTGAGCAGCACATCATGGCCAGAGCACCTAGTGTCGTAGGCGTCAGAGGTTGTTCTGAGCAACTCATAACATGTCCTGAGCGCCTCATGCTATAGGCCTGACCAGTTGCTCCGAGCATCTCAAAATAATTATGGCCTGGGCTCCTTGTGTCATAGGCTTCAGAGGTTGTTCTGAGTAGCTTATAACATGGCTTAAGTACCTTGTATTCTAGGCCTCACTAGGTGCTCTGAGCAGCTCATAATGTGGCCTGAGACCAAATATATACGTTTTATTAAGCTAGAGATTGACCCATTGTAGTTGAATAATTCACATAGATTATTCGTGTTTTGGTTAAGGATTAACTGAGCTCCTTTGAGCTCCCTATGAACCAGTCTTCTCGACATTTTATTTCCTTTTTATTAATCAAAATCAACTTCAGGGTCACCCCTGATCTTCCAGAAGATAGTTATGATTTATAATCAATTTTCAATAAATTGGTATGTCAAACATGACTCAACAAGAGATCAAATATAATCGATGCAATTAGATCACTTCAGCGAGTCAATATAGACTTTGTTTGACAATTTGAGGAACAATTTTTTTTTAAAAAAACAGCACGTTGTTCATGATCTGGTTATTCATTCCACAGCTCAGTAGCTGACATAACTTCACTATGTTAATAGTTGCTTCCCACCGTTCATTTGTGTGATTCATAAGTTCCAGTTCCTTCAAGTTATGAATCTGAACATTTTGGCAGTCCTATTTCAAGTCCTATTCTATATTCAGAAATGCTGTACTTTTACAGTTTCTTTCAATACTATCGCCGTTGACTATTTCTGCTTGCAAAAGAAGCCAGAAAGATAACTGCCAACTGACTAGAAACACATTTTCACCAACAGGATAGATAAAACATCTTTGACAACAGGCGTGGGTTTCTACTTTGTTCAGGTGTAAGTGGGCCTTTTTTTCCTACAAATCACAAAAAAACTGCCGTTAAAAAAGCGTGTTTTTTTAAGAGCAGCTCTTCTGGGAAATGTATCTGCACGATGAAACTAATAAAATCCAATTCGTGACAGCAGCATTTCGGATACAACTTCGATTAAAGATTGCAAGTACTTTATTGAATATTCAATATAATGAGGCAAAACTGACTTATTTAGGACGCTACACAGAAATGCCTTTTGGTGGATTTCCAACCTCATGGGCTGCACTACCACACTCACCCCAGTGGTCCTATCTGCTCGTGAGTTGCTCACAGGCTCTTAGTAGAAAGTGGGTCACGTTGGGCCGGCGCTATCGCGAGTGACTCGGAGCAAGTTGTTTGTGTATAGCCGACGTACAGGTAGGCAGATAGCAGGCTGAGTTGAGGGAGGAGGGGGATACGAGAGAGGGGCCCTGGGCCACAGGCTGCCAAGAGTGACCCATAGGAATCAGTGCGCACATAATCTAGATTGATAGACTATCAACAGGTAGTTACACTGCATTCCCGCAGGCATGGGATTATGGTACATACATGGGCTAGGCCCACACTTTTGGTACTGGTTAGGTCGCTGATCAGTTATTTTAAATGCCTCGTGATGAGCATTTAGGATTGTCACAAATAGTATTTGTAGGCAACTTACAATTGAGAGTTATTGTGTTGTCATACCACAATATCCAATGTAGTTATGAAAATACACCCATGTTTGAGCTGACAGTGAATTGGAGTTATCTGGAGTTTATCGTGAGCTAGTGGTGATCTAATGATAAGAGCTGTTTTTAAGCTTGTGAGTAACTCATGATGAGTTAGTTATCGACTATAGTACTGAGCTTATGGTCAGCTGGGCAGGTGTCAAGGTGGTAGTAAAGTGATTGCAAGCTATTGCTGAACAGGTACCGAGCTTTATGTAAGCTAGTAGCAAGCTGGCTATAAGATGTCAGGTCTGCCTACCACGGATAGCTGATTTACAGTAGGCCTAATTTAAGCACCTGCAGGTTAATTTTGGCTCATTTTGTCGACAAAAACACATGGAAATCTGTAGAGAATTAATATACAATTGCCACATTTCTAGGTGTAATGGATGAATTTTCAAACCAACCCAAAAAATCATTGACACATGGAAATAACAAATGAAAAAACAGTTGATGTTGATGTCCACCATTTTAAACCACAAATGATGCCATGATTAATAAAAATTCTCCTACATAAGCCTTGTGACTTGTCGCCATATTACCCATAATGAACCTGGATCTAGGCTAACTTGCAGGTAAAATAAAAGAAAGTTGCTATCCTTGGTAGGGAGAGTTAGCTAGTGTTGAGCTGGCTTTGAGCAGAAGGTGAGCTAGTGCTGAGCTGGTTGTCATATGTCACAATAAGCTACAGCTGGTTCTGGGCTAGTGCATCACGTTTCCTACACAGTCTCCAGTCCCCCAAGTCTTTGAAGGGTAGTAGGTCCTAATGCCTAATGCACTGCACCGCTTCTTCTCCTGTTTGTTGAAGCTATAACCCTGAAACTGATGGTAGTGCCAGGCACACTGCAGACTCATCCAAGCACTGTTAACACTTAACATTATATGGGTTTACCAAAGCTAAAGGGACAGCAATAGCATCCTCCAAATACCTTGACCTAGACCTACGTTATTGATACATACTAGGTGTTTCTAAATACCAGCACACTAACAACAGTTAAATCATTAAGATGGTAGTTTTCCGCGGGAGGATTGTCTTGTTCGGGAGGAATTGTTTAAGTAAAGAATAACTCAAATCATGGATGTTACTTAAGGATCTGCGTTTGTTTCACACACAACACGCTATTTACCTATCATGCAACAGATTGCAACTTTTATTTTATGAGAAAGCAATAAGAAGACGTTCATTCGTGTCTTTAATTGTCACGTGGGAGGCGTGGGGAGAAATTCTGCCATCTCCTTTTTATTGTTCTGTTCTGTTTATTCTCCGAAGGAACAAGGTTAATTACATAATAATTATCATATATTTACGAAATGAAGTGCACAGACAATGCATGCTTTTCCATATACACAGACATGCATGACAAATCTATTGAATATCAAAATTATCATGGACACTTCAAAACATTCACCGATATCATCACACTGTGATCTTACACATATTAAATGTCACTAACAATTCTACTATCTGAAAAGGGTTTTTGTCAAGCGAGATAGTTTTGATCAATAAAAAAATACACATTCGCGCTTGCACAGTAGACACAAAAACACACATATACACACAAACACACACACATGCAAACAAGCTTTCACTGACTTTAAACCTGACTTTAAACCTGACCCATTTCTATTATCTGCCCTAATGCCCAGGCAGGGAGGCCAGCAAATAATAATCACTGAAAGTATTTAAGGTTTTGTTTAGATTGCAATCAATGCTTTAAAATATGCAGTGGGTCTGGCCCGGCAAGTAACATTCTACCTGTAGACCTTTGTAGCCATTATGGGAGAACTACTGCTAGTAAAAACCTCAACACACAGCCACTATTAGAACTAATAGTTTACGAGATGTCACTAGAATTACAATTCGCTCGGTAGAATTAGTTCGAATAAATGAAACTTTTTTCACAAATAAAATTTGCCAAAAAGTTTCTTTCTATTTAGATTTTTGAAAATAATTATTAAAAACCACAAAAAAAAGACTCAAAAGTGACTTCCTGTGAATGCGACACATTTACATTCATGTGTAAAATATAAATAAAAAATGGGTTTGGTTCCGAACAACAGGGCTTGCTTTAGACGTTGTAACTGAGTGACCCATTTCTAAATTGAGCAGACTGATTTTTACCTGTTCAGACAAGGTATGTGGCTGGGGTGTAAACAGGCTGCATACATGATGTGAGTAGCTCCTAGTCTGAGTAGTGAGCAGGTCCCAGCACCTGGGTCTGTCTGCCCCCCTATGTCTGAGCAGCTCACCCAAGTAGGTCACTGAGAGGCCACACCTGAGGGAGAGGATGGCCTTGGCTGTTACTGCTAAATACAAGATTTCCTTGCAATTATTTTTAGGTTTTCCATTTTTTCCCTTTTGTTCCCCTTTTTTATTTGTTTTTCCAAGAGAAGGAATGCCATAACTGAGTCATGGAGACTTCTTGCACACTACCCTGAGAAATTCAAAATGAATAATGTAGCATTATTCAGTTTAAATTTGTAAATGTTGGTGTCAAAATTATATCTGCTAAAACCTAGCAAATTGGCTATACCTTGAGCTGGATTTTGCTTCCATTCCAAATTCTCAGTACACCTTACCACAATGTGACTCAGAATCTACACTAAGTCACTTCCAAATCAGAATATTAGGTGTAGTCCTACTTTCGTATTATTTGTGATACTTTTGTAACCCCATAGGATACGTTTGTATCACCATTGGAAAAAGTACCAGATAGATAAGAATATGTATATGACTTTAAGCATTGATATTGCAGCCACAAACGTTGTTCAGGCCTAGAAGCAGCCTTTGCATACCCTTCACCCTCTCACACTAATATCCGTACCACTCGACCCTTAGTGCATGTTTTTTTCACCACACTTGCACTATAAGCACTAAAACACTAAAGATTAAGTCTAGACTACATAGACGTAAATCCTCCTGTTGGTGTAAAGACGTCACTGATAAGGTTACCCCTAGTGGGGGTGAGAGGAACCTCATGGTTGTAACAGTTCCCTTATAGTTTTAGCTGGTGAGGAAAGGGTAGCTTTGGCTTACACCATAACTTGGCCGTTTGTTCTGATATATGTAAATATATATTCACTGACGGATTTAGAGGGGGGGGGGGCGCACACCCCCTCCCTTTTTGGCCAATTTTATACTTTTTTAATGTAAAATTCTGCCAACAAGGCATTAAGGAAGCTTTTTCAAATAGCGCACCCCCCCCCTTTCAAAACCCTAGCTCCGCCACTGATATCTATATATATACATATACATGTATACTAATTGGGGCGGGTATTCGAAATGGGTTATCCACTCAATGTGTGTCAGTGATACCTGTCTGTGAGCCAAAGGCTGATTATATCAGTCTTCACAGAATAAGTGTTCTTAAACCCATTGAGGATCCGAATGTTAAGCAATTATATATTTATATATTGCATCTATTGCATCTATTTATAACCAGGAATAGTAGGCCTAACTAAGTAAGATTTAAGTCATTGACCAACTAAATTTATTGAACTATTTTCCTATCTTTACAATACCATATCAGTATATTATGTCATGAAGATTTCAATATTACAACTTCTCTCATATTTGTTTCTGTTCCAGCCCACCCTGGGTAAAAAGGGCAAAGAGGGTAGCGTAGAGTATGACGTGGAACAGTTGATGCGTGACCTGGCCGACAGTTTAGAACGGGAACATGACCTCAAGGGTAAGCACTTCCGGTTAATTACAAGTACTTCCGGTTATTTCCAATAGCGGTGAAAATCCATAGTCACCTTTTCCAGGCCGTTTCCGTGGCATCAAATTACGTATTGTTTAGTTACTATTATTATTTTAGTGAGAGTAATTGCTCTTTCTTATTAATCTTTGTGTTTATTGCCAAATTTGAGTTAGTTACGGAATATGCCAATCGGGGCAGAGTTGGTGAGCTTCTGAATGTATACATATGAATTACCTTTACATTATGTTTGTAAAGTATCATACCTCTATGGGAAAATCTTAATAATGATGAGCAAAATGATCAATGACGGGTTATGACATATGGGAATATGAAACAGTAAAAGTGTTTCTATTGGCTCAACCAATCCAACAATGTAATCCTGTCTTGCTTATCATATCCCATTCATATTCGTTTTACAATGCTTTGCTCCTTTACTATTACCTTTACCTTACCTTATTGTTAGGGTGTATCTTAGATTGTTTAATGTGATTAATGATAAATTATGTAATTGTTCTGTTTAGGCCAATTGGAACACGCCGAGGAGGAAACCCTCAACCTCCGAAAGAAACTCTCCGACCTGGAGGACGAAAACGAGGTCATACAAATACAGTTACAGAAAATGTCGTCAGCTAAGAGCGGCAAATACTTCCAGGTAAGTTGAAGAAATTTCACATAAAGAAAAAAGGCACACACAACATTTTGCCACTTATCCCATATGCTGACAACTCCCGCCCTTTTAACATGTTCGAGTAAGTTCTGTCCTGGATGTTCAAGTCATTGCTCATTCTCAATATAGATTTCCTAGCCACATCCATGTGTATTATGGTTTTTGATGTTCCTTTTATGCGGCATTTTTACATAATTATTGTATTTTTCATGGATGTAATCGATATTATATCACGTCTGCTGTGATATTCCTCGTTAAATCTCCTAAACCTCATTAAAGTACAATAAATGTGCATTGAATCCTACCCATCGGGGGTAGGGGTGGATGGCCAACATCATTGAGGCATTGGTAACACTCGTTGGCATTGGCACTACATGTGTTGAAAAGGGACATTTAGATTACCCCTGCATGGAACTGTGCCCAAATGGCCCACAGGACTGCAATGGAAGAACATTTGATAAAGTGAACTCAGCCTGTATAAAAATCCACTAGATGCACGGAATTGTGCCCAAATGGCCCACAGGACTGCAGTGGAAGAACATATTTTGATAAAGTGAACTCATCCTGTATAAAAATCCAATAAAAGAAAATTTAAAAACCTCTTTCTATACCCTCTAGTCTAAGAGCGTGGAGGAGGACACGAGTTCGGACCAGGAACACGAGCTGCGGCTCCAACTCGAGCTGGCCGAGGAGGAGATCCACGTGCTGCGCCGTAAGATGGACGAGACGGACGCCGAAAACACCTCCATGAAGAAGGAGGTGCGGCGCCTCCAGCTCAAGCTGGCCGGTGAGTCTTACTCCAGGGTCCAACATTTCCTTCCAGGCCCATATCCAGAACTTTTCATGGGTGGGGGGGAGGGTGCCCATTTCCAAAAAGTGGACTTCCTAGAAGTAAAATAGCAAACAGGGTATCGGCCATGGGTTGTGCAGGTTAGGGGCTCCACCCCTTACCCTGGCAACGTTGTAGCCGATGATGTAGGCCTATATTGTGATGTTAGAATGTAATACGACAAGGTTACTGATCATGTCACAAACGTAGCATTCTCATCAGAGAGCAATACAGCATAAGAAATAGTATTTACAGGGATAGCAGAGGGCCGGTTTTACAGGAGTTTCAGAGGGCGTGGTTAAGAAGGGAGGAGGGAAAACTAAAGTATTGTTGTTTTTTTTTACAAAGAGTGGACCTGGCCCAGCTTGGGGTGTGTGTGTGTGTGTGGAGGGGGGGGGGTGACCCATACCCCACGTCACCGCCCCCGCCTCCGCCCCCGGCTATTGGCTTGCCTTCTTCATGGTTTATTCAGTATCTTGATTTCTGGCGAAGTGGCGAGAGAGGAGTATTCTAATCCTTTTAACCCCAGAGATTACAACTTTTTTTATCTGGATTACCATCGGAATTCCCCGTTTGCCTTGATATTTGTATAATGATAAGGGAATGAAAATAGTAATTATCCTGTTCCAACCTCCATTCCATCACTCTTGGCCTTCCCTCTCAAATGTAGGTGAATGATCAGAGCTGCATTGCCCTGGAGGGAAATAGTGGCTGCTTGTACATGCGCCAACTTCTGTGTAGATTTTCACTCAAAGTTTCCAACATGTACTCAATTGATATTATTATTGCCTCGGTTTCGATATAAAGCCCTCGACGGTGTGTTGTAAACAAGGGCAATGATAATAACCCTTCACTGCACGAAAAAAAGACCTTTAAGACCTTTAAGTTTCTGTAAATGGGGCCATTGAGGTTTCCTAAAGGTAATGGAAAGGTCACCTTTACAAGACCTTTCCAAAACTTTTCCTAAGCCTTTAATGAACCTCAATGGCCCCATTTACAAAATTAATGGTCTAAAAAGGTGTAACTCCGCAAAGTACTTTACACTCATGCACTTCGCCCTTTGCTAATCCCACCTCTAGGTAAGGACAGTAAGGAGCTGGAGGAGCTGGAGGACACCCGGAGTTACGACGAGCGGATCACCGCCATGGCCCAGGACATCGACGACCTTAAGTGGCGGCTGATCCAGAAGGACCAGGAGGTGGGTGGGTCATTGGGTATGGGTTGGGGGGGGGGTGTACCCAGGAGGTGGGGGTATACCATTGGGTATGGGTGGGGGTGGGGGGGTGCATAGGTGCATCATTTCGTATTTGGGGGAGAACAGGTCTTTTACCTGTCTTTCTTTTTTATAGGTTTTATAGAAAAGAAAATATTGAATGGTTTTCTTATTTTCTTTTATTGATTCACTTGTTATATTCACAAATGAAATTGCATTATGGCAATCATAAAAGGAAAAATATGAATTTCAAAATATAAGGTTTGGAAGGCAATGAAGTTAGTGAAATAATTTGTTTTGAGTGTGTTACATTAGGCCTAGTTTACAAACGAATAAATATTTCTTTTATGTATACTGGAAACATGGTTGAATAGCGTTGAAGCAGGTACTTATTGACTTACTTTTGCAATCATATTCTGCCCATCTTTTCAGTGTTGCTTTCCCATGCAGTTTCTAGAATTATTGTATAATACTAGATTTGATGACACACTACTCTGTTCTAAATCAAATCTTTAGTGGTCAATTGCAAGTTGAAATTTCCGGAATGTCCCCATTCCATCCCACATTAATAAAATGCCAATTGCATGAGCTATTTTTAAACATGTAGGTATTAGTTTCAAGGATTTGCTTAGGGACTACAACAAAGTCCATTCAACTTTACATCTCACATAGCTCAGGGAAGCAGTGTGATTGGAAAGTTGTCTCAAAATGGTATATTATTCTTTTCGTTACAGCTTTCTGGCAATGCAAGTTAAACTAAACAAGAAATCATACTGCCAATCAGTTAGATGCTGCTACTTTTAAAATTCCACTAAAGACCTAAATGAATAATGAGCCACAGTTCCTAACTATATGAAAATGAGTTAAACTTGATCAAAAGTCAAAAACCCGATTTCCTTTATATTCATTAAGTATCTTAGGTAAAACCATATACAACATTACATCACACGGCTTTAATTGTGTCTGTTTAGGAAAAATATGTATAACAACATGGCAGCTAACTTAAACAAATTTGATTAATCTGTCCTAAACCAAAGAAGCATAACATTTTATCAATTCTATATTTCAAACTAACATTGAGGTTTTTCTTAGTACCACTTAGATTTGATTTAAAACCAAAACTGTAGTTAGTTTCTAGTGAACAAAACCGTTTATTTCTCTTCAGAGTGCATCTAAAGATGATGTGGAGAGAGACCCTAAAGATGAGGTATGGAAATGTATTATGCATAATAACCTTACAAAGACACAATCCTCAATTTACCAAAGGGGACATGCAGTTAGATATGGGGCTTTCCCTAAATTTGGATCCACCTGGTACAAAACACTAGACAAAAATTGTCATTCAACAATGTACATTTAGTGAGATCGATGTGTTTGATTTTTCGAACAATATGCAATAGAGCAGACATTATCAGATGCATTAAAAACAATATCTTTACGGATGCTTTTTGAATTATTCTTTTTTTTTTATACTACTTGCTGATATTTTTACATTACGTACAATCAAACCATTATTGTATTTGATGTCTAAGATTGATTTGATATATTGATTTTGTCTAACTGGTAATGTTACAAAAAATCCCTATCAACAATCAGAAACATGAAATCTCCCTCAATTCTCCCAACCACGGATAGTCAATTTCTTGAGGTGTACCTGAAATTTAGGGTAATCATGGGATAATCTGTGGTTCAACTTGATGAAAAATTAATCCTCATTATTTTTTAATTTGTCTCTATATACATTTTATATTTTCTAAGTTGTTTAAGAATCCACTCATTATAGATGGATATATAGCAAATAATTGTTTATTTTCTATAGATTTTCAAGGGTTTTTTGTCGACAAATCAGTCCAAATTATAATTAACCTGCAGGTGCTTAAACAAATTACTGTAAATCAGCTATCCGTGGTAGGGTGAATTGGATACAGTTGCATTTTGGTCCATATGGCCATGCTGGGTGTCATTTCGTTATGTCCTAGACAACTAATTTTATAGACCTCCCTTTCTCTCTAATTCATCATAACATTACCCCTTTGGTCTCAGATGGAGAGGGCCATGCACGGGGAGCGGCGGCCGGTCAAGTTGAGTAAGAGCGTGTCCCTGGACAGTGGAGACGTCGGCATAGACGTACGGAGACAACTGGACTCTGTGGCTGAAGAGGCGGGCAATCTTAAAGAAATGGTCAGTGTAGTATAATATATCATATTAAAGTAACTAAGGCTGGTGATGCATGGTGCTGCGAAACGCCAACCGACTTTCTCCTTGTGAATTTTCCAGATAATTGTTTTAAGAAATATAAATTTCCTTGTCATTATTATTGATTAGGTAAAAGACATTAATTTTCACAAAAGAACAGTTCTTGTAAATAATTTTGTTATTTGTCAAATAGGTCTAGGAACAAGGACATGATCTCATTGTGGACCAATGCCTTTAGATAATGATGTGCATGTTAATTAATTTAAAGATACGGCATAGAACATGAACACTAGAATATGATATTTAGGCGGGGTACCATTCGATCCCATTCGATCCAGGGTTGGTAGTTTGGTGTATTACATCAGTTATATAGTTCAGTTTTACGTGAGTACTTACAAGAGCGTTCACCTTTGTAATTAATAAGTGTCCATTGACAGCAGTCTCACGCACAAAATTAAAGGTCAAGTCTTGTCTATCATATTTCTGTATAGGAAACACAAAACTTTATTACCTACTCGTTAGCCATGGGAGATGATACCCTGACATCTGAAAGGTTCTTTCAATTGCCATAGCCCTGTATCGATGGAAAGTTAACATAAATGTAGTGTATAACTCAACAGTTAGATCCTGAGAAAAGCGAGACCTCGCTGAGCTTCTTTATGTTAACCGATTAAGTACAATCATATACAAATGTAAAAAAAACTGTTCCTCCATGCCCTTAAATCACCCTTCCTCCAATGTAATTGATTAAAGACTAAAATTTCCATTGGTTAATTAAAAAGCAGTCCTAGCATACCATCAATGGCGAAGTCTTGTTATGCATCTTTCTCTATAAGATTTCCTAGAACTTGCAGTACCCAGACACAGTCCCGCCTAAGCGAATATGAATAGTTAATTTATGAGAGTTGGCACCTCTATATAGCCGAACGTTTTGAATGTTGTAATTCTATTTGTCTGTATATAGGTCGCCTAACCTCAACAGTTAGGCCTGATGAAAAACATTAAAGCCGGTGATCCACGATGCATCAAAAGGCCAACCTATTTCTCATGCATATTTCGCATATTTGGAATACATTTTCTATGAATTTTTTTCGGATATTGATCCTCCAAAACTCTTTGGAAAAATTGAACATTGTATAAGAAAAATTATCAAATTAAGAAACCGTTTTTCGAAAGTGGCCCAAAATCGCATCGTGGATCATGGCCTTAACGATTCAGGCTTTAGGATTCCTCCATGCACTTACCCCCCTCCACCCTCTCTCCCCAGATGCACGCCCTGGAGAAGGAGAACGAGGAGCTGAAGGTCCGTAACCAGGCGCTGGAGGTGTCCTCCAGGGGGGTGCCGGCCGTCACGGCCGACGACTCGGCCCTCCAGAACATCGAGCTCCAGGACAAGATCCAGACCCTGGAGGCCGACAACTCCGGGCTGAGGAACACCATCAAGTCCCTGGACGAGAGGACCACCGCCCTCTCCAAGGAGGTCAACAGGTACGAGTAATTGAATATTCAAATATAGTAAATGGTATTATTAATGATACTTGAATATTGAAAAAGAATTTTTTGGCTGGGGACCTTCCATTTAATATGTACGCACATTTTCAAAAATCTCAGACCCCCCACCCCCCTTGCTGAAAAATACGCATTGGATATTATGTACTAAAATGTACACACATTTTCAAAAATCTCAGACCCCCCTCCTCCCCTTGATGCGTACGTATTTAATGGAAGGCCCCATGGGATGTTATGCCAGTCAGGACAGTTCTGTCAGGCCATTAGGGATAGCAATACGTCCTTTGAGGTGGAATGGAAGTTGATTGGTAATGTATGGACCGGAACTAGATGGAAGACAGTATAATAATATTCAAATTACATTTATTCTTACCCTCTTAGAATCTGGGGAAAATGTATAGAGTGACTTATTTCTAATGGGATTGACATGACACACATTAACAGGAATCCATTAGGATTTATATTTTGTCTATGTCATAACAAAGACAAGCACCCCCATTAAGTCATTTTATAAACAGTACTAGCAAGTTACTGAAAGCATTCCGACAACGAAAGATTAAGTCAATTAAAAACGTCCAGGTCCAGGAGAGCCATGACCGAAACCCATGTGCACTACAGGTAGGCCTATACCAAATGAAAAACAACTTAAAATCCCTTCTATTGATGATAAAAATATGTCTATAATTACCCATTAATCCAGCCAGCTGGTGAAATTGCCAAATTGCCATCGAAAGTAGAATAGCAGAATGCAACCATTAAAATTTACCATCATTCTTATGGTCCATTGTAATACTCTGAAAACCAGGGGCAACCCTGAAGTTTATTACTAAATAACAGTTTAAAAAATTACCTTTACAGGGTCCACGGCAGTACGAGCGACTCGGCCGAGACCAAGGAGCAGCTCAGGCGGCTGGAGACGGACGTGGCCATGTTCCAGAAGACCATCAACGAGCTGCAGGAGAGCAACAAGAAGCTGGCCGAGGACCTGAGGCAGTACGAGCAGACGGACGAGGGCAAGGAGTCCAAGGCCCAGCGGGACGATCTCAACCTGGAGACGGCCGGCAAGCCCCAGCTTAGGGAGCGGATTAAGGACCTGGAGAGCGACATCAGTGAGTTTGAAAATATTTTACATAATTAACTGAGAAGAATCATATTTGGGAATTCAATTCATTATAATTTTGTGGTGTAATGTCATTTTTCTTCACATGTGAATGTGCCTTATTTCCATGTCGTTTTTTTTTTTTTTTTTTTTTTTGTGTGTGTGGGGGGGGGGGGGTCGGGAATCTTTCCGTTCGTTTTATTCCTTTCCCCCTTTCTTTGCACATGCTTATGTTGACGAGAAAAAAAGAAAACAAAAATCACTGATGATATAGGTGCCATCACCAGCAATATCATTTACCTTTAGTAAGTAGATTTTACCCAACCCATTTTATACATGATACTAGTAATGGAATAGTTCCTTATAGAATGGTATAGGACGTAGCAGTTGGGACAAGCTTAAAGCTAATTAACACTTATTGAGTGGTTTAGTATAAACCAAATTGACTGGGTATCTGTTATTTCCACCCCTTCTCACTCGAATTCGGGTTAATTCTATTAAGTTATTTAGCAATCAATATGATAAAACAGAATAAAACTGATCATGGCAACGTTAAGTATTTACAAACCCTTAACTTTTCAGAACACCTGCAAACAGTGGTCAAGAACAGAGAGTCGGAGAATGAGAAGTTGGAGCGGGAGGTCACCGAGTACAGGGACGACATGGACAAGATGCTGGAAACATTCAAGGTGAAACCTATATTCCACTAGGCGGGTTAAATTATCTAGGAGTATTTTAAGATACCTGCTCTCAGGAAAATCACATTCTTCCTCATTAACATGAGATAGAATAAGATACACAGGCATATTATATATATATATATATATATAAATTTGATATATTTAATGTTGGTGATTGTGTTTCAGGACAGAGAAGCCGCTCTTCAGTCAGAACTGCAGTCATGGGAACAGAAGAACTCCGTCTTGGCCAACCTACTAGACCTGGTCACCGAGCGAGCAGAATCCATCAAGTAAGAGCTGCTCAGAACTACCCATGCCAACACAACTCAAATATAAAGTTACAAGAATTAATTTGTATGGTAATGAGAGTCAACACCTCAGTTGGTCCCCAAATACAGAATATATACTGTTTCACTTTACATAAGGAATACAAGGTTACTGGCATGCTGGTAAACTTGTCTGTAAAGGTGATGAGCAGCTCATTTCTAAATAACCTGCTCATTATTCTGGAGATTGCTCATATCTCAACAATATGCTCATAATTCAACAATTTCCACACTTCTCAACAATATTCTCCACACTTCTCAACAATCTGTCCATTTCACAACAACAATCTTAATTTACATTTCTCAACAATCTGCTCATATAACAACAATCTCCTCATTTCTCAACAATCTCCTCATTTCTCAACAATCTCCTCATTTCTCAACAATATCCTCATTTCTCAACAATCTGCTCATTTCTCAGCAATCTGCTCATTCCTCAATAATCTACTCATTTTTCAATGATCTCCTCATTGCTCAATAACCAACTCATTTCACAATAAATTCTTAACCAATCATACATTACTACAATTGCTAACTTGAAGCCAGGCTCTATAGGTAGTCACTGTAACCAAACACCTGTCTACACCTCTCACCATTGGCCTTAACTTACCCCTACCTGAGGCCCTGACCTAAAACCACCCAGTCACTCCTAACCCAGAACGACCCTGGAGGAGGGTGGACCCTCACCTAAAACTGGGTCAGCTACACCTATTACAGGCTCACCTGTATTTAGGGTTCAACTCTCAACTCCAGCTGGAATTAGACCACTACCCCTATGTACTAGTGAAATGTGAAACCATATCCATATATAACATTGCTATAATTATAGTTACGTGTGTTTTACCGTTTTATTCAAACAAATTAAAAGAATTATGAATCAACAGAAAGAAATGATGTTCTTAGGGGAATTTATGATATACCCAGGACTAATATTTAAGGAGATATTAGTAATTTGATGAAAAATAGTGATTAAGCTGTTTAATATAAGACAAACTTTTGGTGTACGATTCAACTAACCTACAATAAAAATTCTATTCCATAAGAAAATGTCCTGATTTGGAATGCCATTTTATTCAAATGATTTCCCAAACGATAGTCATTTGGTTTCCAATGAGATGATATCACGATTTCATATCATTTGTATCATTTGAAAGCTCATAATTTCCTCTCAAAATGTTGAATTCCCCTTGGAGTGTTCTTTTCCCATGTTTGGTTACAAATACTATGTAGACAATTTCATTAAATACTATTTAGCTCCATACATTCATTTCGTCCATTTTGATGTTTCTATGATTTTTCCGGCACAATTCATATATATGTTAGAAGGATCGATTGATATTCAGCATTTCCTTTATTGCTCTACTGAAAATAAACATATTCAAAGCAGTAATGGTCGGCAAACTTACTGAGTGTCTCAAATTTGGCATGGAGATTTGTAAGCTCATAACTTCCTCTTAAAATGTTAAATTACCCTTGGAGGGTTCTTTTCCCATGTTTGGTTACAAAAGATGAAGATTGAGCATTCCAAAAATCATATATATTAGTGTTTTCATTAATTTTGTTATACAATATGCTTTATACTATTCCTTTCAAAGGTCCTCAGAGAAGCAGAGTGAACGCAGCGCCAGTGTCGTCAGCGCCATCAGTGACGTCACAATGGGCAGTGATGACGTCTTCGGCGAGAAGGCCGACGTCGACCAGGACTGGGACGTGAGTTGGCTTTTTTTTCTAATTTGATTCATTTTTTCTCCAAGATCTAGGCCTTTCAATCAGCGATCATATTGGCCTTAAGGGCATATTCCACATACCTGTTTCGATGCTGCCGATTTAGCATTTGTTTAAATTTCTTTGATAATATAGAATGGAAGCTTACATACTACATACTATTTGAATGAGAATTGTAAGACCTTTCTAATGATGTAAAACATTTCCATATTTCATATTTCCCGACAAATGCACTTGGCATACATAAGCGTAATTGCTCTGTGTAACATTATTGCTATTGCGCCTATGTACAGGGGCCATGGAGGTGAGTAAGCTCAATGGTAGAAGAAATAGACTATTAAAACTAAGGTCCTGGGTTTTGTCCCATGCCTTAATTTTGTGCCAGGGCCATGGCTATATCATGTCTGGTTCTGCCCCCCACCCTCATCCCCATCCAAATATGCCAATTCAGATCACCAATATTAACTTTGACATGAATCAGTGCTAAAATCAGCTTATTATTCTTATAGAATCAGCTGATTTTAGCATCGATCAATCAACCAACTTGGTCAGCCTAGCTTAGTGGGTATGGGACTTTAGATGTACCAATAATTATAATGCAATATAGGACCTAGGTGAGCAGAAAGATGTAATGAACCATATAACTGTATTGGCCCAATGTGGCAAAGGATTTTTGTTTCAAGGAACTTACAAATGATACAAAGATTAATCTTTTTCCACTGTATCTCCCCCAGGAGAAGTTCCTGAGCCGTATCCGCAGCCTGGAGGACCTCCTTAAGGAGGAGCGTCAGAAGGTGCAGGCCGTGGAGAAGAGACTGCTCATTAAGGACGGCCAACAGTCGGCCCTAACCGACGACATGAAGCTCCACGAGCGGGAGAAGGAGATCCTACAACAGGAGGTGAGTATAGTATATATACCCTGGAGCAGTTGGACTATCCTTAAGGAAAATGGGTATATTGTATTGTGAGACCTAACAAAATTATTATTTGTGTGCCTGGCAGATAAACCCCCAATATATTAAGTAAGCACTTAGGGTCGGCGGGTCGATCTTGGGCCCATGAGGGGTGGGTTCCGCCAGGTCCCACTTCCACAGTTTTTTAATAATTCATACCTAGAAGTTTATGCCTGACCCATTTCAGGATAATTGTTGAATGCTAATGATATAAAATATAAAAACAAAATATATCCCCTCTTCTGGTAGTTCTTTAAGATTCATACCTAAAAGACTAGCTCGTCCATCTTCCTAGTCACTATTTTCCTAAGTTTGTAATGGGAACTAAACTCGAGAGCCCCCTCCCAGGGCAAGGAGCATACCTTGGGGCTTAATTGCCGGTACCCCTATTAGTTCTGCCACACAACCATTCCTATATCAAATAAGCTGTGTCTCCATGAGGCGATAAAAAGGAGTTTGTTGGCCAGCAACAAAGATAACCTTTTTTAAAAGATCAGTACTTCAATGCTATGGGATGGGTGCAGCCTAGGTTTTATCAATGTCACATTCAAGGTTTATCAATGTCACCCGGCAATGAACGTTTATTGCTGAGAGTTTATCAGCCTTGTGGAGATACATGTTCATGATTGATCCCACAGTTTTGAAATTTATGTTTCTGATCTAAATCAGCATAAAAGAAATGGTTGGTTATTAGTAGATTCTCTAGTTGGCCAATGTATGCGCCTGCTCGCTTTTGTGTGTATGGGGGTTGAAAGATTATCAAGGGGGAACAAGTGTAGTGAGGATTTAGTTGGGACAAACCCTCCCTGATAACTGGGGTAAGTGTAGGCTTCTGCAGAGGAACTTCCAATACGTCATGGCTTCACAAGGGACCTTAGGATTAAAGAAAAAATCCCTAATTATTTTCCCACTTACAACAATGTTTAATGAGTAATTAGTATGTGTATGGAATGCATCACTGCGCCTACAGTTTTCCAAAAGGAAAGCATTCTAATGTGCTTTTTGAGCATAGAACCTTACATAAATATGCATACACCTCCAGGTCTGATACTTTCGACCAGTATTCTCCAGAAACAAAATAGAAAAACATATATATGTACAGTTTTCCTAAGTGACTCATCAGGTCGTCATTTCTACGGTTTACTTCGTTTCAGTATCTGAAATAAACCCCCACAAAAAAATTACAATAAAAACCTGGTCAGTTAAGTACATATCTCAATATATATAAACCACAAGAACTGGGGGAGGGAATGTAATAGTGACATGGCAAAAAAAACAATAAATAAACAGTCAGTTAACACATTCAATATTTATAGAGATGTGAGAGGTAGGGACCAAGTACATAAGTTAGGGCTGGGTTGGTCTGGATGTTTTAGGCGATGAAAACATGTCAAGAGGTAATCCATTAGGGAGAAAGTGTGTTAGCATGTTCCTACATTCTACTTCTGTTCTCTTCTTCAGTTATATCATTCCATACACTTGTGTGCTTTCTTGTGTAAATTGATTTATGTTTGTCTATTTGATTTTCTGTGAAAAGTATCACATTTAATTTGCATCGTCAAATATTGTAGTTTTAAGTGAATGTAAAAAGTCTCAGTAGAAAATTAATGGAAATCAATGTATTGTTTTGAAACAAGTTTAATTTGGTTTCCTGATACCTGAACCAGAGCTCGCTATATACCTGTGTAGCAAAGTCAGACCCCTGAACCTTCTGAAGTAAAATACAATTTTTGAGAACATAATTATAAAATAATCGAGAACACAGACTTCTCCTCAGTAAGATTAATCAAACTTATTGAACTTATTTTCTGCATGCATAAGGCCAAGGATAAGGCCAAATATCTTATCGTTAATCGAGTATCCCAGTATCATAATTTAACTATCAATATTGCTCTAATCTAGATTTATTTGATTCTCACAAAGGTTTCTGAAACATGACATTGAAATCATATGTAAGTAATCCTACTTACTGTACCATTTATAAAAACCAAATCACTATGAGGGAAGCCCTAGGCCTTAAAACACTGGTAAATCTACACACCTGTGATAGATATTAACTGTACAGCACCCCAGGAAATGCCAGGTCACATTACCACATGTGCTGAGTCGGTTCAGGCGGTCTGACAACCTACAGGGTACCCCCCTTCTCCCCACTATATTAACGCCCTGACATTGCCTCTCACAGCAAAAACAAAAACAGATTTTGGAGCAGGAGCGAGCAGTCATACAGGAGGAGGTAAGTGGGTCACGGCGAGCTGCTCCTGTGTCTATTTATAGCTCACCTGTGTGGTTTGGCTTAGGGTGCACCCAGAAAGTTGAATGTTGCAGTCTGGCTCCTTGGTGGACGGAATGGAGAGCTCGAGCTCGAGGAAATGTTGCTTTTTCTACTTGAGAATGAAGTTTCAAACCTTGATATGATCGATGTTGGTTGAACAGTTGAACTAGGAGTTGGTTAATAGTTGTTGCTAGTTCTATTTGTTCAATGTGTGAAAGTTACAACTGTAGCACTTTTTGAATTATACTAGCAGTTGAATTCACCCACTAAGTTCAGTTACGTATGAGAGCCCTTTGCTGTTTTCCATCTCCAGTAGATGTGCACGTACAAATCAACAATACAGATATCTCCACAAATTAATTAGATAGAAAACATGTTTTGTTATGTAGACGAATTAATAAGACCGACTTGCAACATTCAACCTTCTCAATTCAACCAACAGCCCAGTCGGATATCAAAAATTCAAGATACCCTGAACATAAGAAATGACATTTGCCTTCAAACAGGACCTTTGCAAAGTTGGAGTAACAGGAATCCGCAGGGCCGTGCCCAGGGTGGGCGGCGGGGGGGTGGTGAGTTTCAAAAAGTGGAACTCTTCTATGTTTTTGGGGAAGCAATAGGCCTATTGAGCAAATACTTCATAAGTCCCATGTATAATTCCCGTGGATACATAAAGTCATAACACTATGCATCAAGCAATATTTAGATTTGGATATGAAAATAGGAGGGCAACCCGCTGGCAGGGGAAGTATATCCCTTGACCATTGATTTAACCAGATAGTATCTTATAAGGTTGCATTTCAAAGGTTATTGAACAAAAAAAAATTATTAGGTAAAGCGTTGCAGTGGAACGTTCCCTCTAAATTTTGACTATAAAGGAATATGAAGAAGGAAACATTTCTACCTGGGTGGAACTAATTATGACTTGTGCTCTATGGGGAGGTGGCCCACCACCCCCACCTCCCCCCCCCCCCCCCCCCCCTGGGTACGGGCCTGCAGGAAAATTATGTTTCCGTCCAAAAGCGCTCCATTACCGAGATTTATGAGTACAAAATGAGAAGACTGTAGCCTCTAATTTGTTTTAAATCTCCGAATTTACCCTAGAAAAATAAGTCACGAATTTACAAACATTGCTAGTAGAAAAGACAAACCTAACCGTCTAAACCTATTCATCAAAAAGGGGCGTTCTTGTACATATAACAAGCGAGAGGAGACACAACTTTAACTTCAGCATTCCAAGATGGCGGCCTGCTTCAGACACGTGGGTTGGAATTCCCCGGATGTGCCCGCTAATTCCTGACTTCCGGTACCACTTTGGGCTGGCATGTTGAACGGTCTCTGGTGTTGTGACGTCATAGTTAGTCACTCGGGAATGAAAACCTCTCAGATCTAGAGGTGTTGATTTCCTATGCACTAAGCGAACACTCAGTGAAGATCCAGAGGTCAGAGGGGCTCTATTAATGTGTTTTTTATTTATGTATGTATTTGTTTATTTTTTATGTGTTTTTTCCATGATATAGCCATATACCACTCCGTCTATCAAATATGATGCAAATTTAACTTGTATATTAGTTACATGGACCCTGTTGTTATGGAATATCCAAATAGATTTTTTCTGTTTGGATATGAACCTGATAGATGTGACTGAGTTTGTGAATTTGGACTAACCTTTTTGTTCATCTGCATGCGTGCTTCACATAATGAGAGGATGGGTTGGCGGCCTAGGGGTTGAGGGGAGGAGGGGGGTTAGTTTGCGCGTTATTCTAACGCGATTTAATGTACATTATTTTTGTTCATTGCATTTTGAAGTTTTTATTATGTTCTTATTTTCTAATGTTACTTGCTTAGATTTACTAGGAATACTTGATAAAAGAAATTGGGAAAGCAAACTTAATCTAGGAATTGTATTTCCAATTTTTTTTAATAACTAAGAAATTATACTGGACTTAGCAAAGAGACGGGCCACTGAAAGAGAAATAACCAGTGCAATTCGCCGGATAAGACATTTTCAGTGGTGTTGTAGCGCGCAGTAGCTATTTTATTGATTAGTATATAATTTATACTGGTTGCTGAGCCTGATCTTTGAGAAAATATGTGCCAAAGAATTGCCAGTTGCCACCAATGAGTGTTGTAACCCATACGCTATACACTGAGTCAACCCAATATTCCACTAGGCAATTCTGAATAGTGTTTCTTTGACAAAGTATGTCATCGTTCCAGAAGTATTGCAACAAAACCTATACATGTTACATATCATTCGTAAGAGGATTAAGAATCCTTTCAAATGATATCAAACATGCCCATGCTAACCCAAAATTTCAACTCCAAATTTCAAAAATCGGGAGTAAAATCGAAATCTAGTCTTTACTCCGAGCTGCTCCCCGCGTCACGTAGGCCTCATGAGCTGCTCGTGGTTGTACTTACAGTTGGCCCTGTGCCAGAGGCAGCTCGCAGAGACGTCCGACCAGAGCCTGGCCCTCAGAGACAAACTCGACAAGATGCACAAGGTGCAGAGTACTCTCCGACAGGCCTTCCAAAGGGTCTCCGGCGAGGTGAGTGGTGGGGTGTGATGATTATTATTATATCCAACTATTATGTAAATGTTCATGTATATTAAAGTATTCTTATAGCTTCCTTTAATTTTCAGATTTTTCAGATAATTTCTCATTTTTCAACAAAACTTACATTATTCAGGGTATGTGTTACTTCAATAACTTTTATCAATGGTTTATGGTTCAAGGAATTTATTTAAGCAATTTATTTGTTAATATATGTAGTTTTATCAGCTCCTGTGCTTGACATGCCTTACATTCATATTCATAGTAATCATTCAGAAGAACTAATATATTACATTTACAAGTTACAATTGTTTTCCTATTAAATTTTCATTTCTAAGCGCCAAATTGAGGTTATAGGTTATCGTGATTGTAATTCTAATATAACTATTCATACAGTTGGAAACAGAAAAGAAAAGAACAGAAGAAATTAGAAAGAAGTTGGAAGCCAAAGAGGCAGAACTGAAAAAGACATGTAAGTTGGTCTTATCTACTTGTAATATTTATAATGTTATGGAACTATAGTTTCAGACTGATAAACACGGGCAAGTCACAAACAAGTAACACAATTGTGTGGCATTGAAAAGCAAATTTAACATAATCTAATTAAATTTGAAAATACAAAAAGAAACTTGGAAAATCAAGTTACACTTGAAAGCCTTGAGGAATTTTGAAAAAATAAATGCAATTTAATTAACTTAATGCAAGGCACTTCACATGCTCCAACGGCTTATTCGTCAGAGAAAAAAGCCATAAACATTCATGCAAATAACATTGATAACAAAATTGAACTTGTTCAACATAAGAAATTTATGTCGGTAAAAAATCATTCATAACAAATTGCAACTGCAGCTGCTGCCAAGGAGGAGGAGAAGAAGGGAGCAGGTGCAGGTGCCAAGGTGGGGGGCGGTGTGAGGGACAAGGAGCCGGCCTCCTGGAGGTGGGAGAAGCAGGAGCTGGAGAGGTCAAATAAGGACCTCAAGAAGAAGGTGGATGACCTGCACCGACAGTTGTCTAGGCAACAGGTGCGGGTCAAGATGGCCGGAGATGACCAGAGGCCAAGGGTGAGTGAGGGGGGTTTTGGGGTTTGTTTTTTTGCATTGGGTTATTGTGGATGGTTTTGTTTTTCAAAGGGAGCGTGTTACATATAATATTAAGAAGTACGAATTTGTGTTCATCAAAGGGAGAGATCTAACAAGATATTTAGAAGGAAAATTACTTTTCTGGACAACTGGGTTCCAGCTATAGGTTCTTGGTGTACATGCCGGGCACCAGCAGCCAAGAAAGTTCCCGGCATGCTACACTGATAATCTACTGCTGGTACCCAGCGGCCCAGAAAAGAAGTTCTCCTAATTATTTTATTTCATATACCCTTTTCATTAAAAAGGTGGAGCCCTCTGGTAGCATACATAGGAAACGAAGTATTGGGACTTTGCCTACTATAAATCAAAATGCAGTCAAGTGATTGATACAATTTGCCATATCCCATCAATTAGGCTGATTAGGGAATTGAGAAAACCCATGAAAAGAGGTGTACATTTGATGCTGGTGTATTATGTAAGAAAGTAGCTGATATTAAGTACATAATATTAATTACAGCTCCCTTTGAAAACCATAAGTATCCTATGCATATATGTGCAGGTGAAGTTCATTGAAGCAATTAAATATTTCATATTGCATTGGGCCTGATATTGCAGACTTGACTTTTTTGTTAAAAAGGGGACAAATTACTCCTTTTGTATTGCCTATCCAGTCTGGGATAAATACTGAATAGGCGAGCAAAAGCGTTTACCAGTGCCCTTAAGCTTTGAGCTCGAAATGACAAAAAAAGATGTCATTTCTCTATTTATGGAACTATATCGGAATTGAGAATCAAACGTTTGACCGCACCTTTTTGTTTCTGTTACAATTTATACATTTTTCTGTCAAGCATGTATGTAATGTCCTGTTATGATTTCCTGTTCAATTTTGTTCAATGAAGCTGTATTTGGATTTAAGTACACTTCCTAAAGGAAATAGTCCATCTGCATTTTGATTTGTCCGTTCCTTCAACGTTTAAAAGTTCCTTTGAACTTTGTAATATCTTGTATTGAATGAGGAACTTTGTTGGAACGTGTCATGGATAAAAACTTTCTGAATGATATATTGGTAGTAGCATAGGTATTTGAGCATTGCACGTTATTTTTCTTACTGTCTCTCTGAGTCTATTGCATGACTCTTGACTTGAGTTTTGACTTTGTATATTTTGTACTTTTGCCAGCTTGGTCGCCAGGATTCCACGGAGGTAACTTTACGTCATTACAAGCTCATGATCACTAATACATCAGGCTTATATACACAAATAACACAAGCTTAAATGTACAGATAATAAAAGTTTATGTGTATATAAATATAACTTTATAGATAACACAAATAACAGATGTATATGTAAAGTAAATTATCATAAACATATGACGTATTAATATAATGCAATTGAGTTTGATTATATAGACAAGGAGTCAACGAAATGCCAATAGTTATAAGGAAAAGTGTGCATTTGTGCAAACCCTTTACTACTAAAGTCATTAAGCTTAATTATTTTCATTTTATACTGATGCCAAATGCTAAAATTTCTTTAGCATTTGAAACGTTTATCCAAAACATTTAATTCACAAAATAAAAAGTATACCATATCTTTTACTAATTTGGACAAATGTTAATTTAAAGGTGATGATAACAAAATTAACAGAAAAAGAAAACATTGAACACCACTAACTTACACATGATAAGTTTAATAACTGAAATAACGGCATGCAAAAATGAAGACAACAAGTTACTAAAAATGGTACAAAGAGGTTCTATGACTATGAAATATTGTGAAAAGTCACGCAAGACGTTATAATTGCGAGCCAGTGCTTAGACACCATGGTATATCAATTCAACGCTATAACTGTGCGCTGCGCTCTCTTTTTGAATAGATCTTGGATGTCCACCTTTTCTTTTTCGCCTGAATAATTATGTCAAATCCTCCTAAATGATCATTTATAAACATAATTATCTAATCTTCTTTTTCACATTAAAGCTCAAGATTTATGGACACTTTGCTTACAAGTTTGTGACATTACTTTGTTAATAATGTGTTTGGGTTCACAAACACTAAAGTACATACACATTTTTAGGGTGACTCCGGAAAGACCAAGGAGTTGGAAGCAGAAATCAAGACGCTGAAGGAAGAGGCGGACAAGCGGAAAGCTGACATTGTCAATATGGACAAAGAGATCCAAGAGGTAGGATATGAAAGAAAGCTGGTAAACAAATAGGTACTTTCACAAATGTGTATTCTTTGTAATTTGATTTGGCATAAATCTTCATTGTGTATATATATATATATAGTGTAGGCTTTTCAATAACAGTCCTAAATAAGTAAGTAAATGTCGCATTCTTTTGGTATCATAGATTTACAGATCAACTATAGCATTCAAAACTTTGTTTTTCTTCATCAAATATAATATTAAACAGAATTAACTAGTCCGCAAGTTGTATATATCATTATTTAAGAACAACTTGATTATTATTCCACCAGTTGCTTAAATCTTTACCCAATTAGTGATAATTAGTAATGGTAAGACAAATTTTATTATTATCATCAATTTAGGTCCAGAAAACGTTGAAATCTCAGGAGGAACAGTGGAACACAGAGCGCGAAGTTCTAGAATCTGACAGAACATCCGTCATCAAAGAGTTAAGCCAAAAAGACGAGGTGCTCAAAGCCAAAGATGAGATCATCAAACAAAAAGACGGTCTACTCCAACAAAGGGAAAGGGCTCTAAAAGAGCGAGAAAACTCTATGTTAACTCATGATCTGACTCTCAAAGAGAAGGATGATGCTTATGCCAAGATCCAGGAGCAGCTCACAGAGGTGACTGAGCAGCTCACAAAGTTGAAAGAAGAGGTGAAACAAAGGGAGGAGTCCCAGAGAGAGATGGAGCTTAAGATCAAGGAACTCAATGCAGCTGTTAGTGCTAGGGATGGAAGGATCAAAGAGAAAGATGACATCTTGGAGAATCTAAACAGAACTTTGTCAGAGAAGGAGTCCAGCATAGGGGACATGGACAATACTATTCGCCAAGCCATGAAGAGTGTAGATGAGAAAGAGAGTGAGCTGAAAAATCTACAAAGTGAAACTGAAGAGCAGAAAGTGGAGCTGGTGAACCTCAAAAACAAATCGGACGACTTTGAGCGGAAACTCCATGCGACCGAAAAAGAGCACGGAAAGGAGATCGCCTCTTTGGTGATCCTTCGAGAGAAAATGGAGGCCCATATAACCCAATTGAACACAGAGAAAAATCTTGCTGACTCAGAAGTGCAGGATTTGAAGAGGGTCATGATGGAGAAGGAAGACTTTTGGAGGTCATGTCGAAATGACCTCGAAGGGGAGCTTCGGAGTGCGAAAGAAACTGTTCATACCCTGGAGTGTTCGCGAACCGGAAGTGAGGGAAGCGCCATTAGGAGGCTGAACCAGGATAAGGAAGATCTGACCAATGAGAAGAATATCCTGGTGAAGGAGGTTAAAAGGCTGGCCCGGGAGATGGAGAATGCTGAGTCAGAGTGGCAGAAGGAAAGGAGGGAGTTCAGGCAAAGACTCAACGACCAACAAATGGCTGATTCTAAAACTAAGGTAAATACAAGCAATTCATACCTCCTCTCACTCACCAATTAATTTCCCGAACCTGTAGTTATTCATTACACTCTTCTCCAGAATCACATAGTCACCAATTGTCTTTATCCTTAATGTAATGATATTGTTATAGATAAAGAAATGGTTTACTACCTTTTTCCTATTTTTCTTGCATGTCTGATTGCTTCAACAATTTTCTTGATTTTATCATTTCATTTTCATATACTGTTTCTGGTTCCGAGGTACTCAATCCATTGGTGCCTCAAGCAGTACTATTTTTCAATTTTAACATGTTTTCGTGTGTTTGTCTCCAAACCTCTACACCTATCAATCCTTTGTCACACGTCCTTGTTTGCATTCTGAGCCCTTACAAATTGTAACTTACATATCATACCCCCTGAGGGAAAGTTTTGCCCGCGTCCTTTTTAATTCCAAATCTGGAACAATGTATAAGAGATAAACCAGGGGTGCGAACCAAAAAACTTTCACAATACAAGAACATTACATTTTATCGTGGGGTGTATTTTACGGCCCACGATACAAAAGTTCTACCCAGAAAAAATCCACGACAAATTTTGGACATGAAAGTTATGGATAAATCTGATAAAAATCATTCAAAATGTATGTGAAATTACATAAAATACATTTTGATACATGTTTGAACAAATTGGGATAAGAAAAAAATGAAAAAAGATGAAGAGAAAAATCCATGAAATATTGCATGTAATTAAAATCTTACAATCACAACTTTCGTGATTGTGGCTATTTTAAAGTATCATGGTGGTGAAATATCGTGGATATTCTTTGGTTGGCACCCCTGCCAGGGCCCTGCTAAATACAATTGCAGAATATTACTGATTTTGATCAACAATACCTGTGTTGACTTTGTGTTCCCTATCCATGCAGCATTGGCAATCTAATATTACCAGAAGGGTAAGTATGCAGATTAACGTTGTGATTGTTATGTTCTGCATTCGCCTAAACCTGGAACTCAAACATCTAGGTCATAGGCGAATCAGCTGATTGTTGTTGGGAAGCTTAGGACACAAAGGACATTACATTATCTGTAGTTGCAACATTGCCATAACATATATAAATCCAGATGGTCTTTGAGTTAGCCATGCATTTCAATACTAGTATGTAGATATTTTATTGCTGAATTTCTTTTGTTTGTTTGTTGTCTTTTTAAAATATGCTTTTGGGGAACGCAGCCATTAATAATTATTTTACATAGTGCTGATATGAAATAGGTAAACTCAGCATAGGCTTTTAGAAATGTAATTTGTTCATATTGATTGTGGACAAGGGGTTGCAAACGGTTGCCTTTTAATTATTCATTTTCCTATAGGATTTACCGATATTAAAACACATTTTATAAATCCAACAATGATTACTATAGTAAGACATCACACAATAAACAGGACACGTAGCATGATTAAATAGATGTCACTATCAGAGGCAAAAAAACGATTCAAATCACAGAAATCAAAAATGAAGATAAAAACTGTGAAACTGCAATAGAATGCAAAAAGGAAAAGACGATGCAAAAATATATTATGTAAAAACAAATGCAAAGGGAAAAACTGCCAAAAAAAGGCAAAATAATAACCGCTCACTCTCTACACTCTCCACCACAGCTCGTTCGCCAATCCTCCCTGGAGGCTCCACCAGAGGCCGCTGCGGCCGCCGCCGACGTCACTCTCCAAGCAGAAGACACAGAACGCTCCGCAGCCCTCCGCCGGGCGGAGATTGCAGGCATAGAGCAGCTCTATGAGAACAAGCTGCGAATTGCTCGCGAGCAGCTCAAACAGACCCAGGAGGAGGTGGAGCAGCTGCGGAGGGACACCATCCAGAGCCGGGACCTGCTCATGTCCTCCCAGAAGACGCTGTCTGAGCTGAAACACAAGTATGACGTGGAGGTGACCACCTTCCACGATGAGAAGGTCATGCTGGAGCGGAGAGCCGTGGAGGTAAGGGTGGAGTGTTTTTTTTTTTTTTTTTTTTTTAATTAAATCCAATCTTATACAAGTTAGTTCTTCCTTGGGTGTTAGAATACATGAAATAATGAGATGATAACAATATAGTCTCCTATAGTTGTTTGCTGCATTTCACTTCAATTTTCTGAAGTGTTGTTACTTTCCTTTTAGATGATTATCATAAATGCAAAATCTTTATTTGAGTTTGCTGTCGGACAAAATAATAACCTTTCTACCAGTGATATCATTTTCGCAGCTGCCACGTAGAGACTTCATGCAGCTTTACATTTGCTGTGTTTAGATAGTCACATATTAGTTTAAAGTAAGACAAGAACTAACCTGTTCATTGCTCTTTTAGAAACACCTATTTTAAAGTCCATAGAAAACGACGATAACTTCCTGTTGCATAATCTAGCCAATGAAAATGGCTTAGGCAGAAAGGCATCAACGTTAGTCTATAACCAGCATTTATGAATTAAAGTCAAAGGACAAAGAATATTCCTCAGGTGGTAACGGAGTTGTTACCTACTTCGATAATTAGGGATAAAGAAGGGCTAGGAATATGTACACGTCATTTATGTACGGTCCCTAACAGAGTTTATGTCCCTTCCTTTACCAAGGAAACACCAAGATCTTCCTTTTAGAAAATAATTAAGTTTCTGTCCTTCTCCCATCTCAGAGTGATGACCGTCGTCGCCAGGCGGACGCCCTCCAGCGGGTAGTGGAGCAGCTCGAGTCGCAGGTCAGACAGGCCGAGTCGGAGCGAGCAGAACTCGACGGGCGGTACAGGAAGGCCACGGCCGACTGGGACGCCGAGAGGCTGAGGCTGCAGGCCCAGCTCAACAGGGTAAGTGGGGCACAATTGTTGAGCAGGATTTAATGTATTATTCATCCACTGCGCGAAATTAGAACTTTAATTACCTTTAATTTTGTAAATGGAGCCATTGAGGTTCATTAACCCCTTCAACCCTCTATTCCTGAGGATAATAGATAAAAATGTGTGTGGACTACAGAAGAAATGCTTTCTAAAGCTGCAAACCATTTGAAAATATTCCTTTTAGAAGCTTAGATATGGGCGTTTGAAGTTCCCAACTTCATGTATAATAGAAACCCTCCAGTTCTGATAGTCATCTTTGTTTCCATGTTATGATAACTTGAACTTGACCTTGTATATTTAGAAAAAAAGCATTTCTTATTCAGAAAAATGTTTAAAATACAATAACTTTTGATTAACTTGGTCTTTTATCTAACTGTTTGAAATATAAGGCAGAAAAAGATATTTTCTACATTACCCATGAAAATTGTTCCATCTCCTCTGAATGTTCTTTTTTCTGTAACCATGGCAACCTAGCAACCTTATTATATGAAGGATTTCTGTGAAAAAACATTCCATTGTAAATTTCCCATAATGCATCATTTGCAAAAGATTGGATATTTCTATGAAAATCATTGAATTCTGAGGAAATTTCTATCTAAGTCAAAATTTTCCACAAAATTACATGAAAAAATGTTTTTTCATCAATAATTCCTTAATCAATGCTTTCAAGAGGCTGATTTCCCAGAATAGGCAGATTTGTCCTATATTGACCATGAAGGCCTTTACTGGAACACATGTTCTCAAATATCTAAACATCGTAGAATGATTATGTAAAAAGTGCAAGGTTCCTTGGAACTTTGGGAATCTTTTGATATTTACCTCATGAGTGTAAGTGAAATACCCATTTTATAATCAGAATGAAACCCTAAAAGAGGTGCCATTTTATGGGTCACACTCATGTGGTGGCCAAATATGGCCTTATGGGGTGGAAGGGGTTAAAGACATTGGATTACATGATGTCACCTTTCCAATAACTTTGCAAGAGCTTTGATGAATTTCTAAAGGTCACTTGATAAGGGTTTTGGAAAGGTCTTGTAAAGTTGACCTTTCCATTACCATTAACAAACCACAATGGCTCCATTTACAGAAACGTAAAGGTCTTAAAAGGTCTTGTGCAGTGATCAGCCTGCTAGAATCATGATGATAAATTTCTAGCCATAGTTCTATAATTTTAATATATTTCGATCGTATACTTGAAAACGTTTTGGGCTACTGTTTTTATATATCAGGGACACCATTCGCCCATTCGCTCATTCATTTTTGTCGTTGTGTTTTGTTATATATCTTTGCATATTCAGAAAGTTTATATTCCCCAAAATTAGGAAGTTCTGATCCATAATTATGACCAAATAACTACCACACATTTTACATAAAGTACATCATATACTATCCAATACAACACTTAAATATACAAACAATCTCTCAATAACAACTCCCAAATTGATTCAACCCACCAGCTTGAAGAACAATCAGCCCAGACCTCCTCGGGGAAGTTCAAATGGAGTGAGAAGACCAAGAGGGAGTCGGCCTGGGACAAGGAGAGATCAGACCACCAACGGACCGTGACGGAGTACCAGAACCTGGTCAGGGACCTAGAGGTTCGGGTGAGGACCGCCGAAAGGTCCAGGGACCGAGACCACAAGGACCTAATGGGGAAGCTGGACTCCACCCGCCGGAACCTGGAGCGGGAGAACAACGACCTCCGCAAGAGGAACACACAGGTGGGGGTTGTTGTTGTTGTTGTTGTTGTTGTTGTTGTTGTCATTGTTGTTGTTGCTGTTGTTGTCTTTCTTCGTCCTCTTCTCCTGCCTCTTCTTTCTTGATCTTTTTCTTCATAAGAATTTGTATTCATTTCTCTCTTTTTTGTTCAAATATGCGCCCTCGATTAGAATAAGAATTTATTGGCAATTCACATTGTCCATGACTGTATTGAAAATATAATGTTTCTATCTTAGCTGCTATCAAATATCTAAGTTCGATTGTACAGAATAAATCTGTAACTATTGACATAAGTATGCAAGCATGACCAAAAGATGTCTGATATGAGAAACACAATAAAGGCAATGACACTGATATGAAATCTTCCATTTGCAGTAAAATTGCACAAAGCATATTTTCTGATCATATCAAGAGATTTACAAAAGAGAGCAAAAAATCATAAGAATTAATATAATATGTCTCTCCCTTTCCTATCAACAACTCATAGCTGCTTGCAAAAGCCTTGACATTTCTACGGATGGCTTCCCACGCATGTATCTTCCATTCTCATCCTACTTCCCTATTTAACCAAAAGATATACATAAATTATTTCTGTTCCCCAGATGGAGGAGAAGTCGAAGCAGGTAGCGGGCCTACAGAAGACGCTGATCGACCTTCAGTACAAGCTGCAGTCAGACCGCGAGGCCTGGCTCCGGGAGAGGGGCGAGCTCCAGAGACAACTCACCGACGCCGAGAGGACCAGGCTCGACGAGAAGAGGAAGTTTACAGAACTCTTAGCAGAGGTTGGTGTTCTAGTTGATTACTTTAGGTTGTTTTCTTTTTACTAGGATTTTTACTTTTTATTGAATAGGGTTCATAAGAATACGGCTTCAAATTGGCATAGTTTCGGCAATAAGCTATGGACTTTTTTTGGATGATCATGAGTAAAACCATGTTTTACAATGGGATTTTGTTTGAGTGAAAGAAATAGGCATGATATCATAATCACTTTATCTGTTGCTGGTTGGTTAGCTGGTTGGTTAATTGGTAGCTAATAGGTTGGTTGGTAGGTTTGTAGTGGTTGCTTTTTCCCTTTTAGAACAGCAAGGGTCATGTCAAGTGTTAACCGATATCCATTCTGGGATCTTATACACCTACGATGTAGAGTTCCTTGTACTGCCCGATACTACATATGTCATTGACAAAGTATGAGAAGGACAGGCCTCTGATGTAGCAATATGCACTGCTGAGAGGAACAAAACGGGTTGCCAGCAATAGGATCAACATCCAGCAGCGTACCAATTTCAAGGTTCTATCCCCAATCACTTAATATGTAAACAATCTAGGCGACCCTTCTGAATCGTATACTGGATGAGAGTGAGTGAGTGATGGAGGTTTTATGCCATACCGACAGCCAGGGTTATTTTCATGGCAAAAACAAGTTGGGATGAATTTCCTCTTTGGTGATTGTATCTATGAGATGAAGGTGACAGGGCAGGCAAACAGTAGGGGATCAAAATCTGGAAATCATTTTAGCTGTACCTCATCCCTTAGTGGACACAGCACCAACCAGGAAATGAACCCAAAGAACCACTTGGTCAGTGCTGGGTCCCCCTATCGTCACCTTATAAGATCAGCAGGGGCTACTGGGGGCCTATTCTTACCCGGAACCCCCACGGGACATATACTTTTTTTTTCTTTTTTTTATTATTGAACCACATTCATTTCAGAAATGATCTTCCATGTAGGTAGTAGTGATGCATACAACTCAACATACTGGATGAAAATAAATAATCAATTTCTTCTTCCTAGGTCAGAAAGGTCAAAGAACTGACCCCGCTGTTGGCGGCCAAGGCGGAGGGGGTGGAGCTGGAGATCACCAGGAGTAAGGACGCCCCCCTCTCCCCAACAGGGGGCGCCACCCCCGACCGGTCCTCCAGGGTCTACAGCCTGCCCCCTGCCGGCACCGACCAGCAACAACAACACCCTGGAGGAGACGTTGTTAGAACCATTCCCATTCGTCGGCTTGTTGATGAAGTGAGTGTTTTTTTTTATATAGGGTGCTTTTTTTTCTTGGTGTTAGTGGGAGTTTTTAGTGTGGTGGTTAGTTGAATACTGACAATATTGAAGGTGGTGTCGGTGTGTATGTTTGGTTCTGAAGGTGTAGTGGAAAAGGTATTTGGATTTATATATTATATTGATTGATACATTTTTTATTATTAATATTTTCTTCAAATTTTTAATGGAATTGGTTGACTCAGTTGATCCTAAGAACATCATTCTTTTTTTATTTGAACTCACTCTTCTATCATTTCATTATTGCCTACCTTTCATATGTGTTTGTAAAAGGGTTGTAGTCCTGACTATGATATAGTCATCAGAACCACAATACATCATTCACTATGTTTATCCATTTACTAATAACACCTTCCTAAGTCAAACATATCGACACCTACCTTACAATTCTAAGTGAAGTGCTATTTACATTCATTCTCTTTATAATTCAAATCTTGAGCTACAGCTTTGTTATAACAACTACATTGCTTCTGACACTGAGAAAACATTCATTCAATGGTAAAACTTTCCTCTTCTAGTTTCTACAATGCTTTGAGTTCTGACGTCAGTCTCTGACTCATAGAAGTGTGCCTTAAATGGTAGCTTAGAGTTAAGGTAATAACTAATGAAGTCTTAAGTTTGCTCATCTCTGAGTGCAGCATTGTGAGTGTCTATTGTTGAGTGCCTGTGGCTTTCCTTTTAAGGGAACACTTTAATCTATGGCGCACTTCCTAAGCATTAAGCACTGACTCTGCTACTTCTGCACCATACACAAAAAAATACCTGTTTTATTACAATCGTGAGGTGTAAATTGATAAGCCAAAAACACATTGTAATATGAAAATTATGCAGCAAGACTATCTTAGTTAAGGTTCAAATTTTCATCCAAATTCATTCAATGCCTATTAGTTAATACTACTAAGTCAAAGAGGGTAATCTTAATGTTCTTCTAATTATTTATAAGTTTGTCAACCATAATACTACCCATTATTATTAAAACAAATTTCTAATAGTATAACTTAAATAACCTTAAATCAATTTGCACACTGTGTTGTTTCAACTGTTAGGTCGTTACCCATAAAATCTTAATTAACATGATGATTGTAAAAATGTGATGTTTATAATTGTCCTGTGCCGTAGGGCCACCTTGGCTCTTATCCTAATTCAGCCCAAAAAAGTGTTAACGTCGTGTGATCTGCTGTAATGATTTTTTAAACCTTTTTGGAATTTTTAAATTTTCTAGGTTTCATTTTCAACAACTTTTCTTTTTTTTCATAGGAATAAAGATACAAATGTAGTGACCCAATAGCTTCTTTTTTTTTAAAAAAACTAAAGGTGTTTATGCTCCCAGTAGATAAATTCCCCAATCTTGTGTGACATTGTCTGAGAAACTTTTGTATTTGTAGCTGTTATTAATCCTGTAGTTGTAGATGTGGTGTGCTTAATAAAGTATTGTTGTTTTTCCTTCAGCCCTATGATTTACCTTTATTAGAGGTAAGCGCGCACTAACCCCACAACCCCTAGCACTATGTATCAAGTGTGTGAGGCCCCTTTTTGACCCTATGGTTTTAATGGTTGCCCTTGATGACATCTTACATCAACACTGTAAATACCATTGCACAGAGTTTTAGAAAATAACTAGTTAAATCTAATTAAGTGACAGTGGTTCCTAACTACCTAAAAACTAACAACTCTAATTATATATCAAAACTAGCTCAGTACCGTTTGATAAATTATTGGTTTTGCTTTATCAGACATGATTATGAGAATAGGCAATGAGGCGATGTATATGTCATGAAGTGCAACCTGTGATTAAAGTTACTCTCTGATTGGCTGAACGCTGTGCACGTGATCATGATGGCCTTTTCTGATTGGTCGCAGCACTCTCTGTCAATTTTCTGAGGCCACACTCTTTCTTTCTCTGGGGTAAACAATGTTGCACAAAGACCATCGAGTGCTCTCTTCACTTCTATGTTGTGTGTCAAGGTGGCGCTTCAGTTTCTAAACTTTTGATTGGTGTCGTTTTTTTCTTTTTTCACACTCTCTCCAGCCGTCCCCGTCTGCACCCAATGGTAGCTCTGACTCGAAGCTAACAATTCGTGCAGGTAGACTTGTTCGCCGCTTCAGTACCACTTAAACTGCTATTAAATACCACTTAAAAATGCTCGGGCTTTTGGTTGAAGTCGCTGAAGCCCCCTTGTAACCTGCTGGTTTAAGAACCTTTCATGCTGGCATTTGACCTTCATATGCTTTTTCCACGACCTTCTCGATTTTCATACGTATTTCTTTCTAAGAATAAGGCACAATGAGAATCTTCTCCTCCATTTCATCCTAGGTTTACTTAATTCCCTGTATACATATTTAGATTATCTTTTGCTATGTCTTTCTGGACTTTCCTTTATGACTGACCAAAGTCGTGCAAATTAGCAACACTAATGACAAAATGAATAGAAATTAAAAGGTACTGGTAGAAAACAATGTCATAAATGCCGGATTGAAAAGTGACACGCCACTAATCTTCTTATGACTTCTAATAATCCAGTGACAGCAAGTGATTCTGAGCATGGGCAAGGTTGGCGATCGAAGCTTTTTGGCTGTTCAACCCTTTTCCCTGTTCGGTTTAATTACCAGATTTTATATTTGTTGCAGCAAGTCGATGCTAAAACTACCCAGAGACGCAAATGCGAGTATTTGAGTGTGAATTGGAAATGTGTGATGCCTTATATGGCTATTCACAAGCGATGGGTGTTGAATAGGTAGTAGGTAAATGGAAAGGTTAAGGAATCGATTTAGATGTGGATTCAAAATGGAAATGTTACAGGAGACTACGTATAAAATATAAACTTTGCACATTGTTCTGTCCAAAAATAATGGTTCCCCCAAAGAAAGCAGTCAAAAAGTAAATCATAAAGTAAATGTGACAGCTTTCTTGTCAATATGACCAATTTAGCGTTCAATCTAATAGAACGATATTAGTAATTTCATGGGAAGACTGCTTGTAAAATAATGTTATTATCCTATCACCCATACTACATCAATTGCCACTATAGACA
Organism: Lepidonotus clava; assembly: GCA_936440205.1. Taxonomy (NCBI): domain Eukaryota; kingdom Metazoa; phylum Annelida; class Polychaeta; order Phyllodocida; family Polynoidae; genus Lepidonotus; species Lepidonotus clava. The sequence continues at coordinate 18,861,290 of OW387138.1, forward strand.
CACAGTGAGCAATATTAAACAATATTGGGCAATATTATGTCCGAAGGTTGATGTTACTACAGTTCTCGTAACCTGAGATTTTGTTGTTGTTGACATGTTCTTCCACAATACAAACGATGTAAAAGAATAACTAAGAATTGTAAGTTTGTGAAGCCACAAGAAAGCAACAATGAAGCCATTTGAAGCCAGGTGTTAGGATATAATCATATTCTACGCACTCACTACATGACAACAAGTTAAATATAATATCCAAAAAATAAACTTGTTATCACTGTATCAACAGCATGGCACAATTAATGGGACTTTGCTAATTGTACTATTAATTGTACTAATGATTTTTCTAACTATTGGAAATCCACAATTTATTCTGTCGGCAATTCCCATACCGACTGGGTGATCTGCACCTTGACTATTCTTACACATTCTATTACTGAGCGATTCAGATAGAATTGGAAAGGCATTTTACAAATCCATACATAGATCACCTCGTCCGTATGGGGATTTAGACATTACATTTTATTGTAATATATTTTGAAAGTTTGCATAATTTGACCATATGTAAGCTTCCATTTTCTATTGAAAACATGAATTATTCCTGATAATATTGTTTCTTTGTGGAAGGTGTTTATCATCATTAATATTGCTGCGCAATAACGATTGTATTATGCCATATGGTGGGGCCACATTCAAACATTGAAATGGATAATTATTTCCACTTGAAGGCTGTTCATAGTTATAAAGGTTGCGTATCATAACGCAGACCTTTCACATTGAAAGACAAAGAACGTACTGCATTATCAAAGAATACAAATAAGTTGTTCATTGTACTCATGTAAAAGTAGAAGCTAGTCATTTTGTTTTTAATCGGGTTGCATCTAAAGAGTATTGCTGTCTTTATCAAACTGTATCATATGATTGTTATGATAGACATACCAATGGTTAACATTGGAGTCAAAGTGAGATTGCTGCCACAAGATGTATTAAGATGTCTGAAACAACCAGACCATGCAGATTGTGGATATTTGCCTGAGAAGGTACAAGAAATAAAGACAGTGTCCAATAGATATACAGACCTATTTTGACAATAAGGGAGGATGTAATTTAAGGCACTTTGTTTATTATTATCATAATCATTATTTCATTTCGCAATTGATAGCTAGTGCTTTACTGGTTTTTAGATGCATTACATGAACATAGATACAAGTGATGATAACAAAGGTAAGGATAGGAAGTAAGGCTATCACCTAAATGACACAGAATGATATCTACACTCCAAATTTTCATCACTTATCAGACTGATTAATCAAGAATCCCTAGATCGTAACTTCATCGTGTTTCCATGACTTGACTTTGACTTTCATGAACTGTGATTGCCTCAATGCCAAAATATTCTCATAGGGGGATTGTTATGTTGAAATTATGTTTGTAACCCACAGCTTGTCATAAAGGCACTAATGATAAGATGCTAAGCAGTGACCATCTGCCCGATCAGTCATGCAAAATTTAATATTGATCTGAAAATGGCATGTCAGAGTTGTAGAGTTATTGTTCTTTCTGTGTCTTCAAATTACTATTAGACTGAATCTTGTTACAAGGGGCCATATTTCCGTAAGCGATTAGACAATAATTTTGATTAGGGTCTTTTATTTTAAATTTGGTATCACAAAAAAGTAGTGATGTCATTGTAAAATAATGTATAAGAAGAACATGTAGACATATTTTGTCCTAGACAGAATCACTGATAATTAACACTTATCAAAAGTCACCTGTTAAGCTTGGTAAGATAAGAAAATATGGACGTAAACCAACTTGTCCGATATGGTGGAAGGAAAGAAATAACTTACTTTTATAGAATGAAAAGACTTGTTTGTATAGCTGTATAACGCAGCAATGTATCATCGAGGGATAGCAGCGATGGACCAGTAGAAGCACCAACAAGACAACAAAAGACTTAGAGCCTATACTTATATATGGATAAACAACTCAACTAAGGTTACAGTAATTAATCACAAGAATGGCCACCGATGGATGTATGTATAACTAAAGTGAATCATAAAGGGGTACATATCCTTAGAAGACCTTTTTTCTAGTAATAGGCCTAGTACCCCACACAAATCTCTCTGATATTTTGAAGGTTATTTTCGAATTTGGTTTATGTGCAGCTGGGATTTAAGGCCTGCTCAACTAAGATCATTCCCCTCCTGTCTGTTTATGTAATGTTTAGGTAATTATTGTGTGAAATGTAAAAGATTTATGTATGGCAGGTCCTGTTCCCCTTCTATGGTTTGTCATCTAACTATCTGGTATTATTTCGAGTTGAATAAAAACTGTGTTTAAACTTATCTATCTACCATGCGCGCAGGGGACTGGAAAACATGCGAATATAGTCTGATAATCATTGAAACTATTAAAACAAAGATTAATTGGGACTAATTTTGGTGAAATTGGTTTCAATTATTTATAATTATAGAGGCATGAGGACGAAATACAGCTGCAATAAAACTTTGGTGCCTTGGACTTACAACTGAATAAATACATTCCAAAGTCGTAGGAAAAGATAATTATTTTAACAAGGATAACATTATTAATTTTCTAAAAATAAATAATAGAATTAGTCTAGAATTAACAATTCATTGCTGCACCATTCATTCCTTTTTCTCAGAATCGTCGATTTTCTATTTAGTATAGAATGAACATGCACCTGCCAAATTTTAAGACAGGTTCTTCAAAAAGTGCAAACTGCATCTAAATTAATTTTTCAAAATGTTTGAAAAATAAAGAAATTACAATTTTATTTTATTTTTATTTTTTTAGATGAAATTTTTTTTTGAAGATTTTTTTCAAGGAAATTTATTTTTTGAAAATTACTATAAGAAAAAAAATGTTTGCCATTATTATGGTAAGCGGAAAACTTGACAAAATTCTCGTTCTCACAGGATGTGCCAGGGCAGGGCCGGGAGGGTCGAGCAGTGTACAGATCAACGAGTCTGACAAGGGATGGCAACACCGCTGTGCGTGAGTAGGCTCGTTCACTACTGCGTGCTGTGATGCCCCCTGGTGATGTCATTTATAGTTATGACGTCACTGTGACGTCATCCTCAGAGGCCATGACGTCATTGCTCTAACCTTGTATGAAATGACTTTCATGAGAAAAAATCCTGTTGCCACGGGCGATTTTTCGTTTTTAAAATTTCTGGTTATATTTTTATTATTCAAAGGTGTGGACGTTCATGTTGTCAAGTTTTCCGCATTTTGCTTTTTGTTAAAGTTCTTATTGTTTTTATTTACTTATTGAATAGCTCAGTTCAATAAAGAGTTATTAATATTTGGCATGTGCAGAGGAAACTGTCAGTGTCAGTTAACTAATCTTATATATGAGCATTGAAAGCTCACCGCACATTAAGATGTAAGTTATTGAAATTTCAAACCAGAACAAAGACCAATATTACAGCATACAAGTTGAAGTCATTTAAGGTTGCGCATGGACCTTGTGTGCATGGAACGACTGTCTAAACCGTGGTACCTTCGTTACAGAGGAATCGAGTAGCCACACGGGCCAAAACAGAAACAGAGTATTAGATGGTGAGGTACCGCTATGTTCTCTGAAGGGTTGGTCCAAATACCATGGTCCTGAAAATCCAGTTTAAGTATACAACAACAAATAAACAACCATTTTATATTACAAATGGTTGGCAGAAGTAAGGGGAAATTGAGATGATTCAACTGCAGGGATTTATAATGAATTTGGTTTCTATGGTAATAACTTTTCACCAGATGTTGAATTAACACTTTGTCAGTTGCGCATTAAATTAGATTAACTCTTTGTGAATTACACCTTAAAAAATTGTAAAGGACTGAAAGTAATGAAGGTAACAGTCACAGTTAGGTCATGGACATGGAAGTACAGAACTATATAACATTTTAATTATGGTGAAAATATTATAGATTTTTACAAATCTTTACAATATAAACTGGATCATTTGTGCCTTGGTGATTGGACTAACCCTTACATGATAAGTGACCCCCAAAGCCAGACATGAAGCACTTGAAGCCTGTCAACTCTCTGGGGTGGTTCTAGGAGGGGAATGCATTTGTTGACCTTTGCCTGGTTCCGGATGAATGATCAGCATGGTAAATGGTGAACTCACTATGCGTCTCTACTAGTTTTACAGTCTTCTAGTGTTCTAATGCAACTATTATGCACTGGCCAACCCTTGTGTATTAAACATGTCTATAACTGTATTCTAAGAAGAGATTCTTGTAACTAAACTTGTCTATGTGCCCAATTATTTTCATCAATGTCCTTGTCTTTGATAACATGACAACACTGTTATAAATCATGTGAGTCTAATGGAATGGGCTATGTCCCTGAATCTTGCTAATAATGTCAAATTGCTAACTACAATTAACATGAAAAACTCTGCTATTAAGAATCGTCCTAAACTAGATGTAATCAATAGGTTTATACAGGAAAATATGCCACCTTCTCACAACATACATGTAATATTTCCAAGCTTAACATGACTATATATCATTGTTATAATCACAGGGGCATACAAGCAATACTGGTATCAAAAGTGAGCAGTGGCTAGCAATCATAATAATGTGAAGTTACACACATAACGAATACAAATGCCATATTTACCTGTAACCTGCGGGTGAACAATATCATTTGTTTTTAACCAAAACAAATACATTGTATAATAATTATATGATTATAGATATTCTTTGTCTTTTATTTTGCTCATAACACTGTTATTTTCCACTGTGGGCACAACAACAGATGTACTTTACTCTACAGACATGTTCATGCAACTTCCATTTTAGGATTTACAAGACATTGAGTAGCTGCTACAGCTAGCTTGGAGGCTTAAGAGCAGCTTTATTTACACATTTTCTTTCATTAGATTAGTTGCATTCTCTTACTTTCCTTATACTGCAAGGGTCATCGCTTCATTGACGTATATGGGCTACTATGACATCACTTCCTGCCGAGGAAAACTCCCACGATTCTCTCTTGTGTTACTGTTATCTTTATTTTGTTATCATGGTTTATGTTGCATTGTGCCTGCTTCCAAGATGGCTGCCGACCAAATGCCCGGATGTTTGGGGCTGGTTGTATTGTGCATTATCCTAATGATAATTGTTGCCCTCTAAAACGACAAAATATTGCACCACATTGTCTCAGTTTTGTCTTTAAAAAAAAGTGAAGATGTATCTTAGTTTATATAATATCATTGTTCTGTGCAAAGGTATTTCTCCTGAACATTTATGGTTGCAAAACTGAAACTTTTAATTTCTATTCATTCATACAATGATGTTTTAAAACCATTATCAATAAGGTTTAAGGTGTAATGAGTGAAGGTGTATATTTTCGCCTCAAATCTCTATTTCATGCAAATCTCTTGGCAATGATAGAATTCCGTGCTAGCTATATCATAGTACATAAGTTAGAAATATCAAAATATCAACATGTTGTTTACTATTATGTAAATAAGTTGAGTTCTACTGAATAGATATAACATGTCATCGGAGGCTTATTGCAACTTCTATTTTTCAGGCTCTTCAACATATATCACAATTAGCAGAAGAACTCAACAAGACTGACGTTAAACGTTCGACTAGACCGTCCGCACCCCCAGCATTTAGAAGGTACAAAATTGGAAAATAATCATGTTTTTTAATCGTTTTCATGTGTTTTCAAGTACCATGATTGTGTTGAACTAGTAGTCTCTCAGGACTCTCAAAATTGAACTCAGATATCACAGCAGCAACTGACCAGTGGTCAAGGCCTCAGAGGTTGTTGAAGTTGTCAATCCCCCTTCTCTGCCTATAGTATGTCCTGCCTTTCCAGTATGGCAGTAGTCCTGTTCACTTCCACCAGGGGGGAGTAGTGAGGCAAAACTGGTCAGTAATACTAGCCTATTAATGCTCCCTATCCTAATTTATGGTTCAGTAAGTCTAGTTAGAGATAGTTATCCATTATATTCTTAATTTGAATAAAAGTAATCGTCATAATATGTCACTGATTCTTTTGAGCCCTATATCATTCACAAAAGGTGGGAAAATAAAATCATTTGCTTAATTTCAAATTTAAAGGCGTACCAGTAGGCTTTAACTTGACACATTCAGCTAAGAATTTCACTTTAAAGGGAGCCAAAACCAATGAATTCAGCAAAATTTTCAAAACTGAAATAATCACGGAAATCCATTCCCTGAGCCTATTTCTGGCCCATGGTAACATCTAAAACATGAAATATGGTAGAAAACCATTATAAACATGTTTTCCTTGCTCAACTCAATTAATGTGGATCCGCAAAAATAGGGTTTGTTTACACACAAATGGAAATATCATCATCTTTCATGGAATTCTACTGCGGTTTGAGCTATAGCTAGTTTTCACAGCTAATACTTTACCACTGACCCTAATTAGGCTCATCTAACATATTGCATATTTCTATACTTATCTAAGTTTTGAAAATATTGTCATTTATATTGGTTTTGGCTCCCTTTAAACAATGAACTCTCTATATTCTGTTCTCTCTTTTCTCCCTGGTCAGATCTCTGTCCACATCTGAAGTAGAGGACTACCGGGAGTACGTGGAGTACGCCGAGCAACAGGAGCAGGAAGCCCTCTCCAGGGCGGCCGACCTTCACACTACCACTACCACCTACCCCTCTGACCAGTACCACCCCCTGTCCACCAAACCCCCAGCGCCCCCAGCGGCCGACACACAAAACACAGACGCTACTGCGCAGCTGCGTTCCCGGAGCCACTTCCGGCGCGCGCTTTCCGCGCAGGTCCCGGATATTCAAGTGACATCGTCGACCGGAAACGGCAGGTCGTCGAGGCCGGGTTCGGCCCGGAACTCCATGTACGCATCCGGTACGCAGAGTGCGTACTCATCGAGGGATGCCAGTCCTGAGAGAAGGTATGGAGTGCGTAAAATCACGCCGTATCCGGTGGCGCCGCCTAGTTTCCTCATAACGCCGTCGCGGACGCCCAGGAGGATCACAGCGTCTGTGGACCGGGAAATCTCCATGCCGGAGAAGCACCTCCAGAGACTGTACGACAAGCTGAGCGCCATAGAGAAGGAACAGACGGAGGAGGACGACAAACAACAGCAGCGCCTCCAGCGGGAGGGCAGTGTCGACTCACAGGCGGACGTCATCGACAATCGACGCCGGAGCGGTATGCGCATGCTCGTCAAGAGTATGTCGGTGGACAGCTACCGGGAGGACCCCAACTGGATGCCCACTGAAGCGGAACGCGACCCCAACGCCCACTTCTGTCCGAAACAGCTGGACACTGTGTTCGACGATGCCCCCAAGTCACAGACCTTACCAGCGTCCGTCCGGCTAGGTGCGCTTAGTATAGTACCCGGTCAGGATCCCCTGGCGGGAATATACACCGCCGGGGGCAAGGTGCAGGCCCTTAGTAACAGGAGGAAGTCCCAGGACGCCCGCAAGGAGTTCTACGACAACTACCCGCTGTATTCGTCGGGTTTCTTCTCCTGGCCGCGGAAAAGTCGGCGTGACAAGCACCAGGAGGAGATGGAGGCGGCCCTGGCTGCCACCCAGGAGGCCCAGGAGGCCGCGCAGAGACAACAACAACAGGAGGAGGAGGCGTATACAACAGCTGAAGCAGCAGCTACAGCAACAGTACAGGAACCAGAGCCAAAGAAGGTCATCGTACCGATTGGCAAACACAAGAAGGAGAAAGAGAAGGATAAGGAGGAGAAGAAGGAGTCGAAGATCTCCTTCTTCTTCTCTTCGGTCAAGGAAAGGAGGAAGATGTTCATGAAGAAGTCGAAGAGTGTCGATGAGTCGCCGATCCGCAAGTCGGTCATGCAGGCCGGCTTACAAGCGGGCCGCGCCGCCGCACCGTCGACGTTTGAGACGCCGCCGGAAGTGAAGGAGCAACAAACGACGCCTGCGCAAACCGCAACTACGACGTCGCGGCCTTCGTCGCTGCGCAAGCGCTTCCACAAGCGCGCCGCCAGCCTGGACGTGACGTCACTCTTCTCCGTTTCGTCAGGCGCATCGTCGTCGACTTCCGGCGCGACCGGAAGTAGCGAGCAGCAGGGTCAGGGCACCTCGACCAGTAACTCGGGGAGTGGGCATAACCGGCACTCCTCGACAGGGACCAGTGGTGTGTCGACGATGACGTCATCGTCGTCGTCGGCCAGCACTTCCGGTTCCGGCAGCAAGGACCAGTCACGTGACGGTACATGTCGTGTAAGTTTGTAGGCATGAACGCCTGGACCTTCTAACATTTAACATGTCTCCATCCAGTATCTACCTTTTATTTTGCAGACAATTTGTAATCTTTTGATATGGGATTCTTCTAAATATATCATATTAGAAATATTATCTCGTAGCAATGAATAGCCTTTTCAAAATCAACATCTGACACTGCTTTTGGTTGTATACATAGTCTAATAATCACACAATCGTTATCAAATAATCCCTTTTACCTGAAACCACTTATACATGTATGCATAATCGCTGAAAACTAGTCAATTAATTCAAATCAGACGCTAATGTTTATTAATTACAGTCTTTTTTTGTTTGGGGAGAAAATATCGAAATGGCATCTCTCGAAAGTCCTACAGAAACAGTGTTGTCGCAACAGTATTTTGTGACAACTATAGACAAATGAAAGAATATTTCAGCTATTTAAAACCTTTACGCCTTTTGCTGCCAGTGGATCCAGTGAGTTGACCGTTTTGCTAACTTTTATGTGTCGTTGTGTTGCTTTGAAACTAAATGATTATTGACATTATAAAACGTTTTCCTGATACTAGAAAAAGTGTGATTTAACGTGACATCTAAGTGTTCCTTCTAAAACTGCTAATTTCTTTATGTGAATTTCAGCTTTTATTCTTTCTAATCGGTTTTTGGCTATTTTCCCTTGTGATTCATATCAAGAGTTATTTTTCATCTTTCTCTAATACAAGTTTACAACATGCGCGCTTCTTTGCAAAGTATCTGCCGCTTGCAATATTTTGTGCGTGTGTTTTCCGTTTGGTTCCAAAACTCTTTATCATAACATGAATACATATCTAAAGAAGGACATATTTTATAATTTTTATGGAGATCCAATTGAAACGTGTATATATATCTACATAACAGGAAATATTTCTAGAAGTATAATCAAAACAGTTATTTCGACCATGTCTGGATTTATGCATAAATTATGTAATTATCAAAAAGATGGATTGTACATTCAAATGAGAAAAATTCAAAACATCACCAATAATTGTATAGCCTTTGAAATGTAAGAATGGTCCTTATACAAACTATAACATTGATGGATATATTTGAAACATACCTATTTATCTACTTTAACAGATCTGAATACCCCTGTTTCCCCAGTGTTAAAAACTTGATCAATACTTCAACATGTTCTCTATACCTTTCAGCAGGTCGCAGATTTTGAGGTGCCCCCTTCGTCCCCTTCGCTGACCCCCAACTTCCGGCGGGTGCGTGCGCAGCCCGGAAGACGGCCGCCGTCAAGATGGCGGACGCCGTCGATGGAGAAGGCGTCCCAAAGACCTCTAGTCTTCCGCGATAGCGACACCAACCGGTTTAAGATAGTCGTAAAGCGCAGGTCGCTAAGTGAATCGAATGTTGTCTTCCTCGAACACATGCAAGCTTCAAAAGTCTGGAGCTTTTCCGAGACCAGAGTGTAGAAAATGATATTTTTTATCGTCTTTTTTATGATTATTATCATTATTATTATAATGTAACGGGATATTATTTATTTGCTGTCGGCTCTGGGGATGGTACTGTGTCTGTATATTGCCGCTGAAAACTGTTGTACAACATTTCGTAGAGTTCTTTTCCTAATCAACCCATTTATTTGTCGTCCAACAGAGTTTTGTGAATACTTGTATACAGTGATAGGAAATGTATCCTTTTCATTTCTTGGGTGTACTTTCTTGATTCTTTCCATTTGTTCATACTCTGAGTTGTATTATTTCTTTCCTAGTAATACAATTGTGAGTGACGTCATCAATGCTGATTAGAAATTTGCAGGTGATTCCATGAAAATGCTACATTTCTTTATTTCAAAATGATCAAATAGGTTAATCATTGACGGAATCTGAATGTTTTTGTATGACGCAGGATTTTTCTTTAATCTACTGTAAATTGCCAGCCAAGTGAACTTTTTGTGTGTAATACGTGTGTGATATAAGATATGCGACATCAATAGTTACTACTAATTTGACCGGCTATTTATGCACTGCCAGTATTCTCATTTCAAGTATACCGCATTTTGACTATTTGTTGCAATTATGTTCATTCTTTTTTTCCCAGTTGTGAAATTTTCCAAGTCCTGATTATCATTAAATGATACCATTTCAATATTCCTTTGAGACATCATTTTGTATGATGTCGCAATATTATGTTATCTTATCACTGATCATTTGGAAACTACAGAACTACATCATCTCAACAAAATCATTTACGTATATACTTTAAATAATTATTGCAAAACTACATTATGTAACTAATCTCTGTAATTAAACGTGTAAAAAATGACAAAAATCTTAAACTTCCTATGTACATAATCCTGTGCATTCCTGTTGTAATAATACTATCCAATCAGAAGCAAGCTGTTATCTGATTGGACGTGTGGCCTGTCTGTCAAGTGTGAAGCTCCGCCCACCCTTGGAAACTATTTTTCCTTTGGGGTTTCCCCTCTCTGAATTTTCCACCAGTGTGTTATGTGTTTTCTAAATGCTGGGACCGTCGGTGTTGTTGGGAGGGATTCTGCAATGTGGTATGACAAACTTTCTTGGGTAAAGTGCGATAGGTTGGCCTTCTTTTATATAGGTTGACCCTTTTTTAATACACCTGTGATGCCTGTAAGACACCACACAGTTTGTACATGAAGCTACTGAAGCGGTGTTCCATTTCGTTGACTTTGATTGACTTGAACAATAAAATACATATATGCTCAATAGTTGACGCGTTGTCTTTTTTTTCCTTAGCTTCTTTAAATTGCAGTTGAATTTTTTAATATTTTAGTATGTGATATAAATACATGTACATGTATGTCAGAGGTATGCTATGTCTTCCAATCTAGCTAGCCTTTTTGAAATTATTAATGATGAGTTTTGGCAGAGAGAAATCGACAAAGTGTTTTAGAGCAATTAATAGAATAACAATTTAGTGGGTTCTTCAAATCTAAAAGTTCTTTTACAGTGAAAATGAGAGAATATTATCTATGTATGTGGTGTATAATAAAACTGCATTCTTCGAATTAAGTATCAAAACACTGCCAAGGAGGATAGGGGAATCGATCTCCAATTAGGTAATCTTTTTACACAATATCATAAATATATTATGGAAAATGTATCTTAATCTTAATATCTGATAATTGGCACAGTATGAGAACCCTATAATTCCCCGTTGATTGCCTTTTCCCAGTGATTGCTAGTTATGAAATAACGACTCAATTAAGGGTTTCAAGACAAGTTCCACACTAACTGCCTGAATTATCTATAGTAATTAATTATAGGTGCCATCAACCTTTCTGAGACTGGTGTATGCATCCTTCCTGCTAAGCGTGACACCCATCCTTGCAGAAATAAGAACCTAGTGAGGGGAGTGCAGTCTAATACAGTCTGCAACACTGCAGGCCCGTACCCAGGGGGGTAGGTGGGGGTGGTGGGCCACCCCCCCACAGAACGCCAGTCATAATTAGTTCCACCCAGGTAGAAATGTTTCCTTCTTCAAATTCCTTTATCAGGCATGCCAGACATGCATGGATCCGCGGAATTCCACGGTTTTTAACATATTTTGGGTCATTTTTGAGATTCACCCAAATCCAATGAGAAAATATGTTTTCATATAGGGACAACCTGTTAGATTTTGATGACCAAAATGAAAAATGTAAAAAATTTCAGGAAGAATTTCTTGCTCTATTTAGTGAGGAAAGAGTTCTTGGGGTCCTTCGAATAACAAACTAGGCATATTTCTTCCCTAAAAATGAGTTTTAAATGTGTTTTTATTGAATTTTATGGTTTTCCGTGGAAATGACGATCTGGGACTGACATGCCTGCCTTATAGTCAAAATTTAGAGGGAACATTCCACTGAAACATTTTACCTAATACTCTTTTCTTGTTCTATAACCTTTGAAATGCCACCTTATAAGATATTATCTGGTTAATTCAATGGTCAAGAGCCCATATCTGGCCATTGCCAGCCATAGGCAGGGCCCCAAATCTGGCCATAGCCACCCAGAAAAATAGAAGTTTCCACTTTTCTCTTCTTTTTTAGGTGATAATCAAACCTAAAGGATATCCCAAGAGAAATAGTCTCAAAATGGTTTTGTTTTCATGAAAAATTGAATAAGTATGAAGTTTGATAGGGGTCGATGCTAGCGGGTTGCCAGCGGGTTACCCTCCCATTTTCATATCCAAATCTAAATATTGCTTGATGCATAGTGTTATGACTTTATGTATCCACGGGAATTATACATGGAACTTAGGAAGTATTTGCTCAAAAGGCCTATTACTTCCCCAAAAACATAGAAGAGTTCCACTTTTTGGAACTCACCACCCCCCCGCCGCCAACCCTGGGCACGGCCCTGAACACTGACCACTGGGCTCAGTGCAGAACCAAGTGAGAATTGGGGCCTACTCAGGTAGTCAAGTGTCTGTAATTATGAGCAGTATGGTCAGTGTGTATGTGGTAGGGGAGGGGGAGAAGGGGTTATTGTGTTTGTGGTGACTGAGATTCAAAACAATCCTACCTGGTGAGTACCTGTAATTCACTTGCTTTTAGAGTTGACCTCCTTCCAAATAATAGACTAGCAAGACTCAAGAAATTCCTTAATGTACCTAAACTACATCTTCTATCATGGCATTAGGTTACTTGTAGCAAAGAACAAATATTTCTTCATGCTAATATGAGTGCTTAAGGTGGTAGATTTGCTTTCTTGTTGGTGTATTAGTGACATTTAGACAAAAAGTTCAAAATTGCCCCACTGTTAGTTTATATGAAGTGCACTGACCCAGGCTGGTGGGCTCCCGCCACCTTGATCTGCTACACTGTAGGTCTGCATTGCGCAGGGTCATAAGAAAGGTGTATAGTTTACGGAATCTGTCTCTCGATAACCACATCATTGCGGGGTCTTTGTTCAGTTCATATGCATAGAGAAATGCACCAAACAGCACTGCTGAGTAGAACGACGATAGACACAGCGTTTGGGGTAGGTTTGTGTTATGTAAGGCTATGAAGAGGGAAGCACACTGTTGACTCAATGATGGCGTGCCAAGCCTGCACCAATAAATTCCCTCTCCACCAATATCAGAATCTTATTTCTTTTAACATAATAATAAATTATTATATTCTTTGATATTGGGTAGATCCCCTTTCAAGTTACGAAATCCAATATCCTATTTTCATCATACACTGTTTGACTTTTTTTTCAAAATCATGACTCTATCTTAATAATGTTCATTATTTTCATCCAATATTGTTTATGGCTTGAAACGTTGTGTCTACCAAAGATAAATATGTGGTTATTACATTCACCGTATTACGGTTCATTTCATCCAGATTACCCATAATATAGTGCTTCGAATCACTATCCTGTTCTATCCTGGCTTTCTTCCTGGATTTTTGTTTCAGACCCTATCGATCGAAATCACTCAAACTGAATCAAAATAGTTATAGCAGTAGAAAGTTGAGTACTTGATCTGCGATATGTCATAAATATGTACAGTTAATCCCAAGTTTTCTAGGAGTACCGCCCAACATACTCCTTAGTCGCGTCGGATTCCACATGTAATACTCACTCCGACTATAGCCTTTTTTCATAAAGCAATTTTATTGTAGTACTGCGTGACGGCATCACGCAAGTGGCCCTCCACGAAAATATAGTTCTTAAAGAAACCAATAAGTCAGGCATGTAACCAGTACCAGCGAAAAGTAGTCCCGGCACTGCCCAGAATGCTATAGTCGGAGCGATGATTACACAGGAATCTGAAGCGAGAAAGGAGTTTGATTACACGGGAATCTGAAGCGAGAAAGGAGTTTGTACCGCCCAATGCTAAAGCATAGCCGCAAGAACCTGATTGCACCCGGCTGTGTCACGTGAGATAGTCGCCCATCATGGCGAACCGTAATAAGGAGAATACATTATATGGTCACTAGGCTAATAACCAGACGTAATGTTGGTTGGTTAGTTATTGGTTGCTTTACACCCTAATTAACTGCCACTGTCATATCAAGGGTGGTGATGGTGATCGAATTTATGAGAAGGTAGAGACCATACCCCTACACTTTTACCAAGGCAGGTGTTCTTTAATGTGCAGGGTCCCAAAGACAGGGCATAATCCCAGACATAATGTTCATTGATGTGGGTTCCGTGACTTCAAAAGGAAAGAAAGCACACTCCAATTTCTGAAAATATGATATTACAAGGCTACAAATTGCTATCATAAAATGATGGAATTACTCAATTACGTAACCAACGTCATCGGCCCCACTCTTGCCCCACCCCCTCCCCGTCGAGTGGGGCTGACCAAAACAACCCATTTCAAACTGGGGCAACCCAACTCAACGTTTCCTTGGGACACGAAAAATACAGTGTGCCCACATAAATGACACCCACTTGAGTATTAAGAACCGTTTTTCGTACCATGAACACTTGTTTTGTTGTGAACAGCATGCTATTTAGTCCAAATCCAGTGTTTGAAACCCAAGAAGTGGACTGACTTGGCCTATAGTTCCAACATGGCTGGCTCTATAGCAGTATATATTAGGTCCTCAACTTCCTAGAGTTCAATGTTTTTATACCACTTTTATCTATGCAGGGCTGGCCATCCCCATACATAGTCGGGGGTGCATATTCTATCTAACAATTACATATTCGTATTTTACGTTATAGAACATAATTATGTGCGAACATCCAAGAGAGTGGCTATGTATATATATGTACGCCCAAGTAAGAAATCCATGGTGTTACTCTCGGCGACCCATACTCTCTGTACCCCAGGTAAGTAAGGGCCCCTTTGACTGCTAGGTCATTGGTGATTGGTGTGTGGTCAGTCTATGGTCAGTCTGTGGTCACTTGACCACTCACAGGTCGGACACGCACCTGGACACTAGGCGCCTGTGGAGTCAGGAGATACAGCATGGTTTTGGGTTAAAGAACAGATGAGGAACGTTTATCTTTCTAAGGTGAGGTTAAGAGAAAACGTATAAGATTTTACTATGTATATTGTCATTATGCTTTTAAGGTACGTCCACAGAGACACAGACACACACTTGTGCAAACAAACAGTTGAAACGCGCGAACATTGACTTGAGTCATTGACACAATCATATATAGACACAGGTATATTTAGACCTTTAAACATGAGATAATGTAAATATATATATATATATGTATTTCTTATATTTCTGGAGAAACAATGTGATATATGGGACTTAATTCATAAAGATACCCGGTACATAAGATGTATATAATATAAAAGTTGTTGAATTGAGCCTAATTATATATCATAATTATGCTCAATTCTACAACTTTTCTTACCATATCTACGCATGCACAGTTAAATGCATGTACTCAGTGTCAGTGTATACTGGTATAAGTGAATAGGAGAACTCCCAACATATCTCCGTGATCCGCTATTGACTCCATGCACTTATAATATACTCACACTTGGCCAAAATCAATTTACCCTGAGAATTAACACAGATCCTGTATGCACAGGCACTTCTTAATCCATTTCAGCCATGAAATTACAATGCTACACAATGTCATGTTGCAGTCTATCAGGGCGGTTGAGCTAGGTACTATAGCATGGAAAATGAAAGGAGGCAAATAGAAAGAACAAAACGTATTCCTCTGGCCAATTTCGGAAATATTGGATAATCATAGAAGTGCTATACCTCATTCGAAAGGGTTTTTAATTCTCTTTCGAAATGATATGTAGCATGTATACTAGGTATAGTTTTTTGCCATGTTAACAGTACATAGCCAAATAAGCGGCTTGTATTATCCCAACTTGGGCCGAATGTTGCAGGATGTAAAAGGGGCTAGGAAGGTAATTTTTGGTTGGCGCCACGGGTGATTTAATTTTGTGGTTATGGTAAGAACGAGCCTGATTAGATTCTAGGAGCGGTAACTTATGTCCACTACGACAACGGCAAATAATAGATCTACAAAAAAAATTGTGTAGCCTAAACTGTTGAAAGTTGTACAGGTCTAAAGGATGAAAGGTAACATGAGTATACACCCTTCTTACGATCCTGCGCAGTGCAGGCCTGCTGTGCCTCAGACCAAGGTGGCGGGAGTCCCCTCACTGGATCACTGCCCTGCATAGGCTAACAGTGGGACCATTTAGAACTTTGTTTATTTATCTCATAAATACACTAACAAGAAAGTAATTTTACCATTTTTTGCACTCATATAAGCATGCAAAAACTTTTGTTCTTTGCTGTAAGTAACCAAAAAGCAATTAAGCAAAATTTAGAGTTATGATTATGGGTTATGTGATAGTAAACCGCCGAGGAGGTGGAGGTTATGGTATATAACCTCCGAGGCGTCAGCCGAGGAGGTTATATACCATAACCTCCACCTCCAAGGCGGTTTATGAGCTTATACTACGTCCCTAACCCAAAAATGCATCTTTTGAAGTGAAGCAGACTTATATTGATTGACAAATATATATATGATATTTAATATGTATACATATACAAATATACACATGTTGCTAAAAAGCAGAGGCAAATGTGGTTCTAACCAACAGCCCCCATAGGGTTGTGGTCAAGGTGCATGACTCACACATGGGAGGTCCCGAGTTCAATCCTTCTGGGATCCAAGCATTTTCGTCTATGTTTTTCCCTTTTTTTTTTCTTAAACTTATCCTCAATATAGGTTTTATCCAATTCTCTAAACTCTGTAGCATGTATGTAATTACTATGACATAATAGCAACATTTTTTTTTCACACTGTAACCATCTCTACCCATGTAATAGGCTCTATAATAACGGGAGCCTTTACCTCACCTAAACAGCTGCCTCAGTAGGGTAGTGGTTAGCATTTGGGACTCTCACTTCTAAAGTCCATAGTTCAATCCTAGCCTCTGGTAAATCAAAAAAGATAACTTTTCAAAAAATTGAAATAAGGTACATAAAATGATTGAATTTGTTAGGTCATTTCTCAAATAACCTCCTCTGGAGGTTATCTGGATAACCTCCTCCGGAGTTTTATCAAATAAATCTCCTGTGGAGGTATATAGGCCTAATGTAGGAATTAGTAGGTTACAGAATAAAACCTACGGGTGTTACAATAGACGGACGGACTGGGAGTAGTATAAGTAAATTGAAACTCCAAATAAATAACAAAACGTAATGTGTAAACTTGTGAAAAAAGAATTGTACTCTAAACTAACACCCTCAACTAGTTGTTTCATGTTCAGGGACGGATCCAGAGATTTTCAAAAGGACGGGGGCGCGCCCTATTGTAAAATCTTCCTCCGGACCCTCTGGGTCCGGGAGTTTTACATTTAAAAAAATAAAGTTTTGCCAAAAATAGGGCAGGGCACGTGCCCCCTGCCCCCCCCCCCTCCCCATAAATCCACCACCAATGTTGAATGGTCCTTGACTGCCAGGTTACACGATTTTATGTCAATTAGTTAAAGGGCTCTGTCTGACCAATACTTTCTATTTGTCGTTGGTCTTTGACTCCTCTCCCCTTTTACCACTACGTCTCTTGGCGTTGATATGGAGGCCAAGAATTAATGGCATGATGCTAGGAATATGACTGTTTGTACTAATTTTGAATATAGCTGCGACGAGGGGCGGTAATTCTAAAAGAGGCCTTCCATTAAGTATGTACGCAACAAGGGGGGAGGGGATCTAAGATTTTTGAAAATGTGTGTACATTTTAGTACATATCCTATGCGTATTTTTGGCCAAGGAGTTTGGGGGGGTGTCTGAGATTTTCTTAAATGTGCGTACCTACTAAATGGAAGGCCCTCAAATCAAATGCGGGGAGGGCAGAAATCCTGGAAAATTTGCAAAGTAATCTATATATTGATAATGCCGTGCGGGTATATCAAATCAATATAGGATGTTGGGTGGGATTTAAATTCAGGGGAAAGTGTGTAAGTACGTAATGGAAGCCCCCGAGTAGTAAACTATGCTCTCAGGCTTTAATTTTGTAATTTAACAAGGGGAGACCATTGCTTATGCATGAATGGAATATTGATAGAGATGTTGTTTCTTGTTTACATTGTTATTAACCATACTTCGCCAATGTAATTTGCATTAAAATTCCTCTGTTCATTCATTAGAATCAAAACACTAAAAAGCATTGTTGAAATAGAAATACATTCAATGGGAAATCCAAGCTTATTGTAGGTATAGATAAGCTTGGACTTTCCATGGAACGGCATTAACAGATCTATAGGGGGGGGGGGGAGTAAGGTCGTTAAGGTACCTCAGAATGCCTCAGATTGCATGAATCAGAGGTTATCTTTTCAAACATTTTCTGGGTATGGTCCCCCATACACCCCTCCCCCAATGGGAGGGGGAACTACTCCTATACACACCCACTCCCATTCCTTGGAAGAATAGGCGTGTGTGGTGGTGTAGTGGTTAGCATGTCCGCCTGTTGTGCAGGCGGCCTGGGTTCAATCCTGGGCTGGGATGGGCTGGCTGCTGCTCCCCTCTGCATGTCTCCCAGTGGCAACATCTGGGTTATCAAAGGTCTCTAGTAGACCACTGGCTGTTGTGTGTAGGGCCCTGCCTATGGGACCCTGCACATTAAAGAACACCTGCCTCGGTAAAAGTGTAGGGGTATGGTCTCTATCTTCTCATAGATGTGTTCATTTCATAGATACAATCATCAAAGACAGAACTGTCAAAATCGATTTTCGCCTTGATATGACCTGAGATGTTGCTACGGCATTAAACCCCAATAACCAACCAACCTTGGAAGAATGGGTATGAATTGAAAATATAAGACAAAAAAAATTATCGTCCCTTAAGGTCACTAAGGTACCTCGGAATGCCTCAGAATACATGAATGAAAGGTTATCTTTTCAAAAAAATTCTGAGGGAACCCCTCCTATACCCTCCCCGTGGGCGGTGGATATCTTTGCACCTGTAATCTAATATAAAACGGAATAGATATGTTACCACATTAGCCAAATTCAATATACGTTTCTCATGCTAACAAAATGAAAACGAATACATAGTTTCCAGGTCATTCCTAATAATTCTTCTCTTTTTAGCTTTTCAGATTTAAAACGGACAAAATGAGGAAGAGGATGGCCAAGTTTGTGGTACGTTACACCCCGTATTTCTCGGGATGTGTGTGTGTTTTGCTCTTCATAGCTGTCCACTTAGATGGCCCCGACAGCAAGAAAGCCCGCACCACTCCACCAAATACCATCCCGAGCATGAACCCTTACTTCATGCAAAGACCCCCAGATATGAAGATACCTAAGCATTTCAACCGACAGTTCGTGGATCCGTTC
Source organism: Lepidonotus clava (assembly GCA_936440205.1). Classification (NCBI taxonomy): domain Eukaryota; kingdom Metazoa; phylum Annelida; class Polychaeta; order Phyllodocida; family Polynoidae; genus Lepidonotus; species Lepidonotus clava. The sequence goes on from OW387138.1 coordinate 18,880,802, forward strand.
GATTTGAAACGGGTCGTTTCGGGCAACAGCTTCACGTGCGTTGATTTAAAATACTCACCCAAGATCCCTGTATGTGTGTTCGATAACAAAGATAAGATGTCAGATGTTCTGAGGTACCAGGGAGCATACGAGAAGGACCTCACTGACGTTTTTGTGCGATTGCTAGCCACTAATCGCTCTCTTGGGTTCATCAATATCGGAGCTGGTGTTGGCTATTATAGCTTAATCGCAGCTGCTTTGGGACACCCTGGAGTTGTTGTGGAGCCCCTGCCGTACAATCTCGTCCGCCTAAGGGCGTCGGCGCATATGGGTGATAGGCAAAACAGCATGGCGGTGCTCAGAAATGCCGTATCGAACATCCACGATATCTACCCAGTGTACTTCAAGGATTCGGACATAGGTGGCGCCACTCTGAGGAACGCTCACGTTGCCTGCAAAAGCAAAACTGGCGGTTGTCCAGTGACCAAGACTATCTACTTAGATGACCTCCTGCCATTTACCACCTTCACTAAGGCGATTCTGAAGTTGGACATCGCAGGCTACGAGGCGAGAGCGTTGCAGCGAGCTCAGGTTTTATTTGATAAAATCGTCATAACCCATGTTCTCATGAAGGGAGACGCCATTGCAACCATCTGCAAAGCCGACACGGATATCCAAAAGGAAATGATGCGGTTCCTGGAAGAAAGGGGCTATACTCCGTCCGATGCCATTAGTAAAGAGATATTAGACCCTGAGACGTGCTCAAAGTGGAGTGGAGAGGTTCTCTGGACAAGAAGTGCAAAGAGAAAGGTTCCCTTCAAAGAGTATAACAGATACCCAGCCCCAAAGCAGGCCGAGTCATTGCAATTTGGAGAAGAAGGCAAATTCTTTGATCATGAATGACACTTTTTCAGAAAATGATAAATCAGAACTCCGGCCATCTGTATTAAAACAGAAGGAAATTTGTTTGAATTGTTGTTAAATTTCCCATGTTGTATTATTGATGAAGTCCAATGTTTCATTAATCTATTTTTGTAATAAAACAACAATGAAATGTTGAAAGATGAGGGTTTTTTTGCGCACGGTTACACACGCACACATGTAGATATAACTATACCTCCGGGGAAAATTATATGCTATTTTTGTTTATGTCCTTTAGACTATCAGAAACTTCGATATCGAATCATACGTTTACAAAGAAAATAATTGACTTTCCTCTCTTCAGGTATAGTGAACGTAAGATTTACTTTCAACACTATCTGTGGCGTTTCCTCTATATTTAGATAGGCCTATAATAAATCACAATCAAACCACTAAAGCTTTCAATGGCGAAAAAAAATCTTGTATGCATGGCCTATTTTGGATGTGCCCGCAGCCGAGATCTCTATAAACAGGAGCCGATTTAGGGGTCTAAATTGAAATAAATATCTGCTGGTTTTCATTCTGACTGATATCTTATGTAATTTTGATCAATGTCTCCGATTGCTTCCTCTCATTTAGGTCATTAACTTGATTTGCTATGTATGGGCAGATCAAGGGGGCGGTCTAGGAGATTTTGACCGGCATTTTGCGCCCCCCCCCCCGTTCCTTTTGGTTTGAACCTGACACCCACACATGCGAAATCATGTATCCAGCCCTACTATGTTAACCAGCATTCTCTCATTCCAATAGTCAAACGTGATGCAGATTAACTTCAAGTACATGGACTTAAATCATAATTTTCTTTCATGCACGCTATTTTCATTATCTAAAGAGAAAGCGAGAAGGAAGGGATGGGCGGGTCGTCAAGTCGAGCATAGAGACCGTAAAGGGAAAGCAGATACGCCCGAGGGCGTCATTTTTTATAACTACGTTTTATCACTGCGTGACCTAGGCACTGCTCATTACGAATCGAAAAGAGAATTAACATTAGCTCTGGTGTTCACCTATTTGGGGAACACAATGTAAAAAGCTTGCACCCATGCCAGTAGAAAAGACATAATTGTTTTAGTTTCAGTAACACTGTATGGATGTATCGCTGGATAAGCAAGACTTCTGGATGAGTCTTACACGTGGGCCTCTAAAACTGTAATAGTATATATTTGAAAAAAAACATTCAATGAAAATCCAAACCTGGCATGAATTTTTTAAGACGTATAAGTACCACTATGTGACATAAAATCGCATACCCCGTTGGGGATCTAGTATTTTGAACGGTGGACGGAAGGGGGGGGGGTGTTCTGTTCGAAGAAAGATTCCTTAATGCCTTATTAGAGGAATTCTCCTTTAACCCTTACACTGCCAGGGGCCTCATATGGGGCCCTATAGTAAAATCCCATAGGAACACCATTGAAAGAATGCAAATTATGCTTTCAGAATCTGAAAGAATTTTTCTGATATTCCGATTAGAACCAGAGATACAGGGATTTGAACATCAGACTATCAAGTCACCCAAAAATTTTAGAATTGCGATTCGAGAAACCATAAACAATGTATTTACATTTGAATTTGCCATACTAATTAAAAAATCATAAGAAATGGGTGAATTTGTGTAAATGACATGATTTTTAATTTGTTCTAACTTTTCTTTCATTAATGATAATCACAATCTGTCTTTTGCATAAAAAAGATTATGTTTTCATGTTATCTTTATAAAGAGTGTCAAAGTTATTTTATGAATTATTGGTTACCATGGAAACCTGCAAATTACGATAGTACAAACAATTACTCCTCGCAAGAAATTTGCCTTATTGGCACAGTGCCAACATTTGGAACGTTTATATCAAAATTATTGAAAAAAGCTTTTCATCAGACGAATCTAAACTAAATTTGAGTTTTAGGGAATTTATGCACTAATTTTTGTATTTTAGGCAATATTACAGTAAATATGAGTTGTATTGTGATATATCTGGCAGTGAAAGGGTTAAAACACGAAACTTTTCTCTTTGAACTTGGAGAGTAGCGGATAAGGACACCCCCCCCCCCCCCCCCGATATAATAATGACTTTTAACGATACCTCTTTTATCTATGCCAACTTTATGGCCCCGTATCTCAGCAGTTAAAACCTTGAGATCTTTGCACCATTAGCCCTGTTGGTACTAGGATAAATTAAAGTTGGTTATTCCAGATTTCATAGAAAAGAATGGAATGTACATCAATATGAGAAAAATATAAAGTAAAAAATTGCAATGTTTGGGACCTCATTGAAAATGTGCAATTAAATCTGCTCATTCTAACAGTCTTTGTATGACAAGGATTTGAGTACCAGAGATTGAGTATGTCGGGGGGAATATAGTCGTAAAACTTGAAAAACAATGGGAAAAAATACATTATTTTATATCCGAAATTCCTGATGTGGGTAGGCTTCAAGACTCTTCAAGCCTTTCAAATATGAGAGGTCCTTTGATTACTTCCTTGGGTTAAAGCACAAATCATTTAAATAACTTCTTTATTCTAAAACTAGGCTAGACACGCATAGTGCTTTTTTCATAAAAATGAAAAATGGCAATGTTCGGGACCTTATAGATGAAATCTTTTTCAGTCTTTTCCTTCAATGTATATAAAATTCGAATATGAGTTGGAACATAATCACATGCTCGTTCTCATTTATTCATATCTCCTTATCTGGTTATAACTCAATGTGCTGCTGGAAGAACACGTACTTACATGAAGCTGTCAATAAAATCATATTACAAAAAAAATTAAATACGCTCTTGATCTGAAGGACATCAATTAATTGCTGTAGTTTACTGCTATACGTTCCATACCTGAAGCGCCACCTTAAGCGCCACCTTAAGCGCCACCTCAAATGCCACCTTAAGTGCCATCACGCTTCATATTCTACATAAATCACTTTCTTATTGTGTCAGATTAGAGCAGGAATTCCATACGCCTCTTCAGTCTAGGATGGGCAAATTACTGCTTTCAGTTTCTCATCGTGCCCAGAGAAACAGCAATTCATTGGGATTTGAAAAGGTGGATATTGGTCAACTGTAAAAGCCACGATATTATACATAAATTTACATAATTTATAGAGTCAGTATAACGATATTATCTCTATGGTCTTTTAGGCTTCTGACACTCCCCGCAAGAGTGTATCAAGAAGTTAACATTTGACAAATGAGAAAAGAAAATCGTGTGATAATTTCCTAAGACATCATGATCTTTATTTCTAAGATTTATATAGGGGGCCATAAAAACATCTGAAATATTTTGGTCTACACATGCCTAAAACATTTAGGAGTGCCCTGAACTGAAGATTTATTAGTAGATATAATTATACAATTGTTTCAAAACTAGTGTATTTCAAATATAACTAGTAGCCCCCAATCCAGCCATCGCCTGACAGTTGGCCGTGGCCCGTTGCACACTGACATTTCTGTTACGATAACTTTAAAATAACTGTAAGATCGTTTTTTTATACAGCAATAGTTATCCTTGTTACTGTGATGAATTGTCCATTCATCTTTTGTAGGTCTGCAATATTGAACTAGAAATCGGGCATAATAAATTTGTATTGTGAAATAATTAAATGATACAGTAAATGCTGGCTAATACTGAAATAATGTAATTGAACGAAATGGGTACGAAAATGGACCGAAATTTGTAATTGGGTACAAGAGCCCAAATAACTATGGTGAACGGATATTGCATCACAACAGTCACATGATCAAACTGGCCAACCAAAGGCGACCTGTAGCATATAAAAGGGGGTGTTATGACCTGGAATAAACAGTTCCATATTTGGTACTCCTTGTATTCACATGTCTCTTCTTTAAGATGCCTGCCTTTTAGCTAGCCTGAGCCTAAGATCTCCAAGAGTAGCAGCGAACAACCAAGCAAAACTTAGCTAAGGGACCCAAAATAGAGATAAGTTAGACCGTAGCCCAAAAGTCCCGAAGATGGCCCAAGAGTCAGAAATGGCCCGAGAAGCTACACGAGCACCAAAGCCAGGACCGATATGGAAGCCCAAAATAGTAAGCAGGTGGCCCAGCACAGCAGGAACGAATGTGCAACCCACTCAGCCTTATGGTACCACCCTCTAAGCGATGACCCAACTTTCTGGACAGAATAACCGGCTAGCACAGCGCCCGAACAACTGAAACTAACCCGACCCCGAATTTTTTCCTCACGTTCCCTTTTGTCTGGCCGCAGAGACAGGACCCCCCCTTTTCAGCCACCCCAACACCCCCCTTTGCATAAAACGCACCCCGGCCCTTCATCAAGAGCTCCACCCAATGACCTGTCCACTCACCCTCGTGTTTGAGGCATGACTCCCAATCTTGCAAATCGGTCTCTCGTTCAAACTCCTCATTCGGCCTGAGACTGAGAAGACCCGACAAATCCCTTCGTCACAGAGCCCAGAAAACCCCGACTCCCCGAAGAATATCACATCATAATACCCCTCATATCTCTGCTTCTACTGGATGAAATTAAATTCTGCAAATTGATATATGAGGGGGGGAAATAAGAAAAAAATAATTAAAAATTACAGCTCATTGAGGGCATTCTAAATACGTTTTTTTAGTGTCAAAACAATCGTGGTTACGATAAAAGTGATAACAAAAGGTTTTGCAGTTTTTATTGTTTTTGACGTTACAATCGGTATTATGCAATATTAGGCCCGAGATAATGCGACAGCAAGAGTCAGAGCCAAATTAATATTTAGGTCTCACGTCAGTGTCACAGTGGAAGATGCTTTAGTCAAATCATGCACTGTTGTGCAAAAATTAGGCATCAATTTTCGCCCATTTCCCCAGCTTGAAAATGTCAGGAATTTTAGATCTAAGTTTATATTTTTCAGAACATTTCACAGAATAAAAACTAGAACAGCCACAATTCTTTATCTCCAAGTATTGATAAAACATTATGATTGATAGATTGGCAGATTTTCGGCCAACCAAAATGCTGTATTTCAGGGCAAAATAGCTTTGGGCATTATAGGTTGGGCTGACAGGCCTTTACATTGGATCCTATGGGGAAAAGGCCAATATATGAAGCTGCATTTTACAAATTTTGCTAAATTGCTTTGGTTAATTTTGTATAATGCAACTGTCTTCATGGAATAAGCACTGGAGCGATATTGAAAACGTTTCCTGTTAAACAATAATACTGATATAAACTGGGATGAGCTTCTTGTCCAAATGAAACGTATAACAATATTACAATGTAATGATCTAGTATCTCACTCAGATTGTATAGTCTTCAAATAAAGCAGGAAAGAAAACATACTCCACAGGTGAATGCCTAGCACTCCTTCAAACACAAATCAATGAAAGAAGGTCATTTTTAGATGTCAGCTACATAATAACAGTGACAGCCCCACCCACCAGTTGGTTTGGTTTCATTTTCAAAAAATGATTTATTGGGGCGTCTTTAGCCAAAGGTGACTATTTCCTCCCACTGAAAAGTGGTCTTTTTTTGTCTTTTCAAACTTCCCTCGGATGGCTGTTTCAAGTTAGGCCTATAAATCACAAAGGTGAAACTATATTGTGTAAATCATTTTCTTCCCTGATTTTGGAAAAACTGAGGGAGTTGAGAAAAATTGAGAACTTACCTGGTCATGTGTGGTCGCCTTGCCCAAAAAAACACACAAAGGTGAAACTATGTGGCACATATTTACCTGCCTCTAAATCGAAAATAGGCTTTTTGCTTATGAAACTTCCATGTATATGACTAATTACATTGACTTGCGTCTGCAAATTTATACTTTTTTACTTCTTCACGTGCTCAGTAATTTTCGCTTTTACTTTGCATCAGTGTCTTTTGATCCCCTTGCCACCCGGTATATAAACTCCACTGATACCCCAGGTACAGTCAGTTGCGGAGCTGCCGTTGATATCTTCACGCAGGAAGACACCAGCAACCCTAGACCAACATCCTACAGTTTGAGCATCGTTTCTTGATAAAACCTCAAGTAAGTTATTTGATTTTGAATTTGGCCAAACCTATGGGTTATGGTGTATTTCATACAAGATGCGTCTACTTAATGTATTCATTCTAGTTTAAGAATAATAGGCCTACATTTTGATCAATATATCATAAAAACAATTGACGACGTGGAAATTTGAAACAGGTATACATTGCACGAAAACTGGCAAAGCAGCATGACAAATTGTTCAACTGCTACAGATAATATTTTCGACGTTCTGATTTGCCTCTTAGTCCTTTTTGGAAGTTTCTGACATCAGATTGATGCTGATCAAGTATCCTTAAAAGTGTCTTGATGTACTTGGCGGCATTGGTACCTATAGTGGTCAAGTCGCCCCAATCCTCTTATAGAGACTAATCCGATAAGCAGAAGTATTAATTTTTGATGACAGGGACTACTTTTGATATCGTTCCAATGCAATTTCCATACTCCTTTCTCGCTTCTTATTCCCGTGTAATTATGATAACTTTGTTATCAGAAGCGACGTGGGAGTATGTGAAATTTCTATCGAAGCACCGTTTCAAATTCCTAACTATTAAACCAGAGTAGTCCAGATGGAATAATGAATTATCAACTTCTCTTTATCAGCAATGAACTTCAAATGTTGCAATATTTCCATAATTAAACGTCATGTGGCTCGGGGAGCAGGGCCCATATCTTCGTAGCTAATTTGGCTGATCAGGGAAAATTTGATCAGGGTCCCAAAGGGTGCCAAATTAGTTACGAAGATATGGGCCCTGGGCTTGGATTCCCTATACATTCATTTAGTAAAGGCATGGTGCGGGAGGGGTCAAAAATGGTCAAAAATAGCATGACGTCATTTATGGATGGCCCCTTATTTGAAATCGGACAGCAAGGCATAGCTGTCTATCTCCTACATTTACTAAGAGGAGAAAGATGAGGGAGTACAGTGAACAGGAGTTCTGATATTCATTTAAAACAAAGTCCCTCTTGTCTACTTCCCCAGAATGGCTGACCAAGTTACTGCCGGTGTTAGTGCAAGTGAGTTATTCCAGCCTGGGCGTGGGTTGGGATACAGGTGAGTATGAACCTAATATATGTACCTATGGAAAGTCCTTAATAACTCGTTTTCTTTGCTGAAACCTTGAGGTAGATGCCCTCTAATTAGTTTTTCTTTGTTTTTCTTTTTTCTTTTTTCTTTTCTTTTCTTTTTTTAGGGGGGGGGGGGGGGTTAAATGTATCATAAAACGAATTTGCAAAATGTTTGGTCATATTTTTATAAAGTTTCTGATTCTAATGTAAAAATTATTTCTAATTTCTAATAATTTTGGAATAAGTGTAACACATACCCTTGTATCCAAAAATATTATATTTTGACTGATTCTTACTGCAAATATTTTACAACCTTTTCATTCGCCGATATTCCAGTGATTTCCTTGTGTTACCTGGATACAATAAATCCCTTGGCAAGAAACCGGTGAGATATGCTTTTATCCCTATACATTTGATAAATCCGTAATGAAGAACAATAATTTACTACTATTTGCCATCAAATAATTTGAGATAATAATACCATTTTGATTCTACAGAACTAATATAGCCTATAAACATTTGCGAATGAAGATGCAGACTCTATGTCTGAATGTTAGACGCTGATTCGACATTTGCATCAGCATGTGACATCTCAATTAAATAAAATCCACTTTTCGTTCTTGAAGTTAAGAGCTTAAGGTTAGACATGTAAATAATAGGTTACTATCTAAATAGGTGTTTATTTAAATCTATGTTTTGATGTATTTCAGAGTATGTCGGGTCTGTTGACAAAGAAGATCAAGTTAAGGACATCACTTGTGTCGTCCCCAATGGATTTTGTCACGAGATCGAAAATGGCAATCGCAATGGCTGTAAGTATTTCCTTGCTCACAAATAACAATGTTAATATCTTTATTTTTGATGCACATTATATGGAAGTTTGGCCACATTAATTCTAAAAAGAAACGTGTTCATCGGAAAGACATAAGCTATTTTGTATTAGACTCTTTATGAAAACTAACCAAATTCTTTGTATTCAACTAGCCTAATTGAAATGGTTTTAGCATATTTAAAATCGTTTTAGTTGGCCGGGGGAGTTGGAGTTATTCCCGGGAACCTCAGCCCAGAAATCCAGGCACTGGAGGTGCAGTCAGTGAAGGAATACGCAGACTTAGATGAGTACCCACATTCGTCCAAGGATTCCAAGTAGGTCAACTTTGAATATCAGCTATTATTATTATATTTTCTTCCTGTTGAGAAAATATTACAAATGATATAATGGAATTTAGTAGAAGAGTATGAATGTACAACTACGTACTTTTGGCTGCATTTTACATACCTGCTATTTCATAAAATGCGAAGTGATTGAATCACGTCGCTATGACATTTCTATCACAATAGGTGAAGACTTAATACCGTATTTTATCAATTTTACTTTGGAAACATTATAACAGATTGGCTTGCAGAATTGAAAGCATTATCTCCAATAAACCTATAACTATCAGGAGGTTGCATATATGGCATTTCTGCTATTACTAAAAGAAACCAGCGATACATTGGGGGCTAATTGGCAAATTGGCTATAATTCACCTGAGGCGAGATCAGTGCCCTCAGCCCACTCAACTACCTGTCTAATTATACCTGGACAAGGACTCAGCCACCGGCCCAACTGGTCAGTCAGAACTCAGAGGTCACTGCCACTGGACCTATGTAAGGGAGCAGCGTTTTCCCACCCTCCACACCATGTATGACATAAGAATGTTGTACTTATAGGCTTCTAAACCTCGCTGCATAGACATTAATCTAAAATTCACAAATGTCATCACTGACTTTTATCAACTCATGATTTATATTTTATGTAATGTATGTGTCCTGTCTCGTGTTATTAAATTTTTTATGTGCCAAAGTTTGTCAAGCCTCCTTTGTGAATTATTGCAGTGTAAATTGCAAGGAAATATTCTGTTTTAATAATATTTGCTTCGCCTTTTACCGCCCCATGTAAGTGGTACGTTATTGGTATTAGTTTACCTATACCCGAGTTTACATTATTTGACTATTTGGATTAACTTTGCATTTATTCAAAGACAATACTGTTTTTTTTTCTCTAAAGAATGTCAACTCATAATAATTATTATTTATCATCTATTTGCACTTTTATCTTTATTAGTTTCACGTCTATCTATCTCTACTTCGTAATAAACATTGCTTATCTTAAATACATTTCCACTCTATCTATGGTAGGAGAGAAAAGTTTAATGTGATGGGAATTGAATAGGGAATTAAATAGGAAAACAGTAACGATGAAATATTTTTAATTTGCATTCATCAAGTTTTATTTATAATAATCTATTTATCATACTTCCTTTGAAAAAGTTTTAAACTCTTTCGGTGATATCAAAATATAAATTTACTCAAAAAAGAGTCTACGACCCTTCTATCTAGCAGCACTTTTAATCCTTTGCACCAAATGCTCTTGAAATGTAGAAAAGTTCATTCATCCATTGTACATAGCTGACCACATTTTTCCTGTCTCATTTTGGTTAACTGTTATCAGTGGCAAGCTTCTGGTAGGAGCTGCCATCGGCACTGAGGATTACAAAGCTCGCCTTCAGCACTTGGTGGGAGCCGGAGTCAACTTTGTCATGATTGTGAGTATGGTCACATCATTTTCCAGCCCTTTCCCTTGCCTGGGCTTTTGTCATGTTTTCCATGTTTGTGTGTATCACCATGCAAAACACTTCCATTAGCTTAAGTGTGTTTAAACTTGTTCACATTTGTGAATATTGTCACACGAATTTTAACCTTCCTGTTACACCATCTTACCTTCTGTTGTTCTCACCCCCATAGATTCGATCATACTAGACTTGAAGTCAAAAACTTAAAGAGAGTGGTCCTAATATATGTGAAACATTGCTGAGTGGAAGCTCCAACAATCATCATTACACTTATTCGCATTTTATACATATAATTTTAAAAGATCCCACTTAGTATTTTGCATTTTCATCTGCAGGATACCCGCCATGGTTATTCTGAGGACCAGGTTGACATGATTCGCTTTATTAAGAGTACCTACCCAGATGTGGATGTCATAGGAGGAAGTGGTATGTAAACTTGTCACTTTCCTTATAATTAAGATTTAGTGATAATGTATGCTTAAGGTGTCTAGTAAATACCAGTTCTACACTATAGAGATGTATCCAGCTATAAACAATACAAACATAACTATACATAAATGAGAATGTCTTACTAAAGAGAAAGGAAGGAGGTCTGTAATACTTGCAAAGAATAAATTTGAACACAAAGAATAAAATGTTGACTCCTGTCTTTTTCCAAAGAATAATCACCGATCGTTTATTTGGTAACTAAAATGACAAAATGCATGATCCAGGGATTCATTACTCCCATTACATAAGATCCAAGATTATTGCGACATAAAAGGTTTTCTCATGATATCAGTGGGGAGGGGTTGCTCCTATGGAAGGACAATTATGGTCTGATTGGTGTCTGAAGGGTTAACATGAAGCCTCTCCACACCTTTTCTCTTTCTCTTGAAAGGATTTGTTACAACAAATTGCCTTGCTAATAGAAGCATAGATTTATCATCTGTGTCATCTGTTTATGAAGAGGGTGAAAATTCCCTTTGCATTGAAAAGACCCACTAAGAGTAGTGTGTATTTGATACACCAGGTGGCCCTCCATTGGTGACTATTACAAAGATTTGTCAATATCAATATAACCTACAGTATGGGATGAGTAGTCTCCTCCTTTCACAAGAGAAGAAACCTTCATACAAAACCTTCTTTCAGAAGAAGATAATGTACGTAATAGGTTCCTTTCAGAATCTTTAATTTGCCCCAGTTTTTATTATATGTAATTTGATGTTGTAATTTGGTATTGTAAATTGATGTTGTAATTTGAAGTTGTAATTTAAAGTAATTATTTGATGTTGTTATTTGATGTTGTTTGTTGATGTTGTTATGTGAAGTTGTAATTTAAAGTAATTATTTAATGTCGTAATTTGATGTCGTTATTTTAATGGTGTGATTTGATGTTGTTATTTAATGTCGTAATTTGATGTCGTAATTTGATGTTGTAATTTGATGTTGTCATTTGATGATGATGTCATTTGATATTGTAGTTGTTACGAAAGCTGCAGCTCAAAGGCTGATTACGGCCGGTGTGGATGGACTGTGGGTTGGAGGACGCGATGAAACCGTCTTCACGAACACAGTGTCACTGGGCAGGCAGATGGCGACTGCAGTCTATGAGGTAAGTGCACACTTTTGTCAATGTGTGGAATGTCTGAAACCCCCTGGGGATCCTGGGTGGGGGTTCCTTTGGGAACCTCAGGAAAGAATGTGTCCCCAGCAGCCTTGCTGTTTGTAGAAGGTGACAAATACAGAGACCAGACTTAGTGGCTCAAGTGGTAGAGTGCCTGCTTCGAGTCTGGCAGGTCTTTGGATTTATCCCTGGCCAAGTAACACCAAAGACTTTAACAATGGCAGTGGTCACTGCTTGCCTGGCACTTGGTATATAAAGTAAGAACCATATAACATGACATGACTGGCCTGGTGTCAGTAGAATGTGACTGGGTGGGGTATTGTGTAGGCCTATAACATGATATCTCAGTGTGGCAGCACTATAAAGAGGGCATTGGGTCCCACCGCTACAAATAAGCAACCTCATCTTATAGATTCAGTCACTGCCCACGGGGCGTAAAGCGAGCTGAAAGGCTTTACCTTGTGTAGTCTGGTAAAAGAACCCTGAAGGGTTGGCCGAATGTTAAACTAACCCCAAAAACAAACAAACGATTGAATGTCTGAAATATTTTCCATGACTTTGCTCAAAAGCTAAAGCTTTAAGTATGTCTCTTACTTGACTTTTCACATTGGTTGACTACCACTGTGGTTCCTTGCAGTAGCAGTAGACTCTATGCTTGTGGGGAACGGTCACGTAAATCTACTCAGATTTATAAGTGCTTTTCCCCCTCCCTTTCTCTTGGTGGTGGTTGACATACGAGGCCAAGCTCTTGAAAGGGAGCCAAAAGCAATGATGTGTCAAAATATGACAAAATTTTGCAACTTAGGCTAAAATAACTATGACAATACATTCTAATAGTCACTGGTACCATATAAATCATGATAACTAGCTTTAAGTCCACTTAAATTCCATGATACTTATTCAATGTATGCCTGAAAACAGCAATGTTTGTAAACAAACCAAGTTTGGTGGGTAACCAAAACTGACCTAGAATGAGTTTTCATCTATTTTAACCCTTTAGACCCCACAGATTGCATTAATTAATTGCTGTATTTCCCCATGATTTCCATGGATTTCCCTCCGGAATTCCTTAAATCCTTTATACCTGATGAAGTTCAAAGTTCTACCCATCCATACCAATTGAAGTTATAGCCATCTGTTTTTCAACATTGCTTAGGAAATTAAATCAGCTTTTAAACGATATATTGTTCACTTTTGTGGGTTAAATATTCATTAAGATGCTCTCCTTGGAAAAATTTGGAAAATCTATGGAAAAATTTCCATTTTTCTGGGCGGCTACGGCCGGATTGGGGAGGGTACCCATGGGCGGCTATGGCCGGATTGGGGTCTAAAGGGTTAATGTAGTTAAAGTCTGTATTCACACTCTATAAATTACCACAGGCCTAGGCTATGGCCATATAGTATATTTCAATAGTTTACAGAATTTGTAAAATTTTGACCCCACATTGCTTTTGGCTCCCTTGAAGGAGTCTGCATAATCAGAGATTACTTGCTTTCAGGTGGCAGAGGCTGCTCATGACGCCAACGTGCCTGTGGTGGCTGAGAGCTGCTCCGAGCACCTCTTCAAGGTCTTTGCCTTGGGGGCCAACACCGTCATGATGGGGTCCTTCCTGGCTGGAGTCTCTGAGGCCCCTGGAGAACATTACTACCAGCAGGGGCAGAAGATGAAGATGATGGCGGCTGCGCCGACCAGGTGAGAGTGAGTCGCTCCATACCCACTATAGGTCTGCTGACCAAGAAAGGACCAAAAAACATAAAACTTAAAATGTGTTATGCCTTATAATAAGAGTTCATTGCAATGGCATAATAATTCAATATGTTTCTGTGAATTTCGGATCTATATCGGAGAATATAAATATACTTTCCGTATGACATTTTGTCCTCATGGTATATCTAAACACTCAATGTGTTATAATCAGATCCTTTTGATACTTTATAAGATAAAGTCACATGAGAGAAATTGGTCCTTTCTTAACCAGCAGACCTATCGTGATTTTGAACCAGTTGGGTGACCGATAAGCTCAAAAGTCGGCTGATAATATATACCCCAATAATCGGCCAACGTTTGGGCTTTTCAATATCATGTACTAACACTTACAGACAATCACCCAAAAACACAATCGGCGATCATCAGATCGCCGGTACGGGACTTTATCCTATTAGAACCCCCAGCCCAAAACATCAATGTAAATGTACTGTTGGAATGGTTGAAATTATAGTTATAGAATTACAAAACTGTTGTATAAGTTGGGACAAAAGTAAGCCCATAGATCAATTGTGTAACTGTTTTGGGCAGCTGTATGGGGCTGGTCACTACTACTCCACACATTAAATGAGGGTCACATGTGTCATGTATTGTACATTCCCTTTCCAGGGTGTAGAGGCCCCACCCCCAACTCGAAATGTTCAAAATGCTTACATCTGTTGGCCCTGTGTTTATAGGTTCAGTATAAGACTGAGGCCTGTCCCCCCCAACTCTTCAGTCTGTTCCCGGAGCTTGATGTGTCTTGTTCTTTGTTCACGCAAGGCCATGATCCACGTTGCGATTTTGGGACGATTTTGGGACGATTTTGAAAATCGGTTTGTTAAGTAATCATTTTTCTTATACAACATAAATTTCTTCAAAGCGTTTAGAATAATACATATCAGAAAAATTGTATTTTCATTAGGAAAATTGATTCAAAATATGTGAAAAATGCACGAGAAGAAAATCGGTCGGCCCAAAATCGCAACGTGGATCGTGGCCTTGACTCACCTACACCATACTGCTGCTGCTGCACCAGCCATTTCCAGCATGCTCTGGATTTGACTGACAGCATTCTCTGCCTTCAACTTTATTGGGACCTTGTCATTTTGGCAAGGTCCTGCTTAAAATTTAGGCCCTGAAATAGTCTATGTTTTATAAGATGAAGGATACGTGACAAGAAAATCTATATAATTTGTTTCGCGTCGATATAGTTTCCTATGATAATTGAATGATTTCCAAGAAATATTTCGAATTACGTAATTGCGTTTGCAATTTCGATCAAACAATTCAATATCGATTTAGACCTCGGAACCTCACCTCACTTATAATGTGCCTTTTATTCCGCCTGGAAAACAGTTGGTTCCATCAGTGTATTCCAAAAAGCAGTAACAATGTGGACAAAAAGCCGTAAAAAGAACTATGACAAATATGTATTTTCCGATGAATCAACATGCATATACATTCTATACATGTAATTATGAAATGAAACCTAATTTGATTATCTATAGCCACAATAATCCCGGATACTTTTACCATAAACTTTAGAAATGTAATATCCGCAGTTTACTACAGATTAATTTTCTTCACTAAAATAGACCGGCGGGTGGGTCGGTGCCCCACGGAGGACCCCTTCATGACCTCCTAGAACATATCATCGCTGGGATCCAGCAGAATACGGTCAATGCTGGGGCCATGGCGCTGGAGGAACTGAGGTAACATTATCAAAGACCAAAATAATATATAGCCATCCTTCTTGACGTGATGTTTCGATCATGCCATAGCATTCTTAGTAATTTGTCTATCTGAACAATTAGTTTAACGCATCACGTTACAAAAACATGAAGTGGTTTTTATTTGATCTAAAATGTCAAATGTAAAGGAGAAACTTTGACCATTATGTTTTGTATGGAATTTATGGAATTAATCTACGCATTTATCAAGTAACAATTAGCCCCAATAACAACAAATTGGCATAACCGTGGTAACAGAACAGTAAGGGGCCTTCCATTTAGTAGGTACGCAAAATTTCAAAAAATTCAGACCCCCTCATCCCCTCAGGCTAAAATACGCATTATTAATTCGATTTGTACATTAACGTACCTGGCAAGCAAATATTAAAAGATGTCATACCCCCCACCCCCAACCCCTTTGGTGTGTACACGTGTACTTAATGGAAGGCCCCTAACGTCACTTGCGCACCAGATATAATAATTTTGGTTCAGGATTTGCTGCACAAAATGAAACATATATATTGCTGATTTATGCATTTCATGTCTTTGTTAAATCCCTTCCAGGCGTATGCTGTACTCCGGCGACCTGAGGTTTGAGCAGCACATGCACACGGACCTGTTCTAGATCAGGAGCAGCTCACTCCACAGATGAGTAAGTCAAATTCAAAATGAAAGATGAGATAATATGTAATAGAAATACCCGGTACCTGTGATATCTAAAATAAGAATTTTAAAAATAATGATGTGTGCTCAGTTTCTGAGAACTGTAAAGAAATGGAGAGAAGCAGGGAAAATTGCAATTGACATATATCATGGCCATGCATATTACTCAGTAATGCTTCATTGCTTTATGATTAATTGTGAATGTTTTGATTTTGATCTTTAACTATAATACAGATAACGTTGTTAATTAGCACGGGTCTTGTTTTACCATTATATCTTATGTAAAATGAAAAATTGCTTAACATAAATAAACTGTCAAATATTTAATATAGTTTCCAAATCCTGAAAGTTAAGTTTCTGTATATTTGTTACAATACTTCAATACATCTATCAGCCATGCTTAATCTGATAATCTTTCTTTCCTCTAGGGTGACTGACGAACATCCTGCCCAGATGGAAATCCTGCAGATGGAAATCCTTCACATGGAAACCTTGCAGATGGAAAGGACACAATCAAAGGAAATGAAGCTTAGCTTAAAAGAATTAACATTATTAACATAACAATTATATTGAAGCAATAATTGCAAATTTCATACCAGTTTTGTAGTAAGTTTTGCTTTCCAAAGCAGACATGCAGATTGAGAAACAGGAAATCATAACAATGAATGTAAAGCTCGGGTGTAAAGCACACAAGAATATTTTATTAGTGATAATGAGATAAACCTGACATTTTTTTTAAAGTTCTTTATTAGGATTTCACATGTTTACGTGATCAGCCAACCATTACGAGTGATTTAGATGTATAAATGTACTTGATATTGAGTAATATAGAAAGAAATGATAATGAAAACATTATTGAAGAACAGAAGTGTGTAATCATGCATAGAATATTCAAGATTTTACAGAATTGGTAAGGTTGAACACCTTATGTACCATCAGTACTGGTTTTATACTAATCACAATTGAGATTAGAATAATTATCATATCCCAGAATCGTAACGATATCCAAGAAATCTAACCCAAAATGCCTACATGAGCATAGGTCACATAAAATCTTCTGATGTCTGTGTATAACTCAGTGTGAATTTTTGTGCTGTTCCTTTCATCTTTTTGCAATTCTTTTTTACACCTACTGACAAAAGAAGCTGGTCTGTAACTTGTCTATTGAGTAGGTGGAACCCCTACCTGTCATTAAAGCTTATTATATTCACTCGCTGTAGCCTATACACATGCAATGCTGTAGGCCTATCTACAGAAAAAAGATTTTAGGCAGATGAATAGGTTTTATAGTTCTGCATGTCCATGTCACTTTAGTTGTACATGTCCCAGTAGGGCAGTATAGTCTAAGAATCTATAATGTCCATGTATAATCTTTGGTTTTGGGTAGTGTATCACAGAAATTACCTTTCTTTTGCCTTTTGAGTTTCATTTATCATACAAGATATTGGTGTCAAATTGACAGCTCATTGATAATGTTGTAATCTATTTTTCTATGCTTAAACTGACAGATAAGGTTTTAAAATATCTATTCAGAACATGTTTGTACAAGTAACAGATAGCCTCTGAATTAGTTTTAAAAACATTAGATAACAACCTTAATTCAAAGGGTACCTCGGAATTGTTTGATCCATAGCTGAAGGCAGGAGTATTTAGATGACTTTTGTTCGTATATCAGAAACTTTTACCAATGATCAACGCTTCAAATTTACAAACAAAAAATTCTGTCACCATTTTCGTTTTGAGAGATTGAAGATGGAATACTGCGTAACCAAGTGTGCTTCCAAATAAACATAATGCTTATATGGTAACAATGATTTACTGTTTGAGTCTTTTTTCCTAAATAAATTTATTGACCACATGTCGAAATACCTGAAGAAGAAAATGTATTAAAATCATAATGCTGATCACCGCGTGGATGGTGTGATGAATTATATTAATCAGTTCAATGTCATGACATGAGTTTGTGCCAATATTTATAGAGGTAACAAGACAAGTAATTGTTCTCTGGTAAAAGTTACGGTTAAAGTTATGTTTTGATGCAATCACAAAGTACAAGAGATCATGGGGTACAAGCTCATATGGTACGAGCTGCACGAAAATGTATGCATGAGTTATGAAACACGAAGTCATAAAACACGATATATCAGTGACCGGAAGTGACCCCAGCAAAAAGGTCAAAGTGACCACGTGATGTTATGCAACCAATCAGGAGCCAGGTTATGGCTATACAAGAGAGTGATTACACGAAAATAAACAGTCCCGTCTTGGTCCAAGGGATAGAATTAGACCAAAGTTTAGCCAAAAAGGGGAAGTAGGACTTAGAAGAGATAAGGGACAAACTTGGCTGCTCGAGAATGGGAACAACCGACCAGAAGCACGAGCTCGGGTTGTCAACGGTTTTATGGGTGACGACATGGGACGTCGGCCTACACGCTACCACCTTTTTAATTTTTTGGGCATGGTCCCCGTTTCGAGCCTAAGTTTGTCGGTTCGAGGCAGCCGTTAGACACTCCGTAAGAGACTTTGACCCCGGGCCCGGTCTAACCCCTGACATCTGCCCAGTGTTGACCCCTTCCTAATCAAAAGCCCTGATGCCCTACCCGTGAGCATCATGAACTGAATCCCACCAAACGTAGACCCCCAGGTGCAGGGTACGTTTCTGAGAAGTACACAACCAGTTGTCTGCCGATAGCTTCACAGCAGGCCTGGACAAGTGCTCGCGTGATTTAGTCCCGCTTGTGCTTTCGAGAGATTGAGCATGACTTGGACAAGAACCATCAAGAGTACAAATATCTAGGCAGGGAAACCGTGGAAGAACTACTTGCTCATCCTGGCTCCTAATTTTCCCTGAGAACATCATAATATCTACAAAGTTCAATGCTATTATATTGGTTGAAACAGTGCCTAATTCCTACATTGAGGTCTAAAAATTAAAGTAAGGGTCATTATTTTTCAATTTGGTTATTATCATACCTAAGTGTTTAATGGCAAATGATCAGATTAGGTCGCCCATTTAGGGTAGGATTATATCTGAATAGATATAACACCCTATAACAAATTTTCAAAGAATGCTAAGGGATATAAACTATGGAACATCTGTTAGTTCCAGTGCACTGCTGCCTGTAACCTTAATACAAATTAATAATTATTCTATAAATGTTGTAGAAGAATTCCTTTATACGTAATTATATTCATCCAGAAAACATCTGGTTTACAATGCTCCCACCAGAGTCCCTGTTAACTTCTCGGTCCCCCGGTTCCTGATTTAGATATGTCCCTCCTATGGGGAAGTTTCACGCTTGATGTTTGTTCCAAAAACGATCTATTTATAGGTGCCTGCCGATTCACATACTACTACTTTCACTACTTACCACGTGGAAGTGCCATTCTCTATAGAGTTGGCTCGACAAAGTGTCGTCTGGTTATAAAAAGAAATATGTTCTAAATGGGATGTTCATTTCTAAAATAAAGATTTTAGGCTGATATTTTTTTATTAATTGTAGATCACGTGTGACGTTTTGAAATTATCTTTTTCGGTATGTTTGACATATTTTTAATGTTCATTCTCAAAAAAAAATAATTTTGTACTGAACACTTGTTATCAAATTAAATGACAGGCAACCACATACATGTTTTATTATCTGTTTTATTTTCTAATTCTGTTAAGATGCATCAACAATTGCTTTTGATAGATATCTAACACAAATCATGATGTTAGTTAGAATAATGTTGATGATAATAGTTTGCGCATATTGAAGCAATATACACATAATGATAAGTTACAATAGCAATATAGAATATGGTAAGGAAAATGTTATAGAAATTCCTAGGACCGTTCTTTGATCATAATTAGAATTTCAATATGTGAACATATGATATGATATACTAATAATTTTAAAGTTTTTATTTATGAAGAGACAAGCGCCTTTCTAGACCACTGAGTTGATAATAGTTCCACGCCTGGAACCAATGGCGGAGAAAGTTTCTGTTGTGTTACACTATTAACCTATGGCTGGTACCAAGGAGTCAAGAATTGCGGGTCTACTGATATCCATTTTGAAATAGCTATACACAATGAAAATATATACAAGGATAGTATACTTGTAGTTGGAGAGGAGGGATGATAGTCTGCCAAGGAACAGGTACCATTATACTCCCTGAGAAGTCTAGAAATCTCTTCCCCAGGAAAATATAACGGTATGTGCACCCGGCTCCTACTTCTTCACGTCCGTCCTTTTCATCAATCGTGTTTTTCTTCGAGTCCAATGATGCACTCCCACGAGGAATATATTTATGCTGCCTCAAGACACTCAATTGTCGCAGTGTGGGGGATACACAATGAAAATATATACAATGATAGTGTACTTGTAGAGGAAGGATGATAGTCTGCCAAGGATCACGCAGTATAATATTAAAGGATAGGATGCAATATAATACAATATCAGTTCTCGTCTCATATCATAATCATGAGCATAGATCCATCCCATGTTGTTTTATACAACTTGAAGAACATGAACTGATAAGCACATGTATATGCAGTTGAGAAAGAAATTAAAAGAAGAAAATTAACTATCAATGAATTTAATTCACAAAGGACCCTTCGATTTCACGGTTTTCCTACCTCCTGACCCACCAATTCCATGATTCCGTAACCCCGCTAACCTCCTAACCATCACAACCTGAGCTGCGTTATTGGTGCGATAATATTAGGATATTACAGACAATTAATATAGAGGAGTGATATAATTGTTTAAAATTGACAATTTGGAGTATCAAATACATGTACAACAAAATTAATAATGTTATTTTTAATATGTTTGACTTCTCTGCAACATTATCATATGGCAGCTCCAGTTATGGACTGTAATACCATCTTAACCCATATTGCACCCATATTTCTCCAGTGGGAGTGGAGGAGTGTTAATGGAGTGCGTGGGCTCATTTGATAGTCATTATCCTTTAGAGAGTAAACCACAAGACCCATGAAGAAATTCTAGAAATTCTGAAGAAAACATGTGATACAATTTCATATGGCAGAACAATAAAATTAATCTTGATAACCAAAATAGATAAACAGTAATCCAAATCAATCAAGTTAATGCTGGAATAACAATTTGTCTCCCTGCCCTATGTTTCAGATGTACATTAGGAACTGTAGTGTTGGGGGATGTATATGACTTTGGGTGTGTTTCAGATGTAGGTGAGGTCCTGTAGTACTGGGTGCTGACTGTGACCTAGGGGATGTACAGTTGTCTCCCTGCCCTGTGTTTCAGATGTAAGTTAGGTCCTGTAGTGCTGGATGCTGACAGTGACCTAGGGGGTGTACAGTTGTCTCCCTGCCCTGTGTTTCAGATGTAAGTTAGGTCCTGTAGTGCTGGATGCTGACAGTGACCTAGGGGGTGTACAGTTGTCTCCCTGCCCTGTGTTTCAGATGTAAGTTAGGTCCTGTAGTGCTGGGTGCTGACCGTGACCCAGGGGATGCACAGTTGTCTCCCTGCCCTGTGTTTCAGATGTAAGTTAGGTCCTGTAGTGCTGGGTGCTGACTGTGACCTAGGGGGTGTACAGTTGTCTCCCTGCCCTGTGTTTCAGATGTAAGTTAGGTCCTGTAGTGCTGGGTGCTGACTGTGACCTAGGGGGTGTACAGTTGTCTCCCTGCCCTGTGTTTCAGATATAAGTTAGGTCAGGATGACAACGGTTCCTCCCCTGAAGTCTGATGGTTTCTTTGCTACATGTCTCAGGATGCTGATGGGAAATTTTAGTCCCCTTAGTCATAAGGTTTGCAGAGTAACAATACAGATTTGCTAGGACCTTTGTACAGTAACAGTAGCGATTAGCTAAGACCTGGCCTCTAATATATACAGTACGTTTTACATATTATAATAATGAAAATATTATTATTTTAGAATTAGTGGTATTTCAAGACGGGACTTTGAAGTTGTAAAACTAACACACTTTGTATCGACTTAAAAACTGTATGATACCAGTTACATTCATCACTATCAATAGTCCTTCCAGAAATGTTATATCCTCAACGTATTAGACATGTGCTTTCATTAGTACCATCAATAGTGTCATCATACTCAATGAAGCTGCAATGTTTTGTATAAACATTCTCATACCTTTTGATCACATATTTGTAATAGAAAAATGTACAAAGATTCAAGAATCATATCTGTAAATTGTATTATAAAAACACCAATCCTGCAGAGTAAAGAAGTCTCGGCGGTTACCGTGCAAAAGCTGCCTCCTGTTAGTTACTACGGCTGCAGGTTAAGTACGGTAAAGACCAGGACCCCTCGTTGTGGAAGACGTGCTTGAATGATATTTAGTTTGAACTTTTTTTATTCTACAAGTGGCTTTGCCAGGATTCGAATCCACAAACTTTGGATTTGGAGGTGAGGGTTTTAACCATTACACCATGGAGGATGAGGCTGGAACTTAGAAATGGGGTCATGACCCAATTTGCTGGTTCCCACAGGTCCTTTTGAAAGCAGTTTAATAAAACAGCAGCCAGATGGACAGGTTGGTTATGGCCCACTTTGCTGGTTCTTGGTAAGACTTGAAGAAAGTTCAGTATGTAGGCAGCAACATGTGAAAGGACATCATTTTAGAAGAAGTAGGGTAAAAACGTTTCCTTTACATGGATCATAGATAGCACGAAATAGATTTACTGAACACTATGGGACCTCCTTTAGGGGGAGCTGTTTGAAAAAGCAAAGTTTTATGTGCTATTCTAACAGACCAATGTACACCATAAAAAGTAAATGATTATTATGATTATTCTTATAAAGAGTTGTCACATAAAGATAAAGCAATGAGATATGATGCTCTTGTCATCAACATAACAATAGATACATTTAAACTTATTGTTCAATCTGATAAAGACCTACTAAACAACGACATAAATAAATATGGAAATGAGAGAGATGATACAAATTGTTTATATCATAATGGAATAATGTTACCCCTCATTTCCAGGAGTCTTTTGGCTTGTACACTAGTGGAAGTGAGGATCACTAGCCATCACTTCTCCAGGACATAGAAACGGGACCTGGAAATAAATACTTTCGCACTTTCACATAATACCAGAGACATAGTACACCTAACCTTTTCCATTTCTGAAAAGGAATAACATGGCAAATTCCTGGTTTAGGCTTGTTTCTAGGTATTCTGAAATGGTTATTGGTGCGTAACCACCGCCTATTCGCGTTTATTAAGCCTACCTCATTAATGAGAATGGGTGGCCCTTTTTGTGAAATAGTTATTTTAGAACACGAGTGAGAATGCTGCGTTTTTCTCCATCATTTCTAAAAGCATATCAACATACCAATTGTAAACTATCTAAATGGATTAATAAAGTATTATTTTGAATAATTTTGAGAAAAGAGAAAACAGCATGAAAAATGGTAGTGTGATTAACATAGATTACATACTCGCAATGGTTGTGTTCAATATTAATGAAAAAGTTAGTTATTGATTTATCAATTAACATTCTCTATTTTCTAACACTTTTAAGTTTACTACATGAAAATGTATTTAGATATACATCTGGAAGAACATATATATCTTATGTGAAATTGTTTATAAAATGTAAATATTGGAATTGATGGAAATGAACAGAGGATAGAAATTAATTATATAGCACAATACAATAATGATATTACCTCATATTTCATCTCTATGAACTTTTTTGAACTCACCCCATGCGAGGCTAACAACCAGTTTTTCTTCAGGGCATAGATATGTTTAAAACGCAATGGATCCCTGGAAATAAACATACTATCAGTTTCACATAGTAACACAATCCTTACCTTGGCTCACAAACCATATTCATTTCTGAAAAGGACTACCAGGGCCGCTTCCCGGTTTAGGCTGACTTCTACTGTTCTAGGCGTTCTGAAATTAGTCATGGTTATTGGTGCATAACCTCTACTCCCTCCCCCTGGCCCATCCTCTAGGGAACCTCATGGCGAGGAGAAGGATATGAGAGAGTATAGGACTGACTGATATTTTATAAATGTGTCACGACTATGTTGGGTTCACTTTAAGGTTTGAAACACCTTTTTTTTATATCATTTCACTTCCCTTTCCTCTGTAGAGTCAGGTTGAGGTTAGGTTGGAATTTCAAAGTGGTTAACTTTGGATTCTTCATATAATACAGCAGAGCAAATAGGCTAATTGTATTGCACTGAAAATTCTTCATTAAAAGAAAAACATGTATTTATGTTGTTCAAGAAGAAACAACAATATAGGAAGTGCAAGAGATCTAGGTAACAAACAGGTTTGTATGGACGTATACATGTATGTATGTATGTATGTATGTATGTATGTATGTATGAATGTATGTATGTATGTATGTATGTATGTATGTATGTATATGTACGGTATGTGAGTATGTATTTGTATAATTATGTATGTGTATTTATACATACATACATACATACATACATACATACATACATACATCAGACAACCATACATATGATGCATGTATGCATATACATAGTGAGCTATACATATATTCTTAGTGCATTTTGGTTGTGGATTAACACCATATAACCCATGCAGCTTACTCATGTAGTATGTACAACACACAAACACTGATCCTAGGTGATAAGAGAAGGGATCAACTTACCTTTTGTCCTTATTAGATAAAAGTAACATCTCCCAAGACAATATGAAAGACAAGGTAATTGAGCTGAACATTGAGCGTCTGGTATGCCGTCATGGAAAAGTCTTAAAACCTCGTTCCATGCACGCGGAGCTTTAACCCACCCCACTTCCAATAGGAACACTTATTTCTTAGTATCATAATACCATATGGAGTATGGCTATGGAATTCACAGTTTCTCGGTTCGACCTCAGGCCTATAGCTGGTGCCTGGTTCACACATTATGATAATCATTTTAGGACAGAATTGTTGACAAATTTTTAGATTTTAACAGGAATTTGCTTACCATTCTCCTAAAAATGTCAATATTCTATAATAGTTTCCACCCTATTTTCTTGGAAGGTATCCCGTTTCTGTGCTAACATTATATTGCGTGTCATTGTGAAATGAATAATCGTGACATGTAAATCGAGCTTAATAAGATAAGGATCCTCCCACGTGATCTCTAATATATTAACTACCGTCTGATTAAATTTTGATAGGATTGATTTACAAAAGGGGGGACGGTTCTATGGCGTTCTTGTTCTTTCTTATCAGACGTATTGACCAGCTCACAGGCCTGAGAAGGGCCCAGACTGACAGGACGACGTCAGCTATAATAGTAGTGTCAATGTGGTCTTTATCTGACTATTGCACATGACACTGTGCGGTTAGCTATAGATCCAAGTGTCGATGTATAGATCTAGACTAAACTTGTGTGTCAAAATGCTAAATCAAATATTGAATACTATAATAAACTTTTCTCATAATACACCCATCTTAGTCAAAAATTATTTTAATCTAAAATATCATATTTTTTAATCACCAGATTTAGTCCCATGATACAATTAACATTATAAGAATGTAAGGTAATTTTGTTTTGAAAACCAAAAGTCTGTGACTTTGACCAATAGTGATATGATTGCTCTAAATCAGATTTCTCTCTGAAATCGAAGACAAATTAGAAACATAAAATATTCCTCAAAATGTCTATTCACTAAGAGGTAAATAGATTATATTTCTATACTACAGTCTTGTTGTAGACCTATATTCCTTTACTGTTGTGGTGCAAGCCTGAAATACTGAAATCAGGACATGTTGTCTTCTTTCAACCTATATACTGACCCCTTAGGAATATGACATGGGAGTGGTCGAATCCTACTTAAAAATAATCGACAGATTGTTACAAAGACTTACACTGATCACGAAGTGACAGAAAATCAAACTCACCATGTCCTTATTTCAATGGAAAGTTCATGCCTTGTGTTTCGGATTTCAAATTCAAGTGCAATCCAAAGAGGCTATAACAGATCCCTGATTTGGGAGGATAGTATTTCATATTTGGAATGGAATTTGGGATTTGGGATGGAATTCTGTGTCGTGGGGGCCCTTTATACAGTCCCTATACGTATCAAGGAGATGTTAGGGGTTTCAAATGTTTGAAAATATGTACGTTCCTCTTCAAATCCAACGAGTAATTGAAGGCTTGTTTTTCTTCATTGGTACAAAACTAGGGCCAGGGCTTGAACAGGAATCAAGGTTCGACCGCTCTCATCCTCCTTATGTACCCCCTACCCCCCCCCCCTTTCTTTCTTTTCTTAAACTTCTTTTCTTCTTCCCTTATTCAATTATCTGTTATGTACTTACTCTTTGTTGATGATATTATGTGAATTATAGCCAAGGTTCTATAATGTAAGAGTAGACAAGGTCAAACCCGTCATAACCTGAAGTTGCCACTCCAACTGTGACTGATTGTAACAAGATAGAAACAGTGTACACCCGGAAAAGCAGCGCTTAGCGTTGAGGCGTGTCAACTGTATAAATTGTGGAAATAAAAAAAAACAACAAAAAAAACACCTCAATGATTAAATCATCCTGCTGTCATTGGCCTGCCGAGTAATCTTTAGTTACTGATAATTAGTCATTGTCTCATAGATAACACAGATCATTACAGCCCCATTTTTTATTGGTAGAATTTTAACATCCTGATTGCGGCATTGTACAGATCTATGCGTAGGCTGATTGATTTGAGGAGTGGTCTGTAAATTGGATGATAAAGGTACATTGAGGGATAAATCACTCTAATCACGAGTGGTTCGAGTAATTATATGATTTGCACGACTGCATTTTAATGTTGTTTTTTTTAGTGGATCTCATGTTCAAAGAGTAGGCCTACTTCAAAGCGACTGGGGCTATCGTAAAAATTCAAAAATAATAAAAAGAGAATAGCACCGGGCTTATTTTGGTATAGGTATGCGTACCTATGGTTGGCGTAAGCCTATGTACTAATCTTTTAAATCTTAAACTGTGAACTCATTAATCACTTAATTCAATCTGTCTTGGTGTGTAGGCCTCGAATAAAGGGAATCGATACCAAGGATTGGTGTACCTAAACTATCTTTGTAAATTGAAAGTAGGGTCTCAACCTTCATAAAAAGAGGAGCAACACTGAAATACTTTTAAATGAGACCAAAAATCCTTCCTTTTTTTAAAGAATAGAAAGTGGGAGAAATATTCCAAGCTCTAGTCTGGTGGGGAGTGGGGAATAGGAGGGTCTCATGTAATCTAACTTTGGTTAGCGTTCCCGACAATCCTGTTAATTTTGTCCCAATTGCCTCCTGGTTTCCTATACAAAAGAGATTGACCAACCATTTAAAGTGTAATATAACAATGCCATTGTCTGAACAAGGTGAGTTGTTATTGATAAACAAAACAAACGTGTTTCCTTTCATAGAGAAGCCAAACAATATAATTGATATTATTAAGTTTCTTTATAGTCCTCTACCCATCCCTATCAGTAAAACATACATGAAAGGTACTCGCCTGCTTACAATCCTTTTGCGTGGTACAAAAAGGTGATATTGAAACTAGGGTCTGTGGTTTGAATTCCAATCTACATTCTGACCATGAGTGTCTGTGACGTCAGAAAATATCA
Organism: Lepidonotus clava; assembly: GCA_936440205.1. NCBI lineage: Eukaryota > Metazoa > Annelida > Polychaeta > Phyllodocida > Polynoidae > Lepidonotus > Lepidonotus clava. The sequence goes on from OW387138.1 coordinate 18,908,691, forward strand.
ATACATGAATGCTGAGGTCAACGTTCATTCATTATGTTCACTGACTACGAAAAGCTAAATAGATTTAACCTAATGCATAATTTATGTTTAATGGAAATGTATATATATATATATAGTATTTTCATTCAAGCCTTCCCAAAATAATGGTTCAGCGCTCTACACAGAAGCTGTCTAGTTATTGGTAGGTTATTCACCATGTAACATATATTATGCTTACATATAGCATGACATTGTATTATGCTTACATAGAAATAATCTTAGCTAATTGATCTATTTTATTTTGGCCTGTCATAAAACTGATTAAGAAATCTAGTATGATCACTCCCTAAATGATATAGGGACCATTGCGTGTCCTATACAATGAGAGGAATTAGGAGCTTATCCTACAGAATAAGTAATAATCATTAAATTCCAATTTCTCCAATATACTCGGGAACAGTTTTTGTAAAACGAAAGAGGAATATAATTATGTAATATTATGTGACTACAGGGTTATTGAAACCCTAGCCTTTCTCTGTAGCTAAACCATATGCTACAAAACCACCTCATGTGCAACTCTATTAATCTATTATTCATGCTCATCTTCATAAAACTGCATGCATAAACATCAAGCTTAGCTTCCTGGTATATTGAACTATATCTGCGAAAATGCACGATTTATGTGTCTAGACATGTTGCACAGTTCATGGGTATGTACTTGTATTGATCAAAGTTCAAGATTCAATGACATGGTCCTGCATGTTCGAGGCGGTCTACCTAAACTCAGCTTAATTTATTTAGCCTATTTTATCATTTAAAAGAATGCTGATGGGCATTTTACAGGGTTTGCTTTACTATATGTATAATCATAATTTCTTCATGTATCGTTTATCATTCTGTTGTCCTTTTTATATTGTTCTAATCAGCATATAGTGTGAAGATATTCGCACATCTAAAATTCCCAACAGGTTGTGATTGACTTGGGATCTAAGGACATGGGGAGGGGGTGTTGGTTGTGAACTTAAACAATCCCACACACACCTGTTCAACAATTGATTATTCCAAAATGCCCACTCACCTTTATCGTTCATGTTTTGTCTTGTCATCATTCTTAGGTTGCAGATTATAATTATGAACCTCTTAATGACGCATAGTCTATTAATTTTTCCACTTGTCTGAATAGGCAGAGTTTCAGTTTATAGACAGAACTATTTACATATACGTATGCTAATTAGGCATGTGCCTCTGTGTGTCTATAAAATGATGGAAGTTATGTCTGTAGATAACAACCAACATGTTTCTGTACCTTTGGCGGTGCGTTGAGCTCCGCTATTTGAATTTTACGCGCTGATAACCTTATATTATACGTATGGCTGTAAGGGTCTTCTCTTGACCTCTCCCCGCTTGTAGTGCCTGGATCTTTTTACATTCAAAGGTGCTAGGTCTAGCGCACTGCTAAAATACACACGTACTTTTTAACACGTAGCAATGCTTCAGGTGATAACTATCTCGATAAGGTCAAATATAGAAATATATACAGATTGGTAAAGCCTACTCAGCAGTAACATCATTGTGTGACTGCTGTGACAAAAAAAAAGTATATTTTAGAGAAAAAAGTCACAAAAAACTGTATCTTATGGTCGCACGTCCCTGTAATTCATACCATATATCGACCCCATGTTCTTATGACATTACCTAAAACAACCATGCAAAAGGTATATAGGTGTGGTGATGTATGCTTATAGACAATTGCCCCTACAATCTTACCTTATATTGCATACTCACTTAGAATTACAACCTTACCTTATCTCTCAGACTAAACCTTTCAAATACCCGCACACTAGAGACCCAACACTTACCTATATAAAACAGGTGACACGCATATATATAGGCCTTCCACTTTCACTTGTATCACATATAAAGCAGTATGTCACTTACCCCCTGGAGGCATACACCTCGGCGGTAGATCCTTGGCTGTCCTCCCGTGGGTCCTCCAGGTGAAAAGCCCTCCTCCAGGGTTGTGTGGTGTCTAGCCTCTCCAGGTTGTATCTGGACATGGTACAACAACGATTACACCACCAAAGGCCGGTCTTACAGTAGAATGAACATATCCCTCAAACATCGGCGGCTTTTTCCTTATAAACTTCAAAATATCCAACAATTTTCAAAATGTTATCAAAATGTCTGAAATATTCCAAGAATGATATTTTAAAGGGATCCCTCTATGTAATTTTGATAACTTGGCAATTTAAAAAATCGAAAAAAACTGAGAAGGCGTCTTTACTGGATAGCGCGACCTAAGATATGGTTGATCCAGCGTAGGCGTGTTTTATACGAGGTACTACGTACCGAAACAGAGGGGGATCCCCGTTCTCAACGTATATAGGCCTACACTAAAGGATTCCAGATAGGTTCTTCCTATTATGACTCCACAATCCTGAATGTGAGAATTCACCATTCGATCCCATATATATTGAGTGGCAGAATGGCAAATTATTCTCTTTTTTTTCTTCCCATGCTGACGATATGGATTGATTACCTATGACATGTGTGCATGTCATATCTCAAGAACGTCGATGTTAACAGGTACATATATATGGCCTGTCAAAAGATATTAGCTTAAATCAGCAAAGATTTTACATGGCCAAGAATTTGATTGTTTGTGGTCAATGAAATCATCAAAAGGTGGTAAATTTGCCAAGTACTATATCAAGTATGATATACTCACAATTTTCGGAAATCCTTTAATTTAGGCTGCATTTTCTTACGTAGACCTGAGTTGTTAACGGTAGTATGATCCTGAGAGATTTGCTCCGTGCAGTCCATATCAAAAGGTCTAACGATTAGAGAAAAGACTTTGTGTGCTGACTTCAGTTGATCGATAATCCTTATCAGTCACATATATCCGACGGTAAGACGTCCATGTAGCTACCTATAACATGAGATAAGCTTTGACAGTGAAATACGCAGTGCCAATATGTAAAATACAGAGGATTATTTTTCAAGGGGTTAATGAGTGCTTCAACCCCCCCGCTCCCCCCAACCCCGATTCTATACATTGACACATACATGTACATACATACGTACATACATACATACATACATACATACATACATACATACATACATACACACACACACACATACATACACATGCACACATTCAGACACGTATATAAACATATATACATACACACGTACACACATATTCACACACGTACATACACACATGTACACACATACACACAATCTAGCATGTTTACACACACACACACACACACACTACAACCTTAACGACGTTCAATTCCAACACCTCTATTTTTATTTGCTATAATTGAAGCTTACCCTGGCCCGTTCCTTGAAAAAATGTAATCTTCATACTGACGATATAATCTTGGTCACAGGTGTTGTAGATAATCAGAGTTTAGATAATGACTACATAAAATGTCTGAGCTAAATATTAAATATTGATGATAGTGTCAATGAGTGTGTAGTTGTTTCCCTTGAAGATGTTAAAAAGGTTTAGGGCACTTGAAAGGAACAATAGGTAGAAATTACCATAGAAGGGACAAGGACTATTCTTTTACTTTCAACATGGGTAGAATATTTCTTTTATTGTTGTTTTTAGGACGGTGCTTTATTCCAAAAAGTTTGTTTGGTATTCCTTTTATCAATGTCCAGAATCAGTTCCAGGCTAAACATTATTTTATTCGAGTGTCTCTTAGACTTTATCGTTTTATCTATGTTCTTTCACGATTCCTCTCTGTCTCTGTAACATTTTTACCCGCTTTTCATGTATATACATGTGTGTATGCCCTAGTGACCCACAACCATTGCTATATCACTATCAGTTATATTCTTTTACTTTCTGTGTCTTTAACTTGTGCGGTAAAATTCAACTAAAAAGGGTTAAACCTAAAGAAATATATTTCCACATTTATTTCAGACTACGCAAAATGTTGATCTGGAACCGGTGGTCGCCAGTGCATGGTGGAATCTAAACCAAGGTGAAACAATTAAGTAAGCAGTTTTTGAAAATCATTACAGGATCGATCGTCGGTCTGATGTCATTGGCAGTTAGTCAAAGTCCAGGACTATCTATTTCACATGCCAGAATTGTCTCTCTGTGTGATCCCGGACCAGATTTAAGTAATGCAACTTTTTTTGTTCTCGGTGATTTGAATATCTGATTTCTTATAATTCTAGGTTCATATAATTTGAGCCCTAAAGAAAAGGTGGACTGAATCTGGGTAAAATCAAATCTCAATGCAGGCTAGATACATTGTTATACATTAATATTTTTTTATTTGTAATGTACCATATTTGGTTTGTCTATATACCGACTTGGAAGAATATTGTGAAATGAAAGTGGTTTAATTCAATAAATGAATATAAAAAAAATCATTTCTGTTTTATATTTTGAAAAGGGTGCATTGACCACTTTTATACTACAAACAATTCAAGTGTTGTGGTGAAAATCCCATTCATGTTTGTGATGATAGTGACACTAATAATCATTCTTTTTACAGATATTTCAATATATCTAAAAGCGTTTGCTTCATCTTAGTTAGAAACGCTTATTTGTGTTTACAACCCCACATCTGCCTTTATTCAAGGATGCCTACTTTCTAGAGTCGCGTTAGTCTATGACAAAACGGTCCAAGCCTAGAGACCCAACATATGTACGGAAATAGATAAAACGAAAAATATTCTCAAAAGTACTATGCCTTTCGTAAAATGCAATGTCATCACTCAAAGAATAGCAAATATGTAATTGATTCAGGAACAAGGACAATGTCAACGTTAACAGAGTATCGAAAGCAAACTGTGGCCTATCATGGGAAAGGTTACCTAGGGGTATAAATTGGTATTCATAAGTCCCTCTTTCAAAGGGGGCTAAGCATTTGAAGTATTTCTACTAGAGGCCAAGATATCCTGTTTTGTATACCCCTCCTCCGGATAAAACTGAAACACCCCTGATTTGGGATATGTGCTTTGTTTCCATATCAAATACCTAGTTGAAACGGACAATAAATACTCACAAATAATATTATTCTGTTTTTCTATAATCACAATTGTTCAAAATGTAATTATTATACACACATATCTGCGATCAGCTAGCAGTTTTCATTATAGACTCTTTTCACTCTTATCACTTTTGAAACTGCAATCTGTTAACGCCAATTAGCCAGTCCAAACCTATAGCAAATTCAAAGTAAGGATATATAGAATAGATCTTAACTCTTTCAATATATCTACACAGACTGGTATTGAAACTTATCTGATCAGGTTACAAACTTTATAATTATACCAGCTAAGATATATTGATATATTGTGAGTGATAGATGTTATAGTAGCGTTTCTTATCTATCAGTATTCTATTATCTTTGGCAAAGTTTACCCAAGCACTCAGATGTAAAGAATAATTCTCCTTTGTTCTAGCTGCCCTGCACTGTGTCCTATCTCTAAGATACTGTTACTTTATCTTTTATTAATGTAATTTATTAACATTAGTTATAACCATAGACGTCCTTTAGATTTGGTTGGCTAATCTTACAGCTATACCATAATGTGGATTTTAAAATGGATTGTCATTAACGTTGTGAAATATTTTCCAAAAAGAATTTCGTAGATTGATGCTCTGAGGTATACGCTTAAAATAGTGTTTGTTTAGAAAAATAAAATCGATAGATTTTGACATCTAACTCAGGAATGGGGGTGGGGGTGGGTGGTGGGGGGGGGGTTGAAGGAGAAGGGGAGTGGTGGTCTGTGAAAGCACTCGTTCTTGGCCAAGACTGTTTTTCCCACTTAAGGCCATATTCCACTTTGCGGTGGGGGGCCGTTTGCGGTGGCCATCTGCCACCGCAAGCAATTTGCAATTCAGAAACGAACATGTTGGTTTCTGCCACCGCGAGCAATCAATAGAAAACTCTATAGAATCATTGTAAACTATAAATATAAGATCATAAAAAATCCATAAAAATCATAATAAAATCTTTGAAAAGTCAAAAACAATTCTTTTTAAATCATTATAATAGAATATTAAATCATTGGCTGTGGTGCTTTCGGTGGTGCTTGCGGTGGAGTACCACCGCAACTAATGCCTATATTCCACCTTGCGGTGACCAGATTTACTTGCGATGGGGCCAATCACCGCTAGTAGAATGCCCACTGCAAGTAAAACGCCGCAAAGTGGAATATGGCCTGGCCATATTCCACTATGCGGTGGGTGACCACTACCGGTGATATTTTTGCCCACCGCAAGAAATTTAAGTTTCAGAAACCAACATGTTCATTTCTGCCACCGCAAGCACTCAATAGAAAACTCTATAAAATCATTGTAAACTATGAATATAAAATCATAAAAAAATCTTAAAAATCATAATAAAATCATAAAAAAGTCAACAAAATTTTTTTAAATCATATAAAAGAAAATCAAATCATTTGCAACATTGCTTGCGGTGGGTCTTGCGGTGGGTCACTGCAAGACCCACCGCAAGTAATGTCTATATTCCACCATGCGGTGGCCAGATTCACTTTCGGTGGGTACAAACACCACTAGTAAAACGACCACCGCAAGCAAAACGCCGCAAAGTGGAATATGGCCTTTAGGCTGTTTGACGGATGGACTAGATCTAGTTATTGTCTAAGGGCAGAGTTTGATTAGTAATACCTGTTGACAATCTTAGTCTGGGCTTATCCATACTTCAATACTATCTGTGATTTAAAGCTAGTTTTACATCACGATTTTGTCACATGTCATTGATTTTGATTAAAACGATCCATGTGGTCTTCGATTAAACATGTACTGGGTCTTTTGGCATGCAGATAGTTATGATAGAACCAATGATGAATAGGCAAAATGATTTTCAAGTTATCAAAAGGGTCACTCTCTTCAGATTCCATCAGTATTAGTTGGCAAAATCAGCAATTTATATTTGCTAATATCTCCGGAAAGGTAATGTAAGCTAAAATCACAAAATCGTTTTATTTTTTTCTGAATGTGCTGTCCACACCAAGTACATTTCAAAAAAATTCAATTTACACAAATTCATTTTTGCTTATTTTTCACAGTTTATTACAAAAGAATACAGGAAATTACATAAAATTAACAAACCCAAATTTTTTCAGTTAGTTTTACCAAAATTAGGTCAAATTTCAATTCTGATTGCTTTCATGTTCATCCAAGAATAGTTTAAAGTTTAAGGATTGACACCGGTGGTTGGGCCATGATTCTGGGTACTGATCAGGACTGTTGCATTTTTCATAAAGTATCTCTACCTGCACATTGGTGTGATTTGAACAATCAAATCCCTAGTTTATACTTATCTAATGAAATAAAATATATCTAAAAGATTTAAAAGGTTTTTAGGTAATGCCCATGTAAAGACAAAAGTTAATTGTTTCACTTTTATTTTTTGAACAATGATGTCTCAGTAACCATTCAGCGCAGACATTTGAAATTCTGTATGCTTGTTCTAAACATTCTAATGGAGGGAAGCGTGCCTCAAAATTTTGAGACCTGTCTTCAACCATCTTTAAAAAAATAAAATGTAAACATTAGAAAAAATATGTTTATGTTGCCCGTTTTTTGGCATAAAATAAAATCTAAAGCCTTAAAACAAAATCTGAGACACCCTCCCCTGCATCTGAGATTGATAACATGTATGAAAAGAAATAGCCATATAGCTCTTTTTTTGATAAGTGAGTAATTCTTGTTCAAAAAATAAAAGTTGAAAAATAGGATTTTAATTCACATGCTGTCGAATTCTTATCTGATATTCTAATAACTTATATTATGGAATAGAAATAAAAGAACTTTCAAATGGTGTTTATTCTATTATTATACCTAGCATAGGTGCGGAGATACAGGCCAAAAGGTGAATCAGGGCCCAACCACCAGTCTCAATCCTTAACTTGAGGCAAGTGAACAAAAACCTATTTGTCCTTAAAGGGAGTCAAAAGCAGTGTTGTGTCAAAATATGACAAAATTTTGCAAACTCAAATAACTATGAAAACACATTCTAAGAGTCTAACTTGAGCCAATGGGACAGTATAAATCAGCATATCTAGCTATAACTTCACTTGAATTTCTTAAAACTCATGTCATTTATGCCTGAAAACAGCAATGTTTGTAAACAAACCAATTTTGGTGGGTCACCAAAATTGACCAGTGATGAGCTTTTGTGTATTTTAATGCAGTTTAAGTCTGTATTCACAGTTTATATTTTACCACAGGCCTAGGTTATGGCAATAGAATATATTTCAATAGTTAACAGAATTTTCAAAATTTTGACCCTTCATTGCTTTTGGGTCAGGGTATACTCCGGCCACACCATTTTAAACCCTAATCCTTTTTTCCTTTTCCTAATTTATGTATTTAAACCTACAACCCTCCCTTAACCTTTTCTCTCTTTTCCAGTTTTACAATATTTATAATAATAATAATCATTTATCATTTATCAGCATAAAGGTTGCAATCCTGCTGCTTTCTCATAATTTCCTAAATCACTCATTCTGACTTCAAATAAACAAAAAACAGAAAACGTCGTACGAGTGCATTTCTCTTTTGTTTTCCCTTTTCCTTTTTCCTTTTTTTGTATACTACTTTCTATTTAGGCCTATTTAGGCCACACCCAGCTCATTACTATTCATGAGCATTTTTACCACCACGCCACCTTCAGGGTGACTAATCCTCCCTTATAATCCTTCTGCTTTTAACCACCCTAACCCTAGACCAACTTATGACCAGGGTATGTCCCACTTGGGGATAGGTAGGTTGATGTTTCCGACCCGCCAGCGCCTGTATTAGATTGTATGCACCCACCCCCCGACGAGCCGCTGGTGACGCTATTTGGTCATTAAGAACCCTCCCGTATGATTACAGACCCTCCCATGATGTTTCCGCCCCACCAGCGCCAGTATTAGATTGTACACACCCACCCCCCAACGAGCCCCTAGTGACGCTATTCGGTCATTAAGAACCCTCCAGTATGATTACAGACCCTCCCATGTGACACCAAGTGTGTCCGGGGTATGTCCGGGGTATGTCTGGGGTATGTCGGGGTATGTCGAGGGTATGACAGGGGTATGACCAACTTATGTCCGGGGTATGTCCCACTTGGGGATAGGTAAGTTGATGTTTCCGACCCGACAGCGCCTGTATTAGATTGTATGCACCCACCACCCGACGAGCCGCTGGTGACGCTATTTGGTCATTAAGAACCCTCCCGTATGATTACAGACCCTCCCATGATGTTTCCGCCCCACCAGCGCCGGTATTAGATTGTACACACCCACCCCCAAACGAGCCGCTAGTGACGCTATTTGGTCATTAAGAACCCTCCCGTATGATTAAAGACCCTCCCATGTGACGCCGAGTGTGTCCGGGTGTGTCCGGGGTATGTATGGGGTATGTCGGGGTATGTCGAGGGTATGACAGGGGTATGACCAACTTATGTCCAGGGTATGTCCCACTTGGGGAAAGATAGGTAGATGTTTCCGACCCGCCAGCGCCTGTATTAGATTGTATGCACCCACCCCCCAACAAGCCGCTGGGCTATTTACTATGGGAATGTATGAGAAAAAACAGGTTTTTTCGCTCTAACTTTTTAAATATTTGTCCAATCGACAAATGGTAAATGAGAAAAAGTTTGGCCTTGACCACACACATGCGGGGAGAAGGGAGTTTTGCCTCTACTAGCTCGGGGCCTTTCCACATGGGAGGGGACAACTGGCAGCCTCATTTTCATAATCATTGAAGCGCCACCTGGTGCTGCGGGTCTGAGGGTTTGGGGGGGAATTCCCAGCCGTTTGCACATCGCGTAATGAACGTCGGGACGGGAAATCAGGGGGTCAGCTCCAAGCAGATCCTTCCCACCACGCATTGAATTGCTGTGGCAAAAGGTCCGTCTGGAGAGTGTGAAAAAGGGATTCCCCAATGATTGCAAAATAACTAGGCTTTCCCTGACAATTTGGAGGCCTGTTTGGGATTCCATGGGTCATTACAAAACTTTTTCTCACTTACTGCATGATGATTGGACCAGGGATTAAAAAGTTACAATGAAATTACCTGTTTCTCCCCATACATATGAGACACCAACAGTGTGATGTCAGGGGGCTGTTCCCGCGCGGCCGTTGGGCCTACACAACCCCGGCCCTGGAGGAGTGACCACCCGACAACAGGCCCAGGGTGGTGGACCCTCCTAACTTATTGCTGTTTTTCTTCCCTGTAAACAGTGTTTAGTTATTTTCAATACCATCACATGTATTAATATGACCCCCCATACATATGTACCAAATATATCTCTCAAGCATGCACTAATAAAGGAATTAGGGGGGTTTGACAGCTGGGTTTACTATGAAAAAGAGTGGACCCACAGGGCCCTGTTTAGGCCCAGCCAGGGTACCGCAGGGGGGGTTTCCCAAGCAAATGACGTCACGACTGTTTATGTCTACATTTCCGATGCCTGTTTCCCAGACCTGCATCTTCCGTTATTCGTCTCTGGATATTCCATTCCTACACAGCGGAGGTGGGGGAGCAGGGGAGGGGATGCGTCGCAGGCTAGCTTTAGGGGGCCTCATTTTCTGGTAGAATCCCTGGGTTTACCAGAATCCCCGGGGATTCCCTTTTCTCCCATAGGCTTCAGTGCTGAAGGACCCCAGCATTTCCCGTCGTGATGTTACGGCCATGCGCGACAACTGGCAATCGGTCTGGAGTGATTCAGGCCAGGTCGCCGCGAGGGGAGGGGGGGGGGTTCCCCAATGACGTCACTACTGTCAAGCGCGGACCTGGGAGTAGACACCCGGCCAGAATGTGGGAAGGCGGTTGGTGCTGCCATCTGGTGTGATATTTGGTAACTAAAATTCTAGTGAGCTAGGGTTGTATTATGTAAGGACTCAAGTGACTAGTGGGAGGGTCTATGATAATTAGGGTGCGGGCTTGAGAGTATTGTAGAACATAATTTGTAAAAAAAAAAGGAAATAGGGAAAACGAAAATATTTTGTAATATTACAAAAAAAGGAAAAGGGAAAACGAAAAAGTTGAATAAAACAAAAAAGGGAAAATGGCATAGGATGGTCAAATGAGAAAAATGCATTTGAAGGAATGGGGAAAATGGATGACGAGGGTTACAGAATTGATGCAATAGGGAGGAAAATGGTATGAAAAAAATTACAAAAAAAGGGAAAAAGGAAAACGAAAAATTAAAAAAAAAGGAAAAAGGAAAAAGGAAAACGTCAAATATGTATACAAAAAAGGGGTGGACACTCTATACCTTGATCCTTTTGGCTCCCTTTAATATACATCAATTTTCACTTTTCCTTTTCAGGTTATCAAATTTACGTCCAGAACCAGGCTTTGATTAGTCAGAAATAAGAATGTAATGATGGATTACATGGAATGTCTAAGGATTATTTGCCCCCAATGAATGTGAAAAAGTATTAATAAGTGTATGGAATAAAAAGTCAGAGTGAATGTCGTCTAATATTTTACTATTTTCCCGATAATTTTCCAAAAATGTCTCAAACCCTTAGAAATTCTATTATGGGGCTAAGGGCTTAAGGTTCCGATTCAAAAAGGATTCTTTTCACTATTACGACATATTGATATTAAATGTTCGTTTCATATAGATATATTTGTATGCATTATTCATGCATATGAGCAAAAAATAATGCCATCCCACTGGCGGATCCAGAGTTTTGAAATAGGTGGGGGGGGCGGGCGTTATTGGGGGGAAAAATCCTTAATTACCTTTTGGGCGAGTTTCACATTTAAAAAACACGTAATTCCCCCCCCCCCCAAAAAAAAAAAAAGAAGAAGAAAAAAAAAATATATATATATAGAAAAGGGGGGGCGCACGCCCCCCCCCCCCCCTCTGGATCCGCCACGGCATCACACGCACAGACTGTGAAGGTAGTTCCGAAACATTCTACTGTGAGTTGGTAAATACTTTATCGAGAGGGAAGAGGTTGCAATGACTTGCGATGAGCTGTGATGGGCCATCGCAAGTATAATTCAGTGGCGGACCCAGGATTTTTAAGAAAAAAAAAGGGGGGGGGGGCGCTTTTGGAAAACAAATTCCTTAACTACTCTTTGACAGAATTTTACTTTAAAAAAGTCTAAATTTTGCCGCCCCCCCCCAAAAAAAAGGGGGGGGGGGGCGCATGCCCCCGCGCCCCCCTCTAAATCCGCCACTGTAATTGAAAGAAGCAATACCATTAATTTTCATTGTAGCAGTGGGGAAAACACATTCACATCACACACATTCCTTCTCAAACATGAGTATGGGTACATGCAAATATTTTCTGGGTCAACTCTATCAGATAAGACCTTCCTAAGCCTATATAAAGTTGACTTGCTACATTATAGGACCTAGACTATATATAAATCCTCTAACTTACTATGAACCAGAGACGTGAAATTTGTTCTATCAAAATGAATATGCATCAGTTTAATTGAAGATCAGGGTGATATTTGCAAACCGATATTTTGAGGATAGAAACAATGCATATTCGCACAATCTAAAAAGAAACGTATATATACGTATATTTCCTTTACATAACTCACATGAAAATGTAATAATTATCTCTATTCATATTAAAGATCCATGTCTTATCACTATCCATAATAATAACATAACATCTCAAAATGAAGACTTCTCAAAGAGAAACAATCGAAAGTGATAGCACTTTTACACAGGTACAACTGCATGACAGGCTATCCCTCTCTGGTAGAACCACGACCTATAGAAGATATTGAAACCAATGACTTACCGATACTCGTGCACATCGTGAGTAAGCAACAGTACCAGTCCCTTATCTGTCTGTGTGCTATCTTGTATCCACTACATTGGCAGCATAGTTTCAACACAACAGGTCCAGGCACGTACTCAGTCATTAATCAAGTCTTTAAACTTTAACAGTTTAAACTGGTGTATAAGTAACTTCGATGAAGCTTCATGTACTTACCAGAGCGGATACTTCTTCCACAGAGGAAGACCAAGTAGATAGTAAATGCAACCAATCCCATCTGTTTGCAGCTAGTAATCTACACGAGCGTTACAATACTTTCAGTTTCGACTTATAGGGCAATATTACTTATGGGTAAGAGTTAAAAAGAAAAGCTACCGCTGGATGGGTAGGAGTGTATTGTATGTATACATGCCCACATACATGTTTGGAGCTGGTTGATAAAGAGAAAGTTGATCAACTGATTAATGGACAAAGAATGTTGGAATGTGCGTGTGCGTGTGTGTTTGGGGGGGGGGGGGGGGAGGGGAGTTTATGGAGACACTCCCTTTCACCTGAACATTCAGGCCATCTATGTAGGCGTACATGTATGCATTCCGTTCATCGTGTGAATAATTCTTTAAATAAAATGTACAAATTGTTATTAAATTAGGGACATGTCTTTTTTCCAATAGATAACAAAAGATCGGTTACTGTGACAGTGGCGGATCCAGAGGGGGGGGGGGGGCGCCCCCTCCCTATTTTCGGAAAATTTTGCATTTTTCTAATGTAAAACTCGGCCCAAAAGCAATTAAGGAAATTCTTTTCCAATAACGCCCCCCCCCCCCCCTTTTTTTTTTAAAAACCCTGGATCCACCAGTGTGTGATACACAAACCATAACCATTGAGTTAACATTTTTTCGGCTGTGGGGGTTGGGGGTTGGGTTGGGGGGAGAGAGGCTATCTAAAATGTAATAGGTCTGTAGCGGGACTTTTGTGAATAAATCACGGCAAGGTGTCAGGTATGAGGAAGATACGCTGAGTTCTGTTTTGTACAGGTATGCTAGTCATTGAAACTCGTCTGTGCAGTTTTTTTTAGTTTTTCATTGAAAATGGATATTTATTTTTTTTCGCAAAAAGGCAGTTAGACAACTCTCAATGTAAACGCTGATTTTCAGAATATAATAAAGTAAAACCCTATTTGCAAGAGAATTTTTTTTATAAATGTCCTACAGTATGAAGCACTTAGGCCTATACATGTAGAAAACAGTGCCCTATTTTAGTTTTCGTTCTGTAAATGGAAACAGTAAGAAACTCATTTCCACCCCCACCCCTTATAAAAAAGATTCCCTCAAATTTGGACTGGCCTCCAAAAATGATCTGAAAAAATCACCGAAAAAAAAGGGGGAAATCCGCACTTGTGTGGTACTCTGGCATCCCTGTAATTGTTTGCATGGCAGTGAGGTCCTTCTGTAGGAATATCAATCAAATAATACAAAACGTATAAAAAGTGTGCAATGTGGTGTGGTAGAGCTATTTGAAAACTACCGGGTCTGGTTGGGATTGTTGTAGCAGGGCCGTTATTTCCAGGGTCCCAACTGCACAAGGAAAACAAGAGAAATGGCAAAAGTAATTTCCCTGACAGGGAAAATGCAGGGAATTTGCAAATTTTATCAAAACACAGGGAAACCACAAGGAATTTCATTTGGCCAGGTTCAGCAATTACTGATTCTCAAAATATTTTGGTTTGACGTCTTGTTGTTCAGTTGAACAACTTGTTGCAAATGATAGAGGAAATATTGCTGCAGGGAAAACACAGGGCATTTGAAAATGAAATTTGAGAGGGGTCCCTGTATTTTGTAATTAATTATAGGCTCATCGATCACTATTTAATATGCTAAGCGTATTGTGACTCGTGACTAAGATTTCCTCTATGAAGCTACTTTGCATTGACATCACTACTTTTTTGTTTATTAAACACAGAATCGCTAATAACAAAGTATTGCATAATGAATAGCATAATAAGCTGTGTAACTTAATATGTGCCTGCGTTGTGGGCCCGATAATTACACTGAGTATTGCGGATTGTGTTTATAATTATATATATTTTGGAATGCACAACAGCGTTTCTTATTTTTTTTAAATGTCATTCTATATATGGATATAGATCTAAATTCTTACAATTCTATAGACTACACACATGAAAAAAATACAAAATCAAAAGAATCAAAGAAGACTCATACAGATAGAAGCAACAACCACTCCTTCAGTTTATTTATCACATTGTTTGGCCTAGCGGGAATTACATAGCTTCTTCTTCTCCACACAAACTGGACAGGTCGCACAGACCTATAGGAAATACAAAATGAGCCAATACTTCTTCTACCAAGGTCTAACACGTTTAGGAGTTTTGCAGAAATAATACCTCGCAGCTTACCAGTCTTGCTGTTTGAATACATAATTATATATATTTATCATCAGTCTTACCCCAATCCAATACTAAATGCTCTAAAACAGTATTTTATTTGTTATTATTTTCAAAGTGGTTTAATTTCTGAGGTTCTATTTTTGCAGCATACCCCCTCTACAAGAGTGAGGTGTATCGATATTTTCATTTACTGTAATTTGAGAAAGAAAAGTCATCTTTATTTGAATTCCAAAATGTATGGTCATGATGATTCGAATAACAGGGTTTGAATATTTCAAATATTTCCGTATATTTTTGGACAAGATTTATGAATTACAAGCGACGCGCATGCGATAAATTCAATTCGTGGATAATATAAAACTTAATTCAGTACCGAACATTTCATCCATCTAACCAAAGGAATACAATACACGATTCTTTGTGAAATATTCCGTCTCAAGTTGTCTAACATCTATTTCCTTTCTTATTTCTCACTTGTCCCAGCTGCAACTATACATTGGCATTTTGAAAAGAAAGGGGTTGAACATCAAATGTATTCTTTGTTACATACTTTGTCTCTGATTTTATCTGAACACAAATCAGAGTAATCACACGTGACCTTTCTTGGCTCTTCGTTTTTTTAGAAACTGGCATATTTTGTTTACACATCATATATACAAATACATGAACATATTTTACAAAATAATTCAGGTTGTTTTCCCCATCATGTCCCCTTGATTGTACATGATACTATATCGAAGCTTATTTACTAGGTACACTAACAACTAAATGGGATTAAATTCACAGATAATTCCCGAACATGGTAGATTTTGTTTATCAACAAGAAGCGACACTGTCGTAAGAAGCCCTCATACGACTACCATGTTTAACTGTGAAACATAAAATCGTTGTTTAATCAAGAAGTTAAAACTTCATTCACGCTAAAGTTTCAACTGAGAATTATTTCACGTTCCTTATAGACTAGTAAAAGATACCACATGTTACTACCACTTGATGCATATAAATATACTACAACTAGTTTATTTTCTAGAGGAGAGTAACTTTTTTCCTGAAATAAGACATCTCTTAAATAATGATTTTTTCCCGCCCAGTGGATGAGAACAAAAATCATTGTGTTGTTGTAAAGACAACTATTTCTGAGGAAAAAAATATTTGGCAAAGAAAAACAGTCTGGCGCTAGGCAGACAATAGTGAATATTTTTCTAACCTAAGGTTGGCCTGCATTTTCTTTTTTGGTAAGTCACAGCATGCCACATTTCCATGTGTTGATTACTCACTGTTGTGGAGGCGTGTATGCTGTCATTTCAGTAAAATCTGACCAGAAATAAAACTGCCAAGTATAGGGTTTTATATAGATTACAACGTACACAAAGCAATAGACGTATAATATATACAATAGTGAGAAGAAGCTTCGCTGGGCTGTTTAACACCACACACCTTTACTGCATAGGAGTCCGGGTCTCCCTTATCAGAACCCCAAACCCCAATCATTTTTACTCAGGTTTGGTCAGCAATATTAACTAATAGAAGTGGAGTTGCCATGGTACAATTACTTACAGATTACAGAAAAGCCATTCAGTTGTAAAGTAAAATTTGTCATGGCTTGATTATGTAAATAAACCTAGAATTGGTGTAAATAAACGCAAGTCACTGCAAATTAAGGAAAAGAAAGCGTGAGCCATAGTTGCAACAACAGTTCAACAGATAAGCAATCATATGGCCAGAATACCCTGCAAGGTATATGGATAGGGAAAACCCTACAAGCTGTGATGAATGATAAGAGACCACTGAAACTAAATATGTAAATCAAGAGACTACATACATAAATCAAGACCCATACTTAAATCAAGTTGGATACATTAACTTAATAAAAACTAATGCAATTCAATATATGTACATGTACTTATCATTTCTAAATAAGTCGACACCCTTTTCACTGCATCTAGCTAGCTAGTTCTCATTATTATAAAACAAACTGCAACACCGACTATATAAACATAATATACAACTCAAGGGTAATCATTTACAAGTATTTTCTTTAACTAAGGCTTAGAATTTCTCTTCCTATAAGAATATCCTTTGGAGAAATTCTAGAGTCGGTTACCATAATTTTCATATCGATGGATTAAAAATAGGATCTTCTCAAATGTATAAGAACCATAATCATCTGTTTTTGTAAGTTATTTGGGTTTTTCCTTTTGCAATGGTAAAGGAAAGATAAGCCAAGACTGAACAGTTCTGACTATTGTGTTCTTTTGAAGATTAATTGCCCTAACTTTGGAAATTTGATTCTTCTTTTAAATAACTAAGCAAAATGCATAACTTTGTACGTTTTCCAGATACAACATGATTTCATATCAAAATTCGCATACCTTTTTGATTTTTCCAAAGTTTATCTTTCATGTGACACTTTACATTGGCTGGAAATCATACACGGGCGCTTTTCAGTTTAAAATTTGTTGTCAAAAGAAAGAAATAACAGATACATGGCTATAGCCACATACGGCCATAACATATGAATAGTCCATAAAAGTCCAGTCTATGGTGACCATAGACCAAGTCTATCGTGGCCACAGATCAAGTCTACATTGACCATAGACCGCCACAGTAACGATAGTGATTTGTTTGTAAATAAAAAGAAATTATATCAATAATGTTCTTGCAATAATTCAACACACATGGGCTGTGCACTTGGCAGTTATTTCATCATATTGATGGACTTGGGATAAAATAAGTTATACCAAGTTAAGGGTCGGGTCATATAAAACGTGAGCTGGTTCGGCTTGTTCTAGTGCTTGTGACTAGCACCAAAAAGGGCCGTGACTTATTTGCACCTTATGTTTCAAAACTAAATCAAAAGAAAAATTAGAAATAAAATTAGAAAAGATTTCTAGCCTTGCCTTTGCTTATATAGACAAAAGTTGTATGTTACATGTGCTTGAAGGCCAAAATACAATGTACAATAATGCAGATTGAACAGATCTGACTGATTTCCATTCAATGGAATCTTGGTTCTAGATTTTCTAAAAGTAATATGATCACTTTGGTATTGAGACAATGTAGGTAATTTCTCATTCAATTTTTGGTCAATTATGAGAATAATTCTCTCTGGATCTACTACCAGTAGCATGAAAACGAATGACCAGATTTAGATGCGAGAAGAACGTATGTGAGTTTTTGATTTCAGACTTCTGTTCTGGATTTAAACATGGCAAAACCAGCTCTTTGTCCTCAATTCATTCCGATAAAGACAAAATTGGAAAAAAGATGTAAAACACAATGGCACTAAGACATAAATCATATGCAATGATTATCTTCGGTGGACTAGAAGGTGGTGCTAGGCTTAAAAGACCCAAGATAGCTTAGGGTTGAATTTATAAACCTTAGTTTAGTTGTGCTAGAATGAACAAACCTAAGTTAGGTGGTGCTAAATTGAACAAACCTAAGTTTTATTCCAAATTAATTTCATAAAAAATCTAAGTTTATAGGTTGTGCTGAAATGAACAAACCTAGGTTAGGTTGTGCGAGGATTAACAAATCTAAGTGGGAAATACACTCAGTACAGCAGCAAGTATCTTTCTTCAGAGGTTGAAGACAGGGAAGGAATTAGAGAAGTATTACATCTCTTAAAAGGGCACAATGTTGCGTCATCAAAGAAAATTGAACATCTTAGAAGAGTCACTCGTTCATGTGGTCACTCCACTTTTCCACCTGGGAGAGATTTGATATTGTGGTTATGGTAACTTCCAATTTACTAATAGCGGAGAGGTTAGATAGTTATCTTACCTCTCTTATAATAGTAAAAAGTAAAAAATGTGGGAATTTAATAGATTATCAAGTGAATAAAAATTAATCACATGACAATATGGGTAAAAATTCAAGGGCCATTATTGGTCAGCATATTTGAAGTCAGTATCTGAACGTTATGGTGCGTCACAACCTTGGTTCGCACAATACTCTAACAGGCACTTTTGTTTCCCTCCATATCTTATTTCTATCATGATATTAAATGAGGGCCCTTAACAACGTGTTTCGAACTGTACTTCTGGATGATTTAATAAATAAAAGATTAATTTCGAACAAAGTTTAATTGTTACTTTTTAAAGGTTTCTCAATTACAGCTTCAACGAAAATTTTGCCTTAACTGTATTTCACAGGTTTTAAATCACTTTCTGGGTTGGCACGTTTTCTTCGTTTTCCGAGCTAAATTCTGGAGAAAAAGGAGTAAAATCCCATAACTCCTGACCAATTTTCTTGGCATTTTATCAAATTGCGCGACTTTTCCATGACTACTTTCCTTTTCCAGGTTTTCATGTGGGAACCCTGAATTAAAGAATGAACTTTTTTGACTAGAGAAGAGAATACATAACTAAATAAGTGACCTGTTTCTTGTTTCACGTTCTTCGACAATTCGGACACTTCAAAACGCAAAATTATTTTGTTTTACAAAATCAATGCATACTTAAACCCTAGTGAGGTTCAAGTTGATCAATACAATAGGAAGATGTCTGTATGCAACATTCATTAATACAGTTTAGTAAAGAAGACTGAGACATTCATAAACGAGCAGTAGAGTAGCAGTAGAATATGAAGTAGACTATAATATTGTTCTAGCACCATATCAATATTGGAAGGAATTCCTAAATGATTTTTTAAAAATTCTTCAACTGTGAAGTCTGTAAAACGGATGAATCTTATCGACATTGCCAAAATAATAGTTTTACCAATCCATTATTTAACTCGTAGAGCTAGTGTTTGGTAGCTCACAAGATCTTTTGTTCTAAATAATTTTTGTTCAGATTTCACTTCGATTTTTCTTTTACACATTTAAGCGACCAATATCCTTTTTAAATAATACCATTTCGATATCAAAACCATCTATATTGAAAAGAAGGTGAAAATATATACATTTCCATTTAGTTTTTACACTGATATTACTTAAACATAGCTTTGAGATGGATTTCAGGTCACTGATTGGTACAATACTTCTAGAAAAACATTAAAACGAGTAATAAAGATACGGTGGGTGAAGACACAGAGTACAGATACATGAACACTTGGCAGGTAGAGACGTAGGTTGATAAGTCACCAACCCAAGTATATATTATTCAGCCCAGCAAGATGTAACCCATGTTTTGTCCATCATAGATTTAAACTTGAAATAGGAATTTTAGTATCACTTTTCACACCCAGACTAACATGCACACCACAAATGGACATTTATTCAGTATTCCTACTATATGTTTTTATGAATTGTATGGATTTTGCTCTTTCTTTAGTCTTCCTGACCAATACAATCAAATTTGATTTGAAATTTCTTCAGTGCCTGACAATGGGTAAACTTACCCACATGTCTCAAGACTAGACCAAACATTACGCCATCTTTTCCAATAAGCCAATTCCATGCTTCTTTTCGAGCAAAGCTACAACCATATCAAAAGCAAATTTCAATTGATCATTTGTCATATTTGTTGGGGAGGATATATGAGATCAAATGTGTTTACATCTCCTTTCTAGACATTTTCATATTAGTTTTCTAAAAAATATGCTATTTGTTTAAATAAAGCTGTTCTTTTTACAGATGGCATTTATCTTTGGCTGCAAGTAGATTTAGGTGAATTCTTTCCTTTTCAAATAATTTCACCTGGAATGAATTGAGTAGTTGGAAAAAACTTGTCATAAATTACCGTTTTGTTTCCTACGAATACATGATCTCTGCCAAACCAACCTGCATGGTTTACTCTACTTTCACGTCACTTTCACCGGTTGACATCACCATACCCCATTTAATTCAACTCTTCAGGCATTACACATCAGAAAATACTGTTACCACAACTCTGAGGCACTCCTTAGGACAGAAAAAAAAGAAGAAGATACACTTTCTTGTTCACCTTGAAGTTTTGCAATGGGCCGATTTTGGTTCGCTGAAGGGCAGTTTCTAATCCCACAACCGATTCTATCAATTATCAGAATCACTTTATACTAGGAATAATGCCCAGTTTAGGATGCCTCTAAATAAGTTATAACATATACAGCGAGATATTAATATACATTATACATCCGTTAATAGCCTTTTCTTTGGCCCGTTGCATAATAACAATGAAGTAACATATTTTATCCACTCCCAATACATAGGGTGTGTGCGAAGGGTTTAAATAACGTGCTGTCCATCTAGTTACGTAAGCTGACAACATACATGACAAGTGTTTGGTCGGTGACAACATACATGACAAGTCGATTTGAGTTGGGTCCCTTCCGTTAGATTAGGGTTAATGGAGGAATGTCACGGTTAACACTTTAAATAGTTCTGAGCGGGATTTTTTGGTTGATACGTGATATGGCTTGTAACAGCTTTTGTCGGATATATCTACTTTCATTTAAGTCATATTATTAGTTCTCTCCTTCGAGATATTGAAGGTGCATAAAGAAACATTTAATCTTTAATCCAAACCACAAGAACCGCAGAATCAGGTTCCTCCACCATGAGATTTTGTCAGAAACCGTATAAGCTACGTCGCTTTATATACTTTACGTATTCCATAAACATTTTGATAATCGATAAAATAATGTACTTTATTGTTATGTTTCAGTACCAATATATATATCCATATATATACATCGCTATTTAATTATAACCTCTCTTAGTTAGATTACCTTGTACATCCATGCATAATGGTCAAGGGGTATTTCTTATAAGCAGTTTAGAAAAAAAAACCTTTTTGTTTTGTATGCACCATTTTGTGACTGATGCATATCCCACACAACCTACCAAGTGGGGAAAGTACACTGTATACTACAGACGCTATGGTGCTGCGTGGTCGGGAGGGCTCGGGACGACTGTTGACTGGTTGTTGCTACTCCGGTACGCGGTTGACACGGCAACCAGTCCGGTTGCTATTTTGTATGTTGAGACTGAGACAAGGTGGTATCTTGCGCTGTCGCAGCAGCAGACGAGAAGTTAAGAGGCTTTTTCTGCTCGCGCCGGTTTCGGTCGAAACGAGAAGAACATGATGGCTGCGATGACCATTATGTGGATACTGAAATATAACCTCCTGCAAAACAGCAGAAAGCAAGGGTGATTATGATTTAAGTTATTGTTCTTAGTAACTGTTATTCCATTTTGACATAATGGCCTAGTATATAGCGGCCCATAAAAGTATCCCTGACTTCAAAATGTCATTCTAAGGTTTCTTTCATTCTTGCAGTTTAACTTTTCTGTCAAAAAAGCCAATGTTCCATATCAAGCGTATTATGACTCGTTTTCCTTAGAAAAGGAAGACAACGTCGTTTGAAAAAGTTAATAAAAATTCCGAAACAAACTCGATATATTATGCAATTAAAACTATAAATGAAGCATTTCAGAACAATGAAATCTTTGTCCTTTGAAAATGATATTTCCCTTTTAGGCAGAATTAATAAAATTCTCTAGAAATACGTTTTTCATTAGTTCTTTTACTTCCGGCTATCCATTTTTAACTTCGGCAGCCCCATAATAGTAATCGATATCAAAGATTTTAAAATTAAATATTAACTGAGGTACTGACTTGTAAACTTGCAAGGAGGGTGCAAACTCCAGGTAAATGAATGGGAATGTCATGTAGGCGATCGTTAACCGCGTTGTGATGAAAGTGAGTGCTTCGTAGAACGTGATCTTCTCGGGTGACGTTTGAAACCATGTGCGGATGTTACGTCGCACCTGGAATGGGCAGAAAAGTATGAAGATGTTTTTTTCTTGTCTGAAGTGATGGTCGGCCTAAATGATCAAACATGTTTAATATGGTTTGATGCAGCCGTCGGTACGGCCGTCAGCCAATTCTGACTGGACTAGCCATTACCCACAAAAATCAACGTGCTCATAGGCATTCCAGTCGGTGCCATCATTCTGACCAGCGTGCCAGTTAAGGAAAATCGGTAAGGGGATATGGTGCTTATAGGGCATCGTAATAATTTAAAGGCATTTAATCGTTGCTAGGTTGAAAGAAATTCTTTCTTCCATAAGCAATCTATTTTTAGAATATCAAAGTGACGAAAAAGATCAAATCCACTTTACTGTATTTTCAAGTAATTTGGTCTGCATGAGTTTAATGGCAGAATATTTAGAAGATTATGTCAGAAAATGTGGCATTTTCATCAAAATGTGATAGACAAAACACATGTTATCATTGTTTCACTAGATGTGGTTTAAGTCTACTTTTAGAAATACATTAATTCAATTATTTAAATAGTTCCTGTCTATCAAAAAAAGCCTTGTTTTGGGCAGTCAAGGGTAGGAAGTTGTAAGTTGTGTTGGCAGGATTTAGCAGTTTCCAATAGGAAATAGGATATCATATTCAATGAAACTTTATAAACTTTTAAAATCATTTGTGATTTTCATAACAAAACTATCCAGATTCCTTTATATGATGCACCTAGTTATGGGATAAAATTGGAAATAATTGGAATATTTCACAATGAACATCAATTTAAAACGGGATGGGCTTTATTCACGTTATACACGAATTCTCAGATTTCAGATTCTGCGAACTATTAAACCCAAAATATGAGTATGTACAGTTAGTCTGGAGTAGACAAGTGAAGTACTTTTACAGCAGAGGTCTGTTTCATAACAAACCTCGGCACTGCTAGGTGAGTTTTGCATAAAGTTACAATGACTTTTTGGGGGTATCGTAGCTACGTGAGTTTTGTGTTTGCTTACGTGAGTTTGCATGGATTTACTGGAGTTTAAGGTCCAGTTATGCGAGTTTTGGGTCGATTTACACGAGTTTTGTTATGAAAAAGAAAGTTCAAACTTTCGCACAGTTTCCGTAAGGTAACATAAAAGCTCCGTTGCTTTTTATGAAACACTCCACAGATCCAACTTACCAGTCTGGCAGCAGGCACCATTATGGCCCCGGTGAGGAATGTGAGATAATAACCCGGGTAGAAGCCGTGCCACAGCGAACTGACCACGAACACGGCAAATGTGTTGGCCACGCGCACCCGCTCGTAGACCACGTGCCGCAGCCACGATGTCGTTGTGATGTTCCAGTTGTCAAGTAACATCTTCATACTTGTGGATAACTGGAATGAAAAATGAGAGAGAATGATTGTGATATCCTAGATTTGGATGGGTGAAATTTGATTTAGATTTTTGTGGGATTTACAAAGCTTAGGGTCATTGTTCATATGGTGTTTCTGAACAGAGAAACAAGCGACTGGGAATGTGAGATTCCTCAATAATTGTTCAAAATTAAGTGCCTGGTTGTTTGAAGCACTAAAAGCCATGTATACACCAAATAAGATTTCAATTAATTGTATTTACTACTACTCCCTACTCTTGTACAAAGCTCTCATAAGGCACTATCATTATAACTCCTACTCTAATGCCATACAATTTTAATTGTCCAGCCGTTGTTTTTATCTATGCGATCATATGGGTTTCATGAGTCTTCATATAATATCATGTAGTCTAAAATGAGACTGAATATCTGGGAACAAATCACTTTTAACAGACTGAGATCCAACTTCATATTTTCACCCAAACCGAACTGCCATCTGGTGTATTCTACTTAATGTATCTTTTCTATGCAGTTTTAAGTTACTAGCTTATCAAAGGTATACATGACTGCCACTTGGTTGATTTTACCTGCTGTATTTCACTCAATACACCTATTAGTATCTAGTGCCTATACATGTATAAGATAGGAAAAGGTTAGTTACAATGTATTTGAAATAGGAACTAACATCGAAGGTCGTAGTTTTTATCTATGATCATCCGGGTAAAAGAAAATTTGAACCATTATTTTTTTCCGACCTACCTTTAAAAACATCTTAAAACAATTTCTAAAATAAATTACCATGAAAGTGTGTCTGGAATTTGGATAAGGACACGTTATTGAATTCTTATGTAAAATTGACTTACCTCAACTTTTCTGATATGAGCGTTATCTATTAAGTCCCATTTTTGGTCACCGTTCTCATTGTAGTAGAAACCAAAGCCTGCGTTGCAGTTTACCGCTTCAGCTGGGGGTACAGACAAAGTGAAATATATTATACAGAAATAGGTGACCACTACAATGTCATGTTCTGACAATACTTAAGGTCAGCTATCTTTTCTTATTTATCTATTCATTTGACCATACTCCGTTTGCATTAAAGGTATTCCGTATAGATGTTCTTAGTATACAGTTCATCCGAAAGTTTTCCATAGTAACATAATAACATTAAATATTCAAGAATAAGGTCACAGTAGTAATATAAGTATTATTATTTGTTTTTATCATTTGAAGTAGGCATACCTCAACTCAGTTTGGACTTATATAGGAGCATACAAATGGCCATGGCTAAATGCTATTTGCCTTAATTTTTACTAATCAAAGTACAATGTCAAAAAAAACACTATTGCTTAATAAAATGGGAAAAAGGTGTATTTAACTTCATCGCAAGAGTTCGACGGTTAAAGATTTTACTTGTTTTCCCAACCAAATGATTATCATCGTTTTTTGTCATTATAGTAAATGACGATTAGAATAATTATATGCGTTTATAACAAGCCCGTGCTGTGATATCCACTCACCAAGCTTCCATGCTAGGTAATACTTGGGTCTGGTTACAGTAGTACAGAGGATAATGTAGGCCATTTTACTCAGGCAGTTACTCTCCAGGAAGGCAGGATCTGCAAGGTAACAGTTTATTTTTAACGTATAATAAATGGGACACAATAAATTATAAACACAATCAGCTGCAGCCTTGTGAGAAGATCTTTGACTTTAAGAAACTATTTAACATTCAATCATCTACTAGTTAATTGGTTTTTTGGTTATTTTTCCGCTAAGGGTTCGCAATAGTATCCGAGGGTCTGGAAAATGAACTTCTGTCAAATGTGAGGAAAATTAGGTCTATTTATTGTAAAGCTGGTATCATCTAATGAAAACAGTCACATTCTTTTATCCCCGTGGCTTATAAATTCCACATCTTCACAAAATTCCACATCTCTACTAAGTTACTCAATTCATCTTATCCCAGTTAACTGTAAAAGAATGACTATAAATAATTACAATATATAATTTTTCCCTTTGGTTACTCAAAGTAGGTGCCGAGATTCATAATTTGTTTAGAATTTGCCTTTGAAAACTTATCTGAAAAACCCGAAATTATTAGTGTAATTTCCAGCAATTTTTTCAAGGCCCCAAAATAAACAACTGGGCTCGGGGGATAGATCCATAATCTACCACCAAGAATGCTTTGAAAAAAACACTAAAGAAATTGTCAGCTGTTGTTCTTAAAGTTAAAGCACAGTTTGACACTTCAGGTTCTTGCGGTTTCAGTACCTGTAGGTTTTGTCCTTAGCGTGTCTGGTACACCTGTTGATGGTTACTTAAACCAAACGTCTCAGCTGTCTTTTACCTGTTCCCCATGATGTAAGGACCCTTCCCACTCACCTATCGTATTACCTATACCTGGGGTCTGACGTTAAAATGGACAGGTGAGTCTCCCACCTGTTATCTGATTTTCTCTCTTTTTTTTTTTTTTTTTGGAAATGCCTTTTTATTATATTTTATTACACAGGATAAGCAAGAGCTAAGTACCTTTATTGAATGAGAAGAAAAGTATTAGTGAGACGGGGAAGGTAAATAAGAGGATAACATTATTCCAAGGACGTCATAATAAAGGTAATACCTGGGCCCAGTCTTGTTCGTGCCAGGAAATACAATCTGTCACTGGGCCTTATCTGGATCTACGAACTGTATAACGGACACTTCTAGACATGTCTAGGAGCAACTCATTTATTTGAGTAGGTTTTGCAGCAACGGATCTTGGTTTTGGTAAAGCAGCGTCCATATTATCAGGGATGTAAGGCATGGTTAATGAAAAAAATCTGAAACCTCAGAAAGAAATTGGAACGTATCTTTAGATGCTATAAAACGTGATGTAAGGAATTAACTTTGAAAATCATCAACTGAGGTAATGTTTAAAAATATCTGAACATCAGCAAAACCTAGAAACTCTTTTCCTTGAAATTCAGTTTCAAAACTTAAATGTTGCGAGATTGCATGTTAGGCACAGAGTTGCCATGAAATACGAGAGGACTATTTGGACCCCACCTTCTCCTACCTGTATCTGTCCCTATTTTCAGACAACAGACTGCGTTTTGGAGTTACAGGTCACGATACCAGAGTCCAGTGTCTTTATTTTGGTAACTAACTAGGCTGATCGCTCACTAATCGGTGCATTATATTAGTCACAGAGACGTGGTGATTAGTAACTGATTAAACCAACTAACTTCTAAAACACATGTCCAGATTGTATCGTGGATAACATGTATAGTTACAAACTGAGATATATTGGCTGTGTTTTGGGGTTCAGAGATGCCACTCCTGACTGATGAAAAGGTAGGAAAGTAGGAAACACTTATGCATCTCTATGAGCAAGTAAATGTGTGAAAATCTTTTCATACTTACCAGCTAGATAAGTTATGGGGAAGATTGGAATGATGAACACGACAATGATGGCGCACACCATAAAAGTGATCAACTTCTGCACTATAAGACCCTATGGAAAGAAGGAAAAGAAACGCGTATTACAGAGATGCCACTCCCGACTGATGAAAAAGTAGGAGAAGTAGTAAACACCTTTCCAACTTTTTTCTAGATGCAACTAGGAGGGGAATATCCTTTAGAAACATCGAATTTGTATTTGATTGGCTTGAAACTAACACACAAATACTTTAAAACAGACATCAAAACAATATAAGAAAAATTGATTCCGCGACCCAAAATCACCATAGAGTAGGTAATCCTACAAAAGTAGGAAAAATGGCATGTCTGTTATTCGGGGAATGATTTCTCTTTAAATATAATTTTCGGTCCATATTCCGTATAAAAAGAGAAATATTTATTTATGCCGTCATTATTTTGAAAATAATAAAGATCATCCCAACTGATTTCATACTCTTCAATCATAGCCTTATTGGAGCTATTGCAGTATTTCTAAGTTATCAAAATGCAATTGATAAAAGAAATGTATTCATATTTCCACATCATTTGTAGTGCTCTTTAAAGAGTGTTGTCCTTACAGATTTTTCATTTCTTACTCACCAAAGGGGACGGACACTCTGGTCGGAGAGCGGCCTGGTTACCATGGCTGGAGCCCTACAAAACAATAAAAAGTTTTTTTTTATTTGTTTATATAATTAAAAAAAAAAGAATTAGATGTATTTCTTTCAAAATTTCCCCATATCCTCTTTAAATCGATTCTCCTCTATCTGTGGGCACACTAGAAATAGTGGTGGCATTCATAATCCAAAGTATTAGCTTTTAATATCAGCTTAGCCTTAGAATGAATACAACTATGATAAAAGATTGATTGTAAACATTAAAATTTAAAATGAGTAGGGGTGACTTACGTTGATCACAGTGTGTTTGCTGAGGTTGTTGCCTTCTATGAAGTCCACATAATCTACATAGAAACAGAAGGGTCCTACCATGGCGCCGTGGAAATTACATGTGTAACTGAAGAATTCTAGCATCGTTGGTAAACGCCTGCAACGAAAATAGGTTAGACTATCGATGGGGTGAAGGGACATGGTTTATGTATAAATAATACATTTCTGTTTGGCCTAGTAACATTAACTATAAATGGTAGAGGTTTGTAACACATTCTTATTCTAATTGTAACATTAAAATTAGATACAGGAGTAAAGTGTTACAATATGAATAAACCTTGATATATTTACCAGAGTTTCTATAGGTCTGCAGGGCAAGAAAGGGTTGGTTTTGTTTTTCAGTTCTATTTTGAGTTCTACTTTCCAAAGATTTGTAATAAGTTTTTTTTATATCAATCACATAAGTTTACTTGTGGAGCAGTACATGATTGATGACTTTTTGAATTTCAAAACATATTTTGTGTCATTTGTGGCCATTTA
This sequence comes from Lepidonotus clava, assembly GCA_936440205.1. Lineage (NCBI taxonomy): Eukaryota > Metazoa > Annelida > Polychaeta > Phyllodocida > Polynoidae > Lepidonotus > Lepidonotus clava. The sequence goes on from OW387138.1 coordinate 18,937,730, forward strand.
TCATCTGAACGTGTTTTTTTTTATGTTTTCCCCTTTGTTCCCATTAATTATCATATTCATTAGCAATGTCACATGGGAGGATGCTCATATTTTGAAAACTTGTGCCGTCTTTATCAGATTCTAATCCCATTTCTTTATTGAAATACTTATGCCTGACAAACAATTTTGGTATTGAATGATAGAAAAAAATATACCGAATCTAAATATACCACTTTTATTTTTATCATAATGTTATTAACAGCGCTACATTTTTAAGACAGGTAGAAGGACCAGATATTTCAAGTTTTTCAGTCCTTTCTTGCCCTGCAGACCTATAGCAAAAGACGTACAAAGGGGCGATTCCAAACTGATAATGTAGCAGAAACAAGAAAATGTACCAGTTTTTCAAGGCTTTTTAGACAAATACATAATGAAAACATATATGGTAATTCACCCATGCTTCATAGCATGGAAGTTTAAATTACAATATCCAAAGACGCCTAGAAATTAGTACGTAGCACTACTTTGAGGAAATAACAGCAAAGGTCACTGGCCCTTAGGTACCAATGCAGCTAGGGTAACACATACTTGACGGCATATCGCCTTTGCAGTTTGGTTAGACTGGTTTCGTCCTTCTCCTGACCATCTCGTAAACTCCAGGCTAAGGATGTCATCCGCTGTGTGTTGATCATCAGTGGTCTGAAAAAGAGAAATTTATATATATTTATTTTTTGCTAAAGGCAGCCTGGATTTTCCGTGTTTCATAGTCATGCCGGTCACGTGTTTCAAACGAATTTTCTATTTATCATATTCTATCATTTGTGATTAGTGAACCTTGAGTAAGGACATCTGAAATCTGAAAGTTTATATCTCCACATCTAAACGGTAAATAAAATATTAATGGAAGACCTAGAACACGTTCATTCAGAATATACTAGGTTATGTTACACGCGTTTGAATACAAATGAAGCTCACAGTTTGATAGACGTTATGCAGATGTCACACCTACCCAAAATGGGCGGTAGGTCATATTGACGATCAGCTTGATATTGTTATTATCTAAAGTGCACTACACATAGATCACATATCTATTTTATGCTAAATCCCCTGAAATTAATTCCTGATAACATCATCAGCCTCTAGAATTGAATACTTTTAAATGTACTCAGCCACATGGTGATATCCATGTGGCCATGTGGTGATCACATGCAGATTACCATAAAGGGGTCACATGATTCCGTCTATAGAATGTCTATAGACTGTGGATTAAGAGGTTTCTCAGGTAGCACATAAAGCCTCAAATACTAGACCCTGACTTTACGTATGGAGCGTATACCGGGTAACAGAGTGAATCCGTTCTAACAGACCCCACCTGTACTGCCCTAGTTTAAACATCTCTTGCTATTAACCCGTGTGCAAATGCAAACACAACAGTGGCCCAGTGTTAGAATAGAGGTTGACAGGGGCCTTACAATAAAGTAAGTAGGTCAAAAGACGGATACAGTCAAAATAGGCTTAGAAGCAGAGGCAGTCTCAGGAATCTAGGGGTCCGTTTATAACTGTATGTAACAGGGTACCAACCGAAGTTCCATTTTCAAATTCCCTGTGTTTTCCATGAGATTTCCCTGTCCCACGGCAATTTTTCCCTGTGTCATATCCAGCAAGTTGATCAAATTTAAAAGCCTCTGCGCGCAGAACAAATTTGTACAACCCAACAACAAAAAGTTGAATCCCTAATATCTTGAGAATCAGGAATTTCAGAACCTGGCCAAATTTAATTCCCTGTGTTTTGGCAAGATTTCCAAATTCCCTTTGTTTTCCCTGTCAGGGAATTATTTTTGCCATTTTCCCTGTTTTCCCTGTGTGGTTGGTACCCTGATGTAAGTTCTAAGACCCCCTGTGCTTGCATGCACATTCCCATTCTCCACAACTTTTACTTACTTTTATCTGTTTTTTGAATGTGTATCTCAGGGAACTTTCCAGAGGTCTCTTGTGCAAATTGTCAGAAAAAAAAACTGAATTGTAATTTTGTTTGTTTGTTGGGTTTGTTTACTGTCTGGCCAACCCTTTTGGGTTCTTTTACCAGACTGCACAAGGAAAAGCTTTGCAGCTAGTTTTACACTACGTGGGCGGTGAGCGAATCTATGATATGATTTAGGAGAAACCTGCCACCGGCTGCAATTCCTTACTCTTTTCGAGTGGTAAGGGGTCCCTAATGTGCAATTTCCCATGATCTGATATGTATTTCCCATGTATCTGATAATTTTACTGATATAGTGCAAGTTTGGCCTCTTAGTCTTTATATGTGTTACCAAAGAGAGGAACAAAAGAAAATTAAAATTTTATTTTTCTTAATACTAAATTAAATACAGTTGTTGATACTTTTTTTTAAAATCCATAACAATTCTTAAAATTTCCTTGACCACTTTCATTTTTCATGATTTCTCTGTGAAACCCCTAATTCAAGACAACTAGCCGCATGGCGCCATATTCAAACCAACCACTTACCCCGTGATGTCCATGGTGTAGCCGCCGTAGTCGTACATCTGACGCCATATGTGGCAGATACAGAGCAGTGTCATCGAGCCGAGGAAGACGGCTTTGGGCATGATGCCGGGAGGTAGGGCCTGCATCATGAAGAAACAGGCCGCTGCTTGGCCCAGGATGTACACCAACTGGCTGAAGAGAGGAAAACACATAATGTTTGAAGACGGCTTTGGGCATAATGCTGGTGGGTAGGGTGCCTTATGAAGAAACAGGCCACCGCCTGCCCCAGGATGTACACTAACTGGCTGAAGAGAGGAAAACACGTAATGTTTAAAGACGGCTTTGGGCATGATGCCGGGAGGTAGGGCCTGCATCATGAAGAAACAGGCCGCCGCCTGGCCCAGGATGTACACCAACTGGCTGAAGAGAGGAAAACACATAATGTTTGAAGACGGCTTTGGGCATGATGCCGGGAGGTAGGGCCTGCATCATGAAGAAACAGGCCGCCGCCTGGCCCAGGATGTACATAAACTGGCTGAAAAGAGGAAAAGACGTAATGTTTGAAGACGGCTTTGGGCATGATTCCAGGAGGTAGGGCCTGCATCATGAAGAAACAGGCCGCCGCCTGGCCAAGGATGTACACCAACTGGCTGAAGAGAGGAAAACACATAATGTTTAAAGACGGCTTTTGGCATGATGCCGGGAGGTAGGGCCTGCATCATGAGTGAGTGAGTGAGTGTTGGGTGTTTTACGCCGTACCGACAGCCAGGGTCATTTTCATGACGAAAACCAGTTGGGACGAATTCTGTCTTTGGTGATCGAATCTATGAGATGAAGGTGACAGGGCGGGCAAGCAGCAGGGGATCAAAACCTGGCAATCATTTTTGCTGCACCTCATCCCTTAGTGAACCAAGCACTGAACGGGAATTGAACCCAAAAACCACTTGGTCAGTGCTGGGTTCCCCCTATCGTCGCCTCATACGATCAGCAGGGGCTACTGAGGGCCTATTCTTACCCGGACCCCCACGGGGCGGCCTGCATCATGAAGAAACACGCCGCCGCCTGGCCTAGGATATACACCAACTGGCTGAAGAGAGGAAAACACGTAATGTTTGAAGACGGCTTTTGGCATGATGCTGGGAGGTAGGGCCTGCATCATGAGGAAACAGGCCGCCACCTGGCCTAGGATATACACCAACTGGCTGAAGAGAGGAAAACATGTAATGTTTGAAGACGGCTTTGGGCATAATGCCGGGAGGTAGAGTCTACATGTCACGTGCACTCAGTAGAAACAACTGTAAAATTTGATTTTTTAAACATTAATTTCTCCTGATATATGAGCAATGATTTTTGCAGATTCATTAGAAGAAATATACATATTCAATGTGATATAAAAAATAAAATTGCCTTCTCTTTTAAGGTTAAGCAAAACTTGCATAGCCTATTAGGCACCTTGTGATACATTCTGCAATATACACAAGCTGACTAATCTCGAAGTCCTGTTTCATAGTTCGAATCTGATAAGATTTTTTTCAAGAATTTTCATTATATCTTTTATCTTCTGGGTTAGCAGCTAATACGCCTAAATTCCTGTGAGCTGTTTTTTGTCAATATCTGGGGACATTTCAAATATTTGACTTTTTAAGGTTCTCAATCTTATACACGAATGGCTTTTCAAATTAAGCCGATTGCAGGAAGCCACATCCAATAAAAATTCATTGAAAGACTCAAAATAAAATATCAGTATTTAAAAAGCAAAAATTAAATTTGAAACAACATATCTCTCATGATTCAATCAGAATATCAATATTAAGGTAAATCTCCAAGTTACAAGCAACAAGTTACAACTTACTGTCCAAAGCAGAATGAGATGAGCGCGACGCCCACACTGATCTCATAGAGGTGGCGGACGGTGGCCGAGACCTGGTTGGGGCTGAGGTAGAGGCGGAAGATGGACCCCAGGCCGATACCGGTGAACTGACACGCCAGGAAATTTACCTGAGGAGAAAGGTGAAAAGAATTTGTTAAACATTGCACAGGATTCGCCAAAGAACATGGTAAGTATGTTTTGTTGACACATATCCGTAGTTTTTTGTGTGTATTTATCTATTTCTTTTATTTTTCATTCTTTTTATGTACAATCTATTTCGCCAACGTTTTCTTTATATTTTCCCCCCACAAATTCTGTGTTTTAAATTTAAGTTCAAAGACAAAGCCTTAACTTAGCTACTTTTATGAAACGTTGAAAAATACACATGTTCAAAGTTTTAAATCGAATATTACTCAAACCTGAAAAGCTTCCTCTGACATCAAAATCAATTTCGGCGGTTGAAAAAGAACTCACAATTTGCCAAATCTAAGACTTCTTAGGGCCATACTTTTACTTAAAAAAAAAGAGCGTAATACTTTTTTGGACCTTAAAATTGTTTACAGAAGGATATTATATTAGTACTAGTTATTTTGTAATATTTAATCTACTCTAAGGAACTCTAAGGAAACAGATGGCCGGATATAAAGGGGCCTGGGGAGGAGCTCCAATCCCTATTTTCAGACGTTGTTCTCAGTGAATCAGTCAGACCGGTAATTAGACAACAAGGCAACGTTATTCTACTGTTATCTTAAATCTAATATTGTAGGATGTGGTTAAATGTAGTAGGTCACAGCAACCACACGTAATATGGGCACACTCATTTGAAATTTCCTTTATAATTGCATAGACCAGTATGGAATCATCACAAAAAAAAGACAAACAACAAAGTTATCTTGAAAGATAAACGTTGGCTACAGTTTGCATTCTTTGCATTTCTTTTTAACCCTGCACATAACAATTACCAACTTTCCTCTTAACATTCCTTAGCGGAAAAAAAGACAATTTATGGACCCCTATAATTATATGCTCGAGCACCCCATATACTGGTCGTACTTAAATATGCAATGTCCTACTCGGAGAAAGTCAGAAGATATGTACCTAGCCGAAGGAGACAAGCAGAGGTAAGTATCTAGAAGGGGAAAACTCAGAAATAACCCGTTACCCCTAGCTGTCGTTAATAGATCATGATACCTATGACATTTGGACAGAACATCTGCCTCAGGGGAGTCGGGTCGGGGTATAACAAGTACTGGGACTTGCTTACACATATACCTGCTCAACAAAGGTTACTCCTCTGCTCGCGCAAGTTGTTTTTTTTTTCGCTGAATTTGAATCAGTGAATTATCCTCGAAAATATATAGAACTTGAGATTATTCACAATTTCCTTACCAAAACTAATCAAAAAGCAACCCCCCCCCCCAAAAAAAAAAAAAAAAGAAAGAAAGAAAGAAAGAAAGAAAGAAAGAAAGAAAAAGAAAAAAAAGAAAAAAAAATTCCGACCTCCCAACAGGTTATTTTTCTGGTAACTTGATGGGCAGTAAAACAAACATTGTTGTCCTAATAAAGACTCTGGTGCTTAATATTACTAACAGCGTACGTATTGACTAACTCACTGCAACCGCACTGGCCTGCAAAAGCTTATATATTTCCATACGTGTGAATAGGATCATGATAAATTGTTTCTTTTCCTTATATTGTGAGTGAGTGAGTGAGTGAGTGAGTGAGTGAGTGAGTGAGTGAGTGAGTGAGTGAGTGAGTGAGTGAGTGGGTGAGTGAGTGAGTGAGTGAGTGAGTGAGTGAGCATACATAACAGAACTTTTACCCCCCAAAAAAGAAAGAAATATGATTTAAAATTCGAAAATTGCGTATACAATTCTCAATCAATGCATGATTTGCCATTTTAATGCAGATTTTGTGTGCTACGCGTCTCGAACCTCATCCCTGTACACTGACTTATATATATACGATGTTTTTCAGTTGTACTGATGCAGGCAAATTCAATCTGCAAAGATACTTATCTTTTTCACTACGACTAAATTCGATACAGATGCTGAACTAAGATATATATCACTGCCGGAACAAAACATGTTTTATACGGGCTTGAGGTCGGGCAGAAGTAATGAACAACATATCTGGTAAGTTAGGTGAGTATGAAGAGGGAAAATACTTTGCTGGGCCACTGGGTAACAGTCATAGTTTATCAAGGTCTCACGCCAGGAACTTTCTTTGCTACTTTTTCCTGGTGTGGTACACTGATAACCTATGGCTGATATCCAGCTGTCCTAGAAAAGTATTTCTCCTCGTTTCGCCAAATATTATTTGTCATGGACACGGTTAGTTAGCATAGTAATAACACACAGTAGATGGTATGCTGTGACCTAAAACTAATGTAAGCACCTATGATACAACATTGGAACACAGGCCGCTGTATTATTACCCTACTACTTCTAAAATGACATCCTTTCACATGTTACAGTCTACACACTAAACTTACTTCAGGCTGTACCAAGAACCAGTGAAAAAGGCTGTTACAAGCCAGTCAACTTGGTTGCTGATTTGTTAAACAGCTTTTTAAGGGACCTGTGGGAATCAGCAAATTAGGTCATGACACCATTATTTAGTTCCCCTCTCATCTTCCATGTGGCTTCATAGTGTTAGCAACCCCCTCCAAACACCTATGTTGTGGGTTCAAATCCTGGAGGGAATTGTTATAACGAAAACTAACATTGCCCACACCACTGGGGAAGTGTCAATCCATTAATAAGCAATCGCCCCTTCTCCGCTTTCCCCTTTACCAGGGATGTAGGTCAGGGTTAATTAAAAATCAGAAATAATATAAAACAATCTGAAATAACCCAAAAGTGCTATAGCATACAATTAGCAACTAAAATCAAACAACAAATCTGAAAACCTATATCCCTGCTTTAACAACACAAATTAAGGAAACACATAACAAATTGCAATGTTTGAAATAAAGGTGCATCCTGCATTCAGTGTAGGCAATGTGTCAGCTGGGTGCTGAGATATTGACCCACCCTAAAAAAAAATATAAAAAAAACAACAAAACTGTTATCCGTGTGTTGTGCATATAGGAAGATTGCCAGGTGCAACATAATATTGGCCACCCTGTCCCTGGGTTTACATAAAACTATGAACTTCGGAGGCTAAATTACGGCATTCAAACTTATTTCATCTAGCCACTTAAATACTGACATGACAGGTAGAACGATATATCTGCAGAATCGTTCAAACAACAATAGGTGGCTGAACAATACTAACATTGAATCCGATATCTTTGAAATTATCAACGCTTCCTGAAGTATTGTGTTTACTATACAGTTACAGGGGACAGGAGTTCACCGACCTTTTAAGATCTGCAGGTAAACATGTACTGATTGTGAGTTCGAATTGGATAAGAGTTGTCACTGAACAATGTTTAGGGTCAAAGCCGATACAAGATTTTTAAGATAAAAGATTAAAGATTAATTCTTGCTTTATGGTTTTACTTTGGGGCCTTACATTTAGTATGTACGCAAAATTTCAAAAAAATTGCAGTCCCCCCATCCCCCCTAAGTGCATACGTACTTAATGGAAGGCCCCTATTCTAGATCTATTTCTTAGTTTTTCTTTTAAGTTTCTGGATTATCATTAGAATAAACCATTGTAACATCTGGAATATAAAAAAAAAACAATAGAAATACAGGGAACTCAAAATACAATATTTACATTTTGGTAAATCTACTAGGCTAGTTCCGTATTTATAATGCAAATAATACGATAAGTTCAACCCTTTACACTGCACTGATATATTTCCATCTGTTTTCAGATAATATTCTCTCATGATAACAATTCTCGTCACTGGTCAGCCCGGGCCGGATGGTTCTGGATCTGGTCAGTCCAACCCCAGTGCGTTGACCTTACGGGTTGCATGTGAACCTAGCCCCTAGCCCCTATCTCCGATTATATTGTTATACAATTTGTGCTAGTGAGGTGTCTGCAGGCAATATAATGATTAAAAGTCTCTTGAAACGATAGTTTAAAAGCCTGTTTATAACTTGTATGTACGAATATATTCAAAAATAGATTGTACACTGATTGCCGAATTAGTTTGGGTATTCAAAGACTGTATGATTGCTTGTTTGGGGTTAAACGCCTATTCAGCGGTGTTATATCTATATCAGGACATGTTCCACCCCCACCCCCTATATTTGGCCCCTACATTTGGCCAAATATTGATTTTTCTTTAATGTAAAATTCTCGGGCCTGGTGTGTTCAGCAGACAATTTTACAAAAGGTCGCCCCCTTTTCAATATCTCTGGATCCGCCCCTGAAATGTAACAGTGTCCGAAATCAAAGTTTTATGTTGTGCACTCGCCGAGTGCACAGGATCTAAAATTGTGCAACTGGGGGCATTTATCTGTAATGTACATTGCTATAGTACCCTTTTTAAATTGGTGAATATTCGTGCACTATTCAGAACTGAGGTACAGAAGTATGCACGCCAGGCGCACACTTAAATCTCAGACACTGTATGATATTGAGAAAAGTAACAAAGACTTGCTTAGTTACATATTACTATCCGCTCATTTAAAATTAAATTAGTTGCTTTGTTAGCCTTTTATCATAAATCCAACTGTCTGGCACCAGTAACACCCGCTGTGTACTTGTTTGAGAAAACAACTTGACGTGTTATTTAGCGACTTCTAACCTACTTAGGTATATTTACATTGGCTCAAGTATTAAAATTGGAGTGCACGACTGAACTTGGTGAACTTGCAACCTTGAATTGAGAGCATCTCTTTTTTCAGGCACAGACATGTGGGCCACAGGGTTGTCACTAAATGCTCGCGGGTGTTTGCCTACAAAAATGTATAGGGTCAAAACATGATCTGTCTGTTTACATCAAATTGTCTTTTCACTGCTATCATGTTATCAAAACAAGAGTATAAAGTCACCTGCTGGTCCATAGCCGGAAGTCAATGGAAATGGATTTGGTCCAGTGGATTTAACGTCATAGGCCCCGCTGGTTATATGTTATGTTTTTTTTCTCTTTTAATAGAAAATTAAATTGAAAAAATCGCATTTGGAAAATATCATCGTCCAATATTTTCCAACGTATCAGCTAGAGCTGATGAAATGAAATGAAAATGCTTTGGTGAATTTCTGTAAAGTACGTCTCGACCGGGGACATAATTGAATTCTATTGTTGTTTTTTTTAAACTCTCCTTAAATAGAAGTCGGTAAAAGGGCGCAACATTTCGGTTAATAAAACTGTTTAAAATCGCTCACTTGTTCAACTCTTCGTGTAGGTTGATAGTTAAACAAAACGATATTGTCCTTCTTAAATAAGCATATATATATATAACGATGATGACCCCCATCCTTCCCCCCCCAGGACTTCCTAATGCCTTAGAATTAGATTACAGTTGGGTATGATTCTAACAATAATCTTAAATTTAACTGCTAATTCATTGGATAGTCTATCTATAGTGCAACCTACAACCAATATTCATTTTTCACACATGCAAAACATCGCAGCCAATTTTAATATCACCAATAACACCAATAAATCCATTTAACACCTCCTGTTGACAATACATTAATACAGGGCTTATCAGCCAGGAGCGGACCGGCCCAGCTGGCCCGGGCCGGCCTGTTTAACGATACAACACCACCCTGGAGGCACCTGGTTAATAGTGGTTGATCTGATACAGCCCGACAGGTAGAACACAGGTAGGGCACATGATTCATGATACCAACATTGTTAAACTGGAGCTGGTGCTTGGTCTTGGTGCCTGGGTAATCGATTCAATATATACACTATCACAAAATGAATATATAAAAATAAAAAGGTATGGTTGAAATTCTGAACAAACACGTTTTTACTAAATTTTTATCTAAGTAATGGTTTTTATTATTTTTGCATTCTTCTAGCATGCTAGTATGAGAGCAATATATTTCAAATGTTTTCCCTCAATGAGATTAGTGTCCCATAATGTTTCCCTAAATCGACATTTCCTCCGACTGATCTACATCATATTTATAACATTCCCTAACATTTTTTAAACCTTGATTCTGTTTTCCTTCAAATTCAATTGTCCCAAAACTTGCTGCACCCTACCAAAATGTAGAAGAGGGTCAATTTGATATTTTTTTCTAAACGGGCAAGATTCAAAATTTCAATTTAATTATTTCTCAATCGCTAAAATTCAAAATTTCAAATTTCAAAGCCAAAAGTAGAGACGTTGATTGCTGCCTGTCAACAAGGACAGACATTTGTTTACATAAATCTACACTGAATTGAACATCATCATCAGTTAATGTTCCTGGACTTTTTTCGTTTTCATTATTTTTTGTTGGTCATACCTCCCAGATTGAGTTACATACCCGGGTTACATACACATGATACTGTACACAAGGTATGTATTCTGTATTTTGTTTCCTTTTGCAAATTATGAAACATGTATCCACCAGCAAAATAACCGAACAATGCTACTTTTGTCCACGTAAATTCTACTTGAAGATATTAGTTAATGAACTTTTAGGCGTTTTTGTTATGTGACCGTTTCTCTATTTCTAGCCAGTTAAAAAAAAAATCCTGAGACTATCCAAGCATGAGTTTTCAAAAATCTTATCTTATCTTGTATCTTCCATCCCAGATAAGAAATAACCTTGACCATGACATTTCCTCAAGATCGTTTAATCTAGAGATAAGACAAGTGAAGAGATCATAAATGAGTATTACTATCAATAAAAGCATCAATAGCCTTGTACACTTCCTGAACTCTTGTAATTCGAGGTCGGGCTGGGACACATTCACGATCTGTGTTATTCGTTTGGATCACTGGAAGCTATACACTTGAAATACTTTCAGGGCTAACATGAATCTCGCCATATATATTTACATCAGTCAAAAAAAAAAATCTTCGGGAAAATCGCGGTATAATAAACATTGTATTTTAGGATGCGTTTGCTAGTCAATAGTACACTAGAAGCGCAATGTACATTTTCATAGGGCCTTAAACAAAACTTTTTAATTATACAATCAAGGTAGGACGTTTAACACTGCACGTAATGATAAAATGGACATAGTTAAAATCATTTTCTGAAAAGAGCCAATACAATTCTTGTTTTTACCAGCTTTGTAACAAAATAAGGGAACAAACATTTATCATAAAACCTAATTTTTTTTTAGATATTTACACTGCAGTTTTATTTTAGCCCGTTGCGCACCCATATTGTTTCTTGTTTTATTCCTTTTATACAAAAAACTGTTAACATACTTATAAGCTGTTGCTCAGGCTCTGAATAAGTCTTTAAAAAACACGTCAAAACACTGAACAGCATGTTCTTAAAGAGAGAAGAATAAAGAGCATAACATGGTAGTGGGGGATTAACTATTACCACCTAAACAATAAAAGGTTTAAGTCTGACGGGGTCACGATGTAGGACTGTACTTACATTGGCACTACAGTACAACTTGTTTTTTTGTAAGCAGACTACTGATATAATGTGCTTTTTAAAAAACTTTTTTCTCTTTTGTTTTACTCGCCGTCTGGACGTTTTACTTATAATCCATGATAAATGTTCACTCTTAAAGTTTTAGTGGCCATGTGATAATTTCCCAAGGTGCTTGAATGAAGAAAATTAAAAACTTATTATATCATTATTAAAGATGAATTCGGTAATGCTTATGCGGACTCTTGTGAAATGAACCATAGGATTTGGCTTAACGGTCAATCTATACTTACTCACAGTTACACCAGCACCAAGGAAGTGCAACTGCAAGTGCCATGATACATGATAATGATAGAGTATAAAAGACCACGTCCTAAATTAACAAACGCGTATGTTCACAATAAAGTGCGCTTATCTGAGGGTCAATTGTGTGGCTTAGGTAGTCTAAAGTAGATGTTTTCCACGCAGAAAAAATACTAGAAGATGATGGTGCAGGGATGGGGGTAGGGGAAACCTAAGAGATTCAACGCGTTCAAATTGAAATCGACTTCCACCGAGTACACGTCAAACATTTAAAAAAAAAAAATCAAATTATGGCAACTATAAGTATAGGGTCTCTCTCCTAAATGCACAGTATTTATGAATCACATATACAGACCAATCCTATATTGGTCCACGGAGGCCAATAACTAACTGAGTGAGTCATAGTTTGTTATTATGTAATACATTTATAATGTACTGTATGGACTCATTAGCCGAGATCTTTGCTATGACGTAATGGGGAACAGAACCAAGCCCCGTGCGAAAAGCCTGCCATAATATAGGCACACAGTGCTCCCGTTATATGCAAACTACCGGTAATAACTTATGAGACCTGCATTTGTTCACAGACGAATTGGACTAAAATTGCATAGTGGAAATGTTGCTTGGCCTCTAGGATGTATCATTGGTCTCTTAAAATATATTTCCCTGCATGTAAGTTCCTATGAGGGGACCATTACCCCCATGGTAAGCATATTTCCACTCATAAAAAGGTCCAAGTTTTCTAGGGACAAGGTGCTCAACATTTTGATCGAATCCGATATTTTACACTTCTCTTTTTCCTTTTTTTCCAGAAGTACCCTGAAAAAAAATTCACTAGCACTCATAGCATACCGTTAACCAAACTTTCTATATTGGAATAAAAATTCAAATTTTAATTGCAAATATTAAATCTCTATAAAAGAATTATAGTTTAAATACACACCAGCGTAATAACATTGTGGTTCCTATGTGGGTATGACCAACAGTAACACAACAACCTCACATACTACATCTACATTAAGCTTAAATATTGTCACTCTCTATGTCATGCCGTTGACAGGACGTCGAGGGTAAACAGCCCACATGGTATTATGATTGGTTATTCATATTGAACACCTCCCCCCCCCCCCCCCTACCTGCCCCACCTCCAGTCGCGACCATTACTCACTCTGGTTCTGAATGCGCCGCACTGATTTTGCTGAGGGTGGCAGAAACGTTATGTAATCTGTTTACTTCCTGCATACTAAGACCCTTTATTGTTAAGCTCCTGTTGTTTACAGGGACTTGTGTTCATGCCTTAACTTGATTTCTGTGGTAGTCTATTTATATATTACTACCGTTGGATTGTCGTGCATAGATCTATACAGACTGTTTATAATATGGAGACTAATAAGTGATATATATCTCATGTACATCTCTTTGAAAATATTCCTTTATCAAGAGCAAATCTGTACCTTTTAAACTATGGAAATCATATTAATAAAGACCTCTCCTGACGTATTTAGAAAGCCCCTCCAATTCAGATTTATGCAAGCATGGTTTGACCTTATTATAGAGTTACTTGTACCAGGTAGATCTAATGTAAACTTCACTGGGCTTTCTATACATATTTGTTGGGTTTGTTTAGTGTCTTGTCAACCCTCACAGGGGGCCCATTTTTGAAGTCTTTGGTGTGACTCAGCCAGGGATAGACCCCATGACCTTCCAGACTTGAAGCAGGCACTCTACCAACTGAGCTCATTAATTTAGTCTGATCTCCCTATTTGTCGCCCTTAATAATCAGCAAGAAGATGCTAGCAACTTATTCTTTCCAAGTTCCTAGAGGAGCTCTATCCTGGGTCCCCATGGGGGAAATAAATATGTCCCAGTCTGTCCATTACTTGGTTGGAAGGATACGCATCATTGTTCTAGAAAACGCGAAGAAAGGGTCTATTTTTACAAACTTCACGTGTCCTTGTTTCTAGAAAAAAGGGTACCTTTTCTACCCAAATGTCTGTGATATGGAAAAGAGGGATGTTTTTCCCTGTTAGTTTGTAATTTCGAGAATAAAGGGTAATTTATAAAAAGTCAGCGTTTGGCAAAAAAAAAAGAAGGGTCATTTTTCGGATATTATTAAAATGGAAAGGGGGTAGACGTCTATTTTTGATTTTGAAGAACGATGATAATTTATGTCCTACTTTTACATCTGAGTGGACAGACCAGGAAACATGTAACCATTTGAATGGTATTCTAATATTAATCTGCAAATTGTTACATACCGATCAATTATTGATAAAGAAGATCAATTTCATAGTCACATAGATCTAGGCTTATTATGGCTTGGGCTAGTGTAATTTGATCAGGGCTAGTGAAAATATTGATCTATTTACCATTGAATAAGCCATTAGGTTCAGCCTGGTGCTTGGCCAGATGCCAGCACTGGCCTCAGTGGAAAAAAACAACAAAACAAAACCTAATGCTAAGGCGGAAGGGAAATCCCTGTGCATGTTGCGCTCAGAAATGAGAAATAATAAAACATCTTAGTAGTAATGTTAAAACGGATATTCTTGCGAAAGAAAAAGTCGTCTTTGACAACTGAGTTAGGCTTAGATGTAGATGAGTACGAAAACAAAACAGTAAAAAAAAAAAAAAAATGTTGGTAAGTTTGGAACGGTCCAGATCCTAGTCTAGACTCTAGGGCCTTGGGCTTGGGTAACGAGACTAATTTAGACAATGTAAACAATATATATTCTAGTCTAGCACCGTACAGTTTAACTTGATTGAGAAAATACCCGGCCTAAAATACCATGTTTATTAACTTGTCTGGGCGAGAAACTGACCAGGCCGTACAGTACTCAGTTACTGAGTTAGCCTTGAGATTCAAGTTGAGTGGGTTCGGGCTAACAACAACGTCGTTAGTCGTTAGGGCTGTATCTACGTACGGTAAACCTTCCCTCTCAACAATCAACATCTATTGACGCACGCGAAAATGGTAAAAGCTAATATAAATGCGACGTTTCTCAGTCGAGCTGTCATTTCAAGTAAACGTCAAATTAGCCGAGGTGACAGAGTCTGACTCGGAGTCTGAGTGATGGAGGAGGGATGAAGCCAACTTTAGAATCCACCACAGACTTCGTTTGGGCCCAAATCGATCATTCTCCGCTCGCCATGGGTCAGTTAGGAACACAAACAGGGCCCCAAACAACAAACCAGAAGCTAATTATACCCGGGATTGGTTTACCAGGCTAAACAAGGAATATAAACAAAAGGATCAGGAGCGACGCGCGGCTACCGGAGGAGAGCCCGACCTCTGCCATCACTGACAGCGGCCGCGAAAATACTAGAAACAAAAGGGTTCGTTATCCGTTTTACGCTTCTTACCTGGTCTATGGGCAAGCCAAAGAAATGCCCCACCGGCGTCAGCAGTCTGGATCCAGCGTAAAAGGACGCCATGCCGTTTTTCTTGGTCTGGGAGGGCTCTATGTTCTCTCTCCTTCCCCAGATTTTTCTCGGGCCGACGGCAGCGTTCGCTGAGGCGGGTACGCGCGCGACTAGAAAAATCTGGACGCGCTTTTGGTAAACTGAAAGGCAAGATCGCGGTGGCTGCGCGATTGCGCCCTGGATATTAATTCCCGCCACTGATGAATGGACTGCAGAGCGTGCATTGCATTGTCATTTACACTCTATGGATGATCATTGTAATTGTATGGTGTGATTTAAAGGAAACCTTGCACATAACTGCAGCATAGTTATTTTTCAATGAATTCAATTCAGCATGTTATTCACAACTTGTACTATCAATGTGACCAAAATGGAAGGAAAATATTTAGTTTACACACGCTTATGAGTCATTAAAAAAACTCGTTTTTTATTCATTTTTTAAGGGAAATCCCTTAATTTGTGACGTAGCAAGGGGAGTTCCTGGGGAATCCCATCTGTCCTGAGAAGGGAATCTCCATCCCTGTAGAATTTCTAATAAGGGTTATGCTCTCTAACCCAAATTATACATATTTGGCCCAATGCAACTCATAATAAATTGAAATATATATTCATCTACAACCATTTATTAATCAGGGAATCCCAAAGTTACTTTAGAGGGAATTCCCATAGTTGTGACGTAGCAAGGGGAGTACTGAGTAGCTCAACATGCAGGGAATTCCCAAAAATAAATTCTTTTCCTAAATATCTCCCTTAGACCTCAACATTTTCCAAATTTTACTTTTGACATATTTTCAGAATACTTATGTCAAGGTTATTACACAATAAATAGCACTTCGTGAATTTATGTGCAAGGTTTCCTTTAAGTATTTTGGAATGTATTGATATAGATATATTCAAGATTTACTGCATGTTTCAATCTTGATGAGCTTGAGGAAAATGTAACAAATCTGTAGATTTTCCAACAAAATTTTACATGTTACAACAAAATAAAAAAGAGTGAACTGGTTTTTTTTTTATAATGAATTCTTTCACTATTTTCTGCCTTAGATATTGGTTGCACAGTATGAAACAATATATACACTTAGAGTAGAGGAGCCAGTTTCCGCGCATTAAGGGCAAGAAGTTAAGCTTTAACAAAATATTTAAAGAAAAAAATTATATTTTTAATATTTTTTCTTCCATATTCAGGGGAATGATGTCTATGAACATAATCATAATAAAAAAAATTAAAGTTTGAAAATATTTTTGTAATATCTTAAGGTTTTATTTTAACATGTTAATTCTTCAGTTTCCGCGCACCTGGAGCCTATTTCCGCGCATTTTGGTGTCAGTTTCCGCGCATTTCCCATATTTTAGGTGTTAAATGAGTAGAATATCTTATAGAAAGAAAATATGATACATGGGGCATCAGAAAAAGATTATCTATTGATATCCGTTATACAAAATAATTGTTAAGTTCTTAAAAATTCATAATAATGCAAATAGAAATGCTACCTTGTCAGGGAAAATCTAAAGAATATATTCATGAAAAGAAGGAAGAAATACACATATTTATGCATTTTTATTATATGACAAAAGCGTTAATTCGCCTCAGTTAAAGAGAAAAAAAAAGTTCAGTTTTGAGTCTTTGGTTCATATTATTTTAAGAAAGTGTCTTAAGATTATATAGAACCTTGCTTTGAAAATTTTTCCTTTTTATTTTCTTTGGAAAAATGTTTGAAAATTTGGAAATCTGGGAAAAATAGGTGAAAAATGCGCGGAAACTAGAGACTGTCTAATTTATTGTCCTTAGTTTCCGCGCAGGGGCCTATTTTCTATATTATCCATGAAATTTTATGTTTTTGACATTAAAATGATCGTATATCACTTTAAACTAATATCTATGACATTTTTTAAGAGAAAATTATATTTTTTCTTGAAGAAAATGATGTTATGCTCCTTATTTCAGAAATCTTAACTTTTTAAGGATCCTGTCATTTTCCTTAATAATAAGGACATTGAAACATGTATTTGGCCTTAGAATACATAAATATGTAAAAAAACATCATTAAAAATGACAAATTAATTGCATAAAAACATTATTTTGGGTCTGGAATTTTAAAAATAGCATATCTAATACCTAGAGAAAAACTGCGTCCATAAAATGCGTAAAATGCGCGGAAACTAGAGATGCGCGGAAACTGGCTCCTCTACTCTATCCAAATAATGATTAGATTTTATATATTTTTCGCACCCCCTAATAATGCATTGATTTGGGTTTTGTTATAATCAAAAAATGGGCCTCCAATTTTAAACCTCATGTTTTTTTTATTAATTTTTATTAATTTTCGTTATAAGATACAAAAAATAGAAATATGGTATGTTTAAGTGAGCCAGAAAGAATGATGTTTTCATGCTATAATGAATTGATATCCATTATTGTAAGATTTTTTTCAATTGTAGTTGATAAAATGTGGCACAAATGTACCATCTACCAATGCACAAATTTTCTGGAAAGGTCAATGGTCACTGGCTATGTAATGGAAGGCACCACATTCAGTATAACTATTAATTTCATACAGATTCCTTCAGAAAAAAAACCTTTACCCATTCAAAATAGGTTTGTTATTAGCCAAGACCTTTTTCTCAGTGAATTTTATTTTGAAAATAATCCCATCATATTTATTTTTCAACTGATTAATGTGTTATTGCCCTAAATTGTAAAAAATAAAGAAAATTCCTAATTTTTGACATATTTTCACACAGTGCCAGCATTCTTTCATAGACAATAATTCTAAATTGGCTGCACATATGTAAGAAAACAATAGATCATTTTCTTGCATATATCATGTACTATATTTTCTCAATTCAAAACTTTCTGAGAAAATCAATATTTAACCCATTTTTGCTTGATTTCTGGAAAAATAACCAAAATTTCCCATTTATCCTAAAAATTGTGGGGTCACATGACCCAGATCACGTGACCATAAAAGAATAATTTTGTAATTCCAATGCTAAATCTAGAATCTTGAGTTTATGACCTTTCCATCAATATATGATGCGTTTTAATTTTCTAAGGAAAACGGCCAATTATAAGCATATTTATCTCCCAACCTAATAAACAATTGTAAAAAAAAACGGCTTCCCCACGGTCTGGAATCAATATTTAGATCTAGATTTTTTATTTTTATTTTTTATTTGGGGAAAAAAATCATCGTCAGGGCGAACCCTTGTTTTCCAGATTATAAATGGCTATCACATTTCATTTATTTAATTTAACTAAATACACAACATTTTCAGACTCGTTGTTTTGCTCGTTGTTCTAGAGAAAACTGGTTACTGTGTAGATCTGGAGGGCATAATTACATCTAAAATTTGGTAAAGTTTCCCTGTCCTAGTTTTATTGATTTTTTGTTTTGATCTGTCTTTTTGAAAATGACATCAAAGATGGTGTGAAGTTTCCAGAAAGAAATCAGTCTTATTCTCGGAAAAGTGCGATCTCCTCAACCTGAAGAATTAATCAGAGAAACCAGGAAAGGGGGGTGGGGGATATAATACCCTGTGTTTTGATCAAATTTTCAAATTGCCTGTTTTCCTGACAGGGATTTTTGTTGATATTTTCCCTGTGCAATGGTGACTCTGTATTACGTAAGGTTATACACGATAGGCACCGAGGAAGAACAAAATTGCCAACATTGAGCCTCGCCTGCAGGAAAATAATGAAAAAAAAAAGCTGATTATGATCTAAATAAGATCTGTGACTTGCTTGACATCATCAAAGCGCATGTTCAATTCAATAGAATTAACTGGTTGTAACTGTAATTAGATGTATAGACAGCTATACACCTTTCTCATTAAAGTGTGGCGCCCCCTGGTAAATTGAATTGAAACACGTTTTTATGTCTTTTCCTATAGTTAACCTATATGAAGTGAAGCATATATGGGAGCATATTTGGGAAAAGGTACCTAATGACATTTTTGGCCATCCTGTGGCTGCTAGTTCTGGAGGTTTGTTCATATTATGAAACAATCACTTGACATGCAGCTAAAAGTTATGTTTCATAATGTTTCTAAAGTCCCAGGGATTCTTCTACTCTTTGTTTTATCATTCTACGATATTTAGTTCCTTCGTAATCTTACGTACAATATAGGCCATTATGCTCAATTTGGGCCAAATCTGGCCAAATCTGGCAGAAATTGACTCTTTGTTACATTAATCATGAAATATATGGGGAAAAACTATTTTTAAAGTTATTTTGTGATAAATTTTGACTTACCTGAAATTTTCTAAAGATTCTCATGACATTAACTAAAAAATCAAAATTTTCATGTGCAATGCATCATGGGAAAATCAAAATGGAATGATTTTAGCCGAATTTCTGTGCATAATTTAGGTTAGCGAGTTACCATGGTTACGGTAAAAAGAATATTAAAAATGAAAAGAACATTTTTTCACAGGTAATAAAGAAAATGTTTTTACCTTCTCAAAACTGAAAACAGTGAGTGGAACAAACACTCCTGTCAATAGTTATGGCACATTTGATATTCTCAGAAATAAGAAAACTTAATTTCTTGATAAACATAAGAAACTTTAAGTCGCCACAACATGGAAGTAACAACAGCAATTGGGAATAAGGGGTTCTCAATGTACAAGAGGTGGGTAGGTTCATACATGTTTATCTCAGGTTCTATCAGGAATATTTCAAAATGGTTTGCAGCATTTGAAAGAGTAGGTTATCTACAATAAGAATAATGCTGACACATTTCCCCATGTTTCATGTGATTTTGTAACCTCATTAAATGTCATTAGGTACCTTTTCCCAAATATGCTCCCATATAGGTTAACTATAGGAAAAAAGACTAAAACATTGCTTTAATTTAATTCAACAGGGGCGCCACACTCTTAATGAGAAAGGTGTATAAAGTGAATGCTGCTGAAGTTAGATCTATATTCGATATGCAATATTCAATGCATCATAAACGGAATTCACAAAAGAATATTGGCATACAGAAAACCTCTATGAAAATCGTCATTTATTTCTCATTCATCACAAACAGGCTTGAAAACCGTTACAAAAAGGCAATGTGGTTTGGTCTGGATATAAGCATGTATAAACTATTAGCACCCGGCTACAGTCATTCCACTCTCATAATAATCATCATTCATGTCTTAAGTTACCGCCTCATCTTTAATTATAATCTCTCTAACTGTACAAATCCTACAGACTATACGATTGAATCGAGAGTGAAGAATCAGCACAAGGATGTGAAAAGGGAAACTAATAAATTAGGCATTCTATAAAGAAATTGAATTCATCTCAATATTCTGCGAACATATGGTATTAAATTAAAGTTGATACTTATTAGTTATTGATGTCATGTAGGACGGTGTACATTATATTTCAACACGAGTCTCTTCGGGTAAATTGTCTAACACGCATTGGGGTAACATTAAAAATTCTACGTGCTTAAATCAAAACTGTAGATAACTCGTAGCACCAACAGTGATAGTAATTATCAAAGAATAAATACCTCAACTTCAATATTAACATTACATGTAGACTCAACAAGAAAGCCTCTCTATAAATTAACTGACATGTTAGGTTTGGAAACTAAAGAGAATGACAAAAAGAGGTGAACGATGGGTATGATATGAGATTCTGAAATCATAATTAATTGTAAAGTGACTTTTTCATTACAGTACTATACTCATATCTTATTTAACCATTATACATACTGTGTATATTATACACAATTGCATCATTCGTAAAACTAATCATTTTAGGAAGAAATGTTTTAGCCATAAACAGGTCCATTTGCATTTTCCATTTGCAAGTTGCATGTAAAAATGTTAATACTTGTAAATGTGATCGCAGGGGCTTCTCAACTTTGTTATTTTTAAAAGTTTGTTTTGCGTTAAATACTAATCCTCTCAAGCAGAGTTGGGGTTGGGCACACCAAACAAAATTCATTAAATTCAAATTACATAGACTTGTGATTCTGAGAGCTCTCATTCACCCTGTTATAAAAGACAAACGGGTTCGAGATCCTTAAATAGATATATAAATCATCCATTGGAACACATCTCACTAACTGAATATGTGATAATATGATTTCGTGAATCAAGATTCCCTCTACTTGTATTGAGTTTTAAGAGGGACACTGGATTATATTTCGATGAGACTACGATAAATATGTCCATTATTATTAGAAACTGGACTGAAATCAGTGATACCCAATAATTTGATTAAATCAATACAGGAATCTCAAGACTATTAAATAACAAATTAAGACTGATAATTTTGGTAAACTACTTTTACCATTCTATGATAACTGTCTTATCCCCTCATAACAATTCCCCATAAAGTAAGTACATGATTGTTTCAAGCTTCGTTCCCGCGCAACACCAAGCTCCGGCAGTTTAAGAATTCTTATTCTTCCTCCATGTCTCTCTCTTTGTCTAACATTCCCCTCCCGCAACCCCATATATATACTCTCCTCATATTTCTGTTCCCATTATTTACTTCCCTCCTCCGCTTTGTCCCCCTCTTTTTGGTCTGCCCCTTCTTTCTCGCCCTCTTCTGTTGCCTCCTGGCTTTGTTCCGTCACCTCTTCCTTTTCTTCCTGTTTCACCTCCTCCCCCTCCTGTGTTTCTCCCTCTCCCTTCTTTTCCTCCTGCTCTCTCTTCTCCTCCCCTGCCTCAGTCCCTTCCCCTTCCTCCTTCTCCGCCTCTTCCCTCTGCTCCTGCTCCTTCTCCTCCGCTTCTTTCTTCCGCTGCAGCAGCTGCTGTAGGGCCTGCAGCTGCTGCATCTGCTGCGCCGCCATCTGCGGAGTGCGCTCCTTGTTGGGCTTAATCAGTCCCCACTCCACGGCCGACTCCAGGGCCTTCATGGCACACTGCCGCGCCCCCTGCCTCTCCGCGTCCTCCAGCATGGACAGGGCCATGAGGATCTCCATCATGGTGCTCTCCACGATGTTGGAGGCGATCTCCTTGTCGGCGGCCATCATGTTCATCAGGATGTGCACCCCGCGATGCTGGATGTCGGGCAGTTGGTGCACCGCCAGCTTGGAGAGGATCTCGAACCACTGCTTGGTGCCCTGTGGAGAGGAGAGGATACATGTTCAGCGATATAAGTTGGGAACAGTGAAAAAATCGGAAAAAGCATTATCAAATTCTGAAGGTATCCTAAAATGTTGTTGAACGTCTTCTAAACATCAAATTTTGAAACAGATTTCTGGGTGTGCTGGAGAGAAAAGATCGGAAATCCGACAAAAATCCGACAACTTACACCCCTGGATGTTATATTTTTCCTGCATGTTATATCTTTATTTGAATGACTGACTGATTCTCTTTTTAGCAGAGAAACTAGCCATATCCTCTATAATTTGATTTATTCAAAGTATTATACTAAATTTTGTATGGGGTCAGATAAGGTTAAATAGATCCTGGTCGTTTGACCTCCCGTGTAGCATATCAATTCTTAGATTAAGATGCCTCGCTTGTTTTTCAGGTAAGAACTCATAACGGCTAACAAACTTGAATCTTATTATGAAAATAACAGTATCCAGGATGGTTCTTCAGTGTCACTTTTTCTCAATTACATGTGATAAGGATATTTTTCTGTTGCTGTATGACTACGGGTATGTTCACGAGTCAACGTCGTTTGGGGAGTAAAGAGAAAAGAATGCAGAATATGCCAGGTAAATATGCCTCAACATCTAGGCTTTTGGCCTGGCTGCACGTCGGGCAGGTGACCGTGCACTTTTGCCTACCTGACCCTTAAATGTGTCTGCCCCACCTTACTATATTATTATTATCTGGCAAAAATGTTACCTGCCCTTTGGGCATGTGAATGTCAACATTTACCTGCCCCACCTCAAGTTTTACCTGCCCCCGGCAGGCGGGCAATGCTTAATGTTGAGCCCTGCCGTCGCCTCCCCCCAAACATTCCCTTCAGTGTTTATCCACTACTCACAGAGATGATCTTTCCGCAGATGACCTTCTCGTAGCTCATCATGGCCAGTCCCCCAGCGGCCGCCCTTACCACGCGCTCGTCCTCCTCCTCGTGACAGAGTAGGACGAACAACTTCACCCGGTCGTTCTCCTCCTTGAACATCTCAATCACCTGTTGCAATAATAGAATAGTGTTATTCGCATAATATTGAGAGATGTATACAACTCTATGAAAATGAAATATCCAGAAATTTGTGAATCAAGAGACGGGGATTTAGCTGGAGGAAATAAAACAGTATAGGATCATATATCATTATATTAAAAGGACTTTCAGAGAAGTTATCTGCTGCCAGAGAACGAATACAATATTTACAGTATTAAAATTACTAACTTGTCCAGACATATCTGTGAAAAGGAGGAACAACTGCATCTCTTATTATTCTCTTATATACACTGTTATTATGCATGTTTCTTTCCTTGCAACTACAATTATTATTAACTTCATTATTTTGTGGGGATCATGGTACGTAAGAAAACAAAATTTCCCTATAATTATGTCTATCTCTCAGAGTCTTATCGTTTACCTACCCAACTAAAGGAGTTTGATTAATTATGTTCGAGTAAAGCATAACATGTCACTGTATTGATACATACTGATTGTTTAACTCTCCAAAAGCTAAATATATACTAATATATTAATATTAGAATGATGCAAGGTTCTTGGTGTTATCCAAAGTCAATAGAATAAGGAATTCCTATTAAAAAACACACACATCATTTTCAAATAAAACTTTTCAGAAATAAATCCACCCTACCTCTTCACACATGACCATGTTACACAAGCACTCTGCGGCCGCCGTCCGTAGTTCTTCGTGTGTGTCGTACATGTAGTTCTCGATGAGGGGGAATACCTTCTCCTTAACAATCCGCTTCCTCACCGTGTCGTTCATGGACGCCAGGTTAGTTAAAGCTAAGAGACCCTCGTAAGTCTGAAGGGCCCCAGCCTCAATGTCGAGAAGGCCTGAGATGGGTTTGACCGTTTCACAGACCTACGGAGAATAATTATGGGATATCAGTTTGTGTCGACAGGTTGGTTTAAGTTTACACAGAGGAAATATTTGAGGAACATTGTATGTTCAGTAGATATAGAATGTATGAATTGTTATAATAGATAAATTAAAGCAAAAAAAAGAAGAAAGAAATTAGAATTTGGGTGCTCGTTTGGTGCCCCTAGGCTTACACTTGAGTGACTGAATTTCTTTATCACATTTTAATTGACAAGGAAATCTATTTTCATACTTTTCTTTTTAGAATTTGATAGTATACACATAAAAAGATGACGTCGTAAACTGATTATCCCAATGTGAAACTTGGAAGAATCATCGTTGTTTACAACATTATTTTTCAACGATTATTCAAGACTTTCCATTTCACCATTTTCTGTTTACCGCGTTACAGAATTGTCTAACCCACTGAGTTTGTTTGTTGGGGTTGTTTAACGTCCGGCCAACCCTTATGGGTTCTTTCCAGACTGCAACCCACGGAGACATTGTACGTACCCTCTGTCCAGGGAAGGCGATGGCTGGGTCGTTGGTGATGGCGATCTTGGCCAGGGCCTGAGAGGCCAGCATCTTCCCCTCCTTAGTGCCCTCTCTCGCCAGTGGGATCAGTACCTGGAGGGGGCAAGTGTAATAAAAAAGTTTTAAAACAGGGCGAACTAAACAGCAGCGTATGTAATACATTGTACACATAAAAAGGAACTAATATGTGCATTCGTGCGTCATATTTGGAAATTCCAGATATGATAGTACTTTATAAACAAATCGTATTAGACCTAAACTGCCATTAGCACGTTGGCAAACTATAGTCAATATCAGTAGCCTTTTACTTACTTATTTTCACATCCCTAAGATTTTGCAAACTTTTCAAATTCATTTACAAGTAAAACTATCCTCCCTTAGCTTGCCGTCTTTTCCCGGCGTTTTCTATCAGGAAACGTCGGACGTTTCATTAGTCTGACCGAAATTTTGTTCCTTCACGATTTTTACATATTAAATGCCATTTTTTTCCATATCTTTTTTTTCTGATATTTCCAAATATACGTTGTCTACGAGTTCGGATTTTTTTAATCATTAACTACAGATGTAGTCATCCTTGAATTACTATTGAGCATATCGCTGTTACCCTTACCTTTGCACCTCCTTGCTGGACGACCAAACCTCTGTACTTGGGTTCTCTACATACAGCCAAGAAGACGCGGGCGAGCAGCTCACGACTGTTCTCACTCTCGGCCTTACTTAGGGCGACGAGTGCGTTCACCACCCCGGCCTGAACCACGCGCTCTATCCGCGCAGCGACAAAGTCTTCCTTATCCTGAGCAGAAAGGAAGAAGATATTCAATGAACTTGTGTGATTGCTTGTATGGTTAAACTGTGCCGCATATAAGCGGTGTATGACCGTAGTATCTTTTAGTAAAAATTATCAAAAACATGTGACTTGGAAGATAAGCTCGTTTTTTTCTGAAGGATAACACAGCTTCTATCACTAATGGCTAGACACTTATGGCTTTCTTTTTTGATAATACAATTAATATTCTTGGATTATTCATCACTTCGCTACCTTAATATATCTGTTAGACACGAAGTTTGTTCACATTTTTTCATCATGCAGGGACACGACATAATTATGATGATATCAACCTCAAACAAGAGTACCGTAAAACCCATAATTTAAGCCGCGGCCTAAATAAGGGTTAGTTCCAGAAATTAGATCCAATTAGGCCTCAACTTTAAGGGTGCGGCTTAAATAAGGGGTTTATATAACCTTGAATACAATGGAACCGCTGAAAAAATATGAAGAGAATATGTTCAAATATAAACTCTAAAGTTAGGGTGCGGCTTAAATTAGGGTTCGGCTTAAATTAGGGGTTTTACGGTACTCAGAATGTCTGGAGATTAACACTGGATTAAATTTTGATAATTGGTTGAAATAATCGTATTTCAGTAACACATACCTTATCGTGTTCTTCGGGAACGTGTTGTTTGGCAAACTTAGCAAGTTCTATTAACTCTGGTTCGATTTTGGGTTTGGTGTAACTGTTCGTTACGTTCACCATAATCTGAGCACATGGGTAGAGAACTCCTTTATCTGTGACCTGAAGGAGAAATAGGAAATATTACAAAATGACCAATAATCACAGTTACCATTTAATAAGTGTTCAATAAATCTTATTGTTTCCTGTTTTCAATACGAGATTATTAATTAGATAAAATAATAATTATAGCTGATTGTATCGAAAAAATTGAATTCCTTGTGATGCTATATCGCCAATGGCTTACATTTTAGTTGTGGCTAAGGTTGGTTGGTCTGTAGTTAGTTGCTTAACACGAAATTCTAACTGTTAGGGTCATATAAAGTACAGTGATGGTGATCGAATCAATGAGAACCAATATTTATGCGTTTCTATCACCCCTTTTAAGCCATAGACCACTCGGTTATCCCCAGTGGCCCGATGCATAATGACTAATATTCCTTCCTCCCCCTCCTTCACCTCCTGTGTCGTGTCAGTCTCAGATCACCCACTTTTATGCAAAAATCCAGCATAAGATTTCACCCACTTCTAATGTTCCATCTCAGCTGCGAATTTCAGGAAATTTAAACGGAAAAATCTAGTTTTTATAAATGTCGGCAGAACTAAAGTCGGCCTAGTAGATCAGCCACAATCCAAAAGCAGAACCCATCCATTGAGTTATTTCGTTCTTGCATGATGCAACGGGCCACAGCCTCCCTCGTGGTGAAATTTTTACCTGGGCGAGTTCCATGAGCGCCTTGAGTGCCTGCATGTCCTCACACAGGTCCTCCTTGACGTCGGCGTCCAGGGACAGGTAGGCCAGGCCCTCCGCCGCCCACTTACGGAGGTCCACGTCCTTAGCCTGGTTCGACAAAAACCTGATATCCAAGAATATGTAGGTTATTTTTCTGTTCTATTTCCTTTGTTCAATGCGGTATTGTTTTCTTTGTAATCGTTGTGATGGTATCCGGAAAGAGGGCTGACCACGCGCATATTATCTCATTTCTATTATTAAACTATACGGTATAGGATACTAAATAATCTATGCTTTTTTTAGTTTCTCTTAAAGAATAATATTTCTAGGCAATCTGTCATCACAAATATCAGTAGTAACTCTTTCATCAGGTCAGTGATAATCGCTTCAATATGCAACGAATAACGCCTAAACATATTGAACCCAAGACTCCGAAATATTGAAAAATAATTCAGTTGTAAATCGATAGAAGTAAGTGCATCGTAAAAATGAGCAATCACCCTTGCGGCAAGTTGCCCTAGTGAAATTTAAACGTAAAACCTAGACACACTTACTTTCTGCAGGCTTTTGCAAGGGTTAGCGTTGACCCATCGGCGAACGACTTCATACTGGCGTCCGTCCCTCCAAACGAGCCAAGTTTACATAAACCCTGGGGAAATAACGTGAAAATCAGCACTGAAAGTGCATTGCAGTGTGACTATATATCTTTTTTTCTAATTGTAAGATGTGTTGCGTTTATGGATGATGAACGGCTTTTCACATCATGAAACTGGTGTCTAAGCATTAGATGACGCATCAAATACACAGAGGGTAGTTTCATACAACTGCAACATTGTGTAATAATATTATATTCGCGTTATTATCCATGTGATGGATTTGAATGAAACTGAACACACACATATATATATATATATATATATATATATATTGTTACGCCTCTCGTGCGCCGCCGCCGCCGCACGCCGCCGCCTCGGGCGCGCCGCCGCCGCCGGAGGCCCCAAAAGTCTATAAATAGGAGCGCGGTACGCGCATCTTTGTCATTCGACCAAATAAAACTGGACAGAACACATCTCCTTCCTTTTTGAATCCATTGCGCGCGGCCGTGCGCGCGAATTACGCGCGGAAACAGGTATTTTAGGGACGATAACATCTTAACAATGTTACACTGGTGGCAGCGGTGGGATTGGATGCAATAATATTCAATAAAAGACCCAAATTCTCCCTAAAACTAACCTGTTTCAGAGAAGCTGACGGCCGTCCGACGGGCAGACGCTCTCCGCACTGTGCGTGACGGACGCATCACGGTTGACAGTCGCCGGCCGGCCGGGATCCTCCCTAGGAAAACGATGATTTATGTCCCATCCGTATAAATTATGGTAATACTCCAATGCCAGGAACCATCCTCTACCTGGTAATGGTAGTATTCGTCAACATTAATGAGGTTTATCCCCACTTTTGAGAGAAAAACTTGAAATCCGCCATGTGGGACAGGTTTGGCTACCCGCCGAGTGAGCACTGAAGAATTCCATGTTCAACATAGAAGAAACCTTATCAAAATGCGTATTTCTGAGTGCATCCAGCGGTAATCCAATGCCCAAGGCCTTCATGCAGTGTGTGGTAGTAGTTTTGTTGAGTGGCATCCCGAATTTCCTCGCTTTTGGACGGATCTCTGGCAGAGAAAACACTTCGCCACTCGCCCCAAAAGCTCCGTCGGCCACTCTGCAGCTGGACGTTCTCACAGTGAAGAGATAGGAAAATACAAAAACGGAACTCGGCGCAGAGTGCGTGACGGACGCGAACAGTTTTCAGTGGATTCAGTGGCCCTAAACTGATTCTATTGACTTAATTTTGATGAGGAATTTATCACTCAGATGCTCCCTACGGCCCCCCTGTAGTGTTGTAAAATAGTATTTGAGATTTGATAACATTTAGATGGATTTCTTTCAGAGGAAACACATCGCACTCGCCGCCAAAAGTTCGCGGACCACTCTGCAGCTTGGATACTCTCACACCAAAAGGACACAGGAAAACACGTTTGGATTCGGTGCAGAATGTGCGGTACACACGGCCAGCTTTCAGCGAATTTATTCACTCTTCTGAGTAAAAACAAATGATGAATCAATACATAAGACCTTCATAGATCATATCCACGTATTGTTGTCGAGTGTCATTTGAAATTTCTTAGCTTTAGATGGAAAACGTAGCAGTTGGTCACCAAGGAAACCCTCCGACTTTCAGGACGTTTCGTCAAGAACATTCTGCGCACTGCTCACTTTTAGAAAGGACGCTTAGGTAGAGATTGCAGACTCGGAGATTGGATTCTGGCTCTTCAAGAGGAGAGGATAGTAGATGTTTATGAAACTTTTCATGATGTTTTGGCATGGATATTCTGCGCCCTGTTCATGTTTGAGTGTGATGCTCTGGTAGAGATTGCAATTCTGGCACAACTTTTTGCCCTACATTTGTCATTGGTTTGAGATCAGAGGGTAGCATTTGATTCACCTCTGTGACTTTGATAGAATTTATGCAGTACTAGGAAATTGGAAATAAAAATTAGTGATTTTTGGACAACAGAAAATAATTGCATCTGTTACCAATTAATTAGTCTAAAGCATCTTCTGACTGGAGCACCAATAATTCACCACGCTACCTGCTGGTTATCCAGTATATTAGGAAGGAAACTGATTGTCTACTGTAGGACAGGATTAACATTTACAAAAAAAAAAGGGGGGGGATTTAGAGTCACCCCAAAATGATGGATGCACTTCAAGATGGTGCCTGGCCAAAGGCTACTTCAAGGCCTGAGCAAATGGTTATGTCATCTGGAGAGGAGAATCGTGGTCTCCCCTTCTCTCCAACAGGAGAGGTGACACTCTCCCAGTCAGCATGGGAGAAGTTGGACCGACAGGGATACCAAGTTGACATAACCCGCTCAGAGGCCAAAGGGCCCGGAGAAACAAAATCTATGGGTGCTGCCGCTAGCGGGGAACAACTCAAAGGCCCCTATGATCATCTCGTACAGAGACCTCCAGCCCCAAGGGGCACTCTCCTGGAAGAGAGTATCTATAAGGGATCTGGAGACTGTCAGGAAGCAAAATGGCAGCCTATGGGGGCCAGTAATATGCGGAGTGACCCAACTTGTGAGCCTATGGCACGTCAACATTCTGGACATGACCACTTCCCAGGGCCTTCGGCCCATGTACAGGAGAGGCTGTTGGGCCTTACTGGGCCATTATTGGATAAGGCACGCTCAGGGGTTCCAAGACAGACTGGTGATTATTTGGGTCAAACACCCAGGAATGATACAGGGTATGTTGGGAATACCCATGGGGATTCTGATGCTACGTTATTCCAGGCTGGAAGAAATGGTCATCGCCCAAACATGAAGCCCCAACAATATGATGGTGGTAAACCACTCCAGGAATATCTAAACCATTTCAAAGTGGTTGCCTCTCTTAATTGTTGGACTGAAATGGAAAAAGGGCTATATCTAGCAGCTAGTTTGACTGGATCTGCCCAGCGAATACTTAGCAGAGTGGATGTGTACTCTGCAAATGGATATGACCAACTACTGATTGCACTGAAGGAGCGGTATGCACCACGTCATCAAGAAGAATTGTACAGGGCCAACCTCAAGAATCGTCTCCAGAGAAAGGAGGAGTCTCTGAGGACATTGGCTGTGGATGTGGAAATTGCAGTTGAGAAGGCATACCCCTATGCAGATAGAGCTACAATTGAGCAGCTAGCTACTGAGCACTTTCTGAGTGCAATCTGGGATCGGCGAGTGAGACAGTGGGTGCACTTACGAGGACCCAGGAACCTGCGAGATGCTGTAGCGCTGGCTCTACAAGCTGAGGCTTACTTCAAAGGAGAGGATTTAAGGACAATTCACAAGACGAGAATGGTCATAGCTGACCATGGGATGGATCAACTGGCTCGGTGTGAGTGGCCTGAGTATGGGAATGAGGAATATGGATTCTCAGATGTTCAGCGTGTAGCAATGGTCAGGGGTCATAGCAGAGTTGCAGAGGAGAAAGTAGTTCCTGAAGACAGAGGCACCAGTAGTGGACTCAGGGAAGAAAGAGTTATAGAGTTGACTAGGAAGGCTCTAGCAGAATTGGACAGTCCATCCAGGACTCCCTTTGACAAGTCAAGGATGAGGTGTTATTCCTGTAATGAGTTAGGACATTTTGCTCATGAATGTCCTGGAATTAGGGTGTCAGAAAATAAGTCACAGGAAAACTGATAGGGGCTTCTTCAGGACAGCAGGAAGAGGCCCAGCAAAAGAAATATGATGAAGTTAGAGTGATTCGTAGGATTCCAGTTGTCAGGGATAAGAACACATTGGGCATAAATGTAATAGGAAGTTGTCATGGCCGGAGAGTCCAGTGGAGGGTTGACACTGGGGCTTCAACTTCACTGTTATCCTTGGATGTTTGGAGATCCTTGGATGGGGATAAAACCTTGGATCCTACCGAATCCGAAATAAAGACTGCAGCTGGAAAGGAGATGGTTACCCATGGAACAGTGGAGGTAATGGTTGATTTCAATGGATGTTGCCTACCATTGAGAGTGATGGTAGTGGAAATGCAACCAGAGGCCATACTAGGAATGGATGCCATGTCCAGCCAGGGAATAAATGTAAACTTTAGGAAGATGGAGTTAGAAGTGGAGGACAAGGTTCTGGGAAAGGAGATTGACAGCAGGGCGAGTGGAATGACTAGGGAGAGTCAATTAGTCAGGGTTGAGACTGTGCACACTGCTGTCAGTCAGGAGAGCCTGGAGAAGAAAGTGAATAAAAGGATGGTCAGTGAAGCAGGTGACGGTGTCTCTAAGGGTGTCTTGGACACTGCATGGAGAGCAGTGGACACCAACGACACAGTGCATTACTTGGAAAGCCAAAGCTTAGTGGGTGCTGAGGATCTGTATGGGCTGGGTAGCAGAGAAAGAGGATATCCAAATAGAGGGGAGAGAGAGATGGTGCCAGATATATTAGGCTCTGATCGGAGAGACATCCTGGAAGTCGCTGAGAGGGCGATGGATGTGAGGGATCAGGTGCAGGACATAGAGGGCCATAACCTCATAGTGGATGAGTCTTTGGAAGCTTTGGAGATGCCAGACAGAGACTTGGGTGATTTACCGGAAGTCATAGGTGAAGAAATAGATGCA
The DNA here is from genome assembly GCA_936440205.1 of Lepidonotus clava. NCBI lineage: Eukaryota > Metazoa > Annelida > Polychaeta > Phyllodocida > Polynoidae > Lepidonotus > Lepidonotus clava. The sequence continues at coordinate 18,970,173 of OW387138.1, forward strand.
GGGAGTCCAGCAGGCAATGTGGAAGGCCCTGGTTTTACTATAGAAGAAACTCAGAAGGGGAGGGAGATGGTGAGAGAGATGTCAGACTGTGGCCGGAGGGACATCCCGGAAGTCACCAGGAGGGTGATGGATGAGAATAGCTCAGTGCGTGACATCAAAGGCCATGCTCCTAGGTCAGATGAGTTTCAGGGGAGGAACCAATGGGTCAGGCTAAAAGATAGTGACCCAGAAGAAAACAAAAATCAAAAGGAAGGAGTTTTGCAAGGAGTTTTGCAAGGAGTTGACGAAGGGCGACAACCCATTGGTCCACAAGTCAGCTTGAGTAATGGGTTGCATCTTCGGAAAGGAATTGGTTAACTTTTAGGTTATAATCTAATCACCACGCTACAAAATTTTTATTAGAGAATAGGAAATGTTCTTCCTGTTCCAACCTAAAAGTTTAAGATGTTCCTTGTAAATAAGCTGTTTTAACTTTCATGTCCTACAAATTGATCCAGCATCGGGCTTAGGTCCATATTTTCAACCTAGGATATTTAATCCTGATCAAATAATCTAAGGATGGGGCACAACCCCTATATTTTGGATTGTGGTTGCATCTGAGAAGTCATGCAATGATTGCATGACCACCCAAGCACCTCCCACTATGGTGAGCTTGCTGTGGGTGGCAGCAACGCCGGCGGTCTCCAGCATTGAGATAGGGCCAGTCGTGTTAATGAACCCTCAGATTGCGGTTGCCTCTGAGAAGTCATGCAACGATTGGATGACCACCCAAGCATCTCCCACTATGGTGAGCTTGCTATGGGTGGCAGCAACGCTGGCGGTCTCCAGTATGGAGATGGGGCCGGTCGTGTGGAAACCCTCAGACTGTGGTTGCATCTGAGAAGTCATGCAACGATTGCATGACCACTCACGCACCTCCCAGTATGGTGAGCTTGCTGTGGGTGTCAGCAACGCCGGTGGTCTTCAGTATGGAGATGGGGCCGGTCGTATTGATGAACGCTCAGATTGCGGTTGCATCTGAGAAGTCATGCAACGATTGCATGACCACCCAAGCACCTCCCACTATGGTGAGCTTGCTATGGGTGGCAGCAACGCCGGTGGTCTCCAGTATGGAGATGGGGCCGGTCGTGTAGCAACCCTCAGACCACCACCAAACCAAGGGAACAGATGGCCATCACCATGGGAACAGACGGGAGCAGCGAAGTCTGGACCATACCAACCTACCTGGATCTTCAAGCTGCATATAATTATTCTCAAATTTAATCAGACAATTTGCTGTATACTTCTGAATAATTTCCTGTATTAATGTTACTACAATCTAAAGGGTGTGAAACATTTAAAGTCTTACTAGGCTCACTACACCCAAAATTTTGTAAACCCTACTGGGTAATTCTAATACCATCTTATGCCACTTTGGCTGTAAGTCATCTTGTTCACTAAAATGTTAATAAGCCTAGCTGTACTGGCTAGTTATCCAGTCAATTCTTACTGTTTACAATTATCCAACAACAAAATTATCCTGATATTCACTATTGGACACTAGCTTGAGGACAAGCTAAGAACTAAGGAGGGGGCAATGTTACGCCTCTCGTGCGCCGCCGCCGCCGCACGCCGCCGCCTCGGGCGCGCCGCCGCCGCCGGAGGCCCCAAAAGTCTATAAATAGGAGCGCGGTACGCGCATCTTTGTCATTCGACCAAATAAAACTGGACAGAACACATCTCCTTCCTTTTTGAATCCATTGCGCGCGGCCGTGCGCGCGAATTACGCGCGGAAACAGGTATTTTAGGGACGATAACATCTTAACAATGTTACAATATATATATATATATATAAATTAAAAGCAGTATATGTAATCTAAGGTTAATCATGCTTAGGGTTTTGCTTAGGGAAGTGGTTCTGGTTTCGTATCTGTACCATATCTGTGCTAGATATTTTTCTTTTAATTAACTATTTTGGTATATTTAACTTATTCCGACAATAAAAGTAACTAACGTGTAAATAAACTTACAACGAGGGCGCGGACCCTGATCTGGTCGTTCTGAGACTGGTAGAGTTGTTTGAGGATGGGCGTGGCCTGTTTGATCACACCTGAACACCGGTCCTTCTTGGACACTGAGTGAACCAACGCTTCGACTGCGTATTTCTGTAATAAGGATACACACAAAACAGAATATTATTTCCAGCTGTAGCAATGTGATTTTAAATTCAAAGTTTACTGCTACTGTACACGTGTTTTTCTAATGAAAAATAACGTTTGAGATATTAGTTTTTTTCTTTGTAATAAATGTTTTCCAATTAAGTCAGAAATAATGTATTCATGAAGCCAGTATTTCAATGAATCGTGCAGAAGAAAAAAGAGAAACCTTTCCAGCGACTGATATGATATAGGACCTTACCCAGTAAAGGTGATTGATTGATTTTTTGGACAATGTTATAATACAGATACAACAACACTGAAGTATTGGTTAATATACGTAAAGGTATATTCTGGGTGAATTTAGGGTGCTATAATACAGGAGTCGGATTTTGAAATGAAGAAAATTATTAATAATAACTTACCACGTGGATGACGTTCCCTGAGTCGACCATGGCGATGATCATCTCTAACATCCCGGGCCGGCCCAGGATCGCGTTACCCACCTCGAAGGGACCCTAAAGATAGTCAACAATGATATAATTATCACAAGTTACCTCAATCGTACCCTAATATCTTGTCAATAGAAAACTTGTTATACTCTACAAATTAACTACCTCTCAGATAAAGAGTAAAGAATATAGTTATTATATTTACAGTTCAAGAATTAGGTCGGTTTCAAGCATAATACATTTTGAAAACATGTATGCGTGATAATACTACTATAGCCCTGAAAACGTAACGATTCGCTTCGACAACAAACTTCTTCAACATTTCTAGGACAATATCCAGATCTAATGGAGTGTTTCTCAAAGTATTTAATAAGTCGCATACGTACCTGTAATAGCGCAGCTAAAGCCATCACAGCTTCCAGTTTTGACTCCATCATATTATCTCCCAACATGTCACTGAAAGACGAGATATACTTCAAAAGTCTTTAAAGGGCACTATACTATATAGCATTTTATTTATGTATAGGGTTTTAATCTACAATTATACAAGCACTGGGAAGCTCTCAATTGTTTCGGATTATAGACTTTAATTGCGAAGGGAACAAGACCAAACGACATATGACCAAAGTTACTATCAAAAGTATTTGATAGTGATAGGTCGGCCCATTTTAATCTTTAGGCCTAAAATAATCAAACAATATGATATATCTAGCATTTGTCTCTGTGTCTTATATAAATCAGATTTAATATATTGATGGTAGGTCTGAAAAAATGACACTATAGTGACAATTTCACAATTCATTTTATCTTTGAATCATCTAAATCTTAAATCTGGAAGACATGATCTGAAAATATTTGAATTGCTAACCTGTCCAGGCCTAAAATGATTGAACCATGCGATGTACAAGAGCCTAAGACATATTAAAACATAGTTTCCTGTATTTTATTAATTTTGATTATTATTTTTTTTCGTAGTGTGCATTGACAGTGCCTATCTGAGCCAAAGACAGAGGCTGGTCATTTTTTCATACCATCTGTAAAATATTATTGCAAGCGTTTCCAGGCCTAAAATATCAATCTATATTATGATATATAGGACCCTGAGATATATGGGAACATAGATATCTACATCACTTTCATTTTGGTAGGCCTAAAATAATTATTTTTCAGATTGTCAGTGTCGAACACCCGAGAGGCTGAGTCCAGCAGCTTGTCTAGGCCTATCAGTATCATTTGAACTGCTGGAAAAGATATATGTACCTACCTATACAGCCTGAGTCCTCAATGCGTTTCAATGCGTATATCCTCCACAATTGATGCGTTTAATATCATCCTGGTTTCCTGAGTTCAATGCAGGTGCAGGCGTGATCCCCATCCCGGCCTAAGCCTAAGGCTTTCGGGCGACGCCATCTTGTCAAGCCCCTCCTCGTGTCCGATCGATCCAATGTTTTGCCTTCGATACGAACGCATGGATCACACATGAGTTTTCAATGCGTTGTATGCGTTTAAGGGGATCCAAACGTCCAAAATATATATATTGAAAACACCAGATACCGCCGTAATCCAGGTATCCATGCGGCGAAAGAGGAGCCTCCCGCCGAAACGTCCGACCGGGGCACTTGCACCCGACCGAGTGGAGCGGTCTGCCTTGTCACCGGTGGAGGCGGAAGAAAATAGCGCGATGCATTTACGCGTTTGGACGCGTTATTTCGCAATAATTTGATCCTAAGACATTGGGATGCTTATCTATGGGTCGAAATCTATCTGTGCATACCAATAAGTAAGGTTAGAACGACTGATTTCATGGTAAAATAGGCCTGCATAGTTGATGACCTTTGACCCAGATTCCTTCTTCACCGATGGAAAGCGGCTGCCGCGTTACAAGCATATACAAGCATAACGCGGCATTTGACGCGCCTCACGCCCGGTAACACTGCACGGATTTCTGGATTTATTTGGTCATATAACGATTTCGGACGATTTAAACGATTTATTTGTATTCTATATATCTAAATCTCTGCGATGTAAGCTCAAATAAGCCCCAAAATGTGATCATTTTAGCTCAGAATCGATTTGGGACATCGTCACTTTGCCGCGTTACAGGCATAACGCGCAGCAGCCGCGCGATGGGACATGGTCACCAATGAAATAGCATTGGGACGTTTGCCGCGTTACAGGCATAACGCGGCAGTTTACGCTCCATAGGATTAGCATTGGGACATTGCCGCGCTGGGCATAACACGTTTTTCCGTCACAGGTCTAAGAAGTGAAGAAGAGAATAGCTCGGCTTTGCTTTAAAGCTTTAAAGACTTTAAAGTCAGACTTAGGGATCTCACGGACAGAGTGAAAAAGCCGACCTATAATTTTCTGACAGAACTCAATTTACATTTATAAATTATTTAAACACTTTCCCCTCTATGTGCTGGAAGAACATGTGTAAACGTTAAGCTTGATTAGAGCAAAAATAGATCTAATCAGTCGTTTTAAGTTATCTGTCAAGCAAAAGATTTTCTTTGTTGCAATACAAAATTATTCGATGTTGGTCATTCAACAATGGCACAGAGGGAAAGTAACCACTGAAATCATTCTTTCGTAAACATCCTGACTGTATTGATTCAAATCTTATTCCTCATGCAATATGGTTATCATGGAGTGTGCACTATGGGTGTACAGTCCTGGGTGTACGTGATGTATCACATGAAGGAAAAAAATGTTTTTTCCTCTCACCCACATACAACATTCTGACTGTATGAAATAGTCCTGAGTTACTTACACAAAGTAGTTGTTGACCGTCTCAACAAACATCTGGCGCTCCTTGTCACCGACCAGATCTTCGTACAGTTTGGACAGGGCGAGCGAAGCATGCATGCGACTGTTGGTTGTTGTCTTTAGTGTACCGTGTTCGGCTACCGTACCGGCCACCTCCAGTAGGTTCTGTAGGCCTGGAGACGGATTAGAGGTTGATTAACAGTGGTAAAGACAGTTGTAAGTTTTAAGTTCGTGGTGCTGGTAAAAAATATTTGGGTAAAAGGGAGTTTACCCATAGGTCTATTTTCGTGGACAAGTTTACTATTTGCGGATGGTCGGACGAAACTAATGTACATCGAATCGATCGGGAAAACAAAGGGAAAATATCCTAGCTCTAATTGGGATCTTTTATTACTCCGCCATGATCACAGAAGTCGGTGTCTATCAAATATCTAATCAATGTAATAAGTATTTTAAAATTTGGCCACACCTATTGTGTAAGGCTATTTGGGACATAATATAAGCCTATACGCATTTGGAAACCTATAAGAATAGGTGAAAAAATAAATAGTATTGGGTTTAATTTTCATAGATTATTTTGTAGATATTTCAACCACTATGGGATAAGTTTATTCACTTTTTTTCACTTTGAGGTTATAATAATAATGTTACTCGCACACATGAGATTATCTTATTTTCTGTACCTCCATTCTCCACGAACTTGGTCTGCCAGCCTACACCGTCCCGGCGGGTGACCAGTTTGATGATGAGCTCCATGGCGTTGTCCCGACCGTACCCCGACACACGCCCACTGCCCAGGGCGGCGATGATACCCTTAAAGATGAGGTCAATCGTCGGCACCACTTCTGGGTCTGTGAGGGACAAATGCATTTTTTGGTTCTAGAGTGAAAATTAAGTCCCACACCCACTAGGACATTCACATGAAATCGACTGACTGATCGGCGCTAAAATCGGCAGATTATGTTACTAGAGTCGGCCGATTCTAGTCGGCCGACTCGGTAAAAATCGCCTAGTGGGTATACCGCTTTAGGTTGGTGGAAGGGGGGTGGTGGTCGAATCTATCAATCTCCCAGACTGGGCAACCCAATTAGTCATTCAATTACTATAAATTTTATGTAAAATAATTGTGGTTCGTCTTTTTACTCCCAGCAGTTTTGCGTCAGCTTTTCTTAGTACAACTATCAAATACACCATATAACTACCAGGGTACTAGTTAACATCTTTTGCGAACAGACACGAGCAGAGTCAGGGAAGTAAGTTGGTTTCTGTAAAATATTCGGAAATCAGAAAAACCTCAGATCTACCGATCGGGAATTTCCTCAGTTCCTAAATTTCCCAACAATTACAGTCGCAAGCTGTCAGGTATATTTTTTTATGCCTAATGTTTTCATGACACTAACAAATGAACAAACATAGATCCCCGACAACCCCCTAAAAAAAAGTATATAAAACTTCTTTTTTAAACTTATGTCCAATTTTTTCCCCCATATTCATGATAGGATTTTATTTATCCCTTTCCTGGTTGATGAGAATATTTCACCCAAAAAATAAGAAAAAAATCTGAAATATTCTTTTTTAAACTGACCTATTTTGTCGGCGACCCAGACCCAGGGGCGCTCCTTGCAGCCGACATCGGCCTTACGCCGCTCCTCAAACTTCTCCTTGGCCTTCCGTATGTTCTCCACGTCGCTGATCCAGGTGATAACGTTCTGCAGCAGGTGGGCGGCCGCCGTGGACACGTCCTCGTGGTCAAGGGCCATGTAGACCAGGATCTTCTTAAGGGTCATCTGGTCAAGGACTGCCTCCGACTGGAGGAAAGAGGGGTTTGTTGGATTATTTAGGTTTATTTTGGTTTTGAAGTGTTAGTCCGACTCAAAATTTCACACTAAAATTTCATGTGTTTCGCCTGAGGTTTCCCTGTTTCACGGTAAATTTTCCCTGTTATGTTTTGTTCTTATCTCAAAGTGGTCACGTCTAAAGATGTAATTCAAGATGTATGAAGTTTCTGGACAAAATCGGAATTATACTCTTGAAATAGTGCATTCTTAACTTAAGAGCCATAACTTATCATGCGTCATTTAGAAATTTGTTCAAATCTAAAAAAGAGTGCAGACAAAATTATGAAAATCAATTGCCATTTTCCCTCTTTTCCGTCAGTTCTGCGCAAGATTCTCTTCTACGAGTTTGATTTGATAATTTCTACTTACCCTTGCCCTGCTGTTATTGGCTAAGCAAGCAAGGACACGTAGAGCTGTTAGTTGAAGATCTTTGTCCTTTGTCTTGTCGAGTAGGGTGATGAGTTTTGGTATACCCTCACTCGCCACGATCCGGTTAGCGCCTGCCTCCTCACGAGCAAGTACGATGAGATTGTTCGCGGCTTGTTTCATCTTCTCGGCATCGGCTTTGTCACTCTCATCAAAGGCCAGCTCAAACATCTGACTCACTTTTGAGTCAGTCGACCGCTGCTTCTTTAACTGAATCGAGAAGAATATTAAACATTTTATTTTTCATCATGAAATGTACATTGTATGCACAATATTTTATGTTCTGAGTGTGTACACCATACACATAAGAGTTAGAGAATGTTTGTCAAGTTAAATGAAAACTGTCGGATAGTCTTTACAAAATGTGTTTAAAATTCTAGAACTTGTTGAAACCACTAACAACCCGTAGCCAGTAGTAACAATATAATGCAATATTCAACGATATATATGCCTTTGCAATTAGCGTAAAACATTACGGTAAAAATATATCTTACAGATATAAAATACAATACAAAGAAAAAAGGTTCTGGTATTGTAAGCAAAAACCCAAACTAATAGAAATTACTTTCTAATACCTCCTTCTAAAAACATTCAAACTTGACAAGCATTGCTCCTCTTACCCGTTCTTGAACGATAGGGTTAAGCTTCTGTAATATCGGTTGTATGGCAGTGTTTTTGGGGTCTACTCTGATGAGGGTTACCGCATCTTTGTAGGCTTCTTCGTACTTCTCTAGGCCGTCATAGGCCTGGCAACGCCTAAAGAGGGCCTTCGGGTCATTGGGTGCAAACTCCAGGGCTGCAAAATAGGAAATAATGGATAAATAACGTCATATGAATGCAATATGATGTTCTAAGCGATAGAATAAGAGATACTTTGGTACAACGGAGATTGATTTTCGATTCCATTCAGGTACATGCATAGTTTTACTTACTATCTGAACATAATCATAGTGTCATTTATGAAAGGACTGTCTTCCAAAATTGTGTATATATTATATTGAAATTTAACCTAGAAACAAGATTCACGGTCATCCTTAATAGTCTGTATCACACAATCTATTTATATTCTTTTCTAATACCTGTAGTTACCTCAAAAAACCTTAGACGAAGAAAGAATTGTGTTCTAATAAACGGAGCTGCCCAAAATATTTGTTTTCCACCATACCCTTGTATGAGAAGAATGTTTGATAAAAAAATATTAGAATGGGGTTAAATCGCTTAGATAGCGACACTATTTCATTAAAGATATTTAAAAAACACAATTTTTTAAAGTTCGACCTAACTACTAGATTTTCAGGTACTGTCGTACCGAAGGAGGCGGGCGGTGAGCGAAAATACAGGAAATTGCAAATTCGCAGGGTGGTAATAAAAGGGGCTTTCTCGTCCGTGAGGTGAACGTATTTTGCTACGTCGAACTCCCCAACAGCCGCGCCAAATTTGCAACATGACCAATAACGTCGCCTGATTACATTCCAAAAGTGGAAAACACATCGCTGGCCGTCATGTTGTTAGGCTTACATCGGCGTATGTATCTCTTTGAACTCATGGACGAGAACATCCCTTTAAGACAGTGACTTTCAATGATTGCGCAATAATTATAACAAATCACCAGTCCAACACTAAACCTGTGCCTGGAGATTGTGAGAAGTTAGAGAGTGGAACCTTCTTTGTCAATCTCCATGTATCCCTATGGGAAAAAGAGTTGCTGTGTCTGGAGAGTGATGACCTACTTTCTTTACTATAGGAAATTCCTATTTCAATTTTGTAACAAAAAACTTATGGATTGTCTCCCAAATTACAAGAAAACAACCAAATATTTCAGAATTTTAGAACCAAACCACCATATACTAGAAACAGAAGTACAGAAATACATATAGTTTGAAGATTATAATGCTGGCATTACTGAGAAAAGTGGAACGAAAAATTTGTCACAAAATTGTAACAACTGTTTTGAGCCCCATTGAAATGCATTGAGACAACCTGGTGTAGAAGGAGTCTAGAGAAGGTCGGCGGCCTAAGGCCCGCCTCCCAATAATACTAATATTTGCAGACTGATGGTACTGGCATACATAAATCTATTTCACTTTTAATTCAGAAAAAAACGACCGCTTACCCTTGGTGGTATCTGCCACTGCCTCCTCGTACCTCTTCTGTTTGAGGTAGACGGCGGCCCTGTTCTTGTGGTAGACGCCCGTCTCAGGGCCTCCTCCAGGGTTTAACTCCAGGGCCTTGGTGTAGCAGGCCAGGGCGGCGTCATACTGACCCGCCTTGAACAGGGCGTTCCCCTCCTCCTTCTGTTTAGTGGCCTCCGACATCTAATCAGACGGGAAGTTTTCATTTATAAAGATTATAGAATGAGAAGAATTTATGTGAATAAAAAGTGTTGTGGAAAAATGTGTTTGTGTATCTATATGGAAAACGCAGGCCAGACTCAGTATAAAGAACTGCCTGAAGTGGGATACCATAAGGGACAATTTTAAGTGGTGCAAATAAGTTCGAGGATCTAGCTTCCCCAATGGATAGGTCACTGGTGGAATTTTTATGCCACTGCTCCGAACGAATGATTAAGTAAGGAAATACAGAAAGTCTTAAACTTTTTTTAACAATAGCATGTTTTCAGGGGTACATAGCATGAAAATAACCCTCGGTAATAGAGTCCAAACTCAAGGGACGGATTTTGTATGTCTATGTTGCCGGGCACTACCACACAAAGTGGCTTTAGCAGCTCAGTTCTATTATTCACAACCCCGTCCCCCCCCCCCCCCCCCACCAATTTCAACAAAGCACAAGCAGGAAGGGACAGGGAAGAAAGAGATGAATGCAACAACTATCATCCACTGTCCCACTGGGTTAAAAATCTAATGGGACTAATTCCAGGAAAATACCATATGGCCTCGCTCCGTCATAATAGAGTCCTTACTGTAAACATGCACTTAAAATGAAATAATTGCACCTCCGACTAACCACATGATTCATTCAGCGGGATGCAGGGGTGGATTGACTACGATTTCAGCAACACTAATTCTTTCACTGCATGGGTCAACCTCAACTGCAGTTAACTGGTTAACATACTAACAAACTCCCTTTTAAGGTTTTACACATTTTCAACATTGCAGGGTAAAATTCTGGTTCTCAAAGTACATCGAATGCAGCATTAGTTGTGGCAACCTCAACATTTAATCACCGCTAGGAGCTTTGATGGTTACTCACGCTCAACTTAACCAAGAGAAGATTTTGAACTCTGCATGCTATGATAAATAAAATGGGTGGAAGGTAGGTGGGATTTGGGAATGGCAATCAATGTCTAAAAACAATTCAAAACATGCAGTTCTTTCTTAAGCTGACCTGTGGATCGTCCTCCGTCATCTTTGGTATTTTCCTTTTTTAGGTTCTCAAAGGAAACTTCCTAGTAATAGTGAGTCCTTAATTCTTGGTGTTTGTTGGCTCTGTAGATTTACAAAGTTAAATTGTATATCTCATAATTGAACTATCCTGGAATATTATTACCGGTAATATGTGTTATGGGACAAATCTAGATACTCAAAATGGATTAACATTATTCTAGATCTATGAAATGTACAGGTCCTTGAGTTGACCAGTTTTTAAAGAAAAGAATAGAAAGAACTTGGTCTTAAAGAGAGATCATCTATAAGCTACTATAGGAGAATCGATCAGCTGATCAGAGCTAGCTAGTTGGCTCACCAAGGCCAAGACTCACTCAAACTCCCTCTTGAACTTCAGAAGTCAGAACTGCAGTCTGCAGTCATGTAGTCACTGCCTCTGGTCGATCTTACCTGACCACGGCAAACTGGGTGTTATTCTCAGAGGCAAGTAGATCCACCAATTTCCTTGCAATTCTAGGAGTTTCTAGGGGTCTTAGGAAGACTCTAGAAACCCCTCTCATCCAGTACAGAGCACACGCAATGCTTGGGGGCTTCCCTCGACAAGGAACTATAAATAGCCCCGCCCAACAAGCTACAAAGTCGATTTTCCCACTGAAATCAACCATCGAAATTCCTCAACTTTTCCCTACAGTATCTAAGTATCCACTGCCAAACTTCTGATTATAAAGATTACGCCCAGAGACAATTATTCGAGCTGAAAACAAAGATTCTCTGAGAGCACGCTTACCTTGTGTTGTTACATGGGGGCTACCATCTTGGTTCGGATTCGTGACTCCTTCGCCGGAGAGCTCTACCGGCTCAAGTTCCGCCTCAGTCTTCAAGCAGAGTTTCTAAACTTTCCCCTTGCCTTTGCACTAGTCCGTATCTGCTGAAAGAGTGACACGACTAAGAGGGTGACCGGGTAACATGCCCAAATATGGACCATGTCACAGTTTCTGCTAAAAATAGAAATCCATGCTAATCCCTGTTCCGGTTGGGATAACATGAAGATCATAAAAGTAAATATAAGGGTTTAGAGTGACCACAGTCTGCCCCAAATCCTGAACATGCTCCCAGCAGGTGCCCGCTGACCCCCTCTAGCTTATTCTTTGTCCCACGTGATGGCTGGCAATGGCTGATGCCTTTTCAAGGCTTGTTTTAGCAATTGATCTAAAGATACCTTGATATTTTCAAATAATGTCCAAGCTTGAAATTTGACGCTGCTAAAGACCAAAATGCTTTGATCAGCAAAAATAAAAAATAAAAAATAAAAATTTTTTATTTTCAATTTCACTCAGACTCAATTTTTTTTTCTTTAATTAAATTTTTGTTTTTTTCTACTCTTCAAACCGTTTATATTTCTATATGTAATAGTTTTTGATCTATCATAGATCTACATCTAGCTGTAAATAATTATATGCATTTTGAGAAAAAGCAGCTGGCGTGACAGGTTATAGCGCACACCATTTTATTTCTCCACAGTATGTTTTGTTATTTTAATGACGCATCCGTTACAACGCTTTCTGTTATTACCAACTTTGCACCATTTTCAGCGAGCTTTATTTATTTCCGGTGACAGCTGCACGTGCCTTTGAAAAACAACTTCAAGGAGATCGTTTTCTCCCACATTTTGAGGTTACTTTAGGCTCAGGCATGGCAAGGTTGTTGAGGGGATACCTTGGACTTCTAGAGCGTCATCCGCTCAAGACAACGGCATTGTCAACGGGTAAGGTTACTGTCAACCAAACTAAATGTCTGCCTCTCTTCAGCTCTAAACCTCTACTCTAGCACGGCAAGTGCAATATAACGTTATAAATATGGAATCTTAAAGAAGACGCGAAAAGACGATTTTGAGCATTATGATATGTTTCTTTTGTATAATTATCAATATGTAAAAGTGCAAAGTCGTTTCATCAAAGATGATTATTGAAATAAAGCAAATTACAACTGGCCAGTGTAGTCTGGTTGCTCAACAGTAGGCTTCATGCCAATGTAACAGGAATTGGTGTATTATCAGTGGCGGATCTAGGGGGGGGGGGGGGGGCCGGGGGGGCCCGGCCCCCCCCCCCCCCCCCCCTCCCCCCTGTACATTCATGTTTGTCGGCCCCCCTCCCCCCTGTACATTCATGTTTGTTGCCCCCCCCCCCCCCCCCCTTTTCAATTCCTGGATCCGCCCCTGATTATAATAGGGTCGGCGCACCTGTTACGACTCTGAGCTGATTAACTGATATTATACGGCGTTATATTGGTAGCGTGTCGTATTCGATCTAGTTCGTCATTAAAAGATCTACTAGAAGCTGCGACCTGTAAGCTGCTGTTAGGAGCAGGGAGGAAGCAGGGTAGTAGTCCACAGGCTATAGTTCACCAGTGAGCCCACCAGGTGGGGGTGGTGGCTGTGGCTACCTTAAGGGCAGGGTCAAGTGCCAAAGAAGGAGAGAGACAGGTGCTCTTAGATGTGTACTCGGCGAAGTTTATTGGCCAAATGACAGCGAATGGCTGCGGCGCAGCTCCTTATATAGTGTCCCAGAATGTGCAGAGTGTGTGTACGGTGCGCACGGTGTACACAGTGTGCACAGTGCGCACGGTGTGCACGGTGTACACAGTGCGCACGGTGTGCACAGTGTGCACAGCACACACATTGTCTCAGAATGTGCAGAGTGTGTGCACGGTGCGCACAGTGTGCACGGCGTGCACAGCACACACATTGTCTCAGAATGTGCACAGTGTGTGCACAGTGCGCACGGTGTGCACAGTGCGCACGGTGTGCACAGTGTGCACGGTGCGCACAGCACACACATTGTCTCAGAATGTGCAGAGTGTGTGCACAGTGCGCACGGTGTGCACAGTGTGCACAGTGTGCACAGAGCACACACCACAACACATTAGTAAAAAGGCACAACAGAAGGGCAGTTCTGTTACACCAACTTAGTTAAACAAAAGCTCATGACGTCATGGGAGCCATGAGGCCAAGACAGTGCCTCACTGGGCAGTAATCTTTAAAAATTTATAACTATGAAAGTACTGATTGAAAAAATCAAAAAAAAAATCAAGGGGACTACATACATAGATAACAATGCATTTTGAAAATTTTATGGGATTCTGAATTATAATTTAGGAGTATGAAGTATTTTCATTTTCTCTATTGTAAACAATGGTGAGTGGATGGCTCCCATGACGTCACCAGCACTGTCCAGGCTTGCCTCCCCGAAATTCGCACTTGAAGTGTTAGGCTGGCTTCACAGTTACAACAATAGTCCTGGGGACTATATATATTTGAGTGCAAAGGTAGCGTAACACCCTGTCCTTCTTTGATATAGACAACAATAACTTGTATAAGAGTAAATTTAAATTACATAAAATTTCTTTTCGGGTGAACTTTAAGGGACATTTTACTGCTTACTGTTTGTGGATTCGATGGATATCAATACAGTTACATGGGGGGAAAAAGTGAGCATCACAGTCCCACCATCACTGATTGCTGTGCATCCTTACTTGGGAGCTCAGATCTAAGAGAAAAGGTATAGATAAATCCATAACCAAGCTTGAAGGGAGTACTCGGGCAGTTATCACCCCTCGCCGAGACCCCAATATCAGCCCTCAGCCGGCCCTTTGGGCCCTGGCCTCGGGCTGATATCAGGATCCCGGCTCGGGGTGATAAACACCCTCGTACTCCCTTCTCGGTTGGTTATTTGTATTTATACGAATACGAATATTTATTGACTAATGTAAAGCATTACATTCATGTCACAATAGGGTCAGGTGTTGCCTGTACAATATCTCATACACTTTTTTTGATATAAATACAAATACATTCGATGGCTTCTTCCAGAGATTCACTTGTACAAATAGGTTGTAAGTTTAGGATCATTTTTGTTTTGGAGCTGTCAGATAAAGATTTGTAGTTGTTTATGTAGATCTACTTGGAGATTCTTTCCTCGAATAGGTTCCAATTATCAGAGAGAGCCTTACTTTTCAATGTAGTAAGACGTGTGTCACGTTTTGTGTTGACCCACATATATTGCATTTGGTGTCATCTACCTTTTTAGCTCTGTAGCATCGATTTCTACTATCGAGAGTACAGTTCGAGTCAATTCTGAGTTTGGTAAAATAGCTCCTAATACTTGGGGATTTGATAATGCTCAGATACCGGGTATGTTTGTTTCCCATACACATTTGATTGACATAAATTAGTTAATTCACACCGTTCAAGATTGTTTGCATGACTACAGTAGGAATTCAGAGTTTGTAAGTAGATATCTTCAAGATGGCTAGTTAGAATTGCTTTTAGAGCCGACTTGGTAATATCGTGGGGCTGTTGCCATATGTTTCCCAGTCCGAGAGTCCATAGGTGATATTGAATGTTCTGTAGCCATTGGTGATTTTCGACATGTATGGTCTTGAGCGCCTTATTAAGTAATATACTACTGGTACCTTGCTCAAGTCTAAGCCAGTACAGTACAGCTAGAACACTAGATTTGATCTGGATTGGGTATCTACCCAATTCATTAAGAGCAAGTTTGGTGCTGGCATATTTGGAGACTCCTAGGGTATATTTACAATAGTTTGAGTAAAGTGTCTCACCCTCACTATTGGTGCTATTGTCCTGTTCTTCAATCACAAAACTGACAGGCGTTTTCCTGTAATGAGAAAGTATCTTAACTTTTTCTAGTACATTGCGAAGGGAGATCGATACACCTTGCTGGGTGCGTAAACGTCTGCATGCTATAATTTCAACATCAGCTATACCTAGGATTTTGAAGTAATCATACACCAGGGCCCTGACATTCGTACTGTTGCTGAGGTTAGTGAACAGTCTTATTGTGCAGTTACATGAGGGTATTCCCCAGATGGGACTGCTGTATAAAAGAATTGGTTCAATCTTCTTGTTGAACAGAGATAAAGCAAGTTTAGTAGATATATTTAGTGCGGTGCTAATGGCCTGTCGTTTTCCATATGATGCTCGCTTAGCTTTAGTTACCCTATCATTCGTCATTTTGGTAAGGTTACCATTACTTGATAATATGGGGCCCAGATACTTGTAGGATTTCACAATTGCAAGAGGTTCGTTATTTAGATGAAAGTGTTGTACTTGCGGGGTGCCCATTGACATAACCACAACTTTAGTTTTGTGTGTGTTGATATGGAGGTCCCATTTGTTACAGTAATTGTTCAGTCTGTCTAGGCAATTTTGTAGTCCTTCTCTACTTTGTGATATAAGTACTAAAGCCCATATTCCACATACCGATTTTGGTGCCGATTTTGAAACTCGGCAGTTGAAATAAATGGTAAATATAGGTATGTTATACATCAATACAAAAGTCTTACAATTCTCTTTTGAATGGTATATAGGATGTGAGGTCTTATGTCATATTCTGAGAGAAAATCAAACAAATGCAAAATCGGTAGCATCAAAATCGGTATGTGGAAAACGGCCTTAAGTCATCTGCCCAAGAGAGAGAGTTGAAAGATATATCATCTAGTTGAACAGGTCCACAGGAGTGGTCGAAAATTTCATGGATATCGTTTTGATAGATGTTAGATAGGGTGAGGCTGAGGGAGCAACCTTGCTTTACCCCTGCTGTTGATTGGAATTCTCCTATATATATATATATATATATATATTGCACTTGTATAGTAGAGGTCTAGATCTATATCTGCTTCATTTTGGTAAGAAACAACAGTTTGGTGTTTCCAAAAAGACTGAAACCAATCCACTCCCTCATGGCCGTTACCAGTTTTTTGTTTACAGGAAATCTTACCCTACTCAGCCCTATTTTGGCGTGCCATCCGTTTAAACGTCGAGCTCGTTTTAATCCCTGTTGTTATAGGCATTAGTCACCGGCCCCCGGTCTTAAAGAGAGGAGCCAGTGAATATAAATAATCAAAGTGCCGTAATCCTTCCTATCCAAATAATCAATGTTCAAAATTTCACACAAATATCTTTATTATTTTCAATTTTATGCACAATTTTGTAATTCAAATTTAATGTCCCTGTCTGCATCTGCTGGGGCATGCAAAATGCATTTTTCAGTGTGTGACGTCACACATAGACAGGATGGAAAAAGAAAATCTTCAAAAATAACTAAATTTAAATTTGCCCTTCTTTTTTAATGAGTCTAATAGTGTTCAAAATAATGATATTGGTTGATTTATGCATAAAAAATCCAGGAAAAATTATTTTTATGAATTTTGAAATTTTAAAAATTGAAAATAACGGTTTCTATGTGTGACGTCACACACAGACGTCCAGTTTCAGTGTGCAAGGGCATCAAGCCATATTCTGATAAGAAAACATCATTAATTAACAAAAGGAGTTTCAATTAGCAATATAAATGTTATGTACATCTTTCTAAACATTAAATCTATGATATAATATACAAATTGAAAGAATACCGAATTTCACTGGCCCCTCCCTTTAATTGGCCCCATGAGGGGTGGGTCCAGCTAGGCCCCACTTCCACAGTTTTTGATAATGGGGAGTAAATTAAATCTTTATCCAATTCCTAGTCACTATTTTCCATAAATTTTAATAATGGGGAGTAAACTAAATATATATCCCTTTATTCGGAAAGTTCTTTAGGATTCATACCTAAAAGGCTAACTGGTCCATATTCCTAGTCACTATTTTCCACAGTTAACAACGAGCAAGTTCAATTACTTTTTGCTAACGTGTTTAGTTTTAAATGTAAAATTGCGAATTCCAACAAAATCTTCACTGTTGCAGGTACGTTGATGGGTTGTGGTGACGTCATCGCTCAGTTTGGAGTAGAAAGGAAGTCCCTCCGCCAGTATGAATTTAAACGGACCTCTCGCTTTCTGATATTTGGTACTTTGGTTGCTGTGAGTTTAAACTTATATATTTAGTTTTTACCCCTTCAAAAAGTTACATTGCAGATTACCCCATATTCTTAGATTTACACCATGAATCTTTGTTATTTCATTGGTTTTTTGAAAGTCCATTTTTAAACTTACTGGCTAATTTTAGGGCCTTTTAAATATTTTAGGGCCTTTTAAATATTTTTCTATATTGTAGAAGTGTTCAATGCGGCAGTGGCCCATTCAAAAAGAGCCGATCTAATAAATTCAAAAACCAAATTGAATCTTATCACTAAATTGCGGTGTCTTAAAAAGATGAAAAAAAAAGATGAAATAATGCACATTGAACTTGACAATAATGCGCAATCTTCGCATTAAAAATACCTTCTGACATAATCACTGGAATATGCATGTGTTGGCCTCCAGGGTCCGGCTCTCCGGGGGTGGTACTTAGTGCTGGATAAGGTGGTCAAGTCCTCCGGGCCCCGCGCCGCGCTCACCAAGGTCACACTAGACCAGGTAGGTCAGAACATCCAGTCTTTATCAATTTATTCCTATGTCATATCCCCAGGGTACCAACCACACAGGGAAAACAGGGAAAATGGCAAAAATCCGTGACAGGGAAAACACAGGGAATTTGCAAATTTTGTCAAAGCACAGGGAAAAACAGGGAATTTCATTTGGCCAAGTTCTGAAATTCCTGATTCTCAAGTTATTAGGGATTTGACTTTTTGTTGTTGGGTTGTTCACTTTTTTTCTGCACGTAGAGGCTTTTAATTTTAACAACTTG
Organism: Lepidonotus clava; assembly: GCA_936440205.1. Classification (NCBI taxonomy): domain Eukaryota; kingdom Metazoa; phylum Annelida; class Polychaeta; order Phyllodocida; family Polynoidae; genus Lepidonotus; species Lepidonotus clava. Next base: position 18,988,782 of record OW387138.1, read on the forward strand.
CTGGCTATGACACAGGGAAAAATTGTCATGGGACAGGGAAATCTCAGGGAAAACAGAGGGAATTTGAAAATGGAATTTCGGTTGGTACCCTGTATCCATTTCTTTTGCTCAGATCTAGCTGTTTGCATTAAAGGGAGGCAAAAGCATTGTTGTGTCAAAATATGACCAAATTCTGCAAACTCAACTAAGTAAGAAAACACGTTCTAAGAGTCTAACTTTAGCCACTGGTTCAGTATACATTATGATGACTAGCTCTATGTTTACTTGGATTCCATAATAATTCACTCATGTGATTTATGCATTTGAATATAGTTCAGGTCTGTATTCACATTCTATATCTTACCACATGCCTAGGATACGGCAACAGAACATATTTCAATAGTTAATAAATACTTCATGTATGAATAATACGTTCCAGTCGTTAACATTGCACTACCATTCCTACGCTGTAGCAACTATCATATATCAGAAGTGTCAGTACGTACCTTTTTATTGTGGTTAGGAACTGTTGTCCTTTACATAAGAAACTATTTCAAAATATAGGTAAAAAAAGGTAAACAAGTATGCGTGTATTTATTTTTGTATCCAAAACAATTTCTCAAGTTCGACATATCACACTGTGCGCTCCGCAAACATTTATTTACTTTCTTCAATGTAAAAAAACAACACTTGTGACACAACTTTCAATGACTTAATTATGAAGAAAACTTTATTGCGAGCTGTTAAACGATATTTCTATCAAAATCAATGAATGAAACCCAAAAGTTGTGTTCGATTTGTCAGGGCCTGTTCGCGCCGTGTTTCTGTGCCCTCTTCCTGTCCACCATGGGGTACTGGAGAACCGGATCAGTCGAAGTCACAAAGGACATGCTCAAAGAGGTAAGACGAACTCCTAGCTCAGCCAGAATTGGAGAATTTACTAATAGTATTGACCTTAGTTAAATGTTTCAAATTCAAAATGTGTTGGGCTTGGAAACGTTAGCCATGTTGTCCAACGTTGGAAGACGTTGTATATTGAAAGCAAGACTGCTGAAGGACGCTTTTGATATTGTAATATTTTGGGTTCCGAGACCTCAAAATTGTTATTTCCGGGGCAGGGCGGTGACGTAACCTCTTCCATCTCCGTGGTTATGCGGATCCGTTGACGGGTCACTATATAAACTCGGAGCGTAACCGTTGAATTTCAGTTGCTCCCACACCACCGACCTGCACACATCGTCTGATAGGTAAAGACCGGCTGGGGAAAGCGGTTATAGTAAGAAAGTTCTTACTTACCTGTGTGCAGAAGGTTACGAAGATTGGTACGCAGTTCCGTAAGTCAGGAGTATGGCTGGGTTTAATTTTTGTCGAATTTGCAAAATTCGCCACGCCGCTCCAACGGGTAGAAAGTGCAAGGTTGCACAATCTGCGGGTGTGCAAGTGAAGGAGCAGCAGGGTACAGCCCAAGACGTTTCCCAGATTCGTCTGAAGGGAGAGAAATTATTTGCGCAACAGGGAGCGCGGATTGACAAGTTGGAGAAGACGGTCACCAGGATGTCGGAGAACATCGAGATTCTTGTGGAAGCGGCAAAGATGGGGGCTGCGAAAGAGACGGCCGGGAAGACGGCTCAGCCGTCATCTGATGATGGTTCTTCGTCAGGCTGGGAAGACGTGAAGCCGAGACGTCAGAAGAGAAGGCAGGTAAAGAAGAAGACGTTACGCAGTTCAAGCTCGTCCTCATCATCAGGCGCCAGGTCTTCCTCCTCCTCCACAGACAACGCTCCCCCTGAGGAAGGTAAAAAACACACAAAGAAATTTGGCCAGAAAAAATATTTTGCAAAGGGCGATGAGCCTAAATGCGTAGAGGACATTCTGTTACTTGGGGTTAAAACTGTAGAGAAATTAATCGTCGAAAAGGCAGATCCATCGCCAGTTGTAAAGCATCTAAAAGTATTAACTGAGAAGACGACCAAGAAAATGTACACGTTTGATACTTTTAACAAATACGACAAAGCGGTAAGGGAGAGGGCCAACAGGCTAGGCGTAACACAGTTTGGTGCTGTAGATCAGGAGGAAATATTTTCTCATTTTAGCTTCGAGAATACTTTCAAAGCTAGCGCCAGCAAGTCTTCCTTCAGGGAAAACAAGAATCGTCGTAACGCCAGTACAGGCGGGAGCGACAAAATCTGTTTTAGGTTTAACTCGGACCAAGGCTGCCAGGGAAAGTGTAACATGTCCCATGTTTGCATCATTTGTGAAAAGGCAGGGCACGCAAAGAAAGATTGTTATCGTAACGGCCCGAAGAAAGACCAAAAATAGGAGGGGGAATCAAAATCTGGTTTGCAAGTTGTCGTTGGAAACAATCTGCGTAACGCAGGGAACTTATCTAAAAGCGATGACGTCACGCCCCGGGGGTTAGCAAACCAGTCGTGTCCAGGCTTTCTTGACCGTAGCTTTCCTTCTCCTACGGTGAAAGTACAGCACCGTAGTCCCGATACGGTAATCCTATGTGATGTTGATAGTAAAATAAAAAATGTGAATCGGGAGTTTGGTAAAAATGTTAGTGATAACGCATCAGAATGCGCATCAGTAAACGCCTGCCGTACTCCGCCTGACCCCGTTTTCGCGGGGAATGCCGGTACAAAAATTGATGACGTCACGGTTAGCGGGGCGGAAAGTACACAGGCGGATGCGGATGGCGCGAGTGAAAATGCTTTCTGCAACAGTCTTTTTCGCGAAAAAGGTAAGGATCTCGCTAATGATCCAAGTTTTTATAGTGATATTCGTGTTGACGAGATCACTCCGGACAAGCCGGTATGCGATTTATTTGGTAACTCGCTTGAAAATGTTTGTTACGAGAATTATTCAGAAAAAATTATATTTTCTGTCACTTCCCCTACGGGTAGTCTAGTTCGGGTCCGTGAGGAATGCGCGCAAGGCATCTGCCGGTGCGAATTTCTTATTGACAATGCTTTAGCCCAACTAAAACCATGTCGCTTTCATTATATCTTATCGCTGGGATCAGCAGAATGTAAAGAAAAATACAGAGATATGGTTAACTCAGTAACCGAAGGGTTTAAGATTGTAGATAATAGTGCTGAAAAAAACAGGTTAATTTACGACTGCAAAAATTACAAATCTGTGTACGAGAGTGAAAACTTTGAAAAAATGGATAAAATAATTCGTAAAGAATTATCTGAAGGCTACTTGGAGATAGTTTATGATAAACCGGACTGTATTCATAGTTTGGGAGCTGTCCCAAAACCAGATGGGGGAGTTAGGCCTATCACAGATTGCAGCATGCCAAAGGACATTTCTGTTAATAATTTTTGTGAGGAAATAATAGAAGAATTCCAATATAAAAGTGTGGAAAATGTATTATCTATTCTACAACAGGGGGACTACATGGGGGTAGTTGATATAAAATCAGCATATAGAGCAGTACCCATTTTCCCAGATCATAGAAAATATATGGGGCTTAGATGGGAGATAGAGGGCCAAGAAGTATATATTCAAGATAACAGGCTAGCATTCGGCCTGCGCCTAGGTCCAATGTACTTTAACCAAATATCAGAATTTGTTTACAGCATATTAACAGATATCTATAATTTACAAGTAGTAAATTATTTAGATGACTTTATTGTAGTAGCTGAATCCTATGAAGAGGCAGAAAGGGCACAGAATTTGGTAATTCAAACGCTGAGATATTTAGGTTTTTATATTTCATGGGGGAAAGTCACCCCGCCCTCACAAGTATGTAGATATCTGGGCTTAGATATAGACTCACTGGAAATGGAGCTTAGATTACCGTCAGATAAGCTAGAGAAACTTAAATGCTTATTAGATAAATATTCAAGCAAAGCCACAATTGCAAAGAAGGAGTTAGAAAGCCTGGGAGGGTTATTATCTCATTGCGCCCATGTAGTCTCAGGGGGAAATGTGTACTGTAGGAGAATATTTAACCTGTACAAAATACTATTAAATAATAATCTAAACGCCATAAAAATCGGTCAGGCGGCTAGAGATGACCTAAGGTGGTGGAGAAATTTCTGCGAAAATTTCAATGGTCGGAGAAAAATCGTTTACGGAGAATTTCACCTCCCACTAGTGTCAGATTCTTCTCTCAAAGGCTATGCCATATACAAGGGCCAGGACTGGATAGCAGGATCCTGGGATGACCAGATTAACCTGGAAGAGGCAAAATGTTCTCACATAATGGGGCCCCCAACATGTGATATTTATGATAAAAGTAATATTAATGAATTAGAATTATGGCCTATTTTGGTTGGGGTAAAGTCATGGAAAGATGATCTAAATGGCCATAGTGTAAATATTTTTACTGACAACACACAAGTGTTTTACATGATCAAAAAAGGGGTTAGCTCTAACCCAACTTGTATGGCATGGTTGAGAGAGTTATTTTTGATCGGTAAAATATATCAAATTCGGCTAGTCCCCCATTACATCAACACAAAAAATAACCTTGTGGCAGACACCTTGTCAAGAATTTTATATCTAAAATCTGAGGGGGAGGCCAGAAAATGTCTTGAAGGTTCAAATTTATGTTGCATTAACAAAATTTTTAAATTTTGCAGAGAAAAAGGCCTTAAAAATGAGGGCAAAGGTGCTGAGGAGAGCCGCCGTGTCGACTAACACTTTAAAATTGAGGAGGAAACAGTGGGCTTGCTACAAAAAGGTCTGTAAAAAGTTTAATTGGCCTATCTATAATATTAACTCTAAGCAAGCCTGCAGGTATGTAACTTTTCTTTCATCTAAAATGAAATCCTCTTCAATTATTAATTATTATCAGGCGGTTATCTTCTTTCATAATGTCAAAGGCTGTCCTGTTCCGGATTGGTCTAATAAGCACCTAAAAATGACAATAAAGGGTATTAAAAATACTGAAAATGTAAAATTGGACATCAAGGATCCAATTACTAGTTCACATTTAGAGTCAATGTATAGGAAGGTAAAAATAAATTCAGACAAATGGTTGTTAGTCTGGATAGTAATTATTTTCTTGTTTAACACTCTTTTGAGAGTGGGCCACGCTGTAAAGTCCACTCACATTTTACTTCGAGAACATGTAAAATTTAATAATTGGGGTATGGTAGTCACGGTTACAACCTCAAAAACTACTAAAGATGTAGTTCACACTATTCCAGTAAACAGGAGTAGTAACAAGGCATTGTGTCCAGTGTATTGGTTGGAGTTCTTGTATAAGACCCACCCAGAGAAGAGGAGTTCACCTCTTTTCTCAACGAAAAATGTATCTTACCTGACTTATTCAGAGTTTAATATGTTATTTAAAAAACTCTTAATTAAATCAAAAATTAAGGGTAACTTCTCTACCCATTCACTAAGAAGGGGTGGTACAACACATTTATATAACTCAGGTGCTCCTATAACTTTTATAAAGGAGCGAGGCAATTGGGCCTCAGACTGTATTTATAAATACATTAAGCCTTCGGTAAGTGAGAAGGCTAAACAACAAAAATTATACATTAAGCCTTCGGTAAGTGAGAAGGCTAAACAACAAAAATTATACTCACGACCTTTATCCGGTAAATGTAATATTTTGGGTTCCAAGACCTCAAAATTGTTATTTCCGGGGCAGGGCGGTGACGTAACCTCTTCCATCTCCGTGGTTACGCGGATCCGTTGACGGGTCACTATATAAACTCGGAGCGTAACCGTTGAATTTCAGTTGCTCCCACACCACCGACCTGCACACATCGTCTGATCTTAAATTTTAGCTTATTGTAATAGGAGGATTAATAAATATTTATCATATTTATATATGTCCAAACTAATCACTTGTTACTTGTTATTCCTATTATCCTTGTTATATTTAATCACGACCTTTATCCGGTAAATGTTAATTGATGTTTTTAGTTTTTACTATTTTGGCTCAATAGTATTAGAGTTTGAGGTATTTAAAGGAAAGCTTGCACATAAATTTACGAGGTGCTATTTTTTGTTTGATTAACTTGATCTGACTATTCTAAAAATATTTCAAATGTAAAAACCTGAAAATGTCAAGCTCTTAGGGAATTATTCAGGAAAGGAATTCAATTTTGGGAATTCCCTGAATGCTGGGCTGCTCAATACTCCCCTTGCTACGTCACAGCTATGGGAATTCCTTTTAAAGTTATTATGGATTTTTCTAATTAATGAAAGGTTGTAGATGGATACATATTTTGATTTATTATGAGTTGCATTAGGTCAAATATATATACTTTGGGTTAGGGAGCATAATTCTTATTACAAATTCTACAGGGATGGGGATTCCCTTCTAAGGGCAGATGGGATTCCCCAGGAACTCCCCTTCCTACGTCATTAATTAGGGGATTTCCCTTAAAAAATGAACAAAAAACAAGTTTTTTAATGTCCCATAAGTGTGTGTAAACTAAATATTTTCCTTCCGTTTTGCTCACATTGGTAGTACAAGGTGTGAATAGCAGGCAAGGTAGTTAGATAGGAATCTGATACTTCGAACGTTACTGGATTGTACATTAATCAGTTAATCAGGCTCCCATAAGGGCAATTAAGTTAAGGGCCTTCCGTTTAGTACGTACCTGCATTTTCAAAACGTTCATCACCTTACTTACCCTGCCCCCTTGATAAAAAGGCCCCCTAGAAAAGCATTATGGGACGTTGTGCAAATTATACTTGTGCACACATACCTACCATGTAACTCAACCGTTTACATGAAGTAATCCAATATTCTTTAATTTACTTTAACTTGATATTTTACGCCCTTTTCCAATCTTTTTCAGTCCTATCTAGACGTAATGATCGCTAACTACAAGGTGAGCACATGTTAATCACAATATATGATAAATTATACGAAAGCGTCATATTAAATTCATAGACCAAAAAATAAAAGTACATTTTGTCATACAGAAGTATGCGACTCAATCAAGTGCATGGTTATTGTTATGCCAATAAGACAATTCATAATAAATTACACAGACAATAAACAAACAATAAGCCCACGCTCTTTTTACATGTATCTTAACCTAACCATAACACTTACACCGTTGCCAAGTGATAATACAGAATACAATGATTTTCTTTCAGAGTAATTATTCCAGCCCTACTTATCACTGAATGACATTCCTTTCACAGTCCAATCCCATATCATAATCCTACCAATAATTCATCACCTCATACCGAATACAATACACTTTTTTTTTTTTTTTTTTTTCATATTTCACATTTACACCTGACTGAGACTATTGTCCTTTCGTGCTGTAGCTGTGGCCGGCGGCGCAGATCGTTAACTTCTACCTGGTCCCCCTCCAACACCGGTGAGTGACCATTGTGCCACTGACCCAGGGTCAAGCCAACCTGAATTATAATGGGATTCCCGACACGTAGGCTTAAGGATAGGAAGTTTGGTTTCGGACCTGGATCCGGCTTTGTAGAGTAGGATTAGGGATAGGTGTGTTCATATAGAATAATGTAGTTGTCGGGTTTTCATGTGGAATGTTTCGTTGGTGGTTCATTTGAAATCGAGAAAACCTGGAAATAGAAGTGGTAATTTAAAAGTGTACATACACATGATTGAATTTGAAATAGTATTGGGATTTTATCTATTCAAATCAAAAATGTTATTTTAAATTTGCGGAGAAAGGAGTTTAGATATAATAAAACCGTATTTCATACCGTCCTCTCTAATGAACATGAGCGATGTAGACACATTAGAGATTAGCTAATTAGAGTAAACCGATGAATGAATAAAGGATTTCATTTCTACCCAAGCGATATCACTTTCTTGAGTCATAAGGTCTGAGAAAGTCTGGGGACAACTGATCTGTCTGTAGTAAAAATACCATCTTTGATCACCACACTCACTGATAAGATTAAAGACTAGTCGTCTAATAGTCTAGTTGAATCACTTATCAACTCCATAGATTAGTAGTTCTAGCATCATATTTGAAAAAGAAAGAATGCTATATGAAGGTATATGAAATTGTACCTTAAACATTTCTAATCCCATATTTCCTGCGAATGGAGAAAGCAAGAGGAATAGCCCTTCATGTATTTCTAATTTATGTTTTCTGTCCATTTCAGAGTAATGTACGTCAACTGCGTAGCTTTGATATGGAATACTTACCTAGCGTGGAGGGCGGAGAAAAGTCACCAAAGGAGTTCTGTGGCAGTTGACAGTAGCAGTGACAGTAAAGTCGACAATGACAGCTAACTACAAATACCTATCATAGGTACCTAGTTATAGTTTCCAACAGTTGACAGTGATGATAGAAGAGTTGACAGAAACATTGACAAAGATATTGCCATGAAAGGTTGACACTATATATTAGAGGTATTGACACTTAAAGTGATAGTAGCATTGACAATGACAGTAGACACAAAAATAGCAGACAGGGTAAGATCAGGATCCCCACTGCACAGCGAAAATGGAAAATGGCCAAAAGAATTCCCTGTCAGGGAAAACACAGGGAATTTTGAAATTGAACAAAAGATAGGAAACTCTATTTGCCCAATTTCTGATTCTGAATTTGGGAGATGGCACTTTTCCAAGAATAAAATTTATGATACGGGCAGGGAAACACAGGGTGTGATCCTGAAATTTGAGTGGGAACCCAGTAAGAGTATTTAGGACTCCCAGCGACAGATACCAAATACATAGGCTTCTACTCAGAATGAGATTACCAGCTTAGAAAACATAACCACATATCTAATGCAAGTCACGGTATGATTTACCATTGAGTAGTTCTTTGAGTGACAGTTGTATTGCTATTCATACAAGGGTCAGACTTGTTCAAACTATAGCATTGAGATTGGTGTCTCGGAACGTTTCAATTAACAATGACCAGGATAAGTTGCACACAAATGTATGGCCCTTGTGAATTAAAGGCATTTATTGAGCCACCCCTACTGCCTTAAGAAAAAAGGGTGCCAAGTTTCACTGATGGGGAAAAAAGACAACCACAGTTATAGTTATTTTTAAGAAGTTGTCGTATATTCTTATTATTATTTTTCAATCTAAATAACTGGTTTAGAAATCCTACCATGTGTATAAGATACCGATTGGTGCTATTTTGCAATATCAACCAGAAGTAGTATAACTCAGAAGGCATCGTTCAAAAGCCAAAGTAGAACTATCAGAACTTTCCCCGACCGCACTACCAGCGAAATTTACTTCCAAACAGTAAAATCATTACTGGTCTAATTTTGTAAGTTAGCGGTTAATCAGCTCTAACTTGATTAGTGTCTCACGATAAGAAATTCCATCTGTCGCGAAATGGTGTGTTGTCATTTCGAAATAACCTTGTAGAAGTTTTGTAAGGTGTTAACACTTTTGAATATTCATGTATGAATAAACATTACTGAAAAAAAATCACTAGTCACAAGACACTAAATCAAAATTCACCTGAATAGCCTTATCAGTAATGGAGATATGGCCATGTGTCGAGGTTCCCACACCAACTCTATTCAGCCTGATTTGAATTTGAATTTTAACCATTTCCTACAAAGCTAGAACCTGCCGACCTTACGCTTAAAATTATGGTGCTTGATTTATGTGATTTTGCAGACGTATCCAGTTGAGAAAATAGCCATACAGATTTAGATTAAAGTGGAATTCAGGCACTAGAGGAAGGTAACCTTTTCCACAGGGATATCCCTCAGTTTAGTACTGATTGGTTCAGCCAGTTTTAATGAGTGTTTAGGTAGAATTATTTAAAGCATAATGGGAGACTGCTCTTCTATGTCAGTCTGAGCTTAGGTTTTCCAGTGTAACAATAGTTAATTTGAAAAAAATTGCAATATTCAGTATATTGCCAAATTGAGTATGATTGTTGGTAGTTTATTGTTCTATATATTTTGTGAGAGTATATTACTCTTGTTGTGTAAAGGCTTTAAAACATATAGAACATATGCATGTATTGTATGACAAAAGACATTGCCGATGCCTTCTTTTAAGAGTCGATATACCAAAACAGGAAGACTGTCATATTTCTATTATCAAGGACACAGTATTGTACCTAATCGAGCTATTTTATATAATTGTGATATTCATATAAGTGCATAATTCTCTTTATATTTGTTGAAAAAATAAAGTAGAAATACACGTCTATTATGTGTTTTCACATGAAACATTAAGTCATAGAAATACTTTCATTAGACTAATATATTTTAAGAGCTAGGTTGCCTACTGTATTTTTCAATCATTCTTGTTTGTATTGTTATGTAGCCTTGATGTTGATTGAAGTCAGGTTTCTGCTTACCTTTAAAGATCTCATTAAAGCTTTATGTCGTCTCAACTTATGTACTCATGTAATCATCCCAGAGGGTTTAGTTTGCATGATATATTATCAGAAATTTTACCTTTTACTTTCCAATAAAATTAAACACGAATTTGCATCTACGTGAGGATAGGTGACTTGCTATTTCGAAGTAAATAATTTGAGGCTTGACAATAAGCTAGCCTTTAGCTTTGAGATTTTAGGTGTTAAAATGTTCTATCTCACTTTCAACTTGACATATGCTTATGTTAAACAAATTCAGGTATTATCATGATATAGAATGCATTTGACGCATATCTTTCTGGTAGACAGACCGACACTGAAGTGCATATTTTTTTTTGAATACTTGTTGTGTAAGCATTAAATTGGTATTCGTTTTCAGAGAGGTTAAAGCAGTTGTTTTGACACCTCTTAGTCATTGTTCAAAACAAGTTCATAGTTGTGTTCATTGTTGTAGATAATACACGATCTGATATATACATAAAAGTTCAAATGTTGTTACAGAACATGTTCAGAAAAAATTTTGCCATGACAAATTTTGACCTCTTTAACCCTTACACTGCCAGAGGCCTCATATGGGACCCTATAGGAAAATCCCATAGGAACACCATTGAAAGAATGCAAATTATGCTTTCAGAATCTGAAAGAATTTTTCAGATATTCCAATTAGAACCAGAGATACAGGTACTTGAACATCGGACTATCGAGTCACCCAAAAATGTTAGAATTGCGATTCGAGAAACCATAAACAATGTATTTACATTTGAATTTGCCATACTCATTAAAAAATCATGAAAAATGGGTGAATTTATGTAAATGACATGATTTTGAATTTGCTCTAACTTTGTCTTTATTTATGATAATCACAAACTGTCTTTTGCACAAAAAAGATAATGTTTCATGTTATTTTCACAAAGAGTGTCATAGTTATTTTATGAATTATCTGTTACTATGGTAACCTGCAAATTACGATAGTACGAACAATTACTCCGTGCAAGAAATTTGCCTTATTGGCACAATGCCAACATTTGGAATGTTTATATCGAAATTATTGAAAAAAGCTTTTCATCTGAAGAATCTTAACTAAATTTGAGTTTTAGGGAATTTATGCACTAATTTTTGTATTTTGGGCAATATTTCAGTAAATATCAGTTACATTGTGATATATCTGGCAGTGAAAGGGTTAACTCCCTTACTCTGTTGAAAGGTGAGGATTTATGCTGGTATTTGTGAAATGCACACTTGTAGTAATACGTGCCAAAAATCCCACACACAGATACAACCATAAATCAAACCTGAGTGTAATTGAATGGGAATAAAATGCCTTGATTGATATACGCCTGAGTCTGTCATTCCCAAAATGGGTTTGTAAGATATGACATGTGAAATACCTTCACATGTACGTGTACATGAAGCAAAGACTGGAAACTCATTGATTCTACTAATTATGCCTCAAGGTAGTTCTGTTCATAATGTCCCGGGGCAGATTTGGTTGTCATGACTACCCTGTAGTCATTGTGCACATCCGTGTAACTAAGGCCCCCGGACAACTTCTGACAACCCAACTTGTCCTCAAAGGTTGCCCTTTCAGGAATAAAGGAATTGATCAATTCTTCTAAATTTATAGCTTATTCAATTTGAGAACAATCAAACAAACCATGGTGGCATTTTATGCCTTTGTCGTTTTCCAACAATGACCCCGGTAATTAATTTTACCACGTTTAGCACTTGTTTCACGTATGACAAAATTAATGTCCTACATTTCAACCAATGTCCCCTGTTTCAGGTATTCCTTCACTTTTTCCAAGCCAATCGCCAATTCTCCAATTGAAGCTTAATTCATGGCCCGAATTAATGCATGGAAAGGGTTTACAGGGATTTCTAATAATACTATTTTTTTAACTTCTTGAAAAGTTGGTCGTTTGTAATGCAGAATGATAAGATTATTAAATGTATTTCTATATAATTCAGAGCTTGGGATAGCCGCGAGTCCTTTACGCACTTAACTCGTTCGTTTGAGTGACAGCTTTGTGGATGACATTAAATCATAATAAAGTTATGAAAAAAAGGTAGTTATTACATCCAGGGTCAACCCATGTCATCCCTCAGTCTGTTTTATGGGACATTAAAATACATGTTAGGTAAAAACAAAAACAACGTACACCATAATATCCTAATAAGAGTCGACCTCTTAACGTACAAAAAAAGGCACCTGCTGAATAAAAAGGTTTTGACATGTCATGGCTATATGGTCATACATTATAATTAGAATGTACTTGAGCGCAAAATCCAAAATGAATATCATTATGATGTGTTGGTGTACATAAAGGGGTACAGTTCACGCGATCATACACGTAGTCAGTTGCAAAATAATATAAATTAACAGGAGACGACTGACATGTTAACAATATGAAATGAATACCCAACACAATGATAATTATGTTTTCGTATGTAAAGATTATGAGTTGATTGGTTCATATATGGTAGAAATTACCTCAGTGTATTTTGAGCCTTTTATAGACATGATTTATTACTAATGATACAATACATCGAAATAAGAATATGAATAACTGACGGTTCCAAGAAACAATTTTAAAATCATTTGTTGTAGACATAATTCATTACTAATGATAAGATATATAGGAATAAGAATAAATGACGGTTCGAAAAAAACAATTAATAAAACCATTTCGAATTTATCAAATGTTGAAGCCTTATAGGGAGGACCCTATAGCACATCAATATTCGTTACAAATATACGAGAGAAGCGGTTTGGTGTACAAGGCAATATAAGATAAACAGTTATTGAAGTAATCCATGTGGGGCCTAATATATTAGTTCCAAATGTACCTGACATTTCTATATTATATACCCTTTTGCCTTAAATTAAAACTTCTCAGCCAATAATGAATGGTCTAATTATAATTACACAATTATGTAAAATAAAAAGAGTAACGGTACTATGTTATAATTGTAAAGCCTCCCTTATCTCGCATTTTGCCATTTTTGGTTTTAACTAAACGTATATGTTTTAGGGTAGTCAGCATACAACCAACGTTTTTCCTTTTATTACCAGTTGTGACCTTCCCTGGTATAGATAGTTTTGTGCTTCAAGTAGCATTTCCGGAAGACATAATAGAGAAATGTGACTCAGTGAGGGGAAACATGTTCCGATTTTCCGAAATAGAATTTAGACATATATTTTCATAGGTGGAAGAACTTAACTACATTAACACTGTACTGTAATATTGGAGGCATGATTCCTAACAATACCAATTCTATTATGGAAAATAGAGAAGCCGCATACCAAATAAAATATTTTCATGTCATAACTTTCTCAAACAAATACCGGGTTACCATGGAACATAAACCGATACGAACAGGACTTGGGATCAAACAAAAACCAAAAGAATATGAAAAAATATATACATGTGATACGCATTCCATTAAACAATAAGATCATGTTATTACAATACATCTCCGATCAAATATCCATAATGATAAATACAATAATTATAAATGTAAACATACAATTTTCGTATGGAAAACACCATACACGTAGACATAATCTGTAGTAAATATAAGTATTGAATATATTAAATCTGATCATTATCTTCACGTGCTTGTGATTGTATTGGTTATAAATGTCAATAACCTACAATATTTTGCACGTAAATGTGCGCATACAAGTCTTCTATTCTTTATCGCCCTTAATCATTAAGATAACACTTTGGTTGGAAATTCATAGCAGTCAATGTATTACACTATACTAATGTACATATATATAATTCACAAAAATAAAAATTACAATCATAGCCATATACATGTTCCACTCCCCAGCATATAACAGGAATAAGCTCTCCCTTGTAGACGAATTTTGCTAATCATAAAACGAACTCTTGCAATACTATTAACTGATCATGTTAATAGTATGTTCCTTTCTCATATGATTTCATTAAGGTTTGTCTCATCCCTCTTCCTAACCATCCTTTCTGGTTAATGGAACCATGGTACTTTGTTAAATCAAAGCCATATCAATAATGCCCCCTTTAAGCTCTTAAAAAAAGGAAATAGACTACAAAAAGAAAATGTCCCAAAGGTCACGTTTTAGCAATTTAGGTGTCAGAAAGTCTCACCTGTTGTATATTTTGTGATTGGTTTGCATCACGAAAGGTGTACTATTGACCCCCAGCGTTTTTGGGGTCATACGAAAATATGCTTCGTGACAATAGGGTTCATGCTGTTTTATATCTCGTAAATGTCATAGAAAATAATTTGTATCGAGATTTCGAATGAGCATTAGCAATCAAATGATGATAATATACACACGATGAGATTAATTTTGAAGACCTTTACTTTTCGTTTTGTAACCAGAAAAGTCTTTTTTTAAGCTGGCATATTTGGAATTTATCAGTTTCTCAAATTGCAATAGTACTTCAGAGATTTCTTCATTGATAATCACAAATTTGAGTGGATAGTAGTGTTTGCAGTCATAAGAATAAGCAGAGTAAAATATGCGTTCAGTAGCACATCTTGTCGGCGTAAATATTCAAGAAACGTTTTGGTGTACATAAATTTTATAATTCCATTCACCAAAAAATGAAATGGTCAGAAAGGTATTGTTTAAATGTAGTAAGCTCCTGCTATTCGTTGGCTTTGGCTTTAAAAATACTTTTGTGGGAAGGTTATGATAAGGTTTCACAAGGCATAATAATGTGTAGCAAAACATCGCCATAATAATACCATGTCTACATTTTATTCCAATGACAATCTACCGAAAGGATGTTCACAAAAGTATTACTGGCCCTATAGGTTAGCAAAATCTATGGTTATAGAGCAATCAATACTAATATTGACAATAAGCTTTCTATCTTGGTCATATAACACTATAACATATCTTAATCGCTGCTATAATAATTAGAATCACTCATTTCAATACAGAAAGTATGCTAATGCTTGTGATTAACAGAAGGATTTGCAAATTTAGGACCCACTAAATTTAAAGAGGCTGAATAGGAGTTAGACGTGGCTATGCATCTTCTCTTAATTTAATCATATTTTAGGAAGTGCTCAATGTTACAATGTACGCTCATTTTCATCTCAGCACATATTATATAATTACTTTATCACCCAGTGTATTTAGAATGTAGTTGTATCATAACCGAGATTTCCGCCCCCAATTAAAACCTTCGAAACAAGGTTAAGGTTTTCGATGGTTAATATAATTCTGTGATTTTATAGCCATTGGTCCAAACTTAATACACGTGAAAAGACGAATATGGATGAGGGAATTATACAGAACAGCGGAAACACTTATATTAATTCAATGTCTCCTGTTTGATCATGGTCAAGTGATATGGCATATCTTCATCGGTAATGAGCACTTTACTGTTATGCTATTTGAATAATTATCATAATACTTAAACCATCCTCTCGTTTTCATGAACATTAAGCTTAAACTCTCCTGCAAATGAAATTGCCTTAACATCAAGTTGCGGTTCACATTAAGCTAATAGTCACCATAAATTAAAACGATTTATTGATGTAAGATTATTTTAAAAATAATCATAACTTTATGGATTAAATGAGAAATTTACAATTTAAGCACATCGACCTTACACCAGTTTACTTGTATTTGAATCCGTCAACATCGTAGTCTAACCCTCCAAGGTCCTTCATGATCGATCCCACTGAGCCCATCAACTCTTAAATGGAAAGGCTGGTATAAGTTACCTTTAATTTCTTCAACAGAACATATACGGTATAGGCCCTATATATACTTAACTCAAATGTAATGACATGTTAATTAACTTTCAATGAAATTGGGTTATCATACTGTTTACAATATGAAATGATGTTTATCATGTATAACTTACATGCTATATTGGAAATGAAAACAAGTGTTAACATTGGTTCAATGTTAATATATAAATAACGGAGAAGAGAGGCTACTTCCAATTCAGTGCCATTGTGAGATTTACTATCAAGCAGTAAATAGCTGAATTGATAGCTGAATGTATGAATAATTCATTATATCACGGTTATAGAAACAGAATATCTAGGTGATAACTTTTGTAAATGCTAAAGGTAGTTGAATATTCTTCTGCAGTGATTTACTAAAGATATCATGAATTTCAAACTTACCGTCAGTTCCACCTTGACTTTCTTGTTGTTGGCCACCTTGATTGTTGTACTGTGGTTGCTGGTTGTTATACTGCTGTTGTTGTGGTTGGTTGTTGTACCCTCCTCCCTGCTGGTTATTGTATCCTTGGTTGTTGTTGTTATTGTTGTATCCTTGGTTGTTGTTATTGTTGTATCCTTGGTTGTTGTTGTATCCTTGGTTGTTGTTGTTGTATCCTTGGTTGTTGTTGTTGTATCCTTGGTTGTTGTTGTGTCCTTGGTTGTTGTTATTGTATCCTTGTTGGTTGTTGTTATTGTTTCCTTGGTTGTTATTATTATATCCCTGGTTGTTGTTGTTGTTATACCCATTGGACGAGCCATATTGATTTTGGTTCTGATTGAAGTTGGATGAAGTCCCAGGCCTCAGTTGCTTGAAGTTTTTCGAAAACTGTTGATTGTTGCCATATTGTTGGTTGTTATTGTTGTATTGTTGATTATTATTGTTGTATTGCTGATTGTTCCCACTCTGCTGATTATTGCCATATTGTTGGTTGTTGTTATTATACTGCTGTTTGTTTCCATAGTTATTATTTTGTTGATTATTGTTATATTGATGATTGTTATTGTTCTTAAATCCAGAATTTCCCAATGTATTCTGGTTGCTATATCCACGATTATTTCCATACTGTTGATTATTGCTATTGTAAGATGGTGCACTTATGGGTTCTGAATGGTAAGACTTTTTGCTTGGGAAATTCGAGCCAGAGTTGCCAAATCCAGAACTACCCATATTCCCAGAGCTAGATGATGGAAAACCAGTTGGTCCAAAACCTGAGTTAGTTGATGATCCATAACTGTTTGAGGAAGGAAAACCACCATTTCCATAGCTTGATCCAGATGAGCCATAGCCACTGGAGGATGGAAATCCACTAGATCCATAGCCAGAAGAACCAAAACTGTCAGAAGAAGAAGGGAAACCACCAGAGTTTGAATATCCAAAGTCTTTCCCTGGTGGACTTGCACTGGGACCATATGAATCAAAGTTGTTTGACGATTTGGAGGAGGACGGGAACCCATAGTCATAACTTGATCCTTTGGAGGAATAACTACTAGGATATCCTTTGGAACTGGAGCCATAGTTATAATTGTCACTGCTGTCATAGTTTGAATTACCATAGTTTGAGTTACCATAGTTTCCCTTACCATACCCGGAACTACCATAATTACCATAATCTTTACCATAGTCGTAATCCACCATTTTACCTTCAACTTCAGCTCCCTTTGTTGGATTCCTGGCTGTGCTTCTTCCACTAGATCTTCGCGAGTAACCATCATTGTACCTCTTCTGCTGTCCTCTGCTAGGCCTTGTAGGTCCCATAGGTGCGTAGGTTGGGGCTGGGGATGGGGCAACTCTATATTGACCCTTTGGTTGGTAGGAGTTCTTAAAATTTATATTGCCCCTGGCAGTGGCATGTCGCTTCGTCCCTGAATAAGACTTCTGATACCCAGTATTGACCTTTCTTTGAGGTTTATGAACAACCCGTTGGTTAAGTTGGGTGTTAGGAACGGAATTGTATCTGCCTTGGCTATTCTGGGTAGGTGTGTAGGAAGTAGGGTTTTGTTGATGAGCTTGACGGCTATTTTGGTTGCTCTGGAAGGTATTCTGGCTTGCTTTATAGTTATTTTGGTTGTTCTGGTAGTTATTTTGGTTGTTCTGGTAGTTATTTTGGTTGTTCTGGTAGTTATTCTGGTTGCTTTGGGGTGTATTTTGGTTGGCCTGATAAGAATTACGGTTGTTAGCATTGGTATTTTGGTTGTTGGAGTATGAATTCTGGTTATTTGAATAAGCATTCTGATTACCATTGTATCCATTCTGGCTTTGTTGATAGTTGGTTGGAGCCGGTTGATATGAGTTCTGATTTGCACGATAGTTGTTCTGGGTAGGATTATTGCTTGGTTGGTTGGCATATCCAAAAGCATAGCCGTCGTCTTGGGCTATGTTCTCTGAGGAACCCATCTCATCCTTATCTTCAAATCCCTCTCCATCGGTTGAGGTGGCTGTATCTCTGATTGCAGGTGTTTCAATGGGTGTGGGTTCATCTATAGGTTCAATGTATCCTGGGTTATCCTCCTGCAGGAGTTGATCCGAAATTTCACTACTTGCCACCAGCCCAATCCAAAATATGCAAAAGCATACCGAAAGTCTCACAAGATTAACCATTTTATAGTCCTAGTTCGAAAGCCAAGCAATTGTGTGAAAAATCCAGGAGAGAAAAAGTGGTCACTGCACCCCTTGAGAGTCCAACCTTTTCTATTATTTCCTAAGGTATTTGATAGGAGGACAGTTTGTCCTGCTAACTGCAAAACGAAAGTGTCCCTAGCCAAGCTTTTGGTCAGTGTTATAGGTATGTTCACTGCTTCTTCAGTGTATAGATCCAAGTAGGATCAAACTGACCAATCAGAACAGTTCATTTTGGTCAGTGTGGGTGGCCACATTTACCTCTCACCTATGTGATTAGACAGTAATTGCTCCCAAGTCCACCAGACGCTCAAATTAATATGCAAGAAGTAACTAGGTCATGGAAGGACTATAATGTGATATTCATATTGGTAGATGGACAAAGAGGTCATTATTAGACATGCTTTGACAACTGGGGCCCCAGACTCCTGAATGGTATCCCAACAGTCAAAAATTACCATTTTAATTAATATGCTTCACATGATGTACGATTAAAGATCGCATAGTAATAAGAACAGTTTGCACCTGAAGAATAAGTATGTTTAACAATATAGGTCCAAGTAGTTTTGTTGAGAAACTCACCAGTAAAGCTTGCAAATCACCGAGAAATACCAAAGCCTTAATTGCATAGGAATCAATGTAGGCCTATTACAGCTCGACTATGCTTGATTGTCCACAAATACTAGAGCTGTTCAAATGATTGGCCACACAGTAGATTATTGGTTAGATTTATGTTGTCCATGGTGTTCATAGCCATGCAGGATTTCAGAATAGAGGAAAACACCGCACATTAATTCTTGTGTGCATGTGTACAACGTTTTACCTCTTAATCAAGTAAAAATCCCCACCAAAATGGGGAAGGATCAGGACCCCCGGAACCCTCTCCCGGATCCACCCCTGAGTGTTTTTTTATCTACCTATTCCAATGCCTCTAGGTACAAGATCAGGTTTGTTCTCCAAAATGTAACCATGGACTGTTAAAACTCTTAATATGTGACCAACATTGAATTAAGGCATTCTGTAAGTCTGAGGGCACCAACTATTTTTTAATGTTTTACTTGTTTCCTTATGTGTATGACGTGAAAGATGGCAGTTATGGTCAACCTACTGCGTGCAGCGACTTCAACATTGCCTTCTAATATAAAACAGTCATTTAGAAACTTTGCCATTGGAAAATTATGTAAAATTCAGTTAACATGATTTCTTCATAGATTTGAATTATCAAGTTTTATTTTCTATCTCATACCCCTTGAGTTATTCTAACAAGTGAACCAGAAGCAATTAAAAATATATTTTAGTTTCCTTTTCCAGTAATTCGACATAAAATGAGAGGGGACTCACTTCAGAGCCCCAGTTTAACAGTGCAGACTGATCATACGATCAAGGTTAGGATATCACGTCCACAGATGATTCTATTAATTTAATGACTTGGCCATGTTGACAACTTACACCTTTAATAGACACGAAGCCATACTTATTAACGACCCGGAGTAAAACAATTCTCTATTAATTTTGAGTACAAGATAATTTCCCCTTTGTTTAACATTATATAGACCTTTCTCAATAGTGTGGCGACATACTAGCGTCGTAGGCCCGGAAATCTGTTTTGGGATATTGGAGTGCAATGGGCCTAGGTTAAAGGCTTTGCGAACAAAGCGCTATGAGGGGGCTCACTGTTCAGGTTCATGGGAAAGTTGGATACTAAGACAATATATCCATCTAAAAACTACTATCTAATTACATCCATGGGAAAGCAGAAAGATGTAATAGCAAGTAAAGGAATAAGGGAAAGAAGTAAAGATAGAGGAAAGGAAGGTAATGGAGAAAAAAGAATGAAGGTGGAAGGGATGAGGGAAGAGGAAAAACACAGCTGTGAGATGTTTTATCCTGTAAAATCAAGTTTTGTAGTTTTGCACCATCTGATATCTGGCAGCCCTTATAATTTTGGGTAAGGCTCAATCACTCCATCTGTACGGGAAATATAGAATCACTTTACTTTGCATTAAGCCATTGGTAATAATGGACATCTAGTGGACGTGTCCAACATTTTTATTAGATGCAATGGTCACTTATAATTATTAAATTGTTGCGCTTGAAATCTCGCCCTGGTTTCAAACTTGGGTAACATAATTATGATATTGAACAGACGCACATCTTGCATTTAGATAGGTCCAATTTTAAACCGTACTTTGGAAAATTGGTCATTTTGGTCACTGCAAGGCCACCAATTTTGGGGTTATGTTCTGGCTATCAAATAATTATTTGCATTGAACAAAAAAGTATATATCATTATGTCTCTGAACTCCCCGGGATTATTCTACTCTTTTATTTCATCATTATACAATATAATATTATAGGTCCTTCATTACTTTATATACAATGCAGCCCTTGATGTCCAATTCCGTTACAGCATTTGAAAGAGTAATTTGCCTACAATCATGTCATAATGCTCGATATGATTAATTGCCAATAGGTTCCTTTTCCCATAAATGCTTGCAAATTTCATCAAGGACGGTGATTGTGTACAAGTCTATTCCCTGTTGATAGAATTATTCTGGTCATGATCTTTGACTTGATGCATGCAGTTGTCAATCCATTGCGTAAAATCTAAGCTAGCTTTCTGTAAAGCAAGGATCAGGGCTAAGAGTGACTCTCTGAGTACTAGAGGTGGAGAGCATAGAGGCAACATCATCGGTTAAGGTAAATAGATGCCTAGTGTACCAAGTGTCAACAGTAAGCCTAGCAGGCACATCCTTGTGGCCAGGAGCACTGTGAACTCAGGTTACTGACTGGGTGAGTGAGCAGGGCCAGGCTGGTGGAAGTGCTTAGGAGTGTTGGTTGTTAGTGGTTGAGTGGACAGCCTCTCTGGACTGGTATTGTCAATGGGAGCACGGCAACAGGTATTACATGCATTTGGACTAAATAAAATTAATATAATCCTTCCATGCAAGTGTTATTTGACATCCCTGAATACTGAATTATGTTCTGAGATCACTTGTTGTCGAAACAGGAAGGAAGACTGTGATACATACAGCTAGCGTACTGGAAACCATGAAGACGAAATAACAATAACTGGTAACCTAATGATTTACAGTAAAATAAAACCCTATAGTTCAATAATAAAAGCTCCATATCCCATGGAATGAATCCCTGCCGCTATCACAAACCTATCAATAATCAGCAATTTATATTCAGATCAAACAAATAGATGTTGTGCCGATGACGTCACAACTGACCATAATGGACTGGTTGCCATATTGGTGATCAATTTAAAATCATCATTATTTATATTTTCATTTATGTAATACCCAAATGCTCTTGATTGCCAGGTGGTGATCACCAAAATGTGACCGCGTGACCACAACTGAACAAGTTGCACAAGATACTGCATGATCAATCAAAAACACAATGGACACAGTCAAAATTCTCATGGTAAGTATATGGCTAAATAACAGGAGACAACTCCAGTGATACTTGTCTGTTATTACCACTATAGATGCGTCGTACAATCCCAGGATAATAATTCATGGAAGACCAGCTGAATAATTGCCTGGTGAAATTCTATTGGCAAAATGCTAAGTGTCTGTGTAGATGTATACACACATGATTAAGTACCTGCAGCTGGCTGGATGCACGCATGTGGGCAAATAGAAATTTCATGGAACAGTTTTTTTTTTAATTTTATATACCAATCGAATCTGTCAATTATTCACAAAAAAAAGAAGGAAACCATTATCTAGGATGCAATGAGGAGGCTGGGGATGGGTGGTAGGTTCCATATTTAAGCTTAGTACTGGAAGGACCCGCATTTAAACAATTTTTTCTTTAGTAATTTACCACTTTATAGTTTACGTCCAATCCGGTCCAGCCTAGTCTATACTGTACCATTTAAAAGGATATATCGAATCTCATTGCGCCTCCAACCTGATACATGTTTGTATACATCTTCACCGGGATCTTCACGGAACTCTACCGAGGTAAGCTGCATATCGGCTATTACCATAGTTCTCTTCAGGTTTGTTAGAAGCATCACAATATTATTTCTTTTAGGCTGCCTGCATAGGTAGACATCAGATAGGTATCATCTTAGTAGTCAAGATTTTGTTTTGTTGGAGGATAATCCCCTATTGTTTATGTTAGGTCAGTCAGTCGACCAGCTTTCTTGGTCAATGTTTATATTTCGATTTATCAGTTTATAAGAAAATGCAAAAAAGAGAAAAAAAGAAAAGAAAAAGGGGCGTTTAGGGGCACCCCCCCCCCCGATTTTTAACCAATATTTACAACAAAATTAATATTCAACAAAACCTGATTATCAAACCAATATTCATGTCTAAAAGTATTCTTGTAGTCCTTGTTTAAACTTTTACCGCCACTGCCATCTGAGCCTAATCCCTCTTTGTTGTGGTAGGTTGACCACTGAATGGCAGCAATAGGATACTTTGAATAAATTATATTCTATCTTCCGTTATTCCCGACTTGTATGAGGGGAATAACGTTTATCGATGGCTAGAATTCAATAACCATCACCATCAAATAATAATCCGAACTGCAAAGAGTTTTGCAGCAATCAATGACTCATGAAAACACCAATAAGATTGTGTATATTTTCTGCAGATTTGTACGTTGTAATTTATACTCTAAATTTCATCTAATGTATCTTTTATGTGTTACTTTATGTAGCACCTTTTCTTTTAATTCAAGACAAATATATTTTTACCAAATTATTTGGAATAATTTAATTTTGACATGTCCACATTGATCATTACAATTCATAGACCTAAATAGGTTTGAAAGGGGAGAATGTCCTTTACAGACGAGGCCATAATCTCGACAGTATAAACAAGTATAGAACATAATTCCGAGACTAATCTGTAAAGAGTCAGAATCCTGATAAAGGTAGCAAAGGTACA
This sequence comes from Lepidonotus clava, assembly GCA_936440205.1. NCBI lineage: Eukaryota > Metazoa > Annelida > Polychaeta > Phyllodocida > Polynoidae > Lepidonotus > Lepidonotus clava. The sequence continues at coordinate 19,012,304 of OW387138.1, forward strand.
ATCGTGGATCAGTAAAGGTCAATTTAGATGATTTGCATGAAGTTTGTTTCGAAAATAAGCCTAAATCTAGTAGTGACTAAAGCCCCAGCTCCTATGGACGACTGTTGTGTTGGACTCAGTCTTGTTGTGGAGGTGGGTTTACCATCTGATTCCATACTCCATTTCAGTCATACCTATGACGGATCTCAAATCAACACAGTGGTATGGGCCAGTGGAGCCGCACCTTAACAGGCTATATATGGTCAAGTTGTTAGAAATTTGATATGAAAACTCATAATAGGACTACATGTAATTGGTTCAAGAATCTGGATGGAAATACTGAATATATATACGATTACGCTCAAGTCTACCAAAGATATTGTTGGTGAGACTTCATCTGAGCCTAATTGGTCATGAGATCCGCAGTCTTAACCACATAGATAAAAGGATACCAAAAGCTCAGCTTCAGGTTTAGACATTGCCCATATTGCAGTTGATGGCTTACTCGGCTGAACCTACAGGTGTTTCGTAGGAATATCTTCATCTGGCAGTGCCAACAACTTGAAAGTTCATAATTTTTCATAAGTACGTATAAGCCTGCAGTGTCAGCGAGTTAAAGGTGAGTATGTCTACTGTTAAAAAGACGGTTTAAGCCGACAATAAGATCGGTAAGTCTATACTGGGAAAAGGTACCTAATAACTTATTTGGCCACCCTTTGGCCCCTAGTTCTGGAGGTTTGTTCATATCATGAAACAATCACTTAACATGCAGCTAAAAGTTATGTTTTATAATGTTTCTGAAGTCCCAGGGATTCTTCTACTCTTTGTTTTATCATTCTACGATATTTAGTTCCTTCGCAATCTTACGTACAATATAGCACATTATGCTCAATTTGGGTCAAATCTGGCAGTATCTGGCAGAAATTGCTTCTTTGTTACATTAATCATGAAATATTATGGGGAAAAAACTATTTTTTAAGTTATTTTATGAAAATTTTTGACTTAGATGAAATTTTCTGAAGATTCTCATGACATTTACTAAAAAATCAAAATTTCATAAGCAATGCATCATGGGAAAATCAAAATGGAATGTTTTTAGCAGAATTTCTGTGCATAATTTGGGTTAGCGAGTTACCATGGTTACGGTAAAAAGAATATAAAAAATGAAAAGAACATTTTTTCACAGGTAATGTAGAAAATGTTTTTACCTCTTCAAAACTGAAAACAGTGAGTGGAAGAAGCATTCCTGTCAATAGTTATGTTACTTTTAATATTCTCAGAAATAAGAAAACTTAATTTCTTGATAAACATAAAAAAACTTTAAGTCACCATAACATGGAAGTAACAACAGCAATTGGGAATAAGGAGTTCTCAATGTACAAGATGTGGGCATGTTCATACATGTTTATCTCAGGTTCTATCAGGAATATTTCAAAATGGTTTGCAGCATTTGAAAGAGTAGGTTCTCTACAATAAGAATAACACTGACACATTTCCCCATGTTTCATGTCATTTTGTGACCTCATTAATTGGCAATAGGTACCTTTTCCTAGAAACGCTATGCTCGTTTCCTCATTTTATGACGATATATATTTTCTTGCTTTTGGAATTTCTCACGTTCATTTTAAGATGCTCGAATTTGTAACCTTTTGGCCAATGGGTAACATTACTAATGGTGTGTCACAAGCCCTGTGTTATTACAATATGTCTCAAAATTGTTTGAGTCATATTATATTTACTGGCTGATTTTATGTCTTACAAGATCACGCAGTTAATAAATATCAGAGTCATTATCATGGTTCTGTGGCATGTGGAGACCTTTAGTGCTCAAAACAAGGAGAAGCAAGACAAAAACAAATGACAATAATTCGTCAAATTATTAGACACGTTATCCATATGTAACGGGTTGATAGTTCCGTATAATGCAGCAGAGCGAATTTCGCTTCTATAGAAACAATCAATATGAACTCACCCTTCATTATACATAGAACATATTTACTTACTGTCCATTTTTGTTTGTTTGACCTTCTGCAGCTAGGTAAAATTGCCATCACATGTCAAAGTCCCTTCCCATACACTTGTTGCATACCAAGATTCGGGTTCCAATGACCTTACGGCGTGTTTCATTATTTTCATGTATTCAAAGTGAAAATCATTTCTCATTTGAACAATTTCTCAAATTAATTAGTCTAGGCAGAAAAGGCAATGACCTTTCACAATGAATACGGACAAACACCAAATATGCCATACATCAGTTGAATATATACACATTCTTGCAGCTGGCGTTAAAGTTGAATACACAGTTTATTTTATGTGGCACCAGAAATAATAATTCTGGTGCCACATAAAATAAAAGTGTATATCATACACTTTTTGGGGAGTACATTTCCTAGTTCTTAATTGTTACTTTGGCAGTTTGGGAACATGGATTCTTTATTTATTACAACGAGTGTGTAATGGCCAGACATTTAACTAAATTTGTTAAATTTACGACTAGCTGTAAAGAAAGTGCTTTCCTAGATACAGTCTAGGTTAATAAATCAATCTAGCAAGATATAGAATCTAGCTAGATATATAATGCAATGAGTCTATATTTACAGATATTTTCGTGACACAAAGCACAATTTCTGTGAATTGATAGAATAAATGAAAAGGTATAGTATTGTCTCATTTTGGGGCGCCAGGCCTTAAAATTGTTATTTCCGCGAAATATCAGACTCTTCACTACAAAACAAAGACAGAATGTAATCTATAAAACCTTTCGAGAAATATTACAGGATTCATACCCCATTTTTTACAGCGTGGCAAGTTTTAGCCTTTTTTCATGAAGACAATACTTATTTTATTTTTTCAATTCCCTTCCCTCTCTTCATCCCATGCCCTTTCCTTCTTAGCTTCTCCTTATCACATGAATTCATATACCAAAATTCCATTATTCTACTTCTATACATACCTTTATTTTGTTCGCACCTGTCCAAATTTCCATTTAGAGAAATGGAATCTTGAAATAATTATAAATGAAAACGTTTCTCTTTACGTTGGTCAGTTGTATTCCCTTAGGTGACTTGCATTAATTACCTTTCAATTAATTTTTGTGGATTTTGCACTACCTTGATTGACATTAAATTTTGTTTCAATAATCAGTCATATTTCTTATAGAAATGAGCTATTTCGAACCCGTCCATCTTAACTATGTTTACCAGAAACAAAACCAAGAAATGCACAAACAACTTCTAGAATTTCCAAACTGTTGACCAACTCTTAATGTTAATGAGGGTTTGGGGCAACCTTTAAAACATGCATATCCTGGAAGAAACCTGGACCAATAAGAGGAGGAGAATAACCATTTGTACCCTGGGGAAATACGGCTTAAAGGGGGAACCCATTGAGCGATTAAACCGGATTCAGGTCGTTTTTATCACTTCTGGTAGTTTAATATTGGTAGAATGACCAAAACTATGGGTGTAGACCCCTAAAATCGGCAGGGCGACACAGCCTTTTTTGGGCTTAACGACATGGGACAGGGCTGTTTCTTAAAATCGACAGGGGGACAGGGCTGTTTCTTAAAATCGACAGGGGGACAGGGTCATTTCTTAAAATCGACAGGGCGACAGGGTCATTTCTTAAAATCGACAGGGCGACAGGGCCATTTCTTAAAATCGACAGGGCGACATGGGGACCCCCCCCCCCCCCATCTACACCCCCAAAACTGGTTTTAAAAAACCCAGAAACTATGTTCCCATTGAGCAATCCAGCCAGAAATCTGTCAAAAAATGGCAAACTACTTGGAAAATATCTAACATTGGTCACTGGCAATCTCAAATTTGAATAGACTTCCTGTTTATCCCATGGTCAAATCGTCGCTGTAGCAATGGTTTTGCACAAATTTTGGACACATTTAATTGACATATAAACACATTTCTGCCACTCACCTCCTATATATTTCATGAGCTGAAGGACACGGCTATCATTTGCTGAAAACAATATTAATATTCACACCCCAAAATGTCCCCCCGGAACATCAAAAAAGGGGTGGTCAAACCTTCCCTGTAAGGTGAAAGGTGCATTCACTCACTGTTGACAAGGACAGGAGGGGGTTGCATAACTTTCCGGTATATTTAATGGATGTTTAACGGGTCCAAACTGTTGCAAAAAGGATAACGGAGACCCAGCTGTTGTAAAATTAATAAATGTCTGTAAAGGTTGGATTGTAGCGGAATTTCTGTTAAGTAAATCCGCTTAAATGATAGAAAATATAGGATATAACCATTTAACGGACTTGCTATTTAACGGATTTAGAGATAACGAAATGTGCAACATTGTGCATCTCCTTTCGTTGTTCCATAATAACGGAAATTTATAACGAACTACTTTAATGGAAAGTTATGCAACTCCCCCCAGTCGCCTTATTTGTGCCAATCTTTGCTATAGCGAGACCCGTTATGCGATGCAGCATAATAGAACTGGCAGCAACTGATCATTATTCCAGGGTACTGCTTCTATTACAGCCATTGTGGGTGTTAGCTACATTAACTATCCAGGTTGTAGCCCTGAGGATACACCCATATACATACCATCAGTACCTTGTATTGTAAACAACTAGCAAGACCTAGTCAATCCGGTCAAACCTAGGTTGTGTTGTCACAAGGATTAGGGTGAGTAGACATCATTTGAACATTGAACGTATATCAAGTAATCTTTTATAGGTTGTCAGTGATAATTGTCACAATATGTAGTGGTCTGAAGGGTTTACACAACCCAATTATTTTCCTGATACCCTTCACAGACTTGCCCTACGATGCGCATTATGCCTGTATTGAACTGTCACTATAAGAGCATTTTGAGGCTAGTCTGTAATGGGTATAAGCCTTATGATAGTCCCAATGACGCCCGTGTAACCCATTTCATCATAAGAATATCATTGTCTTAAGACTGTCTTAAAGAGAGAGGCCAGTGACCGTATATTTCTTTACTCCCGTTACAAGTACCATTCAGAGAATTACTATGCAAAATCTTATACTTTTATCTCTATCAGTTTTTGTTTTATACACATTTTTGTGGAATGAAACTGAGTAGTCTGCTTGGACATTATGCAGCCTGTACAGTGCATTTTATTGATGTGACATCACAAACAAAACAAGTGAAAAAAAATTAAATTGAAAAAATAGCAATATGTTACTGATATAAGTGATTTTTATGAGTCCAACAGTGTATAAAATTCCGGAATTAAATGAAATGTAACAACAATTTTAAAGAATATGATATCACATGGAATTTAAGATTTTGAAATTTTAAATAACGTTTTTTTATATGACGTCAGAAGCAGACGTCCTGTGAAAGGTTGACAGAGGATCCAATGTATGATCTGCTTTTAAAGGCTGGTTTATTTATACAAGGGATCAATTTATAATTGTATTGATATTATATATTTATACTTATACACCCTACCTATGGTATTATATGAGAATATAACAAAAGTGTAATTTCACTGGCCCCTCCCTTTAAGGCTTACAATGATTTATCGGGACCAATTTCAGAGAACGTCTTTGGAATTTTTGTGAACACACTTAGCCAATGTGCTTACGACAATGAGATTTATCTTTCGATAACGATGAGTATTGTGATAAGAGTTTCTAATGGTCTGTGTAAACTGCCCTGTTGTATGTGAGAGAGCGTATTCTGCAACTGAAAAAATCCATTATCATAAGCCTTCTTTCAATTGACTTGGATTCTCCTAGGCCTTATGATAACTATCTCCTTGCTTATTTTCTTAAGGAAATTATTGGGCTGTGTAAACCCTACAGCACCAGTGCATGGCAAGATAACTGTTATCAATATGCTATGGTAATGACCTGGATACACACTCATTTCTTCCAAATTTACCCAGGGTTTAAAAGAAAAAAACTAAAAAAAACTTGGGGGGGGGGTGTTGTTGTAAAATTACCTCCAGGCTCTCCAGAAAAATGTATATTATAAAAGTTAAAAATTGGCCCAAAATAGGGTGGTGGGTGCGCTGTGACCCCTCTGATTCCGCCAATATTACATTGAAGTCATGTTACTTCTTGTTAAGTGGTGTTTATACGCAAGAAATTGTCTTTCAAATGCTCTCATGCTATCATTTCTTTGTGTGAGGGGTATTTGATAGATCATGGACAAATCAGGTAAGTTACGACCAATCTGGTGATGGAAAGTGTGGGTGGCAACAGAGAAATAAGATTGTATTTCTTTTTTATAGTCATTAACTTACTCGATGAGGTATGGAAACGAAAAGCTGGATTTAGAGGAATCTTATTTTATGTTTTCTTTTTAATTTTTTTGTTTCGATCATGCAAATAAGTATTATGTTGAACTGAAAAAGTGGTACCTGGCAACAAAAAGATTGATGATTATATGGAGGTAGCACCTGGATGTGTTTGGTATATATATGCATTGACTATAAATTTTGTAGTTCTATTGATCCTACATTGTATTATCAACACCGCCTGTAGGATTATTATTTGTTCAGGTGCTTTGACTTTGACAGCCTTCACTAAACAGCTGTGGATTTGTGTGTGTAGGAAACAAACATACATGCATGTATAGGTATATTTACACGTCTACATGCACAGTTTTTAAAAAACTATAAGCCGGTGCAATACCGTTTCACCCTATTAGAATGCAGTGTTCCATTTCAGAACGCCCATTCTCCAAACAGAATCAGAATTCAGAAATGGCAATTTTATAAGTGAGAATAGGGAAGATAAATGTATATACGTATAGTCTGGCAGCCAAGGCATAACATTTTCACTATTGTGTGCCGTGAAAGGTTTATATCTGAAGCAATGTTAGGGCTCTATTGTGGTCTTTTGCAGACCATTTATGTCTGGTTTTGTTACTCTGGGGCTCTAGCTGGGGGTGGATGCCATGTCGCGTGTCGAATTTAAAAAAAGGTCTCGTCGCATGTCGTTATAACTCAGTAAATACCCATGTCCCATGTCAAATTTAATCTTTTTTAAGGTGATGTCGCATGTCAAATTTAAGAAAAGAACAATGTCATTTGTCCCTAGGTTGCAATTTCACCTGTCGAATTTAAACCGTGTCGCAGTGTCAAATTTTTACAAAGTAGCCATGTCACGCTGTCGAATTTAAGGGTCTACACCCCCTACTCTGTAAAGGTGTGCATCCCAGCCAAGGATATGACGTTCTAATAACGTTCTAGCAACGTTCTGGATTAGTTCTTGTTATGTTACACTGTTAGGTTACAGGGATGTTCTTTTGATGACTCCCAATTACATCTCTGCAACCAACTGTTGCGTCGTTACACTGTGGCGTTCTAATAACGTTCTTGTAATGTTATTTATGAGGCTGATACTTAATAAGAATGTCACAATAACATTCTGTTTGGGTGTAGTTGAGACCTCACTTAAAGAGGATGTCACTATAACTTTCTGTTAAGGTTAGGTTGACACCTAACCTAATAAGATAGTCACAGTAACATTCTGTTTAGGTAAGGTTAAGACGTGATGTAATCAGAACATCACAATAACATTCTGTTTAGGTGAAGTTGGGACCTCCTCTAGTCAGGAGGTCACAAAAATATTCTGTTTAAGTGAGGTCTTGACCTTACCTAATCAGAATGTCACAATGACATTCTATTTTAATTTTATCTTGACCTCACCTCACCAGGGCCCGACGGCTTGTAGAATTGCTATTCACGTCGAACGTTCCTAATTAAGTTAGGTGATTAGTGCTAATCATAATCAACAGAAACGGCTTGTAACTTCCCCAAGAGCATATGAGACAAGCAATTTCATTGGTTTAACCTTAATCAGATGCCCCTTAATCATGATTAGCGGCCAAATATTTAATCTAACTCATGAGGTAAATTAAGTTGACTCTCCTAATCAACCTACGGAGCTACGAGCCGTCGGGCCCAGAACGTTATGAGAACATACTGTTTTGATTAGGTCTCAACCTCCAAGAAAAATAATGTAATAGTCACGTGACAATTCAGTAAGTAACAGACAAACCAAAAAAGTATGGTTGCATAACGTGACCGTTACGTCGCACCTTGGCTGGGATGACAGTGACAACTATTATTTCATTTGGCAAAAATGAGGACAGTCTGTGTCTCCCCACACAGAAAGGATGCTCCTAGGGGGTTATATCGTAAGCTCTACATCTAATATAAAGGGAGGTAAAGGTAGATTTGTAAAAGAAAAAACAGGGATGAAAATGTCCTAAACCAACTTTTTGTGTAGAATTCAATTATCCCACTCTAAGCATTCCATATAGTGTGGAATACATTCTGTTTGGAATGTTAATGTAATGTTTTTTCCCCATATAATACATTAGATGTTTGGCTACCATGGTAAAACATTGGGGCATATTGTTGGGCATTTTGATTAGGAATGTGTATAGTTACAGAGTGCAAAGTTATCAGATACTGTTTTGATGTATGGCATGGGAAGAAGGACACGGCGGGATTGTTATGACCACTGAGTATAACTTTGTCCCTCGTAGTATTATGTATTCTGAGGGGGGTTAATATATCCTGCAAAATGAGAAATACTTCATACTATAATATAATTATATTCTATAATGTCATTATATAGCTAGTGGTTATAACTGTATTTACTTATAACTGGCTATTGTGATGCTTTATGTACTTAACTAGTATGTTGGTTCACCAACCCCCATTCTATATATAATATGGGACTGCATGAATTGAACATCACATTAAAGTTAGACTTAAGCTTATGTTACCCTTAGTATAAGCATATAAAATATCACTCTTGGTATTCCAACAATTACGTAGACACTCAATTTGTTATGGGATTATATCAAATTGGTCTAATGTAGTTGTTTTATTATTGTCGTAATTTATGGAAATTTTCTTGTCTAGAGGGCTGTAATTCCTAGACAATTATTCCATGAATGACAATTATTGAAAATTGTTTGGGTGAGCAGGGAACCTGCTCTCACGCTATTGTGTATTTAAGATCATGATTAAAGTTGCTCTTGGGGCAACCTCTAACTGTCTAACTGTCTCAGTGGTTAACCCTGTCTGAAATAGGCTGCTCATAATTATTAAAGTAATGATCCAGTGCTGGAGATACCTCTGACATGGGACAATGGGAATGACAACATTTTGTGGATTTTGTCAGGATTTATAACCCCTTTGGATAAACATGACTTCATTATATTACCAGTGCAAAGTAAAATAGATTATCCTTTCTAGATCAAAAGTTATTCACATAATTGCTTTTTAAGGCTTTTTGTTAATTTCTTTTCTATAACTAATATTTAGATGAATATTCAATATCCAGGCTTTTTGCCATTTTCAGGAATACTGACAGTCCTGTGTTTAACAACCGTAACTTCCTTGAAAATTACCCAATTTTGATGTGTGTGGTCTCATTTGAAAGCTTAAAACATCCTCTCTAATGCATAATTCCTGCATGGAGCATCCTTTCTGTTTGGGGAGACACACTGGTGTTTAACTTATAATAGACTGTCTTTCTCTATTAGAATAATTTGTGCTAAACAGTCTGTAGCATTCATAGGGGAATTAGGATGTTCAAAAGTCATATAGATAATACGATGGACAGCATATGTGATGCTCTTTCATACCCAGCTATGGTACATTTGGTAGAAAATTCAATAACATATTTATTTAATTTGTTTTTAGGTGATTGTGATGGGCACAAGTACATCACTTGACAATGAAAAGCCAATCTGTTCCAAAACATTGTTACAGATCAGTATCTTTTATAGTCATAAGCATTATGCTACCTCTTATCTTGTACATTGCTGTGACTCAAGACTTTGACATATCACCAAATTCAAGTGTAAAGGACTTAAAATATTCAAATGTGAGTGTCACAAGAGTCACAATCTTGAATTCAAACTCAAATATAAATGCACTTAGGCTCACAAATATCAGTTATTCAACACACTTGAATGGAAGTAACTCTTCATCCACTTTACAACTAATACGTACTGAGAGCACTGCATTCCCACATAACATCACAGTTGCAATTGGACTAGGAATTACATCGAAGTCAGGACACATTAATTTCGGATACAATACTTTCAGTACGTTGCCATTATTTTCACAACTCTTGCCAACATTCTGCACTACAGCAAGCAAAGGATACATCTATCGTTTCTATTTTGCATTTGATTTAAATGACACGTTCTTTACTAACAGCACTTACCTCAGGCTTTGGGAAAACAAGTTCAAGAGTTTTACACACAGGAAATGTAAACATTTAGGATATATTCATATTCGAATGATAAAATGTAATCATTCTGGAAGACCAGCATGGGCTCAGAACGATGCCATGATGGCAGCATATAATGAAGGAACAGATTTCTATTATCGCATCAATGATGATACGTTAATGAAAAGCTCAGACTGGACTAAACGCTTCATTGATGAACTTGCAAAAATGGTTCCCCCTTTTGTTGGGGTGGTTGGACCCACTCATTGAGGTGGTAACACTGAGATTTTAACATATGACTTTGTCCACAGAACCCACATTGATATATTTGGTTTTTACTACCCAAGGGAATTTCCCTGGTGGTATGCAGATGGTTGGATATCCTTAGTTTATAAACCAAGATGGTTCAAAAAACTTAAATCTGTGAGGCTTGATCACATTGCTTCAGTTACAAGGTACAAGTACAGGATAGAGCCAAAAGAGTATGTTGTTTCCATTGTAAAGAGGTCAGTGAGGAAGTTACAAAGGTAAAACTTTGAAATATTATTCAACAGTACACAAAGCCTGTGAAACAGTAACAGCTAATTCAAAGAAGGGAAGAAGATATGATTGGCTTTGGGAGCTAAATTCATATACCATCAAGGTAATCTAAAGTTGGGGAGTTTTTGCAAGCATTATAAAATGTTAAAAAACATTTTGGGTGAAAAAGATGCCAGTACAAAATAAGGGATTTATTATTAAATATATAAGTGAAAATCTTCAATGCTGCACTTTTCATTTAGTCTTGCTCATATTAATTTCCAATTATTTTTCATTTTCATTACAGTTTCATTCGCAAGATTCAACATTGATAGGTCCCCCTGCCAACTCAGTGATGTATGGATTGATTTTCTTCATGGAAATAAATGTCTTGGAATTATGAAGATATGACAGTGTAACTTTAATTGAATAAAAAGCCTATTTTTTATACTGATACATTATAATCTTTTCCACAAAAATGATAAACTACTGTTTTGTCAAACTAAAAAAGCAGAATGGTGAGTGTATAGAGTGGCAATTCCATAGTTTCAGGTGTAGATTGATTTTTTTCTTGTCTTTGGTGTTCTGTTCAGATCTTTTAATGTAAAATTCTGTCACCAAGTTTTTTTTATTCTATAATGCGCCACACCCTTCTCAAAGTTCTAGATCCAGCCCTGTTGGTATTTTGGTTTTCTGGTAATATTGGTAATACTAGTTTTCTTGTTTGTGAGGTAGAGTTCAGACAATGAAACTATGATGTTCTAGGGAAAGGGACGGGAGGAGCGAATGGCTCTTTCCTCGGTTTTCTCCCTTTTATATTTGTACTCTTGATGGATCTCAGCCTGGTCACACTCGAAATCATGAGAGCATGAGCGGTACGAGTTGCATGAACGCTTGTCCGGGTCTGCTGCGAGACTGTTTGAGTGAGTGGTCATAGGGTTCTCAGAGATGTGCCCTGGGCATCGGGGCGGATGGTAGTCAGGATAAGGCTTGTGAGGCTTGGGTGCCGATGTGGTTTTCGGTCCTAGAGAGATAGGATGGAGAGGGCTGGGGTTACTGCTTGGATCGTGCCTGACTTTGGGGTCTCGTGCCTGGCTTCTAACAGTTTTGTGGAACCATCCATTCTAGCTGCAAGATGTCGATGATGCCCAAAAAATTAAAAGTGTGGTAGCATGTTGGCCAATCACCCATGATCTAATGTCAGTTTTAGCCTAACTTTGGTCAATCTTGCTTCTCTAGCTGCTCTAGTCTTCTAGGTTTTCTTGTGGCCATTTCCAGGAAGAAAGGAGGTGCGAACACAGTGAGCACCAAGATGAAACTGTTTCTTCTTGTGATATTGTGATGAATGCCTATTCATCCAAATATGTAAAGAGACCAAATAAGAGAAAATAAGGTAATATGACAAAAAGTATATATGTTCGTAAAAGGAACGAAAGTGTAAAGGAACGAAAGTGTAAAGGAACGGAAGTGTAAAGGAACGAAATTGTAAAAGCCCGGAAAAGAGGCCCGAATATGTAAAGGAACGAAAGTGTAAAGGAACGAAAGTGTAAAGGAACGAAACCCGGAAAGATGTAAACCGGAAGTGATATGTAAACCGGAAACGAGAATGTAAACCGGAAGTGACGTCAGTTGTAGATCACGTGACCGAAAGCAGCCAATCAGGGCTAACCTCTAGGGTATATAAAGGGGCGGTGAGGCCCGAATAAACAGAGTTCTTTAACAGTTCTCCTTGTGTCCAGACGTGTCTTCTTCCCTTAAACAACCGCTGAGATGAGCTGATACGAGTTAATTAACCAGAAGTTAGAGTAAAATAGTAGAAGTTCGAGATAAATAGGCGAAACTTAGGACGGGGGCCCGACGGCCCGAGGAACGGGAACGAGGACCGAAGGACCGAGGTAGGGCGCAAAGGCCCGAAACTGTCCCGGATGAGGTCCCGGAAGTGTAGGCACGGAACGGCACGAAGGCCCGGAACACGGAACGGAGACCCGAAGTCCGCGGGGACGACGGCGCGGCTGGCTCGGCCCCACGCTACCAAACAATAGGCGACCGTCGGCCCGATGACCCCGCGGACCGGAATCCGGGGTGGACCGCCCTGTCGAGGTGAATACCGGCCTGGGAGATAGAGCGAGACGAACCACGGCTCCCCCTTACCCCTACCATATTTTCCCTCCCCCGCAGTCCTCCGTCTGACACCGAGCACCGATTCCCGACCGATTCGCTCAGCCCCCCTCGTGCGCGAGGCACGACTCTAAAAACATCACATCTCGGTTCTTGGCCCGGATTCTCCGTCCGCCCGAGACCCGAACAATTCCCACGTTCCTCTGCTGTAGGAATCGGCAACCCCGACTTACCAGAGAACGTCACAATATCACACTCTTTATATAGCCACATTGATTCCTATGAATTCATCACAAAAGAATAAACAGATATAGGATATATACAAAGAAGAGAGATCAGGAAGATAGTAGTTGAGAATTTGTTAAATTGGTCCAATGGACACCAGCATAAGGAAAACAGGAATTTTATTCATCTAGGTATAAAAATAGGTAAATGCCACTCTATACACTCACCAGTACGTGCTCTTTTGCATTATGATACAGTTAAGTGGACCCAAGAGGTATTTCACTTGTTCACCCTATTGGAGGCTTAACTTACAGTCAAAAATTGCCTTTCTTCTATTGTGTAGTTATCTTTTGTATATAATTATATTGTTATAGGGCCTACTTTCTTGATAATTGTATTATAATAGCAAACGCAAATCATCCATGCAGTAAAGATTTTGATTGCTTTACCTAATAACTGCCTTGAAATGCAATGCAGAAATTGAGCTAGACAAGCTGCCAAATCAAATACAATCAAGAGCATTCAAACGCGATTTGAATTGTAATCTCTGTCTATCTTTTTCAGACTACTTTAATGTATAGAATTTGCTGAATTAAAGATGACAGCTCGACCAATCATTAAGCAACTGCCTTTTCTAAAAGAATCCATGTACATTCTATGCCTTATAACACCTGTTATTTTACTCATTTCCAACACTGGGATATTCAGTAATTTACCAAATAAAGTATTTGCTGCAGAAGTGCCTGCCTCAACACTTTTAAATCAGAGTGCAGAAGTGCCTGCCTCAACACTTTTAAATCAGAGTGCAGAAGTGCCTGCCTCAACACTTTTAAATCAGAGTGACTCGAAAAGATCAGACTCCACTGAACCAAGTAGTATTGCATTGCGAGCCAACATCACAGTTGCTATTGGATTAGGCATTACATCAAATTCTGGACACAAAAGGGCCATACATTATAAATACAATCATTTGCAACAGATGCCTTTATTCTCACAGCTTTTACCAACTTTCTGCTCTACAGCCAGCAAAGGATACATCTATCATTTCTACTTTGCCTATGACTTCAATGACAAGTTATTTGCTAATGGCTATTACCTCAAACTGTGGAAAGACAAATTTCAGAATGTAATTAAGTGGAGGTGTAAACATTTAGGAGATATTGGACTTCATATGATAAAATGTAACTATTCTGGAAGACCAGCATGGGCCCAGAATGATGCTATGATGGCAGCCTATCGGGATGGACGAGATTACTTTTATAGGGTTAATGACGATACATTAATGAAGACTTCTAACTGGACCAAAGCCTTTATCAATGAACTTAAGAAAATGACACCCCCTTTTGTTGGTGTTGTTGGACCAAACCATAGAGGGGGGAACATGGCAATTTTAACATATGATTTTGTCCATAGAACCCACATTGACATCTTTGGGTATTACTATCCGAGAGAGTTCCCCTGGTGGTATGCTGATAGGTGGATCACAGATGTTTATAAACCTGGAAGGTCAAAAAAACTGAAATCTGTAAGGCTGGATCATATTGCATCTGTTACACGATACCATATGCAGGTAAACTCAAAGGAATATGTTTCTTCAATTGTGGAGAATTGTACTAAGATATTACAAAGGTAAGTCTTTAATTGCTTCTTTTAAAAGAATAGAAATAGATTCAGTCATTGTGTGTATGTATATGAGAAATCAAAATGCAATCAAATTTGAGACACCGTTATGTTCAATGAATCGATTTTGAATCATAGATTAAAAGTTGTATATTTTACTTAACAGACCGAGTTTTGTTTCCTAATGTGGTATTAGTCACTTTCATTGTTTCTATTTGTAGTTACCTCAGAAAATCCAATGCTGAAAAGTGGGAAATCATGAATTATGGACATGTTATAAATGGCACTCTATCTCAAGGATAAAATGAAACTAATTCAACGACCAAGATGGTTTAGTGAACATTATCCCTTCTAGATAGATAATGCTCAAAAAATTACTTTTGGACAATGATCGCAATCTACATCCAGGTAAAGTGTAGGTTATACCTGATGACACAAATTATAATTAAATTAGTATGAGACACGTTGCCATTAATGCTATTAGTTAAGTAATGTGCATGAACGTTATACCAAACGATACAAGAATAAACTTGAATCAGTATAAGATAATTATGTTGCTGGTAATAAAACTAGTAATTGTATATTTTGTAAGCATTATGGCATCCTTAGTCTCTGAATGAAATAAACAGTTCCTACCAATACGCTGGTACCCCCGCCTCGAACTCACGCTATCGCTGAACGTCACGAATAGGCGCGGGTTCAAGCCACTGCCGAGTTCATCAGATTTTGGCTAATTCGGGGTCACGTGACCACTTTTTGACCACTCCGAGCCATCGACACAGTGGGCTCCACCTGCACTCTCTCAGGCCGTGTCCTCCTCGCCGAGAGAGAAGGGAGCCCAGCATATTCCTACCAAGTGGTACTCAACCGGTGAAATGTTCACACTAATCACAGCCTATAGACTATTATTCCTTTCGAGGGAAGTTTGTCTCACATTTTTTATTAAGGTCTTGGTTTTTGTTTACAAAATCGAGAAAATAATGTTGAAAAAATCAACAAAATGCTTCCTGTCTTGTTTCTTTCTAAAATGTAATGCTCCCCTGCATAATAAGCTCCCTAGACTTTGTGTTGATCCATTGAGCAGTAGCAACATTACCCATATTCAAAAATTACAAGTGAAAAATCAGTTTTTCACCTCTAATTTCACTAGTTTCAACGTGACCCCACCATATTTTTTTATATCAAAAGATAGAGAATAATTTATTTTACCATTTGATACACACTATATAGCTGCAATATTATTAGGGACAGGGCAATGTAAATCACTGCAAATGGGGTGCCGAGAGGTGTTCTCTATCCTTAATGATCTGACAAATTTCAGTATCTGTTTAATGAAAGGGGGGTTCCACTCCTTACCACTGACATTGCTTTTGTAAGTGTGTTCATCGTATTATACAATGTCATTTAATCATCCTTGTTCATCTCATTCAAAAATATATACAGGTTTTCGGTATCCAAAGTAAAGGGGCCTTCCATTAAGTACGTACGCAGCAAGGGGGTCTGGGGGGTCTGAGATTTTTGAAAATTTGCGTACGTTCCTGTATAATTCCAATGCGTACTTTGGTCCAAGGGGGGGTGGGAGGTCTAAAACTTAGGAAAATTTGCATACGTACTTAATGGAAGGCCCCAATTAAGATATGTTCCTATCATCGATATCTCTTCTAACAAAGACCTATTTTGTGTGTTTTTGTTTGCTAGAAGCATGTGGAATAAGCTTCATCTTTGAAGCCCATCATAAAAATGTCTACAAACCTTATAATTTCATCTACTTTGGTTATTCAGACTGATGATTGCTTAACGTGCATCACTGTGTATTTCTAAGGATATGTTTACTGATTTTCTTGCCTATGCAAGCCTGTTTTTAACTTGCATTCCAATACATATGACAGGTGAGCTTCAGTCACTCCAGAATCATGCTGTGAACTTGTTTAAACTTCAAAGATCCTCTTGATGTCTAGGTAGACGGCTCACATGCTCTACAAATACTATTGTGTTGTAAAAGCAAACATGGAGGGTTTGTTTTCCTGTGCTCTTACTGTGGTTTGTCAACTGTTGGTCTGGGTGATTCTAAAATGGGGGTTGGCCTCTGCTTCATCCATGGGCCTGGGCGCACAAGTGCATACGTGGAAGGAGGATGAAAGAAGGGCTCCCGGAGTTGTGCTTCATGCATGAGGGTGGGTTTTGTGGCTTCCTGGAGGAAGATGAATGAGTTAGGGGAATGAGATGGCATAACTGAGGCTGTATAAGTGTGCTTCTATTGTACAATCAGGACTCTGGTTGAGGAAACTGACGTGGGCCCTTTGCTGATCTTAGTGGGGTGGTAGCTTGTTGGCTGTGCACCCAGCATCTCGTTCCTCATGCCTATTTGATAGTTGGTGGTAATCTCTAGCTGTGACACTGTTATTGTCAAATCATGTATGTCAAGCCAGGAGTGCTGTTGACTGGTTGTAATCAGCCTAACTGTACTGTAATGACGTTGTGCAGATGGTGTCATAATCCCCAAAAAAGGTCTGGGCACCATATTGGTGATCATTTTGAAAGTATGATTTTTCAGAATTTTAAGGTATTTTGATCAAATATTTTTGTTGAATTTATCTGAACAAACAAATCTAAGGTAAAATCAGCAATGGTTATTATTTAGAATTAATGTATTTTAGATTTATCTGCTAGCCATATAGATATGGTGAGCACATGGTGATCACCAAAATGTGGTCATGTGACCCTGTATGCACAAGGTCTATAGGCATGTTTCTCGTGCTTCGTGCATAGTTATTGCGTTATTGTCTAAGTTCTTTGGTAGTTCTAACCAAGGAGGAAGGCAGTATGAACATGCTGAGTACCAAGTAGGAACTGTTTATTTTGTGCATAAACTTGGGCATATATACGCAATGATAATTGGTGAACAATCAACTCTGACAAGACTCATATGATTTGATATCTTTCAAATCATGTCAATCTCTAGTTATCATGACCTCATTACTGAAAAAGAATTTGGTAAAGTTGATAATGTGTTGAATCTGGTAAATTCCTTATTTCACTTGTTTGTGCATTCTATAATTTAGCACCTCTATACAGTATACTCTGTTTAGCCTTTTCACTATTTGTGACACACCATAGGGGAAAGGATGCTCCCTGCGGGAATTTAACATTCGAGAGGACGTTTTTAGCTTTCAATTAATACCAAACATTTGAAATTGTGTTCAATAACAATGAAGTTACAGGTTGTGGAACATAGGAATGTCCATGTTCCTAAAAATGTTAATTTATTGAATTTATTGAATTATTGAAGTATTTATTGAGATATTTTGATGATATAATCTAATTATTCAAATAAATAATTATATTGAAAGTTCTGAAATGCTAATATGACCATAACTTTTGATGTAAAACTGGAATTCTGTATCTGTTTGAACTTGATATCACCTGTAGTTACACTTCCCAATGCAACGTCACAAAATGTACAAGAATCTTGAAAAGCATTTTTTTCCATGGCAACGAAATGACAAATATATGGTAAAATTTGAGAATAAAAATATTCCATTGACACTCCAAATAAGATAATTTGGGAATGAAATATATTATTTAGGGTATGTTAATTGAAATATACACAAAAAGTTAGTCAAAGGAAGTTTATCACTGATTATTTTATCATTAATTTACTCATATCTCCCTTAATAATTATTGGCTCTAGAGCACTAAGCCAGAACACACTAGCTGCTAAAATGTTAAAGAAGATACCTTTTTTCCTACTACATTTTGTTATATTTTTCTTGAAGTACAAGAGTTGCTCTTTCACAAAAGCCAATGTTCTCAAAAATTTGTTTTGTAGATGTGGAAGGTAAAGCTGGTTTCCCTGGCAACCATCAATAAAATTAGGCTATTCTGAAATTAACCTTCTATAGGTTATATCTTTCCTGATATGCAAGATAGAATCACAAGTGGGGTGTCAAATCTACACATTCAATCAGCTCTATGCTATGATGGAATGAAATTGGTTATCTTGGTTACTTGGTTGCCATGGTAACTGAAATTTCCAGAATTGACCATGATTCCAGGTTATCTTATTTTTCAGTTACCATAGCAACAACAAATATAAGTCTTTTAAAGAACAACAAGCTTCACCTGAAGGGTATATATTTCTACTTTATGAAACAAGGTGTTGCTGTGAAAATATCTGTGTGGAACATAGTGAATAGCTGGTTTCCATGGAAACCAAATGAAAATTCAGCCTTTTTGAGAAATATTATTTTACCCATATCTTCCTTCATAAGCAAGGTAGAGACACAATTTTGATCTTGAACCCAGGCATTTATAGAGTTTTAAACATGGTATGGGAGATTCAATTGGTTGCTTTGATTATCTTAAAAATTGACCACCACTGTTTTCCTTTTATATTTGTTACTATACCATTAAACTGACTTTAAAGGTGTTACAAAATGTAACCTGTCTTAGGTACCTGTACTTTTCCAAATGTGGAGGCCTGATAATTGAATGGACAAAGAACATAGGAAAAAGCTGGTTTCCATGGAAGCCAACCAAAATTATGGAATTTTGAAATCAACAGTATTTGGGGCATATCTCTTTGACTATGTAAGATATATAGCAAAATGACGCCTCATTTTATATTCATGCTGTTTTGGTCACATCTCTCTTGATATGCAAGGTAGAAATACAATTAAGTCTCAAATCGAAGCATTCTTGGAGATCAACTACATTTCCCAGACTAGCAATGTTTAGAAAAATAGTACAAAAAATACTCAACAGATGGCAGCACCTCGCAGGGCCACCCAAACATAGCAGAGTCAGTGAGCTCTAAAAATTGTCCCAAGCTCAACTGATGAGCCCTGACTGGGGAAACCACAATGCCATAATAATAAAAGAAGAACCACGGGGGTGCCTGAACAACCACCCATGGGAGAGACTCTGTACTGAGGGCCAAGCCCGAGGTACGTACAGTCTCCATGGGTTGTATAGACACCTGAGGACGATGCCTAAGGTTTTATAATTTATCACCCAATCAAATCAAATATGTTAGAAATAGTGACAATAAGCAGCAGTCCGTACAGCCAGTCAATATGCACTGCTCCTTATATGCACTGCTCGGTGGCTGTGCGTGTGATAAAATCTCTGAAAAATAGTTATTATCTAGAACTTTTTATATATCATCAGTTCCAGTTTAGTGATAATACTAATTTTAATAAGAAACAACAGGAATCACACTACAGGTCCTCCTCCAAAGAAGACACAAAATTGACCAATGGAAGCAGAGATTAATACAAGTAGGCCCCAAATTAGGGGAAGTATTCTCCAAAGGGCGCCTTTCTTGAATAGACTTTTAGGGTTGTGGTCTTGACAAGGGAACCCAGGGAAGAACCAAAAAGCCTGTCCCCCCACGGATCTATAGCTGTTTGAGTCAGCTGTTTGCGTCAGCTGTTTGCGTCAGCTGTTTGCGTCAGCTGTTTGCGTCAGCTGTTTGCGTCAGCTGTTTGCGTCAGCTGTTTGCGTCAGCTGTTTGCGTCAGCTGTTTGCGTCAGCTGTTTGCGTCAGCTGTTTGCATCAGCTGCTCAGGGATACCAACATGTTGGTATCAGAACCGCAAACTGCTTGCGGCCCCCTTATATAGCGGCCGCAAATGCCCCCAACCGCATAATGGAGTATGGCCTTTACTTAGATAATTTATCAAACTGGCTGGACATGGGGAACAAGATGTTGGGCACTAGGCCAATATGCTACCACCCTACCTCAAAATGTAGATATCACAATAAAAGTTATAAGAATAGTAATTGTGTAATAAAAATGAGAATTAATTGTAAATGTGTAGTAATGATTCGGATACTTGTAAATATGCACATATGACTTTTTCAGTCCAAGTAAAGACATGTTTATCCTGAATCAAGGTTAATTTGCTTTGAAAGGTTAATTTGCTTTAAAAGGCATTTTTCTAATGCCCTTTTTTATGCAGTTCTGTATTATCTATTAGTATCAGCAGAATAATATGCTATGTGAAAAGATTGCTATCTCTGACAGTAAAATGAGCTGTAAACCATCGCGGGGAAACTAGGTATTTCAATGATACAGAACTAATGAAAAAAACATATGATTTGTATTTATTTCACAAGGACAGACACACAATGCAACACTAAATTAATTATCAGTTTGGCTTCTATCTATTGAGGAAGAGGCAAACTGTGTTTACCCTACAAGCAGATCAGTTCGCATGCACTCGAGAGGTCCATTCAATGATCCAATGGTAAGGAAATAATACAACATTTACTGTGAAGATTATGTTTAGTTTATCACAAATACAAACAGTAACTCAGCATATAATCAATATGATAATGCTCCAAGTGCTACTGTCATGCAACTGACATTATCTCCTTTTTATCAGCCACTCATCTTCACACCTGATAATATCTATGACCCTGCTTTTGAACAAGTTCCTGGCCTATGTACATAGTCAATACATTTTATCTTCTGGAGATACTTAGATGTTAACAAAACATCCTTGATTTCATTAGGTCAAATTGTACCATAGTATTCCTCACAAAAGTGTTATAATATTCTATGGCCAATGCCTTTTAAAAGAAATCTGAAGGTTATCATTACGATAAGAATATCGAGCATTTTCAAAAAATGCAACAGTGTTCAAGAGAGTTCAATTCAAAGATCGATGATAACAAGACAAAGCACACATCGTGCTTTTTTGAACATTATAGGTAAGTACAGAACAACCTATTCTCCTTCCTTTCACCTTGTTTCATGTGTGGAGATATTGCTTCACTCAGTATGGAATTCAATTGTAGTTGTCTATTGTTCTTATGGATCCACAATGTATGAAACATTATTTGCTATTTCATTTTTTTCATGTATTCAAGACTCATTTATCAAAACAAGAATGGGGTCATCCCACATTTACTTCGAATTATGTTATCATATATCACAATGAATCATTTTCATCATCTCATTTAGGGGGCAAATATTTTTGCTTGATCATATTTGTTACTGTTAAGAACAAAATACCCATTCAGTGCATCTTTTCTTTGGTTGGTGAGGCACAGATACGCCTCATTAAAAATGTACATATTCCAATACAAAGTCCAAAGAAAACAACTATAACAGCTTCAAGGAAAAGGAAAACATCAATCATATAGTATGCATACCATGGCATTTTGGCCCCATATGAGCGAAGATGACCTCCACCAAATTCAAGGATGTGCTCTATCCAGAATACAGAAGTTTGTCTAGGGTCCATGGGTGCAGACTGAAGGATCTTTCCTGCTTTCTCCACCTTTTCTTTGTATGAAGGGTTGTTAATAACCTCTGCCATTTTCTCTTCTAGCTCTTCAGAAGTAAAGGTTCTGAGGTTGGATTCAAGACCATAACCATGTTGTACCATTCTATGTGCATTATGGGGTTGTTCAGCGAAAAGGGGGAAGGCAAGCATTGGGACACCATGATAGACAGACTCATATTGGCCATTATTGCCTGAATGTGTGATAAAAAGTTTAGTTTTAAGATGGCCCAGAAGATCGTTCTGCGGAAGCCACTTCATGACCTTAACATTAGAGGGAACAGTACCAGGCAATGCATGTTTGTACCTCCAGAAAATAATTTCTTCTCTCTTTGCAAAGGCTTTCATGAATTTCTTTGCAACAAACTCTGGGAATTCGTCAACCAATGAACCAAAGGAAACCACAATTACACCTTTGGCTTCTGCAATCATGGCCTCTACATCCTTGTCCAGAGCTTTAGCTGGTTTACAGGAAAGACACTCAATATTGATGACATTAGGATTCAATGGACAGGGATACTCCAATACTGGACCTCTGGACACAAAGAAAAGCTCAGCTTTGCGAGCAACATTAGCCCACGAATGTACATCTGAATCTTTGTTATATTTCTCGACCAAACTAATATCTTTCACAGATACAAAAGGGCCTATGGCTGGAATACTCAGCATAAGTGTAAAGAAGAAATTTGTCATTCTTTGTCCGAAAGACATATTATCCGAGGCAATCATGAGTGGTCCTGGAGTAAAAGAAGGTAGCGCAGGCGTTCGCATCAGTTCCATATCTACAGCGGGAGGTACTAAAACAAAGGGAATATTGTGCTTTAAAGCCATGAACATCATACACAAACTCAGTGGGAAAATATCAATGACCATCAAATCAAACTTCAATCGAGCTATTTCTTTATTGAGAGCCAGGTCATGATCCACGTCTTGACATTCCAACTTTCCAATTTCGGACTGGAAGCCCATGTCTGGAGGTTTGTTGGCCAGCATTTCCTCAACGACCATGTTGGAGTTGGCATCAGATGCCATGATTAGACTTCCTTCTCTGGTGTGGTAGGTCAAGATCTTGATTAAAAAAAGGAAAACCATAAAATTACTTATACATACGGTTTAGATAAATTAAAAATGGTTAAACTATATCAAACTCAATTTCAGCATTTAGTGGACAGGCTATTATTATTGAAGAGGTAAAATGTGTTAAATCAACATTGTTTCAGCTGGTTAAAGCCTTCATGAGGTGTTTTGGCAGGTTAGGGATACCAAAGAAAAAAGGGGCGTCCCAACAAGGGAAAGGGGTGCTCTGTGTGGGATTTCACTTCATTTGAATATTGTGAGGCATATCTTTAGCTTTCAAATTATACCAAACATGCCTATTTCCAATAGTCATTAAATAAATTATGATATTTAAATTCTGTTTTCAATCTGATAATCCAGGCCCGTAGCCAGGGGGGTTCATGGAGTTTGTACGAACCCCCACTTGTACGAACCCCCTTGGTACAATTGATAATTATCAGGTTAGGGACGAATTGCTAGTCTTGCACTGATGCAAGATTGTGCAACGATGCAAGATATTGCAACACTTGTTATTTGCCATCAGATTGGTTTAATAATCGCCTTTATGCTTATATCAACGTATAAAACATTTATCACTTGGAAAAAAACGAAGATACACCAAATTTACCCAAAGATATTTCATAATGTCACTAAGCTACAAAAGAATGCACTCAAAATGCTCAAAAATAAGTAGTGAGTCAGCAAAAAAATGCGCCATCTTGTATTCATTTGTTTACATCACGTGATATATTTACTGTAACACTATTGGTCAAAAATACTTAAACTGAGATTTTAGGAAATCTGTATGGTAAAAATGTGTCTCATCATTAAATATTACCTAAATAAGACTATCCTTTAATCCCATAAATTTGTCAGAATTCGGCAACAAAGATTAAATGATTTATTTCAATTTTATTACATTTGTTTACATCACGTGGCATAAATACTGTAACCCTATTGGTCAAAAATACTTAAACAAAGATTTCACAAAATCTGTATGGTACAATTATTATTATTATAATTATCAAATATTATCTGCATCATACTTTTCTTTATAGAGATACATTTATTAGAATTCGGCAATAAAGGTTAGATGAATTATTTCAATTTAGAATTAAAATGCCTAGAGCGTTGCAAGATAACAATACACCTGCGTTGCAAAATTTAGCAACGTTGCAAAATAAGCCAACGTTGTTAGAGTAAGTCTTGTCCCGAACCTGATTATGGCACGTTGGGGGTTAAAAACAGGATCTACCACTCCTGCACTCCTGCATTCATTTCCTATTTCATTCATTCAACAAGTTATTTTCATATGTAGTGTACCCCCTTCCCATCCACAAAAATATTTGAGCCCTAATACTCAAAGAATCGACCCCCCCTCTGAAAAAAAGCTGGCTACGGGCCTGTAATCCCAAAAGAACATTTTCTTATGTGTGCTCCTTTCCCAGGTAACAAGGGCACGTGTTTAGGACGTTTGTAACACGGGATCCAGGAAGTGAATCTCGTGTTTTAGACTCGAGTTACACTTGGGATTCTGTGGACCTAATTTCTGGTGTTTCCAACGTGTTTTTGACACGAGTTTTTAGGTCGATGTTTTCTGTGAGTAAACTGGTGTTATACTTTGGGAAAAACTTTCTTTTTCTAAGTAAAATGTAGATATATATAACCATTTTCATACAGCATTTTCATTATACTCATTCTACCTCCAAATCAATTGTCATGTTTGCTGGGCATGTATTATATTCAAATTAATAAATCCATAAAAGTGCAATTTACAAACTGGTCAGAGTCACAGTTAGACGCCAGTTAAACACCAGTTTGACACCAGTGAAGCACCAGTTTGATACCAGTTTGATACCAGTTTGACACCAGTGAAGCACAAGTGAGACACCAGTTAAACATGATTTAAACATCAGTTAGACACATGACCAAGGACTGCTGGCAACAACATTCAGAGAACTGGTGACTTCCACTCTTAGTCTACAAAAAAGGTGTCTATAACTGTCTCTATTGAAACTGTTATCATAAAGGGTTACATATTAAATTTGTACCCATTTACTCAATGAGCATTTGCAAAAATAGTAATGTTTTTTTTACAAGGAAAGGGAAATATGATAATTCGATTTGTTAATGGTTTACACTTTCGATTTCATAAAATATAGCTTGCACACCTTTTTTGTAGTTAGGGGTGCGTAAGCAGACCTGGACTGCTGTATAGGTAGTATAAAGTTTTCCTAGAGAAAACAAGTGGAATATTGCCATCAATTTGCCACCAGAATAGACTGTAAATATAGTGTCTTAAACTGGGGGAATTACATCTGAAAACCCATAGTTTGAACTGAGGGAATAACCTGTATATATAGTGTCTTTAAATGGGGAAATAACATGTGAAAACTCATACTTTGTACCGAAGGAATAGCCTGTAAATATAGTGTCTTAAACTGGAGGAATGACATGAGAAAACCCATACTTTGAATTGAGGGAATAGTATGAGAAAATAGGGCTCAAACTGAGGGAATAACATGTGAAAACTTGTGTTTGAAACTAAGGGAATAACCTGTGAAAACTTGTGTTTTAAAACCACACTTATAAGTTATATCAAACCTAGATTCATATGTAAAATACATAGTTTATGCTGAGAATAAACTTAGTCCAAGTTGGTGTCAGAGAGGTACAGTTTTCCCATAGAAAACACAGGATTTGAATTACACCAGTTTCACACCAGTTAGTCAATAAAAACAAGTGACCAACCTTGGTCAATTCATGGGAATTACATGGGGAATACACAGGGTTTGTCACTACACCAGTTTGCAACCATTCTGACACCAGCATGAAATAATGTTACAAAAATCAATTTTATTCATCATACTTATATATATTAATATATTATGATGCATCCAATCATGTAAAATAGATTTGCACATTTAGGCATTAAAAATCATAAAAATAAATTTCTTGGAGTAAATCAATGTCTCAAACAGGTGAATATACTGGCAATACACAGGGATTGAAATTAAACCAGTATTAGACAACTTTGACATGAGTTAAACTGGTGTTTAACACGTGTGCTGTTTGCTGGGTTATTATTAAGAATGTTCAAAAGGATAATCGATGGCAACCAAATGGATGGAAATTGCAATTTTGTCCTATTCAAAATGTTCCATTGACATTCCAACTGAAGCAAACATTCTATATAGCTTGATTCTCCATAAAAAGTTGGTCTAATGCAATATTTTCCTTATTTTTCACACATTTATTTATATCTCCTTAAATATTAGACTTAGGATACCATATTGGAGCATCCTTGGAGAACCTTGGAGCACGCGTACCCCTTGGTGGGCCACATAATAATATTATGTCACCCACCATATGTATTATATTATTAAATGAGATAAACACTTCATGTAATGTGTCTTTCTTAAAGGCTTTAGAACTTGTTTGTGATCCACAACATGGAAGGACAGTTTCCCTTCGGAATTAGACATTCAAGAGGCTTATTTTAGCTTTAGAATGATACCACATATGGGAGCATATCTGGGAAAAGGTACCTATTGGCAATTAATCAGGTCACAAAATCATATGAAACATAGGGAAATGTGTCTGCATATTTCTTTTTGTAGAGAACCTACTCCTTCAAATACTGAAAACTATTTTAAGATATTCCTGATAGAACCTGAGATAAGCATGTATGAACCTTCCTATCTCTTATATATTGAGAACCCCCTATTCCCAAAATTTTGCTGTCTTTATTTCCATTTTATGGTGACTTAAAGTTTCTCATGTTTATCAAGAAATTAAGTTTTCTAACTTTTGAGAATATTAAAAGTGCCATAACTTTTGATAGGAGCGCTTGTTCCACTCACTGTTTTCAGTTTTGAGAAGACAAAAACATTTTTTACATTACCTATGAAAAATTGTTCTTTTCATTTTTGATATCCTTTCTACTGTAACCATAGAAACTTGCTAACCTAGATTATGCTTAGAAATTCTGCTAAAAATGTTCCAATTTGATTTTTCCATGATGCATTGCTTATGAAAATTGTGATTTGTCAGTAAATGTCCTGAAACATTTTTGCTATTCTGACACACCTGTAGCTTTAAATAAGTAGCTTATTAAAAAGACAATGCTGAAAAATAAATGACACATAAAAATTAGCCATTTTAAATGTGATACCGCAATGTGTTTTGATGTTATTTGTTGCATTGAATAGTCATTTTCCTCCTACCTTAAAACCTTTCTCCTGCAGTCCCTTTGGTACCTTCATCTGGTCACTGTACACCGTGTACACCTCATGGCCCCTTTCTATCAGGCCCTCGGCGACCGTATGGACCATTGCCATGTGGGATGGGAACTGGTGGCTCAGACACAGCACCCTCGCTCCTTGAACAGGGTTTTGCATTAAAACCAATGCGAAAAGCACCAAAAATGGTTCAGTAAAATGCCTCGCCATGTTGCTGGTATGAAAAGGGATCAGGTAGTGGCAGAGATTTGATCTTATCCTCAGACTCATGTGCCCAAGCAGGCCAAGTGTACATGGCCTATATATAGTACACATAGCCAGTCCTCCTGTGTCAACAAAAAGGCTGGGTGTATCTGGGGCGTCCTCGGCAGTGTTTTTCGGACTATAATTATAGACTTGCGTATCCCACCCATTTTTGCTATCTTCAATCTGTTATGTTCTATCTAAAACGTTTATTGGGATTTTGAAAAGGAGGTGGGCTGGAGAAAAATGCTTCGGTGGGTTATGTCACGAATTTCTCCACTAAAAACACATTTTTTCAGAAAAAGGATGGGGCGCTTGCCCTGTGCCACCCTCTATGGAGGGGTATGCATGCACTTCTGATAATGACAGAATGATATAGGGGAGGTACGAAAGTGGAATATACCCATTCTCGCCATAGAGTACAAAATGTTTGGTTTGGCAGGGTTGCTGTACAAATACTGAACTCTCCACATATTCAGACTGAGGGCTAAATTAAATTTGCTTAGTAAGGGGCCTTTTCTATGGCAAAATAGCACGTGTACTGACTCCCAACTACCACGTTTCAAAGGGGGTTCAAAGCCTGGGGGGTATTTCAAAAGAAATACTCAGAAATTAGTGGTTCTTTCAAGATTTGCTTGAGGTACATATAAATGGTTTAGTGAACATTATCCCTTCTAGAAAAATAACGAGAAGATGCTTAAAAAGTTACTTTCTGACAATGATCGCATATATATATATATATATATATATATATTGTTTGAAGTATTGGGCGCTATGGCCCATAAATGGTCAGCCATTGAATCTGCATCTATATATCTGCATATATAGGGTACTTTAAATCGAGTCAAATCTACATTATACAATACAGACTTGTAGTCAAAGTATTTTTTTCTTGAAAATTGGAGGGAAACTAGTTTCTGCGATGCAGGGGAGTTAGTGTTTCATTGCTAAAATTCAATTGTGTGATGTGCTTTACTCAAAAGACGCACTGCCATGAAACATAGTTATAAGTTATCTATGCAGTGTGGGCGCTACGTAATTAAAGGTACTGAATCGATAGAAAGTTCTAGGAAGTACGCCTCCCCCCTCCTGTCACGTGACACAGGGGTGGGCAGAGAGCTGCTCATACAGGCAGGGCCCAGTGCCACAGCAGACATTCATCCTGGGGCCTCCTGCCAGCAACGCCCACTTTGGGGTGCATCATGTGTGTGGATCGAGAAGTACTGATCATGGATTAATAAATCATCTATATAAGAACCTGGACTATTTATTCTTCTTATAGTCCCCCTGTGTGATAGCCAGAATTAATTCTTCAATATAGGCGAGATATCCGGTACTGAACCATGGATAGCTGACAGCTTTCACACACACGCAGACACAGAGTGACACACACACACACCTCTAATTCATTTTCATGATGGCACCTGTGTATTAAACACTTATGCCATCGAGATTAAATATAGCTTGAAACTTAATAAGTGTACATGTAGACTAAGCAAGTCCTATAGTTATGGTCGCAGCCTGTACTGATGTAGCACCAGTGTTATGTTAAAGATCACTCAATCACCTGACTTTGTCTAGGAGTGTTTGCTTAAGAGAGCTTAGTGGACTTGCCTAAGGACTGTGCTACGTCGCATAACCAAACCCTCGCAACAGCGAGACCACAGCGAGGGTTTAGATTTAAGTCTCGCAACAGCGCTATCCTTAAGGTTTGCACTGTTACAATCCTCGCAACAGCGATGGTTTTGTACATGTTTTGGATTCATTTATTTGACTGATAAATACATTACCGCCACTTGCGTCCTATACATTTTATAAGCCAATGGACACGTCTAACATACAGTGAAAGCAAAATGTAAAAACTCCAAGCCCAAAATGCCCCCCCCCAATACATTGAAAATTGGGGTGTGCCAACCCTCGCAACAGCGAGGAAAGTTGGATACACTCGCTGTTGAACAGGGAGAGGTCTTGCTGTAGTGGACAACCCTCGCAACAGCGAGGGGGGTTATGCGATGGACCACAGTGGCCCGTCGCATAACCAAACTCTCGCAAGAGGGAGCGATTAAGGATGGATTTGTTTTTTTCTTGCTGTTTTTTTCTCTCCTTGTTTTGGGGATGTGCCAATCCTCCCTGTTGCGATGGTTTTGTACACACTTTGAATTTAATTTAATTGGCTAATAAATCATTTCCGCCACTTGCCTCCTATACAAATTATAAGCTAAAGGACACATCTAACATTTACTGAAAAGAAAATCTTAAAATGTTAACCCCAAAATGTCCCCCTCATAAATTGAAAAATCGGGAGTGCAAACCATCCCTGTAAGGATGAAAAGTGCATTCGCTCCCTGTTGAACAGGGAGAGGTCTTTTGAAATGTGCCAATGTTCGCTACAGCGAGACCCGTTATGCGACGGGGCACAGGTGAAATGCTAACGGGAGGTCATGCAGCAGGGGCAGATCCAGGAATTTTTTTTAAAAAAAGGGGGGAGGGGCGTGCTATAGGAAAATTTTTCCAGGGGTCCTCCGGGCCAAGAAATTCTACATTAAAAAGATTAATATTTGGGCAAAAAAAAAAGGGGGGGGGGCGTGCGCCCTGCACGCCCCCCCCCTAAATCCGCGCCTGTGCAGTGATGTATATTTCCTGTGTTGGACTACAATAAAGAAACGTCCTTCCATGAGAGTGTTCTTATCATCTCTTGATGATTGAACTACATCTGGAGCTCATCCGTGGACCAGCGACAGCAGGCAATATAATCCAATAAAAATTCACACCAACCAGCATGATATTTCGTACACTTATCAAAAGACACGTTGTTGGCGCTTGCACTATTAAGCTGATGATCCACGTTGCGATGTTTTGCAAGACGACAAAAAAATAGCAGGTCAAACCGATCTAAGGACCGACGGTTTTTTGTTGGTTGAGAATCGGTTTGGTGATTAAACCTGGTCCTAGAATCAGCCAGAATCGGTCCAGAATTGGTCCCATACACATGATCCACTGTAAAGGTGAAAACTAATTAATTTTTTGGATTCTAGACTGCAAATCATTAGTAATTTAATGAATAAAATATCGGTTGGTATATTTTTCACAAAATGAGATTTCTTTAATATTTCAATAGTAAGTATGTAAATCACGACCAGAAATATAAAATATTTACATTGAATAATCAATAAAGAGTGAATTAGAAAAATACTCATCATAAAGCATTAAAAAATATATCCCGTGAAAGGTCATTCATTCTGATATATATTGGTACCATTTTCGACCTAATAAACCCAAAAATTAATGAGATGACATTGAAAATACATAGACATAATAAAATCGGTCCAGAATCGGTCCAGAATCGGTCCAAAATTATTAAACAAATTTAATAATTACGTCGGTCCATTGTCGTTTTGAAATCGGTTGGAATATTTTTCTATTTCAAATGTCGGCTCTAAAATCGGTTTGAAAAAATCGGCTGACATGATCCACGTCACGATTTTTTTCAAAGTGAACCGATTTTCAACCGATTTTCAACCGATTTTCAACCGATTTTCGAAATAGAAAATATTTTGATAATCGGTTGAAAATCGGTTCAATTCTGTCGCAACGTGGATCACCGCCTTCAGGAGGCAACAGCGATTGCTTATGCAATAGGCCAGAGGTTTATGGCAATAGTCACGCTCTGCGACGTTATAATAATACCCTGTGATGTTCTACGACGTTATTAGAACGTTCTACGATGTCACATTCTTGGCTGGGACATTAATATTATTGGGGAGTTGTGACTTAATTCCGATATCTTCCTAACCACATTGCTGGTGCCATCTGGTGGATTGACTGTACATTACACTTTATCATTTCCAATAAAAATGTGTACATATAGGCCTAATATTGATTAAAGATATTTAAGAAAAAGTGCATTGCTATCACACATTGGACTGTAATTGTCAATTACTTTTAATCAAATCATCTACCCACCTACCCACCCACCACACCCTATTATAGAAGAAGACATTCCAGCTGTGTCCAGCCATTCTTAATTCGTCCTAGTCATTGTTCTTAATTGATATTATTGTACATCTTCTTTTAATCTCGTATTATCTTATTATTGTATTAAACATTTTATTTCCAAAACACGTGTCATGTTTGATTATTCAATCATGTTCAATGATTCACCTAAAACGTTTAATCCGAGCTCCTGCATTGTTTTAATTTGACCTGTGTGTATTAAAGACGTACTCCAACATTCATGTATCAAAAATAGAACAGATCTAGAACGAAATCATCCGTTTGAAAGTATCTACAACTAGCCTGTAAGAAACATTACATCCTATTATATAGTACTGTACATACATGAAGATATATCACCAGTATTCTAGCATAGATTCCCACGTATACGTATGCACACTATAAAGATATCATTTCTATGAAAGGAAAATAGTTTTATTTGAAAATACTCATCTATCATCCGTCTATCTCAAGCTCCAGGCTTTTGGGAAAGTAAGATGGATGGTATGATGCCCTCATGATATAAACGTCATTGTTAAATAAACAGCAAGCATAATAATTTACAGCAATGTTTTTAGTAGTGAGCTACCTCTTGGACACACAATATGGCTATCGGATGTTGTACGTTGTGCAATATTATTTTTGCAGAATCTAAATATCTTTCACGATCTCACCAAAAGGCACTAACTATGAAATTAGATTGTTCTGCGTTCAAACCGGTTTTCCTCACTCCAGGTTAAAATGTATCTGTAAGAAAATAAAATGAAATACATATTTGCGCTTCTTGAAAGTGACTCATAATCAGAATAATCATATTTTTTGAAACATCGTCAATCATTATTTCCTTTTTAATTATACACCAACTTCGACTATATTTTTAATCCAAATGAAG
The DNA here is from genome assembly GCA_936440205.1 of Lepidonotus clava. NCBI lineage: Eukaryota > Metazoa > Annelida > Polychaeta > Phyllodocida > Polynoidae > Lepidonotus > Lepidonotus clava. The sequence continues at coordinate 19,044,686 of OW387138.1, forward strand.
TAATGTAGAATCTTTGACAGTGCCCAGTCATAAAAGATCATTTGTTTCTTCTGCTTAGCATGTTCAATTAATACTGTTCCAACTACTAAGGTTCAAAACAGTAATAGTTACATTTGGCTATATCTCATAAGCATGACTTGTATTAATTTTCCCTACAGGAATATATGATTCCTGTGAGAGAGTGTCAGTGTTTATATTATCTTTCCATAACGTTTATGTACATAATAAAGATTCGATTACATGAACAGGTGTAAACGCACATCCGTAATAGTTTATATATTTGGAGGTTTTGTATAGGCCTATAAATACAATACATTCAATGCAAGTATTAGAAATATACATGTATCGCAAAGAATAAAAAACGTTTCAGGCAAAATCCTGATCCTCTTGATCCATTTAAGTCCTGTTGCTCTTGGAATGGTTTAGGTGTAGCTTAGCTGCCACTGTCATTGGTATTCCTGGAGTTGGGGCGGGGCTTTGAATTCAAATTTTAGGAGATGCATTTTACAGGGCTTTCTTTGAAGTCAAATAGCCCTCCGATAGTTCTCCAAACTATAGCTAGTCTGATGAGAGGAACACATGTAGCTATTATGAGTTCAAGTATTAGTCACATCATCTTTTTGATTGTGTGTCAAAATATCAGATCCTATTTTGATTATGTATCAAACTATTAGTACCAATCTTGATATCACCTAAAATGTCAAACATGCCTGTCCTTGCACTATAAGCTTGGAAAAACAACTCCCAATGCCATAATTACAAAAATAGATATCAATTGCAATGACAACACCCGGTTCACTTTTCTCCCACTTGGAGCGCCACTTGATATGATTGGTCTGATATTAGGTTGGGCTGGTGTCGGCTTTTTGCAGATGACTATAGGACCATAGGTTTCTGTGTCTGGGAACATTCTCTGACAGGCATCTGCTGGGGGTGAGAGTTTCTTCTGGATGAGAGTGTAGAGGGCATATACGTCTGCCTCCACTGTGAACCAGTTAGCACCAGCCAGGTCTAGGTCGTAAAACCTCACAAAACTTGTCAGATTGAAAGCACATCTGAAAATGATGAAAAAATACAAATAGCTTATGACATCATGATATAAAGATATTATACTAAAAAACACATCATAAACTGACAGGAATGAGCAGGCTTGAATTCGGTGAGTTTGGAAAATTGATTTATAAAGCATTCACAATACAGGTTTGGTAGATCAATGAAGTTGTTATCATTTAGTTACATACTTATAATGATATGAACTCCATATTAGACCAATAAAGATAGAAATTATAGACCTGAATAATTTATCTGAAAGGCTATTTGCAAAATCTCTTTTGAAGTTATTCACAAAATACCATGCTGCAGTTGCATGAAGGTTACTACAAAAACAGATAATGAGCACATTTTTAAGGACTTCTAAGTATCATTGATATTATAAGAGTTATACCAACCTAATATCACTGCTGCAATCTTCAGTGGAAAACCTTTGCGAATTAACCACACCAAGTTTGAGTTTTTGTTTAAATGCATATATGACATAGAAATGTTTGAATTTGTCGGTGGGTGCCGGTGTCTTGTAGGGCACCATGGTCCTTCCGGAAGTGACGTTTCCATCCGGGACATCGATGACCAACCAATGAAGAAGCGGAGATCCGGTTATTTGGGATGGCGGAGCGGAGTTTGGTTGTATTCCAATGTCCACCATGACAATAGTGTACCAATCGTCTAGAAAAGGGAGAAAAGTGAGATATAAACCTAATTCTATGTGCGCGGAGGGAACGTTCTGCTGACGTGCCTTGGGCCAGGTGGTTGGCTGTAGAGACAACAATGACCATAGTGCTGTAATCAACTTGGTTTTAAGATAGTTATCATATTACTTAACATTTACAAACAATACATTATGGGCAAAATCAGTAGCGCTCTTTCTCTTTTTCTTTGACTGAAGCTAAGTGGCCCGTTGCACAATAGAGTTTCGTTGTTAAGATAAAACAACGAAAGCACAACGAACTTTTGCTTAACAACGAAATGTTTCGTTGTCATGAAAATGCAATATCTCGGGATCTAATGAATGAAATTAAATTTAGAGTTACAGCTCTTTGAGGCTATTCTAAATATAGAAAAAAATTATTGCAAAACCATCGTTGTTAAGATAAAAGTAACAACGAACTTTTTTGTTGTTTACAATATTTTCGTTGTTACGAAACCCATTGTGCAACGGGCCACAGGTTTTAACGACGTCTCTAATGTTTGCTCATCTTTCATTACGTTTGCGACAACAGGTACTCTGGTTGATTGATCTTCATAGAAAGGACACAGCCACATAATGGTCATGTTAATGTCATTTGAATCGCAATAGAAGGTCAAGATAATGGTTAAGCGAAACACTCATTACACAGAAATGAACGCACTTTGCAAATGCTTATAACCTGATAACTGCTTTTCCACGTATTCTCATCTTTTTTCCCCTCAGAAATGAATGCACTTATGCTAATGGTTATAACTGCTTTTCCACACTGTTCCCTTTTGCATATCTTTCTTTGATTTTGTAGTTGCATACATATGTGTGGTTTTTGTAATCGCACATGTTGTGGGAACCCAGTACCTTTCTGACGGTGCAATCCCAGTAAGCATTTTGAGTAATCTGAGGGAAAACATTTATTTCTGTGCATGTTGATATCTTATACCTAAAACTAAATAATGGCTATTTCATAAACCACGTTGTTTCGTGCATTTGGTTATCTTTAGTTTTTACGTATGTATAAGATATAAAAAGCAAATCTTTGCATAGATTAGTACAACATTATATTTACTGGCTTGATGTATATAAGAAAGGTTAACGTTATTACAGGATTTCTAATCTACTGGTCGATTATACAAACACAACAATCAACGGTATAGGGGGTTAATATTCATACTAATACCCAAGGCATAAACAATTGCACACATCAAGATAATCTAATAACAACAAAGTTATGAAGGCTATTGAGAAACATAAGAGAACATTTTTAAAAAGGGCAATGACTATTGATGTTAATGAACATCAGTGTTGATCCTATTCATGCATTTCACGCCTAAACTAGAATGAGTGCACTCTGATAAAATAAAATAAAATTGATGTGGGTTTGTGGAGAAAACTACAAATGATATCTATGCCTTACATGTAACATCAACTGGTTCAGGTAGAGAGCAGTCTATGGGAACCAAAGGCTGACTCTCCCCAAATACGCAACTGGCTGAAAAGTTAAAGATTTAGACAATCATGAAAGAGCATTGAAATAGAAATATGGAGAGGCGACCCAAGAAAATCTGCGATAATATCGTGGTTGTCTCTGGTACATTTTGATGGTTTCGTGGAAACTATTATCCACAATTAAATCCCAGATTTTGTCACTTCACATGGGAGAATATATTACATCTAAATCTCTTGAGACAGGATTATTGGAAGAAAGATGATAATCGTTGATCATTTGATTTTGATTTGATTTGATTTGATTTTTTTTTTTTTGGGGGGGGGGGGAGGGGGACAAAATATCAATAAAAATAATATGCCTACCTCTGAATGTCTGGCGCCTGTCCCGGCCGTCGAGCAGGACGTTACCTCGGGTCACGTTCATAGAGGGCGCCAGTCGTACGTCCTCCGTCGTCAAGGTAACCGTCGACACGCCGAAGGGGTCAAGGTGTGCTGACGTGGTGCTGGAAGGGGTTATCAGTTTAGTTATTGTAGACTGCATCTTTTTTGCTCATTCATATTTCTGAAGTTTACCGTCTGGAATATCAATATGAGTTATGTTGTTCAAATATCAATAGGACTGCAGATAATCCTACATATATATATGAAGGAATATAGTTACAAACATTAGGGAGGCTATAGATCCTTTACATATTACCAGATTACAAGACATAAAATAGCTGTCCAATCATAATGGTGACACATAAATTATACTCAAAGTTCACAAATGTCTATTGTTATCATGTCTCGAGGAATGAGGCTTCTTTTTCCTACCCATTCTAAAAGTGCTATAAGTGATTACTGGAAAGAAACCTTTGTAGATAATGGTAAACACAACGACTCCTTGAGGCCAATATCCAAAAGATATACAAATTAAAGTAAGCCAATAGTTATGAACAACAGGACCCTGAAACACTAAAAAAATTAATAATATTTTTTTCGCTGAGATAAAGAAATGTTCAGACTGCCTTACCCGACCGAGAACTGTTTGCAGCACATGTCCCACTGCTCGGGGCCCGCCTCAAATATGACGTCCATGACCACTGAGAAGGGTACCTGAGGGGGGAGGACCGGGGCCGACAGGTCTCTGTAGGCTGGGCAAATAAGATAACTATGGTTATTGCATGATATAATTATATAATAGCAGGGGCGGATACAGGATTTTCGAAGGGGGGGGGGGGTCAGAATAAAGGCTAAGTACTAAAACGGTGTGACTTCGCGGGTACGCGTGCGTCATTTTCCCCTCTTTTTGTAGTTTAGGGGTCCCCCAAAAGAGGGATGGGGTGTCAGTACCCCCCGGACCCCCCCCCCCCCCCTGGATCCGCCCCTGAAAAGGTACAAACAAGAATCTAACATCTGAAATCTAAGGGCAACTCTAACTCATTGAAACCTTAAAACAGACTGCAGTAGGCCATCAGAGTCCTTTAAACCTGACTGCAGTATATCATAACCTTATAGCTGACTGCAGAATCATATTCAGGTAAGTTTTGCAGGATATAACAGGTACAAAGGTGTACGTCTGAAATATAAAAGCAAACTTAGTGAACCCTGAAAAGTTGACTGCGGGACGTGACATATTAGAGAAACTGAATTTCGAGCTATAGAAAGTTTGGAGATATGCACCTTTCTCAATAAGAGTGAGACACCCCCTGGTGAATTAAATTGAAACAATGTTTTAGGTCTTTTCCTATAATTAACTTATATGCTTCACTTCATATAGGTTAAGTATAGGAAAATACCTAAAAGCGTGTTTCAGTCACCTGTTAATCGTCAATCGTGTTAATTCACCTGGGGGCGAAAGGTGTATAGGCCACATGACCCAGCAATCAACGTATTAGCATACACAGACCTCTAGTGTCACAAAGGAAACCTAGATCACGTTTATAAATCACAAAGCAATGCCCTTGGGCACATATTGTATTAACATATCTCATAATGCCAATAACCATGAATGCCATAGATGCATATTGTACATACGCGATCAAATATCTGTACGTATGGAGGGTGTCGGTTGATTGATTTAGGCCTACACCATTTTGGAGAATGTACTATGAATAATATGGACCAATTATTCGATGCACAGTTTATAAGGCCTTTATATATGGCTGTAGTTTATCCTTAGTGTTCAAATCTCATGTTTTGTCACACTAAATACTGACAAAATAATTTTTGTAACCACCTCTTGGCTTCTGTAACCACTTAATCTGTTTGGCAAGTGGCATTCCGATCTATTAGTCCATCCCTAAGCTCCTAGTCATATCTTTCGGAAAAAAAAACCTATAATATGTTGTTCTGCCAGTAGATAGTAAACATTTTACGAAACGTTTACTGGTCAACATGCAAGAAATTATTTATATGTATAATTATTTATGGATGGCAATATGCAACAAAGTAAAGGTGGCAAATTGCAATGAAAACTATATAAACCATCCCCTCGAAGGCTGGTGCAGTTGAGTAGTAGATAATGATGAGAGGAGGCAGTGTCGGGCAAATCCCAGTAGTGTTTTATTAATGATATTAGACAGCAAGCTGGGAAAATTGAAAAAAGAAAAAGAATGAGTTTGAATTGAGGTTTCAACTCTGTGGTGGCCATGAGCGAACTGACCAGTAGTCACCCTTGGCAACCAGTTCACACAGTTCTCACTAGGGGGAGGCACTGCTTCTCGGTGGCTAGTTTATACTCTGATATTCTGAGTCTACCATGATCGTAAAGTGGAATTAGCTTCTCTGATATTCTGAGTCTACCATGACCGTAAAGTGGAATTAGCTTGGGCTTTGATTAACAAGCTTAAGCTTGAGATGGCAGCATTAAAGCTGCCTTAGACCTACCCATCTGGACGTAGTGGGGACAGTGGTTGGTGTAGCCTCCCCTCTGTTGGAAGTACCAGGCCGCATAAGGGTCCCACTCCACGGTCAGGAAGTTCACTGCTACCAGGTCTGTCAATGGTTAAGGGGTAAAATTCATTGTTAGAATGCATTCAACGTCTGATTAGATAAAGAAAAAGTACATAAATTATTCATTTTTGTTTATGTATAATTATATTTTTCGTCTTCAGAATGGTCTGGTCTACTAGACGTTACAAGAATAAAGCACTTGTCATATTTAAAGGTTCAGCTATATCAAGTTTTATTTTTTAACAATTATAATCTGCCCCTGATAGCCAATACTTTGCTTTTCTCCATTGGGTTTCGTAACTTTGTGAAAAATGCCATACAGAAAACCACAAATTATAATATAAATGAAATAATCAAAATAAGATAAGACTGTTGAAATCAATGTCATAAATTTATTTTGCCTGGATGAATAGGGCGTATCACACTGGAGATAAATTTAATCCCCCCTCCCAAGAATAAAAAAAAAAAAAAAAAAAAAAAAAATAATAATAATAAAAAAATCAATACTGTTAAAGATAGATATGTGACCCCTCAAAATCAATTAACCCAAATATCCCACCTTCTAGGCCGACCTCCTGGGTGACCCTGGTTAGGTTGAAGTCGTCCCGTCGGCCTATGGAGTAGGTGAGTAGGCCTAGGAGGTCGTCAGTCAGGAAGGCGGGGGCCTTCTGTCTGAACACCATGAAGGCGAAGGAGGCTTGCACGGCCGGGGTGGCCACCGCTAGGGGCACATACTCCTGCACCACCTGGTGGGGGAATTAGGTATAATGATGAAGGTATGGAGTAGGATGTGTGCGTTGTACTTGAATTGTATTGCCTACTCGTTTTGCTAGTATATTATATTTGTATGATTAAGCTTCTTAGATTTATCTAGTTCGTCCCTGACCTACTCAGTTATTGCATAATCACTTTGGGAAACAGTGAGCCTGACTGGGACCGACCAAGATTTACTAAGAGTTTACTAAGAGTGTTTCATCTACACCTCGTTAACTGGTAAAGGTATTTCTTTTAATTTTCATATATATTTTTATGACCACCTCATAATGTATGTTACTGTTTACATGTATAGTGCAGATCTGATCATATTCATTATCCTACTGCTGAGTAATTTTCCCTAAATGATACTTAGCAGATATGAGATTCTGTTGAACATAATCAATGCCTAGGAAAATGCATTATGTAAGCATCATGCAAGAGGACTGTGTAGATAATAATTGCATACCAACGTTTAGGGTGTCTAATGAACCAACTTTTAGTATTCATTAGAATGTGAAAAATATGCTAGATGATAGAGAACTGTAATTGTTCATTTAAATAAAAATTCTATGCAAAACTACGTTGTCTCATTCTACAAAGGTGATAATGATTAATCAAAATAGAAACTATGCAGGTATTGGCAACTGGAATATTTTGCAAGCTTGAGATTAACCAAAGTAAGAAATGTGTAAAAATATTAGGAGACAAACCACAAACCAGAAGTTTGGAATTCTGCAGAAAATAATGCATCACATTCTATCAGTATGTGTCATGCTATGACATCCATGTAGGCTATAGTTTCATTAAAAAACATTGTAGACAAACACATAATCAAAGTCATCAAGTGAATGCAAGGTTACTTTGTCTGTCATTGCAGCAACTGCAGCTTTTCACCCCAACCGCACCCCTTCTATTCAAACAATATGGCTGTTTTCTAGATATTTCCGGATATAAAACATCATACCCCCCTTAGTCAAGAAATTACACAGGCATGGTTCTATGCAATCCTCTCTGATAAAGGACACTGCACACGACAGCTATTGGAAAATGTCACATCTATATCTGAGTACGGAACCAACATTCTATGCATACACTCCATCCATATATCTTTTTTCGTATTATTATGATTAGGAGAACCAGCAGACTAGCATAGATATACTCTACCAGACATACTTGACATATAATTATGATAGCTTCTTCAAAGTCGATGTCAGGGCAGTTTACGTCATAGCATCGTTTTTCTATGATCATCATTTTTATTTAATATGTTCTTGCACTTACTACGAAGCTATACCTTGTCTCGTCCTTTTTAGCATGTAACAATTTTAGTTAAACAGAATTAGCGTCAGTCTTCCAGCAAACCCTCTCTTAACTTTATTACTTACCATTTTCATAAGAAATAAGCCCCGTGGCCTTTAAATAGTCCATCCATGGCAATATTTGATACCAGACTACTTTTTTCAAGTGTGTGATCATACCTGAATAACCTACACCGTTCCCCTTCCGTCTCTTTCACTATAGAGGTGTTTTTTAGGAGTGTAAATAGTACAGCCATGCGATAACTGCCAGAGACTGTGGACAAACCCTCTGGTCTTGTCATTTTTGTCTTTACACTTGTGGGGTCCCCACCCTCATACTTTGTTTTGACAACTGCTTATCCTGGATTACACTTGTGTTTATAGCCTCTAAAACTAGTATGAGCCATACAAATAATACCCTTCTGTTCTTTGAATGGTTTATGTAGCCTTTTATAAACAATAAATGTTATATATAAACGGTGTACGTCAATGATGAACAACAAAATATAATGTGCTAGTAAAAGTTATCAGGTATAGTGTCTTTTTATATCAAATAAGCGAAATTGTTTACTTTTTTTCTAAACAAAATAACTGAATACGATGGAATTCCCAGCCAAGGATGTGACGCCACAGAACGTTATTGGAACATCACAAAACTTCACAGAACGTTACTAGAACGTCTCAGAACGTTAGTGCTACGTTGCCGCTTGGGTGGGATAATAAACGAATCTATCCAGGTCATCTCTGGCCAAACCAAATTTCCTTTAATTACTTTAAACATAGTGCTTATATTTAGGTTGGTCTTTACCTTAATACATGTAATCATAGCATTACATGGTTAATCACTTAAAACAGAATTATGGAGAATTATTTGATGACAACAAAAATGACAAATTTCAAATTCAAACCTAAAATTGTTATCCCTCTCATAACGCTTCTGTGACTGTGTGATGTTGTTTATTTTTCACTTCTGTGACTTGTAGCATGACAATCCTTACGACACTAGATTACAGCACATTGATAACGAAGCTGTACCTTCTAATTACGTTTACAGCTTATGATCAATCTAAATATGATCATAGCCATTATCATTCAAGCATGCCCTATGCCCTCAGGTTCTAAATTGCAATGTTTAGTGAGAGTTCATCTCGCATAGGCCTGAAATAATCTACACAATAATTATAAGCATTCAGATGGACACGTTGGCCATAAAAGTAGGGAAACATATCCATCTTAATTTGTTCTTATATAAACATTATGGACCGTTTCAAATTTTGAAACGGTCCATAGGGCTTATGTTTCCATTTTCTTAAATTTGATACTATTAGAATTATTATTCTACGTTATCTGAACATTCCTTTTTCTGTTGCCATGCTAACATTCCCATATCATGTGATCTTTCACACATACATAACATAAATCAAATTTGTATTATTAACATTTTATCTCTCTTACCTGTCCAGCAGTCAGGTTCCCCCCAGGTATGTTGACCCAGGCCCCATGTACTGCCAACAGGTCCAGGTCCAGAATGAGCAGGGAGTACAGTTTGTCCTTCTCAGCATCCCAAGTCACCGCCATCTTGGATTCCTCCCTGAAGTGCCAGGAGGGATATGACTTCACATCACCCAGATGGGGTCGGACGACGACGGTGGTCGGCCAGGAGTACTGCTGACCGCATACTACCAGGTTACCTGTAAACTCAAGAGAAGGCGAGCATAAATATAATTTCATTCTAGCCTATATCAGGATTCTAGCCCCTATACCTTCTCCAATGTCCATCGTCCAGCCCTCCCAGAAACCAGTGAATTAAAGATCTGTTATTGCCATGGAGGACAATAATGCCTGTCTATAGGCCTAAATGGTTATGCCAATTTATGTCTTGATAGTAAAAACTTTTACCATTTTCTATGTAATTTACATAGAATAAATCAAGTAGATCTACAGACCATGGGTGCAATATTGTTTTTGCCCCAGTTTGCACACACCTATGTATCAAGCTCAAGTCCTCAACCTTATGTGCAAATCAGTTCTGCCCTTGGTCTGTGCATAGTACAGACCACGGGGATTTAATTTTAACATAGCATAACTTACAGAAACCCGAGGTTTTTTTGGGGGCAAAGGAACTATCCATAAATACATTAATGCCATTAACATCTCACCCTTTAACAACTAAAAGATCATACAAGTCTAACGTACTGCTCACCTGGCAGAGAAGCAAATGTCAGGGTCAACTCCTGTACCCCTACATATGGGTTAAAGGCCGACTTTCCCGTAAGGGTTGTGACGAAGTCATCTCCCCTTTTGACGTCACGGAGACAGTTGATGTCGTCATAGGCTGTGCGACCCTGACACATGACTTTTGGTTGTGACGTCATATTGGGCCGGAAGGAACCGCTGGTTAGCAGCCACTTTTGAACAGCGAGAGCACAAAGTGCTCTTCCCTCCCTCGTTGACTGGAGATTTCTATCCTCGCACACAGCTCTGGTGATCGGTGGACGTTCGCCTCTCTCTGAAAATAACATATTGTGAAACAATAATTATTTCCATGATAAAATTTAGATAATACATTTGATTGATAGGCTTGATAATATCACATTTGAATAATCACCACCAAAAGAGTGTTCAGCATGGACTTTTGTCTAAAGGACATTAAAGCGATTCTCAAAAAATCTTTAATGCCGTGATTTGCTAAATATGATGGGTCGGTGTCTAGATCACTATCAAACAACTTGAATTATGAACCACAATTCTTAGGCAACCAGCCTAAAAATTAAAGTAAATAATCATAATCATAAAATTATGTCTGACAGTCCTGTACCCCCACTTGTCCTTTAACGTTCTGACATACATATGTGTGTGTTAGTTTATCCCCTGTCTTTCATCCCTCTGTCCCAATTTGTCCCTTACCTTTATCACAGATATCGTTGAGTTTAACCCTACCTTACCTTTCTTACAGATATAGGGGAGTTTAACTATTATCTTACCTTTTTCACAGTTGTAAAGGAATCTTATACCTCATCTGACCGCTCTCAATCACAATTGTCTCTTACCATTCTCACAGGTATTGGGGAGTTTATCCCTATCTTACCTTTCTCGCAGATATAGGGGAGTTTGATATCCTGTGTGACAGCCCTCCAGCCCCATTTGTCCCTTCGGTACCACATGACGATGTAGTCCTCCTGTCCCCTTTCTCCAGCTGGTTCAGCCCGCCTCCAGTTGGTGTATGTCACAGGAACATCTGAATGGGAAGATAAAGGGTAAAGGTTATAGTAAAAGTATAAATTAAGGAGTTTCCAACAGCCAATTGCAAGACGCATGTGGTAACAATTGGGTGAAGTTAAGAGTAAAGTGTAATCTTAAAATAGCTTAACATCTAAACTTTGGTAAATTTAATTTCTCCACTAATTTTTGGACGTCTATTTCAAAAACATATATTCTCATTTCTTTAGGCCGTTAGCCTTTGTAAGATCATTTTTGTTTTGGCCGCTGAGGGATATACGAAATCGTACATGCTGCGCGGAGAGCAATTGGGATAATGCATGATAAATGACTTAAGTTTTCAAAATTACACAAATGGATCCAATATTTGAAAACGGGATATATGTGCTTACATACTATGTAGGCCCTATTTGATTTCTTTTTTAATAAATGGTTTTGGCTGATATTTCTTATTACCAGGAATTTACCAGGAAATATACCAGATATATTGTCTTTACAACAATTCATATTAAGAGTTCAGGATAGTAATATCAACCAAGATTACTATGGAAATTGTGGTAGTAGATTATACTGACGTCCTACATGTAGGACGCCCCATATCTCAGCTTCTACTATAGATACAGACCTAAAATTTTGTATGCAGCCTATTATTTCATATATTGTGCTAGATATAACATAATTGGCATTTTAGTATAATTTGAGTTAAGATTATCCCTTACCTTGAATACCGTCCTACCACACCCACAGAGCCCCTCTGTACATCCCGCTCGTCCACCACTCTGTAGAAAACCCCTTACCTTGAATACCGTCCTGCCACACCCACGGAGCCCCCCTGTACGCCCCACTCGTCCACCACTCTGTAGAAAACCCCTTACCTTGGATACCGTCCTGCCACACCCACGGAGCCCCCCTGTACGCCCCACTCATCCACCACTCTGTAGAAAACCCCTTACCTTGTATACCGTCCTGCCACACCCACAGTGCCCCCCTGTATGTCCCATTGTCCACGATTCTGTAGAATACCCCTTCCCTTGAATACTGTCCCGCCAAACCCACAGTGCCCCCCTGTATGTCCCACTCGTCCACCACTCTATAGAATACTCCTTACCTTGTATACCGTCCTGCCACACCCACAGAGCCCCCCTGTACGTCCCACTCGTCCACCACTCTGTAGAATACCCCTTACCTTGTATACAGTCCTGCCATACCCACACAGCCCCCCTGTATGTCCCATTGTCCACGATTCTGTAGAATACCCCTTCCCTTAAATACTGTCCAGCCACACCCACAGTGCCCCTCTTTACGTCCCACTCGTCCACCACTCTATAGAATACTCCTTACCTTGTATACCGTCCTACCACACCCACAGAGCCCCTCTGTACGTCCCACTCATCCACCACTATGTAGAATACCCCTTACCTCGTATACCATCCTGCCACACCCACAGAGCCCCCCTGTACGTCCTACTCATCCACCACTCTGTAGAATACCCCTTACCTTGTATACCGTCCTGCCACACCCACAGAGCCCCTCTATACGTCCCACTTGTCCACCATTCTGTAGAATACCCCTTACCTTGAATACCGTCCTGCCATACCTACAGAGCCCCCCTGTACGTCCCACTCGTCCACCACTCTGTAGAATACCCCTTACCTTGTATACCATCCTGCCACACCCACAGAGCCCCTCTGTACGTCCCACTCTTCCACCACTCTGTAAAATACCCCTTACCTTGAATACCGTCCTGCCACACCCACAGAGCCCCCCTGTATGTCCCAGTCGTCCACCACTCTGTAGAAAACCCCTTACCTTGAATACCGTCCTGCCACACCCACAGAGCCCCCCTGTACGTCCCACACATCCACCACTCTGTAGAATACTCCTTACCTTGTATTCTGTCCTGCCACACCCACAGAGCCCCCTGTACATTCCACGCGTCCACCACTCTGTAGAATACCCCTTACCTTGTATACCGTCCTGCCACACCCACAGAGCCCCCCTGTACGTCCCACTCGTCCACCATTCCGTATCCACGTGCTCGTTAAGGACGTAGGTCATCCTGGTCTCCTCCTCCTGGGTCTCCATAGACATCAGGTGGGCGTCCTGGAGGAGGCAGGAGGCAGCAGCCTCGTTCCGGATCACTGGTTCATCTGGGTCACTGAACCAGTAGCAGGAGCGACCAATGGGCTTCCATCCCCGCTGGCAGCCTGTTGGGAAAATTGAATAAGTTTAAGGATGAATTATAGGTCAATTGTTTTCAGGTTTAGTCTCAAAAGTGAAGTAGCCTAGGACTAGATTAATAGTGGGAATTTGGTGTAGTAATCACATATTAAGTTTGCACAAACCCAGTGGTATTAATTGCATTTTACCCACAAGAAGAAATACTAAGGCAATTCCCCCTGACTCCTAATGTGATGTCGTGCCCTGTGTTGCCTGAAAGACTGTATTTTTATACATTCTCTCAATGGGCATTTTAGATTAATAGGATGATGTATGGACACGAAATCTGTTTCCAATGGTTTCTATAGAAATAAAGGTACAGTAAGATTTTGAGCGTAGCCCTTTGGTCAAAAAACGATCACAGAGGGGAGATCATGAAAAACAAATCTGCACAAAAGTACTTCCTTGCCATCAACTATAATTAATACCATGAAGAACTGGAATTTTCACATTTTGAGGGCAATGAACATAGGCATCAAGCAATATTGTTTTCTCAAAAATCATTGCCACAATTGGAAGCTGCTTTTCTCATTATGAGTAAGTTCTATCAAAAATACTTTGATCTACACATCTTCATTTACCTAGCTTTTATTTGAATATCTTTACACAACTAAAACACATTTTAAAAAGGTAAGAAAATACATTTATATACCCACAACCCTTCTCTAACCCAAGTAACTATGCTACCTATTCCTTAAGTGGAATGATGTGAAGTGTGGTGTTGTGTGTTGTGCTTGTGTGCGTTGACCCTGTGATGTGAAGTGTAATGTATGTGTTGAGTGTTGACTCTGGGGTGTCAGGACTGAGATGTGTATTGTAGATTGGGTGACTTATGAGGTATGATGTAGGTCACACCCATAACCCTTACTGTTTACCAACTGTACCTCAGACCTCATCATATAAGCTAGAGGGAACAATTGTCTCATATTGCATTAGGTAATTTAATGATTTATCGTATAATACACCTGCCGTGTTAGGTTAGATGGATTTAGTTATAGTTGAATTGGAGGCAGATCGAATTTGATTATCATATGGAGTTTTATTGGGTATCATGTTGAATAGAAAAGAAGTGTTTTCTTTGTCAATACACAAGGTACAATACAATTGAATTGAAGTTATTCTAACCCCAGGGTGATCTACAATGATATTATGTTGTATATGGACAACCGTATGGTGGAAAATAAAAGGAAAAAATATATTTTGATGCAGATTTGGTTTATAATGAAATGCACTTTCTATGTTTAAGCACAATGTACGTAAAGATCCAGAGTAAATATAGATTTCAAATATTGGTTTTAAAAACCTATTTTACAAAGACTGGGAACTTTTTCAGTTATAACAAATAGTGCAGCTTTAGGAACCTGTGTAATATACTTGTCAAACATCTTTTTACAGGGGACACACCATAAACGTTTGTTTTAATTTTCAACGTACTATAATATTATCTCGACAATACTTTTTTAATGTGATATTTAACGAGGCATTGTTCAGCTCTTTCATATCATCCTAGGGTAGTACGGGCCCCTATTGGTAGGACGAAAAACAAGTATTCCCAGGGTTGCCTCTTGTTTTTATCACTGTGAATAGGAATCTTGGATATTTATGTACGTAGGGGACACAAAAAGAAACTCACAGCCTCAAATAGTAAATAGTGGACCCCTTCAGGAGTAAGATGCATGAAACATGCCTGGCCAATATAATACATTATCCATAATGCATTTTCGGCTCAGACATTATTAGCTATCAATAACTTTTTAAAGATACACAGTTCTGAAAAAAATGTATCCATGGGTGGGAGACTAACCTTTGAAACATGTGTTTTGGTCCCGCGTTTTATTGAACAGGACTGGGCAGCCGACATCCGACCGCGGGGAGCCTCCATCTGGTAACTTTGGTACGGGAAGGTTACATAACTCTGCCGCCTTTTTCAGCTTGTCATCAGTATTCACCAAATATATAGTAGAATAAGCCGCCATATCATTAATTTCATCCCAATAGTACCTTCCGTCCTCATACGTCACAGTTACCAAGTGCACCCAGCCTGAAACACCTTTAGAAAATGTCGTCTGCAAACAAGGATCTCCGAATTTGCGCGGGAAAATGGTGAAGTTTTTGGGTACAGGCCTCGGGCTATTGTTTTTAATGACACAATAGACTAGAAAGTTGCTGTATTCTCTGTATTTTAAGTCAGTCGTCGCACAGTTGGGTTCTTGTGCTGGGCATCTCGTTTCAGTTGCCATATCTTGGCCGAAAAGGATGATATCTGCTTGGTAAAGACGTTCTTGGAGCGAGAATTCCACGCTTCCTGGTTTTATGCATTGTGACGTCACAACGTATAGGATCCATGACGTCACGGCGAGGAACAACAGGTTGTCCATCGTTGTCTATCTTTGTATTTGGCTTGGTGAATCTTTAGATATCTTCAACCTGTTAATATAAAGAAAGTTCAATATGAAAAAGATAATGGAAAGCCTTTGAATAGAGTTATTTAATTCCAAAGTGTACATAGCCCATAAATCATACACAAAATTCAGCCGTTCTGAACAAAAGTTACCCACGAAAAGCTAACAAAACCCAGAGGAAGGCAAGTAAATCAGAATATTCTTTCCTTTGCCCAAATATCACAAAAACGTGAGCCTTTCTCAAGAGGACATTAACTTTAAAAAGGTTATTCCATTCAGCAATATTCATAAAATAAGTTATATGCCTTAAATACTGCCCTTAACCCAGGGCCTCCTTTGAATAACCAAAAGACCCTTCTGGCAAACCATATCTCAAAAAGTGAACACCTCTCTTGAATGGTCTTGGGAATCTTTGAACTCTTCAGTGTGTGTATGTATTTGCTCGCATGCGGTCGAGTCTGAGGGACTGAATGCAGATCTACGTGAGAGGGGTGTACTGTGTGGGTGTAGGGGCGTACAGAGGAGGGGGGGGCATATGGGATGGATGGGGTTGGTAATATGAGACCAACTGGTGTAAGGATCCGCACCCAATGAAAGAACTTGGTTAGAAAGTGGAGGGTGGGAGTTGGGGGGTATTTATGTTTAAGAGAAGTACTGCATAAGAATCTATAGGTAAAGGCTGTATTCCAAATACTGATTTCGTCCATTAGGATACTGGAAAGAATTCCTATTGCTATAGTGCCCCTTTCACAAAGATATTGAAGCACTTCCGTTACACTTTTGTAAAATTATTGTCGCGATTTAGGAGTAGTAACGTCTAATATTGATATTGCTACCGGACGAAATTCACCAGGAAATCTTTTTTCAACCTGTTGGTAAATTGTATAAACGATATCTGTGATAATATATTCAAAATTGCAATATCCTATTGGTGTATGTATATATAGGTGTATCCTTTTATCTTTTTAATTCTGACAGCCTTAGAAATATTGCCATGGGCTATAGAAATCAATATAACATACTCAGGGGTACCGATATGACTATGCGATGTAACGTCTACTAATGAGTGAGTGAGTGCATGGATGTTTTATGCCATACCAACAGCCAGGGTCATTTCACAGAGAAATAGGTTGGTATGAATTCTGTCTTTGGTTATCGTATATATGAGTTGAAGGTGACGGGGCAGGCAAACAGCAGGGGATACCTGGAAATCATCTTTGCTGTACCTCATCCCTTAATGAACCCAGCACCAACCAGGAATTGAACCAAAAGAACCTCTTGGTCAGTGCTGGGTTCCCCCTATCATCACCTTATACAATCAGTAGGGGCTACTGGGGGCCTATTCTTCCCCAGAACCCGTACGGGGAACATCTACTAATAGAACAATAGTAATATTAACAGTGGTGAGCAAGTAAATACTTCCAACTTGAAACTCCAAATAAATCAAACTAGATAAACACTTGGAACATACATAGTTGGTATAAATTAGTGGTGGTAGTAGTGGCAGTGCCGGGGAGACCCAGTAAAAGCTTAAGAATAGAAATCTTAGCATCACCTAGACATGGGAACTGAGGCTAGTTTAAAAACTTATATTTTCTTTTCTTCCTTAATCCTGGAGTCTGGACACTGACAGGGAGTGAATAGAATTGGCTTTTGTGGGCTCAGCTTTTTACTGACCGAGTTTACTGTTTGGTCTGGTGAACATACAACTTCAATATTTGTCAGAATAGTCACACCTGTTATACAAATGACACTGCTTATCCTAGAATCCAAATCAAAATAAAACATGTATAAGAAGCTTGATCTCTCAAATGCTATACAAATTTTGGCAGACTAAGTGTGGTTGCTTTCTAAATTTTAAGTACATCTAAAAGGAACTACTTACATTATACACATTGAGAGGCTTGGGGTTCATTTTTGTGTTATTGAATGTGGTTTAGTTATCATCACACTGAATTATAATTCCATGTTATACAACATTATCCAAGCACACCTAAATTGCCTTCGAATTCGCCGAGCCTTCCACGGTGTTTTGGAATATAGCTTCCTCCTCTCACCCTGTCAACACTGCACTATCTATAATGAATAAATATAATGATTATTAAATATAAGTGTCAGAAATATCATGCCACACATTCCCTATTCCACTTACAATAAACACTATTTCCGTCTTTCTTGCACATACCATCATTTATTCCTATTGAGACCTAGTTTTCAGACCGTGGGTTCAAAGCTTCTTTACAACTTTTTCTAAGCTTTTCTACACATTATTTGCCGTGCTAGAAAAACTCAGTCACCAAAAAGAAGTTCCATCTCTGAACAAATGGAGACACTGCTGCAGGACCAACAGGGATGAACCTTGAAGAATCACCTTTTTTGAAAATAAGTTTTGAAGTAATCCTGAGAGGAAGTCTATTGGCATGAATTGCACTGGGTTTTCTACACACCTACTGGAAGAAAATTAGTCCTTTCAGACACATACTCACTGGCATGAATCGGCGCATATGCCTACATCGACCGAGTATTTATGAGTTTCTTCTCAAAATCATTCGATTATTGCAGTTAGTCAGATTAACCATATGGATTTCAATACTACATATACTTGGGAGTGATCACACGGATATACAACAGCCAGACAACAGACAGTGGACCTTGAAAGATAATGTGCTTTGAAAAGGGGCAGTGTAATTAAAGGTGTAGGATAAAGAAGCGTAGTTTGCATATACAAGACCTCTCAAGAGATTGAGGTATTCTATAAAATGTATCGAAAGTCCAATTAAACCTTCCAAATCTTTCCTGTCCCTTATTGTTCTGTTAAAAAATGTTAACATGTGATTAACTAGATAGCATTGTCTTAATTTAGACTGCCAAATATATTTCATTATCGTACTGCTGACTTAATTTAGTACAGCACATTGCATTTCCTTGTTGTGACTGATTCTTAACTTAGACAGTCACTTATCCATATATAAAAACCCCACCCCACGGAAGAACATCTTAAAGATGAATGTGGTTCAATAAATAAACAATTTTTTTTAGAAAAACAATTATTACAGGCCACATCATATGCATTGATATGCAATGATTTGATCCTGGAAATTAATTGCGTGAGAATATATATGGCGACGCCCTTTCACTTTTTCTTTCCCACACCTTTCCAACAAATAACGTACACCTCATAACATGAGAGACTGCATCATCCTTCACATTACTTTTGGTTATTTGGTTATCAATGAGGGTCAGTTATTGTGCTTGTAGAAGAAATATGTCAAGCAGAGAGACATCTTCTAGTAGTACAATATTTCGCCAAGTGAATTTGGCAAGGAAAATATAATGTCTTGCTGTGCCAAAAATCAGTTATGTATGTCTTTTGAGTACTATCTGCATTTGTAAAGTTAAGGTGATCCAGTTTTTCAATGATGAAGGGGATTTATCGTTGGGAATTTACTATAAGCAAGAATAGATAATTGATAATCCATCCTCAATATTATTACTGTTACAATGATTAGTACCTAGCAATTTTAGCAACCTTTGCTTGTTGAGTATATATATATTCTATTATAAAACTTCACGTGAGCCCCTCCAGAATGATGGGCCTTTGGTACTCTTAACTATTGTTTTCATTGGTGGTGATGTTCAATAAACATAAGGTATTACCATCAGGGGCGATATTTTCGCAACTAATCAGGGTCATCGGGTGAACTTTGATAAGCGTTTTGTCATAAGTGATTATGTCTAGGACATACATTATCCACATTTAATAATTCCCCTTATGGGTCATTTTGAAATGGCATTTCTATTTTTTGTTTAATATAGAATCTCGAGATATGAGACACTAATCAAAATTTACATGATTAGCCTAATTAATTACGAAGATATGTGAACAGTAGGCATTTATACTCATTAAAAAGGAACATGCGATACTGAAAAAGACCTGAACAGAAACGTACCTAATAGAGTAGCGAGCATGAGTCGTTTTGGGTGCTAACTGACAAAAAAATACTACTTTAATTAAGGGAATCATGTTTCTTGTGAAATATACTAAAACCCTGCGAGTAGATATCATATATCTACTTGGTATTCATCTCAAGGTTTTCCACTGCAAATCACGTAGCTGACATTTGAGAACCTATTGAGAATGCTGTCAGTACAAGTTTGGATCAATCTGTTGGAAATTTGTCAAGATTTAGGTTAAATAATATTATGATATAAATGTTCATACCCCCATGAAAGATGTCACAAGAAATCATAAAACTGGGCTCTGATTCTTTGCTGGTAACTTAAATTCCCATAAAGCAGAATATCATACTTTATTACAGATATAGGTAAACATACGAAAAAGACAGGGGACTAACAATTGATACCTCATAAAACTTGGCAAGGCTCCTCAAGTGGGCAGTCAGCTGGTATCTTCTCATGCAAAGGGTGTTAGTGCAGGATCAAAAGGCAGGTGTCTGTACCTGGCTCTCACCTTTAACAAACCACCAGGCACCTGTGAAATATACGACCCCCTACAAGACCCTGGAGGGTGGAGTTGTGGTGGGCTGGTATGGTATGTGGTTAACAGAGATAGGGACTCTTAACCACCATTCAAACCACTGTCTGACTGTTTTATTACTGTTCCTTATGCCTTTTCTGCGTCTTTGCAAATAAATCAGAATTTTTTTCCCCACATGGACCTTTAATGATTATATAAGGATTTCCTTGTTTTCTTTTTTTCGGAGCGCATTATAATAGCCTAATCAATCCAAATATGAATGTGTTTCATTTCAGAATATATTTCCTGTTCATAACAATTTGTAGTAGCCATAATAACATCCAATGATCTCATACAACTGGCCATTTTCTACTGTGGAATGCAAGAATTTCTCTTAAAAAAACTATTTATAAAAGGTATCTATTGGATGATATAAGCAGACAACAATGTAGCTATGTAATATCCTATTATATGTTCAAATATGAATGACGTTTATAACATAATAGTAGCGATTCTCCAGATATCATTGGTGGCATGATATCATTTAGCAAAAGAAATGGTGATTTCACTAGTGGCTAATCGTATTACATATATACAGATGGAGGGGAGGGGGGGGGGGGTCATTTTTACACTTACAAAAGAAGCAGCTCGAAATCGCCAAGATATAACGTATTGTGACGTTCCTCGGTAGTTCGGGGTTTCCGATTTCTACAGCAGAGGGACGGGGAATTGTTTCGGATCTCGGACGGACGGGGAATCCGGGCAAGAAACCGAGATGTGATATTTCGAGTCATGCCTCGTGCACGAGGGGGGTTGAGCTGGTCGATCGGGAATTGGCACTCGTCGGCAGGCGGAGGACTGCGGGGAAGGAAATGTGGTAGGGGTGGGGGGAAGCCGTTTCTTATCTCTTCTATGCCGGTGTTCTTTCCTATGGACAGTCCACCCTCGGTCTCGGTCCGCGGGGGTGTCGGGCCAACGGTCGCCTATTGTTTGGTAGCGTGGGGCTGAGCCAGTCGCACCATCGTTCCCCCGGATCCTGGGTTTCCGACCTTAGTTTCGGGCCTTCGTGCCATTCCGGGCCTGCGTTTCCGGGACTCCATCCAGGCCAGTTTCAGGCCTTTGTGCCCTGTTTCGGTCCTTTGGGCCTTCGGGCCCCCGTCCTAAGTTTTCGCCTAATTCCTCGAACTTCCGCTATTTTACTTAAACTTCTAGTTAATTAACTCGTATCGGCTCATCTCATTAGTTACTAAAGGAAGAAGACACGTGTTGACACAAGGAGAACTGTAAAGGAACTCATTTATTTGGGCCTCTCCGCCCCTTTTTATAGTCTAGTGGTCAGCCCTGATTGGCTGTCTTTGATCACGTGGTTACAATTGACGTCACTTCCGGTTTACATTATCACTTCCGGTTTACATTATCACTTCCGGTTTACATTATCACTTCCGGTTTACATATTTCTCGGGACTTTCGGGTTTCGGGCTTTTACATTTTCGGGCCTTTTTCGGGCCTTTCGGGTTTCGGGCTTTTACACTTTCGGGCCTTTTTCGGGCCTTTCGGGTTTCGGGCTTTTACACTTTTGGGCCTTTTACAAAATATACTTTAGTTTTGTCATATTACCTTACTTTTCTTATTTCGGTCTTTTACCTATCTGATGAATAGACATTCATCACAGTATAATGTGATCTTTAGAATAATAGATTTCGATATAGGTAACGACTATGCAAAATCCCTTTGATGATCACAATCTACATGTTATAGGGTTTTAGTCTCTGCACGTTATATGCCAGATAAGAACACGACCGTTAAAAACGAAGAGTGTACAATGACATTGGGTGGCATCATAAAGCCATCCCAAACTTTTAAAGATTTATATCGGATATCCTCGCCATTTCTTAGTGTACAAGTAACTTTTCAAGAGGGTGTCAGCGGATCAACCCACATGGATAACCTCTTGGTTGATAAATGAAAAAATTCCATGCGATTCCCAAACCTAAGACAAATATGGCGTATTTATAAAACACGTGCTGGAAACCCCGATCTCTCGTCCCTCCTTACACATCCCCGAGCTCTAGGTAAACCTGAGAGTCAACCCAGCTATATACGGTCTTACAGCTACAGATTCGATTGTATCACACAGAAATTAAAAGTAGATGTTCCCACTCAGCAAATGATTATGTTTAATCACCAGCACAGATTCTAGAATAGAAAATCCGGTACTTGTGTTCTATATGACTTAAAGGCCTGCAACTGAATCGGAGCAGCTTAAAATTGTTCTTCGATACACAAGAATACTATATATTTGAGAAGTTGGACACAACCAAAAGGTGAAAGGTTTGTTGTTTTTCCCATATTTTATTTTTGTAGTCCGTCTCACCAACTAATCATTGGGAATATGATTTGTGCTTTCCCTTGAGACCTTGATTGTATCCACCAATGCTATAGTCTCGCCCCATCCACAGTAATAATCAAAATTAGAGGGACGAGCACAACAACAACAGGTTTGCTTCTTCCTCATGTCAGCGCAAGATCACATCAAATCTGCATGAGGACAAAAACCTAGAGATGAATCAACTTTCGGTTCAAATACCAAACCCTATTCCTGAATCAAGATAAGTGGAGAGGTAGAATGAAGTATGGGGAAGATGAATTGTTTACCTGGTTTCATGTGACAATGATAAATGAGTTGGAGACGCTGACAGATAAGTCAGAATTCAGAAAAGTGTACATAAGTGAGTGTAGGTTGCCGAGCGCTATGGTTATACAATACTAGATTGTTTATGGGGACATGTGTCGCTTTAAACTCTTTATTTTACTTTGAAGTCTGACTATAAACGTAAGAGTTTATGCTCTCTACAATTTCGAAGTATTTCCTAAACTCTTGCACTCATATAAATGCTGGGTCGCATTTGTTGCTGGTTGTGTTCGTCATTGTTTCTAAATAATTATTGTTCCTAAAATTGTTTTTCTACATTTTTGTACGTATAAATTTGATTTCATTAGGGTAACAACTCATCCAACTATGTGTAATTATTATCATCATTTGTCCATTCATCTTTCTTGTCTTCTCTTATACATTATCCTAGTGTGCATCTTTTCCAATGTAACATCGTTTGACATTTTTTGACACACTGGAACATTTTATGTATACTGTAGGAAGTGTTGAAAAAAATAACTATTCAGTTGACGGTCAATTCAGGAGAGGCCCTTCTACTGTTAACCCTTTGTGAACGAAGAGGTTTTAAAACAGAGACAAGTGCGTTCCCCAGGCAGGAGGCGAACCCCGGCTGCATGTATTGCAGTTTGGCATCCTACCCATTAGGTTACCACTGCTGTGGCTGTGTGGGGGGATGCCAGTATGGGTATTGGAGAGAATCTTACTGGGTACTGGTGTTCTCCCCTTCATTTCCAAGTGATATGTAAGAGTTGATATACCAGCATTTATCTCAACTGGCACTCTGCCTCTGCCTCTTACTTACTCTGTGTCCAATGGTAGCTAGCATTGAACAGGTTGGGTTGGGGAAGGTTGGAAGTAATGCCGTTTTTACTATAAGAAAGGTAAATATGCTGCCCTATACATGCTGCCAGGGACCTTTTGCCTGAGATATGCTGCCCAAGACATACAGCTATGACCTTGTGGGGGTTCCGGTGAAGAATAATTATAGGCCCCCAGTAGCCCATGCTGATCATATAAGGCAACGATAGGGGGGACCTAGCACTGACCATGTTGTTCTTTGGGTTCGATTCCCAGTTGGTGCTCGGTTCACTAAGGGAAGAGGTACAGCAAAAATGATTTCCAGGTTTTGATCCCCTGTTGTTTGCCCACCCTGTCACCTTCATCTCATAGATACGATCACCATAGACATAATTCGTCCCAACTTGTTTTCGCCGTGCAAATGGCCCTGGCTGTCAGTACTCATTCATACAGCTATGCATACAAAGGCCCCAGGAAGCATCCGACCTATCCTTAACGCCAAGAGCCCGAAACCTAAGTCCCTGTTTACCTATGGTCATACCTAACAAAGACACTTCCACACGCAGTGGGTGCCTGTGTTTGGTCGCCGGGTTTGGTATAACGCTTCTATTCAACCAGGCGATTCTTATTTTTTGGTAATTGGCAATTCGGTGGTTTCTGACCTTTCGACAATGCTATGGCAAAAAACGTTATGTCCTACATATAATTTGAAAGAGAATTAAAAGTCTTTTTCTAATGATATGTAACATATCTATAACTAACATCCACTTTATCTGGCGATTTATGAAATTAGCCGTAAGATCCCCTATAAAGTGTAATATCGGTACAGCCTTTGGGTAGCTGGCAGGTGTTAGGTCAAGCGCCCGTAGCCAAGTGCAGCATAGCAAAGGTGAGGACGGGGGTGGGGGTGGGAGTAGGACCCTTACCATGTCATTTGGGTTTGGCGGGTTGTGGTTTGGCACCCAATTTTGGCACCCAAATATTCTTGATAATGTGTTCATGTTTTGGTGACAACAATCCAATAACAACCACTGATAACCTACTGCGTAGTTAAGGTGGAAATTATGTATAAAACAATTCTAAATTTGATGCAAATCATACCATCTATTCATGGATATGTCAGCTTGGCAACATACGTGCTTTGGGCGCAGGAGGTGACAGATATTTTTGTTCAGGGTTTTAGTCACATCCTTGGTGTACTTAAAAGGCCCATATCATTATGTCAATCATCCTCCTAGGTCAAGAGGTCTGACCCTTCAGCACTGCCCCTACCAGGCTGTTTGCATCTAAACGTCTTTGCAATAACAGCACCGCCATCGTGGTGATCCTAAAACCAATAATTGTAACACAGGCACGCAATCACACTAACGTCTTGAGGCGTCCTCCCTACGTGCAAAGTAATTGATATTTTCTTAAAAGATGGCAAGTTGTCAGAGTTGAAATTCACCTCGTTTTAGTATTGCTTTTCCACACTGTCATTCTTATGAAAAGCCATATAATGCAACATGCCACACTGCAGATAGAAATATATTGCCCCCTCCCTGCGTCTGAAATAACAGCTATGAAAATCGTGAAGCAGAGTGGCATAGAGATATCAAACAGCATGTACATCAGACTGATTTAGGCTAACTCCCTAAGAAGAGAAAAGAAACGTGCATATATCGCTCTTTATATAACTAATTGTAAACAAACTCTCATGACATAGGATAATTAGGCTATACACTTCTTCAGTATGTAGATGTATATAATTATAGGCTTCCGAAAAATACGAGGTATATATATTAAATTGTTGT
This sequence comes from Lepidonotus clava, assembly GCA_936440205.1. Classification (NCBI taxonomy): domain Eukaryota; kingdom Metazoa; phylum Annelida; class Polychaeta; order Phyllodocida; family Polynoidae; genus Lepidonotus; species Lepidonotus clava. Next base: position 19,070,444 of record OW387138.1, read on the forward strand.
ACCTAGGTATACCCACCCATCTTAACATTTCCTTGTCAGGACCCAACGCACCTGGACCATACTTTCGTAAGTTATAGGCTAATTGGTCACTACTAGGTAAGTTTTTATAAGTGTCTCAATGAAAAGTGGTTCTGTCATCCATTTTCATCATCATACCGAATCTTGTCAGTTGCTCGAATTGAAAACCCCATTTAATGTATGAGACATATCCTTGGGCAGAAAGTATTCCCTCCTAGTTTTCAGGAATAATGGAGTACAATGGCACATCAAAACGTGCAGCCAAGTATAAAGATCTTATTGTGTAATTTACGTGGAGAATTGAAAGGAAACGTATGCCAACTGCTTGTGATTACCATAAGTACTAGGAGTACAAACCTAAAGAGGGGATTGAGAGCTCGGAGAAAGTCATTACCTCAGTATGCTATCTACTATTAAACCAACAAAATGCACTTAATGCACGTTTACATTTATACGCTGATGTACGGAGTAGACTAAGTAGTTTTTGTCAACCCAGGAGGGTGGTCTGTAATAATGTTTTCACCGAAATATAAGTGGTGCCTATTTAGACAAGCTGAATTATTGTAGCCCAAGGCGTTAACTTTGGATCCAATGACTAGATAAATCCAAATTTTCCACAAAGATACTTTTATGGTTTTGGTTTATATAGTCCTGCAAATTTATGAATAATTTGAAAGGCATGCTTATTATGATTAAAAAAAAATTCTATAGGCCTTTAGAGCTGTTCAGGCAGCTCAGTTAAGTGGTTTCTTTGTTTCAAATTCAAATATCTGTAGTGTCATTTGATTCTATCAAGGCCATTATATTCTAAGTTCGCCAATCATAAACCACGATATATAGCCCTTTTTTGTTGTATTATTAGCATTATGATTGAAGGAATGACTTCACAACTCATGGTCAGTGCACTGCAATTTAAACGTATTAACGATACCACCCAGTTATAACATTACCAAGAAGACAATCAAGAATTAATGGCCAAATTGTAGGTACTTATAAAAATTGAAGGTGCTTTTGCTATCAATTTTCCAATATTAATTTTGGTTATTTCAGTTCGACATAATTGGAATGAACAGTGAAAAGAATAATTCATTTTCCGAACTAGGAAATGAAATGATGTAAATGAGTTTGGATACTTTAATCACCAAAAACAATGATATTTCTTACGAAAAGGCATTGCACTCTGTGAAAAAGGATAAGTCACTTGAAAATACTATTTTGGAAAAAAAGAATATTGAATTGGCAAGGAAACGTGAGTGTAGGAGGTACTCAGATTAAATTCAACGGAAATGTTGTCTCAACTTTTACAGGTGAACAACATTCACATCATCTTATTTCCACCTCAAGTGCATTTCCCATCCGATACACCACCCCAAAAGGGTTGCCAAGAAACCTTCTAGCCCTTCCCATGGGGTCTAATTCAGAACCTGGAGGAGGCAGGGCATATTCAACTTGTATTTGTGAATACTTGACAGCATATTGGGATTCTCCCCTATTGTTGATTCTGCAGGCTGTAGTGTACGCCTGGAGTGTTGGGAAACGGTGTGGTTAGCATTCAACAAGGCGGAAACTGACGTTGAATCCTGGACATGCTCTGGTACTTTTGACATCCTTAAGGCACAGTACATAGGATATCCCCTTTACTATGAGGAAGGGTTGGTAGTGACTTAGGTAAATAAAGGCACCTGGCTGTTGTATTGTGATGATGCTTGGCCGTATATTTTGGGAGATTTTGTTGACCACATGCTACAAAAAAGACGAATAACATTGAAACACAAATTTGCAATTAATGCGCAGTTTGACTGTTGGTTACTTTCCCCTGTCAAATTTCTAGTAGTATCGAATTGTGTTTTCATAACAAAGACATGCGGGTTTCTAGCAAAAATATATAATGTTCACATTTGGCTACCTTACCATGGTATCTTCTTCCTACGTTTGGTTTCCAGAGCGCGTGATCGTATAATGAGAGCAACTGATCTAAACTGTCAATCTCAAAATAATAGATTGCCTCAGGCATTTTATCATTTTAGTTTTCAGACACGCGTAGGTGCATGTGGAAAGACGGGTGTTTGTGTGTGTGTGTGTGTGTGTGTGTGTGTGTGTGTGTGTGTGTGTGTGTGTAGTTTGCATATTGGCGGGTGGATATTACAACTGTCATAATTAGTTACTGAGCCCTTTATTAACACTTCCCTAGATAAATACTATTGATATTGTTGTATCTACGGGACTCTGTATAGTATGCAATCATTCTCAAACTCTGTTATAATCTAAATTAGTTGTTACCCGATGTTAAAGGCTAGAATTGGTTAGATCTTGATTCTTGATCTTGATTTGGTAACGGATTACAAGGCTGTAATAGAGGGGGAACCCAGCTAACAATTTTACGTTGCTACAACGTTGCTACAACGTTACACTTTGGTTGTAACAACGTTGCAAAGTTACGTTTTCACAACATAAATTTGTGGACTCCCAGAAAGGTTGCAGCAACGTTATTCCCAACATTGTGTTGTAACCATTTCACAACCTTTCTACAACTTTTTTTTTTGTAAATAATATATTCAATATTCATCAATATTGTTTTGATAATAATGTTGGGATGACATATTTATGCTGCCTTATAAAGCATTACACATTCTTTGTTTTTAAGTTCCAATTCACAGTCATCATGAAAAATGCATGAATAAGATGAAAATATGAAAAGTATAAGTCATTTTATTAATGATCCCATAATTTTGATTTCAGAAAGCATTTTGCATCTAGAAACCAACATGATTATCACATGTATTAGATCGTGGCAGGTTAATGACCTGTTGCATTTACAATTAAAAATTGTTATGGCTGAAAGAGCTGTATCATGTTGAAAAGTAACAATAAAGGTGTTTAACTTACACTTTTATTTCAATACCAAGCCTCCTATATCATAAAATACCATTGTGTTTAGACATTATGTTTGTTAAGAATCCCCCTCATGTATGTCATCTTATGTATGCATTTTATTCCATAAAATATATTGAATTATTCTTTTAAGTGGATTAAACTAAAAACGTTTTTCCAATTGGGTACTTTTTAGATGGTGGTGCCACCTGTTTGTTACTTTTATGTTGTCCCACAACGTTGTTACAACATTGTTACAATGTGGTGAATGTAAGGTTGTCACAATGTTGTGAAAATGACGTTGTGAGAATGTTGTGAAAGTATTGTTGTCAAAACGTTGTGAAAATGACGTTGTCACAACGTGAACTTGAAACATTGCATGAAGGTTGGAAGGATATGTTGTAAAATACGTTGTGGCAACGTTGCAGCAACGTTTTTGCTGCAAAGTTGCAAAAAGGTTATGTTGCACAACGTTGTCTTAACGTTGTGTGTTTGCTGGGAAGGTGAGGCAATGGAATTGTCGACATGTATAATGAATAACACATCCTGATCTGCTGATGAATTAGTCAAGCTAACAAGGAGTTGCGTCTAGAGAATCTAGGGCCTATGTAAGTTATAAAACATTCTGGTTTCACAGTGAATAATCCTGCCAATGTCATAGTGTAACACTACCTTGCTTTTTTAAATGGACAAACGTCGAGTGGTTAAATAGATATAGAATAAGATGCTGAGACAGTCCTTTGACAACTGGTATAGTCTGTCCTTACAATGATCCCTCTTTGTTTATTTGTCAGTGTTTAAGTTTAGGATTCTTGTTGTCCGACAACAAGCCTCAAGATAAAGTTCAAGGATCCGTTCGTAAAAGGATACTGGCCCTATCCACAGTCAATGCTTGATATTGTTAACTCTTTGCCCAAACTGTTTTAACTTCTTTCCTCATTTAGTTTTGGCATTGTTCTAAAATAAATTAACCTCGCATTAAGAGCTATAGAAAAAGAGCTAGTTTACGTATGTATTCCAATATTCCAATATTCCTATTCTTTTGAGCATTATTATTTGTTTTTACATATTAGAGACGTGCAAACACATGTTAAAGGACGATCCTTACAGACAAAGGAATTGAAATAAACACTAGCAAAACAGGTCTCCTTTGTAATCTATCTCTCTACCGCGACAGGAAGATCATGGATTTTAATAATCTACTTTTAGATTATCCCTTTGTCTATGTCTATTGTGCACGTTTCCTATATCAACCCAAAGACTATTTTTACTAAAAATTTGAAATAGAATAGGATAATATATTTATTTATACAGTTCAATGGTTCTTTTAATTATCTATCCGATAAAAACATAGGTTAACTACTAAATTTGGGATAAGCCCCAGTCCACAGAATTTCTAAAAAGTTAAAAGGGAATCTGGATAAGTAATAAACTACCCCTCAATAATACCTACATGATAAGATATTTTCTTATTGCTCTTCATATGAACCAGCCTTTGTTCCACCAAAGTTTAATGCTTTGTGCTTCTTGTCAGGACAGCACTATAAACTCGAGCTCCCTATTCCAGTATTCTTTTCAGAATAGAACGATGTAATGTTTTTTTTATTGAGTCAAAACTATTTCACAATATTCATCCTGCTTTTCAAATAGTTGTAGATGATAATAAAAAAAATGGAGATGACAGGTGAAAGGTATGATATTATAGATTCAGAGAGTGCTATTTCGTAGAGGGCCATTGTCACAGCCCCTAATCTCTCTTCTTAACTTATATGAAAAATTAATGAATTAATTGACTTTGCACAATACTATCCTAGCTCTAAAGTTCATGTTTTGTCAATAAAAGGTAATTTGTAGTTCATATATATACAAAATTATTAGCGCTTATGATAAACATCTACAGAATAATGATGATATCACATTGCATCTCTTATACAATACTTAATCATAGAATACATAGATTATCATGAACATACTTATAAAAGCATTTACATTTCCTCGGACAAGTCTGATCCTAAGTCATCATCATAATATTATTGACATAATACAAAGGTCATGCATGGATCACATTAAGCCCTGACTCACCCTTTAAAACACCCAGGTGTGTCAATCACCTTTACCCCCCCCCCCCCCATCCCCCCAACCTCCCTACACCTGTAATATCCCACCTGAACAGGTGTGGTGTAAGATCATGTGACTAACGTCACGTGACAGCACGTGACTCAGCTCGGGCGCATGCGCAGTTGATGTGATCACGTGACCAACTCCAATGGCCCACCAGGGACCCTCAAATTGGCCAAAAAGTTCATGGGGTCTAAATGGTTCTGATGGATGATATAATACTTATCTTAGTAGGTGGGCTTACACCCCCTGGGTCCCCAGCATGAAAGGTCTAGCCTTATAGGTTAGAATATGGGAAATTATGGAAAGGTAGAGGGCTATTATAGAGGTAACGTAGAGTGATTTAGTGAGCTGAGAGGCATTTCTGAAGTGCAGGGGGAAAACTGGTTTGGTTTTTGGTTTTGACAACAATAATTATTTTATGCAACAGTGCTGTGAATCAACAAAATGCATTGATGGTATATATCTGCCATTCCCAGTTAGAGTGATAGTCAAACAATAACATAAGTATGCTAATTTAAAAAAAATCAAAAGATCAGCTGCATAAACTGTTCTCCATTATCTACAGATTAAAAATGTGACATCCCGTTTCAAATAAAGTTAATGTAAACATTTTTATTGAGTTTCATTTTCAAAAATTGTCGCATATTTACAACCATATTTTTTATGGAAAGTCCTTGAGCCGCACATGGGAGAGCACTTACATATTTTATGCGTGCATGATGCACATTTGATTGAGAGGGGAAATAATTGATCAATTTTATATGTCCCCGTCATGATCCCAATTCTCCTCATCCATAATCCTACGGGGATGGTTGGTTATTTTTGTCAACGCTTATATTGAAACCATATTGACGAATTAACTTAATCAGCATAAAACCGTTAGAGAGCTATACATTGATTCAGACATTTCGATCAATTTGATGCGTTCAGATAGTAGAGTGGGGACAGGTGTGCGGACATTGTTTTAATGAAAGAGGATGCTACTGACGCTATTAGTCATATCAACTGCTCCCATCCAGAATGTTAAATAATTTTCATGAATTAAAAACGGGTTTTGACAGGTAAAAAAAGCTTAATTTTATAGGATCAAACTACGATTGATCTCTTTTTGAAAGCAGGTAATGACTAGAAGAATGCATACTAAAGAATTATGTATTGACATAATGTGGAACAAGACCCGTTCTGAAACCATGGTTACGCGCATTTGTTGTCATTCCACTATAAAACTTGGGAGCGTAACCCTTTTTGGAAATAGCTGCTCACTCATGGCCGTCCACTACACATCATATCTAAAAAGTTTTAGCTTCATGTATTAGGAGGATATCTAATATAAAACAAATATTGTATAATACCAAGTCTAGCTTCAACTATGATGACCGTGACATAATAGTATCTTTACCAATGCTAGTGAAGTACCTTCGCAGCTACACAGTCAATTATGTGCAGTAAAATGATACTATTTTCATGCAAAAGAAACATTATTCAATTCAGCTACACATCCAAGATACAACCATACCTAGGCGTGGAGTGTACCATTTCGGTACAATTCATGTGGGTTACTTGGCAGACCACATACATCTATGAATAGATTCCGAGAGATATCTTATAAGCCCTACAGCTCTTAGCAAAAACTATAATCTTTAAAAATAAATTCTGTGTAAAGAACTATGTCTATTTTGACCAACTTTGCCGGACCATGTAATAACATGTAACCATTAACCTGTAAAGGTACTTGACTTGTTACAACTCTGTGAACCTGTAGGCCTACATGTTTTTCCACATGTTACAGTGCACAGGTAACATAATCTTAAAAGGCTAGAGTATCCAACATAGGAAATGTTAGACAGTCACAGTTAATGGACAGTTTAACTGGGCAATTTTGGGAAAATGCTAAAGTGAAGGACGATATTTTGAAAAGAGAATTTTAACGGGGAGTTTTTCTTTTACCATATGCCAGATTGGTGATCAATTGGCCAACTCATAAGATGGAATTTGTGAAATTGTAAAACGGCACTTCAATTGATATGATGTCATTGTTGCATCAATATATCCTTGATCTGCCTACAGAATGACTCACTTTAGACTGCAATAAAATTAATAATTTAAATCTACTTCTGCCATTTCTAAACCATGCTGACATTGAAACTACAAGGTGATCTCTTAATTGGAATGAGTACTTTGCATGTTTGGTTATAACCATCTGGTCTTGGTGGTCACATAATTATTATCGTTCTAAAACTAGTTAAGTGACCATACCTTCACAAGGACTACCGAGGAAATAACAACTCTTTTTGCCTGGCATCGTTACAAGGACAGGGAACTTCCAATTGCCTCTAAGTATTTCAGTATGTACTGCCAGACAAAAAGGTTGGAACAAAATGTTAGAATTACGTATGACATGCTTTAACGTGGTCGAAATTGGTTAGACCGATGAGAGTAAAATGGGTTGCGATGTAAGCTTAAGTTCTGAGTATTTTTCCATTCCCATACAGTGTCCTGTTTTTTTTCAGTGTTTTCCACGCCCCTGCTTCCTTAATCAAAATTATTTCTTTTCCAATTTGGAAGGGACTGGTGTTGCTTTTTGTTCCTTCCCATGAACCCAAGGCTAAACCTGATAACCACAAGAGTATAGGGAAAGAGTCCACATGAAATGATTTCGAGGCGGTTTTATTACTTAAACCTGTGAAAGCAATTCGGCAAAGTCGATGCTCACTATCGTCCCAGATGGTCTCTGATCCATAGATAACCAGTACATTTACCTCAAAGGTTATTTGGTCCAACTTTTTCTTAACCCTACACCAGAACCACCCTTTCCATGTTAAATGCTACCACCGTTCCCATGCCAAAACATGAACAGAAAAAGTTATTTAAGTGCTATGCAAATTTACCAAGGTAGGTTAAAAAGAGGAAGCTTCCATACTGACAGATTTAAGAATTCTGTGAACAAAACCCAATGTCATAACGATGTTTGGTTTGTTCTTTGCGCATTTCTTCTAACAACAAACACGTTTTAACCCAGATCCCAGGAATGTGCACTTAGATCTTGTCCCTTAAGATCCTAAAAGATGAGTATCTAGAGATGAGTCTATGGACGTCATGCACAATTTACCTTTATTACTCTACACCCAGCGTGTGTCGGGAGTGTGGAGGTGTGATAAGAGAAGGATATATGTCTGATTTTATGGAGGACATACCTTCTTTTATAATTTTGTCAAAGGTCTTGGCAGCCTTGTGAGAAGTTATGAAATGAGCTCTAACATGCAAGGTGTATAATTCGCTGTATGATAAACGCTTATTTAAAAGTCATAACTCATTGGGATCTAACTATTATAAGTATACGCTTTAGAAGTTGTGATGCGATTAATTGTAGATTTTGCTTTTAGAAAATGCTTTTATGAACCATAGCATTTTATCAGCATCTTCAAAGCTATGGCTGATTTTACATAGTTTCACATACTCTCGGACTTTTTGAATCCCAATAACCGCCACCTGTTAAGGCATTAAGTGACAAAAAGGCACTAAGTGACAAAAATTCAGGTTTTGTCACTTAGTGCCTTTTGTCACTTAGTGCCTTAACAGAACCTCTTCCTTTCTGAGGGAACTCTCCTATATATCTACCAATCTTAGGTCTCCTAAATCAACAGCATATCTTGGAATGCCCATATAATGGTACTTTCATTTGTTGTATTCCTTCTAATACAAAGATGGCTACAAATCAAAATAAAAGAAATGTGATAAGCCCTTGGTACGATCAAATCTGACTTTAAAAGACGAGGGTCCTATGCAATTTTCGTTCATTATGGTTAAATGTATCTACCGGAACTATCTAGAAAAAAACTTTCGTGGCGCCACCAAGATACTTTGATCAAGGTCATTAAGTGCAGAATGCCAAACATAAAAAAAAGATATTACGGCCGCCTTACAATTAAGATCTTTCCTAGGAGATACTGTCTGAAATTCTTTTTTTTCAGGTGATATAATTTACTTCAGGTAATATAGACCGAACTTTGTATGACGTCGTTTCTTTGCATGCATTTGTCGATTGTGCAACAACTGTATAAGTACAAAGAAACAGTCAACTAAAGATCGTACATAAGATGGCACAATCGTTATCAGTCTAGATATACAATATGACATATCAAATGAATTCGTTCAAGTGCGAATAAAAACCATGTCAATAACAAAGGTAACTTGGCTAGGTTTCTTTGACGCGAAGCAGAAAAGTTGAGACCCATTCTTTTACCTGTCTCCAACTATTATTACAAGAGTCCAAAAGATGTACTTTTTATCGATATGTGTTGTAAACTGAAAACAACACACATTGCCAAACTTTTCACGAACCTAACCATCTATAATGACCATTTGTATTCAAAGCAATCCTCTTATTCATTCCCAATGTGTTGTCTGAAAGTCTTTCCCTCTGAATTGCCTATAATGTGGATAATAATTATAGGCAGTTTTCATTCTACTCTATCGATATGTGTACAATTATGCTAAATCTACATATTGTTTTATTCGTGAATGTTGTCAGATGGTAATGATATTCCATACAACATCTGGCCAATGATCCTAGAGATGTTCCTTTCTTTTATGTCAGAGAGAAACATAATTATTTTCTTCAACTCACTGAGGGCATGAATGAAACCATGATTAGGGATAACAGTGGGGTCTCATCTTGCTAGCTTTTTACCGAGCAAAGGGAGTCTTTTACAATGGACTATAATCATACACAATAATTATTTTCATTCGAGTGTGTCTTCAGCGGATAAGCGGCGCAACGATTAAAGGGAACATGTAACCTTCTGTGAGGATGGCCCCTCAATATACTCATTAAGCCTATATTCCACAGGCCCATGCTATTGCCAGTTTCCCTTAATATCACCAGTAAGGATAAAAGTTAAGATAGACATGCAATACATCATTGTAAAAAAGTTTGAGAATTCTCTTTCAAAAACTATATCTGATTTATTATTTCGTGCCATATTTTCAGAAGAAATGAGACAAAATCGCCACAGTCAGAATCGGTATGTGGAATAAATCTCTGATTGATGTTTTGCGTTTACAATTCTAATGGGCCATGGGCCTAAATTAACTAAAGCTGAGCTCAAATACTACTTGGTCATAGTTGTATGCTATACCAACAGCTTGACCCAGCGCTCTGCCATTACCTAGGACGAATTGCACTTTGCCGATTAAGTTTTCGACTGACCGCCTATGAGTACCCACTATTGGAATGTAGATGTTTGCTACGGATTTGCCCCCCCCCCCCTATTTTTGGCCAAATTATATTTATTCTAATGTAAAACGCCTGTGCCTAGAGGACATACAAAACCATTTTGCTATGGCACGCCCCCCCCCATTTTTTTTCATTTTTTTTCAAAATCCTGGTATGCATTCCATAAAAATTTGACGATAATTATCGCCAGTTAAAGCACTTCCATAAAAGATTGGCGATACTCAAATTATTATCGCCAATGCCTCAAATCAGTATCGTGGCGATAATTACAAAATATCGCCGTTTTAAAAATATATATTTTCACAAATATTAATATATCAAAATATCTATATGTGACCAAGGAAGAAGCCTGTAAAATTTAAATTTGATTGAAAAAAAAATTGAACAAAAAAAATGAAAAACAAAAATTTTATGTGGCGATAACATTTGTTGGTATCGTGGTATCTCTTCAACCTGGGTTATCGCCAAATTTTTATGGAATGCCCCCCTGGTTCCGGCCCTGACAACTACTTTCACCCAGCCCCCTTTAGGCTAACTAGACTATCTTCTTCGCCCATCACTATAATCCCATAAGAATAGATCTATTAGCACCCTATGTAAAAAGAGTCTATTCCTGGATGTTTCCTCCTTAGTTAAGGTATTTAAGGCCCACCCGGACAGGTCTCTGCACAAACTGAGTACACGGCAGTTACATAACTCCAGCCATGTGTGTACAGGGAAGGGGTCTATATGTATTCCCCATGTGGGGCCTGCCAGGTCTTACCCAATGCTCTCAGACCTAAGGTCAACCAAGGGGTATGGGAAAACATCTATATTAAGGCACATACTGGATTTATTTTATTCTATTTCATGAGAGCAGTGTACCACACATTTCGGTTAATATGATTATTATAAAACTAAGTTATACATGAGGACGGACTTTCTGGTCTATACTTTATAATTCTGTACTCAGTATAAATCATTATGGACATTTTATGTGGAGATTTAAGAGAAACGTTCTGTTTGCGTGGAAACTATTTTAGTGGGTAGTACCGTTCGTATAGTAAAACATTGCTATGCTATGATAATTCCTAATATGCAAAGACAGGGCTTACATGACTAACAAACCAGAAAAGAATATGGCAGTGCCAGCATAATACTTATGGGAAAGATTACACCACACAAGAAACGTTATGGACATAGTTCTAGACATGTAGAACAATGTACTTAATTCTTTTTTTTTACTTCAGGAAATGAAGTTATGGTATTTAACCACTTTAATGTGTCTTTGTCGCTTGGATTACTTGGCATAACTCCACGTGGCAAGCTTAAGGTGGTAATCTTCAGATTATCTCTGGCTGTCACCTCACAGCAAGATAATTCATAATTGTTGCCTAAGTTACACACTTCTTGATCACACTTTTTCACTATATATGTGTGTGTCGTTATAGTCAATAGCGTTTGAGACATTCAAAGTTTTATCCTTGAATAATCAATAGGTCTACTGAAAAAACTTTTGTACCATAGTTTGTTTTGCAAAAATGCATAAATTCGCCCAGCTTAAAGACTATATTTAACCTAAATCTTTAAATACCAGTCCCGGTAGAATTGACCCCAAACCTTCCAGTATTAGGTAATACCCCATACGGCTGTTATACTCTTACCCTCACCCAACCCACCTGGGCAGGTAAGCTAAAGAAAACATGCTCCACGGTGTAGCAGGTATAGTAATGAGGTACCCGCACCTTACCTCCAGAGCCGGTATGGTGGTGGGTCTTTTCCTCCAGTACCTTCAACCTAGAGGGTGCGTTCCTCCTGTAGGCCTATGCCAGCAGACTGGTGTAATGTTAACTTTCAGTTCTTTCCAGCTATCCTATATGACATGTGTTTGAATTTCTCCAGGGGTGGGCAGGGTATAACTCGAGTCCATGCCTCCTATACACTCTACCGCACGGGTTGGCACTTCCTATATACTTTTCGGTTCACACGAATATTCAATTGTGAATGTCCAATTTCACTGTTCCACGCTCAAGGGCGGGGCCGGTACGACATGGGAATATTTCCAATTTTCTAATATATATGCTCCTGTGTCTTGCAGTCTTTATGTCATTCCTTATACCAAACAACTTCCAGTGTCCAATGTAATTCCTTTAATGGTCCGGGAAGTAGGATCAGTTCCTCCAGCGCCCTTAAGGCTGCGACGCTCCTAAACACGTGTGAGGTAGGGGGTATGCTATCCCTACTGTTACCCCATAAGGTCTTCAGTTTAGTAACCAACAGTTTAAGGTTTCTTTCACTCCAGTGCGTGTCCAGGTACGACAGCTGATCCCTCCTGTACCCTAAGGGGTCCCGTACTACTCTGGCCTTAAGCAGCCAGTTCCTTATGAGTAACCTCCTCCTGCACCCTTTAACACTACAGTCGGACAGGCACCCATCTGCCAATGAAACTCCAGCAGCCACGGCACCCACGAGCCTGGGGGAGGGTCAGAATGATCTGAAGGGGTAAGTTGTTGTGTGGGTGGGTGGGGGAGGATGGGTGGGTTGTGGTGGATGGGTTTTGGATTGGTGGTGCATGAGTGGGTGGATTGGTGGCTGAGTGGTGAATGAATGGACGGGTGGGTTAGTGGGCTGGTGGGTAAGTGGGCTGGTGGGTAAGTGGGCGGGTGGGTAAGTATAAGCGGGTGGGTAAGTGAGCGGGTGGGTGGATGGATGGATGGATGGGCGTATTGGTGGATTGGCACGTGGATCGAATGGTAAGTTTAAATCACTGGGCGGCTGTCACAATGTTGTAGACAGGTAAGTACAAGGTATATGTATAAGGTACTGGAGGTGCCCAGGTGAGCTCCCTACCCCTCCTCCTTACCTGCCCCTACTACCTGTGAGTAGGCCGGGCCAGTGGGGGGCCCTCCCTCCAGGGGTTCCCTCCAGACCCTCCCCTCCCGTAGCTCCCCCAGGTGGCTCGAGTGGGAGGTAACCATACGTATGGCTGGGGGTGGGAGAACCTTTAAGGGGAGTAGGAAGGCGCTTATAGCATATAGAGGCATTTCAGGGGGTATTCCACTATGCGATAAGGAATCCTACGACATGGCTACGACATTCCTTGCGACATGTGAACATATCGTACGACATCGAGGTGGTCAACGCAGGGGCAATTATCGATGTCGTGTCCATATCGCAGCGATGTCGTAGCCATGTCGCACGACATGGACACATCCGGGGTATTACACTATGGGTTGAAAACGAGGATGTCGCACGACATGAAATAGAATTGGTAACCCCCTCAGCGACACGAGACCAAGATGGAGGCCAACATGGAAGAGTACTGGCAGGTGTTTGGTCTTATCTTGTCGGTTTTAAGTGAAGAAGAACAGCATCGTAGGTCTTTGGCCGAATTAAGACGACATAAGGTAGTGAAGAAACGAGCGCCACGTCGATGGTGGAGTCGGCCTTGGCTTTTAGCCCGGAATGATAAAGAACATGTAACAACCATGCACAGCCTGCAGATGGAGTTGGTTGCTGTAAGTGTCGCAAGCTATCACTAGTTTAAATACTTCACAATTTGATCGAACATTTCCCGATTCGTAAACGTTTTCGAGTTATCGCAAATGATTTTAATTATTAATTCTCTTTTACACAGTGCGACGACACAATAGAATATCGTAGGATGATGCGCATGGACAGGGAAACGTATCTGTGGTTGTTGGATAAGGTCCAGCCTCAAATAATCAAGCAAACCACATCCATGAGGTCTCCCATTCCACCCTGTGGTCGCCTGTCTGTCGTTCTGAAGATCCTCGCATTTGGTAATTTCTTTAACCCCATCTCGTGTAAACGTGCACAATGTTTTGAAAAAATAGAGAAAAAAATGGAATTACATCGTGTCTAGTTGCAGCTACGATATGAGCATGTCGCAAGATAAGCAGTTTAAGCGTATGAAAAGTCTTAGGGATGCTAAGGTCACCAAGTTTCAAGTCAAATAAATGGTGATAATAAATTGTCATAAAGCTTTTAACCTTCTACTCAAAATAAAAGTTATAATCGTACGATACATATTGGCAGTCTTGTGTGCATCTTTGAATAATATCATACAAATAAAGTATGGATGAAGTAGGATTCATTCTCTTACATTACAGGCGATACGCAGGTTAACTGTCAACTGCAATTCAGATACGGGCAATCTACCATCAGCAAAATGATGCCAAAAGTGTGCCAAGCGATATATGACGTTCTCCACGAAGAGTTTCTAGATGTAAGTTTACTTGAAAAAAAATAATAGAAACATTTACTCTGAGATAACCTATTAGAATTAGTGATATGGAAAGTCGTGCGAGGTTTACACTTAAATTTAGAATGTCGTAGAACTTGTCGCAAATCATACATACAATACTAAGTACTCATTAAACTAAGAAAATAAAGCTTTTCTTTCAGACTCCACGCGACAGTACATCGTGGGGACAAGTCGCAAAGGGCTTCTGGAAGAGGTGGAATTTCCCTAACTGCGTCGGCGCGCTTGACGGCAAGCACATCACCATCGTCCCACCCGCCAACTCTGGAACAATATTCAGAAATTACAAAGGCACCTTCTCTGTTGTACTCCTCGCTGTCGTAGACTACAACTATGAGTTCAAGTATATCGATGTCGGTGCTGAAGGGCGTGTCGCCGACGGAGGTATTTGGAAGAAGTGCAGCCTCAAGGAAAGGATAGAAGATGGGACAATCGGGTTCCCACCTCCAAAAGCCCTTCAAGATACGGAGATCGAAATGCCGCATGTTATCGTGGCGGATGATGCGTTTCCCTTGCGTCCGTACCTGCTGAAACCCTACTCACGACGAGATCTCAGTGAAGAGGATCGCATCTTCAACTACCGCCTAAGTCGTGCGCGAAGAACGGTTGAGAACGCCTTTGGCATAATGTCAAATCGATTCAGGATCTTCTTAACCAAGATAGGCGTGGGTCCTGACACAACCACCACGATATGTCAGGCTTGTGTTTGCCTCCATAACATGCTGCGGCGTCGCTGTGGACGCAACTACATCCCAGCATCATCCCTTGATCGTGAGACGTCAAACTACGACATTGTTCCTGGTGACTGGCGTGCGGGAGGGGAAATGGACAAACTGCGTCGTGACCCAACCAAGAATGCAAACATTCAAGCAAAGCTTAATCACACAGTTCTCCGTGAGTACTTCCAAACGGAGGCCGGATCGGTACCTTGGCAGTGGGATGCAATTCGTTACTAGAATGATATTGGACATAATCTGGAGATTAAGTTCTAACGCACGATATGTGCTGAGTTGTTTAAGTCGTATCGTAGACTAAGACATTTCTTGTTACAATTTCCTCAAAATACCGATACGGTTAATGTTCATCAACTGATCGGATTCTTCTTGTAGTATTTGAAGATATCATATGTTCAACGTGTACGTTGAAGACATAGATACGTAGTGTGAGATATTTGAATATATCTCTGAGGTAGTTAAGTTGTCCTTTGTTTGTTTTGTGTCATACATACATAAATAATTATTTGCGAGTCGAATAAAATTAACCATCGTGTGTAAATAACATCTTAATATCACTTTATTGTCGTGACTACAACGAAACACTTCTCTCTTCTGGATTATATATTTTTCTTACAGCCAAGGTCCGTTCTGGTTGGGAGAGAGGCATATCGTGCGACATAGTAGAAGAAAGCCTTCATAGTAATAAAATTCTGAGAAATACAGTAGAATCCGACGAAACAAACCTAACATCGTTAAACCAGTAATAAGTCTTTCTTTCTAGAACCGCAAAATATCTATATTTGTCACCGATATCTTTTTGCACGATATCCTCATATCTACCTACAGCTGTGCGTCTGGGGTTCAGTTAAACAATGTTAAATGATAAAACAGTTTGATGCACGTCAGTTTAGCTTCTCCTAGCAAGGGTGAAATGTGCAAAATTACGTTTACTTGGCAAAAACGCAAAAGTTTTCAACAATTCTAAAAAGATTTCCTGGCCATAGAGTATTGACCCAAAACTAAAACGATCAAATTCACTTCAAGTTCAAGTAACGTCAGCATGTTATCTTGCTAAACTTAGCAAACAATTAAAACGATCGCTCGAAAGTCCATAAAATTAATGTCGTGTCCCAAGCGGAGGTACGACATCAACTTTATTTATTTACTTCTGACCCATCTGTCCCTGCATGTCGTGGCCTGGGACGTTTGTTGAATATCCCCCATAATAATTATTGCAATACACTTGAGGTATCGAGGGTGATCCTGGTGGCCACATCCCTTGACCGTAACCCTGGATTGGTAGGGCTTGCTGCATACTGGGATGTAGGTTAGATGCTTGTACATTTTGCATTACAGCATACTGATTGTCTACCGCTCGAGGTGGTGTGCTAAGCATCGCAGTGAAAGATTGTGGTCCGCGCTGACTGGTTGATGTCGCAGTCGCAGAGGCAGAGGAGGAGGAGGCTGCAGCATTACCGCGATGAGATGACGAGGCGGTTGGGATGCACTTGCTGGCACCGTTTTGTGCGACTTGACTTATCGCAGTCAACGACTGAGATGAAGATCCTTGAGCTGCTGCAATATTAGTTGTCGTAGTGGCATTCATCTCAACAGAAACATCCTTCTTTCTGTTGTTGCGGATTGCGTCATTTACCAATTGTTCACACTGCAGCATTACATCGTCTCTGACCTCCCTATCCCTAACTCGTCTTAACTTGGTTACCATCAAACCACTCCAAAAGTTCTCCTCATCGGTGAAATCATTCTGAGCTTTCATAGGCAGGATGACAGGTTGTTGTGCTTTCCCATCGGATCCACCTCCTTGCGACATTCTCTTCCCGAATTCATCCCAAGACTCTACGACTTTCTCTACGATATTTAACCGTCTGTCCGATATATCTTCAAGGCTATCTAGCCTAGCTTCATTTTTGTCTTTGTCCTTGTCTTTGTTTTTCTTGTTAACCTCAGCCAAATCTTTCTTAACGGTCATCGTTAGGCGTTGTGGTGCCTCTCCCTTTTTCTGCACGATGGCTTTTGCTGGATCCTTGTTCTTCCCACCTTTCTTATCTTTTTTTGCACCACTAGTGTCCTCAAGTACTTTCTTTGGGGGTTTTGGGTTAACAATCTTAATCTGCGGGTCATCTTCGTTGTCGTCGTCATCTGCGACAAGGGCCTTAAAATCTTGCAAAGTCTTCAACGCTTTTTTGGTTTTCGCAGGTGTTGGTTTGTGAACTTTATCCTTTGTCTTGGGCTCTCCGCCGCTGTCATCGTGCGACTTCTTTTTTTTTACGACAGGGACTTTCTTTTCATCTTCTTTCGGAGGAGGCGTTGGAGGTCGTGCTCGCAGTTGTTCATCGGTCAATTCTTCCTTAGAATTTCCCGCTTTCACATCGGCCTTTGTAGATGTCGCAGCTGTTTTCTTTAACTTTTTAACGCTAGTGTTCGTCTTCTCCTCTTTTATCACTTTTATTTTCTTTGGAGGAGGCAGCAAGTCCTCTTCCCATACCTCAAGCTGACGTTTCTGACCACTATCTGATTCCTTGACGTTGTCTTTGGCAGTCTCTACGATAACTTCTTCTTCAAGTGTCCCATCCTCTTTGTAAGGTAGATTCTTCTGGATGTCGCTGTCATCATCCTCAGAGTCGTGCGATCCTGCTGGATTTGGAACGCTATCACCGTCTTTTTTAACGGGGTCAATCGTAGGAAGTTCGTCATTATCTTGCACGTCCTGCGACTCTGGGTCACTCTGGCTGGGTTGAGCACTGCCAGGCACGTCTTGTCCCTCGATTTTTTTATCTGCCTGATCAGGAGTATGGAGCAAATCTATTATTTTCTGTTTGCTGTCCTCTCCTTCAACTTGAGATGTCGCTTCAGCATCTTCTCCTTCCTCTTCCTCCTCCTCCTCCTCCTCCTCGTCGTCGGCATTGTCGCAGTCCTGATTTGGAACCTCCTCCTCCTCCTCCTCCTCGTCAGCAGCCACGACAGAGTTTTCTTCACCCTCCTCCTCCTCCTCCTCCCCATCTTCATCAGTCTGGGGAGTCGCTTCTGTTACCTCTTGGTCGTCGTTCATCCCAGAAGTGCCAGGCGTTGCGACATCTTCCTACACAAAGTAAGAAAACCAGTATTTTGAAAGATATTCGGTATTAGTTTCCAATACATTCTTGGACTCTGTCGGCTACATAAGGTATCATACAGGAATGTCGTAGACTTAGACACACATCTTGTCATCGCAACTGTATATTTATATCATGGTTTACTCAGATTCTAAGTTAACTACGACAGGTGATGGCATGCATCTATACAGGCTCCTGTAAGTTAATCAATTTCTTAAATATATAACGTTTGTCTCGGGGTTAAGCAATGAAGATGTTCCTGTTTAATGATATTTTTATTATCGTACGACATAAATACAAGCATTGTTTTACCTCTTCCTCTTCTTCGTTTTGGACATAGTCCAAGCTCGATTTCGTAGTTCTGGTCTTGATGTGCTTGTTGAGGAATGACAATCGTTTGACCAACCACTTCTTACGGGTCGACATTGTTTTTGCTCCACTACCACTTTTGCCTTCTTTCAGCTCTTTCACCAGCCGACCATGGTTTGATCGGAAGCTTCGCCACCTCTTTTCGACTTGCGACGCTGGAAAATAATACAGTTTGTGTTAAATCTGCATTACAGAGTCGCACGATGCTTTTTATTCGGAGGACACGGTTAAGCACGATATCGTAAACATCAAATCAACTTTGGTTATCGTTTACCTCTTCGGTCACTGCCGACCTTTAGGCTTAGCGACTCGCCTACGATAGGCTTTGTATTGACATTACATAAGTCGGCCTAAGATTTTACAGTTAATTAGTACGACATATCATTGTTTGGACATTAATACTAGGTTGGTTTCAAATGCTTAGACTGTCGGGATGAGATGCCTTTTCGGTAAAGTTATTACCGATCGAACTGTCACTATTGAGCGATAATGGGGGACTTACCGGGTACACCCAGTTCTTTCGCCACATCTTTGAGAAATTCTGTCTTTTTGTCGTTGTCGTGGTAATCACTTTCACCCATATCAAACATAAATGGATGATCCTCAAATCGTTGGATGAGAATATCCTCTTTATCGATTGGCCACTTGTACTTCTTCCCCGGCATCTTGGTTTTGGAAAGACCGCCAACCGGACGTAAACATCCGCCGAAGAAGATGAGCTCGATGTCGCAGCGGGGGGTCACGTGATCAAATGCGTCGCTCTGATTGGTCAGCGTTAAAATGTCGTACGATGTCCATGTCGTAAGCACAAGGACCCCTATTACACGAGTGCGACTTTCACATCGTACGACATTGCATGTATCGTAGGCTGCGACATGACACACATTTCACCCAAAGTCGCACGACATTATTAAACATGCCAAATATTTATCGCAGCCCAAGTCCGAGGCTACGACATTTTTCCCCACGACATTGCTACGACATGCCGATGTCGTACGACTTTGATGTCGCAAGTGCCTACGACTTACCCTATTACACTACACGACTTGGTCTACGATACGCTTGACGTACGACATGGCCACGATACGGTCATATCGCAGCCGTATCGCGGCCACATCGCAGGAAATGTCGCATAGTGGAATACCCCCTTTACTGTTGTAACATGTTTGTAAAGGAGGGTAACACCTGGTTGTTCGAATCCTCGAGAGTCTTAGATGCATAACAAACGATGCAATGAAATGTATTCAAAAACAAGAAGACCCAACGTTATACTAAGATGTCTTGCACAGAGATCTCGAGCTTATGATAAAGAAAAAAACGAAAAATTATGTGTTTTAATTTTCCTATCCAACCCAATACCAAGGACCATTCCCAATTGAAATGCAATTGAAATGCACGAAAGAGAATATACCAACATCGTATTTCACCAAAGAACCTATCAGAAATGAGGATATGTGAGTGCCATTTCACATAGATCAAGTTTTTAAGGGGCAATACCGAGAATTCTTTATCATTTCTATTGCCCACCTGACCAGATACTCAACAATCACTGACAAATGCCAACGCTATGCATATCGATCCGGTAGGCTAATTTTGAAACTATTATTAATTCAGTGATGAAAACCAAATAACTTAAGTCACAATGTAATCCGTCCCTATAGATACCATAGGGTCTCTATAAGCGCAGATCACACCGGTGGTTCATGTTTATCTTAGAGTGTGAAAGCAGAAAAGGCTCTATTGAGTTAAGGGGGTATTCCACTACACGACTTGGGCTGCGATATGATGATGTCGCAAGGAAATTACACATATTACAGATAATATTCTATGTTAAACATGTGTGACAAACTCCAAATTGCTAGTTTTTCATCATTTTACTACTCATGTATGCGAATTTGTCTGTAATATCGTCACATTGCGCTGATATCGCATCCCATGTCGTGTAGTGAAATACCCCCTTGAAGGGGGTATTCCACTACACGATAGGAGCTGCCTACGACATGAGGACCATATCGTACGATATCACTACT
The DNA here is from genome assembly GCA_936440205.1 of Lepidonotus clava. NCBI lineage: Eukaryota > Metazoa > Annelida > Polychaeta > Phyllodocida > Polynoidae > Lepidonotus > Lepidonotus clava. Next base: position 19,091,182 of record OW387138.1, read on the forward strand.
TGGTATCGCAGGAGGAGGCGCCAGCCTGTCTAACCCTGTGTGTGTATATCGCAGCAATGTCGTAGCTAAGTAGTAGCTTAGACCTTCATCATGGGTATTACACTACTGCGATATTTTCAGGCTAGCTTTGCCAATATAAAATACTATTCAGTACGACATGACCTACGACTTGGCCTACGACATGACCTACGACTTGGCCTACGACATGACCTGCAATTCAAGGCATTTTAACCTTTCCTTCACGACATTATTAAACATGTCAAATAAATATCGTAGCTTGGGTTAAAGCCTACGACATTTCCCCTACGACTTTACTGCGATAAAAAAACCGTATCGTACGACTTTATTATCGTAGCAGAGTATCAAGGGGGTATTCCACTACACGACTTGGCCTACGATACACCTGGTGTCGTAGGACCTACGACATGGCCACGATACGGTCCGTATCGCAGCCACATCGCAGCAAATGTCGCATAGTGGAATACCCCCTTCAGGCGTGTGCTGAAGGGGCGGGGGTAGGTTGGTCCAGGGGGTAGGGGGGGATAAGAGGTAGGAGGTAGGGGTGGGGGGTTATGATCCAAGGCACGGTCCGTAAAGCAGTCCGGGCGCACCAGAGCGTGGAGAGGTTCGTGTGTCCACCTTAAAGGGCTTAAGTTTACACAAGGTTTAAACCAAAATCACCTAACCATGTAATCACAGGGACGGATTTAGATGGGGGCACCCGAGGCGCGAGCCTCCCCTAATTTTGGCCAAATTTAGATTTTTGAAGTAATATTCCAGTTCCCAGTAATTTTTACACAAGGGCGCCCCCCATCCCCCTTTTTCAAATCACTGGATCCGTCCCTGTTAATCTTTGAGGCTGATTGTGTGTGGCTTACATCAAAGATTGTTTCAATTGACATAATCACATGATGTCTTACGAACTTGTGACAAAAGAAAACCCCCCCACTAAAACAGAATAACACAATTTCATTTTCATAACCACTCTCAAGTGGACAGGGATGATGTCAACGTAAGTGTGGAATGTGTTGGTATATTGGTATTGGAAACGTATTACTTAAACCGTTGTTTCATTCTCCACCGTGGGAAAGCATGGAAGTGTTGAGAAGTTTGAAAGCAGTCATTGTGGCACTTCTCAATGTCATTTGACAACAATTATCACAAAAGAAAGCTTACGGATAGTCAGTGGGAGGGAAATAAATAATAAGGGAATAGTACTTTTCTCGGTGAAACGCAAAAATGGGATAGAACAGTTGGAAAGGGTGGGGTGCGAAATAAAGATCTAAGTAATAGAAGTTATCGAATATTGAACTACTAAAGTAAATACGAATATAATTGAAGGAAATATTATTTTCTCTCTTTCTAGAACGGCATTTTGTTACGGAGAAAAGTGGACAATTTACGTAAGCCCAATGACGCATCTTCTGATTGGAGGTTGTCCTTGTTCCATTGTGTCAGACCAGGGGAAGGTATTTACTCTAGGTTTCCAACTGTGTGTGGATGCAGCCCATTGTGTGATTGTGCAGCAACCTACCCAAACCACATTTTTTATGTTACTTTTGCCTGGGATCATTTCCATTGCAAAAGAATCTCCTAAGTGACATTGGATGTTTACCTTGAAAAATCAAGTTCCAATACACTGTTTGCAGGGGAAAAATGATCCATGCTGCGAAAATATATTCAACAAAGAATTTAATTTCCCCTGCAGACGTTTTTGTCATCTGATATTTCACCTGAAACATCAGTCCTTTGACGATGCTCCTTACCTATAATGAATTTATACTAGCAGATGGTGTTAGATGAGTGCCCCTCTTCCACTATACAGTTTCATGGGTAATAGACTTTTTTTAGAGAGAGAATACAAAAGGTTCAGGCAGTCTGTAAATCTAGGGCAACAATGCTATATTTGCACTCAACATGGAGGATAGACATTTTAAAGGAGAACGTAAACTTTGTGATAAATAAAAAAAGCCTCAACTTTCTTGTGATTGTTTCCAAGTACGTGAGTCCCCCTATAGCCTCTTTGTAGGTATACATGAACCACCAAAGCTGCATTGATATATAATAGTTCATATTTAGCATGCAAAAATTGCCGCAATGTATATTCCTGTCGATACGATTTCTAATTACAATAATGGACTGTTCTTCAGGGTAATATGGGTATAGCAAAAATACAGCACATAAACCCTTAGTGTTAAATTGAAGAAACAGAAATATGTTATGGTAATCATTTCAATGCACAACACTATGAGCCTTTAACCCTTGACAGTAAGAATAGTTATGTTTGAATATGAAGTGCTTCATTTTCCGAGAATGTCCAAAAAGTATGTAAGTAAGGTCAAGTTGAAGGCATTAAGGACTGGTTACCTGAAACTCAAAATCCATTATAGACCTCTGAAATAGGTTTTGATCATTAGCCTGGGACCATATGATCATAATTAAACAAAAAAGTATAGGTCACCATGCTCATTTTTAAAGTATGTGATGAGGAAGAGAAAAGCCTTAACTATAGGAGGCTATGGGAACATCAAATTGTTTTAGAGCACTGAAAATCCCTTACAGCCTCACATAATCTCATGATAATTTTCCTTAGACTTAAGCTTTTAAAAGCCAAAAAAATGTGAGGGTTACCAATGAAATAGAATTGCTGGATCAATGTGTAATCTTCCTCCGGGATCCGCCACTGTGCGGGTTGTTTATTTTAACGTCCTTTCCAAAGAAATGTGCCATCCATGCAAGAGGCCTATTCTTTGGAAGCCTCCATCTAGTCTGTCAACTACAATCTTCCCTGTTTTTTTCTAGTTTGTTTGAAACCACAACCCGGTAAATAATGAAAGACCAGAAATGGCCTGGTTTACAGGTTTTACAATAGGACCTGTCGCCTAGGGGACCGTCACAGGGAAAAAGGTGTTACTTGCATACAATGTCATGATCTAAGATTACAGGTGGAAGACTATACTGTATATATAATATCTATCTGACATTGAGGGAAAATAGAAAGCGACAGCTCGTAAATTGGCTAATCTATGTTTTTTTAACACGTTGAAGGCATATTTGATTCAACTCTTATGTACTTAACTCCTAATATAATTATACCATAATATCATATTCATGGGAAGAAATGGACTTTTTTGAATAATTATGATTGACAACGTTTAAAATTAACTGCACAGGGGCGGATCCAGAGCCCCGGAAAACCCCGGATTTACACAGATCTTTCGATTTAGAGATGTTAAATTATTTTCCTCAGGGTCGGGGGGGTGCAATTATACCCTTTTGCCCCCCCCCCCTTCCTGGATCCGCCACTGCTGCATCAAGGTGGGATTTTACATTTGCAATCGTACTGCATTTCATTGCATGACTGGTAGAGGAAACACACTCCACACGAGTTTTGGGTGATTTAGTCCTGTGTTTTCCCACTGGGCATTGAACACCGACATGCTAACCAATCAGGGCCCATTTCTGATACATTGCGTTACACCTCCACATGAATGGTCAATAATAGGGCAGGTTCACGCAATTCCCCAATCATCACCCATGCACCGAGCTGTTAAAATGTTCAAGCATTGCGTAAACGTCATTCATTCTCATGAATAATCATACGCACTGCTAAGGACGACATCCTATACATTATTACCTAACATTGGCCCATATTTTCATAACAGATTAGTTTATTATCACTCACTAACCAGTGTTTTATCATTAGTGGATTCACTGATAAATAAACCTAATGTCAGATTATTAGGTGTAAATATTGTGAATGATATTTATGATTGATGCACTTGCTTATCATGGAAACAATATCATACAGATTTGTGACAACTAGTTTCATCTGAGTTACATAAAATGTAATATGAGCCCTGGGATTAAAGGGATTTTGAATATTTGAGCGAGTAACTATATTGAATTAATTTTCCAAAAATAAGCGCACAAACCTTTGCAGTTAAACTTTGTTTTTCGGTCTCTTTGTAAATGATGTAGAAGTCCCCGGTCACTTTCTTCATTGGATTTAGACCTAAGATGATAATGATAACCCCCAAAACCTTAGATAAGCTACAGTCCTTATTACCCCCTTGGATGTAAACATAAAGTTATTTGGCCTGTTGACTAACCTAAATCTAGGCCTATACCCTAAGCCTAAATTTAGACCAAACTGTTACTTTAACCCAAATCCTGACAAAAGTCTCAAGAGCCAGAATGCAGGATCCCATGAGGCAAATAAACCCCAGCAGTAAGTGCATTCCGTTGGCTGATAAGTGTTAACCCTTTCCTCATACAATACATATGACTTTTATAAAGTCTGCTGGAAGCTAACTCCAATAAACGTGTTTGGAATTCCGAAAGGGTTAACCCTGGTTGGATACAAGATACACTATATTCATCCAGCTTTATTTGCCTCGTGGCAACCTGCCTTGACTGAAGCCCAATGTCTTTCCCAATTCCTTACATTCGGGGTATATCAGAACTTTCAATTCATGGATTGAATTATCTATTGGTAAGAAATAAGTGACCAGGGACTTTTTCCGGAAGGATCTCATGGACATATACAAAAGCTCTAGCTATTTGTAATGAAAACACTTACCTATCTGAGCAGCTACTATGCATCGTTTAGAGACCATATGGCACCTCGCACCAGTATGACCACATTAGCAAAACTGGGGGAACCATTTTAATTCCTCGCCTGCTTAGTCTTATCTGGATGTGGACTATGACTATTATTACCTTTTAGTGCCTCTTCCCCAACTCATGCCCACTTCAATTTCACCACACTCTCGTTTTTGATTGACCCCTATGCACAAGTTATCCAAATTAACATAATAATTATATTTGGGTGCTATAGCCATGATAAGTCCTCTCTATAAAATTAATACATAACTAAACTTAATGTTGCCGTTCTTCGTTCGATGAAGATTAATAGCCTAGACAAATTATAGCATAGGCCTATAAATTATATCTATAAAAGTAAGAGTATGACTTTGAAGTTGTTTTTTCTTATGTATGAGAATGATACTTAGAAGAAATGACGAAAAAACTAAATTAATCATTACCTTTTATCACTGGCCACAAAAAGCTCCATGTATATGACCTTTGCAGAGTGACTCAATCATTTACCACTAGGGGGCTAATGGTGTCACGGACTGCGCATGCTCAGCGGGAAGTAAACCCCAATGGCTGTTTCCATTGTCACCCACTAGGTGGTGGGGCGGAAAGTAGGGGTGGACACGCGATCAACCACTGTAACTAGACATGAAAGTGCTTAAATTCTGACCTATAGTGGTTTTTTCAGTTCATCAAAACATGGCCTGGATCTCAAACTAGTCAGACCATTTGCTTATGTGCGAATTTCCCCCAGTGATGTACTTAAAAAAAGGCTTATAGAACAAAGTTTAAAAATCATCACAACATGAATAAATCAGACAGATAGTCATGTTCAAAAAGAATGTTGTTAAATAATACAAAATTTCCCCTTTCCCATTGCTAAATTATACAAACATATGGCAATAACCATTCAGTAACAGATTCAACAAATCCATTATTTAGTAAAACAAAGTACACCTTGCATTAATAATAATTCAATCCTAAAATCTGAGGGGACTACAAGTAAATCTGAGGATTTCTATGAAAAACTGAGGGGGTTCAGACTAGTTAATTTGATAGAATTCCTTGCAATTTCATTATGAATCTGAGGGGGTTCCAGAGTCCCATTCGGCTCGCCACTGACCTTTATATTGGTATTTTGCCAACCATTACTTAAATATTTCATGCATTTCTAACTTGAGATATTCCAATTGTAAATGTCCGTTTTAAATAAGGTCTACTTCATCGTCTTATTTAGGCATATATATTATATTTTATCAGTGTAAACACTTCATGCCCTAAATGAAAACACTACTCCCGTTTATAGAAAAATACATTTTATTTCATATTTGATAATCAAGGCTGGCGGTGTCGATGCTTGATAGAGGTGCCAAGGTATCTGCAACAAAAACAGATCAATGTTAAGAAATGCGAGCAGATGATAATATTCCATTACTATCAAAATGTTATAAATGTGTTAAGAAATCTAAGGAAAGGGAAATATTATTTGACATCATTCCACAATGTGATTTTAAATGCAAACCTCTATGAGTTTAAACTCAGCTGTTTTAATGTAACCTCACCTTCATCTATGATTTAATAGTGGGCAGCCTTGCCATATCCATAGGCATTGCCATAGCCATAAGCAGCCTTGCCATATCCATATCCAGCTCCATAGCCAGCTCCATAGCCAGCTCCATAGCCATATCCAGCTCCATACCCATAGTCGTGCTTTGCATCTACCTTGCCATCACGGTTGCTGTCAAGCTTGTCAGCTACACCATCGTTGTTCTGGTCCTTGCCCATGGTGGGCACAGTGTTGCCAGTGCTGTCTCTGAAGTAACGAACTGGGCCTCCACGGTTGTATCCATGTCCAGCATAGCCATATGCACCATAGCCTTGTCCAGCATAGCCATGTCCAGCATAGGCATTAGGGGCATAAGAGGCAGCAGCCATGGCTACTCCTGCAACTAAGAAGACGAGGATTGAGGTGTTCATGTTGTAGCTGTGTGATGCTCAGACAGAAACTGATGCTTAGGACCAGCAATGGCAGCCTATTTATATCCCGTCAGTCTCTAATAACACAATACTCAATGGCGGGACATTTGGTGGGCTAATGATATTCTGCCTTCAGGTGGTATGTCTGGTTCAGTGTCCTTACAATAATACATATCACTTAGGTATGCCCAATATTTGCCTAATTTCCACTCAAACAGTTCAGCAATGCCACACCATGGATGATTTCAGTGTCACAAAAAGGAAACCTTATTTTTTGTGAATGTTTAGCTTTACATTCGCAATTTCAAGATTAATCCTATAAATGCCTCAAGGGATTTGGTGTACATAATTACGCTCATGATGTCTCGAGGCATCAAGTGTATTTATATACTGGTGATGCTTGAAAGCATTATGGTTAACTAAAGGGTTAGTAGCAACATAAAAAAAAACTTAATTTGCTATGTAAAAGATACAATAGGATACATGTACCTTTCTTTCTTTTTACTTCTACTTTCACAGATACAGCCATATTGGGGCAAGTACCAATGGGCAGATACAATTGAATCATGAGTTTAAATGGTTAACTAGGCTTATAAGATTGTGAAATACCACAAATATAAGGGTTGGAACATGCACCCCAAATGAACAGAGTAATAAGAAATGTATAGAGAATATATAGGCCTTCACAATATTTTCTCTCCATCACAATACCTTACTGAAATTAGCCTTAACTGTTATCTACATATACAGCAAACTAATGTGACCAATCATGTGACCAAATTCAGAATACTTATCAGCGAACAATTAAAATGATGTTTTATATGACCTATTATTTGGTGTTTCAATGTAGGCTTTGCAGTAGCATTTAATAGTTTAAGAGAAAAGAAAATAATGTCAGTCTACAACATTTTGACAGTCCATAATTATATTACAAGTATTAATTACTTTAAAGGTTACATTTCACTGTGGGTTGGGTGACACTTGTGTTTGCTCTAATTAAAAAACACAAGCAGCTTGCGTTTCAGATACCAACATGTTAGTATATCTGTATGCACATACTGGATAGAAAATGACTCATAAATTTGCTTGCGTTCCTACTTGGATTTACAAAACACAAGTTTAGACACAAGCAAATCACATATTTCACTATATGTTCTTGGAATTTGCTTGTGTTTGCTTTCGTTCACCCGAATTCCTGTCAAAAGCTGGTCAATAAACACAAGTGAAATGTCCTAGGCAAGTGAAATGACGCATTGTGGAATATGGACTTAAGAGTGCATTATGATAAGTAATTGAGTGTTTTCCAGATTACGTTTGTGTATGCTGTGGTATCTGGTTCTTTATTCACTACACATCTTTTTCATGAAATGTTAGAATAGATTTTTTCATTAATTCAAATGGGAAAATTAAGTTAGTTGACAATATTTTAGCGAAAACAAATCGTCATAAGACTTGCACGCAAAGTAATTGAAAATAAACTCCATAACAAAAGAAGGTGCCAATGTGATTATGATTTCTTTTAAAATCATTTCAGTCAATCTAGATACACATCTGGTTTTTATTCTCAATGAAATAATAGGATGAGATAGGAGAAAGCAAGTAGCTGAATACAAATGAAAAAGAATTAGATTGGAATCAAGTTAACTTGGTAATGGGATGTCAGTACGGATTTAGTCAGGTTGAAATTGCTTGTAACTACTCAAAATTTTAATCACATTTTCTATTGGCATTTTTAAGAAAAGTTTTGTTTCCTTATTTAAGTTAAACCAAACTGCTGGCTAGGTGTTTGCAATATACAGCAGATGCGCTATTGCGCTATGACACAGATAACTATTTCTTCATTATTGAGAGTCTCAACTGACCCCTCTAGAAGGGTTTAAAAATGACCAGAACATGTCAGAAACCACGTCTGTGTTCCCATTAAGCGATTCAATAAAATATAAATCACAAAAAAGTCAGTTGCTTGGACATCTTTTATCGGAATTCCAGTTGCATTGCTCAATGAGTACTTTCCTTTAGAAGACTGTGACTATTTCGTACACAAGACTTTGTTCTGGAGGCTGAGTGGTCATGAAAAGCACATAGTGATCACCAAAAAGTGATCAAATTCAACGGATGACATCTGCACAAGGTTTATACGTTAGGGATCTATGAACCTATATTTTCGGAAAGAACTGAAGGATGTCACTTGGAATTAGTTAAATGAATTCAACATTGTGACAAAATTCAAAAGTTCAAAATAAACTTCGTACCCTACTCTTATGCAAACCTCTACAGAAAAACAATTGTATATATTCTTCTGCCCAAAGGATTCTTCTAGGGCACCAACAGAGTTTTGGATATGAATTTTCATGTCATAAAGAGTGGGATCCTTTGAAAAAAGTTTGATTTGAACTTTGTGACCTTTTGCGTCATTTTGATGTCAATCAAAATGACCTTGAACTTGGCCAAGGTCAAATTTGTAGTTTTTTTGGGTCATTTGTAGTGTAATCCTGAAAGAATGAAATTTCAGGAGGTCAGTAAACAGAAAACACTTGGGTGATGGTGATGCACACATCTACAGAGAGGCAACTGGCATGTCCTTCTTACAAAAGGACTCCTCTAGGGCACAAAAAGAATTTTGGGTATACACTTTCATAGTCGCACCCCTACAGAGTGGATGATTTGAAAAAATTGTAATCTAACCTTTTCGATCATTTACGTCACATCAATTTAGATGACCTTGAACTTGGCCAAGGTCAGTGCTATCTTTTTCACAGATGCACCTCATACTATGTTCCTTGAATAACAGTTATGGAGTGCTAGTGAACTTAGATATTGAATGAGATCTTTCATGAAGAGTACATTTCTGAAGGGGTTAAAATTCAATGAGGTTTGGCATACGAAATGGCTGTTGTCATGGCTATGCACACCTCTAGAACCCCAAAATTATTTGAGTTTTAAACTTTTCATGGCATTTGGTATCCTCAAATAAGCTGTTTTGAGTCTGGACCATATACTTTAACCCAGCAAACACAAAACGTAAATACAACATTGTGCAATGTTGTGCTTTTGCAACGTTGTGAAAAGACATGCCTGCAACGTTGCTACAACGTTGTGATGTGAACAGGCATACAACGTTGCAAAATTACATTGTATTTACGTAGTTTGTGCAACGTAATTTTTCACAACGTTGCTACGTAGGTGGAACACACATGATAACAACATCCAGGTGGCACTAGTGTTTCCAAAGTAACAATTTCCTAAAACGTTTTTCAATCTTAGGCTTTCTGGAACACTGTTTTACAACTTTAGTTAATCAATGTACATCAATATGATGTGATGAGCAACAGATTGCGGTTGACATATATCATGATGAATTAATCTGATGAATTGCAGATATTAGGAGTGAATTAAGATAATCTTAAATGCTAAACACCTTTTTAATATGTTATCAATATCATAGAGGCTCCAGGCCTTGAGACATGATTTGTAAATGCAGGCCATGAACCTGATATGATTCAGCTTTAAGCTTTAAGGCTTTGGGATGGACTTAAAGATTATTTTGTCCACCAATGAATCTTGGAAGCTGGATTTGGCCTATGCCAGCCTTAAAAAAATCGATGTATAATAAGAAAAAAGTTAATTAAAAAATTGCACTCAAAATTATACTGGGGGTCATCCAAAATAAGGAATAACTAAAATGAATAACAATATTATCATTATTGATACTTTTGTCTTTCCTAAACCATAGAATTGTACGTAGCGTACAGTTCTATGCCTAAACCAAGGTCTACTACTATAATGTATTTTGGCTGTGAATTGGTTGTGAGCTGGTTGTGAGCAATGTTGTGAACAATGTTGCTGCAACGTTTCTGGGAGTCTACAAATTTCCGTTGTCACAACGTAAATTTACAACGTTGCCACAACCGAAAAGTTACGTTGTAGCAACGTTGTCACAACGTGAAATTGTTAGCTGGGAACCGACATTGAGCAAAGATCGTAGTTTTGAATTGTACCTTTTACTTTGTAACTAATTACTTAAAGCAACCCACAACCAATCCAACTACATAAATTGTCACAAAGTCATGAAAATGTATAAACATTTCTAAGACAATCCTTGGTGATTCTAAAATGCCCTCCATATTCATTTATGTGCCATTAGACTCATTGTGATGGAGAAAAATGCTTTCAAAGTTTTGGGTTTGTTTAGGTTTGCCCAATGACTAAAACACTTCTGGGAAATACCTCATGTGACACCCAAGAAATGATGATGTCATTGACAAAGTACTTGCAGAAGATACTCATTTTAAGAGAAGGGGGTAGTGGGTTGAATTTTGTAAATATGTTTTACATAACTTCTATAGTTTGGAAGACCTTCTTCACCCCACAAATATAGCATACTCCAGAAATAATCTATTAAAGTGAATCAAGCATATTAATGAAACATTACTAAAGAAAGAGGGCAACTCAAATGCATTGATTCAGGAGTACTCCCCTGCCATCAATGGGCTGGTCTTGAGTTAATTGCAATGTGCACTGAACCGGAACTGGGTCAAGTGAAATGTACATGGTTGACCACAGTGTCATGTACATTTCACTGGTGGAGCCTGAACTATGGCTACACTCACACTAGATGAACTGCTGGCATATTAAAGATGCATCTCATTTTAATACCATACCTTATTAGAGAAATTTCTTCCACAACCTTATTGGTAATGTAAACAAATTAATTTGTAATCCTATGGTATCAACCTACTAGAAACCTTGGAGAGAACCCTGTTTAAAATAAATACAAAGTGTACATAGTGTGAACTGTATTAAAGTGGTTGGTGGGGGGAATCCTATCCTAGTGATGTCATCACTTTTTGTCGTAAACAACTGAGAAGTTGTGTGGACCCACAATAATAAAAGGAAGACAATAACATTAGCTGTTTTAATGAAGTTTGAGCTAGATTTCACACTTTATACTTTTCCAAAGGCTTCAACTATATCTCTACAATGGATTTCAACAGTTAATGGAACTTGCAATATTTTTTCACACTAAGTGGAAACATTGGTTGTGGGTTGCTTTAAGAATTAAGATACTAAGTTCTTAATGATTAAAAGAGATTCATAAATATAATGACTACTGATTTATCAGCCTGTTACTCTATCATATAGTTACTAAGGAAAAATAGGGGTTCCCTGAAATTGACATCATTGACATCCTCATGTTTTCCTGTATAGTTTGATATAGCAAATCTTGAAAAAAAAAAGATCTCAAACAATGCAACACCTGAAGGTTAAGCCGGGTTTCCACCCAACAACTTTCGTGGTGAGTTTCTAACGACCATGAACGAGATGAAAAAAGAAAACATCTGCCCCTTTTGATTTCTTGTTTCCACTGAACGACCAAAATACTATATCTGAACGATTCTTGGACAATCTGGACGATGTTTTCAAACAACAGAGATCAGAAAAGTCAGGGAACAATAAATTTAATAGCTTTTAATTGCCCCTGCAAGAAATATTTCACTTTAGTCTTGAGCAAATGTCGTTTGGAGTCTTTAACAAAAGTCTTTACCAACGACTTTGTGTTTCCACTGAACTATTTTCAGAACGACCATCAGCGATTTTAAAATCTTTTGAAGTCTTAGGCTGTCTTGAGGAGAATGTCGTTCGGTGGAAACAGGCCTTAATTGAGTAATCTTTTGTTGCCTCTTTGGTACAAAAATATCCTAATATCTAGGTAGGTCCCGATGAAAATATTTAACAAGGGCCCCAAGCTAAGCTACTGTAATAATTGTGTAATTAATAAAGTATAATTGTGTAAATAATATATTCTTGAGGTACTAGAATTATGTAACTACTCTAAAAGTAATTTGAAAGGTTAAATATCACGGAATGCCTGAAAATTTCTGGGATGACACCAAACTTGGGGTTTATGGGGTAAACATAAGATTTAAGGGGAGATGTCATGTGATATGTTTTAACCAATCAGCTTTCACCTATAACCCTTGAGGTGCTCAACTGTGAACATCTGATTCATTTTTGTCATATGCTTTAGAAACAGACTAATATGGCTATCACAAATACTTGGACACAAGGATCTCAGACTATAGTCAATGCATTTTGCTTGTGCTAGAATTTCTCCCAATGATACATATATTTATTTCAAGAATGGTGTACTTGTATGGACACTTAATAGGCCTACGGTAAGAAGTTTCAGTTGAAATTAGTTTCAGTTCGAAGTAAGGTAAAGAAAATCAGTCATATGTCTCCTGTAATCATGTAATATCTATAAGATTAGATTTATCTTTGGTTATCCTATTATGGTATTAAAACAACAACATATATGATCATGTTGAGGGACGTACGCAGCCATTAAACTGAGGGGGTTCCAGGTAAATCTGAGGGGTTCCATGGAAAAAATGAAGGCGATTAGACTAGTTAATTTGATGAAGTTCCCTGCAGTTTCATTGTGAACTGACTTTTATCTTGGCATTTTTCAACCAATTTCTAACTTAAGTTATTCCAATCATTAATGCCCCTTTCAAATTGGGTCTATTTTATTTCTTCCTTAGGCCTATATATCACTTCATGCCTTAAATGAAAACGATAATACCATTTATAGAAAAATATATTTTATTTCACATTTGATAATCAAGGCTGGCAGTGTTGATGCTTGATAGAGGTGCCAAGGTATCTGCAATAAATAAGTAATCTAAGTATAAGAAGAAACAGGAAAGCAAAATATCAGTTGACATCATTCCACAATGTGATTTTAAATTTAACCTCTATGATAGAATTTATTGGTTAAACTAAGCTGTTTTAATGTAACCTCACCTTCATCTATGATTTAATAGTGGGCAGCCTTGCCATATCCATAAGCATTGCCATAGCCATAAGCAGCCTTGCCATATCCATATCCAGCTCCATAGCCAGCTCCGTAGCCATATCCAGCTCCATACCCATAGTCGTGCTTGGCATCTACCTTGCCATCACGGTTGCTGTCAAGCTTGTCAGCTACACCATCGTTGTTCTGGTCCTTGCCCATGGTGGGCACAGTGTTGCCAGTGCTGTCTCTGAAGTAACGGACTGGGCCTCCACGGTTGTATCCATGTCCAGCATAGCCATATGCACCATAGCCTTGTCCAGCATAACCATGTCCAGCATAGGCATTAGGGGCATAGGAGGCAGCAGCCATGGCTACTCCTGCAACCAAGCAGATGAGGATTGAGGCGTTCATGTTGTAGCTGTGTGATGCTCAGACAGAAACTGATGCTTAGGACCACCAACAGCAGCCTATTTATACCCCATCAATCTGTTATAACACAATAATCAATGGTGGGACATATGGTGGGTTAATGATATTCTGCCTTCAGGTGGTTTGTCTGGTTCGGTGTCCTCACAACAATACATATCACTTAGGTATGCCCACTAGTTGCCAAATTTCCACTCAAAGAGTTCAGCAATTGTTTCATTTTAGACCCAGTGTAATTCTCTGTATCATTTCTGGCGCACGTTTCTGAAGTACTCCACGCATAATAAGCCAACATTAAGATTTACATGAAATTCAACATAATTTAATCATTTTCAAGATTTGCATTGTTAGAATCATGTTACAGGTGGTTTCAGATCGCAGAAAACAGAACAGAAATTTGTTTCTTGAATGTTTAGCTTTACATTCACACTTTTGATATTTATCCAAAAGTATCTCCAGGCATGTGGTATGTATACAATCATGCTCATGATGCCTCCAGGCATGTTGTGTATTTATACGGTAAGGATGCTTGAAAGCATTACAGTAAATGAAAGGGTTAAGTGGATCATAAAAGTCTTTTCATTCACCTGCTATATAAACAATTTCATAGGATACATTAATGAGATCTCTTTCCTTTTATGTCTGCTTTCACAGGTATGGCCAGATTGGGGCAAGTGCAAATGGGCAGATACAATTGAATCACTAATTTAAGATGTAATGGTTAAATAGATTTATAACACTTTAAAATATCAGAAATCTAGGGGTTATATCTTGGAATTATTGGAAATGTTAGTCATCTATTGGGATTTTAACCCTTTAGACCCCAATCCGGCCGTGGCAACCGAAAAAAATGGAAATTTTTCCATAATTTAAAGAGAACAGTTTAATGAATATTCAACATACAAAAGTGGGTAATATATCATTTGAAAGCCTATTGAATTCCCTTTCCAATTCTACAAACCCCATTGCCATAACATTAATTGAACGGGATGTGTCATCTTTTGCATATCATCAATAAATAGACATTTAGGGAATTCCAGAGGGAAATCCATGGAAATCCTGGGGAAACCAAGCAATTCAAGAATGCAATATGTGGGGTCAAAAGGGTCAAGGAAAGTTTTGTTTCCTTATTCAATTCAAGCAAAACAGTTTGGGCTTTTACAATTTTATAGGGCTATGACACACCTTGCTATGTTTTCATTATTGTGAGTTTCAAGTGAGTGACCCGTCTAGAAATGTTGAAAATGACAAGAACTGGTCAGGAACGACCAGAATATGTGTTCCCATTAAATCAATGGACATATTAAGCTTTTCCAAGGCTTTGAACTATGACAGAAGCAAGTATCATCAATTATTGAAATACATTATGAGAGATAAATATACACAGGAACTTTCTTTAGAATTTCAGATATTTTGGAGCATTCCCCCCCCCCTTTAAATTGACAAATAATCCTTGGAATACAGGCAGAACCTGGCTGACTATGTGTCTTATAACATTATGTAAAAAGTACCATATTAAAAACTGATATTTTCTATTTCGAAGCATGATTGCTGGTTCTATGGACTAATATTGATAAGCTTTTTAAAGCCTAAAGCTAGCCATCCATAGGTCCGTATTTGCGTAAGCGTAATGCGTAGTCCGTATGTGTAAAAAAATGATCACCTAGACAAACATAAGATACCCATCCATATGTCCGTGATGCGCGATGCGTTTTTGCATGCGTCGTCCGTATGCGTTTTGGAAAGCCTACAGGACCTTTTTTTCACGCATACGCACACTATACGGACAGTGATTGGGGTAGGGGTGGGGTAGGGGTAGGGGCTGGTAGTGGGAAGTAGCCAATGAGATAACAGAAAATTGTCATACAGGGACATAAATTATATCTAGCTTTGTATGACGTGCTAGTCACAAATTTATTGGAATGGTTTAATGATTCGGATTTTACTTTAAATATATACATTTTCTTTTAGAAATATAATTCTTGCACCAAAGTAAAAATCAGTTCATCGGCTTTTACAGTCTGTTTTCTTACCTATGATATATATCTATGATATAAATATTTTATACACACACACACACATATATATATATGCTTCACTATGTGGTGGGGTCACATATACGTACAACGTCACCTATTTTTGACGCATCTATGGATGGGACTTTTACGCATACGCATACGGATAACGCAAATAAAACGCATACGCATACGCAGTGCGCATACGCATCTACGGACCTATGGATGGCTAGCTTAAAGGCAATTGTAGCATCTGATCTTTATATCTAACCAAATATTGACCTTTTAATTGCAATAAACATGGAAAAGGCAAAAGAAAAACCTTCGATTGACCTCTGAGAGAAACCAAATAATATAACAATTATGCTGTCTTTAATAAGATACAAGCACATATAGTTGGACATCATCATCAGGTATAAGTACATGTTAGACTGACAAAATATCACAAACATTCTTTATACATTCCTATTAGAAAGCCTATTACATAGCAGATAGATAACTTAATATATACATAATACAAGAACAGGCAAGAAATAAGTAAAGGTTCTATACATCTCTGCACATTCCTTCAATTTGCCTTCCTTTTGGGACTTTTAGTAACTTCACTTCCTATAGGTTAATTGACTATATGAAAAGACCTAAGAATGTGTTTCACATTTAATCCACCAGGGCGGTGCCACTTTAATGAAAAAGATGCATAATAGAATTCAGATTTCTGCTCAGTGCCCAGATGGCATTCTGGAAACACCTGCCCAAATTGGTGATATTTCATAATTTCACCTATAAGCCTCCTCACTGTGCTTATTTGCTGAATGATACTTGCATACAGATGAATGACACATCACTAGATTCCACATTCAATTCTCTAAACACCCTAAGGAGAGAGGTGAAATAAAATGTAAATTGAAGACTCTATTGTTGAAAGCGAGAAAATGTCAACCAAACTCGTTTGGATTGTTCATCTGGAACACATTTCATCCGGATTCATACTTTATAATTATATACCTAGCAACTTAATGTTTTTTATTGCAATTTACTGCAACAATCTATAACAATGCTAAATATTGGTTGCTAGCAAACGCTAATTTTATCAGGATTCCAGTTGCATTGCGAAATTTGTACCTCCCTTTAGAAGACTGGGACTATCTCATACACACAATTTTGTTCTGGTGACATCTGTGCAAAGTATATACATATGGATCTATCAACCCGTAATTTCTGAGGGAACTGAAGGATCTCACTTGGCACTAGATAAATGAAATTGAGATTGTGACAACCAGTTCAAAATTACACTCTGTTCAAAGTATCCTACTCTTTTGCACACCTCTACAGAGAATCAATTTTATACATCCTTCTGGCCAAAGGGTCCAACTAGGGTACTAACAGAGTTTCAGATATAAACTTTCATATTATGAATAGATGATACATTGAAAGAAGTTCATTTGAACATTTTGGCCATTTTCATCATGCGCTGTCAATTAAAATGACATTGAACCTGACCAAGGTAAAATTTGTCTTTTTTTCTAGAGAGTCCTCATACAGTTTTACTTTGAACTCAGATATGACATGGTTATCTTATAAAATACAAGAGATATCACATGTGATCAAGTTAACTTTTATTCAAAGAGGATAAGATTTCAGGAGCTCAGTAAACACAACCGCGTGGATTATGGTTATGCACACATCTACAGGGAGACAACTGGCATATTCTTCTACCAGAAGGACCCTTCTAGGGCACCAAAAGAGTTTTGAGTATAAAATTTCATAGTCTACAGAGTAGGGCACTCTGAAAGCAGTTTATTTTGAACTGTTTGATCATTTTCGTTTTTTGATATCAATTAGATGACCCTGAAGTTGGCCAAGGTCATCGTTGTCTTTTTTGCAGATGCAGCTCATACTGTGTTGTTTGAATACCAGAGATGAAGTGCCAAACTTAGATATCGAATGAGATATTTCATGAAGAGTACATTTATGAAGGAGTTAAATTTCAATGAGGGTTGGAATACAAAATGGCAGTTGTCATGGCTACACACACCTCTACAGGATCCCTCTAGGACCCCAAAATTGTTTTAGATTTCAACTCTTCATGGCATTGGGAATCCTCAAATAAGATCGTTTTATTTTGAGTCTGGACCCTAGACTTTATCTGACATTGCAAAAGATTCACAAATGTAATGCCTACTGGTTTATCAGCCTGATACTGTATCATATGTTTTTAGTTGCTAAGAAAAATTAGGGGTTCCCTGAAAAACCTAGCATGTAATTATTCACCCAATTGACATTCCCCAGAATCCTTTGTGCAGCGGAGAGCAGCGCAGTTATACCCCTATTTTTGCCCTACCATTGATGTTTGAAACTTTCTTGTATATTTATCCTCTAGTCATGACATATTTAAATATTTCTCATATTTATCAATAAACTATGTATTTCTGGTTTGGTGTACAAGTGAAATATTTAGGAAAAGGACAAGAAATTAAGAACTTTATAGCAGTTTGAAACACATCGAATCAAAGAGACCAATCAAGTACTTTTGTATTGTGAAAATATTTTTTAGATGATATTTTGTCAAGAAATGTGACGATGTTTCGTCAAGGAATGTGATTTTTTTGTGAATCACACTGCTCTCCCCTCTACTATAGAAAGATTCCTGAGGTATTAGAACTATGTAAGTACTCTAAAAGTAACTTTAAATGTTAAATATCATCAAATGTATGATAAATGTCCAGGATGACACCAAACTTGAGCTTGAGGTTATGGGTAAACACAAGATTTATGGGGAGATGTCAGGTGATATGTTTTAGCCAGTCAGCTTTAATTTTCACCTATAACCTATAAAAGGCTGACCATTAACCGAAAACAAACCAGTGTCCATTGAGGTGCTCAACTGTGAACATCTGATTCATTGCTGTCTTATGCTTCAGAAATAGAAATTATTATGGATATCACAAATACTCAAGGTTTCGTCCCAACTGGGACACAAGGATCCTAGAGCAAGTCAAGCACCTGCCAACCCGAGGGTTGTTCAGATCAAACATGTGGCCCAGGGAAAGTGCCTCTAGGGCAGATGACCTAAACCTCTAGACAATCTTGAAAATGTCACAGTTAATATAAATGCCAACAAGAAGACAATAGATCTTGTCCCACGATAGCCCATCCCCAGTCCCCTATGGGGACCCTTTGGCGAATCCTCCCTCGACCCCCATACATGAAAACTCTTGAATCCCGCAAATAAGTTCAAGGCACCCCGAACCTCATCCGACCCCCTTAATTTCTCAGGCACAGCTCTGCAGCATTGACAGATATTAACCAAATGCCCTCCACCATGGTTTTTTTTTTCAAATATCTGAGGGGCCACGCCTTCTAGGCAATTTAACTTTCGACAGATGATGGGCAACTGAGAGAATCTATGTTATTGTCATTGGGCAACTCTTGTTGGGCAACAAGTTTGATATATAACTGGTGATTTTACCGGCAATTTCACTGGTGGTCCCATTGTCTGTAATCCGTCGCTGAGAATTTGCACAAAACCCAAAAGGAGTCACCTAGCAATCCACTGATAATCCAGTCATCTGAAGACTTTACTGGTTATTCTCTCAGTCGCCCGGCAACGGTCAAGTCACCTGGTGGGTATAGGGCTTAAGAAATGATTGGGGATGCCATGCGAATTTTTCTTTCATTTCTAATATTTTTCCCTTTTATCTTTTTTAGCCACTCAAAACTAGGCATTCTGCTCACCTTAGGACAGATACTTGATTATGACTCTACAGATGGTGCCACTATTAGTTCCATGGGACCATTCCTCACAGCCTTGGATTTTTTATTTCATGTTTTATTTCACTAATTATTTTGCATGTCCTTCATAGTTAAATCACAGGACTGCCGCTCGCTAGTCAACGTATCACAACATTGGGGTTAAGTAGGTGGGCGGGGGGTGGGGGATTAGGCCGCCGGGTCGGTCGCCCTCGGTCCACTAAACTGTTGTACAAACAAAACCGCGTTTGCTAGAAGTGTCTAAAAACGCCCCCGTTAGGCTTAGGCCTAGACCGTGCTTGTGGCGCAGACCGGCCTTCAAACCCAGTCTAACCCGCCAGCGTTGTGGCCGAACCTACCGGTCCGACTGCCCGGGAGGATATTTCCCCGCACGGTCTCTCCGCCCCCTCGCTCGGTCCCCCCCCCCCCCTCCCTTCTTTAGGCCTAACTTTTTTGTAAACGCGGCGAGCCGATCAACTTTTAGTTTTTTTTCTAAAACGTGGCGAATGATTAATATGCCGGTCAGACTGGGTTTGAAACCCAGACTGAATTAGGCATTTCAAGGTTGTGTACGATGGTAGGGTGTAGGGTGTTAGACTGGGTTTCAAACGCGGCGACCCAAACGCAGTATGGTTAGGCCCCGCGCCTTCGGTCGCTAGAAACACCGCCTAAGTTAGACTGGGTTTCAAATACGGCCATGAAGAAATTTTTACGCGTCGACTTTATTACAGTCAGACTGGGTTTCAAAGCCAGTCTTCATTACTAAATCAGTACTACAATTTGGTAAAGAAGCCAATAACTGGGACACCTTGCTGACGTCAGATTCGCTCTTCGTGGCTTTCCCACGATATCAGCGCCGACTTTTCCCTAATAAGGGCACGTCATCAGGCGTGGCGTCACCCCACCCCCGGGGGCCATATATAAGGGCCCGCACTGCGCCGGGTTTCAAACCCAGTCTGACCAGCGCCCTTCATTGATTACAAATACGCACACTAAATGGACCCGCACCAAACTTCCTCTCAGTCTGAGAGTGATAACTTCGCAGAGGAACTATTCGCGCAGGACGCAGCAATAGTTCGGAGGCACCGGCGAAGGGAGAAGCGGAGGAGGAGGAAAGAGAGGAAGGCCGCCCAGAAGAAGGCGGGAAGTGACGTGGAGGTAGCCGGGGAGGACCCAGAGGGTGGGGCACACGGCCGGGACTCAGCCGGCGAGGGCCCCCCGGAGGCAGCCGCCAAGGACCCGGAGGGGCAGGAACAAGACCGGGACCCAGTCGACGAGGACTCCCCGGACTCAGACCGGGACCCAGTCGACGAGGACTCCCCGGAGTCAGCCGGCGAGATGGAGCTGGATCCCCCTGCTCGTCCCCGCGCCCAGACACCCGAATATGCCAGGCGGGTGTCCGAGGCTGGCCGGCGCGTCCTGCCACTTGTAAGTAAAATTCAAGACTTTGTTTGAAAGGACGTTTAGTAGTTCACGCTAGTACTCGTTAGACTGGGTTTGAAAGCAAGTATGATGCCAGTAGGGCCTATCGTTAGACTGGGTTTGAAACCAAGTAAGATGCCCCCCAGTAGGGCCTATCGTTAGACTGGGTTTGAAACCAAGTAAGATGCCAGTCGGGCCTTACCCGGTCAGGCCTATCGTTAGACTGGGTTACCAAGTAAGATGCCAGTAGGGGCAGGGTAATGTCGGGCACACGACCGGGAGGGGGGAAGGGGGGTGAATGTTAAGGTCGTATGTCCGCAGCTTAAATTATAAGAAGATGCCAAGTCATGTCATGTCATGTCCGAGACGCATGTCACAATATTTATTTATTCATTTTTCTGTATAAAGCCACTATCTATACAGTCATATCCGTTGATTTAAGGTCTTGGGGATTCCGCCTCTGCAGCCGGGCCGACGTGGGCCTAACAGGTCCCTGTCGCCTCAGACGGCGGAGCGGACAGAACCGGTCCGCGAGAGGCGCGCCCAAAAAGCCCGGGTGAGTTTGATTTCAATGAACTTAATGCGCAATTGTTTATAAATTAACAGAATCTGTTAGACCGTGTTTCAAACCGAGTATGTTTATATATAAATGTGTAGCTAAGGATCAGGCAGGGTATTGCTCCTAATAATAGGTTTAACAAATAATTAACGGAAACAAATAATTATTTCTTCCCACAAACTAGAACTGTTTGTAAGGTGATGTTCATGTTTTTTTTACAGATTAAGTACGTCCCCAGGAAGAAGAAACCACTCACGAGGGCACAGAAAGACCGGAAGAACTTCTTCGACCGGCAGAGCGCCGCGACCCGGCTGCGGGACCAGGGCGTTCCAGCCCGTATGTTTACGGACAGAAGTAAGTGCTTTTTTTGGTTTATGACAGCTAGACTGGGTTTCAAAGGAAATTTACCCGCTGCTGAGTCAGACTGGGTTTCAAACCCCACTCTTATTGCATTACTATGGAAGAAGCAGAAGCTGACTAACAATAGTAAAATAGTAAAGTGGTGGCCCCCTAGCGCCAAATCTCAGAACTAGGTTATACAATGAACAAAAAATCAAGGATACAGTGACAAGTCAAGTATGTATTGTAGATGGCAATATACTCATGCTAATATATGAACCTTGCTATTTCAGGCATTGCCGGGTATGAGACCCCTCCACCTGCTCTCCTGGAGGAACTAACCGCCCAGGGCACCGCCAAAACAGCAAGGGAAGGCCAGGGCACCCGGCGGAGGAGACGCAAGAGGGCCAAGGCGGCCCGGGCCAAGGCTGTCTTGGACCACCAGGACACCTCTGGCCAACCAGCACCGGAGGAGGAGGAGGAGGAGTTTGTCCCCCCCCCAAGCTCCCCGCCCTCCCGGTACAGAGAACACCCGGGCGATGACGACCAGGAGGGCGGTGGGGCAGCCCCCATGCAGACTCTAACCATGACCAGGCTCATCCCCAAGACGTTGGTCGCCCCCTTGTAAATAATTTCTCCTAATTTTCTTCTTGTTTCAATGTACTCTCCTGAATATTTATAATCTGAGACTCTAGGAAATTTCTCCTAATGTTCTTCTTGTTTCAATATAGTCTCCTGAATAATTCTAATATGAGAATCTCTCCTAGGACATTTATCCTAATGTTCTTCTTGTTTCAATGTACTCTCCTGAATATTTTTAATCTGAGACTCTACCCTTGGAAATTTCTCCTAATTTTCTTCTTGTTTCAATGTACTCTCCTGAATATCGATCGATAATCTGAGACTCTCCCCTATGTAATTTGGCGCCTGTGTACATATTTTTTTTAGTCTGTATATATTTTGTGTGTCTGTATATATTTTGTGTGATCCTTGTAAATACCTGTATATAATAATAATAATTTCTTTGGATTGGAAAAAACTTGTTGTTATATATGGTATAGCTATGAAACAAGAGACTGTAAATTATTGAGAGCTAATTGAATATTCCTTCGAATCTACGCGATTACTTAAGCAAAATATGTTGGTGGGTTTGAAACCAAGTCTAAATATCTAATTATGAAGTTAGAATATACGCGCTACACTTAGAAAAATATATCGGCGGTATTGAAGTCTATAATGTGAAGTTCGTAAATAATAAGTCTAAAATATTTCTTCAAAATAAACGCTACACTTAGAGAAATATTTCGACGGGTTTGAAACCCAGTCTGACGCCTACCATAGAATGGGTTTGAAACCAAGTCTGACATAGATCTTGAATTTACGCGCTACACTTAGAAAAAAATATCGGCGGGTTTGAAACCAAGTCTGATCATTGACCCACTAGCCCGGCTTCAACCCCAGTCTAACTTTAATCAATAGCCATACAACCCCTCAGACACACATACACACACACACGCACACGATCGATGAGTAAAGACCAACTCTTATGAGAGTGGTTTGTTGGCCCTGAAAAGGGCCGTTTTGGTCATGGGTGGCAGATGTCGTCTATACTACACTTCATCAGGGTAAACTGGGGCATTGACTGGGAGGTCGCGAGGTCCGGGCTGCCCAAGATCACGGAAATGGTCTCTGGCCCATCTCAACTGAGTTAGTGCACGGTCCCTGGTCGTCAGGGTACTCAGCTCTCCTACAGTGCCGAACATGGCCCAGAATCTTCCAGGTATAGCTGGTGGTCCTTGGGCACAACGTCCCTGGATGGCCATAATTGTGAGGTTTGTCGGCTCAAACACACCCAGTGCCTTCTGGGTCATGGCAGGAACGACCTCTCTGTTGCACTCATCGTCACATGCAGCCAACAGCATTTTCCAGCAAATAGAAACCGATAGGTATTCAGGCCGTATGAAGTTAACTACAGCAGAACTTGCTGTCAGCAGGTGTTTTTCCGGGTGGCCCAAAATAACAGCAACATCCTTCTCAGTGGGCTTCCATGGTACATTCTTGAGTGGCATCTTGGATCTGAGTGACCCCTACCTGCCCTATCAGACTTATATACCTGTGGCCTAACCAGGTGAGGCCGGCTCTTATCATACCACCGACTCACAGGTGCTCCCCCCTCCCACCCAGCTAGCCGGCCGGCCGGCCCACTACGCGCCGCCTTGCTGCAGCCCCAGTCTAACGCCTAGCCTAGCCTAGACCGGCTTTGAAACCCAGTCTACCGCGTCGGCCAGGTGAGGCCGGCCCTTATCATACCACCGACTCACACGCGCTCCCGGCCAGGTGGGGACGGCAGGCCGGCCGGCCGCGCCACTAAACCAACTACGCGCTGCCTTGCTGCAGCCCCAGTCTAACGCCTAGCCTAGCCTAGCCTAGACCGGCTTTGAAACCCAGTCTACCGCGTCGGCCAGGTGAGGCCGGCCCTTGTCATACCACCGACTCACACGCGCTCCCGGCCAGGTGGGGACGGCAGGCCGGCCGGCAGCGCCACAAATCCAACTACGCGCCGCCTTGTTGCAACCCCAGTCTACTGCCTTCCTTATCAGCCCAACAGGTCGCCGGGTTTCAACACCAGTCTGCCTGGGAAACAACTTACCTGTGACTACAGGGGCAGGCGCGCAAGTGTAGTCACAGGTAGGTTGATTCTGAGGCAGGCGCGAATGGCCTAAA
The DNA here is from genome assembly GCA_936440205.1 of Lepidonotus clava. Classification (NCBI taxonomy): domain Eukaryota; kingdom Metazoa; phylum Annelida; class Polychaeta; order Phyllodocida; family Polynoidae; genus Lepidonotus; species Lepidonotus clava. The sequence continues at coordinate 19,115,792 of OW387138.1, forward strand.
ACAACAGCTCATGGGAGCGCCTACTAGGTTTCCCCATCTCTTTAGTTGAAACCCAGTCTGACTTATCAAATAGGCGCCGCTATTGGGGACTTGAATGGAAAATATATTTTTGGTTTGAAATTTTTTGAGATTTTAAATATTTTATATTTTATACAACATAGTAGTTGATAGCGACAGTGGCTCCGCCAGTGGTCGGTTGACCAGTGGCGCCGCCAGTGGGGACTTTGGGAGAATCTGTTACTCTGGGTTTGAAACCCAGTCTGACGACTTATCATATAAGCGCGCCTGGTGTGGACTTAGTGGAAAATATATTTTTGGTTTGAAACTTTTCGAGATTTATAAAATATATTATTCGCGCCGCTGATCGGTTGACCAGTGGCGCCGCCAGTGGGGACTTTGGGAGAATCTGTTACTCTGGGTTTGAAACCCAGTCTGACTTATCATATAAGCGCGGCTGGTGTGGACTTAGTGGAAAATATTTTTTTGGTTTGAAACTTTTCGAGATTTATAAAATATATTATTCGCGCCCCTGGTCGGTTGACCAGTGGCGCCGCCAGTGGGGACTTTGGGAGAATCTGTTACTCTGGGTTTGAAACCCAGTCTGACTTATCATATAAGCGCGGCTGGTGTGGACTTAGTGGAAAATATTTTTTTGGTTTGAAACTTTTCGAGATTTCTAAAATATCATATTCGATATCGCGCCGCTGATCGGTTGACCAGTGGCGCCGCCAGTGGGGACTTTGGGAGAATCTTTTACTCTGGGTTTGAAACCCAGTCTGACTTATCAAATAGGCAGTATGAGAGCGGAGCGCCGCAAGTTTGAAATTATTTAGAATATTTTAAACATGTTAAATATGTTATACTGGATTTTGAGCTGTAGGGGTATACGAGTGATCACTTTTGTGAGAGTATGGGGCCCTGAAAAGGGCCATTTTTGTGGTGTATTGGGAAACGGAGAGGGGCACTTCAGTCATCGAAGTTGGCGAAGTCGTCATCAGCTGGGTCGTCTGGGTCAGCCATGTCTGCGTCAAGCTCGGCATCGGAGACAGGTGGCGCATCCTGTGGTTGGTCAGGACCTCCGACCAATTCTGCTGGGTCAACTGCTCGTTGATCCAATCGAGCCTTTGGGGGGTGGTAGATGTCGACGACTCTATTCAGGAAGATCATTAGAGCCTCACCACCTAAGTAGTCAGCCTTTGCTTCCTCTATTTTGGCATTCTTGATGCGTTCTTGCAGACGCTGTGGACGCCGCCTCTTATGTTGGCTGCCTTGGATAATGTCGATTCGTGTGTTGTCGATCTCGTGAGTGAGGTAGGCCAATAGCCGGAAAATGTTTGGATGTGCGGTCAGCTGATTGTTGATTCGCTTGTTGTACGACTCGACATGGTTGTTGGTGCGCACGTCCGCTTCGAACACATTCCAACGCTCTGGGTGGTTGTTCAGCCAGTTGCGTTCGAAGTACCTGAGGAACTTGCGCATGTCACGCACCACAAACATGGGTAGCACATCCCATCCATTTTCGCTGCTGAAGGTCCGGTAGACATCGACTACTTTGTGTAGGGGGACAAAGGGCAGTGCGTAGATGCGATGTTTCACGCTTTGCACCGTACCACGGTGGTGCGCAAACCGGGAGAGGCCCAGTCGAGAGAACCTTTTTCTCACGGCCTGGCAGTAATGGAAGTAGCAGCCCTGAATCCGCACGTCTGGGAACACTTCCAACAAGCTACGGTGAATCGCACGTTCAAAGTCCACCAACACTCGAGGGGGGTTGAAGCGCACACCAAGCTCCACTGCCTTGTCCTGCAACAGCCGGAAGAGACGAGTGTACCTAGTGCTGTTCTTACCGGGCAAGAGGCAGTACAGGATTGGGATTACAGTGGACTTGACCAACGCGTGGATGATGAAGAGTTGAGAGAACAGGGAAGGGCAACTTCTGAAGGTACCATCCATGTGCACCCGACGCGAGTCACACATCAGGGCAAAACTGTCCTTGTCACCGACCACAAGGATCCGATCCTCCGCTCCGTCATCGATTAGGACGTTGTGTAGGTCCTGACAGTCGGTGAGATCGATGCCTGCCAGGGATCTTGGGAGAGGAGGCTGCTGTGTCTTCCGGATGCGTTGGAGACTAGCAGCCATACTGTAGTCGGTGGGAAGGGCATCCACGATGGCGTGACTGTCCTCCATGTGGACAATCGGACGTGTCAGTTCTTGGTAAATGGCCCTTACTGGGGTCTGAAGATCGTCCCGTGCACGCTTCCTGATCTGTGCCTCGATCTCCTCTGCCTTCCTCTTGTTGATCTCTGGGGGATGATTGTGCCAACCCTGGATGTTAACGTTGTCCATGTCTTCCCCGATGTAGTTTGCCTGAAATGGGAACAAAACCCGTGTAAGTTATTTGTGAACGTTGTTTGGTAATACAGGTGAAAACATACACATTATAGTTAGACTGGGTTTCAAACCAGATGTAAAGGTACACACATGGATCAGACCGGGTTTCAGACCCAGTCTAATTGTTAAAAAATACTACCAATTTGATAGAATTAATACAGTCGACAGTGGCGCCGCCAGTGGCGAATGAATAAGTCTTATTATAATAATGATATCCCACTATGCGACATACGACATAAGAGTATAACTTGCAACAGATTTACATGGTTCAAGACGGTCAAGACCCCTGTCTGTATGAAATGCTGTCATGTTATTTTGATAAAAAGTTAATACCTTGGCAGTACATTTGGTGACCTTGTAGTGACTGCAAATGAACTTTTGTTTCCGGTTCTCTCCAGTCCCTTGAGTACCGTTCCTGTAGAACTTGTACCCGCCGGACTTCAAAAGCAATTTCCCACGTTTCCCCTCAACAAATACATGCCTCTCATCAATACCTAACTCCTCTTGATTGTTCTGGTTGGGCCCTTCCATCAGTCGGCGGCGTACGGGGCGACGAGGACGGGCGGCAGGCCATACAAGCTCAGGAGATGGAGGAGGAGGAGGTGCAGGGGCTGCCTCAGGAGTCCCTGGGGGCGGGAGTCCAGGTATGAGGGGCAACTCCTCTAGGATCAGGTCCAGGGCAGCAGGATATGGTTGTGGTGCATCCAGTAGTTCTTGTTTGGCTTCTGGTTCCAACAGTAGTAACTCAGGTTCAGGTATATGGTTACCTTCACCTTGGTTGACTAGGTCGATGGCAGCAAAGATGGCTTGTGAAAGATCCATGCTGGAATGATGACCAGTATGAAGGGTTGACCACTATTTAAGGGGAATCGATGTGCCCGTATCAACTCACTGTGCCAGACAACAGTAGCTCAAGGGAAGCCCTGTTAGTAGACTGGGTTTCAACCCCGACATTGACTGAGCGCGCGCCGTCGCGCTGACCGGCCGCTGACCAGTCGTCGAGTATGTCAGTTGAAGCCCCGTGCGTAGGCTGGGTTTCAACCCCGACTTTGGCTGAGCGCGCGCCGTCGCGCTGACCGGCCGCTGACCAGTCGTCGAGTATGTCAGTTGAAGCCCCGTGCGTAGGCTGGGTTTCAACCCCGACATCGACAGAGCGCGCGCGGTCGCGCTTACCGGCCGCTGTGGGTAGACTGGGTTTCAACCCCGACATTGACTGAGCGCGCGCCGTCGAGCTGACCGGCCGCTGACCAGTCGTCGAGTATCTCAGTTGAAGCCCCGTGCGTAGGCTGGGTTTCATGGACTGAGCGGTGCCTGCCTCTGGTCAGACTGGGTTTGAAAACAAGTCTGTGTGGTGACCGGCGCTGGTCAGACTGGGTTTGAAAAAAAGTCTGTGTGGTGACCGGGACGGCGCTGGTCAGACTGGGTTTGAAAACAAGTCTAACCTCAGCCAAATTCGATTTTATATTTAGGAAGCACGGTGATTTGTAGACAGCAACGATGGCTAATGGAAACATTCCTTCTTCTATATTAAATGCCAGGGTTCTGCGTGCCACCATGCCAATCTCATTGGAACGTCATGTCAGACGAGTGCTTAGAACGGTGGGACCTAGTAGACTCTACATTGTCATAGAGTCTAGTGTGGATCCATTCCACATGGTTGTCCAGTACCGTGACCACCTGTACGACCTACCAGGCTGGGGTACATGGACCGACTTCCAAGTTGCCATGTTTGAAGACTTCAGAAATCTTCTTGATCCAGACATGTCCCTGCGCCTACCACAGTACCAGTATAGAATGACATTTGACCTAGATGTTTTCACTATCAGAAGCCCTCTGCACGATGAACTCTTATATTTAGAGGCGTGGGACTATCACCCCTTCTTGGCGGACCTGATACAGAGAGATCAAGAGGAGAAGAGGATGCAAGAACAACTATGGTCACGTGGGAATTAATTCCAACATTCCCCGACTTTTTCAACGGCCCTTTTCAGGGCCAACAATTTTACAAAAAAGTTACTTTCACTCAAACAATGCAATTTTTTGACAGCGCGACTGCACGCGTAGTCTAATTCACTTTGATTAGACCTGGTTTCAGACCAGGTCTAAAAAAAAGATATAATCATGCCTGGGTTTCAAACAAAGTCTACCAAAATCTTTATTAGTAATACATTGGGGACGGGGGGGCTGTGGTGCAAGCTTTTTCTAAATACGTAATATGGTCTCAAATTTGTTAGACTGGATTTCAAACCCAGTCTGACGGCGCGCCCAAATTATGCTGGGCCAACCATTGAAACAAAGTTGTATTTTCCAAAATACGTAATAAGGTCCCACATTTGTTAGACTGGATTTCAAACCCAGTCTGACGGCGCGCCCAAATTATGCTGGGCCAACCGTTGAAACAAAGTTGTATTTTTTCAAAATACTTAATAAGGTCCCACATTTGTTAGACTGGATTTCAAACCCAGTCTGACGGCGCGCCCAATTTAAACCCGGTAGACTGGGTTTCAAACCAGGTATGAAAAGAATATATGTGGCAAATAAACTATAACATTTTATATCGATAGTGGATCCGCCAGTGGGGGGTTGACCAGTGGCGCCGCCAGTGGGGACTTATAGAAGATCTTTTTCTATGGGTTGGTGGGGGTGTAAGGCAGGGGTGTATGGCATAAGTAAAGCAACTTTTGATGAGTTTGTTGGCCCTGAAAAGGGCCTTTTATATAACAAATGTTTAGGCTTGGACACTACTCGTTCCTGGTCCACTCTTGTTCCTGTCCTTTTTGGGCTGCCCTGTCATAGTCCACCATGTTTGACACGAATAGAATGTACCCTTCCATGTCTATGGTTATCACGTCATCATACATTGGACTCGAGATATTGAAGTCGCCATCGAAGTCGCCAGCTTCATACCGCAGGTGGTACCGGTACCGTGGAAGTCTGAGGCCCATGCCAGGATCCAATAGGTCACGGAAGTCCTGTTGCATGCTCATTTGAAAAGAGAACCAGTCTGGCCAGTTTGTGAACTCGTACTCTGTATCTCTGTATTCAATACACAGGTAGTAAGGATTCTCGTGGAACTCAACCTGCCTGTAAATACTGCCCCCGGTGTGGCGCATGGTACGCCTGAAACCCCGCATGACACGCCTCACATGGTCAGCAGCGGATTCTGGCCTCAAGGCGCGGAGTAACCTGGAATGGTTTAGGGTATTAGGGATGTACCTCGCCATGTTGTCGATCAATAGAGTGTATTAGGGAAGACTATAACAGATGTTTATAAATCCTGTACTTGTCACCATTCACTCTGAGCGCGCTACGTCGCGCTGACCGGCTGACATTCGTCGAGTATCTCATGGGAAGCCCCGTGGGTAGACTGGGTTTCAAACCCGGTTTGGCCACAAAAAAAAAAAAAAAAGCAAATGGTTAGACTGGGTTTGAAACCCGGTGTGGCCGGCTAACCAGTCGTCGGGTATCTCGTGGGAAGCCCCGTGGGTAGACTGGGTTTCAAACCCGGTTAGGACACAAAAAAAAAAAAAAAAATTGAGAGGGGGGGTTAAGCCGCCTATGTTGGAGTAAATCCCGCCGACAAGACCGGGTTTCAAACACAGTCTAACCAAGAGAGAGAGAGGGGGGGGTTAAGCCGCCTATGTTGGAGTATAGCCCGCCGGCGTACCATATGTGCGCACGGTCTTACCATCGGGATCCTCATTTTGAGGGAGTTAGTCACCCCTTCACCGGGGTACCAATTTTGACCATTCTAGCCAACGCTTTCAACTCCAGTCTAAACACACCCGGCGGGGGGTGGGTTGGGGGACCCTCGACCCGAGCTCCTTCCCCAAACATTCCCGGATTAGCCTCTGTAAACACGTTGACTAGTGAGGAGCTCCCAATCACAGTACTGCTTTCATTGTAGCAATGGAAGAAAATTTAAGTGAATCTAAATGTGATTTAAAGTTCATGTAGGCATTTAATTTGTTATTTGGGGGTAGACGAGGTTGGATAGCTCACACGACCACAAAAGAACCTAGTGTATGCAACACTCATCACCTCCAAGCTGCTTGGGAACCAATGGGATTGTTCCTTGGTCATTTTTGTTTTGTCAGGTTTATGTTAGGAGGAAATATCTTCCCTAATTTGGGATATAAAAGAGGTAAGATACTCGTAGTCTATACTCTATCTATCCCAAAGACTTAGAAACAATTTAATTTGTTATGTATTCATTATCATTCAGAATCCCAGGTTCAGTGAATGACTGATATAAGGAATCATCAACGGCTGTCTCAATATCTTAATACAATGGAACGCCTTATCTTGAGTTGCATTTTGTAGCTTATATTAATGAGCAAAATGTTTTGTAAGTTTTTGAACAATTTCCCTTAACACATTGTAAAACAGGTCACGTTTCATAGCATATGATGAATCTTAAAGAAATCCAAAGATAATTTGTTGCTATGGCAACTAAATTTATCCTTAATGTACGGTGAAATGAGGCAAAAAGGTAGATTACCTGAATTCTACAAAAAGAGATTGTATAAGATGTTTAGTCTCTTTAGCGTTTCATGAAAACACCAATCACCCTAAACATTAGCTAAAGAGAATAAGCAACATGTGTTGTGTCACTATTATTTAGTATGTGCATTTGCCTTATTCATCCTGTTTGTGTTACTAAAGCCTGGTTTCCTGAAAGACAGTTGCACCATTAGAGAAGTTGTGTTGAGACCTGTTTAAATCTTCATGCAGTGAAAGTTATACCTATATAGGTACTAAGATTGCAAAAATTACCAGGGGTCACCTTGCAAACAGCTAAAGTAGTCTGAACATATGTTGATTATTAAAAAATTATCTTGCAAAACGGATTTTTAAATTTGATTTTATTTGTCAAACATTTCTATAAAAATGTCATAATGACAAGCCTAATGCATGAATTCCTTTATGTTTTCTCAAGTGATAACGAGAGACTTTGTAAAATTAAATGCAGTATTATATATTTTTAACTTAAAACTACGGAAAATTGACTATTTCAAAATTACAATAAATCTAAATTAAAGTTCCACACAAAAATATCTAAAGTTGAAAATTGATCTAAAATTCAGTTTATCAAATGCATAAGGATGTGGGCTATCATATCCAGCCAAAAAATAGGGGGTCACCATACTTATTTGCAATTGGCCAGTAGCAATGAATATCCATTTTAAAACCTAAAACTGCCTTAAAATGGGTGTTTATTTCTTTTTTCTATAAATTCATTGAAATAATCATTCTGAAAATATCTTGAATAGTATATGTTAATCTTGAAACCTTCACAATAATTTCCATGTATACTATATAATTGGTATACATTTGATTTAATGTTCTTACTTCAACCTTTGATGGAAATGCTCTTTATGATTGTGAGGGGTTGAATGCTCATAAACCTCGGAAATTGACTTCATCAAATACAACATTGGTAAATTCAGGAATAAATTGAAACAAACAATATAATTATATAAAGAATAATATGATTCAATTTATTAACTTGGTGCTGTTGCATTTACGATGGATGATGGATGATGACACATTTTGTCTTCAGCAGATAATGTCTGTTGTCATCAGATCTGAAAGAAACAAATATGTCCAAATCATTAAATCTACTAACAAGAGAATGTATGAAAACGAAACATTTCAGTAGGGACAATATCTCATTAAAGGATAATTCTATGGTAATTTACAATACTAAAGTGGGGATGAGTTATCATGATTTAAGGTTCTAATTAAGAACCAGTTGATCTGTTAAGTTTGATGGTTCATCATTTTAATCAATGCATTCTGAAATCAATTCAACTGTTTGCCTTGATGAAAGAATGAGAGAGAAAGAAAAAGAATCTGTTGTACAGAGGTGTCCTTTAGAATCAAGAATGTAAGAGCAAGTTAAGTTCTTTGGAAATATCTGAAAGGACCTAGTTACCTTGTGTTATAGGCTATTTACAATAAACATGTAGAGTTTATATTTAATGGGCAGTCTTGCCATATCCATAGGCATTGCCATAGCCGTAACCGGCATTGCCATATCCATAAGCAGCCTTGCCATAACCGTATCCAGCTCCATGACCATATCCAGCTCCATATCCAGCTCCATGACCATATCCAGCTCCATATCCAGCTCCATAGCCATATCCAGCTCCATAACCATAGCCGTGCTTGGCATCTACCTTGCCATCACGGTTGCTGTCGAGCTTGTCAGGAACACCATCGTTGTTCTGGTCCTTGCCCATGGTGGGCACAGTGTTGCCAGTGCTGTCTCTGAAGTAACGGACTGGACCTCCACGGTTGTATCCATGTCCAGCATAGCCATATGCACCATAGCCTTGTCCAGCATAGCCATGTCCAGCATAGGCATTAGGGGCATAGGAGGCAGCAGCCATGGCCACAGCCCCAGCAAAGAAGATAAGGATTGAGGTGTTCATGTTGTAGCTGTGTGATGCTCAGACAGAAACTGATGCTTAGGACCACTGACAGCAGCCTATTTATACCCAGTCACTATGCAATTACACAACAATTAATTAAAGGTCATTTGGTAGGCTAATGATATTCTGCCTTCAGGTGAGACACCTAGTCTGCCATCGCAACAATGATATATATGGATTAGTATATCCTGTTGTCATCATTTTCTATATTTGCACTCACAGCCCTTATTCTTGCACATGTACAATTGAGGAAATGTTGTGCAAAATGTTTTCAAAAGAACAGTGGCATCTTGGAATATATCATTCTTTGTTGTTTTTATAAAAGATTTTGGCAATTGCTATTTTGATCTTTGATCCTGATCTTTTTATGCTTTGGGTTCAAGGGTAACTTTTCTCATATGGTAATTTCAAAGATGATGATTATATAAAAGATCATAGCTTTTTTCTTCCAAGAGAAACCAACCATAGCGTACGTCTTCTCTTAAAAATGAATTGTTTAAGAACAAATTGCGATAAATGTATAACCAACCTCTGAACTACATGTTTTTCATAAATGATGTACAGATCGTTGTATGCCCTGAGTCATTATTTATAAAAAATGATCATTATTTAATGTTATGAATTCAAACTGATTGGGACAATACCGATAGGCAAGCAGGCTAACCTCATGGATGCAGACCAGTTATTCAAATCAACAGATAATGTGAATTTTTATAATTTGGCAATACCTGAGGCTGATATGAATAGTTATTCATGCTTTACTAAAGTTAAAGTGTCTGGAAAATCTTTTTTTGTTGCCGAAGCTTATCCACCATAGTTGGCCTACTTCAACAAAGTGCATTTTACAGCAGATCACTTCTGCCTTCATTAAAATGTCTCAACCAAAGTCATTTTCTTATCAGTTCCTACTACCTTAGACGTTTTTATCAAATAGCATCGTTTTTCCTACCATGGAGTTTGGAGATCAGAAAAAGGTCAAAAAATGCAGAAATGTGAGTGGACGCTCTATACACTCATTCATAGCCCTACATATATCAAAATGGGATAGATATCAAATACAACCTTCATTGTAGCACTGTTTTATTCAGTTGTTCTTCACAACACTGGGTCTGTCAGAGCTAGTCTGAAATGCTAAGAGCATCTGGGTATGATATAAACTATGCTTAGCCTGCCCTATAGACCCAACAGATTTCATTCTGCATTCATTACTAATCTAGGAATTATTGCTAGATTTCCAAGGATGTCCATAGATTTTAATACATAATTTCCTATTTTCCTATCAATTGAGGATGTCCAATGGTTAACCAATACCTATACATTAAGTTATAGAAATCTGGTCCAAGTGTGGGCTATAACATGAATTGCATCATAAGAAAATGAAGAAACTACCGAGCCAAGGATATGACATTATGATAACGTTGCAGCAACATTCTGGATTGATCCTTGTTAGGTTGTAGCGACATTCTTTTGATGACTCCCAATTACATCACTGCAACCAACCGTTGTGACGTTACATTGTGACATTCTGATAACATTCTTGTAACGTCATTTATGAGGCTAAGACTTAATAGGAATGTCACAATAACATTTTGTTTAGGTGTGGTTGAGACCTCACTGAATGAGGATGTCACAATAATATTCTGTTAGGTTAGGGTGACACCTAACCTTAAAAGATGGTACTGTCAGTGTACTTTAGATCTGTGGTAGTGCATACACATGGCCTGTATGTTGGGGTTTGGAGAAATGATGGAATGATCTCAAAGAGCCTTGAGCGATGTCGGGGCTTGGGGCCGAAGTTTAATCTGAAGATTAAGAACATTTTAGTCTGAAGATTAAAAAGATCATGAACCTTGAAACTTTTCTTAAGGACTCCATCTGCAAACGAACCACTGACACTTTGTATCATGGGGGTAGATATGCACAATATCTGTTCCTATAATATAACCAGTCAAATAACTTTTCAAAATAGCCTTGTTGCCGTGTATAAGCTTTCAAAGAAAATATACTTCTAGGTTGCTTGATTGATGTTCTGATGAAACACATGCCTTGACAATAAGCCCATCCCAGGTTATACCAACCACAAAGTTTACCATGAAATATTATAAAAATTGCTTCCCTGTTTATTTCCTGAAGAGAGTAGCACAATACAAAAGCAACCAAAGCAATTTGGTTGACAGATTGCTCCTATGATTTCTAAATTGTGACCTTACATTGTGAACTTTTCCCCATAGGAACCAATGGTAAAGCCTGTCAGTCCAACCTACAATGTCCAACCCTATTTCACCCTGAAATACAATATTTTGATTGGCTGGCAAACCTGCAAATCTGTCAATTGATAAAATTTAAGAAATGATAATGTTTTAGCAGTACTTTGGGATTTAGAAAAGCACAATCCTTGCTAATTTAAGTTATCCAAAGTCTTGGAGACAAGGATGGCACTTATGTCTATTTTGTCCAACCCTTGTCCAACCCCGGGATATACCCAAAGTGGGATGGACTCAGACATTTGTTTCATCTTATATCATATCCAATGGTGGTATATTGTGGCAACTCGTTTTTCACTTATTTCTCCATCCTAAATATGGCTTCCCCCCAACAAACCATGATGGTTATATTCATTTTTTGATCAAATATAGTTGTAAAGTAAACATAGCTCCTACAGCACGTGTCATTCCTTAATATTCTGCTTCGATAGCCAAACCCTCATTGAAAATTAAGTACTAAAGTATTGTCCATAAAACATCAATGTAGAAAAAAGTTTCAGGCCAGAGAGCTGCACATATAACATAGACATTTAATGGTATTTCTGACCGTTCACAGTGCCACCTGGTGCCCCACAAAATGATTTCCCTCAACAGAAAAATGGGACGTCCTGTAATAACAGGCAATTATGAAAAAGTATATTATCTAACTATTGCAGATGAAATCATACATAGATGATACATAAGATAAACATGATATGATACTTCTACATATTATGCAAGATATAAAAATTATGAAATTCTGCATTTAGCATGAATTACATAACACTTTATTTTGACAATTTCATAAATAGTAATTTCACTATTAGTATTTTTACATAAATATGCTAAATAAAAATGCTAATATATAAGGAGTTTGCTAAATCAAAAAAAAGGGTTTGCGAAAAAAGAATGCATCTTTGCATCAAATCGATCATTGCATTTTTCACATTCTATTTTATTTCTATTGATTATCATTATTTTCAAATATCCAAATACATGCCAAGAAAACGGCCAGTCCTGTTATTTCAGGGCGGTTTTGTGATCCGTTATTACACGAAGTCCTGTTTTTTCAGATATAATATTTCTTAAAACCATCAAAACTGTTATTGTAAATTATAATGCAATGTTTTAAAATGATTTAAAGGGTTGTGTCCTGAAAAAACAAGATGTCCGATTTCCCAATAGTAGCCCCAACCTGCTCAAAACTGACTTGCTTATTACATATGGCTTATTGCTATTTTTTTTTTTATTTTTTTTTTTATTTCACTGTTTCACATACGATACATGATCTTCCAACAGCAGCTATATAGTTGAAAAAAATAATAATGACAATTTCAGTAACCTTAATACTATATACATACAATTATAATAATTATGTTACACCGTAAAATGCTAAACTATAAGTGTAGTATGTCCATCATCTAAGTTTGTATATTAGACAATCAATATTTCGTCAAGGCTAAAGACTTATCTTTCGTATAAGTTTCTTGAAATTGTTCTTGTTTTCTTCTCTTTGAACAAAATCATCCAAATTGTCCCATAACAGCAAGCCTCTATAATAGGGTATTACTTATTGGGCAATGGTAAAACTTTATTTTGAATTGAATTTAAAGTATAATAATGAGAACCTGATACTTTTCATCAAGAATCAGAAAGATATTACGAGGGGCACAGAAGCCCCATTTGATGGGAGACTGTAATTCTTCACAATTTTATTTCCTGTCCCCAGATAGAATTATTCACTTAATTCTAATAAGAAACAAAAGGTTGGGAACTGTATCAAACTCAAACTCCAGGTTGGGTGGACAATGATTACTTTTATTAATGATTTGAACTTGTGTAGCAATTAACATGTTTCGGTTTTCAACCTTCATCAGGATTCATCAGGATAATTAGAAACAAGTATGTATATATATATAGTAGTCTAACCACGCTATGTGATTGCTTAGGGAGACAATACTTGAAAAGTAATGTGCTAAAAACTGGAGTGGTCAAGGTTTCAATTGGCTCTCGAAAGCTAATTTCATCAGTGACCCCTATAGTTTCAGGTTTCTTATCATTTCTAACTTGGATCTCATAAACATTCCAATGAAATCTGATGAGCATGGAGTTTAAGGCTCCTATGAATAGTTGATTTTTTAGAAATTATAAGTTCCCACAGACCACTATAGTTAAGCTCTGTTCCTTTTGCAAATCCTATATGAAAATAATGGGTGCTGTATCATATGAGTTTTCTTATTGTGTTGAAATCGGTGTCCTTATTAGCTAGGACAGATGATTTAAAGGCTATGTTTGATGTCTGTAATGGATTTGTTATTTGGGCTGAACAGTTATACCTTTAAATATGGGCAAAAACTTGGCCCTAAATTAAGTTATAGTTCAATTTGATCAAAATTAATGCATGTTCAAGGTCTGTTGAGCTCCAGGTGTTCATCAAATTTTATTTTCACAGATGATTTAAAATTACCTCCTGAAAACTAAAATTAGCAAATCAGATAACCTCTTTCTATTTTAATACCATAGCATTCTTAACAATGTTGATGCTAGTGGTGGTACTCTGGATCTCCTAATTCTTTTGAAGCCAAATTGTTATTCATCTATCTGGATTCATCCTCTATATATTGGAAATTTGAGGAGGCCCATCAGTGTATCTACTCTGTAATGCAGTATATAGATGGTGCAGCTATATTCTTTTATTACGATTCAGATTTTCATCAATATCATATAGAACTCTTATTTGTCAAATAAGGTAGTATAGGATAAAGTAGACCAAGATTTAACTGACTCCGCTACTCTCAAATAATGGCTACAGAAACTTTATGAATAAAGCAACAGCCTTACTTAACATAAATGTGCACAAATAACCGGCCCTCATCTCATGGGAAGGAAGAACTGACAAATTATTTTCTATGAATAGGTGTTTATTTTATACCATTATGATGTTTATGTATGTTGACGCAATGAAGCTGGTGAATGATCTGTTTGGATCTGCATTCAACGGACCTGAAATGGAAGAGCATATTATATAAACATAGATTTGTCACTTTATAAGTATGTTTGAGGTGATACATTAAAAAAGAAGTTATGTCAATTGTTTCATTAAACCTGAAAATCTATAAACTAATTGCATGGATAGCAATGTAATAATGTGCCTTTCAATCAAGTAGTTTTGAGCTGAGAACACTATTATCAGTGAACTGAAGATTTAATGCTGCGTTTTAAGTCATTGATTGAACTGTAGGAAACACTATTGATATCTTATGATGGCAATAGTTTGAGCATCACATTGATTGATTTGAATAATACAAAACATTTTTGAACACTTTTAAACTATATTTAACTTACCATGATGTTTAATCTTGGATATATAGTTGAATATTTAATAGGCAGCCTTTCCATATCCATTGCCATAGCCATAACCGGCATTGCCATAGCCATAAGCAGCCTTGCCATATCCATATCCAGCTCCATAGCCAGCTCCATAACCAGCTCCGTAGCCATATCCAGCTCCATAGCCATAGCCATGCTTGGAATCTACCTTGCCATCACGGTTGCTGTCAAGCTTGTCAGCTACACCATCATTGTTCTGGTCCTTGCCCATGGTGGGCACAGTGTTGCCAGTGCTGTCTCTGAAGTAACGGACTGGGCCTCCACGGTTGTATCCATGTCCAGCATAGCCATATGCACCATAGCCTTGTCCAGCATAGCCATGTCCAGCATAGGCATTAGGGGCATAGGAGGCAGCAGCCATGGCTACTCCTGCAACTAAGAAGACAAGGATTGAGGCGTTCATGTTGTAGCTGTGTGATGCTCAGACAGAAACTGATGGTTAGGAACACCAATCACAACCTATTTATACCCCGTCAATCTGTTATAACAAAATAATCAATGGTGGGATAATTGGTGGGTTAATGATATTCTGCCTTCAGGTGGTATGTCTGGTTCAGTGTCCTCACTACAGTACATATCACTTAGGTATGCCCTACAGTTGCCAAATTTCCACTCAAACAGTTCAGCAATAGTCTGATTCTAGGCCCAGTGTAATTCTTTGTATTTTCTCTGTTGCAAAAGGACGTCACATTCAATAAGCCAATATCAAGCTATACATGAGATTCAAGAAGTCATTTTTCAAGATTTCCATTGTTAGATATGCTGTATCATGGATGATTTCAATGTAAGAAAACAGAAACTTTTTTTCTTGAATGTTTAGATTTACATTCACAATTATACGATTAATCCCATAAATGCCTCAAGGCATCTGTTGTACATAATATGCTGGCGATGGCTGAAAGCATTATGGTTAGCTAAAGTTTAACATAAAGCACCTATCATTTGCTGTATAAAAGATATCATAGAATACATGAATCCTCTTTGCTTTTTACTTCTATTCTCACATATACAACTGGATTGGGGCAAGTACTTATTGGCAGATACAATTGAATCATGAGTTTAAATGGTTAACAGACTAATACAATTTTAAAATATAACAAATCTAGTAATTGAAATATGCCTCTCAAATCAAGACAGAAATTATAGAGAATATAGAGGCTGTCACAATATCTTTTCTTCATCACAATCCTTTACTAAAATTAGGTTTCACTATTATCTACAAATAAAGCAACTAATGTGCACTTGTCCAATCAAGACAATCTCAGAATTGTTATCATTTTAATTTATATTACCTATTACTTGGTGTTTCACTATATATGCTTGCAATAGCTTTTAAGGGAAAAGAAAATCACAGTCCATGATTAACCCTTTTACTGCCAGATATCTAATAATATAACTGATATTTACTGAAATATGGCCCAAAATTCAAAAATTAGTCCATGAATTGCCTAAAACTCAAATTTGCTTTAGATTCTTCTGGTTGAAAGCATTCTTCAATAATTTCGATAAAATGTTCCAAATGTTGGCACTGTGCCAATAAGGCAAATTTCCCGTCATCAGTCATTTTACATACTACATGCATTTGAAAGGTTTCCATGGTAACCAATGATTCATAAAATAACTATTTCACTTTTTATGAGGATAACATGGAGATGTTATCCTTTTTATGCAAAAGACAGTTTGTGATTATCATAAATAGAAGTAAAATTGTATCTAATTCAAGATCAAGTCATTTACACAAATTTACCCATTTTTCATGATTTTGAATGATTATGGTAAGTTCAAATGTAAGTTCAATGTTAATGGTTTCTCCAATCACAATTCTAATATTTTTTGGTGACTTGATAGTCTGCTCTTCAAATAGCTGTATCTCTGGTTCTAATTGGAATTTTTGAAAAATTCTTTCAGATTTTGAAAGCTGAACTTTCCCTCTTTAAGTACTTTTCGTATGGGATTTTACTATAGGGCCGCATATGGGGCCTCTGGCAGTGTAAGGGTTAAAGTACAAGCATGAATTACTTTAAAGGCTTTGTTCCACTATATATGTGTTGGTTGGCACTTGTGTTTGCTCTAATCAAAAAAACACAAGAAGCTTGCATTTCAGATACCAACATGCATATGCTGGTATCTGAATGCAAATACTCCATAGAAAGTGACTCATAAATTTGCTTGTGTTTCTACTGGCATTTCCAAAGCATAAGTAAAGATGCAAGCAAATTACATATTTCACTGTGCGTTCTCGGTTGCATTCACCTGCGTTCCTGTCAATAAAGCGTCAGTGACCAGGATGGGTCTACACCCCTAAATTAGACATAGCGACATGGCCCATTGTTAGCTTAGTGACACGCGACAGGGCATTTTCATATGACTGACATTCAACATCGACATTATTGACAAATGACAGGGCTTTTAGGAATATAATTACATGTGATTCATTTCTTAAATTCGACATGTGACATGGGACCCCCCAATCTAGACCCCTAACAGGGTCCACTGGACACGGAGGGGTATGTGCATGGGGTGGTGTCAGGGCGGTGGGGTAGGGGGCATTCCTATACACAAAACCCATCTGTCTCTAGTAGATATATTAAAAAAAGAACATATTGTGAATTCCTAATATGTAGGCCTAAAGGCCATATTCCACTGCGCGATGTTTTGCTTGTGGTGGGGTGTTACTAGCAGTGTTCATGAAGACCACAAGCAAAAACAGGGGCCGCAAGGTGTAATATGGGTGTTTGTTTGTGGCATTACTTGCAATGTTACTTGCATTGACCCAACACAAGTAACACCGGAAATGATTCTATCTGGGTTTTCTGTAGAATACTTGCAATGGAGGTCTACCAACATGATAGTTTCTGCACCACAAACTACTAGTGGTGGGTAAAGATGCCTACTGCAAGTGGTCCCCATTGCATAGTGTTATCTTTATCATAATAGAGGGAATGTGCCTTGTATCACGCATGTGTATTGTATCACGCACCTGCAGTTAATTGCCCATAAAACCATATAGATATATTCAATAGGAAAAGTAAATACAGGTAATTGAAGACCACTGTCTGTAGCATCTATCTTTTACCTTACAATGCATTTTTAATGATACCTACATTCTGTTAATGGGAAAAACCATTTTGCCTTCTATTTTAGATTTGAATTGTACTGAATTCACAAATTTAATCTGTTCATTTGCAAATGGTCTTTATTATCATAGATATTACAGACAATGAGTCATAAATAGTATTGTTTTTCTGAAAATCCACGCAATACTATGTCACACGCTATTTAAAATTTAATCAAATGAAAATTAATTTCAGTGATATTGGCAAGATGAAATAATCTATGCCATTTCTAATTCTTGTATAGCGCAGAGAGTGTTGTTATGTCATGTAGGTCACCTCCAATTATACATATATATATAGGTGTGTGTGATATAATTCCTCTAATTTTTACAATTTATTCACATTTTAAAGTGTTTTTATATAGTATACTTCTCTGTCTTTTAATTTGTCTAAATACTATGTCATAGAACAACGAAATATTCAATTGATAGAGCAAACAGCAATGCGTTTCAATTGTGTATAATTATTGTCTCAGAAAATTAGCACTTGCAATCAAAATTACATAATTTTGATGAAATGATAAATTGGGAAATTGTATACAGCCTT
Organism: Lepidonotus clava; assembly: GCA_936440205.1. NCBI lineage: Eukaryota > Metazoa > Annelida > Polychaeta > Phyllodocida > Polynoidae > Lepidonotus > Lepidonotus clava. The sequence goes on from OW387138.1 coordinate 19,133,915, forward strand.
CACTTTTAAAAATAATTGCTGTCAAATAGTAATAGTCATTAGAATCTTGCCAATTCTTTTACACAAATAAAATCAAACAATACGCTAATAAATTGGTTTTTTAGAACAATTTTCTTATAGAATATTTGCATAATAATTTTGTTGCTTAAATATGGCAATCAGAAAATATGTTTTTAATCCACGAAACAACAAATATATGGGCGATATAGCAACATAGGAATAGTTATAATTATTCCGGTTATTTTTCTAAATCAAATATAATATTTTTGTGTAAACTCCAAGCTTTTTACTGTCCATTTTACACAAATGTTCACATACAAATAGTGTACTAAAAGGGTTGATATTAACTTTTGTTATCTACTTTTTATTAGTTTATTTGTCATCATTTCCAAATTTGCTTCATATTCTTAGCCTTAATTCTATTGGTTGAATATCTATAGTTGTTGTATCGCACTCTAGGTGCGTGATACAAGACACATTCCCCTATAATTAATGAAGAAATGACACTAAATAATTAATAATGACAAAAAAACACAAATTAGATAAAAAAAAAATCAAAATAATTAGTAATCTTAAATTATTAATAATAAAAAGTTAATAAGCATATATATAAAATTAAAATAAAAAACTGATAATATAATAATGATGAATGAATGATTAAATGATTAATAAATAATCAACAAACAAAAAATAATCAACAAATGAATGAGAAATATTTGATAATAACAGATAATTAATGATACGATTTAGCAAATGATCACATGAGGCCCCCCAAAAAAGTTGTGTTCAGGTAACATAGGTCGAAAAAAATAGGGTAGGTGGGTAGAATTTTTCTTTTTTTTTTACTTACTGAAGAGACCCAAGCAGTGTTGAGAATAAATAAAATATTCCACATAGCCTCTAAGAACATTTTTAGCATTTAAAATACATGCCTAGAGCATGTGCTAAAAAAAACTAGCCATTATTATTTCTTAAATTATTATCTATGTACATTAATATTTTCTGAGTTGTTTGCAAGTTTATTCATTGTAGATGGATTCATAGGAATTATTTGCTTATTTTCTATAGTTTTTTCCATGGATTTTGTGGACATAATCAGTCAAAATTAGCCTGCAGGTCCTTAAAATACTGTAGATCAGCTATCTGTGGTAGGGAGACTGAATCTCACTTCAATCTGGCTGTATCACTCTTCAGTGTCCTCCTCAATCGCCCTTAGCATAGAAAAAGCGGATCTTCTTTACACGATGTAACATGTTCTTACAAGCATAGCACTCTAGGAGATGATTGACCCACTGGGAAGTGCAAAAGGGATCAGCAAACCAATAAAGATTGGTAGACATTTGATAAAATATCCCTACTTCAAACATTGTTGTAAATTTTCTTTTTGTGATAATGTGGGATCAAATACTCATAAACCTGGGAAACTGACCTCATAAGACAAAACATTGGTAATTGCAGGAATGAATTGAGACAAACAATATAATTATAATTATAAAGAATAATATGATTCAATTTATTAAGTTGTTGGTGTTGCATGTACAAAGTGATGGATGATGTGTCTTCAGCAGATAATGTCTGTTGTCATCAGATCTAAAAGAAACAAAAATGTCCAAATGGTTACAAGAGTATATACAAAAACAATACATTTTAGTTAAGACAACATCTTATCAAAGAATAATTGTATGATAATTTACAATACAATAGTGTGGATGAGTTATAGTTATTATAGCTTTTTGATTAAGAACTGACCTGTTTAGTTTGATAGTTTATCATTTTTAACCAATGCATTCCGAGATCAATTCAACTGTTTGCCTTGATGAAAGAACAAGGGAGACTGAAAAAGATACTGTATATAGGTGTTCTTTGGAAATATCTGAAAGGACCTAGTTACCTGGTGTTATAGCTTATTTACAATAAACATGTAGAGTTTATGTTTAATGGGCAGCCTTGCCATATCCATAGGCATTGCCATTGCCATAACCGGCATTGCCATAGGCATAACCAGCCTTGCCATAACCGTATCCAGCTCCATGACCATATCCAGCTCCATATCCAGCTTCATGACCATATCCAGCTCCATATCCGGCTCCGTAGCCATATCCAGCTCCATAGCCATAGCCATGCTTGGAATCTACCTTGCCATCACGGTTGCTGTCAAGCTTGTCGGGAACACCATCGTTGTTCTGGTCCTTGCCCATGGTGGGCACAGTGTTGCCAGTGCTGTCTCTGAAGTAACGGACTGGGCCTCCACGGTTGTATCCATGTCCAGCATAGCCATATGCACCATAGCCTTGTCCAGCATAGCCATGTCCAGCATAGGCATTAGGAGCATAGGAGGCAGCAGCCATGGCTACTCCTGCAACCAAGAAGATAAGGATTGAGGCGTTCATGTTGTCGCTGTGTGATGCTCAGACAGAAACTGATGCTTAGGACCACCAACGGCAGCCTATTTATACCCAGTCACTATGCAATTACACAACAATTAATTAAAGGTCATTTGGTAGGCTAATGATATTCTGCCTTCAGGTGGTACGCCTAGTCTGCCATCGCAACAATGATATGTATGGATTAGTATATCCTGTTGTCATCATTTTCTATATTTGCACTCACAGCCCTTATTCTTGCACATCAATTGAAGAAATGTAGTGCAAAATGTTTTCAAAAGAACAGTGGCATCTTGAAATATATTATTCTTTGTTGTTTTTATAAAAGATTTTTGTAGTTAAAGTTGTTATTTTGATCTTTGATCCCAATCATTTTTGCTTTGGGTTCAAGTTTATTTTTCTCATATGGTCATTTCAAAGACAATGATTATATAAAAGAACAATCATAGCTTTAATTTTCCAAGAGAAACCAACCATAATATACATCTTCTCTTGAAGATGAATTGATTAATAACATTTTGTAGGCTGAACAAATTGTGTTTATCATACGACCTCTGAACTACATAATTATGTTTTTCATAAATGACATACACATAGTCATATGCCCTGAGTCATGATTTTAAAAAAAAATGACCGCTTAGATTTTAAATAAGCTACCTTTTAAATGTTGTGAATTCAAACTGGCTGGGACAATGCCGATAGGCGAGCAGGCTAATCTCATGGATGCAGTCCAGTTATTCAAATCAACAGATCATGTGAATTTTGTGTTGGGTACATTTTTATGATTTGGCAATAGGATCTGATAATTTCTTGTCACCTTAGCTAAGATAAGCATCAGGTTTCGAACAGAAGTGTTATTTGATAACACACAAATTCAAATGTTCAGTGAATGTAGACTGTCATAACATGACAGTTACATAGTCAGTATCCATACAACATATAATCACTTGAGCCACATGTCAACAGCACGTGTCTTTTCTCAGTATTCTGCTTTGAAGGCCAAAGCCTCATTAAAAATTAGGTACTAAAGTACTTTCCATGAAATAGCAAGTGGAAAAAAGTTTCAGGCAAGAAATATGCACATATATATTTAACGGTACTGGGTGAAACCACGTTAAGTGTGGACTTTAAGTGTTAAAAAAGTCAAAAGATAGATTCCAAGTTATTGAACCAATGATTTATTACCCAAATAAACAAGTAAGGACCCAACTTAATCTAAAAAATTAGAACGCTAAGTTTTTTCATCAAAAAGTTAGAATGATTCAAAATCAGGTCCTTTTTTTTTCTCAATATTTTCATTCATTTTTTCCTAACTTTTCCTGATAGAAATAAAGTGAATTAATAACATTCAATTGCATACAAATGATAAGCTTTCTAAGCAAATGTAAGGATGTGTATTGCACCTTTTAGAATATGAAATTATCTTTCAGATGATATCTAGAACGTTTAAATCGGATATTAAGTTACAGAGATACTGAGAATTGCTACTCTAGCCGTAAACTTCAAGGGCACAAACATTATCAATTTTGAGCTTGTACTGTAAATATTAAACCATTGCTTATGGTGAATATTAACAAATTTGGGATTGTTTCCAAGATAAGTTGTTAACATTTTAATATTTATCTTAAAATAAAGGTAATTTTGCAATATTTTTTATAAAAGCTTCCCTTGGCAACTGCACAACGATTCTAGGTTCTTTTATTTTGATATAATATAGCATTATCGTAATTTTTGTTGTCAATAATTAATGATATCACATCTAGGATAAAAAGGGTTAAAATGAAAGTCTTGTAGATACCATAAAAGTCTTGTAGATACCATCTTGTAGATACTTTTTACTACATATTTGTCTATATGACCCTGAATAATGTATCCATTGGCTTGTAAACTGTCTACTTTTCTGCAGGTCACAGTGTACCCCAAAAACTTTCTGAAATAGCGGACTAATTGTCCAATATTAACAGGGATTACATCGGACATTTCCTCGCCATGCCGGACATGTAATAACCCAATGAATAAGTACACAAATTCAGCAAAATGAAAATGATAATATATGCCATATTATGGTGAAAAAGTATGACAATTTCGTCGGACAAAATGTCCGATGTTAAGAGGTAAAACACCGGACATTGATGGAAAAGTCTCGGACATGTCCGGATGTCCGGTGGTTTTTGGGATTCACTGAGGTCAAGGCTTTGTTAGTAGAAAATGTTAAAATCTATTTTTATGTTGGGAAATATGCAGGGTCTTGTAGATACCCTCTTAACCTTTTAGACCCCATAGTTTTCTTTATTAAATTGCTTGATTTCCCCAAGACTTCCATGGATTTCCCTCTGTAATTCCCTAAATTCCTTTCAATTGAGGAAGTTCAAAGGCTAACCAACCCCTATCAATAAATGTTATAAGCATGGGGTTTGTAGCATTGGATAGGAAATTAAAACAGGTTTTAAACGATATATTGGCCAATTTTGTATATTGAATATTCATGAAATTGTCTCCCTTGGAAAGATAAGGAAAAATTACGGAAAAATCGTCATTTTTCTGGGCGGCTACAGCCGGATTGGGGACTACACCCACAGGTGGCTATGGCAATGAAAACCTGATACTTTCAATAAAGGATCAACAAGATATCACAAGGGGTACAGTAGCCCCAGATCCATCTGGTGGGAAACTGAAATTGTTCACAATTCTATATTCTGTCATCAGTCAGGATTATGCACTTAATTCTAATCAGAAACAATAATGTATAGTAGTGTAACCATGCTATGTAATTGTTAAGGGAGACAATACTTGAAAAGTAATGTGCTAAAAACTTGAGTGGTCAAGGTTTCAATTGGCTTTCAAAAGCTAATATTTCATCAGTGACCCTTATAGTTTTGGGTTCTAATTATTTCTAATTTGGTTCTCATAATCATTCCAACAAAATCTGATGAGCCTGGGTTTTAAAGGGGGGTACCTGTGAATGTGAATTCTCCTAGCTTTATAATCCATTCTACCCAAGTACGTACCATACCAATTTTTAAATCTGTATTTCTAGAACGTCAAATTTTATTCAGGTTTTCCTGTATCTCATTGCAGTCCCCTGCTTGCACCTGGTGCAGTTTGCACAGTGTATTTGTGTGTCTGCGACGTCACATCTTAAAAAAAGGGAAATCACAAAACCAAAGAAATATCCTAATCTAAATTTCCTAATTCTTTCTAAAGAGTCTTACAGTTTTAGCTCTGCAAAATAATATTGGTCCTTTAAAAAGATTTTGAAGATAAGGATTTCCTTTGCATATTTTACATTTTAAAATTTGAATTCAACTGTCATTTGCCTGTGACGTCACAGACAGATACATCATTTGCCTGTGAGCATCAGTCATGACGTTGTAAGTTTATCAATCAAATTTAACACACAATAAGTTAATATTGGAAGCTGGAATCTTAGGTTCCATAACAAAGAGCATTCAATTTATTACATATCAGTCGAATAAATCACATTTCATTTTTCATTGGCCCTTCTCTTTAAGCCTTCTGGAAATAGTTAATATTTTTTTTTAGAAATTACCTAAATTTCCTACCGACCACTATAGTTAAGCTCTGTTCCTTTGGCAAACCCGATATGAAAATTATGGGTGTTGTGGCATATGAGTTTTCTTTTCGTGTTCAAATCTGTGTCCTTATTAGCTAGGACTAATAATTTAAAGGCTATGTTTGATGTCTGTTGTTTGGGCTGAACAGTTATACCCTTAAATATCGGTATAAACTTGGGCCTGACTTAAGTTATAGTTCACTTTGATCAAAATGAATGCATGTTCAAGGTCTGTTGAGCTCCAAATATTCATCAAATTTTATTTTCATAGATGATATAAAATTACCTCCTAAAAAACAAAAAACAAATCAGATAACCTCTTTCTATTTCAATACCATAGCATTCTTAACAATGTTGATGCTAGTGGTGGTACTCTGGATCTCCTAATTCTTTTGAAGCCAAATTGTTATTCATCTATATAGATTCATCCTCTATATATTGGAAATTTGAGAAGGCCCATCAGTGTATCTACTCTGTAATGCAGTATATAGATGGTGCAGCTATATTCTTTTATTACGATTCACGTTTTCATCAATATCATATAGAACTCTTATTTGTCAAATAAGGTAGTATAGGATAAAGTAGACCAAGATTTAACTGACTCCGCTACTCTCAAATAATGGTTACAGAAACTTTATGAATAAAGCAACAGCCTTACTTAACATAAATGTGCACAAATAACCGGCCCTCATCTCATGGGGAGGAAGAACTGACAAATTATTTTCTATGAATAGGTGTTTATTTTATACCATTATGATGTTTTTGTCTGTTGACGTAATGAAGCTGGTGAATGATCTGTTTGGATCTGCATTCAACGGACCTGAAATGGAAGAGCATATTATATAAACATAGATTTGTCACTTTATAAGTATGTTTGAGGTGATACATTAAAAAAGAAGTTATGTCAATTGTTTCATTAAACCTGAAAATCTATAAACTAATTGCATGGATAGCAATGAAATAGTGTCCCTTTCAGTCAAGTAGTTTTGAGCTGAGAACACTATTATCAGTGAACTGAAGATTTAATGCTGCGTTTTAAGTCATTGATTGAACTGTAGGAAACACTGTTGATATCTTATGATGGCAATAGGTTGAGCATCACATTGATTGATTTGAATAATACAAAACATTTTTGAACACTTTTAAACTATATTTTACTTACCATGATGTTTAATCTTGGATATATAGTTGAATATTTAATAGGCAGCCTTTCCATATCCATTGCCATAGCCATAACCGGCATTGCCATAGCCATAAGCAGCCTTGCCATATCCATATCCAGCTCCATAGCCAGCTCCATAACCAGCTCCATAGCCATATCCAGCTCCATAGCCATAGCCGTGCTTGACATCTACCTTGCCATCACGGTTGCTGTCAAGCTTGTCAGCAACACCATCGTTGTTCTGGTCCTTGCCCATGGTTGGCACAGTGTTGCCAGTGCTGTCTCTGAAGTAACGGACTGGGCCTCCATGGTTGTATCCATGTCCAGCATAGCCATATGCACCATAGCCTTGTCCAGCATAGCCATGTCCAGCATAGGCATTAGGGGCATAGGAGGCAGCAGCCATGGCTACTCCTGCAACCAAGAAGATAAGGATTGAGGCATTCATGTTGTAGCTGTGTGACGCTCAGACAGAAACTGATGCTTAGGACCACCAACAGCAGCCTATTTATACCCAGTCACTATGCAATTACACAACAATTAATTAAAGGTCATTTGGTAGGCTAATGATATTCTGCCTTCAGGCGGTACGCCTAGTCTGCCATCACAACAATGATATGGATTAGTAATCCTGTTGTCATCATTTTCTATATTTGCACTCACAGCCCTTATTCATGCACATGTACAATTTTAGAAATGTAGTGCAAAATTTTTTCAAAAGAATAGTGGTGTCTTGGAATATATCATTCTTTGTTGTTTTTATAAAAGATTTTGGCAGTTCCTATTTTGATCTTTGATCCTGATCTTTTTATTCTTTAGGTTCAAGGTTATTTTTCTCATATGGTAATTTCAAAGATGATGATTATATAAAAGATCATAGCTTTTTTCTTCCAAGAGGAACCAACCATAGCGTACATCTTCTCTTAAAAATGAATTGCTTAAGAACATTTTGCAGGCTGAACAAATTGTGATAAACGTACAACCAACCTCTGAACTACATGTTTTTCATAAATGATGTACACATCGTTGTATGCCCCGAGTCATGATTTATTAAAAATGATCACTATTCAATGTTATGAATTCAAACCGATTAGGACAATACCGATAGGCAAGCAGGCTAACCTCATGGATGCAGACCAGTTATTCAAATCAACAGATAATGTGAATTTTTATAATTTGGCAATACCTGAGACTGATATGAATAGTTATTCATACTTTACTAAAGTTAAACTGTCTGGAAAATCATTTTTTGTTGCCGAAGCTTATCCATCATAGTTGGCCTACTTCAACAAAGTGCATTTTACAGCATATCACTTCTGCCTTCATTAAAATGTCTCAACCAAAGTCATTTTCTTATCAGTTCCTACTACCTTGGACGTTTTTAGCAAAGAGCATCGTTTTTCCTACCATGGAGTTTGGAAATCAGAAAAAGGCCAAAAAATACAGAAACGTGAGTGGACGGTCTATACACTCATTCATAGCCCTACATAATATATCAAGATGGGATAGATATCAAATACAACCTTCATTGTAGCACTGTTTTATTCAGTTGTTCTTCACAACACTGGGTCTGTCAGCTAGTCTGAACTGCTAAGAGCATCTGGGTATGATATAAACTATGCTTAGCCTGCCCTATAGACCCGACAGATTTCATTCTGCATTCATTACTAATCTAGGAATTATTGCTAGATTTCCCAGGATGTCCGTAGATTTTAATACAGAATTTCCTATTTTCTTATCAATTGAGGATGTCCAATGGTTAACCCTTTCCACCCCATAATGCCATATTTGGCCACCACATGAGTGTTACCCATAAAATGGCACCTCTTTTAGGGTTTTATTCTGATTATAGAATGGGTATTTCACCTACACTCATGAGGTAAACATCAAAATATTCCCAACGTTCTAAGGAACCTTACACTTTTTGTATTATTATTCTATGATGCTTAGATATTTTAGAACATGTGTTCCCGCAAAGGCCATTACGGTCAATATAGGGCAAACCTGCCTATTCTGGGAAATTAGCCTCTTGAAAGCATTAATTAACTGATTAAGAAATTATTGGTGAAAAAACATTTTTCCATGTAATTTTGTGGAAAAGTTGACTTAGATAGAAATTTCCTGAGAATTCAGCGATTTCCATAACAATTTCAAATCATTTGCAAATGATGCATTATGGGAAATTTGCAATGGAATGCTTTTTTCGCAGAAATCCTTCACATAATAAGGTTGTTAGGTTGCCATGGTTACAGAAAAAAGAACATTCCGAGTCAATGGAGCAATTTTCATGGGTAATGTGGGAAATATCTTTTTCTGCTTTATATTTCAAACAGTGAGATAAAAGACCAAGTCAATCAAAAGTTATTGTATTTTAAACATTTTTCTGAATAAGAAATGCTTTTTATTCTAAATATACAAGGTCAAGTTAAAGTTACCATAACATGGAAACGAAGATGACTGGGGGGTTTCTATGTACAATAAGTAGGCAATAAGTAAGCAAGTTCAAATGACCATATCTAAGCTTCTAAAAGGAATATTTTCAAACGGTTTGCAGCCTAAGAAAGCATTTCTTCTGTAGTCCACAATTATTTTTATATACTATCCTCAGGAATAGAGGGTTGAAGGGGTTAACCCATGCCTATACATTGAAGTTATAGAAATCTGGTCCAAGTGTGGGCCATAACATAAATTGCATCCTGAGAAAATAAAGAAACTACCCAGCCAAGGATATGACGTTATGATAACGTTGCAGCAACATTCTGGATTGATCCTCGTTAGGTTGTAGCGACATTCTTTTGATGACTCTCAATTATGTCACTGCAACCAACAGTTGTGACGTTACATTGTGACATTCTGATAACATTCTTGTAATGTCATTTATGAGACTGAGATTTAATAGGAATGACACAATAACATTCTGTTTAGGTAAGGTTGGTACATCCCCTAGTCAGGAGGTCACAACAACGTTCTGTTTAAGTCAGATCTAGACCTCACCTAATCAGACAGTCACGATGACATTCTATTTTAATTTGATCTTGACCTAATCTCACAGAAAAATAATCGAACAGTTACGTGATATTTTAGTAAATAACAGACAAACTAAAAAATTATGGTTGCATAATGTAACCGTTGCATCACACCTTGGCTGGGTAGTGCATACACATGGCCTGTATGTTGGGGTTTGGAGAAATGATGGAATGATCTCGAAGAGCCTTGAGCGATGTCGGGGCTTGGGGCCAAAGTTTAATCTGAAGATTAAGAACATTTTAGTCTGAAGATTAAAAAGTTCATGAACCTTGAAACTTTTCTTAAGGACTCTATCTGCAAACGAACCACTGATACTTTGTACCATGGGGGTAGATATGCACAATATCTGTTCCTATAATATGACCAGTCAAATAACTTTTCAAAATAGCCTTGTTGCCTTGTATAAGCTTTCAAAGAAAATATACTTCTAGGTGGCTTGATTGATGTTCTGATGAAACACAATGCTTTCATTTTTATTCACATAAATGTATCTATATATCTAATATAGAAATATGCATATGTAGTAGTGCTGCTACCTTGACACTTCTCAGACATTTTTAGAGTTTCATCTTATATCATATCCAATGGTGGTATACTGTGGCAACTCGTTTTAGATTTATTTCTCCATCCTAAATATGGCTTTTCCCCCCAACAAACCATGATGCTTGTATTCATTTTTTGATCAAATATAGTTGTAAAGTAAACATAGCTCCTACAGCACGTGTCATTCCGCAATATTCTCCTTCGATGGCCAAAGCCTCATTAAAAATTAAGTACTGTCCATAAAATATCAATGTAGAAAAAAGTTTCAGGCCAGAGAGCTAACATAGACATTAAATGGTGTTTCTGATCGTTCACAGTGCCACCTGGTGCCCCACAAAATGATTTCCCTCAACAGGTTTGGGATACCACAGAAAAATGGGATGTCTTGTAATAATAGGCAATTATGAAAAAGTACATTATCTAACTATTGCAGATGAAGTTATACATGGATAATACATAAGATAAACATGATATAATACTTCTACATAATTATATGCAAGATATAAAAATTATGAAATTATGCATTTAGCATGAATTACATAATACTTTATTTGACAATTTCATAAATAATAAGTTCACTATTAGTATTTTTACATAAATATACTTAATAAAATTGCTAGAAAATAAGGAGCTAAATCAAAAAAAAGGATTTGTGATAAAGGAACACATGTTTGCATCAAAACAATCATTGCATTTTTCACATTCTATTTTATTTCTATTGATTATCATTATTTTTAAAGTTCCAAAAACATGCCAAGAAAACAGCCAGTCCTGTTATTTCAGGGTGGTTTTGTGATCCGTTATTTCAGATATACTTTTTAAAACCATTAAAACTGTTATTGTAAACTATAATGGAATGTTTTAAAATGATTTAAAGGGTTGTGTCCTGAAAAAAACAAGATATCCCGGCGCGATTTCCCCATAGTAGCCCCAACCTGCTCAAAACTGACTTACTTATTATATATGGCTTATTGCTATTCAGTATTACTTATTGGGCAATGGTAAAACTTTATTTTGAATTGAATTTAAAGTATAATAATGAGATCCTGATACTTTTCATCAAGAATCGGAAAGATATTACAAGGGGCAAAGAATCCCCATTTGATGGGAAACTGTAATTCTTCACAATTATTTTTTTATTTTCTGTCCCCAGTTAGGATTATGTACAAAAGGTTGTGAACTGTATTAAACTCAAACTCCAGGTTAATTGGGTGGACAATGATTACTTTTATTAATGATTTAAACTTGTGTAGCAATCAACACGTTTCGGTTTACAACCTTCATCAGGATTCATCAGGATAATTAGAAACAAGTATGTATAGTAGTCTAACCATGCTATGTGATTGCTAAGGGAGAGAATATTTGAAAAGTAACGTGCTAAAAACTTGAGTGGTCAAGATTTCAATTGGCTCTCGAAAGCTAATTTCATCAGTGACCCCTATATTTGCAGGATACTTATTATTTCTAACTTGGTTCTCATAAACATCCCAATCAAATCTGATGAGCATGGGGTTTAAGGCTCCTACGAAAAGTAGAATTTTTAGAAATTATAAGTTCCCACAGACCACTATAGTTAAGCTCTGTTCCTTTGGCAAATCCTATATGAAAATAATGGGTGCTGTGACATATGAGTTTTCTTATTGTGTTGAAATCTGTGTCCTTATTAGCTAGGACAGATAATTTAAAGGCTGTGTTTGATGTCTGTAATGGATTTGTAATTTGGGCTGAACAGTTATACCTTTAAATATGGGCAAAAACTTGGCCCTAAATTAAGTTATAGTTCAATTTGATCAAAATTAATGCATGTTCAAGGTCTGTTGAGCTCCAAGTGTTCATCAAATTTTATTTTCACATATGATTTAAAATTACCTCCTGAAAACTAAAATTAACAAATCAGATAACCTCTTTCTGTTTTGATACCATAGCATTCTTAAAAGCAATATTGATGCTAGTGGCGGTACTCTGGATCTTCTAATTCTTTTAAAGCCAAACTGTAGTACATCTATCTGGATTCATCCTCTGTATATTGGAAATGTGAGGAGGCCCATCAGTGTATCTACTCTGTAATGCAGTATATAGATGGTGCAGCTATATTCTTTTATTACAATTCAGATTTTCATCAATATCATATAGAACTCTTATTTGTCAAATAAGGTAGTATAGGATAAAGTAGACCAAGATTTAACTGACTCCGCTACTCTCAAATAATGGTTACAGAAACTTTATGAATAAAGCAACAGCCTTACTTAACATGAATGTGCACAAATAACCGGCCCTCATCTCATGGGAAGGAAGAACTGACAAATTATTTTCTATGAATAGGTGTTTATTTTATACCATTATGATGTTTTTGTCTGTTGACGCAATGAAGCTGGTGAATGATCTGTTTGGATCTGCATTCAACGGACCTGAAATGGAAGAGCATGTTATATAAACATAGATTTGTCACTTTATAAGTATGTTTGAGGTGATACATTAAAAAAGAAGTTATGTCAATTGTTTCATTAAACCTGAAAATCTATAAACTAATTGTATGGATAGCAATGTAATAGTGTGCCTTTCAATCAAGTAGTTTTGAGCTGAGAACACTATTATCAGTGAACTGAAGATTTAATGCTGCGTTTTAAGTCATTGACTGAACTGTAGGAAACACTGTTGATATCTTATGATGGCAATAGTTTGAGCATCACATTGATTGATTTGAATAATACAAAACATTTTTGAACACTATATTTAACTTACCATGATGTTTAATCTTGGATATATAGTTGAATATTTAATAGGCAGCCTTTCCATATCCATTGCCATAGGCATAACCGGCATTGCCATAGCCATAAGCAGCCTTGCCATATCCATATCCAGCTCCATAGCCAGCTCCATAGCCAGCTCCGTAGCCATGTCCAGCTCCATAGCCATAGCCGTGCTTGACATCTACCTTGCCATCACGGTTGCTGTCAAGCTTGTCAGCTACACCATCGTTGTTCTGGTCCTTGCCCATGGTGGGCACAGTGTTGCCAGTGCTGTCTCTGAAGTAACGGACTGGGCCTCCACGGTTGTATCCATGTCCAGCATAGCCATATGCACCATAGCCTTGTCCAGCATAGCCATGTCCAGCATAGGCATTAGGGGCATAGGCAGCAGCCATGGCTACTCCTGCAACCAAGCAGATGAGGATTGAGGCGTTCATGTTGTAGCTGTGTGATGCTCAGACAGAAACTGATACTGTTGATCACGGTCCCAAGTGTATATATACCCAGCCATATACCGATGATTGACAGCTGATCATCTGACCCCCCAAGGCTATACGTAAGGTTAATTTGATACTGCCCCTGGGGGAAGGAGCCTGTGCCCGGGTTGCCTTCTTTTGTATTCCCTCCATATCCCCCATCTGTACACAATGTGATGGGTTTACAAGTGCCCACACTGGATGACTTCCATTAGGAGCCTTTTTTACGATCATATATAAAGGTATATCAGCTTTAAGCCTGCCAAAAGTTTATGAAAGTGTCCGAGCATGTTCATGTTGGAATTTGCCATTGAGACACATTAAGAACTTTTTTTCATTTATTTTTTTTCCTCGAACCCAAGTCAAGTGCAACGTTTATCATTATCAAAGTGCCATAGTGTGTGTAGGAATGTGTTGTACATGACGATCCCATTCTAAGGATTAATAGGAATTGGTCGAGTCCCATTTCTTAATTCTCCTACCCATTCAGGAATTCTGATTCACCTTTTCAGCTGTATAGTTATTACTATCACATAGTCTGGATACCTACCCATTGTACCATTGTACCGTTATATTGTTTGCGTGACATATACGGGATATACCCTAAAGCTAAGACAACCTACAAATGATATTCCCACTACCAGACTCTTATTGTCTAGGTTTTATGGCTAGCCACCTCTCAAACGGTAATTAAATTAGGGTATCTATTATCGTCATCTTTAATTCTGCTCTATGCTTTTACAAACCGTTGCAATTACACCATATCATTTTCGTTAGCTGTAAAGCCAACGTTTATTAACAGAGTTTGCACATAATATGTTACCCAATAAAGACACAATAGTTATTGGTAATGCTTTTGACAGTAAGTGAGTGATCGATATGGTTTCATGTCAAAGCACTTAACCCTCTAGACCCCACAGATAACCAAAAAACGTTTATGGAGAGCTGAATTTCCCCAGGATTTCCCTCAGGAGTTCCCTTAATTCTTTGCAATAAAGAACCCTCAAAGGCAGACCCTAACTTGTCAATTCGAATAATAAAAATAATTTATGTTTAGTAACGCTAATTAGGATATTGAATCAGTTTTAAAACGATGTATTGGCTGACTTTGTATGTTGAATACTCATTAAACTGTACCATTGTGGGAAAATTGAAAAATCATGAAAAAACGACCGTTTTTCCGGGCGGCAACAGCCGGATTGGGGGTAAAAGGGTTAATGTGATGAGAAAAATTCTCTCTTGAGGACTGAGACACATTTGGGATTAAAAGCAAACTACTTTTATTTCATGTTTTTTTTATTTAGATATATTAATGATGGAAAACTCTAAATACTATTCTGGCATGTTATTTCTAATCTGATGGTTTTTCTTTCAATAACTAGGCTTATATTACCCCAGAAAATAGGCTCCTCTTTTTCAATTGATTTCACTTACTCCTATTCATTTACTGATTATTGCAAATCCAATAGACATCATAATTCCATCCCAACCTGTCTATACGAACTGACCTATTTCTAAACAAAGCATAGATCACGTTGCAACATGAAGGAGGAATGCAGGTAGGTAAACAAGGGGAAGTACTTCATAATCTGTACACACACCATCCCTATCCTATACCCACGTTTACGACCTGTTCTCATTAGCATAATTAATTGGTATTCACCTGCTGTGTGTACTTATGGGATGACTGGGACTGATTACGTGCGAAAGGAATCTGTCACAGAGAGATTATTTATGGGTCTATATGGCTAGTGAAGGAATGGTGTGGTGGGCTGGGTTGGGGACATAAATAAAAATTAATGGTGTTGGGTTCAGAGTATGACCCTGAATCTATGAGCCTGGTGAGAGCAGTTGGCTCATTGGGTCATTAGAGAGAATGCTAGGATTAGGCTACACGGTTACCTATACATATCGTTCATTCTTTCAATTTCACATTGTTTTTTTTTTGTTTTCTTAACCCTTCCACCGCCAGATTAAGTAGGATTATTAAGAGGGGGGAGGCATCATAACCCAAATATTCCAGTTGTTTTTGGTCAGATGATAATAATTTATGTGTACTATTATTTCAAAAATCTCAAATGCCCCTACATTCAACTTCAAAGAAAGTAATAAGGCAGAGGCAGTACATCATAATAGTTAATACAATAACCTGTAGTCATAGTATAATTTTACCTAAGAAAAATCCCTAAAGAGTCCGCTGGCATTCCAAGAGGAAATCAAAGGATAATACCAAGGATTTCTGTGAGGGAATCCCGGGGATTACCATTAATACCCATGTATAGAGGCATCCCCACTGAATCAGCAATTGTGGCCTCTGGCAACGAAAGGGTTAAAACATCATCCTGATATGCAGGATTGCATATTGTTGCACGACCAAGTTCCATGATAAATTATTTTCATAAGAAATTATGTCAAGCTATTTACAACAAAGATCTCAATGGAAACGATTATATTCAAGCTAGTGGCTATGATATGGGCACATTCTGCAACCTTGCATTTATGATCAGTCTGTTTACTTGCTAAACTGTCATGTTGCATTATTTCATGAAAAGTTCAGGCTCACAAAAACAGAGTTTTATTACAACATTACATTAAAGTGAGGTTTAGACCTCACCAATATAGAATATTATTGTAACGTTATTTGTATGTGAAAGAAAATAACAAGAATGTTTAAATCACAGTGCAACGTTGCAGTGATAAATCCAGAGATGCTAATAGCATGGGTACCATCAAGATAATATAACAGCTACAGTACTTTATCACAACGATGCATGCTTGCTTGAGAAATTTAAAAACACGTAGATTTCGTGTATGCAGGTCTCGTATCGACATGAACGTAGCCACATCTGTTTTCTTCTTTGGGAGGGGTAGGTAAACCCAGACGGGGGTATGTTGTTACAATAACATTGAAGCAACGTTTTGGATTGGTCTTTGTTACGTTACATTGTAATGTTGCAGCGACGTTATTTTGATGACTCCCAATGATGTCGCTGCAACCAACTCTGAACGTTGTATTGTAACATTCTGCTAACGTTCTTGCCACATTATTATGAGGTTACTACTGCAACCTAACCCATGCAATAAGAACATCACAATAATGTTCTGTTTAGGTGTGGCTGAGACCTGACTAAAATAAAATGTCACTAAAACATTCTGTTTAGGTTACATTGACACCTGATTTAATAAGATAGTCACGGTCACATTCTGTTAAGGTAAGATTAAGACGTGAACTAATTAGAAAATCACAATAACTTTCTGTTTAGGTTAGGTTGAAACCTCCCCTGGTGAGGAAGTTACAATAATGTTCTTTCTAAGTGAGGTCTCAATCTCACCTAATCAGAACGTCACTATAATGTTCTGTTTGGATTTGGTCTTGAAATTACTTCAGAATGTTTTGATAACTATTTTTTTGGTTAGGTCTCAACCTCTCAGAAAATTACCTAATGATTATGTGTTTTTTCAGTAGGCCTAGGTAACAGACTAACCAAAAAAGTATGGTTGCATAACGTGACTGTTATGTCACACTCCGGCTGGGAAGGTACCAAGGGAACAAAACATCATCATTAAAAAAAAACCTGAATTTAAATGTAACTGTTAACGCACAATGGACAGCATCTAGCTGTCTACTATCCATGTGAACAATAGCTTGTGTCTTCAGGGTAGACATAATTAGGCCTAATTGGCACGTAGCCATGGGTCATCAGGTCATGTTTACACATTCATACAATGAAAATTCTAATTGGAGTCTATATCAATGAAATGATATAAAAGGTTTAATCAGCTGGGACGGAATAGTGGAGTTTGAGATCTGTGAAAAACTAAGATTTTTTTCTTTTGATGTTGTGCACATTCGGGTTTTTGTAAGTGATTTCACATATTTTGTTTGTGATATTTTATGGATTATAATTATAGGATTGGATTACGAACACCGGGACTATATTCGTGGACATTTTCTCGACTCCTTTTTGGACTAGTGACACTTATACCAGCTCTTTGAAATATTCGTGGATTTTTAGGGTTGCCACTCCAGGATCTAGAAATATTCATTGATGTCAGGTGTATTTTTGGGACAATTCAAATAGTAAGACGTATGTAACATGCTCACTCATAATCCATAAACCAAAGTGAATATTATGAAACAAGGTTTAGAATCAAACCTGGGAACCTTGAATTAATGAACAGTGCAGTGCTATTTAGCTATCTCATGGAGTTCTTCAGGACCATTTAATAGGTTTAGGTACCAGGTTGAAACGTGCAACTTTGATGCTGGGCCTTAGATACAGAGGCCATTTTACGACACCAATAAGCTCACAGTGATACATATTGGAGCAAATGTACATCAGAGTCATTGGCATCTAAAAAGTGAAACAATCATGAATCAAAAGCGAAACCTGTGCAAGAGATAGGCTCCCATGGCAAGGTACACACATTTATATAGAAAGGTTACATAGGATAATGATTCTTTTACTTTTAATTGACGACAATTTGGAGGGGAGTTGGGAGTTGAATTGGCATACTAATATACAATACATGAGTTTGAATGTCAGGGTTGTTATGGAATTGGCAACATTATCTGTCTAGAAACTAAACTAACAACAGGTTAGAAAGAGTATGAGCTTAACATCAATCATGGACTGCCGTTGACTGGTCAACCAACCCTAACACCCAGAGATTTAGGTCGGGTGGTAGTGCTAGTCAAAGTGTATACCAGACCTACAAATCTACTTTTCAAACATAAATATAAATAACTCTTTGATGTTCTCAGGGAAAATTAGGAGCCGGGACGAGCGAGCAACTCTTCCATGGTTTCCCTGCTAAGATATTTGTACTCTTGACGATTCTGGTCCAAGTCGCGCTCGTGCACTTGTCTGAGCCCACTGTGAAGCTACTGGACAGGCGAGTGGTCGTATGGTTCTCAGAAATGTGCCCCGCGCACAGGGGTCAGCAGTGAGTGGAATACAGTTTGTGACGTTCACAGGTGGGGCATAAGGGCCTTCGATCTGGGATGGGTCAGCATGAGGCAGATGTCATGGTTTAAACCTGGCCCGCGGGCACAGAGTCTTGTGCAGAACTTCTAACAGCCGCTTCTGACTGATGATTCTAGGATCGAAAGGGGAACAATGCCCAAGAAATTTTAAAAGGTGGTAGCATGTAGGCCAATATTCTGTGTTTTTGTCTCTAAAGCCCGAGCTCATGCTATTGGTCAGTTCGTCCCCATTTTCTACAACCGAGTTCGTCCCTCTGTGTTCTAGTCCAACTTCCCCTTTATCTCAGGGACCTTTATCTCTAGCTGTCCTACTCTTCTGAGTCTTTTTGTGGTCCATTCCCGGAAAGAAAGGAGGTGTGAACACAGTGAGTACCAAGACGGGACTGTTTATTTTTGTGCAATAACTCTCTTATATAGCCATAACCTGGTTCCTGATTGGTTACATAACATCATAATTATTATGGTCACTTTGACCTTTTGCCGGGGTCACTTCGGTCACCAATATATTGTGTATCATGACTTTGTGTTTCATAACTCGTGCACACATATTCATGCAGCGTACGAGCTCACACTACACGATCTTGTGTACTTCGTGATTGCGCCAAAACATGGAACTTTAACCATAACTTTAACCATAACTTTACCAGCAAACATTTACTTGTCTTTTAACCTCTATAATTAACTGCAAGAACTCCTGTTGTGACATAAAATTGATTAATATAATTCATCACAATTATTATCATTTGGTTTTGTTGAATATCTGTTGTGAAGATTGATTTGAAATCTGGGGCTGTGCCCCTGTACCACCGTTTTTTCTCTACTTTTTCTATTTTCCCTTTGTGCAGTGCAGTCCTGCTGAGCCCCAGACCAAGCTTAAGGTGAGGGGAGTCCCCTCACTGGGACACTGCCCTCCATATAGGCTAATAGAAGGACAATTCTGAACTTTTTGTCTGAATCCTATAAATACACTAACAAAAAAGCAAATCGATCACTTTTAGCACTCATATTTACATACAAAAATAATATTTATATGCTACAAGTAACCTAATTTTATGATAAAAGATGTAGTTTAGATACAGTAAGGAATCTTTCATTATAGCTTGACTTTTATTTTGAAAGGAGGTCAACTCTAAACACAAGTCAAATACAGGTACTAACCAACAGGGATTGTTTTGCACCTCAACTTTAGTGGGTGTTTAGGGGTCCAGGGCTGTGAAACTGAACTGGTGTGAACAACCACAACTACCCCCTCAACCACCCACCCCTTCCGTGCATACAGACTGTGAACTACTAACAATTACAGACCCTTGGCCGTCTGAATGGTCACAAGTTCTCAATTCATTCTGCTTCAAGTATAGTGGTCAGTGCTGCAGACTGAATTGGACTGTACTCCCCTCACCAGGGTTCATATTTCTGCCAAAAGGGGGTGCCACCTTTAGTAAGAAGGGTGTATTAAATGCCCCATAAACAATGACCAACTTAATGCAAACAATATGAGATTATCCCCCAGTGACACGTTGACTACTTAGGTGATGCCTCTGGTCATTTTTAGGTAAATGTTTTGGGGATAACTTACATTTTTGCTAACTTTGTATTGTTTTATCTAAATGGTGAATTAACTCAACTTAATGATAGAATCAAACATTTTCTCCAAACAAGTTAAATATGAATGTTCTAAATGTTTTACTAGTGTTTCAAATTGTATTGTAATTCCAAATGACTTTTGTAGCATTTTTGCACAATCTAATAGAGCAGAGATGTCTACATTAGAAGTGCAGCCATGAAAAATAATATATATATTCTAGAAATGAAATAATTGCATCTTTTAGAACAGACGATGGTGACTTAATGCCAGAATACCGAAAACAAGATATATGACAGTGATAATTACAGAGGTGGTACCCTGTAATTCCTTTTCTCCATTCTGATAATTCTGGTACTACTGCTAACGAAGATTATTGTCAAAAAGGTCCATAATAATATCGTTGCCTACTAGAGCTATGTTTAACTTTAGCGACTGAGATAGTTGAACAGAAGCTCATTTTTCTCAAGTATTTTCTTAAGTATTCATTCATATAGCACTTGCTCTTCATCGTTATAGAACGCTGATTGTACCAGTGACAGTTATTTATAAAAAGATCAACTGCTGAAATCTTCTGAAGACTGTGTACTTGTCAAACTGCGTGATATTCCCACGCTGTTGGGTTAGGTGAAACACGTACAAAACATAGAAAAATGAGACCTGATGAACTTGTGGTGCTGCCATCTGTTGTAATGTTGATTTATTAGGCCATGTGTCTCTAAATCTATATAACAGAATGTGGATGGGACTGGTGCCAGTCAGCTGCTGATTATTTTCTGATCCAATTTCTGAATAAAGCAATCTAAAAGTACACCTTGGTTACCTTCAAATGCCTGCACAGCATAGACAGTGTTTATTAATGGAGATCCCTATTTCCTGTGCAATCAAAATGCTATATGCCAAGTAGAGTGGGTACTAAGTCCAAAAAGTTTAACTTAACCCAGTCAGTTTAGCCTTGACACTGTCTGTGTCAGTGCACCTCTATACTATAAGTACTTGTGGGCAGTCGCCAAATTACTTTTTGATTGGTGATTATCAGATTATAGGTGTGGTTACTCTAGGCATCAAATCAAATTTATCATATTCTATGAAGGATTTCTGAATGGTATTTTTTCCAAGTGCAATACAAAGAGCAAGTTAATCAATCATTATGGTTTGCAGAATATATATTATACAATTGGATTTCATGGTACTTTTAGGTACAAGAAAAAAGAAGTTTATCAGATTTGCACCATTTAAAGCTATGCTGATTCATCAAATCTGAAAGGTCCAATAGTTTGTACATAGAATTGAATTAGAATAATTAGAGAGAAATAATGCAAAATCATAATAACATTGCAGTAACATTTTGTTTACTTCCGTTGATGATTCGTGTTTTAAATCTCTATACAATTATCTATAATTTCTCTTAAACGGATTTAGTAATGGGATATTATAGACATTCACAACAGTTTGTGCGGGTTATAGTACTTATATACAAGGCGATTGTGTCCAAATGTGTGCTTGTATCTTACCGAAGACAGCATAATGGATTTTGGTTTGCTCTATGAGGTTATTTATGATTATATTATTGTTTTAGCATTTTTTCATGTTTAATTAAATCAAAAGCTCAGTATTTAGTTAGATATAGAGGTCAGGTG
Source organism: Lepidonotus clava (assembly GCA_936440205.1). Lineage (NCBI taxonomy): Eukaryota > Metazoa > Annelida > Polychaeta > Phyllodocida > Polynoidae > Lepidonotus > Lepidonotus clava. The sequence goes on from OW387138.1 coordinate 19,156,040, forward strand.
CTACAATTGCTTTTATTCTATAAAAAGCTTACCAATATCAGTCCATAGTTCCATCAATCAAGCTTTGAGATAGAAAATATCACTGTCAATTTCAACATATGTGGCGTGATCAACCAGAATTTGTAAATATTTCATGCTTTTTTGTCAATTTAATGCCGGAAAATACTTAAAAATATCTTAAACTCAAAGTTTCTAGGTACATTTCGCTGCCATAATGTATGCCAACTATTGTTGAAACTTTTTTTTCTACTATAGTTCAAAACCACGGAAAATCTTGATATGTCCATTTATTGTTATTTGCTTCAATGAGCTATAGACACTAGGTGGCAGCATGGTTATATGACCTATCACTCATTCATAGTGCACGCACACGTAGATGAAATAACGATAACGATGTGCATAGATTATGTACCGTCTGACTCCCTGTAACACGGCATACAATAATATGTATAATAATTTTGCAGAAGAGAAGAGGGATCTATTTACGATGGGGAAGGGGCGTGTCCCTATGTCGTATGTCGAACTAATGTGGCCTTTTTGAACTTAAGAATTGACATTTTCAACAAAGTTATAGGTCAGATAAGCTCACACTCTATCTTTCTGTTGATATTCAGGTATACCTCTACATACCTCAGGTATACCTCTGTAGTCAGTTGAATTGATATGTCACGACACTTCAGTTTTGTCTGAGTGGTGTGGGATTTGGTAGAAATTAAAGGCGGAAATGTTGTGTTTTTGGTTTAGGGTTGTAGGGTTATAAGGTCATACTATTTACCGTATTTGATACAGTTGATTAAGGTTGCTGCTTTTGTAAAATTCATTGTGTCTTATTTGGTATCTTCTAGCTAGGTTTTTATCTTTGACTTAACGGTGTCTATCTTGTACAGGCACGGGCAACACCTGCATTCTTTTCTTTTTTTTATTTATATCCCAACTTCATATACAATCTGTTTAATATGTTCTATTGTTTACAAGTGCATGTAGGGGCACCGTTTGTCTCTGTTATCTTTGTCTGGCAGTTTAGCTCTGATGATTATGTCCTTAAGGCACACCTGCCCAAATCTGTTTTTAGATCGATAGGGCTGTCTCAGGTCAGTAGGTGGTCCAGCAGCTAGGACCCTCAGGCTTCTTCTTCGGTTCATCCTTGGGTATAGATAAATGGTTCAAGGACATTTAGTATACCCCCTGGTCATATATCCCCTGGACACTTAATCTCTCCGACACTTACCCCTGGATACTTACCCCCTGGACACTTACCCCCTGGACACTTACCTCCAAATTACTTAGCCCCCCAGACACTTACCCCTGGACCCTTACCCCCCTAGGACATTTACCCCCTAGGACACTTACCCCCTCCCCAGCTTTTCTTTTGTTTTTTGTTCAATATATCTTTAGTCATTAGGAAAGAAATTTGCTAGAGTATCTCTGTCTTTTGATGCAAACATGGTATGTGATTTAACATGTTTTAGCTGTTTAATCATATGTATGATTATTACAAAAATTAAATTCTGAATTACATAAGCAAAAATTCTCTGGAAGCGATCATCCCCTAGCCGTTGCTCTCCTCAAAAGTATTCTTAATGTTAACTCTTCCCACATACTTCCTGTCAAGCTAGCTAAATCATTGATATTCTGTATGAACATCTTACAAGCTTGAGGGGTAAGTGTCTGAGTGATAAGTGTTCTAAGGGGTAAGTGTCCAAGGTGTAAGTGGTTTGGGGTAAGTATCTGGGGGGGGGGGTACATGTCCATGGGGTTTTGTCCTGTCAACTAGATGGTTATCATTATGCTATGTGAAATACATGTAAATTTTAACAGTTGAGCATCAAAGTGGACACTTATTTATCTTCTTGAAATAAGTTGCCTTTTATAAGAATTAAAGAGGCACATAGCTGCTGACGGCTGAAATGGATCACATAACCTGAACACTAAAATAATTGTGAATTACAGTAAACCATGTTATTCGAGACGATTGACAATTTTCGAGGTCCTCTGACTCCTATGTTTCAAGTATTATCTATGTCCAAGTCATATTTACCTGGCGGTTACTCAAGCTGGGGATCCACGTTGCGACAAAATTGAACCAATTTCCAACCGATTTCCAAAATATTTTCTATCTCCAAAATCGACTGGAAATCGGCTGGAAATCGGCTGGAAATCGGCTGGAAATCGGTTCGCTATGGAAAAAATCGCCACGTGGATCATGTCAACCGATTTTTTCAAACCGATTTCCAAGCAGACAATTGAAATATGAAAATATTCCAAACCGATTTCAAACCGACAATGGTCCGACAAAATTATTAAACCTGTTTAATATTTTTGGAACGATTGTGGACCGATTGTGGACCGATTTTATTATGTCCATGGATTTTCAAGGTTATTTCATTCATTTTTGGGAATAATAGAACGAAAATGTAACCAAAAGATATAAAAATGAATGCTCTTTCACAGGATATACGCCTATTTTGTAATGCTTTTCAACAAGTATTTTACTATTTCACTTTTCATTAATCAAACAGGTTAGATAATATATATTTATCGTCCTACTGATCACATGAAGACATCAAATGTGAAAATATTTCGAAAATTTTGATAATTTAGTGAACCAATTTTTTTGTCACTGTTTTCCTATCAATTTCTGATCCAGAATTCAAGGAAATATTCAGTTTTCATCTGCATTGTGGATCATGGGTGTAGGACCGATTCTGGACCGATTTTAGGACCAACAGGTTTAATTGTCAAACCGATTCAGGACCGACAAAAAAAAATCGGTCCTAAAATCGGTTTGCCTCTAATCCTTTTCATCGCTTTGAAAACTGTCGCAACGTGGATCACCGCCTTTACCAACCCATCATAATGCTGGCATTAAAGCTAGGAGGTAACATTTGGCGAGTCATAGTAATGGTTGCCCCAGGCTACGCGTTATGATGTACTGTGTGCTGATGTTGTAACATGAACATACGACTGGTGTTGAGGTGGGGGGCCTGCCAGTGTCTGCTGTTCGTATGGAGACATGGTGGCCCAGTATGTGACTTACACCTGTGTAGTCATTCAGTAGACCATGTGAACAGAATGGAAAATTGTCTTTATACTATGTATACTACTATAAGAACAGTTTTCTTTTATTTTCATCTTGTCTGCACGTGTTTTTTGTGTGTGTTGACAGTCTTTATGTTGTCTTCTACCTTTTTCATTGTTTTTTCTGTGCTTATGCTAGTGTTTTTGTTGTCTTTTATTGTTATTACCTATATGACACTCTGTTTTCCTGCTATTTGTTTACGACATGTTAATTTAGATTTTTCCCTGAGAGGCGAGGCAATAAATGGTTTTCTATCATACATATAGAGATGTAGAAACATGGATGTCGAAATATAATACACAATTAGAAATTTAATTATAAAAGTACGCGTATGACATAGAATACCGCAAAATCTACAAAGGAGGTTAAATACCAATATTATTCGAAACAACATACGTAGTGGTCTGCAAAAATAAATTCAAATAGTATTGAGTTAGAAAATAGAGAAAAGACTCTTTTCGCATAATAATTATTTTGGAGCATTAGGCTTTAGTATAAATTTACCCACAAGGATACTTTATTAGAAGAGAGACGTATGAATTATAGGTCTGTATTGAATAATGGATTTTTTCATCAACATCCATATATGAATTGCAGTAAAGATCTTTTGTCAAGGGGATTAAAAATAACTGATTTCAGATGGGAACATCTATACCATTCTTACTTCTCTTATACCTGCATGTGTACCTACCCATAAAGGGTGTCTCAGTGAATATTTACGCTAGCTCTATATATTTCTACTGTTAAATAACTTAAAAAGTATAGGAACATTTCATAGTGTAGGTGCGACATTAATAATGCCTTTACCACTTCATATAGACATTTTTCATTAGGGTGTGGCACCCCCTGGTAAGTAAATGGAACCAATGGTTTAGGTCATTAATAGTTAACATATATGAATGGAACCGATGGTTTGGGTCATTTCCCGTAGTTAACCTACACTGATAATCTCAATGTAAAAAATGTTAGTCATATGGGACCAACTTTCTTAGTCATTTTGACTGTGGCAAAATTCACTGTCCAACGTTAGTCAACTTAGTCAATACTAACTAACCATGGTTAGTCAGGCTAGTCATCTATGACTAACCATGCTAACTTGCTTTACAGACTAACCATGGTTCAGGGGGTTGGTCAGTATTGACTAACCAATGTTAGTTTATAAAACAAAATGCCATGGTTGGTCATATATGACTAGATCATTGCAGCAAATTGTGATCAAAAACATTAAGTTGCCCTAACATTTTTCAAAGAAATCCTCATAATTCTAACAATTCTTGATCAATTTTAATCATCTTGGTATCGTTCTAAAGCTAGAAATTTATACATTTTGAATCTGGATGAAATGTGTTCCAACTGAACATTCCAAATAATTTGGAATGTTTGGAATGTCCTCCAAAATTTGCCGAAATTTGGTATTTTTCCTGACTTCCATCAACTTAATTCTAAATAGAATTTTCAATTTACATTTTATCTCAATTCTGTCAATAGAGGGTTTGGAGAATTAAATTGGGAATCTAATGATGTGTCATTCACCTATATGCAAGCATTATTCAGCAAATGACAGTCGGAAGGCTGAGGTGAAATTATGGAATATCACCATTTTCCACAGATTTTTCCAATGAGCCATCTGGACATTGAGAAGCAAATTTGAATTTGATTAGAGAATGTTTGCTTATTTCTTGCCTATATTTGTTTTATCCTTTTATACAATTATCTATTATTACTATTTAATAGGTTTTCTGATGGGAAAGTATAAAAAATATTGCGATCCTAACAGTTTGTGAGGGTAACATGTACATTTACATCATGATAATGTCCAACTGTGTGCTTATATCTTACTGAATACAGCATAATTGACATATTTGGGTTGCCCTCAGGGGTCAACTCTGCTAATTATTTTGCCTTTTGATATGCTTATTGACATCAAAAGGTTGATATTTTGTTACATATAAAGGTCTGATGCTACATTTGCCTTTATTCTATAAAAATATTTCAATATTAGTCCATAGTTACATCAATCAGGCTTTGAAATAGAAAATATCAGTTTTCAAATATGGTACTTTTTACATATTATGTGCATACTTGGCCAGGTTTTGTATATGTTCCAAAGATAATTTGTCAATTTAAAGGCTGGAAAATGCTTTAAAATATCTGAAACTCAAAGGAAATGTCCTCAGTACACTTATCTCTCATAATATATGCCATTAGTTGATGATACCTTATCCTATCACAGTTCAAAACCTTGGTAAAGCTTAGTATGTGATTTGGTCGCTATTTGCTGCAATGATCTATAACCATGACTAAGCAATGTCAGTCAGTGTTGACTAACTTGACTAACATTGGACAGTGAATTTTGCCACAGTCATAATGACCAAGAAAGTTGGTCCCATATGACTAACATTTTTTACATTCCTCCTGGCTCTAAGGACCCCCTACTAGCTGTGAAGGTCTTTTCCTTGCTATCCAGGTATTCCTTTATCTGTCGGGGTCTCCTCCTAGCCATCAAGATCTCCTCCCAGCCGTCAGGGTCTCCTCCTGACCATCAGGGTCTCCTCCCAGCCATCAGGGCCTCCTTGTGACCATCAGGGTCTCTTCCTAACTATCAAGATCTCCTCCTGGCTCTCAGGGACCCTACTATAGCTGTCAGGGTCTTTTCCTGCCTTTCCAGGTCTTCGTTTGTCTGTCAGGGTCTCCTTCTGAGTCCCCTGTCTGATGAAATATAATCATTCCATAGGCCTACAGTGTTTCTAATGACATCCTATGCTACTTTAGCAGTTGGTCATAATGACCATAACCTAGTCATTTTGACTAAGGTTCTTTATTATGACTAACCTTGACATACACCTCCTTTACATTCATTCAAGTTAACAAATTCATAACTAAGATAACCATTTAATCAATCTAAATTAGTTTAGAAATCATCCTTGATATCTATTCTTTCAAATAGAATGTGTTTGAAAGTTAGATGTACAGTGTGAGCCAAGGATGGGAATGGATAAACTTACCAAGCTGTGGATTCTGTTTCCTTGTGTATGCCTTTTTCCTAGTGGTCATGTGATCATTTACTTGGTCATGTGACCTGTTAGTCATCTTGACAAACAATATAGTCCAAATGACTGAGACATTATCATCAAAGTTAGTAAATGACTAAATGACTAGCACAACCAATAGTGACTAACTTTTGAACTCATAGGATTATCAGTGTATATGAAGTGAAGCATATAGGTTAACAATGGGAAATGACCTAAACCATTGGTTCCATTTACTTCACCAGGAATGAAAAATGAAAAAGGTCTATAGACATTCCATTGCGTGTTTGATCGGCGTGTCATGAATAACATCTGACCTCAGAAAGAAATTGAGAATAAATTGAAAATAAATAAACCCATGCGTGCAACATCCACATATGTTAGATCACCTTGTGGTTAGATTTTGTGAAGGTATTCCTATATGAGTAATACTGCTAATGATACCTGCGTGTCCACTAATAGCAACAAAACTGTCGTTTAATAACTAAGCGTTAAATTAAAGAGAATGCTGACAGCTGTGGGCCTATATAAACTGGTATACTCACAACTGACTCCTCAGACTGAAAACAGATTTTGACACAGCTTCAGCAAACTTTCAACATGAACGGACTGCTCCTTGTCTGCTTTGCTGCAGCCATTGCTGTAGCTTCTGCCTTGCCTTCTGTCAAACCTCTAGCAGGGGCTTATGCAGGCTATGGATATGGCCATGGAGTCCGTTACTTTAGAGACAGTACTGGCAACACTGTGCCAGTAGCGGGCAAGGACCAGAACAAGGACGGAGTCGATGACAGGCTTGACAGCAACCGCGACGGCAAGGAGGATCCCAAGCCTCATTATGGCCATGGATATGCTGGATATGGCCAGGGCCATCTTGGATATGGGCACGGCAATGCTGCTTATGGTCATGGCCATGTTGCTTATGGTCATGCTGGATATGGTCATGGTGCGGGATATGGGCATGGCGTAGCTCATGTGGCTGGATATGGTAAAGCTGAGAAGAATGTTAAGAAGGATCACTAGATGAACAACATCTACATCTGGGGTAGGTTGATACTGTAGCCCTGCTAACTGATTTTTGCCATCGTTGTATCAACTTTAATTTGCATCTACATGAATTATGGAACTTTCTTTTCAATATTTTACAGTACAATAACAGATTAATACATTATCCTTTATCTATTAACGATGCACTTTTCAGCATTATGGGTACTAATCGACATGATAGACTTATAGTGTACGGTATGTAATGAATTCCATTGGGTGCCATTTTCATCTTTATACATTCTGTTAATTGAATGTATATATGTGTACATGCTTTGTTTCATATCTTTATCTTTATCTAGATCGTTTGCTGGAGTCACTTTGGAAGACCAATTCCGACATCATCGTTCACCAGAGTTGGTCCAACAACGTTGCCCCTTGACATCATAGAATAAATGACGTGTGGATACTTAGTCTTTTATGAGTTTTACATTATTTGATGCTGAAACTGTTATTTGAGAAATAACCATATATATTCTACATTTTATAATAAACGTCATCATGTTATAAGTTTTAAATGTCAGGCAAATAAACTGAAAGCATCAGCGAGAGCGACACCAATAGTAGGTTAAAAGCTTAATATGAATACATAGGCCTACGTCTCACTTTATTGTGGCATTTCCTGTATATGGAAAACCTTTTGCCTTAATTTTAATAAAAATGCCCTTAAAAAGTTAAGGGACTTTGCGATAGTGCGCATTTGAGCTCCTTCACTAAAGTTAAGGTTCCATATGTTCAGTCAATCTACTATGCCGGTTAGGCCATTTTGGCAAAATATCATTTACATGGAGGTACGACTGATTATAGAAATCATTTAAAGTTGCCCCTCCCAATACCATAACCACGATATAGGACTTGAGAGAAGTACCGTCGCCATTATTATGCCTATTATAGATAAATGGTAATAGCCAGTGGCAATCAGGATGTATATAGGGGGTTCCCATGCCGCATGTCTTATTTAAGAAATGGTTATCCTACTTGTCCCTATTTTATTTTTATATCAATATCGATTTTAAAAACCTTATGTCGAATTTAAAGAAGGGTGTGTGTCACGTCGTTTATCCCTGCGTTTAAGGTTTTTCATGTCACCAGGCAGCTGCTATAAGCTCCTTGTTGCATGTTGCATCGCCATGACGCCATGTCAATTTAAGGGTCTACAAATATAGGCCTACTTGGCAGTAACATTTCTTTTTTTTTTTTATTATTTCAAAGGCACTTCTCAATGTTACATCGAGGTCTTCCAGTACAGGGGGAATTTATGTTTAAAGGAGAAAAAAGAACGTCCAAAAACTATCCAAAAAAGGCCCATGCGAACTGTCAAATAGATAAATTAGTTAATTAAACAGGCAAGCAAATGAATAGAGTAACAATTAAAGAGGTGTTGATGGGGGGTCCCGATGTCGCATGTTGAATTTGAGAAATGGCCATGTCCCCTGTCGCTATATTTTGAATTTTCATGTCGATTGGCCATGTCCCATGTCGAACTTAAGAAATAGCCTATGTCCCTTATTTTTTCTGCATGTCACTATGGCTCATGTCACATATCGAATTTAAGAAATAGCCATGTTGTCCTGTCGATTTTAGGGGTCTACATCCATAATTAAACAATCTAACACAAACGACCTATCCCTTCGTAATGATAACCAGAGGTAATTTCTTTCGTGAAATACACGGTGGTCCATCTAGCCTATCACTCATAAGCCATATATCTTGAGCAGCATTTGGGTTACGACAACTACACCTATCGCCCATCTTTTTACACAGCCTTCTGGCAAGCACCAACCCACCACACCCCACAAAACATCATTCACCCTGGTATTTTTCTCTGGATACCACATTGGTAGCATTCCCTCCCATACATTCCGCTATCTTTCCTCAGATATAAAAGAGAGAACTTCTTCCACCATCGCCACTTTTGGGTTCCTCCTGTACGTAGTAACCAGTCAACCATGAAGCTTGCCCTCGTATTCATCTGCGCATGCGTTGTTGCTACGGCAATGGCGTCGCCGTATCCAGGCGAGGTCATTGACGATTCTACGGGTAAAACTGTTCCCGTAAATGCTGCTAACTACAATGAGAATAACGACTACGTTCCCGACAAGTACGACAATGACAGGGACGGCAGGTTCGATGCTGGTTACGGCTACGGTCGCGGCTACGGTCGCGGCGCCTACGGCTATCCCGGCGACTACAGCCATCACGGAGCCTACGGTCGTTTTGTTGGCCACCGCTATTAGGTGAGAACTATGAGAAGGTAATATGAGTTGGTGAAGAAAAGATTGTCTTGATAATCGGGAGTTACAAAAATATTGGATTTAAACCTTTCTTTTCAACGTTGAAAGCTGGTTCATAATGCATGCATTCCTTAACAGTTTTGATTGTTTGATTGTCAACTTTTATTTCATTATGTGGGAATCTCCAATTGATGGAATAGGTCCTAGTTGTATTTATACATATTAGTCTGGCGGCCAGAGAAAAAAATTCTGATTTTGTGTACCATGAAAGCTTTATACCTGAAACCATTTCAGGGTGCTAGAGGGGTCCTTTGGATATAAGAAAATGCCTGTTGTCACCCCGTAGAGGTGTTGTGAGAGTGACAGCAGCCATTTTGTTTTACTCCCCCCTTCAAAATATGACACAGTATGACACAGTCCTTTTCTGTACTTACCTAATCACTTTCTAAGCCATCCATTTCATACTGGTCAAATCAACAGTGGATTAGTAGGGGACGATAAATCATGAGTGACATTGACCTTATCCAAGGTCAAGGTCATCAGAATTAGGGTCAAACTTTGAAAAACGTCAAAATATGAGTGTTTTATTTTTTCCATACTGTCCCAGTCTATGAAAAATGTATATACATGTAATATCATGAAGGACATCATATGAATTGGACGATGATTGTATTTGAAAGTATACATTAATCACTAGGTCATCAATATAGCCTATACTCACGGGGATATATACTTACATTACAAAGAGAGAAGAAAAGTACCTGGTATCAATTGGCTTTGTTGTTCAACAAAGGAGCCTACCGACTGTAAGAAAAAGAACACTTATGAACATTTTTATTTTGATATGTATTTACTTCATTTGCTCTTTCCATGTTTACAGGTCTTGCGCAAACATCACGGATCGTCAACAGGTCATCTGAAGGGAACTACAATGAATAAAAAAAGACACAAGTCAACATCGTTTTGTCATTGTTGCTTTTACATCCCGTGGTATGTTGCCTAGAGGTAACAATTAAAATGCCGAAAGAAATTTATGCCTTTGGGAGTAACAAAATCAAAATCATAAATAGACCGGAGTCTCTAAAGATGTTGTTGTCCAGGACGAAACCAATTTTATATTAATTGAATTGACAAGTTGGAAAATATTTATGTCATAATAGTTATTGGGTGGCCAGCCGGCTCGGTGGCCAAGTGGTAAGGCGTCGGTCTCGTAAACCGAAGATCCGGGGTTCGATCCCCCGCCGGGCCTTTTTAGGCGACTAAACTTCAAAAACCGGCGACAGACTTGTTTGTTTGTTTGAAGGGCCGAAGGCCTATCTGCAGCATGGGCTGAAGGTGCCTGCTGCAAACAATGGGGTATGAGATGAGTGGTGAAATGGTGAAGTGATGGTGGCAGAAGTGGTACCTCACTTCCACCGCAAGATATTGCGAAATAGTGTATATCAATCTGTAGAAATTTGATATTGTTTATTTTCTTTCTTGAATTGATGTATTTTGATATCATGATTAATCTAAAGGTGTAAAAATGAGTGTATAACCAGAAGCCATAAGTCCATTTAATAGAGAGGAAAGAGGAATAATATTGCTACACTCATTTTATTAGTATTTGGGGATAATAAGACAATATTGGGATAACCCAAATTGTTGTTGTAGATAAATGTTTGATGTATAAATAAGAGATAGTTATATACAGAGTACGCCATTAGTTAATCGCCCTTTGGATGATAAATTGTCAATATTAAACCAGTAGCCTACTCTGATCTATTACAGTCATAAACAATATGATTATGGTCTATAATTGTCACTCACCGCGGTTTTGGAAGAAGACCCGTACAAATAAATGTTCAAAGGCTATTTCTTTCATGCGAAATACGTTTTAACATATAGCTGCTGCTTTATTATCAACTTGGTTAAATAACTGAATGGAAGCCTTTTCTGAGATTTGAATGAATCCGACCAAATGACTAGCTTGGATAACCACGAGGAAAATCATGAGCTTGCAGAGCCCGGCAGAGCATTTTCGGGTTTTGACCGGTTTCTGGCTTGGAACATAGACCTTTTTCATTAGGGTGTGGCCTCCCCTGGTGAATTAAACAGCAAACACATTTTTAGGTATTTTCCTATAGTTAAGCTATATGAAGTGAACCATATAGGTTAACTATAGGAAAAGACCCAATCTCCTCGGCAGAGAGCTCCACTCCGGTACCCTGCGTTATGAAAAAATACAAATGCATACACTAAATGTTCACAAATCATGATTCTGCTGATTACACTGCCCCTGCCCACATGGATTTAGAAAATAGTTCTGGATATGCAAATGAGATCAACATGGCGGGAGGTTGTGGCAGAGATACAAAACGGTAGTGGAGTGATCTGCTTGGAGAGTGGAAAAGACCTAAAACACTGTTTCAATTTAGTTCACCAGGGGCGCCACACTCTTAATGAAAAAGATCTATAGTTTGGATCAATTCCAGTTGGAGGCGCCACCGGCAGTACATTTATGGGTACAGGTCCACACGCTTCCGGCTATGGGGACCAGGGGTCAAGACCCAAACCTCTGACCCCTGAACCCCTGAGGTCAACTGGGGGTGTAGGAACCGCTGTCAGGGAGTTTCAGGAAACGACAAAAAAAATATCGATGCTTCCTAATTTCTCTCCACCACCGGTTTCCTGTGATTTTCTTGTAGGCTAGCCTAGACCAAAATCTACTGGGTTTCCCCGGAAATATGTAGACAAATCATAAGGCTTAATTAAATATTTTCAATAATCACGGCATATGCGGTTTAACCTGATGGGAAACTAGCACGGAGTAGGCCTATACGTTCAGTTTGTATCCATATCTAGGCATTTTCGATATATTTTAAAGTTTTATTCAAAATGTATTAATTACAGATCAATGTAGGCCCTATACAACAAATATGTTATGGTTTCTTTAGGTTTTCTTGTCTTTCTGTCGAAAAGTTCTAAATAAACCAGCAGGTGCTTAAAGGTGAATTGAAGCTATCCGTGGTGGGAAGAAATAATCAGCTGAAATGAATGATACGTAATTATGCGTGATGAGTAGGCCCTATAGATGAGTTGTATGTTTTTGAATCATTACCGGTACATGTCCTGGGGGCGTCCCATATCACTCTTTGTATAATATAAAGCAAATAATAATCATGCCACCAATCTAATCTAGGTATATAGGAATACATTGATAAGGTTTTTCGGACTAATACCTTTTTCAACTCCTGACTTACATTCTAATTTTCTTTTGGGACTTGATGATTTGATGCATGGCGGGTTGCTCTATCGTAGATTGGTATCCCTGATTACCTTTGTTTACCCATGATATATGGTGAGATAATGACTCGTCCTCATCATCAAACCTTAAACATAAAGTTATATAATGTCTCGTAATATCGAACATATTGCTTTTTAGGATACCCATACCAAATCCAATTTCAGTAATTTTGTGCTATCCCCGTGCGAGACCAAACAGCCAATCCTCGATAGTATAGTGGTTAGTATCCCCGCCTGTCACGCGGGAGACCGGGGTTCAATTCCCCGTCGGGGAGGCTGGTGTTTTGCCTTACCTGAAAGCATGTAGAGCAACGTGGCTCTACATGCTCTCATGTGAACGCTGGGCCGTGCAAATGACTGTTCGCGTTTTAATTATTAGTGATTGGTTTATAGTTTATTAAATTAATTTATAGTGGCATACAAAATACATTCGTTATAGTTCTTCACCATAGTCTAGCATGGTCTTGATAACTTGTAACATGTTTTATGTAAGCCAATTACAGTTTCCCACATTGCTTTTCTGCTGAAAATGTTTGTGAAAATGTTGCTCTGAGCCTTGGTTGCTTCATTTTTCCCGAGGAAAACGGGTAAGAAATCGTCATAAAGGCCGCATGCATATTAAGTACATTAATTCCAAAGGCCATCCATTCAACTAGTAACATTAGTATAGCAGGTATAATAAGTTGTATCCAGACAAAAACAGAAAACGGCTTTGGATTATCAACTGAAGATCTTTATTTTCAAGACATGGAATGAAATGATTGCACCTTTGATAGAATCACGTAGGGGATACCAATTATTGATGTTCATTATACTCTAATTGTTGAAATGTATATATAATTACCTGTAATTTAGGCAACAATCTAACGATCCCTTCTATATAAAATACTATTCATCCAAACTATTCTACACAGAAGGGTATGATTTTCGAAATTGGTTTTCGAAACTGAGTTGAGACAGTGCCTATATTGAACGAAATTCAATCCCCATTTCTATAGTCAATTCCATAGAGATAGACTATTGATGATAGTCAATAAATTAGTTCGAACATTTGGATGAGTTTGATGTCTTGCAGCTTGCATGTCCATTGTCAGATCTGCGAGTAAAGGGGACTTTTCTCTTCGATTTCTTCCAAGAAATTCATGGACGCGCCTCAGGACGCGTGCCGTTGGTTAATAAATATCCGGAAATTCCCTGAAAAATTGTAAAAGAAATGATGTTTTATTGCATATGAAAGACTCAGGCCAATAATAAGAATGTTTTCAAAAGAGTAGTGAACAATGTAATCATTCTGAAATGCCGCATCCCTGCTACCTATAGCCCACGACCCATTAGACATTAAATGTATATTGCCTGACCATTGACACTTTTTCAGTGATAGGCCTATGGATTATTTTGATTTACCAATGGCGATCGCAGAAAAGAGTTAGCTTAAAAGTATGAGAAGGGGTAGGAGACCTGTAATAAACTGCTGAATTCTGTTCTACCATGCTCAACCGAGAAATTTTGTTTTATATTACATGTATTTGTAGCTGTTGAAATTGTGCTACCATTATTAGGCATAGGATTGTCTAATGCATAGAAAATACACAATAAAAGTATGAATGATTTTTTGTAAGAGAAAGGTATAGGGCCTTATTACAAGTATTGGAACAAACTATAATAACTCGTAATCAAGAATGGGAAGATATAATTATTGCTGCATAAGAGCATGCATTTTTTCCACATCAATAGCCCTCGTTAACCAAAAGTTGAATAATGATAAAATATTTCAAAGATACTCACATTAACCGTAATAAATAACCGTCACCACTTTGTCCTCTTAATAGTGGATGCCGTGGACGCCATGGGGGTAGTAGGCACCGTGGTAGGCGGCGAAGTTGTAGGGGAAGCCGTGGTAGTTGTAGGGGAAGCCGCCGTAGTAACCGTAGTGGAAGCCGTCGGGGCGGCCGTCGCGGTTGGTGTCGGCATAATCGGGTACCTTGTCGTTATTCTCGTCTCCAGCGTGTCCGGGAACGGTGTTTCCGGTGTGGTCATTGTAATAGTGTCCCCCATAATGTCCTAGAGGAACGGCAAAGGCGGCGGCGACGAGAGCCAGAGCGACGAAAACGGCGAGAGTCTTCATTTTGGTGAATTGGTTGAGCAGACGACTTTGCGAAAAAGGCGCGAAACTGGCTGTTTCTTCTTTTGGTCACTGTGGGAGTGTGGATGAGAAGAGTGTGGCGATTGGTGGTGAGCTGGGGTCTTTTATAGGTGGGATATGGAGGGAGAGAGCGATTGGAATTTGTGTCAGTGGTGTATGTGTGACGTCAGTGGTTGAGTATTGTGACGTACGTCGTCGTCGTGGCGACATTTGTCAAGGTCAGCTTGTGATGGTCACCCCATGTTGAGGAGGCTAGGAGGAGGGTACTCAGGACAACTTGAAGCTCGATTTATTGCTATTGCAAAACTGGAACCTCGGAATCCAATTCCAATTTTATTTAAGTTACAGGCAAATAATCTGACAATTCAAACTCTTCTAAGAAAAAAAAAGGCAGAAGAAACCCATAATACAACATGATGAAAGCTCTTTAGAACAGTCATGCGTCTGATTTTTTTTCTTTTTTTTGCAATAGATATGCTCTATTAATGTGATCATGAAGCTCGGAGATATAGTAAATACAAACGATTCACGGGCGGATCTAGAGATTCTCAAAAGAGATTTTGATTCAAGAACTAACAGAGCATAATCATATAAACACTTTAATCAGTGTTTGGAGACTCAAACTATGATTATATCCAAGCATTCATTTTCAAACTTTTCCATCGATCCCTCCATGGTTTGGAGTCCGTTTGTAGTGCTCCCCCCCCTCCCCGACACACCCTGACCCCACCTCCAGGTGTAGGGTCAGGCCCGTGGTCAGAGGGGCATTGAAGAGATGCCTATGATTGTTGGCCGATGACCAAACCGTTCACGTTTGTCCTCTGATCCCCCCATGCCATACGGGACGGCTCGCCTGTGTTTACATACAAAGTCTGAGCTTTTTGTGTAAAGAAAATTTTACTGGTTTTATTGATCAATACAAGTTAATACACACCAAGTCTATGTGCTTTTTCATATTTAATTTTATATCAGTAGAAACTTTATATATAATATATATCATTATTGAGATATTATCATTTTATTACTTTGATCTATTGATGTAATAAATGAAGACATTTCCCACAATTGACATTCTATAAAATGTATTATAAAATATGTTTTCTATCGATATTCAATAGACTTGAATTCTCAACAGTTGTGACAATTTATCTGTGCATTTCTGATATTCATATTGACAATATTTTTCAAGATAAAAACAAGGGTATACTATTGTCTAGTGTTGCATATTATTTTCAAACTAAAAACAAAAATAAGGCACTTTGTAACCTTTATCAATCATAACAGATACTTAATCATGTCATTCATAACACAGGCCTTATGCACACAAAACACGCAAACCAATAATGAGAAGTACCTATGCAGCAACCCCGACGGCCAAACGTACCCAATAGTTCAAAACACAATCCCATTGAATTCACAAATATTTGAGTACTTTTCCCCATGCCACAACGTCATCTCCTCATCAATTATCACTCGCCCGAGGGCAGGTGGAAAAAACACGGGCCAATGTCAAAAGGTTGGTACCTTGACCCGAGTGTTGGGGGTGGGGGATGTGGTTTGTAGGTGGGGTATAACTCATTTTTTGACAGTGGGCACCCCTATACAATGTTTTAGGTGAACAGGCACCAAGTGAAACTGCGGCCTGTTTGATATTATAACTGAGGCATGTTTCATAATGTTATAGCAGGACGCAACCACAAAGATGAAGTTGAATTTTTTTTTTGTGAAACAATTTTGTAATATAAAACGGATATGGGCTGTCAGAACCTATAATCCAATCTACCGTGTAAAGGAACCTTACTCATCTATTTCATTATTGTCAGTCAGATCTATAACCACTTTTGTAACTATAACCATCAACTTTGATCAATGTTGTATTGCAATGGTTTGGAAGATCACGTGTACATGTGAAGATGCCAAATAAACAATTCAAAAGAAAGAAATCAAACTGTCCACTAACATGGAGATTTAATTCCACGCATCTCTAAACGCATGGTAGCAGATCTTGAGTTTTGCAAAATGATATATGCATGATAAAGAAAACCTCTATAAAGGGGCCCACCAAATCATAAAAACATATTGGGGCTTTGGAAAGTGTTTGACAGTTGGGAGCATATTTGGGAAAAGGTACCTAATGACATATTTGGCCACCCTGTGGCCGCTAGTTCTGGAGGTTTGTTCATATCATGAAATAATCACTTAACATGCAGCTAAAAGTGATGTTTTATAATGTTTCTGAAGTCCCAAGGATTCTTTGACTCTTTGTTTTATCATTCTACGATATTTAGTTCCTTCGCAATCTTACGTACAATATAGGCCATTATGCTCAATTTGGGCCAAAACTGGCAGTATCTGGCAGAAATTGACTCTTTGTTACATTAATCATGATATATATGGGGAAAAAACTATTTTTTAAGTTATTTTGTGAAAAATTTTGACTTACATGAAATTTTCTAAAGATTCTCATGACATTTACTAAAAACTCAAAATTGTCATAAGCAATGCATCATGGGAAAATCAAAATGGAACGTTTTTAGCAGAATTTCTGCGCATAATCTAGGTTAGTGAGTTACCATGGTTACGGTAAAAAGAATATAAAAAATGAAAAGAACATTTTTTCACAGGTAATGTAGAAAATGTTTTTACCTCCTCAAAACTGAAAACAGTAAGTGGAACAAGCACTCCTGTCAGTAGTTATGGCACTTGTAATATTCTCAGAAATAAGAAAACTTAATTTCTTGATAAACATAAGAAACTTTAAGTCACCATAACATGGAAGTAACAACAGCAATTGGGAAGGTTCTCAGTGTACAAGAGGTGGGTAGGTTCATACATGTTTATCTCAGGTTCTATCAGGAATATTTCAAAATGGTTTGCAGCATTTGAAAGAGTAGGTTCTCTACAATAAGAATAATGCTGACACATTTCCCCATGTTTCATTTGATTTTGTGACCTCATTAATTGGCATTGGGTATCTTTTCCCAGATACGCTCCCAGTTTAGTATGATACTTGAGGATTGTTATCAAAATTGACCTCCAATATCTGAACATCAGTATTTCTCATAATCAAACAATCTCACTCAAATTGCAACATGACCTAATGTCTTAAACTGAAATACTTATACTTTTTTTATTGACCCCTAAATATGGGTAGGTAGAGTTGAGCTAACTCTTTCTAGTAAATCAGAGGCAGATCCAGGATTTCCAAAAGGAGGGGGTCAGCATATAGGCTTATTACTAAAAATGCATGTATTTGCACACTTGAGCGCACATTTTCCCCTCTTTGCCTAGTTTAGGGATCCACCAAGGGGCCGTCCATAAATTACGTCATGCTATTTTTGACCATTTTCTACCCCCCCTCCCCCCCCCCTTGTCATGTTTTGTCATGCATCCCTTGACCCCCCCCCTCTAAAAATGACATCATACAAAAAGGACCCCCCCCCCCTCCAATCACAGATCAAATATAAGCAGGAATGGACATAACCAAAGACCCAAAGACCTTAAAAAGCAGATTTTCTTGCCTAGGAGGCAATCAGACCCTTAAAAAGAAATTTCAACATTGAAAAATCCCAACTTAACCTACAATTTTCCACTGACATTTTTGAAATTAGAATTTTTCAAACATGATGTCATGCACCACATAACCCCCCTCCCTCCCTTGTCATGTTTGGTCATGGAAGCATGAACCCCCCCTCCCCCCCTGCTGCATGACGTCATTTATGGATGGCCCCCAAAAGGAGGGGGTCAGGACCCCCTGGACCCCCCCTCTGGATCCGCCCCTGTAAATCCTAGAGCCGTGAGACCCATGCCCAAGTCTTAATATATGTCTGACTGCTTATGAAAAAGTATTTAAACAAAGTACATCTTCAAAACTCATTCAAGATTATTTTCTTTAACCTTTCATATTCAGCCATTTCATAATAAAACTCATGAAACGCAAAACATACGGAGGTTTGTTATGAAACAGGCCACAAGTTTGGTTAGGTCAAACAGTGGGAACAGGTGTGTCCTTCCCTCTCCTTAGCCATACCTGTCATTTGCAGATTTAGAGACTTGTGCCCAGCTGGGCACTGGAGGGTGGTGAGAGAGGTCTGTGATGTTTCTCCCACCACTCCAGGTTATAAGGGACTCCAGGAGCTCCAGGAAGAAAAGATCTTGTAAAGCGATACATTAGAATTATGGTATACATGTATAATTATGACTGATAAATTTCAAAATTTCAAAATCTTGAATATGGACAGGCAAATCGTGCACAGCTTTTGCATAATTGATTTATATATTATGATGACGCAAATACCTTGAGAATGCAACTCTACGTAATCAGCTGATAATTGTGCGTAAAACATATGTTATGGCATATGCACAATTATTCTCGTAAATGGAAAACACTATTAATTTCATCTTTCCCTGTAAGTGTGAAATAATTCAGAATTAATATTTTTTTCTACAAAATTAATCGACCACTTAGGCTTACTTCTAAAATATCTTATTCTTTCTTTACCCATCCCATCCATTAGAATTAACCTCTGAATCGGGTTTTGTCAATCCCTTTCTAAACTAAACATGCATGCTTAGTGCGGAATTTGACCACGAGGGGGCAGGGATCGATCATGCTCCCACAAAAACAAAGATGGCGCGTCGAGCGTTCCCTTCCCACCAGCTGGTCCCAGGGTCACAGTTGGTCCCTGCTATGTGACTGGTTACTATGGTAACAGACGTGTAAGAAATGATCATCATTTGCATGTAAGAACGCATGTACTTCCCCACCATTTAACAGTTTTTACGGTGTTTACTGTTTGATTATTGGATTGTGTTACAATATAATTATATATATAATATAATGATGAATAAATCACTATGATGCAGGCCAATTGGGATGTTGCTTTACAAGTTTAGATTTGGCTAGACGCACCGTAATGTAACTCAAAAATGACCATTTTCTTTCAGTTCCACAGGTTCACATTAGCGTTTTAAAGCATGTGATATAAAGATAGCTTTATAACGCACACGGTAAATATTGGATGCCTGAAAAATAATAGTGCTCAAATTATTGTTAACCTCCATGTTACTTCTACATATATTCATCAGGTGTCTATGCGTTTCTGAAAAAAAAGGTATAGAGTTTTTCGGTTAAAAGCTTATTAGCCTAATCCCCATAACCGGTATTATGTACAGATACAGATGTAAGCTATTTATAAATAAACAAAACTGGACGAGTGTGTGGATACGGATGGCCGGATTACCCTTGGCGGGAAGTCGTATCAGTACGAGTCCGCACGAGTCCGCAGGAGCCACACACGAGTCCGGTTTTGTATTTATTATACTTTCACGGAATTGTGATGCTTAAATAATATATATAGAACAAGCTTTGGGCTTGTTTTAAGCATTTCATGCGATAGATTTATTCGATCAGACCATTTCATTTGGAACTATATGCGCGTAGGACTACGTTTGATGAAGGCGCAGAGGCGATTTGACCGACTTCACGCCGACTTCAGACTTTCTGGTATTCTTACGCGGGTTCACGCCGGTGAAAAGGCTCTGTCTTTGGAAATTATTGAACAATTTGGAGATTTCTATAATTCATCGCCATTATATAGTCTAAGTGAGACATATTCCATAATTCTTTTTAATTATTAGCGTTTAAAATTATTCGACCGGCCGGATTCATTTGGAACTATGTTTCGCGGGGAACTACAATTTACCGGAGTGATGCGGCCGAATGACCTACTTTCCGTTTGAACAAGCCGGCGGTTATGGCGCGAAGAGGCGAATTTGATCCTCCGGATTTCTTCAATTTACGGTGAAAATGGCCATCCTACGAGCAATTCCTGCTTGCTGCACGTGAATAACATACCCGGGATATACGAGGACGTGTGAAATGTACGTGTCATCAGCTAAATATGGAGATATTTGGTCTTCAACATCGGGGATTTTTACTCGCCAGCTTCGCGCCCACCGCCATGCTTGCCGGTGCTTACCCCGAGAACCCTCCTCTTCCATCCGCCAGAATTGCTTCAAAATATTATATATCTACGTGGAGAAGGAGCAAAATGCGTGGACAAATGCGTGGACAACAACGTGTATCAAAGGCAGATGGTGACACTCAGTATTTATTGACTTCAAGCCTCCCGGCAACAGGGCCCTGCAACAGCCAGCTCGGCCCGGCAACAGTGCAAGTACAGGCGACCTCCTCGGGTCAGGTCGGGTCGGGTCAAAGGTCAGCGCAACTTTCTGAATTCTTATATAGATTGAATTTTACAACTTCAACTCGGACAAATCGTATCAAATCTGAACATTAGGTACTTATTTGCTATGAAATACATAACAAATAGACATATATAACAACGTGGAGCGATCGATTTTACCTTAGAATATTTTACAAGTTTGAAAAAATGACTTTGAATTATTTTTACTATTATTTCATTCCAGGGCCTGCAACCGCGCCCCGGAGTCCTGCAACGGCGCAGCTCTTCCCTGCAACAGTGGCAGTACCTCTCAAAGATGAGTACAACTTTCTCATTTCTTATATAGATTGATTACAACTTTCAGCTTACAACTTACATTAATATTTACATCTTCAACATGGACAAGAGGATACCGACAAGAGTCCCCGGAATCCTATAGATAACTTTGAATATTTTTTCATTTTACATCTTCAACAAGGACAGGAGCTCCCGGAATCTCATGAGTCATAGATATAATTTAACTTTGAATATTTTTTAAACTTCGTCAGATTTCTCCCGGATTACTTGGAATATTTTTTAAACTTCGTCAGATTTTGCCCGGATTTCTCGGATTTGCCCGGATTTCGCCCGGATTTCACTTATGTTGATCTTTTTTTCAGATTTTGCCCGGATTTTACATAGGCTGATTGTTCCCACTGTTACTGTAATAATTGAAATTTATATTGACAGATCCGTGGAAGATTGCCCCACTGAGGAGCGCAGAGGCCTGAGATAGACTGGAGGATGATGACTGGAAGAGGGCAGCTGATCCAGCTGCAGCTGGTACGATCTCCATGGATGGTGCCGTCGGACCTGGAGTGACCGCCGCGTGCCTTGGAGTGACCACCGCTGGACATGGAGCAGCCACCGCCCCCCTGGAGGAGTTCCTGGACCTTGACCGATCATCGCCGGACCTTGACTGATCATCGCCGGACCTTGACCGATCGTCGCCGGACCTTGGGTGATGGCCGCCCGCCCTGGAGGAGTGGCCGCCTGCCCTGGAGGAGTGGCCGCCTGCCTTGGAGGATTTATACTGTGTTGTGGGGGAGGGGGCGTGGCACCCTGCCTCATAGGAGAGGTGGTAGGCCTTGCTGGTACACCTGTCATCCCTCCTGGAGGAGATGTAGGCTTTTGTCCAACTTGGCAGGGGGGCGTGGCATCTTCTGACTGCTCATCTGGAGGAGGTGCACCTAGTGCACATGACACCTGCCTTCTCTTGGGTGCACTTGACTCAAACCCTGGATGCTGGAGGGCCATGGAGACACCACTGCGATGGAGGGCAGAAGGTAGGGCCCTTTTTTTGGAGAGTCTGGCCCTCTCCTCATCACTGGTGAGAAGGTCAAACATCTCGTATTGCATCGCCATGTCTGCTGTTGCATAGTTGTTCAGTGATGCTGTATTGTTGTGTCCTGTGAGCTGACAGATCACAGTGGGATTCACCCCGCTGTGAAGGAGATCCGTGCAGGTTTTCTTGCGGATGCTGTGATTTGTCAGCTTCACACCGGTGATGTTACACTGCTTCGCCATTTTCTTGACAATTTGGCTGAGGTTGTGTATTCCCAGGGGTTGGGCCTTGTACCACGTAGTTGCCCTTTTGGACTTGTTAATGGCCAAGAAGAAAGGGTCATTGGGGTTGGCCATCTTGGGGGGCCTGTGTGCCTTGAAGATGTCGTACATTTTGATGGCACACCGCTCTGGGTGCCTTTCATTTTCGAACAGTTTTGGCACAAACTTGCGACAATCCCCCCCATCCTGGCGTGTCTTGGAGAATCGCTCGTTAAAGGTCAAGTACACGTAGCCATTTTCGTCAGAGACCCTTACTATGTCCTCCCAGCACAGTTGCCTTCCCTCATGGATACCTCTGAGCCCAAAGCATTCCACCATGTACAGGAATAGGCCCCTTTGTAATGGTTCTGGCTTGTCCATTGAAATTGCCCCTTTTTCCCAGAAAAGGTTGACATGTTCAGCTGTAAGGGGGTCTGACCTGTTGGACTTGTTGCCATATCCTTTCCCTTTCAGTTCCTTTCTTTTTGTCCCTAGCACATCCCTGCTGGACTCAAATTCAGGGCTTTCCTTCATGCTGTAGCCATACTTGTTGCCCTTGAGGTGCCTGTCTATGGCCCCAAACATCCCTGTGAGTGTATCTGGCTCATATTCACCCCCATCTTTTTTTTTCACTGTCATGATGAAGGCACTTACCAGCACATTCAAGTTTCCAGGGGGCAACTGTAGAAACTCCTCTGATCCCTGACCTTTACAGTATTCTGTGAACCTTTTCACAACTTGTTCGGTCTTCCTTGTGGTGTTTTTGTTTTTCCCTGATTTTATGTAATTGTCTATGTCATCCTCAGTGATGCCCTGGTGCTCCTGATCCTGTTGATCATCCTCAGCCCCCTCCTCCTCCTCCTCCAGGTCCTCCTCATACCCATCTTCACTGTCAGTATCCTCTGGAATGTAGGGGGGGTCCTCAAAATCCATACACTCCATTCCTGAAATGTTCCCTCCATCTTCGGAGATGGTGTCGTAGGTCGGCGGCACATTCACGGGTGTCCGCGGCACGTTTTCTGGCGTCCTCGGCACGTTTTCTGGCGTCCGCGGCACGTTTTCGTCCCTTTCCTGATGATTTTCAGCCCTTTCCTGATGATTTTCAGCCCTTTCCTGATGATTTTCATACCTTTGCTGTTGATTTTCATCCCTTTGCTGGTCAGTTATGGGAAAGGTAGGCTCTGTGTCTGGTTTATCAAACAACTGGCAAACTTCAAAAGTGTCCAAAGCATTGGTGAGGTCTGTTTCTGAGCTGTCTGAATCAAACATCAGCATAGCACGGATGTCACAGTCTGTTAGGTCGATGTAAAAGGGATCCATGACGTCTTTACATCACCTTTACCGTGTTTTGTAGAGTTTTCAGACGGTTTTCTGCAATTTTTAGACGTCTGTGAATTTGTAAAGGGCAGCCGTCAGCGTTTGTTGACGTCACGTGGGGTCCTAGATGCATTTTCATTGGTTTAGAGAGCCTCGGGGCCGTCGGGAAAGGTTTTTTTTTGTCTAAACTTGTGTTTTGGAGGTCTGGGTAGCATTTGGCCATAACAAGACTGTTTAAGTTGGCAGAAAATGAATAAAAATGATCTGGTAAAGGGTTCGTTTTGGTATAGATTTAACTAGGTCGCGAGTGGATTTAACTAGGTCGCGACGCCCTCGCGACCTAGTTACGGCCGTTTTCATTGGTTCTGTAACTAGGTCGCACTACTTTCCTGTATTACCACACTGTGGTAATACAGAAAAAATATTACCACAGTCGAGGCCCTCACTGTATGCCTATTTAGCAATTCCGGAAAAGTATAATAAAGAGAAAGAAAGGATGAATTACATTTGGATATCCGTCCTGGTCGTGCTAAGGATATAATGCAGCCTATATTTAATCTATTAAAATTAGGGACTGGTCATCCAAAACTTTAGAAAGGGGGTTAGCATTACAGAAAAAGTACTAAAACGTTGCATATATGATTTGCATGTTCGCCCGCGGTATTTCCCCCTCCATGCAAGTCCACCCGAAAAAAGGGAGGGTGGGGTGGGGGGGAATGAGGGGCTGGACCCCAACCTCCCCTGCAAAGGAGAATGTATAGATATATATAGGGACCAACCCCCAATACCCCCTCCACCTCTGAATCTGCCCCTAATATTGGTTATGTCAGCGACCACCATCATGCCATTTCGGCCAGCCTTTCCAACTCCTAACCCTCCACTAAGTTCATTGTTCCTACCCCATCCCTCCCCCTCCCCTCCCAGTCCTGTCAATGATGACTATGATGGTTCCCTATTATCGGCTACATGGGGCCCGTTAATTATAACCTGGTTCAACCAGAGCGCCACACGCGGCATTAACTGCATACATATTGAACTACAGGCCGGTGACAAAATCGGAAAAATTGACGATGATCTCTTATCTATATTGTGTTATGAAATAGCTCAGGACGATCAGATTGCCATTAATTTTCTTTGTGTGACTCTTTTGACAGCAGCATGGGATAAGTGCATGGCAGGTAATGATATATGTATGTACATGCATATGAATCACCTGAGATAATATATGGAATAAACAATGGGGAGATAAAAACATTTTCTGATAATCAAAATGCGAAGGAATAAACAACTCTCACATGAGGGTTTCCTTGCCATCCAGTGGCAAGTTATATTATGACCCATATGCTTTGAGTTATAAGGTTCCGATATGATGACTATTGTAATTTTTGGTAACGTGGTGCCGTCTTAGTGTGCATAACCGCATACGGGAGAGGCCCTGAGGGCGCCGCCATGTTGAATAATGGAGAGACCTGATAGGCTGAAAAGTCGCGCTTGTCCACCCACAGAAGTGGCGCCAAAGGTGTGCGCATGCTCATACGTAGACTCCCGAATACGGTTATACCCAGAAAAAGTAAGATGACCCAGTTACCAAATATCTCAAAAGGTAGACACACTGCACATGTTAATGTGAAAGTGGTATATAATAGTGTTATGTACACGTGGTTGCCATCCTTTTTGGCTTCATCTACATTGCATATCTTATGTTAAAAGCTCCTTTATTGGAATGGTATACGTACCTACAGCCTAATTTCAGGACCATATGTACGCCTTTTCAAATCAGGAACCATAATGTAAAAGGCTCATGGGTAATTCACTTTGACCTGATATTTTCCCTGGGTGGAGTGTGTGTAGGGACGTTAAGGTTGACGCCCGTATATATGGTTGAGATGACACAATAGGTCTGAGTTTGAAAAAAGGGTGAAATTCGAACCTGATTACACCTGGCGTCTGGCTGACTGTGAAAAGGCAGAGTTTTATTGGTCATTTGATATAGGATTGACAGTTTGTGAAATTTGTTGAATATGGGGCCAGGCTGGAAAGGTCATCTGTGGTACATCTGAAAATCGTGGAAGGGCAATTATGATTTCACAGATCGCTGCATGTATTCACCTTAATCAGCTGTTAATCTATCAAATGGAATAGTTGATAAAGTTCAGGTGTAAGCCGTGAGATCTTTAGTGATAATGCAGATGAAAGAATGAACAAAGACATTCCAGAAATATTGTTCACTTTGACAATAAAATGGCGACTGTCAGAAACAGTACCAACGCGCTGGTTTGCATAAGGGCTATCCGAACTAAGATCTCGTACATTTATTCACAAGCACACACGTTCCAAACTCCCTCCTTTCTATTGTATAAAGCTACATTATAAAAGTGATTAGGAAAAAGAGGTGGAGGCTGGGGGTCAAGAGCACTCTGGACCAATGAACACTTGACTGGCTCTGACATTACGAGATATTCCTATAAGAAAGAACCATTTCTTTGATTTACATGTGTTTTTAGAAGTTTACATGCAGCGTTTGGGCCTGTATAGTAGTGATGCAATAATGATGACGTAGACAGTTACTCACGTGAAGTACTTTAATAAAATGGATGTAAACCCTTAGAACCTACAGAGCAACTGAGCCATTTCCTAAATTCTGATTATTCAGTATATCCGGAGGGAAAAGATAATTACCCTACTACTTCTAAAATGATGTCCTTTTGCATGTTACAGTCTACACACTGAACTAACTTCAGGCCATACCAAGAACCAGCAAAATAGGCTGTTACAAGCCAGTCCATTTGGTTGCTGATTTGTTAAACAGCTTTTAAAAGGACATTTGAGAATCAGCAAATTAGGTCATGACACCAATATTTAGTTCCCCTCTCATCCTCTGTGTGGCTTCATAGTGCTGGGTTGGCAACCCCCTCCAGACACCTATGTTGTGGGTTCGAATCCTGAAGGGACTTGTTCACTTAAAAAGTGACATATAGGGCATTCCTCATATAATCAACATTGGAATGGAAAATGACATTTTCACTATATTATAGTGAGAGGCAACTTAGCCAATTCTGAAATCAACAGACGACATGGAACTGCCCCAATCTATGTACACTCCCGGCACGTCTACCCTTTTGGATTACCCAATTTTTCCACATAGACCTAATATCATAGTAAACACACATGCATTAAGACTTTGATTGATATCCTCTGATTCAAATAAACTGGTAACATTTTCACCTAATAATGACTTCTGACCAAAACCCTATTCGGGCACACCCCCACTTTTAATGGTGATACCCTCATTTTGGTAACGACGTCACAGAGTGTTACCGACCTGGACACTCATTTATCACCGTAACCGCAGGGTAGCAGCGAAGCCTTTCATCAGCGCCATGTTTGTTTTGTCTTGGCCACCCTGCCCCCTGGTGATAATCAGGGGAACCTTGTACAAAGGTGTGAAGTTAGGTGACTGGATAAGTTCACCTTTAATCTTATAGAGTATGCAGACTAATCTCAGGATAGGAACAGGTCTTGCTTTTTGTGTTCGATTTAAGTTTTTCTTAAATTGTAAGCTATAGGTAATGTATGAGTAAACTGCAAAAAACGTCAGGCCTAATTGCTATAATTGTCTTTGCTGAAACGAAATAATGATTCCACTGGGAAGTTGGTCTCGAGTCTCTAGAGCTCTCTCTGTATATAGATGGCGGGAAGGCAAATTTAATGTGAATTATTTAATTACTAAGATCCATTTACTTCAATATACATGTAGCAACTTAATGTTCTAGATTTGATACTTCTACAATACTCTTTACAATGAACATCTATTGAATAACAAGACAGTCACACGCCACTTATTAAATCCGGGATATAGCCTCGTATCATGGAAAGTAGCCATTAGCGAAAACCCCATAAAGACTATTAAAGAACAAGTAAAAAAAAAAAAAACATAATCTCAGAAAAATTCTCCAGGGACCAACACATATCCTGGATAGCACACACATCATACCCCCCCCCCCCCCACACACACACACACACTTCTTCCCTACTAAAAGATTGGTCCAGTCTACTCCTATCAGCCAATAGCTAAAGCCAACCAACGTCACGTGTCCTACCATAATAATGCAACATTCACCCGCAAGGTGGCAGGTAAGGGCGTCTGTGTCTCTAGGCAACCACTAAGACATTCACTCTCCATCCAGAGACATGCTAGCTCTCTATTCCCAAGGAATGGAGCAAGAGTCTGTATGGAGAGTGTAAGTTCTGGCCTCGGGCTGACAGATGTGCAGATTGATGCGCCACCTATCGTGGTCAGAATGAGTTAATTACCCCGGGGCTGTCTTGGCTAATTAGATGAGATCACCAATCAATTATACACATAAGGATGTGGGTGTTATCTGTAAACTTGCGGCAGGTAAAGACTTGTCCTACGTATATATATATATTATATATATATAGATAAAAACCAGTTCATAATGATTAAACCTTCCTCATTCTCTTGCAAAGATTGTGCATCATGGGCAAACATAAACTATAATTGAACTATAGTGCATACCTTACTAAGTAAAGGTCATATTTGCCATGTCATAAACATACAAATTCCCCGCTATCGTTGTACATAGAGATTTAAGGCTATACATAGATATTTAAGGCTATATTATAATCCACTATACGATTTTCCTCGCGATTTCTGATATTGCGAATGTGGCAAGAGGCTTATTATAGAAATGTTTTATATCCTTAGCAAGTATTTTGAATTCTCTTTCAAAAGTGTGTAACTTGTATGGTTCCTGCATTATTCCTATTGACAATTAAAAAATAAATCGGTAGTGGATATCTCCAATACGCCTATAGTAGAATACAGGATTTGGATAGGAGCATTAAGGACATTCACTGTATCTCTAGATCTAATCATGTATAGTTTGGTAAGATACAAAATAGTTAATTTAAGAGCAAAGATACGGTGGTTTAGTAACGCTTTTTGTCTAATGATATCAGGGACTGATACTGGAAGCGCAGCACTAAAAGGGACATGCATTCACACACACACGTGGCATTTCCCCCTCTTTTTGTGGTTAAGGGGTCCACCAAAAACGAAGGCAGGGGGAGATGTCGGAACCCCCTAGACAACCCCCTTTGATCCACCCCTGCATACGTCTATGGACTAAATGCAGTACTATAATATTTCATGAACACCCTCTAGGCTCACCTACACCTGTTGGTACCTTTTTAAATTTACAAACAGAAGACCTCCTCCCATGTATTGAGATTAACGTTCATACCGACGTGCTGAGTGAGACCTGGGAGTAGTGGCCCTGAGACCAAGGCATACTGACCATAGCAGTGTCATACCTTTTCATCAGCTCACGGATTCCTGAATACCAGGTCACAGTCCACCATGTAATTGAGAGGAGATCCCTAATGTCTAGACTAGGGGTGTAAAAAGTACAGGACTGTTGCAATTGATGGAAGGAGAAAAGCCACTTAATAACCAGAGCAGGTTGGGGTGAAAGTGGCAAAAGCGCTTGTGTTGGCTCAAATATGAATTGGGAAATCGAAAAGGTGTAGTTTCCATTAAAATACTGATAGTATGGTGTATAAGCATCTCGACCTTTGGCATGATTGAACATGTCCTTAGATATTTTGTTTTGTCAGATATATCCTGTAAAAGTGAACGTGTTAAAAATCAATTTTTTTTATGAATCATGAGCTCTCCTCTCATTGAAATGAAACAATCCGGTTCCTGGAAAGGTAAAATTGAAAGTGTTAGAAATCAACCAATTTATTTTATGAATCATGAGCTCAAATCATATTGGAGATGTATTTAAACGTTTCTTTTATAAGGTTTTGGCTTTCTTTCAATAAAGGCGAACTTTTCTATAAGGTAAGAAAATAATTAGTAATTTACATATTTTGTTCTTGTTATTCAACTGCTAGTCATGTATAAGAGCTATATAGCTCTTATACATGACATCTTAGTACTCAAATAGATAGACAACTTGGACAAGTAATTAGGTAATAATGATGCTTTATATACATGTTTGTTTTGGGCAAACATTATACAAAAGGCAACTGCTGTATTCATCTCTTTCCAATTTACCAGAGTCCCCTACATCTTAATGAGACAATAATAGCTAATGCAAGTACCCCTAATAAATGCGCGCATTTCCATTTGGTAGTATTGTTAGTCAAACCTAGAAAAAGGGTAATGCCGTGAACACTTACAAGGTCATATAAATGTATGTCGAGCGAGACTCAAACTAAAAGGGAACGAAATGGTGCGATTAAAAACCTGAAATAGCCGTGAGACGCATTGAAGAGAAGGCCAAAGGGTCAAGCCATCATAGTGCATAATTACGCATAAATATATGGGCTAGTCCAAAAATGGCATCCTGTTGGGGCCCTGGATTAAAAAGCTGAGAATGAACCATAAAAAAAAGTACTCGTGAATTAATTTGCAGTTGGAGAGATATTTTGTGTATGTGAGAGTAACTCATACGAATATTATGCATACGTAAATTCTAATTTGCTCACAAAAACTATAA
Organism: Lepidonotus clava; assembly: GCA_936440205.1. Taxonomy (NCBI): domain Eukaryota; kingdom Metazoa; phylum Annelida; class Polychaeta; order Phyllodocida; family Polynoidae; genus Lepidonotus; species Lepidonotus clava. The sequence continues at coordinate 19,186,470 of OW387138.1, forward strand.
TTAGGTCACAAATAGCCCCTAGCTATACAAAAATAAGACCAATCTGTCCCTACAAGAGAGTCTGCAACAACTTTGTGTTTCTAGAAGTGATTTGGATTCAACATATATGATAAATACATATAACCAACCAAGAAGGGAGTACGAGGGTGGTTATCACCCCGATCCGGGACCCCAATATCAGCCCGAGGCCAGGGCCCAAAGGGCCGGCCAAGGGCTGATATCGGGGTCCCGGCGAGGGGTGATAACTGCCCGAGTACTCCCTTCGAGGTTGGTTATGGATTTATTATACCTTTTCTGTTAGATCTGAGCTCCCAAGTAAGGATGCACAGCAATCAGTGATGGTGGGACTGTGATGCTGCACATTTTTTTATGTTTTTTTTCATATAACTGTTTTGATATCCATCAAATCCGCAAATAGTAGCCGTAAAATGTAGCTATGAACGTTGTACAGATAATGCATATGTTAGATTTTTTATTTCTTAATTATTTCATTTTTTCATGAATTTTAGAAAAATAAAAAGTTTCTGTATCACACTGCAGGGTGATACAAGGCTGGTTATCACCCATGCTTGTATTGCCCTGTGTTAAACTCTTAACTACTAAACTTGTATCACCCTAAGGTATAATAAAACTTTGATTATGGTAGCCAATCTTATAGGTATGAACGTCAAGTGATGCAGTAATACATTTTCTGAAGTAGATCTGTCGTGCCTGTATATGTCTGTATTGTTTAGCATAATATTATTATGCTACAATACAATATCAAGGAATAAACCAAGCAGGGATAGATGACTCTCGGGGATTATTTCAGAAAGGTGTAATTGAAAGCGATGTGCAAGACAAAAACTAACGAAGAAACAGAAAGTCTTTTAGCACACTTGTCCGCTGTAGAATCCTGTCTTGGTTGCAATCTTGTTAAGTCGTCAAATTTATTTATATATCTTAATCTTCCTTGTCCTTGTTGCGGTGAAGAAAGTCTCTCGGATACTACAGAAACAGGATGGTGTATGTCATAATAAGATGTTCAAATGTGCTGTATCAGGGTAGATCCAGGATTCTTAAAGTAAGAGGAAAGGGCCGTTTATATAGAATCTATAATCTGATATAATATTTTCACGCAGAACTTTCTGGAGAGATGGTCTTGTCAACCTATGTTTTTCAATTTTTTACCATGGTATAATATTACAGTAAAACTTTAAATCTAAGCCTATCTGAGCTAATATGAAACGTTTTTTTTGTCTACAACTGGGACTACGTTCTTTATGGTCATAAAGGAAACATGATTACTCTTCAGCTATCAACTTCTCCCCTTCTTCGGAACTGCATTAAACCCTTAACCATAAAAAAGTACCTGTATTATTCCTTTAGATTATAAGTACATTTTTGTATAATTGAGGAAGATTGTAGGACTAAAGACCCCTAGGACCCATTTTTATTCAACCCTTTAAATAGCATCACTGTTAACTGGGGAATGATAATAAAAAAAATCTGGTTCAACTCATCTGAAATTTAGCAACGAATTCTTCCACTATTACAGTTCTTCCCACAGCTCCTGGAAAATAATCGCCATTAGGATTCCTGTGGGATTTGAGCCTGTCTGAGACTGGCTAAAATATAGGGTACTAAGTATGCATGACACAAGACACTGGGCCGTCAGTTTAACAGCCAATCATTGTGAAGCACATTGAGTGGCCACGTATACTGTATGGAATAATTCATGTGGGTAGGGGATTGGGGAGGGACATCACAATGAGAAGGCATATATGAGATGGCAATACAACCAGTTGCCTCTGAGACCCTCTTGTGACTCTGTATGTGTGTGTATGGGATGGTAAGAAAGGAAGGGATTGGAGTTTTTGTCTAAAGAAACCTCAGTACAGTTGATCATAGAAATGACCCATATTATGTACATGTATAAGTGTATAATATATTATTATGTATATAATTACATATATATTGAGTATAAACATATAATTGTATCCGTTCATACAGAAACAGATGATTACATTGAAACATATATATTTATATACGTTAGAACACAAACACATATGATTATGTTTTAATATCAAGAATGGTGTATGAATTATATAATATCTTCTAAATTGATACATAGGTGCACATAATTATCTATGACTATCAAACTTAATAAAGCCTTATAAAATTGACCTATAGTCTCTTTGTAAGTGTTACCATAAACTCGAACCAGTTATCATAAGTGCTTTCGTTACAGTGTGGATGAGTGGTCAGCATAATATATTATTAATTTGATATAGACAGAAAGCACTAGTTGACTTAAATTATCTTTCACAGGGTTTAATGTAATTTATTTTTTATTCAAAGGCACCTTGTTCATGATAAAGGAAACAATTTGTTTTGAATGCATCAGCATAATTTTCAATGTATCAATATTAATGATATAAAATTTTACAAAGAAAGTTTTAGCATGTGACATATGGTGCAGAGTTTACAGTAGTGCAGTGCTGAGGCTTTGGATGACGCTGTGTGATATTGTAATCAGTGAAAAAAGGTCCTCTGGGTAGACAATTCGACGAGAACGAGAAGTGTGGGAGGTACTTGGTCTTAAAAAGAAACCGAGACATAGATTTTATCTACCTATGGATGGCTGTCAATAAAGAAACCAAGAGGGCACATTTTTATCTGAACCTGCGTGTAAAGTCTGGTGTATCATCTGATGTGAATTCTTTATTATTTTTAGTTTTAAGACTGTATACCATGCCAGCTTTATGATAATAAATTATCATGCCAGCCATTATGATAATCATTATCATGTCAATAACTATGGATAAAAGCTTATAACCGTTTAAGGATTGACAGCGGTGGTTGGAGCATGATTCACGTTTTGGCATGTAGTTAAGTGCCTACGTTAGCTATGAATATACCATAAACACCATTTGAAAGGTCTGATTTTTCTCTATCCAGTAATATTAGTAATGAGAAAATCAGCTGAGAATTAAAAAAATATGTAATTTGAAAACCTATTTTTCCACTTTTATTTTTTGAACAAAGATAAATCATTAACTAAAAGAGCTACACAGCTATTTTTTTTCATACATGTTAGACACTATCAGATGCAGGGAACCGTGTCTCAGATTTTTGATTTAGGCTTTAGTTTGAATTTTATGCCAAAAAACGGGTAATTTACAAGTGAATTATTTCTAATTTTTACATTTTAGTTTTCAAAAAAGACTGAGGAAGGATATTAGAATTCTAAGACACCCCTTCCCTTAATTATAATGTCTAGAACACACATACAAATTTTCAAAGATCTGTCCCCAATGGTTACTGAGAAATCTGTGTTCAAAAAATAAAAGTAAAAAACCAAACTTTTCTCTTTGAGCAACCTTAACTAAAACATCCTAATACTCTTTCATATATGATATATCACTAGATAAGGTATAAACTATGCATTTGAATTATATGTATTACACCCATGTGGATAGAGAAATATTCTAAATGCAAAAGTCCTGAGTACCGCAAAACACTGCTCAACCACATGTGTCAATCCTTAAGGGTGAGCATTGGATTTTAAGGAGGTTTGTTAGTGGTCATTATTCTGATAATTGTATTTCCAGTACCTATCAAGAATCACATACAAAATATCTTTTGTAATGATCATTACTCATCCTAAATCCAGGACTTACTATAGACCTCACACAGTGGGCTCCTCACTTTCAAAGAGTGAGTGCCATCCCTGCCCTGGGGGTACAAAGTGGGGGCTGTGACACTGTTCCACGGCGGCCGTTTGAATGCAGGGCACGCTGGGCCGGGTAATGGCTCGTTACGGGGTGACTGGGGTTAGGGGCCGCACCGACCGCCAGGGGTCGACACTGGTCCCTGATGAGGAGCCACCATCTGCCCCTGTCCCTGCACCCACTGCTAGCTGCTGATCCACTGATAGCTACTGCAACACTCTAATAAGAGACTTTGTGTTTGCATAGAGACTGACCACTGACTCTTTGATACTGGCTCTCCATGAGGCGACTAGTTTGCATCTATTTCCCGACGACTAAGGTGAATCAACTGGCACCGTGCTGGCGGATGACTAGATGAACTAATCATTGACAAATGAGCTGAAAAAATCTGACATTTCTGATATTATGTGGACAACTAGCTGTAAATTGTCAATGACTGGCTGTATTCCGTCAACGAAGAAGCTGACAATTTAGAGCAACAAGTCGCCCTGTGGGGATGCAGCATGACTATCTGCATCCATCCCTGTACCCACCGCTAGCTGTTGCTAGCGGCTGATCCATAGAGGCTGAGCACTGTTAGCAGTGGATACAGAATTTCAAAAAAGGGGGTAATTTCAAAAAAAGGGGGGTGTGCATGCACAAGCTAAGTACAAAAAAATTGCACATTTGCATGCACATGTACAATGTTTTTCTTCTCTATAAAGTGCAAGTCTCCACTGAAAGACCCGCCCCTGGCACTGACTCTTTGACCATCTGCCCCGTTCCCTGTACCCATTGCTTCAATCACTGACTCTTTGACCATCTGCATCCATCCCTGTACCCACTGCTAGCTGCTGCTCCACTGGTAGCCACTATCTGATTGGTACAGAGACTTTGAGTTTGCATAGAGACTGAGTGCTGACTATTTGACAGTCATCCCTGCCCCCCCTTCCCCTGGCAGCTGCTGCTTCACTTGTAGCCGCAGAGATGTTGTGTTTGCATGGAGACTGACCATTGAGTTTCGAGACATTTGCCACCATCACTGGACCCACTGCTAGCTGCTGCTTCACTGGTAGCCTCTATCCCACTGGTAGAGAGACATTATGTTTGCATAGAGACTGACCACTGACTCATTGACTCTACTTTCCCCATTCCTGTCCCCACTACTCCAGTGGTGGCCATTATTCTACTACCCCACTGTTACTTCATTGGTAGCCACTAGCCACTATTCCATTGGTACAGAGACTTTGTGTTTGTCTAGAGACTGACCACTGACTCTTTTACGATTTACCCCCATCCCTGTGCCAACTGCTAGCTGTTGCTTAACTGCTAGCCACTACATCAATGGTGCAGAGACTTTTGGTTTGCATAGAGACCAGGCACTTACTCTTTGACCAGCTGCCCCTATCTCATACCTACTGCTCCCATGGCGTCACTGGTATAGAGATTTCTTGTTCGCCAAGAGACTGAGTACTGACTTTTTTAAACTATGTTAATTTGTCACAAAGATATTGCTATCAGTGTCCGTTTTGATTAGTGTGGATCTACAAATATTTAATTTAACAAACAAAATCACTCTTATTGAATTCTCATAATGTGCAAGCTAGATTTCATGTTGAAAGTTTACCAATAGTTAGATTTATAATCTTGATATGTATTCCTGAGCTGATTTGAGCTTGCACAATAATTGCTCAATTGCTCAAAAATAGCACCTCATTGCACTTAGTTCCCTGACCTTTCAGTGCTACTATGGGTTAGGCTGAGTATGCATGACTGCATAGATGTGATCCCTTTTGAATGCTGACAAAAACATTCAAAATCAGTGAGGCATGCATGCCCAAAGGCTATAAGGTTATTGGCTGTGTGTCACTCAGTCAATACTTGCATGTTTTAAGAGTGCATGTAATAAAAGTGGACCTCTTATCTTAAACTGATTACCAGCACCAGTTGGCCGATTACAGAACACTCATCGTGACAGGAAGGATTGATATTTATAATAGTGCAAATGTTTTTTCTATCTGACAATTCCACTATATATAATTGGAATATCATAGGAGTGACAGAAATAATCCAACGTGTGGTTTGTTTTGTGTCTTGCAGAAATTCCCTTTTTGGGATTTTGCAGCGTCAAGGAAATCTTGTAGCACAGAGCGAATGGGCCTTGAGTACATTCTATACATAAGTCAGAAAGGAAGGACCTTACCTACCTGAAAAAATCCGGCAACCCGCTCAAAAGTCAAGACAAACTTTTCTGTCCTGTTGAGACACTTTAATTTTTTGCCTGCTTACGCTTTGCACCCCATACAACGGTTAGAATAAACGACCTGTCCTTCTTGGACACTCAAGTTCGTTACCTGCCTATGCTTTGTACCCCATACATAAGTCTGGACGAAACAGTCTTTCCTGTTGGGAGAGTTCACGTTTTTCCTATTTACACTTGGTACCCCACACAAAGGTCAGGATAAACTCCCCTGTCCTATTGAGACACATTAATGTATATTCTTACACTTGGCACCCCAAAAAAGGTCGGGATAATCCCCCTGTCCTATCTGGACACTTTTATAGATAATGTAACTTATTACATTTGGCACTCTACACAAAGGTCAAGATAAACTCCCCTGTTCTGTCGGGACACTTTAATGTATATTCTTACATTTGGTACCCCATAAAAAGGTCAGGATAAACTCCCCTGTTCTGCCGGGACACTTTAATGTTTTTTTCTCCTTAAACTTGGCACCCCATACAAGGGTCAAGATAACTCCCCTGCCCTTTAGGGACACTTTACATTTTTGCCAGCTTACACTCTGCGCCCCATACAAAGGTCAGGCTACATCAGCCTGTCCTGTCGGGACACTTTAATGTAAAATTTGCCTTTTCACACTTGGTACCCCATACAAAGGTCAGGATACATCAGCCTGTCCTGTCAGGACCTTTTCCTGGTGCCTGGACCTGAGGGGATTAAATAACCTTCGTGCACCATGCCAGGCGCGCATGCGCAGCTATGCTTTGTATTCTGGTTATTCCTCCCCACATATCATGTCAACAGAACGCCGAGCTAGTTATGAGCTATTTGGTGGGTATTTTGCTCCCTATGACGGAGATACTTATTTTTTTGCTGTCATTTATTATATTAGGAACATAGGCCTACTAGGAACATGTGTGATGATAAACATATTTGACAGGTTTTAATCGTCCTCTTGTTGTGTAACTTATATTTACATAGGCTACCAAATTAAACATAAAGTTCGTGTGTAGACGTTATCTATATTTCTGATAAAGAAAAGGTGTTTGTAAATGGTAAAAAAGCTACCTTAAGTTGTTCCGGTTTATGCGGGTCCTGATATTTAATTTCTTTGAACCAAAACTAAAGAGCAGTATTATACCACTTGAGCCCTGCAATCGACATGTCGCTTACAGATTTGTGTTTTATAGCATGCACGTTTTAGTAAATTAACGTATGGAAGGTAAGGGAAGTTCATAATGAATATGAAAACATCGCACAATTGTACTTCTACTGATAGGGATCTTGGTTACACAAACGAGAATCCCTTTGATGTAAACGTATAGTCAGAAAACGATTATCCCTTTGGTAACATTCTAGAAATTATGGATATGGGGGGGGGGGGGAGAGGGTCGGGGGGGGGGTTCCTACGAACCCCCTTGGATAAACCCCGCCCCCTTTTAAAATTTCCGAAGCCCCCCTCCCCCCCCCCCCCATAGGATTTTAAGGACAGACAACTGTTGATCGGGGTATTTCGCAGTTTCGCAGATGCAGCTTGTCATTTTGAAATATAATAAACTGGAAAGTACAATATTTTTGACAGAAAACCACCACGTTCAAGAATTACCATTTTATTTCCGTGAGATTTGTTTTTATAGTCTTTCATTACCATGTCAACCTTATCACAAATATGAGGCCTAGAAATCTATACCCATCCATAAGAATATTAATTTTGACCCCTTTTTCGCAGAAAACGAACCCCCCTCTTAAAAAAAGCTGGCTACGACTGGCCGGGCTGGCGAGGATAGAAAATTACAAGAGTGTGATTGACACATCAATTTTCTAACCATAATTATAACTTTCGCTATGGTTATGCAGCTCATAAAATGTATGGAATTTTTTTTTATGAAAATGAGAGCGTTCTAGGTAAGTTGCAGGCGGTTCAACTCTAGAATGTGTCACACAGATCCATATCAATTACCTCGGTTTTGACCATTCAAATGTGACTCAGAGAGCAAGAGCCTCTGTATCTGCTTCTGTGTATTTGGATAATTGCAAATCGTATTCAAATTAAACTACAATTATTAAATTACCATTAATGAAAAAAAGACACAAATTCATTCAAGGATGATGGCTATTTCCTCTCAACAGTATGGCGTGAAAATGAAACACCAAAAGTTGTTGAAAATGACCCAATATTAATCTTACTGATATGATCTTCCTCCTGTGGTCAATGCATCAGTTGCAAACAATACAGCCATGTTTTGTAGATGATGAACCCATCAGAATTCATGGTGTGACACCTTTTTCTAGTTCTGATCGCCGCAGCCTTTACCTTTTTCTTGGTGCAACAAACGAAATGCTCATGATGTATCATGATGCCCTCCCCTGTTCTCGGCGGTACTTTATAGATACAAAACCATCCTACCCCCTATAGACCACCTCTCCTACACCCCCACCCTCTCCCAAAGCCCCTATCCACCTTCCCCCTCCCCCCACCCTTAACAATACCCCCCACCCCACGTCCCCCCTGGCTATTGTGGCATCAGCCAATGAAAAGCCGCCTTCTGGGGCAGGTCGGCGTCGTTTGCGCACGCGCAGTGCCGGCGTCATAAAGGTTTTATGACACCCAGTGGAAGGGGGCTGACAAAACGCTCATACAAGTCCCCCACCCCTGAGTCCGACCACCCAACCAAGTCCCCCCTCCCCTCGGTCCGTGTTCATCACATCATTTGAACGCCTCTCTTCAGTAAGTCCCTCCCAAACTGCCCCTGTCCACCCGACCCAATCCAATCCAACGACCCTCCTCCCGCCAGGGCATAGTCCCTCTGAATTCTACTTCTAAAATCTGCCGCCAGGAGGCCGCCAAAAGCCAACATCCGGGTATTTCCTGTAGCAGACGACATTTCACGGGGACGCCGCCGTGACAAGAGGCGCCAAAAAGGGACAGAACGGACGCTGGCCTGGGACGCTGGCTAAGGAGTACCTCCAGGGTTTGAGGCCTTCCACCACTTGTGGTCAGGAGGAGAAAGAGGATCTAAGCACCGCTGTACTGACTTCTCAACCCTGTCCTTTCTTATGGGCGGGAAAAGTTCAAAAAGTCGTCTGCTGTTTACAGGATCCAAATCCTTTTAGACGACCTTACATGTGAACTCTACACGTTGTTACCGAAAGGGAAACGCAATATCCACGTGACATCAACAATATTACACATGCGCATGCGCGCATTTTTATAAAAAATGCGCTGATACATGCATGCAGCCCGTACTTTTTATTTTTGTACATTTTATTTTTTCACAGTCGTAAACAACCAAGCAGGTGGGCGTGGCTTAGGCCACATGGAAATACCGCAGACAAAGAGGATATACGACTTATAGGGTGTGGGTGTATTATCACAGATATAAAACCAAAATGCACCACTCCAAATGTAGGATACAATGCGCGTGACACTACCCACAAAGTTCCGTAATCTGTCACAGTACAGACCCGCTCCTTTTTCATGACATTTTGGCGCTTATGTGAAGTGGAAAACACTATTGGCAGCCAGGAGGCAGGAGGATAGGGAACTTTTTTTTACGCTGAGTGTACATAAAATCGGATGAGGACAGACTTAAACTAAAGTGAGATGGGGAGGAAAACGTTTTCAGTCCTACTGTATCTCACGTGTGGAACATTGGCGGCTTTTGCAGGTAAGTTTGTATCTGACAAGACATTTTTACTGATATTTTTCTACCTTTATCTTATGAAAATGTTTCTCGAACCTTTTTTTGGCCAATATGAATTGGCAAAAGGGAGAAAAGGATGTAAATTCATATTTATATGAGGATAGTTGTCTAATAGTGTATGTCATTTCTTTCCTCTTTCCTACTTTAGGAAAAGTTAGACCAAACCCGTATTATCAACATACTGAGCCTAGAGACTATACATAGTTGTACATGTACTTGCAGGGTGAAACAGTTATTTGAATTATCATTAGACTATGAATCTCCATAATTCTGAACCCAGAACAACGTCATGTTGAATCATTATAAATCAATTAAGTCGAGTCAAGAAGATCAGCATAGATTATAATATCATACTCCACACACCGCCACATCAAAAAGATGTGCTTTTCATTTCTTTGTATAAATACATCACGAGTCAGGCCTGTGTGTGAGGGTAGCATGTGTGTTTGATATAGTCTGACTAACGGTTTGTAGGTCTTTGTATGAGTTGTGTAATTGTGTGTGCCCCTATGAATCAGCAGTTATCATAATTAGAGGGTAAAACCAGAGAAATGAGATGACTACTACTAACTGGAATAGAAGGTCACCACACCAGCAGCTTCTATTTTACCCCTCTCTTTTTGTATTCAAGGTTGAAGCTTTTTTGTTTGATAAGTGTTTTTTGTTCTTTGACACATCAGAGAATATTTCATTGAGGATTAAAGCGACACTTGATATTAAACAAAATATTTGATTAAGGGTTGCAGCTTTTTATAGTTTGATGAGTGTTTTTGTTCTCTAAACACATGAGAGAACATTTCACGGGGATTAAAACAACAGTTAACAGTGCAGAGAATATGCATTTCATATAATAACATAGATAGAATAGCACCTTAAGCTTGTATCTTCCAAAGTTTTTGCGTGGCAAACATCAGTATCACGTAACCAGTAAAAATCAACAAAAATAGTCAGTTCCTTGTATGATATAAACAAATAGAAAAACACACAAATTCAAAAGCTTTGAGCATGAATATTTTATGACATTAAAAAATAGTTGTAACATGATGCTGGGGCAAATGTGTGTGGTAGAAAACGGTTGGTGACATTTGTATGCCATGTGGCGAGCAGTATGTGAGCAGTATGTGAGCAGAATGTGAGCAGTATATGTGTGAGTTAGGAGTGGGGGATATTATACGGTGACATCTATAGCAGGGGAACCACTAACCCACACAGTTTATGTCAGTATACAGGAGCTGCTTAGAGGGAACAATATGTGCTCCTATATGTGAATGGGAAAGGCTGGTGTAGTTCGTGTGATAAACCCATACATAGATCACAACAGCTCTTTTGCAGCTATGTGCCCTTTATACAAATTCAAAGTTATGACTGTATTTATTTCTATTAATTTTAGAAAATGAAAAGCGAAGGTAAGGAATACTTATCTAGATGATGCAATGGATTTTAGTTATTCATATATAATAGTATTTAAACCTGCTAGGAAGTATGTAAGTATTAATTCCTCTTCGCCATTATTATCTTAAAAGCCAGGGGAGTTTCACCAGAATGTTGTTAGGAATTATATATCCCTTGACTTTATTAGTTCCAATAACTTAGGAACAAGCTTCAACGTGCATAATTATCACAAAAGTATTTCCAACTCTCTTGTTTTGTTCTATGATCTACTATATTAGCTAGCTGTGTGAAAGACACTTGGCATATCATTTTAATGGATACTTGGTACCAAAAGTAGTCATTCTACCAAATTTGAAGTGGTCCATGTTAAATATCAACTATATGAATAACACGACATTTATTTGCAAAGGAACTATTATCCTACCCTCAGTTGAACCCCGCCAACGGTTCCTATCATAGGGTATAAAAAAGGTAAACGGTCGAAAACCAGTGTAAATAATATCAACAGGTTGTGGTTGGGTGAAAACAAAGGTAGCCACATTGGATGGTTCTGGGAACATTTGGGTGTTATTTACTATGCTTGTGTTTACAGTGCAAAAAAAATTAATAAGAAAAACTACTCAGACCATACAAACATTTGTTTTTTCATTTGTTCTTTCATACTCGTATAGTCAACGATAAAAAATAAATGCGTGTATAGAACAACTGCAAGAACTATAGAGAGCTATGTAATCATAACATCCATATGGGTACCCTTTTAGCATCACGAAGGACATAACCAAAAGTTTAATTATATCATAATTTCAATGTCATGTAATATTGAATAAATCAATATCTATAGCTTTTGACAATCACAATCTAAAAAAAATATTCATTGAAAAACGATAAATTCCTAGCATAAATGCAAACATTGCATGCCATCAGCAATGTTGTCCTATAGATAGTCCAAATCCCTAGAACAGGATTGTGCACAGTTCTAGGAAGGTAAAGGGTACGTCTAAAGGTCCACCAGTACAGTATGTACACGGTCTGCTGATTACAGTTGTTGTTTTATGCGGAGGTGAACATTCTCTTTGTGTACTTAGCCCCTAGGTGCATTAACCACCAGACCGCAGGGCACTCTGCCACATTAACTCTCTTGAAACGAGAATTAGCTTATTTTTGACGCGGAGGGTGATTTGCCGCAGAGTGACCGCAGAGTCAACAACTGATAAGGTTTGGGGAGGCGGGCCTCAAGTTAATCTTTGAAATTAGTGGGAACACGTTGTTCCCGGTCTTTAGTAGCTTACTTAATACTGGACTTCCACATTTCCGATATAGTGCACTCAACACTAGGAACTTCCTTCTGATTCTCAAATGATGAGGCTCATCATAGTAATCCTTTATTCCCCCAAACAATAATGGATAATAACCAAAACAATCTTATTAGCATTTGGTCACAGTCTTTCTTAATGTGCATTCATTTTTAAACGCTCACTTTATGCAGTTCTGTGTCAATTCCCAATCTTTATGTGAGGTTTAGGGCAGATGATTCGTCCCAAAGCTCGCATTTTAACCTATAGTTCAAATTTGCTCGTTATATTGGCAAAACTTCATCGTAAACAAAGTGCCTCCCTCAACATAGTAGGAGAGGTCCGTGTTTTGAATAAGATTCTTGTGGTTAAACGTTAACCAGAGGTAATGAACTAGAATGGTTGCTAGGCGTATGCGCAAGTAAGAAAAAAAGTTGTGGTTGTTTTCATAGGAAATAACATATATTTTGCATCATCATATGGATGCCATACAGATGCAGATCTAGATAGAATTGGAAATTGTTGCCACAACAGTCACTTACACAAATACTTTCTAATCATCTATTTGCCCCATTCTTTGTTACATTTATGCTTCGTCATTTTATAACCCTTTAACATGTTTATTTATCTATAAATTACCATACATCTTTATATAGAAACTGATAACTATTTTCATTATACATTCATTGAGCTGTTTAGTATAGATTTTGATTCAATTATCATGCATCCAACTCTCAACATTAGATTTCTTTTAAAATGATCTGATAGATCAAAGCTCCTATCATAAATGACTTCAAGGAATCCTTTTGAGTGCAATTTAAATGATTCATAGAATGTGATATCAAAGATAAGGACCTTGTAAATTTCTTCTTGCGCATGTTGTGATTGAATCCGTGTACGTATATTTTACATTGGCATCGCAAATGGATTACATTATTGATTTACAGTCATTTCAACATGACTTGATTGTATTATCTGTGTCAATTTCACCAAAATGACACTAAAAGTGACTGTGTACACAAAGATTATCATAGTGTACCAAGGAAAGCTATATATTAGTATACTCTAGATGACATATTGTTCTTCATGCTTGTAAATATACACAACGATAAATGTATCATACACCCTATAGTTTTAAGATTACAATATGGAAACTAAACAAACAGATAGGAGAGGGTTTTCCCTTATTTGACTTCTGATAGACATTGATAGATGGGTACCTTTCATGGCTAAACAGTTTGTTTGTCTAAACCGTTAGTTTGTACTGACTATCATTGGTCAATTTGATCGTGTGATCTATTGACCAAAACTTAACTTGCAATTGGTCTGGTAAACGTTCGATATTCGTTAATATTTATAGTGTCATATATAGTTTTCTTCGCATAATAGCCTATAAAACATTGCACCCGTGACCGTGGCTTAAATTATACCTCACTTGGTCACTTCTTGTTTTCCTTTTTTCTCTCATTTAATCACAATCACTAGCTTAGTAAGAAATGGTTCAGTAGTATAGTTCACATTGTAATACCTATACTAAAGAACATACCTATAACCAATGAAATTATTAATAAAATTGAATATACAAAATTATTCAAGAGTAACCATAGTATAATCAATCACACATGAGTCACAAACATCCATATTTTCTGAGTATGCACCACAAGGGAGGTTCCTGGGGACATCATACAATCTTTGTATACACACGAATATTCCACACACGCATTGCCCTGTTTATAGAAATGTGAGAAAGCCCTTCAAGGACCCCTAAATAAATAAAAACTGTCATGTGATACCTTGTGACGTATATGGGAAACACCTTAGGGAACAGGCCCACTATTATAGTATCCCCAGAAACAATAAGGCTGGTCCCGGGGCAAACCACAATATGCAGATGACACCAACCCCTACTGCCCAAATGGGACCTTCCATTAAGTATGTACGCACCAAGGGGTCAACATTTTTTGAAAATGTGCGCACATTCTATTACAAATCCAATGTGTATTTTTGCCCAAAGGGGGTGGGGGGTCTGAGATTTTTTTTAAATGTGCGTACATACTAAATGGAAGGCCCCTAACCCAACCCATCCATTTATTCTATATTATCGCCCCCAGCCTGACCAACCACACACTGACTATCATTAACGTAACATGCAACCTGAACATTCATTTGACAACCTAACAACCCGTATTTGGATGGTTTTAATCACCATTAGGTGACAGTACTCATGCATGCACATGTATGTACGTACATCTGATGATGTAACATTCCCGTACATTAGGTTGTACGCCAAATTAGTGATCAGTTAATGACTTGTGATAAAAAGATTATGATGAAACTAGACTACTAATAGATAATCATCATCTTAAAAGTGATAATCATAGTAGGGTATTTTTTCCAGTTGTTCCCATGAATGACGATTTTTACTCTTTGTAAAAACATCTCTTCCCTACTGCCATAAAAATTAATGTTGTGCGCGTCCAGCTAATATAATGGCCCCAAATCATACAGACCTTGTGCAGACGTGGTCACATGATCAGATTTTGATGATCACCACGTGGTGATCATGACCTTGTGGTTATGAAATTGATCTATAATTGATCATTTCTAAAGGAAAATAACTGCTTGTAATGTTTAAGTGGATTTGTTTTGATAAATTTTTAATTAATTTATGATCTAGAAGCTTCTAATTTTGAGTGATAACCATTTAAATTGATCACCAATGTGGCGTCCATCCCATTCTTGGGAGGTGTGCAGATGCACAACGTCTATATACGTCTCTGCATACGCAGGGCAGTACTGAAGGGTATCAGGGACTTGCCAGGAGACTCATCCCCTTGAACACCTAGTATGATGTATGACGTACGATGTATACTGTATGACGCTCTGGGGTAGTCGAGTAGGTGGTGTGGAGGAGTCGGTCTACCAGCTCATAGGGGCACACGTGACCCCTATTTGACGGGTCACGTGTCCGTGTGTGGTTATTAGGTTGTTATTAGTATAGCGGTGCCCTGTGTAGGGGGTGGGGGTGTAGGGAGTGGGGCTGTGTAGGGGTGTGGGTGGAGTTGGGGTGGGGAGTATGGGGGTTATGGTTGGGATGGGGAAGGGGTAATATGGGTGTGGGTTTATGAGGGAGTATTGTGAGTATGGGACGAGTCACTCGCAAGTAGCTGTAAAGTTTATGTTACGTAAAGCTTTACTTTAGGGAGAAAAAAAGGAGAGAAAAGGGAAGATTAAAAACTGAGTATTTAAATGTTTGGATTGCTTGTTATCGGCACAAACGTGCCCCTACCCTACTTTAGGAGATAATATAAATTAATGTCACTGGCTCATTACTGATAACATGACAGATCCAACAAAGATAGTGTGTTTCGTTTATTCAAGGTCAGAGAAATGTTTCTTCTCCTCAATAATCATACAAAGTTAAATTGTTGACTGATCAGAAACTCTATGCGATGGAGCACGGCAGTCAGCAATCAACGTTTTGTATTGAAACACCCAAAGATCAATCAACAAATCAATGAAGTATCTTTTAGGGCGTCATTGCGAAACTCTCTTCGTTCACATTGCGTATTTTCCATCGGTTGTCTGTCATAAAGATCCCACACTCCATGATAAACGGTTAACCCGTCTTATTAGATTATTATTCTTATCATAATTGTACAGGCAATTATCCTACCCCACGTAAGTCAACATCATTCATTCTCCTCTCCATATCACTGAGGTCACAAGTACCTCTGTGTAAATAATAGGTTTACTACGTACACTCTCCTGCCACAGTTAAGTATGGATAGCACGAGGTACTTGCTACACTCGCCTGCCACAATTCCTTGTGATTATAGTAGGTAGTATGATTCCTACAATCAATTATACAGCAGTTTTAGAGTTACATAGTTGTAAGCTAATACATGTATATTAGCTTCAATATGAGCCATAACGTAGTCTCTCCTGTCAGTCTTTTACATCTCCAGTCTCTCCTACCGTAGTCTCGAACATGGATCGAACTACTCGATCCTTACACTCTCCTACCACAATCTCCAGTCTAGACCTTACGAAGACGTGGTCAAGTGATCACATTTCCGTGATCACCACGTGGTGATCAAGGTCACGTGGCTTTGGAATGAATAAAATTTTTTACATTTTCAATGATCAAATTTGTTTAGTTTTATTCGGTGAGCCAATTATGATTAAAAGTGATATAAAAATATATTCTAAATGATTGAGAATGGCATATAATAATGGTTATACATTGATCACCAATATGGATGCCAGGCCATTATGGGCAGTTGTAACGTCATCTTCCCAACGTCTATATATAGTAGGGTTTGTGCCCAGCACTGGTTACGCTCTCCTCCCACACTCTTCATAAAAAGAATATGGCCCTAGACCCTTAAATTCAACACGGCAATATGACCATTTTTAGGGCTTAGTGACATGTGACATAGGATTTTAAAAGATAATGACATTAGACATTGCCTTTTCTTAAATTCTACAGGGCGACATGGTACTTTCTTAAATTCGACATGCGACTTTCGAACCCTCCCCCCCTCATCAAGGGCCCCAAGAATGGTTCCAGACACCCAGTACACTCTCCTGCCACAGTCTATTTATCAAATTTAGTATGAGCCTATGTTATAACTACACTCTCTTGCCTCAGTCCTTAACAGTTATGAACTACTCAGTAAACACTCCTTCGCCAGTCTCAATTATAGTATATTCAGTATCAGCCAATAAGTACACTCTCCTATCACAATTTCCAACAAAGCAGGTCTAGTACAGGCCACTAAGTACACTTCATCTCCCCCCAGAGTCTCCAAACAGAAGGCGCCCGCCCTCCTTTCTGTGTAACTCATCTCTAAGCATAAATATATAGATATTATGATAAGGGTTGCGGGTAGGCTGGGGGGTTGTCAGGGGGGTCAGGGGGGTAGGATCTTTAAAACAATGGGCCCCTTTCATGAGCAGCTCACGAGCGGCTAATTCCCAGAGAGGTTGGCAGGGTCCTCTGCTTTAGTCATGGACTTGGGTATCCTAGTCACCGAGTGTTAAGTTCAGACTGCATTTTGTATTATGCGATATAATTTTAACTATTTTACGTGCCCATACTATAATACGATGGGCTGTGGGGGGCATCCTTGGGTGGCAGTACAACCCATAGGGGATCCCCATGGGTCGTATGGCCACCTGAGGATGCCCCCTTGGGTCCTCCTTTATTTTATCACCCAAGGAGTATTAAAAAAATGTCAGAATTACTGAGAAATATGTGTCTACAGTGAGCGGTGCATACGGCTAGGCAATACGCACCCCTCACAATACGCACCACTTGTCGGCAGAGCGCTACCTTAAATCTATGTCGATTTGCAATTTTTCGATGCTGAAAAGAACCCTGATTATTCAACAGCTATGTGAAACTTTTGCAGCAGAGCCTTATCAGTTCACTTGCGATTATCAAAAACATATTGCTGACACAGATTCAGTCGATTTGCTATTGGTCGATGAAAACTACACTGTAAAAACAAGTGTTTAGAACCTAAACACTTTCCTAAACACTTTGTTGTAACCAGTTTGACATGTTTAGACCCTAAACATGTTTAGAAATTTATGATGTTTAGGTTCAAGTGTTTAGATATTCAACATGTTTAGGTTCAAGTGTTTAGATATTCAACATGTTTAGGTGTTTAATGTTTAGGTTTTAAACATGTGGGATCCCATGTGTTTAGATAATAAACATCTGTAATCCAAACATGTTTAGAAAATACAAGTATTTAGGCTTTAAACATGTTTAGACCCTAAACCTGTTTAATTTCTAAACACCTTTTTAACAGTGTATATTCCACAATTATGTACAACATTAGTTTTGCAGCTGAGCTATGTTCCATTGCTTGTAACAGGCTGCTTTACAAGTTAACTGCAGAATCACAGCCCTGAAGTATTTTTCTAACAAAAATGTTGGTACTTTTATCAGAAGTTTCATTCTGATAATAGTACATGTATATCAACTTGTGATAAGATATCAGAAGGTATACTCAAGTACACTTGCCACACCATACTCCATAGCTCAGAAAAGTGACGAATAAATTTCCCGAGTTCACTGAAGGCTACAACTCTCATGAGCATAAATGACAGAGAAAATCCCCAGTGGAAATCATTTTGACACAATTGTCATATGCACCGACTTACTCTGTTCTGTCTGACTTGGGCTTGATTAGGTTCGTCCTAGACTCATGAGCCAGCCATCAGTGTCCCTCGCGTCGTGGGCATATCACCTCATATCTTTGACAAATGTATGGGGGTTTGTAATCATAATCAAAGGCAACTTCACTTTTTTTCTTGTCTTATTTCCTTTTTCTATTTTTGGCAATATTTTGTCCTTTTTATTATTACTTGCTGTCGTTTTCCCTCTCTTTTTTTCTGTTTCTTTTCTCAAAGAGGGGTGGGTCGCTGGTTGGGAAAAGGGTGGGGGTTGGGAGCAGATCGCACGTTTTGAGGACAACTGTGTACTGGCAGGGATCATATCAAGTAGCTGGGGTCAGGATAGATCCGTATATAGCCCCCACCCTGACCCTCTGTCTTTTGTGGGGGCACATTATTATATTATACACTGGCGTACTCTATATCATTCGGATTAGGAGATTAAGTGTCGAAGTGGATGGTTGTTTTCCAATAATTATTTAAAAGTAAAGAAAAGTTTGTCAGAAAAACACTTAAGTATAAAATACATGTTTCATTCAAATTTTATGCAACTTTTATCAAAACACGAAACGTTTTCCAAAGCAATGAGAAGTATAAATTATTTTGTTTCTCAGTCTCACCCAGTCAGCGATCTACAATTCAAGTAATTTTGAGTATGCCCATGGTAGGTCGGCCATGCTTTTATGCGATTGATACAGTCATAGAGCAAAACATTTTGTAAGACACTTGAGCTTGAGACTTTAAAGATGAGAGAAGTATAAGTATTCGAGTTATGAGTCGTTGGAGCAGCTTTGAAGCTATTGTGTTGAATCCAGGGACCGAGCAATATAAAGGGCCATTGGTGTTGGGGTAAAGTATGGTATATACAAACATACAGATGCATAGACATACACAGACACAGACAACACATAGACAGAGTCACACACACAGGAATACACATACAAGCATACACACAAGTAAAAGGTTTTATTTATTTGAAACTAGACTGTTTCTTCAAGGTAAAATGCATTGGTGTTGAGGTAAAGTATGGTATATACAAACATACAGATGCATAGAGACATACACAGACACAGAAAACACACAGACAGAGTCCCACACACAAGAATACACATAAAAGCATACACACAAATGAAAGGTTTTATCTATTTGAAACTAAACTGTTTCTTCAAGGTAAAATACAAACTGTCAAAGCTCTAGTGAAAAACAAACTACTCAACTATAAATTCATATCAATCATTAGTCCATACAATCTTATCACCATTTCTTGAGCCCTAATCCAAATACTTCTCAAATACATTCACAAGTAATGACCGGTACATTATGCATGGTCAGGCCCTGTTGAATTTCTTTTATATACATGCAATATCAATCATACTTTGCCCACACCCTCAGGAAAAATAAAAAATATTATTGCCTTCTTGCTAGCCCTGGACCTTGCCATATTCTAGGCATCCTCCTCTTATACCATAACATCCCAGTCCGCCACCCCAGCACCTCCTCCATCCCCCTCCATCCCCCTCCATCCCCCTCCATCCCCCCAACCACAGCTCCTCCAGGGTCCACAGAATCCACCCATATGGCTCCGGGATGCCTGTAGTGTACCATCACCAGATCCGGTCATGTCTAAGACAATATTTATATCTTCAGGTGGCATCTTTTTAGGTCC
The DNA here is from genome assembly GCA_936440205.1 of Lepidonotus clava. NCBI lineage: Eukaryota > Metazoa > Annelida > Polychaeta > Phyllodocida > Polynoidae > Lepidonotus > Lepidonotus clava. The sequence goes on from OW387138.1 coordinate 19,206,647, forward strand.
CAGGAGGTGGGGATTTGGGGATGGGTTGTTGGGGTAGTATTTGGGTGGGGGAGGGGGGGGGGAGCCAATGATGACGGTTATGACGGCAGTTATTCTTTGGGATTATACTCTGTGTGGCTATGATTTTTTAATTGCATTTGAGAAAGGCATTTGATTTACATAATCGTGAATACTTGTTGTTAACTATGTGCATTATTTTTTACCATGAATCATTTTTGAGGGTGAAATAGAGGGGGGAAATATTGTGCATGTGCATACGAATCCACAACATTTCAGTACTTAGCCTATTATGCTAAATAAATAGCATGCCCCCTTTTGGAAATCCTCTATCTCTCCCTGCAGATGCTTACATATTTCACTGTAACTTTTTATAACCTAGACTTAGTCAGGGAAACATTGCAATACAAATTAGTAGGCTGCTCTGTACATATCTTACTATACAGCTGCTTTCCCGCCAAAGGCCCAGTACCCCCTCCTCCTAAAGCTTGACTCCTCCCAAGAGCCTATAGGTCCTGGATAGTGGGTGGTATCCTAAGCTGGGCGGCTACTGACCCACCCTCCCCACCCTCCCAACCCCTGGGAAATGTCTGGAGAAGGTTATCTTGTTACGCACGAGTAAACATTAAAAGGACCTTTTTCTCCAGGTTTCTATATTGTTGAAACAAAAGATGATGAGTAATAGCTTTGAGGATCTTATCTCCTGTATTGCTACCTAGGGAAACACAACAGGCCTAGGGAGTAGAGAGACTAGAACACAAGGAAGGGAGTAACCACAGCTAGTAGGACGAACCAGGATAAGCTTCAACATAACGGATAAAGCCTCTGTAAACATTTTATCAAAAGAAATAAAACAGATCATTTTACTTCAATTTGTGTCTATAGTCAATATATTCATAAAGGAAATAGAATGAAAGTGATTGATAGAAAATTAAAGGGAGCCAAAACCAATAAATTCAATGAAATTTTCCAAACTCAAATAATCATGGAAACCCATTCCTTGAGCCTATTCCTGGCCCATGATAAAATCTAAACCATGAAATATGATATTAAAAAAAATAAAAAAAGCATTAAAAACATGTTTTCCTTGCTCAAATCAATTAATGTGGATCCGCAAAAATAGGGTTTGTTTACAAACAAATGCAAATATTACCATCTCTTTTGGCATTCTACTTCAGGTAGAGCTAGTTTTCACAGCGAATACTTTACCACTGACCTTAACTAGACTCGTCTAACATATTTCTATACTTATCTGAGTTTTGAAAATTTTGTTAATTATATTGGTTTTGGCTCCCTTTAATAACCAGTGTAGTCTATATTAATCTGTAGCTACTATCATCATTTGCTTTGGTTTATAAAATATATTTAAACAAAAGTGTTAATTCCATGAAATATATAAGTTAGACATGCCATCGTGACTCTATGGGTTACACGCGTTATTGAATAGAATGATTACCGAACTCTATATGTCACGGAGGTTGAAACTGAGAAAACCTAGATTTAAGTTAAAACTACATTATTTCAAAGAGAATAGCTCTGCTTATTCAGAACAGCCAATCAAAATGAAATTCATCCTAGGCATATCATACCTCTCCTGTACTACCCCATACATTGTATTATGGCTGATATAGAATACAACAGTAAATGGTCATGGGGATCAGATTAAACAATTACACATTTTATAAGTGGTCCCTGGACACTTAGCTCTATTTCAGTTATAGATGTATCCCAGAAGATTATACCTTAAGCTTCTTGGCGGAATGCCACTTGATGCTTAACCTGTATCTGATACCAACCACTTGTCTTGCTCAGTCCTTGATGTAAAAATATTCTTGTATAGAACTATGACATAGTGATCAGTGACATTTAAAAATTTTTGAATCAAAGTTCCAGGTTATTCGTAATATGTAAGAAGAAAAAAAGACATTAAATGTATAGCTATTGTAGCAGCACTTTACACATGCAGTCAAAACAACAAGAAAGGACGTATATTTGGTGGGTTAGAAACGAGGCAGTACAAAATTATTGTACGATAATTACAAAATGTAATTTGCATTCCCTCACAAATGGGGAATGAAACATCACTTTCGTAACACCTTAGATAATCGGCTCAAAATCATGCTCAAGAACTGGGAAAAAATATTTAAAAGAAGTAAATATGAATACAATTGAAATTGATTTCACATAATTATAGTTATTTATATTCGAACTGACAAAGTACAAATAAATAAACACGGGGTTGACAAGTCTAGTCTACTGCATTGACAGCTTGACATCTGACAATGAGAGTTCTCACACACTCGACATCCTACTCGTAGATTATTGTGTTACACTCTATATTCACAGCTGCCCTTATCTGAGTGGACAAACAGGATATCTTAGGGCCATTATAGGGCTTGTTAATGGTCTTTGTCTCGAGTACAACTATACCAACTACTAACCCCCACATCGATGGGTCAATATGACTGGTGTTAGTGTCAATTTGGGCATTTACATAGTATTTCTAATATCACCAACCCCTCATAAATATGTTTGAAACCAGCAGTGATGGATTTAGAAGGGGGGTGGGGTGGGGGGTCGCGTACCCCTACCTCTTTTTGCAGAAAATTAGACGTTTTTAATGAAAGATTCCGCCAAAAAGTAAGTAAGGGATCCCCCCCCCCAATAGCGCCCCCTCCCCCTTTTCAAAATCCTGCAGCCGCCACTAGTACTGTTACCACCCCCTCTGACCTGCCAACAATGTAGATACTATAAGTATTAATATTCCTTACCTCTCTGAAGTAGTTAAAATATAATACCTTTTTAAAAAGAAATTAGTTGTCGACAAATAAATAACACATATGTTTATCAACCATCCTCCCAGTTACAATAAGCAAAACCTTGGAGTTGATTAACAGCAATTTAACAAGGTAGCGATACCATGGTCATGGAACCGGTTGCTTCACCCGTCTCCGCCCGAATAATCATTTTGGGTATCGCTATCCTAATAAAGCCGATTAAAAGAATGGTGAATTAACCGGTACTAATATACTAGAAAATTCATACCTTGTATATGAGCGATACGTAGACACAATTTACGTAACGTTCACACCCAGGAAAGATTATTTCTTTAATATATGCCAAATAACACGAGAAATACAAACTTCTCAAAATTCCGAATTCACCAAGTTTCAAATCTAGGCAGATGCACGTGATGTCACAGCGTACAAAGAATTACTTGTACCGTTCATAATTACAATATGTTTGCTATCCCGAGGATAAAAAAACAGAGAGTCTACACATTCTAAGAAGGGTATAAAAACATGGAGTCGCGTGGCGTCCGCACGCGCCACCTGGTGTATTTTTTGGACATAAGTAGAAAACGTCAAGTCTGGTTACAATGTTTACTGTAGACAGGTGGAGGGGGCGCCAAGGTAGACGACAATGAAATATCTATAGACATAAAGCTCGTTTCCAAAAGTCTATTTTTACTCAAACTTTCAGAAATGACCAGTCGTATTAGTATGTAGTTCTAGAGGATTAATGTTATATCATTAGGAAGGAGTTTAGATTTTCTTTCGAATGGTATGTAGTATGCGTAAGTTCCTGTTATGTCTGTGTTTAAAAAAAATACTTGATAAGTAGCAAATTCATGGAAGTTTGAAACGCCTAGTGGAACCTAGGCTTTAAACTAGCAGGATGTTGGACACACAGTGTTTGATTGTGCCCTTACTACAACTGGCTGATAACCTGTTTTATTTTTCTCTTTTTTCAGTCTGAACTTTGCTTTTCAATTCAAATATTTAAAAAACAACCGAAACTCTTTTCCCTTTTTTCATGAAACTTTGCTATAATTCAGTTGTGCATCACCACAATGGATTTTAAATCCACGTTAAAATGACCCCGCCCCCACCTCCCCATAATGCTGATTTAAACTTAAAGGGAGCCAAAACCAATGTCATGTCAAAATATGATAAAATTTTACAAACTCAGATAACCATGAAAATATGTTTTTAGAGTCTAAAGTTAGCCATTGGTACAGTAAAAATCATGATAACTAACTGTGACTTTACTTAAAGTTCATAATACTCATATCATTTATGTCTGAGAACAGCAATGTTTGTAAACAAACAAATTTTGGTGGGTCGCCAAAATTCATCAAGGACAAGTTTTAGTGCTTTTTGATGTGGTTTGAATCAGTATTTACAGTCTATATTTTCTACAGGCCTAGGTTATGGCCATAGAATATATTTCAATAGCTAACAGAATTTGCACAATTTTGACCCAACATTATTGCTTTTGGCTCCCTTTAAATGAGCTATTTCCCAGCAATCAGAATCGCCTATATTGTTCTATATCCCGGTTCTATGTATACATTTCCCCTGCCCTGCTTACCGATCGACTACCACGAAGAACAAACGGTTTTATCATTGAACTGACAGCTGTAGGCCTGATGTGGACTGCATATGCCAAAATGAATACAATGGAGTGGAAAAAATAATCTGCCAGTTACCTTTGTAGATGTTTGGGATTAAGGACTACCTTACCTCAATTCCGTGTGTGCTTAAATGCATCTCATTATAAACTGTGTTAGTTGTGATACCTGAGCTGACAGATTTCAAAATCTACTGAAGATTCTTTCACATCAACTTTGTAAGATAAAACCTTAGAACTACACTTTATGACATGAAAAAGTCGACCAAACCTTTAGTACCTTTAGTTATATCTGCTGACATGTGCCTACATTCTAATAGTTTAGAAAAATGAAAATTTGCGTACCATGAGTGGTCTCATTGATCAATGTGATCCATACTTATATAAAGAATTATATGTTACACGCATACTGTATGTTATATGTCCTATATTTACACTGTCCTATATTTACACTGTACTGAAAAGCCATCGGGTTGCATGGAACGAAAATCAATAGATGAAAATAGTTTGAGAACAAACGCAACCGACCAGATTCCATTTGTTTATTTTGAAACTCTTTTTGAATGTCACTCATAATTCGTTGAAAATGTTCCTGGTTTTTATAAAAAAAAAAATAATAATAAAAAAAAAAAATACACATAACACATTCACACATTTTCGCAAAAGTGTGACGCGGGTATTCCCAGTCAAAACGTAAATAAAACATTCAGATACGGAACTATGCAGAAAATAACAATTTCGAAACCGTTGATTTAATTATAAAAAGTGATACATTTTATTATCAAATACTTCAGGAACTACCGTGTACTTGGAATTCGGCGGTTTGAGTCTACCGACAGCCTTTTGTTCGAGTTCCTGTAACAGGGATGATTAATACATTTTCCAAATTGACAAATTTAGTCTCAATGTCGATACTGCAAGCCTTTTTCCATAACATTTAGTTCTCGCACAAAGCATACATTCCACATGGTATTTAACTGTATCTAATACTCTCGCAAGTTTTAATGGAATTTCAAGCGACGAAAAAATAAACATGATTCTCGGATTCGGTAATCCTGTCAAGCCAGGATATAAGGTGTACTAAAAATAAAGCCTATACCGTAGGAGGCTCACCAGACAATCATACAAATAAGACTTTATTTAACAAGATTTATTTTTGACTGACGAGATTCCTTACCTACGTGCGAATAAATAGTTTGAACTTAATTTACATGGAATCAACATTTTTATCAATGTTTATTTAACATTCTTTTGATTCCTACCCTCCCTGCCTATAGACCGAGTGCCAGTTCCCTTTTGCTGCGGTCCGATTTCTGACATCCGGCCTATGCTACAGCATTGGAGATGATAGAAAACATTGGTTTTCTTGGCTATCCCTTGTAAACTTATCCTTATTTTCTTATAGATTATAGACAAAGAACATAGCTATCCAGAATTGTCAATATTTTCCCTAGGAATTGAAGACAAGAGATACTAGGACACACAAACTAATTCTTAAGCATTGCGCCTATGGACCGGAACTTCGAAATTCACCACTATATCAGCGCGTTTTATCGGGGTGGCTGCGCGACCGGCATTGGGTCTATGGTTGTGGCCCGTATGCTGATATCCCTGACAGACCGAGAGTTGATCAATTTAGGAACCGGCAAATAATTAATCATAATTATGTGGGAAGCATGTCACAGTATTAAAGTTAGGAATTGCTAATGATATAAAAGGCGTTATAAGGCTTTTTATCAACAGTATCACAGTTATTATTTGATTCGTAGACCAACTGAACAAGTGGAACTATTTCCTACAGCCGGAACTTCTTTTCATATCGCCCTTCAAGGCATACTCCCCAGTCGCGTCGCATAACGCGCGGCGGTGGAGTATGCCTTCAAGGTGATAACAACTTGTTTATCACCCTCGATCTCTGTCTCAGTGGTGCAGAACTATTCAACCTGTACACCACCCGATGGTATACCAAAGGACTTTTTCTTATCTGTATAGCTCTTTTATGTGCAACAAAGAGCTTCCAGAAAACTGCATACGCTATGTGCCAAACGCCCCAGCCAGATTATCAGAACTGCCCTTTACCTATATATATGATCCCATACACAGCTATACTAAATCTATGATTCATTCATAGCATGCGGCCGGCTCCCCACGTCAGTCAAACAATCAAAATCCTAAATGGGATGGTTTTGGAAAGCCAGCAGAGAATTGGAAACCGTCAGATGGAATGATTAATGCTCGATCCGGGCCGCTCCCTGAAAAAGTGAGAAAATTGATGATACACGTGACGGGGCCATGGCGACAGGGGACCCTCATAATTGGGCCATACATAATATATGGCCGGGAAACTGGCTTTTTGGGGGTCGGGAATAGGGCCATGAACTGGCATGCACATAGGGGAGTAATGCAGTTTTTGCTGGTCAGCCTTTTCTTATCATTGTCTACGTGCTCTCATTTGCGTACGTGCAGCCTTTAGTTTTTCTAGTGGATAGTTATTACATAATTTAATGCTTAATGGCGGGAAAACAAAAAGGACTTTAAAGGAATAAAGTTTTTTGGTAACATAGGTTGGCCATTTTTGAAAATAGCTATTGTTATCTAAAATAATCTTTCATAAAAATGACCATTGCATTTCTGTATGTATGTGCATAGGCCTACAGGATTTGTGGCTATTCTGCCACCTCTGCTTCAGGCTATCTATGGCAAATCAACTGCAGCAACGCAGAGGTCCAAAGTCATGATTATTCACACCTTTCTAGCTTTCACGTACACGAATGTCTTCAAGGAATCCTTGTATAAATAATCAGTAAGGGGATAGGGTGAAGTTTAGCCTACTATCCAAATTCAGCGTGAATAAGCAAAATATCTCAATCTGACCACAAATATGGGGGAGCGAAGTACTTTCAGCCATTGTATCCTCCGATAGTATACCCCTGGGGCTATGCCTGAGTGTTTTCATATGATAATTTCTATTCTATCATAAGCTATGACTTCTTTCACATTAGCTTCTGAGTCAAAAACATTCCAACTGTTTCTCATGCGTATTTAGCCGAAATTTTGATCTTATCATATCATTTTAGTAATTGACCCTATTTATGAATTTTTTAGCACTAATTCAAAAAAGTATTTAGGCTGACATTCCTAAAATCTGTGCAAGCCACAAAAACAATCTATAAGCCCTTACTAATCATTACGAAACACGGTGATCCATGAATCCCTTGAGACCAACCAAAGTCTCCCCGGCCTGAGCATTTAGAGTGAAAGTAGCAGGGATTTCATTATCTAATGGAGGCCCTTGGGTGGCTAATAATGCTTTAAGGCATCCCTTCCCTGTGACTGGGGATGCCTCCAAGCACTCGGCATGCCTCAGAGAAAGGTGGGAAGTATAGGAATGCATGCCAATAAAACATTAGGTGGCTGGAGGGAGAAGGTATCTGTACAGATGGTTTGGGGGGTTTCATAGCATTCCCCAAACGAAGACTTGGCTACAATACAACGTAACAGATTCAAAATAGTGTCCAGGTATTATTTTAATGACTATTTCTTTCCTATTTATCAAAAGATCCAAAAGTAAATCATTTGGACATGACTAGAAAGAGACTTTCAACTGAACGAGTGACTTTCAAATATATAAACTTCTCCCCTCATAATTAAAACATTAACCATTGGTTACCGATTTCCTTGGTTGAATTATCAAGTTGATGTGAACCTTAGATTGAGGTACATACCCAATAGGGGAATTCAGACCTCGCCTATACTGTTGCCAGGACATTTGACCGACCGTTTACCTCCTGATTCCGTCGCCAATTGTACCACTGATTCACATATCCACCTGTCCAATCATCAGTCAATCAATCGTTGGCAAATTCAACTATAAGAATATCAAACCAGTTTAATATTTCTATTCGGCCAGGGGCAGGCCTGTAGCCAGGAGGGCTCGGGGGATTCGTGGGAAACCCCCTTGGAGGAATCCTTCTCTAATTTTTAATGTAAAATTTGATACTAAATCCAGAAAATATGTATTCATTCAAAAAAAGGCTCCCTTGAAAAAAAAACAACTACTACTCAAAAAATGGACCCCCCTCTGAGAAAAAAAACTGGCTACGGGCCTGAACTATGGGTGGGGAACAAATGAAATATCTACGTTATGCATTTAGCTGCATTGTACCGTGGAGGTACTTCTGTGACAGTATCGAAGTTCAGACTACACAACAGCTGCAGCCCATCCCATCCCAAGACGGCTCCTTCCTTATAAAGGCTCCAGCCGGACTTTTCTTATCTCTAAGTATAAGGGTGTAGATCATGACTAAGCTCCTGTTTACTGACCTTTTCTGACCCTTCTTCCTCCTTCTCCTTCCCTCAATAGGTCATTTCGACCTTCCCAATGACCCCAAAGGTCTTAAGACCTATTCCCTTATGGTGTGGTGTTTACATTGTAATAGCACCACTCAGACCATGTTAGGACTATTTAAGGACATGACTTTAGAAAGCGAAGGCCACACACCAGGATTCTAGGCCACTTTGATTTCATTATTGACCATAATGAAATAAAATCGCATCGTGGGTCTATCAAAGGCTGTTGATTGGACCCCACAAAAGATGTCCACATATTAAAAAAATATCATTTGGTTAAGTATATTAACCTAGACGGGATTAAACTATAGACCAGGATATGACATAACCTTTTAAAAATTGTCATTCCCACAATCTTTAACATAGTTATACAACATTGTATATCCTTTATATTTTTCTATGTATTCATGAAAGATAATTTGTGTGGTGAAGAACATTCTCATTTACCCTGATGAATCTCAGAAGTTTGCATACAAATAAACCATCAATAATACTTTGCTGACAAAGCCAGAAAGGCATTCAGTCACTTGAAGTATCTTTAACCCGGCAAACTCAATCGAACATAAATAATGGCAAATATGCTAAAGTGACTTTGTTCTAGAGATCAAAGTTGGATATATTTGTATGGCTCATTCTGAACATTCCTTCTCACAAACACATAAACATTGCATACTGACATTAAACTAAACCTTTCAGACCACATCTAAGAAGCATTATTGGCATCAAGTACATTGCAAAAACACTGAAGATACAAACTTATGAACACATACACACAGTGTTCATTTGTAACAATCGTCCATGAATGATTCTGCTACTCAATAGTAAAAAAAAATCGCTGAAATCTTAAACAAATTATATTTTAGGGCCCGATTTAATTGAGATTATCACTATGACTAAACTCCCTTATTTCCGTATAAAGTATGCAGTCTAAAGAAATCCTTAGCACCTGCATGTAAACCAGTGTGTAATTCAATAGGAATGAGTGGCGGATTAGGAGGCCCCCCCCCCCTTTTCTTTTGGCCAATTTTACATTTTATTTTGTAAAATTCGGCCCAAAAGTCATTGAAGAATTTTTTTCCCAAAAGCGCCCCCCCCCCTTTTCAAATCATGGATCCACCACTGGAAATTAGAGGACTGAAATATTGAATACAAAAACACTAAGCAATGCAATCTTGAATATACCAATACAATATCTAGTGCTCCCAATACGGCCCCTACAATCGATAATAATCCCAATCCCCTAGATCATTAACAACCCTCCCCTGGGTCACGACATATCCCACTCTGCTCCCATAAAAACACTTCCCCAATCTGTAATAGAGAATAACCCCGCTACATGTATATACTGAAACGCAATGGATTTATTGGCTCCTATGTACTGTACCAAAAATCATTGACATACAGGTTCAGAGCTATCAGAACTGAGCAGAAAAATATAGTGCCCTCTTCCACTTAAGGGCTCATAATGTCTAATCATATCCAATAACTGGTCATGGGTGTCCCTCTGCCTCCGTCGGTCTGTTCAGTAGGCAGCTGTCTGTCGGATATTTCTTGTATAATAGAGAAGCTGGCAGTCGGATATTATATTACTGGTTTCATATATACATATAGTGATATGACATCATGAGGTCTATCTTTATACGTAATATACATACCTATTACTTTATATTTATATATTTTTTTATTATTGAACAAAAACATCGTCACATTGTTGTGCTTTTCACGACGTCGAATTATGCAGGTATTCACATAATCTGATTATATTTCATTTATTAACCCCAAGAGTTAGTAGTGAAGAGAGCAGTGAGACAATGAGGTGATCCCTTCTGGTAACAAGGAAAATAGAAACTGTCAAAGTGCACGCAGACAAATAGTTCCACTGGTGGAGTTTACTTTAGTTTTGAAATTTCAAGCAAACATTTCTTCTGGTTATAATCAATATTATATATACAAAGTTTGTTATTTGGTTAGCATGAATGGCATTGGTTTCCCAAAATTACAAAAAAGTTGTTTTAAAAGACCTTGGTGGAGTAGGTCCTTATAATTTCCAAAAAGAACCTGGCTTTTCTTCTACAATTAAACCAAAAAGCGAAATTAATTTTCTGGCAAGGATGGGTACTTCCGACTTTAAGAAAATAACATCTTAAGGGTTTTCTACTCAGGGAATAGTGAATCAGCCAGCAATTTAGTTCAACATACACATGCATGTTACAATAGAAGATAATTGGAATTAACATGTAAAACTACATAACCGTCATGTTGTTGGCACCATTCATGACACTTTACATTACCACCCTGGACAATTTCGGACCCATCCCATCGATCCAACCCGTTATTGAGTGATTCACCCTGCTACAAAATGGGTTAAGGGATGGGTGAACTGTCCATCACAGTCACTTAATCAAATAATTACCTACAACTCATAAGGGTAAAGCCCCGGCCACACTGCGAGACTGACTTCAACTCGATTGTCGTAGGCTATGACTCAACTCTCTGAGGTAAAAGGCTATGATATCTGTAAACATATCTACTACACTCCCCCCTATGACCCGACGACCCAGTCTTACATCTTTGACATCTCAAGATCTAAGACCCGACTGGATAGTCTTAGAAAAGTGCTAAGACTCCAGTCTTAACCTATACCACACTCTATGACTGACCCCAACTCAACTCAAGTTGAGTTGAGTCGTACAGCGTGAGCGGGGCTCAACACGTTACGTTTGGTTGGGTGGGGTGACTAAAAGTAGATGTAGGAGGGGGAAAAGGATGACCAGACTTTCGGTTGCTGATCCGCCTACACAGAACTTTGTTCAATTGTGGGTTGCCAGATATTTGACCCCAACTAACAATTTGAGAGATTGCGTAAATGTTTCCGGTGAAGGTTTTAGGACAATGTCATTATTAAAAACTTCAAAGGCTATGATAATGTCAAAGTGATGTAAGCCGGACGTGTCAATCAAACATTTACACTAAAAGTTTCACTTTGAGCTATATTACATTGAGCTTATAGTAAACTAACAATATCAGATGTAGTCACATTATAACCTTTTGGTGATCACAATTTTGTGATCATGACAAGGGCGGATCCCGGGGGCGGGTCAGGGAGGGGTCCTATATGAAGAGGGGTCTAGATAAAAACTTCGAAAAGATAAATCCCTCAAAATCATAGATTTCAACGTTTCGATGGAACTAACTTCAAACATACAATGAATATGATCATCTGATAATGGTAGAGAATAACAAATCTTTTCGATCTAGCTCAGAATGGAGTTTAAACCTAGCAGTTTACCTTTCTATGTTAGTAGTTCTTACCTTTTTTGTGCGATTAGACTCTGTAGTTCGGTAACAGCTATTTTACAATATTTTTATCATAGACAACATGAGGTGCTTATCATTATTCTTGTTACATAACAAACCGAAGGTATTTTGTTATTATTTGAGCGACGACTTTGACCAAGTCAGTATTCCATATTTCTAACTGCGCTGCCAAAGGATGGCCACAACGTTCTGCTGTGTGATAGACTCTTTAGGATAGGGTAACCCCCTTCCTTTGTCCTATAATGACAGGTCCATCCACCCCTATGCCTTTATCACATGAACAAACTGCCAATTAACCTATCAATCCACTGTTCTCCAGAACAATGACAAAATGGCTTTTAATATCTAACATGGTACATCACAACATATATGATCAGTATGGAGATTTTACTCAGCTTCCCATTAATGTTATTCACACCTAGTAATGTTTCTATTCTAAAATGAGCTCGATGTAATGCTATAGACGCTCATCTGATTAGTCAAACATCCCAGGCAAGCATGTGACATTATTATAATGTTGCAGCAATGTTCTGTTTGGTTCTGTACTGGTTCTTGTTACGTTATTTTGATGGCTTCCAATAACGTTGCTGCAATGTACTGTTGTGATGTGGCACTGCGATGTTATTATAACGTTCTGGTTACATTATACAACCTAAACAGAATGTTCTTATAAAGTTTTGTTTTTGTTCGCCCGAACCTCACCAAAAAATAACGTTGTGATAACATTCTGATTTGGTGATGTTTCAACCTCACCATCAATAATGTGATTGTTACGTTGCATCTTATATCCCTTACAGACTAGGCCAACAATGTGCATTATTCTTGTATTAAACTGTCATTACGAGCGCATTTTGAGGCTAGTCTGTAAAGGGTATTAGTAAGTAACAGACTGACTAAAAAAGTATGGTTGCAGAACGTTTCTGTTACGTTGCAGCTTGGCTGGGATGTAGCACTTAATACATGATATAAGTTTACACATCATTTGATTAGCCCCCCCCCCCCCCCTTATTTGAGAGCAAGATTTAAAAGATGGATTCTTTTTATAAGTTCACTTGATGAATGATTCTTATCAGGAAATTCCTTTTTGTTATTGAATAGTTCTATCAGGTAAAATATTGAAACAAAGCTCATACACTAAATCAAGCAGGGGTTTTTCAGTGTTTCCACCGCCAGGGGATTCAAACAAGCATATCTCAGCCTCTAATAGTTTTTTTTATAAGTGGTTTGCACCATTTGAAAGAGGAAATTGGCAATCCTATGACAAATTAAGAATTCTCCCCCTTAGGTCACAGTTTTCCATGATTGGTCACAGTGTTACTCAAAACACGGGTTTTCAGAGTAGGGGGGCTAAGTTCCCCTTCCTTCTGTGTTTGAAAATATTGTTACTTTTATAACTGAAAATTAATTCTGTCCAAACCCTGTACATTACGAAAATAAACAGCACTGCCTCCTCGTTTTTTACTGCTTAGGACCAGATCCCCCAATGGTTAACCAATTTTTTCAATTCAGTATCAACATCTATCTTCCATTTTCTTTGTTCTGTGGTCATTTATTCAACGGTTTGGTTTCATATCATAGAGATTTCTAGACAAAGGCCTGGGAGTCTTTCATGCCACGTTAACGCTGCGATGACAGACATCATGGCGGCACATTATACATCCGACCCCTCCAGACCGACCGTAGACCTATAGGGACCCCCATAACTACCCCCTACCCAACCCCTCACCTACCCTCTCTTCACCCCATACCCCACCCCTCACCTCCCCTCTCTTCACCCCCTACCCCACCCCTCACCTCCCCTCTCTTCACCCCCACCCCTCACCTCCCCTCCCCTCACCCCTATGGAGTGCCAAACGCTGTATTCCCCAATTTTAAGTCCGTCTTTTTATTTCAAAAAAACAATGTTTATTTGAGAGTATTTGCAATACTAACAGGAAGTCTCCATAGAAAGTCATCATAATTATTATTTCTAATAATTTTATCATATTAGTCCAAAGGATACGAAACAAACCTGGATAATTATTATGAATATGTCTCTTTAGTAAGGAACAGGGGGATAGGCCATAGTCCAAAAATGTGTAATGATTCTATTAAATATGTATATCGCTTGATCTGACTTGTTCTTTTTATAATGCAGACGGTTGTTGGAATTTTAGAATGCTTAATTCTTTGGTCATAGCATTTATCATAAAATTTTGAATTTCATATAATCCTAGGCCTACAACTGGTGGACACCAAATTCTCTTTAGCCGCCCCGACCCCCACCCCTTAGCGGCACCCCCGACCAAAGAGAGGGGGCGACATATTTAATAATCAGCTATTTCTGCAGCCATTACTCGCCGATTGGACGATGCCCAGGCACTTTATTGGGACATGGGGGTCGGGCCCTGTCCTCTATAACGACACATGATTGGTCCAATTGCTAAAAAGGGCCAAAGACGCCGCAGCTGTATTTAACCCGTTGCAACGTTTTGACACGGCCGGGGATGATGCGTTTGTTTGCAGCGACCCAGTCAAAGCGTATTCCCCCTATAGATTCATGTCAGAAATTAGGGCTGCATTTAGGCAGTTTGTTTATATATCATATGCCATACGGCTTCTTTGTGGCTCTGTGGCTGCTTTGGGGACGACTGTTGGTAATTGAATAGCAGTTGTTTGCAGTAGAATGAAGGGCATTGTCCAGAGAGTGGGACTAAATAGTTGCATGATCTTCAGGGGTTATAGAGAATTGTAAATTGCAGATTTCAAGAAATGATGATACAGAGTTACAATGATTAAAATCAAAATTTGAGATATTCACCGTTATCCTGGCATTAAAGGAACAATACTTGCATACTTGCAATTGAACATTACATCATATTAGCAAATAGCATAAACTGATAAATGACATACAGTCAAACTGGGCAAGTTAGGATTTTCTATAATTTTAATTCGCAAGAGAAGTTCGAACCTGACTTGCAAATGCATTACTTTTCTATTCATTAATTATCAGATTTCAATCCCTAGTTTTTAGATTATTTTGATGTACAATACAAATTTAAGGGAATCTATCATTCAGGCATTACACTGAACACCTAGCAGAAACACTGGCAATATTAACAGATTAAGTTTTGTTTCAGTTTCCATGTATTAGATGTCAGTAGCAACTGATGCTAGCTATAGATAGCAGGTTGACATCGGAGATAAATCCTTATTGGTTCTATACTATGTAGCTGGGGTGTATGTATATTCCGCAGTATATGATACACTTGTAGTTGGTTGTAGATGCGCAATAGTGTGACATCTATAGATGACACAGGGTGCGACCCCCTCCCCCTACCATTTGATGACTACTGAGGGCATCGTGTAATTGTAATAAATGTAGGGAATATATGCAATTGTAACAATTATGTAACTATATAATGACATAATTACCGTGTTGGGTCATAATGGTAGTGTGTGAATCCAAAACTGTATGATATCCCAGAATTTCTGCATGAAAGTTTCCAAATTCTCGTTATGTGTATATATATATATATATATATGTATACAATCTATGGGATTGTACTTATAGAATATAGATAATTATCTATAACACAGGAATATGAGAATTATGAAACAACTGTTGTTATAACCATGTGACTCAAAATGGAATTCCCATCCGTTTAAAACCAAAATCTACATGTACTAGTATTATGTGATTATTATATGTCTAAATAGAATTAATAAGGATAGGTCTATGTGAGATCATTTTGCTATTTTGCTTTCTCTGGATATTCTGTTGACATGAATTTCAGAAACTATACACTCGAACAGTCTCGTCCAACCAGAAAAACAGTCCACCCAGCTCTTTAATCCTAATTTCTTACTTTTATTACTATGACCTAAAAACATTCATAAACATGACATAACTAACAGCATAATGGTCCGTATCCAGTTGACAGTAGACATGGCTATCAAAACTCTGGTCTTTAAATAGGATATTAGTTGTTTAGAACTCGTACTCGACCGTCAGAAAAATAGGTTTTTATGTGACACCTATTTGAACTGACATATGTTGTAATTTGGCCTTGTTTGTATTCAAAGTTTTATACTTGGCCTTCGTATACTCTAGATCTAACACTTCATAAATAACTCTTACTTATAGATTCAATCGAATGATGAATACTCACAATTGATATAATATATGAACCATTGAGAAAGCCTCCTGAATGTCTACAGGAATCACAAAACATATATTTGGCTTCTATTGAAACTAAATAAATATTGCCTGGTTAATCGTGGGACTGAACCGTTCCAGTAAGACTCTAGAATCTAATGAGGACATTTCTGAATTGAATCGTATCTTAAGGTTACTTTACCTGAATTATAGGCATACACAAAAAGTTAGTCTAAGACAGATTTACCACTATTATGTCACAAAATTACTAAATGTCCCCCTGATATTAGTCCTCAGGCTTTGGATGCAAACCCCTAGTTGATAATTGTGTGCTGGGCCACATGATATCTGAGTGCTTTGGCCTTAACATGATACATAACATATTATCATTACATAAAATAAATAATTATTCTATATGATCAGATAATGACGTCCCATCAATTCTTTTATATGACGAAACTTATTTTCTTGTAACCAGCTGGGTATAACGACCTAGTAACATTTGTTAGAAGTATATTGCGGCTCATAACAGCCGATACGAAGTTCAACAAACTTTTGATGAATTTAATATAGTATTCCTCTCCCTTTATTTTGGATCCTTTAAACACCAAGATAACCAACTCTCTATTCCTCCCAGCAGCAGTGCCGCCACCTAGCATCAAAGAGTCGCGACACATCAGTCTGACGGACATCCGGGTCTCGTGGGAGCCGACGGTGACGTCATCATGGAACGTGACGGAGGATATCGTGGGGTACCGGGTGGCCCTGAGCACAGATAACTGTGAGAACCGGCTCAGGCCCAAGACAGTCGGCAAAAATATACAGGTAGGATTTTTCTGAATTAAAATAGATAGGTAAAATCCAATTGGGGTGTATGACAGGGCTGAAACATTTTCTCGAGTGGATGAGCGGAGTAATACACGGGTCGAAGACTAGTGAATTACGTAGCAAAATCCACAAGTAGCCTATACTTCATATTTCATAACTTCATATTTGATATGAAATAACTCATCATCCATCACTGATCAAAAGGTAAAGAGATCATAGCTTTATCAAATAAAACTGACAATGTTAATGAGATTAAGCCATAACAGACATGAATAAGCTGTGACCTTTCTTTTGTCAACCAGCCACAATATGAGTGATTATTGGCCTCTAGACAGGGACACTGAGTTGCCCTTCAAAATGCATACAATAATTGGATAGGCCTATCCATAGAGAGGGATTTTCAGCAAGAGAATTCATTCTTTTGCAATTGCTTTCAGACATCTATAAATATTTAGTTACAAAATGTACGGAGATCAGGGGCTCCCCCCCCCCTCCCCCCGATTTTCTTTTTGTCTTTTTTTAAACAATATTTCAGAAATACTAGCTAAGAAAATAGCCATACCCTTCATTATTATTTTTTACAAAAGTGTCGATATCCCTATTCAGGTTTGTAACTCTTTCCCCCACAGACCTTGACCTACTGGAGTGTGCCCGTGGGCCAGTACCAGGCATGCGCGCAGACTAGGACGTCTAACGGGACGAGTAATTGGGCCAGTGTGAGCATCCAGAACGAAGGTGGGTTATTCTTTTTTATCATACCTTGAAACGGACAAATTATCCAGTGATTTAAACCATAGTTATACAATGTTTCATTTAAAGCATTTTACTAAGCAAAGAAAAAGAATCAGCTATAGCCAAATGGATACATGTACGAACAGCGGCCCCCTAAGGGATATCACATTGGAAGGAATAAAAAAAACCTTAGCCACCCCCCCCCCTCACACACACAGAAGAAGTGTACACGCACATGACTGTATATAAACACACAGACACACAGAATAGGGTCTTATAAACTCGACTATCTTGATTCTTTATCCATAAACTATGACCATACATGTGGTCATGTGTATATGATGGTACTGAATGCTGCCGTGCATGCGGTCCATCGATTGGTATTAGGCCTACGTCATGCATAGAAAATCAATGTTATAGTACACATGCACGATGAAGATTATAATATTTCGTATGCATCAAATGCATCCCAACATGCTGTCCATGCAGGTATTGCGCCAGCAGCTAAGCGTTACTTTATTAACCCTTCCCTACTGGACCATAGATATTATGACCCATGATTTGTCGGCCATCTTGTTGACCGCCATCTTTCACCTAGTCTCCGCCCCCGCCACCAGTTGCCGCAGGCCTGCTTTGATGTACAGATTCAGGGCCCTATTTAGTTACCAAGGACGCCACTAGGGGGTGTAATGACTGACCTATGACCCTCTACCCCCGAGGGGTGGGACCAAGATAACCTTTGAGTGGATTAGGGTTATAAATAGGGTTTGGACATAATATGGCGGGTTTAGACCGTATTATATAAGTTGATAAGTTTATCTTGACTATATTTTTTAAGCTAAATTAAATATGGTGTCCTCAGACATATCAATTGCAGCTACAGTTGAATTGAAACATTGAGAGCGGAAAAAAATAGATTCAGTTTACTGTTCTGTTGCATTGGGTATGTAGGAGGTATTGGGAAGGTAATCGAATGATATCAAACCTTAATGCAGGGTTGCTTCTGTAATACGTTTTCAAAGTTGCTAGACTAGCTACTGTTGCTAGCCCTAGGCCTGTCTTGACTTCTATCTCAAATGATCGATTTTTTTTCAAACTTTTCAATGAGGGCCTGCTATTCTTTTTGCAATCACATTTTTATGCTACTGTTCTTTAATAAGGGTTTGCTATCATTGTTGTCATTACCTTTTTATGCTACCACATGCCAAAGTCCATGCAACGTTTACCACTGGGATTAAAATATTCTAGCGGAGTCAGTTTTATGGTGGTCAAAAGTTTACCCCTCTGGGATCCTAATCCAAGTCCCCTCATCTCTGTACCAATCACTAGACTATCAGCTTATGAAATGCATTGTTAGCAGACAGTTTATATAATCTATTTGTCCTGTAGTCATTCACAGACCACGTCCCCTATTATGATTAATCACGATCTATTAGTGAAACAACACAAGGTATATGTAATACATTTGTAATCATTTGTACTTTGTTTGGTGTGAAAGTGTCAGCTCTCTTATCGAGTCCTTATTTTTGTTGATGGAAACTGAATTGGATTCTTTGATCAGCTGAGGATTTATGGACAGACCTATCGGTTCTCCTTAGTTCTGTTATAGGCCTAGTGGGTAATACTATGATATACGTTGATGATTTTTCTCTATGCATTTATACCTCTCGGCCCTATATTACTTAAAAGGATATGTCATAAATCCGAACACATGGATATTTTCTTGAAACCTGATTACATGATTGATGACATAACGTATTAAAATATCGTTTGTGTTCTTGAAAGGATATTGGGTCTTCATTAACATCTTTTGTACATGTAATACATTTCATATGATATGATGCTTTTGTGTTCTCTAACGACGTACATTATGCGAAATCAACTATAACTCATTCACTCACTCACTCACTCACTCACTCACCCATTCTCTAACAAACACACACTCAACACGCACGCAAACACCACACATGCAATTGTTATCTTTATACAGATTGTTTATATCCACAACTTCAACCACTTCTAAATCATTAATCTCACATTCTGCAATACAATTCCGCCATTTTAACTGAACAGTGTATTAATTCTTTAATTCTGACACCTCCTCCATCTTGTCTCTCCTCCAGTGAGGAGACCCCCTCGTATCGTGACGGGACCAGCCACTCACAAGATTTATTACCCGTCTGAGAATATTAGTCTACCCTGCCTGGCCACCGGCTCCCCGCCTCCAGAGTAAGTCATTCATTATTTTGTAATCAAGTTAGCTTATACTGGAAGAAGAATTAATTATTAATTAAAGAAAAATATTAGTGCATTGTGCCTGGTCAAAATGTTGTGGTCTAGAGATAGACATTGAAGGTTGAACTGGATACGTACGGGGGACACTTATCATTTATCTCGTCTAATAAACGCACTCATAAAAATTGCTGATACTTTAACTGTTTAATGAGGCCTAGAAACTAATACATACTTATGTTATCTTCTAATTTTGCTTTCCAAAATGATTACCAAAACAAGTTTAGAGGCTATCTGCTTTTTGGCCGAAGTTACACGCGCGGGCACGACAAGGGATTACGAGGTCATTTGAAGAACAATTTTGTTTTTCAAATGACCTAAGTTTGTAGTGCATGTACGTTTAACATGTACAGATGTCTAATTAATTTATCATGCTCGATGGACTACTTGTCACAAATGCCACCTAGAAATAAATCCCCGGCCCCTTACCATATTCAATCATGTGTAAGATTGACCTTCGCCTTGAATACCCGGGGAATTCCCCTAAAGGCCATGCACTTTCAGTTTAGAGTACGGAATAAAACATTTGACCTTTTGCATTAGCACAGGACAATGTGTTAGATCAAACGCGATTAGGTTGAGAATATTAAGTTGTTCTTTTCCGATAAACTTTTAAATTCCTTGATATTAACAGACAAAATTAATGAAACTTCCAATCAGAATCTCACTCATCAATCGACCTAAGCTATTATTTCCAGATACAGTGAATGGGTGTTAGTTTGAATTACTTTCATATCAAATGCATGTACATGTACTTCAAAACTTGATGAATTGATAAGATTATGACTACCATATTTGGAACGACAGGGTGACCTGAAGATATCATTAATAAAAAAAGAAAATGACTATACCAACTACGCATGGTGACGGGGTTGATAACATTAATGCGATGACATAAGGTGTACGGACATAACATTTTCTAAAACATATTATACGATGTATCAAGCAACTTATATTACAAAGGGGAAAGTTACTTAAAAATATCCAATGAGATTCAAATATAGACTTGCACATAAACTCACGACTTGAATTATTTCAATTAATGGTTCTGCTACGGTCGTCAGGTGGCTCGGTGGCTAAGTGGTAAGGCGTCGGTCTCGTAAACCGAAGATCCGGGGTTCGATCCCCCGCCGGGCCTTTTTAGCATGTGGCCCAATGATATGGCCTATAAAATGATATTACTTGGGCACACAGCAAACATTCTCGCCAGATAAAATATAGGCCCATATATATTTGTAATGACAGTACCTAAACAGGCATGAACCTTCTCACGCACAAAATAAACGTCACGTTATTCTAGAGCTGCCGGGTTGGCTATATAGACCTATGCTTTCTGATTATAGTCCTTATTGAACAATACATTTATTTGATTTCACCTTATGTCACAAAAAAACTATTTGAGAGAATGATTAAGAATACCCCTTTTCAAACGTTATCAAGCAATTATACAAGAGGTGTGCACTATATGTTTCAATAGAAAACAATGCACTTTATTTTTATTTATACTACCTATGTTACTATGGCCAAAGTAGGCTTATACCAAGATTGGCCATCTAGAAGACCAGAGCACAGTACCCTTAAAGATAAGCTATGGAATAAATGAATAAATAAATGAAAGATATGATTATCGTAATATTTGTTTTATTTCATCCATAAAATTAGGTATACAACACAACGCATCGATCCTACACAACACAATACACGTTATGTAACTAATAATTTTACCATCAGTGTCACTCAATAAACCAATAAACACATTTCCTCACTCTCATCCCCTGCCAGGATCCTGTGGTACGCCAACGGGAAGGTGCTCAAGTCTGGCGGTAACGGTACGACCATCTTCCCTAACGGTACGCTCTTCATCCACCATGCCCACGCCCAACACCAGGGGTCGTACCGCTGCAGGGCCTCCAACGGCTTCGGTACGGCCATCTCCGACTCGGCCCTGCTCGAGTTCTCAGGTGAGCTGCTCACATGTACAGTTCAAGTACCAACCCAAAAAAAATGTGCGTGGGGGCGGGGGGGGGGTGGGGGTGATCAGGACCCCCTGGAACTCCCCTGCATCCGCCCCTGTTAGAGTGTTATATTCTAAAGCGGATTGAGCGGCGGAGGGGGGGGGGGGGGTGTCCTAGGGCCCTGACTAACCCCTTTTCAGATGGAAACTTAAAGTTCACATCAAAAAGTCAGGAGAAAAATACGTTGCACGTGTTAGCAGGTGAGCTGCTCATGGTCATACTACAGCATGTATTCCTAAAAGAGCTGAGTGAAGGTTTCTGTATGGTTGGTGCGATTAAAAAGCAGGCCAGACACCCCCAAGTACCTTTGATTAAAGAGAGATAGTTGTTTATAAGGGTTGCTCAGGTTCTAATAATTTGTTCATCTCTTAAGGAATTCGAACACGAAAGTAACTGATGAAAATGAGACGTTTCCTATTGTCATGCATATGACTACACAATGGTCCTCCTGCATGATGTATATTTGCCTCTCAGTTCTGATTGAGGTCCTATAGCTAGTTATTTCTCTTTGTGATGAAACGTTATCAATTATTAATGTTGTGAGATATTACAACGGTCTTGTGATCTTTACAACCATCTTGTCAGATTTTCAAGAATTGAGCAGGGGGATTCGCCCTCACCTGGGACTAGATTGATCTTCTGCTAGAACGAATAATCAGAATGTATATCTCTATGATATCAGTATCCTGAGCAGCCATGGATGAATGCCAAAACCAGAGACACCAGAATGACTACACATAGTCTTTATGATGAGTATGAAAGTCCCGATGTACCACTCTAAGCTCAGTCTGTATGTGAATAACATAGTAACACACTTAGATCTAATAGTACAAATAATCCCCCCACTGAATCATTCCCCCCAGTCAGGAGACAATGACTTTACAACATTTGCTTTGGGTGTCATGGTGTAATTTACTTTTTTTTATAGCGTGTCAGGGGGCCTTTACAAACTGGGGTATCATCATTTAGACCCAGGCCGCTCTGTACTCTGTAGATGGGGTTGGGGAGAGATAGGGGTGGAGAGAAATTGGGAGGGGGGGGTACTTTCTATCCTCCAGATGCTTGTAGGCATCACCAGCAAAAACACGCCAGATGCCTGGAGGCATCACCAGTGAAGACACGCCAGATCTTTGCCATAAATGTTGTATTTGATAATCTAAAGCAAATAACTTTACTGTCTCAGAATGCTAAAATCATCTCTAATATGCTATATCTAAGAATAGAAATGTTGAAAATAATTTTCTATCTTTCATATTTTAGCAAAACTTAGGTCTTTATAGTGTCATTGTCCCATATGTGGCGTTTTTTGAGACTATTTACTATAGTAGATTGACAGTTTTATAAACCCTGAATGAATTGTGGGTGGCGTAGGGAAAGGGTTAAGAAAACTAATAAAACATATTGACAAATGTGATTACCAATATCTCATTTCTTTCCATCTAGAAAATTCCACTCCAGACATCCAAAAGACTTTTCAAACTTGGTAGAGTTCCTGCTATCTTTTGACAATGTTTCTTTCCCTGTCGTATTTTGGTTTCAAACATCTTAAAACAAACTGGCACAAGTGAAAGACACATTATATTGAATTTTTGACCTTTCAGAATTGCCTTTGAATCACCAATATGACCACCTCTTTGTCATCCCAATCTCTCTTGGTAAGGTTGCAGGTTTCTCTTTAGTTCTGCATCTGATCTAGATTTGTCCCATAGTGTAACCTCCCTGAAGTTAGGGTACAGGGGTGAGTGTGTTTGGATGGTCCCTGTATTGTGACAGATATGATTGAGTAGGCAGTGTATATGTGTGGGGTACAGTGCTGAATCTCCATCCTGGTGCCATCTGAGTACAAAGTATGTTTATATGGGTTATTGGAGCAGAAATATATCTTACTGTTATCAACGATTCTCTATGTGTTTTTGGTATACATCTATCATTTTTACTAGTATACTGAGTGCATTATCGTGTCATTCGCTGTAATGATATAATTAATATCGTAAGTCAAGTTTTTGTTTCAAGATGGCTGGATATGAATAGGAAAATGCTTTAGTTTCATATGGTTGACATGTGGGTTATCTCACAGTGATATATATACTTCGATAACATTATAGCAAGAAGGCTACATGCAAGAGATATTCCAAATTTATGATTTTGTTCTTACTCTTTGTATAGAGAAAACTTCTGTCCATTAATTGAAAAATGAATATAGTCAGCAACACTTAAGATCCAATGGTACCCCTTTGGCTTCTTGAATAGCCAATGTCCTATAAGCTTAATCTTTGCTCATCTTAGAACTTTGAGTACATCCCAAAGATAGATGCACCCTAACCTGGGCCCATATCTTCGTAACTGATTTGGCTGATCAGGGAAAATTTGATCAGGGTCCCATGATCAGAAATTCTGTCTATCATGAATAAATTTTACACCTAATAATTCCTCTTTCACACTATTTTGCAATAACACTATAGCTTTTGGTAAAAAGCAAAATCACTGATCATGGGACCCTAATCAAATTTTCTCTGATCAGCCAAATCAGTTACGAAGATATGGGCCCAGAGACACAGAATAGTTCTATAGGACAATACCAAACATTAAAATCGGAGGGAGCTTCAAACAATTGTACCACAGAGGAGCCTCTCAGTGCCTCTGATCTCAAACTATTTGAAGTTACAGGAGGTGGAAACACAATATTATATCTTGAAATCTAAGAAGATTCCACAATTCTTTGAACCACCCGTTGCCTCGCCGCTTTAACACTTACAACAGTGCTGCACTTTTCTTTCAACAAACACCTTTAATAAAAATATTTGTTCTCCCCCAGTGCTGGAGGCGTTCCCTCACCAGGAGACGCGGGTCTTTAACACTCCTTCCGGTCACAGCCTGCGCCTGCCGTGTGCGCAGAAGCCCCACAGCGTGCCGGCCGCCGAGATCTCGTGGTCTCACGCCGAGAACGAGGCTGCCTTCATGAGGGGCGAGCTGGACATGGTTCAGACTAACCATAGGGTGGCCCTCGGACCCGACGGTGAGATGATGATACTTTTTATTCCAATTATTCTGATGAAAGATGTGAAAATCCGAAACATGTAAATTCGCCAATAATTCTACGTCTTAATAAATAGTAAGTCTACAACAAGCCGTCGTTGAGTTGGATGTACTCTTCACCATTTTATTATCTTTATTCCACAGTGCTTTCCTTTATATTTTCCAAATGAAATAAGGTAAAATTATTGACCAATTTACTATAAGATTTAGCGATGAGGCACATATTATGTAGACGTTGTGAAGATGACATCACTTCTCCAGAAATGGACTGGGTGCCACATTGGTGATCAATAATGTTATCATTACACTCAGAATTGATACATTAATTTTTTAGATTACCTAAAAGCCATAATTATGATCGTGGTCACCACATGGTTATCACAAAAAGCTGCTCGATCTCGTGACCAAGTTTGCATATGGTCAATAATCATACTTTGTAGAAATGTAACTACACATGATAAAATACGCAATCTGCAGGGTTATTTTCTTGTGTAAGACTTTTGCACTGTAATTAAGGAAGACTATTAATTTTATAAGCAGATCTTATCCTTCTATAAATCTATGTTTACTCGTGATGAGAAGCTTGTCGCTGCAAGTCGTGCTGAATGGTGCCCCTTTTTCTGTATTAATCATCAATGTCTTATTTGTTCATCTTCCATTCCCTTTGTAAAGGATCCCTGCTGTTCGTGTTTGTGGTGAAGAAGGACAATGGGTTCTACAAGTGTGAGTTGTGGAACAACGAGCTGGACCGAGGGGTGCAGGGCAGCGCCTCCATCGTCCAGGTCCAGGGTGAGCAGCTCACTCAAAGCATAATAGTTTTGTTTCTTTTTCATAATAAACATCAGAGTTACCTTGATATTAAAAGGGAACCAAAAGCAACGTAATGTTGGAAATTGACACAATTTTGCGAAAAATTGTACCTTAGATCTATGAAAATAGGGAACCTGTGCACAATCCTGTGCACAAAATATTAATGTTGTCTGTACATTTATCCATAGAATAACGACCTGGAAAACACAAGGCACAAAATAACATACCTTGCAAACGGTGGAATACCATATCAAACATTATATGTATACATTTAATTGGATGAATTCAGTTAGAACTTTGATTATAAATGGCAGTATTGTTTTCACGGGCATGAACTCTCTAGATGGCGCTACCCCTGTCTCATAGTTACTTATAATACTAAAAGGGTAAGAACCTAAAACTGTACCCTGCAGTTTGCACATACATATATTTTGGATTTATGCTTAAACTGTATGTTTTTTTGTGAAATAAAAAGTAGTTTGCATCCTAGATAACTAATAAAAACTAATTGGCTGTCACATTTTATTGATATCTATATTTAATCAATGGGAATTGACCATTTTATTGAGAAAAAATGAAATATGGCAATGCCCTTATTTGGAAAGTACTTTATGAATGGAGGTCACATGACCAACCATATATGGCAATGTGCACATAGGTCTTTTGGTAATTATATGCAATATGCAATGGTATTTATAACTCCTGTCCATGTTAAAACCTATGTTTGCCCATAGTTTTGCCATAATTGTGTAATGTACATTGCTATTTCCTTCAGACTGGTTAATTAGGGCATGGGAGGGTAGGGGAATCCCCTGTGACATCATCATGTTAGTTATACAAGAGGCCCCTGAAAGGGGGTTTTGAACAAAAACCTCATCCCAAATATAATACAGCAACCTTATTCAGCCCAAGCATTTTGTTCCACTGTCATTACAGCAAACTGTAGTATAGTGGCTATGGTGAGGGACTTCAAATCAGAAGGTTGGTGGTTCAAACCTCCTGATGGTCATGTTGCAGTTTTACCATGTTGCAGTCTTTCTTATGAAAATCATCTTCAATCTAATATTATTATCAACTTTGACAGTGCTTATCATTTATCTTTGGTATACACATAGATATTTTAATTTTAGCTTTATGTTATAAAGTTGAATAAAAGGAAAATGAAATATTTTTTTTACAATTAGACATAGGTCATTAGCTGTAGAGTTATAAGCATTTATACAGCCTATATATAAGATAAATAAATGGTTGGATAGACATGAATGTGGCATCATTCTGTTATTATTTCACCTAAATGAATGCTTTTTTAAAGTGAGTTCTTCATTTATTAAAAAGAGTGACACTGCCCTGACATGGGTGGGATTTGAAACCCCTATCTTTGGATTTGAAGTCCTAGACTCTAGCCTCTGGGCTATTTCTGACCATGGTAGATGTGGGTGTTAATGAAGGCTCTGATCATACAACTACTAACTTTCTACTTGTATTGAATTCAGAGAATGTCTGAAGAAGTTTGTGGGGAAACCCTTTAACACTATAAATAGCCATCCAATCCAGTGAATGAGTTGCATTCTGTTCAAGTAAGGGGCACTAAAGGGGGAAACATACATAGAGCTATATCTTCCTGGAAACATTTACTACAAAAATTCAAAGCACACTGCAATAATTATGATTTAGTATTGTATTAATGACAAAAAGAAAATAAGTTTAGTTGTGTTTTTTTATATTAAAATCAAATAGAACTGGGTCATTTACTGCAGTCTTGTGGGAATCCTATGCATCTGCTGGTCATCAGCTTATAGGTTTTGACAGGAACCAGCTAAATCCAAAATGGAGAGTGTGCTACCCTTTCTATTCTTAAAGAAGTAAGCAGTAGGCATGGCGCCATCTAGAGAGTTCACGCCCGTGATTGTTTTTGATCAAAATTTGATTTTTTTCTCATTTCCAGGTGACGACATGCTGGGTGCTATCAAACCCTCTTTACTGGACAGCTCGTCAGATAACGTGTTCGCCCTGATTGGGGAGCGGGCTGAGATCACCTGTATCTTTAGTGGCAGGTGAGGTTTTAATGTACATGCATGCGCAATACTGTTTTTATTACCACCAGACTTAAATGAGCATATGTTTTTATTGTGGTGAAGAGTCAAATAATGTTTCTCCAGAGTGCATAGATAACAAGTAATGTTTTCCTCACTTTCCATAAAAGTGTTCATTGAAATAAACAAATTCCATAAAAAATATTATCATGAGTCATAAAATTAGGTATAGGTAGCTTGCTGTAATGTTTATACACAAAGGTGGACCTCAAGAAAGGCATACTCCTCATTTTACATATAAATTTGCCCTTTTCCCGTTTCTCCGTACTAAAAATGAAACCAACAAATGATGCATTAATTCTTAGAAAGAAAGAAGCTGAAAGCATTTTATCTAACAGAATTTATATACCATACATTTGTACAAATTTATTTAAGTCAATTGTCAATAATTACGAATTGTTCATTCAACAAAACTTATCATTGCACGACTGTTATGTGAATCAGGATAATTAACTCTAGTCGATAATTCTGGTTGATTATTTAGTCAAAGCTTAAGGTAAAGAATCACACTCATTTCTCTTAAATGATTATAATTAATTAAAGTAATATATACATGTACATTCTCAGTTGACATAGCTAAATGTATTTAATCGACCATTAATACCCTCCTGCACATAGGTCCACCCCTGACATCCTGTGGCAGAGGGTGGGTGGTCATCTTGACCCCCGTCACCGGACAGAGAACTATAACCGGACCCTGGTCATCTACCCGGTGAGACTGGCCGACGCCGGAGACTTCACCTGTCTGGGGTCAAACAAGGACGACACGGGAGGACCCCTGGAGAGCCAGCCCAAGAAGTTTAAACTCATTGTCAATGGTGGGTATCCGTACGTACATACATACATACATACATACATACATACATACATACATACATACATACATACATACATACATACATACATGCATACATACATAATTACATACATAATTACATACATACATACATACATACATATCACATGTCAAGGGGGCAAAGAGCATTTGTTATTGCCCTGTTTTGCACACACGGTTGAGGGTTTAGCCTAGCTAAGACATAGGTGTGTGCAAACTGGGGCAATAGCAATAATTATTGCTGATTGTGCCTGTGGTCTGTGCTTGATTTATTCTATGTCAATGACACTGAGATAAGAACGTTCATAGTTTTTACTGATAACGCGAAAATTGGTATTAGCTTGCACAGACAGGCGTTATTGCCTTCCAGGACAATAACGGCTCCGCTTCTGAGAGAGCAGAACTATGGTAAAGTTATAGGGGATGGAATCTTGATATAGAACACAGTGTGGCTACTGTTCTAAGAATATTAGAGTAACTTATTCATCCTGATTTTGCTTACTAATTCATTATGGTTTTGCATTACTGGCATATACTCTCCTTACTTGGCACCAGCAATAACAATAAGATCAACCACCTAATCTCGATGAACATGGTTATCATATTGGTATTGAGTTACTTTGTGTATGAAAAAAATGATCTCTTTAGATACAAAACATGGTCAATCGCACATATTATTACATTTTGAATCCTTTGTTTTTCAGCACGGCCGCAATGGGTGGAAAGGCCAAAGTCTAAGAATGTTACGGTTGGAGACAGTGTAACTGTTAAATGTAGAGCTGACGGATTCCCCCAACCCATAGCCCGATGGCTCATCAATGGACAAAATGTTCACATGCAAAGTAAGTCACATCTGAACAGAAATACTTTCTTTATTGAATCAGTTTCTCCTAAATCACTATGCATGTTTGTATCAATATAGATTTATGTTAAATAATAATACTGTATAAAGTTAGTGCATCTAAAAAAAACTTCACTGGCACGTCTGCTCTGTGCCAAGTGCCACAGGTTGGGTTAGGGTGGTGTTAACAACTAGGTGGCGACACTGGGCTGGGCCATAGAGACCTCTACCTATTTATATTCATATATATAACCAACACTTATAGGACACATTAATTTTGTGCATCTTATGCCACTTTATACCTTTTCCTATGAATAGGTCATGGGGGTCGACATAAGCAAACTGCTCTATACAGTATAAAGACTATTGATAATGAGTAACAAGCAGTTATATACCAAACCAAAAGTTACCTATGTATACTAGGTTACAATAATCAATATAGAAGTACACCAATGTCTTAAAACCTTTCCTGCTTTATCCAGGTCAGAGCACAACGTCGTCTTTGTACGTCAACAAAGATGGCGACCTTGTCATGGAGGACGTAACCAAGGAAGATATGAGGAACATACAGTGTAACGTCAGTAACAGCAATGGTTACTTGTTTGCTGACGCCTACATCAATGTTGTCTGTGAGTAGAGACAAATTTACTCTTTATTGAACTTTTCAATGTTGCACTACTCTTACTTTTAATACAATTCACATACCGGAAGTGCGCTGCCAATTTCAGGCCGATACACTTTCACTGGTGCTGATACATTATTGGCAGTAGTGCCGATAATATTTACCAACATGTTGGTAAAATTTTACTGCCAAATATGTGCCAGTGGCACTTTCAGTGGCCAATATGGCACTTTCGGCAGCCAAATCACGCCAAAAGTGGACGTCACTGATAAAGAACTTTGCCTTGGAGAGGCCCACTTTCGGCAGTGAGAACTTTCGGCCTTTGGAATACGGCCTTTAATCTGTATACACATGTAGATATACTGGTTGTCTCAGAACTTCAAATATAAAACAAAGTGTAATATATTTGATAGGCTGCTTTCATTTGGATAGAGCCACACCTGACCTGCCACATTTCTATAATACACTGACATAATTGAGTTAATGCTACAGTAACAATACCTCCATCATATTTCCATAATATTAATCATGACCTTTTTTCATTTCAGACCCAACTATCATAAGTGTGCCACCAAATGATGTCATCCTTATGCCAAGTAACGTCATCAAGTTCGAATGTGGTTATGAGTCTGATCCTGGTACCCCTGTCTCAGTCTCATGGTATCGCGGCAGCAATGAAATTTTATACGAAGACCGACGTATATACGTCATGCCAGACCACACCCTTGTCATCAACACAACATCAGAGGAAGATGGTGGAAAGTCTTTTGTAGCTAGCTATACATGTAGTGTCAGCAACGGCATCCATGTCGTCAATGCGACAGCGAAACTGCGGCCGCCTGATGTGGAGAAGGAAGGACTGATGCAGCCATCCACTCAACTTGGGGAAGGTCAGGGTACGCTAGTTTTGGTGTATGCTTTAATCATACACAAGTCAAATTAATAAGTACAACATGACGATTTGATAAGGACATTTTATTGTTTAATATTACATTGGACATTTGAAATTTTATTGTCCTTCTTTAGAATTAATAGTATTGGAAAATACATAATCTACATTACAACCGATCAATATCCATCTTTAATACTTAGCATATAGGATGACTTTTTGGTATTTATTTACCTCATTATTCTGGAGGGGGATGTCCTTGAAAGTTGGAAGATATCCAATCCTGGAGGATCATCTTTTGACATATAGTTGCAGAGAATCATCATAATTATTTCCTATGTAAGCACATCTATAACATAATGTTTATTAAAAAATTCTCTCTGTATTACAGACTTGTTGTTCATCGGACTGACGGCTGGTCTTGCCGCCCTTCTCATCATCTCACTAGTTCTTCTAACTGTCATTCGGAAACGTCACCAGTCTCTGATGAAACGGTCTGGTACGGACACCAGCGTGCTCACTATTTTGTCGTCAGCCTCCCGCCTTGAGGACGAATCTACCAGTAGGTGGCGCAAACTGAGCAGGCCCAGCAACAGTTCTATTTGTTTCCACCAGGGGGAACCAGTTCTCCATAACTGGTTCAGCCCTGGTTTGGACATGAATGAACTGATATCCTCTGTTATCCATTAAAAAAATCAGAAAAAAATATAAGAAAATTAAATAAAAATCTTCTAAAATAAATTTTTATGATTGATATGATTATAGTAGAGTTACTGTGATATAGTGATTTTAATTCACTGTAATTAACATGTTAAATTCATATTTGGCAATCATATCACCACTGTTAGTACTCTTGGATGTTTCTTAATCGGAAATATAATGCTATAATGATAAACAAGATATCTAAAATTAATGGAAATAAAGTTTAACAATTATGTAAGATTATTCCTCTTTAACCCACCTCCCTCTATGAACACTCGGTTTGCGAACAACTGGTTGATGGGATGTGAATGTTGTTTGATGTCGTAGAGTACATGCATGGCAATGTTTGGTGGTTGATGTAGTTCTCAAACCTTATCATATCTCATGCTGCATTGGGATTGATAAGATCAATAAGGTTTTGCATTTTGATATTATTGTAAAGTCAATACTGTTGTGTGAGCCATTTGTTTCTATATTTTTCTAAATCAAAATCTTCTTGCTATGCAGAGATACACTCCCAAACAAAACACACAAATACTGGGTTCCAACAGTACATCTTTCAGCAAAATATAGTTGATAGAATGCTCTGGTCTTGAATGAACTATTATCTTAAAAGCAAATTAAACAAAATTCAAGAGCCCATATGAATTATGTTAAAATCATCCCTTATTATAACTAAAATATGATTCAAACATACCTAAATCATCCAACAAGATCTATTTCATTTGAGGATATGGAAACCAATATTCGATAAAGATTGCAGAGAGCTGGAAATTTCTATGACGTTTTAAGATTATTTACGCCTCCTTGTTTCTAAATGATTTTTGAAAATTGAAAAAAACATGTAATCAGAATGGAGTCAATTCCCACCAGTTGGACCCAAACTAACATCAACCCTACATTGCTAACCTGCATGTGCTCTCGCGCATGGCCTGCTATGTCGATTTGCTCGATTTCGAGTAGTTTGAGTAAAATTTGGTTAACGGCTCACTTTCAGGAGTGCCTGAATGTTCCATGACGGACTTTCCCTTGCTGCCTTATTTAGATGACGAGTCCCTGGAGAACAAAATCAAGGAGGTGCTCATACTCCGTACTCGGATCGAGCTCGGCAAAATCCTTGGCAAAGGTGGGCTACTGATAGTTTTTCATAGAAAAAATATGGTTTATTAAAAATACTAATCATATATCTATATATTTTTCAACCTTGTACATCATATATATTGATACTAATTGATAGATGTTTTCTTTACATTATCGGTGGTATTTGAAAGTTTAATTCTCAATGTTGTTCAGGATGAAATGGTTTTGATGTAATAAATTACATAGACATTCAGCAAATTTGTTTATCTCACATGTACTAAACTGTATTCTTAGCATGCCAACATGAAAAGAAAGCATCAATCAATGTCCCACATCCTTTGGGGTTTTTGTTATATTATATATAAGTATATTTTATATTAGTACTCAAATTCATTTGATGTAAATTTACACTTTTTGTCTCTCAGTTTGTGATTGATAATAGCATTGTAATCACTGTTTTTTGTCCTTTTTTCAGGTCAGTTTGGTCGGGTGTACGCTGGCAATCTGAAAAGTGTAGGACCCAGGGGGAAGACGAACCAGAGAGTGGCCGTGAAGACACTGAAATGTAAGTATACACTATTACCTAAATGTATTATACATGGTTGATAACCCTTTACTTCACCATTGAAAATTCAAGACTAGTCCAAATGAAAATAAAATTACCCTCACCTACCTATTCTGTTTGTAATATTAGTTTGATTGTTGAACGGGTGACTGGGAACACAATGCATGTCACATAGAAACATGAATATCTGAAGAAGATTGTGAACAGATACTTATTGCAAAAGAACGAGTTTGCAATTGAGAACAGTTTAACGCTTTAGCAGTTCATTACATTCTCCGGGTTAGACCCAGGAATTTTTTAAAGGGGGGTTGGGGCGTTCATATTCAAAAAGCCTGTTTCATATTTTAAAAAGATAACAGAATTTGAACAAAAATAAAACACAAAGAAAGCTCCCTGATTTCTATAATATTTCAATCCTGTAAGTCTAAAAAAAATGAAAAGAGTAAAGAATAAAACATCTTTATTGGGAAAATATACACTACATCCTGAAGACCGCCAGAACTAAATCGACATTTCCATAAACTACTTACACCATCTTAGGAAAGTACTACACACCTATTTCATTAAGAGTGTGGCTCCCCTAGTGAATTAAATTGAAGCGATGTTTTAGGTCTTTTCCCATAGTTAACCTATATGCTTCACTTCATATAGGTTAACTATAGAGAAAAGACCTAAAAACGTGTTTCAAGTTGATTCACCTGAGGGTGCCACACCCTAATGAAAAAGGTGTATACATGCTCGAATCTTTTCCATCTAAAGGCCTGTTTCCACCGAAAGACATTATACTAACAACCATGAACGACCATGAACGATTCACAAATCTTTGGTGGTCGTTAGTAAATTCGTTCAGTGGAAACACACAATCGTTGGTTAAGACTTTTGTTAAAGACTGCAAATAATTTTTGCTCAAGACCAAAGTGAATGATTCACCAACGACCAAATATTAAACCTGTTTGATATTTCTGGAAACAGATGCCAACGACTTTTTCCAAGGGCAATAAAGAGCTATTAAATCTATTGTTCCCTGACTTTTCTGGTCTCTGTCGTTTGTAAAAGTCGTCCAGATTGTCCAAGAATCGTTCAGATATCAGTATTTTGGTCGTTCAGTGGAAACGCTTTGTTAACAGTTTTCTTAAGATATTATCTGACGATTTTTCCTAAGGACCTTTTATTTTTATAGGGAACTTTTATCTTGAACCTATACCATAGTGAAATCGTTCAGTGGAAACCCGGCTTTAACCTTCTTCTATTGCTGCATTTTCCCCAGACAAACCCGAGGAGACGGAGATCGTGGAGCTATTCCTGCGGGAGGCTGTCATGATGAAGGACTTTAAACACGACCACGTGCTGAGTCTGATCGGTATTAGTGTGGACGAGGACGGCAGCCCCATGGTCATACTGCCCCTGATGGAGAACTCCGACCTCAGGATCTACGTCCAGGACCCCGAGAAGGTGAGATCCTGCATGGGAATTTTCATTCTATTTTAAGCCAGGTTTCCACAGAACGACAAAGTGCCGACTACTAAACCCAACAAGTATTAAATCAAACCTTTCAAACCTCAACGAACAAAGCTTTATATAATTATATTTGGGTTAGTCGCCATGTTTTGAAAGGGTTAACAAATTTTGTAGGCCGACTTTTTTTTGCACTTGGTAGATCTGTGGATACCAGGCTTAATGTTAACTGTTCAGTGGTGCATTATTGGGAAGATGGAGAAATAGGTTTATTAACAATGTCATGAGCATTATTCGTTGTGTTCAAAATAGTTTTCTTTTGAGACGACTCCACATTATCATGTATGTATATGACCTCAAATTTATTGTTGGATGGGTGTCTTTAACTTAATTAGGGGGCCTTCCATTTAGGACGTATGCAACATTTATCAAATTTTAGACCCCCTAACCCCCTCGACCTAAAATAAGCATTGAATTTGTACAGGAACATATTATGCAAATTTTAAAAATTGTCAGACCCCCTACTCCCTTGGTGGTTACATACTTAATTGAAGGCCCCTAGGTATTCCATGTCCACATAGCTCACTTTTCTTATCTAACTGAAACAACGATGGCACTGCCATAGCATTCACCTGCAGATGGCAGCACCGAAGCGTTAGTGTTCCCATTGGTATGTTTTTACACCACTAGGTGTCAGAACTGAGCTAGGCCAGACCGCACACCAACGAGCAAAAATGCTCACTGTGTTCACTCTTTATTTCAGGGAATTTTGAAACAATAATACAATCAAGGTCTCTTATACTCTAAACTGCAATTATCTAGAGACCCATTTTCATTAGATTTTAAGTTCTTTCTTTTCCCTTTTCTAGCGGTGCGTTATAAAAAAACATACGGTCGAATAATTCAATGGAAAAAATTATTATTTTCACAATAGTACATGACAAAAGAACTCCATAAAACGTGTACAGATTATTTCGTCACTAATTTGGCTGATCATGGAAGTCTTGATTAGCATCTAATTATTAGAAATTCTGTCTATCATGAAGCAATTTTAACCTAATAATGCCTCTTTGCACTGTTTTGCAATAACACTATACATATTGGTAAAGGGCAAAATCGCTGTTCCTGGGACCCTAATCAAATTTTCCCTGATCAGCTAAATTAGTTACGAAGATAATGGGTCCTGAAGATGTCCTCATCAGAAATGATTAGGAATATATCCGTCTGCATGACCATTACTTTGTTAAGATCCATACCATCAATACATTGAGACTAATGAGGTGAGCTGCTCGTGTTGTAGGAGATCACGGTGCTGGAGCTGCTCAAGCTGGGCCTGCAGGTGGCCCGGGGCATGATCTACCTCAGTCAGATGAGGTTTATACACAGGGACCTGGCCGCCAGGAACTGCATGTAAGTCTTTTTTTACAACGCTTCAAGTGGATCTGTCTTAAGAATCTAATAAATTGGTAAGATTTACAGTTTAAGAAATGCCCGTGTAATATATTCGGGTTCAATTAACTAAGGGTGATTGTTAAATGTATAATAATTTTTTTTTGGGGTAAAATCATTTTATTTATCCTGGTAAGGGGTAGGGAGATTTTCCCTGTCTGCCCCCCTTCTCCAGCCATAATATGTTACAAATTATGATCCTTGGTTGTAGCTTAGTATAATTATTACACAAATTTTATAGAAACTCAATAACTTATTACTATTTCAGTAAACAGTCACAGTATGAATATCTCTGTTTTTATACCAACGGATCTATCATACATATTACCAAGAGCTAATCCCTCTTGTCTATATTCAAAGATTTATATCAATAGTACCACTATTAACGATTTGGTAATGGGATGAGATGGGATGACTGTCATTTCTGATATGATATTGATCATGTTGCCTTTCACAACCTTACTGCTATCCAATGTAAATGGTATTTCTATATTCAACCCACAACGACTCTTTTACCTGTTTCTTGAATGAGTCTTTGTCGGCTCTTTGTCTTAAACAATCACCCATAGTTATTATATCATTTTGATGGATTTAATTCACGAACGTCTTTTAACAAGGGATGTCTCCTATCCTGTCAGGGGAGCTCATTCATCAAAACTACAATGTTAGGATACCTTGGTACATTGCGTGTTGTCTTTTATTATAGATGTGGTAATTAGTAGTATTCTATGAACCTAATATGATCTTTTTTGGCACATATACTTTCTTTTCTTTGATCATGGATGTGATAATTAGCAATATTCTATAAACCTAATATGATCTTTTTTTTGGCACATATACTTATGAAGATAAATGCATTTAGTCTCGACTGCCCCACGTACTGGCCTCAGAGTTGATCCTCATCCATGACCAAGCAACCCAAAGCAATCGAACCAGTTTTAACCTTTCAGACAACACATGCACATACATGATTCTTTGACATGTTAAATAACAAACCCTCTCCTCCTGCAGGGTGGACGCCCACCGGGTGGTGAAGGTGGCCGACTTCGGCCTGTCCCGGGACCTGTTCGCCCGGGACTACTACCGTATAGAGGATGGTAAGACACCCCTGCCCGTCCGCTGGATGGCGCCGGAGTCGCTCACCAAGAGCATCTTCACCACCATGAGTGATGTGGTGAGTAGGAGTTTTAAGTACTATTAACCTATTGAAGTTTTATCTTACATTGAATGATCTACATGTGAAGTTTGATTCTCACAATGTCTTTAAAAATTAACATAGTGGGTAAGTAAATGTGAATGAATTGGGGAAATCACATTTCATGATGTTGTAATTAGTGTAAAGAGAATGATGAAAAATGTGCAAATTTGACAATCTTCTGCTACTATTTTTATCTTAGTTACCATGGCAACTTGTCTCTTTTGCAAATGCTTACTGAAAGACAAGATTCCCTCAAAGATTCCCTCAATCTGTTAGAATATCAAAGCAAATAACATCTGACATATTCTTATAATACAGTTTTGCATTTTGCAAATTGACCCCTTGGATAAAAATAATAAGCAGAAAAATGTCTGAGACATAAGCTGAAGCACAATATATACATAGCCTGAAACGTCCAATAGCATGCTTACAACCTATCTAGGAACAGTGTACTGTATCTATGAATATTGTCCATACTTTTGTGTCAATTGATAAATTCTGTGATTAATTGATCTATTTCTTTGAAAACCCCAGTGGTCGTATGGTGTGCTGCTCTGGGAGCTGATGACCAGGGGAGCCGTACCGTACCCCGACGTCGACAACTGGGACATCGCCCACTACATAGAGAGTGGCAAGAGGCTGGCACAGCCCCTCTACTGCCCTGACTCTATGTAAGTATGAACCATATTGCTATATGGATATAGCTTGTGCCCTGATCCAAATGAACAAGGACCCCTGTCAGGGGCGGATCCAGGATTCTAAAAAAAAAAAAAAAAAAAAAAAAAAAAGGGGGGGGCGTACCAAAGCAACATTTCCGCCCTCACCCCCTGGTTGCAGTAACTTTACATTAGAAAAACTAAATTTGGCCAAGAAAAAAAAAAAAAAAAAAAAAGGGGGGGGGGTGCACGCCTGGCACGCCCCCCTCCTAAATCCGCGCGTGTCTGTAACCCCTCTAGTGCCCTTACCTTATGTGAATATAGACCATTGCAGCCCCTCTATGCACTGTGTCAATGTAAGTGTATATTGTTGTAACTGCTCTAGTGCTCAGACTATGTGTGAATAATATTAAAGACCACTGTAAACTCTCTTGTGAGCAAAAACCATTGTAGCTGCTCCATTGACCTGACTCTTTGTAAGTATAGACCATTGTGGTATCTCTAGTGTCCTGACTCTACATAAGAACAAAATTGCAACCCCTCTATTGTTTGATTTCTTTTTAGGGTACATACCATTCTAACCCCTCCATTGCCCTGAGTCCTTGTCATTGTAGACCATCTTAGGCTCTCCATTGCGCTGACTCCATGATAGTAAAGACCATATGCATCCCAGTCCCTTGATTTCCCTGACTCTGTGTTAGTATAGACCATCCTAGTCCCACTATTGCCCTGACTCCTTGTAAGTATAGACCATCCTAGTCCCACTATTGCCCTGACTCCTTGTTAATATAGACCATCCTAGTCCCACTATTGCCCTGACTCCTTGTAAGTATAGACCATCCTGGTCCCACTATTGCCCTGACTCCTTGTTAGTATAGACCATCCTAGTCCCACTATTGCCCTGACTCCTTGTTAGTATAGACCATCCTAGTCCCACTATTGCCCTGACTCCTTGTAAGTATAGACCATCCTAGTCTCTCTATTGCCCTGACCCCTTGTTATTGTAGACCATCCTAGTCCCTCTATTGCCCTGACTCCATGATAGTAAAGACCATATGCATCCCAGTCCCTTGATTTCCCTGACTCTGTGTTAGTATAGACCATCCTAGTCCCACTATTGCCCTGACTCCTTGTAAGTATAGACCATCCTAGTCCCACTATTGCCCTGACTCCTTGTTAATATAGACCATCCTAGTCCCACTATTGCCCTGACTCCTTGTAAGTATAGACCATCCTAGTCCCACTATTGCCCTGACTCCTTGTTAGTATAGACCATCCTAGTCCCACTATTGCCCTGACTCCTTGTTAGTATAGACCATCCTAGTCCCACTATTGCCCTGACTCCTTGTAAGTATAGACCATCCTAGTCCCTCTATTGCCCTGACCCCTTGTTATTGTAGACCATCCTAGTCCCTCTATTACCCTGACTCCTTGTTAGTATAGAGCATCCTTTCCCACTATTGCCCTGAGTCCTTGTCCGCTTAGATCATCCTTGTCCCTCTATTGCCCTGATTTCCTTTTGGTATCATAAACCATCCTTATACCATCCTATCGACCTAACTCTATGTTAATATAGGCCATCCTAACCCTTTTACTACCCTGACTCCTTGTAATTAAAGTGTAACGCTACTAATACTCTTTTAATAATCAATTTACTACAGGTATATAACTCAGCTTTTCTCTGTTGTAAGTGACAACCTGTTATTTCTTTTCTTCCAGCTATGACATTATGATGGCTTGCTGGGAGGAGGACCCAGAGAACCGTCCCACCTTTGAACAGATTGTAAAGGACATTGAAACAATTGTGGACTCAGCTCGTGCAGTCCCCAACACGTCATCCCACCTTTACCTTAACATTCACAGCATGGCTGCAGTCTCCGACTACCGCGAAGTGACACACACGACTGTGTGAGTTTATTAATAAATGATGATGTTTTACACATACTACTTTTAGGTGACATGCAAAAGTGTGTGAGCTTACTGCCAAACCTGATGATGTTTTGGATACGATAATATTATTATGGTCAGGTGACTCACTTAACTCTGTGTGTTTACTACTATTTCAAATGATGTTGTGACGTACTACCAAGGGGTGACATACATAACTGTGTGAGTTCCCTCCTATAAGTGATGATGTCTTGGACATACTATCACAAGCTGACACACAAACTGATGATGTCAGAAATACTGGATGATTAACAAGTGTACACCTGTGCAACCACACTTTCATACATGATGGACATCACAGACTTACTACCTTTGTGTGGTGCACCTAGCTGTGTAGCTTTCATCTACAGACTAATGGCATCATAGACAGACCTGTTTAGCAGGTAGAAAGGGTTTGAGATGTTCTATGTGAGGGCAATAATTATGTGAATACCTGGAACTATAGGAGAACACTTATTTGTTCTATGAGACTATGCCATAGGATTTGTGAGTTTATGCACCAGGAACTTTCTCGCCTTTGCATATAAGTACCGGAATATGTTCAACATAATTTCATTTTGCATCTACTTATTGATATTGTGACTGCAGAGGAAGCAAAGGTTATTGATTCTTATCTGTCATGACGTCATAACAGGAAATCCTAGAACCAACGAACTGTGAAGAGGGTACTATTATTTGCAACACAATAACATTTACCTGTTGCAAATAAGTAGGTTTGAATATTAAAATTAACTAATGTTAAGTTTAGCCTATTAGTCCCCTTACATTATCTCCCCAGAAACATTGCCTCTAGTATACCTTAGGTACTTGGAGATGATAACAGAGGACTGCACTAAGACAATCAACCCTTGAATGTTAAATGTTTTGATTTGTTATCATCGGTATGATTGTTGGATGTACGGTTTCGGCTGCGCAGTCAAAAGTAAAGGTCATTATGGAAAAGCAATATTATGTGATAAATAAGTAGCAATAATAAGCCAAGAGTAAATAAATGAAATGGCAAGTACGTCAATGGGATTTAGTATGATTCCCAGATGGTTATCACTCAAGGATACACTGTTGACCAGGAAATACATGAGTAAGTGTTATAACCCAAAAGATATTTGGGACGTGGATGGTCAGCCATTGGTATTAGAAACAAACATCATCAAAGACACTTCATGTTGGCTTAATCATGATATTTATCACCTTCTGAAAAGAAAACAGAAGTAATTACTAAGGTAAGAACTGTTAGTATTAATCATACACATTAATGCGGATATCATTATGGTAAGTAATAGTATTGTATCATAAAACAGAAGCTAAAGTTCAAATACAAAAAACTTACAATGAGTGAATAAGAGAGGTGATAATTATGTTGTATCGAAAATAATTTTGAATTATCGTCAATATTGTCAATGAATTTGGCTTGCAACTGTATAAAGTGTCGCACAAACTGCATAGCTAGAAAGAGCTTAATGCTACTTTACCAAGAAAATACTGATCGTCTTAAGGTAATTATTGTATATGGCTGGTTTGATGTCCAAGGGTGAAAGATAATCAGATTGATATATCTGTGACACATTTCCACCTGATCACATACACTTTAGTCCAAACAAACAAGGAAGGTTAAATAACTTAAATATTAAGGCAGGAAGTAGCAGTTGATTTTTGCTAAA
Organism: Lepidonotus clava; assembly: GCA_936440205.1. NCBI lineage: Eukaryota > Metazoa > Annelida > Polychaeta > Phyllodocida > Polynoidae > Lepidonotus > Lepidonotus clava. The sequence continues at coordinate 19,248,566 of OW387138.1, forward strand.
ATGTTCTATTTTGTGACCTTCTTCAACAAGTATGACAGAATATCACATAACTCCTTTAATGATTATATTTTACTTACTTACATTATGTCTTAACCTTATGCTACCAGAATGGTATCTGATCATTTAGAAATTAAAATGATGATAAATGTATCTTTAGATAAAATCATGCAAATCGATGTAAACCGATGAATAGCAGATGAGGAGTTATACACTGTGATCCAGATATTTGAAGTGAGCCTGTGTGTGCCTTAAAAAAGCATTGTGAATTTCATGATGATATCATCATTTATCTTGGATAATTATAAATATTACATAATCTTGGGCTGTAAATTGTTAAAGCTATCTCTGTGTTGTCATAGAAAGGTCAGCATCAGCTAGTGCAACATACTGGTAGGATAGAAAATCAAAGAGCATTAGTTCTTCTAATGCCTAGTTCAGTAAATATTTAATGCACAAAACAAGGTACAAACTTTGTACCACTCTAGATGTGACACATTTGCAGACCTTTCAGTTATTGCTTTTTTATAGGGAATATCATACAGTAGCTACTTAAGGTCTTTGTAAATAGTACAGCTACTTAAGATCTTGCAGTTTTAGTCTATAGATACATTTGCCATTTGGCAGGGGAGAAATTAGTTCCTTGCTAGATATCATTCCACTCACCTGACTTGTACAGAAATATTGCAATTTATTTCCTTTTGGTTGAGGTAGCATCCTCAAGATTGTGCACTGGTATCACTTTGAAATCCATTTAAGCAAGTAATAGGAACCAACACAGATATTCTAAATTTGCAACAGAAAGGTATAGACCTACTTGTACATAGAACCTAACCAGCCTTCAATAAAACAATGATCATTCCAATTGTATTACAATGTTAGTGGAAACATATATATTCTAAAATGATCAGGTAGATTTTATCTCTTCTAATATTATATCTAATGTCAGTTACTCCTAGGGCTGCCTTTCTACTTACTACAAGTATTATTAATCATACACATATACAGATTAATTCAAACAGTTGCTTAGTAACATGCCTGGTACATGCGTCCATGAATATTATTATTTCTTGATCTACATGGTGTTATAAAAAAATAAGCAGGTGCCCTATGGGCATAAGATTTTAGCACTGTGTGACAAATTGTGTTAACCTTGCAAAGAAGTGCAATTGGTTTCCTTGTGTAAACCCCTTGCTTTAGACCATTTTCATTCTATTATTGATGTGTTCTTATTATGTACATAATGTAAATAATATCATGTTTCTTTCTGGCACACACTTACATCTCATAATTAACACTTTGCCAGAGATGAACCATAATCTGTACTGGAAAATATTTCCTATATGAATAAACACATATAGAATCATATTACATTTTGTATATTATTTCTCCCATTGGGTTATATTAATGATTCGGATATCCTAAAACTATATTCATAAAATCGATCAATATTGGCAGATATGGGTGGAAGCTATTAATTTCGTGTGGTAATGATATTGATATTCAAGGCTTGTCTCATCTTGTTATGAAGCAAAAATGACACCAGTTTTGACGCTTTTGGCAGGGGTTAAATGTTATGGATTTAGATTGCATCTATGATATTCTGATATTACAAACCATACTTTTCCTAGGCTATACCAGACAAACCTAACTCTTGCCACTTATTTTAGAGCTCTGTGGTTCTCACTTTAGAGTCCTTCATCAGATGGCACCACTGTACCTCGAGTTCAGACTGCTATCTATCGTTAACCTATGGGACTAGGCTTCTGGTGTGTTCACCATCCTTGTGGTAGTCTCTTCTCCATTAAATTTTGTGTTACATTAGGTGGCAGGTACATTATTTCGGAAGCAGGAGGGGGGGGGGGCTTAGCAGCTTGTGGTGATGCTATCCTACAAAAAGATGCTAAGTGACAAAATTTTGTTGGATAGCGTCTTTTGTAGGATAGCGTCTTAACAGTGGTGCCTATTTGTAGCAGTGGGACCCAATGCCCTCTTTATAGTGCTGCTTTGCAGAAAGTTTAAGGGTTACTTAATAATCTTATCCAATTTGCAAACTGATGTCTTGGGACTAATGCAAAGTTGATCAATATATATTTGACAATATAGGACCCAGGCTTAAGAGGTACAGGAAAGCAATAACAAACAACACACAATTAAATCAAATGTTTTGTATCTTTCTTCTTTTATTACACAACGTAGATTTTTAATGGAGGTCATCAAACGAATACTCTTTATCACCACTGATAAGGGAGAATATTGTACAATTACCATTTTGAACACATACAATCTTAGCCTAATATCTCCGTGAAATCATTAATGGCGTGACATTAAATATAGTTTAAAGATTAAAACTAAGAAACACTTTATCTGAAAGCAATCTCATTGTACGTGACTTACACAAATTATCATGCTTGTTGTATTTGAAAAAGAAGTACTAAGAAACACAATACTGTATTCATCTAATTACTATCCAACTAACTGACAACTGACGAGAATAATTATTCATATCTATAAGCTTAAATCCATGCAGTCAACCATCTGACCACTTGCAAACTTAGCACCAAACATTTGCAGCAAAGTAAAAGGAATGTAGGGGGAAGAGACTATGAATAACGTTATATAGATGTTCATTAACTGAATGTACAAACCTCCTCATTCTGTGCATTTGCTCAAATATAGGGACAACTTGTATTATGGCTTTGAAGACTTTTTTTGACTACATTTCAGAAATAATGTTTAGGCTAAAGAGGATATACACACAAGTGGATATAGATAGGATTAAAAGATCAGTGTTTGGACAACAAATATTGACTATTTTGAAAAGTCCAAATACATAGATAGAGTTCTATTACTTATCATGTCGCTAAACAAAGCAGTGCATAATTATAGATTATATAATTATGCAAACTAAATCTCTATATTGTCTTCAGAAATGTCAATTTGTGCAAGGTACAGAAACAGTGGAGTTATGTGCAACAAATCCTACATGGATTCTTTGGCTTTTACAGCAATAGAGTAACCAACAAAATTAGGACACGTTTACAAACTATTCACAACAAATCTCTTAGATGCCTTCGGTAACATAATCATTGCCATCAAAGTCCCCTTCCCCTCCTCTCATGTATTTTCTTCAGGAACAAAACTAATAATATAAGTGAATAGTCAACTAAAACTAGGACATCTTATGTACATACTCATACAAGTCAATTTACAGGAACACATATATAAAAGCAAAAATACAACTAAAGAAAACACCACGAGATTGCACCTCATCTCTTAATCAACAATGTCAGTCAATATATCTGTGTATCTGTCATCTTGAACTGTTCCACTAGGGATTTGTCAGTCTCAGTCAGTATTTTACTTTCCAACTTTATCCCAACCTTTCTTCAGTCGGTTGACCACTCTCTCTAAGCATTTCAAATGTTTTGGATTTCCTTCAACAGGTTTTCCTGTTTTCCATTCAACATCGACAAGTCAACTTTATTAACATTGAATTGGAGGTTATTTGATCCACAGGGTCACAAGCTTACCGTTACGCTATAATATGTTTTCAATAAAGGGTACCAGACAGCCATTCCTCTTCATGGATATTTTATAATCCTAGCACATGCAATCACACTGCAAATTTCCTCAATTATATATACTTTGAGGAACACATCATTGTTATATTGTTAGTTCAAATAATAACACCAGAGAGACTTCAAAATTCAGTTATAACCTTTCGTAGCCATTTACAAAGAAAAATTATATTTAAGATTTAAGACATTTGAAATTTCCTGGCCAGTTTCAATATCTTCCATCATTTTAACAATATGCACAATAATACAACCATACTTATAATTGCAACTGGCCATATCTTTTACCTACAACCCCTTGCAGGCTATTGCAACTGGCTACAAAGTATCATGAAATATCTCTTCCCCTGGGCCATTTATTGGTGAACTTACCAGCTCACCTTAAATTGTAGGTCTCTCTGTTATGAGGTAAATAAGGCTATATCCCACTCATCAATCCAACAGCATTACAATACATGAAACATATTGATGTTAAGTCAATACTAAGGAGCAATCGGTTACGGGCTCTTTGATGACCGGTTTCAAATCGGTTCGGGAATGCTGTGTTGGAATCGATAATGAAACGAAGCATAGGATATAGCTGAAGCCAGTTACAATGGACATCTTTGATAATAGTTTACTATGTTCAGTGACACTGCTCACTAGTATAACTTGCAAACCAATCTACAGAAGCATTAATTACACTTTCTTTGATATGGTATCAACCATTCTTTCATCACAGAGGTAAAGTCTCACAGTGTGGCAATCTAAAAGCAATATAGAATGAACTGCTCTCCACAATATCTAGGTTCTAGAGAAATGCCAACACTATCAATACAGTCATCACTTGCCTGTCATATACATGTATGAGTAAAATATCATCAATTGATTTGAAGTTCTATGAAGGATTTTGATTTCTTCTATAAATTGATTTGTTCCTATATCAAAATACCTTATAATTTTTCTTCAAATGCATTTAACTTATTACAGGTGTGATAAATTTTAATTGTGTATCCAATGTTTTACCTTTCAACTGTTTAATCATATAAGAGACAATAGTTACTCAATTGGAAGGATATAATTATAAATATCTACAGTATCCTCCAAGTTTTATACTGGAAAATCCATGGTTATAGTTTCTTGGATTATGTAGCTTAAAGCTTATGATACACAAATGCGGTTGCTCTTCTACACTTGTGTTACAGTATGCTGTGGTCTGAAAATAAAGAGAAAATAAGATTAAAACCAAAATATTTTAGTGAAAAGGATTAAGGGAGGACGTGGACTCACAGTTTTGCTTAGATGACAGTCAATCATTGTTATAGATATAAATATATATCTATTTATATAAAGAACTTGGGGAATCAAGAGGTGGGCCGTGTGCAAAAGTCTCCTAAAAACTAACCAACATTGTGTAGCTTGAAAAAATGCTTGATTGGGCCTAACTGACTCTCCCATTTGTAAACTTTGGACTTTGAAGGGTCAATAAATAATCCATTGCATCATTAGCGTTCCCCTAATTTTTATTTAGATTTATAATGCCTTATTAAGATAGATAAAGGTCAAAAATTTTCACTTAACTTCAAGAGGTCAGTATCAACTACATATATATGCAGGTTGGTCTAGGTTACACTAAATGTTAGGCATCCCCAGAATGCAGCAGTCTGATTGGTTGAGGTGCACTCCACTCCATGTTACTCCACCCAAATCAACTAGGTGGCGGCACCAGCACTAGCCTTCTGATTGGCTGATATACCACTTCCCTCTAGCTATTTTCGTGCCAGTGTATTAAATTAGAGGAACTGCTAGGAAGCCCTAAAATCATGTTTGTACAGTAGCCATCATGCTGACATATGTCAGTCCAGCAACTACTATGTCCACACATATGTCTGTGGACTAGGAATCCTCATGAGGATGGATCCATCAGAGAATTCATTAATTAATCTAAATATATTTATCATAGTTAAGAGATTTAAAAGGAAGAGCCAATTCCTATTTACTGGATTTTGTCAGATTTGCCGAAGGCACTTGTATATTGTATAAAATGTTAGTGATAATAGGTTTAGAACTTACTCTTCTAGAAGCCTGTGACCCACAGCGTGGTCACTTCCGAGGTTGTCAAGTCGGTAAGACTCGGGACTCCCGACTGGAATAAGAACAAAATATCAACTTAAAATCATTCCAACTGTAGGACTTGATAACATGAGTGCAATGTGAAGCAGTGTAGCTGGTCCAAAGGAAAAGAATATAATTATGAGGTGTTTGTCCGCTTGAAAATAGAATAAGAAGCTTGAGTTATAACTGAAAATGTTTATAACTGTGGAATAAAAGAAGGAGGTTGTTTCTTTTTTGAATTGGGGTTGGAATGTGTAAGGAAAATAGTATCAAATGTATAAGTAGAAATGTATTCTAATTAGAGACATTGATGTGTAGCACCTTCAGTTGTTTTGGGCTTAAAAATATATGGGTTATTGTTTGTTCATGTTGCTTTCCTACCATATAGAAAATCTTGATAATTCAAATAGAGAAAGGGATGTTTGAGTATTAGTGTGTTATCTTAATGTAGCTTACATATAACACCTTTTCCTCATAATATTAGTTGGTTTTACAAACCATGCACTATCTATCCTGCTTTTGAACTCGTTATGGTTATTCCTTGATCTTCTAGACATCGCCTTTGAGTGTTCCAACACTCCCACTTTTCAGACATTGACCCATCCATGAGGGTACCTATTTTCCAATCTGTGTCAGTTTTCTATAATTTTCTGGCATTCTATTATTAAAGGTTCTGAATAGTCCATACAAACTAGATACAATGTTTGGACAAAAAAAAGGGCTTTTCCTCAAAATTATTTTACTATAATGGTCTATCTCTCATATTCTCCATGACTTTGAAAATGTCGTGTTATGTTATCATCAGTGTTATGGATTTATAAGGACCCATCATGCACGTTAGTAAATATCACAGCAATACTACATTTACCGAAAGTATGTTGTTAATCTTTTAAGCTATGTCTCAACCCATCCAATGTCAATACACCCTAAATTTTCACTAAATCACGCCAGTCATGCTCTAATATGAAGAAACGTATGTCCATAAAGAAAACACCTTTTCCTTATCTTTTTATTAAGTGTTTCCAAATACATCTGAAATTGTCTGCTATGTAGTATATAATCATCCCCATTTTCTATGCGGTTATAGTATACAGTTATGTTATTTCATTCATGTAAAGCTATCGTGCCTCTACCCCCTTTGGCTTCAACGACGTGTCCAATGCATGCTTATCTCTCGCTAATCTTATCACTATATTTTGACCACAATATAGTCAGTATATTGGTTCAAAATCCATTCCCCTCCACAACACTTACGGCTCCTCTGGTTCTGAACTCGGAGTTACTACTTTGACAATGACCGCTGGAAATAAATTGAAATGATATGTTTTTGGTTAATTATAATTGTCAGATAAATATCATGAAAAAATAAAATGATCTTCTACTGATGTTCCTGCATTCCCTAAAAAAGACAATACAAGTTTATTTGCTTAACACTGGGGTCAGTCCTAGACTCGCATATGAACTTGAATGATGTATAGAATGGGTGTTATGATGTATGTCATGTATATGTTTCAGGGAAATGTTAGTGGGATTAGCATGTTGGATTCATGCTGCACATCAATGTACAAAGTGTACAGGATGAAATGTCTGAAGATAAAAGGAAGCAGCTATAGTGTGTGGAGCTGTGTACATAACCGAGGAAATAATTATGTAGAAGCTGGGGTCTGTGGAAAGGGTAATTTATTGTTGTCTAAAAAGAGTCTACATTGTTTTTCTACTTGTTTTCTTAACTTATACCCAAGTAGCAAACACTGTTATGTGACTTGTAACTTTAGCTGACTTGTAAGGTGTCTCTAAAATTCATGTATGATGCAGATTTGTGGATTGTCTTTTAAGGTAGAACAAAACATTTGGCATTGCTTACAAGTGTATTTAACTATGTCTGTGTAAAAACGATCTTCAATAATCAAATGCTTTTTATTCTAGTTGGATTATAACTTCCAAAGGTATAGATATAGACCGCAAGAATTGAAGTAATACATCTTCTTATTTTTCTTAATACTACACCATTGATGTAACGAATATGGGCATGATCTTTTAATTTCCTATCAAAGTGAAGAACGTACAATATTCTTTCCAATATTACCCTATGCACCTGTTTTCCAGAATAAAATTGTAGAAATATTGTTACCCTAAATGCACAACATTCAACATTTCCACCGTTACTGATACTATTATCACCATTTAAACATTACAGAGCTATCACAATTTTCAATGATACTACCATACACCGAACACCAATTTCTACCAAGAGAAAAAGATTCATACACAAAGAAACAATATCCCTGCAAAGAAACCAAAATGATAAAAAAACGTTTTATATTTGGCTTTTTTTCTGGCAAAAGCCCATGTTAGACTTTGTATCTAATGACGTCACTCCACATGCCCCCTATGGGAAGAAATTGAACTATATCATACCCCTGCCACCTTGTTTTCAAAGTTAGTTCATGACAAAAATGTGATATGATGAAGATGAAAAAAAGCTGAGAAAATTGAGGAACTTTTTATAGGAGGTAGCCATTCTGTTGGACGAATGAGAGGTATAATATAGAGCTGTATGTATATGAATGTATATACATATATACATTGACAACCAATATATACTCACGACTCCGCCGCAGAATACAGGCTGGAATAGATATTCCAATACAGTATGTCTTATGGGGACAGAATACACATGTTATATTCCAGAATGCTCCCCTTTCCCTTATAGTTTCAGGGTATTAAGACCATGGTAAAACCACATGCATGACATACAGGGAGGGGGCTGGAATATAAGGATGTATACTAAACCTGGTGAAGGTAGACCATTCAATGTATATTAAGGTGATTATAGGTATATCATTACTATGATATTTAAACCCTAAGCCTACAGTTTTGGAATCTCATTTGATAAATCGACTATACAAAAAAATACTATATAATTCATGTAACATATAAAATATTATAAGAGATTCTAATAGAGGATTTGAACATTTGTATTGGGTGCACATTGTCACAAAAGCAATCTCTGATATAGAAATTCCTGTTAATTTTGTTACTTTTTCAGAACTTGCATTTTGTGCATCTTTACTTAGTAGGACTGAATAAATATATCAAATATTACAGGTTAAGCTCAAAATGTACAAAATATTTGTTGTTTCTTTCGTTTCATAAGTGAGACATGTAGACCAACAGAAAATGTAATTGAGAATTTTAAAATTTGGAATATAACCAGTTTTGTTTTCAAGGTTTAGTCATATTGAATGGCCTTTCCATAAGACATGTGTGTACAGGAAAATAATCATCTCAACCAAATTGATAAAGTGGTCGGAGTCGGGGTATATTGGGAGTCGTAAAGCGAGGTAACATCAAACCTTGGTTGTCAAACGGCAGTGGCTTCCATACGTAGCGGAACTTGGTTGTCCTCTGACAATTCCAGGTGGGAAAAAACCAGATCAACTTTTACAATTTCAGAATAAATTGAGAATTGCAATTGACATCCTGAATTTGCATTTGTTTTCTAAAATCTGACACCTAATTTGGTGGATGCTATCTAGGAATAATTTCATTTCTGGACCGGTTCCTATTTATTTTATTAATTGCATGCAATGCCTGTTAATAGGTGGCATGCAATAGGTACAAAATATGTATACGTTTTTTTAAGGATTCTGTGGAACTTAGGTCGAAATACTGAAATGCGCCAATAATTGGATACGATTCGAACATAATGTTAAATGGCGGCAAATAGTAATGATAATTTGGTCCGAAATTAGGATATCTGGGGAACTATAATTATATCAATGCCATAAAAGGGAATTGTATTCCGCGAAATTATCCGAAAATGCGAATGAATGAATTGAGGACTACATAGAATTATTGTCGAAAATGGGCTGTTTAATATCTTAAGACTGAAATAATGTTTTTTTTTTTGCTAAAATCAAAGCAGAACTGCATGCTATTCAATGGGAATATTGACAAAACGTATTGGGTATATAAAAATGATGAATACAATATTCTAGGGTACACTTGGCAGGTGGGGGAGTGGGGTTGGATGGACCAATATGGCATAAAAAAACAACATGACATTGACCGGGAAAAAACACCCTGCATTTCCGGTAAAAAGCTGCTGAGCATGCGCACAACTTGCTGATTGCGTCACTTCCGGTCGACGAACAAAATGCTCAAAAAAGATCAAGTAAAAAAGGGCAAAAGGGGAAGGGGCTCAATTCAAGGCCAACCGTCGCGGGCAAGGGGGTTGCAAACCATGCAGTCCAACAATACAGTATGAAACCATAATATATTGGGAGCATTTTTCACCTATAGTCTATACAAAATGGTAAAATATTATTAATTAATGAATAACATATCTGGCATGACGCTCTCGCTGTTTTGGTGGGCTACTTACACGATTGGCGATCTCATCGTCAACTATTATTTAGGGGGAGACATTCGTTGATGTTATAACAGTGGGTCATTATTTATCAAACAAATACGGGAAAAATAAGATGAGAACCTATAAAACAATTAGTTGTAAAACGATGAAAATAGGTTGGTAGGTGTTTGATTTATGTAAGGTAAAAGTTTAGTTTAGTATGATTCTTTATGGAAGATAGGTATTCTTCTTTCTATTCGAGAAAATCGTATACCTTCTATCACTACGAAAACACAGTAAGTATTTGAAAACTTATGTAACATGTTCTCTTCACTGAAACAGTCCCTCTATCTTCCAGTTTTACAATGATGTTATGATGTCAATTGATCATATCATTTTTCTATTACCATAAGAGTTTATTTTCACATCATAATACACGTTGGCCTTTCTAGAAGACAATTAATTACTATTGTGTGTGCCCTGTTATCTGTTTTAATTCTTTAAGGGTTAGAATTGTAACCTGAATAAAGCAATTAGTATGGGTACTATATATAGCGGTATAGGTAACGTATTTTGAAATTAGTACACATGCCTGATTTGGGCAGTTTGAGCGCAGGGCGGAGGCGATACATTCCTTTAGGGTGCAAAGCTTTCACATAAGTCACCGAATAAAGTACGAGAACATATTTTTAACAGATGTAATTGTCTAAAGGGTTAAGCTTATGTGAGAGTATTTATATTCAATTCAATCAAACGTGGCAGGTGTATATTTAAGCTAAAATATCCTGAAATAGATCTGATATAATTATGTGACTAAATTAGATCCCTGTGATTGTTGGATTTGAATGTTGGTTATAAGTACTAGCGCATAACATTATCAATAAATGTCAAGACATCTGGCATGTCCTCTCCGGCAATGGTTAAGCTATATCACATTTGGTATTTTTAGCTTTACTTTTATCCAAAATCTGTTGGAAAGACAGCCACAATTTTGAAGGTTAAGTATTTCATATTCATGTTCACATGAAAGTCAATAACTATCTGTTTTTATCCGAGTATAATAAGTTGCAATAGAATATATTAATTTCTTTTTTAATGTTATATGCATGTTGTAACAGTGACTGTACGACTTTGCTTCTCTTCATACATTTAAAAAGACATCCCTCATATTAAAATACAACTCTAGTTTTTAGATAATCCCAAGAATAGGGTATTATAAAGATTTAAATCATAGACTTACGGTTGTAGGAGTCGGACTTTTTCTTGCTCCGCACCAGTAGTACGACAATAACGGTAAGTATAATGGCGACGACGATGGCCCCGATGACGTAGCCCACACTGGAGGTGGTGAACTTCTCCCCTCCAGGGTCCTGCTCTTCTGGGTACACAAATACTCATACAGGTTAGAATTCATATACTATATTATAGCGTAGTATATATAAATATAATAGAAATAATATTTTGTTCGTGTATAAGGTTATAAGGATTGATACGGGATCTTTCAGTATGATTCACATTTCCACCTGATAGTTTTTGTAAATAAGATATTTCATTGTTCTCCCAATCGATAGTTTTTTTTGGTAATGTTCAACATGCTAGTTAATACATAGAAGTTCAGGGTATCTTCGTACTGCAACCAGTGATTATTTCAAACATTTCCATGATCATTCATGATTTTCCAGCTTATATGTCAAAGCTTGCCAGTGTTTTGGTTCATGCAAATTATGTATTAGCAATATCTTGCAGTAGTTATTGATTGGAAAGAATGGCAAGTCATTTTTCAGATGCCATGAACTGTCCATGCTTAATTTTATTTTCAATGATTTTCTTTCTGGGTGGGAATCCAGACAATTATATCCTGACGACAAAGAAATTATCTCAAGACTAAAGCCAGGTCCCTACATGGCGATTAAACCACGACGACTAACAAATTACTACATCTAGTTAGTCGCTGGTGAAAAAAAATACTAAATCGCCACGTTGGGACGTTCTTCCCATCAAACTGCTGGCGATTAGGGGTCATATTGGTCGTCCTGGCCGACGATTAACTGCCCTAATCGCCGGCGACTAGGGAAAAATATTAAACATGTCAAATATTTTCCCCAGAAACCACGGCGACTAGAAGTTTGGTCGCCAGACATTATGGCGCCCTCATATGGTAAGTCGCTGGACGACTAAACTGCCGATTATCACGTTGGTCGCCACCGTTTCTGAGCAAACTAATCGCCCTGTGGGGACCAGGCTTTAGCGGCTTCTTCTGTTGTCAATATGCGGTCTTATTCTATAAGAAAAGGTAGTACCCCATCAATGGCGGCGCCAAAACGTATTGGCTCTGTCTGGTCCCTTTCAGTATTTCTACAGTCATTCAAAATTGTCGAAGGACTGCACCACAGGGGGCCATTTCGCTCCCGGAAGCGGAAATCAATGCTAAAAGGAAGGGCCGAACGGTGCATGCTGGGTATAATGGCGTTTGGTTGGCACATGTCTAAATCAACCAAGATTCTTAGCGGAAGTGACTTAAATTTGGAGACTGAAGTCAGAGCATGTCCAGGCCCAGAGACTGAGCGGGGTTAGGGGATGGTAATGTGGGGGCTGGCCATGGGGAGGGTCTAGGGAGTCCTGACCTTTTACCCATACCTCCATTTTTATGCATATGGCACGGTGCATATGGAGACCTAACCTGTATACGAAGATGGGTAAATGTTCTATGTGCGGGCAAATGTTGTTGGTTGGTTGTTGGTTTGAGCTACGATAAGGATGAAGACTAAACACCTACGCCTTTACTGAGGCAGGTGTTATGGTGTTGTGGTGCCATATGCAGGGCACCACAGTCAAAAGCCATTGGCACTAGACCTGAGATAACCCTGTTGTTGACCACGGGGAGTGCATAAAATCCACAGCAGTAGGACCAAGACTTGAACCACGAACCTTCTGATTTCAAAGCCAACCACTACCACTGTGCCACCATAACGCCCTTGGCATATATGTGTAACAATTCAGTACTAATCATTATCAATATGCAGATCGCATGCACACCATTCAATATTCTGGATCCACTACTGAGATCTTACATTAGTCATTCCTGGAAACGTGGTAGGCACTCACCACCCACTGGCAATGGATGTATGGTGTCCTCATGATAAAGGTGAGGTGAGGGAGCAGGCCTCAACGATACCTCCAGTGGCACAGAGTCAGGTTCCATAGTAACCAACTCGGTGGTGAGAGGCATTACAGAAGAAGAGCAACAAACTCCCGGAGAAGATGCAATATCAGTCACCACTGAGGCTGTAGACTCATGATCAACTTGAGAAGTGAAGTATATAGATAAGAAGTAGACGGAGTATATGAGGTTTATATCTGTGGAGGTTTACCAGCTAGAATTGCTGGTGTATAGCAGAACGTACCCTGAATCGGTTGGTCCTTTTATAGGAAATCCATAAAATGATTTTTGATTAAAGAAAAAGATGAAAAAAAGAAAAATACAGGTCAAAACTGCTCTTTTGAAAACATAGAATTCCGCCAAATAAACTGTAACATAAAATCCATAAAGATCGAGCCTCATAATTACTCAAAATTTGTTCTTTCAAATTGTGTATCCTTTATAAGCTGTGGTAACACAAATGACAGCTGAAATTCCCGTATCAATCCTCAAAATGGATGGTGAATATTAAAAATCAAATAATGAAAATTGAGCATAAAATAAAGGTTTATTACAAATATAGAAAATAAATCTCATTTACATCCTGTAATTAAACCTATCTTATATATCATATATTTACATGAGAATAGCAAACTACTTTAGACTTAATATTTCGTAAGTTCTCTGACTAGGTTATGAATTTATTTCATTATGATGCTGTTGGATCCCAGACAAGCTTTACCACTTTATCCATTTTGCTCTAATCTGTCTGATTCTATTTGAAATCAGCTCACATGAAAGAAAACCATTGCTGTATGTCTATTGTATGTCTACTTACCATTATCTCCTTTTCTTTCTTCAATTACATGGATGGCATTCTCCACAAAATCATCTGAAATGTCAACAAAGAGGAAACCATGTTACATTCTCAAGTACCGAAACCAGAATATTGTATCAAGTCTACATATCAATGAAGTTGAATAATATCATTTAAATCTCTTGAAATCTTAGATAAGATATCATAGAAAAGTATTTCAAAAACAACAATCTTAACTAGACACCAAAATTGGTTGGGGATGTATTGGTTTGTTCTCTCAAGCCTTGGTGCATGGTCCAGTCAAGATATACAAGCTATACAATCCTGGATACTTTTCCTTAAATTATTATTTCATACTTACCATCTACATTAAGGTAGGCTGCTGCCAGCACGTAGCCGTAGTCGTTGGAGACGTTACAGTGGTATGTTCCCCGGTCATCGAGCCGTACTGCGGAGATGGTTAGCTCTGAGCCATCCGGGCTCACCACTGAGCTACTCGATAGGGTCTTTTCTGTATAGAGAAAATATAAACAGTTTTTAATGGAAAAACAATAATTAATCAAATGACACAGTACAGTGGTAAGTGCCTCGGTCTTTGAGGCAATCTCTGAGCCTTCCAAACTCACCACTAAGCTACTCAATACAGTCTTTTCTGCATATAGCAACTATAAACTGTAGTAGAGATATAGTTATTTATTTGACACAGCATGGTGGTAAGTATCTCGGTCATCGAGCCGTACCATGGAGGTCAGCTCTGAGCAATCCAAGCTCACCATGTTCTGAGCTACTCAATAGGTTCTTTTCTATATAGGGCAAATATAGATAGTAATAAATTTAAGTTAACAAATACCTGGATTTTTTTTTTCAAGGTTACCCTGACATAATTGATAGATCTTCAAAGAAATATAGGGGGGGGAACCTAAATCACGATGTTTTCCCAACACCAAAAGCATTGTAAAACTGAAAAAGTCGCATTTAAATTAGTGTAGCGATTTGCCATTTTTCAGAAGCCCAGCCCTGGGCACCAATTCCTTATACTACTACCCACTACTCACCTGTGAGTGGCTGGGTGTTTTTGAACCAGGTGACTTGAGGTGTCGGGTACCCCTGGCCTTTACACTTATCCCTCTACTACTACCTGCTACTCACCTGTGAGTGGTTGGGTGTTTTTGAACCAGGTGACTTGAGGTGTCGGGTACCCCTGGCCTTTACACTTAACCCTATACTACTACCTACTCCTCACCTGTGAGTGGCTGTGTGTTTTTGAACCAGGTGACTTGAGGTGTCGGGTACCCTTGGCCTTTACACTTATCCCTATACTACTACCTACTCCTCACCTGTGAGTGGCTGGGTGTCTTTGAACCAGGTGACTTGAGGTGTTGGGTACCCCTGGCCTTTACACTTATCCCTATACTACTATACCTACTACTCACCTGTGAGTGGCTGGGTGTTTTTGAACCAGGTGACTTGAGGTGTCGGGTACCCGTGGCCTTTACCTACTACTCACCTGTGAGTAGCTGGGTGTTTTTGAACCAGGTGACTTGAGGTGTCGGGTACCCTTGGCCTTTACACTTATCCCTATACTACTACCTCCTACTTACCTGTGAGTGGCTGGGTGTTTTTGAACCAGGTGACTTGAGGTGTCGGGTACCCTTGGCCTTTACACTTATCCCTATACTACTACCTCCTACTTACCTGTGAGTGGCTGGGTGTTTTTGAACCAGGTGACTTGAGGTGTCGGGTACCCGTGGCCTTTACCTACTACTCACCTGTGAGTAGCTGGGTGTTTTTGAACCAGGTGACTTGAGGTGTCGGGTACCCTTGGCCTTTACATTTATCCCTATACTACTACCTACTATACTCACCTGTGAGTGGCTGGGTGTTTTTGAACCAGGTGACTTGAGGTGTCGGGTACCCCTGGCCTTTACACTTATCCCTATACTACTACCTCCTACTCACCTGTGAGTGGCTGGGTGTTTTTGAACCAGGTGACTTGAGGTGTGGGGTACCCTTGGCCTTTACACTTAAACATGGCCCGGGCACCTTGGGAGGCGTTGATACTGATAGGCCTCTGAATCAGTTCAGGACGGGCTGCAGAAGAAAGGTGTTTTGATAATTATATATATTAATAATTTCACAATCATAAGAATAATTCCCCCTACTTAACTAGGCCTTTATGAGGGTTATGGGCTGGTTATGGGCTAAGGCCATTGGATAGGCAAAATGAATACAAGCACATATTTGTCCGGCTGAGGCTGATGGCGTCCAAATTGAAACTAAATTTGGCGCCCTGGATCACGTGACCATCCAGGAGCTAATGAATTTTAGTTAGATTGCCTCAAACCGGTCGCAAAAATATGTATCTATATACTAATAATATATGCTTTAATATATACACACACATATATATAAAAAACAATTTGTAAACGTAAGAATTAGTCAACGTAGGTAGGCCTACTGTGAAGTACATCGGAATTCTATAATGGTATGCTCTGACATAGTATCAACTAAATTCACGGATAATCATGATGTATATCGCCAAAAGAAATAAATTTGGAGCAACCTATAGATGTTTATAGGACTTGAGTACACACATTTCAAGAATCATTACCAAATAGATTAACCTTATAGATAGAAAGGTAATAATGAATGTTATCATTCAATGATCAGATCAAAAGGTAGGTGAATTTGTGAATAATATCAATCTTTTCTTATAAATGGAAATGAAACAACTAAGTCTACTTTGACCTTTCCTGAACAATTATGGTTACTTTAATATACAAAATTTACTCAAATAAACTTACCAAATATATTGACGTGGATCCGCACTTGTTCACTCTCGCCAGCCTCGTTTTGGCCCTGGCAGATGTAATACCCAGAATCCTCTATGGCAGCGTCTTTGATGGTCAGCTGGTGTCTGACGTCATCGATGGAGTACCGCCCCCGGGGCAGGGACTGACCATCTTTTCTGAAGGTGACTCTTGGAGTGGGACTGCAGAAAAAATATAATATTCTCTAATCTATGACAATGCTCTCCTTTAATACTCGTTTCCTAATTATAGTTAATTTTAAAGGCCCTATTTATATTTGCGAGTACTAAGTATCGAAATCATTGGTCTTCATAATCATAGTATCTGATTCTTCATTTTCCCACAGTTCACGAGCTTATCGCCCATCTTTAATTTATTTTAGTATCTTCAATTTTGATATAACCAATATTTGATTAGAAAATATCGATTCCAATTATAGTACATGTAATCATTTTATTATAGTTAAGTCTGCTGCTTTTTAGCTAATAATGTACTATTTTGGGATGATTTGGGATTATAGGATGATTAAATAGATATTCCCTTTATAAATTTATTGATGTCCAAACTAATCGCCTTGTTACTTGTTGTTTCCTATATATTCACTCTATCTATCAATCATGTCTTACGAGCAATAAATACAGTCTTAGAACTATAACACTAGGAGTATATTCTATTGTTTCCTGGGTAGAATGATAACTATACTATTGTTCCAAAGATAAAATCACTTCCATGTTGCATAGACTTTCAATATTATTGGTAGAAATGCTCGCAGTTTGCTTACCTTCCCGCGAAGAAGCACTTTAGATGGAAGTCCTCGCCCTGGAAGCCGTACTGAGGACTCCTACTATGGTACATCAACTGCGGGACAAGGTTCTGCTTGTGCGGGTCTGGGGAAAAGGAATGGATTGATGAACTGATTAATCTATTAAATGAAATCATGATACAATAATTTATAAGTGGTTACAGATAAGCACTAAAATGCTACAATTGATAGGCCTACGTTAAGTCAACGACTTTGCATTTATGGAAGAGGTTGTAATTATTAGGTTTGCAATGTAAATGATGCATGATATAAATAGATGGTTTTATGTCTGTTTCAAATTTTTCAAAAGTGAATGTTTGCATTTTATCTTTTGTCCAACATAATTATTATTTCGAATGGCATCGTAGACATTAGAAGCAAATACAGAGGTCTAGGAATAGCAGAGCTTTGTCTTTTATTTTCAACATGAATGAAAACTAAACTTTTGCTTTTCTTTGAAGTTCCTCATGCCTGAGCATATAAGGGGCAGAAGTATAAGGTGGAAAATCTATTCTCTGGGAAACCAGATAATATTGTGAGTGAGGCATAACACCTTCCAGGGGCAGATCCAGAGTCAGCCATCTAGGAGGGGACAAACCAAGCCCCCCCCCCCCCCACCCCACCCCCATTTTAGAAAAAAAGTGAAAATAAACCACATCAGATTATTTTTCAAAAATTACCACTTGGTCTAGGGGGGCAACCGACCCTTTTACCCATCCCCCTGGATTCGCCACTGCCTTCAAAAAGCATTATGTAACTTTGACGATAAAAACCGGAATAATTCCAGGAAAAAAAGAGTACTGTATAAAAGCTTACTGGGTTCGACGGTGAGTTTGACGCAGCCGGCGCCGTGCCGACCGTTCGCCCCCAGGGCGAAACACTTGTAGACTCCTTCGTCCGAGGCCAGCAGGTTGGAAAATGCCAAGCTTCCTGCACCGAACGGAATGGAAAAGATGATCAGGATGAGGAAATGAGTTATTTTTCTTTAATAATATATTAAGTATTTTTGTTGTTATTTCTTTCGATCATTATGCGAACAATATTAAGAGTCAAAGTCATGAAACTACTAAATAAAAATATCGTCTCCGTGTAAGATGAGGTCCTTAAAAACCGGTGTTGCCATCATAAGTATACTTGTATATAGAAACATAATGCCTCATGTATAGATATAGGCAGACTTTGAAAACTATCCAAATGTGTATAGAATTATAACAAATACTGTAAAATTGTATATAGACAATCAGACAAAGGTAGATTTTAAGTTGATTGACTTCAAACAATTTTTTCTCTATAATTCCATTACATTTAGAACAATATGTTTGCAAGGTATTGACACTACTGTCAGAGTAAATGCTGCACCAAAAAAAAGACCTTAAAGACCTTTAAGTTTCTGTAAATGGGGCCATTGAGGTGTGCTAAAGGTAATGGAAAGGTCACATTTACAAGACCTTTCCAAAACTTTTTCAGGAGACCTTTAAAAATTCATCAAAGATCTTGCAAAGGTATTGGAAAGATGACATATCCTAAGCCTTTAATGAACCTCAATGGCCCCATTTACAAAATTAAAGGTCTTAAAGGTCTAATTTCGCTCAGTGAAAGGATTCATGGTAAATATTGTTTAGAAAAAGAATACTGACACATGTAACATAAAATATCAGAACAATAACATTACCCATACATTACATTTTTAGCTAACCATTGTTGATGCCTTCTACACATGTAATGTAACTAACTTACCATTGATATCCATGCTGATCCGGACGTCCTCTGACACTCTACGACCTCTGCCCTTACACGTATCTGAAACAGGGGTAGCAGACAGGGGGGGGACCCGTTTAGTTCTCCTCAGTCTGGTGTGTCGACAGTTTTATAAAGGTAGGAGAAGAAAGGTAAAGCACCTTATCACTTGACATGGGCCCTTGGCGCCGCCACCTTGTCACCCAAAGATAAGGCTGATATTCTGACAACGTAGTTTGTTGTTGTTAAAATACGACAGGTAACTGGAGTTTTAAAGTTGAGACGTAAAAATATGTACTTTAAAAAAAAGGAAAAAAAAAAGAAAAAAAGATTGGCAATGGCTCACTGGGTTTCCCTAGCTCAGTACATTCAACTGCAGTATGATAATACTATTATTTTGAACTCCTGTGTGTTATTTTCGAAATGTTTTACTCATTTTGATGCATTCAGTATGGTTCTTGTCTTGTATCACAAAACAGATTAAAACGTTATTATTGAAGACCATTTTATGGTGAACCAAGATAAAATCAAATTAGGTTAGGACGGCGTCAAAATGGTATATCATATCTCACAGTTCGCCAAATGATTCATATGTATTTTTCTATGCCATTTGATTTCAATTTTATCATAATAGGAATTAGTGTCGACAGGCAACCATCCCTCTATCTTTTTAAGAACTTTCATAATGTTCATTATTTCACGAGCGATGCGAGCCAAAATATCTGTGGTACAACAAATAGGCCTATTGCATAAAAAATCGCTTCTTCAAACATTTAAACTTTTCAGCCTACCATAAATTTACAAGTAACCAAATCAATCCGTCTTGACGTAACAAGCCTTGTCTACAAGACTCTGGTTACTCCAGTGTGCTGGTGACAATGTCCAGACACAAGCCAAGGTTCAACGCCACAGCTTCAGTAAAGCCTTTAAGGTGAGTGGTAATAGTAGGGACACTGTTAGGACGCTATCGACCACAATAGGGCCAGAGCTCTAACAGAAAACATTGCTTTGAGGAAAACAGGAAGCTAATAAACATGGTTTGGGAATAGCTTGTTAATGTTTACGTTTTGTTTGTAACTTTTGTAAGGCACAGTCTACATAGACTGCCTGTGTTTTGTTTCATTATGTATCCATACTAATGGTAAAAAGTGGTTAGATAAGGGGTAATATGCATCATTTGTAATTCTTTACTGTTCTACCAGTCCATATTGCCAAACCCAGCAAAACAATTGAATGTATTCCTAGGTTGTGCAATATTTGTAAGTTTCAATTGCAAAATTAAAACGACAACAGATTGGGTTTCTTTCGTAGCATATACATAATCATTGTCCTGCTATCGCACACCATACCTTACATACATCTATTATGCAGATGGTTTTTAATCCAGTATGGGCACTCACCTTTGGTCATTTTGTGCCAGTAGAAGGAGACTTTGGCCGTGCCCTCCATCTTGTCACACTGGATGGTCACCTTGTTGCCGACAGAACCATTCCGGTACCTCATCTTACTGGGTCCTGACCGGGCTGGACTTACGTCTAGACATAAAAAAGTTAACTTGAATTATGTATTTATAATTGAGAGGGTTGGGTTCAACATGCAAGGTTAATCAGGTTTCGCGGTCAAAACTTATTTTGTAATAAGTATGTTACTGAAGCTATGATTAAGTGATATGACCTACACTGAAAATGGGTTCAAGAGCTGAAAACGTCCTTCACGTTACTAAACGGAACGTTCAGCCTCAGGAGATATTTCAAAGGGTAAATGGTTCACAATATGCAATAAGTTACACAGTACGAAGAATAAGAAAATGTTAACATTAAAAGTGTTAAATTGCTGACAGTAGAACCCTTTAGACCCCAATCCTTCTATATCCGTCCGAGGGTGTACTCCCCAATAAGGTTGTAGCTTGCCAGAAAGATGACCATTTTCCCGTTATTTGTCATATATTTTCCATCGGAGCACGTTGATCAGCATTAAACATACAAAAGCAACCAATGTCTTATCTAAAAGATGATTGAATCACACCCGTTTTCTATACCTAGAACTAATAGGCATATGACTTGAACTTTTAAACTTCACCAATTCAAATAAAATTAAGAATTCTGGAGATCAATCCATGGAAATCCTCAGGAAATCCAGCAATTCATAACACAATCTGGGAGGTCTAAAGGGTCAAAGAAGGCTACTCATATACTACCAGTAGATTAGCTTTTCCTATTAAAGTACTATAATATATTTTTGAAGTATTATTTTAGAGAAAGGTGTAAAATCGATGGAAATAACCACTGACACATTCTCTGTAGGTGGGTGATGTTGGACATGGCAGTGCCACAGTCGTTGCTGGCGTAACACTGGTAGTGGCCCTCGCTGTAGGCCGACGCCTTGCGGATCTTGAGGCTGCCGTTCACCACCTGGTACGACTCGTTCCCTCCTAGCCGGCGTCCATCCTTGTACCATGTGAACCTGGGCAGGACAGGGTTGATATAATATGATATTGGAGTGTGGAATGATAGTCAACGAGGTTTTAAAGTATGGATTCTTAGCATTAATTATCAGCGATACACGCCAGGAACTGTCTCTGCCACTAGTCCATTCATGGTACCATGATACACTGATGAACTATACCTGGTATTGAATAGTCTCCTAATTTTGAAACCCCTCCTGTTCCTCTCCCATTAAACACTATTGTTCCACACTTTAAAACCTTGGTAGAAGAGGGTTAATATGATATCATATTGGAGTGTGGAATAACAGGGTTCCTAAGGTTAGAGGTATGGAAGAATGGGTTCTACAGAATTAGGGGGTGGAACACGAGGGATATCATAATTAGGAGAAACACTTTTCTGGGCCGTTGGGTCCAAGTCATTTAACCCGGACCAGAAGGCAGTGGTTACTTCTGAGATCAGTAGTACTGATATGTATACTTTTTGGATACTTCTTTATTCAGTACTACTCTACTATTACTGAAACGTGAAGGCTCTAAAAACAAGTAGTCAGGTAGTATTATACTAAACACCTACTGACCATGGAGTATAGGAAAGTAGTCCACTGAATGACTACTGAATACACTTGTAATATTCTTGGTTACATCAAAAGCTACTGATTCAATACTTCTTAGACATGGCCCATCCTGTGCATGGCAGTAGTTGTATCAGTAGTCTACTGAATCTATACTGATATATCAGGGTCACCTTAGTACTCTTACACCAGTTTTATCTGGGTTAGCAGACACTGACAGTTGGCCAGAAGGCGGGAATGAACACTGGAACCAACTGCCACACGAACATGAAGAGCATATTTTAGAGGAATATATCATCTAGGGCGTATTTGTACTGTACAAACTTGTGGATATCATTCACTAAGGATACAGTGGCCACTGTGGATACTGCAGAAATGATATTATAATGGTAACTGGTGAGTAAAAAGGACTTATCAGGTTCGCTTCTCAGACTGAATTGAATGGGCAACAAAAAAGGGTCAAGGCTGAGCTGTGCTGAATGAGGCTGCTTGTGTTATAATTGAAACACTTATTTAGGGGCATATGCAACTTGATGTTATTGTTAAGCTTTGTATTCTAAAGTTAAACTTCGTTGTATTTACGTGTATCTATACTACATGTATATTTATCACATAATTGATTACACTTTATGTGTTACATTCTATTTTACTGTAGGGTTGTTTTGAGACATGCGTTTATTTTAAGTAGCAAGAAAAGGATTTAGGGTTTTTGTATTGATCTCTTTTGCCCTAAAAAAAGGTCGTGAATAAAATTATTGTATTGTATTGATTAGTGTTTACCAGGATATACCAACAGGCAAGAGGACTAGACTACTGCCTAATCTGTAGAACAGTACTACTACATCCCTACTTCTACCTCATTTAAATATTTCGGACATACTTATTCACTATTGAACAGCAGTATAGTACTCAGTAGTACTGAATCTATACTGATCCATACCAGGGCAAAAGAAGCAAAAGGACTACTGACTCACTACTGAAATACAGTAGTAAATCAGTAATACTGTTTCCCCTACTTCAACCTCATTTAAATATTTCGGACATACTTATTCACCACTGATCCTCTACTGATTTAATACTGATTATATACTCTTCCTCCACTGATGTGTTCCTCTGCAGGGCCGCTACTTAACTACAGTAGTAAAAAAGTATATACTAATACGTTCCACTTTTTCTATACTCTTTCTATACTGTTATTATACTGCTTTATGGTCCGGGTTAGTTTAACAATTTAGCGCGGCGGTTAACAGTGACAGAGAAAGTCTCCGGCGTGTTAAACTGATAGATTATGGTGGACACCAATGCAGTACCTCTCCTCCTTGATTATTATGAATTTGATGATTATCATTAATTTTGCTCTAGGCTTAAGGACCATGAAGTAACCCGCCATATGAATGTATCTAGATGTTGTCGAACTTTGTATACCCATTGTGTACATCAATTCATATCAATTTATTCTGATATAATATTACCAAGTAAAAGGATACTTCTCAGTTTTGCTTACCTGATGGGGTGACTACCATGTGCCCGACACACCAGTTTGATGGGCTCGGCCACATTGTAGGGCCTGTTGGGGGGCGGCCCGGCATGAATGATGGGGGGCAGGCCGGACGCTGTGGGAGAGGAAAAGGACACCAGTTAAAGGAGTTATACTGTACCTGTTGTTTTGTTTTTAATTTTGAAAATAAGTGAGACATAAGTATGTGTGTGATTTCTTGTCTGCCAAGACATCATTCAATTAATATATTTTGCTATTTGAAAAGGAAAGTTGACCGTTCAATTTACAAAATACTAGATCTTTAGAAAATAGAGCACCTTACATTTAAAGCAAGGGAACTGTTGCATAACTATATGAAACAACCTCCAGTATCCACCTTCCTTCCCTTTGGCTGTAAAGGTACTTGCAAGCGGTGCAAAGTTAGCTCGCCAAATTAGATTTCTCCTCGGAGGAATTGCTAGATTCTATTTGGAGGTTTACAAGTGACCTAAAAGTAATTTAGTAAAGGAAGTAACCTGTGCCCAATGGTTTCATTAGAGTGCCCTCCATCGACACATCGATCCTCTCATTGCTCAAAGTAAATCAACTCTCAATAGGCTTTTCTGGTAGTCTATATGGGAGTATAATTATGGGACTGCCTAGTAAGAAAGAGTAAAGTTAGATAGGTGGACAGGATGCCGAACTAATAGTAGGCCTATGTGAAATCCTGAAAAGCATGGGCTAATGATCCATAATGAGAGGTCATACCATGGCTATCATACATGTGACCAAGTAAAAGTATTTTGTCCGATCACTTGGTCATGTTAATTATGCTATCTGTGTAATCGCATCCTAAAAGTCGTTCATCCATGATTGGTTCACAATTGGGAAGATATTATATATTTGCTCTAATACAATACGTTTACTATGATATATGGACTTGGAGTTAATAAAAATAATATGTATATAAGAAAACAGGTGGTAAATCTACTCCTTCCCGTCAGTTTGATTCCTAAAACCAGATAAAAGCAACGTACATCCCCCTCCCTCCTCGAATAGACAAGTTCCTGGCTGAAATATCCAAGGCAATGAGTGCAAATAGAAGCCTCAGGGAACTACCGACAGGGGGCGTGACGAGGGGGACTGACCACTGTCCTCCAATCCTATTGGTCAATACCAGTCACGTGGCTATTGGCGTAGCAGCCCATGTCTAGAGTGTACAGAGTGGGATGGACTGTATGTGAGTGGTGGCTGTAATATGGATGGTACACAGACCATATGAAGGACATGTATCAGTGAATATTGGTGCTTTTTCCCGTTTTCTTTTCAATCTGGGAATGTGTATAAAAAGAGCTGAAATGATATTTTGGTACCTTACATATGGCATCAATGTCTAATCGAACTATATGCAGTTTGAATAATTAGGCATTTTCTTATTACAATTTCAATATTCAGTACTCTCCCAACGTGTAGATTCCCCACTTTCCCAAAGGCATACATATTGCTAAATGCAACCAATGCGTAGCACCAGGGGTTCCAGCCGCAGTATTGACTTGGAAAACTGATTCCACAAGATTACAAACTAATTAAGCCTTGACGAAATGACCTCGGTCAGTCCAGGTGCGCACCTAATAAATATCATAGTTTCCTTGATACTTCTCTAGACACCCTTTTTATTCGAAGTACCTACTTTGTGCTAAGCATGTGCAGATCCCTGCTGGGGGAGTATATACAGACTATACGCCAGGACAGCTTTATGACAGGCAAGAGGATTTGACGGGCTTCCAAAGTACGGCACTTGGTACCAATTGGTCTGGAAAAGGGCACTTCAACAATTTGTGGCACAGTCACATTATATATTTGGGTTGTAGCTATCTCTTGGCGAACCCAGTTCTAGCTTTGTTCGTCAAAATTTTCCAATGCAATTGCTGCCACTGTATATCGGGAAACACGTATGTCATTGAACTCGAGGTTTGGATTGTTAAATATACGTTTAAGGTATACTGGTTGAAATAACCACTATAGATGTGCTATATAAAGCACTATAGATGTGCCTTTGTCTCTATTTTCACACCATCATGGTTCATTATCTATATTTTGACTTCAGAGGATGTAGGAGCTCTTCGTTTACAACATATATTTTGACTTATGAAAGCAGCTTTATTAAGACGTATTTAGAATGATATATATATATATATATATATATATATATATATTCACAGTCCCTAAGTACATTATCTTTAAATAGAAATGTACGTTATCTAAATTTCCAAAGCATGTGTTACTTTCAGAATAAACACATTCCAATGCCAAAAATCCTATATGAACATACAACAGCAAATGTGTTGTGCATCCTGCACTCATCATAGTCAGTCAACAAGCCGTTTTTATATCAATTTTTTCATACCTAATACATAAAGAATGAGAATAACTAATTACTTGCGATACATATTCAGATATCACCCAACACCATGTAACTTACACCACATCACCGGTCTTGACGAAGACACATGAATACCCCCTGCCATCCAAAGCACCACCCCATTTTTGACACCAAAACCCTTCAAAACAGTTATCAAATTACAGCATAACAAATTAATTCCACGCTTAGATTCCTCAAATGACATCCTCAGTAAATTAATGCCACCTTCAAATTCCCAAGACCAACTGACAACAGGTGGAAAATGTGAAAAAAAGTTGGAAAAAAAGTTGACACGGTGTTGGTAAGTTTATCAGGGGTGGGTCGTTTTGTAATTACTTCCCGCCCTGGAGACATGAGACAGACCGTGGAGGAGGGTAAGGGGGGGGGGCAGGAGGTGAGCAGCTCATCCATCAAAGGCTGGCGTGAGCTGCTCGTGTTATGTACGAAGGACGCGTGGAGGGTGTCCTGGGCTCACCTTAAACTCACTAGCCTGTTATTTGGTTTGTTTTGGTCGTTTTATTTCATTTTATAAAATACAGGGTGGGTGTATTTGGGTAGGGATGTCCCTTCTATTTTGACTTTAATTTCTATAATGGAGAATTGGTTGCTCACTGGCCTGTTATTCGGTCGGTTATTTCTATTTCATTTTATAAGATACTTGGTGGGTGTATTTGGGTAAGGATATCTCCCATTTTCTGGCTTTCATTTCTGTAAGGGAGAATTGGCTTTTAAATGAAAAATATCACCAACATCTTTAATTTCTATAAGTGGGAATATGCTTTTAAATGAAAAATCAAGAAGTACAGAAAATAAAGGCAAACCCATGCACCATTTTGTGATTTAGTACAACTAGAGCGTTTGGTAATGGGTTGAGAGTGAGCCAGCGCACCGATATTCTAGGCCATAAATTTACCTTTCTGATGTAAAATTCTCGGTCCTCGAGGAGCCGGTGGAAATTCTATACAGTCATTGGGATCCCCACCCTTTGAAAATCTTTTAATCCCTCTTATAGGGATCTATTGAGTCTTATTTTCTTTACGATAATTTTGGAATTATAGAAGTCGTTTGGTATAAGAGATTTCAGGCTCAGATTTACGCAAAGTTGCAGGCATAGAGTATTGGACTTGTGATGAAGATGGATTAGACGTAGCAACAGACGGAAGTGCCCGCATGTACGGAAACGAGATGCTTGGCGGTGTACCTGCGACGTAAATTAAAGGTTTACTAATAAAGGAACACAGGAAAAGAAATCCAAGGTGGACGTCCGGCGGAACCTGAAACATTACCTAATAAGGGGGAAAAGTGACAAGCGCAAGGCTAACGGTTGCCCTTTAGTGCGAGATTAATCTCCTGGTGATAAGAAGACTGCAGTGGTTTGTGATTTTGTTAATAACACAAGAAAGGAAACATAATTCTTTAAAAAAAAGATACTTTACAAGTTTTCGTTAATAGATCTAGAATCCCTGCCTTTCTTTGTTAGTGATAAATATTTCTATGCACGTTTATTTTTGTATACTGTGTGCGTGGAATAATATGGTAATTATAATGTTATAATGCAAACGGAGAATAGGCTTATCGTCTTTTTGTCGGAAATGGAAAAAGCAAGCATTTTCATGATAATCAAAGCACATGTGGAGGGAAATGTCAGGGAAATGGGACGTGGTGGTCGGCAAATGTCAGTGAATGTTAAGGATGGGTATTCATTTTGATTAGAACAATTCTGTTTTCATTGTCATGATCATAACCGTGACAAAGAAATGAAATTAAGACAATTATGTTTAAGCACTCATTACAATACAAAGAAATGAAATTAAGACAATTATGTTTAAGCACTCATTACAATCAAACTGAAGTGTTTTTTCAGCTAAGATGTAAAGAAAGTCGATAATGTGAAATTGAATTGATAAGTACACTTCCATGAGAAGTCGAATGTTTTTTCTCTGAACGTTAATGCAACAGGTGATTTATACGCTTTTACATAATGTGTATCCGAAAAGACAAGTTAGGACTAAATTAAGGATTCAACTTCATCAATATGATAAATGTATATTGCTTCCAGTCTATCATAAAACTGATAGTAAAAACTATTCATGTGTACATTCTAACTTGATGATGATAAATAAAAATTATAGCTTGTACTATCGTCATACTAATTGCCTGGTTTCTCATTCCGGGTAACTTTTTATTCCAGTTTTAGCAAGATTGATACATCCAGCGTCAATTGAAAAAAAGTAATAAATTTATACATAATCCTTCATAATTCCACACTTCCGCCCCTTTCTTCCCATCTCATGGTATCCGAGCCTGAGCTAAAGGAGACGTAAAGCATAATGACTCTTGGGTTCAGGGATCACTGGACCAGCTGTTGTGTTTATCTTTGAACTTAAGTATTGAGGATTGCGAAGAGTACAGCATCATGGTGGAACTTAAAACCTGGAGGGTTGGATGGGTGAGATTGATAGGGTTAGCATAGGAGGGTTCGTTCATATGCCCTCTTGGCCTTATTTTCTTCTAAGTCCTGATCCCCTAATTTATTGGAACTTGGGTCTAATGCCCATTCTCCTACAGCTATTCTGGTCTATGAAGCTCCTCTAAGTCGTTTTGTGTCCATTCCCATAAAGAAGATAGGTGTGAACACTATGAGTTCCAAGACGGGACTGTTTATTCTCGTGTAGTCACTTCTATCTATAGCCACAATCTGGCTCCTGATTTGTTACATAACATTATGTGGTCACTTTGACCCTTACTGAGGTCACTTCCAGTCAAGAATACATGATACATTATGATTTTGTACCTAATACATTTTCGTGCAACTCATGTTGTATGAGTTCGTACAGCACGATCATGTGTACTTCGTGATCATGTCCCAAAACACAGCTTTACTCTTTAACAGAGAACATTATTTTGTCTTTTCAACCTTTATAATTGCTATGCGAACTCGTGTCATGACATTGAATTGCTTACTATAATTCATCACATTACCATTAAATATGCAGCAGTAGGTCTGCAAGCGCATGAACTTGATCAGTCAGATGGTTAAAATAGTAACCTTCTCCCAGCGTCTGCATCATCCATAGGCTCTTTGGCTGATTTGCCTATTGAGTCATTGACCATTTTATCCCTAATGCAATAGGCATGAGCCCTCCCAACCTAACCTTTACCACACAGAGAGTTCCTCACATCAGGAAGATGAGCAGCTCAACCTATTGACAACACACTAGTCTGAGTGGGTCTCCTGCAGTGTTGAGAGCAGCTCAGGGACCACTCAACTCAGGGACCTTTTAGGTCACACCTAGGAGTGTCCTTCTAGGGATATAAACTGTGCTACAACAACTTTTTGAATGCCACATAGAGCTAGCTCAGTCCCATAATGATACAGATAGTTTGAAGTATATTTGATTGTTTTCAGTGTTGACAAATGGCAAAAATGTATGAAGTTAGCTTTGAAGAATACTGTAAATGAAAAGTTTATGAAGATCACCACCATGTATTTTCAAATGCAACCTGTAGGTTTGCAAAGGGAAATACCTAGGTCATTGTATACACTGAAAAGTCATAACAAGCAAAGGATACTACGGATGTGTATCATGCCTTTTACAAGCAGACTTCAAAGCAAATGATTGGAATTTTTAGCTGATGTCATTGAATCCAATGAATTCATACCAGCCATATGCTTACTTTGCTACATTATATTTATTATACAAAATAACTTTATTGTATCTGTTTAATCTACAAATATCCCATATATTTCTACCACAAGTCCAGTCCCGCTATAAAAAGATAACATGCATTGACTAAACCCCTAAATTGATCTAGTGTTGTGTATAATGACCTCAGCGTGTCCTTAAGTTGTCCTTAACTTTGTAAACACATAATTCCCCCAACAGCTGCAGTGGTATTAACCAGACCCTGGAGGTGGTAGCTAGAAGGGTACATGGGTTATGTCTGCCGGGCTTTATAGATTACCCGCTGGACCCATTCCAACACACCATCTGGGGTTAGTCGTGCTACTTCATTAACCACTTGAGCTATATCTTACACCTGGAGCTATTTTGTGTGTCTGTTTTCCATTTTAAAAGAACGCCGCATTTATCAGTTTATATACTAAATAATATCTAATGAAATTTCACTAATATTTCTGACATATTAGTATAAGTATTAAGACAAACGGTACCTTTCTTTTGTAACACAAACCAAATAATAATCCCACGTTGAAACAAAAACATTTTACGTTAACATGTATCCATGATAATCAATGGATCAAAGTGTGCGCAAAATTATCAACTCACTATGAGTGCGCAACTGTCAAATCAAGGGCAAGGACCCTTTCTCTTTGATATGAGTAACCATGTTGATAAGCCAAAGAATTATGAATTCCTGTCCTTGATATTTAGCCTATAACAAAATTGGAAGCACAGGCAGCCTAAGGGCGGCAGGTGCACTCATTGCTGCCACCTGGTGAAAACCCCACTACACTAATTCCCTATAACCAATTCCATTACCCACAATCCCATTCACCTTCCTCCTTCTTCACCTCCACCATTACACCAACAACAACAACCCCCCTTCTCAACAATTTCCATCAACGGATATTCGTCACGGCAGCAGCCATCGACACCCCTCAGCACGTACGCCGGTCAACCAACGCAGCCCGCAGTCGGTCAGCTAAGTGGTTACTCGCTCCTATAAACATTTCTCACGCTCGTGTAGAACAAAAACATGCCCGACACTAGGCGCCGGACCCGCGCGTCAAAACGCCGGGCGGAGGAGCGTATATCGGAGTCTGTAAGGGAGTCCATGAGGGAGGAATCTTCAGAGAATGAGATATCTATTCACCCACGATACGAAGCCAGTAAGTCCGAAAATGACACTAGCCACGACCGGGGGAAGGAGGGGCAACCCCGCTCCCGGGAGTGGTCGCAGTACAGCGACGCGGCGAATGTAAGCGGTAGGGTGCAAACTCTAGAGTATGACATGGCTCAGGTGAAGTCACAAGTGAACAGTATTGATGCAAAAATTGATTTACTCCTAGGTGCAGCAGCCATAAAGTCTCCCCCACGTGCAGCCAGTACCCCCCCGGACGATCGCGGGCGCAGGCATCAACGACGAGATGACACACCTTTCCCCGAGCTGCCACCGCCACGGCAGCTGAGGGACAGGCAAAACCACCAGGGGTACGTGGACCACATGCTACGTAAGGAACGGATGACACCAGCGCCCACCGAGGGTAAGACAAATATTGCTAATGACATCTTCTCAGATAGTGTGATGCCAAAACCGTATATGTACGTCACTAGGGACACGTGCCAGACACTGAAGCAGAAGCTCGATATAAGGCCGACGCTATCCTTGGCGGAGTATGTAAATGCTACCATAGCTCTTTTGAGAGACCATCGTGCATATAACCCCCAGGATAGGGAATGTATATTGGCCCATTTGCAGGATCTGACCCACGATGCCATCGACCGTCCGTGGGAGGCGGTTCGCCGCTGGTCCCAATACGTCTGGGACGAGGTGGAGAGGGGCAACACGACATGGTCGGACGACCAGCGTATCCAGAACCACCGATTCCGCACGGCAATCCTCGGCTCCACTAAGCAGGCGGCCAGCGCATCCCAGGCCGACGACAAACAGGCCCCACGGCGCGAGTTCATCTGCAGAGCGTTCAACGCGCGCGGCGGATGCAGGCACCGATCACACCACGAGGACGGGCAAGTACGGCTAATGCATTTCTGTTCTTTTTGCGACAGTTTAGGCAAGCAATGCACAGGTCATAACGTGGTAAATTGTGAAAACAAGCTGCGCCCCCCACCCTCGCGCCAGCCCCAGGCGGTACCACAGGGTAACGCGCACCAGCACTGGCCGGCACACACGGACCTCCACTGGAGGGCGGCCCCGCCAGCACATCAGTACGGGCAAGTGCAGGCCCAGTCGGCGTATCCAAAAAACGCCTAACTGGCGCCTCGGAACTCAAGCCCCCACCGAGAGCGCCAGATGTCACATATAAGGTAGAGGACCCTCAGACCCCGACCGTCGCTGGGAGGCCCCGGGAGGCGGCACCCGACAACCCACCCGAAAGGCGAGCCCCTTCGCACCACCGTAATGATGCTGCGGTGGACAGCGCCCCGGACTTCGACAGGATGCGACGGTTCTGTGAGTCGGGCCTCCCCTTCGATGCCCCCGCCGACGTGCGCCCCCAGGCGGTGGCGGCACACCGACGGGCGTCGTGGCCGGATATCATTAAGGCCCCGAGTACAGAGGGCCTCGCACGGATATATACCGCCGTGCGAAACACGGGCCTCCCCAACGCCATGTCGGCACGGATGCCCCTACCATCTAGGCTAAACATCCCCGCATGGACCCATTACCTGGAGATGCTGGGAGACAGGAGCCGCGTACTCGAATTCATAAAGTACGGATTCCCCACCGGGTACGCGGGCCCAGCAACTGACACCAGGGGCGTCCCCAACCACCCCAGCGCCACCGATTTCCCGCAGCACATCGACGACTTTATTAAGAAGGAGATGTCGCTGGACGGGGTGATCGGCCCCTTCGACGTCCCCCCTTTCACCCCGTGGTGTCACGTCTCCCCCCTGATGTCCCGCCAGAAGGGCAACACCGACAAAAGGAGGGTCATAACTGACATGACGTACCCCCTACACGCGTCTATTAACGCATACATCGTTAAGAATGGGGTGTACGGAGTAGAGCATCACCACAGCCTCCCTACGGTGGACGAGCTGGCGGCCCATCTGGCAAGGGCCCCCCCAGGAACACTCCTCTCCACCATAGATGTATCCAGGGCGTATAAAAATTTCTGGTCCGACCCACTGGATTGGCCACTGCTCTGCTTTGCCTGGAACGACGAGTTTTATTGCGACCTATCAATGCCCTTTGGGGCTAGGGCCTCGTCCTTCCATATGCAGAGCGTGGCCAATTGCATAACCGACATCTTGGCCAGATGGGGCATCAGAAGCATGATGTATCTCGACGACCTGATCATCATTTCGGATGACGCTGCCACGGCACGACGGGACTATCAAAGAGCGCGGGCCCTGCTGCGGGAGCTGGGCCTCCCGGAGGCACTGGATAAGGCCCAGCCCCCGGCCAGCTGTGTCAAGTGGTTGGGCATCATGGTCGACACTGAGCGTATGACCCTGTCCATCCCCACCGACAAGCTCGCAGAGGTCCTCGCTAACGTAAACGAGGTCTACGAATGCAAGACCATCACCAAAAAACGCATGCAATCACTTCTTGGCCACCTATTATTTGTGGCGAAATGCGTCAGACCAGCCAGAATCTTTGTATCCCGCCTCCTCACGGCCCTGAGAGGGGCAGTCAACGACAAGGTGAATATCACCTCCGAGGTTAGGGCGGACCTCGAATGGTTCAGGCAGTTCTGTGCATCCTGGAATGGCACGGCACTCATACCCTCCATTACACCCGCCAAGGTACTTCTGGTGGATGCATGCTTGACGGGTATCGGAGGAACCGACGGTCAGTTCGCATACGGGACACAGGTCTTCGATGTGGCCGACGGGGCGGCCAACATAACTGAACTCGAGGCGGTCAACGTCGTAGTCGCCCTCCACACACTCATCGGTGAGCGCGACAGAGGCACCCATATTCACATACGGTGCGACAACCAGGCCGCGGTGTCAGTCTTCAACACAGGCCGGGCAAAAAATACCATCCTGCAAGAGTGTGCACGCGCGGTCTGGATGGTGCAGGCCCTCCTCGACGTGCACATCACATTTGACCACATTCCCGGCAAGGATAACGAAGTGGCTGACGCCCTTAGTAGGGCCCACCTGGGGCCGGCGAGCTTCTCTGGCACGTGTTCACTACTTGACAGATATTCACTCAGATGCGTAACCCCTTGCCTGTACTTTGTCAATGAGCTCGACCTCAATGTGTCTTCCAGATCCAGCCATATCCAGGTTGATGCTCAGGGCAGTGGAGCGACAACGACAGGCCCGAGCGACAGGGACACAGGCAAATCACCGGGCGGCGACAACCACATACATCGCATTCATGGCGGCGGCCAGGGCGGACCCTCTCAAGCCGACCTACCAGCACATATGCGCATACCTCGAATATGTGGCAACCCATACACCCGCGCCGGCGACGATAAGGAACAAACTCTCGCATATCCGGACGTATCTCAGGCTGGCCGAGGGCGACGTCTCCCCCCTGCAACATCCGAGGGTGAGAATGGCCCTAGACGCCTTCGACAAGAACAAGTCATATGTGCCGCGCACCAAGCTTGCACTCCCGGTGCATATCCTGACCGCGGCGCTGGCGGCGCTCCCAAGCGATCAGGTGGGCGACACGGTGAGGGCCGCGATATTGATCATATTTTATGCAGCACTGAGACAATCCGAGGTGGCCCCCCCCTCACTCCGCGCATTCGACCCTACGCGGCATCCGACAAGGGGCGATGTGACGCCGACTCCGGGAGGGGTCCAGCTGGTAGTAAAATGGGCAAAAAATATGCAGCGAGTACACCAGCAGCGGATCGCCTTCCTACCGAGGGTACAGAACCCACAGCTGTGTCCAGTCAGGGCTCTCGAAACCAACATCCAACAGGTGCCCACGACACACCGCGACAACCCCATGTTGATGTGCGCGTCACCAAGGACGCCCATCCCGGTGTCTCTCATCAAGCGGGTATGGGAAAACACCCTGGACTGAATAGGCGTGGACCGCACGAGGTTCTCGCTGCACAGTATAAGGAAAACCGCTGCATCACAGGCCCACGAACACGGTTGTACCCCGGTAGAGATACAGGCGCTCGGGGGCTGGCGCTCGGACACGTACAAAGCCTATATCGCCACCCAAACTGGCCGGGCCACAAAAGCTCTCGTAGACTCGGTGCATAGACACCACCATTCTCTTAATTAACTTCATTATTTCATCCCATTCATATTTCACCTCCCAACCCCCCCCTCTTTTTTCATAACCTTGGCACACACTTTTTGGCCTTTCTTTATATTCATATATTTATACTATTCATAAAACAATAAAATTTTCACTATAACAATATTATCAATAAAATACAAAAATTTTATTTCCCAATCTCGTGTGCCATCGTTCTCTTTTCCCAGTTGTGCAGTAATGGGAAGCACAGGCAGCCTAAGGGCGGCAGGTGCACTCATTGCTGCCACCTGGTGAAAACCCCACTACACTAATTCCCTATAACCAATTCCATTACCCACAATCCCATTCACCTTCCTCCTTCTTCACCTCCACCATTACACCAACAACAACAACCCCCCTTCTCAACAATTTCCTCCCACCCACCCTACATCTTCTCATTACCCTTCATATTTATTTTATTCAAACAAATAATTTATTATTATCCTTTCTTTATATTCATATATTTATACTATTCATAAAACAATAAAATTTTCACTATAACAATATTATCAATAAAATACAAAAATTTTATTTCCCAATCTCGTGTGCCATCGTTCTCTTTTCCCAGTTGTGCAGTAATGATGATGATACGTATTCATTTACCTCAGTGTAAGTTTTAAAAAAGGTCCAATATCTAAGCCTATAAAATTATCTAGAAACCCAGGGCAATAATCGCTCTAGTTTCTGAACTTGTTTCATACCTCCCTACCCTCTTCGCCAAGGTATGATTCCATTCAATTATACCAAATACACCCTCAATCAAGGCTGTGGAAGAGGGGGATTTTGAGTGAACAACAGTGCATTTAATCCATCGTAATTATTTGATATCGAATACCGACAGGCGCACTTCCACTTCCGCTACAACCTTGACTTCCGGTTGTATCGATCATAATGGTCTCCTTTATCGGACTGAACGGCGGGGATCCCATAGTCGTGTACGCGCTGTGTGAAATTGTTGATATTTTGTTAAAAGACGTGTTATATCCATCATGGCAATATAGTTTTCTCTCCTATTCATTTGATCTAGAAATGTAGTTTTTTTTAAAGAAGATAATTATAAGGAAATACTAAAATGTGAAAGTGTTTGCAAAAATATTTAGGATATTATTATGTTACGTCGCAAGATAACCAAATCCTAGTTTAGAAACAGTGCATATTGTCTTTTCCATATAATACGTGTGTGTGTGTGTAATATGCATGTATAGATTATTTATAATTATAATTAAACTATACATGCATAGATACATACTATACACACGTTATGTGGTCTTTACTGTCATAAACACATACATATATTCATTGTTTGTATTTTGAAAGCCACTCTGTGGTTGTGAATTGTATCCTGTTGGAGGCCAAAACGTGTTCCCTGACTGTCACCTTTCACCACATGAGCTGATAAACTGCTCCTCTTAGAGCTACAAAACAATGGTTTACGGCCGGGTGTGATCGGTCACGACCGATTCCGACTAAAGCTGACTTTTCTATACAAAAAAAGAAAAAAGTCTGACTAAGTGTGAATTACTTTGATAGGCTGCTATTTGATAAGAATTCGTTTTTTAGCCGCAATATTTGGGGTTTTTGTTTGTGACGATTTGGCTTTTATCAGTTAAGAATTCTGAGAAATTTGACAAAGCTTAGGGACTCTGGGCTAGGGCCTGCTATCTATACAATATCGGAAAAATATCAGAGATATTAGCAGAAAGAGTAAACAAATTATATCTAAATGCCACAGGACCTAGCATAAATTACTTGACGTAAGAAATTAATTTTGGAAATTTTATAAGACGTGATAACTTAGAGAAAACTGAAATCAGCTAAAACTCTGAAGACCTTCTCTGAGATTTTCCCCGTTTAACACGAAAATTATGTTCAAGGAAGAATAATTCTGGAATAAACATGCGCAGTTTCTTTCTTTTTACATCTTCACCAGACATGTCTGTGAGAAAATGAGAATATGCCACATCAGCATCTCTGACCACATGTCTTATTTGGCCGTTTTGGGGTGTATAACGTTACAGAACTAAAGGGCTAGGAGAGGCATCCCATCCCTTAACTTGAATCGCCCACGGCTATTCCAAGCTTTAGGCCCTTTGTTAAAAGCCTGAACAGACCAAATGTCGATGCAATTATCGCTATGGCATTGTGTCTTAAGTGACCACTTAGAGATTAAAACAGAAATCTTAAAAAGAATACCTTATTTTTTAATCCACTTTTGTGTGTGTTCTTTCTTTACCATACTCAGGTGACAGTCTCTGGGATTTCTAACCTTATGGAAACGCATGTTCATGGCTCTAGTGCCTTTATATAGCTTAGGAATCATAAAAATCATAAAAATAAGCTTAATTAAGGCTATTAATGAAATTGTCCATAGTTTTTGGTATTTTGTTGCCATGGTAACCGGAATGTTGATAGAACACCCAGACCTGTGATACTACTACCATGCAATTGATGGTCTCCATAGTAACCATGGAACAAAGTTCTGTTTCCAAAAACTGATAATTTGTAATCAAGGGACTGCTTGGCAATATTTTGCACAAAAACTGATTCTCAATATCTTAAATACAAAAGAAATGGCAGTATATTTAATGAAATTGTATTGGGATTTAACATTTTTGGCCCAGATAAGAATATTCACGTAATTCTTTCAGTATTGGATTCCCAAAGACATCTCAATATTCAATACTCCAGGCCATATAAGACTGTTTTTCGCAGAGGATCAGAGGTACTTGGATGCCTTCCTTTGTCAGACTTCCCTGGTTAAAGGATAGTCTAGTACTTGGTAGAAATTGATGCTTTGAAGATTTGATCGTGACTAAAATCTGCAAAGCATCAACTTCTACAATGTTTTACAATTTTGTCACCTCTAAACACAACGTAATATATTGTTAGCATTCGTCGCTCATAAAATTCAAGTGTTAAAATGTGTAAGGAAACTTACGCATAAATAATCACATGAAAGTTAAATGATGCAGATAACTATCATCTTTAATACAAATAGGGAAGAAACATGTGCTAGGTCCTGTGGTCTTTAAATAGCTAAGACAGGGAGTGTATCCAATATCCATTTCTTGCAGATATCAATGTCTAAAGAACCAGGACCTAGTCCCCTTTTTAAACCAGCCCTGTGGTTTGACCCTCCACATTGTTGACATGGAACAACTGGACAGAAACTTCTCCACTGAAATCAAACGCTAGCAGATGTGTTTTTTTTTCAATAAAATAAACAATGTCTATCTTCTACTTCTTCCCTGCAATTGAAGAAAGAGCCCCACAATATTTTGCTGTCTGTCTGTTTTACTGATGGTTTTTTGGGGTGATCTGTATGGAAATGACTGTCTCATATGGGTTCACAGTTTTCAGATACTGGAAATTGTAGACTTTGACAGTTTGGACTGGGATGGGCTAAATGTCCAGGGAAAAACTCTTCATCTTTTACTTTTCTAGTTGTTTATCTGAGTGTACATCGTTACTGCTTCTCTTACGGTAACTGGTAGGGTATGGATGGACTGAGTCACACTATTATAAAAGGTTCAGCCTCTATTTACTAGCACCTGTTTCCATGCTGTTGAGCTGTTGTTTCACAGAGGTCAGAAAGTGAAACTGACTTAATGCCTCTGAGGGTATCGATGGTATTAGAGGTTTTTAGATTGTCAGAATCTTTTTTGAAACAGCTATACACATTCTAGATAACGGTGCAGTGGCAGATACAGGATTTCCGAAAGGATAGGAGGGAGGTCAGCATATAGGCTAAACATGGTGTGCATTCACATGCATACACAGCATGCCCAACCCTCTCATTCAGTATTTTATTGGGTCAATAAAAAGAGGGGGCGAGGGTCAGGACTCCTTGAACCCTCCCCACCCGGATCTGCTCATGTAACAGTTGTTCATCTGTATGTATTCCTTTTGAATTTACAAGGTGCTCTTGATTAACCTTAACCACTAATACCTTCGAGTGGATACAATAATTCACATAAGAAACATAGGCAATGCTGATCATTTCAGATAATGCTGATCATTCAATTTTGTAATTGTTGATGTTTGTTTTGCCTCGAGGGAAACGCAGATAAAATGCGATTCCAAACAAATTTTTAACCAATACAGCCATCATATTTTGTTTATGTATATTAGGCATTACTATCAAGTAGAAAATTGTAAATTGATTGATCACGTGCGCATCTAACGACATAACAGATATGTTCTGGCTACGCATCTGCTACATTAATATAACTCCATCATCCCCTATCTCATCTCCTGCCATCTTCCTCACAGATTCCCCACTGAGAAAGCTTAAGAAATCCGCTCAGCCGTCAGAAGTAATAATGGTGTGACACTAAAACAGCAAGGGTGGCATATTACAGTGTTAACTCATGGCGTATCCCCAGTCACGGGACCACACGACTTGTCATTCTAACAAGACCCCCACAGAGCAATGAAAAACCTTGTGAAATAAAAACCGAAACCATGGACTTGGGCACTGCAGGGTAGTAGTCATATAGACTCAATCCCAATTCGCCCTGGCCGATGGTTCTGTTGCATGGGACTGCGAAAAACTTATATTATGATGAATAAGAAGATACTTTGAGGTGCGAGAAAATGATAGCAGGCCAGTGAAAATTGCATTCACACTTGATGCCCATTCGCCCTGGTCGATGTTTCTGTCGCAGAGACCTAAGAAATGTTTATCTCATGTTTAAGAAAATAATCTTGAGGGCGAAAAAATAAGAGAAGGTCCCTTGCGATTAGATGCGATCATTTTCGCAAGTACGCCTCCAGAATCGCAGGGGATTCAACATGTTGCAGTGTTTTC
Organism: Lepidonotus clava; assembly: GCA_936440205.1. Taxonomy (NCBI): domain Eukaryota; kingdom Metazoa; phylum Annelida; class Polychaeta; order Phyllodocida; family Polynoidae; genus Lepidonotus; species Lepidonotus clava. Next base: position 19,288,540 of record OW387138.1, read on the forward strand.
CCCAGGCCCTTTTAGCCTGCTGTTCTGACCAGCTTTAATTCTGATCGACCTGGCTATGTAGGCGAAAGCAGGAAAATGAAAATATAACGTTCCCAACCTGGTCAGATCGCAAGGACCCTCGTCGGCCATGGTGAATGGAGCTTCAGTCAATTGCAAACCCATGCAACTGGAATAATTCGTGATTATAAGATATTATCAATTGCATCAATTTTGCTTTATCTCAAGAAATACCGTTCCTTGAACCAACAAGTTAAAAAGGCAATAAATACAAACTTAGTAAATAGGTTAATTATTGCAATAATTAAAGCCTGGGCCCTGATGAAGCATAGAAAATTTCAAAGAAATCCTAGTTTTCAGTTGAGTGACTAGAAATGAGTACAAATCTCTGCAAAGTTTAAAGATTCGAAATTCGTAACTAATTCCTGGAGACCTACCTAATCATGAAAGAATAAAAAGTTTGAGAGGAAAATTTAGATTTAAAGATGTTAAACTCATACCTGTACATCTTACTAATTATGAATATGAAGTTACATTGCTGTGATGATGCAACGACGTTGACATGACATTTGTTACAGTACTAAGTACAAAAAGGCACTAAGTGATGAAATTATTGACATTCATTTGCTAATTATTTATCATTAATTGATTATTATGTCGGTGTTCCTTTTTTTTTATTTCATTTTTTATTCTGACATCAAATCGGAGAGGTTATTTTTCCGATCTTCCTTTCACGCCAGAGTGGCTTACATCAAGATAACTTTATATAAATTTTTGAACATGTGTTAACAATCTTAAGTCTAACAAATAATTTTTTAGTAGTTTCATACATAATAAAGATCAGTTTTGTTTTGTGTTGAAATGAGATGTAATGAAAATATTTAGATTAACTAATTTTTGATTTTAAATCTTTTTTTACCCAATATTTGAAGGAATCATAATTATCAATATTTCTAATATTCACATCTAAGTTATTCCATAAAGTTGCTCTCCTGTAATTAATGCTTTTTTTACAGAAATCGATTCTTGGAAAATTAACGTGTAATAAAATACCATCAGTATATCTGAATTCCCTGGGACGGACATCAATATATGATTCATTTTCCGATCTTTTATACATCATTTTTAATAAGTGTGCATTTGATCTGTCCTCTAATGTATTCACATTTGTTAATCTATAAAGTTCGTCTTTTTCATATTTTTTGTTTGATGGTAAACAATTTCTTAGACATCTTTTTTGGAGATTTTGTAATTTGTCAATACATGTTTGATTTGCACTCATAAAAAATATATCACTGTAATCAAAGTACGGTTGGATCATACTCTTGTAAAGTATTATTGATGCTTTAGTGGTCATGTATTTTCTTATTTTTGTTCCTTTAACTACTAATTCGTTACTAGTTATCTTTTTGTGACTGACGTTTGCTGACTTAGTCCCTCTTAGTAAGTTTTTGTGGGTCATGTGGGTCATGTGGGTCATGTGGGTCATGTGGGTCATGTGGGTCATGTGGGTCATGTGGGTCATGTGGGTCATGTGGGTCATGTGGGTCATGTGGGTCATGTGGGTCATGTGGGTCATGTGGGTCATGTGGGTCATGTGGGTCATGTGGGTCATGTGGGTCATGTGGGTCATGTGGGTCATGTGGGTCATGTGGGTCATGTGGGTCATGTGGGTCATGGCATCCCCATGGCATCCCCATGGCATCCCCATGGCATCCCCATGGCATCCCCATGGCATCCCCATGGCATCCCCATGGCATCCCCATGGCATCCCCATGGCATCCCCATGGCATCCCCATGGCATCCCCATGGCATCCCCATGGCATCCCCATGGCATCCCCATGGCATCCCCATGGCATCCCCATGGCATCCCCATGGCATCCCCATGGCATCCCCATGGCATCCCCATGGCATCCCCATGGCATCCCCATGGCATCCCCATGGCATCCCCATGGCATCCCCTTCTACCCCTCTACCCCTCTACCCCTCTACCCCTCTACCCCTCTACCCCTCTACCCCTCTACCCCTCTACCCCTCTACCCCTCTACCCCTCTACCCCTCTACCCCTCTACCCCTCTACCCCTCTACCCCTCTACCCCTCTACCCCTCTACCCCTCTACCCCTCTACCCCTCTACCCCTCTACCCCTCTACCCCTCTACCCCTCTACCCCTCTACCCCTCTACCCCTTTACCCCTTTACCCCTTTACCCCTTCACCCTCTTCACCCCTTCACCCTCTTCACCCCATTCACCCCCTTACCCCCATATGAAAATAAAAGGGTTGAGTGAGACCTATTGTGGCATTGATATATTCATTATGTTAATTAGACTTGCATTCCCACAATGCTGTGAGACAACAATAATGCAATTTTCTTTTGTCTTTTGGGAGGAACTGGAAGCGGAAGTAGAAATGTTCTGAAAGCTGGTTCCCACAGTCATGCTAATGCATAGCACTTTGACAGTTTTAGGCTGACACCAGCAATCTCAAAACCAGTTCCTATCTGTGTCCGAATGATAAATTTTACAAGGTTCACCATCGGGGCCACTCCGGGCCCAGAATAAGAGTAGAAGATAATTTCACAGACTTACAGTATGATGAATCTTTCAGGTAAAAGTTCTCCGAGGGAGACTCGGTATCAACAATCTGAAGGAAATTTTGCTAATCAAAATTAACATGTAGGTACATGTACAGTAGAAGTATCAAAATGTAGAACTGATTCATTGATTTTCTGAATTCGGGGTTTCATTCTGTTTCCCGCATTTTCATTACCCATTGATAATTACGCTTCCTAGGAGGCGATGTATTTACTGCTAGCTGTATGCTAAATAGTTCTTATTGTTAATTATATTAATATTATTTCGGCAAAAGGAGAATATTCTAAAATACATATATTTATACAAAGATATATATGAATAATACTGCATCTAGTGAGCATTTGCGACTGTTTGCAACAAAATTACTAAGCACAGTGGATTCAATAAATCAGCCAAATTCATGTGATCTGCGTTTTCACTTTCTAGGCTCCCAAACTCTTCTGATGCGTAGAAACTGAAAACACTAAGAATTCTTACTTTTTGCGGGATTCCTTTTTACTTTCGCTGTCTATACAGTCTGCTAAACATTGAAAACCTTGGGAGACCTGTCGCTACCTCCCCTTCCTAGAGACATAGATAATGTCTGTGTTTATCTTAATGTTACATGTTCACAGACATGGGAGAGGCGATCCGGAACATTCATGTTCGTTTTAAGACTTTAGAAATCTTAGGAACATGAGGAAACGTTCTTGTAAATTGTTGTTACTTTTGTTGAGCCTACGGGAAAATTTTTTTTAATTGATAACGTACAAAAAATACTTCCTGTTGCCTTCACCAATCTACCCTTTAGAGATTTCTCATAATTAAAACAATCGGACATTTATTCCTAAGGTCGTATAAAACGTATGTAGTACTCATACTGAATCTACCGATACCCATCTAAAGTTGTTTTTTTTTGTTTTTTTTTTATTAATTAACCACACTCATCCAATGGATGATCTTCCATGTAGGTACAATCCGAGTAATCAATATAATGTCATAATACAATTCAATCTATTACACAAGCAACCAACTAATCTCGCTATTTATGACACTAAGTTAAGTGTCATGTATTTTAACCAAATGTAAGTCATTCATTCACACAAAATACTTAGGTCAGAAAAAACAGGATTTCATAAATGCAAAAGACAACATAATCATCATCGTCATCGATGCTAAGTTAAGCACCGTCTTTTAGCCTCTAGTAAATACATACATGCATAATATACATGCATGTATGTATTTACTAGAGGCTAAAAGACGGTGCTTAACTTAGCATCGATGACGATGATGTAACTTATTATTGATGTAGAGGGGCATAATATACGAGGATTATGTCCAGACATAGGGAAACAAACGCAACATTTGTTTTCTTGTCGCTCAATGTACGTGTTTTATAGATAATATAATATAGCAGTATTTTTGGTGTTTAAAACATGCCACTTTTGTACCTGGGCACTTCCCGCTTGCTTACAATCATAGGTACATTTCTAAGAAATTACGTCGAAAATGCCAGCTCAAAAATGAAGTGACAGAGTAAACAACGGGAATTGAAGCTATTCAGCTTGGTATGTTCTATAGATAAAAGAAAACAATTCAAGTTTAATAACAAACTATTACTTACTGCAGTTCTCAGCAACGACCACCGAGACAGCGAGGAGAAGGAGCACTGTAAGTATCGATTGGACTGGTGGCATACCATGGCCTGTGAAAGGAAAAAGAAAACAATTATTAAAAAAAGTGTATAATCATACACATAATCAACCATACATTATTGATTATAACATGTATTGCTTGGATTATGTCCATAATCATGCTGGACAGCAAACTTTAAAGCCCCATACCCCAACTTGGCGGAGACCGGTGCACAAATTGACTGGTTACAACCAAAGGAACAAGTTGATTTTTTTTTTGCACAGATTCAAATCCCCAACTAGCATGTAATATTGAAATGCACATGTTTGCTAATAATTTATGCTAAAATCGGTCGATTATTCTGGAATAACCAGCTGATTTTGCATCGACCAGTCGGCCAACTTTGGAAAAATCAACTATAGTGCATATATATGGGGTTTAAAGATCAAATGATCTCATGGCTTAAAATTGTAACAACACAGAAAAGTCAAATAACCTATGCTGTATCTCAAAAATTGACACAATCATAAACGTTGAAATATATAACTTAAAGATGTAATATACTAAAATGATTATTAATACTATTCCCAGTCGTAGAAAGTCCATGGAAATCTTTGTCAGGTAAATGAAGTGATATCTATAATCCGAAAACATATTTTTGCGTACATAGGTCATCCAGAACCATTTTGAGAATGGAGAATAAATCCATCGGCAATCAGCAAATGAAGACTAAATGCTCCTGTATCTATAACTCTCCTTTGTAGATCCTTTGTTATTTTTCAATGAATATGAAAGTATTAACCTAGAAATGCGATCCAGTTTTCCTCCTGAGCAGCTCGTTTGTACATTAGATCCTAGCACCACTTGTTGAGTAGCTCTGAGCAACTCCTGGGAGCTGAATCACAGACTTCTCACCCCTTGTGGGCTCTAAGTATAAGTGCCACAGACGTTTATGATCAAGCCGAGACGGTGGACTTTTCCCACTTTCCCTATCTTAGTTAGCACGTGTAAACTGTTAACATTACTGCCACTACTACTAGCCCAAGGCAAAGCACTACTACTTGCCCAAGGCAAAACTTCTGCTCACTTAATACTGGTTAAGGCTACCAAACGTCCTTGTTAATTTATACCTAAGACTCCTGGTCGAAAACACGTGGAGCTGGGAATGTTATGTTCTAAGGTTTACAATGGAGAGCTAAATTTAGACTCAGAGGTAATACAATTGATTTGCCTATTCAGCATCACGTGGTGCTTGTTCCATGAAGTTCCAACCACAGATACAGATACGAGGAAGTTTCCCAGGATGAGGAAATTCCTGGACTTTGGGCGGGCTACCCTAATCGACTTTGCTGAGCCTGCGGTGCACTTTCCTTCTTTCTTGCATGACCCTGAACATAATTATTTCTTGGAAACGGTCAAGAAAAGGAACCATTGAGTCACAATACATTATATACTATTTTCTTCATGTAATAACGGAATTCCCAATGCAAATACCAAGGAATATTAAGATAGATAAGATAAATGCGAGAACTAACCTGCTAACATCCTTGACAACGTATGATAGTTAAATGATATAGATCAATGTCCAATTAATGTGTGAGAGTCCATTGGAATCGGCGTTACTGCATCGAACAATTTTAATGTGCCAATGTTCGCCTAGCAACTGCATGGTAAGATTTAAAGCTAATACTGCAAAAAGATAAAGAATGTTAATAATTGTTGACCTAATATTATCATTTGTTTACCCCATCACCCATCAATCTATTTAGATGTATACTCATTTTGCTCATTCTACAATACCTTTGCAACTGAAAAACATGTGTGAAGCGGACATAAAACACAATAATTGAAAAAAAAACATTATAGATGCCTATACTAATCTGATCGGGTGATATTTGGTGTACAAGTAACAAAGCTAGTAGAGGTATACCATCATAACGGTCAACAACCGAAGTTGCATGCTCCCTCCAGTATCAACTATTGTAAACATGGTCATGTCTCTATTACAGTGAATACATTGTGTTTTATGATTGGAACTATAGAATTATCTCGTAATCAGGAGGTAAAATAAAACCTTCAGATAACAGTCAATACGTCTTGTGAGGAAATAACCAACAAATATGACATTGGAATAAGTGGGTATCAAATTGAGATAGGGTAAGATAATTCAAGGCGAACAACCCAGAGAATCAAACAATCATTTCAGGCTTCTACTTCAGATTTTATTTTTGAAATTAGGGTAAGGATACACCCTTGCTTCTGTGCAATGACAAAAATCTAACATTTTGAGTTACTTCTTCCAACTAAAATAAAACAAACGAACAATTGATATAGTGCCTGGCTCAAAGGCTTGATTTTATGCAATAAGTAATAGTTTCTGAAAGACCACTCTCTTTGTGAATCGCTTGGAATACCCATCCCAAGGTCCAAAGAAAGAGAAAGGGGAAAGTACCCCCCTCACCTCTGCGTTCTCGGGTGTTGAATATTGTTTAGGCTCACTGACATGATTTGTGTTTTTTCCTGGCAGACAGTGACATCACAGGTCACACAATACGGTCTCAGAGTCTTACATCCGGGTTCCGTTGTCATGACAACTACCTGACGCCGCGCATGCGCTGTGGCTGGTACTGAAAGTGATACTAGGCGAACAGCTGATGTGCGGTTCTACGTCGTAGTTGAGGCTTTTTTCCTAGACGAATACTCATTGATTGACGGTGGTTGCATTGGTATATTCCTGTGAGGTTATTCAATTATAAGCATCAGCTATCTAGTCAGGTGGTGTATTTCCTAAATCCACACAAACATGTCATGGCTGCAGGTAAAAGAATATCATTGGGAAAAACCAGAGAGATAAATATAGACAGAGATAAATCAGAAACCATGGGGCGTAAGTATGGTAATATCGAACTGAAGCAGTGGATCCAAGATATCAATAAGAAGAGGAGATAATCGTACAAATAATAATGTAATAGGCTGTATGTGCTACCTTACATATGAGTTAATGTTTCTAGAAAAAGAAATGACAATAATATACCTTTTCAATAATGTGGCAGGTCCAAACCAATATGTTGGAATATGAGTTCGATTCCAATGAGCCGAGCTAAAAGTACTTGGATCAATGCGTTCAAGGGAGGGTTCACTGCTCAGAATCGTGACCGCCCATGGTGTGATTGGTTTTTATGATGGTGCGTAATGATGTAGGCCCCTTCATGTACTTCAATATGAGTACCTCAATTCTTAACCAGCAGGATATTATTATGCCATAAACGCAGTTTAAATATGCATGCCCAGTCTGCAAACGTTCATGCGAAAGATGTATGTATACACATGTTAGGATCCTTTAGAAAAGTCAAATAAAATGTTTTTGTAACGATTCGACTTATCATATAAATTGGTATTGAAATGCCTCTGCCTCGAAAAAAAAGTCCTTTTAAGGGTTCAGGTGGTCCTGACTCTTTACATCTTTTTATCGCTATCAGTGTCAACTTTTCACTATCACTCTTCCTAGGCTAAAAAAAATCGGTAAACGGGTTTGAAACCAGTCAACATTCCCGTCTACACCCTAACGACAGATGCCCTGCCTCTCAGACAGGGGATGCTGCAGAGTGTCAAAGCTTGGTGGTAATTCATCATGTCACCTCGGACATTCTGCCTCATCTGACAGTAACAGGATCACTTGCTCTTTTTTCCCTTTAGATTTTATTCATTTTTTTTTTTTAATATTTAAAAAATATGTTTTCATTTTATTAAATTTCATTTTTGGGGATCCCTGTAACTAATGCTGTCCTACAAAATTTGAAATACATGTATACCTATCGCGCAATCACGGGGTCGTGGATTACAAAATAATGAGAAGCAAGGGACCCTTCTTAAAGGAGACATAGTATGCATGGATGGACCTTATTGGATAATGTGAGGTCGATCCAAGTGACCTCTAGTGCTAAATCAAAATTATGTTTAAGTCTGTTGTAATCTTTCTATGAGTTATGTGTCCAATATGATGTTTTTAACGGAGTCGATCAATAATTATGGAGATGACTGGGATAAATTCAGACCCTAGGGGCAATGGATGACAAATGTTGCATCCACTTTTTCCTATCTGGTTGAGCTTTAATGGAATTAGGGGGACCATAATGAAAGACATGTTGAAGCCTATCAATAGTTTCCACCTCCAAGTGTAACTGACACTTAGTGTGGAAGTGCTGGGCAACATATCACATCCATCTCTTGCTAATATGAATGACTGTTTTTAAACTTAAACCATGACACAATCATGGCAGTCCTATTCCTATCCAATTCACAAACTATGTGCCCCCCCGTCCACCACCGCCACCAAAACCCAAAGACATCACCCTATATTAGCATGAGGGACAACGACAGACTTTTTTCCCTGTAAATTGCAGGCCTGGAGAGCCATGAGAAGACTAAAGGCTTTCTCCCATAGAGGCGCCAGTGGGAGGTGTCCTAGAGATGAATGTGCATTGAGGCCACAGCGGACAGCAACTGGGGATGGGGATGGGCACTGGGTAAAGAAACGGCCTCAGGTGGCTGGGAGTTTGACACTTGAGGTATGTGTAAACATGTTTAAGGGACAGAGGAACTTAAGAAATTTAAGGGACAAAGTTTGACAAAATAGTCAGGCAGGGCCAAAGTGGGGGATGGGTGGTCCCTGTGTTGAATTGTGTATCCCCTGTGGGGCCTTTGGATAACTTTGTATAGTCCTTTCGGGTGTTACGATTTCATTTCTTTATGGCCCAATCACTATCTGTTTAAAGCTTCTTAGGCATTTGTGTGGTGTGATAAATTTTCCTTTTGTGTAAAGGTATGCTAGCTTCAGGCTAACGGTGATATTTTAAGAATACCTATTTGATAAATTACAATTTAAAAAGTGTACTCATAGAGGATTAATCAATCATACGTATGGGGAATAAACAAGTTACATGTACATTTTACAACACATTTCTGAGATCCGTTTAAATTATAATATAAGTATTGATATGTATAGACCTTAGAGAAAAATGCTGAAGGTCTTTCAATAGTAACAGTAATAAAAGTGACGATGATTGAACGAAGAATAACTACCCCCCAGGCCTTTCTTAAGGTAAAGCCGAATGGAAAACATAGTTGTACATCAGCTATTTAAATAGACGTACGTGGTTTATTTCTTATCTAAAATGCTCTTTTATGAACATTTCTATATCTCTTTTTGATTTACTTTTTATCAAAGGAAGATTGGAACAAGTGCCGAACCAGCAATACCATCCTTAGACTAGAAAAACAGTTTAAACAAGGACAATTGGATCAATTTGTCCATTAAAGTAAGCCACCGGATGCAAAATATAAACTGTGAGGTCTTTTTCTTCAAAGATTCTGAGTTCTCTTGGATGGTCCTTGGGGATGGGAGGGGACGGACAATAGCTCAGTGTTTAGCTCAATCAAGTGGAAGCTACTCACTGGGACATACCATGAGCTGCTCTCCCTAGTTAGATTAAAGGATAGGATTTCTTCTCTCTAAAAGTATATGTTTTAATCATAGTTTTTACTAACAATGAGAGCCCATCAGCAAAGGAATTGGACATTTGAAGCAAATCTACTACATCTTTGATTACTTTGCACATAAGAAAATTAAGGCTAAACATTGGATTTAAAAGGAAACTTTTCCTTAATGGTACTAGAGGTAAACTTTATCATAAAATGCTTCATGAAATTGAACCAGATGGCCCTTTTCTTCCATATCATAATTGCATATTTATGTATGGATAGTTTTCAGTGTACACAGCTTACGGAAAGCATTAGTGAAGAAGAGAGGGGCATCCTTTAAAATACGAATGATAGATCTATAAATTACGCCCCTTGCGCGTCTTAATTATGATAAGTAATACGAGGAAGTTTCCCATCTGATAGTGATTCCTTCATTCACAGAAAGACATGATACGAGTTGCCTATTTTTTAATACGTTTATTGTCAACTTCACGGACAATACTTCGTCTCCCAGCCCATAGTTAGGTAGCTATGACTATAATGATGCCACAGTCGGCTGTGTTATCGAGGAATATATAGCATAATATCAGATACCAAACGGGTAGTTATGAGTAGCACCATATTAATTAATCCACGTTTAAGAGGTATAGCATAATCAGTTGCCTTATATAAGCATTATTTTGCATTGGATATAGTTGAACCGAATGTACTAAGAAATGTTTTATTACAGCAAGGATGTTGGCCGGAACGATGCAGATCATATGACGAAACATCAGCAAATAACAACGATAAAACATATAGGAAAAGAAACACCTACGGACGTGATGTATAGGCAAAAGGCAGCAATAGCTGACTTTTATATTATTCATCACATAATGGAAAAACCACGAGAGAAAGAACTAAGGCTGATTCACTCAAGCACTTGATTTACATTAGACTTAAAAAACCAACAACACTTACTGTTTCGCCGATTTCTGTGGTTTATAGATAAGGCTCCATGGTGATAGTTTAATGCCGAACAACTCGATATCTTATCAACTTGACTGAATCATTTCCCTTGAGTGATAAGTGCTTGAACAGTAACAAACGAACAGTGGAGCAGTTTTAAGGCCAGGGCTGCAGGGTCCTGTTGGAATATCTACTTCCAAGAAAAACCCACACTTTACATGCTGTTAAATCACAACCGTCCAACAGGTGGCCCCTCAGGGCATGTAACAACTCATCGCCTGAGTGTGGGCCTTTAAACATCCTCATATCCAGAGTATGGCTTTAGTGGTGCATGTTCAAGGTGAATTTATAAAAAAAGGTACAAGGCCTATAGTATTTAACTGCACTTACAAAGTTCTGCCATGGTTGTAGCTGCACTTGCACAATGTCGATTCCATTCGTGTTTGAGTAATCATATGGAGGTTATGATTTTGAAATAAAATTAATTATATGTAATTTCCATATATTCCTACTGTCGTCTTACATTATTGTTAGAGTAATCACCAAAACCTGTATCCTATTCCTTTTCTGGGATATCCTTGGTCTTTTGACACTACTTTTGGATAACTTTATGCAGTACTAGTATCATGGGCTATAGGCATGTGTAGGCATATGTGAATTGCTGTCCTATCCTGTTACTAACTGCACACGTAAATGAGTTACATTCACGACTAGGAATCTCTGATTTCTTATATTTTCCCATATCCCACCTAGCTAGGTACCAGTGGCAGATTAAAAAATGTCATTGAATGGTAGCTCCTTGTTTGTCTTCAGTATAAAATTCCTCCTAAAACCTTTTTTTTTCATCATGCTCTCCCCTCCCTCTTTTACAAATTCCTAGGCGCCCCACAGGCATCAAACCAGGGGTCAATCCACGGCTATACCTAACTTTACTGTCAAACAAAGTAACACGAATCTCTATCTAAAACCAATGTTAGTATATCTGAATACGGGAGGGGTAGCCTTACGCTAGTCCTATAATCTATTACCAACAAATTACCAATGATTATAGGGGTTGGGAATAGCGAATTAATCGCATGCGTACCTTCCTCACAGCAGGGAAATCCAGGCTTTGGCACCTGTGATTCGTTTTTCTGCTTCACTTAATCTCATACCTGCTTTGGTTTGAGGCTTTCATAGAACGCCGCTGGGGGCGTCTGAAGCGCTTTCCCATGTCTAACAGGCTCCACTTCCGGTTGCGTCCCATGCGCCCCCTGGTGGAAAAAACGCACAGCGGGAGTCCCCCATTGAAACGCCAGGAACACTGGAGACAACTTTGCATGACAACTCCATTCAGTTGGCATTGGTACTTGGATCATTTGAAGTCAAAGGGCTGGTTTCCCAGACCCTTCGCTTAGGCCCAGCCGGGGTCCCAGGGACCAGACACAATAGCGTTAAGCAGTTAAAAGGGAGAGGCGTTACTAGTGGGATAGTTTAGAGAAAAACATACTTTTGTTGTAGAACAGTTGCGTGTCCACCAATACCACTGGGAAGCATGGTGTCAGATTTCTTTTTAAAATCATAGACAAAAACACATAACTTTTACTTTTTATCTGGTTTTGGTATTAGTCTGGCGGCCAAAGAGCAAAATTCTGATTTTGTGTGCCATGAAAGGTTTATACCTGAAACCATTTCAGGATGCTAGAGGGGTCCTTTGGGCATAAGAAAATGCCTGTTGTCACCCTGTAGAGGTGTGCATGAGAGTGACAGCAGCCATTTTGTTTGACTCCCCCCTTCAAAATATGACATAGTATGACACAGTCCTTTTCTGTAATAACCTGATCAATTTCTAAGCTATCCATTTCATACTGAGCAAATCAACAGTGGATTAGTAGGGGAAGATAAAACATGAGTGACATTGACCTTATCTAAGGTCAAGGTCATTAGAATTAGGGTCAAACTTTGAAAAACGTCAAAATATGAGTGTTTTATTTTTTCCAAACTGTCCTAGTCTATGAAACATGTATAAATAATATCTACAACTATTCTGGGATGGTAAAAGGGTCCTCTTGGCATATGAATATGCATGTTGTCACTGTCTGAAAGTTTGTATAAATGTGAGAGCAGCGATTTTGTTTGACTACCTCTTTGAAATATGACGTAGTAAGTGATGGACCCTTACTAAAATAGCCTACCCAATTTCTGAGCCATCTATTTGATACTGGAGAAATCAATAGTGGATTGGTAGGGGAAATTAGAACATGAGTGACAATGACCTTGTCTAAGGTCAATGTCATCAAAATAAAGGTCAAACTTTGAAAAACGTCAAAATATCAGTGTTTTATCTCCTCGAAACTGGCATTTTCTATCAAATTTGTATAAATAACATCTAAAACTATTCTAGGATGCTAAAGGGGTCCTTTGGGCATACAAAGGTGCCTGTTGTCAATGAACAAAGGTGAGTGCAAATTTGACAGCAGCCATTTTGTTTGACTACCTCCTTAATGCGACTCAGTAAGTTATGGTCTCTTTCTATTACAGCCTATCAAATTTTTAAGCCATCAATTCATTAGACAAATCAATAGTGCATTAGTAGGGGAAGATTAAAACATTAGTAGGGAAAGTTACATTGACCTTATTCAAGGTCACAGTAATAAAAATAAAGGTCAAACTTCGAAAAATGTCCAAATATGGTGTTTCAATTTTTCCAACCTATCATAGTCTATAAAATAAGTATGACTGTTACCTGAAACTCACTTTTGGGGGTCCCTTGGGCATTGGCAAATGGTTGTTGTCGCTCTTTAAAGGTCTGTTTGGGTAAACAGCCGTTTTGTTGGACAAAAATTTGACCTTTGATCTTCTCATGATGGCTCTCCAATTCATTAGCGGTCTGTATCAGTCACATTGTCTAACTTTTGACTTATAAAATCTGTATGGCAATGGCCCATATCTAAAAATGAAGTTTATCTGAGAAAAAGAACCCATAATTCTGCTGTCTTTCAGGATGCATGGGTTTAGGACCTTTTAGGAACACGGGGAACATGTATTTTGAAAAAATACACACATATATTCTCTAGACTTTAACATTCTATATAAAAGAAGTGAAATTTGGGTCAAACATTGGATTTGACATTCAAGAAGTAAGATATATACCCTCCTATTGATTGTTTACCAGTTGATATCTGTTAAATACATAACCTTGTTTGAAATTGAGGGTTGATTTTGTGCACTATCTAGGCATTCAGTTTATCAAGCAATCAAAGAATTGCATGCCTCAGACTAACATACACCATGGTTTCTGAAAACTGATTGGACAATGAATGTAACTCATATATTTATTTTGTTTTATTAATTCTTATGTTGTCTGTCTAAAAATGAGTAGAAAACATACATGAATTTATATACTATGATAGTGTGAAAGAAATCACTCACATTTTGTTATTTCTAAACAAATGACATCAACTCAAATTACTTTGAACTAAGCTGAGTTCACAGTAATCCATGCCAAACACTCACTTCCCAATGCACTATTGATATATCCAATATGAATTATATGGCTTAATGATTTCCATGAGCTAATAAGAGGAAGACTAATGAGGCCTTCTGTATAGAGGGTAAATCAAACACAATGACTTCTGTCAAACTTTCAAACACATTCAGAGTGACAATAAGTATCTACCAATGCAAAAAGGCCCCCTCATGCACTCCAGAGTAGTTTTAGGTGCTATCCATACCTATTTTATAGATTTGATAGTTTATAAAAAACAAAATACTCAGATTTTCGTGGTTTGAAAATAGATAATTTGAAAGAAATAAACACTTATATTTGGATGTTTTTCAAAGTTTGACCTTTATTTGGATAAGGTCAATGTCACTCATGTATCTTCCCCTACCAATCCACTATTGATTTGTCCAGTATCAAACAGATGGCTCAGAAATTGGGTAGGCTATTATAGTAAAAGTCCATCACTTACTAGGTCATATTTCAAGGAGGTAGTCAAACAAAATCGCTGCTCTCACATTTATACAAACTTTCACACAGTGACAACACACATATTCATATGCCCAGAGGACCCTTTTAGCATCCCAGAATAATTGTAGATATTATTGATACATATTTCATAGACTGGAACAGTTTGGAAAAAATAAAACACTCATGTTTTGATGTTTTTCAAAGTTTGACCTTAAATTTGTTGACCTTGACCTTGGGCAAGGTCAATGTCACTCATTTTTTATCTTCCCCTACTAATCCACTATTGATTTGCCCAGTATGAAATGGATAGCTTAGAAATTGATAAGGGTATTAATAAAGGGGCAAAACTTGTTAGGTACCTAACAAATCCACCCTGCTGTGCACCTCCTGGGCCCCTCCTGGAGTGGTGGACATGCTAATGGTGTAATCTTGTGGTCAAGTGGGGGGTTAGGTAAGGGGGGTGTCATTTACTGACCAGTGCCCCTTTGATATAACAGCCTCACACACAGGAGGGGTGTAATCCTGATTAAGGAACAGCCACAACTTTCAAATGTAACTGAAATATTTTCAAAAGAGTTTTCCTAGTATGGATAGATATAGATGGGTATTTCTTTTCATTTTCACAACAAGGTTTCATGATGTGTTTATATGTAAGCCTATCCATAAATTACACATGTAGAGTCATATTTTCCTCAGATATTTGGGATAAACCTTAAATTTACAGGAGCCCTTTGAACTGTTGGAATGATAGACCCCCCACTGGAATTATGGCTGTTCCGTCCTTTATATACCCTCTCTGCCCCTTTAAAGAAAAGCATTGTTTCATACTCTGTCATATTTGGAAGGGGTAGTCAAACAAAATGGCTGCTGTCACTCTCATGCACACCTCTATGGAGTGACAACAGATATATTCTTATGCCTAAAGGATTTCTCTAGCACCCAATAATAGTTTTAGATGTATTTTATACATAATCATAGACTGGGATAGTTTGGAAAAAATAAAACACTCGTATTTTGACGTTTTTCAAAGTTTGACCCTAATTCTGATGACCTTGACCTTGGATAAGGTCAATGTCACTCATGTTTTATCTTCCCCTACTAATCCACTATTGATTTGCCCAGTATGAAATGGATGGCTTAGAAATTGATTAGGTTATTACAGAAAAGGACTGTGTCATACTATGTCATATTTTGAAGGGGGAATCAAACAAAATGGCTGCTGTCACTCTCATGCACACCTCTATGGAGTGACAACAGGTATATTCTTATGCCTAAAGGGCTACTCTAGCACCCCATAATAGTTTTATATGTATTTTATACATATTTCATAGACTGGGATAGTTTGGAAAAAATAAAACACTCATATTTTGACGTTTTTCAAAGTTTGACCCTAATTCTGATGACCTTGACCTTGGATAAGGTCAATGTCACTCATGTTTTATCTTCCCCTACTAATCCACTGTTGATTTGCCCAGTATGAAATGGATAGCTTAGAAATTGATCAGGTTATTACAGAAAAGGACTGTGTCATACTATGTCATACATTGAAGGGGGGAGTCAAACAAAATGGCAGCTGTCACTCTCATGCACACCTCTACAGGGTGACAACAGGCATTTTCTTATGCCCAAAGGACCCCTCTAGCACCCTGAAATGGTTTCAGGTATAAACCTTTCATGGCATACAAAATCCAGAAATAAGGTACTTTTTGGAGTTTGGCCGCCAGACTATATGCCATGTTACCAAAACCGCAAACATCTAATCATTTTTCTTAAATGTTTTTCTTGGGTACCTCAATGAACTTGCTACGCCTGGTTGACTATACACGACATTGGCTTGGTAGTTGGACAGGTATTATGTTTGAATAGTTGTTTTGTGTACGTCTAAATCGCTAGTGAAATCGATTTAACGGTATTTTTCAACTGGTAATTTCTAAAAGGTTTTACCGAGGATGGTGAGCTCTTTATCATTCTTATAAAAATACAACATTATGATAAAAAAAAGTAGGAAAAAGAAGGACAAACAAGGTTGCATCTAGTGTAACACATGTACCTCATAGCCTTACTTGCAGGCATCACCTAACAATATTCATTTGTGGAAAACCGTTTTTAAAACATAACCATAGATTCACGAGTGTTTTCCAATCGACTAACGACTTTTCGAGTTGTCCATTTTCACTACTTCACCGAATCTTTATGTAATTTGGCAGGGTTCAATGAAATAATACTACACCAGTATCTACTTCATTAACAGAGGCTTCATCCCGATGATTTTTTAGAAAGAAAAGATTCGTATGTGTTGCACACCCAACAAAAACAAAATTATCCCCGGAAACATGATCAAAGTTATTTGAAAATAAAATTCAGTAATCAGGTACTTGTGGCACTAACCATCTGAAAATTATTGGAAAAAACACTTGAGGGATATCCCCTGCGTAGTGCTACCCCAGACACGCAAACCCTGCCACAGAAAATCTTCCGAAACCTTGGAGAGAATCGTTTTGCCTGAGAATCTGTTCTGATACTAATCTTTGTATGATTATCCGTTGTTTTACTACAACTAACTTGATTTAAGCCCATAGCCAAAACTATCAATCCATAACATTAATTTTCTCTTGTTCTCTATTGAGTCATTTGCATAATAACTTTCCTCCAACCAACTAAATACTTCCACCTCCTCAGTCACCAAAGGCACTACAGTCTTGACGGACCCAGTAGAATCTTACCAAAAAGTTCCAAGAAGGCATTCATTATCATTTACTTTGAGTAAACTACCTGAGCCAGCTTACTGCTTGCGGTGCCTCAATCCATTTCCATATGGAAGCCTAGCATTAAGAATTGTTTGCTTTGGTATTATTTCATTCCTCCTATTTTAAAGTAGTTCAATCTGCGGCCGGGAGCTGGAGCCACAGTCGGCGGATCCTCCATGAGTGGATACTATAGGGTTAACAGTACTTACTGACCGAAGGTAGTTGTAAAATTGCTATTAAGTTGTACATAATTTCTCGCATAAATGATTGTGCATCCCCTTCTTTTACATAACGTACATACGTCTAGTAGCATTCTTTTAAAAGAACCAAAAAGAAAACCGTCAAAATAAGAAAAAGGTACTTCAGTGCTAATGTGTAAATGATATTGTCACTCAGTTCTCTTGATTATGTTTCACTATAAAGGCCTAGGTTATATACCTTGTGCACGTGATCAATTTTTGGTGATCACTATTTGGTAATCACCATGTGCTCATCACAACCATGTGACTTGGTTAAATAATCTAAGCTGAATATAGCATACATGTATAGGGCCTACATCTGTTTTTCGCCATTCCCGTAAAGGCACCTCACCTCTGAAATTCTCAAAGAATTCGGTGATTAACTGCGTCAGCTGCGGTAACACACTGTTGTCTCACCTTGACATAAGAATATAGGTGGGTGTAGGTAGGTATGTGGGATGGGTGGTGGCACCTTGGGTCAGAGGTCAATCTAGCCCTGCCTAGGGGGTCATCTGGGGTCATGGGGTCAAGCCTGGAGGGTCAGGCTCCAGGGGTCTGTAGGTGCTAACTGTCAGGTAATGAAAGGTCAACGTCTCCAGGGTGGGAAACATATGAACAAAAGAAAACAATGTAACACCTACATACCTGTCAGCAAAACTATATTTCACTTTCTTTCGGCTTCAAATAAAATCTTGCTAAAATATTGAGGATGCCTTACAAATGAAAATGTATCCCTTAATAGGAGCACCACCTTTCATTTTGAATTATATTTTACTGCTCAAATTATGCATTTTCAAATTGTCAAAATAAAGTTCAAACTTTCTGGGCCAATGACGGATACATGGCTGTAAAAGATATGCATATTTCTTTAATAATATTACAGAAAAAAATGATATAACAAACTGAATTTAAGGAAACCTAAATAGTATAACACCAATTATACACAACATTCTATCTGAAAACCTATATCCTGAACTTAAACTGTCCCAAAAACCATTTTATCCTTGAGCAATTTTGGACGAGTCGGGGATTGTTCCCTCAACGCCCGGCGGTCGTACATGATACACTATGTTGTTTTGTGGCCATAGAAAACAAGCCACATCCCAGCTTACTTACTCACAAAACACCCTGTATGTATCCTACCACTGGGCAAGGGGCTCCAGGGGCGGGGCAGGGGGGCAGTTAACAGGTAGGTTTTGTTAATATCAAATTTAAGGAACTATGTATTATTGAAAGATTGCTGGGGTGCTTTGTATATATAAATTTACAAAGTATGCAGAGGTGAATGTATGGTGTGAGATGCAGGAATGAGTCATGACTGACTCAGACTGAGAGAGGCTGTAGTGGTTATGGGTTGTTAAAGGTAATGTAAGGGTTCACCTCAGTGAGTTTGGAAAAAATGCAGAATGGAATAAGCTATGGGAAGACAAATCCATGGATTAGTCTGTGCAACCGCTTCTTTATACCACGCAATGGTGTTTATGGCTGCCTTATAAACTATATCTCCCTCCAAGTTTGGAAAAAAAAAAAGCAGAATGGAATAAGATATGGGAAGACAAATCCATGGATTGGTCTGAGCAATCGCTTCGTTAGACCACGCCATGATGTTTGTGTCTGCCTTATAAACTATATCCCCCTTCAAGTATGACAGCATATCAATGCATATCATTGTCATTTATTTTACCCACAATTATTGACATTGTTGTTTCACATCAACGAGCTGACCTTCAACCACATTCTTTGTGATCAATGTTATTACTAGATTACAATTATTGACATTGGTGTATGAATCTGAGATATAATTATCAAACCAAGGACAATTCTGTTGCTCAAACGAATTTGAAATAACAAAAACAACAGACATAACAATAAAATTGACTAGACCTGGGTAACCAGACAACCAAAGAGGTAATCAAATTAGCCAAAAAGGGAGACCCAATAACGAAACCCTAGACAGAGCAAGTTGCACATTTCTATAACATAGGAGCAAGCACTGCTGTGAAATGGCCAATAATGATAAATGATTCAATCACTATGTGTTATGGCCACATGGCAATAAAACAGATGGAGATATCAACTATTCAGGATGTGGGCTAATGGAGTTTCATGGGCGCTTACCTTTGTTACCCCAGGTAATAGAGTGACCGCAATATACCCATGTATATTGATGTCCAATAATAGGGGTACTTTTAGGTATGCAGGTGGCAGTGCACTGCTATACAAAGAGTGGTCATAGCACCAATTTAGGTTGATAAGCAAAGGTAAGGCCAGCTATTTTTATTCATGAACACGCTGTATTGCATCATTTCACCACCCTGATATTTCTATGTGAAGTATATGATTGAAATTTATAAGCTGTTATTTCATGAATATTTCATGAATATTTGTGCCGATAGATTGCTTAATAATAACTACCCAGGCTCTTTTCGCATTGTTTTTAAGCCTAAACATACTGTAACAATACGAAACATTTTACTTAATTTCAAGCTTAGAACCAAGGTAAGGGAGAACATAATTTCTTATTATTATCCAGGAACTCATCTAAAGTATTTTGCTGCAGGGTTGCGAGAAAAAAACAACTTACGAACTTTCAATGAATGGTAAGTCGAATTGTAATTTTTGTGCTATTATGGCTAATCAGGGCCATAGCTATATCCAGTTTCTCAATGTGTAAGGTTGTCAGGTTGTCATCCCCAGACATCCCCATATTGTACTATAAGGCCTAGATCAGGGACAGGTGTATACTAACCTTAATCCGCCTCACCTGTTGATCCCTTTGATCTCCCTTGACCCATGCTGACCTCTAAAGCTGAAATAGTGGGTCATGGGAGTAGTCTGTCCAATATAGAAAAATGTAGTCCACTGGTTCAAGGTTATCCTCATCAGACTCTATTAGTATAATTGCCCATTATTATACCCTAGTGTGATATAGGCTCAGTACTTAAGAGTTTAGCGCATCACTTTACGGGTTGGGTAGTAATCTGGGGGGATAGAGGAAAGTAATTCTGGAAGTAGTAAACAGTTATGTTTGCTCAGTTAGTCTAAGCTTTAAAATTACCCTTTAAAATACTGCCAGGTTATAATAATTCATAACCAACAAGGTAGGGGGTCTTCCATGGGTTATCAACCCTAGATCTGCTTTCAGGCAGCCCTGTAGGCAATGACCTCAGGCTCATATCTCTGACATACCGAGGGTTGATAACCCATCTCCCACCCCCCTACCCAGTTGGTTATATATTTATTTATCCATATTCTGTTATGTGACCTTTCAAATTTATAATAATAGAGAAGCAAGAAGAGCTTTGTCCTAAAACGCGGTGAACTGCCCGACCTTCTATGGTGTACTTAATTGCTTTTATTTTTAAAAGACAGGTCTATATCACTTAAGGCAAATATTGATATATTACTTGTATTTATTTTTCCATAAAATACTATGTCAATCCATTATAAGTTAAACACATAAGTTATATTTGCTCTTTATCACACACCTAACTACACTCCTTTCAACTCCTAGGTACCCTTCAGCAATCCTAAATACATTAAACTCCTAACGATGCAAGCCACCTCTGTCTACAAGTTGATCAAGGATAAAAATGTGAAAAATGTTCTTTTTCAGGTAGCCAGGAGCAAGATTGCGAGTAAGCCTTTTTGACGTTGCTGGCGAGTAAGACCCTTAAAGCATTTTTTTCCTTTTTTATATTTTGTATTTTTACCAGGTACCCATGGCTTGTGGGGATGGCTCCTTGGCATGTGGAGGTGTTTGTAGTTGGCTCCTGTCCTACTATACTCGTTTCTCACCTTCTAGGGGGTGCAAGGTGTCACAAATTGAATAAGTGGATAGGTATATTTATGACAAATTTAAATGGACATCACCTTTTATATTTGTGTATTATATTCCAATTAAGCTGGGAACGGAGATTTGGCCTTCCTAAATCCTTTTATACTGGTCGGATATAAAGGCAACTACTCTTAGGTGCATGGTTTAGTCAATTTTAGTCTAATGGTAGAAAGCTAACTACAAACTAAATCGCCTCATGGATTTGAAGAAGTAAGACCTAAATATCTCACAAATACAGGTATGACATAGATTAGCATATGTATTTACAGGTTTATTATGGAAAGAAACATGCTGGACAATCTGTATCAGCATCCATAGAAAAGCAGTGAGAAAAGTGGATAGGTATCGACTAAATTATCTTCTGACAGTTAGCCCTCCATGGCTTGGAGTAAAAGACGTAGAAAAGATGGCACTTGTGGCCAAACTGTCGACCACCATTGACAGGTCTGAGTGGGCCTTTTTCCCCACAGGTACAGAGTGTTGGCCATTCTGTCACATTAGGTATACCTATCTCACAGCCAGCCTGTCACCTCAGGTATAACTTATTCAGCAGCTTCCCCCTACCAAAAAAGGCTACTGTGTGGATAGGTTGCCAGATCGTGTTTTGCTTGGTTTTCCCTGGTTACTTCTAAAAGTATTTGATATTTCTTAAAGGTCTGTATGGGATATGTGCATGTGCAGTACATGTTTCTCTGTGACATCCTATACACCCTTCTTTTTAAAGGTGGCACCCCCTCTTGGAAGAAATGTGAACCCTGGAGAGGGGAGTGCAGTCCAGTTCAGTCTGCAATACTGACCACTTGGCTTGGAGCAGAGTGGAGTGAGAACTGCTGCCTATTTAGATAGTCAAGGGTCTGAACTTGTTTGCAGTGAAAAGAATGTATGTATGGGAGAGGGGTGGGAGAGGGGTTAGTTGTGGTTGTTCACACCAGTTCAATCCACAGCCCAGGGCCCATAAACATCCACTCAAGCTGAGGTGCAAAACAATCCCTGGTGAATACCTGTAATTGACTTGTGCTAAGAGTTGACCTCCTTTCAAAATAAATGTCAAGCTAGGCTGAAAAATTCCTTAATGTATCTAAACTACATCTTTTATCATGAAATTATATTATTTGTAGCTAAGAACAAATGTTTTTACATACCAATATGAGTGCTAAAAATGATACTTTTGCTTTCCTTTGAGAGTAATGATGAGATTTAGAGAAACAGTTCTAAATGCTACCACTGTTAGTCTATATGAAGTGCAGTGATTGCAGAGTGGTGGGCTCCTGCCACCTTGATCTGGTGGTCATTAGGTCCCCTCTGCGCAGGGTCATAAGAAGGGTGTATAAAGGATAAAAGGTTATATTTTTGAATAGTGTATTAAATACTCAAATGTAATGAAATGTGCACCTCCGTTACAGGTGCAAGTGTAACCTGAAATGTACTTTTTAAAATTAAATATTATTGGCTTTTTTACACAAAGTTAATTGATCAGGCCGTCAGAATTAATTATTGAATCAAGGGTGTATTCTTGCAATTTAACAGTATAATTTGCGTTGGTAGACAATATATAAGTATTGCTTCAATTGAAATGGCAAGACGCTAAAACTGCTGAATGTTACAATACTACAAAAGTAGACAGTGTATATATGGGCCTGAAGGTGTCCTATTTTGGAGGTCAGTTTCTCCACAATTGTATTATTGACTTTCCCACAGAAGAAACGAGGTTTTTGACGTGTTCTTTAAAACTTTCTTCTGCCTTTGTGAAGTGTCAACATGCAACGCTGTCAAAGGCCTTTGGGAAGAATTATTATTCATTCCCTTATCATAGAGATCTGTTAAACCAAGTCTGACTTTTCTTACTTGGTAATTGACTATAATTAGTCTACTGTTGTAGAAAGTGACAATTCTGTTATTGTTTGCAGTGTTTACATATATTTTCACTCCAAATTTGAAGCCCATGGCTCAGTATAGTTTTTAGATAATCTGTCAGGCAAGGAACCACTTCAGAAAGTATAACATTTTCCCTTTCTGAATTGTATGATTCTAATTCAAGCAAAAATATAACTTAACAGCCTATATCATAGTCAAAGCCAAAAAGCTATATGTGATGTGCGTTATTTCATAATAAATGAATCATAAGTAGTATCGAGTAAAAGCTCGAAGTTTTTCGAAGAGCAAATCAAAGATGACTACAATATAAAAAAGGAGCTGAAACTGCATAAAAAGTCATTAGTTCTGGGCTACCTTTTTGTAAGAGAGGAGGAAAACAAAGCGGGAAAAGGAAAACAAAATGTGGCAGAAAGGATTCTTTGAGCATGTCTAGCTCAATGCATCCTTGACTGCCACGATGTGGAGACTGTGTACTGAACCAGGTAATGCGTTCTATTTGTCTATGTATACTATTATCAAGGTTGTGTTCAGATACCGTATAATGTTATACATTATGAATAGGTGTATATTAGGTTATTTGTGTATGGCCATAATTATAGTTACATTGTTGTATGTATCACATACGTGGAAAAGTGTTAACAATATATCCAGAGTAAAACTTATTTGGTTAACCATTTATATTTGTTTTCGTGTGTTTCTGTGCTGTCAGATTCAAGTGCATTCCTATGAATCCGTCAAACCTGTTGCCAAACAAGGGTTGAATAATAATATTCCTGGGCTCCCAAGCAGAGTATAAACTGGTATCCCAGGTGGACTGAGACTCAGAGGGTGCTCCGAACACCCAGGGCACTGGGTTTGTCGACGCCTGTGTCTGACATTAAAATTTTGAATTTATTATGTGTTTGTCAAAACAGTCGTCTGACAAAGTATTATCAGATTTAAGATGAGGAATTTGATTTACCACTTGGTTAACAATATCCGAAGTGTCGAAAAATCCGAAATCAAAATAACATATACGTGATAGATATGATTATATGATTATGTTATCATCCCATACCCACCCCTCATCACATCACTTGGGGGTACTCTAATGCCCATAGGGCTACTTAACATTATGTGCATTCCACGATAGAGATACACTGTGAGACACAAAGGTCGGGCAATGTGTGATGGGGGCACTTCAAACCAAACTTAAAGTAATGTCCCATTACATGTAACACATCCTATATCTAATGAACGTGTCCATGCCCGGAGGACATGTATTTTGCACAGATCATCATTTCTTCTATCCCTGTACAGATGCATTTCCACCATTATGTCCAGCAATTCGGTAAACATTACTTTTGCATGTATATTTACACCCTAGGAAAAAGTGACGTCCTAAAGTAAACTCACTTCCCTAAAATAATACCATCTAAGGTAATTATATGATTATTACAAATCAAACAATTAACTTTTTACAGAGTGTACCATGGCTGTGCCCTTTCTTTTCAATATCATTATTAATTGATATAATTATATGTTGATTAGAGAGCTACAGCTCTGTTCAAGCCGATGTATTTAGAATACAGAAAGAAGTACAGCTGTATTAAACTTAAAGGAGGTCAGTTAATAGGTTGTACAATGGCGGTGTCTGGACAGACCCAACTTGTCGGGCAATGACCATTAAGTAGGCTGCCAGACAGAAGAAATCCTCCTCTCAGGACTCAACGTAAACACTTCAGAAGCATATTACATTGGCTATACCCATTCAAATCTATATGAGGGGAGATTTTGCGTGGCAATTTTATTTCGATACTTTGGTACTTTGATTGGGGCGATAGATGTCTACTTATGATTATTATGCGTATCAAAGTCCTTTTATTACACGTTCGTGAGACCTATGACATATGGGTGACCCTATAATCTAGCAATAAATCAGATTTGGAAAGTTTAAGTATTAATGTTGGGCTATGGATCTTAAACTTCGAGTGATAAAATGATAAGGCAAGAAGGTCTGTCGAATCCTGCAATTAGGAAATGTGATTTTGCATAATAACCATGAAAGTGATTTAAAAAATAATCAATGATGAATGCATTTTAACACTGTACAAATTGATCGATCGTTCTTTTGTTCCTAGCAATATTATTTAGCACGAGTCAGCAAGGCCAATTGTCATTAATACACACTAGATCCTAAAACTTGGCATAGTAGTTACTGCCGATGACATGCACCCAAATAAGCTTAGATGCATTTTTCTCACGAGGAAAACGAATAATTATATAGAAATCCTAAATAATCAAATGGACTAGTGGTATAACTATATCAATAAATATATACAGCACTGTTTCAGTCTCTGTCTGTAAATAGGACATATTATATTCATTAAGCTTCAAAGTTCATGTGCCAATATAATAGTTCATGTGTGCTACCAATCAAAGTGATTGTGGTTAAGCGCCGTGTACAGAGCGATGATTTAAAGTGTGAAAATCTCCTCACTAAGAACTTTATATTGAAGCAGAAGAGATATGCCAAATTGAGATTGACGGCTTCTGGATGACAAGAATTGAACTATTAAGAAGTTTAAATATTATGCTTTGAGTAAAGTACTTCAAAGCAGGAAAAAGATGTAAGCCGTTCGCATACTTTCCTACCACAAATTCCCATTTGTTACAATTGTCATAAAAGTAGATTACTGTCCATAGAAAACGACCATAATAAAAGATGTACCCAAATAGACAGATAAAAAAAATCGCCATGAAAACTATAAAGACTGCACTGCACGCTGTTCTATGCTATAAACTAGGTAAACTAGACTTGACTTAGTATGACTGTGTTTTTTACTGCAGCATTTGTTTATCCAAGACCCAGACTAGCTCCCAGCAGGATCAAAGAGGTTGGTTGGTCGGTCTGGCACTCCTACAAACTAGATTAACATTAGAACATGGA
Source organism: Lepidonotus clava (assembly GCA_936440205.1). NCBI lineage: Eukaryota > Metazoa > Annelida > Polychaeta > Phyllodocida > Polynoidae > Lepidonotus > Lepidonotus clava. The sequence continues at coordinate 19,314,754 of OW387138.1, forward strand.
TAATCTAATAACTATTGAGATAATCCCTTAATTGTAAGTGGGTATGCGTTACAACTAGATACGTTACAGCCTGTCACTTATACTCTGTGTTTGCGTAAGCTGAGCACAATTGCAAAATGCCTTTAATAAAAAAAGTAGACTTCTAAGCCAAGGCAGTGTTCTGAGTGTGTACAGGACATAATTCTATCTTTTGGATCTACATAATTGAATTAGGGTATCCTGTCTAAAGTCTTAAGTGGTTAATTTGCCCAGTTTTACTAAGAAACCTGATGTAATATGCTATTATCAAGCTATGGATGGTTGGCAAGTGTGCTCTAAATCAAGATTAAATTAATAGGTAAACGAGGATCAAAGAGTATACAAGACAGCTGAAAGGATAATATTGGTATCTAGTCTGCCTTATATGCCAATCTTTCCCTTATCCGAAAGGTATTACATACTGTGGCGACACTGTTCTTGCATAGTAGTACTCCATACTTGTTTTGACAGACACAGACATGCAAAGATAATTGGCTGGTATTTAGATCCTAATTAAAGTTAATTTGGCTTCAAATTGAATCATGAATTGTTCTTCAGAGAACAACACTTATAACTACTGAGACCCACCAAGCGGAATCAGGTAAAGAGGTAACTGTGTTATTTGAACAAAAAGGAAGTATTGCTAATACTGATATCATTCATTTGCAATACAACTTTAATGTATCGAATAACTATCGCTATCATGTAACCGTCATAAAACTTTTGTGACACTTTCACAACAATTTTGTGATAAAATTTGATTACAGCAATAGGTTTGTGAAAGTTGGTACAAATGATTTATATCAATAATATCGGATAACAGTAGATAATTGCAAGGAAAACTGTATTGGCAATACTTTCGCATACATATCACCAATTATGATAATATATCAACAGCATTTCACACTTGAGGACACTTTTGCATCTTAAAGCAGAGAACATCAATCAAGAAGAATAGACACTCAGGTGTTTGCCTGTTTTTGTGTACAGCTGTGCCATCTGAACTACTGAGTGATGACTAGTGTGATCGATTTGGGGTTGACTATTTGGCCTTGGGTCACAATTCATTGAACAAAACGTCTACTTTCAATACTACAGAACGAGATACACTATTAGAATGACCAGGCTATGGTATAGTACGGGTTTTGAATATACCAGCACCAATGGTATTGATCATATAGCGACAAAGAGAGAATAAATAGTATAGACGTTGTGGAGGTGACGTCATATTGTCCAATATGTGATGGCCGCCATATTATCAATATTATTCTCAATCCTAAAATCATGAGAACAAATGCTTGTGCTACATCTTATAAGGCTTATTCAAGTCATTCAATCGTAATTAACAATCCTTATCCTTTAGAAATTAGATGTTTAGAATTTATTCCATAGCAATTGTGGCCATGATCACCACTTGGTGATCACCAAAAAGCAATCACATGACCACATCTGCACAAGGTCTATACAAATACAAAATCATCAAAGTTTGTGCCATGTTGGCACAAAAAATAATGATATTTAAGATATTTGATTGTACCATATTGTAACAAGATAGGTTTTCGCCAATGATTGTGTGCCCTAGTACTGATGAATGAAAGTGACCTCCCTCTCTTAGGGAATGGACATTGTACACTTTGAATCTCTGAAGCTGCAACAAAACGCTAGCTAATTGAATATCACCTGATAAAGGCACTACTTACTGCATGTGAGATAAATAATAGAAACAGACTGTCGCCTCGTGGTCTGAGTCATCAATTATCAACTATTGAGTGTGTTTTATCAGTCTCCATAAAGCCTCTGTTACAGTTATCTCTCCTAATAGACATTGTCTCCACGTGCAAAGCGGGGGTTGTGATAATACACACTGTGCTGTGTCAGTTTATCACTAGAACTATGCCTTTGATCATGGAGAGGAGGATTAGTGGTATCTATCCAGTAGCCTCAACTCTGTCATGTGCTGCTAAAGGTGGGTGTCTGTATGTGTGTGATGACACATGGACACAGGCACTCAGACAGCAGTGGAGGATCTCTATGATTTTCAAAAAGGATGGGGGTGTGCCTTTGAAAAAAAGGATCTCATGGTAACCTGGCAACCTTTTGGTCGGATTTTACGTTTTAAAAACGCTAACATCTTCCGAAAAAAAGTAAAGGGATTGTGCCCCATTGCCCTTCCTCCATATCTCCCCTCGCATAGCCGCAAGGACATACAGACAACATCACACACACACACACACACACACACACACACACACACACACAAACGCAAACATACACAGAATACTGCAATACTATTCTATACTAGGCTATAGTTTATGATTCTCGATTGAAGTATATAGCAATACCTAAGTACAACAATGTCACAATCATAGTTCATTTATCTAAATCTAAAATTAACATCATGATATTTCGTAATGGGTGGAGTGATTTAACATGTCTTTTTTTGACAGCAAAGACAGCAAAGGTATCATGTGATATCATGCTAACCAGATAACCCAAAAAGACATCAATACAAAAGTAAATGACTAAATGACAAAACATAGGCCTATATATACATATATAACAGTTACAAATGGGGTACGCTTAACTTTTAGGGACGAGTCAAAATTTCATATTGCCTTCAGGGATCCACTCAATCACCCTAACATACATTTTTGTGTTCCAATTAGGGTATTAACAGGTGTAAATCCCACCTCTTGTCTTGAGGGTACATTCCCATTCATCAACTTTCAATTACAACGTACAACCTGTGTGTTGGTTAACCTCAACATAGGTATGACAATAGGAGTAGGTTTACTGGCACACTGACAATGAGTACCTGTACAGATATATCAAATTATTTTACATACTAGGTAAGGGGATACCTTTCCATTTAAAAAAAACACACATTTTCTTCCATTGGGAGTGCAACCTAAGGACGTCCACCCGACTTAATGATGATATATCTAAAGGATAGAAATCTTAGGACATGGTCTTCTGGCCAACTTAATTATCAGCTGATTATGTACATTTAACAAGCACTTTTTATCTCAAATATAAAAAGATAACATCAAAGGGAAATCATAAATAGAGTTAAAGTTATTCGACTAAGCCAAAAATATAATATCCCATGTTTGTTGAAATGTACTAAGTTTAGTTCAGCTAGATATGTTTTTACTTCTAAACATCTAGAGCGCACTTGTTTTGACCTGAAACCTTTGGACAGTGGAGGTATAAAACTCCTATGGTTATATAGCCATTACCATAGGTCTTATTTACCTGTAGTCAATATGAAAAAAAGTAGTGATAAATGAATTGTACTAGGACAAGATCTAACTTGAGTTGACCCACCTGAAGACTTCTTCCTTTTGTGAAGTTGGCGGTACATCCAACTGTCATCCAACCATGCTACAAGTAAACCATCCAAAACGCCTACTCCCACTCAGAGCGCTGGGAATTTTCCCTCCTGATTTTTGGAGGAGTCAGTCGAAATATTCCATCCAAGGCCTGGGTTTAGGCTCTAGGCTAGGCTTTTTAGGCTCAGTGGATTAGGCTTAGGCTTGTCATTGTTGTCACCCCCTCCAGGAGGTGGTGTCTGCCTCCAGGCGTTGGATCCCTACAGGTACTGGTGGTAGTAGTAGTGTGTGCCTACGACTAGTGAGGGTGGGCCAATGATACCGGTATGGGGCGCTCTGTGTTAGTTAACTTTTTATCTTTTTATTGGATCAAGCAATTTCTATCTTGGGGGCCTTCCATTTAGTACGTACGCACATTTCCAAAAATCTCAGACCCCCACCCCCCTTGGGCAAAAGTATGCATAGGATATGTAGTAAAATGTACACACATTTTTTTAAAATCTCAGACTGCCTAGGCCTCTCCCCCTCCTCCCCCTCCCTTGATGCGTACATAGTTAATGGAAGGCCCCTTGCCACATCTTTTCCAATATGACTTTTCGGGTAATGATCGACCGGAGTGGACCCACTCTTATACTGATGTTTATCAGATAAAAGCTGATTAAAAAGATGATGTTCCTCTTAAGCGCACTCGTAGACATAAGTATCCCTTTAAGATTTCTAGGGTCTTTAATCATCTTCTGAAATATTTAGAGAATTTCAAGAAAATGACTTGGTATTCAAATGATTTTCTGTTCTGGGCCTCATTCTTAACCTTGACTCAAGCGAAATAGTATAGTAAGAATGAGAAATATCACTCTCAATTCAGCATGACTGTAGTTTTAGAATTACACCATTTTCAAAGAAATGATCAGTGAAACCACAATCCTTTTTGGCGAACTTGAATAACATTTCACTTCCTAACCAGGCCACCGGCTGTTGTGTGTAGAGCACTGCCTATGGGACCCTGCACATTAAAGAACACCTGCCTCAGTAAAAGTGTAGGATCTCTACCTTCTCATAGATAGATGCGATCATCAGACAGATAGAATTGTCAAGACCTTGTTCTCACCATGATATGACCATAGATTTCGATATGGTGTAAAACCTCAATAACCAACCAACCAACCAACCAACCATCACACAAAACAAACAAGTCTCACAAATATCATGATTGACACTTGGCACCCCTTTAACGGTATAGTGAATCTCCACTCACACAACACATTGTTGGTTACGTGGGCCTACATGGCCCAGCTCCCACTGACCCTAACCTCGGCTTGGAGACAGTCACAGTCAGACCACCTGGACAGGCAGGTGCTTCCACCGAAACTGTAAAGTCTCCAATTAAAATTTCACTTGAAACTTTTTCAGATTTTCAAGTTTGTGTTCAGTTACAATACCTTTGCTGTACATGGGGCAGGTGCGCGTTAGACGTTGCATAAAGATGCTTGCCAATGCTTAACCTTATCAGATTGGATTATTTAAGAAAAATACATTGTTTGAATAAAGAGTTTGTCCAAGTATTAGGGGAGGTGGGATAGTTTCAGCCAACTCAAGCGAGTCACCTAACATGAACCCCATATCTCTTATCTCAGATATGATAATATTCTAGATCGGTGGCGAGATTTATTCTTATCTGTTTATAAACATAATCATATAATTTAACTTCCATTTTGAAGTGTAAACTTTGACGGAGTTAAACCATCTAACTCTATATAGAACTATGATAGAAATGTTGCTAAGCCACCTTATTATCCACTTCATATCATGTACACGATACCCATTCAAAGTATTGCAAAGAGGTATTACCTCTGTATCTTTAGACTTAAATAGTGTCATGGTCTCCAATCATTATATTGACCTAAAAGCATATGTGCAATAGTAGAAAAAAAACTCGATTTTCAAAACTACAGTTTAAACAACGTTTCACACTACACAACATCTGCCGACTGTGAGTCATATTAAAGCTGAATAAATTAAATAAAAATAACTTTGCATCGTCCAGGTTCAATGCATCTAGATTGCCATTATTATATAGGCACATGCTAATATGAAAAACAAATATCAGGATAACTATAAATTTAAGAGTCAGATTTCGAATATTCACCGTGATTTTATAACTTTTTGCTATCTTATAAGACAATCATTTTTCAATGGGGTTTCGCGTCATATCATTACAGAAATATTAATCAAGTATTCCCATTGCAGAAATATTAATCAAGCATCCCCACCATCAGACCACATGTAATCCTTTGTTTTTTGATGTGGCACCTTTCCAAATTGGTCGGTATTTAATAACCAGGCTTAGTCCCAAGTTGTAAATGATATGTTGGACTAAATACCTCTCACCTACAGGAGTAGGGGAATGACCATATGCATACTGTTTCAAGTGCTCCTTTATCGCCCACGCCAGTTTAGATAAGACTCAGACGAGTTTATCAATTCAGTTGAATCCTTAATGCTTGTGAAGTGTTTATGATAGCCGGAGATTGTATTGTAAATGCTCTATAGGCAGCTTACTTATAATGCCCTATCGATTGTTAAAGTATGATATAGGTCAGTTGGTGGTTTGGGTAGGCCTACTATATTTAAGGTTCTAGTAGTCTATAGAGATAAGAGACTGATTTCCAGTCATTTTCCATGCATAGGGTATAAAAATGAAGGACATAAGATGTTTTCACTATTTTAAAATTGACATGTGACATGGGGAGTCCCCATTCAAGAAGTAGTATACACTGCTGAACCGCAGGGAAAGCTGATACGTTCTATCGCTTTACAATTACCTTCTGCAGTCGATGTAGCATACAGTATCTCAAAATAATGTCACAGTTTTTTCCCTTTCTATCAATTAATAATTCTGTATGTACTTGAGTAATCACTATCATGAAATATGACATCTTACACGAGTGTATAAGAAATAGATTAAAAACTAAAACCTATGAAAAGTTCGTTCTACATTGTTCTTCCTAGGGCGTGGCTACAACCCCAAAACCATTATATTAGCCCCAAAAAAATCGGCAATAAATAAACAAACCCACAGAAAGAACACAAAATTGAGGCTTGGAGCCTCCATCCGGAAGGAGTACGTTTTGTTATCCCTTCCCCTTCCCGTAAACAAACCTTAGTCGACACCCGAGGACCCTACCTAACAGAACCGCGCTTTTTGACCCCAAACCACACACAGTCTGGTTTTTAACATCGTCATTATGGGGCAGTTAGTGTCATAAAAAAAAAACATGAATTAGTTGGTTATTAATCAGGTTGTTTTGTTGTAAACTTTCGTTTACTTGACTTGAAAAAAATGTATTTCCCGGGGTGTATAAGATTTTAGATCACTTTCAATGTTTTGGTATGATCTTATCATACTGGATTCATTGAGATTCATTGTTAAGCCCCATTTACTGAATAGTACAAGAGTATATTTTCTTGTGCGGGGGAAAGGGTTATAGATGGGTTAGTCGGTGTCCTGTAAGATTTTATCAGTATAACATACTGTATTAAACAGGGCTGTTTTCTACATTGTATAGGCAATAAAGTGATGTATTTGCAAGTTTTGGACACAAGGAGAGATGCAGATAATGATCTCCTATTAAAAGCATTTGAAACGTTTTCTTTCCTGGGAAATTCAAAAATTCTTAAACAGCCGGATGCATCCCCGGCTCCTCACCTTCCCCAACCCTCATCCCCTCCATTCACTTCCTAAAAGGGCATAATACTTTATATCGGATTAATACAAAGCATGCCTTTTATTTGTAGAATAAGTAATACGGCCTCAAAATCTACTCAAAGCAATCTATAGAGGCTCTAAGGAAAAACGTTTTGCTATTAATGGCATATCACAATAGCCGTTGATAAATCTCAGAAAATAGAGAAGTGGCTCATTTCCTAGGGGTCTGACCCGTTTTCCATTCAATAAGAGCTCATTTTTCACGTTTTTACACTATAGGCATAATCTGCATGCTACAGACCCTTCCTTGTCGTGAGTCTTTACCAATAGGAAGTGATGTAATTTCTACCCCCACAATAGCCATTGGTAAATCACTGAAAATAATAGTACTGGCTAATTTCCTACAATTCTGACCCATTTTCCATTGAATTTCAGCTCATTTTTCAGGGGGGCGAACCAAAAAACATCCACGAGAACTCTATGCTACGAGAAGTTAAAATACCCACGATCACAAAATTAGCTCTCGTGGTTATCTAAATTCTCGTGGCATAGAAATAATTTTTTCAATAATTATGTGTTCCAATGTCACTCTAAAGGACTTTAAGAAGTATTTTATGTAAATAAATATATTATGGGAACGATTTTAATATGATTTTTCAAGAAATAACCATGTCCAAAAGTTCTCGTGGATGTTTTCTGGGCTGATATTTCTTCTCGTGGGCTTGAAATTCTTCTCGTGGGCCTGAAATCACGGCCACGAGAAATCGTGGATGTTTTTTGGTCCACCCCCCAGGGGGGCCGACCAAAAAACATCAACGAGAATTCTGTGTGACGAGAAGTTAAAATACCCACGATCACAAAATTTGCTCTCGTGAGCCATTAACTTCTCGTGGGACAGAATTATCTTTTTTGAACAATTAAAGTGTTCCAATGTCTTTGTAACACACTTTATAAGTGTTATCTGTGAATAAGTGTATTATGGGAATGATTTTAGTATAATTTTTCAAGAAACTTTCATGTCCAAAAGTTCTCGTTGATGTTTTTTGGGAAGAACTTTCTTCTCGTAGGTCTGAAATTATTCTCGTGGGCCTAAAATCACGCCTACAAGAAATCGTAGATGTTTTTTGGTCAGCCCCCCAGGTTTTTACACAAGCCCTCTCCGTATAGACTTCATGCTACAGACCTTTCCTTAGTGTGAGTCCTTGCCTGTAGGAAGTGATGTAATGTCTACCCCCTCTGTCTCTGCTATTTTTTCACTGGGGTAAACAGACCTCAGGCCTAGGGAGGGGATCCTGTGGCAGAGGGTGGGGCCCCACCCCAGGCCTGGGGTGAGTGTTGGGGTTGGGCAAGACGAGACATTTCCTGGAATGCTTTTTAGGATCCCTCTTTTCAATATTTTTTTGGTTATTTTTTTTGCCCGGAATTCTCCCAATTGAATTCACTGAAAGGGTGCAAAAGGAAGTCTTTGTGGTAAGGTCAGAGGCAGTGCTAGCAATTAGAAATACTGGCTTGTGGTTTGTTGCTGTAGCCAATATTAAATTTTGTTTATTTTAAAGAATTGTTGAGCCTAGAGCAAGAGAATAATTGATTTCCTGGACGTTTTTAAACCGCTGTGGTATATTCCATAAGTGATACTTTAAGTGACAAACACTTCTTGAAAATTATAGTTAGTCATACGTTACATGATAATTCCTTTTGATTGGTAAATAATGCATTGCAGTTACAATGGAATGTCAATATTTATGTTATCGTTTCAGATAGTGCAAAGTGTTGTATTTGTTAGTGTAAAGGTGTCAACAAACATGCATGTGCCATTTGTGAGTAGTACTCGGGAGGGCCACATGATCCCTGCAGCTAAGTCAATCTCCATGTACACCTTCACCTAAGGTAGCATTCTACTCTCCTATAATGGAAGTTGGTATAGATTTAGCATTTTAATCATTGTATTATACTTGTTATTCTTCCTTTTCCATTTCATTCATCGCATGCATTTTATATGCTTATGTGAAAGTTTATGTGATGAACGGCTATTCAGCCAAAATACATAGAGGTTAAAATAATAGAAATAAGGTAAGAACGAAATAGATGTAAAGAACGAATATGTAAAGAACGAATAACGAATATGTAAAGAACGAATAACGAATATGTAAAGAACGAATAACGAAAACGTAATGGAACGAAACCCGGAAATATGTAAACCGGAAGTGAAATGTAAACCGGAAACGGAATATATAAACCGGAAGTGACGTCAATTGTAGGTCACGTGACCGAAGGCAGCCAATCAGGGCTGACCTCTCTAGTATATAAAGGGGCGGTGAGGCCCGAATAAACAGAGTTCTTCAACAGTTCTCCTGGTGTCCAGACGTGTCCTCTTTCCTGAAACAACCACTAAAGATGAGCCGAATAGAGTAATTAAGTCGAAGTTAGGACAAAACAGTCGAAGTCCGAGATAGGTAGTCGAAACATAGGGTAAGGGGCCCGAAGGCCCGAAGAACGAGGAACGAGGGAACGAAGTAGGGCACGAAGGCCCGAAGTAGTACCGGAAACCGAGGCGTAGTATGGTACGAAGACATGGGGAGCGGAACGAGGGAGCGAAGTCCGCGGGGACGAGGGCGCGGCGTGCTCGGCCCCACGCTACCAAACAATAGGCGACCGTCGGCCCGTCGCCCCCGCGGACCGGAACTCAGGGGTGGACCGTTCCCCGGCCGACCCGTACCCCTGCCATAATTTCCCTCCCCCGCAGTCCTCCGTCGACATCGAGTGCCGATCGATTCGCTCAGCCCCCCCTCGTGCGCGAGGCACGACTCTAGAAACACATCTCGGTTCTTGGCCCGGATTCCCCGTCCGCCCCGAGACCCGAACAACCCCCACGTTCCTCTGTCGTAAGAATCGGCAACCCCGACTTACCAGAGAACGTCACATTTACATGGACAGTTCCTCAATTAGTAATGAATAAATTTGTCCTAAAATCAAAATTGCTCTCTGTGTCTTTACACTACCATTATCCCTTGTTTCTTTGTCCCTACTAAATACCAATGTACTCTTGTATATTCTTGGTAATATTCCCACCATAAACTTAGAAATATCATGTCATCCTCGTACCTGCCAACACGCCTATAACAAGTATGATATACTGCGAAAGACATGTTACCTCTTGGTCCTCCAGAACACAAGTTTCAAGAAAATATATCCCCACTTTGGGTCACACCAAGAGAACCACTACAATATCGGGTGTGTCAAGCAACATAAATAACCCAAACAATTATAAATCCCCTTGACTTCAAAGCCATATCAGATATACTCAGCTGTAGTGTCCAACTTACACACGATGTATTGAATTCCCTGCCCCTTCTCTGTGCAATATGAGAGGTCCTATAGATCAACTGGCTATTGGGTGCAGGGTTTATTTTTGGTTTGAGTGGGGTTAGGGTGAATGGAGGCTCTATCACACTCGACGATTTTGAGCTGCGGTATTGGAGTGATATGATGATATTGCCGAAAATATTCAGACATAAGTAATATTATTGTTTTTGAAATTAACAATTTGACAATTTGGATTATTTCAAACATGTGTTGCAAAGAATATTGTCTCTACACAGGCAAGCCGTGACGTAACAAGCATTTTCTGCAACTATACTTTTTTGGTTAACCTGTGACCTGCCTAATTTTAACGTAGCAGTTATGTTATTTTATGTAAAATTGAGTAAAGAATGTTATAATAACATTGTGTTTAAGTGAAGTTGAGACCTTTCTAATAAAGAATGTTATAATGGCATTGTTATAACATGAAAGAATGTTACAAGCATGTCACAATAACGTCACAGTATGACATTGCAACATTAGGTTCTAAAGATGTTTTTGGGAGCCATTAAGATAACATAACAAGAACCAAAGCAGAACGTTATGATAACGTCATAATAACGTCATATTCTTGCTTGAGTAATGATTGTGTGCAATTTCTCTGTGACATTGTCATATCACAGCTCATGTCCTGTAGTGTAATACCACTTTGAGCTGGCTCTACAGTTCCACTACTCCAATACCCACGCCCTCTACTATTGCACTACTCCACTACCCCTATATTTATCTTTGGGTAGCTGCACAAATGGTACTGGCGTTTGACACGGTAATAGGGAAATGTCACGCAAACCTAAGAATAGCACAAATCATTTAGAAATATTGATCTAATACAAACAGGTTGCCAGGAAAAGGGTACCATAGCAATCTACTTATAACTCATCTACCAATTGTAGAGTGTCCGTGATATTATGCATTCTGACATATGTAAAAAAAATAATCTAGAATGTGTCTAAAGAAAATACGTACTGGTTAGGGGCCATCCATTCCTTACATACGCATTTTAAATCGTTTCTACACGCCTTAACTTTAATTATTAGCATGCATTACACATTGGAAATGTACTGAAAGCCTGCTGCACTTTACCCCTTGTTCGTACGAAATGGACGGCCCCTTAAAGGGATATACTTTAACATAAAAATATCCGAATTATGAAAAAAAAATTCAGCTTTAGTGCCTCATTAAAGCCCCATACCCACTAGCCGATATTACCGGTGACTGGCGACAGGCAACTGGCAGAAACGCTGGTTAAATTGTTACCAATTCAGATAACCTGTTAGTATGTAATATTGAATATTACATACTAACATCTGAATTGGGAACAATTTTACCAGCGTTTCTGCCAGTTGCCAGTAAAATTGCCTAGTGGGTAATGGGATTTTACATGTGGACAGATCAAGCATTTCCAAAATGGAGTAGGGGTGGTCACCAAAACAAACTATTTAAAAGGGGGGAAAAACACAAATTTGGAAAATTGGCAGGAGGGAGGGAGTCGCTGCACCCCGTCCTATATTATCTCGCCCTCCTGCCCTCCCCCCTACCCACTCCGATCCGCGCCTGGCTGTCCACAGACACATGGCAGAAGCATGTTATACATCATGTCAATAACGCCATGATAACCATAACATGGATTCTAATATGTATACATGCAACTGAGGAAAGATGTTTTATGAAGATCACGTTGACATTATTTGACATTGGGAGGGGCGTTAGCTCGATTCTAAAAGATGTAGTCCACTAATCTATGGAAATCCCCACGCTGAATAGAAAGAGCTTTCTCAAGACGACCGAAGTGACCCTGGCCATTTCTTTTCCTTTTCTTTTATTTTTGTATGTCTAGTACAAAGAGTTATCACAAATCAGCGTGTGATATGGCAGGTTCTACTTGAGTGTTAGTTTTTGTTTTTTCGTTCGATTCAGAAGAAGCAATTAAGGGCCTCACAAAGATGAAAAACTAGGTAAACTATATTGTTTCAACACCTTCAAGAGGTCAGAGGTAAAACAATATTATAGTACGTCTTCTATTCGACTTATCTGTGTCTTCGTAATTTTCTTTGGGCCCGGGACGCAAATATACTCACCTGAAATAAAAGATAGATACATGGTATAAAAATAGAGATATATAAGACAATTATACAATTGTAATTGAGCCAATAAAATGTGATTTTATGGTTTGTTTCTTTCATGTGTTTCTTTCTTAGTAGTTTCTCTTTTCCTGAAACAAAGTTACTTCAAGAGCAGTCCTTCCCTTTAGCTCTTTAGTTCTCGTAGAAAAGCTATGAAGGCCAATTCATACCCCAGCCCTGCCGGTGTCTTTAAATCCGGTAGTGGGTGCATAATGAAAATAAAGTGTAGGTTGCACTTATTGACATAGGGCAACCACTTTGTCTGTGTCCCACTTAATACCCCATCCTACCAACTGATTTCCTTCTTGGCCTTGACATGATTATGGGTATGCGTAACACCTGTATTCATGGCCTACATATAAGATAATTCCTAGCCCTGGATCTCCTCGCTATTTTGAAGGAATTTTTTCCACGAAAACAATTATAATCATCTTATTATTTTAGCAGTTTTGAAATACAAAAGTCAGGTACATTTCATTGTTGCCTACACCATATATAGATCTAAGGATCCTAGAAAGTTTGTTTTTTTACATTTCCGGCATGGCAGAAACAAGCCAGATTTCTTCTTACTTGACCAATCATTCTTTAAACACAAACCAGATTTACGAGATTCATGTAAAACTAAATATCAATTGAATTAGAAATGCAATTATCCAATTGCAATACAATTATATTCATATTGAAAGGTCTGCCAGATTTACGTCCATCAAAGTGTTGATTAAAATCTAATAGGCCTAACCCAAAGGCTCCAAAACGCCATGCTACATGAACCCAACACTAAGGTGGTCCTGCCACATAGCCTTCAACCTATTTAACCCCATTATACTTCACATTCCATTCCCCACCCCCATGCAGAAAATTACACCTCTCTGGCATGTTTGTGAGTCCATATGATACCTGTATTATCTGTGCCCTCATCTTTGGTTTTACCCCTGGCTACATTGTGTTCAACAACAGATCAGTTACCAGAGCTAACACCTTTGTGTGACACCTAGCCATCATATCAAAGGTAACTGCTGTGATAGGTTGTCAAAACACTGGGTTCTGTCACAGGTTGGGTGCACCCAATAGGGGTTGGTAGGGGTAGGTGGGTAGGGATGGCCTGAGGGCCGGGGGTACTCACACTTTAGAGATGGGCATCATAGCAAATTGGGTAGGTTATATACATTATTTAAATTTGATTGGTACCCTAAGAGATTTATACAATTAAATTACAATTCCCAAAACCTTTAGAAAATAATGAATAGGGAAATCACATAGCAAGAGTTAACCACAGCAATTAATTAGAAACCCTTGGTATCATTTTTGGTAACATTGGAATTAGATATACCCATAGATGTTAAGGTTCAAACAGATAACTTTGCTTTAATGAAATTAAATTGGGATCTACCGTCTCAGACTTGTTTTCCAGAAAATCCATTAAAACAGATCTAACACACTCCATGGCCTTTCATTTCACTCACTTTGCATTCAAGAGTCACGTTGTCTTAGACCAACCTGGCCCCCTCCATCACCCCCCTACATAGTGATAGACAAGGTCATGTCATGAAGCTACACTCCTCTGTATATTTTACGTTGGGGATTAGAACAACATGCATCCTATCCCTGTGACATCATGTTGCTGCATGAACAGTATAGGATAGGTCTACTTGACCCTTTTCACATACTTACTTAGAGATTACATCAGTATAGCTGTAAGGAAGTCTTTGGAAAATAATCAGTGTTTGGATACCTAACCTGTCGTCTACACCGCTATCCTAGTAGAACATACATACATTTGGGATATTGGATTTCTTAAGCTGCAAGCGTACATGTGGGTACGCCAAAATTAGGTAAATTGCACGTGGATGTATCTATGCACTTATATGTAGATCTATGTGTTGAAAAGATTGACAAGGGGTTTAGAAAAAAATGCATCATATTATAATTTTTTATTTATAACCCCAAGCTACATAGCATTATCAAAATGACAATACTACATCAGTTTTTTATGAGGGATATATTTGAGAGCTCTTTCACTAAAACATAAGAGGTGAAAACAGATGGTATACGATACTATCTCAAAAACTCAATACACATTTGGTGCATGTAGTATGCAAAGAAAATATGCTATAATCGTTAGGCCTATACAGGGACAAACTTTGAATAAAAGAACCCAAGGCCTAGGCTTGGTGAGCTTTCCGAATTCAGGCCCGAGATCTTCGAGGCTCAGCTGGCTGTTATGCACCCAACATATCATTATTTATAAAAGATATTACTCACTATGGTACTACTAACACATGTATTGATCTTATTTTTTCAAACTCTGACTATGTCAATTCTGCTGGTACACTAAATTTGAATTATAGTGATCATCAAGCTATTTATGTCAACAGGAAAAAAAAGAAAATTTGTCATGATAAAGTTAAATTCCATGGTCGTTCTTATAGAAACTATTCTAGAGAAAAATTTCAAGAGGACTTAAGAAAAATTGATTGGACCCCATTCTTTGGAATGAATAATCCTGATGATTGCTGGTTATTTATGTTAAATAATATCATTAATGTTATTGAAGAAATGTGTCCAATCAAAGAATTCAATATTACTGAATATAAAGAGAATTGGATGAACAAAGAACTAATGGAAATGATTATTGATAAAGACTTAATACTTCAGAGCGCCAAAAAATCTAAAGATGATAAAGAATGGGAATGTGCAAAAAGAATTAGAAATGAGGTTGGAAGAATTATAGATGAAGCAAAACTAAACTATTTTGAAGAAGAATATTGGGCTTCTAAAAATGATCCAAAAAGGTTTTGGAGAAATATCTATAGTATACTTCCAAAAAACAGGAAAAAATCTGGGAATATATCACTTAAGGACACTTCTGACAATGAAGTCATTAGTGATGATACTGCTAACTTTATTAATGATTATTTCTCTAATATTGGTAATAAGTTAGCAAAAGAATTCAAAATTGATCCGAAATTTGAGGGTATTCCAACTGAATTTTGCATAGATGATATTAGAATAGATAGAAATAAATTGATTGAGTTGATAAAAGATATAGATGTCTACAAATCATCAGGTATAGATAATCTCTCATCTAGATGCTTAAAAGACGCTCTGTTGGTATTAGTCTCTCAATTATCATATTTATTTGAATTATCTATTAAAACATGTATCTTTCCTTCAAAATGGAAAACTGCTACCGTTATTCCATTATTCAAAGGTGGTAAAAAAGAAGATGTTTCAAATTATAGACCTATATCTTTATTACCTATACCTGGCAAAATTCTTGAAAAAATTGTACATGATCACATAATGAGGTACTTTGAAGACAATACTTTATTAAGTATCAATCAAAATGGTTTCAGAAAAGAATGCTCAACAACAAAGGCTGTATCTAAATTAACTGACCACATTTATAATGCTACAAATAAAAATGAAACAACAATTGCTACATTCATAGATCTACGTAAAGCCTTCGACACAGTTAATCATAAAATTCTTTTATATAAGCTAGAAAAACTGGGTATTAGAAACAATATTCTTTTTTGGATTGAAAATTACTTATCTAATAGAACTCAACGTACCTTATGTAATAACTGTCTATCAAACATGAATAATATTGATTGTGGTGTCCCTCAAGGATCTATTTTGGGTCCTCTATTCTTTATTACTTATATTGATGATCTAAAATATATACTTGATGATAATAGTTTCCAGTTATATGCAGATGACACGGTTATATACTTCTCAGACGTAAATTATCTAGATGCTATTACAAAAATGCAAAATAGCTTAACCATCTTCTCAAATTGGTGTTCTAATAATGCATTAACTATTAATACTCAAAAAACCAAAGCAATGGTCTTTGGTAGTTCAAATATGATAAAAAAATGTACTATGAAATATCTATCTATTAATGGGAATTCAATTAATTTTACTAGTACGTTCAAGTACTTAGGAGTTACACTGGACCAAAAGCTGAATTTCAAAATGCATCTAGATAATCTTAAAAACATCATATCATTCAAATTATTATTATTTGGTAAAATAAGAAGACACATTAATGTCGAAAGTGCTAATCTGATATATAAGTCTATGATACTACCATATTTTGATTATTGCGACATTATATTCATGTACTCACAAAATCCTGAATTGGATAAATTAAATAGACTTCACTTGAGAGGTCTTAGAATATGTAACAAAACTCAAGGTCATTGTGATGATGTTGATTTATATTCAAATTCCAATATCTCAGGATTACAAGCCAGAAGAAATAATCACTTGTTTAATTTCTTATATCAATACAAAAAAGAACATCCTGAAAAATTAAAAGTTAACATTGTAAATACTAGATCAAATGATGGTCCTGTATTTGTTTTAAGAAAACCAAATGTTGAGTCATTCAAAAGAAATTTATTTTATTCTGGTTTGAGAGACTGGAACAATTTAAATCCTACTATTAGAAATATCCCTACTTTCTCTGAGTTCAAAAACTGTCAGAGAAAAATAATGTTAAGCTCATATGTAAATAATGATAATTAAGAATGAACAATTGATACTTTACTTACTTACATCAATACACTGATATAACTGATATTATATTATAATATCATATATATCAGGTTAGGTATTTGTGATCTTGATGTATCCATAGAAATCATAATGTAAATATTGATTTCATGTATTTGATTGTTAAGTTAATTTCTCTTTGAACAGCATTCCAACTATCAATTATAAATTGTTAGACTTCATATTTAGCTAAAAGCTTGTTATTAAAAACAAACTTTGTAAGCCCACTGGTGCAACAACGAAAACCGGATTCCGAGCGTTGACCAGTATAATCAAATGTTAATAAAAAAAAAATAAAATAAAAAAATAAAAAAATAAGAGGCGCATTAAGGCCATCTGCTGAACCAAGATAAGCGTCCCCACTCAAGCATCCCTTGTGATCTTCCCTAAGGAAATCCTTAGCCACTTTCTCCTGTATTATCGCTCATTATATTTCTTTGGGGGTATCCTGATGCGTAGAATTATGCCTTCTTATGGAAGTACTTGTATAATACTAGCTGAATCACTGCAATGTTATGTTTTCCAGTGTAATAATTAGTTCAATGTAAGGTGATGCGGTATCAGAACTGCAGGGACGGATCCAGAAATCTCAAAAGGGAGGGGGGGGGGGGGGGCTCCCTTATGTAAAATTTTGAGGCGCACCATCTATGCTGAAGAATTTTACTTTTAAAAATCTAAAATTAGGGGGCCGCGCGCCTCAGGCGCCCCCTCTAAATCCGTCCCTGAACTGGTATCTGTTTACAGAAGCATTTTGATTACATTGAAATTAGTTTACACAAATAATGACTGCAGCTAATGCAGTGAACGCACAATTGAGTTTGGCAAAGTTATCCAATAGGAAAATAAAAAGTAAAATTTCATAGTATTTGTCACTATGCTATAGAATAGCACAATTATAAGTATAACTGTATTGCTACAAACAATTGATATTAAGCATTGATTAAGAATGTTATAATAATTGGCCTGTGTGAATCTGGTTTTGGCTACGCTAGCTATAGGCTACGTACCAATGGTTTGGGCGCCATTCAAAGGCACAATCAGAGTAAGGGGTAATAGTGCCAAGGTTTCCTGGCAAGGTCTGTATAGTCATAAAGTATTAAGGAGATGTAATGTGTACCAAATAGGCATTAGGAATGGCCTCCCTAAGACAAAAATACAGTACTTTGTCTGTAAAGGAAATAATTGCATACTGATTTTACTAGATTGTGTGTGATGTTCTTCTTGTTATGTGGAATCAAAATGTTTGGGTTTCTGGTACGTATAATAGTGTATACTAAATTAATAGTTTACATCAGCTTGAATTGAGTTCTTTTGAAGATTGCATCACCGATACAAATTTCCTTGGTTTGTCTGTGATATCACAGTCGAGGTCTCAAGGAAGAGATATAGGACTATCTGGTTCCCCCTCCCCTGGATCCGGCTGGTTAAAGAGGCGCATATTAAGACCGAAAATAAAGATAACTGCAATGTTTGATTCCATATCTGGGTTCCATAATTATTATTACATTACATTATTACAATAATTATTAAGGTGACCGTATGGCCAATTAGCTATAGAAAGGAGTTTAATTATAGGTCAGTGGATACACATAACATAGGTTCTCAATTTGAAATACACGAAACATAATGATTATTTCCTTTCATTACAAAATGAATTATTTCTACTTTGATATTTGGTTTTATTACATTAATCATCACACCATGTATGATAATGTAACACATCAAACTTCAAAATATCCCAGACTTTCTAAGCAACTATAAAACCACTATTAACCATACAAATCCTTGCTGAGCTGTGCATGTTATACACGTAAGGATCTGCAGTAGGTTCCCACGCCATGGCCTGGACCTAAGGGACCTAGTTGTAAAGCCACCCACCCACCTTCCCCCCACCTCCTATTGTCACTTGTTCACCAGCTGGGTAGTGGTGGGGGGTGGAGGGGAAGGAGGTACAGACTCCTTGACAGCAATATGATATTTCCTACATGGAAACCTGTCCGTGTTGAGAGGATGTGGAAGAGGCCTAAAAACTTACTTCTCTTTGCTGAAGGATCATAGGCGGACCTGTAGTCGACATGAGGAGGATAATGTCACATAGCTTTAGCAGGGTCTACATATTGCACTATATACACACAATCTTAACTCTGAGAACTAGTTTACTTAATACTATGAGTGGCAGCAGGTTTTATATTAGTAAGTCTTTGTTTCAGAAGAGGCTTAGGAGTTGTAATTATGCCAAAAAGTTTTACAGTTTTGGTATTGTTGTAATCTTTCGAGTGTGTCAAACAAGCACCTTTTTTCCAAGATCATACTGATTTGAACTACATCAACAACACCGTTATATGGTGATTATTCACACACAGATATAATTATCCCAGGTTAATTCACTTTCTTATGATACAGATAACTATTAAGGGTCAGGCGGTGTGACAGAGTGTTCCCTAGGGAACTCAAACGGAACGAAGTAAAAAATGTTCTCTGCAAAAGATTCATGGGTTATTCTGAGAATCATGAAGTCGTAATGACAAAGCATGAATAACCTATATTAACAGTTTTAAATCAATCATAAGTTTAAAAAATGCTTTCCTAAAATATGTAAGAACTTACAATGACACAATAAATTGCATTCCAAAATTAAGAATAATCTTAATTAGTTTGCAATGAATGGGTATTCTTGTAATTATTCGAGTGTACAAAAACTACCCCTCTTCGAAGAAAAAAGATCCGATGTAAAGTAATTCCAAGACCCCCTATGATAGTAAGTATAGGCCTACACTTAAAGTTATAAACATCTATCCAAAAGAAAGTCCCGTTATTACGGTTATTATCCTTGTAATTGGTAGGCAGTGAACAGCAACTGCTCATAAACACGGTAATTTGTCCAAAAAAGAAAAAAAGAAAAAAAGAAAAAAAGAAAAAGGACTTCTTAAGAAATGGCATGAAAAGGGAAAGCACTTCTAGGAAATAGTTCCTGGCTAATGATAATAATCCTACAGCATTTCACAGCGGATCCAGAGGCTTTGGATTGGGGAAGGGAAAAGTGGAAGGCAGGGAGGCCCCTAATTTCCGACATTATAGTACACTTGGCTAATATATAGCCCCGCCCCACCACAATCCTGAATCCGCCCTATATTTTACAATTGCCACTGTATTACCGAAATGCAAACATCTACTTTTCAATATATCATATGATCTAGACATTCAATACTGCCATTCCATTCATAAAATAGATGCACTGGAAAATTAGCTTAAGTTAGGTTCAATGAGGCACCTTTTCCAATATTATCAGAAATCAGCAATCAATGAGCTTAAATATTATATATACTTGAATAACTATAACTTTCATATGCCTCCCTGCCTTAACCGAATTTTTCTCACCCTTAATGACAGGAACAAATTGCAATTACTATGACAAGCACACACACCAAACCATTTCCCCTATAAATTAAATGGTCTTTCATTGTACAACCACAACCCTGCCCATAAATCTAACATGAGGTTCAACACAGCAGCAAGGGAGCCAGGCTGGAGGGATGTTTAGCCTTTAACCCCCTGAGGCTATACCAATATTCATCCAATAAACAAGGCTCAGTTAGACATCCCATGTGCGCATGTCAAGGGGTCAGGGGGGTCAGAGGGGTCATGACCCCCTTGACCTGAGCACCAGGATCGAGTGGTCAGGCCGTGGGACGCGTGGTGGTGGTCAGTTGATGGGATGACCAGAGAGTGGACAAAACAAACAAGTGTCCAGTGTAAAAACATACACATCTACTTAATGTGATATCTAGCCCTTACAATGTTGGCCCTTGTTCAAGTTTGTTTTTAGAATTATCTTCTCATAGGTTTAGAGATACAGGGCTCAACATATTTGCCAATTTGTATTATATATGTTTTCCTGTATGATTGTACAAAAGTTATTTATAATATATCATAATGTATTAACGTCATGAAAAGCACTTGATTGTGATGATGTTTAGTTCAATAAAAAGAAATATATATATATATATATATATATATAATCAGTGTTAACATTTCAAGGTCATCGGCATGAAATGAATGCTGTACACAGTTGTTCTATGATAGGCAGCAACTGGTTATCTTTTTCTTCTTTTTTTTTTTTATCAAATATGCCTTTATCCATTACTTCCATTGTATTATATATTGCATATTTTTCCAAGCTGATACATTGAAGCATACGTATCAAGAGGTGGTACAAACGAGTGATGCAGGTTAAATGTCTCCAGCATAAAGGGTGATGGTGCACTTGGTCAAAATTGAAAACAACATCTGAAAATTATTTCTATGTCATCTTGATACATAAAAAGGACCTTTTAAGCATTGTAAGAAATCAATGTACTTATTTTTTTACTTCCATAATCTTTTCAAAGCAGATTATGGCATAAATCAATTTTCATAATATTTCACCACAGGGAACCCATGTCACTTATCCATATTATGCCCCATCAACCCTAATCCCATTAGGGATAACAAAAGAAACATCTAAGCAAATTAAGATGACCAATTAATCCCATCTTAACTCCTCCAGGAAATCTGCAGGAAAAACAAGTAGGACATCATCCAAGGAGACAAACAGCCTACCAAATTGGACCAGGCAGCAATAAAGGAAAACAGGGCAAAAGAAGCATAAGAAACTTGATTTAATGTGTTGTCCAGTGCTTATTTCCCTGGAGAATGTGCCCTGGCCACATACCAGTGGTAATGGAGTTGCTCCAGAGGGTGTAATCCTGGCCTAGAGCAGACTGAGCTGCTCCTATCTGTCTCCATTGTGAGGGGTCATCAGTGGGACTGATTGGACAGTTAGAGTGGGCGTATGGGGACCTGGGTTTAAGTTCTGTGGGGGCTGACTGAGATGTAACAATACAGCAAGGGTGGCCATGGGGAAAGCCTGGCGGACTTTGTTCTATAACAAAATTCTAGGATATATAATATTATATAATTCCTTTCTTGTCAGTGATATTTACGTTTGGGTCAATTTGTGAATCATAGTTTTTTTATATCTGGAAATTCTAGAAGATGATGGTTTTATTAGGACATTTATCTCCTCTTACTCCCCACTAGGTTATGTCATACATGTTATCCTCATGCAGCTCCTTACTGTATGTTTAATGATCTTGAGAAACTCAATACTTTTCACTAGATTTGTGTATGATTATATTAATAAAGCTTAGGTATCAATAGCTAGTCATTCAAGTGAAACATGTAACCTTTTTGCACTGGCCAATGTACTGAATATAATTACCAGAGCACAAGGCAGGATGTGCTATATAGTACCGATTGTAACGGCTGTAGTGTGACAGTTACATGCTGGTTCCTATATTCTACTGCCAACATTGTTTCCAGTGATGAGGGCAGATGAACCCATGATGAAGATCTGATAAGTTATAATTTGAGGTATGCAGGGACCTGTATGAATTGACGTATAATAATTATTTCAAGGTTTAGTTCTATTCACAGAGTCTAATGAACAAAGAAGGGGGAGGAAGAGAAGAAGTTAAGTAAGAAGTAGTAGTAGTAGTAGTAGTAGTAGTAGTAGTAGAAGAAGAAGAAGAAGAAGAAGAAGAAGAGAAAGAAAAAGAAGAAGAAGAAAAAGAAGAAGAAAAGGAAAAAGAAAAAGAAGAAGAGCAACAACCACAATACCCCAAAACAACAACAGCAGCAGCATGAAAGACGATCAATAATGGTACTTTTAATACCAATACGTTTGTCTAATCATCAAAGCATTCCCATACCTTCTAAATGGCGCTATTACCTCCTTTCTACTTTTATGATCACTTTGACATTACAATTCATGGCAGCAACTAAGACATAACTAATGAAGTAAACACATTCCTGCTTATCCATGTATATCAATTATAGAATGAGCATGATAGCCCCATAGAAGGGTCTCTGTGTATCTCAGTTGGCTATTCGCATGTCATGGTGTGGGCCCGCCCATTTCCTGGCTAATGAAACCCACTTACTTCTGTAGGCCACTATACAAAGTGGGTTTAGCTGACATGCTATAGGTCTGTGCTCCTGTCATGAAAGGATCATGTTTGTTAATAGCTTTAGCTTGTTTGTTTTGAGGCAGAACATGTTGAGCTACCTTTCGTATGCCTTTTTGTGGCAATTAAAGAGGAAGATATAGAGGGGAGTGTTCAACAGGGGAAAATGTTAATATGGAATATTCTCTATCTCAGTCATAGAACATAATATATATCAATTGGGAATGTGAACTGGAATTACCAATCACTTCATGATAGGATAACAAATATCGTATCATGAAAAATCTTGAATTAGTCGAAAATCAATCTTTGGCGTCTTTTGAGTGGGTGAACAGAATGCTTGGTCACTTATTCCATAGATATAAAGTACACCAACTGGTATTCTCTAGCTCTATGCTTATTCCATGTTGTAGATATTTCTTCAATCATTCTCTTATTCTCTAATTTAGCCTTTATTCTGAGTAGAAGTCCCTCCTTTACTGGCCACGGTATTCTCGATGCTAATAAGGTAATAGCTGCACCTATTGTACCTGATACCACAGGTGGTTTGTACCTGTTAGTTCCTGGTCCAGGTAAGGTGAAAGCCTCCTTAATGCCCCCCCTCTCCATTATTAACCAGTCTGCCTCCTCCAGGTGATGGATCAAATTCCAAGTGTAAACAAATTGTATGATTTTTGCTAATTTTGATGAATAACTGCCCCTCTGACATCTTTCCAGATAGCATAACTTGTTTATCTCAACTATGATAGAAGATGTTACAGTTGACTTGTAACGATGACTGCTCATGCTTATCCGGATTATAAACTACAATTTAAGAGAGAAACTAATAATCGGATAAACCAGAGGACATCGATTTAACGCAAAGATGAAATCAAGAACAATAAGAATTATTTAGAATATCCTTTCTCAAATAAACTGGTAAAACAGATAAGGTAGTATAAGTAACAAAAATATTTTAAATATTTCACGATTTTGTCTTTTTACGAGAGCCTTAAAGTTACTCTACCCTATACCTACTCCCACCCACCCCCTTCACCGAGACAGGTGCTAAACCCCAGACAGGGCCAACAGGAGGGGAGGAGGAGTGGGGGGGAGAGTCTCAGAATTGGATCTATTTGCCCCTGGAGGAGGTCGGTGCCTTGTGGCTGGGTGAAAGGCCGTCTAGAGAGGAACTATAGAGCCTTTGTGTGTAGGCCTTCAGCATTGTTAAGGTAGAATAGGATTCAGGAGTAGGCCTACAGAATGAATTGAAGGTTCAGTGGTAATTCGTTAATTCCGACGTTTGAAAAGCAATGATGTGTCCGAAGATACATCCTCAGATGCCGTCCTTACCAACGTAATGACTACCCCACAAATAGTAGTAGTCATAGTTATTCCATATTCTATAAAACCAAACCCAAACATAGGTATAAGATGAAGCCCTAGAAGTACATTCTCATCTAGAACAAAATTGTTGTTCTATAATACCACGTTATGCAAGTGTATAGTCTATAGGCCATTTCCACTAGTGAGGGCTCCGTTAGCTATGATATATAGCTAATAGGCTTGAGCAAATGAGTTGGGATACGAATTGCTATGGGCCCAGGTTGGAGATCGTGTGTATAGGTAAAGATTAATGCCCTATTTCCACCAACCGATTTAACCGCTAATTATTTGGTAATTTATTACTTAGTATTAACTAGTATTATAAAAAAGTATTATATATCCTACGTACCATTTGAAAGAGAACTAAAAACGCTTTCTAATGGTATATAACTTGTTCGTGATTAACTAATATTCCCACTGCCGATTTTTGAAATCGGTAGTAAAATCAGCTGGTGAAAACAGGGCTATAGATTAGAACTTCAAACAAAAATCAAGGTTTCTATTGGAGGGTTCAATGGGCATACTCGTGAAAAAGGTCTATAGGCGGGCGCGACACGGTAGTCGCCTCTACTTAGCCCCGACCGGCCCGTTCTGTGCCAAGGTCGGTTTGTTCTGTTCACACTCTGACCTTGGTGCCATCAGCCTACAGGAGGACACTGGAGTCGGGGACCTGGGTGTATAGTATAGTACTGAACCTGTTATAGAGTGTTTTTATGTATAATGTTAAGATATAAGCATGTTTGGTTTGTCATGATATTTCTTTCTTTTTTTCGTCAACGAGTTGTGCTACTTTTGTTCGATGAGTTCTTGGAGTTTGGTTATGGGAATTCTATCCTATTGATAGCAACATATTAAAGGCAGATGTGGATCCAGGAAATTTTAAAAGGGGGGCGGGCAATTACGAACATTTCTCAGGACCATTTTATAGTAAAAGAAATTTAAATTTTGGCTAAAATGGGAGGGGGGCGTCTGCCTCCTATGCCCCCCACCCCTAAATCTGCGACTGAAAGGTATGCATTTAAGACCTAGTGTACTGTCCTATCCATTATGCAGTTTTCTACTCAAGTCCAATCACTTTACTATATCAACTAGATTTTACTTTCCAAACTTTGTCTTCCATTATTATACATATTTCATGAGAGGAAATAAACTCAGTATTCTCTATATATCTATGTATAGACCCAAAATGTCTAATTATAGCCGAAACCTGGATGTAAAAACTAGAGATCAGGTGGGGTCAGGATGTGAGACAGGGCTATGGTAACCTGACAGTGGACAATGTCTGTTGTTGACAGGAGCTAAATCTGGCAGGTGATGGGCAACAGGCAGGGGGGTGTAGCTAGGTGGGGAGGGGGAGAGGTGGTGGGAAACCCCAATCGTTGAGAAGGTAAGTTGGGGTGGGGGATGTATGCTTTAGGAAATACTAGCCTGGGGAGTCAGTCACAAAATTTAAAAAAAAAACAGCTGACGAAGGGATGTTGTCCTACAAAATATTTGGAATTGTTTTCATGGAATGATTAAAAGTACGATATTAATTTTGCACTCTTATGAGACTACCCTTGTGGTTCCAATTAGAATCGTAGCTTCAGAATTGGCGTGGCAGTTGATAAGAATGGTCGTATATATATGGGAGTATATTTGGCCACCATGTGGCCACCAGTTTTGGAGTTTTGTTCATAGTATGAAATGATTAATTGACATGTAGCCAAAGGTTATGTTTTAAAATGTTTCTGAAGTCCCAGGGATTATTTGGAGGGGGACACTCTACCAGAATCCGGTTTTCCATAACACATGTTACAAAATTAATGTTAATAATCTTTGACCAATTTGTGGGTTGGTTTCAAGGACGTATCGACTATACATGTATAGTAGTCATAGCCAAAACAAAAAGGGATGACATTGAACCAAATATTAAATTTTTTTTTTTTTTTTTTAAACATCTTTATTTATCCTGGGATGAGTAGGATTTCTCCTGTCTACCCTCATCTCCAGCCACAATATCAACAAATATCTTGCCATAGGCTAATGTAACAATCGGAGTGTAATAGCTATTATTAAGATAATAAACAATCAATTACTATATAATAATGGAATAATGTGATGGAATGAAATGAACTTTTTACAATTCACTTGAAGTATACTCATATAAACAAACCCGCTGTTAATTTAGCTATTTCAGCACTTTGATATCTGTCAGTGATGTGTCCTTTAATTCTTTTTTTAAATTCTTCATAAACATTTAGTAATCTGATATCAGTAGGTAAGCTGTTCCACAGACCTTTTGCATAGAACACAGGTGATTTTAATATATATTCATGCCTAGTAGTAGGTAAGTCCACCACAGGTGCTTCGGCATGCCTCGTTCTATGAAATGACTCTTTCATTTTAATATTGTTATTTTGGATTAATCTAAATATGATGCACAGTAAAAAATATTGTTGTCTATATTCTAAGGGAAGTATGTTTGATCGGGTATACAAATCAAAATTATGTATATCTCTTGGGTTTGTTATACCAAAGGACAATCGTAATGCAACATTCAATAAAATATCAATTTTGTCTTTTTTGACTTTACACATTGTACCCCATAGGATAAAGTGCGTTGATCCATCTCACCGGCTCACCTCCGGCTAAATCCGGACTGATCCACTATGGGATATACCCGGATCAGTCCCAGAATACCCCAGCAGCCCTCAGACCACCAACACTACCTGCCACTTCCGGTACACAAGAGGTCACGGTCACGTGACGCAAAAACTGCGCCCTGATTGGTTGTTGGGCGGTCACGTGAGGAATAAATGAGATTTGATTGGATTAGGTGCACGTGATCTAAACTGCAAGGTACCATATGGGGCCTACAATTTGTTGCATTTTATTATGTTTGGACTCATGCGTTAAGGCAAATTCAGGCGTTAAAAGCGCAAAACATGAATTGAATGATATATTTTATTTAGAAAGGGCTGTAGAAGTGCGTGTCCACCACATAAACATATCTGACTATATCCATGTAAAACCTTTTAGTGGCAGGACCTTATCTTTATACCATCTCTCCCTTTTATAATGTGTTGAACAGTGTGTTCCCCCTATCGTTTTGCCACAACATGAAATGTATACATTCTGTTCTGTTGACTACAAATTGGGCTTGCCATAATACCTTGTAGTTTGCAATCATATATACTTGGACACCAGTGCAATACTCGGGGTGTTTTTGTTGTCTGGGGATGCATTATGCCCCCGCAAATTTCAAGTGGTTTAGGCCAAGTGATTCTTAAGAAATAATTAAAGGTGTGAGCGTGCGTTGGCGTGGAGAACGAGGATTAACAAATTTGTGCATGTTACCTTATATTAAATCCGCCCACAAAGTCAGCACGGAAACACAATAGCCCTCACCAATTTCAGTTCCTAGTAGCGCCATTGCTCAATAAAATACTTTTTTAAAAAAAACATGCCTATTCGGGAATCCCCTCAGATTTTCTTCGAACCCCTCAACCTTTTACTCAATGTAATGTTACTCATTCATAATTGGTATATTCCCTGAACATTCTGAACCACATTAATCTAACCACTAAAGCCTCATACCCACCACTACCAGGTAACCTCAACCATGTAGACGGACATTATAACATACCTGACATTTTATCATACCTGTACTGGGCAGGTGAAAAAAAAATTGAAAATGTTTAAGGTCTGGCAGTCAGTAAATTCATGCTAAGGGGACAGTGTTTGTGCCAACAAACCCAGGGTCTTCTTCAGGTCAAAGTTTGCATAGAAGGTTCGAAAGTCGGGACACTACACAACTTTGACAACGTTAATGTTGTTCCTTGTTAATGCCTGTAAATAGTACTGACACTGTATCTGCAGTAAAACTCTTAATATCATGTTGGCTTATCAGTATTCTACCCCAATTATTATTATTATTATCATTATTATTATTTTTTTTGAAAATCATCTTTAGGGTTTCCCCTGACCTTCCAGAAGATAGTACATTTTTACTAAATTACAGCCAGTGATGTGTGTCATATTGACAAATAGTTCATTAACAATTGTACAGTCATTTTATATAATTCATATTAACAAATTGCAATAATAAATCTTGATATAATCTATTGTTCTGACGAAGAAAAGGAGAAGATCTTCATGATCACTCAGTTGAATATCAACAAAATACAGGTATGAACTTCTGTAAATCTACAGTTATTTTTTTACAGTAAGGGGTATCCCTCACTAATATTAAAAAAAAGCACAAGAAAAAACTCAATGGTGTACCACAAACCCAGACATATCAAACATGGATTAAACACACACCTTCTTTTATAAAAACTAAACGAACCACTCACCCATTACAAGGAAAGCCCTCAGCAGGTTGGGTCGAACATCAAGTACATCTAAAGGTGAGTTATTTCTCCCTGACCGCACACAAAAAAGGCGGTTTGATTCCCCTTGGGCAATATGACCTTGTGGTCTAGTGAGGTCTTATACGGAGACGTGTAAGAGGTTAGGTGGGATGGGAACTCCTTTAACCTTATAAGTAGGCCGTCTACCATCCTGGAGGTGGGATGAGATTGACGTGGTATCATCCTGGTATTATCACTCATGCATAACGGCTATATCCTTCCCATGGTTCAAATACCTCTATCATGAAATAAATTATGTTTCAGGTTCTAGATCACCCATTCCAAAATGGTAATAAGTTATTTGGGCTTTTCCTTTTCAGGTGAATTATTATTACATAATCTTCTTAGTCACATGGACGTTGAACTGATGTTCATACATTGGAAATTCAGCGCCTACATTTACTTTACTTCCTTACTGTTTGGTAGAATAGCCTGTATAAGTGGCAGTTATGGCTCATACCCTAGGAGGTCATATATCCCAAAACAATACTGTCTTTTAAATTTTGGTAGTTTCGTTAATTGTTATTCAGAAATGGAAAAAATATAGAATAACCCTAATGATCGCATTACGTAATCTTAGTCTCGAGGACGTATTTCTTTTTACATTTCAGCGTTTACATGTACATTCCTTGTGTAACAGTATGGTCAACAAAGTAAGCTTGATAAGTGATGCGGATAGAGGAATATGCGACTGTCTTACATATAATCATAAATATGCATTATCCTCGTTGATCATTCTACGTTATATAAAATGAACATGTTTGTCCCAAACAAAGACGCCATGTGACGACGTAGCTTTGTCACAACATGCCCTCACGCCCACCCATCACCTGGCGGCATTTTCTGGAACTGAAGCTTCCTTCGACCCCTTCCAGGGGGCGCTGTCTAATCACGTGACTGATCCTCCAGGGTCCCTGAGTCATTGATCATCTCCATCACTAAGGTCAAGGTCGTCTCCATGGCGTCCCCTGCATCCCCAACACACTGATGGTGACCTCGACCTTGACCTCTAAGTTGACCTTGGAGACCCTCCTTTTCCTTGCCCCCTAATCAAGACCAGATAAGAGAGATCTATGCTATGTGTTGTTATCTGCTTTGCAATATTTCTATGTGATTGGCTGGTATATTGGGAATTCAAGGCATTTTACACAGTTCAAGAATGGCCTACTGGAAGAAATGAAGTATTATTTTGAACATGAATCTTGTGCAAGGTGTTCACTTAGGATGAGTGGCATTATGTGACAAGGTCAAGGCAGATGACTTGATATTAAGTGTAAGCTACCACATCTGTGGAAACATGTGACATGTTAACAGACAGAACAAAGTTATAGGATTATATCAATGATGGTGCACCTTGATGGTGCAACTCTCCCTACTTGATGGTATATTGTTTTTCCCAAATGATTGTCGTTTTAGGAAATTTATTTTATTTAGGCGGGGTAAAACATTGTTTTCAATATTCAACGCCCATACACTCAACTAATACGTCTACCACGATTTGTGTGTGGATGTAGCCTGGCTGTCTCCATCTATAGATGGTATCCTGTCTAGACTTTCAAGATAAATCCCCTCTAGATCAAGTATTATCTTCTTCATGTAGTGAACTATATAATATACGGTTTTGTCACTCCTCTCAAAAAGAAAAATATTAAAAATGGTAGGATATTGATCATGATATCTTTTGATTCGCCACCCTGCCCATGTTTAAAAAAACCTTTTGCTATAACTCTAGATCTTTTTCCTGTAGTTTATGATACTCTGATGCCTTATCAATTCTTTGAACAGCTAAGTAGGATACGATTGAGCTCTCAATATCGGTTCTTCTTTCATTCTTATATACGAATATTTCGAACCAGGGAATCTCAGATTACTGTCTTCAAGTTAATCATTTCCTTTTAATATGTCGTCTAATCTGTATTGAATCATGCAGTTTCAAAAATGCCACATATATATGCATATCCAGCAGAACGTCCAAGGATAAATATTGCTATTTTTAGATCCTGTTTATATATATGTCTTGTATCATACATGATATATTACCAACAGCCCCTGTTAGTACTCTGATATTACTACATGTGCGGTACTGATGAGAACCACATGTGTAACCACTGTATAATGATTAGATCTCTTACACCAATGTCTCCATGTATACAGCAGGGGCCAACATGTATCCCCACTCCAATGAACCTGTGTCATGTGGTGGAAATGCCATGCTTTATCAACATCAGATTTTTAATTTCAAGGTTGACTTGGACTTTCCCTTCTTGTTATTCTGTGTACATGAGGTTAACGTATTGGACGGAGAGTACATACTCATGATACTGTGCAATGAATCTCCTGTGACCAATTGTGACCAGCTCTGCAAATTCAGGGCCTATTAACATACACTTTTATAGGTCTATCTTCAATATTCACACAGAAAACGCCAAAAAATGTTAAAATAAGCCAATTTTTGACTAAAAATCAAATTTTGTGTAGTTTCATATCGAACTTTAAAATTTCCTAAAATTTTACATTCGGTTGCCATGGTTACCGGAATGTTTATTGAACGTCAAAACGTAGAATTACTGATATTATGAAGATTTTGGTTTCCATGGAAACCAGGTCATGTGACATTTATTTTAGAATTCATAAAACCTAAAAGTATGCCTTTTAAGCTACATGCTGCAAAAAACAGTATGTAGCTATCTTCATTAGACAAAAATTGGGAGTATTTTGTTTGCATCATAATTAATATAGATAATATTTTACTCTATATCTAACTGTTTGTAATCCTGTCGCTACCGTCTTTCTCGTAATTTTAATGGATTTAAGGTGTCTGGCGTTATCATGTTCAGAAGCTCACAACTCAGCTTCTACTCAGAATATTTAAGAGATGTTTACATTTTTAGAAAGCCTGAGCCTTGTTCTAAATTCATTGTTCATGTCAAGTAGCCCCAAAATCGCATTATTGTTTATGATGGAAGTGATTCGGGTCAATGTCTATGCTCCTATCTTTCTTATAATCTGATAATGATGAAAATTAAATGTAAAAAAAGTATTTTTTCTTCTCTTTGATGTATGACCTACTTTTTTACTGTAATTTATCATTATGATAGTTAAGATAGTATACTTCACATGCGTATTTTCATTTATTTACAATTCTATATTTGTGAAACTTTTTCAAAAATTTTGCCAACATTAAGTAGCTCCATTTTTCCATTGATTTATTTTGTATATACTTGAACAAGGAAAAAAAACAAAACAAAATTAGTGTCACCTCAGTGCACTTTGTAGAGGAAGGGACTTGCATTGGAAGGGTCAAGTGTACCTTATCAACCCTTTAATGATTTCGGATAAACACATAAAAACATTTCCGTGTTTCTTTTCAGTATAGTATTGATAACGCAGTCAAAATAACAGGTGGATATGTTGAGTATAATAGCATTACCTTTAGTTACCATAATATGTAACTCTTCGAATAACCAATACATTACTACTTAAATGAATGGACCTGCTTTGAAGGTAACCTGTTTTCGTATACGTAAGTACATAGTACTTAAACTATTTTCAATCTATATATCCAGGTGCAGAGGTGCATCCGAAGTACATTTTTCATCTATTTTTAAAAGGAAAGCTCAACAAATAAACAACGTAATCTTAGACACGTTTTTTTCTTAGGTGGCTTTTTGTCTTTTTCTCCAAGGTATTCTACACAGGCTTTGTTCTCTGAGAAACATTATCCACCGATCATGTTCTCCCCTATCAGAATATTGATTTCTCGTTGATAACAAGAACACGTATACACATATCTAATCTACATATCGATGTCGTGTTGACTATCCATATACGTGCACGAAATAGTTGTAGGCTTCAGACCAAAGGAACGAGTGATATACCCTTACCAGGTCACCCATTCACCTAGGAAACTGTTCATCAAAGGCTAAGCTTATCAAGATGATACGGGAGATATGAAGCAGGTGTACTGGCACCCACTCCAGCACCACTCTCCTTACCTTTCGATCAATTATTGGATCAATGCCTAGATAACTAACAGTCTACCGTCCACCGCCATGGCATCGTTACCTTTAAACCTAACCTTAATTGCGTCTCTGACTGAGAAATTAGCATACTAGTATTGAAATAAACACTAGGAAGCTTACCTTATAACAAGAAATCAAAAGGTGGAAAAGGTGCCGACGTGAAACGTACAACTCCAAGTGAGGTAAATACTCCGTCAGAAAAAGTCCTTTCCCATAGTATAGTAGTGTCTGCGGTGAAGGTGGGATGGTCTGCAAATACTGTCTTCTCGCGAGGTCTCGCGAGACGGCGAGAATTGGGGCGAGACTTCACGCTTTATCAGTGCTACTACTTCTCAGTTCTCCCGGAGCGGTGAAGAGCCCTCACTAGTTCTCCATAAAATGTCCTTTTCAAATTTGAGGAGGTATCTAGGCCTATGTTTTGTACTTGTAGGTACGTAGGCGTATGATGTGGTATGTTTAGGTGCATATATATCAGGTTTAGGCCTTGTATGGTCTGTATAGAGCGGATGTAGGCCTATGGTATTGTTGTACAGGTGCCTGCAACTGTCTCCCAATGTTAAGTATGCGCACGTGTGTGGGTTTCAATTTCTCTTCTTTCTTTTCTCCCTTTATCCTTCTTTTCTGGAGGCGTCCCTCAATTGCTCTCCCCTCTGATCCTCCTTTTTCTCTCTCTCCGTTCCTGTGTGTTTTGAAGTGGCGGGGCGGTGTACTGTGACGTCTAGCAGTAAAAGGTGTGTTGTGACTTTGGCCATTCTTCTCTGTCACATCTTACCTGTCCGCCTATAATCCTACACAGACCCACCACCCATACAGTGCTGGTTCTCTTATAGGGGAGGAGGGCCTGTTGCTTGTAGGGCCTATAGAGGAGGGAGGGGGCACTTAAGGAACCTGCCGTTTGGACAGACACACGTACGTTTACACATTTGCGAAGGTATTGCCTTTATAAAGTTGGATGAGACATGTAAGTTTACAGGTCTGTGTTCCCATACATGTCACTTTTGTAACCGTACATAGACCCACTGTTTTTGCAATGATAGTGTGACACGGGCCTATCCAGGATTTCCAAAAAGAGGGGGTCAGCATATAGGCTAAATACTAAAAATGCATGTATTCACATACACATATGCAACATTTTTCTCTCTTTACCTAGCTTAGGGGTCCACCAAAAGGAGGGGGTCAGATATATAGAAACCCAGTGGATCTCTTAACTTTCAGCATTAATTCCGCAAAGCTTGTAATTATAAGAAAAGCAAAGCATCAGCTCCTGATATCTAATTATGCGTCTTTTGGGGCACCACCCACTAGACACGAAACTGTAGGTTCATTTCAGTACACTACTCTATTGCATGGGAATAAAATTACCTCCTAAAATTATGCGTTGTTTCCTCAACCCAGATTTCTAATCGTAGCTCTTGACAATAAGAACTATAGCCTTGCATTCTGAATTGCATGTAGTTATAACAATCATATTGAAAGATCTAACAAGCTACCGTGAATGATTACGTATTATCACGTAAATCACCTGCAACACTCTGAGAAGATGCATCCATGCTCAAAGACCTTTCCAGACTAAGCATGCCCCATATCCCTTTCTACTGGCCCTTATTTGCCATGGGTAGATCCTTATAGAAGCAGGGCCTTAAGATGAGACCTGGTGGGATGTTAAAAAAGGGCCTATTTTCATTCGCCCCATTGACTGAATGCCCCACAAAAGGCACACTGTCATCGATACCTGTGGGATGAGATATGGTTCTTTGAATATTCTACAAAAAGGCCATGTACCTTATAGAAAAACGGACTAGCAAATGGTAGGGTGAGGTATATGTAGATGGGATGTAGGGCATTTAAGGGGGGATATATTATACATGATGGAGCAGGATTACAATAGTGTCTCCCTGATGGAGGATTACTGAGAAGGTTCTTGTTTCTGGACAAAAAGGCTCCGCATACAATACCTTTCCTTGCACTCTCTTGATGATGGTCACTTGGCTATGGGATCAATGATTATCAATATCGAAGCCTCCTCGGATTTCGAGAAAATTAGGGATCCCTGAAATTCTTATGTATATAATGTATAATTTTGTGCATGTAGGTAGCTAGGAAGATTGATACCCAATAAACTACGTGACGTCATATAACGTTCTAATGACGTCGAGAACTTCAGAGAACGATACTAGAACATCACACATTGTTTCCGTTACGTCACTCCTTATCTTGCGAGGGATATAGTATGTAAAATTCTATATCATATAATACACGATATTAGATCGTAATAAACAGAACAGGGGAGTGAGAAAGATACACTTGCGTGCTGACGTGTTTACTAAACTGCCAGGGGGAGATTTGGCAAGGTCCGCCACGCAGGAAACAGGTTCACCCATTGTGAACAGGTTCAGGGTTAGGGGGCATTCTGTTTAATTCACGTACGGGTTAAAACCCACAGGTATGACATTTTCTCATTGTTTTAAGACCTCTAAGACCTCTCTGTAGACATAACGTGTACTCCCAATATGCTGCTGACTACACTCTCCAGGCAGAGACATACGTTTCCAAATTGATGACTGTAGTGGCGGATGCAGGATTTTCGAAAGGGGGGATCAGTATAAAGGCTAAGTATCAAAACAGCAAGCCTTTGCATGTACGGGGGGCAGGGTCCCTGGAACCCCCAGCCTTTGGATGCACCCCTGTAAAGGTATGTTGTTACCTATGTTTGGAGAGTAGTTAAGTTTGTTGATAATCACTATGTACGGTTCGTAACGCTCCTTTGTCCTTTGAGTATCCGAAAGTGATTCTAGGAAGTTTTTTTTCTTTGTTTTTGACGAAAAAGAACTCCTCCAATATTTCCTGGAAGCCATCACAGTGCTTGTGACATTTGTTGCTGCGTGTGATAAATTTCCTTTAAATTTTTTTAATGTGTCTTCCAGCAGGGCTTCTTGAATATTATTCTCCCGTGGAGAGACGATGTGGTAGTTCCAACAGGGACCAACCTTTGGGGCTGTCTGCGAAGAATATGTCTTCAGTATCCCCTGCTGATGTAAAATGCAACATAGGGTGTTCAGATTCAATTCTGACCACGTGGTCATACGCTAAAGGATAGAAAACTCCCGCGAGCCGGAGTCGAACCAGCGACCTAAGGATTCCAGGTGTATTTGACCACTACAGTCCTCCGCTCTACCAACTGAGCTATCACGGGATGAGGTTCTAAGCAAAACCACGAGATACTTATCTCTACCATTTGAGTTGATTTGGACCATTATTCAACCTAGCTATTATCGTTTCACTGATTAAGCATTAAACAAACATAGTGAGCAATAGAATTAATGATACAATATTGTGATTGCTGATTTGAAATTTTGTAAAAAGTGTTGAATTTATAACGTACAATAATTGTATCCATGCACCTTCACTATAATCTGGAACAGCTACAAAGAATTAGAAATTAGATATCTCCATAGCTTTAATTTACCATATTTCTGCTTGGATAATTACGGTTAAGATATTAGGAATATTTTTTTAAATCCTAAGTGAAATAACGAAACTTGTGTTAGGTAGATTTATGTACCGATGTTGCGCTAAAACGGGATGGTATGACTATGATGATTATTATGATTATCAACCACTTAATATAAATATGATATTTCACTATAATAGCAATAGTCTTTATGAATGTTTTAGGCAAACATGCCCTGCAGGTTCCAAAAGGAAGTTTTAAAGAAACAAGAACTGACACTTTAAAACTGTTAACTGATTAGATGTTATCTTGTACGTGCTGTCTGTATGTGTTTACTTGTCCAAAACTCCCCCTCCCGTTAGTCTCCATTGGTGTCTATATCTCACCCCATCAGCCCATATCTAGTCTTTCTCGTTCAATTCCTTTTTCTCTTGTATAAATGACAGCAGTGTAAGAGGAGAAGCTAAGGGAAGGGACTGTAATCTAAGTGATAATCAATTATATATGTGTAGTGAGTTATATAGCAGAGTCTACATTTGTTCAGACTGGTTGAAGTGGACCTACCAGTAGTTGACTACTAAAAAGCTGGAGTCAACTACTAAAATCCCCATTGCTTTTAAATAAGCACAATATTTTCAAAGATTAGGGAACCTAAGGCTTTTAAACAAGGCTTGTTCTATTCCAGAAATCCTAAATCTGTGGGTACTTAAGACTAGTAAGTGACACAATGTACTATAATCACATATTTGATTAGCATTTTATCCCAG
Source organism: Lepidonotus clava (assembly GCA_936440205.1). Lineage (NCBI taxonomy): Eukaryota > Metazoa > Annelida > Polychaeta > Phyllodocida > Polynoidae > Lepidonotus > Lepidonotus clava. Next base: position 19,351,860 of record OW387138.1, read on the forward strand.
ACCCCGTTAAAGAAACGTGATACATGTCCACAGCTAGACCTCCATGCCAAACCATTCAACTAATTGTCCATTAGAAAAATGGTCCATAATATTCCATTTCAGGCCCATCTATAAAATCAAATAGGCGGGAAAATGTTATGAGAGAGGTCTATACCCCTGGCCAATGACCAAGTCTATATTTCATGACTGGCTGGTTTAGTTTTTTAGGTTTTTTTTGCCGTTCAAACCGCTGAAACCAGCAGAGGGTAATTTGTAGTTGATGTATGGTTCCATTATCTCCCGTTGGGGGCGCTGTGGATGGGGTGGGGGCGATAATAGGCAGTATTGTGCATGTGAAAGGTATGAGTTATGAAAACGGTGAAAGGCAGAGAACGGACACCATATACTTCTCGTGCTATCCTGTTATTTGGTAAACTAGTATATTCTGTTGCTGATAAATTAACTGGAAATGTAACTATCAGGTTTTTCAATTAGATGGCGGATATTTAGGGGGGTAGCCCTTTTCTGTGACAATAGATTTAATGTCAAGTTCAGTACAAACCTCCCTTCGGACAAAACCTTACTAAAGCTCATTGGTCCGCAACTTTGGATCTCTGCATTAAAATCATATGAGGTTCATAGGAGTGTTACAAAACAGCTAATCTTACTTTGAAATGCTGATAATACTGATTTATATTAACATTTCTGATGAAATTTAGGTAAAACTTTCTTTAAATAAACTCATCTGCTAAATGTTGTTTATCTTCACATTTGAGGGTTTTGTTGCAGAGGATACCAAATACAATAATACACACCTACCCCGCTCCCTACCCCAAGACTTCTTGAATCCTATTGAAGCCAACTTTCCTTACAAATATAAAGGCTATTTCTCTGCCAGATCTAGATATCCTTTCCATCACGCACATTCTTGCACGCATGTATACCAGATGAGAAAGCTTATAATCAATGTAAGAGAGTGCAATGCATTAAAGTCAACTGGAAAATCCCCAACTTTGTCTGAAATTGCGCATATACATGCTATACTATAATTAGTTACAACATCTGGTGTTTTACCAATTTGTTTGACTTGAGAGCACAATAGTCCTCTATCTTCAGCTGACCTATGTTAACTGTGAGATGGTCTGTTTTGACGTTTCTCCTAGAGAAATGTGAAGTTTAACAGCTGTCTCTGAGTAAAAATAGACAATTCTGACTGAGAGAAATATGTCAAGCCTTAACAAGTTTGATTTGGGAATAACAAATAAGATAATCTGCTGACAAAGGCAATGAGTCAGAGGAGGGGTTGTGTGAAACTAATGTCTGGTTTGGATAAGGCCTAGGCCTCTTCTTTGGTGGTCTTCATTTATTAATTCAATTTTAGTAGGCCTATTGCACTATTGAATAGAAAGAAAGAAATACCAAAAATGAAATCTAATAATTATGTTAATTGCTATTTGATCATAAAGTCTTTATGTGTCATTTTTCATGACCGATCTTTGCAATCAAACAGATACAAAGACACAGGCACATACACACACACATACACAACACACGTGCATGTTCACACACAAACTTCCACACGAATGCACACACATCTACACACATACTCTGTAAAGATTCTCCCATTTATTACACATTTATAAATTACACATTAACTTATCTGTCTCCACCTTCACAATTGATCCTCATCGCCTCAAAAGTACTCACCTGGAAAAAGAGAAATAACAGGGTAAGAATAATATAAATCAAATATAAAATGTACTAATGTTTCCAAATATAGGTAAATTGGAAGATTAGTTTGTGCATATGATAAATACTTTGTTTAATTTAATCTAGCTTTGGAACCTACGGTTATGATAATCAGTGATATTATGGTGACGGTCAGAAGTTAAAAATCAATATGAAATATGAAAATTATCAGTGGATACAAAACAACACTTCGGCCTTGCTGACCAAAAAAGGACCGACAAACTTAAAACTTAAAATTCCCTATAATCAAAGCTGATTGCAATGTCATGTTATGTTTCTGTAAATGTCTAATCTATATCTGATAATTTTCAAACATAATATTTTTCCTCGTGACATTTTCTCCTGGTGATAAATTTAAGCACTCATAGTTTTATAATCAGATCCCTTTGATTATTTAAGAAATAAAATCACATGAGCAAAATCAACCCTTTCTTAACCAGCGGACCTATAGTAAATGGTTAACAAAGAGTCCCATCTACGTCGTTCTGGGCACCGTGCCAATGATTGACAGACACAAACCGACATCTTCATCTGATCGTGATTGAATCTAAGCTTGTCTACACGCCATCTTAGTCTGAGCCATTCTATACCCCATCTGATCCCCCCCCCCCCCCCTTCTCCCTCCCCGGTCCTGCCACAACTTCTTACGGAACCTCATGACAATAAAGACCATAGTAATAGGGCCTTTTCCATAAAGCCTTTTCGCTAATGCTGAGTTTCTATTATGGTTAAGGTAGATCACTTTGCAAACGGAACAAAAAGAACAGAGTTTGTCTAAAAACAATGCAACTTGATTTGATCACGATACCAAATCATTCGGTGTTGAATCTACATGTATGGACATTTCGTTTTCATTTAGATGTATTATATTTCAGATAATGTTAGTGGGACAATTTCTATCAGTATAGTTCACCGTGGAAAGAAACTATTTGCCTCTTAAGTAACACTCTACCTGCATAGGACACAACTTCGCATTAAGTAAAATCTGTGGAAGGGATGCAGCGGCATGGAAGAAGGGTAATTCCCGTTAAAAGGACCTATAGAACGTCATTGAGCCAGAAATGTGGCCGCCGGCGACGTTTTCCCGCGTTTCTCTGACGTAACTATGGCAACAGCGATTATGAGCAGACGACAATGAACTTATTGTTGTCATCGACTGCACCTCTCGTCTTTCTCAGTCTAGCGGTACTTTTATTTGAATGTAATGGAGATCAAGCCTGCGGCTATGTTATGTGATGCTTCCAACAACAACAAAAAAGAAGCCTTGGGGTTGTTTTGGGGAATTCTGATTCATCTTTGGTAGAAACTAGATCCGCACAGGTTTACACCACATCCAACCCCTACTCATTAGAGTGCTTGTGGAAAACACGCATCAATACTTTAAGTTTTTATTTTTGCATTTCAAACATCCGGATTTGTTTTTAGGACTCTCGAGATCTCATGTTTTTCAAGGACTTGCATGTCAATTAAGGTATTACCGTAGTGTTGGCATGTGGTGTTCACAGATTATTTAAATGAAGAGTAAATAGTTTACCACCCACCGAGGAGAATCGGGTGTCATCAGGGTGACACCTCAGCCTGACACCTCAGGGTGACACCTCAGGCTGACACCCCTGGTCTGTTTCCTGACGGGTGCAAGCTGTCTTTATACTTTTTATTTTCTGTAATATATTCCTTATTTTTTTTGTCTTTACTTTTCTTGTACAAAGGGTATTCCCGGTGCAGCAGATATGTCGTCTACTATAACATATCTAGGTGTGACATTTGGAAAAGCCATTGTTGAATCTGTTTCTTTAAAATCTATTGTGGCCATATTCTTAGAAATAACACCGTCACACACAAGGAATTGCTGTCAACCACTTTTTAATTGTAACATAGCCCAACCCTATTTAAAACCGAAATCCTTTCTTCCAAGTATTCTTAAAAGAAAACTGGGGAATCCCCCCTTGTACCTCCTTATTTCTTCCCTGTATTTGTATCACCTTTCCTATTGCTGGGACACAAAAGTAATGGGGGAGGTAATATTATGAGAATCAATTCTAACGGTACTAAAATCGTTTGTTACAGATATATGACACAATTACTGCTTTCAATTTACACCCTTTTGGAAGACAAATCGTTCCTTTACTCAGAGAGGATAGAGGCTGTGCGGACTTTGTACAAGGATCATTCATCTTATAGCTGTGGCACGGTGCTATGAACGGGTAGCCCTTACCAGAGGCTCTGTCACTCTCAGACTCAGTTCATCAGTAGAGCCTGTCAACATGTGACATAACACAGCTCTGTCCTTGACTTGGTGATTTCAAAACAGGCTGTAATGAGCGAAGGGGCATTCAATGGCCTTATTGAGGAATATCACACTTTGGGCAAGATGTGAGGAAGGGTTACAAATGTTTAACAATGTCAACCCTCTTTGTGTATTAGGTTCTCGTCAACACAGGGGAGACAGAACCCCCTGGATCCCCCCTGGATCTGCATGTCTTTGAAGGAAAGTGGTGGATGTATATCTCACAACAGGCATGCAGTTTAATTTTGATATAGAACCTTCACAACAGTAGCTCAACTATTTTATAGATCTAGGTTTGCCTATTGAACATTCCCCATAAAGTTAGGCTTGCAGTTTATAGATGTATATGGATTTCTTGATAAGCTATATTATATTTCTTATCAACGTACAGGGTGTGTGGCCATATATCCAAAAAGCAAAACGCAAAGTTCACTACAGCGCCAGATTCTAGTTATTCCACTATTGAAAATAGCGTCGGACATGTGAAAACCACGAACATGCGTTCCCAAATAAAGTATGGCAACATCTGCGACTGAGACCTTATATCAAACAATATTCAGTCTATTAACACTTTTTGTTTATTTCTAAGTCTAGAGCAAAGTCCACTTCGAATTCAATATCAGACCTGAACACCAGGCCAGTAATAAAACTGGGTGGCACACACTGAAAATTATGATGACTTTTACCCAACAAGACTGGTCCAAACAGGCATGTGTCTGCTGTGGAAAATTCAAAGTATTTCCCATTATAGACCTCATATTAGATCTAAGAAGTAGTGCCACAACTAGTTAATAGGGTATGTTAGCATCATCCAGTTTGCACATATTTTTCCATGTTTACTATTCAGGTTTGTTAGATCATTCAATCGCACTTTTTGTTGAACCAATCACAATGGTTTCAAACGATTTAACGGGAAGGAGGGAAAAATATAATTTGAGGCATGTATTTCTATACTCAGATTGTCATGAACATCTATTAGTCCTGTTGATTGCATGATAAAAATGATAATGTAATGGCCTATGCGTATCTTTTTATTAGCTCTGTCCGATATCTCAAAAGGGCTTTCAAAGGCACGGCATCTTACTCATGTTTAGTGAATCTGTTCTACGTTCCTACATAACCTGAAGCTAACTGGCTTAGCATTCTGATCAAACTTTCTTTCAGTTAGTATAACTAGGTTTGATGGATCTAGGATTTCGAAAAGGGTAGGGTAGAATGGGTTTCAGTATTCTCCACTAAAATGATGGGGCGGAGGTATTAAGACATACCCCCTGGACTCCCCCACTGGATCCGCCCTAGGCCTGTTTCTCTAACGTTGGGTTTACTCAATTGTTCGAGAAAATTAGCGTGTGTGCTATATTTAATTCGATTTGCATTGTCTACATTGCCATATGTTTTTTAATTGTTCTGTAAACAAACGATTTCGGAAAATATTCCGAAATTATGAATAGTTCTTCCAAAAACGATGTTCCTTTCGGATCTCTTAACCCTTAAGGTGCCTTAAGGATCATAGTAAGGGGGTGGGACAGAGGGCCCCACGTGTTGACAAGGGGGCGGGACCCCCTGACCCCCCTGACCCATCTGTCAGGGGGTCCCCCATATCTATCATCACCTCAGAGCCATCGGTTACCTTCAGTTAGAAGCCTTTGTGTGGACTATGCGTTTCATACAGATTTCACACCACACGATGATTGCAGCGATTTTATGAGAAGATTTTACAATTTGTATTTCAATTAATGCTTGGATTATTGCAAAATTAAGCCACCAGGCCAAGATCTTAATCTCCCTAAGATTTTGCATAACGTTAGTGCTGCAATATTTGGCAATTTTGTTTTATACATTCTTTAAGAAAGATCGGTAGAGCATTATTCATGTCAGATTTTCTTGATATAAAAAAGTATGTTTCGTATGTAAGAGAGATAATTGGATTAAAAAGAAATTAAGATTAGGAATACACAATCATATGCTTTCCATAAAGCAATATCGTAAAACTAATGACTTACATTTCCCAAGCAGATTAATTGTTTAGTGTGTAGGATATAACCATACAATCTAGCTGTACTAAAATTTTGTCCATGTTCAAGCCGAGACTAGGGTGCAGGATTCGGCATTATCATACAACTGCGCTGTTATTGAAGCCCAGACTCATCTATAGACATAGACAGCTAATAGAAAAGGAACCTTCTGGCAAAACATGCATGACCAGCATGCATGATATCACATTGATATCATATAATCTGTGTATATGGACGCAATGTAACTCGATTTTTTACAGCAAGTGAGATCTCACGTTGTTCGAATACTCAGTTTGACTGTACGAGATCCTTTTGTCCCGTTTCTTTTTTCAATTTCATTTTGCACGCATGCAATACAAATAAGTATTTCACTTGTCTTTTCTTTTGTTCATGTAAAACCACCAGGAATATAAACAATATCCCAAGTTCACATAAAAAACAATGATGAAAACAGTGCATGCTCACATACGGTAAAAACCATCTATTTATCAGAGGAACAATGTACATTTTTTCTGTTCCACATGACTGTGTCTAATATTCAGATTGATTTATGAGTTATATCCCCTTGGGAGGAAAAGCAGAAGTAAGCCAAAAACTTGAAGATACCATTCACCCCTGTACACATGATTAAATGTTGAACTGGAACAGCATCGGTGATTTTATAACATTGGGCTCAGTTATCAGCTACGGTTCCCAATAAAGCACCCAACTAACAGTAATTATTATGAAAAGGCAAATGTTGTAACTAGTTGTCAAAATCACATAAACAGTATTCAACATGGGACAGGCCACTGGGTCTGGTCTGTCATTAGTTCATAGTTGGTATATGTGTAAGGATTGATATGATATTATTAATGATAGAACAGAATGATAATATCGAAATGTGGGGAGGGGGGACATTCATATATATTCCTATTTAGAAAAAGATGTTTCTATTATGTTCTGCCAAAGCAAAGTCCTTAAAACATATTCTCATAGGTATCTATAATTATCATAAGATCGATAACTATGGTGATTGTACTTTGAAAAAAAACAGACATGGAACTTGGCATAAACAATACAAACGTCTACCAGACTATGTAGCAGACACTAGGATACATTGCCCTGATATGAGGGACATATCTTAATACATACCCACTCATAGTTGACTTATAGTAACCATACTAGGGGCCCTATCATCACTGGTACCTGGGCATCCTCTATTTACATTAAAGTATACCCGTAGTTGGTAACGGTATGTTTGTTTATACCCAATATAATACTGGTTTGATCTATGACATATATTTGAGAGGCGTAAACCCACTTGTATGTTATGTGCCAGGAAAAATATCAAGGGTACGGGTTATATCAAAATAATACTTTGATAACCCGTTTTACTATTCATTTTGTTAGATAACAGGGATGAAGAACTAGCCATAGGCTGTTGTTTAACAAGACGGCCTCCATGAAAATCGGACGATTTTCTACAAATTATTTTTCAAAAATGGCTCAACGGCAATATCAATTTCAATCTCAAATATTCAATCAAAATTCGTTATTCAATTTTCTTATCAATTCATGTTTAATTTTCCTTAAAGATATTCTCACCATGACCAGATTATGTATCATTGATGGCGTTCTAATCTATGAAAATATTAAATAATCTAGATTACCTATCCCAGCAGCTGATGGGAGATTCGTTTGAATGGTTCCAGTCTGACCTCCCATGCAGCCGGCTAAATCACTACATCCACTACCACCTCATGCAAGCTCATCAATTAGTAATATGTTAATGGAGCAGGACCAAACAACATGAACAGTGGATGACATCGTTCGTAGACAGCCATGGGCTGGATCAGGCTTAAAGCTGCCAGTGGACCGGGAGGGATGTCACCTAAGTTCTATGTAATTCGAATAGGCCTAGGCCTACAGGCTTTTGTTGGTAAAGAGATTAATGATGGTTCAAACCAAAATGTTGAATATTTAACAGACCTTCAAAATATGTATTAACAACTGATTAAAAGATAGAACTTTATAGAATTGTCGTTAAGTCATGGTAACATCTAGTCAGGATTATGTCAGGGAAACATAAGAAATGCAACCGATTTCTTTTCTGATGAAGTATTGTAACGATTACGAGCCCATGGAAACCTTGAACGTTGTACCATTCAGCCGTTTGTGCAGAATTTAAAATTCTCTAACGTCTCCTTAGACTTCAGCAAAATGTGTTAATCCTTCCCAGTTGTGCTATATATTACTATGGTAACATGTAATGAGTAATCAGACAAATGTAAATAGTGAAAACATTAGCTTACCCTTTGGACCAAGACGAAAGATCCCTTGGCTAATCATTGCAACTATGTATAATATAACTAAAGCATGCAATATCCAAGCATCCCTCAAACCCATACCACACCCCTCACCATTGACTAGGGTTGATACCCATCTGGCCTCATTAAGGGTTGCATGTTTGTTCCCTCCCACTGCTATTGACCTGGTCATTTATCAAACAAACTAGCTCAGCTCTGACAGAGGTCTCTTTAAAAATTCACAACATGTGAGCAGAACATAAACATGTGGATAGAAATGTGCATGAGAGACGGCTTCATTGGTAGAGAGTGGTATGCTTGGAGGTAGGGAGACTTAAAGGGAGCCAAAACCAATAAATTCAATGAAATTTTTCAAACTCAATTGATCATGGAAATCCAATCCTTGAGCCTATTTTTGGCCCATGTTAAAATCTAAACTATGAAACATGGTAAAAAGTCATTAGAAACACGTTCTTCTTGCTCAAATCAATTAAATTGGGTTTGTTTACAAACAAATGCAAATATTACCATCTCTTGTAGCATTCTACTTCAGTTTGAGCTAGTTTTCACAGCTAATAATTTACCACTGACCTAAACTGGACTCATCTAACATATTTCTATACTTATCTCAGTTTTGAAAATTTGTCAATTATATTGGTTTTGGCTCCCTTTAAGATTAACCCCTCCCACCTGGTGAGATGCATGTATAAACAAGATCATCGATCATCAACTAATGGGGTGTTTATAATAAAAGTTTTCTGTTTGAGCATAATATTAAGTGTAATTTAATCCTAAATCCTTTACTGTTTGATTTGAAAATACTTATAGTCTTTAAATAATTTCAATGTTACCATTTATTCATAAACCAAACTAATTATAACAGTCCTCATAATCTTATTATTAATCAAATATGTATATGAGGAAGCATAGTTATTGCTTTACAATTACAAAAAGTTTATTATGAAGACCCTAAACCCTAAAACATGTGAGGAAAGAATTATTCTTATAATAGAGTTCTTAAAGCCTGTTCAGATCAGTTGCACCGTTACATATGAATAGGTGTTAAAGGGGGTAAACCCTGCGTGGATCCTGTCTTTACAGGTAGGATCATTCCCAGTCCGACCCCCCGCAAAGGTGTGGTCACAGGTGAGGCAGGGGGTTCAGGTGGTGAAAGGTGTTCACTTAAAGGTGGAGGGTATGTGAAAACCATCCCTTGTTAGGCTCAAGACAGATGAAGGCTTCATTCACTCCATTCACTGTTTGGTTTCAGAGTTTCTTTAGGATATCCTTATGATTGACCGAGTTGCATGGTTTATAAAGTGCATAAATTAGAGTTAGAATATGTAGCATAGAGTGCATACAAGGTATACGATAACATTTTGAATCCGGCAAACACAAGTCACTACCATTTGGGAGTTAGTACTTCTGTATACGTTTAATAACTAATTGCCTTACCAGTAAATTAAAAGCAATAAAGCATTATTGTATAATACCTGCGATACATTATAACAATGGTTCTTATTCAGTGTGATTCATACACATTTATATCCTTAGATTTGCCCTTCGGATCTTTATTGCATATTTGTAGGTTGAAATATTCATTGATATACATTAGAGGCTCTGCGTGTTTCGGCATCCAGTAAAAGTATATATATCTAGTGAAAGTATGAACGGATTTCGATCTGCCTGCCCATCTATCACATGCAACCTCGAGCTTTTCCAAATTGAATAGATCAAAGAAACAAGATGGATAACAACTTCAATAGACTCAAAATGAAAATGGAGGCTTAGACATTTAGATTGATTCAATTCTGTCAAATGTACAACAAAAATTGATTGTTTTTAGACAACAAAATTGCATCCACAATGTTGTCACTGTCTGTAACGTTACGTATGCCCCTTTAGGAATGGAGGGTGTCAGGTTACATATAGAACTACCATGTTTAGGGCTTTCTTTACTGATAAAGTCGGACTGATATATGGCCACCCATACTCTGCTAAAGGTGGTTTTACACTATACGACTTGGGCTGCGATATTGAGTGATATGATGATATTGTAGACAAATCACATATTATCGTTAAGGCTGTATTCCACATACCAAAAGTGCGTTACCGATTTGACGGCGATACATACATATAACCAACCAAGAAGGGAGTACGAGGGAGGTTATCACCCCGAGCCGGGACCCCGATATCAGCCCGAGGCCAGGGCCCAAAGGGCCGGCCTCGGGCTGATATCGGGGTCCCGGCGAGGGGTGATAACCCCCCGAGTACTCCCTTCGAGGTTGGTTATGGATTTATTATACCTTTTCTGTTAGATCTGAGCTCCCAAGGAAGGATGCACAGCAATCAGTGATGGTGGGGCTGTGATGCTGCACATTCTTTCATGTTTTTTCATATAACTCTTTTGATATCCATCAAATTCACAAACAGTAAGCAGTAAAATGTAGCTAGGAACGTTGTGCAGATAATGTATATGTTAGATTTTTGATTTCTTAATAATTTCATTTTTTCATGAATTTTAGAAAAATAAAAAGTTTCTGTATCACACTGCAGTGTGATACAAGGCTGGTTATCACCCAGGTTTGTATCACCCTGAGTTAAACTCTTAACTACTAAACTTGTATCACCCTAAGGTATAATAACGTTTTGAAACCAATCAGTGGTACTGCCGATAATATTTACCAACATGTTGGTAAATATTTCCTGCCGATTTTGCACTGGTTCTCGATACTGCAATTTCGGCAGCCGATTTCGCACCATCGGCAGCCAATTTTGCACTACCGGCAGCCGAAACTGGCCTGCAGATAAAGATGGTTTCCATGGGAATGCTCAGTATCAGCAGTACACACTTTCGGTATGTGGAATACAGCCTTTAAAATATTACAATTTGGATCTTCGCACATAAGTGTAACAAATAATTTTATCTCTAATATGTGCAGTTTCTCTGGGACATTGTCATATCACAGCTTAAGTCGTGTAGTTTAATACCACCTTAACTACCTGTTGTACCTGCCTCCCTGACCTATCACGGCGGGTTACAGGTGGGACCAGACAGGTGCCCTGTTTGGACCAGGTAATAACCAGGAGCTACCAACCAAAACTAGTAAAACAAATTGTTGTGAGCAACAATGCGATTATGTTGCTATGAAAAAAACCTGTTTCTCTCTGCAATATATGTAGTTTATCATTGTTATATAATTAGTTATCACGGCATGAAGCAAATTCTGAACGGTGAATATATTTCAAGGTAAATGAAGACGTTTAAGGGGTAAATTGCCTTCCGTCTTGCCGTATAATTGCCTAACTACTACACTACCATCACCAAACCCAACATTTGTCTGATATATATCCATGTAATCTTATCCCCACCTGAGCCACACACGATGAATCTCCGTAACTCACTACCTGTACACAAGGTTATGTTATTCATAGTACAGCTTTATGATTCTGTTCAATACCAGAAATTATTGGGGAAGCTAGAACGCCCTAGAATTCTAGAAAATAATATGAAAGCTAAAGCAGTGTGTACAATGGCTTATTTCAGCATTTAACGTAAATCAAATTATAAACTGTCATCACAGCAGTGCTCATTATTAATATTTCTTACCTCACTTCAGAATACAGAGCAAAGATTCTTTTAATGTAATTTCTTGTAATTCATCTGTCAACATTCTGGCAGGTCTAACCTGGGAACTAAAGAAAGCACATCTGAGTTCTATTGGATATTTATAGAGCTGTAAGTCAGGATGTCATATAAGGGCAGACAGGCTGCCTAGTCCAGACAAATTGGGACTGAGAAGGGATTGGGACCTAGGAAGCCCTGCATGAACGTCTATCTAGATACTGTCACGCCCAATATCACATGTGATATAACGCTGTTTCATAGTCCTACAGAAATAGTTTATTACTCTGTTTTTGTCTATTGCAAAGAGTTGCTTCAACCATGGGTACCGTGCTGTGTCTATCAGGATCATATTATCAGAGTTTTACTGGGTTATTAATGATTAAATATGGTACTTGAAGAATAAATCAGGCATTTCTATCTTAATTTCCAGAAAAGGTAGAAAACACTTTGGGAAACTTTAATCATTAATAACACTTTAGAAAACATGAAATGTATGCAGTGGTTGTTGCTACAGCCTATCTATAGTAAAATATTATCCTATTTTCTATATTTCTAATCAACTGATAGTTCCTCTAATTTAATTTAAAAGGAAAATTCCATTCATCAAAGTTGTTTATACCATTCAAATAATGTCAGATTGGAAGTCGAAGATCTTCCCTGACAGCACAAAATTTGTTCCCGTATATATATAGTCAGTGAAGTTCGCATGGAAGGTCAGTAAATATGTTCCCGTGCGCTAATGGCCTGGAGACAAATTGGCCGAATCCTGCTCAAGCACCTTAACCCTATCCAATAACAATATCTCCGCCTTACTCCTAACACCTTTACCGTCCAGACAAGTCGTCCATCTCTCTAATGCAATTCCCCTAATGCTGTGTAGCCTCAAGGCTGTATTCCACTACCCAAGTTTACGCCCTATTCGAACGCCCTTTTCGAAAACTGGCGGTAGGATTAATCATACATATTTACCGGATATAGGTCGTTATAATAATATTAGCTATGAATAGGAATAACAAGTAACAACTGTAATTAGTTTGGACATATATAGATATGGGAAAATATCTATTAATCCTCCTATTTCAACAAGCTAAAATTTAAAATTAGATGAAGTGAGCAGGTAGGTGGTGTGGGAGCAACTGAATTATAACGGTTACGCTCCCCAATTTTATAGTAACATGACAACAGATCCGCTAAACCATGGTTACTGAACGGTTACGTCACCTCTCTGCTCCCAGAAATAACAATTTTGAAGTCTCAGAACCCAAAACAATACATTATATAACATTAGAAAGAGTCTCTAATTCTCTTTCATATAATGCATAGTGTTTTGCTAAATAACTGGTAAAATGTTAAAGATTACCAAATCACCAGCAGTCTGAATCGCCTTGTGTAACACAGGCTTTAGTGGCTCTAAGTCGGTGCCCAGACGAGCTAATCCCAGACCCGTGTCTCCTGGTCTGATCCAATGAGTTGCTCGGCCCCAGCTGCCAACTGCTCAATGACCTTGCAGGATGTAGGCTAAAGGACCTACCTTTCTTTTAAGCACTGTAATTGGCTTTTTCTATAGCAAGGGTGCAGCACCTTTAGACTTTTGAAAACAGTCTAATTCTAACTCTTAAGTTTTCTACAGTATGAATGCAGCATCTTAAGCCTTTTGAAAGCAGTCTAATTCTAACTTTCAGACTTCTAGGAAGACATAAATTTTACATTTTTGCGGTAAGCAGTTACCTTTTCCAGTGCAATCTAGAAGAACCTTTATTTATATATGAATGTACAAAAGTATGGACCATTTTGGTTAACCCCTGAAAACCAGTCTATTTGTAGCTTTCAGATTCTTAGAGAATAGTAAGTCAACACTTTGGTGTGCGGAGAATTCCTTTTTCATCTTAAATGAAAGAACTATATTTTGAATATGAGTGGAAAAAGCTCAAGAGCAAATTTTGTTGATTTTTAACTTCCAGACTTACAGAAAGATGCATAAATATACACTTTTGTATGCAGAAGTATCCTTTTTCGCTCTAATCATCTAACGAATCTGATATGTATTTTAGTGGGCCATATATATATACACTGAACAGTGAACACTATAGTCATAGACAACAGTCTGCAGGGGTTTTACCAATGAATGAGGGACTGCTCAGAGGATGTTAAATCTCCAAAGGCCTTTTTCATGTTTGGTCTTGGATCAATATTGATTAGCTAACCCAGTTTACTTCTTCCCAAGACAGGTTTCGCCTTCTTTTAGAGACTATTTTTAACCTTCAAAGTCGCTTGAGGTTTCAGATTCCTTTTCCTGATGGATGGTCATTTGGTTTGGCTTGGTTCAACACCTCAGCAGCTTTGTACTCAACTCTTCAACACTAGATGTACTACACTATCAAATTGGTATTGACCAAAAACATGAGTCCAACGTGAATGTCTCTTTACAGATTGATAGTCTGTAAAGCTCAATCTGCAGAATTTACTGGATTTAAAGTTTGTAAGGCAGCTTTAGAAACGAGAGAAAATACTATCAATGTATTACTGCTCAGTTCCTTTGATCAGTCAGCTGGAGAGTGATTTAGAATTTACTTAACAGATTCTCAGTGTGTCCTTTTTTCAAGGCCTCCTTTTTCCGTTATTTTTTTCCGTTTTTACTCTGATTTCAGTGTCCCCTATAGTAGCCAATCTATTGCCTTTAATATTGCCGTCTGTCAACGGGAGTTATGCTGAGATCACATCATGTGATTTATGCTGTAAATTTCTTATACCTCTGCTAGGAAAGTACATAGTTTAGTATTGAGCAGTGATATAATGATTATAATCTAAAATCCAATGTCAAAACACAACCAGAGTCTATACCCCTATCTAGTACCCCTCTTTACACTAAAAGACACTAAAAGAGGGTAGATTTGACGTCGTTAAAAGTTCACTTGTGACGATGTTTGATGCAATTAGAATTTAAAATGCTTTACAAATTTGCTCGTTAATAATATACTACCTACTCCCCAACGTAAATCCAACATTTCCCCCCTTTTCGAAACCTTAAATGCGACAGGTCAAAGAACATTTTTTCAAATAATTATCATTACTGTCAACTTTATCAAAGCTCTGACACGCCTATCATTTTTTCAAATACTGCTTAAAGATCGACGATCAAGCTCAATGGTAGCTGCGATCGAGCCAAATTTCTACAATCACTCATGGGTATATCAGTACTTGTCGTCGCCTATGGGCATCATGTAGTGTAAACCAGCTGTTAGGGTCCCCTTGAATGTCACAACCCCTCCAGATTTGAACTGCTTCAAGCATGACCTGTCCACGCTTTGTCGGCTTGTATTGAAAGCCCCAAAGCCCTGGGGGTCCTCTCCTAACTTTATGGCCCTTAAGCCAAGTACTCCGATGAATGAACAAGTCAGAGTGTGCCCATGAAAGGTTTCACAAAGTGCATTATCACATGAATCTAAGACTTCACAATAGGAAACATGATAACTGACAGTTTTCTCCTTTGATGGTGTGGTTAGATATTCTCCGCAGGTACAGAAGTCAATCAAAATGTATACATCATGTAATAAAGATAAGACTCCTCTGTCACATAAAATCGCTTCCTTTTTCCATATATCTTACTTCGTTTAAGACCTTATGCAACCAAGGTCCCGTGACCGAATTTTGAGGATCACTCTCCCCATGTGATGAAAATGCACCTGGAAATTGTATTATTTCTATTTTGAATATACTGCAATTTATATACCTAATTATGTATGCATAATTATCATTGAACTAAAGTATCAAAGATCACCAATAAAGTTTTGTGACTTCATCTATTAAAAGTCTACAGTTTGTACCAATATGCTTTTGGCTCAGCCATGCGGATGGCGCTGACCACACTAGGGCAGGTCTATGATATTTCTTATCAGTAGATCGAATCATTTACATTAATTTCTAGATATTATTGTTATGTAAACGCTAGTTTTAACATCATTTTAGATATATTGGGCCTGTTTACAATGTTCTCTTGTTCATAAAAAAGACCATATTAGCTACACGTATATCCTACTTTTTTGGGCACATAGCCGTTAATGATTGTGTCTGCCTGAGGCTGGGTTTAGGCTAAGGTCAGGCCTGCATGTACTGAGTCTGGGGCCTGAGCCAGGTCAGAGGATGTAATAGATAGGTCAGACTGGTAGGAGCAGGCGAGGGGTCAGTGGTTTAGGTATGTTGTATAGGTAGTAATAATGTTAGGTCTTAAGGGTGTGACCTATCGGACACCTCATCTTGTAGGTCAAAGTAGAGAGTCAAATGGGTTAGTCTCTCAGGTAATAGGTATGTGTTATGGTGTCCATGGGGCATTATGCATCATTATTGGGATCCCCAAGTGGTATAGAGGTGAATCAGTGTCTCTAGCATGTGCTATGAATTTTTCATTACTGTTATGTTGGTATATATGATATACTGGGGAAATGTGCTTAATTGTGAATCTAACCATAGGTAGTATGCAGGGGATAATAGCTAAAATGAGGAACTATATTTCACTGTTGAATGTAAATTAAACTTAGAACCCATCTAAGTAACTGTTTCCTAGTAACCCTGCTCGATGTTTTCAAAGTTCTTGATGTGAGTGAACATTATCATCATATAGAATGAGGAATTTATTCATAGTTCATAGTTCAGTTCTAAGAAAAAACATAAGATAATCATTTAGAACTTCAAAAGTTGAATAGTTCAGTACACAAACCATACAAAATGGTCATTGCCTTGCACACATATTTCCTTGCCAGAAAAACGTATATACAAATATGGGTTTTCGGGTCATTGAATATCAACCCATCCATTTGGAAAAATTGATCATCGTTACCATGCTTAATATCATTAGATACCATGTCCTAACATTGGGTAACCGATGGAAGCATCAACCAAAAGGCTTTCATTGGGTATTTGAAAGTGGGCCTCCTATGTGGACCATCAAGCTAAAAGCTGATATGAATGTACACATACCTACATGTTTGGGGTCAAATAGGATGTTTTTCCTCTGCTCCAGGGTATACTGCCTTGGGTAAGCATTTACATTTACCCTTGAGCACACATAATTCCTTTTAATATTGAATTCCTAGCATATAGAATTTCCATTTTCCTGTGTTTACAGTAAACATTCTTGCAAATACTGAATATTCTAGTGGTTTACAATTACAAGAAAGAGCTGTAAACATTCAAAAAGTGCAAACAACAAAACCAAACAACAAGTTTTACAATGTGTTGCACTCCTTTCATGTAATACTACACTCCATATGCTGAGGTTCTTTTTTCACCATAATCTCAAGAATCAGATGTGTATCTTTGGGAAATAAATCAGGACCATTTGGTTGAACACTTCTTGACTTGTTTGCTGACCAAATCAGATCTAGCAAGTCAGATCAGTTTGGCGTTAAAAAAAAGGAAGGAGGTGTTATTTAGGGGGTGGTTTCCCCGACGAAAAGGCCAAGGAAATAGGAGCTATGTTGTAAGTCTGTCTGGTCCTCGTGTCGATGTCTGGAAAGATGGTCTTGTTAGAACAGGTGATTGATTTATCTGTAAGGACACTTTACTTCAGTTCAGTGCAAGATCTTAGAGTCAGATTATTGGTTTTATGACTTCCTTATACATAGAAGAGGTGACGGCAATTCCAAGAGAATGATTTAAAAGCCTTCCCTATATGTCTACAGACTGATGGATCGGATTTTATATCAATTAATAGCACCCACAGATTTCCAGAATTTTTCACATGGCCAAAACTCAGGGTTAATAATTAATTTTACAGGGTTAATCAGTGATCTATATCAGGCCCTGTAATTAAGTTTGCATTATTCTTGATCATTTGATACTCTTTTGCATAAGATAACCATTAATATGGACCTTTGATAATAATAAACCCTCCATTATATTTCCGATACAAGATGTTACTGAAATATCATCCCTGCATTTCTGATAACAATAGAACAGAAAGAAAATGGTTTCTATCCGAACTGCCCTAACAGAGATGCCCTGGAGCCCTTACAAATGGTCGGCCATATAGATTAACCGTGAAATGACCCCCATGGTGGAAGGCATCTTACCCATAATGCATCACGCAGCCGGAAGGAAGCAGTTTGTCCCCCCTTATCACCACAGAATGGCTGACAGAGACAGAATGGGGTAGTCCAGTCGGCATGAATGACGAATCACTGCCTTTCTACATCAAAGAAATGCTAAATAATTCTCTTGAAGAGAGGCGAACAAATATTCCAATTCCAATATAGGAAACGACTATGTGGGAATGTATAATGCAAGAGGTTGTAATACTAACTTCTCTTAATAAAAAGTAATATGCAATAATGCATTGAACTTTTATTGGTATCATCTATAATTTTTGGGTAGAGGGGTGGGGCAGGTTGGAGATGGTTAGCGTTTCTCACATGAATACAAGTACTTTTAAACGACGAACATGTCTAATCATATTTAAAGTGTAAAATTACTCTATGCGTTTATCATACGATTTTTGATATCTATCATACGGTTTTTGGTATCAATAAAACATTAGTAACCAGTGTTTGTACTTCTAAAATGAAACACAGTAGAGAAATCTCATAAAGCATTAGGTGGCAATGATTCATTATGTATCATGGGCCCCTTGTGCAAAGGGTTGTGAATGAGCCCCTTTGCAGAACCCTAACAGATGCCAATAAGTCACTCCAATCTGACAGGGTCGTACTTGTAAGGGATGACTTATTTTTTAGTACTGCAGTGAATTAACATCTTGAGACCTTTATTGGGGACTAGTTGACTGGGATACAAAGAGGGCGTGTCACCTTTGCTCCTGTCACTGTTTTATCTCTAACACTGTCAGTTAAAGGTATGCATACATTGTACTCTTGTTAGATAACTGAAGACTCACAAGTGGTTTCAGTTGATCTCTTCCTTAGTTTGTCCTTTTGCTTTCTTTCATATGTATGTTGCTTCAATGGGATGTTTTAAATCAGTACATACCAGTTCACTAATTTTTGTTTTGTTTTAATGTTATATATCTGCTTGTATTTCAAATTTAAGGTTATTGCTTGATATGGAAATGTTCATTCTACACATATCAAATTAAACAGCATCATAACGAAAGAATGAGGGTTTAAAACCTGTCATGCAAATCAACTTACTCTTACAAATGGCTAACCAACTTTGCAAATAAAGAAATGGTTACTTTTATATTCAAAATAGATATTGCTATTCCTAACCATGTGTATCGATAACATAATTGCCTAGCAAGGATACAAATGGGCAATACTGACATATTAAAATTAAATTGCAATCTATGAGAAGGGCTGGAGGTTAAAGGGGCATTCTCGTCCGTGAGTTCAAAGAGATACATCCGCCGACGTAAGCCTAACGACGCGACGGCCGGTGCCCTGTTTTGCCCTTTCAGAACGTAATAACGCGACGTCATTGGTCACGTCATGAATTTGGCGCGGTCCGCCGGGAGTTACAACTTATCAAAATACGTCCGCCTCGACGACGAGAAAGCCCCTTTAAACAAAAACTGATCATGAATTCATTTGCCTTTTTTCACACAGACATACTACCTATTAACATCCGTATTCGGAAATGCTTGACGATATGTTTTTTTAGATCTTGACATCTGTCCAGTTTATATAAGTGCTTCTAAAGATCTTTAAAGCCATGCATGAGTACATAGTTGTTTACTCAGTGCATCCCCTCCTCACTTGGTTCACAAATACATTCCATCTACATAAACACAACCAGCTGCCAAAATCAGTACCAAGCCAGTGTCTGTCCCAATATAGGTCTAACCACAGGATGCAGCAGGGGCCAGACTAATTTCTCATGGACATAGACCTCGTGTCAGATTTAGCTACCATCTGAGCGGAAATGAAGGCTTGTTATTGCATATATCCTGAGAACTAAAAACAACATTAGAAATTGCCCACATTGTCTCGTTGGTGATGCCTGACAGTGGGACACGGGGGTTTTGATCATCCCAGGCTTGCCTGCCAACTAGATGTGTTTTGTGGTGATTGTGTGAGGGATTGAGGGTTCAGGGGCCATGGTGGCGCCTATTCCCAAGCTCCCAGCCCTACCTAATGCTATTTTACCCATTTGTAGCAGTTCTTTGTTCCAATTAGGGAATGGGCTGGGCTGGGCTGGGCTGGGCTGGGTCTACCAGATGTATGCTTTTAGTCTGATTGGTTCAAATCTAGGCTGATTTTATTGTTTTTTTTAGGTTGGCTTTGTAATGTTGTAAAGCCTTGTGGAATGTGTATTAAATGGACAGTTTTATGTCAATGTTACATCATCCTTGACATAAACCTGTATGTATACACAACACAAGTATACACACTTATAGAATATATACATGTAACTGTGAGGCACGTTAAAGGACCTGAGATAAATAGACATAATTAGGCTAATCAGGTGAATTTCTATTCGTGTCTCATAATAAGTAATTATGTCAAGGACAAAAAATATCTAAATTTAATAATCCCTCTTTTGGGTTAGTTCGCAATGACATCACACCTTTTGGTGAGATACAGAATCTAAAATAAATGATACCTCAATATTAATAAGTTTCAGTGATTAGCCTAATCAGTTACGAAAATATATAGAACACAATGAAAGAACTTTGGTAAACACGATCTTGTTTATTTAGCCCTTTTAAATCTTTGGGTAGTAAGACCTGTAGCCTGAAGGTCTATACCGCTATTTAACATCACACACTCCCTCTGCATGCCAACGAGGGAGCGGACCCTGGAGGAGGCTGAATCCCTGCGTCTCAGTCAACGGGTCACGTGACCATTTGATTTGTATGTAGTTCTGCACGAGTGACACGCAACTCAGATTGACTGTATTTTTCTAAGGGGAAGCAATGTGAATCGACAGTCATTATGTCTTCGTCACTTGTTTATTATTTGACTGTACATGTGTGGTTTTAAAGAAATGATTGAAAAATACATTGTTAAAATTATTATAACAATAAGGTAAACTCAACTGCTGTGATAGGGCGCTAAAATACCCAGAGAAATGAACATTACATGATACACACAAAAGATCTAACATTTCTGGAAGACCACCTTCGTTATCGACGTTTTGTTTGAGAGCAGAAATTTCTAATCAAAGAAAGATTTGACCTTTCACCCCAAATAAATATGACCTCGTGATCAAAAGCAGCTACAAAACACATTAATAGATTTCGTCAAAGGCGAAGACAAATAGCTTCAATATATCATAGGATAGTAGATCAAAACAACCCTAAACCACTGAAGTTGATTAAGACTTAGAGACGAATGCAGTTGCATCAGATTACCACAGATAAGCCCTATGCGGTTCGTGTCTTTCTTTTAAAACTAGAACACCTGAAAATTTTCCTCCCGAAGATCAACTTCAAGACATTTACAATATAGCACGCACCTGGCGTGCAAAACGCTAGATTCGCCACTGATCCTTCATCATTACACATTGCGTGGAGGCAACATTCAATCCCTTCTGGGGCTTTGGCGTCTGGTTGGTCAAAGCCTATTAGTTGTCCGACGTCGATGATTTATCACAAGGGGGCTGGAGAATCAGACAGACAATCGGAGGTAATAGGACTTAACGTCTTGCCTTCCCTGCAGTTAGGCCCTGCATGCCACCTTCTAATCTCTCCAATCAACCATGATGTGGACAATCTTACCTCTGGGACTTTCATTTGCATCAGTGAGTTATATGCTGGTATTGACTTGGATAGATTCTATGAATATTGGAGTAAGAAATCAGATGTCGTTATTGGTATGGGAGCCGCTGCATGTAGCTGTAGACTGAGGGGTATTTATCTATGGAGTAGTGGAATGGTACAATTAGGGAAAGGTTTCTTGACGGCTTGTAATGCTAGATTGTGGTGGAGATATTGTGACATTTAATCGATAATTGTGTCTAGACGCATTGAAATCTCCACTGGGATAGAGCTCAATGTGAACTCACTACCATAAATGGAGATCTAATTTAGATTCTAGCAATGAGAGCAATATAGCCATCGAGTGTTTATTTCGGTTGATTGATGCCTGCAGATTATTACATAATAATAAAAGCAACAATTGTGCTTCCAAATTTAGCTTGGTTTACATTTTAACCAATATCATATTCTAGATAACAGTGAGGTTATAAGTGTTTCTAACTTGCCTTTGATTAAAAACAGAAAGAACTGTTCGCCAATACTCTATAACTGCCTGGTATTTTACTTCCATTGACACACATCAAATAGTATTCCACAGTTCCTTTCTCTTGCAACAACACCATCACTGCCTTTGCTCTCTACGTCTACATTTCAAACTTCAACAGTATAACCAAATACCCCATACTCTTTGAACTATTGATTTATCGACCATAGCAATAGCATGAGACAACCCGTTCTTAAAGCCTCTGCCCTTGGCCTTTGAGATTCTGACCTTGCTGCAATCCATCTCTAATGGAGGGGGTAACTCCCAAGGTCATACGAAGTAGCCTTTGACCTTGGGGTTTGACCTTGGGGTCACCCCTGGCGGCCAAAACGGAAACTACGGAAGCGCGGTCCGCGGTTGGCCTTTATTACGCTGGTTTACGGCAGGAAGTGTATGGACTGTGCTGAATGAGGCTGGAAACCAGTTAGGGTGAAGTTTCTGAGTGAGTTGTGAGGGACAGTTTGTCATATAAATCATACAAGTCCTCGATGCTGAGCGGTTAAGGACGTCGACTGCACTGAATACTAATGATCCATCTAAAATAATTTATTAACAAAACATAAATACATTGAAGTTCCAAGAAATTATAGAATTATCATCCGAAAGGTTTGGGTATTTTCTAAAGCAAAGATATAAATCTGCGGTTAAGTGCCAGGTTGGACAGTTTGTATTGATTCATATCGATTGAAGAACATTTGTGATAATTGTGGTTAATACAGAAAAAACATCCATTCACGCCAATTCTATACTAGTACGTAATCCCTCTACACAAAGGTTCAATAAGTAATAATTGAACTAATTTCCAACGCCTCTTGTAAGAATTATGGAAAGTAACAGCATTTTTTGAATTCCACTAAATCTTTTTAAGGAATGGTATGAGAGATTTAGATATAACAAATATAAGTCAAGTGTGTAAAATGTCTCTTCATTCAGAGGTCAAGATAATGAGGGTGGAACTTTTGTATTCTGTAAAATACAAACTGCACTCTATCTCCCCTTGTCTCTCAGCTGCCCCTGCCCACTCCATCTCCTCGTCTCCTCCTGCCCCCCCCCCCTAACCTGGCAGCTGACCGGTCTACATTATTAATACACATCATTAGCCCCTGGAGGCATAGGTAGCATGGCCCCATACAAACAGGTCATCTCCCCACCTCCAGGTGAAGGGTGGGGGGAGTTACCTGGTAGGACAGGAGGTACAGAGAAGTAGCTTATATTTGTGGATTAAGTTACTCTTTATGTATACATTCCTCAATGTGAAATGACATCCCCTTTGTCATTGATAATTTCGTTGGTACAATGCTAAATTATTTAACGAGTAATATGGTGCATGTAGGAGGGCGTGAGTTCAAATCCTGGCAAATATTAACCAGTTAACTTTATATATATAAATATATAGATAATTCAAATTTTGTATTATATATATAAATATATATATATATACATATATATATATATATATATATATATATATATATAGGAAATATGATTCTACAAAACCCGATAGGAAACAATAAGATTGTGGTGGCTGCTGGGAACATTTTCCTGTCCACTCCCTCAACGAGTCCCTACACATTAAATGCGTATAGGGTCAAATTGGGACAAATTGAATTCTCTTTAAAGTACGAAAAGTTACGATTTACATGCATGCAACATAGATGCATTTAATTGTCTGGACGTAATAGCGAAAGTATCCCCAGGCTCCCGCCCCCTCGAGATCGCCACCTCTGGGCGCCTCCACTAATCAACGTGCTTACGACCAGTCCCTCCAGTACCCCCTACTGACCACACACAATGTAGAGGTCAGCAGTAATGGTGAACTCTGACCTCAGGTGTCCACACTGCCGGCTGACCCCTGACCCTGAACTTTGACCTCTAGGTCCTGCCTAGCATTCATCAGAAGTGTGTCATGGCGGCCACTTGTTTGATGAGGGGAGGTTAGCCACTAAGAGGATTTTCGGAGATTATTTGTCATTGTTTGGAGGTTTTGATTTATTTTGGGTGATTTGTTTTTGCGTAATTATAGCTGGGGTTGTTGACCTTCTTACAAATTGGGCATCTTATTGGTTTTTGATGAATACGTCCTTTATTAGTGCATACAGGCAGAATTTGAGGATTTGGACGAGAGCAATATTTCCTAGGTAAAGAATAAAGAATTAGATAAGAAATAAAGAATAACAAAATTAAAGAATCAAATCAAGAATAATCACCTAGCTGCAGGAACTTTCAGTGAGTCTGCACCTTTGTATTAAAAAAGAAGGATGGAACTAGACATGAAGTTTGACGGATACTAACGGAAATGGCGCCTGGAAACTCAAGTTTCAAGGTCATGATGAATAGTTGTATTCTTATTATATTATAGAATACAAAAGTACTAAAGTCAACAGAGGATTCCTAGAAAAACGCTGCGACATGGCAGTCCGGCCAAAATCGATCAGCGGCAGACGACACAGAGACAGGCGTCTAGACAATTTCCCGCCAAATCTTTGACGGGACCCGGATGTTGACCCCGGAGGTCACGCCCTCTAGCGGAGGCGGTAATGGGTAAACCGATCGGATCCGCCATTAGCCTCGCTCTGATGAGGGGACACCCACAGAATGTAGAAAAAATAAGGAGTGAAAAAAGGAATGTAATTCAACATGCAACAAACTGTAGTCCGTCTCTGAAAAAGGGACAGGGAGTGCAAAGAGGGCATGAACTGGTTCAATGTACAAATAAAATAGTATTAGGGTTTATAATAATTCGACCTATTAACTCTTCATACATCTACCCTCAGTTGCTCTTTTTGATAGACACAAATCTTTATTTTTAATCATGATCATCTAAATATTTTTTTGATAGAAATATCAAAATTCCTAGAGACTACCATGGAATATTGCAATCATGTGGACCCATACCATACTACAATCATAACCTTGAAATTTCCCGCCTTCCTATCCAGATTTCTGAACGCACTTCCTGTCAATAAAAATCAAGTATGATAAAGACGACTGTGGTACATTTCTGGGAATGTGAAGCACAATCATTTCGTAAGTTGTCTTCTTTCTGTTTTTAAACATTCTAAAATCAATTCAATAAAACCATCTCTGTGGCTTCAACGTTCTTTCAACTGTGAAGCTCAAAAGATTGCATGGCAGATAATCTGGGAAAGAACAAAGAGGATATCACTTCTCCATTATCTGCTAATTGCGGAAACAGAGTGAGAGGCTTGTATGAGACATGACACCCTGGTACAAGCCAATTAAACTAAAACCATTAAAACCCCAGCCACAGGAAGGGATCGATGCTTGTTAGGAACATCTGGAGGGTGTGAATCATACAGAAAAATGACAAAAAGGCAGTTGAAATAGAAACAATTATAAGCGCAATCAGATGGAGCCCATTGCGGTTTGGAAATATAACGAGATGACGGGAGCTATTCAGAGAAACCTAAATGCCATCAGAAATAGGCTGAAATGTATTTTGAAAGGTACATGTAGTTCCAATTCCAAGGTATACACATATATGTGGATTTAGGATTTTTGGTGTCTAGAACCGGGGAATTTTACATTGCAAAAATTAATATTTGGGCCAGACATTCAGCTGCACTGCTGTGCTTAATTGAGCCTTCAGAGTTTTGCTTACGCTATCGAATAAATATAAAGAATATTAGGTGAAAAGAAATACGTAGGGCGCATATTCAAAATGGTATTACATCGCATTAGTTTTGTTAAGCTGAGACGCCATTGATTTTTCTTAATTATATATTTAATTAACATCGATGTATACAGCGTCCAAGTGTAATGTATCAGTATTGATCACAGTAAATCTCCTAAATTAGCTGCTGTTTTTACCAATGAAATTCAATTAAGCTCTGTCTTGTATGGCTGTTTACAAGACGGCCGGGAGCCATATGAATATGACACCTCAGCGTTTTTGCTGAAGTACAATTAGATTACTGTTTCCCATGGGGGATTGTTTTTGTTCTCAGTATCTGAGAAATAACCAAAATGATATCAAGGGGTATAGATAGGATGAGTACTTGTCTCATGCTATGACGTATGAGAGTTACAGCTATATAGAACGCTACACGTAATTCCTATCTATCACATTTACACCCCTTACCAATTTTGTTTGAACCAAATGCCTTCATTCGTCGAGATTTGAGGCTTCTCAGTTGAGTAAAATAACGTAATATTTCTGTTATATATATATATATATATATATATATATATATATATATAGTGCAGCTATACTTGAGATTAGAAATGCACATAAACGTTAAACAGATGACGTCATATCTCCCATAATGGCCTGACCACCGTATAGGTGATCAAACTATAATCCGTATTCTTTACAATTCTGAGCTAATAATAATCAACACCTTTTATCATTTAGAATTTATCAATGTCGGACTGATATCATAGCAATGCGGTCATGATCACGAAATGGCAATCAACAAACAGTAATCACGCGACCACGTCTACGCAAATCTATAATATATAGCTTACAAAATCATCACAGACATCGCTCATAAAAAAAGCCACCTAATGAAATGTCTGCCAGACTGGTACTAAAAGTAGTGCACATTTTGCAGCAGAAGGATCGTTAAACGACCGGACTACATTGACCATACAAACTGCTATAGTGCTGTTATTGTTCAAAACAGCCTACATCATAGCGCTGTTAATGTTGAAAGCAGCCTACATCATAGTGGTATTCCAGCCGGTTACAATAGTGGGGACATTAAAAGCCATTATTACACTACACGACTTGGGCTGCGATATCGGCACGCCGTGATGATATTACAGACAATTTGCATACAGGAGTGATATAATTGTTAAAAATTCGCATTTGAAATATCTCACATACCTATGCATAACAAAGGATTTTGCCTCTAATGCATGTGACTTCTCTGTGAC
Organism: Lepidonotus clava; assembly: GCA_936440205.1. Taxonomy (NCBI): domain Eukaryota; kingdom Metazoa; phylum Annelida; class Polychaeta; order Phyllodocida; family Polynoidae; genus Lepidonotus; species Lepidonotus clava. The sequence goes on from OW387138.1 coordinate 19,378,895, forward strand.
ATTGTCGTATCATAGCTTAAGTCGTATAGTGTAATAACGCCTTTTATTTTGCATTCAGAGTTCAGTTTGTACTTTCCGGTAGTTAATCAGGCGTGTATCCCCGGTGCCAGCCGCCCTGCCAACTGTACTAAAACATGTGTTACGGGGATGTTTGTTCAATGTACTGTGGCCCAACCCAGGGTACAAACCTGTATCTATGAGCTTACTGGATATCCTGTGGAACATGTGAGGTGGAAGGAAAATGTGTATCATCCTTTGATTATTCCCTTAGTCTATTCAATAACGATGAAAGAGAACGATATAAATAGCTGATAAAAGGTTTGGTCAAAAATATTTGCAGATTGAATTCATATGAATTCTAATAAATTTTGTATTAGCTATGATTTTTATATCTTTTTAAGATAGAACATCACTATGCAATTTTGATAATTTTACCTCAAGCTTAAGCAAGGCGTATGGGAACCATAAAGGTAAATGAGCCCAACCATAATGTAATATTTTTGTGGGTCTTTTTCTGCAGCTCTGTCTGATAAATCCTGAGGTAATGGTGACTGACTGTGAAGATCACACCACACCAACCTTCATATGACGCTGGATATCAAACGCTTGAGCGATTTGGGTTTCCACCATAGACACATATGGGGCGACATACGAGTACCCAATGACTCACTGTTAGAGCAGATCGTGAGTGTATATACATGACTCAATGAGCTGCTCGTGAATGCTGTATCTGACATGATGAGAGGTATTGGTCATTGTGGTGCAATGACGTGGTCTGGTGCAATGATGTGCAACCGTATCAGTGGTTTTGTGGTAAGAGTGGTCGGGAGCGGTAGTAGGAATCAGTGGCCCAGGACTATGTGGTCAGCTTGATTAAAGCAAACCACAATGCAAATCAGTCATATATTGTCAAATAAAATTTTCAGTGAACTTTGTTTGTTTACAAACCATGTATGATCATGCGCATCTGATAACAGAATGGTATGCAAAATTCTATTCAAAAACAGATTTAGACTGTCATGAATACTCATTTTCTGACTTGTTTTGGTCTGTTGTGTGGTCCACACAAATACCTAGATTGTTTACCCCAAAACTGATGAGCACATCAAAATGTCATTTCCGGAATCCCCCTGCATTTTTACTCTGCTAGCAGAGTCTCTAATGAGTATTATTTTGGGTGGAGAATGATGTGGGAATTGAGAGGAGGCAAACATGGATGAGCCTGGGTCAGTACAGAAAGGAAAGGGGAGGAATTGACCTATTGACCCTGAAGATGACATCACTGATTATGGGGCAGTTGGGTCACGTGGGGGGATTCCCCAACAAGTTGATTGCAGACCAGAAAACAAAAACAAACAGATCCTCTTTCCAAGGATCATAATTATCGACTTCTAGCCACCAATATCTGATTTTAACTGGCAATATGATTTATATGAGTGTAGTTGAAGATGTCAGGATCGATTTTGAAAATTTAAAAAATTTAAAAATTTTTGATAATTTTGCATTGTGGTTTGCTTTAAGAGACCAAATAGGTGAAGGGACGGAGGCATCGGCCGATCGTTATCGAATGTGTGGTTGTTACGTTTTTTTAAAAACAAAGCTGAATCATGCTTGGGCTTGCCTGATTCGACTGTGTGCTAAATGCTTGCACGCGTCGAGGTTATGACGTATGAAATACTTGGGAAAATTTAAAAAAATACTCTTAAAATAACCAAAAGGTCCCGTAAAGGTGGTCCTCTATCGTTCTAGGGTTTCTGACGAAGATCGAACAAATCTTCGTACTATTATATGGTTACAGGGTATGTCCCTGTTTCCAGGATTATTAAGTCAAAACCTGCTCATAAAATCAATGTACTTATCTGTCCCTTTTTGTGATTGCCTTTTTAATGCCACGATTGTACTCACCTAGAATAGAACAGAAGAAACAATGTATGAATTTTACAGAAAATGTATTACAATTGATTTAAAAGCTAGTAAGGAACATTACATTGGACTTTCTAGAACGTATAATATAGCATCCAAATGCATTTCCTGAATTCAAGCATAGCTCTAAGAAACATGAGCAAAAAAGCAACTGGAAAAGCCCCTTTTCCATTTTGTATTACTGCTTATGTATCTTGAAAGTGGGCCTATATTCAAGGTTTTGTTATCCTCACCCTATCCCTCCAGCCTATCTTACCCCTCTTTTACCCCACTCCCTTCATCTCCGGCATCCCCAAAACCTCCGTTCCTCCAGGGCTTGATATTGACTTTGGTCTTGACTCTGAGATCAAAGAGAGATGCCGCTAGTCATGAGAGGGCTAAGACCTGACTCAAAAGGCCAATATCATGACGGGCACAGAAGGAGATAGCAGGGGTGGGGAGAAAGAGCCATTGCTAAACGTAAGGCCCTATTACACTACACGACTGCGATATCAGCATGATATGATATTACAGACAATTCATAATATGAGTGATATAATTGTTAAAAATTGGCAATTTTGAGTATCTCACATATGTGTAACAAAAACTTTCATCTCTAATATGTGTGACTTCTGTGTGACATCTCTTATTGGAGCTCAAGTCGTGCAGTGTAATATGGCCTTAAAGGCAACCTGGAACCTGTGGTTGCCTGCAAATAGCATACTGCTGCGTGTATACCCACGCGTGGGGTTGGTATGATACAGAAGGTGGTATGACTAGATTAGTTTCCTCATTGTATACGCGTGACAAATCAAATCCAAGAATTTCGATATTTTTTTACAATTTCCGTGGGTTACCTGGAACAGTTTCTTTGATACTTGGACATTTTTTCATGGTTTGGAACATGGGGTTGGTATGATATATACGTTGGTGTAACTAAATTACTGTTTCCTCATTGTATATGAGAGACAAATCAAATCTAAGAACTTGGACAATGTTTGCAATTCCCGTGGGATACATGGAGCAGATTTATAAAACTGGTCTATTTTTCCATGGTTTAGTGTTGAATTGGCTGAGAATTGTGAATGATGAAATAAGCTTATTTGAATGATTGCTTCGGTAATAGCAAGGAGAAGAAATGCCCGCATTTGCTGAAAAAGAATTCATGCACGGCAGATTTGATGAGAGGACAAACGCTATTAAAGAGGCTGTGCCCCAAAGACAAATTTCCTCTCATTGGCACAAATTGGTACAAAAAAACAGACCCCATTTACAATTGGGCAGCAGCAAGTTATTGCTTGCCATTATTGATAGAACTGAATCTCTTTAGGCGTAGAATGAATGAAGGGCGTGCTCCAAACCGACTGATGCTCTTTGCAAATGATATTAGAACAGACTGAGCCTGGGGCTGACCCATTTGGCTGACCACTGCAAATGTTGGCTGTCCACTCCCATCCCCGCACTTCGCACGATGACCACACCTTAACCCTTTAGCTCGGGTTCGTTCCTTAGTGGATGCTATTCGTAATACTAAAGCCTATGACTTGTCTCAAGGAGAGCAAATTTATTACTGTTTTTGAGGTTCTGGTAACTGGTGGAAAGATTACTGATAGAAAGGTATTGCTTAATAGGGCGGTAGGGCAGCATGACTATGTTGGCTCTCATGGTTTATCTATGGGAGCAGAAGCATTGCCATTTGATGGGGGTGGGGGTGGGGGGGGCGGTTACTGGACAAGTATTCGTATTAACCTGTACATACAATTTCACTCCTATGTAATATGCCAGTATCAACAATTACTACCTAGATCATATGCGTCATATGAAGTAAAAAAAAAAAAGCCCAAGCCTTAATAAGTGACTTAATTATTGACGATAGGCTGCTTTCTAGATTGCATAATATAAACTATTGGTTTTCTTTTACTTCCAACTACAATAAAAACAAGTTACCAGTGGGTAACTATATCAACAGTCAGCTATTCAGAAAAGTTCCAATATTCGCTATAATGATTATAAATAATGGCCTGACATCTTCTCTCAACCTTTTCTCAATCTACTTTTACTAGCAGTGTACACTGTTATAGGCTTTAAGGTAGTCAAGTGACCCCCCAGCCAAACCTTTTCCCCTATAGGGGCAAAGGGCGCCCCAGGTCATCTTGTCCTCCAATGTAAAGGGGGGCTTTTAGTGGGCGCTGACCACCAGATGGCCTGGTCACATACTGCAGGGTCAGTGTGGACACACTGGAGGAAACCCAGGATTATCACCTGACCACTCCTTAATTGGTTCTGGACGGTGGGCGGTAATACTTAACGTTGTATTGGTTTTGCGGATTAGTCCTTAATAGCGATGACCCTCGTTGTCTCTGCTGAAAAGGTTTATATGGGAACTGTGTGTGATTTCTTCTTGTGCTCAGAAATGTATTTTAATCATTGCATTAGGACTAGTTGCAGTTTATTGGCATCAAATATTGTATTTCCCTGGCCTATGGGAAACGAATAACAGATTCAGTAATGATTATGGTATGTCAACACATAAAAGGTACATCGAAAAGTTGGAACTGCATTAAACGATATCTAGCCGTTTGTAACATCGCATTGGCAATCAACTTCAACATTTGTATTAAACTGTTATCAAGATGTATGTTTTGTCACATACGTTTATTGCATTAACTACAGCACAAGTTCCATGCAGTTACTTCAGATCATCTTTTCATTTTGTAACCAAATTTGTAAATTTTAGTATTTGTTACCAAAGGGACGTTTGAGCTCAGTACACGAACTAGAATGACAACACTGTTCAATAAGGGGCCTTCCATTAAGTACGTACGCACCAAGGGGGGGTGGGGGGTCTGACATTTTTGGAATTTTGTGTACGTTCCTATACATTTCTAATGCGTATTTTAACCTAAGGGGGGGTGGGGGGTCTAGAATTTGTGATTTTTTGCGTACGTACTAAATGGAAGGCCCCTAAATAACATGGTAGCTCCTTTTTGCCCTGGATAGAAATAATACTCGTCGCAGTGGCTCATCAGTTAGCCAGTTCTTGTAGGAAACAAGTCTGTTATCTCCTCCACAGAAGCACATGACAACTTGCCAAACAGATTAGGCTTGTAAATGATAGGTTATTGCATAAGGGGCGCACAGGCCTACTAATATATCATTTTATCCCTGACTAGACTAATCCCTGTGTGTAGATTATTGGATAATCTTACATGGCCAGAACAAGCCTACTTAGGCTCTGGCATATTAAGCTGATTAGAGTAGTCCCCATATCTATTTCAGCTACAGGGGAGTTTTGTCTATTTGGGCATCTGAGATATAGATCTAGCAGGGTAGATCAATAGCGTATTGAATGTGCTGAGGTATGATGCAACTCCTGATCAGTTAATCCCTAGATTACAATTACTGGAGAATCGGTATGTATTATCATGACCATGTCAATCCCTGATTGTATGATCAATACGAGCAAAAGGGTAAAGTAGAAAAGTCACCAGTCATCCCTGACATTGAATTGCAAAACTGGTTGTCATCCCGTGTACACACAAAATCATTTAACCTTAGTGGATCCAATATTTTGGGAAATTGTGGGGCCGAGAGGGGTCTTCAGGGGAGGATCAATTGAGGTCAAGGGGGTCCTGATCCACTCCCCTCCCTCTATTTGGTTGATACCTCAACTAAGAAATAGAGAGAAAAGGGCTTCGCATGTGCCCAAAGAGGCAACGGTTTAGTTCCATGATAATTATGTAGACCCATTCCCATTCCCACATCTGGGATCCTAAAACGCAGTAAGAACCGTTAAATGAAATTTGTTTACTATATTTAGGTCCAAAGGAAATAAGGAAGGAAGTCTGAACCCTGAAGTACTTTAAGTTTTAGTGTGAAGTACTTTCAATGTATGGTGATGATGAGGGGAGTAATGAAGAGTTGAAGACAGGAGTAGTGGTTGATGATAATGTATTGTTCTTCAGTCACAGGTTAATAACCATAGGCCTAAGCCTAGGCTCTTACACCAAAGACATGTGTCCACCTTGGTGTCCAGACCCCCACCCCTTCACAGCAGGGGTGCACTTCCCCACCTCACCTTTGGCCTTTGACCTAATTATATTAATTAGGCCAGTTGACCACTAGGGGGAGGGGGAGTGCTAACAAACATTCTGCATGGTGGTTACCATAAACTCTATAATGTAGCATGTACATATTTGATATGTATTTCAATTATTGTTGGGGAATTATGATATTAATATATTTTATATGACAAATTGTGTAAATAGTAGTTGTTAGAGGCAGGATATGCCATGCCTAAGCTTAGGTATGACAACCCACTGTTCTCCCTGCCCACCGGTAGAGTGAGAAAAAAAGGTTTTAAACCTAATAATAATAAAGTAGACTGTTATGGATTACTGTGAAGATACATGTGAATGGGGGTCTGCTGCGCCGATGAGAAACTTCAACGAATAAAAAAAATCAGTCCCAAAATTACTCTGAATACAACTACAGACATCAGGGTACAATCTGATGCGTCATGACTAGGAATAGGCCTTGGATCTCCCGACGGAATTGAGTTGGGATCAAATTCTTGTTCCCACCCGGCTCGTTTCCCCATCCTGACAACTGATATCTCACTCAAAGGAGAGGGTTCTGGATAGAGGGTTCCATTGTTGTGTGTCGAATTTAAGAAATGCCCCTGTCGCCAGTGCCCTGTTACTTATCTATTGTCCTGTTGGTTGTCAAGTTTAACGAGAGTCTGTGTCACTATGTCAAATTTAAGGAGGTTCCCTATCCTGTATATTTGTCCCTTGAAATAGCCATGTTGTGTGTCAAAATTAAGAATCGGGTCTTTTTTGGTCATTAAATCTGCCTTATATGAGTTATTTTTCAGCAAATACAGGCATTTCTTCTCATTGCTTTTGCTGAAGCGATCATTCAAATAAATTCATTTTTCAAAAGCATAATTGCAACACCTTTTCCATATCATTGCCCCTTAAAATAGCCTTGTTTTGTCCCTTAAAAATAGCCATGTTGTGTGTCAAAATTAAGAATCTGACTTGTTGTGCTTTCGAATTTGAGGGTCACTCCCCCCATCACTCCGCCACCAAGCGGTGAAGGGGGGAATCAGCGCCTCGTTCTCAGTTTGATACATCCGGGGATTCCCCTAGGTGCGTGCTGATTGGCTGTGACACTCACGGGACGCTGGTTTGGGTGGAGAGTGAGATATCAATTACCGCGTCTCCCAGCCAAGGCTTTGGTTGGTGCAGACAGCTGAGATAGAAGTCATACAAGAGCAAATTCCTTTTTACGTCGTTTAGATTGAGATGTGAATAGGGACTATTTCCCAATTCCGTTAGCTTGTCGATTCTCACAGAAATTATGTTTTTGTAGGGCTAATATGCTTGGAAGCGTTTGAATGGAAGGATTTGATATTTCTCAGGCTACTACTTACGAAAGTTTCCATTGTTTCAGGGATTAAGTGTGTCATAAAAGGGGAGGTTATAGACCTTACAAAAACTTACAAGAAGATTCTATCGTATCAGGTGCAATGAAAACGCCGAGAGTACCAATGAAGATGATAAGATCAACTGACAAGCTGACATGTACACAAGTACTCTGTAAATCACGACAAGTCTGAACATGTCATTTTTGAATAGGCAGGAAACAGGGACTAAGAAATCACAACTTTTTTTTACTGGTGGTAGCAACATTGGCGGAATTTTACATCTATATTTTAGTCGCCTAAATATGTTCGTACTCAATGTACTCTGGTGGCCGTTGACATTGAAGGTATCCCATGCATGGACCAAGGGTAGAGATAAAAAGAACTAGGTGGTCATCGAACTTTGGCAAAAGTGCATGTGGAGGAGGGGGGTACTCTTCTTTGGAAAAGAAATGTTAAAGTGTATGAGCAGTATAACTATCTAAATATACAACTGAATATAATGGCTATTTTTAACAAGAGGTACCTTATCTGCTTATTGGTGAGTTCGGGAGTAAATTAATAGTTATATCAAACGTTATGGCTTAGTGGTCACCCAAAGATACAGGGGTTCCATTGTAGTGCAGTACCAGGAGGGATTGAGGGGGTCTGGAAACTCTCAGAGTTGGTAAGTATGTATCAAATTTAGTCCGAACTATCAAGAAAGATCCCCATGGTCATTAATGGAACACCTTGACATATTCCTCCATCTGATTCTGGGCCTTGCATGTATGCTTTGAGACTATCAATCCTTGCATACCAAAATTAGAAGAAGACATTCTATTAACTTCAAATATATATGCTATCATCTGCCCTGTACCTATCCGTTAAAATAAAGTATCCTACCAGTTATGCTGCTACATCTAACCCTTTCCTTTGAACTATTAGCAAGACACCTACCTTTCCTTTGAATGGTTATCAAGACACCTACGTACCTTTCCTTTGAATGATTAGCAAGACACCTCCCTTTTTCAAACCAAGTACCTCCCCCTTCCCATTCAAAGAAACACCCCCATCTGTAACATGGGAGAAACTGATGATAGAGGATGGGAAAATGCCATTAACCAGCCACATTGTGTGGGACAGTCTGGGGGCAACTCCCTCAACACTTTTTTCCATCAGTGGCGCCCTTCTCAATGCACACTGGCATGTCACAGCCAATTTAGACCTTTTTTGTCTCCTATTCACATCAAACAGACCATAACGCAGGTGCTTGTGTAGTGTTGACAATCTAGTTTGGTGGAAAGGAGGTGAGAGGAGGTCTAGTTTTTCTTTAATTTACACTTGTTTTCCTTGTTACATTGAGTTGCACTGAAGGGAGTCAAAATGAACAGCCAGGTGTTAAATGAACTATTTACAATCTAGTTTCGGGGGACAATAGACCTAATGCCTAAGAGGATGGGCTGTCCATTTAATTCACTTCTGTTTACCACATTACAGTGAATTATACTAAACTTAAATTATGTTTACATTAGGTGTTGCCTGTTTTTCTAGTACTGTTTTTATCTTTTAGATTTGTAGCTTGTTTTATTGTGTTAAATCTTTAAATCGCACTTTACGTAAGCATTGACATTAAAAGTCTCAAGTAGATAAATGGGTATTTCCTACCAATCCCCTTTACCTTTTCAGTCTCAATGTGTTAATTCTGTCATCAGCTGAAAGAAAAATACCCCCAGGCAGTATTACGTCCGAAAGTGCAGCTTTACACAATCCATCTTTCTATACATTACATCTGCTGGATTGAAGACACCTAAAGAGCCTACACAAACACTAGGAGGAAGGTATTTTTGTCAACACAGAAATAGCAGCCTCACACGTCACTATTAGGGTCACCATAAATGTATTTCTATGATATTGAAAAATGCTCTAATTAAATTTACTTGTCGACATGATTTTCTAAAATTGTATTTTGTGTTTTTATCATAATGTTCCATGATAATTTTTATGATAATGTTCCATGATAATTTCAAGTAAGATGTATCCAGAATTATATACATGCGTGGCGATAATTTCCTTGTGTAAAGATCCGCAATTATTTCCTGACAATTTTTAAAGTATTTTTGCATCATTTACCTCTGGAGAATAAAGATGACATGAAGATTTGTTGAATAGATAAGGAAAAAGATGCAATTTATATCATGCTCTGTTATTGATCAAATGGAACATCTAACCATGTCTTACGATTTCTCTATCTGACAATATGAATCTGGCAAGGTGAATACCAGTATGTTTTCGGTGCGTTTTGTCAGGTAGAATGAAGTATACAACTCTATTGTGATCACACAAAGTCGGCAATGAGTCTTCTAGCCTAATAAATCAAGTGTAAGCCTCACCCAGTTACCTTATAATGGAAATCCTACTCCACACATCTATAAGTTGATGTATTACTTTATTTACGTAGTTACGACATTTTAATGCGGTTAGGTCTCAATCAAACTTTCAGCGATACCTTCAGGCTCTTTATTCATTATTAATTTTATGTTTGACAAGAAAAACTATTATGTAACCTCTAGGCTTCGTATATCAGTTCATTCTGCAGACTTGCACAAATCCATTCTTTTCTTCAAATGGGTTTTTAACTTTAAGTTGATATTAGAGAACGCACTTGCTCTGTGTCACTGTTCGTGCCTCTGTGTGTCTTTGTCTGTATGTGTGTGTGTTTGTGTGTGTGTGTGTGTGTGTGTGTGCGTGTGTGTGTGTGTGTGTGTGTGTGTGTACTGATCAAATTACTTCCTTATTTTAAATTTTTGATGAGCCTAAGGGATGATGGTAAAGGTTGATGATAAATAGCACCTTTAGCTAGATACTGATAGCTGAATTCTTTTTACAATAAAACATCCTAAATTCAACAAAAAAAACTTAAATTTACTTATGTCCTTTTCAGAAAGATCGCCAAGGTAAGAATGCACCCACTAAAGGACCAACCGCGGTGCTGTCCCTAAATCTGTCCTATAGATTCAAGATAGGCCTATAGAGTTACATTAGGCATGTATTGTGCCAGACGTCGCCTTATATTATTTACAGCGCTCGCCTTTACAGTTAATATTGATATTTGCTGCCTGTCAGGCCAGATTAGGCTCCACTATATGGAGGATTATGGTTTCATCGTCGCACCTCCCGTGGCTCAAATGGCTTCTATTACCATTCAGAATCAGCCAATATGCCGATGGTATCATATTAAAAGCCCTATAAATCACACTGCTCTGAACTGATAGATGGTTTTGTATTGGCGGCGTTAACAATAGAGCCTTTGTACATGGCCACTTGGATCTTTTCCCCACATCCCCAGCACAAAAAAGAGACTATACATAAGAAAGTACCCACTCCTTTTTCAGTGGAAAGATGACTAACTTATTTGCTCAGAAAAGAGAAAAAGGTATTTCAGAAACGGCTGACCTAGAAGGTGTGTATTTCTGACAGCTATTATGTGGCTGGGTCCAATATCAAATAGAGCTTTTGTCATCAATTGCAGCGAGTCGGTGCATTGTATGTGTAGGTTTAATGGAGGTTAGATATAGACGTGTAGGATTAAGTACTTTACCTATGGGGATTTCAACCATCCGCCCCCTCATATTCCATAGGTATTTTGTGATGAAATGTATGAAAATACCAATCTGAATATATGCCCTACAAAGCAAGACCGGTTTTCCACCCTTTCAAACGAATATAATATCTATGAAAAGTGTTTAATTCCCCAAGAGCATCTAGGATATTCCTTTGAATTTCTGAACAATATCTTAGATGCTTTTGATGAGATTGAATATGGCCATTGAGTTCTATAATAAGATGACCCATGTAGTGCGTTTTATGACTGCTGCAGCGCCTTTGCATGCTTTTTCCTCCCGGCTCGAGCCTGAAGGGTCTTTATTAGAGACCTTGGACGTACAATACTAGTCGGAGGATGCTCCAATTTGTCGTTTTTATTTCATTACTGATTTTTATACTATTTTTACCTATTTAACACTGCACGTCGGGGTGTTGCATATGACTTTACGTATTATAACTCCCCCCCCACCCCCAAGTACTGCACGCCATTCTTAGAGTATACGTTGGGATAATAACGCATAGGTTGTAATTGCCATTCATTTTACAAAATGATATAACAATGTATCCTATTTCCCACATAAACTTTGCATAAAATGGGCTATAGTGTAATGAATTAATGTGATGCTGTATATATTTTTCACATCCATATTGGTAATAATTCTGAAAATCAAGGGAAATCTTGATGATTATTACTAATAAAAACCTTTAAAAAAACATCCCTTTTCTGGGAGGCTGAGGCGGATTGGGAGGTGTGCATGTGGTTACGGTTGAATAGGAACAAAAGGGTTATGGCCTTTCCACGTTTCTATTTGCATTTTGATTTAGCATAGAGATGTTATGTAGGCCTATGTCTATCATTTTAGACATAATCACAATTTCAACATTCTGTTGGGATATGCATGCATGGAAAGAAATACTATAGAGATTAACAAGAATTCCCAGAATCGATATTCAAAAAAACATTACCTATATAGATACAGCGTGTCAATTGTTAACAATGAATCTCAGAAACTGTTTGACTGCGTGTAAATTAGTGCCATCATCTGAACAGCACCATCTGGGGGGTGTTGGGGGAACTACAACTAAATGCCTCTTGCCTGCAGACCTCCTTTGAAAGGCGATGTAATAAACTGAAGTAGTTCGTTTGGTGATGTGGTCCGTCTTCCACCCCTGACCCCATGAACTTGTAAGGGAGAACCCTTTATTAGCAGAAACGCTTGGGGGCAGGAGGCAACCCTAAAACACCTATTATCGCTCGGACGATTTTCAATGTCCTTTCGATTTTTACACAATCCTATACAAACCCAAAATAAATGTTCGTTTCGTATCCAATGCAATTGGAGAAAAATAGGCAGGTGGCTATAATAATGGGAGTTAAAAGGAAGGACGATTGGGGAAAAAAGAGTAAAATGTGATCTTAAAGTGTTAGATCCGGGTGATAATGGATGAAAGGGAAATGCGCTAGATCCGGGTCCTTCAAAGGAACGCTGCCATATTGTACTGCCCTCTAACGGGAGTTTCTTTGTGAGCAAAGCCATTACAACGGCGAGTTTTCAGCCGGTCCCTGCGGGGGGTGAGTTGGGGGAGGGACATCTCAATTAATTGCCCTCACTCAAGGGGGTAGGGAAAGGGGAAGGGCAGGGAGTGGGGCGTGTAGGATGTCAGGCGTGAAAGCAGGTCGTTAGGGGGTTAAAAGGGCCAGACTGCCCCCACCTGCCACCGGTCACTGCCTCTAACTGCTGCCTTTCACTGCCCTCAAGGCCATGATCCACGTTGCGATTTTGGGCCGATTTTTAAACGATTTTGAAAATCAGTTTGTTAAATAATCATTTTCTTATACAACATACACTTTTTCAAAGAGTTTAGAATAATACATATCAGAAAAATTGTATTTCCATCAGGAAAATTGATTCAAAATAATATGTGAAAAATGCATGAAAAGAAAATCGGTCGGCCCAAAATCTCAACGTGGATCATGGCCTTAAAGTGTGAACAGTTTCAAGTCCGTTTGTCCGCCGACATTGCTTTTTGTTGCTCTACAATTCACGAAAATTGCTTTGGTATGATATGGCAGCTCACTGTAGAAAAGTATGGTTGTACACCTTAGATATAGAATTCGAAACTTGACTATTTACTATAATTTTATTTGTGACAGTTTCCTAATTACCATGCTGTCTACGCTGGATGTTTTCATGCAATGTTACATTTCTGAAAAATGTCAGAATATCCCTACTTCCAATGGCACTTTTTCCTATACCCCAACCCTTTAAGTCTCGATCAAAGAGAGCGGGGATGGTGTGGCATATTGTACCGGTGGTACCACTAGCCTCAGGGACCATAGATAAATCATGGAATAGGATCCTTATAGCAGCATGTTCGATAAATGCTACCCCACTGGGCTAAAAAAATCCATACATGTACACCAGGGTTTGCATACCATTCCAGAAAGACCCTGATGTGAATTATTGATAGGATTAATTGGGTAATAAACACAATCATCCTTCTCCATTAACCCCCACAGGCTACCCTATAGGGGATAATCTACATAAAGTACCCAACCCTAAAATTCTCCACAGGCGTGACCATAATTCATATAGTTCATGATAAATCATGGTATCCTCACTATAAACCTGTCAATACACTTTGTAGAAGCTAATAGCTAAATGGTATAGCAATTACTAAATTGATTAATTTGCTATAGTTGTTTGCCTGGTCGCCACTCTGTGAGGTGTTTTACACGTTTATAGATGATAACGTAAGCTTATTGCATCTATGAATTTGTCTGCATAAAACAGGTCAATGCACGTTGCCAAAATTGTAACCTGTATATTGCTATAATGCACGATTCATATAATCAAAACAACAGCCGAATTGTTTTTGATAAGTTATCACGCATTGGGGTACGATCATTACTATTGCAAATTGTTATTGTTGAAAACTTATAAACTGAATAGATGAAAATATTTAGATCAATAAAACGATGCAAAACCTATATATCATCATATTCATAAACAAACGGTAGGTAGGGCTTCATGTCTGAAGCAGATTTGATTAATTAAACCATTCTAAGGTATCCCAACCTCTTTACTTTATAATAAGTAATAATTGACGATTATAATAATATGAATATGATATACCTTGCATATTTGAGTGTATCACATTAAAGATGTCGTGGGGACGTGGCTTTGTCCTGCCCATCCAGGAAAATGTAATTTTTTGGTCGACCCATATTTTTTGCAAGACTAAATAGTACATTTCCGGGGGGAGAAAAATTATTAGAATATTACATTAAAGATGTACCATTTGTTGACAGCCTCATGATGGTTTATGAAAAATATAGAAATCAAATGTCTCACCTTTGATCTTAAGCTCAGTCGTACATTCATCCATGATTACCACTTCCTAATCCAAGAAACTCTAAAATACTTCTCCTAAAGTCCTGTTCAGTGCAAAGTATATATATAGACCCATCCCCGAAATGCACCACAGATACCAAAGTATGACCCACAGCTAACACTAAAACCACTGAGAACGTTGACATCTCTATAACCTGTACCAGTGGGTGGAATCGCCTGACAAAATTGTTCTCTTTTTAGGCGGTGGCTCACATTATAGGCCTGTATCTAGGCCTTCTGTGGCTAGATAGGCTTCAGAATTTGCACTGACTAAAGGGTGATGTCAGGGGCGTGGGATAGGGTCGACACTCATCCATAAGGTATCAAGACTCCTGTTGCTTGTTGGTGTGAGCTTTTTTTAAAGACGTTCTTCCTACGTGATCTCTACTCTAGAATCAGTTCCGTCATTTAACATGTGGGAGGTAGTAAAAACTAGAGTACAAATCAATGCATTGCTCCTCTGCAAAGCCTCCCGCCAGATTTGATGATTTTGTTTTATTTTGCTGTATCAAAGATTTTCTCCGGGATGGAATTAAATCTTTTCTTTGTATATAGATTTTGATTTTTTTTAAGATTTCATAGATTAACAGCCAATCGCTCAGGATTAAGGACCCAGGGAAGCACCTGCTGCTGGTATTACTTCCTTAGATGGATGCGAAACTAGATGATATGTTTGCAGTTTTGCATAGGAGGATCGAGTATGGTCAACTCTCGCAATCTCACTTATTCTGCTATTAGGCTGCATTCAAACCTAAATAAGAGAATCAGTTTGTAAAACATTGTAAGAATTATATCATATTTTGCTACAATTGTAACATATTTAAGTCACCCCTCTATCAAAGTACCCAACCAAATGTCTAAAATAGAATTCCCTCACAAGTTCATGTGCCCGGTCAGTCAGAACGAATACCAGTACGTAAAACATGATGATGTACCTTTAAGACTAGACAAATAAAAACACAGACATCCTACGGTATCTCACGTAGCACAGGGAGCAGGTGTAGGTCTTGGTGAAATCTATTTATAGAAGGTAACGTCATAGGTCACATGACCTTGTTTTGGTAGTAACAGAATCGGCGCATGACGAAACTACCGTTTGACCTATAGATATCTGAGGACAAATATTTTGATTTATTCTCGATGCCAGATAGGGGGTATATGAAAATAATTTGGCTCACTGAACTGTGATTTCATCAAGGTTATTATTGGTGGATACTCACTGTAGATGAGAATTCTAAGCAATATATTTTGCATTTTATAAAGAACCACATGGTATGTGTAATGTTATGTATGCCTTATTATTTCCCGTATTGTATGTTTTATATATGGTTGAAAGAAATCAATAGAAATATGAGTATGAACCAAATTACAGTGTAATGTGAAGAGGGCACCGGAATGGGAGCTATGTAGTTCTGGCATAGGCCTATACGTATCAAGAATTGCAAATTAGTAATTCTATGAGGACTGTTATCCCAATTTATATCTAGGGGTACATAATTGCGGTTAGTCAAACATGTACACATACATCCGCTAATACACGGTTACACAGTCTCGTCCGCCATCTTGGATTTGCCGATCGGGAACCAAAACATGGCAGAAACCCAAAATGGCGATCTTGGAAGAGCCATTTTCAAAGCAGCAGCACTCCATTAAAATAATGACTAAACTTATAATGAATGGTGGCGGACATTAGATAGGACATAAAACTAACACATCATATCATTGAAAAAAAGAATTCTTCAAATCGTATGAAAGAGAATTGGCTCTGAAGAATGCCTGAGCGATAATGGATGCATTTGCCATAGAGAATCCAATGGGGCAAGCGCCCGGAATTTCTTACAAACAATTCCAATTTTTCATCATAAATCCAAATGTCGTTAAATTGATACCTATCTATTTTACAAGTACACATGATGTTCATAAACACCCAGAAATTTGAAAACGAAATATTTAGAACTTTCTGAGATATTACGCCTTAAAATATATTGAAATGTACTGCATTTTGCACCTGTCATTACGTCCGACCTGAGCTGGATTTACACATGCTGGGGAGACATGAACATGTTTCTTTTGGCTAAAAATGATGAAATCATCGTTTTCTAGAATATTCTTCATCGTATTATTGCAAAAAGAAACGAGATTAACCAATATTTAGTAACTTTCTTAGAGTTTAAAAATGACCTGCATCACGCCATAGACCCGAACAGGCCAATCCTATGTAAATCCAATGGCGGCCACCGGAAAAATCAATCTCAGAAAACTCCAAATTTGAGTATGAAAGATAATGTAGGTGGCCGTTTTATGCCTTGAATCATCATCCCCAACCTTTTTTCTAACGTATGTGAGTGAATTTTAGGTTAGATTGGCATTTATTAAGTATTCTAGGACCAGTCTCACTGAGTCTGAAAAACCTCCAAGATCTCGCTGCCTATGGAAACTTAGCATTGGCGGAACTATATTATCGCCCATACGGACAATAACAATGCCGATTTATCTACTATTTCATGACCAAAGACAAGAAAACATGCAGAGATCTAATAATATGTAGGTAGACTAACTTTCCCCAAAAGGAAACATTTTATGCTTGTGCATTTTATTCACTAGATCAAGCGAAAGTTTGGGCCGTGTCAGCCGTCGCGGCACTTGTTTTGGTTCCAGAGTCGGCGTCCCGTTCCCACAATCCACCGCGCTTATGCCCAAATAAGGCAGACTGTGTAAGCGTGTATGTCTGAAAAAGACATATACAATATATAATTCAAATTTACTCACTATTAGATATGAAGAAATATATTATGAATAACACTTTTCAGTTCAAATAACTTCAAAAACATAAAAAGTAATGTAGCAACTTATTTTATTACCTTTTTTAATGCCAAATAATTTGCATCATTACCTGTTTTTAAACTATGATTAATGTTCCGATTCTATTATGCCTGCTCATACACCCTAACAAAAAGAAGACTTTTATCTTTCCCTTGTGTTAAGTGGTTCTGTAGTACTTTGACATAGCGGTCGTCGATCATAAGCCCCCCTTCTCACGGGTGGTGGTACCCCTAGGGTATAGGTCACCCTATAGGTCAGCCTATCTAACACAGATCTCAACCTTAAGACAACATAGCCCTTCCAGGTAGCACCAAGGTAAACAACAATATTGACAAAAAGTAGATTCCATAGATATGAGCTAAAAGCGGCTTTTCCTTGACACCACTTGCATGTCAAAAGTTAGCACTGTGGGTGATTTGGCAGTTTAATACATTTTATTGTTAGTATAGCAGTTGTGGCCTTTAAACTGCAATATATCATCATGGAACATATGAGTAGCCATTGTTATATCTTCTATCATTTTTATTAACTCCTAGGCACTGTATCTGTTATCGTACTGATTAAGAGTTAGAATAACATAGTTTCTTTTATATAGATGTTTCAGAGAAGATGGAAAATACATTGCATGTCCTACAATGACTTGCAGCAACGAGCATCCAAAATGTAGCTGTAATATTTTTGGTTGACAATGACAAAATCAATGCGCAGTGACCAATAATTCAGAGTAAAACCAGTGCAACATATGAGGTGAATACATTCTATAGAAACGATAGATTGTTCATTCAAGTCATTGGCGACAGTATTGAGTATAGAAAAAAGCAGAAAGTCAAATATGTGGGAAAGAGCTATTAATATGAAACTCTGTAGTGGGAAAAGGAGGGTAACAGCCACCTGAATGGGTGTTAGGTATTTGGCAGCAGGGATGGGGTCCGTTGGCAGCCCCAGGTCTGTTTTTACCAGGTGTGCTTTGCACCTATTCACCCCCCGGACCTCTGGGAGACCTGAGGGGGGGAAGAGGGGAGGGCACTTTTGTATAAAGTGTGGAGGGGTGTAGTGTGAGCTGAAATTTACGAAATTTTGAGGATGATTTATTGTGATTTATTGACGATGTGATTTTTTATCATTTAATCTAATTCCTAGTTATTTATCTGTGAGATTGGGATGATGTCAACTTGCGAGACCCTACTTCCTAAGTTATTTAGGAGACTGTGAGCATAGAGTTGGTTGTCATAGAAGGAACGAGAATCAAGTTGAAGATATGCCCCAACGATATCGACTGTATCGATCGCAATAATAGAGTCAAATATGGGCTTAACGAGGATGCATCGTTTTGTTTTATCAGAAAAGGGCATGCAGAATGTGGTTTTTGTATAGCAGTTATAAACATCAACCCTTCATTGTTTAATCTGTTTTCCTATTTTTCCAACTGAGAATCAAAACATCTATACCAGCACCCCCTTATCTGGTACAGTGGTAGCAAACCTAAAGGCCATATTCCACATACCGATTTTGCAGCAGATTTTGAAAATCGGCAGTTGAAATTAGGGTTGAATATAGTCATATCATACATCAATAGAAAGATCTTACAATACTCTTTTGAATGGTACATAATGATGTTAGGTACCATGTCATATTCTCAGAGAAAAACAAATAAATATAAAATCAGCAAGAAATTTGGTATGTGGAATACGGCCTTAAGCCTGAGCTGCAGCCTAAAATTGTAAACTGTTCCGAACAAAAAGGACCTGGAACGGGGAGGTCCCAATATAGTATAGGTATTTTGCATTCCTACGTCATTTTCCTTTCTTGGTGCAGTGTAGGTTGGCACCGAGATAGCGATCTTCTGCAGCCTGAACAGCAAGGAAGAAAAAGTACCCCCGGCCTTACATCACATTCACCCACAAATCCCCGCTGCCTCTACCCCCTACGACGCTCCCCCGTGGTTTGGCAAACAGAAAAAGGCAGGAATAAAAGTCGGGAGAAATGAGGCTTGGCTGAGAGTAAACTTCCCCTCTGTAGTGGCTGAAGGGTAGGCTGATATTCTTACATCAGTTGGGTTGGTCTTGAAAGGTGTCCTGATGGGAATATTCCACCCACGACTGCTCCCAGCATGCATGGGGCGGAGGAACTGGTGGGGGTTTTTGGTGTGCTTTTTTATACCGATGTGAATCATGACAGTAGTCCCCTCGTTCCAAGTTATATCATAGGAGCTAGTATACACACACGCACATGATGTAAAGAAACACACGCACGCACACACACACACACACACACACACACACACACACACACACACACAAACACACACACAATCTACATAATGTGTGTATATATATAATATAAAAGAAAACCTATAGAATGAATGAATTAGAATAGAATATAGACATATTATGTGAACTCTCTATAAATGCATAAAAGTAGAATAAAAAAAATCTAGTTATATGTACACAAATAAAATAAAATAGGTATTATACATGAAAACTTAACAATTTTGTAAATTTTACTCATTATTTTACTTATCTGTTCCCATTTTGACAATGGTTTCTGGGCAGCTTCAAGTGTACTCACCTGGAAGAGAGAAGAAACATATTATATAGTAGGTGATAAATAAAATGTTTAGGGCAATAAGTATATATAGTCCGCAGCTCTTTCTTTAAGCATTATAGTAAAAGGTATTTCAGTCAGGAAGTAAAGTATAAGGCTAATCAGGTGGCCAGTGTCAGTCTGGTCTATATCAAACTTTTATTACAATAGAAATGTAGTTAATGGAAAACGTGGGCCCTTGCAGTTTCTAGTTCACTAGTTCATTATGCGACCACTGTTTCGAGCGACTACTCCTTTTATAAGATGCTACAATACCCCTCCTTACATAATAATTATATGCTGAATGTATTTAACATTCTATTTCGAAATGGACCAGAATCTGAGATGATATATAATATATAAATATGAATACTACAGAGACCCCATGAAGCCCTAAAGTAGAATAATGCCTCCAGTTAACTAGAAAATATCCAAGAAAGTCAGAATAGGAGGTGTTCGTGCACAAACAAAAGATTGGCTTTTTCCCAATCCACTAATGCATGATATAGAGCGGATAGAGAAGGGGCGTATGATATGAGGAGTTTGGCAATGGCATATAAGACCCCTACCTCCTGCAGCTTCTAACCCTAAAGTGCCACACTTTCTGGGCTGAATTACATATGAAACATTTGCTTTTTGGTAGTATTTCTATCAATAATTAGCCGAATTTCACAGCTATTCAGATCACAATGTGTAAATCCCAATACAACATACTGACGGGAGACCATTCAAATAAAAACATGATCGGCGGGCCGCAGATGGCTCTAGTGGGTATAGGGCTTAACCCTTCCTCCAGGGTGCACCTTGGAGGGTCCCCGGCATGTGTTGTGAATCACACACTACAATAACGGGAGCCAGCAGACACCCCGAAATGTGAAGGTACCCCAGTCCAACCCTCGAGGACATAGGGCAAGCCAAAGAAAACTCTGCCCGGTATGTTGGTGAAGGGGATGGAAGACCTTGGTAAAAATCAATGATTTCTGCCCCATAGTAATGGGGGGAAACGGTGCTTTTCTGGTCCACTGAGCTGGGTACCAGCCATACTTGTGGTCCAATGAAAACCAGGGGCAGAGAATTCAGGTTCTCTTCATAGTTCACTGATAGTTATGGCAGACACTACCAAGTTTTATACATTTTCAAAGTTAATGCATAACTGAATATTAATTTATCTTTTTGCATAAATTCAAACCTTGGTAGAAGGACAAAGATGCATCGCTACAAATAATTTTTTTTTTTTTTTTTTTTTTTGGGGGGGGGGGAGGGGGATTGCGATCTTTGTTACAAGAAACAAGTGTTTCCCTACAACAGCCTAAGCTGGCCTAAGTTAGGCTAAGTTGCCCAACCCATGGCACCGGGCGCATTTACACAAGTGCAGCATCCACTTGGAGCTATACAAAAACAGAACCCATTATCACAGGCAGACACTAAATAATTCTTTGTTTTCCTTCTTTCTTGTTGTTTTTCTTCCCTTTGCCCCTCACTAAGTCACTCCTAAGAGGTTGAGTAAAGCCAGACCAATTAGTTGTTGAGACTGCAAGGGGAGGGGAGGGAGGATGGGTGGTGCTGTATTAATTTGGTTATTTATGTAGACAGGTTCTAGACATAAACACATTGTATGTGACCCTTAAGCAATTGTGAACAGGGTCAACTATACAAGAGAGGGAATTAGCACTGATTTGCTTGATGTGGTTGATTTTCCTCATTATATTGATCTTTGTTGTATGTGTTTTTTCTAAGCTTGATCTCAGATCGTGCACTGTATGTGTCAATCATTATTGGTATTTAAGTACGCACTCCATTGTGGTCCAATATAATTGTTATCTTAAGGGAAATTAGTACCCACGCCTAACGGAGTAATTGACTTAGATTGGCAAAAACAACGTTGAGAACTATTCCATTCACATTGAGAGGAAATATTGTGAAAGTGTAGTGATTATAATGATCATATGATATTATGTAGAAAGTCAATGCCGGTAAGCAATTTTTTTATTCTTTAAGTTTTCATTCTTATTGGTCAAGTAAATTGTAAGTAAATGAACAACGCTTAATACAATAAAGCCATGGCACTCTAATTGCTAAAGTAGGCACCATCTAGCTTCCTGGTTATGAATTACTAGAGACACATATCCGCCAAAACTGGTCACAAAACACAAAAAAGGTGTTCCTACTGAGCTATTTTCCAGAAATCGCTTAGTGGGAACACAATTTCTGGTCGTTTCCGACCATTTCTGGTCGTTTCAACCAGAACCAAGCGACCAGAACTGGTGAAAACGACCAGAATTTCAGTTTAGTCGCTTAATGGGTTCCAGCCTTTACATATCAAGATTGTGAAATTGTGGAAAAAAACATTAATGAGCGAAAGGAACGAATATTCGAATTTTCAAAACATCGCCCCGAAGCGAATTTGAGATATGCCAATGTCGCAAAATATGTCATATCCATTTTCTATCATTTAGGCGGAAAATCCTTTGTTGCATTTGAGAATTTTTTAAGTCGTAATGTCGATTTGAATGGTATAGAACAATGGGAAACTATATGTCTAACAATAGGCCTAGTAATATCCTTCTCTTTTTCATTAATTTTATTCACGGCATGGTAATAATGGTGTCCCTATATGCATAGACATACATCTTCCTTGTTTGTATATTCTAACCTATGATTATAGTTTTGAAGTACTAGCCCTATACACTATGCATGTTAATCAAGTAAACCATTCCTTTCGACCACTTTATCTTGCGCGTGGAATACAACGTGATCCCGGGAACGTGATACACATTACGTAAAGGGCACCACGTCCAGAAGAGGCTTTGCCCTAAGCCCATAGCCTAAATACTAAATTGACCACTAAATAGTATTCACTTAAAAATAGATTTATTCGTGAATAAATTCAACCTATCATTCAACTCAAATTAGTTTGAAAATGTCTCCGACATGTTACTTATCAGATTCATTGCACTATTAATAACTATGTATAGGAATAGTATCAAGAATCTATACTCGCTATTTGACCCCGTTGCAAACCATGGTCAGCGAAGCGTGAAGACGGTAGCTTTAAGAAAGGTGAACACCCGTCCCAGCTTCTGACCCCCCTGCTGGTTCAGAAAGCTTTGGTAGTTTGGTAACAGCAGTCATTTGGACGTGGAGTGTATCAGGCCTAAAACCAGAGACCATAGGCCTACCCAGCATAATGCCATTGGCAGCTAACCAGGGATAAGGCAGTTGAACCATGTGACCATATCGGCATGTATATAAAATTACAACCTACTGGAGGAGTACCACCTACCAGCGCTGGACTGCGTTTTCAGAGGGGATAGGCCTGTAGGCCTATATATAACATACCTATAGGCCTAAGTCATACCTGGCTGCCCAACACAATAACACATACACCTGTGGTCGGCATAGGGGAAGTGTAGCCTCCCACAACTTCCCCAGGTGTTTTACAGGTATTTTCTCAGGTGTTCTTCTCTACCCTCAGTCTACCTGTTGACCAGTGGTCAGTGGAAACAAGGCTTGACCATGGCCAGGGGAGGAGGGGCGATTGACCCTAAGGTGTCTAGTAAGAAGGATACTGCCAAGGTCAACTTCTGGTGTCGATGGATCGCCACAAGGCCCGGGCTTATGTTTGGTAAGTACTGGAACTGTTATGGTAGTATATAGAACAGTACTGGAACTGTTTTGATAGTAAATATAACAGTACTGGAAAAGTATTGAAACTGTCATGATAGTATATATAGTACTGGAACTGTTGTGGTAGTATGTGTAAATGTATGGAGTTCCCTCATGCTTATATGATATGTATGTATAGGCATGTTAGTTATTACGTCATATCATAAACGACAAAGCTAAGCAAATATAGCAAAGGATATGCCATCGCAGAACGTTAATATCTCAGAATGAACAGAACGTTATAGAACGTTGCACAACGTCACTGTTACGTCGCCCCTTGGCTAGTCTATTACATGCTCGTACCTCTCATATCAATTCATATACGTTTACTACATATCGTTTATATTTAGAAGTGTGTCAACTTAAGTAAAAATATTATGTTTGTAATTCTAAAAATACACTTCCCTGTCATATAACATCCCGTAGCGCAGTTTGATTACTTCCTACATTAGAATACAACAAATCTCAATTCCTTCAACATACCATAATAATAGAGTGTCAAATAGACTCAAATAGAAAAAAAATTGTATTCTCTTTAGCGTTATCAATACACGTAAACTCAGGTTCCATAAATATTGGTCTAAGTGAGACTAGCTATACCACCAATTGTGTGCAACTCTAGGATCCTAACTTTATATTTAGATAGAAGACCAAATGAACAAGGACGGACGAGGAGAGAGAGATACGATCGATTTTTTGAAATTTGGATATGATATGAATATTCATACAAGGTTTCCTAATTAAGAAAATATTATCCAGTAGATTTACATTCACCAATTTGCTTAAACGTTAGGCCTATTCATTCACGGGGGCATCAAAAAGGTGGACACCTGCTTAAAAGGCATTCATCCACTTAGCCACCAAAAGGTGGACACCATACAGTTGTTACATGCATACTGGTCGTGACCTTGGAGTGTAGTCTTAAGATTATACTGCGTATGATTATAAAGACTACTTACAAAACACGAAGTCTATGGGCTTAGGTATACGCCTTCACACACGAGCAGATTTCTATGGGACTCCCCATGGTGGACCCACAATAACCTTAGCTGTGTACTTCTAAGAGGCTTACTTTGGTCATTTTCTAGAACTCACAGTTTGTCCTAACTTTAGGCCAGCATAAGCCTATAAAAAAAAGTCCAGTGAACCTATTTATTAAAAAAATAAATGGTCCCTAGATTGGGATTATTTTTAGATTTTTTTCTATTTAATAAGAAAAGTACTGACATTTTTGAGAATTTTATTTTGAGCAAAGTATCTCGAGGTTGGCTTTCTACACTGGGACTCGTATTTCTATACATGAGGTCATTAAAACCATTACGAAACAGAAATATTAAACTGCTATTTTGACTTTGCATTTACCAAAGGCAAACAAGTTATATACATGTACCATACAGCCTCCCTCACTCCTAATCTAATTTTAATAGAGATAATGAATAATTATCCCATTTTGATGAAACAACTATAGGCTTGTTCCTATATCTCCTCTAATATACCATCATTTTTAACCCTAGTTGTATAAACCCACATGGTCAATGTTAATAAACATTATTTCTCTCTTATTTTCAGGGATTTTCCTGTCCATGCACATCGGGTCAGTACTACTGACGGTCATATTACTTGTCTCTGGGTACAACATTCTCCCCACAGTGTTTGATGGACTCCCGCTTGAGATGAACAGTGAAAAAATGTTCCTCAGACAAGAGGTATTTCACAGTTTATTTTGATATAATTTGTAATTGATTTCTATCGTTTTCTGGGCTACACCCAATAGTAGTGGAGAGCAGGAAATATAGTCATAATCATATTGCATTGCTGTATCTGTGATGTCATTTATGGAGATTTTCTCGACTTTTATATGTGTTGTTTCGTTTCTTTTCTTGACCACGTCAATTACATGATATTGTTTTTGCGATAATGTAAACGTCAAAGTATATCCTGACGTATCGAAACATAAATGATAGTGCGTGTGAATACTGAAAAATCAAAACTATTAATGACAATCCAAGAACGAACAAACTGAACTGCCTTAAAGCTAAGAAGTACTTTTAGATTTTGTGTGAGCTATCTCTTATAATATTAATATTCTAACACCAAAATGTCATACAGGGACAAATCGGATTTGTTACTAAATTGCCAACCCCCAGCCAGCCAGAGGTCAGGTCAAAACCAGGTCACAATCCATACCCCCCACCCACCCTGCCCCGACTGACCCCAAAGTCAATCACACAAACGTTATTCCCTGTTTGCCAAACCCCATTCCCCGTTTTGCTGAGCTTGCAGTCTGGTGATGGATTCCCTCAGGGCTAGCCCATCTAATAAACGCCAAAGATTGCTCGCCCCGGGTGAAGTCAATTATTGTCTTTTTTCCAAGTCACACTTTTCGATTATCTTTAGTCATTGTAATCGTTTCCTCCTTGATTATTTGCCCTTTATCTGAGTTTCCCATCTTTATTATAAATTAGATTTAGTCACTTTGATAAATTGTAAAGCTACTTAATTCAAAATGCCCAACTTTATTTAAACACCAGAATAATTTAGCAAGCAGATCCTATCTTCTCTAATGACAGGTCTATGTACTTTTACTTTAGAATCTTTTTTTCTTTTGGTTGTTGAGGGGTAGGGGCGGAGGCTCCCCCTCCCCATGGACAATTTTCAAAAAGTTCCACATTTTCTTATAAGAATGATTGTAATAGAATTAACCTAAAACTAGTAGGCCTAAAGAACCATTGAACAGTTCCACTTCTTACTGCTTGCCACCTCCTTTTGTATTCTAAAGTATTGAAATTACTATCGAAATTCCACTCAGTGAACATCGCCATCCCCCACGGTAGACTCTGCATACAGGCCTGTTAATTAAAATAATGACTATAATAATGTTGATTATTTTTTTGTTTACAGGCCTGGAATTACCGTAATGAGGACCTCGGCAATGACACGGAAAGTCGCAGGAGGAGAAGTCTGGACCTCCCAGGGATGGTTTCCACCATGGAGAGCTCCCTGGAGAGACCTCAGGGAAGATCCATCGTTCTTAACTTACAGGAGGACTTAGAGAAGCAATTGTGGGGAGCAGACCCCTCTTTTGCAGCAGGAAAACTTCTCAGTGCAAGCTTTGGTGGTTCTAATTCAGCCCAGGAGGTGCCCAGATTTCTGACCGATGAGGCCACTAGGCTGATGGAGGAAAAGCCATTCCTCTCCAGGCTTGAAGAGTGCTGTGGGGAAGGTCTGACTGGTTTGCTCACCAAAAAGAGAAATTGTTGGTGTGATCCACATGGAAAGTCAAATGAAATTCCCAATACACATTCGCATCATCGTACGAAGAGAGCTACCGATCCACTGGATGAAAGGCGTAAGACATTGACATCTATCACCCTTATCTATGAGGATCCAAATGGCAACATCCTTACTAAGGAGAACCTAATGAAAATTGCAAGATTTGAATATGATTTGTACAATTCTGAGGACTTCCGCAAACATTACTGTAAAACATTTAAAATGTTTGGAGCTTTGCACTGTCAAGCATTAGGTTCCATCTTACGCTTCTTCGATGGCTCATATTCTTCAGAAGACGATAAGTTCTTTGATCCAAGCTTCACAGATATCCCCGGAGTCATTGGCTTGGCTTATGAGAAGGAGTCTCTCAAAGATGCAATAACCTTCTTTCTTGCCAATGATGCAGTTGTGAATAAAACAAGAAACATTGCTATTTCTTCCAGAACAAGAACCACCATTTCTTATGGGTATCCCTTTGCTGACTACATTGGAAATACAGATGATGTAGCAAGAGGCAAACAAATAGATATCTGGAGAAGATGGGCCCAGAAAAACCTAGTTCCATTATTCACAAGTAGTTATGAAAATGGTGTCCTAGGATTGGACTTTTACTATGTGAGCAGAGTATTATACTGGGCTAAAGCTCTATCTAGTGTGACAGGAGATCTAGCTTGGCTTGCTGCTGGTTTTGCCTTCATCTATATATTCATGCTCTTCCAGACAGGTTCCTTTTGGATCACCTCCTTTGGAATGGGTTCAGTGCTCAGCACCTTCTTTGCAGCCAACTTAGTATACAACATTGTCATTGGGTACAAGTTCTTTGGCATCTTCAATGTCCTTGCCTTGTTCATAGTACTGGGCATAGGAGCAGATGATATCTTCATATTCTCTGATACCTGGAAGTTGTATGCTACCACCCAGTTTGACTCCCTGGAGGAAAGACTATCTGTTGTATTTAAGAGAGCTGCTATTGCCATGTTTGTGACATCTCTAACCACAATGGTTGCCTTTTTTGTGAGCTCATTCTCACCTCTTCTAGCAATCTCAGCCTTTGGAAGCTATGCTGGACTCTGCATCTTCATCAACTACCTATCTGTAATCTCATTCTTCCCTTGTGTTATGATCCTCTACCACAAGTACTTTGAGAAGTTCTCCTGCTGCTGCTGTATTCTCAGGAAAGACAATAATGAGAAACCACCCATTTCTAACACCTCAAACGAACCCAGACCAGATTCAAGAAACTCAATAGCAAGTGTTGAGAATGTAGAGAAGTCCACAGAAAACCTCAACACAGCAGCTCCCACTGGACCCAAAACTGATAAGATCAATGCAGCTATAGTTAGATTCCTTAAGACCAAGTTTTTCACCTTTGTCACCAATAAGATTGCTCGGGTTGTCATCTTGGTGCTCTTCCTTGCGCTAATGGCCGTTTGTCTCTACAGTGGACTCCAAGTCAAAATGGACAACAGTGATGTGAGTAAATCTCTTGTATAAACTATCATATCAAAAACACCTTACATTCAGCTCATATGATCATAATATATGCTACATTTCAAAGTACAAGCGCATTGGCCCTTTCCTGACGCATCTATGCATCACCATGCTCTGAACGCCAGATGCATTTATGCATCACCGCAGTCAAGACGCCAGATGCATTTATGCATCAACTGTAAAATTTTAAAAATCTGTGCAAAAAGCTTAATAATTTGAAAAATGCACAGACTTGAGTTTGATATGCTTAAGAATTCGCCTCTTTGGAGTAGCTTTACGATTTTTTTTAAAATTTCTATAGGGATTTATTATTTTTATCGTGTTGAATATTGTGTTCATATAAAGTGTACAATTGCCTAGGGCGTCCTATAGGGAACCATAAGCACTTAAATGGCGCCAAATGGTAAAATTCATCAGTATACATGGCGTCAGGAAAGGGATGAATACGAATTATTTATATTCAGAGCCTTTTCAATATCTGATGTTATCATATCTACATAGCCATAAAAATAATCAATTAATATATACATATCCAAGTAATGAAAAATTCCTTCCTATGGATGCAAAGAAGTAATCTCAGAAAGTTTCGTTTGAATTTGTTCCACCCCTTTGTCAAAAAGTAACATGAATGGCACAATGTAGCTCACGCACTCACTTCAAATCCTAAAGTGATAGCCATCTGACAGTTTGACAGCTTTATTAGCTGTGGATCACTTATAAGTGTCATCTTCAACGACTACTTGCAGTTTTAGAGTCCGTTTACTGTCAGGCAATGTAAAACATCAAACGGTGTGATGAGAGAACAAAAACAACCGAGAAGGAATTTTCCGAAAAGATGTTAAGAACAGGCTGTTTTGAAGTTTTGCTCACAAAATTTTACCTGAAGGACCAACCTATGGTGGGAAACATATATTTTTATTATTATCTAAATAAGCTCTAAGAACTGTTGTATGCTAAATGGGTATTTTCCTCCTCTTAGTTCCAGAATATTCATGACATCTAAAACCCTCTTAAAATTACTGTACATGACTTATGGGCAAGCATTCAAGCCTATTTTCCAAGGTTAATTTTGCTGCCAATTTTTAAAGTCAGTAGGGAAAATAGAGGTTGATCATAGGCATGTTCTGTATCATAACATTTTTATAATTCTGTTTCAAATGTTACATAGGAAGTACGGTTCCAAGCGATATTGTGATGGGGGAAAAAATCAAACAGATACAAAATTAAAAACTTCAAAATTGGCCTGTGGAATACGTGCTTTACCCTTACAATATAAACTAGAATTTCTTGTCAATATTTTCAGATCCGCCTCTTTGACCCATGGACAGTACAGGAACAATCCAGTACAAAGAACACATATGGCTTCAAAACTACCATGTCGGAACCCACCCTGGACATCAGCCTAGTCTGGGGGTTGGGGCCCCAGGACCGCTCTGAGTGTAAACCCCTGGAGTATGACTCGGTCAGCCCATGTACTGGAGACACCACATGGATTAACGAGTTTAACCTGGATGATGAGCTGTCCCAGAATGCCCTTTTGGTAAGCCGGTTCCTCGATTCAGAATTAAACAAAATCAGAAACATTATTCATATTGAAAAAATACATTTATCAGACAATTTTGATAAAGATCTGTTCAAGGTCAACTAACTTTACTAAACTTGTCTGAAAATTGTATTTTTCAATATAAATTATCACTTATACTGAAAAATACAATTTTCAGACAAGTTTGGTAAATATTTGTTCAAGGTCAGCTATCTTTACCATACTTGTCTCAAAATAATTTTTCAATATAGATAATGACAGTTTTTCTGAATTTTTCTGTTTTCTCTGAAAGAACAACGTTTTATTGGTATGTTTTAATGATACCTTTAATGTTACATTCAACTTGTGAGTTAGGTGTTATCAGTTATACTTCTTAAAGCTGAAAACGCCTGTGCTACATTATAATTACAAAGTAGAAAATAACTTATTTAATCCGTTAAAATGATAATGAATAGACTTGCCTTCACCCTCTCTGTGAAAATCTCATGCTGCGTGTCATTTAAATACATACCGGTACTTAATTATATGTATATTATTGTTTAAGATAAAGGCCACTTATAAGCAATATCCTCATGTCATATAGATGCGACATATATATCATACATTGTGCGTTTTTGACTATTCTACAGGCCTTCTGTAAGAAGCTGCGCTCGGGTTTGGACCCAACTCTACGTGATACACTCAAAATATCTTATGGCGCCACTACAAATGAGAATGACATCACGTGTTTTATAGAAGACATGGACACTTTCTTCAAGGTAAGCATACCAATGAATTTACAGTTTTCCTTTGGAATTATAAAGATGATTTAATATGATTTATTATTTTTTGATACTGATTGTTCTGCTTAATAACGACATAGGAAAACGATGTAACGATATCAATTCTAGTCTTTAGAGTTCGACGGGGTAGTGCTGTTCTGGACTACTTGATATCAGCTATAGGTTATCAATGTAGCATGCCGGGAAATTCCCTGCCATTGGTTTCCCATATAATACATCAATGAATTAATTATGACTGGTAACCAGCTGCAGCTGCCCAAACAAGTATTAATTATTTTATCACCCACATTTACATTGCAATTACGTTGCTGTATGGTCTTCAAACTCTCCGTATATCATTTCCAGCTATGCATTCATTTCACATCAAGGCAGTAGTAAAAACCTAGAATACCAGACAATAACAAAATGCACAGTTATAAAATAAGATCAAAGCAAAATCCCTATTCAATCAGAGTCCTTTCAACCGTGAATAACACTACAAAAAACTGTGAGACCCACTAGTGTTCCCTGTGGGATAGGTTTCCCATTATGAACCATAAAAACAGGACCCAGTTGTTGTAGTGTGACCTCTAGCCTAATTAGTGGTCCCTAAAGGGATTGTTGCGTGTTCAGATAGCCCAGCATGAGGTTAATTTAGGTTATCTGGGTTGGGTTTGCTTTAAGTACCTACTCCCAAGTTCAATTAGTGGTATTGAATCCGTGTCTTTAGTGGTTCTATAAACTAAATGGGTTTTGTAAAGACACTGAAGATGTTATTTTTATAGTGTAGTTCCCTAACTTAAAGATTTATATACCGCAGTCTCTTCTCAGTGTGAACACATATATTTAAAATGTTAGTATGGTATATATATATATATAGATATATATATATATATATATATATATATATAAGAGCAGCGACGAAGCATCCATTGATCTACATAGTATTTATATGGAAATATATGTATGTCCACTCATATTATTATTATGATTAGATGTTACCAATACACTTCTTCAAATGCCCCCGTTTTAAGAAGTCACTAAGGACAGGGAGGGAATCAGAAATCATGAGTGAGAAAAAAGAATTATTTCTTTCAATGAATCTATGCATGTATCAGTGCTAGGAAAAGGTAGGGGTGGTCCAGATAAATATAAGTATACAATTGATCCCCATGCGGCATTCATATAATTTCTAACTTCATTTTATTTACCATACATGTACAAGTACGCTTTACTCCAGGCACTGCATGCATACAATGCAATAAACATTTTAAAGCCTTTATTCCACTTGTATGGAAAATGCTCTAACAGCTTTTTTTAATCTTCAGACGGAGCACCTCCAGCCCCAGTACCCCTCCAACGTGAACCTGTCTCTGCCCATGACAGTCTCCAAGATGCAGACCATCATGACCTACAACCCCCTCATCTACAAACCCAGCACGGTCAACCAGGTCACAAGGCCCTTTGAGGTAAGGGCATTGTCCCATCGGATTATGTGGATTACTTATCAAAGCTTTTGAGGCAAATATAACTGGTCTTTTCAATATCTTCAGCAGTGTCTGTATGTTGTAGTCCCTAATGTACGTTGGGTATTATTAGCTGATTATTTTTTATTTTGAGGTATGCAATCTTCCATAGTTTGAATGTTCTGCTAATCTATAAAAAATACTTTATTTTGAACTTTAGATGGCAAACATTAATTATATTACCAAAAATATTTCTTAAATAAATTTTCTATGGAGGGTATCTCAAAAATGCTCGTCTTTAAGCAGATAGGTTTTGATTCATTGTGATATATGTATCATAATTTACCTATAAAAGTAAACATCTTGTTGATACTCATATTTTCCATGAGATATAAAAATGTTTCTTGCAGTTGGCAATTTACTACTGGTTGTCACATCGGTACACCAATGAAACTATCCCAGACAACAGAGCGAAGTTTAACAGATACCTTGGACTGAACAAATTGAAAAGCATAGACTTCAGCGCCGACGGTGAGTGGAGAGAGTAGGTCATGGGTCATCAAGAATCACAGATGCAATAAAAGTGACGTTACATTTTATGTTAACGATGAAAAGGCAGTTTAATCACGTTATAATTATCTATAATTCTTGATAGTAATAGTCTATAAATGTGAAGAGTGTTTAATAATGGATATATGATTATTTCAAGTTAAAGATGAATAGATAAATGAAGGGTAATTTAATTGTCTCATAACCACATAACAAGGGGTGCCTGAGCTATTTTCTAATGTAATCCAGAAAAGCCTTTAAAACGCAATATTCGTAAAATTAATGTTGGACAATATCAATTCTTTTAAGGTAAAATGCCGGAACACCTGAATTGCTAATGGCAACACTAAACAGCTTACACTCATTTGGACATTTTTTAGTCCGTCCCTAAATGTACAGGTGGGGATTTTATTTTCGCTAATATAGTATTCTTTTAATGCAAGATTCCTGCAAACAGGCGTGGGCAAAAATTTCGCTACAGCCCCCCGGCCCTGCTCCCCGCTCTCCACCCCCCCCCCCCCTTTTTTTTTTTTCAATCATGGATCCGCCCTTTATGATTGTAGTTGAAATCACCAATGTGCTGAGTGTCATTGTCCTTAATACTTTCAGAGGACCGGGAGATATACCAAGCCCAGCTCAAGTACGTAGGGATGGTGGTGGCCACTACCGTCCCCTCCAGGAGGATAGACCTTAACACCGCCAACCCACTCATGGAGCAGTGGGAAAACTTCGTCAACAAAGAGGTGAGTGTATTCAAAATCAATGTTTTATACTAGGTCTACAAAGAAATGATTGATACAATGCAAAGAAATTGAATGAAATGCGTATGGAGGAAAACAATTGGTTGTTGGTATTGGCTGTTAGGTATTAGAGTTGTGTGTGGTAAAAATGGTCACTGGGTTTCGTATCGATATTAGGCAAACTTCTGCCACAATTATTTCCAATTCGAATCAGAAAAGTCTTATATATGGTTGGGGGGTATTTGTCTTCTCCATATTCATTTTAATCAAACCACTTGACTAATATCTCTTGTGAAACGCTTGATCATAACTGCTCCTAGAAGATATTTTAACTATTCTAACAGCCATCTCCAAAGACGCACTATGAAAATGATAAGTATGAGCAATTCACATCCGAGCCTTCCGCAAATGTCTGCGCTTGGATAGTAAAGTGACGCCAATGGTGTGACCTCTACGCCGGAAATGACCTCTGACATTTCCGGAAGTGACCTCTGGGTATTTGCCCAACTCGGAGTGACTACTTTACTCTGGCTTCACCATTCACACCTCAGGAGATAAGATACTCCACGGCCAATCCCAGATGATGTACCCCATCCATCGTAATGTTTTTATTACAAATAGTCTACAGATCCAACTATATATCCTATGATTAATAGTGTATATACAGAGCAAAAGCCCACCCTGGATCATTCCAATTATAGTATATTTTGCTGGATAGACTGGATGTTTTATATAGCAAGATGGCAATCGTGATATGACTGAATTACTTCAGGCAATTCAATTAAGTTTTTCATTACGTCTTCAAATTACATTACAAAGGATACAGGAGCGACAGCGTTATACAAGATACCCCATACTTTAAACGTGGCTAATTCCAAGACTTACGATACTGCTTAACACGATTTCCAAATGGAATTTGACTACATTATCCATGTATGAAAAGACAAGGTGCTATTAAGAAGGACCTTATCCATATTAAGTTCGATCATCCAATTTGTTCCAGGACTCAGATTCTATCTAGATAATATTATTCCATACATATGTGCATTCTATATGTCGCCAAGCTCCATTACTATTAAGTTTCAATGAATATATTGTTTGAATAATTATATTCCACATACTAATGATCTCATCTATCTACAGATGGAGAGTATGCCTCCCACACTTGAACATGGATTCCAAATATCCGGCCTCTGGGTTTGGATCAATATTCTACAGGTAAACATTCTTTTCTTTATATATAGATAGGCATAGAGTTATAATAATAAAATGCCTGATGAGAAAATATATAATACAATAATCATAGACATACTGAGAACGTAGATATTTTCGCGTGTGTCAATTCTCGTGGATTAGACCTAAACAGCGAAAGCGCAGATTCGCAGAGATTTAATTTTGCGTTCACATGAGTCGCTTCTCAAATATGGCATTACAAACAATATTTTGATTGTACATACTTTCGCAGACATTTCACAAACGCGAATTAGGCGAAAATATGTACAGCACAAAAATAAGTACACTCACTTTAGTCAAATATTCAGATTGTAGAGAGTTTCCTATCAACGTCTAGCAAATAGTTGTAGGGAATTTGAAAAAAAAAATCTACATACAACCATAGAGATACTTATGCATGTCTATGATTCAACGTCTAGTAAATTAATATGTTTTGAATTTCTTTCTCTTTCTAAATTTTCTGGTACCTGCAGGTGTTATCAAATGCCCATTGCATCTTATACACAAACAATATTCACTCATCTCAAGGCGGACAACATAATATTCTTTATTGACTGCAGAACCTGTCGACCCAGAGCTTCTCGGCCTTTGGCATTGGCCTGGCGCTGGCCTTTATCGTCATCTTCCTGGGCACTCAGAACATCATCACGGGCTTTGTGGCAACCCTAATGCTGGCCTGTGTCACCTGCTCTGTCATCGCCGTCATCCCACTGGCTGGGTGGAAGTTTGGGGTAGGTTTTAAGGCTATTTAATTAGTAACTTTAATTAATTAACTGATAAGAATTCAATTAGTTTCTGGGAAAGTACCGTGAGAGGCCGTCTCAATACCGTGTGAGGCCGTCGGAATGCTTTTTTAGAGACATGTTTGTAGTAATAAAGTTGACATTATCTACTAGCAGTGAATATTACTAATGAAAATCGGCAGATCCTACTTCATAGCAATTCCCTCCAATGTTGCAATTGAATCAAATTGGTGAATCAAATACAGCTTTAGAAAACAATAGTCTTTACAATTACGCCCATCTGCCCTTGTTTTCCGGACTTTACAATAACAATAATCTATCCTTTTTTCCCCAACTTTACATAAACATCAATTTGGATCTACCCTTGTTTCCCTCACTTAACAATAACAACCTTTCTTTCCCCAACTTTACAATAACAACAATCTACCCCTGTTTTCCCAACTTTACAATGACTGTAATCCACCTTTCTTTCCCCAACTTTTTAATAACAACAATCTACCTTTGTTTCAACAACTTAACATTAACAACAACTTGTCATTGTTTTTCCAACTTTACAATAACAACAATCTACCCTTGTTCCCCTGGCATGTGGCAATTCACTCCACAGAAACCTGGTAAATGAAAGACAGCTAACAGCCTTTACAATAACATGCATCTACCCTTGTTTCCCCAACTTTACAATAACAACAATCTACCCTTGTTCCCCCGATTCTACATGAACAAAACTCTACCATTGTTTCCCAAATGTTAAGATAACAACACTCTACCTAGTTTCCCCAACTTTACAAAATAGTACCAACAATCTACCATTGTTTTCCCCAACTTTACACCAACAACAATCTACCCTTGTTTCTCCAACTGTGCAATAATAATTATCTACCTTTCTTTTCCACAACTGTAGAACAATCAATGCCTTTTTAGTTCAACTTTAAAACAACACCAATCTACCCTTTTTCCCCTAACTTTACAACAAAATAACACCAATCTGCACCTTTTTCCCAAACTACAACAAAATAACACCAATATACCCTTGTTCCCCCAACTTTTCAACAAAATAACACCAATCTACCCCTTGTTTCCCCCACCCAGCTCCTGGAGGCCCTCAACTTCTGCCTCATCGTGGGGCTGGCCGTGGACTACATCGTGCACCTGGCGGAGGGGTACCACATGTCCTCCTACACGGGACGCCTGGACCGGATCAGGGACACCCTGGAGAAGGTGGGAATCTCCATCCTCTCCGGAGCCATCACCACCTTAGGGGCTTCCTTCTTCATGGTCTTTGCCAAAATCTTGTTTTTCAAACAGTTTGGTATTTTCATTTTTTGCACCATTGGCTGCTCAATGTTGTTTGCCCTCTTTGTCATGTTGGCGGCGTATAGTATCTTTGGGCCCGAAGGGTACTTTGGCTCGTTTGTGCCCTTGTGTAGGGATAGGGCGAAGTATAGGGAACATAAGGAGAAAAAAGGTGGCGAGGAAAATGGAGGGTACCAAATGGAGACAAAATCCGAGCCTATGTGATTGTAGGGTTGCTAAATTAAAGGTTACAGGATTTCTTTAATGATATTATAGTTCACATAGCTGGCAGATTATTTGCATTTTTGTGGTATTTATCGTTTACATCTTTGATTTGTATACAATATTTTGTGGGCATTTTACGTAGTTATTTGAATTAATATCTTCAATGATCTTATGTGATCATTTTATGGGAGTTTCCTTAAATCCTCAGTGTTACATGATATTAGAAAGACGATGTGATATCATCATATTATATCGACTATTTGTAAAGGGATTTGAACCATCAACATTGTTATTCTAGATTTACTGTTTTTATACTTTTAACACTAGCGCCCTGGGCAAAAAGAGACTAAATAATGGTTTGTAGAATGCATTTATATAAAATGTACACCAAAAACGGTACTTTATATGACATGTTGGTTTGTTTGTAAACAACTGATTTTGGACAATGTGATAAAAACAAAACAAAGGTAGCCCTAGGAAGTTTGCACCAATTAGCACTTGTTGTGACGTCTGAACAATAACAATGACCTCATTGGTGAAGGGCCAGTGTCATTTGGCACTAATTTAAGAGGACAAAAAGTACTTTATGTATAGGTGTGTTTCCTTTTGTGAGCACTTCAATTCTATCTTTCTTTTTTTCAAATGACATCACCTCAGAAAAAGGTATATCCTCACATTTGTGTTTTGCTGTATTAGTACATAGAATTATGACCATGAAAATAGATATAGTTATTGACGAATATTTCGGTACAAAACATGCCATCTTAAGCCTGAGGTACTTTCCTCAAAATATGATATTATTATGTGTTTCAGTTTGTTATGAGAAGCAGGATTATACCACCAATTGCGTGATAATGACAACACATAGTCATTGTGGCAGGGTATAATTTGAATATCACAACTTATGAATAGTGGTTTTTGTCAGTCAATGAGCATGCTGTCACAAAGTTTCAAGCATTTACGCACATAATAACGACACACCTGAATAATTGTTCATGTACAGAATGTAAATAAAACACGACAAAGATTCGACAACATAATCTACCAAGACTCCTTGTTTCTTTGAAAAACGTATCCATCGTTTAATTGATATAATTATATTATATATACGACCCTCTTAATACCATTTAGCAACCACAAACTTCCTCTTTCAAAAAGAAAACAAATCTGCAAGTCGATTTCATATTGTTCGATTATTTTGAGAAAACACAGACTTAAGGTCTGACTGTATAGACATCTACAAAATAGAACTAAGTAGACAGTATACTCTAGATCTTGCTCGGTAGGCATTCACCTTATTCAAAGTATAATGCAATAGTGATTCTATGAATGCAAAACGCGCAATCCTTTGACATTCTTTCCCCGTCTTTGAGTTTGCTCTACCCATTGGAATGGGGTTAAATAAAAATTAGCCCAGAGTCTGAAGTACATTGGATCTTTGTTAGTCTGCTCCGCTTAGTCCACATGATTCGTGCTTTTCTGCCGTTTCTAAGCCCCAGTGGCGGTGGTTTGTTCAACACCTTGTTTTACATGTAAATATTGAGATAAAGATGTATCCAAGGGGATCTTTTCATTAGGTTTTTATTCTGCTATTCAAACACTGCACCTCAAACTTGCCTGGTTTTGAGTGTACGCATGGGAAATAATATAATATATACAATATGAAGTTTCCGTATTCCTAACATTGCTAAATCCTTACCTACATTTATCTGGAAGATAGGTTTGGCAAAAGGGTATTTTTCATCTATATATATACTTGACCAAAAAAGATGGAAAAGTAGAAAACGTTTTTTGTTATTCATCTGAGAATCTTAGAGGTAGCTAGAACCAGTATCTCAGATATATGTCTGGATGTATTAGAATCAGTATGCAAAACAATTAAAATTAGCAAGTCTTTATAACAAAAGTAGTGA
This sequence comes from Lepidonotus clava, assembly GCA_936440205.1. Lineage (NCBI taxonomy): Eukaryota > Metazoa > Annelida > Polychaeta > Phyllodocida > Polynoidae > Lepidonotus > Lepidonotus clava. Next base: position 19,417,507 of record OW387138.1, read on the forward strand.
TTTTAGCAGTCTTCCTATAATTATGTCCCTTGGCATACACTACCCTTGTCGTCTTCCAAATTGTCTATGTCTAGATCTTCCAGTAACATCAGCTATAGTACTTGATCCAATTCAACCTTTTCTATTAAAATTGTTGAATGTCCTTATAGCATACCTACAAATCCCATTTTCCATAATGGTTGACAGAATTGCACTTGTCGAGACAGGTTTTGTGTAAAGTTATTCTGAAAGTTCCCATTCATCTTATTGTTTGCAAACATTGAAATAGTTCTTATAACACATTTTGATAAATCATGATTATTAATTTTATAAACGCAATAGTTTTATTTTTAATTTCAGTTGTAATTTATTGAATGGCTGCAAGCTTCACGTGGGGTGTACCATATTTTATTATAGGTATAAATAAGCTTGGATTTCCCTTGGAACGTCTAGTACGTTTATGGCGTGCCATTACACCAAATTGGATAACAGTAGTTGAATGCACTCAAAATCAGCAATTTATAACACATAGAACTGTATAAAATACTTAATCGCATGGTTATTGGTTCGATTGGTCTCCCCAGTTCACTGCTGCCCATGGGAACCCGCAGATCACTCGATCTCTGCCTCCCCACATAAAGGTTAAACCATAAAAAAACATTCAAGCCTTTATCAAACATACCGATTTTGCTCTTGATTTTAAAAATCGGCATTGGAAACTAAGGAAAAATATACACCGTTTATACACCACTAGAAAGGTTTTACAACTCTTTCTCGAATGACATATAGAATGTAACACCCCATATCATATTTTCAGAGAAAAACAAACAAAAAAATAATAATCGGCAACATAAAAATCGGTGTGTTGAAAACAGGCAGAACCAAAGAAAAAAAAGACAACCAGACTCCCACCCCCTATAACAATTTGCCACCTGAGCGGTCGTAGGTAGGCCCACACGTGCCCCGGCAAACCACAAATATTGCATGACTAACCGCGCTGTGGACCGGTCTATATGTAAAAGGTCAGTCCGAAGCAGGGCGGACAAACACACCCGCCGATGGGGGGCGAATTATTCATGGTGAAGATGCCGCTCAGGTCCCAGCTGCCCACGTATATATTATATATGTGTGTGTAGTTATATATATATGGGGGGTGGGATTTATGGTTTTTGATTGAATTTCTTGGATTATTTCATTCTGGATATTTATCAAATTGATGCCTATCAGGTGCGGATTCAGGAATTTTCAAAGGGGGGGGGGGCGTGCAATAGCAAAAATTTTCCCATGAATTTTACATTTAAAAAATTGCAATATTTGGGGGGAAAAAAAGGGGGGGGGGAGCGTGCAGGGCCCCAAACCCACGCCTGACTTTTTATAGAGATACACCCCGGAGATACACGTTTGTCAATGTTAATACCAAACAGATGATTGTATAATATAACGCACTGCTATTTCTTTCAAAATTCCTTCACACTAGCGTATTGAGTGTCTTTCTTATGCCAACTTCTAAATATAGAAATATCACACTCTAATGGCGGTATTTGCTTTTTGCTATGGATTATCTATTTTTACTTTCTATGGAAGGCCTCTACTGGATCTATAACTGTCAACTGGTGAAGAATGGCAAATTTCAGATTATTTCTAAGGGATTCAGACACTATCTCTTGAAAAGCCTGCCCCAATGAAATATCAATAGTTTTAAAATAACTAAAACAGTCTGTACTCAGTAACCTATACAGCTAAACGAGCAGACCAGTCATACGCCTACGTTACACATCTACCTCCTTAAATGTCATTAACCTAGCTATTCAGTTCACATTTGCCAAGTTTTTATAACTTCCTCCCAATGGCTCTAGCACTAGATATTTAAAAATAAATTTAGAATTGAACCCGAGCCATTTGCTAACTTTTTGGCTGGCTGCATCGCTTTTTTATATTGTTTTAATGTGTTGTTTATGATTACAAGCTTATTTAGATGAACCAAAATTAATGTGAAGACCATCTTTCCAAGAATAATATGAAATAATAATGTATGCGAGTCATTAGCTTCATGGCACAATTTCACAAAAAAAAACATATTTAGCCCTATACCCACTGGCATGAATTCATGATAGTCTACCAAATGATTATTATTCTATCAATCTATGATTCTATAAAAAATAGTCGGCCGATTTCTACAACAATCATGTCTTTGATTGATCGCCAATCAGTGTGGGGTATTGGAGTGTACATGTTTGTTCTGAATCGGTGCAAACGTTAGCCGAACATTTAGTGAGAATCGACCAATTTGAGCACCGAACATTCAGCCGATTTGATGGATATTGCCTAGTAAGTATGCTGCTTAAAGAGTTCGTTATACCAGAAATTGTGATCCCATTCAGCGATGCAGCCAGAAACCTGGCAATAGAATGTTTCTTTTGCATGAAAAATATTTGTCAATATTAGTTTTTGGTCGCTAGTAATATCCAATTTGGCTCACATTTCAGTTGTCTGAAAAGGATTCCCCTTCAGTCACTGTTATAGGGCTTTGTAATTTTTCTAACATTTCTAATAACCTAAGCACAAAATATCTAACATCCTCATTCTCGCATATCAAAAAGAGATATCAATGACTCTCTCCCTAAATGGGAGTGTATCTGGGAAAAGGTACCTATTGCCAATTAATGAGGTCACAAAATCACATGAAACATGGGGAAATGTGTCAGCATTATTCTTATTGTAGAGAACCTACTCTTTCAAATGCTGCAAACCATTTTGAAATATTCCTGACAGAACCTGAGATAAACATGTATGAACCTCCCCACATCTTGTACATTGAGAATCCCTTAATCCAAATTGCTGTTGTTACTTCAATGTTATGGCGACTTAAAGTTTCTTATGTTTATCAAGAAATTAAGTTTTCTTATTTCTGAGAATATCAAAAGTGCCATAACTTTTGATAGGAGTGCTTGTTCCACTCACTGTTTTCAGTTTTGAGAAGATAAAAACATTTTCTACATTAACTGTGAAAAAATGTTCTATTTATTTGTGATATTCTTTTTACTGTAACCATGGTAACTCGCTAACCTAAATAATGCACAGAAATTCTGCTAAAAACGTTCCATTTTGATTTTCCCATGATGCATTGCTTATGAAAATTTTGATGTTTTAGTAAATGTCATGAGAATCTTTAGAAAATTTCATGTAAGTCAAAATTTTTCACAAAATAACTTAAAAAATAGTTTTTCCCCATATATTTCATGATTAATGTAACAAAGAGTCAATTTCTGCCAGATACTGCCAGATTTGGCCCAAATTGAGGATAATGGCCTATATTGTACGTAAGATTGCAAAGGAACTAAATATCGTAGAATGATAAAACAAAGAGTAGAAGAATCCCTGAGACTTCAGAAACATTATAAAACATAACTTTTAGCTGCATGTTAAGTAATTATTTCATAATATGAGCAAACCTCCAAAACTAGTGGCCACAGGGTGGCCAAATATGTCATTAGGTACCTTTTCCCAAATATGCTCCCAAATAGCTATAGATCATGCTATCTGTATATGGTTGGCTGAATCACTCTTGGTGCAAGGAGTTCTTCTGCATTTTATTAATGTACACCATAGTAAAAGGCAAGGTCAATAGGTGCGACTCATTGTCGAAAAGCTAGGTAATGACTGAAAACCGTGAGTCATTGCAAAAAAGAGTCATATATGTATAATACCCCGGAATTATTTTTAGTTTCTAGTATTCATATCTGATACCAAACAACTAACTGTAATGTACAAGAAGATATACAACTATTATCTGTTCAAGTTCATGCTGGATAGGTTTTACACTTAAAGATTACGTTTTAGATACTTTTATGGAATTTAAACTATTTGACTCAGAGCCACATTTCCCCAAGGAAAACTCCATTGTCCAGAAAATGGCCTAAAACGTAGTTACCACTCTGGGCAAGGTGTCTCTCACTTTGGAACGCCTCTTAACTCTTTGCCTGAGGCAGGACATGTGTCCTTGGCGTAATTAACCCTTTACTGACCCGTGGCGGTCGTTACCTGACCACAGGGGAGGAGGCTGCCAAGTTGAACAAGACAATGTATGGTGTTACGTACGTCATAACATGATGCATGGGGTGGGCCTAGCAGGGGAAGGTGTCATTGCATACTTAAGGCCATGATCCATGTTGTGATTTTGGGCCAATTTTGAACCGATTTTGAAAATCGGTTTGTTAAATAATCATTTTTCTTATACAACATACACTTTTCTAAAGAGTTTAGAAAAATACATATCAGAAAAATTGTACTTTCATCAGGAAAATTGATTCCAAATATTATGTGAAAAATGCATGAGAAGAAAATCAGTCGGCCAAAAATTGCAACGTGAATCATGGCCTTAACAGTCGTATTTCACAAGCCGATTTTGCTGCCGATTTAAAAGACTGGCAATAACAATTCAGATTAAGTATAGACATGTTATGCGTCACTAGAAAGATTCTACAATTCTCTTTCGAATGAGTTATAGAAAGTATAAATGGTGTACATGTTGCATGCCATATTTTAAGATAAAAGCAGACAAACATAAAATTGCCTGCATCAAAATCGGTTTGTGGAATATAGACTTTAGATAATGCATGTTTCCACATGCCGACTGTTTTTCCACGTGCTAACTAAACCCAAAAGACTAGTGATTGTCGGCCAGCTGGTTCTAACCATGTCAGTCACTTATAACTATATATATATATATATATATATATATATATATATTATATATTGCTCTTGAACAAGCTTCCATGAAATCGATAGAACTTATCCATAAAGAACTCTGTAATCTCCCTAACCCCCAAGACTTCTCAACTAGAAAGCTACTACATTTGGAAGGTCTTTGACATTTTATCTGAATCTTTTTAGATAAGAAAATGTTTCTTTTGTTATAATTTTCTATACTCATTTTTTCATCATCTTGCATTAGTGCTCCAAGCCGGAATCTGTCCTGCAATTGGTGCCATGAAATGTAACCTACTTTAAGGTCAGTCAACTTTGGATCCTGAAAATGAGGCAGTGTGTCCAGGTGCGCATGGGTAAAAAATAAAATGATTCCCATATAATGCATCACTGTGGTGCCACCATTTAGTAACATATTTAACACATTACCGGCTGTTTTGAACTGATTGTGTGCTGTTGTCAAACATGATAAACTCCATTGTCATATTAGACATGCGAACAGGCAATAAGGCCGTTTTTGATTAATTAGTTAAATGGATAGGTTTTTAGATTTTTCTTACTAAAAGAACTACTTTGTCAAACTAAGAACAATTAATATTGGCATCCTATTGTATGGAAATTCCTCTCTTTAACCTATTTGTAGAAAAAACAAAGCATTCAGGAAGTTGAATTGGTAGTTAGGTTGACAAAGTATATTATGCTCAAATGCCCTTACTTATTCTAGGCCTAGTCCCTATATGTATATTTATCTATCTTGCCATATGTATAAATCAGTACATATATATATCATAATATTATATGATATATTATTTAGGCTGATAAAGAAAAATAACATGTCAGGGGACAACCAGTCACGTCCACATACTCATACGACGGCAAAGTATATTTCAAGCGTGATTTCTCCTGATTTTCCCTAGTTATATGCAGCTCTACTTTATTGATATTATAATGATGGCATTAGTCTTAACCGTGAATATATAATCGGACTATATAATGAATACTATTATTTTTCAGAATTCTGTAAAGGTGTACTATAGGCCTGTGGTTTTTTTATACATACCTGCTATAGCATAGACCTACTTTATGTGACGTAGAGTCTGGGTTACTTAATATAATAGCGTGTCGTGTCCATGACTGGGTGTGCAAAAGAATCATGGTCCATTTCAGCTGCCTTCCCATGCATTCAGATCGGCGGCGCAATATAATGGCATTACTTTAAACACCCATGCCACCTAAAACATTCTTACGGTTTATTTCCTTAATTCCTTTTTACTCCGAACTCCCGGAGCTATACATATATAATGTCCAGGGTAGCGGAAAAAAACAACTCTACTTAGATCAGGACATGAAATATAAAACGCCAGATGTGGAAAGGTCTTAGGATGCTAAAAGCTTTTGAAGGACCTTAGAGCTTATACCGTTAGTGGTGTGGAAAGTCCCAGGACTCCCATTGGAACTTACTCACCAGAACGGACTTTCCTATAGCCAATTGTATAGAGTCCCCTCTTGATTTTCAAAGGACTACATCCCTTTTAGCACCTCCATTTAGTAATAGTTTAAGGAAGCCATCGTATATTATATACACCTGAAGGCTTAATTACTGGCTTCGCTGAGGCTATCTATCAATATTTTCTTTGGAATTATACGGTTTAGCGGTCGGTGCAATCCCCCAGAAGTTGTTTGGCCAACATTTTAAACTGTCTTTCATCATCCCGTTTTTTTTCTCTCGTGGTTTTCTTCTGGAAATGTAAGGGGGGCATTTTGTCTCATAAAGTAACGAGGGGAGGCCTTAGATCAATACTAATATTAATTTCTTCCTTGCAGCTTCCTTTTCATCTCCGACCACCGGCCAAACACTATTTTTCAGTTAGTTGTTAATGAGAAAAGATGTAGTTAATGTAAGAATTTTCATCCAAACTGATGTGAATGTCCCTTTAACCAAATCATGGGTGAATAAGTGATAGTGAGCACCTTTCATGTAGGAGAAACACCTTTCTGGGCCGCTGGGTACCAGCTATAGTTTATCAGTGCACAATGCCGAGAACTTTCTCTACCACTGGTTCCTGGCATGATGCACTGATTACCTATGACTGGTGCCAGCAACCACCAAAGGTATTTTCCTCCTCATTGACACAAGCATTCCTATTTCGCTTCTGCAAAGACCCAAATGTATTTTTCCTATGAATATAAATTCATATTGCTTGATTGTTAATGCTATGCAATATAAGGTTGTGTACACCAGTGCGTGGAAGACAACAATTTCCTTCCAGATAGACAGGGTCGCTTGTCCTGAACTTCTTAAATATAACTTAATGAATATGGTAAACATTGTGAGCAAACCCTAGCTCTTTTCTAATATATGTGTACTATAGAACATATCCTATACGAGGACAGTTACTTTACAAAAAAGAAGAGAGAGGACGATTCCATAAAGCTTTCTAAAATATGAGTCTCCATGTAAAATCTATACTTTCTAAAATATGAGTCTCTGTGTAAAACCTATACCTTCAGGTGGGGTCTCTGATATTGCCCTCACACCCTGTACTTTGTAGGCTGAAGTTTTATTTGCAGCACCCAGCAGAGCGTATACCACACAGAAGGGCAGCTCTTCTCTTATTTCCCAGGTTATAAATCAGTTTGTGATTTGTTCAATGCCACCTCTACAGACAAGAGTCACCTCAGGACCTGCTATGTCCCAACAGTAGCCATTACAGACCAATTTGGGCAAAGCTAAAAGGGCCAATGCCCTGTGTGCTGAATATAAAGTAGGTAATTGTTGGGAGAATAGAGTCCTTTCCATGGTGCGCCTCAATGTGAATCCATTCAGATAAATAGAGTGATACTGGCACGTACTTCTGTGCTTTTCCGTTGAACCATGACTGGGTAGTACAAATGCCGCATGCTAGCCCATTTACATATAGGCCTATGTAATATGGTTAGATTCACCAATTGCAGAATTCCTCATAGACAATTGCAGTATATTACAAATGATATCACAGATTTTTTTCCATGTATACCTCATGTAGGCCAATAGCAACTTTAGAAATAGTTTATACCTAGATGTTCATGGAAGTGGGGATGGGAAAATCGTATATTCCTTTAACCACTGTTTATATATTCTATCTTTTACCACCATCCTTTCTTGACATCGAAAATGATGGGGTTTCAAACTGTAATTCCATGTTTTGCTCTTCAGCTTCTGAACTTGGTCGCGTGATGTAAAAAAGATTAAAATTGTAGAGCAGTTACAATTTAAGGCTGTATTCAATGAGCCGATTTCAAAAGATGGCAACGGAAATATTGGTTAATCATAGATATCTCATATACCATTACAAAGGGTTTTAATTCCTTTTCAAATGATATGCAGGGTGTATATGGTGGATTGCCATATTACTGGTGAAACGTTATAGACAATCAAATTACCGGTAGTCAAAATCAGCTAGTGGAATACAGCCATTATTCTTGCAAGTGTGAGAGCACTCCCGTGTTTGACTGGTCTCCCTTTCGTGGTGAAACCATATGTACTCAAACATATTATTGTAAGGGTAACTTACATATTCCACCCTAAGGCTATAATATAAAGTCCAAAGGCTCAAAATCTATGAAAGGACTGTTCTAGCAGTCAGGTATTATTGCTGAACCTACTATTATAGTGTAGGGTTACTACTCCTTTTTCTACTCGAGCTCGTCAATGCACGTGGTCAGTGAAGGACGGTGGTCTCGATGATAATGCATTGTCACTGACTCTACACTCAATGTTTGATCTTGACGTAAACCTTTAATTAACTACTTTACCAAGACAACTATTAACAGCCAATATACGTATCATATAACAGTCTAGTCTGTGGCATAATTACAAGTATCAATGTTTCCTTTTATAGGCTAGAGGTTTATCCAAGGTTATGGCTGAAATAAACTATGCAGCCAATTGCTGAAGGTAAAGGTAACCCAGGGGATAGGACTGCCCATCCCATATGACAACAATACTCCAAAGCCCTCTTAATCTTAAATATTTCCCTGATCCTAACTTTCCAATTTATATAATAATTATAATCATAATTAAAGAAGACTGGGAGGAAATTATTTTTGTGTATTAATGTGGGGGAAAAGTACTCTTCTAGGCCACCGGGTACCAGTAAAGAGTGTCAATATACCACATTGGGAACTATCTCTTCCATTGGTATCTGTCGTGGTGCACTGATGAAATGTGCTGGTAACCAAAAGAGAATTACTTCTCTTTTTTACCAATCATTAATCATATATAATGTTCCCTCCCAATGACATGATTGATACACTACATATAATGACCACACCGTTAAAGGGTTACGACCTTACTGGTGACCATTTGTAAATAATTGTAACAAAACCCTAAAAATGTTCAAATATTCTTTTACTGCTTGGACAGGCCAAGGTCTGTTCAGAGTCAAAGTTCCTCACCTGAAGTCGTAGCCTGAGGGCGGGGGAAATGCACCATTTACCCTTCACAAAACTCCTATCTAAAACAAATAGGAGCATTTTGAGCCTTCAGGCACTTTTGCATTGTGGTCTAAAGATACTGGCTGTAATAGATACGTCCCACAGTGAACCTTAGTGCGTTCTCACAAGGGAAAGTTGACTCCTCAAATGCATAGCTCCAGGAAAAAAAGAGTGATGAATGAGGTGTCTGAGCCTAGGGTTCTGGTATATGAAGAGGTGTCATTTGTGTCAGAAGTGGGGAAAGTGGGGAAAGTGGGGAAAGTAGGGAAAGTGGGAAAAGTGGGGAAAAGTGGGAAATGAGTGGAAAGCGGTGGGGTTTCAAATTTAATCAATTTAACGGACAATGGTACTTTCGGAATAGTACGGTTACTATTCGCAACGTACATCTACAAACTAATTAACTTACATATAATTGGTTTGTGGATTTTAACAGAGATAACAAATACATATTATGAAGCTTCTGTAAAGTAGATATACAAATTTCCTGTCAATTTCGAACTAAGTCTTCCACGCAAATTAGTCATGCTGAAACGGTGTAACGTAATTTTTCTCAATATCGATGTTTTCCCTCGCGAAAGCCTTTGAGCAGTGGATATTGAAAATGGATTGCTTTAGTGAGAGTTAAGGAATGACTTTTCAGAGTGTTGACATATTCTTGTAATTACCTTCAGGTAACATATACTGTCAACTCGCCTTTGGCGTTATTTTCAGACTACCTAGTACCTATAAATTACCCACCTGTCAACAGTGAACAAACAAACCAGACCTATTAGAAGTGAATACTATGCACACTGACACCTAAAAATGTTAACTCACAAATCATATAACAAAACCTCCTCCACAAATACTGTTTTGTTTATAAACGGTTTAACTGAAAACACACGATTTGCATGTTTGTAGAAGCAAATAAAACACATGCAGACCAAGTTGAATTGTCTCTCAATGCAATGTCATGTCATGAGTACAATTATGAATTAATTAAGTGGGAACCATGTATTTTTCCATATTAACTTGCTCACATAGACAACTGTCCATTTATCTAAAATGGTTTCAGTGCATTCAAGTTCAACCTAGTATAATATACTAATAACTACTGATTAAAGATGATTGTAAGGCAATTATTGTGATCCACTGAAACTACCTATCTTGTACTAAAGTGGTGCAGATAAGATTAATGGTTTAAGCTATAGAACACTTTCAAGAGATCAATCACAAAACTGAATAAATGTATTAGTAACTGTGGAAGTTATTGATATTTTTATGACAATGTTTGTGATGGCTCAAACATCAAAACCTCACAGTTACTGGTAATGAATTAATTTTATTTTATTTTTAGATTACCTTGTCGTGCTGTTGCGTACTGACGTGAACTTTATGAGCTAAAAATTGACCCTTTCAGCCTATTATTTAAACCCCCTAGGGCTTACATGTCACTGACACTGTAATTAGTACAATGACTCATGTCTCCCTATTACTAGTCTGTACATTTAGTCTGGACTTATTAGATTAGTCATTATCTAACATTCAATTCTACATGGCCAGAACCATCAAAATTTTGTATGGTAGTACCGATAGAAGTTGAGACATCTTTCCAGAAGGAAAAACTGGAATGTTTATGAAAGATTAAAGAAAAGAAAAGAAAAGGATGATTGTCAATTGTTCCTCTGAAGCAGAAAATGTTGCTATTAATTGTAATAGGGAGAAGCTCATACAAAACTGTACTTCATTTATTTTCCTAAAATTAAGAGGTCATTCTGAAAACTCTGAAGTTCTACTCATAGTTCAACATAGTAATCATGCAAGCAACAGTTACTCTATTTACCTGTCCAAAAGCACTTTTACCTTTGAAACCCCCAAGTACTTTATACAATGTCCTTTAGATATTGCCTAAGGGTTGGTGGCATTCAATTTATGTCATCCAAAATAAACCTCGAGGTGAAAGACACACAAAGCAACAAAGGGAACATAAGTCTTCACCTTTTAGGGTTCCTCGGGTTTCCTTAAACACACTTCTACTTCAGAAAGTAGAAAAAATGGGAGAGTTCTTCGAGCACGGACGTTTTTTTCAATATCGTCCTTGTCAAACTTTGCCAATGTTAGAGGCCTATATGTCTGTGGGGTACTATTCAGTACATGACCCAATGTTGTAAGGGTAACCTTATACATACACCATGTAGGGCATTATCATTGTATACTTAGCATGGCAGAGGGAACCCCTTTACAATGGCGGCTATATTGTAGACTTGTCATAGAGTGCTGGTGTTGTCAGGCTATTGACATACACAGCCACACAGAGATCTAGCAGAAATAGAAGTTGCTTTGACAAAATATTGATGGGTTCCGCTGAATGTCCCTTGCTATCCTGATTTACTAATATTAGATAGACTATTTATTTTGATAGAATGATATTATACAAGTGATGTTTAATTTTGAAAAATAAATCAAGATGCTTTATTTATTGTATTTTTTTTTCATTTTAGACGGTTTCAATGCACAAAATTGAATCTTGCCCAAATTTAGCAAGTTGAAAGTGTCTCTCAAATAAGGCAATGTATAAGACTTCCAAACAATGAAGCCCGAATTTAAGAATCTTTAATGTTTTAAATATAGAACACGCACATGACTTGGGATTTCTAATGCTTTAAAGATCTTGCAGTTGTTAATCATTCTGCATATGCCCACTTATACTGTATATCTATCTCGATCTTTCCTTTGTGGTGCGTTTATTTAAGTTTGACATTAATAGCACTGAAGGCATTCGAATAATAGCATGTAAGCCCTATAACAAGACCACCTAATAGTATCAATAAGGGTTATGGGTGTAACGTAGAGTGAATATCCACTTTGGAACAAGTATGATGAATTAGGGTTTCAACTGACTGGGCAATCAGATCGTCGAGATATGATCATCTGATAAGTAAATGACAGAGTTTTATATGAATACAGTACTACTAATCCTTTTATTTGTCTAACTATACATCAAACTATTGATGTAACCTATGTTTTGCAGAGCAAAGAATATTAGCCTATTTAATGTGGATAAATCATCCGTTAATAACTATTTCTATGATGTTGAGCAATATCATTCATTGCTTATAAGTTATTCTATGTAAACGCAATCATATCCTGATGAAATATATCGCTGTATTACATACACAATGGGCAAGAGGTATGGAGGTGATTGCAGTATACACCGGAAATGGTTTTGAGAATCAGCAAAATATATGTGCCACCACTTACGGAGCAGAGGGGACAGTTTTGACATCGCAATGTAGGCACTGAAGGTATAGTCTGCCAAATGTTATATGTATAAATATACCAGCTACCCAACTATTCATGATAATATAGCTAGGGAGATAATAGAATGTTAATAACAGAGGGAGAAGAAGTGGGGATTTGAAGATCTTTTGTCGGGATGGATAAAATGATATTGATTTCCTTTCTGGTAATAGTTTGCTTCTTGAGGTTGGCTAATTGGTACAGGAATTCCTCCTTGTGGCACATACAAGCAGAGCACACCGTGCACTTCATTGCTGCAAGTAGCTTGTTAAAAGAGCCATGTCTGTTTGATTTCCTACACCCAACCAATGAAGAGGGGTAGCTTGTTGTCTTTTAAGTAAGGGCGCATAAGTGAACTGACAATTGAGGTTAATCTTCATAATCATTAGATATTGGCCCCCGTACTTCATCAACTTAGGACTACAGTTCTGTTCTGGTATTGATAACCAGTGTTGAGGACTGGTAGATCATAAGGTGCTTGAGATAGTATAACAGGCACCCCCCACCCCTCACCCATGGACCTCCTGACCTAAGCCTGGGACAGTCATTATGCTGAGGTGATCGCCAAGCCTGCTGACTCCCACCATCCCACCTTAATTTCCTTTTCTGTATGAAGGGCCAAGTCTTGGAGATATCAGTGATACCTTAAATGATAATTGTACTAGTGCTGTCATTTTATGGATTAAGACATCTCATTGAAAAACAGAAAAGCTGTAGCTCGGCTTGTTTTTCGGATATTTTCATTCAGTTTTTATTGTTATTAGATTTCCACATCTTAGTTTGATATAATTTAGTTTCCTTGATTTTTTGATCACTTTGTCAAAGAAGAAAGTTTGTGAAATATATGATGTGTGTGTATTCGTGTATGTGTGCTTATATTATCAGTCACAACACACATTTCAATATCATAAACAATACAAAATTGATTCAATCAATTTCAGTTGTTCATAACAGTGCTGGTGCACACTTGGTTCTTTATAACCCCCCTTCAACCCCCCCCCCCCCAACCCCTCCACCACAGGCCAGTCTGTCTGGAGGGGTCATGCTCCCGACATGTGCGTAGCATGGAGGGGTAAACCATGTCAATGGTCGCAGCTGGGGCCAGGGTCAGCCCTAATGAGTGACACAGGGGTTGGTTGGGGGGGAGGGTATAGGGGCAGGGTAGGATAAAAGACTAGGGAGGGGAGGGGATAGGGTGTAGGACGATGGGTGAGGGGTGGTCACCATTGTGGCCTGTCTAGACAACGCCGGAGTTACCATTTGGTACTATTCTATTATTTTGGGAATGAAGTATTACATAAACTGTGTAATAATAGTATTGATAGTTTCAAAAAGAATAGACACAACTTTTCTATTACTAAGAGCCTTACATGTGATTGAGCTGAAGAAGTGTTATATTGAAACAATATAACAATATTGATAATTGTTGTTTATAATACTACTATTAATTTACTTCAGAATAAATGGGGGATAAAGTTGTCATCTGCTCCCTGCTTAATGTATGCTCCATTTGTCCATTTTTTTAATGTTATGAACATTATTCATCAACCGCCGCTCTACAGCTATCCAGTACCAAATGGCCACTCCCTCATTGGTTCAGGGGAGGAACCACTGCCCTCTCTGTCTCCATTTTTCTACATGATTCACAGCAATCAGCAGATCAGAGCTTCTCTATAAAACAAGGCCTAGGCCATCTGTCTCCCTGTATAGGTCCTGATTACATCTCTGATGGGTGTATAGTATATAGGGGGTAGCATGCTTCCTATATCCAACTCCATATATACAAGGCCTATATTATATATGATTCAGTTCTTCCTTTCAGGGTTTTGTAAATATACAAAAATGGAGTGTGCTTTTAGTAGACGTTGTGGGCTGACAACGTCTGTATGACGAGTGTTGATGTTACATTCTGACAGAAGATTATGAATAGCCTAAGTATACTGATATTTATTGTTATGTACAGCCTATATATTTTTCATAGACACTCCTGTGCTATAAGCCTATTGAAACAATACCTCCTTTGCTGCCAGTTTAGCATTTCATATCTTACAGCATTACCAGTGGCTACTTTACATTACAAAATTTGAGATTTTGTGTAAAGTTTATTGACCACTAGTATTATTTATTGTTCTCTATATAGGTCCCCTTTTTTCTTTTTTCATTTTGTAATGGACTGAAAAACAAAGGCAACTCTGGTGTTTATTACTGAATAAAAGTTTATGCACAAAAAAAGCATTACAATGGATTTCAACATCAGTGCAGGTTTGTCCTATAAACTGTATATTTTGATAAAAACTATGATTCAATTTGGAAAAATATAATTAGAAATATCCATATTATTTTATTATTTTGAACTGAACCAAACCCCGCTAGCCTGACGTGCGTGCATGCCTCCCTATGGTATTGTATGTCTGATAGCATGAGTTGAACATGAATCCTTCATTCTAATCACGATGTAATAAATGGGGGGTTCTTATGGTGTGGCAGGTAGACATAACCCGAAGGACCGCCACACGAAACCTGAGTCGGATTTGTTGATACAAGTCACGGTGGTAAAATATTATGTGACTGTATGACAAATTCGTTGGGCATATCCAGCACCTACTGCTTGACTGGGTAATATTTATTCTAGAACTATATAATATGATCATAAGACTATCATTGTTAATATTACTTATTTTTTAATGTTTAACCACTCCAAGCATAATCAGCTGATCGTTGCCAACTTGAGTCAGCATGATATTGAAGCCAAAATGATTGAAATTTACAGGATAGTTCTTCTTTGAATTTTTCTTTCAGGAAATAACTGGCAATGAATTAATATGTCAAGGGAATGGCCTTGTGAAGATATATATTTTCCTTAAAACCCCTTGTACTCAATATAATATTGCATGGTATTTAATTTAGTTTGAGCTGTTTCTCTGACTCAAGATGCAATATTTCAGTCATGAAAATCATTATCAATTCTGGAGACGTCTATAGCACGCTCTCCAAACATAGCCCTGACGTAGAGGTCACTCTCCATAGCGGGAGGTACGATGTGAGCGTATTGCCCCGGGCGATAATGGGGCAGACAAGTGACAAGGTGTAGGGGGCAGGTTGAATGGGGTCGGACCTGCATGGATTTAAAGTGTAATATGCACTGAAAATGTACGTGTGTCATAAATGTGAATATCTGATTTAGAAGAGATCTGCCCAACTCTGGGCGGATACAGAATTTCGGAAAGGGTGTGTATACATACAGGCTAAGTACTAGAACGTTGTATATTAGCCGAAACGCACAAGTTTGTTAGGTTCGAACATAAAAAGGGGGCAGTGGTGGATTTTTTTCTAGACAAATTTAAACTTTTTTAAATGTAAAATTCGACCCAAAAGTAATTTGTAAGGAATTGTTTTTCCAAAAACGCACCCCCCCCCCCATCTTTTTTCTTCTTTTCTAAACCCTGGAGCCGCCACTGGGGGATCAGGACCCTCTGGATCCCCCCCCCCCCTCCGATCCCCCCCTTATCATAGCAGGTCTGAAAACTAGTAAAAGTGCGACGCAAATGCTACCACCTACACATTCATGTTAACCTGCCGAGGGCAAAAATACCATCTGGTCAGCCTCATCAACTCATGTTTGTTATAAGAAAAATGACAGAAGACAAATCTTTAGAAATCTTTTCCCAGCACTTTTTCTCCTTTAACCTTTTTTCCATATCTTGGCTGATATTTCATGGCAAATCGGTGAGGCATACATAGTGTTGATAGCTGCCAAAAAGGCATGTTCCTTGGTGCTGAACGTGCTCAGGTTTGTAGCATATATACATGTATAGTCCTATAGTTGATACAAGTATATACAACCTCAAGAATATGAAAGCTTTTCCTACGTGTGTATTATCCGCTTATCGTGATGTCCATAAAAGAAAATTATGGATATAAACCCCATATATGATTATGGGGATTTGCATCCTCCAATCAATGTAAGAGATAAAATCTGGTTGGCTCAACTAACGTTACTTTAACGTGTTCCAAACATAGGAATTTATGAAAATATTTCTTTCTCTTTCTGATATTGTGAATAAACTTATAGTAAAAAGAATTTTGAAAACACAAAATGATAATGAAATATCAAGGAATTTGGAAATTCGCAGAATTTGAGATTAATGTATAGGCCTATGATAGTAGTTGGCTGAATTCTTCTTTTATTAAGAGATAATGACATTGTCAAGTTCTATATGCTAGGTACCATGTCATTTTGGGGAGGGGTGGAATTACACTCTACAGACAGAAACATCGCTATTTGGAATGAAGGGGGCGGATACAGAACTAGCACAAATGGAAGACGACAACCCATTCAGGATGGTGCGATAAAAATGTAGTTATAGCCCAGCCACCCCCCTTCATCACATCAAATGACATGTTCCAAGTGTAAAACCCTTATAGCATCATAAAATGGTCATCCCATGTGCTTTCCCCAAGCGCGTGCCTCCTTCACAAATCTGCATTAGCTCCTCAGAGCCTGGAGTTTATAGCCTTAAGTCGACCCCGTGATGCTAGATTTATCTCTGAGCAGGCTTTGGTGTAACATTTTAGGTTCTTTTTCACACCTTGTTAGGTCCTTTTTCACACCTTCTCCCGTTTCCAGATCCATTCCGATCTTATTTCCTGTAATGATATTACATTGCCTTTCGGAGGCAATATATGCTTGATCAGTCATCTTTACTTAAAGGGAACACAATTCAACACTATCTTTTGAGATTTGTGTGGGTATTTTTCTTTGGTTTTCGGAGGTTGTAGTTTCAGTATCAAAGTGTTGTTGGTGTGGAGTAGATTAAGCAATGGTGCTAAGGGAGTGACTGACAGAGGCACTGCCTCCGGGTAGGAAAGGTAGGAGATTATAGGACGAGTGGGGAAAGACCAAAAGAACTGACTGGATCGATCTATGGGCTATTCAAGGATGGTAAGATGGGTAAGAACTAACAAGAATACAATAGGCGTTAACTTGGGTAAGTAACACAAACGTTGAGGGGACTAGGATTATGTTAGAATGAGCCAAAAGATAGACAGTGCACAAAGTTGACAAAATTGTTGTCTTATCTTTTTGATAATAGTTTCCATATTATAGTATCTGATCATGATAGTTTTCATATAGTATCGTTTAGTTTAATACAGGGCTTACTATTAGGGATGCATTTCAGAAACCGGGAATTGATATAATTATTTTCTCCGAATCCGGCAATTAAAAAACACACCATGCAGCTGACTTAAAACAATCTAGGAGAACGAAAGTCCAAACTACACATTAGGCTCCATCTGTAACTGACGTTTATAACCTTACATGAATGTTTACATGAATTTGTCGTGTTTTCTGACGCTTTCCAGATCTTGCTAAAATTGCCTTTTCTTCATTTTTCTTCTTTTGAATGTGATACGATTACTATTTTTATTTTCATAGATACAGTCGCTGACACTCATGATAAAAATGGGAAATCACAGTAAAAGTAGTAGCAGTAGAGTAGTAGAAATGGTAGTGGAGTAGGCGTAAATAAGATAAATGGTACAGGGTATGATAATTACTTAGCCTGTGATGCTATTATGTCTGGGTGGGTACAGGCTTGGCAAATACCATGACCAGTCACAGTAACATGTGAAAAAAGACACACAATGGTGACTGTTGCCCTGCTACCGTGGGACTAGGGTTCTGACATGCAACAGAAGCCTGAGTATTTGGCAACAAAAGACAAAGTTTACAGAACCAGGAACAAAGACAGACCAAATCTTTGTTATGGCGTGACTTTGGAAGGGAGGGAAGGTTAATATAGGTTCAAGGAAACAATGGATAACATTAGCATGTTAGGAAAGAAGGATCAAAGAGGTGATGAGGAGATCTATTTATAAATGAGGTGGCAGAAAGTAGTACCAAACAAGATGTAAATGTAGGATAAATATAGCTGCTTCTATGAGTAATAGAAAGCCTTTTAAGTAATTGGCGTTATAAGTTACACATATGATAACATATAAGAGGATGAGTAAGGCGAAATTAAAACAATGAGAAAAACAAAGGTAAAGAATCAAAATAATGTAGACAGAGCTTATTTGGGTTTGCGATATTACCTGATTATCTGCGAAATATCATAGGTCAGAAGACAGCCCTGTTTTAAACATTAATCCAGAAACTGGCTTTCAAATCTATACCGATACCTTGTTCAAGCATCTTATTCCTTAAAACGGTACGTATTAGTTCCAATTATTTCTAGCAATATAGGGCACATTTGTTTTAGGAAACATGACTCTATGCAGGTGATGCCAGTTATCTCTAAACTGACTGGATGTCATTACCATGGTGATCAGCCTATATGTTAATTTCTAATTTCTGAATTGGAAAACCCTGGTTTTTATATCAAACTTCTGTACCATTTTAGCATTCAATATTAATTTTAATAAAAATTAATTCAATACTATAGCTTCCTAATTGATCCATTGCTAAGAACTAGAGGCACTAACTACCACATGGTTATCACTAACATCTAGTTATATGACCTAGTCCAGATGAGGTTTAAAGTAATACACATAGGAATCAGGCACCTACTCCACCCTAGCATGGTTGCAACCACAAATATATATATGTTATATGCTATATATCCACAAAAACATTCGTAGCATGGACCCAATGTCCTTTTGAAGTCTACCGTACCAGTCGACCACGCGACGAGGGCGTACATTATTAGCCAGCTCCCCCCTAACCCCCACCCACCCCCTCCCCCCTCCCCCCACCCCCTCAGCCATCCTATAGTGAGCAGCGGCCATGACAGGCATGTAAACTGGTGACCAGACAGAGGTACAGTGGGGGAGGGGAGTAGCCAGGGTAGGAGGTTACTTTTTACCAATATGAATGCAGTTGCACGTTTTGGAAAGGCTGAGTAAAGCCCCTACCCACTAAGCGATTTTTACACAGTCAGCAGACTAATCGCTATAAAATCGGCCGATTTTAAGGGTAGAATCAGCCCACTTTAGCGTCGACTCATATCAAACACGTGTGTACATTTCAGTATGATATACATACAGGTGATCATAGGACTCAGCCAATTTTACCGCCAACTCATCGGCCGACTAGTACTGTGTAAAAGTTGCTTAGTGGGTATCAGAGCTTCTGGTTATATTGCTTAATGTAGCCAGATGCTCGAGGTTGGTCAGTGTTTCCGGAAAATATAAATGCAATTACCTTTGTGTGTTGTTGTCAGTTATAAGAGATGAAAATTCGGTGGAATGCACAACGACTTTAATTGCTATGAAAATATGTTTTATCCAATGCAGTTATTTTAAGCAAGCAAGATTACACAAAGCTGACCTATGATGACTAACCATAGAGCTCCGCTAGATGGTCTTGGCCTGCAATTTGGTCTTTTCCCTGTTTTGCCCATATAAATGGACATGTTCTATACTTTCCTGGCACATATAAAATATGTTGGTATATATTTTGGGACAAAGTACCCCCCCCCCCCAACCAACAGACAACCTTAAGGGTGATATGCCTAGGTGTAAGGTCCCCAGACTGGATCCTTGTTTAGTGCAGAACGACATGAATGTTTCTGGATCTATGCCTGAGATTATGTTCTACATGGCCATTACATGCTAACAACATGAGTGTGTTTGATGAGGTACTTCCATGTTCAGGTGGATGATATTCCTTTTTATAAGACGCCTATCATGATCAAATATCCTTTTTATATAATATCTAAATGTATCTTTAATGGTTGTATAATTGTACTCAGAAAGCATGGATGATATGATTATTATGAAAAGATTTGGTGGCATTGCTCCAATCCTACAATGATGAAACCAGAAAGATATCAATCATTAAGATCTTTTCTTTGTAAATTTCCCTACTTTTAAAAAGGGAGAGGTGTTTTTTTCCCTCAACATGTAGAATGATCTAGAGGTTACAGAGTAAGAAATTTCACAGCACAAAAAGTAATGAATAAAACCATTTTTTGTAAATGTTCTGTCCATGTCTATTTTTTGCTATTAACAGTTATGATATCTTGGTGATAGAGAGATCCAAGCATGCTATCAACAACTTGTTGTTGACTTTACCCTGTACCACATGCTTCCCTATTCATGTATACAAAGCCTATTAAGTAGAGTGTGACTATGACATGTCATTTTAATGTAAAGTCTAGAGAGCTGCTACTTGGAAAGGAAAAACCAAGAAATCCTGTTTGTGTAAGGTGGACATATTTTTATATGTTCTCCCCCATCCCTACATCCTACACCATAAATCTCACATATCTTGCCCCCTTGGAGTTCTGTTTTTTGGATTATATATGTTATTTGAAATTGTTAAAATGAGTCTATCACAAAGATTAGGTATCTTGTTAAGAAGTAAACCTCAAAGAGGTTATATTAGGGGTAAGGGTAAAGGTTTTTTGCGTAACAGACAAAAACATTCTAGGTGTATCATTTACCAACATATAGGCACCTGTCTTTATTACCAATCACTAAATGACAGATGTAAATTGAAATTTCAACAAACATCAAATCATTGATGAAAATAATTCTTTTTTTAACCCAGATTATGCTAACGTCCTACTGGTAGGACGCCTATACCATGGGTTTTGTGCTACTTGTTAAAGTTAGTCAAAATATGAATGCAATCTAAAATCTTAGTGTAAATATGACCTCAACACCTATAGATCATGAAAACATTCAAAATAAGAACATATTATACCATGCAACATCATGTTGCCATGGCAACAAACAATGAGGTAAATTGACAAATACTGACGATAGAAAATTTGAAAAATCAATGTATATTTGTTCTATGATATAATGAATATTTTGGGACAAAATTTGAATTGTAGATAGACCTTATGGAGCTCCATATGCGTGCTAATTTTTATTTAAATCAAATAATAATGTCCAGAGATATTAAGAATTTTCTATTGCCGTCCTACATGTAGGACGTTAGCATAATCCACTACCTTAATTTTATGCCCTGCATCAATGCGGATACTACATGATATAGCATTATTTTGAAGTTTTGTCATCATTTACTCACTTATTTTGCATACAAAGTATGTAGTAGATGCCCATAGAAGTCCAGTATTTAGTACTTTAAAGCTCTTTCTGAATTTTAGAACAAATTTTTGTTTTGCCTTAACCCTTTAATGACAGATAAAGGCACATTATCATAGAAAACCAATAAATTTGGTTGTTTGTTACCATGGTAACCCCAAAAATAAATAAAAAATAATTTTTTCGCACCCTCTGAAAGTGGATTTTATAATTATGAGTGGCTTTCCATTAAATGGATTGCTAGAATACTTATTTTTAAAATCAATAGTATGATTTATTTGTTATCATATAATTGCCAATAAGGCTCTTTTTAGCATAAGCAAAGGGTTAAATACTATGGAAATTATGGTAGTGGATTATGCTAGCGTCCTACATGTAGGATGCCCCATATCTCAGCTTCTACTATAGATATAGACCTAAATTTTGTATGTGACTTATAATCTCATATATAGTGCCAGATATAAGATATTTAGAGTTTTGGATCATAATTGGCACTTTAGTATAATTTGGGTTAAACGAATAACAGCAACAACATTCAAACAACTATAACTGTATTAATCTTTATTGAAATAGACTTGTTGTGGTATTGCAATCTAATGATCGAATTTCATTAATCTGAAGGGCAACTAGAAATATATTGTGGACCAGAATTTGCACCTCTTAATGACAACGTAAAACTAACTTACTGAAAACTACTTAAAAAAATAACCAAGAATATACATTTGCTGAACTGGAAACTTATACAAGATAATTACCAAGGAGATGCATGACGATATCTAAAAAGAAACCAAGGGGGTACAGCAACAAAGACTTGTAAAATGTATTTTATATAGGATTCTAGCACCCCTTACTCTTACTATCTGTTCCCAAAGTCAAACGACAGATCCATCCCACTCAGAGCTGTCACCCACAGATATCCATATATATAGTGCCCGTAGGATTATACCTCATGTCGTATTTCTAACTGTACTGATGTCAAGACCTGAAAGGCCATGCTCCTCCCAAACTGCCGCCCTACTGGCTCAATATCGTCATAAAAAAAGGTACCATTACATAGGCATGAAGGATGGGTTGGGGGGGGGGGGGGGTCCTCCCTCATTAGATTAATGGTCAATACCAATTTGATATGATGAAAGAAAACTGCCTGCACAGCTTCAGGGAATGATTTTTGTCCTTGATTTGATTATATCTACCTACAGAATATTTTTCAGGTTTATCGACAGGCTTTAATGTCTTCTTACAATTGTATGGATTGTGAGGGACTACAACTTTCGTATTATTCATCTGTTAAGTTGTTTGAAAAATGATGGTATTTATTCCCCATAGTCATTATGAAACACGATACGTCCTAGTTTCCAAAATTATATGCAGGAAGTTTTGAATTAGATATGGAAGATTAGAGAAAAGCCAACGCATCACGATTGTTTTCGAAATCACCTACTTCAAGTTTAAGTGCAAAAATTATTGATAGTGAATAACTCCTCCATGGCCAATATGATCAATCTCAAATCCAAACAAATTTACTTAGTATGTTTAACCTTTTGACAGCATGGCCCCAAAGAAAACTTCTATGCCTACATTTTCAATATTTTTTGTCTGTGTTTTTTTTTAACCAATTTTGCCCCCCTCTAGTGGAAAATGTCTCGCATGACACCCGCATGAGATCGACGTGTTGGGTAAAAGAGTTCTATGAGAGGGTCAACTGAGAAGGTCAATTAAAGATGTAGTAACCCCTCTACACCTACATAACTCTATGACACAACCTTCCCATAGTAAGGCCTTACAGCCTACCTGTTTATCCGACACGCCCCAGTGGGTCTATTTACTCAGTACAATGAGGAAAAAACAGTCCAAACACACGGAGACTGGGCGCAGTGGTCAGGGATGGCCCTTTTCTTCGCATGTAATCATTCACAAGGTGTCTGTGTTTACTGTTAGAACAGAACTGGGTGAGGTGGACAGAAAGCTGACATTCCACTAGGTGATTCTATATATCGGTATGTTGGTAATTAATTACTTCAGTTTTTTAAAATAAAAAAGACAAAATACTATGCATCCAATAATTTATTTCAGAGGCAGATCCAGGGTGGTCCAGGGGGTCCTGTCCCCTTCCCTGTATTTTGTGGACCTTTAAAGTACAAAAAGAGGGAGGTGAGGGCCAGCAAGTGTGCTCGCAAATGCCCGTGGTTTTAGTACTTGGCCAATATGCTGACCCCCCCCCCTGCTAACCCCCCCCCCCCTTTGGAAAGCCTGCATCTGCCCATGTCATTTACAATAGAATCAAAAACCCTTTTGTATAGTGATATAAAGCATGTCTATGACAAACTTCTATTCCCAATACCTTTTTATAATATTGAGGGTTAAATTGACTTATCAATTACCGTCCTTATCATTTTTATTTATGCCCTCCTTATGCATTACGAAATGGCATGCATGTAAAAATGACACTCACAATCATATAATGTAATGGTATACTCTAAAATAAAATAGATTGTTAGAACATTCTATTTTTCTCAACAGACTGAAGAAGTAATGAATTATTTCGTTCCACTTACGCTGGAATGGTTGTGAAATAGTAGAACCTATCGCAAAGTGTATAAGGGGTCTCAGTGAGATTCATAATGTTTCTAACGTGTCTTATCAAATCGTGCTAAGGAAACGTATGCGTGCTCAGGTTAATTATAGTCATGAGATTGACGTGGATAAATTTAATTCATCTTTTTATACAAGTAACCACCTTTGTAAGTGTCTGCAAAAGTATGCCCAAAAAAATCTGTTTTGATGGGTAATTCATTTTTATCTGTTTTAGTTCTTATGAAACGGTATTTTACGCATTCTGGATAATTCCGTGTGTAGCCGAATATATACTTCGTTTATGGATCTTTAATTACGGTCCTCAACTCTCAATGAAAATCTCAACCAGAATCATTCTGCACCAGTCGACCCCACAATTCGATTCTTCTATATTCCAGTCTATGTACCTACGTTTATGACCAAATTAAATTCATTTTTGCACGTCATATATGTAAAGGCGTATCACTCAATTGAGACTTAAGTGCGATTTCGTACTGCTTTAGGGAATCAAGTATATCCTCAACTGATAAACAATGGAGTCTAGAAGATTACTTCTCTATCATACATTCCTGTGCTTAATATTTCCCTTATCAATCGATTGCACTTACAAACCTGTCAGATGTATACGTTAATTTTTGATTAACGATGTCAATTTCCTATGGAGTAAAATTAAAAATCGACAATTCCCTGTAAATCCATTACAAAAGGCTTGATTACACCGCAACTGTTACGATAATAATCATTGAAGGAAATTAGTAAAAACTTAGTTTCACCAATCACCTCTTCTAGGCCTATGATATCTAACTTTAAAGATTCTGTTTGTAAGATTATCATAATGGCTGCATAAGCGTTGTTATGTGGGGATTAGAATGTAAATTGCCTCCTATGCTAAAAGTCGACAGTTGTTGTCCTGATTTCCAACTCCTGAAGTGTGGGCAGAGAACTGATATCACTCTGATAACAACCTCCATAATTTCTACTTATCAATCAGTGAACCCTGGAGATCATCCTATCGGTATCCCACTCTACCAACCAGGGTATAGTAAACAGTGGTTATTGTTTCTCAAATATTTTGCTGGGTACAGTGCCTTGATTGATTACGGTACAGTTATCATAAGCTGTGGGACCCCTGTTTGTGTGTGAATAAATGCATTTATGGCCAAATGTCATATAAGTAAGGAATTTCTTGAATATGTATACGATCCCCCTCCCTACGCGATATTATCTATAGATATATGGTAATATTACAATTAATGGCTTCATAATTTAACACAAGATTTTGACTAATCTTCCGCAAAATCCAATTGTAGTAGGGCCTATACTACCGTCGTCCGTCAACTTTGCCTACCGCAAACCCACCCAGACTAGACATAACTGTACTTAAGATTTAAAGCCCGTTTCTTCTTTATTTCGGAATTTATCTTAGGCCGAGTTATCGGTTCTGCACATATAGAACCAGTCTTCCGGTCAACCAAGCTATATTTGAAAGAGCTGGTATATATTTCATACCATAGGGAATGAGAACGTTGTTATGTATGAAACAATAGGGTAAAATGGTTCATGATTCTCACTATATAATCGCTTTCCATGGCCAGCGTCAAAAACATTGCATATAGAGCAAGGTAAGATTATATCGAGGTTCTCTTAATTCTGAACCCATGCCTTATATCTGCACTGAGTATAACATATATTGCACTTGACTTCATCAAACTTTGTTGACAATATCGTCCTCATCTTCCCATAACCAACCATCAATAGATTGACTTACATATTCGTGCCTTGATCCTTCTGAAGTAGGAATCCTCGGCTGCCTTGATCCGGATTAAGTCCGGATTAACCTGTCCTTTATGATAATCCATGATAGGATGTGCAGATCCTTGGGGATGTATCCGTGTTAACGTTAATCTACCATCCAGGAGGGGGTCCGCTTTGCTGGACATGGCGGGCAGAGTTCTGACCTCATAGTTACCTGGGGAAAATCCTTGATTTGCACTATTGAAGATCCTTGATTTGCACTAAAAAATCCTTGATTTGCAAATGAAAAATCCTTAAGCTGTAAGACGACAAAAAATAGTGTTTAATATTCTGAATAAAAATACTTGGTTTCAACTTATTTACCAGAAACCTTATCCAAAATTATTGTATTTCTCCTTGGGAGTTGGGTACGTTGTTTTTAACTATTTGCAGTTTAACGTTACCTCTATATTCAATTACCTCCTGAAGGCCGTCACACAGGTGTGCAATTGGGAAAAAAAGATTGGATCTTCCAAGAACAGGATCCTGCCAGGTGGGCTGGGATATCCCCTTGCTCCCAGGTAAGCCTACTTAACGTCACAGGTGAGTTGAGGAAGTAGTAGGAGTATAAGTGGTGACAGTAGATGTAGTAATTCTCTTGATAGTAGTAGTTGTATCCAGGTATGTCACGGTTACCACTGCTTCATTTACACAGTGCAATGTTCAGTGATATAGTGAACGTTTTGCTCTTGACAGTGCAATGTTCAGTGATATAGTGGAGCCTCCTGCTCTTGATAGTGCAGCGTGCAGTGTCAGAGTGAAGGGATAGGCCACAGAACCACACAGCAGCAGCCCTCGCCAGTAACTCCTCCGTGCAGTAGTATAAAGAGAAGTGACTGTTGTGATCCCAACACCACAACTCTACAACTGCCACTACTCGTCCACTCCCGCCGCCCTATAGATGGGGTCTGGGAGACAGGCAGAGTCACTGAGTGGTTGGGTGTGAGTGTGTGGACTGAGGGGGGAGGCTGGGTGGCTGGTTAGGGGGGATGGGCCCAGTGGCAGTGCAGTGGTTGCGCCCAAGCACAGCTGTAGTAGTGATAGTCCCAGCCTCACAATAGTTGTAGGCCTATTGGGAGTGCTACTAGAAGTAGTCAGGCATTGGAGTTCAGAGGCTGGAGAGTTTGGGAGGATAATGTATTGACCTATTGGTAATAATTGTGGTATGTAGGTACTGGAGTTCCTCCTGTTTAAGCCCTGTTAAAGGCTGGAGAGCTGGAGAATATATTGGCCTATTTTAGTGTTAGTATAGTAGTATTTTAGGCACTGGAGCTCCTCCTGGTTAAGCCCTCTAGGACACTGGAGGGCTAAAGAGAATAGAATGATTCCCTGAACGGCAAGTGAGATGCAGTGAGGTACTGGCTGTCTGGTTGCCTCAAGGTTGTCCACTGGTTGCAATTGATGAATAGAACATGGGATATGGTGGGGAGAGAGGTAGGGAGTGCGTGTGGCTACCCGACCCCACTGAGATGTGCGTGTGTGGGTAGAAACTGGAGTGGTTCTACTGTTGCAGGTTATTCTTGTATTCATGCATTGAGGGCTCCTCCAGGGCTGCATGCACCCTGTGCCCTGCCTACTCCTTGGTCTAAACCTCTAGTGCCTTCTGGTGGAGCCAAGATTCTTTTGGGACCTGTTAGATCTAGGAGATTAGACCCATGCACTTGCTTTATGTCTACCTTGAGAGTATGGAAGGCGAATGGGAGCAGTGATGGGAATGGGGTTTATTGAGAGATGGAAATGCTTAGTCATCCATTTCCCAAATGGATGTGTGACTTGGGGGGGGGCTGGATTCTGTGGTTGCTTTTGGTCTGAGATATGAAAGGGTAACAGGGCTGTGGCTGTGTCATAGACGGTAGGGCTGTATTATTAGGGATCGGGGCTGGAGGGAGGGGAGAATTGAGATTGGGTGGGTGGGGTGATGGAGGAGATGGGAAAGGGAGAGAGAGAGAGCAATAGGAAAAAGTGCAGGGGAAGAGGTCCTCAGGAGAGAGGGGGAGAGTGAGGAGGGAACGGGAAGAGAGGCTCGCTATGAAATAAAAGGCATATTATAAGAACAAAAGTAAGAATGGTGAGAGAACATGGGCATGTGGATATAATATTATAGGGCTATGCGCATGTAGTAAGGGGAATGTAGGGGGAAGAAATAGGAGAGCTAGTGGGGAAAGGGAAAGTGCTGTACCTACTAGAGATGGCTATGAGGAATAGAGGTGTTTAAGAGGAGACAGGCAATCACCAAAGACTAAGGAGAAAATATAGAATAGAGTAACAAGAGTCTAGGTTGGGCTAAGGAGGTAACGGACAGCACAGATGAGAATGGGTAGGTTGGGAGCAACAGGACCAAGGGGAGGGAGGGTTAAAGGTTAGGGGCTGGTGAGGGGGCAGGGGGCACCCCAGGGGGTCAGAAATCACCGACCCTGCCAATCAGCCTGTACCCAGAAGCCCCCCTCACACAATAGGGTAATGACCTGACCGACCACCAGCAACCAGCGAACAACTAGCAATGCTCCCAGCCCGGAGGGTCGGCTGAATAGGACGGGTACCAGCCGATGATTGGTCAGTCCTAAACGCCCATATCAAGCTAGACTCTCTGAAGCTTGCTTCGTACATTGTGGTGAAGTCTACGGATTTGTATGCAGTCCTCAGAGGCGGATTTAGCGGGGGGGGGGGCGCTGGGGCGCGCGCCCCTCCTTTTTTTGGCCATTTTTAGACATTTTTTAATGTAAAATTCTGTAAAAATGTCATTAAGGAAGATATTTTCGAATAGCGCCCCCCCCCCCTTTTTTTTTTCTTTTTTAGATCCTCCGCCCCTGGTCCTGGTACTTTGTTAAGAACCTAGTTAAATTGTCAGTGCAATAGTATGACCTTTGTAAGGACTGCATTTAGACTGATCATAAGTATGTTGGTTATTTGATTATGATCCAAACCTTTTGTAAAAATTAATGTGGTTTTTATTCCGTAATTTGGTTACTCATGAGTAGTTGTGAATAGCATATCGATACGGGTACCACCAGCATGCATCTCCCCTATCTCTAGTTAAATGTTAATCAGTTAATGTTGAGTATAGAGAATTGTGGGTATGGTTGCAAGTGTTGTCACCAGGGACGGATCTAGGAGAGAGGTTCTGACCCCTCCCCCATCCTCATTAATGAAGACTTCATCTATGAAATGTAATTCTGCATACCTGCCACCCATTCAAAAATCAAGGACATCCTCCTGATAGTATACAACCTTGTTACACCTATTCTAAGCATCGCTTATTGGCAGTTTGCATTACATTAACTTTTACTCTTCAGTGCATAGTCCTTAGTTGGCTCAGTAAGGCACAAAGTGCCCGAGGCCAGACATAAGTAGACAAGTTATGGCCGTGTTCCCAGCACCAATGCTACAACCAGTGAAGGGCTATAGGGGCTTTTCCGAACCACACCCAAGGGCAAATATAGGATTTCGGAAACTGGGGGTCAGCATATGGGTTAAGTACTAAAAGTACTAAAACGATATGTATTTGCACACATGCATGGGACATACTTTTCTCTTTGGCAAGTTAAAGTCCCCACCAAAAGGATGAAGGTTGGTCAGGACCCCTTGAACTCCACCCCCTGGATCCGTCCCTGACACCACTTTGCATTAGATACTAAAATGATATTCTCTGCAAACTGCGGAGTTTATTGGTGATTTTTCCTGGTGAGCTCAAATGTAATTCGATTGCTAGTGTCTTTATTGATACCCAGCTAGTGGTACCAAATTATATCATACACCATAATTCTCTCTCAATGTGGATTGCCTATAGAAAAGGGTCTATTAATTTTAGTCACAGCTAGAGTCACACTCCAAGTAGCCGCCGCTATACACCGTATGTGGTTAGCTGCCACTTAAGGACAGAGCCTAGCCATGCATCCACTGGGTCCTATACGATTCAGCCTGTTAAACCAAGTAGATGCACACATAGACTCACATAACAACAGCGTGTATGAAGACCCACTCCGAACGGGGCACGGATACTTGGGGGAAGACACGCGGAAAATCCAGGAACTCAGTGACAACCTCACGGACACGGACACGCCGTCTACACTGTATCTAAGGACTGGTTTACATTATGTGACTGTATGATTGTGTCTGTATATTGGGGTAGGGGGCTATTGGATGTTCAGTACATCATTAGGGTTACTGCAGCTTTGCAATAGATGAATGAATACAAATAAGACTATAAATTATAGATGAGATTATCTATCTTTCATCATTTCCATATAAATAACATGTTACACATTTTCATATGATGTATATATGATTATAGCCTATGCAATATACATAAACAGACATAAATACATGAAATAAAAAACTCTTTGGCGGTAAAAAAAAGCGTCAACCAATTCTTGATATACATCAAGTATCCTTTATGGTTTGTGTTACGTTTTTGGTGGGAAAATGGATTTGTATCTTATCCCTACCTGGTACAAAGCCTCTCGGGGAAAATGAAATATAAAAATGGCTGATATTTTGTTTAGTTATTTTACATGGATTTTATCAGATTAAAAGGAAGTCCACAATTTGGACAGTTTGCTTTCTTGAGGCTGTAAGTTTCTTCCAGAAAAGTGTAGTAGTGTGAACTTGGTTTTTGTTTCAACCTGACCTTGACTTGGCTAAGATGGAGTCTGACATATACCTGTAACTGAGACTGGAGGATATGTCTGGATCTACCCTACTTCTCCAGTTCTAGATACTGGATAATATATGGGTCAAAATACCGGAAAATGTACAATTGGGTCTGAGAGGGATGATTATCAAAATTTGGGAAATTATAGAAAACTTCTTTTTATCTCACAAGAATACATATTTTTGTAACTTAAAAACTCAATTATACCAGGAATATCCTATGCTTATAAGTTTTTTTCAGATCTTTGAAAATATAAATATTGATAAACAAACATCCGTGATCAAAACTCCATATAATCCTAGTTCATTATCATTTAAAGGCCCACCTGGATCATCTATGATATTTCTATCATTAAGACATTTATCTACAATCATATAAAATATCAGGCCAAAGGACATATTACTTTTTATGCAGTTGACTTTTGAAAATTAAATATAGCTTGTTTAAATTATTTCTTTCCTTTGAATTTGTTACATTTAACTGAAAGGGATAAAAGCAACCATTCCCATGAATTATAAACTGTCATGATATATTCCTGTTTTATTTCAGTGTCAGTTGGCACTATCAGAGCATTTTTTTTGACAATTATTTGGGATAAATGAAGAGTGAGTTTTGATCACGAATGTTAGTTTTTCTGGTCACGAATGTTTGTTACCAGATAAAAATTGTCTAACATATGTTTATTTCTCAATAATTCCTCTTGAAATGGCATTTACCATTCATGAAATATCTAAGTATTATGATAACTAGGCTAAATTGCCAAATATCTGGAAATAAATACAAAACAAAGCATTTCATTTTCATCACGAATGTTTGTTTCGGTCACGAACGTTTGTTGTATTGCTTTTACTCATTATACCTGCATGTTGATACTTAAATATATGATTTTAAGTTATTTCCTTTGTTACTTCTATTATTATTGGATAATAATATATTGTATTTCTTATTACAAATAGGTCCCCTAAGCCTAGGAAAAATAGTTAAGATGCAAAACAAACGTCCGTGACTGAAACTAAAAAAAAATATTTTCATTCTCAATGAAAATGTGTACAACAAGAAAGATCTATCATATGTGCATCTTTGTGAAAAGGAATTGGAATATTCAGCAAATATTAAATTGACTATTTCTAACAAATATGCTAAAAAACGTTCGTGATCAAAATAAAAACAACATATACATATATAATAATCAAATCTATAAAAGACAAATGATGTATTTTGTAAAAAGTATTGTATCATAAATACTTATCGGCCTCCATATCAATGATATCATTTGAAATGTATCTAGTGTGTTACTTAGACATGTCAACACAAACATCCGTGACCAAAACCTAAGAGCAATGGAATTCTATCTGTTTTGTAGTTATAGCTTATGATGTTATATATAAGAGGAATACTGAAATAATAATTGATATAAGAAATGCCTTTAAACTTAAACCTGTCATGTTTTTTTAGTTACATGGTTTTGATCACGGATGTTTGTTTTGATCACGGATGTTTGCACAATTAGTTCTTTTTTCATATATATCAAAGACTTTCAATGAGAAGAATTATTTATTGTCTCTTTTCCCTAAACCTGTCCCTAATACACCCACCAACTTTGAATTATTCACTATAATACTGAATTTAGGAAAAGACAAACAAAAATGTAAAACAAACATCCGTGATCAAACTCAGTATAAAATCAATTAAACTGACTACAAATTTCGGCATATACAACAGAGATTATAATTATTCTGGTATTTGTTTATTCACCCTTTGCCTTCATTTTGATACCATATGATTTTAGCTAGCATAGTTTTAAATCCTTATCATAATATCTTAAAGTAATGGTCACGGATGTTGTTTTTGATACCATGCTTTGTATCAAGTGCAATAGGAAATGAAATATTCATCCAAAACAAACAATTTTTTTTACAATAAATCAGGACTGGCTTATAACTTATCTACAGTCATCAAATCTAGAAGTCGTTCATAAATTGCTGATTCTCTCTAGTTTACATTTTCACAATTGTAGAAAACCCCTTACTTTTTGGTTTTTTTGGCCTTGAAAGTCTTATAACCCTCGTAATAATCAGAAAAACAAAATGAAACTACACATATTCTGTAAGGTTAGGGTGTTTTCTATCAATTAATGTCATGTATGTCCATGTCAGATCGATAGGTCAGATCCAGTACCATATAGATTCACAAAAACCCCTAAAATCAGCAATTGTACATTTTCTGGTACAATGACCCATATAACAAGGTCGATAAAGTATTCCTGTCCCAGGTAACACAGTAACGTTTTTAGAACATCTAAAAAACGTTAGGCTTAATGTTTTTAAAACTTCCAAAATGAAAGTTTCCTACTCAGTATAGAACCAGTTTTTTTGTAGGTTTTCAGAACGTTATTGCAGAACGTCTTTCAAACGTTTTTATGAAACGTCATCTGTAAAACGTTATATTTTGAATAATGGAAAACGTTTTATACACATCTCAAATGAAAGTTTTATACTCAACATATAACTAGTTTGAAAAACGTTTTTTTCTTTGCTTAGTGAAAACATTTGAATTTGTTGTTAAATGAAGGTTTTATCCTTATCACATAACCAGTTTTAATGTCAATTTGTTAAACCATTTTGCAAACAGTTTACAACCAGTTTTTTAACCAGATTACAACCAGTTTTGAACCAGCTTGCAACCAGTTTGAAACCAGTATTGCTTTGTTGTATAGCTCAAATATGATCAGTTTATTCCTAAAGGAATAAAGTTACATATTTTCCCCAAGAGCACATGATGTTATAGCCAAGTCATACTTGTTCCATTCACCATGTGTATAGTGTATAGCAGGTGAGCTTTGGCAAGACTCTGCTTTGGTCTTGAAGTCCCTATTCCTTGTCATATACAAGAAAGGTGTCTACTCATGACAATATTACATCTTTCATTAAAAGAAATACATCAGCAATGTTTACCTTTGTTAAATGTATTTTACTTACTTTTCCTCAGACTCTAATAATATATTGGACCATTTAAAACTACATATCATAGTTAATAATGGGTAATTCAAGTAATTGTTGTCTAAAATTCTCTGATTTAGTAGAGTGGGGCCACCTAGTGCTTTACCCTGCTGCCCTCTAGTGTAACAAAGTACAGTTAAATGTTTTAAAAACGTTATAATTTAGACGTTATGAAAACGTTTTTCATTGGTTGTCAAAAAAACTTGTCATCAAAATGGTTAGTGCCAAAAAGTCATCCTGAGATGGAGGTTCTTAAAACGTTTGCAAGTGGTTGTGATAAAACGTTTAAATAAAAACATGTATATGACGTTTTTAAAACATTGTAGTTAAGATGTCATAAAAACATTTCACTAAGATGTCTTGAAAACATAATTATTGAGTCAGGTAGAAAACGTTACCAGAGGAACGTTATAAAGACGTTCTCAACTGGTATATAACGTTATAACCAGATGGGAACCAAATAAAACGTTTTTAGAACATTGTGTGTTACCTGGGGTGGTTATGCCTTGCCATCTCGTAGGGTTAACATTGAAGAGTCGATATGATATGATTTCAAGAGCGTCCTCCTTGACACTCAGTCAATAGAGGCAGGTGATATTGTGAATTTGTGGCCTTTTTTGGACAATAATTATTTCACATGCATACTGAACTTTTTGATATAGAATAACAGGTTTAGGGCCAAAAGGCAGGTGCGTGTATAGTGTTTGGGTGTTATCAGCAACAGATTAGTGAAAGCTAAAGTGAAAAGAAAAATTATAATGAAAAACAAATATTGGTCATGACATGCATACCCATAGCATTTTCATTTAATTAAAACCGAAGGGAGAAACTTATTATTATTAAAAGGCAAACTTTAGGTCAAAGGCAGACATTGCCATTCCATACATCTATCAGGTTTTGAGTTTCTCAATAGAGAATATGCATTCCTACCATATCCATCTTCCATAAAGGTCCTTCTATTCAAAACACAACACCTTTTGACAGAAGCACAAATTTCACGTAAAACATAGCGGTACAAGAATAAAGTGTCTAGTATTTCACCACTTATGGTTCACATAAACACCATATTCTACTATATTACTTTTTCATTTGCCTTCTTTTTTCCAATAATGCTCTTTATGTTATTCCTGCTCTTATTTCAATATTTTTTCAATCTCATGTTTGAGGAGCAACATCTTTGCCCTCCTACTGTGTATGAAACGCGACAGAAGCTTGTTGTATGGGCAGACATCTGGTGCACTGTCACCTTTTACCCCCCATTATAGTGCTACTGCCCCATTATAGTGCTACTCCCCACCCCTCAGTACCACCCCTGACACCCACTACCCACCCCTTTAGAACCACCTGCCCACCCACCCCAGCCTTAAGCATTAAGGGGGGCACTTTCTATTGTCAAATGGAAAAGTCAAGTTTAAATCCCAGAGAACATCACTGCTTATGCATAAGGATGTGTGTGTGTGTGTGTGTGTGTGTGTGTGTGTGTGTGTGTGTGTGTGTGTGTGTGTGTGTGTGTTTTGAATTAGTGTAAAAGTTAAGTTTGAAATCAAAAATTGAACATTTAACATTGTTTTGAAGAATAATGCAGAATTCAGCTATGATATTATTATGGAATACAAGTAGAGGTAATTTTGATTTGTAACAATTAGAACTTTATGTAGTTTGTTTACACCAATTTGTATAACGTTTCAATGCAATATGTATATTGAACTCCCTTACATGATTAAGAAATTTGTAATTCACCATGCTTAGAAGGACAGTTGCCCATAGACTGCCAATTATACAGAGGTCACAGACTTTTGGGTGTCATTCAATATATCATCAGTTACTCTATAATTACGAATATTTTCACTAATTGATTTGACCTAGATTTTGAACCGTCCAGAAATACTCTGCTGCACCCTGGCAATTTAGAGGCCCAATTATCTTTCATTGATACTGATTATCAGATTGATATCAAATACATGTACACGGGTCTGAACCTTTATGAATTTAGTGCATGGGGTTGCGGTATAATTTTGACGTTTCCCTTATCAAACATGAATATCAAAGGTATCAATACCATGGTTATCCTTGACCCGGCAAATTATCTAGGACTTGCTTCACCATTCTAAGATATGTATATTTATGTATGCACCACAATAATATGGGTTCGGTAGGAAAGCAAAATAGTAGTAAATAATTATATTGGTAATATGATGTAAAGTTCTGATGCAGTCTATCGGCTGCCAAAACGAACAATAGTCAATGTCGTATGCAAGGCTTCCACTGTAAATGGTGACGCTGTCACAGTGTGGGCGTTCGTTTTGGGCCAAAGTACCCCCCCCCCCCCCCTCATTCCCCAACCTCTAATCCACCCGTATTCCCTGCACGCTTACAATTTTATTACTACTTCCTGTTTTTATCACTTGACGTTTTTTACTCCGGAGATCGATTTGCCAATGGACGCCCATTTACACGCCCCAAACGTGTAATTTTATACACCTTAACCTGTAAAAAAAACTATAGCAGGTAAACCACAACATAGGGCTGTATAATTATACTCGGGTTAGCAAATGAACGGTAGCCGTCATCCCGTATATATATGGGGAAAGGTTTAATGATTTCGAAGAAATCATTGGTAAATATGTTCCTGCCTCTTTGTTACGATTAAATGGTTCATATTTTTCCCATACAATTTTTTTTTGTTCTGACGATAGAAGGGTGACTCCTATAGCTAGTCAATATGCGTCTTCCTTGAAAATATACGTCGTTGAAATACCAATTGCATATTGTATCAGGGGAAACTTTAAGTCACTCTCCCATCAGATTTCTTTTGAGTAAAGTATGTGTTAGGAGAGTTAAGCGGGCCTGAAAACATGTCCCCCTGGTGGCAAATTGTTGCACCTGTCCCCCGGCTGTCATGGATCTGGTTACTATGGAAACGTGTGTGTGGTGACCACAGATTTACCCATCTCAAGGAGAGGTCATTTGATACAATAATGGGAAGATCTGATGTCCTTCTGTGTTGTTGGAAAATGAAAATGTTTTTTTATCAATAAAGGTTTTAATTAAGGGTTTTCCCAATTGATTTAAACCCAAGCTGCTTGGGGAAGGTCCTTTGTTGCCCCCTAGATTAATGCTTTTGAATGTGATAATCATTTATCATAGGAATTAATCTTAATTTGAAACTGACAAAAAAAAATCAAACGGGATAAACTAAGGTCATAGTCATCATAGAACTGATAAGCATTACTTTTTTAACAGACATATCATACTATTTTCTAAATGCAATAACATTTTCTGTTTATGAAAATATTTTGATGGAGCGTGGGGACAAGGTAAATTCCAATTTGATAATTAATCTTAAAAAGAGTTACAACAAAGAGAGTATCGTTTTCACATCGTGACAGCACGATATGTTGATGTTACCCGCAAGCTTTAGTCATGACATTTAGTCAAAGGATGTTGTTTATCATGCATACGCTTCATTCATTCTGCATTACTTTTCCACATTGTCTCCACCACATAGAATACTATATACGAAAGTTGAAAGAAATCAAAGGATACATTTTACGAGGAATTTCCAGTGTCGTTGTTAGATCTATACATTTACAATTGAAAGGAATACTGTTGAATTCATAGCTAATTGTAGTATTTTCTACTTATACGATTTCATCTTTATGAACTTGCCGGTCAGTTCTGTTGTTCAACATGATAACATTGCCCTAAATTACTTCAGATGTAATAAATATAAACACTGAATATTGCCTGTTATATAATAACTAAGGGATATAGTTAATATTCTATTAGAGTTTTACCATGTATAGATTTTATCATATAATACTTGAATCATTTCTGCACTATGATATTTATAATTTACTATTTATTCACTGTATCTGGTAAGTGCATTATTAACGTTACTATGGGTATGGGTTTACCTATACAACTCAGGCAATTAATGTAAACAAGTATTGTAAACTTATTATTTGTCTGAATAAAGAACTATTAAACATATTCACACATTTATAAATGCCAGTTTGGGATTTGTTCTAGGTTGAGCTGTCTTGGTGCTTCTATTCCCCTCATGGCAGGTTCTCTAGTTCAAAGTGCAGTTTTATTCTGTATGATATTGCCATGGGACCTGTAGGGTTAAAATCAGTGTTCGTTGCTTGGGGACCAATATCATCAGTATGCAGGCTGGTCAGGGCACAGCAGGGGTGCACTTAGGGAGGAAAGTGGTGGACATGGAGGGAGGGGGAGGCTGAGAGTAGCAGGTGAAAAACGAAACTGAAACAACCAAACCATCGAGGGGAAAGTCCCAATGGATATTCTCATTTTGTTTTCCTGATGAAAGATATTAATTGCACCTAGTAGAATTGGTATACATGTATATATTCTTTCGTTAAGGTTGCTTAGCATTGCTTTCCTTATCAAAATTTCTGTTTCTAGGTGCATACATATGAATTATATTTCATCGGTTCTTAAACGAGTTAAAATCTACTTGTTTTTTTCATAACTTCAATTTACTAGGAAGGGTATACTTGTTCTAACACTGTCTGTGATTAGAGAAACAAAGACAGTATGGTAACTTCACAACTGTCTTATGACTCACACGCTTTAATTAGGAGTTAGTCATAATAATTAACATGATGTTAGGACGCTAAACCACAAACGGGTGCTATCCCACAAATGCAAGCTAATTGTCACTTAACATCCATGTCAGGACGCTATCATGCAAACATTCACTAAACCACAAAGCGCTTTGTCAGTTAGCAGCACCCATAAGCTGCTAAGCTACAATCAAATGCTATCCAACAAGATGCTATCCTACAATGGATGCTATCCTACAGATTTATGCTGAAAAATAGCAAACCAATTTTGAAGGTTATTTCCTTCGGGTTTGGAAGAGAGGTGTACTGCAAACTCGTAGAGGACATAGGACTAAGCTGTTCAAATTTTCAAATATATCATTTATTTAGGAAAATTAAATAACACTTTCATTTTGCAATTTCTATTCCATATCAAGAGAAATTTGAATATCGATAAATGTGACCAGCCGAGGGGAAAGGGTACTCTGAGGTTTCTATATTGCTGTCCTAAACCTTATATTTAAGGAGATATGAGTAGATTTATGAAAAATAATGAGAATTTTGTCTAAAACCAACTTTTTGTGTAGAATTCATTTCCCCTACCTAAAACATTCCATCATGATGGAATCATTCCATATTTGGAATGTCACTGGAATGTTTTAATATAGGTAATTCACTGAATTCATTCTATTTGGTTGCCATGGAAACTAAAAATCCTGAGATTTTCAAAAAATTGTATTAAATATGAGAAACTATCATTTTCTGGTCTCTACATTGAAACCAGAATACATTTATCATTTCTGGTTAAAAAATAATGAATAAAATTGTGTTTTTTAATATTTACTCACAATTATCATAATTAACGATAATTTATGCGAAATCTCAATAAATACAAGAAAATTAAGCTTTTCTTCATTTTCCGCATTCCTGACAGTGTTACGTTTGAAGGCATATAACTTGCTCAATAATGGTCGGATTTGGACATGCTTTATATCATTTGAAAGCCAACAACATGCTATACAACATCAATTTAATACCAAATCCCGCACGGAGTACCCTTTCCCCTCGGCTGTCCACAAATTATTAATAAAATGAATTCAAAAAGGAAAAATAAGACTTCAGTTGTTAAGCCCCTTGTAACTTCATAACAGTGAAGGATGATATTTTTGATATTGTTTTTTTTAGAATGATAACTCACTCTTCTTAATCGATTCTCCCATTTGCAGTCCATAAAATCTATTTTTGTATACCTAGTTGCTTGTTGTTGCACACAATATCTTTTTTTTTTTTTTTTTTACAAATTCTATCAATACTCTTTGAAGATCATACTAAAAAGACCAAAGTTTCAGAAAAAGTTAATCTCTATATCACCTCTCAGATAGTGATTGCTAGAAATTGTCCCCTGAATCATCCTGCCCCACTGAAAAATTCATATTTTCTATGATTTCTTATCTCACATATCCCTGAATAGAAAGCTAAAATCATTTAGACAAACATATACTCTCTATTTTATAGGACATTTTATCAAAATAAAGATAAAGAACGTTTTGGGGGCATGCATAATACATAAAAGACCTTACATCCCCTTTCAGTTCTACAGAAAAGGTAACTTTGCTGTATGATATGTAGAGATGCTATCCTGCAAATATTTGTGACTTAGCAGATCTGTTTGTAACTTAGCATCTTGTGGTGATGCTAAGTCACAAAAGCATGCTAAGCTACAAATATTTATGACTTAGTGTCTATTTTTGGAAAAATGCTATCCTTAGAATATTTGTGGTTTAGCATTTGTTTGTAGCTTAGCATCCTGTGGGGATGCTATCCTGCAAAATGTCACTAAACCACAAACATTTGTTGGATAGCATCTGTTTGTAGGATAGCGTCCTAACACATGTTTAAATTTCAAGTGGGGCTTATTTTGAAGGGAAAAACAGCTACCTAATACTAAAGTACAGGAAACCAGTAATTGAACAATTTTACAATAATATGATAAGAACAACATCCAGAGGCATAGTTGAGAATCTATTATTGCCCGAGAAGCCCAACATCACTTATCCAATTTACCTCTACATATTCATCAACGGCAATTTGCACTTTGGTATTTTGTAATAATTTGTTGTATACGCAATACAGACATGACCCTCTCCATCCATTCGAGAGATATCTTTGTTTCTTGATTTAGAAACACCCGTCAACCCCAATTAAAAGAAACACCCCTTGAGGGTAACCTAGGTAACCCTAAGCCTAACAAAAGAACCTCACCCACACATGTTGGATGACAGAAGGGAACACTTACACACCATTCTTTTAATTAGCCTGATTACTCATCAAAGGGTTTACGGTAAGGGTTAATGAGTGCAGATTGATCATGTCTAAACCGTTTAATCCCCGACCTCAGAGGGCTTTGAATCATCGCCCACAGAAAGGGCCCTAATTATTGATTGACACATCCTAGGGGTCATAAGGTCACAGGGCCACGCCCCCTCCTCCTTTGGCCTCCTTCTGGGAGTACTATTATGGGATGTACTTCCGTTTGATCCCTGAGTTGATTGCCAAGGGTGAGATTTTAGTAAAAAGTAAGAGGCTGGCATAAGCAGGTTGCAAGAAAAGTAAGTTATCATTCAAGTAAGTACCCTTTTATGAAAAACACTTCAATTTAACACTTTTTGATATTTCAAAACCACCGAGGGTGAATCAATCTAAACTCCTGCTTAATATCTTAGATAAATCCCTTTCTTATTCCCTAAAGGGCCTATTCTAAGGATGACTACTGCAAAACCTTTCATGTATACTTATGACTTCAAGCCTAATTAGGGCATCTGCAAAGATGCATTTTAAACAAAAGAAATTATTTACTTTGTATCTGGAGTTATATCACTATAAAATTCATTTCATGACTGTTATAGACATAATTATTATGTTTTTTTCTAAACCTCTATTCACTTAACCTCTATTCACTTAACCTCTATTCCCTAAGGAGTATGATTATGCAGCCCGTAAGATGGCGCCACTAGCTGAGCAGCATTTTAATGCATACTTCCAGGCAATGTACACACAGATACTTACAACATGAATAGACTCAAGAGAATGAACATGCATTGCCTATCTAATTTGACATTGCGTTTGATCAAAAGAACAACAAATAGACCCATTGTTCATTACTGAGTGCAAGAAAACAATCTTTGATGCGCAATTATCCTCGATGTATCTTTTCAATATTTTGCAATTGTATAAAGCATGAAAACAATCATAATCTTGCAGGATTGTGTTTGTATTAGGAGAACATGGATCCATACATCCTAAGACTTAGTGAAGGCACAACATACAGCTTGTGTTTTCTTTACATATTCCTCTGTGCAAATACTAAAAAGGTATACGATATAGAATATGTCATGCATCCAGCCAATAAGACATGGACTTCACAAAAGATCCAATCCGGCCCCAAAGGATAGGGCAAACATTGTGTAATAATAGGTTGTCCCCAATAAAATCACTTAAAGTGAACGAATGAATGGGGTGTGTGACATACACCCTATACTATTATTTGTTTGAACTATGGGCACCTGAACTCAACAAGCTTTCTAACACATCAAATGCGTAGGAGTGGTCAAACATACATCTAATATCACATATACTTTCTATTGTTATCTTATGATATTTCGATAATTTCTATTATGATTTATGTGATAGCTATGGACAAGATTACATTTCCTTTTCATTATAATGCATCCACAGAAAGACATTTCTAATGTATGATGTGAATTCAACAAAAAATGAAATATCTAGCAGTAAGCGATCGAGTCTTCCGGTGATGATTCTTCTCAAGGAGTAGATGTGTAAAATAAAGGTCTATGAATATACTTTGGTTAATCTGTAAACCACATAGTTATTATGTATATGCGTCGAATAGGCACCCCGGCTAAAGATGGCTAAACGGATGACCAATCAAGAATAATTAAAACTGATTATAAAAGGTCCACGCTAGAATGATGATGTTCATAAACCCCTCTCTATTATGAATCAATCGCGATTTGAAGGCATCAGGAAAACAGTGTATTGCATTAAATAGCATTTTAAATTATCAAGGCCGCAAATTTGAAAGGTTTTACTGTATTAATCGCCCTTTATTCGATGGGCAGCCTCAGGCCAAACTGACTGTTTGGCTCATGGAATTTATGACATCTAGTTGAATTACGTCATTCAAAATAAGATTAAACAGGTCTGGAACATGTTGCCTAATAAAATTTGATGTTTACATAAAGTAACGTATTCCTCTTGTCAAAAAGGGTGTTTCTCTCATAAATCATACCAGATATGAACCAGGCATGCTATCCTTTCGTTTAATATCAAATTTCATATTTTTCCCAAGGTTTTAGCATTGAATTAAACAATACTCAATCTTAAATGTCTCCTATCTTTTTTGATATTTGATCCAGGTCTCTTGTGAATTGCGTCGCGGAGGTCTCAGTGAGGGGCCTTTGTAACTCACTTTTAAACCAGCCAACAGAGGGAAAGAACATTTGGCATGTCAAATGTCTGAAGAAGTTTTAAGGGGAGATCTTTAGGGAAAAAAAGATGGATCTATCTTTTAAACTGGTGTACTGAACGACACTGCAAGGATTGGTTTCTGTAGACTTAAGTAGAGTGACAATGTGTCTGTTAGAAATGTCAAATGCAAGGTTTAGTTACACTTAGAAAGACCTAAAATGGATCTTCTTGATATTGAAGAAGCCTCCATTTCAGGATTTTCCACTGGTATGCTCTACCAATTAAGCATGGCACCTAACATTGCATCTAGAATTACAACATACAACAATAAGACAAAACATGACAGTTAACTTTAAGTACGGAGAGGTTGATTCAGGAATCCTAATGGTAAGGATATCCGGATATGGGATAGGTCCTAAATTAAATAGTTTATGCATTTGCCCACAGGCGCACAGCTCAATTTTCGCCTTGGGTGATCGTTTAGGTGCCTAAAGAAGATGGGTGAGGATCCCCCACACTCCCCCAAGGAGGGTGTTGCCTAACGGATCTGTTATAAACAGAGACCAAGTGTTGCAAAGGGAATAATGGATATTTATAAATGTGTTGTAAAATCAGAACTTTCCGCTAAAGATTAATTTAAGCGGGTTTTCATTAAGTATTGCCACTCAAGATATGGATCAGAGGAAATCTTGCTAAATGCGAAATAACGGATATAACAGTAACGGAATATGCTACACTGTGTATATATGATTGGTTAAGCCACACTGTTAGTACACTAACGGAGAGGGAATAACGAACAAGCATCGTGAAAGGTTATCATGGGCGAATCCAGAAACTTTGGAAAGTGGGGTCGCACATATCAAAAAGGGTCCCGGCTCTCGGGACGCTAGTTTTACAGTTAAAAAATCTAAATTTGACCACAAAAAGGGGGCGCACACGCCCCATGTGCCCCCCCCCCCCCCTAAATCCGTCCCTGGTTATGCATCAATCGCCTGGGTTGCCTCCAGTCTACTGCATCAAATCTAACCATGATAACACATCTCTGAGCTATTAATCAATAACGAAGGCAAGATGTTGGCATCGCATAATCTTAAGATGTGATTGAATTATGGATTCAATTTGAGGACAAAAATTGATCTTCAAATGGGATCCGGTGCCTTTAATGTTTCTCCATTGTCAATGGTTCATCTGCTTTCCAATTCAATACCAATCTTGACGTAATAGTATTAAAAGGGAATCTCATGATCATGTGAATTACGGAGGGTGTTGTGCAGGGTTCCAATGCTTTGATTACAATTTGATGTGAGATTATTGGCTGATCTTCAAGTCATCAAATGTGTGCTTGCGCTCCCTTTCTGTCCTGATTCTGTTGCAATCTTTCAATCAAATCCAGACCTCAAACCACTTGTAGGATTCATAAAGCTAATACTGTTTTCCAACGAGGTCCTCTATGCATGTTGCTTAGGTAAAAGAAAATTATGATTTGTAACAACATATTCTAGGTGATTACTGGGCAGGATTCTACTTATCAAATTTACCCCAGATATTTGATATTAATATTTTTCCTACAATTTGGAATGGGTACTATCATAACGATGACATCCAGCTAGTGTTTCTTGGTTCAGACTATCAGATTATAGAGTTGATGAAACGTCTGCTTAATCCCTAAAATTAATGGGTAAAGTTACAAACACAG
Source organism: Lepidonotus clava (assembly GCA_936440205.1). Taxonomy (NCBI): domain Eukaryota; kingdom Metazoa; phylum Annelida; class Polychaeta; order Phyllodocida; family Polynoidae; genus Lepidonotus; species Lepidonotus clava. The sequence continues at coordinate 19,461,775 of OW387138.1, forward strand.
ATTAAAACCATCACCTAACGAAGAGTGGTTCACAGATGAGCCAATTGGTGGAATTTGGGACTAGCGTCAGGCAAGAAATGCCTACGAAATCAACTCATATTTTGACTGAACATGATGACCAAATCACTGAGAATATAATGTGAGCCAACCTGTTGAGTTCCTGCTCAAAACACCTAATAATATCCTTATCTATTAATGGGGCGGATCGATGCAAAGGAGGGGAGCATCCACGGGGTTCTGACCCCCTTCTGACCCCCCCCCCCCTCCCCCCGGCTTTAGTGGACCCCTCAACTACAAAAAGAGGGGGAAATGTATCGTGCATATGTGCACAAATGTGTGTAATTCCCGTTTTAGTATTTAACCTATGTGCTGAATAGCACTGACCCTCCCCCTTTTGGAAATGATATATCAACTGTTTGTCCTAGAATTAACCTTATTGTATTGACTAAACCGCCGCATCTTAAAGGAGAATATAACAGTGTAAACCTACCCTAAGGTGTCATAAACCACCCTGATGAGTGGATGTTGTGCCATATGGGGCTCATCTGTTGGTTCCTACCCTGACATCAGACAGGAGGGATGGGCACAAGACACACACCATTTCTTCACACTCCGAGCCTAAAAAGTCACATAAATACTTCATCTAGGCCTAAGATGGACCCGAGGCCAGGATGCTGAGGCTATGAAGAGGGATATAATGCTACCACCTGTTTTATGGTCTCGTGGCTGCTGATGGGTAGGTATACAACATGAAGGAGGGATCACTCAATACAATGTGTATTATATTATTAAAAACTTCTAACAAATTGTTTTCACGCGGGGTGGTCGGTTAGATATACCAATGGGGTGTTGAACGATGCGGAGTTTGTGTTTGTTGAATACGTCAATTGATTAATATCAGTTCACCAGAATCCTCCAACCTGATGATGTTTCATACATATTGAATATGTAGATTTATATCATATTGAATATGCAAATTTATTCTGATGAGATTATGCGCTAGTATGTTGGCGGCATTATTTCGATTTTTAAATACATACTTATATTGGTTTTATAAGTTGGACTCATAGATCACCCATCCATGGGTTCTCTGCCACCATATAAGGCAGCTGATCCAGGACCTAAGGTTCCCACAAAAATGCGTGGGCCAAGGCCTAGTCTTGAAGTCCCCACCCACACCCAACTAATGATTCTTGAGTTAACTAGCCGAAGAGAATGTCCAAGAGCCTTGAAATAGTACTATACAATAATACCGAACTGCACAATTTATATTCTAATCCTAGATATACCAAATAAGCGTTCCCTTTGGGGTAGATATATGTGTCTCCCCACACAGAAAGGATGCTCCGAGGGGGATATATCTTAAGCTCTATAGGTAATATTAAAGGAGATATGGGTAGATTTGTGAAAAATAGGGATGAAAATGTCTTAAACCAACTTTTTGTGTAGAATTCAGTTATCCTACTCTAAACATTCCATTTTGTTTGAAAAACATTCTATTTGGAATGTAAATAGAATGTTTTTCCCCCAAATATTACCAAACATCAGATTTATGGTTACCATGGAAAAAACAAAATTTTGCCAATTTTATCAAAAATTGCAAGCCATTTGGAAAAACATGACTTGATCGTATTACCAGTCCAAATTGAAAGAGATTATCTTTTGTAGAACAAAAGTTATAAGCTTAATAGCTTTTATGACCTTTTGTTAATTTATGGAGAAAATTTTATTTCATTACTAAATATTTAGATAAATATTCAATATCCGGGCTTTTTGCCATTTTCAGGAATACTGACCGTCCTGTGTTCAACAGCCCGTAAATTCCTTGAAAATTATTTAATTTTGATGTGCTTGGTATCATTTGAAAGCTTAAACCATCCTCTTTAATGCCTAATTCCCGCCTGGAGCATCCTTTCTGTGTGGGGAGACACATATGTTATTTGGATTGAGTTTTTTTTGGCAAATTTGTGGACAGCATAAGCAGATCCGTGGTTAGGTAAACAGAATTTCTTCACCTTCTGAACATAATGAGAGCAACTGTCACCAAATGTCTGCAACGTGGATCCTTGAACGGTGCCAAAAGTACGAGATGGACTTTTTGAGTTGTTTTCTAAACACTTGTATTTATTGGGCACCTGTTATTGCACCTCCTCTGTCTCTTTGATAAAGTATATGAACATCTTGATTACATCTGTTTCGGTCATTTGTGATATTTTGTCAATGTGCCTGTTTTCTTCATTATAAGTGCCACCCTTGTCTTATTTTTGCCGGATTGAGTCAGATGCAGAGAGTGTTTTTAGGGCTTTTTCAAGCTGTCTTGTTGTCTAGTTGTTATCGTCTTCGTGGCATTTTCTCAAGTTTTTAACCTCTAATTAAGTCATACTACACTTTCTTACTTCTAATTATCATTGGTAAATGACATGGCGTGCACAGCTTAATTGGGAATAATTTTGTACTAAACCTTTTAGTTTTTCTATAGAAACATTTTTGTTTCCTGGCGAAAAAAGAATACAGGTCTTTGATCATTTAAGTGTGACAAAAAGTTTAGCATTCTTTAATTAAAAAGACCACTTTTCTCACACAGTTGATCCCTATGTCTTCCCACATTGCTAAACGCTACATAGGGTATACTTGCTTGGTCCTAAATTAAAAGGGACATCCCCTTATCCAGATTACATAGTTGTAGACATGTTTTTCTACCCAAAAATGCACAGAGGAAAAATCTGATAAAATCTGTCAGTTGCACACTTGTTTAGCATAATAACGAATTAAAACTATGATGTATGTGTTCCCTTAATGTTGTCATAAACTAGGATTTCATATCTTAGTTGATGATAGAACTATGTCCTATGCACACTGAGAAATCAATTCAGCATCTGATAAGTATGGACATATATATGGAACCCATCAAGTGGCATCACAACAGGAACGTGTCAGAACAGAGGGTGGGCTATCTCATATTTCTAATGCGCAAAAATAGTTAAGATTCAGATTTCAGAAAGGGACAGGAAACCTGTGGTGTCCCTTTAAAAAGAGACAGAAGGGCTCTGATATTATCCCAAACAGAGATAGAAGAGCTCTTCTGGTGTATTTTTCTCCTAACAATAGATGATAGTGTTCCCTCGAGTTTTGTCTCCTTTGACAAGGCGTTTTAAGCCACGTGGGGGAAAACAGGATATGGAAAAATAACATGGAAAAAATGTTCCTTAAGAATGCATAGCCTTCCAAATAAGTAATCTTTATAATTATCCAAATAAATAATATTTATAATATAAGTATTTACACTTAAAGGGAGCCAAAACCAATAAATTCAAAGAATTTTTCGAAACTCAAATAATCTTGGAAATCCATTCCTTGAGTCTATTTCTGGACCATATCAAAATCAAACCATTAAAGTATGGTAGAAAATAATGTAACCCCAATTATACTCGTGAGCAGGTTGACCAGACTATGATTTTCTTTACGTTTGACGTAAGCTCAATATGATAAAGTTGAAATTAAAAAAATCATACTTTAATTAGTCTAACGGGGGTGGGGCTTTGAGATTTTTTTTAAAGTGCATACGTACTAAAGGAAGGCCCTTATATTAATTTGACAAATGGATAATAAACACAATAGTGTAGATCACAAGATGATTTATGCATTAACATATATAATTATATTGTGCAATATCCTTATGTGCATACCATCATGTTTCTACACCTCGTCACCCCACACCTACACAAAAATTTCCATGACCATTCATAAACAACACCAAAAAGAATATACACAATACCAAATAACCTTGTCCAACACCACATCCCCTTATACCATTGCCAACTCTACCTTTTGTGATACCAATCATCCATATTTCATCCCACTATCAGGCCCTAGTGATGAGCCCCCATTGCCTCCACTTCCTGGAACTCATCACACTAGTCAAGGTAGATGGTATCTGTATACCATATTACCAGGTAGGAGAGAGTGGGGCCCAATCGATGGGTGGTGTCATGTGGAACCTCAGGCCATTGATTATTGGTTCTGTATGAATGATGGATAAAACACAAACAGGGCCACCCACACTGAGACAGGCAGGTGGAACATGGGGTTTGTTGGAGGTTGTGGAACCCAAAATAGTATCATGCCAGACATACACGGGTTATCTAAAGTGAATTAGGTGTCCATGAATATATCTATTATGAAACCAATGATGGATAAAACACAAACAGGGCCACTTTTTTGACAACTTGACAATATGTGAATGCATAAACATTCCACTGACATTAACTGCACTCTTAAGCAACTTTGGGGGGGGGGGGAGGGGGAAGTATGCAACTTGGATTATTTAAAGTGAATTAGGTGTCCATGAACATATCTATTATGAAACCAATGATGGATAAAACACAAACAGGGCCACCCACACTGAGACAGACAGGTGGATCATGGGGTTTGTTAGAGGTTGTGGAACCCAAAATAGTATCATGCCAGACATACATGGGTTATCTAAAGTGAATTGTTCATAGATAATTAATGCAAAGTGCCCATGAATATATCTATTATGAAACCAATGATAGATAAAACACAAACAGGGCCACCCACACTTAGTCTGAGACAGGCAAAATAGCATCATGCCAGACACACGAGTCAAAGTGAGTTGATCACTGACAAACCAATGTGAGAGTACGGGTTTGTTGTACATTGTAGAACCCAAAATAGTATCAAGCCAGACATGTACACATGCTTTAAAGTCAGGTATTTATTGACATAATTCATGGAATGGAAATGATCCATGTATATTCAATAAGTATGCAGTCAATCAAGTCTCGAGCTATTTTGAGAACCAGAATTCGGTTCTGGTAGTTGTATTAACAAAGCCACCTATATATTCCTGTCTAAAAAGAATTCTTGTAATTCTTGCCTACACAGCCACCAAATCCTAATCCCTCGGTCTTGTGGTCGGTAGACCAGCGAATGGCAGCCCAGATTAGTGCTGTAACAGAGTTATGGCACTTATTTCAAAGTATACACTTCCCTATAGGCCTGGATAAAGCCGTAACGTGATACCCATATTTCAAAAGGGTCCCGGTCACCCCTATGAGGGCCTGAGTTTTGCCATAAAAATCGATAATTGGTCCTAAAATAAAATGGGGGTCGCCCCATGCGCCTTCCTCGCCCCCCCCCCCCTCTAAATCCGTCCCTTAATTTCCTTTTCTAGATTGCTCCCTTCGATCTGAAGTTTGCAACGCATATCATTAACCTTTTCTTTTAACATCTAAATACAAAATTAAGATCAGGCAATAGCAACAAGTATAATTCGAATAAGCTTAAAGAGATGAGCCAGTGAAATCATACTTTTGGTTCTTCTCCTGTTATATGTTAGATGCTAAAATAAAAGTATACCTAATTTCTTTGTAAACAGTTAGTCCATGATTATAAAAACAGTAATTAAATTCAGAGATCCTTCTTGTTCCCCATTCACCAGGGAGTCTCATGACTGTGTGAAACGTCACTCAAAACAGACGTTATTTTCAAATTTTCAAATTTCCTTAAAACTCCTTAAAAGTCATTTGAGTTGCACATTTATGACTTTACATGATTCCTTTTATAATTCAAAATGCTAGAGATATCAGTATAGTGTATTAGGAGAACTACATTTTGTTTTATTTTCATTTCCATAATTATATTCCATCTGTTCTATTTATGACGTCACACACAGACAGATGCTCTGTGCAAGGTGCTCCAGGTTCAAGTAGGAGCCAATCAGTAAGATTCAGAAAAACACACATAAAAAAGAAAGTGTCATAGTTAAATGTATAGAATTTGGCATGAAAACTCACTCATGAAAATATGATATTTTGCAGTCACTGGCTCCTCCCTTTAAGTTGTAAGGACACTTGTAAGGATCTATTGAATAAAATATTATCAAAACTGTTCCTGTTCCGAATTGTGCTGTTGCGATTAGTCACAATTGTCCACAAGATACAACGATACTACAAACAGAGACAGGCATTGTTTTATCAACAATTGAGTCTATACCCCAGCCTGGAAAGACCCATCTACAAACAACTATTCCCACACACAAAACGTAGTTTTAAATTCAAGTAATTTCAGTGTCTGGACAATGGATTTCGTCTATTAAACACATGGTGTTTCATACATCAACGTTTGTTTAAGTAAACTTTTGTTTTTATCTTGGACAAATAGTATTTAGTTAGAGCATTACGCTGCATTGTTTCAGTATCTAAAAGACATTACAGTTACCGTTTTTAGCCTCTCCTGTGTTATTTCAAAGGCAGTGTTCATGTGGAGGGACTAATGCTACTGCGATTTTACGATCCTCATCAAAAGGTATTAGGGCAGTATCGATTGACTTTGGAGTTATAGTTTACGTCTCGATATGTTGTACTATTTCAAAGCGAGTGTATACATGCAATCGTATGAAGGGATCATAATATCTTTGCAATTTCATTACCCTCATTCGGAATCTTTGGGTTGTCTTTTTTTTCAATGGGGGTAACAGTTTTAAGCCTCTAATAGACGTCAATGGGTCCCTATTTTCATGATTTATGTTTGCTCAGAATATAAGCTGCATGCCAGTTATCCAATATTGCTTCCTGTATACTAGCGGCTGTCAGGAAAAGTGTTCAATCTCGGGGTATGCCTCAGAGAAAGAACATGATATGATATGAACTTTCAAATAGAATTTTCAGTAAAAGAAACTGATTGCATTTAAAAAAAACTCCAAGGTACAAAAAAAGGTTCAAAATGCACTCTGGTAAGAACTGAAAGAATTTTTCGTGAGATGTAAGAAGGGTCCGTATTACTATTAGAGATCCTCTCCCCCCTCCCTCTAGATTCAACCAAAAGTACTTGTATCCTGAAAAAAGTGTGGAAAATCATCAAATCGACATCTTTATATTCTCCATTCATGTGAAAGAAAAAAATAGATTTGTACCAAATATGTATTCTAAAGTCATAGCTAAAGCACCTCTCGACCCCTATATATGTCTGTAAAACATCCTGAAGTTTCCTAAAAAGAAATATATGAGTCAGCGATTCAGACTGTCAATAAAGCTAATTAAAATATTGGTGCTTGTTGGTTGATAGTCTATAGCTCTTTACATCCAATCCACATTACATAACGTCAGGCGTGTTCCAGTAACCACAAATCAATAAAGTTATATGCTCACATGTCAGAGTCATATATTTGAATTGAAAATTTGATATAATCAGAAATATGTTGCGGGATGACCTCTTAGTGCTGGTGAATCCATTAATGGGACTCCTTTAAGAATGTAATAACTCTGAAAAAATAAATACAACATTTTTGTTGAACTAAGACTCACATAGAGCCACTTCAGATTTGGTCGGAGTAATCTCTTTTATCATTTTGGTTTGGCAAAACAGTGCAATAAGTTCAATTAACTGAGAAGAGAATTCTGCAAACAACTAGACAAACATGTTAAACAGATCACCAAAATTACTTTTTTACTCAATATAGTGACCCGAAAGTAGGAGAAAATACCAAAATTATCTCAGAAAAGCGCGCAAAATTTGTGACATTTTCGGCATTATTGAAAATTGCCACAAGTCTCAAATGTTACACATGTCAAAGTCCATATTGATCACCCCTTAATCACCTCCTCTTACCCCCTGACCCCCGGGCCAACAACAAAGAGGGAATAGGATCACTTAGAGACCGACCCTTTTATCAGGCACTAATAAGGAGGCCTTCCCCACGTCCTAGTATCTGTCCCCATTCACAGACAATGGGGAGACAGCCTTTTTGTTCTCACACTTATTGTTATGGTGCGCCAAGTGTAAATTCCCACCTTGGCTGCAGGGTTTTGTGTCTCACTGGAAGACGAAATGCATTTCTTTTTGTTTTCTACCAGTAATAATTTGCAAAAAGTGAGTTAAGGACAAACTGTAAGATGGTTAAACAGCTGTTAAATGTGAATAAATCATTAATTTTAAGACCAACGGACAGCTACTTTTTACTCATTAACATATTGCATGTTATACCATTGCGTGTGCCATTCCCCTTTCACTCTGGACCCCCTACACTAACTAGGGTGGGAGACCTTTGATTCATTGCTCCTGATCAGCACCTCCCCTAAAATAAGTATGGTAATTAAGCACAGAGGGCTGATTCTATGGGCAGGGGGTCTCGGGTCATTGTTAAGTCAAAAAAAAGAACACTACATCTACCTCTCTCTCTTCATTTATTTATTTTTTTTATGGGGAGGGGAGGGAGGAAGGTTTTAGTCTAACTCTAAAAGGTAAGTCTCCATGGCTCATGAATCTAGCAAAAAAAGAAGAAAAACAGAGGGGGGCAAGTAGTTTTAACATAAAAACGATGCACTTATGTACAATGTTTATACTTTCCCTTTTCTTTGTCCCCAACGGCAGTGAATTGGGGGTGAGGAGCAATTTTATTGTTATGGTGTGGCCCAGGATGCCCCGACGACCGACTGCTCTTATCCGCCCCTGATTTTGGACGATATAAAAGCAGGATGTATTCTACTTAAAGCCAATTCAAAAGCTGCAGTCGGAAGAGTCATAGTAATGACAGGACATCTAATTCAAAACAGAGTTGAGTATCTGGTATATTTATATACTCCGCCTAGTCTGCTACAATGTTGTTCCTGCTACATACGGGTGTCTTCCCGCATATAGCAGAAACATGTTTACAACTTTTAGTATCAATATATCTCTTCGCAAATCTGCTGCCTTAAAAAAGTTTCAATTTGTTATATTATTTCCGTCCACTACCCGCTCTGAAAGCGTGTGAATATAGTCCTGGTTGCATGACAACATGATATACTAGGGCAGTGTGGTGTATCAATTGTATCAGTGCTACCGGCGAAACCAAACACAATTTCTATCACATCTCTACCATCCGGTTTGGTGATTGATCCAAATAACCTACAATATTATATCATTTGTCAAACCAGTAGCGTCCCAGTGCCAGAAACATTTGGTCAGCCTTCCTGTAGAGGATTGCAATGGAGCTGTTGTCTATGGAAATAAACCAAAAAACTGGATAGACTGGGTAGGGTTAGGCAAGGGCAGGGCTCTGAATTTATTCAATGAAGAGTATAATAAAGTTGATGAAAATAATATTATATTTACAATCTATAGGCACGTTGGTGTAGACTGTGCATGGCGGGCTTTTGTTACTTTTCATTTATTTCCTATTGTACTTCTGAAGGGAGTTTGTCTATGTAATGTGTCATCCTCTGCTGGGAGAATAACATCCATAATGCATGCATGAAGTCGAGTATCAACTTTTTACGTCACTGTTCTATGAATTAAACTATTGATTCTATCTATATTGTGGCGTTTCCACGAAATATAGCCGTATGGTGCTGGTTATTAAGGGCAGTATATTTTACAGTTTTTATTGATTAACGACAACTGCATGTTTTCGATTCCTGATTGTTTGCCATTGTGAGAAGATCTAGATCTATGTCGTTTAAGGTTTTCAACCCCGTTTTTTTAATTTGTGATTTGTGTGTGTCTAATAATGCTAACTAATTACCATTTTAGGCAACGTTTGCTACATTAGAGCTTTTTGTGTGATCATTCGTCATTGCAATTGGCTGTCAAGATTGATGTAATAATATATCTCTGAGCCCTAAATATACATATGATCATTTTCTTAATTCCAATATATGTTTTTTTTAAAGGTTTAATTTCGAAATATACATCTAGATCTCCCTTGGCTTTCAGTAGTTCTCACCATTTCTGTATTTGGCGGTTCCCTAATAATTATGACTTCTGAAACACCATATGCAAGCAATGTCTGGTCTCTGTATACACCCATAATAAACACAGAACCCAGGAGGACAGTGGTCTGCCTTACACAAGTCCATGCTAAATAATTACCATTTTAGGCAACGTTTGCTACATTAGAGCTTTTTGTGTGATCATTCGTCATTGCAATTGGCTGTCAAGATTTATGTAATTATATATCTCTAAGCACTATAGATATACATATGATCATTTTCCTAATTCCAATATAATATTATGTTTTTAAGCATTTAATTTTGAAATAAACATCAAGATCTCCCTTGGCTTTCAGTAGTTATCTCCTTTCTGTATTTGGCGGTTCCCCAATAATTATGACTTCTGAAACACCATATGTAAGCCATGTCTAGTCTCTGTATACATCCATAATAAACACAGAACTCAGGGGGACAGTGGTTTGCCTTACACAAGACCATGTGACAGCCATATTACATGCTGGTGTCAGCACTTTTGAGTGACATCATATCTATAAATAGCACAGCACAACAAACAGGTCTCACGGTGACGAATCTTAAAATTGCCACAACGTTGGGAAAACGTACCTCTCCCCAGCCAGAGTTTCCATGGTGCTTAGGTCTGATTGCACAACTCTGGCTGGCAAGGATGGCGATATCAAATCTACATTGTGTTTCCCAGACTTGTACAGACAGCACTGCTGACCAGTTCTAACCCTCATGTATTGCCAATGGATACAATTCATTATTTTTTTATTTTTGCAAGTATCAGCATGACATGAAAATCAGTACCGGAAATCCAAAGGTCACAATTTATGTAACCAAAAGCGAAACATATCTTTTATATCTATTTTAATCTTTTGTTTGAAATTACTTACTGTAATTGTACTAATGACTGTATCGAGAATAGACAACTACATAGGTCTGTTTCTTAGATGCCACAATCTTGTCTAAAATATGGCTAGAAGGATTAAAAATACGTTAACGTATCCGGAAGCGTTGTGGTTTCTAAAACCTTAGAACATTTTCTTTTTTAATTATTACCTACTATTAATTTTCTTACGCAATCACATCATCTCAATAGGGTGGTCTGATTGCGAAACAGACTGTATGTTATTATTCAAAGTATAGTATGTTATATCCCAGGAACCACTGATTTGGTCGAAAACGCTGTATGTAATATTTCAAAGTATAGTATGTTATTTCCCAGGAACCACTGATTTGGTCCCAAAAAAAAGCTGTATGTAAATTGTTATTATTCAAAGTATAGTATGTTATATCCCAGGAACCACGGATTTGGTCACAAAGGCTACCAGCACAGAGCTAGACGTTATTCAGAACACGTGGGCTATCCCTGGTTGGGGGATCCTGTGTTGATGTGTCAGCAAAGTCGACCTCCATGACATAAATGTGGGATAGCCAATTGGTTTCATTGTGCAGGTCCCATACATAAAAGACACATTGAGTAGGAAGTAAAGTTCGCCGAGGGTCGTTGGAATTACTGTTTGCATTAGGAACAGATAGGCTTTTACATCGATTTTTGACGCCAAGCGAGATAGGACAGTGTTACAATGTTGATGTTCATGTCGTGTTCCAATGCATTTGGTGATTATAATTTCTAAAACATGATGTGACATTACTTAGCCTTTGTTGGGATCGAGTCAAATTGAGCAAAATTCTAAATAAAGTCTGTCTGGTTGTAATGCTCGCAATAATTTTATAGTATCTATTTTGTTCACAGTACATATCGTATAACTAAATACACACCTTAACTGTACACTCATGAACAGATTCATCTGAGGATATTCAATAAAGATATTTAAAAAAAGAACTGTTCTTATTGAATACAAACATGTTTCATGTAATTATATAATAATTATGATGATCACGCGGCTATTGTTTTTATTCTCAGAGCATTTCCAAGATCCCTAGTAATTCCATGACCTTGTACAAGTAAAGAGCATTTCCCCATAAGCACCAAAAAGATCCACAAGAACGATCACCCCAACTCATTACATACATCCTCCCTCGTTGTTTCCAGGTAAAATATGGCCTATTCCCTATACAATGAGCAGCTCGCTTCCACTATGGGGGGCCCGAGGCAGTAGTGAGCAGTAGGGGAGCAGCTGGGAGTTAGTCTGGTATTGATTGATCACTAACACCTCTGTCTGGGTCCGCCTGCTCCCCATTGCCATTCGACGAATACTGCTGAAAGTCAATATTCTCCACTGCTTTTGTTTTAAGCCTTGGCTTGGTTCGGTTCGATATAACCACAGCAAGGTTATCTAATGGTGTGTGTGTTAGTATTTTTGTTAGTAATATGAACAATAGATACCTTTTATTTGGTATGGCTTCTGATATTTGAGAGTGTGTACATAGGTATGCATCATGAAATGATATGATTATGGATGCTAAAAGTCAATATTCTCCACTACTTTTCATTTGTTTTGGTTCGGTTCGATATAACCACTGCAACAAGGTTATCCAATGGTGTGTGCTGGTCATTGTTATAAGGCCATTTTGTTAGCAACATGAACAATTGATACCTTTTATTTGGTATGGCTGCTGATATATGAGAGTGTATACATAGGTATGTATCATGGAATAATATGATCATGGATGCTGAAAGTTAATATTCTACACTGCTTTTGTTTTAAGCCCTGGCTTGGTTTGGTCCAATAATATTATATAACCACTGCAAGGTTGTCTATTTGTGTGTTGGTTATCATTAACAGGCCATTTTGTTAGCAACATGAACAATTGATTCCTTTTATTCGGTAGGGCTACTGATATATGAAACTAAGTACATAAATATATCATAGAACAGTGGCGGATCCAGGTTTTTGAAAAGGGGGGGGGACTATTGAAAAATATTTCTTCGTAATTACCTTTTGGACGAGTTTTACATTAAAAAAATGTAAAATTGGCCACAAAAAAAGGGGGGGGGGGCGTGCCGCCGCGCCCCCTCTAAATCCGCCACTGTAGAATGTTATCTGATGGAGTGTGTTGATCAATATCAAAAGGCCATTTTGTTGCCAATAATCTGCCCATTATTTGGTATGGCTACTGCTATTTGAGACTGTACAAGTAGGTACATCATAGAATAATTTCATTATGGAGATATATATATATAAGCCTCAAGTTATTCCCTTAACGATTCCCAGTGCATCGCCATGATTTATTATAGAATGGCTGCGTGGGGTCCTTCACTGATATATTGACCGACCGTATCTATGTACAGGCCATTGTAATATGAGTTGTTTTCGTAAAAGCATCAACACATCACAAAAAGAGGTGCGTGTTTCATTCCGTATGTCTAGACAAGATTTAGCATTAGCTTTCAATACTATTGACAGACATAGATTCCATTGATAGCGTATTTAAAAAATCACGTTTATAATTTATACATGCAACAGCTGCCATTTATGCATCAGCAGTGCTTTGCCTTGGGGTACAGGTAGAAAATTTAAAAAAGAACATATTGAAGAATGGTACACAGATCATCCGTGTATTATTTCTGCTCTCTATATTCTGGACAAATGTTTTTTGCCCGGGGATTCCTCCCCAGAGAAAGACTGTTTAAAGAAGAGAAGTATTCAAGCTTCTGTCTAATGAATTAAATGGCACAAGTGTATAATTTGTATCTTTTTAATTAGAGACACTGTCATTTAATTAAAGACAATGTCTTGAGCTTACATCTATGGGAGACACTGTGGGGTAATGTTGGACTAGTCTGTACTCCGCCACCGCAAAAGATCTTGTCTTACATAGGCCTACATGCATGCGTTAATTCAGAGTTATTAAATATCAATAGTAATCACTAATGAGATTCGCACATAGGGCTCTTGCTAGTACAACGCATGTATATCAAATAGCATTAGTTGTCATTAAAAAAGTGTACATTCTATTTAGACACCAAGGGCATATTTGGTTATCTGCAACTACAACAACCAAAAAGAACGGTTGATGAGGGGGCTCTTGTACACATAGTCCCCACATCTCAAATTGTACCCAACAAAATCTAGCCGACCAAACATAGCAGGGCGCACCCCTCCCTATCGAATCTGCTGCTGGATAAATTGCCTGAACTAGCCTGATACACGAAGGCCCTGTATATTTTGCCCCTACTACAGCTCTACAATACCCCCCAGACCAGACTACTGCCCCCGTGGGAACGATGCATATAAAAAGCTACAACGAACCTATTAACCAGCATGCACGAGTCCCATGGCTCCTTAAGTCATTTATTCATTTTTACCATTTCTCCTGAGACCCTAACAGAATCTCTGACCCCTGAGACTTTAACATGCGCAACAAAAACACCCTACAATATGGGTAAAAAGGGGCTTTAGGTTTGGGATCAGGCCATCTGCTCAATTAAACTGCATTCTGGGATTTTTATTAGTGATTTATCTTGATGGAAAGGGTGAGATCTTGTAATGAAACCGTATCATGCATTGAGCGCCAACACAGAGTAAAATATCATATTTCCACCTCAAGGATGTGGGTTTAAAGCAGGAAATAGTGTTTTTCATGTTAATGGTATTCCAAAGTTTGTTTCGTATATTACTCGGTTTAAAGAACTTGCAATTTGTGTCTTAGTATAGTCCACCTTTACTCCATGTGTTCTTATAACATTAGATAACAACCTATATTACAAAGGCATACACCTACAGTGTAAACATTATAAACCTTCCAAAAACTGCTAGCATTTTATTAAAGCCATATGCATGTGACTGTGCATATATCTTCAATTAACTACGTCCAAAAGATGTAATTATTTATATTTTACAGTATACCCAATAGCAAGGTACATATTCAATACTGTATTGCAAGAGTATTGTGAAGTATTTCATCGCTCTGTCCATAACATCTATTTACTGTATGAGAAAATTCCATCTGGAATTGTTAACCTAGACATTGAATAGAAGGAACTATTGTATATAATATACAGAAGGAACTATTCCCTAAATAGATTCTACCTTGGTTTAACACTAAAGGACATCGACCCCCCCCCCACCTCCTGTATCCCCCTCTGTCCTCCAGGGTAGGAGGTGGAGGATGCTGCCACCACCAGACACCACTCCCCAGACACCTCCAGGGTCCCCATGTCTGGGTGACGACTAGTGAGTAGAAGCTAGGCCCTCACTGAGAGGTCTAGGATACTGAATTAGACGAACGTGTAGATTATATTATCGATTGTTTAAGATAGGATCCTTCCTATTTATAAGTAAATAATACAGTGTATACATGCACAGTTGGTAGGTTTTAAAATTATCATTTTGTTTAAAACTAAATATTTTATTTTGTCACAAAATGACAATCAGGTCGATCGGGATTAATCTAGATCCCATAACAATTTTGTAAAATATCATTTTTATGATTGTTTGTTAACATTAAGCCTATCCTTTTGATTTATATATTTTTATTGTCACTTTTCTTATTCAGATTTATAAGACTTACTACGTTATATTTATATATGAATGGTAGCTTAAGATTTAAAATAGACTTGAAAATGCATGGGTGAACGAATGAATCGATGGATGTAGGCAAATTGAGCCAGCTGTGTTCCAGTATGTGTCAAGGCTTTCGAAGTTGTATTGCAAAAAACCTAATTATATCTATCCCATACAAGTTCCTGATAGGAATTCAATATCCTAGTCAATATTGACATAACATTTTTTTCAGTCAACAGGAAATATTTCCACACATTGCTTACCTACCCTATGTCTTAGGCGTGCATCAGAAATGTAGGCCTATATCATTTTACTAGTCATATGCATGAACACCATGTGAAAGGGTAAGTACCATTAATCTATATAATATTATGCATGTATACACGATAATTTACTGTTGTATAAACCATCTAAAGTAGCTTAGACCTTTTCTGTGTTTTACATCTAGGCCTCTACTACCAGTACCAATTACAGTAAGCATGAGTAGTATATGAATCAGTCCTATAACAACTCATGCCTGAATGGGACCTAGATCTCAGGGTTAAGTCAATAACAGTATAGATGTGGGATAGTATGTTATGTTTATGGGCGGTGGGTAGATGAACTAAGCATGTTGTTGCATGATGTGTTTGTTTTCTCTTAGTGCAAGTGTACTTTTAAGTAAATTCATTGATAAGGATTCACAGAAATCATTACTCATAGCTCTAGTGGTTATCATTTGTAGGATACAGAATTAGGCTCAGGAGGGTCCTTTCATACATCCCTCACGTTAGCAAGATCTAATCTATTATTCTGTCCTTAATCGGATATACCAATACCAATAGTGTATGTAAAAGTTTAATCTCAATATATCGATAATGTATGGGAACGATGAGTATTTTGCCATTGGGTATAACTTTGACTGAATTTTGTATGCAGACGGAGGATCCCTTTTTCATTATTGATCTATTGCATAAATATATCATGTGAAGGTTAGGTAGTACAGGATACAAAAAATAATTATGTAGGACAAGAAGCAATTCATGCATCTGTATTTAGTTAATACTGATGCACTCCTTATACCGGTTTCTCATTGTAATGCCCGGTTTCAAAAGAAAATTAAACTATCTTTTTAAAAAAAAAGGGGGGGAAAAAAAATCCTACCTTCACATGGAATACCGATTGCTTATTGTAATGCCCGTTTTCAAAAGAAATTAAAAAATTTAAATAAAAAAATTAAATAAAAAGAATATGTCCTACCTTCACATGGATCCTCTATAAGCCAAAGGGTGCCCGCGGCAAGGGGTGCAATGTCCCTACTCCCCCTACTCCTCCTCCTGTCCCTCCTCCTGGTGATGGGTAGGTTATGGGCGGTGCAGTAGTCGCGCTGACCCTGTAGGGTACTGGAGGAGTACTAGCATCAAACGGGCGTCCTCCTGTTGGTGCCGGTATAAGGCAAAGTACAGGAGGATGTCCTTAATGACAGGTGTCAAGGCCAGCCCTGGAGGCTCTGCCTCTCCTGGTGCTCCTCCTGGGTTCCTCCTGGGTCTGACAGGGGTGTGTGTGTGACGCCTGACGCTCCAGCGACGCTTGTAGGAGCCGTGGGCTGCCTGGAGGTGTTGTGGGGATGGGGGACGACCCGATGGTGCGCCAGTGGTGGCGGAGGTGGTGGTGGTGGCGATGGTGGTGGGGGATAGTAGTAGGAGTAGTAGCGGTGGTGCTATCTACAGCTACCCGGTCTCCCGTCCTCGTGGGGTTAGGTAGGTTAGGTAGGTTGGTCGGGGAAAACCCAAGACCTAACTGACAACGTTGGTCGTCTTGGGTGGTGGTGATGTCAATGCCTGGGTTTGTTGTCAGCGTTGTCAGCCAACCCTAGTATCTCCTACTGTCTCAGTAGTATCAATATCAATACACTGTCAGTCCTGTAACCTCTCCTCCTCGCCTTCCTCTCCTCTCTCTGGCTGTGGCGCTAGACGCTTGTTTAGGCGTCTCCACAACAGCCGCAGCAGTAGAAAAGGCAATTGCAGCTCCTCCTGTAGCTACCCAGCCACTCCTCCAGTAGGCCTGCTGTCCACACACACTCTGCCTTAAGCTTTCCTCCACGGTCTGACGTCCTTCCCGTCGCCGGTTCAGGCGATATCTCCCGCCGGTCAGCGTCGTCGTCGTCGGCGTCCCACTGCGCAGCTCCTATTGCGCAGGTTCCGCCGGCGGCCGGGTGTGGTTGCCCCCACCACCCTGAATTGGCCGATAGGGGCGCATTGATTCCTCATGTTACAGCCCCAGGGGTGCACTGTTAAGCCTCGATGAGTCTGAAAAAAGTCAAAGTTTGACCTGTTTTTGAGTTTAGTGGGTAATTGAAAAAGACGGAATTTTCAGCATTTCAATCTTTATCTGAGCATCACTCGCTTTGTGGTTGTCAAGATGGGGATTTGTGAATGTGCATGGATCAGAGTGCTGTTTTGGCTAAAAACTGAGTGATCGACATCACGCACTGCTTAATTATAACAATGAGTCATGATGAGCATGATAAGTTTAAGTTTAATTTGGCTTAGTGTGCGAATGTACTTTCCCCCACGTCCCCTGAAGTGAGTTAATATTTTCTTCTCTCTCTCTCTCTTTTTTTTACTTATCTAGAAAAGTATTTACTTATTTAGACAAAACTAGACAAAAATCATACCAATTTCAAGAGGTTGTCATTGCAGGTTTCCCTAATGAACAGGAATTTTGCAATTGTTAATGTATCAAAAGAGAACTTTGAAATTAGGTACCTTGGTTGATAGCGTTACTCTTATTCCCCCATCTAAGCATCACTAGAGCAACTATGCTACAACACCTCTAGCTCTAGGGATTTTGATACATCTTCTATCAAATGCTCTGCTCTGGAGTGTGTCTTCATAACGGAGAGTGTTGTTGTGCATCTCCAACAGATTAACTTTAGCCCGGGGAATCAAAGTGTCTGAAGAGATTTGAAGGAAGAGACACTACAGTTATTGATGGAGTTTATGTTCAAATCACTGGTATAATCAGGCTCTGTGGAAAGTATTAACCTCTAAATGGATATTTTGTAATACTAACTTGTAAAACAAAACCGTAAATTGCTCAATACTAATCCTAATTTAGACTCCATACTATTCATTGACCCAGCTCAATGTCCACCTCAAATTGCAGTAACCAATTACTCAAAAAAAAAAAACAATCCGGTTGGGCCAGACTGGGCCAGTGGAATAAGGTCTGACTTCCTATATTGATCACAGGTTGCACTAACCCTCCGGCCTAGAGCCACTTCCTTTCATTTGATTTTTTTCCTTCTTTTTCCTCTTTTCATTTTTTATTTCTCTTATTTTCCTGCTGCCGCTTCTGACGGAAATCAGGTCTGTGAGGGCCCTATTATCGACATGGGATGCCTTCAGGCCCTACGGTCACGTGACTTTGATGGATCAGACTTACCCTTTGTGATGCCCGGGGTATATATGGACAGTGTATTAACCGGTGACAGGGTGGGTAGGGTAATACATGGGATTATATATACCGGCCTCACAGACCAGGCTGAATGGGAAAGCAGGAGAAGGTGCCAACTGATATGTTGAAAATGCTGACAGATACTTAGGCACAAACATTGTATATGCCTATAGACACATGGATATATTTATGTATATATATATATATATACAGATACAAACATAATTATACAAACACATAATTACATTTATGCATAAAAACAGGTACATGCATACATCATCTACACATATAAATACACACATGCATATATATATATATATATATATATATATATATAATATGTGTTGTTGTTTTTTTGTGTGTGTGTAAGTGTGTGTGTACACATACACATACAAAACATGCATAATATATACTTACATACAATACAGACATATTTACATTCACACAAATACATACACACACAGATCTATACATACAAACATACATGTTACATAAATACACATGGATGCATAAAAGTATGTACCATTTTCATGAACTTATTATTTTGTTCAGCCCTTTAAATCACCTTCTACATAATTATCTAATAGATCACCAAGCAACTGTATGGAATAGTACACCCATCTCCCCTGTTCAAAAACAAATACTGGAATATGTGATTTTATATCCATGGAAACAATAAAGAGTCTACTATTTAAAGGGCACACTCATTCTATTTTAATCCTGACATTTCAATAAAAACCTGCAATATTGCATGGTTTTGTCCTGGTTGACCTTTATATTATGAAGGGTGTTCAAATATAAAACAAAAAACAGAGTGAGTTCAAAACATGGGAGTTATTCTATACATTAGTTAGGTCTTCAAAAATATTTTCAGCTTAAACAATTTTGGGGTATGGATAGATGAATAGATAAATTGATATAAGGAATTACAGAGGGATAGATAGAGACAAAAGCACATGTTATTATACAACCGTATACTTATAGACTTGTATTGTTTTTAAATCTTGATTATCAAAATAAATCTTCCATTTCCTACAGGTAAAAGAATATATTACACTTAAGGACATCTAAGGTCGAAACTATAATTATCATAACCCTATGCTAAAATAGCAAGGTGACTCAATACCGGTACAACTACATAAAAGTGTGTTGCTAAATAGTAGAGTGCTTTTCTACAACTTTAATGGTTCTGAGCTTGATTTCAAGCAGTGCACAACTTACCAAATGTTGTAGGTGTATAAGATTCCCTCTCCTGTGCACAAAAAGTTTACTTTTCAGATTGATTAGATTAGAGAGCACACATACATTGACATTCTGGTTTATTGTCTCTATGATTGATGGTAAAATAACTACCACATAATGGTGTGGAACACCATATGAACTTTCAACCCTGCCATTAAATTATGGCTAAAGAATGTGGGGGAGAACTCTATTCTCCTTACTTTTGACTCAAAAGTGCTGACCAACAATGAAATGACCTAACCCCTTGGAACCCCTTTGACCCCCTGGATGTCCCTTTTCAGGTGGGACCCCCTCCTAGTCACCAGAGTCTTCTTTATCTAATCTGCCTGGAGAGAACTGTAATGGACCTGGCATGTACTAATACAATAATGTGGAGGTCTCCATAGAGGTTGGCTGGACCTAGCCTCATGCATACTGCATCACCCACTATCGGTCGGGCATAACCTATTAGTTATGAGAGAAAACAGGACTCAGTACTACAAGGCCAGGCTGTACCACCTGGCTAGTATCATTGGGTGAGGTGTATTGGTTGTATAGGTATATACGTATAGTACTATGTCTGTTATTTTCTATCAAATTTGGATAGAAACCATGAGTGTTTTGCATTTAACCTTGATACTCTAGAAATGGTGATGCTTGTAGAAAAGCAAATATTCGTTGTTTATTATGTCCCTGTCTATAAACGTGTAAACTCAAGTGTATTACTAAAATCTAAATTGTTATGATTGTATTATTGTAGTATTGCTACATACTCATTTAAGAAACAACAAAATTATGTATTTTTAAATATCATTCCTGCATATAAAGTCACTGCCGTGTTGGTTATAGAATACGTATTTTGTCTGAAAGGGATTTACGAAAAAGGCTGTAAAACAATGATTCATAATGTTTGAAAAAAGAGAAAAAATATGAAGACAAACGTAATTGGGAACTGCTAGAATCACTACGACAATATGTTGTCTCCAAGGATCTGTTTGAATTGTATAGAAAACCGGGCGCACTAAGGTATTTCAGGCGTGTGTCCAGGGGGCTGTCACGGGTCCACCGCCCCCCTCTTTTGGTGGAAACTTAAGTTTAAGCTTATCAAAGAGGGGAAAACTCACTGCCTTAAGTAGCTTCCTTTTGCCCAAAGTGTTCTCAAAGAATTATTTTAGTGCTTTCATTTAGAAAGTTTAAGTCGGTTGTTATATTAGTTAACAATAGGTTGATATTGGTTTACTTTTTACTGTCCTCATGACATAACTAAGGCAAAACAAAATAGTTCTATTCAGGTAATATAGGTGGAAGAAAATAGGGTAGGTAGTTTTTTACATACCAAATAGACATGGGAATTGTTGGAAATAAAAAAGAAATATTCTAAATTTCCCCTAAAAGAATGTTTAGCAGGTAGAATACATGACCTGAGTATCTAGATAATGTCTCAGGCTGTTCCAGGCTTTTCTGGTCAGTTCTTTTGCATTTAAAAAAAATGGGGAAAGAAATCGTTAAAAAAAAGTTAGGGTAGGGCCAAAACATTAGGGTATGTCGGGTTACCTGAACAAAACAATTTATTTGTTAAGGCCTAATGTATTAACTCTCCGATCTTGTTAAATGCCACAACGTAGAATCAGTCATATTAGACCCAATTAAAACTATTTAATTCAGCCAATGAATTTGACTGAATTAAAGTGTGAATTTATCAGCTCATAACAATTAACCCTGTCGACCTCCATAACTAAGCAAATTCCAGCTCTGCCGGTATGCACTTTTTGACAACTTGAACCTCAATGTTTTCTTCCTCATTGCTAATTGGACTTGGAGACAACTAGTGTCACAAAAGGTCATGAGTTTCCGACAGCAATAGATGATTTATAATAGTGCGCCACTCTCAAAATTATGAACATTCTTTGTATTTGGTTGGTGAGACACTGAAAATGATCCATAGAAAAGCAGCATCACAAGAGAACTACTTTGTTACTTAATGCCTTTGGTCTTAGCACAAAAAGACATTAATCTAAATTCAGATATGATGTTAAAATGAATGTGCTTTTTGTCCGTACAATGGTAAAATTATATTCAAAAAACGTTCCTTTGCTTTTTTAATAATCTTTTTTCTATACTTCTACTACGTCTTCAGTTGCTATGCCCTACTCTATGAACGCCACAAATAAAGGATACGTACATTAATTATTGTACTGATTGATTAATGATAACATGCCTTGGGTAAAGACCCTATTGAATAAAATGTAAACAAGGATGACCTAGACTTCATTTCATTCATTGACCTTTGATTGCCAGACAAAAGTGGGGGATGTGACAAAACGTCCGCATGACACTAGACTTGTCCAAGTCCCTAAAAATTGTAAATATTATGTAATGTGTGGGTGAACGATCACTGCAAGTACTCTCAAATGAACTCGAGATTATTTTAGCAGACATTATCTAGGTAGTTTCATATAACATTTGAAGTAGATATTTCAAGAAAATAGATACTTTACACATTTTTGGAATGTACCAAACCTACCTTGCCGCCCGTTATTTTTCTCCAGAAGAAGAAAAAAAGCCGAATTCTTATCCTCCGCACATACTTACTCATCGTTCCTGTGTTTACTACATGTCATCCGAGTTTTATTCAGAGACGTTTCTTCCATAACGCATTGACACCGCACCCCTTCTGGTCAGCCTTCTACAGCCAACTGGCCACTTGCACTGGGATTGCAGACCGAGGGTAGGGCTAATTGTAATAGTGAAAGCCCACCGTGCAACGTTTATAGTACTATTAGTGGCTTTTGAAATAGAAGGTGTAAGTGGAGCACCTTTGACAACCTGGTTAAGCCCTTAATTACCTATGATCGACTCACCTGCTGCAATTACATAGGCAATGGAAAGTGTTGACGAATATAATGTCGGACCAATCAATAATATTCTTATTTGGGTAGAGTGGTTTTTATCTGGATTCGCGATTGTGCTACACTGGAAAGTCTATACACCTTTTTCATTAAGAGTGTGGCGCCCCCAGGTGAATTAAATAGAAACAATGTTTTAGGTATTTACCCCTGGTTAACCTATATGCTTCACTTCACATAGGTTAACTATAGGAAAATACCTAAAAACGTGTTTCAATTCAATTCACCAGTGGGCACCACACCCTAATGAAAAAGCGACTGCTGTCGTCCAACACATAATTGTAGTTCCACATCATGTAAGACGTAACACTTGTGTGAAAGGATGTTCTTTATTTATTTCCTGTGTATTGTTGTTGCACAATGAACAGCTCAAAGTATGGAATCCCCTCAAACACACTCAGTCAACGCTCCCGCCTTTCTATACAGTCTCTCAGCTTCTATTCCAATCCAGGACTCAGCTTCTAAGACTCAACCTTTCCAGGATGGTTACTCACAACAACGTTCAGCTAACTCTGACTGAGCTTGGGTGTTACGCGCCCCTTTAGTATGGTATGTCACACATAGACTCCTCCCCTAACTCCCACACATTGACAAGGAGTTACAGCTACAGCGTGCGCTGATGTAAACATGACACTAAGTTAACAGAGCATGGACTGTCAATACGTGTCAGTACAAAACCAGCGGAAATCAAGAATATGCTAAAGCCTCGTGCAAGTCTATGGCAGTGGCAGTTGTCAGACGTGCCTGCCTCCATGTGGCCACGTTAACCCCCTAAAGCCCACAACCTCCAGGCTCCTCCAGTGTATCGATATACTAACCCTAAGCACTCCCCAGCCATATACTACTAGCATAGAGTGGGTGCAGAAGCCTCTATGATTATACCAAAATAACCATAGTTCACTGAGTGTACATGTATCCTACTGATGGGCTTTTATGTTCTACTCCTTGATTGGGTGTCATTACTGTTCCATTAAAGAGAACTGTAGAAAAGCAATTCATTGATCAGAACTGACCGAACGTTGCAAGCTGTAGTTTCTTTAGAGATGCATCCCTAACTTTGACCTAAAACTTTGCAAACTGGATAAATATACATGTAGTTGAACTACACTTTTGAAATTATGCCTGCAATAGAATTGTTGTGTTAAGATTACCAGACCTACCCTATCTTTGGAACTATTCTACCTTCTTTTTTGTTTTCGATAAACATTTTTTCCAGTAACTAGTATTATCGTTAGGACAGGAAATGGCATAATATATTTAATAAGGCATTGTAATTTACATGTTAAAAATTGTTACAATGGCGCTTTGCGTAAGTCATTTTGAAGAATATCTAGAAATGTTAAGAAAAAATATATCTGTATTTTGACTTCATTACTCATGCATTACCACTAGCGTAATTTAAGCTATCTTACCTCATTTATCTCAAGTCTTGGAAAGTTTGTCGCTGCACTGCTTTTACAAATCCTAACCTGTGATCAACTGTCAGACTTTGCTGATAACTAGGGGCAACATAATAAAGTGTCTAGAAAATTGTAAAAGGCCACGGTGTTATTATCATCAATACTTATCTTACTTAAACAAATAATCGGACTTCAATTAAGTTTGTCAGCCTAAGCAGACATTCCTTCACTGTATAGATGTGTACTTCGGACTACTGTAATTGTTCCAAAGCAATGTGTAAGTTGATATATTTAAACTATATGCCATAAAGCATGAGAACGTTTTGCCAATGTGAAACTGAAATGTCCCGGTAACAAGACGCTGCCTTCCAGGCGCACGCGAAGGGGCGCACTTTTTCACTATTTGGAAGGTTGGTTCATTTCAGTAGGGGAACCACTGACTGTCTTCCTCGGAAATTGGAACCTGACTACAATATAGAGTAGGCAAATGCGGCCTGTGTTGGACTATAGGACCGATCACATATCGAAACCCGACTCAGGTCGATAATTGTATAGAATTTGGATTTGGAATCACCGTAACTGAAGATGCTTTCCAATTATTATTGGTCTTTATTAAGATTATACGTGTAACCTAAACGTTAACGATAAAATCTGAGTCTTTGTAGCAACTGTGATATTATATCGTTGTCGGAGTTTATCTACATCTCAATCATTAGAATTTCTTTCATTTGTAATTGGTTCATCATTAGTTCATCATATTTTCGGATAGAAATAAACCACATTAGCAGGTTATACATTTGTTTGTTCCAATGACAACTATTCCAGTGCCAGATTATGCATTTATGAGGGCATAGTGGATCGCAAATCTTTAGAATAGTGAGGAAGTACCTTCGGCAATTGGCAATTAACTTTCTGAAACGTATTCACATGCATGCCTTTAATTTGGGGAAAAGATTCCTTAACTTTTTAATTTCTCAAAGTCCGAACCTGTCCAATCGGTTGTATACAATTATATTTCCGCTATAGAAGTTCACATATGATAATTGTTATGAAACCAGCACACATTCAGTCCAAGGAGATAAGCTCAGTCTATGTGTACAACCCAGCCTCTCAAGGTCCAATCCAACGACCTAAGTTGGAGAACCTTTGCCTTCTCGTCCCCCATCTCTTCTAACAGAAACGAGTTCTGTTGGAGAGTGAGTGACTCCCCTTGGGAATCTAAAGCATGGGCTGGTACCCATCGTGGCTTCTGCATAAAGCCTGTTACACCAGCAGGAACTAGCGAGAAGAAATCAGAATCGATGAGCAGTAGGAGAGTAGCTCGGGGCCTGATGTGACTTGGTTTGGAGCAGCTCACGTGAAGATATGGGATGCAAAATGTTAAAGGGAGCCAAAACCAATATAATTGTCAAAATTTTCAAAACTCAGATAAGTACAGAAATATGTTAGATGAGTCTAATAAAGGTCAGTGGTAAAGTATTAGCTGTGAAAACAAGCTCAAACCCAAGTAGAATTCCATGAGAGATGGTAATATTTCCATTTGTTTGTAAACAAACCCCATTTTTGCAGATCCACATTAATATATCTAAACAAGGAAAACTAGTTTTTAATGATTTTCTACCACATTAAATTTTCATGGTTTAGAATTCAACATGGGCCAGAAGTAGGCTTAAGGAATAGATTTCCATGATTATTTGAGTTTGGAAAATTCTGTTGAATTTATTGGTTTTGGCTCCCTTTAATATAATATAGGCAGATTTAAACCTTATAGTGCAGGAAACCAACCAGGTTGCTCTGTAGTAAGTTCTCATAAGAACTCCCTTCCAGGAGGGGTTTTGCTGTCAGGAACTGAAAGAATTTTCCAAAGGTTCCAATGAAACCAGATATATAGTCCTCTGTATAGAATTCCAATCCCTACCACGGATAGCTGATTTATACTATTTTTATCACCTACAGGCTAAATTTGGCCAATTTTGTCGGCAAAACCCCTTGAAAAACTATAGACAATTGATGAATAATTGGGATATTTCCACTATTAATGAATGAATTTTTAAACAACTTGGAAAATAGGTAGTATGTGGATACAAATTCAGAAAGATAATGATCTCTAAATTTTCTGCACGTCAAACTAGAAAATGTGACATGATTGATGAACATTTCTATGCTAAAGTCTTCTGATTTGTCGACATATTACCCAGCATGCACCCTGATCATGGCTAACATGCAGGAACAAGTCAAGAAACTGAATAGGAATCTGGTCCATTTTGAGCTTAGAGGACGGAATCCTACATACCAACAGCCTTTGGTGAACCACTCCAGAAGTAAAAATTATGAAACATGTCCTCAACCGGGTCGGCAATTTATTAATTTTCATGATTTCAAGAAATTATTCAATATGACAAAATGTTATTCCAGTGCCGTTTCACAGACAGGCCCTAATCGAAGGATGCTCAATAAAGTATAGACGCATCCTCCCTTTCACTCTCCCTATCCAGGAAAAAAGGAAAGCTCTCTTACAACCCACATAGTATAGGCATCCTATCTTGGGATGCCCTTGCTAGGACGTCGCTCTGCGTATGATCTCTTCCCTATTTTATAGAAAGTAGTTCTATTTTTGGACAGGTCCTTTATGCTAGACCCCTTTCTGTCTGGCTGTCGGTGTCTGTAAGTCACTCTCAGATAATGTAGACCTGCCATTGCCTTATATTAACCGAGATTATCTTTTTCTTCTGTGGGTATCTGCATCAAAGATGCTCATTACCTGACCCTTTTGATCATCGGTACGCTCCCATGAACGCCATCAAAGACTGTTTTCTGAGCTATTTATATCACTGCCACTGTTTTTGCCAGAATAAACTAGAAAGTGTCACTCTGAGGCAGTGTGGTTCTTTGGATATATAATGTTTTTGATTATCCTTTTCCAATGGACTTAAGGGAAGGCAAATCTGTGATTACTGCAATGTGATATCTTTGGAAATATTATATCAATACAGAAATACCCTGGGTATCGAACACAGGTAAGGTATTTGTTTAAAGAGATATAAACAGAATTGCTTTAAACTGAACAGTAGAAACAGTATGTAAAACAGAGGTTTATAAGCAAATTAGCAAAAATCGGTTGCCTTCCTCATAGATTGTCCCGAATATATATATCATGATCACTCTCATTGGCTGCTATCTCTAACTGTTATAATATTTAAATAGATCTTTTACACTACATCATTATCATTTTCTTCACACAAAATATAATTTGATTATAATGATCCACTCCTTCATGAAATTTTACTTGTGTATTTCATAATTTTCTAGCCAATTGATTCTGGCCTAGTGAATGTCCTGACAAATACAAATAAGTAAAATAGACATCAATTTCTTTTACAGATGAAATAACAGGATTCCATCAATTCCAAAAGATATCTTGCATAGATCCATATTTGTTTGTCCTGATGGAAAGAGATTCCCATGTCTGCCATATTTATCATTTGCCAAATGGCTTGTGAAAATACTGCCAGATTATATTCTGACTGCAGTGCATTAAGCAAAACAGCTACGGTTGTATGCATTAAAAACTGATAAATTTGTAATGTGTTTCTCCAATTGCCTTGCATCGGGAATTGTCTGGTCGCTCGATCAGTCTGGGAATATAATGGAGTTGGATGGAGAGCTCTGGGGAACTCATCCATGACAATTTCTGAAATAGTCGGTTGGGTGACAGAGTGTCAAAACAATTTAAATGCCTAGAGTTTCAGTTTTCTGACAACTTTTCAATTTTAGTTTAGAAGACTCGGATTTTAGGGCTGGTCATACCGTAAGATACACCTCAATTTGTATTTAGTTGATGATCTTCTAAAGTGCTGTGTGTTTTTAACACTAATAAATGTAATTCTACAAAGGTGTTATAAGGTAAAACATGGTTCTTTCTAAACCCTTGACAAGACTTATACAACCTAAGAAGTCACGTGTCGAGAACTTGTTTCTAAAAACAGAAGCAATAAATCTATGAGCAATATCTGTGGGCAGTTTTAGGCTAATACTCCACCACCATTAGGCTTAACTTCTAGGCCTGCTCCATTTCACACTTGAGTAGGCCAATTTCCGTCTATTTCGCGATCTTTCGCTGGTACAAGGGCAGGTTCAATAAGGTCTACCACTGTTAGTTGCCAGTTACCAGCGATGTTTCCTACCTCATTTCCGTTATGTTGCGCATGCGCTGTGTGAAGCGAGTTGGTTTGACTTCCGGTATGGTTCTACTGTTTAAATGGTAGGCTTAGGGGTGTCTTTGAGGGTTTGGGAGTATGTTCCAAATGCAAATAGTTGTCTACAAAAGCTGTCTTTTCTGTAGTATTAAAAGAGAATAAGAAGACCAAGGGTGTTTTTAGAATTAGTATCTAGGCATATTAATCTTTGCATCCAAAAATACATTGAGAAACTCAAAAGATCTAGTTAGCTAAACATTGTAACAGCTATCATTTTTCACTTGTCACGAGAACCTGTCTTCAGATTCTTAGTCATAATTTAGTTTCAAATTTAGAGAATCCTAATTTTAAGAAAATGGTATATAAAGCTGTCCAGTAAAAGATCGTTAAATCCACCTGAATTAGACTGGCTGACAGAATGCTGCTTTTTGTTTGGTAACAGCGACAGGTTGCCTGGCAGGTTTGGAGGAATGTAAGTAGTATAGAAATAGGCCCATTGCCCAGGCGCCTTTAGTCGAGCATTGGGCTCCACTGTTTGTTGAGCCGGCCGACTGTGGTTGGTTGGTTGTTGTTTAATGCCGTATCAACATCTATGATTTTACCATGGTAAGAACAAGGTTTGACAAGGTTTGGTTTCTGTCTTTGATGATTCATTGAACTAATGAAATGGTCAAATCTATGAAAAGGAATAGATTATTCTCCTTCACATGCAACGTCCTATAGATAGAGCCCCATGCACAATAGCCAGTGGCCAATAGGCCTTTGATAACCCTGAGTTTGTCACAGGGGGAAACGCAAAGGGTGCCCCAGATCTGATTGAAACAGGGTCGCCCGCATGCGAGACAGGCACTCTACATTGTAACCAATACACTATTTCACAACCAAACTAACTGTGAGTTTTACAATTACGTATGTGTCTATGTATTATGTATGTATGTATGTATGTATGTATGTATGTATGTATGTATGTATGTATGTATGTAAGTATGTATGTATGTATGTATGTATGTATGTATGTATGTATGTATGTATGTATGCAAGGATGTATGTATGTATGTATGTATACATGTATGTATGCAGCCATGCAGCGGGATACAGAATTTCGAAAAGGGGAGCCCACATATCGGCTAAGTACTAAAATTACGTGCATTCATACATGTGCGCGTGACATCTTTTCTCTTTGGCAAGTTAAAGTTCTCACCAAATGAGTGGTGTCAGGACCCCCTGGACCCCCCCCCCCCCCTAGATCCACCCCTGTCATAATGCATGCATGCATGTAAGTAAGGATGTAGGCCCTATGTATATGGTACATGCATGTAAATATTATATGTGTGTTTACAAGTTTGAATGTATGCATTTATGTATCATAAGTGTATGTGCATGCATTTGTGCATGCATTTGTGCATGCATGCATGCTAACATGTATGTTTGTGCAGATCGAGAGCATGTCAACCACCAAAACCCCCATGACAGACACACGCATGCAGTTTGAGATTAAAGGCTATATTCCACTATGTGTTATTTGCTTGCAGTACCATGAAATGACGCAAGCAAACTGACACAAACTTGCTTGTGATAGGGTAGCCCAAGGTGGAATATAGAAAATACTTGTGATAGTTGCTTGCGGATGGTCTTACTGCAAATGATTTTGTGTAGGTTTTCCATGGATTGCTTGCGGTCGGGGATACCAATATGTTGGTGTCTGAAATGCCTACTACTTGGGTGGGGGGACTAAAAAAGGTACCACAAATGCTACCTGCTGCATAGTGGAACATGGCCTTAACTTGAAATATGCTTGCAACGATCCATATTGTCTAACATTTTTTTAATATTGCTGGCATTACATATCGCAACGTATTAAGCTTATCTCAAAGAAAACATCTATGCCATGTTCTATAATTAGATTGTGGCAGATGGAACCAGATATTATAGCTAAACATTCATGCTATTCCAAAAATAATAGAGATATAGATTAAGCCAAACTAAAAATATCACAGTTAAAATCACCAGGAGACATTGGGAAGCATTAACTAAATCCTCATGGCCGGATCCAATGGGAAGTCTCCACACAAAAAGTGGGTGGCGTTTTGTCCAAACATGGTGCCGGCGGCCTCCACTTAAGTGGATTATCCATAGCCACACCAAATGTGGGAGAAAAAGTGGGCTGTGTTTGGACAGGGACTGAGTGTCAACAGAACAAGGGGCGGATGGGTGGGTGGAGGAGGGGAAGGAGGGGGAGAGGAAGGGATAGAGGGAGGAGGGGGAGAGGGGGTGAGTGGAGGTAGGGGGAGAGGGGGAAAGCTCAGAGGTAGGAAAATGTAACTTAGACCTTTATTCTATGGGTTCCTGTTATATTTCTTATGAAGTTAATTAATTAAGTCAGGATTCAAACTCCTTTATCACCTGGGTGTCTGAGGAGCGGTGCGTACAGAGGCCAGTGCGTATAATTAGGCTGTACGCACAGCACATTGTTTTCAGTATTTTCATGAACTTTGGGATCTTGTTTTGGTGATAAAATATAGAAGACCCTTGGGGGTCGTCCTCGGGTGGCTGTAGGCCTACGCTTCATGGGGATTTTGAGGCCCTCGGTACCTGAAAATCACCTATGGGTCGTACAGGCACCCTCTGACAACCCCTGCGGGTCTTTTTATATTAGTACCTTCACACCACTGCACTGTCCCCTCAGAAACCAGTGAATAAAAGATCTGTTATTGACTGGAAAGCAATAATGCCTGTCTGTGGATGCTAATGCCAATTTTTTTTTTGTCAGTGAAATTGTCTGTGTCACTGATATGGAATAAATATGGAATAAGTACAGAAATCAATTTCAGACAAAGGGCACACTCAGCAAATCCCTTGTGGTTAAGCATAGGCATGATTAACCCACAGCTTCCATCGTTTCACACCAGGAGATATTTTTCGAAAGATGCTGCCATGTCATCTGGTGGAAAATAAAAGAACTAGGCACAAGGACGATAGATATCAGTCATGATTCGAGCCAATATCCTTTATAGTCAATAACGTTATTACAATTCCTTCGAATTCCTTTAAACAATTATATTGGTGGCGAATCCATGATTTTGAGAAAAGAAGGGGAGGTTATCACTCCAATGATGTTGATCAGAGAATAACAGTTAATGTAACAAGAACTAGTCCGAGTGAATTTATCAAAGTAAGAGTAAAGGGGTTATAGGGACCAAACGTGCAGGATATCAGATATGTTAAACCTACAGTAAAGCACTGAATTAATGGATATGTCGGACGCATATTTCGGGGCCAGATACATTAATTAGTCCTATAATAAGGAGATGTGCAGTCCTATGCAAATAGCAGAAACAAAATGTTATAAAATGTGCAACAAAAAGTAAAAAGAATTTATATAATTATGATAAAGTATGCTACATCTGGAAGATCAGGCAAACCCTAGGATGTCTTTCAAAATTCTCTTTAAAGGTTTTCTTTTTGTTTTTGTTGTTGTTGTTGTTGTTGTTGTTGTTGTTGTTGTTTTGTTATTTTTTAATATGTTTGAGAACTCCTATCCATTATATAGGCCTATAGGAATTTGCAAGTCAGTATAATGCGGGGTCATATTGTGATCCTGCTAGTGGAATAAATCCTACTTGTACTACGATCTATACCTGGATGCGGGGAATCCCATAGATTTCGCTCTGCGTAGCATTGAGGGGTGTACCGATGTGGGATGTCACATTTAGAAAATACCCCGACCAGGCAAGTCTGTCTATATTTAGACGTTCTTCTCGGGGAACGTGATATGTATAATGTCATGCAGTGAAAGTTAGCATTAGCTAAATTGTATCTGCACCATAATAGAAATAAAGATGTTTACTAATTACTAATTACATGGAAGTTGTTTGCATGCTAATGAACTCGAGATGTACGCCAACTATAAGTGTTCATGTCGCCGTGTCCGTTTGAGGGATTGAGAGCCATATCTGAGCTCCAAGATAGTGGTATCTCGGGGGACCAGGCCTTTCTTACACTCTCCAAGCAGATTTTGTTTGTCTCTCTATATGTCAATATATATAAACGTGCACCTGTAGAAACAACGTTGCATACTAACCCCAGACTTGACCAACAGGTTTCCATTGGAGGCTATATCTGTCTGGTAGAATCCTCTGGTAGAGTGATAAGCTGTGAAAGGCAAGTAATCTTCTCTTCTCATTAGTGTATATACCGTTTTGACGGGAAGGCCACTTTTGAAAAAGCTCTTTGGCCAGATTTAATTTCTCATTGAAAAGCACATTTTTTTCGGTAAAATCGAAGGGGCCCCTTGCCTGCCCATGAAACCGGCCATGCTTCTCCTTTTTTCAGGCTGTATTTTACATTGAATTCTACATTTACAAACTGATAAATACTACAAAGCCATGTATATTATTCATCCTATTTTGTTGAGACGCTATTTATGGTACTTGATCTTTGGAATCTTAGAGCATGAATTGGTGTACTGAGCCTTGTGGTACTTTAACCAAGGAGGAAAGATCTTTGCTTTAACCCATTCGGGTCTGCTAGTTTGAGTAGTCTATTAGTTTTACGCTTATAAATACTGTGTAACAGAGCGAACAATGGCTAAGTGTTAGGAAGATAGATTGGATACCAAGATTCATTTAAAGTAGCCTTTATTGTATTATGCATTATGAATATTATAAGAATGCTGACACTTTTGAATTTGTTCAATGGTATCATTAAAATAATGATATTTCTTATAGATAAGTGATAGCTTTTGTTGGATATCGTATCCATTAAAAGCTATCACCTATCTAGTAATCGATAGAATTTGACCTCAATGGGCACGCTGTTGGCAGTTGGTATCCCGCCTGATATTGATTTGTTTTAATCTACATGGTGTTTGATTACGCCAAAATCTGTGTAAGTGGGGCACTTCAGGGGCGGATCCAGAGATTTTCAAAAGGGGGGCCCCTATTATAAGAATTTCTGCAGAGAATTTTACATTTATAAAAAATCAATATTTGACCCAAAATAGGGGGAGGGGGTGTGTGCCCCCTGCACCCCCCTCTAAATCCGCCGATGTACTTTGAGCCAGAGTCAACATACAAAATTTACTTTTGATTAAACCTGAGGTGTCAAATGAAGATATATATAGGGGCATATATTTCATGAATTGGAAGGCACATTCTTCTACTAAATGTTAATTTTTCACACCAGTGGGTTGATAGAAATCCAAAAGCTCCTCCTGTAGAAATAGGACATAACCCACCGTGTATTACCAAATGTTTTTTGTGACATAGGCTTGCCATAACTGTTTTCCAGCACTCAGCTTTAGTTTCACATCCCTACTATTTAGTTTTGGTTTCACTCCTTTCTGGCTCCACCATTATGAATGGCAGATTTTAGTAAGTAGGCTATAGCCGGTACCTTGGAAAAAGACAATACATGTAACTTTTTCAATTTGTATTATAATTTATATTATAGTTAAAACATAATCATCCTGATAAACTACAGGACTCAGTACTGTTTCTGAAGTCGCCATCGGCAAACTGGAACTAGTTTAATTCACGGGAATAACATTCAGGCGTCACAACACTAAATTCAAGACACATACTAAAAATTAAAACTCATTTTCTCTATACCATCAAGTCAAAAATAGATTTTGAGAGAGAAAGTTGAAATACAAGCAACTTGTATATCAGGGCTGTTTTACAGGAGTTAAGCCATTCCTAATTGGGGAGCGATAGAGAAACCGAATGAAATATATCATGGAACACAACCAAGTATATAATATTATATTTTATGTAATGGCTGGTGGGTGCAGTGGGGCGTATTGTGCCTTTTCGAACGAAATAAGCACCGCTGGAGGCGAGGTGAATATATCCTGGTATATATCAACCTCAAGACATTCCAAAACAAAAATGCACCACGTGACGCATTTTAGCCAATGGGGACGGCGCATTACGTAAACAAACATGATGTCGACATCGCCGTCGCTACAATGACATCGCCGTCGGCACTACGACATCGCCGTTTTCCCATAAAACTGAAGGTTTTTCAGGGTTTCAGCCATCACATAAAATAAAGAAGACACTTTTATGTCGTATATTGGTGGGATATATTTACCCCGGGTACCGACGAGACCTTGGCCTAACAGCCGCGGTCCTGTCAGTACCCAGGGTAAACATATCCCACCTCATACTCCATAAGAGTGTCTTCTTATTATAATATTGGATTAAAGAAGATGTATTCGGCAAAATGTCATGACAATTTCTTTCATTAGGTGCTGGCAAGACAAGCTAAATGTAATCAGTCACTATGTAAAAGTTGACAGGTAATTAAGCAAAACGTTTACATAATGTTGGTGATTACAACAGAGAATTCTGCTCTGATTCCAGGTGACAACACCTTGAAAAACGTCATGCAGACAAATATGGATGAGGATTGGCACGAGAAGGAGGAGACTCAGGACACGGTGTATGACTTTCATGAACAATATGCATTCTTTCCTGCAGCCCAGGTGAATAAGGCAAAAGGACATTTTGACAACCTTATGAACAGGATTAAAGATCATTTTGAAAAGGCAGGTGTGGCAACTCGTTTCTTACGTACCGGAAGTATTGCTGAAGGTACAAAGGTTGCCTCTTCTGACCTGGAGTTTGACGTCATGGTAATTTTAAAAGGTGGGGGGAATAAGATAGTTGCGAAAAACACAAGGCCTTGCTACTATAAGCTACGTTCATGTGTCTGGGAAGGATCTGATGCCTTTAGACACCATCAGAAAATCAGAGACAAGTCATCTGAGTACCTCCTGACAGACAAGACCATTTTTTACTTCCATAGTCTCCTTCATCAGTTTCGGAATGAAGATGATTCCCTGAAGAAATCCATTGGATTGAGATACCATGGGCCTGCAGTTCAGATGGATGTATACAGACCGATTGTAAACAAAAAAGGTACGGATGGACAGGATATGAGAAGACTTTTCTACTCAGTGGATATGGTGCCATCTTTCTATTCTGAAGGAAATTACTATGTTGCTAAGCCATTTCCAGATGAGCATGTTGATAGAGAGGAATGGAGGTTATCATTCTCTCTCCAAGAACGATCCATCCTTGATAAGCTGGACCCTGATGGCAAATGCCAAAAGATGTGTATACAAGTCCTCAAGGTAGGTTTCCATATAAAATCAAAATTGCATTTTTTTTTATATCTGGTTATGGTTAGTCTCAGAGTAAAATATAATAATATAGTCCTCATTTTAGTTACAAAAATAAACTTTTATTATAACCCCCATGCAGCAGGTGAACAAGTTAAGTAAGAAAAGAAATCGATAAATATAATATTCTATTCTGTATCTTCCAACACAATTAACGGCCAGTTTTCAGCGAAATTAATGAACAATAAGGTTTTACACTCGGATTCAATTGTCATACATTCGATCTACTATTCATGATTATGACTAAGTTTTGTGAGGCTAACAGATTAAGTTATTGTTATTTTCCCCATAGGTTCTCCGTGATAAGCATGTACACTTCAACCATCTTAATTCCTACATCATCAAAACAGGAACACTTTCTCTGTGCAGAGACTACCCTAACCTCAATTGGAGCCAAGACCGCCTCGGATCTCGCCTCATAGATGTACTCAAATATCTGAACCTTGCCTTGCAAGGTAAGAACCTTCCAAACCTCTTTGTGAAAGAGCACAATTTGTTTCACAGTATAAGAGATGACCATAGACAAAACATGAAGTACTACCTGAGAAATGTCATCACAAGTGAAACTCAATTCAACAGAGCTCTGGAAAGTTCGGTCTACACAATTAGGTTTGAAGGTCTGCTGATTAGAAAGCAAAGCCAGGTCTCCAGTCCCAGTCCCAGGAACGGGGAGGTTGTAACAGTGTCGTATATTCTCCGTCAGGGAGAAAACCTCCAAGCAAAGCTTAGGTCAGAAGGAATCCTACTGGAGGAAAATGAGGGTGAGTTCCTGGAGGATGAGGGTGAGTCCTGGCCCGAGCTGTTGAGGTACATTGTAACAGTCCTCCTGTTCTTATATTGCTTCTGCTTCATGATCGGGAAAATGTCAGAAAAGTCATAGCTGAAAGTTCTCCATTGCTTGTCACAATATTCAGAACGGCTTCCACCAAAGTATGATTATATCTATGTAATAGATGCGGATATAGCTCTAGATAACAGTATTAACACTGAAATGCTATGTAGGCAGCCAAGGTGCACCACCAAGGGTTATAGAATAGTATATATATATTATATATATATATATATATATATATATATATATATATAATGTATAGAATATCAGCTGCGTACTTTAGTATGTTATGGTATAAAAATGTAAAATGAAATTGCCTGTATTACTTGAGAGATTACTCAAATCTCATACAGAGGGAGACCAGATACATTTGTATTTGAACTGTTCAGCTTAGAAATAAAGTGAATTAAATAAAAATCTTTGCCTCAGTTTTTGCCTTTGTCGATATATTTAAGCTTGATTATTCCGCATGTGAGTTAAATAGCCTGCAATAGCTGCACTCTACAGCTGGTACCAAAAAGAACCCAAAGAATCAAATTTACTTTACAGGTATAACTTTGTTCATTAGTTTCACACCGTTGCCAATTGATCATGTCAAAAAGAAAAAAGATATTGTGTTTAAAAAACATGACCTCTAATCTTGGATCCTTCTCAACCTTTTATACGCCAAGATGCAACGAAACTACCCAAAATGAAGCAACCCCTTTTTGCAGAAATCAGCTTGTGATAGCCTGCAAGGAATTCCTGGAAATAACTATGTCATGGTATTTCGTGGTTCAATACCTCAAAATAGTTATTTCTGCAATGCAACACTGACGTCAGGTCTTCTTTCACCTTAGCAACCAGAATTTGTTGATATGATACTATAAATATCGCGACTCGAACAGTCTCATTTCAGTTGCTCATTTGCCAACGACCTGTTAAAACCATGCAGATGTTATTATTATTTGGCAGGGTGTTAAAGAATACTGGAGCAATCCAATCCACACCCAGGGTAAATAAAATGTTTCAAAACAAAAAATAAATATCTGTACTCTTGCACTGAGGTACAGTGCAAGAAAAACTAGAATAGTATATATAATAAAATATTGTAAACTCGTTTGTATTGGCAAGAATATTATAGTGGAACTTGTAACGCTGATACGTGTGCTAAACGCCAGGCGGCGACATCGTTTAGTGGCATAGTTAAAGTATATGGAGAGTGGCAAAGTCCCCAGGCGTAGGGACTGCAGCCGGGCTGAGACACGTCCTGCAGGTACGCACAGGTACGACAAATGACGATGGAGACCTGTAAGGGTACGTTATGGATCGAAACATCTAGCTAAAAGATATTAAGGACAGCAGACCTCGCCGTCAACATTAGTTTATATGATAGCTAGAAATAGAATTAGTTTATGTGAGTAAGAGTGGGTAGTATGAGAGATAAGTAAGACTTCGTTAAGTAATGGTGTAAATGAGTATAGCGACAAGCCTTTTGGCTGTCGCTATATAAGCGGTATGAGACTTGAGATAGACGAGCAGACCAAGATAGAGTTCGAACAGAACACATGGAGCAATAGTCTTACATACGGATCACACGGGTAGTATTAAGATGGTAGTAACCACAACGAACAGGTGATAGTAAGGATTGGGACAGCTTAGGCTTAGCTTTACGGACTGCGTGCTGGAAGTGACGGAGATCCTACCAATGGTCTCCGTTACCGGTAGACGAGAGGTGACTCTCTCAACAGTGTAAGAGCGTATATACCTTGCGAAAGGGGAAGCTTGACCAAAGCTATACCTGGTTGGATTGTTACTGATGTGTTTGAATTGTGAAATGAAAGGAAAGAATTGTGTGGATGGAGAACTGTATACTTGTACCTTCGGAATATTATTATGAATGTAATAAACTGACCTCTTGCCAAGCGCGTGTTCTTTGTATAGGATTGAGCCCCTTTACTTAGAATCTCTACCACTAAGAACTGAATCATGATCCAGGATAACATCAATCTGGGAGAGAGCTAGCTACTTCAACGAATAATCACTAAGAACTCCCCATTATCTTAGTATAACACTTTATTTAACATCTTCAAGCAAACGAAAGATCCACGATAAACGATATAATACCACGCAGTCGAATAATGAATAAATGAATTAGTACGGGATATGTACAAGTACGAACTTTAATAGTGATACTCCCCAATAAATAAACGAACATTAAAAAGACAACCACCCAGCTCAATTGGTGGAGAACCCGGGTACAAAACCAAAGGAATTATGGGTGAAAAGAAACTAACATCTAGAGAGAACAGATCATGGGATAGCTAAAGTAATTGATATTGTTAAGGTAGAAAGGTAACAGATAGAAAGCACACTAGAACTGACATAGAATAGTGTAGGGGCACAAAGCTTTAGAAAGAATTAAGTAAGTTTGGCTAGATAAAAGAGAGAAAGAATTGTGATGCTAAAGATGCAGAAAGTTTCATCAAATTAATGATGTTAAAACGCTAAAAGCACCATCACAAATGAGCAGGAAGACTCTATTGCTTGATTTGCCTTATTGCGTTGCAGGGTTTAGGATGTCAGAACCGTCTCGGGACGTCCTGGGGTAAGACTTCACGCGAGGAACCACCCCTATTTGCTTTTGGTCATCAGTTCTCCGGAAATGGAGACTGGTGGAAGAGTGTAGGTCGATCCATGGACAGAGACTATGGATAGACTGATATACCTTCGAAGAAATTTTGAGTCGCTCAGCCAGGAGAGGGGACTTTACTCAGTTTCCCGAGTATAGCCTAGAGAGAGAACACAGAACTAC
This sequence comes from Lepidonotus clava, assembly GCA_936440205.1. Lineage (NCBI taxonomy): Eukaryota > Metazoa > Annelida > Polychaeta > Phyllodocida > Polynoidae > Lepidonotus > Lepidonotus clava. The sequence goes on from OW387138.1 coordinate 19,500,950, forward strand.
CTCAAGCAGCGGAAAGCTGATTTCAGAACCACCAACAACTACGTTGCAGGTGTCTCTGATCTTAAGCGCCGTCGACTGCACTGAGGTACAGTGCAAGAAAAACTAGAATAGTATATAATAAAATATTGTAAACTCATTTGTATTGGCAAGAACATTATAGTGGAACTTGTAATGCTGATACGTGTGCTAAACGCCAGGCGGCGACATCGTTTAGTGGCATAGTTAAAGTATATGGAGAGTGGCAAAGTCCCCAGGCGTAGGGACTGCAGCCGGGCTGAGGCACGTCCTGCAGGTACGCACAGGTACGACAAATGACGATGGAGACCTGTAAGGGTACGTTATGGATCGAAACATCTAGCTAAAAGATATTAAGGACAGCAGGCCTCGCCGTCAACATTAGTTTATATGATAGCTAGAAATAGAATTAGTTTATGTGAGTAAGAGTGGGTAGTATGAGAGATAAGTAAGACTTCGTTAAGTAATAGTGTAAATGAGCATAGCGACAAGCCTTTTGGCTGTCGCTATATAAGCGGTATGAGACTTGAGATAGACGAGCAGACCAAGATAGAGTTCGAACAGAACACATGGAGCAATAGTCTTACATACGGATCACACGGGTAGTGTTAAGATGGTAGTAACCACAACGAACAGGTGATAGTAAGGATTGGGACAGCTTAGGCTTAGCTTTACGGACTGCGTGCTGGAAGTGACGGAGATCCTACCAATGGTCTCCGTTACCTGTAGACGAGAGGTGACCCTCTCAACAGTGTAAGAGCGTATATACCTTGCGAAAGGGGAAGCTTGACCAAAGCTATACCTGGTTGGATTGTTACTGATGTGTTTGAATTGTGAAATGAAAGGAAAGAATTGTGTGGATGGAGAACTGTATACTTGTACCTTCGGAATATTATTATGAATGTAATAAACTGACCTCTTGCCAAGCGCGTGTTCTTTGTATAGGATTGAGCCCCTTTACTTAGAATCTCTACCACTAAGAACTGAATCATGATCCAGGATAACATCAATCTGGGAGAGAGCTAGCTACTTCAACGAATAATCACTAAGAACTCCCCATTATCTTAGTAAAACACTTTATTTAACATCTTCAAGCAAACGAAAGATCCACGATAAACGATATAATACCACGCAGTCGAATAATGAATAAATGAATTAGTACGGGATATGTACAAGTACGAACTTTAATAGTGATACTCCCCAATAAATAAACGAACATTAAAAAGATAACCACCCAGCTCACTCTTTGGGATCACAAACAATCAAAAACAATCTATGTCTCTGATAGATTCTGTGAGGATGGTTTTAAAATTTTGGATGATAGCAAAGTCCCAAAAGATTTAAATTATGATTGCTGGAATAACAAGTCTTATACAAAAGCACAAATAAGTCCAAATTAGATAGCATTGTAACCAAAGAAATAGCAGAGGGTTACTATTGTTGGCAGTAACCCCGATTGTATTCATAGTATGGGAGCTGTACCAAAACCAGATAGGGGAATACGTCCAATTACGGATTGTAGTGTACTGACGCGGATGGTCAGTCCATGCTCTGTAAGCTTAGCATAGTGTTTACACCAGCGCACGCCTTAGCTATAACTCCTTGTCAAAAGTCTTGAAGGAAGGAGGAGTCTAGGTTATGACGTGTATTGCATCACCATACATAAGGGCTTTCATTGCCAGTGCTCAGTCAGAGTAGGCTGAACCTTGTTGGGAGTAAAACATCCTGGAAAGGTTGAGTTCTAGAAGATGAGTCCTGGAATTGGAATAGAAGCTGATAGACTGTTTAGTTGGCAGGAGCGTTGACTGAGTGTGATTGAGTGGTTCCGTCCTTGGAGCTGTTCATTGTCAATTGAAATCTTGTCATGGAAGTACAATAACACAGGAATAAAGAACATCCTTTCACGTGAGTGTTATGTCTTACGTAATACAGTACCTATTATTATGTATTGGACGACAGCAGTCGAACGAGGCAGAGACTGCGATAGGAGCTAGCTATTATCCATAAACGAATCAACTGATAAAGTAAACCTAAAATAGATGGATAATTAACCTACTATAGTTCAGTAGCATGCCAGAAAATTATTCAGTAAATAATTTCTGTGGTAATATGATTGAAGAGTTCAAATATAAAAGTGTTGACAATGTAATAGCTTTGTTACATGAAGGGGACTATATGGCAGTGGTTGATAGTAAGTCAGCTTACAGAGCAGTTCCTATCCACCCCTCCCACAAAAATACATGGGTCTCAGATGGGAAATAAGTGGTAAAGAGACCTTCCTTCAAGATAATAGGTTTGCTTTTGGCCTTCGCTTAGCTGCTTAGGGCCAATGTACTTTAATCAAATATCTGAGTTTGTTTATAGCATATTAACTGATATTTATAATATTCAGGTGGTAAATTACCTGGATGATTTTATTGTGTTTGTCACCACGTTTGAGGAGGCTCAATAAGCACAGAATATGGTTATTGATACTCAGATACCTTGGATTCTATATCTCATGGGGAAAGCTAAGGTAACCCCACCTTCTCAAATGTGCAGATATTTAGGCTTGGATATTGACTCCTTAAAAATGGAGCTTAGGTTACCAAAATATAAATTGGAAAAATCTAAAGGCCTTTTGGAAAAATATTCGGTAAAAAGCACAATTGCAAAGAAAAAGAGCTGGAGAGCTTAGGAGGTTTATTATCTCACTCTGCTCATGTAGTAGATGGTGGAAACGTACATTGCAGAAGGATATTCAACTCGTATAAGACCCTTTTAAATAATAATTTTAAAACAATCAAAATCGGCCAAGCGGCAAGGATGATCTTAAGTGGTGGAAATCAGTTTGTGAACCATCTAATGGTATAAGAGAAATCAATTACCAGGAATATCCCTTACCTCTAGTCTCAGACTCATCTCCCAAAGGCTTTGTCATATATAAGGATTGGATTGCTGGATCCTGGGAAGAGCCAATTATTTTGAAAAATTCTCGATTTGGCCATATTAGGGGCCCTCACACCTGTGATATTTTTGATAAAACTAATATTAATGAGCTGGAATTATGGTCAGACTTAGTGGGAATAAAAGCTTGGCTTGATGACCTAAAAGGAAAAAATGTAAATGTTTTCACAGATACGCCTGCAGGTGTTTCATATGATTAAAAAGGGTTAAGGCTTCAACAGAACTTGTATGGCGTAGCTTAGGGAGTTATTCTGGATCTACAAAATTTATCAAATTCGACTTACCCCTCACTATATAGATACTAAGAACAACTTAGTAGCTGACACTTTATCTAGAATATTATATTATATTGAAGATGAGAGGGAGGCCAGAAAAAAACTCACAGGCTCAAATTTATGTTGTATTAATTCTAGATCTAAAAAAGTTGAAGAGGAGGGCAAACGTGCAGAAAAAAAACCCGTATCTTCTAGTACTTTAAATTTGAGGAAGAAACATTGGTACTGCTACAAAAAGGTGTGTAAACAATTTAATTGGCCAATATATTCAATTAGTTCACAGCAGGCTTGCATATATATCTTCTTATATGAAATCCTCTTCAGTCATAAATCATTACCAGGCGGTGATCTTCTATCACAATTAATGTCAAGGGCCTGCCTGTACTGGACTGGTCTGATAAGCACCTTAAAATGACAACCAAAGGTATTAGAAATACAGAAGATGTAAAATTGGACAGTAAAGATCAAATTGAGCCATTTCATTTAGATAAAATGTATAGGCAGGTTGATTTTTCTAATGAATCGTGGTTCTTGTTGTGGTTACCAATTATTTTTCTACTTAATACTCTTCTCAGGGTCGTGCATGCTGTTATGTCCGACCATATGTTGCTCAGCACAGATGTAAAATTGTATAAACGGGGTATGGTTGTCAAAGTAAAATCTTCAAAGGCAACAAAAAATATTATACATACTATTCCAGTAAATAGGGGTAGAATTAAGGCAGTATGCCCGGTATACTGGATGGAGCTCCTGTATGAGACTCATCCAGGTAAGTGTGATTCACCTCTCTTCTCTACAAAATCCATAAAATGTCTTATTCACTTCCGAAACTTTCGGAAGTGAATAAGTTATTTAAAAAGTTGTTAAAAATGTAAAAAAAACTTTTATCGTGGAGCAAAACTATGGTTAAAATTACCTGTCAATATTATAATGTTGGAGTCTATGCATTTAAGGAAGCACTGAAGAAGCACTTTGTATGAATTCCACTTGTTTGGTTGTACTGATACGTATTCCAATCGCAAAGACAAATTACCATACTATTTACGGGACTTGTAGGTTTATATGGCAAATGGGGGTATCTGCCTTTATGCATTATTAATTAATTGATTATATATAGTAACTATGTGAATATATGAATATTCAATTGGGAGGGATCCCATAGGAATCATCCATTCATTCGCTCATCAATTCATTGTACATTAAATATCATCAACATCATAATAATGAGAAATATTGTTAAAAATGATTAATTTTATACTACATGAATGAATTATCTATCTCTGTAATGTCTGGAAGAACAGATTCGTCTGAAGATATTCAATAAAAATATTTTTCAAAAAAGAAGAAAAACTAGACGTAATATCTCTATTCATTCACTCAGAAGAGGGTTCACCACAAAGCTCTATAATTCTGGTGCCCCTACATCTTACACCAAAGAGAGAGGTCAGTGGACTTCGAATTGTATTTATGAATATATTAAACCTTCCTTACTTGATAAGGTTCATCAGGATAAGTGTTATTCACTACGTCAGGTAATTAGCTTGGAGGTTGTTGGGATTGAATAAATATATTTTTGTATTTTATTATGTCCAAACTTTTTACCTTGTCCTTGTTATTTCCTACTTCGATCTAATTTATTGTTATATTGTAGCAAGCAGTAAAATAAATGACAGATAATTTGGAGTGTGCTTCATAGTTGTAAACTATTCCAGGTAAATAAGTATGGGCTATCGTTTCTTTTCTAAGGGAAGAAGAGTAGAAAGATGACAAGAACGAAGTGTGAATCCAACCTTAAGCGTGTATTCCACATGCCGATTTTAAAAATCGGCAGTGAAAATAAAGTTCAAATATAAAATTGGCACACAAGATTAGAAAGGTCTTATAATTCTCTTTCAGATGACAATCATGTAGGAAGTATGGTTCCATGCCATATTCTCAGAGAAAATTAGATGAATACAAAATTACATGTACATATATAGTTGTAAATATTTATTTATATATATCTATATTAAATGATAATATTCAACATGACTTATTTCCAAGACACTATATTGTAACGTCTGGAAGAACAGTTACTATGTACTGAAGACGACAAATAAAATATTATCAAAAAAAAAAAAAAAAAGGCAACATCAAAATTGGTATGTGGAAAACGGCCTTAACATTATTAAAGCCTGGAACCCACTAAGCGACACAACTGAAATGCTAGTCGATTTTGAGATCGCCAGTGACCAATATATTATATTTTCCAAGTGATTTACCAATTTTTGATAAATATCTGGACGAATTGGTCAATGGGAACAAAGTGTCTGGTCGTTTTCACACAGTTTTGGTCATTATGACCAATATTAGAATACCAGAATTGGTCAAAACGACCAGAATTTTGGTTTAATCGCTTGGTGGGTTCCCCCCTTTAAGATTGGCCTGTAGCAAAATGAAATTGTGAAACAATCTGAAGATCTGAAAGTTAGATGCAAATGATATTAGATTAGTTACATGAAACCAGTATGTGTAAAGTGGATGCATGGTTATTATTCTAGCTAAGTCTGTTAAAATGAGTGTTTTTGTGGTAAGTGTCGGATTGAGTGTCCCCGCATCTGTGTGTCATTGGGGCTCATGACAGGAAATTCAATTTCCTTTTAGCTTTTAAAAGATGGATAATTTTTCATAGTTTTAATCCAGAATCTACTTAATATGCCATTATGGTTTAATGGAATGATGCAATAAACGTGCCCTGTTACGTTTACTTCTCTAATTTGACAAATATGCCGTAGACCCTCCAGTCCTGAAATATAGATTACAAATCTTTCCAGTGTGTTGGATTTTAGTGCTCTGATGCCATTACGGCAGTCACATATAAAACTCACTCTTACGCCGTGCGGGAACCCACTTGCTGCCATTAGGAGATTGAACATGGGATCTACAGCTGAGGATATACCACTGCTAGAGGTAAGTTGTAGGTCATAAGGTCTTACTAACTGTAAGTCTACACTGCAGGTCATCACTGCACGAAATTAGACCTTTAAAGGAGCCAAAACCAATATAAAATTTAATGACAACATTTTCAAAACTCAGATAAGTATAGAAATATGTTTGATGAGCTTAATCAAGGTCAGTGGTAAAGTATTAGCTGTGAAATATAGCTAAAACCGAAGTAGAATTCCATGAAAGATGGAAATATTTCTATTTGTTTGTAAACAAACCCCATTTTTTCGTATCCACATTAATTGATTTGAGCAAGGAAAACATGTTTTTAATTATTTTCTACCACATTTCATGGTTTAGATTTTAACATGGGCCAGAAATAGGCTCAGGGAATGGATTTCCATAGTTATTTGAGTTTGGAAAATTTTGCTGAATTTATTGTTTTTGGCTCCCTTTAAGACCTTTAATTTTGTAAATTGGGCCATTGAGGTTCATTAAAGGCTTAGGGTATGTCACCTTTCCTATACCTTTGCAAGATCTTTGATGAACTTTAAAGGTCACCTGAAAAAGTTTTGGAAAGGTCTAGTTTACCTTTCCATTACCTTTAGCAAACCTCAATGGCCCTATTTACAGAAACTTGAAGGTCTATTTTCGTGCAGTGAAGGTGTCACTGTAAAGGCAATATTCCACTTTGCGTCAGGCCCCATTTGCGGCCGCTATTTCCAGGCAACACAAGCAGTTTGCGGTTTAGATACCAACATGTTGGTATCCCAAAGCAGGTGACGCAAACAGGTGACGCAAACTGGTGATGCAAACACCTATATTCCACCAAAAACGCATTTGCGGCCATTTGGTGGCCGCAAGCAAGTGGAATACAGCAGTAGGGCGGCCGCAAACGCATTTGAGGCACCCTAAAGGCCATATTCCACTATGCGGTGGGGTGTCACTAGCGGTGATCTTTTTGGCCACCGCAAGCAATTTGCATTTCAGAAACCAACATGTTCGTTTCTGCCACCGCAAGCACACCATTAAAAAAGTCCATAAAATCATTGTAAATTATAAATATAAAATCATAATCAAATCATAAAAGTCATAATCAAATCATAAAAAAATGGATTTTTTTTTTACTAAAATCATAATAAAGAATATAAAATCACTAGCGGTGGCCCTTGCATTTGGCCACCACTAGTGCCACCGCTAGTACTACCGCAAGAAATGTCTATATTCAACCTTGCAGTGGCCAGATTTACTTGCGGTGGGGTCAAACACCGCTAGTAAAATGGCCACTGCAAGCAAAACGCCGCAAAGTGGAATATGGCCTTAACACAAACGCGTTTGCAGCCGCTCCGGACGCGTTTGCGGCCGCCCTGGACGCGTTTGCGGCCGCCCTGGACACGTTTACGGCCGTTTGTTGCATAGTGGAATATGGCCTTCAGTTATAGATCATAGAGCTCCCTGTAAGTTATAGGTCATAAGTTACAGGTCATAAGTCTTGCTGTAAGTAATAGGTCATAGAAGTCCCTGTAATTACTTGCTTAATGAATAGGTAGTAACTGGCGGATTTTACTTTACATTATGAAAATTCATTTGGCCATTATGCAACAACTTTTACTACTGGGCCCATATCTTCTTAGCTAATTTGGGTGATCAGGGAAAATTTGATCAGGGTCCCATGATCAGCAATTTTGTCTATCATGAATAAATTTTACAAATAATAATACCTCTCTGACACTATTTTGCAATAACACATGTAAGTTTCGGTAAAAGGCAAAATCACTGATTATTATATATTGTGTTTTGTTTTGTTTTTCCAATTGAACAATATTTTTTTTACGTATTACAACATTAATTCATAGCTATGGAGTGCAATATTGAAATCCAACGTCCCACTCTAGATCTGATTAAATTGATCCAACAAATTGTCAATAGAAATATACGCCACAACTTGCTTTAGATATTGTCATTAACAACAATTGGATATCAAATTTAATGTTAATGTAGGCAAGGCACATATTTGATATACCACCTACACGTTGCACCGCGGCCTATTGTTAGATGCACCTTTATAAAGTTAATGGCACTAAGCTGTTCATTATCTGTGGTGCATCTGCTGCGTCCCAACGATGAAAGAGCCAAATGTATATGATGAGTAGTTTGATGAAAAGAAAACATCATTTTGATGCATATAATTCGAAATTGTTAGATGTGATGTGATGAACATGTGGTACTCAAGTCGGTATTACAATGTGCGTTGTTTGGTTAGCGCATTGGGCTATTTTTTCCATTTTTATATTTCTTACTTAAATATTTTTTGCTGCATTACTGGTATACAGTGAGAATGAACTGTACTGACACAGATGATCAGTCCAGACTTTAACTTAGCTGTTCTAGTGTAAACCAAGAATCAGGGCTAGGAGTGTGACACCTGATATTAAATGGAGAGTGTAGGAGGGGACATTAGGTAGGCAGAACCATTAGTATACAAGGCACAGTCCACACACTAGCCAGTACAGCACTTTCACTGTTGTTGGATTAACGTCCTGGAAAGATCGGTGCTGTTTAGCTAGTTCTGGAGTTGTTTAAAAGGATAGACTGTTAGTTGAGCTGGAGTGTTGGCTGGTTGTAGTTGAGTGGAAGTTACCCTATTGAATTGTCCATTGTCAAAGGAAGATCTTGATACTAGTACACACGAATTGGAGATTCATAAACTTCAACCTTTCACGCGAGTGTTATGTCATTCATGAGTAGGAACTATATTATGGATTGGACATGCAGTCTGGTCAGTAATAGATTATGAATGGAGCTAGCTAATATCCACAGGCACAAAAATTTAATATCATATCCAATAGCACTCCTGACTTTAACGGGATATCAAACCTCTATAGTTTAAACCCATGTTAATCATTTGACTAACATGAAGTCTAATCTATGAAAGATTATTTATGTTCTGATTGGTGTTTGGTCCTCCATCCGCAATTGGGATACACACTTCTTTATTGACATGTAAGTAAAACAACTCAGCGGCTATATATCCCAGGGTTAGACAAGGGTTGGACAAAATTACCAGAATAGCCATCCTTGGGATTAGAGTTTGGGTTAATGAAAGAAGCAAGAATCATATTTTTCTATATCCCCAAGTTCTGATAAAACATGATTTCTTAAATGTTATCACTTGACATATTTGCAGATTTGCCACCCAATCAAAAGGCTGTATTTCAGGACAAAATAGGGTTGAACCTTATAAGTTAGGCTGACAGGCTTTAACATTGGTTTCTATGGGGAAAATGTCAATATATAAGCTGGAATTTACCAATTTTAGGAGCAATTCGTCAACCAAATTGCCTTGGTTATATTAATTTTGCATTTTGAATCTATCTTCATAGAAAAAGCACAGAGACAATTAGGCAAATATTTTATGGTAGATTCTAGGATGATATAGACTAGGATGGGCTGATGTTTCATTATCATATCAGTGGTGAAATCAATAATTAGGTTTTAGGTGTTGATAACCATCATCAGGATTCTGAATTCCATCTTAGCAAAAGTAAAACGATTCGCTTTGGAAATAAATGTATCAATGCATTTATTTTGAAACAGCCAAGTGTAAGGATATTTTAGAGGTGTTTTAGTAAGAAGAATACAAACTTTTCGTTGTAAAACATTTGTTGACTTTGATGTATAAAAAGGGTGTTGATGAAAGATATTAATTTTGGATCAATATAGGCCGAGAAATAATTTACGGAGTTCATCGCAGATAAAATTTAAATGCCCCCATACAAAATTGTCTAAGGTCAAGAAAAGTCCCCTTTATAGAGGCATCTCATTGTGGAAAACACTGCCAGAATCTCTTCAACGAGCTACAAAGAAATGTAAATTTAAAAATGAGCTCAAAAAGTTTCTGTAAATATATATTACATTAATTTTTATGTATGTATACATTGAATTGAGTGCTAAAATCAGCGGTGCATACTGCTGGAACAAGAATTATTACTAATGGACAATATTATTGATGATTGCTGTGCTTAATGCAATTCTGGCTTGATATCTGTTTGAGTAAAAGCGGAAATTAATATTTACTTAAGTTAATCTGGCACCCATCACCTATTTCATTGTAAATACCATTATCATCATACTTTGATGTAAATATGTTATTTTTCATATTCATATTTTGGACAACTGGAAGATCTTATGTTTTTCGTAGGAAGTGGACAAATAAAAATGGGAAAAAAAATTGTGTTGGGGCTTCGCTCATGAGTTATTTTGCCGAGGCCATATGCAATATGGCCTTTTACGGGACAGGCGTTGTTTTGTTGGGATTGTTGACAAGGCGATAAAGAAATCTTATTCTCCACAATAAAGCAGGACTTTGGTCTAATAACTATTCTCCGTATTACGATACGTGCCAGTACTATTGTCTCCTGCCTATCCTTTAGCATTGGCAGCGCCCTTCTTTCCTCACAATCTTTTAAAATTCTGGAGATTGAGTCTTCATTTTTCAGTATTTTATCAACCAAGTCTATATCTTGTCACAAATGTCTCATTTAACCTAAGTCCACCGGAATTATGATTAATAGATCCATCCCGAAAATTACTAACCCTGCCAGCATAGGACCGGAAACTGCTGCAAAATGAAAAATCATGAGGGATTATGCGGAACAGTAATAAGGCGAGTGAAAAGCAGGATGAAATCAAAGACGTTACAAACAGCAAAATTCCCACTTATTCTGATAGAGAGTGATATTATTCCGTTTTAGATTTTGCTTGTTCATTTCAATTTGTAGTTAATACCGGTTATCAAGAAACGGTTAATCCTTTTCTTATAACATATTTGGATTTTCAGCTTAATTATTATCACGTATTTCATTTAATACAAAGTGTTGAACATCAACAAAAAACATGCTGTCCTTATAACTTGCACGTGTCCCACATTTATAGTTTCCATGGAGACCGAATTGTTGGCTTTGATTAAATTATTTCTTCTTTCTGCAGGCACATAGAACGTATAATACGCTGCATCTAATGTTGAAAATGTAAACTTGATACATAAACAATGAAACTGTGATAGGATGTTGTGAATTCTTTTCATACGGGAAGTATATATGAACAAAATGCGTATTTCCTTTAACAATGCGGATACGTAGTGATTTTTTTTTATCAAGTTGGCATGTGTGCAATAATCAGTTTTGCCTTTTAGGAACGCCCGTACCTTAGTCATTGTGATGAGCGAATGTAACAAAGTTGAGGATTTGAAAACATGATATCACAGCTGGTTATAGCTTTGTATTCGTCTGCAATCATAAATCTGCATGTCAAATAGCAAAAGTGCAAGTTAGATCTCTAGACGTTGTTTGTTTTATTGTCGTCAGTTGTTGTTTCTTGTTGTCAGTGTTGCAACAAAAATGTAATAATGTTGTTACATTTTTTCTTCTGCATCAAGAGTGCAGTAGAACTATACTTCTAGCATTTTGTTCACATCCTAAAATAGGTCTTACGATCAGATGATTTGTGATTTTCAAAACAAAATAACATTTTTATTCCTAATGGTTACAAGATATGAACAAAACACTGTTGTTGTCTTTTTTAATGTTCCCTGTTGTTATTATTATGTAGTCAATGCTGCATTTAAAAGTTGATGATTATAACACAAATTTCTTCTGTATCAAGAGTGCAAGCAGGGTCCCCCACAAGAACTATACTTCTAGCATTTGCTCACATCCTAAACCAGTTCTTATGATCAGATGATTTATTAGTTTGTTTCATTAGTAACAATACATTAACAATATGACAATGAGTTCAATTCATATTATAACATTTGTTTAGATGATTTAATTGGGATTTTCAAAACAAAAAAACTTTTTCCCCTATGATTTTCACCAAATGGTTACAAAATATAAACAAAATTTGTTTATATTTCGTAACCATTTTAACCAACCTGTTTATGGGGAGTGGCTCCATCGGAGGAAGTCCACTCCGAGTCAGTCTATGGCTGCTGCAGGGGGGGACCATACACTCTGTCATGTTCTGTGGCGGGAAACCCAGACTAGCCTGCCACCTGGTGTGAGTCTTTGTAACTACAGAGTAGAACTCCCTAGTCAAGGAGGTCACTAAAACTAGTTCCAGTTCCAGTAGTTTACAGCCCTGAGTTGTGTTGCTTGAATGCAGTTTAGATTCTCAAATATTACATGAAATCTGACATTGGCGACGAAGGAAGAACTCACAAGGTGCAAACTGAACATTTGAAGTGTCCAACAGGTGTAAGTTTTGTAGTCAAAACTAAAAGTAAACATGGATAGTGACAGAAACTCTGTGCCCAAATTTGACTGTTACTCAGAGCCTGCCACTCTAGGCTCCAGGTGGCGCCGGTGGCTCACTAGTTTTGAACTGTATGCTGATTCTAAAGGCTTGCTGATGACAAATGATGCTACAAATGCAATAAAGCAGCGTAGAAGGACCATGTTATTGCACTGTGCAGGGCCTGATGTGCAAGATGTTTTCACCACATTAAACAATACTGGTACTGCCACTCAGTATGACAGGGCAGTGGATGCCCTGAATAACTATTTTGTGCCGCAAGTAAACACCACCTATGCAAGGCATCAGTTTCATCAAACTACCCAGAAAAAGGGGGAAACCGTACAGCAGTTTGTGACAAGGCTTAGGCAGATCGCAAAAGACTGTGGTTATGGCAATGAGACTGAAAATCAGATTAGGGATGAGGTTGTTTGTAAGTGTTTGTCCGAAGATCTTAGACGCAAGTTGTTAGAGGAGGGGCCTACCTTAACATTACAACAAACCCTTAGAATAGCCGAGCAGTGTGAGCGAGTTGAAGAGCAGTTAGCACTCATGCATGTTGGTGAAAAAGTTGAAAAAGTTGAATCTGTGAACAAAGTTACCCAAAAAAGCGGTGCAAAGTTCAAACCCAAAAATGACTATAAGCAAAAGAAAGGGCAAGAATGTTACAGGTGCGGCCAGACAGACCACTTCGGCAGAGATCCCAACTGTCCGGCGAGAGGTAAGACTTGTGGTAAGTGTGGTCTTGATGACTACTTTGCAAAAAAGTGTAAAACCAAGCAAAAACCAACAGGTCGTGTAAACACTTTATCTGAAGGGGTTGAAAAATCTGACTTCACATTTCATGTATCTAACGACAAATATGGTATGATGCAAGTACATGTTGGAGGTGTTCCCGTTGATGTGTTAATCGATAGTGGTGCAAGTACAAATATCATAGATGAGCAGACTTGGGAAATGTTTAAGTCGAAAAACATTAAGTGTACCTCTTCGGCTAAAAAAGAAAAGTTGTTGTACCCATACGCTTCTGACAAACCGCATCAGGTAAAAGGTACTTTCAAATATCAAGTTAAAGTAGGAAAGGGTTGTACTGAGGCAGAGTTTCAAGTAATCAGAGGTAAAGGCATCCCTTTAATTTGTAAGCAGACAGCGATAGAGCTAGGCGTTCTTAGAATAGGGGTAGACATTGCCACAGTCTCAGACAAACAGTCCCTCGAACTACAGTACCCGAAAGTGTTCACCGGAGTAGGAAAACTAAAGACTAAACAAGTGACACTACACATTGACCCTGAGGTGAAACCCGTAGCACAACCACTGCGTCGCACCCCGTTTAATCTGCGCGACAAGGTGGAAAGGAAAGTTCAAGAACTGTTGACTGCCGATATAATCAAACCTGTTGACGGTCCAACACCGTGGGTAAACCCGATAGTCGTAGTTCCAAAAAAGAACGGTGACGTGAGAGTATGTGTTGATATGAGGCGAGCAAATGAGGCGATAATCCGGGGCAGACATCCTATTCCAACTGTTGATGAGGTGTTGCAGACCATAAATGGGTCTAAGGTGTTTAGTAAGCTGGATCTTCGTCAGGGGTACCACCAGTTAGAGCTGTCGCCTGAATCGCGTGAAATAACTACTTTTGCGACACATGCTGGGTTATACCGATACAAACGTCTTCTCTTTGGTGTAAACGCGGCCAGTGAGCAATATCAGTATGAGATATCAGCGGCACTTGCTGGTATTGAAGGTGTTGAGAACATCTCGGACGACATTATTGTGCATGGTCCGGACCAGGAAACCCACGATGAACGCTTACATCAGGTGTTCAAACGACTTGAGAAGTGTGGACTTACCGTGAACGGTGAAAAGTGTATGTTTAGCATCGACCAACTTGAGTTTATGGGGATCATGCTATCTGAAAAGGGGATTGGTCCGACTGAGGAACGTGTGCGAGCCTTGGTTGAGACCAGAGAACCGGAAGATGTGACTGAGTTGCGTAGTTTCTTGGGCCTTGCGAACTACAGCAGTAGATTTATTCCTCAGTTCTCAACATTGTCTGAGCCGTTGCGAAGGCTGACAAAGAAAGATGTTCCATTTGTGTTTGGTCAGGAACAGAAGGAAGCATTCAATGCGTTGAAACAGAGCTTGGCAAAGGCCAGTACTCTGGCATATTTTGACAAGGACGCTCCGACACAGATCATAGCTGATGCAAGTCCGGTGGGACTCGGTGCTGTGTTGGTGCAAAAACAAAAAGGTGAACTGGTAGCTGTGTGCTATGCAAGACGTAGCTTGTCAGATGTTGAGAAACGGTACTCCCAAACAGAGAGGGAAGCCTTGGGACTTGTGTGGGCATGTGAGAAGTTCCACCCATATGTGTATGGAATGAAGTTCGACTTGGTGACGGATCACAAACCGTTAGAGGTGATTTATGGTCCCCGTTCAAAACTGTGTGCCCGAATTGAAAGGTGGGTACTTCGTCTCCAGCCATATGCATTCAGAGTAGTCCACATCCCTGGTAAGAAGAACATAGCTGACCCGTTGTCACGTCTGGTGAGTGGTAAAGTAGAGCCTACAGAGTACCACCGAGAAGCCGAGGAGTATGTGCGTTTTGTTGCAGTGAATGCGACACCTAGTGCCTTAACGACGCGTGAAATTGAGGAGGCGTCCTCTATCGATGAAGAACTGTGTGAACTCCGAAACGCTATTACCGCAGGTGACTACTCCAAGTGTAAACAGTATATGCCGATAGCCAGTGAAGTGTGTGTGATAGGACAACTCGTGCTACGTGGGACCAGGATAATTCTTCCGAGTAAGCTGCGTCCGAAAGCACTAGCCTTGGCACACGAAGGGCATCTCGGGATAGTAGGGACCAAGCAGAAGCTGCGTACTAAAGTGTGGTGGCCAGGTATGGACAAAGCTGCTGAGAAACACTGCAGGGGGTGTCATGGATGTCAACTGGTGGCACGACCTGATCCGCCTGAACCTATCCGTTCCACCGCACTACCCGAAGGTCCCTGGCGTGACCTAGCTGCTGACTTGATGGGTCCCCTACCGTCAGGACACAACTTGTTAGTAGTGGTTGACTATTACAGTCGCTACTACGAGGTAGAGGTACTCCAGTCGACAACAACTGAGAAAGTAATCGACAAACTTGAGGACATATTCAGTAGGCATGGCCTACCTGTGACATTAAAAACTGACAATGGGCCACAGTTCCGATCTGAGGAGTTCAGGGCCTACTGTGTTGAAAATGGTATTGTGCATTGCAAGGTGACCGCCAGATGGGCACAAGCCAATGGCGAAGTTGAGCGTCAGAACCACTCGATTCTCAAAAGGGTTCAGATCGCTCATGCACAAGGTATGCCTTGGAGGCAGGAGTTGCGAAAATATCTAGCCTCTTATCGTGGACTCATACATCCGACTACAGGGAGAAGTCCGGCAGAACTGTTATTTGGTCGCAAGATGCGTGGAAAACTGCCCGACTTCGATCTCTCCAGCAGTGCTCAGAGGGAGGACCCTGGTGATCTTGAGGTTCGCGATAGGGACAACGAACAAAAGGCAAAAGCGAAAATGTATGCTGATGTGAACCGTAGGGCGCAGTATTCTGATGTGCGTCTCGGTGACAAAGTGCTTGTACAACAGGATAAGACCAACAAGCTGACCACTAACTTCAACCCAACCCCGCATACAGTGGTCAGTAAACAAGGAAACAGTCTTGAAGGTGCAACTTATTCTAGGAATACCACCCATGTCAAGAGGTTTGTGAGCGACGAAACCTCTGGCGATCAACCGACAGCGAGTGAGACTGCTGTTAGGGAACCAGTCCCACCCATGGTGACTGTTCTGAGCCCCATTAAGCCTCAGCCTCGTGCTCGACCTCAGAGAGAACGCAAAATCCCACAAAGGTGCGATGACTATATCATGGACAAATGAAAAGTGTTTGATTGATGTTTTGTATTGAAACATGTATTTGATTTGTATTGTATTGTGTTGCATACATGCATTGTGGTTAACATGTGGTTTCAAAAAAAAAAAAAAAAAGAGTGATGTCATGTTCTGTGGCGGGAAACCCAGACTAGCCTGCCACCTGGTGTGAGTCTTTGTAACTACAGAGTAGAACTCCCTAGTCAAGGAGGTCACTAAAACTAGTTCCAGTTCCAGTAGTTTACAGCCCTGAGTTGTGTTGCTTGAATGCAGTTTAGATTCTCAAATATGACATGAAATCTGACACACTCCTCCCCCCAGCTGGCCTAGCAGTCTTCCCCACCCGATGGGCGGGGGCGGCCTTATGGCCTAGGGGTATCAGACGCCCGTTCCCTTTGCCAGCCTGGGTTCCTCTGGGGCGTCAGTAGCGTGTACGGGTACCTCCAGGAACCACTGACGTCCGTGTTATCATAGCAATAGCAGCTATGGCAACACAGCAACAGCTATTGTGATAGCTAAAGACTTTTATTTTAAAAACATTTAGAAGGTTCCTGAACTTACAACCATGCTGCGCATTTAGCACTACACAATTAGTGCAGTTTGTTAAGATAATTTCATTATGATCTTAAAATAAAAATAACATACGCTTTATTGATTTGAAATATTTATGTGTAATTGCAGGTAAATGCGAAGACGCTGAAAAGCCTTGTATCAGAGCCAAAAGATACCAAAAAGGATGTGCCTCCCATGTGGTCTTCATCCAAGAAACAGTTGTTCATTTTGTTTGCTCTCTTCATCTGCATGTTATCGGGGTCCTTGTCCTGCACACTCATGGCACCCTTCTACCCTCGTGTAGTGCGTACATTTAAAGACTATAAATTTATATCTAAAGGGAGCCAAAAGTAATATTGTGTCAAAATATGGCAACATTTTGCAAACTCAAATAACTATGAAATACAGTCTAGGGGACCGTCCATAAATGACGTCATGCAGCAGGGGGGGAGGGGGGGTTCATGTTTTCATGACCAAACATGACAAGGGGGGGAGGGGGGGTCATGTGGAGCATGACATCATGTTTGAAAAATTCTAATTTCGAAAATTTCGGAGGAAAATTGTAGGTAAAGTTGGGGTTTTTCAATGTTGAAATTTCTTTTTAATGGTCAGATTGCTTCCTAGCTAAGAAAATCTGCTTTTGAAGCTCATTGGGTCCTTGGTTATGTCCATCCCTGTTTCTATTTTATCTGTGATTGGAGGGGGGGGGGGGTCTCCCCAATATGACATCATTTTTAGAGGGGGGGTCAAGGCTTGCATGACGAAACATGACAAGGGGGGGAGGGGGGGTCAAAAAAGGCCCAAAAATGCATGACGTCATTTATGGACGGCCCCTAGGAGTCTAAATTTAGTCACTGGTACACTATAAATCATGATAATTAGCTGTAACATTAGTTAAATTCCATAATACTCATGCCACGCATGCCTGAAAACAGCAATGTTTGTAAACAAACAAATTTTGGTGGGTCACCAAAATTGACCTGGGATGAGTTTTAATGTAGTTTAATGTAGTTTAAGTCTCTATTCACATTTTATATTTTACCACAGGCCTAGGCTATGGCCATAGAATATATTTCATTAGTTAACAGAATTTGCTAAATTTTAACCCTACATTGCTTTTGGTTCCCTTTAATATATGTACATAGTGATTTATATTCAATATATGTACATAAATATATTGTACACACACAATACAACTCTACACATTTTGGGGTTTTCAACTGTATGATAGGTCTATCAACAATAACTTGAGAAAAAATGATCAACAATTTTCAGATTTTGTTTTCTTTGGATATTTTCAATTTGCATATTAATAGGCCTATTGCCCTGGTAACCGGAATTTTTATAAAACGTCAAAATGTCGGAATTCTTCTGAAATAAAGGATTTGGATTTCATGGAAATCAGGTTATTTGTCAATTGTTCTGGAATAGAATAAAAACAGCAGAATTTAAATCTATATAATCTAGATAGAAATATTAAGTTACGAGGTACGTACAATTGGTACATATTAAAGTTGACTAAACCTACATGTTTTTCATAAGAATTTCTGTGTGCGTTTAAGTTTATAAATAAATCTATGAATACGTCCTTCATTTCCAAAAGGCACAGGAGAAGCACATGTCAACTACAATCTCAGGTTGGGTGTTTGGAATATTCTCCTTGGTGCAGTTTCTATTTGCACCTATTGCTGGAAGGATGGTAAGTGAGTTTACAATTGTCTCTTTTTTAATTTGATTTCAAATAGCATTTCTGAGGGAAAATCTTTTCATATCAGTGACTCAGAATAGTATATTGATATCGCTGTAAATTGTTTAAAAGTTTCCCTTTCTGATCAAAAATAAAATGTAATGTATTACAATGTGGTAGGCCTTGTCCTGAACTAAATCAGTACAAATAAATTGTTGTGAAAAGAATGGTATTTGTGTTAAAGAAAAATAATATTTCTTCCAGTGTAACAGCATAGGCCCAAGATTTCTTCTCATAGCTGGGTCATTTTTGGCTGGTGGTTGCACAATACTTTTTGGGTAGGTAATGTTTTAATAGTAGTATTTACCGCTTCGCTAAAAGTGATTTAGAAAGTGAATAGGAAATGACAATGAACACGGAACAAGAACAAGACCTTTGCCCCGTCGCATAACGGGTCTCGCTGTAGCGAACATTGGCACATTTCAAAAGACCTCTCCCTGTTCAACAGGGAGCGAATCCACCTTTTGGTTTAATAGCAATGATTGTCCACCTCATTTTGATTGCTTTTCTTCGCAACAGCGATGTGTGTCGCAACAGCGACGTTTTTGTTTACAATCTCCTACTGTTATCGGAACTTTAACTAGTTGTCACACTTCCCACTAGGTGTCGCCTCTATTGGTTTTGAAGCGACATGAAGCGGTAATTCTCCGAACTACCTCATTAACATAATTTCTGCAAATAACAAATGTACAGAGAGTCTTCGCAAGTTTGTATGCCGTCATCATCCCACGCCGAAGGAAATCGAAACAAGTCCACGCTAAAATATGTCCGGCCAGGT
This sequence comes from Lepidonotus clava, assembly GCA_936440205.1. Lineage (NCBI taxonomy): Eukaryota > Metazoa > Annelida > Polychaeta > Phyllodocida > Polynoidae > Lepidonotus > Lepidonotus clava. The sequence continues at coordinate 19,520,400 of OW387138.1, forward strand.
AAATATACGATCATAATAGTTTCGATCATGTTTTTTGTTAATATAAGACTTAAGGGCTATAGCTCATTATCCTTTACAAGTTTCATTGTAACATTTATAGCGTGTAACCGTACATAAGGTCACGCCGTACTGTAACTCCCCTTTTATCGCTCACTGTACGTGCATTTCATCGAATCCATGTTGATGAACTTCAGTCATTTGCATTAACGCCAAAAGCGTGTACAAATCTTACATTTCTCATAATGAAATCTGTCCATGTAAGAACCCTTCGACATTTGTTTTTTGAGTATGTAATTCTAAAATGGCCTAGACATTTTTGTGTTTGCTATGTTGGTGCATTATTTTAACCGTCTTGCATGGTGTGACATCAAAAACTTTTTAGAAAAATCTGGAAACTAGGTGGATTGACAGTGACTTAGGCCCCCCGCCACTTAGGCCCCGTCACTTAGGCCCACTGCTCTCACGGGAGGTGTTGGAGCACAGGTCGTCAGCTTTCACGCCCCTAGGTCCGCGAATTTACTGTTCATTGATGCCTAACAAAATTATTATTTGGTCATTTGAAGATAAAAAAAAAAAAGCATTTACCAATCGTATACCCATCACATCTTATGTAAGGATTCAAAAAAAAATATAATTAAGATTTTAATGTTAGACAAGCTATGTGGAGGTAGTAGTATGGGTGACAGCCTGCCCTGGGATGACTCCCCTGGGGGCCTAAGTGACGGGGCCTAAGTGGCGGGGGGCCTAACTGACTGGCTACCCCTAGGTGCAGTGTGTAAATAATGGATCAAAATGCCTATAAAAGAAAAAAATAGGAACACATTTTCCTAATGACAAATTTCATATTTGACGTCATGTTCATGCCCTACTCTTAGCCCATGACTCACTTATTGTGGTACATCTAACTGATCGCCCAATAAACGATTCCTAGTGCAGACTCACTATATAGACATAATAGAATTATAAATAAGGCCAACGTTATTTTAAAATAGTTTTCCTAAGAGTCCATAGAATGAAGAATAATAAGACCAAGTTTCTCTTTAAAAATAAATATATTAATTTCCTTTTTATCCACAGCTAATAAATATCAGTTCTGAACTGAATGTTTGGGTTATCTAGTTTGTCCTAACTAAAAAAAAAATTGTTTAATTTAAAAATGGTTTTATTCAAAACACAGGCTGTTACTCCAATGCATGAAATGAAATACAAATATAATTATTCTTTTTCAGAAACGTCAGAGAGGTACAAGCCTCAATGATGGGGATGAACGTGACGAACGTGGCCGAGTGCGTGCACCTGCCCGTAAAGTGCGTATGACTTCAAAGACGCATTCACAGAGGCAGGAGTTTCCATCAACCAGCGGCTCCAAAGCGCCTGCCTCCTCTACCTCAAGAAACAGAATTATCGACCCGGTGCGTGTGACTTCAAACATGCATTCAGAGGCAGGAGTTTCCATCAACCAGCAGCTCCAGAGCCCCTGCCTCCTCTACTTCAACAAACAGAAATATTGACCCGGTGAGTGTGACTTCAAAGACGTATTCACAGAGGCAGGAGTTTCCATCAACCAGCCATTAGAGACGAGTCGGTTCAATCCAGTCTCTTTGAGCCGTCTGGCCAAAGCATGACTGTGGAAAGCACTCCTGAACTGGCAAGACAACTTAGGCAAGAAATTCAAAATTTCTCATTGGGTTCGTCAGCACCTGGGGATACACTGCCAGATCTGAACGATACTCCAGAGTATAAAATTAAGGTAGAAAGACGGACATCTGGAGGTCAGTTCGACCTTGATTCACCGATTTTGCCACCAAGACAAAGCAAGTATTTTCCACCCAGTGCCCGTAAAGATCAGGAAAGGGCCCTCAAGATAGCTGCAGAAAGACAAACGAAAAAACCAACATCGTCAATGTCTCGTGGACTTCCAGAAAGATCTCAAGTGCAGAAAGTCCAGAGGGAAGACACGAATGTAACAAAAACTGATTCAAAAAAGAAATTGTGGTATCCAGGTCAATTTGTGAAAGGTCAATCTCCTCTAAGAGTAGTGGAGAACGACCCCTTCGCCGCAGAAGAGACCGACTCTGATGCCGAAGACCTAAATGAAGAAAACACCGCTTACCTAGAAGAGAGTAATGATCTCAACCAAAATTTGAATCAAAACACACCCGATAATATTAAATTCCAGCCATCACAGACAAGTTCGACGTTCAAGGAGGACAGGCAACGTGGTGATGCGGATAAAGAGGAAACATCTGCTGAACAACATGGTGTGGGTGACAAGGCCCAAGTCAGTGAACAAGACCTTAGTTATAGAATATGGAAGTTAAAATGGCGTGAAAATGGAGCACCAAAAAAGAAAACTGATCGTGTAGAACCTGTGGCCGGCCAATGTTCTGAGGCAGAGAGTGATCTCGACAAGGACAGTGTTAAATTGGTCCCCGAGGATGAAGAACATGCTAACGAAGGTGACTGTGAAGCCGATTCAGAGGAAGAACTAAGCTCCGTACATCCCATGTCAAATGACATGGAAGGTCAGACAGCCGGACGTGACCGGCCTGACCCAGGTGACTCAGATGTGCATCGGAGCAACGCAAAGTGCCTTACTGAAATTCGGGCCGAACTCCTGGAGGTGTGAAAGGTACATTCTCAAATGACTGAGGCCATGGAAAAGACCAACAACAACATGATCACTATTTTAAATAAGATGATGAATGTCCAGGCAAACTCAACCGCAGGTATAGCATAAATTCTATTAACATATACAGATATAAAGAAAACCTTGTCATATTGATTTTAATTTACAAGTAAGGTCAAGTTCACAATTGAATGAATTTAACTTTCAATTTTGTTCAAGTGCCATACCAAATATGAGAAAAGAAAAGATTAAATTAAAGAATACTGATTGATTATTCCAGTACATTTATAATATGCCAAAGCGATGACACTAAAAAAGTAAAATATAAAAATTCTAAAGAAAAAAACAATATCAAACCAAATAACTAATACTGAGATAAATTTACTTTTGTTATTTATTGTGATTGAACGCCAAATGTTTTTTTTTATCTTATTGCTTAGCTTCTTTTTCAGATAAGGCCTTACTTATTGGCTATTACTAATAGATTGTTATTATTTTCAAATGCCATTCAGTTCTCAAGGTGGGTCTCAACACCTTCGTCGAGTACAACAGGACAACAGTTGGGACCCAAACCATTCTTGGAGAAGGGAAGGTACCCCTACCACGTATAGACAATAGAACCGGTGATATATTTTTGGACACAACTCAATTCATTGTCACTGATTTTCTGAACTCCAAACAGTCAGATGGTGGGTCAACTGGGAAAGTAGTGCAGTGACAGGTGTACCAAGAACAGAGAACGAACAGGTCGGACAAGTGTCAAGTCAGGAACCTGGCAAAGTTGGTAAAACTATTCATGTGCCAAGTTCTATTCCAGAAGTACCGACATCTTCAGGCGGTGACGCACCACACTCTTTGCATGAGAACCGACTTCAGACACCAAGCCATACAGTCATAATCTCGCCACGCTAGCCAATCTCGCCACGCTAGAAAGTACACCTGCAAAACCCGGAAAATCGGGCTCGGCGCGCACTAAACTGAAACCACAAGAGTTTGAGACTCCAAAACAAGAGACACTTCACGAACAAGGCAGCCACGTTTTATCTAGTGGTTCTAAGAAGCATAACAGATGTAGACCTTCAAAGGCTCCTTCACCTGTCCCACTACAGACAGGACAGGTACAAGTAGGTGAACCATGTTGTGACGTCAGCGGGGTGACGATTTAATTGGGTCAAAGTATACTTTGTACAGAGAATGTGCGTACACCCACTTCTGATATTGACAATGAACATAATATATGAACACAGAAAAAAAATTGTTGGAGTATAACAATATAGAATTAACAGCAGAGAGGTATAGAAACGTAGTGAGGTATTGAACCCTACTGGTTTGGAGAGTATATAGACAAGGGAATTTGTTTTTTCAGTCGGGCAATTAAAAGGTACAACCACAAAAAAATTATAAAGATAATAATATTTTGAACAACATTACAGTAACAATCGAAGTGGATGTTAAAACATGGACCATAGTAATGGTTTACGGAATTAAAGGAAAACAATTTTTATGGTCGAACATTAAAAAGCAATTTAGGAATTTTTTCAAAATACTTTTTCAACGCTAACAGAATTTGGCAATTACAAAATAAATTTGAGATTGTTCTGAGACTTGTTGGACCAGTTCACTTGAAGAAGATTCGGTCTTTTGCTGGTCTAAAAAGATATTAATGTATGAGTGAACACATTCCAAACTTTGCAAAGTACATGATGGTATTATATATTTTTGTTTTGTTCTTTTCGTAGATAGGTTTCAAGAATGTTTACTTTATATTGTTTCTTGTTTAATTGACAAAAAAAGATGTGACTAGTCAATCAGTAGAGTTTATTTTTGTTACTTTGTTCCTAGTTATAGCATAGTAAAGCGAGATGATAAATCTCCACAGTCTGAGAATGAAACTTTACCTAAGATAAAGTTCTATGTGCGACTGTGTATGGTACTTAACTTTTCCTCAGAAAAAAAGGACATTCCAAATGCATGGTGCTCATGTATAATCGTAATAGTTACACTTTTCAATGGTTGATTTTCTATCAGTCTTTGAAAAAAGAAAGTTTCAGACTAAAACCATTGTGATATCAACATCTATTAGTGTAGTAAAATGTTCTGTGACTTGGTGTTACTATTAGTTTAACTTATTTAACGTACATATGCATGTTTTGGAGAAAGTAATACGTGATTATGTTTCTAAAGTGTCTCAATATATAGAAATACTGTACTAGAAACATGAAAGACGGATTGATCATTAACATTTTGATCTAGGCGTTTAAAAATATTAGCTTTTCAACATCTTATAGACATTATTATTTGAATAATTTATATAATTTGATTTCTTCTTACACAGTAACGTTCACGATACATGTCAACATGTTTGTCGCTGTAGCAGAAATTGGTTCCTAGAGTTTAAAATTTAATGTTCAAAGCGTTCTGTGATGTAGTCGATTCTGGCCCGGTTTAGACCACCTCTGCCACCGCGTTGTCGGTCCGACACAATCTCTGGATCTGGTTGTCCACGGCCAGGGCCATAAAACGGGACGTTGTCAGGGTCTCGGTCAAGGACTAACGGTGTGTTTTCATGCTTGGCCACGTTGTGAAGGCAGCAGCAGGCCACGATGATTTTACCGCAAACATCCGGGTGTGCAGCATGTAGCCTCCGGAGTCGCTCATCACCCTGTAATACAAAAGAGAATATTAACATTCGATTACAATGAGAATTTGTCGTTTATGATTCCCTGAAACAGTCCAGTTGAGGGATATTAATATAAAGTTCATTATTTACTTTTCGGAATTTTTTGATTGGACAATTTCTTTTTCTGACACAAACATGTTGGCATATACGAGTTTAAGGAACCATGAAGAGTACTTTAAATACAGAAAATGTTTTTAGGTACGACAATAATTACTGAGATTAGGATATTAGACATTAGAAAATAACATATTATATATTTTGGTTTTCATGTACAACGAGGTGCTGCAAACATCATTCAAAATTGAATTTAACGTCATTCTGGGATTGTTGACCGTGATTATTAACACAATTATATTTTTACCTGAACCGATTCTTTAAACAACCAAACGTGTTTTCCACCACCACACGCGTGGACCTGTGCCACTCGTTGAAGTCCACGTCGGCTTGTCGGAGGGGGTTCATCACCGGCACAAAGAGGTAATCCCTTTGTGGATACCTAATGGGTTTTAAATTTAATTGTTTTTAAACAATTTAGTCTCTTTTGAATGATTGACATGCTAAGTTCAGTAACGTTATTGTCTGTTGTTTGTTTATGAATGTTACTATGTGATCGTGGAGATTAACAAGATTGTACCCTTGTGATCGTCACCTTATAGTATCTCTTCGTGTTTGAACAGTTGTTGTTTGACAAAAAAGAATTTAAAACTGTTCAATAAAGATTATAAATTTGAAAGAAATTGCTCTTGATTTTTGTTAGTGTATGTTCTTTTTTTATTTTCATTAACTTAATTGTAATTACCCATTGTCACCCAGAAGGAAGTGTTCGCCGAAAACACCATTTTCCCCATCCCTGCAGATCTCGGTGGTGCTTAACACACCAGCGTCGTTACAGGACCCAGGCCAGCAGGGGTCGACATGTAGAATTCGCTGGTATGCATCAGCGACAACCTTTAAGAAATGGATATGTTAACGTTTAGTTAAAGGGATAATAATATTGATTCTGAATGATATTTTTGTATTGAATTTCTCCTTAAAGTGAAAGTTAGGCCTAAAGTTATAGATTGGTTTGATTCATGAGCGAAATATTTAATTTCTTTATTTTTTTTTTTGGGGGGGGGGTTTATTACTACTACTGCACATACAACAAGGTTCGTGTTCTTCCACTTGATCGTTGGATAATGATGACAAATAGATGAACAATATCAGATAAAAGATGCTAGACAATTTAACGAACATACACCAAAAGACAATACATTTATTGTATATTTCTAAATTGTTAGAGGCACTATAGGAAACACTTACCAGCACATTCATACTATGGTACTGCTTCCGATTAACGTACTGGTGTTCCACCTCCGGGTTTGGTCTACGTATAGACACATGTGTACCGTCGATGGCACCAAATACCCGTGGGTAAGGACCAAACCGGGCCTCGAACTCATCGGCTCTGTCCTCACGGGCCTCGTGGGAGTAGGGGAAGGTGATGTACTCCTGCTGGTGTCTGTAAAAGTACTCTGCCACCTCCAGGACAGCTCTCGAGACTGTGGTCTTCTGAACGCCCTGGAAATCGCCAACGCAGGTGTAGTCTGACCCAGTAGCGAAATACCTGAGTGCAAGGCAGAACTGAAAAATAATTTAAATAATTATAATTAAGCTAAGTTATTATCAATGGGATTCTCAATTAAATGGACATATTGGTAGAGATTGTTCAATGTAAAATAAAGCATTCTTGTGTCGTTTTATCTTTTTTGTTTTTGCAACAAATTGATATTTCTTTATTTTCTGATTCTAAAAAAACATTATGAAAAAATATAGGACTATTTACGTTAAAAGAAAGATGTTTTTATTTTCTTTTGATGATTATTTGGTTCATTTTGGAACTCAGTATGGCAATTGTGCGACGCGCTCATTATGGCACTTATGCGACGCGCCAAAATTCGACTAATGTAGAGGTATCACAGCTGTCAGGACCTACTTATTCACAATCAACAATAACACATTGAATACGTACTCGCTGTGGAACTGTGATTCCGCCGCCCTGGCTTGTTCCGGCCGTCGAACAAAATCCCGCATCATAGTAGGCCTTGGCCAACCGCTTCACTGTAGGCTTCCTCAGGCGGTAGCGAGACAGAAACTTTGCCTTACTGAAGCGGGTAAAGGGGTTTATTCGAGGATAAACCTCCTTCTTCTGTCGACGTTTAGGTGCCATGTTTGTGTACGGTCGACAGCTGACAGTAGATCACATGATAGCTAACAACCAATGAAAATGAACCGCCATTTTCCTGCCAATTTACAAATTATTCACACAAGTAAAATGATAGGTTTTTAAGGATTGAGTTAAAAACATCCCTACAACGATGTCCTTGTTGCGTAGAATTTATTATGCGACGGGGTTTCTCGCTGTTGCGATGATTGGCACATTTCAAAAACAAGGAGAGAAAAAAACAGCGAGAAAAAAACAAATCCATCCTTAATCGCTCCCTCTTGCGAGAGTTTGGTTATGCGACGGGCCACTAAACCTGTTTCTTTACTTTATGTAATATGGCAGTGGCCCGTCGCATAACGAGTTTGGCAACAGCGATGGTTTGCACCCTCTCCCTGTTAGGAGAGTTTTCCCTGTTGCGATGGTGCCCCCTGTTGATTTGCGGCTGTTCTGCTCAACTGATTTTAATTCTGTAAAAAGTTCTGGAAACTAGACATTTAGATCTTAAATCCCTGAAATTTTCATCCCGGTAAATTGATTAGAAATGGGTGAAAATTGATGTCGAATTTCACATATAACAGGGAGACTTTGCCAAACCTCCGCTGTTTTAAAGAGCGATATCGTTCCTTCCGTTATGCGACGGGGCACAGTGGCCCGTCGCATAACGGGTTTGGCAACAGCGATGGTTTGCACCCTCTCCCTGTTAGGAGAGTTCTCCCTGTTGCGATGGTGCCCCCTGTTGATTTGCGGCTGTTCTGCTCAATCAATTTTAATTCTGTAAAAAGTTCTGTGCCCTGTCGCATAACGGGTTTGGCAACAGCGATGGTTTGCACCCTTTCCCTGTTAGGAGAGTTCTCCCTGTTGCGATGGTGCCCCCTGTTGATTTGCGGCTGTTCTGCTCAACTGATTTTAATTCTGTAAAAAGTTCTGGAAACTAGAAATTTGGATCTTAAATCCCTAAAATTTTCATCCCAGAAAATTGATTAGAAATGGCTGAAAATTGATGTCAAATTTCACGTATAACAGGGAGACTTTGCCAAACCCCCGCTGTTTTAAAGAGCGATATTGTTCCTTCCGTTATGCGACAGGGCACTGGAAACTAGACATTTAGATCTTAAATCCCTGAAATTTTCATCCCGGAAAATTGATTAGAAATGGGTGAAAATTGATGTCGAATTTCACGTATAACAGGGAGACTTTGCCAAACCCCCGCTGTTTTAAAGAGTGATATCGTTCCTTCCGTTATGCGACGGGGTACTGGGGGTTGCAGCGGTGTGTATTGTACCGTTTGGAACGAAATAAGCACCGCTGGAGGCGAGGTAAATATATCCTGGGCCCGACGGCTCGTACCTCCGTAGGTTGATTAGGACACACTGTCATGATTATCTAATGGTCCCTAATCATCAACTTAATTTACCTATGTAGTTAGATTAAATATTTGGTCACTAATCATGATCGAGGGGAATGTAATTAAGGTAGGACCAATGAGATTGCTTGTTTCATATGCTGTAGGGTGAGTTACAAGCCGTTTCTGTTGATCATGATTAGCACTAATTACCTAACCAGCTACTTAATCACGGACGTTCGATGTGATTAAGGCTGCTACGAGCCGTCGGGCCCTGAGTTATACTAATTAAACAAACAAAATGTCGGAGGGCCGATGATTGTCGGAGGGCCGATGGCAATTGTCAGAGGGCCGGCGGCAAAGCCATAGAGCATGTCCCGTCGGACATGGGGTAAATATATCCCAACTCATACTCCATAATAGTGTCTTCTTATTGTATTATGTGCAAGGTTAATATCCAGGGTCCAGGGCCCATATCTTCATAATTAATTTGGCTAATCAGTGAAATTTTGAATAGCATCTCATGATTAGAAATTCTATCATGAATACATTTTACACTTAATATTACTTCTTTGAAACTATTTTACAACAATGCCATTGAATTTTGGTAAAAGACAAAATTGTTGATCTTGAGGGCCTAATCAAAATTTCTCTGATTAGCCAATTTAGTTATGAAGGTATGGGCATCATACCCATAACCAATTTTTAGTATAAGGACGGTCTTGTGAGGCGATCTAGGTCAGCTGAGCGGTCTGAGCGAGCAGTGTCAGCTGTTACATAAGGTGTCGCGCAGTCTGGGCAGGAGCCACCTGACAGCTGACTTAAGAAACCACCCTCAAAGTGCACAGCCCCAACCTGTGCAATAACCTCAGAAATCCCCCTCAAAGTGACACAACCTCTCATCCCCAACCTGTGAAGTAACTTCCCACTCTAAATGGATTGAAATATCTAGACACTATGATGTTTTTTAATGTGTTTACATAGAGTGGTTTCTGGGAAGGTGAAGGTCGTACATTTCTCAATACCAGTGGTATGTGTCAATTACCATGGGGAACCAGTGTATCCCGGGCCTTGCACACTGCCCCGGTGGTGGGATAGGGGGAGAAGGGGTATCGGGGGGGGGGGGGGGGGGTGACCGGCTGGAGCCAGGCCGGGTAGGGGGAGGAAGAGGAGAGGTGGGGGGGGGGGGGATTCTGACCAACAATTTTCAGATTTCTAGTATTCTAGTATAACATTTAAAGACCACCAACGCAACATCGGCCAGTTTCTGGCTGACAATCTTCAGATTTCTAGTTGACAATTCAGCACATATAATTTTCATGTTTTAGAGCAAATCCTTGCCTGATTTTATCATGTAAAATAGGCAAAGAGTATGTATTTAACTTTTAGAGAATCATGGAAACCATTATGTACTAATTTCATTGAACATATCTAGCAATGGAACACAATGGTGCATTATTAAAAGAATTCCAGATTGCCCCTAACCTATTAATAGAGTTCTTCATCTTTAGAGGGACATGTCTTCACATTTTGAATAGAGCCTTTATTCAGCAGGAACCATGGACTGGCAGGAAAGAACTAGCTTCATGTATCAATTTGGATTCCTTAACTGCTAAGCCTCCCCAGCCAAGTTGCAATAAAACAGTACCATTTTTATACCAAACTTTTTGGCTAGTATGTTACTTAATAAGATAGATTTGTAACAGTTACATAATGTTTGGGTGAGGTTGAGGTCTCACCAAATCAAAAGGTTATATTAATGCTATATTTTGTTGGTGTTGCAAAGCTACTATGACTTAGATGTCTATTCACATGAGTGCTCATATCGTTCTTTACTGGATGATTATGAGAACAATTTTGATGAATTATGAATTTCTGATTATAATCTATATCCATTTTTCTCTTCATTTCAATTAATTTTCCATATAGCTTTTTCATACCAGCCGTTTAAAATTTACTCTTTTAAACATTTAATTTTGGGTGACATGTCTCAGATGTAACATTTAGTCCAAGCTTTTACTGTATACCAGTAAGACTTAAAATTGTAATAAATCTGAGGAAACACTAAATGATTTCTCTATGTAGATATGTTCATGGAATCTGTATCAAATATTGGGTGAGATGTATATGATTGGAAAAATTAAGATGAAATCCTAATTTTTCAATTCTTAGCTTCCTCTTGGTTTCCTATCATAATGTCATTTTATACGGCATAATAATCAGAAAGCATTATCAGTTCCCTGCCAAACACAATATATGAAATATGTGAAACATATAAGGCTACAATGAGTGTTAAATTAAACACCACTTTTTTGATGAGCATGGCCCAGCAGCCATTCATAATTAGTATCTACAATCAAAATTCTGTGTTTTCCACCTAATACGCTGCCTTTGATGCTCAAACTTGTAATTTTTTCTCTGATAGAATATAACAAATTGAATATTGCTCACATTGCAAAATACCTGTTTTATCTCTTCAAAGAAAGAAAAGCATATATTTCTGAAGTTAAGTGTGATCATTCTTTAGAAAATCTGAAAAAATCAGTAAAATTTATCTCCTATGCCCATATTACCCTCTTGGAAAAACAATTATTAATCAACAAAGGTAATATGGGCATGCATTCTATTTTCACAAGTAAATAAAAACAATTTTATTACATCATGATATGCAACTGGTACTGTCATTCTATACCTAACAAGCCTGACCTAATCAAAGGTTCTTTATTTACTTTTGGTCATTAGAACATTATCTACAGTATTTAACACCAAAGATATGGGGAAGTTTACCATAGTATTATAACCAGTCTAATATGAGCACCCCCATGCCAAGGGTAATATGGGCATAGTGCTCATATTACCCACTCTGATGGCTAATATGGGCACTTTTAAGAAAAACTTATTTCTCTCCTTATCAAAAAATGGCTGGTACTAAAGTCTTGAAAACTTGAATAAATATTCATTGACTGACATGTTTTGATACAAACAACGAAAGATTGCATGTAAAAAGCTTGTTTTTGATTTATAGCCATTCATCCTTAAGGTGCCCATATTACCCTACTTTACCCTATAACTTTTAACATTAGGAAAAACATCTTTGGTAACAGCTGATAAATGATTTGTTAGGTTTCTTTCAGATTTGTCGATAGAATTCCTGTCACCAAAGAAAGTAATGTGACATTCACTGCGTTCAGTTTCTTGTTGAGGATATTACTTGGCATTGGATTTACTGGTATCTTTACTGCTTCATTTGCAATAGCAGCACACACATTTCCAGATAATAGCCCAAGTGCACTGGTAAGTTATATTTGAACTGTGTTCTGATGCTTTGTAAATATAAATTTGAAATGAATAAAAGCGAAAAATAAGGTAATGTTATAGAGTAAGTATGAAAATTAATTCAGCACTGTATTCCCAATTTGTGATCAACGATTGCAGAAATTCATTCACTTAATCGTCTAGGTCTTTTTATAAACATGACCTATTGTCTTCTTCTTAAGAGACTTTATCGTTATAGAAATATATCAGTATAGTATATGTTGTGCAATGCTCCTTACATAGTTATCTATCTAAATGTCTGGTAACATGACAGTTTCTTTGTATTGTGGCTTACCTTTGTTTATTATTGTCCATTCAACTTCTGTTGTATATACATAGGTATATAACTTGTTTATCATTTAGACTATGAAGATGTTCTGAGCATTCAATGTTTTTGGACATTTACATAATTGTTGTAATCTTTTGAATTTTAAAATTTTGGCATATTTCAGAAAAACTAACTTATCTAAATGTTACACCATTCTGACTATTTCATTTGTTCAACCTCAGTACAATCATTGTCTATCTCTATCTTGTTTTCCTTTCTTTTTAATCAAAATTATAAGGGAGAAAATAAGCATGAGATCAGACTGATCTAGTTCAAAATTGTATATCGTGACATGATTTTTGGGGTATCTTTGTGACCGCTAAAGGTAAAACTATAACTGGCCTCCTGAAAGCTTTTGAGAAAAACTGAGTATTAGATCTATAATGGTGCAATTGCCCTCATGTGATCATAGAATGTCTTCATACTTTTAGGGCGTTATTGAATCTGCTGCGGGTTTAGGTTTTGCCCTTGGTCCGGCATTGAGTGGACCAATATATGAGGTTAGATGTTTCATCAATTTTTAATTTTTTTTATTTCATTGAACCATACTTACAAGTGATATGTGATCTTCTGTATTTTGATGTCACTGATGATTTCCAATCATTTAATTTACAAATCAGTGGCATGTTTTAGGCATGGCTATACTGGAAGTTGTATCTAGATCCGCAAAATAGGAGTCCAACATAATGGCTCTTGTTTAGATCGTGCAGAATAGATTGCTTGGGTCAATATTGAGCTCAGAAGGAAATATGTGCAACATAGAAATCATAACTATTTTCTACGAAAATACAAAAATGTAAACATAATTATAGTGTAGCTTTAGACCCTTGATTTTATCCATGAAAATTAAAACTTAATATCATTGAAAATTAAAATGCTGTTTATTTTAGTTCTATTAAACATTTTATCATTTGAATATGGGCTCCCATGATATCTCAAAACATTATATTTCTGTATAGGTTGGTGGTTTTATGGCTCCATTCCTGACAATGGGTATGCTGATGATAGTCTTCATACCACTATACATGTGCCTTATTAAAGGAAAATATGGTAGGTTGGTCTGTATAATAAACCCAGAAAGGCAACTGTTTTGTAAATCGAAACCTCTGGACCCAAATAGGAACATATAGAAAAAAGTAATAAAGTATTATTGTAATATGAAACTTTGATGCATAAACATCTTGGACAGAAGTTTCCACTTTCAGCAGCATCTTAAAGATTTCCCAGTAATGCTCTTTATAACTAAATAGAAATTATTCTTAGAGAGTAGTATTCAGAGAATTCATGATTATAATCACCAACATTCTAGATGTTTTGAATGTGTCTTCCATGTGCATTTGATTTCCAGAAAATGAAGAACCAAAGGATCAAGCTTCCATGACTTCCCTGTTAAGGGTTCCTGTCATCCTCTTGGTATTAATTTGTGTGCTTACAGCATCCTTTTCATGGATGTCATTGGAACCTATATTGGAACTACACCTTAGACAGGTAAAATCTTACCATAAGCCAAAGTCAGTTAACCCTTTCATGGCTGAATATGTCATTCTACAGGTAATAATTACTGGAATATTGGCCAAAATATGAGAATTAGTCTCAGAATTGCCTAAAACTCAAATTTCCTCTAGATTCAACAGGTAGAATTCAATTTGACGTAATCTGGATGAAAACATTCCGAACTTTGTCACTATGCCAGTGATACACACTGGACTTAATTGGTTAATAGCAGCACTATGATCAATTTACCGGTTTCCATGGCAACAAGCATTTAGTAAATATTTTCTTTTTTTTCTTTAAAAGAAGGTTAAGGATTTAACTTTTTTTCTACTGAAAACAGATTGTGGTTATCGTAATTGAAACCAAGTTATGAGCTTTTTAAAATTATATGATTTTCTACTTAGTAGCATATTTGTATGATTTCAAATAATAACAGAAAATTCATATTTGTTTATATGGCTACACATTTGTTTAATTGGAATTTTATTATTTTCTAGTGAACTCAGATTAAGGTGTTCAAAGGACCATATCTCTGGTTCTAGTCGGAATTTCTGAAAAATTCTTTCAGATCCTGAAAGGAAAATTCTTCCTTTGCAAATTGGGGGTTCGTTTTTTGAAAAATACTAATTTTTTGGATTCAGTTTCATATTTTACATTAAAATTAGAGAAAAAAATCCTCCAAGGTGGGGTTCGTACAAACCCCCAAACCCCCCTGGCTACGGGCCTGATTTTACCAACCGACCCTAATTACAACTTACTTTAGGGGTGCCAAATGTTCCCTTTCATACTCTGCTCTGATCAATAGAACTCAACCATTTTTTTACAGTTTGACTTAACCCCTTCTCAGATAGGCCTGGTGTTCCTGGTTGGATCTGCCACCTATACATTCACGACCCCAGTGGCAGCCAGAATAGCTGAAAGACTGGTTTGTCATAGAGCCACCTTTGATTGAGTGAATTTTGTTCATACCTTTTTAAGAGTTTTAAAAGAGTATATAGAGTTAAATTAATTGTTCATTTACATCTGTGCAATTTCCTCACAACTATGTCATTTCAGCTACTTAAACTTTGGTTATTGTATTGTATTTACCTATAGGATAATAGCATCCCAATGATGATCATAGGTTTTGCCATTGGAGCTATTGCAAATCTACTTTTAGGCCCTTCCCCACTCTTGGGGTTGCAAGGGTTCAAGTAAGAAATCAATTATTATGGCTTTCTGCATGATTTACAGGTCTAGTTATCAATGTCACTGTGCTTGTATGATTATGTTTTCACAAACTTTGAAAATTTTATGTTACAGCAACAGAGTAAAATTCAACCTCTTTTTTGTGGCTTGATGGAGAATCAAAGCTATTTTCTTGTGGTGTGTAGAACTCTATGAACTAGTTTGGATCATGGAGAATGATACATGCAGATACAAGATAGTTAGGCCTATGTTAATCTTTAACTATGATAAAATATAGGGCATCCCTTCAATCAGTACAATGTTTTTAGATTACATGCACACCATAATTATGATGGAAGAAGGATACATATTAAATTAGATAGCCTGTTTGAAGTGTTTGAAGATATTGAAAATCAAAATTGAAGATAAATGTATTCACTTTGTTACATTGATTAAATGCTAAAAATGTCAAGATATAACAATGGGAGGTAGGATTTCAATAATAATCCTGAACATGGGTTTCTGACCTCTATCCGCGATTGCATCGCCGAGCGATAATAGATGAATTTAGCAAACTTCAACTTTGTCAGTGCGATTTCTGGGGTAAAACCTGCTTCAATGTTCTCAACAATACTAGATAACACTATAGAAGTAGTTTTCAGGTAGTGTTTCCCCTGTATCTGATATAAACCATTGTTTCAACTTGTCAGTGTAAACACAGACTGATCTCATGGGGGGAGCCATGTTTGTTGTAATGCTGTGAGTCTGGGTAATCTCACTTGTCTGAATTTAGTGTTATTTTGAGAAATACTGAATATCTTTCGTATTTGGCTACGTGGGAAATCATGTTTTTGAAAAAGATGTTCAATTATACCTGTTATGTTAATTAGTGTTCCTTTATTAGAAAGTCTCAGATGGGTGAGATGGGTTTTGGAGGGAACTGAGAGAGCACATGGAACGGGCTATTGCTGAAAATGTATGAAGGAAATTCAAGAAATCTGACCATCCAGACCTATGTATGCACAATATTATAAGTTTTCACAGTGTTTATCCATGGTGTTTATTCTACGGTGTATCTACAACTTTACTTAAGAACCAAGGCTATGTTAATAGACATCAGTTAACTACTAAAAGACTATTGCTTGTCCATATATACATGGGTCCAGCTACATGACCTCTTTTCATAATCTAAATGCATTACATTCCAGAACTCTTTGGCTGACTCTAGTGGCTCTTGCAATACTGGGCATTGGAAGTAGTTTAGTCTTGGTTCCTACTTTTGGTATAATGTTTCAGTCAGCAAAGTAAGTAAAATAACTTTCTTATCAACTGTTGTGCTTCGAGACGAAAGGTCTATCAATAAGTATTAGCCCAGATTTATCATGTGAATAATGTGTTTGGCTGTTTGGGGTTTTGGGAGACAAGTGAAGCTCACTTCTGGGCCCTTTCTGGTGTTACTCACCTGAAGTTTCACAGTCCCTGGGTACACTTCTGGGCCTGTCCACAAGTTTTATTAACTTGAGGTATCACCGTCCATGGGCTAATTTTGGGGTCTATCATCTGGTGTAACTCACTTGAGGTATCAAGAAACCTGGGCTCACTTCTGGGCCCATCCTCAGGTGTTACTCATTTGTGGTACCATCATCCCTGGGCACACTTCTGGCCCTCTTTAGGTGTTACTCATTTGAGCTATCAACATCTCAAAGCATACTTCTGGGCCCATCCTCAGCTGTTACTCATTTGTGGTATCATCATCTCAAAGCATACTTCTGGGCCCATCCTCAGGTGTTCCTCATTTGAGGTGTCACCATCCCTGGGCACACTTCTGAGTCTGTTCTCGAGTGTTACTCACTTGAGGTATCATTATTCCTGGGCTCACTTCTGGGCCCATCCTTGGGTGTTACTCAATTGAGGTATCATCATCTCTGAGCACACTTCTGGGCCAATCCTTGGGTGTTACTCATTTGAGGTGTCACCATCCCTGGGCACACTTCTGGGTCTGTTCTCGAGTGTAACTCACTTGAGGTATCATTATTCCTGGGCTCACTTGTGGGCCCATCCTTGGGTGTTACTCATTTGAGCTTTCAACATTTCAAAGCTCACTTCTTGGCCCATCCTCAGGTGTTACTCATTTGAGGTGTCACCATCCCTGGGCTCACTTCTGGGTCTGTTCTCGAGTGTTACTCACTTGAGGTATCATTATTCCTGGGCTCACTTCTCAGCCAATCCTTGGGTGTTACTCAATTGAGGTATCATCATCTCTGAGCACACTTCTGGGCCAATCCTTGGGTGTTACTCATTTGAGGTGTCACCATCCCTGGGCTCACTTCTGGGCCCATCCCTGGGTGTAACTCACTTGAGGTATCATCATCCCTGAGCTCACTTCTCGCCCAATCCTTGGGTGTTACTCAACTGAGGTATCATCATCTCTCAGCACACTTCTGGGCCAATCCTTGTGTGTTATTCATTTGAGGTGTCACCATCCCTGGGCTCACTTCTGGGTCTGTTTTCGAGTGTTACTCACTTGAGGTATCATTATTCCTGGGCTCACTTCTCAGCCAATCCTTGGGTATTACTCAATTGAGGAATCATCATCTCTGAGCACACTTCTGGGCCAATCCTTGGGTGTTACTCATTTGAGGTGTCACCATCCCTGGGCACACTTCTGGGTCTGTTCTCGAGTGTTACTCACTTGAGGTATCATTATTCCTGGGCTCACTTCTGGGCCCATCCTTGGGTGTAACTCACTTGAGGTATCATCGTACATGGGTGAACTTCTGGGCCCATCCTTGGGTGTTCCACTACTTATCTTGTAACCATAGTTATTCAATTCAAGCCTACATATTAGGGGAGGGGGTTTCATTGTCGCATTAAGTACAGGTGATATGTATATGTATAGGTAGAATAAAACAATTTCTGGCTGCCTCTATATCACTGGAAACCATCAAAAGTAAGTTGCATGGAAGTCATTAAAACATCACAAAAAGAAAAAATAGAATGATGCTACCAAGATAGTGTAATATCATTTCATTGGCCAGTTTGTTGATTTCAGAAAGATTAAGCATGATGGTATGCATGGTGCACTCGCTGGCCTCTGGACATCTGCCTATTCACTTGGGTGAGTCAGATTATCAGATCTATTTTCACACATTGATCAAAATATGGTTTGAAAATAAATCTCATTTCCACCATACGACTGAGGTAACAACTATGAACAACAGTCAAAGATTCATTTATGTTGTAGAGTTGTTCAGTAGAAACACAAAGTAGTGAGTTGGTTAATAAAAATACAAATTCCAAACTATTATCTTAACACTTTGCTTCAAGGTGACAACATTCTCACCCTCCTAGTCTTAGCACTTCATTGAACTCCTAACTGCTGAACGTGTATGCATGATTTAAAAGTGTAATGCAATAAATTGCCATCTTTTTAGGGATTTCATTGGCCCATGTTATACAGGAGCAGCATTTGAGGCCTTTGGTTTCAGTTGGACAACTACATCCATTGGTTTGATTCTTTGTTTAATGGTACGATCGCATAGTTTGTCTTTTCACATTTAGTCATTGCTTGTGAACTTTTATTTGGAAAGTATCGCCATAGATCTACATCTGATAAGGAAAACTCTAAAAAGACCCGCAAAAATTAATGAATAAAATTAGGAACTCTTAAATTTCTATCCACTAACCTCTATTAGTGGACATTTCAAATTGCCAGACACCTTTTCAAAATTAGCCACTGTTAACGTTGTGTATGATAACTGTTTAACTCTTATTTCAGATGTGTGTGACACTAATGATGTACATGTATGAGCGGAGGATATGCTGTGCACAGTCATCCCCAAATAAAGAATCACCAACTACACACTGACAAGAATGGATTTCTGATTTTTGTTCTGCAACAATATTCCAAATTAACTGCATGAAGTACAACTGAAGATGCGTATATGATTTAGACATTAGAACCATATCAGAACGATGAAAGTTTAGGGTTTATTTGTTGTTCCTATACATTGTATGGCTATCGTGAATGGCATTGACAGCTGATTAATGTTGCTTAATATATACAAGAATATTATTATGGTATTGCTTATCTCACTTACCATTTCTGTTGTTGCTTTAAAAGTAAACATTATAACATTTCCCTTAACATTAAATTTTAACTTGTATTTCATATATTATTTAACTGTTGTTAAGGTGAATATAACATTATGTAAAACAAACAGATAATAATTTTTATTGATAAAACAAAGTCAATAATATAGGTATCCACCCAAACTGACTATTTAGGTCATTCAAGCTCTCAGTAGAATTATATGTGATTAATTTATAGTATGTTTTGCAGGTAGATAATGGTAAACCATGACATTTGAGTGTTGATATTCTCTTATCTACCTTCGATATTATTTTTGGTTAAAAAATAAAATTAACGCATGCATTTATTAAAATAATGAAAGTGTGATGAATTACCTATTTCATCCTAATGGTGCAAAAAATATGAAGCTAGAAATCAAGTATAATTATTGTGCAGAATCAACTTGTATTGTGAAATGATTGAATAATGTGGTATTTGTTGGCTAATAGTGAAATAATGTAATAGAACGGAATCAGAACGAAAAGTAGACCGAAATTGTAATTGAAGCCCGCAAGCATGAAAAATGGTATTGTCGGAAGTGACGTCATGTAGGTCACATGATTAAACTGACCAATGAGAGATGACTTATAATTATAAAATGGCACAAAGGCGCCCGGAATAAATAGTTCCTTTATGGTATTCATCGTGTTCACATGCATCTTTCTTTGGACAGACTGCCTCTCCACTTAGCCTGAACATAGGATCTAGATAAGTAGAAGTTTGTATCTGGGGATCTCAAATTTAGCAGAAGTATAGGCATTTAGCATGACAGCCCAAAATGGCAAGAAAGCCCAAGATGGCCCAAAAACCCACCCTGGCACAAAAGACAAGAATGGTACGAAACCCAAGATTGTAAACAGTCGGCTTGGAACCAAGGGAACAAAGGCACAACCCATTCGGCACCATGCTACCACCATTAATTTTAACTGTGAACAACGGCCCAAATTCCCAGGGCCGGGACCAACCAAATGTGGACCAGAACGACCGCGACTGACCCAAGCCCGAGAACACAGACCCCGTCCCCCAACAAAAACCCAACCTCCTCTCACCCTGGTAATGCCCCATTCTCTTCACTCTGGGAGAATGAACTCCTGCCCAAAAGCTCCATTGGCCACCCAGGCCCTGTTCACCCTTGTGCGCAAGGCACGACTCTCTATCTCATAAACCAGTCTCCCGCCCGAAACTTCAATCAGCACAAGACTGAAAAACAAAACAAAAAACCTTCATCGAGGAGATGGAAATCCTGACTCCCCGAAGAATATCACAAAAGCACATCAAAATAGTCTTCCAAAGCAGTGCAAGCCTGGTATCAAATGGGAGCAGAAATGTTAGAGATACGTTGTTATTGCGAGATTCATTGTGGCTTCTGAAACTCCCTGTTGCAAAATGAAAACTACAAAGGTAAATTGAAGTTCTGTAAAAGATATGTAACCTTGAAACGCCTTAATAATCTCAACAACAAAAAATCGTATGTCCTTAGGTGTGAAGCACGAAAGAAAAATACATCTCAATAATAATATTATTCTTATAATGGCTTGTTTTCTGTGTCAGAAAAAGGCCTTAGGTGTCCATTGAGATATAAAGACAATATGAAAACAGTGTTGGAAAGCCTAAGTCATTCTTATTTAGGTAAATTCAACGCTCAGTGGTTTAACTTTTCTTGACAATTTTTATCATAAGCGCTATGGTTAAAATTAATATCACTTTCTACTTACGATAAGTTATAGAATTACATTAGCGTGACATAGACATAGGCCTATAGCATATCCTAATACCCACGGGCAGATACGACTGGTTTTCTATTTAGGATAATTTATACAATTACATCAGCTTGATATCGGCCTATAATCTGGTAAATCCAGCTAGGTACCTCTCAGAGCCACCAGGTGGCAACATTGATCTAGCAATCCATTGTGTCTCACTAAAAAGCTCAAATACAAATTTTTCTCAAAACCTGGGGGGGGGGGCGACCAAGAAAAAGATACGACATTTCTGAGGTGTGTTTTTACCCTTTTTTCGTGGCCACGATAAAAAATCTTCCCCAGAAAAGATGTACGAAAATTTCTTGGACATTAAAGTTCAGTGAAACTCATAATAAAACCATTCATAATATATGTAAATCAACCTAAAATAATGTTAAATGTATGTTTGAAATACATTGGGACAATTTGGGAGTGTGTAATTTTGAAAAAAAAAAAAAAGGAAAAAAAAAAAATCCACGTAATTTTTTTTCTAAAATCCCACGATAGAAAAAAAGCTATCGTGGATTTTATAACTTTTCGTGAACACGATTTTTGTAGCTTTTTCTTGGTCGCCCCCCCTGAGCAGTGCCAAATGTATCATAATGAAGTGTTAACAATGTGGGGCAGATCCATTGACAGAAGAACAATGATGCACGGCATCATAAAAAGTGTAATGGTGGTGTGAATTAATCACAAGAACTGTGCTAGAATGAAGAATATTTATAACCCCAGGGCTAACTTTAGGTGATTGGTTAGGTGCATGGTGATTTTCGGATAATGTAAAGTTCTAAATATGCATTCTGACCAGCTTTTTAGTCATTCGTCAGTGAAACACAATTGATAAAGTATACACCAATACGTAGATGTAAAGTATCTCCTACAATACGTACAAGTCAACTATATACTTGAACGGAGTGGGATAACAGAAGTTGACATGCTGAAATGCCAAGCTGTACAACTACATTTATAAGTAGAGATGGAACATCAGTATGCAAATCAATGCATATAAACGTGACAAACGCTTAAAAGAAGAACTAATAGGCCAGAATATGTGGGCAGTGAATTAATTCTGACAGCTCTCCGCATATTTGGATCTACAATATAGCTCAACCAATAATCAACCACGTGTGCAATAACAAACATAATTATGTACATGTACGCATGCATGTGACAATTTTCATGTCAATATAACCACATTTTATTGAACTTGAACGCTCATAAAAGATGATTTAAAGACTATTACAATGAATAAATAAATACTCAAAATTCACCTAATTGGCCTATAGCTAATCACTGAAATCAGTTATGAAGATAATATCACATATGGCCCGAGGTCGAGTAGGTGATGGAGCTAACCCATGTTATTTATAAAGATAATACATACGGCTTAGGGCTAAACTAAAGGGACCGACTTTAATAAGTAGAACATCTCGTAAATCAACACGATTGCTTAGAGTATCATAAAGCCAAAATTCCATCTAACTAAGTAAAGATAGATAAAGATTCAGTTATAAACGTACAACACTTGCTAAAATGTGACATTGTATTTAAAAGTATATTGGTGGGAGTTTGAATTTGGTTTTATCAAGAACGTTTATTAATATTTTTTTTTTTATTATTATTAAAAATTATGACATAATCAAAACATATTATCCACCATTTTCTTACAGTAAAATTTACTGGCTTTATTTAATATTGCTGATAAGCCTATTTATATTTCAAACAATAAAGGCTTATAATTTTTGGATGCACTATAGATCCCATGATTATTGATGAAGTTATATCATGGTTTACTTCTGTCAACGTGTATGCCGCCCATAGTCTATCCTTTAAACAACATTCATTAACCCATGTATTTGTAGGCCTACAGATAAGCTAAAGTTATATTTCTTTATTATTACTTTTATCTGTTTGTCCAGATCAGACGTGAGACCCCACCATATGGTGGAAGGGAACCCCCAGCAGCAGGAGATAAAATGGAAAGTAGGGTGGGACTCTAAACCTTCCTGAGACTTTTTAACTCGTGGTCTTAAATTTGTTTAAAAATTCCAAGAGAAATTGCATACATAAATTCAACAAAGGCTAGTTGAAATCAGGATAATAAAACCGTTGCAATATTTCTCAAGCTCAATATAGGGCAGCTTGGACAAGTCGTAAAACTGTATGCTACTGAATGTTTTCATGACAGCCCAATAGTTCAATCTCATAGGACCATTATCAGGAGAGAGCAGGAATTCGGCATTCAGATCGGCATTCTATGCGTTTCCTAAAAGAGAGGAGAGGTTCCTACGGCAAATAGAATGCGGACATGCCTATGAAAAAAAATGTGCAAACAGTCAAAATCTTACTTTCAAATGATGCAAACCATTTTGAAATATTCCAGTTACCGGTCGCAGATATTCCTGTTATAAAAAACCTTGCTTTTAGAGGATATGATAAATATTTGATATCTATTTGTGTCCAAACTTGATTACCTGTTACTTGTTACTCGTAATTAGCTCTATCAATTTCCAGGTACACGTCAATTTTTACATATTTTGTTTATTAAATTTTTAACGATACGATATCCAAATATTAGGTTCAAGAGCCCCACTGGGACATTTCACTAAGGCCTCTTGTTTTAATGAGGTATTCAAACGTAGTGCCAGCTATCATTTATGTCGAGACTAGTATGTGTTAAGGATACAATATTACAATGGCAAAGGTAAGTACCAAAGTATTATTTTATTCGTACCAAAACATGATAAAGAACTGAGGAGTACGCGAAAGGTGAAAATGAAAAATACATTTACTAAATATACCAAATATCAGAAGAGCCTCTATGCACGTGGGGTAAAACTATGGGAATGTTTACCGATTGAATTACAACAAATGGGTGATTTGGAGTCGTTTAAAATCGCTATTAAGAAACATTCTTTATCGTAAAGTTCACTATGTTAGTGCCAGGTATGTTATGCCTATGTGTTGGCTAAAAATAATCATTGAGTAGTAATCACATGATGTGTGTGATGTAAGAATGGTATGGTTCGTTCTGATATTAAACGGAAAATATATGTATCATTTTTTGACATAATATCTCTAACGCTCTGTGACATAATATATTATGTATGTATTTCGATAGTATTGTAATATATGTTTGGTTGTGAAATATACAATGATCTATTTTCTCATGGAAGAACTTGTAATACAGGAACTCAGAAATAATAATAATAAAAAAATTATTACGAATGAGCTATTGTTTAAGAAGGTACCAAAAGGTATAATAAGATACGGGGTAAGTGTCTTTCTGACCAATTTCAAGGGTTTTTATTATTGCTATTGCATTTGTTACTCACACTTAAGCGACAGAAAAAAGGCAATGTTATGATTACTTTTTTTGAGTCGAAAACAGATAGCAGGGGAGTTAGCCTATGGGCTCATAAATTTCTAGTTTCAATGGTTTGGCCGAATTGGATTGGGATAGACATAATTAAAGTCAAAAAGCTTATCATCAAAAATTGCTTTTGATTGCTCTTGTGAATATAAAACTTCTTAGAGGAAGATCACACTCTGCAATTGTCAAAGGAAATTGGCAGAGATTATTAAGTTTATTCGTAGAAAATGTGGCATTAACATATACATGCCAGGGGGGCGACCATAAAGTTTTCACGAATCTCAAATACTATGCAAGTCACGATCCCAAATTTTGGGTTCGTGAAAGATTTGTGGTCACGAATCTTGCAGTTTTTTTTTTTTCCATTTTTTCCATTTTTCCAATTCCCAAACCATTTCATTTCATTATGATATTCTTCTAATAGATGCAACAAGGCAGTATTTACAAAGGTATCTAGTTTTTATACCTTATTTCCAAAGTTCAATAAGGTTCGTGAGTGGTTTGGGAGGTTCGTGAATTATTTCTGGACACACCCGAGGTTCGTGAAGGCCTATTTTATTATCACGAATATTCGTCAAAGTTTTTTGGTCGCCATCCCAGGTCCCTATGTGTATATATGCATATGAGAAGAATACACAATGATTAGGTTTAATAAGTTTTAACTTTATTGATGCAACATTGTAGTACATCTAGTATTAGACGCGAATGTGCAACTAATTATTGAATGATGAAATAACTGACTATTTAGTTTGTGATGTATTACCTCACTATAATATGGACTGTATGATGCTTTTCGGATCTTGCACAATCCTAAATGAGTGATTGATTGCTGTTAACTGGCGTCAACAATAGAAATAGATAAAAATAGAGAGATTGAATTGAAAATTGCTAATATGGGCCAGGTTTTTGACTTTGCATCAAGTGAGAAGGACTCCAATAGATTCGTTCCATCTGTTGCAATTTTGATATAATAATCATTGAAAGACTAGTGAAAAAAAAATCTATTCCGTCAAATAGAATGCATATCAGCTTGGGGACATCTGGGACCATATCTTCGTAACTGTTTATGCTAATCATGTTAATTTTGATTAATGTCTCATAAATCTTGAGATTCTATACTTCACAAAATGTAGCAATGTCATTGCAAAATAAACCATGAAAGAACTAATTAAACATGGATACTTTTGGTCCTAGCTGGGGATCTTGAAACTTGTAGGAGTATAGGCGTTTAGCATGACAGCCCAAAATAGCATGAAGATGGCTCAAAAACCCGTCCTGGCACAAAAGACCAGAATGGTCCAAAAGCCTGAGATCATAAACAGTTGGCCTGGAACCAAGGGAACGACAGCACGACCCATGCTACCACCATTTAACTGCGAACGACGGCCCAAATCCCCGGCACCGGGGCCAACCAAAAGTGGACCGGAATGACCAAGACTGACCCGAGCCTGAGAACACAGACCCCGTCCCTTGACAAAAACCCAACCTCCTCTCACCCTGGTGACGCCCCATTCTCTTCACTCTGGCTAGACATAATTACTAATGATCGATAAAACATTAATCAAGATTCACATGATGACTCTGATTAGTTATGAAAATATGGTCCCAAGTGACATATGAGCTAAAGACAGAGATTTAATTTGTTTTTCCTCTGTGACTGAGAAGGTGTTTAACCTTGGGATAACCAGCATTCACACTACAGAAACCTGTCCCGTATTTTAAAACTAGTTTATTGTTTATGTAGTAGAGAGATCATCGCGTCAACTGGATGCAATTAATAGTCAATAATTATAATCACATCATAAGGGATTAAAAATCAGTCGGTCAGAGTTGTTTTAGGCTGCTCAGCCCGACCAGCCTATGTTCACATAGGCCACCGCCACAGCTGCACAATGTGATGAACTCCTAAATAATTCATGTACTGACACGAGTGTTTAGACAAATAGAAAATGCATGAATATTGACAAATGTCAGAATAATAGGTTTAATGTCTTAATTAGAGTCATTTGCACATGTCGCCGTTGTGTCATGCTGACAGGAGCGTTTGGGTAATTGGGTCACTGCCAAGATAACATGCAAACCAGAAGTGAAATCATGTGACCGGGTTGACCAATGATTGTATGAGAATGTATCAAAATGTATCAAAATGAGTATATATAGGGTGTGATATCATATGAAATAAAGAGCCCTGTATGGTTCTCACTGTGTTTACACCTCCTTCTTCCTGGCATGAACAACTTCATGACTTACAAGAGCATAGACTATGGTATATCAGAATGAGGAAAGCAGATCTAAAGCTTAGTTAGAGGGTTCAAATTTAGAGGAAGTTTGGCCATTAGAGGCTAGAGAATGCTAATCCCAGGATGCTAGCACAAGAGCACGAATTGGGATGGTACGGGGTACGGTGAATGGGGAAGGTTCAGGGGACCAATGCACGAGTTGCCAGCCTGCACGCTAGCACCCCTTTTTGGGGGGCGACAGCCCAGCCATTAACCCCCAACACAGAGCCCTGGAGAGCCTGGTGTACAGTGATACTACACCCAGCGACACCCGCACTCTATGTAGCCAGGCCGATGCTGGTCACTGGTTGCAATCAGGTCTGGCATTGGACTAGGACCTCTCTCCCCACAGTGTCCCAAGTCCTGTCCAACCTCGTGCATGAGGCACGACTTCGCAACCCACGGGCCCTCGTTCTTCCCCCTTGCCAGGTCCATTGGCTCGTTTACAAAACTATATCGTATATGGCACCTTATAAGCCAGGCTTTGATGGAGTCAAGAATGTTCACTGGCCTTCAAACCCAAGTTACTCAGCTCAATTTATTCTCTCTTGGCCTTCATGCCCTATACTAGGATAGGCCCTCGCGGTCCACCCCTCTCCCCTCCTGGAACCTTCCCTTCGTTCCCACTCCACCCCGACTCCACCTGTGCAGCTATTATTAAAGCCTTGACAAATTTCAGTAGCCTGGACGCACGGGCCTATCTGAAGACGTCAATTGAGGCTGCACACCCAGGCTAGATTTGCAGTTGCGGCCCTTTTATCTACTCTTTTTTTCAACCATACATTGTAAGTTGGTTTTCAATGCCAGCATGTGTTAAGACGCTATCCTACAAAAATATGTTATCCAACAAAAAGTTAACATTTGTCACTTAGTGTCAGGCTAAAGACGCTATCCTCCAAAAGGACACTATCTAACAAACCTGTTGTGTCCTGGTCATGCTGCTATCCTACGAAAGGACGCTATCCAACAAAAAGTTTATATTCATTATTTAGCATCATAAATGACGTTCTGAGTAAGTAATGTTGTAAAGTGACGTCGTTTTGGTGGGACATGGTTTATGGTTTTAATACAGATGTTTTTTTATTTCAAGTGGGAAAATGAGTTACACCAAAGATTTGACCTCCATCTGTCTGAATAAGAAATTATAGATCTAAACAAAAATTAGGGGAAGATTAGTGTTACCTTGCAATATTTATAAACACTTTGGTGTGTTCATTCAATTCATAGATCAGGCCCGTAGCCAGGGGGGGTTCGGGGAGTTCGTGTAAACCCCCCTTGGAGGAATCCTTCTCTAATTTTTCATGTAAAATATGACACTAAATCCAAAAAATATGTATTTATTCAAATAACGACCCCCCCTGGTAAAAATAAAACTACTACTCAAAAAACGACCCTATATTTAGAATGTCCTCAAAGAGTTGTATCCTTTACTGGTTTTTCTCTAATTTCTTCCCTTTTCATATCAATTTGCAGAATTCTATTCCATTCATTAGAACCAGAGATTTCTACTATTTTGTGAACAAGTGGCCCG
Source organism: Lepidonotus clava (assembly GCA_936440205.1). Taxonomy (NCBI): domain Eukaryota; kingdom Metazoa; phylum Annelida; class Polychaeta; order Phyllodocida; family Polynoidae; genus Lepidonotus; species Lepidonotus clava. Next base: position 19,548,618 of record OW387138.1, read on the forward strand.
TTGCACAATAGAATTTCGTTGTTAGGATAAAACAACAAAGCACAACGAACAAATGCTTAATAGCGAAATGTTTCTTTGTTACGAAAACCCCTCTACATAACAGGGAAGAAAAGCCGTTGCACAATGAACAAAGATATCTTTGCAACGATATCTTTACAAAGATATCTTTGTTACGAAAAATAGCAAACTTTACCTTAATGACCATATTCAAATCCAAAACAGTTAGAAAATAGGCGGGAAGTCTTTAATTACATCAAGCGAAGACAACAAGCTGTTAGTCGTCATTCGCAACGATGGGACCAACGAAGTGTGAGTGCTACCCCCAGAATACATAGTTGTTATAAAGATATCTTTGTTGTCATAAAGATATCTTTGTTACGAAAATACTTGCAATTCTGTCTTTATTAAGAGTCAATCGTGTCACGGTCCACTTTTATCTTTGTTAAGAAAATACTTGCAAATAATTTATTAAGCAACAATGAACTCTTTCGCTATTTACAATGTTTTCGTTGCTACGAAACCCATTGTGCAACGGGCCACTGGGAACAGTTTTGTAACAACGAAACATTTCACTGTTAAGCATTTTTTCGTTGTGCTTTCGTTGTTTAATTGATCCTCACAACGAAATTTGATTGTGCAACGGGCCACTGGATCCGCCCCTGTTAAGATAATATTCTACACAAGAAAGAGAGGGGTGCACGCTTTACTCTGGGGCATCAGTATTTCATTCAAAAGATAATATTTTGTAAAATAAAAGTGGGGGCGCACGCCCCTTGCAGACACCACCCCCCCCCCCCCCCCCGCCCGCCCCCCAGTCCGTCCCTGCGAATAGTTGTGTTGAGTATGAGAGCATGCTGCTGGTCCATGCAACAGTTTTCCAATGAGTTTAACTTTATCAATACTATGTCTTTATTGAATTCAAGTTGTGAATTATTAGGTAGATAATTACACCATTAGTATCTTCATGAAGTTCAAAGAACACATAGATAAATCTCCTTGTTACCTCCCTTAAGTGAGGTCCTATCTTAACAACGTTGTCATTTAGTACACCATTCATGATTACACCTTTATGACATTGATACCTTTTTGAAGTTTGTCCCAAACCTATTGACATAATGTGTTGAAGTACGTATAATGATATTGTGACGTTCTCTGGTAAGTCGGGGTTGCCGATTCTTACAACAGAGGAACGTGGGGGTTGTTCGGGTCTCGGGGCGGACGGGGAATCCGGGCCAAGAACCGAGATGTGTTTCTAGAGTCGTGCCTCGCGCACGAGGGGGGGCTGAGCGAATCGATCGGGAATCGGCACTCGATGTCGACGGAGGACTGCGGGGGAGGGAAATTATGGTAGGGGTACGGGTCGGCCGGGGGGCGGTCCACCCCTGAGTTCCGGTCCGCGGGGGCGACGGGCCGACGGTCGCCTATTGTTTGGTAGCGTGGGGCCGAGCATGCCGCGCCCTCGTCCCCGCGGACTTCGCTCCCTCGTTCCGCTCCCCATGTCTTCGTACCATACTACGCCTCGGTTTCCGGTACTACTTCGGGCCTTCGTGCCCTACTCCGTTCCCTCGTTCCTCGTTCTTCGGGCCATCGGGCCCCTTACCCTATGTTTCTACTACCTATCTCGAACTTCGACTGTTTTGTCCTAACTTCGGCTTAATTACTCTGATCGGCTCATCTTTAGCGGTTGTTTCAGGAAAGAGGACACGTCTGGACACCAGGAGAACTGTTAAAGAACTCTGTTTATTCGGGCCTCACCGCCCCTTTATATACTAGAGAGGTCAGCCCTGATTGGCTGCCTTCGGTCACGTGACCTACAACTGACGTCACTTCCGGTTTATATATCCCGTTTCCGGTTTACATTTCACTTCCGGTTTACATATTTCCGGGTTTCGTTCCTTTACGTTTTCGTTCCTTACATATTCGTTATTCGTTCTTTACATATTCGTTCTTTACATATTCGTGCCTCTTTTTCAGGCTTTCTATACTTTCGTTCATTATTACATATTCGTTCCTTTACATCTATTTCGTTCTCTTACATATATTTCGTTCTCTTACATATATTTCTATTATTACCTTATTTCTATTATTTTAACCTCTATGTATTTTGGCTGAATAGCCGTTCATCACAATATCATGGTAAGTAACATATAGCTATTATTATAGCATATTTATTTCAAATTTCTGCTCAAATTTCTATTCAAGGCAATATATTATACTACTGTGACTTCCGTTAATGGCATGCAATATTATAGTTGTGCAAAATGCTGTGCTTTCTATCTCATTTTCCTGTGAAACCATTTTTAGACATATCTATCCCAAGTATGAAATCAGTGTTTTACATGTTTTTGCAGGGCCTTTACTCGAGTAATATCCCATATAGGCATACACTAGGATTGAAAGGTGGTGTCGTATATATAATATATATATATATATATATATATATCGATATATACATACATAAATGCATATACACATATATATATGCATAATTATATATGTCTAACTATAAATTATTATTTCTGGTGATATAAACTAGGTAGGATGTAATAGAGAATGTTTCTTTTCCATGTCACCTGATATAGGTTTATGTTTATATATATTATACACATAGTGGGGTCTGTTAACAACATTTTTGTCACGGAGCAGATAAAAGCACCAAATTTTGTATGAGGCACCTCTGAGGCATAACTTTTAAATCTAGAAGGAGAGCCACCTTGAAATACCAAAATGAAATTTTGACCAATTTTGTATGTTTTTAGCATTTGAAATCTAAGGTATTGAACCAAATCTTTTGGCTATATTGGATTAGATCTCTTGCATAGATTCCAAAGGCATATAATTGAGTTCCCTGTCCTATAATCTACCAATTTTGACATTAACAACATGTTTCTAGGCATTTCAGAAGCTGAGATATATGATTATTTCAATAAAAGTCGGCCATATTGGATTTTCGGCCCCTGTCAGGGTTATATTGATATTTCAAGGTGGCTCTCCGTTTAAATTCAATGAAGGGGTCCCAGGGGATCATCATACCAAATGAAATCAAGAAATCTTGTGGCGAAAGAGTAAAGTTTAAATCCTTTTTTTTAAATTATTTTGGAATCCAGTGGTCAATGTCAAAGGTATCATGCTAATAAAATCAGCCATTTTGAAATCTGTGGGGTTTTTTTGATGAATATTATATCTATTGAGTCCTCTAGGTAATAAACAACTGATATTGGAACCACTTCCACTTCATGTTATTTCCTAATATTGGTCAGCCGTCTTGGATTTTGGATTTCCGCATTGACTTCAAATGTAAATGATTGAATTCCCTGACCCATAATCTCCCAATTTTGACACCAACCATGTCTCTTTAGTCATTTTAGAAGCTGAGATTCTTCTGGCTCCCCTACAGATTTGATAGTTATGGCTCCGAGGTGTGTCATACCAAATTTGATGCTTTTATCTGCCGTGTAACAATTTCACTAAAAATGACCTTAACAGACCCCACTAACATATATGATATGATTTGTCTTTCCATTTGTAGATCCCTCCCCAGATTCACAATGATATATTCATATGATAAATGTAAAATACAATTTGTCTTTCAATCTGTAGGTATCAGAAAACATTCCTCTAAAGTCAATGTTGGAGTCACAAGGCACTTCTTCAAAGCTGCCTTCAATATGGGCATCAAGCGGGAAACAGTTACTCATTTTGGGGATTCTCTACGTCTCCAACTTTGTTACCTGTTCCTGCTTCGCCCTCCTCACCCCACTCTACCCTCGCGTAGTAAGTACTAAATAACTAAATACTACCCGATTGATAATGTTGAAATAGAAAACTAAAAACCTGATCCACAATAAGTATTGAGATATTGAATGTAGTCTACTAAAAAAGAATATTGATTTGCATTTTTTGATGTTTGATTGTAATTCTGTATCTACAGGGATAAACATTGTACTACTACGGTGAATGTGGGTTTATCAACAACAACAACAAACAATAAAAGTAGATCCCGATTTTGAACTGCTTTTTGAAAGAGCTATAATGGAAGTAATTTTCTCATAAAAATGTTATTAATATATTTAATATATTTATAGTTCATCAGAGATCATCAAATGTTTGTTTTTGTATGCATGAAATTTTGAATTCACTAAAAATAAATGAGAAGAGAATATGTTGGCATTTGGAATACAGGTTTCCAACTTACGCAAAGGGGCATCTTTGCTCCGTGACTTTCGTAGGCCTTTGATATAGAATATCTCCTGCATGGACTAATTTCTAGGACGATACTGTACTGGATTATATATTTTTTATGTCGATTTCTCTTGCATTAAAAGGCAGAAGAGAAAGGAATGCCGTCTGCAGTCACGGGTTGGGTGTTTGGAATATTCGCCCTGGTCCAGTTTTTATTTGCGCCCATTGCTGGTAGGCTGGTGAGTTTGCATTAGAGATCGATTTGATTTAGCACTGCGCGAAATTAGATCACGGCCATAAACGGTACATTAAATGTAATGAAAATGTCAACTTTACAAGCTGTTTAAAAGTTATATTTACAACAGTCTTACAGATGACATTTAATTTAACTCAGAGTTCATTAAGGGTCTAGTTTCGCGAAGTGTAGCTTCTGAAGTACCTATCATCTCATAAGTGTGTACTCAAACTCAATTTAGACATAAAATCTTTGTATCAATGTGTTACCAAATTTGTGGTACTGTGTAAATTATGATAATGCGTTATTAGATATAAAATTTGTACCTGAAGATCTGTGACATTATATGATTATTTTGATAAAAATGAGCCTTACCCAAATCGTTTTCATTATTTATTTTGTAATTTCATGGTTATTTTATATGATTTAAGAGTTCTCTGTGTCCTTCTTCTTCCAGTGTAATACTATAGGTACACGATTTGTACTTATGGCTGGAACGTTTTTTGCTGGGGGTTGCACAATACTATTTGGGTAAGTGATCTTGAGTGTATCAGCACACAATTTCAGAACTCATCCTGCGGACCCAAGGTCCGTTTCACACTAGCAAAATTATAAGTGCTTTCTTAACATCTTAAAAAATAAGATAAAATAATTTTGATAGTTATTACTCTTAGCTACACTTCTTATATACCTAACACCTGAAACATAGGACGAAAGCTCTGATACATCACCTTCTAAATGTCAAACTATTTGAAAAATCAAATCTTAGAGTTCAGACCAGTGTAAAATACCCCCTCATTCCGAAATCATAACGCAACCTGTTCTATGCCCCCATATTTACATACCCAAACAATTTTATCATAACATATAACCAACTTGTATATAATTAGCATTCTCAGAGGATAGAAGAATGCCTCGCATATGATGTACCTGTAACTGTTTAAGAAATGCATGCAAATTAAACTCTGAAGTTGTATTTCTTTTCAGCTTTGTAGACAAAATGTCTATCACTGGAGACGGTAATACAGTGTTCACTGTATTCAGTTTTCTGATCAGGATATTCCTCGGAATCGGATGTACCTCAAGCTTGACAGCTGCCTTGGCCATTGGATCATACACATTCCCTGACAATGTACCCACTGCACTGGTAGGAAGTAATTGTGTTTCTTCTGCATGATCACTTTTTCAATAAATTGTAATATTTCTTGTGCAGCGAGACCTGATTCAAAATAATTATTTCTGGCATGCCAGTGACGTAGCCATTCTGTTACCATGATTACTGATTACCGCATATTATTGACATGTAATAATATGTTCCTAAACTATGTCATCTACATGAAAACCTTACATTGTAAGATTGTGGCTCTGAATTATATATATATATATATATATATATATACATACATATATATATAAATCAGGAGGCGTACATTGCCATTGGATTAGTTGCCATTTTGTCACGCCTGTATTCCTAATTCCTATTCCTAGTTGTAAAATTTCACTCTATTATAGATATTCACTATGCCAACAGTAAAAATGAAACTATATTACAGGCCTGTACCCAGGATCTGCTGTGGGGGGAGTGGAACTTTTGCCCATATTTTCAATAATTTGAACTTGAAAAGGAGGGTGGCAAGCAGTAAAAACTTTTCAGTATTTTCCTACTACTTTTTTAGGTGTTTCACATTAAGTTTTGGAAGGAAAGGTGGAACTTTTGAAAAAATTTCCTTTGTGGAGGGGGGGTTGGCCCACCACCCCCCCCCCCCCCCCTACCCTCCCTGCTTACAGGTCTGAAATTATATCTCAGCAAATTACAAACTTGAAAAATCATCAACTTAATGTTCTGTTGTTGAATATGTTTTCCTATGCAGTTTGTAAATGCAGTGAAACACTGAAGACTAAATTTTCCTGTTACCCTGAGGTATCTACAGGGCATAGGACAAAACTAAGACTGTTTCATGTTTCTTTTTTCCAACATTGTAGAGTATCCTGGAGTCTGCTGTTGGTTTAGGCCTCATGCTTGGACCAGCTCTGAGTGGATTAATATATGAGGTTAGACCCTTGACACCCTAATTACAAGCCTATCGTGCCTGCAAAAATGATTCTCTATCTTTTAATGTATGTGAGAGTTGCAAGTTAGCCTTCTATTACAACTTTTATATAACGTCTCTATTCTTTTATAATAAAATTATTTGCTTTAGACATGCTTTAAATGTTTTTAACACCAAGCAAAGCTGACCTCACTTTTATGTTCACCACCCAATGATCTCTATTGTAAAATCTAGTCCCACATTTTTGTAACTGATTAGACTAATCAGGTATGATTAATGGCATTAAGTATGATTAATGTTATGATATAATATATGTGCCCAACAAATCCCTATCGAGTTTTCCTTTTCAATCATGTCAACACTTATTGTGAAAAATGGATTAATGTATCATGAAACATTAATCATATCACTGAATAAATAAGGAGTAAACACACCTGTTAGGCCTCATCAATTCAGAAATGTGGACCCCATTCATACTATTTATCTTTTCTGATCTTTATAGCGTGGCGGCTTTCTAGCTCCATTTGCGGGGGTAGGAGTGACAATGATGGTCCCATTACCTTTTTACAGGTGGCTCCTGAAAGAAACCTATGAAGGCGAGTTTTCATATTTTTATCATTTTTTATCATTGTTTATTTTCTATTATTTGATATCACCAGCTGATCATTGGAGTTGATATCAATGATTTATGCTGTGTTCTCTTTTCTATTTCAATCAATACTGTGAGACCTGAAAGCTTGATCATGACTTGCAGCTTCACTTAAATACGGAACCCATAATGGAGCTTTTCTTTTCTTCCTATTCAACTGAAATATATGGTCACAAGTAAAGAATATTAATGGTCTTATGTTAATTAATCTTGTTAGTCTTAACTTCTAAATCCTAAAATTTATAGAACCTTCCTGTCCTATAGTACGTATAGCATTTGATTCAAATGTAATTAAACATTCTTTCCAGAAAATGGAGAAACACAGGAGGGACCTTCTGTGATATCCCTGCTAAGGGTTCCAGCGATTTCTTGTATGCTGATCTCAGTGGTTGTTACTGCTATAGTTATCATATCCCTGGATCCAATACTGGAACCACATCTTAGAAAGGTAATGTAAATTTAGGCTGATTTTAAAAAATTATAATTAAATTAAAAGAAAGCAAATCTCCTGGAGCAAACATTTTGTAACATATTTCACATTGCAATGGGATTTGTGGGACCAAACAAATATACATTTCCTGAGTAAGCAAATAAAGAAATGGACGTGAATTCCATTGTGCAAATCAGACAAAGAGACAATGACATGATTTCTATGGACATAAGCTGAGTTTAGAAATACTTTCGGAAACCATGACTATTAAAGGCGTCTGTGTATGTAATGATTAAAATGACACTTATATCATATAGGCTATAATGGTCATCCGCCATGGGGAAAGAATGCTCTATGCGGGTTTTTGATATTAGAGAGGGTCCATTAAGCTTCCAAATGAATACCTACATATAATAATGTGTTAATTTAGAGAAAGATTTAAGGTTTCCGGAAAAGAGGAGGTTTCATTTCCCTGAAAAGTGCAACAATTCAAATTACATCTAAGAGTTGACTTTTGGTTGCAAAGATAAACAGACATCATAAATAGGTATGGACCTCTCTTCCTAAAATGAATTTATAGAAAGGGTGTACACTGGATCTACTATAAAGTTGCAGCCTACTGCAAGCTTATTCACTTACTTATTATCTTTTATTTACAGTTTGGTCTAAGTCCCTCCCAGGTAGGCCTGGTCTTCTTTATCATGTCAGGAGCCTATTGTATAATGACACCTGCGGCAGGGAGGATGACTGAGCTTTTGGTACGTTTAAGTTTAGTTTTTTATAAGATTAGATCGTTTGCTATGGTGGCACCATGAAATAATTATAGCAGAAAACATATGTGACCAGCCACGTGATATGGTAATTAGCTATAATAGGTAATTGCACAGCTCTACATCCATTATGTTCACTTTTTGATAAAACAAGTTCATGCTGCATAATTTTCTTGTAAATAAGAAGAACCTTTCAGAGATTGCAATTTAACCCTTTCACTGCCAGATATATCACAATGTAACTGATATTTACTGAGATATTGCCCAAAATACCAAAATTAGTGCATAAATTCCCTAAAACTCAAATTTAGTTTAGAATCCTCAGATGAAAAGCTTTTTTCAATAATTTTGATATAAACGTTCCAAATGTTGGCACTGTGCCAATAAGGCAAATTTCTTGCGTGGAGTAATTGTTCGTATGATCATAATTTGCAGGTTACCATGGTAACCGATAATTAATCAAATAACTATGACACTCTTTATAAAAATAACATTAAAACATCATCTTTTTTGTGCAAAAGACAGTTTGTGATTATCATAAGCGAAAGAAAATTTAGAGCAAATTCAAAATCATGTCATTTACATAAATTCACCCATTTTATATGATTTTTTAATTAGCATGGCAAATTCAGATGTAAATACATTGTTTATGGTTTCTCGAATCTCAATTCTAACATTTTTGGGTGACTTGATATTCCGATCTTCAAATACCTGTATCTCTGGTTCTAATTGGAATATCTGAAAAATTCTTTCAGATTCTGAAAGCATAATTTGCATTCTTTCAATGGTGTTCCTATGGGATTTTACTATAGGGCCCCATATGAGGTAATTTTGCATGGAATGTCCATTGCTTACAGGGTGCCAGAAATGGCCAAAATACCATGTATACAAAGAAGGAGTGCTCAGATTGAAAGACTGTTAAAGGAAATCCTTCAAAGTACCATTTTCCGACAGAAAAGAGTCCTAGTTGATAGAAGAAGCTTATGACAAATGAGTTTCTTTTGAATAATTGTGATAACTAGAAGTCACTTATTAAGTAACCATTTCCCAGTAATTTGATTCAAATGACATAAAACTACAAAACTGAGGTTAATAATGTGGGCTATATAAATACAATTTTTTTTATTTGTACCCTCCTATTACTTGAGCTCAGAATTATAGGCTAATAATAACTTATCTTTATCATTAATAGGAAGATGGCGCCCCACTGATGGTAATTGGACATGTCGTAACTATTATTGGATTGCTGCTGTTAGGACCATCTCCACTGATAGGGTTGCATTGGTACAAGTAGGTTGCAAATGATTATTATAGAGCATTTGTGTTATATACTCCTTTGTAACTAACTAAAATTGATAATGATACTATCAGTCTTAGTGAGTTACAAAAGAATCATACTATTACAAATAATCAGCCCAATTAAAAACGTTTTAACCAAAATCTTGGAAGATGTTTTCCAATGCCGAGTGCTAATGTCACTTGTAAATTGTGTAATTAAACTGATAACGTATTAGTAGAATGAATAGTAAATAGGAATTAGGCCTTTATGTCAAACAATAAACTATTTTAGAACTGAAAATCAATTAATATACATATCTTTGTTCTTATTTCAGTCATCTGTGGTTGACTGTTGTATCTCTGGCTATTATTGGAATTGGATGTAGCCTTGCTGTTGTACCAACGTTTGGTAAAATCCTAGAGTATGCACAGTAAGTAGTACCATCTAATATCAAATCAATTTACTTGGTTCATCTGCCAGCTAGGAAGTTAAGGAAATACATAAGACAGAAGGGGGTGCCCTTGAATCCTTTCCAGACCTTGGTCAGCTGTTACAGTCCAGGGGAGATTGGACAAACAAACCCACGTAGTGGGTGTAGCACAATACTTGATTGGTTGGGGTCCATTAGATATGGCTGATTAAGGTCTGTGAGTAGTCTTCTAAAGCCTTTAATATTGATAAAAATGATAAAATACAAGGCTTATTTTCACAGTGATGGTTCATCCGTATATATACTTGAGAGGTCAAGTTCTGCACAATGCAACCAAATTAATTGTATTCTTCAACCTTGTGTGTATAAAATCTTTTAGGTGGTTTAAGGTCACTAATTTACATGGGCCCAAAAAGGAAATGACCCCAGGCAATTATTTCAATGTACCATAGTGACTGAAGTTTAAATGAGCTGGGATAAGCTTATATCATAATCTTAAACATGAAATTAGACTTAGGAAAGAAGACATTTGTATATAGATAGAACTAGTTCTATATACTTGAAACATGGATCCTCATTTTTTTTATTTGATTTTAGAAATATACAGCCCATAGGTGCCCAAACAACAGTAGCTGGGGTTTGGACAGCAGCTTACGCATTAGGGTAAGTAAACACGTTTTATTATTGGAAAAATGTGTTGATTTTCTTTTTAATTGCTTTTATTTGGGTCTCATAGGCTCGGCTTTGCCGATATTCCGCCCCCTCCCACTTTATGACATTATAATTATACATTTAACAAGTGGGGGCTGGACATTATTACAAACATTATTACTACATATGATACCCAATTAAATTATGAGATGGATGAATGAATGTGATGAGATGAACACAGATTCATGAAACACATCTCACACAAATAGAGAGAAACCAGTTTAGAAAAGAAATGACAATAGACATTTAAAAGAAAGTTATACAACATCTATACATACGTAGTTGTTATGATTGTCAGCAAAATCAAACATATGAAGGAAGCCTCAATCCCCATACCCACTTGGTATTTCAACCGGGAACCAGCATCCGGCGACCCGATAACAGAATCGCCGGTAAAGTCATGGGCAACTGGAATATTAAGCAAGTTTTATATTTGTCTGCTGATTTTACTGGCAATTCTACCAGCCAGGGATTCCATAAGTCTTAGTGATCCATAAAAACAGATTTCTGGGGACAAAGACTGGTTGCCAGGCAATCGCAGACCAACGATTATGTCTTTTTCACTGGTCGCCAATTGCCAGTCGTCAGTGCAATCGGCAAATCTAGGATGCCAGATCCAATCATAGTATTTCCTGTGTAAACATTTCCTGTCCTTCATGAATAATTCTCAACAGGCTGTGTTATAGTGAATGCACTTTCCTATGTTTAGTATTTGATTATAGTAGATACAAAAAAGAACCCATCGTAATATACTAAAGCAGTGAACAATATCATTTAATAATGGAAAAGCAGTTTCTGTTTTCATGACATATCTGCTTTTACTCAGAGTAAACATCTTTTCCTATAATGTACCCCTAAGTTGATTATAATCATTAATGACTTTTTATTGGATAATCTTCTCAAAATTATACTTATCAGTGAAGACTAGAAAACATGTTAATTTCACAAACACATTTTTCCAGAGATTTCATAGGCCCAATCTACACTGGAGCAGTATACAAAGTGATTGGTTTTGGTTGGACTATGACTTCAATTGTATTGCTTCCCTTTGTAATGGTAAGATGACCCAAAATTGTTCGGGCTAAACTAAAATTACAACTAAAATCATATTGTGCCTGGTTGTTGTAAAGCTTGCAATGAGCCTTGTCTACAGATTATCAGAAGGATCTAGGCTATAATCATGATTATGTAAACACACACCAACCAAAGAGTGATGAGTACCAATCCTGAGCATTGCTTAAGGCCATATTGCAATTTGCGGTGTTTTCCTCATGGTTGGACCTTTTACTAGCAGTGTTTGTCCCCACCCCAAGCAAATCAAGGCGCCGCAAGGTGGAATATAGACATTGCTTTCGGTGTTACTTGCAGTGTTACTTGCAGTGTTACTTGCGTTGGGTCAAAGCAAGTAACACCGCAAATGATTTATGTTCTTTTATATGATTTAAAAGATTTTTTTAACCTTTTTATGATTTTATGATTTCTATGACTTTTATATGATTTTATATTTATAATCTACAATGATTTTATATTGTTTTCTATTGATTGCTTGCGGTGGCAGAAACCAACATGTTCGTTTCTGAAATGCAAATTGCTTGCGTTGGTCTAAAAAATCACCACTAGTGGTCACCCACAGCATAGTGGAATATGGCCTTCACAGTTCGAACCCTCAAACTATCAGAGTATAACCGGAAAGTTTTCTGAGAAAACCTCTTTTTTCATTGAATTGAAAACATTATAGTCTCTCCGATATAAACTTGATATGTTATACGTATCATTAATAAGAATAAAAAGTTAAAAATTTGCTATAGACCCAAGGATTATATTCCTAAGATTTGGTAAGGCCTTAATGGATTTTGAGTGTTCTAGGTTCAGTTGAATATGACATAATGTATTCTCTCCATAGACTTCTATAGTTAAGGACATTATCTTTCTTAGCCTCTCACTCAGAAATAAGCATATACATTTTTTTGTTTTAATGGGATCTCCTAGCATAGGCCCAACATAAAATGTTGGTTTTGAGACCCTGTAATGGATTTAGAATTGTTGTCAAACATGTCCGTTATCCCTTTAACTCTGATTGAGAGTTTACTTAACCACATGCTTTTGAAACAAAATGTTTCGAATGAAACTGAAGGGGTTCCTAAAATTATACACATGGATCGCGTAAGTTGCAATTATGGTGTTAATGCTAATGTTTGATTTTTTTAAATTTGTTTGAAATTTGATTTTTCCTTTTTTCATTCATTTCAGATTTTCGTGATAACATTCTTATACCTTTTTGAGAGAGGAGTGTCCTTTTGCTGCCGTGATTCAAGTGAAAGATTGATAAACTAAGTTATTTTTGACACCATTCTCTTTATACAGAAGAATGGCTCAAATGTACTGTAATCTCGTATCCCATCGTGATTCAGTGGAAATACCTCACATAATCACCATACATGTATTGTATGTTTATCAGCATGAGTATGGTTATCGAATGAAAGATATACATTCTGTTTTAATATCAATGGCCTCCATTGATCATGATTCCTGTTTAAGTATGTAAATAGTTATGTATATATTTTATTTTTGTTGAATGAATAAACTTAGATGATGTATACAAACCATGGTTAAAGTTGTATCTTTGTGTTGTCTGTTTTATTAATTTTTAGATCCCACTTCATTTTCTGTAAAATTTAAGAAAATATGAATGATAATATTACTTATTCCATGTTGTTTTACCTAAAAGAAAATGCCTGAATCATTAATTATATTGGCCATGGACATGGACAAATGTACTCAATTTTCCACCTCCTGTCGTCCTGAGAAGCCCCAATGTAATAAAGTATGGCTATCAAAGTCATTGCTGCCATCTAGTGGAGAAACCCATATCATCAATGGTGTCTCATGTAACTAACTGTTTTCCTGTACAGTTTAATATAACGAATCCTGAGATACAAAATTATTCAGAATATTGCACCACATGAAATTGACTCAGAAACCTATTGTAGCCTCTTTGGCACACAAAATTTGTTTTCACTAGGACTAGGAATATTATATATTATTATCTGATTATCATTGTTTTGTACCTACATGGAAGATCCTTTTTTTTTTTTAAACAAGTTTATTACCCTGGGATGAGTAGGATTGCTCCTGTCTTCCCTCATCTCCAGCCATAACTTAATCGAATACATTTCTTCCATGGCTTATACTCAATTATACAATATATAAGGTTATTAAAAAATAATAATAAAAAATATAAATATCAAATTTTAGGGTAGGTTGACCCTGCGAATTTTAAGCAAGCGCCCCAGATGTTGACCTACCTTCATTTTGGTACTTTTGCAGCGACCAAATTCATGGAGCACAGAGCCTATTTCAAAAACCTACTGACATTTTCTAGAGTCATTGCATCATGGATTCTTTTTAATGAAATAACTCAGAAATGACTAGGGGTGCCCTATGAATTTTCATTCAATTCTGTCAGTTTTCTTTATTTCATTATCAGCCACTCAAAGCCAGTCATTCCCTTCACCTCGGGACAGAAAGGTATATGACACTACAGATGGTGCCACAATTAGTTCCGTGAGATCCGGTGATGTTTAATGCAACAGGCATCATAATTATACCGGTGTTTTGGCCACACTCTAATGGTTACTTAATCCAGTCAATTAGTTGCATTCTGTTCAGTGAAGGGGCACTGAAGGGGGAAGTTCAAACACCTATATTAACATAAAAAACAGGCAACATAAAAATACAAACTTAAATGATTATGATTTATCATAAGGTAAACAAAAAGAATAAGTAAGGATTCTTTTTTATATGTGAATCACAAATAGAACTAGTTCATTGCCTTGTGGTCTTCTTGTGTGAATCCTCTGAATCCGATGGTCATCAGCTTATAGGTTTAATTAGATACCAGTTCAACCCCAGATGGAGAGTTATCTATCCCTTCTATTCTTAGAGTCCTTATCTGGAACCCTAGTGCAATCCAGGGTGCATGTGTCCAATGCAATCCACATCTCTGGAGAAATTAATTTTAGTCTCTTCAACATCACTGAAAGCTAGCTTTATTTTGAAGGCATTATATCTTTCGCCAATGAAAATACAATAGCTAGCCTATATAACATTGTAAAAGAGATACAAATGAAAGAGACCAATCCCTATCAAATTTAAGAATGCGCCACTGTCAGCGAGCTTTAGGGCCTCTATTATATCAAATACTTTTTTGGTGTAGGATAAAAACGACAGAGAGACTTCACTGTAAAATCCTGATGGAAAATTTTTCAATCTTAAGCTTGTCAATGGTTACCTTTTAATAGAACACCTACACTAGTCAATATCGACGAAATGCTTCAAGAAAAACAACAATAAATGATGAACAAACTATTACCTGTGGAATGTGCCACTTAATTATTATGGTATATTATTTTCATTACAATCAACACTTATCAAATTTCATACAATAGCAATGCTTATTAAAATGTTGATGAAAAGTAAAGGGAACACCGAAAGCCAATGAACCACTTTACTTTTCAAAGACTTCAATATCCTCAAGAACGATGGTGCTGCAGAGTGGTTATTGCAGACCATATCACAAAAATAAAACCACGTCATGCCAAGGGTTGGATATAGGAGTGTCTAGTTGGGTTCTTGGGGGTCCTTACCCCCCATCGCCATTCCATGATCTATTCCAACCAATAGCAATACTCAGTTGCGTAACCAGGGGGGTTCCTGGGTATCCGGAACCCCCTTAGATTTCCCTAAATACAAGTAGAATATAAGAAATCTTGCTAAAAATATAAGTCGGAACCTCCTTACATTTACCTGGATCCCCATACGCCCCTGATCCTAATTTGATTCAGCTATAAGCAATTTAGATATTTCAACTGATGGCAAAATTATTTTTTTAACGATCCAATATCCCCAAGAATGATAATGCTCAAAGGCCTTTGTCGGCCTCACCATGCAAAACGAAAATTGTATGTCATTCTCACTCTATATCACCTACCGCACCTACTAAACGGTGAAGGTTATACAGTTTGATATCCTGATAATATAATATTTGATAACATGATGTCAAGCTGCTTCATCATGTTTGGGATGAGACGTAATTCTTGCAATAATGCACAATTATTACTCACCGATGCAAGAAAAGACAACGCCAGCTATTTTCCTTTATCCTTGTCTAATGCATAATTATCTGTATGCTTTTCAAAAGTTGTATCATTTTCGAATAAGTGGAGGAGTTAATGACAAGAACGTCTCAAAGATGTGAAAAGAAAAGTGTGCTCAATCGGCAGAATGCGCGGCATTTTGATCAGGGTTGTTTCTCTGGGAGCTGAGCTCCTAAATGTAGCCTGATCTACGCACATTTCTCCTCAGGTTGAGTTGGGGACCACCATCTCAAAAATACAACAAAGTCCATATGATCATGGATTGGCTTTGTGTGATTCTATACCTGGATATGTGCAAAAAAGAAAATAATAAAAATATCTTTTTAAATATTGAATAGTTTTTACAAAACTCTAAAATTGATTTTATTATACTGGCATTGATATGTACGATGTAACCAACTGTATTGTACCCATGTAGAAGAGTGTATTATGTGAATTTCTCCATACAACTGTATTTATATTACTTTACATATTTACTTTAAACAGCTTTATAATAAAACAATGAGTCAATGAAATATCGGCTTTGGGGTTTGGATCTCTCACTTCTGACTGGCTTGGTTGAACCAGTCAACCAACTCTGATTGGTTCAGCTCTGCCCTTCCATGAACTATTGGAAGGTACTGACCTCAGCCTCAGCCAATCGGAACTCCCTTATAACTTCCAATGTGTCCTTGAACGCTGTCGGAGCTCCTCCAGGAGGATTTTGAATGATATTGTTTTTGTCAAGAACAACTGTTTCTAAACAGGTAAACTTTTTCACCATTTCCACATCTCAACTTTTTTTTTATCTCAAAATAGTCACGGTCATCACATGTTTGGGATCATTTTGAATTGTCAGTTGTCTATATTCTGTGTTTGTTGGTTGTGATATGTAATCATATCAACTTCCATCATGTCTCTGTCTTACCTCACTCCTGTTCCAATTTGTCTATATATGAATGTACTGTACTAATAGCTTAGCACTTTTAATATATTCTCGTGTTATATAATCCGTCAAGGATCAGGCTTAGCAAGTCTACTTCTAGTCTATTTCTAGAAGAAATATCTTGCGCTCCTAGCGCCACCTGTTAACCAATATAAAAGGCGTTGCAAGGTAGGGAGCGAGCAGTTAGTTAGTTAGAAGTTAGTAGTCACTTAGTTTAGTGAGAACATCAGCTAAGTAAGTTTAGCCAAGGAGTTATACCTGGAGTAAGTACATCGGCTCCCGTGTAACAGACTGGAGTTTACCAATATCAACTACCTCGGACATAGGATTGTGATAGAGCTGAGTACTAGAATGGTCTAGAGGGTGTTGGAGCAACTCGTGTTCTAAATGTGGTTGATTGCTGATAGGAGATGGGAGGTGGACTGATGAAGACTTATACATGGTGGCTTTGACTCGGGATGAGATGTTTATTGAATAAAAACCCTTTCATATTAAGAAGCTCCCTCATCGTTCATTTCTTTTGAACTATTGGGAAGTGGACGGACAAACTTTAAACGCAGTCTGAATTACTCAGGCATTCTGGATAAACGACTCATGAAGACTTGGATATACACGCACATTACGCAGTCTTAAATCAAACATTAACAATAGTTCATTTGGTGGAGATTACCCGAAACATGACTTGTGCCGTTTTGCTCATCCTTGATGTCAGCCACCGGTGACTTTGAGGCTTCCTCTAACCCCAAGCCTCAATCTTTGCGGCCCGCAGGACACGATGTGTCAACATCATATACAGGGAATGTGGAAAACCGCCACCTGGTAGGTAATCCCTTAGACGGGGAAGCACAGAGACAGGAGGTCGCAGCCAGACCCAAGCAGCTCTGCCCCGAAGGTGCACAAAATTACCAAACCCGTGGCAAAGGTAAACCATTTCCCTGGCACCTAGGGTCCAAAGATAGGCCGGTTCTTGACGAAGGACTTGAAACCCTAACACACTCGGGACGAGTTGAAGGGAAGAACCGTCTCACGGAATATCAGCAATATTGGAACCCAGGGTACGTACCACCTACGGACCACGAAACTGGTACTAGCTCTCGCTCCACCTGTGAATCCGATGTGAACAACCCGTGGTGTAACCAAGGTGTTCCTTATCGTTTACTACCTGCTGCGGGAGGTGAAAGCGAACAGGAAGTTTCCAATGAAGATAACCTATTTTCTTCAGGAAACCTAAAACAACGACTAAACACCGCGGATAACTCCAGCCCATCAGGGGGAAAACGCCCCGAAAACCCGGTAATCCTACCTGATGGGAGCTCTCTCACCTATCCATTACCCCAATGACTTGAGTTTATCAGTCACCCACTGGTAACACCAACTCACCCCAACCCGGGGGCGTCCATTCCTTATTCCACTGTAGCTAAAGGAAAAACAGTAGGAGGGGATAGGGGAGTGGGAAGGGAAACAGAGGGAAACAGCGAGAAAGTAGGCAATTTACAACCCTATCGATTAACTTACGGTGTAGAAACGAACTTAGACCAAGCTGGTAAAAGAACGGAAGCTCGGGCCTTTGATCCAGCCGAAATATTAAAGCAGTGGGCAGACTCAAGCCCCGAAAAGCACATAGATTTAGAGAGGCTAAGCGATCAGGATAGTGAAGAAAATGTAACGCTTAAAGCACAAGATTTTAACACTCTAACTCATGAATCGTATGAAGAATACGAGGACGAGTACGAGGAAGAAAATAGCGAGACAGAACAAGCAGCCGCAGATGTCAGAGGGGGTAGTCCTGATAGAAAATTAGCTAGAGAAGATAAATCAACCTCGTCTTCATACGAACTTATTACCGAGGATGTTTTAGACACAGGTAAGAAAGCTAAACCAGAAAGTGAGGACGAAATTAGTGTAGAAGAAATACCTGTGAAAGAACAGTGGGACGATCACGATATACAAAACCTCCACGAAAATAATATGGCGGAAGGAGGCGTTCCTTTAATGGATCTAGTAGAAGAAAGAGAGGATAGAGATCAACGCCAGCAACCCGGTGAAGGGGGAGCTGGGGGTGTAGATCTGGGGGCATGGCATCCTAACCGTGGGATGAACCCTGGGGGACCTCAACAAAACAATGGGAATGGCCAGATCCTAATCCAGCAGCCGGGCCGAGGCGTGCAGGCAGGAGGCGGGATAGACCTTGGGCCCATACAACAAAATATATTGTACCCTTTCATAAGGCAGGCAATGGGAGCCCCTATACAGGCAGGTCAAGGAGGAGGGGGAAACCAACAGGGTCAACAGGCCCAAGGAGGCCAAGGTAATCAGGCTAACCCTCCTCTTAATCAACAGGCCCAAGGAGGCCAAGGTAATCAGGCCAACCCTCCCCTTAATCAACAAGTTCAAGGGGGCCAGAACGATCAGGCCAACCCTCAAGGACTTATTCCTCCTCTTAATCAGCAGGTCCAGGGAGGCCAGGATAATCAGGCCAACCCACAAGGGCCTAACCCTCCTCAAAACCTTCTCAACAACCCTCCTCAAAACCTTCTCAACAACCCTCCTCAAAACCTTCTTAATAACCAACTTCAAAACCAACTCGACAACCCTCCTCAAAACCTTATTAATAATCCCCCTCCGAATCAACCCAACCCGCCGGGCCCACAAGGCCAGGATAACCCCCCAAATCCACTGCCCGGTCCGCCAGGACCGCCAGGTCAGAACAACCCCCCGAATCCGCCGAATCCTCCACCGCCCGGCCCACCGGGACCGCCAGGTCCGCCGGGCCCACCAGGTCAG
The DNA here is from genome assembly GCA_936440205.1 of Lepidonotus clava. Lineage (NCBI taxonomy): Eukaryota > Metazoa > Annelida > Polychaeta > Phyllodocida > Polynoidae > Lepidonotus > Lepidonotus clava. Next base: position 19,568,220 of record OW387138.1, read on the forward strand.
AACAATCCTCCAAACCCGCCGAACCAGCCAAATATCTGGGATCTTTTTCCACAGCTAAGAATGGCATGGGGCCAAGTACCCCCGCCAGTGCGGGAAACGTCCCACAATGGTCATCAAAGGGGACCAAATATTAGATTACCATGGTTTAGTGGGAAGGAGGATGAGCAGATAGAAAAGTATTTCAGGGAACTGAAGCGACTGAAAGCTATCTATGATTGGTCGGACGCCCATCTCCTGAATATGACGCTATTAGGCCTGAAGGGACGGGCAGATGACTGGGCAGGAGCCTTAGCTGAAAGCGAGAAAAATACATTTGAGAAATTAGAAACTCAAATGACAAAGATCTTCGGCGATCGAAGAGCTAAGTGGCAGAAACACGCAGAGTTCTGTGGCCTTAAACAAGGAAAAGACCAGAGCGTGATCGAATTTGCAGGTGTCCTGAAACAAAAACAGGTTAAAGCAGAAGCAAGCGAAAGTATGATGTTAGCTGTGTTTTTAGAGGGATTAAAACAGGGTGTGGCCAGACAAGTAGCTATATTGGACCCTAAGTCGTTCACCGAAGCGGTGGATTGTGCAACGAGACTAGAGTCGTTGGACAAAGGCAAAGGGGGAACCAAAATATCCAATGCAGTGAGCGAACTGGCTGGAAGCCAAGCATCGGAGGAGACCGCGGCCCTAAACTCCATCTCCGAACGGTTTGGAGTGGTGCTGGCCCGACTGGAGGCCGCTCCATGGTTTCAGAAACCAAAACCAGGGCAAAGCGGAGCTCCCCAGAGTAGTGGTAACTATAAACAGCAAGGTTATGAGAGAAAAGATAGGTATGAAAATCAGAAAGGTGAAAGAAATTCAGATCAGAAGGCTAAATCCAATACCGCCCCGAACAGAGAGGTAGACAAAGGAAAGAATCCGCCAACTCAGCAGAAAGTAGAGAGACCCAGGCTACCTTTTGATGAAAGTAAGTTTTGTATCATTCACCAACAACACGGTCACTCCACAGAAGCGTGCTTGTGGCTAAAGAATAGGTTGAGGGAAAAACCCCCGCGGATGTACAAAGATAGTAAAGCCAGTGGCACAGAACAGAAGAGTCAGGGAAACTAGAGGAGGGGTCCGTTCATTCCACGATAGAATTAGGCGCAGTGGACGGACCGGCTAGGAGAGAGATAGGAGACGAAGCATTTTTCTTAACGTTAAGATTTAATGATCAGAAGGAGGTTAGATCTTTAGTAGACACAGGAGCGAGCGATTGCTTCATGTCCACCCATTGTAAACGGCAGATCCCCAAACAATGCATTTTAGATGAATGGAAGGTATCGAAGGGAAACATCAGTTTGGCAGACAACTCGTCTCAAGTAATACTAGAACAAATTAGATGTAAGTTTTCAATCCAGGGATCGGTGGTCTGCTATGATTTCAACATAGTGGACGATCTATGCCACCTAATAGTAATCGGTAGAAACTTATTAACAGTGCTTCGATCAGATTTATCTCTACCAGGCGCAAAGATAGAAGTGTTTTGTGGAAACCCTATAGTCAGCAAAGAAACAGTGAAAATTCCACCGGGAAATGAATGCATCATACCGGTTACCACCCGAGAGCCGCTGGGATTGGACTCGCCAGTCGCTTACTGCGCACCAGCAGTCACTGCCCCGGTCCTAGTGGAGGGGTGCGTGAATACGGTGGGAAGTCAGTGGTGGATCAAAGTCATGAATCCGCTAGATGAAATGCAAGAAATCACTCCCCAGGAAGTGTTAGCTTTTGCAGAAGAATGCGCAGTGCCTGAGGTAAACCAAGATCAGATAGAAGAGTTCCTAGACTTGTGTTATCTAACTAAAACAGAGACCCCAATGTCCATCTGTAGGATTTCTGTAGAAGTAATGAAAGACGCAGTGCAAATGGAAAGCCAAACCTCTGAGGAGAAATCCCGAGGTAAAATGGATGAAAATGTAAGTAAAATAGATCTAACCGAGTCGTGCTTAAACGAAGAACAACAGGTAAGGTTTAGACAAATGCTTAATAACAACAGGAATGCACTAGCGTTCTCAATGGAAGAGTTAGGTCACTGTGAAATAGCGCCGATGAGAATCATTGTGGATGAGTCGCAGGGAGTCATAAGTTCTAGACCATACCGATACTCTCCACAGAAAATGGATATCATCGATGAACAGGTTAGGCAACTCATAGATATAGGTGTCATAGAGCCCAGCGAATCGGCTTGGCGAAGCCCGCTGGTGGTAGTGCAGAAGAAAGATGGCAAACCTAGGCTCTGTACAGACTTTCGCATGCTTAATCAAGTCACTTTTAAAGATAAATTCCCCATGCCCACAGCTCGTTCACTTTTCCTATATATGGCTTACAAGAAACCCACTATGTGGACAGCTTTAGATCTGTTGAGCGGCTATCATCAGTGTGTAATCGAAGAAGACAGTAGAAAATATACCGCTTTTGAAACCCCGATGGGTGTGTATCAGTATAAGCGTGTACCATTTGGCTTAGTTGGCGCGCCTTGGCAGTTTACCAAGGTAATGGCCATAGCGCTAAAGGGATTGATTCCTAGAACATGCTTAGCATATTTAGACGACGTAATCGTCTACGACACTACATTTGAAGAACACCTGGCGAGCGTTGAGGTGGTTCTCCAAGCTTTGGCGAGAGCTAATCTCAAACTGAAACCGTCAAAGTGTGAGTGGTGCCGCAGTGAAATCAATTTCCTCGGCCACGTAGTAAACGCGGAAGGAGTGGCTACACAAAGGGTAACCACAGAAAAGATTACAGCCTTTAACCGTCCACATAATGTGAAAACTATTAAATCCTTTCTGGGACTGTGTAACTACTACCGATCGTTTGTCCCTAATTTCGCTGATCTAGCAAAGCCCTTAAACCGGCTGTTAAAGAAAGAAGTCTATTTTGAGTGGACAGAGGCCTGCGAGGAAGCGTTTCAACAGTTAAAGAAACTGCTCACCTCGCCGCCCTTACTAATTCATCCAGATATAGGAGGGCATTTCTATCTGCTAACTGATGCATCAGACGCCGCGTGCGGTGCAGCGGTTTGTCATAAACTAGATAAAATCTACCGTCCGGTTGCTTTCTGGGGGTGTACCCTCCGTGACGCCGAATTAAATTATTCGGTAACAGAAAAAGAGGCTCTGGCAGTGATTAAAGGCATTAAGAACTATGAGGACATGTTGCAGGGAGCTAAAATCACAATAGTGACTGATCACAAACCGTTGATCCCCCTGCTACAGAGTGCCTACAAAGCCCCGTCAGCCCGGCTGAGACGGTGGGCTTTAGCACTATCAGATTTTGATTTTGAAATCATATATGAGCCAGGAGCGACTCATTTTCTACCGGACTATTTGTCTAGAGTCTATCATGAACATGTCCCAGGTGAAGAATATGAGCCCGCTGTGGGATGTGAGTTATTTGAGGCCGAAGTTCAGGATGAAGAGCTTTCTGTGGCTACGGTAATAAACGCGCAACTCCAAGATGCAGAGTGCGCACAATTAATAGACTACCTGCAGGACGGAGACCTACCAACAGATCCCCTTGAAGCTAGGCGAATAATGGACCAAGCCGATTTTGTGGGAATGGTAGCACCGGGGGTGCTCTGTAGGTTCAACGTCAAAAGGTATAACAAACACCAAGACCAACTGGTCAGACTAAAACCTCGCATGATAGTTTCGGGTAGGTTAATTCCCAAAGTCCTGAGACTGTTACATAATGATATCTTAGCTGGAGGACATGTGGGTATCAGTAATCTCACTACCAAAATCTCTGACAGATTCTACTGGCGAAACATGAACGCCGACATAGCAGACTATGTGAAGGCCTGTGAAACCTGCTCTCTAAGGAGACGGGCCCCACATTTCAAGGCCTTAGCTAAGTCTTGGGAGAGGCCGACTCGACCCTTTGAGGTGGTACAGTGTGATTTCATCGGGCCACTAAAGAGGGCTAGGGATGGGTCAAAATATATCATGACCTTCATAGACCTACTAACAGGTTGGCCGGAGGCTTTCACCACAAAAGACTCCACTGCGCAAACCGCGGCCAACTGTTTCCTAACCGGAATAGTGTGTCGGTATGGGCGGGTAAACCGTCTGCACACAGACCGGGGGGCGGCCTTCCTATCAGGACTGTTCCGGGAGATTACTACCCGACTAGCGTGCAAACAAACGTTCACTACCGGGCGAATGCCGACTGGCAACGCTCGGGTAGAAAGACTACATAAAACCATTGAAAACCTGATTGCTTATTATATCCCTGACGACCACTGTAACTGGATCGATCTACTTCCCATTGCATTGTGGACAGTTAGATCCACGATCAGTGTACGGTTGGGATACAGCCCGCATACCTTGCTGTTTGGCAGAGATCCAATTAGCATGGGAATGCCTGAGCAGGGAACAATTCCTGAAACGCTGAACGACTGTGAGTTTTTCATGCAAACCAAGGATAATATTGCTATGTTTAGGAATATGGCAGAAAAGGTAGTTCAAAACTATGAAAAGGATCTGAGGTTGCGAATCGATGAACGGGCACGGCCTACTCAAATGTATGAGGGTGATATGGTATACATGTACGACCCTTTAGCTAGCGAGAATAAAGCGTCTAAGTTCTCAAACAGGTATACTGGGCCATTCAGGGTAATTGAAACAAAAGGGGACCACCTTGTTAGACTAGTGTCTTTAAAAACTGGGAAACAGGTACCACATCTAGTAAACATTTCGAAACTCAAACCTGCACATGGGCCTTGGTCTCCCGCCGTCCCTCATAACATTCCCAAAATGGTGAGAGAAGCGAAAATCACTAACTCAAAAGGGGCAGATCCTGACCGAAATCCTGAATTGCATCACACTCCGACGGGTGAAATCGCTGAGGAAGATGGCGAAATAAGGGGTGCTGAGACTGAAAACTCAACGGGAACGACCGGTCCCCGTGAGCATGATGCAGTTCCTATGACCAGGAAGGTACCTACACAAAAACCTGGTCCAAGTCCCACTGATTTAGCAGAAACGGATGGGCAAATCACTGATGGTCAGGGCGCCAGTGCGGACACCGCGCTGTCACCAAACTTATCCTTTGTTCCTAATAAAGCCGCCTGTGAACGGGGAACAGCTGGTGCTAATGGACAGAGGAAACGCAAACGAGCTAAACGAAGGGCCAAAAGCCAGCCGTTGGAAGGGAGATCCCCTCCAGGCAACAACAAACCTATAAAACTGCCCTGCGGTGATGTACCGATCTCGGATACATCGGAACAGAGCCCAGAAAAAACAGGAGAGGACCATGTCCCGACGAAAGGTGGCTATAACCTGCGTCGGAACCGTCGGCCTAACTACGCCGCTCTGTTCAACGGCGGGGAAAGCGACGACATGGATGATTAATACAGGAAATCTTGCCGCCCTGTGAAAATAAAGGTTCGGCGGAGCGGCACCGTTAGCATCAACGCTAATGGAACAGGTGGCCTACCTCACGGCCACCTCGCCGCGCCCAGGGGCGTGGCAGAAAGGGAGGGTGCGCACACCAGGGGAGATACCAGTGGTTTGGCGTCATCTCCTGGGACCGGATGCAAGCGTTCCCCCCACCTGAAACAAGATACAGCTCCAAATATGGAGACGGCATGGACAAGCGGATCGGTTATAATTTCGTGGGATCCACGCCAATCCACCAGTCGGTCCGCAACTCTGCTCCTAGGCGGTCACCTCTGCTGCAGGTGATTGTACGCACAACCCAGCCCGGGAGGAAACGGAGATAGACATTGATTCTATCTCTGAACGAAAGTTGGAGATAGAAATTGTTCAACTTTCGACTTCTCCTGGAAGGAGCAGAAAGAGAACTTAGCTGGGACACTGATCCACCGACTCATGGGGAACTGCCTAGCCCTCCGGCCACATAGCAATCCAAAGGGAACCACTACTTTCCCTGCGGACACGGAGGGAAGGATCATCGTCCCCCTGAGAAGGAAACGGATTAGCCACCCCCACCAGAGGGCGCTACCTACCAAGGGAAGGTTCGTTGGGCCATTCTTTTAGGATTTTACCAAATGAAAGAAAAGGCAGTCGAGAAGGAGAGTACTAAGAAACGACCGGCTCAGACCCTTAGGCGGTGGAGTTGGCCGGGCCGGGGGGGTGTCCGTCCGGACTCAACCGACGCCGGGATTGCCCGGAAGAAACCAAGGACACCAGCCCGGCGGCCCACCAGAACGACCACAGGAGGCGGAGCCAAGAAGTCCGCTAAATCGATTCCAGCCAAAAAGAAGGCAGCAGATAAAGACTTTTACAATTTATCTGAGGTGAGTGACTCGGAGCCCGAGCCAAGGCTAACGGCGTTGGCCAAGCCGGTTCAGAAGGGGGAAGCGGCCAACCGACCGGTGCAGATTCAGGCCGGCTGGTTCTGGGACCTTACGCAACCACTGTTCCAACTATTTGAGACTGTTGACGAAATTAGAAGGACAGTGGGACTGGATGTGCCAAAATCGAACAAACAGTTAACTGAGGTTAAAACTCAGGTAGCTCCTTTCATTCAAAGGACTACACAAAACTCTAAATGCGTCAGGGAAGGTACCAGACAACAAACAACACGAGGCGGCCGGCCTCTGCCCACTCTGGAAAGGCGATCGGGAGGGGAACAGCTAACCGTCGCCGCTCCAGGACTAAAAGTGGAGGTAGCACCCGTTCAACACGCGCCAACCCCACCGGTGGGGAACGGGCCAGCGGGAGCTCCCCTCCTCCACCACTTGCAGCCTGCGGAGCCCGCTTGTTTAGACTTGAGCAGCTTGACAACGAGCTGCAGCGCCAATCCCTCACCACTGCTATGGAACCAGCAGCAGTGGACGCCAACCAGCCAGCCGGGGGGCCCACTGTGGCCGAGCCCACTCCCAACGACAAACCCACCGCAGGTGCCGAACCCATACCCCTCGAGCCAACCGTCGTACGATCCAACGGGGGCCGTTTCGGACTGGAACCTACTAGGCCAAGACCCCTCAGAGCAATGCGCCCCTCGTCCTGCGAACGTATGAGAGGCTTGAGGATCACGGTCACCAAGGACGAGAGCGGAGTCATCAGGCGAGTGGTGAATGACAATGGGCAAAATCTCTATGAGCATGTCCCAAACTAAGTGGACCAGGGGGCCCGAGAGGAGGGCATACTTCGGCGCATGGATGATAGTGGTGCGCAGAAGAATGAAGGTAACTTTGTTGTGAACATGTTTTAGTTAAACTATAAACTTAACTCTCACGGACTAGCGCTAAAACCAATGACAATGAAGTGGTCGGTGCTGTTCGTTTTCGCCATGATAGGAGGCATTAAGGGGTTGCGGAATGATTCCAACCCACGTGAAGGGCTAGCCCCTAATGCTGAAGTTATAGCCTTGGAACAATATGGGGTGGTACTGAAACCAGGGAAATTAATGTCCACCGCAGATATTACTCACGTCCGACAAGGATTCCTGATCACTATTCCCCAAAGGCGCTCCTTCATCAAGGCTACCTTTGGCCAGGTCTGTCATCGGTACCTAAAGGGAGGAGACGCTCTCGACCGAGCATGTTACCACGTCAGGTCGCTAGTGAATTGGATGGATCAGACATCGCAGGCGCTCAAAGGTCGGTATAGGGAAATTCTCAATGAGACCTTAAGTTCGCTAATTAAAAACAACCAACAGCGACCTCAAAATCAAGGGTCAGAATCAGACTCAGGCGGAAGGATCAAAAGAATGAAGAAACTCCCCATCATGCTGGACGACCCAGGATGGCCGACCTTTCCTATTCCAACATCATGGAACAAGGGGCTTTCAGCTGATGTCAAGTATAACAGGGAACTAATTAAAGTGTTACAAGAGTCCTCCGACCAGATGATCGAAGATCTGGCGCTGATGAACGAGAAACACGACGAGGCAGTAGAAAGGGTTAACCACGTCGTGATAGGTCTGTTGGATAATCTAAGGTCATTAAATAAGGCGCATAATACCACTCGCCGGAGAATGAAACTTGTCCAACATAAGGTAGACTGGATGGAACTGTACCTGAACATGATACCTGTAGCTCTGGAAGACAAACTGGGTGAAATGGTGTATCTCCAGTTGGTGGTAGAGCAAACGCGCGTGTTCAGGAAAGGTGTACAACACCTGACACGGGGCCAACTAACCATGGACTTGGTACCACGCCAGTATATGGTCGGAGCGGTCCTGGAAGTCAACAGGTATCTGAAAGGAATCCATCCCAGGTTCCATGTAGCGTTTTCAGATCCCTCCTTCTATTATGAGAACAGTCAGCCCTCATTTAAATTTAATGAAACCACCCAGGAACTTATCGTGTATGTAAGGGTACCAGTTGTGGCCGACGAACATCTGTTTAGAGTCTACGAAGTACTGACTTTTCCTGTGCCAGTACCAGTTAGAGGAAGGCAAAAGAAGGACGCTCTCCAAATTGTTAATCTACCAAAAAGTGTGGCTATGTCCATGTCCCGTCAGTACTACGTACCACTGGCTAGCGGCAGTTGGTCAGGCTGTTATGGGCAGACCATCACGCTTTGTAAGGACTTGCCCTACATGAAAAAGATTACGGATAACACCTGCACTGCCGCCCTGTTGAGACGCGATGACATGGCCATACGAGAGAAATGTGAACTGGACTATCTTTTGGAAGCAGACTTTGGAGAAATGGCAGTGTATCTGGACGACGGAGATATGCTTGTGGTCAGCGCTGACACCCGGGGCCAAATGATTTGCAGAAATCAACCCGCGGTGGAGGTGAACATAGAAAACTATGCGCGAGTTCAGGTGGAATGTGATTGTGCCTTCCAGACGCAGGGATCATGGATACCGTATAGTTTACGGAACTGTGACCGACGCACCAGGATCACCACGGTCGTGTATCCACCTAACGACCTGTTGGGAGCAGCAAGTCGTGTGAAAGGATGGAACGCTAATTTCACGAGGCCCGAGAACGAACCCACTATGTTAGAATCGGATCCTATCCCTGAAACGATTAGGAAAGAGCTACTGGAAATCGAGGAAAGCCTAAAGGTCAGAATACCTGTATCCTCTCTGGCCAAGCGAATCCAAAAACACAGGAAAGACTTGGCTAAAGGCATCAAGAAAGCAACTGACCGCTACGAGGTGGACAAACACGCCCCATGGTTTTCTATAGGTAACTTTGGGGGCGGCTTTGGCCTCCTCACAATCTTGTGTATAGTGGTGGCAGTAACCATTATTGGGTGTATCCTCTGGAAGTGCTGGCGGAACCACCAAGGCAAGGCTGCCCTGGCCGGACTAACCATGACTTTACCTCGGGCCATGGCCTTGGAAGCGGCGGACCCGGAGGAGCTGCTGCGCGGTGAAAGGGAACTAACTGGATGCCCGGACACGACCGCCAACCCCACTGCGGTGGCAGTACTTGCTATATTATTGGCAGTACTAGTCATCGCCATAGTGGTCCTCGTGTGGCGAAAGTGGAGAAATATCAGAAGGAAGACTGTAGATGGACTGTATGTACAGTTTGCCAACCCACATATGATAGAGACAATCTTTCTGGGGGAACTGGCCATGCCTTCAGACCACACTTATACGGAGGGCTATGTGCTCATTAGGGATCTACTGGTGACCCAGCTGTGTCTGAAATATACTCTGACAGTTACCTGGGGGGCGCAGCTGATGGGAGCGGCAACTAGACCTGGGCAACATCCATCTAAGGTACCACTACCAGACACCCTGAGGGTGTCTAAGAAACTAGCCCGTCTAATGATGAGTAATTTAAAATACAATACCAGGGCCAGACTACTGAGATATTCCTCAGGGCTAGCCACCCCTGTACCCATGGGAGTACCGCGCCTCATCGACGCAGGCTGGTCCGATGTCGGAGCGGACTGGCCTCAACCGGTGATGGGACATGGAACAATGCCTAACGCTCCTCCTAGATCGACCACGCCCACCTCAACAGCGACCGGAACGGGATCTGCCCGAAAGACAGTAAGGCCAGGGACATCCGAAAGAGATCCAGGAACGGTTTATGAAGTTATCATATGACAATGTAACGAGTGTTAAGACCTGACCTAGTGCTGTACAGGTAAAATTGGTGAATTAATAACACAAAGGTACGAGTACTAAAACTAAAATGTTACAGGAAGTTCGCTGGGCAATACCTGTTTGGGTAGGTAGGGTTCTGTTGACTAACCTGATCAATAAGGATTCACCAGCCAGGGAAACCTGGGTCGGGTAGGCTGGTCCAACCGTCTCTCTATGGACCCATGGGTTATCTAAATTTCTCTCAAGTCGAGTGTCCCATGCCCGGTAGCCTAGCTCAACACTCTCATTGTTATCGATTTGGCAACTCTTTTAAAGTAGGGAACCATTTGGAACCGATCCTAGTGTCGCGAAATTTTAGCATTTAAAAAGATACTCAAAATTCTGTATAAAACCTAAGAGCGCTCAACGGGACCAATGCTCCCAACGAGCGAAGTGAACTTCCCCAAGCAAGTACCATCTACACCTGACCCCTGTGCTGTTGTTACCGCTAGGATCGGGCTGCAGTACAGGAGTCACTTGGGGAACGCCACTGTCTATTCTTTAGCATGCTTACATATATAATCTTCTCAAAGATGAGGGGGCTGCACAAGCAACAGGGGCCTGCCCACATGCCTGGTGTCAGTGGTGCCTGACAGGAGGCAGGACGTTGGGGTTACGCGTCACTGACGCTGCGAAGGGCACTGGGGTGGACGCCCGACCATGGCAGTCACTATGCCCCGGGTGGATTGGCTCCTGACAAGCGGTCTCTTCATCACAAAAAAATCGACGAATAGAAAGAAATTTACCTAAAAAAACTAAATATATAAAGCAACCCAATATTTATTTAACTAAGAGCCCTTCCTCAGGGAATTCTGGGCAAGTTGTGAGAAGAACATATGAACGCAGAATTTAGTAACATTCTCGGGGGGAACGCTCCGTGACAGCACACGAGAGTACCTTATACGTGGCTCGTTTGCTTCTGGTATGGGCACGCTGCGACGGGCAAGGATATGTACAATTCCTACCAAGGCGTGCTATATTCAGAAATTATAACGGAGGTCACAAGGAAAGGTAGTTACGGGACAACGGCGAACTGGTGACATTCACAGGGTGCTCGGCTTTCTCTCTTACCATATCGCGACTCCCTCAGACTGGACAAGCCATCCCTGGGGCGGGAGAAGCCGTAGCGAAAACCCACAAGGCGGTGGAGCGAGGTGCTGTCCTTATTAATAGCCCCATCGTCTTGGTTATGTGTAAATGGCCGCCGGATCATCGTATGTCTTAAGTCGAGGGATCCTGACTTTGCCATAAAGTCAGGATCCAACGAAAACAGTATCAAAAAGAAAGAAAATAATGAACAACTGCCCAAAGGTACAAGACTAAGTTATTTAGGCATGTTTAGACCAGTTTTAACCGGGTCTGAGACAAAACGGCAAGAAGTCAAGTTTCGACCCGGGTAAATTAGAAATAATTAAAATTAATAAAGAAGACGTGCGGCTTCAGAGTTGACCGCCGTCGAGAAAAAAAAAAAAAAATGAAATACTAGTCTTGGCCGCCGTCGTGGCGCTAAAAAGTAACCGGGTCTCCGCTCAACAGTTGAGCTGAAGAAGGGGGACACGGTCTACTGATTCCCTAACGAACGGCTGCAAAAACTTAGTTAACACCCATAGCTAATAGTCTACCCAGTCTATTAGAAAGAAACTAAAATCCTAAAGTTGTCTTTAGTACTAAAATATTCCTGCTCCGCGTGCGCATAGTTAGGATAAGCTGGGGGCGGAGTCTTTTCAGGAGTAGTCTTGACTCTCCACGAGAAAAACGGGCATAGACCTGAACAAAGGACGGGTTTAACCTTGTACTGTACTTCGGTAAAGGCCCGACTTACTAGGTGCTGTCTGGAAGTGAGTGATCTGAGGAGATGCATTTACACATCTCTATAATTTAAAGGGGGTGTAGGCTGCATATTAAAAAAAAAAAAAATATGCAGTCTGCTCCCGATTATAACAATGGGAAAACTCGGTGCTGCCCATTCTGGTCCTATGAGTGGGAGGGTACCGACAAACCACGTGTAACTAATGAGGACCGGGAATCAGATCAGAAATGAACCTGAATCTGAGACCCGATCCTCTAGTGATAACTAATGAGGAACGAATAATCTCAACCTCCTTTGTACAGTTAGTACTTAATGTCCTTTAATGACATTTATACTTTACGGAATGAAACGCTACCCCCACCGCTTGTCATGTTGGTTTTCCCCATGTGATGTAAAGTATAGGGTAGACAGTAAGGTGTTACTGTTAACATAGGTATAATATCTATTCAGTGAACCGTTTGGAGTTAGGGGCGCACCTGTTTGTCTCGTTAAGAGGGCGCCACTACCCAATATAAAGTGGAACTCGGTCTTCAAACCCCAGATTGAACATAGGGGGTGAACGCCGAGCTACCACCTGTAACTAACAAGGAAGGGAGGGATTTTGTCTTAATATAACCATTCAATGAGAACAAACTCTGGTTGAAGTTGCACTTCACAAAAATGAAGTCGGATATGACTGAACAGCTGTCACCCTTGGGGGGGTGTTAACTTGTTTACATTTAAACCCTTGGAGTGTATTGGAAAATTATTCTATGACAATGTACATAAAGTGTGTTGTCAAGAGTATTGACTCTTGGAAAACCGAAGTAGCTTCTTAAGTAAACCACAATAGACCCAGTTCCTATCATTATTCTTAACCCCTCATGTGGTCTGTAAGAGAGTCCAAACGTGTGAGTTTTGCATCACATTTCGGACACTCGTGAGATCCTGAAAATGCACATTTTCATGGCAATTGAGCCCAGAACGATGTGTGTAACTGTTCCCACCTAACTCGCAAATATATCGCTGTTTGGGATGATGGTAATCTTTGCTGTGGATTTTGGTGCCTTTCTAGTTTTCTTTAACGAGAACACCATTCCTTTCTTGACAACGACAACACCGAATCTCTGTCTGGGAGCTCATTCAGTGTCTTGAAGGCTTCGCTCTGGTTTCCTTGCAGTAGTATTGTCTCCTCATCTGGACAACCCAGCACAATAATACTCGCTATAAAACTTATTCTAACACCATGACACTGACGAAGTCTTGTTGTTAGACTCAATATGGGACGGGTATTGGTGGCTCTTGCCACTCCCTCTCAAACTTACCTTGGGGTCGCCAACAGCTCGTTGGACGGCTCCACCTGTGGTGTCGCCTCACGTGGCCAACACGTCAATCTTTCCAGTACTCTGTAAGGGGGACAACTCATCAAAGAATTCTGTCACAGCCAATCTAATGCTAGGCAATCTGGACCAAAATACTTGGTCACCTACAGTTATTCTAAACTTACCAGGGTGAACACCCTAGGAAGTGCTTATTCCCTAGGACGCCCCATGTGAATTGTTTCCAATGTAGACATCTACACTAATGTCCTGTACGAAGAACGACTAAACAAAGAATTCTGCTACAGCAAACTTAGTGTTGTACAACTCAGACCGGAACCCCTGGTCACCCATACCTAAATCCACATGTGCAGTGTCAGTCCCCAACAGTTAATAGTATCAAATAATACCAATACAGTACAAATCATCCACACTCCAAAAAGCCTACTTAGATCGGTAATGTCAACAAACCTCTAGTCAGGAAAACCCTCTATTATCGCCCAACCACGCGCGAGGTAAAATGCTTGATCATGTTCGCCTAAACAATCCCTCCCACTAAAATCATATAGCCTGACGCTTTTCAGTGCCAACCGTGTCACATTGCTTCATTTACATCACCCTAACATACCGCAGGACCTGAAAAAAATAATAAGTTTAGTACACAAGGTCCTAGCTCTCAGCCCGCGTCCACCATCTTGGAACCAAAAGTAAACACCAGGTGGCCACCCACGCTACCCGTTGCAAAAATCACCAGCGAAACACAGTTTCTAGTTCCGGGAGTGACATCAGCTTCCGGAATTCAACAACGTGAGGGCGAGCTGAGAAAACTGCTAACTAATTCCTGACCAACAATCTCCTTAAAATCCTACGGGTTAGTAGCCTACCTAACGTGCTGATAACAAGGAAAAGTAAGGACAGTACTCACCAGGCGTGGGGGCGGACGAGATGAAGGTCCAGCTGAACCGAAAGGAGGGCGGTGTCCGACGACAAGCCAGGGCGGTGAAAATGTCTGTGTCCTCCCATGTGAACAGTCTGGAGCTCCGTCAGAAAGTGTGGGCTGCTCCTCTTGGATATATAAACTTAGGTGTACTAATCACTGGCCGGGAATTGGATCGGCAGAATCACTTGGCGGAACCAACCCGGAAAATTAAGTGTCCTAATCACAGGCCGGGAATTGGACTAACAAATTACTTGGTGGGAATCACCCCGGAATTAAGATATATACACGGGGGGGGTTGAGTGCCGGCGGTCTAATGTAAAACGGGCAACCGGACAAAGACCCGGCCCAGGGCCCGGGCCCAACGGCGCAACACCCGGGTGGACGGCATATACCCGTCTTCCAGTTCACGGAAGTCATTGACGGTCATAACACCGTCAGCCACTACCTTGGAGAGGTGGAGGGCATGACCGGTGTTGACCGTCGGCACGTTGAACCAGTCGTTCGTCCTTTTGACTTCGCGGCTAATCCGGGGAATGATGCGGTTAAGCCACCGTTGCAGAGATCCGTCGCTGTCCTTGCGCGCCCAACTGCGGGCATCAAAGCCCGAGGGGGTCGCGAGGATGAGGGTCGCTGGAGCAGGGTGGGCTTGTAGATTCATGAAGGCACGAGTAAAAAGTTCAGCGTAGAAGTTGACAACGGCGTCCGGGTTAATAAACAAAGGAAGATATAATCGTAGGTCCGGGTCCCAGGTTAGAATGTCAAGTAAATTCGTAATCACTATTAAAACGTCATCAGGATACATCATGTGGTGAGCAAACGCGAAGCCCGCCAGCTCCGCCGTCGTGGCCTCTTCGCTCGGAAAAACCACGTAGATGTGCTCCGTGTGGTTTTGTATCAGATCAGGATAATCCTGTACGCCCGCCTCACGTTCGGTGCAAAAAATGGCAACGCGAACCATACTGGGTGATGTTGCGAAGAGATAAGAGGTAACACTGAAGACTAAGAAAAAACACGTCTTGACGCGTTAAAAATACCGCCGGCACTGATTAAAATGACGTCAAAACGAGGCTAATTTGGGAAACCCCTTTTTGATCCAAAAAATCCAAATTTTGAAATCGGCTAGCATGATCAAACCATCGTATAATTTCTTACAAAATCTGTGCTAAACTAAAGTTTAGGTCCCCAACCAACATAATCAAGCGACAGAATTAATTCATATCGGCCCAAAATATCAGGTCGAACCATCAAACTTGCAAATTTGTTCGAAACAGGAATTTGCCATCCGGGCGCTTCGCGCCTGGAGGAATCAAATCGAGGTCAAACCCTGGAGGGGAACTCCAGTCAAGCGTCCCGCTAAGTACACATGTACTAAGCATAACTGGTGGGCGCGCGACGTGGATGGTAATATTTTCTGGATCCAACTGCTTAATGTTGCTAGATCAGATACAGGGACCTTGTATTTATTGTAAATAATGTTGTTCTGGTTGAAGTTTGATTGAAATTTGACACGCATTGTATCATGAAATTCGTTCGTTCAAAATGTCCGAATTCTCTGTATTGACTTATGTTGTGTTAATTTGTTCTGAAATTGGATTTGATGTGTGCTGGTTACTCTTAGAAGGTTAAGACAACTTTACACTGTATATATGTTGAGCTCTGTTGACTTGTGTTACAAATCATAGATATCAGAATCTGTACATGTATGTACTAAGTCAAAAACTAACTTTGTCACCTTATGCACGGGTGTCACAATTCTTAAGCCTTACTATGGGCTAACAACTCTAAACTCACTTTATCACCTTATGCACGGGTGTCGCAGTCCTTAAGCCTCAATATAGGCTGATAATGATATTTTTTCATTCTCTAAAACTCACTTTGTCACTTTGTCACCATGATTATGTCACCATTACTTTATCATACAAATGATCGTGTTATCATTCTTTAACACTTACTTTGCCACTTTATGAACGGTTCCGCTAACCTTGTGCTTCAAGCGGTGGAAGTCAACTTGATAAATAATCTTATTTATGAACTTACCATGAAACCTATGAATGTTTTCATTGATCTTGAGTCTCAACCTGGAACTACCAGCAAATTGTACTAAAGCAAAACCGATCATATGAATGTATCTTTATTAATACTTCTGAAGGAACAAAAAAACTTCTGATAATATTGACACTGTGCTGAATGTACCACGAGAGTCAAGGCCACCCACAATGGTTTCTCCATATGAAAAGTAATAATAACAAATATATCCAATCATCAAGAAATTGGAAACTTTATCACATCTGATTGAAATCTTCATTTGGTTTGAGCTATGTCGTCCACCTCCTTAAACTCAAACACCTGACCACCGTCGAATGTACTAATAGCTTAGCACTTTTAATATATTCTCGTGTTATATAATCCGTCAAGGATCAGGCTTAGCAAGTCTACTTCTAGTCTATTTCTAGAAGAAATATCTTGCGCTCCTAGCGCCACCTGTTAACCAATATAAAAGGCGTTGCAAGGTAGGGAGCGAGCAGTTAGTTAGTTAGAAGTTAGTAGTCACTTAGTTTAGTGAGAACATCAGCTAAGTAAGTTTAGCCAAGGAGTTATACCTGGAGTAAGTACATCGGCTCCCGTGTAACAGACTGGAGTTTACCAATATCAACTACCTCGGACATAGGATTGTGATAGAGCTGAGTACTAGAATGGTCTAGAGGGTGTTGGAGCAACTCGTGTTCTAAATGTGGTTGATTGCTGATAGGAGATGGGAGGTGGACTGATGAAGACTTATACATGGTGGCTTTGACTCGGGATGAGATGTTTATTGAATAAAAACCCTTTCATATTAAGAAGCTCCCTCATCGTTCATTTCTTTTGAACTATTGGGAAGTGGACGGACAAACTTTAAACGCAGTCTGAATTACTCAGGCATTCTGGATAAACGACTCATGAAGACTTGGATATACACGAACATTACGCAGTCTTAAATCAAACATTAACAATAGTTCAGTACACACCCAAGGGATTTTGTACGGCGAGACCTGAGGAAATGATCATTTCGGGGGCCAAGTGACTATTCTGTTACCATGGTTATGTAGATTTGTAACTTGTCATTATTACTATGTAATGTATATGTGACCAATCATTGAATTATGTGATATTAGGGGAGAGTAGGAATTTCGATTGGCAATGCTACCTTGTACATAATGCAAGCCTTTCGAAAATCATTCCTATTATAGCCTGATATATAATTATGCATAAGAAATTGCCTGCTTTGAACACAAAGGAACAGTCCTGTTTTAATTGTTGTGCATCATTTCAATATTTTGCTATTTGAACCAAACTATAAATTTGTGTTTTTCTAACCAACTCAATGACAAGAAAAAAAGTTTTCTCAAATAGCTTCTTTATTCAACTATTGCTTTCTACTACTGGAAAGATCGGTAGATGTTGCCATGGTAACATGATAACGTTCCTTAATCCGACAGCTTTTTCAAAGATAGTCCCTGCTAAATTACACACAATGTTTTCGTTTCATAACCAAATAAAATATTTTTGAGTCTAAACTCTTTTTTTTTTAATTACCTTGAAAATATGCATTATTAACCTATTTCTTTTAGCAGTAATTCAATAATGGACTTACAGCACGATGCCCACAATCCCACTAGGTTACCATACCACATGAGTGGTCATATATATTATATTATATAATAAACGTTTCGAATCTACGCCAAACCAAACGACAGACCGTGGTTGAATTGATTGTATTTATAATTATGTTATAAACGACAGACCGTGGTTGAATTGATTGTATTTAATTATACATTGAATCAGTGGCGAATCGACTGGTGTTGGTGTGATTTTATACAATTTATACAATGTATACATTTACATTTTGAGTGCATACCAACCCTCTCAGATGCTGAAGACGTTCAATGATACGAAATATGGATGTTATCTGATAACGGAAGGCTCCATTGTTAGAAAACCTATCAGAGATAAGTATAAGATTTTCCAAGAATCATAAATGTTGACCTTAGTGATAAAGTTTGACTTACATAACCACGTCCACGTGTTCGATCTTTCTATAATCTAGGGCATGCACACGCAAGCGCAGTCACATGTGACAAGATAAGGGATGGCGTGATTTCTTATTAAACAGAAGAAAGAATGCGTGGTCGAAGATCCATAAAAAGCTATATTGAGCAATGAAAATTTCACAGGAAAAGAATGTATGGTCGATGACCCATCAAAAGCCATAATAAGCTATAAAATGCCCAAAGAAAAGAATGTATGGTCGATGACCCATAAAAAGCTATATTAAGCCATGAAAATTTCCATAGAAAAGAATGCATGGTCGATGACTCATAAAAAGCCATGATAAGCAATAACAATTTCCATGGAAAAACAATGTATGGTAGATGACCCATACAAGAACATATTTAGCCACTACCATTTCTCCAGAAATTGGATTTCAAGCATGAGGCCCCCAGTAGAATTTAAGTTCTGCAGATTATAGTTTATTTTTCTTTGTATTTTGAAGTAGATGGAGCAAAATCCAGGTGCATATTTCGAAAGGACCATTACATCACAATCTTTTATATTATATGATTTTAAATGTCGGTGGTCTTATGTAATGTTAGATATTCGTATGTGTATCTGTCTAAATACAATGTGTATTTCTGAAGGTTTTTACAAATTTATTTTTTTTGTAATAATGAATAAGATACTTATTGGTTCTGATTGTTATTTGCCAACATACTTTAAAAGGATTAATAGCCCGAAATTGCATTACATATTGCCATGAGCATAGCCACCAAGACGTAAAAACGCAGATGGTTGAATTCAAAGTCCAAAATATTCAAAAATTTCCATTATAAAACATCTGTAAAAAGATAGGTGTGTACTCTCCATATCTGTACTTACATATCATAAATCAATTTGGACTCAAGGTGCGTCCACTCAAGGACATACGTCCCAGAGCTAGTAAAATTAAGATAATTGTATTTTTTTTCAAAGATTGTTATCGGTTATCGGTTATCGGCTCACACCTACGGGTTTCGTGCAGTCCATAAGTGACGCACCGAAACCGAGGTACTATCTTTGGTGCAACTTTGATGCTAGACACGTGGATTTTTCACATTTTATCAACTTCACGTGCTGTGCATGGTCTTCCATTTGATCACTGATGTGAACAGAACATATGTATAAAGTGAGAAATGTGATGTGAAATTCCCGGGATGGAATTGTACATTCAATATTCTTATCCGTCCAGATTCGTGACAATCCATTTACCTAGTCCTAATTCTCGTTACCGCGGATAGCTGATTACAGTATAAGACGTTGTGCAGATGACGTCACAACTGCCCACAATGGCCTGGCAGCCATATTGGTGATCAATTTAAAATCATTATCATTTATCTTTCTGAAGAATTTATCATATATTTTTATGTTACATGTTACTTTATGTTAAACGCACTCAATTAATAATACAAAACAATTATAATTATTACAAATTATTAATTGTGAGTTATTTCATAGGCACATGTTCTTGATCACCACGTGGTGATCACCAGTTCTAAAATGATCGCGTGACCACATCTGCACAAGGTCTATAGGCCTACATACATTTGCCACATACCTATCTGTAATTAATGAGTCTTCAACCAACCAGAATATTGAACATAATGTGCAGATATATAATGATAAATTGTCAATATCAAATTCTTTGTCATGGTAAACCATGCTAATATTAATGCAAATTTCTATACTTTAGCCCTGTGGTTTTTCGACACATTATCCAGCATGTCCCTTGATCGAGGTTAGTCTGCAGGTAAAACAGGAATTGTGCTATCCGCGGTTAGGAGAATTATTACAATGATATTAGTGTGATGAACGGCTATTCATCCAAAATATGCAGAGGTCAAAATAAGAGAAAGGTAATATTATAAAAAAGGTATATATGTAAAGAACGTAAGTGTAAAAGAACGAAATATATGTAAAAGAACGAATATGTAATAATGAACGAAAGTGTAAAAAGCCCGAAAAAGAGGCACGAATATGTAAGGAACGAATATGTAAGGAACGAAAATGTAAAGGAACGAAACCCGGAAAGATATAAACCGGAAGTGAAATGTAAACCGGAAACGGAAAATGTAAACCGGAAGTGACGTCAGTTGTAGATCACGTGACCGAAAGCAGCCAATCAGGGCTGACCTCTAGAGTATATAAAGGGGCGGTGAGGCCCGAATAAACAGAGTTCTTTAACAGTTCTCCTTGTGTCCAGACGTGTCTTCTTTCCTGAAACAACCGCTAAAGATGAGCCGATTCGAGTAATTAACCAGAAGTTAGGATAAAACAGTCGAAGTTCGAGATAAATAGTAGGAACTTAGGGTAGGGGCCCGACGGCCCGAAGAACGAGGAACGAGGGACCGAAGTAAGGCACGAAGGCCCGAAGCAGTCCCGGAGACCGAGGCGTAGCATGGCACGAAGGCATGACAGGCGGGACGAAGGAACGAAGTCCGCGGGGACGAGGGCGCGGCAGGCTCGGCCCCACGCTACCAAACAATAGGCAACCGTCGGCCCGTCGCCCCCGCGGACCGGAACCGTGGGGTGGACCACCCGGTGGGGGTGAATGCTGGTCTGGGAGATAGAGCGAGACGAACCCCGGCCGACCCGTACCCCTACCATAATTTCCCTTCCCCGCAGTCCTCCGTTTGACATCGAGCGCCGATTCCCGACCGATTCGCTCAGCCCACCCCCTCGTGCGCGAGGCACGACTCTAGAAACACATCTCGGTTCTTGGCCCGGATTCCCCGTCCGCCCCGAGACCCGAACAACCCCCACGTTCCTCTGTTGTAAGAATCGGCAACCCCGACTTACCAGAGAACGTCACACTGGTGGCAGCGGTGGTGCTGAAATAAGCACATACGGACTTGTGGATCTTGGGTGTTTCGTCGGTATTGGATACTCATGGCGACAGCGGCAGTCTTCGAGCAGATGGATTCTGACATCGCCTTCAAGGAAGGTGGGGAGGAGAAAGGAGGTGCGAAACCCGAGACCAAAGGGGAGGACACGACCATCATGGGTAGGCAGTTTAATTTCATGGGAACGTCCACCCCGACGGATGAGCAGAATGCGCGGGCTCAACAACAACAGACCGGCCAGGTAGGAGCGAGTTTGAAGAAGTTTAGTCTACGACCGGAGAAGTATGACGGTAAACCGGACTTCGAGGGATGGATCAACCAGTTCGAGGAGTACGCAGCCTTGGGACATTGGACGACCGAGGAAAAAGCGGCGATGCTCTTTCTCTCGCTGACGGGAACGGCACGAATGTACTTTGTCGGACTCCCGGACAGGGAACGACTCCGTTACTCGGCGAGGGTAGATGCGTTGCGACGGAGGTTCGGTCAGGAGAAGGACACGTACAATGCTCTGCAAGAGTTGGCAGGATTGAAACGTGTAAAGAACCAGACAGCGAAGGAGTTGGCTGATAATGCCCGACGGTTGGCATCGAGAGCCTACTTCTCCAACGACTACGCCAGCCAGGAAAAAGCAGCATTACATGCGTTCCAGGCTGCAGTTGGGGAAGACCTTCAGCTGAAGTGTGCAGAGAAAGGATGCAAGACACTAGAGGAGGTGGTGGAGGTGGTAGAAATACAGGAACGATACTCACGCCGCCTCCTGCGGGCAGTGAAGCCCGAGGAGGACGCCAATACACAGATCATGGCCTTAAACGGTAAGTTGGAGGAGATGATGAAGGAATTGGCAGAAGAACGGGAAGCTAGGAGACAAGCAACGGCCCGGAGGGAGGCGTTTAAGAAGCGAAAGGAAGATTTGGAATGTCATCAATGTCACCAGAAGGGCCATTTCGCGAGAGAGTGTTCTCAGCGTCAGGGAAACGGACAGTCGCCGTCGCAGTAAGCGCGGGGCCCCCTTCGGGCGCGGCGAGAGAAGTAGTAGGCATTGGAGAATGTGGACTTTATGTGGCCGGAACGGTGGGAAAGAGTGTCGTCCGTTTTTTGGTTGATACCGGATCTATGATCAGTCTGCTGTCGGAACGTCTCTGGAGAGAGTGGGGACGAAAATGGGAAGACCTGGATGGATATGAAGGACGTCTCTGCTCGGTGGATGGTAGCCCGTTGCGGTGCTATGGATGCACGAACTTGCCAGTAAGGTTGGGAACGCGCGTGTTGCAGTGGACATTCATGGTGGCAGACATCGGTAGAGATGAAGGGATCCTGGGAAACGACTTCGCGGTGAAATACCGGCTAACAGTTAAGCCCCACGCGAGTGCTGTCTTCCTGCCCGCCGAAGGGGAGGGAGAGGGGGAACGAATCCCGGGAGTAGAACAAAGAACGGACGGGGTTCGGACAGTCACCGTCGGAGGACAGGTCGTGAGAATCGAGGGAACGACGGAAATACCCCCGCTCCAGGTGACCCGAGTAGCAGTAGTGACAAGAGTGGACATAGGACAGAGTGGACAGCTGGCTGTCATCACCGGCGCTGGATTACCCATGGGACTGGAAGTGATCCCAGGAACGGTGACGTTGGGAGAAGAAAATAAAGTTTGGGTGGCCAACCGAGGGACCGAGAGCGCGAAATTGGAAACCGGCGGGGTATTCGGAGAAGCCACCTTCGTACAGGAAGTACGAGGTATAGGAAGTGATGTAAAAGAACCCCCTGGAACGCTCGTCGAAATGATAGAGGAGGCTAAGAAAGGCCTAACCACGGAGGAAGGCGGAGAGTTGGAGAAAGCCATCATGGCCCGGGAACAAATGTTTGCGACCTCGAAACATGAGTTAGGACGGACAGATTTAGTACAACATCGAATTAAAACGGGGGATCAGATGCCGATCAAACAGAGGGTCAGACGGTATCCAGCCACCAGGAGAGAAGAGGAACGAGCACTGGTGGAGGATATGTTAAATCTAGGAATCATCCAGGAGAGTGGAAGTGCGTGGAGCAGCCCGACCGTCCTAGTGAAAAAGAAGGACGGAGGAACGAGGTTCTGTATCGACTACCGAAAACTGAACCAGGCTACAAAAGTGGACGCCTATCCGCTTCCACGGATAGAGGACAGCCTCAACACCCTGGGCGGGAGCCTATTTTTCTGCAGTCTGGATCTCGCAAGCGGATATTGGCAGGTGGAGATGGCACCCGAGGACCGAGAGAAGACGGCCTTCGTGACTCAAGGAGGATTGTATGAGTTCAAAGTGATGCCATTCGGGCTAGTGAACGCCCCGGCCACCTTCGAGAGACTGATGGAAAGAATCCTCAGAGGAATCGTGTGGGAGGAGTGTCTGGTATACCTGGATGACATATTGGTCTTCGGGCCAACGTTTGAAGTGACTCTGGAAAGATTGGTACGGGTTCTGGACCGATTGAACGCCGCAGGACTGAAGTTGAAGGCGCGAAAATGCAGGCTGTTCCAGAAGAAGATTCCGTTCTTGGGACACGTTGTCTCATTCAATGGGATCGAACCCGACCCCGAAAAGTGTCGGCAAGTAACTGAGTGGCCGGTCCCTCGGGATCTCCATGAGGTACGAGCCTTCGTGGGATTATGTTCGTATTATAGAAGGCATATAAACGGCTTCACGGAATTGGCTGCCCCCTTGTATGAATTGGCGACGAAGGAGGAGCCGTTCGTGTGGAGCGCGAGACGACAAGAGGCGTTTGATGCAATGAAGAGGGCGTTAACAGAGGCCCCGGTGTTGGGATTCCCGGAGGAAGACGGACAATGGTGGCTTGACACGGACGCCAGTGACATGGGGACGGGAGCCGTGCTATCACAGGAGCAGAGAGGGGAGGAACGGGTAATAGCTTACACGAGCAAAACCCTGGAGTCAAACGAACGAAAGTATTGCACCACGCGGAAAGAACTGTTGGCGGTGGTGCGAGCTTTGAGACATTTTCGGTGCTACATCTATGGTCAACGCGTAATAGTCCGGACGGATAATAGCGCGGTTAGTTGGCTGCAGAGGAGTAAGGAACCGATGGGGCAGGCTGCCCGGTGGATTGAGATTATCGACTCGCATGACGTGTCGTTCCAACACCGACCGGGCAGGAAGCATGGGAACGCTGACGCGTTGTCCCGGTATCCGTGCAAACAGTGTGGAGAAGAGCACGAGAATACCGAGAAAGTGAGAGTAGTGACGCGGGCCCGGGGGTATGAGCCCGGATGGTCCCCGCAGGAGATGAGAGCAGCGCAGAGGAGGGATCGAGATATAGGGCCGATTGTCGCACGGATGGAAGAAGATGCGAACCGGCCAGGTTGGGAGGTCATATCTCCGGAATCCCGGGAAACAAAGATCCTATGGAGGCAATGGGAACGATTAAGCCTCAAGGATAGCGTGCTGCATCGGAAGTACAGGGAACTAGAAGGACATGGTTGGAGGAACCAGTTGGTCGTTCCCCGAGAGGAACGGGCCAAGTTGGTGAGGGAATACCATGGAGGCGCGGCAGGAGCGCACTTGGGAGTCGCCAGAACGACGGCCCTGTTGGAGCAACGGTTTTACTGGCCGGGACTCCGGGAAGACGTGCGAAAGGAATGTCGAGAATGTGATTGCGCGTTGCTGAAAAAAGGACGAGGGAGACGGGAGCCGCTACACCAATACATAGTGGGGGAGCCAATGGAACGGCTGGCCATGGATGTTTCGGGCCCGTACCCAGTCACCAAACGAGGAAACAAGTACTGCCTGATGGTGGGATGCTATTTCACCAAGTGGTTGGAGTGTTTCCCGATCCCGGATCAAAAGGCAACGACAGTGGCGGACAAACTGGTTGAAGAAGTAGTGGCATGGTACGGCGCGTTTCGCGAACTACACTCGGATCAGGGCACGAATTTCGAATCCGAGGTGGTGGCTCAGGTCTGTGCACTATTCGGAATACACAAAACGAGAACGACGCCGTACCACCCCAGGAGTGACGGATACATAGAACGAAGTTTCCGCACTTTGGGGTGCTGTCTGAAAGCTAGCTGCCGAGCAACAGGTCGGGAATGGGATGAGATGGTCCCGCTCGTGATGATGAGTTATAGAGCAACGCCGCAAGCCAGCACAGGAGTGACACCGAACATGATGATGCTGGGCCGACAGACCATGATGCCACGACAAGCGATTTATGGGAGACCTCTAGGACCGGAGGAGGAACCCCGACGGGTAGGCGACTACGTGGAAAGCCTGGAGAAAGGGCTAGTCGCGGCCTATCGGGAGGCCCGGGCGGGGCTGAAACGAGCCGCCATTCATCAGAAACACGAGTACGATGGAAAGGTGACTCGGCGGGAATACCACGCCGGAGAACTGGTCTGGGTGCACGATACGGTGGTGGATAGGGACAAGGGAACGAAGTTGTGATTTCCATGGATAGGCCCTGCACTGATCGTCAAGGTGCTTGACCGAGGACGGGTGGTAGTACGGAAGAAACGAGGGAAACCGGGGGGGGGTGGTCCATGTGGACCGCCTGGAACCCTACCGAGGATACGCTGCGCCAGCCTGGATGGTAGCTGACCAGCAAGGATACGAGGCTGCACAGTAAATGCTTGGGGTGGGGCGCGCTAGGGCACGTACGGAAACGGGGCACCCCTTTTTGTGATGAAGTCGTTTTCGCGTCTCGATTCCGCAGGTGGAAGAGGACCAAGGGAACGACCAAATCGGCGCTACACAGAAAGGCTTTGGCCAAAAAGGACTGATCAACCTGGGGCCATTGAGTCGGGGCGGTGCGTTGACCACTACGGTAGGAGTGCAGGTCGTTAGGCTGTAGAGATTTGCTACCTAGCTGAAGATTGGTTCTCTTGCGGATGTAATATAGGTGGGAAATGCGGGGTTGGAACGAAAAACGGCGTTCGGGAGCCACGACGGCCCGAATGTCTAAAGTAGTCCCCATAGCCGCTTTCCGGTCAGTTCGGAGGAACCACAGCGTGGAAAAGATGGTTGGATTACAACGGAAGACAGACCCGGTGGCAAGCTGGTGAAGACTTTTGAAGTGATGCCGACTTGGTAATACCGCTTTACAGCGTCCAGGAGACCGGAGGAGAGTAGATGCGGCACTCTCGGGAACGCCGGAGGAACGAACGGACGGTTGTAAAAGGCGAGGCCTGAAACGAGGACGGGCTTTAAAGTAGGTTGTAAAAGGAGTAAAGATGACAAAGAGAACGGGGCGGCGGCGAGAGGATGATAACGTCGAGCCCCTGTGTTCTCCGGGAAGTGTGCGGAAACACTGCGAGGGCCAAGATGAAAAGGCAAGAGGAGGCGACGGAGGATGAAAGGACCGAGGACGTCCGGTGGGGCAATAAAAGGCCTAGGAAAAAAACGCGTAGACGGGCGAGGAGCCGCGAGGTAAACAACAGGCGAGGCGGTGACCAGCGGCGGGCCCCGGGGACCGGAAATAGTAGGGGGCGCCACCGTTGAAGTGGATGGTGAGCTTGACGCTAGGGGTCGCTAGTGTAGGCCACGCCCACTTCCGCCTGCGGCGGCTATAAAAGGCAGAGCGCTCGCCGGAGAAGGTCATTCTGGTCAGCCGATCAGGATTCATCAAATCGCAGACGAGCAGACCAAGCTGGGAGAAGAAAAAAAAAAAAAAGAAAGGCAGAGAAGTGAGACGAGCAGCATCACCACGAGGCAAAAACGGAGAAGGCTGACGGGACGAGCTTCAAGTTTGGAACGAGCCCCGAAAGCCCGGAAAACGGACACGATGAGCGGACAGTGTTGGGAAGGACATTGTCGCAGAAAGGAATTTAAGCACCTGGTCAAGCATATTAGCGGCCAGCACGATGGAGTACGGAAGCAGTATTACATGTGCCCGGTGTGTTCGAATCGAGCCTATTCGACGCACCAGGACTGGAGAAAGCACATGTGGGAATCACACGAAGGAAGCCTGCTGAGGGGGATGCCGAAACGGGACCCCCTTCTGAGGCTGGAGTATGCTGCGGCGTTCGCCTTGGATCCAAAAGGACGGCCGCCGTACACCAGTTTCGCTCCTGGGGATGAGGCGGCGGCCCGGGTAGCCGATTTGGAACGGGACTACGCTGTGCGCCATCCGGAGGGGTTCCATCCCCCTGAGAAGGCGGTGGATAAGGAGGCACCGGAGAGGCCGCGACGGAGGATCCGCATCCCTTACTACCCGAGGGCGTCGAGAGGGTCCGATGACAGCGACGCCGAGCAGCCGGAGCAGGAAGCAACCGAGGAAGGACCAGAGGCCGACGAGGCCGGCGAGGGAGCCCAAGCAGCCAAAGCAGCAGGGAAGGGACCCCTGGCCGGGGTAGCGGAACGATCGACGCCCACGCGCCGTTCCCCTCGGAGGGCCGCGAAAGGAGTGCGGAAGGAAGCCACCGAGTCGCCACGGAGCGCGAGCCGTGCCGTGGTCAACCCGAAACCACTCCTGACAGCAGACCAAGTAACAGGGTTGGTACAGAGCCAAGTTAAGAAGTTAAACGCCCAGGGAGAACCACGAGAACCGAGAGGACGAGGACTCCCGGGCAGAGGAAGAGGAGGGAGATCCACACCCGCCCCGAAGCCAGGTTGCTCAGGGATACCACCGGGGGCTGAGGTGGTGGAATTAGTGAGCTCGTCCGACGACCAACGTCCGAAAGTAAAGGAGGAAGAGGAGCCGCTCGCTTTCAAGAGGCCCCCGACGCAGGGATCCCCGGCGGAGGAGCCGTCGCGAAAGAAGAAGTGGAAAAAGGTCAAGAAAGTCCCGAGAGAATTGGAGGAGGGAACGAGTTCGGACCAGTCGGAGTCAGGCCGGAGCATGTCGGTCCGAAGCGATCGGTCCCTGATTATCGCCGAGTCCAGTAGCGCGGGAGAGCTGGGACCATCACAGCCTGAGACCTCGACAGGAATCAAACGGACCACGGGACTAGAACCACCTTGTAGCGACGCACAATTTACTATGATGACAGTTCACAAGAAATTGGTTATTTACGAATCACGACACCCGAGGTACCCCGGATATTTAAAAGGAACAATGAACCGGGAGGGAGCGTTCAGGGGTTACCGCGAGGCAAGATCCGACCGGGAGCTGGAGGACAGCATTCGGGAAGCGCAGGGAGGCCGACTGGTGGAAAGAGAAGCACTGTACCTGGGGAGGTTCCTCCACGAGATGGCGGAAAGGCAAGGACTCAAACCGTCGGGGCGGGTGGAAAAAGTAAAGTATGTTCGGCACGCGGCCAGGACCGAGGACACGGCGTCGATGGCTTCAACACAGCCGTTGTTCTCTACCCCTACCCCGACGAGAGCGGATTCACCCCTAGAGAAGATGGTATGTAAGCAGCCGGTGGTACCGCCCCCGGGACTGAAACGGATGAGAGACATTTTGGTAGCGCCGGATACGCCGGAGACACGGGCGGCGGTGGACAACTTGACTCGAGCCAGTCTGGGGAGCTCGTTCTTCGGGTCGCAAGGATCGGAGGAGACCCCGGGACCGCCGTCGCCCGAACGGATGGGATCGCCGCCAGGACCGGATACCCCACTCAAGGACGAGGATAAAGACGGGCGAGCGCTGCAACCGCGGGTTGTGATACACAGACTACAAATACCGGCTGCTCAATCCATGGACGCAGAAGTGGAGGACTCAGAGGACATGGAGTTGGGGCAGGCCGAGACCAGAGGATACGAGCCGGATAAGCAAGAATTGGACGAGTCGGGAGCGGATTCAGTGTTCGGGTCCATAGGAACGGAGGCACCGACAGCAGGACCATCTAGAGAAACGCCGCAACTCAAGTTATTACGGACACAGGCCATTCACCAGGTCTTACAGGGACACTTTCCGGTGACGGCGCGGGCAGTACGAGACTGGGACGCGGAGGAGGCCATTCAGGTGCAACTGGCGTGGCCCCCGAGGGAGGTGCGAGGGATGACGGCTAAGACAAGAGCAATGGCTTCAGCGTCTATGGCGTTCCTGATGGCACTGGAAACGGGCCGCAAGCCAGAGACATTTGAGGAAGCGATGGCGCAGTTCCTGACGGCAGCGCTGGGGCCGTTGACCAGAGAGTTCCCGGGAGTTGACCGGCTGGTTAACGAACACAACCGGACCGTCCAATTGGCTCAGACCCTGGTGATGTACAAAAACGAAGATCAGTTGGACGACTTGTTGAAGGCGACAAGAGAGGCGGAAAAACAGAGCGGACTGGTGGATCAGCTTCTCGAGCTCCCCGCCAGGGAAGAGAAACTGTTGCTACCGATCCGACGCCAGGAAGAAGGATGAAAGGCCTCGAAGAAGGAGAGAACGGTGGATGCTGCTTAGGGTCCTGCACGGAAGAAAATCGCGACGGAACCAGAGGCGGAGAATGGCGCGTCGCGAGTCGGGTGGGGAGGGATTACGGGGCGTTGGCTCCTCACCCATAGTGTCAAACCCCCAGGGAGAGGACCGGGCCGAGGCGGAGGTACCTGAGCCGCACAGGAGTCCGAAGCCCGGATAAAAACTCTCCTGGAGACCGCTGGACGGGCCCGAAACTTTGCTTAAATCATCGGGAACGGACTGGCGGGCTCGAACATTCTCATCTTAAGTATTCCTACTAATTTCTTTATGGGAATCTTCTTGCGGAAGTGAACGAAACCACATGCGTTAGGAGGTGTTGAGTGTAATCAGCGAGCTGGAGGGTCCATGACTGGAACGAACTTACCAAGCACGGGGGCAAATACGGAACGGGAGGAGGCGCTAGGAGGAAAAACAAGTGTGTAGCTGTTCCTCTTCTTCCCTGGAGCCCGCTGCGTTGGTTGGGACCGAGCAGGTTGAACGGGATCGTCCGGTCGCGGAAATTGAATAGATAGCGGACCGGGCGGCCCAGGAGCGAGAGTAAAAGTAAGGAGGCAGAATCGAGGAAAGGAAATCGGAATGGACAGATAGTGTTGTAATCTTTGAGTCAACGGTCGTGCCGGGGTAAATAAGGTACCGGTGGACCGGCGACTCGCCGCTGGAGGAAAGGCTGGCACGGGCCAAGACTGAAACCCTTCTCCCGTGCTGCCTTGAGGGATCTGGAGGCGAGTGAGAAACGACCTCTGTCCTCTAGCGGCACCTGAACTTTCCGTGGCTTGATCTTCTTGATCTTGGATGGACCGCTCAGAATGTGGGACCGGATGGGCCCGGATTTATTGTACCATCATCTTCTGAGTTTCCTTGTCTTCAGCCTCTTACCGCATACGGAGAGCGGTAAAGTGAAATTTCTCCACTTGAATGCTGGTTTTGTCATGCCAGGATTGATGCAGCGAGTCGTGAAAGGACCGCGGTGAATTGTAGATGTCTCCCGGAGGACCGAGGGGCGAGCAGGGACAGTAGCTGAAAGGCCCCTCGCTCGTGCCCCACCGAAACGATATATAATAGGACGAAATTAATAGACTTACTAAATCATATGTTAATATCTTACCTGCAGTAACGACAGTGACTGCTTCCATATCGTACTTCCTGATATCTTCTTCCCGAGGAACGGAACAAAATAGTCTTTGAAACACATAGGGAGGTGGTGCTGGGAACGTCGGCCTCGGATGCCTCGATAGACGCCTCAAGAGGTCTGCAAAGAACGACGAGAAGTGATCCTTCATCTCTGACTTGGAGTTCGACATCGGATGAGTTCTTCTCTATACGCTATTTTAAGGCCGACTGAGATGGGCCCGTTCCGGATCTCAAAAGTTGACGTCGGGTGCAGATCCCGGTTGATGTTGTCCATCTTCACTTTCTACAACTTCTTCCTCTCCTTCTCACCAATATCTTCAACTTACCTACTTCGAACCGCCGTACCTAGGAGCAGCCCGGAATGGCTCGAAGCTGTTGTCTCGGCGTTCGTCATAGGCATAGTGGCTTCATGCAAAGTGACATGGCACCGATGAAGACTGTGGCCTTACTCCAGAATCAAACCAGACCAGATCTTAAACTTACCTCTATTACGAACTATTTGTTGGTATTACAGTCTCACGAAAATCGTCTAAAAGCATGGTCCTTCGGGAGGACGAAGAGAAAAACTTAGTAAGCAGAGCGTGGCCCGAGAGCCTAGGAGACGAACGAGGGCCCGAGTGCCCGGAGCAGGAATCCTCTTCTTAAGGAAATCATCTCATCAGTAGAACGAAGGAGCCTCCCTCTCGCCCCAAAAAGGATTGTCTTCCTGCCGTTGCTTACGGGGGGGGGGGAGGGATGAGAGGCGCCGGCTCCTGTCATCAAAAGAAACCTCAGCAAAAGAAAATTATCTTCTTAGTCGGGTCTCCGTTCCGGTTGTTGTCATGCCACTTGGGCCCGGAACGGTGACGGAAATACCTTATCTAGTTATGTTGGACTCTCTCTCTCCGACATCTCCTTCTGAAATCTTTGAGTGTGTCGACGTGGTCGAAGACTGAACGTCTTGGTGCTGGGTTAACCACGAGGACATGTGCCATAAAAGTCAAACTTCAGTTCCTGTACGGAAAACGGACACCTCATCAACAATTAATAATTCCAGTCTTCACAAACTTACCTTCACTCCAACTCCATCCAAAGTTTCACTGTGACCAATAGCACGAAACCCGCGACATCGTCTGCTGAAGCTTCCACTCGAAACTTTAACGGATGAATTTAGTTCCTTTCCACATCCATTGCCATTTTCTTCTTTGGAACGGTGGGTACCTCGGCCTCTGGCTCGAACATGTTGTCCTTGCCAAACGTGAAAAGTCACTGGGGGGCTCTGAATGCCGAGGCGACCGAGGGCGCGAAGTCTAAAAAGAACATTCTTTCTACAAAAACTTCAGTCTTTCCACTAAATCTCATCTTCAAATCATCATCACCCAAGAGAACGCAGAGAAGAGTAATAATCACGGGAGAACGAGGGGTCACGACCGACCGGGTGGGAGAATCACGACCGATTCTCTGCCCAAAAACAACGGAGAACGTCTGGACGACGGAAAAACGGACAAAAGGGTCGAGAGGACTAAGGGTCACGACCGACCCTGGTCTCTGGGTGGAAGAATCACGACCGATTCTCCGCCCGAACTAGGGGAGAGCGTCTGGACGATGAAAAACGAAGGGAACGGGGGCATTGCGGGTCACGACCGACCCATGGCCCCGGGCAGGAGGACCACGACCGGTCCCTCTGTCCTAACGAGGGTAAAAGCGAGGAAACGCGCCGAGGGGCTAAGTACATAGAGCCCAGAGGAAAAGAACGGGGGCGACGGGGTCACGACCGATCCCCAGTCCCGGGTGGGAGAGCCACGACCGGCTCGCTCATCCTAAAGAAAAAGAAGTGCAGAACGGGTCCTAATAGACTCAGGATAAAAACTATGATGAAGATAAAAAGAGACTAGGATATATGAAACAAATTATATGAACTTTCACTAGGAAGAGAGAAGAACGAAGAACGAAGAAAGAAGAGAAATAATAATTAGCCGGATAGGCCCCGGGGGCCCTCCGAAGTAGACCGGAGAGGACAGAGGGTAACACCTCCTCCTCTACCGATAAGGAGCGTAGGATTGAAATGTTTCTGGTTCTAGAGTATGTTCTGTTGTCGTTGCTGTATGAACTGCTTTGAAAATTTTGTAAGACGTGTTTTCCCACCTTTCAAGAAGGTGCGGGAGGGTGTGATGAACGGCTATTCATCCAAAATATGTAGAGGTCAAAATAAGAGAAAATAAGGTAATATTATAAAAAGGTATATATGTAAAGAACGTAAGTGTAAAAGAACGAAATATATGTAAAAGAACGAATATGTAATAATGAACGAAAGTGTAAAAAGCCCGAAAAAGAGGCACGAATATGTAAGGAACGAATATGTAAGGAACGAAAATGTAAAGGAACGAAACCCGGAAAGATATAAACCGGAAGTGAAATGTAAACCGGAAACGGAAAATGTAAACCGGAAGTGACGTCAGTTGTAGATCACGTGACCGAAAGCAGCCAATCAGGGCTGACCTCTAGAGTATATAAAGGGGCGGTGAGGCCCGAATAAACAGAGTTCTTTAACAGTTCTCCTTGTGTCCAGACGTGTCTTCTTTCCTGAAACAACCGCTAAAGATGAGCCGATTCGAGTAATTAACCAGAAGTTAGGATAAAACAGTCGAAGTTCGAGATAAATAGTAGGAACTTAGGGTAGGGGCCCGACGGCCCGAAGAACGAGGAACGAGGGACCGAAGTAAGGCACGAAGGCCCGAAGCAGTCCCGGAGACCGAGGCGTAGCATGGCACGAAGGCATGACAGGCGGGACGAAGGAACGAAGTCCGCGGGGACGAGGGCGCGGCAGGCTCGGCCCCACGCTACCAAACAATAGGCGACCGTCGGCCCGTCGCCCCCGCGGACCGGAACCGTGGGGTGGACCGCCCAGTGGGGGTGAATGCTGGTCTGGGAGATAGAGCGAGACGAACCCCGGCCGACCCGTACCCCTACCATAATTTCCCTTCCCCGCAGTCCTCCGTTTGACATCGAGCGCCGATTCCCGACCGATTCGCTCAGCCCCCCCCCTCGTGCGCGAGGCACGACTCTAGAAACACATCTCGGTTCTTGGCCCGGATTCCCCGTCCGCCCCGAGACCCGAACAACCCCCACGTTCCTCTGTTGTAAGAATCGGCAACCCCGACTTACCAGAGAACGTCACACTAGCAATGCTGTGAAAAAGTAAGCGGCACTTTTTTAACATGTATATCTCAATGCTAATCAACTTAAAGATTTGGATTTTAAAATGTGTGTTAAATATGTATCTTTGAGGCCCCATGTTTAGATGTATAGATTATCTTGGTAGTCGGTGGGACACCAGCCTCATAATCCTCTTAAACTACTTTTTTGGTGGTCACTTTTTGCAGCTCTTTTGACAGACCGTTCAATACTATGGTAAGACCTCTTGAGAAAGGGCTTTTTTCAAATTGCTCATATCTTATACTTATACTCCACCCCATTCTATAATGATAACATCAAATATTGACTATAAAAACAAGCAGACTCGATCGATGGACCATTGTCCTAGATACTGGACAGTGACCTTGAACAGGATTGAGTGCAGGTAAATGAGCTCAAGACAAAAAGTTTTATCTCTTTGTCATTTGACCCCCATCTTAGATAGCGGTCTATTGTGTGTTACAAGGGGTCGTTTTTGTTTATTTTTCCCTTTGTTTTTATTTCTGAGTATACACAAAGTTCGATTTGTTATCATCATAAGATCGTGGATTATATTATCAGATGCCTCAGTGCTAAAGTTGACTTAACTTACATAACTAGATGCATGTGTTTTACTTGTGTAGGATGAACTAAGACAGGCTACATTGAGGAGTGCACTAGTGACACCTTTAATAGATGAATATTAATAGTAATTTTGATGTAAACTATGACCTTAATGAATATCTAAACCTATGTCTTCATAAACAAATGTGTGACACACATTTTTAATTACAAATCTTTAAGTTGACAAGAAATTGAAATGTGCGTGTGTTATTAAAACAACATAAAAAGTGACACATATCAGCATTTTTCATCTGCCTGTGGTTTCAAATTGATCTAAAACCATAGAGGAAAGCGGGAAAAAACGGGTTTTCACCTGATCCTGCTAAATTTTATGATCTCCTTCAGACAACATTGAATACTAAATCATCCTGTCTACTAATGTCAAGTTGTCTATCCTTGGGTGAATGAGACGTCCCGTAGAAGTTTATCAGGCCTCTCAAGGATATAGATGATATAATTGTTTCCTTAAGAAGAAAAAACACTCAAAATATGTCTGTTTCTGAAACCGTAACATATGGCAAGTTGTATCCCCCGAAAAAGTTGTATTGAGGATTTCACTGAACAGCATAGATATTTTTGTGCAAAAACAAGTTTACACGGTAATATTTTGGGTAGTGTTACGATTTTAAACTCTAGGGTCAATGTTAATAGGAGAATTTGATCATTTTATTGTGGTTCATTATTATTTCCTATGACCGCTCTATGATTATACAATTATGTATTACATACAACGAAAAATAAATCATAATATAGCTTAATATCATTATGCATATACTTTCTTTTTGGTTCACCATCTCACTACGATATCCATAAGGTCTTCCAATGGCTTGAAAATGTAATGATTGTAAGGTATATAATATTGTAATAACATATTCATGTATAATCTTATTTCACAGATTTTTATATTACAGAAGATAAGATTTGGCAAAAAATAAAGGGGGGACGCTCCCCAAGCTGTAAGTATATAAATTACATATGAATAAGTGTTCTTCATCTGCCAATGCCCTTATGACATTGTCTGTTTGTGCCTGTGTCTGTTTAGGCTGTTTGTTAAACAGTTGTCTGATATCAGTACCAGTTTCGTGGAAGTTGCTGATAGTCATGCAGTGTCCAGATTCGTGGTCACCTACACGTGCAACAGTGTACTGAATGACCGCCACTGAACTCTGTGTCGAGATAAGGGTGTTTTCTGGACATCCCTTCCTATTCCCTCTTTACATAATTGTATCGGTTGATGTAACAGTACTAGGAACAGTATATAGAAATAGACTCTCCGTACGTGACACTGCCATCACTTGAAGGGTCTATCCGGATAGAAGTGGTTCCATATTAAACTTATGAGTACACGCATAATGCTATCAGTATGACAAGACCAAAACAAGTGGCCTGACATGTCCATGTGCAATGCGTGTAATACACTCATGACACAATCATAAATATACTATGTCCCTCTAAAGAGTTTATAAGAAGAATTCCCTGGTCACTCATGGTCATAATACCCAACTTTGCTTATGGATAAATATTTGGTTTTAGGATTGCAGTATTTAAAGCAGAACATGTTTAGTTATATCATGGATACTAAATTTGTGTTACTGTAAGCTTAAATAAAGTGTACTTCTATCTATAGTGGATGCAGATTTTGGCATCGATATATTTAGATGATAAAGAATTACATCACTGGCTCACAAAAACCAATAGTATTGCCAGTCCTTTTTGCAAGGTAGAAAGCTAGGTTGTACTTTTTGTTTGTTTGTTTGTTTAACCACATTTGCCTTAACAATGATTTCCCATGTAGGTATATATATATATATGTCATATAGAAAACAATATGATTATGATTATACAGAATACAATGACAAATAGCAGCAAAACCTTTCTGAGATCATTTTGGTTTAACACAAATAGAGTGAAGGATTCTAGCGTACATGGTGCATAGTTCCTACTATAATTAATACAGATAGGTCAGTATTCATCAAAGGCTTCTGAGATTAGTTGCCTTAGTAGAAGATAAAAGAGATATATAATATGATATTAATTCATCAAGATAGTTTTATTTTAACCTGGGTAGTGTTGTCCCTTTTGTGATGAATTGTAGACAACTCTGTGATTATAGGCATGATTATAGGCTGTAAGTTGGCCATTAAAGTATTAGTAAAAGATGTAGAATTAATCCCTGTGGCCAAATTGTTAAAAGATATAGTCAATTAGCCTGTAGAAATGGAAAATATGTAACATCACAAGAAATGACACGTTGGTATGAAATTAAGTAATGAATGCACAAATAATTAAGGTAGCATATAACCTGAA
This sequence comes from Lepidonotus clava, assembly GCA_936440205.1. Taxonomy (NCBI): domain Eukaryota; kingdom Metazoa; phylum Annelida; class Polychaeta; order Phyllodocida; family Polynoidae; genus Lepidonotus; species Lepidonotus clava. Next base: position 19,604,779 of record OW387138.1, read on the forward strand.
GTGACCCCTGTAATGGTCAACGAGTTCATGTGATTGTAACTGACCAATAGGAAGCCGCTTAAGGCCATACAAAGCATGGTGTAGAACGAAATAAACAGGTACTCACTGTGTTCACACTTCTTTCTTCTCGGCATTAACCATCTCTTGGGCTCTTGACTTAGACAATTAAAGCCTATAGTGCATGAGGCACAAGCAGCCAAATTAGGACCAAGTAAGCGTTAAATGGGATGCTGGACTTTGACGAAATAGGAGAATTAAGGCATGAAAATGGGAACGAAGAGGCACAAGGACCTGAGCATGGTTAGGGCAAGCACAGGTAATGACACAACCAGCAGCCGCCAGCCGGCTGACATGCTACCACCCCATTTATTTTGGGTGACGACCCTATGGTCATCTCTCAGTGTAGGACCATAAATAGCCATTAGTATGATGGTACAAAGCCAGTAGGCCAGAGACACTTCCCTAGCACAACTGAGAATGCCCAGATACCCTCGGCCCCTCTCTTGATCCCGAACCATCGAACCTGTACCAGGCACATCCTAGAAATGTCCTAATTTCTAACCACCCTTATGCAAGAGGCACGACTCCAAGACATACGGCTGCTCACTCAATGCCCTGTCCCCGGTCTGCAGCCCTGCGACCCAGCACCAACTGTCCACTCCATTCTCTCGTACTGCGGAGAACGGTTTGACCATGGCTAGAGGCTGACTCCAACACAGAAAAAGAACCAAACTGCATTTCCCATCATGTAGTGTATCCACTTCTTAGATTTCTCCTGGTAATTTTTTCTTGGATCCAACAACATATGGGCTGTGACTGTCTAATCTCAAGTTTGATTTGGCTATGGCTAATTTTAATTGTGTATGCAGATCATCAGTTGAGATCATTTGTGGGTCATATAATATATTGCAACAGATTCTTAGTGCTCTATTCTGCGTTCTTTGTAATTTATCAATATCTAATCTTTTTCACAGAAACAGTGTCAGATTGGTATATTCTACAATATGCAGAACGATTTGTTTATATAGCTAAATTCAAACCGTCATACATAAAAAAAGTTTTGTCAATTTGAAGATCTTTTGAGGAATTTTTCGGCAGATGGAAGAAAATTGTGCATGTATAGTAAGAAATTGATCCAAGATCCCCCCCCCCCCAAGTAGTTCTATGAGTTACAACAAATATTCTGGCAGGTGTTCATTTGCTTTTTTTCTTATTTCTTTATTGCTTTTTATTATGATGACATTTTTGTTTTGTTGTTGCGTTTCGTTTATTGTTTTGTTGTTGTTTTGTTGTTGTTGTTTTTTTTGGAGGGGGGGATTTCAAATTGATAAACGATATCTAACAACGTCGCGTCATGCCAGTTCTATAGTACGTTGAGTCAGCCAATAGGAGACGTGTTACAAAGTCTAGACAACCTGTCGATTATGTATCCTTAAGTAGGACAATGTGCACTATCGTTACAATCATATATGACCGACTGAAGGTGTGGAGGGGGTAGGACGGTTACATTACACCTCCACACGTTGTTACAGTAAGACATCATGACGGTGAAAAGGTACCCAGCTGCAGTTCTCTCTAAAGAAACCATGATTGGAAAGTAAGTGAAACTTTCTACTTCTGTTTGAATGGTATGATTGTGAAACAGATTACAAGAATTTGGTGATTGGTCTATGCACTAACTTTAATTTCGTATATCCTTTATAGGATGAAATTTGGAGATAATTGGTCAAATAAGATTTAAAAAATCAATGTAATCATCTATATGTAACTGGTTACGCCAATATCATACCTCCAAAAATACGAAGGGTATCTTGGCATTTAAGAAAGAACTTCAGAGAATCCTCAAGGATTACTGGGGCTTCCAGGCCCCATATCTTCATAATTAATTTGGCTAATCAGGGAAATTTTGATTAGCGTCTCGTGAATAGAAATTCTGTCTATCGTGAATAAATTTTACACCTAATAATCCCTCTTTGAGACCCTTTTGAAATAACGGTATACATTTTGGTAAAAGACAAAATTCCTGATCTTGAGACCCTAATCAAAAGTTCCATGATTAGGGGCCTCCCATTAAGTACGTACGCACCAAGGGGGGGGGCTGGGGGGGTCTGAGATTTTAGGAATTTTGCGTACGTTCCTATACAGGTTGAATGCGTATTTTCACCTAAGGGGGGGTGGGGGGGGGTCTGCAATTTGTGAAATTTTTGCGTACGTACTAAATGGAAGGCCCCTTAGCCAAATTGGATATGAAGATATGGGTCCAGAGGGATTAGCTGTTACTATTTTTAGTCTCCAAAGAATATTCCCAATTAATATTTGCCATAATAGAGACCTTTGAACGTAAAAAATATATTAGCTTACTTTTAGATTAAGGCCTTGGTATCATGTGTCCCCTACGACAGCCAAGTTTCAATGGAGAGGTTATTTATGCTGAAATATCAGATGCAAGAGGTGGTATGAGGGCGTACACATTTCTTTTTTCATCGTTATTTTTGGTCAAATTAAGATTTTTCTTAGGTAATATCTTGGAAAATAGGGGGTGCGCCCCTCTCTCTAATAGCACGCCCCCACCGTTTCAAAAATCTGGATCCGTCACTGAAATGGGTGTTATCTCTTCCATTGGTTCCATCGTTATATTTGGTAGCTTCATAAACTACTTCATGTATGCGAGGCTTATATATTCTATTTTTAGTCACTTTTTGAAATCAAAATATAGAATATAAATATAAAAGTTGTGCTCTTGGGAAATGTAATAATTATCAAAAATAGGAATGATAATACTTTATCACTTTATCATGGTAATACTTTATCACTTAATGAGCGACGTTCAGGGGCGGATCCAGGAATTTTCAAAAGCGGGGGGGGGGGGGGCATGCTATGGTAAAATTTTCCCTGGCCCTCTGGGCCCGTGAATTATACATTAAAAAATAAATATTCTGGCCAAAAACATTTCAATACACCATACTGACGGCGGCGAGGCCCAAATCGCCTAGTGGGTATGGGGCTTAAGTAACCAGTTTGTAAACCGTCAATAGTCATGCTAGTCGGCATACCCAAAGTTCATGCATTCCCCGTCCACTCCTGCACTAAGGGACACTAATCGCCGGTGATAGGATGGATTTTGCACTTTGGGCCACCATACACCACTAATCGCCGACGTTTAGTCGCCACGTAGGCCTACGTGTGGGGACGCGGCTTAAAGGTACTTGTAACTATTCAGCAGGATTTTAACCTGTAGTGATATTTTTTCCATACCTCCTCAGAATTTTCTTTAGTACATCAGGAATACATAACCAGAGCGAAAAAAAGTTTTACCGTTTGGTTTTTCAGTTAGGGGATTGTAAATATTTGAGGTATTCACTATAGGTTTCTATGGAGTTTATAGATTTCAAAAATCCCAGAAAAAAATGTTGTAGTGTTTTTTTCTTGAAATTCCTACAGATTTTAAGTCTTGATCTTATTGATATCCTGTACAAAAATCAAAAGGTTTTACCGTTTGGATCATAGACTTCTCTATCATCCCTATAGTATTAACTGATACACTGTTTGTGTGTAGCAGCAGTATATCAATAGCACATAGAGGGTTCAACAGGTATGCACCAGGTGGCAGTGCTGGGATAGGTTGGAAGTACCTTTTTGTGTTTTTTGACGTGCAAAACGATAGTGATATGTACATGAACAATATGTAACAACAATGACGTGCGATCAGGGTCGTTTTTTCTCTTGGTCCCCGTCAGTACGCTTTTTTATTATGAATGTTGTTTGATGCAAAATATGAGTGAAAATTCTCCTGACGTCGCTTTTTTTTTATTAGAACAGACTCATTATATCATACTTTGTGTATCTAAGATACTTAGTATACAATTGCTGATGACATGTATCTGAAAAATAGTAACTTCAATTTAACTAAAATACTAGTTTATATAGGTTAACAGCACATGTTTTTAGCCTGATAAGATTATTGTTGTGGTCAATTCAAATGAGTTATGACCTGATGACATCAGGGCCTCCACCCGTCATGTTTAAAAAAAAATTACATTGTTCGAGATTGAAAATATAGGGGTCTATGTATAGTGAATAAGTCATTTTTTTCTAATTTCGTTCATTTCAACTTAAATCTGAGGGATTCTAGGTAAATCCGACGGGCAAAACTGAGGGGATCTCGACTAGTTATTTTGAGAAAGTTACCTATTTTTGTAGTTTGATTACAACTATTATATGAACTTTGAGAAAACCGAAGGGTTCCGGATACCCTCTGAATTCCCCCCTCCCAATCCTCCTGGGTAGGCTAGTTGTCCGGAATTCAGGAATATTGCATAATTATTGGACAGCCCCTAACGGTTTGCCTAGTGAGGCTAATAAACAGTGTTGAAATACCACAGGCAGAGGCAGATCCAGGATTTCCAAAAGGAAGGGGTCAGCATATAGGCTAAGTACCAAAAATGCATGTATTTGCACACACACATGCAACAGTTTTCCCTCTTGCCCTAGTTTAGGGGTCCACCAAAAGGAGGGGGTCAGGACCCCCTGGACCCCCCCCCCCCCCCTCTGGATCCGCCCCTGTCAGGGAAACAGTGTAGTATAGATGTGTTTGGTGACTGAAGATGACGACCTACCACCTTGTTATACCAATAGCTTGCGCCACCTTGAGTCTGAAGACATATCCCACTTACCCGTAGAGTTTGGCTGTTTTGGAAGAGGGGTCAGCACTGTAATACAAACACATTGCAATCTGGAAAAGAACCAAACCCCATTCTTGCACGGTATATTATCCACTATCTACTGATTTCTATCAAAAATATTTTCTTTTCTTAATTTCTTCATTAATTCAATGACTTATTCAAAATGATCTTTCCTGCAGGTAAATCTATAAGTACCAAGTGATTACAAAGAAAAACTTAGTAATAAAGATAGCAATATCAATTGGTAAAAAGCACCTTAGGACAAGATTAACCTTTTGCTAACGCATTAACGCATCTTGTCATAGAAATTGAATAGGCCTGATTATTATAGGAATAAGGAAATATATTTCTATTTTTGATATTGGTTGGCACGATTACCATAGATAGTTGTTATGTGTAGAGATATCTATTAAACAGTAACCATTTTAGTGCCATTTTCAATTAAACTGACCCACAATTGTAATAAATAATGATTTTAGAAAAAATATGAATTAGAACGTTGCTTCCCTTTTCATTATGATAGTTTCGCATGCCAATTAATTTATGTATTCTTTGTGTGACTTTTTGGGGTGCATAGTCGGTACATAATGTAATGGGCTAAAAAAAAAAGGTGACTTTTTATCATTCATAGTTATACCCAATTCTTTTGTGTTATCATATTGCTGAATCAAAGACCAACAAAATGATTTTTGTGAATAACATTGGCGATCAGGCAGTATTGTTACAGCATCGGCTATAAAAGGCGCCAGAACCCTCTTTGATATGAGCGCATCCCTCCCATCCCCAAAACCTCTTCACCTTTCCAAAAGTCCTGGATCCCCATGCACTTGTTAATGTTATACATTGTGCACCACAAATACTAGACACCAATAATTCTGCTCTACACTAATTGCTTAGTTACATCAGCACGTACAACGAACAATTGGATAACATAATTATGTAGTATTTATAAAGTGAAAAGACTAATTTATTATGCGGGTCTATGCATTAAATTCTATACCGTTCCTCGCTCTCCCAAATGACGAGTTCTTACACTAATTTTTCTTAATTTCATTTTCACTTCTTTTTTTTCATAGAAAAGAAAACGTTACCGTTCAACGACATCCGACTAATGGGAATTATGATGTGGGTGAATTCAAAAATGTGCCATTTGGATAATCAGTATCACAAGGTTATCAGGTTATTAACCTTCGTGACAATCAGATGAAGTGTTTGAAGTTATAAGGGCATTGAACCTTACAGAAAACAAGTATAAAACTAAAAGTATAAAACAATAATTCATGCAGAGGGCAATGAACTCATAGCATCCGTACAAGCGTCAGCTGGTCAGACATTGTTTAATGTACTGATGCTAGCGAATACCGACGCGAATGATCTGTGTACATATCAAATATTGGGCTAATGTGAACAACATAATGGTGCCATGCACAATTAACATGTGTACAAGAATTTTACACAATGTAGATGTTTTCGTTATAATTATATTAATAATAGCACTTATCAGTTTGTGCACGCAAAAAGAAAAACGTGACAGAGACGGTTATGTCATACAGTGTATTTTCTTTATATACCATAGACAAATGCAAAGGGGGAAATAATATAGACAGATGCAAAGAGGGCAGCCTTATGTAAAACTTTGAGGTGGCTAGAATGTCACATTTGAAAAATCCTAATATGGCAGAAAAAATGGGGGGAAGCGGCCTGAGGCACTCCCTCTAAATCCGCCCCTGTGTATCTTAAACCTACGTTTATCATATGAGCCTATGAAGTCATTTTTCCAATGCATAAAGTTGCATTCATAAATCACCAGATGGGGTGATGAGCAAAAGGTCTATTCACTAATCTGGTGGCCAGCATAATGCTGGAAGATTGGCAATAGTAAGATTAAACCCTGTTTCAATATTCAAAAAGAACTCATATTGCCCTGGAGTCAGTTATGCCCGTGTGTCAATGCATATATATGCCTTTTTTTGTGGCCACTTGATATTTTTTAACATTTTCAGTGTAATTGAAATAAAATAAAATGTAATCAAGTACAGACTGCGGGCGCACTCAGCAATATTGTTATTGCACCAGTTTGCACATACCTAATGCTCTGAATAGTATGTCAAAACCAGGGCAATAACAATTGCCTCTTGCAGTCTTGGTCTTTATTTGGTGGCAATGTAGCATGCTGGGCAAACGTAAGAGTTGGCACCTTCGGCTTTAGTCAAGCAGCGGGTGTATATTTTAATCCTCTGGAGAAAACATTTTTTCTCAGCAGTGGTTTCGGTTTTGCACAATAGAAGTTTGATGCTTATTATTGACCTGATCCAAATTTGCAATGGTGGTGCGCTAAACCCGGAATCGTGGTCAGGATCAGAACCTTTATTTGAAGGCGGTGATATAATATTCAGTCGTAGGCAGTCTTAGACTTTCTTCTAGCATCACACTAGGCGATTTTACAGCACTAGGCGATTTTACAGTATTCACCTGTTGAGTTGAGTTCAGATGGCCATTGGCAGGACTTGCATGACACCAAACCCAACTCAGCTCACCTGTTGAGTCGATTTCATTTAGCCAGTGGTCGGGACCACTGGTCGGGACTTGAGATACTTCTGTACTAAAATACTGTATAACTGTTTTTTCAACAGCTACAACAGTTGAGTCCTCAACTAAAGCAGGGCCGTTTTTAGGCCTACTATCAATCTAAAAGCACTTAAAAAGAAATACTTTGAAAGTACAGAGAAGAGAGAACCACCATAGCGGTATACTGGCCATGACCTCTATACGAACGTTATACTTTGAAGACCTGTGTGGCTATAAATAGCACACGTTGTTGACTGGCCTGGGTAATGAACCGTGGCAGTCCTAGTTATTGGTTGAGGATTGTGGTGGAGGGGCGGGAGGGAAATTGTGGATTAAAGATATACATCTAACTAGTCCCTGTACTGCCAGATAGTTCTTTTTAGTGGATAGCTCTAACTATTATGCTATATACATACTGTTTGCCAATTTTTACTAAAGGCTTAGGAATGCTATATAAGGCCTATGTGTGAAACAGTAAAATTCAAATTGTTTTATTTAGTACATCGTCAATATCAAGACAATCAATCTGTATGAATTTTGCAGGGGAAAAGAAAGAAGACATTTTTTCTAGGACTATTGTGATTCGAAAAGTTAGATATTTTTCATGGAATTTATTATAAATGTGTCGATTTTTTCCACTCGATATGATACAAATTATAAAACGAGTTTATGTAGGCCTATATCCGGAATAATTGCAGATCGAGCTGCCAACATTTGGTAGAAAAGATAATTGAATTAGGATGGCATTTAGACGGCAATGCATTCCATGTATTATTTACACACACACACACACACACACACACACACACACACACACACACACACACACACACATACACACACACACAAAATTTACATTTCTTTAATGTAAAACTTCGCCAAAAAGTCATTAAAGAAAACATTTTCCCAAAGCGCACCCCCCCCCCCTTTAAATTACTGTTACCTAGGATAGGCCAGGTATGGATACAGGATTTCAGGAAGAGAGGGGTCAGCATATAGGCCAAAGACAAATAAAATTAGGTAGGATAAGATTGTGCAGCTTCATGATTTAGACTAAGTACTAAATCGGTAAGCATTCACTGCATACATGCAACTTTTAGAATTTTATATATCCACAAAAACGAGGTGTCCCCCTGTACCCCAATGTCTGGATCCGCCCCTGCAGATAATTGTAATTGTTCGTGCTTTCAGTTGGTTGGGTACATCCTAAGTTAACTGTGCAGCTGCTATCTTCCTGGGAACTAGAGCATGACATTAATTTGCCCTTTCTGTAATCGAAAGAGGATTGTAATTTCCGTTTGGTCCTTGGCAACTAATAAGTGTCACGGATGTTTATGTGGGGACTAAGGAAAGCAAAACGACTGCACGAGCTGATATGTGACACATATGAATTTAAGGATAGAGGGCATGCAAAGAGTACTTCTTATAAATATAGCTCCTTATTTTGTAACAGGTAATTTTGAAGGGATTTTCTACTTGTTTTTCTATATAACAAAAAGATCTTCAGTGTAACCATAGAAACGGCAAAAATGTTTTTTTCCCATAGAAGAAGAACTATTAAAGGCATGCTTATGCACTCGCTCAGTTTTAGACCAACTTTTGGCATGACTTTATAGAGAGGACAAGGTATGCAAAATGTACTGCTCCTTATCTGTCAGGTTCCCTTTGCAGGCCACTTTGCAGGTTTATAATCATAATCGTGTCCTAATGATAAGTTCTAATCAGTGGCAAATCCAGGATACCTGAACGGAGGGGGGTCAGCATATAGGTTAGATACTTGAACAGTGTGTATTTGCATGCACTTGCACAACATTTTTCTTGCTTTGCCTCGTTGAGGTGTCCACAAACAGAGGATTCGCCCCTGCAAATACTTAGGCTTTAGGCCCCTATTTATTGCTATTCCTTTGAATTAGCACAAGATGGTTCATGGAAAAATACTTACGCCCTTATCCATAATATAGGCCTTCTTTCAGATTTAAATAGTAAGTTTTCCACTGGGTTTTTCCGCATGACAAAAATATGGCAAAGGTTAATCACACTCCGTGTAACCGTGGAAATTCTTGGAAAAGGTCGTATTCCAGAAAATCACTTGTACAGCCACTTTTCTTCGCTCGCCCAGTTTTAGGCCAACTCACAGTCCCCTCCCTCCCCCCCCCCCTCCCCTTCCCTTCAATCCCCCCACCAACCCATCCCCCTCCCAACCCATCCCCCTCCCAACCCATCCGTGCAGACATACACATTATGGCCATCTCCATGTAAACCTCCACTTTTATTCTCCATGTAAATCACCACTTTTAGTCCTCATGTCAACCACCACTTTTAGTATTCATGTCAACCACCACTTTTAGTCCTCATGTCAACCACCACTTTTAGTCTTCATGTCAACCACCACTTTTAGTATTCATGTCAACCACCACTTTTAGTCTTCATGTAAATCATTACTTTTTGTCCTCATGTCAACCACCACTTTTAGTCTTCATGTCAACCACCACTTTTAGTCTTCATGTCAACCACAACTTTTAGTCCTCATGTCAACCACCACTTTTAGTCTTTATGTCAACCACTACTTTTAGTCTCAATGTAAACTACCACTTTTATTCTTCATGTAAACCTTTACTTTTAGTCTTCATGTAAATCATTACTTTGTGCCCTCATGTCAACCACAACTTTTAGTCTCCATGTCAACACTGCTTTTAGTTTCCATTTAAAAACCACCACTTTTAGTCTCTGTGTAAACCACCACTTTTAGTCTCCAGGTTAATCTCCATCTTCATTTATCTTCCATTAGCCACAAAGATTTGGGTAGAGTGAACTTTGAATTGTTGGAGGATCATGTAATTTCATATTAATACAGCTCATACACAACGTGGAGGTTAGAGCCTGGGTAGGCCTAATACGGTCATAAATGGGACTTTTTATCAATTTTCATAGAAAAATCGTCAGGATACAAATTTGGGAAGAAATGTGAATGTCAAGGGTTGGGTTTGTGTCTAGGTTAAGTATATATATATATATATATATTCATCATTGTTGAATAATATATCCTCAAGATGTATTGTTGTAACGTCACTCTTGTTCATTAACATTAACAAGCATGTCATTAGTTTTGTTTATCTGCAACCCGCCAAGCAAATATAAATTATTGATGGCTCTAAATATAATTCTCACAAATCAATAATGGGTACAGGGAGGCCAATGGCAGAGACATTAGTGGCATTTTGTGAGATTGTGAATTAAATAAGGAACACGAACCCAGAGGCCCAAGGGAACATAGAAAGTGTGACGGGTTCTATCATATAGTGTATACTGTAATGTTTTCCTCTGTCATATGGAATAGAGTGTTCACATTAGATTCATGACCACAGAAAGGCTTTTTTGATATTTTTGTTTTGCGACATGCAACTTATCAGGTGTTGGTCCTTCTGGTTGGGTGAATCATCTGGACTGTCATATACCTTATACATATTACTGTCAATGGCATAGCCTAGTTCTAACTATAGCACGGAACCGGAAAAGAAATATGAAGGTAAATACCTCTTTACGGATGTATTTAAAGATACTGAAAATAATAATCAACTCTATTTAGGTTTTACAATATTATAAATGTGAATTGATTAATCAGAGACTGCAGATTTCTATGTGCTTAACTCATGCATAATCATTGAACCAATTCCATGTGTTACAGTTACTCCCCTGTTTACTTGGTATACATTACAGGTACTATAACAGGTAGGCCTATACTCTACCTCGCTTACAAGGGGAGGATCCAGAGCCAGTGCCTAATGGTTGGGGTGTGGGGGGGACAAACCCAGCTGACCCCAAAAATGAAAAATAAAAACACCAGATTTACACAAAGCTTCCAATTTTAATATGCTAATTTTTTTTTCCTGGGTCTAGAGGGGGCAATTGCTCACACACACACACACACCCGCTCTCTGGGCCCGCCACTGCTTACAATGTATTATAAAACGGGATTATATTATATCCAAACTAAACTGAAATGTCTTTGGGGATTTACAGGCTGTTTTCGTTTAACACACAAACATGCTGAAAATAACCCATACTTGATAATTACGCACAGATGGCTCAGACGTCCCAAACTGAAAAAGCTCTATTAGTATTACGTACGTCTTGGCCGGCCAGCCAGTCCGCCTCCACTCGGCTCCCCATAGCCCTCGCCAGCCGCCCGCCACTGGGCGGGTCAGGAACTAGAACAGTACGTGCCCGCACCACAAGCACACTGTTGCCAGCAAAACCAGGACGTTCTCCACTATGGGGTCTTTGACACTAGCGCCTACTCGACTACCCACGGCCTACCTATTCACACGGTCAGCGGCGGTGACAGAGGCAGTGGACGCCTGCATTGGCTGTTACTGTCATAGATGGGCGTGGTCAATGGAGTGGTCAGTATAAGAGGAGGAGCTGGTCAGTTGTAGGGGAGTAGTAGGCTACTGGAGGAGCCTAGATAGGAGACAGTCACTGCTCCGGGCTGCTGCGGCCGCCAACCGTCGACGGGTGGGAGCACTGCTACTCGCCGTTTGTTGTTGTTGTTGTGGTTGTGGCAGCACTGCTACATGTATACATAGAACAGATACAGCACACTGATGCTGGGCTGTCATCATCATCATCATGCAGATAAGGCTGAGATAAGCATTATCCTGCAGGCTGCAGACTCTGTTGCTGATAACGCTGGGAGATAAGTATTTTGTACTGATTTGCCCCAAGATGACAGTGGCCACTGAGGAAGGACATTGCCACTGAATGTCACGCCAATGATCGATTGCATGCTGCCTATTGCAAGGACTCCAATCACACAAACTCTCATGCACTTGGCTGCAAATCCATCAGTGCCCTAGTACTACTGCCATCTGTGTTGTGGTAGCACCAAAATGCAGATTTATTTTAGACTGACAATAGCTTTTGATGGGCATAGTGTCATTTGATTATATTTGGGGTAAGTAACCCAAATTGACATCTCGTTATTTGTAAGTGTATTACTACTATCCACTACTGAAGAGACCATTCCAATTCTACCACAGTTATGTACGAATACATGTACAAGGCTACAGGCACTGGTCAAAACTACAGAGCTCGTCGATTTCTATGACACATATTGAGAAGCTGCAAGTGGCATCGCAGAAGGACAAACCCAATATATTGTGTTGAAAAACATTAATCAGCTATTATTGATATTTCCTGGACGAGGACTTGATAAACTATTTATTAATCACAGTTCACTGAGCCTATTCAGCTGGGGCCGAAGTTGTCAAACTCAATTCAGAATTGACGAGATTGTTTCATTCCACATTGGACATGAAGGTGTGTTGAGGTACCACACACAGTTAATGACCTTTCTGCATTTCCCTAATTATATAAAGATCTGAAGAAAGGCTGTCACCGTAAAAGGAGAATGGGAGACCATCGCCCGACTGAGTAAGTAAAGATATTGCGCCTATTGATATATGTCTATTATTGTTTTATATGGGGATGCTAAATCACATGCATTATCAGAGACTTCCATCTCGTGAGAGACCTAATCATTGGCTAATGGAATAATAGCCTTATACACTAAGAATAAACTTTGCAATATTCATGATGTATAAATCATAATGTTTCAGAATGATACTATAGGGGATAACATAGGCCATGACGATGTAGACCCGTATTATTTAACCTGTATCTCATAAAAATCAGTCATGTGGAACAATATCGAAGAATTAAAGGTACTTCATAAAGAATGAATATAGGCCTAGTACTTGCCAAGAACAAACAACGATGTGTAGAGATCCCTGCTGGTTGTTCTGATTTAAGGATTGAGATAGATAATATTTATGTTAGAGCCGGTTTATAGGGCTATAGGACTAAACTGTAGGGCTTAACTGTATAAAATTTCATAAAAATGTAGTCTTTTGATAAACTCATTATTTTAAATGGAGTTTTGAAGATATGTATTTGGAACCTCAAACGGCAAGGCTTCAAATACTTTTTTTTCTGGTTCTTTTTTCTATGGAGAGAAATGAACTTCTATAATTGTATTATATATATAGGCCCTATATATATACACACATAATGTAATAATAATGTGTGTGAAATATCACGCGCCTCTTGAGTCTCATGTACTGTATCTAGGACAGCTTTCATAACCCCATGCCTTATATAATAGTCTCTTCCCCTTTACTGCCCTGGTCTGGTCAGGGTGCACCAGTATACTTGCCAAATACGTGCCCTGTCGCACAATGACACCCCGGGGGGTACTTGGTCTAGAAATGGGTACCAACTGCGGTCAGACCCGCAAGGGGCTGTAGCTGTCAAACGCCAATTTGGCTGAAAAGGGGGCGCTGTCAAATTATCAAACCACCATTTAGGAAAGCTGTCAATATTATCATTTTCATGAATATCACATCAAACTCAATTTTATGTTATCAGATGCCTTCAAAATGGGTCTTGAAAAAGTTAAAACATCCTGAAATGAGCTTGTGACCAAGAAACTTGTCGGTAAATGCTATTTTTAGGGGCTGTCCATGGGCTTTCCTGGAAAAGGGGGGCTGTCAAAGTATTGTTTGTTTTCTGGGGGCTGTGAAATCCCCCCCCCCACCCCCCAAAAAAAGGGTGGGATGTAGTTTCGCAGTTGGTATCTACCTTCATATATACTGAGTACCCCCCCCCCCCCCCCCCAAGTAACCCCTCCCCCCCTCCCCCCCGGAATGACACCGCAAGTTTTGATACAGCAAACGATCCGTGTTGTAAGGACGTTCCTGTTGGGATGGGTCCCACTTTTAAACTGTGGCTGTTCTTCTGGACCGATTTCAGTTCTATCAACAGTTTCAAAAACTAGATATTGACAGATAAGAATCCTGTGATTTTCAGCCCAGGGGAGCATTATCAGCAGGAAAATTTTGATGCTAGATTTTTGCACAACAAGGAGGCATTAACATAGATATCATTAGCAAGTCCTTACAACAACTAGGCCTTTTATGCAACGACCCACATGTCGTCCTGTCAAATGTTAGAAATCAAGACGTCCCTTCTACTTCTCCCTTAAAATCAAATGTCGCATGTCAAGAAAGTCACACAAAAAGTCCTTGTCGCCTGGCTTTAGAGGTTAATTATTATTGATGAATTTAATAAATAATATGATAATCATAACCATAACAATAATCACATGGTCCTAACCTATTCACTTGTTCTGGTGGGGGAACCTGGCGAAAAGATAAGAGGCTTTTCAATAGGGTATTGAAGATATACGAAATAAGATAAAGACTTCTTTTAATTGCTTCGTCCTATAGACTTATTATATTGAGATTGAATCAAGGACAGGTCTAAGGGGTACGGCTCAGCATATAGTCCTGAGTATGTGCATAGCTCCCTCCCCCACCAGCCCTTTTCTAAGTCATTGATCCGTCCTGAAAGAGACAAATCCACAAGACGTGAAGTCCATAAATAGACAGTTGTATATATTCTGACCTTGGTTATCCACTTTTTTACTGACCTGCCCCTGGTATGACCCAAAAACGTCTTCCTCATATAATACACCACCTGAATGACTTACTTGTTAATGTTGTTTTTAAAGTTTTCTCACATTTCTATTGAGTCAACCATGAATAGGATCCACGATCCTTGTCCCACTAGTTGACTGTTGTTAAGCCAGCCGTAGCTAGATCTAGTTTAGCCTTGGGGAACAGGTCTCACAGAATATATATATTCTGTATAGACTGGACACCCTACACAGCTACAAGGCATGTATTCCACTAGCCGAGTTTTACCATGGACCGGTACTTTGATAATTCATTAGTAGTTTACTCTCCACCATCAACGTGGCAAATGGCTATACATCCTACATGCCATTGAAAAACAAATAAAACCCCTATCCAATGGTATATAACATGTTTATAAATGATATAGCTTCTTTAAGGCTTCACACTAGCTCCACCTGGCCACTGGCACCAATTATTTTATACTAAGTCCATCCAGCATTATGTATATCCCTGCTGTTGAGGAAAGGTTGAGCAAAATCATACAAGTCATCCAAGTCTCAAGAAGATAAGTTACTCGAATAGGCAATAATCATGTTATTTCATTATAACTAATTTCCGTTATAACGTCGTGGCCTTTTGAATTTTATCAATCGACAGATTTGCGGCTCTGCCGGCCACTTAAAATGCAATATTTCAAGACAGTAAAGAGTTTCAATGACAATATTGGTTGTGCTCACAAGTTGGCATTGTTTTCTACGGGAAAATGGCGAATATCATTGCTGAATCACATAAGCATTAATTTGGAGCAATTTGTCAACCGAATTGATGTGGTTTATTTTGTCTTATGCTATTTTCTTCGGGAAATAAATTAATAAGCAATTATGATTTATGACATTTTATGGTATACTTGAATTTTGTTGTAAACTGGGATGGGCTCATAATGACATGTCCATCATCAAGACTGGCTGGTTCCCTGCATACCAGTGGCTTTAGGGACTGATCACATAGGCCCAAAGAAGGAGTGCCCACTCTTAATATGCTTAAACAGACTTTGAGGATAACTGTAGGTATATCATCAAAAACTGTAGCAAAGACATGAACAAGTGGCCAGAAAGAAGAAACAATAGGATCACACCTGGAGACATTAATTGATTACATATTATTACCAGTCTGAAAACTGTTTACTAAACAAGTTGAGAAATCCGCCAATTTATTTTAAATATCTGTCAAGTATGTCCCCCAGGAATAATGTATCACATCATTCAATGGTGGTGCATGTCTTCACTTTATGGCACAATCAAATGATAGTGTTTATTAAAACGGTTAAAATGGTCTAATGGTGTTGAAGAGTATATGAAGGAGGTCTGTATAACTGACAGGTTCGTAATTTATAATATATGGGCATACCTACCTTTCCAACAGATGCTACATAATTTACGTGCAGTTCAATGCTGTTTTTTCTTCTATTTAAGATTTAGTAGGTGCATGGTGATAAGCTTAAAGGGAGCCAAAAGCAATGTACGGTCACAATTTTGCAAATTCTATTGACTATTGAAAAATATTCTATTGTCATAGCCTAGGCCAGTGGTAAAGTATAGACTTATAATACAGACTTAAACTACATCAAAATACATTAAACTCGTCCCTAGTCAATTTTGGTGACCCACCAAAATTGTTTTGTTTACAAACATTGCTGTCTTCAGGCTTAGGATGACACAAGTATTTTGGAATTCAATTAACATTATAGTTAGTTATCATGATTTATACTGTACAAATGGCTAAAGTTAAACTCTTAGAGTAGATTTTTATAGTTATTTGAGTTCGCAAAATTTCGACATATTTTGACACAACATTGGTTTTAGCTCCCTTAATTTTTTTTAGCTTGGTTATACTTGAACTATTTCATCTCAGAATGTTGCGATTTCAAAAGATTAATGGTCACATATTTCAACCATTTTGATAGAGTGCAATATTATCTTTCAAAAAGCATTAAATGTGTGGCAATATTATCTATTGGTTGAAATTGAAATGCCGGTTAACTGTAACTGTCTGTTATTCAACCTAGATACTTTATCTAGGTTCCATAAAAAAAAAGTGACAAAAACGCGTTACACTTGTGCTGATTTTGGCCTATTCCCTACCATGTCTAGATATAGGACAGCTTTCATAACCTCGTGACGTCATCATTTCCCTTTTTCCACAACTCACCCTAAATAGTCACCTTTTCACGAATCTCGTGTGTATCGTGACCCAGATCAGTGAGTTACATTTACACTTGCCAAGTATAGGCCTATTGCTTGGAAATAAGACGTAGACAAAATAGTCACGTTCCTATAACCTGACCTTAGCCGAATTGTGTGCCCAATCTTTACTTTTCGAGAAAAGTCTCACATTTTTAACTATGTTCTAATGGACGTGTATATGGGTGTATAGGGTTCTCTCCGAATATGTCAGGACACCAAACATCCTTTATTCCATTCGTAAGAGAATTATAAGATCTTTTTAGTGATATGCAACATGTCTATAATTATTTTGATCTTAATTCCCACTGCCTATTTTTAAAAGTTATGCACCACATAGTATCGTTATCACCATTGAAACAATGTCTGTCCATTGGTTGGATGTTACCTACAAAAGAAAATTCCTCGGCCATGTCACATTACATTATAATGCTATAATCTTTACATAGAAGGTGTGAACAGGTGTACAGGAATGACATAAAGGTAGTATACATATATATATATATGCATTTAATTACAAACAATGGGATTTTTAATAGAAACTTGATATCTATTGAAATTAAATTCATTATTTGAATTAGTTATTTTCTATAAATTTGAATCGGTGTAATCGTACACACTTGGAAATAAGGTAAACATAGAAGAAAGTTAGTAGAAAATTAGCCCTTTTTCACAATGATTTACTCAAGGGAACCCACCCCCCACCTCCCTACAGACTTCTCCAATTCCAACACCCCCCCCCCCCCAACACCCACTAGCAACACCCAAGCGCAGACAAATTGTAAATAGACCATTCAATGAAAGAGGTTAAGTTGGTAAATACCTACTACATTCGTTCTAACTTAAGAAAATCCATAAAACGCTACTGACTCTCGAAACCCATTTCCCTACATTTTTCAAATGGATGACTGCACAAGTAATTAGATGAGCATTAACAAAGCAATCTGAAGTTCCTGTCCTCTGTTCATCCATGTGGTATATCATATGATCAGAATATCATTCATACAAAATACATTGACCATATCCTAACTGCTGCATATATAGGGCTATAAGCTATGACGAACACAGAATGCGCCATGTCGTTCTCAAAGTATTGCGCTCTAATATCTTTAAGAAATATATATTCTATATCATAACACTCTGTTAGGTCAATCTTCAAATTACACAAAATGACTCAGAAACATTTTCCCTGCCCGAAGTGGCGAGATCCAAAAAGGCCAACCTAAAAACGGTCAGACCTCTAAAACTACATATAATGTTGGCTGTTCATGTAGACGTGACCAAGCCTAGAGCTAAAGCCTTCCATGACTGAGCAAGTCAGAACAATAAATCAGTACCCTCCAATCCTAAGATAGTAAACTATAATTTATCGGCTTGTTTTTATACAATAGTATATATACATACATTTAGAAATCACAATAATCATAGGTTTGGAGTCATCCATTAACTACGTACACACAAAGTTGGATTGGGGTCGAGGGCTTTAGCACATTTCTAATGCGTATTACATAATAAAGAGGGTTTTGGGGTCAGTCTAGAAAACATGTCATAATGCGCACGTAATTAGTGGACAGCGCCTTTGTCTTTCTTCGGTGTTTCATTGTTGTACGGCAGAGCTTTTGTCCACAGGTTTTTCAATAATTAACCGTCTGTGCTAAACCAGCTATTGTCCAATCGCCTACTCATACCACTGCATTTCATTCATATACATTTAATCCCCTACACTGTTGGGGGTCAATAGGGGTTGTTTATTAAAAGTTTTCTTTTTTTAATTGAAATTCGGTCCACAGCCCGTCAAAGGCGCCCCAAATGCATTTATAGGTGTTCACTCAGTGCTTAAAAAAGGCTTAGGCATAATTGAATTGAGAGTATAACAACTACTTCAAATCTTCTCTATGTCAAATACAACTTAGAGTTCAAGGTTTTTACTTAAGTGCATTCTTTGGATTACTTATTTAAGTTCAAGGTCTTACAATTGCCACGTTCTTTGGTATGAGTTGATAGTCATAAATTGCAGTTTTTTTCTTCATTTTGTTTTAATCGAACCTTATTTCCCCGGTTGGGTGGGTATGGTAAGAAACGTTTAACCTCATTGCTGGAGGTACCTCTAAAGAGATGCTGTCCCATATATATATGCATTCATATGGCTAAGCTCAAGACCGGGTGCAAGGAATATCGGCCATGCATAATAGAAAGGTCAACTGCGTTGGCCTTGGACAAAGAGAAAGCGGGTAGGACCATCTCTTATGTATTGGAAACCCGTAAAGCGACCTAGAACCATAGAAGACGGCAGAGTCTGGAAGACGGGTAGGAAAGACAGTGAATAGGTGAAATAGACTGACACAATGACAGAAAGGGTACATGTTACGTCAATGGATCTTTCAATACAATCAAAGTGGATGCGGAAGCCCTAGGCCTGGAAACAGGCCAAGTGCGTTGTCATAATGGTATTCCATGCGTGCAGGGTTATGAAATCAAGATTATACTTTTTATCTGTTTCAGTCAGAGACCTTGAAATTAAATGTATGTATAATGAAGTATTATTGTATTATACATAGAGCATATCAGGTTAAACTGAAGACGATAGATGTATCACTTCAAAGTTTACCTAAAGATACATTTATTTAATTTTGTAGGGAATGTTTACAGCAAAGTTTAAATCAAGTGTACTGATAAGTATATCCAGTGTGAATATATCATATATAGGGGCCTATGCGTACATGTATTTCAAATATGTACACGTTATATATCATTATACATATTTATATAGGCCGATATACATTGACACATAAATTATAACTACATGTATATAATGTGGATATATATGTATTATAGACATGATATATAATATGTATATATAGACATGATATGGATAAATATATTATATGGATATATCTATATATACATTATATGGATATATTTTTATATGGATATATCTATATAATATTTATACACATAATATGGGTACATTTTTATATGGATATATCTATATATACAATATATGGATACAAATTACTCATACACACAAATACAATATTGGTATATCTATATATATACATGATGGATATATGTATAAAATATCATAAACATTCCCCCAGACCACAGACAGAGGCCAAGTCGAGGTAACGTGGTAGCACCGCCCCACCCACACCCACCTCCGCCTCCGCCCAGAACTCAAGTATAGCACAGGAGGAGGTGGGGTGAGGTGGTAGCGGCCAGCCAGCAGTGTGTGTTTCTGGGCCAGTCTGGACTTTGAGCAGCCTCCCACCTCTCGGCGTCTATCATAAAACCCACCCACTTACCTGGGTAGGCTAGCTATCACCATACCTGCTGGTAAACTCTGATAGCAAACAGTGTCTATTCAGGTGCACCCGGTATGTAAGGGTTAAGGTGGTGGTGGTGGGTTGTGGAAAGGGTGGAGAGTCCTAGTGCTGGGGCTGCTGGGGGTGGTCGGAAGGGGTGAGGACAGGACAATAACATGGGCCTAGGATGTCAGCTACCAGTACGTTAGTGGTTCTATGCCAACCTGGTTGACAGCAGCACAACCATTTTACACCGACTGGGGTCAGAGCCAGAGACAGTGCCAATGGCCCTAGGGTGAAGGGCCAACTACAGACAAGGGGACCTGTATTATAGAAGAATAGCACATGGACAAGACTGGATTATTCTACAGGAGAAGAACCCAAGCATGCTGATCAGACTGCAGTCAGCTGTGTTGACATGAGGAAGACTAGATGAACGTAAGTCTCATTACTTATTACTTCATTTAGTAAATACCATCACCATACCTATTATGATTACATGTATCAGTTAAAACAGTATGAATATCAGCTTTAATGTGTGGCATTGATATCAGGTTATAATTTCTGATGATTGTTTTTAAATCTGGTAGTCTATTTAGTTTTGAAAAGGTTAATCATTGTTTTTAAAGACAAAAAATGCAGTTATTTCCTACATCACGACCCCATGCTTTACTAGTAGACCTGATCAAGTCGTGTCCAGGCTGTCTCCTAGTGCAAGCAAAGGCTGCATTCGTAAACCCCCAACAAACATGTCCCACAGATCCATTTCCAGTTACTGCAAAAAGAAACCACATTCCCTCACCTCCTATGCCCTCACAACCCAACCCAACCATCTACAACACATTAAAACACCCATTAATATATCAATCTTAACATTAGAGGGAGAAAAAGCCACATTTTGAAACTTTATTTCCGGGGAACAAAAGTAGAATTTCCGAATGCAGCCACAGTACAGTTGCACTGAGGTCCAAACATCAACAAAGACGGTCAGTGAGTCAGGCTCCTGGGCCCCTGTATCCACCCCAGGACGGCCACTGCTGATGTGGTCATTGTTATGGGACCAGAGAAACTGTTCACTTGGAAACAAAACATAGGGAAAGTCACAACACACACAAAGACCCAATCACGACATGGAATCTGATTTACATGGACACTAATAGTATGTGGGACTTGCAGCCCATCTTCTTTGTATGGGACTGAATGAGAGTATAGGATTCTCAGAATCTCAGGTATGGTGTAATATATTATAAGTGACATAGGACTGCCAAACAGCTGGAACTTACATAGGTCACCTTCCCAGGGTGTTCAAGCGTGGATGGGAGGCATGGTAGATTTCCCTTCTACGTCTTTGTCCACACATTTCAAAATGCTTTTGCTTTTTTTTTCTGGCAATAGTATTATATGACCTGTTGAGTTATGCAAATGTTATGTGTTAGTTCAAACCAAATTGATTTTTTATACATATATATTATATTGAAACAAACGTTTGTTCTTCCTTGAGCCATATCCTTTGTTTAAATGTAATCTATTGTTAAGCTAGAGTGTTAATTTCCATTGAATAGTTAATAGCAAGGGAAACATTATACATGTATACTTTGTATTACCACGGATATGTTGGTACATGATATTGTCGAAAAGGAAGTACAGTGAACGAATATGTCTTTGTGTAATTTTGCAAGTCATTTTGACCATGGCACAGTATGATTTGAGGTGCCAATTATTACATATCATGGCCCATATTTCCAAAACTGATAAGGGTAGTCAGCTGTGTTATGAGTTAATCTCTCATGATTAGTTATTCAATATTAATCTGTCGTGCAAAGGATCATCCACTAATAATCCGTCATTGAAGTGATGTTGCGACGACATCACTATTTTCATGACAGATGGAATAACTAATCATGATTAGACAATAATCATGATACAATTATTAGTCTAACCACCCTGGCACTATGACATTTTAAAAAAGTGAAATACAGAAGACTATTCGATCAATTAATCTGAGAGATACGTGCAACCTCAATTTCTATGCATTGTTCTGAAAATCTCTTTGTGTGACATATTTGCGATTGCAGGTTCATAACGCGTTAACCACAGTCAATATTTTCGTTTTCAGAATAACCACAAAGGACGGGGGGATAACCAACAATGAAACCACGCTTCTACGACTGACCAAAGTGGCACCCTACGTCAGCTTCCCTTCTAGCCCCGACAAAGGATTCCTTTTTACATTCCACGTGGCACAACCTGGGACTTTTTCCGACTTTCACACAACTGCGACTGTACATATAGGCCTATATACCAGGGGTGCTGGGACTATTACTATGAGCACAGGGTGCTGTGGTGAGAGGACACGGGGTTACTCATAGGGTCGTTTTTAACATGGATATCCACCCTGGATGATCGATAACGTTACCATAATAGGCACATTTCCTAATATGGTTACAGTATCAGGACTATATGAAAACTCCATCTTATAATACACATAGGCAATGCTGCAGTATGTGAGCGATATTATAGTTATTATAATATACAGAACAGCCTCTAACTTCAGTCAACACACTGAACTACCCTGGACATTTGGCCAGCCTGGATTGAGGGGTAAAAAAAGGTGCAAGTTTCCTACTCCAGCCTGCCCTCCTCCCCATGAGCTGGCCTGGAGGAGGGGCGGAACCAGGTCTCCAGGGTTAGATGTGATTGCCACATGATGGACTAAATAGCACCAGGAGACCAAGGCTGATCTCCACTGACTTTTTTTCTACTGAGGAAAGCTGACTGCTATATATCATGCTATTCCCATAAGTCTGGATTTGTATGTACTGCAACACAGATTCTGTATCATGGAGTCAGTGTTGGTTTTATTATTGCTAGACTACAACTATGACATTTGGAAATATATTACAGGATGGGAGTAGACTTCAAAGTGTGCCAAGACCCAAGGACAAAGGTCAAAGTCTGTAGCCTAGAGACTGCCAAAACGATGAGAACGCGATATAAACCATATGGGAAAACGTGCACTGATTTTTCATAAGCTTTGGGCAGTTCAGCCAAGATTTTGTAACATTATTTTTACAATGTCGTGACTCTAATAATGATTGCCCATATATGACCCATTCAGATATAAGCAACAAATATAAATTGATCCATCAACGCTTTTTGCCCTCATAATGGAGCTGGCTCATAGTATAAGTAACGAACTGCTGTCATGCAAGATCTGTTTCTGCCAATACTCCAGGGCTATTCTGCCCAAACTCCTCCTGTGCCCTCACACCTTCTGTGAGCCGTGCCTGAAGAGACTGGTCAAAAAGACCAAGCCAGGGGGTCAGGGTTCATCAGGTGCAACTCCTCCAGGTGCTGGTCAGGTGGAGCAGATTGTATGTCCAGTCTGCAGGGAAGTGACCACTCTAGGTGAGAGAGGGGTCCAGGGTCTGGCCAACAACCTCACCGTGCTTACCTTAATGGACATGCTGCCTAGTTCTGACTCTGCAAGTGCAACTACCACAACATCAGGAACAACACAAAGCCCCAGTGCATTCGCTGGAACTGGTGCAATCCCCAAACGCAGTCCTAGGTCTCCACCAAGAGAAACTCAGGCTGGAGAGTGTTCAAAGTGTCAGGAACAGTGTTCAGAATCTCAGCTCCAATGTGGACATTGCATCTGTGATAGCTGTCTGAGAATACACATCCAGGAGGGTGGTGATTGCTACGAATGTCCCAGCTGTGGGGCCCTGACTACTGGAGATGCAAGCCCCAGGAGGAGTAGGCCCTCCAGGGTTAATCCTCCTGTGTCTGCAGCAATTGGGACAGCATCAGCCATTGGGGAATCTGCACGACCTCCCAGGCCAATGCCTGCACCAAGAACTGGTATCACTGGGAGGACTACTGCAGAGAGGGGGGCAGTTAGAGTAACAGTATCTCCTCCAGGGGGAACTCCTCCAGTAGCAACCCGCACAAGGAGCAGTCAAGACAATGTCCAAGTTTCTGGTAGATCCCCTGGAAGACCCCCTCCTTTTAATCCAGGCTACCAGACGGCTTCTGGGGGGGCTTCTGGAGGAGCCATTGGAGGAGCCACTGGAGGAGCCACTGGAGGAACATTGAGGAGATCCTCGCAGGGTTCCTTGGCCAGCGCAGCAGGGTATACAGAAAGAAAAAGAAGCATCAGCCCTGGAGGAGGGGCTAGAGCTGAGTCGGGCGACTGTAGGCGTAATAGACTAACCCAGCCGGATGACTATAGGAGTAATACACTAACTCGTCCGGGTGACTATAGGATTAATAGACTAACTGACCCAGATAACCTCTCACTCTGTTCGGTGAGTTCAGAGTCTCGAGTGAGCAGCTCACATCACAGACCAGGTGGTGCAGGGGGTCCTGACCCCCTCGACTCAACCCTGCGCCGCACTCAGAGTATGAGGCGACCCCCTCCTCCCCCACAGAGGGATTATGGGACGTTACAACGACAAGGGCGAGTGCGCATGCTCAGTCCACCTCAAACTAACCTGTCCCACTCTGCGGAGAACATCCGGGGCACTACCAATGAGGCTTTACTAGCAGAGGCTCGCCAGAGACGCAGTCTAGCGGAGGGGTCCGGACCCCTCCAGGGCCCCTCCTGCCCCCTGGGGGTCTCCCCTCCAGTGCCCCCACCTAGGACAGTCTTCAAAAGCCAGCCCCAATCGCCAACAAAACTGGTAAAGAAGTTCGGCAGTTACAGTGAGGTCGGAATGCAGACTAGCTCTTTTCGCATTCCCTCCAGGGTGGGGTTGTCCGAGAAGGGGGACATTGTGATAGTGGACACCCGCAATATGACCGTTCAACTTTTTACCCTAGCAGGGGACTATGTGTCAATGTTCAAGGTGCTAGGAGTACAGGACGCATGCTATATGACCACTGATAAACTGTGTGTGGCCTCTCACATGGGAGTTCACATCTACTCCTGCTCTGGAGTCAAAGTCATGGACATTCCTATAGGAAATACCGTTGCAGTGACGCCATATAAATTCGGCTTTATCGCAGCTTCACCCAAGAGTCTTCGCATCTACCGCCAGTCTTTCAGTCTAGTCAAGGAGATCACCAAGTTCAAGTCAGTGCCTTCGAAGAAGTGGTCGCCCATTCACAAAAAGACCCAGGTCGAATTCCACAGCATTCGCGATGTTGCTGTGACTCCAACCAAATACTTTGCCGTCCTCGACGGCGGCTCGAACTGGGTGGTTCACATTATAAATGAAGACGCAGTGTGCTCGGCAAAGATCGACCCGGCACCTCTCCAATGTGGGCCATTCAGTAACCCTGAATCTATCACAACCGATTTCTCCAATAACATCTACGTTGCGGACTCAGAAAAGCACAGGGTGTTGAAATTCAACTCTTCTGGGGGTTTTGTCCGATGTGTGTTATCTTTTCGGAGTCGGGAGCCAAACGCCAAAAAGATCTTCCCACGTGGTATTGCTGTAACAGAAACGGGACATATTATTGTTGGTCTGACCGGCGACCGTATTGCTGAGATCCGCGTATACAGTCAACTGCCATGATATTGATGAGAGACTCATTTTACATTTTACTGACAGCACAAATGCTGTGTGATAACCAAGTGTCATTCAATTGTAAATTTTTGATATGGGAAACTTATACATAAAGCCTATGAGCTACTACCGTAAAAGCCCTAAATTAAGCCGCACCCTGACTTTGGAGTTTTTCTTTGGATATATATATCTTTTTTTTTTCTTCTTTCTTTTTTTTTTTTTTTTTTTTTTTTACATTTTTCAGAGGTACCATCGTATTCAACATTGTGTCAAACCCTTATTTAAGCCACAGCATTTCAGTTGAAGCCTTAAGGGTTCTTCTTCTTTTTTTTTTAAATAACCCTTATCCAAGCTGCGGATTAAATTAGGGGTTTTACGGTAGCTGTTTATTACTCGTGAGATTTCATGATTTCTTATTAGAAATAGGCCTATTAATGGAAGCCATATAAGGTACATGATATATATGAGGTACATGTTACATATCATTTGAAAGGAAATTTAGTGCCCTTTCTGGTGATATATAGCAAGTAAATATTAATTTTATTTGGTAGTCTGTATAGGTTTCGTATAAAGTAAAATTGTTAACTAGTGGAACACAGGCTTCATAATTACATGTATGATGTTTATTATCCAGCAAAAGAGTGATTTGTTATGGGTTTAGTGAAACAAAACCAGTGTTAGACTAGTTGGTCACTTGATATAATTATGCATTATTTATCACAAGTACTTGAGATTAAGGTAATCACAAAAGCACATATAATTATAAAGGTAGAGTCTTTTAGTATGGTATTACCTATCTTTTTGTATTTATATATTTCTCAGCATATTATTGTATTTTTTACCGTCACACAGAGACTATAATTTACAAAGTCTCCTTCATAAGACAACTTCATCTTCCCATGATGTTTGTGTCAAATCAGTCCTCACTTTTTTTGGGCATTACTTTATCTTTGCACAGACGATTTACTCATATTTGAATGTATACTTTGCACTGGCTGCAAAGTATTTTTAATTTAAGAACAGTCAAACATCTAGCTGTGCTACATTACTATAAAATATGCATGCATATTTGGTAACCTTATTTATCTATGCAGTACTTATCATAATATTTATGATGGCAAAAAAAGAAAAAGGAAAATACAGATTGTAATCGTTTCACCGCTGTGTAGTATGCCGGGATAGGTCCAGGAGTGGGGAGGGTCAAGGGATCCTTGTCCCTATGTTTGGACACCAAAGGAGGGAAGATTGCTCTTCTCATATTAAAGGCTAAATGAACCACGTTAAGTTTGACAAGTTACACCCTGGATCCACCCCTTGTTTGTCCTTGTATGTGGTCAGCTGCACTTTATGACAGTTGAGTTGATTTGGATGTTAATAATGTTACCCCACATTCCCTTGAATAACCTTAAACAGTCTGTGAGACGTAGCTATCCTATAAAGTACTTGTCCCAACTCAGTTCAACTCAACAGACTTGGCTGTTCAATGAAATACTTGTCCCAACTTAGTTTAACCCAACTCGATCGTCGGGCAGTGCAGCCGGCCCTGAACACTGCCAGTGTCATTGCTCTAGGCAGACCATGTTAGAAAGAGGGTGCTACATGCATGTATATCTGTGCTTAAGAAACTTAGATGAAATAAAGTCCCAGACAAATATTCAATTTGATTCCGATGAATACTGGCGTTGTAAATGAATACATATCATGGTTATCCTTCTATATCGTTTTTGTGTGTATTTAGTGCTTATAATAATTGGAGGCAGTAAACCACAAAGAGAATAATTGCAATGCCTTTTTTAAAAAAAATATATTCTAATGCACATTATATAGTCTTATAAACTTATCCACTCTACTTATTGTGCAGTGTGCATAACAGGTAGCATGTGATATTATTTCAAGTCAGTAACCTGTATTTTAAATATTATGGCGTTTTAGATCGTACAACTAAGGAAACATGTTTTGCCTCACATCCGTCTACATCTCTCTCCCACTCACCTGAACCTAATCAACTATTAAGGTACATTTCTTCATTATTGTAAAACTCAAGTCAGGTACTCCTGACATCACAGCACTTTAAGTCAATAACAACTAGGTCTGTCAATGTTTGCCTAGACACATGTTTTTCTTACAGACTTTATTGCAAGAGCTATCCAGAAATTATAGCCTTTATGGTTCTTGTGATTATGACAGGTTCGGAAATTAATCAATATAGTGTACCTGAGCCTAGACCAATGTTTGCCCAGTGTATGCTGTAAATCAATATTTAAATAGCTTATATGGTTATGTTAGAACTAATGGGCTGACTGCCTAGAGCAAATATTTTCTTAAACGTAAGTGGAGTAGCGAGGCCGTCAGCCCTGCACTCAATTTATGGATTAATATTCTAGTCAAGTGTAGTCTGTAGGTGGGCAAGGGCAAAACACAATCTCACTCACATCTCAGAGACGTAGGAATGCTTCAACTCGCTGCCGTAGTTCTGAACTGGTTGTGAATTATGATTCTCTCTACTCAGAATTGGAGGATTTAGTGTGTCTCTAAACATGTCATGGCCAAATGGATTAGTTCATCACCAAAGCCAAAGGACACTACATAACTTCTCAATCAGGAAACTTTGTTATAATGGTATGGATTTAGACACGGTTTCCCCAGGGCTGTTTTAGTACAATAATCCGGGAAACTCTGCCTAGCCTTGGGCTTAGCATACCATTCATATCCATGCAGATAACACTTCAACTTTGAGACAAGCTCATATAGACACCCACCATGGATATATCAAAAGGCATGATGCATGCCGAGGATAATGAAGCTTTAACACCTTCTGTAAAATGTTAGTTTTGCAAACCTTAACTGGTTCTGCTATCCTAACTAGGTAATGACCTCAAAGGTAAGGAGTAACAAGTAATGAGGGAACGTTCTATGAAAAGGAGCATTAGAACCCGGAGGAATTAGCGTATTGACAGTCCTACTTTGATACCTGCGCCAGTTTGTTCGGGAGTGTACATACATGAGTTGAGGGTGGGGTAGGAATTTACCACCCCAACCAAATCCCTCCTAGTATCAACACACCCTAACACACTCTCAACAGTGTTCACACGGAGTAAAGCAACACTGGAGTGTTGAGCTTGTGTGGTAAGACAATAATGGATTATAATGGTCCTACAGGACCAACGACCACTTCCTAAGCTGCAGAACACTATGCTAAGGCCACACTAAAAAAAATTGTTTCCGGTGGACTGCCCCACTGAGTCCAATAGTGCCAACTGAGAGCATTTTTTTCTCATTTTCCTGAAATAGATTTTTTTAATGAAGTTTTTAGTAGTTAATTTTTAGTAAATATAATGTCTTTAAAAAGCCCTTTTAAAAGCCAATAGGTCCACTGGAAACCTTTTTTGAGGCTGGCCAAGGAGGGAGTACATCAGTTGTTGGTATGGAGAAAATCCGAAGAAGACTGCAGCTGGCAAAGGCTAATATGTAAGAAGAACCTGGTCAAAACAGTGGCTGGTACAGGTAACTCTAAGAGGCATGTAGTTGACATAGGCTGAGGAGTGCCTGGTCCAAACAACAGCTAGTGGAGACAATACTGAAATGGCTGTTTTTGAATAAGCTCAAAAGGGCCTGGTCAGAATAGTGGGAAGTATAAACAGTTCCCTGATAAGGCTTATTCTAGGAAGGCTGCAGTAGACTCAGAGTAGCCTGGACACTGCTCAAATACGTCTGCAGTAGACAGGGGCTAAGAGGATAGTAGTAGGAGTTGTGTTAGTTATTCTACCTTAGATATTATCTATTCCATGGATGATCATTTTACAATTGATCAGGAGAATTCAACAATGATTGCTAGAGTTAGACATTAACTGCAACTGAAGTCATAAGGGCTAAGATTTTTTTTAGATATACAAGCATAAAATGAATTAGCATATTAATGTTTTATATTGAAAAATCGCCTAAGCATACACGATGATGAATCTAGGTAATGACACAATGGATAGTGCCATGAAGAAACCATTTGAGCTCAAAATGGACAGGCAAGATATGCATTCACCAACAAAGGCTACAGATATCATAGTGGAACAACAAGGCCTTGGGACTACCCGGAATTCTTCCCAAGAAAATTGCATGGGTGTCATACAAGACAAAACTGTGGAGGATAAGCCCCATATGAAAAAGCCTACTAACAGTTGTTCACCACAAACATTATCTTTAATCACAGAACCTTGCTGCATTTGTGGTGAGGATGGGGAGAATCCAACCAGCGCCCCCTTAAAGTGTGTGATGACCAGTGAAGCGGAATGGGTTGGTGTTCACTCAGGTGTGACGGAGCAGCTAAGGCCACACCCACTAGGTGGGGCAGTGTTACAGTGTGGTGCTCCGGGATGTGGCCGGACAATGTGCGCACAATGTGCTGAGGATCTCATTCTGGTGGACCCAAACAGACCTGCAAGCTACTCCTGCCCCTTCTGTGGGGGAAGCATAGACCCAGTAAAGGGCCTTACCCATTAGGCAACTATCCCTGAGTCAGCTGATAGATCGCTGTTAAAATTATCCGTTTCTGCCCTTAGAATCGGCTGATTTTACCAGCAATTCAGATCAAACATGCACATTTCGATATACTATACTAACAGGGGATCATAGGAATCAGCCGATTCTGCCCGTTTCCCGTTGTCCGTTGCCAGTAAAATCGCCTAGTGGGTATGGGGCTTTAGAAACATAGCCAGTTGATGATGTTAACATACAGGAGTTTAAGGTCCCCTCAGCAGTTTTTCTGCTATAGGGAGACCAAGTCATGTTTATGTTTGTATAAATTACTGAAGATTGACTATATGGGGGTGAGAATGATAGCAAGGAAAGATTATCCAACAGACACCTCGGGGAATTGAACCAAGGTCTGCTATGCAGAAGTCTCATATAACTATAGTGCACTGGGCCACCCCTTCCCTATAGCCAGATGATATTGAGGATACTTTAAAGTATGAATGATTAAAGCCTGTATTGAAAACGTTGATTTTGTTACTGACGATTTTGTATTTGATTTTATCCAAGATTATATATCATAAAACCATTCATCACTTATGCTATTCGAAAAAGTATTCTAGAACCTCTTAGTGATATATAACATGCATGTAATTAACTTTAATTCTTGCTTCTGATTTTAGCAAAATCAGCGTGTGGAATATAGGCTTAACAGTGGAATACAAAGGGTGTTAAATCTTGGTTAAGAAATTGAACCATCTGAATTCATGGAATTGTATACTCGTCATGCTAATTCTACCTATTTCACAAATTATTTCTCAAATATCCATTTATATAACAATGATAGACTGTCCCCTTCTTGTGAGTGAGAGAATGGACATGGTTATAAGTTTTATTGCAGTTTAAACACGAAATGCCTACAAGTAAAACAAGTATATGTATTGAATTATCAATGAATACCAATGTGTACATAATCTTTGTATGTAAGTTTCACCTAAGGCCTCACTAGTCAACCAGGAAGTACAGAACAAAATTAAAAGAAACAGGATAGAAAGGAAATAATTATGGGACGTGTGGAAGCGCAGCCCCCGACCACCTAACAATATGAATTGTGTGCTACAATTGTTTTGTATTATGTTGATTACCAACGCCATCTTCCCAAAACATTTGAATTTCATGGTTGTTTGACAAGCGAATGGTGACTACGTTACTAGTTCCTTCTTTCCCCATATTTCAATATTTTCACTTACAGTAGGCCTATCTAGTGTTTTGCTGTAAACATGTCCATGTTCTCTATCCCGGGTTCCTTTTAACTCACCATAGTATAATGCGATGGGGGAGGTCCTGTCAGGTTACAATATAAGTTACATTTATGAAATTCAAGGCATAAGTAATATGGAAGTGGTAATGAAATTTTGTTAGCAAACTGTACAGGAACTCAACATTTATGAGAAAATATGTTAATTAATGAAAGACACTATTGACCTGTTTGTATATTTATATGTTGTACACACCGTGACGGTCATCACTCCCCAAGATAATTTCCCGATACAATTCGCTATTTCTAACGTTGTCGTCATTATATAATTATGGCTCAGAGACTGAAAGTGAAAATGAGTGTTCATGATCTTACTTGGGATCAATTATCAGCTTCACGCTCAATTTCAGTGGCGGAAATTAGGCCTCATATTTTCCTAGTTGGAATTAGATGGGACTTTCCACCTTTCCATTTATATGTATGGGTAGATATTCTAACCAAATTCACAGCTTCTGGAAGGTCATATCTTTTATTCCCTGGTAGATGAATAGAGTACAGTCCTACACGTGTGCAAGAATTGGAAGGCTGAACATGAAATGAATTGTATAAAAACCTTTATTCATAGGTGAGTGACATAACAAGGGACTATTTCCCACTCAGTTCATTCACACTGGATGAGGATTTTTTTTGTTAAGAAATGAAATGACTTGTAAAAGAAACTCTTGAGAAAAGTTTATCTAAATTTAGTAAGTTTGTAGCCATCAAAGCAAGAAATTCGTGAGTACTGAAAAGATGATTTATGAAATTTGTGTCTAAAAATACTTCTCATAATACCCTAAGTGCACTCGCTTGAGACATTATTATATAAGGGACACAGAATTTGAACCTACTTACCTTTCTTGGCATACAATACTGCTTCAAGTATAAACGTGTGTCTCAAAACAAGTACAATTCATAGTTTTGCTACCTGCAAAGTGTAATGATAGCTTACAACCGTGAAATGTCATCATATTCATCATTAAACAAATAAAATACATGTAGTGCCCCAACATAAAGCCTTTCCAATATCTAGACATACACAGTGCACTGTATTGCATAAAAATAAGAGAACAGAGCTGCAAATAGTCGTTATAATAGGGCCATAATTTCCGGTTGACCGCCTAGGTGGGTGTGTTTCTGGCAACTGAGAATTAAAAATAATATTTCAGTACATTCACTTCGACATTGATAATAAAATAAAAAAGATAACAATTTTACTTCACTCACCTTTGCCTTGTAAAAGACAGTCGGTCCACCAGAAACAATAATTATAATTATTTTAAGTTGGCCTAAGTATGATTACTTCTTACATGTAATATAGTAATAGTACTTATGCATCCCAGGGATATTCCTAGTAATTTTTTTAAAGTATCAAAAGCCCCACCGGGAATATTTCTAAGGGGCCATTTTCTGGAAATATGTGGGCTTTTGGACCATTGTTTTCCATTTTTGAAAAATATTTTTGTGGGAACAGTGCAGGAATAAAATTCCTGGTGCGGGAATGGCCCATCCCACAGGCCTAGGGAGATCCCTGCATCCAGTTGCACCCCCTTTCTTAAATCTCAGGACTTTTAGATCCAAGTGTCTGTTTTTCAGAACTGTTTACAGAAGTAAAATCGGCCCAGTAGAACAGCCACAATTCAACTGCGGGACCCATCGCAACAGTGACGTCCTTGTTGTGAGACATTGAATTGTTTCACCATTTCATTATGCTACAAGCTACTTATAGTTGTCTTCAATGTGAAGGGTGTGATATGGCAGTGATAAATAAAGTAGCAGATAGTAATCCCTGAGCGATGTTTTTATATCGCTCAGTCTTCATATCAGTAACAGATACCTTGTATGTATATATATAGGATATATCGAGACTGGAAAGGCAGGGGAAAACCTGTTATGCATTACAGGCCTGCCACCTGGGTGCTGGTTGGATTGGATTTGGATTGACCATTATGCCTGTGGTAAAATCGACCTGTGAGGTGCCACCTGCCATTCTAAAAAATACATTGGTAATGGTCAGACCCTGGTCATGGTTGACCAGGTTGGTTCCAACCAGTCACTAGGGGAATGAGCACATAGGCCCAAAGAGAAGCTTTCCAGTCTCAATATATCCTATTATATACATACAAGGTCTCTGTTAGTAACATGTATAACCAACTGGGGAGGAGGTACGGGGTGGTATATCAACCCAAGGTGTGTCAGGGATATCAGCCTAAGGGCAGGGCCCACTGGGCCACCTGAAAGCTAATATCCCTGACACACCAAAAGTTAAACACCCACTGAGGACCTTCTCGCTGGTTGGTTATGGATTTATAATACCCTGACAATATTCTAAAGTGAAATCTTAAACCTGAGACTCACTTACCAAGCAGAACTTTTTTCTCTGCTGGAACTACTTTCCTGTGTCACCCTGCAGGATGATAACACTTTGATTATCACCCTGCCTGCATCAGTGATGCTTTAAACTCTTAACTATACTGAACCTGTATAATCCTAGAGTATGATAAAAGACAGTATTACACTGTACAACTTGAGGTAGGATATGACGATGTAGCAGAGAATCAAAGTTGCAAGTGGTAGAGATAATAATTCTTTGTTTGACATAAATATATGTGATATGTTCAAAATTGCCCATTTTTAACAATTTTACTACTCCAAGATGCGAATTTGACCACAAATAATATCATTATATCGTGCCGATATCACAGCTCAAGTTCTGTAGTATAATAAGGCCTTTAATGGGCCTAATGTTTACAGACCTCCCTCCCATGAGAAACATTCAAGTATGATAGAAGATAACTGTCTGGAAGTTCATCTGGTGGAGTATGACGTTTTTATGTAGTAACATGCAAAACATGCGGACAGAATTAGCCAGCCGACGACGTATATAACAGGGATTAGTATTACTTTCTCACCCCTCCTCTCGAGGCCAACCATATGGAACAGGCAAAAAATGGATCTGTTGATTGGTTAATTATAGAGACTATGACAAGGG
Organism: Lepidonotus clava; assembly: GCA_936440205.1. NCBI lineage: Eukaryota > Metazoa > Annelida > Polychaeta > Phyllodocida > Polynoidae > Lepidonotus > Lepidonotus clava. The sequence continues at coordinate 19,639,315 of OW387138.1, forward strand.
AGGGCACGGGGAATGTATATTATACAAGTGTAACGTTCGGGAAAAGAACAACAAAACTGACAGTTTGCACAAGATTTAACAATACTTAGTAGAAATAAAATATATAGATGTATGATAGATTGTTTTCCCACTGCATAATATATAGTCTAAAAACATGATTCTTATATGGGACTTTCTTCATCATTTTCTTTGCCTCAGTCGAAAATGTCGATTTGTTTATTATTGCAGCAGCAATGAATATTTCAATACTCGACAAGTCGTTATATTATAAAAATGATTGTACGTGAAGAAATCTCCTCTTTGTATACTTTCCCTAAAAAATTAATGTAACTTGACAAGTCTGCTCATCGTACAATGAGTTGCACTATCCCTCAAGTTAGTGTTTGATGTGATTGCACTAGCTTGGTGAATCTTTTGCATGGTTAAAGGTCTTTTATCGTTTTGTACCTTTACTTTTGAGAAATAATTTTGCCTAAAACCGACGTTCCTTCGTTGACAAATACTCTTCTCTTGACTGTACAATAAACTGTGATCACTGTTTTAGCCTGACACGTTCTATTTTCTGCCTCCACCACCGCTATACTTCTCTATAGGTCATGATAAGTAGAACATTGCCAAATCCTAGTTTCTTGGTAACGTGCTTTAAAAACTACAAAGTGTTTATTAATCTAATGTTGCTGTCATTGTCATACTACCTGACAGATACAGTAGCACTAATCATTGATTTTACTGAAAAATAATATCATCAGTGAACGAATTCCCGGACCAGAAAGAAGTGTCACTGCATTCATCAGTGAACACTGTAACATTACTGTTGTTTAACTGTAAATGCCAGTGTACACTGAATATCCACTGACTTATGAAGGTTGTTTAGAGGGGTGGCAAACCAGTGCATCACTGATTTTGTACTGCCAAAGCAGTGTAAAACCAGTGTACCACTGCAGTAATACTGTTTTTAGTTGAAATATTTTTGACTTGAACAAACAACACTGTTTAAGTACTTCTGGGACATAGTCCATGCTATGTAGGGCAGTGATAAAACAGTGGTCCACTGAATATGTACTGTTCAGCCTGGTGCTTATGCCCCAATTCTATCAGGGTTATGAGACACAACCACTTTTGTCAGTTGGAAGAAGGCGGGAAAGAGTTCTGGTTATTACACTGGATCCACACAGAGCATATTTATCAGTAAATGCAAGGGAAGGATCAATATATACTCTACCAACGTGGGAACACTATCATCCTAAGACCCTGTGACCTTAGTGGACATTTCAGGAGGGATAAAATAGTATTCATTGGTAGGTAAACACAGATTTTCTCTATGACATCCTTGCTGTGGTATTACTGTATTGGAGCACACAGACTGATTAATACATTCTAATTGCTGTTGCGTACACATGGAACATAGGTATGGGGTCTCGAATTGTAAAAATGGAGGGGTAAAAAGCATTGCAAAAGTAATGTAGGTATTCTGGAGAATGCTGGATCTAGTGGGAATTAGGTAAGTATCTCTTTATTTTTCCCCTGTCAATGAGGTATGTCAGAGGAAAATATTTTGAGAGTGAAGGGGATATGTGACCACTATTTCCCCACTGCCACTGCAGTGACCACTATTTCCCCACTGCCACTGCAGTGGTAAAACAGTGGCTAGATTGTGGCACCTCATTTAAATATTTCAGACATACTTTTATACCACTGCAGTGGCAGTGATAAATCAGTGTAAATTGCAGTGATAAAGCAGTGGTACACTGGAACAGCACTCTACCTCATTTAAATATTTCGGACAGGCTGTTTTACCACTGTTTGATCACTGGTCTGACACTGCCTTGATACTATTTCTCCACTGCTGGTTTTCTGTCTTTGATGCTACATGGGAGCAGTGAAGAAACAGTGCACACATACTTTATACTGCTTGTACACTGCATTACCACTTGACCCTCCACTGTATCTATACTGTGATAGCACTGCTATATGCCACTGATCCAGTGCTTATTTAACACTGTTTCTCCACTTCTTTTTGGTCCGGGAACGTTTTAATGCAAGCCAGTTATTTCTCTCAGACACTTAATTAATATTAGTATTCCACTCAAATCTCTGTACTCCTGGTTTATTAGGAATAACATGTCAGCATTACCATTTGCTTCTCAACAGTTGAGCGTAATTAAACTTGCTTTCACTGTATCGTTTGTTTCACACATAGGAAAATTTGAAGTAGTACTGGGTAGTTTCCCTCTTGTATCTATATACACTTCATATTTCTGAGTTATTTCTAATATTTTGCTGTAAGAAATGTGTATAATCCAATATCATAGTAATCCAATATTAATGAAATCTATCAACTTTTTGCCCAGGGTGCATAGAAACAGATAAACAAGAAATCATGCCCTGAATGATGAACAATATCTGTTGTATATTAACTCGAGGCTTTCTCTTTTTGGAATTGTGTAACCATTTTTGTGCAATTATCCTCTGCACTATGATGACTACAGCTCCCCGAATTGAACTCACGTTATACAAGCGTCATTATCATACGTAATGCCATGAACATCATTGACATTGCCATTGACTTTCACCTTGGCATTGGCATTGGCATTGGCATTGACAATCATCTAATCTTATTGTTACAACAGCAGTCAACAACCTCACCCCCTTATTGTTACAACATTGGTGAACGAACGTTTATATAACATTGTAATGTAAGCTAATTAGTTCTCCCAGACACACATATTCGACTCAAATCTCTATCAGAAATAATGGTCCATTACGAGTACAATGTTGGCAAGTCCAAAATCAATAACATCATTATTAATCTTTATTAATATGGAACATATCCTAAAGGTAAATAATTATACTATTTGGGGAACTTTGAATATCCACCTAAATACGTATCTGAAATAGTCCAATGAAAATGCATCAGACAGTTATGTCAATTCTCATGTCTTCCCTTGATCATATTATTTATATAAACTCTCCACTGACCAATTTTACCCCTGGTTTCAGATACCGGCATTGGTAATACTGACTCAAGCCTATTTTCCGCTAGGCGATTTTGACTATTTATAATTTGGAAATTTAGATATACTACCGAAACCCACGCATGTTTATACATACCATTGGAAAGAGAATTTAAAATTAATTCTAATGATATGTAACATGCTTATAAGTAGTCACTGTTTCTACTGGCGATTTGAAAATCGAGAGTAAAATCGGATAGTGAAATACAGCCTTAACTATGGCCATATCATATATCATTATAGAGGATCTTTTATTATCTTTCATATGGTATGTAGCATGCATATATTCCCGTCATATGCCCACTGAAAACATGGAAATCACTAAATTCCTAGTAGTCAAAATCGCAGGTGGAATACAGCCTTTATGCACTGGTACGAATTCTCTGAGGAGATGGCCATTTCTAGGCAACAGGTGTGTGCTGATGCTATTTCAGGGAAGCACCTACGTCCGGCAGAAGCAATTGTGTAAGTGGCACGGCTTGGTCATTATCATATTGACATTGACATTGGCATTGGCATTGACATTGACATTGGCCTACAAGGTGTTATCCAACATAATTTATGTAGATGATGACCGAGTGAACGTGCAGCTTATGAAACATGGGGGAGCATCAACAGGTAGCATTCAGTACATTTATAGACTTTATAGATTAACTTGTTTATCACCATGAAGCTAAGGTTCTGCCTATTATTTACGTTCATTGCTTATCAAAAATGAATGATGCATGCAGGTGTTTTTGAGATAAGGGCCTATTTCTTTCTGCAAAATGTGGTTTTCTCATTATGCCGATGTTCAGTAACTATCATATTATTGAACATGGTTATGTATGAGATTTCTTGGTAATTGTTGGGGGGGGGGGGATGTCAGGGGGGGTGTAGTTCCTGGTATATGCTCTATGACGTACAAAATTGGTCATTATCATAATTGACATTGGCTTTGACATTGAACTTGAACTTGGAATTACCAAATGGATCAGCGCTAAGACGTCAAATGAATCAAGACTCTTATGAAATGTTTTGAGGAAGGCACCTGTAGTTAAGTAACGCATCGTGAATACTGTAAATAAATAAATATCAGCTTATCTTTTTTGTGCTGTTTTTTTTGTGTGTTTTTCTTACAATGACTGATTATAACTCTGATTTTTTACAGTTAATGATATAAGTGTAAGCTTCTCGCGGTTCAAAGGAATGACAAGATATAAGGCTAGAAAGAAATCTTTATCTCACTGGAAACAACTTCAATATGAAAGGCCAATAAGATGTTAAACAGACAACAACCGTGCCTTTGTAATATAATGAGACCTGAGTAAAACCTATCACGCTCGCTTTAATGATGGTTCTCCTATTTCTACCTCGTGGTAGAAGTGTTTTGGACAATAATATTACTAAACATGTCATTTTGGATAGTTACTTTCTTTTTAGAACACACTATGAAAATTACATGCTTGAAGATGGTTGGTCATTTGCATAACAAGCAGTGACGTTGACATTGACATTGACACTAGAATCGGCATTGACCTTGCTCACTCTTATCTAAGTGATAATAAGTAGGCCTAGGCAACCAATGAAATGGGTGTCAACTAAGCCTATACGAGACGTCTTACACAACCTAAGGAAATGAGATAACCCTAAGTGAATGTCATGCCTTTCCATTACCTGGAAGGTGAGGAGGTGTAACAGGTATTCCATGACCTAAAGGACCTACTACACTACACGACTTTGAGCTGCAATATTGGCACAATGTGGTGATATGACAGAAAATTAGTATGCAGGAGTGATAAAATTGATTGAAATTGGCAATTTGGAGTACTTTACAGATGTTTAACAAAGATTTTTGACTTTGTTATATGTGCGATTTCTCTGTGACATTTGCATCTCACGGCGCAAGTCGTGTAGTGTAATACCGCCTTCAGTGACATTGACATTGAGAGTGCTGAAAGATTGTTCATCTCGGATCGGTCAATATGTGTAACTAGTCTGGTAATTGCCATTGGCCTTTACATTGCTTGTTATCTAACTAAACGGACTTAAGATGTCAATAAGGTTAGTCTTATGAAAGATGCTTAGAACTGCATTCTGATAAACATGTTTTTTTCCATTTAACTATTGTGGCTTATACTCGCTGAATAGTCTTCAGACTAAGCTAGATTTATTTGTGTGATTTATTTGATTTTTACAAAAGAGATTTTATCTTTATGACGATTGAAAAATCCCTATCCAAAGGCCATGCTAGGTGATGATCTCAAGTTTGTCATATGGAAGATTTCTAATAATTTTGAAAATTGCCAAAGCAGTCAGGTAAAGCTGCCAGATTATCCTTTTGTGATCTGAAATTGCCCAGGAGAGGAGAAATCTGGAGGTTCAGTCTGTTCAGATCCTGGATTACCAAAAGGGGTGGAGGGGTCAGCATATATAGGCTAAGTACTAAAATGGCAAGTATAATTTGGCATGCACACAACATCCCCCCCCAGACTAGTTTAGGTGTCCACCAATTGAGGGGGGGGGGCTCAGGATCAGCCCCTGATACCTAATTCAGATGTCATTCAAAGCACCTTCAAATTGTTCTAAATGATTAAATTTTAGGTGTTGGGGGAATGTTCAATACGGGTAAGCTTATACCGCATCTATTAAGAAAGGTTCAGCTTAAATAATTATGATTTCAAATTATCTTATTACATGCAAGATATATGACCAAATTGATACGACTGATATTGTTTGAGGGGACAGACGTGGCTTGGATTTTCTTCTTTTTTTAAGATAAAAATCGACAAAAATACTGTTTTTACAATCAAAGACATTGCCTTTCTTATCGGCACTGCATGCATCCTATTATTTCAGCGTTCCTGGCAAAAATAAGTATGTATGTCACCTAGTTCTCTTTTCATGGAAATGGTTCTTATTATGAATATCACTCCATGAGCCAATGTCTATGGCAGCTAGTAGGTGCTACGTGATGTAAAACACGGGCAACGTCAGATACACAAGTTCTATTTAACAACCAGCTGTTTGCTTCCTGTACATTCATAAATTATAGCTTTATTGTTTCGTAGAAATGAAAATGATTTTATTAGAAAATAAAACTACAGGGTCTCTAGGCCTATATACATTTAAAACGACGCAAAGTATTATAGAGATAGTCATACCAGGTAGCACACGCTAAAATCAAGTTCCTTATTCGTCAAAAAACGGCCTTGAAAGCTTGTGAATATTTCACCTAGTCTGCAGTACTGTTTGGTATTATTCATAACGCTACATTAAACATGCAAATAAGCCTATTGCAACGGTGGTGGTGGTGGGGAGAGGGGGGGGGGCGGTCCAGGGAAGGGGTGTGTCCTATGTGGGGGTCAACTACCGGTAGGGAATGACACGTTTAGAAATGCCTTTGACATTGTTAAATTGTGATTGTAAATTTTTTAAAACCCACAAAGGACAGTTATTGTTCATATACAAATTCACTCTCAGACAGTTCAATAGATGAGTTACTCCTTATCATTCACTAGGCCGTTGAACTGTCTGTCGCCACAAAAGTGCTGCTGGTAGAATGGATCATTGAAATCGGTGCTCGGGGGTGTGGGGGGGGGGGGTACAATTGTACTTACATTCTATAATATTATGTATCTGGTAAACATATAGATAAATCATTAACCTTGTGGAAATATCACAAATAAGTTTAGGCCTAATTCAGACTTCAAGCTCTGACTCCGAGAATCTATAGTCAATCTGTGAATGTACTCAGAATAATGCTAAAACCTTCAACTTAGAACTAACCACATAAATAAAAACCTCTAGAAAAACCGTCTTAGAATTATCCCGTAGCTGTATGGTAACTGATTGAACCAGTCTTTGAACTGTTTAATTTTAAACCACTGGAGACCCGTTCTATATAAAGTACCCCCCCTCCCCTAACATGGAGCAGTAACCTCGGGGTGAGTAAGTAGACTGGTAGCTCGGTTCACCACGATCTAGGCCAGCGTGCAAGGCCATGGGCCTAGTTGCTCACCCCGACAGCAGACTGAAAGGTTATGTTAATGAAAATATCCACTGGGGGTGTGCGGCTTTCTATCTGTCTGTCTCTGTCTGTTTTTCTGTCAGTCTGCGTCTCTGTCTATCTAAGTGTGTCTGCAATTTGTATATATTCAGCTATGTTCATCAATCGTACATCAATTCATGAATAATCATATCAACTTCATTGGAAGAACATGTATTTGGAGAGATGTTTAATAATAAAAGGAAAAAACCTGAATGCTTATAAGCATTGTCCTCAAACAGATACCTCATTCTTACGGACATTTCTATAAGTATGCCATTAATTACGATTAATAATATAATATTCATTGATAAGAACGGTGTTCCATTATTGTAGTGACTTCTTTGAAGGTGTTCATATTTAACTTAACATATATTCCATTATATTCCATAGCGCATGTCAAAATAGCAATATATACAACTCTATGGTGGCCATGAATAGAATGGATCAAAACATTTCAATGTTAAAGAGAATAATAATGAGCACGGACATTTATGGTAAGGATTTATGCTTTCAAATATTATAAAATGATTAAAGATGGTTGTTAATAAATAAAAGTTGTAGGACAAATTCTTGGAAGCTTCAGGAGCCTCAGGCGTACGTGCTCTATACTCAACCTAACCGAATTTTCAATGAACCAGCCGTCTGTTACTATCCAACACCATAATAAAAAAAAGACACATATGTTAACAACATTAATGTAGGACATGACAGGTTAGATTTAGTTACAGGCGGGTCAAGGACTTCAAAGCGAGCAGAGCAGACTTTCCTATCATATACAATTTGAATTAATGAGCCCCTGGTTATTTTTACGCCGGCTCCATGATGGCCAACATACATTTTGACCTTTGAATGTAGCGCTTTGATCAGTTATTCAGTTTATGGTAGCCATGCGTGTCTGGGAGAACACAGACAGAGAAAGTTCATTGACCGAAGTGTGGACAACTGCTGACCTTGAACAGATGTGGTCACATCCAAATGTCACGTAACTAGACTGGGATGCCATACAGGAGATGAGATCACATAATGTAGAAGCATAAATTATATGCATTGAAGTCTACTGAATTGTTCTGATGTCTATCTTCTTTTACTAGACCTAAACTGGGGAAGAGAGCAGTATTTCTTCTCATATACAATTTGATATACTGAGCCCCTGATTATTTATAAGGTAGGCTACGTGATCTTCAAAAGGTTCGGGTGACTCATATATTGACCTTGAATAAAGTGCTTTTCATCAGTCTTTCACTATTCATACATGGTTGCAATTCCTGTTTAAGAAAATACTGGTAGCAAAAGTTCATTGACCGATGAGTGATGCATGATGCATGATCTGTGAAATGCATGGTCATATCTTACACTTTCATCTTTGAATTAAGTGCTTTAATCAGTTATTCAGTTCATGGAAGCTATGCGTGTCTGATAGAATACAAGCAGAGAAACTTCATTGACCGATGTGTGGGTAACTGCTGACCTCAAATAGATATGGTCATGGTTTGACCTTGAATTAAACGTGTTTTATCTGTTATCCACAGTTCATGGTCGCTATTCCAGTAAAAAAAATACACAGAGAAAGTTCATTGACCGATGAGTGATCTGTGATCTTTGAAATGCATGGCCACGTCTCACATTTTGACCTTTGAATGTAGTACTTTGATCAGTTATTCAGTTTATGGCAGCCATGTGGTCTGGGAGAACACAGACAGAGAAAGTTCATTGACCGACGTGTGGACAAATGCTGACCTTGAACAGACGTGGTCACATCCAAATGTCACGTAACCAGACTGGGATTCCATACAGGAAATGAAATCACATAATGTAGAAGCATATATATGCATTGAAGTCTACTGAATTTTTCTGATGTCTATCTTCTTTTACTGGACCTAAACTGGAGAAGAGAACAGTTTTCTATCATATACAATTTGATATACTGAGCCCCTGATTATTTATAAGGCAGGCTACGTGATCTTCAAAACGTTCAGGTGGCTCTCATATTGACCTTGAATAAAGTGCTTTTCATCAGTCATTCACCATTCATACGTGGTTGCAATTCCTGTCCAAGAAAATACCAGCAGCAAAAGTTCATTGACCAATGAGTGATCAGTAATCTTTGAAATGCATGGCCACGTCTCACATTTTTACCTTTGAGTTTAGTGCTTTGATCAGTTATTCAGTTCATGGTAGCTGTGCGTGTCTGATGGAACACAAGCAGAGAAAGTTCATTGACCGATGTGTGGGCAACTGTCGACCTTGAATAGATATGGTCACGGTTTGACCTTGAATTAAATGCTTTTGATCTGTCATCCAGAATTCATGGTAACTATTCTGGTAAAAAAAAAATACACACAGAGAAAGTTCATTGACCGAAGAGTGATCTGTGATCTTTGAAATGCATGGCCACGTCTCACATTTTGACCTTTGAATTTAGTGCTTTGATCAGTTATTCAGTTAATGGTAGCTACACGTGTCTGAAAGAACACAAGCAGAGAAAGTTCATTGATGGACGTGTGGACAACTGCTGACCTTGAATAGATATGGTCACGGTTTGATCTTGAATTATAATTCAAATGCTTTTGATCTGTCATCCACAGTTCATGGTCGCTATTCCAGTAAAAAAAAATACACATAGAGAAAGTTCATTGACCGATGAGTGATCTGTGATCTTTGAAATGCATGGCCACGTCTCACATTTTGACCTTTGAATTCAGTGCTTTGATCAGTTATTCAGCTCATGGTAGCTAAGCGTGTCTGAAAGATCACAGACAGAGAAAGTTCATTGACCGATGTGTGGACAACTGCTGACCTTGAACAGAGATGGTCACATCTAAATATCATGTAACAAGACTGGGATGCCATACAGTTGGTGAAAGCACATAATGTAGAAGCATAATTATATGTGCATTGAAGTCTACTCAATTGTTCTGATGTCTATCTTCTTTTACTAAACCTAAATTGGGGAAGAGAACAGTATTTCTTATCATAAACAATTTGACATGCTGAGCCCCTGATTATTTATAAGGCAGGCTATGTGATCTTCAAAAGGTTCAGGTGACTCTCATATTGACCTGCATGGAATAAAGTGCTTTTCATAAGTCATTCACCATTCATACATGGTTGCAATTCCTGTCCAAGAAAATACTGGTAGCAAAGGTTTATTGACCGATGAGTGCTGCATGATGCATGATCTGTGATATGCATGGCCACATCACACATTTTGACCTTTGAATTAAGTGCTTTAATCAGTTATTCAGTTCATGGAGGCTATGCGTGTCTGATAGAATACAAGCAGAGAAAGTTCATTGACTGATGTGTGGGCAACTGCTGACCTTGAATACATATGGTCACGGTTTGACCTTAAATTAAACGTGTTTGATCTGTCATCCACAGTTCATGGTCACTATTCCAGTAAAAAAAAAATATAGAGAAGGTTCATTGACCGATGAGTGATCTGTGATCTTTGAAATGCATGGCCACGTCTCACATTTTGACCTTTGAATGTAGTACTTTGATCAGTCATTCAGTTTATGGTCATGCATGTCTGGCAGAACACAAGCAGAGAAAGTTCATTGACCGACAAGTGGACGACTGGTAACCTTGAATAGATATGGTCATGTCCAAAGGTCATGTAACCAAACTCGTGTCTGGGATGCAACATAGGTGATACAATCACAGAATGTAGAAGCATATAAATGGATTATGTCTACTGAAATGTCATTTGTCATCTCTCACCAGGCATACATTGTTGAGGGGAGCAGTGTTTTCTATCATAATGAACAACTTGAATTTATATGCCCCTGATTACTTTAACACAGGCTCCAGGATCTTTAGAAGTGCATGGCCACGTCACACATTTTGACCTTTGAATTAAGTGCTTTGATCAGTTATTCAGTTCATGGTAGCTACGTGCGTCTGAAAGAACATAGGCATAGAAAGTTCATCGACCGATGAGGGGATGACTGCCGACCTTGAATAGATATGGTCACATCTGTAGGCCACATAACCAAATTACTGTCTGCAGCTCACTGAGATGATACAATCAAATAAAATAGAAACGCATGCATTGAAGTTTACTGCATGCTATAGGCCCTATATGTTCCTAAGTCTATCTAGCCTCTATCGATCGATTCGTAAGACTCAAATTGGAGAGGATAGCAATGGTTTAGATGATAATACCATTTAAATGAATGATCCCCTATAGGTGGTATATTTTTCAATGCAGGCTTATTAATCTCTATGATCAGTGTGACATGATATGGTCATGACATATGACATTGTCTAAAATGTCCCACATATATTTCATATATATTTGTCATGTCCCATGTTACTTTTATCAAAATATCCATCTGGTGTTAAAGTCTGCCGTCTACCTTCATCTGCATGCATTCAATTATGCTCAGCCCACTGATCAAATCACTTGTCAACTGAAAGACCGTGAATGTAAAAAATGTGAAGTTAACAGAAAACAGATTAAATGAAAAGTTGAACAGAAGCGTTCTAAGACCGTTGACTAACAACACTTGCATGAATACATATTCTGTGATGTGGATTATGGTATTTTTCCTTGAAAGTAAAAGTGTTAATTTAATCCATCGAACATGTTGTTTCTTGTTGTTCTGTTTTTTATATGGGGGGGATAATGTCATTTGAAAGGGGTAATTTTTCATAAGAATAATGAAAAGGTTGATGATACGTCCTCCTTTAATGGAATGGAAGTCTTTTGAAAGGGGTCCTTTTTCATTTTGTAGAACAATAATAACGTCTTCCTTTGAATTAATATCTAGGTGTCTTAACTGGGGTCGCAAATTAGAAAACCATTCAAAGATCATTGTGTTCTCAAAATTATTAAATGGCTGTTGTGACTTTCCGACACTTTTTACAGACCGACAAAATGCGCTCATAATAATTGCAGTTCAATAAACCCATAGACATACATAACATCTTATGTATCTCTATGATAAACCATAATGCACATTCATCGGCTAGTCAGTGGTCTAGACACGCACTCTGGCCTTCCAGATGCTAATGTGGTTACGTGACTTTGTCTGTGCAATGTTTATGCCCCGAGGGAGACAAGTGAAAGTTCATTGACCGAGGGATGGAGGATGGGTGGCCATGCTAACGTACCTACCAGCATGCATAGAGTCAATGTCCTATGGATAAAAAACTGTTCTGACAACAACTGGCTCACGTCTCGAGTATTATTCTTGTCACAATCTATTAGAGTCTGTTAGTTGATTAGTATTAATCAATTAGATCTAATTTACGTTGACATATTCATATTGTGGGTTGAGCATATATATTGCCATAATATCATATGTCATATTACCATATATTATATGGCCATAATCGTACAATAATTTAATATTATTATGAGAATTATGATTATGTATCTATTGTATTATTACATTCCTGATGAAGTATAATTTAGGCCTATTTGTACCTGTATCTATGGCGCATTTAGAGGTTAAATGTCATTATGGGGATGCCGCGCTAAAGACTGAATTGCAATAGCAATGAGATTGGACAGCATAAGGAGTGGAATTGTATCAAGTAAAATAGGCTTAGTCTAAATCAACATGTAGGCTAATTTCAATGATTCAGTGATTCAATTTTGAGTGTGTTTACCTGTGTGATGGCTCAGGCAATGTTGGAGCGATACAAGTGTCTTATGCACTTTAATTCCAAAATATAACAATTGCTCCTACCAGCTGCCTACCAGGGACGGATCCAGTCACTTTGGAAAGGGGGGCGGGGCGTCCCTCAGGAGGCGCCAATTTTACATTTAAAAAAATCTAAATTTGGCCAAAAGAATGTTGGGTGCGCGCCCCATGCGCCCCCCACCCCTTAAATCCGCCCCTGCCTTGTAATGAATATGAACTCTTCTCTTTAATTATGCTAAATATGATTAAGTAATAAACTAGTAGGCCCTATAGGACATTATGTCATGGACATAATTATATGATCTGATATCATGATATACCAGCCGGAATCTCGACATAGCATACTGCCTCTTGCTTACTCATTGCATACAATTATTGCTAGAATTTATAAACAGGTGGGTCTTTTGGAAGCAATGCAATTTCGGAAAAAAAAAATTAGGATTATGAAACATGTTTGGGACATGTCAATCTCCATGGCAAATAGAGTTCTAAGAAGGCCTATTACATTTTTAATTTAGGACGAATATAATGTCGTTACCATGTAGGCCTATGAAAGATACACATTAGAATGGGGCTCCCCGTGTAATGGCATGTGTTGATTCATATAGGCCTAGGTAATGGTCATGTTCTCTATCCCTACAGGCCTATTTTCAATTACCATGACAGCTACCATGCATGTGACATGATATAAGGCCTAATTCAAATGAAATCTAGTACTGTTATAGACATGTTATAGGCCTATCATTAGAAAGGACCCTAAATTCTTTGTCAAGTGCATGGACCTGTGGTAGGTTACACATATTCTTCTGTCCTATCCCCTTTAAGAATTAGGCCTACATGGTGGAATGCAGGCTTTGAACTGGATTTTCATCTCAAATTGCAAAGTTAAACCACCCTGGATTTAATCAAATATCTTAAAAACAATGCCTCTTTTCTTTTTCTCCATAGGCCACACAACGGCGATCTCCCCAACAACGTCCAGCACCAGGAGCCAAGCCCTACTTACCTCCAGCCAAACGGACACCATGACGCCCTCACAAACCAAGATGGCGTCACGGCAGAAAATGATGACGTCACAGCGTCTGATGACGTCACTGGCGAGGTGGCGCCGCCTGACGGAGGCTGGGGGTGGATGGTGGTGGTGGGGGCAGGGATTAACAGTATGCTCCAGGGGGTGATGATCCACACCTTTGGTCTGCTCCTCATCCAATTTAGGGTGCGTTACAAGGCGTCGGCAGTGGAAGCAATTTGGGCATGTGCTCTGAACCAGTTGCTGCAAGGCTTCCTAGGTAAGACAATGCTAAATTATGATTATTTCTTATTGGTCATTAATAGTGATTCAAACTTCCTGAGAAGCCCCTTATTGATTGACAAAATTGACCTATGTATAGACATGACTAAATTGATTGCAGCCCTCAGGACTATTGCAATTGCCTAATTTTTGTCATCAGTTTATCATTGAAGGTTATTAACCCCTTCAACCCTGCATTCCTGAGAAAATCAAATGAAAATTTCTCTTAAAGTAAAAGTTCTCAGCTTTTAATAGCTGCAAACTGTTTTGTAATATTCCTGTTAGAACCTGAGATATCACTTTTTGAAGCTACATACTTCACATTATGCTAGGAAACCCTTCAATCTATATATCTTCAATATCTCAATGTATTTGCAGCTTGAACTCAACCATACTAAAACATGAAATTAAGCATTTTAATCATTATAAATGTTGAAAATGCAATAACTTTACATAGTTTTGTTTACTTTAGTAAATGTTTGCGGAATTTAAAAGATAAAGACATCTTCTAAAGAAATCATGAAACATATTATTTTCAAAATCTTTATTCTTTTATCTGTAACCATGGTAACCTGGCAACCTTCCAAATACTAAGATTTTCCCTGAAAAAACATTCCTCTGCAAATTTCCCATAATGCAATAGTTACTAAAAATATTTAATTTGTCATAAAACCATTGAAATCTCTGAGAAATTCTATTTAAGTAAGATTTTTTCATAAAACAGCATAAAAACTTAGTTTTTTCACAATAATTTCATAAATAATAGAATTATGGGGCTGTTTTCGAGATATTGCCAAATCTGACCAAAATTTGCCATAATGGCCTGCATTGGCCATAAGATTCTAATAGAACTAAATGAGATAATGTGATGAAACAAATGGTAGGAAAATCCCTGTAACTCAAGGAATGCAATAGTCTTTCCCTTAAAGCTGTAGGTCAAATATCTGTTTTGTAATCAACAAATAACCACAAAAATTGACCCATATTCATGGGCTACACCAGTGGTGAGGCCAAATATGGCCTTATGGGGTGGAAGGGGTTAAGCAGTTTATAGGCAATGATCTCACAGAAAAGGCAAATCGTAATGGTAACCTCATGTGATTTGTCTGTTTTGATCTTGATCATCTGCACAAGAGCAAAATCAGCATCTTTATTAATTCATTGTGCTTGTGATGCTAACAATAGAACGTTAAAAAGTATCATTATACAACTGAAGCAGCTTGCGAAAAGTATTTGCACAAGATAAATATATGCTCAATTCAATTCTATGGGTTTAATAGTACAGTACTAAGTTCCAGCATGATATTATGATTATTATGCAATTCAGGATTTTAGACGACCAGTAATAATTTAGACGACCATTAAAATTATGTATATATCCACTTCCAATAAGATTATCATTATTTCCGCCCTATAGATATTTAGGCCTATACAATACGGCTTGTTAATTTGACAGAAACAGCAATTTCTTTTGAAGCAGGATGGTGAAGAGGGAAGTCGTAGATAGTCACTTTAATACTCCGTGCAATGTAGTAATTGAGACGAAGGAAACGGGGGCCAAAGACGAATGTCTACCTTTCCCTATAGTAACACGATCAGTAAGAGGTTTCTCTTTACTGTACAGATGACAAATTGTCGGTATTTCAGAAAGTCCATAGTTTTTCAATTTCCGTTTGTTCATATGATAGTTACAACCACTTATCTGCTACCATATAACCTTAGGGCCTATACCGGAACTTTTTCGTGTCCATTTGAAACTTTGTGATCTTGGAACTCCATTCCAATAGGTTAATTGTTATACCCTGCATTGTCTTTAAACTTTTAAACAATACTACATTTTATTGACAACCAAATGTCTACAGAGGATTAGGCAGTATGTATCACATATGTCTATAGAGAAACCTTTCCAAGTAAATTGTCTCAACAAACGAAGAGTCTTCTGAAAACGAATAGACAAGGAAACATAAATATAGTATCAAAAGGTGTAGAGGTTTAATCATATGATATTGTTCCTTGATTAGGCCTACATCTTTATATGAAGGAGACATTACAGAAATTGTATAGTTTGCATTACTGCATCACTAGCACACCGAAACGTCTACGACGAGCTCATTTATATACCTTTAGGGAAGAGTGTGTACAGTCATCAAAGCACATGTTTCCTAATAACTATCCTTATGTCATATTACTACCCAATCTACTCGATATAAATGCAATCAAATCTGATGGGGTTCTGAGAAAATCCTAAGGACATCTAGATGACCCAAATACATTATGTTACTGTAAAATTGACAATCAACAAATAAAAAAATAAATTTTCTTCTTCTCTCCCCATGTAGGACCCCTGGCGGCCTGGCTGGTGCAGCGGTACTCGAGTCGTTGGGTGACGGCGGCGGGGGCAGTACTCGTGGTGGTCGGCATACTCTCCTCAGCCTTCGCCCCCTCCATCTACGTCCTCTACCTCACCTACGGCGTCCTCCCAGGTACTTTGTTTTTCTTAGTAAAATAGATCTATAAATGTACTGAACTTAAACCTTCTGTAGAATATTCATATACCTTCTTTTCACAACAATATTTACATTTCATATTAAAATATCAATGATTATTTCATTTGATACACTGATTCCAAACTGGGTTTATAGTTTGACCATATTATGTCAGTATCTGTATAATATCTATTTCTCAAAGGCAATTAAGTATTTTATGCATCCATATTAAACCTTCTTTCTTCTATTATTTAGTTTATAGAGATTTTCGCTTTAAGAAAAGACCTGTGTATATATATTAGGCCTACATCTACTACTTTTTTTTGGTCTACTCAAAAACACATGCACTGGGTGAAAGTAAATTGTGAAAAATGTATTTGTAATAATATTATTGGTGCTCCATATGAGGTCGGTTTGTTGGAAGATACTCATACTCAAACTTATATGTAATCTTATTTCTCATTACAGGAGTAGGCTTCTGTCTTAGCCACACTGCCTCCTTCTTGCTCGTTGGCAAGTACTTCGAAAAGCGAAAAGCAAGAGCTCTCGCCCTGACTTCAGTAAACCACGGGCTGGGAGCTATGATCTTTGGCCCAGTTGTTGTTCTCCTAGAAAAAGAATACAGCTTCTCTGGCATGTTCATCATTCTCAGTGCCATCTTTATGCATTTGTTGATCAGTGCAGGACTCTATCGTCCTCTTGTGGCTACAAGAAGAAGGTCAGGTGATGGACAGAGGAAAAGTAGATCAATATGGAGGCCAAAGAGAGCTGAGGCATGTGGTATGCCTTGTGGGCAAGCAGAAAAGTCCCTAGAGCCTTTGTGTGCGGAGGACAACTCCTTTGTTCCAGAAAGAGAATTGTCAGATACAAATTATATAGCTAAAGGGACCAACAGCAAAGATGTTGAAATGTATAACCACCACATTTCTCAGGGAATACAATCTAATGGGTCAAGTGAAAACAACCACCAAATGTTCAATCCACCTATATATAAGCCAGAGAAAGAAAATGGGCAGGATTTGGGTGGGTCAGTTTTGTATGATGAAAGGACAAATCAACCCGTTGAAGGTGTACAGGAGATGGGGCATGTAGCAGCTAACCAGGAGTGGGAGGAGGTGTCTCAAGCAGAGCAGAAACCCAAAAAAGGCTTCCTACAAATGTTCTCAGCCATTTTAGGAGTTGAGTATTTCATACTGTGCCTAGCAGTCTTCAGTAATTTCACAGCTACTGCAGCAGCAACTTCATTTGCTCCTACATATGCATTAGAGGTGAATTTGACGATGGAACAAGCAGCTTCGCTCGTAAGCGTCATGGGTATATTTTTCACCGTGGGCACGCTCGGACTTGGCTCAATGCTGGATATCCCTGCGCTAAGGCCATACAGGCTCCTCTTCTATTCCATATTTTTCTTAACAGGTGGTTGTTCAGTAATGTCCTTTCCACTATGCAATAGCCTTCTTTCTCTAGCACTGCCCACTGCGATAACTAGCGCCAGCACAGCTGTCATCTACTCGCAATTGCTCACCGTTCTCACCGATTTGCTCGGTCGGAGTCATGTCGCCGCTGGATTTGGTGTTATTCGTATAGCAGGTGCGATTGGAGCATTGACTGGTCGAATGGCTGGAGGACTTCTTGTAGACCAGTTTAGCTCCACCACCTTACCCTTTGTTGTCTTTGGGGCCATGCCCACTATCACTTCTGTTATTCTTTTTGTGACACTTATACGATGGCATCGAAAGAAGAATAAGACTCCGATTCAGCAAACACAGAAATGTGATCAGCAGGTATAGCATCAAAGCTCAGGACACTGATTCATCTGGATATCTTTATTCGTTCAGTTATAGAATTTCATATACCCCAGAGTTTAACTCTGTAGGATCAATTTCCACAGATACAGTTTATGTATCTGACATTTATACTTGAATGGTGATCTATAGGATCATAAAATCCTGCATTTCAAATGGGTATTTCCATTTGTTACATAGTGCTTAAGCCAAGAGAACATTAACATATTTATTGTAAATGATTGTTTTGCTTGGTATGTATGCAGAATCATGTAAACAAAATGAATATTTTCTAGCTATGCCAAACAAAGTTAAATATTGTTGTATAAATGAAATGGCGATAAATGCATGTATCTATTTTTGTGGTGGTATTTGCTGTGATAGAAAATAAAAAATGATTTATTCTATATAGTAGTCCTTCATTTCAAAAGTCATTGTTTCTATTTTAAAAAGATATCTTTATTCTTCCATGTAAAAGTGTTTAAATTGCTCGAATGAATACCTGTTGATTTTATTTTATGACATGATTACTTAAATTGACACTTAAGACTTTTAAATAAAATAACATTTTTTGGAAAACTGAATTCAACAACATGCGGATAAAAAGCTGCGTATACAGTCAGAGACAACTATACTTTAAATTTGGTAATGTTATTTATTGTAAACTGAAGAACATTTTTTAAGTATTATATTCTTGTCATATTTTTGACACATGCTGCCCGCACAACAAGGAGCCGTTGACAATTATTTCCTATCCCAAAATATTTCAATCCTTCATTTTTGAAAATCTTTCAGAATCGAGATATTTTAATTACAAAATCGCAAAGCTTGACTTCTTTCTGACACAATTATTCTAGTTTTGCTGGTAGTATTTTATACTATAATTTCATGAGTTTATACATGCCATTCATTACAAATATACATAAAGTCACATCAACGAGTATACATAGAAGTTTATACTCGTTGGTCACATTTAACCACTTCCATTACTTCACTTCCAAATAGTACATATCATCCGGCCTTTTACATAATTCGTTACGTTGACATATTTCCACTTGCAAACATGATGAAATGCCGTTTTCTTACATGATCGCTGTTCAAAACTAAGTGACACAAAAAACACATATATGAGACTCTCCGTAATGATGATTATAATGAATCGTCGTGATTTAATGCCTCACAAAAATTTACATGAAATCCAATTATTTCAGGCCGCACTTATGATCGAATCTATGAAGATGAATCTGCATTTTCAATTTGAAAAGCTGAGACTCAAAAGTGAGAGTGCGACCAGATTTCGAGTCCGATGTTTGACTGTTTGAGTGAATGAGAACGCGTAACGTAACGCGTCCTATGACGTGACTGCCCCCGCGGCGTAGAGAAGATTACACTTAACGTATCGCACGTAATGAACGGTGGTCGACTTGGTTGGGAAGGAAGCCAGCTGCTCTGCGGACGTTTGGCCATCTCTGAAGTACCAAAATATATGGGTTTAGACCCTTAAAATTGACAGGGCGACATGGGCATTTCTTAAATTCGACATGGCGACATGGCCGTTTTTTAAATTCGACATGTGACATGACAATTTAGTGACAAATGACATTGCCCTTTTCTTAAATTCGACAAGCGACATGGGACCCCCCATCTATACCCCCAAATATATCAATATATACGTGGCAATTTCTGAAGTATTACAAATACATAAATATATACGTTAAATACTATAAGAACATATGGAAATAGCGGAATATAAAAATATATTAAAACCATGACAATAAGATTTGATATAATTAAATGAAGAACAGAAACTATCAAGGATACGCATAGAAATTTTCACTTGTAGATATAATCTATTGAACGATACATAATACATTAATCATCGACAAAGTCTATGACGAACATATGGAATATCGCCTGATATACCGGTAATGTTGTTACCTGTATAAGATACAAATGACTAGTTACTCACGTGGAACCTACGCCGGTGCTGACTGTTTTCCGAATATCCCAAACCCGAAGAGTACTGTCTAGGCCACCTGGTGAGAAAAGTTTACACTACAATGTATTTTGTTTATTGATTATTGAATCGATTAGGGTTAAAAAATTGTACAATTGTTAAAAAAATCGGTTTTCCATGTAACCGTAAACTCATGATTTAGGCTTAGATTTGAATAAACTACCTTGGGTCAAGAGCCAAATGTTTCTAACAGTAGCAGATTTGGTAAAGAGGTACAGAATATCCAAAATTATGTTTTTCTATGAAAAATAAGAGTGAAGCTATTAGTTTCTCTAAATGGTTCAACCAATTTTACTGTTTTCTTTATTTTTCACCATAACCTTCTATCAATGATCCAAAAACAACAACAAAAAGTCGACGTATACGGACAAAACGTTGAATTAACAAAGAAAAACAGCACCTACAGCAACAAGTTGGATGACTAATCCTATTTTTATCTACAGTTATCTCTATTAATAAGAATCTATGGGGTTAGAGGTGGTCCGACTTACCCGAGGCGAGCATGGTTCCGTCTGTGTTAAAGCTGAGCGCGTAAACGGTGTCGGTATGTCCCCGCAGGTCCTTCAGAACCGCCCCCGAACTCAGGTCCCAGATCTTGATCTGACGGTCCTCGCCTAAATGCAATATTTTCATGACATTGAATTTGTTGATACTTTTATGAAGTAAGAATTTGTAGAAACTATCCAAACCAACATGAAGAGTTAAGTGGGTTAAAGGTGTTGTAAGCTTTTATTTAACGATATATTTCGCCTTTTGACAGGCGTTTTCAGGTGATACCGTGTTATAAAGTAAATGTTTCAATGAGAGGTTATCTGAATGCTAAACTGGAAGAATTTGTTGGTAAAAATTCTGGAATACCCGAAACAGTGATTAAGAGGATGAGCGGGTTCCACTCTACCTATTTGGAAAAAGAAACGTACAATGGCTTACAATTAAAACAAGTTAAGCTTTGGAATTTGTTGGATATGCTTGTTGGTGTTGGCAATCTGGGCAAGAATGTATTGTTAATTTTTGTGTTTCCTCGAAAATGAACTCAACCTTTTATTTGGATTGATACACGGATTTGAACACAAGATTTGATGAAAATCAGAAACGATTTCGAAGTATTTCATACCTGAAGACGCAAGGTATTTTCCATCCGGGGAGAAGGCAATGGCGTATACGGCCGCCTTGTGGCCCTGGAAGAGGCGCATGGACCGACCGTCCTGGGTGCTCCACAACCGGACCGTCTTGTCGGCCGACCCAGTCGCGATATAGTTGGTGTTGGGGTGGAACCGCACGACCTAAAAATGTTCATATTAGGGATAAGTTAATATGAGATGGAGCCAGAAAACTAACTTTATAATAGAGGTGAATAAATTGATGTTGGTCACCGACGCAATATCAATTCTAGCCTTATAAATGTATATTCTTTTCAATGCGCTTTACTCTATTCATTCATAATATCAAAATCAGTTTTACTTTCAGTTGCTTAACTTTGACTTTCTCTAAACATTCATCAAGGAAAAGAGTAGTAAATAGTTCATGATCGGGAAGAAGCAGAGATGTAAGTCAGGGTAAACAAAAAAATATGAAACCCCAGAGGAGAAAAGTCAGATAAATCTTAATATGCAATATAGAGTAATGTAAGGAAGAAGGGTAAAGTTCCCTGTGAAGACTGAACAAGGGTCCGAGAATTTCTTTTCTTTTTTTCTCCTTTTTATTTTTCATTTTTCGTTTTATGCATGCATTTTTCTGTACCACTTATGTTATCTATTTGTTAAGCAAAATCTGTGTTACTACTCACATCTACGTCCTGAACGTGGCCAATGAAGCTGCGGAGGGGGAAGGTGCGTTCTGTCGACCACAACTTGGCCGTCCGGTCGTGGGAACAGGAGGCGAAGAAACCGTCAACACTGAGGGGAAAACGAGTGTTCTTTTTATTTCTAAAATTCTAAACAGCTCATTCTCGTACAGACGAATTCGGAAATTAATGACTTACTCCAAACATAGACATATACAAGATGTATCTCTATGCTTCTAATATACATACATATGTAAAAAGCATTAAATAAGGTGATAATCGTCTAGTGAGTATGAATTAAGTGTCTTTAAGCTGACAGAATAAGGAATGGATAATCTATAATGTCTGCATTGGCCGGTGCACATGAATATTGTTTTTCCATTAAGAAGTTATGTCACAATTTGTTACAATTCAGGCAGACACGGTTCCAAGTTTTCCTGTATAATTCCTGTATAATTAGCCTGCAGGCTAATTTTGACATATTTTATAGACAAAATCATGTGAAAACCAATAGAAACAATGTATCTTATGGCAATATAAAAATATGCAATGACAATATTGTTTCAAGGACTTCAGAAATTGAAGTACATTTCTACCTTTTTATAGTTTCAAACAAAGGAAAATGTCATAGATAACTAAATTTGATATGTTAAAGGCTTATAACAGAAAATGGGCTTGCCATTGATAACCCATAATGCACTTTGATTTAGCCTGCAGGTAGGTCAAAATACTAATCAGAGAACTGCGCCTGGGAGAATTCTTAATACTACTTATCACTTAACTATGAAAACTAATTACACATCCTTTTAAAAGTAAAATGATCAAATGGACACCTATATGGCATTTGGGAACAGAGTCTATAGGAACGTAATACTTATAGAAGTATTTACCTGGTGTCGACGTCCCAGACGGGGTAGTTGTGACCGCGGTAAATAGCTCGGTTTGTGTGGGTTTTCAGGTCCCATATCCGTACTGTGAAAGATATCAATAGAGAATGTTAAATATATAATATTTGTAATCATCCCATGTTAAGATCCAAATTTATACAATAAAAACATGAGAAACCTTGAAGCTACTGAAGGCCCAGGATCATACATGAAAAAAACATCTTCAAGTACCAGACTTATCGGCACAATCTATTTCCGACATTTGAAACATTTTCATTGCTTATTGTAGTATTCTAACTTGGAACGATTTATGTAACTCATAACAAGATTGTTTGTTTGTTGGGTTAATTTAACGTCCGACATGACACGGACATATCTTTGCTAAGTACAAAGCTCAACTCTAAGTAAAATACCATATTGCATAGGAGAAAGGGGGCGTAAATGAACTGGGAAACTAATGATACATTTCAATGAAAAACTGTGGCATCATCGTTCCAAGAGTGTATTCTGTATATCTGTAGCACTGTACAACATACACGAAAAATAATTATTTTCATGTATACTATTACATACCAATGTTTATTACTTCAATGGTTATTATTGTCTCATACTGTTAGTTTATCAATTTCTACCACATGCCACAACTACTGACCAGTGGTATCTTCTGACCCAGAGAGCAGGAAGCGGGTGTCGGGAGTGAAGGCGAGGCCATACACCGACCCACTGTGACCGCGGAGAATCTTGGACTCGCTTTCCTCGGGTACCCTATAACGTTAGAAAGAGGATTTATGTGAACATGTGGCTTTTTCTCAAATTAGGCAAAAGAAATGTAAGTTCGTAGACATAAAAGGAATGGCATTCTGTGATCCCCTATTCTGCACTTTAGGTGTTAGTATGAAGAACTAAAGGACAGCATTCTTACACATTCCAAGTCTGACATAAAAAAAAAGCATTTAGAAACACTTTTTGTTTGATATCCGATGATATCAAATACAGTATATTTAGTGAATGGAACGAGGCTTAAACCGACTGTGATTCTTCCTGGTGAAAAGTAATGTACAAAAAATAAAAATTAATCTATTTTCGGTAGCATCAGCAAAGAGATCTCGCCGCGTCAATGCAAAAATATATTTGTAAGTGCCTTTTAAGTGACGTTTGTGACTTTTGAAAACAGGTATTTCGAAGACGCTGTTCTCACACACAAAAAAGAAAAGAAAAAAAAAGTTGTTCTCACTTCTGTCGTTCGGTGACGTCCTCGGTGAAGTCTCCGGCCAGGTTGACGTGTTTGATGTTAACAGGGGTGGGTTCTGACCTCAGCAGTTTGGGGGTGAGACTCCACACCTGGACCGACGAGTCCTCGAAGCCCCCCGCGATGAGCGTCTGCTGGGGGGACAGTGCCACTGAACTCAGGCTGCAAGGGGGCGGTAAAGGTACAATTAAATAAATTAATTACAATTAAAGGTACACATATATACGGACAATTCAAATGGTTCAGGGGCGGATAAAAATGAGAGTAACATTTTCAGTTACCCCTTCTCACGCTCGAGTTTTTGACTTTCGTCAAAATATAGGAAGGACCTCATTAATGTAAAATTTGAGGCGCTGAGGCTTTGTCTAATAGCCCCCCCCCCCCCCCCCGCCAAAAAAAAAAAGAAAAGAAAAGAAAAGAAAAGAAAAATAAATAAATAAATAAATGAATTAGAATAAATTAAAATATCTGGATCTACCCCTTGGGATTGGGTTCTCAAGTATCTATTGGGTTCTCACTTATTTTGGAGTATGACAGAGTTAAATATTGGTACTGTAAATTATAATTCAAACAGCTCATAGCCGTCTTTGTCTTGTATTTCTAAGGCACGTTCTGCGTCATGAAAATTACCGAAATTTTAATTACGAGACATGGAAGAGGCAAAAATATTTATGTTTTAAAAACGTCCGTAGTCATAAAGGCTTTGATAATGTCAGGTTTCTTTAAAATTGAACCAGCTAACCTTTAGGATATACGCTGTCCAGGAAAATTACAAACATATAACTCAGTCTGAAAGGGTATTGAAAAGGGTATCATTTTTTATATTCAGTCTGGTTTATGTACCGCACAATATTTTTCAAAACATGTAAGTCGGTGAGGAAATTCAAATGAAGTAAAATTCAGAACAATGGCTCTTGAGTAACAATAAGTCTCTGGTAAACGATAGCAAATGGGACCTTAATGTACTGGTCGACTAAATTTGCAAGAATGGTGTATTGGTGTAAGATGGATATTGTCATGAGATAGGCAACCCACATAGGACCCCCATATGAGATAGGACAAAAGTATAAGCCTGATGGTTGAAAGGCATGCAAGGGGAACAATAACGTACGGTATAGATAATTTTATAGGTCAAGGTGAAAGCCAGCAGCTATTGTATTTCCTGGCGAGGTTAATATACCTGTATTGAACTTGATTCGGTTCAAGGTCAAGTTTAAGCCTGAAGAAGAAAAAAAAACAGAAGAAAAAAGATTGTTGAATAAAACACGACTAGAAGGAATCTAATGTTACCCTTTGGATTTATCAATAAAACAAATGTCATCAGATATTAGAATACTAAGCATTGTCTGCAGGAAACACATCATGTTTACAATATTGGAGTCTCCAGATGTTTATTTACATTATACTGTAAAGCTAAAGGCTGTTTTCCACCAGCTGATTTCAAACCCGATTTCAGAATTCAGCTGGGGGAATAAGGGGGAATAAGGGGGAATAAGGGGTACAATAGAAACGTCATTTATGAATGGCAAAATGGGTTTAATTTCTCTTGATGCCACTCCCAACTGATGAAAAGTAGGAAACACTTTTCCTACTGTATTTTTCTAGAAGCAACTAGGAGGGAAATAACCTTCAGGAATAGAGACCAGACATTGAATTTGTATTTGAATAGCTTGAAAACAATACAAAAATTCTCTGAAAAAGT
The DNA here is from genome assembly GCA_936440205.1 of Lepidonotus clava. Taxonomy (NCBI): domain Eukaryota; kingdom Metazoa; phylum Annelida; class Polychaeta; order Phyllodocida; family Polynoidae; genus Lepidonotus; species Lepidonotus clava. Next base: position 19,665,212 of record OW387138.1, read on the forward strand.
TGTTAAAGCTTTGTAGGAAAGATTGGTTGTGCAATCCAAAATCACCAAAAAGTAGGAAATCCTACAAAAGTAGGAGAAATGGCAACTATAAAATAAATATGTAGAATGCATACTCTTTCGCGAGATCACTGACAAAAAGTCGTAAGTTACCAAATTGCCGTCAGTGAAAATCCCCTAGTGAAATATTCTCTTAAATACACAAAAATATACCCAATAAATGAAACAAGTATAAAATTACCAACCCTTGATATGCGTTGAGGAAGTTGTAGAAGCAGATGGAGGTGGGGCAGGGTGGGCCAGACGCCACCCTCTTTATACAGTTTAACAGGGTGCCCAGGGTGACCTCACTCGGCGCCACCTTAACCTCTGGAGTCAGGGGTGGAGACGGAGGGGTCAACTGGTGCGGCGACTCGTCTTCTGGGTCTACTTCTTCTGTGTTGGACATCTTGTGCACTGGGGGTTGAAAAACGTAGAAATATATTTTTTAAAGGTTCATTAACGTAATATCCTTAAGGGTTTCCACCGGTTTTCAGGTGTATTACATGAGATGAATATTGTGGTAATGGTATACATACATACATACATACATACATACATACATACATAGTGTTGTAATTGTTATCAATTACATGAACCACAATTTTAAATATATCAATCACATTCAAATATACTTGGATAAACAACGCTAGCAGATTAGTTCGTGGATGTAATTCGAAGCTAAGGAAATAATTTCAAGTGACATTAAAGAAAATCTGAATTTATCCTGAAATGCCATTAAACTTGTTTTGGTTTTGATTTTTCTCATTAAATTTTTATATCTATAATTAGGACGGTTTGAAAGAGAAAGAGAGAATTCTTAAATCAGACAGAAATCTTGGAGTGTATATGAATGGTCAATGACCGTCATGATCAACAGAAAACGCTTTATCATTCTGTCCCCAAATTTCGGAACTAGATAAAGGTTTCTTATGTGTTTTCCATTACTCTGTGTCTCAGTACAAAAATGTCAACACGTTAACGGTTGTCCATGGGGTATCACCTTCTCTTCATTCAACTAAATTTAATATATTTTTTATAATGAAGAAGTAAGTTATTTTTGTCAAAAGACCAAGTATTATATGGTGAAAGTATCCTACTGTAAATACCTTGTAGTTCAAAGTGGCTGTTGAAGATCTGAAGTAGCAATAGGTTGTCGTCCATCTGCCAGGCAAATCAGAAGACAAAGGTAACATTTATATTCTAATTAGTACTATTGGGTATTTTGTACTGCTAAGCAATGACTTATTATTTGTAACAAAACTGACCTTTTAAAATTTCCAACTTTTTTATTTTTGATAAAATTATTCTTTTTATTCATAGGAAAAATCCATCTAATTATAGATCTACATGTTCTTCCAGTTGAATTGTGAAAACATAATGAAGTACCTAGAATGTCGCAAAATCGAGTGAGTGCTACGACAAGGATAGATATTAGGGACACTGTCGAATCTGAACCACATTCCTAAAAAAATGATTCTTACAAAAATAAATCAAAATCCTTCTATTTGCCCTCACCTTAAGAAATGTGAGAAGGTATTGTAGCACGTTGTCGGAGAGTGGTAGAGTGTAGCGGTTCTCGCGAAGCTGAACAGTGGTCTCGTGAACAAGCAGGTCCTCGCGACATGTCATACGCTGAAGGATCTCTAGAACCTCACACTGTGCATCGTCATCGGTGAACATCATAGCATGACAGGCGAACAGCCTCTGGGCTGCAAATAATTAGTATACTTTTTCAGTTTGTTTTTACATGTCTTATAGTAGAGGATAGCAATGACTATTCATCCTGGTATAATTTCTATATCTACTTACCCGCTTTATATTTTTCTGAGTTAAGACTTTTGGGATTGGAAGAAGTATATCTATGGAAAACAAATGTGCTTTACATCACATAAAATGTCTTTATTTATACCACTGAAGCTACATCAGTGGGTACTGGTTTTCTTTGTAGGTCCAGTTGGTTATGATCTTTGTACATCTTAGTACATGTATCTCACGTGGTGACTATAACAATAATCATGAAATCCAATGTAAAATATAACTTTAATTGTTCCAGCCCAAAGTAAATTTTAATATGCTTTGTATCAATCCATAAGGTATATTAAAAATATGAAAATATTAAACTAAAATAATGAAAACAATTAGCAAAAGGTGAATCATATGGCATAAATAATTTGACATAATCAGCCTGGGCGTTGTTCATGATGACTTACCAGCTGCCTTCTGTCCATTGGCTACTGCCTCCATATACACATGTATAAAGAGGGGGAAAAGCAGTGGCTCCAGGTCAGACCGATAGGGCTCGACAGCCTCCTGGATAAAGTTCTTTAACCTGAAATAATGATAAATTCATGTCAAAATCTATAAATCTAAAGCATGCAATGATATGGTAAATGGTAGTGATCTAACATGTTTGATTGTTTATTGCAATGTAATAGCATACAGACTGAACAGTTTTCACTACCTTATGTGGAACAGGCGTCCTTTCTAACATTTTACAGTTACAATATCAAAGTTGTTGTGTGTTATCTTTTTTGAACTTATAACCATGTTTATGTTTTTATGAAATGATTTATTTAAATTTTACCATAATAATGAACTTGGTGGAGTGGTTTCCAAGGTACATTACAATAAAAACAATGTTTTTCAGCTCATTATAATTATGATTTAACGATCAGTGGAACCTTTGCACAACCTGGGGAACAATTCCAAAAATATAATGCTATATGATATAAGATATTAAGCACCTAAGGGAAACTCATGCACCTTAGTGCAAGCAAAGTGTACCGATAATTCCCGATGTTGTTAAAATACATCAATTTTTCTTATGATATTTTAAATCTATTAAATCTCCACATTCTCACCTTGTGTACTGGAGCTCACAGGCCGACGCCTCTTGGGACATACTACTGAAGGTGATCACGTCACTCAGACTGCCCTCCGTCACCACCGCCTCCTGCAGCGCCATCTGCCGGGCCGTCTGGGTACGAACTTTGGGCAGCACCTTGGTGGGAGAAGAGTCCACATTGTCCTATGGGGAAGAGAAGAAAGCATAAATATGTCTGCTTATCAATATTATGACTAGATTAGACCCACCCATACTGCCTTTCATTATTATCTAAGGGCTGGCTCAGAAGCAGCCCCTTGGGTGGTGATATCTCACACTCACTAGTCAGCCACACCTGAGGACTGGCTCAGAAGCAGCCTCTTGGATAGTGATATCTTGCACTCAGCCACACCCATTGGCCAAGGACTGGCTCAGAAGCAGCCCCTTGGGTGGTGATATCTGGAGCTCAGCCACACCCAAGGACTGGCTCAGAAGCAGCCCCTTGGGTGGTGATATCTGGAGTTCAGCCACACCCAAGGACTGGCTCAGAAGCAGCCCCTTGGGTGGTGATATCTGGAGCTCAGCCACACCCAAGGACTGGCTCAGAAGCAGCCCTTTGGGTGGTGATATCTCGCGCTCAGCCACACCCAAGGACTGGCTCAGAAGCAGCTCCTATAATGGTGATATCTCACGCTCAGCCACACCTAAGGACTGGTTCAAGAGCAGCCCTTGGATGGTGATATCTCGTTCTCAGCCACACCCGAGGACTGGCTCAGAAGCAGCCTCTTGGATGGTGATATCTCACGCTCAGCCACACCCGAAGATGGGCCCAGAAGCAGGTTCAGGGGCTGTTGACACCTCAAACTAAGCCTAATATTTAGAGTACCAAAATAACCAACGTATATATGAGAACCCCAATGACCACTCCACTTTTTACACAAGGCCGAGGTTAGCCTCCGGTGCCCCAAGCCCTGAGTCACAACGCTAAGGCTCTTATTGTTAGATCCCCAAACCTTGACATACAGGCGTTTACAGTGTCATATTAGGCTACATTTTCAGAGTCAAATACTGAACAACTCAGTCCCAAAGAAAACTTATATCTAAGTCTGAATAATTATGGCCACTTGATAATGCAGTCTGATTGTGATAGTCTGACATAGCCAGCCTCGTGTATAATGATAAATACATATAACAAACCAAAGAGGATGTACGAGGGCGGTTATCACCCCGAGCTGGGACCCCAATAGCAGCCTGAGGCCAGGGCCCGAAGGGCCAACCTAAGGCTGATATCCGGGTCCCGGTGAGGGGCGATAAACGCCCTCGTACTCCCGTCCAGGTTGGTTATGGATTTATTTTCCTTTTCTGTTAGATCTGAGCTCCCAAGGAAGGATGCACAGCAATCAGTGATGGTGGGGCTGTGATGCTGCACATTTTTTGGTTTTTTCCATATATATTTTTTGATATCCATCAAATGCACAAACAGTAAGCACGTAAAATGTAGCTAGGAATGTTGTACAGAGAGTGCATATGTTAGATTTTTTATTTCTTAATGATTTCATTTTTTTATGAACTCTAGAAAAATAAAAAGTTTCTGTATCGCCCTGCAGGGTGATACAAGGCTGGTTATCACCTAGGTTTGTATTGCCCTGTGTTAAACTCTTTACTACTAAACTTGTATCACCTTAAAGGCCCGGACACATACACCAACTCGATTGTCGGGAGTAGTAAAGACCAGATCGTCGGGCACTAACCAGTCGTAGGGAATTTCATAGGGGGTGCCACATAGAGTGACCAACTGGTCTGAGTTATTTGAGATATTTGTATAAGGTAACAATGTGGATCCTGATTAATATTGAATGGATATATTGTTAGTACTTGTACTTTTTGCTTCGAAATATATTAAATATTATCAAGGTGCCGATGAGCTATCCTTGAAACTATATTGGAAAAGTGTTTCTTTGGAAATAATTGTAGGACAGCAACAAACAACATACCATTCAAAAGCAAATTTCATGAGTGATTACAAAATGAGAATAGTTTTCCGAAAAGTGGAACATTGGAAAAATACTTAATAGGAGTACTCCCTACGGACCCGACGATCCAGTTGTTCATCTTCAACATTTCATGATTCCCGACCCGACGGATTCGTCGGGAATAAGGCCCGACCATCCAGTCGTAACCCTATGACACATAAACCAACTCATCCCGACCCGACTCAACCGTCGGGTCGGGTCGGTATATGTGTCATGGCCTTAAGGTATAATAAACTGATGGGGCATACTTATGATACTAGTGAGCTTGCCGAAACTGAGAGGCTGCAGAGTACACTAGATTTTGAAGGCCAATACACCACAATACCAATCATCCCAAATTTAAAACAAGACATTTGGGTACTAACGTACCAAAAGAGGCGGGCAAAAATCTACCAGTTTGTGGACCGTGGAAAAGTGACCTCTGCAATCTGACCAAGGCACTTGGCAGGAAGAAACCAGAAGGACGCTTTGACAAGCGCCGCTGGTTCGCAGCTTGATAATATTAAATTATACATACTCGCCAAACACCAGCAAGGGCAGCTGTTGAACAGACCCCTAATGCCACCGAAAGCATAGTTGTTTAGGCCAATGAGAATGCAAGCAGCAGTTGTTTGTACAGATCCATTACATATTTTGATCTAGAATACAAATTAACATCCGCTTGGAGAATGTCACAGGTGATAAAGTGAAACCTCTTTTCTCACTCTCCATACAATCCTATGGTAAAAAATTTGATGTGCATGGAGACTGATGAGCTGGTGCCTTTTCTATAGAAAATTCCTATTCCCACTTTTAGACAATAAAATTATGGTTTCTTCTCGAGATTATAAGAAAACAACATGAGATTTGACAATTTTGTACCAAACTACCATATAGATCTACTAGAAATAGAACTAACAAAATACATATAATTTTATACTTATGATGCTGCCATTACTTAGAACAGTGGAATGACAAATTTTTCACAAAATTGTAACAAGCTTTGCTGGTACCCATCATAATGGTTTAAATATAGTTTTGATCACCAGGAACCAGCGCAAACAAAAAGTGTATAGAAGGTCAGCGGTCAGAGGCACGCGTCCCAATTACAACTTCTAGCAACGAAGTTATTAGTGACACATAAATCTTGTGGATCATTCAGTTGTCAAAAAAAAGTTTAAATACACACACAGTAGATCTAGATCTGCCCTGTACAGTAGATCTATTGGTTTCAATCCATTTGTAGAACTAGATCTAACAAAGAAATAGGGAAGATTATTTTCTCAAGGATTTTTAGATCTAGTCTATAGGTTTTATCATTATGATAGATACTATGCCTATAGATCTAGACTATATACATCTCTCTTACAACTGACGTTAGACCTAGATCTACGTGGAGGTTCTTGAGGAAATTGTAATAAATTAGAAAATGAGGAATTGTTTTCATTGCTTGTGCAATGCCTTGAATATCGAAAATAAATAACAAGTTAGCTCACTGCTCCATCAGGCATCACTGCATCAGTCTCAGTAACTGGTATCTATATTATAAGTATAACCTTATCTGTGCAACTGTAATCTAACTTAGACTGAAGAAGTGAAGGCAAAAATGTTATAACTACATTTGGAGGCTCGTTGGTGTTGCCGTAGGGCTAGAGGCTGAGTGAGGCAAGTGTCAGTGAGTGCGAGGGGTGACACATTTTGCAAGTTGATGTCACTGTCTACATCGTTTTACTACGATTGCAAACAATCCACGATCGTTATACTCACCGAGAAATGTCTCCTCTTCAAATACTGCCCGACAACAGTTCGAATATGATCGTTCTTAATGCGTTTCATCGCTAAAACTCACTTGTTGTTGTGATTTCACAGCATCTCAAGCCAAAAGCAGGAAGTACTTTCCTTTTGTGACTCCTAAATGAAGAGTTCTACTTATATGTCTGATTTCTTAGTTTAACGATAGAGGGCGCCACCAAAATAATATGCAAACTCTGCTTGGAAAATTGCAAAAATCCAGAATATGCTTGAAGAGTGAAACGCGCGCACGTGCTTCCGTCTGTCTGTGTGTCGGGGTCAAATGAGGTCAAAACATCCGCCTATCATGTGAGAAGTAGATGTTCAAAGATTGGAATTTTGATTTATAAGTGGTTTCTCTCAACGGTGAGTAATACAACATGCTTGTGAATGATCCTAGATAGTTCTGTCATTCAGTGGATGTCTTGTCTACGTGGGTTGTCCAAGTAATTGTACTTTTTGCAGAGTAGAAATGTTGCGAAGTTGCTTGTCCCTCTTCAAAACGTAAACAATGCCGATGGGTGGTGCTCTTTCCGTCTCACCAGCTGCTCACTGACTACTTAATAAGTCAGTGCATCATGAAAGGGCAAAGCGCTACAGCATTGTCATTTGCAGATTTGTATTAGCGACTTCAACAGGCCGCACTCTTTCTAGCCTGAATATTATCCCCTCGTTTCTCGTTGACGTCTACTTCCCTCCTTCAAAGTCAAACTTTAAAGTTTCAATGCTGAACTTCAGAACTGAAGTTCAGTCCTCCTTCTCGTTTCTAAATCTTAGTTCTCAATCCAAGACTCCAAAACTAAAATAATTATAGGATATCTTTGAGCTACAGTCATTTAGGACGACAACGTTTGCCTCATGCAATGGCATACGACATGAGATATAGGACAACACAATTTCCTGAATTAATCAGACAAGGCGACGTGGAGACAACGGTCAACCCAATCACGACCCCGCCAGGACCTTAATTTCAGGCATCATACCGTTCCTTTGTTTTAAAGGAATTTCCTTTAAATTCCTTTATTTTTGTGAAAATAGGCAAAATTCCTTAATTTTCCTTTATTTAAATTATTTTCATGAAAAATTCCTTTAAATTCCTTTATTTTTTTTCTAGAGTAAGAAAATATCATATTATCTCATAAAATGCATAGAATTCCATATTATTAGCGATAAAATTACAAAATTTTCTAGCTGTCGATCGATTCAGGTCGATGTGTCGATCGATATGAGTTGACGCATTGATCGACCAGAGTCGACATGGGTCAACGCAGTGCTGCACAGAAAAAATCAACAGGAAGGCAGTCCTGTTACAATATCATTTGCCTTATTTCATGTTTAAACTCTCTAAAAGTTCTCTAAATATTCCTTTAAAATTCCTTTATTTTTCCTAGAAATCCCTGCGAATTCCTTTAAATTCCTTTATTTTTACGAAAAAAACTTCCTTTAAATTCCTTTATTTTTTTGGGAGGGCGGTATGATGCCTGTAATTTAAGTTAAACTCCTCTTGCATAAATTCTAGCTGTGCTGTGTTGGACTTGAACAAGGTATTGAACGTTTTCCCCTAAACTAAAGAAAGTTTAAAAGAATTCAAAATAAAAACCACCAAGGCAATGGCTTCAGGTAACAAGGGTCTAAAAGATTAGGGTAGGACTCATTCTTGATCGAGAATTCAAAAATTACTCCAAACACCCTCCACAACAATTTCTAGCACCTAAAATGTATCTCATGATCATCTTCCATTTCCTGTTCTTTCAGTCATTCTTTTTAAATTTTGTGTAGGAAAAACGTGTAACTACTGAGAGTTTTGCCAAAATATTAGGGTGGGTGAGGTTACCTGAACGCAACATATTTTTCTTAGGCCTCTTGTTTTGGCCCATAGTAAACGCAACTTTTTTTCTTAGGCCTCAATTCCCATTAAGTGCTTGGTTCACAAAGGGATGAGGTACAGCAAAAATGATTTCCAGGTTTTGACCCCCTGCTGTTTGCCCACCCTGTCACCTTTATCTCATAGATTCGATCACCAAAGACAGAATTTGTCCCAACTGGTTTTCGCCGTGAAAATTACTCTGGCTGTCGATACGGCGTAAAACACCAAATACTCACTCACTCTTAGGCCTCTTGTTTTGGCCCATAGCAACCTCTTGAATGAGCAGTGACAGTTGAAACCTGCAACCAAAAATTGTGCGCTCGACTTTATAACCATGCACCCCATCATAAAAAGGCAGCTCATATTTACAAATACTGTGCACTGCCCAGTACATAATTCCAACAAATCTTGCATCCAAGGGCAAAATCATGCAGTTTGGATGCTTGCAAGGTGCAATTGGGCACAGAAGGGTTTAACTTTGTGGATTCATAGGCTGTATGAGAGGCCAGTGTTATTCCGGAAATTATGGTTAAAGCTGCTATTAAATTGGGATTGTGGTTCATCAGTTCATTAGCCTATGGTGGCCATTATTAGAGAAAGTTAGGACAGTGTTTTAAAGTGAGGACTTATAACCTGGCCTCTACAAAGCTAGGTGGTACTTTTATCACCTGAAAGAGTCCAGGGCGCACGGAATTCGAAAAAGACTGGGTGTCCACAGGACACCAGCCTATAACACACAGGTGTCCTGCACATAAACTTAGGGGATCCAATAGGCTCATCCTTGATAATCATGGTATGCAGTGGACACCCAGAGGGTCCTGTCTGGGTGTCCTGTGCCTTTAGGGGGGTGGACAGGACACCCAGGACGCTGGATTTCATGAGGTCTGTTAAGAGTCGGACATTTGAGCTAACTTTATCGTCCCAAACATTACCAAAATGAACGTGAGGTTTCAAAACCCAATCCTTGAAAAGGTCTCAGACTCCATAATTATATATTTGCCGTCCTTGTATCTACTCCACAGATTTGCGTTCGATCACCTCTGTTATCAGGTTATCACACCTATCATACCTCTGTGTAACGGGTGATAGTGTTATGTGTAACGTCCGCTCCTCCAGTAACTGATAAGGGCGGAGATAAACATTGTTCTACGTCTGACGGGAGACAGTAGTCTATTCATCCCGACCAGAACAGGGTCAGACATACTTGTACTATAGCAGGGACGAGAGGTGAGAACAATGTTCTAGTACTTACACTCCTTTTTAATCCATAACCAGTGTCCGAAATTAAGGGTGCAATCGGGTACATGTATATGATTTGGTTCCTGGGTGCATAGATCATTTTAAATACTCTGCACCCTGATATGCATAGATTTCTTCAGCATAACACGCTGTACATTAACTTTCACTCCTTAGAAGCATGCACCAAATGGGTGCATCCAATTTTTCCTTAATTTGATAAAGAATAATTATTTCAGTGATCTAAACCAACTGTGATTTTGATTTCAGCTAGGTGCATAGCTTTATCTTGGACTTATGCACCGGAAATGTATGTATTTTCTGAGCATCCTTATTTAATAGAGGATGCAAGAAATATTGGCCGGGTCAAACTTCAAACCCAGTGGAAGTATAGGAATATTTTCGGACACTGCACTTGATAAAGCACCATATATGTGTGTACTGACGACCACTGGGCTTAACAGAGCTAGGTGATACTTGTAGTAGTAGTATTTGTTTTATTGACAAACTAAGAGTCATACATTTGATACATTGTACCCAAAAAAAAAAGATGATAGGATATACAGGTCTTTTATGATGATAACATCAACAAAGATTTTTACAGATCTTTTCTAACTAAGAGTGACTTAGAGTCATACATTTGATCTCATGTGTCATTCAAACATTGTCCCCAAAGAAGACAATAGGATACGCAGATCTTTTGTGATGATAACATCATGTATAGACTGAAACAATGCACATATTTCAACCAGGATTGATATTGATTACCTAGAGCAACATGCGTCTTGACAATCTTTGAATATTGTCAAGAAAATTAGGAAGGCACCACACAACTCTGCCCCTATTTTTAGTCCGACAACATGCACATTCCCTTGTACAGATATCACAAGCGAATTTTTCTAATAACGCGTTATTGTTCGTTGGCTTATCAGAGTGTATTGTAACACGTTAGGTTATCATTAAATCACAGTGGTCCCTCTATATTCACCAGTCTTATGCGGCCACATTTTTTTATTTATCCGAAGATAGCCGAAGGTAGCGCAAGACAGATATCGCCATATATTTACAATGATTACAATCTACCTATTCAATTTTTGATACAGACAGGTAAGAAAATGATCATCAGTATCCGAAATCAAGCAATGGTTTAATGTTCAAATCGAGTGTGGCTCCTCAAAATTAGATGTACCCGATGTTGAGCATCTTGACATTGTTCCTTGGGATATGTAAGCATCTTGACATTGTTTCATAGCAGAAACTTCATGAAAAATTTGCCCAACCAGAAGGACCCACCTCAACCACCTCCAGTTTAACGTGTATAGGTTTAACGTTTGCTGCAGTAATCTCGGCTTACTGATGAAAAGATTTCAGCGGCTAAGGCAGTTGAAAAGCCGAAACGTTGATAAATGATCCAATATCTTGCAGAATTTGAAAGGGTTCTGTCAAAAATATTAAAGCTTTATAAATTATGGTTGGTTCTGTAAAGTGACGAAATGGGGTAGGTTATTTCAAACTTGTTTTACCATCCCCAACCTTCAAGTTCAAAGCTATACAGTGAAACTTCAAAGATATTTTTGAGGTCTGGTTAAGGAAATATTTATAAACTGAAGATTTATTTTTCCCTTTTAAATCATGAATTAGATGAGATGGCCATTTCAGGATCTCCTTTTCTCCGTAGGCATTTAATTATGGCAACTGACGACGAACAAATAGCAGAAGATGTATGTATTAATCATTAAATCCATCCAGATAAGTGCTTCACCACCATTAAGTTCTCTTATCGAATTGAATCTTTAATGTTTAATATGCAACGGTTACGTTCTCTGTCTTCTTTTGTCACATTATACACTTCGCCTTTGAACTTCCTTAGTTATGCTTTTTTTGTGTGTTCTCCCTCCTTAGTTGTTTTTCGTGTGCTCCCACCTTAGTTACCGTGTGTGCTTCCAAAAAGCTTATTCCTTGAGCAATAAGTAGTTTTTACATATTCACGTCAGATGTACAGGCGTTACATTCTAAGATACGGGTCTGAGAGTGTTAAACCTTGTTTATTATGAAAAAGATGTCTTGGTAATTCAGTTGTTTGATGACCATTTTGCTTCGAGCAATATCGACATCTTCTGTAAATTAAAGTAAAGTAATATTCAGCTAATAAAAAAATATGTCATTTCAAGAACATAAAAACGTGATATAAACGATGACATTTAGATTAAACCTGACAACGATAGTACTCATGCACATACCCCAGCCCACCTTTAAAAACGAAATTCTATCCATAACCACAACCTTCACTACAAATGTATTCTACCTATTAAACATGTCGAACATTAACATGATTTTAATAGTATAGGTTCTGGACCTTTTGCTTCTCGACTTAACGTTATTGTACGCTATAATCCCAACTAATTCTAAGTTCTTAATCCAATAATTCCCATCCACCTTACCTGGTTAATTTTCTCTATCACAATTTTTCCATTTTTCAAAAGTATCTTATTAAGCTTTTTCGTTTTATCACCAATTTAACAAATTAATTGAAACTTTTTCAGTAGGCCAAATGTGTTCGGATGATAATGAACATTTTTGAGTTACATGCATATAATCTTTACACTGGTCTATGTCCCTTCATATGGAAAGAAGATAGAATGGAAGATTTTTAAATACCATTGAAATATATTCAAAGGTTTATATTGTTGCCAAAGAATCGCACGATAATTTTTTTTACCTTTCTCTCTGGAGGAGAGCTTAACAAGTAGATCCAAAACTGATAAACAAACTAAATAAGAAATAAGAAAAAAAAGTCTACATCAATTGTTTAAATATTAAATTTCCTCAGATGATGTCGGCTGATGACGATGCAGCGAGCGAGCTGCTGCGCGCGGCCCGACACAACGAGGTGGAGGAGGTGCGTGAGCTGCTCTCTGCAGGGGGCGAGGCCACACTGTCCATCGTCAACTGCAAGGTAAGGCTATTAACCTTCTATTGATGTTCATATTCTACTTATAATTCCAATATTATTTCCTTTTCTTCTCATTCCTTTTTATTGTTGTTATTGCTACATCTTCATATTTCTATTCCACTTAAATTGTATATGTATATAGTTATACACTGTTATGTATCATCTGGAAGACCAGGGGGTTACCCAGAGGATGACTTCTTGAATAATAAAAAAAAAACCTTACATGAAGTATTAAACTTGTAGTCGTTAAAACTAATGCTTACTTGGTACGTAGAACCTTCAATAAATTAAGTACCTATAGTTAAATATTCATATTACAGTGTTCTATAAATGTTTAAAATCAGAAAGCTATATGGTTTTTGTCGAACACCTCGCTAAATATGTACAGTTTAATGAAGACAAAAGTGATAATTAGTGCACACACTTGATCAGTGGATATCTCACAATCGTATATCTCTAAATGAAGCAATACAGTGCTGTGATATAATAAATATCCAGATTTATTGCTACCGACTATCATTCACAGAAAGACCTCATTTTAGAAAAATCCCGAATATCAACTATCAAATTAAGTTAAAAACGTATATTTTATTTTCACCCACAGGGCAAGAGCAAGTCTAACCTGGGGTGGAGCCCACTGCACCTGGCCTCCTACTTCGGGCACCGGGACGTGGTGCACCTCCTGCTCGAGGTGAGGCAACACCCGCGAGACCTTCACATAAATACCAAATTAGCAATTTTCCTACTTGTTTTTTTTTGTTTTTTTAGGATTTTCTACTTTTTAATTATTTTGAATTGCACGACCGATTTTTCCTACACCGCAGTGTAAGAACTCTTTTCCTTGAGGTTGTTTTCCTCCTAATTTCTTCTAGAATAAAATAGGAAAAAAGATTTGTATTTCGCCTAATTGTTATCGGCCAGGAGTGGCATTTCTGTCTTCTTAGTCAAAGTCTGGCAGTATAATCTGATAATATGCACAAAAGAAAATACCTAGATCTTTGAGAAGCCGGTAGGGCGATCAAAACTGTTGAAGTGTAAATCTTGATTGTCTATGAATGTGCAAACGTAGATGTTTTGCTTATTAAGTTTGATAAATGCGTTTGATATTGTCTTTTAAGTATGGAGCGGACGTAAACATTACCAACGACATTGGTGACACTCCACTACACCGCGCTGCGCACACCGGTAGGCTGGTAAGTCTGCAGAACGTTATATTTTATCCCCAGTGACATCCACATGCTTCTTTACATAATGTTTTGTTAACCAAAATGATCATGTCGCAGTGCAGTCGCCAGAGAAAAAGAAGTAGGTGTAAGACCTGTAGAATAATTCAGTAAGGGGAAATCAGAGATCTAGTATTCTGATGAAAGCTAGTATCCTGATGTTGTAAAACATCGTTTAATTAAGCTTTTATGTGTTTGCTTTAATTTCCTCTCCAGTAACGTAAGAATGGGGTGTCACCATTTTTCGGTTTCTGAGAAATCTTTGTGTTAATTGTATTTGAGTAGCCCCACCTGCCAAGTTCGCGATCCTTGTATGGTCATTATAAATATTTGACATAGATTTCGTCGAAATGTAGAAACATTCATTCACATGCCGTGGAAGTTGAGAGCCAGGTTGACTCATCAAGATTCTTCGGGGATATCTCCATAATTAATAGGAAATACGCAATGTATTTTTTTTTTTTTTTTTTTAAAGTATTTTCAAAGATCCATGTATTCACATAGAATTGCATTATAAAAAGTGGCATGAAAGAAATTTACCAGGTGCACTTACCCAGTGGGTAAACCAGAGTAATGATAATAAGCTTTGATTAAAGAATGTGTCACAGAAATAAAGGACAAAAAGAATTAAATTTTTCTCTGTTGTATTTCAGGAAGTGGTCTTGCTGCTTCTGCAGTACAACGCGGACACGTCGATGCTGAACTCGGAGGGGCAGTCTGCGCTTACCTTGGCCAGGAACCCCGAGGTGAAGAGGGTCATAGAAGGTGAGGCAATATCGGGGAGAAGAGGCACCTGTTCTAGTTGATGCAACCTTTAAGCCCCATACCCACTAGGCGATTTAATCGGTGACAGGCGACTGGGAGTATCAGCCGATTCTTATGATCGACTGTCAGTATGTTGTACTGAAATTAGCATGTTTTATTTGAGGATATTTTTTCAACCAGGAAGGTGATTTTGTGGGGGGAAGTTAATTAAAAGCTGGACATCACTGGGTTGCCCTGGTATGTATCGTTAGTATATTAGATATGTCGAGATAATCCAGTGATATGTCATCATAGGAGCCATTTTGTACTATACAAAGTGGCTCCTGTGATTGTGATTACACAGAAGTCAACCGTTGTGCGCGATTGCATGAACTGTGACATCATCAATACCATGAGCTTTTTTGTGAATGTAATAGATATGTGATTAAGTTCTTATGGTATTACTATTACCATAGCCATATCTTATGTATCTTTTTGCTATTTAATATGCGCAGTCGCAATAATCATCTCTTACGTTTGTGAATGAGTAGTTAATTGTAGGTCACACGAGAGGACCTTACAGAACTTTGTTATCTTTTAAAATGGATTGTGATGCGACGTTTTCTAATATGTTTACTATTTCTTCATTTAATTCATAAAGGTGCCGAGTCAGCGGGAATAAAACGGGCAGAGCAGCAGTTCCTGAAGGCAGCCAAAGATGGCGACACTGAGACCCTGATTGCCATGGTAAGTGGTTTTCACATTGAATAAGAGTTGAAGCTTTGGGAAAGTTTCCTACGTAGTACACGATAGGGGACATACAAATAGTGTAAACTAGTAAACATGATTGATAGAAAGTGCAAGGCGTTTGGAGATCATAATTTTGAAAATAAACATAGGATTCTTTAAAAAAAAATGTAGCAGCATGGATTTCACATAAAGTCTTGTACTACGTGTACGTAGTAATAGTCTTTAATTCAACATCATGAAATGGTTTATTTCTTATTTAAACAAGTGCCGTCGGTACTTGGAGCTTTCCATGGGAATTAGGATGAATATTATATGAGCTAAGTTTTTGGCAGGGCAGTCTGGTTCTCCTCTTCCGAATAGCTTCACAGCTTTCCTAACAATTTCCCCCCTCTTACACGCACATCATTTATCATTGTTTTTCTAGGCCGCGCCAGTTATATTATCAAGTAAAGATGGCATATCATATAAAAATTGCATTGTCGTAGCTACCATGATACAAGCACGCATGTACATATATGCAAAGTTTTACATTTAAAATTTACTATATAACAACAAAACAAACTGTGCTTGTTTGCACCTTCAAATTCATTAACAACTTAAGTCCAACATTACAAAGTGTATACGCTCTATGTTGCATTTGGCTACAGCCTTGGATTACTTTTCGCTATGGAGCCTAACTCTATCAGACTATGCATCCTAGCACGGTCACATCTCATGCCATACTTGGCCCTGGCTGTATGAACTGATCACACTCTTTGATATATGAGACCAGAATGGGCCTGACATTATTTTGGTATGACATACGTCTGTCTATAAGAATGTGGGGTAACCGCACGATACGCAGACCTCGGGACCCATGCACAGTTTGGCTTACTTATTATCTGTCTTTTACCCTTTCATTTATGAAGCCAAGACCAGCAGACACTTGTAACCAATGCTTTGGAGCTATTTTAATCCTGGGAAACCCCCCGTCTCGGGTAGTAGGTGTTCCCTCCTGCCTAACTGACCTCGTGAAATTAAGCAATAAAATTCCATCTGTCTAATTAGGAAATCATAAATTTAAAACAAATTGAAGCAGAAAAAAGGAATGGATCAGGTCAAGGTTATATTGCACTATTCATAAATGCCTTGAAGCCGTATTCGACATACCGAAAGTATACTAAAGGCCGTATTCCACATACCGAAAGTATGCGCCGCCGATACTGAGCATCCCCATGGTAACGTTCCATAACGGGACCATCAACTTTTGGGACACTTTCGGCGGCCGAAAGTGCGTCATCGGCGGCCGAAAGTGCGTCATCGGCGGCCGAAAGTGCGTCATCGGTGGCCCGTATACAATCGGCAGGAAATATTTACCAACATGTTCGTAAATTTTATCAGCAAGGCTGCCGAAAGTATAACAGAACTGCCGATAGTATATCGGCAGGGAAATCGGCAGCACACTTTCGGTATGTGGAATACGGCCTTAACGATTTCCCGCTGAAATACTTCTGCAGGGCCGAAATATTTTCGGTGGCATTGCCGATAAAATTACCAACGTTATTTCCTGCCGTTTGTGGCCTGGTTGCCGATATTGTACTTTCGGCAGCCGATGTCTCAATTTTGGCAGCCGATGTCTCAATTTCGGCAGCCGAAATTGTGTCGAAAGTACAGGCTGCCAGTATAGAACGTTACCATGGGGAGGGTCACTATCGGCAGACCACACTTTCGGTATGTGGAATACGGCCTTTAATATGCTCACTTTCTTATACGAGGTGAAACAAATGGCTACAATAGTGTTAAGCATATTATCAGGAAGACTGCATATATACATACTGACCACATTAAATTATTATTTAGAGACATCTTCAGATACATGTGTTCCTCTAGACGTTACATATGGTTAACATTGTAAGTTCTTAACATAGTTTTTCGTAATATTATAAATGTATCTTACAAGCCTATGTTCCCACCCACAGCTGAAGCAGCCCAACAACGTGAGTATCAACTGTGTGGACAGTTTTGGGAACACGGCGCTTCACCTGGCCGCCTACCGGGGGCAGCAGGAGGTGGTCGTCTTACTGCTGCAGAACGGGATCGACACCTCCACCACCAACAACAAAGGTATGACTGAACTGTATGATAAGGCCACCCTTAAAAAATGTTTGTTTCCTGTCCAGCGGGTGGGGAGAAATAAAGCCAGTCGGGAGGTCGGGATTTCTTTTTTTTTCTTTTATAATATCTTCTTCTTCTTCTTCTTCTTCTTCTTCTTTTTTTTGGGTAAGGATATATCTAAAACTTTTGTTGAAAAAAGAAAAAGAAGAAAAAAAAACTGAAAAAAAAATTGTCTCCAGTCGGCCGTTAAAAATGTCAGGCGGTCAGCAGGAAACAAACTTTTTTTAAGGGGGGCCTAACCCTCTTTGTAGGCTTAAGAAACAGAATTAACACTTTTTTATTTGAGTGGAAGAATAATGAAAAATAACATTATCAAAAAAAAATATGGCAGCTTGTATTGTTACTTGTAGTATGAAAATAGATTGGTTCACGATAATTACACTTGCAAATTCTAGGATCTATGGATCAAGGTTTTTCGTTAGAGCCGGGTTCTCTCTTAGCCCAAGAACGCCGCCGGCCAACTGTAGCCAGACTTACCCCCATCCATTTCAGCGATTAGTGCATCTTTGGCGGCACAAGACGGACACAGTTGTGAGTGACTAAAGATTGTTTGCGGCGTTCTTGGGTGCAGTGGGGTCCCGACATAATCAAAGATTGATTGGTGAAAAAGTATATCCTGAACTATAAGAATTATACTGATGCATTAGAATTTACAGGAGGAATTATGTTTTTGTAGAGTTGACAAATATACCAATATATAACAGGGATGTAAGTTTAACGATTTTGTCGGATTTTCGATTTTTTTTCTCTCCAGCAGCCCCATATACATGTATCAGTTTCAAAGTTTGATGTTTAGAACACATTTCACAACATTTAAATGTACAATCAGATTTTCTTACTGCTATTTCCGACTTTTCCAATGTCCCCAACTAACATCCCTGATTTATAAGTTTTGCACATCACATAATGGCTTTATCCTCTCCTTTCTGCCATCATGTTACATCAAAGGTATCTGTTTGTTGTTCAGGTCAGAAGGCGGTCGACCTGGCCCGTACGTCTCAGATGAGGCAGGTGCTGGACGTGAAGCCGATCCGCGAGCTGCAGCGGGGGGCTCAGAGGTTCGAGGGACACATACTGAGGGTGAGTGAAAAATAACTTGTGTTACTGGGGCGGACATGAATTTCTTCGAAAAGGTGTGCGATGATCATATCGGATGGCCTGCTGCTATATTTTGATGTCTGTTTGAACTATAAAACCATGTGGTTTTTAGATAAGTTTTTGTTTTCAATGGAAGGAAAAAATTTTGTTGATAATTTTTCTCTCTAAAATACGCATAGGAAAAAAGAAAAATTCTGCTATATTCCACAATTCATAAACTACAAGCACCATCTCTCATTTTCGAATTTTAGATAGTTATTATGATAGTCAAAAATAAATAATAGTAATTGAGGGGTGTAAATTTTTGCTTTTTGCTCTTGATTTGAGTTTTTTTTACGCCGACAATATAATTGGTACTAGTTAACAAATTACAATATTATCTTATTTCTGGTTTAACGTACATTCTGTGTGAGAGTTTCTGGAACATCTACGCCTATCTATTTATTTTTAATATTTACATAATCAACTTCCAGTCTGACTATCTTTAATTGGTGTTGTGTGACTGTCTATCATAGGCATGTGTTATATATGCAAATTCTTGTAAAGTTCTACAAATGGATGATGCGTCTAACAATAAGTGTAAAATAAGAAAGTACTTTTTATGGTAACCCCCTCTTCAAACCGCCTATTTAAACAGGTTTTTTTTGTTTCAGAAGTCCAAACTACTGGGCTGGAAGCCCTTTTGGGCGGTGCTAGAGAGAGGGGTGCTCAGCTTCTTCAAGAACCGTGGAGACGCAAGTACGGGCACCCAACGAAAGTCGTTCAAATACCTAGATGGTGCTTCAGTGAAGGTAAATTAGTCAACACAAATAAAAAGATATACGCATAGGAAAAAAGAAAAAAATCTTTTCTGTTTTTATCGTCAAAAACAGGTGTTCAGACAGCTTGCTTCTGTAGCATGGCTAAAATTGTGTGATACTGCAATGTTTATGAAAAGACAATTTTGAGGTTATCAACTAAATTTAAGCTTTTTTTGTTTAAAACACAATAGTATTTATTTATTTGCAGGGATGTAATTTTTAAGATTTTCGTCAGATTTCCGATTTTTTTTCTCATCAGCGCCTTCAAAAATCCATTTCAAAATTTGGTGTTTAGAATACGTTTCTCAACATTTTAGGATGCTTTCAGATTTTATTTATGCTTTTTCCGATTTCACTGTCCTTAACTTACATCCCTGTTATTTGGTCATTTGCTTTCAGAATAAGGAGGACGAGGCGCATGTGTTCACAATTCGCCTGTCAGATGGGACCAGTGTAACCTTAGCCGTAGAACCCAATGCCTCGGCTGGGGTGGAAAGACAGGTAGGTTGGGTGCCCATATAGGGTACAGATACAGAATATCTATCAAAATGCACATGCTTACAAGGATTTGGCCCTAAGGTGAAATTATAGGGGGGGAAATCAAGCAAGGCGATTTTGAGCAATTACATAAGTTATCAGCCGGATAAATACCGGATTCTAATCTGAGATTCGTCCAGTCTTAAGAAATGTGAATTTTAAAAAATGCCTGTTACAAATATACCAAACTTTTTTCGCCCTGTATCTCAGCTGCAAAATAGTTTACCAAGACACTAGTAGAAGGCGTGATAATGTCTTCTACCATAGAGATACATAATAGTTTTTTTCCTACTTTGCTACATTAAAAAGAAATGTAAACACCTGAAATCAAATTAAATCGTAGGTTTATCTTTTATTATCTGAAACTACACATAACGCAGAACTAACACGGGGGTAGGATGGTATAGTGGCTAAGGTCCTCACTTGGCACGTGGGAGACCCGGGTTCGAGTCTTGGCTGTGCCTGCTATACCATCTTGCCTTGCTGTCATTCTCATCCCCATAGATTCGGTCAGATTTTTGAAAATGTGCGTACGTACTAAATGGAAGGCCCCCAATTGGTAGTCAAAAACCGGAGTTGGTTTCTGCATAGCTGAAAAAATTGCTGAGTAGACCTTAAACTCCAACACATCATCATTATCACAGAACTAACTAGTACCTTGTACTTTACAGAAGTGGCAGAACATTCTGGGTGAGCACATCGCCTGTGCCAACTACTACACTCAGCGGGACACGGACACAGATGACGAGGACATAGCCGACATCGCCCCTCTGGGCTCCATGGCAGACGCCCTACAGGTAAATTAAACCTAGCTTTGTAAAACTGTGAACAATTCAGCGGTGCCATTTTTCCTGCTTTTTCCGGATTTCCGGACTTTTCATTGTAATTGTATCAAGAGTTTTACATTAGTCAAAAATATTGAGAAAAAAATGTTACATTCGTGTTCACATAAGAGATTCTAAAATCTGATTTTAATGTCAGAAGTAACATAATGATTAGATATGATTCTACTTCTGTTATTTGTTCCTGACTGAAATCTGGAGTGTTTTCCTGCCCAAAATCCTGAAAGTCTTATTTCACGAATTTCCGGATTTTTCAGGATAATAGAGTGGCATTTCTGGAACATATATATTTTCGTGTTGCTTATTGTTCGCGTATCTTACAGTGAAATGCATTATGGCATAATCATAATTTAATGAATTCAAAAGGCTATTTGGTGAATTTAATATTGTTTGTTGACTCATAATAGACTTTTGTGTATGGAAGGCAAATATGTACAGCGCGAAAATAAATACATTTACAGTAGTGGTGGGTAATAACTGTTTTAGACCCATTCCCTCCAGCGATGTGGTTGTACAAAAAAGGAACAGTTGGTTTAAATCAATGTTTTTGAACGTACTTTAGTGTGAGAATTCCATTAGAGTCCGATTTATTGAACGTCATATTCTAGAGGTTGCCTTAGCAAATGAGCAGCATAATAGAGTCAAGTGTGGGGCATCGGCTTTGCACAATATGCGCATTTTTCAATTGAATTTTGAGCTTGGATTTCATCCAAACCAAAATAAATTTGGCAAGATTTTAGGCAAAATGCACAGTAAGATTTGTAGGACTTCAGTTCAGATTTCTGGGCCCTCTAGTGGCTGTATTGGACACTAAGATGTGTGAGTCTAGTGCTCCCACCTGGTAGGGAATCCTTTACCTTATTAACTCTCTCAAATAAATCTTTAATGACCGACGCAACCAGACACTTTCTTCACGATTGATGAGCTTTTTTCTAAAGGTGAACTTGAGAGTTGTCTTCATCTGACACGCTGCCAGATTATACCTAGCTTTAGGTCTAAAGGTAATCAATGTAGTTCTGGGGTCCTGTTCTGTAGGAAAGATGTGTTTACTTCTCCCAGGTGATAGCTAGCAAAGAAATAGATCCCACTCTTGTGAATCAGTGAAGGATCCAGAGATCTAAAAAATGAGAAAGAAAAAATAGTTGTGGGGGGGGGGGGGTGCCCTGATGTAAGATTTTGTGGCGCCCCGTCCGTTGGACAGAATTTTGCATTAAAAAAGGTATTAAATTGGCAAAGATTAGGGGGTGGCGCCTCACGCCGCCCCCCCCCCCCTTTAAATCCGTCCCTGTGGGTAAGTGATGCAGCAATGTATTACAAACGTTAGCATTTAGGTTAATTATGAAATATAAATAAAAAGTGAAAACGATGCAAAGAAAACATTTAAGACATGTTCTTCATGAATCTTCTGGAAAATAAACAGACGTCACATATGAAATCCTCCTTAAATTGTTCGCATAAGTTAGCAACTTTATAAGATACATTCAACAAGGGTTTCCTTGTTGCTCAAGTATTCTAAATTAAAGTCAGTTATACAACCTTTCTCTTTTTATACCAGAGATACCATAATTCCTCCTTTATCGAAATTTAGATAATTTAAGAAAAACGAAATTCCATTTGTTTTCAGGCGACAGATAGCGTCCCTGTAAGTTCTTTTTTTTATGTCAGAATGTTCATACTGAAAGATTTCCTTCATGTTAAACCCTTCCCCAGAATTTCAGTTTCGCAAATTTCAGGATTATCCATGTTTACAGAGTGGCATATCTATTCTATGCAGTCGATCAGACGCATTCACTTATTTGCAAACTTATTCTAAGTTCCAATACAACCAATATAATACAAAAAATAGTGTTTTGTGTGAATACGATGTGTGTTGTGATAGAGTAATAATTAAATTTGTATTTTTTGTTTATAGAGTGCGACCGCCCACCAGCAGCTGCTTGAAAAACAGGTGTCATCGACGAACACGGCGATCTCTACACTGACCGAGAACAACGCCGAGAACTCCAGTAAACAAGGTGTGTAGCAACATGAACATCTCTACCTTGACCAACAATATCGATAGTCCAAGTTAGCATCGTGCAGTCAGAGTAATTTTGTGAATTTTCTTCTTTTCTTCTTTTTTTTTTATTGAATTAAACCACTTTCATTTCACAATGTTCCCAACGGATTTTCACTTTTTCCCCAGGTAAATAGAGTACTTATATGCGACTACCAATACGTCTAGTCTTGAAGTAGAGAGGAAACATGATGGTTCCTAAGGGGAAGCAATGTGTAATCCTCTAACTAATCAATTCATACTTCTGCGTAAAACTTACTGTACAACAAAATGTACAATATACCTTGCTTGGAGAAGTGTTAGTTTACAGGGCTCACCAAATCCAGCGTCCTAGGTGTCCTGTCTACCCCCTTAAAGGCCCAGGACACCCAGACAGGACCCTCTGGGTGTCTTGTGGACACACTGAAAACCATACCTTTATAACAATGTTGAGGCAATGGGACCCCTAGTTTTATGGTGCAGGACACACATGACACACAGTCCGTGAGCCCTGGTTTACCGATATTTGTTTTTGCTAGTCAGAGCATAGGCATACATTATATAATTATGTCAATGGTCGGAGTAATATGTAGAGTATCGGAGTACCACGGGAAAACAGTGTACCCCTGGCATACCAACACTAGAGTCAGCTTTGATTTTCTTCTCCCGTTCTATATCACTGCACGCCGTGGCCTAGAAACGCTCCTATGAATTTTTAACGACCCCCTCCCTCCCCTTTCTATTCCGATGGCAGTCTCCCTGCTGCAGGTACGCCTCCAGCTCGCCCAGATCTCTGAGACCTCCCAACACATGGTGGGAGCCCTGTCCCACTGCCTCAACCTGCTCACTCAACAAGAGGAGGTGAGTAGCTCATCATGTGTTTTAAAATAGAACTGCTCATGGATATGGATATCAATATTTGATTGTGATTGTTTGATTGTGATTGTTTTTAGGTATAGACATGAGAGTTGTTTGCCAGAGGATAAGTCAAGTCCGAATTTGTCTTGTCTATGGATGCTTATTATTTTGCGGAGGTTTTTAGGATGTTTGATGAATCGATCATTTATGTTCAATATAAATACAAGTTTAGTGTTTTCATGGCAGAGGCCGCTCTTGGAATGCCTGTGGATGGGGAGGTTGGTGTGAGGCGGGGGTGGGGTGGGGTGGGGGGGGAGGTATATTGGATTGGAGTTCGGAGAGTGTATTACCAAAGAATACGTTTTATTTTAGGGTACTGGAACGTTATAAACAGTCAGAATTGAAGGTCGTTACTGTATATGGAATATACTAAGGAGTTTATTATGTCATTGAAATCTTAATATCTGTGCCACGGCCCAAATGTTGAGTTTAGTGTACCTTACATAAGTACGCATGTGAGTCTATAGGGGGAGGATGGTCACGGTTCATTGATCAGGCCTATGATTCGGATCGGTAACGTAGGCTTACGGATGCTAGCAAATGACATTTACCATCTCTTAGCAGTGGCTCAATTTACGGATACACGACTAGGTAAGATTTATTTTCTCTTTTTTTCCCTTTTCTTTTCTTTTTACAATAATGAGGACACTTTACCTAAGGAACTATCAAACTCCGCCATAACACACGATCTTTTGCCTTCATACTCATAGATGCCACCAAATGAAGATATATGCATTCGCCCAAATTGATAATGCTTTTCTTTTGAAAACCGCTTTGAAAGACCTGGAGCATGAAGATGTTATATTTTATCGTTTCTTTAATATGCCCTAAAAAGCAAACTTTCCTAGCGAAAAAGTGTTGTTTACCCATCTAATTCCGGTTCTTCTTATCGACTTATAAGAACTCTCATATTGTGTATACTGTAACTCATAGGGATCCAATTTCAGCCAATTAGAACGATCGGAACCAAATTAAAAGCCGTTCCATAAGTTTTATCGAATATCAATGAAGAAATAATTTCATTCAAAAGTATATTTTTGTATCTTTTGATCCAAAAAGGCAAAATTATAATCTTCTCCATAAAAAAAAGTATACAAGTAGATGTAAAACCTCCATTATCCTAATACGACAGGAATATACGTGTTCTGGTTCTACAATGAAAATAACCGTATAATGAATGTTTTTGACCGAAAAGAGTATGGGAAGTTTTTAACCGGAACAAATTGATAAAACCTACTTTATGAAAATCAGTACCCAGTAAATATACAAATATTAAAAAAAGAATACCTAGGGATATGTTTCATGGTCAGAGAAAAAAATTGTTTTTTATATTCATTTTTTTATTCAGACAAAAAATAGGTTATACAACTGTTTACATTTAGTGTCTGACTTGCATAGGTAGTAAAAGACCTATGCCAAATTTTCGGGGACAAATCTATTTCCTTGGACTCACAATAGATGAAAGATCAGCAATAACGTACACAAACAAGGTGGCGGGGCGCACCTTAGCGGTATAGTCCACGTGCGTCCATAAAGTCCACGGAGATAACGGTATGTGAGGGCACCACCTGGTGGTCAGTATTGACATGACCGCCCCACTCCTCTCCGTTACCATGGCCACCACATAACACCTGTTGATAGGATACCGTAAAATACCCACATAAAATAATCCAATTTTGATAATTAAAGGGGGAAAAGTTAGCAAATTCATCCAGATGTAGGGAAATTAAAGTTTGAAAATTTTGAGATAATAGTCCTCTTTTGGTAAGTTTGTGCATTTGGGTTTCTGATGCTTAGAAGAGGAGAAATGTGAGTAAGGATGGCATACATACTTTCTGCGACAAAAATATATTTATACAGAAAATATGTTTACGTATCTTATTAATTTAGTAATATTACTTTATCCTGTTAATTATACCAGTTAATAGGGGAAGTCATCGGGACCCTATACAGTTAGGAGAATACATTCATCGTATGTATATTGCCATAAATTCTGTTTACCGTAAAAAATAACATACTCGAAAATAAACGCGATAAGTATTGATTGTGGGGCCTGGGCACGGCTGGGTTATAGGTGGGTATGGGTGTGGAGGTGGGCTGGGGGGGGGGGGGGGGTGACACGACCACTGTACACAGAAACCAGGGACTAGTTAGACAGGAGTCGGTTTACCAATGTAGAGGCCACGTCTGAGAACCCATCATTTACTTCTAGGTAGGTTCTCTATGATTTATGTTGCAGGTGGTGTTGGAAAATGCTATGTTGCGGATGCAATAATGAGTGTTTGGAAAGGCTAGCAAATTGGAAATTTTTTTTGTGTATTGTTTAACTCATCACATTGTAAATTGTAATATACTCGCTTGAAAGTATAGGATTTGTATGAAAGTCAGGGCTCACCAAATCCAGCGTCCTGAGTGTCCTGTCCACCCCCCTAGAGACACAGGACACTTTGACAGGACCCTCTGGGTGTCCTGCGAACGCCCTAGATTTTATACACCGATATCAAGGCTAAGCCTATTGGACACCTTAAGTTTATGCACAGGACACCCGCAAGTCATAGGCTGGGTATCCTGTGGACCCCCAGTCATTTTAAAATTCTGTGAGCCCTGAAAGGGAGAACAAGCTATTTTCACTCTCCCGAAAAGGCAATTGCTTAGGACATTATACTTGATCAATCCCACGTTTTTCGTATAATGAGCTTTACCAAATGAGTGATACTTTGGTGAAATTCATAGGCACTGGTATTAGATACAATTTAGACAATTGTATTACACGATAATCATACCCCGGCTAAACCTATGCAGTCAGAACGATTTATTTGACACTTGTAGATCTGAGATAATTTCCTGTTTTATTTTTGTTAAACATTCATTTAGGCACACTTAAGATTAACTGACTTTGTACAAGCAGTTCCCCACTCCCCAATTCAGATAGAATGAAATGAAAATAAGGTCAGAAAGGTGATATTCATTTTGCTTGAAAAAAAAGTAGCACAACTCCTCCCCCACGCCATCCTTTATTAATCAGTAGTGTGATACCTGATCGGATAATCCTGATCCTACCGGCCCAGTTAATCCTAATCTGAGTAGGGATGGACCCCACGTGACACGTTAAGCCCCCACCACTACAGCCCTCCGAACACCTACCAGCCCATCTTTACTTATACTATCATATTACATAGAAACTGACTAATAAATGACTAATTTTGATATTAAAAATGACTAATAAAATGACTAATTTACTTTAAAAAGTATACTCAGAAATTGCGATGCAACATTTAAAACTGACTTTTTTCTCTTTTCTTTTTTTAACTCGTCTGCATCAAGCAACGACGCTCCGTGTCACATTTAAAGTTCTGATTATTTTTCTCCATATTTGTTTTTGGATCAAATATCCCAGGCCTCCCACGTGAATTAGGTAAATCCTAATCCACTCAGACCACATGGGGAGTCTTTGTTTCAGGATCCCTAGTGTGTTTTCATCAGGACTAAGATATTATTCTCGCCAGGGCATTTATCCTTGCAAAGGTCAAATAAAACTTTTAAACTTCATCAACATAGTCCCCATCGCCTTCCTTTTATCTCTTTGGTTTCATAGACACCTTTATGGCATCCATACAACTTTTTATTTTGTAGGCATGATCCTGATGAAGTCGAAACATGTCGATCTGCCACAATTTTATTTAAATGCTTTATTGAATAAATGTCAACACTGTCCATCAACACTGTTGTCAAGTTTGGCGTATCTTCAACATCTGTAATTTATTAGGCAGATATAACTATCCCTCTTGATTTTGTTCAATTAGAATATGATTGTCTTGAAAAATGTGTAATTCTTAATGACATTTTTAATGGGGACACGGTAGAAATATTTTATCATCTTTATACTTGCCCACTTAATGTAAAGCAACAGTCGGCAAATGTCGTTGCTCAGGTCCAAAACACTGTTGCCCAGTTTATATTATACAACATTATAGGTGGTTACAATAGTTGTCATCTGGGCAACGGAGGTAATTTTGTTGCCCACCCTCATTTTCTCTTTTGATTCAATTTTGAGAGTTTATAAACCAAACATGGTTCCTGCAATAACAAGTATTCTAAGTGATAGCTTCAGGAGTGAAAACGCACTTCTCCAGGTTATATACGAGGTCATTGTTACACAATTTAATCGGTCAATGGCAGATACATGTAGAGCTATAACCTGAGAGATAGTAGTAGTGGTCGTGGCCAATGGCAACCTACCACACACACTTCTATTCCCCGAACTACACATTGATAACACTACACGCCAACCTGACTCACACTTGCAACATTTTTTTGCCGACTACTTTTATTTACAATAACAAAGGAACAACTTTACAGCTCCCCTTTATGTATTTGCAAACACAGGATTTCTATGAATGATTCTTTTTGGGGGTTATAATTTCGTCCCGGAAAAAAAATTGAGAAAGTTTTCCTGTAAGTAAAGAGTTAAGCCATGCAGATAACTCATCGCATGACACACATTGTGGGACCTTATACACGGTGAGTGTACCATGGGGGTTCAGTCAGTCAACCTGGAGAGTAGACAGTGAAGTGTACATGTATATAATACCTATCTGTCGGTTATTGTCAGCAGAAATGTACATCTATGTACCGGCAAATTGATATTTCTGGATACGAATTCATTGGTGTGTAAAGGGCACGGTAGGTTATTTTTATCTCACTCCTATATACTTGTGTTTACCCACACTTGTACATTTAGAAAGTTCTATTCTTAGTTCATATAAATTAATATAAACATACGTTATATTTGTGGACTGTTTTTGGTATACGTTTTTTGTTATGTTCTGCAGATTTGTAGAATATAGAATATTCGTTGTACATAGAGTCCTTAGGTGTTGAGTGAATTATGGTTAAAGTTTTGAAATCTTAAACCTAATACAATACACAGTTAGTCATCAATGTCTAGAATGAAAGTCTAGTGCCTCTTACATTTCGATGAAAAATATCTTTATTTACCATTGTATCTTATCAGGCCAATAGATTATAACTATCTAGTAATTCCAATTTACCTGAAACCAGCATTTCCCAGGTCACTTTTATATATAATTTTTACTCTATTAATCTTTGTGGAGTACTCTCTTTAGATGAGTAGTCCTATATTTCACTTTCGGCAGTCACATTTTTGCCCTGTTTTTAGACCATCTAAGTCCAGAGTATACTCAGATAACAGTCTGTTTGTCTGCCCCTAAGATGGGAGATATCACCAAATCATTTGACCTGAATTGGGTTGGTAACCTACGGGGATAGATTTATGAGAAGGTAAGGTTGGAGGGATGTTATGAAAGAAAGCATTCGGCATACTAAAACTGGTTTGTTTGACTGCTAGATCCTAAATGGACATAACTATAAGCGTTTAAGTGGCGGATGTAGAGGGGGAGGGCGCGCCCCCCTTTTTTTTCGCTAATTTTATACTTTTTTTTATGTAAAATTCTGCCAAAAAGTCATTAAAGAAGGTTTTTTTCCCCAATAAGTACCAGGAATAGCAAAGTTCTTGATGTAATTTTGTAGCTGTAGTTTCAGTAGTTCAGAAAGTAATATGGTTTGTTCAGATAAGATAAGATACGTTAGCGGCAGTGCCAGGCACACTAACTGATGCCTGTCAATAAGTTTCCTATGTTTATCAAACAGAGCAATAGGATTAAATGATATCTGTTTGTCATGTTGGCATAAATAAATGCTTATAGTAGCCTCCTGGAAACATGCCAATAATAGACTACTAGGAACATCAAAAAGAAAAAAAGGAGAAGTTTTTCTCCCTAAACATCCAAAGCATCACTAAACAAAGTAAAAGCTATTTCAGATGGACATACTTGGTTATTTAGGGGACATTATCAGAATGCTTAAAAAGGTCTTAAAAGGTCTTTTGAAAAATATTGTATTTTAAAATCAAAGGCAAGTCTCAGGTGTAGCAACTCTGAGAAACATTCTATTCGCATGTAGAATACATATATTTTCCAACATTTCATAGATAACTGTTTATTGAAATTAATTTTCCATATCCAAAGGCCGCACACTTATAAAACATTAGTATTGAAATGGTCTTAAAACTGTCTCAAATGAAAAGCCTAAAACGATGAAACTTGTAAACTCTAGGTAGGCTTTGCCACACCTTTTCATCGGTCCCGCATACAGCTATGTGTCCTGACCCCAGTACTCTAAGTGTGTCAAGCGGGCAGATTAAATACACACAAACCTCCTTATCTAGCACTATCGAGGGCCGGTCATTTGAAACTCCTAAGGGAACAAGTTAACTTTAATATTTTTAATTTCTTAATGTTTTTAATAATTAATACTTTTTCTCATAGTTTATTAATACTTTTTCTCAACCATAAATATCGAGGACATAATATTTATTTGGGGAACAAAATCCGTGTGAATAAACCTAGGCGCGGCCTCAGGTTATTTTGAAGGAAAATAATATATTGGATATATTAAAATTCCAATTGGACAAAAATGTATCTAGTTTTCAAATCTCGTTTACGCAAGCCATTAGAGGGGGTGGGGAGGTATGTTGTGTTATACCCATTTATCGGACATTTTCACTACAGTACCTTTAGCGTCCCAATGGAAGAGACATTATCCCATGCTAAAAGCACTGCAGAGATTAATATATAAATCTGGATTATTCAACAATGATTGAATATTAAGGTTCATTAATCAACAAAACTTACACTTCTTTCTATATACTTATTATAATCCCCTATTGATACCTACCACCCCGTCACCGCCAATACAAAATGGCCCTCCCCGTAAAGATATCAGGCCATGGGCTGTTGCAGGTGACGTTGCAGATGGCTGGAGAAGTCAGTCACAAGTAGTGTGTGTCTTGTTGTCCATGTGACTGGTCAGTGTAAGGAGTGGACAGGTAACGGTCAGAGAGGAGTACTACAACTGACCACAGGGATGACCACTTGGATATAGTACCTGCTACAAACAGGTGGAGGGGTTATATTGTAAGGTACGTGCATTGTGCATTCTTATATGGAATGACATAATATCATACTTTAACATATACCTTTAGTACTTTATAAGCAACATTTTCAAGAAGTCATCCAAGAGATTTCTCTTACACGCACGGTCTTTCCTCAGCCGAACGTGTAAAATGTTAACTAAAGTTCATTGACGAACTGCCCATAATTGGGCATTAATTTAGATTCTGGTTCTGTATGCAAAATTACCTATATTCGATTGTAGATAGAATTACACATGAAAGCAAAACCAAACTGATCGGTTTAAATGGAGAGTCTTCTCTGTTTCCCCTCTCGTCATGTCTTTACTCACAAAAGAGATCGAAAAGGTAGCTCTTACCTTTCTGTCTAGTGGTCATATTTTACTTTTTCATGCAGGGTGCCCACGCAAATCTTAAAAGTCTTAAAAAGGTCTTAAATTGATATTCTCCGATTTAAGGCCTTAAAAAGGTCTTAAATTTGATATTTTTCTTACAGGAGGTCTTAAAAAGGTCTTAAATTGGATCAGATTTGAAACTGAAAATCAAATGACAGTTTCAGTAAAATGACAATTTTTTGCCAAGTGTTCATACATCAAACTGTATGCGAACATATTATACTTAACATGTGGCATATAAGTATTAAATTTGCCAAACTTTGGTCTTAAATAGGTCTTAAATTGATTTTTGAAAAAGCGTGGGCACCCTGTCATGTTTTTTCCACCTTGAAATACATTTGTTGCATAAGAGGATACTGTTCAACAACCTAGAATATATCTAGGCACCCTCATAGTTCTGAAGACCCTCAGTTCCGGTAAGGTTTCTTTACAATGTCCCCGTCTCTATCCAAATCCAGGTCCGTTAGCGTTATTATTCGACAACAATAGAGACCATAAAAATAACAATCACATAGGAGGCGTATAAAAGTGCATAAACATGTATATACATATGACTACCGGTAAGTCTATTTTATATACATGTGGTCGTATGAGGTAGCAATCACAAGGTGGTTTGTCATTGCTTTTGCCCTCGTTTACGCAAGTCAAGATAACACATTCCAGACTTCAGCATTTGAACTTTAATCAATTTCATAAATCTTTATCAATAGATAAGTCTGATGGTGTGGGCTAAAGTTAGGATTGGATTAGTACTGTTAAAGAGATTACACACCTTCGATGCGAAATTAAGTTCCATCCTATTGTTATGAGGCGGCAAGGCTTTAAGATCAAATACAGGCTTAGATCACCTTAAGATCTTAGCCGCCGAATTCCCCATTCGTCTATACGACAATCGGTGACGCGTTTATGTGTAACACCCGGTGAAACGATCGCTTCTGAGCTTAAATAACCACATATTTGGGCTTATTTGGCTTATAGAATACCTAGGAATCGTTAAAATCGTCCAAAACGGTCAAAATTAGACATTCAAGCCTGGAATGCAAACCCTTATATCGATCAGTAACCGGGGGCTGGCCCGCCATCTTACTTGGTCACGTGACCCTTTCTTCTCCGATCTGGGGCGCGGGAATCGGGTCAATGTCTGAATATTCATCAACCTATGCAGACCTATTTCACCATGAAAACGGTCGATCTAACTTTAGTTATTGGTATCCATAGATAGATTTCGACCCATAGATAAGTATTCCACTGTTCCAGAATCGAAAATAATGCGAAATAACGCGTCTAAACGCGTAAATGCATCGCGCTCTTGCAATCCTTCGCCTCCCCGCTTGACACTGTCACACAGCCGGGTGTAGTCGCCGCGGTCGGACGTGTTGGCGGGAGGCTCCTCTTTCGCCGCCTGGATACCTGGATTACCGCGCTATATGATGGTTTCAATATATATATTTTGGAGTCTGGATCCCCTTAAACGCATACAACGCATTGAATACTCATGCGTGAACCATGCGTTCGTATCGAACACGTGGAGGCACTGTCAGGTCTGTTAAACATGGCGCCGTCAACCCTTCGCCAGGTTCTCTCCCCATCACGCCTGCATCGAAGCCAGGATGACATTAAACGCATTAATTGTGGAGGATATACGCATTGAAACGCATTGAGGACTCCAGGAAGGTTAGTTTAGATCTTTTTTCCAGCATTTGAAATTATACCGTTGAAATCTAGGCCTAAACTCGGCTGGAGGCCTAAGCCGACCTCCGACACTGTCAATGTATTATGGAGGCTCCGAAAGCAATTATTTATGATCCAAAGATTAAAAGATTTGAGAAATTGTCACTATAGTGTCATTTTTTCAGACCTACCATCAAAATATTAAATCTGAGTTCTGGTATGTCTAGGCCTAAGTCACTGTCAGTGTCTGAATCATTCCCATTCAATGTTAAAACATAGGCGTCACACTGTCAATAAGTTCTCCGGTGCTGTCAGTGTCAAACAGATTTAAGATTTAAATTATTCAAAGATTAAATTATTTGTGAAATTGACACTATAGTGTCAGTTCAGACCTACCACAATAAATTACACATTAATATTATTAGGCCTAGATCGCCGCCTCATCAGTATCAAAGCTGGAAGCTTTGATACTATATAAAACATTTTTACTATATATTACATTAAGACATTAAAACATTAAAACATGCCGCCGAATTGATCAGTATGGCTAGACGTTTGGACTTGTTTATAATGAGCATTTTTTATGTAATCCTTATAATGAAAAGAATATATTTTCCGTGTGATTTTCCTGAATATGGTGATAAATCTAAAAAGTGCTAAATGTCGTGGACCTCACTAAACAACAAATTTCTCTTGTGGCTTCATATTTAGTTTCGGTCTTCGCTACCTTCATAGCATGTATTTATTTTTTCAAGCCAGTATGGACGCTTTGCCTATGTCCATCCATTAAATTGCCGGAGCAATAGGGTTATTACTTGTTATTTTAAACGTGCAATTCTCATAACTTCCTTAAGTTAAGGATATACCTATCTAACTAAATTCTTTGCCTTTTGCCATTTATCTTTTTTGTAAGCTGCTCCTTCCAACCTTAGTCAATATCTTTTTGTTCAGGCAGTCTTTAGATTGGCATGGGGATAAACAAGTGATAAGCGCAGTTATAGACAAGGCTTGAGAAAACTGATTTTCTTTATCTAAAGAACCTAGCTATAAGATAACTATTTCATATACTAAATGTTAATGAATAGTGGCCAATATATTTATCGCTCTAAAACATATCAGTTAACTTCCAAATTCTTTAATTTTGACATTATCGTCTATGCTAGGTATATTTACAAGCAGTGCCATTTCTTGTTAGTTATATGATTTAGTCTTCCAAATCCTTATACAAAAAAAAAACTGCTCAATATGTTTAGTGCACCTTTGTAGCGTACACATGTTCTTAGATGTTTAGGCACACCTGAGACTCAAGTGATAAGAAAGCGACAGGTCAGTAGATAAGGATATACTTATTACATTACAAAGGTATGATTTAGGACGTAGGCCATTGAACATAGGCCATTGAACAGTTATGTAAACTAAAACAATTAGGGGAAAATGTAACAAGGATATATACTGTTTTTAATGAAAAACTTCTCCTGTCTAAATGATGAAATGCAAACAGTGTATTTACTTTTAGTGCTATCCTAACTATTATCGAAAATGTATTCATTCTAGATAAACGCCTTTAAAGGACATATTTTTTCATCTATCAATATTGTTGCACTAACATCAGAATGGTTTAACCTGAGAATGAAATCTAAACAGCAGTGAAATAAAACAGCTTCTTTAAACTGAAACGTTTGGCGGAAGTGCGACGTTGAACACATTTGAACCCAAACTTACTGAACATTATAACTTTATGTAATAATTTAACGGTGATCTAATTATGTGCAAATAGTGTGTAGGTTTGAGTCAAGTGTTATAGGGACAGCTTCAATGAAATTTGAATTTAGATTGTTCGTCTTCAAATATGGCTAGAATAACTTGATCTTGGAGTAGAATGATTTAGTTTCTGTCATTAACTACCCCCCCCCCCCCCCCCCCACACACACACATTGGGAATCCGGGGTGGGGGTTCCTTCGGGAGCCTCCTGGGAAGAATGTGTCCCCAGCAGCCCTTTGCTGTTCGTAGAAGGTGACAAATGGGGAGACCAGACTCTGTAGCTCAATTGGTAGAGTGCCCACTTTGAGTCTTTGGATTTATCCCTGGCCAAGTCACAGCAAAGGCTTTAACAATGCCAGTGGTCTCTGCTTGCCTGGCACTCAGTATAAAGTAAGAACCATGAAACATGACTGGCCGGCCTGATGTCAGTATAATGTAACTCAGTTGGGTATTGTGTGGGCCTGCAACATGATATCTCAGTGAGGCAGTACTATAAAGAGGGCATTTGGTCCCACTGCTACAAATAGGCACCTCATCTCATAGATTCAGTCACTGCCCATGCGGTGTTAAAAATAGCTGAAAAGTGTAGTCTGGAAAAAAAACCTGGAGGGTTGGCCGGACATTAAACTAACCAACAAACAAACTACCTCATAAAGCTGTGGAAAGCAAGCTAATCAGGTTAAACATTAAAACCTAGTAAAATGTCAATCCTCACCACATCTGTTAAAGTGGCGGATTTAGAGGGGGCGTGGGGTGCGTGTCCACACCTTTTATGGGCAAATTCAGTTTGTTTTTAAATAAAATTATGAAAATTAGGACCAGCCCCCCCCCCTTTTCTATTAGCGCGCCCCCTCCTTTTCAAAAAGCTGGATCCACCACTTTGTAACAGTTAGTTCCTAGGATCTGTCAATAACTACTATGTAAACACAAAGTACAATACCATGTTGAATTGTACTAGTATTGAAAACTGAATTCATTCCTCGTCCTACCCCAAACACCCGCGTATATTGACTCAAAGTGATGCCGTGCACAATGTGCAAACAACGTAAAAGTAAGTCCCTCTTTAGTTACAAAGGGCAGGGCTAGTATGCTTATATTATGCCATTTGGCTGAATAGAATTTGGCAATACATGATAGATCTAAAGGAATCTGTAAGAGGATTTTTGAATTAAAACGAGCAAACATTGAATTTTGCTATAGGTTATTGAATTGTGATAAAGTTATTAAATCGATCCATCGATTTCAAACACTAGGAGTCAGATAAGTTCAAAGATCTTGACGTGCATTTATTATTAATATTTGGAAGATAGAGCAGACAAGAATCCGAAATAAAAGTACATATTTGATGGGTTTATAGTATTTCATGATACCTTAGGAACTATAAATGTAGGAAGTCAAAAGTGGGAATTAAAAAGACTCCTTCAGTTTATATAATTCAATATAGTTACTCCTGCTAAGACCGCCCCTATTGGGAGCTGAAAACGTGGTCTCATTAAAGAGGGTTGGGTACTAAGGGTTGGCTACCTATAAGACTCATCCCCATCAACAAGAATATGATTCTGTTAACTAAGTATGAGTCCCATTCAAAATATTACCAGAATTAAAGTTTTCAAAAATATGGTCAAATGTACTATCAGAAGGAAAAACACACACACACACAAAACGGAGAATATGACGAATAGGCTCATAATTTCTTTATTAGTGGGGAAACGTCATCCTTACTGGTCAACTCTGACGTCACACTAATGATTTGACGTGGTCTTTAACAGAGTACAGCTGTACTTAGACACTGTCAACACACCGCGAGGTCCCCCCATAGACTTGGTACAGGTCTGTGTTCAAAGTATGTATGCATTTGTTACATGTGGGCCTCTGGCCAGTGGGACCAAGCAGATGGCAAGGACAATTTCTGCTGTGAAGAAACAGACTATATTATTAATGACTTTTAAGTTGAACAAGTTTTAATTAGTAAGATGCAGATTAACTAGTGAATGACTATTTTTGAAGATGTGAAAAGGCAGAGTCTTCTGATAGATCCAGTCACCATCACTGTCCCCCATATGACCTGTTTACAAGGATATTGCTTAAGCAAATAACCCTAATCACCACTTGGTATAGGACACTAAGTTTAGAACAGTTATATCATACATCAAAAGAAAAAAGGTATATCATTTAATAACTTTGGCCAAGAATATTGTTATCTTCTTAACTTGTATGACAAGACAGAAACCTTATCATTTTGAACATGTTTAAAACATTCATAAACAAAACACCTTCTCGATGAGCATTTTTCCACAAACACACATACTTTGTTTTACTTTTTTTTTTCTTCAATGTACTTAGTTTTACCTACTTTGTTTGTTTAGGTAATACTTTGTAGGTAATAATTTGGTAATTTTTAGTGCTTTAGGTACTTTTACATTTTTACTTTTTACTTTTACTTTTTTACTTTTTTACTTTTACTTTTACTTTTTTACTTTACTTTTACCTTTACTTTTTTACTTTTTCTTTTTTACTTTTACTTTTACTTTTTTTACTTTCAGGTACTTTAGGTAATACTTAGGTAATACTTTGTTTTACCTATCTCAATGTAACGACTACAGCTTATAAACATAACAGTAGTGAGAGGGGCACGGTGGCAAGTCTAGGTCCCACAGTGACATACATAGAAACATGGGCCACAGTGTCGTATGTGTGTGTGGGCCGGTGCCAGACGTACACTCACATCGACAGACAGACTCCCACACTGGGACCTGAGACAGAGCGATAGGCCGGCATACTACAATATATGGATTATTACCTACCTGTAACACCTGTCCCAGGTAAGCTGATCACAGCCTGGGGGGGTTGGATTGATTGACACCTGTGGATAAGTCCAGAGGGGTTGGGTATGGTTGGGGTGTTTAGGAAGGGGTGGAGATGCAATGGGGACTGCGGGTTGGAACAGATCCAATAATATGTATACCTACGTGTGAGATTTTAATGCATGTTTGCTTTCGCCCACGCAGTTCTTGGAATTTAAGGGTCCAAGTAAAGTTGAGAGGTCCTGACCCGCTGACCTCCCTGACCCCCCTGACCACCTTAGCCACGCTATCAACCCTGTACATTATTTACCTGCGTTCAGACTTAAAGGGAGTCAAAAGCAATGTTGTGTAAAAATATGACAAAATTTTGCAAACTCAAATAACTATGAAAATACATTCTAAGAGTCTAACTTTAGCCATTGGGAACGTATAAATCAAGATAACTTACTATAACTTTACTTGAATTCCTTAAGTCATTTATGCCTGAAGCCAGCAATGTTCGTAAACAAACCAATTTTGGTGGGTCACCAAAGTTGACAAGTGATGCGTTTTTGGATATTTTAATGCAGTTTAAGTCTGTACTCACATGTTATATTTTACCACAGGCCTAGCTTAGGGCAATAGAATATAATTATTTCAATAGTTAACAGAATTTTCAAAATTTTGACCCTACATTGCTTTTGGCTCCCTTTAAGGACGAAAGTACCTAGTAAGTGTTCTATTTTCCACCCTCCACTTGCCAATTTTGTTAACAAGCTGGCTCTAATCTTATCCTCTTCACCCCCTCCCCCCCCCCCCCCCCGGTACAATTTCTGACTTACATTAATGCGTATCCATTTCCAAGTGAGAGATTAATGCGTATTTTATTGACCAACGAGAGTTACACTCGATAGGCTTACTGGCTTTAAATTTGGGCCAAATTTCGCCCCCACCCCCCTCACGTCTATTCCCTACTTAAATGCCTATTTACATGGTACTTGGTACTGGGGCAGTCATATGGAATTTTACGACTTGGTTATTTTATTGGGGGCAAGAAGTGTGACGTTGGCATGGTTATTGCCGTTAAGTTCATCTCAGAATATAGGTCATAATGATCGTAGTTTGGATAATCCATTTCTGATCTCTCGTTGATCCAAAACAAATAAGCTGGATCATTTGCCGATGTGTGCAGTTGGAGTAACTTAAATTATAAATAATGAAATTCATAGTTGATTTTTTTGTGCTTAATATTCTTACTGACTTACTAGTTTTCTTAGCTCTTTTGTATATTTGGACATTTTACTTTCTTTTCTTATGCTTGATTACAGAAAAGTTGGGGTGTATGGTTGATGGTTCAGACTATAACAAGTCAAGGAAGGTTTTGTGAATATCCTATTATAAGAACTACTGTGTTACGATCAACTTTGGTGGGTTACTGGGTCATGGCCAAATACTGTTACCCCCATCCTATACATCACATACATTTAGTCTTTGCTTATCTCTTTACAAATTGTTTCCCATGAAATTTCCATTTCAAACCTTTTAAATCGATTGATAGCATTAAAGATGAATATGGTAAGACTTGCTTTGTGTATCATGGAGAACACCTGTTATAGGTTCTCTTCTACACACAGTATTGAGCTGGTTGTGAGTAATTTCTATTTTTTCGAGCTAGGATTTTGTTAGAACCAGCATTCATGACTTCGGTTTAATGTGAATTGCGTGATTACTGTTTTCCAAGTATAGTATCGTGTAGGATGCCGAAATAGTCGACATACTGCCTATCTATAACCCTTCTGATTTATTGTTTAATTCAGCTAAGCACAGTATTTCAATACAAATATAAAAATAATCAATACTTTTACAAATGAGGCAGTCAGCAGCTAGCAGTAGTAGATTTAGGAATTTCGATCACATGCATGAAGTACTGGGAAGTTATTTCATAGAGGCCAGACATTTGAAAAGTTCTATAGGATCAACGAAAAGCTTTTTCAATATTATTTGATAAATGTTAATTTAGGTCAGCGTTTCTGGGCCTTCTAGATCTGTACTTCTTATAATCTACATTTATAAACACTTTTCTTTCAGTAAAGAACTGCAAATACTTTCATTGATAATTTGATCAAACTTAATTTTTTTTAACTATGCACTGTCATATAGACACACCTCTTGTCGCATACAAAGCTAATGTTGAGGTCATATATGAGATTAACTCATTAAGACACACGTGCTCTTTTTGTGTATTTGGAGCGATATGATCGAAAACAGGAGTGTTCGATCCATGACTGTTCCACGTTTAGGTGGCATTAGACCCCTAAATTTACATTACAGTGACAGGGCAATTTCTTCAATATGACATCGTACCATCGGTCCTACTGATAGTGATGGGATTCCAAAATGAATACCCATGCAATAACTGTTTTTCCTAAATGAAATAGGCGGCATAGATAATGAAAAGCGACGGTTATTTGCAACACTGACGTTTTAAAAAATCGACCACGCATTGGGACCATCCTTCTAGGGCCCCATCTATTGTCAGGACACTGAGGAAAATTGGGCCAGCACTGTTTTACCCTTTGCTATTTAGATGTGTCCGTGTGTGTCTACCCAGACGGCCACATATAGTTAGAAACCTGTGTGTTTGTGGGGGGGGGGGGGGGGGGGGGGCGGGGGTGGTTACTGTAATCGTATCTATTTTTTCGCTGTACACATTTTGGTGCATTCCACGTATAATCGTCCATGCACAAATATATGAGGTAAGGTAGAAAATACGATATTATAAAGAAAAACTACTGTATACTAAGCAGCACGAACAGTTTTTTTAAAAAGTCGATGGTCTTATCTTTACGAACGGTTTTTCTTGGACTATTGAAATAGCACTAAAAAGCCTGTATTTCGCATAGTGATTCTCTCTCCTAGCTGTATTACATCTCCGTCACATAGGTATTTATATTTCATCGCAATATTTGAAATATAATCGCGAGTGGTTAAATATAGATTAAAGGGTATCAAGGATAACATTTTCCAATATGAAGGTAATTTTTCTATACATCACCACTTGCGATAGCATGGCAGATGGCAGTAGAAAATCACAAGCTAGCCAGTCGGCAGACATTCAGCAGTGGGGACGGACTTACAATACACGACAGAGAACAAATTATATGCTTTTGTGATAACGTTGAATGTAGATGTATTGAACAACAACCGCTGTATAGTAGCGTAATGGACCCTATGCAAATCACACAGCGAAATTTTTAAATGGACAAAATGATGTATCATTAATGCTTCAACCATATATTACTATGAACAAGCGCCGCCAGTCAATGATATTTAAAAGACTCAGTTGCTCAGTTGGTAGAATCCATGCTTTGAGTGTGGGAGGTCATGGATTCAAACCTTGGCCAAGTCACACCAAAGACTTTAAAAATGGTACTGGTTCTGCTTGTCTGGCACAAGATATGAAGTTAGAACCAAGAATATAACTGGTTTGCCCAGGGTCAGTATCATGCAACTGGATGGGGTATCATGTAGGCCTATGACATGATAACTCAGTGAGGCAGCATTATAAAGAGGGCATTGGGTCCCACTGCTACAAATAGGCACTGTCCTAGATATGACCCTGGCAGTTTATTAGGGCGTAAAGCAACCAATGATCAACCAATCAGTGAGATGTATCAATAGCATCACTGAAATTCTACACAGAATCTGTTAAAGTGGTTTTAAAACCCCTTATGTAAGCTTGTGCAGCATTTACTTTCGGTTGGATTCCCATAATCAAAATTGTTTTTAGAAATGAAACTTAAAATCTTGGTTTTACAGTGTCATAAGTTGGCCTTGGAGTTGTTCCCATGGGAAGTACCTATGTCGTTTTGGTCTGGCAATTCTCCACCCCATCCTAGATCTTCCGGCTTTGGAAAATACATTCATGAACGTTATGATTGGTTAAGAGTGATCACACCACAAAGAAGTTAACATATTCATGTTATTTAACATGTTCAAGTTATTTTAACCACGTAATGTTAGGTCAGTAATATGATACCTGATTGTGGTAGATTCTCTCAGGGGATCTTGTAGGTAAGTGACAATATTGTTTTAGTTAAAGTTAGGGAATGGAGACACGCATATATTAGTTCGAGCCTCTATAACTGTCACCTGTCAGGTAGGACAGTCAGAGCCTTTCTCGGACTAGCGTATATGTGGGTTGTAGGCACACGAAATGCTGATGTTTGGTTTAGTATAACTATGACATAATACATGTAATGAAATATAGGTATATTCTAAACTGTTGCATTTTAAGGCCATTTGATGCTATAAATGAAATTAGAATGGTTTACATGACAGTCAGCACATTTATAAACGCTCTTAAAAAGCGTATTTCTTTCTTACTGTACCAATAGTGTACGATAATTCAGTTATCAATTCAATTCATATATTGAATGCGAAATATTAATGAAAGTCCTGATAATATAAAGTTTCTTGTTTGTAACAGCCCTAAGTGGAACCCATTCAAAATTAAATTATCAATCATTGCTCATGTTTTTGTCTTGCCAGTGGCAAAGACTATCTCAAATCCTTTCTTTCTTAGCCCCCCTTTGAATGCTGTCACGTCTTGTGTTCTCACCCCACCCACTAAACCCCTCGTCTCTTTGGGTCAGACAAACAGGTGGAGAAAGTGCACCAAGGAACCAGACCTATATAGAGTATAGGCAGTATGGCACTATATAACTTGAGCTGTGAAGACAATGTCGCAGAGAAGACGCACATATATTAGAAGCAAAATTCTTTGTTGTGCATAATGTAAAATACTCCAAATTGGCAATTTCAAATGTCAATATCAATCCTGACCTGTGTGTGAATTGTCTGTGATATCATCATATCGTGCCGATATGACAGCTTAAGTTGTGTAGTGTAATAGGGTCTTCTATTGTCAACGGGGACATAAAAACGTCCTCAGACGGCTGGGTTTTCCGGTCAGAGACCACATTAAAGGGTAGGGGTCATGCGGGGTCCCCTATTTGGGGAATAGATTAGGGGGTCAGAATAGAAGGGGTCCCAACTCGCTTGGCGAAATCAATAAACAGTTTTGCTATTCGAAGTAAATCATCTTTTGCGCTTCTGTTGCTATGATTATTATTTTTAAAAAATGGTGGGATTTCCTGTAATTCCATGTGTATTTAGTTGGGTTCTCCTTTTTTTGCCCTTTTTTTTTTTATTTAGTTTATCTTAATTCAGATACTTGGATGTTCACTGATACAACTGGCTCCAGTACACCGCATGATTTATGCAGGTGGCACATTTCATATTATCTCAATGTTGTGAAAGTACATTCTCTATGCTTTTTTCCAAGAGCTTTGCAAAAACGGCTGATCTACATAGTTCTGTCATATTTGTATATTTTATCGAATGAGAATATCATGGAGGAAAAGGTTGTGGACCACTTTTTCGTTGGAGGTGCCCATTCTTTACATATCCACTAAACTAATAAACGATTGATCTTACATATCTCTCCACATAATTAAAATGTTTTTATTTCAAAAACAACTATATATCGCCGTTTCTAGTTGAGAGGTCTAGGGCCCCTCAGGGCGTTCTAGTTGGGTGGACAGCACCGAGAAATATGTTGTGGCCCACTTTGCGTAGACCAGTCCTCCCCCGATAGGTAAAGCATTTCCTTTTTACCAGACCCTTTTATCTTTTGTAATAATACTGTAAAAGACATAAGATGGAGGCATTCACCTAGCCTCCAAACGTGTGGTCAAGGATAAAAGCACAGCCTATCGCTGTAGACAGTGACATGAAACTTCTTTTATCCTGATTATGGAAATGAAAATATGAAGCCTTTACGGAAATCGAGAGATACTACCTTATTTATGAATAGATGAACTATCCTGCTGTTTCTTATAACATCCACACTTTTAAAGTACCAGGAAACGTTATATCCGTATCAGACAGTCTGTTACTGCTCTTACTTGTACCTCAGTGGACGATTTTTTTATTGGAAACTATTTTTGTATTCAATCGCTTTCTAGAACTTCAGATTAAGGTGATTGGTTGAAATGATTTAAAACACAAAAAAAATGTTCTTCAGGTAGTGCCATCGTCCCTAGTTTAAGCAAAAAGATGAGCCTGCTGGTAATTTCGAAAAAAAATACCTCCAGTCTACGCATTCAAAAGAAAATTCTTGTATTGCTGGTAGGATATAAGTGTCCGTTGCTAGGGAGAAGGAGAGTGGAAAGGTGAGGAGATTTGAGAGGATTATCATAATATTTTGGTCTCATTACTGACTTTAGACTGGGTGCTTCCAAGAAACAAACCATTAAACAGTTCTAACAGATTATCAATTATTTGATCCACTTCCGCAGGTAGGATCTGAAAGTGTTATCATAACAACCCAAGAACTATCTCAGTTGATTACTGGACTCTACTGATACTAAAGTACTGGTGTTGACATGAAGGTGATTATAGATTCTCAATGAAGTGGTGCTAGTGTACTCGGGCTGTTGGTACTATCGCACTATGTGTAGACTGGTTAAAACAGATACTATAATT
Organism: Lepidonotus clava; assembly: GCA_936440205.1. Taxonomy (NCBI): domain Eukaryota; kingdom Metazoa; phylum Annelida; class Polychaeta; order Phyllodocida; family Polynoidae; genus Lepidonotus; species Lepidonotus clava. The sequence goes on from OW387138.1 coordinate 19,709,186, forward strand.
GGCTTTTTTATCGTAGTATAACGTAGTAAGAGAAAAGATATCTGTGGCAAACAGTGTTGCAGTTAGTGATCCAACTATAAATTGCCAATATAGAATATTTCATGAGTGCAAATAATAAACACAAATAAACCTAAATAAATATTTCCTAAGGTAGTAATTATCTTGAACGTATAATTTTATATGCGTGCAGTGCTTATTTTTGCTTAATATACGTCTGCGAAATTTCTGCGAAAATTGTAACGCTTGAAAATATCCTTCAGTGTAACATACAGAAGCTCTGACCTATTAAAACACGTAAATATATCCACGTGGATCAAGGTCAGAAAACAGATTAATTTGATTCAGTTTCGCGAGAACATATACACGTGAGAATACCTACGTTTGCAGTATTTGTAAATGAAAACTTCTCTCAATTGCGCAACGCACGCTCGTTTTGAAACTTTCCTGTATAAGTTTATAAGTACTGTAGACTGTTGCGACAGTTGTTTTTAGAGTACTGAACATAGTACAGGTCATCAGTGATTATACCGTTTGTTGGTACATATATACCTCCCGTATGGTGTCAATATAGATAGGGATGGATACATATCGATTCTCACCGGGCTCAAAAGGGGATTTCCGTACAACGTTTTGCCATGTACCAGAGATCCAGGGTGCATGGATACTTAAAACATGGCTACCCTCAACGGTATACAATTGTTCACAAAATTAGCTATTTGTCCTACATGTCGCTAAGGATCGAATACTTAGCTATTCTACTTCTTTGTCCTTTTCTTTTTTCTCTCGTGAAAAATACATGCTATCTATTAGTAAGCAGAATTATTTTGCTCTATCTTATCCTAGATTAAAAAGATGAAAACGGCATACCTATCAACTAATCTTGTCATGTGATACTTTTTGCAACGTCATTGATTGCGTATCCGCAGCATATAATGTTATATATACATGATTACACTACCCAGCTGTTGTATACATATTCGATATATCGACCTCATCCCAGGAATAATAAAGGTGATTTTGTATAATTAGTCCTGGCTGAAACTGCGGTTCACTATTTTTTTTGCAACAACAACGCACAAACATCTTTGATTAAATAAGATAGATATTTTTAGCTTACCCCTGGATCTTTTCCCCCACATTCATCAAGTATATAAGAAAACCCTGTGATTTCAGTTATAAAAACTTCAGTTGAGTCTGGCAGCAGAGACGGTCCCTATCATGAGGATATAGATTATAGGCCTACAGGATATATTTACAGCCTGTATACATATCACATTACATCAAATGTTTTCCTTTCCGTTCTCAGTTGCGTAAACTTCAGTTGAGTCAGGTGGCGGAGATGCTCCCTGTCATTCACTATAATATAGTATATTTAACATATCAGATATGTACAACGTTTTCCCTTCCTATTTCAGTTACATAAGCTTCAGTGGAGTCAGGCGGCGGAGATGCTCCCTGTCATTTACTATATATCAGATATGTACAACGTTTTCCCTTCCTATTTCAGTTACATAAGCTTCAGTGGAGTCAGGCGGCGGAGATGCTCCCTGTCATTTACTATATATCAGATATGTACAATGTTTTCCCTTCCTATTTCAGTTACATAAGCTTCAGTGGAGTCAGGCGGCAGAGATGCTCCCTGTCATTCACTATATTTCAGATATGTACAATGTTTTCCCTTCCTATTTCAGTTACGTAAGCTTCAGTTGAGTCAGGCGGCGGAGAAGTCGCGCGTGCTGCAGGAGGCGCTGCACGTGCTGGCCGAGGAACACCACGTGCTGGAGAAGTCCATCACCACCGGACACCGCTCCCCCTCCATCATGATCGACTCCGACCCGGACGACGAGTTCTACGACTGTGATAATGAAGACAATGGTCAGTATTAAATTTTGAGAATATTGTGTTGTTTATCGCTGTAAAGCAAAATATCGAGGATTTCTGAACAAAAGTTAGATTTTGTAGGTCATGAAATTCAGGAATGAATCCAGTGAGTATGAGGCTTTACCTGTTGGGTTACCCTGAACCTTTAAAGGCTTTCTAATCTGTGAGTCTCCTTGATCAAGTAGCTGCATATGTTACGATTCTTATCTTATAGTAGACTCTATTCAATAACTCCTACACAAATCACGTATACCTTCAGCGAAGGCCTCAAGATAATGGCCATAGTTGTATAAAATAGACGTACTTTGTAAAGTTCAAAATTCCCTATAGCATGCATTCATTCTGGGTGAGGGATGTCAATATCACCTCTTCATTCTCCCCTTGTTTTTCCTGTGAATTTCCAAAGTGTACCTACATGAAAAAAAAGTATCCAAGAATATTCATAGTAAATAATTACCAGTATCAAAATGCCCTCCAGCCTAAGTTTTAAGGCGACCATTCCCTAAAATCGAAGGGGCTTTTTATTTCCTTAGATTTTCTAACATTTATAGTATTATATATATAAATATAATATATGCTGGAAGATCCCCTTTACAGTTATCCCAATGCGGGAATCTCACATCCCGCACCCCTAGAAATATCCCTGCGTATCTAAATTAAATAATTTAATTTTAAACACTATAATAATTTAAATACTACTGTGATGTAGCTTTGAGAAGAAACATTTTATGTACACCTTCATGAATTGAAAATGTTTGAAAAGTATTTACTATTCGAGATTTTGTATCTTTTAGGTGCTACTACTCCCTACTCGTCGTTGCGGAAGATGGAGAACTCTGGTTCTGATTCGGACAATTTTGAAAATGCCTTAAACCAACAAGTGTCCTTAAGTAACCAACACAACGGTGACGACCAGGACGTGGTGCCACCTACCGGCACGGTGGCCAGTTGTATACGGCTGCCGAGTCCTGCCTATGGCCGGTAAGTTGGAGATTTATCATAAGTTACCAGAGATGCCATTCTTCCTACTTTTGTTTGTGAACGTGCCTGTGGGTGTTCATGCAATAGATGCTACCGCTTAAAAGGCAAAAACAAAAACAAAACAAACAAATTCTTCCTACTTTTGTAGGAGTTCCTACTTGTTGGTGATTTGGAATTGACCGGCCGATCTTTCTTACATTGCTTTAATATTTATTTCAGAATATTTTTTGTGTTAGTTTTAAGATATTCAAATACAATTTTAACACCAGGTCTCTATTCTTAAAGATTATTTCCCTCCTAGATGCTTCTAGAAAAATAGTTGGGAAATGATTCCTACTTTTCCTACTTTTTCATCAGTCGGGAGTGGCGTCTCTGTTAGTTTATAACCAAATGCTTTAAGTCAACGAAAAGGTGTTTACCTTGCAATGGTTTCTGGTTCGGAGAAAAACAATTGATCAAATGCAATGGATATATCCATCTTTAGGGGAAATGGAGGGGCCTTCAATGAAGTACGTAAGCACCAAGGGAGGAGGGGTGTCTGAAATATTTGAAAATGTACGTACGTAATTAATGGAAGGCCCTGGAGGGAAATCACCAAACCTGCGTCACATTTTTTTCTCTTTTATTCTTTATTTAACCACACTCATTTGACAATGATCTTCCGTGTATGGACCTGCAATGTAGGATTATAGATTGTACAATTACAGCTATCTAGATTAAGATTCAGCCGTGGATGATATTAGTTTAGTTTCCTGTAAACCATTATAATTGCTCTGTTGTTTAGTTTGAGTCGACTGAGTTATTCACTGATAGAGGATTTGTCACTCTGGCCTCCTAAAAACCTCAAATGTGAGTCTTTCATACATTATATCAGACTCCATAAATAGTCAACACCTACCAAATAATTGTGACTGTTGTCCTAAGTCTGAAAGTAAAATGAAAATTGAAGGAGTGTAAGTTAGTTCAAATAGAAAAGGGTTCTTCCACCAATTAGGTACAGATTTTGACATGCTTTTTTACACTCCCTTGCCCGTAGCATGTAACAGGGGCGGATCTAGGATTCTGAAAAAGGTGGGGACGTGCTTTAGTAAAATTTTTGGCCGTGCCCTCCAGGAGCAAGAATTTTACATTTAAATAATTAAAATTTGGCCCAAAATAGGGGGGCGTGTGCCGCGCCTGTGTAATACACACAAGGAATGCACTAAAGCCCTTACCCACCTCCTGTGTGCGTAAGTAATAGATAGTGAAGTATTCGGCAAAAGGAGAAGGGAAAAAAGCTGAAGTGTAACCAGTGATACAGTGTCCGCCTACTTTAAAAGGCTTCAGTCCATATTTGGTCACCCAGGGCCTATATAGTCCGTCACCGATGCTCGTATCGTTGCCTCACCCCGCCAACATGTGGCGCGGCCTGGGATATGCCAGTAGAAGCAGAAGATAAGGCTCCATAAAGGGATCTACATTGGGTTACCATGGTAACATCCTCAGTATCTGCCCTAATACGTAGAGGGGGGAGTTCATTTTGTTCTTTTTTTTTAAAACGTTTTGGAGTGATTTGTCTACAGTGTTGTTTCGCTGTTTAATTGCCAAGGGACTATCATTTTTTCATTGAACGATATCTTTGATTGTATTTCTTTGAATTTAAGATATCTTTGATTGTATTTCTTTAAATAAATTCTTAATGAGTTACAGGCATATTTTTAGGTTTGATAGACAAGAATATTTCTAATTTGTCTGTGCATGCTGAATACAAAACGTCTCATGTGTGTCACACCCCAGTACATGTACAATGATAATATTTCTATAACAGTAATAATCGTCTTTCGTAACGAAATTGACCGCACGCTTAACCAAACATTGTTGTAATCATAGAATGTGAACTGGACTAAAAGAAGACATTGTTGGGATAGGGCAACATCGAAAAGAGTCGTCAGTATGCGGTATCAAATTACTGTTTATGATAGCCCAGTGTCTGTCACATGGGAATAAGAAAACGGACGTTCTCTATAGTTTTGTCCCGTCTTTCACATTGGGACATTAATGTCAACCTTTGGAAATGTATCAAATATCTCAGGTAAAACCTACAGTGGATAGTCGCCGTCGTTAGGATTAGTTTCAACCCAAACTTTTGTATGAATCCCTGTTTTCTTATAGTTTGGTTGTGTAAGTAGTAATAAATGGTGGTTTTCCTCTGGTGAAATTGTCTAGAGTAACAGTGGGAAACAACGTTTCTTGGAAGTTCATTGAACATGACAGTTACTACAATCTTTTCTAAGTTTGTTTTACAGTATTATGGAAATGAGTTTTTTGAGCGATATAACAACCGGCAATTGATTTACAGAAAAATAATTGCTTCGTGCTCAAGAATATATTTGGTGTTTCGTTTTTAAATCGTGACTATCTTTTTCTATTACTGTTGAACTCCATTTAAAGCTCAAACGAATATGCATGCGTTTTTGATCGAAGAATTATGTAGATGTCTGTAGTAGAAAAATAGGAAATGCACTTCCTTCCCTACTTTTAACCAATCTCTCATGACTGCCAAAATATGTTAGGCTTGAAAAAAAAGATTTAGATATGGCCAATGTGGTCACGTGATACGTATCTACAGCGCCGCCTAGTGGGAATCCACCAGTTGACTTCCGGCTTAGCTGGTTCCTGGTGGCTACAAGTGGTGGTGTACGTTATCTGGGAGGAGAACCAGCGGATTGCCTTCTACTTCCATGTTATTGACCGAGCTGGGGCTCATGGGGCTCCCAACCTCTCATAAACCATTTTTACCCGAATATCATTAAATACAGGGGTTTTTTCGGCACAGAATATGTGATAAAAACTGCTTCCGTGATGTAACTATAGTTACTTAAATGGTATGGACATAATTTAAAATCAATAAAAATCCCCCCTGTTCCTTTTTAAAGCAACATTTCTCGCGAAAGCGTGCATGCAGTCCTCAGTCCCTCCAGTTGGCGCGCATTCTGCCTTTTGCAGCAGACGACATTGAAAATGTCACGTCACGGCGGCTTCTGACGTCAGAGGACGACACGTGAACCGTCATTGGTGTGCCCGGGGCAGGTTTGGTAGACAGAGGGAGAATAAAGCGCGGGGATTGGGGCAAGGCTGCCAGGGTTTGACCAGAAAACTACCCCATTAGCATTTATTGATCTCACCGAGGCAGCGCCAGCCACTATGGCAAGCCGTTTGTGGTAGCGTGTGTGAATACCTACTATGGCTTGAGATTGCAGTGGCGTTGCCAGGGGGGTTCCTGGGTGTCTGGAACCCCCTTAAATTTCCAAAAAATATAAGTAGAATATAATAAATCCTACCAAAAATGTAAGTCGGAACCCCTTTAGATTGACTGGAACACCCTTTTACTTTAGGGCTGGCTACGCCTCTGGATTGTACCCACCCGTGTCCCTTGCAAAAGCGCTGGTTGATTTAAAGTCATCTAAATATGTTTTTGGTCAACACTGTCTCAAAAAATCCGAAAACTGCTACGTGCGTTAATTAAGGTGAAGGATCGAAATTGAATGGCTCGTCTTTTTGAACTGGAACTTCTTATGTGTTTGAAATTCTTTGTATGCTAATGTATGTAGATAATGTTATCATTAATGATTCTTCTATCTTTTAAAGAAGAGGAACTATTTGTTAGTTTTCAAAACTCCTTACTTTAAAAACCAGTTAACGTGAAACAAATACATGGGCCCATCTTATATTGAAAGTACAGTATAAAGATTTTGTATACCTCTTTTTTCACAAGGTATCTGAAGTTCCTTCAGCTTCGAGCTAAAATGGGCTGTTAATTAATTAATATGGGGAAGAGAGCTGAGAAACTTGCTGTGCTAGGGTCCTTAACGATGAGGTAATTAAAGATGAGCCTCAATAAAATTTGAGGTGAATAGGTGAAAGGGTAACGTACGGAAAGCCAGGTATACACCCTCAAGCAGTCGTTCCATTCCGTAATCATGGTTATCAAGTGGATATTACCATGAACAAGAGTCCGTGAAGGCAATAGAGATAACTGCACCCGAGATTAGATCTGCAGATGACCAATTTAGGATAAATGGGGCCGGGAGTGGGAGGGGGGATACAGTGGGACAATTTACGCTTTGACGTTACAGCAGTACACTGGCTTGATACTGGGTGATGTTTATTTGACCACTCCACCCTCTGTCATTAGTACTTTGCAAACGTTAACAAAATAGATAGATAAATAAACAGCATCGTAAGTCGGTCTTCATATTATAGATATACTATTGACAAATAAGCAGTCGACATAAAAAATCATTCTGATGATAAGATAAATATGACATGCAAGTCATCGACACAATTAGTGAAAATATTTGGCATTTCCTGAATCCTGTGCACTACAATTGCTAGCCTGTCCTATTTGGTCGCAGCTAGTTGTTCTGTCAGGCTGTGTGCCGCGACATGAATATTTTTACTCGACCGGCTTTCCATAGAGCCTGGCAGTGGTAACGTCAGACAACTGAACTCGCACTGCCAACCTGACAGAGCCAGGCCCAGCGTACGTCCCCCGCCCTGTGTCAGGGACAGAACCATCCCCTGTCCCCCTATCTCCTATCCCTGTCTGGCAGATAGCAACAGGGTGTGGCATACTGGGGGAGTATGTGAGAGGGAGTATTGCTCATTATTTATTACATTCCTCACCACTGGTTCCTCCCTACCGTTAATACCCACACACCACTCCATCCACCCTATAAGGAGGTGTTTTGGCCACTACAGGCATTTGGATCCCAATACCACCACCGCCACCACCACTACGATCCCCGCACCGCCATGGCGCCACCACTATCTGCAGCACCACCACCACCGCCGCGAGTGGGGCAGGTTATACCATGGAGCGACTGCCCTCCCCCAGCTGGAGGGCGGTGAGGTGGTTTTCATTGTTATATTACCACCGTGGAGGAGTGCTATACTAGTTGAGTGTTGACCACCACAACAGCAGCAGCAGCAAGAATAATAACAACAACGACCAACCAACACCATCTCCTATGCTATCAATCTCCACCGCAGATTACTAGTGTAGGCTACTACCACTATCACCAACCAGCACAGGCTGCCACCACTACTATAACGTCGCCTGTAGGCTCTACTGAGCCTATCGTAGGCCTTGTTGTAGCAGTCAGTCAGTACTATCAGGCCTAGCCTCTACTACTACTGCTGCTGCTGCCGCTCTGAACGTTGCCGCTTCCCAGCCGCAGTTCCCCACCGACACCGTCGTGGTTGCCATGGCCACGACACCTACTCGCCTTTCCTCCAGGTCCTCCCGCTCTCACCACCACTACTACTTCTACCCTCAACGCACTCCCTCTCTGCCAGTATCAATGCAGCTCCAGTAGGGACTGCTACCACTACAAGGTGCAGGAGGAGGAGGAGGTGGAGGTTTACCCCCGTTGGATTCCTCCAGGGCAGAGAGCGCCACCCCCACTGGAGTTATTACCACTATAGCATCTCAGCATCTCTAGATCCTTCCCCCTATCTACCTGCCTGCCTGCCTGCCTCCACGTCCAGTGGATCCTCCGGGGGGGTTCAGGACACACGGACAGACACCCTGGAGTAAGTGTGAGTCTAAGGATGGCGGCTGCAGGGGGTGGTGGTACGTGGGGGGAGCAGCAGGAGGACGGAGAGAGCAGCTCGGACAAACCCTACGCCTACAGGTAAGTGTCAGGCCTCACCTCACCTTATAACGTACACAGGGTACCAACCACACAGGGAAAATGTCAACAACAACAATCCCTCACAGGGAAAACACAGGGAATTTGCAAATTTTGACAAAACACATGGAAAACACATGGAATTTTATTTGGCCAGGTTCTGAAATTCCTGATTCTCAAGATATAAGGGATTCTACTTTTTGTTGTTAGGTTGTCCAAATGGAAAAATTGTCACAGGACAGGGAAATCTCAGGGAAATCTCAGGGAAAAGATAGGGGAGTTGAAAATGGAATTTTGGTTGGTAGCCTGGACCAGCGAAATTAGAAAGGGGATAGCACAGTTACGTATAGGCCTTACCTCCAGGGCACACCTAGGAGGAATTGAGCTAGTTCCAGGCCGTTCAAACCAGATCAGATTTCATTTCTCAATTAGGGCTGTCACTTGGCAGGTAATCCATGGTTCCCTGTATGTTTTATGCTGAAGCAATTGTCAATGATAGTCTATTATTTAATCTGTTTTACATAACGCAGGAAATTGCAGTTTGGGAAATAAGACATGAGCTTTAACTCTAAATAGGAAATGAATGTGCGATGTTTCGCTTGATTGATCTCCCAAATAAAGGCTTAGAGTGGGTGGGGCAATCCCTTTTATTGATTTTTTAAGGTTAGGGTGAGTTTATTGTTTGTTTGTTTTTGGGTTTTTTAATTAAAGAAGTAACTTCATTATTCTCAGACAGTAAATGCTACAGGACAAAAATATTGTGGTTCGCCAACATTTCATTACACACACTTTTGTTTAGTGATGAACCAGCGACCCTATACCTACAATATTCCTGTTATTTTGTTTTTCTTTAAAGCTATTCAAATAAACTCCTACCCTACAAACACCAGAAATACCCTTATATGCCTATTTCTGACTGACACGTTACGTACTTAAAGAATAGTGATAGTTGTGAGTGTTTGTATAGTAATTCTCAGTACTGAGTTTCCCCAGCTGTATACTATACTGTGCGACTCTCAATGGTTCTCAATGGGTGACCTGTATTTCTATACAGCAGTGTTATCCTGCCCTGGAGGCACGCACTCTACTGTACCATTGCATGCACACATGGGGATGGGGATATACTGTGATTGCATGACACTCACAAATCTGAGCAGCGCAAAACACGGAAACATGTAAATTTTAAATGATAGGTTTGGGTGGGAACCTTAGCAACTCCATTACTAGCGGACGGCATAGTCACACATATGTATAGGCCGTGAGCATTTTTGTAAGATTATTTTATTCAATATACAATAATGTTACATATGTTAATATTATGTTACATATGTTAAAATATTATGTTAGATATGTTAACATAATATTACAGTTGGCCTTACATGACATATGAGGACAATTGAAACATAACAAAGAGACCACATGACATTGTATTGGCTGCAGTCCATGTCTGAGGCCATGTCCCGGGTTTGAAATTAAATAATTCAATGATTGGTTATGAGATTAAGGCCCAACACGGTTGCATAATTTGGAGAGTGATTAACCTCATTATCCGCAGTGAGGCAGATCTAAAAAAAATAGTAAACAAGTTTGGTAAAGTTGAGTGATGGATTACAGCTATTTCAGTAGTGCGGTGAGTGCACCAATTAAAACTGAGATTTGCCGAAATTTGAAAACGTACCTAAGGCCCCTTCATAGATTAGGAATACGATGATGCTTTTTAAGATAAATAGGTAATTTATGTAAATAGGTTGGTATTTCCAATGCAACGATGAATCTGTTTTTGATAAAATCGTACAAGAGGAATGCTTTTGTGTGTGTAGGGAGAGGGGGGGAGTCAATATCTAGAGCTGGTAAACTATTAGGCATCTATCAAATACCAGAAATCTACCATCCTTAGGATACTTATAAATATGCAATAGACTGATTTCCCATGACGAAAATTGGAGTCTTGTAACTCTTCCCCCGAAACTGTGGAAACGTATCATAGTGATAAAGTAGTTCTTTAATAAAAAAAAATATAAAAAAAGAATTTAAAAGTTTGGTAGGAATGACAAATGTAATGTGGGCGCTGTGAGAATAACTCGTTAAAAATGATATTACAATCAATCACAAGCCAACCGCGGCGGGCTCAGGGATTTATTAATAGGCTCCAAGCAAGATTGATGCAGGTACAAATTACATTACTGGTTTTGATTTACTGTTTTACCCTCGAACTCAATAATTATTTGGATAATGCAATGTTAAAACGATGTAAAACAAGTATTGCTAATGAAATTTGCATATTTGAATTCATGATAAAATCTGGAAGAGGTAGTTCTTAAATGTGGGGTCACTCAAATTAGGGTTGTTTATGAACCCTGTGCCGGTTTGATATATATACCGTTGAAAAATAACCATCACCGAAATTTACATTAAGAACATATTGAGACGTATGCGACATCCTATCATTATAATCCTAGCTCCATTAAATCTTACATCTCGATAAAGCGGAATTTAATTCAGAACATTCCACTCAGCCAAAGTAATGACATCTCTCCCTGAAAAATTCATTAGTCCCAAGTCTCCCGTGAAATATTAAAGATATTGTAAGTGGTCTCATCTCCTTGTATGTGGCTCCCAAGGCTGTCTCAGGAAACCACTTGGGGAGGTGGTAGACGGGGGACCTCCTCTTCATAGTGTTTGAATTATTCAGATCACTCGCCAGCCCTCGTCAAAACCCTTTACTCCAAAGTGTCGTCCATAGGAGTCATTGCCTTGTCTGGCCCTGCCCTTTCCCAGTGCAGTTAGGTCGTTAAAATCGGGATTCAAATCGTGAAAAAAAATCCATATCTACTTATTTTCCCTATATAATTGTTGCTGTTCTTTTTGGGAATATATTTCTGAGTCTTGGTGTATATTTTCGTTTTATGTTTCATCGCGCAAGATGATTATGAGCTGTATACCCCTAGATATGTGAGGAAAGGTTTATATGAAGAGGGCAGATTTGATGGAGTTAGGAAGAAGCGGTGCTGACAGGAGGTATAGTTGTGGTATAGTGGGAGACAGAGTGGACCACAGTGGGAGTACTGTTATATGTGACATATAGTGAAGTAAGATTTATACCCATAGGAGTATGACTTGAATAATGCAGGCAGGACCACGTCAAGACCAATGTAGACGATGTATTACGACCACTTACATTTGTTACTTGATTCTACAAGTGGTAACTGTAGTGGCATTGTAGTGGATATTCTCGACCTGACACAAAAATAATTAATCTCAATCTTGTCATAGATAGTTTACATAATGAAACTAGCTTCATGTAAGAGGTAGATGATTGGATTAAAAAAATACTATAAAAGATAAACTGTGAATTATATTTTTGGCCTGCAATATTCCCCCACATTAAATACCAACATTTCATGTGACACATGTTGTTAACGTTCGCTACCACCTAAGCCACCCAAAGAGGGGTCACATAGTGCAATGGATTAGTGTGTTTTATATATAGCATCTAAAGACCTCTCACAGGTCAGACTAGACTGTGATGTGTCCTTATTACCCTACTAAAATGAGACACTATGAGAACTAAGAGTAAAGAAATATTGTTCGGTTGATATTATGTACACCCGTTTTGGAAAATGGAAATTGGTAAAGTAATTACAATTAAATATGACGTGAGGTTTCTAGGGATAAGTCTAGGGAAAATACAGTAAGTAGAACTAGAAAGACAAAATGTGACATGTAATATTATGACCATTAGGAAAACTGTAATGTAAACTTCATGCGTAAGACGTACACGTGGCTACAAGTGCTTGCAAAATCGATGCTACCGCTTAAAGTGAAAATTTAAAATACAATTCACACTTGGGTCGTTCTTCAACACGTATAAAAATAAACCAGTTTTGACAAGTATTCATCATCCTCATTTGTCATGTCACAATCTATGTCACGGGTGCCAAGAAAATAGACAACAATTATATGTATTCTAGGAAATGGCCATGGAGTCTATCGAACAATACCTTACCCTTGAATAGCATTGTTTGACTGTTGGGATCATTAGGCCTAGCTGTGAATGAATAGTAGGCCTAGCTGTAAATGATATTGGCCTAAGGCAGTTACTAGTTACCTGTCCTTCAGCCTATCAATGAGGCAGATGTCCAACGAAAGCAGTAATATAATATTACAGATCCTAGACTAGGATGTCAGTGTTTCAGTAATTAAATGAAAGGCAGATGCTCTTTTTCGAGGCATTGATGATTTTGTGAAAGACAGAGCCTTATAATATACTGAGATTGTTGAAAAAAATGGATCTACTTGATGTCATCAATCATTGTTTTAACTTTTAAGAATCGCGCTGTGTCATTGATAAATTTGCAGATTCTGTGGATTCAAAACAAAAGAAAACAAAGTCTGACCCCTAGATACTACATCTTCCTTTTCTCTAATCCTCAATCCAGGGGTTCATCATTAATTCATAACCAATTTCCTACACATGATTATGTGCTCAGGATTTATTGCGACCAGAGGTTTATGACACATATCTTGGCTCATCTAATCAGGAAAGCAATTATTATTTTCATCCATGATGAATGAACCTGTTTAATATTGAAGAACACTCTTCATCTTTATTTCAAGAAAGCGAGCTAACTGTTGCATAGTAGAGTCTCCAAACTAGGTAAGATATCACAACAAATATCTAACCCAAGCTCCAGTATAACAAGCACTCTCTGCTCAGGCTTGCAGTGCAATAGTCACCCCTTTAAGGTGAGGCAGAGGCTGTGGCCTAAGGTTAGGCGGCTCATCATGATCGGTAATGGTTTAGGCCAAGGTCTCGGCCTAAAACTGCCTTGGTCTGCGGTGATCAATACGCGACAGCAAAGACAAAGCCGCAGCAGCAGCCATCGATTGCCCAGCCTGCTCATGCCCCGAGCCCCCAGTCCTCTACAACTGGCTCACCCCACATTGCGCCCAAGAATATACAGTGTAGAATGTACAGCCTATATATTCCACATGCCAATTTTGCTGCAAATTCAAAAATCGGCAGTGGATATTAAGGTTTGAATGTAGATATGTTATATATCACTAGAAAGGATTTAGAAGTCTATTTTGAATGGTATATATGATGTATGGTTTCATGCTATGTTCTTAGAGAGAAAATCAACAAAAAAAGAAAATTGCCACAATTGAAAATTTCCAGCATCAATATCAGTATATGGAGAACAGGCTTAAATGCGCAACTTAAGTACTCATTAACTGATTGCATTCTCAAGGAATTGCTTTTAGGATACCGTTTTTTGGGGGTCTCTATCGAGATTTCAATTGCTTATGCAGAGTTGTCTGAAGAACTGTTGGCTGCCTGATGCTCCTGTCTCCCCTATAATTATACGTAAAAATACTATTGGCTGATTCCAACGTGTCTTTGCAGGGATAGCTATAAGAACCATTGTATCACTGCATGGTCTCTGCCATGCAGTGAACCGGTTGACATCATTGGCCTACTCCTTGGTTCCTAGGCCGTGTTGTCTACAAGTGCAATTGGCCTACGAGCTGGTGTCTAAGCAGTGCTGTCTATGAGTTGCATTGGCTCACTGCCTGGTGTCTCTGCAGTGGACTCTGTAAGCATCTATAGCTTATTGTCTGGTGTCTATACAGTGCAGTCTATAGTCACGTTTGGTCCGCGTGGTGTCTATTATAGTGCAATTTACAATCACCAGTGGCAGACTGACTGGTGTATATGTCTATGTAGTGCAATCTACAATCACCAGTGGCAGACTTACTGGTGTATATGTCTATGTAGTGCAATCTACACTCACCAGTGGCTGACTGACTGGTGTCTATGTAGTGCAATCTACACTCACCACTGGAAGACTGACTGGTGTCTATGTAGTGCAATCTACACTCGCCAGTGACTGATGTCTATGACTGGTGTATACGCAAATATCTTTAGCTAACCATTTAGTGTACTTGGAGTCCTTTCAAGAAACACCTTTGGCTATCTGCCTGGTTTCTATTCCTATCAAATGATAGGCCTATAAGCACTACCTACCAACCGACTAGTCGCCCCATGCAACAGCATCTCACAACAGCTGTTTGCTGACAATCGATAAACTAAACATGTTTGCAAGTTTATTGGATAAGGGTCAAAATTGACAATAACGAAAATCATTCAACAAGGAATTGTTTTTGTCCATTTTACACTTGGCATCTTGTTAAGAGCTGCTCTCACTTTCTCGAGTTGCTAGAGGGCGCATGTATTACAGGCTCGCATAGTAGAGGTGGTTAAGTCAACACGCTAAGCCTGAGATTACGAAATTCATTGATTAGCCATGTGAACCTTCCTTCATATGACATGACCATGCTAATTGGTTTGAAACCAAATATTTATTTATTATATACAGTTGATCTACGTTGTTGTCCAGCCTCAAGATCATCTTTAACATGTATAATGGTATCATGTTTAAAAACGATATAAAAAGTTATAATGAAAATGGGCCTTCTTTGCTGTACAAATCCGATGGGTTGGGGGGCTACATTTTTACAATGTGACTACGTACTAAATGGAAGGCCCCTTTGCATCAATGAATGATACATCAATGAATTCAGTTGATGCAAGAATCTCTTAAAGCTCTAACCTGCTCGTATAACATGTTAGAGATGGTGTCTATGTGTATACAGTTTAAGGCCGCTGTCCTTAAGGGAAAGTTTACGTGTGTCCACAAATAGCCCTCCAGGGGGTGACCTTTGCATGAAGGTCAAACCTTGTGGTAGCCCTGGTAAAGAATAGTTTACCAATGGTCAGGGGTCGTTGGCTAAGTCACAAAGTGAAACCCTATACGTTATGTTGACGTTAATGATGTGTATTCACTAACTCCGGGTGTGGCCTGGTTGTGTGTAATATACTTGTATGGTCTCTATCAGCTCAGTGTTGTATTCACAAAAATGTACACAAAAATGCCCTATATTTGCAAGGTAAAAGTTGATGGAATCTTTATAAACTTGAATTTTAAATTAAACTTATAATGAAATACTCGATTGTGTGAAGTGTGAGTTGTTTAATAAACTTGAATTTTAAAGTATGTTTTTATTCTTGGGATATACTTTGGATAATAATTATACAAATCTGTCTTAACGCTCGGTATGTCAACAGTTAAGCATAAGACTGCTTTTCAGATCTGAAAACGTTCACATGGATATAGGCTTAGCTACTAGCTACAGAATACCCCTTCCAAAATACTTCCTAACGTTTGTTCCATAGCCTCCTATAATCAGTGAGTCACATTGAAAACCATCCGACCATTGCCCAACACTAGGGATAACCCCCACACATCCTTGACCATCCCCCACGTTCATAGCAGAGACCTATGGCAGGCCGTCAGGTCAAAAATACATCCATCAGCCTGTTTTTGTGCCTAGCTGAAAGGAAACCTTTTCTGTTGCCTCTAAGGAAGCCAGGTCTGCAAGGGTAAGGCGATCGATGAAACCATCAATACTTAACTAACCCCAGCTTGTAGAAGGGTCCAGTGAGCCGGAGAATAGAGGGGGAAGGATTAAAAGAGGGCGCAAATAGAGGGGTAAATAGAGGGTGTGGATGAAGGTGGTTGTTCTAGAGAGGCAGAGGAGGAAGTGTTCAAAGACCTTTTTTGTGTGACGATCAAAAGCATTGCATGAGTATCATATTAGTTCATGTACTATGCTCGGATCCGGCTGTGATGCAAGTTTCTTTATGTTCTAGCTTTTGGGATATGAAAGACTACAAGATAAGGGGAATAAAAGCTGAAAGGACTTTTTGTGATTCACATTATTTCTATTAAGGATTGAGAAGCATAAGAAGGTACTCTGTAGGACTATGGCTCAACTTTATACACTGATCAGATGACTTACCGCTGCCTACAAATTGCACATTCTTATACCATAGCCTCATGAGATATTGGCAAGTACCATGGCCTACATCTATGGATCGTGGCATAAAACATCTTTTACGAGCGCAGGTCGATGTCTATATTATGACAGCCTTGTCGGGTGAGGGTGCTGAGGTGTTAAAATGATCGCTTTCTCCTCAGGCCCGCTGGGCCAGTTTGGCCAGAGAATGATGATATGTCACATGATAGGCGCTAACCATTCACCATTGGGCCATACACATCACATCATTTTATCAGGGTATCACACAGTGTAATGGTGACAAGTCACATGTTAGCAGCCTACCGTGCATCATTGGGCCATACACGTCACATAATTTTATCAGCGTGTCACGCAGTTTAGTGATGACATGTCACATGGTAGGCGGTAACTATTTGCCAGTGGGCCATTTAGATTACATTGTTTTTCGCCATTGGAAACCAAAGCGATCAAAGGAGTATGAAAGCAAATCAAAGCGTATCAGGCGGAATTCTCTAAAGGACAGCGCTCGGACTTTCGCGTACGACCACAAGCAATAAACTAGAATGTATAGGATTTTCCAGACTCGCCGGGAACATACAGAAATTTAGCATAAAACTGGTGGCTGCCTACCTTCCATACTATTTTCTCTATGTTTCTATCATTGCGGGAACCAGCTCCCCATCTCTTGTTTACCGATATTTCCGGTAAAACGGTCGTAGTGAGACACGCCATTGGCAAAATGCGACTGCAAAACCTGGCAAAACCTGGCAAAACCTGGCAAAACCCGCAGTCCCGCTCGTCACGTGACAGGTGATGGCCGTACTCACCTCAGAAAACATATATAATCCGATAGAATTGATCAATTTCCTATCTGATATGGATTGTACATGATGTTTGAGGTCCCATAACACCATTACTTGACCATTTAAATCGATATTTGAGCAAATAATACCAGAAATCCGATCGTCACCCGACGCCGTGTTAATCGGGTCAAGTTACGCCCACCAGCCTCGCTTTCGATCCGAGAAGAAGGGATATGGGTCAATCTCTGAATATTCATCAACTTTGCAGACCTATTTCACCATGAACTCAGTCGATCTAACCTTAGTTATTGGTATGCATAGATAGATTTCGATCCATAGATAAGCATCCCACTGTCTCAGAATCGATAATAATGCGAAATAACGCGTAAATGCATCGCGCTATTTTCTTGCAAGGCTGGGTCAGACCTCACACCGGCCGGTGCAAGCGTGCCGGTCGGACGTGTTGGCGGGAGGCTCCTCTTTCGCCGCCTCGATACCTGGATTACAGCGGTATCTGATGCTTTCAATATACTATAGTGTCATTTTTTCGGACCTACCATCAAAATATTTCATTCATTAATATCTCTGCTTAGCATCCTACATTAATTCCAATCGGGCGAAATTCTCATTTCATCAAATGATCAATCTCTTCGATCTCCTCAATCGGCCAACTTGTTTTATCAGTGTGTCACATGGTGTATTGATGACAAGTTGTGTTATAGGTGCTAACAGTTCACCATTGGGCCATACAAATCACATCATTTTATCAGGGTATCACACAGAGTAATGATGACAAGTCACATGTTAGCAGCCAACTGTACACTATTGGGCCATTCAAGTCACATCATTTCATCAGCATGTCACACAGTTTAGTGATGACATGTCACATGGTAGGTGCTAACTATTTGCCAATGGGCCAAACAGATCACATCATTTTATCAGTGTATCACATGATGTAATGATGACATGTCACGAGGTAGGCGCTAGCCATTGGCCATTGGGCCATACATATCACATCATTTTATCACTGTGACACATGGTGTGATGATGACACGTCACATGGTAGGCGCTAATTGTTTGCCATTGAGTCATATAAATTGCATCATTGCATCACTCTGTCACACAGTGTAATGATGACAAAGTCACATGTTTGTTTGTTTTGTGGATTTTTTTATTGGATTTTTATCCAGGCTGAGTTCACTTTATTAAATGTTCTTCCACTGCAGTCCTGTGGACCCTTTGGGCACAATTCCGTGCAGGGGTCATCCAAATGGAACTCGAACCCATGAACTGCCAATGCCAACCAGTGGTACCAACACCTCAATGACATTGGCCACCCCGACCTCCTGAACCTCCTGTGGCGCTAACCATTCACCATTGGGCCATACATATCACATCATTTGCTAGGTGCTAATTGTTTGCCATTGAGTCATATAAATTACATCATTTTATCACTGTGTCACACCATGTAATTATGACAAGTCACGCGTGGCACTTACCATTCACAATTGGGCCATACACGTCACATCATTTTATAAGCGTGTAATAACAACATGTCACGTGGTAGGCACCAACCATTTGCCATTAGGCCATGCGCATCACATTATTTTATCAGCATTTCACACAATGTTGCTTCCACAGCAATCCCATGGCATGGTTTGTAGTGCTCTCTCAAGTGTGTGCTCTTCGCTGTTTGCACTTCAGTTTTTTTCTTAGTCTCTGATTATGGAGCAGACAGCTGAACATGACTTCCTCTTTGGAGGTTTTTATGTTGGTGTTAAAATCAGAGTGAAGTGAGATGAATGATTGGAAACTGTCATTAAAGAGATTTAATATCCCTTTGAAAGTTAAGCCCCATACCTACTAGGGCGATTTGGACCTTGCAGATCAATCTTTTGACCGATGGCTCGTCACCATGTAGTGTTAAAAATGTACATGTTTAATTTGAACCAGTCCATGCAGTGCAAGCAAATGTCAGCAATTATTCTGGTTAAATCAGTTGTTTGAGCTTAATGTGTAAAGGGTTTCAGCCTAACTTAATTATTCAATATGCAATTTCGTATTGATATTTTTCGCAGCATTCTTTGCAAAAATCTGTAGAAGAAAGTAATGTAGGCCAGTCTAGGGTACCCATGTGGTCTTGTTTACTGATCAGAGTACAATGTTGTGTACCACTAGCGTGGATCAATATCAATGAAATTGATTGACAAAACATTTGATGATAATAGCATCCTTGGACTTAAAAGTTCAATGGGCAAGAGAAATGCAAGATCAATTGCAGCAGCCTCCAACTCCAGTGCAGCATATAACTGTATAAAGCCCTTGATTAGAATACCTTTATTTACACATACAAAATACAATTTTCATTTTTATGTACAAATTAAACCAATAAATAGCTGTTCCTCCAATTAGTACCACAAAGGTTTGGTCAAGCAGAGACCAAACTAAAAGTAGCCAAAATCTTTGATACAACCATGTAGATGTGACTGCTACTTTAAACCCTATTAACCAGCCTATTCCTCCAGCAAGTCCCAGTGTGGCGTTAAGAGGCACCTTTAAGGAAGCAGCCTCAGGCAGGCAATGACAGGTGGAACCACACCTTTCTGATTGAATTTCTCACGTCCTCACTGACTGAGCAGACTGAGGCAATTCTAGCTATCACAGATGTTTTAGCAGGAGAAACTGCCTTGATTTCTGTTATGAGTTAACATGGCAATATGGCTTACAGTCAAATTGAAGACGAAATTGGAGATGGCATGGTGAAAATATGGGCAGATATGTGTAGAGAAAGTAAATGGGGAGGCTCATCGCACTTACAGAGTGGATCTGATTGGCTGTTAAGATATTGAATTCTTATATTTATACGGTTAGGGTGCTTGAAGCTTCACGTATATACATAAGTGACAAAAAGACCTACCACATAGGTCAATAATAATACAATAATAAATATCTCGGTAAATGTATTTCATGAGCAATCCAAGCAATGAGTCTAATATAGCAATCTTAGAAATCCTGCAAAGAAAAAAGTAGAAATATTATTTCCTAGCTGTATTGCTGGGTGTTTTTGTCTGGAGGTAGTGTGGGTGCCTTTGATGTTTCTCCCTCTGTGCACCCAGCCCTAGCTGCCTCAGGTCCCCGTTGGCAGGACTTCTCTGCATGTCTCGGCCAAACCCCTGGTCTCCTCAGACCGACAGAGGCGTGAGTTGTTTCCTTCGTCGGAGAACATGAACAGTGGTCGCTCAGATCTATATATAATGCCCCCCAATCGATACAACCCAGCCAACGGAGACACTGTATCGATGTAATGTACCGTGAAAACTTTCCTTTGTTTCTTTTATATCGAATATAGGATAATCTCATGAAAAGCTGCTACATTGTAAAATTCTGACATGATTTAAACACAATTTGAAGTTCTCAAATTCAACTTATTTGTACGAACAATTTATAGAATATTTTTATCTCATGATTGAATTTATCACACATTAAACTTTTGCAGAATTCAACTCATCCTCTATTTTGTTTGCTGACGAATGTTGTTTTTCAAAACACATGGGCCCATATAAGGAGAAATAGATTGTTATTGCCAGGAATCACTACATGCAATTTACCGTGTAATTCCGATGCTTGTAACTGCCAAGAGTAAGTTTAAAATTGACGTTTTGTATACATGGATACTCTTATAAATGTAAATTGGTTGTTGCCTGTTATTGGATATTTTCAGAGAAGGTTCTTACTCGCAAAAAAATATTGAATAGGAAAAGCTTCAAAAGTACTCAAAAACCGTTATAAATGGATTAGTTTAATTCAGTTACTTGAATTTTCTAAACGTGGGCGACTATGCTATAACTATAGGCGTTACAACAGTAGTATAAAAATCGCTTATAGATGGAACATAGTTATAGAGTACACTATGGCTCTCTCACTTAAAGCTCGTCTACATTGGGCTTTAACGGAAACGTTTTACGTTATACTATTTTATATGGCAATTCTACACCCAGAGAGGCTCTAAGACAACAGTGTGAGATGATGATCAAAGGAAGTAACGAAGTAATACGACGAGGGCAAATTCTAGCATATACGGATCCTTTGTAATCAAGTTACTGCGGTTTGTTTACGGAATGAAGCCCACATGTATTAAAGAGAAATGTGCATGTTGAAATGTACACTTCCTCCTGCTGGTGTTACTAGGGCATGGGTCGTCAAGGAGGCTGTTTAATCAGGTGTTAATTAGGACACAATTAATGAGTATAACTACTTATGTTACACCCACGCCCATTTGGTCACGCTTATTTCTTAACAATGTTAAATGGATGAAACGGTGCCATAATCATTGATTGACGTCACAGTGAAGCCTGTCTCTAACGGTTGACAATTTTACCATAACAACAATATGATTATCTTTAATTGAACCACCATTCAAGCGGTCCAGGGGTCCAGGACGGGACATTCTAGAATATATAGCAAATATAATCTTGGTAACAGTAGCTGTTGCATGTGAGAAGAAAATAATGCAAAATAAGTGTTTTGATTTAATGGGGCCCATAGGAAAGAGGTCATTTATTATGCTTAACTTTCAATAGGCTTTCATCGGGTTGTGTCGTGTGGCGTCGCCTTGCGTCACTCATAATACTTAAACGAGAAAGGAGCAAAGAGTGTTTAAAGCGTTGTGAAACAATTACGTCCCACCTCTTCAATATTGCAGCACACCTTTACATCAAATCTACAACACGACCACCATTATAATATAACACGTCATTAAACTTAACAAGGCACGTACTAGGAAACGTGCTTAGTAGTTTGTAACCCTGTAAGTAGTTGGCATTCTCCTTGGTGGAATCATAAGTGCCCACCGTTTGTGATAGTTTTTTGTCATTAGAGATACTTAATATAATATGCTGGTAAATACGAAATTTGGATAATTTGTTTAAAACACCAAGAACATCCATCTTAATTTAAAAACTTTCATCTTAATTAGATAAAAATAGGTAGGTTCTATCCATTTGCAGGTACTTTTTGAGTAAAAATTGTTTACCATATCATAGATCATTGTAGAATTCCGTTTACGGCATAATGTTAGTTTATGATAATTACTAAAGATCCGCCATAATTTACTCAATCCGTGCCCCTGACAAGGTCATCAAAGGCTGGGTGTGTGATGCCCTTTCTATTGGACATTGCACATAAAAGACCCCTTGCCACTCTTCAAAAAGAGTAGGTATCACATCGCAAAGAGTAGGGTATCACACCTGGTGGTGGGTTTCTTCTAAACCATAATCATAGATACAATCATCCAAAAGCTGAAAAGCGTCACCTTATGCATTCTGGAAAGAAACCTGTGTGGTTGCCCGGACATTAAACTACCCCAACAAACAATCAAAGGGGACATACAAGGAGATCCTAGGATCCCAATGGATTAATTGCCTGATTGGACTTTTACTACTAGCTAGAATAGTTTAATTATGATTAGAATACTGACCCTATTCTGTACGAAATACGGTTGGACCTTACCCCTAGAATGATATGGGTGACTAACCAGATGCACTAACCGTTTCTGCCGGTTCCTGGTAATAAATAAAACAAAAGACCACAGGAGCTTTAATTGTAGTCAATAAATATTCCCACAAACAGCCCACAGGAATTCCCCTTACTATAACAAATCAAGCCTCATCCATCCCAAACCCAATAAACCCTCTTCAAGCACATGTCCATTGCCTGCTTCCTCCCAATGCCTGTCCCAGCATCGACCAAAGCTGTGTTTGGAGAGTGACAGATAGCACCCACTAGCCCTGGTGACCAAGGTAACAACAGCGTTGCCATGGCAATGGGACCAGTTTGATGAGGTCGACTTGGTTATTGCTATTGAACGGTAGACCTAGTAGGCTGGGGTGGGTGGGGGTAGGCAGTGGGGGTGGGGGTAGGCAGGGGTAGGGTAGAGCAGGGGGGTTGGGATAGGGGGGTTGGCAGTGGACATTGATTTGTGGTCCATTCTATAAAGTGTGGTAAATTGCTCTGATGGGCTGAGTCTACAGCTAGTGCCAGCCCATGAGAACCATTGATTATCAAATCTTATAATGATACAAAATTGCAATACATGATTTATAGCAACACTTGCTGGTCTCGAATATGCATGCACACCAACATGCTCAAAGCTACTATTTGCAAAACATGTTTGAAATTATGGAAGTAATGCATCTTCAGTTATTGAAGGCATATTGATTAAATGTTCAGTTTCAGCAGTTTGAACAACAGATTTGGTTGCAAACATGTCCCAGATATTTGGGATTTCCCATGAGATGAACCTAGAGGAATATAAAATAGCTAATCTAGATGAAAATGCATAGGATGGAATCACGAGAAAGTCTGAGTTGTGAGGGATAGAGAGTTCTAAAACAAATACGACCCCGAGAAAGCTCCACAGCAACTACTCACTCATAGACCGTGGAGGAATGTTGGTTCTGCCAAGGGGAAATATATAGGACACAGCATGTACCTCACAAAAACCCCCATAGTCATCTCTCGGTGAGTGAGTGCAGGGGTAGGGGCCAGCTGGAGATAGTAAATGGTGCCAGGAAATTCTAGGGACACAAGGGTAATGGTCTGGAAGTAAACATGGCATGTAAAGGGCTGGTTACAGGCTTACTGCAGGTTGAGGGCTATTGGAATGGGAATGATGGTAGGGAATTATATAAGCACATTCTGATGAGCAGTAGGTAGAATGTTGGTCAATTGATGTGGGGGTTTCAGTTTCAATCCATGGTGTGGGCATTGAATTAGGTATGCTTAGCTGCATTTATAACCCTGACTGATATTGATAGAGAAAGAGGACAGATTTCAGTATTGCTGTATTTTGTGTGGCATCAGTGTATGCTATGAGTATACTAGATGCTTTCTCTCATCTTGTTTTAAGTTACGAACGCTGACAATGAGTAAATGTATACATATATTTAGAAAACTTTCACGTTGATAAAGGACCCTAAGGTCCCTTTGCAATCTTATTTTTAAAAAATCGGTTTTTGTGTGTATGTGCAAGCAGTTCGATTTGTTATAAAGTAGAATTGGAGAGATGCTCCCCTAATTGATACTTTGTGTTATCTAAAGTTGTATCTTTTGTAAACGTGTTAATGATTTCTACTAACATTACACTTCACCATTTTATTCACAAAAATATATTTTAATGAGACACTTTTTCAGGATTTTGTAAAAAGGGTTGAGTTTTCATGAATTAGATAAAAAATAAAATATAGTAATTTATGATGTTGTAAATCAAATCTCTTCGCAACATGTTTCCTCTTAAACTAGAGTAAGGTAATGAACAAAAGTCTAGACAAATAGTCCTGTCCTTAGTACTACAACATACCGACTGTGTGCATGGAAAGGGACGGGGCTCTTTAGCAAACACCGTTTGAGGTTGTGGCAGAATCCCAGCTCACAAAGCCTCGATAAGCTAGTTTGGTCGAGTAAATTGCTTTCTTAGAGGCCTGATGAGAACCTGCCTGCAGTGAATATTTAGTCAGCAGTAGTTCTATTCATCAAATAATCCAGTCTAGTAACAGAACGTCCAGCACCATAGACTCGGAGATTTCGTTTCTTGGAACCTCTGCCAGCGTTGAAGTTGCTTATTTCTATGCAGTCTGATTTTGATTTATATCTGCTGATAATGTCAATTGGCTTGATTTGGGTCTTAGTCAAATAAGTTGATATACCAACCTCAGAATTCTATACTTATACTCCTTTTACCATTCAATGCTACTATATCACATCTAAGGACCTTTACAATTGTGAAAAATGAACACATGTAGCAATAATCTTGAATATATAGACAAGAGAAAATTTGCATATTAAATCAGCATCTCTAGGTGAAACCTCTTTTATCACATTGCAATGAAAACATAATTTAGTATACTAAAAAAATATACAAAAACACTAAACCTCATTCAATTAAGCCCCATACCCACTAGGTCATTTTACCGTCGCCAGGGTTGGTATGAGAGTCAAATTCCCTGCCCCCATTGCTGGGTGATCACAATTGCTGGGCGATTCCCTGTGGCTATTGTGTGGTTTCTAGGTGACGGGCGACGGACAACAGGATGGCCGATAAAATTGCCGGTAAAATCGCCAGCAAATTATCAGAATTGCTTGAGATCACAGTCGCCTGGCGATGGAGATGGCCATTCTCCCAATCGCCCGGCGCCCATGGACGATTAATTCACCTAGTGGGTATGGCCCTTTAGGAACCTTGACCTGATTTCTTTGAATTAAGACTAATATGTGCTTGGTGTGTGGAAGGTTATGAACAGGTTTAGAGGTCACGTGACCTTAGTAAGGTCACGTGATGTGATCGATGAGACGCTGGAATCAGGTCAGTCCGCTCATGCGTGACGGGGGTCGTTACTACAGGTAATTAGGTGGGAAATCTTCCCATGGCTTGCATGTTTGTGGATCATGCACGTGTAAATGAGAAATGGTTCTAAGGGGAACCCAGATTTGAGCTCATTTCCTCATCTTTTCCCCTTTTTTGCTCAGATAATACTATCAGGCATGCCACATCCAGGTTCCGCACAAGCACCTCTTCGAAAAAGTTCATGTTTTGTTTTTAGATCAGTACTATTAAGAGAAGTTGTCTTCTATACATGTATTTAAGAGTTTTTATCTTGACCATAAGATAAGCTGGTTACCAACAGTTCTTACAAAAATCACTTAATGGGGAAAATCAGACACTGTCAGGAAATCCTTGCCGTTTCAGTTTTTTTAAGGTTTGCTATAGAAGGAACATACCAACGTTTCACAACCTCTGATTACCAATCAATCACGTTGAAAACAGGTCCTTTTGTAGAATGATATATAGATTACCAATGGGCACTCATTGTGGGCCTTTCAATGATATACCTATTATGGGTTTAAGACAGAGCGAAATGGCCATTTCTTACATTCAACATATGATATCGACCTCAAAAGCAGGAGTGAAATAAACTAAGGACACGGGGCAGGAATCTTCTTAAACACAACGTGCAACATGACAGTTTCTTTTAACTTCACATGAAAAAAGGAAAATGTGAGGAGCTACTTCATGACCATTTCTTAAATTTGACATGCAACATAGGTAGGAAGAGTGATGCAAACCTGTGAAAATGAGCTTAATATAACTGTTCATTAGAACCTAATCACCCCCACCCCCATCATCTACACCCCACCTATTGCGTCTCCACAGGGCCGATGTATACTTGTATCATCAGAGATGCGTATCACGTCTCCAGCAGCCTTCCTCCAGTATGTTTATAGTCCACTTGGCATCCCTGCCACCCTCCATGAATATCATGTGGCCCCCTGCCAGAGGGGTCAGGTCGGCCGATACGTAATGTGGTCTGAGCCTGGTCAATCTTTGAATGGGACTACCTGCTATGAGGGAGTAATCCTGTACAGGTTTTATTGCTTGTACAGGTTTTAATCCTTGTTTCAGACTAGTATTCTAATTCATGTGGTATTGAGATGAAGGAGTAATTCATCATTCATCTGGGACCGAACTTTCATCAGTGTAGCGTTCAGTAAAACTAAAGAATAGCCATGAGCAAAAGGCTTTAGACCTAACTGTGACGTCCTTTAGTCACAATATTCTGACACTATAGAATCTGAAAGTCGGCAGCTTGCTGATTTTACCGCAGCCATTCATATGTAGAAAGTCGCACCTATTATTAGTCTCCCACAATATTTCCTGGGTTAGCCTACAGTAATTATAGTCACAGATATTTTCATCAACAAGGCCTGTCAGCCATCGTAAAGTGGCTTCGCAAGTAGGTGGCTTCAATCATTGTTCAAGGGTGCCATCTGGATATCTGAGGGAGTATCAAAAGAATAGATTAGAAATTCAAAATCCATATGAACAGTTACTCCCTATACCTGTTTGTATAAATTTGCATTTGCCTTTTGGCTACATTTAGTGAGACTAGAATAGTTGTACATAATAAAGGCTGTATAACCTGCCTCCCGTAGAATAATGATACCAGCTGGTGTAAAGGCAGTGCTAGCTTCCACAGCTGGTCTACCCAAGTGATAATACCGACATGGTGAACAGACCTGTATGCGTGATCATTATGTTTTTTTTATGTATAGCGGATATAGCTTTTTCAGACAACTACAACCCCCCAACACACATGTATGAACACACACACACACGTATGCACACACACACACACACACCTACATACACATGAGTACAAACACATACACAATATCAACAATATAAACATACAAGCTATACATATAGGGGTGTACATGTATACGTGCAAATACATGTATGTACACATGTATGTACTAGGAATGTATACCCATGCACACAATATCTACAATATAAATATGCAATATATATAAATATAGGGATAAATATGTTTAGAGGATATATGTGTACACATGCAAACAAATGTAGCCACACACACACACACGCATGCACACACACACACAACCACACACACACACACACACACACACACACACACACACACACCACCCTTCATCCCCTAGAGGTCCCAGCCCCACTGTTCCAGACCTCGGTGTACAAGATAAAAAGCCAGCCGTTTCAGCTGCCTCCATGATGATAAATCTCCCGTCAGCATTTTGACATCTGCCATAATTGGGTGGGTTAGGCCAGAACTCTATCACACAGGCCTACCAGAGCCCCAGAAGCCACCTATGCATTAGTGATAGGATCCCACTGTCTGGTTACCCATTGCCTTCCTTGATGTTTCTGAGTCTGCAGCTATCATGTAGGAGAAACTATGTATTGCAGCAAAATTAAAAGCCAAATTCTTAATTATTGTGTTAATTAAGAAGGCTTTTCTTGGCTCCTAGGGACCCAAAAGGACTCTATATCAGAGCTTAACTTGACTTTTGTGTAATTCATTATGTCTGAACCCTCAAATGTCCCATCAATATAGTGAAAACTAACATAAAGTAATTCATAGCTCACATAAGAAAGATATTCAATAGTGTAACGTTAAAATTCCATACAGACCTGATTGATATGGCCAATCCATAATGAATATTCTATGTGGCTTCACGTTGTTAAAGTGCTTTACCAATGCAACATTTTACCCACTTTGCTCCATGGGTCATTAGCCAAGTCTCATACATCCTTCACTTGACCGGTCTGGCGCCCTCCTAGGCGGCAAGGCTTAACGTCCTCTAGTCATGCAATGCTCTCAACAATTTAAACACTTCTCCAAATTGAAACATACGCCGACATATTGCTTTTCCTCACCGTGTGTGTTGGCAGACAGTAAACAAAGACCCACATTCTATGCAGCTGCAACGTTAAGATTTTTGTAATTTCTGATTTTATTGTTGATTATGAAATGGTTTGTGAGTTTAATGGATCAAATTTGAGTTATTTGATTATGATAGAATAGTTTTAAGTATACTAACTGTCTAAGACAGAAATTGCATTCAAGTTAAAAACTTACAATTTTGAAACTAGAAAAAACTGGGAAATGAAAATGGTTGTGGTACGGTTCCTGGATTTCGAAAAGCAAGAGGAAATATCATAATTTGTTCAGACAAACATTTTCTCTTTTAAATGTTTAATTTAATCACATGAACTTCCTACTGGAGTTGAGGGACCCAGCTTCACCCGCAAGATTTCCCAGAAGTAACTGCTTATGTAAGGGTTTCATCATGGTTACCTTTTTCTTCGTGTTGTATTAAGTTTCACAAATGGTATAAAGTTTGATTGGCGAAGTATAGGATGGCTGTTTCTTTAAACAAGTGAAAGAGCCAGTTCACCCTATTATCACACATTTAATCCCCTGGTTCCTGTACTATGCTTGGAGAGTGGATGCATGGGTTTCTTGTGAGGGGAGATTTTAGTTACATTTAGTTACATGTAGATGTGTTCTATGGCCTTTGACAATTCTTACATTAGAGTGGATTTTGTGTTGTTATAATTCTTTAAAAACATACCTTAAAGGTATTTTACATATTTGTATTTTAAGTGTAAATGTATTTTGCTTGTCTGAATATATTACCCAGTTATGGACAAGCAATTGAAAACCCTTTGTAGTCTGTTGGTTTCTTTATTTATACCACCTAACTTGTGCTTGCAATAGTTAAGTCATAACCATAAGACATCGCCCAGCCTAGTACAACCTCCATTAGACTAGAAAATACGGCTGATAAAACTCCCCAGTGGTTAATGGGTACGTCAATGTATAAAGCTGGGAGGTTTTACAGCTCAATAGGCAGCAGTCATTATACCAGAACATCTATAGATCTTGGAAGCAAGTAACAGCTAAGACAACTCGAAATACTATCTAGAATGTCTTTCTGTTTCATTTTAGCGAACCGAACACATCAGAGAAAGTATTTAATCTTATAAATAATAAGCTTTCTTCTCAAATATAAAATCTCACCATAAATTGAATTTTTGGAATCAAACCTGAACACGAAATTTATTTTGAAAGGTTGTATATAAACAGAGACACAAGAAAATAATCTGTTTCTGGCAGACCAGACCTATAGATGTAGGGCATGGACTGTATGGAGGAGAGGGGGTGTGAGGGGAGTGTGCTAATGTGATCAGATTACGTGGAGCAGCCTGACATAGATAATTACAAGCCTGTTGTTGTGGACAGCAGGCAGGGAGGGGTTGGGCTGTAGGGTGGTGTGCTAGTCAGGGTGCTGGGTGTGTGGTATTTAGAGGTTAGGGGTATTGATTAATTGGATGTATGGAGAAGGGTCACCTTGAGGTTTGAAGCTGCTCGGAAGGCATCTGCCTTGTATTATTTAAGTATAAGTATTTGCATGAATATTCTCTACACGTATATATCCCTCTATGTACACATTGGGTGTGTATATTGTACTATAGATTCATGAATATTATATGCTGCACCATGTCAGTCTTGTCTGCACAGATCTCAGTAGTCCAGTTGGATAAGAGTGTCGAGTCGTTAGATGGTTGATCTGTTGATCAAAACTTCACCAGTTCAATTTTATAGATCTTTTTTTAAAACACAGACAGTAGAGGTATACTCATGTAGTTGCATAGCAGGGCTGGTTTTTGAAAGTTTTCGCAGAGTTCATTTCAAAATCATATCAAAAAGGATGGAAACTTGGATATATTTGGACGAGATCTGGCCATAGTATGTTCCATCTATACCCTGAATGGTTATAACACCACCCCAATAATATATGGGGGTTAAAAAGCTTCATCAAACAACCTGGTCAAATCTAAAGGTAATCAAGCTCAATATGCATTTGTATGGTCTTGTAGCGATAAGCAAAAGGTCCTATACTGCAATATTTATACACTCACACAAGATATATACATACAACTACAGCATCAGCAGATATCAACCCTACCACCTGTGTCTACAAGTATCAGTCGACAATATATAAATATCACAAGCATTCAGAGTAAGCCACCGATGCTGATATGAAGTAGTCCGGTATGATATCAAGTGATGTAGTAAAATATCAAGTAGTCAGTTTGTTAAGAACAGCGGGCTCAGACGGCGAATGATAAAACAACATGAAAGAACATGCAGTCAACCACGTAAAACCTTTCTCAGTACAATGATTCTGTAGGAAAAACATACATGATTCTGTGCAGATCGCTTAATAGAATGGTATAACATCCACCATAGACACCTATAATGATAGGTAGTGCAGATATTCCCCAACGAGAAGTGTACATTGGATACACAGACAATTGCTAGTTGTATCATACATGAATTTCTTTATCAAATATTGATATAGCGCCAGCAAACTGTTGTAATTTAGCAGAACCAGCACTGGGATAATAGGGGTAAAACGCAATGTATGATGGGATGTATTACACGGATACAGTAGAGCTATGGATCTATCACCAGATCGATATAATAACTCTTCAGATGATGAGCGAACTTAAAACAACATTCTTTGATGTATCCTACTCCATAGTTGCCCTATAGATTATTTCAGATAAAACAGGTATTTTTCTCAGTAAAGGCTGCATTACATGTGTGTTTGTAGGTACTGTAAGCGTGCAATACATACGTATTGTCCTGCTGAATGTATTTTTGCACAAAGGCTGCATTACAGATGTATCTGTAATGTACGCATACAACTATAGTTATTTTGGCGTTGAATGTTTTTTCGCGCCTGTAGACTTAGCAGTAATTCATATATGTCATCATGTGGTTATCCGTATGTTGATTAAAAAGCAAGACCACATGCGCACTTAAGCAAATAATTCCCAAACCAAAAAGAACAATTGCTTTCAGATCATGTCATCCTGTCTGACACTTATTCTGTCCCATATACACATTGTGAGTATGAAAACGTCCCTATATACTAGCTATAGGGAGGGACCTACGAGTTGTGGCACCCAAATGGATGGATGGATCCCACGAGGCTGTGTGTATATTGAGGGTGACATGCCAGTTAGTATTGTATTGGGACGTCTGGGCCAGAACCACTAAGCTAGTGGAGCGGTTGGAATATGTGTACACATAGCAGCACTGAGCCCCAGACTATATTGTGGTCAGCCCATCCCAAAGTATATCGTAGTTGTCTAGAACTGTGTATTTAGCAATATAGACAGAATGCTGTTTTGATTGATATTATGTTTGTAAAGAAAAAAAAACGAAAAAAAAAGAACACGTATAGGACAATGCATGTAGTGTATTTCTGAAATGCAAATTGTCTGATTTACGTAGATTTTTCAGTCAAAATCTAATTCCAAATAGGGGCCTACTCCTTGAGTATTTCTATGAGGATCTCGATACCAAAACAAGTATAGCCCAGAAGTAGTTTGTCCTTAGGGATGTAAGACTGGGTAATGATACGTGATGTTGGTGAATGATGCACAGGAGAGTTGCATGAACCCATGATCCAATGGTACAAGAGTGGTCTGACTGTAATCCATCAAATGCCTCGAGTTGGAATATCGAATGTTTCTTGACGAATAAGCAAGTGAGTCTTCCTGCAGGTCTTTATGGAGCGAGCAATTTTAAGAGTGACTGGATATTAGCATAAGAGCAGCTTTTCAAAGCAGGGACGAAACCAGGAGGGGGGTTCTAACCCTTCTCCGCCCCCCCCCCCCCCAGACACACACACACATACACACTCCCTGATTTCAGTGGGGACTTATACTTGACAAGGAAAAAAGAGACATTGTACACGTGCTTGCGAATGTGTACCATTTTAATATTTAGCCGACCTGTGGACTGCCTGTCTGAAATCCTGTATCCGCTCTGCCAAAATTATGGGTATGGATATTATAAATTTAAATAAAGAAAGACTCATACAACTGATAGGTGATATGAACTAAGCCCTGGCCACAGTACTAAACCCATAAAGACCCACCTGCCAACCGTCCCTAGTCTCCCCACCCCCCCCCCCCCCCACCCCCACCCACCAGTCTCTTGCCTACTCTAAGCACGCCCACCCAAACCCTGTTGGTCGCCAGGGGCCGAGGTCACGTGACCAAAGCTAACCTCATGTGGCGTCTTGCCACCAGGTGGGGCGACGACCTGCGCATGCGCAAGTCTCGTTCCAGCGTCTTAACTCGTCAGAAAAAGTATAAAAGAAAAAAGAAAGGCCGAAAGAAGGTGGAGGAAAGAAAGAAAAGGCGCCCTCCTACCCTTGGTGGAACCGGAAACAACCAACTAGGAGCATGCGCAGAAATGTCAACAGGCAGTCAGTTCTGGTTGCCTAGCAACGCCAAGTCGATACTGAAAGGGGGCGGGACCTGATCACTAATGACAGAGTGCGCATGCCTGACGGACGTCAGTGACGTCACTACATGGTGGGCAGGGGACGGATTGGGTTGACTGAATAAAAAGGGGTTCTGGACTCTTTAGGTGTAACAGAGCGGGGTGGGCATGTTATAACACCTAATGGGGTACTTCGAAACAAGGATTTGATTTATATCTGTGCATTTGCTCATAAGACGATGTATCAAGAAAAGACGTACATCTCTTCAATACTATTAGGCCTACAAAACATAAGCATCCGGACATAAAATTGTGCGTGCACCGTAAGTGCATAGTGCCCATTGGAATGCATGTTCTGAGATGGGATAGAACTGCATGACTTATCTTAGTTCCTAAAATGTAATAAGGCAATATCGTATATCTTCACATATAGGTGATTTTACTGTCGTACATTATAATTAGTTAAATAATTATTACAATTGACCACGCGGGACCGCCCTGTCAAGGATCCCAGTGGATACCAAATTTAAGTATGGCAATATCTCTACTGCCATAGAATGCAATTACTTAATCATTACATACGACCCTGTGGAACCCCCCTGTCAAGAGCCCCAGTGGAGGCATTATCGGGCCCTACATGTGCAGCATGCCGTATTGTTGTATCACGACCGACGGTGGCACTGGTTGTATTGTCGGGACAGAATATTTTATAAGAGTACATCTGTGAACGTTCTCACGGGCTTTAGTAGCTGCAGGTAGGATTTATGGGGATCAGTGCTCCTCTACTATTCCCTGCATGGAGGCATAGAATATCAGAGGTATACCGACTATGTGAGATCCAACAGCCTGTTGGTGAAAGGGCTACTTTTGTTTGCAGGTATTATACGTTGTAGGCGTGAAAATAGCTTTGAAAATTTGAAAATTCATCTTATTAGTCACTATATCCATAACATAGAGCATCTTATTATCTTATTATTCACAATATCCATAATATAGAGCAGCGTAACAAACTAGTTCCGGTCATAAACAATCTAGTTCCAGTTTCTCTGATTGGTTTAATCGGAACCCTCATGGGTCGTATAGGACTTGTACCGATAGGGCCAGGTGATCGCTTTTTGGTGATTGCCATGCATGTGGTCACCTACAACCATGTGGTTATAAGATACAACTACCATTTACTAGTTCTTAATGCTGATACTTGTTGATTATAATGCTATGAGATCATGGTGCTGATCATGACCTGATTATGATGCTAGCTTCTGCTAACTGATTACGAAAACTAGCTTCTGCTAATTGTATTCTTCAGGATAAATAAAAGTACCTAAAAATAAAAAATAAAAGAATATGTTTGAGGTAACCTTGGTCTGAGGTTTTGTTCTAGATGTTTTAGAATAGTAAAAAAACAACCACTTTAAATTTATCACCAATATGCGCCCTGTCTATTTTGGGAAACGCTATACTTCATGTGCGTAACGTCTATAATTAAGGACATTTAGCATCATTGACCTGTGGATTGACAATATTTTTTCGCAGAAAATGATAGTCCATGCTTAATGGAATGCCCCTTTAACGTTTCCTAACTTGTAATTAAATAGGGATTTGCTTCTTTCTACTTTAGTTAGAATTAAATTAAGAACTCCCAATCCATGTCCACACCAACAAGAATCTTAACAATTCCGGACGTTCAATCACAGGAATTGCATTAATTAAAGATTCAAAGCAGATGGACGTGGACGGATTTCCTTAAACTAACCGTCCCCCTAGTCCCCCACCTAATTTAATTTTTTTTAAACGAGTGACAATTAAAA
Organism: Lepidonotus clava; assembly: GCA_936440205.1. Classification (NCBI taxonomy): domain Eukaryota; kingdom Metazoa; phylum Annelida; class Polychaeta; order Phyllodocida; family Polynoidae; genus Lepidonotus; species Lepidonotus clava. The sequence goes on from OW387138.1 coordinate 19,743,874, forward strand.
AGTATATGGCCTGTCCCCATTCACCCAATGACCATTAATACAAATGACAGACTGACCAGTATTAACCTTTTGCACTGAGAACTCCCTACTGTGTTTTTTAAAGTTTCTTTTTCCATTCTGCTCGTACTGAATGGGAGCTCCGTGCGCCGAATACTGGTAGTGGAAAAGGAAACCAGAATGACCTGGAAATAGCATACAGCCTTTGGTCAGCTTCTTCTTTTGTGAGCTGCTCCGAGTTCATCTGAGCTGCTCGTCTATTTTTAGCCTCAGATTCCCAAGAACATGCTGGCTGCTTCTTAATTTGTGCTCATGGGATCATTAACAAACCTGGTGAGTTTCCAATTTGAGCGAAGCCTCAGTTTCCGCTGACAATCAAGTATGAAAGCAAGGATTATGCAATTTGTTACATTTAGTTAATTGTCATAAAAAACATAAACAGAATATTTATCTTAAAATAGTATGTATGCATGTACATATCCATGTTATACTATATTGGCCATGTATTTATAAATATATGCATGTACGTATAGATATAGAGAAAAAGATGTATGGATATACCTGGAAATATAGATCAACGTGAACATAGTTCTACCGGCACTTGGCCAAGATTAGATCTACCAATTTCCTTTGAACACTATTTATAGACCTTCCATTCCCAATAATATCCGGCGTTACATTATTGACAATATTACATTCTACACTATTGGCCCTGGTGCAAATGCGCCTTATATCACTAGTCACTACGACTTGTCTCATACAAGGTCTTCTGTCGACGGTCACTTTAGAGCGACATCTCCTTTCTTCGGAGATATTTTTGGCCGCATGCAGCTTCAGAGAGGTTGGCCTTATAAGGGGCTTGTATTTGATGGGAGGAACAGCAGTGTGTGTCTCTGATGTGCTACACCTGTAGAAATACACGGTCTGGGCGGTTGGCTTTGGGCTTCTTATGGTTCCCCTTTTGGCCCTATTGAGCCTTAAACGTGGCAGAGAGACATGGGAATTTTTGGCACTAAAGACATGGGACATGGGACCTTGGAAGAAAATGACATGGGATCGACAGGGCGACATTACAAAATTTAATGCAAGTTTTTTTCATACTCGATCCATTGAAACGTTGAACACTCTAGGGACTAAGACTCGCATGCATTATGTGTTTTCGTATCAATTCTAGACAATGTTACCCTATTTGATCCTCTTGTATGTCTCGGGTTCCCGCTCGGGTTATAGATTGTGTGGCATACATTTGGTGTTCCAGGTTTAAAACTGTCCTAAAATTGGGTCAGCTGGTGTTATTCACTTTCTGTCCTGAAATTGGGTCGGCCCCAACCCCATTATAACAAAGCGTCAAAAAAAGCTCTGAGCAGAGAAGAGGCTCAGGACACGAACTCTTACATTCAACAGCTGCCGAACTATTGATTTAAATCAACTCCCCACCATTGACTCTCCAGGCTCATCCATATTTAACCTTAATCATTCGACTGGAATGAGCCGATCTTGATCTATTTCTCGGGAATCAACCTCCAGTAGGCGAGGTTAATACAGATACTCAATAATAATAAATGAACCACAACAGATTATTATTGTTATTCCACATTGATCCATCCCAGAAGGATAAAGCCTCCTATGTTGGGTCATTTGCTAGATCCTTAAAGGGGTCGATACAGGATTGCTAAAAGATATCTTTAAAGATACAAAGGGGGGGGGGGGGGGGTCAAATACAGGGTAAGTACTAATGTGCGTTTTTGAAGTTTAAGTATCAACCCCCCACAAAAAAGGGGGGGGCAGACCCATTAGACCTACCCCTCTCTCCCCGATCCACCCCTGCCTTTAACACAAAATAGGCAATTCCTGCAGTAGTACAACAGGCCGGGCCACTCTCATTTCTATTCACGATGTCATCCATATTCCCCACCCGAGATGGATCCCTGCGCTGTCCGCTGGCCTGTCACTAACTGTAGTGGTGGGGAGGGGCGGACTTGTCCGCTGGGAGAGGGGGAGTACGCCGTGATATGTGACTGTAATGGTGCCATAAAGAGAAGGCTGTCTGAATCTCCTGACACTACGACATATATTGTCTTAAAGCTTGTATTCCACTTGATTATTTTCACTGTCCAGAGTTGGGACATTTAAAAAAAAAAAAAATCAGGAGTGTTACAGTAAATACATGCTACATACCATACTTTTTTTTAGAGGAAATCAAAAATTCCTTTGAGTGATATATGAATCATCTATGTCTAATGATAAACCCTTATCCCACTGGTGAGTTCCGAAATCGTGAGTAAATTAGGATATTTAAAGGAATAAAGTAGTTACATGAGGACAAAACCGGTACGTATAGAATGCACGCTTAAGGCAAGATGCTGGAAAGACAAACTCGACTAGGAACCGAACATTGAATGACCAGATGGAGAAACTAGGGCTCACCTAATTAGATCATCACCATTTTGCAATTAGGCACAAATCCAAAGAGGCTGTTCTAGATGAATATAGCTCTGGTTAGTCTGAAAGATGAGCTGCTATGTGTTGCCTCTAATGTAATTTTGGGCACCTTCCCTCCTAGAATGATTGAGGGTACCCTTCTCTTTCCTTTGGCACAGCATAGACCATCACACAAACCCTTTGGGTTATTCATTAAAGTCGGGAGGCACGGAGAAAACTCAATCATAGACACGAAGATAGGAAATGGAGTGTAAATAGGGGGCCAGGGGCAGCAGTATGAAAGTTGTCCATACGTGCCTTTAGCAAGATTTACTTGATCAAAATGAGGTATTTTCTGAATTCAAATAGTATGGGTTTTGGAGGGTGTTAGATTTGAAGTTCTGCTATTTGGTTTGACATTTTGGCCAGGGGGCCTTCCATTAAGTACGTACGCACCAAGGGGGGGGGGGGGTCTAAACATTTTGGAAATTTGCGTACATACCTGTAGAAATCCAATGCGTATTTTAACCTAAGGGGGGGGGTCTGAAATTTCAGAAATTTTGCGTACGTACTAAATGGAAGGCTCCCAGGGGACTTTTGGTTGTAGAACAATATTTTGACATCAGTTCAAATCTGGAGAGTTATAGACTTGTTTTTCAAAAGCTAAAGTGATAACCGAAATGAATATGAAAACCTTCAGGTTCTCACTCCCTAGATTCTAAACTCCTAAGCTCATCCGCTTACTCACCAGCGTGTAGAAACTTCTTCAAATGCTGATCTGAAGTATATATGCATACTGGTGCTACATTTTCAATTATTTGTCAAAGATTTGAATCTGTTATACTCGTCAAATTCCACTAAGATGTACTTGTCTTTAGTTAGATATGAGCACAATACAACATTCCAGCCACAATTGCTCGAAATTCACTCAGATTAGGGATGAATACCTAATTAAGGTATCATTAATTTAGTTTGCGATAATCTTATATGGGTGTTCATTACGTTAAAGCTTTGATGATTGCAATAGGGGCGAACTTTCCCATTCCGACATTGCCCATAAATGTGTAGAATAGTCAACAACCATCCCCACATCCCCATTGTATTTATTCCCAATAGAACTGCAGGTATCTCATTCATATGCACCAATCCAGAGATCTATCTCCCAGAGAGCTATGTCTTAATTATATCTTCTTAGGCTGATATTAGAATTCCAATACCTCTTCATCCTCTTGGGAGCCCTTTTTATGTTCTCCAGCTAAAGGAAAAACAACTATCAAGTCTTTATTACATTTCCCCGACACAATAGCCTGGGATACATACGTTGAGTGTGAGTTGTGTAAGAGCTATTTCATATGGGGGCTCTCGTCTAGTATGTGCCATTTTGGCAGAACGACAATAAAAAACTAGGGACAAAAAGTGCTCGTAAAGCTCTGGGATGAGAGCTATCTCATTTATAGGCTAGTACAGGTCCCCCATGAAATACATTGGATCATCATTCTTTTTTGCCTCATTGTCCACAGTGTTGTTTTTCCTGCATAGATCAGCATTTCGCTGCCCATGTGGTTACCTCTTGGTGTTGCTTTACGACTGCTTTCGTATGATCGTATGTCGTTTAAGGATTTGTATTCGCAATAAACGTCAGAGGTACCCATGTTTTTCAGATTATTACATCGAGTTCTGGATATCTATAAGAAAATGTACACAATAAGGAATAGATATAATGAGTAGTAGGTTGCCCCAGGCCTGCAAGTAATTACCATGCTCATTCAAGTAGACGCAGCACAAAACCATCCGTTACACATAATTAACCCAATATAAAGGCTACAAAATACGACAGCAAAATGCATAACAACCATACATTATGAGAATGTACCAATATTATCAGGTACATGAGAATATGTACAGGGAATAGATCAAAGACTTACAATTAGGACTGAAGGTAAAGTTCATTGCAAATCAGTCTGGTAAAAGAACCCTGAAGGGTTGGCCGGACGTTAAACTAATCCTACAAACAAATCATTGCAAATATAGGTTGATTTCAATGCCCGACTACCTATACAAATCCTTTAATGATTTTCGTCAAAGCAGATTTCAGGAAATTAGTATAATGACCAAAGATGACGTGTCCAGTCTGTATAATTATAAAAATCTCTTTCTGTACAGATCGGGCCTGTTCAAAGAGCCTGAATCCGTGACATTTGTGAGATACATTTACTCTATGGAGACATGTATTTGTGCTTCTCATGAGAAGGCCCTGCGAGAGCAGAGCTTCTGTGTAAAGCAACATCTCTGGCAAAGTCTCTCAGGAGTAAGTGTGAGATGTGAAACGACAAAACAATTATCCAGAAACCATACACATTTACTGTGTCAGAAGAGAAACTATTTTGATAGGGAATTCTGGACATTATCTACAAGCTAATATGTCATAACAGAAAAGACTGTCCTTAAAGGTCCTGATCCCTTATGCTGACACATTATTTATTGCTGCATAAAAAGCGTTGAAGATTATCACAAATTGCAGCAATTCAATTAATTTTACTTTCTCTTTTCCACCGTAAGAGGTCATTAGAAGCACATGAAATGTGACTTTAGTTATAACATTTCATGTCAATGAACTGAAAGAATACATATTAATTCTTTTTATATCCTAAAGACGAACTCCTCTCCAATCATCCTTCCATGGCTGAACATAGAGCATAGAGAGAGACATTTCTCTGACATAGTCCATGATAAATATATCAAGCTGTCTCTCCCAGCGTCTTGCCTAAGTAAGAGATATCTGACAGGACGTCATGTCTAACAATAGGGCCGCACAGAGGGGTTTTATGGTATTCATGTGAAGGGCCCCTCAGAGGTAGCGTCCTCCAGTACCAGCCCCTTTATGGGGTGCCAAGTGTAAATAGGTAAAAACCGTAAAAAAAGAAAAAGGGAAAAGGTCAGAAGATAAACTATTTGGATAGGGAATTCTTGACATTGTCTACAAGCTAATATGTCATGACGGAAGCTGTCCTTAAAGGTCCTGATCCCTTATTGCTAACACATTATTTACTGCATGCTGCACACATATATTTGAAGATTATAATGAATCGCAGCAATTCAATTTTTTCCTTTCGTTCTTCACCGTAATAGGTCATTACAAACACATAAAATATGGCTTTAGTTATAACATTTCATGGCAGCGTACTAAAGGAATATATATTAATTCTTTTTGCATCCTAAAGACGAACTCCTCTGCAATCATCCTTCCATGGCTGAACATAGAGCATAGAGAGAGACATTTCTCTGACATAGTCCATGATAAATATATCAAGCTGTCTCTCCCAGCGTCTTGCCTAAGTAAGAGATATCTGACAGGACGTCATGTCTAACAATAGGGCCGGACAGAGGGCTTTTATGGTATTCATGTGAAGGAACCCCGCAGACGTAGCGTCCTCCAGTACCAGCCCCTTTATGGAATGCCAAGTGTAAATAGGTAAAAACCGTAAAAAAAATATATTTTGTTGAATTTCACATTTTTGTTAGTTTTATGTCCGTTTGCAACTTTGATAATTGTTCCCAGGATTGGTCTTAATATTCAAATAGGAGTAAGCTGAATTTCCCAGGTATCTCTGGTACCTCATAAAGTCAGTTGAAATCGGGTTATGGATTGCTTTCATTATACTGATTCCAAGGCTGCAGTTTATGTACAATAAGCCAAGCATATAATGTACCAGAGTGAATCCACACAGTACCTTAAGTGTAAGATTGAAACAAAGACCAGAAACTAAGTGAAAAAAGACACTTTACCAAAGAAAATATTATTTCAAAGCCGTTCTGACATTGCTTGAACATTGACACTTGGCATATCATCCCCCCCCCCCCCCCCCCCACACACACACCCTCCATCAGTCCATGCCACTTCATGAGATAAATGGACGTTCCTGGCTCCAGATTCACTGACCTTGACCTCTCCTCCTGTGCGTCGATTGTAGCGCTCCCTACCCTCTCCAGGACAAACTGATGCATCAATGATAACTTCTTCCATTCCACCCCTGTTACTGCCCCCATACCCCCATCTCTGTACCTATAACAATTTATCAGCTTGTAACATTTTCTGGGACACCGGAAGAACGTGTCTGTAAGGGTCAGTGCATTTATGCATGGAAAGGTCATGGGATGATAATTCCTTCATGGGTCATGTGCTCCAAATAGAGTTTAATATAATTCTCATGTATAGATTTATTTCAAACCTTATGCACTTGTTAATTTTATGTTATTGTGCACAAAAAGGCATAACAGATGTTTTCCTATTGAAGTTTTCTTTGTCTATTTTGAGTATCAAAAAGCTCGATGTAATATAAATAGATATAATTTCGTGATTCAGTTTGTAGGCCTACTACCCACGTGCTTCCACTAACTGACAAATGTCACACGGCAGCCCAGTCAGATCCAAATATGATATTCTGTTACATAGGATCCATCAGATTCCAATATAGGAATAAAAAATCTATTGCTTAAAAGAACAACCCCAAAAAGGACGGTGTGATTCCACTACTGAGCACATTCCCCATGGCCAACCGGAAGGTCGCTTGCTGATTGGCTGCCCTGGGTCACATGACAAAATTGAGTTAAGCCAAAACGAGGCTGAGGAAAGTGCTGCCCCCTAGTATTAGTCTCTGGGGGATTTCCCCAGGGAGTAATTTGAGATTACTCTCAACCCCTTAGCTCCTTTTCTAATTCGCACAAGAAAAACTGTTGACAGAGCTTACCAACTATATTGCATCTATTCGATGTAGAATAGGCCTCAGTATGGACTGTGAAAATAATTTTCGCTTTGATCCTTTAGGTGAATAAGAATAAAGGGAATGTTATGCTAAATATAATCTACTTAGTGGGACATTTGTCTCCCCCCCCCCCCAACAAAAACAAAGGAAAAAACAAAATATGCATCCCAATGATTCTGATCTCTTAAGCGAAAAATGCCCCCAAAATCACAAGATAGTGAGAGGGTTGGGAGTTCTTGAAGAAGAACAGTTAATGCAATCTTTCTCAATGATTTTTAATTGCAAACATTTTCTGTTGCCCCCTCTCCTAATCCCACTTTCCTCGAAATATTGAAAGAAGATCCGAATTTTGATATGAGAGACCTTACAACTACATGAGCAAATGCCCATGCCCATGGGTATTCAACCATCCCAAATCTAGATGGAAGAATAACATTATTTCCCATAAGGAACTAAGATGTGAAGAAGAGAAAATAGAAACACAGATCCATAAGAATCGATCAGGTGGTCCTTCGTAACAGAATCGGGCAGCAGCAGATTCAGTCGACATCAATATTGATAAAGACATAATGTCATTTTTAGTGGAAATAATAATTCTGATTCCCAACTTAATAGATAACGGAAGCAATGTAGTCCCCTGGGCTGAATAGGAACACTGCAAGGAAAATATTGTGATCATAGAATTATCAAAAACATATTCACAGCATGAAAAGAATATGAATTCTTGGCATGTAGTTACAAAAGCATTGCTTCAATCGTTGTCCTGTGATTTAAAATTGCCAACTGAAAAACCTCAACAGGTCAATGAAAACAATGTTGAAAGATTAGACCTTTGGTGCTTGAAATGATACGGATTTCAAACATCCAGCATCATTAATGAGCCTCCAGACTTTGTGAGCATTAAGCATTTACAGCATCTCCAACTATATTTGACTAATTATCATATAACTAGTACATTGGTGTTGTGGGATTGCAATTTCCAATAAGAACCATTACAAAATTATTCTTAAAAAGATACTGCTGATCTTAACAATTTCTGCTGTCTCAGTAGAAAGTCTTTCATGTATTCAGAGTGACATTTCCCATTCAGGCATACCTGGCATGGTGTCACTCAGTCTCTCTGAAGATTGGGTGTCACGTTGAGAGGCCCAGACTTTTAATTGGTCATTCTTAAGCTCACCTTGAACGAGGTGTGTTAATGACCCCCACTAGCAGTCAGTCAGACTGCTCAGCAGGGGGTACTTTAAAGAGACCTGAATAAGGTGGCAGTCCCAGAAGTCTACTAGTACACCTACTTAGCCTGGAATGGTGGCACATAGTTTTCAAGAAGGCTTATATTCCACCTGTTCAGGGTTTAAGGTTAATTCAAAACTGATTGAAGTAAATATAATTAGTAAGTTTAAGCAATTTGCACCTCAAGATAATAAGGTCATATGTTCAAATTATGGAGTTAACTTAGATGAAATTATAGAGTTAACTTAGAGTGACTGAGTTTAAATTTCTATGTTCATATAAAACAGGTTTTTGAAACATCCTTTATTCTACAGTCATTTAAGTAAAGGATGTAAGAGCTGATGCTACCCAATACCAGCAAACACATATAATCCTCACAGTGAGGGCCTTCATAGGACTCTTCTCTAAGTTGGCTTCTCTACTCTAACCACTTCTCTAGTCACATTAGAATAACTTGATGCAGAATGGTGCGCCTACTCTCGCTATTGATCCGCATGTCGCTGACCCTTTCTACCTGGGCAGTCAACCGCTGAAGGGCGCTGTCAGGCAGGATTCCATGGGGATCGCGGCAGCCAAAGCTTTCCATGAAAAATGACTCTTTCTTTTTTAACTGCAAGTCCTCTTGGGAAGAAGCAGTCTGAGAGGGAGATGGCACACTAAATCTCCATCTGTGGGTTTTCAAGTAAAATGGTTGAGGTCATCTCATACCTGTATCTTTTTAAACCCTTGACCTTTTCATTGAATTATGGTCTAAAGTAGAGTGATTAAATTGGTTTCTTTTTGAGTTCCTCAGTAGCCATGTCTTAGTATAATTAAAGTAAAATCTATTTATACTACCGATATTGATGATTTAATTGTGCTACTTTTATTGAACAGCAATCTGTGATCGTGATTCCTAGCTCAAAACCTTAGATACCGTATACCGGTAATTAATATTTGTGGCATGTTAAATGGCATGTTGACCTGTAAGAGTTCTCCAAGATTGTGTATTATTGTTATGTTACAGGGACCTATGTGATAGATTAAGCTTAGAGAAATGTACCTTAGGTAGTTGTCACACAAAGATTAGGTTATGAAAAGCTGGTGTGTGCTGCATTAGGTTCTGCGTGAGACATGAGTGTAGGATTCAATATGAGAATTGCATTTGAATGACTGAAAGACAATTTCAAGCAACCAACCAACACTACCCCATAGCCTTCTTGACATTTTCTCTGATCCTGGGTCGTGACAATTGCTGCTATTTAAGAAGATTGCTCTAGAAAACCTCTCTTTTTCTTCTTTCTACATTCACCCTAAACTATCCATGAAAGATTTTATAGTGTTAGATAGGTACAGATTACCTGAGTAATGGTGAGAAGTTCCTTTCTCAGCTGCTGGGCACAAGCTATTGTTTAGCAAGGTAGCAAGCCAGGAATCAATGGCAGACAAAGTTCCTAGTTTGGTACACTGATAACCTGTGGCTGGCACCCAAGGGCACAGAAAAGTTCTTCTCATTACAATTTGGCTGTGAAATGTAAACAAGTTTTTGGCAAAGTCAGGGCATTATGTTTTTCAACAACCATGCCCCAAGGGTATTGGTGGCCAATAGTGATTGATGATACTGATAAGGTGAGCTCCCAAAAGGGACAGGGCACAGCAGCTCCTGGGAGATGACGGTTAAAAGGTCATTATGGGACACTGTTGTTGTTGATACTGTTGTTGTTGTTTATTCTGAGATACTGAAACTGTAGTTTACATTTTTCCACTGTACATTTTTGTGCACAGTGGCCCATACACAATTGAATATGATATGAGCAGAAAAACATAATACTATAATATAATACTATAATATAATATAAATATAGTCATTTTTCCTGGAGGCTAGAGAATACTAGCACTTTGTATTGCTAACTTGTCTTCGGGTAAAATAAAAGAATTTAAAATAAATAAATAAAATTGATATAATATGATAATAGCTCACCTTGGATTCTGTTTCAACTCTTACTTGCTATAGGCTTACACAGGACTTTTATCTACACCAAAAGTTCCTCATACTACATCTCGTGGATTCTTAATCAGAAAAAGAAGCAAATAACATTGTGAATCTTATGTGAATCACATACTTATACAAGGATTTGATTAGTGTTGTCTTCTGCTGGACAATAAGGAAAGAGTGTGCAGAAGGTTGAAGTCTTCAGTTGTTTTTCCGTCTCACAATACGGCTGATTAGTCCCAGTGTGAACATTAAACACACATGAGTGCAGACACAAGACAGTTGGAAGTTTGATTTGAGTTTGATGAGTTTGGTTTCAAAGAGGTGATTAGGTGACAGTTTAAACAATCAATAATGGAAACAATTAAAACTGAACACCAACCTGGGAACGTGACATGCTTGACAAGAAAGTCTGACCCCTCATTATTTTACCCAGACAGTGCTCCAGGACACTAATTGTGATTCTAACAGGATTTTCCCATTTTGTTCTCAGCAATTCTAAATATATTTTTGCGTTCCTATTAGTTGCTGTTGGAGTGGGGAACGTGACGTGGTTTGAATGATAGCCTCAGTCTTTCTTTTTTACGCCAGACACTGCTGCAAGAGATATCAATGGGGCACTAATGGCATTTCTGACAAGATTTCCCATTTGTCCTTTGCAATTTAAGGATATTGTACACTTAATTTTCATCAATTACACTTAATTTCTGGAAATAATGTGCTCGGTTACACTGTCTAATATCTTTTGTTCCTATAATATCTCGTCCATGTTTGCATAATCATATGAATAATATAATCCCTCTGATGATTTTGACTTCTTAAAAGGTTATTTCACCATCAGAATTAATGATTGCTTTTAAGTAAGCAACCCCAATGTCTATTAATTGCTTGCGCCTGTGTTAATAGTCTCTTTGTGGATTACTTTGTATGAGTTATAGGCTGAAGGTGGAAATTGTATAAGCCTTGGAGCTAAAAGAAATATGGTGTTGGGGTATGGATTTATCACCTATTGCTGAGTGGTACTAGCTATTGGTGTGTTGTGGGGTGTTAGTGTGAGGGGAAGCTATTACAGCCGCCACCCGAACCGTCATGTTTAGACTGCTAGCGGTCGATGATGTATTAGTATTTCATTTCCTGTTGGACAAATATGATTAAAAAGGTATAGAAATAGCATGATTCTGAAAATTGGCATAGGATATAATAAGGGTGTAAGTATCGCCATCTTAAAACAAATACTGATATTGAATATTTTTTAATAACCCCTCATTGGCTGTATATATAGTACTTAGAGCTTGTTATCATCAATACCATATCAATAGCCTAGCTATTTCAGGGCTAGCTTATCAGTGCTGGTTCAAACAGCTAAGCTTCATTGTAAATTTAAGTGTTTCTGTCAACAAAGTCTACACAACCCTGTATATGAAAATACCTTCAAAATACATTACCCCAGGAGTAAAGATAGCCTATGAGATAATCTACCGTAGTATACTCTTTCCAAAGCCATCAAATTATAGCCCTCTGGTGCTAACTCAGTGTTTGCTCAGCCCCTGCCAGCAACAATCGATGGCAATCACCATATTATTCAGCCGGCCCCACCGCCTCCGGCTCGTCAGACTTTAAGTTGTCTAACACTACATCAGCCCAAAGTCTCCATTCGTGCCGCCAACAATGAGAGTGTATTCAACAGACAAGTAAATGTGGAAAGTAAGGTTTAAGGGCATACCTCTGTCTGACCCCTATTTGATAAGGTTTACAGTCAACAGAAAGCTGCAGCACATTGTATGATGTTTCTGCTCTTAAAACAGAAGTATAGATTCTGCAATCTTACTGCCATAAAGACCAAGGATTGCAGCTGTGTCTATTTTGTATGACCCCCATTTGATAAGGTTTACAGTCAACAGAAAGCTGCAGCACATTGTATGTTTCTGCTCTTAACACAGAAGTATAGATTCTGGAATCGTACTGCCATAAAGACCAGGGATTGTAGCTTTGTCTATTCTGTATGACCCCTATTTGATAAGGTTTACAGTCAACAGAAAGCTGCAGCACCTTGTATGATGTTACTGCTCTTAACAGAGAAGTATAGATTCTGTAATCTTACTGCCATGAATACCAAGGATTGCAGCTGTGTCTATTCTGTATTAACCCCATTTGATAAGGTTTACAGTCAACAGAAAGCTGCAGCAGTTTGTATGATGTTTCTGCTCTTAACACAGAAGTATATATTCTGCAATCTTTTTGCCATAAAGACCAAGGGCTGCAGCTGTGTCTATTCTGTCTGACCCCTATTTGATAAGGTTTACAGTTGACAGAAAGCTGCAGCACCTTGTATGATGTTACTGCTCTTAACAGAGAAGTATAGATTCTACAATCTTACTGCAATAAAGACCAAGGATTAGAGAAGTGTTTATGAGCTTTCTGAAGTAAACACAGAATTGCTAAACCTACAGTAGTTTTAACTTGGAGAAGTGCAGCACATCCTGAAATCTTTCTTCAATTAGCATAGAGAAGTGCGACACTTCCTATAATTTCTCTGCAGAAAGCAAAGAGAATTGCAGCACCTCCTGTAATCTTTCTATAATAAGCATGGAAAACATCAACACCTCCTGTACTCTTTCTTCAATATGCATGGAGAAGTGCAGTACCTCCTGTACGTTTCTGCAGTGGAAATTGCAGCAACTCTGTTCATAATATTGCATATTGAACAATGTAGCTTGTCGTAGAAAGCCTCTATGAGTTTTCCCCTTTAAAATACATTTGCAGATTGAGCAAAGACACATAGTCTGCTGGCAATACATTTAAAATTGTTTTTAATATATTTTCGACGTCTTTTTCAATCTCTTGCCTTTTCAAAATTTAATTTTGATACCAGACGCAAGTGATCTCTGCAGTCATCTGCACCATCTTCATCGATCAGTATATCCACATGTACCACATAATGACGTCACTTGATATAAGCCTCCAAAAATTACATTTACCCTTAGCACACCATACAACACCTCCTACCCCAACACACCCTATGTAAGCTGCAAACATGACCAGTCCATTTCCCCCTGGGCTGCTGGTTCCACGCATTACACTCTGTTCATATGTTACGTTTGGCCAACTCAAGTGGACAACCAGTGGCTGCAGCCGCCGCAAATATTTGATGTGCCTGAGCGTATGAAATATTGTCAATATACGTGTGTTGTCATTGACCGGTGTTTCTTTTTCCGCCTCTTTCAGAACACGTCTACCCGTGCCCTGCTTCTCCAGAAACGACTTCAGTATATGGAGCATCCTGAAGCAATGTATAGGAAAAGTGAGTATATTTTTTTCTATATTATAAAGAAAATATTTTCATTTTCAAAAAGGGAAAATTTATATTTTTCCTTATAAAAAAATATTTTCATTTTTAAAAAAGTGAAATTTCAAAGTAGCAAAGTTTACACTAAAACCTGCCGCGTTCTAACTTAGCCCTGGCACATGAATACCGACAGAATTGTGGCAATTTGCAATGCGGGTCGTTTGTATTGGTTTACTGATGGGAAACCATTATTTCTATTGACAAGTTGTGGCTCAGCAAAAAGACAAATTTGGAATGGACAACCTAGGCTACTGACTTACCCTACCCTATGGTCCGAGTCCACTTGTTGTGAATTCCCAACAAAAATCTGTAGTTTATACATATCGTTCTATTGTTCAAATCTTCCTACCAGATTCAGAATTTTTCATTTTCGGACCTCTAAACAAAACCCTCTTTTACCTGTTATGATAGAGTTTTAAGTTGATCATAATAGAGTAATAAATGTTAAGCCGAACTTTGCTAAATAGTGTGATGAATACTGTATCGGGTAGCTCAGAATTGGAGACGAAAGTAGTATAGGAAAATGAGTAAAGGAACCAGGTACAGAAACCCCAAAATCAAACATCAAATTATCATGAAAAATATTTACTGAACGGATCAGTCTTGATAAAAAAAAAACTACAGTTATGCCAAATATCGATTACCTAAAACTAAAAGGTGTTTTAGAAATCCCCGTGTTAATCGATAAACTAGGACTGATGATGGTAAACGAAACGTTTTATAGAATTATCAAAAGGCCGAACTTAATGGGTGATACGTGGAAAAATGCAATGTCACTGATACAATCGATAAAAAAGCCAATATGCATGAAACAGATAACAGCTTTTGTTAATCCATCAACATGGCGATCAGACACAGGTAGTAAATGTTGTTAATTCTTATCTGATATGTTTTATGGCACCATGCAATGGATGATGCAAAATGTACGGAATCCCAGACCAATAACACAGGGAAGTCACTTGACGTTTGCAATGTAATTCACGTAAAGTGCGATGGTAAAAGTCCTAATTTGTGTGACCTTTACATGAATGATCACATTCGAGTACTCATAAACATTAGCATGTTAAGTGATGTGTGAAGTTACCATGGCAATAAAAGTGCCCCTTGCAAGTTGCAGAGGTATGAAGTACTCGTGGATTATTTCTGCCACCAAATAGACACACACTCATATTCCCTGCAGAATGTTTTATGTACTTATGCATAATTTCTGTCACCCATTAAACCCATATTCCCTACATAGTGTGTAATGTACTTATAAGCGTAATTTCTATCATCAAATGAACACGAACTCACATTCCCTTCTGAATATATAATGTACGTGTGCAAAAATTCTCTTACCTAATATCTCCTCCAGTATTTGTAATGTTTTAGTTATAATTTCGGCCACCCAATAAACAGAATCAAATACTCCCTACGGAGTCTGAAATGTACTTCTATATAACTTCTGCTACCCAATAAACACAACCACGATTCCTTGTTGAGTGTGTAATGTAAATGTCGATGATGTCTGCCAGCCAATAAATACATACTTCTAACAGAATGTTTAAAGATTTGTGAATAATTTCAAAGAACGTCTCGCATATACTGACGGGGTAGCTCATTTGAGCTATTCGATGCTCAATCTTGCCCATTTTCTAAGTGTTTTTCTATCAAATTCATCTTTATATTTATATGAATGGCATGTACTTCTGACCTACCTCGTATCTTAGGTTCCACATTTGTCGTATATGTTGTTATAATGGTTTGACACAGTGTGGTTTTCTTTACAACATCAAAAAAATCTTTTTTTTTAAATACTTGCATTTAAGAAATTATATAGCTTCAATATTGAGGTGCGTATGACCTTACCGAGTGGTGTCGATACAGAAAAGATGACTCTGTATCTTAGATATTAAGTAAACAAAGAATATAAAGCTGACAGAGTGTATCTTTACTATCATAATTACCAAATTACATTTGGAATAATATTATTCTATTCATTGAAACCTATGAGTTGGTGCGGTACGTAATTCCCAAATTATAATTGGAACAATGTTATTTTATTCATTGTTGTTGTTTTTGCAGGAATTATCAAAGATTACTATGCCCGTTATTTTCAACGAGCCCCTGAGTTTCCTCCAGCGTATCGTCGAGTACATGGAGTACTCCCCTCTCCTACAGAAAGCTAACGACTGTGATGACCCCGTGCGGCGATTAGAGGTACTACACCATTAAATCTTACACCGCTCGATTCTAAATACAGAATAAATCTATCAACGTTTTTTTTTTAATTCAATCGGTGAGTACAACAAAATACTATATCTGCCACCCGCGTTCAAAGATGATGTAGAATGTACGGTGTCGATGTTAAAATACATTTAGATAAAACTTGCATTGGTTCTACTTTTGTATTCCTAAAATTGAGTTATGTAATCCGTTTGCAACTTTGTAATGTGACAGTCAAATTTCATATATGCGTGTGTATCTCAAAATACATCCTTGAAAAAAAAGCATTCTGAAACCCATCAAAAAACGCCCTTTATTGTTCTCAAGGCAACCGATATAAATGCGGATATATATATGTAATAATTGCCCTCATCCTTTCAGTATGTAACAGCCTTTGCTGTTTCTGCGACTGCTTCAAACTGGGAAAGGATAGGAAAGCCCTTTAATCCGCTGCTCGGGGAGACCTATGAGTTGGTGCGGTAAGTAATCTAGTCCTGTATTCCAATGAAATACTATGATTTGTTATACATAGCTTTTGTTATTAACAGGGAAAGAATGTTATCAGCCAATCGTAAGTGGTGAAACTACTTAAGCTTTATGAGGTGTTTTAATAATTGAGAGGTGATCGCTGATCACCTCTCAATTGCTTTGTGGAAGTAGTTAAGTTGTGACATCACCATCTGTTGCTGGTAACTGGTGAAAAAGGTGGAAGGTACAGATGGAAAAAAGCATGTTACAGTGCATGATAGTAGACATGTGTCACAGTGAATACATATGATTAATTGTGGTACACACAAAAAGCATCCTCGGTTAACTAAGGGTCAATTTCAATGTAAATGAAACGTACTTTTGTTATCCCCTCCCCCCACTAGTATTATTCTTTAAAAAGGGAAAAATCATCTTTTTGCAAAATGCCTGTCTATAACAACTTGTTTTTCCATAATTAATCAATACGTGGCCAGTTCTCTCTGCTTGATACTACCACAATGTCAGGAGACCCCTAGGGGGTTACTCCTGATTGGTCAATCTGCCTACCTCTCCATGGAGATGGTTACAACAATGGGGGTTGCTAGGAGACTAAGTGGTCTTGGTAACCCTATCCCAAAAGAGTTCCTGTGTGGGGAAAGTACAAAGGGAAGATAGTTTTAGGATTGAACCCTTTTATTTCAAGAAAAGGATATAAAAGGTAATACTCAAAGCTAATTATCACGGTTTCACCTTACAGGATCTTTAGGCATCATAATTTGAGAGTTTTTAGCATACCACACTAGTCGTGTGGGGAAAAAATATTTTCAAGTTGAAAATAAATTTCCATATGGGTAAGTGTGAATTTACCAGGTGGTAAACTTGTTTTTGGGAGTCCCTAGTTATATCTTTATAGTATAGTAGCTAATGGTGGGGACTTCCTCAATCAGTCATGTATTCTCTTTGTTCTCAATGACCGGTTACAAAATCTCATGTTCAGCAGTTGAAGGGCATTGTCCTACAATGGTTGTTAGAATCAAGCAGTGTGAGAAGCTAGAAGTAGGTTAAATAACCAATGCCTGAACTAAACAGCCCTCACCCCTTTACATTAGGACCTCCACTAGCTGTCACCTGCAGGTGGGCAGTCCCAGGTGGGTGAGTGATAGGTCATTCAGTACTAGGTGATTGACAGTGCCCTTTCTTAAACCCCTCCCTGAGCTGTGTATGACAGCAGGAGTGGTAGGGGCCAGTACCTATAGCCCATATTACACATAGCCCTCTGGTATTAGGAGGGCCTTCAGTTTACTGAGGGACGACCATCGCTCATACATGAGCGGAACTTTGTAGCTAATTTGCTTCTTGTTTTCTTCTGCAGGGAGGACCTGGGTTTCCGGATTGTGAGTGAGCAGGTGTCCCACCACCCTCCCGTCTCGGCGTTCCATGCAGAGTCCGCTGATTATACCTTCCACGGTGCCATCCACCCCAAACTCAAGTTCTGGGGGAAGTCTGTAGAGGTCACGCCCAAGGGCATTGTCACCGTTGAACTGCTCAAGTAAGTCATCTGGTCTGATTCTCTAATGTATCTTGTTTTCTAAGAGTTCCAAGTGAAGAATTTTTTCAATGGCAGAGGGTGCTAAGAAAATACCCAGAAAATAATCATCGATTGATAAATCCCGATAAAAAAGATAAGATTGTAATTCAGCTGAATAGTTCTATTGACTAACTTGAGTCCTGAATCTCCAAGGACCGTATTTGGGTAACTGATTTCAGTGATTATACTCATGCTGTCTGTCAATCAAACTAACTATTCTAATAGTCCCTTTCCAGTGTTATTTTGAAATGATAGCCCTACTTTTGGGGACAGACAGAATAAGGCATTATGCGACACTAATCAAATTTTAGCTGATTAGCCTAACCACAATAATCAGTTGCGAAGATATGGGTCCAGATAGTATGTATCCATTCCTTTTTTTAAAATCAATGCTACGATTGATTCAAACTAAAATTCATTTTCTTCTGCAGACACGGGGAGGTCTACACGTGGCAAAACGTGAACTGCTGCGTGCACAATATCATAGTCGGCAAACTCTGGATCGAACTAGTGAGTCTTCTAACTACTTTGGCCAAGTTATCGACCAGATCTATTGATGACCGTTTAATTAGTAGCTGTGCTTGTATTGATAATCATACCAAAAAGTCAGAATTATCACTACATTAATATCTGCATTTTGGCTACGTCTTAGGACGTCCTTCTTAAGTTTGCTTGCAGAGTTTGACACCAACCTTGGGTAATCAGATAGTATAAAGCCGTATTCCGCACACCGAAAGTATGCTGCTGAATTCACACTGATACATTTCCGCTACTGCCAAGATGTAATCAGCAGCATTGCCGATAAAATTTACGGACATGTTGGTAAATTTTTCCTGCCGATTTTGTACTGGCCGCCGATATCATACTTTCGGCCTCCAAAATTGCACCAAAACTGCAGCCTGCAGATAAAGAACATTTCCATGGGAATGCTCAATATCGGTGGCATACACTTTCGGTATGTGGAATACAGCCTTAAAGTTCACCCGAAATGATAACCTTATGATTTATGATGAGAACGTGAATAAGACTGGAATGTCTCAAAATTATCTTCTGCTGGACGTCAGCCCATCACATATGATTCGCGTTGGTATAAGTAGTCTTTTTGCAGAGCTGAGAGGCCACTCTCACACCTGAGCCCCTGATTTCGCGCAGTATGCTAATTTTAGATTGATGATGTCATCGGCGTCACCTCTATGTGTGAATGTGTATGTGCGAACCTGTATTAATCTGTGTAAATCACCTATCCATTTCTCCATAGTAATTCTTTGCATTATGGTGCAGGTTTCTACAAAAATAATATATTTTAGATATTGATCATTGTTTGCAAATCATGTTTAACTTTTGTTTATATTATATTAGAGCTGTTTGATTTTATGGTCGGAAAAAAAGAGGAGGTTACTTCTACTTTTCACTCTGTACCCTGAACAATTTATAAGAATATCTAAAAACCTCCAAATAAGTTTTATTTTAACGATTTAAGAACACAAATATTTTCTAGTTTTTCACAATGATATTTCAATTGTGCTATTGTGTTATAAAAGTACCAAAATCAACGTCACAATAGCGACAATATGAAAATTTAGAACCTTTCATCCAGAATATGCACCAGTGAGGGTAGGGGATCAGAAAATAGGAAGGTTAAGCAGCCATGATGCATCACCTAACGTTAACGTAACATATCTCCTATCCCAGCTGTTATATAATTGTAAATTATATGTTTACTATTATGCACCTACAGAAATAAGATATGAGTTCAATTTTTAGAATTATCTATTGATACTCTTATAAAAACGATGTAAGTTTAGAGATACGTTGACTTATCGAGATGCGTGGCAGTTGCTCAACCTCCTTATTAGGGAGTTTCTGACCCTCCAAGGCTTGGTGTAGTGTAAATGTAACGTATCTTGTTTCTCAGCTTTTATAATATTTTTTCTAAATTATTCTTTATGAGGTATACTATTATACAGCCATGCTGCGAGATCCTATTATTTTTATGAGCAGACTGTACACATATAATGGTAAATGACAAGGTAGATTAAAGATAGGCTGACGTATAGAGATGCATTGAGGTATCTGAAACTCTCTTTTATCAGGGACATTTACATGTCCCTGTATAGATCCAATGCATATATTTTACCAGAAGGAGCACGGCTGATAGACAAAATGGCTTTTTTCCTCTTTTTCAAATGGAAAAGATAGCACACGTTAAGATCATTCTTAAAATTGTATATAATGAATGTCAAATTGCAAGCTATCCTATCAAATCAAAAAAATATAGTCAACTCTCTCTTGTATTATGTGGACAACAGACAGACTTCCTAAAAATTTGGTCACATTCTCGGACAACATGCTAAAAAGTAATAATACAAAGTAAACGTATCATATTACTCCCCCTCACCTTTGACCACTAAAGGCAAACTGTCACTAGTGGACGAAGGTGAGGGATACTGAGGGGCCCGGCTGTGTATGAATGGGACAGGGGGCGACTGACAGGACTTCTTCCTTTGATGGGAGGATGAGAAGGGCATGGAGGGGACAGGGGGCGACTGACAGGACTTCTTCCTTTGATGGGAGGATGAGAAGGGCATGGAGGGGACAGGGGGCGACTGACAGGACTTCTTCCTTTGATGGGAGGATGAGAAGGGCATGGAGGGGACAGGGGGCGACTGACAGGACTTCTTCCTTTGATGGGAGGATGAGAAGGGCATGGAGGGGACAGGGGGCGACTGACAGGACTTCTTCCTTTGATGGGAGGATGAGAAGGGCATGGAGGGGACAGGGGGCGACTGACAGGACTTCTTCCTTTGATGGGAGGATGAGAAGGGCATGGAGGGGACAGGGGGCGACTGACAGGACTTCTTCCTTTGATGGGAGGATGAGAAGGGCATGGAGGGGACAGGGGGCGACTGACAGGACTTCTTCCTTTGATGGGAGGATGAGAAGGGCGTGGAGGGGACAGGGGGCGACTGACAGTACTTCTTCCTTTGATGGGAGCCGGGGAAGGTGTAGAGGGGACATGAGGCGACTGACATGACTTCTTTCTTGGGAGGACGGGAAGGGCATAGAAGGGACAGGAGGCGACTGACGGGACTTCTTCCTTTTATGGGAGGGTGTGGAGGGGACGGGGGGGGGGACTGACATGACTTCTCCCATTTATGGGAGGTCGGGAAGGAGGTCGAGGGGACATAGAGTGGTTGGCATATTTCCTAATCCTAATATACTCATATATATTCATGAAGGTGGATTTCCAATTGTATAAAAATGAAACGTCCAGAAATATGTATAAATAACATTCTGGTTTCCCATGTTATCCCAAGTATATATAGGCCTACATGTGCATACAACGCACTGCATGCAGATGCTTGATGCACTATATACAGATTGGGGCTACCTGTCACCACGGGAAAAAGAGTACAATCCTGTACTGATACCTCAGGACGTACTGTTTTTTCAGGGTGTACCGTTTTTTTCAGTACAATTAGGTGTTGTTTCCCTGGCAACCAGGGAGTAACTTTTAGAACATATTAGATTTATACCTATATCTCTTTACATAATGATTGAATCTTAGTAGAGTAAGTGATAAAAAGTTTGGTATTGGTCTGACCAAAGTATGGACACTCCTCCCCGTGGCCTTGATTCACACAATAACACCGATGACGTCACAGCTAAGGTTGTCACGTGACTTTCACTCTGGTAAGTGCTGGACATGGTTTCCGCGAAATGAGAGACAACTTTACCCTTTTTCTTCATAAACAATGATTTCATGACATATTTCTTTCACACATACCTAAATTGATACAAAATGATTGTTTTAATGTAGTTAAAATGACGATTTCGGGTGAACTTTAAGGTTGAAGTTAACTTATGTAGGGCAATTCAAGGGCCAACGCAAGCAATTTTTATGGGTTTGCTGTGAGGTTACTTTTATCTGGAGCGCACACCCCTTTTTAAGGCAACTAAAGCCCAGTACCCACTAGGCGATATCTACACAATTGGCAAACTCATTGGTGCTAAAATCGGCCGATTATTAAGGTCACCTGTTAGTATGGTATATTGGAATGTGCACGTTTGATCTGAATCGCCACTAAAATCAGCCTATTCTAAGGATAGAATTGGCTGATTTTATCACCAATCTGTCGACCGACTCAGGCAAAATCGCCTAGTGGGTATGGCAACGCAAATGCTCGCGAACCGGGGTTGAATATGCTATTTATTTTATCCGTCTTTCTGTATCCTTCAGTACGGGGCTATGGAGGTGCTCAACCACAAAACCAAACACAAGGCCGTGCTTAACTTCAAGCCCAGTGGCTGGTTCGGCAAGGACCTGCACAAGATCGAGGGCTTCATCTACGATGGAAAGTAGGTTAAAATCAATCATTTAAATCCACTGCTCATTCTTATTTCAAATTAAATGAAACATGCACAACCTAAAATTTATGCGTAAACACATTTATTCAAATTTGAGAAATAAAGTCTATGCCTGGGAACCCTGACATAAAATTGATTTTTCACTTACTCCAGGAAATATACTCGAAAAGCTTCCATTGAACCAGTGCATGGAAATGGTTGCAAAATTTGTAAAATCTTTTGCTTAGTAAATGGGTTCGTAGGGTGCAGTTTCAATTTGTCCTGATGTAGGTAGACAGCATAGGGTCACAAAGTATTAACAATTCAAACTTTTATATTCCTAACCATTAGTGAAGCAAAGCACGGTACGTCTTGACAGAGTACCAGCATCATTAGCATGAATATGCAGGTCATCTCTGAATAATTAATTTTGTTCAAACAAGTCAACAACATTTATTTTTAACATTCTTTAACATTTATAACGTTTTCCCCTTTTTAATAACATTTAGTTAAACATTTTTTTAACATGTACAACGTTTTCTCATTGTACGTTTGCAGTAAGAAGAAGCAGCGGGCGCTGTATGGCAAGTGGGTAGAGGGTCTCTACAGTTATGACCTGGATGTCTGGGACGCGTACAGTCGTTCGGGCAGTCGCGAGGTAACCGACTCTCCGTCATCTTCGCCATTTTTTAAGTCTAAGTCCTCCTCCAAGGTAAGGGCGCGACTCCGGCCGCCTTCCACGACAAATCTGGTCGTCGTCTAGCGTGGCGTGTAGCTGTCAGCACGGTCCGTCTTCAGCATCTGTTCCTTCTAGTCGCCCGAAAAGCCTGGTTATATTAACCGACAATCGAGTTTAGTTGAGTTTTACTGGTCTAAAACCTGAAGGTCTAGTGGGGGTGACATTGAAATGATAGATACACCTTTCTCACTAAGTATGGTGTTTTTGGTGTTTTTTGTTAAGGTGGCAGGAGACTAATATTGAGTACCCCATATATTGCTCCTATTATTTGCAATGATTAGTACTTTTAAATTGCAAAGGCAAGTAAAGAGTTTTCCGATCTTAGGAAGAGGGTAACATTTTAGAATCTGAATATTAAAAATTTAATGGAATACCGTGACCCCAAATTACTTTAATAAAAGTTTGAAGTCCTTCCACATTCACCTTTATAATCATATATACATAATGTATCACACCACCTTAGGCTAAACGCCACTGCAAAGACTCATGAGAAAGATGTATACACTATTGTAGAATAAGCCCCACTGTAAGACCGCTTCCAACTCAAAACTCGACCGTCGGAGAATGTAGCTGGCCCTTAAAAATTCCTTGGTTTATGCACTCAAGTTGTCCCATAAAAAAGTATTGTTGTCAAAAGTGTCTGTTATGAAGTTGAGGTGGACAGTATGGCATTGGGAATTCAGGATGTATTGTTGTAGCCTGGCCACACTCGCCAGAGCTGGGCTGGGAGGTCAGCACCTCCAAGCTATATCTTTCCCATGGTCCATATTTTCCACCGAGGACACCATGAAAGACACTGGGGATGAAATGGAAATAGTATGATAGATTACTCGCACTTGGTTTATTTTGTATAATAAGTTGAAATCACTGTGAACTTCGTTTTATAGTCTCCTTCTAGGAGATGTGAAAGGTTTTTAGCCTATATTTTTACAATGCACAAATTCCTGAGTTGCTCTTACTTAGTCTAGTAATTTATAAAATGTTGGAAATTGTGGCTGATATTCATATCTTCTTATTGCTTTTTGCCAAGTTATTTCGTTTACAGCACAAAAATTTGTTAATTATTTTGTTACAAAATATTGAATTTTAGT
This sequence comes from Lepidonotus clava, assembly GCA_936440205.1. Taxonomy (NCBI): domain Eukaryota; kingdom Metazoa; phylum Annelida; class Polychaeta; order Phyllodocida; family Polynoidae; genus Lepidonotus; species Lepidonotus clava. Next base: position 19,768,044 of record OW387138.1, read on the forward strand.
TTTATATTGACGTCTTCCCTGCGCCAAATGTCAAAGTTATGCATGCTCAGCAATTTGTGAAACCCATTGTACCATTGTGTAAAAGTATAAAGGTGGAGTGCTAAATATTAGTTTACTGAATGAGTTTAGGAAAATGACAGTGTGTTATCTAAATAAGTATATAGTTATCATTGGTAAACTGGATATTGGTATGTATAGTCTGTAAACATAAACTGTATTATTTGCTTATTTCCTGCACATAAACTATTAGTGGTAGTTTATTTTGTGGCTTCAGGTGCTTTATAAACTACGCTGCATTAAGATGATACTGGAAGATTAAATCTATAAATTATCTAAATTAAGTAAAGGTAAAAAGATTATCATAGATATATGAGTTGACATTTAAAACTACATACAACATTAAGTAGAATAGAATAAGATACGTCATTATCGAGTTTGAACCCGCTGGGTAAGGGTATATAATCTACAACATTATATTTCTTAAAATTATTATTGCCACTTTAGTAACATCGAATTATGTAGAAGGGGTGGTATGGCAAAATATGACACTAAACGCCTTTAAGTATGATTCCATAAATTGAAACAACGGTATTTAACACCAATTCTTCTTGGAATATTTTTATTTCATTTCTGTCCTTTGATTATCCGCCTCGGTTCTGGTTGACTTACGCCTCTTTTACAGGTGGAGGGTCACAATATATTCCCTTTTCATTGCTTTGTTTTCAAATTGCATCCTCTGTTCGTTATACCAAATGTTCCCTTCTTGGTTTTGTTCAGCACATCTCGGAGGGCGAGGTGCCCGGTAAGGGGTCCACGTGTAACCTCAACCTACCCAACCAGCGATGTCTCTGGCTGGCCCACGAACGCTCCGACGATTCTGCTAAGGTAGGTGTCCTGGACAGCAACTGCTACTCCTTGACCCATATTTTCATAACAGATTAGGCTAATCAAAATTCACCTTTAAAATGTAACCAAAAAAATGTAGCCCTTACAAATACAGATTCTTTCTCAGTTTTGGAATATCAACGTTTGTTATAATATCCTGTTTCGTTTGAATATATCGGAAAGAAGACTTAAAATCGTTTTCTATAACACTTTACTTTTACGAAGAATGTTAGCCATGTATGGGAAGATAATCTTCATTGATAAGTTAAGAAATATACCAGTATCAAACATGACTCATTGATTAGATAGATTTCAAATTGGTCATTCTTGATTTTCAGTACTACAACTTCTCACTATTTGCCATGATGCTGAACGAGACAACGGACAGTATCAGGGACAGCATCCCGCCAACCGACTGCCGGTTACGACCCGACCTCCGCAAACTGGAGGAGGGTGATATTGGTAAGTGTATATGTCAAAGTGGTTAATATTCTATAAAGAATACATGTTACTTATATCAGGGACAGCATCCCGCCAACCGACTGCTGGTTACGACCCGACCTCCGTAACCTGGAGGAGGGTGATATTGGTAAGTGCATACCTCTAAATGGTTAATACTCTATAAAGAATAGTATCAGGGACTGCATCCCGCCAACCGACTGTTGGTTACGACCCGACCTCCGCAACCTGGAGGAGGGTGATATTGGTAAGTGCATACCTCTAAATGGTTAATACTCTATAAAGAATAGTATCAGGGACTGCATCCCGCCAACCGACTGTTGGTTACGACCCGACCTCCGCAACCTGGAGGAGGGTGATATTGGTAAGTGCATACCTCTAAATGGTTAATACTCTATAAAGAATAGTATCAGGGACTGCATCCCGCCAACCGACTGTTGGTTACGACCCGACCTCCGCAACCTGGAGGAGGGTGATATTGGTAAGTGCATACCTCTAAATGGTTAATACTCTATAAAGAATAGTATCAGGGACTGCATCCCGCCAACCGACTGTTGGTTACGACCCGACCTCCGCAACCTGGAGGAGGGTGATATTGGTAAGTGCATACCTCTAAATGGTCAATACTCTATAAAGAATAGTATCAGGGACAGTATCCCACCAACTGACTGCCGGTAATGACCCGACCTCCGCAAACTGGAAGAGGGTGATATTGGTAAGTGTATACCTCTAAGTAGTATATACGTTTTTGATAAAAACGAGATGCAAACAGTATCAGGGCCAGGATTCTTTCAGCCGAATGCTGGTGATGGCCCGACTTCCAGAAGAGGGAGTAGGGCAATATGGGTCAGGAACCCCCCCCCCCCCCCCTTTAGAAGTGAATACCTTTATACAAAGAACCAAGCACAAGGACGTACAGGATTGTTTGTATTACCCTCTTATTTTATAGCATTGTGTGAATTTTGGTTAAGTGACACGTGTTCAGTGTCGGTCATGAATTTGAATCAGTATGCGATAAAAGTCAATATAGAGGATATCCTTAGAGGTAGCGTTACCTATGTTAATGTTTGAAGAAAAGAGGCCAAATATATCGATGAAATCAAAAATCAGTTTTGATTGTTTCTCTTTTTTTGTGGCAACCCTATACAAAGTAATTAAAACAACTACATGTCTCCAAAAGGTGGCGTGAGCGCTGCATATTTTCCCCCAAGCACGAATCTTTATGCATTTGCTGGCTAGTGACCACTTATAGTTGCACTTTCAACTCTTAACCTTTCTTTTAGCCCTACGCCATTACCATCACCTTTTCCCCACCTAACGCAAAATCCCATTTCTACCTTAGCGTATCCGCTATCACTCTCTCCCTTGATTCCGTGCCTCTTTGATCTTCTAGTCAGACTCGGGAAGAAGAGCCCTGTTCCATCTGAGAAAAAAAGAACGTATTACCTTAGTACAGAGGAGATAAAATGAGTGTTTTTTCCTTCCCCTCAGATGGTGCTGGAGGCGAGAAGCATCGACTTGAGGAGAAACAACGAGCGGCGCGCAAAGAGAGGAAGAAGCGGAAAGAGGAGTGGAAACCCAGGTTCGTTGGATTAGAATTAAATGAATTGCCATTTGAGTAAATTTTAGAATGTTTCTGTAGCATATACCGAAAACTCAAGGAAACCAGTCCTCAAAACAAGTCTTGAGGACTGGTACTACCACAGACCGTCTGTAGACGGTCTGTCGTACTACATAATATTATATTCATTGAGTTTGAGTTAAATTTTTCAGTATCTTTTCCTATCGTCAATAGTCAGTGACTGTCACTGATGTAGATATAATGCTTCAACAGATTTCTGAGTATACATAGTTTGTATGAAAAGATATGCATTAGGTCTACCATAATTGGCCCATCCGTGAAATACTCGCTCCTTTTATGCTGGATTTTAGACCTTCTTGATACATATTTTTCTGCCCATCCCCCTTGAAGAAAAAATAATTATTGGAAACCCCTATAGCAAAAATAACAATAAAAAATACAAATAATCCTGAGGAAGGTTGAAAAACCTAACTATGTTGATTATTACACACTTTAAATCATCTCAATAAAAGTAACCATTGTCAACAAAACGTGGAGTTTGAGTTTGATACAGTTAACATCATTTATCTTGCAAAATAAAAATAACCAATTATTTTAACCCTTTGCAAGTGGTCTAAATTATATTAAACTTTCTCAGGTGGTTCTACATGGAGACGAATCCGCACACGGGGAAGGAGGACTGGCTCTTCAACAAGGAGTACTGGGAGCACAAGTACGAGGGCTGCCCCGACATTTTCTAACACTGCCCTCCCACCTAGCGGACTGGTCACAAACTACACTTACAACAAGCCGCCACAACCAACTCAGCAGAGACCCCACGTGACCTCGTAAAGCCATGACGTCACGCCACGTCTGCTGACGTCATAGCGCACCTTCTGATGACGTCACGCGTATTTGCATAGGCCACAAGAGTGAGAATGCACAAGAGGAGAGTGGAGTAATGGAGGAAAAGAGATGCCACTGTTTTTACTTTTTTTCTTCTTACTTTTCCAAATTGTTCTATGTTATCTTTGTTGTTTAGTTTTATGATATTAATGATATCGATGTGTAAGTTTCAACGGAATTATCTCCTTGAAATTATTAAACTTCTGGATATAATGAAGTTGTATTTTAATTTGTACAAGGAAAAAAGTAGTATTCATCAAGGAAAAAATCTAAGAATCCTACAAGGTAATGGTCTTGCATTGAGATGTCAAAGAAAAGCAGCATATTCTGTAAGGACTGTTGCTACGGTGAAAGTATTACAGTATCAGTGTTTTAAAGACAGTCTCAGTGGCTTCTGCGATGTTGTAAAAATCTATACGTCAAATGACGTCATCAGTACGTCTGTGACGTCACAACGAGGAGCCTCACTGCAGGGAAGTATACAGAGCCGTAAGCAGGATAGACATAGGCCACAGGTGGCTATATATATTCATACCAATTGTCATGGACGTGTGTCAGGGAAAAGAAATAGTTTTGAAATACTTTCTGGGTTCTTCTCTTACTCCAAGCCATTGCAGAAATGATTGTGCCAGCAGAGGAAAAATGCTCATGTGTAAATGTCTCTGGTCCTTGATAAAACCCTGGAGGTAATATGTTGAGTTTTAAGGGTGTAACATTAACATATTGAGTATAAAGAGCGTAACATTGACATGGTACCATCTTCCTGCGCTGTATGCTTTGCCTCCTGTCGGTAGGAGATATCAGGAGTAAATTACTGTAATTGAAGTCCTTAGGAAGAAGTGTTAGGACCCTGGAGGTATTTTCCTTCTCAAAAAATCTGTCAATTCACTGGTCGATGAACTAAGATCTACTGAGTTCCTTGATAAAGTGCTCCTATGCGAATTATAAAAAATACTGCGGGTATATTATATACCCATATAAACACAGGTCTTATGGCATTTTACGATGTGAGTAAGCTACAATGGTCTGAGGTAATTTTGTCGGCAGGCTCTTGATCAGTGTTAGAAAACTACGCAATCTTTTCCTGGCATGCACTCGTAATTCTTTCTAATCGGTATCACCACACAAAAGTAGGTCAGGCAAAAGAAGTAGTTGAGACATTGTTTTTTTTAAAGAAGTAAAAAGTAGTTCATGCATGCACAAAAAGTAGGCCAGGTGGAAGTGCGGTACAGCGTGCAGTGGTGGTTTAAGCAAGTGTCCTAGCTCAGGTCTATATGAATTACATATCTAAATATGATGGTGTTATGGTGCAGCGGGCCTCCGTCTCTTTGTTTTCCTCCATATGGTACCAGCTTGTTCATTTAAGCCTATATTCCACATACCGATTTGAACGCTGGCGATTTTCAATTTGTCAGATTTTATCTGAGAATATGTTATAAAACGATACATCCTATATACCATTTGAAAGAGAATCCTAAAACCGTTCTAGTTATATATAACATGTTTGTGTTTAACATTAATTCCCGCTGTCAATTTTTTAAATCGGCAACAAAATCGGCAAGTGGAATATGGGCTCGTAGACTGCACGATCCATGTGCACAAACTTAGCGTTGACTGTTGATACAGATAGGAACACACTGCAGTTATCATGAGCTAATTTATTATCTCTCGACTCGAAAAGAAGTGTATATTTTTCCCCTTGTTCATCAGTGTGAAGTGGTTTCCACCTTGGAGAATATGTGGGTCGACATTTTGGGGTTTACCTATCTTTATATCTGCCACAATGAGATCATGTGTCTTGAATTGAGAACCTTGTACTTTCTCTTTCATTCACATTAACACCATTGAACAATTTTCAAAGGTTAATACAGTCTTCTTGTTGTTAGAGTTACAATAGGAAATAAGATTTTATAAACCTTTAAGTGTTAAAGATTTCCCCCTATAACCATATTTTCAAGCACACAGTAATTTTCAGCTGCCTCTCCTTAAGAGAAAAGTCCAGAAAAGATCAGAAACAAAATCAGAATAAAAAAAAATTATAGAGTACAATCGGTCTGAAGGTTCTTATAAAGGAAATACACTGATATCTGTGTTTTCTCAGATGAGCACCTGTTAATTGTTAAAAGTTAAAGTTACTATGCACAAATGATAATCAGATTGTGCGTGAAAGAATAGGAGCACATGTAGGTTTATGAATTGGGAAGCTACTCTTAAAACATAGAATTGCGGCAATAAAATGGCGAAAATTGGGGGAGAACTCATACAGTGTATGTATATGAGTGCTACGTGGAAATCCTATGCATTTAGGCTCGCAGACTGGTTAGACCGTATATGTGATTCATGTGATAATATATATTCATCAGTGTGTTACTATTGCTAGATTAGCAAAGCGGTGGAGACTACACACAGAAGCAATAGAAAAACCTAGAAGATGATGTGCTAGGGATACAAGGTGACCACTCCAGTTGATGTCCTGTTTTAGTCAATGTTTAGGGAAGAATATTAACTAAATTGTGATCCAAAGGTGTTGGAAAAGCAGGTAACTAGGTGTCTGGTCTGTGTATGGACGTTACACTTTCAGAATTCCAGGATAAAAAACCTAATGTTATAGAAAATAACAGAAATGAAAAAAAAACATAAACTGATTAGTCAGCTTCCAAGTTTGCACAATTTGACTAAATCTAGAGTTAGAAATAACATGATGGTCGTAAGTTTGTGGAAGAGAAATAGATTTTACCCCGATTGGTAATCAAAGTTTTTCGTAGGTTTGGTAAATGGCAATAAACATGACATGAAATTCTAGTGAGCAAAAAAGTAATTTGTCTTGTATCTTTTATGATAAGTCTTTGTTTCTTAAACATTAGAAAGACTCTTACTTTCAATTTTCAAATGGAGAATGGAAAATAATGACTCCAGAAAAGAAAGGTTTGAATAAGCACTCATATAAGTGTTTAGAATAAGCCAGACAAACATCACCTAGTGCTTTCTGTATCCACACCTAATAATGATAAAAGTACCGGTAAAATGTGGTATCATTACTCAATATAGTAGATACCCACATCGAGCATGACCAAGTATGTAAGAGTCAAAATACCTGGTAATAGCAATGTACATTTTGTTGTAAAAATCACACAAGAGTTGTGATCATGAAAAGAGACTGCTTTCTAGTCTTTCGGTGAGGACTGACATATAGTTATGTGAATAAAGTATTGGCTTGAATGCGTACCCTGTCCCTATTGTAACTTATTTAGTACTATCATGATTTTCTTTGTATGATATAGAGTAAGAAATAAGGTTTTATCCATATATACCTCTTGTGTTTTCTTCCCTCTTGTCCCAATGCTTTAATTACAGGTATTAACTGAAAATAGTCCCTATCGCTTATCTTTTTTAAACCAATACACACTAGACGCGGCATAAACAATGCATGTGCATATTTCACTTAGTAATGCACTACGTATACCAACCATGAGAAACAACTAAGAACTGTGCATACAGTGGCAAACAAATTTCTTCTGATTTGTAGCAGTGAAACTTGTTCTCATGCATCAAAATTACCACAGTTGCATTTTGTTATTACTTTGTCCTGCCTTATGTTGAAATGCCTTTTGCTCATTGCTTATAATTTCAAACTCTAAAGAATCATGCTTTCCATCAACAGCGTATCTCCCATTCAAACGGTAATAATGAAGTAACAATAAGTATAGGGTAACTGTCCTTTTACCCTGTATCAGCATATCTCATTGTTAAATGTTGATTGCGTCCTTATCACCTAACATATTGTTAGTGTACAACATTGCACAGCACTGGTATAGGGGCTCTTACTTTACACATTTCTGTATCGGATCCAATTCAACGTTTCTTCATATCAGTGGTGCGTTTTGGTTGCACCAAAATTCTTGCCATTACTGAAGATGCAATTTTGGAAGTTACCTGCAGTCCTCAAACAAATCTTGTGACAATTGCTACTTTTTTCCCTCCCATCTGTTATTTATGGTCTATTGAATAGTTGCTGGTTAATTCATAGGTGTTCTAGCACTATCATTTTATATTTCTTGTACTTGCACTTCACATCTTTGTATTGCAATTGTGTATATCAGTTTGTCTCATATCAAGAGAGAGTTGGATTGTTGGCTATGAGATTATACAGAGAGCCTTTCACACTTCAGAGATTTTCTTTTTTCTCTTTTTTTTAATAAGGAATGTTGAAATTAGTTGCAGTTATTCACAATGAATCTGCTCTGGCAGACATCAGTGGGTGTATAGTGGTGAGATATTCAGTTAAATGTATCAATTCTAGAAACGAAAGTTGATGTCAGTTATTTCTGCACAACCCTTAACACTACCTCAACACTCACTACATTGTAGTTGTCGATAAGTATAAAGCAAGCGTGCGTAAGGAAGATTGAACCAAAGAAATGTTTTGTCAAACATAAAAAGCCAAAAGTTATTTAACAAATGGTGTAAAAAGAGCCAATCAGTAAACAAGTGAAAAGAATAGATGAACATGTAAGACAATAACATTTGTCCCCCTGCATACAGTAAAGTAAAATTTGCTTTCAAATAAAGAGAGTTTTACTTTTATGGTTTTATCTGCAGGGTTTGGTGAGGGAATTTTCTTCAGTCATCTTCCAAGGTGATGATAGTCAAAATCAGATTAATGTTCCATTTGAATTCATTCTCAGTAATACTGACATGTGACTTTTAATAATTAGAAAGGTAGTTGCAACAGCAAATAATCTTTCCATTGTCGAATTGTTCTAAATGGGGTTTTCAGATCAATATTTTTCCCATCACTTTCTGCATACTAAATACTTCCCGAGTACCGGTAATACATAATTATAAGTACATTTGAAACAGTAATTTCTTATTTGAAGTGCCTACTTTTTAAGATTTCCTGTCAATGGTATAATTGTGAAAGCTTGAATGCATATCAGAGTATTGCTAATATTTGTGTATAAAGTAATATTGGTAGGTGCTCACTGGTGTTTAATCGTAAGAGGGTGTTTGATTTTAACAGCAGAATTAGGAACATTATGTCAAGCACCCTAACTAAAATGAGTTAATTATTATACTAGCAATCTATCCAGTTTTGGTACCTATGCAAGAACAACAACGCAAAGAAGAGTAACATTTCCCTTATTGGTGATTGTATACTTTCACGTATTTTCCTAGTCCTTTTGTAAACCTAAATAATATCGAATAAATTATCATATCTATTGACTATTTTGTTGATCTACACACTTTGAAGGTGATTGTCCCTTTGGGGCAACAGACACCCAAATTCAGGGATTTTCATTTCTATACATTTCCTTATATACTTTGGTCCTGCATAGAACTTACATTAGACTTTCAAAGTCTGTGAAGTCAAAATAAGTTTGAGGATTCAAAGGATTTCATAATATTTAACAACACCATTAAATCTCAGATAAAGGAATATGTAACAATTTATCAAAAATACAAAACCCTTGTTATATTATAGTCATCAGTGTGATGATTTGCTAAGCATATCAAAGATGGATTATTGAACAAACACAAATATTGTGTAAGCACTGAAACCCCACAAATCAAACCAATTTAATGAGTTAATGTGTAAAACCACAGATTGAGCTCACTACATTGTCCTCCCAGTTTTACAATTAGGCTGTAATGCACAGGGTACATGCATAACACTGATATTTAGTACAAGTTATGACACATTTTTGTAAGGTTTTGCACATTACATTTTGCAAAATGTGACTTATTGTAGGAATGCTAGAATTCCATTGGATTGGACCTCTATAGTATGCATGGATGCATGTGATCATTGATCAATAAGTGTATTGTTACCTATATATGATATCAAAATGATGCTGTATACTATCATTGTTGACCTCCAAAGTATGTTGATAATATCCCATTCCCACGTGCCACGTTACAATAGCAACCAAATAATATCATTTAAGTATAACTGTCACGGGAAGTCATTGGTCTTAAACATGATACATTAAAATGTTGACACAACTGGTGTTTGTTAGACCACGTCCTTGCTAAAAGAGGGAAAATCTAAACAAATTCATGTTTTTGATTGATTTTCTCACAACCTTTTTTTACATAATGTATTTCACAAAAGCCCTGTTCCATGCTTTAGTTTTAATTTGTTGAATAATGAAGGTGATTCAACTTTAATTCTTCTATACAAATATATGTATATATAGTATTTCAGGCTTAGTATTTCCCTGCAAAGATATTTGTTTCATATAAATCAAGCAATGATACAAATATGAATTATATGGGAAAGTTGCTACTGATAATTTTATCTTACTTGCTCAGGCTCAGCTGTATGTATTCTTTATTAGGAAAAATAAAAAGTAGTTTGCAATTTATTTGCCTGACACTTAGATGCCTTTGCATGTTTTATTCAGTTGGCACAAAAGTTAAAATGAACTGTTTGCAAACTGAAAGAGGACAATTATTGATGAACCCAGGATTACAATGTTGACAGGCCACGTGTTGGTTCTAATGTTAGTTGTGGACGATAGAAGGCACACTAGTGCCGCTTTACTGTGAATAGAATGTGTATATAGAATTGTCTTACTGTATGTATGTTCCCATGGTGACTGTAAATTATGTAATAAACAGTACAATCCACGTTATTGATGACTTTGTTTACTGTTTTGTGAAGTGATTCTTTTTATTATAGTGGATCCTTCTAATATGACACAAAGACATTGTCCAGTGTAAAGTAGACTATTTCGGTTTTTCATGTGATATAAAAGTAATAAAGGTATTTCACATGATTTTGTTTAATATTGATTTGTGAGACTAAAAGGTGGGATGACTAATCTGAAATTTCATTTTATTTTATTCTGGTATCATGCTGAATTTTTGTTTGACCGGAATGCACAGGCATACGAGTCAAAGGAAGCAGATTATGTAAAAAAAAAATTATAAAAAAAATCATTATATTGAACTAAAATGCCTCAATTTTCCAATTATAAGAAAGGAAGCGACTTGTTTCATTATTGAAAATTAAATGTGTATTGAAAGACAAAAATAGATTGCCTAATACAACAATTTTTTCCAGGCTATAAACCTTTGTAAATTGCTATCATGGGGCCAATGAATCCTTGTTCTGCCCAGTCCTTCAATCCGAATTCTATTTAATTTGAGAAAACATTTTGAGTAAAGTAAGGTAAATTTTTCTTGCAGGCACTTGGTCGGTATTGCTATTTCTGTAGTACAGATCTCACCCACAATGTGGCCTATCTTGTCACGGGATCACCTTTTACTGTTACAAAATTATTATTTATGACTGTAAATCTCTGTGACATAATATTAGTGCAAATGATGGTACCAAACAATATATCTTTCTGCTCTAGGCATTTGATATGTACTTTGATTTATTTTCATTAGCTAACTTGACATTTTTGGCCCCTTTTGGGTGTGGCTGCTCCTCGAAGAGTCTGACAGCCCCACCCTCCTTTTTTTAAGCCGGAACCTTCACGTGTTTTCTTTTTTTCAACAGATTTCTCATATTCTCTAGATTGTTCACTATCTGTTGGGAATGACTACATTATACGATTAGACTTCGGAAAAAGATTTTCATTCTTTCTGAATGATCAAAATCAATGGGAGAAATAGATTTGATATCATATTTTATGACAGCTGATAAAGATTTCAACACATGACCAACGTTTATAGATATAAAATTTATTTCAGAGAACTTTCAGTACATCAGTACGGTAACAAATCTACTGTGAATTTAACACTGTTCAGATTGTAGCGCGGAGATACAGTGAAATGTCCGTACACAACCAAGAGTGAGAAGATGCAAAACCAATTTTGATTAATTTGTTAAATTCATGAATATCTATTGGTTAATGAAGCAACTCTTCTGTATGAACTTCGATACAAAATAAACCAGGCAAGTTTGACAATTGTGTGAGAACAAATGAACTTGTAGTTCTCTATATATTTTTATGGCATTTTGTGACTCTACAATTCTATGGTATAGGTTGGTCCAAGTAAGTTTTTTCTGTACCCGTTCACGCTTTCACCTTTACCTAAGCAAATTTTCAATTTACAACCCTAAGCATTATTTTGTTAGTTGTGAGAGACGCTACATAGCATTTCTTTTCTGTTTCAAATATCAAATCGTGCAATGTGAGAAAAATAAAAATCAATACAATCGCTGACCACAAATTCCCTTCCCTAACAATGATTAATTTTCAGCAGGATGAACAATTACTCAACAAGAGTAAGATGTGAATGCCATAATTTTTTGTAATTGATTAATTAAACTAATAAAAAAAAAGGAAACAAATCAAAAAAATATTTTTAGACCACAGCAAGTCTACCTATCGCTGCATGTCCTGTGGACAACTAATACTCCATCCGTCTTGCACAGGTCCCCTGAAGTGATTTCCTACTGTAAGATGTTGGTATGATGAGTGGTGATGAAAATAAACATTAGTGAGAGATGATGAGGATGGTAACACGCATCATGCATACACCCATGGAATGCCTGGTGGTGGGGTGAGGGGGTGGGGCACTCATAGCTCGACCTTCCTGTCGTCCATATCGTCCAAGTCCACGTCACTGAGATCTATATCCTCCTCCACAGGCAACTGCAGGAAAAAAAAGATGTTGTTTATTGATTCCTAAATTAACATATTATTATCCTCTTTTTTTAAAAAAAAAATATATCACTTTACAGTGCTTTTCCTACAGTAGTTGGTTGTTGAAAAGAATAATTATGATGTAATTAGTATAAGTTTCTTTTTGTCGATTTAACAATTGTGAGTTATTTGTATTGTCAAATGAGGGATACAGGCTTTGATAACATTTCAAATTAGGGGAACACACTCTTGATTAGTTTATGTGCGTTCAACAGGAGCTTAAGTGGACAACAGCAGGAAAAGCAATTAGCTTTTTAACGCTCACATTTTAGCTGCAAACATTGTGTGATATCCTTACGTTGTAACCACCTATCTTTGCTTACATAAACAGTAAAGAAATTTTTTTCCCCAAGTATCTAGCGCATTTAAATCAATTTATTTCAGTTTTAATTTTAGTATTTTGAGAAATAAGGCAATGTGTTTTATATCACAGCACCAGTAAAGAAAAGGAAAAAAAGTTTTTAATTCACAAACTCCATACCTGTCCGTCCTTTCCGTCCCAAGGCTCGCTGTCCACAATTTTGGGCAGTTTGGCGTTCTTCAGCGGGGCGGTCGATCCCCGACCGACAGCCAGCGCACGCAGGAATTCATTAATACCAGAGTCCTCGAATGGTCCCATCAAGAGGGAGAACTTCATCTTACGGGCGTTAAGGGCTGCCATTGTCTGAATAGGGGAAAATGCACATTGGAATAGTCTGAGGTTTTTCAAAATTATAACCTATCAAAGCCGTTCTTGGTTATTCCGTTACAAAACGTAACCTTAATTAAAGGTGAACAGACAAGAAAAGCAAATGTTTTTTGCTCTCTGGTTAAAATTATTCATTGATGCATATTGCACATGTATTGCCCGTAGCATTGGCTATAACAGTGTTTGCAATTCTTTTAGGGTAACTCTTAGAAGTGTGAAACCACTCCCACCCCTTTGGCTAGTGGGCTGTGATGTGTGACGTCAGAGTATGGTGTGGCGTGGTAATACATAGGTTCAAACAGGCTTGATGTTGCACATTCCAAGCATGCCTTCTAGGGACGCATCTTTTCCACTGTTTAACACTTATTTACAATAAAGATTAAGATAAGAAAATTTCAATACCCTTTGTAAGCCTTTCCGACCATTTTTGAGCAATTAAGCTTCAATCCATTTGCATTTAAACCTTAAGAACGTTTGTATTTTAAACCTTAAGAATGTTCACATTGAAACTTGTGTATATGTATAAATGAACACTTGCTTAGATTTTCTTATTTCTGGCTTATTTAAAACCTTGTCAAAGTTTGTTATAAAGTTTAAGAGCAGCCCGTGACTTGGACTTCTTTAATGGGGACTGTGCTGACTGGATTTTCAGAACCATACTCTGACGTCACAGCACTGTGGGTCATGGGTATGGCGGCCATGACAGTTTTTGCTCCAGTTATAGAGGTTCCCAAAGAAATTGTCTGTATTTGATAAATTTGCTGTAAATAAACTGTCCTTTTCAGTCAACAACCATTTCAGTTTAAGTAAACTTGATTCAGAACCTCAAAATCCGCGTGTCTGTTCACCTTTAAGGGATAAAATGTGTTTTACCAAATGTTAGGAAAAAAAATCCAAATAAAATCCTCTTCATTAAATGAACTGCTTTTCTCATTTCTAAGGGGTTAAGTGCTTCTGGCAAAAAGAATATGAAAATAAGAAAATCGGTTCCTAAGCTTCATCTAAGATATGTGTGGACGCTCTCTGATTTTTCATTCAAATATTACAAGAAATCTCATACAGAAGGCTTACATGTGGTATAATAATGTCCATTAAAATTCGTCAGGTATCTTTTTTCTCTAATGCAGGCGTCAACTACCATGTTCCACTTACCGGGTAACCGAATCCTCCCATTCCAAAGGCCTCCTCCAGTTCCATCTGGGATCCAGCTTCGGCCCAAACCCATCTGTACATGAGGAACATGACATTTATTAGCAAATTTATAGAACAAGTATTTTTTTTATGAAAGCTCTTGTAATTACCATTTCAATATCTAATCGTATTTGCAATAACACATAAAGAGTTTTGAAGATATTTCAAAGCTATTCGATGAAACCATTTTAGAGACGGAATCAAAAAATATGGTTCAAAGTTAAATTTTTAAAAATAACCTTTGATATAAAAAACAAACTTCTTTGACCACATTTTATGAAATCTATAACTTATAATTTTAGTAGGGATCCTCATAGAAGAAAGAGGTGTCGTTAACCATTTGGTAACTAGATAACCTGATGAGCCATTTTTTCTTAGGATTTCTACTTTCTGTCCACTACTCACCCCCACATGCGCTTCTTGTACTTCTCGCCCATCCTGATGAGGATGTCGATGTACTTGTTACGACACTCAGACTGACAGTCGAGGATGTGGGGCAGCACGGCCAAGATACACAACTGGTGCTCCTCACACGCATCCTTCAATACGGTCGCTGACGTCATCTGAAAATTACGGCAATGTTCGACATTTAATGTTACATCTTTAAAAGTGAAAGACATTATACGCAGAGATGCCGCTCCCAAATGATGAAAAAGTAGGAAACAATTTCCAACTTTTTTTTTAGAAGCAACTTGGAGGGAAATAACCTTTAGCAATAAGACATCTGACACTGAATTTGTACTTGAATAGCTTGAAACTATCACAAAATACTCTTAAACAAATATCAAAGTGATGTACGAAAAATTGGTTGGGCAATCCAAAATCACCAAAATAAGGAAATCCTACAAAAGTAGGGAAAATGGCATCTCTGTATACCTTACATTAAATTTATACAGAATGCATTGATATGGCACTTTTTAATAAATTTATCAAACTGTATGTCTAAAATATGCAAAATTGTAGACAATTCAATTGATGAAACCCCTACAAAAAAAGACAAAATAAAGGTTAAATACCTCTTTGATCTCTGGGGCAGGGATGTTCTCAGCTGCCTTGTCCAGGGCCCAGGCGACGATGTCGGCTGAGGTGCGCCCACCGTCATACTCACTGGCCTCTCCGTCCTTCTTACCAGCCGCAAACATCTTAATGGTGGGGAAGCCACGGATCTGGGAAGGAAAAAGTTGTTTTAGAAATGAGGGATGCAGAGGAAGGTAAAGGATTGTTAAGACCAACGGAACTTTAACAAACCTATGTCAACGAATGTTAGACAGGATATTTACGAAGAAAGATTGGAATTGTGGAAAGACATTTGGAACTTTAGAAAGAATTTTTTTTTCTTCTTCTTCTTCATAGTGAAATAGTTCCTTTATTTATTTGTCCCGTTCCGTTATATTCAAACGAATACAACGTTCCGTTTTGGAAGCTGAGTCAGTTATGTGTAACTAAATAGCCACTAGAGTTGTCGCGGGCACCCTGAAAGTTATCAACTTTATAATATATTTTTTTTAATTTGGGACAAGGCTAATGAACAAACTTCGGATGCCTAAAAGAAATCAGCTTTATAAAAAATTTCTAAATTTGGGACAAGGCTAATGCGCAAACTTCGGATGCCTAAAAGAAAAAATAGATATCAACTTTATAAGTCATACTCACTCCGTATCTGCCGCTCATCACAGTGTGCACAGTTGCGTCAAGCGCGCCCAGCTTCACTTTGCCCTTGAGCTCGGTGGCCGCAGACTCCCAGTGGGGGGCGAGGTTCTTACAGTGTCCGCACCACGGGGCGAAGAACTCTACGAGCCACATGTCTTCAGACTGGAGCACCAGCTTCTCAAAGTTACTGTCAGTCAGCTCAACCACGGCGTTAGGGTCGCTCTGAAAGGTAAAAAGTATGAAGTTGTTATTTTTGTTAGGAAAATAAAACCACGTAAACTGTTGATTGAGTCTGATATTATTGCATTCTTATCTTTATTACATCATGTTTTGTCATTGTATCTATGTTTTGTTCTTAGGAATCCATATTTTCTCTTGCCACATAAAGATATTGATATGAGATTATGGAAACATATCGGTTCAAAGGCTGATTTTGATTTTAGAAGGGGATATTTGAAAGCTATTACGAACTAGGTTTTCACACAATTTAATCTAAAGAAATAGTTGAGAAACAGCATTTAGAATTAAGAATTGCTAAGAAAGCATCAAGTCAATTACATGATAAATTGAAACTACAGATGGAAATAACAGTTACATTCTTAAAAGAGAACTGGAGAAGTGGTATCTCGAAAATTAACTAACGTTTCGGTCAATGACGATACAAATAGATTTGCAGTTTTTGTCCGAGTTTAGTTAATCTATATGTTGGTTTGAAATATTTACCTTCTTCTTTCCGCCACCGCTGCCTCCGCTGCTGCCACTTTTGCCGGACATGCGTGCGCTTACTACTTGTTTAGCTACAGACATAGCCTGGTCAACGATGCCCTGGGCATTCCGTGCGCCTGAGGGGAGGGATGACAAATATTAACTCAAAAGAGGGGAATTGACCAGCATATATGTAGATATACATAGTTCGTTTTGGCATGTGGTTTCTAATATGAATATCAATTCAACTGATATTTACTTGCATATTTTGGGTGTGGCTATGATCTGTCAGAACCTCAGAAATATCTTTTAATTCATATTACAAGTTTGATGTACATGTAATTCCTAATTATTGAGGCTTCATTAAACTATGATGAGTTCATGCGCTAAATAGCAAGTACACATCCGCACTTAGTAGCACAGTATGCGTTGTGGACCTCAAAATTAAGCCTTCATTGAGAGATTTCTGTTGGGTAAATAATCCAATGGTAAGCCTCACATAATTAACTTAATCTGGAGTGTGGAGACCAACATACCATTATAATCCTGTGGCTTATTCTTGTCGAGACCGAAGACCTTGATGGTAGGGAATCCACGTACGTTGTAGGGTCCGCCCACCGACTGGTGTACGTCCATGTCTACGGCTCCCACTTTGACAACGCCCTATGAAACAATACATGTATAATTATTTATGTATAGATTTGGTATGAGAAATATCCTACGTGTTTAAAATAATGGATTTGATTTTTCGGCTTCTCTAGTCATCAAAAGCTATGAGGGATTACCGTAGACGCAAGATGAACTGTGAAGACTTTCTGATTTCTACCCTTGAATTATTATTATTTCTGAATATCTTATAATTTATGAATTAAAGATTTAGTTATACAACTTCAATTCAATGATCAGGAAATGTTTTGTGTTTACAATGAACCAGAAATATATCGAGAATTGGCTGTCTCGTGAAGCACTCAAAAAAAAAAAAATTTTTTCTTTTTTTTTCCAGATCATTATTAATTTTCAACTATCAATTTTTCGGTCAAAACTAAACCAAGACAGTCAAGGTAACCACTGTCTTACATTTAAAAAAAAAAATTGTCTTACCTTCAGAGCGGTGGCAGCCTTTTTCCACTCAGGAGCCAGGTTCTTGCAGTGTCCACACCAGGGGGCGTAGAACTCAACCATCCACACTTCGTTTCCGTTAAGCACCAACTTGTTGAAGTTGCTGGCGGTCAGTTCCACCACATCGTCACTCGGGCTGTACAGGGCGCTCGCAGTGGCCAGCACTGCCGCCATACACGCTGAAACGATATGAGAAAGGTTGAGAAATGTATTGGTAAAGGTGAATCAACTAGTGGGTTTCAGGTTCTTCTAGAGGCACCTAAAGGTTTATCTGTTCCCAGTGGGAGGGAAAAAAGGTTGAGCCTGATGATACCATTTAACAAAATTGTATTACCCGAATTCTGTCCACACTATTTCCCGTGTTTTTAGCGTGTGTTTTTTTGTCTTAGTGAGAGACAATTATATTAGTTATTACGGGTCAATTTTCTATGTTCTTCTTTACAGGGCTCACGGGGTTTTTGTATGGTTAGGTGCCCTGCACATAATCTTAAGGGTCTAATTGTCTCAATTTTGATATTGGACTGTTATTCTAGTGTGTTAACAGGACACCAGTAGGGTGTCAGGGTGTCCTGGCTCTTTATAGGGATTGCCAGGACACCCATGACGCTGGATTTGTTAGGGCCTGTCTGATTTAAGTGACTGTAGGCAGCTAACTGGCATTTTAACAACATTTCTGCATAGGATTATAAATTGTCACTGAGTAAAACTCGAATTAGCCGTGAGAGTTGTGTAACCAGTTACTATATTGTTGTGTTTTTTTTTTACTTTCAAATGGTCCTAAGGCTAAACTACTTTGGTAGGAGCATACAAAATAATGAGTGCCACTCTTACATATTCAGGGTATTAATTAAATGACCCTGGCCTGACATCACCGTCCCTAAATACCTAGGCATTATTCAATTCACATGGCAATTTAATGCCACATCAATTTTGGGATAATCGCATGATCGCGTGTTAAGTAGAAGATATTGATTAACTTTAAATTAAACCTGTCACAGAATCAATTTCCTCATTGGAGTGTTACTTGTGAGTGAGTTGTTATGGTAATATTCCGTCCGTGGCATTATCACTATGATTGTGGTATCAATCCTGATTAAATTGGACAATATGAACGTGATACTAAAAAGTAGTTTTCAAAACATAAATAAAAGATCTTGATCAGTCTTTGGTCATCTTATGATCTTATTGTTATCAAAGCCGCTTCAGGGAACTGTCAAAGTAGTCTACTAAGTAGATCTGCTGTTCTTTAGGCATAATGATTTTTAATGACTATATATGCATAGACATATATATCTTATGTATCTCTATGATATATGTAAGCTAGGTCTCAATTCATTATAGATAAATGACTTCCCTGACTGGAACGACTCAACCGTAGCACTAGCAGCTAAGTAAGTGCACCCATGCGTTCGGCTCTAGTACACGTGGCCTTAATTCACCTTTAAAATGCATTGTATTCTCAGGCCCAATGAAAACGAACACAATTATTTAGTGGTCCCCTCTAAACTTGAACAATGGATCTACATCTAGCTATGTCTAAGCTTAGGCCAAAAAAACAAAATAGTTGTGTTCAGGTAACATAGATCTAGGTCGAAAAAAAATAGGGTAGGTACTAAAAAGGTATGTCAAAATTTCTTTTTCTTTTTTGGCTTTTTTTTTTTAATTTGCCAAAGATACCTGGGCAGTATTGGAAATAGAAATAATATTCCAAATAGACTACCCTAGATGCTCTAAAAACATTTTTATCATCTAAAATACATGCCCTGACTCCTGAGCATCTATGTGCTGATTGATAGTTTTCCATGCTATTTTAGGTAAATTCTATGGATTTTGAAAAAAAAATCCAAAAAAACAAAGTTAGGGTAGGGTCAAAAATTAGGGTAGGTAGCTAGGCGTCTTGGTTCTACCTGAACAAGAATTTTTTTTTTTTTGCCTTACCCTTAGGCCCTAAGGCCCTAAGTTAGGGTTCCCACCGATCCATCATATCATCTGGTTTCCAGTGACAATTTTCAAAATGTTAGTTTCAGAATGACAGATCTGCATGTGCCACCGGCAGTGGCATCAACATTAATTGAAAGTAGATCTACTGAAATTCTGAATAATGACATTAATTTAATGTAGATCTAGATTAGGACTGCTCTTGGAGCATCAGGCCAAACATTGAAACAAACAAAAATTGTTGTGTTCAGGTAACATAGGTCGAAAAAAATAGGGTAGGTAGGTCGAAAAAACTTCTTTTTTTTTGCTTATTTTTTCACTTGCCAAAGAGACCCGGCCAGTGTTGGAAATAAAAAAGATATTCCAAATATTCTCAAAAAGCATTTTTAGCATCTAAAATACATGCCCTGAGTATCCATATGCTGTTTTATGGTTTTCCATGGTACTTTAGGTCAATTCTTTGGATTCTGAAAAAAAATAATTAAAAATTTCCTATAAAAAAAAGTTAGGGTAGGGCCAAAAATTTAGGGTAGGTAGGGTTAGATCTACCTGAACACAACAATTTTTTGTGTTTGGCCTCATCTCAGGCTGAGACTCAGCATGCTTCAATTTTGCATTACTGTAGTCTCGGGCTATTGATTATTTGTATATTCAATCCTTGATAATGATGTAGAAGTTTGGGTTGTCTAAGCACCAATCAAACAGTGAATTTGTAATAACAATTATGCACATGATCATGCAGCTTCAAGTATCTCTTCAAGTTTGAGTCACTGACACCTAGTTAGGTATATTACATTCCACCAGTTTTCCCATCAAAAAGTGTCCCCTGTTTTTGAGGTAAAAGCTGTGACCGAGTTTTTCACTTATAAAATGAAGATATAAGCTCAAGATAATATTTGATGAACCTGCAAGAATATTTATCTACATTATTTTTCCTTTAAAATGACATATTGTTTTGCTTTGTAATTTGCCCCCCAGCTGCACAGTGAGCCCCCCAAATTCACATGTCATTTTGACAGGGCAAAACCAGAGTACCATGTATTACAGGCTGTGACTCTTGAACCAATGCAGATAGAGATAATATTCAAAAAGCATATTAAACTAGACACTGAATCTGACTGATAATACATTCCTCAATATTTTTAGAGCATTTTAAAATTTTTATGTAATATACCTAACCTAGTCCGAGAGGCCCAGACCCAACGTTCACACTAGTGGGAATAGACCCTGTGCCAGTTCCCTTTTGCTGCGGGGCTAATCCTGACATCCGCCCTATGCTACAGCATTGGAGGGGGCAGAAAACATTGGTTTTCATGGCTATCCCTTGAAGATTAACACTTATTTTCTATTATTTTATAGATCAGAAACACAGCTATCCAGAAATGTCAATATTTTCTCTGGGGAGTAACTACAAGAGATACAAGGGGGCAAAAACCAATTCTTAAGCATTGGGCCTACGGACCGGAACTTCGAAATTCGCCATCAATTCCGCGCGTAGTATAAGGGTGGACGCGCGACTGGCACGGGGTCTATGTACAGACAGGGCCTCTCGGTCTACTGACACCCATCTACAACAACATTGTCAACAAGACAACCGGCGTCTACTTCGACAAGTGAAACCACTTCGCGAACCAAGATCTCCGTAAAGTACACAACGTGCACGCTTCAAATAAAGTCACTCACCTATCAGCACCTTCATTGTTGCACTGTGTGTTGTCTGGACGTCTATTACTATCTAAATCTAATATTATACGAGTTTTCAAGACCCGAGTGCCCCTCTCCGCCCCACTTGCAGAACAACACGTTGACTTCTCGTGGCCGACGCTGATTGGTCGAAACACAGACTGGCGCCTGCGCACTGAGAGAGACACCGGATAACTTCCGGCGCTTTGAAACCACAAAAGCCCGCCAAGAGTTGGCAAAATTCCAGGGGCTACATTGGGCTGGCGCAGTCAGCATGTCATGAAGTGAAATTGAATTCAATACGGCGGTCGGGTAAAGGTTGAATTATATATTTTTATACAAGAAATGAATTACTTCATAATGGCAAGGAAAAACTTATACAAAATTGAAATGAAATGTAAACTGAATAAGGTTGATCATTATTGATTATTCATCTTGATATCTACCTGGTCCTGGGCATACCTGGTACTAATAATTATAGCCTGGCAGATTTAGGACAGTGGACTTTCATCAGGTAATTGACCAATTTAATTAATTATTTGAATTAAGGTAATCACATTGACCACAGACCCCAATGATACCTGAGGCGATATTAAATGGGCTACCAATTCAGTAGAGATATTGGTTGCATGGTTATTTACTATGAATAGTTTTGCTGGCATATTTCAATGAGTTGGCTATGAGCGGCCCATGGTGTTTCTTTTTGTTTTCTTTGTTTTCGTTTTTCTATAGTGATATTTCCCATTACTAATGGGAACTAGATAAGTCTCACTTTTTTAGTCGTGCTCCTATTTCATACTGAATGCATGCAGGTATCTTTGATTTTTTGTTCTATTATCACATTTCATAAGAAACAAAATATAGGCCTATATAGGTCTATGAGTCACATTTATTATTTAAATGGACTCAGGGGCGGATCCAGAACTTCCTAGAGGGGGGGGGGGGGGCACAAACATGAATGTACAGGGGGAGGTGGGCCCCCATAAACATGATTTAACATGGGGGGGGGGGGGGCAAGGCCCGTCCGCCCCCCGCCCCCCCCCTGGATCCGCGCATGATGGTAATCAATGCTTGTATCTGATCTTCGAGGTTTTAATGTAACCTGCTTTTGAAAAGTATTTTAAGGTAGTTACATCTGACAATTTGTATAATTTTTCTATTTACAATACGGATAAGGACCAGAGCTGGGCCTAAATCCTCAAATTCTCAAAAATTGGTTGGCTAATGTAAAAATACCCAGGGCCCACCCCAACACATGTACTTTATCCGCAACCGTAAAAATGTTACCAGCTGGTTACATTTTCAAGTTATAGTAATGTGTGTGCCTTCCTTAAAGGGACGTTCTCGTCGCCGACGACGTCACTGTTTGCTACGTTGTAACTCCCTTTCACTGGTGCCAAATTCGTGACGTGACCAATCACGTCGCTAGATTACGTTCTAAGACAGCAAAACATGTCACCGGCCGTCGCGTCATTAGGCTTACGTCGGCGGATGTATCTCCTTGAACTCACGGACGAGAACGTCCCTTTAATTGTATAATTGATTTATCAAATCAGAAACTATGCATATTAACTATACATCTGGATCCGTCCCTGTGCATAGTATAGACTAATTATGATACCACCAAGGCGGCATGGAGCAGTTATTGTTTTGGCCTGAGACACAGGGGGATGTCCATAAATGATGTCATGCAGCAGGGGGGAGGGGTGGGGTTCATGTTCCCATGACCAAATATGACAACAGGGGATGGGGTGGGGGGTTATCTGGTTTAATATGTCGGGCATGACATCATGCTGAAAAAAAATAATATCAATTTTAATAGTTGCAGAGAAAAATTGTAGGTAAACACAGGATATTGAATGCAGAAATTTTTGTTTTCAGTATAAGTCTAGCTCCTAGAAAATTCGGGGTCTGGATGGGGGGGGGGGGGGGTCCCTATGACGCATGTCGAATTTTAAAAACGTCAATGTTGCATGTCTTTGTCACTTATTTATGCTCATGTCACATGTCGAATTTAAGAAATGCTCATGTCACATGTCACTATGATTTTGACCCTGTCTATCGCGTCGTTAAAGGGACGTTCTCGTCGCCGACGACGTCACTGTTTGCTACGTTGTAACTCCCTTTCACTGGTGCCAAATTCGTGACGTGACCAATCACGTCGCTAGATTACGTTCTAAGACAGCAAAACATGTCACTGGCCGTCGCGTCATTAGGCTTACGTCGGCGGATGTATCTCCTTGAACTCACGGACGTGAACTTCCCTTTAAGCCCCCATGTCGCATGTCAAATCTAAGAAATGCCCATGTCGCCATGTCGAATTTTATGGTCAACATCCCCCATAACATTGTGAAATCAATCTTTGGGGCCCTTATGTTCACTTTTTTTCTATTGTTTCTTGATTTGGTGGTGGGGGTGGTGGGGGTGGGGGTCCACTCAAAATAATGTCATTTTTAGAGGAGGAGGGGGGGGGGCAAGGGTCGCATCACAAAACATGACAAGGGAGGAGGAGGGGGGGAGGGGTAAAAATTGTCAAAAATAGCATGACGTCATTTATGGACGGCCCCAAGAACTTTGTGTGCGAAATGGAACAAAAATAATTGCTGACAACACATTAGGCACTGAGTATCATTCACATACAGGCATTACCCTCCAGGGCAATAACATATTTTTTCCCGCCAGTTTCTGGGAGGGAAGGACAAGGGTGAAGGTAAACCTAGCTAGCTCAATCAAGTCCTCAACCAATTATTATGTATAAAGCCGCATGATTTGCCTAAGTTAAACTTACAATCAGCCGCAGCGGGAGCTCATCAGGTCGCCTAGGCCTATTCTTCATAAGTTATCCGGTGGAACGGAGGCGCCCTCTGGCGAGGAAAAGCGTAATCAACCCTTTCTTTCGCTGATTTCTGGCAGCCTAAGATCGTCGCAATCATACCTTTTTCAGACCAGCGTAACGATAGAAAATTGAAAGTT
Organism: Lepidonotus clava; assembly: GCA_936440205.1. NCBI lineage: Eukaryota > Metazoa > Annelida > Polychaeta > Phyllodocida > Polynoidae > Lepidonotus > Lepidonotus clava. Next base: position 19,792,462 of record OW387138.1, read on the forward strand.
AGCTTGTAAACAAGATTCTTTATTTCCTGATAATTGGACATTTGTTTTCCAGATATCCAGTGGTACATAACAGAGTGTAAATCATGAAAGACTCACCCAATGTATGATTTAAGTTACGCTGAAACGGAACAGTACTGATAGGGTATTAAGTTGAACTTCTTCTAATATCGCCCACCAACACTTGCCGGTGAAGACGGAGAAGCCAGTCCTGAAACATTGAGTGAAGTCTTCACCTACCAAAATGAAACTGGTATGTTGTCTATGCTTCTATGATACAGTTAACTCTTATCTTACTGGCTGACCAAGGGTTAGTTCAAGTACGGCTCTGACTGTTGAAGTGTTCCACTATCACGTCATATAACTTAGCTGACAGTGGGAACGATAGGCCTAGGGCTAGCCAAAATATCTCGCAGTCGGGCTGACGTCACACGTACAGGATTATGGGTAATGGAGTGGGGGGTTTCTCCGAGGACCCTAGCAACAAGGGCGGAGCTTAGGGGTTTGCATAGCAACGGGGGAAGGAGAAACCAGACCCAAAATATCTGTCAAAATGCAATAAATTCAAAAATTGTAACTTTATAAAACTTTATATTATCCATATTGATAGAACAGGTCATTATCTTAACATAATATATTTTTTCAGATTTTTTGGCTTTTGTTATAAAAAGTTATGATTTTCTAAAGTTTGACCTACTTTTCCCGGAAGGGGGAAATCCCAGCCTCGCTTTCAAAAGTATTTCCGCCCGACTGCGAGACAGACACTTTTTGCCGTGAGAGAAGGCTCCACAGAGCTAGGCCTAGGGCTAGAGTCCAGCTCTAACGTTAGTCAGATAGTCGGAGCCGTTCTCGGACTAACCAAGGCCAAGGGTGTAATGTCTGATGGCCCATCATCACGGGGCCATGGGTGGCTTGTACTGCCAAGGCCAAGGCCAGTGATATAATTGCATCCAGCCCTTCTCAATGATAATACTAATAGAAGTTCTTGGGCCCATATCTCCGTAACTGATTTGGCTGATCAGGGAAAATTTTATTAGGGTCCCATGATCAGTGATTTTGCTTTTTACCAAAATTTATAGTGTTATTGCAAAATAGTGTCAAAGAGGAATTATTAGGTGTAAAATTTATTTATGATAGACAGAATTTCTGATCATGAGACGCTAATCAAATTTTCCCTGATCAGCCATATCAGTTACGAAGATATGGGCCCTGGACCTTTTGTCACATTCTCATTTCTATAGATTTAATTCTGCAGGGTTTATAAATAATACAATGCGGATCCAGTTCTCTCTCTACTACTATATCCTGCCTTTAGGTAGATCTAGAGGCCGGAGAAAAACTTTTTCTTTTTTCTTTTTTTTAAAGGGTAAAATCATGAGGACAAATTAAAAAAAAAAAATCTCAAAATAATGAAGACCCTAAACGTTCACATGTGGTCACGATCACATCTACATATATTTAGGCCATTTCTAGAATTTACATCTTACAAGTAAAACAGTGGATATACCTTCAATTCATTTATAGAAAATTTACCACACGATGCTTCGTTTTTCAGTATTGTTTATCTGGTCACGCCAACCGGCCATGTTTTGTACTGAAGTTCAAGACGACAACCATCATGATGGACTGTGGCCTTGATGTGTCTACTCTCACCAACTTCTTACCTCTTACCTTGGTCCACAGGTACAAAATACAACATTGTGCAGTTCAGGCCAAACAAAAAAAATTGTTGTGTTCAGGTAACATAGGTCGAAAAAATAGGGTAGGTAGGTCGAAAAAACTTGTTTTTTTTGCTTTTTTTTTTAACTTGCCAAAGAGACCCGGCCAGTGTTGGAAATAAAAAAGATATTCCAAATATTCTCAAAAAGCATTTTTAGCATCTAAAATACATGCCCTGAGTATCCATGTGCTGTTTTATGGTTTTCCATGGTACTTTAGGTCAATTCTTTGGATTTTGAACAAAAATACTTAAAATTTTCCTAAAAGAAAATTAGGGTAGGGCCAAAATTTTAGGGTAGGTAGGGTTACCTGAACACAACAATTTTTTTTGTTTGGCCTCATTATATTTTTCAAATAATGCAGCAGATCATAATCAGGAACTTATGACTAGCCACAATAAAACTTTGACAATCAGTAAAGATGTAGGACTTACAGGATCCACTCAGTGGTTGTATTTCACAATAGAATGAGAATCCGCGCATTGGTTTGGCAGATTTTAGTTGAGAATGCGGATTTGCATCAAATGATTCAAATAATTCAGAACATTCCGACAGATTAACTGTCGAAAGGAAAAAAAAAAGTTATATGATCTGTTGAGAAAGTAAAGAACAAGAGGCGAGTTAAAATTGTTGTAGCCTGGTTTAGTTTGGATATGAGCCTCAAATGTGGTATATTTTGTCATGTCCCAATGAGTATGGTATAACAATCTAATCCAAAACTACTTTTCAAATTGTAGTGAAAAATTCTCCCAGTTACCAGGATGGGCCCCGGGGAATACACCAGGTGGTGTGAGACTCGACGATGTAAGTATTATTAAATAATCTATCTTATGATTTAACCTAATTTAATTCGAAATAAATAAAAGTTATTTAATTGAGTACTTTCACGCTATTAGGCCAGAAATTCCAACGTTTTAAACTTCACTAGTCTTTCAGTGGTGTTGATATGTCCCATATTAAATTTTCAGGAACTGAAGGAATGTGGAGGGAGAATCTTTGTGGACAGCTCTCCAGAATTCGCAGTCCCCGAGGTTGGTCCATAGAATGTGAATCAAACTACGAAATATTATTTTTTTAAAAATAATAAAGTAGATTAAAGGACGTCACTTATGGAGGTCAGATAGTAATTAATATTCATATTTTAGAGGAATATAGATATATCTCATGCTCATCCCTCTTTCCAAACGTCCAATAACAGAATAGTATTGTTCACAAACATTTTAGGAAACTGTCTTCCTGCGTTCTAGAGATTACATTAAAAGTCTATTACATAAACAAAATAGTTATAATAATTAAAAACGTAAAGACTCTTGCTATTTTCACCCATATTTTGTGATCTCTAGACGTCGATGCTGGACATGAGTGAAGTGGACATCATCCTGGTGTCTAACTATCACTGTATGCTGGCGCTACCCTTCATCTCAGAGTACACAGGGTTCAGGGGCAGGGTCTACGCCACCGAACCCACCATGCAGATCGGCAAGTGAGTGGGATTAATTAAGTACGGTGCGACAGATTAAATATTCAGTGGCATGCAACTTGGAAATAACATTTACTTGATACAAAAAATTATGTGACAAGTTCTGGTATATGAATTTTGGAAGCAGTGTTAAACCACTGACAACATTGCATTAGAAAATACTACATGCATATATGCATTAGCATTGTCAATTTGATTTCTTGGGGAAATGTATGTCTTTGTTGTGGGCCGGTGAGCCTTTCAGCCAGTCTATCATATTTGATCATTCAAATCTCGCGCCACCGGCCTACTAAGGCATAGACTTTCGTGGGTTCCACTTGTGGTCGAGATGTTGCTTCCTGGCGAGCCATTTGTTAAGATTGATTCTGAGCTTAAATAACCTACTATTTAAGCTTATTGGGGCTTAAATTACACCAGATATGATATATAGAACAAGCAGAAATTGTGAAAATTGCTTGGAGTCCTTCTTTTCATCAGATATGATCGAAATTGATACCAGAAATACAAACTGCATTTTGCTTCACTCTGTAGTCCGTCTTTGACCCATTTCGTTGTATCTATTCACTTTGAGCTCCGAGCGAAAACGGTTAGTACTACAGTCTACCGTAAGATTTTGTCGAAATGTTACCCGGCTGGCTGCAATGGTTTTACAGCAGAATTTCTTGTTTTCACAATATATATTTAGACATCTGGACCTCCTTAAACGCATACAACGCATTGAAAACTGGGAGTCCTTCTTTTCATCAGATTTGATCGAAATTGACACCAGAAATACAAACTGCATTTTGCTTCACTCGCAGGGTTGACGCCAACCCTTCGCCGGGTCCCCGGCAGTAGGGCCGGCCGGTGCAACGTGGTGAAGATGTGTATCAATTCTTGCAGGCTAAGTTCCTAAAATTTGGCGGATTTACGTGATTTCGGGATTCAAAAGGTATTTAGTATGATTTTATGGGTATCAGAGGTCATCTAGGGCAAATTTGGGGGCTTGACATTCTGTATTTTTCAAGATATGTCAGTGAAAACATTGAGCCCTTCTCCGACATATGGGCGATAATAGGGTGATCTCAGCGGATGGTGGAGCAGGCTGTCGATCACAGGCCGTGGATTCCCCCTGAACTCCTAGACTTTCCTGCTTCGTAGGCCTATATATAACTAGAAATAAAACAATGCCAATGGGGGGGAGGGGGACCATCAACGCTACTGCTCACGCAGTAGCTTCCCGTACGTAGAGGGAAGGGGGGCTAAGTAACGGAGCTGCGCTGTTTGCGGACCTAGGCCTAAGCACAGGCCGGGAGAGCAGTGGGCCTAAGTTACGAGGCCTAGCCTAAGTAAAATGTTGTCCGTTCTGACCCAGATTAGACCGAGAAAAGTCCTGCCCCGTAGCCATGTGGTGAAATGTTGCTGTTGGCAGACCTGCGGTCTCAGCCTGCTACATATATATATTGTATGGTTTGATTATTTTAGGCCTGGACACGTTTGCAAGAATTTTACAGATGGTATAAGAAAATGACTGGCCTCAGATAGGCACTGTCATGCAGGCTCCGAAAATTGTTACTTAGACCTTATCCAGCCTATCAAAATGAATAAAATACAGGAAACTATGTTCTAATATGCATCTATACATCGCATGGTTTGATTATTTTAGGCCTTATTATAGTGCCGGTTCATACCTACCACAATAAATCATAATATTTTTCTTTAAAATTCATATATATCTGGGCCTAAGCCCCCTCCATTGAATCTTGGAATACACCGGCCCATATGTGCCTACAGCACTTAACTTGATCAATTAAATCAATGGCACTTTTGATCTAGTTATGCAGTGAGTTGTTTAGAGGTCTTTGACGATATCAGTAATTCTTGTTGAAGTACAACACACCTTGGACGGAAGAAACATTCGAATGTTTATGACAGAGCGGATGAAGTAGATTTATACAAATGTTAACACTTTTCTGGTTTTTTTCCAGGTTGTACATGGATGAGTTGGTGGAATATATCGAGAGAAATCCTAAACCAGGTCGGGCTACAAAATGGAAACAGCCGAATATATTAAGGTAGGGTTGTCTACTTAATCTTAATTAGATATTTAATTTTTAACGATGCATCAAGTGATTGAGTTTTAGATTCAGTCCTCTTTCATTCAAATCTCACACACATTGGACAAAAAATAATGAGGTACTAGGGGCTTCAGCTTCTGCAGTTCGCGTCAGTCCAATTTGTATCTTTCAGCCCGTAGACTTTTCATTAAATCTAAATCTGTTGGCTGGTAGAATTCATAAAATTGTGGGCACGCTTACATATGAGTTTATCTAGCTTTTATGTGATTTTATTAAGTTGAGAAAAAACATACATGTATTGTCAAATATATATTCAGAGTATCAACATATAGATAGATAAGATTATATATATGTCTATGGTATCAGTAAAATAATTCGAATAATTTTCATTTTCAAAAATAAACCTAAATTATCTGTACACTCTCCCCCCACAGTTTCCTGCCGCCCCCATTGCGTGACGCCATCTCGCCTCAGGGGTGGAGACAATGTTACAACCACCACGACGTGGAGGCCGCCTTATCCAAGGTTCACATGGTCGGCTTCAACGAAAAACTGGTGAGTGTTAAGCCCCGGCTCCACTGCCCGACAATCGAGTTGGGTTGAGTTGAGTTGAGCTCAGTCTTATAGTGGAGCCGGAATTACGACTAGAGTCGTAGCTGTGTGCTACGACTGATCCGTCGGGTCGTACATGTTTAACTGCTGAAGATGGACGACCAGACAGTCGTAGGTTCTGGCGCCATCAGGAGGTACGACCATCGAGTTGAGTTGAGTTGGTCAGTGGAGCCGGGGCTTTACACTATCCAGAGAATAGTCCCGAGCTGAAGCTTCAGTTTTGTCAATATTTGCTACACTTTATTCTCGGGCCTTCGAACCCTTATATCAAAAATCTTCTCTGCCTTGAAGTTGTGGGCTGCCTACCCTTGTAGGAAATACTTCTCAATCTTTTATGGTGAATTCTCTTCGCAGCAATTATCCTTCTTCTTAACATAAAAAAAATCTGCGATATAAAATTTCAGATTTTTGTCAAATTTCTTTTTGTGAGCCCTTAATTATAGTTTTTAGTATTGTAGCTTATGGGAAGGGCTCACTCAATCAGTCATGTCTTTTGTAGGTATTTGGGCTTTGATCTGATTGCCCGGTTACACAATCTTACATACAAGTAGCTACAGGCCTTTGTCCACCGGCATGCATTTGTAAGCAGGACAATTAGTGTGCATCAAGTGTAATTGAGTGGGCAGGCCTCTCCCCTTCACCCTTCCCCACCCCCACTCCTTGAACTCAGTTCAAGGAGTGGGGGTGGGGTAGGGTGCAGTTTGAGAAGCCAGAAGTGGGTTACATAACCAGTACTTGAGCCACTGGCACCTAGGCAGTCAGTGTATGCAAGGCTGGGTAGGGGGGAGGAGGAGAGGGGGGGGGGGGGGTCATGGTTGCTTGGGCGCATGGACAGTGATATAGGAGGGAGTCCTATTGGTCAATCAGGTTGACCAATGAGTGTACAGCTGCCCGGGACAGCTGCACTGCCCAATGGACACTACTGGGACCCCCCCACCTCTATGATGAGATTTCTGATTTCTAGTTAAGGGCGAACATCGATCGTTCCAACGATCGGAACTTTGATAGTCATTTGCTTCTTGTTTTTATTTCATTCGAACACCTTAAATAATAATACAAGAATCTATACATAGATATTCAATGGCTTTTCATTCACATCCCTTCAAAAAGAAGGTTGATAAATGTATTTTTGTACATAATATGTTTCGTTTTAAGGATATATTCGGTGCATTACAAGCGACAGCAGTTAGCTCCGGTTTTTGTTTGGGCAGCTGTAACTGGGTCATACAGTCGGACTACGAAAAGGTTTGTTATTGTAAATTTACTGACTAGTTAATTCGTAATTTCCCTCCTATATACTCTTACATAACGGATACATCTGTACAAGGTCTGGCCAGTTTTCATTAACTGATAAATTTGGTCAATTGGAAAGGGCAATTCTTATAACAGAACTGTCACTTTTTATTACCCGTCAAAACGAAAGTACTGCCTTTGCTTAAATCATTACATATCAAAGATATATCCACTCCCTTGAAACTCAGTCCATGTTAAAATGTTTATCCTTCATTTCAGATATGTTATTTAAGTGGTTCATCAACGTTGACTACACATCCAAAGGTATGAAATCTTAATCAATATTCAGTTTAACTATATAATCTCTCACTAGATTTTACAGCCATGCTGTAATACACCTAATTAGGCTTAACATCTGAAATGTCGATTTAGTAAGAAAATGTTATTGAGTCTGTGGTAAAGGTTTTAGGAAAACCCTGATGATATTTTGAAGATTAATAGCAAAATGAATAACAACATAAATGAGGAGGAAAACGCCTTTTCGGGGTCACTGGAATCAGCCGTAAGGTGAATCTCGTTAGGAACCAGTGACGAGGAGTGTTCCCGGTGTAGTATATTGATAACTATGGCTGGTACCCATGTGCCCAGAAAAATACCTCTCATTAGTGTGACACCTTTTTTTATTTAATTTTTGTTTAATTCTGGTAAAAAAAGAACTATTGGTTAGATAAAACATTATCTAGCTCTCTTTCTCCGCAGCCAATGGAGCAGATTCCTCTCCGGAACAGTGACATCCTCATCCTGTCGTCCCTCAACCAAACCCCAGCTGTTAACCCCGATGCTATGATCGGCGAGTTTTGTATGAAGTCAGGTAATGCGCTTCTTGTAACGTTTTAAGGATTTAAAGTTACACGAATGAGCTACCCATTAGAATTAGAGCCACTAACGTTATATCAAATGTATGTTATATCTACAAAGGTTGTTCATCTGATGGTGTATGTTTTATATATATATATATATATATATATATATATATATATATATATATATATATATATATATATATAATGAGATTAATCAAATCAAATACAGCATATGTAAAGTTCAAGTATTTAGGTCAGCCCTCTCAGTATTTGGCAGTATTTGAGATTAACCAAATTTATATAGTTAATTTTATTTGATTAGCTGCAGGTCCAGGATTAGTGCGAAGTAGAATCTATAGCAGCCAAAACCATATAGAATAATAATTTCAGAAAGAAGCTTAAAAAACATTTATTTACATTTCAATATTTTAATGTTTCTGACGTTGTTGCGTTGCAGCGATGACGTTGCGTAACGGGGGTAACGTGCTGGTGCCGTGCTACCCGTCCGGGGTGACGTACGACCTGTTTGAGTGCCTGTCTGGTCACATGGAGAGCTGCGGACTGCTCACTGTCCCCATGTACTTCATCTCCCCAATGGCCAACCAGAGCCTGCAGTACTCCAACATCTATGCTGAGTGGTCAGTCATTTAATCTATAAGTTCAGAGATGCCACTTTTACGTATAAATACGGATTTCCGTATTTTTTTACTTTTTGCTTTGACAAAAACTTTTAGAAAGTGCCAACATTTTAGGAGATTTAGATTTCAGGTAGCAAAAAATAAACGTATATATGTACATATTAATTTGTTTCAGTATTAGACCTTTAGTACAGAAGAGGAGATTACCTTAGTACGGATACATGGTTCCGTATTTTTCATGTTTGAAGAGTGGCATCTCTGTATAAGGTTTTCTGATTGACTTTTAGGTCTTGTGAACGTTTAGAAGGTCTGTTATTCTGTTAGGGCATACTAAAAAGTGCTATTGTGCTTTGGACCTGTAGTTTTTCTTTGGATGGATAGTTCTTGATAACGTCTGAAAAGTTATTCAAAATATAATTGAATTATAGTAAAAAAAGAATACACGTAATGAAAACAGTCAACTAATCATATGTTAACTGGCTATTGAATGATTATTTATAACATAAGCTAATCTGAATGGCATAAATTCAATTCTGATTAATATTTGGTACTGGAAGAGTCTTCAATCAGGAAACGTTTTGGACTGGTTGTCAAGTTTCAAAGTACTTTAAAAATCGTCGGCTTTCCTTTTAATATGTCATACACATTCTCTTTATTACAGGCTATCCAGTGCAAAGTCCAGTAAAGTCTACCTACCAGAGCCACCTTTCCCACACGCTGATGTACGTATCCGTTCTTACTGATTGTAACCAGAAAAAGATAGGTAGATTCTATTAAGAAAGTCAAAAATAATTTAAGAGAAGGAGGCAGCTAGGAGTGTGTGCAAGTTGTATGATAAGCGCTCTGCCTACGATGTTGTTAAAACTTTAGAAAATGGGTTTGAGGGTGGTGGCGGATGGGGGAGGGGGGATATATGCACACGCAAAGTGTAATATTTGAGAGTATTCTATTGTTGTATAATGCTGTTTTATAACCGAGGTTGAGATTATGGTTTTGTACTTTCAGCTTGTAAAAAATAACAGATTGCGACACTTCAGTAATGTGCATGGTAAGTTTTCCATATTGAATTATAATATACGTTTTATCATTTTCCAAAATGCAAGTATCGACTATATTATTTAGCTATCGTGAGTATAGTACGTTGTACGCTTAGAAAGATAAAGTTAGAAAATGTATTAGGAGGTATAACAACTATGTAATTTATACATAATAGTGTGACCTTTTATGATTTATACTTAAGAGCGTGAAATATTGGTGATTTATATTTTACAGTTTGACTTTTGGTTGTTTTCAGAGATGGAGTGTGAGTTGAAGACGCCGTGTGTTCTCTTCGCGGGTCACCCCTCCCTGCGTTTTGGGGACATTGTACACTTCATAGAGCTCTGGGGCAAGAACAGCGCCAACACTCTTATATTCACAGGTAACTGTTTATTGATAAAGAATTGTTATATCTTTTCATAGTATCCGACTCGACGAAGAAAGATAATTGTGTCTTCGCTTAGCCTTAGGGAAGAAGGAAATGCTGATTTAAGACATTTTAATTTGAAATATATCTTCAACAACGTGTATCATGTTATTGTACTTTTCAGAACCCGACTTCCCCTATCTCGAAGCCCTGGCACCATACCAACCCCTGAATATGAAGGTGAATATCATCTTCTTTCTACTGTACTTGCCAACAAAAATATCAGCCTATGGTGTCTAATATGACATCGTATATGTCATGTTTTTTCTCAAATGTATCCCGTTCAATGTGATGAACACTGTTAAATCTGTGATTGTTTAGGTATTGGAAAATGAAAGTTGTAAGCTTACACACATTAGAGGGAAATAAGAAACGTACGAATAACATAAAGAACATTTGTGGTTTTAAAAGGCATGTTAAAACACTGTATAGAACATATGGCGGTTAATTCTTATAATTGTTTCCTATATGTTGTAATGGTTTACTAAATTGTCGAGATGTAAGAATGTATAATTTATATATATTTTCCCTTTCAATCTGGAAGACCAGAGTGTAAACCTTAAGATTGCTCTCAATTAAAATAGATAAATAAATTAAATAAAAGGAGAAATGTATCTTGTTACAGGTGGTGTATTGCCCCATCGACACCAGTCTGAGCTACACTCAGGCCAACAAACTGATCCGTGACCTGCGGCCGCTGCACCTGGTGATCCCCGACCACTACAAGGTGCCGCCCGCCCTCTACCCCATGAACACCGAGCTCGTCATCGACTGTGTGAGTACAATGTTGACACTGGTGCAACAACAACAACAACACAACAATGATAACAACAACAACAACAATAATAATAATTACTTCAAAACAACAATTAAAACAACAAGAAAGGAAATACTATATCACTTAAGAAAATAATTCAAGTTGTTCAATACATAATAAGATTTGCCTACCCCTGAATCATTCGGACGCATGCATGCCAGTCGAGAAAGCAGACCTTCAGTTTTCAAATAAAGCATCCAGTATTTCATCTCTATAATCCACATGGATTGCCAATTGCCTAATAGAACCCTTAAAATAACTGTTACGCCAAAGCCTCCTATTAAGAGGCTTATGTGTAACAGCTCATTTGGAACACGGAATCTAATGTACCTGCCTGTACTAAGGTATAGATTCAGAGAGTATGAATACATAAACTAACCAACTTAGAATTCAATTATAACATGAGGATGTTTCCTCTTTTTCTGTATGTTTCTCCAGGAGCCGCCTCCAGTGACCTATCGGCGCTCGGAGGTGCTCAACCTGCCGGTCAAGCGGCGGTACGAGCAGATCGACCTGGACCCGGAGTTAGCGGCCACCCTCGTACCGACTGAGGTGAAGCCGGGGGTCAGTGTGGCCGTGGTCAACGGGGCGCTGGTCACCAAGGACAACCACCACATACTGAAGGTGAGTTACTATGTTTCTGCTGTGACTTTTTTTTTATTATTATTATTAAATCTGAATCGTGTTGGTACAAGTTCTTCTTCAGGAATTTCAGTAAAAAAAAAAATATCAAAACATATGTATATTCCAAAACGAAAATAACATATTGAACAGTGTTCTTACATTTGGCATACACCTTGGCATTTTACATAATAATGGTCGAACAATTCAGATTTCATAACTACATAACCCTCTGTTCGTACCTACTAGAAGCACGAGAAAACTTGATCATGATTTGCATTTGATAACCCGAATTGTAGTCCTGCCAGATAAAAATTACGCACTAGATTTCAGTAGTTCTTATCAAATTTGCTACACCGTAGAATGTTAGTGTTTAGAAATCGATATATTTTACGGTTGTTTTAGTTTTATCTATAGTATAAAAAACAGGTAGTTGTTTCCTCATTAAAATAGATGTTATATGTGATTGCGAGTTTGAGAAACGGAATGACGTGCGTTTTCATTTTAGTGAGAAAAAAGGTGAGTTTACATAACAAATGCACATAATATTTGCATGGTTGGTCCCCATCAACTTGGCTGTATTTGCCGCATTATGAATTACACTTGATATTCGCAGAATTGGTCACATCCTTTCTCATCTTATTTTTCCCAGCCTCTGGACTCCGGTGTGAAGAAGGGTCGCTTCAACCAGAGCCCCCCACCTTACGTCTTCGGTTCCTTTGATGTGGCGCACTTCGCCAAGTTACTCACAAAGGCCGGGATTGAGGACGTCCGAGTGGAGGAGGGACCAACTGGTGGACACATAATTGATATTGTAAGTGTAATTTTAGATTGGCTTTTTTATGGTATAATATTATTATGTGTATAACTTATGAAATACGTTTTTGCTTGTTCAGTTGATAGTTATGATAATCTAAGAGATAGTCTAAGAGAGTATTTTCTTTCAAAGAGAGGGTTACCGGCAGTTTACCGGATCAATATAGTCATATCCAGTAGAAGAAAATTATGTTTTATTTGAATTACACGAGCAGCAATTTAGTTCAAAACAATATTAACGTATGTGTAAATTTGTTCACCGATGTTAAGTAGCTAGTATAATGACACCAGGAATTCTATGACACTTTCATAATGATTTAGGTATTTATTATTCTAAAATGTTTCATCAATGTAGAAAAGATAATATATCTCAGAGATTCAATATTCGTACGTGTATTTGCCTATGCAAACGACGGAATTTCAGTTTGAGACTAAAATATATTCTTATAAAAATCAAGAGAAAAATGTTGATTAATTTTTAATATTTTTTCAGCCCAGTGAAGACACACTCATTCAGTTAGAGGACGGATCGACACACATTATCTGTGGTGGAAACGAGGAGTTGAGAATCAAGATTCGGGACACCCTGTTACAGTGCTTAGCCAAATTATAACATTTTTCCACAAGGAAGAAGAAAGAGAGTGTGAGAAAATGTTCGTGTGGATGGTTGTATTTTGTAGTCTATAAATGGTGAATAAACATTAGTTAGTTATACCATCGTTGTGTGAATGTCTTAGGACCCATTGGAAGGTCCGACATGTACAAATATAATAATTAGGTCTACATATCTGTATTGTAGTCATGCATTAGACGGAAATAAACTTTTTATATGAAAATAAAATTGGTCCGCCACTTTCTCCTTTTTCCTTTTTACTCTACCTCGGGGAATAGATCTATATAGTTATCAATAAGGGCGGTGGTAGATCCATGGGGGGGGGGGGGCACCCCTCTATGATTAATAATATAGACTATCAAATATCCACGCCACGGTGACAATAATTTGCATTCCAAAAGTAAATCTATAAATCTAAGGAGATAAATGATCAAACAGAATTAAGTGACCGCGTGGTAGATCCATTAGTCTACCATTTTGGGGAATGGTGGCGCCCCTCCAATTTTCCAGAAAATTGTGTTATATGTGTTAATCCAATTATAATGGAATTTTGAGTCCCAAAAGTAGATCTAGATAGCTAGGCAAACAGTCAAACTGAAAAGTAGTCTAGTTTATTGGGGGAGGGGAGGATTTATTTGGGCCAATTGGGGGCAGTCAAGGTTGTCTAAAAATGAGTAAATTATAATATCATATCTAATTTTTAATCTAATCAATAGACTCTAGAAATAAGATCTATTTTTGTTTGGGAATCACTTTTGGCGCTTAATCAAAATCAATAAAAAAAAACAACCACCACACTATTGTGAAAATTATTCCGTCAATTTAGATCTACTTCTAAAATTTATAATGTCCCTTGGTTATCATTTTCCCAGTATCTGGCATCGGGCGCGCCAACGCGCACCTGCTGCCATCTATCGTCTTTTCCTATTCGCTGGTCTTTTTCTAGTTTGAGTAGTCTGACGCGGGTACAAGCTCTGTTATATTTAGCTTGTTACCGGTAGTTTCAAAGGTTGATTGTAAGATGGTAAGACTTTATTAATATTAGGCTGAAACCAGCGAACTGCACTAGCGCCATCTAGTGATTGTGATTTGGATCCAAACTAGACCGAAGTGGGCGGAAATAGAGGACGGAAGTTTTTGGAAGGTATCTCAGGTTTGTGCACAGTTTTTCTTGGAAATTTACAATATTAATGTCGAGTTTTCACTATAAACTCTCGTTTCAAAAAGGTAGTGCTTCCATATATGCATCATGATGGGTAAAAAGTATCAAGAAAGAGTAACAAACCGTAATGTAAATCGGCAGACTCTGCTGGCTGAAGAGATGTTTTGATTATCTCAACACTGATGACAGTCATGTTAGATCTATGATTTTTTGCATTCAAGAATCAACCAGGTTTTCGACTGGGGCGTAGATTTATAACTTTAAGCAATCAACGGTGCAGTTCAGCACATATTGAATACAGTTGTGGCTTCAATAAAGTTTAAAGTAGCCTATGTCTATGAAAATATCATGAGACTTTATAGATATAAGCCTAGGCTACTGTCAGAGCTAGAGGGGCGTGTCACTGTGTCCCAGACCCCAGACCCAGGGTGTTCATTTTCATTGACTCAACGGCTTTTAGATCTGTAGAACTAGTCTAGAGTCTGATTGATTTACTAGACATGTTCTACGGTAGTGTACAGAAAGAATGGGTTGTGACAACATTTACTATAGACTATAGTCTAGTAGATCTATAGACTCTAGTAGTTTACACAAGTTGACAACAATTCTCGTTCTTTTAACTTTTGTGATTTGATTGCACACCTGTCAGATCTAGTTGATTTAGATCTAAGCTAGATCTAAGCACGTTTTACAAAAGTTAATTCCCCAGGATTTTAATGTTTCTAGGACATTATTTATTCCTTTTATGGGTGAAAAAATCCTAAAAAATAGAGAACGAATTGACGAAAATGGTTTGTAGCTACCAGATAACAAGCTCGCTTAGCCTAGTAATAACAGAGAGAGGCGGGTTTGGGCAGAAGAGTGGTTTTATCATATACCAAAACAGCCTAAGTACAATAATACTAAAAACAGTAGTAACAACAGCAAAATTGCTCTAACAACAGTAAAAGTAAAAATAAATTAGAGCAGCCGCAACAGCTGGCGGCGAGTCAACAACTAGTGGAACGCAACGGTCCCGGGGCGTGATGTCACGGGGAATGCCGGCAAACCATGGTAACCAACCTGGCAACGCTCGGCGTCGTTATACCGAGATAATCAAGGTTATCGCGCCATAACAAGCTCGCTTAGCCTAGTAATAACAGAGAGAGGCGGGTTTGGGCAGAAGAGTGGTTTTATCATATACCAAAACAGCCAAGCACCCAAACACGCCTACAATAATAAACTCTTGCTAAATTTAAAATCCTTACTTAAGTTAGCCCTCTGCAACTCCTCAATGTAGCGGAAAACGCAAGTTGAAGGCCAGAGCCCCCTAGATTTGACCTCCTGAACGGTACAACCCAATTCCGACATGTGGCTCGCCCCGCCCCGCCTGAGGCTATGAGAAGAGTACCCCGACGGGTCCACTCCAGAGTCCCTGAGAACTGATTTGATCCGATCATTAAAAACCTCGGATGTAAGCGGACCAAACGTGCCGCCGCTAATTAATCTAAACAGTTGGTCCTCAGGGCCTGGATTGGATAGTCTAAAAATTTCCTGAACCCAATAAACTGGGCATATAACCGATTGCTGGTTCGCTGTAACAGGGATTCTAACCTGGTCTGCTGGGGACTGCCTAGTTTTTGTCGTTCTGATATTAATTTCCAAGCCCCAATCAAAGAACCCAACGTCCTTAACCCTGAGTGTATGTTTAGAGGCACAGTAGTTTGAAACCCGCAGCAGTGTCCTAAAGGCTAGGGTCAAAGCCCCCCAAAATACAATATCATTATACAGCAGTGTATTCACAGAAACAAACATGCAACGCAATAGTTGAACAGTCAAAGGTTTGGCCGGCCCTGGTCCTAGCCTGGCTAGTCTCTTTGCTCCGCGCAAGGCCTCCTGAATTCTTAAATTTGTGTAATCCACGCCGGGGTAGCCATTGCGTCTTAAGTAGATAGACAATCCCGAAATGTAAGCTGTGATTGAGCTGAATGTTAGGTAGAACGACAGATAGGAAATATAGCTCAACACAACGTCCACGCTGACCGGTAGCGTATTGAGGCCGTAGTCACTGCAGAACCTCAAGAAGCACCTTTCCTGATAGTCTCTTGTCCTCTTGGTAGAGTCTGTGGTCGCCTTCTCGCTCAACTCTCGAGTCCTTTCCACTATCCTCTCCATGGTGACCTCCGATGACGCCACTGCAACACATGTTATATTCGCTTATTAAGTCCACCGACATGTTGCGCTTTGAAGATGAGGACAGACGTGAGAGGGCGTCTGCTAATACATTATCCTCAGACTTGATATACACAGCATAAATCTCAATGTTAAAAATGAAACACAGCCAAAATATTTCCCTGAGCCAAGCCATGCAAGTGCGATTTGTACTGCGGCTACTGTTGACCATGTGCATGACCTGCGTGTTGTCAGTGACCACCCGGATGCACGAGTCCCTGTTAATTTGACCCCAACGTTTTAACCCCACCACTATAGGCCAAAGCTCGTAAACATTTATGTTTTTCTCGACACTATCGAAGTCAGGAGCCTGCTCCCGATGGTCATGAACAACGAACCCCTCAACGTTCTCCCCACCCCAAGTGCCGAAAGCCCAATCGTTCCCCGACCACAAACCGAAGCCAAAATTTGAGGAGTCTGTGACCATCTCAATCGAAAAAGCTCTTCGGATAATGTTGGCGTTACCATTGAAAACTGACCCGAATCTCATCCACCAATTCAAGTCCCTCCTCATCTCCCGTGTTATGCGGACCCTAGTCCCCTTTCTACAACTAGAAGCAAGGTCAAAAATTCTCCTACTAAAGGTCCTCCCTCCCCTAACTACGGACGAACAGTGGGAGACAAGGCCTCCCAATTTCTCCAAATCTTTCTTAGTGACAGTCTTCCTGCTCTCTAAATCATGAATCGTTTCCAAGAGCTTGTCTATTTTAGATTGGGGGAGAGAGAGGTTCATTTTGATCGAGTCTATGGTTATCCCCAGAAAGGTACAGGTGGTTGAGGGGCTAGTTACTTTCTTCCAACTTATGTTAAACCCCATACTCCTAATCACACCTATAGCTACCGACAGCGCCTCTTTACATTCTGGCTCCGAACTTGCGATCACTACGAAGTCGTCTAGGTAATTTACTATTCTATTGATGCCTCTCGCTTTGCACATGCTAACGATTAAGCTCGAAAGGAGATCAAAAATGAAGGGAGCACAACGCAGTCCGAAACATAGCCTATGGTCCTCCAGTAGGACCTCTCCATCACCAAAGTCCCACTTTAACCCTTGAAAAACAGCCTGTTTAGGATTAATACTAACAGAGCAATAGGCGGACTCGATGTCCACCATTGCCATAAAGTCACCTTCCTCCAGTATTTGAGAAACTGTGTCTACTGAGTTGAATTTAAATGGTTTGCAAGTGGAATTCATAAACTCGTTGATGCAGGCCCCCTCGGGGCGGCTGCAGTCTGTGATTGGCCTAAGGCCGCCATTACTTTTTTCCACTGCACCAAGCGAGTGGATGCAACGTGGAGGAGAGTCTACTCTCTTAACTTTCCCCTCTTTAATTTCCTTTGTTAAAAGTGAATCCATTTCTGATTTAAATTTAGTCTCGGTTATGGAAATATAGTTTTCACACATATAACTCGCACTACAATCTTGATCGACTATGTCGAACCCCTCACATAACCCCGACCAGACTAACTCTTTGGTTGGAGTATCAAAACAACATTCGTCTGACCACAAATGGGAGGCTATTCTGCAAGGTTTTAACTGACTCGCTTGCCCGCCTATGTAATTCACACAAGCGCAAATCCCCCTGGTACAGGAATCGTATACATGAATGGCCCTCCCTGACTTACTTACAGGTGGGAGGAAAACCGGCTCCTCAACCTGGGAAGATACAGAAATATCACAGTTATCATAAGGGTGTTTGTACAATAATGAATTACTCACGCACCCCTTAACAGCTTGGCCCTTTGCCAAGCCAATTTCTACATCTTCAGCCGACCCCCCCTCAACAGGTGATAAGAGACTAACATAATGTTCGCCAACAGGCTCCGGACAATAAGTATATACATTATTTACATTGTGTAAGACAACAGGTTCAAGACACTCAGTATATACAACAACAACATCATTGTCACATTCAGTCTCCACTTCACCGGGAGGACCACTCATGGTGTCTCCTCATTTCTGGCCTGAGGCGTGGGATGGACCTTTCTTGCCACCCGACTTGTAGCAGGTGACCGCGCCGTGAGCGACTCCACCGCATGATCGGCAGGCATGCTTGTATTTGCACGGCTGCCTTGTGCAACCCTCGGCGTTGTTGAAGTCAAAGCAAATCTTCGACAGCTTCTTCTCGGAGGACGCCCTCTTTGAGTTGGTGGTCCCGTCGTAGGTAAAGAATTTTAACACATGGGATGCATTCACCTTGCCAAACTCGGCTATTCCACCTATATTCGCCTCCTTACGCACAGTCTCGTCGTAGGAGACGAGGGTGTCCACCCTAAAGATTTTAGACTCCGCTTTCTCGGCTAACAGTTGCACATGGTTAAGCAACCCCGAAATGTCTTTACCCTTGCGATAAGCCTCCTTCAGGGTCTCCAGGGACACTACCATTAGACTCTCGAATGATTGAATGCTATCACCTTTTTTCTTGACGAAGTTGCGTTGTGAGTACCTCTTCGACACTTTCGCCTTGCCCTGACGCTGTGGCTTAGTCTTCGTGCGGCGCTTCGCCTTCTTGCGGCTCGATGGGGCTGAATCGGTGTCGGATCCATCGCTTGACGAGGAGTCCGATGACTCCGACGAGGTAGTTTCGCTCTTGGAACTGGAGCCCGACGGGCTTCCTGACTCTGAACTGTGGTTATCATCCTCGTCCTCTTCCTCTACCAGCATCATCTTCCTCCCGGAACCTTGTTTCACCGGTACTGCACGGCGCTTGACTTTGCTCTGTTTCGTGGGCGGAGGGGGGTTCCCCGACCTAGTTCCCTTCACCGTCCTAGATTTTGAACCCGACGCTTTCTTGGCTTTCGACTCGGTTTTCGTTTCCGCTACATCCTTCATGGATACTGACGCGAGGTTAGAGCGGTAGGTTTCCTCGAGATTCTTAAGCCTCCGGGCAAGCTCTCCCACATCAAAAGTGTCTTTGGGCGCACCACCAACCGCGCCCTCCGTCGCATCGTCATCCGTGACGACCGCCGTCTTCGGTCCTGGCGCAGCTTGCGCCTTGGTTGACTCACCCGTCATCGCCCTGCCGATCCGTTCACAGTAAAAATCCAGCACCTCACGGGTGCACTTCGATCCCCAAGGTTGCCGATGGATAACACCACACCTTTCACAGGCTTTTACCACGTCCCAGCCTCTTCGGGATGACATAAATTAGAGCAGCCGCAACAGCTGGCGGCGAGTCAACAACTAGTGGAACGCAACGGTCCCGGGGCGTGACGTCACGGGGAATGCCGGCGAACCATGGTAACCAACCTGGCAACGCTCGGCGTCGTTATACCGAGATAATCGAGGTTATCGCGCCATTCACCAAGCTCCAAAAATCTGATTTTTCACAGATGTATATTTACATTCTTTGAGAACAACAGGGTTTGACCTTAACATAGATTTACTAGTACCGGGTACTAGTAAAAACCTGGTCGGGCTAGTGCAAATTTTGAGCAGCTAGCCCGGTGGGCTAGTGGAAAGCATAATGTGCTAAACATTAAAGTTATGCATGACCTGTTTAGTAAAATTACAGAGGATCCTAACACGTCTACATGAATTGGTTCAATTGAAAGGATTTTTGGGCGGGCTAGTGAAATCTATCACGGGCTATTGTAAAATGTCAAGCACTAGCCCGGTGGACTAGTGGAAAAAAAAGCTAAGGAAAACCCCTGAACAAGATTGTAGCCCTTTCAATATTGGAATAGGTGACAGAAACTGTAAGATAGGACCCAAAGTATCATAGATCTAGTTGATCATGACATAAGGTGAAGTGACATGTGGATGACCCCAAGGCTTGACAAATCCGGTGGCCTAGGACCATCAAAATGTTGTAGATCTAGATCTAGGCTCTACTGGGCCACTAAAATGAGTGTCTTGACTCTGAGTTGCCTAGTGGGCAACCGGAATCAGAGTCCAAAATTAAGGTTTTGAATTGTTAACCATGAGTGAACCAGAATATTACTGTGCAACCACATTTTATACCTGGACAACCACATTCAAGAGTATAGTTGCCCAGTGGGCAACCATATTTCAAATTGATTTGTCAAACCCTAGCTCCCCACCCCCCACCCCCACCCTCCATCGGGTATCTTTGGACAATGTTAGTTAAAGTTCCAATATAATCCGACCCAAGGAAAATGCTTCAAACTATCCTCTCTTGCAAATGATAAAGGAATATCTGATATGTTCCCCAGGATAACAAGCCCTTAATCTTTGCTCTACTTCCTTGTTTCAGAAAAAAGGGATACACGCTCAAGTAGGCCTTGAACCTAGAGGTTCTTCTTTAGGCTCTGTGGCAAGTCGCTCCCATGATGCGGGAACAAGTAACACCCATGGACCTCGCCTCCCTGGAGGCCGAGGCCATGGTTACAGCCAGGAAACAAGTTGCAAATTTGTTACAGGTAAGGATTGGGCAGGGAATTATAAAGAAAAAAAAGAGTTTTTTTCTTGGTCATTAATATATTGGTTGATTAGAAAAAGCGCCAATCGTGAGCCCGGAAAGTGTTTGTGTTTTGATTTGTGTTTTTTTCGGGTTTGTAACTCATGTAATAGTATGTTCAAAAAAGAAGGAAAAGCGGGAAAAAGAAATATGATTCCAGTCGGCCCTAAAATATTTAGTCCGGCCTTAAACAGGATATAAACTTATTGTTACATAACTGAGTTTCCGTCTTCTGTAGAAAATGTTAACATATTTCGAAGTTTAGATTTTTCTTTTTGAAATGCACTATTTAAAAATTAGTATATCTAAAAGAGCAATATGTGAATATAGTTCATAGGCCATTTTGTTGAAACTATTTTTGTGCTTTCAGCGTCCTGACCAGCTTGAGAAAGTTGACCAACTCCGTCGTCGTGTTTCTCGAAAGAAGGTAAATTATACATTGTTACATGATACAAAAAATTATTTTAGTTCTCCAAACCTACCAAGGTATTCTTGAAATGAATGTACACTTGACTGCCCACGGCAGTTGCGATTGGACAATCTATGTGGGATATGAAAAGAACCAGCTACAGTTTTCCTCAAGCGCATTCCTCTCTTAAATCAAAGTATTTATTTTTTAGAAACATGACAGTCGTTGAAATGAGAGCATTGCCCATGATAATCAGAAACATCTGTTGTAAACGAATTCACAGGAACCTTAATTCTGACAATCTGATCAGTTTTGGTTATACATATTTATCAAAATGTGATGCGATGCATCCACTTTGTTGGATTGTAACACTAAATACTGCATAATAACTTATTTATTGAGATCCTCCTCTGTTGCAGTCTTCGGTTGAGGCTATGTTGAAGACGGCCGTGCAGTCACAACTGGATGGGGTGAGAACGGGACTGAACCAGCTTCAGAATGCCCTGCAGGACATTCACGAAATCAAGGACGGGTAAGTTTAGTAAACTCATTTGATAAACTGTAAGGTCTACCAGAAACATACATCGTGAGCACACAGCGACTTCTGGGGGAAACATTATAGAAATCTGATGCATATTCCATTTCAGAACAAAATCTTGTGAACGTATCTAGATTTGCGTTGTGTGAAATATCCGCGAAAATACGTAGCAAGGACAGCTACGGAAGAAGTCAGTATGCAGTATGGAGGCCATAACCCATTGGAACGCGAATTAACGTGAATGTTTCCTTCGTGTACAATTCGCAAAAAACAAAATGAACTCCAAAATATCTACGTTTCAATATTTTTACCATGTGGTTTCTTTTTTCATAGTGTTGACCTAGTCTTGAGTTAGTAGACAATTAAGTAATAAGTTATAATGCTGACTTATACTTCAGGCTGCAGGAGGTGGACAAGACGTACAGGTCCATCTCCCACCTGGACGAGAAGCTACAGAAGGTGCGGGAGGAAAACTCCAGGCACAGCCAGGTCAGATCACGCCCTTTCATCATAATTATTACCATCGAACTCAAACTTTTTCCTGCCAGAATAGATAAAAAACACTTAATGGTCCTAAACCATGGGTTTAAAGATCACAGTGAAAAGGTAACGCTAACAGCTACTAAACGTACCATAATTTAGATTGTGTTTTTTTTTAAATGTTTTTTTTTGGTACCAGGTCTGCAGATAACACTCAACAGCAGGAGTGAGAGGAAAATTGATTGGAAAAAATATATTGACCCAAAATCGGTTACTTATGAAGGAGGGTGATAACATTTATAGAAAATTAAAAGAGTGGAAGAGGGAATATTAAACATACGAAATAGATTTCACTTTTGGTAACAATGTGTTAAAAGATCGACCAACGGGTTTTTCTCCGAACAAAATAAGTTTTTAGTCATTAAATTTAAACTTTTCTTTTTTACACAAAAGCTTGCGGCGGCAGTGGAAAACCTGAAGCACATCTTCACGGTTCCTGAGTCAGTGAAAAGAACAGAGGATCTGATCGCGGATGGCAAGCTTCTCCATGCCCATAAAAGGTGCAGTAGTGTAACTTTGTATTATTTGTCACGAGATTGATATTAGAATAGATCCTGCCTTCCGAATAGATTAAACTTAGAATCAGACTTGTGTGAGTTTACGAATACATATAGTTCATATAAATCAGTTGATATAAATCAGTGTTATAAATTTGTTCTCAGTAGGGTAAGGGGACATACTCTCTATTCATTCTTGCATGGGTTAGGAAACTTAGCAAAATGTTATACATTGTACACTATCCAGATACTTTGTGTAAGATTTTAAAGAAGTACAAGTGAAGAACAAGACATACATGTGTACCATAAGAAGGATGTGATTTGTTTGATATTCACATGAACCTGATTTCTGTTGGGCATTTTGAGTCAGGAATACGAGTATATTCTTCAGTGTAATTTGAACTTTACTTAAAATTTTTCTTCAATTTCTTCTCGCAGTTTGATCGATCTGGAAATATCAAGGGACGACTTACTGTTTGAGCTCCATAAGCAGCCGAACCAGAGCCCGACTGACAACAATGTAAGTCTACATATTACAATAACGGTTTCTGGATGAGTTCCGCGAGTTTGGATGGAGCGCAAGATAACTAGTCAGAAATATTTACAAATGTTCATATTGGTTTTAACTTCAGTAACTTTTTATATTGTATGATGATTTGAAAATTGTAATAACGTCATCACAATACATAAATGGTAGCTCTTCGATTTGGAAGCTGGATTACATTTCTTAAGAACCAGCTATTTACTTGGATATATACATCACATTTTCGTAATGAAAGGAAAAAAACAGCTCCAATTGAAAATGAATTACAACACTAGACTCTCATGTACTTATTTAAAAATATGATCCCCGAAGCTGAACATTAGTATATTACGTGTTTTTCGACGACCAAAATTTGAATTCTTATGCCATGGATCGTGCCTCAACAAAAGACAAATTCCAACTGTAAAGTAATATCCTTACATACAAACATTATAACAACACTTTCATCCTACACCTCTTCACTCCTAACCCCTCAGACGGTGAAGCACTACTTCTCGGAGGTGGAGCGGCTGTCAGAGACTCTTGGTAAACAGCTGTGGCTGGTCCTACAGCGTACCCTGATGACCGTCATACGTGAACCCACCATCATCGTCACCGTACTCCGCATCATAGAACGCGAGGAAAAGTAGGCAGCTCAGTATTTCAGTTCATAATGCAATGTATATTATGTATTATGTATAAGTTCTGGTCCTTTCTATAAACCAGAGTACCCATTAAAGTAAAATTATATTTAAGTTTTCGATTTTCAATTTTCGTTAAAAATGTTCAGTATATAATCATAAATAAAACAAGACGCTCAGATCATTTTAGCACTGTTTAGGCCCTGTCGGTATCTGCCAGTGCAATAGTTTATCAGTATTATTCTTAGACCCAAAGAATAACATCGTAGTCTTCATTCAACTACGCAAGAGAGCACTGGTTCAAACTTGTCCTCCTTCCGCACTTCCATGTTCTATAATTTACAAGCAGGGGTGTAAGTTCTCAGAATTTTGTCTGATTTCAGATTTTTTTTAGATCACCTCAAATGAAAAAGATCAAAATTAGTTTCTTACATCACGTTTTAATGCATTTCAAGATGATTTCGGATTTTCTTTGTGGGTTTTCAGATGTTTTCACTGACCCTGACGTACATCCCTGTACAAGGCCCAGCCTTCCCGTGTAGCCTTTCCTTATAAAATTTCTTTTGGACAGAATGGACGCCATCATGCTGAAGCGGTTTGACCAGACGGGCTTCCTCCCGCCCGGCCGACCAAAGAGGTGGCGGCAGAAAGCATTCAGCAAACTGGAGGAAGCTGTCCAAGCCAGGTGAGTTAGGCCACCCTTAAAAAAAATATTGTTTCCTGTCCACCGGGTGGGAAGGAAAAAACCCAGTCGGGAGGTCGGAAAATCTTTTTTTTTTTTTTTTTTTTAGGTAAGGCTTTAACTAGAACTTTTGTTTAAAAACAAATTCGGAAATCTGAAAAAAAAGTCTCTAGTCGGCCCTCAAAAACTCTGTCGGGCGCTGGACAGGAAACAAATTATTTTTTAAGGCTGGCCTTATAGGCGGCCTGGGGCCTAACAGAGATAACTTTAAGCCTATTTCGGCGATTGAAATACTCGTTTTGGGGCAAATTAAGACAAACCTATTTTGTTGTGACAAAAAAATATATATTGTGTTTTCCTTTTTGTCTGCAAGTCGGTTTGCTAGTATGAATACGAGGCAGCGCCCATGTCTGGTAAAAGAAAATAGCAAATAAAAAAATATACCATAAAACGGATCAACCAAATGCATTTTATTCCGCAAAGGCTGTTAACAAAACAGAAGTATTTAACCTCAACAACACGTTCACTTCTAATACTACTTAATTGGTGCAAATAATCGTTTCTTGGATGGTACTATTGTGAGCATTTTTTGTCACTCAGGATTGAGGGCAATCAGATGGAAGACCGGACAACCGACAAAATGTGGCTGGTCAAACATCTGGAGGTCACCCGCCAGTTGGTGATCGAAGACCTCAGGGTCATCAAGGTGAGGGCTTTAATGTAAATTAATACCAGGGACACTCGGGGTGAGGGCTTGACCCATATTTAACCTTAGGGTCATCGGGATGAGGGATTAAGCCTAGATTTACCCTTGGAGTCATCAAGTTGAGGGATCTAAATTAAAACCACCTCCGAGGCATCAAGGCTTGAGCATTGAAATAAAACCTTACTATCTCATTAAATAATCTGTGTCAAGGTGAGGGACTTTAACACATATCTATTGAAGGTTTGTGCAGGCGAGCGCTAAATTTTAAATTCACTTGAGGGTCACTAAGGTGTGTGTTTTAAAATAGGCGGACCCAAGGCATATCAAAGAAAGTGCTTTAAGGGGTCGTCCATAAATGACGTCATGCATAAGAGGGTGGGTGGGTGGCTGAAAACGAACCTTATTTTCATGTTTAAATCAGAAAATTTAGTGGGACGGGGTCCTAAAAGTACCCTAAATGTATGACATCATTTATGGACGACCCCTAATAGAGTGAGCTCATTGACGTAAGAACTTGAACAAAAATCGGCTTTAATTCCAATCATAGTTGTGGCCATGAAAGGGTGTTTAGTTTAT
Source organism: Lepidonotus clava (assembly GCA_936440205.1). NCBI lineage: Eukaryota > Metazoa > Annelida > Polychaeta > Phyllodocida > Polynoidae > Lepidonotus > Lepidonotus clava. The sequence continues at coordinate 19,818,298 of OW387138.1, forward strand.
TTAGCAAATTGTGAAATGTAAGTTATAGTGATAATTTTTTCAGACCCTGGCGGAGCCCTGCTTCCCGCCACATTACGACATCATCAGCAAATACGTTGAAATGTACCACAACGCCATCCGTGAACGGGTAGGTTAGATTCACTGTTTGATATCTAAGATGCATATTGACAAGCCCGGTGATTTAAATTTTATGTCACTTTGTAAGATTTAACACTTTAAGTCTTTTAAAAGTTTGACCATCTTACTTGTAAATCAGTTTATAGTGCTTATGAATAGGAGTTTTGTAATCAAGAGATTCATTTAGTGATCCCAATGTATTTCCTGTTATCTAATACTAACTTGGATGTTAGAATCAGTTTATGTGATGTTGGTTAAGATGCCAGTACGAAGAGTGTTTAAGTAACGTCTATTTATTTACAGATGGAAGAAATTGTACAGCAGAGCATTGAAGGCAACGAAATCGTGTCCCTGTTGACTTGGGTCGGATCCTACACGTAAGCACTACTCAACTCAGAAGATTCTTGCTAGTTAAAGATTTCATAAATCAAATTGTATTCTTTCAAATTATTTCCCAATAAACGCAGAAGCAAGCATGTTATTCACATCGCGTGGCGCCCATAAGGAGATAGCGATTTATATTGTATTCCTATGATATTTCATACTTGTTCAGGGAAGTTAAAGTCGATCTCACAAGTCTCAGATCTCATAAGATCTCATAAGTCACATCACTCTTTAAGCATTAGCAGAATTAGTAAGACGTCACTTAAATCGTGCATCATTTTATTGTAGTTCTGAGAGATGTCTAAAAAAACGACCATGTAAGATATAAAATTTAGAACATTCATAAAATAAATGGTTTTCCAGACCACGCCACCTAGTGTGTAACTGAGCCCCAGAGGTGCTGGTCGGACAAGCCTGGGGTTATTTTCTCTTTGAGCATGTTTAAATTGGTCACTTTAAACTGCATGTAATTTTTTGTACGCACAAGGTTGAAGAATGCAATAACAATAGTTGCATAGCGCAGAACTTGATCTTTCCATTCATGTGTGAGTCGTAACTGTGAACACAAGGCTTGTATTTTATAAACATTTTTTAGAATTAAAAGTTTTGATTTAATCCTGACCAATGGGAATGGTCCACAGAGGTCTTATCAGCATTATGTAATCCCTTCCCACCAATCAGGCGTCGCACTACTCCCACCACGTGGCTTTGTTTGTCCTACCTCCACTGGACTGTGACGGCCGCGCGAGGTCTGGAAAGGACTCTATTGAATTAATCAAAAGAAAAGTTATTAATTTTTTTTTTTTCCACAAAAGTTGTTATATTAGTTTGACTATTACAATGTGCCTATTTCCATACTGCAGCTCCCCTGACATGATGGGTCACCCTGAGTTGAAGATCGACACGTCTGAGCTGAGCCCGCTACTCGACAAGAACACCATCAGTGAGCTGCGTAACAAGTACCTACAGACCATGCGCGCTAACTTCCAGGAGTGGATGGGCAAGAGTCTCGAGTCAGACTTTAAAGTGAGAAAAGCTCTGGGGATAATGGTTGTGATACTAATTTCTTTTTTTTTCCAAAGTGTATGTAGTTAGTTTAGACATCCAAAACTGACGCAATGGGTTAGATTTTCATAGAAAGTGAAATTTATCAAATTATGCATCAGTTGATTATTTTGACTTTCGAAGATCAACTGTTATTGATTGATATTTATCTGAGTTTCTTACAGTTATCAAAAAGATATTAATAGAATGAGCGATGATTTTCAGTCTTTGAAATATCGACTTAAACAAATATATTGTTTCTCACATTAAAGGGAGCCAAAACCAATATAATTGACAACATTTTCAAAACTGAGATAAGTATAGAAATATGTTAGATGAGTCCAGTTAGGGTCGGTGGTAAAGTATTAGCTGTGAAAACTAGCTCAAACTGAAGTAGAATGCCACAAGAGATGGTAATATTTGCATTTGTTTGTAAACAAACCTTATTTTTGCAGATCCACATTAATTGATTTGAGCAAGAAAAACATGTTTTTAATGATGTTTTACCATATTTCATAGTTTAGATTTTAACATAGGCCAGGTATAGGCTCAAGGAATGGATTTCCATGATTATTTGAGTTTGGAAATTTTCATTGAATGTATTGGTTTTGGCTCCCTTTAACCCGTATATCAATGGCGTCATGAAGTACTACATTTAGGCAATCTTGCCTTTTAAATCATATCAATAATATAGACACATGATTGGGCGTGGTGAGGGTGTGCTCATGACAGCAAAATGTAAAAGATTAAAAAAAAAATTATTTCAGTAAAATAAAGAAATGTATCCCCCCTTTCCGTAGGATTGGTACCAGGACCAGGAGCCCGACGCCGACGAGAAGGGCTTCTTCAACACTTCGCTACCTGTAATAGTCTTCAACATGGTCGAAGAAAACGTGAGTCACCAAGCTAAAAACATCCCCGAGAGACTGAGTGTTTAATTAATCGTGATTTATTTTTAAAACTTTGATCAACACTGTCCCAGATTTGAATAACATATAAACTGTATTTCTATTAAAAAAAGATCAGGTATCTAGATCTAGTCTTCAAGCGACTAGATCTCTTTTTGAAGCGCGACAAAAAAAAGACTATTTCTTTAAAAATATTGAATCTTTTGTCCGCATAGCGCATTTACAAAAACAAACAATAAATGTAAATGTATATGTATTATCTTCATTTTCAGTTAACGGTGGCCGCTTTCATCAGTGACGATCTCAAGATGAATGTTCTATCATTGTGTGTGGACGAACTCTCCTTCTTTGCCGAAACCTATAAACGTAAGACTGAACGTATTTACTGTACGGTTTTCACTAATTTCCCAAGATAACTTTGTTAGCAATGATTAAAAAGCCTTTATCCTCTTCGGACAGTATAATCATACAGACTTTTGTACTAAAGAGCAAACTTTGGTAGGGGATGTAATTTTTTTTTTTTAAGTATGACAAAAGTTACCGTAATGTTTGCATTAAACTGCGTTTGAATATCTTGAATTAGTGAACTGAAAAGGAAATATCATTGCCTCCATCTAGATATGCTGGCGATCTATAAAGACAAACATTTCCGGGACAGAAGTCAGCCGCAGTATTTCCTTCATTACATGGTAGGTACATTTCTTCTTGATATCTGATATGAATTTGTAAGACCATTATGAAGTTTTCAAAGTATGTGAATGAAAATGTGATAGACAACTGAGTAGGGAAAGTAGGTTGATCTATGAACGAAATGCGTATTTTTGAATCCTTTGAAAAGTTTCAGATATGATTTATATTTAATAATTTTTCTACCTATTTCTCCTCTTAAGGAGAGGAAAGAAATAATCCATTGGATTTTTTGGATACGGTGAGAAAAAATTGGCGATCTTGAACCTGGAAGATCAACACCGCCTCGTCTACACAACCTTTCAGATATGATTTAGTTTAGAAATTTAATTGACATGTTTTTGAATGATGCATAATATGTCAAAATTTAAAAGATGGCTCACCACAAATCTAATTAAACATTGGGCTGAGGATCAACATTTAAGTTTGTAAATTGTACATTGGTAAAGTTTATAAACTAATTTGGAATGCTGTTTTTTTCAGATTGCCAACATCAACAACTGTGGTACCTTTGCCGACTACATCCTCAAGATGTGTTCAAAGTACCTCACCGAACCTGCCGACTTAGAAAAGACTGACCGGTTCACAGCTGTGTCTAACGCATTCCACCTCAGTGCTAGTGCCGCGTAAGTTCACCAATACTTAAACTTATCTCTCATTTTGATTTTGCTGTATGTGAACCTACAGTTTTCTATCTCTCCACATCCGTATTTCTCATTATCAAGTTTACTCTCTACCGTGTCAGGTCACATACACGCATTTTGACGTCCTAGAATTATGAAAAAGATGAATTGGCAAACATTATAAATTTGAGACGAGACAAGTCATAGAAGAGTCAATTTGATTATGTCTTTGGCATCATTGATGCCGGTGTAATGAACAGTAATCAAGGAAGATAACAAATATATGTACAAAATATGAAAATAAGTATTTCAAGGAATTTATTAATAATTATGATTTGTTGTATCTTTTCGCGCAACAGATGTGACTATTTACTCGAGGAAGTATTCATGGACCTGGACGTACACATCCAAGAAATTCTTACCAAGAAATGGTAAGATATTTTCTTTATTTGTTACAATTCCTTCATTAATCACAATATTTTTATGATCTGAAAAGGTAGCATATTATAAATAGAAATCTAAGCAAAGTAGCAAGATTGATGTATGAACAATTTAACCCAGAGGTGCATCCAAAGTCTCCTTAATTGAAAACTGAATTGATAGTATCTCTGGCGGTCGGTTGAATTAATCTTTTGTGCAAAGGTCATCCATTTTACTTTCTATAATTCTATAAGCATTTAGGATATTCCCAGTATGCATTTATTCATGACACATACGCAACACAACAATACCCTTGAACCATTTGAAAATATTTAAAAATGTCTAAATTTTAGACTTTTCTCTTGCATAGGATTATGAGTAGTAATGCGGTGGACACCATCTGTATCACCATAGAAGACTACTGTCGGGACTTTGTCCACCTCAAGGACCGGTACTACGAGTCACTCCTAGACAAGGCCCAGAACAAAGTGTGGATAGAGTACATGAAGGCCCTTCTCAGCAGGTAAGGCCCAGAACAAAATATATGCATTTTGAATCTTTTTCATGAAACCTTTTGGTTTAGGGTTAACTCAATTGGCTTATTCCCGATATCATACATAGGTGTATGTAGATTTAAATGACATGATCCATTAATATGTTAGATATATAGGCTAATCTTGAAAGCTTCCATGCACTTACGTTTTTCTCCTAAGATATACTCTAATAAAAAGTCTTATCTTTCTCTTACAGAAAAGTGGTCTTTAGGAGTTATGAAGAACGTCTTGCTGCGACGGAAAAGATCTGCAGAGAATCTGAACAACTGAAGGGGTTATTTGACAGACTCTTCCCGACAGCACGGGTAAGCTTAAATATTGTTTTTTTCTGATAACTAAATAAGTTCTTAAGATAGATTCATTTGATTTCTTTTCGATTTTATATGCCTAATAAAATTGTTACAGTGTGCTCTTGCGACAAGTTTGGCTATTGTGACTTAAAAATGCATTTGTGATTGATTAGAGAAGACGCCGCGCTAGGGTAAGGATGCCAAAGGTGGGTTCAAATAGTTATACAGAAACCATCAAGTTTCGAGAGTTTAGTAAGGGATGGTGCTGAGCAAGAAGAAAGAAAGCTGTTCAGGCATTTCTAAAATCTCAAGATCTTATAAATAAAAAAGTGTTATAGTCACTTTTGATGAATTTCTGGACTCACTGCTGAAACATGTGTGAGCGATTTACATTTGGGGTTTTCATTTAGAACATAGGAAATTTAGTGTCAGCTGACTGGGGGTAAGGTACATTGACATATGGCAGAGTGGATGTAAAAAAGCGTTTGTATCCAAGAATTGAGGTTCAGATTCAGCTAAACATTTGCATGTCAGAGCTATCCATACATGCATGATTTGAGAAGCTTCGGAACAGGTTTTTTTCCTTTCGTTTGATGCAAAGAAATGTATAGCAGTTTGGATAGAATTTCAATAGAATATGAAAAATCAGAATGAGAGAATTCTTCATTGATGGATGATTACTGCACAAGTTTGTAATATGAAGAAATGATTAATGGCATTGGTTGACTATAGGGAAAACATAACCGGATTTACGCAAAGTATCAGATTTGAAGCCATTGGCTGATATCAGATATAAAGCCATTGGCTGTTCCGTTTCTAATCAGGATCGAGAATGTATGAAACATTGTAAGAAAATCAACTAAAAACTATTCAATATGGTTAGAGATTTAATTTGTGTACTAATGTTATACAGATACGCGCTGTGTTTGTCAACCATTCAAAGCATATATCTTCTCACTGTGTTTAGGAGGACTCTCCGTTTGACTGCTTCCCGATGGTCGTCGAAGTCATCAAGATGAAAGATACCTCCATGATGACCCTGGAACTTTCTGTAAGTAATCCCTATCGTCAAGAATTTTGGAGGGTAACCTGTATTTGCGTCATGTACATCGATTTCACAATGTAAGTTAAGATAAAATTTGTATACAACTTTCATTGTACAAACTGGTAGTTTAAGTTCTACAGTTTGTACAACTGGGATTCATTTATAACTGAAATCCTATATATTAATGTACATTTCGGCTAATGTTAAAAAGTATCCTTTTCTCATTGTAGGGTATCGTGACCAAGTACCCCGCCATCCGCTCGGAGCACCTCGTCAACCTGCTCATGTCGCGAGGTGATGTGGGCCGCAGTGAAGCCAGACAGGTCAGTTAGAGAGCAATCTTTTGTACTAGGATTGCAACAATTACAAAATTGATAGAAATAGACCATCGAAAGTGTTGTTTGTTTCATAATTTTTAAAAAGTAGGCAAAATATTTTGTAATCTATAATCCTTAGACACGACAAAATGGTATAGTTTCTCACTGCGTCAGTTGAATCTACTGTATTTTCCAGATAACAATTTATATAAATTAGAACCGAATGTCAAATTATTCTTTTGAAGTTTTATAAACGACATAGCGTTTACCTTTTTCATGCTTCATAGATTAAATTCATTCATAGATGTTCCATGTACATGTTTACAAGGTCAACAGTAGATAGATTTAAAAAGAAATGCTCCATTCATCGTATATATTGTAAACGCTTATTTCCTCTTGCAGATGGTAATCGAGTGTATAGGCGAAGACGAATCGCGACCCAAGGCCCAGGGTCTCTTCTCACAAATACCGACCAATTAGGTACTAGTCTGCAGTTCATTATGCCGCTTCTCATTCCATAAACTCATGAGCCAATTACCAAAAGTTTATCTGGCGTTATCTACAGGATGAATCCTAAATATATAATACTGATTCAATTTAGAAGGACGAGGCTAATGTTTTATTACATTGATGTGATTTGAAGAGTAATTAGATAATTTGCTTTAGTACTTTAAGAACTCGTCAGAAATTGTAAAACTGCATTATCCGCTGTTACAAATAGGCCTATACGACGTTCCACTTAAATGTATCAATGTAGAGTGTGGATTAATTATAGCTGAGTTTCTTAAGTCAATATTGGAGGGTGCTAGTAATTTGAGTGAACAAGTGCAATATTTAACTACCGTAGACGGTAGTTCACTATTCGAAGATTTGAGCCCTGCTTCAGAGATGCCACTCCCGAGTGATGAAAAATCCGGAAAAGTAGGAAGGAATTTTCCGGATTTTCACTTTAAACACTAATAGGTTGTAAATATTTACCAGAAAACTTTAATTTATGGTTTAGATGGCTTACAAATGACATAGAAATAATTTGAAAAAAAAAACAAAATTAATGACTTTCATAAAAACAATTATGAATTTCGTTTCTATTCTGACCTGGCAAAAATCCGGAAATTCGGAAAAGGAAGGAAAAATGGCATCTCTGCTGCTTGTAAATTAAGACTGCACCAGTGTGTACGTGTCAGCAAATCTGCCAGGTTATAAATAATCTAAAATTATCTTGCTGCATGATACACTGACAGAACAAGCCTATTTAAAAAATTATTCATACATGCCAGAAATGTATCTATTATGTATGTACTGTGTAAATAAAATAAGTATTCCTTGAACGACTTGTTTCCGCCTTATTGTCTCACGACTATTTGTTTTCAATTAAATCCTTGATAATAAGATCATCATCGACAAAGAAAACAATTTGTAAAAGTTCAAATTTCATTTATTTCATAGACGGAACTGAATCTCTATACATACAAATTTAAGTGATATGAGTTTCATTAGTGAAGACAGATGGCGATGAAAATGATGAATAAGAAAAAATCAGGACATTTCCGGTAAAGTTGTATGACGCTCCATAACTCCCAGATCCCGGCTGTGTCTGATGTTTTCTCTATGAATGTGTGGTTGTCTCGGGGATTTCTGTGGATAGTTATCTGCCGTCGAAGACCACCACTGAGGCAGGGTTAAGGAATTAAATTAAATTTGTCAGGAAAGTTCTAAAACTAGTAAAATTTCTCAGTGTCAGGTTAGAATTTGCAGTAGCCTACTCTGCCACTAAGCCAGACCTGAACATTTCCCTTTCGTAATATTATTTCTTCTGTCAGACTGAAGCAAAACAATTTATTGAAAGTCTATGGTATTCTTTATTAGGAATGGAAATATGAGGTCCCCTTTAATTTCATGTTTTAGCCCCAATAATAAGAGCTTGTTTTGAATACACTGTAACACATACGGATTATACGAAAGATATCAGTCACCATAGCTAACTTTCAATACCATTTCGTGAATAAATGTTTGTTATCATTTGGGAAAAAAGTCTGGGGTTAAAGGATACTTCTTTTGGTTCTCTTCTTGTACATGATGCGGTATCCACACTCCCGACAACGAATCGGATCACGGGCTTTAATTTCGTTTTCATGATGGCAATCTGTAGACAAAAGAAAATACATTTTTTTTCAAAATATCGTTAGAAAATGTTTATGTTATGAAAATATCTACACAAAAATTGTTTTCCTACTCGCATTAAATAGTCAACGTTCCACTGTTTTATTGGTAAATTGATGCCGATAAGCTCTTGCTTGGAATGTTTAAGGTTTCGCCCTTTTATTTTCTATAAAGAATTTTCTTCGAGAATCATTATTAATTTAGGTTAGGGTCCTCAAAACGTTCTAAATCAATATTTTAAAGATTTGAATAGGGAGCGTTTAATGATGAAAATTCGTGTAACTTACCACCGCAGATATAAATCATAATCTGGGCCTTTGCTGCAGTTGTTTCTTTATCGCGGTTGGGAGTATCCATCTTCTGGAGAAATAATCCAAAATATTAACTGTTATCCTACTACAGTCTACTTGAGGTTGTGTTGTCCTATTACCTTGCATTAAAGTTTAAGATATATCTGAATAAACAAGTAGATACTACAGGAGACCACTGGCATATCAATTTGGGTTATTTCTTACGCAAGCGAGAGTATTTACATTGAGAACTCAACTCTTAGAAAACTTGGAAGTCTTTTGTGTTACATTGATATGGATGTACAGAGTTGTAAAATGAATGTGGGTGCATCAATGGAACTAGATGTCTCTTGAAAACTGTCTTTTTGCTTCACCAAGGGATTTCAATCTTTAAGGCAGTTGGGGGTCAAATGGTTAGGCCAAAAAAACATACTTGTGTTCAGGTTTCCTGACCGACCCTATTATTTTGTCTGACCCTAAAAAAAATTGTGTTCAGGTATGGTTTCTCATGCTTTTTTACGTCAATTCTTTTGGATTTTTGGGGGAAAAGATCTTTTAAACAAAGTTTTTTTTATTATATATATATATATATATATATATATATATATATATATATATATATATATATATATATATATATTTGGGGGGGGGGGGGGGTAGAGGGCCTCGTATTTTTCGATATACCCAAGTACTGCTTAAATATTATTTCTTAGATGTCCTAAATCTGAGCATTTTAACGGGTTGCCAGCCAATAAAATTGTTGTGCAAAATAGAGTACTGGTTCCTATGTGTAAAAGGCTAGAAAGTCTGGCTGCATTTTACAAACTTTAGTTTAGCCTTAGACTAGTTTAACTTAAGGGGCAATCTGCCAACCAAATAGTCTAATTGTTAAGTTTGTATTTGGCCAGTTTGGGCCCAATTTGGGGAATAGACCCCGTGCCAGTCGCGCGTCCACCCCTATCTAACGCGCGGATTAGGTAGCGAATTATGGAGTTCCGGCCCATAGGCACAATGCTTAAGAATCGGTTTATGACTCACTGTGTCTCTTATACTCAGTCCCTAGAAAAAATATTGATATCCTTAGATACCTCTTGTCCTGATCTACGAAATACTAGAAAATCATAATTATTTTATGGGAAACAACTAAGAAATCCAAAGTTTTCTTCCACCTCCAATGTTGAAGCATAGGGCGGATGTCAGGAATAGGTCCGCAGCAAAATGGAACTGGCACACGGTCTATAAGCCGTGTAACTGTAAGCGTGTATTTCAAGATAATTTCCCAGTATCTAGCCTTTTCTAGATTACTGGTAACCTGACTTGCCACTCAATTTCGAGATGAACCCTCCCCGTATTTACATAATTATGCTGCTGTATTCTGTAAATCGCTGTGAGACTGAGACTCGAATGTGAGAGTGTTTCTGTGACTGTGGTGTGTCAGTGTGTGTCTGACTTCTAGTACGTCGGGCTACCAAAAACAAAAGCCGAACAAGCAAATCAGTGAGAATAATCATTATAAATACAATCTAACTACGGTCTCTAGAATCTTAAACCTCGTGTTACACTTGTGTGAACCGCGATACACTTAATATACCCTTATAATTACCTGAAATTGCGTTTCAAACACAGAGCACCTGTATTTTCAGACTTCACGTGTGGAAAGCGTAGATCAAAACTCGACTGGTCACCTGCCTACTTTGGGTAAAAACTATAAACATTTCCCAACACGCCGAAAACCAGCTTCAGCAAAAGCGGAAAAAGTTCTCCGAGATCTCGCACCTGGCGAGAAGTGGCGAGAGTTGGTTCTCGTCGCTGATTGGTTGATCTTTCGGGGTACGCCAATTTCGAATGTTGTTGGGCGCATTTTGTGTCTGCTAACACGTTCACCAACATCAACATACGCACAGAAAATTCTTGAAAACAAGCAATTCAGTGAAGGATCGGGATTATTTTCAACTTGTGAGAGTACATTAAGACTTCGATGAGGCATCTGTAACAAATTTAAGGTGAGTTTTGGCTAGAATTGTGTATTTTGAAGAAAAGTTTGGAGGCGACCTCAGGACTTTTAAATGGGCCGGGCCGGGCAATGGATGCCCGGCTGGGGAGTGTGACTCAACAGGATGCAGTTCAAACTTACTGATTGCATTATTCTAACGGCTTAATCACGTGTTGCAATGCATTCAGTAGTTAGATAGATACATTTCCGAACCCATGCACTTTGCCGATTTTCCCGATGGCTAATCTTAAGTTTTTTATTTACAATTCCCATCAGCTAAGCACAAAGGGCGGCCCTGGGCGCGCTGAAAAAATGGGCGGGTACCACGTCTCAACTTTTCAAAAGTTTCCAGCATCTAAAATGCAAGCACAACTAAATCGAACAAAAATAACAACTTCGAAGTAGCCCAAACTTGATAATCAGGATCTATTTTGTTCAAAATATATCAAAAGGAAAAAAGTGGGTTATGCTTTTGATAATGAGAACGCTTAACTCTGAAGCGAGGCCCCCCCTTCCCGCGCCCGGCCAGGCGAGGCCGGCGGTTGGCTGAGCGGAGCGCGGCACTCGCCTCCCTAAGCGCCGCCCATCCCTTGTTGATGCGCCCGCTCCCCTGGGCGTCAGCGGCCTCAACATGGTGGGTGCTGGTTTTCCCGGCCTTTTAAACCTTGAAATACTGTATATTCTGGGACGATCGCTTTGAGAGTGGGAATATATAGTTGTTCAGCTACTTTGTGCTTGGTTTCATTGCCTTTTGTGCTTTGTTTTGTGAATTTTATGGAGTCTTCTGTTCTGAAGTTTAGACCTGTTGAATGTTGTTTACAGCTTTTTGAGGCGTCGACCGTTACATCTTATTAAAGGGCCACATACCTAGTTTGAAGTTGGGATGCGAGGGCTGTTGATTTGGCGTGCACCTAAATATGTTCACATTTGGCAACTTTTAAATCACTTTTATAGCAAATGTTGATGCAGTGATGAACGATTTAACTTACCAATATAAGTTTACTGACGAAACCTTATTGACATGAACTGATAATAAGACCTAGGGTAGGGCAAGGCCTTAGTAAAATCTAGACTTCTGTTTTGGAATGCAGTTTACCCTTTTTTCTTTTTTCTTTTCAAATAGACCATAGTATTTAATTCGTAGTTGAAACGTAATCTATAATACAACAGGCAAAGGTCACAATAGGAAATAAAGTTACTGCACAGTTGAACTATTACATACAAATGAATAAATCAATGTGTATTGATAATTTAGTTATTCAAAAAGGCTATATTATGATTGACGTTTAAATTTGGGAATATGTATAAACTTGTCGAAAAAAGACTTATATTTGTTTTCCCTCATTTCAGACAAGAAAAGACATGGCTGAGGGTGACGCGGTCCACCTTTCCCTCCTCCCAATGGATCTGGACATCTCATGGGAGGAGGACGAGTTCCTTCACGAACTTCCCGAGATGGTCCCAGAGAAATGTCAACCACTCAACATGTCGAGTCTAGATGTTGACTTCAGCAAATTGACCAGCCGGTCTGAGAGCACAAGTACACCTTTCATCCCACGAGCTACAATGTGCAAATCTCCTATCACCACAAAAAACTCTATGTTCCATGCAATCACAAACGATTCGGGGTATGATGCTGAAAGCAGTGTTGTATCAGACTCCAGTTCGCTCACTTTGAACAGAAGTGGGACAGATATTTCCAGCATTGGATTTATTCCTATCCAGACAGCTGACCAGCGTCACCAACGACATATCCGAAGAAGCTTCGATGATGATGTCTTCCAACTCGAGACCTGCTTCGAGACCGACTCCGCGTATGATGAAACCTCCTCGATTTGCTCTGTGCAAAGCCAAACCCTCTCTGATGTATCAACCTCCAATGATTCACAGGCAATGGACATAGTCTTCCAGGCGCTAGATCTGAACTCCTCCAGTGGCTACAGCTCCATGGACTCCTCCAGGTACTGCTCCCAGCAGGATCTCACTAACACTGGAGAGAATGGGGAAGAAAAACCCATGTCCTCCGAGTCGGAGTCATCATGCGAGTCGCAGATCTCTGTAGTCGAGATGGTCTGCGTCAAACTGGAAAAGGCGTTGCCCATGTTCTCTAAAGCCATCAGCGATAGGCTGATAGGAAGGAAAATGGGCCTCGATACAGTGGACATTGTAGACGAACTACATGTCCGCGGAATGACCACTCCTCTCAGCGTTGTCTTCAGCTACCTATCTCCCAAAGATCTTACTAGGTAAATATATAAATTAGACTTTGTGATAAATTATCACTATGCCTCAGGCTCTTACTTGAAAGAAAAACAGCATGACGCAATGATAGTGCTGACAATATAAGAACTCTTTTTTTAAAAATTTAAAAGTATATTTTACACCAGAAGTTTTATTCTATCATTTTACGTTCAAAATAATTTGCTCAAAACTATGAGCCCGTACAGTTACTGTTATCGTTTTGCAAAAAAAATGAGTTTGCTTGTTTTTCTCCTGTTCTTAAGGTTTTGAGTAGAACACATATTTATGGTCTTTATTTTCACTTTTTTCAGTGTAAGCTGTGTGAGCCGTACATGGAGGGAGTCTGTCCTGGACGATTCACATGCCAGACTAAGGAAACAACTGTTCGCGCAGCAACAACGAATACCACAAGGCCAAAAGGTATGTACTAATAGTGATATTACTGATCACCAGGGAAATAATATAACTTTAATTCATAACATTAAAAAATCTAGAGAAATATCTGTTAAGTTGAATAGCATACATCCCCCACCCTTTTATTTTCATTTTCTTTATTCTTAGTCTATATATGTACTAACAAATTCATTATAAGTACTCCATTTATGTTACATAGAAAATGGTAAAGTAATCTTCCCCATATTTTATTCTAACCAACTTCATCTGCTTTTGTAGGAAAACGTCTGTGCATGGAAAAAATCCCAAACAAAAAGACCTGATCGCGGAGTAATCCGACGACGAGAGGAGCCCCTGACTGAGCTGCACCGAAAGGCGTCAACTGAACTGAGCGTCTCCTCTTCGGGCTTCGGTAAACACGAGCAGTTTCTGGAACAGGCCGTTAAACTCACAAACGAGGAGAGTCTACGGAAATGTCCCCAGTGTCAACACCCAGCCCGAGCGGACGGAGTCCAGGAACGGGCACGGTGTAGTAACTCGGAGTGTGGCTACGACTTCTGTATCGGTTGTCTGAGTCCCTACCACGGTTCGAAAAAGTGCAACTCGCTTGGGCCAGCAACGAACAAAAAATCCAGGACTGAATCTAAAATAGGCAGCAAAAAGAGCAAAAGAAATTTGAGAAGGCTCTGACAGAGGGGTTTTTAGTTTAGGCTGGTGTAAATTCGTGAAGAAGGTTGATGTAATGGGGGAAAAAGCAAAAAAAAGAAAAACTGTGATGTTCAAATGTATTTCGATTTGGTGTTATGCGACACAAATGTTTTTACCTCTATTTGATGGTTGTTGAAAAATAGTGACGTACATTCAGAAGGACCACTGCCCAGATTATATTCCACTGTGTATTTATATAAAGGTGCTAGTAACAATGGAATTAGGGTTAGATACAATACTATAGGGAGGGGGAGGATTTAGACTACAAAAGCTAAAATATCTTAAAGAGCAATTGTCCTTCATCCTCAAAGTACGTTTGGGTTGCCATATTGACTGCATGGTTTCGAATTGCATGAATTACGTCTCACTTATTTTCACCAATTTGACTATTTGTTTTGTTATTATTTTGTACATGCTATGTGACAAGTATTATTCTCAACCGACGGAAAAGACTGGCAACTGATCGAGGTTGCGATCCAGGATTATGTATACATATCATCCTCAGAGATAAGATATTTTTTTTATATACATGGATAATCCATGAAGATACGATAATGATAAATTGTAAATGAATTGCAAATCAAGTTTGCATCTTGATAGACAGAATGCATTCCATGGTGAAATTCCTATGTATATTTTTATATTATGAATTTGAAACATATTTCTAGATTTTGCTATCATATTGCCAAGTCATTTTCATCGTCAATGTGTTCCAATGTGCGCCGAAGTATTTTTCATCTTTGCCTTATTGTGTTCAAAATGATACCACGAACGTGTTCAACAAATGTTCATTATGATTTTTGCATTTTATGCTTTGGTTATGAATGTATGTACAAAAGTGTTAGAATCAATGTATTTATTGGTATTCGTTTTTATCGCCACATAGCATGAAGGAAATAAAATCTTGAATCTATGAAACTTTTGCGTCAAAACGTTTTTTTTTTAGACGGAGAAGAGCTTTGATCTTACCCATTATATACTTTTTTTGATTAGGAAAGTAAGCGAACCAATTGAGCGATATATTCTTAGTCTTGTGATCATATTTATCGTTTATCAGGGATGTAAGTTTTCAGATTTTAACCTGATTTCAGATTTTTTCACATGATCGCCTTAAATTATAATTTTCAAAGTGAATTCCTTACATAACGTGTTATACCATTTTAAGGTTTTTCTATTTATTTTGTCTGGGATTTCAGATTTTTTCATTAACCCTGACTTGCATCCCTGGTTTATGTAACCGAGTTGACTAGATACAACATTTAGAAAGTTTCAAAATTAAACAAGTACACAACAGTGAAATAATTGATTATCCGTCTTCCAGTTACCGATGCGTTTCATTTGAGCTGATTAGTTAATAAGTTACCATGTCCACATTATTCCAGGAAATGGTGACGTGAATTACTGTACTTGCGAATTCTCGTACGACAATCATTAAATTTTGATACAAGTTATGACATACATGCGTTTGTAAAGTCAATGCAATTATTACACACAGACATTACCATGCATGTAGAGCCACTAACAGGGTATCCACTGCATAGGGAAAAGGACACTAAAAACAATCCCTGTCATCGAAAACAGGAAAATTCCAACCTTTTCCAAAACGGATTTTTTTAAAAAAAAGTTTCTCGAATTTATGATCCTCAAAATGTAAGACTTCTTGTCAATAGATTTTCGACTTTTCTGTTGATTGTAAATGCTCCGCTCTGAACTTGGGCAGTCTATGATAGTCGATAGTCAATATGGGACAGAGCCCTATAAGTCTATGTGATCATTGCCCAGTGCACGTAGCTAGGAGATCCAACCAGTTTGGGGAACGGTCAGACTGTACTTGAAAATCCAGCGGCCAGGTGGCGCTCCTGAGCTGATCACCAGGGTTCTGCCGTACAGTCCATTCTTGACCTTAAATATTTTGTGACTTAGGTGTGTCTGTTATTTGATCGCTGGTGCCGGAAGGCTACTGTTCTGGCCGTCAACAGTCTAGTGACCAGTCGTCCGAAAAGTTCTATATCTTTACTATGTCCCTGTTCGCACGTCTCGACCGACAGGGGGCAGCCCTGCAGGGTGACCACCGGGTTGTTCTATAGTGGAAAAAGGAAAGCAACATAAGATACGGAGCTATTCAACAAAGTAAATTATTCAACATAAAGTTAAGTTATTCAACATAAAGTTCATCCAAACATTAAAAAGAACACACGCACAAAATATGAATGTGCTTTTTAGTGTTTAGTGTTAATATCGATTGGGAATATATATGTAGGCCTACATTACTACTTTTTTCAACTTTCTTATTCACCAATTCAATATTTGAGCGTCTACTTCTGGAATACAGTTATGAAAAGAAACTTCGGCATAATAATCAACATACTGTAATAAGAAAAATGGCAATGCACTGAATCGTTTATCATAATTATTACTTTTAGAATATAATCATATCAATACACTTAATTGCTTTCTACATTAACTCGTTTTACTCATAACACCCTACTTCTGAGTATTCAAACCATACTGCTGCATAATAATCAGGATATTTTAAAGTGATATCGGAATGCACTATATTTTTTCGAATCAATTTTTTTTTCTACTTCAAAGCAGGTAAAATCCTATCTCGGAGTATTTAAAGGGATTTGGGACTGACCACACCAGCTCCACCTGGTGTGAAAATTTTAGGGGCTTGAAATTGTATTTATGTATGAAATATCTTTTATTTCCAAAGAAATACCAACTTTTCCACACAAAAATTGACTTAAAATGGGATAATGAGAGATTTAAAGAGAATTAGTTTACATTGGAATGTACAGGAATTACCATATTATTTAGTTTCTAAGGGTTGTAGCTCTTTAATAAGCACGGTGACCCCCACTTTTTTTTGCTGAAATATATTGGTACAGGTCCACAGATGATATCAAACCATGTTTGATTAATTTATGGTGGTTGAATTTTTCAGGAGATGAAGAACTAGTGTTTTCCCATAGAAACCTATAGTAAAACCTAATTTTTACAGGCCCATTTATCTTGAAAACGAATATGGTGACATGTGATTTTTATCATGGTTATTTATTCCCATAATATTGGTCTAACCTCACAAACAGTATCAAGACTTTATGCTGGTTCATTTAGAAACCTGCCAGACAGTCCTTAATCCCTTTAATCCACACGTTGCATATTTATCAACATACTCTAAAAATATATGGTAATAACATCCTACCTGTAGGTATTCAATCCATACTGTATCGGCGTCCAGATGTCCCAGGTAGAAACCATTGGTGTGGATGTCAGTTAACAACGTAGCTACCTGACGAGCAACTGTGAGAATAACCGCTACCTCTTGGAGGGGTAGTTGGTTACTCGTTAGGTGATGACCGAGAGTTCGCTGATTTGGACCCTTGGACGCAGTAGGACTGATGGTCACTGAAAATGCGAGATGTAATTTTCAGATTTTTCTCTGATTTCAGATTATTTTTTACCTCATCACTTCTTATCATAATTTAAAAAAGTAATTGTTCCATGTTATAAATAAAGGGGTAATCCTTTATTGATTACAGGGCATTCAAATATAGGCTTATATCATAATTTTCTATTGCATATTAGAAACAATAACAAAATGCTCATAAGCTTATAAAATTAGGGATTTTAGTTTGTATTTGTGCACCACGTTCCAGAGTTGTGGCCACGCGCAAACGCCACTATTACAGTATAGGATCACCAAATTTCATGTTTTAAATAAACAGTTACACTATTTAGGAGAATGGCATTAAAAATAATGTTATACCCTGTTTCCCAAATAGGCAAGGATCAGTTCCATCAGTTATCGTTTTGTGGCTGGACATATTACCCTTGCTCTCTGAAGAAGTGGTCTTTTTCCGACACTGAAAAAAGCACCGATGGATTATTATAAAAATGACGCGGGTTAAATAATCAAAAAATGTTCCTTTTACGAATGGTTTGGTTAGAGCACTATTTCATAAGCATATAATTAGTAAATTCTTGTACAAAAAGGACCAATCTAACAAAAGAATGATGAAGCTTCATCATCTAGACATTCGTGGGTTGGGAGATTTATACAGTGTGCGGTCCAACCCACTCAAAATAAATAATTCAATAAATCAAAGACAAAAACAGTAATTTGTGTGACAGGTTGTTAAAGGTGCATTCATATAACCAAGATTTAGTAAATGAATATAAACCTAATAAGTAATACTTTACAATTATAATTTGCCATTCACCAGGTAACAACAGTGCACCATATAAATAAATAAATAAATAAATAAATAAATACATTTATATAGTGAACACCGGGTAATTTCACTGTCGCCAGCTGTTATCATGTTTTCAAACACAGAATAAGAATAATGATAGAGCTTATGGCAAGAAAGAATTAACTTTAACGACCTATCTAAATACAAATACATATCCATGATGTGAAGTACAATAAATCATATTTAAATTCTAATAGATATTGTAAGTCCTTGTTGATAACATTGCAGGTTGAAAGGCAGGAGAATGATGGAAAGAATGAGAAAAAGGGTTACATGATAATACCCTCATCCTCACCTCATCAGTAGTATAAATAAATTGCTTATTAGCTAGTAGGACATAGCTTCTATGCAAGGAACACTGATCAGGCTGTTTATTCTGTATAGGTTGATCTGTTGCATGATGTCTCATGCAAGAAATGTAATCAAAGCATACATATCTGCTATCTACTTGCCTTTTACTAAAAAGACCAAAATTATAAACAGTCCCTTTTTCAGGGGCTGTAGACTGTGGGATAAACTGCCTACAGAAATTCAACACATTGAACATTTGCAAGACTTTAAAACTGCAATCAGGTATATATACAAACGATAGTATGGACTTAGTATATAGGATTATTCCTTGTACTGAAATACTAATGTTTATCAACTGGATATAGTCAAATATTTGAACCATTAAAGAACTGAAATCTACGTATAAATTGAGACTATTGTCAAATAATCATGGAATGAGTTGATAGGATTATTCCTTATAACGAAACTCCATGTTGATAGACACTGATGAAAAGACTTCTATACATGGTTAATAACGCGTTTTGATTTAGTTTTTTCCTCGTCAAATGCCAACTGTGCATATTTAAATGTGATAACTCATTTTTCATTATTTATCATCTTTATTTCTCTGTTCATATATACATACCCATCATAGTATCTGTTGGAAGAGCAAGTGAAACGGATTTGTTCAATAAAAAAAAGAGAGAGAGAGAGAATGATGACTCACCGGTAAGGACATATTGCTGAAACTGTACAATAGGGGGTTGAGTGCCGAGTTCACAGGGAGAATGAAGACGACCGTCCAAGCGTAGATATCTCCAGGTATTGCAACTCCGCCTATTGCCAAAACACCTAGATGATCAAGAAATAATCATAATATTCAATCATTATTATGAGGTCGTTGGCACCATAAAGGCATATAATCCTAGAGACCTCAAGGGTGGATCAAGGATTTTGGAAAAAGTGCGCAATTGTAAATATTCTTCAAAATTAATTGGCGATTTTTTTTGGGGTGAGGTGTGTCTTCTATCGATCCCCCAGCGCACGATTTTTAAGTGTTGTTACTATAATTATGAATCAATGGGACTTAAAACTGACCGAATTGTCTACAATTCTTCTCACTTTAAAATTGTACAAAAACTAGTGACATCACTGTTTCAGTGATTTTAAAGGTTGATAAAAACAATATCTTATCTGCTGTACGTGTGTAGGGTACAACGGCACATAATAACAATATCCTATGTGTGTTTGTGAATGTAAAAATCTTATAATCTTATACATAATCAGCATTGCAACAATACTAACCCATTATATTGATCGGTACCCAACAGAGAAAATCTGTCGCTACAATCAAAGTCATCTTTCTGGCAGCTGTCATTTCTCTCTTTTTCTGAATGACATCTGCAGTGGTATCTAATCCCTGGAAAGATGCAAACTAAGATCAATACAGTTATGGGTTTTGAAGTCATTTATACTGCAATAAACCTTTTGAATTTCAGTGTATACCAGTATATGTGTTTCAACTATTTGTCATGATTTAGGAAGTGTGTGTTTTAACTTGTATGATAGTATTATTTGAAAGCCTCTTTTACTTAGATTTTTAAGTAGAGAAAGCAAACTCATCTACTAACTTTAATAGAAATACCCTACCTTGATGACTCTGTACATAAAACTGTATGCTATGAATATGAAGACAAATGTAAAGAAGTTCAGACCATGGAATATGGCCACAGAGAACTCCCACCCTGGTGTAGCCTCCGTGGTGATATGCAAGGACACACATACACTAGACCTTGAATAAAATTGACCCTGAAACAATAGAATACATCTTGCTGTAGATAAATATCCAAAGAAACAATTAGGAGATATCATCAAAGAGAAAATGAACAATCTTGCAGAGTGAATCATAAACATTATGACTTCTAAAACTTTTCAATGAATGATGAAATTATAAATTTATTATTTACAATATTAAAAGAGTGTATTTGTAATCATATTAGATAAGAGAATAAACAGGAAATGCAAACTGAAATGCGAACCTGGAAGTAGTCTGATGGTAATAGGGGCACTGCACCAATTATTACTGCTATCAGCCATGACACAACGATAACAGTTTTTGCAGATGAAGATTTTAACTTCCTTTGTGAAAATGGGAATGTGATATTGAATAAACGATCATATGTGATGATACAGAGGCTCAGAACTGAAGCCTCACTGGAAACAGTTGAAAGAAATCCCAGGAACTGACAGAGTGCACTGGTTTTCCATGCCTTTGCATTCTCAATGTAGTTTCCTCTGTAGTAGAGATCTGTAGCAGCAATAGCTAACATGTAAAATCCCATGAGGAAATCAGCTATAGACAGATTACAGAGAAGGATATTGGGAACCTTCTGCCCTTGATGATGGTTCATGCGCCATCCTAAGACGATAATGTTGCCAACAAAAGCCATGACACCAAGGATCCATAGGAATATTCTCAAGACGTTGTTGGTCATGAGGTCAGTACAAGACGAAAAAGCATCAGGTTGTGGTAGACAGTCTTTCTCATTGATTTTCACAAAACAGCAAAACAGTGCATCATCACTCTCCATTCGTATGAGGCTAGACAGACCACGAAAATCATTCTTATCAAAAGATGTTATTTGATTTTGGGAAATGTTGAGACGTTCAAGATTTATCAGGCTATTAAAAGCACCAGGTTTCAGCACAGAAAGACTGTTCCTTGAGATGTCTAAGGTTTTCAGTTTGTATAATCCATTGAATGTATTTTCTTCAATAACTTCAAGTTGGAACCTTTTCAACGATAGCATTTGAAGATTCTGGAGGCCAACAAATGTCTTTGTTTCAATAGCAATGATGGGGTTTTCTCTAAGGTTTAATGAATGAATATTTCCAAGACCAATAAAGGTATAAGCATCAAGGCGGGATATCTCATTAAAAGACAAGTCAAGAATCTGAAGATTGTGCAAAGTGGAAAAAGTGCTTGGCTGAACATATTGAATACCATTGTGTGTCAAAAATAGCTCACTAATATATGGATAAGAGGTGAGAGTGGTCACTGTCAATTCAAGTCTGTTATGATTCAGTAACAACTTTCTTGCAGACTTAGAGATGCCTGTGGGAATTTGTGTAAGGTTTTCCCACTCACACTTATATGTAAGGACATGACACTGACACTCGGCTGGACACGTTGCATCACAAAACCATTCATCATCACCGAGATCACATTGGCGTTGTCCATCACATCTCTGTGATAGGGGAATGCAGTTTCTTCTGTTGAGACACTTCATCAGTCCAGCACAGTGGTATTCATCTGAAAAACAACATTCTTAATGTTTAATCTTCAGTATGGGAAAGCTATAATGTAATCTTTGTTTCCCCAATTTACACTGAGATCTTCCATATATGGAACAAGGCTGACTATATTGAAAGCTCGGTCATCTAGAGCTATAAAATGCCAATTACTTAAACCTGATGTCTCTTTGTTTAATGGAAAGCCATATCAAATTCTGTAAGTTTAAAATAACTGATATTCTGTATCTCATTGTATATATCATTATCATATACATATCAAAAGATAATATTGTGCCTGATATATTAATTGTTTGAACTCTAATATTATTATAACGTCTGGAAGATCAGACCTATTTCTGAAGACGACAAATAAAATATTATCAAAAAAAAAAAGATTTAATGTACGTTGAAAACACATGTATTTCATATAACTCTACAAATAATCATCACAAAAATAACAAGGAAAACACTCACTTTTATTGTTTTAATGTTTAACGTATCTAGCCAAATAGTAGGCCAACTAATATTGTATTAACAAATACTGTATATTGGAAGTATAGGGGATCCCAATCAAAATCTCCTACCACAACTAAATTCGTCCTCCCCTCCTGGACAGTCTTGGGTGCCATCACACACCTTGAAAACGGCTAAGCAATAGCTGTTTGGACATTTGACAAAATCATCTGGACAAGTGAAATTTTCTGAAAATGTAAGTCAATAATTATGGTTATAAATATGACAAAATGGTATGCAGAAAAATCTAGGGCTAAATTATCATGAAAGAAACAAGGGCAGTCCAAATTTCACAATGTTTTCTTGGCAATGATATTAAAGAGAAAAGCTTGAATAAGGAGAAAAATTGCCTCTGGTATAGTAACATACTTATAACCAAATGGTCCTGTTCCAGGTAGATCGTAATCATACTGTTTGTACACTTTTTTAGTGTGTAATATTTTTGAATTTTATGTGCAAGCCTTTAAATGTCTGGTAATATTTTTACAAATGATTTTCAAAATCAGAGAGAAACTTGCCGCAGTTCTCCAGGTGTGTAGCATCCCTACACCCCTTGAGAGTCCCATACTGGTCAGTGTCATACAAACACTCATCATTGGGCGAGAACGACTGACCATTCTTACAACGTTTGGCAGCCTTTTCTTCATCAAATTCTGTAATCATTAAGATAAAGTGCATCAAACTGTCTATCATATCCTCATTGTGCTGGAATAAGTGAAACTTATACCAGATTGTAATCTATGAGAAGTTGAGGAAATTTTCTTTTAGAAAAATTAACTAATTTTGGTTAATACTATAGCCTACTCGACCCATGCTTTTCTATACTCAACACATTTTGTTTCCCTGAGTTTCTTCCCTCTTGCTTTGTACAGCAAACTTAATCTAATAGGTTACAGACACTTCAAAACAATAACTTAACTTTTATTGAGACAGAGAAGCACTATTTATCTGTTATGCAAGTACCAATACCTTCACCTACCATGATAACACCTGAATGGTCCCAATTTGTAAGATAGGGTCTCGTACACAGCTCCAGTATCCTCCAGGGTAATCTGTCTGATGGGTAACAGTGTCTTAGTGGTATCAGTAAAGTTCCCACGGTCAATAGATAACACGTTGTCCTTTGGCAGAGTGCAGTAGCAGCTGAAGTAATGAAACAAATTCAACAACTCAATTTAAGAATGATAGTCACTCCCCAAAATGAGCGTTGGTCTCTCGTGCCAAATTATTCGATTTTAACGACCACAATTTCTTGTTTGAACTAGGAAATACGTGAATACAGAATGGACCAAAATTCAGATATCCATGCTTAACGATTCAAGGGGCAATTACCAAGGGAGGCTATTAGCGGAAAATATTATGTTATCATAATGCTATTCAAGGAAAATATAACTCTCGTTTCCGCATGTATCATTTCTGACAAAATCAGTAAATCATGTACAATTTTTAATCAATAAATACTGACCTTTTCTGACCCTCATCACAGGCCTTGCTAAGCCTACAGCTGCAGTTGGACCCAGGTGGGGGCTGGTCATAATTGTATCGTCGGTATTTCCCATCATCTCCCACCCAACCAGAGTTGGCCATAGCCTCAGCGTTGAAACACACCACTTCCATGGCCATTTCACATTTCACTGCTTCGGATCTGAAAATGATGAGTCATGCATTGAGTATAACTCACTAAAATCTTGGTAAACCGTGTAGGTTTGATAGTGTTTATTATTCTAAACAGGTGTCTAATTGCAGGTGCGATGTACTTTATAACTGAATTAGTATATATTTCCTCTGAAAATTTGAAGACAATTTCGTTTTGTTTTTTCAAATAGATCTGATTGGAACGCAACTGTCAGTGTATAATGAATGCCTAAACCTTTGTGTATCAATGTTGTCCAATGACCCACTTGCTTTAGAGATAATTCATTCTAAATGTAATCACCATATTCTCTGATTACTTTAATGGTAATTGTTCAAGATGCAAATGCTTATGAGTAATGATGTCCCTTTATTCCTTCTGATCTAGAGGGGATTTATCTTTAATGAGGTCATCTAAGGTAAATGACACTTTAGTAGTGTTATCTAAGGTAAGTGACACCACTATAATTGAATGATAATTTCAGTTAGTGTGATTGCTGGATCCTGTAATAGATGGAATCCTTCATTTGCTTGATCATTATATGCTTGACTGGTAATTGTTTGATCCCCTGATTAAATGTTCAAACGATACTTGCCAGGCCTCCCAGTTTACTAATTGCAGCAAAGGTAACAACTCAAACTACTAATTGTTTGATCCATAAAAAAAACCTCAAATCCTGCCTAAGCTGAATTGTATTAATCACCTAGTGGCTTCCTATTATACTTCTTAGCGTTTTCTATGTTTCTGCCGTATACCTTATTTTCCTCATGTGAGCAAATGTGGCAAAATAAGTGATGTTCCTTTTGTAGGATGAAGGTGCTTCAAATCCCTTCACAGATGTGTTAGCCTCTGAGTTGTGGTGTACAATAGTGACCACTTGATTTGGGTAAGATGTCATGTCACATTCAACATCAGCTGTGTCTGAAAATTGATCAGCATTTTATAGAATTACTCATGTTCTGAAGGTGCACGTGCCATCAAGAACCCATAATATAAGCTGCACATTTTCTCCAGTTTGTTCAAATATTGCTGAAGACAGAGGCAAACATTGTATCTTCAATTAGAAAAATTGGCAATTAAAACATAAACTGAAACAATCACATGAGCAAGGAAAAAATAAATAGATAAAGGGATCAGAGACATATGCCGGAGGATTTCCCAGTGAAATATTAATGGTGTTCATCATAATGGTGTTCATAACACAATACAACCAACGATTCTACAAAGGAAAGATTAATGACTGGATGCATTTCGGTGTGACGTCGCCGTTAGTGGCACTGTCTATGAGTGTCCATGCAACCTGTTATGACGCGGCCGTCATTGTTCCCCTTTTCGTGACATCATAATTATATAAACAAAGAGCAGTGACGTCATGAAAAGGGGGACAATGACGGCTGCGTCGTAACAGGTTGCACGGAGTCTTGTAGGGGGCGCCCCTTTCAAAGACGTCACGAAATTTACGTAGGCGACGGTCGTCACTTGACCATCTTTGTGTAGCTATATTATTTTTGATACAACTCAGTACACATATTTTTTCATACTGCTTGATATTCTAACGAATCTTAATTCATTTTTTAACCCTTCTGATTTGATGAATTGCATAGAGAAATAGATCAGATTTAAAGGATATATTTGACATTTTGGTAAAGCGTTCCTATTGAAAAACCATGGACAAATAAAGGGAAAATAGCAGTTTTCCAGGCAGCTACTACCACATTTGGGATTAACAAGAGTTGCTGAAGAAGATCACAAACCTCCTTCAGGTAGTCTGATTTGGTACCGTCCATTCTCAGTGAAGCCCTTCATCCTCCAGTCTTTACAAGAGACGGAACCATTCCGGAGGCATTGTGCAGGGTCCTCGTCTTCGTGTAACTGACCAGGGCAGTCCAGGGTGTAGTCACACAGCCTGCTCTTAGGGATGCACTTACCAGAGTAACATTGAAAGGTTGCAGCTTCAGAACAGGTCTCTGAACAGAAAGGTGTCATGATTATGGCTTGATCTTTGTAGACACAAATTCTCTCTAATGCATCTAAAAATACTTTAAAAATCAAAGTCTTTTAAAGAATCTTCCGATACATTAGCAAATGCATTAACCTATCAACGTATTACATCGCAGGCTTACATTTCTTATGGCAGTACGATACATTAAGCCCCATACCCACTAGGCGATTCTGTGCTTGATCGGCGTGACCGTCGATCCCGACGTCAGCACAGCCGTCGGCTGATTCTGTTAAACAGGCCCATACCCACACATAATCGGCGCCGATGCCGACGCCGATGGCCGACAGTCGGACCTATCCAAATCAAACATGTTTAATAATTTTACGCCAACTCTGACGGCGACGCCGACGGCCCATGGACATCGGTGTCGGCGCATTGGTGCGTCGCCTAGTGGGTATGCCGCTTTAGTCAATAAAACGGCATACATTCTGAAGCTGACTGGCAAATGGCTTTGAATATCAACATGTATTAACTGTTGAGTAAATTGGTGTACTAATTGGTGTACAAATCTGTGTAGGTTACGGATCCTCATACCAATCTGTTAGGCCTTAGCAGCCATAGGCATAAAATTAACTTAATGCATCACTGGTCGATTAGAAATTGGGCATTGGAAAAAGTAGCAAGGTTTTGTTCAGTAATTATGTGCCATAAACAGCAAGCCAGTACCACATTCCGTTTCATCTGATTTGTCAAAGCAGTCTTCTAGCTGGTCACATCGACTAGCCAAAGGTACACATCCTCCACTCCTGCAGGTAAATTCCTCCTCTGTACAGTTTCTGAAAACTTTAGTGTAAGTTGGTAATAAGTACATTTTCGTGAATGGCATGCAAAAATAATATTACTATACTCTTTGGTTTGAAAACTATTACAAAACAACTTGAAAAATGAAAAGGTTGAATTCACAAAACCAGAAAGACATTTCAATCTTTTTAGGAATGAGTATGGATACACACCACAATGTGCTTCATCATGTCCTGATGGGCAGTCATTTTCACCATTACATACCAATGACATAGATATGCAAGAACCATCCGAGCACGTGAAGGAAAAGTATGGACATGTGTTGCCTGTAAGAACAAAGCGTGTTTTCTTAATAAATAGAATTATGATAGTTAGGCCTATAATACAAATTTCAAAGACTGTTTCAATTTTACTTATATATAAGATGGAGATAAAGCCATATCTTTTTAAATGTCCATGGACAATGCTAATATCTATTGGGTATTTACACTTTCTATATAAAACTAATTTAACATTTAAATGAAAAGAAAGTTGTCTTGCTTACCACAAACATTGGTACTTTCATCTGTTCCATTCCTGCAATCATTGCAACCATTGCAAACATGGACCAAAAGAATACATTCACCATCATCACATTCAAACATATCAGATGGACATGAGCTATCAGAAACTTCATCTACTGCTCCCAAAATACTCAATATAGTTTTTTCCTCTGGCCTTTGTTTACAGGCAAATCTATGAACACTGCTAGAGGCACACGGAATGTCCTGCCAGCTCGGCTGGAACCGAATACTTTGAAGACGGATAACTGAACAATCCTCAATGTCTCCTCCATTGGGTTGTCCAATTTGCCTGCAAAAAATCAAAAGACTTTAAGGGACTTTATTGTTTCATGATGTTATTTTGTTTCCCAAATTTCTTCAGGATAGTGATTGTGACTTTGGCTTGCAGTATTTCACTTTGTTCTGGGGATACATTTCATAGCAAGAACCTTATTATCCAGGAATTTGACTCTAATGCTCTGCCATAGAGAAAAGGTCATCAATATCATGTCAAATTTCTAGCAAGACCATTAGGAATAAAAAGTGTCCCAGAGATCATGAATTTTCATGTTAGATAATTGTTGTGACTTACCAATTGGAGTAAGACATTGGAGAGTTGTCTATCCACTTGAAGAGACCCTCCTCCTTTCTGTCATTCAATCCTGAGAAAATGGATAAACCATTGTAGAAGTCACACTTGGATTAAGATATCTGTATAAACCTATTGCTTTTAGATACATTTTGATGTGAAAAGTTTGTCTCTTTTCCATTACATTTGAGATTTAATGTTATGTATGTATAACTAGTTCCTGGCATTTCATGTGCTAATGCTTAAAACTAGCATCTTCAATACTTGCCATAAAAGATTCTTAACGATTTGGAAACATTGATAATCATTGCTTTTTCATTGAATTGTATTTGAGTGGCACATACCTATGTAGATATCATCAGTTCCATGGCTACCAACTAGTAATGAATTGACAAACATCATCTCTTCCTTGTTCCTGATGCTCAAAAGGTGTGCCCCATAATTCTGGCACAGGTATTCTGCTTCTAGCCAGGTTAAAGGTTCTGTTTCGTTGAAGATTCTTATGCAATGATTATTATAGGACTTCCATTGTGGGGGACATACTGAAATATAAACAAAATATAAATGTTAACTTTTATATTGTTTGATAACACACATAATTGTGTTTTGAATGGATGATAACACGAACTTGACATTGAATAAATAGGGATAAAGCATAGGACATTAGTCAATATAACTATATAAAGAATGACCATTTACTTAGTCACTTCAGGCTACATGACCTTGTTTTACAAGCATTCATCTGAGCTGAAAGGCTGCTGACAGGAAGGTCTCCCTTAGCCAATATGGAACTCTCCATTATATCATACCAATTGGTCAAATCTACAAACATCTACAAACATTCACCATTAACCAAAATATAATCTTAATAAACATTCCCACTTACAGTCAGTATCATCAAAGGCTTCGTCCCCTTTGTACTTATAGACCATGGATTCATATTTTGCTCGGAACCCTCCAGCATTCCGTGTACCATCAGTTTGTAGGATGACCCTGAGACCATTCCAGGAGGACAGGAGGTGGTCAGGGGGTAAGTAGGTGTTACAGAACCTACCCAGACTCCTCTCTGTGCCCTGTCGGTCCCTGTCCATGACCTTCCAGTGAAAATAAAAGGAATTGAAGATTAAATTGCTGATAAACCTATTGATGTTAGCAGTATCATGGTCTGGGACCATCCCTTTGGTTGTATTGCAAACCAAAAGAATAATGTGAAATACTTTTATTTGAAAATTCAGGATATATACGTTGATTATACCACTTACGTAAGGGTAAGATTACCTTACGTATGATGATTATGGATAATTATCAAGGATAAACTAGCAGTTAAATTATAATGGACAATTCAGAGAGACCAAGAAATGATCAATTTGAGTAACATCAAATCTGTAGATCTATGGAACAGGAAACTAGACCATTTTAACGTTATATGTCCACAGAGAGCCTATTGTATATAGATTTTTTTTATGTTTAGTAGAACTTTTTAAAAAAAATCTTACCTCCACAAGGTCCTGGTGACACTTATCCACCTCCTCCTCAAATACATCAAAGTCCAAGAATTCTAGTCTTATATAAGCATTCCTTGACACAGTGATATTCCATGAGCACTTCTGGTTAAACTCATAAGGCAGAGGGAAGTTTGGGGACAGGATATACCCACAGGGGTTTGTGCAGGAGTTCAGGGATGTGCATCCTTTTCCAACCTCACATCCATAACAATCTGCAATCAAACAGTTCACTGTCTCATGCTTTTATTTACCAACGACAAGGTCATTTGCATTTGTGTAGGGAGTTAGGAAATTTTTACAATATGCCCACAGAGTGCAGTTTTCAAAAATGATGCTTTGTATCTAAGTCATGGGGGGCAAATGCCACGAATTTTTTAAAGCTTTTCAATAAGACTTTAGTGATGTCACATGTACACATGATGATATAATATAACTAAAAAATATATGCTCCTTATTCCCATTTCCACATGCTACTAACAAGATACTTTGTGCCTCACTTTCCAATATGATCGTCAATGTCTCTGATATAACACGATCAATGCACCCTACAACGTTGCATACATCGTTGAACATGATAATTTTATTCCAAAATACATGCAATATTGTAGCGTGCATATGTGTATACAAGTTGTGTGTCAAATGTACTGGGCAGGAACCAAATCCCCATTTTTGTATACTACTAGTGTCATTCTATCTTGTCGAATATACAGTAGAATAATCTTAGCGATATATAGGAGGTTCAAGTAATTTATTCTGAAAGTAACAATCTTACCTATATCACCAAGAACTGATATAAATGTTACCTCGAATGTCATATACTATTTACATAAATTGAATTAACATAATCAGATAATAGATTTGAAATCGGACTTCATTCATACATCGGTTTGTATCAAGTAGATAATGAGACAGCATTCGAGTACCAGGTCATAAAAAATAGCATTACCTTTCTGTGAATAGGTTGCATCCAATGATAATTCCTTTTGTTGCACAGGATCCAACTTATAGCAGGTGTGTGCTATTATTCGGAGCCTAGGAGAATTTGAGATGAAGGTCTGGCTGCCAAAAACTACCATGGGACTCTCCTCATCCTCCCAGTCAAAGCTGGGATAGGCCACCCAAAGACTGTCTGTGCATGTGCCGGGGTCTACAGTGTGAAAACCCTCCTGAAAGTATAAAGTAGATTTATTGTACACTATTTTAGTTATTTTCATCTTATACAACCATAGTGATGCCGAAGGCCATATTCCAATTCTGATACTTGTGTTGAGGCAACACATTTCGCAGCGAAATCACATTCCTATTCTTTTTCTACGGGTGCTAGCATTGGCAGATAAAACATGTTGGTAACTGGAAAATCAACCGATACAAATGCTAGCCAACGAATACTGGAATATGACCTTAATGCAGACACAATGAAACTATCCAAAATTTCAAATAACACTTGTTCTCAAATAGTTTTGACATCATGAAACCATCAGATTAATGGCATAATCGCTTCCATTACATTATTCATCCTACCAGCTATATACAAGCTATCTTACTCAACACAATACGAAGAGTGATGATATCAAAGAAATATATATTCTAGCAAACAAGTGAAATATATATTATTAATGTCAATCTAAAAGCAAACAATAGTTAATTATACCTGTAGGACCTTTTCAGGTAAGCCTAATGTGAAGCTGGTAATGCTGACTTCAGCATATTTGCCCTCCGGTGCCGTCACGTCCCAGGTCCAGGTGGAGTCCGTGTCATACATAAGGAGGTAGAGCCCAAGGTGGAGAACCTCCCCCTCCTCACTCACTGTAAACCTACGACTACTGCCCAGCCAAGTCACTGTAATAATATATTTGTTTTTAATGTTGTAGTCAACAAAGGTATACATGCCTTAGAGGAGGATTACATGTATAATATAATGGGTAAAATCATAAAGAATGCTAGAGACATTGAAGATCATATTGGAAAGTGAGGCACAAAGTATCTTGATTCCTTACCAATATAATTTATTGGCCAAAATATCTTACAAAATGTACGGATCATAGGAATACCAGTTATTGCATTTTGTCTTTCATAAGGAGGTAGGAACTTTTATTCTAGCCAAAGAGCGGCGTTCTTATAGTGTTCAGGGACGTTTTACGACGTTAAAATGACGTATAATATCTTTGGTTGGGATGCTTCATGCTTGGCAATTTTAATATCTTAACTTATATATGTTAATTAAAACAATAAAATCAAAACAGGTTACCTTCTTTTCTGCGATGAACACATTCAAATTTGGATTTATACCGTTGATCCTCCGGTTTCACGCTTGGTATGACACACCCAACGTCATTGCATGTTGATGTCATTAGCTGCACAGTCTCCAAACCCATAACTAGTGAGTCCCCAGTTTCAATGAGTGGGTGAGAGGTATTCAATTCGAACAACTCGGCCGGAAGGAGGAATTGAGAGGGAAGGCATTTCACTTCTGAACCCGTTGCGGTGTCCTCCTTTATAGCTTGATGATTATAAATGCAATCATATTACGAAAAATAATAAGGTTTTAATGTGATGAGTTTTCATAAGAATAGAATATTGTAGAACGAGTAAGGGAACGACTTCAATAGTAGGTCCTATATATATATGTAAGATAAACAGAATTCATGTCGGAGCGCGGTCACAAAAACGGCCATTATTGTAATAGCGAATGGTAGTTGTGCTTTCAAATTGATATCTGATCTAAATTGAATATGTACATGTATATACAGTACCGTGCACGCGGCCGACCTTATGATTATGACCACTTCTATCAAGACGTTGCATTAGGTTGATGCAAAATAAGCATGAAGATATGGTGATTTCTATATCTTTGTTTCTATGGTTGTTTGCCATCTTGACCATCTATGCATGATTCAATTGCTTATCTAAAACAATGTGAAAGGTAGATACTAATACTTATCAGTTATACTTAATTACCAGGAAAAGAGCCATGCACACGAATTTCACAAAGGTGCAGTAGTGTTGTGTCAGGGAATTTGAGCAGAATCTTCTTGCCCTTGACGTCAGATGTACAACGCATCCCAATGACGTTTTGGTCTAAACGGAATAACCGTTTACCACACAATTCCCATCTCTTCTGGTCGTCCATGGAGGCTCCGACATCTTTAGATACGTATACCTCCATTGTGGCTTCTAGCTTGGCTAAACAGAGAACATAAATTGATAAACAGATACCAAGGTTTGATTATGTTTTAGTTAACAGTTAGCTCAATGTTATCTTTGTGACATACAAGCAGGACGTATGTTATAGATGGGGAGAGCAGGGCCTTTATGAGTTGCTAAATATAGACTTGCAGTCAGCACTGTACCTTCGGGTACCATTTTCCAAAAGTTTCCAATTTCAATGGAAACTATTTTGTTTAGGCCAGAAAGATATAGACAATGACCCATGTACATATAAGTATAAAACGGCATATTGCAATTTCTTTATTACAGTGACCTTTGTGTTTGATCTACTGAAGTGTAGATTCAGATTGGGTCAGTAGTAAAGAAACAAAAAGCATTAAAGGTTTATTGACATTTTAAATAATGATACAAAAAGTCACCTACCGCACTTGGGGATGTCACAACGTTCACACTCCAGATCCGTATCGAGCGTTCGGCACCACGGCCCCGGTTCAATGAATGGGTTCCGGCAGAAGTTTTCTGCTGACCTCAGCTCCCCCTCTGGGAGGTTCTGACCAGCGGCCCCCTGTGGGTCAGATGACCAGGCCTGGCACTGCTGACCAGAGGTGGTAATGTTCATCGTCCCCATGTAGGAAAACCCCTGGTCGTCATCATACAGGCAGGGAGATGGACCTAGATGGCAAATACAATGGTGTAATGTTAACCGTCCCCATGTAGGAAAACCCTTATATAGTTGTTATCATTTAGGCAGAGAGACGATCCTAGGTAGCAAACATAATATTATGTAACATTAACTGTTCCCCTGGAGGAAAACCCCTGGTCGTAATTATAAAGGCAGGGGGGTCGACATATATATATGGCAAATACAATGGTGTAATGTTAACCATCCCCAGGTAGGGAAACCCCTGGTCATTATCATAGAGGCAGGGAGACGGCCCTAGATGGCAAATACAATGGTGTAAAGTTAACCATCCCCATGTAGAAAAATGCCTGGTCATTATCATAAAGGCAGGGAGATGGCCCTAGATGGCAAACACAATAGTGTAACATCAACCGTCCCCATGTAGGAAAACCCCTGGTGGTTATCATGAAGGCACAGAGATGGACCTAGATGGCAAACACAATATGTAACATTAACTGTCCTATGTAGGGAAACCCCTGGTCAACATTTAGGCAGGGAGATGGCCCTAGATCGCAAACACAACAGTGTAATGTTAACTGTCCCCATGTAGGAAAATTCCCTGATGGTTATCATAAAGGCAGTGGGATGGCCCTAGATGGCAAACACAATAGTGTAACCTTAACCGTCACCATATTGGAAAACCCCTGGTTGCTTTCATATAGGCAGGGAAACGGCCCTAGATGGCAAACACAATAGTGTAACGTTCACCGTCCCCATGTAGGAAAATCCCTGGTCATCATCATATAGGCAGGGAGATGCACCTGGATGGCAAATAAAATAGTGTAACCTTAACCGTCCCCATATTGGAAAATTCCCTGGTGGTTATCATAAAGGCAGGGGGAAGGCCCTAGATGGCAAGCACAATAATAATTATGTAACTTTAACCTTCCCCATATAGGAAAACCCTTGGTCATTATCATATGGACAGGGAGATGGCCCTAGATGGCAAACACAATAGTGTAATGTTAAGCATCCCCATTTAGGAAAACCCCTGGTCGCTATCACAAAGGCAGAGAGACGGCCCTAGATGGCAAACACAATAGTGTAATGTTAACCGTCACCATATTGGTAAACCCCTGTTCGCTATCATAAAGGTACAGAGATGGACCTAGATGGCAAACATTCAAAGTGGCATCATTTTGGTGAACCAGACTAACCACCACCCTATATGTATACCAATCAAACACCTCTTATAGCATTGAAAATCTATGATTTTGCAAGTTAAATATAAAAAGCCAAAACCTGCAGATGGGAAATGTCTTATTAGATGACTGAACTTGTCCTACCTACCAGGTGCTTGCCAGTTTTTACGCAGAGTGATGTCCCTTATAGTGTACTGGTCATCGAGGGTCAGAGTGACCCATGGAGATAAAGTCCGGCCCGATGTCCAGCAGGTGTCCAGTCGACCGTCGGTCAACCTACTGGAGGGACCGGACACAGGAGACGTCACACTGACCTCCACCTCCTGGTCAGCAGCAAGGTTAGCTGTGGGATAAATGATGTTAATAAGATTAAAGCATTTATTGGCAGGCCTCGTATTTCCATACCCAAGGGGTTCTGAGGGTGCATGGGACTCCCATAGATTTTGAAAGGTTGAGGTCAAAGAACATAAAACTCGAGCGGAATCCCGTCAGAGTTATATGGAGCCATATGGAACCCCATCAGAATTTTCTTGAATCCCTCACATTAAATTAACAAAAGCCCTCTCAGATGTTTTTTAAGTGATCAAACGGCTTCACATTACAATATATTAACGTTGGATATGGCCCTGTGACACAATTTAGAAATTGCAATTCTGCGAATTGCAAAACTGAAGAAATGCAGGAGTTATAAAAATGGGGTTTCACGATATGTAGGCTTAAAGTGTAAGACAGATTTTTCCATTAAGTGTTAAC
Source organism: Lepidonotus clava (assembly GCA_936440205.1). Classification (NCBI taxonomy): domain Eukaryota; kingdom Metazoa; phylum Annelida; class Polychaeta; order Phyllodocida; family Polynoidae; genus Lepidonotus; species Lepidonotus clava. The sequence goes on from OW387138.1 coordinate 19,853,565, forward strand.
TTAAAGTACAACTTTGCACCATCATAGGATTATTAGCTTTACCTAGATGATAGAGAATACGTGAAGAAATGCGGCAATTACAGATACATCAGTTTATCATTACAATAATCCCATGTACACTGACCTTGGTAGGAGTGGCAGCCTATGACCTTGAGACGTAGACAGGCCCGACCTCTCCAGGAGGTCAGGTTCAACCTGATGAAGCGTGACCAGAAGGGGCGGGTGAGGACCACTCTGTGAGGGGTGTGGGGGTCGGGGCCCAGGAGGAACGTCTTGGGTTGAGAATAAAAGGCATTATATATATCTTTAAGGGAAATAAAGCGGAATGGATGATACACGGGTCATGGTACTTTAGGTGAAAGATGATTTAAGTCTAATACACCTTTTTGATAAAACTGCTTAGTAAACCCGCCCAAAGAGGCATCGTTCCTAATTATTTAATTCTCAGCCCATAAGAATCCATATCCTAATCACTTTTTTCCTGGTAAACCGCTAGCAGGGCGCCACACTATTGAAAAAGGTGTATAGTCAGATTTATCTAAGTGTCTCTATTGCTCGTCAGATATACCTATTCCAAATTAGCATTTTCATATACTACTCATACTATGTATACACAGAAGCGTTCTTATATTACACCTGGCATTAATAAACTTTCTTGTATACTACTCACATTAGAAATCGAGGCACGAACACGGTTTCTAAGTACATATAGTTAAATGTAATGGTTTTCATTTTGAGTTGTTTACCAAAACGTTAACAGTTATTCAAGCTGATGTAATCCAGTCTAATGATGATGATGATGATGATGTGTTGGAGTTTAAGGTTTACTCAGCAATCTTTCAGCTATATCAAGACCAGCTCTGGTTTTTGATTGTACCAGTTGGTATGACCGAATCCATGGGGATGGAAACAACGGCAAGGTGAGGTGGTCTAACAGGCACCAGCTGGAATTGAACCCGGGTGGGCCACGTACAAAGCCAACACGCTACCCACTGGACAATACCACTTCCCTTCCAGTCTAATGTGTTGCACTGACACGCAGTGTATACCAGCGCTCCTCAGAGGGAACACTTTAGTTGAGTAGGCAGCTCTGAGAAGTGAGGGATCAGTTAACTCAGGTTACTGTCTAGGCGAGTGAGCGAAGCCAGATGGGTGGTAATGCTTGGGAGTGTTGGTTGTATGGAGTAGAGCGGACAATCTCTCAGTTCCACGGGCATGAACTCTACAGATGGCGCCATGCCTACTGCTTACAAGTTAAGAATAGAAAGGGTAGCACACTCTCCATTTTGGATCTAGCTGGTTCCTGTCAAAACCTATAAGCTGATGACCAGCAGATGCATAGGATTCCCACAAGACTGCAGTGAATCACCCAGTTCTATTTGATATTTATATTGAAAAACACCATAAAACTTACCATCTTTTTGTCATTCTTACAATGATAAATCATAATTATTACAGTGTGCTTTGAATTTTCATAGTTTATGTTTTCCAGAAAGAAATAGCTCTATGTATGCTTCCCCCTTCAGTGCCCCTTCCTTGAGCAGAATGCAACTCATTCATTGGTTTGGATGATTATTTATAGTGCTAAAAGGGTTTCCCCACAAACTTCTTCAGACATTCTCTAAACCCAATACAAGTAGAAAGTTAGTACTTGGATAATCAGAGCCTTGCTTGACACCACAGTCAGGAATAGCACAGTGGCTAGAGTCTAGGATTTCAAATCCAAAGGTAGGGGTTTCAAATCCCACCCATGTCTGGACAGTGTCACTCTTTTTAATAAATGAAGAAATCACATTAAAAACAATTCATTTGGGTAAAATAACAACAGAATTAGTATACCTAAGATAAATCATTAGAACTGTAAAAGCTTATTATTGAAGATGATTTTCATAAGAAAAAGTGCAACATGGTCAAACTGAAACATGACCATCAGGAGGTTTGAACCACCAACCTTCTGAATTGAAGTCCCCCACCATAGCCACTATACCACAGTTTGCTGTAATGACAGTGGAATGAAATGCTTGGCTGTATCAGGTTGATGTATTATGTTTGGATTAGGTTTTTGTCAAAAAACCCCTATGTAGGGGCCTCTTGTAGAACTAAACATAGTGATGTCATAGGGGATTCCCCTACCCTCCCATGTCCTAATTAACCAGTTTGAAGGAAATAGCAATGTACATTACACAATTATAGCGAAACTATGGGCAAACATAGGTTTTAACATGGACAGGATTTATAACTACCATTGAATATTGCCTATAATTACCAAAAGGCCTATGTGCACATTGTCTTATGTGGTTGGTCATGTGACCTCCATTCATAAAGTCATTTCCAAATAAGGGCATTGCCATATATGGTATGCTGCAATACTGGGTGGGGTTGCATTTTTTTCTATAAATTTGACAATTGCCATTTATTGAGCATGAATATCAATAAAACACGACAGCCAATTGTTTTTTATCAATTGTCTGAAATACAAACATTTTTTTATTTCCCAAAATATCTTAAAGTTTAGGCTTAAATCCAAAACATATGTCAGTGCAAACTGCAGGGTACAGTTTTAGGTTCTTACCCTGTTAGTATTATAAGTAACTATGAGAGAGGGGTAGCGCCATCTGTAGAGTTCATGCCCGTGCTCAGTTCTGACATAGTCAATGGGAACTCAGTGATGTATATTACATGCATTTGGATTAAAAAATAACTATCCTTTCACGTGAGTGTTCTTTGTCATGACATACAGTCAAAGGAAGATGAAAGACTGTCACATACCGCTAGCTTACTGGAACCATGAAGACAGAAAACTAAATAAAACCCCATAGTTCAGTGTGTGTAAATTCGGACTAATATAGACTTGACAAACCTTTGGTGTAGTGTCTGCCCCCTCAGTGTAGGGTATCATACTGTCTTCTCTCAGCCCGTAGTGAAGTGTAAACTCTGTCACCATCTCCGTCAGAGTCACGTCATCGCCGCCCTGAGTGACCAGTCCTGTCACCTGCCGGACCTCCAGCAGGTCCACCTAAATCAGGATTATAAGGGCATGGGGTAGGCCTTACATCGAATTTAGGTATTTCCTCAATTAACTGGAGTCTGGAGGGACTTGCATAACTTTAGATACATTGTACCCGTCATTTAGCACTTTCCACAATAGGTTAAGCTTAGTGGATATTTCCCACTAAGTATGTTTAATTGCGAAAGATGTCAAATATACGGAGAAAATCTTGCTTAATGGAATCGCTATATAACGTATTTGGGATTAGCGGAAAACATAATGGACTTTGGAGTATCAGAATATGCGACCCACTAATAAAGGAAAGGTAATGAAGAACAATTCTTATGGACAGTTATGCAACTCACCAGTGGAGTCCAAAAACTTTAATTTACAATACAATTATCCTGAAATGATTCACTAGTGTGTAAAGGAAATCACTAAGTAGGCCAAACTAAAGTTAACAAGCACTTAGACTTAGGTTGAAAGGGATTAAGCCCATCCCATATTGTATTTATGCTAGGGTTGGACAATGGTTAAACAAAATGACTGTATATGCCACTTACTTCTAAGAGTTGGGGCTACTGAAATAAACAAGAATTATGTTCTCCTACAGTACCGTGTGAACATTGTGATTTCTTGAATTTTATCAGTTGACAGATTTGTAGGTTTGCCAGCCAATCAAAATGCTGTATTATAGGCTATGCTTTCAGGCTTTAACATTGGTTCCTATGGGAGAAATGCCAAAATATAGGCCTAAAGCTGCAATTTAGGAGCAATCTATCACACAACTTGCTTTGGTTAAGTTTGTATGATACAACAGTTACTGTCTAAGGGGAATATGGAGGCAATTTTGAAATTATTTTATAGAAAACCTTAAATTAATGCTGGCGTAAACTGGGACGGGTTTAGTGAATTGAACACAAAGCCACCATTTTCAACCTGCACAAAAGGAGTGACGTCATCGGGAGCAGCACACCAGGCCCGCAGTGAATGCAGTTCGAGATTCGAGAGGTCCTCCTGGCTGGATGACGTCACAGCCTGATCTGACATCACAACGTCCTGAGACTCAAAGGGGACGCCACATGTTTGGCCTGAAAGATATAGAACCACCAATCAACGTTCGCTCTTTAACAAATGACACTCAAAGCAATGACGACCTTCTTTGTCCTTATTTGAGACTTCAATTGTTAAAGAACTTACAGGTAGGAGTGGTAGAGCAGATCGGGTAACTATAGCGACCTAACCAATAGGATTTCTGATTAGCAGAGAGGCCACTCCGAAGAGATAAAGTATATATATCGATTATGCAAATTTATAAATTTGTAGGGTAGGGGCCTAATCTAAACATTGTAACAATTTGGCAATTATGTTAGCACTATTGCTCTTTTAGGTCCAATGCAGACACAGTATCTATAATGTCTTAAATTTGGCTCTTGGTGGTAAGTGTGGTAATCCTCATGAGATCAGCCTGATTAAATATGATTCCTGTCACAGCTGTACAGAAACTCCAGGCTAATTCTTTGAATACAACATCATTATTCTCACTGAGTATTTTTCAGCTCTAAAATAAACAATTGCCCTTACGTCTGACATAAACCTTGACGTCACATATGTTGAGACACTTAGGTATCCACTCTGAATGTGGGTCATCCACGTTAACATAGGCGTGTTGACGTATGGTGACATACTGCCCTCTGATTGGCTGACGACACTGTACAAGGAGTTTGGTGTCGCTGTAACTATGGTTACGGCGGCACATCAAAGCTTCATCATATTGGAAGTCCTCTGATGTCATCCCCACATAGACGTTAGCCAGACGCCATGGACAATAACGCTGACCTGTTAATTAGAGAGATTACTTGTCAGAAATAAGGGAAATAATTATAAGCTTGATTGGTCACATAACTAAAGCCCCATACCCACTAGGCAATGTTACCGCCGACTGGCGATGGGCAACTGCCAGAATCACTGGTAAAATCGTTAAAAATTCAGATCACCTGTTAGAATATAATATTGAATGTTACATTCTAACAGATTATCTGAATTGGTAACGATTTTACCAGCGATTCTGGCAGTTGCCCATCGCCAGTCGGCGGTAAAATCGCCTAGTGGGTATGGGGCTTAGGTATCAATGTACATGTATGTACAGTTACTGACAGGTTGGCGGATCCATGGCCAACAGAAAGGAGGTTTAAGCGCCATACCCACTAGGCGATTTTGTCTGAGTCGGCCGACTCATTGACCCTAAAATGGGCCAATTCTACCAGGATAATCGGCCGATTTTATCACTGATTCAGATCAAACATGCAACAATCCAATATACTATACCCACTGGGAATCGCCCAGCTATCCGTATTGCCGGACAATTTGACCCTTGTGCCATCGCCTGTCGTTGGCAAAATCGCCTAGTGGGTATGGGGCTTTAGATAATGACTTATGCTAACTAGATATTTTTGGTGTTCAGACAGGATATATTTCTAGTTTTAGTTTATTTGCTCCCTTTCAGTCTGTTGTTCCGGTCATTGTGAATCTCTCACGAAAGTTACTATTACAAACTCAACATACTGGTTGCACCTACCCCTGTTGTCATGGATCAAGATGGCGACCACCTCCTCCACCCTCCTCAGGTCCATCTGCCACCAGGGCCTCCGTCCTGTTTGATGACTGCATGTTTCTGAAGGTGGAGAGCATGGCTTATAGGGTATATCGTCTCCACTAAACACAGGTATAATACTTATGTAATCTGTGAATTTAAAGTATCTGTACAACACTGGAAGATTATCATAACCAAACAGCATAAGTAGGGTTTTTAAAAAGTCTTTACAAAGATAAGTATAATAAGATCTTATTGCGACTACAAAGCGATATTATTTTCCATGGAATATTAGTTTGAGGCATTCCTTTTTTATATATTAATGTAAGCCTGCACTCAAATTGTAGTAGATTTATAGTAAGAGCTGATGACATTACCAAGTGAGCTATCAATGGCAAGACGAGCATCGTACAGTGTCCCAAACATTTGGCGAACGGGGTATCCAGATCCCAACTCAACAAGATCCTTTAAGATATCTGAAATACAATGTTTCAAATCAGCAAGGTTAATCTGGTATTCTTTCGAGTGACTTATCACAATAACCATCATCAGATCAATTGGAATATTTTTCTGTTTATATAATCTTCCATCACTCCTTAATGGCCGTTGCAATTTCCTTGATACTACTGATTACATAACGAAAAAGTGACATAAAAAAGACTTGTCTTTTGAAAATGTCTTAACAATGCACACTTCTCTTAAACAGCAACCAATATTGGCTGGAAATGGTGCCAAATCTTGATCTGACTGCAGTATTATCTAATATAACCAGCCATATACTCTTAGTTTGACAAAATAACCTTAAACAAAATGCAAAGTCCTCCAGAGGTCATCATACCTGGGCATTTGGGCACTGCACATGTGACATAAACATCTCCGATCTTACAGAAGGGGCGAGGCTGGTAGGTCTTGGCTCCTGTGCAGTGGTTGGACTCAATAACGTACTGGAGGAACCATTGACAGTCAGTGCTCCATTCCCCCTGGAGGGAGTCCCACCGAGGACACGTCCCCTGTTTACTGAAGGTCACCTCCCCTCGGTAGGTGCGCCCGTTATCGGCCTCGTGGTAACATGTCTCATAGGCTGGGGGAAGGACAAGCAAGTTTCATGGGAAATGTCAGCTGTAGGAACTGTTTATTGTTTGGAGGTATTACTGAAGAACCATTTTGTATCTCTCCATGACATTTTTCACATCTTATAACATACTACTTTAAACTTATGTATAATATGCCCTAAAAGTAAACATGTAATTACCGTGACCTAAGCTGTTTCATGCATACTAAAGAAACACTATTGCTTGATACATCTTTAGTGAATCCCTCTACACGCATGCACAATGACATGGGACTTTATAATCGGCTGAAAAGAGGGCTCTGCTGCTGCAGTCACATGCATTGGTGGCGTTCTGCTATACTGCTATACTGCTATAGGACTTTCTCTAGTAAGATTGGTAGGATGTAGATGGCAGCTACAAAGTGATCAATATCGTTTCTAGGCAATGTCATTTCCGATTAAGCAGCACAATGCTAGTACGTATCACCTGAATTGAATTGAACACTGGAAACAGAGTACCTTACCTTGGTAATAACAGTAGAATGTTTTCAACTGCTCAGTTGCAGTTTTATTTGTGAGTGACACTAATATTATTTTCAAAGTTGACGATTCCATACTATTTTTCATGTACTTCACACTCTGACATAATGTTGCATTTTGATGCTGTAGGAACACAAGAAATTATAATCATTTTTCATTTCAAAATGAAACAAGCGAGTGAATGAATTACAACAAGAGAGTTACTTGGATCACAGAATTATCATTGAAACGCCAAATTAAAGGGAATTTAGTCTGCGATTTATCATAAGGAAAATTGCAACTACAATCAATCTGTTTAACTTACCCTGATAAGAATGAAGGGGTTTGGTGTGGGTAGAAGAATGGGGACTGAGGGGTCTCCATCTTGTCTACAACACATCCCAATGACCAACTCCCCATTACCACTCATACTTAAAGGGCTGGGCCTTAAGTGGTGGGTCAGGTTGATTTTCCCACTTTTAATGATGAAGTCATCTGAGGTGAAGCCTTAATAGGGATACGAATAAACAAAATGAAAATAGGTTTGAGATGTTAAACACTACATTGGAGTTTTGTATTTGTAATATTAAATGAACTATCTATATAATAGATCTAAAATTGGGCTTTAAAACCAGTTTAGCAGTAAACCTCGCTTTTAGTAATACAGGCACTACTGCTGTTGCCTATCTTTAATGCAAAGACAAACATCTTCATAGTAAGCTCACTTTTTTAATGGGGCCAACGGTGTTTGAACCAACGGTGGTTGTTCAGAATATGCATTTACAATGCCTCATTTCAATGATAAGTAAGCAGGAAATCAATCCAAATTTATGTCATAATCACTTTGTTCTAAACTAAAAGTAATGAACCTTAGTTGAATGAAATAAGCATTCGGCTAGGCAAAGAAAATAAAAGAAAAGCACTCAACAATATTGGAAAAGCCAATCGAACTCACCTTCAGGGCAATCCTTCCCCACTCTGTACACACAGTATGTCCCAGGAGGCCAAATCGGACTCCTTTCCTTGACCACCTCTGGTAGATACCTTTCCACCTTAAGGCAAAAGTTAAGGGCCACGTTGTCCGGCCTGAGGGGACCTCGGGGATGGTGCTGCCCTGACCAAACGTTGAGAAGTTGTCCCTGATGACCACTGGTCAGTATTGAACTGGACTCAATCCAGGTGAACTTGTCAGTTCCAGGACATCCATATACTGACTGGGGGAGGCCGTATGACCCTTTAGGCCAGTAGGACATGTCTGTAAAAAATATTGAATAAAGATAATCAAATTAGAAATATTAGATAATATATATCAAAAATGTCGGGCATTGAAAAGGTACCAGTTGAGAAATGCTTCTATCTAAACGTTGTTGAGGTGGCCACCATATTTGTGATTAATTCATAACCATGATTATTTGCAATTTCATAGCACTTTAAATATATCTATAAGCACAATTTACTTAGAACTGAATCAAAATCAACCATCATTGTTTACTCAGAATTAATAAAATTTGCGTTTATTTCATACCCACATGGTTATAATCACCATGTAGTGACCACCAAAAAGTAACACACGTGCACAAGGTTTATACCAGGAGGTGGTATACTGAATACAGTATGTATTTCAAAGGTCATTGTTCAAAATTTAAGGGAATAGCATGGATGATCGTTCAGGGTTGTAGTGAGGGTTTTTACACAACAGAAATCAGGGCAATGGATTCTTCTGCCTATGAATATTACCTGATTTCTTTAAAATGAACTTTCTCCACAATAATGTCCAGATATATTCGGTTCGAATGGGTTATTGAACTTAATCATATTTTCAGTTATGATGTGGTTGTTGTATTTCAATGCCTGAATTCTGACTTGACAGGTGTTTACAATTCTTACTCAATCATGACAAAAAACAATTGATATTATTTCATAACTGAATATAACAAAGTATCAGTGGAATACGATACCTCTTAATTGCCATTGTGATATCTACACAAAAGTTCACGCCCCTTCTCTTGGTTTAAAACATCTAGACATTTCCTATTTCTTTTGATTGAGTAAAAGCAAACAGTCTCTAAGAATGCTTTCTGATAAAAAGTATTTTCAAAATATTATCATTATCATTTGGAAAAAAAATTGCATGTCCAGCATTACGATATTCAGTTCACTGTCAAACTATTTATCTGATAGCTTGCCATCATTGGTTTGCCTATACATGCAAAACTAAGCCAACAAACTTGTGATTAATGATATAAAAACATCAAAATGGCCATGCTCTGATGATCGATTGCAATGAATTCATAGAAATACTATTGTCAAACCTCCCTCTCATTGTTCCCTACATCTACGCTTTGGTAACAACATTTACATTATGTAGGAATCCTTCCTGAACAATCTAGTTCAGAGATTTGGACTGGAAACTAGGCATGAGAAGAGCCTGTATCATGTCATTGCACAGTGAATGTCATTGCACTTACCTGCCTCTAAATATTGTGCCATACTTTAGATAAAGCCTATAGATTAGACTTTCTTTACTGCAGGCACAGCTTTGAAATCAATCATAAAAAATTAATTCATAGAGAAAAAGGTATGCCCCAAGGTGGCACTTTATGTTCTAATCTGATGTAAGGGATCTTAAAGGCATCTAATGGTAGCATGAGCCAAATGGACTGGTTGCCGTTGGTTATATCCTTATAATGGGACCCCCACAGTGCAGAGTGGTGCGTAAGTCTCAAATGCAAAAAAAAGGATACAATAGGTTATAAAAAAGGATGGCTCAATGTTCACAGACAGTTATTGTTCTCATCAGTATTAAAACATATAATATCAATGTTTGAAATATATCTTTCTATGTGATAGAGCTGTTATGAAGAAAATGAGATTTCATATATCATTTCTGTTTATTGTAAGCAATGATATATAAAAATACTTTGAAAATCACCAGGAGAAATTTTCTATTAACCATAATCTATGCATTCTTATGAATCTAAGACAAAAAGTAATTTGATAGCATCGTGAAGATGACGTCACAACTGCCCATTATGGGCCAGTCGCCATATTGGTGATCAGTTTATAATTGCTATTATTTACAATTCTGAAGCATATCAAATAGAGTTTTATGCAACAAATACTAGAAATGATCTCCTGTAATGATATCATGATCCAGAATTCAGAATATTTCATCTTTTCCAAAGCCATGTGGTCCTTCAGGATCACCACTTGGTGATCACCAAAACATGCATATGATCACGTGACCCAGTCTACACAAGGTCTATATACGACGTATGCCACATTTTAGTGTTTGGGATCGCAGAGAGCTGACAAAATGTATTCCATAGCTCATAAGGTAGGTACTTCAATCGCATTAGTCTGTAAGGGCAGGGGCGGGTGCTGGCATAATGCTGATTCTGTCTAATCTGTTCAGTGTCCCATCATATGTTATAATCTATATATCCTGATGGTCGACGACCTAGCCACCATTCATGTACTTTTCAATGTAACCAATGGGCAGGGACAGGAGAGGGAAATCCAAAACTTCTGATAAGGAAGGGGTCTGCATAATTATAGGCTTATTACAAAAACACCACGCACAGAGCAAACATACATGGCATTTATATCTTATCCTCTTGAAGTCTAGTTTAGGTGTAGACAAAAAAGGAGGAAGGGCAGCACCCTCTAGACCTCTCCCTAACTTGGATACATTCCTTTCACTATACTTGTAAAAACACATCATTAACTGAATTCTTATAGAAATGTATAGAGTAATACATATATTTCTATCAACTATTTCCATGCATCCAGCATCTTAGGGCACCCCTAGAAATCCCCAAGTGAAAATGAGAAAATGAGCCTTTGGTCAAAGTCTGTGCAGTCCTTTGCCATAGATTATTCTTAATAGGTATATAGAATACAAACACAAGTATGCTACGAAGTACTAGAATTCCCATAGTGACGGCCACATTTTTAAAACTGTGGTATAATAATGAGGAATTGATGTCTTTTGCGAAATGCTTCTATCTAAACATTTTTCTCATTCAAGAGATCGATTTCATGCCTGACTGACACCCGCAGGATTTACTTTGCATACTGGCTAAAGTGTGCATTTAAAAGTATTTTTTTGACGATAAGGTATGATATAGGCCTAGTTCTGCTGCCTATGAATACCATCCTGTTTCTTTCTAATGGATTCTCTGCACTAACTTGATCATATTATTAGTCATTGCCAGAATCTGTGTTTCAGATGCCTCTATCCAGAGTTGACATGTGCTCACACTTGGTCTTGATAGAAAGCAATTGGTACTATGTCAAGACAGAGTATCATTTGGTAATATGTAAAACGAGTATCAATAGTGGATCGGGTTGCCTCTTGATAGCCATCGTGATTTCTACAAAAAATTACACTTATTGCTAAAAGTATCCACGAACGCTTCCTAATTATATGTATTTCTAATCAGTTTTTCATAAATATTTGGAATAAACTATTGCTCTTACTTGCATAACGAGCCAACATTAATTTTGTTTATCTATGGTTGTGAAACTAGTTCTGAGCCAATTATTTGAGATAAGTAACATAGAAACATCCCAATAGTCATGCATTTATGATCATTTGCAGTGAAATCCATAGAAATACTATTGTCAAAATGTCCTTTCTCAATGTTCCCCACATTGACAGTTTGGTAGAGACACCTCCCCCAACATAAATTTACATTGTCTTGGAATTGTGCCTGAACAATCTATTTGAAAGAGAATTGGACTGGATACCAGGCATGGTGATGAGTGTATAGAGTGTCCATCCGTTTTTTGTATACATTTGACACCTTTCCTTTTTCCCTTTTTTGCTATATTTGACACTTTCTCCTTTTTCCCTTTTCCCTCTTTTCTTATACCATTGTTATCAGTCCCTAATCCCTTTTTCATTTTTTCACCCAAGTAAATGTACACCTTTTCCCCTTTCCACCTTAGTGCACTCTCCAACGTACTCCCTTTTCCCTTTTCTCTCATTTGTCATAATTGACATTTTCCTTTTTCCCTTTTTCGTTTTTTCAACTTTTGTTACTTTTTCCTTTTTTTTTTTTTTTTTCTCTTTCTTTGAATTCATTTATACATGTTGAATCAATCCCACCCTAAAATTAACATAGGCCAACCTAGGATAACTACCCCTTATTACAATTACCCTGATAGGTAGGACAACCCCTATAAGACAACTACCCTATAGGACAATTACCCCTCTAACTAGGACAATTACCTTTGTGGATAGGATAAATATTCTTGGGATAAGACAACTACCCCTATTGGTAGGACAACTAGGACAACTACCCTTATTGGTAGGACAACTACCCCTGTAGGTTGGATACGTATTTTTAATCATTTTAAAAACCTTGCATGAAACAAAATCCATGGTATATATAGATTTTAGAGAAAATTATTTTTATTCAACCCATAGGGTGAATACTGGGAAAAGTTTGGTGTGAGTCAGTAAAGCCACATTGGAGCCCTGCTCTCCATGATTTAGGTATAGGCTATTGTGCAGTGCCGTTGGGTAGATCCTTATAATGTGTCATGATATGCTCCCTCACTGCAGAGTGATGCATTTGTTGTAAATGTGAAAGGTGAGTATCTAATCAGTCAAAAGACAGGATGACTTTATGTTAAAAGAAGATATTATTGTTTTCATCAGTAACAATACATAAAATGATGTTTGTAATATAGTTGCACACCTGGTAGAGCTGCTAAAAAGAAATTGACTATTTAAAATAGCTTTTTGCAGAGTGCGTCACATATAATATTTCTGTTAATTGAAAGCGATGAGAACTTATCTATTAGACATGATAAATATGTATTCCTATTAATTTACCACTAAAGATAACTTGATTTTATTGCCAATTTATAGTTTATAATTAAGAAGAGGCATATGCTACCTATGTCACATTTAGATATAGAGGATCACATCACATAACAAAGTGCATTACATGGCCCATAAGGTTGGTACATCAATCAGATTAGTATGTCAGATCGGGGGAGGCCGCTGGTATAATACTGATTGGACCTGATCTGTTCATTGTCCCTTATTCAGTGTTATAATCTGTATCTGCCGATGGTAGATGACCTCTCCATCAATCGTGTACTTTTCAATGTAAGCAATGGGCAGGGGCAGGGGGAATATTAATGATTTCAAAAAAGGGAAGCGATCCGCACATAGGCTCAGCACTAAAACGCCATACACAAGTGCAAACACGTGTGGTATCCTTTAACATAGACTGTTCTAAATATACAAACACAAGGCTTTCCATCAAGGAATAGAATCCTAATGGCCACGGCCCCCTTTTGATCATTGTGTCAATTCTTTTGCCATTTCATTTATCCTGATGTAATCTCATCTATAGAAAAAAATTAATTCTGGGTGGCAGAACAATAATAAGACATGACATGAAAAGGACACCAAAAACATACACGTGCCCAAGATATCAACCCATTGGAATCCAGAGAGAAAATGCCAATGTTTCACGTTCAGTGACGAGCAGGGAGGGGTGGCCCAATAGTTAACCATGTGGGACTTTTGTGTGGCAGGCCTGGGTTCGATTCCCTGGGTGGACTGGTGGACCACCTTTCCTTGCCGTCATTCACACCCCCATTGATTCGACTAAATCACATTTAAAAAAAATATGAGCTGGTCTTGATATAGCTGAAATACTGCTGAGTGGACCTTAAACTCCAATTATCACCATCATCATCAATGTCATATGTATGTGAAACATATAAAAAGCTATTGAGGTGTTTTGCCTTCAAATTGTGCAACTTTGCAATCATTTTCTCTTTAATGATAATATACCTCTTGCATGAGATCGCTGTTCTCTTCTACAGAAAGATTATTCAGGGTGAATGGGGCTTTAAGCAACTCTACAGTGATTGTCAAACAGAAAGGTGCGACCATTATACCTTATACCATTCTCTTTTATGTCAGCCCTGAAAGCATTTGGGCTGTAGGCCTACACAAAAAAAGAAATCAAGAGGTATTTATCTATTCACGATCATTTCTGGGACAAATTTAAGCATGCGTCTGTGTATACATATATTTCGTATGTAAATGGATACATTACCAACGTTAAACACTGTAGCACAGAGAGATGTGATATATATGACCCCCTTAGGTAAAAAATGTTTTGGTTATACACTCAAGATGGTATTAGACTACACAACTTAAGCTGTGACGTCGGTGCGATTATGATGACATTACGGACAACATTACGGAGGGTGATATAATAATATTGTTAAAAATGGTCAATTTGGAGTATATCTCATATGTGCAACAAGAATGTTATCTCTAATAATAATAATGTGCGATTTCTCAGCCTACGTCATGTAGTTTACTGTAATGTCATCTTTGGAAAGCAACATGTGTCAGCCTATCCTGCGCTACATAAATTAGTCCTAGATCCCAGAATGGGAGAATGCCGGAAACAGGAAGAGTAAACAGTCCATTATTGGCCAGTAATGAGGATGGGTCCAAGATAAAGAGGGGGAGACTGCCAGCCCTTCTGTCATTCATCTTAGTTTTTTGGCAAACACACAAAAGAAGATTCTCTGTGAACTCCACATTGGGGTTCTGACTAGACTTGTAAAAAGACTATGAACATACCTGTAATCCCACTCACAACAAACATTCCTTCGGCATAGCGCCCGTAAAGCAAAAACCCAAATGTGTGACTCAAATTCCAAAATTTCATGAAATGCGAATCTAATGATAAAAATAAACAAGCACGTGTAATCTAGCAGTATTTCCCTTATGTATCTGATATAGGGACCTTAGGAGACAAACTACAACCATGGTCTTAAGTATAAAGAATAAAAGAATAAAAGCATGACGTAAAGAATTTGGTTCCCTGCATCTGAATTATCCGGAATTGTTGTACTAATTAACATCTTCACCCCAAAGACGTTAAGAACCTCTCGTTATTACAGTTTAAGATGTGGGACTGATAATTGTAATACATGACAATTTAGAAAAAAAATCGAACAAGCGTTGATTTTTCACGTTTGGTTTGAGTGGGACAGCCTATGCCCGATCCTTGTTCTTTCCCAGGGTATAGGTAAGTCAACTCATACATAGCATAGTGATAGGTATCCTTTCTTTTATGATGTCCAAAGCGTGAGTTGAGGACAAGTCTAGGTTATTAGAGGAATACCCGTCCACAGGTGACAGTACCCACATATATAAGTACACTTCCAGTCGTGGCTATACACAGGTGCCGAGGCTCAATCCAAGCTTCTAACTATTCTGTAATTCAGTTTCACAGAACACAGTGTCTAGCATCCTACAGCAGCCCAAATGACTGCTGTGAGTACCTGATTAAATGTCCTATCCTTCGAGACAGAACCTTAGACTGAAATTAAACAAAGATATGTCAGCAACATACTATCCTCTCACAATTACTTATATTGAGCCTTCTCTTTACGTGGACCGTAGGCAAATGCAGGGCTAGAGGTCACAGGAAACTACCTTACCGTATCCTCCAACAAGGGGAAGGGGGTCGTTGAAATAGGGGGAGGGGGTAAGGTAAAATGTAAGACAAACTAACTGTAAAACAAATCTCACTTTATGTTGCCTTTACTATTTTCCTGAGGGGCCAAAGAGGGGTGTATAAATGTGGTTAAAAGCATCCAGTTAAGAGAAGGTAAACTAAATAATACCTTTGTCTTTGCGAACTAGACCCGTCCTAAATCTGCAAAACTTCTGCTGATAGGGAATGTAGCAACGGCCGTTAGCCATACGATTTTCACAAATCTGCTAATGAATAGCACAAGCAGTTTCTTGAATCCCCAAATTTCACCAACGTGTCAGGTCCACCTAAATCGCATCTCCTGTTTTGATACGGGCACAGGGAGCAGTACATGAGAACAATGACAAGGAAAACAACGATAAAATAAACTATAATTAAAATAAGGTATGCTATAAATTACCGTCAGCCTGATTTTGCCAGATGGAAGTCAGGAGAATGATAAAGTAAACTATAACCAACGAGAGTAGAAGGTCCCTTCTACTCTCGTTGCTATAAGTTGCCTTCAAACGGCTGTTCCAACACAGGTCAGGATGATGATAAGGTAAACTTTAACTTACCTTCTTACCTATAACAGAGAGCATTAAACGAGTATGATTCCCTCTGACTTTAACTTACTATTGGCCCTCTGTTCCCACAGGGGGTCAGGAGGATGGTAAGGTAAACTATAACTTACCCTCAGCCCTCTGTTCCCACAGGGGGTCAGAAGGATGATAAGGTTAACTATGACTTACCTATCACCCTCTGTTCCAACAGGGAGTCAGGAGGATAATTTATAAGGTAGACCATAACCTACCTTCAGCCACGGGCATGAACTCTACAGATGGCGCTACCCCTCTCTCATAGTTACTTATAATACTAACAGGGTAAGAACCTAAAACTGTACCCTGCAGTTTGCACTGACATATGTTTTGGATTTAAGCCTAAACTTTAAGATATTTTGGGAAATAAAAAAATGTTTGTATTTCAGACAATTGATAAAAAACAATTGGCTGTCGTGTTTTATTGATATTCATGCTCAATAAATGGCAATTGTCAAATTTATAGAAAAAAATGCAACCCCACCCAGTATTGCAGCATACCATATATGGCAATGCCCTTATTTGGAAATGACTTTATGAATGGAGGTCACATGACCAACCACATAAGACAATGTGCACATAGGCCTTTTGGTAATTATAGGCAATATTCAATGGTAGTTATAAATCCTGTCCATGTTAAAACCTATGTTTGCCCATAGTTTCGCTATAATTGTGTAATGTACATTGCTATTTCCTTCAAACTGGTTAATTAGGACATGGGAGGGTAGGGGAATCCCCTATGACATCACTATGTTTAGTTCTACAAGAGGCCCCTACATAGGGGTTTTTTGACAAAAACCTAATCCAAACATAATACATCAACCTGATACAGCCAAGCATTTCATTCCACTGTCATTACAGCAAACTGTGGTATAGTGGCTATGGTGAGGGACTTCAATTCAGAAGGTTGGTGGTTCAAACCTCCTGATGGTCATGTTTCAGTTTGACCATGTTGCACTTTTTCTTATGAAAATCATCTTCAATAATAAGCTTTTACAGTTCTAATGATTTATCTTAGGTATACTAATTCTGTTGTTATTTTACCCAAATGAATTGTTTTTAATGTGATTTCTTCATTTATTAAAAAGAGTGACACTGTCCAGACATGGGTGGGATTTGAAACCCCTACCTTTGGATTTGAAATCCTAGACTCTAGCCACTGTGCTATTCCTGACTGTGGTGTCAAGCAAGGCTCTGATTATCCAAGTACTAACTTTCTACTTGTATTGGGTTTAGAGAATGTCTGAAGAAGTTTGTGGGGAAACCCTTTTAGCACTATAAATAATCATCCAAACCAATGAATGAGTTGCATTCTGCTCAAGGAAGGGGCACTGAAGGGGGAAGCATACATAGAGCTATTTCTTTCTGGAAAACATAAACTATGAAAATTCAAAGCACACTGTAATAATTATGATTTATCATTGTAAGAATGACAAAAAGATGGTAAGTTTTATGGTGTTTTTCAATATAAATATCAAATAGAACTGGGTGATTCACTGCAGTCTTGTGGGAATCCTATGCATCTGCTGGTCATCAGCTTATAGGTTTTGACAGGAACCAGCTAGATCCAAAATGGAGAGTGTGCTACCCTTTCTATTCTTAACTTGTAAGCAGTAGGCATGGCGCCATCTGTAGAGTTCATGCCCGTGCCTTCAGCCCTCTCTTTCCACAGGGGGTCAGGAGGATGATAAGGTAAACTATAACTTACCTTTATCCCTCTGTTTCCACAGGAGATCAGGAGGAGGATGAGGTAAACATAACTTACTGTCAGCCCTCTGTTCCCACAGGGGATTAGGGGGGATGATAAGGTAAACAATAACTTACCTTCAGCCCTCTGTTCCCACAGGGGATCAGGAGGATGGTAAGGTAAACCATAACTTACCTTCAGCCCTCAGTTCCCACAGGGGGTCAGGAGGATGATAAGGTAAACCATAACTTACCTTCAGCCCTCTGTTCCCAGAGGGGGTCAGGAGGATGATAAGGTAAACCATAACTTACCTTTATCCCTCTGTTTCCACAGGAGATCAGGAGGAGGATGAGGTAAACATAACTTACTGTCAGCCCTCTGTTCCCACAGGGGATTAGGGGGGATGATAAGGTAAACAATAACTTACCTTCAGCCCTCTCTTCCCACGGGGGGTCAGGTAGATAATAAGGTAAACTATAACTTACCTTCTTACCTATAACAGATAACATACTACTAGTATAAATCTCTCTGACTATAACTTACCATTGGCCCTCCGTTCCAACAGGGGGACAGGAGGATGATAAGGTAAACTATAACTGAGAGCATTGTATAATATAATTATCTTTGACTATAACATACCATCGGTCTCACAGGAGGATGATAAGGTAAACTATGAATTACCTTCAGCCCTCTGTTCCCAGAGGGGGTCAGGGGGATGGAGACAGCAGACACGGGCTGGCCACCCGGAGCACACATCTTCAGCCATGTACTGGAGGGGGCAGGCTGACAGATTTGTACACAACCCTCCGTTCACAGTACACAGTGTATCATTCCCAGTCCACTCTGAAGACAAAAAGGTTTTTGCATGTATGCCACTAATTGTAAATGTTTCCTTAATGACAAATATAATTATTTGTTTATATTCCCAAATAAACAAATATAATACAAATGGTTTATATTTGTACATGTATAAATGTGTACATGATGCGTTCTCCCTTGCTATAAATCGTTTAAGAAAATTAAAGAATATGAGCCTGAAACGTCTGAAAGTGATTAACTGTCTAGTAAATAAAATAATTGTGAAAAAACACTTACAATGTGAAAAATTCCAAAGCTAAGGGGATATATTAGTGCAATTTGTATCATCTAAAAATAATGGTTATGTCTTACAAAGAATCTTCTAACAATTTGTTTATCAAATATATGGACTACTTACCTTTGGTTTCCGCAACTGATAATGCAAAAGAAAGGATCCACAGCACCAGGATAGTCCACAGCATTTTCCAGATGTTCAAAATGATACCCTTCTTAAAGAACCATTCCTATCCTAGACGTGTAGGAATGGTAAGTATGTAGGATGGTGCCTACAGAGGCAAAATGAGCGGCTCTCAAATTAAAACTAACTCAGATAGATTCAATCCCTGTAATAATCATGAGCAGTGAGGCACCCAACAACAATATGTGCTGCCAGCACAGTTGTTGTTGATTATGTGCCACCCTCACAGGGGCAGCAGTCCATTATAAATGGGCAGCAACCATGTAGGCATTAAGCATTCAACATGATGCACCTAAAGCTCAAACCCCATGCCTGTTTGCAACAACCAATGATAGGAGCCTGTGCGACAACCTAGCGGGGATCTGGGGAACTAGTGGTCTGATCCTAAATCTATATTACATTTTTCACTATGCGATGTTTTCCTAGAAATTTGCTGCTGATATGCTTTTGCAAGTGGTGGTACATACTGTCGCAGCTGGCAATAATGCAATCCCTATTAAGGTATCACCTATATCTGTTTACTACTTAATTTTAACCTGATTTTAATATGACACCCAATAAGTAGTGAGGACTGCCCTTTACAATGAAAAAGTAAAAAAAAAAAAAAAAAAAGAAGAAGAAGAAGAAGAAGAAGAAAAAAAAAATTAGTATGTGGCATTCAGAATTATCCTTGTCAAAATGTTGTGCCAACGTTGCCAGAACGTTGTGTCAGTTTGTTCAATATTAATACTCCCATTACTTTTTTCTTCTTCGCTCTACAGCTAAACAGTTTTTCCCTATTTGTTTGTTTCTACAGAGATCTTGGCTCAGGTGTCTAAACTGGAGTTTGTGATGCAAATGGCAACATGTCATGTGCATCAGTCGTTGAATGGATTGAATGGACACATTGTATGATGTTGTGAATGGGGTACTATCATGCATGTGATAGAGCACCAGGATGTCCTTCATAACAGTAGAGGAGCCATGCATGTATCAGGATAGCTATCAATAGAGGATTTGGTTTTACATTGAACATTTTCCATAAAAAAACTTCAATCCCATAATATGATTGGGAACAGACAGGGATGGAGTGAGGGGTTCGAGGGAGATCTAGGGCGTAGGCGGGAGTGGAAGTTTTTTTTTGAATGAGTTTTTTTTGCTAACATGAATAGCTTTGTATAAACAAATAATTATTCTCTTTTGAACAAAGAGTTGGGCGGACGAGTCCTACCATTGATTACCAAACTGTAAAATTAAGTTAAGTTTTATAGTTAAATATTCTATATGAATCGTGATAAATGGAAACATAAAATTCTGTCAAAGCCTGAAAGAACACTGAATTCCTAGGACGCCACATATGAATACAAACCTTTTATTTAAAAACATTTACCTTTATTTCTGTTGGTTTTTTAAACGTACCCAGCCTATTGTTTATGCGCATGTC
The DNA here is from genome assembly GCA_936440205.1 of Lepidonotus clava. Lineage (NCBI taxonomy): Eukaryota > Metazoa > Annelida > Polychaeta > Phyllodocida > Polynoidae > Lepidonotus > Lepidonotus clava. The sequence continues at coordinate 19,874,230 of OW387138.1, forward strand.
TCAGGGCTGGTCTTTGTGCACTGACCACAATTAAACACCTGCGTATATTGTTAATTTGTTGCAAACTTCCGTGTTCTCCGTTTATTTTTGCCCCATGATAAACTTGGTATAACATGAGTATATCATCTTGAGGTTTAAGTTAACGATGGAAGATGTTGGTATAAAGTAATCGATGTGAGTGAGAAGCATCGTACAAAACAACAAACATTATATTGAATTCGCATCACCCTCCCATATCATCTTTCCAAATCAGAAGTTTTGATATGACAGCCTGTTTTTGGTCTTAACAAATATTCTGCTTGTTTTCAATAAACTTTAGAGTACATTAATCATGGACATAATATCGATTTACCAATGCAGGGAATCACTACTCATGTGTTAAAGCCAGACAAATGTCAGAAAGATTATGACGTGTTATGGGCAAATAAAGGTAAATATGAACCTGAATTACATTTCAGAGAGGGAAACTGGAAAACTAATGCTTTCCGTCATGTGGTTTAGACTTTTTAAACTGTTAATGCCTTACAATACTTTTCGGTATGCACTCAACTTTGCTCTTAACGTAAGGAGGGAGATGGTAATCAAATGAATAAACAGCATAAATTATATTGAAAATATTTACATAATTATCAGGAAGGAATAGACTGGATGCTTTGGTTCACGTGCAGATGGACTACTGAAGGGAAATTGACCTACTTATCGACATTCCAGCAAAAAGGTTTGCAAAATATATCTGCTAAAATGCTATCCTAATTTCTGACATTTCATGAGAATTAAATGCATATCTTTATTGTAGCACCCCAGCAGGTTTCGACCCTGCACACACTCCTCCGTGTCCAGTGCGGTGTCGGCGTCTGCACTGGGCCCATATCTTCGTAACTAATTTGGCTGATCAGGGAAATTTTTTATCAGGGTCCCATGATCAGTGATTTTTCCTTTTATCAAAATTTATTGTGCTATTACAAAATTGTGTCAAAGAGGAATTATTATTTGCAAAATCTATTCATGATAGACTGAATTTCTGATCATGGGACCCTGATCAGCCTAATTAGTTACGAAGATATGGGCCCTGGTAGGACACACACAATCCCACAGGTAATTGGACCAATGGCACCATGGACTGATGGCACCAGACTGATCGCACGGCTCTTTCTGGACGATCGCACCACCTCATTGGACTAATTGCGCTACTTCAATTGATTGATCGAAACTGCCTTTCAAAAGCTGATATAATATACCAAGCAATATTCAGGGTTTATAGAATTAAATGCCAGTTATACCCCTTATTTCCCCTAAAAATTGGCGATTGCAATTATGTAGTTTACTGGTACAATCAGTCTAAAGACCATATTCTACATACCGATTTTGCTGCCGATCTTAAAAATCGGCAGTGGGAATAAAGGTCAAAATTAATATAGATATGTGACACATCAGTTGAAAGGTCTTGTAATTCTCTTTTGAATGGTATATGAGATGTAAGGTTTTATTTCATAATCACAGAGAAAATCAAAGAAATACAAAATTGGCAGCATCAAAATCGGTATGTGGAATACAGGCTTAGGGGTGGTGTGATCAGTCCCTCCAAGTGGTGCGATCAGTCCACAGAGGCGGTGTGATGAGTCCACCCAGGTGGTGCGATCATTCCAAGGTGATGCGATCGGTCCATGGTGCCATCAGTCCATGAACCATACACCATACAACCCTTTCCCCTCAGCGTCCAGTGGCCCGTTGCACAATATTTCGTTGTGAGGATCAGGTTAAGATATCTTAGCAAAAAGTTTTGTTGTTATGGTTTTACAAAAATAGTAATATCTCTGGTTCTAATGAATGAAATTGAATTCTGTAAATTGAAAAAATAGAGACAATTCAGTAAAAGTTACAGCTTTCTGGGGGCATTCTAAATATAGTAAAAAACTGTTGCAAAACGATCGTTGTTACGAAAATATTATTTTCGTTAATAATATTATTTTTGTTGTTACAAAACCCATTGTGCAACAGGCCACAGTTGTAAGATCTCTGGTTCTAATGAATGAAATTGAATTCTGTAAATTGATATAAAAAGGGAAAAAAATCAGTAATAGTTACAGCTCTTTGAGGGCATTCTAAATATAGAAAAAATTGTTGCAAAATGATTGTATCAACAAAAAGAGTAACAAGGAAAAGTTTCGTTAATAATATTATTTTTGTTGCTAAGAAAATCATTGTGCAATGGGCCACAGTGTGCCGGGTCAACGTCTGCATCGGGGCCCACAGTTTGTTTTTTACACTTTTGCATGTAACTCTTTTAATATTCATCAAAACAACAAACAGTATGCAAGTGGAACGTTGCTAAGGACATTGTGGATGTAATACATATTTCAAATATTTAATTTTTCAAATATTTCAATTTTTCAGGATTCAATACAAAATAAAAGTAATATCTTCCCATGGGAACCCATGTTGGGTCCCCACAGAACTGCTTGACTTGAACATACCGAGTGAATGTGGGGTCTCTTGAAACCCTCTGCTGGTTCCTCAAAATGGTATAGTAAATCTAGCAGACAGTTCAAATATGGGTCAATCAGTGGAGGGCCTAAGGCCAATGAGGGAGCCAGAATGAAGGAAAGTAATTTCTATAAGTATGTTGTAACAATTACTTATCTATACTTACTTTTAGGTGATCTGTCTCAAGTGCAGCGTCATGAAATCGTGACAAAGACTAAGAAATAAACACGGTTTCAGGCTTTCATAGTTTTATTAAGAACTTATCAAAGAGCTCAGTCAGTCTGTCAAAGATTTATTTTTCTCCTCCATCATTAGACCAAATACACATTTGATATCTTCTGAATGATTATATAAGGGATTTACTTTACATCTCTAAGCTCATAACTCATCGTAGTGTGTGTATGACATTGTGAATCACAGACTGTACCAACATTGTGTAACCTTCCAGTGGCTATACTGGTATTCAATGACAATATTAATAATTAATGTGTATTGATCAAATATCGAATCTCAGCTGGCCATTCATAAACAGTATATGCATCAAGCCAACATCATGACTCAACAGATAAAATAAATAATTGATAGAACCACGAAAATTTATAAAATTGACATGTTATCACACTTTTAAATCTAGGTCACCGTGAAGGATATTCCTAAACGTTTATTTTGTAGTTCAAATCAAGACAACAATGAACACTTTGTGTTACAGTGAAAACCAACTTCATTCTAATTAATGAAATGCATTCTGACATAGGGGAATATTCGACATACAAGTATACAATGTACACTATGTAGCACATTATGATACCATGAGGTATGCAGAATTCATTTAATCAACCAGACTACACCTTTGTGATGGACCCATCATAATCTGCCGGGACCATCGTGAAAATGAGTAACGACTGCTTTTCATCCGTTCAAGTACCCATTCTGTACCTATCCTTACCTGTCATCATGTCTGAATATGATTATGTCATGTCATTTACCAGTGCTTTACATTGGGGATAACCCCTCAGATTTCCTTTGAACCCCTTCAGATCTTGTGCAGCTGGCCACGATACGCATCTAATCATTGCACATAAATTTAGATTAGTGGGAATACTAATTTTAATTGTAACATTCATGAATCAGAATAGGTTTTAACAACAAATGTATTTGGCACTGAAGCATATGTTTATAAATTGGCTTCAAATTTCCTCTTGCATTGGTTCTGGATGACCTTTAGTGAATTGATAAATTTCTTCCTATTTCCTTTTGCCACCAGTTTAGAATGCTTAGAGGTGGCCACTGTACCAGACTGCAGCACTCAATAAATCCGGGGTCTGGTGAATTGCTTCTATGGCTACCGTCCCTATTTCTCCAGGAGCTGCTGGGTGTAGGCATCAGTAGAGCTGCTTATACTCTGAACTGTTACAGATGTTATCGAAGAGCATTCTACCCAGTTCTTCCTTTTGACAAAAAGAGTGAATTGGGGAAGGGGAATCAGTAAAGGATAGTTACCAAAGGAGTTGAAGTTGGATTCATAAGGTTGGTTACCACATCTATATACACACAGAGAGTATTTTGTAATTACTGTGTTTGTACCCCTTTTCCTCATCAGTTAATTAGATTCCTCTGTCACAAGTACTTCTTACAGACACTTATGCCTTATTAGGTTTGTTCAGTATTAAAGTTCTATTTAAACTATAGTTGTATCTTATCTTCAGAGACAATTGTGCTTTACCTTACCTCATAGTTTTCTTATACAATCACAATAAATAAGAGCTAACTCAAATCACCAGCACTTGTTCAGCTTCAATTGTTTAATTCCTTGGCCTAGAGTGGTTTCATTTCATGATTCTAGTTGGCCTTTACTCTTTTATTGCTTCAGTTCTAGTTGGCATCCAGGTGTTCTTGCAGTGATTCCATTTGGTCTCCAGTTGTTCTTATAATAGCTCTAGTTGGTCTCCAGTTGTTCTTACAATAGTTCTAATTGACCTCCAATTGGTTTATTCCTTGGTTCTAGTTGCCTCCAGTTGTTCTTGCAATGGTTCTAGTTGGCCTCCAGTTGTTCTTACAATGGTTCTAGTTGGCCTCCAGTTATTTCCTTCCCTGGTTCTAGTTGGCCTCTAGTTGTTTCATGGCCACAGTGCGGGCCCTCAGTAGGCGACTCACCAGACGTCCGAGCTGCTCCATGTCCCCGGCCGGGCCTTCGTCGAGCAGCTCACAGGGGAGGGGGCAGCTCAGCAGGGACACGCGGGGCAGGCCCTGAAATGTAAGGTATATTAGGTACTAATCAAGGTACATTATCATCTTTATCAGGGTTTTCTGAATGAATGTTACAGACGTGGATACCGCTGAATAGTGGTACAATTAATCTGACTTCGAAGTTACAGTTATTTGAATGAAAATAGTTATGGACATATTTATTGGAAATGACAGCTTAAAACATGATGCTTGAATATGGAAACGGGACATGTAGATTAATGTTAAAATTAATACTAAATTTTGGGTTTGGCATATTATAGCATAAAATTACCTGTATCCCATTTTGAGAATACTACCAAGAAATTCTAAATTTCTGTAAACATACATACAGCTTACATAATAAAATCATTACTAAATAGGGTACGACAGTGCATCAAATGGTTAACAGATTCCCCCCCCCCCCAAAAAAAAAAAATGAAAAAATGAAAAAATGAAAAAAGGTAGCATTTGTTATATCAATTTAATGGATATGTGAACTTTTCAATTAAAAGCATCTAACCTGATCCATCTCCACCATAATCGTCTCGGCGCTCAGATTGGCCACACACAGGGAGTTGTTGTGGAGAGTGTTGACCAGGGTGGCCACCTGGCGGAGAATCCTGACAACCTGAGCGCCCTGAATCAGGATTTTGTGGCCACCATGGATAAACGTCTCAAGGGGCTTCTGGTTCCTTTCATGGCTCTCGATCAAAACTTGAAAAAGAGAATAAAAAATGGAAAGAACATTAAAGGGGGGAATCAGGCGACAATAATTACAAACTGGACACTGTGTGAACAATTTAGTTATAACGTGAAATTACAGTAATACTCTGCTTATAAGTGAAAGTTTTGGTTACAAAGTTATAACATGGTGGGTCTCCTAGTGATACAAGTTGTTGGGGTCCAAGGGGTTCAGACCCCTTCCCCAATCTCTTAGTACCTGAAGAAGGGGGAAATGCAGTAGGCATAACGTTAAATGCATAACATTTTATTTAGTACATTATTAGCCAAACGCCTGTTGCAATAGTGAGGCGCCCTACTTAAATTGGAAAGACTTGAGCCAAGCGATTGGACTATTGGTCAGTCCCAGCCTGAAAAGGGTCACTCTCCTGAAAAGTGCGCAGTTCCCTAAAATTTTAGGTCAAAAATAAGATACTGCTGATAGGATTTATTTTTTCATTTTCCTTTTATAGAGTATCTTGGCAATCTTATTCTAGAAAAAGGGAATTCCCATCGTTTTTCAATTTCTCATATTTTTCATTTTTAGTTATGGACTTTAAAATTTTTGCTATGATGTACATTCAGAACCAAGGTTGTCAATCTTATCATTAAAGTGCTAGGATATTCATAAAGTATGAATAATTCTCTTTTTTGAACCTTTTTATGCATTTTCATATGTTTTCCAAGCATATGGAACAATAATTTTAATAAAAAGAATTATTCTTATACTTCAAATTGTACTTTGATTTTTCAATCATTTTGAAAACTTATCATTTTTCAAAGTTTTGAGTCAAATTTTGGCTTAACATAGCTTTGAAATAATCAAATGTATAGAAATATGCAGTATGGCCGTCTAGTTTTATTCTTTTACATCTTATGCAAATGATGTAAAGGAAAGTGTACTGGTTGAAGGTATATCCTAAGTGTTATGGAGTTAAGTATAAAAAAAGCTTGGTTCTGAACGTACATATCTTGGTTCTGAACGTACATATCTTGGTTCTGAACGTACATACCTTGGTTCTGAACGTACATGCATATCTAGATTTGATTGTACATATCTTGCTTCTTAAAGCAACATTTTATTACAAAGTATATATTTCTTTTTATGAGAAGACTCTAGAAAAAAATCCTGCAAGGTAAAATAAGAATTTACATATTGGGGCATGGATATAACGCAGATAGTTCAGAAAAACCATAAACGTACGTTCAGAACCAAGGTATGTACGTTCAGAACCAAGGTATGTACGTTCAGAACCAAGGTATGTACGTTCAGAACCAAGCTTATCTATCATGTGGGCCAATTTGGAAATGAAATAAGGTAAGATATCAACTTAAACAGTGTAGCATAGGATGCTTAAGTCACAAAAATTTGAATATTGTCTCAGAAATGTGGCTATGTCTTTAAGGGCTGTGTACAGAAAAAAGCTTGGTTCTGAACGTACATACCTTGGTTCTGAACGTACAAACCTTGGTTCTGAACGTACATACCTTGGTTCTGAACGTACATACCTTGGTTCTGAACGTACAAACCTTGGTTCTGAACGTACATATGTTGGTCACATTTCAGATAAGTTCTCTTGACATTGTAATATTTCTGACCAAAGTACTTGACTATGATCTGAATAGAACATTCAAGAATCAAAGGTCTATTTTATGAGTATTACTCTTCATACAATGGTATTTCATAAACTGTGAATGTACGTTCAGAACCAAGGTTTGTACGTTCAGAACCAAGGTTTGTACGTTCAGAACCAAGCTTTGTACGTTCAGAACCAAGCTTTGTACGTTCAGAACCAAGAAATTCTGGTGTTTATTGAAAAAAATGAGATGAAAAAAAACTCTTACCTCTCAATTTTTGGCTATTTCCTTCAATTTAGGGTTAAATTTCTAAAAATCTGAAAAAATTGATTAACTTTAATATTGGTTTTCTCAGATTTATAAGTCTTTTCAGCGTGTTGAGGCTAAAATATGTAAAAATTTAAATTAATTTAAGATTCCACAGTCATCTGAAGAAAAAAAACACTGATTTTGCCAATTGAGGAAATTTCTGGAGAGTGACCCAAAAAAAGGCGTCTGTGGGAGAGTCCACTACATGGGTTAATGAAAAAGGTGTATCTATATATAGATGTCCCGCTCCCCCCTTTCGAAATCCTGGATCAGCTTCCAATTTAATCCTAAAAACCTTCCTCTGTTACTTTCTGGGTTAAAGTGTTACAGGCATTACCATTAGGTGGCAGGTAGGTCTAATGTAAATGTAGTTACTTACCGTTAACACCAAGGGCATTAATCTCTTTACTAACGATGCTTTTTGTTGCTCCAGAGGTAGAAACGGTGTCATGGGCAGCCTTCTTCTTTCTCTAGAAATTCCAAAAAAAAAACCATATAATTTCTTGTGATTAAACATCCTTAATGAATTTCCAGCAGAAATCATTATGGTGGTGGTATTTTAGCTTGGAAAGGTTTAGCACAGGTTATGAATCATAATCAAACATGCTTGTAATTTCTATCGACGATGCCTACAACCCGTAATAGTGGATCAGCAGGGCACCACAAGAAAAGACTTAATTATCATGTGGAATGCACATTAGAAAGTGATCTTCCAGATAATAAATTGCATACTCTAACTTGAAAATTACAATATTTTGAGGTGAAAATAAAAAAAAGAAACCAATAGCCTACTAACCAATTTGATGTTGGATATACTGTAGAGAAGCGGGTTGAGTGCAGAGTTGACAGGTAGTATGAAGACCACTGTCCAGGCATAGATCTCCCCTGGTATAGCCACGCCCCCCATCGCCAAAACACCTGCAAGGTTACAGGTATTATTCATTAATTTGTTGGTTTCGTCTAGCAAGCTTTATTTTTTTATTATATTTGTTTTTCAGAGCTTCATCTTACAAATAAGTTTTTCATGTAGTTGTTATTTTTGGGGTGGTATAATCTCATCAGCAAAGGGATTGCAAACAGCAGTTATCAGGTTATCATTGTACAAAACAATGTTGGGTCTATTTCTAACATGAAACGGCAACTTTAGAAAGGTACCTCGGGCAGGCAATTCTACCGTATAGACATTATACGCCATATAAAGCCACAAAAAGCCATTTTAACAAAATTTAATTCGAAGTAAACAGGTATAACGGCTGTTATTATTCTCCAAGAAAAGCAAAATGGTTGGTGCAAAAGTTTGATATGTTTTAGTAAAACGAACCCATAGTATTGATAGGTACCCAGCACATAAAATCTGTGACAACAATCAACGTCATTTTCCGTGCAGCAGCCATCTCTATTTTCTTTTGCTTTGCTCCAGCGGTTGACTCTAGGCCCTTAATGAAATTAACAAACCTTTTTGAACATACTTTAACAATAGGAATGATATATTTTCAAAAAGCAATCAAATCATCATTATAGAATTAGCCATTGATAGGGATGAACTAGGCCTTGAAAATATCTAGGTAAAATTTCTTAGTAACAAAGATAACTTTTGGAGTCCAATTACCTTTATGATATTATACATATAGCTGTATGCTAGGAGAATGAAGACAAAGGTAAAGAAGTTCAGACCATGGAATATGGCCACAGAGAACTCCCACCCTGGTGTAGCCTCCGTGGTGATATGCAAAGACACACATACCCCAGACCTTGAATAAAACTGACCCTGAAACAATAGAATAGATCAAGCTATCGGTCGATATCTGAATAAACAATATGAGGAGACATCTTCAAAGAGAAAATGGAAAATCAGTTACTAAGTAAAAAGAAATAGTAATCATAAGTCATGAATATTATTTCTTTTTATACCGGGTAGTTACAGACTACAAATACATGCTGTACAATTAGTGTTGAATACTTGATTACATTCTTCAATGAACTATACGTAAAAACTCATCAAATTTACAATTCTTGCTCTCCTGAATGCCATAATAGATACAATAAAGATGTGTAAAGCAAATCCGATTAAATGTCTAAGATAAGATAGATACATTTTCCCTTGAGTTTCAATTTGTACAAACCTTGAAGTAGTCACTTGGAAAAAGTGGTACAACACCAATTAGGAGGGCAGTAAGCCATACACCTGCAACAACAATCTTAGCTTTCTTCATGTCCAATTTCCGCATTGAAAGAGGGAAAACAATGTTGAAGAGACGATCAAAGGTTATAACGCAGAGGCTCAACACTGATGCTTCACTTGAAACTGTTGATAAACAGCCTAAAAAGTCACAAAATTCACTGTTTTTCCACCACTTTGCATTTTCGATGTAATTTCCCCTGTAGTACAGATCAATTGATGCAATGGAGAGCATGTACAGACCCATGAGGAAATCTGCTACAGAAAGGTTGCACAATAAGAGATTTGGCACCTTTGCTCCCTCCATATAAAGGGTTCGCCATACAAGAACAAAGATGTTGCCAGCAAAAGCCATAGCACCAAGGATCCATAGGAAAATCCTTAAAATGTTGTTTGTCATGAGGTCATCACATGAGGAAAATTGGTCTGGTTTAGGTGAACAATTGTCTACACCGATATCAACAAAGCAGCAGAACATGTATTCATCACTGTCTAATGTTTCTAGTGACATCAAACCAACAAAGTCCTCCTTTAGAAAATTACTGATCACATTCCTGGATATATTCAAATGTTGTAAACCTTTTAGTCCATTAAACACACCAGGGTCCATATTTTCAATCATGTTACTTGAAAGATCAAGAGATGTAACAGAAACCAGATGGTAGAAAGATCCTCCTTGCAAGGTTTTCAATGCTAAACTTTTGAGTGACAAACTAGGTAAGCTTTGAAGACCAGAAAATGCATTTGGTTCAATGATCCTCAGAGGATTTCCCAGCAGATTCAAAGAAATCAAATTTCCTAGACCTTCAAACATTCCTTCTTTCAATTCTTCAATCAAATTCATTGATAGGTCAAGTATCTGTAAATTCACAAGCTTAGCAAAATAGAGAACTGGAATACTCATTATGTTGTTTTTGATCAAGAACAACTGTGTGAGGTAAGAGAACCTTCCAAAATCAGTTGCAAGTAGATCAACTCTGTTATTATCCAGAATCAGCTTTCTTGCTAGATTGGATATTTCTGTGGGTAATTCTGAAAGCTCAGCACTCCTACAGTCATAGGTAAGGACACTGCAGTTGCACGCACTGGGACACTGAACATCACAAAACCATTCATCGTCAGCATCACGACACTGACGCTGGCCATCACAACGCTGGTCCTGAGGGATGCAGTTTGTATCACCATGACACTTCATTCTTCCTTCACAATTGTGTTTCTCTAAATAAAAATAGACCAACATTAATTTGCTAACTCATGAATTACTTGTAATAGCATTATTTGAGATAGATATTACCATAGTTCATATAATTATGTAACAACTTCTACTTCAATATAAAAGTTAGATATCATACTGTTCAAATAACAGGATTTCTTCCACTACTGCAAAGAATGAACTATGATAAAGAACACAATGTAGCTTTTTCCTCAGTAAGTGATTAGATTAACAAAATATTCAATCATAATGGTTAGAAATAATGGTTTATGATCTTATGGATCATTTGGACACCGAACAAAATCAAATGGTAATTGTAAGATAATATCCACACATTCAAACAGCTGGTTGCACCTATCAAGGACTCAATCTTGTGCCAAATGAGATTCTGTGGACAATAAATCCCCAAGTTCTGATATATCATAACCCCTTCAATATTGTCATAACTTAACTTTCAGGAACACCGTAACTTACCACATTTTGCCTCATCTTCAGCATTTGGGCAGTCTGGATTTCCATCACAAATTTTGGAAATAGCCAAACAATAACTGTCCTGACACTTTGCAAATCCTGCTGGACACTGAAAATCCTCTGGAAAGACAAACAAGAAATAATGTTTGGGTACTGAGATATCAAAAATGTTGTTTTGGCTTCTATCACATTTTAAGAGGTTTAGCTTTCAAGATAATATGAGTTTTCAATCATAGAGTTATCATTTTATCCTATTTGTTTGCCATTTACCATTATAAACAGAAAACTCCCATGTTGTACTTACGGCAGTCCTTGAGATGTGTAGCATCCCTACACCCCTTGAGAGTACCATACTGGTCAGTGTCATACAAACACCGGTCATAGGGCCAGAATGACTGACCATTCTTACAACGTAGGGCTGCTTCATTAGCTTTATATTCTGTAACAATGGAATGGACTGGTTTGCTGCACACAGTAATTGAATCTTCAAGTCAAGTAAATTCAACACATTGCAATACTTTATTTAATCCTGATACCTCCTGGACATTATATCAAAACATTTAAGCTTTGGATATGTACAAATGTTTCAAAACTTTGAGCATTAGAGGTCTTTTACAACTTTTTAATGATCTAAAATTGAAAAACAACCACAGTTCTAGATATATCATTGGACTCCTCATTATCAATATATATATTGAAAAGCATTGGAGACAATCAAAGCACCTTGATAACATCTGAGTGGACCCATGTCATAGGTGACATACTCAAACATTGAGCCGGTGTCCTCCAGGGTAATCTGTCGGACAGGTAACTTGTCTGTCTCTGTCAGGTAACCCCTGTCCACCACATAGATGTTCTCCTCTGGTAGGGTGCAGTAACAGCTAAGCATAAACAAAAAACAATAACTAGGTTTTTAGGTTATTATCACACCTAGAATGTTGACTAAGAGATAAGCTATAGACCCATATAAATCCTAGACATGTCATTTTAGAATAGGTGCAGTAGAAACCGACATTTAAGGTAAGAATCATTGAATGGCCAGTCATTAAAATTATTAAAGATTTGTAGTTGACTAATGCTTTTGCTTTAATCTTTGGAAGGCATCTGGGGTTATATAAAGGAGGAAACATAGATAATTACAATAAAACTTTCAGATTAAACTTCTATAATGCTTAATTGCTTGGGGCCAACTTTTTTTTTTGTCTTGAGATAAGTGAGCATTTTATACCAATGCAATGGAAATTCTTGCAGATTTTAGACACACATTGATTCTAACACTTACTCAGGCTGTCCCTCATCACAGGCCTTACTTAGTCTACAGGTACAGGTGGAGTTGGGGCTGGGGTTCTCATAGTTGTACTTGTAGGTCTGACCGTCAGCCGCCACCCACCAGGACTGGGCCACGGCCTCTGCATTGTAACAACCCACCTCCAGGAACATCTCACAGCGCACTGACTTCGCCCTGGAGGAAGTAAACATACAGGTAGATGAGATGTTGAATACTGTCTGATTATGACTTTTAGCTCTAGATAGTAGTAAACATTGACATATAACAGTGACAAGGGAGGGCAGTAATAGTGACATTGATTGGCACCCATAGCGCCCAAATAAAGAAAAAAATAAACTTGTGCAACTGCATGGTCAGTGGTCTGGGGTGAAAGAGGTCCAGGCAGTGTCCAGCCCCAGTATATATAGCCTAGCCTGCAGGGCCCTCTGGTGTCCAACACTGCAGGGGATGATGCCTGTAGGTGGCAGGTATGAGCCATGTCCATCTCCATACATGCACATAGGCTAGGCTGAGAGGGCCTCTGGTGTTCAATCACCACCTGTGGGGTGCCTGTAGGTGGTAGGATGATCCAAGGCAGTGTCCATAGGTTGGAGCTATACTGATATAAGAGCCGGGTGCACTTATATCACCCAATAAATATCAGGTTTGTCAGGAAGCCTCATGTTGTCCATTTGAATTTGAGACTTTCTACTACAATTAACCATGAAAATCATTATTAGAAGTCTGACAGATGTTCTGTTTTCTGGAGCCTTTCCAAGATTGTATTTATTAGAGCTAAGAGATGGAATAGAATAGATCTGCCATTCCCCTAAGCACTACTTGATTAACCAATGATTGTGACTCTAACTCATGATAAGAAAAAAAAAGAAAAATATAAATTGATATTGCAACATTGTCAACTGTCCAAGGAAGAGTGACAGAGTTTAATCAGACAACCTGTGCCAATTTATCACAGGTTGTAATTGAAACATAAGAAATGATAAGTAATAATTACTTAATTATTAAGAAATGACAACCTACCTGATGGCCAACATGTGGGGAAAGGAGGCAAAGTAGGAGAGGTTCCTTCGGTATGAGGCTGGTGCCTCGAAACCCCTCACCCATCCAAAGGCCTCTGAATTGTGATGAATAATAGACACCACTTGGTCGGGGTGGGAGTTCATGTCACACTCAATGTCCACTGGGTCTGAAAGCCAATTATTGTGGTATATCAATAGACAAAGGGTGGCATGTACATGATGGCCTATTGCTTTTTACAAATCAAAGAACAGAAGGCTGCAAAGGTTTGTAAAAGTTTACAGCTGTTGCCCTGCAGGCAATTTTGATTGATTGACCAGTTATTGCTATGATACACTTTGTCACGTTAAGATTTTAGGAGCACAATATTTGGCAATTAACAAAGTCAATTTGTTAACAAAATTTAAGACTGATCTTATGGCTTTGGTTACCATGGTTAACAAGAAAGCAAAGGCTTTGGACTCCCCCCAAGGATCCACTTGATACTAGCCAATCTGAAAAGGTTAAGTCAGGTAACACTTTTTAGATAAAATAACCCTATTCTTGGCCTACAATATATACAACCAACACTGTGACCTTCATGTCCTTCTCATGGGCAGAGATCCTAACTTTAGGGACTAAACCATTTACCAATTTATTTGATTGTTTTTATTATCTTGATACAGTCAACTGACCTTCCTTGGAGTACCTGACCAGGTACCTCCCATTCTCAGTGAAGCCCTTCATCCTCCAGTCCTTACAGGAGAGGGCATTGTCCTGGAGGCAGATCTCTGTGGCCTCATCCTCCCCAAACACCCCTGGACAGTCCACTGTACTGTCACACACACGGCCCCGCGGGATGCACGTACCATCATAACATTGAAAAGTGGTCTCCTCCGAACAAATGCCTACGATGCGAAGTTTAACAATAAATTTAGATTGCACAAAAGTCATGGAATGTTTATGACAAAGGTAAAAAATACTGGGCAGAGCTGAAATGTACTGAAAAGAGATTTTAAAAATATTCTTGGACTAGTCATCATAATGTACTGTTAATGCATTATCAAAATTAATACATGTAAGACAGCTAACATGAGTACCAAGTGTACATTGACAATGAATAGTGACACAATGCCAGGTGCATCCAATCATGCCTATCTGTATACTTTTGTTATGGTTTTCTATTTGGTAATTAAATATTGTAAACCCACTGCATCCAGTTTCATCGGAGTTGTCAAAGCAGTCTTGCAGTAGGTCACACCGACTAGATATGTTCACACATCCTCCACTCCCACAGGTAAACTCCTCATCTGTACAGTTCCTGAAAACTACAATTATTCAAGGTTATTAATACATAAGCTTGAACATTTTAACTCATTATAACTCCTCCATTTTCTTCAATGCATCTTTGAATATGGAAATTATTATCATTATCTAAGGTTATAAGATTTTAATGTGATAATTGCCATCATAGAAAAATTGAGTAGGCACTTACTACAATGATCTTCATCATACCCATTTCCACAGTCCATTTTTCCATCACACACAGTTGACATGGAAACACAAGTTCCATCCTTGCAGTCAAAGGAATGAATAGGACACTGACTTCCTGGAAATTGTGAAAGTTGTGTTTCTACTTTACTGAGGTGTATACAGTATTATTAAATTTTACATTATTGGAGAAAGTAGACTTTTTCATAAACAGTCTTAATTTTCTAACATAAACTAGAATCAATATGATAGAGTGTGATCATTCAATCCATTTAGTTTCTGTTAAAATTTAAATAAAATGCCAAACATTTGAATCTTACCACATTGTTCCTCAGACTCATCACTTCCATCAGGGCAGTTACGAACATTATCACAAAGGTAAATGCTCAAAATACAAGTTCCATCGTCACATGTAAACATGTGCTCTTGACACATATCTGTAGAAGTAGGGACAATCATTTCCGGTTCACTAGTACTAGCAGTAATGGCATCATGTTCGCAGGCAAATCCACGAACGCTGCTAGAGGCACAGGGAATGTCCTGCCAGCTTGGCTGGAACCGTATACTCTGAAGGTTGATTACTGAACAATCCTCAATGTCTCCTCCATCTGGCTCTCCAGGCTGCCTGTATATACAAAGTAGAGAAGTTAAAGTACCTTTAATATGGCAGAGCTACTACCCTGTTCAAATAAGGAAACACAATAAACACTTGTAATCAGCAGATTTAGAGTCTGTTATACATGTCTCATAATTATTGCATAGCACGATGGGTTTATGAACAGACATATTATGGTAATAATAGGTGAGAAATGTGATGGAAATTAGAGGAAATGTGTCAGCGTTGAATTCTTTATTTAAATAGGAAACTCATACCAATTAGAGTAGGACATAGGAGCTCCATCCATCCACATGAATGTACCTTCCTCCGTGTGGTCACTGAGGCCTGCAGAGATAATGACCAATAATATTATTAGTAAGATAAAATAAGATAAATAAGACTGTTTGGCTCAAACTAGCTTCAATGACCACCAACTGATCAAATTATAACAGTCTTAGCTCTTTTACTTGATAATATGTGATCAAATTATCCGGGTACTTTGTGGTCGATTTTAGATCCCCAAACTTTCATTCTGCAAGAGCGGTATGATTCTGAATTACAAGCCTGTAGAAAAAGGTACACTATGATATCTCTTTTTCGAAAAGCTAGGCCTTACATAATTATGGTGTCTTTCACAATTAGTTTATTGAATTGTAAATTTTTAAATCAAGTAAATCATATTTAATTAATTCACAATGTTTCATTTAAATTCAATACTACCTGAATAATATCAAAAACAATATATTTTAAATGGAATGATCACAACGATATTGAAATGATATCAAACGTTGTAAATTTCATGTCATGTATAACATACCAATGTAAATGTCCTCTGCCTCATATCGGGAGACCAGCATAAAGTTGACAAACAACATCTGGGTTTCACTCTTGATGCTGATGAGTTGTGCCCCTTGTTGTTTACAGATCTGTTCGGCGTCCAGCCAGGTCAGGGAGTCTGGCATCAGGGTAAACAGGATACACTGACCCTCAAAGCGGGTCCAGCCGGCACGACAGGCTAGTGAAGAGAGATATAGAGAGAATAGACCATTTTTCAATGGTGTGCCCTTTGCTTATGAACTTACAGGTATGTTGGGTTATC
Source organism: Lepidonotus clava (assembly GCA_936440205.1). NCBI lineage: Eukaryota > Metazoa > Annelida > Polychaeta > Phyllodocida > Polynoidae > Lepidonotus > Lepidonotus clava. Next base: position 19,890,882 of record OW387138.1, read on the forward strand.
GAGTCAATCAGTAAGTGGTGGCTCAAGGCGTTTTTGGTTTGTTGGTTGGTTATTGGGGTTTAACGCCATAGCAACCTCTAAGGTCATATCACGGCGCAAACAAGGTTTTGACAATTCTGTCATTTGATGATCGAATCTATGGAATGAAAGAATCTATGAGAAGATAGAGACCATACCCCTACACATTAACCGAGGCAGGTGTTCTTTAATGTGCATCGTCCCATAGACAAGGCCACACACACAACAGCCAGTGACTCTCTAGGAGTCTTTGATAACCCAGTTGTTGCTACTGGGAGACATGCAGAGGGGAGTAGCAGCCAGCCCAGGCCCAGAATTGAACCCCGGCCGCGCACGCAGCAGACAGACGTGCTAACCACTTCACCACCCCACACGCCTTGGCGTTTTTGTAGGTGAAAATCTTGTGGGAATGGTATCCCTTCACACAGATTTAGGTATGGATAAGTTGCAATTTCGGGAATTTGATATATCTCAACAGTCATGTCATTAATATTCTTTTATGTCGAGCACCCTGGTGAGTTGGATGCTTGGGCTAAGATACATAGTGCATTATTACAGTCATGAGGCAACCGCACAAGCCGCACCTGCTCTCCAATAATTAAAAAGATGAGACTGCACTTCAAATGGAATAAAGTGCCCTATTAATTAACCTAATATACATTTTTATATACTCCCTACCGGTGCTGGTGTCGTTCCAGACGAGGCCGGCCGGGTACTCGTAGTCGAGGGCCGTATAGAGGGCACTGAAGCCGCGGGCACTGCGCTCCCCGTCAGTGAGGAGGCTCACACTCAGCTGGTTCCACGACGAGAAGAGCGCCTCGGGCGGCAGGAAGGTGTTACAGAAGTGACCCAGCTTACGGCCGTGGGTACCTGAGGGGAGAACATGTAAAGGTACAAGTTTATATTGAAAGTATTGTTCTTCTTTTGATATTGTTAGGGCTTTAAATTTGTGTATAAATTACATCGGTCGTCTAAATCGTAGAGAGGAAAATATGTAATGTTGCAAGCTGAATCTTGAAGCAACAGTTTTTTATGACTTTCTCCACGCTCACTTGAATTTAATAAAATTTAATGGATTATCCTCTTCATTATTATATGATATGCATTTCATGTTATTGATCTATAACTCCCATATACATTCAAAGCTTTTTTTCCAATGGGCCATATAATAGAACATTATCCTTTTAACAGAATCATCTCATTAAGAAATATAAATTATGTGGTTCTTCTTAACAAAATAAAAGCAACCAACAAACACTTACTATTTCATTAAACTAACCTTTATGACATATAGGTAACGAAACAAATCATACCTTCTTATGAAAAGATGGGATGGGATAACTTAGGTAACAAAACCCTACCTTGTCTGTCATAATCCAAAACCTCCACAATATCACTGAGACACACATCGGTGGTCTCCTCAAAGACGTCAAAGTCAGTAAAGGTCAGTCGGATGTAGGCATTCTTGTCGACAGTGATCCTCCAAGAACATTTCTGGTTAAAGTCGTAGGGCAGGGGGTACATGGGGGACTGGAGGAGACCACAACGGGCCATACAGGAGGTGAGGACGGAACACTGGTTGGCCACACTGCATCCGTAGCAATCTGAAGGGTATTAAACCAGTGGTTAAAGTTGTAGGGCAGGGGGTACATGGGGGACTGGAGGAGACCACAACGGGCCATACAGGAGGTGAGGACGAAGCACTGGTTGGCCACACTGCACCCATAACAATCTGAAGGGTATTAAACCACTGGTTAAAGTCGTAGGATAGAGGGTACATGGGAGACTTGAGGAGGCCAACGCGGGCCATACATGAGGTGAGGACGGAGCACTGGTTGGCCACGCTACACCCATAACAAGCTGAAGGGTATTAAACCAGTGGTTAAAGTCGTAGGGCAGGAGGTACATCGGGGACTGAAGGAGGCTACAGCGGGCCGTACAGGAGGTGAGAACGGAGCACTGGTTGGCTACGCTGCACCCATAACAATCTGAAGGGTATTTAACCAGTGGTTAAAGTCGTAGGGCAGGGGGTACATGGGGGACTGAAGGAGGCCACAGCGGGCCTTACAGGAGGTGAGGACGGAGCACTGGTTGGCCACGCTGCACCCATAACAATCTGAAGGGTATTTAACCAGTGGTTAAAGTCGTAGGGCAGGGGGTACATGGGGGACTGAAGGAGGCCACAGCGGGCCGTACAGGAGGTGAGGACGGAGCACTGGTTGGCCACGCTGCACCCGTAACAATCTGAAAAGGTATCAAACTGGGCATTGGGAAAGATGAAAGGAATTTTATGGAAATAAAATTTCATACTAATACATTCTTTTATCTATCTCTGTTTTGGCACTGACCAAAATTGCACCCATTGGTTGGCCACACTGCACCCGTAACAATCTGAAGGGTATTAAACCAGTGGTTAAAGTCATTTAAATATGGGAGACTGGAGGAGACCATAGCGGGCTGTACAGGAGGTGATGACAGAGCACTGGTTGGCCACACTGCACCCGTAACAATCTGAAGGGTTTTAAACCAGTGGTTAAAGTCGTAGGGCAGGGGGTACATAGGAGACTGGAGGAGGCCACAACGGGCCGTACAGGAGGTGAGGACGGAGCACTGGTTGGCCACACTGCACCCGTAACAATCTGAAGGGTATTAAACCAGTGGTTAAAGTCGTAGGGCAGGGGGTACATGGGGGGACTGGAGGAGGCCACAACGGGCCGTACAGGAGGTGAGGACAGAGCACTGGTTGGCCACGCTGCACCCGTAACAATCTGAAGGGTATTAAACCACTGGTTAAAGTTGTAGGGCAGGGGGTACATGGGATACTTGAGGAGGCCGCAGCGGGCCATACAGGAGGTGAGCACGGAGCACTGGTTGGCCACACTGCACCCATAACAATCTGAAGTGGTATCAAACTGGGTATTGGGAAAGATGAAAGGAATTTAAAATGTGGCAATAAACTTTCATACATACTTTTACATCAATACATACTTCTATCTATCCCTGTTTTGGCACTGACCAAAAATTGGCCTCTGTATATTGCAGATGGCAATTAATCTGGCAGATTACAATTCTTTCAAATCCCCGGGTAGTCTCTTCCATCTTGTAACGTACTGTTGCAAAAAAATTGTAATGGAAATACGACCCTAGACTGCACCTCATTATACATACATGGATGTTGATGATTGGTACAAAATCCAATTAACATTGAAGCTGGTTAAGTAAGAGGAAATATTGTGAATCATAAAAGTCGTGAAAAACTGTCAAAATTTTCAGAAAAAACATAAGCAGAATCATTCTGTTTTAATGCTTTTGGGGCCATTGTCATAAATACAACCTGTTACTGAATGAATAATGAAGAGTTAAGTAAGCATACCCTCCCCTTTTGATTTGATTAAATTCATGAACCAACCTGACTGTTTGTAGACAGCAGACAGTGAGATGTCCTTGGGGGTCTGTGAGTAGAGCCGGTAACAGGTCTTTGCCGAGACCCTCAGCTTGGGGCCCGGAGACACAAACACCTGCTTACCGTGCACCATCATAGGGTCAGTCCAGGAACTCCCCTCCTCCAAGTAGGAGACAGTCAATTGGTCAGTACAGGTGCCAGGGTCAATGTTGTACATGCCCTCCTGGAGAAGAGAATCCATAAGTGTGAGCCAGATTAACCCTTTCACTGCCAGAGGCCTCATATGGGGCCCTATAGTAAAATCCCATAGGAACACCTTTGAAAGAATGCAAATTATGCTTTCAGAATCTGAAATAATTTTTCAGATATTCCAATTAGAACCAGAGATACAGGTATTTGAACATCTGACTATCAAGTCACCCAAAAAATTTAGAATTACAATTCAAGAAACCATAAACAATGTATTTGCATTTCAATTTGCCATACTAATTAAAAAATCATGAAAAATTAATTCATGTAAATGACATGATTTTCAATTTGCTCTAACTTTTCTTTCATTAATGATAATCATAAACTGTTTTTCGCACAAAGAAGATAATGTTTTCATGTTACTTTCAGAAAGAGTGTGATAGTTATTTTACGAATTATTGGTTACCATGGTAACCTGCAAAGTACGATAGTACGAACAATGACTCCTTGTGAGAAATTTGCCTTATTGGCACAGTGCCAACATTTGGAATGTTTTTATCAAAATTATTGAAAAAGCTTTTCATCTGCAGAATCTAAACTAAATTTGAATTTTAGGGAACTTATGCACTAATTTGTGTATTTTGGGCAATATTTCAGTAAATATCAGTTATATTGTGATATATCTGGCAATGAAAGGGTTAATAAAAAAAGTTTTAGAGATAATTATGTTTATTCTGCATACTGAGTAATATATTCGATGGCAGAACTTGTAACATACGGAAAGAATAACATACAGGAATCGAATTCAGAAAGAAAAATTCATATTGGCATTGGTGACCCATTGTTACAAGGGTACAAATTCCTTATTATTAAAACATACAAAATGTTAATATTATCATATTGTTATAAATTATTGCAATTATAACAAAAGATAAATCACGTTGAAGAATATAAATAAGTCCATAAATAATATTTCCTATTGTATGCATCATTTCGTACATTTTACCACCCTCTTTAGATGTGTTGAATGGTTTGAAAGGAGATCCTCCTGGGACATCCTAGTATACTTCAAAACTGATTTATACAATTGCCTTCCACTTTCATTTATAGTTCCACAATGTAATACACTCATACGAAGGCATCTAACCACGGCTTTTGGCATTTCCCTTTTTACCTACCTGAAGCACTTTTTCTGGTGAGGCCAATTGGAACTCATCAAAGGTTATCATAACATGTTTGCCGCTGGGTGCGGAGATGGTCCAGGTCCAGGCAGAGGCTGAGTCATACATGTTGAGGTAGTCACCTAGGTACACCACTTCCCCCTCTGCGTTAGCGGTAAGCTGTAGGGTAGAACCTGGGGAGATGGGTAAAAGAAGTAGTATTTTAAATGAGGTTAAATCAGACATGAAGAGGTAGTCACTCAGGTACACCACCTCCCGTTCTGTGTTCGCTGTCAGTTTTAGGGTGGAACCTGGGGATGGGAAAAAGGAACAGATAGTGATGTAAATGAGGCATGTTGAGGTAGTCACCTAGGTACACCACCTCTCCCTCTGTGTTAGCCGTCAGCTGTAGGGTAGAACCTGGGGATGGGAAATAGGAACAGATAGTGATGTAAATGAGGCATGTTGAGGTAGTCACCCAGGAACACCACCTACCCCTCTGTGTAAGCCGTCAGCTGTAGGGTAGAACCTGGGGATGGAGGATAGGAACAGATAGTGATGTAAATGAGGCTGAGTCATACATGTTGAGGTAGTCACCCAGGTACACCACTTCCCCTTCTGCGTTAGCTGTCAGCTGTAGGGTGGAACCTGGGGACGGAGAATAGGCACAAATAGTGATGTAAATGAGGCCGAGTCATACATGTTGAGGCAGTCACCTAAGTACACCACTTCCCCTTCTGCGTTAGCTGTCAGCTGTAGGGTGGAACCTGGGGACGGAGAATAGGCACAATAGTGATGTAAATTAGGCCGAGTCATACAGTCATGTTGAGGTAGTCACCTAGGTACACCACCTCCCCCTCTGTGTTAGCTGTCAGCTGTAGGGTAGAACCAGGGGACGGAGAATAGGAACAGATAGTGATATAAGTGAGCCCGAGTCATACATGTTGAGGTAGTCATCCAGGTACACCACCTCCCCCTCTGTGTTAGCCGTCAGTTGTAGGGTGGAACTTCGGAAAATAGGTAAAAGAAGTTGTATTTTAAATGTGGTTAAATCAGACATGTCGAGGGAGTCACTATGGTACACCACCTCCCACTCAGTGTTAACTGTCAGCTGTAGTGTGGAACCTGGAGAGAGAGAATATAAATAACCCTAATTTGATTGAGGCTGCACTGGCACATTGAGGTAGAAGCTTAATTAAGTCGACAGCCTACCCTCAAATTCTGCCCTCGGCGTGAGGGTAGAACTTAGGGTAAGAGAATGAAAAATGTATTAATCTTTTTAGGCTGAGGTATACAGTCATGCAAGTCGAAATGCAAAACTGGGCATTTCTCTCTTTTCCCCCCTAATGTATCAATGCATTTTTTTAAATTCAAAGGTTGCCGATTATAATCTCCATCATTATAGTTTTATGCATTCAATTTACTATAATCTTTTTTATAGTACTTTTGTCCCACTGATGCTTGGCTATTGAAGCTTAACATACAAACATAGAAGGATCCGCTTAGTAGAATACCCTGCGGAGATGAATAAAAGTGATCAACACGTGGGATACCAATATCATCTCTTACCTTGCGATTCATATTCAGCGCAGGCAAATGTGGCCTCCACGGTGTCCCCAGTGTCCATTTGTGCTGGAGGTATGAGGCAGTAGGTGTCGTGACAGGTAGTGGTCAGCAGACTGACCATCTCAGGGTCCAGCTGGACCACTTGACCACCTGGGACCTGAGTCCCGCTCCCTGCAGACTGACCAAAGGTGACCGGCAGGAGGTGCTGACCGCGGCCACAGGTCAGCTGGGTACCCGAGGGGGTCTGGGTACGGCTGGCTGAATGGTCAAGGATATAGCCAAAGGTGATAAGCAATTGAAGGTTACCACTCAAAGCTGTTATTATAAGAGACATAATATTATGTTATATATCAAAATATCAAAACGATTTTATTGCTACATTGCTCTGTAGAACCCTCTGTAGAACATAATTTCAGTCATTCAATATTCTTTTTTTTTTTGCAATGTGTTCTGTTACGAATGTGAAAATGTATAAAGGTATTTGCGCATATTTTCCAGAAATCCCACCCCAGCCCTCTTAATGCACAATAGGCCTAAACCTTACAGAGAGAGGGCCCCAATAAGTAAAAGAACACAGAACCTACCAGAATATTGTAAAATTGAGATAAAACCTAAGTATGATCCATCTAACCACCCATCCTGCACCCATGCTCTGTACAATAGATCTACATGTAAATGCATGTCATGTGCATCATGTACTTTCCGAGAATTCACGACAGAAGAAAGATGCATATTTTGTCATGTTGTGATATTGGGAATTTTGAATATGCATACCCTTCAGATAAAGATTTTACCTTGTGAGTACCCACGTATTTCCAGCTCACAGAAGTTGATGAGTTCCATGCTTGGGAAGGCAGCCCGTACCCTCCGGCCGTATACCGGGGGCTGGCAGCGGAGACCGACCGACCGCTGGTCCAACCTGAAGGTGGACTGACCACACACTGACCACTCCGACTGACCCCCTGATGACCAGGGGTCAGCGGAGTCTGAGACGTATACCTCCAGCCGTGAGGTGAACTCAGCTTTAACATAATGTGAAAAACATAATTGTGATCAGCGCTTTGCTTTTATCTTAGTGCATGAAGGTTTATTGGAAGTTCTCTATTTCTAAAGATGGTTGTTATGATATTATTAGTCCCCATTTTATTCACATGATCCAACTTCTATTACTTGTTCTCGGTAGTGCATGGTGAGTCACTTGGGTCCTCTCAGTATAATTCCACTTACTAAAGACAAATAACTGATTTTGCTATATATAATCATACTACGTATCCCATTCGTCATACTATATGTTACATATAATTATATCACTCACCTACATAACTTACCACATTTATGTATAGTACTGACCACATTTTTAGGAACATTTTACATCCCTCGAAGTTCTGTAGGGGGTCCATAGTGAGACACTATTGGCCCAGCTCTATACATAACTCACAACATTTAGGCCTACTACTCACCACATTTAGGAACATTACACCCCTCCAGGTTCTGTAGGGGGTCCATAGTGAGACACTATTGGCCCAGCTCCATACATAACTCACAACATTTAGATATACTACTCACCACATTTAGGAACATTACACCCCTCCAGGTTCTGCAGGGGGTCCATAGTCAGACAGTAGGGGCCTGGCTCTATAAAGGTGTTCCGGCAGTAGTTCTCGGCTAGTGTTAGGTTCCTCTCGGGGATGTTCTGCCAGGCCGCCCCATGGGAGTGAGGGGTCTGGGCGTCCCACCTCTGGCACGCCTTCCCCGATGACGTCATATTAATGGTACCCATGTAGTTAAAGCCCTGGTCATTCTCCAACAGGCAAAGGGCGGGGCCTTAAAGAAAAGGGCATCAGTGTTATGTTTTGCTTAAAGCTATGATAAATTTTGCATTGTGTTAATATCAAAAGTGCATCAATGGTTTGCAACTTCATCAGCTACATTCTTCAAGACAATAATTATTTTCTGCGTGTTCTCTTAAAGAACAGCATAGCAAATCAGGCTGTATCAGAGTCCCATTTATTTTTAAACCTATGAAAAGATGTCATTTCTGGCATGCAGTCTCAACTCTGAAAAAAGCCCCCAGTAAATCAAAAAGATTTATATTGAGGGGAGATTAAAACAAGTTGCTGCAATCTAGAGGTTTCAGTTGTAAACCTACGTGCACATTTGTGCAAAGACGTACTCTCTTTCAAACAAGGGAGAAACGGATTGGGTATCTGTTCATGCCAGCACTACCACACCAAGTGTTATGCACACTTAGAAGTTGCCAACAGTATCGTCCATCGTTCCAAAGGGTCTGAACTTAAAGTATTAATCCATGCAATCGCCATATTGATCAACTCCGTCTAAAAAAAAGAGAAGAAAAAAATATCTCTTTCAGACAAGGATAGGGTATCTTACCTGGTTCAAGCCAGTTCTGCCTCAGTATTATATCCTGGATGTAGAAGCTCTCCTCCAGGGTGACGGAGACCCAGGGGGTGGTGGTCCGCCCGGAGGTGTAACAGGTGTGGAGACGTCCATCACCCATAGACCCTGGAGGAAGGGAGATGTGGGGGACCACGCTCACCTGGAAGGGCCGGCCACGGGCCAGGTTGGCTGAAAAGGAGGATTCCCAAAGTTTTATCGAATCATTTTTTATCATTTAGACCAAAACTGCACATAAAACAGTGTTTGTGTTCTTCCAGTTGCTGTAGAATTCTCCCTACCACGGATAACTGATTTACAGTATCTTAAGCACATGCAGGCTGATTTTCACTCTATCTGTAGAAAAAAACCTCTAGAAAAACTATAGAAAATAAACAAATAATTGTTATAGGTCCATCTATAATGAATGAATCTTCAAAATAGTTAGGAAATATTAGATGTATGGGAACAAGAATTATTAAAAAAAGTTTATTTCATGATTCACTTCATTTTAAACTTCTAATAATGAAATGATTCATGAAAATTCCTATGCTAAACCCTGTAATTATTCAGATGCACAGAATTATTCAGATGAACAGGTTATAAGATACTCTAAAATCTAGATAGAGAATATCACTAGCTGGAAGGTTGGGATATGGCTTTTGCATCCGAATATTTTGATTAATATTGCTTGAATGCACCGTTGAAGTTGGATGCGTACTTTTGTGGGTGCCTTGCAAGTTATACGAGTTCATGATTTAGTATTACATTTTGAAGAAAAGAAAGGGCTCTAGCTCACTAGTTCGACAATTATAAAAGGTAAGATTACACTGTATAAAAAGTAGAGTGTTCAGCATCAAGCTGAAATTGCAAAACTTCATCCTAGTTCATGTAACACACCTTGGACTCTGTAGCAGCCAATGAGTTGGAACCTGAAGCAGGGGCGCCCTATCCATTCGGAGAGGACGAACTTAATGTACCGACCCCAAAAGGGCCGGGCAAAGATGATACGTTTTGGGATGTGGGGGTCTAAACCCAAGTCGAAGTCCTGGAACCAAACCAATCATCTGGTTATAAAAGGTAAGCGATTGATAAGAGTTTACTTTACCAAAAACATATTGCCATTCGTTTCATATGTTTTACTTAAAGACGTTTGATTAAAACAAAATATGAAATTGTTTATCATTCGCAGAAGGTGCAAATATATAGATAAGACCATTAAACTCTTTCAGATTGGATAACAAATTAATTTGGCTCATTTACTTCTACTCATCACAGCCTTATTGGATTAAACAAGATTTGTAATCTTACTGTGACTGTTGTACCAGCAGTTTCTGTGTATGGCAACAGGACATCCTTGACCATGCCGTAGTACACCTGGAGCCGTGTGGTCATCTGAGGACTGACCACTGAGTGACCACCCTGTGTGGTCACTCCCGTCACCTCCCGGGTCTCAAACAGGTCCACCTACAACACCAGAGGGTTAGTACAGGTACTGGTGGTCATCTGAGGACTGACCACTGAGTGACCACCCTGTGTGGTCACTCCCGTCACCTCCCGGGTCTCAAACAGGTCCACCTACAACACCAGAGGGTTAGTACAGGTACTGGTGGTCATCTGAGGACTGACCACTGAGTGACCACCCTGTGTGGTCACTCCGGTCACCTCCGGTGTCTCAAACAGGTCCACCTACAACACCTGAGGGTTAGTACTGGTGGTCATCTGAGGACTGATCACTGAGTGACCACCCTGTGTGGTCACTCCCGTCACCTCCCGAGTCTCAAATTGGTCAACCTACAACGCCAGAGGGTTAGTACAGGTTCTGGTGGTCATCTGAGGACTGACCACTGAGTGACCACCCTGTGTGGTCACTCCTGTCACCTCCCGGGTTTCAAACAGGTCCACATACAACACCAGAGGGTTAGTACAGGTACTGGTGGTCATCTGAGGACTGACCACTGAGTGACCACCCTGTGTGGTCACTCCAGTCACCTCCCGAGTCTCAAACAGGTCAACCTACAACACCAGAGAGTTAGTACAGGAACTGGTGGTCATCTTAAGACTGACCACTGAGTGACCACCCTGTGTGGTCACTCCAGTCACCTCCCGGGTCTCAAACAGGTCTACATACAACACCAGAGGGTTAGTACAGGTACTGGTGGTCATCTGAGGACTGACCACTGAGTGACCACCCTGTGTGGTCACTCCAGTCACCTCCCGAGTCTCAAACAGGTCAACCTACAACACCAGAGAGTTAGTACAGGAACTGGTGGTCATCTTAAGACTCACCACTGAGTGACCACCCTGTGTGGTCACTCCAGTCACCTCCCGGGTCTCAAACAGGTCTACATACAACACCAGAGGGTTAGTACAGGTATTGATGGTCATCTGAGGACTGACCACTGAGTGACCACCCTGTGTGGTCACTCCTGTCACCTCCGGTGTCTCAAACAGGTCCACCTACAACACCTGAGGGTTAGTACAGGTACTGGTTGTCATCTGAGGACTGACCACTGAGTGACCACCCTGTGTGGTCACTCCCGTCACCTCCCGAGTCTCAAACAGGTCCACCTACAACACCAGAGGGTTAGTACAGGTACTGGTGGTCTTCTGGGGACTAACCACTGAGTGACCACCCTGTGTGGTCACTTCAGTCACCTCCCGGGTCTCAGACAGGTCCACCTACAACACCAGAGGGTTAGTACAGGTACTGGTGGTCATCTGAGGACTGACCACTGAGTGACCACCCTGTGTGGTCACTCCCGTCACCTCCCGAGTCTCAAACAGGTCAACTTACAACAAGAGAGGGTTAGTACAAGTACTGGTGGTCATCTGAGGACTGACCACTGAGTGACCGCCTTGTGTGGTCACTCCCGTCACCTCCCGGGTCTCAAACAGGTCAACTTACAACAAGAGAGGGTTAGTACAAGTACTGGTGGTCATCTGAGGACTGACCACCGAGTGACCACCCTGTGTGGTCACTCCTGTCACATCCCGCATCTCAAACAGGTCAACCTACAACATACAAACTTTGACATTGTTCATGTATGGATAGAAGATATGAACAATATGATTATAAATCTCAAACTATGAGTGCCTCTTTAGTTCTGGAATTGAACCCCACTGCTGACAATGGGTGGGACATCTATTTTCCAACTAATTATTATTCAGCTGACTTCACCGGTATAAAGGAGACCTATATAATTATACCATGATAATAGTAATGTAAACTTACAATACTGTCAATAGTTCATTACAGAACCTAGGTACCCGTCCTGCGTTCAATACACCATGAACTCATTTCTATTTTTCATACCTAAAAGATCAGAAATCCATCAAAATCCATACAAAAATAGATAACAAAGAGTACCAAGCGAGATATAAAGGGTTTAATATAGAGCTAAAAGCAAGTAGCATAAATCATAATGAGAACAATTATAATGCTATATTTTTTTTCTAATTAAGATATCTCTAAGCTGTTTTTTGTGCAATGTAGTTTTCTGTTTTCCTAATTTTACAATTTTAGTCACATGATCTAGTTTTCAAGGCAACCATTACTTCATCTTAGCACCATTTCTATGTTTTGACTTTCTTTCAATATTCTGGTAACCATGGAAACAATATGCAAAATTTGTGAAATGTTACCTACAAAATAAAACTACACAAAATTTCATTTTTAGACTAATTTTAACTTATTTTACTATTTTTGGTCATTTTCTTCTTAAATATTGACTGTAGACCTATCAAAGTGTATGTCAATAAGCTTGGATGTAAAAGATTGGGCATTGTGTCACTTACCAGCACGAAGGGTTCCTGGTCCTCCGGGGCGGGGCACCAGGCCGGGGTCATGTACAGGGCCAGGTTGGCACTGGTCACCTCTTCGGCGTTAGATGACGTCACTACCTGGTCGGCCACCCTAACATCAGCCATTTCAAAGGGCACGCCGCAGGACTTGCCTGTCAAGATGGAGAGGGAATGGGCTTTTTAAGTACAGATTGATATGAGACAGTTTGGGATCCATTTATTGATTTGTATGTAGCGTAGGTTTGAAGGGCTTCCCAAATTCATCCTATATCTATATTTTTCACTAGCAACAAGGAAATGGTGGAACTAAGTAGTCAAATAATATGGCATTGCATGGGATATTGTCTCATTTTATAAGTTTTTCTAATTTCTGTGATTATAAGCTATAAGTTATAGATACCTTGTCCTCCCTGTCCTTGTGAATTCTTGAGTGATATTGACAAATTCTATGTTATGGTAAAAATCCAGAGGATTTCCCTAATACTTCCTTCAATTATTAGGAAACAGAATTTAAAATGGAAGAAACTATATGGAAACCAGCATCAAGCATGAAAAAAATATATCTAACTTAAAGTGTAATATACCAATTCAGCTGTAACTCACGTCTGACATAAATCTTGACGTCACATAGGTTGAAACACTTGGGTACGATACTAATCTGTGGGTCGTGTTCTATGTAGACGTGTTGGTGTATGGTGACGTACTGCCCTCTGATTGGCTGCCGACACCACAGCATCACGCGCCCGTCACTGTAGGTCTGGTTACGGATACACATCAGAGCGTCCCTCTGGAGGAAGTCATCCGGGGTCATCCCTACGTAGATGTTGGCCAGTCGCCACGGACACTGGAGTTTGCCTGGAGGTGGACATATTATAGTATAGAACCCCTTAATGAAACTAAAAAATGTACGCATGGAATAATTGATAAGTGATTTGTAACAAACTGGAGTAATCATTTGACAAATCAACTGTTTCACATATGCAATATGGAATTATGGAATAGCTGACACGATCACTCCAGTTTTACTAAGGGGTTCACGCATCTCCAATGCCCAATGATATGCCAAAGCATCCTTGGCAACCTAAACATTATTCGAATATATAAGAATTGTAATAATATACGATATATCCATTATTATTGAAAATACTTGGTAACTGTTGCGGCGTGAGTGGGGTTTGCGAAAACTTTATATCATATCGTGCATTCAGATAGACATAATTAACCTGTTTGCTGTATTTTATACAGAAAAGCAAGTTTTCCCCCCCAAAGAAGCCCATTGACTCTATAAGCCTACATATGACTTGTAAATTGAAAAGAAAATTGTTCTCAGAAGCATGGAAATTGAGGCAGCCAGTTATAAGGGAATTACCATTGGATTGCTGTGGTTTAGATAAAGAAAAATCTTTAATCACTATTGAATATAGAAACACAACAAAATCTTTTTAATGCAATATGCTGTAGAACCCATAATCTCTGTGTACCCAGGTTGTCGTGGACGAAGAGGGCGACCACCTCCTCCACCCGCTGTAGGTCGAGCTGCCACCACGGCTTGTTCTTGTCGTTCTGACGGGTGCACGTCTCTGCACGCAGGGCACAAGAACAATAAGCAAAATACATATTAGAATTTATTTTCTGAGATTAAATACACATTAGAAATTAGGATTATTTGCTGGTGTCAAGATACACGGAAGAAGGTATTTGCAGATGTCAAAATATGCGTTAAACATAAATTTGTTGATGTCGGGATATTTGAAAGAAAATTTGAATGCATAGGCCTAATTATCTAAATGCACTTCTTGATGAATAATTATCCCCACAATCTTGCACACTACGTGGTAGATTATAAAAAAGCCGCATTTGTCTGAGGTAGTAGTAGTAGTAAATACAAAGTTGCACTTTTCCCGGGTAGTAGTACATACAAAGTTGTATCTTCTCCAGGTAGTAGTATATACAAAGTTGCACTTTTCCCCAGATAGATATATATATACAAAGTTGCACTTTTCCCCCAGGTAATAGTATATACAAAGTTGCACTTTTCCCAGGTAGCAGTTATACAAAGTTGCACTTTTCCCAGGTAGTAGTATATACAAAGTTGCACTTTTCCCAGGTAGTAGTATATACAAAATTTCATCTTCTCCAGGTAGTAATACGTAGAAAGTGACTCTTTTCTCAAGTAGTAGTGTACACACAATTGCTTTTTTAATAAAACATGCATAAATACTTTTGCAACTTCAACAAATGTCACGACAAAAACAGAGGGTTATACGAAATAATCACAATTAACCCTGTCGTTATCCTTACCAAGGGAGTGGTCAATAGCCAGACGGGCATATACAAAGTTGTACTTTTCCCAGACCACCTGTAGTTGTATATACAAATTTGCAAGTTTCCCAGGTAGTAGTATATACAAAGCTGCACTTTTCCCAGATAGTAGTATATACAAAGTTGCATATTCTCCAGGTAATAGTATACACAAAGAGATACCTTTCTCAGCATATACAAAATTCTATTCATAATTATCAAAATCAATCCTAGCTTGGGCCTTACCAAGGGAGTGGTCAATAGCCAGACGGGCATATACAAAGTTGTACTTTTCCCAGACCACCTGTAGTTGTATATACAAATTTGCAAGTTTCCCAGGTAGTAGTATATACAAAGCTGCACTTTTCCCAGATAGTAGTATATACAAAGTTGCATATTCTCCAGGTAATAGTATACACAAAGAGATACCTTTCTCAGCATATACAAAATTCTATTCATAATTATCAAAATCAATTCTAGCTTGGGCCTTACCAAGGGAGTGGTCAATAGCCAGACGGGCATCGTAGATATTGCCGATCTTCTGACGTACAGGGAAGCCGTTTCCCAGTTCGACCAGATTGTCTCTGGTATCTGAAATAAGACACGCACAATCGAAAACAAAGATAAATAGGGCGCGGATATTATGCAACTCGTATAATCATTCACTCAGACCTCCTCAACCTAAGGCAAACAATCACTGTGTACTTTCAAGAATGATTAGATTTTTATCGATACAGATCGCGCTAATCCTTTATTCATATAGCGACGTCCTCCTAAAACACAGCAATGGCTTGGCAGTTTCGTTGAGTGTTTTCCTAAAGATCTGAAAATTCTTCGAAAGTAATTGCAGCAATGATAACTTAATGACGGTAATGAAGGAATTGAAAAATTGAAATGAATCCTATTTCAGAGATCAAACTTATTATTTAAACTGCAAAAAAACACCAAAAAACTATAGTCTTAGAAGCAATACAATAAAGAAATCTTACCTTTACATACAGGCACTGCACAGGCATCGTAGATTTCATTCCGGAACTTACAGAAGGGGCGGGGGTGGTAGGTGTTGGCTCCTGTGCAGTAGTTGGAGATGATGACCCACTTCAGGTACCACCTGGAGTCAGTGCTCCACGTACCCTGGAGGGAGTCCCACCGAGGGCACGTGCCCTGCTTACCAAAGGTCATCGCACCGCGGTAGGTGCGCCCGTCATCAGCAGCCCACCAGCAGGTCTCATAAGCTGGTGGCAAAGAAAGGACATTGAAGTTACTATGTTGTTTGATTTTTATAACCATGATTGATTTGATGTGTTTGTATGGTCCTTTTCTTAGGTTGAACAACATTTTCAATAAAAGGTCAATTTGGTGACAAATTTCATCCTCAATTTAAAATGAAGATTGTCAAAACTAACTTGTGTTTAATACAAAATATGATGCGACCGGGATGGTGCCATAAAGATTGTTTATGCATCACCTGTGCAAAATCAACATGATTATAATCTACTTTGCCTATGTTCAGGTTGGTTAATTCATTACTTAGGAGATATTCCATTTGCAAACAATTAAACACAGAATTTCATGGGAGTATGAAATCATATGCAATGGAGAATGAAAAATATGTTTTTTGAATTTAAGTCAAAACATGGGAAAAAACCCCAAAAGTCATATGTAGAGCCTAACTAATCAAGCCTTGGGAGGATATAGACTTAATAATTATATCAAATAAGTAGACTCGTAGTATGTCAAAATCAAAAAGAGTTAGCTGAAGAGCTACCTTCATAGTAGCAGAATCCTATATTGATATTGGCAGAACCCTTCATGACTGGAGTCTGTCCAGATGTCAGGCTGGAGGAGGGACGAGAGGTGTGGATGGTCGACAGCTGCTCGTTCTTCCTCATGTAATGCACATTTTGGCATGAGTCCCCATTCTGAAATGTATGCAATTTCAGAGTAGGAATATTGCTCGTTTCGGCAGATCACCAATGCAAGTGTATAATTTACCAATTTGTTGAATTTGGAAAACTGTTTCCAAGTCTTTGATAATGGAATCAAATATATTTCTGTTTCTTTAACTGAAAAGAACAGACATAAATTTGCTATCATTTAATGGTTTTCTAGGATTCTACTTGTGTGACAGTATCTGGGATTTCCACCATAATGGCTGTGCATATTCATAGCTCTGGAGCCTTTATCTAGTTTAGGAATGATAAAAATGATAAAAAATAGGCTAAATTCATATCTCAAACAAAATGTTCTATAGTTTTCAATGATGGTGACAATGATGGTGACAATTTTGCACAGATAAAAAGATCAGTTTTTTTTCCAGGATGCTTGTCGCCATGGTGACTGGAATGTAGATAGAAAGCCAAACCTGCGGATACTACTGCTATGCAAATAAGGGTCTTGTAAAAAGGAATTCTGAATCAAGGGCTTTGATGGCTTTGTCTGCAAAAACACAGATTAAGAATGCCTAACGTATAGAAGAAATGGCAGTATATTTCGTGAAATTGAATTTGGCATTTCAATTTTGGCCCAGAATGTTTTATATTATAATCTTGACAAAATTGAATACCAATGGTTGATCCATTCTACCATATTTGCGTCTTCAAATTAATGTAACCTTTTTTTTCTAATTAGAATAACTACATAATTCTTTCAGTATTGGTATCCCTAAGACTTCTTCTCTGTTCAATATTCCTGGCCATAAGTGTGCTTTCGCAGAGGATGTCACTTTTGATAAGATGAAGAAAAAAACATACATCTGACATGACTTCATTCTTTATCGATCATTGACATGTGCTAGACTTGTAAGATTGAGGCTTGAAGACAAGTTAACTATGATTTCTAACGAGACACCTTTTTGGATTTAGGGCTACTCCCGAGAACATTCAATAACGATGCTTTATTAAAACACTTATCGTTTTATCTATGCAATACCATGAGAGGGCGTTATTTTATTTATAGGCACTTTATTTCTAGAATCAGGGGAAAAGAATAATGCACTATCTAAAATCTTAGGACCTGCATCAGTAGAAAGGGGTGTGGGGTCGGAAAGTGGGCCGGAAGTGAGGGGTCAGCGTCCTACCGGCAGCAGACGCCCAGGATGACGTCACCAGTCTCAGATACCCGGATGGGGCTTGGTGTAGTGTGTAAGGTCACTGTGACGTCATCCCCTGGTATTGTGACGTCACCGGATTCAAATCCTGAAAGCCGAATTTAATTGTATTGCCTATCTAAAGTTGATTCTCAAAACATGAGATCAAAATGATTTTTGAACGGATTAATAATATGAAAGATAAACCTTACGCTTTCCATTTTGCATCAATAATTATTATTTTATAGACTTATGCATACACATGCGTAAGTATGCTACAAATTCTTTTACATTAATATTCTAAATAATCTAATGATAATGAAGAAAATAAGAAATAGCGAATGTGCTTGATATCTCAGTTACGTACATGTGTTGTTCATGATAACCAATAATCCCTCATCATAGCTTTGTTTGTGTTAAAGTTAAAAACAAACAGATATGTCGATCCAACTCACAACTGCTCGACGGCTTTAGCCCAATCAAAAACACATAGCTAACACCCTCCGTTAAGACACTAAGTCACAGAGTGACCATAAGTCACAAAACTTTGTGACTTAGTGCCCTATGTGACTAAAGCCCCATACCCACTAGGCGATTGGGCCTCGTCGCCCGTCAGTATGCTGTATTGAAATGTACCTGTTTGGTCAGAGTTGCCGGGAGTATTGCCCAATGATTTGCCCGGCGATTCATGTACATTTTAATACACCATACTGACAGGCGACGAGGCCCAAATCGCCTAGTGGGCATGGGCTTTAGTGTCTTAACACCCTCACCTCCAGGGCAGTCGGGCCCCATACGGTAGATGCAGTAGGACCCTCGGGGCCAGGCCAACTGAGCTGCTCGGAGCTGCTCGTTCAGGTAGCGCTCTACCTTGGAGCAGAAGCTGAAGGCGAGCAGCTCTTTGCCCATAGGTCCCCGGGGATGGAACACGGGGGTCCAGGAGTGGAGCAGGGACCGGTCTGAGTCAGGGTTGAGTCGTAGAATCGTCCGACTCTCTATCCAGGTGAATTTGTCGGTCCTCGGACAGCCGTATACGGATTGGGGAATGCTGTAGGTGCCCTCCGGCCAGAGGGAGAGTTCTGAAATGGGTAACAGTACATAGTATTAAGTGTAGCGGTAATGACTACAGGACGACAGGTTTGGTTTAAATAAAACTGTTTCGGATAAGTTTTACACGCTACGCACTTGAATTTGTTAGAAAGTGTATACTAGACGTTTCTCCCATTTTTGGCTTCCCGATTATCATGACATCGAATGACAAAAGATGCGACTCATTCGAAAAGACAAAAAATTGATTTTTGAATAAGTTTGTCAATTGCATTAAACACTTTATTTGCAAGTCAGAACAGGACAAGGCAGACTGAGAGCTCTATATTTCAGATTTAATCTTCAATTTAGGTCTTTGGTAATGACAGGGGTGGATACAGGATTTCCAAAAAAGGAAGGGTGGTGGTGGGGGGGGGGGGGCTCAGCATATATATACGCTAAGTACTATAAAATGATGAACATTTGCATTGACCCAATATTTTCCTTCTTTTGTAGTTTTTTGGGAGGGGGTAATGACCCCCTGGATCCCCTCTCTCGATCCGCCCCTGGGTGGCACTGCCCTGGTGGCATAGATTTGAAACAATTCTTTGGGACGCCTAAAGTCCCAGGCACAATAACTCAAATCAACTCAAGCCCAGTACTACTCATCCTCATGCTCAGCTCACCTTCCATGATGGTCTTCCACTCACAGTTGGGCTCTAGCATACAGCAGACTGTCTGGGGCCAGCCGGTACAGATGTCCTCGGCCAGGTAGTTGTGGGGGCAGCAGGCGGCAGGGGTACACTTACCACCGTTCACCACACACAGGGTGTTGTTACCTGTCCATCCTGAAACAGCCCCTGAAACAAAAACAAGTAGAGTAGTGGCATGTATTATCAGCACCTTAAAGGTACTTGAGGGTGTTTGACTTAACTTTTTATTACCAATGCAATCTTCTGCAAATTTGTAGGCAATTTAGCTTCTATATAGAGAGTTACATAGAAACATTATAAACAATTTTCACTGTTTGTGATAAGAGCTAGAGCCTGAGAAAGAAATTGATCTCCATCATTGATTCTAATGGGAAATATCAGTTTTCTTGTTCTGAGGAAAAAAACACCAATGGAATTCTTATGAAACTTATGGAATAGTTAGCATTCACCTTAGAGCAAATATCAAAACAAAAAAATAAATATTCACTGTTTGTTAGAGAAGTTATACTGGAAAACAATAAAAATTAAGATATTTTTGGTGTTCGTACTATAGTAATTTGTGTTGTACGGTGAGTGGATCTTGTCAATATGAAGGCTACCGTGACTATAGTAATTTGATACCTTAATTTTACTTCCCCTAGTATCATTGGACCTATAAGTTGTTCAAAACAGCTTAAGAAAAATATTTTCTTTGCAGTTCTTAATCTATTACCCAGGTGGCGCCCTGAACGGCATTGAGTACCTTTAAGGCATTATCTAGCACTATATAGCCCCTAAATAATTATGTAGCAGAGTATTCTTAGGTTTTCATCTAGAAAATATCACTGTAATTAGTTTTTCATATTTTGGAGGGTATTAGCGGCACCTGTTTTGTATTATCGGCACCCTATCATAAAAATCATCAATACATACAGTGAAATAAATGAAATTATAATTTCTGCAATGCAAAACAAATATATCAACACTTCTATCAATCTATAAATATTTGTATCCAAAATAGAGGTAAATTATTTCAACATTCTAAAACAATCGAAACCCATTTTGTACCCCACCTTGATAGTCTATTCAAAAGCCGGTTAATAGAAATTTAGCCTAAGCACCTGTAGGTTTATATCAGCCAAATCTTGGGATGAATATGTTGATAAATAATATCGTTGATCACCACTTAAGGCCGTATTCCACATATCGAAAGTGCTAATTAGGGTACAGAACTAAACATGCATAACGTGCCTTACCCGCTAGCAGATTTTGACAAAGTCAGCCAAAAAATCGGTGCTTTTAGCCGAGTTTACCAGAATAATCAGCTAATTTTAGCTTTGATTTATATCAAGAATGTAAATTTCAATACTGCAGAAAACGTGCCCCTCACATGGGGGTCTACGGCGGGTGGGATACAGTTCATGATGCCCATGGGTAGGGCATCGGGCTTTCGATCTGGAAGGGGCCAGTACTCGGCAGATGTCAGGGGTCAGACCAGGTCTGGGGTCAAAGTCTCGTACAGAGCGTTTAACGGCCGCCTTGAACCGACGATCCTAGGCTTGAAATGGGGACCATGCCCAAAAAATTGAAATGGTGGTAGTGTGTAGGCCAATGTCCCATGTCTTGACCCATAAAACCATTGACAACCCGAGCTCGTGCTTCTGGTCAGTTCATCCCCATTTTCGTGTGGCCAAGTTAGTCACAATCTCGTGTACTTTGTGATTGCGTCAAAACGTAACTTTAACCATAACTTTACCAGAGAACATTTACTCGTCTTTTAACCTCTAGAATTATTTGCATGAACTCGTTTTGTGACATTGAATTGATTACAATAATTCTTCACAATTACAAGGTGGTCGATAGGTGGTCACTTGTGCTGTTTGCACAGGAGCAGGTAACAGTGACTGTAGAACCAGTGGGCAGTAGTAGTGATATTCAGAGGCAATGGTCTGAAAAAGCTAAGACAGGGTAGGTCTCTATAGTTTATGATAGCTTCTAAGGCAATAAACACTGCTTCATTGAATGTATTATGAGAAACATAAGCTACGCGAAAATGTCAAGTATTGATAATATTTTCGGGACGCCCAAAAAAACCCAATACCAAACCTATAACTACCATACCAAACCAATTTTACTTACCCTCAGTCTTGACAGTTGTCAACAATGCCAGCAGCACAAAACAAGCGCTGAACATCGCCATGTCCGAAGCCTATGACAGTCAGAGTCACAGAACCTTGAGGTGCTCACTCACCAACATGGCACTGGGCAAGTCCCAAAGTGCTCGTGAAATAGGAGCAAATCACAACACTTCGGATGCCTTTTATCCCATGAAGTTCGACCAGGGTGTTAAGAGTGGTCGGTACATTATTTATAGACATAGGGGTAGTTCTCTTATATCCCCCTATTGGCAGAATGGCCAGACATGCTGTCTCTGTGTTATATGTATTTGCACTGTATAATTGTATTTGGTGTCTAAGCTTAGAAACAGCCTGGTTTTACTACTAGTATTTGGCTGTGTCAGTCCTCGGTGAAAAGTACTAGTAAATGGTTATATTCTATTATTTATTTCTGTTTAGGTGCGAAACTATAAAGGCCAGAAAGGTAGCCAGGTTAAATTTGTTCAACATATAGCGTAGGCAGGTAGAATTATAATTTTACATTGGGGTATCATGTTTTCTAAAAAAAAAAAAGAAGAAGAAATTCCTCAGTGCACCGATGAAATGAAAAAGAATTCTACCGTCTAACTCTAAATATTTTCTACTGCAGAAGGTTCCAATTTCTGTTCTGTAAGCCTTAGGCCTTGTCATAACCCTTTTTGATTTAAAAAAAACCATAACGGTCCGAAAGGTTATAATTATGATACTTGTCGATAAGTATAATCACTTACCAGGGTCATTCTCGAAGTCCTAGAACCCCCTTCTTTATGTAAAATGAACAATCCCATGAAGTTTACCTGTAAGTCGATATACATTTCTCTTTATAATGATTTATCTTTGAGAAGTAAATGGGAAAAGTTTGGAAAAAGGGTGCGGTCATAATGTATTGATAGTTCACTCGAGAGGGTTGTTGGATGGTTGACAGCGAAAAGGTTTGTACACATAAGAGCACTTAAGAACTAGAATTATTTTCCATTTCAAGAAATTTTTTTCCAGAAGAACCAACAGTAGCAACTTCGATCTCCTCTCGAGTGAAGCACTCCATGTAAAAACACAAGGCGATGCAAACTTGTTTCATTTGCAAAAGGGCCTACTTGAAACAAGGGAATTGTTTGTTTCATATGCGTGAGGGTCTACTTTTTATATTTATTTGATCCAATTCCTACGTACAAGTTAAAAGGTTACTTGATACCTAACGAGATTTAAATGGAACAATAGGAATGCTATACAAAGGATTCCCATCAAGAGAAAATTTCCTTTGCATTATCTGCTCAAAAAAATCTGTTCAGCAATTGAAGTGTTAATGTATAGCGGGAAGGGCATAAGCATTTCATCTTACAAGGGTGAGGTGTATGTTATATTCCTTTGCACCTCGCATTGCTTTATTTTGGGTATTCGCCATTCCCAGTGCATACGATTTTTCTTATTTGGGCGCATCTTGCATCTATTAGTAATTTTCCTCAAATTCTATTATCTTAATACCTTTAACATACTGGAACCTAATTTTTATTATGTGAACGCATACAAGAAGGCAATAGGTTTGTGTTAGAAGTTGCGCTATAAGGAGGTGCATAAATCCATAATGTCCTGTATTTTGACGCACCTTGACGAAGGCAGGCTTACTCTGCCACTCCTATGCTCTCAATCAGAGAATCAATGTTCAGAGGTAATACAAAGGGAATAATGTCTTCTACATGCTCAGATATCCAATAAATGAATCTAAAGTTCCTATAGTGTGATTTACATGCTTCATAAAGGGCTGTAAAAAGAGGAAAATTCAACCTTTCTTAAAGCATGGGTCTATTATAGGGTGGTGCCACCTGCCGTAATTGCATCCAGGATGCTAAATTGCTGTGGAGGTAACAATATAATTAATTTTGCCTCAGGACTCAATCGAAACCAAGCTTTATTGCACTAGTATTGTATACAGAAACAGAGCTTTGTCCTGGCCACAGTGCAGGGACAATGAGCTTCGTGGTATGAGTATGAAGTAGTATATGGAAAGTGACATGTATTCTGGCAGTAGCATGCATGCGGGACATGAGCTTAGTTCCAGCAATTGCGTAGAGGATATGAACTTAACCCACTAAAAGATGCGACTATAGCGGCATACCCACTAGGCAATTTTGCCTGAGTCGGCTGACAGATCGGCCCTAAAATCGGCCGATTCTAAGGGAAGAAGCAGCCGATTTTAAAACCAATTGAGATCAAACATGCACATTTCAATGTATCATAAGAGTCGGCCAATTCTCCTAGTTGCCTGTTGCCAGTCACCGGTAAAATCGCCTAGTGGGTATGGGGCTTTATAAGTTCTGGTCAAATTATAGATCGTTAGGCATCAATATACAAAATTGTCAGATATTATCCAAGTAACTGACCATTTTTTGATAGATCATTTAACACCATTTTGAGGTAGTTTTCAATCATTTCCTGTTCACATTTGATAAGTTCTGATCGCTTGATGGGTATACCTCTTCGTTCTGTGAACTTGTGAACTTTATTCCGGGAGCCCTGCGGGGATCCGGGGTGGGGGTTCTTACGGGAGCTTCCTGGATAGATTGTGTCCCCAGCAGCCCAGGAGCAAGCTGTTCGTAGAAGGTGAACAATGGGGAGACCAGACTCTGTAGCTCAATTGGTATAGTGCCCGCCTAGAGTCTGGGAGGTCTTGGGATTTATCCCTGGCCGAGTCACACCAAAGACTTTAACAATGGCAGTGGTCACTGCTTGTCTGGCACTCGGTATAAAGTAGAACCATGAAACATAACTGGTTGGCCTGGGTGGGTCATTGTGTGGGCCTATGACATGATATCTCAGTGTGGCAGCACTATAAAGAGGGCGTTTGGTCCCACTGCTACAAATAGGCACCTCACTTCATAGATTTGGTCACTGCCCCCGTGGTGTAAAACTATAATAGCTCTAGGGCTTAACCTTATGCAGTCTGATAAAAGAACCCTGATGGGTTGGCCGGACTTTAAACTAACTCAACAAAACAAACACAATTCCGGGAGTAGAAGAGGGAAAGTAACCTTAAATTCGTCAGATGCACACAGGACATAATTATAGGCTTATTCTGGCAGTTGCACCCGATCTTTATTTCAGCAATATTTTACTGAATGTGAGCTGTGAACCGGTTCAGGTCTAACGCTACAGTGGTATATATAGAAAGTAGGATGAGGACAAGGTAAACTGGTAAAGAGCTGGGAATAGAAGGATATAGACAAAACTGATCCTTTGATCTCAAAGACAATAGACCAACATGATAGACGAAAGAAGGAGTTTTTAGAGGGTGGTCTTCCATTCCAGATTTAAAACTGTTAGCTGGCAGTTAAAAAACACAGGGAAAGGTTAATGTTGCACCTCGTTTTAGCCTCAGAGATAGGTGGAAGGAGGAGGGGGAGTGTCGATGGGGCAAGGGGTAAGGTAATTAGTATGATATGATAATAGTTCAGGTGTGATGAAAAACCACCAGGGGGCATTAGAGGACAGTTTGGGTTTTAGGAGTTTGTTAGAATTAATGAGCAGCACTGTTTCATTTATCCCTACAAATAATGAATAATTTGAGTCATTCACCATCATATTCGTGTTGATTCTCTAGAAAACTTTTCCTCAACATTGCTTAAAGAATACATTACATAGTTTTCTTCTTCTTAGCATTTTACATTCCCTTTTATCTTTTCAAGAGTTTTTGTTCATACACCAGCCTAATTATTCTTATTGAAATATCTCATAGGCAAACAAAACCACTCGATATTTTGTACTTGTTTTATTTCTACAGAAACGGTGTGGCGCAATTCACAAGCTTGTTATAATCGATTTAAGAACATTAATTTTAATGTAATTTCTTGTAAGTTTCAAATTCTTGATATATTGTTGTTTGGTCTTGTTTCACGTCTCTCAGGAATGTATTCCAAATAAGAAAGTCAATATTTAGCACTGCACTTTCTCTTTTTCAACCGTAATATAGCTAGTTGACTATTCAATTCAGTGCTTATTCTATGTGGTCAAATATCCATTATGAACGTTTATTTTTAAAAAGATAGCTGGTAACAGTTTGCCATCATTTTTATTTCAATCGATTCTGAAATACTCAAGCACGTTACTTGTGCACGTTTATATACTGCTACAATCCTTTTATATACAATACAAAACAATAGAATTCAAAATCTTTACAGATACAAATATTATGCGAAATTAAGTGTATTCTAAAAGCCATATAGGCTTTGTGCAGAGAACCTCACTTGACCTTTAGATTTTGATGATTATTAAGTTAAGTGGATGACCACTTTCTCTCCTAACCATCCGAAAGCTATACTCAGATATTGAACAGAATATTATAAGGATTTTAAAAGATTTGTAGAATTCCCTCAATAGCCGCCGATATTATTTTATTTAATCTTTAAAGTTATTTTACCATTATTTTCATCATTTTGTCTTTATCTTATTTCACTTATTTCACTTCTATTGTTTTAAGAACATTATAGTCCACCCTCGGGTGTGTGACGTCAGCTGCACAAGGTCTATACACATACTGATCAGTGACGTTTTTATTGCTATGGCCCGGGTTACAAAGTACACAAGGGTCTCCCACTAATTGCACGGTGTATGTTGCCTTACGTCATAAATCAATGTTTAATCGATTAGCCGTCGGTCAAAGGCAATTAGGAAAACCTACAACAGATCAATAACAAATATTTACACAACCGATCTACTGTGCTTCCATTTTATAAGTAAGTATGCTTTGATCAGGCTTAGTAGTCTTGGGGGAAAGTGATTCTTGCGTTTCATGATCCAAGGATAATAACTAGCGGGTCCTGCTTGTGAGATTAAGTCGTCTCTCCAACTAGCCAATATGTTGTCATGCTTCCCTTGCCCTGTTAAAAACATATCAAAAAGTAGATATAAATATATGTACATAACAAGCAGTTTTTATAATTGAAACTCAAAATATTACCAGAATAGTTCACATGATCAAAATAAGAATTCCCAGGCCTATCTATAAATATTTATAATAGAATACAATTAAAAATTGTCTATGGCTTAATTGCACTTTGATTGTAACATTAAGAGTGACAGTCAGGGATATGGTTAAGAATAAATTA
Organism: Lepidonotus clava; assembly: GCA_936440205.1. Classification (NCBI taxonomy): domain Eukaryota; kingdom Metazoa; phylum Annelida; class Polychaeta; order Phyllodocida; family Polynoidae; genus Lepidonotus; species Lepidonotus clava. Next base: position 19,917,778 of record OW387138.1, read on the forward strand.
CAATTTTTGCCTCATCATTTCATTCTTTGACCAAATAAATTGACCAAAATAACTGAACCAACCTTAATTTCCATGCTCCCACGTTCTTCCATATCAAATATTCCAAATTCTTCCAATAGCGCATGTGTTGTTTGAGAGATATGGATCTTCAAAGCTGAAAAACAAAATACATTATATAAAGATAAATGATGCACAGTAATTTCTATCTATGTAAGGAATAAATCGATAACGGAACATCCCGCGGTTTTTAATTCTGTAACAAAAGGAATAAACACCTAATGATCCTACTATTGGGTTATTTTGCAATACTTTTACCACCCCTTTCAATTGTACATATTATAGATAAAATTGCCAGTTATAAGGCAATAAACATCGAATGTCTGATTAGTCTGATAAATTACAAAAACATGGCCCCTGAAAGATTTGAGATACTTAAATGTATCGCGACGCGTCATGGTTTCTAAAACTCCCTGCCAATAAAGTAATCTATACTTTTAAAAAGAAAACAATAACAAAAACTACTCACCTAGTCCGTTTGACTCCATCCTTGACGCCGTGTTGACTGTGTCCCCAAAGAGGCAGTAGCGGGGCATCTTGAGCCCCACTACACCGGCACAGACCGGACCTACAAACAGACAGAGGGGTAAACGTTTATTCCAGTCCCCATACATCCACCATCGTCCAGCCCTCTCAAACACTGGTTGATAAAAGATCCAGGGTGCTGTTCCAGAAAACTTGCGTTTGTTACACAATGCATGTACGCAAGCTGCGAACATACAAGTTGTTCCAGAAAAAAAAAACATTAGAAGATTAATTGAATACAATGTTCCAGAAAAAACTTGGGTAACTAACGCAAGCTTGTTATTAGAATCGCAAGGTTCATTATTTGTGTAAGTGAAATTTGGTTACGCAGGGGGGTTAATAGAACCAAATTTACATTTACGAATTTTAGACTGATGACGTCATCGGTGTCACCGCTGATGTTGTGGGAACAATTCAATACTGGTGTTCACACAAAGATGCCAGACCTACTGTGTCATCCTATCTTTCAATTGTTATGACAATACCAGAGGAATGCGTACTTTGTAGCCATTTTATCTCACAAATTTGACATTTCAACAGTTGTTTTTATTGAATCTCGAAGGTTTAAGAACTAAATTAAATGGTTATTTTTCTCTGAGGTGATATCCTTTATGGATTTTATGGAGTTTTAGAACATATCTACTTCGAAAATTTAAATGAAAAACGTTATTTCTTTTTTCTATAAGTTGACTTTAAAATGTGCATGCGCACTGACGCATTAATGGCGACGTCCTGAGCTTTGCAAAGGTGAAATGCACATTAAAGGTGTAGTTTTCTTTAAAGATGGTATTGATACTTATATTTCTTTAAATACACCGGCACTGGTGGCCTAACAAAGTTGTCAGTGATTTTATTCTGAACCTATGAATAGCTTTTCGACTCTCATATACGAGGTTAGGAGTAGACCTATACATTTTAATACACAAATGCAGAAATAGATAGAGAAAATCCTGATACAAAGGTTACCCCCGGGGGTTACCCCTAAAATTATCAAATCGGAAGATTATAGATTCATAACGAAATTAAGATCTATTAGTCCTGACAGGTAGGCTATGTTTTTAGATTCCAATTCCGGAAAACTTGCGTTTGTTACGCAATGCACAAGTGGGTACTTGCGTCACTTACCCAAGGCTTGCGTTTGGATCGCAAGCACAAAATGTCGTTGCGATCATAGGTCGTTGCGATCATCTTTCTGGAACACTTTACCTTAATGATCGCAACGAACCACCAGAATTTACCCTTTCTTCTCCACCTTGCGTTCCTAATTTATGGAACAGCGCCCTGCAGGAGTAATTTCCCCAGAGAGCAATAATTCAAACTATATACACGACGGTCTTTGCATTCCCATTTCTCTTAACTGCTATCAAGAATTGCCGTGTATATATAGACACTACCGTATCGGTAACGTCGCCTGTATAATTATGATGAACTATACACGTGACAACAACCAAACCATCTGTAAATTCACAATTCCATAAACTTGTCGCGTGAATATTAGAATCAATTCACGCGACAACGTCGCGTAAATAGTGAAGCCTATTAAGGCGAAGTCGCGCGTTTAGGCAGCGAATACACGCGACGTCGTGTACACTAGGTAAAATGTGTACACGACGTCGCCTGAATAAGATATACTATCTACGCGACAACAATAAAACCATCCCTGAATTCCCATTTCCATGTGCTACTATCATGTCGCATGGATAAGAAACTGAATACACGCGTATATATGGTGGTGCCTATTGAAGCGACGTCGCGCGTATAGGCAGCGTCCAACTCGGCAGGGCCAAGCCACTGAACGATTTCTTTTCACAGTTTCATAAGTGGTCATGAGGAAAACGATCTATAGAAAAGGTTACTACCATTATACCATTGTATTGTAGCTAAACGTGATTCACTTGTTCAAATTCTGTTTCATAATATTTTGGCCTAGGAGATATCACAATATTCAAACTAATGAGGAATCTTCATTTAGGTGCCTCTAAAAATTATACTTCCTTCCCCTGGATCACTCTACCTTTAATTATAGAGCGGGGGAGTGTGCCGCTGGAAGAAAAGAGGCTTGTTCTTTCATAGAGGTTGTGGCTTCAACACCTCAAAAGCAATCTACACCTAGGTTCTAAGATGTTGACAATTATGTAGTGTTAAAAATCGCCATCTTATTTCACAAAATGAGTTTTGAAAAAGTTCTGAACACAGTACAACGTTATCCATCAACAAAAAATTGGGTAAGTTCGAGTAAGATTTTTTTAGACATGCGTTTGGCTGTAGATTAGCATCATGAAAACAAAGGCGTTATGACCAATACTGGATTACCAGAACGTGCCAATCGGATGTGACCAGGCCAGTGAGTTAGTAATCCATGCTTTGTATAATATGAACATTATTGGTCTGTCAGTAATAAGAGCTTTATGGCCACGAAAAAGACATTGGTCGCAATATATTCATCGATAAAACTTCTTTGCCAATTTTCACTCAAGACCGAGGAGGAATGATTTTGTACGTATATGGATTTTTGCAATATTAGCAAAATGAAGAGGCATATAGGCCTATACGTGATTATACATGAGAGATTCATGATCCAATGAATGACGCACTTTTTTATTTCTGCTTTAGAAACACTACGTACATGTATCAATTATAAACGTTGTTTTTTTTTACATGTAATGGTAGCTGAATATTCACGGGCAATTCCATTACATACCACCATTTGCCTGTTCAACAACTGTTTTTTTGCGGAAGGTACACTGCGCGAAATAAGACCTTTAGCGACCTTTAATTTTGTAAATGGAGCCATTGAGGTTCATTAAAGGCATAGGATATGTCACCTTTCCAATACCTTTGCAAGATCTTTGATGAATTATTAAAGGATACCTATCGTTATCATTCCCAAAGTATGCACGCACGCACATACACACATTCAACCACACATGCTGACATTTACTTTTAAGAGGGACATCCTTAAAAATGTAATGGAAGATTTTTGTCAAAGAGAAAATACACCTACCAGAGTGCAGCCCGATCCTTAGCCTGAGGTGGGTCTCGGGCATGTGGGAGATCCTAAACACGGAGATGGACGACAGGAGGGCCATGGACATCCGGGCAATCTCCCGGGCGTGCAGGTGGCCGTTGCGCATGGGCAGACCGGAAGCCACCATGTAGGCGTCTCCGATGGTCTCCACCTGGTGGCAGGGAGTAGAAGTACTTGTTGAAAATGGTGTATTGCTTTAATGTATACTTATGGGGTTGTATTTTGTATGTATGTAATAAAAGGGAGATGCTAGGTATGTCTTCCACGTTTGTGTTAACCCTTTAGTCTACAATCCGGCCAGAGTTCCCCGAGGGTGTAGTCCCCGATCCGGCCATAGCCGCCCAAAAAATGACAATTTTCCATAACTTTCCAATATTTTCCCAATGAGAACACTCTAATAAGTCTTCAACATACAAAAACGGCAAATATGTTGTTTGATATCTAAGGGTGGGTAAACCGTTGAGCTATTTCAATTAAAACAAATTTAAGGGATTTCTGAGGAAAACCCTGAGAAACCTTTGGAATCCAGCAGTTCATCCTCGTAATAAGTGGGGTCTAAAGGGTTAATAATAGTCCTTAGCTTTATAATACTAATGACTGTGGTTACTTTATAGTTATTAAATGCTGTCATTATATCCACAATTACTGATGTTATTAGTATTGGGTAGAATTATCCTCATCTGGGGTGTTCAAGTCCAAATAAATGATCACTTGCTTTGTAGAGGTACATTTAAGTAGTATTGAATTACACACCTCCTGATGATAGCTGGAGTACACATGCTTCTTGATGGAATAACGTAAATCACATCCGTGTCTCAGATTCCTTAGACCATACTCTCACTCAGGGTCTTTCTACTTCATTACTATTGGCTTGCTATTAAGATACCCATGAATATATACGACTCTGATTGTTTATGGTAAATTCTGCCTTGAACTGCTGTTCGTCACTTAACATTCGCCTCACATCATCTCGACTTATCTCGTATCAACTAGCCTACATGACTGCCAGGTCACCACTAAATCCTTCTCACTACCCTTCGGGATGTATTCCTTTGCTTCTAGTTCTGCCTGCCCCTTGAGCCTCTAAAAGCCCTTCTTTACATATAAGACATGTTCTGCTTACTAATTTATCACAAGATAGATAAGATAGACAAGAGAAATAGATGTCTCATACATGAGTCCCTAACTGTATTCCGACCTAACATGTATTAAAGTCCAATACGAACTACTCAAATTCTGCTATTAATGGGGTTTTAAGTGGCTCGTCAATTTCTATGGTGGTTTAGTTATTCAGTCTAATGTGGCAATGACACTGATTCCTCCTAGCTGTCTCCTCACATTATGAACCTATCAATATTCTACCTACATCTCTTTGGTCACAATTTCATCTATATTGATTGTAGGTAAATAAATATCTCAAAAAGATGAATGAAATAACTTATTACATAGCTTTAAACTTTTGTTTATTCATAATTCCTTGCTTGTGGGTAAACAATGAGAGATACCTACCTTATACACATCGAATCTTTCGATTGTTGAATCAAAGGCCGTGTAAAGATCATTTAACATTTTGACGACCTGTAATGTAAGATGAACATGGATTCATTCAATATATTGTGTAGTTCAAGTTGGTCTTTAAGGCGTGTTACTGATAAATATCCATACATTCCAAGAATGATCGGTTCACGCAGGTGAGCTGCGTCCCAGTGTATTCTACCAATCAACATAAATAAACATAGACACAGACACAGACTGCTAGAATTCTTGTACACACTGTTCCCACTCCATCACCACCCATATTCCGCTACACCCTATTATACATCTAATAGGAGAAGATGCAAGAAAGGCAAATAAATCCTGCAGTCTGATTGGGCAACGCTGGACCTCGATCAAATTTGTCAAATTGGTCTTTCCTTGCAGGCATTTTTCTTGCCGTTCCCCCTAACCCAAAGCCGCGGAACCCAGTAATCAATTGCTGCACCCTCCAGAGCTACGTAATTCATATACGTTATCAAGGATAACGTTGCAAATAGGATGCAAAGGCGGTCGCGTGTTGATAGGAGTGACTAAAGCCTGTATTCCATGGGCCGATGTTGATGCTGCTTTTTTTATTTGTTTGATTTGTTTTCCCAAAAACATATTGCGTGAAACTATAGTACATATTACGTCCTATACACCCTTCTCATTAAAAGTGTGGTACCGACTGGTGAATTAAATAGAAACAGGGTTTTAGCTTTGTCCCTATAGTTTACCTATATACTTCACTTCATATAGGTTAACTATAGAAAAAGACCTAAAACACTGTTTCAATTTAATTCACCAGGGGGCGCCAAACTTTAATGAGAAAGGTGTATAATGTAACATTTAAAAGAGATTGATCTAATCTTTCTAAATATATCTATACTTTTGTACCTTTATTTTTTCCTCTGCAAATTTTGTTTTAAATGCCAACAAAGTTGGAATGTAGAATACGGGCTTAATTACGGTACCTGAATGGGTGTGCTGGCTGCCGAGATGGTGGTAAAGCCGACAATGTCCGAGAAGTAGATGGACACTTCGTCAAACCACTCAGGGTCCACCGTCTTACCCGCCTTCAACTGCTCCATAATCGTTCTGAAACATTGAAAGTTTTATTTGTCAAATTGACATAACATGAAGCACACACATAACCCAAAAAGAAAGATTATATGTGAAACCTTTCCAGGATATAAAACAAGATATAACACAATTTATTCAATATCAGGATTCCATGCAGCCTCTATACCGTCACCTACCATCTCAGAAACTGATGAATAAAGTATCTGTTATTTTGCTGGAGAGCAATAATGCCCATCTGTGAATTCTGAACTTTTGTGTAGTCAGTTAAAAGATTCACGGTCCTGTGTAATCAGTATAGATTAAATTTGATCCAGACCATGGGCACACTAAGTAATTGTTATCGCCCCAGTTTGCACACACCTAGGCCTATGTCTTGGGGTAAAGTCCCTGGTGGTATGCAAACCATGGCAAAACAACTGTTTTGTGCCCCCTTAGTCTGTACTATGTTTGTACAAATGAAATAATAATATCATTTCATTTGTATAAACACAAACTTTCATAAGCATAAGATTATTATGCTTATGAAAGGAAACAGACTTGATGACATGATGCAATTAGTTTCAGACGTCTCAACAATACAAGAAATTGGGAATCGACCCTGTGCTATAATATTGTATGGATTTGGGGATTTGCTCTGAATGGTAAATCACCCCTGGCATATAATTTTAAATAGATTGGAGAGTTGCTCCGAATGGTGAATCACCCATGGGCCATTTATAGATCAGGGAGTTGCTCTGAATGGTTATACCCCCTAAGCTATTTATAGATTGGTGAGTTACTCCAAATGGTGAATCCTCTCTGGGCTGTTTTTCCATTGCTGAGTTACTCTGAATGGTGAATTCCCCTAGGCTATTCATAGATAGGTGAGTTACCCCAAATGGTGAATCCCCCTAAACTATTCATAAATCCATGAGTTGCTCGGAACTGCTCACCTGGGCAGAATCTGGAGCAGGAGCTGCTCCGTCTTTTTCTGCTCCTGGACGAGGAGGCCGGTCCGCTCGGCCACGATGCCCTCCAGGTTGTTGGCGTACTGCTCCATACGCTGGAGGAGGTTGTCCAGCAGGTTTGTCTCGCGGCCTCTGAAAAAGTGGAGGACATTATAGGCCTATTTTCCCCGATCTAAAAGTGTTAATTATATTATAGTATATCATAGTAACTACGTATGTATATCAAATTTACAGTCGAACCCTTTTGTAACGAAGATAATGTGTGAAACAAAATTACTTCTTCAGCTGCAATATCATATAAGTACAAACATTCTATGAAGATCCATAAATTTTTCATCAGTATTAAACAGTTCAGCCACATTTTCATTCAACAAATATATCTTTTCTATCATAACTCTTTAAACCCAATTTAAACCAATTGACTGATTACATTTGTCGCAAAAACAAGTGATGCAATTTCAAAATAACATTGAAAAGGGTTAAGACAGTTACTTTGATTGACAGACAGAAAATTCTGAATGAGACACTAAACAAAATTGACCTGTACATGTGTAGCCTAATCACTGAAATCATGTATGATGATATGGCCTCAGAACTGTAAAGTCGTTTATCAAAATTGGCATGTGTGAACTAGGCTTAAAGCACTAACCCGGAGACGAGTCTGCAGATCTTCTTGATGTAGGTAAACTCGGGCCGCCCGTGGGGGTCCTCGGTCAGACAGTGGGACATGAGGTCCCGCAGCTGGGGCGAGCACTGGTCTTTGGGCACCATGGGGCGGAAGGGGTCCTTACCCCCCATCTTCACCTTCTCCACGATCTCTGTGTGAGTGAGGAAATTGTGGTTATTAATGTTAGCATTGTAATTGAATTGAAGCAGTTAAAAGATTAGATGGCAATTCAAAACATCCCCCATTATTTGCTACTATTGTTAAGCCTGTATTCCACAAACCGATTTTGATGCTGCAGATTTTGTATTTCTTTGATTTTCTCTGAGAAAAATTATGACATAGCTCCTTACACCCTATATACCATTTGAAAGAAAATTGCAAAACCTTTCCGAAATGTATAACGTATTATATTGAACCTTTATTCCTAATGCTGATTTTTAAAATCGTGGAATATAGGCTTAAAGGTAGCTGACACCACACATTGGCCGATTTGCAATGATGAAACATCTTTGGGGTTAATGATGGAGATATGTGTCATTATTACCTTTTACTGTATACTTTTGTATTTACTTGACATGTGGTTAACGCAATTTGATTATTTTAGATATTTTCTAAAATCGGTACTAGTGTTCCTTTTATATTTTCTAGAAAATTGTATTCATCACGCCATAAAACGTTTCCGTTTTTAATCGAAATTAAAATGATACTTTACAATTCTGGGATAAAAAAAAAATTACTATTTTTCGTAGGCTAGATCCTACCTCTTGGCTCCATGAATGCCCTGGCTGTATCGTAGGGCCCTCCTCTCATAATGATCTCCTCCAGTATGATCCCAAAGGCGAACACGTCTGCCTTCTGGCAGCCTTTAGGTTTGGTCACACTGCGCAGGAGTTCGGGAGCCGTCCAAAGTAGTCCTAGAAATTGTATATTATCTGTTAACTTAGATGAATGTTTAAATGATGTAGACTTGTTGAACACTGCCTGCAGAAGGGAGGTGTGTTGAGTGCATTGGTGTGTCCCCCTAGTATTTTGTGTAGGTAACCCCATTGTTTTTTGCAGGTGTATCTTTGGTTAGTTGGTCTACCTTCAAACACCAAGCAGTAAGGTCCTTTGAACCTAACTGCTTCCATGAAAGTGTACATTTATCTGAAGTTTGCCAGATTTTTGGCAATGAATTTTTTTTTTATAAGGGTGTTCACCATTACTTTGTGTGTCTGTAACTCATTTACTATATATACTTTCATTACTTATGTCGCAATGATTTATAGATTGTTGATTATATTGTTAAGATAATTATAAGCTAGTGAATCATGATGCAACAAAACACCAACCGATGATCTTCAGGTGCATTTTTCATGCACTTAGAAACTATACATTGCTTGGCTAAAATTTCCTCCTGTAACATTAAGTGATTATTTTGTTGATGATAAAATATATAATACAGAAATAATATTCATTTGCAAAAGCCATTGGAAAGCTTCGTGAAAAGTAATTGACTTTCCTCTATATGAATTCTTCTTTTGACCTAGGCAACAGTTATAATCTGAAGTACAACGGACTGAATTTTCCTTATGTATGAGCTTCTGTCTTTAACCTATGTGACAGTTATAATCTGAAAACCTGATGTATATGAGGCTACTGGAAATCAGCATTTTTTTCTTATTTGTTTGTTCCAAAGCAGAGACTTTCAGGACATATCCCGATCTTCCAAGTGTGCTCATATAAGCACATCATATGATTTAAGTACAATAATAATGAATTATGTCAATGGACAAGTCTAGTTATCAGACTTTGTCTCATTACTTTTATCTCATAGTTAAGCATATTTATTCACTGCTAGACTAGTTTTCAGTCTAGACATATTTTGGCTGTGCAGTCTCTAGTAAAAGAACCACATCAATACAAAAGAAAGAAAAAGAAAAAAAAACTGATTTCTTAAATCGGTTCAGCATCTGGTTGTAATGACAACGTGGATTAGCGCCTTAACTTACTGGAGTAGTAATAAAATTCATTGTCGTCCAGCTCTGTCTCCTCCTCCTCGTAAAAGGTGGGCAGTCCGAAGTCGGTGAGTTTCAGGATGAATCTGTTGTCGACCACACAGTTAGAGGAGCGGAGACGGCCGTGTATGGCTATTTCTGAATGGTGGATGTACATCATACCCTGAAAAAGATGAAATTTGGTTTACATCATGTCCTGGAAAACATGTATTGTGACTGTGTCTCACGCATGAAAAAACATGTCATAAATGTGTGTTATACCCTTAAAACATGTACATGTATGTATATTGTAGCTGTACATCATACCCTGAAGAACATGTATCATGAATGAATTTCATACCTGAAGAATATGTGAATGTACTTCATACCTAAAAAACATGTATTGCAGCTTTTAACATACCTGAAAACCTGCATTGCGAATGTATCAGGATTGGTCTATACCCTGAATAACACAGTGTTAGTATAATTTTTCCACATAAAATCCTCACAATATATGCGAACATTGATGAACAGAGGTTTACACGATCTCAGTCTCAGTAGGTCAAGATAGGGAAGCTTTAATTTGTCTCAAGAATAATCCTATATGTCACTCATGTCACGCATAAAGGATGAACCATTTAAGTGTCCTCTGATTTAATGCATGATTCACCCCTTAAACATTCAAAATCGATTTATTATAAAGAGCACTTGATAAGTAGGTTACATATGAAATCGATTCTTAAAAATGTCCCAGTTTTGTAGTTTGATGACCAGCAAGACTATTGTCAATGTTATTGTTTCAAGCGGCAGATACGTATAGCAATAAGTTGTATTAGACAACTAACACCTCTACAGGCTGTTATGAAAAATATACGTCGCTTTGAACATTGTGGAGAGCTGCTTAAGCCCAGATGAGTAGGTTAATAGGTAAATAGGTTAAGTGGAAAACAAACTATGTAAAGGAAATAGGTTTTGTCCACAAAATCCATAATATAAAGGATCTCAAGTAATGATCTAGCTGATTCTAATAGCGTTAATGGATACAAAGAAGTATTACACTCACCTTGACGATGTCTTCTATTAAGGACATCTTAAAAACGTTGTCCAAATTAATGCTCTCATTGGCCAGGAGATCCTGCAAAGGCACATATAAAGATAATAAAATGGCTCTCAGTTGGTATAGGTACAATTATCTTTGGGTCACCACAATGCATTTCCGAAAATGAATTTCTGATAGTTCCTAAACTCACTTTTATTCATGACACAACTCAACTACTTAATCTTTATTTGTAGAATGCTGGGCCCATATCTTCGTAACTAATTTGGCTGATCAGGGAAATTTTGATCAGGGCCTCAAGATCAGCAATTTTGTCATTTACCAAAATCGATGGTATTATTGCAAAAAAGTATCAAAGAGGGATATCCAGATGTGAAATTTATTCATGATAGACAGAATCCCTAATTGTAAGACACTGATCAAGATATCCCCGATCAGCCAAATTAGTTACGAAGATATGGGACCTGATACAATATTCATGTACGAAGGAAAAAAAGGAGATGGGTCTAATGCTCAATGAATCCCCCTCTGATGCTACTTAAGCCCACACACCTGTTGTTTTCCCGTTATATATAGGCCAATGGATGTCCACAGGTAGTAGGGAGCAGAGATCAATGAGAATTGGTTTATTTCTCCACTGCTCCAGTGTGTGTAGCTCTGCACGTGCCCTCCTGTGTCTATTTTAGTCCAAATCTCGGCAATATTTAACATTGTCAGATAGTTTTTAAGTGATTGGCCAAACTTTAACACATTTCTGGTTGCATTGCTAAATGAGATCATCATGTCTGGTCGATTTCGACTATTTCCAATAACTTTCGTTGGTCTATTTTTCCAATGGCGAGATTTGATTAAAAGGTTGAATCACTTAATGGGTTCCTTCCACTAGGTATGGGCAAGGCTTTCGTCAGGCGAAGAATACATTCAGCCAACTAAAACGAATGGATGGATTGATGGAACTTCCCATTATGATTTTTTTTTATAATTTGCAAGAAAATAATTGCATTCCAATTAGGATAAGATTCTATTTGCCTTACTAGGTTGTAAGAAACATCATTTGATTGAGCGCTGATTCCCGGTTACGCCATTTGCCGCGTTCTTACTTAATCACAAAATGGGACAGACTATTCATAGAATTGCACCGTTAGCATGTTAGGCGAGCTATCAAAATACTAGTAGTTCAAGACAGTCAATGTGCAATCGTTTAACCTACATTCATTATTTCAGTCTTTTTACCAATCTCATATATAATAACAAGACCAACCTGCAGGCTGCCTTTTGGGCAGTATTCATGTAGAATGAGGATCTTTGGTGGCTCGATCACTGCTCCAACAAACTTGACTATGTTGTCATGATGTAGATGTCTCCGCTGTTGAATGAAACAATTGTAGGCTAATTATTAGATAAGCTATTAAGAATAAAGCGGATACTGAACTGCTCTTGTTGTGAATGGCTGGAAGAACATTATGATAATGTAAAGCCACATTAAAGAATTTGTAAAAAAAAATATAAAAAAAAGCACAAAAAAAAGCGCAAAAAAAGCAAAAAAAAAGCAAAAAAAAGAGAAAGATGCTAGAACAGCACAAAAGTATGAACATCATTCTTGTGACATGCATAACGGTAAATACAATTGACCAAAATTAGTTAGAATGATTGCCTATAAAAGGCTTGAAACTGAATGAAGCTAAATAAAGCAGCGGTTACTTAATAATACACACATTCCTCTTTAAATTAGTGTACATGCATAATAGGAATGGCATAACGTGTATCACAAAGTTGATACACCAATCTACATAAGCCAAGAACGCTGAGTTGAATCAGTGAATCTGATGTTTGAACTTACAGCTTTGACTTCCATCAGTAGACTTCTGTTCACGACGATGTGCTTTCGTTTCAGTTGCCTCAAGGCCACATTGTGCCCCTGAAATAGCAGGCATTTGGCATGGTTAAAGTGTTAGAAGTTACCTTAATGACAGGACGCTTGTTCCCTTGTCAATAATTTGAAGGCCCAAAAAGACTTTTAATTGGCCTGAAGAGAATATAAATAGGGCAGTTAAAGGAATTAGATTTAGATGTAGTAGGTACAAATCTGAAAATACGACTGTGAATGTGTGCTTCAATAGGGACTCTGGCAAAGGAAATCAAAATTAGTGATTCCCGCAAACAGTTGAAGCTATTATCTTCTTGTCAATAAACAATAGGAAAGATCGAGGATTTGAAAATAAAGGGGTGGGGCTGGGGGTGCAGGTGCGCAGATAAAGGCTAGATCGTCGTGCAATGACATGCATGTATATAGTAGGAGTCCCTGTCTGATTACTTTAAATTAGCCCTTTAGACCCCAATCCGGCCATAGCCACCCGAGGGTGTACTCCCCGATCCGGCCGTGGCCGCCTGGAAAAATGGCCATTTTCCCATAATTTTTTCATAATTTTCCAAAGAGAACACTCTTAACAGTTTTCAACATAAAAAAACGGCAAATATATCGTTTGAAAGCTGATCTAATTCCCTTGCCAGTACTTCAGATCTGGTATCAAGTAGTTTCATCAATAAGGGTGGGTCAATCTTTGAACATTCCCAAAAACAAGAAATTTAAGGAATTTCCCAGGGGAATCCTGGGGAAATCGAGCACTTCTTGATTGCAATCGCTGGGGTCTAAAGGGTTAAGTATTCATGGAATTGGGAGCTGGGTTAGTGGGAGGTGAGCTCAGGACTCTCCATCCACCTTTGTTTTCTTTACACCTTTCCCTAATGTTTAAGATTAAATATCTAAAATTCATAGGAACATTTAAAAAGATTAGATGACTTTTGAAGACCACCTTTAGATCTGGTAAAGCTTACTTGCACGTCTTTGAAGACGGTTGCTTTCAATAAACTTTTATTTACCTCTCTTGAAATTTGAGAATTCTGAGTTTTGATGAATTTCCTTTATAGAATTACCTTGTAGACGGCCATGTCTGTGTAGACCTGTCCCCCTTGTTTGGCCACCTCAGACGTCTTAGAACCCAAACTGGTGCCTCCTGAGTGGGCGCTCACCTGGGGAGGGAAAGATAATAAAAGTACACGATTAAATGTCTATAAAGATAAAGTAGAGACGATTTTACGCAAGTCGTAATGTAATATTTTGGGGCGTGAGACCTTAAAATTGTTATTTCCGGGAGCTGGTGTGTGATGTAGGTGTTCCGTAACCATGGTTATGTGGATCTGTTGTCATCTGACTATATAAAGTCACCACGTAACCGTTATTCTCATTTGCTCCCACACCATCGACCTGTTCACATCATCAAATTTTAAATTTGAGCTAATTGTAATAGGAGGATTTAATAAATATTTCTAATATTTGTCTATGTCAAAACTTAATCACTTGGTACTTGTTATTTCCTATTTGTAGCTAATTTATTAATTACGATTAACGAACAGGTAAATATCTCATAAGTGTGTCCCTCACATTTATAGCCATTACGTAAGTGTGCCCCACATCAGTTAGGATAATCAAAGTATTTTTCAGATAACACTGGTAACGATAAGTCATAACGTCATCATTAATTCAAAGATCAAATATCTTATCTTTTAATCAATCACTCCAGACAGGACAGGGGTGACAGTTGACATGGGATTTTGACACATGGTTTTCCTGTGATTGGCAACCCTTTTCTGGTTTATGAGAATCACGAAACCGTTTGTTCCATGGGTCTCAAAACTAAACTAATTATAAAGATTCTAATGAAACCGCATGTAACGGTGTATTATGTTACCGCATCAGGAAAGGCTGTCGCTTCACAATTGTATCTAATTAAAATATCAAATTTGTTATTCAGAAACCTCTACTTTTTGTACCGAACCCTTCCTGTGAGAGTTCCAAATTAAAGCGTTGGGAATTCTGCCCTGCTGGGCACGACACTGGTAACCTCCATGGGCATTGATGTACTCAGTGAATCCTTACTTTATATGATCATCATTACGGTTGGAGCAACAAACAATTTTGATGATTTGACCAAAAGCATAGAGATACATAAGATATCATGTACAGTTGTGGCGCCATAGTTTCTTAACAATATCGAGTTTAAATGATAGCATAGGCCTGTGCGTCTCGAAGAAAATAATGTTTATCCGTTTTTTGTTTCTACAAGCGCAAACAGTCATGAATGAAAATGATTAGGCACCTCGACAGTCTTCAATTACATTGTCAAGCATTTGAAGTATTTTTTCTTTAAAGATATTTTGTATTTTGTTACTACCACTGACGATACTCTTGCGATTCCCCCATATGAACATTGACAAGCTGCAAGAGATTTATGTAACTAACAGCTTATATTGTCAAGGGAAGTGTCCTGTTACTGTCTTTAACCGTTCTACTGCTCTTATGTGACATAAAAAGTAAAGTATACATCTTTTTCATTAAGGTGGTACCCCCTGGCACATCCCAATTGAAACATGCTTTTAGGGCTTTCCCATAGTTAAGGTATAGGAAGTGAAATGACTTATAGTTACCAAAAGCCCCAAAAGTGGGCAGACTGGAGTACTGTGCAGGGTCGTGCGAAAGGTCTATAATGACATTTTCCCTGAATATGGTATCATTGGCTTTGCCATTAACAGTATATAATTGAATGCTACAACAAAAGACATACCACGCTCATGGCCACCATGGAGGACATGTAGGTGGTCTTACGGTGTTTGATCTCCTCCGACTCTATTAACCACGACATGTCCCGCAACTCATGCTCCAACTGGTATTTCCTGTGGTAAGACAGTACCAAAATAATCAATACTGTACCAATGTTACCAATGTTGTACCAATGTTATCAATATTATACCAATATTATCAGTACTATAACAGTATAATCAATTCAGTACCACTATCAATACTCTACCAATATCATCAATACAGTACTGACAATTATTATCGACTTTAACTATCAACACTGTACCAATCTTATCAATACTGTACCAATCTTATCAATACTGTACCAATCTTGTCAATACTGTACCAATCTTGTCAATACTGTATCAATAATAATTATCTGCACTGCACAAGTGTTATCAATAGGCCTACTACAGTGTAATTATCAACAGATCAATACTAAACATATCATCGATTGTACCAAAGTTAGCAATAAGAATGATACTAATATCATAAAATATTATACCAATTTTAACATGACATATAATATGAAGTGATTTGCATACAGCTTCCGGTCAAACTCATACAAGTTCCGGTCCTTCTGATTGGCTGGATCGGAATCCTCGTAAGGCATATAGCTAAGGGGAAGTATTAAAAGTCTATCAGTGAGCCCCTCACCTGTATGCTAGGAAGCCTACAAGGCCTCCAAAGATGATGACGCAGAGAATACTGATGATGGCAATCATCGCCGGCGACAACTCTGTAAGAACAGCAATAAAACGGAGATAAAACAACCTGACAACGGGATGGTCAGATGTAGGACGCATCAAGGGGTGAGGGGGCGGGGAAAGACAGTATTTTCTTCTTCGTATGTCCATTTTCTGGGGTGGAAGTTTTTTTTACGAACCCTAGATATCCCAATAATATGGGAATATTAACGTTTTGAGGTGTTTTTTTTTCTATTTTTCCAAAATTTGACACATGTTTTGATAATGATTACTCAAATACATTGTGTATGTCAAATGAAGCATGATTAATCTAGTTCCCTATTACAAACAAAATAAAATATTTTTCTTTTATAAAGTGTTAAAACAAGGTTTAGAACAACATTTATGATAAATAAATAGCTGACTTTAAGTATGTTCCATTGAAAGTCCAAACAAAATTTAATAATATGAGATATTTGTAAAAACAGTTGTATCGAAAGGCTCTGGAGTTCGACCAAGCTCATAATTTTAACTTCCACATAACACACTTCCCACTGTTGTAATAAGCTTTACAACTAGAATATAACATGAACAGAAAACATGTGCGAAATAAGACCTTTAGTGACCTTTAATTTTGTAAAGGGAGCCATTGAGGTTCATTAAAGGCATAGGAAATGTCACCTTTCCAATACCTTTGCAAAATCTTTGATGAATTTTTAAAGGTCACCTGAAAAAGTGTTGGAAAGGTCTTGTAAAGGTGACCTTTCCATTACCTTTAGCACACCTCAATGGCTCCATTTACAGAAACTTAAAGGTCTTTAAATGTCTTTTTTCGTGCAGTGGGAGTGATGAAGGGCGAAAATCCGATTTTGTTAAACAAAACCTGGAAATTTATAAAAAAAGAATTGATAAAATCTCACTTATTAGTTATCCGATTATAATGTGAAGATGTTATTTCAATAGATGATTTGAGTACGTTGTGTAACGTAATGAAAGGCACTGGAACGTGATAATGTTTGTTCACATAACAAAAAATAACAACTTTTAAAGTTAAACATGCATTACGTTCGAACTGGCAGGCCGGGTTGTCGTTCTTGAAGCCACAGAAGGGAGTGTTGGGAGGTGCGGTCATTCGTCCCCCTCCCCAGTTGATCGTTTTACCGGCGACGGGGTTGAATCCGGGTCTGGCACCCCAATAATGGGCTACGGGCTGGAAGATAGAGATAATAATTATAATGTTAAATGTATCATAGGGTGTTTTTGTCTGAAATGCATCTATTTATATTGTGTTGAAGATTTCTTCAGATTCTCGACACTCTCCGTTGTATCAATCTGTTAATTGTTCAAACGCATTGAATATTCGTCCTTTTTGTTTAGGGGCCTTCCATTAAGTATGTACGCACCAAGGGGGGGTGGGGGGTGGGGGGCTCTGAGATTTTAGGAATTTTGCGTACGTTCCTATACAAATCCAATGCATATTTTAGCCTAAGGGGGGTGGGGGTCTAGAATTTGTGATTTTTTGCGTACGTACTAAATGGAAGGCCCCTTATGCAGGTTCAAGTGTTTTGAAAATAAGAGTACGTACGGTACTAAAATAGAAGGCCTCTTGATGATTCTTTGTGTTAGTTTAAAAACATTTTCTTAACTGTGTTGCATAGAAATTCCTATCCTCAGAGATGTGTCATTGACTAATCCCTGTGTAAAATAGCTGGTGATTGACTAAGCGTACATGGGTTATTGACTAACCTGGAAATCCCCGGAGCTAGGGTCCATGTCCATGATTGAGTAACTCGTGTCTCTGTCCCCGTTGTCGTCCATTAAGACATCCTCCGTGATACCTGCAAACACGAGAGAAACTTTTAAACCATTTACATTTAAATGGTTTAATTTAATCTATACATTAATATGATCTATATTTAATCGGCCATTTAGCCTATTTCAAACAGATCCTGGCGCAGGACTATAGATATATTGTATTTGTCTGGAAATCCTCATACAAACACGAGATTCGCAACTTTCTCCCACGAGGTAACAAGGTCCTGAAATCCCCCTATTCTCTCCGACTCACCGTGGAAGGTGCGGTCCCACATCTGACGGGCCACGTTGTACCCGTCCAGCACGTCACGGCCCAACGTCAACGTCTCGTTAAGGGCCTGGCCGTAGTGAACGACGCCGTCGTAAAAGGCGCCCACGAAGAAGTTTACCTACAAAAACAGTGAGGGACATAATGATGAAAAGAGTGCTTGTAAAATAATTAATGGGCATAGCCGTTGTGAAAGACGCCATCGTAAAAGGCACCCACGAAGAAGTTTACCAACAAAACATATCAGGGGCGGATACAGGATTTTCGAAAGGGGAGGTCAGCATAAAGGCTAAACACTGAAACTGCGTGCATT
The DNA here is from genome assembly GCA_936440205.1 of Lepidonotus clava. Lineage (NCBI taxonomy): Eukaryota > Metazoa > Annelida > Polychaeta > Phyllodocida > Polynoidae > Lepidonotus > Lepidonotus clava. The sequence continues at coordinate 19,936,351 of OW387138.1, forward strand.
TGCATTTGCGCATGTACACACACACCATTTTCCCCTCTTTTTGTAGTTTAGGCGTCCACCAAAAGTGGGGGGGAGGGGGGGGGGGGGGGGGTCAGGACCCCGAGGACCCCTTCCCCCCTTGATCCACCCTTATAGATGATGATAATTTTGAGAGCTTATTGTCCATTCACCAATTTTTAAGCTATGTCAGGACCAACTCAAGGTTTTTGGAATGTACAAAGTACAAGGATCATATCTATGGGGGTGGAAAGAGGGGCAGATCAAGGAATTTTCAAAGGGAGGGGGGGGGGGGGTCGTTTTCAGGAATTTCAGGAACATTTTATAGTACAAGATCTAACTTTTGGCCCCAAAACCCCCCCCCCCCCCCCATTCGCAACTGTGAAACGACGGCGATCTCATATAGGCACCATCAGGAACCGAACCGAGCCGAAACCATCCCACCCCTCTTCTTACCTACAAAACAGTGTGGGATATAATGAATGAAAGAATCTTGCAAACCAATTAATGGGAATTGCTCGGGCAAAGTGCGACGTAACGATTACGACGTGTGACGTTAAAGAAATGTTCTATGGCGTTACTAGAACGTTTTATTACCCCACATCTTTGGTTGGATGGTAATATATCTTTCATACAGGATTCTAATTTTTCGTTGATTTTATATAGGTTGGATTGCTTGCACGCAAATGAATTGAGATAATGGCACCGCATGTACATAGGTGGCTTTAATTACTGGATTTTGACATCATATACTGATCAACAGTGGTAAATGAATGAAAGAGAAAGGCAAGAATTAAAAGAGGTTAACACAAATGGCCATCACTCTATAAGCTCTTTGGTGGAATTTCATATAAATCATTAATAGATATTACATGATCTTTCAGTTCATAGATGTAATGAAAATATACATTTTTCATATACCTTTTCGTCGCCGTAGGTGAAGTTATACATCTGCTTTGACCTGACTTTGACCTCGTCGCTGAAGGCCGTGAAGGTGTCGCTGGAGGGCTCGTACAGGGCTATTCTCAGCAGGGCGTTGTAGGCCTCCTTGGCCTTAGTGTCGTTAGCGTCATTCCTGTACCAGTCATGCTCACCCCAGTAGTTGCCTGGTAAAGCAAGAGCAAGTGATACATGCAATAACAGCAATAGTATATATACAAATGATAGTAATTGAGATTGAGGACTTAAATAAATTCTAGTCGTTTCTAATTGTTCTGATTCATTGGTTATGGTCGAAAATGACCAGAATTGGTGTAACCCCCTATAAAGGTACTTGGGGGTGTCTGGCTTGATTTTTAATAAACAACAATATGTCTTAGATATTTGTTGTCAGCATATAGGTATTGTCCTAAGCAGATAATAGAAATTAAATTTTCACTGTTCACAAATTGCACAATGAAGGAAATCACCCTTTACCATTGGTTCCAATGGGCGAAACACTAAAAACAATATTCTAATCAAACTCACCAGTCATTTACTGTAGGTAGCAATGTACATTAATCTTAAGGACAATCGCTCCATTATAGATCTAGTACCCAGACTTTCTCAAAATTTTCCAGAATACAAGTTCTACCTCTAAAGGTTTCAAAATGATCAAAAAAGTGATGGGTCACCATGGAAACTTTTCAGTGAAATCAGTTTCTTTGTGTGGTGATTTTGAAAAAAATAAACTATTTTGAATCACATTTGAATAATATCTTAATTCTATATTATTTCCAATTAAAAGGTAGGACAAACAGATTGAAGTCAGTTATAAACGTACATACATCTAGGCAAGTGAATAAGAGAGCATTAAGAAAATAATCATTGGGTACTATGCGTTTTAATCTTTGGAATCTTCAAATTAAAATTGTGAAAAAATGTGAAAAAATTAGAAAATTAGAAAATAAGCATGCATACAAAAAACTTGAATACCCAGAAAATCTTAAAATCAATATATATTGTAGAGAAAGCTATATGCTATTATTTTCAGCCAAAAAAATAGGGGGTCACCAGATGAACTTGGCCAGAAAAGCTGAATGTTCATTTTGAGATCTAAGTTTACTTGAAATGGGTTTTTATGAATTTTCTCCATAAAATCAGCTAAAGATTTACATGAAAGGTAATCTTGATATTTTGTATAATGCTCAACATACCAACAATCATATAGAAGTATATCATATCATTATATATCATGAATTAAAAAAGCCACAGGAAAAAACTAAATTTTTCCAATTTAAAGCATTTTTCAGAATTTGCAAATAACCATAAAATTTGTGTTATTTGGCCTCATTTATCTACAAAAGTATTCTTGGTAAACTATTTTCCAATTTCAATTATGATAGACTAAACATTAATGAGCATTTTTTGCAAGATTTGATAAAAAATTGAAGGACTTTGATTTTCCCAGTATCTGGATAATGGCGCCATTGTCCTTAAGTTATATAAATGTTTACCGTTTCTAAGAAAAGTTATAATATAAAGTGTTTAATAATAGAGGTGAGCAATAATATCAATATATGCAAATTTGATCTGATATCACTCAAATTGAAAAGAAAAGTGTTATTTATGTTCATCTTATTAATACAATCACTCCAATTTGATGTACAAACTCCCAAACTGCACATGAATACAATTAGTTGTTAGTTCTCTGATAACCAACCAGGTGGCATCTGGGCGAACAGCATCTAGTATCTTTAAGCTCCTCAAAGAGTCAATTTGGATGGTTTAACTTAATCTATACAATAAATCTTTTTTTTTATTGTTTTAAAGAAAGAGATGTCAGTAAATTTTACGAACTTTCTACTTTCTTAAATCCATAATTAGGGCCTACATCGCATATGAAAACTCAAAAAAGTCATGTAAAAATAAACGTATAATTAGTGAACGGCCCGTTATCGGATAATGATAATGATGTGTTACTTGACGATGTATTTGTAAAGCCATCTAATAAAACCACGGAAGCCAACCATTTACCTTCAAACTTGAATAGTTCCACGTCCATGAAGACGTAGTCCCCGTTGGTAAAGCCCATAGAGTGGGCCGTTAGCAGGAAATCACGGACTCTGTTCCCCGCAACCGACAGGATGATTACTGTGTGGGAAAAGAGACATTCAATATAGGCCTATTCAGATGTACGCTCGTGACTCAACCCTGTTGCTGGCTTAGCTGACTTATTTTTAACTGGCCAAGTTATCTGGGGGTGTTGCCAAGAGCCAAAAATAAGTCAGGCCTGATTGGGTTAAGGGCAATTGGTGCAATACACATACAGGGCTAATATTTCCTGAGGGACCTTCTCCTCCCTTAGCACATTGAAAACATATGTATTTTCCTATTTCACATATTTTCTCATGAAATACACTGTTTATGAGGATTTAAGTTGAGATTTCTGTATTTCTTGTACATGTAACTCTAGCATAACATCTCAGCTTTCAGAATATACTATCTTCTTTCCAATGTTTTAACACACTCTTTAGTAGTTTCAAATTTTTGTACACATCCATAGACACTTATTGTTGCCTGAGAGGAGTTTTACAATTGAGTCAAAAATAGCCTGTTCTCAGCTAGCTTAGACTTATTTTTGGCTGACCTGAGAACGGTTTTAAATGCCATTTAGAGGGCTATATTTAGTGGCCAACTAAGAGAGGCCGGCTGGCCGCTCACTTAGGAATGCAACACTCAAAAACAGCCTCTAAAAATATAAGTTAGCCAAAACAGGGTTAAAAATAGGCAGTCAGGAACGCAGCCCAGATATATGTATATCAGGTCAATAGACAGATTTATTGTAAAATCTCCAATATGACTTCTTAATACTATTTGGAAGTACTTGAAGCCATTATGCTGAAGTTTGATGTTTTATTAAAAAAAGTGGCACTGCCCATACGCGCGTCCTGCCCTAAATAGGTTCCACTATTTACGAGACAATGTCGCGTATATTGATTCTTCTATACACGCGGTGCATTGAGCCCCATTCGCCCTGGGCATCTTTTTCATAGCCATCTGAGATATACTAATTGCAATCTCCTTGTATATAGAATCTTTTTTATAAAATATGTTTGTGTTTTACAGGAGAGATATTACTGTATCAGTTTATATGATTATCTAGTCAAAATAGTAGTATATTTCATACTGGGCCCGGTGCGAAAAAAAACCTCAGTAGTATATGCAAATGGGAACTTGCAGATGGTTAGATTTTTGTTGCGCGTACAGCTGGGCTAAAATAGGCGACGTCGTATATGCCTTATCTCTAGTATAAACGACGTTACATACACAATAAGGAACAAGCATGAGTAGTAAACACAAATGAGGATTTGATGTTTATCGCCTACAATTGTTCCGCTTTCTATATGGGCGACGTCACATGAAGACCTTTAAAGGAGACGCGCAAAGTTGTTTTCTGACTTGAAATACGTTCCTCCTTTATATATTTATTAAGCAATGAATTCTTTAACATCTAATTGATGAAATGAACTAAATCTAAATACAATAATACAATTCGCATGGACAGCAGATACACCTCTGCCTCACACAGTCATGCAAGTCTTATGACGTCGCATGAGGCATTGGTTTTATCATTATGGGCAAGGGGCAAATTAAAGCTCAATGCCATTTAAAAACTATATCTCAGCAAAATCTGTAACTTTCAGAATGAAAAGCTAGTTATACCAATCATTCCTTTAATTCTTTACTTAATTTTGCGAGGTATGGCTTCAGGATTATGATTTTTTTAAACTTGTCTCACTGTCACACACTTATGAGGCTCAATGCCCCACCTGATGTCATAGGCTCTGCCCAGGCTTGCCTCTTTCAGTTTCGCACTAGAGATGCGAGAGTGGTTTCAAACTTACAACAAATAATTATGTCTTTGCGCGTCAGCTTAAAGCTCGTGCTCTTACCCCTGGAGACGTCGGAGGCGGCCTGGAGGACCTGTCGGATGTCGTCCGACTGGTAGTAGTTAATGACCTTGGGCTGGATGCCCTGCTTCTTAAGGCCCACATCCAGGGTCTCACCCAGGACGGAGGCGTGCAGGTCATCCCGGGACCGGATCAGGGTGATGTCGGTGTAGTTAAATGTGGTAAACACCGATCCAAACACCTGGAGGAGGTTTAAGGTTATGTATACATTTGTTGTAGATATAGCCACATCGTCAGATTAAATTGATGATGATGATTGTTGGAGTTTAATATCCATTCAGAAATTGTTCAGCTATATCAGGACCAAGTCACAGTTGTTGGGTTGTACAATGTACTATGCTTTATCAAATCTATGGGGGTGTAAATGACAGCAAAGTGAGTTGGTCTAGCAGTCAGCACATGGGATCTAACCTTGGCCTGTTGCACACAATGCCAATACACATTGACCACCCCAAGACCACCCCATCTCTCTTTCGTGTAGGTGGTGAACATGGACCTGAACGCTTGGAAGAATAAGTGGTTAATGCATGGACCCTTTGCAGATGACTTACTATCGTATGTTGACCAATTCACATTTGGTTACAGGCATAATTACAGAGCCGGTTTTACGTTGACTAAATGAGGAATCATAAGTTATGATGCATAGAGCTTTTGCGGATACAACCACACAGATTAAATTGGGGATCACCATGTGGTAACCATGGTCACATGGCCCTCTGATAAATGAAGAAAACAAATGACGATATTCAAATGTATGGAAAAAATTGCTATTTTCAGTAACATGACAATATTCTTTGTATTTGTCAAAATATGCAAATTTAAGCAGGTAAAGATTATTCATCTATTCATGATTCCATAAAAACATAAAGACCAACTCACTTTGATTTAAGATAAGGCTTAAGAATTATAATATAATTCTTAAGCCTTAGGCCTATCCAATATTATTGTCACAACATCATTGTCATCAGAAATACCTTTTCGGGGACAATACCTTTAAAGATGGTATGATTATGTTTTTAAAAATTATCTCATGGTTGTTGTACCTCACCTTTCTTAGTCGGCACTGACAGTAGGCCATCCGGGTTAACGTGGGAAAGTCGGTCTTGTTCTTAAAGGCGCCGCTGTCACCAAGACCTACAGAGTGAGAGAAAAAATAACGCATACATTATGAACGTTTGATCCGACGGGGAAAGTACAAGGCTGTACTGAAAAAGGTTAGGTTACAAAAGCACATACTAAAATAAAGGTGTTACATGAGGGGGGCGAGGGGGGTGAATCAAAATCGCAGTTTAGACCTCTGTTCTTTTGGTTGTCACAATTTGAACCGATGGGGTGGGAAAGGCGATGGGGTGGGAGAGGCAGGTCCACGTGTCGCATATAAAATTTAAGGAATTCAGTGGCGGATTGAGTGGATGGGGGCGGGGACACAGGGGTTTGTTGGTCAAATATCAGTTCTAATTGTAAAATATTTGGCCTCGGAGGAGCTGTAATAAATTATTACATTCGGGTACCCACTTTTGAAATTCCCTGAAGCCCCACATCGTATATACATGTCGGCTGTCATTTCAGGTCATATCGATCTTATTATGAGGCTTCCATGTCGCACGTCACATTCATTAAGTCGCCATGTAACCCAGTCGACTTTAGGGTCTTTAACAACCACCCGTACACACACGCATAACTTAAGAAATCTTGGAGTGTACAATGTAAGAACTCACTCGATCACAATAACATAGAATGTTCTTCTATATCTAAGTATCATAACCTTAAGCCGTGACCAATTCAGAATCGATAACTCTCTAATTGAGTGCAATTTAAGGAAAAAGAACAATAAACATTTTAAGGACAAAATGTGATTCATGGGATCAAGAAAGCTCGCTGACACAGCGTGATTTCATTCTTAAGAGAGTGACGAATCCAGGGGGTCCTGACCGACCCCCGTCCCCCTCTGTTTTTTCCTTTTTTGGCGGAGAGTTGTAATTCACATTGAGAAAACACATTGCACACGCACGTGCAAATGGGCTATGTTTTAGTATTTAGCCTATATACGGACCCCCTTTTTCGGAAACCCTGTATCCGCCCCTGTGGGGTTAGAGAAAATCTCTGATGCAGTGTTTTCCATCAAACAATGCACCGTCGATTTGAACTAGTCAATAAACCTGTGGGTAAACTTTCTTCAGTACAATGTGGACTCCAAGCTTTGTCCTAGAAGTATCTGATTACAGCTGAGAGCCCCACTGTTTGAGTAACTCCACCATGACCTCAGGTCGGCAGCAAGGCCCATGGCACAGTGTGCTAACCCAAATATAGGCATTACCCAGTAGTATGCATGATTTATCAACGTATAGTTCATATATATATTGTCTATAATGCTGGCTGTGTTAGGATACTACGTCTAGTTTAGATCACCTGTGATAGTTGGAACTTAAACTGCATGGATGAATATAAACTTATAGATTGTGGGACACATATAGAATGCTAAATAACTGGTGTTTTATAGTACACAAGTCAAGCTTATGTGAATGATAATTGAAGCTTAAACAGCTGAACGAATATTGAAATATGTAAGATAATTATATATCTATACAGAAATGTGTAGACATAGGATTTCTAAAACCTGGAGAGGAGCTTCTCTTTTTGTAATTTACGGGTTCACCAAATGGGGGGTGAGGAGGGGTGAGGGTGGGCGTGTGGTCAGGACCCCTGAATCGCCAATACTGTTTTCTTGTTATCTCCTCATTGGAAAAGTTTGAAGATATTGCACACTATTGAACAAGCCAAATTCAGTATAGAAAATACAAATGGACACAACGTCATGCCCTCATTGATTGTCGAGCACAAGGAGAGACGTGTGATTTAACACGTTGAGGGAGATGCATGATTTAGTACTTTTCCTCTTACCTGTGACAATGGGAATGTTCCAGTAGCCAGCCAGTCGACCCACTGGGTCTAATGCATACGTACATCCCGGGCCTATCAGGGCAGCTATTCCTAACTTATAGTACATGTTGGCCGCAATTCCTGAAAATACAAGGGAACACTATACAAGAAAACTATTATAAAGAGAACTTTGATAAAGAAAACTACTATTACAAAGAAAACTTGTATATGACAGTGTTGAGAGGGAAAATGAGGCACACCAAAGTGCGGCTAGAATAGGGACTTCAAGATGGGGACGGATGACTATAGAACTGTTCAATAAAAAGATTCCACTATTTTGAACTATATGCCCAGTCATCTCACCCATGAGCGGTACCGCTTAAACATTTGCAACCAAGATTTGGATCGAATGTTGTCGAGAAATTATCGAAAAATAAGCGTTGGACCAAAAATAGGTTGCAACAAGAGAATCACTTGAAGAATATCTGAAATTGTAGATACTAATAGTATCATAAAAAGTGATCATTTGCATGAGCACAGGATTTTCACCATATGTGGGCATCACTTGCATTTTATCTTTATTTTATTCTTGACCACGATACTTTGAATCCCTCTTGGCTTTGAATTTAAGAACCTAAGGGCATTAAAACAAAGATATTGCCCCCTAAACTTTGAATGAATTTGGTTACATGGGTAATGAGAACATTATTTTATTGTTAATTGAATGTGTTTCAGCTACATGGCTATAGTGAGTTTCTATCTTTAATTTCGTATATTTTGTCATTTTACAAAGAATTTGTCTTGGATGAAGAGGGTAAACGAGAACATTATAATTATTATGACGTATGCATTGAATAAGCTCCCGAAAAGTGAATAGTTGAATTATTCTTTCTAGCAAGTTAAGGAATATAAATCTTATTAAGATTACTACGCCATCATTTTGCGTCGATCTTCATTTTCAAGGCAAGAGGCTGAAGAGTACGCCATTATTGGAATTGCTATATATGTAATGGATATATTGTTGTGCTTGTCTACGCATACACGTTTGGTTATAGCTGGATGTGGGCATAATCATACACTCAATACCTCATGGACTGATAGCGAAAAATCACGTTTACCTCTCCTGACCATCGACCTTTTTCTGTCTGGACTATTGGAAAGCTCCAGGGGGGCTATTGCAACTATGTAATGGGGCTAGAGAGGGAAATTACAAAATGTTGCATTCTATTGCAGTTGAATATTTCCTATGTTGCATGCCAAGTTCAAGTAAAGGTGGTATAACTATTACACGTGAAATTTTATGACGATGTCAAAGAGAAATCACACGTATCAGAAACTCTATTTCCTTCGTAACACATGTGGAAAATACTAAAGCCAATACTGCTGTCACTATTAAAGGCCTATCCCAGGCAAGCAGTAACATAACAAGCACAATCTGCAACCATCCTTTTTGGTTAGTGTCTAACCTTCCCAATGGTCATGTAACAGTCACATTATTTTAGGTAAAGGTAAGACTTATGAAAAGTGAATGTTGCATTAACATTATGCTTTAGTAACATTGAGACCTTACTAACAAAGAATGCTATGATAATGTTATTACATGTGAAACAATGTCACAAGAATGTTACATGTACAATAACGTTACAGTATGAGGTTACTTGGGACGTAAGTTAGGTTCTATAGATGTTTTTGGGTGCCATCAAAAACATAACAAGAACCGAAGCAGAACTGAATAAAATGTTGCTGCAACGTTATAATAACGCCATATTCTTACTTGGGATGTCTCCGATTACAATTTTAGAAATGTACATGTTACCGTATCAGTTTAAAGGGGTCTAGGGCCACAGTAGGTTGGTCATATAATGGGTCCGGAAAATTCTTAATCGCCGGAAGTTGACCAAGATCGGGTTGGGTGCGCGTTTGCTGTTTTCAGCGGTGTGTGTGCCTCGGCCATATTGGACAACAAAGGGCAATTTCCTGACTCTCTAAGGGGGGTCAAACACAAAACCATTTTGTTACTTCCCCCAAGGGTAGAGGGTAAACGTATGGATCTACCTTGGCCACTTCCGTCCCCAGTATGGGCTATATATAATACTTGTGGTTTCTACGCATCTACTTTCACTCATGTAGTACCCTGGTCCTACATCGGCCATAATTATGTATCCAGAGTGGGATAATCATGGGAATGTAAAATGATACTGCCTAGGACCAACCAGAAAATTAATTCTCCCTGACACAATTCCCGGTTTTTCTATCTGTATCTGTGTCATTGGGGAAACACTATCTAAACTTTTATTTCAAATTTCAGCTTTTTGGTTGAGGAAAATTAGGTAATTTTGTCCAACCAAAATTATGAATTTTTGCAGAGTAAGTGAGCACTCGCAGCTTTTATTCTGAAAATAATGTCGATTTCGGTAAATCATGATTCTGTGAATAAATCAAATTTTATGTTTTCTTTGTAGAGATTCTGATGTTTCATAAATCCAAGTGGGGGTATTATTAGCGCCCGCATAACACGTGCAGCCCCATATGTATATCATTTTATCCACAAAAATGTGATTGCGTAGTTAAAAATTGATGAAAACTAGTAAGTGATAAGTCCATTGAGAAATTCAGATAGGTTATTTTGCAACGTAAATTTTGAGTAAATGTTCTATCTAGAGTTGAAGAAAATACTTAAAATTATGGGAGAAAAAACCTCTAAGCCTATAAATGGATATCCTTGCTCTGCCAGAAATTACTTTCATCATTAATAACAAAACCTGGAGCCAAATTGCATAGCAAAATTAAAGATCCTAAAGTACAACTTTTAGCAGTAATGATTATTCAGGTTACGTCATGACCATGATCCTTCACCCCAGACTCCCAGGCACACAATCCTTAGGATCAGGGAACAAGACCCACCTATTATACGAGCCGGCCTATCGGTAATGTGGCTGTGTTTGTTAGTCATTAACTTGATTCGTATTTATGAACTTTCAGGGTAGGAACACGTGCGTTTTCTCAGGACAGCGACAAAGCAATGCAGATTTTGTTTTCGTGCTTTATCCTTCTTCAATTAATAGTAATCCAGTAGGGTGGACAATCTCCAAGTTGTCCGATTTGTCCCAACCATTATTGTCGCACTGGGCCCTTATCTTCGTAATTGATTTTAGTGATTAGGCTAACCAGGTAACATTTGATTAGTGTCTCAGCATGATTGTCTCTCACTGATGAAAGTAATATAATTCTAAAATTAGCTTGAAAGGGGTTTGTTAGGTGAAATTGCTTTGATTGACAGATAGAATGAATATGAATGAGACATTAATCAAAATTCACCTCATTAGCCTTATCACTGAAATTTGTTAGGAAGACATTGCCCCAGATTGAGTATTTCTAGGCCGAAAAAACAACAATCTCTCATACGAGGATTAATTATACCGGTACAAAGCCGGCCCTTTAAGGCATCTTTCATTTATAACAGCGCATAGGTATTTCTTTAGAGATATGATTGCTATCATGACAATATATTTATGTTGCTGAAAAAACACATTCAACCTGTTGCAGAGAGTCGATGAAGTAATTAAATCATCATATAGTTTGGTGTCAAAAAACATAAGGTCTTAATTGGTATTCCGAATTAGAACTAAATCCCGGATTCTCCTATAATACATGTATGTTTCCTGGAACACTTTTCCATATCTACTGCATGAGAATCATAATTTGTTTTGACTTTCAATTCATGTATAGAAATATCTGGGTTTTTTTCAAACGTTTTTACTCTTGGTATGCGTCGGTCAGATAAATTATCGGTTTTTAGATTGATCCAGCATGCAGATGTCAGTACATTATTATAAATTGTATGTGAATGGATGATATTCACTTGCAATGGTACTGGATACATAACATCCAGATTCATTCTTGGTATCAATCAAACAATCAGTTTCAATAAAATCAGCATAAAGGGCCATACCCACTAGGCGATGTTACCGTCGACGGGCAACGGGCGACTGGGAGAATCGGCTTCGGCATTGTTGGGCTACTGGATTATCATTGGATCGCTGGACACCTGCATGCCTGTGGTCTAGGCGACGGGCGATGGGCAGAGGGATTGCAGGTAAAATCGCCGGTAAAATTGCCATTAAAATCGACAGTTAAACATTAAACTTGCTTAATATTGCAGTCGCCTTACGAGCCCGACGCCGATTCTCCCAGTTGCCCATCGACGGTTAAATCTCCTAGTGGCTTTGGGGCTTAAAGCTCCAGGTATGATAATTTAATAGGTAGATATTGAAGTACCATGTATTGTTCATTGCAACGTCGGAAAAAGAGTGGCTTGAAGCAAGCACAATAATTGTATAACACTTGTCTAACCCGCCAAACAAGAAGAAGATTGATTTCTATTCTGACGATAGATTTGATATCAATATCTAAACAAAGGAACTACAGATCCTGATTTAAGAAATACTGAGTAATGAAACAAAAGAGCGCATTAATTTTATATCAGCTTTCGAAGTATTAACTGGCCGTGTGCGTGTGCTCTAGACGATTTCTAATCTCTTGAACAACGAGATTCAACCAGAATCGTTCAGTGGGTATCCTCTTGTAATGCTATTGCTGCAAACGCCCGCGATCAGTGACTAAAATAGGGCAACAATTGACGGTCAGGGTGGTTGTATAGAGGGCAGCCCTTAGCTGTAATAATGCCTCATCTATTATTCCACCTCATAATCGGGCATTTTCCCTCATAATCCAATCAAGGAGAGCCATACACACATATTGAAAATCAGTGTGCATAGTGGGTGAATATTAGATATTGAATAAACGTTGGAGTAACGTTTAATGTTCTTTCTCTTAATTGTGTTCATTAGGGATACAGGATTGCAAATGTAGTGCTGACTAATTAAAATGTTTGAAAGATGTTCAACCCCCTAGAGAAAATAAGCTTATATAAGCTTTTGCGATTGTGGTTGTGATTGTGGTTGTTTTGAAGTCAATCTACCTGATCATGTATTGCCAGCCTGCTAAAGGGCAAAGTATGAGTGCTTATCAACGGGTTTATTGTACGTTTGGGTTATTCTGAAGGGCTTTTGCCTAGATCTAAGTTGAGGTACCCATCAATATCAAAGCTGCTATGTACGTGGCGTTGTGTATTCGACATCGTTCATATTGAAAGTATTGTGCACATGATGTAGCCTATATGCAATGAACAACATACGGGCTATAAATTGAAATAATCATTTTCACAAACTACTCAGGTTATTTGGCAAATGTCGCTTGTTTATATCAAACTATTTACACAGTTAGGTTCACCCATATGATATTGTATGTATTTTTTGCTATATATTATAGGTTTTTTAGGGCAATTGCACGGGGCTCTGTCCTTCCGAAGGAATACCTCACATGTTTCGTAGTCTACATGTACTTTAATTTGAAAATGAAAATTTGCAATCTAGTATATTTTAAAAATATGTACATCACCATATTTGGTAATATATAGGCCTACGCAACAGGATTATTAAATGGATGACTTTCGTCCAATGTCGGTATATCGTGTGTATAGAAAACTAATGTATGCGTCGAGTTTCAAATTACCTTTTCTTTTCTATTTCTATACTCATGAATTATCGCATATAGGCCTACAAGAATCTTTATCCACGCGACATACATACTGGAACAAGTGAACGTGACGTCGCACATACATGTAGTGCTGTGTACTTGACAAGGTTTTGGTCATACAAATGACTTGGGTTTAGACACGACGTTCCAAAAATAATGCATTATGGACAATATGGGCGACATCGTGTGTAAACGACATTCAATGAACACGAACATTAAATTCCCATTTCTGTATACTACTTACACGTAAAGACAGAGCCCTTTAGGGCCTAATTTGTGATAAAAATTATTACTGTGGTGTTTAATAGAATAATGATGACCAGTAAGATGATAAAGAAACCTAGAGGGATATGGGTAATTTGCTCTAAACCTATTATTAAGTGTTTTTTTTATCTTTATTAAAACAAGATTACCGCTGTCGCATTTTAAATTGGCAGCAAAATCGGCATGTGGAATATAGAGTCTTAAATACTGACAACTGCTCTGGCTGGTTGGTTATTGGTGTTTAACGCCGTATCAACATCTCAAGTCATACCATGGCAAGAGGGTTCAGATAATTCTGTCTTGTTAATGATCGTATTTATGAAATGATCACATCTATGAGGAGATAGAGACCATACCCCTACACTTTTACCGAGGCAGGTGTTCTTTAATGTGCAGGGTCCCATAGGCAGGGCCCTACACAACAGCCAGTGGACCTTTGATAACCCAGTCGTTGCCACTGGGGAACGCAAAGGGGCAACTGCTTTGGACCATAAGCTTCAACACTGATAAAAGCTTTGGAATATGGGCATAAACACTGATAACTACATTAGAAAATATGCATAAACACTCATCAGGCCTCTTAACTGATTTGAATTATAAATCTTTTTGGAATATCGGCCCAAACACTGATAATTGCTTAGGAATAATTAAACACTGATAACTGCTTTGTAATATAGCCTTAAACACTGATAACTCCATCTACCTGGCGCTGTAGCGGCGTCACAGCGGGGCCCATAGTGCCTCTCGATCTTCAGGATCCTATAAGAAGCGTTGAGTATCTCGGCGTTGACCTTGTCAAAGCCCATCTGTATGGCCGCCCCCGTCCGCTCCACGTCGTACGGAGCGTCGTGACCGGAAATGATGATGACGCCGACGCCGATCTCCGTCACCCCGTCGGCCGCCACGCGCACCGCCGACGCCGACGTCACGCAGTCACCGGAAGGAAGCGTCAGGGCGACGGTGGGGTCGGTCGTCGACGACTGGGCCCGAGCGGCGTAAGGTTGGGTTAGGAGGGTTAAGAGGATGGCGGTCAAGGTTGAGGTGATCTTGAAGGTCATGTGAAAGGTCATTGTGGGAAGATCGTTGCGTTTGGTCGGTCGCCGATTTGTCGGCCATTTTGTCGACTGGTTTGTCGGCCGGTTTGTCGACTGGTTTGTCGGCAGAACCATGGTTCTGGGTTTAGTATAACATGACCTGAATAGATGTGGGTATTTTTGGTTAAAGTCCTACTCCTAGTTTAGTCCCGTTTAAATTTCCATTCTGTTGAAGAAAAGGTCAATCTCCTTGAACTTCACTGAACTGGGCAACAATGCTGATTGCCTGTATTGAATGAAAGGTGTTGTCCTAACAATGATGTTGTATGCTGCAATACAGGTAAACAGGATATAATCTATTCAATAAAGTTGTCCACTGTATAAGGTTCGCCGCGCAGTGCTTGTTTAACAATACATAAAAAAAGACATATCACGTCAATGTCCTTATATATGAAGATCACTTTTTCGCAGTCATTCCGAACAGTAGGTCGGCATAAACTTGAGATACAGTTCAGAGTAACGAAACCAGAATGCAGGAACGTAATGTCTAAAGCTGAGTATGACGCTAAAACTTCCTTATTAACTCCTGAACCGTCCAGTTTACACACTAAATCCACAACCTTATGGACTTTGAACTCCTCCAGTGAGCTGATCTGAGCTGCTCTGAGCGTCTCCTACCGCGTGCTCCTTCCTCCAGGACTTTGCAGGTTCTCCAGGGCGGGCAGTGAGTGGAGTGAAAGGCCTGGACAGCTCGACGCGCCCCCCAGCGACCGATTCCATCGATCTGCTCGCTGGTTACGGCGAGCTGCTCTTTATGGTGAAGGGAACTGCTCAGATTTCGCTGGTCGCCGGCCTTTTGTTTAACTCATACCATGTGGTCAATCAGGATGGCAAGTGGACAGCTAGGGCCAGGTGTTATGTAAAATGTGTCAAATATGAGAAGAAGCTTCCTGTTGGTGCCTGGGTGTCCCAAAGTGTCCAAGTTTTATGTAATCATAGGTGACAATAGCCTAATGGATCACATTAAGGGGCATGTGAGGTTTATCATAAACAAGTCATACAAGTATCTACGCACATAAATTCATACTTTAACAATTATGCATGCAAACTAGAGTGGACGCATGGGAGCCCAATCCCACTGTTGTCGACCAAATATCAATTTGTTATTAGGGGGTTTCAGATCATACAACGCATCTTGATGCGTCGCCGTATCTCAAATTTACCCAATCATATGTAAGGATAACATTGCAGAACTTGATAATCGCAATTAAATGGTCATTTATAATTGAGGCACAGAAGTATACTTCTAACTAGATATTTTGGAAATAGCTAAAAAAAAAAAAAAAAAAAAAAAAAGAAAGAATACACGTTACTTTTAAGATACATCACGCATTGGAGGATCGGAAACTTCCTTATGTAAAATTCAAACCACTGCAAGGCTGTCCGGGACACCTTTTTAAGCCTCCCATTTTTTTCAAAATTCCTGGATCCTCTCCTATATACTCTATTGGGACATGTTATATAAGAAGTCTGAATGCATGCCCTGGAATACAAACTGGCAGTATTATTAGGACATGCAACCCTTTTGGTGACTTCCCTCCCCATGTGCCAACCTTCACCATATAGGCCTATACAGATTTCGGGGTAGTAGGTATCGAACCTTATTTGGACGTCTTCATCCCAGTAAACAGGACACGTGTATTACCGAGTTTACCACGTGTTAAAATCGTGTTATATTGGTGTTGTGGTACTCTCTGTATAAAGTTAGTGTCTTACAAGGCTTTACTATGAGTTTTCACCGAGTAAAACGCCTATGTAAATTTCCTGAATGCAACATCATTTTTGTATTTGATATACTCAGAGTAATCATGGGAGATCTAAATTTACATTATCTTATCTATATCAACATTTTAATATTTCAGTGATATTCTGGTTACATTCTGGTGTCATGACAATCTCCATGTAAAGCATGTGTATTTCACTAGTTTAAACACGTGTTATTATCATGCAATACTGCTGTTGTGTAAAACTAGGAGAATAACACGGGAAAACTATCTTTCCTTGACACCAGTTTTGGACATTTGGGATTCCAGAGTAAAACATGTATTTCATATAGGTTTTCTCTGGGTTTTCCCCGAGTTATCATCGGAAAATCATTTGAATAATTCTAGGAACTTGATATCTTTACACCAGAATTTCACAGTATAAACTCTTCGAAAATTGGTGTAATTTTTTGTTGCATTGTCATGAGTTAAGAATATTTAAAAAAAATCAAATAGAAATTATATCTTACTATTACGATAAAGGATTTCCCCCCATAAATACCAATGTTCTTTATGGATTAAATATGATGTTAATGCCTAGCAACCTAAGCAAATTCTGAATAGCTCAGTGGTAGAGCACTGGCATTGCAAGTAAGAGGTCGAGGGTTCGATTCCCCACAAATCTTTTACTCAGGAAAGCAAAAACCACGAGTTTTATATGGAAAAACTCGTGTCAAAAACTCGTGTATTAAACTCGTGGGGAACACCAGAAATGAGGTCCACAGAATCTCGAGTATAGCACAAGTCTAAATCACGTGTATGGCCTCCTGGATCCCGAGTTACTAACGTTTAAAACACGTGCCTTTGTTACCTGGGGCAGTTTTAGCTCTATTGCAACAACTGAAAAACATGTCCGTCAGGATGGGGAACCATTAAAAACAGTTTTCATCCCAATTAGGCCTAAATGTTGGTCTTCAGAAAAGCAGTTTCTATCGTTTTACAAAAATATGATTTATCAATTTTGTTTGCTTATCCATTTAGGCCTCTACCAACGATCTTTCGGTAAATATTTCGGTATGCAACTTGGATGTGCAATGAAGTTGAAATACATCATCTTAATCCTGCATGCATGTGGTTATTTGTAGACTGCTTATATGGTTATATACAGAAAGATTAGGACCTAAAGGCCTGTCATAACAATTCATGGATAAAACTAAGAATAGGAATTTCAACCAATAAGAGATGATTTGTAGAGACATGTGGTCCTGTTTCTCAAGTGAGAGGGCCATGCAAAGGCAGGTTATAGATGGGTTTCATGGCCTGGTAAGTCAGAGGGCTATGCAAGACCAGCTGAGGCCACCATAACTTGGCATTTCAGAGTTGCCATATATATAGGGACAAGAAGTATGGCATATCTTGCCAGAAAAGTCATGTGTGACGTTCCTCGGTAGTTCGGGGTTTCTGATTCCTACAACAGAGGGACGTGGGGATTGTTTCGGGTCTCAGCCAGACAGGGAGTCCGAGCAAGAAGCCGAGATGTGATATTTAGAGTTGTGCCTCGTGCACGAGGGGGGTTGAGCGGGTCGATCGGGAAATCGGTATTTGTCGACGGGGGAGGGGTGTATCGGCCGGGCTGGACCGAGGGGCCTCAGCCACTGGGCGCGGGATCTGCGCACTTCTGTTAGCGGGTGGAAGACTGCGGAGGAGGAAAAATGGTAGGGATGGGTGCGGGCCATTTCCTTTGTGCTGGCACTCTCTTTGGGGCCCACTGCGGACGGTCTACCCTCGTTCTCGTCCAGCGGGGGTGTCGGGCCGATGGTCGCCTATTGTTTGGTAGCGTGGGGCCGAGCCGGTCGCGCCTTCATACCCCCGGTTCCTAGGTTTCCGCTCCCTATTTCGTGCCTTCGTGCCAGTTCGGTCCTCCGTTTTCGGGACTCCATCCGGGCCATTTCGGGCCTTCGTGCCCTGTTTCAGTCTCTCGGGTCTTCGGGATCCCGTCCTAACTTTCGTCTAATTTCCTCTAACTTTCGCTGTTTTACTTGTACTTCTAGTTAATTAGCCTGTATTGGATCATCTTATCGGTTACCATAGGAAGAAGACACATGTTGACACAAGGAGTACTGCGAAGGAACTCATTTATTCTCGGGCCTCACCGCCCCTTTTATAGTCTAGTGGTCAGCCCTGATTGGCTGTTTCTGATCAAGTGGTCACAAATGACGTCACTTCCGGTTTACATTTATCACTTCCGGTTTACATATTTCTCAGGTCTTTCGGGTTTCGGGCCTTTACAATTTCTGGCCTTGGGCTTTTCGGGGTATTCGGGCCCGTTACAAAATATACTTTAATCTGTCGCATCGTCTTACTTTTCATATTTCAACCATGATAACTGATGAATAGACATTCATCACACATGCAAGGTCAGAAAGAATGTGGAGGCAACAACGGTTGTTTTAGGTTCTTATTTAGTCAATAAAATGCTCTTTACTTTGAGCTAGCGTTGATTGGTACCTAGTGACTTCTTACATGTACCAATAGAGCCCCATAGCTCCAGTGTTTATAAACACATACATACAATTCCACCTAGGCTATGCATGAGGTTAGCCTTTGATGCTCTAATGTAGCTGCTTTTTATAGCCCAATTCTAGAATTACACTTACGTTCTGTGTTGTCTCACATTTGCTATGTTGTGAGCTTACGTTCTCCCCTAGTAGACCTTATGAATATGCTCACAGTGCAACCTAAGTTTGAGGCACTTAAATGTTTATTCATGAAGGGTCAGGATTTTCGCCATTGTTTCATATTAAAAATGTATCACATTATTATATTTTTGACATCATGAACCTAATTTAGACTTGGTTATTGGTAACTTTTACGCCCTATGAACTGCCATAAACGAGTCGTTTTGGCTGGGGGACATGCAGAGGGGTGTAGCAGCCACTCCAGCATAAACCGGGGTCGAACCCAGACAAATAAACCTGCATACCAGACAGCTATGCTAATCACTTAACCACTCCGCACCCCTTTAGATAACATTATGATTTACTTGTTAGTAGGAGAGTTTGGAGTGGGGGGTTTGGAGAGGGGGGGGGGAGATCTGTCCCTGTGTGTATTAAAAGAAGCATATCTCCTAATCCATTTGTTTTGCCTTCATGAAAGACTGCTAAACAAGACTCATCCTTTTTTGACGTATCCAACTATATATATTGGCTAGTTTCAGGCATACTATTGAAACCTTTGTTTTGTGTGCAATATTGTTTTTGTGTAATTTAAAAAAACAAGCCATGGAAAATTTAATTTAGAATAAGAACTTATTCATCCTAATATCAGTGGCTGATGTAACATTTTGAAAAGGAGGCGCAATTTTGGCAAAGAGTTTTACATAACAGAGTCTCCAACCACTATTAACTTCGCCCTGCATATCTCCACTGCTTTGTAAATAATGCATGCCTACTTGACTTTTTGTTATTCACAGACGACTCGGAAACTTTTTCAGAGTCATGAACACAGCTTTTACCTAATCAATAAAAAGCGTACAACCTCGTCTTTGAACTAACAAACAATGTCAACATACGTAAATGTTTTATCTTGAAAGTAACCATGAAAGAGATGACTGTGTTTGTTTATCGCTCCTTGGAATTATCTGTTTCATATTTAACAAAATGCACCTGGGACCAAAGGAAGGTTATCTATGACCTCTGATACAAACTTTCGAAAGAAATCGTTAATGGATTGTATTCGCTCATAAGACAAATCTAAATGCCGTTGAAACAAACTTCAACTTTGTAAAAAGACGTATCCCTTGTGAGTACAAGTTTATTCATTTAGTCATTTTACCTGATAGCTATTCTCCACCTGCGACCCCACTCTTGATAGACCACCATAAAGAAGTCAGATGCCTCGTTTTTGTTTGTAGTTTAGATGAAGGTATTGTCTTCCATTACTATATCCGTCTAACTGCGTACGCACAACAGCCACGTTCAAAGAACATAAAGAAATAATTCCCTGGTTTCCTGATACCTTTATCTGTTTATGGACGCAAATGTTCTTTATTTTTCAGTTCTCATTCAGTAGAACTTATACCTACTATATGCGCCTCCAGGTCATGAACTTTGTTAATATGAATTGCAGGGGCGGATCCAGAGGGGGAGTCCAGGGGGTCCTGATCCCCTCCTTTTGGTGGACCCCTAAACTAAGGAAAGAGGGGGCAATGTTGCATGTGTGTATGCGAATCCATGCATTTTTAGTACTTAGCCTATATGCTGACCCCGTCCTTTTGGAAATCCTGGATCTGACTCTGAATTGCTTGTTTTATGTTAAAGAAAACCAAAAGTTCTTATTCTTTTCAATTTATATAAAACTACATAAATAATATCCACTTCTACACTGTCTACAAACAAAGATTAATTCATAATCATTCCAATTTTAACAGGTTTTGTAGAATATGGGATGCCTCAATTAGATCAGTCTAACAGTCATTCAAATAAAATCATAATGATAGTTTCATGGTTTATATCTTACATCTGGCGTAGTTAAACTGTCGGAATATATTCATAAAAGTTCTTCATTTTGCAAAATGAACACTACTTTAAATGTTGAGACTTTTTGCGTCCTTTAATCTATAAGTTCTAATTTATACTTTCTTTCAAAATCACATATGGTGTACATTAGAGTGTGTAGTCAGATAAAAATAGAACTATTATAACATGTGGTAAATGCTGATGTGGACTTATTGATTAACCCTGTGGACACCGGTCACCCAACCTTTACTCACCAAATAGACCATGTAAACACATAGGTAAGGGCAAGGGTTAATTCTCATTAGGGAAGGTCAGGAGGTGGGATTGAAACCCAAACCGATCTCAGTACCCCATTTTCTATCCCAATGAGCTTGATTTCATCATCAGGGTAGGGTAATTGCTACCTTACATACATTAGCCCTTTATTATTATTGCCATATCACTCTAGCATCTGCAGGTGCATACATCTGAAAGAACCACTAAGCAATGTTCTGCTTCTATTGTTGATAGCTAGGGAGACCATCGCTCTCCTTGGCCAACCAAGGGGCCTTGGCCTTACCTATTTGACCTGCCAACAGCTAGGATTTTATGTAGCCTAGCTATAGTTGCCTGTGAAAGGCATAATATTCTAACCAGTATATATGAGCTCTATATACATTAATGTATCTGACTAAGAAAATCTCTTTATACATATGTGCAACCTAAACCTGTAAGTATGTACCTCCTATAGAGTTCTATACATGAGCAAGGCTACCTGGGCTTACACTTAGCAGGGAGGGGCACTTTATATAAATAAAGGCACTTTATATAAATGTACTTGCATTGGCGAATTCAATTTTGTGAGCTCCTAATATTGATAAAGAATATGACATTAGTAGAAAGGTTAAATAATTAAAAATTATCTGATTATGAGATACAGATTTATCAGTAAAGTAAACAGTAAAGTAAACAATTTCTAGAGTGCACATACACACACGTGGATATAATGTCAAGATAAAAACAGAAACTGTGTGTTTTTATTCATAGAAACAGCAATACCAAGGATAGAGACAAATAATTAAGGTATGAGTATGAGATTATTCAAAAGAAGACGCTTGCAGCAAGTGTTTATTTATCAAAATATTAGTTTAACAGGTTCTCCTTCCACTAACCTTGAATAACAGATTATTGTGATGCCTAATAAGCAAAATAGTTACAAAAGAAATGTTCTGATACAAGACAGGTAGGTCAACAATATATCCTGGGCCACAAAGGTAGTTAGTACACTGCATCTATTGTTTTTTTTTACATACCTCCAATTTCCATTCCACCACTCCCAATACAACTTCCTTTCACTATCAATTTCTACCCTACCGCCTTTCCTGTGATCTCCAATTTATATGTAAGCTATGGTAAACAAGAGGAGGATGACTATTGATATGAAATTCTAACCAACCATCGATGTCAGTTATCCATCCTTCATTATGTCACTGCCATTTGTATAGGTATATAGTTACCTATGCACAAATGGCCAGGCGGCGAACCTTGTTTATCTGACCTATTTACTTGCATAAACTAAATAGGTAAATTGAGTTAAAGGCCAGCATGTGGAGAGAGTAATTACCTATATCACAATTGGATTTAGTTCTGAACTATTGAAACTATGAAAGATTGAGTGCCGGCAGTCCATCCTAAACTTCTTGATTTCTCTAAAATATAGAGTGCTTTTAATATCTCGATTGAATCTGATCATATTATTTTGCCTGAAATTACAATAATAATCATGCAAATCCCTCCATAAACCACAAAATAGAGAGAAGAACATTTTAAAAAGTGGAACAAGGTGGGCAGTATATATGTAAGAACCTTCTTACTGTATACAAATATCACGATAATGTACAAACAAAGTGTTGAAGTGTAAAATATGGTATAAATGATAATGATTTATTCCAAAATTGACGTACAATATAATTCTTATGCCACATATTCCCTTCGTTTATTGTATAAGTTTTCCCAAGTTCAAAATTATAGTAACAATGAACAAAATTAAAGCTGAAGGTTTTGTTTTTGAAGATCCGTTACAGTAGTCACTGTCGCAGCAGTGGCGACTCCCCCAGCCATAGGTGACGAACCGCATCGGTTTGTAGTTGTCGCATTTCGTTGTCTCACTGCAGGAGCGTGTGAAAAACTCCCGTTTGAGTTCGGTGTTGACTGCTTGATCGATCTGAAAAAGAGAACAGAAATAACTATTGTGGGGGCTATGTAGCCGTCGGTGGTTGTCTGAAGAAAGAAATCTATTTAGCTTTGACGCGACGAGTTCACACATTTTCGACATTGTGACTTTAGTATTAATATTAGTCCAAAATGACCTATTTCTAACCACACTTTACAGTGATACATTACTTTTTTTCCAATGGTATTTCAAATTGGGCTTCTTAGAACCTTCCATAGAAATTGCTTTAATACAAAAAGAGTAGCCTACCGCCTAGGAATTTACACAAAGCCAATGATTTGAATTAGAATACTGAAAGCAATGCATGAGTTGTTCTGAGTAACTTTCTATAAGTAGAAATAAGAGTAACTCACTATGCAGACTCCATCGCAGGTGGCAGTAGTGAACTCCTCACCTCCTGTCTTACACAACACTGAACTGGGGCTGACTGAGTGGTATGAACAACTGTAACACTTCCTCACAACTGCCCCTGAAAAAAAAAGCTTTATCAGTATGGCCCCTGTTTTAGATAATACTGAACTAGGGCTGACTGACTGGCATGTACAAAAGTAAAGGCCCTTACACACTAGGCGACTTAACCGTTGACAGGTGATGGGTGTCTCATGGAATTGCCGGTAAAGTTGCCTGGCAACTGGGTTATCAATGGAATCACTGGGCGACTCCCTGTGGGTATGGTGTGAATTCTGGGCCACTGGCGACTGCCAACAGAATAGCTGGTAAAATTGCCTGTAAAAATGCCAGTAAAAATATCAAACTTGCTCAATATTACATTCACCCAGCGACTACTGACAATTCTCCCAGTTGCCCGTCGCCTGTCACCTGTTGCCAGCAAGATCACTTATTGGGTATGGGGTTAAGCACCTCCTCACAACTGCCCCTGTAAACCAGATAATAATATGTTAGCATGGGCCTTGTTTTACATAGCACTGAACTAGGGCTGACTGAGTGTTATGTACAAATTTAACACTTCCTCACAACTTCACCTTTAAACCATATAAAGCTATGTAAGTGTGGTGAACTTAGGCATATACATGTTTGATGACCAGTAATCCTAAGGAACGAGTTTCTGGGGATTGATAAATGTAGTTATGGCATGTTATATTTGCATACAAATTATTCTGCTTACAAAAAATGAATGAACATTTGTGATTGTGTGTCTGTCTCTTTTGGAACAGACATTTGTAACATGGCACAAAAGCAGTGGAACATGTACAAGATTGGATATATAAAGATGATACCAGATGTGACGTCACAGAGCATCACAACAATCAAGTGACCTGTATTAGCCAATCAGCATGAGTCCCTATGAGATAGTATTCAAGATACGTTATCTTTTATTTCTGTACTACATTCTTTTGATTTAGGTGGCTTTAATTCTTCTTCTCTTTCAAGTAAACCCAAGATAGATTTAGTTGCCATATGTCCGTGGATAGATGAAAGAGTTTGTATAACAATTCTTTATCAAAATGAAATCGAAAGTTCATAGAAATGAAATAGGCTAACTTACCGGATAGACTCACCCAACACAGGAGGAAGGCTCCTTTAAGCACCAAGGGTATCATGGTTGAGCGTTTTTACAAACACTATTCCACCCTAGCTGAAAAAAAAAGCATATAAGTGTTCTTATTTCTGTAACAAGTCAAACTTAAAAATAGATATGTTGATTTCCCCGTATGATAAATAATTCCAAAAGTAGTGCATACCTCGGGGGCATATCTTGAATTAATTGATTGAAGGTTAAGCTGTCTTGTGAAAAAGCCTCTTTCGAGTTGACTTTCTATTGCATTATACCTGGATATTCCGAATAAAATTAGCACGGTATGGCATTGTATTTTTTTCGGAGGGTTAAATTCTATGTGTCCTAAATGTGAAACATAACAAATAACTAATTACCCAAACGTTCATCATGTGCTGTTTGGTTACAAGGTAAACTTGACCACAATTCATTAACCAAATGTTTAGTCAGCAAGACATATTAGATCAAACCAGACAGTTGCTTCCTGCCATCAAAGATAGCATATAATTGTTACAAAAATTCCTTTCTTTTCATCAAGAGAAAATATTGTGAAATTTTTTTGAACATACCTTAGCACTTGCACCGTTTTGGCGGAGCGACCCTAATCCTTGACTGACGGTTTTCTGTGCACTACTGGTTTGTAGTCTCTAGGTGTTAAGCCCCACTACACTCAAACCTTAACTAGTCAAATAGAGGGCCCTAAGAGCCCGACAAGGGTGTTATGTCAACATTCGACATGTAGCCGTCTGGAAACTTTTATTGAATTGGCATATCGCCCTGCGTTTGGCCCTTTCCCAAAGGGTATACATTGGAGGCTAGATTTAGGGGTTTATTGTTTATTTAATGACAAAAAGCCCTTGATAATATTAGATTGAAGTGCATAATTTATGATAACCGGAAATGGTAGATGTTATATTATTACAAATGTTTGTGGTTGCGATTGATTTCATTACTTCAGGTGGTGAACAATTTGAATGTGAAATTGCTGACGTCACACCTTATAACCTCTGGGAAAATGATTATAACGAACACAACATAATAAGAAATTCTATTTTAATTTTTCACCGGAACTGCTCTAAATGAGTAGAGCTGATCTGCCAATTCTGGGCCATTGATCATTGAGGGGGCTGAATTAAATGTACTACGGTATCAAAAATCTTAGTATTATAAATTCTGCAATTCTGATTATATCATCTGCGAGTCGTGTAACTGAGACTGTCGCACAGAAACTTCAGTTAATAAAAACACATTTTAAAAACACATTTTCATTGTAGTAGACTTTATTCATATCTCTGTATTCCCAAAAGGGACATGAAGAGTAGGTAATAACACTTACAGCGAATTCATAACAATTTACACCATAATCTCCCTTTAGGACTATGTAATTTACTCAAAAGAGCAGGAAAATTGTATTGCATCTCTTCAAAATGAAATGATTTTCAAAATACCAGACACTTGCTTACATCAAACGTAAAGATTAGACACCGTACATAAAGATGTGATGAAATGTTTGACTAGATGCTTGGACTATAAAGGGTTTCTGTCTAAAAACATTTGGACCAAGTTGGCTACATTTGAATGAATCAATAAGCATTTCGAGATCATGAAGACATGGGAGTCCTATGTGTCAGGCTTACTGGAATGATATACAATATGAAAAGCTCGATGTTAAGGCACTGCAAGATTGTAGGCCTATAACTCAAGCTCCATTGACATTGATTTCTGCTGTCAGTCTTTGGCGGTATAACAGCTCCTGTTTAATTAGTATTATTATTAGTTGTCTGACCCTAGTCTTTGTTTGGTTGTAGAATCAATTACCTAAGAGTTAATTCATATCCATCATCAATTGTCTGAAAGGATACTTATAATACATACTAATGTATTAGAATGCATTGATATATAAGACTTTGCTATTACTGTTATATAAGCATACACAATGCTTCAGATTCTATTGAATTGATTACCATGCCAGTGACAGATAGGTATTCAATATCAGTTGTTCTCCTGTGGTGATGTTACTCAACAGATCATAGAATAGAAACTACATTAGGTACATTAGGCTGTTATGAGAAAGGGCAGCCATTCACAAATTGTTTTCTGGTTAAACAAAAAATGAATCCTTTGACGAAGAAGTTTTCTTAGAAACAAACGAATACATATGTTGAAAACATTTTCTTTTACAATTAACTGTTTTTTCTATTTAAAGGGTCTTGTTACAATTCATCTCTTTTCTGTGGTTCTGCTGCACGGTGGGCGTCGTGAGCTTTATTCAAAATGGCCGCCACCTTGTCCAGCACGGGGGCGGCCATGTTCTCTAGCTCTTCTCGCGAGATTTTGTTCTTCTTCTCTGTGTCCATAAGCTCCCAAACTTCCTCTACATCCGGGTAATCATCGATCTGCAACAATTAGTGAGAGAATATCAATACCTATTATGTCATGGTTGCTTGCACACTAAATATGGATGTTGATAGTATATAAAGATGTGTTCCCTTTTCGTTTAGACTGAAACCTTGATAAACAGTTATTCTATAATAAGCAACACTAGATATTCTTGGTTTTCCATGGAGTCCATGACTCCAGTAAGTATATAGTCTCTTAATAATGACTTCCCCATTGGGTTGTTAATGCAAGTCTCTTGCATGGAGGGATTAAATTTGAATAAGGTGTTCTTTTTTCTGATAATCATGAAACCGTTTCACTGATCTTTGGAAAATAACATGTAAATTGACGCTATAACGGGCGCAATTGGAATATATTTTCCTTAATTACTTATTGACCGAATTTCTTTAAAATGCTAAATTTTCTGAAAAAAAGGGAAGGGTACACGCCCCCGCGATCCCCCTCTGGATCAAGGATATCATTTCAGAGCAATGATCAATTGGGCTGCATGAGCGCCAGTGTGGCGTAAGAAAATTCTTAATTCAGCTAGAATAATTACAACTTTTGCAACCACTATTAGGCTTTGTTAATATGAATGACTCTCACTATTGTCATACATTATTATTGCGCCACCAGAGCGCGGATTTGTGATTCATATAGGGATGCAGTGAATTTCACAGAAAAACTATTTTCAATTTTCATATATAAATAACATATGACCGGTTTATGGTCACGAGTCACTGGTTATCCTAATACTGGCAGACCCCTAGCATGTCTATATCTAAATAAAATAATGACAGTGTGTGATAGTTGTTACCAACATTTATAATTATGTCTCCAAAGTCTTAACCTAATAGAATTTGCCTAGAAGTCTCTCTGACATGGTTTCGTGTTTATCAACAATGTGTAGGCTGATTTAACATGCAATTTGGGAAATCCTACATACACTTCATCGCCACGTCTTCAAGATCAATCTGGGAAATCTGTCGACAAATCCATTTACTGTCGTAGCTTTAGGAATATAACTTCCATTGTTCATGTTAACTAATTGCCGCTGTATGTACTGTAAATGAATAATGGTGAGCTCTTCCTTTCTTTTTAATATAAAAACCTTATATCATTTCTTAGTTACCATGTCTGCACCAACAAAAGTTGTTAGTGTTAGTCTGCAGGTCCATACAAAATACAAGAATAGCAGTAGAATCGCGTGTGGGATGATTGCAATCTCGGCTGTATAGATTTCCCTAGGGACAACCATTAACCATAACAAGTTTATTCATTCTACACAAATAGCACTTCCTGCCGGGCTTTCGCTATTCATCAAGGTAACCAACATTACTATTGCATTGAGTGTCATAAGCGGCCTTTGTAATGACATGCGCAATAACCCTATTCCCATGGCGACTAATTAAAGTCAACAATTTCCTGGCTATTGTGGTTCTTCTAGCGCTCTCATATGTAATACTCTCACCAGACAACTATAGAATTATGCCCCCTTTCAGAGGTATCCCTTGGGGCAAGGGAAGGACGGCCCAGAGAAGAGAGATGGGACAAACCAGCGAATAGAGTTATTATTGGTAGGCTCAATGCACGTAGGCGTGCTTTTGTTGTGCAATATGCAACCATATAAAGGCTGTACTGTGGTACCAATTTTAAAAATCAGCAGAGGAAATGACTAATTAAGCACTATTAAGCAGCCCGTATGGACATGACATAATGTCATAATTCCAATGATATCATTATACTAGGATGTATGGTTACATGGAATATTGTCGTGAAAGATTTTACGAATGCAAATCGGCAGCATTGAAAAGAGCCTGTGTAAACAGGCGTCGATGCAAGTACATTGCTCACCGATCCATAGTTATGAAAGAGAATGGTAGAATAAGTGTTTCCCTTCATAAGTTGTTAACGGGTTTGACACGAACAGTAATTAATTTTCTTAAAATTCCCTATGGAAAGGAAGATGGACGGGAGTACCGTCTAGCATACACTCCCTCCTCCTTTCCTGGAGATCCACCCACGTGTAAGTATTCGATTCGCCCATGTGAATATTAATACATGTATTCAATCAGCCATTAGAACAATTTTCTGGATTCGCCCACATATAGATAATGGATCCAACAAAGTAAGGTTTTTCACATTCAGGTACTGCATCCACCTACATGCAGATAGTGGATCCGTATGTCAATGTCTGTATAATGCATTTGATCTACATGTGACCAAATCCATAGATTTTCTGGGGCGGATACAGGATTTTCAAAAGGGGGATCGGGGTCAGTATAAAGGCTAAGTATTGAAACCGCATGCATTTGCGCATACCCGCATGGCATTTCCCCCTCTTTTTGTAGTTTAGGGGTCCACCAAAGAGGGGGGGTGAGGGGGGTGGGGGGCAGGACCCCCAGGACCCCCCTCTCCCTGAATCCACCCCTGGTTGTGATACAGTACCCTAATTAAGGGTAGACAAGCATGAAACGGCCTTTATGAATGTATTCCCTTTGGAAAGATATCGTAAAAAATATTCATTATTGGCCAGTTGAGGGTCTATAGGGTTAAACATCTTGACTACACTGAAATCTTACCTCCGACATGACTTCTTCATAGAATTCGCGGAAAATGGCAAGGCGGAGTTTCTCCTCAGTTCTCATTAATACCGTCAGGTGGCGTCTGAGTGTCTCCGCCTGCAGGTCCTCGTCGGTCACGTGCTGAAGACAAGAATATCATAATTTATGACATAATAAAGATTTGTATTGAATTAGATAATTTGCATAGCTGCCAGTTAAGGATTATTCAGCAGTGAAAATCAGGAGCAACGAAAAGTCTGAATTTGATGGATAGAATTTAAATTAACCCTGAAATAGTTATGACGATTATGAGATTTTAGCACAAATCTTCATATCCATTACTTTGGAGTGAGTGAGTGAGTGTTGGGTGTTTTACGCCGTGCCGACAGCCAGGGTAACTTTCACGGCGAAAACCAGTTGGGACGAATTCTGTCTTTGGTGATCGAATCTATGAGATGAAGGTGACAAGGCGGGCAAACAGCAGGGGATCAAAACCCAGCTATCATTTTTGCTGTACCTCATACCTTAGTGAACCAAGCACTGACCGGGAATTGAACCCAAGAATCACTTGGTCAGTGCAGGGTCCCATTACTTTGGATGTCAGAGTATAAAACCCTGAGTTCAGACTGATAACATCCCTGTTAGTAACATGCTGCCTTAATCAAAGGTGAACAGACATGCAAATCTTAGTGCTCTTGATCTATGTTTAATATCCAAAAAAGGTTTTTTTTTGTGTTCAACTGATAAGATAATGTTAATTTCTTTGGTAAACTACAAAATCTGAAGAAAAAGTGTCATGGCCGCCATTATCAATGAGCCTTATTGGTGTGACGTCATAGTATGGCTGGCTAGGAGGTCTGTAGACATTCAATACAATTGTCAAGACAATTGTGTTTATCTATATTCAATAGTTCAATGAATTATTTGAATGTACAGGCCTAGGAGGTGTTGAGAGCAACTGGAGGTGAGTGGCCTGGGTGCTCATATATAACAAAGGGGGAGGGGGGTTAGGAGGTGTTGAGAGAAACTGCAGGTGAGCAGTCACACTTAGTACACAGAGAGGACGGCCAGGAGGTGTTGAGAGGAACAGGAGGTGATGGGTTGCACTTAGAACAAAGAGAGGGTGGCCAGAAAGCAAGATGGCAAGGCTTATCTCACACCGCTCCCATAAAGATGGGTCCTCACACGGCAGGGTGCCAACCAAAAGTCCATTTTCAAATTCCCTGTGTTTTCCCTCAGATTTCCCTGTCCCGCGGCGAATTTTCCCTGTGTCATATCCAGCAAGTTGCTCACATTTAAATGCCTCTGGTGCAGAAAAAAATTGGACAACCCAACAACAAAAAGTTGAATCTCTAATATCTTGACAATCAGGAATTTCATAACCTGGCCAAATGAAATTCCCTGTGTTTTGGCAAAATATGCAAATTCCCTGTGTTTTCCCTGTCAAGAATTTTTTTTTTGCCATTTTCCGTTTTCCCTGTGTGGTTGGTACCCTCACATGGCGAATACCATGGATGATTAGGTTACGTTGTCGCCAGACCAATGTTAACCCCTCCCACCTTTGATGACTAGAGCCTATTTACGACTCTAGTCACCAGGGTTTGAGATGGGTAATACTTTACAAAATGAAGGGCACTAATCGTCAAGATTTATTCACCTAGTGGGGACCCACCAACCCTCCTCCCACCCCCTTGAATGTCATACTGTCCACTCTGAATTCAGAGGACGTCGATCATCCTGTCCCATCCTTGAGTGCTTAAGCAAGAGTGTATATTTCATAAGTCTTAGTGGTCAATCCCCATAGTGAGCACAACTTGCTAAATTGTAATTAGGCCTATTGCATGGAGCTGGGTTCCCAGCAGTTTTTGCAACTAAAATATTACAGGATTAGCCCTTTGATTGTTCCGGCTCTCACTGTAGCGATGACTGGCACACATAGTGAGACCCATCACTGGCAACAGCAATGGAATCCACCTTTCGTCCCTACAGCAATGTTTTGGCCACCCCTTTTTTTTGATGTCCCGGCAGGACATTTAGGGTGTGAATTTTAATATTCTGTTTTCAGCAAATGATATACAGAGGAGGCAAGTGGTGGAAATGTATTCATCAGTCAATTAATTCAATTCAAAGTGTGTGCAAAACCATCACTACAGCGATGATTGGCACATGAGGAAAACAAGGATGAAAAAAACAGCGCGGCAATTTTGAAATCATCCTTGTTCTCTCGCTGTTGCAAGCATTTGGTTATGCGACACAGTACTGTGGTATTCCAATATTGTACCTATTCCCAACAGGTAGCCGAGGATGCCAGGGTAGGATGAGTCCAAGGAGAATGGGTCCACGCACCCACAAGATAACACCTGAACCTAAACTGTTAGTAATTGTTTAGTTTCCTAAAGTTACACATTTCACACCCAACGCCCTTTTTTTAATCCATATATGCCCCACTGCCATTAGCAAGTACATTTTCAATATAACCCCACAATTTATATTCTCCAGACTAAGACCAGTCAGCTAGTCTAATTAGATGTACTTACTAAGGAAGTGTGACCACAGCCTGACCATACTCTGACATCATAATCACCGTCACGGACCACTGGCTGCCTGCGTGGCCCAAAACTGTGAGAGTGGTTTCACACTTCTTAAATATCCCAAAGACGAAGTGTCTGTATCAAACGGCCATTTAAAACAAGACTTTAAACTTTGATGGTTTTCTTGTCAGTTCACCTTTAACCAATTGCCCACGCCATTTATCTACTTCCGTGGGCAAATGGGCAAGGCCACATAATTATACTTGAAAGGAAAATAAGATGAGGCTATGGCTCAAAGTTTATTATCTGTTATATTCCACTGCCAAACAATGCCATTGAGAATTGCGATTTATGCCATTGCATTTTCATTTAAGAAAAATCTTGCATGTATGATAATTATCCTAGGCATTTGGTTGCCTGCTGCAAATCTGTAGTTCTACTAATATGGCAATTTTTAGTGTAGTTCACAGGGATGTTAGTCAGGGTTAATGAAAAAATCTGAAACCCTAGAGAAAAAATTATCTCAAAATGCTAAAAAACGGAATGGAATTCAGTTTGAAAATTATTATTTGAGGGGATGATGTGAAAAACCTGAAATCAGATTAAAACCTGAAAACTTACATCCCTGAGTTCAATGAGAATAAACACATTTAGTTCACTAAAATCCTAGGATGTTTATGCTAGAACTCACCCTATCTCCATGTGAGTAGGACCACATGAAGTTGGCCTCGTTCAGTGACCTGGGTTTGTCCAGGTCCAGGTCTTTACAGTCAGAGAAGTCGGAGTCCGGGGAAGGGGCCCAGAGGATGGTGGAGGAGAAACTACGGCCTAGGGACCGCACCTGGTGAAGGAATCCTGAACAAATGGGGAATAACAACATTAATAACAAGTATGTGACTCATTTATATCAAGATTGATAACAGGAATGTGACTCATTGATAGCAACTGTAATAATAAGTATTTTATTGACAACAAAGAAGTCATTGCAAACTTATGTGTCAGACAAAGTGGATCACAAACTAGACATAAGATAGCTACATATAACTACAGCTACACTATAACTATACATTTATGACTATAGGCAGGACTAGACTAGCACAGTTCAGTGAAGTGAGGTGAGCCACTACACTGTCTTGGATGGTTGGCATACATAGTTTGTCTCCTTAGATAAAACAGTTATTCAAAACATCAACAATAGTACAAGGCCTTGTAGGGCAATTTAGCACAGGTCTGGCAAAATAGCAGAATTATGTCTGCAGTCGTAAATCTGGAGGTAGTATGATCGGGTTAGTGGGGACATTGTGATGCTAAGTGTCATGGTTACTGCTGCATGGCATTTTATCTATCTCTGAAGGCAAGATAAGTGTATAGCAGACTTGTGACTCCTTGAAAGACACAGACATTTGAGTCATGGATACGTACTCTCATAACCGGCATATGACTCAGATTGCAACTTTCATAATAGGTACATGCATGTGACTCTTTGGTTACCTTTCTAACCTCCTTATGTTACAAGAAATCATACACATAGATATATTCATATGCTGATTGGTGAGTAGATGCAAATCAAAGAATGATAATAACGTGTTTTAACCAATTAATGTCAATACGTGTATCATACTGGTAATAATCATTGGTAGCAATGGTAATAATGACTTGTAATACCGGTACTGATTTTTAGGCAGTTGGCCCAAACAGGAGGTATAACAAGTTGCACTTTTTTGAGGACTATATATACATGTCCCACAGCTAGGATAATAACTGTACTAAACAAAGAAAGACCAAATGAGATTTAAAAAATTGAAGAAATTAATCATTCCTGAAGTTCTGTGAGATAAAAGTGATGACCAAACTGACCTGCAGGTATGTAGACACAGTCCCCTCCATAGAGCGTGGTCCACGTCCACGGGGTGTCCGCCACGGCCGGGTACTTGAACATGTTCACCATGTCCACGTCCATGGGGGAGTGGCCCGCGCCAGGCTGGATCACCTGATGGGGGAATACCAGACTGGGTTAGACATTTAGATATGACTGGAATGTGTGTGGTTATAATGCAAGGGCGAGGCCAGCCCTAAAGTCAAAGTGGGTTCCAGGTAAATCTAGGGGAGTTCTGACCTTTACTTTTGGCAAGATTTTTTCTCTTCCCCCCCCCCTATATTTTCCTTGTATTTTGGGAAATTTAAGGGGGTTCCAGACGCCCAGGAACTCCCCCTGGCTACGCCTCTACAATGGGTTGGCAAGTAACGATGTTTTGTAACATATAGGCAGTTGCAATGTGTTGGAATATGACTGTGTAGAAACCGTTACCTCTTGAAACATGCAATTACTAGTTACAATGGGCTAGATTATACATGCTGTTACTATGGATTGGAATGTGTGAAATAGTAATTGGTTGAAATGTGTTAAGGTATAATAGACCGGAATAAGCCCAACATGGAATTACAATGGGTTTGAATATGCGCAGTTACAATGGGTTTGAATATGTTCAGTTGAAATAAAGTTAGAGGGGGGCGCCCCCCTATTTTTTGTGTGCCAATTTTACTTTCTTTTTTAATGTCAAACTCGGCCAAAAAGTAATCCACTAGTCAATTTGTTGCAAGTAAAGGGTTCAGGTGGAATATGGACAGCTACCATGGAGTGTAGGTCTAATATGTACAATTACGGTGCGCCATATTTATTATGTGCAGTAACAAGATAACAGAATATGTTACAATACATGTACACCCTTCCCCAAGAGTAATATGTACAATTACAGACATTTTTTTTTATTATTGCAATATGGAGTTCTAGGGCCATAATTACAATTCAATCCTTTTGACACTGCTCCCAAACTTTACCTTATCCTTCCAGTCATAGTTCTCTTTGTACATAGACTCTATGAGGATGAAATCTTTTCTGCCCGACAGGAGGCAGTGAAGGTCGTGGTCGGCGTGGGAGTGCAGCAGGGAAGAGGTGCCCCCAGAACTCATCCAGATCTCTGACTCCAGGAGAGACCGGTAGGCAGCGCCACAGGCTAGGGGCTTAGGCAGCTGTTGAGGAGAAACAAAGACTTTGTTAAAAAAAACAAAAGAAAGAAGAAATTCTTGCAGTCACAGGTATTGCAACTATATACACTTAAGATCATTTCTTAGTTTGACAATTTAAAACATGTTTATCATAATACACAAGCATCAATCTAAAGAGACTTACAGATATACCCCCTTGGGGGTCCGGGTAAGAATAGGCTTCCGGTAGCCCCTGCTGATCGTAAGAGGCTGTCTACACATATAATCCAATTACTAAAACAGTACTCATTCAAACACAACATTGCATTCCCTTTGCAACGTTAAGTCCCCATCAAAAGGGGGGAGGGGGAGCGGAAGGGGTTGGGGGGTCAGGCCCACCTGGATATATATATGGGTCAGTTTTTCTGAAAGTGTACAATATCATGTACGTTCCACTTTTTGGTGTTATACTGACCCTGGCTTTAAAATAAAACTATGTAAACCATTTTTTTAAGTACTATCAAACAGAAGACATATTAACCAACTAAAAAATGTATAATTTATGTGGGGGCAAATGATTATTTTTAAATCTGAGGCATTTTTAGGCCATGAAATGGCTAAAAAGTGCAGTTTTTGACAAATGTTCATGCATTCTAAGTACTCTTATTTTATCCAGGTCTGTATTATGTAGTTCTTAATGACTTTTCTTTATAACTGACACCCATGGGGATATAAAAAATACTTTACCTAATTCACTTAGGTTGTAACAAAAAAATTTCAAGGCCTATACTAACCAAAGTATAGTGTGTGGAACGTACATGATGTACCAATCAAAGGTCTATACTGGTATGTTTTTTTCTATCTAGATTCCATATGTACATGTATAATTATACCCCAAATAGTACCTGTCCATATAAGTAAGAGCTTTTCCCTTATCTGATTATATGCTCAGACCTATACTGGATTATACAAAAAAATAATTGAATTTGATCACGTACGTTCTCAAGTGGTTTTACCAACATAAATGTGACATATCGATCCATACTGGTATTATACCTTTTTATTCATGTTTCTTACTTGTTTTTCTAATAAAACTGAAATAATGGTGCCTTTGATTGCGCGGGAAATGTCTATTTCACCCCTAAAATAGCTGTTTGGAACGTACATGATCACGGAACGTACGTGATCGCGGGAATCTTTTACTTCCGGTTTTACGGCGGATAACGCTACCGCAGCGCCCCCTAACACGTCAATCGGAAGCGACGAATGGCGGTAAGTCACGCACGTTCATTTATCATGTATGTTCTCCTCTCTGTGTGCTAATATGAGGGTTATACTGATGTTGAATTGTTGTCAAGAAGGTAGTTGGGTGATCATAGATCATGAAGGCACAGTCATTTTGCCACGAAATTCTAAATTTTTTTGTAATATTCGGTCGGAAAGATCCTTGACAAACCGCCGGTGCAAAAACCCGGGACGCCACGTCCTGTCTGATTTGAAAAAATGCCGGTCTTGCTCGCCGCCCCATGTTTGCGGAACGTACTAGAACGTACATGATGTCAATTTTGTTGCACTTCTAAAGTTGTGTAGCTTCTTCAATATCGGGTACAATTCAATTTTTTGGTGTTCTTGGTAGTCAAATTATATTCTGGCACGCGTAGGAACGTCATTCGGGGCTTCGCGCTACTCTTACTATTCTAAGCAGCTCTTGACACACATCATGTACGTTCCCGGGCCCTTATTTTTTTTATGTCAGCCGTATTAAACATGATTACAAGTACACTCACCCTTCATTGAAATGTTTCCAGAGGTTGGCAACTATATTAACTATGTGTAGGAACCAATATTCCATGATATTGATGGGTTTGTCAAAGCTATTTGCTCGGATTTCAGTATTCGTGGAACGTGCGTGATCGAGATCATGTACGTTCTGCGGCATCACAGTTACCCTATTTATTCATACAATATTATGTCTGTGAGCATCCATTATTACATGTATAACTAAGGCCTTCCCATATATGAAAAATAAAATAACATCGAAACTGATTATATTAGTGAAATGCTGTAATTGGTGGATCACGTACGTTCCCGCCGTACCTATTTCCTTAAAAAAAAATAATAATATTCACCCTATGACCTTTATATTGTACCTACATATGCCTGACAGTAAGGCCTATTAATCAAACGAGCAAAAAAAAAAATTCTGGCAAAAATTTCAACCTCCATTTCTTTGCATTATTTGCTCATTTTGTAATTTTTGTTTCTATTTACAGAGTCCGAACTACACAAAAAACGCAGACACGAAGTACCACAACCACAACCACAACACAACCAACAACCATGGTGAAAACCAAAACCCACGCGGAGTCACAGGCGGACTGGCTCGCGAGGCACATAGAACAGGTGGGGGAGGAGCAGCACAAAGCGGATGAGGCAAAGCGGATGAGGAAGCTGAGAGAGCACCAGAGCACACACGACTCCGCAGAAGAAAAGGCGAGGAAGGCAGGGTTGGCCAAAGCAAGAAAGGAAAAGTTCAATAAGAAGAAGGCTGAACAGAAAAGACTGGAGATGGAGGACCCGCAGGCTGTGCAGGGCGACCAGGAAGAACCTGCACCTGGCCCAGCCCCCCCTCCAGTCCCTGCCACTGGCCGCGCGCGTCGCGCTGTGGGGCGAGGTGAGCGCCCAGCTGTGCGTCCCCCGTCTCCCAGGCTGCCAGACCTTGCTGCCGACCTTGCTGCCGACCTTCTCCGGTGGTCCAGCCCCAGCCTCCTGCCGACCTACTAGAGCCCGCGCTCGTGGTCCAGCCCCAGCCTCCTGCCGACCTACTCTACCCCGCGCCCGTGGTCCAGCCCCAGCCTCCTGCCGACCTACTAGAGCCTGCGCCTGTGGTCCAGCCCCAGCCTCCTGCCGACCTACTCCACCCCGCGCCCGTGGTCCAGCCCCAGCCTCCTGCCGACCTACTAGAGCCTGCGCCCGTGGTCCAGCCCCAGCCTCCTGCCGACCTACTAGAGCCTGCGCCCGTGGTCCAGCCCCAGCCTCCTGCCGACCGACTAGAGCCTGCGCCCGTGGTCCAGCCCCAGCCTCCTGCCGACCTACTCCACCCCGCGCCTATGGTCCAGCCCCAGCCCGCTCCCGTGGTCCAGCCTGCCCCGTCTAGAAAGGTAATACTTTATAATCAGTTTACTTTACCCAATAATTCAATGTTTGTTAGTGTAATGCAAATTTATATCTAATGTGTTTGTTAATAGGTATTTTGTTGTGGTCGGCTTAACTATTCTAGATCTACCTACAAGTATTTAGATTCTTCTCTATTATTATACTTATACTACACAAATTTTGTAAATACATCCCCATTAATATTTTATAGGGTAAAAAGCTCGCCGACCGAGTGATGAGTGGCCAGCTCCACCAGGAGGCGGCTGTGCGCCGTGCGAAGCGCCAGAGGACCGGGGACGGGGCCAAGGACCGCCCTATCATCCTCAGTGATGAGGATGAGGAGCGACTGTACCAGGCCCAGTCACTGACCCGGAGACTTTGTGTAAAGGAGGTAAGTGTAATCTATAACCTACCTACTACATGCTTACCAACTACTGTGTACATACATGTACATGTATCTGCTTGTAGAATTGATTCAATTTTCTTCTAAAATCTTCTCGTTTATAAATAGTAGCATTTCTAACTAAATAGTAGTATTTCTACTACTTTCTATAACTACTTTGTACTCTTTCTATGACTACTTAATATATTATTTTTGTTCAATACATATAGTGATTTTGTCATACCATTTGCAGAAGGTAGACGAGGTCGGGGGCGGCACCTCCCGGTCGGGGTCGCGCAGCAGGACAGCAGCTCTTGCACCTTTACCAGAAAGGGAGACGCTCCGCAGGACCAGGAGCAACCCCGGCCCAGCGACAACTACCATGTCGGAGGAACTTGTGTAAGTATTATAACAATGTCCAAAACCCTACTTGTCTTTCAACATAATATTTCATTTCTTTACCTGTTCTCATTCCTGTACGTTGTGTATTGATTTGATTTTATCATTTAATTATTTGTCATTATGATTTATCACATTATTTATGTTCCTGTTATACTTGGTACTTTAACAGCGCTGTTGTTAGGAGGGCGTCCGAGAAGAGTGGTCAGTCCTCGCACTGAGCACTTAGGTAATATACTGTCAATTTAAACTTGGTAGTACTAAGTGCTTGTTAGTAATGCATGCCTATTTTTTCTAGATCTATACATACATGTATACAATACGAGGTAAGTATATTTTTATTGGTGATGGGCCTTCAAGTAATAATAACCTGTTAAGCTGCATGTAGTTATAACGAGAATGTTGCATCTTCTACCTCTGTAATGGTAACATCTTGGAAAAATGGAAAAACACTTTACAGACTGCTCTCATCATTTTATTTTCCCTAAATAAAAAGTAAACAACAGTAAGAATTTTGCATAAGTGTAATACAACCATTATTTTCCATAAACATTTTTGTTATAAGTATTTTGATATTTATGTAATTTATATGCATTGTCTTAATACTCTATTTCAGGTCGCAGTCAGAGAAGGAGGAGAAGAAACCAAAGGGTCCTAGGACCCCAAGGAAGTCCCACCTGTACTACCGAATTGGACTAGAAAAAAGGCAGAATGCGAAGCTGGAGGCCGAGTTAAAGCGGTTGCAGGACGTCATTTCCAAGATGTCGGTCAAAGCCCAGCCGTCTTCTAAGACTGTGACCTATGCGGAGTTCCTTAGGTCGATTGGCACTTCCTCTCCTCCCGGTCTGCCTGGTCCTGCGTCGCCCCCTGCTGCTCCTGGTGCTCCTGCGTCGCCTGGTCCTGCGTCGCCTACTGCTGCTCCTGGTGCTCCTTCGTCGCCTGGTCCTGCGTCGCCTACTGCTGCTCCTGGTGCTCCTGCGTCGCCTGGTCCTGCGTCGCCTACTGCTGCTCCTAGTTCTCCTGCGTCGCCTGGTCCTGCTTCGCCTACTGCTGTTCCTGCTTCGGAAGGATGTAAGTTTAAAGAAGTTTTATCTAATTAGTGTTTATTTCTCTCAATCACCCAAGAAAGTTATGTGCATTACATCAATATTCATGGTAAACATACATACTGCAGCAAGAATATTACACTTACAAATCAAGCACCTGTATGCCAATGCTTACAATACATACTAAATAAACCATTTAAAACAAACAAAATTTCGTATAAATTTAGATGACATTTTAGGATACATTATGATTACGGCGTTTTTCCAATCATCGGAATGTTTCCAAATTACATGTGTAGTGTTGCCTGCTGGTGCGACCGCGACGCCTCCTGCTGCACCCGCGACGCTTCCTGCAGGGCCTCCTGCTGCACCCGCGTTGCCTCCCGCGACGCCTCCTGCTGCACCCGCGTTGCCTCCCGCGACGCCTCCTGCTGCACCCGCGACGCCTCCTGCGGGGCCTCCTGCTGCACCTGCGTTGCCTCCCGCGACGCCTCCTGCTGCACCCGCGTTGCCTCCCGCGACGCCTCCTGCTGCACCCGCGACGCCTCCTGCGGGGCCTCCTGCTGCACCTGCGTTGCCTCCCGCGACGCCTCCTGCTGCACCCGCGTTGCCTCCCGCAACGCCTCCTGCTGCACCTGCGTTGCCTCCCGTGACGCCTCCTGCTGCACCCGCGTTGCCTCCCGCAACGCCTCCTGCTGCACCTGCGTGGCCTCCCGTGACGCCTCCTGCTGCACCCGCGTTGCCTCCCGCAACGCCTCCTGCTGCACCCGCGTTGCCTCCCGCAACGCCTCCTGCTGCACCTGCGTTGCCTCCCATGACGCCTCCTGCTGCACCTGCGTTGCCTCCCGCGACGCCTCCTGCTGCACCTGCGACGCCTCCTGCGGGGCCTCCTGCTGCACCTGCGTTGCCTCCCGCGACGCCTCCTGCTGCACCCGCGTTGCCTCCCGCGACGCCTCCTGCTGCACCTGCGTTGCCTCCCGTGACGCCTCCTGCTGCACCCGCGTTGCCTCCCGCAACGCCTCCTGCTGCACCTGCGTTGCCTCCCGCAACGCCTCCTGCTGCACCTGCGTTGCCTCCCGTGACGCCTCCTGCTGCACCTGCGTTGCCTCCCGCGACGCCTCCTGCTGCACCCGCGACGCCTCCTGCGGGGCCTCCTCCTGCACCCGCGACGCCTCCTGCGGGGCCTCCTCCTGCACCCGCGACGCCTCCTGCGGGGCCTCCTCCTGCACCCGCGACGCCTCCTTCTCCTGCGGGACCTCCTGCTGCACCCGCCTTGCCTCGTCCTCCTCCACCACCTAAGCCCACACCAGCTCGTGACACCTCCGGCACCAAACTTAAACTGTATGACACCTTCATGCGGAACATTTCTGTACTTCCGAAGTCAGCCCGTCGCAATCTTTTGGGTCAGATAACCACCAAAGAAGAGGTACAACAGGTCCGTGGTGCATCCCTTTTGGCACGCGACCTGGATCTAGATAGAAGAAGTCTGATCTCTCCTCCCCCAAAGAAAAGCAAGAGAGCTGAGAGATTTGCTGTAGCTAGACAGCTGATAGTTAGTTTCCTGAAAATGCCAGAGAATTCCATCACCCTCCCGGGGAAGAAAGACACTATCACCATTAAGAAAATCAAGTACCAGAAGGTGCAGCTCACCGAGTTTTTGTATGTGCTCCACCAGCAGTACAACGATGTGTACCAGGAGAACCAAGTCAGCTTTTCTTTCTTCTGCGCTGTCCGACGGCAGAACCGCTACATTTTGCCAGTGCACTGCAACACAACCAATGTCTGTTTGTGCCTGCGCCATCAGAACTTCGCCCAGAAGATGGTTGTGCTGCGTGGACTAGGCCTGCCTGCTCTTCCAGACACTTTCGTCCGGGATTGCACCACCGAACGCATACGCACAGCCTGCGCATCCCTGCCTCCCGTTCTCCACTACCAACAGTGGAAACGTGTTGATGTCACCTACGGGGATGACCAGGTCACGAAGAAGCTTCGGCTGGTGCCAGTCCAGGAAGAGAAGGAAGACTTCATCAACAACTTCACCACGGACATGCAGGCCTTTTCAGACCACGTGTACCGTGTGTACGCACAACACCGCGCAGCCACTTCACTTCGTAACAACCTGACTGATACGGAGTGCACAGTTCAGATGGACTTTGCTGAAAACTGGCTTATTTCTTATCCCGACGAGCCCCAGTCTGTCTACTATGCGAAGGAGCCAGTCACGGTACACCCTGTCGTACTACACATGAAAGAGGGAGATGCGACGATCACCAGGTCCATCAGTATCGTGACTGACGACCGGAAGCACGACGCGGGGTCCGTCTTTTGTTTCATCCAAGTAATTATAGACTTCATCAAGTCGAAGTACCCACACATCGAGAATATTCACTACTTGACCGACGGGCCCACCTCTCAGTACAGGAACTTGTCCATCTTCAGCCTCGTGGCCAAACACAGTGAGCTGTTTGGTCTCACAGCCACGTGGCTGTACTTTGAAGCTGGGCACGGAAAAGGGGCCTGTGACGGTGTTGGGGCAGCAGCAAAGCGTATGGCTGACAACACCGTCAAGCGGAAGATTTTTATTCACAATGCATTGGACTTCGCAAATGCCGGAAACAGGGTCCCTACAGCAGTGCACTACATACATGTGCCAGTTTCCGACATTCAGACTGCCCGGCAAGACCTTGTAGCAGTGGTTTGTGGACACTCTGTGAAAGGCACAATGAAGACCCATGCCGTCATCT
Organism: Lepidonotus clava; assembly: GCA_936440205.1. Lineage (NCBI taxonomy): Eukaryota > Metazoa > Annelida > Polychaeta > Phyllodocida > Polynoidae > Lepidonotus > Lepidonotus clava. The sequence continues at coordinate 19,979,210 of OW387138.1, forward strand.
CACCTTCTTACGGCAGGTTATTCCTCCGCGCCACGTCGTGCTACGGTGAGTGCTGCTACTCAGAGGGACGGTGGATCCTGCAGTGTGGTGGGTGGAGTCAACACACGCTGTTTGAAGAGGAGACCCACTCCGAGATGGAACAGTCCGACTCCCAGCACGACACAGACGAGTCCGAGCCAGAAGACCAACAGTCTGAGCTCGGGGAAGAAGAGTCTGAGGCGGCGGCGTCACAGCCAGAGGCGACAAGGGCTGTTCCAGAAGTAGGAAAGTGGGTCTCCTGCCTCTACGACGACAGCTGGTATGTGGGACAGGTGGTTGGAAAGGATGAGGAAGGTGGCCATGTAACAGTGAACTTTCTTACCCCTGGAAGCCGCGAGACGTGCAACAACCAGTTCAAGTGGCCGAAACGGAAGGACGAGCTGGAAATGCTGCCTGCCGATATACTGACTGTTGTTTCACCTCCAACACTTCAGGGCAGTGGTCGGCGCACCTTTTTTGAACTGAGTCAGGAAGACTTGGTCAAGTCAATTCAGGCCTACTTTAGAAACTGAACTATTTTGTAACCTGTCTTTAGGTCACTAAGCATGTTTTCCACCTTTAGAGTAAAGAAATAATCGATTGGAGGTGTTTTAGACATGTAGGTATTCATTCAGAAACATGCTTGTATCTATATAGAACGTACATGATCTGACGGGAACGTACATGATATTTCCAAATTTCCTTATAAAAAAAAGGTTGAAATTTTATATTACTGCATATATATGTAGTGACAACACTGTAGAATTGTGTTAGGCCTTTCCTAAAGATGTGAACCATGTCTAGCCTAGTGTTAGATGTATTCCAAAGTGAGTTAAAAAAAAAATTGAATGAAGTTTGACTTCAGGAGGATGTAAGTAAATAACTGTGGTGCAGGCAGGGTTTGTGGCAGCTTTTTCTAATATTCCAACATGTTTCCTATAATAATGCTCAGTATGCAATCGATTCCTAGTATTTAACCTGTCCAGGTAGGGACTTAGAAAGATGCTTGTATATATGGAACGTACATGACATAACGGGAACGTACGAGATATTTTGACATGTTCTGGTTGAGAGGACAGTTTGTGAACTTTTCAAGTCGTAGAGTATTCTAGTGTTATATTTTCAGATAGAAAACAAATCTGAGAAGTGTGTTAGGCCTCTCTTAAGCATGTGAACCATGTCTAGCCTAGTGTTAGATGTATTCCAAAGTGAGTAAAAAAAAAAAATCGAATGAAGTTTGACTTCAGGGGTATGTAAGTAAATAACTGTGGTGCAGGCAGGGTTTGTGGCAGCTTTTTCTAATATTCCAACATGTTTCCTATAATAATGCTCAGTATGCAATCGATTCCTAGTATTTAACCTGTCCAGGTAGGGACTTGGAAAGATGCTTGTATATATGGAACGTACATGACCTAACGGGAACGTACGAGATATTTTGACATGTTCTGGTTGAGAGGACAGTTTGTGAACTTTTCAAGTCGTAGAGTATTCTAGTGTTATATTTTCAGATAGAAAACAAATCTGAGAAGTGTGTTAGGCCTCTCTTAAGCATGTGAACCATGTCTAGCCTAGTGTTAGATGTATTCCAAAGTGAGTAAAAAAAAAAAATCGAATGAAGTTCGACTTCAGGGGTATGTAAGTAAATAACTGTGGTGCAGGCAGGGTTTGTGGCAGCTATTTCTAATATTCCAACATGTTTCCTAGCCTGAGGGTGAATATCTAATCGATTCCTAGTATTTTACCTGTCCAGGTAGGGACTTAGAAAGATGCTTGTATATATGGAACGTACATGACCTAACGGGAACGTACGAGATATTTTGACATGTTTTTCAGAAGGGTAAGAAATTCAAACTTTAATCAATATTTGTACATGATTTATGTTATTTTCCATTAGGGAAGAAGTTGTATAAGATAATCAAACACTGTTTAGTAATATTTGAGTAAAATCAATTCAATATAAGTGAAATGAAAGTCAAGAATAGTCAATACTTTTTGAGAATTCTTTATTTGACACAGAATTTACATGGTTGTTAATGATTTCTGCTTACTATTTAAGCAGAATATAATAAAATTAGCATGTTTTCTTCTCTAAAAAATGAGTTTGGAGTTATTTCCAATTGTATTTAGGAAGAGAGAGAGAGTTAAGTGTCGTGATACCCAGAGTGGAACGTACATGATATAGCTGGAACGTACGTGATGAAAAATGACTTGACTTTACGAGGGTAGTACATTGAGTATATGATGTGCAGACTTTAACCATTATTATTTCACATAAGATAACATGATAAGGTCCTGAAATAAGACAGTTAGCAATAATGTGGTCTATATCTATGTTCAGGAATGAAATTGAATAGAAGTAGTTGTTTGAATCATGAAAAAACAAGAAATTATGAAATTATGGACCAAGTTTGGAGGAAAATATAATATATAAGTTTCCGATGGATTTTCTTGAATTCTGGCATGATAAATGTACAATCCCTTATGAGTTTGTAGACTTATTATTGTGTCATTTGGGTGAAATAATACAGAGAAAATTTCAGTTAGGTGCACATAGGTCATTTTCATCACGTACGTTCCAGAGAAAAAACATCATAGACTTTGAATAGTTATAAAAACTGACAGCATTGGAGAAACCCAGTATAATGAACATTTCCAGAATGCAGAAGACTTACTTTTTCAAAATAAATAGGGTCTGTACGGGAATGCTTAATTTATTATAGGAACCAGTGTGAGATGCCAAAAAGTGGAACGTACGTGATATTGTACACTTTCAGAAAAACTGACCCATATATATATATAGATATATTTCCACAATCATTTAGCTAATAACACAAGTATCCACAATCCCTTAACAGAATCTGGCTGCAGCAAACCATAATGTGGATTATTTTCTCTTTTCAATTAAATAAAATGTTAAATCCCGACAGGTGAACCACACTTACCACCAGTTCCTTCATCATGTCTGTGGGTACGATGTTAGACAGGTACCAGTCTTCGTAGTGGTATTCCTTCAGGAACTTCTTAAACTTGGTCTTGCGTTTCCCGGTAGTTAGTAACTCCTTCTTGACAGTAACGTGCACGTCAAGGGTACCGTATCTGTAGATCAACCAAGCATATGGATGCAATATTAAAAATTGTCATAACAATAATTTCACAATTATTTCATACTCAGATAATCATTGGCCTATAGTGTTGGGGAGGATTGGGATGGGTGTCCGTAGCCTCCTATGGAAACAAGTTCCTTGAATAAGCCCATTTCAGTTCATATGAAAATCTAAATTTACCATGAAATGTCATCACAATTACTTTCTGGTTTGTTTCCAAAAGACGATTATTAATAATTATATGAACTAGTGGTAAGGAGTCTGGACTGTCAATCGAACCTATTATATGCAACACTATATTGCCTTGAAATACTGCATTTTGATTGGCTGACAAATCATAAGTAAATCTGCAAATTTATCAAGTTGAATAATTCATTTCATGATACATGGTGATATAGAAAAACATAAGTCTATAGCTAGACAATTCGAACGAACTAACTTGTGGAGAATGGCGTTGCTTACATGGTGTATTTTCCAACCCCTGTGCATACAGTAATAATATTATTTCTATGGGGTTTTGATTAAAAAAAATGTGCGTTAATAGGGAAAACACTGTAGAGAGCTCTTACAAGACAGTAAGTCTCAAACTATCTTAACCCCTTCTCTTTCTCCAAAGGTTCTGATCTTGCAGATGAACAGATCAACTGATCAGGGGTAAAATCTAAGGATCACCCTGACACCTAGTGGACTAACTTAAAACTATTACTACATGTAATGGCACACTCCCGCCATCTACCAGTAGCTGTATGTACTGTATTATTATGGCAGATTGGGTAATTTAGGTACATGATGCTAAAAGTAAGAAAGTGTAAGTCATTTCTAATTAATCACAAATCACTTGACATGCTTTTTAGTATAGAAAGAAATATCATAAAGAGATTGCCTAAATGAATGAATGAAATACTTAAAGGATGAGGCTTTAAATGAATTGTTGTTAATTTTTCTGAGATTATTGGAGTTACCAATATCAGAATTTTTTTTTTTTTGACGTGGCTTTATGTGAACTTCTATCCATATTTATTACCCATGATATTCATACCTTTAGGGGCTTGTGTATGTAGCCTCTGTATATAGTTGAATTCTATGGTATTTCTCAACGACTTAGCTCTTTTTAAATGAATGATTAAAATGATGAAATTATGAAATAATGAATAAATCAACCAATAAATCAATACAGATTCAATGGGGAATTAGGAATAGAATATTTCATGATTTTGAAACAATAAATTAAACAAGTTTATCATTCTATAATCCAGTCACATGCTTGGCACGATTTTTTTTTTGTATATAAAAATTACTTCATTTTGATTAATAATACATGATTAATATAAAATCAACATAAATTTATTTGTAAACCATAACCTATACAAATGAATATCCTTACGTGGACTTGAGGTAGTCGTCCTTGGCCCAGCTGGTCATAGCGGGAACCTCTTTCATCACCCCCCTCATCACCACCGGACGTTCCGGCTGGATGAACTTGGTCTCAAACTCCTGAGGGGTGGGGAACTGGCGGATCTCTGGAAGTCGGCTTTTAGGTCGAGACTGCCATCCTGAAAAAAGAGAATTTATATAAATAAAATCAATTACCCCATTTTTTGAAATCTTAGCAATGATTCACTGGACAGTCTATATAGTTATTGCTTAATTTTATCTTCCGAAATAATGAATAAGGATTGAACTATAAAATGTGCTTTTACAGTAATGAGTCATATAATCGATTTGGTTACAGAGTATGCATATGAAATGGTTTTAAGTGCCACGAAAATTTCAAATTTCAAATTCCATATTTCTAATTGAAATAAAAAAAAAAGAAAGAAAAAAAATAGAAAATCCCAAATCATTGGCCCTATAATCGCTATATGCTTTTAGTTATAATTACGATATATGCACTCATAACGAAAAGAAGCAGACTTACATAGGCATAGCAAATTGAAGTGTAATTTGAATGCATTTTATCTCAAATTTATGTCTTATATCTAGAGATACATACTATGTCAAATTATTGAATTATGCTAATTTTTCTTATTTAGAAAATACATTTCTCTTAACCTCATTTGGTTTTCTCCTCTGATAATACATAATCTACCCATTTCCTTAGTAGTGTGTAGCTCTAAAACACTGGCTAGACGAGATAGATAATGTCAAGGGCTATCAATGATATGGCTCTTGATAACCTTTTTACACTTATACATATAGCAATTAAGATAAGATCTACTTACCCAATGGTCTCAAATGTCCTTGGGGCAAACCTGAAGATTTATCCTTGAGCCTTGGAGGGAATTCTAAATTCATGCTCTGATCCTTTTTGAAGCCTATTCTCCCATGTATTCCTTGAAAAATGCCCAGAAACAGGGCAATTTTCCAGAGGGAGTCCATGCCTGGAAACTTCATGCTTGGGGGTTCTGACCTGGGCTGGGTCCAGACTTGTAATGAAGCCAAATTGCCACAGAGTCAATTCCCCCAAGCCACGTCAAACCGTTTTTAACAGTTTTGCAGCAGCTGTCAACGTTGCATGGCTATGTTAAAACCACGTGTAGCCTTATTTGTTCCTAATCGATCCATACTCTCAGTGCAACAATTGATTTTGTGGTCCCAAGAGGGAGAACTTGTCTATTGAAACTGCCCCATTGCAACAGATGTCACTTTGTGACTGGCTAACTAGGTCAAAGGTAAGTAGGTCAACGGTCAAAGGTCAGCGGGCACCTGCTGCATCGTTTATAGCCTCGGACAAGATCAATTTTCTTCCATTTTTATTCATAAAAACGATGAAAATGTTTGTGATTTGAAGTGTGCGTGGTGTTGAGTATATTCTCTAGGTTTTATGAGTAGATTTGGGAGGCATGGCGACTGGAATTACATGGAATTAGGTTATTAGGTCAAGTTTGGGGTCAGGTCAAAGCTTCAGTTGACAACAACCAGGCGGCCACCAGAGAGGAAAAACATGGCGACGGTGGAGCACGGATTTACAAACCAGTCGCACTTAGAACGCGGATTTCTTTGCCGCACACCAGCATAGACACCTCCAATTTTAACCAGACTTTCCTAACACACACAAGATGGATCTACAACACTTATTATGCGGCATGAGCGTGGATAAATTGCGCAATTCAGGGTTCTTTCGCATCGGAAATCAGATCGGGAACTTCCAGATGCCTCGGCCGCCATCCATCTCCCTACCGAACCTCCCCAACCTTCCCCGGCCAGAGTGGCCCAACATCAACCTTCCCAATTTACCCGATCTTCCAGCTCTCAAACATAGATTTGGGGCAGCTGTGTACAACAAAAATGGGTCTACAAGTAGAAAACATTTGCCAGTAGGCTCTGGACCTCATACGGTGGGTTGTTTGGACCTGATGTTTGACCACACGGCCAAAGGAACCTTTGTCCGCCTTTACTACCCCGTCCAGCCCACCGACGTCTTCGTGAGTAAACTGTCAACTTTTTCAAAGTTTTTATTAGGAGAAAACCGTCAGAACATTATCATGTTGTTACTGTTAACGTTAGCCTTCTTCTAGTTGCTTCGTAATTTTGACAGAAAATATTCAGTAACGAAATGTGAATAACTGGTAGTTTGATTTATTTGATATTTTCTTTTTGTGTGTGGAATTAATTGGCTTCAGTTAATTTTCTTTTTTTCTTTTTCTTTTCTTTTCTTTTTTTTTTTGGCGGATGGGGGGTGGGAAGTGGGGCGTCGTTCCTAGAAAAGGTTTTTATTGCTTTTGATTATGGACATTGACATGTAAAAACAAATTCCACTGTTTATCCTATTTTATATTCTACACCTGGCACTTATCAACGACTTCATTTTCTTTTTTTATTTCATGTTTCTAATAACAGCTTACAGACATCGTGAGGATCGATTTTTAATTTGTCTTACCTAGGCCTACTGTCCAGGTGTTATAAACCAATTATTGTCCTTCAAGGTTATTATCACCAGGTGTGAACGTAAGGAGGAAGGGGGAATGATGTTTTGTCACCTTTCATTGAATGGGTCAGCTTTGCCCCCTTTCATACCATTGATAGAGTCTACTTAAACTGTAAAGATTGAGGTCGACCCCCTGGAGGGTCCCGACAGCTTGGCTCACTTGGGTAGATTAGATCTCACTAAATTACCTCATGTGACATAACTTTTCAGGGCTCTTATTTGTCAGTGTCTGGAAGACATCTTGAAAATCAGTGAAGTGCTACATTGGTCATTCAAGTAGATTAATTATAGTCTACTATACAGCAAGTGTCTTGTCACCTTTACAAATTGGTCTTTATCCATTAGCAAAGTTGATTTTCTGTGGAGCTACTAATATTCGTGTGTTAACCCAAATGCATAAAAAGTAAGCTAGGTAATTGCAAATGCAAAATATGACAGCATCAAAATCGGTATATGGAATACGGCCTTTAAATAGGATTGGTAGGTCAAAATTATGTTTCTTTACAAGATCTTTTTAAGGTATTCATAGTCAGATACAAGGTTTCTCCAGAAAATATTAACGCTGGCTACTTAAGACCTCTAAGAGCCGGTCAAGAAAGTTTATTTCTTATTTTCTTATATATTTTTGACCACCTTCAGGGAACTAAAGCCGGTCGATCAGAATCTAAAGCTGGTTAGCAGAGCCGGCTATAAGGGCCAGGGGAAAACCCTGTCTAAGACTAAGACAGATAGTTTTGAAAATTAAAAAAAAATCCTCTTACTGCAATTCTTTTAACATCTAGATTAAATATACGCCTATTTATGTATGCAGAATATTACGTTATTCATTTGTTCATTTTGATTGAATTTAAACCTTTGTCTTCAATAAAACTATCCGGAATACAACTTTTTGAAAATTTTGGTCAGACTCCATTGCAACATCAAGTTGCTGTTTTAGGGCTCCTGGTCTTGCGAAATAAGGGTCGCCAGTGATTATAGCAGATTACATCACACATGTATGACTTCGGAGTTCTGACCCCTGGATTTGGCATGAGTCACACTTCTCAGCACGTGCTACCAGTATTCTGAGCCTACATCATTTCAGGCCACCCATAAGTAAGCATCTGTTTTCCTGTCCAGTGCACTATTATCAGTGATATCCCTGATTGGGCGGAATATGTTTCACTTTTTTTCAAAAAAAGAAAAAGAAAAGAAAAGAAAATATGTTTCACTTTTTTTCAAAAAAAGAAAAAGAAAAGAAAAGAAAAGAAAAAGAAAAGGAAAGGAAAAAGATCCGCAGCTATTGTGTGGGACGGAGTAGATTGGATTAGATTAATTGTGTTATATAGTCCGATTAGTTGTGAAAAACACTTCTCCGGAAGTTCAGTACAAAACCTGTCGGCAAAACCTTCAAAAAGCAGTTGGGCTTAGGATCACATTAGCGTCATCACGAGTCTACGTTTCTTTAGTCGACAAGAAAAACTCTGTGTGATCAAAAGATACATATCATAATAACAATAATTAAATAACTTAACACCTCGATGTACATTTTCCCACTGAGGCTATTAACTGAGAGAATAATTACACATTAAGAATAGAATAATGGGCTTCAGCTAGGTTTAACTCTTAGCTTTCAAACCCAATTAGGCCTCAGTTGCACTTCAAAGACCAGTGTAATGTATGAGTAGGTTGTAGAGTACACCTTTAAGGGGCTTAGGTAGATTAAACCCGTTTCATAAGTAGCATTTATAGTGCAGTTGTTATTGCTTAAGTGCTTAAAAGATAAGTGCAACCTAGTATGATACACTCCAGCACTTGTGCAAGGTTGCATATTTGTAAATATATCATGACTATATTTATTGTTAGGGCTACTGGCACGTATTATATGGCAGTCATATCTATGGTGCTACTATGGTGTCCATACTATAGAATTTAGTTTAATGTTAATCGTCATATGTGACAATCTCTGGGATTTCCAGCCTTATTGAAATACATATTTATGGCTCTAGAGCCTTTTTTTTAGCTTAGAAATCATAAAAATCATAAAAAGAAGCTAAGTTCATGCTATAAGTGAAATTTCCAGTAGTTTTCATTAATGGTGAAAAAAATTGGATTTTTTCGCATTCTGTTGCCATGGTAACGGGAATGTTGATAGAAGGTCAAACCTGCCGATACTACTGCTATGCAAATGAGGGTTTCCATGGTAACCATGGAACAAAAGTAAGTTTCCAAAAATTGGAATTCTGAATCAAGGGACTGCTTGGCTATATTCTGAAAAAAACAGATTATGAATATCTTGAATATAAAGGAAATAGCAGTATGTTTCATGAAATTGTATTTGGGACTTCAATATTTGGCCCAGATCAACTATGTTATATCTTTACAGATACCAACAACTGGTCGATTCTACCATATTTAGCATATCTGACCCTCGCATCTTCAAATTAGCTTACCTTTTTTTCTAATCAAAATATTTACATAATTCTTTCAGTGTTAGATTCCCCAACACATCTTCCTTATTCAATATTCCAGGCCATAAGACTGCTTTTCGCAGAGGATGTCACATATTATGTTTAGACATTCATATTACATGTATTACCATAATATTGCCATTATTTATTTTGCCGTTAGTTAGTCATTTCTTATTAAAAAGGAGAAACTGAGACATATTATATCTACCAGAAACCGTTTAGTATAATGTTCGCGACTTAGATAATTATCAGATGAAAAAGTTAAACGAAGACAATTTACAATACGTTCAGTAATTGAAACCGGTGCTTCAACATTATGTGATTTCATATATAAAGATCACACTTGTGCAATATTCACCTTCCTGTTTCCTGGTTTTCATCTATTTTTAGTTCAGTATCTATATAAATGTACCTTGACCTCATATCACCGACTCCACTCCTCTGTCCAAACTCCTCACAGATACCTTAGATCTACAGAAACTGACGTAGTCCGCCCACACCTTAACGTGTAACAATGAGTTGCCCGTCTGACCTATGACAGTCTGGACAAGATTAGCCCAGTCCAAACAGCCTCTCGACACCTCACAACTCTCACTGCATGCACTTAGCGATGCCCTTTAGGCCAACAATAGTTGTGTCCAGGTTTTTCGACCAAGCATTTAAGTTTTTATCAAAAGATTTACTTTCATTAAAACTTAAATGATCGGTCGGAAAAGCTGCACATATTTATCTTATTTTAATGATTTTCCCCAAATATCAAATGTTGGGGAAATAAATCAACTGAAACTTTAAGGAATTATGAATGAACAGTAAATAGCATACGTATTGCATACGTTACTTGGAAACCGTAACAAAAGGTATATCAAGGACATTCTAAATTCTCAACAATATAATTATAAGTTTTTCATTACAGAAAAAAATATCAGAAAATAATCCTGCTCTACCGACCTTATTTTTGGCGGCATCAAGAACTCAGGAAACTTTCCTTTTGGCCTTCCCGATAGCTGTGCCCGGAATTATTACATTTTTCTTTTATGGACACTTCAGCATATTGTAGTATATCAGTTATTTTGTATCAAAACGTTTTTCACATACTCCATGATAATATAATCTCTATGATTATAAACTTTGGGTTCACACATAAAAACATGCATTATTCGACGCAGCTTTAAAGCCGGATCTGGTGCTAATTTCGGACGCTGAGATAACATGTCTCAGCGTCTGTAATCGAGGCCAAACCAACCCACACGGGATCATTGAACTCCAAGTCACGAGAAGAAATGATTGATCAGATTTCCGCCAATTAGCCGCTATTTGGGATTTAATTAAGGGTGTTTACGACCAAAGTTTCTCGGCGTTATGATAATTGTTCATATTTAGAACGAATTTGCTGGCGATTTTAAAATTGGCAGTGGTAATTAAGGTAAGATATAGACATGCTTTAGACATGTTATAAATAACCCATACCATTCTCTTTTTGAATGGTACATAAGATGTAAGGTTCCATGTCACATTTCCAGAAAAAAAATCCAAACACACACAAAATCGGCAGCATCAAAATCAAAATATGGAATACAGGCTTGACTGATAACCTGTTTGTATAATTTCTATTGTCTGGAATCTTCTGCTCTTTGTTTGCTATACAAGGGTTGATATTACAGCACGTGATTTAAGTGTTTTATATTATAGTCCAAATTGATATTACTCCGGCTCACGTTCTTTCCGCAATATTTATAAGGTTGCCCACCAAGAGGTTGGTAATCGTTGTCGGCATGCAGCCTCAGGATTATTGATTTTATACAACTGGGAAAAGGTTTCTTACGCTCTACAAGATTGCAGATTTTCCAATGCTCCTGTTTTAACTTTTTTAAATATTTGTTCCCAGGGGTTCATTGAAAGCAACTAACATGTACTGTTAGATGAATATATAGATTATTTTATGTGTTCTTGCGAAACTGATTAGATAAACAAGAAACGGATATGATTTATCCATTGATATTAAATTTCATAAAAATAAAATGCATTTCAGTCATATAAGATATATATATATATATATATATATATATATATATATATATATATATATATATATATATATATATATATATATATGTACATGCAGTTAAATCAGATATAAAGGTCTGTTAAACCCTCATTCATTCAAGTACAATTTTACATCTTAATTTTTAAAGTGAAATAATTAAAAACATATCCCAATTTAAATAACTTTTATGTACAGCCTGTTCTCTTTCCAAGTAGATCAGTTTTGCTGTAAAAGGCTATCGAGCTGGGTCGTTTCCTATTTATTCCTCCCTTAATTACATTCCCCCCACACCCTTAATCATGAGAAAAATAACTTGACATTCTCAATCAAGGTTAACTCATTAAATCCACTTCCGCAAGTGATCGATACAAAGTTAAGGTTGCGCCATTTTGGGCCCTGCAAAACTAATAGAAATAACAGATGCCTCGCATGTGAAATTCATCTATAAATACCTAAGATAAAAATTCTTGACCTTTCTCCTGGATAAACGGGCATGAGTTGACTTTACAAAATTAAAATCCGGTTTAGTACAAAGAAAAGTAAAAGTCAGACTAAAGTATACTACATGGTAATTTACCCTTCTTGGATCAGCCTAGTTAAGTTGTGGCAGTCAAGGTCTTGCCCGGGCTTGAGTTAGGTTGCTCTTCATTACAAGAATCGTTAGCCAACACAATACCCATTAGATAATCAATACTTTCACCTTATTAACTTAAAGCTGTCTCGAGGAATTCTACGCCTCTCCGTCGATGACTAAGTAGAATCCAAAATAGGTCTCACCAATCCAGGTTTTTCTTTTTTATTGAGCAAAGAAATGATGCGTTTTTCTAAAGTACATATTGCCTATATTGATAAACTTGTTGGATGTGCATGGGTGGTCCAGATCTTCTTTTGATTGATATTAAAGCAGTCCTTGATAGAATTATTTAAATCTATTCTTTATATCAGTTAATTTGTCAACTTTCTGTTATTGTCAATTCAGTCATTGTTGGTATTTGATCACATATTAATATTTGGAATTTTAATATCTTTTTAAAGACAATTATAAAAATAATACTGAAAATTAAAAAGAACTCTTCTCTGACGTTGAGTGCAACAACCTCAGAATATTTTGTATCACGGAGTTCTATAGAATTGATAATATCCAACTTAATATGTAAATAGTTTCCCCCTAGAGGAACAAATAATTAATCAGAGGATACTGCAGTTAATGTGGGGCAATTCTATTAATAATTTTCAGGTAAGACGTCCGACGTTATTATGCATAATGTCAGACATCGGTCAGAAAACGTCAGACATGTCCAAGTTTTCGAACTCTTTAAGCTCTCCATAATACTTCATCCATGTTATTGCAGTCTAAGAACCTGTACATGTCCAAATGGTCAGTTACTAATCACATTATCAGATTATCTTAAGTCATACAAACACTAGATATACCTAAACAGATTAGATTTGTGGTGGAGATTAGTGGCTCAAGTCAACCCATGTGGTCTGGATCAACATATTTGTAGAAATCACATGATAAGTCTTATGTGCCACCTGACTACGACAAAAACACTTGAAAGTAAAGTAAGCTCTCGTACAATGGCACTCCCATACTCAACTCAACCATCTGACACTCAGCCTGTCATTTACAAATTTATATTATTGGGATGGATTTATAATCGAATTATGAGGTACTGAAAAACTGAACCTTATGTGTAGAAGATGTCTGGATGATAAAAAGACAAGCAGGGAAATTGGGAAAACATTGAGCTATTTGATGATAATGTGTGTTTGGTAAATCGTATACTTAACTGAGAAATTGGGTAATGTGATAACGTTATCGATTAAATTAACTTATGAAGTTGTAATACCATAACATTTCTAATGGGATTGCACCCGCCACCGTCTGGGTAATGAAAGAAGTAACAAAAACCAACTCTGTTGGCAGTGGTTGTTAAACTTGTACAGGTGCTACACCATAGCCTCAATGCCCAGAAGCTTCTTCGTATTCATGGACTAAATTACAAGACGGCAACCGTTTTATACGGCACTTCCTTTTGGCAAATCAAATCCAACCATGACCTACATGTGACATAGATTTGAACATTACATGTGGTATTTGCTTTTTACGATTTACTGCGTATTATAAATTCAGTTAATAAGATATGGCTCATAGGACAATTTTTATCATACTTACAAAACAACTTAACAAGTATCATGCACATTAACCCACTAGCTTTTTCAACAGAGTGAAAAGCACAATACGCTTTTATACCCAATGACATGAAATATTATTTTCAATTAAAATGTAATTATCGTAATTACTAAAGTCATTTTTTCCCCATGTGGTTAAGCGATTGCACCTGCTCACTATCATTTTATCCGTGTTGGCTGTAACTGTGGCCTGTATATATGTGGCCTGCAGTAACTGACCTACGAATTGTAACTGTGGCCTGTAACTATGGGTTGTAACGTTTACTGTGGCCTGTACATAGTACCTGAAATGTAGCATGTACATGACCTGTAACTATGGCCTATAGTTTGTAACTGTGGTATATGACCTGGAGATTGTAACTGTGACCTGGAGATTGTAACTGTGACCTGTAGATTGTAACTGTAGCATATGACCTGTAACTGTGGTCTGTAGATTGTAACTGGTATATGGCCTTTAACTTAAACTTTTAGGTTGTAAATGTAACTTTAAGTTTGTAGCTGTGGCATATAACCTATAACTGTTTCCTTTAGTTTGTAACTGTGGTATATGACCTGTAACTGGTCTGTAGATTGTACTCTGGCATTATTGTACCTGGCTTACGTGCTGTTACCATCCAACCTGTGGTCTCGGGCAGGTGTTGCAGGGGGTGGTGATATTTGAACCCCGTCTTGGCACCTCTCCCAAGAGCCTCTCGTTAAGAAAGCCGCAGTGCCATTCAACTATTCCTCAAGCCAAACATGTTTAGGTTCTGGTCGCCAAGTTGCCATAACACCGTAAATTACTTTGTTTATTTTTAACATGGCTTTGATGATTTCCTTATAATTGGTGGTTTACGTGATCAAAGTTGATCATAACAAGTGGTTGAATGATTGATCTGATTTGAGTTTACTGATCTATCTATAATATATATTAATAGAATAGTATTACTATAGAAATCATGCCTCAAATATACATACATTTGGAATCGGTATCAAAAGCTTTGTATACATTGGTACATTGATTGAAATTTTACACAGCATTAATAACGTTTTAACACAGACTTGAGTTATTATATCGGATAGAAATACATACATGTACTCCATTAAGACCAATTTAATAGAATACTTAGAAACAGAATTAATGGATCTATGACGATATAGTACCTTTTTTTTCTATTATTACCATGTCTTTGAATAATTTGGATTATAACAATATTCGAACTCTACCGCATATATACCGTGCTCCTGAGGTGCGGTTTATTGCGGATTGGTGCAACATTTTTCAATTCTGTGCACCAGTAATGGAGGACCTAAATTAATTCTGTGTCCCGGTGTGCGCATTTTTGGGGACTCTGCATCCGATGACATGTGTCCGATGAAAAATAATGTTTAGAAAATGCGCAGATATAATTATGATAGGTTTATATTGACAATGATAATATTTAACTAGACAGTTCGTTTTTGTGAATGCACCCGAGCACCTAGGCCCTCCTTCTTCCCACTTGTCGTACCAAGACACTTCTAGTATGTATATTTACATAGCTTGTATTTGACCTATAACTGCCATACTAGTAAAAAGACTATTTGAGATGCTCCTTGTGTTTATGTATCCCTTTTGTTCATTTATTTGTCAAGACCGTTTCTCTATTTCTCCATTCCTATGCCACTTCACTCGAGTGGAGAATTCAAGCACCCATTTGGTACATGCACTCGGACCCATTAGATAGAGCGCATTAATAAGAAAATGTACTTTCATTTCATTTCAGCTCGATCTCAATATAAGTTTCTATAACGAGGCATTCAGAAGTAAAATACCTCTAAGATGCATAATCCACAACAGAAACAGAACCAACCTATTATTACCTGTAAATAATGAAAATTAAGTGGGAAATGTAATCAGACATACATAGGTTTACCAACCATACCACCAAATGAACCATTTAAACCTTCTTATATTTTGTATACTTTATTTCTCTGAAAGCTTTTCTCAACTTCATGTCACACATTTTTAACACAAGGCCACATTCGTTTTCTATTAGTTGTGTTCACGTAATGAACTTTAAAAGATTTCTTTCCAATTCTTTCACGGAAAGAAAATTAGTGTCGGTTCGATAATTAAAGGCAATGGCGCCATAATAGATCTACTGTTCAAAAATTGCTTAAACTTTCCAAAATACAAGTTATGCACCTATAGATCTTAGAAATGCAAAGAAAGTGATATGTCACCGTGGTAACTTTTCCACTATAGTTTATTCATTTTTTGATAAGCTATACAAAATGGTTATGTGACGGTGGTATGGGAAAATGATAATCCTTTCAAGAAAATGCATACAATTTCTTTTCTAAAGGCATCAACAATAGGCTTTAGGTTAGGGTAATTGAAAAATAATGTGTTTTGATGAATTTGATAGAGTCATGTACAGTTTCAGCATGAATATAAGCAAAATAAACCATTCAGAAAAACATAATTTTGTAGAATACATAGGGATACAAAAAAATTTACTGTTCAAAATGGCTCAAAATCATGATATATTATGGAAAATGTCATATGCTATCATTATCCGCCAAAAAAAAAAAAAGGGGTCACCGTATGAGCTTGGTTACTGGAACTGCATTTGTACTTTCGTGTGAAGAAATGGCCAAACATGGGTTCCCATGTAGTTCCTCCTAAAACCCATTTAGACATTTATCCTAAAAAAATTCTGACTGCTGTTGTTCCTGAGACCCTTACAAGGTTGGGGATGTTTACAATATTATGATATGATGAGTAATTTAAAGGTTGGAATAAAAGATGTATGTTTTTACACATAAAGTGTTTTTCAGTGAAAGGAGAAATTTAAGAAAATTGGTCATATTCAACCATTTGTACCTCAGAAGGTAAGGGTTTGCCATACTTTTGTTGTGAATTTGAACTCCCCAACCATTCTTGAACATTTTATCCAATTTTTAGCAAAATTGAAGCACTTTGATTTTTGATGTTTCTGGAAAATGGCGCGATTGTCTTTAAGTATACATTAACAGTGTCCAAAATTAAGGTTTGAATCTGTGCACTCGCCGGGTGCATAGCTTTGAAATGTTTGTACCCGGCGAGTCTTTCAGTGCACCCTCAGCGATATACGGCTATTTATTACACCAAAAATTTGTGCATCTGATGGGTGCACAGTATAAATATTGATGCACCCTGTTGCAAAATCATGATTTCCCGGTGCAGGGTGCACCCTTAATTTTGGACACTGTATAATGTATACCTTGAAGGAAGACCCGGAAATCCTGGTGCCTCAGAACGTTTCCTTGAACCCCTTGATGCAGTGCAGGCCGTTATGGATTCGTTGAGTGAAACCTGCCCAGCAGGTCGTGTAGGTGAATGTATGTATACATACACGAGCCTAGCCTGGATCCCAGGGCCCTACCCCCAAGGGGGAGGAGGAGGGGGGGCACTTGGGTCTTGGAGCGTATTAAAATGGCGGTCAGCTTCTTTTTAGGCAACGAAGAGGGGGCTGTAGAGTACTTCCGTGATATATTAATGTATGAATATTGAATGGCTTTGTTGTGACTTTGATTCACGAAAAATACTGATAATTGATCAGGCATTTCTGATCTTACAGTGTTCTTCCATGTAGGTGCAAAATAAATAACAAAATATTATTTCAGCTGTCTAAATTAAGATTCAGCCGAATAAGTGAAGGTTGATGAGAGTAACTCACACTGTTCATATATGAATATTATCAGTGTGAAAGATGTAACTGCATGGAGGCAGTCTAAGTGAAGATTCATCATAACTCATTAAGCAATGTTGGTGATTTTGTATTGAGGCGCTCTGGTTTTAGGGGACTGTGAGCTGTATCCCCAAAAGATATCTAAAATGAGGAGCTAGAAGTTACACACAGTAAAGCGTCCTCCCTGTAAAGTAAGAACAATGAAACATGACTGGTCAGCCCAGTGTCATTATAATTATAGGACTGGGTGGAATATGACATGAATGGGCCTATGACATGAAACCTCAGTGTGGCAGAACTATTAAGAAGGCATTGGGTCCTACTGCTACAAAAAGGCACCTCGTTTCATAGATTTGGTCCCTGCCCCTGTAGCATAAAACTAGCTGCAAAGCTTTACCTTGTGCAATCTGGTAAAGGAACTCTGAAGGGTTGGCTGGACATTAAACTAACCCCACAAACAAACAAACAAACAAACAAACCTTCCATGAAGTGCATGTGTACATGTTTTGAAAATGTGCGGACGTACTAAATGAAAGGCCTATAGGGGTTGTAATTTGTAAGTAACCCTCAAAGAGACAGTGCCCCCCACCCCCACTCCCCGACCAGTTTGCCCCTGCCAGCCCTGGAGGTGGGATGTCCCCCACCCATTAGGTACATGGGGTCACGTCCTTACACCGCAGACACTGACGGATTGCCCAACCAGCCCCAAGGTACAGCCCACCTGTTACCATGGTTACCAACAGGCTACATGGTAAACCTCTATTCCACTAAGCGATTTTTAGCCATGTTTATCCCGGGACAAAATGTGGTAGATATTCAGCGTGAAATCAGTAGAGGAGCAGCAGGAGGATGCTGTATGATTTCAGCGGTAAATCAGTAGAAATAAGTATGATTCCAGTAGTTTAATAGCTGTGAATCAGTATGTCCGAAATATTTAAATGAGCTGTCAGCAAAAATCAGTATGTAATCAGTAGTATTTCAGTAACTAATTTAAATAATTCTGACATACTGATTTAGGAAGCATCTACTACAATTTGGCCCGGGCCGTTGTTCATACTGGCGATTTTGCAAAATCGGGAATAAAATCGGCTAGTGGAATACGGCCTTAACTCTTGTCGGTTTGGGGGTTATCCGATCGATAATTGGCCATCGGGGTTGTTTGACGTGGGAGGGGCTTGTTCATGGCATGTTATACTTTTTTTTTACACTATCATTATAATATTATGGGATTTTCCCACTGGGACTTGGTCCCGAAACACCCTTCTGCACGCACGGTGGGAATTTTTGCTTGATGCGTAGGATTTAATTTTGATTCTAGAATATCATAAAATTTTATGACGTACTTTATGGTAAAGAAGCTAGTTAAATTGTTGTAAATGTGTTATTGTGGAATTGCTCAGTTCACCTACAATCGAGAATGCCATTTCCTGAATGTAATCGGTCAACATTCCAAAAATAACATAAACTAATCTTTTATGATTTGTATCTGTCTCTTAATTTACAACTATATGTATGTGAATGTCAGCACTATTTTCCCATTGATACTGATCTGAGAGGGATGGTTTCAAAAGCAATTTTATAAGAAAAGGTTGCATTTTGAATGAATTGCAAAAGATTGCGTTTTGAATGAATTGGTCATTCAAGTTAATATGTTATTTCACTTTACAACTTCATAGCTGTGTGACATTACGAGCTAATAATAGATGTAGCCGGATTTGACTCTAAATTACAAGCGAGATTTATATTACTGTTAGAATCACATATGCATGTTACTTCAATGGTGTGATGTCAGCAATACCGTGAGCATGTGATCTGAACAGGGGGTCAGACATCTATATGTACAAGGCTTAAAGCTATCACTCTACAAGCCTATATTCTGTACTCACGATTTCTAAATAAGTGTTAAAAATAGGTGTGTTATGCATCATTTGAAAGGATTTTAAATTCCCTTTCAAACAGTATGTAGCACTCATGGATTTCTGTCATATTCGTGATAAAAACTGGGAAAATGATATGAAAATGTCAGTCAAAATCGCCTTGTAAAATAATAGGAATAAGGCTACTGTGGTGGAAGCATGTTGATGTCATTCCCTCATTTCCCTATATATAAATAACTGTGGGAATGCGAACACTCTCCACCACAATGCTGCTCCCATTCAGACCCATCCTGCCTGGAGAACTGCTGGGAGAGTGACAAGGCATGTCCAGCGGCCCCCAAAAACTGACCAAACAAGCCTAGTATGAACAGATGCTGGAGGGACCCTTAAGTTTGAGAATATTTCCCATCCTTTCAAATTGTAAAATGCATCAAATTCCTGATCCATTTTCCTCCTGATTTTTATATTCCCATTTATCAGAAGACAGGGAAATCTTTCCCCTGAATATAAAAGAGGAAACCACGAGGCCATCTGCAGGAGTAAGGGAGGGGGTTGGAAGGAGGGGGATGGGGGGAGGTGCTATGTCACCGGGACTAGAGACTGACGGGTTCAGTCTAGCCCTGGAGTATGAACCACAGGCCATGTGCGGCCTCTGTGTGATGTAAGACCAGGTCCACTGAGCCCCTCCTGCGTCAGGCTATCACACTCCTCTCCTCTCCCCCCACCTCCCCATCCCCCTCCCCCGCCTGTCCCGTACCGACCGGCTCCTGGGGTGCATGCCCCTTGAAGGTGCAATAAAACCCAGAAGGTTGAGGAGCGGCGGTATTCACACCAATGGCATGACGTCAGGTCCCCTCCGACATTGAGATCCCCCCCCCCCATCCCCCCATCAAGGGCTCCCGAACTAGCTGGTGACAAAGTCCAGATTGGGCCAAAAATAGCAACGAGCACTCAGACCACTCTAGGGTGTAGATGGGGGGAGGGGGGTTGTTCCTCTGTCGCATGTTGAATTCAAGAAATGGCTATGTCGCATGTCACTACATTTTTAATGTTCAAGTCAATTCTAAGAATCCTCCATGTCCCATGTCGAATTTAATTAATATCCTCTGTTGTGTCATTTATACCTTTGTAGATGTAGGCAGCCCTGTTTTTTTTAAGCAAACAATTTGTACTTTCAGGCCAATCACGGAGAATTGATTGGCCTTCCTGTACATTGTACTTTATGTCAATAAAATATATTTGTTCATTGATTGATTGATTCATCCATTCATTGATTCATTCATTCATTCATTCACCACACACACACAACTCGCCACAATACCACTGACAGTGGGCCGACCCAGGAGGAGCCGCTCGGGAGGGGACTGGAGGAGGGGTGGCAGATAGAGGAGGCAGAGGTGTGGGGTACACTGGACGCCGCGTGGTGCGCTACAGTATCTTCCACTTAAGGGGCCTTCCATTAAGTATACATGTACGCACCAAGGGGGGGTGGGGGGGTCTGAGAATTTTGGGAATTTGCGTACATTCCTATACAAATCCAATGCGTATTTTAGCCTAGGGGGGGGGGGGGGGTCTAGAATTTCGGAAATTTTGAGTACGTACTAAATGGAAGGCCCCTAAGCCCTGGCCACACCTACCAACTCAACTCAACTCGACTGTCGGGGGTTCCGATGTCGCCGGGCTCTACGACACACTCTGAGACTGAGCCCAACTCAACCCAACTCGACCGTCGAGTTGAGGTCAGTCATGCAGTGTGGCAGGGGCTTAATACATAGCTAGCCAGCGGGGTCAGAGGGACCAGACTAAGGTGTTTGGGTGAGGGGTAGAGCAGTGGGGGTTGGCTGAGGGTCGAGGGAAAGGGGTGTAGGTGTGTAGATGGGGGCAAGAGGTGGAGGTAGAGGGTGAGGGGGTGGGAGTTTGGTAACAGGGCCTTGCCTGTGGCCGTGGTGAGTGACTCACTCACCAAGCAGGGTCACCATTAAAATCATATCACCCCTGATTGGAGAGTGAGTCGACAGAGGGCTGACCACAGTGTGCATGTCACCAGGCTGTTACTCAGACAACTGAAGGCTTCAATGTTAGAATGTAGAGGACGTGCTGCTAAGGCCTGACCACGTACACATGGTTGAATCTTCCAATAAATGGGGAAGACGTGTTTTTTTCTCATCAACTATTTGCTACATCTCCAGGTGCCGAAGGCACTTGTCCTAATATAAACAACCGACCACCATCTAAGGCATACCTTTTGAATGAGAGACAGTCACAGAAAAAGAATGTCGTGGTTTACTGTGTCTGGGAGTGATCGCTATGAAAGGAAGTTAGGTAAGAAATATGCCGTAGTGTCAGGGTATGAATATAGTTGACAATGTATATATGTTGAAGAGGTAGATAAACTAAAGCCTTTTAAGTTGCCAGTGTGTGTTCTTAGAACTTTGTGAGTTTAAATGTTAAAAAATAGTTGAAAATATGGTACAATGTACATAATTATGATAGTGATTAGTACGTGATAAATAGTAATTTTTATTTATAGAATAATCCTATAGATAGCCTGATATTTTAAATAGATAATGAATTGAAGCTTAGACAATTAGAATAGGTTGCTGTGGCAACTCGTCTCCAACAATCTTGTCAGCTCATACTAAATGATAAAAATATATTGGAAACAATTTATTTTCATATTTTTACTTAATATTGGACCTATAGATTAAAAGGCTGGTTGATTCAGAATTTCGAATTCTGAAAATTTAATTTTGTTCCATGGTTACCATGAAAACCAACATTTGCATAGCTGTAGTATTGGCGGGTTTGGACGTTCTATCAACTTATGTAGTTCAAGCCTGTTTATCTTAAGTTGAACTAGCAGATGGGAGCTTAAAATGCAGATTCGCTCTGTAGTAGGAGACATAAGAACCGTCTACCTTTCCCTCAATTGTCTGCTCGACTTCTCACCTATCGATGTAGATTCTGAGCTGGTTCAGCCAATCAATATTTCCGTCCTGAACTTCTGACTCAGGTATCTCACAAAGTTTCTGACAATAAAAGATCATTAACTTACAGAACAGTTAATCTGAGCTCATATGACTTAGCTTTGTAGGCACAAACATATGACATGAAAAACCGAATCAGTATGAGCAATGGATCATAGTTACAGTCTGACTTTGTGATGAAGTATACTACTATGCTGCTAAATTACTTTACAGGTAACTTAAGACCCTCGGTATTATGCTCAAATGGTGGCTGTTTTCATACCTGGTTGGGTAATCTCTGAACGGAATATCCATACTGTTAGGATCCTTGCCAAACTAAATGCACCATTACACCTACTTCTGGCAACTTGTCTGAAGGAATATGGACCAAGACTTTTCAGGAATTGACACCTTAACGGCTGAGATAAGATACAAGATATGAGCTCTTTGAATTGATTATTTATGATCTTTATGTGGATGTTATATATTGCCTTTCATTAATTTTGATAATTTATTATTTTCATTAAGGCGGTAAGGATTCAGATTATGAGTGAGGTTGTTGTATATCCAGTCTCTCTTGAAATATAATCTAATTGATTTCTTTAGTAAGCAATATCCCGAAACACAGATTGATGAAAATGCAAGAAATAATATTTCTCATCCACATATTGGGATTCCATGTTTAATTATCACCGGCTAAAACGAGTCAAGGTACGATGATTTGTAAAACAGATTTATGAACATCCAAGTCCTCCTATCATTTGTTTTCATATTCATATGAAAGTACCATGGTACAAACAATTTTTCTGTGTCTCTGCCTTCTAACATTTTAAAAATCACTTTCAATTATAGAATAGGCGTTGGATACTTTCCTTTCTTCTTAGTCGTTTAATATTTCCTTAGACATAAAACTTATAGTTTGTATCAGTTCAACGGTAAATCAAGTTTCAGAGCAGAGTTGAAGAAAGTCGTTAAATAACTATTTCATGGATGACCTGTTTTACATAGTAACTCCTAACTAGGAAGTCTGGGCACAGATATGCTTACTGCGCACTTGGATTGCCGTTCAGGTGAAGATGTAATAGCAACAATGTTTTATGAAGCCAATAACACATGTCCTATAATATGCCCCTATATGTATGCTCACATATGGAAAGGAACTTATATGGTTTTGGTTCCCTTTAATATATAATTATATATTAAAGGGAACCAAAACCAATAAATTCAATGAAATTTTCCAAACTAAAATAATCATGGAAATCCATTCCTTGAGCCTATATATTGCCTATGTTAAAATCTAAACCACAAAATATGGTAGAAAATCATTTAAAACATGTTTTCTTTGCTCCACTGAATTAATGTGGATCTGCTAAAATGGGGTTTATTTACAAACAAATGGAAATATTACCATCTCTTATGGAATTCTACTTCAGTTTGAACTAGCTTTCACAGCTAATACTTTACCACTGACCTTAACTGGACTCACGTAACATTTCTATACTTATCTGAGTTTTGAACATGTTGTCAATTATATTGGTTTTGGCTTCCTTTAATTGTCAAAAATTCATGGTTTACTAAAAGAAAAAATGTTAAAAGTTACACTATAACCTGCCAACCAGGCACCCAAACACTCGCGACTAAGGTTACAGATCAAATTTACAGACAGGTGTGGTAATAAGGCAGGCTGAAAGACGTCTCGGCCGTTTTACGTGTTTTCAAGTAGAAGAAAAAAGAGCACACCTGCAATATTATGGAACATGTCAAGACACAGCTCACTCTGTGACTTTGTAAATGTGCATTTTCCATAAAGTTTCCATTAAATAATTACTCTTAAAATCACAGTAAGCAAGAAGATATCAAATTACAAACGGGCACATCATTTGAGTATCATACTGATTGTTGTGAATAGAAACTGACTGGAAAAAGTCTGACCGAAAACTGACTGAAATATGACCGAAATATAGCCAAATGCCGGATTTGTCAAAAAAAGGAGTTTCTAAATACATACACGGGTCATTCCCCCTACTTTCAGGGTCTTTGCTCTTTCCAGAATCCTTTTCCAAGTCTTTGACTTTGATGTCCCTCTGTGCCAGTGGTAGGAAAGGTAAAGCTATAGAGGTCACGTGGTACAAACGGGACCCTTGTGATTGGCTCAGCTTCCATTGATTCCCAGTGCACAAGTACTTCCTTGACATGAAGAATGCTTTACCTCTAAGATGGGACATGGATAGCTACTTGATCTTGTCCTTTCATCGTGATCATTTTTGCAGCTAACCTTCTATCAGTCATAGCGATTTACTATGAAAGAAATTATTGTTGTGACAATATCTTGATAATTATAGGAGATTGTTTATAAAGTCAAGGTAATGAATGAGATGACCAGAATAAAATCTAACAGCTCATTCAGTGGTCACATATATGACCAGGTGATATGATATTCAAAGACACTGTCAATCGTTTTGAAACAGGCACAGATTATTCAGGTCTCAATCAAGTATATGATTTAGTAGAGTTACTTAATTGATTATAGGTGCGATGAATTATTTGCAAATCTCCTTATAATGCCAGTATACTTGAATCATTTTGACTCGGAGCGCGCAACAGAATAGGTAGGCCGGCTAGGCCTTCATAGGTGTCCCTTGCCTAGTGCTAGGCCTAAGCACATGTCATTGGCCGAAGGCTTTCTTTCCATGCCAACTCCTAAGTCAATGACCTAGGTTGACTTGTGTAGCCAGGGATACCTGTCACAACACAGTCTTGTACCTCCATTCATGGTTGTACAGTAATAACATGAAATGTAAAATTTTGCTAAAAAGACGCAAAAAAAATGCAGAAATATTAGGGTCTTCAGAACTGAAATAAGCTGGTATGTGTTAGAAAGATGCGTGGCTAAATCCTGTTTGAAGGGATAGCTTTTATTCGACCCTGAAATATTGACGGTTCTCTTCATATTATCAGGTAGTGTAACTCCATCATTAATCCATGATATATCACATCCACGATTATAATCATTGTGTTCTATGGTCTTTGCTATTAGGCTCGAACATATGATCATTTGGAGCAGGTAAAACCTAGCAGGTGCAAATATATGTCTACCACACCTGTAAATGCATTTATATGTCTAGTTTTACCAGGGAGTTAATATGAATCATAATCCTATGAACCCTGCTCAAATTTAAAGAGATATGAAACCAAAGTTGTAAAGGTGCATATTAATTTCAAAGCTTTACACTTATCGGAAAAATACAACTGGGATATGATTTTGTGTAAACTCTTCTTTTCCTATCAATTTATCACTCTTAACATAAAATAAAAACATGATAATGTAATTTATGTTCTCATAGATATCAATATAAGTAATTAGTTGCTGCCTTCTATATAGCAAAATTGTATCTGGAAATTAGCACTATAAGTCAATATAATAGGTTAACTTGATGTGATTATTCATATAGCGCCTTGTAGGTCACCTATTGTTAGTCGTTTTGTATGATACAATATGTATAGATGAGCCTAAATTATTCTTCCGTGTAATGATGTTAACAAGATCATTGACGACAGCATTGACGACAGCAAAATGTATTTTCTGCTATCGATAATTGACAAGGTTTTACTTATTAACCATCACTCCCACGTATGTAGTCGTGATAACAATTGTAAACAGAAGCCATTGAATCGGAACTTAAGAAGAAACCATAGAGCTGGTTGCTCTTTTGTGTTCACTTTTTGTTTCATATTGGGACAGATTCATGACCATAATATGAGGATATCACATGCATCTATAAAGAACATATTATTATTACAAAGGATACATGCATAAGAAAAAGAGGAAGGATAGGCTCGAGATAAAGAAGGTCTATTCACATAAGCATTGAGATGTATGGTTAGAAATGCTCTTTTACTACCCCCCTCTCCCTAAAAAATAAAAACAGCAACCAGAGCAAAAAACAATTGTTTGCAATCTATATTTTACATCAGTAATAAAAATAATATTGGAATTTGGTTATAAAACTATCCAAACAAAGGCTGTGAAACAATAACCTGCTTACAACAATTATAACTCAACCATAATACTGTGTACGTGGCTCGTATAGAACACATTTTCAAATACATTTTCAAAAAATCTTATTTTTCAAATGTTTTCAGGTCGTGAAATATGACTGAACAATATGGCTTTAATTGAAAATATTTCCGTGCTTATTTTCCTCGGTTTTCTATTTCAACGTTCATAAACTGTTCTAATGATAACACATTCAGACACTTATATGGCGTTCTTAGATATGGCTTTCTTTACAAAGATTTCTGCTCAAAGGTTCATCACAAGAGTACACTTGGGTTGTCCGTATCGAGGGCGTAGACACGTGAGCTGAACCAGTTTTTGTCAAGTACATCTGCACTGACTTGGCACCCATAATGTTGGAGGCATTCATGTCAACATCATGTAGATCGTGGTTTCTTTCTAAAAGGAGGTGACGTTATCTGAGGTTGCACATTAATTAGATGAAAATAATGTTGATTATTTTTATGGCATAGTATGGAGGATTTAATGAAAAATCAAATATAATAAATAAAATCGAAAAGGAAATTGTAATTCAAAGGAAAAAAGTTAATCTCAATGGCGCCATATACTCGAGGCTTCTTCTTAAATAGTACAGATGTTAAGGGAAAATCAGCAGACATGAAGGTAGATAAAATTGGCAAAAAGAAAAACGATGAAAATTGAAGAGTAAAAGAGTTGAATACAAAGTTTACATGGGGTCATGAGTTACATTCATTGGCCTTTCTACGCACCACCTGTTACTTCAGAGCGCATCACCTGGTCACCCCCTAGTGGTGTGGGACCAAAGCCCTTTATGAGTGTGTTTCCTGAAGGCCGTTTGTTGTACTAAAGGCCCTTTCACTACCTGTATAATACAGGTGTTACAGGAGGTTAGGACCTTCTTAGACAGCCGCTGCTGCAAGCTGACACCTTCTCAGGTGTTTCGGCCTATAGTGGGACAACACCTGTGAAAGTTAGTTTTCTGAAAATATCTTTTTTTTAGTTTAATGTTGGTTTTTTGTTCGGTTTTGTTCACTTTTGAGTGGAAGAGACACACTGCTACAGTATTTCTTTCCCATAAAAGACCTTCATTTAAGAGAATAATCCTACAAAAACTGCTTTTCTTCTCTGGTGATTAACTTTGATGTCTCCTTCTCCTATACCACAGCTATGTCATTTTCATGTACAGGTATGTACATTCAGTCTGCAAACAGTCTATCTTTAACTCGGTCTACAAGGTATTGCACTTGACTTACTCTCAGTTAGAGAAAATTAATCAAGAATACTCATGGGAAACTTGGGAACTGATACAATTATAATCTACACAAAAAATATGAAATAATGATAATTTGATAATAATCTCCAAACATGGCCGCATAATTAATTCATAAAAGATTGGTCCAAATGAGATACCAATGTGGGAGATTGATATTTTGCCAAATTCTTGCCCATGATCTTGTAATGTTTATTCTGGGGAATGTATGTAGGTGGAAAGAGGTCACTGTCAATGTCCCCAACCACTAGTAGAACGTGGGTACGGCTTCGGGCTGGCATGATCCCAGAGAACATTCTTAAGCTTTACCTTTTAAGTACCGTAAAACATTAACGAGAAAATAATATGTATGGGAGGCAGGAGCAGACTTAAGTTGGGGTGGTGTTGGGGCCACAGGGTTGTTTTGGCCCATATGAATAATATTGTTGGATCTGACCCTGAGATATCCTATCACAAATGGTATATTCTCAATGATGTCTTTAGAATTTTGTATGATTTCATATTTTTTCCATACATCATCACTTCAAAATTTAATAATGAATTTCAAAATTATTGATTTACATCACGTTTTATTGAACATTAAGATAATTTCTAATTTTCTCTCTGGGGTCCAAATTCTTTTCATTAACCCTGACTTTCACCCCTGTATTCTGTGGAGCGGGGGGAGCAGGTTTTTTTTTTCCAAGTAGAAGACATTCTCAGAATCTGACATCACAACCAAATGCCTTACCAGAACGATATACATACAGTCGGTGCAGTATCTAAAGGTGCCTAAGGCTACGTGGAGAAATGTATCAACACAATGTTAACTCAAAAAGAAAACAGTCTTATGGAGAGTTGCGTAAACTCTGTAGAGTGCTTTTGATGTAAGACCCATACACAGATTGACAAGAATGGCTCAGAACACCTCTGCTATTTAAAGCTGACCGATGTAATGCTTTTTGTCTCGGTTCCTCAGGCGCCATTCTCCGTCCTGGCTGCTCTAAATACAGATATCCAAGGTAAACCTGGATCGGTAGACTTGGTCGAAGCCTCCTGTTTGCAAATTTATTATTGATCTCAGAAAACTGACACTCACGCCAATACAATTTCCAGTTCAATAAAGACAGATTTATCTTCATTTTATCGGAGATTTATTGTCTTTAAATACAAGACAAATAAGCTGTTTATTAGGCCGACATTTAAATATACACTGATTAAAAAAAATAATTCAATTAAAGCAGGACCTTTGCAAGTCCATGGCGCTAACGGTATGTCCTCAAGCCTCTGGCCCCAAGGCCCCCAAAGGCGCGGTTCTAGGTGCATGTGTACTCAGGCATTCTGTCCGAGCGAACGCTGTTTCTAAGGGCCAGATTTGCTGGAGGGAAAATACACAGAAGCTTACTATAGTCTATGGGCAGCTAGATCAACCGATTGGGCATGTGTAAACGTATTCTATAGGCGCGAGGTTAAAGGGATAAATAATTCATGTTATATTTGATACAGAAGCTATACAATGTCGACATCCAACCGTAGGCTTAATAAGGGTGAGCAGAAAACACAAAGGAAATATTAGACATGAAGGATTTCCATTTGTACGAAATGGCAATGTAGATTAGTAGAATTCTCAGAAAGTTATTACTTCTCCGTTCGCCAGCAAGCAATTCAACCTAGAACAAATACTTTTTTTTAATTAAATACACAGCCACTAACCGTTAACCATATTCGCAGTAATGGTTACAAAGGGAAAAGAAATCAGCGTAATTCAGTATGGGAGATTACTTATGTACCATGATGCATATTACGCACACACCCATTATTTAGCTTCAAAGAAACAGGCGCCTCAGTTGATGAGAAAAAAATTCCACTAATAGTTTTATGAATTAATTTCTTTTTGTCCCTTTCTTTTTTTTATTGAGGGGGGATGATATGAAATTACTGGAGACTGCTATATACCATGTTGGCAAATTACGTATACGCCCATTATTTAGCTTCGAAGAACCAGGCGCCTTAATTAATCGAAAAAAAATCTTTTTTTTTCAGTTATTTCACCAACTGTTCTATGACTTAGATTTCTGTTGGGGATTTAAATTCTTTTTTTTTTGGGGGGGGGGGGGGGGGTAGGGGGGTTGATATGAAATTATGAATGTATCATGTTGCAAATTATGCCCACACTCATCATATAGGTTCAGAGAAACAGACACCCCAGTCAATTTTCAATTATTCCAGCTATTGTTCTATGACTTCCATGACTTCCATGACTAAGACTATGACGTTTTCTTGGGGGTACTGATGTAAAATTACTGGAGACTGCTCGTACTGGTCCCTAGCGCCCCCCCCCCCCCCCCGCCAGTAGACACACCCACAAATATACTGAATAACGTATTACTGAGTAACACGGTGGGGGTTCCGGAAAAGAATAGGCCCTCACTAGCCCCTGCTGATCGTAGAAGGCGACAATAGGGGTTCTTTGTGTTCAATTCCCGGTTATTGCTTGGCTCACTAAGGGACGAGGTACGGCAAAATGATTTCCAGCTTTTGATCCCCTGCTGTTTGCCTGCCCTGTCACCTTCGTCTCATAGGTTCGATCACCAATGACAGAATTTGTCCCAACTGAGTTGTCGTATATGTCGTGAAGTGTATTGTCAAGCTTCATGTTCTTATCGAAGACATTTCATACTTATGACAACTCAATGACAACTTACAAGAATCCTATGAAACATATTTCCATCTTCTGTTTTCCACCTACTTAGATAACACTTGTCAAGTTTTTTTTCACATTAATACATACTACTAGGTATTATTATACATAATCCTAGGTATAGATTGCTCGCACCTGTGACGATTCTCGTAAAAATGCTGCATAACTGCCCTCTAACTGACACTCAAAATGATCCAATGGTAACGTACACCACCATGTTACAACCTTGATGCACGAGTTTGATAAACCAAATAACTACTCATAACTCTGGATCACAGAGAAAATTAGATATAGAACACGAAAGAGGAAGAAAATGAAGTCTTCCTGCGAGTTAAGTTTTCGGTTGCGTGGGACATTATTTTGCTATGACTCATCTAGGTATATCCATACCTCTCCGTGCTAAGGGCGACTCCCACTAGTACAACACTGGAGGGACCAATAGGCCTATGTGTCATGGATGGCGGGGCTGGAGGAGGATGGCACCCACTGGAGGAAAAAAACACCACATTTATAACGCTTCCACGTCCCCACTGCGGAGGTGGCGGACGGTTGGGGAAAAAGTAGTGAGAGGAGTGTGAGTGTTGTATTAGCACAGCCCTGCCACCTACTGGGAACAGGGAGTAATCTCAGTTGGTTCTTTATGAATCAGTGTATACGTGATATGTGATTGTGTACATAACTTATCTTCTGTATAGCTCTTTCACTGAAGCTGTTAGTTCATAGCGTATGTATGAGCAATTGATGTACGTATCAAGAACATCTGTGAATTACAAGACCTGAATGTTCTTCAGCTGATGATGCCTCAACATTACCTCATTTCTTTGGTAAAATATATATCCATATGTTTATGTACATGAAGAACCTATTACATATTTGTTTAACAGAAAGTATGTCTTTCTTTGTTTTTGCCGGATCTAACAACTCCGATTACCATTCCTATATATAGAGATTTTTTCAATTCTCGGATTTGAATAATTATCTACATAATCTTTTTGATTTTCCTGACTTTTTTTTTATATTGGCCCTAGCTCACATCTCTTAATTTATTCAAGTGACAGCTAAATGATGAGTGAGGAATTTGTAAAGTTTAGAAATGACATGCGATACAGAGATAACATGTAGTTCTCCAGTTAGACTGTGAGTCATCAGAAATCTGTGGTGCCTGGTTGTTACAACTTACATTACATTCCTTTTTACGTTTACATTTTTTCAAAAACTGAGATAATTGTTATGCATACGACGTTAAACTATGCATCTCCAGGTGAATATAACTTAAAAACCCATGCATCCAATATCACACGTATCCACTGGGTATATTGACAGTTGAAAAAACTCTTCATCATACATAAAAGACAAGATAGGTACATCAAGGATAGACAGATTCATGCAGACACATTTGGTGTCACTAGTCAACCGGCAAATGCTATGCTGAATACAGGTTAAATGTAGCATGAATAGATGAATAATTTCCCACCATCTGTATGCAAAATGTGCACTGAACCGTGACCAATAGTTGCGCAATACGTATATCATCATACCTACCATCATTGACTCTACTGTACAGTATTGATTAGAGACCACAATGTAATCTACCTGTCTCTATGCCAAACCTCGTTTTTAACATCTGAGATGGAGATAAAGGCATCCCAATATCATTGACTTTTAGGCCACCCTTGGAAAATATTTGTTTCCAGTGGACCGCCCGGGATATTTTATTGATGACTAAAGTTTTCCCCCTTTTTTTCATAAATGTAATTTTTTCTTACCAGTTTGTGTTTGATCCATATTAAAAAGAATACAGCAAAAATAGATTTTCCTAGCTCCGGACTACATAAATATTTTTGTTCATCTATTGGGCAGGAAACAACTTGTTTAGGGTGGCCGAATGAGACATGGCTTTTGGTGCAAGAGTATTAGATATTTCCTGAATTCATATAATATATGCATATGTTTTACATATCCATCTACATCAAAGTGATATATGAAACAGATAGCACCGATTTATTCAATAAACAAGCATTGCACTATCGGTGGTATGGAATACGAAACTGCTATCTCAGTTATTCTATAAAGATTATTATCTTTGGAATTTAAGCTTATCAGACATTGAAAATATTGTTTTATTGTATTTTTTCAGAAACGAGAAGCGCAATGGCCGCTGTGGTTACCAAGGAAACAGTACGGCAAAGGATATGCCTACTTCCGACGGAAGAATACCAGAATATACGGAACTATCGTGAATATCATTGGAGGTAAGCTCAACATAAAATAAACCATTTAATCTATGTTTTGTGAACTGTTAAGAATGAATAATTTTTTATTTACATTCAGTTGTCCGCTGGGGAACCACCATCCAAAACCCGTATCAAAATTCAGTTTTAAGGATATTAATAATATTTATTAACCTCCGTGTAAATAGTCACTTCGTTGGCCTAGTAACATTTCTGGACAGTGGTTATCCCGAGCTTTTGGAAAGGCTAATTGTTATTCTACAAATTACAAAAATAAATCCGAGGGTTATCCAAAGACCTATTACAGGGAATTTTTTCCCAGAAGTATACTGTTATAGAATTAAATAGGAAAAAAGAGAAGATTTATAAGAAGAGGTGAGTTTAAAATGAAAGTAATTGACCATCTGGGCGTAGCAAGCCTACACTTGCGTCAGTAAATTATTGCAAACGATTTTGTCGGTAATCATTTCAGTAAGAATCATTATTTCAAAAGTTAGCCATCAGAAGTGTGAAACCTATCTTCACTCCCCACGGCTGCGTGCCAACTACACTCTTGTCATGGGAATTTACCTCAACCAACTACAGATAATGAATGCCGTTTCGCGAGCCAAGTCTTACCACTGAGAATCTTAATTCTATCATGAATATTGATGGAACCCATGCATTCAGCATATCGTTGGAAAGGGAATTCGTAATCCTGTCTAATGGTATAAACCATATAGACTTTATTTTTAATCTAAATTTTCTTTTTTTCTTTTATTTTCAAAACCTTATGTTTTTCCTCTCCGCATGAACCCATACATGCTACATATCATTCGATAGGGAATCGGAAATCATGTCTAATGGGCTGGGCCAAGGTGGCTGCTACACCCCTCTGTGTTCTCCCCAGTGGCAACAACTGGGTTATCAAAGGTCTCGAGTAGACCATCGGCTGTTGTATGTAGGGCCCTGCCTATGGGACCTTGCACATTAAAGAACACCTGCCTCAGTAAAAGTGTAGGGGTACGGTCTCTACCTTCTCATAGATACGATCACTTCATAGATGTGATCATCAAACAGACAGAATTGTCAAGACCTTGTTCTCATCGTGATATGACCATAGATGTCGATACGGCGTAAAACCCCAATAACCAACCAACCAATCATGTCTAATGGTATGAACCAGATTGGCCAATTTTTTTTATTTATCTATTTCTTATTTTAGATTTAAATTTCTTTTCCCCTTTCCGCAGGCGACGTGTTCGTGCCGGTGTTGTGGCAGGCGCCGATCCTGGACAACGCTGAGAAGTTCCCGTTGGTGATCTTCTCGCACGGTCTGGGCGGGAACCGGACCACCTACACCACCATCTGCTCCGACCTGGCCAGTCACGGCTACGTGGTCGCCGCCATGGAGCACAGGTAAAGCACCGCTACACCAGGGCCCATATCTTCGTAACTAATTTGGCTGATCAGGGAAATTTTTATCAGGGTCCCATGATCAGTGATTTTGTGTTTTACCGAAATTTATTGTATCGTTGCAAAATAGTGTAAAAGAGGAATTATTAGTTGTAAAATTTATTCATGATAGACAGAATTTCTGATCATGGGACCTGATCAAATTTTCCCTGATCAGCCAAATTTGTTACGAAGATATGGGCCCTGGTCACACCTGGGCACATCATTATGGTAACAACGGGTCAGGGGGTGAACTGGTAAAAGCAGGGTACCAACCACACAGGGAAAACAGGGAAGGTGGCAACAACAACAACAACAACAACAACAACAACAACAAAAGTCCCTGACAGAAAACACAGGGATATTGGAAATTTTGCCAAAACACAGGGCAAACACAGGGAATTTCATTTGGCCAGGTTCTGAAATTCCTGATTCTCAAGATACTAGGGATTCGACTTTTTGTTGTTGGGTTGTCCAATTTTTTTCTGCACACAGAGGTTTTAAATTTGAAAAAAACTTGCTGGATATGACACAGTGAAAAATTGCAGTGGGACAGGGAAATCTCAGGGAAAGCACAGGCAATTGAAAATGGAATTTTGGTTGGTATACTCTGCAAAAGGAAAGTACATTGTACCGACCAGGGGGGCAGGAAGACACTTTTTTGCCCTCGAAATGAGGAGGAGAAATGCTTTTTCGGACTTTTGGGTACAGTTATAGGTTATCAGTACACCATGCGAGGAACTTTCTTTGACACTGGTTCCTGGTGAGATACACCAATTACATATGGCTGATACCCAGTGGCCCAGAAAAGTCGTTCTGCTCCTCATTGCCTCAGTTTGGAAACACGTATGTTTCAGGCTAAAGCCCACTACGCTGTGTGCAAGCCAGGGCAATAGCATTTGAGAGTGCCTGCAATCTTCACTTGATTTATTCTATATGAAGTACAATGGAGCTCTATTATTCACCTACTTTAGAGAGGGCAGGACATAACTGAAGGTATAGGGGTTGGAATCCTGATATAGATTAAAGGACAATGATAATGCCTTGGTGTAAGGTAAAGTAAGTTCTGATGGTGATGAACAGTTTTTAAGAAATAAAGTCAAGTTACAGGTATAGGCGTTAGGATAGGAATGGGGTAATAATGTTTTTTGAATATTTTCATAATTGCAACGTTTGTGTTTCCTTCTTTAAAAAAAGTATATCATTCTGAAGTCCCAGTCCCCATAATGATTTGCTGTGAATCAGTGCAAGTATGTCTCTAAGTTTGAGATACTCGAAATAAATTCAAAAAATTATTGCAAGAACATGGTATTCGTTAGTCCAAAGGATGCCTTTTTAGTTCACAATTGCAAAATGACCTGAAACTACACCTTTGACAAACAAACAGAAATCTGATGATTCAATAAAACGATACCATTTCCGACACGTTTCACGTGAATATTGATTCCCAACCCATACCTGTTTAAACCAGTCACAAGAGTATTATGATTAAATACTGGTTCATTCAAGCTTTAACCGTTGGCATTGGCCATATTCACATAACTATATATCAAAAGGCAACAACCTGTAAGCCTGTATCTCTTATGACGATTTTAATGCTGCCAATTTTGTATTTGTTTGATTTTCTCAGCGATAATGGCATGACAGTTTACGTCTTATATATCATTCGGAAAAAAAGTAAAACCTTTCTAGAGATAAATAACATGTCAGTATTTAGCAATAATTCCATCTGCCGATTTTTAAACCGACGGTTATTAAAATCCCATCTTATTGAAAAAAACACGGGAAAAACAGGAAAAATGGCAAAAAAAATTAAAAAAATATCCCCGACAGGGAAAACACAGGGAATTTCATTTGGTCAGGTTATGAAATTGCTGATTCTCAAGATGCTAGAGATTTAACCTTTCATTTTTGGGTTGTCCAATTTTTTTTGCACACTGAGGCTTTTAAATTTGAACAACATGCTGGATATGACACAGTTAAAAATTGCTGTGGGGCAGAGAAATCTCAGGAAAAACACGGAATTTGAAAATGGAATTTTGGTAGGTACCCTGATTTATCATGATCCTTAATATCTCGGGAGTGGTTTCCTTCAGTGTTCCTCCATGGTCCCCAATCTTTAACTCCTTCCTTATCTCTCCCCCCAGGGACGGGTCGGCGTCCATGACCTACTGTTTCCGGCCCATGTCGCCCATCTCCCTGGAGGAGGAGGAGACGACGTCTGACCAGCAGGAGGACCACGACGACTACCGACTGCACCGCAACCACAGCTTTCGGCAGGAGAAGTGGCTCAAGTACAGTCGGCAAGAGGTGGAGGACGACTTCAACATCAGGAACAAACAGGTCAGTTTTATTTTGTTTATAAAATAGATAATGATTTAATATTGTAAATGGAGAAGTGGATCAAGTACAGTCGGAAGAAGGTAGAGGGTGACTGCAACAAATAGGTTAGTAGGTTAGGATATTAAAAGTATTGGCAATATATATATATAACAATTTGTAAAAGAGTTATTCAAAGACTTTATTTTTATAAAATGTACAAAACCAATGCTTTTGTCTTATTTAATTTTTGTTTATACCTTTATATCTGCCTATTTTTCTGTGTCTCACATTTTGGTGGATTTAATGGGTTAAACTGCATGTACGATTGTGTCTCACCACAAGTCTTTTGAAAACTTGGAAAACCAAATATCCATAGAATCTTAAAAAGTGCCAAATAGTCATCTTCAGGGTTAATGGGATTTTACTCAATTAATCTAAAAATCGACCTATTTGGCTGTTCTTCTCGAAGAAAATCAAAGCCATGTATCAGCCCGGAAAGTACCCTTTTCCACAAATCTCATGAAATACTACCAATGGAAAATTGTCATGAAG
Source organism: Lepidonotus clava (assembly GCA_936440205.1). NCBI lineage: Eukaryota > Metazoa > Annelida > Polychaeta > Phyllodocida > Polynoidae > Lepidonotus > Lepidonotus clava. Next base: position 20,016,016 of record OW387138.1, read on the forward strand.
ATAGCTATTTGGAAAGCTAAAAGATATACCTGGAAATTATAATCATTCATGGAAAAATAATTGCCAAAGTCAGTGGAACTCATACTCCGTAACAGTTGAACACAATATGACAACAAAAAACGCATAGATCTATTATGTTGCATCTGATGAATGATATCATACATTGCGGTAAAACACGAATACAATTCATATGAACACAATTCTGTAACAATGATATTTGAAGTTGACGGAAATTAATCCATTCACTCTTATAAAAAACAGGTGCCAGTACAGAAACAAACTGATTAGTGTACGTGCACTCTTTGTAGTGCTTTACTATGTAAATGATCCACAAAAACAAACAGTATGACGTCAGGATCCTACTACTCAGGACATGCCCTACATCGTAGTTATATATACGTCGTCTGAACATGTCATGTTTGGTTGTCTGGGGTCCTAGACAAGGTCACAGAGGTCATGACCCCTGACCCCTCACCTTTGACCCTAACCATGGCCAGGGGGTAGGATAGGAGAGAATGGGGGTCACAAGGCTACGAAATTCTCAGTTATTCCCACGTTTATCTATTTGTTTTGTGTACATCAATCTAAAGGGACGTTGAATGTCTGAATAGTAACGTGCAAGCCCAATATAATTCATTGAGCTCGTACGAATACAACTAAATGTAATTAATCTAATTATTAGTGTATTTCATGAGCATAACCCATGATGATAATGACAACCTGCGTAAACTCATTATGACCTACATCATTGTCCTAGATCCGCAAAACAGGTTTTGTTTACAAACAGTTTAGCAAATAAAGAAATTGTGTCGTTTTCATGGTACAGTAGTTTTTATAGCTTCTTCAGAACCATTAACCTAAATATATATCTCTTTAAGTACTTTGAGTGCACAGGATTTTGTTACTTGTGGACAATCATTGCAATTCATTATGAACTGAGACTCTCATATTCTGACATATCCGAACTACTCCGATTATGAATTTCCATAGAACTGTACGCAGAGTACAGTTCTACGGAATTACTGAACATTATTAAGGCACCACTACATCGTTCTACAAAAAAGTATTTATGTCTTAATGCAATTACTTTTTCCACTTAGCTAACCATAACCCATTAACAATGTATAACTCACATAGCTTCATCCCCATATCACTTAGCGTCAATTAAGAGGCCCCCTTTTTTTGATCCTGATAGCCCTGTTGGTAGCAGGATCTGGGTGCAGAGATTATTATAAGGTAACCATGGTAACAGGAGGTAGTGGAGTACCAGTACTGTGCGGACTGATCCGATTAGACTGGTGTCACAGGGTACGGTACGGGGACTCGTGTACTGAGGGGGACTCGTGTGTGTGTGAGGGACTGAGTCGGGGGGGGGGGGGGGGCTGTACTGAAGCGGTGCAGGATCTTACTGCACTAGAGAAAATTCAGAATGTTCTAAACAACAAAGTTGTAGGAGTGAGTGATTCTGAGAGGGGGCGAGGGCGCGGGCCCCTTCTTTTTTGTTTTTAGTGTATAAATCGGAAAAAGGTCGTTGAGGATTTTTTCCCAAAAGCAACCCCCTCTTTTTTTTCCTTCTAAAATCTTCAAAATGCTAGATCTGAACCAGGGTAGTTACATAAACTGTATTGGCATTGTGTATTGGTCCCTCTGACCCTTCATACAAAATAGAACTACCTAGTACTACTATGAAAATATTTATTGTCAACTTGTAGTATATGTTCCATTTAACCCTTAAAACAGCACCTTCAATCTCTGCAATCGTAACATGGAAATTTCCGGTTATTATTTAGGATGGTAATAACAATGGTGCTATCCAATAAGAAACAAACTACAGCAATTAAGAAAATTTCAATATTTTTCAGCTGCAAGTTTCCACAATATGACCCAAATCAAAATATCATTTTTGTTATTCCCCTGGATGAATAAAATGACGTGTAAATAGGAAATGTATAGACACTACGCCATTAGGGGTGAAATAAATAGTAAAACACGAGTTTATCACTAAAACCAGCCCTGTTCCGCTCTATTCTCCAGGTGCATGTCCGAGTGGAGGAGATCCAGCAGGTCCTGGGTCAGCTCGAGGCCCTCAACAGGGGCGAGGACATCAAGAACGTGCTCGGCCTGCAGCTCGACATAGGACAGTTCAAGGTGCGCACAGTTCAATGATTTACCCAATTATTTTTTAATTCACTAACTGAATTTCAGTCGAATGCATAACAATGGATGTGGTAATTTTGTCCATGGTTTGAATGCATAATGATTGATATCATTACACTGGACGTATAACTACGCTTTGCTATCTCATCATATTAGCTAAGAAATATAAATGTCATTTCTTTTAAATACAAACTTTATTTTAGTATTTCGTCATTACAGTTTGGTGACATTTGAGTAGGGGCCATCCATTAATTTACGCACGCATATTTCCATGCTTTCTGAACTCCCAACCCCCTCTTTGGCATGTAATATGCATTTGAAAGGTACTCGGGCATTAACCTCCCTACCCCCCTCTATTGGTGCGTACGTAATTACTAGAAGGCTCCGAACGGTTGTTGAAATACTCTATGATAATCAAAAATGGTCTTCTAAATAGCCCACCACAGCCCATAGGTATCACCACAAACTCACTCTTGACGTTCTCTCGTATAATTGAATAGTAGAAAGAGACTTCTTTGATATATAAAATATAAATTGTGTCTGCAATTGCACATGAAAACACTTGTTATTGCAGGGTCGTTTTGACCTGAACCGATTGGCGATCATTGGACACTCATTCGGCGGTGGTACTACAGTAGCAACATTAGCAAGTGATAAACGTTTCAAGTAAGTGAACACACTCATCATCGTTCTGATTACATCACATCAACATCACCTTCAGAAACGTGCATTCAGTCATTCACATCTCTTCAGATCCATTCATTCGTATTTAGTTACCCTACTTCTTCTAAAAGGATGTCCTTTCGCATGTTGCTACCTACATACTGAACTTTCTTCAGGTCTTACCAAGAACCAGCAAAATAGGTCATAACCAACCTGTCCATCTGGCTGCTGTTTTGTTAACTCCTTTTAAAAAGACCTGTGGGAACCAGCAAATTGGGTCATGACCCCATTTCTTAGTTCCAGCCTCATCCTCCATGGTGTAGTGGTTAAGACCCTCACCTCCAAACCCAAGGGTTTGTGGATTCAAATCCTGGCAAAGCCACTTGTATAGAAAAAAATCGAAGTTTTAAATCCGCTGTGGAGAAGTAGTTTTGTATGCTAAATATCAGTTAAAATTATTGTATTAACAGTATGTCCCTTTTTTCTTTTGTGGAAAATCAGACAAATTGTCCAAGATTTACACGGGTTACATCAGACATTTCTTGGCTATACAAGACATGTCATAATCAAAGGAAATATATAGAAGAATCTGCAGAAGTGATTGATAAAATATGACTGTGTGGGCAAAGTTTGTTAATTGCGCCGGACAAATGTCCAGTTCTAAAGGATAAAACATCAGACATTGGTGAAAAATTGCTGGACATGTCCGGATGTCCGGTGGTTTTTATGATACACTGTATTAATATGACTGGAATCTATATTTTCTTCCTGCAGGGTTGGCGTGGCCCTGGACAGCTGGATGCTGCCGCTGACCGCTGACCACTACCAGCGGGTCACCCAGCCCGTGCTGTTTGTCAACACCGACACCTTCCAGTGGAACAGTAACGTCCGCGACATGTACAAACTGGAGCCCAACGACGCCAACAAGCACAGTTACCTCTACAGGGTGCTACTTACATTAAGGTACGTACAGCTTGTAATGAGGTGATACTTACATTAATGTACATACAGCTTGTAATAACTGGAGCCCAATGATGCCAACAAACACAGCTACCTCTACAGGGTGCTACTTACATTAAGGTATGGCTTGTAATGAGGTGATACTTACGTTAAGGTGAGGTTTGTCATAACTGGAGCCCAACAACGCCAACAAACACAGCTACCTCTACACGGTGCTACTTACATTAAGGTACGGCATGTTATAAGGTGATACATACATTAAAGGGAGGTTTGTTATAACTGGAGCCCAACGACGCCAACAAACACAGCTACCTCTACAGGGTGCTACTTACATTAAGGTACCTACTAATATAAGAAGGCCCCTAAGGGCCTTCTATATTTTATCACCCAAGAAATTATTTTAAAATGTTGGAATTCTTGAAAACAATTAGTTCACAGTGAGGGGACCGTACAGACTGTTTATACTCACTGACCCTTGTACGGCCCGCTGCTCAGCCGTGCGGGTGATAAAGCTTGTTAAGGTGAGGCTTGTAATATCACATATCAAGGGCGAAGCCCGAGGTTCGTATGATCCCCATGGGTTGTACAGCCACCTGAGGCAGCCCCCTAAGGTTCTTCTTTATTTTATCACCCAAGCTATAATCAAAATACGTTAAAAATACAAAGAATGAGGTGTAGTACGTACGGCCACACAGTACGCACCGCCCTCAATATACACAGCCCTCAATACGGACCACTTGGCTGCCGTGATGATGATACAGCTTGTAATGAGGTGCTTCTTACATTAAGGAACATACAGCTTGTAGTAACTGGAGCCCAACAATGCCAAAAAAACAGCTACCTCTTCAGGGTGTTACTTACATTATGGTTTCTAATAAGGTGCTCATTGCATTGGTTTACAGAGAGTGAAGGGGTTCTACTTGCATTCGGCTACAGAGAGTTATGAGGTACTACTTGCAGTGGATTACAGAGAGTAAAGAGTCTGGAAAGAACCCTGAAGGATTGGCTGGACGTTAAACTAGCCCAACAAATATACAGAGAGTGACAGGGTACTACTTGCATTGGGTTACAGAGAGTGACAGGGTACTACTTGCATTGAGCTACAGAGACTGACAGAGTACAACTTTCATTGAGTTACAGAGAGTGAAGGGGTACTACTTGCATTAGTTTACAGAGAGTGACAGGGTACTACCTGCATTGGTTTATAGAGAGTGACAGGGTACTACCTGCATTGGTTTATAGAGAGTGACAGGGTACTACTCACATTGGTTTACAGAGATCAGCAGAGTACTAGAGAGTGACGGGGTACTACTTGCATTGAGTTACAGAGAGTGACGGGGTACTACTTGCATTGAGTTACAGAGAGTGACGGGGTACTACTTGCATTGAGTTACAGAGAGTGACCGGGTACTACTTGCATTGGGTTACAGAGAGTGACGGGGTACTACCTGCATTGGTTTATAGAGAGTGACGGGGTACTACCTGCATTGGTTTATAGAGAGTGACAGGGTACTACTCACATTGGTTTACAGAGATCAGCAGAGTACTAGAGAGTGAAGGGGTACTACTTGCATTGAGTTACAGAGAGTGACAGGGTACTACTTGCATTGGGTTACAGAGAGTGATGGGGTACTACTTGTATTGGGTTATAGAGAATGACGTGGTTCTTGTTGCATTAAAGGTGCTACCTACACTAAATCAGTAAGATATAGAGGGACAGAGAGCCCCTTAAACAAAGACACAGAAGAATAGCCAAAGATGTTTGTTAAGTAAATTGTTATTAATCAGTATTCAATACTTATGAATTTAACGCAACATTATATTTTTGCATCTATTACAGAGGTACGTGCCACCAAAGCCAAACGGACTTCCAGTTCATGATCCCCAACAAGGTGGGTAAGATCCTGGGGATGCGCCACACCACCGAGCCGGCCGTGGCCATGGACCTCAACCAGCGCGCCACCCTCGGCTTCCTCGCCAAACACCTGAGTAAGTCATGGGTAGAGTTTACCTGGGTTATCAGTTATGGAAAATGATTCCTAGTTGTTTAATTGATATATATGATAGGCATACCTTGAACCGCTCTATTCCCCCCAAAAAATAGAATAAAATAAAATAAATAGATAAATCGAAAAATACATTTTTTTTTCTAAAAGGAATGATGATTGATTATTTGAATGAAGCCAACATGTTAGTCGTTTGATGAAAAAGCGATATGTATAAAACGTATTTACCTATTCTTTATTGATATTGAATATAGTATCTAGCCACGATAATATAATCGATAAGTGTGGAAGATGATCTGCATTTTCTGGTTCTATCACCTTTCCAAATTCTTCAGATTCTATATTAGCTTGGAAGGTCCTTCTTTTTTTTTGACGTTAATTTTTCTATGAATGGGCCCTAGACCTTTTTTTTTTACCACGATCACTACCACACCAGCTTTCTGAACAGGAAAGTAATTTAACAAGATCCCATTTGAGCTACGACTTTTGATGAACTATGATTGTTCGTAAGTATTGTTTGTAAGTATGTAGATTAATATTTTGCACAATTGTTATTTCAGACATTCCAGATCAGGACCACCATGAAGACATTCTCACCGGCCAACACAAGCTCGTCATCTGTGGTACGAACTTAGACCTAACGAAAGACGAGCGAACCGGACCGCCAGGCCGCTAACCCTTTCTCACCGCGACTACCTTCACCGCAGCGGTGTTCGCGAACCGAGCGGAGACCGCATCTATACTGTGATACTGGCAGTGAATTGAACTGTTAGACCAATACCTGCTGACTTGTTTAGGGTGGGAGTAACTGCAATAATAACCTAGCTATTTCAGCTTGGGACAGTATATCTAGGGAGTTTTATACATCTTTTAAGCCTACTGAGGGTCACTTGAAGGGTATACGATGAGGGCATGAAGCAATGTTAAACCGTTATGTCTTCATGTTTGATAAAAAAAAACTATCTGATGTTATATTAAAGCTGTATGAGTGATACAATTTTCAACGTTGAATTACCAATCTAATAATGTCTGGATGAACATATCTGATGTTAAATCAATGATGATAGATAACATTTTGGAAGCTTTGGTCTTTTCAGACTGAGGTGATTTCGAGCTACCTAACGGTAGCACTGAATTCTAGAGTACTACATTTGCCCACCTCAAAATCTTTTCTGAAGAAAAAAAATCCAAACTACTTTGTCCCACCTTCCTCTTTTGTATAACGTGTCTCGGGTAAACCCATTTCGTGTGGTAAAAGTTTCCTTACGTTATATAACAATGTAATAGGGTTTTGGTGACACAGATGCTACGGCTTAGGAAAATCTGATACCATATCTGTATAAATCATATCGATTAGGAACCAGAAGATAAGAATTATCATGAGCAGTGCTGTGTTTTGATAACTCGTATAGAACCCGGATGTGATCTCCATACCTGGTCTCAAAGCAGATTCTTAAAAATATTCAAATTATTATTTTCCCTCAAATTCAAATTCTGTAATAGAAAAAATACATTAACAATTATGGCTGCTTTGATGCCTGCTTCATGTTTTTGTATGTATTTCCATTCATTCAAGATTGTTTCAAGCAAACGGTATTTAGGTATAGATCTATTGTTCTTAAAAATGGACAATAAGTATCTATTATTTATATACTATTTATTGTTCAAAAATCTAAGACAGTCCTAGATATATTTACTTGCATCAAAGTTGGAGAAAAAATATCTAAGTGACAAGTCTGCCTCTCGGAAATAAGAATTTGTCATCAATCATGGGACATTTCTAAAACGAAAACTAAGAAACCGATTTCGGAGGAGAAGTTTCAAAACTCCTTTATTTGTTTTTATACAAAATGTTAGTGTACAAAGCAACCAGTGTGTGGTAGACTAGTAGATCTAGTTAAACATTATACAGGTAAATCACGAAGTTTCCAAGAAATGCTGTTGAGAAGGCCAACCAACGAGCAATTAACGTTGAACTCAGTAAGGTGCATGATTAATATATTTATTTTCACACAGTTGATCTGTACTATCTGTGATTTACCCACAAATTGCAATGAAAATATTCGCTTAGGCTTTTACAACGGAAGTAGCAAAAACTAAACCATGTAAATGGTATAACTCCTCAAAGGGTTGTTTGAACAGTTCATGTGAGACTTTCATTTGTGAGATATGTGTCCTGAGATACATGACTAATTTTTCTATTCTAGATTTAAAAGAAACATAAAATCGGAGGTCTGAAAATGTAAGGTTGCAATATCACTGCTACTCCATACATGTATGTACTTGTACGTTCCGTCACGAATTCTTCCAAGTGGTGTCCACGTGATATAATCCTTCATATGAAAATGAAAATGAAACTAACAAACATACCGAATTTTGTCTTGATATATGCAAAGACAAAAAACTCGCAATATAGCTTTATGCTGGTGGTTAAAAAAAAACTAAACCGTTTAATATTCAATAAAAGCCGCATGCTAAGAGCTTGTTAGAAAGGAACTTGTTCATGTAATTGCCAGGGAAATGTTTTCTAATTTTTGCGTAATTTCTTATCCAAATTCTACGCCTTTGTCAGCCTTATTAATTTTTATGCAAGAGGTTTTACGGTATAAAAAGCGTAAGACCTACTGCTTCAGATTCTAAGTCATACCCCCTTTGTGATATGGATCCCACCTTCAAAGTATCCCATCACTTATTGTCTTCCTTTGTACCAAAAATGTAATGTGATATATAATTCTTTTTATTCGCAGAACTTTCTCCTTTCTCTCTTTAAATCTTTCCTGTCGCAAAAACATCAATATTGCGGTTTTTGGTCTGAGTTTTCTGTTGCCTTCAGATGTTAGTTTATACGTTTGTAAATATTGTTGTTAGCTGTTTAGAACCACGTTTCTAGCAGATTTACTACTTAGCATAATATCTGGCGTATATCTGTTATATGACCAAGAGTCAGCCAATAGGAAAGCGTCCCTAGGTCACGTGATAAGCTGCTGACCAATCAGGAGGCAGATAGTGCCGATAATTATTCATGGTTCTTCAAAATCGTTTATCAGTTGTGCTTCCAGATGATTCCAATGCAATTGGGTGATCGAAACTTTAATGATAATTTCCTTAATAAATTTAATACATTTTGGAGTTGTCTTCTTTCCATTGAAAGTTCGATGTTGATCTTGTAAAAAGAGAAATGGTTATTTGACACATCATGACAAATATCCCCGGTCAGTTCCAAAAGGATTGAGTACTGGTGTATAGATCTTGGAATATCAAATAGGGTAAACAAAATTTGGTGTTACACAATTAATTTGCTGACCTATTTATAGCCTGATGATATTGGGTTGTAATATTGTCACATTTGTTGACTTAACCTACCAACTGAGAACTCAGGTACATGAAGACAAAAATACTCATATCCTATTATCTATAAAACATGTGAGCATTTTCTTGACACTTCTCATAGTTATTAATAATAACCAGATAACATGAGACATTGCAAAATGAAATATAAGTTGATTCAATGAGCCAAGGTTTTGTAATAAAGCTTCTTCGTTCTATCAAATAATTATTTAGGCATTTTCGCATACCAATCGACCAATGCATATCCGATTATGTTTTACTGCTGAATATGTGATACTTCATGGGATAGATATTTATACAAACTGCTAGAGTCATTCATGCGAAGCCAACTGTCATAGAATGATGTATTTTATAGTGTCTTAAGAAACGTGGTGGTGGAACAGCGCTTAGAAAGGAAGAAAAGCGAAGTCTATCTCATTGGAAATAAAGATCTACGTTTTCTAATCCAACTTGTTCCTATTCATTGCTAATCATAGCCAACGACCCAACATTTTCTTCAAGAAACATTTATATTTGAAAATGAGGATATTCTGAGCTAATATTGTATAGTACTATTATGATAGGACCTACTGACATGTTAATGACAAAGAATTGAGTGGACGTATGATCGAATACCGCACGCTATCTAATAATCTTGTTCCCTATCAAATATACCATTGTAATGGGAGAGAATTGATGGTAGTCTGAAGGAAACTACTTCCGTCATCAATCTGTATTCAACAATTAACCTCTTGGTACATTGACCATATATTGATATTTACATGTACATATATTCTAAAAAGAATGTCAGAATTCAACATAACCCCAAAGGCCTACCGGTGATCTCTGCTTATTTCTTCACAGCCTCTTACATCCCTGCTCTGAAATGTAGTTCAACTGGTCATCCCCAGCATAACAGTAATGAGATATTATATTTTCAAAAACGAAATCATGTTGTCGGGAATTTTTTATAATTAGCGTGTGAGATTGGTGTGTCACATTAATACTAATGTTCAAATATTGAAAATTAATCCCAAAGGAATAAACAAAAAAACTAGTTTTATGATCATAGCTTTATCAGGGTGCCCAAGCAAGTCTTAAAATGTCTTAAAAGGACTTAAATTGACTTTTCCAAATTTAAGGCCTTAAAAAGGTCTTAAATTTTACATTTTTATTGAAGGAGGTCTTAGAAAGGTCTTAAATTGGGTCTGATAAGGAAATGACAATGAAATATTAGGATAAGTAAAATTGAAGCATTTTGCCGTCAGTTGTTACATCAAACCTGCTTGCGGTCACATTTTTCTTAACCTGTGGCAAAATGGTCTTAAATTTGCCAAACTTAGATCTTAAATTGGTATTAAAAAGGTCTTAAATTGATTTTTGAAAAAGCGTGGGCACCCTGTTTATACAAATGAGTTTTCCATTAGATACAATAATCCTATTTGAGTTTTCTGGCCTGTTTAGGTTTATATGTTCTAATTATACAATTCAAGTTGTCTTGATAACACCAAATATGAGACTTAATTACAACGAGACTAAGTATAGCATGCTACACCATCGTGCAGATCACTGCTGCAACCTAGTGGAAAACTTTGTAACCTTTAACTTGTGTGCTAACCACTAGATTTACCAGTGGTTACAGGTCTGAACTGACGAGGTAGTGAGTTGAATCCAAGGGGGCAAAGCTGTATGAAGTGGATTCAAAGCGTCCTTGGGGAGCCCCACGGCTCATAATCGTACCATCTTTTACACATTTTTTTTTTTTTTTTTTTTTTTTTATTTAGCCAAAATCCTGTTTACACAAGTTCTTCCTTTCAGCTTTTACACCACCAAAATCAATATTCATAGCAACTACATTTCACATGTCTTATCAACACAGTATTTAGTTATATACAATAATATCATTTGAGCAATCTACATAAGGCTGTACATCAACTTCTATTTTAAATTTCACACCAATTCACATTAGTCCATACCAACATGTTTCAAATTAGAATAATTCCTTTACCTTTTGCGTAAACTTGACAATATCTGTTTCCTTTTGTAGGCTTTCATCAAGATCATCCCATAAACAAATCCCTCTATAATAGGGAGATTTTTGTACTTTTGATTGTACCGTAAATTTTCGTTTTAATTTTACCTTGTTTTTACTTCTTAAGTTTATGCTTGGACGATAGTTATCCAAATGTTCAGTTTGCTGACAGTATCTATGCATATGTTTCAATAAAGACCTTTTTCTCCGAATCTTAATTGATTCAATGTTATACTTTTTACGTAATATTCCAATATCATTCCGTGCCGACAAGTCAAAACAATATTCAATTCGTCTGATAGCCCTTTCTTCTAATTTCTGGACCTTCTCTATTAAATACATATCTGCTGACTCTACAACAAAGTCAATGTATTCTAAGTGAGGTCGTATCATAACCTTGTAAATCTTTCCAGCGGTTCTTTCATCAATATATCTCCTAATTTTACATAGGATACCCAATTTTGAATTAGCTTGTTTATACATTGCATCAACATGTTGATTCATGTCCAATTTATCATTTAATTTCATACCAAGATATTCATAACTATGTACCTGTTGTATTACAGTCGTGTCAATTCGCATATCTACACCCTCTTTTCGATCCTTAGAACCAATTAACATATATTTAGTTTTTGAATTATTAATAGATAACTTATTTGCAAAACACCAATTAAAAATTTTATCAAGTAGCAGCTGCATTTTTAACTGTGCCTCAAAAGTTGATTCCCCAGTAGTGAGAAGAAGTGTGTCGTCAGCATATACATACATCTCCTCATTATTCTTTACTTCTTGAAACATATCATTGATATAAAGGATAAAAATTAAGGGTCCCAGGATCGAACCCTGAGCAGCGCCGTATGTTAAAGATTCCACCTTTGATGCATGCCCATTAACAATTGTCTTCTGCCCTCTATGTTCTAGATAATTTCCAAAAAATGACAATACAGTTTCATCAAAACCATAGCATTTAAACTTCTGCATAATTATCCTATGGTCAATAGTCTCGAACGCGCGAGTAAAATCTATAAATGTGCAACACGATATGTTGTGACTATTCCACTTATCATACAGTGATTTTAATACATCAAAAACAGCGATTGAGGTACTCATACCTTGTCGAAAGCCGTATTGTTTTGGGTTCAAAATATTGTTTTCATAGAGATATGTGGTGATTTGCTGATGTATGATTTTTTCTAACAATTTACTAGGTAATGCAATTTGACTTATAGGATGCCAGTCTTTAGGGTTTTTACTATCCTTAGTGGTTTTGGGAATTGGTGTAACCCAGCCTATTCCCCACCCCTTTGGAAATTTCCCCGTTTCAAGGCATTTATTATATAGATGGGTCAATTCGATTGTTAAACATTCCATCGCATCTTTTAGAATTCGTGAATTCAATCCGTCTACTGCACTGGATTTGGTGATACTAATCTCTTTTACAACTGCTTTTACTCTCTCTTCAGAGACCCATTCAAAATGGAAAATACAGTCATGATACAGTTTCCAATGCTCTTTAACATTCAATGCATCATTCATGTTCTTTGCTAAATTTGGACCGGCATTGACATAGAAATTATTCAGATACTCTGCTGCAGCCCCTTCTCTTAATTCTGTACCAGTTTCATCTATTATAGAGCTAAAACTTTTATTTGATTTTTTCTTCCCCAGTCCAGAAAAGGTATTCACAAATCTCCAAAACTTCCTCGGATCCTTTTCTAACTCATCCAATTTCTCTTGGATTGCTTCCCTCTTACGTTGATACAACAATGCTTTTACTTCATTCTTTTTATTTTTGAAAGCATCCCAACTCTCTTTAGTATCCTCCTTTTTTGCCCTTTCATAAAGTTCCCCTTTTTGGTGTAGTTCATTTAATACTTCCCCATTATACCAAGATGGACAGTTGTCCCTTACCTTGATCTTAATTTTTGGGCAATGCTTGTCTGCTGTTTCCAGAATAATCTTATATAAAATATCCCATAATCTTTCAACGTCATTCTCTTCATCCCAGTAGACTTTCCAGCCCATATTTTCCTGCACATCTCTTTGAAAACAATATTTGTCGTAATTCTTAAAACTACGTCCCTCAATTTGAGTGCACGAAAAAGTTTCCCGCTCCTTCTTTTTTATTACATATACTGCCATATGGTCACTGACCGAAATGTTAATTGTACCTGAGTCACATACGTATTCCATATTTGTAAAGATTAAATCAATACAGCTTTTTGAATTATCCGTAATTCGCGTATTACAGTTAATTAATTGTAACATATTTTGTTCCCTTTCCATTTCCTTTAATGATTTAAAGTCTGTTGTATTTCTCTTAAGATAATTCACATTGAAATCTCCAACCACAGTCATCTCAACATTCATCTGACCATTTATATAATTCATCGTTGAGGTTAATTCGTCCATCGCAGATTTCACATTACCGGTCGGAGGTCTATATATTACCCCTATCACTTGTTTCCTAAAGTGAGGTTTACATATATATACCCACATTTGCTCCAAGTTAGAAGTTGTTTTCGAACAATTTACTAGATATTCAATATTTCCCTCTAATTTGTTCGAGTAGTATAGCGCAATGCCTCCTCCCCGTTTATTCTTACCAGTATCTTTATTATCTATTCCCTCTCTATCTAGTCTATATAAATTAAAACCCTGGATCGATACCATTTCATCATTAATTCCACAATGAAGCCAACTCTCACAAATACAAATTATATCGAATCCTGACAATATAATGTTAATCTCATCTGTCTTTTGATAAAGACTGCGAACATTTAATGATACAATTTTAAACCCCTTTGGGAAAGTAACATTATTACAAAACATAATTGAACATATATACAATCTACGATGCTTTCCTCTAAAGTTCTAAGGTATATAAGCAGGAAAGCTTTAATTCGTTTAATTTGGATTAGAGAAGAAATTATTTATTATGGGGAAGTAAAAGAAAATTGGATAAACGAATAAGTAAGTGAGATGTAGCAAGAGCTCAGAACAGCAGCCTATAACGCCCTTGACGCGATTTTGATTTAAAGTATTGGAGACGTAAAATCCACTCTCTTCATTTATGCTTAAGGCTAGGGTCAGGGGCGTATCCAGAGATTTTGGAATGGGGGGGAGGGGGGGGGGGGGGCATAACATAAAATGGTCCCAGCGCCCCCTCAGGGTTTGCTAGTTTTACATTGAAAAAAATCAATTTTAGGCTAAAAATGGAGGGGGGTGGGTGCGCCCCCGAGATCCGCCACTTAGGGTTATGCAGAGGGATTTCCACAAGTATATATTGAGGGTTATCTGGTCGATCACATCTCGATGAAAATCAACAAAGACGTCGTTCAATTTCATCAAAAAAGTTTTAATTTTACAAATATTGGGAAGGAAATACACATCTTCTGAATGTACAGTAATAAGGTATAGAAAGCGTCCGCCAATTTCGCATGTTAATACACGTGCTCTAAAATAACCGAAGTGTACCGATCTATTCTTTTTTTGCAAATCGTAAAGTTTTTTTTGCAGGCAGCTCTTAAGGATTTAAAACTAAATCACTCGGATTTTATTTCTACTAGGGGATAGTCTTTACATTTTTGCACACTCGTCTGCCCCAATTCATCCAGCGACTAAACTACATAGCAAAGGCAAAAAAATGCAAAATTAACTCTAAGATTAATTTGATTCTAAAGCTTTCACAAAAATACTGAGAGGTGTTCTTAAGTGTTGATCGTTGATTTTAACTGCATCAATTTTGCTAAGCCGCCGTTGCATGTGAATTCTAACGATAAGGAACTTTTTGCAACTTATATCCTTAGCATTTAGGTCTACATTGCATTTGGCTAATTTCCATTTCAACCACTCTCTGCTTTTCTGCATAAAAGATACAGTAAGCTTGGAATAACCAAGGTTACTAATATGCCCTTGTCCTTTAAATTTACTGATGTGTCTATATTTTCAGATGCAACTAGTAGGCATATACAATCTTCACATTTCTGTTTATATGAAAATAGTTATATATTTCTTGATAGTCCAACGAAATTTGATTCAAACATAAATTACTTATATTCTTTTGTTACATTCATTGTTAAGAAACTCTTTATAACTCTGTTAAAGGTTATGGACTTCACTTCCTCTCACCTCCAGATCTCTTTTTTTCCTCCTGTTTTTCTTTCATTTTAGGATTTTTTTTATTACATTTTTTATTCGTGTGAACTTGCAGAAATAACACAACAAAACATGGGTTGGAATCACGTAGGGGGTTTGTATGATCTTTCACAAGTCCCTCGGCCTGTAGCCAATCTTAAAGGTGACGCGTCACGAGATACTGTTGTGACGTCACAGTGGACCTTCTGGTGACGTCATCTTCAGCTTCCAGTGTATAGTACGCACTCGTCAGAGATCATGACGCCTCGTACGTTCTTGCCATCTTCACTCAACCGGAGCTCCAGGTTACCCACTCCGTTTAAGGGGTCACGTTTTCCCGCTCCCTTCAGGATCACCTGAAAAATAAAACAACGTATTATTTTACCGAGACCTAAACCAAAATTGTTATTTCAGCAGTGATTGGCGGTGATGTAACCATTCCATAACCATGATTCCTCTTCCTGTTTTACGCCACTATATAAATCTAGGGATCCGTAACTGCTATTCGTTTGTGATTCAGCTGCTGCACATATATCACCAGAATATGTTTAACTTTTTAGAGTTGATGTAACTAGGAGGATACAATAAATAGTCCCATTCATTAATGTCCAAACCAATCACCTGTTGTTCCTTGTTATTAACAATCACTCTAGTCTTTTTATTCTAGCTATGAAGTGAATAAGGGAAAAAATTAGATAACACAAAGAGAAAAATATAATCATACTACATGTTCATTCACTTACACTATTACAGCAGTATATCGCATAGCTTGTAGAAAGAAAGATCTATCAATGAAATACCGATATAGGCCTACATTGCAGGGGCGGATCCTGGGGGGGGGGGGGTCCCGGGGGCCCTGACCCCCCCCCCCCTTTTTGGTGGACCCCTAAACTACAAAAAGAGGGGAAAATGCCATGCGCGTACGCGAGATGGCACATGATTATAGTACTTGGCCTTTAAACCGGACCCCCCCCCCCCCCCCCCCCTTTTGAAAATCCTGTATCCGCCCCTGCATTGCATCAAGAACCGGCATCCGCGACATTCGCTTTCTTCTTCCTCTTATAATTCAATAAAAAAAAAGAATATACAAAATAAAACGAAAGTACCCACCTGAAGGAGATCCCCATCGTCATTGTAGACGGCATACGACCACTCCCCTTTCTTGGCATCGACGACCTTTTTGTGTGCCAATTGGTAATGTTTGAATCCTAGAAAAGACAGGTAATAAAGTTACAGTACTGCACGTTCCTTAAGGGAATAGTTGAAGCGGTGACTCATTGATTGATCCATTCAACTTTTACACTAGTTCCGAATAGACAATGTAGTGATGTGCATGGGGTGTCAAAAAGAAATGGAACATAAAATGTGAGTGAAGTATTATCGTTAAGATATCTTTTCTATGTCTAAACCTATCATTTTCTCATATTGATCTATCGTGTTCTCGTGGCAGAGCCATCCCGAAGCTAATAATAACAATTCACTTTTATGATTTGGACAATAGAGTTTGATATGAAGAACCAGAACTAGAAAAGAACATTTTGGCTTGATGAAAGACATGTAAACCATTCATACTGGTACAGATTAAACCGTTGTAGACTGCACACAATTTTGTCTCCACACATGATTATCTGGATTTTGAAACATCAAATGAACTGTTCCATATTTCTAATGGATACTTGCAGAGATCTCACATAAAAAGTAAATAGAACACATAATAAATATCCCCATCTTTCTTTAACGTGATATCGTACATGACTACAGTCACTAAAGCCCTTTACTGAGCCACATGCCAAAGTAAGAAGGATTATCACAAAAACGTCCCTCAGAATAGTGTTGTTTACTGCCAGATTCCTAGCAGTAGGTGGGGAATTCTTATCATATTTATCTTAACAGTCATGCTCTCCTGACCCGCCTACGATTGGCAACGATCTTTTCAGATAGCATAGTCACACCCCAATAAAATTGTTTTTTCTTTATATTTTGAAAAAACAAAACTCTTTGCACTAAGATTGAGAGTTGAATTGTCAGTTAAGTTTGGAATTGCAATGAAGATTTCTATTTCAAGTTATAAGCTACAGTTGTTTTCCTCACACATACAATTTTCTATATTGCGTATGAACCTAGTGGGAATGTACTCCCAATAAGTTACAAGCATTTCTTCTGGCAACAACCTTCAGTTTTTTTTTTTTTTAAAGACTTAAATTCGTAATAGTATCCAGAAGTAGAATGCATTCATCAAAACAGAAAGGTAACACAGAAAAGCCAGACTGTAGGATAGGAACTTCTAAAACATAACCAAAAAAAGTAAGTCATATTTTAGGTCTGAGGGGCCTGGTTTTGCCAGTGCTCTATTTTGTCTGGCGCCCTTATCTGCCTGAAGACAAGTGCAAGTAGGTTACCCTCTGACTCCGTCTTCATGCGGCGTAGGAATTCACACTGGGGATCATGCACTGTGTGGATGTTTACGTCATAAACAGTATCTGAGGTGTTTCACTAAGAGTTCTGAGAGTATTCTACCTACAGGAGACTGTAAGGAGAGGCCTCTGGAGGGGAGGCTTAGTGCAGGCTTGCAGGAATATGACTGTGTCTCCCCACACAGAAAGGATGCTCCGAGGGGGATATATCTTAAGCTCTGTAGGTAGTATTAAGGGAGATATGGGTAGATTTGTGAAAAATAGGGATGAAAATGTCTTAAACCAACTTTTTGTGTAGAATTCAGTTATCCTACTCTAAACATTCCATTTTGTTTGAAAAACATTCTATTTGGAATGTTAATAGAATGTTTTTTCTCCAAATATTACCAAACATCAGATTTTGGTTACCATGGAAACAACAGAATTTTGCCAATTTTGTCAAAAATTGTAACCCATTTGGAAAAACATGACTTGATCGTATTACCAGTCCAAACTGAAAGAGATTATCTTTTGTAGAACAAAAGTTATAAGCTTTTATGACTTTTTGTTAATTTATGGAGAAAATTTTATTTCATTACTAAATATTTAGATAAATATTCAATATCTGGGCTTTTTACCATTTTCAGGAATATTGACCATCCTGTGTTCAACAGCCCATAAATTCCTTGAAAATTATTTAATTTTGATGTGCTTGGTATCATTTGAAAGCTTAAATCATACTCTTTAATGCCTAATTCCCGCCTGGAGCATCCTTTCTGTGTGGGGAGACACATTATTGTAGGGTATAAGGAACATGTGCTCGTCTCAATTATTTTTGGTCTCAAATGATTATGCTAAGTTAGTTTTAATCCAAGATATATCAAATTTTTTATTGAGTCAATAATATTTCAAGGCAAAGTGGGGGAATGGCTCTGTGTGAAAGCATAGTATGTTCCTGATGTACTGATTTAGAAAAGGTATTTGGCACCACAAATCATAACAATCTTAGCGATAGTAACTTTTTCTTTAATAAAAATTGAGTTGCAGGTACTTTCCAGAATTGTCTTTAACATTAAAATCAATGTCCCAATATTCATAACTGTTATAAAGATTAGCAATTGTTACACCACATCTCTGATCACCTCCTATCACTCCACCTCCTGCTTCATTCTAAATAACCAGACAGGGAGGGGTATCAACCCAAGATATGTCAAGGGTATAAAGGCGGTGATCCACGTTGCGACATTTTACAAACCGACAAAAAAATTGTGACTGAGCCGATTTTCGGACCGACGGTTTTTTGTCGGTTTGGAATCGGTTGGGTAATTAAACCTTTTGGTCCTAGAATCGGTCCAGAATCGGTCCAGAATCGGTCCCCTACCCATGATCCACTGTGAAGCTGAAAACTGATTATTTCCTTGAATCCTGGCTCACAAATTGATAGGAAAACAGTGAAAAAAAAATCGGTTGGCTAAATTATAACAATTTAGCCCATGAAAGAATATTCATTTTTATACATATTGGTAATATTGTCGTTCTAATAATAGTCAAAAATTAATGATATAACAGTGGAAATATGTAGACATAATAAAATCGGTCCAAAATCGGTCCATGTCGGTTGGCAATCGGTCCAAAATTATTAAACAGGTTTAATAATTTCGTCGGACCATCGTCGGTTGGAAATCGGTTGGAAAAAATTATGTCGGTTTGAAATCGGTTGGAAAAAATCGGTTGACATGATCCACGTTGCGATATTTTTCAAAGTGGACCGATTCTGGACCGATTTTGGACCGATTTTGGACCGATTCTGGACCAATTCTGGACATAGAAAATATTTTGCAAATCGGTCCAAAATCGGTTCACTTTTGTCGCAACGTGGATCACCAGCTTTAGTGGATCCTCAGCCTCGGCCCACATGGCCATCCAAAGACACACCTCCCTGACCTCTGCGATTGATAAACCCATAGACGACCCCCACACTGGTTGTTATGTAGTAATCATAGCCTGATACAATTCTAAAGTGAAAATATAAAGCTTAGATTGACCGAACTAATGAAACTGCTTTCCATTGGAACATATTTTTGTACCATCCTCTGCCTCAATGCTGCATTAAACACGTAAATACCAAACATGTATCATTTTAGTGTCTGATACAATTGCATATCTATAAGCTACTGAATTACTTATCAGTAGACATCACTGCATGCATTTCAATGTAATAAACATGGTTTGCAGTCCATTGTTTAATGATCAATTTCCCTATACATCTATTATACCCTGCCTAGAATATATAACCATAAAGGTGACCTTCTAGTTGTAAGTTATACCCACTAATAACAACAAAAATGTATCAGTCAGAGAAGTGCCTCCAATGTGGACAGACAACAGTGCTCAGGTACCTACACAGGTATGTAAGGGATGGTCTTTTGTATGTACACAGTCAGTACCTTTGTTTATCACCCAGGTAATGGGAAGGTACCTGTAGTAGTGTACAGTGTGAGCCTGGAGTTTATACCTGTATACATGCAGTAAGGCACAACAAAGTTGTACAAGGTTGGTACACGTGCTTAGTGTCATTGCAGCAAGGATAGTTTTTGTCAGTCCACTTTCATTGCCCTACTTCTCATTATACTTCTCATATATACTAGAGATTTTTCTCAGCGTTTCTATATATATTTTCTAGTCCGCTATGGAAATTCCTAAATCTGCGCCTGTAAACCCATGATGACTTATGAATTTATAATACGGCTGATAATTATAAGCTTTTGCAAGCATATAACTTTGAATATGTAACCTATGCTTAAGCAGCCATATGCATACAATTCAGAACTTAATGAAATTTCTATCCTGTTATAATATTATTTTTAATTTAGATATTTTAACGAAAACATTTGATGCTTAGTTTGTAAAAATGGATCCAATTTCATTTTCTTTTAAAAATATGTACATGTAATTGTTATTGTTAAGGCCTTGTGTGTTGGTATGGAAAGAATTAGATATTTAGTAAATAGCAAGCAATTAGCAAGTAAAATTACACTTAGGCCTATGGTCTTAATGAAGAGCCATTTACCTGTGTCATCGTTGCTATCTCCTTTCGTCCAGCAGGACGCCTGAAAGTTGTCAATCAGTTCCATGGTGACTGCAAATAGAAAAAAAAAGATTTACATAAGATTTCTGTGAAAATAATGGACTGAATCCATAATTCTAATGATTCGCTCGCGGATAATACTGGAATAAATAATAAAATCAGATAATGAGCTTTGATATTGGATACTGCAATGAGATAACATGCCCCTTCATAGTTAGGCTGATTACGGTAGCCCTATATATACTTGTCTTTGTGGCGTCGGAAGTACAACGGGCTCAGCCAGATGTACCTACAATGTACCCATGACAATTCTTGGCGTTATATTTTTGGAAGCCGTTAACAGTGGTTAATATCAATAACGGCAAAATTAAATTACTGCAGTCATGTATCAAGAACCGATAAATAACGTTACTGTGACGTTATGATTTTGATCTCTGTATATAAAGGAGGACCACTGTACAACTGTATTATGTATTTACATAGTTATAAGGAAAATGTTAGAAAGGTTGCTGGTAGGGCAACAAGGTCGAGTAATAAGTTTATATTTAAGACTGAAAGGAAAATAGGCAGGAAGTATGAAAATAGTCCATTCTTTAAAGGTACAAAGTTATGGGATGAGTTAGGTGCTGATCATCAAATGTGTCCAACTATGTCAGAATTTAAACGAATGATTAGATCCCGAAATAGAAGGTATCTAAAGCTTATTTAGATTTGTTTGCATAACCATTGGATATTTTACAGCCAATTTTTGTATGAAAATGTTCGGATGTCAGACATGTCCTAACCTAGCCTATCATTATTATCTTCTCTGTACAAAACATTACACAACTGTATTTCCTATTGTATAACATCTGGAAGACCAGGGGGTTACCCTGATGATCGATGTTTTTAAATAAAAAAAAAAATAAAAAAAATTATAACATTGCACAATGTAAATTTCTCTGAATATGAATAATAATTTTCTTATGAAAACCATTTTATCCAACATGTATGAGTATGTATGGCCGAACGAAGACTTTTGTTTTTTCTTTAGAATTTTTGTTATGTTTTGTAATAATGTGATATTTTGTATGTTTATGCAACAATGGTAGACACAAGTAAATATCAACGGTGCGGATTCCGTGACACAAGTTTCTAGGAAAGTTACCATTTAACCACCCTTTCGTAACTTATGAAAAAAAAGGGGCATATTGCGCCATACCCCTCTGACTATGTTTATGTGTGTTGATACAAGAGACTTATCCCAAAGTATAAGAAGTATCCCAGTAGAGATTTCCTGTGACTTAGAACAAATAATCAGTTGTGATACCACCAACGTTGAGATATAGAACCAGCTGTTTCCTTAGAAAAAGAGAGATATCATGACAACCACAACATTATTTTAGGTTTTTCTTTGAAGATATAGCCAAGACATATATGCCTAGAATACTACCTCTGAGTTCCTGAATATGATTTCGTTCACTGTCTGGTATATAATTATGTATGTACATGCACAATAAGCCCATCCCATTATACACCAACATCACATTTTACCATAGCAATTTCTTTCTGATTTAATCCCCAAAGATAGAAGTGTAAAATAAAATGAGCCATGGTGGTTTGGTTGAGAGATTGCTCCTAAAATTTGTAAAATGCAGCTTCATATGTACCGGTCTTTTTCCCATAGGAACCAATGTTAAAGCCTGTCAGCCAAACCTATAATATCCAACCCTATTTTCCTTAAAATACAGAATTTTGATTGGCCGGCAAACCTGCAAATCTGTCACTTGGTAAACTTTAAGAAATCAAAACATTTGATCAGTACTTTGGGAAAAAGAAAAACATAATTATTCATTATTCCAGTAATCGTAACTCTAAGAGACAAGGGTTGCTTATATAGTAATCTTGTCCAACGCTGGGATATACCCAATGTGAGATGGGCTTATAATCGGATTAAGCTAGACCATATTCCACTTTGCGGTGGGGGGCCATTTGCGATGATCACCATCTGCCACTGCAAGCAATTTGCATTTCAAAAATGAAAATGTTGGTTTCGGCCACCGCAAGCACCCAATAGAACACAATAGAATTAATGTATACTATAGATATAAAATCATAAAAAAATCATAAAAACCATAATAAACTCATAAAAAAGTCCAATTTAAAAAAAAAATCATATTAAAGAATATCAAATCATTTGCGATGGTGCTTGCGGTGAGCCACTGAAATTACCGCCACAATTACCACCACAAGTAATGTCTATATTCCACCTTGCGGTGACCAGATTTACTTGCGGTGGGGCCAATCACCGCTAGTAAAACACCCACCGCAAGTAAAACACTGCAAAGTGGAATTTGACCTTTAGGCTTAATTACGGTGACTAGACAATAATGATTATTATTATCATAAGAACTACTCGTAGGTTGTGAATGTCTGCTTGCAAGGACAATTTTTTTTATTTTTTTTATTTTTTTTATTTTGAAAAGACTTCACGCGTACACATGTTCTTCCAGTCAAGGTGAGATTAGAATACAGAATACAATATAATACACAGTGATGACCGAGGTAATTTGAATAAGATGAGGGTCAATGAAATGAAATGAGACAGAACAGTAATGTCAAATATATTGTGCCAGCCAGGGTCTCAGGTCAATAAGCATGGGTCTTTCATAGCGTCAGCACAGTTGTACTGTTGGCAGTTCCCTTTTGAATTTTACCTTTGTCACAGATTTCTGAATGGCAACCGGAAGTCTATCCCATAAGTTAATCCCTCTGAGCAAGGGACTCTTTAGGATCTTGTCACGCTTCCTTTTCTTATTCTTAAATTTGACCTTTTTATTGCTCCTAAGACCCTCCCTAGGCCGTGTCAGTTGTACCAAGTCCAACTTCCGTGATTTCCTATACATCAATGCGGCATGGTGCTCACGTCGCCGTCTAATCAATGTGTTTATACCAAAGGCCCTCCCAATTTCCGCAAGTTTTCCACCCATAATGTGATTACAATTTATAATTCTAATGGCCTTATCTTGTAGGGCGTCAAGTTTCCTTACATCCTCAGATCGGCCACTCTCAATCATGAAATCTGCGTAATCATACAAGGGCAAGATGGTCTGCTTGTAAACTAGTGCGGTGACATCCCTGGTTATACATTGTCTCATTTTGCCAAGTTGGATCAATCGTGCATTCATCTTGTTATATTTTTCCCTGAGAAATAGATCAAAATTTAATTCTGAATCTATCTGTACCCCTAAATAATTATATTGTAGCACATTCTCTATTGCCACATTATTTAGATTAATAACTTGAGTGACAGTGCGGAGCCCCCTTGGTACAAACAACATATGCTTAGTTTTTGACACATTAATCGTTAGTCGATTTAAGTTACACCAATTGGACACCATATTTAACCCCTCTTCCACTTTCCGCATAGCTACATCTGGGTCTGGGCTAGAAAAGAATATCACAGTGTCATCTGCGTACATAAGGATCTTGGATTGGTTATCGTTAAATTTAAGTAACAGGTCATTTACATATATAATGACCCTCATCTATTTTGTCTAGTCATTCAGAATGTCTAATTGGTATTCAAACACCGTATTGATTAATATCCTTATTATATCCATGATAATGTCAACTGGTCAAGAGGAAGGCCTTATTACTAAAAAAGGGGAGGGGGTCAGGACTGGACCCCCTCCCCTTGCCCCCCTCCCCTTGCCCCCCCCCCCCTCCATGGATCCTCCCCCTGTTCATTCAATGTTCCCTCCTAACTCATCCCTTCTTTCCTTCTCTCCAATTTTCCCTCCCCTGTCTTTCCATTCTTCCTTCCACCCCCTCCACCCCACCACCTCCTTCCTGCAGGGCGCCACCCCTATAGGTGTGTCGTGAGATCTACCTGGCCAGGTAACCGATCCCTGTGTTTGCTCACCTGTTTATTTGGACGCCTGCAATTCCCAATGTAAACAACAATGGCGGCTGGAAAGGGCCATCCCCCTACTATACAAATAGTAGAAGAAGAACTACAAGGGCCCAGTGGCTGCCTCAAATATTCCCCACCTACCCTTCTCCTTTCTATCCAACCTTGTGGTACCATTGTGGTACATCTGCCAAGCTTCTGGTCTTACTCTTAGATCCCCCAACCCTCCCAACCAACAATATTTGTGATATCTCTTTTTATAAAAGTCTAAACATGTTCCCTATGGAGTTGCTAAGCATGGATGTACGACTTCTCAATTGCGCAAATCCTAACAAGATTCACCATAATAAACACTGATCTTTGTGATATGATCATGGAAACATGTCCTCTGTAGAGATTCGTAACAAGGGTGTCTAAACAGTTGGGAATGATTCTAACAGGTTATGGCATATTGGTTTCCACCGAGCAGTAAGATGACCTCCAATGGAGGTGTGTGGGTTGTTGGCCTTGGGGAAAGTCTAATAGAAGCATTAGAAAGGTCTAGATGGACCTATGTAGAAGGTTGGGTAGGAATGATGAAATGCCATATCAATATTTTGGGGACATAATGCTTGTAAGGTGAAAAGTCAGTGCGCAGTTAAGGCAAACCCTTAATATGCATGTTAAGTTAAGAAGTTAGGCTTCTTAGACCAAATTCCAATTTCTAAATTGGTTAGAAATACTTACTTTTCTTGCTCTTATTCTTGTTCTCAGCTTATGCCCTGGCATTTGTACAATAAACATGGACAGACCCAGAGATTCAAACAAAAAGGAGGGGGGCATTAAAAAAAACCTAAATTTGGCAAAAACTAGGGGAGGAGCGTGCCTCGGGCGCCCCCCTCCAAATCCGTCCCTGATGAATGTGTGCGCATTTCCTTAGTGCTTTGTATCTTGACGCGGTATCTTTCTTATCCATGGTCACGATAGTGTACCTTCGTAAAGATATGAGGAGAGTTTATCTATTAATCTATTTATTTGAATTCACAGCTTTAATACATACATACGATCTTCATGTAGAGGTTCAGTTTTGTAGGTATGCACTTCAGTTTAAGTTTACATGAGATATTGATTGATTGGGTGATTGATGAAATATTGTGAGCTCTACAACAGAAAATCGCACCACATATAATATTGGTTCCTATACATCCACAAAAGGATAATGGACTATTATTCCTGCCAGAAAGATAGATAGAAGATATCTTGGACTTCCGTACACATTGGAAATTTTTCAGCCCAACCCTTTCATGATCTAGATCTAGATATCCAAGGCAATGAAATATGAGAAAGAGCTAAATGGCCATGAGTATACTAGTAACTGTACCATACCCTGCCAAGGATGTGACGTCGAAGAAAGTTCTAATAACGTCGCAGAACGTCACAGAACGTTATTAGAACGTCGCAGAACCTGACCGTTACGTCGCATCTTGGCTGGGTAATGACCGTAACTGATTTATAGCAATCAATATGGGTTCTCTTTGATGTCACATTGCACAACAATGTTTTAGATTGCGCCATTTCTAAGGACATCGTTCCCATGAGCTGCTCTCAGTGTTGTACCTTGGCCATGAGGGGGCAGAATCAGGCCCTCTGTGAGCAGCTCGCCAAAACAAACAGCTCACACCCGCTCAGGGTGGTGGGCATAGACCGTCAGATAGAGCCACTCGGTTCTCTATACGATGGGGGGCAGTAGGGGTTTGGATAGCGTTGTATTACTAGGTCTATTACTTGTATTAGACTAGGTTACTCAGTCTCTTGAGAAGCTATGTTGATTGGGATGATGTGTATTAGACTAGGTTACTGAGTCTCTTGAGAAGCTTTGTTGATTAGGATAATGTGGACACTTTCGTCCAACTATCTATATTACCAAATATTTGTCATAAAGTGATTGGATATTTCAAGTTAAATTTCTGTTTAAATATTTTTTTGTGCTGGTACAATTGC
This sequence comes from Lepidonotus clava, assembly GCA_936440205.1. Lineage (NCBI taxonomy): Eukaryota > Metazoa > Annelida > Polychaeta > Phyllodocida > Polynoidae > Lepidonotus > Lepidonotus clava. Next base: position 20,042,651 of record OW387138.1, read on the forward strand.
GGTTGTACCAGCAGGAAGGAAATGTCTGATGAGAACACCGTAAGAGGAATCAAAATTAGGCATAGGACGAGCAGAACTACTACAAATTGCAATCGCCATGCACTGACAATTGTGAATGATTGAGATAAAAGAAGCTTAGTTTTGATGGTTAGGCTATTATATAAGATGGTGGGGGCGCATAGTTGTCGTTACAGGACGTATTCTATGGGTTCACCAGCATAGAGAAAGATCTAATTTAGAATAAGAGCAATCTAATTGAGTGAGTTAAGGTGTCTTTCAGCCCAGTCCCTTTTTTACCATCATCTACTTTATTTTCTACCTTTGGTATATATAATTATAATCCATTGGTTCTGAAGTAACAGTTGAATCTCGTCTAATGAGTGGCTTTATTAAAGATAATTTCAAAAGACAAAGAGATCGACACCCTAAACCCAAGACGCTTATGATGCAACATTAATGAAAACACTAGATCTGCTCAATAATATATCAAGAGTAAAGCTAATACCTAAGGAAATGATTATAAAAAAGGTCAGTACAAGAAAACCTAATACCTCTAATAGTATTAGTTCCAAGAAGCTTACCTTACTAAAGATCCCTCTATAACCCAGTTAAGAAGAAAACGTTGGGGCCTAGAGTTGAATACTTAGGTGATTTCCTACCAGCTGAGTTTGAACAGAACCGTCTAGATCTTATCACACGCTCATAGAAGGGGAGCGTGCCTTTTTGATGAGCCTACTCTGGGATCATGTGACCCAGTCACGTGCCACCCCTAAATACCACGGGGGTTACATTGACTGGCACACGGCCTCGTCCTCAACCTGAGAACGTTTCCCGCCAAAATGAATGTCGTCTGCTACCGGCCCCTCTGCTGGTATGCGGCGACCCCCATGAAAAAGGAGTACCGCCCGCCAGGTACTTACCCCAGAATTTCTGACATATTGCTTCCTAATGGTGAAAATTTCTTCTTAGCTTGTTCTTTCCAGTTTACATTACTAATTTACTTGGAAAGACGCCAAATTCCCATCTTGTTCTTTTACCGTGGACGCCTTGATCGAAGTTTTTAATGGTTGAATTATGTGTTTAGTTCTTTTTATTTGCATTGCTGCCTGTGTCCACTCTAAAACCATAGACATATATAAGACTTAACATTCATGTGAAGATAGATATATTTCGTGGTATTTTTCCTAAGTTGATGTAGTCCAAGGTTTGCGCCCAAGACTGCGGCATATATTTCAGGGTCTTATGCTCACATAAGAAGTGACATCCCACGCCTGGTCAAATATCTTCACTCGTCACTCTCGCCTCGCGAGATCACGCGAGATCCCAGGTGAGGTCACGTGACAGAGAACGGGGCCTACTGGAGCGCCCCCCGGAGTTCACCTGGCGGCAGACAAAGACATCTTCTCACGCCCCTTCTAAGGAGCCCCAGATCCGGAGGATCCAGGGCAACTGGAGGGGGTGGGGGATGTGTGTGTGTGGGGGGGGGGGGGGGGAGGAGATAAATGCGTAGAAGGATCTAACTATAATAATCAGCTGATTCTGTATAGAACAACTGGGGCAAGGGTATAGCAGCATAGGTTTCTAAAATGCAACACAGTAAGTTTCTGTTAAATGCTTATCTGTCACTTATCTGTTTGTTAGTTGTATAACTTAATTGACTAATTCAAGCCTATCAAAATATACCTATGAACTGTACAAAAGACCAACAGGGAGGAACTGGACATTGTATGAAGATGTTAACGTATCACCCATATTTTGTTCTTTTGGGAACGTCGCAGCCATTTGAATTGTCATGATTGTAGGTGGCAGGAATTGGTGCCTATGTGGCGTCGTTGGAGAAAATAAATCTCCCCATATCACACCGATCTTCACGGGAAAAGACTTTTCTAAATTGTTGTAGATTAGCTAAGGTTACAATTACCAGATTACTGTATGTGAACTAAATCATATATATGCTTTTACAGATGCTGTCATAACATATAAAGGCCCCATACTTTTGGTTCATATGCGAGGTACATACTTGTACAATTAGAAGTAACACTATTTGACAAAACTGAAGTCAATTTTATTCCTCGTTTGTAACCGCACACTATTGTAAGCATTTAATATTACTATGGCCTACCTATTGCAGTAGTCTGTGAATTTTAGACTTTTATTATCATTACACTAAGTGGTTTGTTTTCTCTATTTTACGACCATCTTAATTTTCTACACACACTCTGACACAACCTTTTGAGTTTCTAGTAGGCCATTATCCAAACTTATCCTCTCAAATCCCCTCCTTCCGGTGACGTCACAAACACCAGCTGACTCCATCTGTCGTTTCGCTAGTTTCCCAGAGCTGGTACCATGCTCGGTGTTTACGATGAGGTACCAGCGAATGGTGATGGATAAGTCTTGAATGTGTTTCTAATGTTCAGGGGTCAAGACAAGGAATTGAGGCTTAATATGTTCAGACCCCTTAGGGGATTTGTCTCTGACAAACATTCTGTTTACGACATAGTCTTTAAGTGGAAAGAGAAATAGTTTGACTGAAACTGACCTTTAAATGTAGCTAGACTCCATTATTTTGCCTTAACATTGGGAACATGTAATTATGTCAATATGGATGTAGCATTGGGTATAATATTAGACCAGTTATCAGGTTGGGGCTACCACTGAAAAACGGGACGTCCTGAAAAAACAGGACGTCCTGTAATAACAGGCAATTATGAAAAAGTGTAATATCTAGCTATTGTTAATGAATTTATACATGAATAACATACAAGATACACATGATATAACACTTCTACATATCTAAAATTAAAAAATTATGAAATTCTGCATTTAACATGAATTTAATGACACTTTCCATTTTGACAAATATATAAATAATAATTACACAATTAATATTTTTACATAAATAAAAATGCTCAGAAAATGAGGAGGTTGCTAAATTAAAGAAATACTAGTAATGAAAGAACACATCTTTTGCATCAAAATGATCATTGCATTTTCAAATTCTATCGTTGCATTTTTTTTCTATTGATTTTTATTTTTTTGAAGTTACAGAAATCATACCAAGAAAACGGCCCATCCTGAAAAAACGGGATGGTTTTGTGATCCGTTTTTACAGGACGCCCTGTTTTTTCAGGCACACTTTTAAAAACCATTTAAACCAGTATTGTAGTGATGAGATTCAATTTTAATTTGACCAAATAATTGTTTGTAATATAGGGTAATATCTTGAAATTGAAAAATTGAAAATGGAATGTTTTGAAGTGATTTAAAGGGTAGTGTCCTGAAAAAACGGGACGTCCCGTTTTTCCCGTCGTAGCCCCAACCTGGTTATATCTAAACATATTTTGGTATAAAACACGATTCTTTTGATTACACCATATCGTTTGGTCCCCAGATTATTAACACATTACATCGTATTTGGATAGAATGTTTTCCCTTTCATTTGCTGTGATCAAACTGCGTAAATAATTTTGTTCAAATGATTTCATAGTAGAATTTAGGGGTAAAGGCCCCATCAACATTCTGACCTTTCATGCTTCCCCTGTGTCAGAGCAACCAGTAGTGAATTTTTGCACAGGACTGATTGATGTGCGTAACGCCCAATTTATTCTCTTTTTGAATTCATACTAAATGGCCAAACCTAATTTCACAGAAGTTAAGACTTGTAATTTTGTTCATTAGACATACTATTAACTTATATTCTAGGTCGACACCTTTAAAATGGTAATGTTTTTTGAGACTCGCATTACACAAGGTTCTACAACTGAATTGCGAACCCGAGAAATTACGTACAGTAAAAGAGGGGTTTGGGAGTCTATTAGCTTGTTAGCTGTCCAGTCCAGTTACATCAAAATGCAGCCCCAGGCTAATGCAAAGTAAAGGAAGGAAAATATAAAAAGCCTTAGACTACAAAGTTATCCACGTGACCTCGTAGACTTCCGGGCACCGGAAGCGTGGATAATGGTCACGTGACCACAACGTCTGGCTGCCAGGAGTGTGGTTTAAGGGTCAGGAGGTGACAGTACAGCTTAAGTTTTTTTTCTTAGAATAACAAAAACATTTTTTGCTTATAATTCAAAACATTCTTTTTGTTAAAACATTGGTATTATCTTACCTCTTTCTCATTTGATCAGTGCATGATGGTGAATAACTTCTGCACATATGATAATGTTTAAAATTTGGAGCAGGATGTTATTTCTAGGAAGATGACTGATTTGTTGAGTATATTCAATATTTTCTTTGGTTACAACAGAAGTAGAAGGATCACTGTCAGATCATTTGATCCACAAAATATTTCATTGCATGGCTTTAAATATACAATGTGAATAGAAGCTTTAGCCTATAGCTATGAACTAAGCTATGAAATATCAAGAACATTTACATTCATAGTACAGTACCTCTTGTATACAGCTCCATTTAACCCTTTAGACCCCACAGGTTGCGTTAATTAATTTCTGCAGGATTTTGATTTCCTTTGGATTTCCCTAAATTTCCTTCTTATTGAACATATCCAAAGGAAGACCTACCTAATAAATTCAATTACACACATGTGGTTTCTAGTATTGGGAAGGAAAGGAAATTAGCTTTTGAACGATGTATTGGCCGTATTTATATGTTAAAAACCCAAATCAGTATTTTCATTGGAAAAATATTGGAAAATTATGGGAAAATGGTAGTTTTTCCACAAATTCCAGGCAGCTATGGCCGGATAGGGAACTACACCCTCGAGCGGGTATAGCCGGATTGGGGTCTAAAGGGTTAAAGATATAGTTTTTAGAAGGGTTAATACAGTTAAGTTGAAAAGGCCCTGGAACAAAGTCATGAAATGAACATCAATGATAGAAAAAGGGAATAACAACTTTAGATGAAAGAGATGAGGAACCTCTGGGTATGTAAACCTGTATCAGTAAGAGAAGGTGAATGCCCAAACGACTCTTTGATGGGAGGTTCACGGTTCTACAGAGACAAGAAACCTAGTTAAAAGGCTATATAAACAACATAAATCTACCATGTCTCCACTACTGAGACCTGGAGGACTGACTTAAGCCAAAGGCAATATATCTAAACCTGGTCTTGATTACATAGTATGCAGGAGTCCCCACCTCCTCAAGTTGGAAGTCATGATCACGATAATGATGATGATGAAGAAATCAAAGTTGGTTCATATTTTGAAATAATAATTCATTTATCCACCGGCTTTTCAATGCACATATATCTGAAGACAGGAGAATCCCACTAAAATGTTCTCTTATTATAAGCTCTAAAGCTCCAGCCATTATTTTTGCAAAACAATTTACCTATTAACCATTATTCACCTATTTTCCATGTAAGTCTTGGCTGTCAAATGCCCATGCAACTGCATTTACATGTTTTGCTTGACTTATAGTTTCACCTAAATATATATTCTTATCCATGACCTGAGAAATCGCATTTGATGTAGTGTTAAATACCAGTTCTTGCACCGGTAAAGTTGACATTTTAGAATATTATCAACTTTTATCTAGACAATCCCGGATATATTTATACTGCACTTGATTCAAGAGCAGCGAAGATGTGGTTGTGCATTGCCCTCTGGGTTCTCAATATATCACACATCTGTTTCATGTGGGTAGAAGGCGGTCACATGGAAATCTAGGACATAACCACCTGTATAATTATCCCTACCAATATATTTATATATCTCCATAAGGTCAGTCAGTCTGATGCTATATGATTTGATGCAAAGGCAAAGATTCAACATTTGTAAGACAACATTTCATAAGTGACAATATGAAAAGGGGTGTTTCACAATTGTCTTAAGTCAAAGATTTGTCTCTGCATTTGCGATATTTTGCCTGTACTATGTCTCCTTTTCTGACTCATGATGATACAAATATGTTTCTTTTTGTATCTAGATAGCATAGTTTATATGGTTATGACTACGACCTTGTTAAACATCTAAGATGTAAAAAAACGTAGGCCTACTTACGACATTAATAGTGTAAACCAATCCAAAAAAAACTTAGTTTAGAGGATAATTGGTCATTGTTCCAAGACAATAAACATTAAAGCATTTCACCATATTGTCACCTATCTCTCGAAAGAATCTGATCACCATTCCGAATAAAGAAAGAAACACAAGAGAAAATATGAAACACACTCATAATTTGAGTATAGTGTAAGAATCTGGCACATTCCTTCGTACTATCCATCTACATCTTCATTCCTCACATGATGTCTAGTCGTTTTCTCTTAGCCTTTCTCCGTCTAGAAGTTAGTTAGTTTCTCAGACATAGGGGGTAATGAGACTGAGGGGGCTCTGGTTGATAAATAGATGTAGAACGTGGGTGGTAACTATTTTTTTGGATCCCCATGTTACAAACAGGCCTCCTGGTACACACGCACTGTGAAAGATAGTCTTCCCAAATTCTTTCTATTTCAAAATATTTCAAAACCTAGATGAAATTAAACTACCACTACTTCTTGCAAATTTTCGTCCAACCATTCAAAACTTCTTGAAAGATTCATACAGTGAGAAAAAAAATATTGCAGAGATCATGAGACACATGACCAAAAGAACATGTTGCCATGTAGAACAGAACAATGCTCATTAACCACAAGAACAATGGAAGATGTTTATCATTCATCACTGGTTGACAGATCGTCGCTCATTAGACACAGCAGCAGAGAGAACATGTTGACAGAACAGTGCACAAAAACATAAGAACAGAGGAACATGTTCACGGAACAATGCTTATTAACCACAAGAACAGTGGAAGGAGTATTATGGTTCACCACTTGTTGACAGGTCGTTCCTAATTAGATACAGCAGCAGAGAGAACATATTGACAAAACAGTGTTCACTAGACACAAGAAGTGACAGAACATGTTGAAAGAACAGTGCTCAGTAAACACAAGAAGTGACAGAACATGTTGACAGAACAGTGTTCATTAGACACAAGATCTGACAGAACATGTTAACAGAACACTGCAGTTCATCAGACACAAGAGAAGTGACAGAACATGTTGAAAGAACAGTGCTCTGTAGACACAAGAAGTGACAGAACATGTTGAAAGAACAGTGCTCAGTAGACACAAGAAGTGACAGAACATGTTGAAAGAATAGTGCTCAGTAGACACAAGAAGTGACAGAACATGTTGACAGAACAGCGTTCATTAGACACAAGAACTGACAGAACATGTTGACAGAACAGCGTTCATTAGACACAAGAACTGACAGAACATGTTGACAGAACAGCGCTCATTAGACACAAGAAGTGACAGAACATGTTGACAGAACAGTGCTCATTGCACACCAGAAGTGACAGAACATGTTGTGGTTCACCTTGTCCGGGCCAAGCCCCCTCTGAGTGACTGGCACACAGTTGGAGTAAGGTTACCCACCATCTGAACACTCTCTGCTACTCAGTACAGGAGGAATGTACCATCCATACTCCTTTCCTATTGCCACTATGAGACATCCATCAAGCCCTAGCTGTCAGAAGGATAGGTTCATTTTCCAGTACAACTTTTTTGTGGATGTTGTTTATTCAGTGAAAGGTTAATAGATTTATGGGAAGGAAATGTATAGAAAACATCTTCAGTCAAAATTCGAGAAACACAGTAAAGCTGATTGAATGTCTATGTGATTCCTTGCAGGTGTGATATTCAATAATGATCACACATGTTGATATAATTCAATGTAATTGAGATAAATAATAGTCATTAGCTTGGGAAATATACAACTGTATAAAAAAGAGTCAGCAAGCGTCTGTTACAAACTAGGTTAAACCTACATGTAGAAGTTTAAGGGACAGCTGGTTGTACAAAAGATTAATGTTCACAAGTTATCATATAGAAAAACTGCAGAAAGAAACTTGGCATTTGTATGCATCTCAAAGAGAAAAGTCATGTTGATGCAGTAGATTCTGTCTAGGGAGATGGAGATGTATGATTCACAACGACAGACTGAGATTAGAGTTCTCAGGAGAGCATTTTCCTGGAATTCGAGGAAAACTCACTCAACACCGTTGGTGGGAGGCACCGTGACAGGATGATATGTTCCTTTACATACATATTCTGACTAGTATAAAACGTACCCATAGTTCTAAATGTTGAATTCAGTATACAGACATTCTGTACAGCAGTACTGGTAATGGGTACAATGATGCCAAGTATTCGTATTAATTCATATTTCTAAAACATCACTATTGAGCTCTTGAACGTTGAGAAAAGGCAAGTTGAACTGCTTTTGAAAATAATTTAGATATAGGCCTAGTTGAGTTTTTATTACAGGAATTAATCGACCTGTATTCCGTATGTATACAGTAGTCCCTCTCTGTGGGTGGTCATAAGAATAGCAAGTTGGAAAAATCTTTATTTTTTAAAGTAATGAAGAGTTATTCCCTGAATTTGTGGTCACATATATAACTTATAACTATACAGGACGTGAATAAGAAAGTAAACATCTATATCAACACCTAATAGATTCAGGTTAGAAATATATTTCGAAGCATGTCACATTTTACACTGTTTTCATACTTTTAAGCAAAATAATTATGTCAATTAAAAGAAAAAATCAATGCAATTACCCTTGATCAAGCATAGAGCCCCTTCACCTATCTTATGGATAAAAATATATTTCTAATATTTTATTTCCTCTGCACCCAAAGACCTATAACCATTATAGGTCTGTATCCCTGTAATCCGTATACAGTATAGTCCCTCTCTGTGGGTGGTCATAAGAAGAGCAAGTTGGAAAAATCTTTCTTCTTTTAGTAATAAAGAGTTATTCTCTGAATTTGTGGTCACATATAATTATAACCTATGACTATAAAGGACGTGAATAAGATAGTAAACGTCTATAACACCTAATAGATTCAGGTTAGACATATATTTCAAAGCATGTCACATTTTACTGTACCTTCATCTTTTAAAACAAAATATGTCTTAAATTGAAATTTAATTTTTTTATACAAGTCCCTTTGATCCAAGGAAAGAGCCACTTCACCTATCTTATGGATAAAAATATATTTCTAATATTATATTTCCTCTGCACCCAAAGACCTACGACCATTACTGAGGACATTGGTAACAGCTGCTTGCCACTGTACAGCCCCAGGTGTTCCCGGCTGAATGGGCACACCCTGGAGTCATACCTGCAATGTACTGGAGGAGCTGCATCCCTGTGGCTGGGGATATAGTCAGAAGAAACACAGGATGAACCCAGGAGGTGGGTGTGAGTACAAAGAAGTCCCCATCAGTGTTGATAGGTGAACCCTGGAGGATCCACCCTGGAGGATACACCCTGGAGTTACCTTTTGGATCCCTTGGGGGTGGAATGGTATTGGGGTTGAAAGGTCCTGGGTGCAGGAATGGGTCATTGACCTTATAGAAGGGTGTGTTTTTGATACCTTGAGCTATCTATGGCGTATGAAAAGGTTAGATATTCACCGGTTGTGACGTCTCAGGGTGCCTGCTATTTGATAGTGGTAGATTCTGAAAGGTGCCATGGGTACTAGTTGGATCAGATTTCTTTAGATTTGACTTGGTGTCGGATAAATATTTGGGAAAAAAATGCTTACAGTCCACCTCAACAAAATGGGGAAAAGGGGAGGTCCATCTCATGCAAGCCATTTTTTTGATGATGAGGCAACATATTTTCCAAACGCATTTCTCGTTATAATGCATTTTATAACGTGCCTATAGAAGAAGAAAAGCTTGTTTGGAGGATTGAAATATCATTATAATCAATCTATAACCCCACCCAGTAAGTTGAATTGATCAGTAGTGCATGCTAATAATAATATCAATTTAAATTACAGAAATACTCTTTCTGAAACGAAAATAAGCCCCTTTCAACAAAGTGAAGTTTACCGAAAATAAAGTCTAAACAATTGTTTTACTACTACACACACATATATTTCTGCCCATAGCCTATCCCAGTTATAACCATGAGCCGTGAGCAGTAGTCCTACGATGATATATTGCTCCAGGGTTGGGGGTGGTGCATAAGATACACCATTATCTTTATGGTAATTCCTCTGGTACATGGCCACACACGCAGTTCATCAGGCCTTGTTCCAGCCTGCATATCAACTGACTCTATGGGTGCCTCAGGAAAAGAAAACAGTTTACCGATTGTCTAAAAGCAGACCTGTTTTAAAGGCTAATATTTAGAGGATTTTAATTTGTATTCGATTTTATAGTGCCCTTTCTTCTTGGTTATTAATTGGCATAAGGTGACAATAATAATCTACTGAATGCCAATTCCACATTCTACTTATAATATCTATTACAGTAATACGAATCTAGTTACATGCCGCATCTCAGCAGTAACAAATATAATCAGAATACAGCCATGCAACGTTAGATTTAGAAACAGAAAACAGCTTGCAGTCGAAGTCTAAACCATCTAAATCCAGCGTCCCCTACTAATCATCCTAATTCCTTAAGTCAAGTTACCTTAAACAAATCCCCTTTTTCCTCCCCTACCTATAGATCATTGACTTCTTGTCTTAATTCTAGTTCTTTAAGCTTTCCTGTGAAGTGGCATTGGCGTCCATCCACTGACAACTCAGCCTTCCCAGAACACCTCACTCTGACGATTTGTTTGCTCCAACTGCCACTAGGGGGCGTGAGGGGGCGCCACCTGGTGGGTGGTGACTTAACTCGACACTAGGTGGCGCAAGAGGTGTGTACTATCAACGCTAGGAGGCGTGTGTGTAGGACGTGTACGTCAGGGGACGTAACTTTGACACATATTTGAAAAGAAACATAGCAATAGTACTTAATAATATTATTATGAAGTAATAGGCTCCCCTTGACAAGTATGGTAGATTAACCCTTTCACTGCTAGATATTGTCATTCTACAGTTCATAATTACTGAGATATTGCCCAAAATATGAAAACTAGTCTAAAAATTATCTAAAACTCAAATTCTCTCTAGATCTGACAAAAACATTCCAAATGCTGGCACTGTGCCAATTGGGCAATCTTGTCTTTGTTGGAAATACCTGCACTATATTCTATTGGGGGCTTTCCATGGCAACCAACTTTTAGTAAAATATCAATTCTATCTATTCTATCTAAAAAACAGTTTGCAATTATCATGAATGAAACCAAAGTTATGACGTTTTGAAAATTAAATTATTTTCCACAAATTAATATTTTTACACAATTTTCGAAAATTATGGCAAAATCTAATTTATATATATGTCGGTGCTTGTTTGTTCAATTGGAATTCTGTCATTTTCTAATGAACCAGTGCTAGAGTATTAAACGTTCAAATCTCTTGTTTTAATTGGAATTTTCGGAATTTTTTTTCACTTCATGGAAGCTATATCCCCTCTTAGAAAGCCTTTCCTATGGGAATTTACTGTAAAGCTACCTAAGTGGCTTCCCCCGGTGAAAGGGTTAATATAATAATGTGCACAATAATAATCTTTCATTGTACCATTGAATCCAAACTTAGAGGCAATGGAGTAAACCCGTAAGACCCTCTCGGATTTTTCATAGTCAACATAATGAGTATTATCTGATTATATAAAGTATTGCTTCATGTTCCCTTGATTAACTAAATTCTCTTTTCTAGTTATACCCCTTGCATATAACATAACACAAAATTGCCCAACTGATTATCAGCTGGTTGTTTTTGCATAATCTAAATACGTTTGCCCCAAAAGCTCACGAAATAATCAAAGCCAATGGGTACAAAATATATGAGAAGAATATTCAGTGACATGTGCTATGAAAAACTAACTTATTTTAGGCTGGTATTTGTATGAAGGATATACTGCATTTTGAAGCACGCTCCTCAGCCAACCCCCCCCCCCCCCCAACTTTAGATACAGCAACCCCAGATAACCAAAGAAAAAGTCAACTAAAAACGTTCGAATTTCTGGGAAGCCGAGGCGTGAGTGAGTGCAATAATGATGTAAGCTAAGCCACTGGGGAAGGGCACGTAGGCGGACAGCACTGATTCAAACAAGGAGCCACCGCCGCATTGAATCTGCATTATCACTTTGAGAAGACATAAAAAAAGAAATAAAGAAAAGGAATTCAGCCAACAGGCAGAAGAAACAAGTGTGCAAGGTGCTGGATAGATTTCTACGATGCAACGGTATATTGCGCATTTGTAGATTGCCTACTGCATAATTATAATGAGAGATAGCGTGGTTTATAGTAATTTAATCAGTGGGGATACTTCTATTCTATCAACATACTGCCAGTACTGCCTTCAATGGTCCAAGAACTCATGTCTTGTAAAATGCGACACCTTTTAGTAAAACAGTACCCTCTTTTAGTTGAACAGTTCCCTATTGCATCCCACAAATCTAATCGGTGATGCCATGGCAATAATCTAGCAATTGTCACAATTATGTGATTTTGATGATTTTGATAATGCCTTTCAATTAAGAATGAGAATATGGAAATAATGTTACATAATTAATGTAAGGATTTTCACGGATGAAATATTGCATACTATGAAATAAGTTAGTATGACCCTTTCTAGAAAACAGACCAACACTATATGGTGTAAGATAAGAGATAAAACATGTCAAGAGAAAAACAAAAACGAAATGTACCGGGAAAAAAAGAAAAAGAAAATAAAAAAAGACAGAGACGAATAAAAAAGATAATCAGAACAGTAAGACAGGTAGAACCACACACTGCTCGGTCACAAATTGCGACCATCTGGGAAAGGCACTCACATAAATTGGACTCAATTCGTTCTGTACCTTTTTCAGGTTTGGCTTCATGCATCTACATGATACATCGCGAGGGTTGAAACGCAACATGTATCTTCATTACAGCCACCTATTCGTATACTGTCATAAACGCATACATGTATGATTACATTTTTTCACATGCATATACAACTGCAGTGATACTGGCTCATAGGATCACATTAAGACTGGTGCAGATTCATGTATGGTTACATACACAATCATATACCTATGTGAGTATAATAATAATTATATATATATATATATGTTTAGTAACAAAATAGTCCATATTATGGACTATTTTTAATTATAAATGCAATTTCTTGGCCGTTTGTGCAGTTCTGGTAATCATACATGACATCTGTTTCTGATGTGTTTCTGTAAACGTTATTACATAAATTTTCATTTCATCTCATCTCATTCTCAGAAGCCACCGAAATGCTGTTTTCACGGCAGTGACTTGTATAGTACTTGAATTGTAACGTTACCCCACTCCCAATATAATCAGCTTCTGTAATATTCCAAGTGGGAGTGGGTGGAAGAACGGCTATAGCGAATCCATTTTGATCCAAAATAAAATCAATTCAAAAAGAAAAAGTAAAAAAAGAGACCTATTGCCATGGCAGTGCCATGACAGTTCGAGTCTCTCTCCTGGAGAGTTTCTCAGAGCATGCACGTTCATATCTCAAGAGCAGATCTGTGTAGTTGTATCGTGTGGTTTGATAAAAAGCTGATAAATGGACCAGGCATGTTCTGTGCTCCTGCCCCTCTATCAGGGGATACTTGTGGCTTAGATATACCAGACCAATGGGTACTTCAACACTTCAATATATTTTATGGAGGCCTACTGCGTAATTGCCTCTGTGTGTGTGGTTTATTCTTCCTCTATTGGTTATCATTTTCATTCAAGCTCTAAACATGTTGAGGTGCTTTTCAGTTCCGATCTTTATGGATTGTTTTCTTTAGATTTTAATTTCTTAAAGTCAATAGGGCCTATCTAACCTTGCATTTTGCACTGTAAGGATAAATAATCAGATTGTAAACTATCAAGACAATCTCCCTATCTTTATCCCTCGGCTACGTTGATTGCTATTAATAACTGATTATAATGTGCAGCCAGATAAGATTTTGATTCATCTGCATACATATAACTGCATCATACATACATTCATAGAACAGTGCATGATGGATTTATCATGTGTCAGACACACGCACACATACACAGAAACACACACACATATGTAGATATATATTTTATATAATTATGTCATATAGCAATATATCATATATATATATATATATATATAAAATTATGCCAATGCATAATGTGTTTCATACAACAAAAATACAAAATGGTAAGAATGGACCCCTTAGGAGGGGGTGGTGAACAAATCAGAGCTGCCAGAGCTGCTCCAAGCACCCCAACCCTCCTCCAGGTGCTGGAGCTGCTCCTGGAGGAGCTGACCGCATTACTCCAGTATCGGTTACAGCAGAGCAGCTCCCTCCAGCCGTCCTCCCACCTTTCCACACCGCCTGGCTCCAGCAGGCCTCATTCTTCTGGCATCAGATATGTAGAAATATGCCCAGTGTGAAGCCTACAATTCTTTGAGTTTATGGGAAGGTGCAACTTAACCCTCGTAGATTTCAAAAGGGGTAATGTGCTAAGTAGTGAAGGTTTAGAGGTTCAAAGATTGAAAACAAAGTTAACGTCAATGCTTCTATCAAATAATTAGAATCAATAAAATCAAGATATGTTCGTTCTTTGATTTGAGGGGAAAAGAACTACATAATCTACCGAATATCAATAAGTATATTATTATAGAAAATTGCAACTTCCACAGGCTATGCATCTTCTTAAAAATGATGCACCGACAAAGGCAGAATTTTACTGATCTTATCAATAGTATGAAGGTGCATTCAGATTCAGAAGCCTATATGCAATTATTTGTTTTATTCGAACGTCATCTTTCATTGATTAAAAAATGTAAATTCATCTCAAACCTAAGTAGTTATTTCTCTGTCCCAATGGCCACTTTAAATTTCTAGTCTGTAACTGATAGGTAGATGTTGGAGGCTATTCAAAAGTTCAATATTGAACATTGCATGTCTGATAAAAGAAACCTCAACAAATCCCCCATTAAATCCTTTACTAAACCCCCAACGCTGGAGGCTATGACTCTATGAATTTGGGTACTGGAGCAGGAGCAGGAGGAGGCGGGGCTGAGTCACTTCCCGCCACCCTCCTCCAGGGTCTGACTGAATAAGGCGTCTCCCTCCTACTGGAGGAGTCTTGGCCCCTCCCCCCGGGCAGGTAAGTCTCAGGTGTACAGGGAAAGGGGTGTCCCACACCTGTCAACTTCCCTCACACCTACACCCCCTCCTCCTGGTCCTGTCATTCCTCCTGTCTGTGTCAATCTCCTCCTCCAGGGGCGGAGGGAGTACTGGGTGTCTGTCATATATGTAGGCGTCCTTCATGGTGGGGGTGTGGAGTGATTTTGCATTCAACTCAATTGCAAATTAGTGCCATAGGTCTATCTAAATAGTTATTTTCAGGGTTTGGCGCTGGAGCCTATCGTTTACTGGGGGGTAGACAGCCCTGTAATCTAAGTAATGTTGAGGGGATTACATGTGAGTTGAAACGGGAACCCATTCTAGGTTTTTCAAAAGTTTTCTTAAGATTTTAATCTTACCTTTATTCTTGAAAATTAAAGGGGATTCCAGACACCTAGGAACCAACCCCCTCCCAGCGTTGTTACGTCACTGAGATTTCATACTTAAATAGGCCAACATCTCAATTGATACCATCTTTTGTAGATGATGTTACTTAAAAATATGTTTTATGACAAATCAAATTACTCTAATTGCCTCTTTATCAGGCAACTGGAACTGGACATTGTCCATGTCACCGATGCCCTGTTCCTATGAGCCAAATGCAGGTTGAATCTCCCTTTTCCTAATATCTGGTTTTATCCAGCTGCAACGAATGATTTCCCTCTGGCATCGTTTCTGAAGCTGACGTAGTACTGAGTCATTGGCTAGCTCTCAGATTGCAAGGATTATTTCATCAGTCACGGTTGAAATCAGTGCTAAACCTTAATGAGAACTGCGATACACGAAAAAAGACTATCATAATCATCCTGGCAGACACGCCGAATTCCATTGAAAAGATTGTTGTCTCTTTAACCATAGACATATATAAGATGTATCTTATGTATCTCTATGCTTTAACTTTTGGAAATTGAAAACTTTTGCTGAAATCCCTAACTCAAAGGAACACATGTGATTAAGGAAAAGATATCGATTCTTCAAATATAATGTTGCATGTGTCATCTATAACTGAAGAGATTCCCAACACATCTCCAACAATCTATGAAAGATGAGGATTGAAAGATTGATATCGAAATGCACAAGGCCTATGATAATTCAGACAAAATCCATAGCATTTGTCAGAGTTGTACCTGTAAAATAAAGGGCAATTCTTCCAGAAGCATCCAAGGCGATTGTCTCCAGAAAGACCAATTAGACTTAAACAAAGTAACGTCGTGTCATATCACAGAATAAAACTATTTCAGTGAACCCCTTCGCGCTCGGTTTAATCTAAAGAGCGCGAGAACAAGAAAAACGTGACTTACCTCGATAAAGGGGTGTTGCGTGTCTGCTGCCAGCGGAAGAACGTCCGCGCAAGAAAGTAAGAAAGTAGTTCCAGCCGCACGCGTAGGCACCAGGAGCACTGGGACGTTTCTGCGTCGACTGGAGGAACGCCTGGAGGGTGGGGGAGAGGGGGTGGGGTACAGGAGGTGCCAAAGGTGCTGGAGGGGGAGGGGTGAGGCAGTTAGGGGGGCGTGTGTGAAGTGGGATGTAGCATTAGAGGTGTTGCAGGGGAAGTGAGTTTGGTCTGGTGGAGTAGAAACAATGTGGTGCCGGGACTTGCTGTTGTAAAGGAGAGGGAGTCGTGACTGAAGATATTAATTGGGATATTTATTGAGAGATTTATTGAGAGATACTTCACCAGCAAGGTACACGGGACAAACATCATTGATAAAGTGTTCAACTTGGCAGATACTAATTGCTATAATATCATTTTTGTATGAAGTTTTTAAAATGTAAGCTTTGGCCAAATGTGTGTGGCGAAAGTACAACAAGGGATGTGGGGATCGATTGTCATGCTCTTGACTTTTGGGATTTGTTCCTTTGTAATTGCCTGGCTGTGCCCAAGGGATGAAAACACGACTAGATGAAGGTGCTGCTTGGAATCGTGCCTCAAGTCATAGGGCAGACTGCTCATGATGTTGGAAAGGACGAGCCCCCAAGGGCTCAGACTGTCTCGGGGCGAAGAAAAGGAGGAAGGTGGACTCAACCGTATATACTTGAGAGGGGTGGACCGTGGTACTGGGGGGACTAGGGTCTTCGTGGCTTAATAATTGTCGTTGGGCCGTGTCATCTACTACTTGTGCACTATGCTAACTAACACTGGGCTGATTCCCTTTAATGGTGCCTGGACATTGAGTCGGTGCTCCTGAAGATAAAGTGGTAGTGTGGCAGCCACCGGCCTAATGTCTCCTGCCTTGTGCCATTCATTGTTGTTGTGCCCATGGCGGTTGTCCTTCCATGCCCATGCTTTGTGCCGTGATGCTGCTCATTCCTGTTTTTTGTGTCATGCCTTCCAATTTATTTCCAAGTCCAGTCTTCTGATTTACCCTAAATTCTGGTTAATTCTCAGCATCATGTCCCGTGCTCAGGAGCTAGAACTAGGCCTTAAATTGGTTTGTGTCCAAGAAGTAGAAGACGTTAACACAATATTCATACATATTCTTTGTCTTTAAAACTCGCGTCATGCTCAAACATGAATTTCCCACAGATTCAGCGCAGGTGTTTTAGGCCATGGGAAAATCTAGATATACCCAAGGGTGAATATTAGTAAAACATTCTACATTGGAATATTGAATTGGTTGGCTATGTCCTTTACAAGTTTTATGATTAGATTCTAAAAACTGAGCTTCTATTAAATGAGCTTACAGAGCCTTAGTTACCTCACTGTCTTCTAGTGAGATATCTTTATACCAAAAAGACTTAATTTCTGTAATTAGAGACCCCACACTGATTCAAATGACATTCCATGTAATGACATTAATCTTATACAGACCTGTCATAAATATATATTATTTGGTTATGAGATATTATGAGAAAAGAAAGGACCATGTTCATACCCCCAAAAAAGCAAACGTCTCGACATATACCTTGTCTCCTTTTTGTGCAATTTATCTGGTAGTTTAGGTAAACTAAGTTTTTGTTGTACCTTTTTATCTCGTTAGGCCCAGATGGTTAGCAGCAGTCAGGATGGGGTAGAGTGCCTCCTGTTTAGTGGGACCCAGAAGGCCTGGGGCGGTGGGTGGTAGGAGGGATCGAGCCCACCTGTGAACTGGATCCCTCTCACCTGCCTTCCTCCTGGGTCAGATCACCTGAGACACACCTGAGTTCACTCCAGAGTGTCTGGATCCCCACTCAGAGAGAGAACATGTTCATTCTGTGGAGGTTCTCTCGATATTGAGATATCTTTATTCATAGAACCTTATGAGCTGATGAAGTGATGACCATCGGGTTAATCTCTGTTGTTCATATGTATTTCATATGAAGGTGATATAAGAATGCATGGAGAGATATATGTAAAAAAGGAGTTATTTCAAAGGATAGCAAAATCTAGTATCAATAATATTAATTCCACTTCATTTGCTGATGTATTCTAAGAACTATTCGGAGTTCAGCTTATTCTGCTGGTCCTCCTCTTTTCCCTGTCGAAACATGTCAAATGTCCAGTTCCCTACTGGACCTTTAGACTTTTGTGAGTCTAATTATTTTCAGATCATAGGTTTGTGTTCGACAGTGTTGCTGTGACATTTTCTTTTTCGGTGTTTCATGTACCATCATAATGGCAACTCACTTCTTCAGAGGAGTTAAAGTTTAGTGAACAGCATTCATGCGTTTACAAAAGAATCATGGAAGAAATGGGTTGGAATTGATACTCATAATTATGTTCCGATTCTCATGATAATTATGTTCCTCATGGTATGTTCAAATTTCTTATTTCAGACAGCATATCACTATTTATCAGTTAACAGGTTAGGAAGGAGACATAATTCTTGCACTGATGCAGCATTATATAAAAGATGCATGATATGACAACATCTATTTTGTTATCCGGGGTTCACCCTGTAACACAACATTAACCATTCCTTAATTTCTATTAAAACTTTAGGCTGTTAGAATGATTTAGTTATCATTATGTTACTCATAAATATTTAAAATGAAATAGAGCTGATTCCACAAAATCACAGCATTTTTGAAGATATTATATATTACGAATATACATAATATGAAGACGGCAAAGAATCCATTACGGTAAAAATAGTTGTAACAATGAATAGTTATCCAAATTATATCTTTCATTCATTACATATCGTTCTTAAAATTCAGCAACAAGCATTACATATTCTGTTTGGTTAAAAGGTGTACCTATAATACAATGAGTTATAATTATTATTCAAATCAACAACGTTGTCATACTATAATATGCCTAAATGCCACTATACGGTAATTGCTTGTGGCACTATGAAAAGACGCAATCAAACACCCGCAAACCTGCTTGCGGTAGGGTGCCACAAGGTGGAATATTAATTAGGTAATGCTGCACCTGCTTGTGGCACCTGCTATTTCATATAGATTTTCTATGAATTGCTTGCGGTAGGGGATACCAACATGTTGAAATCAAAAATGCAAATTGCTTGTGGTACCTGAAAATGGCGATCGCAAATGCAACCTACTGCAAAGTGGAATATAGGCTCTATTCTGCCCATCAGTACATGTATTACCTATGCATGAACTACCCTTATAGAATCTTCTAAGAAACCACAGGCTGCTGGTGTATGTTTTTACTAGAAGACGTCGACAGAGACATTCACAGATAGC
The DNA here is from genome assembly GCA_936440205.1 of Lepidonotus clava. Taxonomy (NCBI): domain Eukaryota; kingdom Metazoa; phylum Annelida; class Polychaeta; order Phyllodocida; family Polynoidae; genus Lepidonotus; species Lepidonotus clava. The sequence continues at coordinate 20,062,322 of OW387138.1, forward strand.
TGTCAGGTGTGGAGGACGTGAATGGGGGACGTGGTGAAGGGGGTTGGTGGGGCTAGTTACCTGGAGAAGTGGTACTTGCAGGCCGAACAGTATGTCATGTAAGCCTAAAGGTAGGCCTAATAGTGAATACCTGTGAAGCTCACACACAACATTGATACTTGTATGTCAAACAATAGCAACAGGCCGCACAGGTTTTCTAATTAAACAAAAAAAGTACCTTTGAGTCTAACATAGTACATGTACATGCCATCTATTATTATACATTAAATTACCTGTATGCCTAAAAAGTGGTGGAAACTCAATATAATTAATTTTGATGAATATTCCATGTCAATTCACACCTATTGAGAATGGTTACCATTATGGAGAGTAATGTAACTCTGCATAATCACAGCCGGAATGGGAGCCGCATGTGGTTTACTAATTGCTAGCATCTTCACTTGAATAACAATTATAAACATATTTTGTATGGAAGCTTTCTTTATTACCACTTAATGCTGAGACACTAGCACGTTACTTCGGGCATAACCTATAGACGTTGTGCAGGTTACGTCACAGCCAGCCATAATGGGATCGCCAACATATAGGTGATCATATCATAACCATTGTTATTTAAAGTCAGGAGCATTAAAATATATAGTCTGATGCTACAATAATTGTCATTTAAAATTGACCCCACAGGGCAATTGTTAGGAATTGTTTTTACTTACAATTAGTTTATTTGTATTAATTCTATAGCCATGTGGTCTTGATAATTATTAACAGGTTTCCATAGCTAATAAACCATTCATATTCCATCCACTTTGTAAATTATCCATGCAGCTAGTTATTAATAAAAAAAACACTATATGGGAACATGGCACTAGAAGAATTTATTACAGTATGCATTTGGTTTTGATGTTTATCTTCACTCATCAACTCATTACAGTATTGGCACCAGTGTACACGAGGTAGCAAGTTATGTTTTTTAGGGAACGGTCGAACAGAAATCTTCCAGTCGGTTTCTCTAAGACCAGTCTCTCCGGCCTGCCCCTATGGGTAAACGTGATCCATCTCTGACACAGGCCGGGTCAGGGGTCACACTGAGTCAGTACCTAAAGCACCAAGCCGAGAGAAAGTGGTGGAGAAGTACCAGACGTTTTAGTAGGGGGATGCTATATAGATAATGCATATTAAAAAAAAAACGAGAAACAAAAAACAAATAAATAAATAACAAAAAATAAAAATATAACGAATAAATAAACGTAAGTGTTTATATTATTAAAAACTATACATGTATAGGCCAGTGTGTGTGTGTGTGTGTGTGTGTGTGTGTGTGTGTGTGTGTGTGTGTCGTAATCATGCACCATAGTATAAAGCTAACATTACAAAGGATATCAATTAGTCAAATTTTCAAATGCAATTTTTGCAATGCATTAATTTTTCAATTCAACATTTCCATCAAGACCATACAGCTAAGCGTTCCCTTATTGCATTCAGCGTGCCGCAATCAGATCAGAAAAAAAACACAGAAAAAATTGAATCTCTATATTGAATCAAGCCAATAATGAATGCTTGTTCTTGGCGGGTATTCCAAAACCATTAGTCCAAACTGATTTGCCTGCCAGGAACCAGTGAGCACAGGATTTCGCTGTTTCCCGGCGTCATGACCCGCTGGGGACATGACGTCACGTGTCGACCTCTCCTCTCAAGGAGGCCAGAAAGATGCACGCGCGTGAGGAGCATGCGCACTCCCATCACTCAACGCCATGCTCTCCAAGCGGAGACTTTTTTTTTCATGCTCTGAAGAGGAGTATGTTGGGAAATTGCCTTCGCCGCCTGGAGGAATGAGGTCAGTAGAACGCTGGCGCCTGGAGGTCTGAAGGAGAGGTGGCGGTTTCTAGGTATTTTGTTAATCCAACAACCTATTCATAATTAGGATGCAAGGGCTGGTTGAATCTTTAGTATAGTAAATGAAAAAGGATGGTTGGTTTTTCTTTTCAAAAAGACCTAATAAAACATTCTTGCATGCCCTTTTCATTTTTTGTATGACTAAAACATGCTTTTGGCAAAAACTGCAAATTTGCAACTGACAAAAACATTATAGGTCTATGCCCCTAGCGAACTTCTATTCCACTCCTTAAAGATCCCTGACACGATGTTCATGAAAATTTTAAACTATTTAACAACAAATTTTTATGAGATATATACCCATAGCATATTATACAGGCATATATGCTAATTAACAAACAAGTGATGCCGCTTGGTTGAATCATGCTGAAGACCACAGTCATTTATTATGACAAAAATATAATTAAGTAATATAACAAAGAAACAACATACCTGTCTGCAGAGAGAGTGAGGTAGAGGTGAGGGCAGTCAGTCCTTTTATAGGCCTAGACTCTGTTCTGAGACACTGGCTCCCATTGGCCAGTGGCATGGTATGGTCTGAACACACTCCAGTTGATAATAGAGGGAGTCAGGTGTCCAGCCATGGTCGGTGGCAATTAGATAGTCATTACTATTGTTCGTTGCTACATAACTTCCTCGCTAGATAAAACTAAAATTAAACTTATTCTTTTATTAACCCCTAAAAAGGGGGAAGTAAGGCTGAGCTGCCTCTAGTGTGTTTCAGAAAATTCAGACCCATGCCTAAGTCTCTATGTCTGACTGCTTATGAAAAGGGTGTCTAAACAAAGTACATCTTCAAAACTCATATGAGATCATTTTCGTTAAACGTAAAATACATTCTAATACACTTCATATACATTACTTAAACACTCTACAGTACTTAAAAAATTCTCAGAATATTATCACAGATTCATATGGGCATTAAGAGGAAAGCTCTAAGAACTACATAGAGTGCACTACCACCTGGTGGAGACAAGTTGAACTATGAAGGCGGCTCTTGCAATACATAATGTTGCTTAGAGCATTGCTTGTTCAAGGGACCTCTGTAGTACAGAAGTCATCCACCAGGTGCCCTACATTGTAATCAGATCACCTTCAGAGTTTTATTTTTTTCCCTTTAACTCTCCTTGTGTGAGCTCTGTATCATTGGTCACTCAAAAATGTGTTACCAAACCATTTATCTAACTTCTCTAGAGTATACAAAATGTTCTTTCCGTTTAATTTCTGGATATTTTGATATAATGAGGAGTTACCACTATGTGGACACCTTTTCTGTGTCACAGCAGGTTTGGTCAGGTCGAGCAGTGGGAATAGGTCTGTCCTTCCCTCTCCCAGGCCAAACCTGTCATGATGGGTAGGTCAGTGGATTGAGCCTGGGTACTGGGTACTGGGCACTGAAGGATGGTGGGAGATGTCTGTTAAATTTCTCCTATCTTCAGACTCCCATACCTTCAGGATGGGAGACCACACCCATAATAGGGTGTTCCAAAAAAGGTTACTTCACACACTGTCTAACCCCTCACGTCAACACAAATATCAGATCTTAAATACACAAACCTTTATTGCAAAATGACAACAGATGAGTATTATATTGAAAATACTTAGTGTGACCTTGCTCGCATTTCATTTTGATAGATTGTCTCAAAACAAGAAGCCAAAACCATTTTCTTGTAAATTAACTGCAAGCGTAGAACTTTCAATTGCCATCTTGGGTAATTGTCCATGGGTGTGTCCAATTATATTTTGTGAGGCATAATATATTGAAAATGGTACAAATAAATAATCTTTTAACCATTCCAAAGGTGATATTGCATTTTGTGTTTTAGGTTTCCGTTAAATAAGTTCAAGATGAAGGGAATTGCTCAATATGAGTTGAAGATAATTATGTGAAATAATGTCATTTAGTTTAGATGTAAGAGAGATAAACATTGTAGTTTATCAGATAAGCCATTTCTACTATAATATTAATGATAAATGTATTCACCATCACAATATACAATATTGAAAAGCTGTTTAGATTTAAGCCTTTTAGGTTTGACACTTGGTGGTGATAGAGCAAAGCAAGCTACAATTGCCATTCTATACAGGCATCCTCTATCTATCCACTACATCTAATTCTATTACCCTAATTCCATTACCCTAACTATGTCCCGACCCCCTGGGGCTTGGGTACAGGTACATCAGTACTGGAGAGGCTTGAGTACCTGGAGCCGTGGAGGAAAGAGTACCTGAAGGAACCCTACATTTATCAACGTGTCAAAAATAGAACTCAAGGATACTGGTATCGTCTGGGCCACAGATGCAATCTTGAAGAAAACATAAGGAACTACAGACATGATAACAGAATATAATGAGGATAATAAATTTAAAAAAAACACTAAACAAACAGTTAAAGAGCTAAGCTCAAACACGTGCAGGCCAACTGAAAAGAAATGTCGTTTACGCTAGGTCTATATCAAAAGTCGTTGAGAGGATTCAACTATCAGAAAGCAAACAGGATAATTCGGTCAGTGTAATCTAACATCTTATTTACCATTACAAAGAAAAAAACCCGGCGGAACTCTTGATGGATGAAAAAGTCTTTCTTCTCAAGAATATGTGATGCATAGATTATGATATTCATATTTATTTTCTTTTACAAAGAAAAATATTCTGCTTGAAAAGATTATAATATTATATCGTATGACGTTGCAACTGTACTATTTTTTTTGTGTGTAATTTCTTACAAACCGCCCATTCCAAGACGACAACCTCCATGAAGCTATGCTGCCTTGGGGAGATAGAGTGGTGAATTAGTTTTCTCTCATCGATCGTAATTGACAAATAATGTAGACGGAACTAGGTCTCAGACTAGTTCTATTTATGTCAAGAAGGGATACATTATGGTTAAACATGATATTTGCATACAATTTTTGCTTTATTTTGTATAATATCATAGCTTTAAATCAGTTTTCAATGTTCATCCATTTTATAGACCCTGTCTCTGTTGAGTTGGCATATTCAACTATGATTGCTGCAGATACTGCTTTGCTATTTCTTGCAACTTATTATGAATAATAATGCAACTAAAGTAAATACCAGAGGAGGCCTGACCATCTATCCTTAGCAGTAATTTCTCTGTACATCACTGCAGCTGTTCCTAAATTTACCCTAAAGTAGAAAACATGAAAACACAACAAGAATTTACAAAGTACATAAAAAACTGTTCTCACTTGAGTAAATCTAAGTCAGGAGATATTTCCCTTCTCTCATATCTAAGGTAGATTGATTCCTATCCTCGCGCCATAACCCCATCCCTGCTGCCTCCCACACTTTCTTATAATAGTAACCCAGCCCAGAAGAATGCCATCTCTGACTCGTGTGACCTTTTTTTTACCTGCTCAGGTAAACACCAGGGGGCGTGTGGTCAGGGGGGTGTAATGAGCGTGGGAACCAGAAGGCAGCCGCCCCCTACTGGTTATAAAACGAGGCTCCTCCAGGGTCCCCCATTTGTGTGTGAAGGGAATGGATGGAGTAGGTCGGTAACCCAAGGGGAGTTCCCGTGTGATGGCAGCTTGTGATGCTTACTTTTCTAGAATTATCCTGTTTATTTTCTAGGATTTTGTTTTTGTCGGCAGTTTCAGTTTCTGCTTTGATCAGATCATAGGGTTGTCAAAATGCTTCTGATTTTAAAATGTTTATGTCAAATCATACATAATATTATATACAGGATATTGTGCACTGTCCTTTATTATTATGGAGAATATGATAATTATTGTCCATCATTATTAGAAGAATCAAGAATGGACAAAAAATTAGGATCAAGTGTTTGTAGGCTTTATCAATAATATACAGAGGTAGATCTAGAAAGGGTACAATCTGTTACTAAAAATAATAATTATAATAACAGGATAACTCTTTTAATAATACAATAGGCAAGACCGTCGCAATTCCTAGTCACACCCTGTACCCCTCAGCGGAAGTAAGCTCATAATATTATTGAATGTTTTTTTGCTCCCCCTTGACCTCTTCAGATAGGGCGGTGACCCTGGATACAGGCTGTTTAGTACGGCCCAGAGGGGAGTCGACAACCCGAACCCACAAGACAGCAGAAGAAAACAAACCATCCAATCTTCACCACCAACTTAGTAAGATAACATAGACGGGTGGTAAGACTCGGCCGTGCCCAGGTGGACCAATAGTACCTGCATGTGGGGGTGGGAACCGTTAAGGAGTTGGGTATGAAGGAGGGAGTGAGAGGATGGGAAGGTTACTTGAGATAGCTTTTGGGGCACAGGGACTCAACTACAGGACAAATTATCTAAACGAAGGCCTCTAAGATAATCTTCACCAATCTTTACTTCTTGAAGATAACACTTCTTTGATGTTACACTTTTCAATAGAACGGTTTATGGTCTCCCTACTTGTACAAACAATTGAGATTTCTGACGAAACAATGTTGTAGTTTTATACCCTTAGGCTTATTTATTTTGAAAGATATATATTATGAATTAGAATTTAAAATAAAACCTATTTCAATGATGTGATCTGCAATCAATAGGAACATTATCTATGATATTTTACCTCATGGTGTAAGAACTTTATTTTGTTTTGTCCATTCCTGCCTCCATTTGGTAAAATGTAAGTATGATTCAGAAAGGTAAAATAACTGATGATTGTAACCAGATTGAATTATCACACAGCCTGTGGTCACAGAGTGTGAACACCAGAAATCAAATGTTGAAAAACTCAACCGTTATAGCTCTCAACTCTTCTTTTTTAAAGGTCTTATGTCAACTTCTTGCTGTAACACGTAAATAAAAACACAAAGAATTTCTCAAGATCTAGGAGAGATTCTTTGCATGCAGATCTGAGCACTTGGGCAGATCTTGCTAGACGAGAAGAAAGATGGGAACCACAAGGTTTTGGGCGGAAATGTACTTTGCAGAACAACTACGTCTTTGATGGAAAAATCTGGAAAAATGTCTTAGGAACATGCATTTCTTTGCTCAGTATACCAAAAGATTTACTTTTGATTCATTTTAACCATTTGCACTTTAAAAGTTTCATGTAAACTACTTGATAAAAGGTGAAACACTTGTCTATGGTAAAAAGAAATCCATTAGACTAATGAAGTAGACTAAAATGTAAGTGTCTACTTGCAAAAGAAATTATGTCTAATCATAACCATCTAAATTTGAAGATGTACATTGAATCAATCACCACCCTATCATATGTATGCTGCAGAACTATTCCCTGACCAACATTGTGGAAAGATTGTTTGAAAAAGCAAATATTATGCATAGAATATAGGTGCATAAATCTAGTTAAGATTTTCCTGTGCCATCAAACTTTTTACAAAACGCCTGCATTCCTTTTTCTCAGTGAAGCCAGCATATTATAAGTTCCATCGATTGCACGCCACATTTACCATTTTCTTGTATCAAAACTTTCTTCATTCGCCTAGAATGTTCCCAAGTACTGTTTGCCTGGTTGTAGAAAGTGAGGGTCTACTTTTTCACGTCAGGTTTACACAGAAAACTGTTGTGTTGCTGTTGGTACACGTGCTGTAGTACGTTCTGGTAGTACTAGCTGATTGGTCACATGTTAAACCACAACCTTGACAACGTGCAACAACAAGGAGCACCTTACCCAGCGTGCATCTCTGGGAGCTATAAGCAGAAACCTTTTACTTTTAGAGAGTGTTCACTCTCTCATTCACTGAAAACACAAAGTCGTCAGAGAGCCACTGCAAGGTTGTCAAAGGGTTGTCACAGGTCACTTCTGGGCTCTCATATGTGACTTTTGGGTCATCACAGGGCTCATTTCAGGCCATCAATACTGTGTGACTACCTTGTGACAATCCTTTGACAACTTTGGGGTGGTCAGAGGGTTGTCATTGTGAATTTTGAGGCTGTGTGACAACCCAAAGGTAGTCATTTTCTCCCGACTGCTTTAGGCCAAAAAGGTCGTCAGAGAAGCAAAAATGAAGAATGGGTTGTCATAGGGTTGTCATAGGGTTGTCACAGAAGTCAAAAGTCCTGCCTGACTACCCTAGGGTTGTAGGTGAATGGTGCCTAAAGTGACAGCCCAGGGTTGTCATGGCCTCTGTCTATATCAACCCAGTGTTGTAAGTGAATGGTGTCAAAACCATACAACTCATAGGCCTCCTATGTGTAATAGCCACACCTAATAACTAGTAATAACATAATAGGATGTCATTATAATGACTATGATATCTACAACATGAAAATATTCATAAATAAGATTTTTTGTCTAACAGACACAGACACAGCCTGTGACAACCTTGGGTTGTCGTTTTTGGCACCACTTTTGACAACTCTGTGTTTTCAGTGTTGTGTCTATGTTATTACTTCTGTTGGGATGTTGGTTAGATCAGTAGGTTGCATAAGAACCTCCGTAACCTTTATGAAAGTTTGAAAAAAATGTTTCAGAAGGAAAACCTTCATAAGGGGGATTTTAAAACATCCGCAAGGGGCCCACAAACTCTGAAAGGGGCACAAAAACCTCCACAGTGGAACCGAGCTCCGGAACCCTGCAATAGGGGAAAATGCTGCAAATTGTGAAACGGGCCAAATCAGGTGTATACGATATAATCTTTCTCTGCTGTGTTGAAAAATAAAAAAAAGCGACATATAGGCCTATGGTTTCTTGAAGTTTGCATATCTTGGGGTTTGCCTTTCTCATTCGTAAGAAGGTCCATGGAGAACATCCTACCTTCTATCTCAGGTATCTGTTTATTTATGGTTTGTCCAGCTTTAGTATTTAGTTCCCTGATTAGCTCATCGGAGAGCCTTCTTCGCTGACCATAGTGATAAATAGTAAGGTTAAGGTTCCAAAACAATAAACTTTTCTTGCTTGTCAATTCTGAGGCTTTGCCAGAACACAACATTGATTTTAAATATTTAATTCAAAGATACATTGAATAATCACATCCTTCGATTTAACATCCAGCACACACCTTAGTTAGTTACCTATAAAAATGCCAATATAACGTATCCTCTACAGAACTAAACAGTAAAAGAGTGCCAGTGGCCCACCCTGTCCTTTGGTCTTGGTCCAAATCTCCAACAATAACACGTCTACAGGATGGCATCTGATACCTTCCCCCTCTCATCCACCTAGGACCACATGGCCCAAGGGCCAGGTACCAGAATTATAACTCATAAATATACCACTTTTTTTTCCTTGGAAGAAAACATGAATGCTGTGTTTTAAGATAAGTAGCTGATAATTCTTTGATGTTTACCACTTTGAAAAAAATACCTTTCCTTTGTTTACAATTTCTTTTAGTTGAATTTGACAGCATGGTTTTAGTGGACCTCTGATAGCATTATGCAAGGTAAGATTATGAAGGGTTGACAGGATATGTGCCATAAAGCCTACTTTACCTGCTGCTTACCTTTACTAAGATCCCTAGTTTACTGGCTGTCAGATATAAGAACTGATAGGAGACTGCCAGTCTCCAGGTGGGGGATTAGAATAGACAATGGAGTCAGGGTGTGGTACCATGTACCAAGAGTCTCCTGGCAAACACAATGAAGACAGTTGAAAAACATAGCTTTTCCATATTATGTATATGTTGAAGTACAGCAAGAGTGGTAAATTAGTTTACTCTTGGGATATAACCACCTTGTTTACCAGGATATCATCAACAACGTCTTTTTTTCGAGAAAATGATCATGCATACACATGAAACAAGACCAGCATTAGAAAGAATTCCTTAACATTTGAATATACTGCCGGACTTATATGAAGTGGTTTTCAAATAATAATATATATATATATATATATATGCTTATCATATATACAACAACATATTTATCGAGAAGAAATAGATAGAATCACGAATTTTTAAGTAATTTGAGCTTTCGCCTTTTCTTGCTAGACATTGATGCCTTCCTATTTCATAATTCTAGGAATAATGTATAGATAGAAATGTAATGCAAAGATGCACACGGCATTAATGCAACTCACAGTTTACTCTAAGAACCTTACCTAACCCTCCCCCCCCTACCTGTCTCACCTGTGGTCTAATACCTGTGTTCCTGATGAGGGGTGGTGAGCCATGGTATGAGGGGAGGAGTACAGGTGTTAAACTGTCTACTTACCCCCTGGTCTGGAGGAATGACAACCTAACCGTTACCTGTCGTTCAGGTATGCACCTTGGCAATATAGGCCTACATCATGATATCCCTACATATTTAATGTATACACTTACAGATGAAGGATTTATGTATTTTTCAGCATGTTATTTAGTCTGTTCTGAACCAGATTAGCTATTACATCATAGTTCGAGCGACCAGTTGACTTGGACATAACTACAGTCTACATGATATTCAGAATAATGTTTTGTTAACTGTAAATATCTTCAAACTAACCTTTCTAACATAAGAATATTCTTGTCTATGACAGCAAGTATGATTAAAGAGGCCAGGCAGAACACTAACAATTTCTACAGAATAAAATCCCCTGATTCTGGTATATTCATCCTGAGAGGCTGTGCTACAAATCATATGATACAGGCTTGTTAACAGGTTCATTTCCTCACCCCCAGGGGGGTGGGGAGGAAAAACGTGTGGGACCTATTCCAATGCATCCTATGCGATATGGCTTCGATATGATAATATCTAAAACAATTGAGGAATACTGTCGTGTTTTACACATTACAAATTGCTATGTTTGAACAAATATATAACTCCTGCATGCCAACTGTTTTTGTTATCATCATACCGTCCAGATATCCCAGCTCAAGTCACTGTAAGTGTAATACGGCCTTTAGTACCCTATAGATAAAATCATAGAGATACATATATGTCTATGATAAAATGCAAGACCAGGGGCAGATCTAGCCAGGAATTTGAAAAAAGGGGGGCGTCCTATATCAAAATTTTCGGCTGCGCCCTATGGGCACATGAATTTTACATTACAAAATGTAATACCTGGGCCAAAATAGGGGGTAGGGGAGTGGCTGTGCCTGGCAGGCCCTCCCCTTAAATTCACGCCCAAAGAGAAAGGTTTCAATAAGGCTTCTCAGACCACGTGATTCCGCTCGAGATCTCGTGTGGTCTCTGCATGAGGTTGTACCTAAGGTGGGGTTTGTAATGGGGCGCGGAGTAACACTGTCCGGATGGAGTGCACCTGCCAGGGACTCATCACTCAGTGGGGGCGGGCTGATATTCATACGCCCACAGAACTACATGCTAAAGGTCTGGGAGTACTAGCTCTTATTTTTCGCACCAGGTGGCACTGGTGTCCCGTGGCTAGAGGAAAAAATAGAACACAGTACGGATTGAGTACAGATAGGATAAGTCTATTTTTCTCTACTGCCTCAAAACAGGCGTATGAACCTTTGATGCATTAATGTCATTAGAAATTCAGACAAAAATCACAAGAAAATTGATAGAGAAATAGAAAGAAGATGGCTAAAAACATTTGTAACAGGTTGCTTCAGCTCCATTGCTCCATTAACAAAGAACTTAAGCCAATTAAGGAATTCAGATTTTTTATTATACCATAGAGATACATAGGATTGTGAATATACCAGACCAAAAATTGTGTTACAATAACTCTTTTCTTGCCCCCCCCCCAAGGAAAGTTGAAATAGCCCTCCTTTCCTCAAAAGTAGATGATTGCCCTGCTTTTTAAGAGCCCACAATTTAAAAGAAAAAGAAAAAGAAGAAGAAAAGGAGGAAAAAAAGATACATAGGAGCTTGGCCTACCTTTTTTTCAGTTTACCTGGGACTCTCTACTTAGTTGACCGCTTTCTATGCACGTAAGGGGCCCAACACTCGGAGATCACACTAACCTGCTAACTTATCTCGTTAACATTCCGTCGGCGCGTGCGCACTCCTCTAATCAATCACTTCCGTCAGAATTCCTCGTGGGCATGCGCAGAGAGTCGCTCTTGTCCACTGTTGGTGCTCCGACTTTTGCTGTGCTTCTACGTTAAAAAAGTAAAATATACCCTAATTGTGTTTGTGATTTTCCGGCAGCCTTGTTTTACTAGCTTTTGTTGTGCATGAACTAAGTAGACAAAAATCATTGTTGGGATGAGGAAAAAGAAAGGCTAAAGAGAGGAGTAGAAGCGAAACATGACATCTGAGTTTTGTTTAGATTAAAAATACTCTGATTCTTCCAGGGGAGTTTTTCATCGATACCAGCGATTGATAACATACCATGGAATTGCTTATAAAGAAAAAATCTGCTTCCATACAGAAAGGACATGACTATTTATTTTCATATATTTATATATATATACATAGTGTTATATTCATATTTGTAGTTGCTACGGTAGCAGGACACAGGAATAGAAGAGAAACTGAAATTATGCTCAATTTCGAGGTAATATAAGGTTAAAATGGCCACCGAGTAACCAAGACAATGAACTTCACTCTTCTGTATCATAGCACTCTATAAATATCTAAATTGTACATGTCATGTATGCCTTTATCTTTATTATCACCCTACTACTTCTAAAATGAGGTCCTTTCACATGTTACACTGCATGAACTAACTTCAGGCCACATCAAGAACCAGCCAAATAGGCTGCTACCAGTACCAGCCTGTCTGTCTTATCCCAAGTCGTTGTTGACTTTTTTAACAGCATTTTAAGGGACCTGTAGGAACCAGCATATTAGTTCATGACACCATTATTTAGTTCCCCTCTCATCCTCTGTGTGGCATCATAGTGTAAGGGTTAGCAATCCTCTCCAAACATCTATATTGTGGTTTTGAATCCTGGAGGAGCTTGTTTAGTATCAAGAAAGATAGACCTAAGTATGGTCCAAATATGGCAAATTTCAATGTAGCCTAATTTTCGAGTGCTTGGCATGGAATCCAATCATTTATTGTATACCAATCAGTTTTTTTCATTACCTCTGCTGTTATGCATCACACCCTAATGATAAAACTAAGTTATATCTTGTTATTCCTCCAGTTGAGGTCAACTGCCAAAAAAAACCCCACTTTGGCAGCAGTATTAAAACAAGCTTGAAAGTTTGAGGTTTCAAAAACTAGTTGGCTTAGGATAAACAGGATCAACCTCCTTTATCTCTGTTTGTGTACCTTTTACTTTGACTCCTGCAAAAACAAGAACATGGTTAAATAAAACAAACTAATGTGTTCAGTAAAAACATACATGGTTAAATAAAACAAACTAATGTGTTTAGTTAACACGTTCGACAAGATTCAACGCCGTTCGCACATCAAAAGCTGTCAGAGGACTAAGGCATTTTACTCCCTAAACACACGCTTATTTTTACAAGGGCAAGCCTGGTTTCCACAGTAGGATAGCTGCATCTACTACGATGACCAGTAAAGATGGTAACAGGTAAAAATTGGTAAAAATAAAAGGGATCAAAATACATTTGGGGGAGAGATTGGTTGGTTATTGGTTGCTTTACACCCTATTTCATTGCCAGGGTCATATCAAGGGTGGTGATGGTGATTGAATCTCTGAGAAGGTAGAGACCATATCCCTACACATCTACCAAGGCAGGTGTTCTTTAATGTGCATGGTCTCATAGACAGGGCCACACACACAACAGCCGATGGCCCTCTAGGTACCTTTGATAACCCAGTTGTTGCCACAGGGGGAACGCAAGGAGATGCAGTGACAGCCCAGCCCATTGCAGGGTCGAACTCGCTCCGCCCGCATGCGAGGCGATCGCGCTGGGGAGAAGTTAAACGTTATTCGTGTCAGCCAACAATGTGGCAACAAGACACCGACGTGAAGTTGAGACATGACTTAATGTGCAAAAAATAGCCAGGGCGGGGCATGCATGTGTATAAAGCCCTTTAGAATGAGTTGGCAATAATAGATCCTGCAATACTGTAGAATCAGTGAACGGATCTCATCATATATCTTTGCTTTATTTTAACCATTCATTATCCATATCTAAATTAATGTCCATAACATTAAATATGCCTAATGCGGTCAAGTGGAGGTTGGTCCTTTCAATGTGGGGTTAACATGTGTTATTAAACTCGGAACGTTCAGTGACCGGGTGAACTTTTGTTCTTATTGTAGTTGACCATTGTCCAGGTACTTGATCAATATTTCAACTGGGCCCGAAATTGCGCGCATGGGGTGGTTTACAAAAGGGGAGGGGGCGGTTGTGTGGCATGCTGAAGGGGTATATCACATTACAGTTGGACAGAGAGGAATAGAACATGTTTGGGGGCTAAACCTTTAGGATAATGATAATAACACAAAATCACTATAAAGCATAATTCATTAATATGACCTTAAGGTTAATCGACTTATTGGAGAGGTGTATGGCTACCTTAGTAAACTTGTAATGTATCGATATGTTGTATTGACACGTAAACAATGTGTATCTTGTTTATTGTTATGCACATTATTGTAATTGATATTACAAAGGTATCTGGATTCATTAACTAATGGATGATAAGTGAAAATGCACTATCAAAGCAGGAGGGAAAAGCATAAAGGCCATACAACATTAAAAAAGCACTTTCAAATCCTTTCAAAGTTTGCCACGTTCAGTTTGACAAAGGAATACAATTAAGCACCTTACTAGATCTCTTAAGCTGTTAAGAGTAAGAAATTATATCCATTTTAAAAAGAATATATCTTACTTTTGTAAGGTTAAACAAATCTGTTCAAGTTTGAATTATAACAAAGTTAATATCTTGGCTAGAAACAGGCACCAGTAGATTCTTTGCAACCGTTTTCATAGCAGTAGATATAACATGGTGACTAACACAAAAATATTATTCATTCATACACCAAAGAATTATTATAAATGCAGCTGCACATCCTTGTCTTTTTATAGAGAGCCATTAGCAACTTGTCGACTCTTACTTCTTTATTTTTAAAATCATTTAAACTGCACTAAAATAGTGTTTTATACCAAAAAACGATAAAAAGTATCATATTCGTTACTCAGTTACATGCACGATCAGTTCCCTTGGGACCATCCCATTTAAAACGCACACGAGCAGAATAATTTTTCCATCGATTTTGCTCCACAGAAGTTGTGTTTTATATGCGGAGCGCCTTCTAATGGCTTGACTTGATCGGAAGAGCACCTAGGTAAATATGGAGAGTAGGCCAGCTACTTATAAATTAATGTGTTGAGGCGTAACCATCACAACGGCTTTGGTGGCCAGTTACAAACAAATAAACAACCTTTGCTATGCATGGAAACCGGGCGTGGACGTGGGTCGTAGGGATGGAGATAAGTGGGTCGTTGCACTGAAACAATAAGTAGATAAGATGCTTTTAGCATAGGGTAGTGTTGTGGGTGGTCGTCACGATGATTTGATGGTTTTGATGATCCGAAGGGTGCTGGTGATAAAAGTATAGCAAAATTGTATGTAGGCTTCCACTTGATTGCCACAACTATTATCTGATTACCAATCGAAATATCAGATATCAATACTACCGAAACAACAATCCTATTTCCAATATGTACAACTAATAAAACATAAAACTGATTTGACCTGTGATTTTCCTTAATAAAAGAAAACTGTAGGAATGCAATGCAATGACCGCCAAAACAAATACCCTTCCTCAGCATTTCCTTTGGAGGAAAATGTTTTTTTCCACCAGAAGTCACTGCCTCGGTTCGTAACAAGCAGGTGCCAGCGACCTGCGCTGGGGAGTGGGTCTGAGCTGCTCGCTGGTGCTCGGCGCCCGTCGATAGTTTGGTTATTGAGCTGCTCGGTACGGACCAGTTAGCGGCATGCACGCATGTTACCGCTCTCCGGCGTGGGAGGCAGGTATTGACGGGTATAGGGGAATTGAGGGTACCGCCACCTGTAAGGGATGGAGAGGGCGGAAGTAGAGGGTTTAGATAAAATGAGGTCCTATAACCATGGAAAAGGGTGATGGTAAAGATTAAAGCAGATGTATGGAAGCAAAGGAATTAACACAACCATCATGTTATGTCTATATCTCTCATTATCATATAAACTAATATTTTACAGTTCAGCCTTCAGAGGTTTAAACATAAGGCTTAGATAAGAATCATTCTTTTGCCAAGAATCGATTACCATTTTATTGTACTGAATTCAGTTGAGGATCGGGCTGGAAGATATCATCCAGAAAACGTTTATCCACAAAAACTGGAAGTAGACGAAGAGAATTTTGTAGGTATAGGCCAATGGATTACAATTTCAACTGTTTTTCTCCAACGGAATTCTAATTTAGCTAATAAACATTACATGAATCGTACTATTCTATGCTATCCTAAATGGTTGGCTAAAGCTTTGATATAGTGCGTAACATTTTGGAGCATAAGCCAATATGATATTATAAAACATACCGATTCATCGATCCTCTCTAGTTTACTAAGATGATCTTACAACGTAAGTGATAATCAATAGTCTTTCACTCCCTTTAGATCACTGCTTAGCTATTTTCCTGTCGATGTGTAGTTATATCTTTCACTATCTACCGGTATATATAATGCAAGATATATTACAAGGTGCAGACCTATGTATAGATCGCTGTCAAAGGTATTGGGGTACCCAAATCTAGTTCAAATGCTATTGACTATACTTTGAACCCTGAATAATAGAAATGTGTGGTTTCAACATGAGAAAACAAACCTACTTTAACTTATCGAAATACATTCAGCAGATGTGCCAAACTGAACAAGCATATTATAAGTAAAGTTCGTTGTTTTTTCCATTCAAATTCATTTATCAAAATAAAATTGGGAGCAATTGAATAGAAAGCTAGGAGATGAACAATTAACATAATGGAATTGAAACAATTGATTGTCAATTTGCCAATTTCATTCATTGTACACCATCTGTTTATATTTTGAAAGAATATTAAAAGTCTGAAATAATCACCGAATATTCCCCGCCAAAATGAAGAGAAGGCATTATGGGAGTGAAATAAAATAAAAGACATAATGCTTATAGATGGAACCTACCCTACTTATCAATGTGCAACACCTAGAATTCAATGAAACCTGTAGGCGTCCTGTTGGCAAACTGTCTATAGTTTAGCTCCCAGGTAGTAGGCCGGGCTGACAGTGGGCTCCAGTGATGCGTGGCGGCGTGCAGTAGGCGGGCGGGGCGATGCAACAGTGCACTGCGGAACTCCCACCCCTACCACCACCACCACCACCCACCACCCACCACCCACCACCTGCCACCACTGGCAGGCCAACTGGACCGTGTCCACACGTGGAGGAACTACTCCAGGCCAGCCCCGCCCATTCACCTCCTCCAGGGTGGATTAGTGGACACCAGGAGAGGCAAATGCCCAGGATTTGACCTTACTATAACACTATCGGCTTCTCCAGTGCATGTACCTCCAGTGTGAGGGGGTTGGCTATAGGTTACATTGACAGGAGCAACCCTGGAGCAATCGCTCTACATGTGAGTGAGTGGGGAAGGGTATAGGATCCGGAGGAGTAGGTGGGGATTGCTGTCAGTGCTGTCAATAACATAACTGACACTGCTGTCACTTGGCCACTGACACTTGGCCTCTTTTACGCTTGAGTGACTCTTGCTGAAGGAGCTCCTCTGCCAAGTGGGACACAGGAGGATATCTCCAGGTCGTCACAGCTGAGTGGGTCCTCCATCAGGGCCCCCTGGATGCAGCGTCCCTCACCTGCCTACCTGCACAGGTATGGTGTAACCAGGAGGTCGTCAGGGTGACCCTTTACCAGGTAAGTCTTTTTTATTTTTCAAATTTCAGGGTCGGATCTTGGGAGGGGCACAAAGGGATCACGTTCCCTTTCGATGCGTTTTTTTGGGAAACAAGAAAAATATATTTGCCATGCATCAACTTAATTGTATGCCCAAGAAAGCTGCAATGCATATGTTTTAGCCTATGCTTTTATGTGTATATTTATTTATGTGTATGTGTGAACGTTTGCATGTGTGAGTATTTGTATATATGCCTTTACAGGATGACCATCCCCCTCCTCTCAATTTTCTGTTTGTTTCAAAAACCTGAATCCCCGTTAGAGTACGCACTTCTCTTGCATTTCGGTAGCCTATAAACCAAAATCTTTGAGAAACGCCAGCGTTGTGGCTAGACCCATTTTGGCACAGAGTCGTATTCTATATTTTGACCTACAATGGTGTCAGGTTCTTTTTATATTGATTAATATATCAGGTCAGTGCAGTCACTCGAGTAACACCAACTCAATGCATACATATTATATGTATCAGAAGGAAAATGACCGAATCAATCGTTAGATTTTCACTTGGATGTGTTTGAAGTTTCAGGTTGCATGTTGAATAGACCAATCGTTTGGCCACAAAAAGTTGAGTTCATGTCGATTATTTGAATTATCTTCACAGCGAAAAACACTACCAGTGCCATTGATTTCTGCATAGTGAAGCGGACGATTGGACAATTGTACAACCCCCGAAATAGCTACTGAAATTTAGAATAGAAAGGTTTTTATATAGTAATAATCTTAAAGGTTCCCCCTGATTTTCAGAACCATACAACATTCACTAACATAAGTACAGACAGCATTATAAAAATATGAGAATATGGAATATAGAAAACATCCATAGATGTCTGAGTCTAATGTAATAATATACACATGTATATTATGATCATATTTCTACATATACATTATTGCATATCAATTGGTGGTCATACCCTAAATTGAATATACATGTATGTGTTTATAGTAGAAACGTGACAGATGTGACGTTGAGGGTTGTGTTTTGTGTGTGGGTGCTCCTGTCAGTGACCCTCACATGTTTACCCCTACCCGAGCCACGTGTGAGCCATCTATCGATTAATCTGCTTATGGAGAGGTAGAATAATAACCACAAATCTAAAACACGACCATAGCTACTATGGAGGATTGTATGGTTGCACCAAAGACTCAAATGACTGGTATGCCTATATATAGACGGGGAACTTATCTAGGTTTAGTTCTTTTAGATACTGTAGTCGTGATTAATTGCATGTAGTGATATTTAAAAAGAATGACATTTTTGCTACTATATTATTGTGTTTAGTAATAAGTATGGTTTAAGTTTTCAGCTTGGTCTTATGAAATTCTTCGATATTTGATAATGTTGATGGAGGAAATGGAACAATGTCTTTACATTTATGAATTCCCAATAAGCACAGGCAGGGAGCAATAATTGATAATGCAAATTATTTCATGGATTTTAAGGACAATGTCACATAATTGTGTATTGTCAGCAGGCCAGAGATCAATACAAGCAGTATATAAAGTTGATATAAATGATACCAGTAGGCAATATCCCATAGATCTGTATGTTTGATTATTCAAATTCAGTGTGATAATGCTTATGTTCATTAAACTAGGACCAGATGTAGGAGACTGCATGCATTAATCCCTGGTCACAGCCGTGAATGTATTGACTATATTAACATACCTCTACATCGTTAACTCTTTCAATTCGTTAGATGCTCTCAGGCGCTCACATGATCAGCATGAGGTGTAGCCCAGAGGTAACCCCTTTCGGGAAATGCTGTGATGCCTTTCTCATGTATAACATGAATTCATCCCCCCCCCCTTATCATGTATTAATGGTAAAATCATTTATTGCAATAACATAGAAAATCTAACGAAATGAGAAAATGGACTCTGATGTATAGATGCCATTACCTGGGAATTAAGGTGTAAGTATGTGCGTGCATTATAAGGGCTGCATTAACATACATGGACCCCAAACATGTATTTGACAATTTCAAAGCTCACTGTGGTGGAGTGAAACTGTAGAGTTAGAATCGATGGAAACCTAATTGATGGTCACTTGTGAATGACTTTTGGTGTTTTGACCATCAATAATGTTATTAGTTGTGGGGGTACAACTTCATGTTGCTTTCACTTAAGCTTCAGAGAACACATTGACATTGTAGTTTGCTAATTATACTGCAATTTGGCAGGCGGGTGCAATTGCTTCTAAAACCGACCATTGCACAAGTCTACATAATGATGAACTAATAAGCCACATGTTTTATTCATAAACAGCTCTGTTAATCGATGGTGACATACTACATGATGTGAAGTAGCTTTATTGCTGTTGCCCGTGTGCAGCTGTTTTATTGAAAGCATTATATAACTTGTTTATTGGGGAACAAACTCTCATGAACTTTGCAACACATGTTTTTGTAAGGATTACACCATTAGACTATAGATTTTTTCACTGAATTGTAGCATGCAATATTTTTGTTACAGACAATTTTCTATGAACAAATTAAGCAAAATTTACTCATCTTCTTCATAGGAAAATTTCGATAAGAAATATTGTCAATACAAAATAAGATCAAAAATATTTGATACAACCTTTCCTCTATTGAAAATACAAAATATCATCCAGGAAATTCTAGGAAGTGTGACCTAGGCTGCAACATTCTAGATATAGAGTGCACTAACATGAGCAACTGTTGCCATGGCATGCCAAACGGATGCCAAACCTGATACTGAATGGCTGAATAAGTCATCGGGTACCCATCCGTTACGACAGATTTACAGGCCATTGCACTTGACATCAGTGCTTGCAGTATAAATTTCAGTGGGAACAGGTACATGACACCTAGTAACATAGTCAGTGACCCACGATGTGACAAAACATTAGCCAATTCTCTTCTTATACAGTTTTCTTGATTTTAACAACTTTTTTTTTCAGCACAGAATTCCCCATGTACAATGAAAATCACTTGGTGGACTTTCGTAATTTGCACATTGAGAGTAACCATTTCTCTTCAAAGTGATTTCCGAAATCGGTTTAAAATCAGGTCATAATTGCATCGTGGACCACAGTCTTTTCTCAAATGACAGCTATATTTGCTTGTCATTTCTTCGGGGATGGGCAGGGGACTGTATACACTGTCGTTGTATACATATTCAATATTAACGTAGTTGTATATTTCATCCCCAGTTTCAGTTTCCTCGGTTCAGTTTTCCTATGCCATGGCCAACACCTTAATGGGTTGGCATATACCAATCGAACTTAAGATGTACTTAACTTTAGAATGTCATTCCCAGTGTCACGGATATCGATTTTGAAGGAACTAGCCGCGCTCATTATGTTAAGATAGAGCCCCTTACTCTCTTAATAATGTAGAGCCATTGTGCTGACCCTCGGAGACTTTTCCTTATAAATAGCCAAGTCTTTATAGTGCAGCATTTCAGTAGTGTAGACTTACTTATTTCTTACCTGGATTTCTCATGGATAGTTTGTTTGCATACGTTTTGTCAGTGCATTGTCAGTGTTTCATCAGAATTTTCATGAACATCTTTTCATAAAAGACCTCACTGGAGATTGTGTGTGTATGCCTGTGTGGAAGTGCCGTATAGGCCTATTCATTTGTATGTATGTATGTGGAAGGAGGGTGATAATAAACACCATGATTTTGAAGATAATTAGGATAATTGATACTTCATAATAATTGATGACTACATTTAAGCTCACAATAATTGTTGATAAAACTAGTTTTACCTGTCATTAATTTTCTGCCTCCATAAAATTAGCTATTTCAAAGCATTTTGAGGCATCATAAATCAGCAATAGAAACAACAATATTTAGGCAAAACAAAGCCGTTTTGACGGTTGTGTTTTGTGTGGGCGTTACCAGGGCAGGCAATGATACTTAGACATGTGGCCCAGAGCCAAACTATTCTTGGTCTACTTTGTTTTTAGGAAAAGTATTGAAATATTTATGATGTATGCTCTATATCAAGAATGGAAAGATTGTATTGTAAAAAAATTAAACCACACAAAAACATAGACAAATTTGGCACAGGCCAATGAGTTGAATAAAGGATGTGACATACATGTTATGTTTTAATGAAAATGATTGATTAGGATGTTTTATCTTTAACAAGGTTATGGTCTTAACCTCTTCGTCTAGCTTATTTTAGGCCTATAATGATAAATAATTATAATCTCCTCAGCCCCTGGGTGTGTGTATAGTTTTTAAGAATTTTCGTGCCCAGTACGTAGTGGAATAAATATACATGTATGCCCATTCATATTTGCCTTTGCGTTTCATTTCTAAACGAGGAACGACATAAAACATAACACAATTTAATTTAGTTACTTTCTTAAAAATCAATAAACTTAAATCAAAAGTAACTGTTCTTTCGCAGACTATAAAATAAGTCTCCATAAAAATCATCCACTCAATGCAACTACCTTCGAGTGACAGGCAAATAGATAAAGCTGCAATCAGCCTTTTTCCAAGGGTCGGGAGCGGGTATCGAATGGACACTAAACATACGGCATTTAGTTGAACCGACCCATGACAGTCCCATCAATATCGAGCCTTTACCATTACCTAGCAACTGAGTATATTCCTAAGTACCCCCTAAGGCTAGCATCTACAGGTTGGGGCATGGTCCATTGATTTTTGTTCTCAGTATCCATGGTAAACAAACCATGCGTGTCCTAGCAACGTTTGGCATACCTGCTGAGCGTCACGGTCCAGTGGTTTTCAGCAAAAATCTCCTTTGTGTGGAAATTGAAGTGTGGCTAGTGAAATTAAGGGTGCTGTAAAGAAATTGGCTCTTTTCTTAGTTGAGAATGGGTTTCTGTTCAAAGCTTTATGAATTATGTATGGGTTAAAGCATTGCAGGGAAGGGTAGATGCAGTTAGTGGCTGAAGGGGTAGTCCAGCTATTCATCTCTACATTCCTATGCACAGGTGGTGCATGATGTCATTAGATGCATACAATTAGCATCTGAAAATGATTTTATCATATTAAATTTCATTTTGTTGTTAAAAGAATAAAAGACAGTGATAATAAATTATTGTGATTATAGCCCTACATACTTGCTATAAATTATATGTTACCCAGAACATTTTTTTGTGTGTTTGTGAAAATAAAACTTATCATATTCTGTGGAAATAAAACTTACCATATTGTCAAAAAGAACGCTAACGGCACAATGTATTCAGCTGAGAAACACGAAAATAAAATAGAAAATCACAATAGATCACATAACCCTCACTGCTGATGTCACAATTCTCCCTTGGCACCCTCTCAGCAACCATACCATGGCCTTTGATAATACTAGGGGTTCCCCTTTTGTTAAGTACACCCCTATTGCTGCCTCAGTATTGGATTGTGAAGGCCAGCATATTTATGGCTAAGAAGGCGCAACTGGTCCAGTTTACAAGCCTGAATTTGTTTCTAAATGCCAAATAGTCGAGGCAGTGTTATTAGATGGAGCAGTGTATTGATATTGGACCAGTCACTGGCCAAGTTCTCATGGTTATGACCCTGTTTTATGCATTGGAATGGGAATGGGGTCCCGTTATCAGACCTAGAGCCAGATTGGTAGTTAGTTGCAGTCCCTCAATGTGTTTTCATTTATTTTTGATAATGGTTGAGGATCATAGGGTATTGCATTATACAGATTATAACATATATCATTAGATTACATATGTATACGTTATCATGATTGAGCAAAACCATACAAGTCGACATTTTAACTTACAACCCGTTAACATAATTTCCACCAAGTGAAATAATATCTACCAAACTTCCATGGAAATGGCTAATTCTATGTAAAATGAACTATCCTGATGAAGGCTGTCATACAATTTAAATTTGACACTTTTATAGTCCAATAGTTAAGCGCCCTACTGGCGGATTGGCCCGAACCAAACTATTGGGACATGGATTCCTATGGGAGCGTTAGGAATAGGGTGTCTATGGGTAGGGTCGACTGTGCACGTTCATGGGAAAGGTGTATGCCTAAATACGTTATACTTTCACTGATCTAACACTCTTGCATAAAAACAACACGGTCACCCTCGTCTGTTATTGGATGTAGAACCTGTCCATTAATACTAGATTTACGATATAAGGCAAATGCATCATTTAGATTTCCCTCTGACAGTCCACCATGCCAGTTTTCATGTACCAGGTGACCCTTACAAATTCAGTAAAGTATTTTTCCTGGTTGGTTAGCAGCTGGCTAGTCGCACCATCGCATTCCAGAATTCAACTACAATAGGAGTCAAATGCATTATTTACTGAAAGACTTCCCCCCAAACAAATAATGCCGGCAAACATGCTATCTGAAACTGACCCCACTCAGCCTATTGCCATTTCAGGGTTTCTATAGGTTTCCATAGTTGGCTAGCAACTGGGTCTTCGTGACAAAGACATTAATTCATTCAAGACCTTGTGCATTTGGCTAGGAGGTACAGCCATACCACGGTTCATTAATCCCCTGGTTACATGTTTAACTTGTTGGTGACTCTGGATGACCAGGCGAGCTCTTGTTTGAGGGAGGGTGGCATGATGGTCTGGGTCAATCGAATCAAAATGAAACAGGGTAGACCTGAAAAATGTTATAGCGTATCCACCAAATCAGCCAATATTCCCTTAACAATTATCGTAAGGGGCCTTCTATTAAGTACGTACACAGCAAGGGGGGGTCTAAAATTTTGGAAAATGTGTGTATGTTTCTGTACAAAACCATTGCGTACTTTTTTTTTTGGGGGGGGGGTCTAAAATTTTGGAAAGTTTGTGTACGTACTAAATGGAAGACCCATAATACAAAGACACACATTTCAATTTTCGAAATCTCAATTTCAATTCGGGGGGGGGGGGGGGGAGGGGCACATTAGAGATGGGTGGTATCAAATATACATTTGAATACTCTTGAATTAACTTAAGCTGTAAAGTATAACGTTTTACTTTGTGCAACGAGACCTGAACCACAATTATCATTTTTGGGAGCATTGTGACATAACCATTCTGTAAGTGTAACCACGGTTATGCCATTCGATTGTCATCCCACTAGATAAACTAGCGACCGAAACCATTGGACCAGTTGCATTTCGACCACCATACG
The DNA here is from genome assembly GCA_936440205.1 of Lepidonotus clava. Taxonomy (NCBI): domain Eukaryota; kingdom Metazoa; phylum Annelida; class Polychaeta; order Phyllodocida; family Polynoidae; genus Lepidonotus; species Lepidonotus clava. The sequence goes on from OW387138.1 coordinate 20,087,011, forward strand.
AAACACTCCGTCTGATTTTCAAATCGCCAGTGTCAATGTAAACTGGGAAGGATTTGATGAATATTGTCTATCTATTTTAATGTCCAAACTAATCACATTATAAACATTGTTACTCATAAATGACACTACTATATTCATTCCCGATGACGGCAGTGCATGTAGATATTATGGTAATAAAATAATAATATTATTATTAATACACCCGTTTGGAAATACCAGTATGTCTTATTTCGATGATAGGTAGGAGACCACTTATATCAGTTTTATGATGAATCATTGTCATATTTAACCAGTTAACCGCATCAAAATTGCATTAAATTTTATTGCAATTGCGCATTTGTAGCAATTGGCTATTTTCAGTTTGGTAAAAAAGAGGAATCATACACACTCATCTTGATTTAGCATCATATATTCCACTTAAATAATGTATTACACACGCAACCAAATAGTACGTTTATCCCTTAGGGGTTTAACAATAAGAGCATGGGAAATGCGCCAGCGGGCACCTAAATAAATACACCAAAAACAAAAAAGGAAACAATGGCTTTTACCATGTCTGGCATTGAGTCATTTCGATTTTTAAACAATTGATGAAAGAATGACATAATGATTTGTAGCCTCAGGGTCAGGGGTGGAAAAGCTCACACTTTTGATGGCTTATCATTATCTGCACACCCCGTGAAATTAGGATTGGTGGTTTATGATAATACTCTATTGGAGGTCAATCATGCAAATTGAGATGCAACTATACAGGGAATTGGCACGTTCCACACTGGAAATGAATTTAAAAACAAACAAAAAACACCATTAATTTTTGGTATTCCAATAAGCATATTATCAAAAAACAAAAAAAAACAAAAAACATAATGAATATCTACCCACCATATTTCATCGGTTGACTGGATTATGTCAACGTGCTAACTCGTTACATTGTAATCTATTGTTCCTGAGCAATTATATTTTTTCCTGTCTTTATTTCATTTTACATAAAAGCCGCCACTATTAATCGATTAAACCATGGATCGCCGTTACCATGACGATGTTATTGCATCACGATGTGGTCATCACGAAGTCAGTGAACCGTGGAGAAACGTGTCGCGGGTAATAAACTCCCCCATCAACTTCCATAACTCCCAACTTACCTTCATTTCATTACATAACCGGTAACCTTTCAGGAGCAAGATCAGTGACGGATCCAGGGAGGGGGGGGGGTGCGTCTAGGGGGTCCTGATCCCCCTTCCCTTTTGGTTGAGGCACGAAAACCTCACAAAGAGAAAAAGAATATGGCACGTTTGCGCATATAAATGCACGACCTTTTAGTACTAAGCCTATATATATGCGGACACCCCGGTCATGTACCGCGTCCAATGACCATGATCTATTCTCAAATGGCAATAGACTGAACATACCTAAGATATAAACAAACCATATATCAATCAACCATATGAAGATAAGATACAATATGACTTATATTTTCCAATCTATATTGCCCTACCTAGCTTGAAGTTTTCGTCACGTTTCCCAAACATTAAGGCTAATTTGTCCACCAGCAGACTATTTGACTGGTGACAAATTATTGATTGCAGTTTGATTGGCGTGACGCACTGTCATTGGTATCTCCTGTTTTTATCTTACTAAATTATTCATGACTATCAACTAAATGGGTTTCATGTTTTTGATGTTCACATATCTTTGATCTAATTTCTGCTGTAACATCTTGAATAATTAATGGATGACCTACCAAATGAGATTGTCGAACTGCAAGGAATTCCAATTTGCTTTTGGTGAAGCTCATCACACTTTAAATCAATATAATATGGGTATTTTTAAATTGGATTCTGAACGCACATCATGAAAATAAATTTGCCTTGAAGCACATCCCCAGTTCGATTGGAATGCACTATCTACAAGATATCTACACGATGCATTGTTGGGTAATGGAGGATGCCGGTGGCTACTAGCCAATGATTCAAATATATGACAAATACTATAGGTCATCTTATGAGGAGATACTGTAGGTACCACCAGACAGAATACTCAATCACTATGTCAGAACACTGGCATAGTAAGAAGCCCTAATTGATACTCTGTACAGGAAATGACCTTCAAAATACCAACACTGGTTCCCTTAAGCTAGGGATATATATATGACCTTAGCATAAACATATGTATGAGATTATGAACTATGTTCTAAACCTCAGTTGAACTATGATCATGGCATATGACGAACTTGTTTATGTATGTGCCTTATACGTATACATGTACATGTGAATGTGCATATTCAAATATCATGTGCCTGAAATACCTATGATTCATTCGCACAATGCAATGATATGACCCCCTCCCTTCCCACCCTGTAAACCCCCCTCCCCCAGTACTCCTGTAAACCCCCCTTCCTCACCAGCTGGCTCCATGTCAACACCTGGATTAGGGTATGCTGTCTCTATGGCATGAATGTTTGTATGACATGTCATATGTCAACAATAAATCTTATTATTGGTGAAAAGATCATTTCAGTCACTTTTCCAGCGTTTTGTAACATAAAATAAATTGGATTTCCCAAAGAAGAGGTAATTTTATTCTTTCAGTGTTTATCATAAAGCCCCCAAAAGAAAGTATATTCGTGTATCCAGTCACTCGTGTTTAGTATCGGTTAAGATAATTTCATTGTTCATAATTCTTTCAAGAAGGACTTGTCAAATGTTGGCTCCTGAACATATGTCGCACCAAGTTATATCTACACTTGATCTTATTTTTCCCACAAGCAGGGCAGCAATTGCAACAGAAGAGTTCCCTCTCACCAATTTTGAACCCCATCTAACAAATTTATGAATATAGAAGCCCATCGGTCTTTGCAGGTTATTTCATCCTATTTTACATTAAGAATCCTTTAAAAATAGCAGGAATAAAGCACCTTTAATGAGTCGTAATGGGGTTGATTATACCACTGAGACTCAATATTATAGAGATATTACATTTCTGTCGACAGATGGCATAGCAGTTGTGTCTCCATAGATGGGCGGAGTAGGGTGAGGGATGGGTGTGTGTGTGGGGGGGGGGGGGGGGTCTTATTGACTGACATCATTTCAGAGTCATTGATCCGTGACCTCGTCACCCACCAGGCTGGACCTACCTACCGTAAAAACTCTACATAATAACACACCTTTTATATCAAAATATTTACCCTTGACTCACAAAGAATAGGTCTTTCACTCACGTTCAATATGGCTTTGCTATTATAGTATGAAACACGGACTACTGAGGAGAGGGAGAAAAGGTGTATTTTAATTCGTGTATATCAATAATTTTGATTATGCACCCTTGGGTGACCTTAAATTATTGGTCTACATTAATCTTGCATATAGAAGCAGATTAGATAATGACAGGTGACATGTTGAATCCAGTTATGTTGCATCAACAATTGGTAGTAGCTGATGCATTCCGTATAGGTATGTCTACTAACCTCCTTGTTCTAGGCTTACGAACGTCGCATGTGTTTTAAAGGCTGAGGCCAAAGATGGTCTAAGCTTCTATTTTTGCTGAGGCAACTAGTAAAGGTCATCATATCATACCATACATGTACATTATGTACAAACCATGCATGTATATTTCTGACATGTTTGTATGTATACATGTAATACATATAATCTATTTCATGTATAATGTTATGCGTTCAGGATAATTGTTAAGAGGTATGATAAGAAATATTTACACTAGTTTAAAACAATATTAAAGGAATTCCAAATTCATAAGTCCAAATAATTTAAGGAGAGCGGTATTTTTTCCTTTTCATTTGTAAAAGGAAATGTTGAATTTAGCAGATCCGTAATAATTGTTGATGAAAAGCTCCATAATGGAGGTGTCTGTTGTCAATATTAATATGACATAGGATCATATTGCCTTTAAGCCCCCGTGGGGGTCCGGGTAGGCCCCCAGTAGCCCCGGCTGACTGTATGAGGTGAATATGGGGGGGGGGGGGGGGCTGCACTGACCAATATTCTTTGAGTTCAATTCTTGGTTATTGCTTGGTTTCACTGAAGGTTGAGGTACAGCAAAAATGATTTCCAGGTTTTTGATCCCCTGCTATTTGCCCGCCCTGTCACCATCATTTCATAGATTCAATCACCAAAGACAGAATTCGTCCCAACTGGTTTTTGCTGTGAAAATGACCCTGGCTGTCGGTACGGTGTAAAAACACCCAACACTCACTCACTCACTATTGCATTTAAGCTTTACCCGATTGCTCATCTCTGCACAGCTGATGCACACATTACACTGACGTCATTATCTGGACAAACTGATAGATCTAGACAGATACACAGTGTCAGTACAAGTGGGACAGGGAGTCAATACTGGATGATACATCAGCATTGAAACTGACTCGAGTTAAGGTCATGTGAATTAATATGTGTGTGCCTACATTCTTTGCTCTGGCCCGTTTATAAAGAATCACTTCCTTATAATATAATTATGATACAGGCTATTTTATAACGGCTCAGATCTACATCTGCTTGGTTTCTTTCTTTCTTTCTTTCTTTTTTTTCATACATGTACGCTTAATTATATGTATCAAAGAAGTTCTGCAACGTGCATTTAAACGAGACAATAAGTGAGACCTATCATATCATTTGAGTTTTGAGATTAACAATTATATAACAATCAAAGTATATTAATGATTGTTAGCATGTGGAGATTCTATCAAGTATCCCATTCCGTCTAACTTACCATCTATGTGGTGCCACCTTGTGGAAATATAAACGTCTCTCCTCAACTTTTCATCAATTAAGCAACTTCGTGACGCTAGGCACTTGCCAGGGAACCAGTCAGAGCTATACTCAGGGGGGCGCACATTCTCCTATAATAATATTGAAAATGTTTTCTAATAAAACAATGTGGAAGCTCTGCTTTACAAAGTGCGAGTTTGTCCATGCAAGACACACTCAAAAACCTACTTTGGTATGTCACGGAGAGTAGTTTGGCTTTGACATGATTGCTTGTAATTAACCCACTGAAACAACACAGAGTTGATGGCCAAGTTTTAGCTTCTATAATAATCGGTATCATGCATGTAGTAAACGAATAAAAGTTCACAGACACGGGTCGTCTTTATCTTCATCTATATAAATTCATTTCCGATGGAAAACTAAACCTAGACGAACTGCATTTCCTTGTCTTTTCATTTGGATCATATATTAAAGCTTGGAAAGAGCCTCTAAAGATGAAATAAAAGGCAACAACAAAAAATACAAGGCTGACTTTATTGTAGTAGATCACGAAAGTCTATAACACCTTAGGATCATTACCAAATTGTTACTGAGACTCCCCAATCACGTAACGGACCCCATACTCACACCAAAAACAACCCCAAAAGTAAATATAAAACAACATAGAAGTGAGTTATGCCTCTGCTGGTGCGTGGCCAGAATAAGAGGGGAAGCCTTGTACCCGCTGGCCACAAGCGAGGTCAGAAATCAATGGACAACAGATCAATAAAATCGATCAGATCAATGGAGTAATGTCCAGGGTGTAAGGTAGGTTGGTGATTGGGAAAGGAGGGAATAGGGGATAGAGTAGGGCGCAGGGTGAGGGGTGGGGGTATGGGGGTATGGGGAAAGTCTCCCAGGAAATACTTCCACTGTGTTGTTCTCAAAGGCCGCCAGGTGGTGTGCGTGTGGTGAATGGAGCATTATGGACACGTGTATAACATGGAACTGGGCCTATATAAAAGTGCTGGGGTGTGGAGTTTTTCAGAAAAGGGTTGTGCATGACTGAGCCAACTGCGGGTGTGTTATCTGTAATGAACACAGTCTAGAAGACGTCAAACCTTAAACAAAACATCCCAGTGCAGTGCTAGCTTTCAACTATTTAAAATGTAATTAAGGTCATGGAATTTGCATTCTTAATACCCTTACTTTCTATTTGATAGTAAACAAAAAGTTTCAGAGCAATTAACCTTGGAACAATTTTCTTTCTGAAGCGCAGGGATCATCTTAATTACCCTTCTAGAACTCATGGATACATATAGATAATGGAATGGGGCCTAACAATACAGCTAATCTCATTCTAATGCTTTTCATTTGAAGCATTTATGACTGTGTCTCCCCATACAGAAAGGATGCTCCAGGCGGGAATTAAGCATTAAAGAGGGTGTTTTTAGCTTTCAAATGATACCAAGCACATCAAAATTGGATGATTTTCAAAGAAGTTATAGGCTTTTGAAGATAGGACTATCAGTCCTCATGAAAATGGCCAAAAGCCCGGATATTGAATATTTATCCTGATATTTAGTAATAAAATAAAATTTAATCCATGAATTATCAAGAAACTCTTAAAAGCTATAATGGGTATAATTTCTGATCTAGAACAGTTATTCTACTTTTGTTTGGACTGATAATATATTCAAGTTATGTTTTTCCAAATGGGATACAGTTTTTGACCAAATCTGCAAAATGTTGTCATTTCCATGGTAACCAAACATCTAATGTTAGGTAATATTTTTGAGAAAAAACGTTCTATTAACATTCCAAATAGAATGTTTTTCAAACAAAATGGAATGTTTAGAGTGGGTTAACTGAATTCTACAAAAAAAGTTGGTTTAAGAAATTTTTATTCCTATTTTTCACAAATCTATCCATATCTCCTTTAATATTAGCCTTAGAGCTTAAGATATAACCCCCTCGGAGCATCCTTTCTGTGTGTTGTGTCACATTACTACAATTTGTAGTGGTTCAGTCTGAATATTTTGTTTCTTTTGACAAGCCCAACAGAGTTTTAAAGCATTCATATAATGCATTTGACAAGAATAACTATTACCAATTCAGATTTTGGTATGAAGGGAATAAGGAATACAAATAACCCTATTTATGTAGGATATGGGTTATCAAAATAATTGTATCTCTGTAGCAACGTGCAAGTTCATGAAGGTCAGAGTAAATGTAAATGTAAATCTAAGGGATCGTGTAACTATCGAAAATCTCCACTCAATATGTAAAATAATAGGTCTAGAACAAAGGAGACGTATCCAATTATTAGGATTGATGTTTATTCACAGTAAAAATGAAGCTGGTCTCAAAAAAGCATTGCGTATTACAAGGTCCCATGAAAAAATTGTTTTTAAAACTGAGAAGTACATCAGTACAATGTATCAAAAGAGCCCATTTTATGTGGGCACTTTGTTATGGAATGAACTGTCCGTAGAAACTCAGAAGAGTACTCATGTAAATCCATTCAAGGATATCTTGAGAAGAAATAATCAAATGTACAAAAAATTACTGTGATAGGAACTGTTGTAATACTCTATGTGTACATAGTAGCATATTCTGATTAATTATTTACCAATTTATAATGTATTGCCTCTGGAAGATCAGGGAAACCTGAAGAAGTGATTAATAAAAAAAAAAAAAAAAAAAAAAACTTTCAGATTTTAGTGATTATCAGGTTCATAGCATATACCATGCGACCAACAGACTGCCTGTGATGGGGTTTGGTTTGAAAACAAAACACCATGCATGTCTGACGTCAATAACTCAGAGTCCATACACATTGTGAGCAATCAAACTTGTCGGCCATGTCAACTGTGCATGCAACAGACAGGCCACTGATATACAACTGTTAGTAGGGACATTGTCAGTATCACAGAGCGTGATCACCAGCCAAATTGACTGTAACTGCAAGCCAATTAATCATTGGTGTAATTATTGTTATTCCTACTGGGAACTTCATTTCAAACCTCAAAATGGAGTTACCATAGATTGTTTAGGCTAGAAAAAGTAAAATCTTAAAGAATTCAATTCCCATTATTTCCATTCTTAGACTCTTACCGTTATTAATACAGTTCTAATGAAGATTATTCTGGGGGATAGGATTAATGCGTTGTAAGATTTCATCGCCCAATGTGAAGTAAGTTAAATTCTGGATTACTGGACAACTAAGGTGGAAGGGAGTTGCAAGGATGAGGCCTCCCTTTTGTGAGACCTGTTATACTATCTAGATATAAAGGCGAAGACCGCAATTGCAAGCATATATAATTAGTAGCCACGCTTTAGGAATGTACCATTTTAAATTTGCAACTCTTGCCCTCTTAGCTAACCGGGAAACCATTATTATGAATCGATGTATTGTGAAAAAAAGAACATCTATGAGATAATATTGGAGAAGTTAACGTTGTTATCACTTGGTGGATACCTTTGTACACTTTATAAACACAAAACGTTCAATAAATTGAATGTAGATGAAAGCATCTTTCTCTCGGATCTTGATGACCACTTGGGATGATAAGAAAAAGAAGGGTGCAGACTATGTATGTCCCTTATTGACTTAGACAGAATTATTATCCAGGTGTTCCTTCTTTTCACCTACATATCAGGGGGTGAGGTTGGTGTGTTTTGTAAACAGAGGTCAGGGATTCCCCTTTTGGCCAACACCTGGCCACAGATGCTCGTGTCAGAAAGGACGACCACCCTGTGGTCCTTTATTATTAATGATACCTCAATAAGGGGATATCCCAAGAGCACAGTCAATATTACCCCCTAACCTTAACACAAATCAAGGACATGTGTCTATCGTTTTCGTCAAATTATATGATTACACAAAAGCAATATTGGCATCAATTCACGGTGCATTGTTTTTGCAATTCTGTGGCCAGTTTCTGGAACTCCGGTCATTAGATTTTCATTGATGGGTGGAGGCGATTCTATATTGGTGATTTGTCTGTTTTGTACAGTCCTGTCTACGTATCCTAATCGAGTAATACATTTATCTATTCAAGTATTGATAACGTAGCATTTCGTGATTGATTATGTTAGTGATTAAGGTGGGTGCTGTAGCCGCCTATTTGAGCTACGTACAATATATATATATATATATATATATATATATATATATATTCTCACACACATGCTACATTAATACCCATTTTTCTGCAGTAACAATTAGTTGGGGGTTTGGCGGGGTGAAGGGCCAGGACCACCTAAACTTCTTTGGATCTGCCCCTGTATTATCAAATAGAGGTAAAACCTGCAAAGGTCTTCATACAATAAATTGATAACATTTCATCAATGTTTCAATGGTCTAACCACTGACAGCTTCAACCACGTATTTCGGTCACAATATCTTTTACTGAGACCATGTGACCTCAAATGTAGGTCACAACCAATACTTTCAGACGCTTTCCCTTTTCTGCCTCTCAAGTACAACCTACGTAACCACCGAAGGGCTAGGCATTCATAATTATTTCAAAGATACTTATCATTCAACACTTCTTTTTATCAGTATAAAGCGCTTGGAGAAAAAAATCAATTGCCATTAGGGATTGTACTATGTGATATAGCTTTTTTATTGCATTTAACATCTTGGCAATGCTGATAATGGCTATTCGGGTTAGGAAAGTGGCATATGGAATATTTCTATGGTAGAAAGAAACACTAACTTTATAGATAAAGGTAAAAGTAATTGATTAGTGTCTTGAATTATATTCTGATTCATAAAAACTAACTGTTTCGACATTCATTCCTCTTCTAATAAATTTGTGTATTCTGATAAACGGTTTGACATCATTTCGGTTACACCTGACTAAAAGAGTTTCCACTGAAAGCAGTGGGAATCACTGAACCATGACAAAGGAAATCTTATTTTATTAAAAAATCTTTATAGATACAATAAATTCAAGATCATTCTTAAGGAATGATATATGTCTTAACAATTCTGTTGTACTGACGCGGGTGGCCAGTCCATGTTTGGGCAGCATAATGTGAGCTTAGAAGCGCACGTGTAATTATAAGCCAATGTTTCACTTTGACAGTAGTGAAATGAGGGAGGAGTTAAGGTGTGACGTACCACCATATAATAATGTGTTCCGCTCTTAGCTAGCCAGAGTAGCTGCAAGCACTGTGTGAGTAAACATCCTGTGAAGGTTGGACCTTTAATCTGCAGTCTAGGTTCTGGAGAGAGGCATATAGAAATTGTGTTAGAGCGCGGAGCGTTGATTGAATGTGTTTGAGGGAACTCTAACCTCGGGACTGATCATGGTCAATCGAGTTCTAGTCACGGAACGACTAGACATTGGATAATAAACAACAAATCCTTTCACAACAAGTGTTCACGTCTTACATGATGAGGGAACTATAATTATGTATTGGACGACCGCAGTCGACGAGGAGGGAGACTGCGAATGGAGCTAGCTATTATCTATACAACGAAACAACACAAACACGCATTAACTTTAAATGGATAATTAAACCCTCTATAGTTCACTGTCATTCATATTGGAGGTCTATCTTAAACAATAAATGAGTTATGATCAAATTAATGCTGTCACTCTCCTACCAAGATGTCTGCTCACCATAATTTACAGAAGGAGTTACCATAGTGATACCACCTATGGTTGGAGAGTGAGGGTAGGCTTCTGCAAGATTCATGTTTTTTTTATTTTCGTTGCGCAGGAGGTCCGTTACGTCAGGTTTACACAAACGAGTGGAATTTGTGGTTTGTGTAGGTATTGCCAACGGAAACATCATTCTAATATTGCCCGGCTAGTCGCCCTACAAAGTGACACTAACTTTACCTTTTGGTAAAACTTTAAAAGAATTTGACTTGTAACAGAAATAAATCCATTTCACAGCACTCCACCTTGAGGCAAGACTCTTCTACGAAGCTCACATATACAATATGGTCCTTTAATACTTTGTTAAAATCAGGAAGCCCATAATTTGACCTGCCCTCAAACCTTCGTTTCAGGTGCAATCTCGAATGTAACCACAAAGACACATCAAGGGGCTATAACGCCATAAAGTCTTTCTCTATGGACCCTTCCAATTTCCAAGTAGTCTTACATTTTCACTTATTTCGAGTGGTAGTAGTACATTAAATCTATCACGGAAGAGGACATTTGTAAGAAGATATAATCATATATGTTCATCCACCACTAAACGAGGCAATTGTTGGGGAGGAAGCAAAACTATAGAGAAACAAAAAGATGTTCCTACAGCTTCTCAACTTTACTTATTTTTGAATATTACAGATATATACTCTAAAGATTCAATCGTCCTCGCCAATCTAATGGATCAATTGTTTGAAATTCGATATAGTCCAACATTAATTTTTTCGTATCTTGAAAGCCATGCCTATTAATGAGAGATTTATCATGTGCTACTAGAGTGGATTTTAAACGGTCCATTGTCTACTCTTAGGGCACCACTATTAAATTGTATAGGCTAACTGGCAGATGTATTCTTGCTATCGTGAATCAATCCATTTCTTGGAAGCTAATATCAAAATTAAACATAATCCACATGCTAATAAAGTATATCCTAACCTCTGAAGTTAGATTTGAGCCATTAAAAAAACATAGACACATCTTGCTTTCTTTTTATTTCTAAAAATTACAAACTTCACACATTTTGTAAATATTGAGGTCACGCTTGGCTGATTCTGGCTGACTTTCCCCTCATGCTTGCTCCCGGCGGACACCTAGCTGCCCGCAGTTAATACTTAATCAGGCTGGGAACAGGCTATTGATTGATGGACTAATTGATTGATTTTATATGTTATGGCCGATCGATTGGACTTATTGATCTGTTCAGGTATTGGGCTGGGCAGAGGTAGGAAGTGCTGGAATGTAGGCGCTCTGAGATAACTTTGTCAGATTATTGTTTGACTTTCACTTGATCTGGTTCTTTTTGGAAAGGGAGATTACCAGATTACTTGGGTGGTTGACAAAATGGGAATTATCAATAGAGTAGGAAATGATTGCGGATGTTTTTCTCTGCTCCATTATGAAGTGAGAAAAAATATTCACAGGAAATCAAACTTGGGCATGATATTGTGATGAATGCCTATTCATCCAAATACGTAAAGAGACCAAATAAGAGAAAATAAGGTAATATGACAAAAAGTATATATGTTCGTAAAAGGAAGAAAGTGTAAAGGAACGAATATGTAAAGGAACGAAAGTGTAAAAAGCCCGAAAAAGAGGCCCGAATATGTAAAGGAACGAAAGTGTAAAGGAACGAATATGTAAAGGAACGAAACCAGGAAAGATGTAAACTGGAAGTGATATGTAAACCGGAAACGAGAATGTAAACCGGAAGTGACGTCAGTTGTAGATCACGTGACCGAAAGCAGCCAATCAGGGCTGACCTCTAGGGTATATAAAGGGGCGGTGAGGCCCGAATAAACAGAGTTCTTTAACAGTTCTCCTTGTGTCCAGACGTGTCTTCTTCCCTTAAACAACCGCTGAGATGAGCCGATACGAGTTAATTAACCAGAAGTTAGAGTAAAACAGTAGAAGTTCGAGATAAATAGGCGAAATTTAGGATGGGGGCCCGATGGCCCGAGGAACGGGAACGAGGAACGGAGGACCGAGGTAGGGCGCGAAGGCCCGAAACTGTCCCGGATGGGGTCCCGGAAGTGTAGGCACGGAACGGCACGAAGGCCCGGAACACGAAGCGGAGACCCGAAGTCCGCGGGGACGACGGCGCGGCTGGCTCAGCCCCACGTTACCAAACAATAGGCGACCGTCGGCCCGACGGCCCCACCGACCGGAATCCGGGATGGACCGCCCTGTCGAGGTGAATACCGGCCTGGGAGATAGAGCGAGACGAACCACGGCCTCCCCTTACCCCTACCATAATTTCCCTTCCCCGCAGTCCTCTGTCTGACATCGAGCACCGATTCCCGATCGATTCGCTCAGCCCCCCTCGTGTGCGAGGCACGACTCTAAAAACATATCTCGGTTCTTGGCCCGGATTCCCCATCCGCCCGAGACCCGAACAATTCCCACGTTCCTCTGCTGTAGGAATCGGCAACCCCGACTTACCAGAGAACGTCACAATATGATTGGGTTAGATTTAATATACGGTTGAATGCTTATATGGGAAAGTAATAAATGTTGATTATTGCAGAAAAAGCCGTATGGTGTAAAACCAATAGCGTATATATACCCAGAAGCCTTTCGTATATGTCTGTTTATGAAAGTTCAGTCACAATACTTTATTTACCTCCAAGGTCATAAAATGGCAAGATTGTTCCCAGGGACATACCACTTGACATAGTAATTTCGTCACGGGGCTTCATTCACTGATGGACGTTTTATATCATGTATGACATAATGTTCTTCCTCTCGTCGTGTGCCTTAGTATTTTTGTTCTTATCCCCGCATGGCTGCACAATGTAAGAGTCCCTTCCCTCCAAAATAAAGTGTCTGTTAATTGCTTAAGACCATCTTGCAGCAAGAGATATAAATACTTTTCACATCTATACTTGGCAAATTGCAGAAACAGTATCATATTGTTTCAAGGAAAAAGTTCACATTTACTATCAACAATAATCAGACAAAGTTATGTCGGAGTCCCTACATTCCAGTACTTCTTACCTGTGCCCAGCACAATAAACATTTTCAACAAACATTATCAACATTTTCAATCACATACCAAAATTTAATTGGAAATATGTTGGCAATTTCCTCCTAAATAAGCATTAGACATCCGGTGAGGTCACGTGGGCATAAATAAATGGCATGAGATTTCTTAAGTCATTTTTAAGTCCATAATATTTCATATACCTTTTGATTTAACTTTAATTCCCACAAAACATCACTGTTTTGCGAGTGGCCTAACCCAGGTGGAGTGCCCTAGAAATCTGTTAATCAATAATTAACTGGGTGTCTGGAGTTACATCACACCTAATCAAGTAATCACCATTGAGCTGTTGGTGGTGATGGAATATATGTAATAGTCCATTTAACTGAAGCTCAACTCAACAACCTGGGTATTCAGCCAACTATTCAGTGTTAACCAGCCTACAGGGTTCAATGGGTGGAATGGTTTAACTCTGGAGATAGGTGAGGAAACTATTCGCACCTGATACCAACAGGATGGAGACAGGTAAGTGGCAAACACAGGTGTGCAGGAATTTACCTTTAATAGCTTTAGGCCCTTAAAGGGTTCTTGGATGAAAGCACCCCCTGGAAGGAAAGACCCAGAGCTCGAACAGCCAGGAAGGGAAGCACTTATCCTATTTGTTTTTGGCCTGCACTAGTTTTATTGAATTCTTCTTAATGCACTTGAAAAGTCTTATAGAGTTTGACCGTTTGGGTGTGAGTATTTGAGTGTGTATTCTCGGCCAAGTGTGGATGGTCTCTTTTAAGTTTTTCAGAGATTATAATCGCAGGTGATTTATGGAATAGAAAAGGATTTCCCAAATGGCCCATATTTACCATGCACTGGACAACTGAATTGTATACACACAGTTGTTTATGTTTACAAAGTTTCCTGAGTCTGTAAGGAGTGGGAGTGTTGGGTGTCAACAAATATTGAAAAAGTCCATTTAAGACCGAATCTATTGTTAATATAACACCCTCTACGGGTTGTGGCTTTAAGGGGAGGAGAATTCTAGGAGATGTTTAACCTTCCTGTGCAGGTGGCATCTTTACCCGTTGGTGGTGGGGGGGGGGGGGGGCGTACCTGATCTTAAATGGGTACCAACTGTGGTCTGACCCTTAAGGGGCGGGTCTGTAGCTGTCTCTCTATTATTTCTCTCATAATTATTTGGAATAAACGGACGGCTATCAAACTATCAAACCATTATTTAGGAGCGCTTTCTTTGACAGATTACATTATTTGATACTAGATTAAAAGTGAATGGTAGGTAAATAATAGCTCTCAACCCTATCTTTACCTCTGATATAATATTGGAACCAGGAAATCTATACTTTTTCTATAGATGCTGTCAAATCCCCAGAAAAAGCGGTGCTGTAGTTTCGCAGTTGGTATCTAATCTAATACCTATCTACCCTTATAATATATATACTGGGCGTACCCCCCCCCCCCCGTTCGATCTACATAAGTCATGTTCCTCAAACTTCACATCCTTTCCTTTGTCCCCTACTTCACCCACCCCCTCAACTACCTGGCATCGAACACTAAAACAAATTAAAATCTACGTGAGAGTTTTCCCGGTGACATGACTCCAAGTCTCGTATACCCTCGAGGTAACGCGAGATTTGGGCTCCTTTCCGCCCAAAGGGTCCTCCTTTTTTCGCCCACGGGGTCTCTGACATTGTCACATGGGAGTCGTCTAGTATTCTGGCGTGTGCTAGAGTAAACCTTCTGGCATTGATGCCTTGAAGGTTCTAGGTTCGATTCTGAACCTTATGTTTGAGAATGGTCATTGAAGGTTGCCTCAGGCCACATATTGTTCGTCCAATGAAAGCACACTGACCTTTCGCATGGACTTAATGCGTTGCGACCTTTCTTCAGCTTTTTGAGGGCGTTCACAGTGGACATGATAATTCAGTTGGAACAAGTCGGAATAATACGTATCGGAGGTTAAAGACCTTGCTAGGGATTTTTACACGTACGAATCGGAGGGATATATATACCTTGAAGGTCCTCAAACCTAGGTAGGATATGTTTCTTTATTATCTTTCTCTAGAGTTTGTTTATTGTTTGGTTGGATGAATTCACAATTCAGTAAGTAAGTGTCTGTTTCCTCTCTTCTCAAATTGGTATGTAGTGGGCGGTACCTACAACTGATATATTATGACACACCTGCTATTATGCAGAACCTGGCCCTATATAAACGATTATTTATTACCAAGAATATGAAAGGTGCTTGTGGTATGAACAGCTAACACACTTATATCCAATACCCATTTCTTTCACGGTTGGTTGCACTTTCCTAGCTACCCTTGAAAAGGAAATAACGGTTTCACCATGAATGACTGAAAATTGTTTCTCTATAACCAAGCGAATCTTATCAGTTATCTTAGTTCATAGATCAGAAATCATTATTTTTCCTACTAGATGTCCCCAGCCAAATTGCAAAATGACGGTACCGTTCTGAGACCATACTTTTTTGGTCAGTCTGTTCTGAAATGGTATGTAAAAGACCAACTCAAAACGTTACTATAAAGTTATTTTGCGTGTGATGTTAAGACCTAACTAAAGCAGAATATTGTAACAATAATTATTCAGTGTTTATGAACTGATAAAGAACATAAGAAGAATTTTGCAAAAACTACATAATGTTACATCACAGCAGCAGTATATTGCAGCAATGGTATTGGGAGCAAACAAAAAAACATAACAAGAACCAAAACAGAATGAAACAGAACATTGAAACAACAATATGATACCATTGCATACTTCGCTGGGTCTTGACTTCATTTTACTGTATAAACAAAGCTTCATGTGTTATTTCATATTTTGCCCCAGACAATATTATAGTAATTGTCATATAGGGCCTTAAGGTATGTTTCATATCATTGGCCAGAGGGCCATACAACAGGTAAACTAGAATAACCTTAAAACACTATTTGCATCTCATTGTAATACTTCAACAGACTTATTGCACCAGGTTATGGAAATTCACAGTTCTACCATCCATGGCATTAGTATTTCATCATTTACATGTATAATTGAGTGAGTTTATTCTTCTTCACAAACGCAGTAAAATCGGTATGAGTGAAACAATGATCGTAGTCTTGAAACCGTCGTACAGCTTGTACTATTATTGCACATCAGTAATTCACAGGGCATTCATAAGAGCCTGGCTTTGGGCTTTCATTTGTAGACACATATCATTACATGAAACAACAACATTCATTGCTATGTCATTAACATCATAGATGACTGGGCCATTAGTTATGCACCATTAGTAGGCCTATAGAGCAAATAGTCAATCCCAGTTTATGGTAAACATAGAAGTTACCATGGTAATCGTGAAACAAACGTGTTTAATAAATGATATGATGGGAATGGAAGAATGCCAATGAGTAGACGGAAAATCTAGCTGCATATATATTGGTAGATGCTAAAGATGACCAGAGACATGCTTCTTTGAGCCGTCCCACGTATCTATTGTCCCTATTTTTGACATTATTGTATCATCGAATCCCGTAATTTTAAGCTAATTTTCCAATTTGATACGCAGAGTCTTGAGTAGTAAACGTTTGTGGGGTTTTCCGATTAGAGCATATTATACTGTGATGAACGGCTATTCATCCAAAATACATAGAGGTCAAAATAATAGAAATAAGGTAATAGTAGAAATATATGTAAGAGAACGAAATATATGTAAGAGAACGAAATAGATGTAAAGGAACGAATATGTAATAATGAACGAAAGTATAGAAAGCCTGAAAAAGAGGCACGAATATGTAAAAGAACGAATATGTAAAGAACGAATATGTAAGGAACGAATATGTAAGGAACGAAAATGTAAAGGAACGAAACCCGGAAATATGTAAACCGGAAGTGAAATGTAAACCGGAAACGGAAAATATAAACCGGAAGTGACGTCAGTTGTAGGTCACGTGACCGAAAGCAGCCAATCAGGGCTGACCTCTATAGTATATAAAGGGGCGGTGAGGCCCGAATAAACAGAGTTCTTTAACAGTTCTCCTGGTGTCCAGACGTGTCCTCTTTCCTGAAACAACCGCTAAAGATGAGCCGATTAGAGTAATTAACCAGAAGTTAGGACAAAACAGTCGAAGCTCGAGATAGGTAGTAGGAACACAGGGTAAGGGGCCCGACGGCCCGAAGAACGAGGAACGAGGGAACGGAGTAAGGCACGAAGGCCCGAAGTAGTCCCGGAAACCGAGGTGTAGTATGGCACGAAGACATGGGGAACGGAACGAAGGAACGAAGTCCGCGGGGACGAGGGCGCGGCATGCTCGGCCCCACGCTACCAAACAATAGGCGACCGTCGGCCCGTCGCCCCCGCGGACCGGAACTGAGGGGTGGACCGCCCGGTCGGGGTGAATGCTGGTCTGGGAGATAGAGCGAGACGAACCCCGGCCGACCCGTACCCCTACCATAATTTCCCTTCCCCGCAGTCCTCCGTTGACATCGAGTGCCGATTCCCGACCGATTCGCTCAGCCCCCCCTCGTGCGCGAGGCACGACTCTAGAAACACATCTCGGTTCTTGGCCCGGATTCCCCGTCCGCCCCGAGACCCGAACAACCCCCACGTTCCTCTGTTGTAAGAATCGGCAACCCCGACTTACCAGAGAACGTCACAATACGTATTTATCGGAACTCGTGATTCACACATGATTCTCCAAAGATTTTCTTTCGATTGCCTATCAAATATTTGCGATTCTTTAGATATCTCAACAAATACTTAAAAAGGAGTTGGTCAGCTACAGACTCGAAATCAAGCAAACCTTTATGTAGCTTTATCTGTATCAACAAAGAATCCTGTTGCCAGCGAAGAAATAAACCAAAGGTGGAGAGTGCCATGGAGAATCGCAAATGCAAATCGCGAGTTCAAGACATGCCACACATTGCAATATTATTAGAGCTTCGCAATTCTTTATGACAATGGAAATCGCGAAAATTTCATTGGAAATTGTTGTTTGCTTGTTATCGTTTTATTTCATGGATGTTCTGTTAGCTACAGCATGTTTACACAAATGGCGCAATTTCAGCGCCTCAACATTGGGTTAAATAATAATTTAGTGTTTGAAAGTAATTCGACGAAAAATGTTCTGTCAGCCTTTCTGTTTCTCCTTTTCAACCAATGCATTGATCCCTTAGACAATTTTTCTCTACTTATTTAGATCTTTTTTTTTATCGAGGTAGTGAAACACACACAGGGGTACCCACTTTATTTACAATTTACCTTCATCTTGGAACCATGTCGTATACGTGTTTGGGGGAGGAAAATCAATTACCATTACTTATATCAGCCCGCATGGGCCAATTTGCATTTCCTGGGAGTTGAATAACGATCAAATAACAAGTACCACCCTGTGAAGTCGCTTTTTCTTCTTTTCCTGAATTTATTTGGGTAATAAGAATTAAATAACATTTAAGGTGATTGAGTAATTAGCTACACGACATTTTGTTTCATTCTATTTTGTTTATTTAGAAAGATCGCAAAATGAAATGTTAAAGAATAAAAAGTATTTTGAACTTTGTTAGGTTTTTACAAGAAATCAGTAGAAGATTGTACTTTTTTTCTGTTTGTCATTTATGACTTTTCGAAAAGTATCCCAGTATTATAGTATCATGTAACCATTATGTCTCTCTGATGTGAACTGATAAAAGGTTATTGTGTTTCCATAAAAAGACTACTGTGAGGCACAACGTCTAAGACTCTGCCCACGCGCTCATAACTTATTAACCCTGGAGGCCTTATAAGGGTCCCCGAGGGGGCTGGGCGTTAATCAACAGGTGGTAATAACATACCTGTAAAGGAGACCGGGAGGAGGATACATGTAGGTCAACTTAACTTAACTTGTCGATGGCCTTTGCCTTATATCTGAAGAAGCATTAGGTATTTTTTCTACTTTTATATGAAGTCAATGGAATTCAAGATATATACATACATGATTGTTCTATACTAAGGTGACAGCAGTGATATATGCTTGCCAGAGGTTAGGTGTTTTTTTCCAGCCATGTTGTATTTTTCATTCAATTATAACCATAGACGAAGTTTCATCTCTGGCAACTTAATTGTTAAATCTATTATGACAACACCTATTTTCTTAAAAGGCTGAAGGATGTGGGGATGAAATCGTTTAACAATTGTCCCACAATTGGATAACAATTACCGTAATTTTCACACTTTTAACATCTTGTGTCGAATTCAATCGGATCACAGACATACACTTTGCCAGGGCCGGTCTAACTATCCAACTAAACTCAAATTTATCGGCGTTTTTCCTGATGGTGTCAAAGGCCAGGACTGTCTTAGAGGCTTTCCCTGGACATAATTAACGACCCGAAGGTTGTAGATTGGGCCATGCAATATTGCTTGCATATCAACTACACACTCCTAAATATAAGACCCGAAGATCCAGTTGCACATCTTCATCTCCCAACATGTAGAACTCAACTCAGCAGTCATGGGTTTAGCTTCGATTCCTTTGGCCACAATCTACCGCCAATCCAACTCAACTCGACCGTCGAGTTGAGTTGAGTTGGACAGTGTTGCCGGGGCTTATGGTCAAGGTAGGCTTCGTGGTGATCAACCAAACCATGAATTATGTATACACACTACGGTCCCACTACAAACAGAGTAAACTCAAAGAAAACCTCTCATTTACAATGCATGATCCTGTATCCTGACCCATGCTTGTGGCCGTGGAAGAGATCCTGATTATATTCAAACTAAGGATAATAGTGGTGCTACCACAGTGTACAAAAGCCTATATTCCACATACCGATTTTCCTGCAGGTTTCAAAAATAAGCAGAGAGTACAACTGCCTCACAAAGAGAACCTCGAATAGCACTAAATAATCTCTTTTAGATT
This sequence comes from Lepidonotus clava, assembly GCA_936440205.1. NCBI lineage: Eukaryota > Metazoa > Annelida > Polychaeta > Phyllodocida > Polynoidae > Lepidonotus > Lepidonotus clava. The sequence goes on from OW387138.1 coordinate 20,107,268, forward strand.
AATAATAGAATCGTGAGGGAAGCAAACTACTATTGTCAATGATGGCGATAAATTGCTCCGTTAGCTATTAAATGAAACTCATGCCGGGGTATCAATGAATCCAGTCTAAAACATGGTTGCAGAATAAAATAACACTCAGAGAGTTACTCTAGCAATCAATAGGTTATTTTATTGATTGGAATCTTTCATTACTGCATGTGGTAGATATAGCACGAGTCTGTGGGTATACGCGATATATACGGCGAATTCCTAACTTGAGTTTACAAGTATGTAAAAGTTACAAACTAGGTTTTACCCCTAGGAAAACCTGCAATATCCACAAAACACATACTTTGCGGACTTTCCATTCCTAAAATTTACAAATTGGTAAAAGTTATCCAGAAAGAGGCTAAGTCTGGTAAAATTACCTTGTAAAATGCAGAAACCATTCCTAATACATTACTTTCTCCAAATTTACCCATCGTATCTGAAAAAGTTACAAGGATATTTTACAGGTGGTCTGGGCACCTGTAACTTTTTTCTGTAACACATATCTCAACACTTTTCTTGTAATTCTGCATTTTTAATTGAAAAGAATAGTACTAATAATCAATATTCACTGCCATATTGTGTGTGAATCCATTTTGAGGGTTGTCATGGAGTTCCAGAGTACTGAACATTGAAGGGTGTATTGGCGCCAAAAGTTACAATTGGTAACATACCTAGATATTTAGGAATGGGATCCCCTTGTAACCTTTATTTGCAGATATGTGAATACTCCCAAGTTGCGAGGGAGAATTGTGTCATTTCCATATCTCATTATCTATGGCCCTTGTTTTCACAATTTGTTAGTTGCTTCAGATTTTACAGGTACTTACCTTGTCTTATGAAACAGATCAAGCACTGGAATGTCCCAAATTTGGAGAAATTATAATGTTTTACCTATTTTCATTGTTGTAAGGAAACCGGTTACAAACTTACAGATGATATGTTTGCCATCTGTAAAGTTACACTTACTATTAGGAATTGGATAGCTAACTTACAATCTGGCAACATGTCACTTGTAAATGAAACCGCAAAAATAGTGTAAATCCGTAAAATCTTTTAGGAATTCACCGATAGTCGAGGAGGCAGCCGAGACTATGTATCAAGTATGCCCACTGACGAGGGCTATATCTGGCATATACCACGGGTCTGGGGGCTGGGGTTGGGGAGGGAGGGAGAGGGGTTGTGGAGGGAGGGAGGGGGGTTAATTGGTGTTTGTCTGGGATCCCGTCATGTGGTCTTGTACATTTCACCCTGGCCCTATAAAAGATCCACTGCCTCACAGGATTTCTTCATTATCAACTTGGCAGTCACTGAGAGAGGGACATAAGGTAAAGACAGTCTATTTCTTTTTAATGATGTAGAATTGAAACTATACATTTCCAAAAAAAGAACATTCAATATACCTCAGGGCGGCAATTGAAGGACAATTTATGAAATGCTTAGTATTTCATATAGGCCTATAAAAGTAAATATTTTATGTTTGTTGCACCAGGAGAGCCGAAATTCATAAAAGTGCAGAAGAAAATACTATGTAATACTTTGTAAATTTATGATTCATAATTTGTAAATTTGAAAACATTAAAGCAGTAAGTTTTAACCTCGTAAATCTTGATGACAGTATCGTACACTTAACAAATTAGTAAAATTATGATTATGTTTCTAAGATTTTCTATAGGTAAGTTTGACAATTAAAGATGTACGAACCCAATATTCATGTTCGCTCCCCACCCCCACTCCCAACCCCCACTCCCCATCCCCGCTCCCCACCCCCGCTCCCCACCCCGGCTCCCCAACCTCGCTCCCCAACCCCGCTCCCCACCGGCCCACGTCAACCTAGGCTGGTCTTGCGGCCCACTGCTTGCGAGCCAGCAGACTTCAAGGCACCACTGTGGCGCCATGAGATTATGTGGAGGCGTTCCGCTTGACTGGCGGAATACGCGATATATTCACGGCCTAGTTCTATTGTTCTCACTGCCTACCGTGGTATATATATATATATATATATATATATATATATATATATGTGTGTGTGTGTTGCAGCAGTGGTGTAGCCAGGGCGACGGGGGGGGGGGGGGGTTCCGTGGTGTCTGGAACCCCCTTGAATTTCCCTTAATATAAGCAAATTATAAGAAATACTCACCAAGAATGTAAATCGAAACCCCTTAGATTTACCTGGAACCCCCTTTGACTCTAATGCTGGCTACGCCCCTGTAAATTGCATCGTATTGTAGTCTTTGTACTATGCGCCCGGGTATCACTCAAAATCCTATGCCTCTTCATGTATATAGACAAAATACAATGCCATGCATACTAATCCAAACCCTCCTCTCCCCATTGCCCATTCCACACCTCACCCATACACCCTGCTACTCCCCTTTCCCTCTGCCCGATCAACCATGACGATACAGCGGCATTCCTATAGTGATCTTCCCCCGGGAGCCTGTGACGTCACGAACGCAATCAGCCGTGACCAGGAAATGCTGTAAATCACTGAATGGTGGAGGGAACAAGGGCGAACCTGATCTGCATGATGAAGATAGGTTTTGTAGGCTGAGGGGGCCTATTTTATGGTCTCTTTGATGTAGTTCATAGTCATCCATGGCATATCAATATTGTAATATTGATAAGGCATTGTTAAAGGGGGTAGAGGCAGTGGAATGGATAGTTGGGTTTGATTATTTAGGATTATAAGATTGCCCTCCACAGTTACCAATTCAAGATATGCAGGGTTATTCCCCTTTAGAGTTTTTACTTAAAGAAGAAAGCAGATGTTTCCTGTTTCAAAGGTCGAGGGTTTGATAAAAACGTTCTGGAATTGAAGCAATATTTGCAGTAATAATGGTCAAATACTTTTCAGTACTGCAGATTAGATGCAAAGTGGTCCAGAATTATTAACAATTGACAATGAATTACAATATACTGCATAGTCTATATTCATATTTGGATGGATATTATTAAACACTTGCTTTAACCTTTCTTGGCTACCGTGGCATTATTCCTACTATTAATAATACTATCTACTTATTTAGAAACGGATATTAAAGTTATAGTTATAGATTATTTAGAGTTATAATAATTATATTATAATGCCCCGGGGACAATGTGGAGAATCTGCCAAGGGCAGGCTATAGTTCTTATAAAAGCATGTTTATATAGGAGCCCATTATGAGGTATGATAAAGGAAATGTACATACATAACAACATACCTGTATAGAGTTTACGGTCAGTGGCTTGTTGCGTGTCCTGCAATCCCCCTCTATCCAGGCCTCTCCCAACAGGCAGGCGGGGCGGCCTTGGATCAGGGTATACGGTGGTGGTGGCAGGGGAAAGTAGTAACGGTCTGAGAGTAGTAGTGGAGCTATAGGTGTTACCTGATGGACCCACCTGCCTCCTTGGATCCCTTGGATCATGCCTACCTGACACCTGGATTACCTGTACTGTTACACTGACCTCCTGGAGGAATTAACGGTGTGTGTTAATGTTAGTTCTTGGAACATATCTGTGAAGAGAAAAGCTTTTGTGCTCATTCAGGATAGAGATTGTTATCAAACCTTTGCTTGTGAGGCTTTTATCTGCAATATGGATTGTAGGCTAATTCTTGGACGGATTTGGATTTGGTCAGCTAGATACATTGGTAAGGAATGAATGTATGGCAGGAATGGGCACAATCGTCGAGGGAATTTCGTTACTGCTCCAGTAGGCCAAGTATTGATTTTAAGTCCCAGAAACCCTTTGAATTATTGAGTAGATATTGCAAATTTATAGATCAGCAGCACTATCTTTACCTTAAGGAATGTGTCCCTATCATGGCATTGTAGGTCTAAGAATAGATTATATGACTTTTGGGGTTAGATTTCTGATATTGGAAATAAGATTCTTCCCTTGAACTTTAATTAGCTTTTGGAACATTTACTCTGTAAAATGGCTACTTAAGAATCATGGATGTAACCATAGGAACGACCAGTTATGTATCAGTAAGATCAGGATTCCGCTCAAAGACTTTCAACCTCTGTTTCTGGAAATTTGAAATTGAGACAATGGATTTATATGTAGGTTTGTTTGACAATAAGGAAAATACTGCTCTGAATTGATTATTTATTGGTAAGCGTTATTTTAAGAATACCATGACTGAGTACACATGTAGGTCCTTCTCATGTAGTTTCAATACACATTGCTTATTAACAGACCAGTTCGATCTAATTCCTGATGGAACTAATTATTTTCATTATATCAAAACAAAAGAATTAGTTGTCACCAGGTTTCAATGAAGACCATGCTAAAGCCAATCACTATATATGTATAACACGCTATCAATATTGTGATAAATCTGTAGTACGAGCTTTTGGAGCCTTATAATTTTATTGGCACAAGTTTTGGGGGATTGTTTTGGGTATACATTATATGTTAAAGTCTTGTATAAGTTGTTTGTTCACCATTCATAGTTGTGCATACCTGTGATTATTGGAGTAATTTGATGAAATAATGAAGGTTCTCCCTTTGGAACAAGTGTTGGTGTTATAGCATTAAAGTAAGAGTAGCATATGAGATAACGAGTAACAGAGTACAAAAGAAATGGTACTGGAAGTGACATCACTGGGTGTCACAACGAACATGTTACCTGCATTGACCAATCAGAACAAGTTGTATGGGTATGTAAGGTCAAGTTTTGCAGGATATAAACAGTTCCTACTTAGTACTGAATGTGTCAACACAAACTTCCTCCTTTATCAGGACCTCTTGAGAACATAGACGATACAGAGATCACCGAAGACCCCAAAATATGTTCCCCTGTTAGTGTCCTAGTAGCACAGTAGAAGTTTTGCATACGATGACTGCCCCATCTCTAGCTCTCCCTTCCCTTCTTTCCTCTCTCTCTAAATACAATGCAGCCAACCCTTATGCACGAGGTATGAATCCCCCTTGTCCTCATTCGCTATGTGTTCTGGCATCATGGCATGAAGACAATGCGGCGGCCGATACCTTAAATTGCAAGAGCGACAGTCAGTGAACAAAAAAGACATCACACTATGTTGGTGTGAATACAATGTCAGCTGGGCCTTATTTAGAATCATGATAATAATGTAACCTTTGTCTTAGACGGGTCAGTAAGCAGGTATGACTGAGGCATGATGTGTTATGCATTGGGTTACTATAGTAAAATAATATCGATGGACTTTATAAATATACCGTCAATAATGAGCAAGATAAAACCAAACACCTTAGTGGTTTGCCGAATTAAGACGGTTGGTTATTTATGTTACCTGCAGATGCCGGACGAAAAAAGAAAGAAATGTAGTTATTTACAGGTAATAGGGCGAGACGTTATTCTTGCTCTGATGCAGTATTAAACATCGTTGCAGAATAAGACAATGCTTGCTCCGCTGCACTAACACCCTCTAGAATGGATATATGTTTAATTCTACCATTACAGCTATTAAGAAAGTTAAATTGTTTGAAATCAAGTAATTGGAATTTTCTATGACTCCAAAAAAGCATGTGCCTTTATCTATTATGCAAAACAAAGACATATTGTCCAATTGACTTTTGTTACTTCATCAAAATTTTGAACTATAAACGGTTAATTATCCGTTAATGTTAAGGTTACTTTAAGAGGTAGTTTAGCCTTTGGATAATAGCTAGCTCCTATCGCAGTCTCCTCCTCAAATAACTGCTGTCGTCCAATACATAATAGTTCTGGTTTTATGTAAGACATAACACTCGTGTGGAAGGATGTTCTTTATTTATTCCTGTGTTATTGTATCTCCATGACAAGATCTCAATTGACAATGAACAGCTCCAAGGACAGAATCCACTCAATCACACTCAGCCAACACTCACCCCATCTAAGCAGTCTATCAGCTTCAATTCCAACTCCAGGATTAAGCTTCTAGAACACAACCTTTCCAGGATGGTTAATTCACAACAATGTTCAGCTTTACTCTGACTGAATGCCATCTGTAGCGGCCCTTATGTACACTGTCCCGACTGTGCTTAGCATGTAAACATGTTTAGGGGGTAATCATGTTTATAATCTAACTGTATCAGCTGTCAGGTGTTTAATATACACTGTTTAAACATAATAGTTTACAACTAAACATGACATTGTACATGTATTTAGATTCTAAATGAGCTTCACTTTAATCATTTGAAATGTTCAGTCATAAGGCTGTAAAGTCTGTCAACAGAATTTCCCATTTGCTTTAGACCCAAATTCTGTATATGGATTGAGAAGTACAATTTTCTATAGATATGTATTTTCTGATCTAAAACCACCATTCTATAATATAAATGACTCCATGCCATCCAGTATGCATGTATCAATGAACACATGTGTTGCCTAAGCAGGATGTTACTAATTAAGGCTACCCTTATCCCAGGCCCTGAGCCCCACCACCCAGGGTGGCTGACAGGCTGATGTTTATGCAAGTATAGGACCCATGGGGTGTTGCTACTGGTCACAGGGGTGGGATACAGGGATGGTCTTCAGTTTCAAACCAGTGTTAGAGGGATGCAGACCATAGGGATAGAGGCCCAGGCATTATTGGCTAATAGAAACGACCAGGATATGTGAAAATAATAAGAATCATCACAGTTTTATACATATGGACATGGTAAAGTTCTAGGACTGAACATGACGGGATATACACACTGATATAGCCAGGATACACATGTGTACATTACCAGGATATTCCTGTGAAAAGTGATAAGAAATACTAGTTAAATATCAAGGATATTCACCATAACTTGGACATAACAAAACTATACAGAGCATTACTATAGTGCTCTGTCACATCTTTTAACCTTGGATTCTGCAACTTCTCAGCTGGATGGATGTACCTCTGGTACACTGCAACTGTTACCACCAACCCCCAAGTGATGGACTTATAAAATAATAAAAGAATATACAAGTCATTTGAAAACCTGCCCTTATTACGAGCTAAACACTACATTCTCCCTAAACACCTTAGAGCTAAACACAATTTTTGACCTAAACTCCTGAGGGTCATAGAGATCTAAACACCTAAGCACATTGGATATCTAAACATTTTCACCTAAGCACGACAAAAACTAAACATGTTTAAGGGTCTAAACATGATGTCAAATACTTTGCATGAAAATGTTTAGGAAAGTGTTTAGGCCCTAAGCACTTGTTTTAACAGTGTATGATGATACAATACACATTATTACCTAGACTCCTCCTTATACTTTGACTTTACTTTGACAAAGAGTTATAGCTAAGGTGTGTGCTGATATAAACACTATGCTCAGGTTACTGAGCATGGACTGACCACCCGCGTCAATACAATTTGCCTAATTCCTCAATTACGCCCCCTTGCCGTTTCACCAGACACCTGCCCCCTCCAGACAGCCACCCCTAGGCAAATGACCCTCGTAAAATTCACGCTTATTATATATCCTGCCATTGAAAATTATCTAAGTACTGACAGCTTCTTGTTTTTGAAATAACAAATCTGATTTCCCCCCAGCAGGTGAGGTGGCGTCAGGTGCGTGCCGTGGAGGGAGGACGCCGGGAGCCATGGCCTGGAGGAGGAGGATTGGGGACGGCCGACCCTGGAGGACGGGGTGCCGGGGGAGGAGGAGGGGTCCGGGGCCGGGGGTACTGCTGGCCGCCGCCCTCTGCAGCCTCTGGGTACCCCTGGGCGCCAAAGGACAGGGTGAGTATTTCAATTAAGGGATCTGTGCACTTATTATTTTACATTTTCTCAAGAAAAAGAAAAAAAGAAAAGAAAAGAAAACAAGAAAAGTAAAGAAAAAACAAACAAACAAACAAAGACAGACCCCCCGCCCACTCCCCACTGGGTGAAGTAGGCATTGGTTGTGTATAGAAACGTATGCCAAAGCACAGGGTGAGTATTTCAACTAAGGTATCTGTACACTTATTATTTTACATTTTCTCAAGAAAAAAAATGGAAAAAGAAAAAAAACAGAAAAAAACAAAACAAAGACAGAACCCAAGTCACCGTTGGGTTGAGTACGCATTGGTTGTGTATAAAAACGTATGCACATTTTCAAAAAAAAAAACACTTACCAATCCCCTTACTGCGCAGGTACTTAGTGAAAGGCTCCTTATTTGAGATACAAGTTGACGGATGGTGTCTTTGCATCTCCATATTGTTAGGTTATAGGGCTGTCTAAAAGTTTGAGGGGGTCATGCAACAGGAGGGGGGGGGTCGGAATTTTCTTTTCATGAAGGAGGTGTGTGTTGGGTGGTTTTCTGGACGTCCAATAAAGGGATAACTCAGGCAAAATGATGAGAGTGAATGGATTCCAGAGCTAAGTACACAAGCCTGGGGGGAGTTGCATAACTTTTCCACTAAAATATTCGTTAGTGACTCCGTTATTGAGGCACAGCAAACAGATTGCATTATATATTCTGATGACAAGGCAATCCTAAAGTAGAAGTTAGAGTTATTTTGGGTTTGGTGTTTTTTTTTAACTTAAAATGTCAGTCCCTGTCCCCTAGCAGTGAAGTATTCCGTATTCCCCATCCTGTCATATAACCCGATATGCACAGACAGTTTACGATCAATAATGCATGTTGTCGAACTTTTGTGGTATTTTCCTTTTTTATCATGTTAAATGTTATAATTATGCATACAGGGGATTTTTAGCTAACGCGTCATTGTTAGGATGCCATTCCCTCACCCGTATTATACGTAAATCAATGTTTGTATATAGATTATTGGCCGCTATTATATTATGGACCTTTCACATCTTAACGTATTGTTTAGTGATATCTTATCACATCATTGAAGTCAAAGATCATTTTGTGGTCAATTATTATGAATGTTATACCTATTTAACAGCCTCTGATTGGCTAATATTTAATTTAATAAACCCCTAAAATACACACTATACACCTTTTTCATCAACCTGTGCAGATTACGTGCACCAGTCTGCCAACTTTTTGGGCTTTTGGCAACTAGGTCACTTCACTTCATTTGGCTTAACTCGGCCTGCATCTGCGCATACACTCTTGATGTATGTCTGCGCATACACTCTTGATGTATGTAGAATTTTACATTAAAAGAAGTCTAAAATTGGCCAAAAGAAGGAGGGGGCCCGCACACCCCCCACCCCCGCGCACCCCTCTAAATCAGAAACTATTATGTATGAGAACTTGCTGAATTAAGTTGATATTGTGATGAATGTCTATTCATCAGGTGTCAAAGCGAGAATGTGAAAGATGAAACGATGCGATAGATTTAAGTACACTTTGTAACGGGACTGAAACCCGAAACCCGAAACCCGAGAAATAATGTAAACCGGAAATGACGTCAGTATGACCACGTGACGTCACTATGACCACGTGACATGAAATAGGCAATTAGAGTTGACCGCTAAGGTATAAAAGGGGCGGCGAGGCCCGAAAATAAAGAGTTCCTTCGTAGTACTCCTGGTGTTCACACGTGTCTTCTTCCTCTAGCAGCTCCTTAAGAGGGTTTCAAGTCAATAAGATGGTCCAATATGGACTAAATAACTAGAAAGTAGAAGGAATATTAGTAAAGTAATAGGAAACTTAGACGTAAAATAGTAGGGGTCCGAAGGACCGAGAATCATGGCCCGAAGGCCCGAAACTACCCTACCAACTGCCCGAGGACGGAAGACCGGCCAGGTGCAGAAGCCCGAAATAGCAATCGGCAGTCCCATGACCGGAGGCATCAAGGCGCAACCACCTCGGCCCCACGCTACCAAAACATAGGCGACCATTGGCCCAAGACCTCCGGCCAGGGGACAAAGAAGTAGAGCCTCCCTAGATGGCCTGAGAGAGACGTAGAAGAGACAACCCGGACCCCTATCCCAACGCACTTTTGCCCTCCGCCATCCTCTGCGCTTGATGGCTGCAACCCTGACCTGACCAACACACCCTCCCCCCTTCAACGAATACCGATCCCCCAACCGACCCATTCAGCCCCCCTCATGCGCGAGGCACGACTCTTGATCTCACATCTTGGCTTCTTGCTCGGCCTCCGTGCCCAGCTGAGAACCAAAATAACCCCCACATCCCTCGGCCGTAGAAACCGGAAACCCCGAACTACCGAGGAACATCACAATATGACTGTGAATAGGATTTATAATTGTGTATTGATTCCTGCGTATGTGAATTTTTCCTGTGGCACTTAACACGACTTGTATGACCTAATTATAAATAATATTCACCTGTTATCACCATCCAATGTAACTCATCTAAAAACTAGTGGTGACGCTGACGATTATTACTTAATAAAAATCTAAAAAGAAACCGGTAGAAAATACATACACATTATCATTTTATTCATGTGCTTACGCTTTACATCAAAACCCAAATATTCTCATTGCAGCCCTCTTTGTCTGTGACTTTGAGCGATTTGATAAGTGCGGGATGACGGAGGTTCAGGGCCAGGACCAGTTTGATTGGACGATAGGTCAGGACCGCACGCCCTCTGGTGCCCTCCACATAAATGATGGCCAGGCGACAGGGCCTACTGGGGGTCAGGGAAATTCACGCTATTACATCTTTATAGAGGCCAGCGACCCCCGCCTGCCTAATGACACAGCCAGGTACCAGGAAAATATTAAAACTAAAATTATTTTTGGTTAAGCCAATAATAATCATTAATGTGCCATTTGGGTAGTGAAAATAGCATGATTGAATTACTCCTTCTCCGTGGAAATGTAATCTTAGCTAAAAAAAATTGTTTATAATTGATAAGGCTAATAGATTACTCATCAATATGTTGTGATAAGTATCTAATGGCTGGCTATTATTTATGTCATAAAAAGTAGTGATGTCATTGCTAATACCTCAGGCCATTGTTATGTTTAAATGTCCCTTTATTAGCCATTTCATATAGAAATGTGACCCGAAACTGCCTTGTACAATGCACTATTTGCATTGGAAAGTTACAGGGTATTCTGTTGACCTATTTCTAGGGTGTGTCAATTCTGAACATACTTAAATTATCAATTAGATTTGACCGAAATTGATCTTGAAATAACTGAATAAGAATTTGAGTAACCCATTCTTATTTTCCAATCATAAATATGATATACTGACCAAGCTTAAGAGAAACAATGTATTCTATCACATAAACTATTACGTCAAACCATTAACATCACACCACAATTTTGAGACTTTCATAGCATCAACACGTGTCTTCTGTTATACTTTCAGGCTGCTGACACCTCCTATAAACTATCAGGGGGAGATCTGCCTGGACTTTTACTACCACATGCTGGGGGCTGATGTTGGGTCCCTGGCCATTTATGTTCAGCCTGACTCAGTGGTCCGTAACCTCTCACCGGTGTGGTCCCAGTCCAACTCTATGGGACCCAACTGGTTCCGGGTCAGGCTTACTAGTCGCCTGGATCGACCAGGGGGAAGAGTAAGTTTTCATTCTGATTATTATTATTTTTAATTAAAGATTTTTATGACCATCTAAAGGTAGCATGGTCATGAGAAAAAACCTAAAAAGAATACTATTCATTCACATGAATGTGGTAAAGTTTATTATGAGCATTACCTAGATTGCAAATATTCATTAAAATGTTTTTGTACATAACTATTGGCCCATCAAAGGTTTTCCTATTCTGTTTACATTGTATAGTTCCTAAAATTTAGATTTCTCTTCATATAAACGTTTAAGAGTTCTGTTTCCATGGCAACCAAATAGTAGTAAATGACCAATTTAGCAGGGAAAAATCAATTTTACAAAACAACTTGAATAGGATAATTGAATTCTAGAAAGGAGTTCTGAGGGTTGTGAGGTGGTTCTCCTTCAATATTAGGGTCATTAAAAAATAAAGATTTGGAAATTCCAATTCTCTCTCTCACCCAAAACACCATTTTGTTTGATCTTCAGATTGAGTTCCGAGGGACACGAGGCGGTTTTCGTTCAGCGTTGGGGTGGTCTGGAGACCTGGCCTTTGACACCATCCAGGTGCTGGGAGGGAGATGTGAAGGTGATACTTCACCTACTGCTGGTCCTCCCCCAACTAATGAAGGTGAGAGGTATACATGGACAGCAGCCCAGCCAAGTGCCAGGAGCTCTCTGTCTAAAAATCATGAAAATGTCTTTGTATGCTGATCATGTGATGAGACACATAAATGTTCTGTATATATATAGACTTGGGAATTATTATTGTACTTGACTACATGATGATGCCTTATTTGACTGTCTTTTATCATTCATGTTGCCTGGGAAAAAAATGTTTTTTGTCATTATCGTCCCATTCTTGGTGTTTATACTTGATTATTGCAGTATAGACTCTTTGTAGTGTCATATTAGATTGGTATATCAAAATCAATTGTAACCGAAATGTAGTTGACTATATAAAGTGCTACAATTGGCAATATTGGTACCAGAAATTTCATGCTATAACTAGTAGGATTAAAAAGAAATTGCATCAAATTTTGTGTGGATTAAATGATAATTTTCATCTATTTTCCTTCTTCCCACTCATGTGGATCTAGACTTAAGTATAACAACTTTAAGTGGTCATTTGGGCTTCCCCCTGTCTATATTTAGAAGTCATAGACACAAAAACGTACTTTCCCCATTTTTGTCATGTTTTTTTCCTATTGATGTGACTTCAGCTCACGTCACAGTTCACGGAGTATTCTCATACGACGTGAGACTATGCGAGATTTGTATTCACTCAAGAAATGGTGACGTCACATTGTTGGCGCAAGGCGTTAAGAAAGAGCTTAACCATCATTATTTAATAGATTTCTATGTGTATAAAATCCATCCTCCCAGTCATTTATTTAATTGGCATAATTCTGATTCCTCATGTTGCATGCATGCATTGTAAAATATTGAGTAACTTTCCTTTTTTTTTTTTTAGCCCAAATAGCTTAAATTGTTATCTTAGTTATTGCCGGCGTTAGAATCTGTTAGTAAGGTCCTTTGCTTTTAATAAAAATCTAGGTAGGTACTTTAGGTAGAATCACATAGATGTAACCTGAAAGATAAATAAGTCCTAAATATAAATACTTTCACAATAAACTGGTAAAATAGACATACCGACCAATAGAGTTTTTGCACAATATACAACAAACTCTCTAGATACAAAAATCCTCAAGTGAAAGCTGTTGAGCACAAAACAATGTTCTCCACTAGATATACAAGTTTTTGTTTGGGCAGACCATAATACCACTGCATAGAATACAAATTATATTAATCATAAGCGATGACATGTCTTTTTAGTCAGCATCATTATTGCATTACCCAAGCTCCATGTTCCAATCAAAATAAGTACTAGTTTTTTGTGATATCAAAGGAAACATCTTTATCATTTTGGAAATGCGCTTCGTTTAAAGGTAAATTGTAAAAGTAAAGGGAAATAATGTTTTCGATTTTATTTTTTTATCATCCTTGATATGTGTTTGAATGTACCCTTATATGATGTTTATGCTGTGTATGGTTTACCTGAATACATGATACATGCTGAAGCTTGGTTGTAACCCTGAATTTTGTGTGTGGAAGGTCATCTACTATAATTAGTCCAACAATATAACATCAACCTGTAACGTGGGGAACGTTTGCTTCTTTTTCCTCAGAACAACATGTTCATGTTGGCTGTGAAAACTTGCTTGGCCTTTGATTTTCTTCATCTTCTGCTGTACCCCCAATGACTTCATTCAAGCTCATAACAATTTTATTTTACTTTTGGGCTTTCTTATGAAAAACAGTTGCCTAACCTATTCCATCCATTTTTCTTAATAAAACTTTTGTATATTGTTCCTTTGTAATTACCATCACCTATGTATCTTACTTGTGGCTAATAATCTATAAACCACATTAGTGACATTCACAAAGCAAGATACACGTTTCTTGTTTAGATAATGGCATTACATCTGCCTGTGACATTTACTTTTCTAGAATCCTTATATTATAGGTCCTTCTTAACCCAGATATTTTCATATTCGTTGGGGTGCCAACACAGCTTTTTTGATTATACAAAATGAAACTTTGCAAAAGGATTTTTTGTCAAGAAGAATGTCCTTCCACCCTTGTTGCGTTGTGTTACGTTGTGTAACGTTGTGTAACGTTGTGTCTGGCTGTCCTGTCATTGTGAGTCTAGGTCCTCCTACCTTCCCACCAACCCCGCCGACGGAAGATCCGATACCTCAAGAAGGCAATGAGGGTAAAAAGACCAACTGCGCATGCATAGAGTATACATCATGCCTTCTCAGTGTTAGCTGACCCTACTGGCAAGACTTTGAAGTTTTATGGCTGATAATTTTATCCAAGAACCGTTGCTAAAATGTTCTAAACGTTTATAGAACAGATATTCTAATAATTTTTGGAGTTGTAGTAATCAAAACCATTTTCTTCCAATTTTGTTAATTGTATTATCAAGGGACTTCTGATTTTATGCCTTCAAAAAGTTCCGATGTTTAGAATTTTATCTTCAACTTTTGAAATGTAATATTTTCCATTGAGATCATTTAGCTCCAATGTCAAATGCCATGGATATCTATATTGTGTTTTTGGTTTAGTTCCTTTTCCACCGGCATAGTTAAGTTTCCCAGATTTTTATTTTCATTTAACAGGCGTGCACAAGTTAGTAGTAGATATTGTTTCATATCTTTGTAAATATAGATAACTCAACATAATGTTGGTGATGTTTCAGATTTATTTTACCTCTTTTTGAATAATTGCTCCACAGAGAAAATAACTTTACTAAACCTAGGCTAAAACCAGATATTAATCAAAATATTAATAAGGGTAGCTTTTATTTTGCCAGTATTCATTAAGGATTACCCATTGGTCATTGATCATCAAACCCTCCTAGTCATCTATCCCTGTGTTGTTTGTAATTGTCTGTGTTAATGTGTGTGATTAACCTATAAGTAATGTATGTGAGAAAGTATAGAGGTCTGCCATTCATAAGAATGATGACTGTCATGTGGACAATTGCATTTGGCTAGAATAATCGTTCATTAGTGTTGTTTCATTCTTACATGATGAACTATTGTATTCTCAATCTCTGATATTACTCTTTCACTGTAATTGTTTTGACTACTTGGTATGTGGGTCGCTTTTGAAAAATCTGTAAAGCTTTTCTGCACCGAACCTTCTTAAAAACATAACTATTTCACTGAACTTGGAACATCTCCTCTTATCACATCGTAAGACAAGTCTTTTCATGTCATTCACATATCTCAAAACTGCATCAAACTATGACCTATATGACTGTCTTCTCTCTGACTGCTTTACTATCTCAGTGTCACAACAGTTGTACAACATTGCTCTGGAATTACTGACACCTACAATAGAACCATTGCTTTCAGATCAAAATTAAATGTTAGAATCACATGCCAATTTTGAAACCTAAACATCAACGATAGGCCTTTAGAATCTACAAAACTTTGCACAGTGGCATTCGAAATGTTTTAGTATGCAATAAAGTCAAATAAAGTATTCCATGAAAGTGCAATTTTGAATATTTATTTCTAAAATTATTTGTTGGAAATCTTTAGAATCTAAGGAGATAAAAGCATTTGGAATAACAATTCTAAGACACCATGAAAAATCTTATCACATAAACAGTAAACCTCATTGGCCTTAATTGCATTAAAATGAATAGCACTTTTTCCGATCTATGACATTCCTTTTTATTCTAACAGAGTTTTACCTGCGAAATTAATTAATGATTAATAAAACGGTAACAAACAATCAACAATTTTCTACAACAGATAAAAAAAGAATCTCAGCTGCTTCAACATAGCAATCATTCAAGACCACCTTTTCTATGCTCCTATCCCACACATAAACATCAACACATTCTGACATTCATAATTTACGTTGCAGTGACGTTGCCTTTCGCGTGTGACTTTGAGACATCCCTGTGTGGGTTACGTGGTCCGGGGAATGCCAATGGCATATTTGATTGGACTCGTCAGACGGGCAGCACCCCGACCACTGGTACGGGCCCTACTCGGGCTTTCAATGGCCAGTGGTACATCTACGTGGAGGCCAGCGAGCCCAGACAGGGAGGAGACCGCTTCATGTACGTGCCTTGCAATAAGTGAATTTCCAGACCACGCCACCTAGTGTGTAACACAGTCCAAGAACTGCCACCCAGACAAGCTGAGTGGTTTTCTCTCTTTGAGCCAATGTCAATTGGACATATTAAACTACCTATTTTTAGATATTAAACTACCTATTTTTAGATATGAAAGTTCCAAGAATCTTATAACAGAGGTCTTATAGCTCAGGATCTGATCTTTTATTGATATGTTAATCATGCTTGTGGATGTATGTCTTGTATTTTATAAACACTTTTGATTATTGCAATTTTTGATTAATTCTTTAGCCAATGGGAATGCTTTATCAGCATTATGTAATAGCCCTCCACCAATCAGGTGTCACGCTGTCCCCACCACGTGGTTTGTTTGTCCAGCCATCACTAAGGTGGTGGGGTACCAGGCTGTGGAGAAGAGCCTATTGTCGTGGACTTTAAGAGACACGCAGTTATAGTATGGTAATAAAGTTACCCTGACCCCTAATAAATCAATATTCTGTAAATAGAGCAATTTGAATACATTGAAGGTAATGGAAAGGTCACCTTTTCAAGACCTTTCACAGTCCCTTATAAAGGTCCTTCAGGTGAACTTTAAAATTCTAGAAAGGTAACCTTTAGAAGATCTCTGGATGTATCTTAGTTGTCCGATTTACAAAACTCAAAGGTCATTGAAGGTCTATTTTTCTGCAGTGAATGTTTTCATGTAGACCTTTTTCATTGTTGTGCCCCTTGTTAACCTATATGCTTCACTTCATAAAGGTTAACTATGGGAAATGACCTAAACCATTGTTTCCATTTACTTCACCAGAGGGTGCCACACCCTAATGAAAAAGGTCTATAATTATTATGGATTTAAGAGTATATGAAGGGGTCAGGTATATAATTAGGTCTGTGTTTCTCTAATATCTAATTGGCATTCCAAACATTTTTGCCACTTTAGGAAAGGAATGGGGCCTTTTAAAACCATTCACAAAATCCTCTTGGCTAATTCAACTAGAAATACTATAGCTACTTCTCTCTACGAACAGTCACTCTTTCTTCGTGGCTGTTGATGTGTCTGTCTCAGAAATCACAATATCTGGGGGGGCGACCAAGAAAAAGCTACGAAATTTCATGGAGTTGTTTTTTACATTTTTCGTGGCCATGATAGACATTCTTCCCCAAGAAAAAATGTACGGAAATTTCGTGGACATTAAAATTTAGTGAAAAAGCATACTGAAGTCATTTATGATATATGTTTTCAACTAAAATACTTTCTAATGTGCGTTTGAAATACATTGGGATGCTTTGAGATTGTATAATTTTGAAAAAAAAAAATGAAAAAAAATCAACGAAATTTTCTTCTTCTAAAAACCCACGATAGAAAATGGAGCTATCGTGGGTTTTATAACTTTTCGTGGGCGCGATTTTTCGTATCTTTTTCTTGGTCGCCCCCCCAGGACCCACCAAACTCACTTCAGTTTCAAATCTCCCCCTTTCAGATTACAGACGCTGCCTATCCGTTTCAATGGTGACGCATGTGTGTCCTTCGCCTATCACATGTATGGTCCACACGTGAACAACTTCTTTATCTCCGTGTTGGGGAATAACAGACCCACCAGGAACTTCTTTAGTCTGACTGGTGACCAAGGCAATGCCTGGCGCCAGGCCGCCGCTGACGTTAGGATCAACTTCTTTGACACGGTAAGTATTATATAGACGGTGTGCATGTGACGTCATAACTGCCCATTATGGCCTGGCCGCCATATTGGTGATCAATATAAAACCATTAATATTTACCTTTCTAAAGCATTCATCATTTATTTTTCTGGTACTGTGAGTTGAAAAAGTCTCACTGAATAGAACTAATCTAAATCATCATTTAGAAGTCATAGATTATGATTTATGCCACAACCATGTGCTTTTGATCACCACGTGGTGATCACCAAAATATGGTCACGTGACCACGTCTGCACAAGGTCTATACTAATAGGCCCGTACCCAGGGGGGGAGGTGGAGGTGGTGGGCCACCCCCCACAGAGCATCACTCAAAATTAGTTCCGTCCAAGTAGAAATATTCCCTTTCTTCCAAATTCCTTACAGTTTATAAAGGCCAAAAAAATAAATTACACATTTCATGTCAGAAAACTAATTCTAGATGATAACAAGTCATATAGAAGGTAACTGAAGGAAATTATCAATGTTCAAAACAATGTGTCACTAAAATTAATGGAGTCTGTAGGCCTATATGATGTTTTAAAAAAATCCAAAATAAAAAAAAGATTATCGACCTACCTACCCTATATCTATGAAATCTGAACACAACAATTCTTTTTGTTTTGGCTAAACCTTTGAAATACAGCCTTATCGTGTAATATCTGTTCAATTCAATAGTTAGGCTTTCAAACCTGTTCTAAAGATGAGGGGGGGGAGAGCAAAATTTCAGAATTATACCCCATAAAATGGGTTTTAACTTTGTTGATGAAGGAAGTTATATACCTCATAAAAAGAATTCAATTTAATTGATGAAGTAAGTTGTATACACCATCAAAAATATTCAACTTTGTTGATGAGGCATGTTATATACCTCATATATATGCTGTATCTCAGTGTCAATGCTTTTGAAAAAGAGCAGCTGGATGACTATACAGGGCAAGCAGATAATGAAGTATTGTTATCATACTTTTGTTTTCCTTGTTTTTCAATCTAATTTTTCCACCTGATTCCATCTTTTTTAGATATTCTTTGAGGTGACCAGAGGCTCAGGTATTATGGGAGATGTGGCCTTAGATAACCTGAGAATCGACCCAGCACCTTGCAGCAGTAAGATATACTTGGCTTTTATTCCATCCTGCTTACACATAACGTTTATGTCATAGTTGTCAAAAATATTAAAGAGTAAGGTTATCTGTATCTGGGATAACTAGTTTTCCAACTTTTATAGCAAAATAACTTCACGAAAAGGTAATGATACCATCGGCTACCTAATTAGACATCAATAATTACACTAAAATTATAGTGAGATATATATCACTTTGAATTTATTTTGATTAAGGTGTTTATAGCATGACCTGTGGTTTAATCATGTTTTATTGTACATTTACCCTTGTTACATGTTTATCTTTGAGTTTAAATGACATGTAAGATTATTCTCTAATGGTTACAAATGAGCAACAACGGAAAATGTGAAGAGGGTATTGATGTTTTTCTTGTTACTATCTTTCATGCAATTAATTTTGGTCCTGTAAATAAATGAAATCAGCAGATTGTGATTTAGAATCTGCTCAGATTTAATTATATAAAACCAATTTACCTTCAACTCATTTCATAATTTTTGTCAAAATAGTCCATTTTGGGGGAGTATTGTCTGCAACTTATATTGATAGAGCTTCTACCATCAAGTGAAGGAGCTCCAAAGAAAAAAGAATCAGCAAAAATTAATATTCAGTGGTGATTACAGCCAAGTATAGATGTTTATTCACAAGGGAACCCTTGTTCACTTCAGTTGTTACTGTTACTACGAGACTCCCGCCAACAGTTTTCCCGCCAGGTAACCATGACAACGTGCAGTAGCAGACGACATTTGTGCACTTTGTATATATGCTAGCTTTGAACACGTGACTATTCAACAACCTTCCTTGCAGTGTGTCCTAATAATTAGGCAACCTCCTCTGATAGATATCCTCATACTACCAGTTGATATTATATCTTTTGTGAAAAATCCTTTTTGTTTTAGGATCCCTCTCGTTCTGTTATAGCTCCTCTGCCTCCAAATCTCAAATAGTTTTTGTTTGATATTGAACCCTTACTTACAGTGATTTGCTCTACTTCATCTTTCCTTAGGATTGTATGAAGGATTTTGCTTTAGTTTTAATCAATGGATCCTCTTGGAAGATTCATTGTACCCATTTGAATTCAATTATGTATTAGTTAACACTAAGCAGTTTTAGATTTTTTAGTTCTTCTATTAGTTAAGCTATTGCCTATTTGATGCTGCTCATCATCCCTTCCACTAAAAGTCTTTATATTCCCATTTGAAGTACCATTTTAGGTATTTAAGCCTAACTAATACCAATACAACTACAAATAACAGAAAACTTCTTTGATTGAGAACTGAGTGAATTGAGTCTTGTCTAGCTTATCTAGATCGACTCAATGACAAGTCCTTTATCTGGAAAAGATAGACTGCTTCAGGAATATCAATAACGAAAATCTTGACTTTTCTTTGATTTTTTTCCGCACTCAAACTTTGACTTCAGTTAGAGAACAAAGATATTCAGGGTTCAATATTGTTCAGGAAAGATTTTAAGTAATTTACCGTTTCACCTAGTTTGGAAGTTGCCTAGCACGTGTTTCAATGCTGAGTGTTCAACAAAAAAACTTTGCAAAGGAGTCCATGGAACTGCAAATGTTTTAAATGTGAAGGAAGTGGGAGCTGCCAGTTTAAGTGTATCAGTATTGTGAAGAAGGTGGAGGCAGAAGCTTATACATGGGCTTAAGTTTGTTCATTACGATGAGAATAAGAAAAAGGTTCAGCCATAGTCAAATTTCTCCTTAACCAATTTCAAAATGATATAACTATAATTTTGCCTACTATACCATCTTCAGAAGGCAAATAAAGGATCTATTCTAGCTGAGGTCTTTATTCCACTTCTGGTATCAGAAATTATGCACGCGAATAGGCCTATCCATAATGCTTTTTTTTCTACGAGCTACATTAGGGGAAATAACGAGGACATATGGAATATAACGGCATAGTTGTGAAGCATGTCTATTGGTGCAGATTGCCCCATTTTGTTACGTGCCGTCTGATTGGTTCGTGGGTGATCACATGACGACAAATTCAAACTATATAACCAAGCCGCCTCCTCCCAACGATACCAAGGCCACCCCTAGGAGAACCACCATCGTCTCATAAGGAGTCAACCTCTTTGTCCTGTGTTGTGTATTGTTACTTTAAACTTCTCCCTAGGTAAAACATTGTGTGTTTTTGTGTGTCTCTTTGCCTCCAGACGTCGCCACCCCTCCGCCTGTGACACCTAGGCCCACACCTTTCCCCACCCAGGGCCCGACTCTGCCCGGAGGACGTGTGTATTTTGATGAAATAAGGGGAAAATAATGAAAAATAATGAATATTGAACGAAAATGATAATCTATTCCCACATTCCACACCCACCCACTTTCTGCCTACCCGGGGGGTACAAATTTTGAAAAAGAATGGCCAAATGCGAAAAGAAAAATCCTAAGGATAATAACAAAACAAAAAAAATAATGAGAGAAGTAATAAAGGGTTTCAAACAAGTAGCTAGACCTTTTTCATGAAGACTGTTGCGCCCCCTAGTGAAGTGAATGGAACCAATGGTTTAGGTCATTTCCTATAGTTAACCTATATGCTTCACTTCATATAGGTTAACTAGGGGAAATTACCTAAACCATTGGTTACATTTACTTCACCAGGGGGCGCCACACCCTAATGAAAAAGGTCTATATCTAGATAAGAGATGACTAGGCAAGGTCGAACAGGTTAAAGTTAATGTTGCAGTTTTTTTAATCATGGAGAGATAGCTGTTTTACTAAAGATCTTGAACCCCTGGGTATGCTTACCTTCCCCTGCTCACCCACGGTGCACGGGAGACCATACCTCCAGGTGTTGGCACAACATCAATGACTTGTTTCACAAAAATGGGTAATAATATACACCTAACAGAATCCATGCCATTCACAAAATATCACTATACATCAGATCACTGATTAAAACAGATAAAAGTCCCCACAACTAATATCACCAAGGGAATGCTAAAGGAAAATCAATAGATGATTTGTTAACCTGTGTGAGCCTTTCTTAATTATCTAATTTCTATAAACTATTCAAAGCTTACACGTGTGTAGCACTACTGAGATTGATATATCTCTGTCTATCATTTCATTATTACAGAGTTTAGAACAACTTAAAGTATAAGGAAAAATCCCTTTCCATATAGCATTTCATTTTCAAAAGAATTCTTTTCCCAAAAAGTTCTTCAAAATTATTTCAAGATAGTTCAGTAGAAATCTTTAGCGAGAAAAACTTCGCCAGAGGCTACATTTACCCAGCTAGAAGGCACTAGGCCAACTATATCTGTGTGTTAACCATTTAAATGTCTCCATTTATCCAAACATTTTGGGTTTGATATCCCATTAGTTTTCGTTTGTTCATATGAAAATCCTCACTCTTTTGGATGTGCCCAGCTGTGGCCATAATTGCTTCCCTAAATAGGGGGAAATTGGTCAATTTTAGAATAATTACAGAAGGGAATAAACTTAAGAACATAATAATGTGAGTAAGGGGTAAGATAGTATACAAAATGACATTCATATTCATCATCACCAAGCACATCACATGTGATCCCTCACTAATCACATATTCACTCTCCACCCTCTGTCTCCTTTGTGAAGTTTCAAAATATCTAACCGTGTGTAACACATCTTACACAACTGAACTACAACCTGACACAAAAAACAACACAACTTTACACACCCTCAAAAAATATCAACACTATCTTACAGCTCCCTCATTTCATTATGCCCAATTATTTCAAAACCACCAGCACAAAAGACCCCTGGTCTGAGGATCCCTGGACGTTAATTCTCAGCAGTGGTGAATGGGGTCTCCTATGTTTACCCTGCATCCCTATAATCCTTAACCCTTTTGTGTTGTTTTCCACGTGTTTGTGACTTTTGTATGTTGACAGTATGGCAGGTGAAGGGTTAAAAGGTGACACATCATTGTGATGACATGTTTGTCTACTGTTTTTCTGCAAACATTAGTTTTAGCATGCATGGCTTTGACTTCTTTTAATTTTCAATTCTGCATACTAATTTTGAACAAAGGTACAGTTGGTAGAAATATACATTTTGTTGTTTAAAGAACTTATTGGAGATGAATTGAAATTCCTCTATGATGACTCCTAACCATGCAATGTACCAATAAAAGAAAATTGCATGTTGTCGTTTAATATCCTATCGAATGTATTTAACAAATTAATAGCATTGCTTTTATTGACTAGAAGTAGATAGATGTTACTAAATCAGACATGAGACATATAATATATTGTAAGAAAAATGGGTAATTAATCGATTTCCAGGATCTTTTTCCTTCATGAAAGCAGCAGTTTTACATGCACACCTATTAATACCATTTTGAAATGAACATCAAATACAAACACAAAATTACATGCAATAGATAATCCTATCAATAAAATACTGTGCATTCTTTTTTTTATATATTTCACATGTAAATGTATTTTGCAATTTGTTAATTAATTTGGACAATAATTTGCAAAAACATATTGCGTTTTAATAAGTTTTGTTAACAGTTAAATGTTCAGTGAGTAATGTGTGAATGTACTGTAAATATCAATACAAAATATTTACCTTTTTTCTGAGAGACTTGTGTGAGTACATTATTATCTACCTGTGTATGGAGCAGTGTTGAGGCCATTCAATTTGTGTAGAACGTAGTCTTCAGATGTACAACCCATTGTCTTTGAAATACTAACAATTTCTTGCAAATTATTCTGGAATTGTTATTTTATAAATGTTTACATTGAAACATAAACATCATAAATTGGTTGGCCTGTCACTTCCTATCCCTTCATTACTCATGTTCTTTCCTTAGATAGCAACCTAACCCTCCCTCCATGGCTTTTCCTTTCAGTGCGTCGGTTGCCATGGCAGTGTGGCTTTGAGCAGGACGTATGTGGCATGCAGCAGCCTATCACCGATAGGTTTGACTGGACCCGGAACGTTCAGAGTACGCCCACAGTGGGCACAGGCCCCGACTCTGCCCGCAGCGGCAGTTACTACATCTACACGGAGGCCAGCGACCCCAGGACCCCAGGGAATATTGCCCTGTGAGATATGTCTTCTTCTCTTTTTTTCAAAGATGATTAATATTTATTTTATAAGAATAACCCAATAATATTATGTCGGAGGTCATGCCAAAATTGTTGACAGATCATGACATTGTATATTTAAGGCAGTCAATATGATAAAATTAATATCAACCATTCACTGCAAGTTTACAATAATTATATACTCTACATTACAGCAAATTTTGCAACAACATGCATATACTCTTTAGGTTGAATGTTATAGTGTAATTGCCATCATGATTATGATTATTGAATTAGAGTTCGGAAATATACACTAGAAATACTTTTTTTTCTGGAGTACATCAATACTCAGTCGAAGAAATTTAATTGTAATAGAAATATAATCTACTCCTATTCGTCTCCCAGTAAATTACCAATGTCTGAAAAACTACGTTTTTGGTCATTTAGGATTAAGGTTTTAGTTGCATGCCAATGTCTATTGCAGTATAATATTGCTCAGATATCTTAGAACTGCGCTGCTTCTATCTTATACTACCCAACCGCTTCCCACCATTGAGCTTTTCTACCACATGCCCCTCTCCACATTGGAAATTCAGCAGTATCTATTATAATAAGAAGAACCGTGAGGGGCGTCCAAGGGTGGCTGTACGACCCATAGGGCATTGACACAATACCGAGGGTGAAGCCCGAGGTTTGTAAGATCCCCATGGGTCGTACAGCCACCCAAGCTCGACCCCTAAGGTTCTTCTTATGTTTATCACCCAAGCATTATTCAAAATATGTGAAAATTCCCGAAAACAAGGAGTCCACAGTGAGCGGTGCGTATGGCTTGGCAATACGCCCTCCCCACAATATGCACCGCTCGCCGGCCATGCGGGTGATAAATTCAGCTTTAACTTTTTCTCCTTCACATTAAAAACAACGTTATTTCCTCTCCCCTCAGCCTGGTGACTCCGATGTTCGACACCCAGGGCGCTGTCTGTGTGGAGTTCTTCTACCACATGTTTGGGTCCGGTATGGGCACTCTCCGGGTCTACGTCACCAGGTTCGGGCCCTCCTTCAGGGTCTTCGAGATCAACGGTAACCAAGGCAACCAGTGGAGGTTTGAGAGGGTCAACGTGCCCAACTTCAACTATGGAGATCAGGTGAGGCAACTCAGGCATTGATTGTCATGGTCTTTTTTTTAATTATCCATGTGTACGAGTTAACACAAAAATAATTATATTTCAGTTGATGTTATCGTTGATGTATATATTGTCATCTTGAAAAGCACATGTATTATGTGATGATGATTAAATGAAGAAATCTCAGATAGTCCTTAAAATTACTAAAACCATGGAGAAGACATCTAATTGTTCAAAATTCGTGTTTGAGGTTGCTTATTCCCATTTCTATATACTACTTATACACCTTTTTCCCTATACATTTGAGTATCATGAACCCATTTGTCATGCACCCTTCGCGAATGGCAATGCGATGAGAGAGTGAACCTTTTCTTCCATAATTATACTTCTTTAATGATGGATAGTTTTATATTTTAGTTCCCAAATCAACGTACCAAATTCTCATTTTCGTATACTACTTTGCGCATTTCAGACCTCCATTTTATACACTACATTGAGGTTGTTGAACCTCGCACAATACATTTCTTGTTCTTTTAATTATATAGATCACATTCCAATCCACTCGTGGACAATCCTATACCAGTGATATGGCTCTGGATGACATCACCATATACCCGGGATCATGCTCAGGTTGGCTATTTAAAATTAATAAGTTGATCATTATCATTCACATAGAAATTGAAAAACCTCTCTTCAAACAATCCTACCTGCATATCTAAACTACACTTAACAACATCAAAAAAATATTGCACTCTGCTTTATTGGCGAAATTGTTATTACTTTCTTTTTTCATCCCGTAAACATAAGAGAATTTAACTGTCATTTGCAAGATTGTAATCAAAGAATAAGGGACTGGAGTTCCAAAATTCCTCACTCTTATCAAACTATATCAACATTAACATTAACATTGATCGAGATCTGAAGACTGTACCTTGGCTACGTGTTATCTAAAATTTAAACTATAATATAATCATATTAATATTGCCAGTGGCTCCTGATTCAAATCAATATGAGAAAGTGTTGCTTTCGCATAATGTTAATTCTTATGGGAGATGGATCTTATCCAGGTTACCTTAACTTGACCTGAAGGTGATAAACAGAAGGTTGACCCCAGTTTGGCAATATGAGTAGGTGTGCATATGGTTATGCCTTATTTCAAAGCCATAATTTGTTTTCTGTTTCCATGTTATTAGGAGGAGTGCCTACACCAGTACCCCCCGTTACTTCACGACCAACTCAAGGACCTCCCACCTCAGGTAATATTATAAGAACGACCGAAGTAGGCGTCCGAGGGTGGCCGTATGACCCCATAGAGATACATAAGATATAATTGTGTCTATGATGACCCATAGGGGATTGTTACGTACCGAGGGCAATGCCCGAGTTCTTTACAATCCGAAGGGTTGTATGGCCACCCTAGGACAACCACAAGGGTTCTTCTTAATTTTCACCCAAGCAATATTCAAACTATGTTTAAACTACTGAGAACGACCAGCAATATGTAGGACATACATACTTGTATGAAGTGGTTTCAAATAGATAAAAAAAACACTCCCAATACGCACGGCTCGTCGGCTGTGCAGGTAATAAAAACCTAAAAAGATATTACTTACCTCTATCAACGGTGGTACAAGGAGGGAGGTATGATAAACAGTTGATAGATAAACAGCTTGATGGAATGTTGAGGTGAAGGATTATAAGCATAGTTACTCGTGATAAATGTTTTGCTTGAATGATTATATCATTGTAATTTCATAGACCTTGTGAAGACAGGGTCAAGTGATTAGATACTGGTGATCACCATAATTATGGTAGTCATACTCATGTGGTCTCTTGATAACAATGTATAGATCAAGAATGTATATATGCCTTTTTCATAATTTAGTGCTTTGCATAATTAAATACCTAGAGAACAGCAGTTTACCATTCCTTCGTTAAGAAATAACCTATTGTATTTGAATATCAAATGGTTAAATGATCAGCAATATGGTGGCCAGGCCCTTTCTTATCACAATGACATCATCTACAAAACGTCTATAGACTTTCTCATATTTATAATATGTAACAGGTCTAGCCGTGCATAACTAGTTTATATGAATGATCAATTCACATGAAACGGATAATCATTATCTATATGTAAAGCATCAAAGTAACATCTTTAAGGTTCTCCAGTGTTCACAACAGGGGCGGATCCAGAGGGGGGGGGGGGGTCCAGGGGGTCCTGACCCCCTCCTTTTTGTGGACCCCTAAACTAGGCAAAGAGGGGAAAATGCTGCACTCATGTGTGCAAATATATGCATTTTTAGTGCTTAGCTTATATGCTGACCCCCTCCTTTTGGAAATCCTGGATCTGCCTCTGTCACAACCTATATATTTTCTCCCGACAGGAGACGTGTTCTCCTGTAACATGGAGGACCCTCGTCTAACCAACCAGGCCAACTGTCGGCTCCGGCAGGACACCCGGGAGGACCAGCTCGACTGGACGCGTACTTCCGGCAAGACGCCGAGTGGCGCCCTCTACAGCAGACGCTACCCGAACGGCCTGTTTCCGGTGACGGGCCCCGACGGCGCCCGGGAGGGGAATTTCTATCTGTATATAGAGGCCTCGGGCAAACCCAGGGGGCTGGTAGCAAGGTATGTAGGGTTTTGCAATAGGTCTGCCAGCCAAGAAAGGACCTAAAAGCTTAAAACTTTCATTAAGTCATGGGAGAAAACTTTCAATAAGTTATGGGAGACAATGCAGGGTAATTGCCATTTCATAACACACTTCTCTAAATACTTATCTTCATCTGACAATTTACATTATAATATGTTTTCTTAGTAACTATTTTACCATGCCTTGTATTCAAGCACCCATGGTATTAGACTCAAATTATTTCAATGCTTTTTTCAATATTTGTGTAATATGTAGGTAAGGGAATAAAACCGAACCTCAATAAACTCAGCCGTGTAGTGCTGTCATAGCAATTGCAATAAAAAAGAAAAACTATGATATTTGCGGATCAAAACCGAGAAGAGTCAAATGACGGGCAAAATATGTCTCTGTCAATATAGCATTTTAGGAGATACGGATTTATACAACATTTCAGAGTTTGTTCTAAGGTTGGTACGTACAAAGGCCTACACCTCACAGTGTTGTATGTGGCATAACTTTACTTATACATATGCTTTCCTATCAACAGCCATTCAAACTACCCAAGGAACCAACACTTCGAACCCACTCAAAAATGTGCATTTTTTTTCCAGACTCTTCATAGAAGGTAACGACGTGCGGAGGGGAGGCAACGGGTGTCTCCGCTTCTACTATAGTTTGAACGGCTTCCACATGGGGTCGCTGCGGATCTTTACCCGTGTTGGCGGAGGGGCCCGGCTCACCAAGTGGTCCCTGGCCGGGGACCAGGGCACGTCCTGGCAGGGGGCCGTCGTCGACGTCGACATGAGCGGGCTCAGTGAGGTCAGTATTGAATATATAGCCCCATACCCACTAAGCAACTTTAAAGCCCCATACCCACTAAGCAACTTTAAAGCCCCATACCCACTAAGCAACTTTAAAGCCCCATACCCATTAGGCGATTTTACCGGCGACTGGCAACTGGGAGAATTGGCCAATTCTTATGATCACCTGTTTGTAGGATATATTGAAATGTGCATGTGTGATCAGAATCGGTGCTAAAATCGGCCGATTATTGGGGTATAATTGACCGATTGTAGCACCAATCAATCTGCCGACTTGGGTATGTCCTAGTGGGTATGTCCCTTTACATAGTTGGGCAAGAAATCGGCGCTGAAATTGTCTGATTTCTAAGATTGTCTGTTAGTATAGTGCATTGAAATGTGCTTGTTTGATCTGAATCACCGCTCAAATCGGCCGATCCTACCCCTAGAATCGGCCGATTTTAGTGCTAGTCCGTTGCCCAACTGCGTAAAGGTTGCTTAGTGGATATGGGGCTTAATGATACTGCCATTTTTTCCAATTTCTGTACTTAGTATAATATAGACCTTTTTCGCCTTGTGGCGTCTTGCTGTTAGTATAGCCTTAACTAACGAGTTGGGGTATGGGAGAAATGGAAGCAAAGAGCCTAGGCTAAAGTGTTGGGATCAAAGCGTTTACGGGAGGATCCATTCCGCAGACCCATGGGAAAGGTGTATAGAATACATTTATAAGGCATGTATTAGCTTTAGCATGTACCTGTCCTCTTTGGCATAGGCCCTATAGCAATGATCATGATTTGAATACTATTTTTGGTTGCCTTAGCATGACATATTTTATTCCATACATTTTGGTTTGAAAATAATTATGCTGTTGAGGATTTTGGTTCTGTGGATCTACTCTAAACCTTTTCAGAATTGATGTTATGCAACGACTAAAGCTGACAAACCTCCAATCTACTCAATCAAAATATTTAACAAATACAACCATAAAGTGGTTATACAAGGTACACAATGCTTGTTTTTTGTCTCACTTATATCTCTTAAACCCTCCCCTTCCAGCTGGGTTTTGAGGCTACAACTCTCGGAGAGTTCAGTGGAGACGTTGCCGTAGACGAGGTCCGAATCCAGCCCGGCAACTGTGAATGTAAGTTCAATAAGGGCTTATAATGTATGCAAAGTGGGAACACAAGCTGGGGGCTGCACCATATTTACTATGCAGGCTCACAATACAATACAGTAGGCATAAATAAAGAAGTAGAAATAGCGAAAAAAGACTCATCAGTATTCAATTAGCACAGCTTTCTACGGTTTCTCTTTTCAATGCTGTTTAATTGGGCATTACGATTTATCAATATTCAATAGTAGGCCTACTTAAGAAAAACACTGTTTTGATAATTATTATTTCCATTCTGTTTTCTTTTCATTTTTGATATTTCTATTCCTATTATTACGAAGCAATCCTGCAAGTTGGCCTTGATAGGTTGGACCAGGACAACACAACTAAGCAATGTATAATGCACATAGGAATGTAAAATAGATATATATGATACCCTATTAGACTTAGCATGATCTTGTATGTAGATATTCTATGTGAGTGAGATGGTGGTAATTCCCAGTGTTTCCAGTTATTGAAACTTAAGCCTAGTGTGTGTTTAGGGAGTTTTCCCTTACCCTTCCCTGTTTGATAGAGGCCAAAATTGAAACTTGGAAATTTATGTTGTTTACTTCATTGCATTGCCAGACCATCTAGGTTTAAGAGGTATACCTTTGTCATTAAGATAGTGCAGTGTTTATTAGTCCAGTGCCCAATTAGTGCAATAAGTGCAATATTGATTAGACACAACCATAGAAGAGTCCACAGCTAACCACTAATTTGCGCATTGATTAATGTGAAAATTAATGTTATTCTGAACTCAGATATCAGCACAAATCATAGCTTGTGTATAGTAACGAAAGTGAAATTACTGCAAGTATATTCTTAAAGGGATAGTTCTCTAGAGAAGCAACTTGAACAAGATGATAAAGTGATCTGAAGTATTCATTATGAGCAGCAATAAATTAAAGTGTAAAATTGTGCAGACTTTATAATTAATCATAATAAATACCCCTTAAAGCCCAACTTCCTGTTTCACTATACTGTCCCCCTAATGCCCCCTGGTGGCACATAAGAGTGATGACATCACACCTGAACCATTAATGCTAAAACCCTCTTCCCCCTCCCCCTCTGATGCCCCCTCCCCATACACACACCTATTCTGGGCATGACAATGAAATGTGCAAGATTGACACTAAGTGGCCATAATGAGCTGTATAGAATGAAATGTACAAGAAGGGTCCTGACCAGCAAAGCTGAGTGGCCCAGTGATATAAAATGTACATGACTGGGGGTCATGGTTGATGGTCACAGCACAACCTGAGTGGCCAGATTTAGGGGATGGGGATGGGAGGGGGAAGGGGTAGGTAGAAGGGGAGGGGGGTAAGGAGTAATTAGCATATATGGTTCAGGTGTGATGTCATCAACCTGAGAGGCCACCAGAGGGCATTGGGGTAGAGTATGATGAGACAGGATGTTTTATTAGAATTAATTATACACCCCGCACAATTGTCCTTTTATACCTGCACATAATAAATACTTTTAATCATGTAAACATCATATTCTTGTTGTTTCTAAAGCGAACTATCCTTTTAAGATAAGTTAGTATTGCCATCTGATGAATGGATTCAGTTTACATACACCCTAGACTGTGAAGTTCCAATGGAAATCCAGTCTTATCAATACCCGTTCTACCTTGTGTTTAAAATTGATGATTTAAAGTCCACGAGTCATATCTTTACTAAGGATATTTGATTGGAAGGATGAATTCATTCTAAAACGTACATTGTTACCTTCATGTCCTCAAACTAAGATCACAAGAAAAAAACACCTACATATGATTTGTTCTACATTGCCACTGCTGATTATTTCTCAAACCCCAGTGGTCCGTCGCATAACGGGTCTCGCTGTTGCGAGGGTTGTCCACCACAGCGAGACCTGTCCCTGTTCCACAGCGAGTGGATCCAACTTTGGCGATAACAGCGATGTTTGTCCACCTGATTTTTTCAATGTAATGGGGGGGCATTTTGGGGTTAGAATTTTTACATTCTGCTTTCACTGTATGTTAGATGTGTCCATTGGCTTATGCAAGATATAGGAGGCAAGTGGCGGTAATGTATTTATCAGTCAAATAAATGAATCCAAAAAATGTACAAAACCATCGCTGTTGCGAGGGTTGGCACATTGAAAACCTTAAGGATATCCCTGTTGCGAGACTTAAATCTAAACACTCGCTGTGCTCTCGCTGTTGCGAGGGTTTGGTTATGCGACGGACCACAGGAGAAAGGGTTTAGGACTTATCTTATTCAAATTATGGAGGCGTTTTATAACAGTTGTAAGAATATTTAGTTTTTGAATGAAAATACATAACATTATAGTCTTTCCTTTTGTTTCAGCAACCCCATCACGTAAGTACCATCACCTTTCATTTGACACACATCTATTTTTGGACCTAAATCTTCTGAAATGTACATAAAACTGTGTTACCAAAATGAAGTACCTGATACACGGGAAATTGATATTGGCAGACAGATATAAACTCAAATTAGAGTGATTAGAGTGATTTGTTCATGTAATAGGACCCCTTCTTCTTTAAATTAAAAATATTTCCTATAATCTAACATGCAGTTAAGCACATATCAGTTTCAGAGACGGTCAGTACATGCCACGCCAGGGATGTGACGTCGATATCGCGGTGCATTCTAATTATGTCGCAGAAGTTCACATAGCGTTATTAAAACCTCCTAGAAGTTACCTTTATGTTGCTCCTTGGCTTGGTATCCAATAGATCATAAGCATTAAAAGTCCTTAGGGGGACCTCATTAAATTTGTCTTTTCATCTTACCACAGAGTACGTCTTCCTGTGTAACTTTGAGACCGGGGGCGGGTTGTCCACCATTTGTGGCATGGAGCAGGACCGTAACGACCGTTTTGATTGGACGCTACAGAGAGGGCCGACCCCCTCCCAGGTGACGGGCCCCGATCGAGCATTCTCAGGGGCATATTTCATGTTTATAGAGGCCAGCAGGCCCCGAGTGAGGGGAGACTTTGCCGTGTAAGTTGGACTAAGTTAGTTTATAATACTTGATAAACGTAATTCAAAAGTTTTAATACTTAATGAATGTAATTCATGTTTAAAGTAAGATCTATAGACTTGACTTTAATTTGATTCATACATGTATGTTAGGTCTAATGCTATTCTATGTTTAGGAGTTATTAGAATTTAGAATATAACTTTTGTGTGTATAAAAACACATTTACAATGTCTGCTTGATGGCTCGCCATGTGATTAAATGAGGGATAATCCCCCAGTCGTTATTCAAATAATTTTGGTCAATCATTACTTTAAAATATTACAAGCCACTGGCATTCTCAGATGATTTCTCCCACTAGGAAATAACATCTAAAAATACAGCTCTTGAATAAACTTTGAATACAGATATTGACGGTAACAGCATAACAATTGCAATTTCACTTAGAAATACCCTAATTTTCCGCGGTTTCCCCCAGCCTCCTGACCCCTCCGATCACCTGGAACGGTGACATGTGTGTGGAGTTCATGTACAACATGTACGGCTTCCACATCGGCACCCTGGAGGTGTTCTCCCGGGACGGCTTCAGCGCCGACGCCACCCAGTGGTCAGAGACGGGGCAGCGCGGTCAGCAGTGGCTCCAGGGGCGGGCCACCATCACCAACTTCAGGTCCGGCTCAAGGGTCAGTATGTTCTTCGTTTATTTCTTTGTAGCATGTTTTATGCCCCACTGAAGGGGGTATTCCACTACACGACATGGGCTGCGATATCACCACGATATGAAGATATTACAGGAAAATTAGCATACAGGAGTGATAATTATAATGGTTAAAAATTGGCATTTTGGAGCATGCCACATATGTGTAACATAGAATGTTATTTGTAATACGTGCAATTTCCTTGTGACATCGTCATATCGCAGCCTAAGTCGTGTAGTGGAATACCCCCTTTAGTCTGAATAATTTTGTGACATCCTCTGTGAATTCGGGGTTAATTGGCATACACTTTGATTTGTGTATCATCAATAATTGCAGAGAAACCAGACTCAGTAGCTCAGTTGGTAGGATGCTTGCTTTGAGTATGGAAGCTCCAGGGTTCAGATCCCAGCGGAGTCGCACCAAAGACTTTTTAGAAATGGTAACTGTTGGTGCTTTCCTGGCACTTGGTGTGAAGTAAGAACCAATGAAACATAACTGGTTGGCCTGGTGTCAGTATGATGTGACTGGGTGGGGCATCATGTGGGGCTATGACAAGATATCTCAGTGAGGCAGCACTCTAGAGAGGGCATTGGGTCCCACTGCTACAAAAAGGTACCACCCTTGATATGACCCTGATGGTTTATTAGGACATAATAGCAACCAATAACCAACCAATCAATTGCAGCGAAAATGGACATAACTTGTGAAATAAGCCATGATTTGACTAAAAATCAAACTGTGTGTAGTTTGTAATTGAAATGAATGTCTACCATGGAAACGCATGGAAAGCATAGTACATTCCCACCCTTGCCATGGCAAAGATAGCATTACACTTTTAGATGTTTTCTGTATAATTTCTGGCAACGAAGTTTGCTGCTTAACCACTATGCTGTTGAACGATATTAGATATTACAATGTTCACATGTTAATAAAACGTCCCTAAAAGTCTGGGTATTTCTTTTCTATGATTTTGGTTTAAATAAATCGGTTTATTTCTTTTCTAATTTTCAGATTGGTTTCCGTGGTATCCGAGGAGCAGAGTACTCGGGAGATATCGCCATAGACAGCATCATGCTGAGACCAGGACGTTGCTAGGTAACCCACCAACTGTAGGACAGAACAAAAAGGAAGCAACAATGAATAAGCCTATATTCAGTGGTCCAGGGGATAAATGCAGAGCCAATGAGTGACATCACAGTCACATTCTGCATCATTCTAATAACGTTCTGTGACGTTCTTCGACGTTATTGCAACGTTCTGTGACGTCACATACTTGGCTGATTACTGCACCGAAATTGTTCTGGATTGAAAATTTGGTGGGTCTCCCATGGAAAGAATGGAAGGTATTACCATTGCATTCTTACAGGACTAACGGTACATCGAACATGGATAATTATTGCTACAGCGTAACTTTATACTACAAGTAATAGACACTTCGGAACATTCCCAGAATAGATTATGCTGATCCATCCCTTGTATTTGATCTCAAGGACAGTCAAAAATAAGCAGGAGGAGCTTGAGCGAAAGAGTTTCCATTGGGACGAGGTATTACGAAACTGATATTTGACATGGTTGCATTAGAGTTATTTTTCATTGAACCACCTATGTGTCAGAAATCAAGAGTTCAGGGTGTCAAAAGCATGCGAAATAGTATGAAGCACAGAAAGTACTAGTTTTCTACCCTTTCATACTGAATGAGGACATTAATTGAAATGGGAGAAGAAGGACATACATTAGCTACAATAGAAGAAGATCTTGCAAGAAGACGCGTAAAAGTTACAAGTGGCAGCAACATTTGTGGGAAAGAAGATATGCCTGCTGTTGTGAATTTCTTAGTTGAATACCAGTGGTTTCTCAAACAACAACAGGTGCTATAGGGCCTTCCATCATCAAAAACACGTATGACACAGTGGACTGTTTCAAGATGAACTCTTTATGAATGTAACACAGAATTGCGAGTTTGACAAGTAGTTAGGAATGTTCTTAGGAAAATTGTGCAATAGTTTTGGTAGACGATACAAAAGTTCTAACACAGGCAGATCCAGAGGATGGCAAACTCCAAAAAGATGGGGAAATAACACACAGAAGATACAAATGAGTGACAATTTAGTATGTTGAAGTTATATCTGGACCCCCTTGCCCCAAATCTTGGATCTGCCCCTAGAGCATGTGTAATGTTTTTGTTCAAAATGACACGGAATCTCAATTGCTATGAAACAGCCCACAGGGTACGCTGCTACACTCTTTATATGTCATCAACTCACAATGCAAACTGGATCGGTGCAGAATACAATCACATGGTGCTGATCATCATAACATCCAACAAAAGAAACAGAGAGAAAGAGTGAACTAGTGAACAAGAACAAAACTGTTATTAACAATCAACCTATAGCTACTAGTGAGTGGATCCTTATTGACATCATTATGATACTGATAACTATTATTCCTTTTTCAGTGCTTATTTTGTATGTGTTTTCTGCATTTGTTGAGTCCACATTCTGGATATCACTTTGGCTTTAGATATTATAATGTATTGTAGCAAGATTTTTATTGAACTGCTTTCTGATTGGTCAATGTAGATATGTGTACATTCCTAAAAGTTGTATAGGTATATCGTTTATAGGCAAAACCATTAGAGGAATTGACACTGATTAGATTTTGTGATCAATCACAAATAAGTTTATGAACATTGAGACAAAAACAAGCTAAAACTGTTAATGGTTTTTAGATAGTAAACAAACAAAGAATAACATGATGTAAAATTGTTCTTTTATATTATTTCAAAAAGGAGAAACAAGAGAAAATCTAATATTACACTTTCCACAGAACTTTCATGGTTACAATTTGTCATTCTTACTTAACACGACTTGATTTCATAACATTCATCCTCGTATACATTAGGTATGTGAAATATATTTGATATTCTTTGTATCTGCAGCCTTTATATATAGGGGCCTATCCATAACTATGTGGGGTGACAAATTTAGAACTGCTTTTAACCAGAATATCCATTAATCTAAATCTACTGCCGCCCTTTTTGACAATCCTTCATTTTTATCAACACCAAAATAACCAAATTAAATGAAATAATCAGTGACAATAGACCGGTAATTTGGTTCTAAACCCCCCGTTATGGCCATATTCCACTATGCGTTCACAGCTTGCGGCCTCCCAAAAAATGCAAGCAAACGGCCGGAAACGCAAACGCAAACGCGTTAGCGGCCAGGTGATGCAAGGTGGAATGTAGGTGCTTGCGTCCACTACTTGCGGCCACTGCTTGCGGCCCCTACTGTTTTAAGGCTATATTCCACTAGTTTGCGGCCACCAGACGCAAGCAAACGGCCGCAAATACGTTTGCGGCGGCCGCAAATGAGTTTGCGGTAGGGTACTGCATAGTGGAACATAGGTATTTGCGGCCCATGTTTGCGGCCCGTGTTTGCGGCCACTGCTATTTCATATAGGTCGGGGATACCAACATGTTGGTATCAAAGACGCAAACTGCTTGCGGCGACCTGAAATAGCGGCCGCAAACGGACCTGCCGCAAGGTGGAATATGGCCTTTACTTAATTAATCAATTTGGCATAGGCAGGATACTTAAGAGATCTATCCTTAATGTGTGCTGTAATATGGATACAAAACATACCTACTTTTATTCTGATAACATTTGAAGAGTATTTCACCATCCTTTAATATGTGTGAAAAATGTTGGGAAATGTTTGTTCCTGGTCTTTGTATAAAGTTGGCAGTCAATTGTGTAGGGATTTGTCTGTGCATCATACAAATCACTAGTTTATTCAATACAATGAAAATGAACATCATCCAATATACATATTAGCTACCACGCACAATGGTTAAGTTCGGGGATGCTGAGGATAAATCATCTTTTTCAATAAAATATGTCCTATTACAGTTATAGAAGCATAGGAGTGTATTCTGTGGGACACTTTTTCTAACCTCTTTAGACTTTTCTAAATATTTATGAAATGTCCCCATAGCTCAGAGCCTCTTCTGAATAGATGCAGTAAAAAGCAGAGGAATGTGAATGTGTACATATTAGTAAACCCAGCTATATTATTCCTTGGTGTGTAGAATTACACAAACTTTTTGAAGATGTCAAGGCTAAGGGTGGCGTAATATATAAGGAATTCTTAAATTCAAAATAATACATTTCTGTCAGTTTAACTGTGCCAAACACCTTTGTACATGGCACCTGACAATTACTATCCTTTTAGCAATTATCAATGTATGATTACTTTTGTTACAAATTGCCATTATAATCATAAAGGTTATGATGATGCAATTATTTTCAATTTTCAATTTGGTTGAGAAAGAAGGGTAGGTTTAGATGACTTCAGTGCACAAGCTGATTGACTGCCACGTTTTCTTAAGGGATGCACCAGTAAATTATATCTATGAATAATCATTTTCTTTCAATGTGTTTACATCATTGTGCATGTTACAGATAATCATTGTGATACATGGCTTTTAAACTTACCCACATTTGCAGTTGTTGTAATGATTGGAGTTGTATATGTACATTGGTCACTTTGAAAGTTGCTGTGCAATTCGTGTACTCCAAAGAATATAGTGGAATTGTTTGGCCACACTGCTATATATTATCATGGTATATAGCTCTAGTTTTAGGTGTCCACAAAGGTGATTATCTTCAATGTTTATGAGATGTTTATTACTTGGAAATTGGACCCAGAGTTTAAATCATAAAATTAAATGTTTAAATTCCAAACAGTATTTGAAGACCTGTTTTCATGTGAAATGCGAGTTACCCAATTATGTTTAAAAGCTTTAGTATTTGTGCAACTCGGTATACATTCAATATTAATTATTGTTTCCATAAAGATTGGCCCTTTGGATAAGTGGAAACGCCAAATTTGTTTAAATATAATCCTAAACTGTTAAAGTTTTTGTAGAAATTCTAATTTCTGATAAGGGCAGGAGTCCATGATTGAAAATAGAATAATTGTACAGTAAATGTTTTCATGATATACATAAGGATGCTTAGCGTTGTGACCATGTTCTAAAGAAAATTTCTGTAGAAAGCTGTTGCAATTCGACGTTTCCCCTGACATGCCTTTTTCAACGACCTTGAAGATATTGTTAATCTAATGATAACTACAACAAACGTTTTCTTCTTATCTTTTATTCCGAATAATGTTATAATTGTATTCTTGTTAGTGGTTGTTGGTTTATACGAATGTATTGCATTTCAGGGTTGCTTGTAATGTTCTGTAACTTTTGGATGAAATCACAGCTTTCACAATTGAATCATAACATCTACTCCCATTTATGTGAAGTTATGTTATCAATAAAATATATGTAGGGACACTACAACAATCATAATTGCCTTTTACTCTTAATTTAGTAATCTACATCGAAGATTAAAGAGAATAGGCATGTTTCTATAGTCAATTTCTGCTGTTGGTTGTAGATGGTGGCATTGCCCCAAAACTACTTTTGATATAACAAATTTAACCTACAACAAGCCTCTGTTCTCAATTCAACTATACCCTTGGCGCGAACAAACTTTCTGCAAAAATCAGTTAAGTCTATGAAGGTATAATATCATCCATGGCCAATGATATTCACAATAATGTATAGTACGTGAGCGATATACATTAATACAGGAATAACATCAATGGTAAAACGACTGCAATTGTCCATTTCATAATTCCTCCTAACCCTATAACACCAACACCAATATCGATTCCTGATCATTTTCTTATTTCAATTGACTCGTTATCACCTGAGTATTTATTAGATATACTTGTTTGATGAGCTTAATTAACAATCTCTGGTCTCTTCTAGCATCTCACTCCTGCAGTCTTCCGCCACTCTGCCCTGTCCATAGTTTCTGTAGCGTGTTGATGTAGATCTGGACCTAACGTTGGGCCCAACGTTACCAGTTCTTACTAACTCCTCAATTAGGTCCATTCGCGGCTTAAGGATAAACAATCCCCTTTCTATCGACGTTACTGGTATCGTACCTGCAAAAGCATCATATTTTCATTTAAGAGCAGACTGGTGGTTAGCCTATAAAGGGACATTCTATGTATCCATGAATTGAGTCGAGGCAAGACTAAAATAAATGCTTATTAAGGAAATTGATTTATTTTGATAGCTAGATAGATGATTAGGTTTACATTACAATCACGTGAAATTCGCCTGGGGCTGAGAAAATCCAACCCTCACTCCTTTCGATCCTTCCCAAGGGCATAGGCCTATACAGGATTTTTGAAAGAAGGGATCAGCATAATAGGCTAAGTATTATTATGGCGTACATTTGTGTGCATGCACCAGGCATTTTTCCATCTAAATGTCGTTATAAGGGGTCCACCAAAAGGTCGGGGGCTTAGGACCCCCGGACAACCCCCCCCCCCCCTCCTAACTGTATCCGCTGTCACATATGAAAAGACGCTGCATTTGAGAAGTCGCCGATGGGCTACAATGGGCACTGCGCATGCGTATGGCAATAGTTCCTACTCTCATAGCATGTTTTGTCACTGGATTCTGTAAAAGTTGTAGCAGATAGCAAACTAAATATATATCCCTCTCATCTGTTACATATCTGGGGTTCATACCTAAAATGCCAACTCGTCCCTATTCCAGCATCGGCGACTTCTCACATGCGGCGACTTTCTTAATACACCCACTGCACCCCTGTTTGACTTATTACTTCTAACGTACCTGAGTCGAAGTAGGGGTAGTTTCCCCAAGCCCCCATGAAGGCGGTCTGATCTTCTCCAGGGTGGACGTCGAAATAGCCGACCTCATGTAGCCTCACACCGTCCTGCCGAACGGTTTAAAGTGAGGTATAATAGTAAGACTCATTAATGATGATCAATTGTTTGACGCAACACGCCCACCACCGTTTACATGAATTAAATATATAATGTGTACTTTATATGTATATTTATTTATATAAAGAAAATATAATAGGTATCAACAGAATTTTGCTAGATGGTTAGAGTTACCCAACTTCAATATTGTAGCTAGATATTCTTTTATGGGTCGCTTTTTGCAATCCAATTTATTTAAGTGTATCCCATGCAAAAAGCTGAGAAATCCCATCAATATTCGAAGATGGAGAAAAATACCGTGCGCGAAACCAGGAGAACGTCGCATAAGTAGTGCATGGAAAAGGTGATTAGAGACTGGTATTATTTTTCTTTTTTTTTCTTTTCTTGTCTTCATTTATTCATTACATGCGTGTGTGTATATATATATATATATATGCGTGCGTGCGTGCGAGCGAGCGTGCGTGCGTGCGTGCGTGCATGCATGCATGCATGCATACGAGCGTGCATGTGTGCATGCGTGCGTGCATGCATGCATGCGTGCGTGTGTGTGTATGTGCGTGTGTGTGCGCATGTGTGTGTGTGTGTGTGTGGATATGTGTGTGCACTTAGGTGTGTACATGTATGTGAAGGGCTATATCAAAGGTTTACTTACTTGTCTGTCAATGTATAATATCCTTAACCCTGCCTCATAGTTGGACTGATAAGTGAAAGAGCCCTTGACGTATTGGTTATGATCAATTACTTTCTGATTTGAACAATATGTGTGGATGATCTTTGGCTGGAGCAAATTCTTGATGTCCCATACAAAAGTTCTCGTATTTCTGAAAAATAGTTCCGAAAAGAATTAAAAGATACGGGGACAAACATGCGTGCCCCCATGTATATAAAAGTGAAAATTGAGCATTTAAGCAAAATATTTTACTATAAAATCTGACGACTGAATAATATTGCATATTATGCAAAACCATATCTCAAGATAATAGAATTGAGTAGAATCACTAGCACAACACTTTTTTTCAGACAAAATTGAAATTCAAGTTGAAAATGATAATTTCATACGCACTTGTTCTTAGTGTATGATTCATCGAGTTCATCATCTAGAAGAAGAAATTCATGGTCCTCTGTCAGCCAGCCCTGTAAATTTGAAAAATGCATCCTTTTATACATTATATTAACCATATACTTTAAAGGGAGCCAAAACCAATAAACTCAAGCAAATTTTCCAAGCTCAAATAATCATTGAAATCCATTCCTTGAGCCTATTTCTGGCTTATGTTTAAATCCAAACCATGAAATATGGTAGAAAACCATTGAAAATATGTTTTCCTCGCTCAAACTAATTAATCTGCAAAAAAGGGGGTTTGTTTTACAAACAAATGGAAATGTAGCCATCTCTCATGGAATTCTACTTTGGTTTGAGCTGGTTTTCACAGGTAATACTTTAGCACCGACCTTGACTAGACTCATCTAACACATTTCTATAACTATCTGACTTTTGAAAATGTTGTCAATTATAATGGTTTTTAGAATTTTAACAGATTTTTACAGATTTTGTATTTCATCTGTGTTATGTAAGGCAATAGAAATAGGTTCATTAAAAAGTAAGTTCATCTGTCTTTTCTATACTACACTACTATTTGATCTGGTTATAAGACAAGTTACCTGTTGTGAATAAGCAGAACCATTGTACATGGTGATTGAGATGAGGATAGGGCTGGCTGGTGTGTCTACGTCCACAATGGTCAATGTATCTTCATTGAAATTGAAGCATACATTCTTTCCTTTAAACCTGAAAGAGCGAAGAGTCACTTAATTGAAATTTATTGTGAAAGGTGCTCGATTTTGGTCCTCAATTGGTATTTATGGTTATAAGTATTCTCTACAATTTCTTTTTATTATTAATCAATTAACCACTTTCACATACATGTGCTCTTCCAAGTAATTTAGGGAGTGACAAGCAGCATTTTGCTTTTCCTGGTGTGAAACCTAACCAAAGTCAATCATCCAATTATATAGTTACTGATGGCACAAATGATTGGATATTGATAGAGCGATTGATGATAAAAATGAATACGAATTGAATAATTTGGACATAAACAAATATGCAATGATTATGTATTCAATCGTAATAATTATTATTATAACTTACACTTGGTGTGGTCCCTTGTAGACCACACACTGGGCGTCACTCGTGTAGCCGTCGTCAGAGTAACACCCGGCGAAACGGGGCTCTAAAGGGGTGGACACGTCAATGATGTGCAGGCCACCTTTAAATATACATCACAATAAGTTAATTATTATAATAAACTACTTTACTGGAAAATGGTTAATGGGCAACTAGGCCTACAGATGTGCTAAATTAATATCCATAATAATTACCCAATAACCAGTTCTTGATTGATAATCAATTGACTAACAAAAGGCCATCATTATCATACGTTTTATAAGGTGTTGTTGAACAATCTAGATATCTAAGTCAATGGATTATGTTATGGACTTTTCTAATGGGGATAAGAAAAGAAAAGTTATTCTTATTTTTTAACATGAAATGATATTATCTATTCTGTTTTCAATGTGGAGACCTGAAAACTGTGGTTTCTCATAGTTTACACAGTTTTATGAAATTCTCATGAATTTTAGTTTCCAAGACAACAAATAGAATATCAAAACATACCATTGACTTTCCAAAATAACCACTATCATAAATCTACTCAAATCTCTATTTTAGGTTTTGGGTTTAGGATAGCAAATATATATAGAAAAATAAAAATTAATATTGTTTTCTCCAAAAGAGCAGTTGCTGAATGACTGCGCATACTGTACTACAAAGAACATACTGGAAACTTTAAAGGTTCAAGTAGTGTTTCTAAACTAGCGATTTTGAATTATTGCTCACATTGTTGAGTATCACGAAAACGACATTCTGATTATTGATT
Source organism: Lepidonotus clava (assembly GCA_936440205.1). NCBI lineage: Eukaryota > Metazoa > Annelida > Polychaeta > Phyllodocida > Polynoidae > Lepidonotus > Lepidonotus clava. Next base: position 20,150,314 of record OW387138.1, read on the forward strand.
TAACCTAAAAAAAAAAACCAATCATTATGTAATCATATGCAAGGTTTCCTCTTGAATAGATCTATTCTCCGTTTCCCAATTTTCATCAAATGTGATAGTTACCATTGCAGTTTTCAAAGTGCTCCTTGACATTCTGCCGCGCTCCCACTACATACAGATACATGGTGTCCTCGTTGGCCGCAATGTTGTGCGCACTGCCGAACGTTTTCAGCTGGCCGTCCTCATACAGAATGGTAAACTCAGGTCGGAGGTCCCTCAGCCTGGTCAGGTCAAAGTACTGAAGTCCATGGTCGTCCGCCTCCGAGACTATGTACATCACATCACCTAGCACCTTAATTGCACGCCACATACTGCTGTGTGTCCTAAAAATTAATGGTATTCGTTTTATTTGTGGCAGAAGTTTTTACAAATGTTGTTCTTGATTTGTCATGGATTGAATGGGAAGTCATGGATACAAAGTATGAAATGTATAATCATATGGGCTCTATTTATGATGAACATACAGACAGAAATATGTTTGTATAGTCATAGTTGAATATCACTTAATCATCGCGTTTAGATTATGTTTTTGGTTGCTACAATGCCTTTTGTGACCTAGCTTACCTATTTGTTAAAATCAAGGTGCTAAAACACTAGGTGGGGGAGGGATATTTACAGCCTGAAGCCTAGACTCCACACACTGATATTGATGCTGGCAATTTTGTATGTGTTCAATTTTCTCTGGGAATGTATCAAACAAAATTGAATTGGTCCATGGAATGTAAGCTTTAGGAAAGTTTTTTCTTTACCTTGTGGGTATGAAGGCCCTGACAGTTGGTGGCTCTGTAGGGGACAGAAGGACCACAGAGGTACCTATGTTCAGACCGACCAGCACCCACTCCTGGCCCGTCACGTCGTCCGTCCAACCCCACACATCGTTAGCAGTTCTACAAAGGAGAGATTTAAACGAAAGAAGCTCAAAATGTAATGAAGTGTACTGACACAGATGGCCAGTCCATATTTGTTAGGCTTAGCAGCACCATGTTTATATCAGTGCACGCTTTAGCTGTAAATCTCTGTCAGTAGGGGAGTTAGAGGAGGAGTCTAAGTGTGACGTATCATACTAAAGGGGCGCCCAGCGCTCGAGCTCAGTCAGAGTTAGCTGAACACTGTTCTGAGTAACCATCCAGGAAAGGTTGAGTCTTAGTAGCTGAGTCCTGGATTGGAATAGAAGTAGAAAGACTGTGTAGAAAGGTGGGAGTGTTGACTGAGTATGTTTGAGGGGATTCATCCTTGGAGCTGACCATTGTTAATCGAGATCTTGTCATGGAACGATAATGTACAGGAGATAACTAAATAAAGAACATCCTTTCAATCGAGTGTTACGTCTTAAATGATCTGGAACTATTATTATCTATTGGACAACACGCAGTCGAACGTGGAGGAGACCGCATAAAGAGCTGGCTATTATCCATAATTAACACAACTAATTAAGTACACCCTATAGGCCTGTAGGGAGTTTATGTTTGCGCATGCGTGGTCCTTTGGCACCACTACCAGTCGGGGGTCAAGCGCGACTTTCCAACCAATGAGGAGTGTCCTTTTGTACCACGTGACACAACATGGCAGCCCCCAGGGTCCATCTCCTTACAGGCCTATATAAACGGATAATTAACTCTCTATATATAGTTCAGAAGTTCGGATAAAGTGTGAATAAAGAAACCATAATTCTGGACGCCTTGTAGCGATGGTTTTAGTGAATCAGTTTAAGTGACCAGTGTTGGATCTGAACGATTATTTTTTGGAAAATATGGACAGGCATTGGCCGGCTGGATAATGGCGCCTCATTACCTTTCCTTACAGGGATAAAGGACACTCCTTCATTGGCCACAGGGTCACATGTCCACTACTGACCAACTGCAGCCAACAAGCCTAACACCAGCCCGCCACTTCTTCACAGCCGGCCACTACGGGCACAGGACTAAAATTTACCCGCCCGCCACGCCCTTTTTTATTTTAATTAATATATTTCATAGGGCTGGAACTGACTTGGCTCGTTAGCCAGATGGAAGAACATATCTTAACTTTTCTGTTTTGTGTTCAACAGACTCAACGTACTTACTGTGTTTTACCACATCGTTTATCAAAACCATAGAACTATACGGAGCATACAGTTCTATGATCAAAACCAACGTATTATTTAATCACTGTTCTCGTTCTCTTTAGTAATGCCATAATATTCATGGGTGTGCTGCAGTGCTTCTGGGGCAGTTTTACATTAGAGGGAGTTATAGAGGGTACCCTATATCCGCCATTGAAAGGTAACTTACCTCTGAGTCATATTTGTCACATATACTCAGAAAGATCAGAAAACCACATATTCCTCTAAATCAATTAAACATCAATTCAAGACCAGAATATCGTTTAATACCCATGTCTGTATAACATACATGAAGCATACGCCATGCACAATCAAGGAATAATAATTAACTTCATTAGAGAGGCCATCTTCAGGCATGAGACTACTCACATATCCGAGGGGTGGTCGATGTGAGGTCCGACCAGGGTGGGGATGGACAGGAAGGCCACCTGGTCAACGTTGTAACACGGGTAACCACCACGGGTTACTGAAAAAGCCAACATATTTGTTATAACCAACATCATAATATTATACCAACTCAGTTTAAAAATTCACAAATCTCAACACAACACAGGGAAAAATTTAGTAAATATACCTGATATACGACTATATGCTACATGATATTTATCTGTATTTTCATTTGTACTTTTCATACCGTCTACATAAATTTATAGTAAATGTATGTTATAGTTACAAACTCAAAAAATAATCAATAATATTATTCCATGATTTTAAGCCAAAAATAATAAAGTCTTAACTATAGTTAAAAAGCATAATGCCTAAGCCTTGCAACTTGTCAACTTAATGTCCAGCATGCATTTATCTTATAGTTTATTGAACCTTACTAATTGACATGATTTTTCATATATAGGTACTTTGACTAACATAACAGTAACTCAACTATCCGTGGTGGGAATAATTGTACACGTTGCTCACTGTTAAAATATCAATTTTGATTGAACTCGAGCCGTTCCCAAGAAATATGTATCTGTTTATCTGATGAACAAATATATGCCCTAATAACTGACCGTTGTGCCTACACTCGTGCAGGGTGAGCTGGTCGCCCCACTGCCCGTACTGGGGGCACGTCCCGTTAGCCCGACACCTCGACACCCTCCAGGCGTGGGCCCTTTTCTCCTCCATGGTCCGCTCCAGGGCCTCCAGGGTCTGCCTACTCCTGGCGGTGGGTCCCCTGGTCGGGGCGGAGTGGCTACTGGAGGAGGAGTCACACTGACCACCGGCAGGCGTACATGGTGACCAGGCTGACCACTCGGTCAGGTAACAGCCTGGAGGTATAGATGAAGATTGCTAATCGTTTCTATTCATACATTTAATGTTCTTTTTTCATTTTATGACAAGGTAATATTGAGATTCTAACTGTTGTTACTTCTTCCTTTGCTTGAGGCCTATAATTATTTATGTGTATTTTGTCCTACAATTTCACTATTATCATCTACATGAAAACCTAACTTTGTAAGATATGGCTCTGAATATAAAAAAAGATTTAATAATATCAAGTTCGTTCTTGGTGTCTTTCTCCTTTTATCCATACCATCTGCGTATTTCTTTACAAACATGTTCCATTGGTTTGCTCGGATAATGGAGAAAAATCCAAAATCCACATACTTATTTTCAAAATAATCATCCTTTCGGTTAAGAACATGTATATAATCCAGATTTGTTCGCTATAAAGGATTTAAACCAAGATCTTTGGTGATAAACAACTTACCGGCAGACACATATGACCCATGTGAGAAGACTATAAGAAGGAGACACAGATGCCTGCGCTGCAAGGGTAACGCATTTAAAGATTATAGAATCGATTGAATCCCCTTCGGTCGCAGGACCAAGCCCTCAATGTGGGGCTTCAACGATGTCTTCTAAGGTCAAAGTTCAATTGAAGCACTAATATAATATTATCTTATCTTGCAAGATTAACATTACAAATGTGAGCATGAATATGTCTGAACGTTTCTTCCCATTGTGCTTCAAGTATGAATGTGTGAATACCTTACTTACCATTCTGCTATAAGACTGAAGATACCCGGGTCACCTTGACAGAGGGGAGGTGACAGAGGTGATTGTATTCTGCATCGAGACGCCCTCCGCGCCAGATAAATCCCTGAGACAAGTCTCGGCTTTGTAGGTAGAAAACTCAACACCACAGGCTTAGATTAATACGCGCTGAAGCCCAAAAGTAGTCCAGTGGTTTTCGATAGTGTGGCCCAGACTACCAGAGCCATACTAAGTGGCCACCACAGTGCAGATATATGATTCTTGGGTGGCGATTGGGGGTGTAGCAGAGTGAGCTGAATGTTTAAACACTGAGGGTAAAGGGGTAACTAGGACAGTTGGCGGTGGGTCCACGTGTGCAGAGTCACTAAGTACACAGCTTGCAAACTGAAACCATTCAGCACACATGGCACCTGTCCTTATGAAAAAGTACAAACGTATTTACCTACTATTTCTATAAAATATATACCAAGTCATTATTAATTCATAATAGAATTATCAAAATGATGACGTTCATTAACTTTAAAATCAGAATTTTACTTGACACTTAACTCGTCATCCACCTAGACATTATACCGATATTCTGTTATAGTGCTTTTATTGAGTGTTTAAAGGATGAGCACCAAAGAAAATGAAAGTATAGAAATTCAGTTATTTCATAAAGGTTGGTTAAAGCCTTAATTAGAACTACTGAGAAAGGTATATAATCATATTTACCTTGTGAATTAATTGTATTTATAATCTTTCACAACTTGATAGTGATAATGTCAATAATCTCATACTCTTACATTTTTATAGGTATATGGAATAACAACAGACACTGTATTTTTGTTACTGTGCACACTGTTCATCTTTCCTGGACAAATTGAAATCTTTATTTCCATTCAAGTTCATTGCACAATGTTCATGATTTCATATTGCCTGAAGAATTCAAGGAAATAACTCTGACCAATATGTACTAAGGAAAGTTAGATATTGGCTTAGGCCTACATGGATGGAAAATGAGTGAGACCCATTAATAATTTTAACAGTTTACATATATGTATGTTTGACAGTTTCTTGATGGTAAATCAATTTCTAAATTTGTATTTTGCAACCATTAATTGAGTATGGTACGGCGTAGCCTTAACCTCTTGCAGTGCTAAACGGTAATAGATATCATATCAATGCAGTATCATCTTTTTATCGAAGTATTATTCATAGGCCATCATTACATGATAAAAAGACCAGTGTATGAGAGTGGCTCTAAGGGTGTATTTTACTAAGTATTGGCTGACCTTCAAACCTATCATCAAACTTTCCTCATCAGGGTATGATCAAGTACCCCTCATTACGTTGAGGATATCTTCAAAGGAGTAAAGGAGCGTTTTATAGGGTGAAGGCATTGATCTAATAGCAAAGGTATGAGAGACCTTTGTTTCATGAGTGCAAACCCTTGGAGTTCAATAAGTCACAAGGTTTCACAAGTATGTGGCAATTATGGCCATTGTGCATTGATTATTTGGTACTTTGAACAGGTCCAGTACTCCCTCTTAAAGAACTTTACCTCCTAGTTATTTAACAAAAGGATGGAATGAGGAAAAACCCTTTTATCTATGTAATAGGGTAATCCTTTGATGTTGGGTAACACCATTAGGACTATGTCTTTACCTTCATATATACCTTGGCAGCAAGTCAGCTAATGTCAAGTATTTCCAAGAGGATATTGATCATAATGGTGTAACCATATAAAGATGTTTCAGGAAAGACAGAGTGATCCTTAAAGTAGCATCCATTTTCTTTTATGTGTTGAAGTGTAATTCTTAGAAATGTTGAAGATAAGAGTAGAAAAAAGTTGTAGGGAAAGAAAAGCAAGAGAAGAAACTTTAGACAGAAAGGAGAACTACTTCACAACTAGATATAGTGACTTTTTCAAGAAAAGAATCCTTCATTCATCACTCTTAATAGATACTCTAATTTCCTAGGTATCTTAACTAAAGTTCCTAGTTAATATTATATATATATTGAGAAACACAGAGGATGGGAAAAAATAGGCCTGCAAACAAGCCTCGTCAAAACACATTCTACTCCTAATAACTATAAGTCCTTCATTTTTTAATCTCAACTCAATCACTAAACACATTGCCTATTGACTGTCATGCAGAAAAATATGGTGACAGGACTTTTGCCCCCCGGACCTTTGCCCCCCGGACCTTTGCCCCCCGGACTTTTGCCCCCCCGGACTTTTGCCCCCTGGACCTTTGCCCCCCAGACTTTTGCCCCCCTAGGACTTTTGCCCCCCCTGGCTTTTGCCCCCTGGACCTTTGCCCCCTAGGACTTTTGCCCCCTGGACTTTTGCCCCCTGCAAACCTAAATTCTTTGATTATTTATCCTTAATAACTTTCTTCACTTAATATGTTATTATCTATTGTCATGTTTATGTATTTAGGAAGTACAGATTAATGATCATTTTCGTGTTTTTCTTGAGAACCTCGAAATATTTGTAAAGATTTTATAGATCTAAAAATGTCTTTATAAACAATCAATTTCTTATTGATTTATTCTTTCTTATTGATTTATTCTTGCATTCATCAAAATACAAATTCAAGACCAATGTTCCCCACACACAAAAAACTTACACCTGGTTGCATCCATGGTTTATAAGGCCCCTCCCTCAATCCCACCTCCTGGCCCTCTTTTCTGCCTCTCAATGCACCTTCCTGCCTCCCCTACTGCGTGATAACTTCCTGACCCCCCTCCCCACTCCTGGCCCTCCCCTATCTCACCTCCTTCGATTCATTGGTTGGGAACAATGTAATATCTCCCCCAAACCTTTAAATTTTATACAGTGACCCGTGCCTTTTAGGGTTAAGTGATAGTGGATTTTCTTAAATCACGTATGGCAACATGGATGTTTCTTAAATTCAACAAGGCGATATGGATGCCTCTTAAATTTCAAGGGCCCCTGTAATTAGAATTATATTATAGTATTGGGGGGCAAAAGTCCTAGGGGGCAAAAGTCCTAGGGGGCAAAAGTCCTCGGGGGCAAAAGTCCGGGGGGCAAAAGACCTGGGGGGCAAATGGCTAGGGGGCAAAAGTCCAGGGGGCAAAAGTCCTGGGGGCAAAGGTCCGGGGGGCAAAGGTCCGGGGGCAAAAGACCTAGAACCAAAAATATGGCAAGATATTCATAGTTGCTCTTGTATCTTCATTCCTCCTGTACAACAGACTGGTCCATTTGGGTAGCTCCATCAGCAGCCACCTTCACAGTCTTCAGACAGGGACAGAGGAGGGCTCTGAACGCGGTCCTGAAACTTGCAGTGTAGTTGATGTACAGGAATACATTGTAGTTTACTGAGAAGATTGTCAGTGCAATCTTGAGAAGATTGACCACACTGCCTGCCTCTCCAGAATCATCTGCACCCGTGATTTTCTGTAAAGATCAGTTTTTTCACAAGTATCTAATATTTTGAGATGTTACCGTTATGAGCTTTTTTGTAGTTTTGAATAAAATCAAATTTACAAATTGTAGATCAAAATGATATAAATTTGAGATTGTAAAGGCTTGTGTGAGGCATGTTAAATTTTGGTATTACTGCGTGTTGCCGATGTTTATAAAGTGTGAATATATATCATTTGCATAATGTTTATATCGAGTATAACAGAGAAACAAACTTCTATAATTGAGAATAGAATGATACCTACTGCAGTTATAAGAAGGATGAAATAAGGTGCCCAAGATATGGCAAAGAGTACAGCCACCACCACAAGCATTTTAACAATGCGAACTGAGTTCTTGGCCACTGCAAAGTTTGATTTTCCTTGACCCCCTGCTTGCTGCTCCTGCTGTTTAGATTGGTTGATGATGAACAAGGCTACTTTACTATAGCTTATGCTTATAATAATCAAGGGAATGAGGTAGGCAACCAACAGAAGGAAGAAACCATTCATCAATCCATAGGTTTGTCCTTGAGTGGAGCTACATGATCTGCTGAAGTTAGCAACGGGTTCAGCTGGTTTGTATGGAACCAGGAGTGGATCTTCTGCAAGGTATTGAATAAACAGAAAAGTTATTTTATTCTTGGTCCAACATCATATTTTAATATTCAATCTGTAGGAAAATGTATTTGAAATATGAAGTGCATACTTTCAAGTGTCATTAATTTTGTTATCTTTCCAGAGATCAGATCATGTATGCATATGATAATGGAAGATATTGTTAGTGCCAATAGATAGCTACTATAATGTACAGCTACAAAAGCTTCTTCCTATATGCATATACATATGGGTTTGATTGCTTTGACAAACTGATTCTTGTAGGAGTCTGAAAACCTGAGTTTTATTTTTTTGTGTTATTGAATTATGAGCTCTTTCATCTTTCAAATTCTGCTCCATATGACAGGTCAGGTTTAGCAATTATTGGCATAGAATAAAATTAATGTATGATTGAACAAAGAATAATGGAAAGGGGATAACTTGTATATAATTTACATAATACCTCCATACCTGATACTGGTGAAGCAGTAGTCTGTGCCAGGGCAAGGGCAGTGTGGTTGATAGGTGTGTGCAACACTTGATATTCAAACATGGTGGGCAGACTCACTATGCCAGCCAATAACCATGCCAGACAGCACAGTTTCTTAGCTAGGGGCTTAGACATACTGCCAGATGTTGTACATATTGCCCTGTATCGCTCTACAGCCATCATGACCAATGAGTATATAGAACTGCAGATACAGATGATGGGAAGTGCAGTGACAAAACGGCATGCAAAATCACCTGTGGAAAGAAATACTTGGTTCATCTTTGATTGATTATATTCAAAAGAAACTCATATTCCGGAATGTTTCTTTGAAAAGGAACATGAAATATTAGAAACAAGGGTACTTTTCCCCCATATTACCAAAAATATTCCGAAAATGTTGAATTAATCATAATTAAGTAAAGAGTGAACAAAATCAATGGAGGTGAGAATTGATTATGAATTGCTAACCTTCATCATACTCATCTGTATGAGATATGTCGTGGATCATCTGAGGTACGATGATGCCACCCATGAAAGCATCACTGGCTGACAAGTTACTAATAAAGATGTTGGTTACTGTCTGCATGTGTTTCTTGGTCAATACAATGTAGATAATGCAGAAGTTGGTGAAGACGGACATAAACATGAAGATTCCTGCAAATCCAACATAAATGGACTGCCCCTCAGTGAGCCCTGCCATGATGACGCCTTATTCAATGGTATCCTAAACAAAAAGGTAAATCTTTATTGGTATCATGTGCAAAATTCCATAGGTAAAAGATGTAAAATGATGATAATTGACACTGGCCATCCCTCCTCACTGCAATTCTCAAAAAGTTCTACATCAATGGTTCTTCATATATACAGCTATATGTGGCCGTCTACAATGCTTTTTATTTTTGCTTCCAACACCACTGCCTTCCTAGTCATGTCTAGCAGTCTAGTGATGTTAACTATGACAGCAGACTGCGTTTACACCAGGGGGGCATTCCATAAAGAATTCGCGATAATCATGTTTGAAGAGATACCACGATACCAACAAATGTTATCACCACATGACATTTTTCTTTTTCTTTTTTTTTGTTCAATTTCTTTTTCAATCAAACTGAACCTTTACAGTCTTCTTCCTTGCTCACATATACATATTTTTATATATTAATATTTTTGAAAATATATATTTTTAAAACAGCGTTTTTTTGTCATTATCGCCACAATACTGATTTGAGGCCTTGGTGATAATATTTTGAGTATTGCAAATCATTATGGAAGTGCTTTAACTCGCGATGATTATCGCCAAAGTTTTATGGAATGCATACCAGAGCCATAACACATTGTTACTGGGGGAATAAGATCAAGAAAAACTGAACTGCTGCTTAAACCAAGCATACATAATGATAAGGCTTTTCATGGACGAAGAAAACATTGTTTTTAATAGGCTTTGTCAATTTGGTAAACACATTATGTATGTGTATTGGTATTGGAATTGGTGTTCAAATATGTATTTCCTTCGTCTGCCTCGTCTATTCTATTTGCAATATTGAATTCAGCTTCTAGAGGCCTCTTGCATATCATCATTCCCACAACCAATGACGTTCAATATTATCTATCATATGACAGGTTTTGCGCGACTCCTTTTTTGATATGCATTTCTTTTTTGTTCTAGTGGACCAGAAATACAGCCGGGACGAGCATAATTACTGCAGCAATTTGGTTACAGTTAGTCTTGTGTTTGGTAAATAGATACTATGCAATAAGCAGGATCTTCTGCTGACATAGACATTGATGTCCATTGCAAAACTCACTAATGGTGCCTATTAACGTTCACTTTTGCTATGAATTCAAGCTGTTGAGTCTAAGTAAATTTTTGACAATATGTAAATTCAATTCCCATATAGGCCCTATATAGACGTATAACTATTGAGCAAAAGCATAATTGGAGGAAGTTTGTGTAACTATAAGACATGAAGCCGAATGAGATAATTTCCTATTTTTATCAGTTGCTAACTTCATGTTACTATAATATATATATATATATATATATATATATAATATACATTACAGCAAAATGCGAATAACTCCTTTATATAATATAAATGTTGTCTTTCAACATAATTATGGACAGTAATATAAGCCTTAATAGCGCACCAAATGCTAACGCTGACTATCCTGAATGATAACATATATAGTTTAGAAAATCACATTACTGGAAGAAAGTTCAACCACACTGTCAATGATATAATCAACAAGACAAGTGTCAGTACAATATTGCACATTGGAATCTTTACGTTATGACAATAAAATCAGTTGAATTCAATAGTATTCAACAGGTTCTGTATCCTTTACCCAATGAAGTATACGTATATACTAGAGTCGAATGCGGTCGTAAGTCAGGCAGCCACAGTGTTGGTGTGTGCTTTTTTTGAAATTTATATTTGTGTGATGTTTCACCGGATGACACATTTTTGCGGACAACCAGTGACTTGTTTTATAAAATGGCAAAAGTATATCTAACTGTGCCTAAAATAAGAAAACCTCTTACCCTGTAGTTTCACGCGTGAATTCAAACTAGCGTTGATACCAGATGACCGGCGATGATGAAAACTTCTTGATCACCTGGAGCAAATTAGTTTAGGTTGAGAGGAAACTGGGTTCGGTAAAACATGATACTCTTGCGGCAGTGCCCTTCCAATGAAACACCAACCAGTGGTGCCCATAGGGTGCGTCCACCTTTTACGTCCTATTATATACACACAAGGCAAAAGACACCTTTTGATCTTGCATCCCCTTGAGTCTAACCCCTGAGAAGTAGCTTCTACACAAGCCATCCTAAAAGCCTCCTCCTGACTCTCGTCTTGCAGCCTTTGACCTTAGATGGTGTCTTAAGATGGCTATTCATTAATGACATCCAGGGGAAACCATAGTAACAAGGTAATGAAGAGGCTGGCGTGCCCCCTTTTGGTGGTAATGTACATTAGGCCTACCAGATTGATCTTAAGGAGCCCAGACCTTCGGACATAGGCGTAATTATGGTATTGTGTTGGTTAATTGGTTATTTCCCCTTTTCGAATTGTATTTAATTCACTGTATAATGATGTTCTTGTAATATTACATGCAATATGAACAGTATATGTTTGATACTAAAGTATAGTACAGTCATATCTCCCTACTTGTCTGCTGAGTCTGAGCAGGAAGGGAGCTTCGGTTATTTCTAGACACTAAATATATATTCTTTTAATACAGGATTTTCAAGGACCATTCTTTTTAACTGATGTGTCTGGAGAGAGTTCCTCTAAATAGTTGTGGCCAATGGCTTTGACCACTTGAACTCTCTTGGGATGACATATTCAATGAAAATAATTATGTAGCTCTGTCACTAGTTCATGCTATCCACTAGATTATCAATTTATGGTACCAACATCAAATAATTATGTTGTTGTGTGACTTCATCTGCAGAACTAGTATACAAAAATCCTAGGTGGTCTAGATTATTCAAGTTAGTGACATAAACTGACAACAGGGATGGGAAAAGACTGTGTTAGGATTTGATGTTTAGAAGTATTCGGCTACAAAATCATTCAGATTAGCAGGTATGGCTGTATTATTTAAATCTCACACCTACAATACGTTTCCTTTAAGCTTCCAATACGTAACTATTTCACCTTAGTCTCATGGCCCATATATAGATTGAAAAAAAACTATCGTTGTAATCTTCTGAGTTTATTAAACTCAACACCTATATCAAATAATGAAGGGCAAAACAAATTAATGTGTTTGATAGCAATCAAGGACAGTACTTCATATATCGAGCTCACTTTAGTTTTGTCTGCTGTTGTAAATGACTACTTCACTTTGTGTGCATTTTCATATTCTTTACACTTCATTGGTAATTTCTAAACATAGTAACTTTGACATAATTTTATCATAATGATCTGGTATTAAAGACTGTAAAAATTACAATAATCTTATATTTGAAAAGGCTTTAATTTTCATGTAAGCTGGGTTTGTTCCCAACAAAAAGTCAACGCACTCACCTTCGCCTACTGTCGCAATACGTCAAGGACTTTCGGAATTCACCAAAAGATTTCCAACAGCAGGTAGAGAATCAAAAACAATTTCGAAAAAGTATCAACTGAAAATGTCTTTATGCACATTCATGCCTTGTGCCATTGCGATACGGAATTTATCAAGTTGAGTCACTGATGTCTATAGTTGTAGCGATAGAAATATTTCTGTGTTATAGGATATGTAACTACCATGGCAAGGGAAAAATTGTAATGCACCGTCTGGAGGGTGGAATATGTTTAACCAATGACCACCTTTGGAACATAGTAAAAGATCAATCTTTGCAAAGCGTTCTATATACCTTGTAGATATAAGGTTTAGTAACTATGATATCATGACTATGTATGATCCCTTGAATATGGAACCGTGATGATGTCATGAGTAGCCATTGCGAACTTGTTTGCTTAACTGGCAATAAGCCTGGTTTTGTAACCAAGTGCACAATATATCCTCTGTATGCTTTGGGAAAGGGATTGCGAGTGACCAAAACTGAATATTCGATTGTAAGTAATTTCAGCCTTTGACCATATGTTTATTATAATGATATTGACATGTTTACCTCCGAAATGCATGATCTCAACTCTCCTTACTATTCCATAGATCTAAAGAATACGAAAACGTTGGTATACTCTAGAATAGTGTTCACAATTATGTTTAGCCATTTCGTTCATTGAACAGTATTTTGTCACTGCATGTGTCACAATCTTAATGGAAGATCTTGCTGATTAAAGAAGAATGCCTTGTAAAAATGATGGGTTGGAAAATATGGGGCATTAAAGTATAGTATTTGAATCATTATGAATCCAAAGTCTATGGCCATCTGCTACAGTACTAGTACTCTGGTATAGTTAATTGTCCACATTGATTGGGAGGGGGTTGCATAACATTCGGGGTAAGCATGTTGGATCTGTAACAGACCAAGTGTTGCAAAACTATTAACGGAGACCAAGATATTGCAACGTCTGTTAACACATTTCTGCTTTAGATGGATTTAACAAAATGCATTATTGCTATATAGGAAAATACAGGATATTTCATTTATCGGAAACGCCATTTAACATATTTACAAATGTCATATACAAAGTTGTGAGTCTACTGTTGTGCTTTTCCATGCATTGTGTTATAATGCCGGAAATGTAAAATGAATTTTTTCAGAGGAAAGTTATACAACTCTCCTAGAACCAGCAATGTATTGTCAACGATTTCAAGTAAACACATAACGTTAGCCCAAGTCCTGCATATGGCCAAATCTAAACCATAAAAAAGTGGCAAAGCATCATTAAAAACACATTTTTCGTGCTCACTTCTATACAGAAGTATTGCTGGGTCCATCCTCAAGGGTAGATAAGCATCATGATATTTCCCCCCAAGCACAATTGCAAGTGAACAAGAAATATAATATTATGTTGACAGTTACGCCAAAGAGGAAACTGATTTCTTCTCGTGAAAAGTTGTCTTTTATAGGCATCCAAGAGGTACGTAGCAGTTGATTGGTCCTATTAAACCATGTGAACAGAACACTAAAATAGTTATGTAACTAAATAGTTTGTACTATTTGTGGCAATTAACAACTCGAGGCCATAGAGTTTACATAATTCTGTGCAATATTTTGACTATTGTCAATTTTTATGTCATAAATCATTTACTTTTATATCATATTTCCAGCAACAGCTGTATAATTGATCTAATTATTACAATATGTTTCTGAGTAACCCACTCATCACTGAGCAATTACGTTTGCATAATTAAGTTTTATTGATGTGCCAGCAACATGAATCAAGGGTTTGCTTTGAAAGAATCCAGAATGAAAAAAAAAGGTTTTACTCTTACGTTTGCTTTATGAATTACATGGTCGTGAAAGTAATTGTTTTTCCATAGATGACTATCAACCTGCAATATTTCAAACGAGTGTTCAGGAGCAGAAAGGAGTGGGTGCATATATATATAGGCTAAGAACTTAAACGTTATGCATTTGTGAACACATGTACATCGTTTTAGATTTCTCTTCGTCAAATTTATTTCCCCACTAACAGAGGGAGACATAGGACCCCCTTGTAATCCCCCTGGGTCTGAACCTGTGTCTGTTTCAGCGACTTCTCCTATTTGAATCGTGTTTATGAAAGAGAGTTTCTTTTATATAAATCAAGCAATCAAGTTTACATACAAATTCATTCCTAGATCTAAAGGATTGCCCCTAAGGGCATGGATCTTTTGCACACGTAATCTTTTATTCCTCTAGCTTATTTTACTAAGTAATATTGTTTTATTGTTATCATCTACAATTATGTTAATGATAGGATGAAGCAGTATATGGCCCTTTAGTCTTTTGACAATTTGAGAATAATGGTTAAACAAGTAACCAGTATAATACATGACTCGTTGGCTGAGTAATAAAAGGTCGTATCTGACAAATGCTCATTTTGAGTAATTGCCTATTAAAGAAATATGACATATCCTAAGGTTCTGTATGATTCTAAATATCTGCTCAATCCTCATAATATCTTATTATCAGGAAGAATGATATGCTACAAATACTTTAGTCACAATTATGAACATATTTAGATAATTGGGATGTTACTACACTGTAAAAAGTAAATGCTGTAAATTTACAGCAAAATTTGCTGGCAACAAAGTTTCCAGCAAATTTTGCTGTACAATTACAGCACATCCTGTATCTTAAAATTTACAGTATTTAGTACTGTAGACCTCTTACAGCAAAGGTTGCTGTATGATTACAGCACTTCAGATACTGTTAATCCTACTGTAATTAGTACTGTAGATGTCTTACAGTTGAGTTTGCTGTAAATGAACAGCAAATGAAGTGCTGTATTTGTACAGCAAAATTTGCTGGCAACAAAGTTTCCAGCAAATTTTGCTGTAAATTTACAGTGTTTTTGTTATTTTACAGTACTCAAAATTAAAAGTCATTTATTATTGAATTTAAAAAGAATTCCTTCAAAAAATCTAATCAATTGTAAATTCCCCACCACCAATCAATGTATACTGACTGTGGGATGTATCTCTGCCAAGTTTATCAGCAGATATACATGCATTGGGTAATATAACAGAAGGTTTCCAGATATAATGACTTCTATAAACCGGACCCAATACCAAAAAGGTGTCTACACATGGACATGATTGATTATTGAAATAAGCAAAATTATTTTTATGGATTTCAATGATTTTATAAATGGGGTTAGCTATTACACATATAAATCACCAATTAAAATAATTAGATTGAATTAATTCACCCTGCAAATTGTGTTTATATTGATATACTACCAACGTTTTGCTCTTTACAAACTGGAGCTCCCCCTGCGGTAACTGAAAATACAGTTATAGTTACTGTAAACAAACTTTGTCATTTAGTTATTTTGAATTTACAGTAACAATTTTGTAGTTTCACAGCAATTGTTACAGTAAATTTTTTGACAGCAAAAAGCACTGTATATATACTGCGTAATTTGCTGTAGAAATACATTAACTTTTTACAGTGTATGGTAACATATACTTTCTTTTTTCCAGATACAACCTTTTATTACTCACTTTTAATGAGAAAAGTTGGAAACCAGTGAATAATAAAAGGTCGTATCTGACATATCTAAATTTTAAATAAATGCACATTAAATCGGTTTAACTAATACAAATCACACAAAATAACATTTCTGAACTTGAACCAATATGCTAGTCTTGAATTCATTTGATTACTGTGAAATATTAAACATTTATGTGATATTTAATCTATGAGATTCAATTGCAGCCCAGATACGACCTTTTATTACTCAACACACCCACCACAACTTCAGTAAACAAAGGTCGTATCCAACATTTTGCAATTATATTCCTTTGCCTGCTTTCGATTTTCTAAAATTTATCCATGATATTTTACAATAAGGTTCATGTGATAGTTATAAAAAAAAATCAGAATCCTAAGATATGTTCATTTTGCATTAATTATCATTTTTTACTAGGAAAATCAAATGACCCTTTTCAGATACGACCTTTTATTACTCAACCAAAAGTGAAATTCTGTAGACACGACCTTTGTTTACTGGGTTACAACACTCCAAAGATTGGGAAAATTCCAAAAATTTCAAAATTTCTAGTTGTCTTAAGGGGAAGGGAAACATATTCAAAAATAAAAATAAAATTGATATTTTTGAGATACGACCTTTTATTACTCAGCCAGGCTTCATTTATAGTAATTATAATCTTAAAGATGAATCAACAAGAAATAAACGAAATAAACTAGGTTTTTCAATAATTGACATGATTATGTGACGTTCCTCGGTAGTTCGGGGTTTCTGGTTTATACCGCCGAGGGACGTGGGGGTTATTTCGGTTCTCAGCTGGGCACAGAGGCTGAGCAAGAAGCCGAGATGTGAGATCAAGAGTCGTGCCTTGCGCACGAGGGGGGCTGAGTGGGTCGGTCGGAGGATGGGTATTCGTTGAAGGGGGGAGGGTGTGTTGGTCAGGCCGGGCTGAGGAGTTGCAGCCATCAAGCGCGGAGGATGGCGGAGGGCAAAAGTGTGTTGGGGTAGGGGTCCAGGTCGCCTCTTCTATGTCTCTCTCAGGCCAGCTAGGGAGGTTCTCCCTCTTCGTCCCCTGGCTGGAGGTCTCGGGCCAACGGTCGCCTATGTTTTGGTAGCATGGGGCCGAGCCGGTTGTGCCTTGATGCCTCCGGTCATGGGACTGCCGCTTGCTATCTCAGGCTTCCGCACCTGGCCGGTCTTCAGTCCTCGGGTCATCAGTCGGGTAGTTTCGGGCCTTCGGGCCATGATTCTCGGTCCTTCAGGCCTTTGGACCCCGTATTATTTTATGTCTAAGTTTCCTATAACTTTACCAATATTACTTCTACTTTTTGGTTACTTAGTCCATATTGGACCATCTTATTGACTGGAATCCCTCCTAAGGGGTTGCTAGAGAAAGAAGACACATGTGAACACCAGGAGTACTACGAAGGAACTCTTTATTTTCGGGCCTCACCGCCCCTTTTATACCTTAATGGTCAACTCTGATTGGCTATTTCATGTCACGTGGTCATAGTGACGTCACGTGGTCATACTGACGTCATTTCCGGTTTACATTATTTCTCGGGTTTCGGGTTTCGGTCCCGTTACAAAGTGTACTTAAATCAATCGCATCGTTTCATCTTTCACATTCTCGCTTTGACACCTGATGAATAGACATTCATCACAATTAGTTTCAAATTTTGAGGAAGTTCCTGAGTATGCAATCCCATACAAATATAAAAATGACTGCCTGGACGGGAATAACAACAAACGCGTCATTTGCAAGATGTGTAAAGTGCAAACCTTTCTCATAAGAGATCTTTATTTCTATTGACTGTAGTTACATCCAAGTCTGCTAGTCGCTCAAACTAATATGCAAGAGTTAACTAGGTCATGGAAGGACTATCCCATGTGTGCAATCAACGTTTACGTGGTTTACCTCAATTTCATTTTCAGGGGGCAAATCTAGCATTGAATATTTCTTTCGTTTTAAAATGTATATCTTTGATATTTTACAAAATTCGTTTTAAAACTCATGCATTACAGATAGATAGCGAGTCAAAACATTATTGTATATTTGCTATAATTTCCCCTGCGTTTGTTCAACAAAATCACTTTAATTTAACATGTTTTTTAAAAATACTTTTTTCTTAAAATACTATCAACTAGCTATGAAGTAGGGAGATTATGTATACCCTATTAGATGCTGAAGCATTGTGATCAAATGCTAAGTGAATAACACCAAAAAAAATCCTCATTAACATTGATGCTTTTTGAAATCTATTTTGGGTACTAATTATAAGAAGTATAATCCAGGATGCCTGCTCTCTGCCGGTCGGATTCGTCTGAGGCTCTATAGTGATAAACTGTACCTATACGTTAAATATCCAAATATCTCATACCATGGTTTAGTGCATCCAATAGTGAGTGTCAAATACAAATTTTCCATTAAACCTCTCATCTGTCTCTACTTATCAGGGTAATGTCAAGTACCCTTCATTACAAGGAGAACGTCATCAAGGAATTGAATAAGTGATTCACAGAGAAAAGAGTTGGAAGTGAAAAAAATGGAAAAAGTATAAATTCAAATTCAATAAATCTGTTCTCTTAACTAACTAGATATGGCGAGTTTATTTACCCTTTTGCCTAAAGTATGCTTCATCATTACTAAGGAATAATCAACATACTTGAGGAAGGGCTCCGCCACTATTCCAGATTCTAAGGACACCAGCTGAGCTCATGTATTTCTGTATTGTCTAAGCTAGAGGGGTTAACTTTTGCAGTGAAAAAACACCTTCAGCTACTAACATTTCTCGGTCTCAGATGATATCATGGGTACAAACATATTAAAATAAAGTATAAACAAAACTTATTCAGACTTCCCCTTTTACACATTAGATAATCTATCAAATCTCCATTGAGAATTCCAGAAGTTAATACAACCGGGTTTCATTCATGGTGAGAATACCATTGTATATATCAGACATAGAAATGTTTCTTTGCTTTTCTTCCAAGTATGGTTAACTTTGGACCTTATACCATATTTTCAAGTCAGTGGATGTTTTTATTAGAATAATAATGAGAATATTAAACATGTTTTATCCAACAATATTGTGATGAAATTGGTTATTTCTGATCAACCCGGTTTTTAACAGTTCTTAGCAGGTTTATTCATTTTGCTGTACATTGGAGCTGTTTGTAGTGGAGGGTGCAGTCGTTTCAACCTTTGCAGTGCCCAGGCAGGGGCAAAGTAGGTTTTTGAAGGCATCCCTGAAGGTGGATGTGTAGTTGATGTATAGGAATACATTATAGTTTACTGAGAAGATCGTCAGTGCAATCTTGAGAAGGTTGACAGCACTCGCAGCCTCTCCTGAATCATCCTCTCCAGTAATTTTCTACAAAAGAAGAAAATCACAAACATTAATTAACTTTTCTGTAAAAAGCATCTGTTCACTAAATTTCTAGGTCTGGAAACTGTTTACAGAATAGGATCTTGGACTACAATAGGCTTTTATCTGTCACATCTAAAACGTTGCTGAAGCAGACTAGAAACCGTTGATTTTATACTTATCAAACAAGTTTACTTCATCTGAGTCAAGCATAGTTATCATCAGTCACTTCTTTATCTCAGAACATTGGTATCATAGGACACATATAGATCTTTTTGAGGAATATCTGGAACTTTTTCATGGCAGTTGAATACTTGGAAAAGCAAAAGACAGACTATTGAAAATAATGCTCACTGATGTTAGAAGTAAGGTGAAATAAGGCGCCCAACTTATGGCAAAAAGGACTGCAACAACCACAAGCATTTTGACAATGCGAACTGAGTTCCTGGCCACAGCGAAATTTGACTTTCCCTGGCCCCCTGCTTGCTGCTCCTGCTGTTTGGTCTGGTTGATGATGAACATGGCTACCTTGGTATAACTTATAGAAATTACAATCAAGGGGACGAGGTAGGTGACTAACAGGAGAAAGATACCATTGAACAAGCCATAGGTTTTTCCCAAAGTGGCGCTGCAGGACCTGCTGAAATTGGCTGGGGGTTCGGCTGGTTCTTTGGGCAGTAGGGCGACACCAGAGTTACCTATTTTTCATGATAAAAATTAGAAAGCCTTTTACTTAAATTATGAGTGACATCTTGGACTTAATTCATTATATTCAACGAAAGTGCTTAAGCTCATTATTTGCTACATCTTAAACAATACAATTTTCTTTCACTGAGACTCTGATTCCATTTATCTATGAAAGATTTTTCAACAGTTTTAATTACCTTCTGAAAAGTTATATTATGCTAAATTACATACTTTGCACAATCTCAATGGTGTGCCCAAATAGGGATCAGTACCTGACAGCAGTACATTTTTTTAATGCAAACAAATGACAGGAAATCTTGAAATCTATTTTTAAACACAGTCAACATTAAAACATTTCCTTAAGCATTGTATCTAAGATCTCTATCCCTACCTTCTAGTGGAGAAGCTGTAGTCAAAAGAAGGGCATTTGCGGTGTGGTTGACAGGGGTGTAAACAACCTGATACTCCAACATGGTCGGTAGGCTGACAAGACCGGCTAACAACCATGCCAAACAGCACAGCTTTTTGGCTGTGACTTTGGACATGCTACCAGCAGTGGTACAGATGGCCCTGTAGCGCTCTACAGCCATCATGACCAAAGAGTATATAGAACTGCAGATACAGATGATGGGAAGTGCAGTGACAAATCTGCATGCAAATTCACCTGTGAGAATGAGACAATATTTTTTGTGAGATTTTATTGTTAATGTTAAACATGACCTACAGCACGAATTTGGGCAGAGAAATTTGGCCTGGAGTAATTAATAGGTGTGTAATCCATTTGTTTTTCATAACTATGACTCATGAATTTCAATGACATAATACATGTTATAATAATTGCTGATTTCCAAACTCTAGTGCCTCCCCTGTTTGAATATGTTTGTTGAAGAGACAGCAGTTATGTGATCTTACAAAACAGAACTTTTCTAGATCTAATAAAACAATATAATTTTAGGGCCTATATAATTTATATACTTATATGTGTATATATATATATGTGTGTGTGTGTGTGTGTGTGTGTGTGTGTGTGTGTGTGTGTGTGTGTGTGTGTGTGTGTATAATTATACATATGAATAGCTGAGAGGTAATGAACTGCTTACTGACCTTCATCGTACTCTGCAGTGTGTGAGATGTCATGAACCATTTGCGGCACTATGATGCCTCCCATGAAAGCATCACTGGCCGACAGGTTACTAATGAAGATATTTGTCACTGTCTGCATATGCTTCTTTGTCAGCACAATATAGATGATGCAGAAGTTTGTGAATACACACATGAACATGAAGACTCCCGCGATTCCAATATAAATAGCCTGTCCAGTCGTTAAGTCCCCCATGCTTGAGAAAGGTGACTCTAAGTAGATAAAACAAAAAAGTCATAAGTTTTCTGAAACCACATTAACAATAGACAAACCGCAAACAATTTCGAATTTTGTATCCAGCAATACCGTTTTTGAGAAATTCTGAATATCCTTCTTAAAAAGAGACTTATTAAATAATGAAGATCCTCTGTTAACTTGTAATCAACATAGATCTACGTATACACTTTATTGTATTGAGCAAAACCATGTCTTTTGACAAGAAACGCTTTTCAGATAGTAACACACATAAGATATAAAGACAAAAAGTCTGTACCTGTAACTATAGTGGCATATAAGGCTTTAAATCCAAATTAATAGAGTTCTATGGTTCATCCCCAACCGTCATGAGACCTAATTCAATAAGTCTCAAAAACTTAAAAATGTAAAATTTCTTACCTGATGGAAACTCACGTTAAAAATGGACGCCAAAAATTTAGTACTAAATGTTTTGTGGATGATTGCAGGCTTGTACGATTACACCCTCTTGTTTTAGGTGAAGAACGTTTTTTCAATGATAGAAGAACTCTTTTCGATACAGATCCTTTTTCGACAGGTTCCCTGCTCACCCAACTCACCCAACAGTGGTCCCTGTTGGGTGAGTTTTTAAGATTAAAGAACCAATATATATACTGAATGGCTCTTCATTTATATTGATTCCTGCCAAGAGTACATGACACATTATGAATAGGAGACCATTATAATAACCTTCTTGTAACACCCCAATCCGCACATTTCCTTAGAGTGATTGTTATCAGTTGACAGTTTGATGGTCATATTGGCATATCAAATTCTTACTAAGTGACAATATTGAATTGTATCTTACTGCAACATAGTAGGTTTGACGTCTGACAGATGGATGTCATAACTAGCAATTAAATGCCCATCTACCAGTCAGATAAAATCGTTTTGAAATTGATTGAGACATAATACATATATATGTAGTTTTCAGAGTGACAAGTTCGTTTGCAAGTTGAGTATTTTAATCGATAAAGTAAAGTGCTATCGTTCTTCCTTGTCATTTACCAATCACAATAATGTAGGTAGGAAGCATAAGATAAGGATGTGTGTGTGTGTGTGTGTGTGTGTGTGTTCGTGTGTGCGTTTGTGTGTGTTTTCAAGTGTTTTAGCGCCTCTAAAGTTGCGCTTATCGATTGGATTAATATGTATGAAGAGAAGACATTAATATCGATTATATAAACACGCAACTACTGTCAGGTTTCAGCGAGGACAATTAATCTCGATATCTGCCTGTTTACAATTAGCTATCACCTTAACATTTAAAATGGCCTTCTGGCTCAGACCCGTCAGAAATGCATGGAAGGAAAATCCATACATCAATGCAAGTGCCCGGGGGCCAGTCATAATGAAAATTCTGTTTCCAATCAAATAAGACCGACCAGCTCCGTTAGCTTTGGGAAATCAGATTTGAAATACAATTTATTACTAAGAAATCTGCGGTTCATCTTGCATCTGTAGACTGGTGTGAAAATCCATGCACACTTCTCCAGCTGCACCTAAAGGTGCAGAGATTCACATATATATAACTGTTGAGTTTACAAGATCTGAAGTTGCAAATATCGGTGCATTCTCATAGAATTTGAAATGGCAGACAACTAGTACAATAAGGGGAAAAAATCCATGCTGCCGGGTGACTTCTTGTTTATTCACCCATTGGAACGTGAACAGGGGCCTTCTATTTAGTACACAGACCTGTACATGTACGCACATTTTGAAAAATCCTCAGACCCCCCCCCCCCTCCCGGGCATGGGCAAAAAATATGCATCGGATTAGTACTGAACGTGAGCCTATTAATTTTTCCAAAATTTCGAACCCCACTCCCACTCTTGATATAGGCAGACCCCTTATGGATGGCCCGGACGATATTGTATGTTTACCTATTGAATCCCTCTCCCCCATTATATTATATTGGGTGACATTGCTTATCTGAATACCCTTTTTTCATTTTTCATCTTTTCATTATTGTTTACATGTATCTTCCAGATGCCCTTTTCAAAGAAATACTAGTTCTGTGACTAGAACCTTCCTTTCTTTTAATCTGCCGTTTAATCTTCTCCCCTCTTCTTAAAGGGAGCCAAAAGTAATGTGGGGTCAACATTTTGCAAATTCTGTTGTCTATTGAAATATACTCTATGGCCATAGCTAGGCATGTGGTAAAATATAGACTGTGAATACAGATTTTAACTACATTAGAATAGATGAAAACTCATCCTAGGTCAATTTTGGTGACCCACCAAAATTGGTTTGTTTACAAACATTGCTGTTTTCAGGTATACATGGCATGAGCATTATGGAATTTAAGTGAACTTAAAGCTAGTTATCATGATTTATACTGTAGGCCTACTAATGGCTTAAGTTAGACTATTAGAATGTATTTTCATCGTTATTTGAAGTTGCAAGATTTTGTCATTTTTTCGACACAACATTACTTTTGGCTCCCTTTAACCCTTTTGCTGCCAGATATTTAACAATATAACTGATATTTACTGAAATATGGCCCAAAATACACAAATTAGTCCATGAATTGCCTAAAACTCTCTCTAGATTCTTCTGGTTGAAAGCTTTTTTCAATAATTTTAATAAAAATGTTCCAAAAAATTTCTGTCAACGGTCATTTTACCTACAATATCCATTTTACAGGTTTCCATGGTAACCAATAATTAATAATTATGACTAGATCTATTTCACTTTTCATAAGGATTACATGGAAATGTTATCCTTTTTCTGCAAAAAGACAGAACTTTTGTGATTATCTTAAATGGAAGTGAAGTTATAGCTAATTAAAAATCATGTCGTTTACACAAACTTACCCATTTTTCATGATTTTGAATGAGTATGGCAAGTTCAAATGTAAATACTTCTCCAATCATAATTCTAATATTTTTTGGTGACTTGATAGTCTGCTGTTCAAATAGCTGTATCTCTAGTTCTAATTGGAATTTTTGAAAAATTCCTTCAGATTTTGAAAGCTGAATTTTCCCTCTTTAAATAGTGTTCCTATGGGATTTTACTATAGTAGCCTCTGAAAGTGTAAGGGTTAATTGTTGTTGTTGTTGTTGTTGTTGTTGCTGTTGTTTTTCCTTCTTTTTTAAAAATTACTTTTCATTATACAAATGGGGGGGGGGGGGGGGGATGGAAGTCTGTCTCTGACCTCTGCTCAGAATCCGCATACATGTAGGCCTTTTGGCCTAGATCTAGCGGTAGGCCTATAGTTATAAGGAAAGGTAGTAGGTAGGAATAGGCCTATAATCCCTGTGGTGGATCCAACATTTTAAAAAGGGGGGGGGGGGGGGCGCCGGGGGGCGCTAAGAAAAAGAGTGGTCCAACTTTCTCCCAGAATTTTACATTTGGTATTTAAAAAAGCGGGGCCGTGCACCTGCACCCCGCCTCTGAATCCACCACTGGATCCAAATCTCTGGATCACAGTGCTAGCTATAGCTGCTAGGGTAATTCTCCAACCACGGATAGTCAGTTTTGTGCCTTTTGCCTGCAGGTTAGCCAAAAACAGGATGCGTGCTGGGTAAGACTCATGGCTTTTGTATACAAATTTTCATGAATTGTATCATTATTATTTTGTGAATTAATATTGTAAAAAACTAGCCATCATTATGTTTTAGATTAGTAGGTATCCATCTACATTCAGTCTTATGTCAAACCGATTCATTCCCTGGAGCTATATTTTCGTAACTAATCAGGGTCAGCAGGTGAAATTTGATCAGTGTTTCATCATCAGTCCTTATATCTAGGAGACAAAGTGACTAATAATTACCCTTAGGCATATGGGTTATTTTTTTCAATTATCTTACTACTTTTTGTGTAATAAAGAAATTTAAGATGGATTTATAGTAATTATTTGCTTATATTTTCTATAGGTTTTCCATGGATTTTGTCGACAAAATTACTCAAAATTAGCTTGCAAGTGCAATCCGTGGTAGGGAGAATTAAATGAGATTACTCATCTCAGCTGAGCGGGAATCTACGTCCACCTAGTGTCAGAAATACGTACTGATACAACGCAAGATATGCCACCTGGCGACAAATCTTCGCACTAAAATGAAATACAGCAGGTCATGTGACCTGGACAAAATGGTGGATGGGGCGGAGTTCAGGGGAGGAAAAGAGTGTTGAGTGTTTTTGTCATGTTTGTTGTTCTTTTCTAAGTATTGTATAACTTTGACAGTTGTCAGTGGCTGAACGAACGGGAAGGCACCATCATGAGCGTGATTCAGACCCTGAAAGGGGCCCTGAACAATGTACAACAGGTCGGAAGCAGTGGGTAAGTTCAACAGATTTGCAGTTCCATCCTGACCAGAATACTGTCAGAGTGTAGCCTATAGTAGCTTCCTCCACCCCCTTCATTCCCAACCTCTAGCCAATTCGTGGTGCAGCCAATCTTCTGCATCGCCTCCCTCGGTACGAGAATATTTCAAGGGGCAGAAAATGTTCTGTGGCAGATTGCAGTGTAGACTAGTGTGGCGCTCCTCGGCGGCCTACGGCGACCAGGTCGAGCTGCAGCAGGCGGCGGGCGGCGGAGGTCGGACGGCCGGGGGCGGACCGCGGTGCCCGTCTCGGAGGCTTACTCCGGCCCCGCGACCGGACGGACGGTCTGTGCAGGCCAATCACAGTGCTCCCTTTCTGACCAATGGGAGGCCTGCTCTCCCTCCTTGACTGACCAATCAGAGCACAGCATTATTTACTCCAGGGGAGCTCCAGGGAAGTGGGTTTGGGGCACTGGAGAGTCTGGAGTAGGGTGCTCTCTCAGGGGTCCGTGCTTTCAGTGCCCAGGC
Source organism: Lepidonotus clava (assembly GCA_936440205.1). Lineage (NCBI taxonomy): Eukaryota > Metazoa > Annelida > Polychaeta > Phyllodocida > Polynoidae > Lepidonotus > Lepidonotus clava. The sequence continues at coordinate 20,176,763 of OW387138.1, forward strand.
TAGATAAGGGGGGCTCTCCTGGGGCTCTGCTCACTCTCTGTTTTGTTGCTGTAGGGTTCTGACCTTGGTAGGTAACCCTGACTTGTGAGACTTAGAAGGCCTGTTTGGCTCTAGGGGACTGTTACTGATATAGCCTAGTTTTAGGCTGGTTTTTGATATACTTTGTGGTGGTTGTTTTGCCTATGTCTGTTAGACTAGGTTGTTTTATTAACTTTTAGTTAATGGTTTTGCCCCACAAGTATATATTTTGACTTAACAGTTTTCCCCTAAAGTTTCAGACTTGCTTAGTTTGGCCTGTTCTAGATTAAGACTTTACTTATTTGGGCCTGTTTTCCAAATTACAGACTTTGTTTATATTTTGTATTTTTCAAAGTACAGACTTTGTTTACCTTTTTGTGAAAGGGTATTTGTGTAACCTTTATTTGTGGAACCTTTATTTGTGGAACTTATTTTTGTAAACCTTATTTGTAACTTTGTGTTACTGTTTGTACATTCTGGCTTTGTACTTTACTTTGTAAATATCTAGAGAGATTGTTTTAATAAACTTTGTTCAACTTAAGTTACTGTTGTTTGGTCATTTGTCACACTTCCAATCCTAGTGATCAACCTGGTTTAAATTGACTCCCCGGGCCTAACCTGACCCAGGGAGCGCTACAGTTTTTGGTGCCTGAGACCAGGATTGGAGATAGCTGTGACTTGACCAATGATATTTTGATAGCCATACACAACGAGAAGTTATTACATTTTTCAGACGATCTGCTTGACCTCTGCTTGACCTTTGACCTCAGCTTGACCTTTGCTTGCTTTTGCCCTGCTCGGACATGAGCCAACCTCCCAAGAAGGTGAGCTGCTACTGGCTGTTTTGTTGATGCCTTATTTAAGGAAACTTTTTGCTGTGCATGCCTGTGCATGTCCTTGTTGTGCATGATTTGTTAGGTTCCTGTGAGTACAGGTTAAGCAGTGCTGTGATTTACAGAAGGGTGACCAACCCTTTTGTGAGTGGTTATAACTGGACTTGTGTCTCAGGTCTGGTTCTGATTTGAGTTAAACCTGTAAAAGGTTGTTCTTTTGTGAGTTGCTTCTGAGTAGTAAGGATGGATTTCCTGAACAGAAGTGTGACCTGGCTGTTGTCGCCTTTCCGTTCAGCTGGGATAAACAATGCCCAGCCGAATGCTGTTGTTAGGCATCAGGTCAATGATGGACCTGATCACCCTGACAATGATTGGGACACAGTTTCTCACATTAGTGAAGCCAGCCATTTCTCTGACGCTAGGTCACAGGATGGCAGGGCTACGCCAGCTGTTAGCAGGGCTACCCCAGTTGTTAGGGGGCCTAGGCAGGCAAGTCCTGTTAGGAGGCGTGAGGCCAAACCTGCCAAGAAGATGATTGTGCCCATGAAATATGATGGGGCAAGTGATCTGGAGGACTTTATTGGCCATTTTGAAGCCGTAGCCCTCTGGAACGAGTGGTCCTATGATGAAAAGGGCATGCAGCTGGCTTGCTGTCTAGTACAAGATGCCAGGGAGGTGCTGACAAGTGTAGCCCTCCCCTTGCAAACAGATTTTGATTCTCTAGTTTCTGCCTTGAAAGGTCGTTTTCGGCCTCCTGGCCAAGAGGCTCAGTTTACTTTTAAACTGATGAATCGTGTCCTTAAGGCCGACGAATCTTTGGCAGCTTATGCCCATGATTTGCGCCGGTTGGCGATTCGTGCCTTTCCTGGTGAAACACCAAACGAGAGGTTGTTGATTAACATTTTTGTCAAAGGGTTGCGTGACAATGGGATGAAACGGCATGTCCATGCTTTCACCCCTGCTACCCTGAGGGATGCTGTGGATACTGCCACAGCATACGGTGTGTATGACGATACAGTTAGTATGAGTCAGCCACCGAAGAAGAAGCCGGCTCCTGTGGTTGCCCCTGTGCAGCAGACTCCTGCTGCTGGTGGCAATGCCAAGAGCCAGCCAAGTAAGCTTGATCAGGTGCTCAAGGAGCTTGAGCAAGCTAAGCAGAGGATCGAAGACCTTGAGAAGAAAAAGCAGCAGAACTGCTCTTATAGAAGGAAAGATTTGTCAGAAGTGGAATGTTGGTGTTGCCACAAACTGGGTCATTATGCCATTAAATGTCCTGTCAGGCCTGACAATTCTGCTGACAAAAATGGGGGAACCACCTCAGCTGCCCAGTCGGCTGGAAATGGTGGAACCCCGAGGACAGAGAATTTAAACTAGATCCGGCTGGCCCTCCGCCCAAGGGCAAAGCCACCAATTTAGTTGTAGATGAGGATATCGGGCAGTTGATTCATGTCCGGGCAGTGGATGATGAGTGTTGGTTTGTAAACAGTCATTCTGCCGGATTGAATGTTGAGTGGTTAGTTGATTCTGGGGCTGGGCATAGCCTGATTAATTTTGAGAAGTTCATGGAGATGGAGCCTATGAATAGACCTTCTCTCAGGGCGTGTCCACTCCTGTTGAGAGGAGCTGGAGGTGAGGCTCTCAAAGTTTACGGTGAAACAACACTTGAAGTTCGGCTCGGCAGTTGTTGGTATGAGATACCCACCATTGTAGCGGAGTTAGGAAATTTTGAGGGCTTACTGGGAATTCGGTACTTACGGTCAGCCCGTGAGTGCCAAATGGACCTAGTTAGAGGCATCTTGTCAGTTGATGGCAATAAGATCCAACTCCATGAGAGGATGCGTGATGGTGTTGCCCAAGTTAGGGCTGAAGTTGGGTTTGTTGTACCTGCCGAGCACGAAATGGTTGTCTGTGGAACTTTGGGTAGCCACTCACTTTTAGCTAAAGAAGGCATTGTCGAACCATCCCTTGAGTTTATGCACCGGACTGGTGTCTTGGTTCCTAAGGCGTTAGTTCGCCAGGACCATGGGAGGGTAATGGTTGTCCTTTCAAATTTTAGTGAAGATCCAGTACGTGTCAAACCGGGGACCATACTCGGCATTTGGACACCGGCTGAGGAACTGGAGAGTGTGTCTGTGGCTCCTGTATCAACCGGGGGAGGTCAGCAGTCCCGCAGATCTTGCTCGGTGGAGCAGTTGCCAGAGCATCTCAGGCCACTAGTAACTGACGCTGCTAGTGGGCTGAGCAAAGAGGAGCTTGAGATGCTCGGTGGTCTCCTGGTAGAAAATCAGGATGTCTTTATGGGGCCTGATGGGCAAGTTGGACGCACTGGAGTTGTGAAACATGCGATTCACACAGGGCAGTCCAGACCCATAAAGAAACCACCCAGACGTTTTGCAGACTCTCAGAGAAAAGTTATTGAAAGGGAAGTTGACTCTATGTTGGAAAAAGGTATCGTAAGGGAGAGTGACAGCGCTTGGGCCTCACAGGTTGTTCTGGTTACTAAGAAGGATGGGTCGGTTCGCTTTTGCGTTGATTACCGCCATTTGAATGAGGCTACGGAAAAGGACGCTTATCCGTTGCCTTATATTTCTGACTGCATGGATGCTCTCCATGGCAGTCAGTGGTTTTCAACCCTTGACTTGGCCAGTGGTTACTGGCAGGTTGAGGTTGAGGATAGCGATAGGCAGAAGACCGCCTTTGTAACCAGAAAAGGGCTTTATGAATTTAATGTCATGCCTTTTGGTTTGTGCAATGCCCCAGCGACTTTTGAAAGACTTATGGAGAAGGTTCTCCGAGGTCTCCAGTGGGAGACCTGTCTTGTCTATTTAGACGATATAATTGTCCTGGGCAAAACTTTTGATGAGGCTCTTTACAACCTGGAATCCATCTTTTCTCGGCTGAGAGACGCTGGGCTGAAGCTCAAGCCTACCAAGTGTGACTTGCTCGCCGAGAGAGTTGGATTCTTGGGTCACATTGTTGGACGCGATGGAATTCAATGTGACCCGAAAAAGATTCAGGCTGTGAGTGAGTGGAAGACTCCAACCTCTGTTACAGAGGTGAAGAGTTTTATGGGTTTGGCGAACTATTATCGGAGGTTTATCAAGAGCTTCTCAGCGATTGCGGAGCCCCTGAACAGACTGACGTCAAAGACCAAAGAGTTTTCCTGGACTGAGAAATGTCAGGAAGCCTTTGAGTCTTTGAAGCGAAAGTTGACAGAGGCTCCCATTTTGAGTTATCCCTCTCACGCTGAAGAAGATTTGTTTATACTTGATACCGATGCTAGTGATGTTGGGGTAGGAGCGGTGCTCTCCCAAGTGCAGAATGGTGAGGAAACAGTTATATCTTACGCAAGTAAGACCCTGTCCTCCTCCCAGCGAAACTACTGTGTTACCTATCGGGAACTTTTTGCAGTAGTTTTGTTTGTAAAACAGTATAGACATTATTTGTTGGGTCGGAAATTTAAGATCCGTACTGACCATGTGTCCTTGAAGTGGCTGATGCGTTTCAAGGATGCTGAAGCCATGGTGGGACGATGGGTCCTACAGCTGAGTACCTTTGACTTTGAGATTGAACACAGGCAAGGGGTCAAGCATGGTAATGCTGACGCCTTGTCGCGGAAGGTTCCTAAACGTAAGATGGCATGTTTGCGGGACTTGTGCCCAGAATGCCCTACGGAAGACCATTTGCCTATGAGAGATGTGCGTTCTGTCGAGACTAGTTGGGTTCAGCCAGACCAGAAAGGGGTGTTGCCCCTTGGGTTAGATCAAGGAAATAAGGCAGGTTTACTGCCTCCTTGTAGACCCACACGTTCCGGGGGGTTGGTGTGTGATCCATCGCCCAGGATGGGGAGGGAGTTGCCCTCTAAGCCAGATTCCAGTGTAACAGCTAGGGAGCTGTTGCCTGGGAGGCTTGCGTGTGCTGGAGATTTGGTTGAAGGGTTTCCGAGAGCTCAAGAGAGGGGGGTACCCTCTGGGCTGAATCAGGGAGGTATGGCAGGGTTGCCATCACCTGATAGGCCTACATGTTCCGGTGGGTTGGCGTGCGACTCGCTGCCCAGTAAGGGGAGGGAGATACCCTCTAAGCCAGATCAGGAGATGACAGGGGTTCTGTCACCTGTGCGGCTTACATGTCTTGGGAAGGAGGTGCCCGAGTTGTCTAGGCAGGAGCCCATTTTTCCCTCTGATTACATTTGTGATGCGCTCAGTAGCGAGAGTGAAGAGGAGGAGGCAGACGGTTTCTTGGGAGATCGGACTCAGTTCGATTGTCCCAAGTTTCTTCCAAAGGACTGTGGGTTGAGTAAGCTACATGCCAAATTTGTTTTGGAGCAGGATGCTGCGGTTAATCCAGTTATTTCGGATGCTGTGAGGCAAGTGGCCGACCCAGATGGACATTGGGAAACGGCATCTGAAGGTAATGAGTCAGAGGATGACTTGGCTGAGGGGCCGTCAACCGAGCCTAACTGGTTGGACACATGGTCCCTGGAGGACCTCCAGCGGATGCAGCAGGAGGACCCTGTTGTTAGGAAGATCCTCCAGTGGAAGTTAGATGAGGTTGGCCGACCAGATAGGGAGACTTTACTCGGATATGACGAAGATACCCGAGTGATTTGTATCCAATGGTCTAGTTTAGTTGTCCGGGATGGAGTTCTTTACAGGAAGTATGTTAAGGGGGAAGGCCAAGAGGCTGTGACCCGCCTCCAGTTGGTGACACCCCTGAAGTTACGGTTTGAGATTTTTCGTGAGGTCCATGCCAGTCGGACTGGTGGGCATATGGGTACCAAGAGGGTGATTGCCCAAGTTCGAAGGAAGTTTTATTGGCCTAGATGCAAGAGTGATCTTAATAGATGGTGCAGGGAATGCAACGTATGTGCCCAGATAAAGCCAGGACCAGGGCATAGGGCACGCTTGCGGCAGATCCCTACTGGTTGTCGTTTAGACCGTGTACACATTGATGTTCTCGGAGAGCTTCCTGAGACAGATGGTGGGAATAAGTACATTTTGGTACTAACAGACCACTTTTCTAAATGGGCTCATGCCTGGGCTATGCCCAACCAGCTGGCCCAAACAGTTGCAGACGCAGTGATGACTGACTTTTTCATGGTATTTGGGTTGCCAAGGCAAATTCATACTGATCAGGGGCCGAACTTTGAGTCACATTTATTCAGTCAGATGTGTTTGATGCTCGGTATTGAGAAGACTCGAACGACTCCTTACCGGCCCCAATCAGATGGTCATGTAGAGAGACATAACCGTACTCTCCTACAGATGTTAAAGGCTTATGTAAATGACAATAGGGATGATTGGGATGACCATCTCCCTTATGTCATGGCTGCGTATCGGGCAACACAGCACGAGAGCACCGGGTGTACTCCGAATCGTTTGTTTTTGCATAGTGAGGGTACCTTGCCTATTGACCTCATTGCGGGTTCACCCCCTGAGGATGAACCTTGGCAGTGCCCTGTAGAATACATTGAGTGGGTACGACAAGTCATGGCTGGTGTACACCAAAAGGTGTATGAGAATTTGGAGACGAGTCGAATTCGTCAGAAGAGGAATTACGACCTCCGAACCAAGCCAACCCGTTACCATGTGGGGCAGTTTGTTTGGAGGTGGTACCCACCCTCATTTAAGAGGAAACTTGGCAAGGGATGGGTTGGACCATACAAGGTGGTCGGTTGTCCCACCGACCTGAATTGTGAAATCCAACGCTACCCTGATAGCAGGATGGTTAGGGTCCATGTCGACCATCTAAAACTCCACTATGGAGAGTTGCCGCCTCAGTGGCAAGAAGTAGAGGAAGATGGTGTGTCAGAACCTGAAGATGAACCACAGGAGGTCATCCCTGAGCCGGCAGGGGCGGACCAACACCGTGATCTAGGGGAGGATTCTTCTGATGAAGAGAGTGAAGCTGGAGAAGATGGATCTGTAGAGGCACACCCAGAGGGTGACGTAGTAGAAGTCCCCTCTGGGGATAGTAGGGATAGGCGAAAGCCTGTAGTTTTGGAAGATGTCCCTATGGAGGGGAGTGCCAACTTGAGACGAGGGTCTAGAGTCCGAAGGGCTCCGAAACGTCTCGACCTTTAGATGTTGGTCTTGTTTAGTGTTTAAGATGCTTGACTTAAGTTAAGAACTTTTTATCTACCTGTTTTGTGCTTACGATGCTTAACTTAAGTTAAGAACTTAGTTGTCGATTTGTGTTTAACTTATGCGGAGACCTTTAATGTTGCATATGAGATGGTCCAGAAAAGTAAACTTGTTGTTCTTTGTGTTGGCAGTCGCGGAAGGAGGTGAGCTGTCACCAGTGTGGCGGCATCTTCGACGGTTACAAGGAAGTGTTCGAGCACCGGGCAAGGGCGCATGGGGACGCTGTCTACCGGTGCCCCTACTGCCCCTACCTGAACACGAGTCGGCAGGTGATCATGGGTGGCCACAGGAAGGCTCGCCACCCAAAGACCACCATGCTCCTCGAGCAGCTTAAGCGCGCCACCTGGGACGAGGTGGTTGGCTCCCTGGAGGAGGCGGATCCCTCCCTCCCTGACCAGGGGGCACTGCAACCGTCAACCGGGCCGGCGGACCAGGGGGTCCGGCGGGTCACCAGCGAGACCGAGTGGGAGCGGACTGAGACGGTACGTCTGATCGAGACGTCCGTAACGCTCCTCACTCGGGTGACCACCGTGATCACCAGGTATGTCGGTGGACATGAGTCCGAGAAGGTGGTCACGGAGGTCTTTGGCCGAGATCCCTCCACTACCTCCTGGGTCCGCAGCCCAAAGGCCCTTCCGCCGACCGCCACCGTCGGTGGGCTCGACGACAACCCGGCAGGCAGCGGGCCAGACCCTGTGGTCGACTGCCCTGGTGGGGAGGGAGTTGCTGGCAACTCCAAGGACACCTCCACCAGTGGCCAGCGGTCGGCTCGGAAGCGTCGGAGCCAACGAAGCTACAGCCTAGAAAGTGAGAGTGAGAGCTCGTCGGACGAGAGCTAAGCTCTTTTTGGACGTTGTACATAGAACTTCTACACTGTACATACTTACACCGGTGCTAAAGAGACTTTATTTTATCCAAGAGAGCGTTTTTCAAAGACTTTTAACACCCAGGAGGTGTTTCGGACTGTTTATGTTTTTATACTGTACTGTACTGTTCCATGTTCCATGTATTTTGTACTGTATTTTTTATGTATTTTTGCACTGTTTTGTACTGTTTTCTCTGGTAACAATGCGAGGGCGCATTGGTCCAAGGAGGGGGGCGTGTGGCGCTCCTCGGCGGCCTACGGCGACCAGGTCGAGCTGCAGCAGGCGGCGGGCGGCGGAGGTCGGACGGCCGGGGGCGGACCGCGGTGCCCGTCTCGGAGGCTTACTCCGGCCCCGCGACCGGACGGACGGTCTGTGCAGGCCAATCACAGTGCTCCCTTTCTGACCAATGGGAGGCCTGCTCTCCCTCCTTGACTGACCAATCAGAGCACAGCATTATTTACTCCAGGGGAGCTCCAGGGAAGTGGGTTTGGGGCACTGGAGAGTCTGGAGTAGGGTGCTCTCTCAGGGGTCCGTGCTTTCAGTGCCCAGGCTAGATAAGGGGGGCTCTCCTGGGGCTCTGCTCACTCTCTGTTTTGTTGCTGTAGGGTTCTGACCTTGGTAGGTAACCCTGACTTGTGAGACTTAGAAGGCCTGTTTGGCTCTAGGGGACTGTTACTGATATAGCCTAGTTTTAGGCTGGTTTTTGATATACTTTGTGGTGGTTGTTTTGCCTATGTCTGTTAGACTAGGTTGTTTTATTAACTTTTAGTTAATGGTTTTGCCCCACAAGTATATATTTTGACTTAACAGTTTTCCCCTAAAGTTTCAGACTTGCTTAGTTTGGCCTGTTCTAGATTAAGACTTTACTTATTTGGGCCTGTTTTCCAAATTACAGACTTTGTTTATATTTTGTATTTTTCAAAGTACAGACTTTGTTTACCTTTTTGTGAAAGGGTATTTGTGTAACCTTTATTTGTGGAACCTTTATTTGTGGAACTTATTTTTGTAAACCTTATTTGTAACTTTGTGTTACTGTTTGTACATTCTGGCTTTGTACTTTACTTTGTAAATATCTAGAGAGATTGTTTTAATAAACTTTGTTCAACTTAAGTTACTGTTGTTTGGTCATTTGTCACACTTCCAATCCTAGTGATCAACCTGGTTTAAATTGACTCCCCGGGCCTAACCTGACCCAGGGAGCGCTACACTAGATCTAGCTAGGCCAGGGCCTAGGTTGTATCTAGATCTAATACAGCCTGACAGTTACAGGGTTAAAGCTAGGCTAGCAGACATAGCTCGGTTAGATCATCGCATTCAAGTAGACTCTATAATAGATAGATCTACAGTTAGAAAGCAACACGAACAGCAAAAATAGTTTTGTTTTGAATCTAGACACATCTACCAGTAAAATTATTAGATCTAGATAGTCAGTAGACATTTTCAGGCAGATATAGATCTAATCAGGGTTGTAGACCTCTATGTGATAAAAGTAGAACGGTTTTTTTTCCCAGAAGTCTCTTAAATTAATAGACTACGCCATGTTTTCAATATTAGTCCAGCTACTTCACCCGAATTGAGTCAGTAGATCTAGATCTAGATCTGTTCACATGATGGTGACATCCAAATAGAGATGTAGATCTAGATTCTACACATCTTGAAACCTGTTGAGATATTGATATAAATGTTGGATCTAATATTCCATCTGCCGTTTGTAAGTTGTAGACTACTAAATTTGTATTTTGTTTTCCGTGTTTTCAGAATAAAATCTCTGAAGAAGAAAAGTCACAAACCCAAAGTCTACCCTGGTGTGGAAGGGGTGGATCTTGATGCGGGAGCCGATCTACTAAACAAGTAAGGTTTTATTACCCCCTTGGTAAGTAGGTAACAGGCTTGATAAATCGTTGTTATATCTGGTTGCCCGCTGAGCAACCAACATCCCTCAAATCGTAGTTAGCAAGCTAGATGATTCCACCTAGGATAGATCCTTCCTGGTTGCCCACTGGACGGCTGGAACCCAAGTTCAGTTGCCCGTCAGAGATTTTTGGTTGTCCTAGGCAATTGGATAATGTCAAGACATAGACCTAATATGACTCGGAATCATCATATGTGTTAATACAATATACATAATAAGCTTAACATAATTGTAGAGGTATAAGATCTTTAACCGTAGAGGTATGACACGATCGAATTATTCATAATAATAAATGCAAAGCCCGGCGACATTGTGATAAATATAAAATATAGATATGTTTGTTTTCAGGTTTCAGCAGCAGTGGGCAGAGATGCACCAACGTTCAGACCACAATGCCCGAGCTGCCCAGGTTGGTTAAACCATAGATATAGAGAACACCAAGTGTTCTTTATCTCTATGTTTCATTGTTGTATACGCGCGAACAACATTTTTTAAAGCATACTGTGAACGTACTTATTTTTGTGTTGTATACATTTTCGCTGAATTGATGTATGTGGGATGTCCACGCAAAATTAATAAGTGAAAAGATTCTTCATCACACCAAGGTGAGTTTCGCCACCTTGTTTATCGTTTGTTCTACGTAATTTCGAAATGTCAATCAAACTTGACTGACCTCCAATGTAATTCTTGTGTGAAAGAATATAGTTTCTACAGGACATTGAATATTATTATAAATCATATGAACTTAGGCACATCAGGACATCATACGGGTATGTAAATTTTACGATTTTTTCACATCATCACCTCAAGTAATAATTTTCAAAATTTCTTACATCGCATTTTATAGCATTCTAATGTAATTTCGGATCTTTTGTTTTGGGTTAAGGTATTTCTATTAACCCTGACCTACATCACTTGTCCATTGACCCAACGCTGCGCACTTTGAAACAAATCCTGTGTACTTGCAGAGACTAGACCAGACCCTGCGGGGTCAGTACGACCGGTGTGAGGAGCAGACGGAGGCCATGAACCAACTCATGTCTCTGGTGTCGGGCCTGCCCCACCTCCTAAAGGACATCAACACCCTCGTCGACAAAATAGGTACAATATTATACTTGAATTATATCTAATTTTTTTCTTACATTACTATAGAAACAAAAGATAATTTTATCAATAATTCAAACCCACTCCCTATAGTATCAAGATAATTTTGTTTTCAAATTATGATATGTCCACGTCCACGTGGAATTTTGTACATTATGTTTCCACACATTTTGCATAGTGTGTACGATAGACGTGTGTCCACGTTCATGTTGTTTGCAAAACGTACTTTACCATATTGTGGCTCATTAGTTTTGAGTCTTTTCCAAGAATGTTACTCAATTTTGAGTACTATTGGTAGTGTTGTATTAGAGAGAAACTGTAAAATGTTAGAGATGTTATTTGGTCATTTAGGCCCTATGATTGCATTTCCAACTGTCAGCACAATTATTAAAGTCCTGCCTCGTGTCCCTTCTACAAAATCATCTGAAAGAGGGATTGTCGATTGTAAATGTTTACACAGGTGAAATCGCTGGTCCCTTTAACGACGCCATGTATACCACTGAACTGTCGTTTATGGCGCCAGATTTTGTCCAGTGCTGCCCTGTATGCGCCAGTAGCAAAAATGCAACATAATATATTCACACATTAGACTTGATACACAAGAAATCGTGGCAAAATGAGCAAAGATCATACATCAAACCCAAATATACATATTTTCATGCAAATAAAACAAGACATTTGCAAATTTTGTATATCATTTTGGGTTTTATGGTGCAACTGGCGTCTTTACTGTGGTATTGCATTTATGCAACTGGCATCAAGAGTGCGTGCGGTGAGGCATTTATGCAACTGGCGTCACAAAAGGGTATAGCAACTGATCAACCGAATCAGTTACATTAATGTGGCCCAGACTGCATGTGACATCGAGTGTCTTTTCAATATATTTAAAATAGCTGGTTTTAAAATTTATATTTGTGGTTGCTTTATAGGAGCCATCCAGGAGCAGTTTCAGCAGGTGGAGGATGACCTGGTGACATTAACCGACGTGAGTGAGGCCGTCGAAATGAAGACAAACCAACGACACCACCACCACCAGCTGGCTGTGTACAAACAACGCAAGGCCAGAGACCTGGAGCAAGACAAGGGTAAGTAGGAGAAACCAAGGGACATGGGGCAAGACAAGGGTAAGTAGGGGAAAACTGGGGACATGGGGCAAGACAAGGTTAAGTAGGGGGAAACCAAGGGACATTGGGCAAGACAAGGGTAAGTAGGGGCCAGCAAGGGACCTGGAGCAAGACAAGGGTAAGTAGAGGACAGCAAGGGCCCTGGGGCAAGACAAGGGTAAGTAGGGGACAACAAGGGACATGGGGAAAGACAAGGGTAAGTAGGGGGGAACCAAGAGACATGGAGCAAGGCAAGGGTAAGAAGGGGAAACCAAGGGACATGGGGCAAGACAAGGGTAAGTAGGGGACAACAAGGGACATGGGGCGAGACAAGGGTTAGTAGGGGACAACAAGGGACATGGGGCAAGACAAGGGTGAGTAGAGGAAACCAAGGGACATGGGGCAAGATAAGGGTAAGTAGGGGAAACCAAGGGACATGGGGCAAGACAAGGGTAAGTAGGGGACAACTAGGGACATGGGGCAACACAAGGGTAAGTAGGGGAAAACCAGGGACATGGGGCAACACAAGGGTAAGTAGGGGACAACAAGGGACATGGGGCAAGACAAAGGTAAGTAGGGGACAACAAGGGACCTGGAGCAAGACAAGGGTGAGTAAAGGGAAACTAGGGACATGGGGCAAGACAAGGGTAAATAGGGGACAACAAGGGAATGGGACCAGACAAGGATAAGAAGGGGACAACAAGGGACATGGAGCAAGACAAGGGTAAGTAGGGGACATCAAGGGACATGGGGCAAGACAAAGGTAAGTAGGGGACAACAAGGGACCTGGAGCAAGACAAGGGTGAGTAAAGGGAAGCTAGGGACATGGGGCAAGACAAGGGTAAGTAGGGGGACAACAAGGGACATGGGGCAAGACAAAGGTGAGTAGGGGGAAACAGGGGACATGGGGAAAGACAAGGGTAAGTAGGGGACATCGAGGACATGGGGAAAGACAAGGGTAGGTAGGGGACAACAAGGGACATGGGACAAGACAAGGGTGAGTAGAGGAAAACAAGGGTCATGGGGCAAGAAAAGGGTAAGTAGGGGACAACAAGGGACTTGGGACAAGACAAGGGTGGGTAGGGGACAACAAGGGACATGGACCAAGGCAAAGAGTAAGTAGGGGACAACAAGGGACATGGGGCAAGTATGTAGGGGACAACAAGGGACAAGGGACATGGGGCAAGACTAGGGTAAGTAGGGGACAACAAGGGACATGGGGCAAGACAAGGGTGAGTAGGGGACAACAAGGGACATGAGGCAAGACAAGGGTAAGTAGCAGTCGAAATCTTAGGGCACCGCCATGCACCCTGGGTGCATTAACATGGCACAAGAATTGTTTAACCAATGCGTCTTTAGAACATGTTTCCTTAGTGATGAATTCAGAATAATTTTGTATACTCTGCGCATTTTCTGTGCAATCTCGGCGCATTGGTAGTAAATGACTTCTCTCCTTTTGATACATTTACTTACTAATAAGTGTCCGTAATTAGAATGGGATTCAGGGATGACATCAACTCCATTAAATATAAATTAATCAAACACTACTGTTATCATTTTCAGATACGGTGTTATTTTCAGAATAGTCCTATATTATACGCTTCAATGTATTATGTACGCTCTAGTCACAGAACCTGTTCCTGTTTTTGTTCACAGTTCAGCTGGCGAACGATCACGCTAAGAAGGTGGAGGGGTACGAGGCCAAGTTACAGGAACACCTGCGAGTCAAACAGGAGGCCTTTGAGGAGGCCTTCGCCAAGGAGATGGCCAACTATAAGCAGTACGGTAGCACCGACAGTGAGTTAGGGTTTCATTGGATTTTTTTTTTTTTTTTTATCAGACACACTATAGCCACCTCACCGTTACAATTATGTTTTCAGTGTAAAGGACGTGGCTAGTGTGTGCTCTCACTGTCTCGGTTTAAGTCATGTATGTGTTTAGTCACTCAAGTTTTTTTGATTTACTGAAAAAAATGTTTTTCTAAGATGCATATCATCCTTTCTTACCTGGACGAGTGATATCGCTCTTTATCTGTTTATTTTACAATTATTGTAGGAGACGTACACGTATTTTGCTCGTATTTTCTTTATGTCAGCATTGAACAGATGGTAAATGTTATTTTGTTTTTGATCAAGAGTTTTTCCCTGTGCACCTCTATGAATTACACGTTCATCCGTACCAAATCGTGTAATTGCACTGAAAATAATGAAGTTGAGATCGATATTTCCTCCGCATCTCCTTTCATAGGACAAGATCAGGCCTTGAACACTCATTACAACAAGAAGTTCTTCCGCCACTTGTCGTCCTAAATAATAATATTATAAGCAATAAGAATATCATGAGAATACTACGAATTACATACAGTATCAAAATCAAGACTGGCAGCCTGACGGTCGTCTCATAACAATACAATGTCTTTTCTTTTTCCTCTGTAATTTCTCCAAATCTTCTATCATTCCCATTTTTCCTCCCCCAGTGAAGCCCCTCCTCAGCCGGTCCCCCCAGCACGTCGAACTGGCCGACATCTCCATAGACCAGGACACGAGCGCCCTCAACGCCTTCCTCGACTCGGACGACGGCACCTCAGGATCCTCCCCAGGTAAATAATCTCTCACAAAAAGAGAACCCTTATCAATATCCAATATAGGATGCCCCCAAAGCAAAAATCGATACCACTCATACAGGTAAGAAAAGCGTGCTAACCAGATTTGGGTACCGATGCTAAACTAAAAGGATGACAGCGCGGTGCTTTGTAGGGTAGCAGCATATGCCTGGCAAACCCAAATCAAACCTGCCTGATGTATACAGGGAAATAATCTTTCAGTTTCAGGAATTCTGATTTTCATAATCATAGTGATCAAAGAGCGGCCAGAGGGTTGCTTAGATATGGATAGATCAAAATCTCTCGCAGTTACAATCTTAAATTTCCAATTTATTGAGAAATTGATAACTGTTAAGGTACCTGAATGAAATAGGCATGTCTTGCATTTACTCCGATTGATATTCCTAGCAGTTTTAGTTGACAACAAATATTTAGGTGTTCATAGGAATATGTCCATCTGTCACCTTGTGTCAAAATTTATGCTTTATACGGGAATTCTGGATTACCTATTTTGAAACTCTTTCTCATTATATTTTTCCTATTGTGCCTATCTATTTTTCATTTAAAAAAAAAGTAGTTTCTGAATATAATAATTTTCCACTTAAATGAGAATTCAATCAAAGATACAAGTTTTCATTTTAAAGACGATAGCAAAATTCCAAATTTATAAAACGTGATTACCAGCAGAAGAAGTTAATTTCAAATTGTTGTTTTTAAGCAGAAACCATCACGATAGAGGAAGATGAAGATGATGAAGATAGCTACGTCAATATAGGCATAGTGAGTAACACCCTGTCAGACCCGGAGATAGAGGTGGGCGAAACCAAAACTGAAAAGACCACTACGCCAAAGCAAGAGGGTGCCAACAATGAAACAAGAACAACCCCAAAACAAGAGGGCACCAACGAGGAAACAGAAACAACCTCAAAACAAGAGGGCACCAATGAGGAAACAGAAACAACCTCAAAACAAGAGGGCACCAATGAGGAAACAGAAACAACCTCAAAACAAGAGGGTGGCAACAAGGAAACAAAAACAACCTCAAAACAAGAGGGTGCCAAAAAGAAAAAAACAACCTTAAAACAAGAGAGTGCCAGCAAGGAAACAAAAACAACCTCAAAACAAGACGGTGGCAACAAGGAAATAAAAACAACCTCAAAACAAGAGGGTGCCAGCAAGGAAACAAAAACAACCTCAAAACAAAAGGGTGGCAAGAAGGAAACAAAAACAACATCAAAACAAGAGGGTGCCAAAAAGAAAAAAACAACCTCAAAACAAGAGGTTGCCAGCAAGGAAACAAAAACAACCTTAAAACAAGAGGGTGCCAAAAAGAAAAAAACAACCTCAAAACAAGAGAGTGCCAGCAAGGAAACAGAAACAACCATTAAACAAGAGGGTGCCAACAAGGAAACAGAAATGACAATCACCCCTCCCCAGGATTCGGGGGATTGCAATGGTCCCACTGATACAGAAAGTGTTAAACAGCTTGAAAAAACAGACTCTACAATAAATGAAAAGGAAGGCGGAAATTTAACAGCCGATAATGCTAGTGAGCAGTGTGTGGAAACGGAAACCAAGGACGGAGATTAATTCGGGAAACCGAAAACAAAAACTTGAATTTGTTTAATGTTATGATTGTGTTTTTAATGGGCGCCTACCTGTGAGAGGGATCTCAATTAAATTGAAATCCTCGTCACAATATTTAGTGATATGTGAGTTGCCATGAGACATTAATGTTCCATCATGAAGGTTATGTCTCTTATGGTGTTCATACTGGTATTGATGCATAGGTTTGGGTATTTGAGAGCCAGGCTCAACTATCGCTGCTCATTCAAGCGGTTGCTGTGCCTCATAAAACAAAGTCACATCTTAATGTTTTGATATCTAAGGCCTAAAAAAATGTTGTGTTCAGGTAACCTGACCTACCCTGAAATCTTGGGCCTAACTAACTTTTTTTGAGGAAGATTTTTTCTTAGATAAAGAAATAATCAAAAATGACTTACAGGACAGGAAATTGTGTATGTTTGATCAAGGGATGTATATGAGACGTTAGGAATCAATGAAGAGGGTGTCTATTGTAAATCCTGAACTTTCAAGAATACTTGAGTCTATTTCTGTACGTTAAAAAGAATAAGAAATTAGATCGACCTGCCTACACAGCTATTTAGCCTAATTTGGGACACGGCTTGTTTTGTTTTTCATTAAGTTTGTTATTGTATTTGTTTTCCAAGAACGTCATTCCGGTGAGATTACAATGCGATAGTAGCAACATTTACTCACTTTCAAAGAGATCAGAGCTTTTCTATCTAGGTGATGGGAAAATCCGAGTCATGATAATCCAGAATTCTCTACCAGACATAAACTTATCAAATCAAGCGGTTCGCTAAAAAGATGTTTAAGGGTGTTTGCAACTGGGTTTCTAATTGAATTCTTCTCAGATGAATGATAATGTATATTTGTATAATTACGTACAGAAAATAAACATTCCGTCGGATGATGGTGCTCAGTAACCGCCCCTATTAGACTATTAAAACTGTATGATGTACATAGTGTTCTGTTACTAATAAAAAAAACGATATTGCAATTGAGTGCGTATCTGTTCCTCTTGGTGTTTATAAATACAAAACTAAGTTTACTTTGTAATAATTTATCTTCGTTTCTTTCTCTTCATTCTGATTCCGAATGAAATATTATGTCGATAACTGCATTAGTCTAGATCAGTACACTAATTTTATATGGCACTTAATTTTAAATGAGTCTTTCATTCAGTTTAATGATAATGCTACGAATGCCACGATTTTGAACGTGTAATTTCTAATCACGACTTTCGAAGTAAAAGAAAGATTTCTTCCATAGGATTCTGTGAACCGTAAAACCCATAATTTAAGCCGCACCTTAATTTAAGTCGCACCCCAACTTTTAGATTTGTTTGGATCAATTTTTTGAGAATTCTTTTCATGGAGCCATTGGATTCAAGCTTGGGTAAACCCCTATTTTAAGGCTTAAATTAGGGGTTTTACGGAAGTACTCTTAATTTTTGGGCCCCTGAATTTTTCTCGAGGGAGCACAATTGCGAAATTTACTGAAAGTAATGGACATGTCACCTTGTTGATACTGTTGGATGACCTTTAAGATCCTAATGTGTTCTTGAACAGATTATATATCATTTGATATCTTTAGTGGACCTTTATGGCTTTCTTACCAAAATTCAGGATCTGATTTCGTGAAGTGACTGACATCATTCACCAGTGACTTTCTGAACAGGATTTTCTGAATAGGATGATTATCTTTCAGTTCTTCGAGAGATATGACAACTAACAAAACAAATATATATTTATTTTTATTTATTTTCAACAAACTATAGATCAATAAGTGATACATGTGAAGTTGATATGCAATCATATGGAAGGACTCTATTTGGCTTCACTAAACAATGCTTTGTAAATTCAACAATGCCTTGATTCAATTATAAGCTTTGCCAATAGGAAGGCAAATTAAATAAGTAGACACGTAGTAGGGAGAAGCTTAAATAACATTCATTACAACCACAAGTATAATTTTCCTGACAATATTTATGTTCATTAATTATAAAAACATCAATATTCTTCTTACATCTTTGCAAAAACGATATGGAAAACAAGACATTAGTACGGAGATCTATTTCCACAAAACAATGTGACCGCAACTCAAACTATATTTTCCTAATATTTAGTTATTTAACAAGACATGACAAAGTGTTCTTGAATATCAAACCTATTGCATAATCGACTGAAGAGCGTATACACTACTGGAGCTTGCTAGAAACATCAACTAAATAACACTAAAAGTTTACCCGTGTACACACCTACCAATTAATTTGTTTATCAATTACATACCAGGGAATGAACTTTGACTAGTATCCGGTTACATCTATGTGTTCTAAGTTAACTAAAATCAAAACTAGAACAACTACTACTGACTAACACCTTGACACAAAGATGTAAAGAACGTAGACATGGATTAAAATGATATCTAAACCGGGACATTACATCTAAATAAAGAGCATTACAATTCAAATCAGTAGGTACACAGCTTAAATCATTCCAAGATGTAAACATGATATAAATGGCGACAAAAAAACCAGAAAAGCTAAACAAGTGAAATTGCATAGAAATATTTGGCTTTATGATTACGATTAGAAACTATGCAATTTGATAGATGTTATCAAAACCCTTTAAATCCCTGAAAGTAAATGACAAAATGATTAGATAAAATCGTATTTACAGTAGATGAATTTAATGATAAGAGATCTCAGGCAATAAAAATCTGGGAGGTCCTTTGCCAGTTTGCACTATCTTGTAAATAGATCGTACAGGTGTTACAATAATATTGTTAGCAATTGACTGTACTGAAAAAGATTTGCACATTTTGGTGGAAGCAGCATCGTCGATAAATGATATCACATCTATTTTTCTTTCTCAATGCCCTGTACTTTTATGTTCACATGACAATAAATGATGGGACTTTTCACTTAAATATGTTTCTGGAAGCGCTTTCCAATTCAATAGTTGCAGCACGTTTGTGTTCTCTTTCTATCTGATAATGCCCAAAAGAATTCTCGTTAAATAACGATAACGTCATCTTTAATATGCTCCACCCTTAAAGTTTTCTATTTTGGGAAAACATTAAATCTCAATTCAAATTTAAGTACAGTCTGTTTGGCTGATGATCATACTGTCTTACATTGATATGATATCAAATTGTCAACATTGTTATCGTTGCCCTAACCTAGGCCTCTGGTAGAAGTTACAATAAAACAGGAAACGTTATCATCATACTGACATCCCGATAAAATGTAAATATACACAATGTATTTAGTAGTTCAGAGAAGCGATACATGATATGCCCTCACAAGTTTCATCACCTTTTTCTTCCTTTTTTTCAATTTAGTATCGAAATATAGTTAAATATAATTTGTAAAGGGAATTCTATCGATGAATAATTTTGATATATATATATATAAGATTGACCATTGATTATCACATGATTAAAACAAGATTTTCCACCAAAAGCTGGGGGTGGGGTTTGACTCAGTATTTCACATTGTTAGTGATGATAATATAAGCCGTTTAACATAATATGAATATGTGGTTAGAACTTTAACATTGCATGCACATCCTTATATGACCATAAATTATCTAGTTTGACACTTCATATCTGACAACTTAGTTAGGTCAGAACGGTGTTAAGTTCATGATTCTTTAGAAACATAATAGACGAAGTAGCAATGAATGCAAGATTGAGACCCATTACTAATATTGTATACATGCTTCAGTTGGACTTTGTATGTTTTAACATTTACCTACGTCATAGCCAGACATGTAATGAATGCACATAGGGACATTATAGGTATGCTCATCTTGGTGTTTTGAAAAGCCTAATATGTACTAAATTATTAACATACATTCTGTTATATTAAGTACGTAACCTGATCTCTGTGAACTTAAAACACGAAGGTATCTATTCATATTTACCCTGATATGGTGCCAACTAATGCAATAGAACCTATATCTGATTATCATTATGCATATATTCATAAAAGAAAGACTAGTATTGAGCAATAGGTATTAACTATCAACACAATCATCACAGTGCTATCTTTGCAATATTGCACTTCACGTTAGCTTTCAACAGTTCTTTGAGAAAAGTACATCGATTTCAGGGGACAAACGTTAGTATATAAAATCGCCACTTATATGACATAAGTACTCGTTGTAGGACTGAAGTCCCTCTCAAACTGCATTGGGGAACATGGGGAATGGTTTAGCACAAATAGGGAGGTCTAGACGGTTCGCAAAAGCGACAAGTGCCGAGATTCCAGTAAGATTATTTGTTTGCCGACCCAAACAACACTTCCTGAGGATCTGATAATTTATAAGGTTTTACACAAATACACGGAGAAGCACAGCTTATAACAATGCAGTACATATTACTCTAGGATATCGATAAAACCAGCGTTTGACTCCCCGTGATTTGGTGACGAAAATAGAAATGTACTACACATTATTTGAAACACAATTAAATGCCCTTTCTATTAATGGTATAAGACCCGTGTGTTACTCTATACAACCTCATGCTATCTTTTTTCTTTATCGATTTTCCTTCTTTTTTTTCATGACGACCTCCAATATCCTATCAGTTTATTAGAAAGATAAAGCTAAATAAGATAAGGCTAAAATTACAACCAAGAAGGAACCTTTCAAACTGCCCCCATCTCTCCACAGACACACCTCAATCATACGTCATTAAATACATCTAAAATACTCGTGAATTATTAATTCCGCAAAACTATTATACGGGGCTTCACAAATTTAACAAATATCAAGAATTAAACTGAGGTCGCCAAAACCCTATATGATATGCGTATTGAACATATATGTGTGTATTACACATACGTTTTGGTGAAAAAAATGAAAAATAAAAGAGGGCATTCATTTAGAATGTATACGCAAGGTGCAACCTGGTTCACTTTGCGTAAGTTCTTACTTGAATAAGTGGTGAGTTACTCGATTTCAAATGTCACCTTGCGGACCTCAGTCTCTGCAGTGAGTTACTCAAGGTCAAAGTCTACCTTGGGGATCTTGGCCTGTTGAGTAAAGTGAGTTACTCAAGGTCAAAGTCCACCTTGGGGATCTCGGCCTGTTGAGTAACTTGTGAGTTCCTCGAGGTCAAAGTCCACCTTGGGGATCTCGGCCTGTTGAGTAAAGTGAGTTACTCGAGGTCAAAGTCCACCTTGGGGATCTTGGCCTGTTGAGTAAATGGTGAGTTACTCGAGGTCAAAGTCCACCTTGGGGATCTCGGCCTGTTGAGTAAATGGTGAGTTACTCGAGGTCAAAAGTCACCTTTGAGACCTCTGCCTCCTGTTTCCTGTAGGAGTCCTCCAGTTGGTTCAGCAGGTTTTTCTTCTCCTTCTCAGGCAGGAAGCTGGCCTTGGCTGCACTCAGGTTCTGAAAATAAAATGTTATAAACAAACTGAATAATTAGGGATCATGGCGAGTTTCAGCATACACACTTATAGAAACTATCAATACGTTAAAAAGAAGAGACGTCTTCTGTCTAACAAAGCTTTTTAAATGATACTTAAGGTAAGATTTCCATGTATATTATTAATTATATTTGTGATTTTTAATGGAGCAAAATAGCATTTTCTTTTGTGTGACGTCACACACAGACTTGTGTTTTCCTTTGGATTAGAGGAACAAGAGTTTTCTTTAAAGTAAACCATGTTTTTCACCTGAAGGACTCAACCACTGGCATTGGAATTTGGCACACTTCTAAATTAGCAATAATTCTAACATATTACTTGTGAAATGATCAGAACTGAAATTTCACTGGCTCCTCTCTTTAAAGAGATTATATCTTTAAAGAGATTATAATGGTAACTTACAGCCTGAACCATCTGGTCCCAGGTGAGCCCCATGTTGTCCCGGACCAACTCGTACTCCTCGGTCAGGGTCCGACCGGTCACCATCGGGTCGTCCGTGTTGATCGAGAAGTTAGCCCCATCCTTCACGAACCTACAATCACAATACAATATCAACTGTTGATGTAATTGTTTATTTCACTCTGTGCCCCCAATAGAGTACTCAAAGGCTGGGTGTGTGCTGGCCTTTGTATGGGGCACTGCACATGAGAGACCCCTTACCACTCTTTGAAAAGAGTAAGGTATCACACCCAGTGGTGGGTTTCTCCTAAATCATATCATAGATCCAATCACCCAAAGCTGAAAACCATTACCTTGTGAAGTCTGGAAAGAACCCTGGATGTTGAAACTACCCCAAAAAATAAACAAATTTGTTTACTTATAGTGTCATGTTAATAGTAATTCAAGGCCTATATTAAAGTATGATTAGGGATGCAACTGCATCTTTGAAATTTTCACCAAAATATGTTAAAACTTCCTCTCCACCATTATTCTCAATGGGATATTGGGGGAGTATTGCTTATCCCGTAAGGCTTTTATCTAGCGCATCGGGGGGAAATCTTGATGTATTATGATTTCAGCCAGCAAAATAATTAAAAAATATTGAAATTCGTACAACAAAAGAAATGGATTTCTAACTTTTCAAATTTTAGTAAACCGTCTTAGAACAAAAAAAGGGAAAAAAAGGAAAACGTCATCCCTGACAATACTAACCTACGCAGCGGGTGCTCCATGGGGTCGCCATGAACTGATCCAGTGGCGAAGCTGGAGTAGGGGCACTGCTCGAAGTGAACACCCTCCTTGATACACCGCGCGTACAGGTCGGGGTCGTCAAGCGCGTGGTAGCCGTGCCCGATACGCTGGGCGTGCATCTGGTCCAGGGCCTGAGAGGAGAGATACAGAGGGGTTTTATTATACTTCAGGGGCATATGGATAAGTTTTCATACGCCAAAAATATGTATACAAGGAAATGCATTATGTTGTGAAATTAGCCCACGCTTTCTATTTCACAGCTGCCTTAATTCTATTGAAATTGTATTTCGTTTCAGGAGAGATTTCTATGATTGTATGCTATGGGAATGGTTTTGTGAGAATTATTATCAACTAAAAACATGTGTAGTATCAGAACCAGCATTGGTGTATCCTATAATGTGAACAATATATGGTTGATTCTCACAAATGGGGGCCACAGGGGGGGAAAATTTAGTAAAAACTTAAAATGAAAATATCTCGACGAAACTTTGTGGACTGAAGGACTGCTTATGTTGGAATGCGTTCCCAAAGTTGGGAACACTAATCTTCATAATTCTTTGAGTTATTAAGGTTTCTAGTTTTGTATATGTACTATGATGTACTATGATGCAGTATATGTACTATGATGCATTTATAAAACAAAACTTCCATAATTTTACCTAATCTTTTCAGAGATATAAACATAAAATTACTCCTGCAAGCATTGCATGTGTATGATTTAATCATTTTAGGTTTGCTTTTTAGGGCAGCCCAAACATACTAGTTTCAGAGATAACTTCAATTTTGTATATGTACTATGATGCAATTGCATATGGTTACACCTGTATATGTACTATGATGCATTTATTATTTCCATAATTCAACATATTTAAACAATTTCTTTAAAATTATGAATATCAAAAATGTTTCATTAAGTAGCATATAAACATGAGTTTAGTGCACATACTTTCGCTATTGACCATTTGTATTTTTTAAAGAATTATAACACAATTAGTTGTCTGTATATGTACTATGATGCGTATATGTACTATGATGCGTTCTGTTATTTTTGATTTTATATTTGATACTATTTGAAAATCAAATAGATTTTTTTCCCGATTTTAATGTTAATATGATAATATTAGGTCAATCTATATTGGACACAAATATTTTCCATTAATGTTTGCATGTTTTAATTTTATGGGATGTTTAATCTGTATATGTACTATGATGCATTTGCTACCCCAACCCTACCTGGATTTACATTTTCTGTTGCCCAATGATTAGTTCTTCATAAATAAATGTAATTTCGTCCATGAACAAAGCCAATACATTATTGCATTTTCTTATGCATTTTATGGAGCATTTGTTTTATTTTCTTGATATGATTAGGCTGCTGTATTTTTGTATATGTACTATGATGCATTTTCTACACAATGGATAATTTGGTAAAAAAACATGGAAATTGTTAAAAATTTACACTAATTTTATTCAATTGATAACAATCAATTTGTTGCTTATAATACCTGAAAAAAGAATATTTGCAGGGCCCAAATTTAAAAAGTTACATGACTTGATCTAAATGTAAAACGTGATTTTGGTTGAAAAATGTGTCAAAAATGGTACATTTCAAGCTATAAATTCTAAAATATTCATATAATTCACTTAAAAGTAGGGTTCCCATTAAAGGTTTGATAAAGACACATCCATTGAGGCTCTGATAGAATGGCTATTACTTATTGATGCAATTTTACGAATGAAATTATGAAAATCAGGTCTGTGGCCCCGTTTCGTGAGAATCAACCATTATATGATATTGGTTAAGTACTCATCAAACACTAGAACTACCGTAGATATAGTCATAGTATAATTGTTTTTATAGTGTAGCATAGTAAACAATGTTATCTGATATATAGGTCTAGTCATGTGACCTTCCTAAACATTGTACTTTTTTATTGATTGATTTTTTTTTCTATCATCAATATGGAATTGACAAAATTATAACAAAACACAGGATGCAGCTTAAATTAATGTGTTTACAGTATCTCATCTCACTGTTTGCCATCCCAACCACTTAGTTAGCCCACCTGTACTTCAGGTGCGATCTAACGATTACCTACCCCGCGCCTACTATTGATCTGCTCATTTAAAACCTGTCTCCTCTTACTTACAAAAGCACAACTTCAATCTTTTCTATCCAGGTTTACATCAAAATCATATATTTTTATTGATTATTCTTCCCTAACCTGGCTCGTGTTTATCCTTAATCAATGAGTGTAACCAGGTGACGTGGGATTGTCCCTTTACCTCATAATATTATAACACACAGGGCATACTGACACAAAGTTTGTGGTACATCTAGTCTCTGATCTTTGGAGCACCAGACCTCTAAAATCTACTCGGTAACATGGGGATTTCTTGAATTCGACATGGCAACATGAACTGTCGTGACAATGACATAGGGTTTAAACTATTTAATATACACCAGCTTTAATAAAATTTGGCATAGGACTTTAAGAACAATATTTGAGGACTCTCCCATGATATGCGATATTGGCTTCCTTTATTTTAAAAACGCCATGCGAGAATAGGACCCCCATTTCTGTTAGTCTGCGTCGCTCGATAGCCCTACCCACAGCGCCCTTTTAGCTCTACAAACATGTAACACTGTGCTACGTGTGGCATCTCTGATTAGTTATATCTTTACATTTTAAACCATACTCAGATACGCAAGTGCCCTTGGGTTTGCATTTAAATTTAATTTCCTCGTAAATACTATGTTAATTATCTTTTTCTTGGTTCCAAAATGACCAACTGTATTGCAAAGAAATACTTGAGTAATTATTTTGGTCGCTTTAGCGCTTTAATTAATCAAAACAAGTTAAGTGAAAGCAAGTATTTGGCTCACAGCCATAATTAATTTCCTCGCAGGTTTCCCGGAATAACCATAATTGTTATTAAAATTTCTCCCTTGTGGTTTCAGCTTCTAAAATTCAAGAACATTCTATGGCATAATTTAATCTATTCAACATATGAACACTATTACCTTATACAAAATTCTGGCTGGCAACATTTTTAATGTCATTTTACGGTTACATCTAAGGCATTAAGCAGGTCGTGAACAAGGATATGTCTCTTTCCTAGAATCCTTGCCCTTATACAATAAATAGGTAGGACCCTTTCGTGTACAAAGATTTTGCTTCTGTATGAGAATCACATCCCGGCCTTTGATTAACTTTTTGAGAGTAACGAAGATCCCCGTACTTGGTTGGTTATAAAAGAGAAAAAATTCTCACCTCTGCTACATTGGCCGCGCTGCCGTTCTCTCCTGCATGGACCGTTCTGCTTAAACCAAGTTTCTTGGCTTCCTGAAAAACATTTCAAACATAAAAATATCTTTACACGCTCAACAAAATAGGCTGTATATAAAGCAAAATACATGTACTACTGGTTACACAGTGTATTTTACAACCAACGCTAATATACCCTAAAGTGTTCAGATTTACCCCATGTGTATAATTGATATACACGAGGAAGAAAAGTTTGATGTTTTTTTTTTCATTTTAAAGCTCAGGTTCATATCCGAGGGATTTGTATTGGCCTCATGTGCATTGTGTATTCATGCACGAGGCCTTTTTTTTAATCCTCATGCTCATACAGTTTGGAAATAGTCCCGATTATGTTAATCAAAAGTAATATCAATAATCGATCAATGCCAAATCAATCGTCAGGAAATAAATGTTTTAGGTGGGAATTTTTTCAAAGGGGATTTATTTCATTAAAGCGAAAACCTCTGCCTAGCCTAATCCGAAATCAATAGTTATTGAAAGGGTAGTAAAAGGCGTTAATTGATGCAAATAAGGACTCCATTCTAGCCAAATAAATTAGTTAAAATCAAAAAGTATTAGGGTACGAGGCTTAGTCCTGATTTATGAGAACAGGAATATTTTTATACGAAAACCTGGAATTTTGAAAAGAAAATCTTAATTTCTAAAAATGGCTTTAGAGGGTACGTTCCCATTACAGGAAAACGTGATATTCAACCAAAGACTTCTTGGGCCCCATACAATCAGTACATGTGATTAGTTTTTCAAGAATTTTCTATGAAAAATAAGAAAGAAACTCAACCGATTTTATTAAGGCTCAAAGTTTATTATTTTGGGTTAAATGCGGACTTACGTAAGCTTTCCTCTGATACATTTTTATTAGTTGATTAATGCTTCAGTGGTTTCTACTTTGAAAGAAGCGGGGAGAAATAAGGAAAAATGGGACAACGGCCCCGCTCTAGTGATGACAAATTAGAAGTTAGTGTTAGGATGGTTTCAGATACTAAATCTGACCAAACATATACTTGGAAAGGCACACCAAAGATGCATGCACTTGGAGTATTACTACCGCGATGTTTCACTCTCCAAGTACCTTTACTCTTCAGTATTGACTTACAAAGTAGTTCTCATAGGATCCTATAGTGAAGAACTGGCAAATACGTAGAAGGCCTTAGGTTCAGGCCTATGTCGACTAAAGAAATGCACAGCGAAAATATTAGGGTATCAATACTTATAATTGTGAACTTTTAAAAGTGTAATGTGATGAGTGTAAAATCACCATAAATGGCTGATGATTGGACTGAGAATTCGATATTACTCGAAATCTACTGCAAAACAATGTACATATAGGTTACAAATAAGTCCATCCGAAGTCCCATTAAAACAAAGTTACTCATAGATAATTTATCAACGCATTTGTGTGGCTGAACTGTCGATTTACTTTGCATGACATCTCCAAATGTCAAAAGCCCAATTCCCATAATAACAGTGTTAAAGCTTATGAGCTTGGCCTGGTAAGTTCTGTTTTATTTCCCACAGCATTTTAATTGGATGGTAAAGCGGCAGATTATTTGAATGATTAAATATATTAGATTGATAAGTTTTAGCGCCATTTGATGACATAGAAAAATCATTTTCATATTATTCCAGAAAATCGGATAGTATTATCTGTAGTATGCTACATAGTGTCGTTTGTCCAACCTCAAGCATGAGCCAGAAGTGAAAAGGGCTCTTTATATCTGTACTGTTTCTCTCGTTAATGTAGTCAATATATCAACTTTAAACGGAATTTCTAAAGCCCAGACAAAATTACGTTGATCCAAAAGCTATATTTAAAAGAGAATATTCCATAATGAATATACATATTACAAATATTTGTTTACTTACTTGGAAGACCTTGATATGGGCCTCGTGTGTGGGGTTGGCGAATCGCTCATCGCCGGCCAAGTCGATTCCGACAACGCCATCCTTCTGAAACTCCTTTGCTAGAGATAAGATCTCCTCTGACCACTCTGAATTAAAATATTGATAAAGGATTAAAGATGTGGTCGGGTGCCCATGCTTTTTCAGAAATCAATTTGTTACTTTCAAAAAACCTATTTAAAATCAAGGTGCCGCTACAGAAATGTTGCCTCAATGTGTAGGCGGGGTAATATTCAAGTGTATAGTTTTTTTTATTATTATTATCAAGCAACTTCACATAAATGTACATGTTCTTCCAGTTGCAACTACAGATAATCGATATATAATTAGTGATGTATTAACAATTATAACAAACATAATATGGTGAAATGAGATGTAATGAGATGAAACGGCAACCTTATAACAAGCTAAAGCTAAGCTAAGCTGTTACTCCTGCCTTATTTGTTAGACATTAATCGGTATCATGTCTTTTTCTGGGCAGTGCAGTGCACGTGGAGCTGGGTGCTAATCTCCCTATGCAACCCCTAGCTTTAGGAGGTGTAGCTCATAGAGTATCAGGTGCTATACTGATCTCAGGATACACAGTGCCCATGGGGGTTAGAACTTAGATGTGGTCGCTACACTTTCACGTTTTGTCACTGCCTCCTGCTTAGCTGCACACAGTGAGATAAATCTCTTTTAGATTAGATGTAACAGTAGAGGCATTTTGGGTTTTTGAGTTGTGTTACTCATTTTACCGACCTCAGAAGGATGGAGAGCTGAGTCAACTCAGGCCGGGACTCGAACTCACGATCTTCAGATCCGTGAGCGAGTGCGCTACCGATGCGCCACCCCGATCCTCTATAACAAGCAGGGTCAACAGAATTCAATAAGTCAGTCCAGTCAACTTTACCGCAGACTCAAATTTTACCTTTGTGGTTGATTTTTGAATGGCTTCAGACAACTGATTCCACAAGTTCACTCCACGATAGAAAGGACTTTGCAGTACCTTTGTAAGATCAGTACATTTTACCTTAAATTTTATCTTATCATTATTGCGCAACACCACTTCAGGTCTCTGCTGGTCCAGATTATCAGTATTTTTACTACAATGATACATAATAGCACACAAATGATCTTGTCTCCTTCTTAATAAGTTGTTCAGATTATATTCAAGTAAGAGATCCTTTTCATCCATGTGTCTGTGTTTACCATTGTCAATTAGCTTCATGAACAGGAGGCGGCCATGTAATAGGCTAGTCGGCTTTTCAAGAAACAATAGATCATTTACATATGTAATAAATAACAGCGGCCCTAGGATGGATCCTTGCGGGACCCCATATTTTACAGACAAAGTATCTGAAACATTGTTACCAACTTTCACCCATTGCTTCCTATTACCAAGATAGCTTCTACACCATTGCACAGAGTTGGTATCAAAAAAGTTTTTTAAGTAATATCGAATGGTCAATGGTGTCAAAAGCTTTCTGATAATCTACGAAAATTGCACTAGTTACATGATTGATTATTGATGATTATCAAATGCACCATAAAAATCACGCAATACATTAAATATGACACTAGAAGTACTAAAAATTTTAAGAAAACCGTGATGATTTTTGTGAAGAATATATTTGCTATCCAGGTAATAGGTAAATAGATTGTGTACCAATCTCTCTAAGACCTTACTAGGAAATGGCAAAACAGATATTGAACGCCAATTAGCTGGATCAGACAAAGTCCCCTCTTTGGGTATTGGAGTGATCCCGGAGCAAAAGTCAGTGTATACTTCCTGGATCAATATGTCCGAAATATTTGAATTAGCTACTGAAATGCTACTGATTGTATACTGATTTCTACTGCCACCTCATTTAAATATTTCGGACATACTGATTGATCACTGCTAAGCCACTGTATTCCCACTGATTTCTACTGATTTCCCACTGAATTGCAACTGCAAACTCACACTGATTCTATATTCAGTATACACTGTATTCCCACTGAGTTGTAGTCCGGGATATCCTCACTGGCCCAGTCAGAGGGAAATATCTCTAATTTCAAAGATGTATTCAATAAATAAGTTACCTCTAAAGGCATTGACAACACGGCATCTTTGAGAACTCGAGTATTAATACTACAGCACTGACATAATAGTTATTCATAAAGTCAACAGCATCCCTGCCTACATACATTGTCCCATCATCACCTCAGATAGTATCACAACTGGCTACAGACCCTTTCCCAACTTTCAAAAATCTCCCTAAATCTTTCCAGAACATTTTAGGATCACATCGATGTTCATCCAGTACATCAATAATCATTTGACGCTCGGTACCTTGCAATAACCATTTCTTATCTGCCATTGACTCTACCACATCACGTGTAAAACATGGCGGTTTGTCAACTTGTATCTGCATTGGTCGGATAGGGCACATTTTATCTAAACAATCTATAAAAATGTGGGATATAATATCCCATAGCGTATTTGGGTCCGGCTCAGACTTCCAGTAGTCAAGCCAGCGTGGATATTCAGCCTCATTACACTTAGCATAGGAGCGCACCAAGCTTTGTAGAAATACATGTTTTTCTCTGTTCTTCTTTCTGATGACAAAGATGGGCAGATGATCACTCAATGCAAGATCTAGTACACCATAGCTAGCAATATGCTGAAATTTTGTAACAATCAGAGCTATACAACTTTTACAGTCATTCGTAATTCTCGTTGGGTTGGATATCAGTTGTTTTAAATCATAGTGCTGTTCAAAATCTTTTAACAACTTGTACTCAGCCGATGACTTCTTAAGATAATTTAAGTTGAAATCTCCCAATAACATCAACTCATATTTATTGAAGGATCCACTTATCAACTCATCCAATTGATCTGAAATAATACATATTGCTTCGCTTGGCTTCCTGCAAGGAGGTCTATAGACTAAACAAAACAACATAATATTATGCTTATGCAATGGTTTATCTAAAGATATCCACAGCATCTCCAAATCTTTAGACACCAGGGATACATCATTCAACACTGTCGTATACTTTGCATAGGCAGGGTTTTACCTTAGCATAGAGTTACTAGTACCGGGTACTAGTAAAAATCAGCCCGGGCTAGTGAAATTTGTGAGCAACTAGCCCAGGGGTCCAGTGAAAAGCTTTGGAATTACAACGTTAACTTGTTATAAGGACTAGTGGACCTTGGATTCGGGCCAGTGGAAAAACATCACCACTAGCCCGGTAGACTAGTGGACAAAATAGTTAAGGAAAACCCCTGATAGGCATCCTTAACATAAATCAGCAAGCCACCACCTCTACCCTTGATGTTGCTTGTATTATTGTGTTTACTCTATCCTGCCTGAGGGCTGTAATACCATTTAGATCAATAAGACTATTTTGCAGAGTAGGGGTTAGCCATGTTTCTGTTATACATACAATATCATAATTCTTGAAATGGTAATTCACTTCATCAATATTACGTACTAAACTTCTAATATTTATATGTACTATCGATAATCCCTTCAAATCATTAGCCATAACAATTCTAAATGATGGTTTAACCTAGTTCTGTGTACAGGAGCATTCATTAAGAGTAATGAACAGAGATGATAAATGATGAGGATGATGTCCAGCATACGCATATAATACCAAGCGATGCCGGAATGAGATGCCCACATAAATTCAGCGGGCAGGAGATCTTGGTCACTAGCAATAGTGACACAAAGTTGAGGTTATACTGGTAGTTATCGCTTTTGAACAGAAGATACATTTAACCCTTTGCCTCTCTCCAATGCAAATTTCGGTCATATATGACTGAAATTTTTAAATTTGTATAATTTTTTTGAAATCTAATTAATTTGCATATGTTTTTCAGTGTTAATTAAATTTACAGTCCTTGTGTACACAAAAAGGGACTTTCATAATTTATAAGATGTAAATAAATATAGATTTGATGACTTTGAAGGCACAATTTTACCAAATTTATTGTAAAGTGTGAAAATATCACACAATTTTTGTTAATTATCAGACAATAAATCATTAAAAAATCAGTTAATTGAATTTCTAAGTTTGATTTTTCAGATAATGGTGATATAATTTGACTTGTGAAGGTGCCTCTGTGGCCAAGAACTAATTTAGTTTTGAAAAATTATAAATTATAATAATTTTCAGGAAAGATGAAAACTGATATCTAATGTACTGAATCATGCAAAATTGGCAAGTATACTGTAGCTGATGTGGTGTCAATATTTGATTTATAATATTTCTCCATAAAATGGCATTTTCTTTGAAAAAAATGTATCCCAATAATTTTAAATGGATGTATAAACTCCTACATCATAGTTGCACGAAGTTATGTGCTGTATGATATATATGCATGGTTTATTTATGCATAATTATAGCCTTAAAAGATGCTATCCATGTAATTTATGGAGGACATTTTTCTTATTTTGACAAATTTAGACAAAATCATAGGCTGGTCGACCGGCCGGGTTTGACAACTACCGGCCGGTATTAGGTCCCAGCCGGAAGTGTGGCGATTTGGCTCAATCCTTGGGCAAACAATTTTTTTGTTCATAAAATGACTTAGTATTCGATCAACAAACCAGAAATAAGTTATTTAAGGGAACCATGGTCTTTCGGTTGCACATCTCTTCCATTTAAAAGCTGATGCAGTGCCCTAAGTTTGGAACTATTTTCTCTGGCGTTGTCACATTGGTTACAGGGCCCTGTTTTCTGGCGAAATCCAATTCTCAACTTTGAGTTGTCTTTATATTGAATCTAGGTGAAATAAAATTCTAATTTTTGGTTTATTTCTTAGTTATATCATATTGTATGACCTCGTAAATGGAATAGGCTGTAGGATTCTTCTGAATATGTGAAGTCCAAATGTAAACAAACCCTAAAAAGTTACGAAAAATCAATGGCGGACGGTCGTAACGTTGGTTACATGACCTTGACCTACACACCCAATACTTGGCCTGTGTTCTCCGACCTGGCCAAGCGGCGCTAGGCTAACAAAATCACTCCAAATTTACCCTACTATAATTAAGTGATCTCTTTGACACACATTTTCACAATATACATCATTTTAATCCCACATTCATTGTCTACATTTTATCAATAATAACTTTTTCTCTAAAATTAATATTTAACCATTTTTTTCTTGAATTTCTTGAAAATTGTCAAAAAATTGCTGAAAATAATGAAAAAACCTAGGTCACATGACCTAGGTCACGTGACACATGGTTTATAAAATTTGAAATTCATTTTTATGAAATAAATCATAAGAAAATGGGCTTTCAAATGATATATAGATTGTCAATATTCTGAAGACATTGGATACTTAAAAGGCCATCCCAAATTATCTTTGACATGTCTCAGTTCAAAAATTGCCAAAATCGCGGGGAGGCAAAGGGTTGCATACTGTATATGTTTTTAATGTAAATTTATATCATTTTTTATAATTTAATCTTTGCATTTTATAACCATCCTTAATTACATTGGCTTATTATGATAGCTGGGGCCATATTTTCTAATCAGTCACCAGGTGAACTTTAACTAGTGCTTTATCATTCGTAATGATGTCTAGGGCAAAAAGTATCTAACTCTAATAATTCCCCTTATGGGTTGTTTTGCAAGGACATTGCTATTGTTTGTAAAAGTATAGAATCTCAAGAAGTGAGAGCCTAATCAAAATTTACGTGATTAGCTAAATCAGTTCCGAAGATATTGCCCCATATGTGGACGTGTGCAAAATCTGGTAACCTGCTTACTTGTGTTGTTTTCAATATGAATAAACATACATGTATAACAATATCTAAAGTAGCTTATACGGGAAATTCTATTTTAAACCACCTACCTGGAAAAGTTCTGATACAGCAGAGGATACTCGTCACCTTCACTCCGAAGTCTGCTGCACCCCGCTTGAACCCTTTATTAATGCATTCTACGACCTTCCGCGGGCAGACTAAGCCTGGCTCGCAAAAGTCGTGCTTCACCGTACTCGATAAGAACTGGGGGCTGTAGCGCGCCTCTGCGTACACAATACCCTGAAGTTTACAATCCTCACAGAACTCGTACGCCATCCGCTCAATGGCCTCTTCGTGACCTCTAGAATTGGGAAATTGTATTGTCTTAGTTTTTTAGGGAAAAATGTATAAGGTAGTTGTGGATACCTGAATCCAACTACCGTAAAAACCCATCATTTTATCATAATTATTTTGTCATAAGTGACATTGAAATCAAGGTTGTGCAAGGCGCTAATTTACTTTGCACATTAAAGTTGAGGCCTAACTATCATTTCTGAAACTAACCCTTAGGGGTTTTATGTAGTTTTTTGTTTTGCCTTAATCCTAACCTGGTACTAACATACTGGGGCCATATCTTCGTAACTGTTTTCTGTGATTAGGCTGATTAGGTAAAATTTGATAAAGTGTCTCATTCAGATTTATTGTGTTTGTAAATCAAAGTAACTACATTTAACAATCTTTTTTCAAGGTTATTTTCAAATGAAGACAGAATA
This sequence comes from Lepidonotus clava, assembly GCA_936440205.1. Classification (NCBI taxonomy): domain Eukaryota; kingdom Metazoa; phylum Annelida; class Polychaeta; order Phyllodocida; family Polynoidae; genus Lepidonotus; species Lepidonotus clava. The sequence goes on from OW387138.1 coordinate 20,211,286, forward strand.
AAGTATTATGGTACACTAATCAAATTTCACCCAATTAGCCTAATCACAAAAAATCAGTTACGAAGATATGGGCCCTCAGACCATTGGGCAGGTTAACGTAAATAATACAGTTTCCACGGAGTGGTGCACGGGAAATAGTCCATGTACACTGTATGATAGACCGTCAAGTAGGGATGTTATTCTAATCCCGTTACACCTTGTTGAACCCCGGACCCCGGAGTAGATAAGTAGATATGGACCATTCAGATTCTGAATGGAGGGTGAGTTTTGTTGGGATCTGCACGGAAGCCAGCTGAGGTCACGGGATGTAAACTGAACTGAGGTCAAGCGGTCAACCGTAATCTCAATCAAGAGTGTATCTAGCAACTAGACTCACAACATCACCATGATAATCATAATGTGCGAAATCCTAAAAAGAATCTGAGAAAAATCAGAAAATTTCTAATCAGAGGCATTCCAAAAGGAAATATCTTTAGAAAATAACGAAATTCAAAGCCATTATCCCTAACTAAATTGTCCATAACTGTGTTTAACATACAAATATACTTACGCTATGGAGGGAACAAAGTAAGAGAAGGTCTCCAAGAACTTCACCAAGTTGCCCTGAGACTGCTCGTGCACAAGTTCTTTTAGTTTGGTCGGACTGGAGGCAGGGAGTTTTAGCTTTCTTTTTCTACAATGAAATGATCGAATGATGACCAGGCTATGCAGATGATTTTGATTGATTACTTTTTAATTACTTACAAATATTTCAATCAATCAAAGAGCTTAGGTATGTTTTCTTACATCAAGTAATGTGATGACTGACAAGATATGTAGAATTTTACTGACCCTGTACAACTATTTAGGATTTTTCATAAAAATGACTGTTATGAACCATGGAGTTGTAATTTTACTCTTTTTGTATGAACCAAATACTTACATAGCATATTCAAAGGCGGTGTCAGGTCGGATAGCTCCATCTAAGTGAACGTGGAGTTCAACCTGAAAGTTGAAACAATATTTAAATGTACACTTCCAGATTCTCAACAACAGCACGAAACATTTTATTGTTGAAATGTGTTTTTTTAACGTCAGACCCCCGACATCAGGCCACCCTTTAACAAATATATTTACTGTCAAGTGGATGGCCGGAAACATAACCAGTCTGGAGGAAAAGGGCGGAGGGGTGTAAATTAAAGATATTTTTGTACAAAAATAGATAAATTACTTGATTAATTAACAAAGAAGGAAAAATTGTCGGTCGGTCCCTTAGAGACACGGACAAACATGAAGAGTGGCCTCAGTCAGTGTTGCCGAAGTTAGCCTCTGGATACAAGATCAATTTTGGTCGGTTGCACACGTTTTGGGTCTTAGCTTGTACTGAATATGTTCGCGAAAAATATCTTCAATTTAAACATTTCCACAGGCTATTATCTTGATGTTTGAATATTGCAAATCATGCAGCATAAGGTCAAAGGAAAAAATAGGTACGTTCCGGTTACTCGTCCTACCCTTATTGTTTACCCCGACCTTAATATCTTTAAATTCTTTTCAGTGAATATTATTAGAAGTTTGTTAACTAACACAGAAATTAGGAAATTTTTTCACTAAACGACATTCCACAAACAGGAATTCTTTAACAGCGATAAGCTTGTATCAGAGAATATTCAGATAGTACCTGGTAAGTGGTACCTACAGCATACTTAGTTACCTTAAGATATCACTTAAACCTTCACGCATAGATATGTCATTACTCCTGATACAACACTCGGGTATACATGTTCTCTTTAGAACCTCAATAGTACTAGTACTAGCACAGATTGGTGTAGGTCTTGGGAACATTCTACGCTGTAGTAGCGTGTCTGGCGAGAAACCAGGGGACAATCAGTCACCTATAACAAGTACATAAAGCCCAGATGTATACTTGGCACTAAGACCACGCACACTTTGGCAATTTTCCAAACGTTTGGGAGCTATCAGTTACCCATCTGCTGAGTGTTTAGATAGACTGCGCGAACCATAGTACTGTGCTTAAAAAAGGTCTATCATATACAAATATACAAGGACTGAGATATTAAAATACTGACAACGAAGGTAAATGAGCCCGACTCTTTGAGAAATTAACGTTAAGTCTTACTGTTATGCACACTTTATAGAATCAAAACAGTTATAAATAACTTGCGACAAGCAAAGGATTATGAAAATATTAGGATAGCACTGATTTTGTTCGGGATGGAAGCAGTTTTCTCACTTCCCTTAACAATATAATAAAACAAAGCATTCCTAATACTACTACGTAATACATCAATTTACTTTTGCGCTAATCAAGTTGACTATTGTGCATGTGGAGTATTACTGCTAAATAGTTCATGCAGACTTTGTTGCTTTCCCTTAAGTATCGAGTTTGTATGGTTTATTGTGAGTGTCTGTGTCTGTGCATATATTTCGATTTTTCTTTCTTTTTTCTTGGACAAAATATTCTTTCGTCCTCATGCTGTACTATTATGACTGTTATTTCACCCTACGCTCGGTGAGTACAATGACCTTACTCTCTATGTTGTCCTGTTCCATTCCAATAACAGCAACTAAGCAATTATTATCCTTGTCTATCTCTACCACTCGTGTCCGTACTTCTCATGCTGTTCTGTTTTGTTTTCGCTTACCAAATTTATTTGCCGTTAAGCCTCTGCCTCGTTTTTTTTTCTGCTAGGCCCAAAAGTATAGTTCTATTCCTGTGACAATCGAAAAAGTAAGATTGGTGGTCATTGGTGATTTGTTTCAAGCCTCATAATACTTGACTCAGATCACAAAGTGGGGTTCTCGTGCAGTTAAAACGACTACTTTCAACAGTAATAAATCTGTTTCTGTCGGGGAAATTGTCGGAGTTTGGAGTTGTTTTTTGTGCGTGTGTATTTTGTTCGCCATGGTTCTTTCAGCAACTGATTGAATAAATCCCTAACTTCAATTTTCTTTTGTAAGAATTGATCATTCTTTAAATGTATCTAAAAGGATGCCTGGAGCTGCCTTGACCTAAAATATCGGCTAAGCTAGGACCATAGCAGGGTACCAACCGAAAGTCCATTTTCAAATTCCCTGTGTTTTCCCTGAGATTTCCCTGTCCCGCGACAATTTTTCCCTGTGTCATATACAGCAAGTTTTTTTAATTTAAAAGCCTCTGCGTGCAGAAATTTTTTGGACAACCCAACAACAAAATGTTAAATCCCTAATATCTTGAGAATCAGAAATTTCAGAACCTGGCCAAATGAAATTCCCTGTGTTTTCCCTGTGTTTTGGCAAAATTTCCAAATTCCCTGTGTTTTCCCTGTCAGGGATTTTTTTTTTTGCCAATTTCCCTGTTTTCCCTGTTTTCCCTGTGTGGTTGGTACCCTGCCATAGGTACAATGGGCAAATGTTAGGTCATGACCAGCCATAAAACTAAACGACAGGAATGTTATGTTTGGGATTGAAGTTGGTCTTGGACATACCAGTCCTTGGTATTTAGCTAACTTCCATTTCACCTAGGTATTGGGTAGGTCATGCTCTGCTTGTAAAAGGGGCATGACCCGATATGCCCCAACGATATCTGAATATGTTCACCATTTAACCTAGTTATTAGGTAGGTCATGCTCAGTTTGTAAAAGGGGCATTACCCGATACACCCCAATGACCCTCAAAATACATTCACAATTTAACCTAGTTATTTGGTGTTCTGTTGGTAAAAGGGGCATTACCTGATACGCCCCAATGACGCCTGGATATGTTCACCACTAACTAGTTAAAAACGTTTAAGCAGAAAAGAAGAAGTTGTACAGATCTCGAACACACATTCATAATTATGGCTATGGTCGCGTCTCATATAAAATCCTATCAAATATCAGAAAGTTGTCCTGTTAGTGTTACTTCCCCCAATGTTTCAGACCGATGTCAAAAGGCATATTAATTATATTCTTTTTGTTATATGTTCATATTTCCGGGCCATGAAAAGTTGTCAAACTGGGGACGCGCTTTACCTCCCAGTCCATTCAATACGAATATGCCACTTTTACTTTTACTTTTAAAAATAACCTTATGCCTATCCTGCAATGTGTGGTGGGAAGCCATTCCTTTAACTACAAGGGATGAAAAAGTTGTGTTCAGGAAACACGACCTAACCTAATAACTTGCCCTGCCCTAACTGTTTTTCGATGAATGTTTTTTTCTGGTAGATCTAAGTATCAAGCTTATAGGGCAGGAAACATCATATAATATTTGATAGAGAGATGTACTTTAGGTAAAGAAATTACTGTGGCGGGTTTCTGGAAGTTGTTTCCTGAATTTTTCAAGAATATCTGGATCTACCGGTTCTTGTTTTAGTTACATAAAAATTAAAATAGGAAAATAGATATATGCCGACCTGCCTCTCCCATTTTGTTTTGCCATGATACCTGAATACAACGTTTTTCATGTGTTTGTCCTAGGACATTTAAAACCCTGAAGACCCATGTCTCAGGTTATCTTTTATTTCTAGTGAACTATAGAGGTTAATTATCTGTTATATGTGGTGTACGTGAATAGTCGTAATTAGTTCATAGATAATAACTAGCTCCGTATGCAGTCTCCTCCTTGTTGACTGCTGTCGTCCAATACATAATTATAGTTCCAACATCATGTAAGATGTGAACACTCGCGTGAAAGGACATTGTTCTTTATCTATCCAGTGTATAGTCGTTTTGTGACAAGAACTCAATTGACCATGATCAGTCCCGAGGTAGGAATCCCCTCAAACATATTTAGTCAACGCTCCCGCGCTCTTACACGATCCCTATGCTTCTATCCAGAACCAATGCTACAGCTTAAAGGTCCAACCTTTCCAGGATGTTACTCACACAGCGTTTCAGCAAACTCTGACTGACTGAGAGCAAAACACGCTCTTTTAGAATAGTACGTCACACCGTGACTCCTCCCCCATTCCACTATTGACAAAGTGAAACATGGCTTGCACGTGCGCTTCTAAAGCCCACGCCGTAGTGCCTACAAACATGGACTGGCCACCTGCGTCAGTACACTAGTCTTTATCTTTTTTTTCAAATTACCAAATTGAGAGAACGCTAGTTTTTCACTCTAGATATTATTGTAAAAAAAAAATAAAGAAAAAATGAAAAGAAAATCCATCCAGTTTCTTCTTTTTGTAAATTAAAAAACCCCATAAAAGATCATTATATACTAGCTACTACCTGCATGAGTCCACAGAGGACAATTATAAACAACTCAGAAAAGATCGACCTAGATCGAGATCTACTTGTTCTTTAGCTAAATCACAGACGGCATGTGTAAACAATATAGATCTAGAGTCTACCTTCTGAACTCAAGGGCAGGAGAGAAGGGTTTTCCGAGCGACCTAGATCTATTCTTTTGACTAAGGCAAAAAAAAGTAGTTGTGTTCAGGTACCATCTAGGTCGAAACAATAGGGTAGATCTAGGTAGAGATCTAGGTCGAATTCTTTTTTTCACCCTTATTTCCCTTTTTTTAACTTCCAAAGAGACCCTGGCAATGTTGAAAATAAAAAGAAATATTCTAAATAACCTCTAAAAACATTTTTAGCATCTAAAATAGACTACATGCCGTGAGCATCTATGTGTTATTTTATGGTTTTCATACTTTTTTAGGTCAACTATTTGGGATTTTGAAAAAAAAAATTAAAAAAATAAAAATCCTTTAAAAAAAATTAGGGTAGGGCCAAAAATTTAGGGTAGACCTTAGGTCGGGTTACCTGAACACAATTTTTTTTTTTTTTTTTTGGCCCAATGAATCAACTTACCTTATCTACCTCTACAATATTTAGCCCTAGTGGAGCAGTGACAGGGAGCGGAGAAATAGCTTTTATCATCCCGTTGTAGATCTAGATCTATTTTGATAGTAGATCTAGATCTATTTATCAATCTATCAATGATAAGAAGTCTATCCAGTTTAGACTAGATCCAGACTAGATTCACCTATTAAAGGACCTTCTACTCTAGCCTCTAGGCTTATCTAATTGCATAGAATACGTGTACTGAGTCTGCACATTACATTGTTCTTTCCACAATCTATGGTAATTATTTCCCCTATCTACTGACCTTCAAATGGCTGATTAAGCTCACGTGTGCAGTGACCGTGTCCGAAATTTAACGCACAAAAAAAATCTTACTTTGGAGTTGGGGACCGGCGGAGGAACGGCTGCCATGGTTCTGTGCGCTTTGTGGAGATGCCTGAAGCCTGCTGCGATGTGAGTAACCCTGCGAATGAGAGTGGATCCGGCAGAAGCCAGGCCTAAGTATAGCATCACGTTTATAGTAGCCCCCGGCAAGCGCAGCCCCTATCCCCGGCACGGTATCATCTGTCGCAACTCGTCCGGCAACTTTCCTGAGTATTGTCTCCTACCGGGTGAAAGAAAAAAATCTAAGCAAAGGCAGAACGGCTTCAAAATAATATTTTATGTTAACAAAATGCTTTGGTTGTTGTTGAAATTTGTTTAGTGTGATTTAAAGAGGTTGGTATTACCTAAAGTTGCTAAATCTGGAAACAAAAACATGAATATTTCGTGTTTGTGGAATGTTGCCAGCGTGCTTTCTATGGGGAGAAAATGGGATCGCCGGGAACAAGTTACGTTAATTAGGTCTCACTGCGGTGATTGTCATTAAAAGGGACGGTACCGGTTCTGTACGTGAGGTGGCAGCACCAGACTGATACCCGGTCCGATGATTTTCGCGCTCGATCGCCATCGATTTCAAATTTGTTTAAATCGACCAATATTGAATAAATATTATAAATTGTATGTATACGGATGTTTTCTCTTAATATTAAGAAAAATAATAATAACATGAAAATAAGAATTAGATCTATCAGATTAACCCTTTTACTGCCAGATATTTAATGATATAACTGATATTTACTGAAATAAGGCCCAAAATACAAAAATTAGTTCATAAATTGCCTAAAACTCAAATTTATTCTAGATTGTTATGGTGGAAAGCTTTTTTCAATAATTTCGATAAAAATGTTCCAAATGTTGGCACTGTGCCAATATGGCAAATTTCCCGTCAAGAGTCATTTTACCTACATTATGCATTTTACAGGTTTCCATGGTAACCAATAATTCATAAAATAACTATTTCACTTTTTATGAGGATAACATGGAAATGTTATCTTTTTTCTGCAAAAGATAGTTTGTTATTATCATAAATGGAAACAAAGTTATAGCTAATCAAAAATCATGTCATTTACACAAATTTACCCATTTTTCATGATTTTGAATCAGTATGACAAGTTCAAATGTAAGTACATTGTTAATGGTTTCTCTAATTACAATTCTAATATTTTTTGGTGACTTGATAGTCTGCTGTTCAAATAGCTGTATCTCTGGTTCTAATTGGAATTTTTGAAAAATTCTTTCAGATTTTGAAAGCTGAATTTTTCCTCTCTAAATAGGGTTCCTATGGGATTTTACTATAGGGCCTCATATGAGGCCTGTGGCAGTGTAAGGGTTAAGGAATTATCAGATTATTGACCACATCTACAGAATTTTGTTAAACCATAATGATACATCTTGAATTATATCTTTTGGAAAATTAGAAGGAAAAAATAAATAAAAAAGATACACAGCATGGGAGAAAATTGGTCAATTATGATGACTTTAACCCCCCAAAAAAATAGAGAGATTAAATCTGCCTAAGTGATTAGACATAATAGCAATGCGTCAGGCTAGTAGAATTCAAGATCTTCCGTGATTTATAAGAACGGTTTGTAAGCATTGTCTCTAATTTCCAAAATATAAGTTTTACCTTGACTCTCAGTGGGACCTAATTTTGGCCAAATATTGATTTTTTGAATGTACATTAATTCTCGTGGGCCTTAATTGTGGGTATTTTTTTCATTTTGTAATATAAGGCCCCCCTCCCCCCTTTTATTTTTTTACTCTTTTTTTACCTTTTTCCCCTTTGTTCTTTGTTCTTTTTAGGTCCCTGACAATAAGTTACAGGAATGCAATCAAAATTAGGCTAAGTCATCGTTCGGCAGGTAAAAAAAATAGTTAACTCTATGGGGATATTTACATTATATTTATTATTTATAAAATAAATTATAGAAATGAATTATAAGAATAAATTATAGAAATATTTATCTATTTAGGATCTAGAAACCTGCGACTACTATAAATATTATTCTTTTATAAATCCAAGGGTAGTTCTTCCCTTGAGCTTAGCCTAGATCAAAATCACACACCATAATGCTTATTTTGAAGGGCTCTACAGTTATGAATATCGGTTTAATCATTAAAACATCGGATTCCTGGGAATAATTTTAAAATTATGTTTTGATCTTGTGATCTATAGAGAGTTAATTATCTGTTGTATATGGTGTATGTAATTAGTCGTAGTTAATTGTAGATAATAGCTAGCTCCAAACGCAGTCTCCGCCTTGTTTGACTGCTGTCGTCAAATACATAATTATAGTTCCAACATCATGTAAGACATAACACTCGGGTGGAAGGTTGTACTTTATTAATATTCTCCTATGTATTGCTGTTCTGTGACAAGATCTCAATTGACAATGATCAGCTCCAAGGAAGGAATCCCCTCAAACACATTCAGTCGCCGCTCCCACATTCTAGCACAGTCTGACTGCCTCTATTCCAACCAACAGGACTCAGCTTCTAAGACCGAACCTTTCCAGGATGGTTACTCACTCAATGTTCAGCTAACTCTGACCGGCTAGAGTGGCATACGTGCTTTTAGTATGATACGTCACACATTGACTCCTCCTTTAATTCCCTACTTTGACAGAGAATTATAACTAGCAGATCCGATAGTCTAAGGCTCACGCTGTAGTGCCCAAACACGGATGGACTGGCCACCCGCATCAGTACACTTACATGAATTATCAAATTTATCAAAAATATAACATATTTGCTTATTTCAGACACAACCTTATATCATTCACTGAAAAGTGATATTGTACAGATACTACTTTTGTTTACTGTTACTATTTACTGTAATAACATTGCAAAGATTTAGAAAATTCCAAAAATTCCAAAATGTTCAGATACCTTAGGGGTAAGGGAAACATCTTGTAAAAAAATGAGCTAGGACATTTGTAGGAATACTTGCCTGGTAATAGGAGTGATATTCTTAACATCAGACTGAATAGGGGAGAGCTACACAGTCATATTCTACAAGAGAAGGGGAATAGTCCTTGAATGAGATGAACATGTGAATAACGTATAGATAATGGTTTGGTGGGCTCATGTGGTGAAAGATTGTACTCTCCAGTTACCATGGATTAAAGACACAATAAAACAACACTGTACCTCAGCAAGCGAGTGTCTTTAGTTAGACTTGAACAACCTAGATGAGGAGAACTCTACCCCAATATTAATTGATTAAATGTGACAGTTTCTGGGATTTCCAGCCTTATAGAAATGCCTATTCATGATATAGAGCCTTTATTTAGCTTAGAAATCATAAAAATAAGAAAAATAAGTTAAATCCATGCTAAAAATGAAAATTTTCTTAGTTTTCATTTCTAGTGAAAAAATTTGGATTTTTTGGATTTTGTTGCCATGGTTACCGGAATGTTGATAGAACGTCCAAACCCCCTGACACTACAGCGATGCCAATGTTGGTTTCCATGGTAACCATGGAACAAAATTAAGATTTCAAAATTTGAAATTCTGAACCAAGGGACTGCTTGGCCATATTCAGCAAAAAACAGATTCTGAATATCTTAAATAGAAAGAAAATGGCAGTATATTTCCTGAAATCATATTTGGGATTTCAATTTTTGGCCTAGATTATATATAAGTTATATCTTTATAAATTCCAAAGGCTCGTCTATTTTAGCATATTTAGCATATCCGACCTTCGTGTCTTCAAATTAACATAACTTCTTTTCTAATAAGAATATTTACCTAATTTTTTCAGTCTTAGATTCCCCAAGGCACCATCTTGATTTAATATTCCAAGCCATAAGACTGCTTTTCGCAGAGGATGTCACAAATTGTGAAACCGGACTTTCTTACCAATTGTTAAGACTAACGATACCATGAGCAATAAGTACAATGAAACACTGGAAGCTGGCATCGCTCAACCATAAAACCACATAAATGTTCAGTATGACATGTATCATAGTGTCAGGATTCAGTATTTTCTGCAGAATTTTCCTTTCTTGTACAGTTTGTCCTTTGCTCTGGAAATCTGTTGACAGCCATTGTTACCTGGTTACCAGAGGGACAATACAACTATGGCTGGCATTCTGAATGATATCTAGTGCTATACCACTTAGACTGTTGCACTCTTTGTGCAAGTGATCTAGTTAAAATATTCTTATTGGGGTAAAGTGCTTAAAGTATAGACATATTTCACTTTGAAAAAGTTAATCATGTGATTCAGAATTATTTGTGAAATTGTCTGATTATGCTAAGCAATACTGAGGTTCAGATGCTGAAAATAGAGTTTTGATCAATGAGCTGATGAAGATCTACTCATTAAATGATTTTTTTATTTCTCTGAAACAAAGAAATTTTCTTTGTTTCAGAGAAATAAAAAATTGTTTTGATGGTAGATCCCTCTTTTGCCCTTTCTAGATCTGTCGCATACATGTTAATTCCATTCATCTAGTAATGCGATCCTATTCATCTAGACAGTATCAAACATAAGGCTTAGTCACAATCAGAAGTAACCTTTGAAATAGATGTGGCACGCCATAGTATGTACATTACATCGCCAGTTACCTGGTTACTATAGGTTAGGCTAGAATTATACCTTCTGAATCAACATGCAGTTCAACTAAGGCAGCTCTAATTGCCCTTTCATGAGTTAAGTGGCTTGCTCAGAATGATCCTTGATGGCTAACGCCTCATAGTAATACTATCTCTGATGCTTTCGCCAGCGTTTAACCTACATGATTAATGTAGTGCTTTGACCTCTGGATTGCCTCCTGGAGAATAACTCACTGACAACTCACTGGCCATTTTTCTATGTTCCTACCTGATTCACATAGCTGTGATCCAGTACCTTGAGAGAATGGTGATGTTTGATACTATAGAGTATTAATTCTGACCAGCTGTCATTGTATCCGTAGATGAAGTAAACTCTTTGCCTTGTGATGTTCTTCAAATAAAAATTCGAATATTGTATACACATATATAGGTATGTATATACTTATGAGCCTGAATATCTTCAAACCAAGCATATTACCAACCTACAAAAAGCATTCTGCACATTTCGTATTAAAGCGGTTGAAGCGCACAGAAAATAGAATTGTTGAAATATGACATTGTTTTAGTTTTACTCATATAAACACTACAAATCCTTCCCCTGCCTCTGTGCCTGCCTCTGCTATGAGGGCAGGGAGGTCCTGGATATGTAATCATTATACCAAATAGAGACACATGTATATAAACTGCTCTCTGGTTCTGTCCCAATACTGTCCCAAGCCTTGTCATAACAGGAGCTATCATAATGTGTAACCAAGCTTCAAGTAGTCTGTACAAACACTCGGTCACTCTCACAGTCAGGGACGTAAGGCCCTATTACACTACACTAGTTTGACCTAAAATATCGGCGCAATATGATAATACTACAGAAAATATGCATATAGTAGTTATGATTGTTTGATATTGGCAATTTGGAGTAGTTTCCGCATGAGAAACACAGAATTTTGTCTCTAATATGTGCAATTTCTCTGCGACACTGTCATATCGAAGCTCATGTCGTGTACACTGAAAACACAAGGTCGTCAGGGAGCCAGTTTATAGTTGTCAGAGGGTTGTCATAGGTCACTTTTGGGTTGTCATAGGTCACTTTTGGGTTGTCGCAAGGCTAATTTCAGACCACTGACGCTGTGTGACAACCCTCTGACAACCCTGTTACAACTTTGTGGGTGGTCAGAGGGTTGTCATTGTGAATTTTGAGGTTGGATGACAACCCAAAGGTTGTCATTTTTCCTGACGACCTTAGGCCAAAAAGGTTGTCAGGAAGGCAAAAGTGAAAATCAGGTTGTCACAAGGTTGTCGGGGAAGAAAATGAGACTCAAAAGTTCTGCCTGACAACTCTAGGGTTGTCAGTGAGTGGTGCCAAAAACGACAGCCCTAGGTTGTCATGGCCTCTGTCTGTGACAACCCTAGTATTGTAATTGAATAGTGCCAAAAACCATACAACTCCTAATAACTAATACAACTTAGGCCTCCTAATTGTAATGGGCATACATAATAACTAGTAACATTGCATAATAGGAACCCAGCAAACATAAATACATTGTTAAATTTACTAACCTAACTGAAGACCCTGTGACAACCCTGAGTTGTTCCAGTAGGTCAAACAACCCTGGAGATTTGTTTGAAACCCATGGCTGTGTTTTTTTGGCACCATTAACTTAAAACCCTGAGGTCATCACAGATATCCACATGATCTCATATAAAGTGGTCACAAAGTTGTCAGTATCTCATTCAAAGTTGTCAGAAGTTCGTCATAGGGTTGTTGATTTTGACACCAAGATTGTCAGAAGGTTGTCATAGGGTTGTTAATTTTGACATCAAGGTTTCCAGAAGGTTGTCATAGGGTTGTTGATTTTGGCACCACTTTTGACAACCTTGTGTTTTCAGTGTAGTGTAATACCACCTTTAGTGGCTGAGGTTTCTGTCCAGTCTGATTGATTCTGATGCCACAAAAACAGACACTGACTCAGTAAGCAGTCAGCCTAAGGGTGATATGTTGAAATCACACAATTCTCCCACACCCATCACTGCTCTGCAATGGAAATGATGGAGCTATGGACAATTCCTAAAGGTCTGCGCAGAGAAATCCAAACCAAGACGGTTGGTTTGTCTATTATGGGGTTATATTAGAGGGAATGACATAAGAGTTAGGGATTAACACCTCTTATAAATACATTTTGGTCTTTTAATATGTGATATATTATCATAATTATGGGCTCACATTTAAAATAATTATGTGACTGCCTGTACATTAAATACTTGCAAACACAATCATAGTAGTTGTAAATAAACATACATATTTTAACAAAATGGGAACCTTTAAGTCACCTTTGCACTCTATAACCAACTGATAATCCCACCCCAAAAGGGCCAATTACAGTAAAGTAATATGGGCGGCTGGATGCTTCGTATGAGAGGACCAAAGGAACCTTTATATACTAGGGCCATAAGGTTACTGCACACGTTATCTGATAACTATAAATCAGATTAGGGAAGAGCTGGCCACCGATATTGGCAATTATTCAAATTCGAGCAAGATGTACATCTCCTCCAGGGACCTGAGCCCTATGGTGACATACGTGTGTCCCCTCTCCCCTTCGCTGCCCCTCTCCCCATTGCTGGTGATGGTATCACTAATGTAGGGTCCCCTTAGGGGTCACCTTAGAGCCCAATGATTAATATTCATGAGTCGCCCACTAGTGTGTTTATGATAGTAAAATATTATATGAAAATAACAATCAATTGAATACAATAAAGCATAATAAGAAAATTATTTGAGATTCCACTGTACTCAATCATTAGAAATAAACCCCATTTCTTGTGTTTTTTCTATTCTGTGACATGTCTGATTTGGCTTGATACTGTATTTCACTTTATATCAGGTTTGGTGTATCAACAGAACATTGTATTGTCAGTAGACATTTCATATGTCATTGCCTATTGCAGTTGCAGATTGTTGAAGCCACATATAGATAATGAAAAAGAAAAGCTTTAGGTTTTAAGTAAGCAGTTTATTGTATCATAGATCTATACGGCCCTGACTAAATAGCCACGAAGGGGAAGTGGGCAGTCTCTATCATTATGTGTAAGCTCTCTCTTCATATCCAGTCAGATGTGATATCATACCCTTAGCGGGTGGGGGCGGCAAGGAGGGGCTGCGCAGGGCAACACCATCCAGCTTGTGTCTGGTATAAATCAGGAGTCTGAGTTAATGAGTTACTGCTCACTTCAGGAGTAGCTCGGCCTACATAGACTGAGCAGCTCTCTCTCTCCTGTTTCTATCCAGACAGTTGACACATTTAGGAGGCCCCCATCTTTTGTATGGGATACTGAGCTATATAAATATTACATCCATAAGTCATACGTATCACATGTTAAAATTTCCACCTCATAGAAATACAAAGCATGTCTGAATTATTGTATAGTTTTGTTAATAGGTTAAGGGCTAAGATAAATGCGGAGATTTTCATAATATGTGGTATGTGGTAGTAGAAAGGGTAGTCTATTCTAAAGGTCTTCTTCATTTTCTTGAGTTAGTAAAATAACACTTCTTAATCCAAGTGGTACTAGAAAGGCTAAGTATTTCATTTAGAAAGGTCCTCCTCATTGTCCTCGGTTAGTATACTAACATTTCATCTGGGGAATCAGAAACCTATGTCCTTGGGGATCATAATTTGAACCACAGTCTCAAGAGTATACCACACGAAAAACGTCGGCAGCACATACCTTGTAGCGACAAGAACCAAAATAATCTTTTCACATACCACTCAGACTAGATGACATCAAGGTTTTACGTCGTGCAAATGACTATGCTTTATACGTGATGTTACCGATATAAGTCAGACTTATTGGTGATGTCATGAGTACATGGTATAAAATGTGTGCGACACGCACCAAATTTTCATTTGTGTACTACTTAGGCCTATGTAATCACCAAAAAAATTGTACCCTATATAGTGGATCATATGCACACGACGCGACCATCAGTAGTAAACCCCAAGGTCGAGTTCAACTCGTGGCGCGAAATGCGCAGGGTTTATCGGCTCTAGCTAGGGCTCATTTATGCGCGCATTTCGCGCCAACGAGTTGAACTCGACCTTGGGGTTTACTACTCACGGCTAAGGAAAATCGTGTAGTCTTAATGAGATTAAGATTTGCTTTAGTATAAATAGTTAATTTGTATGTATTTATTTACTAAATATCATATAAGTTTATTTCAATATCGAAAATAAATTGAAATATACTATATTAATTTAGTTTCAATTTTAGTCATGAATTGAAAGAAACCTGTTTGAGACTACGTTTACGTTCTCTTGTCATTCTAGTTGCACAAAACCGATTTCAAATAACCTATCTACGTACCGATTTCAAATAACCTATCTACGTTCTCTTGTCATTCTAGTTGCACAAAACCGATTTCAAATAACCTATCTTCTAAATCAATAAATTTGTTAACCCTGCTTGTATAGCCTCTCATGTTGTTGACGAGAAAACGTCATCGCTTTTCGTGTATTTCGTGTAGTCTTAATCTCGTTAAGATTTGCTTGTATTTACTAAATATCATATTTGCTTGTATTTACTAAATATCATATAAGTTTATTTCAATATCGAAAATAAAATTGAAATTAAACGTATATTAAAAATGGTGTTTCTATATAATAACAAAAAACATAAATCATAAATTGTGGTTATGTTCATATTTAATTCCATTTTTGTACATTCACATCTCCTTGGATTTCATAAGTACTTAATTTCATTTTTGTACATTCACATCTCCTTGGATTTTCACAAGTATTGCATCTCCTTGGATTTCATCACAAGTATCACATCTCCTTGGATTTCATAAGTACAATACATGTTGTAAGTTCTTTTGTATTACAAACATAACCTTTTTGTTGTAATAACCTTTTTTATTAAAAAGCGCATCTACCTTTAAGTAAATTATAGAAACTTTACAGGTACAGGTTTATTTATTATTCAATTTAATTATTTTATAAATGTTATAGGTAACTCGGCTTGAATCTACTTACATTCTAACAGTTTTAATATTTCAACAATTTTAATATTTCAACATCAGTAACGAATCAACATCAGTAACGAACCACTCTTAACAGTTTTAATATTTCAACATCAGTAATCACTCTTAGCAGTTTTTATTTCATCATTTAATATTTCAACATCAGTAACCAAACTTAACGTGACCTTATTTATACTCAGTAGATTTAAATGTACTTAACCAAAGACTATAATGGCATTTGTTTCAAGGCTTCATCCTTCAAACAATTAAGTCCTTATTAGTCCAGTTTAAGTAACCGTACATCTGTAGTCGCCAAAACTTGAGCTCAAGGCAATCGCGCTGGAAGGCACTTCTGCTAACCATCGTAATAACCTTTAAGCGAACTTCATTCACGGCGAGCCAAGGTCCAGTCACTTCTCATAGCAACCCCAGGACCACCAGTCAAGGTTACTTCTTTCATCTACTGGTGAGCCAAGGTCCAGTCACTTCTCATAGCAACCCCAGGACCACCAGTCAAGGTACCACCAGTCAAGGTTACTTCTTTCATCTACTGATCAGTCCAGTTGTAAGCTCATGGTAACCGCGCTGGAAGACTTCTTTCCATCGTGATAACCTTTACATACAACTTCATTAGTCACACAGTTCAGGTTACACTTTAGTCAACTATCACATAGGTTGACTACACAAATTTAAAATTATAATACATGTTAAAATTTTAAAAGGTTGAAGACAAACAATTTTTAAATAATATAAAAATTTAAAACTTAAATCAAATAATAATATTAAAAACATTTCTTAAATTCAAGCCGAGCATACTTATAACAAATTATTATTTTATTATAACAAATTAAATTACTAATACTAATATTAACCTGTAAACTTTCTTTATTTACATTTAAATATATAAAGCTTGTCTTACTTTAGCAAATTAATTTATATAAATTCTTGTAACCTTAGCTAGTTTTTCAAACATAAAATATTTGCATACATGTTCAAACGGTAGAAATATTTGTATCTAATTTGTTTAACATATATTTCCTTGCAGTCGGTTTATCTAATAGAGGTTGAATAAGTTTTTTATTTTCACACCTTAAAAATAATTTTTCAATTATTTTACCCTTCATTTTTTGTGACAGCATCATACAATCCAAAAATACATATTCAGGTTGCAATATTGGTTTCTTTAACTCTAAACCTATAACAATCAAACTAACTATTAGTGTTAAAGTTAACCCTCCAAAACCAAGCTTTGTTGGAGTAGGTTTTAAATCCATTTTGGATAAAGCTTCCATTTCAATACATATATATATAATGCAATAAATCATTAATCTTAATAAAATTTATAACCTTATGTATTGCCTCATAATGAGACTACTATTTTTTTCAACACTTTCTGCATATGTTTAGAACATAAATAACCAGCTTTACATTGATTTTTTCCTTCTACTTTTTTTCTTTGCAGCCTTTTTACAAAACGCTTTACAAGTGAATCATTTTTTAATCTATTATCAGAAAATTTGTTAAGTATTTCTTTTAAAGTTTTTCCCTTACTTTTATGAAAAACATAATATACAGTATATTCACCACAGACCTTAGATAATATAGATTGCAAAGCCTGTGTATTATACCTATACGTTTTATTTATTTGCTTAATAAACATTCTAAAATATCTTTTTAAAGGTTTTAACCCATATGAATCAAAGTATTCTGGTAAGGCTTTGCGTGACTTTAAGAAAAATGCTACCCAATGTTCACCAGCTTTATAATCTTCATCAGTATTAACAATATATGCTGCAGGATATTTGATACCTTTTAAACATGGTAATCGATTTGATGAATACACACCTTTAAAAATACTGGAAGTTACACAATTACTTTTCAAAATATTTTCAATTTCATATCCGTACATTTTTACATTAAAGTAAACTTGAAATTACTTCAGGCTGATTTGCAGGACCTAAAGCAAGCATGCTATCATATTCATTATAAAATATCATAACTATTCCATGAGCAACAGGATTTTTTAATGTTGCAATTACATTAATAGTACCACTTTCAGTCAACTCAAAACTATTTGCATTTGGTGCGGTTTTAGATAAATCAAAACAAAACAAAGTATTACCATTCTTAAATTCATCTGGCGTTATACTCACAGGGTTATTTGAAAATAATCTCCCTGTTGCATACATCATTGCTGTGTATGCTTCATGGAAATTATCTTCATCGAAATCTAATTTTGACATTTCACAAAAAGGTGAAATATCTTTCCCCTTTTGCAAAACAATATCTGTAACCCCAAAATTTTGAAAATTAAATGGATTATGAGTTAAACTCCCATCCCATGCACGAGAATCAACTAATCCCACAATTATTCTTTTTGGAAGTTCACCATTTGAAATCATTCTATTTTCTTGCAATATCGATCTATTTGGACCTTGAGTTGAATACTTTAACTCAACTCTTCTAAATGGAAATTTCATAAGTTTATTTTTTTCTCGTGCCATATCTAATTCATTTAAAAAAACATCATCTAAAGTAACTCTTTTAACAAATAAAACAGCATCTTCTATTTCTATTTTATATTGCCTTGTAGCGCTTTGTGCCATTAATGCAAAATTTTCCTCATTTCTAATCAATCTTATTTTCATATCTATATCACCTGGAAATTTTTTAGGTTGATTAAAAAGATCATTATGAATTTTGCAAATAAGTTGAAAACTTTTACCATATTGTGTTGTAAGAAATCTTTTCTTTGCACCAGTATTATGAGTATCATCAAAATCTTCAACTTCATTAAAATCTTTATCATCTAAAAAAAACCCAGAAAGTTCTCCAAAAGATTCAAGAACAGAACGTTTATAACCTAAAAGATATTCTATATAAGCCTTGTATGCATAATGAGTATCACTACTTGTTATTAACTTATTACTTATATAAATTTCCACATCTTTAAATAAGGCTCCAGACAAATAATTAACAGGAAATACTTTTGACGGATTTGGAATTTCACCTGCATGAGCTCCTTGTGCTGGAGGTCTTGCAGGTGCAGTTCCATCTGGTTTTAGTATTTTTAAAGTAAGATGTAAAAATGTTTGAGACAAGTCTATAAAATCAGCTTTATTTGATTTAAATGCAAACTCTAAAGGTCCACCTTGACTTACATTACTAATTGAATATAATTTTGAATAAAAACTTGTTCTAGATGTTGCATCTGTTGGTGGAATATTAAAATAATCATAACTTGAATCAACACACAGACAAGAATCTTTATGCATAGCCATTTTTTAAATTATACATTAAATTATCAAACTAGTTTTAAATCTTATCTTAAGAAGATTTAGATCTTATCTTAAGTATCTTAAGAAGATTTAGATCTTATCTTAAGAAGATTTAGCTAAATATATTTTCTTCTTCAGAATCATAAGATACTCTCCTCTTTTTTCTTTTATTTTCTTTAAAACTAGACTGATTTTTTCTTTTTTGTTTATTTGATATTTTTTCCTTTATTTTGTCAGAAATATAGTCCACAGAATCTTTTGTTAATTCTTCCAACTGTTTCTTTGCCTCTTTTTTCAAAACTTCTTTAGCACTTTGACCCTGAATAATTTTCTTAACAGCAGTCATTCCAGCTTTTTTCCCTCTCTTAATAATTTCACGCTTAGCTGTTTTGGCAACATTCTTTAAAGCTGGCTTTGCCATTCTTAAAGCTGGTTTAATTAATTTAGCTTCAGGTTTAGCTAAACGCAAAACTGACTTCGCTATTGCTGAAAAAATACTTCCTATACCATATCCTTTTTGATTCTGAACTCCAATAAATGGAGGAATAAAAGAATATCCTCCATATCCATAACCCTCTTGTAAAAATCGAGAATTATTTTCATCAAAAAAATGCTTATAGTCACAAGCATAATTTTCTCCACAATATTTTTGCATTTTAATTATTATATACTTTTAACTTTATAAACAATAAAAACGCTAACATTTGATTCATTTAAGATTTAAGATTAATCTTAAAGTAATTTACTTTTCAGCTGGTTTCCATGCATCCCATTTTGAAGTATGTTTAATTCTTCTTCCAAACCTTGATCTTTCCTCTGCACTATCTTTTGTTTTCTTACTGCCTGAAAAAATCCTGTCTTGATATGGTTTGTTCATAGATTTCTTTTTCTTTTTCTTTTTTAAAGAAGCAAAAATGTCAACCTCTGGTTGATCAAATGTAGGTGAAGGTAACTTTTCTTCTATTTCACCAATATCAATGTTAGCACGGTTTTTTGAAATAGGCGTATAAAAAGCATCTTGATCTGGAAGACCAGCAAAATCTAATTTATCCTCTTCATCTTGACTTAAAGATTTATTAATAGTATCCATAATTTTTTCTCTTTCAGTTTCTTCAAGAGGATATTTAGCAGGAGTAAGAAATTCATCATCTTTTTTTTTTTCGAAAACTTTCAGGTTTATTTTTAAACCAAGATTTTGGTACTTTTACTGTTTGTAAAAATTCCCAAAGTTGATCAACACCTCGAGGTTCCTTTTCAAATTGTTTTGTTTTTGAAAAAAATTTCATTATATTTAAAATATTTGAACCTTTAATAACTTTGCCCTGTAAATTTATTTCTCCCTCAGCATTCCATGTTCCATTATTTTCCAAAATTTTATCTAAAATACTTTGTGCATTTGGTCTTTGTGACACTGAAATTCCTTTTAATATTTTAAAAGTACTTGGCTTTAAATTATTTTTATCATCTTCAGTTCTTCTTCCCTCTAAATTTAAATCCTTAGTTAAAGCAGGTTTTACAGGAGGTGGTATATATGATGTATGAACAGAATAAGGCTTTTTATTAAACATACGCTCCTGCATTAAATCTTTTTGCCTTTTTAAAGTATAAAGTTCATTATGACTAGGTACTTCTTCACTAAAGGTACAGCTTTTAAACATTGCATAAGGAATTATTATACTTTCTTTAAAAGAAGCCATTTTGGTAATTTTAATTTCAAGTTAATTCTTGTTAATCATACAAAAATTAATCAATATTATGCATTACTTATACCTGCTGCAACAGATGCAGCTATAATTGGAAGTAAAAGTGGTAAAAATCCTCCTTTCTGTTTTAAAACTTCTTTACGTTTTTTAAAAGACATTTTTTGTTTTACCACTTCTCTTAAAACTTTTTTAAATTTCTTTAACTTATGATAATGTGACTTCTTTATAGGTATATTTCCTTTCAAAACATTATAGACACAATCACAAATAGCATAAATATCTTCAGCATCAGCTGAATCAAGAATTCTATTTCTCTTCTTTTTGCTATGTACCTCACATACTAAAACAAGAAAATGTCTATGCTTATGAGCATAGCTTTCTTTCTTTGTCTTTTTTAACCTACCCATTTTACTTTAAATAATTTAAGTTTATTATGTACATAATCTTAAAGACATTTCTTTAGTGTGTAAAATTAATCTGACTCAAACATTTCTTTTAAACATAAATTGTAAACTAATAATAATAATAACACAAATAAATAAATATTTCAATTTTGTTTTTCTTATGCCTTTGTCAAACTAAAACAATAAAATTGCTTTCTTTTTTTGTCTTCTTTCAAGTACATAATCTTAATGGTATTTGTTATTTAACTTCTATTCAACAAGTACATAATCTTAATGGTATTTGTTATTTAACTTCTATTCAAAGTAAAACAATGTTGAACATCTCCAAACATATTTGTTCGAAACATAGCATTTTTAGGTGATTGTTGATGGCCATCTATAAATAAATAGCCGTGCGGTCTATCAACAGCATGTGTAAATATATTAACAAAGCAGCGTTGATTCTTAGGCATTAATTTTCTAGCAAGAGAATAAGCTATAGTTTGGTCTAATGGCGAATTAAAAATACATAAATAGGTAGCATTTTTAGTAAAATTTTTTCTTTCCTTACCATCATGAAATAAATTTTGTGAAATAAAAATAACACTTACATTTTCATGATGTGTTCGCTTGGTAAAAAATTCTGAAACTAACTTATTATTTCCACATTCAGCCATTAAATCATCAAAAATTGCTAGTCCTCTTTTATTAGAATCTATTAAACTATTAAAAGACTCTGGTAATCCATTATAAAATTGAACATTTCTTAATTGTAAATATGGATCACGTGGAAAAGTTTCTCCATAAAACCATAAAATATAATCAAATTCATTATCAACTATCCTTGAATCATTTTTTAACAAATCAATAACAAAAGTAGTTTTTCCACAATTACTTGGTCCAGCTATTATTAATGAAAATGGTGTTTTTAATCTAGCATCAAAAATAGTAAATTGACCTTCAAACGCCATTGTACACGGATTAAATTTTGTAAATATTTCCTTAATCTTACACGAATTAATATTCAACCTTTTACTTTAGACATTTCTTCTTTATATACTCCTCCTTGTAATCTTACACGAATTAATATTCAACCTTTTACTTTAGACATTTCTTCTTTATATACTCCTCCTTGTAATAATTCATTATTTTTATCCTGTAAAACATAAGTTACAGGTTTTGTATTTAATATAAAAGCTATTTTAAATATTTCTTTTCTCCAATTTGATAAAAATCCTCTATTAAAAGTCCTTCTATATTTACTTAATCTTACTTTTTCTCCAATTTTTAAGTTTAAATCTATTCTTTTAGAATAAAGATGATCTTTATATTGTTTTAACCATAAGTCATGCTGATTATTTTTATTAACTTCAATAGGACTTATACCTAAAGTTCGATGTTTTGTACAATTATAACTTAAAACAATAGGTTGTAAAGCCTCAAGATATCTTTTAGTTTTATTTGCTTTTAAAAATCTAAATAATTTATTTTTATAAGTTCTTATAAATCTTTCCACTATGGCACATTTGGGATCTTGAAAAGTAGAAAATTGATGTATTTTATTTTGCTTTAAAAAGCGACTAAAAATTCCCTTAAACTCAGAACCTAAATCTGTTTGAACTATTCTAGGTTTCACTTTAGCTCTTTTTAATATTTTTTCAAATGCTAATTTAGTTGTGCTAGAAGTCTTTAATTTCATTGGTTCTACATAAGCAAATCTCGAAAAACAATCTATTGCAACTAATATATAAATGTTTCCATCATTGTATTGTTTCAACTTTGGAAGAACTATTAGATCTAATTGCCATTGATCATTTTTACCTCTTACTATTATTTTTCTTCTTAAAATTTTTTTTATAATTGGTTTAAAAGAAGTATAAGTTCTTGTATTTTGTAAAAAAGTTTTAACATCATTTAAAGTTATATTTTCATTAACACGTTTTGCAGCTTTATATAACTTATTAATAGAAGAAAATGAAGAAGGATGCCTAGAATTAAAATAAATAGATATAAGTACATTTAACTTATCTCTTTGATTCATTGCCATTTTAAATACACATCTACCTTTACATTCTAATCTTATCTTAAGCAAAATTATTTATAATAATACATTGTTTATTTTCAAGCTAAACTAATTTATACTATTCATTAAGCTTAACTAATTTATACTATTCAACTGTCATTTACCCTAAATTACAACGTCTATCTTCTAAGCTGTGCAAAGTCGGGACTCCAAAACATATGCACAAGCAATACAATAAACGCCATAAAAAAGATAAATATTGACATGTATTATACATATTTACACTTTGCTTCGGTTATCCAAGAAGCAAAACACCTCCACAAAAGAACGAACATGAAACATTTATTTCATGTGCATTCATAATATAATATATAATATAATAATAATATAATATAACTACTTATTGAATTATATTAAAAAAATTCTTTCCTTTTTTGCCATTTCTTATAACCATTAATGGAATTAATCCATATACCATTGCATCCTTATTTTGTTGATTTTTAGCATTTAAATTTTTTTGCTTCACAAATGCAGTTTCTTCATTCTTTATATTAAAAGCATTTTCAATATTTTTTTTAGCTCTACCTCCTGTAACCTTCTTTTTCTTTGCTACAGTTTCTCCATTTTCATTATTCTTAGCTACAGTTTCCTCATCCTGATTTTCCTTTTTCTTATACTTTCTCTTAGCTTTTTTTGAAATGTCTTCAACTTTCTTAGTTATATCTTCTTCACTTTCTTCATCAACCTCATTATTTTGAATTTCCTTTTTCTTAGACTTTCTCTTAGCCTTTTTTGGAATATCTTCATCAACTTTCTTAGTTATATCTTCTTCACTTTCATCAAACTTTGAAAACAGTTGCACTGTTGCATCACTTTCTTGATCACTTTCTTCATTTAAAGACTTCTTTTCACTCTGTTTTATTAAATTTTTTTCCTTTTCCTTTATATATTTCTTTTGGCACGAATTGCATCTATTTAAGTCTAATTGAAAATATCTAGGATGGTCATAAGGCTTATGACATCTTGTGCACTCCTTAAAAAGACTATCTTCACAAGAAATACAGTACTTCTTACCCTGAACCAAAGATTCCTCACTACCACAATAAAAACACACCTCCATCTTAAAAAATTTCTGTTTAAATATTTATAAAATGTATACTTACATTAATGCTCACCTTTAGGCTTGCTTAAATCCCAAAAATTTAGCTAATCACAAGCTAGTTTTGCTGCAATACTATTTCTATTAAGCTTAATATATCTACCTAATCATTTAAAAACTTATACTTTGCATATCTTCTTCGCTAGAAATCCCAATTTTTTCCAACTCTGTATTCTGTTTTTTAGCTTGTTTCTTACTTTTCTTCTTTTCCTCTATTTCACTGTCCTCATCAGTAGAAAAATCATCTAATTTTTTCTGTTTCTTCTGCTTTCTTGCCTCATGATCTAATTTCTTTAGTCTTCTAGCTATTTTCCTCTTTAACCCAAACAACTCACCTAACTCTTCCTTAGTTACTGTAAAACTTTTATTATCTTTCAACAAATCACTGAAATGTACATATACTTCTGCTTTAAATATTGTTAAATCTAGTCTTTTCTTTCTTCCAAAAGACAAAACATAACGTGATATTGTTTCCTCCTTTGAAGCCATAATTAATTCTATATTTGATAAACAAACTAATAACTACTATAAAATTACTATTTACCTACTATAAAATCACTAATCACAGGAATATTTCCTATGCTTTCCTTTGAACTTTACATATTGTTTTATCTTCCTCTTCTTTTACTCTTTTTTTAGACCTTAACTTATAATTTCCATATGCTAAAGAGTGCACTCCATCTGAACAAAGCCAACGTTTATCTTCAAAAGGTGATAAAGCTAACTTTGTTTCTTTTAAAGTAAACACATCGTGCTTATAACTGCGTATACAGTGAAAGGTAGCAAAAGATTCAGATGCTTCTTTTAAAACTTGTTTAAATTCTGAATGTAAAAGCTTGTCTACACAACTCCTTCTAATTCCTTTAACTCTTTTTATATTCTTTCCTGAATTTAACAGAAAAGAATACATTTTAGGTCTTAAACCAACAAATTCCTTAATTTCTACTCCAGCTGTTTCATCTTTAAATTTACCTAACACTTTTCTATTTTTTAAAGAATATAATAAATTATTTGTTTCTAAATTTGAAAAATCAAAATAATCCCTAATATCATAAAGTAATCTATAAAAATGTTTATGATCTATATAATATATTAGTGAATCAGTATCAGTATAAAGAAGCTGAACAGATTTTAAACCAAATGTTTTTAAAATGACATTATAATGAAAATTGAACATATGCATTTTCGATAAATCTAATATTGTAAAACCAATATAAATAGGTTTATTCAATTCTACTATATTTTTCTTATACTGTATCCCAACAAAATTTGAATTAAAAATATGTAAAGAATGAAAAATAGGCTTTTTAATCATAGAGGCACATGACTTTTGATTTGTTGTTAATACCATTTTAATTCTTCTTTTTACATTTTCCATACATTTGCCAAACGTAGAATTATTCATAAGTTTAAAAAATTCCCTATCAAAATCTGAAGTAGCCTCTTTCCGCTTTTGGTTATTAAAATCAATATATGGTTTCATCCAACATGATTGAGAAAAAGATACTATCCTAAAAATTTTAGAAATTTTTAAACCTAAACTTAAATACAATTTTAAATTCCTATAATGTACAATGTACTTTTCCTTTTGACATAAAGTTGAAATTAATTTCATACAGCTTTTAGTATAGCGTTTACCTAAACCTTCCAAAATATTTTTAGCATATGGAGACAATTGAAAAAAATTCACTGCAAGCTTTTCAGGAGCCAAAGGAAGCATATTATGAAAATCATGTAAATAATCAGGATACTCTAAAGTTACCTCTAAAATATATCCTATAGGAGCATCATCAAGAACTTTAGTTACATCAAAACTATCATATTTACTCGGATCAACCGAAGCAAAATTTTTGTAAGGTAAAGGTTGTACCATAGCAAATCCATATAAATTATTACAATCATAATAAACTATATGCTCAGTTTCTTTTCTCACTTTTGCAAATCTTTGAACTACATTTGTCATACCTCCTCGAATACCATCTTAAAAAAAATTAAACATGTCAATATCATTAATTAAATCAAACTTAACCTTTGTAAACTTCATCATAGCATCATAACTCAAAGATGGAGCTGTTAAATATTTAGCTGGATCTAATCCATAAAAATCTAATGACTTTTCCCTAAATGATTCAAAAACATCAGCTAATAGTAATACATCTATTTTTAAATATTGTCTTAAATAATCTTTTATATTCTTACACTTTAAAATTTTAAACATTTTAATTGCATGATCATAATCTAAAGAAGAAATACTTTGATTAGTTAAACTATTAAAAAATGCCTCACGACAAGGTAATTCCTTCTCATCCAGCCTTTCCCACGAATCTATATAGTCATAGCACATAACTCCCTTTCTTATAACATATGGCAACATCTTTTCCTTAAAATGCTTTTTAGTTTCTTTTAAATCTAATGTATCTTTTTTAACTAATAATTCAGCAAGATTAGATAATGAATTTGGAAGAAACTGAAAAGAATCAATAAAAACAAAATTATCTAAAAACATAGCTAAAAACTTTTCTGATGAACGCGGAATAACTTGAACATTAAGTTGTTTTAAATACTTGTACATATTTTTAACAATAAAATGTAAATCATAGTTCATAGCATTATGCATAACAATAGGAATTTTAAAATTTGTAAATTTCAGTGCACTACATACTAAATTACATCTTTTCCTACCTTTTCCTTCCCTACCTAAATGCTCATGATCTATAACTCTTTTAATTCCTAAATTAGCAAAAGAAACTCCGCAAAGATAACAAGCTTTTTGCTTAGAGAGATGTAAAATATCCTGTGAATTTAAAGTTAAAGGTTTTCTATCATTTTCAAAAATACAAGATATCTCTGCACGCACTTGATAAATATATCCAAAAAAGTTTTTAAGAACATTAGGACCAATATAAAGAAAAGGTGGTTTAGAATACTTACTATACTTTGATAAAAATAAAATACCTACTGCATTTAATTCATGTCTTGTTTTCATAATAGACTTACCTTTTAACTTATTTACATTTTTATTTAATGTTTCAAAATCAGCATAAATAATAAAATGATTTTTTATTTGTCGTGAAAGATTTCGAAACATTTCTTTTTCACCTATTAAAGGAAGCTTATAAGTTTGTCCAGTATAAACTTTATTTGTACAATTTGCTTTACTATGAAGTTGTAAACCAACTTTATCTCTAAATGAAATTAAACATTTATTACAAAAATACCTTGTTTTTTTCCAATAAAATGGTGTTATGAATGAATTAATATTTCGAATTAACATATAATGATTTTTGTACAAAAGTAAATTAATATGTTTGCGATGTTTATCATCAAAGCTTGTTGAAATATACATTGGATACGGTAAATATTTAGTATTATTTACAAATCCCATTTCATTTTGACTAAATAACCCAAAAACATTTATCGTTAAATTATTATTTTTCTCAAAATTTGGAATCTCACTTATTTTAGTTGGAAAAGAAAGACCCTTTAAATTTAAAGAACTTACTAAATCTAAATAAGATGTAAATCTATTAGGATTTACACACTTTTTAAAAGCAGCTAACACAGAATACAAAAAGCACTTGTCATCAGAACATCGTATATTAAGAATAGAATGTTTATTAGGAATTGGTAATGAAACAGATGCACACCCTCCAAAAGGATTACATTTATAAACTGATAAACGTAAAACATTAATTTGTTTTAAAAACCAACCTGAACCCATCTGAATAAACCCATCAAAAAATGCTAAAAGTATTCTTATAGCTTGTATCATTTTTTCTTTTACAGATAAAAATGTTAAAACTTGAGTCATATTGCTTTGAAACCAAGGTTTAATTTCATAATACCTTGATGTATCCAATTTATATTTACCTAATACAACATTAAGACTAATTTGAAATTTTATGCCACCATGCCTCAATAAACCTTTCTTAATTTTTTCTAATAAAACTTTAAACTTGCGTTGAAAAAATAATTCTATATCTATAGCACGCTGAAAAGGAACTATATCATAACTTCTTAGCAGTTTACCAAAAGCTTTTCTTTTATTTATTTCATTCATTTTATTTTTTATCTATTTAATCTTCTAAAACGCAAAATTAACTCAACAATTCCATATTCAAATTGAACAAGCTGTCCATCATCAGTTCTAATTACTATTTCTATATCCTGCAACCTATCATAAGCTAATTTCTTATACAATGGATGGGAATAAGTGTGCTTAATATGTTCACCAAATACTCCACTAGCCCTAACAGTTCTAAGTAATTTTGTTTGAATGTTACCTACATACTCATAATCAACAATATTAGAATAAATGTATATATTTGAAGTGTCTGTTGGAAAAACTGGAACTCCATTTCCTACATAATCTTTTCCATATTGTGGTTGAAAAAGCTCATTATATGGTCCCTTCCTATTAAGAGATATTACATCATTAAAACCTTTTATTAAAATTTCTTCATCCCTTATTGGATTTCCTTCAGAATCTAATTTATTTTCAGTAGAAGGTGGCTTTTTCAATAAAGGTGGTCCTCTAAACTCAATAAAATTTGTAAATGTTTTCTCACCATTAACAGTAACTCTTGAAGTATACTTTTTAATTCCTTCACAATTATTTAAGCGTAAAACCGTAGCAATATATTCGGACAAAATAACTACATCTCCTGTACCTACATATAAAGTGCAAATTAAATTTTGATTATCAATATAAAGTTTAGTATATCTTTTATAATTTTTATAAGTAGGTTGAGCTTCATTTACTTCCATTTTTAATTTAGCAAATTTTTCATTCATTTCACTTATCATATCCTTAATTTCATAATTTCCAAACTTTAAAGCAAACACCTTATTTACTTTTTTTATAGAATTAGGAACAACTTCATCTAATGAATTAATTTGTCCTACTGTTTGGTCTTTTAAATCAAAAATATCTCGCACAATTACATAAGTTCTAGATTGCTCTGGATGCTCTGGTACATTATACCACGATTTCAAAAAATCAATCTCCAATAAGGCTACTTCCCAGTAACCTTTACATTCACGTGTAGCTGGTATTTGAGTATAAAAATGACTTGTCTTATTTTCTCTTACTGAATGTGGTACATTTGAAACTAATGTATAATTGAATGATTCTAGTTCTTCGTTCTGCAACATTTTAAATATTTATTAAAACAAATCTATAAAAATCTAATATCAATCCTAATCACATCACAATTTAATCACTTTGCCTCATCAGTCTTCCTTTTGAACTTTCACATTTCGCATTAATTTTGAAGAAGAATATGTTCTTATGTGTTTAGGATAATCTCTCATATGCATAAGAAAATCTTCTAAACACCTTTTCCTCGAAGCTGTTTCTATTTGGGGTAATGCATTTCGCCAAGGAGTTCTACAGCAGGGACAATAAACCTGCAAATCAAAACTAGAAGAAATAAAATTTTCATAACATCTTGAAATATGAATAGGTCTTTTACAGCACTTTAAAAAAACTGTATTATCTGAACCTTTATAATTAAAAATAATTCGTGAATGGCATTGAGCACAAGGTAATGTAAAAAAAGAAAAAAGTAACCTACGACACCGTCTAGTATCTCTTAACTTTTTAGCTAACAACCTCATTGAACAATTAGGACTACTATTATTATTAATTTCCCATAAATGTCCTAAATCAATCACATCATCTACTGACATATACAAATACGATGCTACTGAATCCAAAACTACCTTTGTGAAACAATCTTTTAAACCAAAAAAATAAATTGACTTTCTTAAAACTTCAATTATTTTTTTATCATTTTCCCACATGGATAAATAAATAAAATCTAAAACAATATCACAATGAAAATACGATGAAAAAAATAAAAGACTCGAGCAAGAAAAATATTTCAACTTTAAAAAACATGCATCATCTGTAAGTTCTTCACTTAATATTTCTATTATTTGTAAACACTCATCTTCAGATAAAAATTCTTGGCTAGGAATTTCAATTAACAAAGGTAAATTTATCTTACCAAAATAAAATGACACTAAAGCACAAAAATACAAGCTCCTTTTCATCAAGCGAGCAAAACTTTTTGAACAAGCAGTATCCATTTCAAATACTTACTTTTATCAACTTGAAATTCCTAAATAAATATATAATAAATTTAATCAGGATGATACTTTTTTAATATTACTAAAGAAGATCTCAAAGGAACTGGTGTAAATATATGATTCTTAGGATCATAATTAGAATGCTTAACCAAAATATGTAAACGCAATAAACTTAAAGATATAAACTCTTTCTTACAATATGAACATTCTAATTTTTTTTTTTGGGTCCTCGCTTATCTTTTGTAGCCTTAACTAAAGCTTGAGCACAATGAACAGGACAACACAAGCAATTCTCAATATTTCCTGGCAGTAAGTTATTTTGAAGAACTAAGGCGTGTTTTTTCAACCTTTCAGTTATTTCTACAAACTTATCTATATTACATTCTATCTTATTAAAATTATCAGAATACAAATCAGAATATGGTGAAAAATCCTGTAAATGTTTTCCTGTTTCTGAAACATTTACCATAACATCTTTTTTCTGAGATTTCTTATGAAATTTCATATCATTATTAGATTGCTGTAATTTGTTTAGTTCGCCCATAAAATCATCTCTTTTTTCAAGCTCTAATTCTGATTCCAATTTCTTAGCTTTATCATCATAATCATCATTTTCACTTTCTGATAGTGACAAATCTCGAGCCAAAGATGAATCACTATCATTAACCTTTTCTTTAGTTACAGCTTTCTCAAAATTTTCAACTCTTGCTTTTTTCTTAGTATGAAAACCTAAAGATTTCTTACAAGTACTTTTTTGACCATGTATTTGTTTTTTACAATCTGAATCTGAATCTGAAGTAGAAGATAAAAACTCAACACTTTTATATTCATGCTTACGCTTTTTGCTTTTCACTTTATGTTTTGGAAACTCAATTAATGAATTATATTTTGACATATGATAATCTAAAGCTACTTCTATAAAAGCATTTTCTACTTTGTTCCATTGAATAACAAAAGGTGAACCTATACGAAACAATTCTGTACAACATGTAAAATTAAATGATCGAGAATCACTTCGATAAACAGTTATATTTATTCTAAGAATATCAACAAGGCACTGAATAATTGAACTTTGTGAAGAACGCAAGTCCAGCTTAATAGTTTCATCTTCACTAGATAAAATTCTAAAGGCTAAATTTCTCGTTATATCTTGATTTCTTAAAGCAGACAAAAGTCCAACCTTTAATTCTTCTTTAAGAATATTTATTTTTTTCCTTTCATTCTCACATTCTGTTAAAAGTAGAAAACAAAAACTAAAAAAATGTGAATTATCTGCCTGAACTTTATTCCAAAATAATTTATTTTCTTCATTTTGTCTTAAAAGAAATTCTATAATTAACAAAAGTAACCTATCTAACACTCCGGCGGCCATAAATGTAAATTATTTAAATAACACAATCTCAAACTATCACAAACTATTTTAAAATCTAAAACATTATCAGTTAAACAACTTCCTTTATATGAATATAAAAACGTAAAAATACATTTACTATTACCTTTAATTTTGATACGTAAACTTGAAAAATATGAACTATTATTTACATAAGGCAACCATATAGATTCGCTAGAATTAGATTCTTTAATTTCAAATTCATATTCTTTTTCAAAACATTCTGCAATTTTTATACAAAAAACCTTAAAATCCGGTGTTGTTTTAAATACAAGTTGAAAGGTAATTTGAATGTTCTTTGGAGTTATATTTACACTAACTATTTCCTGTTCACAAAAGTCCCTAATAAACTCATAAACTTCTAAAGCTATTATCTTAATATTTGGTAATAAACTTGAAAAATTCCTTCTTAAATAAATTGAACAAAATCCATTACGTGTAATCTTCAAAGTATACAATTTATTTTTAAAAGTTAATGATCCTCTATATAAAAAACTATTCTTTATACTTTTATAAATATACGAAATATCAAAATAAATATTTGGAGTAAAATTTAAACCAAAAATAACCAAATTTACACTATAATCTACTTGCATTAATATATACTAACGATACTTATAACCCAATCTAAAGGAGGCGTGTTTCATTACAATAAGATAAATCTGAGCTATATTTATTAAAAATTCTGAATAACCCATTAAAAAATCAGAAGACATTGTCAAATAAAAATCTGGTTTAGCTTTGCAATACTCGCAAATTTTAGCACTTAAATTATGAATTTCATGTCTTGTAATAATTTGATTTAAATAAAAAAATATTTTATATGCTTTCTCGTATCGAAAATTAACCAATATTAACTGACAATCTAAACATGAACAAACTAATTTACAAAATTTCTTATTAGTTGTATCGTACCTATATCTATAAAAATAAAACACACGTCTCATACCTACCAATGTATATAAGTTTAAAAATCAAAAATTTCTAATACTTGTTCTATTTTAACACGAAAACCAACATGATGCCGAATCAACAAAACAAACATTGTTGTATTTGCAACTTCATCAAATTGCCTAGATTCATCTTCCTCAAAATTAGTAATATCATTTTTCAAATTACCAGGAATCTCTAACTGATCTAGATCTTCTGGTGTTAATTTAGGAAATTTATTCAAAATAAATGTCAAAACTAATCTTTTTAAACTTAATTTAAAAAGAAATCTATTCAATTCCTGTGCTAATTCTGTGATTTGTTCTATTTTAGAAAAATCTATTAATGTACCATTAGGACATGCAGCAATAAGCTTATCTATATATTCACCTTCCTTTAATACTTTATTTATAACTAAGCAAAAGTAACAAGAACAATAAGGCTCATAAACACTTTTCTCAAAATGTATAACAATCATTTGTAAACTAACCTTAAGCCTCAAAAACAATCTTTAATCCTCTGTACACCTACCTCCTAAGCAAACGCAAACACCAAATATAACAATCATAAGCTTATTTAAGCACAAAGCTTCATGCATATTCAAATAAACTTACCTTAAACTCCTTATATATCTTAAAAATAAACATTAACACAAATATATAAATTTAACCCATATCATAACTTAACCACAATATACTACTTGAACATATCTATGACACATTTTGCCAAGGCTGTTTCTCTAAAGTACCAGAATTGAGAATTATCACAGTGCAATTGATGCACAATGCTCCATCACCACAACACTGTAGCTATGCTGAGATAAGGTAATTTTGCGCAACTTGCCCTTCTTAGGAGCAATGCTTGACTGAGTCAAACCAAACTTATTCCTATGTAAAAAAGGCTGATAAACCTGTCGGAAAACACCATTTATATGCCGGACAAACATAAAATTATGTTACAAACACTTCTTCAGTTTGTGCCTAAAATACGAAGGAAATGTCATAGAAAGATGTAACAAAGTGCAGAAGAACTGGCAAAATCTCTTCTTTCCGATCCTGTTTGAATCATTGAAATCCGCCGATAAACAGCGCCGCTGCGCCACCTAACGTATTGCCTATAAAAACGTAGGTGGCGGCGCCTGCGGTCACATATATGAAGTGCGTAAGCGGTCAGAAAACAAATGACGCGATACGGCAGTACCTAAGTTATCTAAGCGTCTAAACAACAATCCACCAGAGGGCAACAGCTACCTATTGTAATAAGACATGAACAGTGTTGTCATTCACTGGGGAACCCTCACTACATTACCCAAACTAAGCCTAAAGGCCTAACGTCACACTGTTCATCTCTACTACAGGTGTTAACAGCGTCTTTAGACAGCTGTCTAAACTTAGGCAAAAAACCAATATAATCTAAATTGTTTAACACCAAACACAAGCGAGAAGGTGCTTAATGAGAAATCTATAAATTTAAGCATAAAAAAGACCCATCCCTAGTATGTCTCAAATCTAGTCAAAACATTAATCAAATAACGCCCAGCGTAAAAGCTAATCAGCGTAAAAGCTAAGTCTCTATTCTGTCTACAGTTAATGCTTAGCCACCAGAGGGAACCTTCCAGCACATGTCTATAGTTAATGCCTAGCCACCAGAGGGAACCTCTCAGCACAAATTATTTAGTACCAAGTGAACCTCAGACAAGTTTATCTACTCCAAGCCAAGCCTACATAAAAATACTTGATAAGTATGGACTAAGTTACAGCCCGTAATCAATGGAAACTATTTCTTACATTAATGCCCTTAAACTTATTGATAAATCTAAATCTAGAACACGCCGACCAACACTCACTTCATCTCTAAAGTAAATCAAATGCGCAGAACCATCATGTCGACCAAACTAGTATTCCTGCTTCTCTTCCTAACCATTTTGACGAAAACTCTAGGTTGTTCTGTCAAAAACGACTGCTCCTTAACCGACAACTTGGACACGCTTATCTGCTACTGTATACCGACAACTTTCACACACAGAACGCTAAGAACTACGCAAATCTTTCTAATTTCCCCCGCCGCATCACAGCAACAATACATTGAATACGACATAGATGTCTTCCCATTCCTTGCAGTTATCAAAACAAGTGGAATTACATTTCAATGCGAAGCAGGAAAATGCATGTAAGTATAGGCTTAACTCACTTAATATTAACAGTATAAAATTAATCAAATATAATACCTTTCTAAGTTTCTTAAGTTTTAGCTTAACAAGTTTCTTAAAATTCTGAACATTATATAAATACCTTTCATACCCAAAGTTTTTCTAATCTTTGCTTTCTAAATTTCTTAAATTCTAAACATTAATTTTTTATTCAGATTAAAAGCAACAGAAAAACCAACTTCTATGAAACCAGCATCTTCATTTCCAAATACCATGTAAGTTATTAGTCTTAAGTGCACTCTAAACCTAAAAATAAAACAGCATGCTTCCTCCTAACATTCCTATATGGCAAACTAAGTTAAACCTCCTTTTAATATTAAACATCATAGTTACGTAAAAGTCACTCATGCTAACTGCAAAAGCAGTGACGCCATCTAACTTCTACCTTAAACAATATTCACTTTACACCGTCCTAACCATATTAACCTAACTAATCGTAATTTTTTTATTTAGCTCAGCAATTGAACCAACTGATGCCTTAAAGACAACTATTGCCCTATTTGATTTAACTACAACTGACGCATTGAAGACTCAAACTAATGATTTAAGTACAACCACTACATCTATGAAACCAGCATCTTCATTTCCAAATACCATGTAAGTTATTAGTCTTAAATGCACTCTAAACCTAAAAATAAAACTGCATGCTTCCTCCTAACATTCCTATATGACAAACGTAAGTTAAACCTCCTTTTAATATTAAACATCATAGTCTACGTAAAAGTCACATGCTAACTGCAAAAGCAGTGGCGCCATCTAACTTCTACCTTAAACAATATTCACTTTGCACCGTCCTAACCATATTAACCAAACTAATCGTAATTTTTTATTTAGCTCAGCAATTGAAACAACTGATGCCTTGAAGACAACTATTGCCCTATTTGATTTAACTGAAACAAAAACAACTCATGATTTAACTGACGCATTGAAGACTCAAACTAATGATTTAAGTACAACCACTACATCTATGAAACCAGCATCTTCATTTCCAAATACCATGTAAGTTATTAGTCTTAAGTGCACTCTAAACCTAAAAATAAAACAGCATGCTTCCTCCTAACATTCCTATATGGTAAACTAAGTTAAACCTCCTTTTAATATTAAACAAAGCAACAAACATCATAGTTACGTAAAAGTCACTCATGCTAACTGCAAAGGTGTTTTAATAGCTTTATAATCCCTATTCAGCCTATCACCATTTAAAACTACTAATATCTTTAACAACAAATCTAGCATTATATCCATCCTAACTTCTAACAAAAATATTAATCTATATGTAATTTATTATTTGTAAAATACTTTATACTTTCAGCTCACCCAAAACTTCAAGTCTGTCACAAGCCTCTACACCTATTACTTCAAGCCAGCCACGTACTTCAAGTTGGTCCATGTAAATATATAATTTATTTATTTACAAATAAACATTAACCCTTTGTTTTAATAGCTTTATCTAAACTAATATTTATAATCCCTATTCAGCCTATCACAATTTAAAACTACTAATATCTTTAACAACAAATCTAGCATCATATGTTTTAATAGCTTTATCTAAACTAATATTTATAATCCCTATTCAGCCTATCACAATTTAAAACTACTAATATCTTTAACAACAAATCTAGCATCATATCCATCCTAACTTCTAACAAAAGTTTTATAAAAATATTAATCTATATGTAATTTATTATTTGCAAAATACTTTATACTTTCAGCTCACCCAAAACTTCAAGTCTATCGCAAGCCTCCACACCTATTACTTCAAATCGGCCACAAACTTCTACTACCTCCACACCTATCAGTACTTCAAGTCTACCGCAAACCTCTACTACCTCCACACCTATCAGTACTTTAAGTCTGCCGCAAACCTCTATCAGTACTTCAAGCCAACCACATCCTACAAGTCTATCGCAAACCTCTACATTTAACAGTTCAAGCCAACCACAAGTCACTATACCTATAAATACAACATTTTCAAATGAACCAAAAACACCTAACGCATCTTTCGCATCTACACCTAAACCTATTGACAAATCAACTCCAAAAAATATCGTACCAGTAGCTGATATTATAGCAGGAATCTTATCTTTCTTAGTTCTTTTTGGTATTATATTAACATCTTTTATTCTTTATAAACTTTTCAGAAAAACTTGTCAAAACAAATTTGAACAATATAGAATTCGATCTATTCAGCGAACCACACTTCATATGAGATCTCGATTTAATATTAATGTTAATGTTAATGAAGCACAAGCACCTTCTGAATACACTAGCAGTTTCAATTCTCTAAACTCTGAAAGCTTTGAATCTATTAGCGTAGTACAAGAAGAAATTGAAATGACTACTTTTAAAACTTTTTCTTCTCCCTCACCTTCTCCTCCCTCACCTTCTCCTACTCCCTCACCTCCTATTAACTTGTAAAATAAAACCTTTAGCACTTTAACAATATCCACTAGAACCAAACCCCTTACAACCACGATCAGTTTTGCTTAACTCTTGTACTTCATAAACACAGGCATTTGAATAACGCTCTAAAATAATTTGAGCAATCCTATCACCAGCCTTAATAAGAAAATCTAAATTTCCAAAGTTATACAAAATAATACTAACATTTCCTCTATAATCTTCATCAATAACTCCTGCTCCAACTTCAATAGAATAATATTTAGAAAGACTAGATCTAGATGCTATTCTTCCATAACATTTTTCAGGAAACTCAAACTGTAAATCTGTTTTAATTTCAAGTTTTTTTCCTGCTGGTAAAATATAATCATAAGCACTATACAAATCTAATCCTGCTGAAAATAATGAACTTCTCTTTGGAAGATTAGCCTTTTCAGAAAGCCTAACAACATAAACCTTATCATGCGACATCTTAATTATGCTCCTTTAACACCACAGACTTATTCAAACTATTCTGAAAAATACATATACAAACTCGAATAGGTTTCAAATTATTATCCCTTTCTATACTTTGCACCTGAAAATACTTAGACCTGGCAAAAAAATCATAATAAACTAAATATTGGGAGTTAACTGAAACATTTTTAAAATTTGAACTTTCAGAAACATTTTTAAAATTTGAACTTTCAGAATATATTATATCACAATACACGTATTGTTTCATATTTCTAAAAAATACACTTACCTGTTCGGTACCACACTAAATACAATACAATACAATATTTCTCACAAATAAATAAATAAGTACACTTACCTGTTTATAATGTGCCTGTGATGAATGACACCGAGCTTGATCTTGAAGCTTTTAAGTCGCAAAACTATAAAGCTGAAATTTCAACAAAAGCAAAAGCAACAACCAACAATCACCTAACTAAATACAAACCAAAAATAATTTCAACTAGTACTAAAATTATCTTAAGTAAAACAGACCAAAAATAATTTCAACTAGCGCTTAGCGCTAGCTAAAATCAAAACGTCAATCTCCAAACCAAGAAAGCAATTTCCAACCACCTCTAAAAACGTCAATCTCCAAACCAAGAAAGCAATTTCCAACCACCTCTAGAAATATCAATCTCCACAACCACCTCTGAAAATATCAATCTCCACAAACTCTTGCACTTACGCCCAACAAAGCACGCACTTGCGCCCAACGCGGGGCCCAACGGCGCTCTTTACCACACTACAATTAACCACACACATCCAAACCAACACCAAAGAAATGCGCGCAAAAGATCAACACAAAGCTTTTATACCCTCTTTATTAGTCTCAGCCAATCACAAGACAATAACATTATGTTATGATTGTGAAAGTATTTAAGGTGCTTATAGGTTTTCATTTTTAATAATAAACCAAAATAGTATACGTTTATATTATAAAACGCACGCATTAACTTAAACTATCTTTTCTCACTACATTTATATAAACAAAACGAAAATATATAAAATTGAATATTTAATAATTTGCTAATTTATAAAGTCGTTTCAAACTTTTATCCCT
Source organism: Lepidonotus clava (assembly GCA_936440205.1). Classification (NCBI taxonomy): domain Eukaryota; kingdom Metazoa; phylum Annelida; class Polychaeta; order Phyllodocida; family Polynoidae; genus Lepidonotus; species Lepidonotus clava. The sequence goes on from OW387138.1 coordinate 20,250,141, forward strand.
TCAGTACCTCCTCGTACAAAGCAAAAATACCCACATGGAAACAAGACACAACATCCAGAACCTTCCATGTAAGGTACTGAAAGGGAATACATAAACTTTCTCTCACTCTTAATTTAATATAATCATTTAAACTTTAAACATTGAAGCATATTTTATTATAAAACAAACTTTCATTTTAAAATATTTTAAAATATTTCAAAAATGTCTTAGCAAACTCTTAAAAATCAATAAACATACATACATATATATCTCAAAACCCCTCCTCGTACCTCTACAAGAAGGTATGTTACCACACAAGAAGAAATAATTAACTATCATATTTAGACTTACCATTAGACCTCAACAGCTTATCAGCTACCCAAATTTATATATATCCAAGCTACAATTTTAGTATGTTTACAGCTTATCAGCTACCCAAATTTATATATCCAAGCTACAATTTTAGTATGTTCACATCACTTTGTTTAGTTCAATGTATTTACAATATTCAGCTAACCAATTTATATAAAAGCTACAATTTTAATGTGTTCACAACACTTTATTGTTTGAGCAAAATGTATTTACATTTATTCAAGTTTGCTGTTTATTTACCTTTAAAATAAACCTTAATGTATTACATGTACTGACCATTCTTAATATGTTCATACAATTCTTAGCCAAATGCTTTCAATTATTAATGCATTATAAAGTGGTTGTTTTCACTAAAGTCAAATATAATAACTGCTATAGCCCAAATTAAACCTTGTCAATTATTACACTTGCGCTTTAATATGCTACAAAACTGTATATATATCTTAACGCTTTCTTATCTTCTCTGCAAATAAACCATTATAATCAAGCAAGTCGATTATGTTTATTCTTCCAAGCTATACGTTCGCCCCAACTGCGTCACCAATATTATATAAATTACTCTAACCAATACACATACTGACACAAAAAAAGAATACCTGGATCTGTGCCCAAACCATAAATATCAATTTCCTAGACCAACATACTGATTTCATAAGACTTGTGAAAGAACACTATTACTAAATTTACAGCTTGATTTCATAAGACTTGTGAAAGAACACTATTACTAGATTTACAGCTATGTCACACTAGTCAAAAGTAAAATAGGCAGAAGACACTGAAAAATGAATAGGCACTAATCAAAAGTAAAATAAGCTAAAGCTATAATAAACACTGAAACAAATACTTCAATGTAACTTAAAAAAATTATTTCATATTCATAAACGCACAAAGCTACATTAACACTAGAATCACCTAGGTCAATGTACGTCTCAACCCTCGCGTCACTCCGCACAAAACTACATTAACACTAGCCTGGTCGCCGGCCCACTCGCGGGAGGGCGAGTATTGGGCCAGGCACGGAGCGCCCCGCGTCGCTGTAAATCGAGTAAGCCGGTACAAAGTGTGTCCGCGCGGCGTTCTCTACCAGAGCGTCCCGCGTCGCTCTGAATCGAGCGTACATGGACAGAATGTCCAAATTAGTGTGCTGTTGCATACGCACACACCGTTACAACGCGAAAAGGGTCTGCTCTGGAGTGCGCGCACCCGGTTGCAACGTTTACTCCATACCGGGGCTTTAACCAGGGTACATTAACACTAGAATCACCTAAAACCACGTCATGACCGCTAAGCTAATCTCAAAAACTATATGTTCATTCTCCAAAAGTCGAAAAATTTCAAGATTAGCTCAACGACCACTCTGCAACACAACACTCTTACAACAGACTTGCAAAGAGGCAGCATTCTGCATGTAGATACGCACATCCGGTTTTCATACCACTATATCGTACCAAATTAAATAATTGTAAAATGCAAAATTCTAAACCTGTGTTTATTTCATAATTAGGTGTCAAGCAATAGCCTCGTAAAGTATCTAAGAAATAGGAGTGTTATAAATTTCAAGACTGAGAATGTAAACAAACTTTCAAAAGTTACGACAATCCAATATGGAGGCCGTGTACCATGTCTGCAAACACTATAAATCATCAAGGTTCAATTCGTTCCCACTAGAGAGAGACACAATATACAATAACTTCCCACCAGAGGGAAACCAATGTAACAAATAAGTTAATGCCTAATATGTCTAGTAATAAATTCAATCACATCTAATCTCCTCATTTGCCTCAAAACTTTAAATAATTTATCTAAATTTAAATAACCATATTGTGATTGAAAAACCTTTAAAACTTCATAAGCACGATGAACTTTTGGTTCATATAAACCATAAAAAATATTATCTATTTCAGTTAAAGAAATAGACAAATAAATTCCTAAATTTCTCCAATCCATCACTAAACGCTCAGCCAACTGTAAAAATAAAACTTGAATAATATTATCAGATATATTTTTATCATTTTTGGGTATAAAACTTAAAACAATTTCAATCAAATCATAACGATACAAACTTGACAAAGCTGTAATTAACTCGTTCAAATAATCATTTTTATCCACTCGATCCCACCATAAATTTAACATTTGTAATATATTAGACTGTAACACAGTACTTTTATCTTTACCTCGAATTCTATGCAAATCTTTGCTCTCTAATTCTAAATATATTGCCAAACTTTCCCAATCACAATAAAGCAAATCTGCAATAGACTGCAATACTTCATCAGCAATAACCAATTTTTCAGCTGACATTTTCTTAAGCTTATTATCAATAATAACATAAACATTCAACATTAATCACAAGAATATTTCTATTTCCAGTTCTAAAATTTGCAATTGCATGACGTGAACTACCCCCCTAAAAATTATCGATGACGTGAACTCCCTCACTAAAAATGATCGATGACGTGAACTCCCTCAAATCCTATACTACTACCATCGACAAATTCCTATTTCCATACACTGCTAATTTGTCGCGTGCAGTATCACGTAGGGGCATTTTTTATGCACTATATCATGGCTAAATAGATGCTGTTTTACACGTGGTATCGCCAATTTCACCTACTAAAGCCTGTCATGTTTACGGCTTGACATGTTTGCGACATGCTTCAAAGTCCCATTTCTATATACTACTTCCAGTTAAATTAACAGGATTTTCTCAATAAGAAACAATGTTAAAGCTGGTCAAACTATCCATCACCCATAAATACAATATTTGATTAGGTGGAAAACCTGGTAATCATTTGATATATTACAACATTTATGAAGTCACTCTATTTTAGCAGTAAACAAGAATAAAAGAATTTTGGTATAGAACGGGTGTACCCTGTTGCAATTAAATTGATTTACCCGATATGGAATAGACTTATTACATTGCATATCAACCTCACACTTGCTAGTTATCATATATTACTGATCAGTACACTTATTACATGGCTAATTATTAGACGTGTTACATTGCACTTATCCCCGAGACTATTAACCCTTTCACTGCCAGATATATCACAATGTAACTGATATTTACTGAAATATTGCCCAAAATACAAAAATTAGTGCATAAATTCCCTAAAACTCAAATTTGGTTTAGATTCTTCAGATGAAAAGCTTTTTTCAATAATTTTGATATAAACGTTCCAAATGTTGGCACTGTGCCAATAAGGCAAATTTCTTGTGTGGAGTAATTGTTCATACTATCGTAATTTGCAGGTTACCATGGTAACCGATAATTCATAAAATAACTTTGACACTTTTTATAAAAGTAACATGAAAACATTATCTTTTTTGTGCAAAAGACAGTTTGTGATTATCATAAATGAAAGAAAAGTTAGAGCAAATTAAAAATCATGTCATTTACATAAAATCACCAATTTTTCATGATTTTTAATTAGTATGGCAAATTCAAATGTAAATACATTGTTTATGATTTCTTGAATTGCAATTCTAACATTTTTGGGTGACTTGATAGTCCGATGTTCAAATACCTGTATCTCTGGTTCTAATTGAAATATCTGAAAAATTCTTTCAGATTCTGAAAGCATAATTTGCATTCTTTCAATGGTGTTCCTATGGGATTTTACTATAGGGCCCCATATGAGGCCTCTGGCAGTGTAAGGGTTAACTTATACTAATTTCATTTCTTATCCCATCTCTTTCCGATATAAAAGTGTATATCCATTCATCAGGGGTCTCAAAAGAGTATACACAATAATGTATACATGTAGTGCTATTCATTAACAAAAATTAGTAACACCCAGAAAGGATTTTCTACAAGAGCTCATTGAGAAATTGAAACATTCACCAGCAACTGTTATCATTGCGCAAGGAATCAATTCCTTTAGCCACACCATTTTTCACTTTGTATGAAAACCTAAACATAAAACAGGTTTTGTTCGTCATGTCTTTCTTTTGCATATAGATAACAGCACCAAGGACTGCCTCTGGAGGTATAAATTGAACATCCAAGACGTAGGCGCTAACTATGACGCCACAATGCGGCTCATGCGTGTTGGCTTCATATATATGGTAATCATGTAATGGTGTAGAGCTGGTGAAAGGTTGGGGGTGAGGAGCTGGAGGTGTGGGAATAAGGACAGGGAATCTCGACGGGCCACTGCTCCTGCATTGTGTACATTTAGATTCTATTCAGGGAGAATTAGGTCGACAGTGACTGTACGACACTGCACACTGGAGATGAGGAGATAGTGGATGCATGTTTATTGATGTTGTTTTGCTGGTCTTGACAGAAGCAAGGAATGAGGATTAAAAGAAGAAATCAGTCCTACTTGTGCTTCCAAAGGCATAATAGGGAGGTTAAGCAATTCCTACTCATCTTGTTTAGTCAGTGTATCACTAAAGGACCAGGCTTTTTGCGGAAGTGTAGCTATTGAATTTCCAGTTAGTGAACTGATATCTAACATCTTAATTACTACGTATGCTTTTGAGAAAGGTTTTGCAAATATACTAGCTGAGATAAGACATACGTACGTTTACGTCAGATGACATATCAGGGTTGCTTAACCTCTCTAATATAGCAGATACCTACATGTTAATAGTTAATTACACAGTATACTATTCATCAAGATCCACTAGGACCGGTAGCCTCAATCTTGGAGGAGAGTCCAACTATATTTCAACTCATTAACACAACTCATACATGGACAGAAGGTTCTTCCAATGATGCAGTGCGTTTCAGTGGCTACAATGTGAGCGTTGTATGCGTAACTACGTACTAGAAAAGACGATTTTCTCCCAATATTTTCTTCATCAATGGGAAAGACTCATCATTTGTTGATTAGGACAAAATCATCTGCTGTGTTAATCAAAAATTAATGACAATTCATATTTTCATCTATAGGTAATTATCAGGATAGGGCCTAACCATGATTATATTGAACATGTCAATGTTTCATGCAATAACCTCTTTGATTATGACGTCAACGTCGGACATTAGCAATATTTGTTTGACGTTTCTAACACTTCCTACGTTATTCCCATGATTCTTTCATTTACCTGTTTTTAGAAATTTCTGTTCTGTAAATATTCGTCTTTGCATGGTTTCAAATGCGCAATGGTGGCGAGCATGTAGTTTGCTTCTTCTCGAAATGCCACTGTCTGAGACCAAAGTGAATGACCTTTTTTAAGATTCTTTGTCCTTTCAATATGTTGATCAGTAACTATCTATACTCATTTGGGATCAGTCCTTTGTGATTGACAAGTGGTCTAAATTACCATACAACATGAGATACAAGCATAACCATTGAATATTCTGATACGGCTTTATGAGTTCTACAATAGAATCCCCTTGATCAGCTTATTATATTAAAAAGTATACATAGTTAGCATGATTTTTATCATCATTGACATTGCTAGCTCTGTATAAGGTGCTAATTACCTTAATCATATGGTGAAATGGTGGTCTTTTACCTAAAACGTGTTGTTGACGATCATTCGGTCAATGGGTAATTACATTAATGGTAGGAAGTCAATCTAAATGCCATCTAAAGACCACATTACATTAGTGGCATAATAGCATTTGATTGTCACTTGACTTTTTTCGGCTTAAATGGTAATAGACTCAAGTTGTCTTTTTCTTGTAAACGATGTTTGATACCCCTCTCAAAATAGATTGGTGGATCAAATCGTCAATTCTTTACCAAATCATTCTACTTTGGAAAAACGTCAGGAAACGTCAGAACTATGGGTAGCTATTGTACCGTCGGATGGATACGGCCAGATGGGGAGGGAGTTAAGATCTTTTGATACAGAGATGCCACTCCCGACTAATGAAAAAGTAGGAAAAGTAGGAGACACTTTTCCTACTTCTTTTCTAGATGAACTAGCAGGAGGAAAAACCTTTAGGAATAGAGACCTAACACTGCATTTGTATTTGAATAACTTGAAACCAACACAAACATAATTTAAAACAGTTATTAAAGCAATGTAGGAAAAATGAGTTGTGCAATCCAAAATAACCAAAAAGTAGGAAATCCTAAAAACGTAGGAAAAATGGCATCTCTGTAATGATAACATAATCATCATTTAACCCTTTAAACCGAATACGGCTGTAGACGTCCGAGGACAGTTTAGAACTCCAATCCGGGGGTACTTGTCCGAAATTTCCACATTTTTCCAAATGGACATGTAGGGAAACACGTATCCCACCAGGGATTCCTATAATTATACCAAATGAAAGTCCATGTAATTCCCCATAACAGCAAACCGAAATCAATATTTCAATTTATTTTATAAACTCGTAAACATGGGTAATGATTTCAATAATGCTTTACAGAATTTCTAATATTGATGGAAATATTTCGGAATACTGGGTGAAATAGGCCAGTCATAGGCCATACCAACTCCGTGGGGTCTAAAGGGATACCATTGCTACTATATTCATAGAAAGAGAGGTTATCTAAAGTTGAAGTGATGGCTTGAACGAAATTGCTAATGGATTCCACAAAGCATGGCGCGTTCTTAATCACGTGACCTAATTAACACTGGGATTTTGCTTGCGTACACAAATTGACTAAACATTGCCAAGGCAGGAGGGGCCGTGGATCATTCAAATGAGCTTGACTTGTCTATAGCTTTAACCTTCCCCTCCTTAATAGTATATATCAAAAGGTCGGATTCCCGTAATATTAATATGATTTTGCTGTTTACAAACAAATAATATTATTGTAATTATCTTCCTATAATTCCTTGTAAACACACGCATTCACCAACTGCACATGTACACTCATAGTCACACATAATATACACATACAAACAAACATACATTAGAAGCACACACGGACACACAGAGACACACATAGGTTGCCGTCTAATTCATTGTATATACTTGACATGAAGAGCTCAATTTATACGGTGGCCACGACCGATACAACTGAAAAACTATCAATACAGATTAATATATTGCGCAAAGTAAAATCATATCCAGTTTCTCTGTCACTATTATGGTTTTGCACAAATGTATACATGTATGCTTGCGCCCTATGTGACGAAATGTATTCTATATGGCTTACCAGTGAATTACCGTTTGTTATGTAAGCTCATAGGTATTGTTGCTCCAACGGAACATGCTCATATCCCGACTCTTTGGTGCTTGTACAAACTGTGAAAGCAAATAAAGGAAGGTGGCTAATTGCCTACTAATATGATACCTCCTTGTTTATAGACAGTGATTGCAATCCATCGTAACTCACTGCGTGATAAGGGTTGGTCGTTAATGATAGGGTCAGTAACGGAGATGTTGAAAATTTAGTAACGTTATGGAGAAATAATACTGGGAAAAAAGCTTATTCCAGGTCTCCAGACTCTGTGCGTTGTTTATCATCATGCTCATATAAAAAATGCCCAAACCATTTTGATGATGTCCTAGAAAAACATTTGAATTTGTTTCTATTGAAAACATAAATTGTCACCATCTTTCTCTATATACAAGCTATCAGGAATATCTGTAAAGTATAAAATGCTGTAGGCCTATATGAAGTAATTCTAGATCTAGCAATGTGACAAAAAAATCTATATGTGTAGTACCCTGAATGCCATGCAGGGTGTTGGCTGTTTGACGTAGAGATCAGACTAGGGCCTTGTAAAAAATAGTTTCGTTGCATCGTGAGTTATGCATTATTGTATGAGTCTGTCGTCATCTGAAAATGTGATTATAAATGCAAACTCTTTACTATTCATTTCATTTTCTTGGACAAAAGAAAATACACATAATGCCTACATCTAATGAAATGACCGAACATCAACGGTCAAATCAATACGTATACCGCAGTCGGGAGTTGAGTTTTTTGCATGCGTGTTTCCTTCCCGCCATAGCTGTCAGGGGTCAAGTGCCCAATACCAGCCAATGAGGAGAGTCCTCTTGTATCACGTGATTCATCATGGCCGTACCCAGTGTGAAACTCCTGTGTGCAGTATAGTCTCGATGTTTAATATAACTAACTACAAATAAAAATAATGGTGTGTGTATATCACCAACAAATGCTACGCAATTTATACTTATATCTTTTAAAGATGCATTTTATGATACTATCCTAATCAATGAACCGATACTTCTTTGAACTCACATATAACTTCTAATTGTACACTGAAGAAGGTGCACGCTTACCCTTTGACACATGAAAGAGTTCCCAACCTGCCCATGCTTTCTATGCCCAATACTTTGAAACATTGTTTAACCCCTTTACCCTTGAACAGCCACAGACATTTAATGAATATATATTCGTTTTTACAATATCCTTTGAATGAAAGCAAGTGTTCAATATGTAGGCTAAGGTGGCATATTTTGTGGATTTTAAAGTGCTTGGCATGGTGCATGCTTTATAAATAGGAACAGGAGATTTAGTGGCATAAGGAAAGGGTTAAATTTAAATAAATGTGGAAAACTAAATTGTTGAATACATTTTCTTATAGTCACTGTGTTCTGTCATCTTGGAAGCATCGAAAAGCACTTGCTTAAATGAAATGCGTGTGGCTGAATAATTATTTCATTTGAACAATATGCGGAGGTGGATTCACAAGAAACAAATAGAAGAGGGTAAGAATCAAACAAGGCAATGGTTGCCTGGTGTTGGCATGGGCGGGGTAAGGTCTTGAACACAGAGATGCTACCCATGAGAGATGAAAAATCCGGAAAAGCAGGAAAGGACATTTCCAGATTTTCAGTTAAGTCATTAAGTAGTTGGGTAACAAAAATTATTAAGATTATATTTATATTGAGCTGACAAAAATCCTGAAATCCGGAATAAGAAGGAAAAATGGCATCTCTGTGAACATGGGTGTGGGTATTGGTTTGGGAATAGATGTGGGTGTATTGTGTATGTGTGGGTGTGGGTGTGGGTGTGGGTGTGGGTGTGGGTGTGGGTGTGGGTGTGGGTGTGGGTGTGGGTGTGGGTGTTGGTGTGGGTGTGGGTGTGGGTGTGGGTGTGGGTGTAGGTGTGAGTGTGAGTGTGAGTGTAAATGGGGTGTGGGTGTGGCCGAGAGTGGGGGCACGGTATAGGTTGCTGTGTAGGTATAGATGTGGACTTCATGTGGGCTTTGGGTCGGGTGTGGGCATGGAAGTGGGTATGGGCATGGCAATGGGTGGAAGCCGGGGCATGAGTGTTGAATAGTTATGTAAAAGAGCTCAAATTTGAACTATTGTCCTCATAGTTAGCCTAGAAATGATGCTCGTTACTGTGGTGCAGACACTGTGGATAAACAATGTGTACACTGTGAATGGTATGGATGAATATCATGAATATGTCTCGGAGGAATCTTCCCGTGGACAAAGATTTTCACTGTACCCATACAAAACTAACCCAAACCGTAACATCGTTACCATAGAAAGAAACCTGATTGCCTAAAAACAGAATCTGTTAAAAGAAAAAAGAATATGTGTGGATACCATTTCACATTTGACAGGTCTGTTCACTCCCTCAAGTACGATGTTCATATTCATTGTCAACAATGTTGATTTTGTCCATTCCCATTGTTCCTACCGTTGGGAGTGACCACCCCTCTTGAGGATGAAAACTATTACATTTGGACGGAATCTGCTATTTTGGGCAAAGCTTTTATTAGGTGTGAGTATGTGTGAGCATGAAGCTCTGAGGGGGTGGTGCAAATTCTGTTATAGGTGGAAGTGTGCGTGAGCATATGATCTTAAGTATAGTTCAGTGTGTTGGAGCCAAAGTGATTATGGGTGTTGGATGTTAGCATGGCCGTGGTTGAAGGTGTGATTGAGGTTCTGAGTATTATTTTTAGCACATACTACTTCTAAAATGATGTCCTTTCGCATGTTACAGTCTACACATTGAACTTACTTCAGGCCATACTAAGAACCAGCAAAAACCAGCTGTTACAAGCCAGTCCATTTGGTTGCTGATTTCATAAACTGCTTTTCAAAGGACGTCCCATGGGAACCAGCAAATTAGGTGATCACCCCATTTAGTTATCTTTACATCCTCTATGTGGCTTCATAGTGTAAGGGTTAGCAACCCCTTCCAAACGCCTTTGCTATGGGTTTGAATCCTGGAGGGACTTGTGGAGGTATAATATGGATATGGATGATATGGAATGGGTGGTCAAGGGAGGTAGGGATGTTCACCCTATAGTATCAATCAAACCATATCTTCCTGTTGGTGCTAACCTCCATCTGACCATATCTTCCCGTAACTCTGATGTTTTCTGACATTCTTCTAATGTATCCACGAATAGAGGAAGTCGGAGAGGAATCTACCTAAAAAATGAATAAAGTAAACGAAAGCTAATAAAACTATATTTGCACTACTGCCTCTATATTCCTTGATCGTCTTAAAGTTAAAGGAAATATAGAGATCTATAGCCTAACATATTTTAAATAATACTTTATTTTACAAAGTGTCTATGGGGGTATGGAGCAGTTCATGTATAGGTGGAACTGGGCGTAGGCATATATGGTCTTAAGTATAATTGAGGATGTTGGAGTTGAAGTGATTATTGGTGTTGTTATTGTTGTGGATGTTGGCATGGCTGTGGTTGAAGGTGTGATTGGAGGTGTGAATGTTGTAGGTGACGTGGTTGTTGTGTATGCTGAAATGGGTGTGAAGATGTGGAATGGTTGGTCATGGCTGGTAGGGATGTTGACAATCCTCGCGTCTACTAACCTCCATCTGACCATATATTCCTGTAGATCTGATATTTTCTGACGTTTCTCTAATGTTATCATGAATAAAATAGGATGGAGAAGAATCTGCCGCCACATACGTTTATTATATCAAATGAAAGCTGATACAACTACACGTACACTACTGTTCAAAACAACAAGGCTTTATCATATCTTCATAAAGTAAGTGAGACTGTAGAGAGCTGTAAAATAGTATGAATAATAGGTAATTTTGCCGTAAATGTCGGGAAAAATGAAGCAGTTAATGTATGGATGCTTTTGGTTCTAAAGGTATTTTAAAAAGGTATACGTGCCATAAAAGCGAACACTAGGATTTTGGCAGAATATGCATGGACAATGAAGGTTTTGAAAGGTCTTTGGGAACGTACAAAAGGGTTTTTCTGAACGAAAACGTAAGATGATACGATGGGGAAAAACCAATGTTGAAACGTGCCGACTATGACCTGGTAAGGGTGCCAAGGTTAATTGTCAAAGGAGGCGGAGAGGACAGAGGGCGAAGAATGAAGAAACCAATGTCAACGTTGTCTCTTGTAAACGAGTTTTCCCTTTTGGTTGATTTCACAAAGAAACAAGTAAAACAATATGGCTTGCAGACATTTTGCTTGAAAACAATGATAGATAAATAGGACATAATATAATTTTTTTTAGCCCTTTATCTGGTTTGACTGGTTTGTAGGGAAACTTTAATGACAGATACAACAGATATCACTAACCATACGATTGTTCTTTTATAAAAGGTTAATCATAAAGAAAGCTCTGCTTTATACATACTTTTCATTTTTACATTATCCATTATATGACGAGAAACCTGAACGGATATAACATAGTTGATGATCCAAATTCAAGTTGATTGTTGTCGACAATAGTGTGAGTTTACATACATGGATTAAACCTTTCGAATTATCTAAAGTTCTGTCAATGAGAATGGATAATTTTATAATTTCACAAACCTTGTCAATTGAAAATGTCTAAATTCAAGAAACAATAGGAGCAATAAGTGTATGTATTTTAATAGCTATAATAAAATCTTAGTACCCAACCTCTATCACCAACCCCATTGGACATATCTACTTATAATAACTATGTAACTAATAATCATGTACCAATCCCTTGGGAATATATAATCGTGTGATCAGTGGGGGGATTGTTTCACACATAAGCGTCGATCGTCTCCCGGCCAATGGTATGCCGCCCACGTCGGACCCCCCACTCTCCCCCCACCACCACCACCTCCCCCATTAACACCCGCCCTGGAGGAGGCCTTGGCGGTGAGCAGTGGGCAGATATAAGGGAGGAGCAGCTCGGGGATAGGGTCAGTCAAAGACACCAGAGAGCTGATCACCACACAGCTCCTCCTCTATCTCCACCACACAACTCCTCCTTCTCCACCACAACCAGCCGCGAGTCGCTCCAAACATGGATAGGCCGCAATAGGCCACTCACAGAGCTGCTCAGAATTACTTCAGATAGTGACTACTATTGCCACATCAGGCTACCACTACTGCATACCGGGACGAAGTCATTGTTCTAGCCAGTGGAGTCTTCCACCAAGGTAAAATCCTTTTTTAAGTAAAACTTGTTCTGGAGGTTGTGTTTCCAGAATCTTGCTGTGAATCTTGTTTAATAGGCATAGGTTGTGCAGGGCCAGATCAAGTATAGGTCTGCATGGAACCCCCTTCATACTTCACCAAGGAACATGAATGAAACCCCCTGGGAATTACAACGGACCCTCCAAATTCACTTGGAACCCACTCAGATTTTTAACTGTTATTTATTGTGTCCATAGGGAGGTATCTTGGCCCTCAAATCAATCGTACATGTGGTCTATCATGGGGTCTTTCATACAAAAAGGTATTGTCATAAGTGTTCATGAAATACTTTAAACCCACTTTAAAACACAAAACGTTCCAAATAAATTTCTTGCATATAAGTTTATTATTGAATGTTTCATTATTTTGTTTTAGCACAGCTCATCTATATATAGTGATAAATGCATGGTATAAAACTGTCCAGCTAGTATGAACGGAAATTTCATATTTATATGATAACGTGTCATTTTCTTAAGTAAACATAAGGAAACATGATTGTATAAAGCTCATACTCACACATCTCATCCTATTGCCCTTCATCACAATGAAACGTCACCCTTGGAAAGTTCAAAAGATAATACTTCTTCAAACTTAGTCTCCTTTTATTTATATTAGTTAACGTTCATGGTGATTTTTCTCTTTTTGTTTGGTCTTCAATCTGTCTTTTTTTACTTTGTTCTTTTGTTGCCACTGGGGTTGGGAAACCTAGCAAAGCTCTTTAAGTTTTTTGCATGCACAGACTGCCTTAAACAAAGACACACTTGTATTAAGTTTCTCTTTGATTTCGAGCATAATGATTATTTTTCAGTTTTTTTACTATAAGAAGATTACTGGCCCCGGCCATTGCCCGTTCAGAAATTAATATCGGCATTCCATATCACTGTACTCAGAATGACTAGGAATGACTCTACAGAAAAAAGTTGTTTGTAAAAGAAATTTTGTTTGAAAATGAAGTACAACATAGGACCAGGCTTCTTTAGTTTACGTAGACAAAGGAGATCTCAGATATGGAAAAGCTCTTTGTATTCCATATCATATTTGACTATTCATACAATTATTATGAAGCTTGAGGATATTTTATACAAGATTGTTAAGGAAGAAAGTGAGAAATACCATGCATGCCTAACTATCCAAATAAATAGGCTTAAGTAAACTACATACATGTATGTTGCAAGCTTCAATTGCAAAAGACAAAATGACTGCCCCAGTCATTTTATTCTTCAAGAAAAATATAAATAAGCAGCTGATAATGGGACACGCACAAACAGATGTTTTTACCCTCTCAAATCTCTGAATGAAATTGTAAAATCCGCATTAATTGTGTTTAGTCAAATCAAAGGGACTTTTTGTGCTAGCTTTCTCTTTTTATGCAGCTTTTTTTTCACATGTAGAAGGAGCAACATTGATGGAAACCTACACTTCTGTTAAATAACATGTAACTGCAGATAAAGATAAAATCATATTTGATGAATTTCTTATTTTAATTAAGTTTGCAGTATCACAATAAGATACCGTTATTACCAGACATAAAAAAGGTAATTCTAGTAAAGATGTACTTTTTTCTTTTTTTCCCAAATTTGATTTGGTGATCATTTTATTAGATTTTGTTGAACAGAATTTGATAACCCTTTTTTTTAATTATATCCACTGTAATTAAAAGTTTTTAAGGAGTATGTTGTTAGGTAGGTCTCCGTTGTAGTATGTGTTACTTACATAATCTTTTTCTTCTTTTTCTTTTGAAAGGGTTGTGGGGGAGTAGGTGCCATGGGGCAACCCTTCCTGGCTATGTGCCTGACCATATTATCCTCACCTTATTAGTTTATGGTCCCTTTTACCATTTTGTTACATCATTAATTGGTTAAGAATTGGCAAGATGTGTCGTGTAGCATAGTAGATGAGTGCTGATCAGCAGTACAACTCCATGTATTGTATCGATCAGAGAATAGCCTAAATGACTCGACATTACGCATACATCTTACTTTAAGAACAGTCAACAGAGGAACATTGTAAGCTGCAATGGCAAACCTTAATAAAGTTTCCATGGAAGTATGCCGTTCGTGGGCATCTGGAGGTGTCAACCCAGCCAAGCTGCGATGTAACAGAAACGTTCTGCAACCATACTTTTTTAGTCAGTCTGTTACTAAGATGGCACGTAACAATTATGTTATTGATGGTGATGTTGAAACCTCACCAAATCAGAACGTTATTACAACGTTATTTTTTGGTGAGGTTAGGACGAAACCAAAACAGAACGTTATAAGAACGTCCTGATTAGGTTGAAGAACGTAACCAGAACGTTATTATAACGTCGCAGTGACACGTCACAACAGTATGTTGCAGCAACGTTATTGGAAGCCATCAAAATAACGTAACAAGAACCAGTACAGAACCAAACAGAACGTTGCTGCAACGTTATAATAACGTCACATGCTTGCCTGGGAAATCAGCATTTCCTTCTCAACTACTGGCTGAGGATGTCATTATTAATTTACATGGAAACATATATGCAACAATTATTATAACTTATCTATATTAATATATACATTTTGGTACTTATTTGAAATTGACTATTAACAGTTGAATAAGCACTAGTGTAGCTGTTGTACTGCTGGTAGTAAGTTAAAGATATCTATATACTTTATTTCCTCACCTACACACTAAAAGGTGGTTATTTGGCCACCAGCAAGAGTATCATTTTAAACTCCCTCTCAGCCAGCAGAGGTTAAAGCAACTCCAGCAGGAGGTTTTGAGATATTTATACTACTCCCAGTCCGTTTGTCTATTGTTCTGACAGGAGGTTTCTGAATGTAACCTACAGTTCTGGCTGCTTGTAACCTCCAGCGGAGGTTTATTTGGTTAACCTCCGGAGGAGGTTATCCAGATAACCTCCTGAGGAGGTTTATTTGAGAAATACCTACATGTCTTTGATTTTTTTGCGTTTCCATTTTTTGAAAAGATTTAGTTTAAGTGAGGATGGCCTGGAATTGAACCATCAACTTTTGAATTTAGAGTCACAAAGTCTAACCACTACCCTACTGGGGCAGCTGTTAAGTAGGGCCTATCTCCATACAGTAGACATAAACGAATGGCTAATTACAGCAAATTACAGCAAAAGAAATTAAATGGAATGAAACAACTCTTATAAAACAATAAAATGTTCAAATGAACATTTCTGATCTGGGTGATACATCAATAAAACATTTATTTTCTGGGTGGCACATAAAGAACACACATGGACATGGGTGAGTTTCGAAACCCATGTCCTGCTGCATGGAAAGCCAGCACCCTATCCATATACCTACAGCGGTCACCTGCTGCTCATTGTGCTAATGCCGATCCAAATGAATTGAATGTTAATTTTAATATGCCTGGGTATATATATAGTAGTAGATATATATATATATAATGCTATATAAATACATATCATATAATTCATATCAGGTGACCAAGGTACCAAATATGATGTCTCATGGTTATGGGACGTAGTATAAGCTTGTAAACCGCCTTGGAGGTGGCATTTATGCTATATAACCTCCTCGGCTGACGCCTCGGAGGGTTATATACCATAAACGCCACCTCCGCGGCGGTTTACTATCACATATCCCTGCACGGGCATGAACCCTCCAGATGGCACCAGGGTTCCTGATTAGAACTATAGGAATAGAAAGGGTAGCACACTCGCCATTTTGTTTTTAGCTGGTGCCTGTCAAAACCTATAAGCTGATGACCAGCAAACTGATAGGATTCACACAAGACCACAGTAAATGACCTAGTTTTATTTCTAATTTGAATAGGAAAAACATATCTAACTTATCATATTTGTCTGATTTGTATCAAAATGAATCATAATTATTACAGTTTGTTTTGTATTATTGTGTGGCCTATTTTACAGGTAAATGTAGCTGTATGTATAGTTTCCCCCTTCAGTGCCCCTTTACCTGTCAGAATAGTACTCCATTCATAAAGTCCTTTCCAAATAAGGGCATTGCCATATATGGTATGCTGCTATGCTGGGTGGGGTTGCATTTTTTTCAATAAATTTGTCAATTGCCATTTATTGAGCATAAATATCAATAAAACACGACAGCCAATTGTTTTTATCATTTGTCTGAAATACAAACCATTGTTTTTTTCACACAAAAACATAATAGTTTAGGCATAAATCCAAAATATATGTCCGTGCAAACTGCAGGGTACAGTTTTAGGTTCTTACCCTGTTAGTATTATAAGTAACTGTGAGACAGGGGTAGCGCCATCTAGAGAGTTCATGCCCGTGTATCCCTGTGGCAGCTGTTTGCAAATCTCAATCACCAAAAATACACATTAAAAATGATTTTTCTTCGATGGATGATGAAATGAAATAAAGATCGTCCAGAGAGTTATTTGAGAAGCAACTTAACCCCCGGGAAGCCCTTGGCCCTGGGAAGCCCTTGCCCTACGGCCGGGGGCTTCCTGGGGCTTCGCAGGGGTTATTGCTTCTCAAATAACTCCGCGGCGGGTGTTCTTATCATGATCTTAACAAAACGAACGATTATTCTCTCGAGAAATCAGCACATCAGTGTCCCATCGCAAATGCTCAAATTAGCGACAACATTTTTATTTACAATGAACGTTGCGCAAAAGTGTAGTGTTATATTGCTGATCATATTGAATTTTGAACTAACATCCCTAGCATATTCCTTGATTCAGAATCCTTCAAATATGCGTACAAGGGATTTGTCTGGTTAATGTTGGGTCTATATTGAACTGAATCATTGACAACTGAATCTTTGACAACTAAATTGGTCACAGCCATGATTATGTTAATGGCCCTGTGCGATAAGATCATGGGATGGGCCAAAAGCGTTTTAGGCAAGGGCAACCATGAAGGCATTAGTCCTTTTACCCATGGGAATGCCCTGCTGCATCTGAAGATGCGTAAGGTTATCATTGATTCATTTCAACGGCGAATCCCACCATCTTTTTACCTATATATATATGCTACAAGGCACCGGCTTTGCACCTTTCTCGTGTATCCGTGTGGAGGGGCACTGGCTGTGGTGCTGGGAAGGTATGCATTATACGGAGAATAGGCAGACGGCTGACTTTGGAACATTATCCATGAGCCTATATTCCACTTGCGATGTTGTTGCCACTTTTAAAAACGCTTTAGTAGGCCTACAATCATACAGCCTATAACTGTGGACTTATCTCACTCTACCGATTGATTATATTGTCCTGGAGAGTGCCAATTTATTCCATAAACACGAAAAAAGCAGGTTGTGTGGTACTAACACGAAGCCCCCTCATATTAAGAAACCAATAATGATAATGATATGTTATAAGGGATTAATTATCGAGCACGTTATCACAAATATTCCTAATCGAAAGAATATTGATCTCTTGATTACTTTCATAAATAATGATGATTAGTATTATCAAACAGTATGTTACCAATTAATATCCTTTACAGTATTTGGAAGACAGGTCATTCCCACCTACTGCTGCAACATGCATCCTAACCATAGGTTACACTGTTATTTTATTCAATGTCAAGATTCCGACCCCTATACCTTCAGTATTGTTTAGCCCTCTCAAAAAACTCAAGAATAAAAGGTATGTTATTGCCCTGTAGGGTGATAATGCCTGACTTTGAATGCTAATGCCAATTTTTGTTTTGTCAGTAAATATTTTCATAATTTTCTGTGTAATTGAATAATTGAAAAAAAAAGTCTGCCGGTGCACCAGTGCAAAGTCAGCAATTGTTATTGCCCTAGTTTGCACACACCTATGTTTCAATCTAAAGGCCTCATCGGCATGCGAAATTCAGAGTAGTAACAACTGCTTTGTGACCTCTTGATCTGTACTATGTATACATGTACCTATTCTACATCAGGATTCCATCCCCCATCCCTTCACCATTGTCCTGCCCTCTCAGAAACCAGTGAATAAAAGATCTGTTATTGCCTGGAAAGCAATAATGCCTGTCTGTGAATACTATGATCACTCAGTTTGGTGTCAAGTTTGGCGTTATCAGTTAAGGTTTTAAATCATTTTCTGTGAAATTGATATAATATAGAATAAATCAAGTACCCACTGGCGTACTCAGCCATAATTGTTATTGCTCCAGATTGGACCTTTGTCACAGGCTAAAGCCCTTGACGGTATGCGTAAACCAGGGCAATAACAATTGCTTTGTGCCCATTTGTCTCTACTATGTAGGTAGCTGGTCCTCATTTGAATAGAGTATGCATTTCTAACATTCTCTATAGCAGCAGGTCTACCCCTGGCAATTGAAACATAAAACACTTACCTTCTATTGCCTGGTAACAAACTACTTCTATTGTTGCCTTTCATGGAAAGCCAGTCCATCCTATATGACTGCTTATATGAGCTTTTGCCGCTTTAAGTTTTATATCTTGGAATTTGAATATCTATCACAAGTCGCTTACGCCTACTCCATTATGGTTGTAGACCCCTAAAACTGACAAGCTAACATGGGCATTTTTCAAAATAGACATGCGACATCGCTATTGACTGGCAAAAGGGGCCGGGGAAATGGGCATTTCTCAAAACCAAAGGGGCAACACAAAAATCTTTCTTAAATTCCAGGCAACAACAGGCTATCTTAAAAATTGACATGTGTATAGGGCTCCAAATCTAAGCCCCTTGTCTTCCTACTATTCATCCTCAATGGAACCAACTCAATATATACCTCCTAAGCGAGACTTTGTATAAGGATGTCATGTTAGAACCATGGGTACCAAGTGGGAATATTCCATAACAGCCACCAACAAAACATATATAGTAAAACAGCCTATGAGCCTTGGTATGGATAGCAAAAGATGCTGACGGCTCCAGGCCTGTTGTGACATGTGTGCTATGAAAGCTCGGATTATGATTATATAAAACTGGAATATTTTTTTTTTTTTTTTTTTTTTTTTTTTTTATTCACTTTTTTGAAAACTGTACAGCTCAAATAACAGGTATCTGATCTCCCGCTGACTCAGTTTAAGTTAACATAGCATATAGGAAAATATTTTCTTTAAAGACAGAGTAGTTTTGTTATAGCACAAAAACAAAGTCAGTTTGTTCTATACGATTATGCTAATGAATCACATTATAATGAGATGAGATGTGGTGACAATGATGTTTAACATAGTAATTATCTTTCAATTGCAACATGTTCCACATTTTCAATCAGAGTTGTATACACCGGCTACTGCAATAGTGGGAGGAAGCATACATACATTCTGGCAAGTGGGTACAAATGGGACTGTCCGACGCAACCGCGAGCAAGACAGGATCACTGAAAAATATATTGAACAGGATATACCGATATTGGAATTATATTATATTTAGATAAGATTTAATCGCCTTTTTAAACATATCTATATTTTCACAGTTACGTATTCTGTATGGAAGTATATTCCATGTTTTCTGTCCAAAGTAACACACTGATCTCGCATACCAAGTTGTATTTGGTATTGGCAAGTACAACACCGGTGCATTATGTAACCTAGTTCTCCGCCTTGGTACCATTGGTGTAAGATAACCATTCTTAATATTCCTATAAATACAACACAAAGTAAAGTACTGCATTCTCTTATCAAACGGTTGTATACTTAATTGCTGATGCAGATAATAGACAGGCACTTCCCTTGCCTTTCTAATCCTAAGGCAGGCTCTTAATGCATTATTCTGCATAATTTGTAGTGACGTTAAATCATGATAAGGTCTAGCAGTAAAAAATATATTTCCATAATCCAAATAAGATAAGACCATCGATTTCAACACAGTTTTTGCTGCTTGGTCATTCAGATAGCTTCGTATTCTTCTATATAAATACAGCTTAAATGAAAACAGCTTAATAGTGTCATTAAAGTGTAGTTCAAAATTAAGATGATTATCAAGTAATACTCCCAAATATTTATAGGAGTTTACAGTTAGCAAATTCTCCTTTAGTAGTTTAATATTTTGACCAGTGTAGTTTTTATTTCCAAAATTGACAATTTTAGTTTTTTTAACATTAATTGTTAATCCATTGACAAGACACCATTTAGAAACAGCTTTTAAGTCAGTTTGCAGCTTTTTGTCATTAATCTTTCTGTCGCTCCCACAAGAATACAGAACAGTATCATCCGCATAATAAAGAGCATTACATTTTTTAATACAATTAGCCATATCATTTGTATACATGATAAATAATAGTGGCCCTAACGTGCTTCCCTGGGGAACTCCAGTGGTTATGGTTCCCCAGTTAGAATATAAGCCATTACTAATAGTTCTTTGCTGTCTTTTATACAAATAACTCTTGAACCATAGAATTACAGATCTAGACAAATTAAATTCCGATAATTTATTCAATAAGTGGGTGTGATCAATTGTATCGAAGGCCTTAGCAAAATCTATGAATACAGCGGTAGAAAAACATCCATCATTGATGTGATATGTCAGAGTATTAACCAGATTAAAAACAGTATCAGTTGTGTTATGCAATTTTCGAAATCCATTCTGCAAATTGTTCAATAAATTATTATCCTCCAAATACAGTGATAATTGGGAGTGCAAAAGTTTCTCTAGTAACTTACCCGGTAATGGCAGCAGTGATATCGGCCTATATTCACCTTCCTTACAAGCATTTGGTATTTTTGGAATTGGCACTACATTAGCCATCTTCCATGCCTTAGGAAATGTCATAGTAAGTATAGATTTATTAAAAATGTATAATAATTGTTTCGACAGGATACTGAAAGCATCTTTCAGCACCCTACTCGAGAGATTCTCTATACCAGAGGACTTAAATATCTTTATTTGCGAAATCAGTTTTTGTAGTTTTTCTATTTGTATTAATCCAAATTTAAATAAATTCAGATTAATATCATCTTCCTCCGGGATCGGTTTTAACACAGTAGTAGGTCGAGTCATTTTTTCCAACAAATTTGGCCCTATATTTAGAAAATAACTATTGATTGCCTCAGCAATCTTATCTTTAGCCATCAAGTCTCCCTTGTCATTTATCAATTTTATTTCAGCACAAGTTTGTTTATCCGGTAAAACCTCCTTGATCTGTTGCCAAAATTTCTTTGGGTCATGGGTATTATTATTCAGCTCTTCTTTAATGAAATCTGCTTTTGCCTGCTTCACCATAACATTTGTTCTATTTCGGACTGTTCTGGCAATTCTAATGTCATCCTGATTTTTAGTTTTCAGAGCTCTCCGAAATAGTGTATCCTTATCCTTAATTATCTCCATCAGTTCATCACTGAACCAGATAGGTTTATCTTTTTTAAATCTAAATTGTTTAACAGGGGCCATTGTATCTACAGCATCAATAATTTTAGTTTCCATAAATTTCCAAAGCTCGTCCACATCCTCTTTAGCATAGAACTCCTGCCAATTTACCTGCATAAGCAATTCTCTCATAACTTCTTCATCATATCTCAAATATGATCTTCCAGTGAATTCCACAACATTATACAATTTTTTGGATTTTTTTCTGATAACAAAAACAGGTAGGTGGTCGCTTACATTTACCAGTATTGTACCACACGTTGTAACTATATCACAGTTAGTATAGATATGATCGATCAGTGTATCGACATTAGCATATCGAGTGGGATCCTTGACCAGTTGTTTAATTGAATGCCTTTTTTCAAAGGCTGTTAATAATTTGCGAGAACTGGTTCGTTTTAAGTAATCAATGTTAATATCTCCCCCAATGAAGATATCATACTTTCTAGTATTTTGTAAAATATTTATACTTTGTATAGTTTTATCACATTGTTCCAGAAACCCTGCTATTTTCCCACTTGGCGGTCTATATATTCCCTGTATATAAATATTTTTTGTCTCCAAAAGTTTGATACAGATGGTCATAGATTCTATATCTGGCAATTGTAAATTAAAGTCATCTGATAAATATACTACTTCAATATGTTCCTTAATATAGAAGCAAATTCCTCCCCCTCGCCCTGTGGTTCTATCAAGGCGCTTTATGACGTATCCAGGCATTGATACAAGTGAATTAGGTATTTTTTCATTTAACCATGTTTCAGTCAAAAGTATAATATCTGGGGATAAAAGTGAAATATAATATCTTACCGTATCCAGTTTCCCAAATAGACTCTGCACATTCCAGAAGACTATGCTCATTCCCTTTATGCCGGCAAAATTAGTAGCGTCTATAGGACCCTAGTATACAAGATTCGTAGTTTCTGAGATATATGAGAAATGGTGAGATGAAATGGATGATATGTGACAGAATTCAACGTGGTTTCCCACTCAATTCCTATATAGCATGTCGTATAATGCATCTTTACTAAATAATTGTGGCCCCTTAGCTAGTGCAACAGTAGTACCACCATCATACATTGTTCTAGTAGTTACAGGGGCGACTCAACCATGAGCAACCCTGTAATTAAATTTTAGATCAACCGATAACATTATTAATTATTAATTATTAATATGTCTCACATCAACATATGGCATTTTATATCCATCATCCTATGAATAAACTTTAGTCTACTTTGAGTGTAACACAACAACCAACAGGGGGCGACGCAACCGCGAGCTACCCACACGTTGGAATTTTTAGTAATAATAATAATGAGTTCTCTTGCTATTTCTATTGCTTAGGGGTAACGCAACAGCGAATAACCCCCTATGATAGATTTACTACGTTAAACGATAAGCTTTTCAGCATATTTTACAAACAGATCAGCCCAGTATTCATAAAGTCCCTGACTAGGGTGTAGGCCGTCTACACTCAGTTTATGATACAAATGTTCCGTATGTCCTCGGCGCCTGTGATGAACATAGGACGCCGTCCATGGGGTAGGTACCCCTCTCTCTTTGTTGATTTCTGCAATCCTATAATTCACCTCCACAATAGTGGTATTGACGGCTTCTTGATGTTGTTCATTATAGTCATTTAGATTTTGTTTAATGTCTAATCCTGTTATTGGACATAGTACAAAGAATGTACCACTTTGCTCTTTATACATGTTTTTATTGGCCGCATTGACCACCTGCATCATATAATCAGTTAACTCAGACGTAGTACGATCAACAAATTCAAACCTCTGATCTGATCCACGCGGGGCAGGCGCGGAGAAATTGTTAGTACCTCCTAACACGTAATAAATGTTATCCGGGTTTGCCTTGGCCTTAGTAATAGCAGTGTCCACTAGATTTTCATATGTAGCACCGGAGTAATAGTCAACCTGGATATAGTCGACGTACGGACTATCTATTCTGTTAATATATGTTTGTAAGTATTTACCCCTTGAGTCAGCTACTATGATATGTCGTCGCTCCATGATATAGTCAGCTTACCAACCGCTGCCAGAAGGTGAACCAAGTCACAGGAAGTTTTCGTAGTTGTTCCTTTGAAAAATGCAAACCGAGTTGCCAGGAAGTGAACCAGGTCACGCGTATATACCTACGTACAAAATATATTAAGTTTGGTGAACCAAGTCACACTTTATAGGCAGTAGATATTAGTGTAAACATAATATATACTTCTGCACTATTCACCACCTGCTGCTTCTAGTTCAACTGCGTTTGGGGCACCGGCAGCTCGCTCTACATTCCGATCTCGTTGTATAATTAGCACACGGCGTACCTCCACTAACACTTCCCCCGTTAGATTTGCTCCATTCCAAGTACCTGAGTCTATTTCTTTAGATAAGAATGGTACGCCAATTGCCCATGCTTTATCCCAAGTTGCCTCCAGTAGGGGAATATCCCCAGTCGCCATCAACTTATTTGCCAGATTAATATTTTGCTGGAATTTTTTTAACAGTATCTCCTTCAAGATTTCTCTCCGTTCACCCCTCCACTGTGGTGTGTCGGGTATCTGAGCACCTAACCTTTTCATTTTTATAGGGTCAGTTTCTTTCATGATTTGTGCCTCTATGTCAAATTTCCCTGCTTTATGTGCCTTTATTGCCTGTAAGGCCTGCTCGACACAGTTAAATTCAATTCCCTCGTATAGGAATTTTGATGGGCTAAAGTTTGACATAAAATTATGTTTAGAGAAGAAAGCTAGACCTTTTGGCGTTACCTTCATTGTTGCGTTTTCAAGATTTATAGGAGCTGGCATATTGGCAATTGTATCGTGTGTGTAGGCTATACCTTCTATAACTACCGTATCACCACTCTGTCGTGCTCGAAGACCTTCACGAGTACATTGCGCTACTATAAGTCTCAGGTCCGCCCACCTTTCTCGTTGTTCTGGAGAGATATCCTCGTTCACCCATATATCCTTACATTCCTGAAATTTCTTGATCTTTTTCCTGTTCAACATTACCATTTTTTTTGTGGAAGAGCGTAACAAAATAACAATGAGGGATCTTGGGCGTCGTGTTGTTTTAGGGCCCACCCTAAATGAGTCATCTATATCAAGAGGATGTATTCTAATTCCAACCTTTGACAGTATGGCTGCTGCAAGACTAACCGGGTCCTCCCCGTCACGCTCTACTGCTCCTTCAATAACCAGGCTTTTTGAGCGATCACGTTGTTTAGGCATGGTGGGTGGGTGGGTTTTTGAATATTCATAGGCCTTGAGTAATTTCTCATATTTCATTTTAAGTTCTTTATTCTCGTGCCTGATGTTTCTGGACTCTGTTTGGATGGTTTTGATTTCATCCCGTGTTGTGGAGAATTCCTCATAATTGTTATCTACCGTTTGTTGAAGCCCGTCAACCTTATTCCGGAGATCTAACAATATGTTTACATCGTTTCTCATCTCATTCATATCAACACGCATCTGATCTAGAATTGTTAGTTTTGAGAGTATTCTCGTAAACATAGCAGGTGTTTGCTCCTGAGACATTTCATGAATTATATCGTCATTGGAATCTAGTTGGGAATCAGAAACTGAGGCCTTACCCTTATTGCTGCGTGTAGTAACCGTCGTCGTTTTGACAATGGCGTCGGGTTGTTTGTGAGACATTGTGTGGGTATATTTCAATCCGATGATATCTTGTCAATCCTTTCGAAATATCCTTGATATTATCCTTCCGATATATCCCTGATATCTGATGTTTGAGAATTTCATAATAGTTCCGAGATATATCCTTTAAATATCACAAAAGGTGGTAGTTTAGTTACAGCGACACAGGGCACACGTCCGCACTACTCCATTACCCACATGTACCTGAGAACATGTACACAGAACAGAAACTGGGGCAAGAGAGGCCTCTAATCATGGTTGATAATAAAGATGTGTATGGTTCTCCTTGATCCTGTAGGGATCTCAGAATTATTCTGGACTGCAAACAGAATGCAATGATTTATAACGCCAATGGCTCACTTTCTCTCTCACTATCTGACGATTTATACATAAATTAAACATCAACTCTAACCAACACTGATGGGTGACCATGGGGAATCTCTGGGGAATTGACTAGTGTGAGGAAAACTGAATGGCGTCATAATTATTGTGCACTTCTGAAAGGCCTGATGCAAAATGGGTAGAAGCATTCAAGCTTACAGTATGGAGTAAACAAATTTGTATGCCCGGTGGACATTCAAAATGCAACCTGAGATCTACCCTACTCCCACGCTGTACCCTAACCCTCCGTTACTTACTATTGGAGTCAAAAGCATGTTTTGCTCATGTCACAATGAGCAAAAGCCTTGGAGAATATTGGATGTATTGTCCAGAGAAAATAATATTATTCTAAGAAATTGAGTGCGTATCCGTGATGATACTTTGCAGAAAGGGTTCATGAATATGAATGTGTTGTTCAAGTGGAAGCATGGAAAAACATCGCATAGGCATAATTATTTATGTTTGGCTTATATTCATATTGTCCCCCATAAGGCATATAATTACAATTGATAATACAATGAACAAAATCACGTTGCAGTAATAAGCCAATGATTTCTAATTGTTTTCAGAAACTCGCTGTCCCTACCTTATTTTGATCTTTCTAGAATGCTCACCGGGATTTATGCAGGGTGTACGTCCATACAAAAACAGGGCATCAACATTTGCTTTCTATGTTATACATTGGATGTCTGACATATTGAAAAATGAAAGTTTAATAAGCAATATCCTCGGAGATATTGAGTAAAGACCCCAACCATGCACCAAGGCTGCTTTGTTTACATTGGCCGGAAATTGTCTTGTGCGGCAGGTCTTCAAGGAAAAGTCATCTGTGACGCGGAGTCTTAATTGAATTGACAAGGGTCTTTGTCCTTAGCTTTTTATGTTCACAAGTCCCCTTAGCGTTCTTGTTTGTATTCTTTTGATGACTGGTAAATTGAGATAATCTAAAGTCTGTATTCCATTATGTGATTATTAGCTGGTCAAGCGCAATCAGGGATGGCGATATGATAATTGAGAAAATGTGTCGGAAAACATTATAAAAATGTATCAATAGCGTTCTTGCAATAATTATTGCATGCAAGAACGCTATTGATACATTTAGAATGATTATGTATTAATACATAATCATTCTAAATGTCTGGTTTATCACCCACGGCTGACTCATAATTATGTGTTATTCATGGGTGGTCCCTGCTGGAAACGGAAACACCAATCTCCATGCACCAACATATCAATGGTGTTCTTCATATAGTATATCGCTATCATATTGCATGATAATATCTTTGCGAAAGCGACATATTAGTCATGTCAAGCATGGCAGCTGATGGATATTCTATTATCGAAAGAAGTTAGAATGTAATAACTAGATACAATACTGATATATTATGTTTGTTTTCCTTTTCTTCCGCTCTTCCTGACTGGCTGAATCGGAAGCGTCATATGACACATAAGGTTATATTGCCTACGGAATTCCTTTGTAGGGAGCAGGTACAATAGCTGTCTCTGATTGGTTGACACCTGCCCAGGTGACGCTTTGATCAATTCGGTCACGTGCCATTGGTCCTCACTTATTACTCACAAAGGACGCTTCTCTTTCCCCGGGACACACACTAATTGATTATTACTGCTAACTAGATGCCAACACCACTCCCAGTCAATCTCTGTCATTGCTTGGGCTATGTTGGATTCACATGGGTGTGTTGATGTGGGGGTCCCAATGTCACATGTTTAACTTGATAGAAAGCTTCATGTCCCCTGTCCCTATAATTCTATAATTTCAATGTCGAATTTAAGATCCTCCTATGTCGCATGTCAAATTTAAGAAATGGTCCGTGTCATGTTGCATATTTTTCTCTTCATGTCACTAAGCCTCATGTCGCATTTAAGAAAAGGCCATGTCTCCCTGTCACTTTCAGTATTAGGGAATTACATTTTATTAAATTAAATGTCCAAACCTGTTACTCAATCTATAGCGAGATCTTTTCAGAGTTGATAGTGTGTCACATGTACAGTTTGATTTGTCAGTTTAAAGTAGATATATAGAGAAGGTGCAAATTAAGAGATTACCTCTTGTAAACATTGCCTAAATATGTAAAATAACTTCAATATAACTTGAAGTCACCTCGTGAAATTGCAAAACAGAGTGCTCAAGGAGAATGGTTCTGCTCACCCCTGTTTGGCCGGCACGTTTTCCAATTAAGACAATTAAAGTTTTGAATTTAAACCTCTGTTACGTGTCTGTGTTCGAGGGCATGCATTCCACTTAATTGATATTTTATGAAACCCGAATATTTTAAAAGCAATCCCATTTTCTGGTGCCTGACATCCGTTTTGTTTGTCACATTTATTTCACCAAAAGGACATTCTTTCCGAACTGTCCTCCTTAACCCTTTCACCGCTGGAAGCCACAATAGTGGTTCTATTGTAAAATCATATGGAATATCATTTGAAGAGGAGGAATTAAGCTTTCGGGAACTGGGAGAATTTTCCAAAAATTCCAATTAGAACCAGAGATTTCTTTATCTGAATATTCTAGTATCAATTCATTAGAAAATTATAGAATTTCAATTGAGCATCCTTGTTATGATATACACAACAGGGAGATATCCCCCCCCCCCCCTCGGAAGACAACGAGACAAAAACAACGGATTATGAAAGACAAAAAGCAATAGTATGTTATTCTTAGTGCATACCATATCAAAGTATGTTGTAAACATTAAATAACATGATTAATTATCAATTTCATATCTCGAAAGATTTTTCTATCAATCGTGAAGCTCCTTCGATTAGACAGTTTTATGTTCAGACACAGGCCGATGTCAATTACGGCCAGTCAGAATCAATAGGACACGGCTCCTGAATTTATATTCCAAGGCGTAGACAGGCTCGTTTTATGGATTTTGGGTGGTTTGATGGGGCCGCCGTTTGAAACCAACGTAATATCCGGGACTGTCATCACTGTGAATCGAATTCTTTGTTTCGTAATTTCTAATTTCTAGTACGAAGTAGGTTTATTGTTGTAGGCTTCTGTCCATATTCTGTCGAGTTAGTATGTGATGATTAGAAGGCGGCCGATCATTGATTTAATTCTCATTTTTACATGTTTTCTAGATCCCCATCCCCCTTTAGTATGTAATGTATCCTCCGCTTTGTGATTATGTAATAAATGGACGGGTCCTAGAGCAATGACTAGTCGGGATGGCTGATTGTTTCATGTCAAATTAATTACTAATTAATAAGATCTAGGTCAACATAACCGATTTCTCGAGAATGGCCTGAGATATTTTGTTTAGCAATGATGGCGTGGTGTGGGAATCGAGATTACATCATAATCATTTATTAGGGGTCTAGATTTGCGGGGGTGGGGTTCCATCTCGCAAATCGAACTAGGGCCTTAAGAAATGGTCCTGTGGCATGTTATTATATTTCTAAAAGCCCTGTTGTTTATCACTAATATCCATGCAGCATGTCAATTTTAAGAATAGGCCATATCGCCATGTCGAAATTAAGAATTCCCCCTGTCCAATGTCATAAAGCTGGAAATTGGCGTGTCGCCATGTCGAATTTAGGGGTCTAGATCCATATTTATCACACGATCATCGGATTTGGAACCATCAAATGATATTTTTAAATTACGCTAAATCGATTGCATTATATCAATGGCTTGTTCGCAAAAAGACAGTTTTAACCAAATGTTCGCATGCATTGGACAGAGCTTAATATTATCTACGATTCTATTGTCTATGTCTGCAATAGATGGTCCCTTTAGCTGTTCAGGGCAACAACATCAATACATGGTCGGATCTGGCACCCCAATCTTAGCTGTCTTTTCGTTACACAAAGTATACACCCATGGGGATGATGTGGTACACTTTGCTTTCATTCCTAAAAGGGTTGCAAAATTTGCCTTAATCATGACTATACATCTCCTCTCTGCTTTCTTTCTGATAACTTCAAAAAGAAATTCATTTTTGTTCTTGCAGGAGACACCATGTTGAAGATGAACCTAACTGTTTGGATGCTTCTGGCTGCCATCGCCATATCAGCCAGCTTGGCTCATGACAACGACAAACACCGGAGGGCCAACTCTCATGACGCAGGACACAAAAGAGCACACCTATCTGTAAATCAACCTCTATCTGTTCTCTCTGGAATGTACAAAGACAGGAACGAAGGTATGAAAAATCCTCTGCTGACTTTGGGGAAGCGAGAGCACGAAGTCGGTTCTGGTGAAGCATTCAAGCGTGCCCCACTTTCAGTCAATCAGCCTTTGAATGTGCTGTCTGATATGTACAGGGGCAGCCATGGACAGGATAACCCACTCCTGGCACTTGGGAAAAGAACCCCACTGTCAGTCAACCAGGCTATGGATGTCTTGTCAGATATGTATAGGTCGCGAAACAATGAGGGCAACCCATTGCTATCGCTTGGCAAACGGGCAAGACTTTCGGTGAACCAGCCCATGAGTGTGTTGTCAGATATGGTATCAGATGGACGTGGAAGCTATGAGAACCCACTCTTGACCTTGGGCAAAAGGGCACAAGATGAGATGCTGAATGAAATCTATGGAAATGATGGTTACTTCAACAAGCGTGCTTCGCTATCGGTTAACCAGGACCTGCATGCACTGTCTACCTTGTATGGCTCACAGAGGGGTGATAACCCACTCAATGCCTTGGGAAAAAGGGCTTCGTTGTCAGTTAACCAGCCATTGTATGCACTGAGTGGACTTGTCCAGGAGAACCAGCACAACCCTCTGCTGACACTAGGAAAGAGGAAGGCTCTCTCTGTCAACCAGCCTTTAAATGTCTTGTCAGACTACTATGACAGTGGACGCAACTATGAAGGCAACCCACTACTATCACTCGGCAAACGGGCTCCACTCTCAGTCAACGCTGCTCTGGATGTTCTATCAGACATGATGAATGAAAACGAAGCATCCCCCAACCGGCTCTTGACCTTGGGGAAACGAGCTCACCTTTCTGTCAACCAACCGCTTGATGTTTTGGCTGGCATGGTCAACTCGGGATCTTCAGAAGCCAATCCCTTGCTTCGTCTTGGGAAAAGGCGATCTCTATCTGTAAATGGACCTTTAAGTGCCCTTTCGCACCTTGTGGAGGGCAAGCAGAACAACCCCCTCCTGACCTTGGGCAAGAGGGCTCCTGCCTTATCCTTCACCCAGGACTTATCCGTGCTCAGAGATATGGTTGGCAACCAAGGCAACAACCGTCTTTTGACTCTGGGCAAGCGCAATAAGGCATAGAATAACCTTCATGACCATCACATCAGTAAACATTTACAATTTCTTACAGACATTCTAGAAAACTGTGGCCATCTAAAAACCCTAGCTGCAGCTAAACTTTAACTTTTTAGGCACAGACAAGAGACCATTAGGCATGTGTACTGTCATAACCAATGTATATATTTTTTTCGTTACAAGACAAAAACAATATGAACATAGGAATGACTATTATGAAAACAAACACGTTTTTACTTTGGCACTTTGCACAGAAGTACTTCAATTCTTCACTTCGAAATAAATAGACCACGAAAGATTTAATTCTTAAATGGTTTAAAAGTCGTGTATTCAGATTTTGGAGAAAATAAATGAATTGTTGTAAAACATATTTCCTTTGTTTATTTATTCCCAGGACAAGGTTGTGTTATTGCACGCTATCCCTTTTGCTTTGATAAGTGAAACCTAGAATGAAAGAAATTATATTCAACGTTTCTTATATTGATTATCATACTTTAACATGACTGTATGCATTCGTAATTTGCGACCAAAGGTTATCAGCATAATACAGCTCGAAAACCCAATCACTTGCCCCTGTAACATTATCTGAGGTGCAGACTAATCCCGAAAATAAAATAAGATCTGATTACAATTAAAAATTCACCTCATTAGCCTAATCACTAAAGTTAGTTACGAAGATGTGCGCCCAGAATTCTACTCTGTCTATGTATAGCTAAACTAGCACAATATATATAGGCTCATTTCACCCATTCAAGGTGATGATATATATAGACTCTAATGAGTAGGAGTCTGGTTCAAATTGTAAGGAAATTAAAACTGATAACGGCTACTAAAGTTTTTACTAATGCCAGAGAACATTCTAAGTGTTAGTATACCAGCTAAAAATGCTAATTGTATGTGCTGGTTTTAGTCAGAAATATAAAATGAAACTTTTATGGTGCCAATATCCATTTTAGAAAAAAGACACGGACTAATCAAAGTTAAACTTTTAGGCCTATTATAACATCAATCATAAGTCGGTCCAACTTTGATTGAAAACGTCATCAAAAGTATTATTATCACAATACATAATATACAATTTAGCTATTCCATGGTATATTTGTAAAGACAATTGTCTTTACAAATATACCATGGAATAGCTAAATCTTTAATAGCT
Source organism: Lepidonotus clava (assembly GCA_936440205.1). Taxonomy (NCBI): domain Eukaryota; kingdom Metazoa; phylum Annelida; class Polychaeta; order Phyllodocida; family Polynoidae; genus Lepidonotus; species Lepidonotus clava. Next base: position 20,282,517 of record OW387138.1, read on the forward strand.
AAATAGCTTAAGTCAGCGTAATCAGTGGGAATAACAGGTTTGGAAATAGCACCCAAAAGAAACATGAGTAAGTGGCCAATCTGCATTGAAGTTATTATTGTATGGAAAAAATAAATGTGTAATGTAACCGATCCCAGCTGTTGTATATCACTAAAATACCTTAATAATTTATATGATAATAATCTGTTATTATTTCATGCAATGTTCACAAAGAAATTATTTTCATGAAAATCCCTACTACACAAATTGAATGAGCCAGAGATTACACCAACGCCTCCACACGCCACATGGACAAAGGAAACAACTGAGTGGCTGAATATCTCGAGGGAAAGCATGAATCTCCTTACTTAAATCTGGAAGCCGGAAGCTTGTGGGCATTTCAATGGCACCTAGAATGGCAGAATCAGGGGCGGATCCAGGAATTTTAATAAAAAAAAAAGGGGGGGGAGGTAGAGGTGCGTGCTGTGGCAAAATTTTTGTCCGGGCAAGAAAAAAAATTTACATCACGACCCGACACGTGCCCCTCCCCCGGGCCCACCAGTCTAAATCTGCACATGAGAATTGTCTGTATAGGTAAAATGAAATCTAAAATTGAGAACTTAACAAAAAATATAAATTCATTACAAAAACATCATGAGTCCCATGCATGGTTGGCCTATTAACGTAATACTGTTGAAGCAACGAGTATAGACAGAAGCTTCTGTCTATACTCGTTGGTTGAAGATAGTGGAAAAAATACTTTTATCTGAATAGTAGTTTTGGATAGCAAAACTTTATACTTTCATAATTCTACTTGGGTGTGACTTTATGGAATACCCTCCCAAATTCTATCCAAACCCTCTACGTTTCTGATCACTTTAAACAAGCTATAGTTGACTATATCTAAAAAATATCCTGTTTATGGATGTGCTACCAATGAGTCGTTATCTATCTTTATTGATTCTATTATTTGTAAATCTGTGATTTCATGGGACTGTCATAGATTCATTAGACTTCATCTCACCACATTACATTAATCATCATAAACCTTGTTGTAATTGAAGCGTGAACAATTCTATTTGCAAAAGTTTTGTATAAATCATTGCGACCAGGAGACAAAGGGAGAACAGACGATAAGTTTGATTTGTAACCTGTTTAAATAAGTAAATAAAAAAAAAAAAAAAAAAATTCAAAATAATAATAAACATGTTTGTAGGGGTTTAGTATAGGTGTATTCAATCAGAAGATCTCAAAGAATAAGAGCTCAACAATAATGGCGCTATGCATTGCACGTAGTTTATGCAGTTCTGTACAAGGCCCGTCGCATAATCGACTCTCAAAGAAACATTGATTAAAAAAGTTATCTTTGAGTAAAAATCGTATAGGGGCCTAGGCCCCGTCCCTTCATGCATTCACTATATATATTATAGGGCCTGCTATCTTTAAGCAGAGGATAGACAAGTGTATGACCTTTAAAAATTCTTAATCCAGCATACAAAATGCTCAATATAAATATTTGGAAATATTTAAGTGTCAATTATCACCAGCTGCAGAGAGTCAATAGTCTGGCCCAAGAAATGAAAGATACGTGACTGTGATATCAATTTTGCAAGTGTAGGCTTAGATGAAAACAGGCAATTGCCCTCTAATCGTTGCAGGCTGGACTTCCCTGGACCCCCCCCCCCCTCTCTTACCACTGGCACACACCCGAGCCTAATGATCGTGTTCAGCACGGAATTTCGATTGAAATAACTTTCTTAAGGTGTAGCAAATTACCGTGATTAGCCTGCCTGCTTTGTCAGGTACAAGGTAATTATTACCGATCGAGTCGAACACACTATACCAGTGGGGAAACGTAGCGAGAGCGCCGAGAACAAAAGGATGGACGTATAGATCGAGGGGTTTCAATGGGAGCGTCTTAAGGATAGAGAGGTTATTTCTAAGCTATTCACGGTAGTTGCATCTTTGATCTGTTTATGAGTCGTTTTAAGAAATATCTACTTGGGATTTCTCATACTTTACCATGAGTATGCGCCCTTTACATAAGACTATGATATAACAATTTAATTATGTAAATTCGCTAGAAATTGCCTTAGTAAATGAATCATTAATACAAAAATGTTTTTTTTTTACAATTTTTGATATTTCTAATGTCGATATCTCACTTACTGTTTAAGGTTCACATTTAAAATTTTGTTATGATTGTGTTGAAAGAATTCTTAGCTGCTTAGGTAGGGAACAATGTCTCAGATTTTCTATGTAAGCCTAAGCCCTGGTTCAAACTAGGACCTAAAACAAAAAAAACTGAGACACATCTCTCATCGTACGGGAATGCTTTTGTAGGATATACCAACGTTTAAAAAATAACAAGTGAAAAATTTCCCTTTTCACATACTCTTCTGTCTAATTCATATTCGATAACTTTAGGGATTATCTTTATGATTAGATAGGGGGAAAATCCAGTATTTCATTTGATTTTGTTGAAGAGCCCATTGATAACCCCTCTCTATCCTTAAAAAGGACATCAGGATTATAGGCCGGTGAACAAAACACAGGGTCTGGTGTAAATTATGTAAGTGTATGCATGGGAAGTGAAAGGAAAGCCCTTAAAGGGCCAATCATCTCTTCATTGTGGGTACATCCTATAAATAACAGAATCTTTTAGGTCATTAGGTGAGATATTTTTATATGTCTATTTTGCCTGAGGTCACAATTAGGCTTGAAGTCATTGGATGGGACGTCGTGAAAGTGTTTACAATAATTTAGTCTGCACACAACCAGAAAGGGATGGAGTACGGATTATAACTCAAGCCACCAGCAGATGAACGGTCAAGATTGGGGAGGAAGTAGGCGTGAAGGGTGAGAGTGGGAGTGAAATCTTGGAGGGAGGTCAGGTAGGCGTTTTCAGTGCTTACATTATGTATTTCAGCTTTAATTGTTTCCTTATTTTTTTCACCAGAATAACATAATACAGACATGTGTGGTATTCGGGGATGTTTCAAATGTTGTTGATTACTTTGAAATGAACAACTGCAGCAGTCCAATGGAATACATGTTATTGTACGTGTACATACCTGGAGCTGGGTGCCAACTCTAACCCCGCCCGACCCGAAAAACAACAGTGATACGTGCCCAGGGTGAACGAGAACTTGGCTTAGTGAAGGTTGCAGAGGTAATTATGTTTTATATTAACCATGCATACTATTTGTTTATATTGTAGTTTCAGTGGCGGGCGCCAGGGACAAATCCAGAGAACGGATCCAGAGATTTCGAGGGGGGGGGGGGAGGGCAGCCTAATAATTATAAGAATTTGAGGAGCCCCATTCAGGGGCTATATATAACCCATAGGATTTTGCATTAAAAAAAACTAAATTTGGCAAAAATTAGGAGAGGTGCACGCCTCAGGTCCCCCTCTAAATCCTGAGCGTCATAATAATAATAAGGCCTACATGTGACTCAACACAGGGAAAGGATGCTCAAAAATGTTCTTACTTGGAATGTCAATGGAACACTTAAAGATGATTACGATCAAGGTTATGAGGACAATAGTATTTTACATAATTGACAGAGAAGGCAAGACCACGTTTAAAAACAATTGGTAAACTTTAATCACACAATAAAACAGGTTCATGATAAAATGGTAGTAAGAACGGTGTGATTAAAGGGATATATGATAAATAATTAAAAAATTTGTTGTACATGATTTGGTATTATTTATCACTACAATGATAACTTTAGGTCGTCGGTGATTCTGCCGATGCTGAAGAGATGACAGGGATTAGAGCTGGGCGGGCGGGCGGAGAGAGCAGCAGGCACGACGTGCGTCCGATCCGTAGTAGTGGGGAGAAGGGCGCTCTGATGTGCCGGCCTGATATTTATAGGCTCTGGTGTGCCGCTGGTTCCCAGCAGGGGTGAAGGTCCTGCAGGTGGCAGGGCGGTGACAGCAGTGGCACCATCTGTAGTGAATAAAAAGAACCAGTCCTGCCCTGCCAATTACAGTCAATTTTACAATTAACCTTCAATTGACAGAGAAGGCAAGACCACATTTAAAAACAATTGGTAAACTTTAATCACACAATAAAACAGGTTCATGATAAAATGGTAGTAAGAACGGTGTGATTAAAGGGATATATGATAAATAATTAAAAAATTTGTTGTACATGATTTGGTATTATTTATCACTACAATGATAACTTTAGGTCGTCGGTGATTCTGCTAAAGCAGCGGTAATCGCTGCCTGAGCCGATGATCCTCCGGAGGGGAGGTACAGGCGGACTGCCGATGAGGTCCATGTGCCCAATGTCATCACGGCTTCCTCGGAGGCCCCCGCACTCGCCGCCAGGTGGGCTCCCGTCCGACGTAGACTATGGATCGTGATCTGAGTCGCCAGGGGAGACCCGTGGAGGGCAAGGGTCGCCCTCATGGTGGCCGTTAGCCCAGCAGTCGTGAGAGGCCTGCCTGTCGAAGGAATCAGAAACAATAAGTCATTAGGTCCTCCTGGCGCCAGCCGCCAGGCGCGGCGGCACACCTGGACGGGGCAATAGGGGGAACCGGGGACAGCGTTCACCGGGATAATCACCGCGTTGGGTCCCCGGCGAATAGTCTTGGTTGATGCCACAGCCACTCGGAGTCCCAGGCGGGAGACCCGGACGTCCCGCCGATACAGGAGATGAGGGCCGCGTGCACCTGTTGAGGTTGGGAGGAAGTTTGATTGTCTTAGTAACGTGGCGACGCCGAACAGCACACCTGCGCAGGCCACTAAGGCGTCGGCGTCGCCTGCAAGAAGAAGGTCACACATTGCAAGGAGGAGGTTTCTCGGTATGGGGGGAGCCTGAGCCTGGACATGGTCTGATCCCCGGGCCAAGCCGCACAGTAAGACAGCTGTGGCTGGGGAGGAGAGGTAAGTTGAGTCTCCACCCACCCCGATGAGAAATGTTCTAGCCCCTGAGAGATAGTTTTTCACTGAGCGCACATCCCTCAACGAGTTGGCCAAAAACTGGATGTAGAGAAGTGCAGCGTCAGCGGATGGTCTGAGAAAGTCAAAATCATAGGTCAGCATAAAACTCACATATGCCTTGGCCTGACGGTGAAGGTTGGCCTGTGTGGCAGGAGCATAGGCTGCCCCGTAAGTCCTCTGAACTTGTCCCCAGAGTTCACAGCCTGCCGTTCCTGGAAATAGATTACAAATCAACAGTAATGACATCAGTTAACAGTATGGGGGTGACCTCAGTAAGGTTTAAGTCATTGGTTAGTTTTTGAGAGATGCGTAGGTGATAGGGGGACCCTGCTCTCCGGCTGAGGGCGTCTGCCAGTACTAGGGTGGAGCCCGGGGCGTGTTCAACCACAATCCTGATCTGCTGAACCGCTGCGATCAGCCACATCTCTCTCGAGCATGCTGCGAGAACCGGATCTCTAGTCCGGCCTGTGTTGATGGCATACATCGCAGCTGTATTGTCTGTCGTGATCCTGACCTCTATGTTATGAGCCTCCAATGGTACTAGAGACTTGACTGCCATAACAATGTTCGCTGCTTCTAGCTGCGATATGTGATACCGGTCGGTCACTTCTTGTGGGAATTCAATTCCGTAGAACGCTGTATCGGAGAACCCCCCAGCTCCTTGTAGGCAGGCGTCACATTGCACGTGAAAGATTTCACGAGGGTCTTCCAGCATATATATATACGCCATTGCAGGTTTCAGCGTACTGGCGGAACCACCTGACATCGGCCTTGACTTCGTCCTTGACCTTGATGCGAGCTCCCACTGGTACCCCGCTCAGGGCGCGGAGAATGCGGGCCATGAATTTCCTGGCGCCCACTATACATTGTGAGACATGGTTTAATTTTCCGGCCAGCGATTGGAACTCCCGGCGGGTCGCGGATTCCTTTGTCTCCCACACTCGGGTGAGTTCCACAATCTCAGCCAGCTTTTGTGGCGGTATGGTGATTTTCATCTCCACAGTGTCTATGTCAAAACCTAACCACTCCAACTTTGTGGTAGGAAAGACTGACTTTTCGGGGGCGATCTTCAGGCCCAAGTCACTGCAGAGCTCTTCAAAGTCTGCAAACGTGGTGACGGCCTCGTTAAAGGTCTTATGGGCTCCGCAAAAATCATCGACATAAGCGACAATACGGTGGTCGGCTTGGGCCATTATAATTATGGCAAACTGCTTCCGACACTCTCTGCTGGGCGGCGCTTGAGCCGCGGCTCCCGAACGAGGGGCATATATCAATGAAGTACGCTCCCCCATGCTTTATGCCCATCAGCGGGTAGTCTAGGGGGTCGTTTCTCAGCTGTCGATATGCTCGTTCGAGATCAGCTTTCCAGAGATATGAATCCCTGCCGTTGCGGATGACTGCCTTCGCAATGTCCGCCACGGTGGGGAGAGTGTACGTGTGATCACGGCCCTGGAAGACGTTCTTCGGGACCCCGTCATTGACACTGTGTCCTCTCGGGAAGGACAGGTCTATTATGACCCTTCGGGCTGCAGTGTCCTTCTTCGGGCGTGTCATTAGAGGGCTCACCTGGTTCCACTCCCGAAACGGGGGCGAGTCGAATGGACCCAGGAGGGCCCCTTTCTCGAGTTCTTTCTCGATGAACTTGTCAATATGGGAGGCGTAGGCAACTGCGCTAGGATGATTACTTACTGCCGGGGTGGGTGGGCTGGGGGCCACATAGCCACCCGGCCAACCGTAGCGGAGGAACTGGACAATTTCAGCGTCTGGGTAGTCCTGGAGAAACACACATCACATCACATTTTATGTCTGATGGAATAGGAATGCGTGCTGAGAGGTAGTTAGGGAGGGACGTAGCTCGGACCTTCTCATATATCTGTAGGTGAGTGAGGCATCTATCGTCTACCTCTAGAGAAACTTGAGGCCAGAGTGCTCGTATCACCTTAGCATATTCAAAGGGGGCCACCTTTTCACTGTCCACTAACCGGCGTTCAGCGTCTCCATCATCAGCGTCCCGGGGAATTTCTGGGAGGTCCGGGTCACCGAATCCGGCCAGGTCATCGTCATCCTGCGCACCCTCATTCACCGTAGAGTGAAGGGGGCCTGCCGGACGGGTGGCACTTTCGTCATCGATGCTCCGGTCCATCCTGTCTATCCTAGTATCAGTGAACATAAGGTCAGAGCAATTATCAGAAATATCAGCGTCTAGGTTATCAGAGTCATTATCAGCGGAATTTTCAGCGGGTTCTACACCGACATAACTCACCACGCAAGCAGTGGGCTTGTCTAGTTGAACACATTGGGTGGGGGATGTCTTTACTTCCCAAACCCCGCCGGTTGATCCTTACCCGACTTCTTCCGGAATTCCTTTGACCTGCAATCCTTCTCGGCGTGTGGCAGGTACGAGCATTTCTGATAAATGCAGCTCCCGCAGATATGGAAGTAGCGGTAGCCGTTTACGATGTGATGAGTTTTACTGCTACAGGTCCCGGAGTTGAAGTGCTTTTATCTCCGGGGGGATCTCTGCCAGGATGTCGGCACCTTGGGTCGTAGATTTGGCGGCCTCCTGGGCTCCACCCGCACGCCTGACCTGTGAAAGCTTAAGTCGGAGTAGATCGATCTTATAAGAGTCATCCCAGGTAAGTTTTCCCTCAGCGATAAGTGTCATGATTTCTTCTGACCAGAACCTTACATCTGCCCATTCATATAGCACTGCGTCTTCATTTAGTGATTCTAGATGGTTAAACATGTGAGGTACATCAGCTAAGTCTATTTCATTTGAGTTCATGAGCCGAATGAAACCTAAATTATACTCGGGCACGGTGAGCTCGCCTAGGGCTGCTTTGGTTTTCTTCGGACCTCTCTGAACGTAAGAGTGGGCAAACTGTTTCTTACCAGTACTGTTCATAGGAGCCAGCGTAGCTGATATCAGTTGTGCCACCCGTCCCTGGAGGTCCGGGGAGTCTTGAATCTGTTGGAGGGTGGTCGGGAAGTCCGAGCCATGGCGGGTCCTGCCATGCCGGGGTTGGCCGAGCATGTGGTGGCCCGCGCTTTGTGGGGCAGTAGAGTGTCTGGTGCGGGCGTGGCGGTCGTGCCCCGCCCGACGAGTGTCAGACACATGCCTATCGCGGTAGTGTGCTCCGCTCTCTTCATGGGCGTAGTACCCTCCTCGGAGACCAGGCTGGTGTTCGTCGGCGAGTCTGGTCGACCCTGGGTGGTGACGGGGACCGGTCTGAGGTTTCTGCAATACGTTCTAACAAAGTGTTCATGTTTAGCAATTGCGACTGAATGTTATCAATAGCTTTTGCATTATCAGCAACAGTTCTTTTCTTTTGGCGGGGGGGCTCAGGTGAGAGCTCGGGCGGCGGTGCCTGGGAGCGGGACCGTCTCGTTGCCCGACCCCGACCACGTGTTGACATAATGAACGTAATTCTGCGACTCACCAGTGATATAACTTCTCCCCAACTATCGGACCAGACGTGGAATAAAACAGCGTCGTATACTCACTGCGTTGTTGAATTGTTAGAGTATGTGAATCAGCGGACAGAGGCGGTATTGGCGTGCAGAGAGAGCAGCAGGCACGACGTGCGTCCGATCCGTAGTAGTGGGGAGAAGGGCGCTCTGATGTGCCGGCCTGATATTTATAGGCTCTGGTGTGCCGCTGGTTCCCAGCAGGGGTGAAGGTCCTGCAGGTGGCAGGGCGGTGACAGCAGTGGCACCATCTGTAGTGAATAAAAAGAACCAGTCCTGCCCTGCCAATTACAGTCAATTTTACAATTAACCTTCAATTATAGTGTGTGTTTTTTCTACTGAATGATTCACATAATTGCCATTGTCAAGAACACCAACCTTCCTATGTTCTGGAACCTTTAATTTCATTGACAATTTATATAATTTCATGTTTTTGGTATTTTGAAAGCGCGAAATTTAATGTTGAATTCCCGCCTGCACGGAGCGTCCATTATCCTCCATTCCTCATAGTGGGTCACACAAGAGGTGGCAAACAGTCAAAAGTGGAACTTTTTAAAATTTCCATTTTATATTTTAGGGTTTTTACATGCATTAAGTTTTGAAGGAATAGAACTTATGGAAAATGTCCCTTGATGGGGGGTGGGGGTGGGGGGTGGGTCGCCCCCCCCCCCCCCTGGTTATGGGCCTCAAGATAGCCTCTAGGTGCAAGTATCAAGGTCCACATGCACATAATTAGTCTCTATTTCAGTTTCTAACATAATGGGGGGGGGGGGGGGGATGGACCCCCCCCCCCCCCCCCATCCTAACTGACTCGGTGACTGCATGCATGTGAATCCGACCTTGCACTCCCCATGCCTAGCTTAAAATAAGGAGGGCCCTACCCTTCTAGTTTCAGAAACATAATTAAAGTATACTTCTGTTTTTACCTGTTTCCAGGCGTTTTGGGTGCATTATGAACACATTCCAGGCCCAAAGCGTGCCACTCTGGTCACGGCCATACTCTAACCAAACCCTGTCCAGCGGGCGGGAAACCACTCTGAACGACTGTGGCGCCATCTCGTGGATTCCGCCCGAACTAAGATCGGACGCCTGCTTCGCGGAACCATGGACCCCGGCGACTGACATGTATCCCAACTCCAACAACAAACAACCAAATACACCATCAACACCCCAGTCACAGGTAAAAGCAGCTGTGAGGTTTACGTGTAGACTTATTCCTATTACTAAAAATCAATGGTCAAGAAAAATATGGCCGGTAAATAGGTATTTCGACGCTTTGTTTTCCCCGTGCCTGGAAGAAGGAGGGGCACCTGCACAGTTGTCACGCGATGTTTTGGTCTGTGATTCTGCACGGAAATAAGGAGATACCAGATAAATGAGGCCATATTTAGCGTTATTTTATATAGGATATTATAGTATGAGGTGGGTATAAGAACTTGGGGGGTATTGGCATTACTCAAACGCCGTACTTTAGCTCAATTTAATCGATAATTGTGTTCTAGACTGAGCGATAATGGGTGTACTTGGGCTTTGTGGTTGTGAGTGAGACTGAGAGGTTGGAGAATGGCTGCCACAACAGAGACAAGTCGACTCCCAACTGTCATAATTGATGGACCAACAGGCGAACCTAATGAGAAGATGTGGTCATTGCTGCAGAGCTTTATTGAAAAGGATATTTTCTGAAGCCATAGTTTAAGTTTCCATACAGCCAGGCATGAAGTTGAATAAAAGCCCCAGCTGTTTTCCACTGACACTGTCTCTGTCTCTGATCAGGGTCAGACTGCCCAGAGGCAGAGGCTGCTAGCAGTCTAGCCAGCCGGGCTGAATCGATATCCAAGTAGGTTCAGAAGATTAGCAGCAACACGCACGCACATGCAGATTGAACGTGAAAGACGCGTGCGTGCTGAAGGCTGGGGCATGTTGTGCTCTGAATGCAGAACATTTAATTCGCATTAATTATCTCAGCTGAGCCTGATGACATGAAATGACACAGTGCCATGGCATGGGAACAAAAAGAATAATTAAACCCCCGAAAAAGGTCGTCACCCCCCCCCCCCCAACGCACACACAGAAAGGTAAAATGAGTAGAAAAAAAGGGAAGATAAATTTAAAAAAAATAGATAGATCTAATCAAATAAATAGACATTCTACGACTGTCTATAGGAGATCAAAAATACTTGGGAAAAAAAGCTGTCTCTAGCTGTCAACAGATCTATCAGTCTAGCTGTAGCTGTAGACAGCTAGATAGGTCTATCTCCAGGAATTGACAAGGTGCAACGAGACGACAATGATAGGGATCTGAGTGTAGGCCTATCATGAACGGTTCACCATGCCATGAGCACATGACGTTGAAAAAAAAGTTGAATTTATTTGTTTTGGTTGCGGCAGTTCAACGTTGACAACCAACATTGTTGCAACTGTGATGACATTGGAACAACGTTATATATAAATGTCCTGTGTCCTGAACTTAGGATTTAAACAGTAAAAACTTTGAAGATCAAGCTTGCTTGAAAGTCATTTTGGAAATAAAGAAATTAACAAAATAAAAATAAATGTTAGTTCTCATAAGTGATTCAATTTGGGTAATTTGCAAAACTGTGTTGATTCAACATTGCCTGGTTGGACCAACGTTGATTCTATTTGCAAATTTTGCTCAGAACCAACGTTGATTCAGCATCGCTTTAGACTACCTGCTGGGCCAAAAACTTTTAAGTTTACATCGAATATAGATCTAGTATGGCACTTGATTGGATCAAAACTGTTGACTACCAATGGTCCAAGTTCATTTTTGCATATTATACAGTTTTGAAAGTGAAACCTGTGGGTCCCCATTTTTGGGCTATGCCTATATTACATGCCATAAAATCCCTGACCCATTTCAATTGCGGAGGAAAAACAACAACAAAAAACAGTAACCTAGTGTCAAGACTAGTGTTGAATCCCTGATAGTGATATCTACTTTCCGTGCCGAGGCTGAGAACTGAAAAAAAAAATGATTGAAAAAAATGATAGTGATATCTTTATATCTCTCAAAAAGACAACTATATTGCCCTGTGGTGGCACATAGGCCCAGATTATCTAACTAAACTAAAGCCTCATATCCACAAGGACGGTTCAGAGACGGCTGACTGAGTCAGCTGACTCAGGTAGGTCGTCAGTTTGAAATTATCAAATTCAATTGATGATATGGATTGGTGCTTGACAGTCGACCAACTTGGCTATCGGTTGACTCTGAGTCAGAAAGACATACCCACACACAATATTGGCCCATAAATCTGTGCATAAACTAGGGCAAAATTAGCACATTCCACCGATTTCAATGCCAATTCGTGAACTGACTCGCTGGATATGGCTCTTAATCTTCATTGTTAGGCTAGCCTTAAGGCTTGGGCTGGTTCCGCCAAGCACCAGGCCTCTTTTACTGAAGCACCAGAGCGAGACACATAGCCTCGGGAAAGAAAGACACACTCTGACTGTACTACAGGGAAGCTTTCTGCAATACCTTACCGTGAAATCTTGATTTCGTAGCAATCAAAAAAGATGGTAGTATGAAAAACAGGTTGCGATGTGAAAAGGTGTCTTCTTCTATCAATTTGATTTGTACATATCATTAACAAAATCATGGTATAAATATTACGACTAACTTGATATCCCTATGAATAAAATTATATTTAAGTTTTGTAAAAATATTCATCATAAAAAGTTGTCTACAAATTTTATATTTCAGAATCCCACATCCACGCCACACCAAGAGGCACCATCATGGAAGGTATATAAATTTGACAAAAATGTTCGCGGTTGATATCAAGAGCTCTTTTCAGATGCTCAATTCTGTTTTTCAAAGTTTATAGACAATATCTTCACTAAATTAAATATGTAACAAATTTAACTAGAACGCCTGATTTCATACTATATAAGCCAGGTACATTATGTTAAAATGTTTGCATGTTCATATAATATTGTTACAAGTACACTACTAGTGGGTCCAGCACTGTTTACGATAGGAACTACCAGGTGGCAGCACAGTAGAAGCCAACTGCCTGGGACTTGCTGGAAAGCTTGGTCGGTTCCTGAAAGATGAAAAAGCCGAACGGAAATGCTCCACTTCAAATAAATGTCCCAGTGAATGTCCTTGGTTTCCTGGTAGAATTTAGAAAAAGTGACAAAACTGTGACCTCTACTCACTGTTTTCATTCCAATTGAATTTTGACGATATATGCATATATTTTTTTGAGATTTGTCTAATTTTGCTTGTCCCACTCTTATAAATTATAAGAGAACTACAGTGAAGCGGATGCAGAGGTTTGAATTAGTTAAGAAATTATACACAGTGAGATCAAATGATTGAAGCTTACGTTTTCTAGATATAGCTGCTGTTGAACATAGTAAATGTCACATATGTATATCTAAAATTTATTTGAACTTATACGTAAAATAATTGCATATAAACAGAATTGACAGTGGTCGTAATTTCTTTGCCTTTCGTTTGGTACTCAGTCAATATTTATTTAAACTTTGCTTTGATTAGTATTACATTAGACATTTAAAACCTCACCAGAAGCAAATCGACATTTTCCCAAAGAATATTGGCACTCTAAAACAGCTCAAAAGGCAATTCTAAGGGAAGTAGATATTCTTGAAAAAGTTGAGTATTTTAAAAGCTCTGTTGTAGATTGTGGTTGTAATATTTCAATAGAAACACATTTTACTCCCCCTTCACCTATGCTTCCATATGTATCCAATTTATAAAAAGTCGATCATAAGACATTTATATTAATATATGCTACTGTATGCATATAAGAAATATATAAGAAAAACATTAAAGGTAATTTAGGAAATACACAGTACAATTTTAATCACTCGTTAGCATGTCAAGAAATAGAACTTTTTATACTTTGTGTAAGATATTCTAACTATAACGAGCTATGTTGGAGGAGGCTTTTTGCCAAGTCACTATGTATATAATATTTTAGTGTTTTTATAGTTTTTTTCCCTATTATATAGAACAACAGATAATATCCAATATGTAGAAATCTTTCCTATTTTGGTCTGTGACTAAATCAAACTTGTTGCAATATTGCAAGTTGTTTGAGAAGCATCACAGACTTTCATGAAAAAAATTCTTTTGTGGTCTTGATACTGGAACAGACAGCCACGTCCACACACACCTAACAGATAATATCCAAGTTCTATACAATATCTACTTAATTGAATGGAAATAAGCCATATCTAGTAAAAAGAAAATGTCTAGTAAGAAAATAGTCTGGTGTTTCTGTTAGACTGTTATGCAGACCAAAGGTGCCATTCAAGAAGAGGACCCTTTGTGTATGGCATCTCTAGTTCTTACATATGTCAGTCACAGTACACTATTCATGGTTTTGATTGAGTAGAATTGTGTACCATATGTGATTCTACACTAACTCAACATACCTGTAGAAGCCTTTTATGATAATCTTTGCTAATGGAAGACTGCAAACTGAAAAAAAGTTCTGCGGTATTGGGAGGTATGACTCTGCGCATGCCACAAACGACTGATTTGGCAGCCCGACCACAGCTTCTCCCTGTTTGCCTAAGTTTATGTGGGAGACCTGACTTGACCCGGGCGGGTCTGAAGACCATAGTGTTTACATGTAGATCAAGGCTAAGCTTCCAGTATATAAGCTTACCATCAGTTATACTCTTTTTATAATCTCTAAATTGAAACTAGGATCAATGTATTATCATCTTACTGCTTGTTGGCTCCATTAACGATTGTTAAAGTTGACTTTGACAAGCCTTATAACAAATGGTGATTCACGGTCACATTGGAACGATGCGGCGCCGCCGCTCAGGTTACCACCATATCCCCCGGCCGTCATATTTCGCACCGGCCCGCTAAACCTTTTGTACATAGACGAGCCGTTAGGCACACAACTTTGTTTTCTCAAAATTTGTAAATGGATCAGTGCCAGTTTGACAGGTAAACAGTGCTTTACATTTGGACGAAGACTCTAACGAAGACATTGTTGCTGTACCAACATCTAACAAAGTTAACGATTGAGAACGAGCACTCCGGTATCAGTCCTTCTCGCATTGAAGAAGATATTAGTATTTTCTTTACACAAACATTTGGCTGTTTGTAGGAGCACTCAAGAAAAACTTGTGTGGTTGAGTTTATGGTACACATTGTCGTGATGGGCATGTTGAGAAATGTCACCATTGAATCTGTTGCGTGTGGCTCCAATGCAATATCCCAAGTTTTGCCAGAGGACAAATTTCTTATCTTAGAGTGTTTAACCTTATCATACAAGTTTTTTTTATCCAGACATTGGGGATATCGGAGATCTGCCATAAGAGATTGTTCATGAAATCTACAAAGATGTTAAATTGATTTAGCAGTATCTTATGCTATTCATGTCCTGTACCATTTGCGTGGGAAATTATGTTTTGGGGATGTATAAAGTACTTGAAAACTGAACAGAAGTGTTAAGTTTCCTGGCATTGGGGAGAATATTACCCCTGCTGGAGTTAAGATGCCAACCTACACTTAAAGTAACCCGAGGTTAGATGCTGGTAGCATTCGGTAGATATGGTAAACTGGCTGAGTCACCAGTCCTATTGCAATACAGTTATCATTTTTTATGAGGCAGGGAAAATACATTTTCATTAAGTCAGTCTATAACATCAAAAGCCACATAATTCTAATTAAAATTGATAGATACATTGGTGATCTTATTGCAGTTTTATATCATTGCAACGATTTGGTATTTTCTTTTTATAACTGACCATTTTCATAATTCTTTTCATTGAAATTCTCACTAAATTCTAGGTAATATTTAGACTTACCATTCTTTAGTAATGATGTCCACAACACGACCAGACTCAAATTCATTCTCACAAGTCATGAATCCCCAGTAGTTTTCCGAATGGCCTCAGTCCACGGCCAATCATATATTCAGGGAGTCAGGACAACCAGTTTGGGAGTTTTCTCCAGAAACCGCCTCCCCCAGTCTACAGACAGGACAATAAGGTCAAGATGTGGTGGTTTCATTTTGGCCAGGCAGTGCCACTTAAGGTCAGTTACCTCAAAATTTGATTCATTAATATATATTCCACTAATTTTGGGTCTGTTTCCGCTAACTTCAACAGGATTTGTTGAGGATAGCATTGGTGGAAAGGTATGTCAATAAGTTGTTGTATATCGTCTGGAGGAGGGACTTGACGTTTAGGAGTGGCTGCTCAGAGATTAGTGTAAATCTTATAATACACCCCCATCAAGTGTAAACAGATACTGGGGCTGTCTGAGTGTTACATCAACGTGTACGCTACTAGGTGGGTCAGATTTGATGAAGCAGGGACATCAGAGTTTGCATCTCAGGATTGCCTTTTAGAAACAAAAGTTTTCTTTTAGAAATATATTCATCATTGATTGGCAAACTTGAAAAATGAATGTGATAAATAGTATCCCTACAAATCTCTCCATTAATATCTCCAAAATATCTCCAAAATATTTCCATTAAAATGTTGCTATCACTGCTACGGTACAAGTTCAAACTTTGTTACCTTTTTCTACCAGATTACTTTCACTGCATGTATATATTTCAAACTTGAATATCTGGAGAAGGACACAACTTATTATATCATAGTTAAATTATAGCATTCAAACTAGCAGTACAACTAGTTTACAGGGGTCATAATATGCAGAAAAAACTTATGCAGAACTTGTATGTTGACAAGAACCAATTTCTTATCCTAATGCATTGAGCCTTTCGAAAATGAATTGACTTGATGCTAGTTTTTAGCCCGAATTAGTCCTTAACCAATATTCTTGATCGTAAATTGTCTGAATATCCATGGAAATCATAATGATGTAGCATTGATTTAGAATTTGGCTTAAAGGCACTGCAAATATTCTAGTTTTCTCTTCCATAAAGAACCGCCCTTGCAAGGTCTATTCAGAGATGCCATTTTCCCTACCTTTAGATGATTTCCTACTGTTTGGTGATTTGGGATTGTGCAATTAATTTTTCCTATATCACTTTAATGTATTTTTTAGAATATTTTTGTCTTAGTTTCAATCCATTTAAATATGATTTCAATTTTAGGTCTATTCCCAAAGGTTATTTCCCTTTTTGTTTCCTCCAGAATAAAAGGAGTGAAAGTTTTTCATCAGTCGGGAGTGGCTTCTCTATCCATATAACATATATTTCAAAACATAAGAGACCCAGGTAAAACCGTTTGGTCAGTGGTAACTTTGAGCTACTGCGGCATCACCACCCCATACACGATCACTCGTGGCCTCAACATCCATAGAGAGGTACTTATAGCTGCCTGTGTTTGATGAAGCATCAAAGGCTTATCCGTGCTATCTCATTAGGGGGGTCCTAATCCAGGGCATACACTGGTTAATGCTGCAGTAGGTCGGTGGTCAACCTGTTGTTTACCCAGACAGCTGCTAATAGTAAAGGCTAGGTGTTATATTTCTATATACAAAACGTTCTTCTTGTAAAAGATGTGCTTTTGCCTAATTCTAAAGATTGAAGCCAGGGCAGTTTGTTGTGTAGGAAATGGTGTGATATTGCTCCAGAGAGTCATGTTATGTTAAACCTATTTTTCATCTGAATTAAGACATTGTTGTATAACTTCCTCAAGGTTTGATAGTCTGGTCGTAGGGACATATTAAATATGTGCTATTTTATGTTTTAGGAAACCATCAGCGTTACTCCTTGTTCAAAGTTATATCTGTGAGACTGGGCCATAAACCAATAGTACAGAGATCGGTAGCTGATCATTTTGTTTTAGATGCGTTCTATCTATAAAGGATATGTTTATTTGGTTTGAAATATATTAAGTGCCTCTAAACACCACCAAGCAGGGAGCTCATAGGATTTGCGGATTAATTCTAACAATATAGATTCACAATTTCCAGGTCCCATATCTTCGTAACTAATTTGGCTGATCAGGGAAAATTTGATCAGGGTCCCATGATCAGAAATTCTGTCTATCATGAATAAATTTTACAAAAAATAATTCCTCTTTGACACTATTTTGCAATAACACAATAAATTTTGATAAAAGGCAAAATCACTGATCATGGGACCCTGATCAAATTTTCCCTGATCAGCCAAATTAGTTATGAAGATATGGGCCCTGGTGGTTTTGCGGCTTTTCTTGTATCCTCAATGAAGACAGAAAATGTATTTTGTCATTTCAGACGCATTTCGTGAATTCAATGTTTCATACATTTAATTCAATTCAGAATTTAATTTTGAATGGTCTAGGTAACAACCTTGAAAATCTAGATAATTCAGGGGAGAATAACAATACTTTTTTTTCAATGTCAGGCAACTAGGAAAGTTGTCGGGGAATGCTAAGCAGTTTCAGAGAAGAACAAAACATTTGAAAATCAGGAGCTTTTACTGTTGAATTGTCAAAATCATCATGAATATATAGTGACTAGAGTAAATTATAATTTCTAAATCTAGTGAACGATACTAGAAAGGGCAGTACAGTTTTTGATTTAAATTGTCATGTGATTTGACTACTCGCGTCTTAAACCCTCTAGCCATTTTGTCCCTTCTTTGAGGCAACTCTGATCCCTGGTTTAGAATTTAATGAAAATCTACACTCTCTTAAGAAAATTATGAACTATATTTCTGCTGAATCTATTAGCCTAGTGCTCTAAGCATATGAACACGTCAATCTGAAAACAGGAAATTAAACTAAAAAGAGCGAGAATAACCTTGTAGGTCTACAAAACCTCCTATTTATCCACCCCTTTATTGCTTTAATAGTTCAGTAAGGCAGCAGTGCTCTCTCCCTACAACAGGACCCTCATTGTTTGGTCATGTCCTGGCGCTGGCAGAGTGTAGACAGGCCACTCATGACTTTTCACACCTCTTCGTGAAGCCACACATTACACTTGGTATTAGACTTAGCGGTGTGCAAAAATCCTCATTTATGTTTTTCATTTGAACCATGCCAACCTTGAGTGAGGAAAGCAGGATGTCCAAAATAAAGTCATAAAAAGAATAAGTGCGCTGCCTGTATTCCATTGGGGGTGTTTTTTTTTACAATAGGTGATCAGGTAATTCCTAAGGAGTTTACTGAGAATGTGCGCACTAACCATTGTTTTCTCAATTTCCATTTAAATGGGAATATTATGTAACAGTTGTACATGTCATCCTGTAATCGTGCTTGCAAAACTATAAATCACTCAAAGGAAAAGTTAGAATAATATTTTAATGGATTAAATTGATTGACAATTTCCCAGCCTTTTATATTTTAAGCAAGGAAAGAACATATAATCTCTACACTAACTGTTGAACTTATCCCACACCTTACTGGAAGATCTCGATGTCAAATTGTTTTGAGAAGTAATAAAGAATTAAAAAAAAAACAAAAAAAAAAACAAAAAAAAAACTGCACAGATGTACCATGCAGTGTTGTAGATGAAATAAAGGGTATTTTGCAGGAAACCTGACATGTGATTGCACAAATGCTACACAAAGCACAATATCTGCTTTAATTGTTTCACTATAAATGCCTTTTTATCTTAGCTTCAGCTTTGGGTTCAATTTCCGGTTGGTGCTTGGTTCACTAAGGGATGAGGTACAGCAGAAATGATTTCCAGGTTTTGATCCCCTGCTGCTTGCCTGCCCTGTCGCCTTCATCTCATAGATACAATCAACAAAAACAGAATTTGTCCCAACCTGTTTTCGCTGTGTATATGACCTTAGTTGTCGCAACGGCGTAAAGCATCAATTACTCACTCACTCTTAGCCTCAGAGTGCAGATGTTCACATTTATTCCTATTCAATATACAATTATCTCATAACTAATCAGTGTTTAATTATTTTTCAGTTTGCACCCCCAGATGTTGACTATGTGGCAAGAGCCGGAGTCGCCAATCCCGGCTACCATGGCAGTGGTGTGGTACACCAGATCTACCAACCGCAGCCGTTGCTTGCATCACAGATGGCACCAATCTACCCACCAGCCGCTGAGTTTCCAATGCCTCCGCAGGTATGGTGATTGTAATCATTGTAGCTTTTCTGCCATTCTTTTTCTGACTAAAGCGATATTCAAGAGGGACTCGAGTTATCTGATTTTGCCAGAATTGCTGTTTTTTTTCTCTCTCTAACATCTATGGTAAGCCAATTACTTCCACGTATTCTGAAATGGATTGCCCTTCAGATGTTTTCCCATTTTTCAATAACCTGACTTCATCCCAGTTAAAGAATAAATAAATTTGTTTCCCGATTTGGCAAGTTTTACTCATACAAAAGTCCTACATAAAGGGAAATGATTTGGTTTAATTGAAATATATCTACTATAGATTTATATATTCTGGAATTTAAGTATTCTTTGACAGAACTGCTAAAAAGAAGAATCCTATGCTAAGATCCTATATATTTTTTGATAAATGAACCAAATCTAAATATCTATTCTTTTTCCACACAGGTACCTCTCCCAGGAAACTTTGCTCCCCAGCCAGTTCC
Organism: Lepidonotus clava; assembly: GCA_936440205.1. NCBI lineage: Eukaryota > Metazoa > Annelida > Polychaeta > Phyllodocida > Polynoidae > Lepidonotus > Lepidonotus clava. The sequence continues at coordinate 20,302,401 of OW387138.1, forward strand.
TGTTGACCCCAGTTACCATATGAACCCAAGCTTCATACCTCCAGCTAATACATATGGATACCCCATGCCAGGGGTTCCAGTACCAGCTAACAAGGTTCAATATAACAACCAGTGGAGCATGAATCCAGGGAAATCAGAAGGCTTTAGAGGAAATGTCAGTGGACAGGATCGGACAAGTAACCAAGCTATGGTCAATAGTTCCTTCACCCAGAACATGAGTTCAAACAGCCAAGGTACTAGTTCTAGTAATCAAAGCACCAGTTCAAGCAACCAGATTATGAATTCCAACAACCAATATATCACTCCCAATTACCCAATTATGAGTTCCAGCAACCAAGGGAATAGTTCTGGCAACTTACCAGTTACTTCTGGCAACTCTGCTGTTGGGTCCAGCAGTCAAAATCTAAGTTCTGCCACCCAAAACTTGAATTCTGGCAACCAAACTGCTACCCAAGAGATTCATACTAGTAAGGAAGATCAAAAACAAAACAGTGGTAGTAAATCCACCATAAATGTGAATCATGGTGAGGAGATTCAAGGGCAAAACAACAGTGATGAGATAGCTATGGACACAACCATTAGTAACAAAAGTCAATTGCAGAATAAGAAAGATGAGTTGATGGATAGCAGCCATGATAATGAAGATAAAAAAGTCGACAAAGATAAAGAGGTAACTAAGGATGTTACTCCTGGTAATGAAAGTCATGGGCAGACAGCAAATGATGAGTTGACTATGGAGACCAATACTGGTAGTGAAAGTCAAGAGCAGAGCAAGAATGATGAGTTGAGTATGGATACAACCCGCAATAATGAAAGTCAAGCTCTGAATAAGGCTGATGAGTTGAATAAAGATACTGACCACAGTAATGAAAGTCAATTGCAGAAGAATAATGAGGAGCTGAGTATGGATATTAGCCAGAATAATGGAAGTCAGGAGAAGTCAAAAAGTGTTCAGCTGCCTATTGAAACCAACAGTGGTAGTGAAGATCAGGAGCAAAACAACAGTGTTACCTCCACCATGGATATTGACAATGTTAAAGAAAATCAAGAACAAATTCCAGAGACCAGCCAATCTACCAATAATGGTAACGGAACGATTCAGGATTGTGAAGAAAACAATGACACAAGTGTCAAGGTGAGTGTTGTGACTGCCAAAAATAATGATGCAACCATGACAGAAAATGGAGTCTTGGCCGATTGTGCATCTCCTGAGCCTGAGAACGGTCCGCGGAGATCGCATCGAGAAAAGAAACCGTCAGAGAAGATGAAGGAAGCCGTAGCATCTGGTTCCGCTGAAATAGTAAGTACATTTTTCTATACATTTTTCATGTGTCATAATAAAGAAAAAAAATTGTTTCACCTCCAGCACCTGAGGTTTTGATTGCTTACTGAAATATTGTCTTTATCCCCCCCCCCCCCCCCCCCATTATTATGATGTTATAAATGTTGATGTTGGTCTTACAGACAATTCTCCCAACCACGGATAGCTTAATTATTGAAGTGTACCTACAGACTAGACTTAATCAAGGTGCATTCCGGGGAAATATGTAGACAAGTTACATGGCTAAAGTATGGAAATTTTCAAAGATCATGGCGAAAATTTGGTTTAAAATAATGGAAAACTAGCAATCACTATTTTTCCATTTCATACCTATAGATATTTAGTATTTTTCAAGTTGGATTGAAAATTCATTCATTTCGCATAGAAATGAAGCAAATCTTTGTAAATTTTCTATAGTTTTTCCTTAGTTTTTGTCTACAAAATCAGTCAAAATTAACCTGCAGGTGCCTAAAATACAGTAAATCAGCTATCTGTGGTAGGGAGAATTGTAAAGAGTCCCAATAGCCCGACTGCCTATTTTTCTAAACTGCTGGAAGGGGACAAAATAAAAAAAGGCCACTTTCCCTAATTTGTATCTATCTTCCATTTCCTAAAGTTGTTGAAAAGTCTGAACATTTCCGGTGCACACTTTCATAAGTCTGAGACCTTTTGTAAAATAAGTGGCATATACAACGTGTCGGAATGCAGTGGTTTGGATTTGTGCCATTCTTAAACTTAAAGTTATGAACATAAAGGTGATTCTTTCTTGCCAGGGGTACATGGGGTACTTGCTGCAAGAGATTTTCGGATATCCAATTGATTTGATTAATACTTGACTTGTTCTGATATGTCAATGTTAATCAACTACAGGTTCCTAATCTTACAAATTTTAATTTTCTAGGATAATATTCTGCTCGCAAACAACAGGGCCATTGCAGTTAAACAAGTTCAGCAGGTATGTATGTGAAATAAAGACTGTGTAATAAATCTTTCATTGTTATTCTACAAAGAGTGGGAAATCTTTTTTCTTCTTTTGCTACAAACTGTCTGTATTCTTACAGGAAACCGCTTGCACCTTCCTCATCAAATTCTTTTTTTTACTTACATTAATACAACTTAAATCAATCAAGTTGAACTTACAAAGAACTGAGTACAGTTTCGTTAATTGGATATAGTTGGTGCTCACTAGTCTATGCAGGTAGTACGCTGCATCCCACAATGGTATAGGAACTGAATCATAAATCAGGGATGCAAGTTTCAGGGTAGAGCCTGAGTTGTTTACACTACCTATTAGTACTGCAATAGTTGTAGATGCGGTTCAATGTATTTTCATGTACTTTAATTACAGATTGATATTGTGCCTAGCAGCGACAACATAGTAGCGATTCCCCAGGTAAGTTACCAATTTTCAAAGCGATCATAACTTAAATACGGAACTTAATAGTAAATATGGCCTCTGTAGCGAAAAAGAAATTTGAACTTGAATATCATTTTGAGGTAGTGTCTTACAAAGTGTCTTTCCTTCAACATTTAATAACGTATCTCTTCTGTTCGCTTTGTAGGTAATGAATGTATATTGATTAGTTTTTTTTCTGGTGTTATGTTATGTATGATATTCTTCGTAAGACTTTTTTTTTTTACAAAGATTCAATTATACAAATCGCCTTGCTCCTGATTTTCAAGACATTGTATGTTTCTGTTTCAGAATAACCTCGCAAGTACCGGTATTGTTCAAGTAAGTTCCTGAATTATTCTAGTCTATCTCAGAACTTTTTTTAAAAACATCACTGATATAGCCTACAGACATATTTGAAAAATTGTCATCAAATGGCATATAATGTAATAAAAGGAAAATACCTGAACAGTTTTGGACAGTGAATGTTCTTTTAATTGAATTCGTGAATTTTTATTGTTAGCCATTTACAGGTAGTAACTTTTAGTGATTGGGTTCCATCAACTTTCTTTACATAGACCAAGAGATTTATGGTGACAATGAATTTCGATTTTCTTCCTACACCAAAGACAATGTTTTTCCAATCTAAAAACAATGTCTCCTCATGGCATCTTCTCAGTAGTCAACTTGTTGGTGAATAGAAGTCTCCTATTGTTAGTGCTAAGTCGGTTGGTAGGCCAGCTTTGTCAATCATTGTTTATGGAGCAATTTAAAAGAAAAATAGAGAGAAAAAAAGAAAAAGGAAAGGTAAGAGAGGAGTTTGGGGCCCAATCCCTGATATATAACTAATATCACGTGCCAATATTTAAAGCAAATATTCTTATATATTCTTGTCTGAAAAGTATTCTTGTAATTCTTGCATAAACTTTGTCTTCAGTCTTGGTCTCATTAATGGCGTTTCTATTTTATTTCCAATGTTTCAGTTCGATTGGACAGGCATTACTCCTGAGGATTACATCTATGATGAAGTGGATGAGAAATACCACTGCACCAAATGTGTATACGGATCTCCGCGCTTCGATAAGATAGTCGAACACCACAAGGCACACATCAAAAACAAATGGAGTTGTGACATATGTGGGAAGGCTTTCCTCAAGGTAATTTACCACTTTGAAGTACAAAAAAATGATTAAATATAGGTAATGTACAAAGGCCTGATAAGAAGTCCTGGGAGTATGTATATGGATTAGTGTAGTAACTGTAAGCATTTAACCTTAGCCTCATTGCTACCATGGACCTTAGTGTTTTACCCAGGCCCTTATAGCCGGCTCTGCCGACCAGCTTTTAATTCTGATCGACTGACTTAAGATACCTGAAGGTGGTTGAAATCATATATCAGGGTTCGAAATTAACGTCAGCCCGTCAGCCCCAGGCTGATAGTTTCGAGTCAGGGCTGACAAATTTTGAGAAAATCACATAGAGCGATTGCCAGTTGACGCGCATGGCCGAGAAGTTGTTGATTTCCGCCGTATGCTTTAACATTGGAGGGCAAAAACAAATCGGATTTTCTAGATTGTCTCTAACAATCATGAGCTTATTTTGTAATATAGGCTAGCTTTTGGTTCTGGCTATCTATATCTATGCATATTTTTGCTTAGGGGTGAGTTTGAAAGAGACAGGAAACGAAAATCTTATTGTTTTGCATTGCGCCTTTGGACGGGAAGTCAACATTTCGCTACCAAATCTGTGCGAGTAATCAGGGTGGCGGCGCGTCTGGCAGGAGGTCTATTAAAATCAGCCCGGATTTTTCACACTTGACAATTACTCTTTGAAACATTTACCTCTGACCGGCTTAAGATCCATGGATCAGAAGTAGCCAGCTTTAATTTTGTTCCGGTGAGAACATGCTTTACTGGTGCTTTATTAAAAGAAAAATTATGCTTATGAATTATATACAATGTTATATTTACAGCTGTGTTCTTTTTCACTCAAACAATGGTTTAACGTTTCAGTGTACATGGATGTGACAGATTTTCCACATCAGCTCATATTTTGATCTTTCAAGTCATATATTCTCAAAATATGAAAATACCTAATTCATAGTATTACTGGTCATGTAGTTAGATTTCTTGTTTGGTGTGTATGTAATTGTACTTAATGCTCTGATCTGATTTCAGAGCTGCGATATGGAACGTCATGCCAAGGCCCATGCCTACAACCGCACCCGGCCTAAAGGTTTGGAACATGTAGCTGTACAGAGTCGAAATGCTTTCCCGGGGCTAAATCCCCCAGCACCTAATTCTGTTCTTACGGGTTCTGGTGATAACTATGCTACAGCTTCTAACTTTCTTGATGGGTCGGTTAAGCAAAGCGTGTATACAATGTCAACATTTAGAGAAACAAACTCTCAGGGAAAAAGTACGACGACCCGGTGGGAGGCAACTGCTTTCACGGTAGAAAAGAGTACAACAAACTCACCCGCTGCAAAAGCGATCACTCCGAAAAGCCGAAAAGAAAACCCAAGTTCGACCAGAGGCGTCTCGTCGGGCAAATCAAATTCCAATCCGGCCAATCAAAACAGCAATAGAAATAGTATGTATTCTTCGCAAAGTCAACGTGCCAGCAATAACTCCATAGATGAACAGGATTTCATGCAGCATGGTAGTTTTCTTAAACTGTTAATGCAAGAACCCATGTGCAACCCCACCACTGGTGCCTCCACAAGTAGTTCGAGCAAAGGTCATTGGAGTGGTATGCTATCTAGAAACAGTGGCACCCAAGATCAGTATGTTGCTAACCCTGGTTTCTCCAGCTCCAGACATAGCCAGATAGGCAGAGGCACCACTCAGATAGAGCACAGATCGAGTGAAGGTAGGACCCCCTAGACTAACATGGTGGTATAGTGATGCTATGTTGTGGTATGGCCTTTGTTTGGGTATTTGGATTTGTTTCATGCTTTGTTAACCAACTTAGTTAGATGTCCATGATTCATAAACCTAATGATGATTCTGCTTAGTGCATGGTAGAATTGCCCAATTGTAGACCCCCTGTCCATTGTCTTTTTTCTAGATGCCCACCAAGTGAAATTGAAAAAGATTCAGATCCAGCAGTTTCAAAAAGGCATGGAGCTCTAAATGAGAGCATTTCTGAAATGTCATTTCAAGAGGGACTTTATGTTTTAATCTTAAATCTCTAAAAGAAATGGTAGCGCACCTTTATGCCAAAGATCATTCCGTCACTTGAAAGTTTTATCGACTGATCAAGGAGTATCACCACATAGGAAGCGCTTAGTGGCCATGGCAGTTAACTGCTGCAACTAGAAGGTAGCTTGCTTTTTTTTTGTAGGCGCTGTCACTTGGAGCCTATCTTGTGGTTGAGAAACAGGCTTTCAGGTTGTTTAATTACAGGGAAGAAATCGATGGTACCATGCAAATTATGGCCAAGACTTACATCAGGATGTTCTTTCTGTTTTTATATTGTAAAAATCACATAAGCCCAGCAATAAGAAATACTTGCTTATACCCGGTTTTAGACTACCTGTACTGTAATGTAAAACATGTCGTGAAAGTTGATGTATTAATGCTTTATAGTAATTGTGCTATCTCTTTCTAAACACGTTTTGCTTGACATGGGAATGTTGCCTAGAGGCTTGAATGTATGACGGTCATTATCAAGTTAATCAGAGATAAATATTAAACAAATTATACTTGATATATCTCAGCATGTAAACCTATAACAATTAATTTATGTCCATAGACTGATAGCTTGTTGTAAGTTGTCGCTTGTAGTAGTAGTTCTCACATTATACTCCCAGGATATTTGCATTCCGGCATTTTGCTGTGGATGTAAATATACATGTTTTACACCCTGGGAACGAAATACATTCTCTCCATTAAAAGACATGCACATTGTATAATGCGCATGTCTTCTGTTTGTTGTTAAAGTTTAATAATCTGAACAGGTCTAGATAGTTTAAGGTTTTTACACGGAAGTCTCTCACTTGACACATTTATCTATCTTAGATTAATTTTGTTTATTCACATTTTATATTGGTATTGATATAATTCAGTATTTTGCAGTATTTCTCAGATGTATACATAATCATTTTGAATTTATAACTAACTTGGCATGATGTAGGTCTGAGGAATAACTTAGTTATTAAGTTGCTGAAACTTTAACCTTACAAATATCTCTGGTGCCTCTAATTACTGTTGTTTCCCTTTACCAGGAACCCTACCAGCAACAATCATTTCACCAAAGATTGAACACACACCAGGCCGATTCCATCCATACGCGACAGGCTCAAACCAGCAGTCAAACTTCCCATCACAATCCTCAACCAGTAATGCGGTAGTTCCAACATCATCACATGGCTTCAGAAATAACAGTCATGTAGGCTTCCCAAATATATTAAATAGTGGAGTACCTCAAGGAATCCCAATGCCTCAGCCATTTCCTCAACCAAGTGGTCTTTATAGGAATATGGCTGATAACTTCTCAAATGCACCCGCGCCACCCTACTTTCCAATGCCCATTAAGCGTGAAGTTATAGAAACCACGGATGATACTAGAAGTGCAAGGAATGCTAATGGCAATGCCTATGGTGCTTCAATGGTCATGGAGGAAAACTCAGTCTCTGGAGGTGCATATACAAGCAGGATGCAGTCCAAGGTAGTAGTTGAGAAAGAAGGTCGCGCTTATGAGCGAACGGAAACGCGTCATTGCAGCACACCTTTCGATGATAATCAAATGAACAGGAATAATCAGTTCAGTCAGCAGCAAGCAGAGCATGATAAAATGCTTTACCAAATGAGGCAGCTGGTGAGCAGTCGCACTGACCAAAATCGAGGCAGCGTTTCAGACGATCAGACTTCTCCTCAGCTACTGAGCCCAAGCTCATCACAGCTACTGAGTCCAACCTCATCACACTCCAATTCCAGTTTCAGCCCCCCAACACCCTTCCTGCACAACTTGGGAAACCAGGTGCCAAATTCACAGGCTCCCATAAGCCCCCAAACAGCTGGTTCCAGAGTACTTTGCTGCAAAATTTGCAATTATGCCACTAAGGACCCTTGGCATTTAGAGAAACATCTCTTGGCACATACCAAGGGTTCTAAGACTTGCAGGTTCTGTAGTAAAGCATTCGAACGGCCGTCAGATTTAGCCCGCCACGAAGAGAGACATTGGATGAAACCGACAGAGAACAGCCAGCAAATCTCCCCTCCGGCAGCTCCATCAAGAGAAAGATCTCTTTCCCCTGTCAAATCTCTACCCCAACCCTTGCCAGCATCCATTACAATGCCTCCTCCAAAGACAGGTCCAAAGCCAGTGACATTCTTTTCTTGTGACATCTGTGTAAGCAAATTCATTTCATTGGAAAACCTAAACGAGCACAAAGACAGGGAGCATGGGATGTTCTGCGTCCGCCTCGATCTCTATGCCGCTAACTTCCTGTACCAAACCCACATCATAAAGGGTGAGGTAACAGGGAAGAATGAGATATCTTTGACATTTGAAGCGCCATCCATCTCAGAGATGACCGATGCAGAAGAACCTGTGCCGAATGTTTCATCAATTCACGATATAACTTCAATATTCAAGCGGCCCATCGCAAAACTCTCCTACAGTAAGGATGCTCTGATGAGGAAGGGTGAAGAAGTATGGATCAAAGACAAGCAAAAGTCTTTACCAAATTCAAGTATTTCATCAAGCAGCAGTTTCAGCAACACTGACACTATTCAGGACAACCGAAACAACCCGACAAAGTTCCCTGCAAGCCGCCATCCAAGGAACGTCAGGCCTGTAGAAGCCATTTTCAGATGTACCAAATGCAACTATGCGACAAATGTTCGCTCGCATTGGTCGGAACACCAGCGGGCCCATCAGGGTCGGTACGTGTGTAAGATCTGTGGAAAGGCTTTTCTGAAAACCTCAGACCTGACACGCCATTGGGTGGGGCATGAGACCATTCCTGGAGGTCAGGGAATTATTTGTGACTCTTGCCCCTTCACATCCCACGATAAGCATGTGTTGGAAGCCCATATGAAAGGACATTACCTCGTGCTTTCCCGACCGAACCGACAACTCAACAAACCGACAACTCCATTTCTAAACATTGCAAGAGTGAAAATAGAAGGAATGAAGCAGAAGTACTTCGAAAACACAGCCAGCAACCCAACTCAATCAACTGCCAACGAAATGACTGATGCTATGGTAAGTTTAATTGTGATTTATATATCCTAGTTGCTTTGTCTTTAATGTGTTGCATAGTATCAAGAAGTAACTGCTTATAGCTCTGTGTTCAGCTTTTTGCAAGCATAACTGTGATGATCGTTTAGTGAAAACTACAATTCAGCTAAATGTGAATACTATTGTGGCCGATAGGTAAGTAAAATATTGGTCTAGATGTATCACTCCAAATAATTTCGAAAATATGCAAATCTTAACTACGAAATATCTCAAGACATGTAGATGTTAAAAGTTAGCTAACATTTCTTTATAGATCAATTCCTTAAAGATACTTGGAAAAATATGTAATTAGATGTTTGAAAACTCATGTAGATACAAATCTCTTAAATAATTCAATGTAATCGATCAACTCCTTTATTCAAGTTAGACGATGTTGTGGTGTTTTCCTAGACTTAAGTTCACTAATATTATAAGATACAATATGCATGTGTGAAACTAAAACGAGATAAGGAATCCACCTAACATATTTAAGAAATTACATTATTTAAAACATAAGATAAAAACATGTTATATTGTACCCAGCAACTGAGTCACTCATTCAAATGCAGCACACTAACTCTTTTTTTAAAAAGTTTTATTTTTTCCTTTTTTATTAGATAGTATTATAGATGTAAAAAGTTTGATATCTCCGTCAACAAGGCATGTAAGTGCACGAAAATCATCTTCGCCAATGGTCCAACCCGCTTTGCCAGCAAGGATACACTAACTGACTATTTTTCCACAGAATTTTAATTCACTGAATATGGATGAGCAAATGACTTCTTGTTTCAAATTTTGTTGCCTTTTTCTGTTCATTTCTAAATCCATTGGATATAGATGAGAAAACTGGTTTTCTCTTCAAATTTTGATGCATTGTTTCAGTTTATTTCTTGATTAAAATACCCATATTCAATGTTATATTCGTATCCATCTTCCTTGAATTAATAGCCGACTCGCAGATGCAGTAGGGGGAGTTCCAAATAGATATATGTAAATCAGTCATGGTCGCTGGCTATTCAATAAGCTCCTTAACAGCAATTTCCTTTTTCTCATTATCATAAAGCTTTTGGTTTGTCATTACCATATATTTCACAATGAACATCTCTCAACAAGAGTTATATCCAAACTAACCTCATGGTATTACTATTAGTTTTGTTTCATAACTCACCATCCCATTATTTATTACAACCTTCCAGATACTTTACAACGCAATGAAGATAAACCCAATGTGACAAGCATGTTAAATAGGATTATTGCTTCTCATTTCCCTCTCATTTTTCAACTTTTTTTTTATTTTACTGGACTATTTTCAGGATCAAACAACTCTGTTCCTCCTAACAATGAAATTAATTTTACAGGTTCTTTGGTTACTCATTTATGAATAAATACCTGACCATATTCCAGCTCTTGCAGGGTCTGAAATACAGCTGACATTCACACTTTAACTCAAACTTTCCATTTAAATAAACACTAGGTTACGTGTCATAGTCTCCTGACACTTCTCCAAATAGATAGTCCTCATTTCATTTACTCCCAAACCTTCTTATGCTAACAGAAAGATATAAGATATCATACTTATAGCATGATTTCTAAAGGAAGTATTGCTGTATTTCTGCCTAAAATGGAAGTAAACCTTTCAGATATTTGAGTCACTCCCGGACTCATTCTGCTCTGACCCTGCCTCCACTCCGGCTTGCGATGAGCAAAACAATGGCAGCTTTTTAGCGCTCTTAAAGAGCGACTCAGTCCCTGAACAGGTCAGAAAGAGAAGCTCACATACTTACTTATTCTTTTACAAAACTGTCAGTGACATCAATAAAAACATTTGTTCTGATAACATAAAGCTTACAATTTTAATGACTTTTTTCTTTTGTATTGTAATCAGATTTCTGTCTTGTAAATAGCTATACATTATTTGCTTTGCACGCTCGCTTCCTTGAATTTTACATATCAGTGTCCGAAATTGAGGGGTATTTGTGCCTTCTGGGGACAATTTCTTTTAAATTCCCCCTAATAAATTTTTTTTTACGTTTGCCCACGAGGTACATAAGATATAAAACGTTTGGCCTAATTCAATTCATCCTTGTGCTCTCCTTCAAATTCTTTATAAGTAAGTAGGGAAACAACAGAAACATAAGCACCAAGTTTACCCTTAATTTGGAACACTATATAATATGATTTGCCAGTATCTTTTAAGAATCTTTACGTTTGCAGAGATTTGAGTCACCATCTCAGCTTTCCCCTGGTCCCAAAACTGAACCTGACCCTGCTGTGGATGAGCTGGATAATCTTGGCTTTTTGCAACTTCTTTTTAGTGACTCACTGCCAGAACAGGTCAGAAAGAGAAGCTCACATTGTTTTTTGTTCAATTATCAAACAGTTTTTTGCATTGATGAACTTATTTTGTTCTCCTCTATTTGCCCTTATCATTTGCCTCAATAGTTGTATCCATGTTACCGTGCACACTAGCTCTTATTAACTATGGGGGAAAATAGTAAGCTTGCTTAGGATTCTTTGCTGTTAGAATATTGTAGTTTTGACTATGTTTGGCTTTTCAAGCACGCTACCACCAAGAGCTTTTGTGCCTCATAAGATATCATTATGCAAATATATTAGATTAGGCTGAAAGAAGAGATTAACTTTTGCAGAGATGTGAGTCACCATCCTATGCATTTTGCCCCTCCCCTGACCCAGCTTCTGATGTGGATGGTAAAAAGAATCTTGGCTTTTTGCAGCTTCTTTTAGGTGACTCACTGCCAGAACAGGTTAGGAAGGGAAGCTCATATTTCTTACTGTAATGGTGATTCAATCTGTTATATTCAAAAAAACAAAAGCCTTTCTTTGAAATCTTTACTTTTGCAGGTTTATTTACTCATTTCTTTTAAATTTCATTTTCCTTTGCTTAAGATCTGTTTTCCTGATACCTTTGCCTTCTTGAAAAAACAAAATGCATTTTAAGTTAGTTACCATTGCATTTGATTGTCATTGATTTACTAAAGATTAACAAACTTAACATTTGCAGAAGAATGAACCTTCAACCCATTCTTTCTCCCTCATCCCTCATCCTGCTCCTGCTTTGGATTGGCAGAACATATCAGCTTTTTGCAGCTCCTAATGTGTGACTCAGTGCTGGAACAGGTCAGGAAGAGATGCTCACTCATTGACCTTAGTCAGGGAGCTAGCTTATCAACTAAAGTCTTAGAAAAGTCTTAGAAAATGTTTAATTAAAAGCAATAAAACTGTCTTGAAGCTGTGTGTGAGGGATATTTTTGACATGATTATCATGGTACTTAAAAGTAATAAACAATCTTTAATATGCATTTCCAATAGTTGAGACCAAGATAACCTTGCCACCAAGGTATATATAAAGATGTAGTCTCAAAGAGATTTTTTAGAAATGTATTGAGTTGAAAACCTTTAGTTTGTGAGCACACTGGAAGGTTACATCTTTATATCTACACATTTGCAAAACCAATTTTTGGTTATGGCTATTATAACAGCTTTAGATATATTGGTTTGTATGTTGTATATACATTTTCTGTTCATTAGGGTAATTGTTGTACATATTCATTATTCATGTGCCTTGTTCTATTCAGTATGATTCAGTACAACTCAATTCATTCCCAGGGATGGCTGAGATGAGAATGGAATTTTGTTATCAAGAATTTCTTGTTCAAGAAAAAAAAGCTTGCTTCTGTCTATTGTAGATTAACTTTCAAAACTTATCATTTGTGATTTATTCTAATTTATAATTCAGGATGATGTGCAGCCCAATCCTGTAGAATCACAGCCCCCACATTGGACTCAACCGAAAGCATGGCCACTTCGTTATAAAGGCGGAGGAAATTGTCGCTATTGCGGGACCTTTTTTGCGAGAAGGGTCATGCTTGACCGACATGAGGAGAAGCACATGATGGGCCAACTGGGACAGCAGAACTTTTCACTACGGTCCAGACTTGGTGCAGGGAACAGAAGCAAGAAATGGAATTTGAGCAGCCAAAGACCTGCAGCTCATAATCTTCAGCAGCAGCCATTCCAAAAGCCTCAACAACTGCCAGCACAACCACAATTGCCTCCACATCTTCAGCCGCAACCCATACCCCAACGGCCAGCACCACCGCCCGAAACTGCTGACTCAGAGGATATCGGCTTCGAATGCAAGTACTGCGGAAAGGAGTTCAGTTGCCAAGCCAATCTGGTGAACCATGAGAAACTGCACAATAAAGGCAGGACCTTGAATGTTGCCAGCTTGAAGGCAGTGTCTGCAGGCCTGTCAAGCACAAAAAGACATGTATGTAAGTACTGCAACAAGGCCTTTGAAAAGGCTGGAAACCTTCAGAATCACATGAAGTTCCACTTGGGACTGAATGATGCTCCGAGTAATGAACCAGGCGAATGTCGCTTCTGCGGAAAGATCTTTACGACCAATAACTACTTGAGGGAGCATATCAGACTTCACACTGGGGAAACTCCACACGAATGTCAGCATTGCGGGAAAAGATTTCCCATCAGGCAAAACTTGCGGAGACATTTGAAGATCTTCCATCCAGCAACCACTCCAGAAAAATCTCAGTGAAAGGTAGATTTCGATGTTAGAGTCCATTTGCAAATACCAGTGTACATTTGACTAAATAGCATGGAATATGGTGTATGTTGCTTCAGTGGCAAATGTTCAGGACCAACCCCTACTTGAGGGAGCATATCAGTTTTACTCCTGGGGAAATTAAACATGGACATTGCAGACAAAAATTCCCCTTTAGGCAAGAACATATGCAGACAATTTAAAATAGGCCAATCAGCAACCACACCAGAAGTATGACAGACAGAAAAAAAGGTCGATGCTTTATTCAAGTTTTTGTGCAAACGCCGGTGAATATTTTACTGATGTGTTGACTCATGTAATCTGGTAATGTGTTCTATATGTTAGCAGGTTGTTTATGATGAAACGACAGATGGTTCGCAGCTAAATAGATACATCATCCTGACACACCTTCTCGGGCTTGAACTCCGGAGAGCCTAGGCCTATGGTCTACTGAAAACTACATTACCTTTACTGTCCTCATTCTGAACATTGTACTTCGTCTATGTTCTACTAAAATGTTTATGTATACATATATATTGCAATATATATTTCAAAAAATACTTTAAGTGAGATTTGGTAATGATACCTAACCATCATATCCTATGAAATAAGTGGTTTGTGATATACTTTGGTAAAGATTGCTTAATTATGAGAACAAACAAACAAGGTTTTAAAAAACGTTTCTATCGATTCTACGGTTATACCGTAATATCTATGACGGACTAATTGTTATGTGTACAAATCTGAACTGTAATCGTTTAAGTGTCATAAAGAGGGAACAACGTAATAATGTTTACCGAACATTTAGTGAGGCTGATTTCCAGATCACCAAACCAACAATAAAATGTGTATTTCTTTGAACCTGATAATTATAATCATTTGAAAATTTGAAAACGTTTGTTAATTTACATCAATAGCACTGTTTCCTCTTTTTTTTTTGTTATTCCAGGAATTTACTTAATTTACTTGTATATATATGATCTTGAAGGCCTTTACTGACCATTACATATATCACTATAACATTGTTATGGTTTGTTAACGATCATCATTGGTGGAGGATCAGTTTATCTTATACACTTCAATATAAGACTACAAAACAATATCAAATGAAACATTAACATTCTATATTTGTTTTGGTTTAAAGTTTATCTATTTGTTATTGAGTAATAAGGCTTACTACCACTACATTAACAATGCTCTTTGTCAATCTTTGAAAGTTGTTTAAAAAAGATGACTATTATGTTTCACAATTTGTCCAACAGCTGACTATATCCTTGCACTTCTTTCAGTAATATTGTCAAGTATCCTGTGTTCATTTCTCACACAACGAATGATTGAGAACTACATTCCATATAGTTTTAAAGGCGATGGGAAAATATTCGAGCAGTGCATACATGGATGCTGCCAATGTATTTTCTCATTTTTTCAATAGAGATATTTAAATGCAGTGGTAATAACGGTGAAAGGTGTGCTGTTGGTTGACAATTTAAGAAAAGTTGTAGGTGACCCTAAAAGAAACAAACAATAAGACAAAATCACCATGATAGCTTCAACACATGGGTGGAAGAAATGCGTTAAATGCCAAAATATGTGTTTGTGAGCTCGTGTGTCTAACACACAATCCTGTACCTCCTACAGGCTATAGGGTCCGCAGGTTATACATATTCAAGGGTGGAATAAACAGTTTTGCCTTGGGTTTTTCTATCTATTTGTACCGTGCATTCATATGTAACTTTATACATTGTGTTCAATGTAAAAATGATTGGATTTGTGTGTGTTGTCTCTGTGTGTTTGGAGGTAGCTTGTCATACATGTAGTTTAATACGTGCAAACTGAACGCTTTACTGATATACGTATACGAGAGGTTGAAAGGAACGTGCTGTCACCTGGTGAGAGGAATTGGAACTAGACTTCCCTATTGGTTTTGCTCTGTTCCTGTAGTGTTTGGATCAAGTGATTCTGAATGGGTTATAAAGTAGCAAGCCTATCTGTAATACGTTCTAGCTTACCCTTAATAACCCATGTTTAGATTAATGGCCATATTCCACATGCCGATTTTGATGCGACCGATTTTGATTTTAAAATTTTTTTTTTTAATTTTCTCTGGGATTAAGACATTAAACTTTTCATGTCATATTCTATTTGAAAGAGAATTATAAAAGCTTCCTAATGATACATGATATGTCCATATTTAACCCTTATATCCACTGCCGATTTTTTTTAAAAATAAGCAGCAAGATCGGCATGTGGAATACAGGCTTAAGACAAAGATTATTAAAAATAATCAAGATTAACTTTAACATTAACATTAAACACACAGAAGATTAACATTAAGGTGCAGGGTGTTACTTAGTTGGTCTTGTAGGCAGCGTTGATTGTTTTACCTATACATTATGTTTACTTGTGGCAGTGCCAGAGGTTTATTTACCATGTTAGTTTATATATTCTTGGACTTAGGTCAGTGTTTTACAAATCCCGTATATTTACTATGTTGCCATAGTGTATAAAGAGGTCCACCTCTAGACTGAAAGGTTAACGATTGTTTCGTTCTTTCATTTATAAAAGCTGTGTCATAACTGAATATTCCTTATGGGCGTCTACTGAATTTAGAGTGATTTACGGATTTACTGATTTCAGGTTGATTTATTAAGATATTTCCATTTTCAAAAGATGAAAGAATATTTTCATTTTCATGAAAAGAATTCAAATCAAGTTCCCTATAACGTATGATCTTTACATCATCAGATGTATGGGCTAAGTGTGAATGTTTTCCAAAGTAAACTGCCACATTGCCTTATAAACCACGCGTTTTTCTTCATCAACAGAGATTTTAAGTGTGAGCCAGTACATCTACGATGATTCCATTTGAAATGACCGATTTTTATCGTATAAACCTTAGCCTTCAGCGAAACTTGTGAACGTATGAATGTTATAGCTTGTTTCCTGTGAATGTTTATGTTCTATGTATATTAGTAACGGTGAGATTCTTTGGCCATACTGTTACTTGGGGGAAAAAAACGTGTATATCATATGTCGTTACTAGTAGATTGTATGTATGAGTGTCTTGTGTACTAATGGCGAAGATTACTCTGATGTGTGCAAGTGAAGTGGAAAGATAAGAAACAGCTGACTGTGCACTTATGTATCTTTTCTATCGTGAAAATAAATTATGCAGGTGTATTGTACGTTTTTATAGTATAGTTTGTCGTTGAGTTATGATTCTGTAATCTGGGAAACGCCTCCTTGGTAGCTGTCATTTCTATATTTGGAATTAACCTGGCACGACGATTATAAATGCCACGTAATTGTCATGTATCTTGAAAGATGAGTAATAGTTATTTCTATATATGGTGACCACTAAAAGGTTATTACCCGGGCTCGCTGTATCATCCAGTCATCTTCGAAAAATGATCGATCAATCGAATCTCGCCCGGGAGAGTGTCTTGGTCATTTAGGCGGGAAACGCCATTGAACGATACCAGCACCAGCGGAAACAAGATCGCAAATTTCGACCTGCTTCCGGTTCTAATGCTATCCCTATGAGAAGGCTATACCAGAAATTGACCATTGACTTAGCCTTAGCCGAGATCAGGATGGAGATTGACAGGGGTCAAACTGTATAACATCGACGTCTCAGCATTCAAAGGCCTATAGCGTGCTGGATTGCCGTGTAGTATGATTATGTTAATGAGGGTGATGACGGCGAACATGGCGGCCCCCGGCCTCTGATTGGAAAGTCAGCCGGGAATGCTTGCCTATTTCGCATATTTCCCGCGCGTTTCAGTCGACTTAACGCGCCATATAGGTCTATGTCGATCTTTTATTGATTATGCCAATGTGTTGAGAAGCTATATGTCGATATAAACCCAGAAAATCGCATTTCTTTGCGAACTAGTTTTCATGTGCAATTCCTTCCGGGCGAAGCGCATCTCGCGGATTGACAGTGTCAAACCACAACGCCTTGCATCAGAGGCCAAGATGGCGCTGGCTATAGGTCGGACCGCGTGTTGTTGTCCTCCTCGATTAACCGCCATTTACGCCTTAAATCGGCATCGTCAAGCAATATGGAGTATACATTATGGATTATTGATATTCAGAAGCGGTCAGGGTCGATATAGAGTGAAGAATTATGTCGATATTTACGATCGGCATCGAAGAAAAGGTTAGTGTTCTCCGCGTGTAGGTGAACGATAATAGAGGATATTCATGATGGCGGCGGACTCGCGTGTGCATCGTTTTTGTTTAGTTCGATCGATAATTCGCTCGATAATTCGTATTCCTATCCCCATATGTCATCAAGCATTCCTTTCATACATAGAAAAAGAAGACGAATAACCCGGGTGTTTTAGGTTTTGTAACCGATACTTTTTCTTTCATACCTCAACCTGTGACCTTGTAGATGAATGCATTGATAATATACCATCAAATCATACATAGCTATAACATGGCGATTAGAATATACTGCGTTTCTGTTAAATGTTAGGCCATATAGTTGCGGTGGGGCTACATTCCATATATTAGATAAAAGGAAATATAAGTGATACATAATGTCAATTAAGTTTATTAAATTTGAGGCATTTTATACAGTAATATCAGCTGCTTGACGGTACACATATTAATCGACAAGTTCCGTCCTTATAAAAACAAACTAGCAATGTAGCTTAGCAAGTACTTACGTTAGTTACAGGATAGAGTAAAGGTGTCTGTTATAAGTGCACTTCATTTCTTATAGAGATACGTTATGTGTAGAATGCTTTAAGTATAGAAAAGAGACGATTATTCTACCTAAAACTATTTTCTTTTTAATTGGCTTGTTAGACGTGGGGCTCTACATAATATTATAGGGTCATTATTAAAATGCTGCATTTCCGCTGTGTATAATTATCTAGGGCACTGATTACCACATTGCCGAAGCCAATGGAAGATAAAACATTTCGGAGAGAAGAAGGTCCGTTTTTGGAAACTTTAGTTAAATTTATTTTTGGGACATAGGCCTAAGCGTTTACTAAAGGATTATAATCGGCACAAGGTGAGCAGGGGGTCACAATGTTAATTATCAGGGGCGGATCCGGGGAGGGGGGGGGGGGGGGTTCAAGGTGGTCCTTTGGATGGACACCTAAACTATGAAAAAGCAAACAAGTCAGCAATGGATTCCATTCAGTACATAAGGCATAGACATATGGTCAGATCTAATTTTCTTTTTCAAAAGAGCCATTTTAGTACTTAGCCGATACTGCTTTGTCACCCTCTTTTGGAAAAACTGGATCTACTCCTAATTATCACATTATGCGAGACACTTGTCCCCTTATGTCCAGGTTTCTGGAGCTATCATCAATATTTGATATTATCAGGGAACGGTGATGATCAAAAGAATTCAGATGCAATAGGAATGTTGTTATAATAGTTAACTAGTGATAGACTTGAAAGAAGGTTAATCTTAAGTAGCAGGGACTATAACTCCTTAAATATGATATTGTACCATTCAAAGAAGAGGATGAAGATATTTAAGATGAAAACTACATGGTTATATAATCTGACTGAAAGCACAATTGGTCATGATATCACTGTATGGTACAGCAACTTTAGTTCATTTCACTATAGCTATATGTCCTACACTAATCGTTGAATTGCAGTCAGTAATTGCTTAAAGCCCGGCTTGAAACCTTATAGTTAGGATCAAATGATATGCCAATTCCTTATGAAACCTAAGGCAGGTTAGATACGTTTAATTTTCTAACACAAGTCTCAGTTACGGCTTGATGTTTGAATTCCTAAAATTAATAAGCGACAGATTAAGCAGTTGTGATATTTTCAATCATACAGTTTTACATTTTAAGAAATACCTCATAATTGATGTATCTTTTGCAACTACAACTATCCAAGGCCATGACCATTGCATACATGTAAATTAGAATTGAATCACGATTCAAGTAAATGTACATAAGTAAATATCGTATACATGTATAATTGTGAACATAATTGTTCAAAATGGACGGTTAAAATGAGATGTTTCATACAATTGATCATTTTAATAATGTTATGTCCATGGCACTAAGCACCATATAGGCATACGGTGGTCACACCATATGATTAGTCATTTTCTGACGAACTCATGGCGTCAGCAGAAAACCTAGCAAATGCATGTTTTTTTCCATATACCGTGCCTATGCAAGGTTGAGGATGTGATGATATTTTCATGATAATAGTTCTAAATATACAGATATACTATCAAAAGTCTTGAATCGAATAGGGATAAGAAATAGGTACTTGATTGTTTCTACAGTCATGCAGATTGTTGTCTTTGTTATCAACAGTACCTGTAATTCCTGTAAGAAAATTGACATTTTAAACCTCAGCAATATAACAAGGAGAGTCAGGAAAAATGTCAACGATCAAGAGATACATAATTATGTCATAAAAATGTCTATTGCTACGACCAACATGTCAAAATGACGCAAGCTTGAGCTTAGATGTCTGATTTAAAAACAGCAGGTTAAAATTATCCACTTTTCTTGCACATGACTGCGGATGTAGATTATTGCAATATAATACGGACCTTGTACTCTCATATATACACACATGCATACAATTTATCCCCATGAAAAGAAACTCTCATATAAGTTTATAATACATTTGTTTGCGATGCAGCAGCAGCAGGCCAGCAGCAGCTTATCTTTTAATAATATACCAGTATCCAGTGCATGTGCACTGGTTATGGTGAAAAGAACATTCCCTATAAAGGTGTTAATAATTCCCATATAGTAAAAATGTGACTATATATCTGGGACACAAGAAGCAACTCAAAAACCTGAACATTTTCTGTCACCTCCTGTTAGTTCATCTTTTCTTACGTTCTCATAAATTCACCAAAATGCAACTCTAATGACACATTCACAGTGTAATGACTTCGTATGAAATAACATTTATAATATCTAGCAAGAACTCTTGACTATCACCATGTCATAATAAAAGGTATCCGCAGTCGCCGCCCCACAATCTTATTGAAATACAATTGCAAAAAATAAATAAATAAATAAAATAAAAGTCAGCAATAAGCCCACCCCTGCTGCTAGCAAGCCGTGGAGCGAATAGTCTGTCGGGGGCTGAAGAAGGAGGCAGTGGTGGACGTAGTGGTCGTACTGCCCAGTCTGGACCTCTTACTTCGAACAGTACCAGCTGAGCTTGCCTTGCGGCCTGCAACACCTCCAGAAGTGGTGGCCTTGTTCGCGGTGGTGCTAGTGGTGGTGCTAGTGGTGGTGGTGGTGGTGGGGTCCTGGCGCGGCTTAAACTGGACGACCCTGGAGAGACACCTGTGCCAGTTGACAGGTAGCAGGTTGAGGAGGCTGGAGGAGATGATGACCACGGTGGCCGCCACCTGCATAGGGCTGAAGGTCTCATGCCGCCAGAGTAGGTCCACCGCTGTGGAAAAAAAAAAATCAATATCAAGTAAAACAGAAATTATTTACAACGAAAGAATAGACCCGTCGGAAATTTCCATCGAGATGTCATACAATTGCTTGTTCAATTGAATATAATTATGGTGCCGTTTTCCATCTTAATACGGATTTCCGTATTTTTCGCTTAAACAACACATTCTTTAAAGTACTTGATTTTCAAAAGAGAACTATCATTGTACTAAGTTTCTCTTTTTTTTTTTTTTAAAAAATCAAAAACTAAAAACTCAGATTGAGTAGACTATCTTAAATATAGTTGTTCAATAAGTCGGATTGGTTCATGTGGATGTGTGACGTTTTAATACTGAGTGATGATGTAACATTTAGAACCCATCATTGGAATATCTGTACAATATTAATCGTGAAATGAGTCATCTTTATATTCGTAATCCAGTGAATAAAACACCAAATCTAGGGTAGCGGTTATTTATAGCCAAAGATCGTGAATAACTATTCCTCTAATGACAAATATATCAGCGTTGGACTTGTGAGTAATAAAGTGTCACTGAAACATGGGTCATATTGAGTCCCTTTAACCAAGAATATCATTGTAGGCCTATTATAAGAAGTGAAAGACAGCTAAGCAAGTATGTATATAATTGGAACACCTGAAAAGAATCTACGTCTGGTGGTCCATGGATGACCATTTAATGCTTGACTTTAATAATAAAAAAACTGATAATTATAAAAAAGACTGTCTAATTCTTTGAGATGCTACAGGTTAAAATTTGTCTAGAACATGGCTTCAGTAACGAGCAAACATTTTGAGCTATAATATTCTACATCAACATATTTGTTATAATCATGTTAGTACAGCAACAATTCATTGAGCCTTTGCTATTGCAAATGTAAAGCCCTGTCACCTGTCAAACCAGCATTGGTCCATTTACATATTCTCGGAAAACAAAAGTTGTCTGCCTAATGGCCGACGTCTTAAAAACGTTTATGTACAAAACACAGCAGCTCAGAGATATAAGGGTAACTTGAGTGGTGCCGAAGCTGACAAACCTATCACAATCATAATTCACCTGTTGCTATATAATACTTGCCAGAGTATACTTCAACGATGACGATCACAGACATAGCTAGTTAATAATTATGATGATGTATATCCTACTTTCAGTTTTGAGATCATGCAGAATTATATCATGACAGATGCAAAGCTTATATCACACTTCTTACTTAGCGATGATCTACATGTAAAGAAAAGCTTTAAATCCACAACTATAGTAAAACATGTAGATATGTGATAGAGGCTGTGTATATGTTAACCACCTGTACATACATGTTTCTTTCATAAACTTAGATCTACCCCTCTCAATACATATATGTTTCATAACTCACAATCTCACACCCTTTTATCAAATTAGGATTTATATGAAAACTCAACATCTATGATGTATGATGAGACAAAGTTCACAGAAGAAAATGTATGTCTTTCTATTCAAACAATATTCTTTTTATTGTATAGATTGTGTTCAAATAAAAAGAGTGTACTTACCGGCACAAATGGGAATGGCAATCATAAAACTGATCTGTAGAAGCACAGGATAGGTGAGTGAAGCTCCATAATGTAATGTGAAATTTAACACTGAAATAATAACCAAAGATTATGTCAATGAGCAGAAACGCTACCGTTCTTGGTCCCCGTCAAATAACGAGCTAGTAGGGGCCTAATGATAGTAATGCATGCTGTCATAATAAGCCCATCCCAGTTGACAGTAACTATAAAGTTTACCATGATATATTCTCAAAATTGCTTTGGTGCCTATTCCCTGAAGGAAGTTGCACAATACAAAATTAACCAAAGCAATTTGGTTGACATATTGCTCCTAAAATTTTTATAATATGACCTTACATTTTTAACTTTTTCCCCATAGGAACCAATAGTTAAGCCTGTCGGTCCAACCTATAATGTCCAACCCTATTTTGCCTGAAATACAGTATTTTGATTGGCTGTCAAACCTGCAAATCTGCCAATTGATAAAATTGAAGAAATCATAATGTTTTAGCAGTACTTGGGGATATAGAAAAACACAATTCTTGCTTATTAATTTTGAATAATAAAAAGTCTTGGAGACAAGGATGGCTTCTATGGTTATTTTGTCCAACCCTTATTCAACCCTGGGATATACCCAATGTGGGATGGGCTTATTATGTTGGACAGGAGAAGAATTGTTCACCTGAGCATCCTTAATCATTATCTTTTTATCCCATAATTATTCTATATTTAGTACAATGCGTACAACACTAGCCTAACGTGGCCCATTACATGCCAACTACAATCATATCAAAAGATAAAATGTGTTTCAACACGAGCTAATCAGACGAATAACAAGAGTGGAATGATTCTGAGTATTTGCCAATTATTATAGCATAATAGGCCTAATGGGATTTACATTGGTGGAATGATTTAATTGACCACCGTGTCATGTACGTCAGAGCCGCCACAAAACTGGTGTCTTAACCCATCAACTCTTGATAATGCGGTTCCCAAAACCTGAAATTTATGTTGGCCCAATGCAAGGAAAAAAAAAGATCTCATTAAAACAAAAAAATATATATGTCAATATGATTATTGCTGAGTGAGATGATAAGAAAGATAATGTCCTTAACTATAGAAGGCTATTGTGAGAATAATACTTAGTGATATTCAACTGAATGTAGAATATTCAAAATCCATTACAGCCATACCAAGTCTTATGAATATGTAACTTACCTTAGGTCTATACCAAAGTTTTGAGGCCAAAAAAGATAGGGGTCACCAATGTTATTTAATCACTGGAGGCTGATAAAGCCTTAATAAGTGATTATTTCTGTATAATCCTTTATAAATCTATCTTATCTATTACCCTAAATTTGCTATTGAAAAAAACTAACATTTATTGAATTTATTTCAAAACCAACCCCTTGTCATGTCTAAAGAAAGATTTCTTAATTTTGAGGCACTTCATTTTTGTCACTAGGGGGCGCATGTGTGCCAAATTTTATGATAGTTGAACATTTTCATTTTTAGTCAACTAATATCAATTTATGATGAGAAATTTTAAGATTCAAGGATTTAAAATTTTGCCACCAGCGGGCACAGCAGTGAACAGTACGTTATCCCTTTAAAGTAACTCCTGTGATAACTATGCCCATCCTTTACTTGGAAATTGTCTGAAGAGCACTTAAAGCTCGTATGTTTGAACGATGATTTAGCTAACTGCTCCATTGGTTCTCTCATCATTAAAATACAGAATGGGACGAATGGCTAATAATGGCAGATATTAAGAAATACTCACAGAGTGCAGAGCCGGCCGTCCCACAGACAAAACTCCAGGGTACTCGGTCCCACTCTATTGGTTCTGCCTTAGTGAAGTACAGCAGGAGCAGGATGGGCCACAGGGTGACCACACTGAATAAACCTGGAGAAAAAGTGTTTTAAGTTTTTTGATGATTAAATGAATTAAACAAATAATAGCTGACGACAATTGTTACTGTCAGCTGTTCTTGATTTTCAGTTAATTTGTGATGAGAAGTGTAAAGTTTATATTGACTCTTAGTACATTTATTTTAATGAATTTTCCTCTATTTGATTTAGTTTAGATGAAAATACATGAGATTGGTTGTTATTACTTTTTTATATACCATAACAAAACTAATAATTATGAATACTTCTTTCTTTCAACTGATGGTATGAACACGAATAATCCAAATGTTGAGGTGTAGCCATTTTATATCATTGTCCAATATTTTCGGTTTTCGGAGAAATGCACTGAGTTGAGAGTACATAGAATTATTGAATGGGTGTTTGATACTTACTGAGACATGATAGAAATAGTGAAATTTGACCTAATGTAGCTTCTCCAGATAGTTTTCTGAAAATCACCTGTAAATGTGACAAAGCATTGGTCATTAGTCATGTTTAGTTACGAGCCTGTCTGAAAAGGAGCTTCTAGGTGTGGTCCACATTGGAGGTTTTGGTGAGTGAGCTTACACAATAAAATGACATAAAGAAACAATTAATTAGCCCTTCTCAGATTTAATAGGATACAGCCACAAATTCACATCCTATATAATCGTTCGGTAATTACTGTGATAACATATATTGAATTTTTAAATTTAATCAATCAAATGATAGACAGGCCAATCAAAATAATGCCTTTCAAGGCCTATATAGGTATATGGCCCAGACCCATGATCTAAGAAAGGTTGACTTTTTCTTCATTTTACCGCCATCTATGAAGCATGTTAATCACACCATAGAAACTTTAGATTCATTTATTGGATACCTGAGGATGTAGAAGACATTATTGTCTTTCCTTTAAGTGGTTATACAACATTATAGTCCAATTTCTAATGATTTGATGTGCAAAAAACCTTTCATATCACAAATTTTCACATTTTCAACCGAATCCTATAGTAAATCTCCATAGAGAATCTCTGAAATCGTCAATTTTTGCACTATTTGGCCATTTTGAATTTTTAAAGATTTAGCTGTAAAATTATTAATATACATAACAGCCACTAACATTATACATCATTGTAATCTTTAAGTAAAGACAGATATGCCTAATAGATTTATTTTCACATATCACAAACATTACATTCTTTCTATAGAGCATCAAATCAGATTGCATGACTTAATAGTAAAAGTTTTTTTTCATTTTTCCCACTTTGGTTCTAAATAGAACGTTTTCATTCTGTGATATATTTTACAAAACAAGACTGGATGGAATGTCCAATTCATTCTGAATCCAATGCTATATGAAGTAATACTGTAGCTTATTTACCTAGAAAGTTATGGTTGTTTGAAAAAAATGCCCTTTTCCATAACTTTTAAAGTCACCCTTTCTTGGTGCATAGGTATAGAACAGTATAGGCATAGCCGACAGCACGGTTTTATAATGGGCAAAAGGGATTTTTGGGATTCTGCAAATATCTTTACTTCCCCACACGCGAAAGACTTTACATTGATTCACTTTGCTACTGCAGGTGGCGATAAGTCTAAAATAATTCAAATGATACACTATCATACGCTTTTACTGTGGGCGCCTGTTTTAACAGAAACATGCACTACTTTGATCTTAGACTGAACTGACAGTTCATACACATTTTATTATTGACTCCTTGGGATCTCGGATATATCAAACCAAATCTCAGACCACCTCATCCACCTTTTATATTTCACAATGAAATGTTATTCTTTAGATTGATGAATTAGATTCAAGGAAACGATACCTTTAACGTCTGGAAGATAAGACAACTCTAAGAATCAACAAATTAGAATCTTTAAAAAGAAAATTTAGATGTGAAGAGGGTTAGGACCGGTGAAATTACTCACCTTATAGGAGGCTGCACCTGAGGCTGAGGTGACAGCAAGAACGGCCCCCCACATACTGTGACTGGAGAAACCTCCATCCATGTACGTCACCATACAGATACCAGTCATGGCCAGAATGATGGCTACAATCTGTGTATAAAGGGGAAACTATTAATACAGATACCTGTCATGGCCAGAATGATGGCTATGATCTGTGAATAAAGAGGAAACTATTAATACAGACACTGGTCATGGCCAGAATGATGGCTACAATCTGTGAATAAAGGGGAAACTATTAATACAGATAACTGTCATGGCCAGAATGATGGCTACAATCTGTGAATAAAGGGATAACTATTAATACAGATACCTGTCATGGCCAGAATGATGGCTACCATCTGTGAATAAAGAGGAAACTATTAATACAGATACCTGTCATGGCCAGAATAATAACTAGAATCTGTGAATAAATGGTTAACTATGAATACAGATGAATAAAAGGTAAAATACTACAGATACAAGGGGTGGATCCAGGATTTCTAGAAAAGAGGGCGTCGATATAAGAAAGTCCCAGTTTGACATTAAGAAAGTTTATATTTGACCAAGAAACGCCTTGAATCCGTCCCTGGATACAATCAGTGGATAAAGTCTACACTGTTAATAGAGATACCTGTCATGGCCAGTATGATTAATATATTCCGAAAATAACGGGAAAGATTTAAATAAAGTTGCCTGTCATAGCTATACTAATGACCTTACGAATAATAATTATAAGGAAAAAAATTCTGACATAATGAGGAATATCGGGAGTAGGTATAAATTCTTGAAGGCTCGAACTCTAAAAATAACATTGTATACGCATAACTATGGCAATCACCCTATGAGCCCTCGATCCCTACTTTTTAGCTGGTTTAGCCGGTGATTGTCAGACCCTTGACCACAGTTCATTATTTCATTGCCCAGGGACGGGGTCCTCTACTTCAGATAGATCAGTCAGTCTCAAAATATTCCCACTATAGTAATGACCACACTATGGCACTCATCTGCCCGGTAAGTGCACACCAGCACAGAAGGACGTTAGACCAAGGAAAAGAAATGATTGTGTTCTTGTAAAATCAGGGCAAAACAAGGGAAGGAATTAAAGTCGGGATATATTCTTACTTTAGGTATTTTTTTTCTCCATATCCTTTGATGAGAAGATGCCCACACTCTGTAATATTGTATACATAAAATCTAAATATTTTTCACTAAAAAGCTTTTAAAACCTTAGAATCGGGGCCAAATATGTCTACTAGGATAGGTCGGGTTACCAGAACACAACTCTTTTTTCATTGGCCTTAACCAGACGATTCTGCTGGGATCATGATCACAAGGACACAAATTACAGTGGAATTTCTAATAGAATGATTATTAAACACTTCCGAACGGCATCTCCACTGTAGTGAGAATGGAGATGGACAATTTGAACATAAGCAATCGTTGCTGTCTACGGAATTACCGATATTAACTGTAACGACGGAATACTCGAACAGTTTACTTGCAATTGAAGAGTTGGACAACTAGGAAGAGTGGTCAACCGTGTTATGTTTTCAACTGCCATCAAAAGACTGAGGTAAGACATACTCATCAGTCCATTTCACACTCAAGTATGCATAGCAATATAATCAAATATTTGCTTTTGGTTCACCTTTAAATGATTCCCATCTGTCTTAAAACCTAAAGGCCATATTCCACTTAACGACGTTTTGCTTTCGATGCCCACCACCACTGCTAGTAACACCAAGCTCTGCATTATGGAATATTCAGATTCATTTGCGGTGGCACTTGGAGTGGTTCTTGTGGTGACCCACCACAATTACCACCGCAAGTGAATTTATAGGCTATACATCATCTTTGTGTTGCTTGCGGTGGAGGATACCAACATGTTGGCACCGAAATGCAAATTACTTGCAGCGGCAGATGGGCATATCGCAAATGGTCCCCCAACCGCATAGAGGAATATATCCCCAAGGCTCAACCATCATCTAGACATATTCAACAGCATCATGTAACAGTTCGATTTAACGATCAATGAAAGGTGATCCATTCTGGACATGGGACATTTCGATGGATATATTGGTTTGTCTATTTGGTATATAGGATGTGGTCCGTTTGAGACTTAGTATAGTTCATATAGGAGAAAGGGTCATTATAATTTGGGCGTACTAACACACGGGACTGTAAAGGGACAGCTTGCCTACACGTTGGAAAGTCCAATCAGTACTTCTGAAGGTTAGAGACCGGAATAGATGTAGATGTTATGGCTAAGGTGGTCAATTTGAAAAGTGTCCACTGATTATTTGACTGATTCGATAAAAAGAAAGTAACAATTATTGGCACGGGCAGAGCCAATTGTAATTATTGGCAAGATATGGGCACACAATTACCGCAGAGTTGTAGAGGGAGCACATAAAAGCGCACCATAGCTGTTTGGATACATTAAATTGCACGTTTTAATGTCGAATCCGATAACAGAGATACAGTAAGGACATATCATTTCCGTTGTGCCCCCTCCTTCTTTTCATAATTCTAGATCCACTACTGCAGCCCCGTGTGGGTGTTGACAATAGACATTCCTTAAATTCAACAAGGGGTATGGGCCTTTTCTGATACACCAGGGGCGATATCTTCGTATACTGATTAGGTCAATCACGTAACTTCTGATTAGGGACTCATACCTTGAGATTCTATAATATTGGCTATATCACAAAACGTGACAATTTCATTGCAAAATAAACACAAAACGAGAACTATTAAATGTAGATACTTTTTGTCCTAGACATAACTACCAATGATAAATCACTGATCA
This sequence comes from Lepidonotus clava, assembly GCA_936440205.1. Lineage (NCBI taxonomy): Eukaryota > Metazoa > Annelida > Polychaeta > Phyllodocida > Polynoidae > Lepidonotus > Lepidonotus clava. Next base: position 20,331,532 of record OW387138.1, read on the forward strand.
CAATTCCCCTGATGACCCTGATTAGTTACGAAAATATGGCCCAGGGGATCAAACATACATAATGACAAGCGTCATGATATCATGACCATTTTTTTCATTCAACACGAGAGACGACAACAAAAAGTGACAATTACATAAAGCAGGGGCATTTCTTCATTAGTAATGATACATCGTGACTTCCCATATGGGTTGGCTCAGCAGTATTTCAGCTATATCGGCACCACCTCACGTTCTTTTGACTTGCAAAGTAATAACATCAAATCTATGGGTATTACAATGACAGCAAGGACAGGTGGTCATAATATTACCCATTACAGACTAGCCCCAGAATGCGCATTATGCCTGTATTGAACTGTCATTATGAGCGCATTTTGAGGCTCTAGTCTGTAATGGGTATCCCACACAGACGTCCAACATGCTAAACACCCCTCCAACACTCACCCTAATGGCCATAAACTCCTTCTGCAGTAGGATCCAGGCCAGCAGGTAGACGAAACTGGAGTTGGTGGCGAACAGGGTGATCACGTCCATACAGGGCTTCATGTCCAGGGCCCTCAGGTACACGTAGCTCGTGACCATCCAGAGCAGGGAGAAGGCTACCACCTTAGCCAGCACCTTGAGGGGCCGGTAGGTGAGGCCGTCGTCACTGTACACCTTCAGGTTCTCCCTAAAAAGTAGAGGATAGTTTGAAGCTGTATTACATTATACGATTTTACTCCAGATTTCAAAGATCGCCTGTGAGAAAAGCAATAACGGACATGTTTATATATCATCAGACAGTGTTTTTAGTTCTTTTTCAAATGGTTATATGTAACATGTGTAGTCTTTAAATTTGCTATAGGCCTAATTTCGGTGAAAAGTATTATGTCAGTAATTTGACAGCAGTCATAATTGCCTACAGGCTTAACTATAACATGGTAGCCTACCCTTTCTCCTAAAAAGTATTGCTCCCGGCTATTTGTATTGGCCCTATTCATTTAAGGATTCCATTATGCAATGAATGTCAGGGTTACCCCTGATTCTTAGGATAGGTCTATTAATTATATTTAATGACGGGGAGAATAATGCAATGGTGGCTTTAATTTTTACAATGCTATGATTTATGTATCAACAGGTTAGCATCAACAGAAGCATGTAGGACTCGTAAAGACTTTAATTTGCTCTATAGATCTAGATTGTGATGTATTGCATTAGGATTTTGGTATTGCAATAGCAATTTGTGGAGGCATTTGCCAACCATGATGCAATGCATTAATGTAGCACACAGATTTGCACGGACATGCCCCAAGAGCATACATGCCCCAAGAGCTGCTTTTGACTAGCAGATTGCTATTTAGACAGAAAGTAGCATTTAAGATTATCAGCATAATATTATCTTGTATGGGATATAGAGAGAGAATGGACATTATATCCCCACAGCCCCTGATAAAACCAATAGACATGCATTAGCCCCTGTTAAAATCTTCATAAGCAAATGCAAAATCACATTGCCAATTGCAAAAAAAAAATGAAAAAAAAGAAAAAGAAAGAAATTCAAACCAAAGACATCACAATAAAATAGAGACTTACTTGAAAGTTGCCTTCAAGGACATCTTGCCTCTAACACTAATCACGTGACCTAAGAGGAAGACAGGGTAGATGACGACCAACCAGGCCGTAGAGAAGTAGGTTACGAAGAAAGGGGCAATAAAAGAGCGGTCTTCGTATTGGTAGGTGGACTTGGCTAACTGGGTCGTTGTGACCCACAAAACGGACGCCATGGCAACGAGAAGGACCCCCAGTAGGACCTTCTGGTGGTGGTTAGTGAAGCGGAACTTGTGACGTGTGACGGTGGGGGTTGACGTCACGGGGATGACGCGTTGCCTTGACGACGGGCTCAGGGGGCCAGGGGGAGAGGAGAGTGAGGAGGCCCATTCTGCAAGTAAGAAGATTAGAAATTCATATTTTATGAGACCATTCTAAAATGAAAAGCATCATTATTTAAAGCCCATGATCATTTATAAATTAGGTTGGTTCCTATTGTTCCCAGTTTGAGATTCCTTGCACTATCTTTTAAAGAAAGCAAGACCCATTTGATTGGCCCTTCTAAGACTGAGCTCATACCAAGTAATTGTAAGCCCATACTGCATGAGCTTGCTGCCTAGAGGTACCCTAGGTAGTTACCTAATAAGAATAAAGGGGCTAGAATTATGTGTATATAATCCTGTTTATTAATTGTTGATTTGAAATACCAAGCTCAGTAGGTCTGGGACACCTTATTTCCCCCCTCTCCTGGATGATCAGAGCTAATAGATCTATGCCTATGAGGGGATACCCTGCCCCTACACCGCACTCTTTTACTTAGGCAAGACTTCTTTAAGTGCAGTATTCCACAGGCAGGACACCCTCTTACACTTATCGTTGGCTCTAAGTCATTAATTGATAATCCTGTCATTAAGCACATGGAGGGTGAATATGTGCTTAGTTTTGGCAGTCTATTCTGCGTTGAATGTGACACCTGGTCAGTTATCCATATATTTTTTGATGCGTTATGTTTGACTACCATCCTCTTCTTACTGTGCTGGTGAATTCCATAAATCAGTTTAAACGTTCATCACATATATGACCTTATTTTGTATTTAGTGCACTTACTCATTTCATGGTATTGTTATGCCTTTTGTCCATTTTGCTAGGAGATTAAGAGATACCTTGAGTTATGAGCATTATGAAATGGCAAATCCAATGGCAGGATAGACGGAAACACTATACAAATGTGCTGTCTTTCAAATATCTAGAACGCCATTTGAAAGATGACAAAGCAGTCCCATTTACTCTACCAATAAATCACATCAATTCAATTCAACTTCCATCTAAAAAAAACTGCTAAACTTACTTGTAGAAGACAGCCTGAGGGAGGCAGAGGCCAGAATGGGGTACCCTGTATCTAGGAGGGGCCCCACCCGGGTGTGGGACCGGGACCACCCCATACGGGGGGACCGGGAGCCCCTCGGAGGGAGCTCCACTCTCCTTGTCCCTGATAATAATTCTGTATCCTTCATTATTTTGTATGTATTCTACCAGACACTTAATGTTCAGGTTATTATTTAGCCGGCAGGTCTCTCAGTGGCAGTTACACTCTCCTCCCTGTCAATTGGCCCAGTCCTTTGTCCTTCATTATTGTGTCTGTATTTTACCAGGTGCTCAGTCTTATGATTTGTTGCTGTTCCTCTTTGTATTGCTTTTGTTTATATATTACATTCAAGGTTTATATTGTTCATCTGGTAGTCCACATTGTCCTGCTTATATATGTTTATTAAGCATCTATCATTCAACTATTCAGCAGGTATTCGTCATTAATTTTTCTTTTGGATGATATTATATGGATTTCATCCCATTCACCTAGATCTGATCTTCCAGACTGTCCTGGGGTAAGATATGGCTAATACCATCCTTTGTTGGGAAGAATCCTCGGGGTTGCCATCTTCACTCATCAATCTAATCAGCAATCTGAGATCAAACATTCTTTTAACGATATGAAGAATTGACGTCCATAATTATTATGAATGCAAATGATATAGGTACTGGTACAATAAAGGAATTTTCTTTATCCAACAGTGCTCATCAGGTTACCTCCAGTAAGGGCGACAGGTTTTCCATGGGCGAAATCTCTTTTTTGTTTCAAGGTTATGCATCAACTTCAGTATTCACTCACTATATATATGTGGCATCGCTCGAACATTGTTTTTCTATTTTGGTGAGAAGACAATGAACATGTCGTTAATGTATGGTGTCGTGTCCATAATAGATTATATGTTTAAGATGATCCACAGAAACTCACTCAATAACCAGCATTCGGAAGATCCAGCAGACTGGCTAATTCATGTGGTAATTTCCGTAGTAATCACCTGTATCGTACCTAGAGCCAATGTTCAGTCGGAACAATTCCAATTAAGGCTAGTTCCAGTGAATAATATCCTAATGGTCACAGTATCAGCCAATTATAAATGGTTGCGTTTTAGATGAGCAGACCACACCTAAGTAGCTATAATGTTGAGCCTACCAGGACCACTCCTAGGCTCAAACTAGGTGTATCTCTTTGTCTATTCTAACAGAGTCCGGTAACAGAGTCAGAAGGTTCGTCACGTAGTCGTGCCCCCACTTGATTCGTTCAAACTGACGTGTTATGTATCTTGTGGGACACTATATCATCAAAATGGGAAGTCCACTGCTTTTAGGCCAAGCAAAAGGCATGTTAAATGTGATGGGCTGGACCCCTATTCCAAGAATGTTATTGGTTATTTCGCCGTTTGAGAAGACTTTGCACATGATATTGGGTTATTATTAACAATTATATCCCCTACCTTTCTTAAATTCTTGTGGCAGGTTTCAACAGTCTAAATAATGTAAGGTAAATCAAAACTCAATTTAACTTTTTTCACATACCCCACCCAACCCAACCCCCCTGATTGCATTATTTGTGTTATTTTACATAGAAACAAGAGTGCCGGTTTGGCATTAAGACAAGATTATACTGGCCATAATTTCCATTGAGACTAGTTTGTCAGCAACAATCCAGTCGATAGCCCCTGAAATGTCAAGTCATTTTTCACTTCTTTTACCTAGATCTAACTTAATGTAGTTTGATATTATAAAGGATGAAAAAAGAAAAGAAGCAATTACTTCTGATACTTTAGTTATCATTTACTAGGCTTCGTTGATTTTCTTTCACTGTCTGGAGTCGTGTGTGGACGTTAAACAGCATTGCTTTTCCCTTGGCCTGACCTTTACGGGCTTAAGCACCCGTTAGCCATAGACCTTTACCACCACATTTACATTATGTCGGAGGTTAGTAGAGCTCACGGCTGTAACTAGGAGATAATGTCAGCCAGGATGACCTAATTGACACAGCCGTATACCAGTACAGAATAGGTCACTGTATAGAACGAACCCATCAAAGATGGAGTTTGAAGTGGGGCTTGATGTGAGTAGTATACCTTTAGAGAGAGTGGGGTTTTACGCAGGCTACAACACTTTTGTAGGTATGAAAGGGTATCATTGTATCATTGTTCACCTGCCTTGGGTGTTAAAGAAGTAATGTAGTGCCACAAGGGTTTTATTTCTAGCCAAGGGCCTCCCCATTAACTGCATATGTAATAACAAAGTTATAACATAATACTTCCGATGTATTGGCATAATGCATTTGATATATAACATTTTTTCTAATCTTGAGGATTTCCACAATGTATACCGTTGGGGATCACCAGAGATTTGGGACAACATGCATGGGAAGATCACTACCACGGAAATGGCTTTCATGCAAAGATGTCAAAATTATGTTAAGCTGGTAACAAGGAGGCAATGTTCATGTCATACAAGATAACGAAATTTCTTTGCGAATTATCTATTCCCATTCATAATGTATAAAATCATATTGTGTCGCTTACAGTAAATCGTTATCGCTATTCAGAAAACAGTTATGAACATGAAAAACAAGACGATGAATGAAAAATAATTACCGCATCTATGTCTATTGTTTGGAATAACCCAAGATATTCCTCTTTTACCTTGTAGCTGATCTCTTATATGATAAGCAAAACCTGAGTGCTTATGACTTTATTGGTTAAAGAGTTTTCATAAGACTTGTAGCTCAATCATACTATCTTAATCTCCCTTATAATATTCGATAAATAGGCAAACAATAGGCAAAGATTAATGCCTTTACAACAGTTAATATGACATATTTGATATGATCCAACACAACGCTACTCTAACATTCAAAACCCTCTCCCATCGCCACCTGAATAATTTAAATGGAAGAATATCCTAAATATAGTCCTATCAACGAAATGCCCTCCTGGGACCCCATTACCGACTTCACCGCTGCGTCTGGGGTATAGGTCCTACGGGGTGGGTCTACAGCTAATTAAATATTCATAACGGTCACGTGGCCTAGGGTGGGACTCGTTATTCACGTCATGTCTCGTATTCACGAGTCAATTTGACGACGTCTATATTACGGCGTATACCCCTGGGTGTAAGGGGTGGATATAGGTCTAGTGTATGGCACAAGGTGGCGTACCATTCACCCTTTACACAGTGTATATTTCAACTATAGATACTGGGTTAGTCTATAGGACATAATGTGGCTAACAGGATATTTAGGGCTCACGGAATTACTGAGTGTCCTGCACATAATATTGGGGTTGTGATGCTAAACTTTGATATTGAGCTGTTAATTTGCCTGAGGACACCCAGAAGGTCCTGCCAGTGTGTCCTGGACCTTTATGGGGTGAGCAGGACACCCAGGACGCTGGTGAGGCCTGAGCAATGGGTTATTAAACATGTCAAAAACACCAGTGGATAACGGGGGTGGATAATAACTTATAATTTATGTTACTTACGATTTTTGACTAATTGAGGGACGTGTTTAGAGAGATATTACAAGGTTATAATATAGCATTTCATTGAAAGTCTCATGATTCATTCCTCGTAATTCTATTGTTACATTTTCCATTGTATTTTACCTGGTAAGACCTCAGTGCGCTCGATTTGTCAAGGCGACCGCGGAAATTATGATGAATTAGTCTGGAAATTTCCACATGAAATGAATGCTTTTCATGAAATGGATTAGCAACGAAACTTAATACTACTCGTAATTTCAAATGTTGGACACGTTACATCACTTTTCAAGTAATAACCAGTAACGATCTTAACTATCTGTTTTATCATTCGAATTTTACGTAGTTTGACTGGGGTTTCTGCCCCATTTGTAGTGTGCCTTTAGCGTTGGTACTGCCTCGATGATCATACTAAAGAGACGTATTAATTCATTCGCGTCATTGTTTTATTCCAAGTACGATCGTCTCGCCAACGAAGGATCATCAGATAGTTAATGCTAAATGAGAACGTATTCCAAACAGAGTGCAGTTCTTATCTCCATGCCAATCATTGTATAAATATATAGCTATTTAAGAGAGTACTATAATTACCCTTCAATACCATAATTGTCCAATCCATCTTGCAACGAGCCTGTTAAAAAGACCTATTTTTGTATACTACTCACGTTTCATTGTTAGTAGGGAAGCTGGGATGTATATCAACGGTTAATTGTCTAATTAATATTGAAACAGACTATGCATTAAAGGAAAAGGATGGGGATAAACTATATTTTAATGGAATGCTATGGCTCTTTATATGGACTTAATATATAAATGTAGATTATGGTGTTTGTAACTCAAAGTTATGTGTATTTCATTGGTCGGTATTATAAAACAGGCATGTCCATATTACACATCACACCTTATAGTTCTATTGTTGGACCCAAGTTGAGAAATTCTAAATAAATCTTGATCAATCCTCCATCTGGGCTAATTATGTGTCTTGTAACTGTTGCATCAATAGGATTTGATTGTTATCGAATGAAACAATCCTGTTGGAAAAGATTGAAGTGGTCGACATGGTCATAAATATTTATGATCCTAATACTATTGAAGTATTTGCTATGCAGTCAAAATTAGAAACAGCGTTGATTGTTTGTTAAGCATGGACGTCCCAGCTACCATAAATATTGGGAAACGAATCGTATTTGAGTTAGTTCACGAGAACCAGTGTGAACTATAAATAGATGGAATGAAAAATCAGATTTTATCAAACTATATTTATAGAGAAGACTGTGTGGCCGGACACAATCAACGAGTAATGAATTGTACACATAACAATTATGGCTTCTGACTTTTCAGTTTCTTTTTGCACGTGGGCGATGGGTCATTCATTTTAATTGATATCTAGTTTAATTAAAATGCAATAAATAATCATACGAGTATCCTTAAAATTAATGCGCAAATACTGCAAAGCCAATATGCTTAATTGGTCAACAGTCATGATGCTTACTCGTAAGCTACTGCGCCTAAATAAGGTAAAGAAGGGGGAGGGATGCTGAGCATGAATGTGCACCATGTTAGTACTAAGCCTATTATATTATCCTGACCCACTTTTAGAAATTCTGGATCTGTGGCCTAGATTTGTCGCCAAATCTTATAGACCTCTCATAACCATGCCATCCCCGATGCCCACGTGTATTATATGAGAACCAAGCCATTTTGCTTTGCCCATTAACTGATCAGTTATGTGCCAAAGTATTAATGGGCCCTTGATTAAACATAATTAATTGTGAATCTTCGGAAAATCCTGGAGAAGAAAGGCGTTTATGTCGCCCCCTGCCTGTTGGAGGCATTTGAAATGGACACGCAGGTAGAACGGTTGCCTCATGAACTCTGGTTTCATTTCCACTCAAATCAATGAAATACAATTCTGTCAATTAATAGTGTCGCACTTTCGTATAATTAAAATACGATTGCTGTCAGTGGAAATTGACACCTCTCCAAAACCCGTATAGTCCTATACGTGTGTTTGTCATGTTTACATGATAAATCTAATTTCTCACGATTGTGATTAGCCATCTGCAAGTCATAATTAACAAATATTTTGCAAAACAAGAGGCAGTTAAGCTATATAGTAAACACAATTCGATATTAATTTTGTTGAAAGGTATTCTTGTCAGATTAAGTCCTCAGTGTATTCAAGTAAACCCTCTTTTTTCTTCTTTAAATTGTTTATTTAAACAACACATATTACACGTGCTGGGCAGAATGTATCGTAACATTTTACCATGCATTTACTTATGATATTGCTACAACCAGCTGCTATCATTCAATTGATATTTTCTCTTCCACCTTGTTTTTCTTTCATCTTACAATGTTTGTATGTTTTATCGCACAATCATTGTGACGTTCACATACTTCTAGTAAAGATAGATAGTTGACATAATCTCTTCACTTTTCTGAGTAAGGTTTTTCCAAGAAATGGGTGTTTTGTGCATTACCCCCATAATTATAATCGGTTTTGCAAGTTCGGTAGGCTTGTCGGAAAAAAAGTCCCATAGATTAACAGCAGTAATTCTTCATATAATACTCAAGGTAGCTGAAGATTTACACTCGCAAATATTACCCCCATAATTATAATCGGTTTTGCAAGTTCGGTAGGCTTGTCGGAAAAAAGTCCCATAGATTAACAGTAGTAATTCTATAATACTCACAGTTAGCGGAAGATTTACACTCGCAAATTCAACAAGGATGCTCAGTGCAAACAACTCCTCAGGGATACGAATGGCTGTTACAAACGCAGTGGGACCCACCATAGGCCATATACTACAAGGGTCCCGAAGCACTAGGTCCCCCTTGTAGGTTTCCCACGCTCTCCTCCAGGGTCTGAGGAAACCTCTCCACCACCTGCGCCGTCCCAGAGTTACCTGAGTCTATTTTTAGCTTGTTCATACAGATATAGAGGTATTGGGTGTGGGTGACTATTGGAAGGTGGGGTGGAAAGATTGAACGTGTTTTTGTATGGGTGGGGGTGCTGCCAAGGGTTATTCTCTGGTAAAAATATTTTTATATGGATTTGATATAGCTATACCATTTCTATATTCAAAAGTAAACTGAAATTATTTTTTTAATGAATCAATTGATAATGCAAGCCCCAATGACTTTCTCGGTACAGTTCTATGGTGTCTTGTAGCACTGCCCTTAACATACACAAAATATTTAGGTAGCCTTAAACAATCTACATAGAAAGAGCATAGGAGTATTTTGTTCACTTAATTTTTCTCTTTCTTTGCTCAATTCCTCATTCATTGCACATACTCCATTTTACCTCTTGTTTCATATATGTAATATAATATGCATGAAATATCATTTTCAATTGAGAACTATGCATCTAAACGCATAAATCCACAAGATCCATGAGCATGTTTCTTACAGACTAGATGAGTCATGGTCCTAACTCATAGATAATCCCCACATAATCCCTCACGTTTGCTCGCTATGTTCGTACACAAACTATAAACCCATTCTCTATTTAAAGGGCAAGGGCTAATAGAGGATTAGGGGGCTAACAGGTTACATCCTGATACCCTGGGAGATGCCTTGGGGTCCTGGGAATAATCTCCCTGCCTCCAGTGGCTGCTAATCCGACCAGTCTCTGTAGGGTTAATCCCATTTAACCTAATGAAATAAAGCCCTCGCAGACCTCTCGCATCCCAGGTCGTCACCCACTTACTCCCAGCCACCTTTATTGATCACCAAACACTGTAGACGTGCTAAGGGTCCTTAGGGTTATTTGCACTTTGTTAAGTGGTGAGAATACAACTAACCTGGACTAGTTGCTATTTCTGAGAAAATGGTTACCTGCATGTTGGCAACCAAGATGCAGGGATAGTAATACTGTTTTTGTATGTATGTAGGTTACTGCGTAGGTGCTATTGTGGCAAGGGTTGTATATAATAGAGTACGATGTCTTCCTTAGTTCAACTTATATGTAGAGGCCTCGAATTTAATTTGCTGCCCAATTTTCCTATAAGATAGATAATAAACTTTTAACGTCAATGGCTACTGCATGGCAATGCTCAATACAAAGGAATATAATTATAATATATTCCACTGCTATATATATATACCTATACGGATGTTCTTGATAATAATGATATATACTAGATGTATAGCCCTTTATGCTCAGTTTCAGAAAATACTTTAGATTAAGTTGCATCCCAACCGCGCAATCATTTATGTATGAATACAACTATTATACAATTTTGTTTGTATTTCAAAACTTTCAAACTGACTGCAGCATGAACATATCTTTCTGACATGCATCAATCAAAAATCAGAATACCTCTCTTTTACCAGAATCATGAAACGGACAGCCAAACTGGTGCCAGAATTTCTGGTCCAGGATCATGCTATATTGATATGGGAAAGTTACACTGCTACAGCTACATACATTGCCATGTGGTGTGTGTTGAATGACAATTATTCTCTGCTGGACATATTGTAATGGGCGCTTAAAACCGCAGGGCTCTCAATAGAGGGATCTATGCAATTCCTGTTACTTGTTGCAAATGCAGCAGTTATTCTCATTATTAAAGCCATGATTTGTATTCCTGTCAACAGTTTCAAATATCATTTTTGTACATCATACTTGGCTGTTTTAAACGACGATGTGAAACCGAATAATACGATAGATTCGAAGGATATCTCGATGGAAATAATGCCTGACTTCGCGTTACATTTCTAAAAACATTTACATTTTCAAAGCATTTTAGCTTCTGAAAAACGACAGGTTCAGCAAAATGTGCGAACAATATCTTGTAAAAATTCATTATTTCGAATGGTATATAGTGTGTTTGGGGTTATGTTATATTCTAGGACAAAATATAAGGTTCCAAAGCAATATCGCCAGAAACAAACGTTGCCTGTGGAATAAAGGTCTTTAATTTTTAAATGGACTTGTATCTTTACAAGCATCACAAAGTATACTATAATTGGACATGTTCAAAAATAGCGACATTATTGTGCGTCTTGCATAATAACAATGATCATGGACAATACTGCGTCAACAGGAGATAAATTCCAACCAATTTCTCACAAAAGAGCAGCGGATCATTGTTGAGGTTACTTATTTTAGACAAAAGATAAGGACACGAAGTTTTCTAAAACAACATAATTCCTGCTACAAATTCATTGCTATGCTATCCACCCTAACACAACTACAAGGCCTGCATTGTTATCTGCAATATAAGATGTGTAATACACATGCAGTGCTTAGCTAAATGTCTCTGCATTAAGAAATGAGAACCATATCATTTTGGTTTCACATTTTGTTAGGCCATCATAGGAGCCCTATTCTAACCATTATACACATAAGTCTGCAACCATGGGTCAATATGAGATGCTGAGTGCAGAATCATAATCGTATTGACCCCAGGTCTTGAGTATGATGTTACCATGAACTCCCCATTCCTTGTCGTTTACCAATTGCGATGCTATGCGCCACCTGCCTGTGTGTATGAGGAATTTCTGGAAGACTACTAGTACTTTGGTCACAGGTCATTGCACCACGAGCATACTTTTATCTCCCAAAATACCTATAGCAGTAATGACCATCATTCTTTCTCACAGCTCATTCTTTTTCTTCCTACCAGTGTCCACAGGGATGACCATAGGCCCAAGAAGAAATGTCCAGTCTGAATTTATAAATGTCCAGTCTAAATTCATAAACGTCCAGTGTGAATCTATTAAGGTCCAGTCTGAATTAATTTTATGAATAAATAGGCCTTATACATCGCCTGATAATACAAACATTCGAGGCTATTCAAGTGTATTTGGCATGAGGTGAACATCATTTTTATCTTGTATTTAAATAAATCCTCAATAAGAATCTTTCAAGAAATAAAAGACCATCAAATACATCAAATGTTGCCATCTGAAACTGAACGGTTCTTCGGGTATGAAACGTTGACACAGCCCCAGTGTTTGGGTCAGAACAAACCCCCACATCTGTTAGTGGCAGAAGTCGGCAATTAAGCATTGATTGTCACAGAGTGGGCTTTGTTATTAGTATCAACACGCCTGGTTGTCCAAACCCTGCCGAGTTGGAGGAGACTTATTGATTAAGCTGTTGAATACTGTATTAGTGAGAAGGGTGTATGCCATTTCCTGGGATATTGTATTGCTGGGAAGGATATATAGGTCATATTCTTGGGTTTTGCGTAAGTAAATGTGTTTTTATGCCCTGCATGGGATACTACTAAGAACCATACATACTATGCCCTGGGCCCATATCTTTGTAACCGATTTAGCTGATCAGGGAAAATGTAATTAGGGTCCTATGATCAGTGGTTTTGCCTTTTAACAAAATTCATAGTTTTATTTCAAAATAGTGTCAAAGAGGACTTATTAGGTGTAAAATGTATTCATGATAGACAACATTTCTGATCATGAGACACTGATCAAATTTTCCCTGATCAGCTAAATTAGTTACGAAGATATGGGGCCTGGAATATTGCTGAGAAGTGTGTATATCATGCCCTGGAATATTACTGCAGTGTGTATGCCACGTCCGATGATTTTGCTGGGAAGTATGCATGCTAAAGACATTATATCAGTGAGAAGTATAAAGATGCACCATCCCTGGAATATCCTATTACTGAGAGGTCCATCAATGCCGTGTTGTGCGATATTGCATTGTTGAGAAAAGCGTATGTATGCCATGCCCTGAAATATTGTAGTTTTACTTTTTAAAAATTATATTGACTCTCTTCAGATAGAGCTAAGAAGTGTACATAGCTACCATGATCTCAGATATCATAATACTGACAAGAAGCCTACATATGGCATGTTCCTGGATATCAATTTGTGAAGAATTGATTTTTCCATCTGTTCGGATATTGCATTACTAAGAAGTGACACGGGGTTCTAGGATACTCTTATGCTATATGTTTGAACGTTGTATTGCTAAGAAGATGTATATTCTGGAGAAATTGGAAAACCGGTGGCAGAAAATTGGAGAGGAAAAAATCAGCCTCGTGGGTCTTAGGCTTTGGTTAGCTAAACGGTGAGTCCTAAGACACTACATCAGCCATCTGTCTTTATATAATTAATCATGAAGTTCCCGGGCTTTGACACGTCTTATGTCCATATTTCGTGGAGACACAACAGAATCTTAGAAATTTTTTTTTTTTTTTAAACAGAATTGATTTATCCTGGAGGTGGGTTGGATTCCTCCAGTCTTCCCGCACCTTCCAGCCACAACTTAATCTATTACATAGCCTCGAATTTATTTGCTAAATAGTAAGTGATATTAAAGGGTTCCTTGCACATAATTTTACAACTTTCCAATTTGTGTGTGTTTCAATCCAGTTATGTGTTCTAAAAATGTAATAAGCAAAAAAAAGGCATATGAGATAATAATTCAGGAAAGAAAAATAATTTTGAAAATTACCTTAATTGTGGGCTGTCATTTCTGTCCTTGCTACATCATACTAAAGGGAGTTCCCTTTAAAAATAACTTTGCAATCACAGGTCATTAAAACATTTATGTTAGTAAATAATACGATTAACAAAAGTATGTATTGGCATAAGTAAAAATAACATATGCCTAACATCAGTCTCCTTTCAATTGTTACGTCACAATTTTGAGGAATTCCCTTAGAAATGAAATAAAATATATGATCCCTAATTAGGTACAAATAAGGTATTTTCTTAAAATTATTTTTCACATTAAAAGTGCAAGATGTGACTCATATGCCGAACTGATTTCATTGAAAAATATTGACCCTGTACCTATGTGCAAGGTTTCCCTTAAAGGTCATGATAGCATGATGTATAGCTCATTTTCAATTAAGCTTAGCTTAACAAATAACACAATTCAACAATAATGATAATGATAAATAAGATGTAATGAGTTTGAGGTTACACTCTTTCGCCTTCCGATATAATTTCACCAGTATTTCAACTTACACATCACTGTACAATGTTGACAATTTTTAAACAAATAAACCAGCTGTAAGTCTTTCTATTTCAACTTGAGTATATTCATTCTTTGATAACCCTTTGACCTGTTATTTAAAAACCGTGTACTGGGGAACGTCCATTCCAAAGATGTCTGTATTATGATAATGGGAGAAAAACATTTCTTCTGAATTTCTTCTATATTTTGAAAGCAGACAATTTCCCTTTCAGCAATTATTGCTAGTAATAGCATGCGTCAAAGAGGCTAGCGAAAATTTCTTGATGGGTGGTCTTTACTAGCACATGTGGGTGCATAGAGAAAACATATGTGAACCAGTAATTGACCTTGCCACCCCATTATGTCATTATTTTATAGGAAGGAAAGACTATTTATAACTTCGATATCCTAATTATCGTGGAAATCATCCTTCTGTATGAAAGGTTATAATGTCAATGTTGGTTGATAATGAGAAAATAACTCGCCAGAACATAGATGATAATGTATAATGATATAATGATTATAAGTTATCTATAAGAAAGTGAACCCTTCTCAGTGATTGACTTCTGTTACATCATAGTTCCTCAAAATAGATGGCAATTTGCGTCAGCCCTGTGGCCATATGCTTATTTGTAGAAGTAGCTGGATGGGTTCGATATGTCGTCTTTAGGCTGCGCGGACTTTTCTGCACTCATCTCTTCTTATATACTCCATTCTCGTTATGAGTCGAGTCCCCTTTCACAGAAATACGCAAATAAATTGTTGGTTTAACTAGATAAATTGCGCTCTCATGGAAGGATTTCTGTTATCCATCTTAAATTTTCGATTTTCTTTTATTGGTGGTGACATAGAGAAGTGATCCTCCCCATTTCAGATCTCCATTGGCGTCCACAATCAAAACCTCAAGTTTGCCCTGGTATTGTTGTAAAACTGCTGATTCATCATGCATAAAACATCATCCACAAACATCACTATCCAAAATGAATCACTGTACCCTACCCATATACCCAGATCTTATGAAATAGGCTAAGTGGATTTCTGAGAGACATGTCCGAATCGTAGCTGCCAATCCAACCCAGAACTTAGGTCTTGTACCCTAATGCGCCCTGCTCAGTGCTGGGGTAATGGGTTGTAAGACAATGAGTTGCTCATAATGGGCTGTCCACGGCACGTGAGCTGCTCCACTTACTATTACATGTAGGATGATGTAACCTGCTCTTTGCCCCTTAGGGCTGAGTGGTGTATATATAGGTAATGGGGGATCTATGGAGTTAACGACGAAAGTTTAACAACATAAAGGAGTGAATTGTCTATGTCTAAAACACTTTTTCTGAAATATTCGAGGGTTTAGACAAGGTGTTTTAACCGGTTTTATATATTACTACACATTCAATAAATTGTTGGATGAAGCAGAGAATGGTTTGGATCTATAGTATAGATACAGTGGTCCCTATTTCTTCCGGCATTACTCAAAGATTCGAAAACATAGCAATTAGCATAGTTAGTTAGGTTTTACTGGTCATTCAAACAATGAATTTCAGTACAATCAAGGGTTGGGCATCAGGAGTCAGACAAGGCTCAGCATTTTATTCCTAAGGGGAAAATGTAATTACATTCGCATGCATGGGTTTTGCCAACCTTACCTGAAATACATTGAATAATTTTCTAACATGCAAATGGTTTGTTGCTACTACGCTTTTGGACTAATCCTCAAAGGGATTGTAACAATAATTATATTTCTATGGTAATTTTGGACTTGAATAGGCCTATTCAAGCATGTATCACAATAAATGGGCACGTTTTACTCAGTGGTTGATGTGTGCAACAGCCCGTTATGGGAGGCCCCCCATAGGCTGACTGCATTTAATTGTTCTAATTATGTAGTCACACATCATGGTTATTTCCCGAAGGAACATGATCGACAAATCAGTAGGCCTAATTGTAGTAGACATGCCCGGTACTGAGGCCTCAGTTTATTTACATGTGAAAACTTGTTTCGGGGGATTCATGAACAATTCTATATTTTGATATCCACATTGGGATTTGCAAAAAAAAAATAGAATTATTCATGAAGATTATTTGTCTCTTGTTTAGCCTGTTCGAGTAACTTTTAGGTCCCCATACTCAATGTCTAGAGAAAAGTCAACTCAAGCCCTGTAAATAATGAGGGAGGTCTACAAGTTAGTACATCCTCTACACCTAGACACTCATACACCTTTTCTACCTTAATGAAAAAGATGTATATGAAAAAACTACACCGTTATTGATTTGCTGATTCTATATCAAATTCGGTTTGTCCTGTTGAGCCAATTGAGATGCACGTTCAATTGCTTTGAAAATAAATATAAAAATATCAGGCCCGTATCCAGGAATTTCTGTGGGTGGATGACCATAATATCCAAAAAGTGGACATTTTTCATTATTGGAATTCAAATTAGATAGGAAGAAGATATAGGCTTTTCTAACACAATGAAAATGCCACAATAAGGTATAATTATTATAGACTTGTTCTAGATTAAGGTAGGCAGATTTCAGCATGAGTTGAACCTCGTTTAGACAAGAAAATTAAGTTTAACTTTAAAGGTATAACAAATCTAAAAAAAATTAATATATTTTGATAGGATAGTTTATTTCACTTAATTCTTGCAACACTGATAGCTGACAACATAATATAAAAAGGGGTACTATAAACAGATAACGAAAACCATTTTTTCCCCAAAAAGGTTACCTAACTTAGCCAAGGAGGGGGGGGGGGGGTGACGCATACCCCAGGTCACCCCCCATGGATACGGGCTTGTAATATGATAAAATATAAAAAGATAATGCTTAACAAATAATTAGGTGATCTTACCCCCACTTTCCTCCTTCATAGCTGAGTCCACGGCAAGGAAGGCTGAAGGAGCAATGGTGGAGATCGGGGCTGCGGTCAAGGTCAAAGGTCACCTAGGGTCAAGGTCAAAGGGATCCAGTTGACCTCATCCATCGGGCAGGGTCAATCAATTCAGGTGTACTGGTACACAAGTCTTGTATAATCTGGAAAAATAAAGAGAAGAAGATAAAACCAAAAGCAACGAAACTCGATAATCTGTAAGCAATAAGCCCATCCCAGTTTACACCAATAACAAAGATTACCATGAAATATTCTCAAAATTGCTTCTGTGCTTATTCCCTGAAGACATTGGAGGACACAAATTAAACCAAAGCGATTTGGCTGACAGATTGCTCTTAAAAATGTTAAAATCTAACCTTATATTTTGCACTTTCCCCATAGTAACCAATGATAAAGCCTGTCAGCCCAACATTTAATGTCCAGCCCTATTTTGCCCTGTAGAATAGCATTTTGATTGGATGGTAACCCTGAAAATCTGTCAGTTGACAAAATTTAAAAATGATAATGTTTTAGCAGAACTTGGGAATATAGAAAATTATAGTTCTTGCTCATTTTAGTAACCCCAACTCTAGGAGACAAGGATGGCTTATAATGTCTATTTGTCCAACCTTTGTCTGACCCAGGGATATATGCAATGTGGCATGGGCTTATGGCCGCTGTAGCAATATGTTCACTCTCTTATTTTATGCCAAATCTACTCTCAATCTTAATCTTAACTGTTCATTTTGTTTGGTGAAATCTGGGGAAAAGCAATAGGGAATCCTGGAAACACAAAAATCTTATAAGCAAATGCGTTGTAGTAATTTTAGTCAATGCATATTTTATAACACCTTAACAGACCATCTATTTAGTTGAATTTGATTATAATCAGAATGATTTAGAGGAAGTTGTGACGTTCTCTGATAGGTCGGGGTTGCCGATTCCTATAGCAGAGGAACGTGGGAATTGTTTCGGGTCTCGGGTGGACGGAGAATCCGGGCAAAGAACCGAGATGTGATATTTTCAGAGTCGTGCCTCGCGCACGAGGGGGGGCTGAGCGAATCGGTCGGGAATCGGTGCTCGGTGTCAGATGGAGGACTGCGGGGGAGGAAAAATATGGTAGGGGTAAGGGGGAGCCGCGGTTCGTCTCGCTCTATCTCCAGGGCTGGTGTTCACCTCGATAGGGCGGTCCACCCCAGATTCCGGTCCACGGGGTCGTCGGGCCGACGGTCGCCTATTGTTTGGTAGCGTGGGGCCGAGCCAGTCGCGCCGTCGTTCCCGCGGACTTCGGGTCCCCGTTCCGCGCTTCGGGCCTTTGTGCCGTTCCGTGCCTACGCTTCCGGGACCCCATCCGGGCCAGTTTCGGGCCTTCTTGCCCTTACCCCGGTCCTTCGGTCCTCGTTCCCGTTCCTCGGGCCCTCGGGCCCTCGTTTCGCCTAATCACCTCGAACTTCTGCTATTTTACTCGAACTTCTGCTTAATTAACTCGTATCGGCTCATCTCAGCGGTTGTTTTAGGGAAGAAGACACGTCTGGACACAAGGAGAACTGTGAAAGAACTCTGTTTATTCGGGCCTCACCGCCCCTTTATATACTCTAGAGGTTAGCCCTGATTGGCTGCTTTTGGTCACGTGGTTTACAACTGACGTCACTTCCGGTTTACATTCTCGCTTCCGGTTTACATGTCACTTCCGGTTTACATTCTCGGGTTTCGTTCCTTTACACTTTCGTTCCTTTATACTTTCGTTCCTACTTACATATCCGGGCCTCTTTTTCGGGCTTTTACACTTTCGTTTCTTTACACTTTCGTTCCTTTACACTTTTGTTCCTTTTATTAACATATATACTTTTTGTCATATTACCATACTTTCTTATTTTGGTCTCTTTACATATTTGGATGAATAGGCATTCATCACAAAGTCATCTGGCATTCAAGGAAACCCTAAACCCACCTCCCCAGTAGTGTACATAGGTACAACTAAACGTGAAGAAGGGGATGGCATAGTGTAACTGTATGCAAACAAAAGTATTTAAATAATTAATTGTGACATTTATTTTTGTGGGGGGGGGGATTAAATAACTTCTCCACGTAGCATACATGATCTCCCAGAGGCTAGACGAACTGAATTATCATCCTTAAGCTTCTGATTACAATAAAGTTTCTATTTTCTTGCCTTTACTCAAGAAAATCAATATAGGTATGCGACAAGGACATGTGACAGACATTTCTTAGGACAATAACAGACGACCTCAGGTCATTTTTTGAAAATGAAGAAGACTAATGGGTACATCTAATGTGTGTGTGCTTGCTTATTGGGACAATATTCACAAAATCCTGCAGTGCCCAACCCCTGATACCTATACCATAATTTCACCCTGGAACCCTGAATTAATTTGGGTCAATAGAGCACAGTGTTGTGCACTCATAACCCTGTCTATATATAACATAGGCCTACAGGCCATAGGCCTATAGCTTGATAATGATTGATTGCTCAGAAATGAGAGATCATATGAGAGGTTGGTTGACGGGAATACGTGTAAGGATGCCTTACATTTTGATGGATGACTTCAGCAGAAAATTCTAAGTTTAGATGAGTGGGTGTCGAAGGCAATTATCCTCAATTGCGTTCAGAAATATAATTCAGAAACAATGAAATACATAGTACATGTATACATGAAGAGATAGAGAAGTGTGCTTTGGTTATTATTTACGTGTTTTTGGTATCATTAAGTATTGAACACGTTTATGATAAGTTGAGGTGTTCCCTGGCAAAAGGCGCTCCTAACATGAGGCCTTCCCTATCCTTTCCTAGCAAGAGGCCCCAGCACAAGATTTCCCCTAGCATGAGGCCCTAACATGAGTATTCCCTAGCAAGAGACCATAACACGAAGATTTCTCCAACAGGAGACTCTCACATGAGGTGCTCAATAGCAACAGGCCCTAACACAAGGTATAGCAAAAGGCCCTAACATGAGATGTTTCCTAGCAAAGGGCATTACAAGAAACAGAGGAAGAGGCCCTAACTTGAGCTGTTTCTTATAGCACAAGGTGTTTCATAGCAACAGGCCCTAACACAAGCTATAGCAAAAAGCCCTAACATGAGGTGTCTCCTAGAAAGAGGCCCTAGCACGCGTAGTTCCCAACAAGAGCCCCTCACACAAGTCATAGCAAGAAGACCGAGCACGAGGATTTTCCTATAGCAAGAGGCCTTGCATGAGGTGTTTCCAAGCAAAAGGCATTTCATGTAACATAGGAAGAAGCCCTAACTTGAGGTGTTTCTTAGGAAGAGGGCTTAACACAAGGTTTCGTAGCAACAGGCCCGATCGCAAGGATTTTCCTAGTAAGAGGCCGTAAATCATCAAGTTAGATTATATAGGGTAGCCAGGTCTAATCCCTTCCAAAGGGTCACTAAACCAAGGGCGTAGCACATGCCTTAGGGCCATTCTGCATGGGGTAACTCAAAGATTAATGAAACTAAAGATAGCCGTAGTCTGCCTCAGCCTTCAGGAATATAACACAATTTGAAATAGTAAACCTTAGCCTATAGAGTCTTGTAAAGATTTTCGTTCGATTTTTTCGTTAAACCTTTCCTTGTAGATCATCAACTTCACTCTGCATGTAACAGAATGTTTATCAGTATAATTTAAACAGTATTTCCTCCAAAAAGATATGTTATTATGTGATAAACACAAATAATTGGAATGCGCAATATTATTTTGTTAATATATATATAGACAGTACTAACTTAAGTGTATATTCTCAGATTGCCAAACTATCGATCCTTAAGTGAACAACCATAGCCTGCCCCAAAATCCTTGATTGAATACACTTCAGGATTTTACATGCACAATGGCCAGCAATAAGAACGTGAATTATTCAGGCACAATTATTGTTATGAGATAGTTTGCTATTGTTAGCTGTCAACCTGCCATGTGGTCCCTAACACAACACCAATCGTTCCAACAAACAGTTGCAAAGCAGTGAAATATTTAGTTGTCGACTTTAATCGTTGTTATGCTATTTTCTATACCCTTAAAAAACTTATCAAGAATACTGTAAATAAACTGTCATCTTCACAGTTAATAGACATTCACTGTCCCATCATATATCAATTTACGATCGACCATTGTAGAAAGGGCAATTGAGTAGTGACTATTCAATGGGTATATTGAATATAATGTATACGCAGTATGCGGGTATGAAAATACGACATCGCGCACCGAAATTTCGCGGATAAATCAAAGAATAAATCAAAAGAAGATAAATCAAAGAAGGGAATTGCTTGCAATTTGAAGCTTTACTTATGATTTACAATCAAAACTGTTGGATAATATCAACCAAAATACCAGGTATTTGAACATCTACAGTTTTTTTTCTCAAAATTACAAAGATTAGAAGTCTTGTAATATGCAAACAATCATGCTTTCAATTACGAATTGTAATCATTCATATCCAATCGAAGTACCAGAAAAGGTTACGTGATTCTTTTATCTAACAAAATGTATCCCATCGTGTGCATAATATGTTTTCCTGTAACTGCAATTCAGTCCCTTTTCTATCCTGCACTGTATACCTACCCGCCCTATTTGACTAAATATTTTTTGTGACATCTATAAATCGTAATTTGAACAATGCAAGAGAAAATAATTATCGCAAAGCGAATAGTGCTTTAGACACCACTCAACAAGACCGTGCCAAATGTCAGTATTAGTTAAGGAAACTCACCCGCCAAATATTCAGTAAGGGAATTAGAGGGATAGCTCCCTCATGAATATATGCCAGAGGTTATGTGTCTTCCCACATTCTAGAGCCAAATGGAACTAAAAATGTCTGCCCTATAGGCCCATACATTACTGTTTTCCTATGTGTGTTGTTCGTTAATCATATTGCTGTGTTGAATACCTGTTATGTAGAACAAAAGTATTATAGTGATAAAAAGAATGACATTATTTTACGGACTAAAAAAAGCACTCAAAGAGGATAGATTTAAACCATTGGTAAAGCATGCATAGGCAAATGAAAAATCTGAAACATGATACAACTGCAATTGAATCCACGTAAAGTTTTTTTTCTGGATCCTCATTAAGCCCCATACCCACTAGGCAGAGTCGGCCAACCATTCGGTGCTAAGATCTGCTGATGTCTGTGATATCCTGCCCGCATAGGCCTACCATATAGAAAAGTTTATGTTGTATATGCATCAGTGCTAAAATCGGCTGATTATTGGGGTAGAATCGGCCGATTTAACCACTGAATAGTCAGTTGACCTGGTCAAAATCGCTTAGTGGGTATGGGGCTATACTGCTATAGGCTACTTCAACAGAAAAACAGTTCAATGTATTTGCTACCTCTGATCGCTGGTTTGCATTTAGTTCCCTTAAAATAGTTTCCAGCCGCGGACATAGTAAAGTATTTTATGCTTTTCATTGACAACACTGCAAAGTGGTGAATTCTCTTACCCTGGAGCTATGAAACAACTCCATATACTACAAAGTCTTACATACAACGCCTACGGGTTTCTCTCTCTGTGTGTTTGTGTGTTATTTTTATTCCAAATATAATATCTCAAAGTGGAAGTTTTGAGATGCGTTTTGGTATATGAAATTTCTCAATACATAAGGGTAGATCCTCTTGCAGAAGGTAGAGGTGGAACTAGTACCCCAATCCCAAAGGTCATGGCCTAACCCAGCTGAAGAACCACTGTTTACTGCCAGCATCAGCAAGGAAACTCATTATATTATAAGCTATTCCTTGGTCCTAACATAGACAGCAATATCTCAAGGCGGGTTCTTTGGAAATACATTTGGAAAGGAGTCGTGGAAAAACGTTATTATTCTGTGCAATAGATCAGTTGCAGATATTGATGTCCTTAATCAACCCTTTCATTGGCTATAAGTAAACGATGAGTTGTTCTAGAGCCGTTAAGTAGGCCTATTAGTCATTGGAACAAGTAGGAGTATAGTTAATTTTGAAATAAAACGCTTCAAGCCCTGACTCACCTCTTTGAAACGAATATCATTTCGGAAAACTGGGCCTCAATGTTCTTCGGAGAACTGGCATGAGTAATGCCATTTGCCCTAAGGCTTTAGAGCTCTGCTTGAGTCTGACATTTTGTGGACTGGAAACATAGTTGTCTCAGGTGCTTGAATCTATGATTATGTTAATTGAAAAGGAATTGGAACCGATGTTATTAATGTATATAAATGTACATGTATATGTTTGTTTATTTGTGTATGCATGCATGAATGCGTGCATGTATGTATGTATGTATGTATGTATGTATGTATGTATGTATGTATGTATGTATGTAAGTGCATATTTATAAGTTTACATTTATGTATGTATGTATGTATGTATGTATGTATGTATGTATGTATGTATGTATGTATGTATGTAGGCCTATGTATATGATTGTATGTATGTAAGTATCTATATGTATGTGTCTGACAACTCAAGAGCAGACAATACAGGGGAGGGAGCTAAGATATTGAGTTCAAATTACTTATATATCGGATTAGTTATCCTTTTCAAGAGAATTGTGTGACAAATAATACCAGTCTACCAACAAAAGAGTGAAGGTGAGGTCTACTTTCCTGTTTCTGAGAGACAAGCCATTCTCTACCTTTCTATTAATGAGGCCTGTTTGTGACAGTTGTTTCTAAGTATCACCCGCGCAACAGGTGCGGCGTTGGTTCGACATGATTTAATGGTGGTCAAGTTCGGTTAAGGCTTTATGCACTTTTTTTGCAGTGCCTTGCATTTCATGATTAAACTTTCCTTGCGCCTGTTGCCTTAAGGCATATCAATGATAAGGGACTTCATGCCTTAAAGCATTAGCAAGCTCCGGACACATGACGCCTAGTATTATAAAAAGCATTAACAGGTAATAGACAATAGACGAATATAGAGTTCCTAAAAGCATAAACAGGCTAGAGTCATAATGATGCCTAAAGGTATCTATATGGGTGATGAATAACAGATCATAGATACATGATGCTTAAAACATTAACATGCTCTTTGACTCTCAAATGACAATTTAGACTTGTTGATGATATGAATATACTCCCCATCACATTCTACTTAATAAACATACATAGTTCTGAAATGAACCAATTTAATTCAGCGTAGCTCCGTAGCGCTCAAGTTAATTTTTGGCAATAACTACAGAAATACATTCAATAGCGGTTCAATACATCTGGATAAAAAAAACCTTTAGACTAAACTTAAGCGTCGCGAAACTACATTTTGTTTTTGTCCAGTTTAATTAACAGTCGATCAATGCAGAACTGCAAAAATTCCTCATTATTCACATAACAAGTGGCTCCGCCAGGATTCGAATCCACAACCTTTGGGTTTGGAGGTGAGGGTCTTAACCACTACACCATGGAGGATGAGGCTGGAACAAAGAAATGGGGTCATGACCCAATTTGCTGGTTCCCACAGATCCTTTTGAAAACTGTTTAAAAAAACAGCAGCCAGATGGACAGGTTGGTTATGACCTATTTTGCTGGTTCTTGGTAAGATCTGAAGAAAGTTCAGTATGTAGGCAGCAACATGCAAAAGGGCATCGTTTTAGAAGAAGTAGGGTAAACAAAAGAAATAGAAATCACTTCTTCGCTAATGAATTCTTACAAGGAGTAGCCAGTCTTGCCCACGGTACTATATGACTACCTTAATCAAGTATCTTATTAAATAGTTATTCGAGTTAGAATGTTAGAATGTTTAAACAGAATTTTTGGTTTTGGTTATCTTTAATCTAAAATTTCTTACATGCTAATCTATAATCAAGAAATTCACTCTCCACACATTTGGCTGACCATTCTCATCCTCCGGGCCTGGTACTTTACCATGGGCCTACATTAAGCATTTTGCACTCAAGAGCACATGGCTGACCCTTTGCCCATACCAATCTAATGAGGAAGCGTGGATTTGTGTGCAGAGCCAGAGAAAAAAGGATAAGTGGTGAAGTATATTAGAAGTAGCACCTACAGGATTAACGTACATCTGGCCCTACACGTATATAGAACTATGTATAGACTGGAACCAGGAACCTCATGGATAGTAGATCAATGCTTAGGTAATATAGAATAGAATATTGATATATCAAGTTATAGTTAAAATATAGGTGATTTAAGGAAAACACACAGAAATATAGATGTCACTGTTTGCTGTTTTACCTTGCTTTGCCAGGCAATAAACCTAGCCAGAATGTATTTTTCCCGAAAAAATAAGCATATTATGAATAAATTTATCACTTTACTTTAAAAAAACACTTAAGTCTTTACTTTGGATATCTACACTGAGTCCTTGAAAGTGTCACTGATAAGCATGAGCGATGAAAGTCTTGTAGTCCTAGGTCAACTGTTATCACTATATCAAAACATTGAGATTATTGCAAGAGGCAGACTTTTTTTTCATGATGACAGGGTATCTGATAATGTTGCCATGCTTCGCGATACCACGTCCATATTCAGATCCAAGTTCAGATGATAAATGGCAGAACTATTCACCTGGTTTTCAGTACTTTAGTAGGCTATTTTGACAGCTGAATAATTTTGGAGATTTTTAAAGTATAGTTGAAGTGAAAGGCGATGGGTATAGGATAAGCGAGGCCAAAACTCAAATGTACAGTAATATAGACTGAGGTGTGTGGATTAGTGAGTACCCTAGGGTTGAATCCAGTGGATGATTGATTGATGGAAACCCCCTCCCTCCCTTTTGGTGGGGACGAGAAATGCAAAAATGTGGATACCATACGTGCCCACAAAATGCGCAATGTTTTAGTACTGAGAGTATGAGTACCAACTGAACTTAATCTTTCCAGAAATTATTACAAATTGAAGTAAATTGAAAAGGATAGCATTTGTTCTATTAAAACAAAATGGTGAAAATGAATTGATCCCAATGCTGCGTATTGCTACCTAGATCTCTAACGGTTTTGTACTTAGCATATATACGTGGACCTTTTTTGATATCCTGTATCCACCGCTGCATGCATGATCCTGTAATTATGCCAGTACGCAGAGGCCAAGTCTCCCCTTTTTGAATATGCCCGATGAAAGCATTGCGTGATGCCCCTGATTTTCTTAAATTCTAATGGCCAGTTAACGTGCACTTTCTTTCTCTCTCTCCCCCCCCCCCCCCCCCCCCCACTAATTATTGATTATGCAACATTTTGATAATCTCCGTACAAATGTTTTGATATTAATTTTGCAACAACAGTTCAATTTGAGGTATATGGGATTAAGGTCACTACTGTTAAATAAATAGTGGGGTTAAAAGAATATTTTCTATTTTTGCGCTAGGGGAAAATCCCACTTTGGTTTCATTCCCTACTACCTATACCAGTATACGTAAGTAGGATATTTGCTGATACACTGCCGATATACCCATTGCACAAATAATGATGGGGTAAATGATCGTAATTATTCCCGTTACCTCCTTTTGCATGCATATAATACATGTAACATGCAACTAGTCAATAACCTTATAATAACATTTTAAGACATTAGGATTGTGGTCAATCCATTAGAGATGATGCTTCTCGTGAATATGGGTTAGGGTGGACACAGATTTCTGACTAACGTATACACTGTCGTCATTTTGGAGAGGCGCACTTTCATTACATGAGTGGACTTGTTACATCTGTATGCTAACTTGTAAACCTTGTTTCAAATGTATGATGCCAAATGTTCACCACCCCAGTGTGTTCATGCAGGCCCGTAGCTAACGCTTTGAAAGTGATTAAGGCAAGCCTCTTTCTCTTAACAATCCGACCCCCCCCCCCCCTTACCCAAAATTGGGGGAAAACGATGAAAGACATAGGATATTGAAAATAAACTGGCTTTGGATCTTTTAGTATAACTCACCTTTTAATCAGCAATGTGGACGTCACTGGCAGCAGTAAGTAGGCAATAAGGTCCTCAGGCCAACTGCTTTTATATCATAGTTATAACAAGTATCCCTCTCTAGTGCAGCTTATTCCAGTCTATAAGTACACAAATGCTTCCTTGCAGAACCTCGTCCTTATGCACGCCCAGCAAGCCCGTACACACTCGTTTCCCAGGGTAAAGGTATTGAAGTAGGAATATTTCACACACATACATGTATCTATCTCTTTGTTCTTGTCGAGCTGCTCCCGGCCGAGACTAAGTCTGACCCCAGCTGCTCATCACGAACCCCTATGGCCACACCCAGCATTCACAATGACCCAAGTCGGCAGTGTTACTCCTACTACTTAAAGGCACAGTCTCACCAAGCTTCCCGCCCCAGTACAGGCGTCCTGCTGGTGTCCTATATAATCCTCTCTCCTGCAGGGGGCCCTGTATGGACTAAATAAGCTATCCTACAATGGTATTGCTTAATGCTAGGCGGTCTTGTAAGATAAATCCTGTTGTAACCATCTCCAGTGAAAGGTTGTGATTATATGTGAGCCTATGATTACTTTAGGTGCTCCCCTCAGGCTGAGTTGCTCCTGTAGTATAACCTTACCGTTGAGCTGCTCGGGACTAAAACCAGGCACGCCGAGCAGCTCAGAGTCCTACAGACCGTGGGAGGAGGTCTACTGTACTGTTCACAGCGACCCCTAGTGTGTGGAGGAGGAGGCTAATTGTACTGTTAATAGCAGTGGCGACGTGTTCATATAACAGGTGTTGCCAACCGTTACGAATTTAGGAAAGATTCTAGAAACTTGAAAACGCTTACCCTAATGTTGGAGTCAATAAAGAAGATTGGTGACGCATCAGGAATTTGATGAGATTTCTGTTTGGGTGTAAACACGAATCATAGTTTGGTTTGCTATATTTTATAAATAAGGGTACGTGAACTTGTAAAAGTATTTCTAAGTTGAAGATTAAGAAAAAAATGACAAAACAAGGAAGTTTTGAATAATAATTTTCAAGTATAGAACACTGTACCCTTTTCGTAATTTCTCATTGAACAAAAATACTGACCAAATTCCTTAATTTGGCCTGTGCTTAATATATTTAAACAATTAATATATGTGCTTAATATAAATAAACAAGAAGCAAATTAGCTACAAAGTTCCGCTAATGCATAAGCGATGCTCATCCCTCAGTAAACTGAAGGCCCTCCTACTACCAGAGGGCTATATGTAATATGGGCTATAGGTGCTGACTACCACCACTCCTGCTGTCACACACAGCTCAGGGAGGGGTTTAAGAAAGGCTACTACTAGGTCATAGTACTGAGTGACCTATCACTCACCCACCTGGGACTGACAACCTGCAGGTGACAGTGGTGGTCCTAATTTGAAGGGGTAGGGGCTGTTTAGCTCAGGCATTGGTTATGTAACCTACTTCTAGCTTCTCACACTGGCTGATTCTAAATACAATTGGAGGAAAATGCCCTTCAACTGCTGAACATGAGATTGTGTAACCAGTCATTGAGAACAAAGAGAATTAAATGGTTAAAGACATGACTGATTGAGGGAGTCCCCACCATTAGCTAATATACTATATAGATATAACTAGGTACTCCCAAAAACGCTTAATCAAGTAGGCCTATACGTGTCCACATTATTGTTAAACCATTTACAAGATATCAGAAGTCGGGCCATTCAAACGTTTATAATACCGACACATCAAGGGTCAAGGGACTCGGAGTTAATAAAGAGGCTAAGCACACACCCAGTCTCTCTCTTGGAGGCGGGGCTTGGAGCTGGACACATCCCTTGACAATTAGAACCTGTTTTGGGTCTTTTGTTTCAACTTACAGTACATTGTATAAAGGGAACCTTTAGTATACAGGGGTATTATTCTAGATCTGAAACATTACTATTTATTCTAAAGCTCTACCCCTTGAACTAAGCTAGCTCATCCTAAATTATCGGAAACAACTTTTAGCTTGGGAAAGCTATTTTTGCAACATACCAAAAGTAACTTTCCACAATGTCCAGAAAAGGGTCCGGAAATTCCAGTAGGAAACTGGTGTGTAATTTCATAAGTATATATTTCAATTGTGAGCCAGCTAATTGGGATGGGTACGGTGTGACGCATTTCGTTCTATGTGGAATAAAATGCCAATGTCCCATTTCAATAAAGAATTGGTCCTGTTTCCATTCATCGTGTTGAGCCACCCTTTACGTCAGTGCAACGCAAGTACCAACACAGCCGCATTTCTAGGCGTTTTCTATGGGGAGCTTGCATTGGCCGATACCAATGAGTTGGTAACTGAAATGCAAACTCCTTGCGTTGGAAAAAAAGAGGCAATAGGAGGGTATCAGACCCTTTAAGTAAACGTAACATATCTGTTTATATAAATGGATAGTTTAGAGATATGTTGACGTAGAGAGATGTGTTGCGGAGTCTAACACTCTTTATTGTAAATGCTACCCAATGCAAGGTGGAATATTGTCGATAACGAGAACTTAGCGGCCCAGGAACACGCTTCTCCTTATTAACACGTCACGTTTCATCACAGCATTAGCTGATATTTCTATAAAGGTGGGAGGGTGTACCTCGTCTAACGTATTAGGTAACTGCCCAATGGCGATGGTGCAGGGGCAGCAGGTCAGATAACTGCCCACAGGCGTATAGCTTCAGGGGCAGAAATGGGATATTCTTGACCGACTCGGAATGAGAACAAATCCTGAACTGGTTACAAAACATGTGTTCGTTGTTCGTGAACACTTAGTACATTGCGGTTAAAGAAATGTAAAGTATTACTTCCAACCACTCACAGATTTGCAAGTAAAACTAATGTTTTTTGAATCACCAGGGTATATTATTACTGATAGTCTAAAATATTTAGATCTGAAGTTTTGAAATGGTTCGAACCCTTGGTCAAATGGTTATACTGATTGTGAATGTTGCTTCCAAACCTTCGTCATTATATTGTTTAATCATTCTTTTTTTGTTTTTGTAAAAGATTCATCTAAATTTAATAACACAAATCTCAGAAATAAAAGTTTAGAAACTGTTCGTTTAATGTAATTATCTGGCATATTACTCTACCCATCTACCGTACTCATTAATAACGAATCAAAACAATTTTCACTCTCTTGATCATTGTTGCTTTACCACAGAGGCAAATTACATCGATCTATAAAGCGTACATTAAAGATTTATTTTTTTAAATTTACTCAATTAAATAAAGCTGTGGGGTAAACAATAACTTGGCAAATCGTGTTTATTTGGTTACTAAAAATATACATACTAATACAAACCTAGGCACTGTTTATGGGGCTGTGAACACTACGACTCAGCAAATGTACACTTAGGAACCTAGGCCACTAAATCTGGCTTTTCAGTACTCAGCTTTTATAGAACTAAATCATTGTGCTTGACTATCAACCTTTTATAGATACTGGTTAGACAACAGCAACAGCCTCAGAAACTGATGTGAGAACCCAAAAATAGGTTAATATTTGTTAATTACAATCCCACTGTTTTCCATGTTTTCAGCTGGTTTGAGAAGTATCGATATTATCACATCATTTATTTTACAATTTTAAAGGTATACCGCCTGGGTCTACTTAGAAATTCTTATATGGAAAACATGTATAAGATTGCATGCTAGGTTGAAAAATAAGCTAGACTGGAAGATTGCACCAAAAATAATCTCATTCATTACGATTTACGCAGGCCCTAGACCTTTCAATGCAGGAAAGTTACAACATAATTTCAGATGTAAAAAGTTCAAACCTTTATCTGTACATGATTTTTGCTCGCCTGATCTTCTTCAAATCATGTCTCCAAATTTTTCAGACCTAAAACGGGTTAGGATAATGGTTCTCACTAGGGAAAACATTGATCAAGATCAACAATTTAAATAATTTATACAATTTGCACGTATGTCTATAGTTTTACCTTTTCGCTCAAAATGAGAGCCCGCACTAAAAGTTATTATCATGGATGATGTATAGATATATACCAGGCACTTTACAACATAAAGGTTAACAGTGTCTGGGTCCTAGTTTCAGAGTCTACTAACAACAATGTTTTCTACTACAACCTTATATACTTATCACACGTTTATGCTGTTATAACTTCATTCAAACTTACGAAAACATACTAAATTGATGTATATATAATATATGGTTTATATCAGTATAAAATATAAAACTCAAGTGTCACGTTATCAACCTTGTACAAAAATCTAAGAATACCCTTGTTCTAAACCTAAACTCTTCCTCAATGTATCACAAAACCTGGACAGTGCACCGTGAGATAATCTTTAACCAATTAGTCTAGATTACAACACATCTGGGGAACACTGCAATGTATAGTATAGTTTGCGTGTATATGGCCTCTTATCCAAAGCTATATCATCCTAGGTCTAATGCAATGCTCTTTGGGATTTTGTCCGGAATACTCGGACGCAATTGACGGTGGTACAGAGCTTGTTTATCACCCAAGCGCAGGATAGACTTTTCAAGGCAGGAAAGTTACAACATAATTTCAAAGGAACAAATCTTTTTTTATATGGGAGGATCTGAATAGCGCATCACGCACCCACATTTCGGAGAATTCGCGACCGGCAATGCTGGGACTATTTATAGCAATATATGGAGGAACACCGGTAATTTCGCTATAGATTTTTAGAGATTGGTCCAAATTCTTATTGTCAGCAAGAAAGTTGCCCATAGACCCCACAATGCACCTGACATTTTGGTGAAATCCCTGATTTATATGAATTTCCGGGGATTCCCTTTTTCTCCGTAGACTACAATGCTAAAGGAACCCAGCATTTCCCGTCGCGATCTTCACGGCCCAATGCGCGAATGGCCAGGTATTCCTCCTGAACCCCAAGACCCACAAGCTCCGTACACATAATCTTTTACTTGCCTGATCTCCTTTAAATATTTCAGTTCTCCATAAATGTTCCAGACAAAGGATGTATTAGCACTCTGATCTAAAAGGGGAATTTAATTTAGATATAAAGACTGTAGCGGTGGTTGATTTTTAAAAAGATATATAGATAATTTAAAGAATTAACAATGAATTTAACGCTTCTTTGAAAACCGCCGCATCACCATTCAGCTATATCAGACAGGGAATAAACACTTTTTCAAAACATAACCATAAAAAATAAAACAAAGAATCTGGAAGGGAAGGGAGAGATACCTCTTCTATTTGTTCGTGTGGCCATTATAAACAAAAACCAAAATATTATTTTTCATACCAACAAAACTTCACATCATAACTAGAACAAAAACCACTTCCTTTGTCTATACACTCCCTCGCACACATCCCTGTTAAGACACTAAGTCACATAGGGCACTAAGTCACATAACTTTGTGGCTTAGGGTCACTTAAGGCCTTTGTGGGATACGGTCTTGAGGGTGACCCTAAGTCACAGAGACTGGTGCTATGTGACTTAGGGTCACTATGTGACTTAGTGTCTTAAAATCCGACTCAACAACACCCCCCTTTGGCCTGCCCGTGTTGCAAACCCCCTTTACTGGGCGCCTCCAAATCCACCACACTTGTGCTTTTTTTGACCTCCCTGCGACTAGCACCGTCCAGCAAGGTGGTAAAGATGTACTCAAACACCCTGTTCACATTTTGGCCTGCCAGACTTGAGGTTTCATAGAAAGGCACTTCGGACGTGTTCCTGTTGAGTTCCTTGGCCAGTAGGATTCCGTCTTCCGTAGGAACTTTTCTCTCCTTTTCGGAGAGTAGGTCCAGTTTGGTGGCCACCACGACGCAGAGACAGTTCTCCTCGGCCGACTGGAGAAGCTGGATGAAGCGCGATCTGTCGACATGGAATAGAGGTAGACTATAGACCTTGTGCAGACATTGGCCTATATCTTTTTAATTAATTTAATGATTAGGCTAATCAGGTGAAATTTGTTAGTGTCTCAAAATGTTAAAGTCTGTCTGCCATCAATAGAATTGATGTAATTTCAAAATAACATTGAAAATGATGTTTTGTTCTTGCGGTTTAAGATATTTGCTTTGGGATTAACATAGAGATACATAAGATTATATACGTCTATGGGATTAACGATTAATTAAGGATATGTTATACATCAGTGGAAAACATTTTAAATTCGCATAATATGTGTAGTATGCATAGGTTCCTGTCATAGTCGTTATGAAACTTAAAAATTTACAAAATTAATATCCTGTAAGATTCACCTTGTGGATTACAGGTTGAACTTTAGGTGTTATATCCCAGAAACAATACGTTTCTTCTAAACTTTATACACCAAACACACGTCTGTCTCCATCTTGCTGTCCAAATTACTAAATACTTTGAAAGCTATCCTAAAATTTAGAGAGGTGTGTGGATCACAATTCTCACTCATAATAACCAGCTTTCAGTTAGTTCGTCACCCTGATTGTTTGATTATTCTGTATTTACCTGAGGGCATGAAAGGTATCCGCATCGGTGACGTCATAGGCCAAGATGGCGGCCCCAGCCCCTCGGGCGTAGAAGGAACTCAGTCCGGTAAAGCGTTCCTCCCCTGCAGTGTCCTACAACGAGGGAAGGATTTAGTATAGGACTGGAAAAATGTAACCGTTTATTAGCAGAGGAGATAAACGATAGGGGAACAACGGTGAGGCAAAGCATAGAAATTAATATAAATAAATAAATAATTGATATTTCTATGTATCTAATAATTGCATAGAAAGCTTCATCGGTTAGAAATCAAAGGGAATGCCAAGGAAAATGTAATTGAATATAGAATATATTGATATGTTTAAACAATTCTGGAAAGATTCCTTTTAAATCTCATCGGTTCTTTTGTCAATATCTTCACGCACCTTAGGCTTCTCACCAATTCGACACCGGAGCATATGGTTATACACACTCTCAGAGACACACTTAATTACTGACCGCATGACGTACTTCGACAACATAATTGCTATCACGTTACAAGCGTTATTATCATTAGCAGATATTTGTGTATATCCGCTACATTAGGACCTTTTTGCACTGCGTGGAATGAGCCTAATCATCCAAACTATTTAGTATTGTAATTTACTTACCCATATGGCAACGTTAGACGGTCCCCACTGTTTCAGTGAAAACGATGCCCCAATTGTCTAAAATAAGGAACAAATGAAAACTTGGTAACGGCAACCCTGGTACCAATTATCTTTATCATAAAGATATGCAATTAAATAAATTATTTTCCCTTGTAGTATAGAACTGTCAGTCTGCACTTCTATGCTTGTAGATAAAATAAATCATTAAGAAAACTATATTCTTAATTCTATAAGGAACCATTATGAATGCATTCGATTTCTATCGAATAGTTCACATTTTCTAGACAGTGTAGGTGGGTGTATCATAAGAGAGAGGAAATATATTTTTTCATGTGTATTCCAAATGTGCACAGCTTATTATCATTCTTAGAAATAATTGCAATTCGTTAAGACTCACGCTTATAGAATCCTGAAAGTTGCCCGTGATATAGCGATGAATTAACGTCGTTTTACCAACACTCGCTGCACCAAGAATTACAACTTTGAGATCACTGAAAATAACAAACATACTTCGATTTAAATATGCAAGTCACATTCACTTAATCCCCCAAACCGCTGGTTATCCACATTTGTCTATCGACGTTCGATATTTATTTACATAGGTAATTTTTCCCTGTGAAATTATCATACTTTCTCTGTATATAATGGCATTGTTTGTTACTATTCTTTGCTGAATTCTTCTAAATATCTTTTTGCTCATGACATGTCTGGATTAGCATGGGCATTTCTGGTGCAGCCTTCTTGAATGTCCGACAGTATGTCCATCGTTTCAGAAAAATGTGTCGAATAAACTGGGTTGATAATAGAATTGCAAAGTGGGACCCTTCGAGTGATGCATGCTATTCGCAACTGTATGTATAAAGTTGAGGATCTGCTTTTGATGCACCTCTAGTTTGACGCATTTGACACATTTTTGTGGACCCATTTTTCTATACATGTCTTACAGCTTCAAGTGTACTATTTTGTTCTAGAAGATATTAAGATGGATTAAATGACATTGTGTAGTTTTTGTGGTGATTTATCACAAGTTTTAGGGGCAAAATTTATGGTTCCCTAATATTTTATAAAATGTTGTGGCCTTATGAATTCTGAATTCAAAAGCGTGATATCATTATTTTGATAAAGGAAAACCCTAAAAACATATCAAAATTTCTGGACCTTAGTTTAAAGTGATATGGCATCATTAATTTTACACTTCAGATACGGCACTGACATGTTAATAGGTATTTCACAAAATGGACCCTTGACTCAAGGCTTGAGTGAAATCTAATGATACAAAATGAAGCAGTCCTAACTATCCCCAGTTTTCACACATTTTCCATGCATTTTTTTTGGAAATATTCAATTGTTTCAAAATTATTGTTATGCCCCAAAACCATATATGGCATGTTTCAAACTGTTTAAAACACTTATCTGAAAATATATTAACCCGTAACACAAGAGCTGGGGCAGATCATTATTTCTTGGTAATCTTTAATGAGGGAATCGATGGTCTCATCACTGACCAAAAACGAAATAGAAAAAAAACTGATTTTAGTAATGCATTTCCTCTTGTTTGATGTTTTCCAGCAAAACATAGCATTCTTCTAATACTATAAAAGATCTACTGCTGTATTAGCTTAGAATTACGCTGACCATATCTAGACATTCTATATATGTTATGGATGCTTTATTTTCACAGGCATAAATAATAGATTCTATGTATCTCTATGATGTTTTGAAAGATTATCAAATGAAGGAATGTTGTCTCAGCCGTTTATCAATTTATTGTTAAACATGGCGCGAGAGTAGAAAAGACGTGCGTAACGTAGTTCCGACCCGACGAGTGGTCAAAAGGTAGGAAAAAGCCTAAACTAAACCCAAATAAGCCCTCAAACGTCCAAATCTAAGCAAAAACTTACTTCTGAGACTTGACATTGGGTGATTTTGGGCGTTTTGACCGGGATATTTCGTGTTGAAGAGGCTGACAGGTCGTGGTAGTGGGCGAAAATACCGGAATCCGGATTCATCAACAACCCAAACGGAACGACGCTAACGTCGTTGTAGTGGGCGAAAAACCTAAACTAAGCCCAAATAAGCCCTCAAACGTCTAAATCTAAGCAAAATCTTACCTTTGAGACGTGACATTGTGTGATATTGGGCATTTTGACCGGGATATAGCGGGCTGAAGAGACTGACAGGTTGCAGTATTGGGCGAAAATACCGGAATCTAGATTCATCAACAACCCAAACGGAACGACTCTTACTATTTTACACGTCGTTTGCCCAAGCCCAAATAAGCCCTCAAACGTCCAAATCTAAGCAAAAGCTTACCTCTGAGACTTGTCTTTGAGTAATATTAAGCATTTTGACCAAGACACTTACTATTTTACACGGCGTCGTGCTGATGGCGCCGAGTATGAACTAGATTAAACGGGTGAGGTACAATATCAGTGACAGGACAGGCTAGAAATGGAACATTGATAAACATATTGAACACAACCAAGGTATAGGCATAGTGTTCAGTAAACTACCGGAACATTTAAATCTGAGTGTAACCGCGGAATATATCATATAACTCACGATTACGCTCGGCAATTTGACGGGACTGTTTCAAACATGGCTGATGTAACGGCCACTCCGAACACGCGACGAAAATCCAAACGACCACTTACCAACTCGCCCACGGAGACATCATCAAATACAGACGATAATAACAACGGAGAGGTAAATGTATATAGCCCTCCTCCTACGCAGGACAAGAAGAAAGTTATAATCGAACAAGACCCACAGAGTGAACTACCGTGTGACAGTGGTACCGGGGAACATGACCAAGGTCAAGTACATGACCCTGAAACCAAAAAAGCAACACATGTAGCAAAGGCGATATCGGCAAAAGACGCGCGATCCAAAAAACAATCTACCACAACTGTCGAACCAGTGGTGGTAACTTCAGATGATACAACACAACAAAGTAACGAATCGAAGGAGAAGCAAGAAACAGGGCAACACGCGGAACAACAGTCGAAGCCAGCACAGAGACGTGGACGCCCACGGAAACGAGCATCAAGTGTAGATCCGTTACCGCGACACAATCAAGACAACGTGCTCTCGCTCCTCCTTGAGATGAAAAAGGAGATGAGCAACATCAGAACTGAAAATAAAGGACTAAAAGAAGAAGTTATCCACACGATACAGGGACAGATCGGAGAGCTAAACAAGGAAATAAAAAAGGACATTAGTGAGTTAAATGAAAAATCGAAAGAACAGTCAATCAAAATAGATGTTTTGGGGGATCAAGTAAAACTTTCTGACACTCGCATTAATGAACTCGAAGAACAAACTAGCATAATCCACGAGGAGATGGGGGTTAGACATAAAAGAGTACAGGGGGATATGGTATCATTAAGTACGCATGTTACTCGTGTTGAATGTGACCTAGCATCAGATATCCAAACTGTGAAAACAAATGTGGAAAGGGAACTATATAGATTCTCGAGTGACAGCAATGACCTACAAAATAGATTCTCGACTTTTGTAAAGGAGATTGACAGTGAAAATCAGAAATTAAAATCTGAGATGCAAGACATGCAAACAAAATTCCAGGAATTAAGGCATCTGGGTAGTAGTTCTAGGCATACAAACTCTTCCCTGTCAACCTCCTACCCTGAGTTAAGTTGTAGTTCAAGAGCCACATCAGTAGGAAGTATAGAGGTAACCTCAACTAGTTCAGGGGCAACTGGGGGGGTTGCATTTGAAGAGAAGACCACATACAGATATGGGGATGTAGCAAAATCATTAATCTTTAACGGGATTGTGGAAAACATGAGGGAGAACTTATGGGAAATAATCCTACACTGTGTGACTGACATGAATATAGACATTAAGATGGAGGACATTGTGTGCATCGAACGTATTGGAATATTTAGACATGAGAATAGATGGCCAAGGCCAGTCAAGGTAGTATTCAGGGAAAAGGAGACTAGGGATCAGATTTTCTATTTTAAATCAAGGCTTAGGCTAACAAAATTCTTCAAAAACTTTAGAATAAACGAGGAACAGGGGAGGGACTCCAGGGTACGGGCTGCTAGGCTACGACATGCAGCAGTAACTGCAAAAAAAGAGGGGCACCAAGTAGTCACAAAACCAGGGATGATAAAAATAGATGACATAGAGTATAACCTAGCTACAACTGACCAAATCCCGAAAGAGTTCTTGCCACATGAAATTAATTCACAGGTACAACCGGTTCTAAACACAAGAAGAATGAGCTACCAGGAGAAATGTAGGAAGAAGGCAGCCAAGGTGATTATGGTGGGAATTGCACTACAAAAGGTAGGAAACGCTTTGGCTTTCTTCTCCTCCAGTTGTTTTTTAAGTAATTTTTTCGCCTGTAAGATTACAAAGGATGGTAGAGTATTCTGTTGTTTAGAGCAAGGATATCAGGCAATGAAAGCTATGATATGCAAAGACTATGGGGCCCTAGAAGCAATTATGATGACGACAATTGCAGCAGAAATGAAACACATCGGTAACCAGATCATAGAAAATAAAGAATGGGAAAGGGTAAAACTAGATATAATGGAGGAACTGGTTATGTTAAAATTCGAACAAAACAAGGATCTTTATTACAAATTGTTAAACACAAGACCAAATTTACTAATAGAGGCCTCGCTCGACGATTTTTGGGGTTCGGGTTGTAAATTGGGGTCCATTGCGCTTGAGGAAGGAATTTGGAAAGGTAATAATTATTTGGGAGAAATTCTCATGAGAGTACGCCGACAATTGGTGATACGTCTAGAAAAAGGGCAGTCAGCGATAGTCGACTAAGGGAAGCTTCTGAGAGGGATACTAGCATACGGGCCTGTCTTGTCACAAAATATAACATCAAATTATTGTACCTTCTGAATCATATAACATTGTATTAATTTAACATCACATATTTGTGATTCCATTGTTATCCATTGTATAGTAGGTATAACGTGGTAGTTAGTACTCCTAGTAGATAGCAGTGCTAGCTGTTTTGTATATAAGTTCAATTATGCTTTGTAACAATGTTACCTTCGCAAAGGGGTTTAAAATTGTATCATTAAATGTTCGCAGTCTTTATCAAAAGACAGATGAGATTAACATTATATTGTCAGGATTCGATATAATTTGTATTTGTGAGAGTTGGCTTCACTATGGAATTAATGATGAAATGGTATCGATCCAGGGTTTTAATTTATATAGACTAGATAGAGAGGGAATAGTTAATAAAGATACAGGTAAGAATAAACGGGGAGGAGGCATTGCGTTATACTACTCGAACAAATTAGAGGGAAATATTGAATATCTAGTAAATTGTTCGAAAACAACTTCTAACTTGGAGCAAATGTGGGTATATATATGTAAACCTCACTTTAGGAAACAAGTGATAGGGGTAATATATAGACCTCCGAACGGTAATGTGAAATCTGCGATGGACGAATTAACGTCAACGATGAATTATATAAATGGTCAGATGAATGTTGAGATGACTGTGGTTGGAGATTTCAATGTGAATTATCTTAAGAGAAATACAACAGACTTTAAATTATTAAAGGAAATGGAAAGGGAACAAAATATGTTACAATTAATTAAATGTAATACGCGAATTACAGATAACTCAAAAAGCTGTATTGATTTAATCTTTACAAATATGGAATACATATGTGACTCAGGTACAATTAACATTTCGGTCAGTGACCATATGGCAGTATATGTAATAAAAAAGAAGGAGCGGGAAACTCATTCGTGCACTCAAATTGAGGGACGTAGTTTTAAGAATTACGACAAATATTGTTTTCAAAGAGATGTGCAGGAAAATATGGGCTGGAAGGTCTACTGGGATGAAGAGAATGACGTTGAAAGATTATGGGATATTTTATATAAGATTATTTTGGAAACAGCAGACAAGCATTGCCCAAAAATTAAGATCAAGGTAAGGGACAACTGTCCATCTTGGTATAATGGGGAAGTATTAAATGAACTACACCAAAAAGGGGAACTTTATAAAAGGGCAAAAAAAGAGGATACTAAGGAGAGTTGGGATGCTTTCAAAAATAAAAAGAATGAAGTAAAAACATTGTTGTATCAACGTAAGAGGGAAGCAATCCAAGAGAAATTGGATGAGCTAGAAAAGGATCCGAGGAAGTTTTGGAGATTTGTGAATACCTTTTCTGGACTGGGGAAGAAAAAATCAAATAAAAGTTTTAACTCTATAATAGATGAAACCGGTACAGAATTAAGAGAAGGGGATGCAGCAGAATATCTGAATAACTTCTATGTCAATGCCGGTCCAAATTTAGCAAAGAACATGAATGATGCATGGAATGTTAAAGAGCATTGGAAACTGGATCATGACTGTATTTTCCATTTTGAATGGGTCTCTGAAGAGAGAGTAAAAGCAGTTGTAAAAGAGATTAGTATCACCAAATCCAGTGCAGTAGACGGATTGAATTCACGAATTCTAAAGGATGCGATGGAATGTTTAACAATCGAATTGACCCATCTATATAATAAATGCCTTGAAACCGGGAAATTTCCAAAGGGGTGGGGATTAGGCTGGGTTACACCAATTCCCAAAACCACTAAGGATAGTAAAAACCCTAAAGACTGGCGTCCTATAAGTCAAATTGCACTACCTAGTAAATTGTTAGAAAAAATCATACATCAGCAAATCACCACATATCTCTATGAAAACAATATTTTGAACCCACGACAATACGGGTTTCGACAAGGTATGAGTACCTCAATTGCTGTTTTTGATGTATTAAAATCACTGTATGATAAGTGGAATAATCACAACATATCGTGTTGCACATTTATAGATTTTACTCGCGCGTTCGAGACTATTGACCATAGGATAATTATGCAGAAGTTTAAATGCTATGGTTTTGATGAAACTGTATTGTCTTTTTTTGGAAATTATCTAGAACATAGAGGGCAGAAGACAATTGTTAATGGGCATGCATCAAAGGTGGAATCTTTAACATATGGAGCTGCTCAGGGTTCGATCCTGGGACCCTTAATTTTTATCCTTTATATCAATGATATGTTTCAAGAAGTAAAGAATAATGAGGAGATATATGTATATGCTGACGACACACTTCTTCTCACTACTGGAGAATCGACTTTTGAGGCACAGTTAAAAATGCAGCTGCTACTTGATAAAATTTTTAATTGGTGTTTTGTAAATAAGCTATCTATTAATAATTCAAAAACTAAATATATGTTAATTGGTTCTAAGGATCGAAAAGATGGTGTGGATATGCGAATTGACACGACTGTAATACAACAGGTACATAGCTATGAATATCTTGGTATGAAATTAAATGATAAATTGGACATGAATCAACATGTTGATGCAATGTATAAACAAGCTAATTCAAAATTGGGTATCTTATGTAAAATTAGGAGATATATTGATGAAAGAACCGCTGGAAAGATTTACAAGGTTATGATACGACCTCACTTAGAATACATTGACTTTGTTGTAGAGTCAGCAGATATGTATTTAATAGAGAAGGTTCAGAAATTAGAAGAAAGGGCTATCAGACGAATTGAATATTGTTTTGACTTATCGGCACGGAATGATATTGGAATATTACGTAAAAAGTATAACATTGAATCAATTAAGATTCGGAGAAAAAGGTCTTTATTGAAACATATACATAGATACTCTCAGCAAACTGAACATTTGGATAACTATCGACCAAGCATAAACTTAAGAAGTAAAAACAAGGTAAAATTAAAACAAAAATTTACGGTACAATCAAAAGTACAAAAATCCCCCTATTATAGAGGAATTTGTTTATGGGATGATCTTGATGAAAGCCTACAAAAGGAAACTGATATTGTCAAGTTTACGCAAAAGGTAAAGGAATTATTCTAATGTGAAACATGTTGGTATGGACTAATGTGAATTGGTGTGAATTTTTGTACAGCCTTATATAGATTGCTCAAATGATATTATTGTATATAACTAAATACTGTGTTGATAAGACATGTGAAATGTAGTTGATATGAATATTGATTTTGGTGGTGTAAAAGCTGAAAGGAAGAACTTGTGTAAACAGGATTTTGGCTAAATAAAAAAAAAAAAAAAAAAAAAAAA
The DNA here is from genome assembly GCA_936440205.1 of Lepidonotus clava. Lineage (NCBI taxonomy): Eukaryota > Metazoa > Annelida > Polychaeta > Phyllodocida > Polynoidae > Lepidonotus > Lepidonotus clava. The sequence goes on from OW387138.1 coordinate 20,373,794, forward strand.
AAATTTAATCTTATCTAACGTTATCTAGGCTGACCAAATAAGGTACCAGGAATAACAAAAAAAAAATTAAAAAAATACATGTTTTATAACTAGATCTACCGGCAACCGGCTGAACAGTTATTTACATCTGGAGAACATGCCCCGGTTTATAGCCAGATTGATTCAATCAACACAATTTTTTGTTTAAATACATCTATAAAATCATAACCTTCCAGTTAATACGATTAAGATCCTGAATAAAATTATATAAGGCCAAGGGATTGGAATGTAGGATCTGCTTCATAAAATTTAAATTATGAACTTACCTGCTGATGTGGGTATATAACTTATTAAGCGGCTTGTGATCAGGTGAAATCTGATTTACTTTTTATGTCAAAGGGTAGACCTAAGGGGTGTGAGTCATGGGTCTATACACTGCATGTGATCCAGCTCTTAGTTAAAATGTGTATGTGTCAGCATATATTTTACTTGCTATTAACAAGTCAATCGAACCAGTAAATCTAACGATTTACTCAATGTTCTATCTCAGGCTCAAATTACAACTAGACAAGCAAATCTAAACTTGGAGTGGAATTTTAAAACATTACTGCATAATAGACTATTAGGACTATAGTCTATCTAAATCTAGAGTGAGAGTCTGATTAGATCCAGCCACAGGCTTCTAAGAATAGACTAGATCTATATTGAAGTAGACACAGATCTAACTGAATATAAAAAAAAACACCCAAAGTTTTTGATCTCAGGAGTATTTTCCTCATTTTTCGGAAGTCAACAAACCGAACAGCAAATGAATAAATGAAATAACAGTAGCCTGAGTAGGGGCAGATAGTCTACCCAAATATTCATCCAAAACACTCTCCTGAGCGATATTAGAAGTAATTGAAAAGAAAGACCACGAACTCACGCTTTTTTCTTGACTGGCGGCGATGACATGTTTGTATCAGGTCATGTCCGTGCGAATAATGCTGAGGATTATCCAACTGCATGTAAAACTAACATTTAATTTTGATTTCTCTAATAGTTCTTAGGTCATAAAGCGACCTGGGTGGATCCGGAAGACTTGTTATCATACTCCTTAGTCGCTTCGGATTCCAAATGTAATACTCGCTCCGACTAAAGCCTTTTTTCGTAACGCACTTTTATTGTAGTACTGCGCGACCGCATCACGCAGGTAGCCCACCGCGGTATGCACACTAGAATGTAGTTCCAAGAGAAACTGTTAATAAAACGTTTATATAGCAATACACGTATAATTCAAAATATAAATATTTAAGTTTATATCAGTATTGATCATTTTAGAGCTTTATAGTGTCATATTTGAGGTCTATCTACGAATTGTGTTTTAAATGGTACAACACTGGTCATACGGCCAGGCAGACCTGGAAGAAGGAGGATGTTTTGATTCTGCAGGGAACTCTCCTTGATGTTTTCTACTCTTTTATGGTGCATCAGCCTAAAGGTAGGTGTTCTAAAGTGTTTAGATCTATTCTGATAACTGATCATGTTAAGTTATGTTAGTTTTTTTTTTGTAAAGTGTCATTGATTAACCAGCTGCTTAGGCCCCTTGCCAGTTACTGAGTTAGGCCCCTGTCACTACGGGAAGCAACTTGGATAGGCCTAGGTGCTGTCACTTTTGACATGAAGGCAACTAGAGTAGGGTTGCCAGTTTTCGTGCATTGCTAGAATTCGCGCATTTTACGCATTTTTATCAACGCATTTTTTTCAATTCATGTCTAACAGATTAAAATGTACTCATGGGTGGATGAGGGCATTGTAATGAAGCAAATGTGAACTTTTTTTGTAGTTATTTATTAAAAAGTGTGCGTTTTGAAGGCAAAAATAGGTTTTAATGTTTCCCAATGTAAAGAAAATGTGAACTTTTTTTGTAGTTATTTATCAAAAATGAGGGCATTGTAATGAAGCAAATGTGAACTTTTTTTGTAGTTATTTATTAAAAAGTGTGCGTTTTGAAGGCAAAAATAGGTTTTTATGTTTCCCAATGTAAAGAAAATGTGAACTTTTTTTGTAGTTATTTATCAAAAAGTTTGCGTTTTGAAGGCAAAAATAGGTTTTAATGTTTCCCATGGTAAAGAAAATGTCAGGGGCCTTATACATTTACATTTTCACGATTAAAAAGGATGAAATAATATAGTAAGAAGACACTTTTATGGAGTATGAGGTCCCTTTTATTGACCTGTGCTCCGTCCCGGTCCCGCCACTCTCTTATAAAAGTAGGACATATCATCGTTCTTCAAATCAGAAAACACCCCCTTTCCACGAATTTTTCCTTTGAAAAAAACGACCCTTTTTCTTGAAAATGCGGACATTCAGTGCCTGAAAATAGTCCCTTTTTCTTGGTTTTAGGGGAAACTGACCCTTTTTTTCCAAATCACTGACACATATTCAGAAAATGGACCCTTTTTTTCAAAAACAAGGACATGCGAAGTCTGTGAAAATAGACCCTTTTTTCGCGTTTTTCAGAACGCTGATGCGTACCACTTTACAACAAGAGTGGCGGGACCGGGTGCTCCGGTAGGACCGCGGCCGTCAGGCCAAGGTCCTAACGGAGCACAGGTCAATAAAAGGGACCGAATACGACATAATAGTGTCTTCTTTATTTTATGTAATGGATTCAGACCTGAAAAAACATTAACTTATTTCAAAAGAAATAGTTTTTTGGGGCTGTCATCGCGGCCGTCATCGCGGCCGTCATGTCGCCATCTTCTTTGTTTACATAATCCTCAAAGCTGATTGGCTAAAACCATGGTAACTGCAGTCACGTGGTACCATTTTGTCTTGTAATGTCGTAGAGGTTAGTAAAATGTCTCGTCTATGGACCCTGTTAGCAGAGGTGAATAAATCATTCCAAATCCCTTTTTACTGACCTCTCCTCCGCCAGCCATTACATAAATATATCTTATGAAGGGGCAACTCCAATAAGCAAAATTTTCTGGGGATTAGTTTAAAGGGACAGTCTCGTCCGTGAGGACGACGTTATTTGCTACATTGTAACTCCCGTTCTGGTGCGCCAAATTCGTGACGTGACCAATCACGTTGCAGGATTACGTTCCAACGTCACAAAACACGTCACCGGCTCTCCCGTCGTTAGGCTAACGTCGGCGTACCTTAGCCTAACGACGGCCCGGCGAGACTGCCCCTTTAAAGTGATATGACATCATTTACACATCATATTCATAAACTAACATTTTTATGTACAATTTTCAAAATAGACCCCTGCGTGAAAACTAATCTACATATAAAAAGGCTGTTGCCAGTTTTCGCGCATTTTTTCATATATTTTCCCGAATTTTCTGAATTTTTAATGATTTTTTTTTCTCAAAATTATGCCGTGATCTTTACCATCCAGGGAATAATCATACTAAATTTCATGCTTTTATCTCTAATAGTTTTTGATTTATTGACATTTGTCTATGTCAGACCCTGTCTGCATCTGACACTGCCTGTACAAAGCAATTATCTGTATGTGACGTCACAAGCAGAACAGTTGAAAAATAGTAAGACTGAAAGAATAACAATATTTAATTTATCTAATGGATTTTTATGAGCCTAAATGTATTTAAAATGACCAAATGAAGTGATTCATGAAAGAAAAAAAACAAAAATATATTTTATTATGGGATTTTTAATTTTGAAATTCAGATAAACATTCTATTTCTGATACGACCTTATGTTATTCAGTTTTAAGAAGAAAACTTGGAAATTAGTGAATAATATAAGGTCGTATCTGGAATATATGCATTTAGATAAATACAAATTATATTAGTATAACTAATACAAATTTCACAAAATAACATTTCTGTACGACATGAATATTTTGGCATTTAAAGGTTTGCAAGGAAAGGTGGAACTTTGGGAAAATTTTCCTTTATGGGGGGGTGGCCCGCCACCCCACCTCCCCCCGCCAGGCCCCCCCCCCCCCAGTTACGGGCCTGAAATAGTTGTTATATTCATGGTTTTCAACCTTCTAGGATGGATATGGTCAGGTAAATCGTATTTGAAAAAAATAGATAAAAATTATTTGTTTATAGTTGGTAAGCTATTGAATCATTTTCTTATGTCAATTCTTCAGTTTTGACGCACCTGGAGCCTGTTTTGACGCACCTGGTCACTAGTTATCATGCACCTGAAGTAATTTTCTACCTATTTATCATATTTTAACCAAAAATGACAAAAACATAAAGGAAATATAGATAAAATGTCGTAGTCATTCCATGCATTCACTTAAAGGGGGTATAGATGGGGGGTCCAGTGTCGCATGTCGAATTTAAAACATGGTCATGTCATCTGTCCCTATATCTGGGTTTAGACCCATGTCCCATGTTGAATTTAAGAAATGACCCTGTCCATTGTCACTGTCTTTTTAAGGCTCCTGTCGCATGTCGAATTTAAGAAAAGATCACTGTCAATTGTCCCTTAATTGCCATGTTGCATGTCAAATTTAAAAAACGGCCATGTCGCCATGTAGAATTTAAGAAATGGCCATGTCGCAGTGGCGATTTTAAAATGGGGGTAGATCAATGCCCAAACCTTAGAATTTGACCCACAACTTTTGCAACACAGCTCCCTAGTCTCTATGGGATGTGCAGGGGTGCAGGCCGTCACTTTTGAAATGATATACTGAGTCCTACTGTGTACTGATATTATTATATTTTATGCTCCAGATTGCCTCTTCAACAGCCTGCTGAGACCAGCCACAACCGCCTGCAGTGAGTATGATGTCAGTCCGGCTTGGGACTTAGAGCTCTGCCGAGATTACACTCAACAGCCCGTGCTGCCTTGGTCCCGCCACCAAATGGTAAAATTGTATTTGCTTAAAGCTGCCATCTTGTCAGTCAATTCATAGGTTAACGGCCACTGATGTAAACCTAGTGATGTGATGGCCGGCGACGTATTTTGCTGCAGTATTACATAATTCGGCAATGTTATTAGGGGCCTTCCCTTTAGTACATATGCAAATTTCCCAAAATTCTAGACCCCCCACCCCCACCCCCTTAGGCTAAAGTACACGTTAGGAACGTATGCACATTTTCAAAAATCTCAGACCCCCCCACCCCCCTTGCTGCGTACGTACTTTATGGAAGGCCCCTTAGTCACGTTATCAATTTGGCATGGTGTTACAGGAGTTTAAACATAGCAAATAATGATGTTCTGACAGAAGAGAATGTGGCTTTGATTATTATTTTTGTACTTTCATTGAAGAACTTTATGAATGTGGGAAAACTGTGCAAGTTAATTGTTTGACATTAAACAAAAAATTGATATATAGATCTGTATCAGTAAGAAGCATTGACATCTTATGTTTTTTTACCTGTTCTAGGGACGATGTCTAACAAAGAGAATATGATGATGTTGTCTCCACATCAAGGTTTACCTACAACTAGTACCCCTAGTAGGTGTACACCAGTCAAACGTCTCCCATTGCTTCCCCAAACTCCGGTAACAAACAGTGACCTTTCAAAGGTTACCTCGGGACAGGTCTGTTTCATATGTCATCAAGCACCACCCCAACGCCTCCGGTGCCTAGCTGTTAATGCTGCTTTCCCTGAATCAAGTCAGGTGCTACAATGCATTAAAAACTGCTTTTCTATAGAACTTAATCTTGGAAAGGAGTTTTACACTATGAAAATATGTGTCCCCTGTAAGAACACTCTAGAGAAAACAACCAAATTCAAGAATCAGGTAGAATTAGCCGTTGCGACTCTGAGTAACAATGACAGAGATGAATCACTTGGGTGTTCAGTTCTACCTACTACGCCAAAGGATAAAGGGAGGTTCAAGCGTTTGGTGCCAACAGACTGCACCCCAACATCCTTTAGACATAAAGGTAAAAGACTGTGTTCACTTGCTAGTCAGCGATCGTTATCTTTTGCACAGGATCATTCATACAGTGCATCCTGTTCGCCACGTGAGGAGGCTCGCACACTTACGAGAGACAGCATGGATATCTACAACACCACATTCTCTGAAAGGATCTTCAGGGAAAGCGAGCAAGAAAAGATTCTCTCATTGCTACTCAATCCCCAAAGCAAAGAGCATGACCTGGCACAGAGCATTTATCACTCTTCAATTATGCAGTCAGTGGAAGCACTCCAAATCAGGGATATGAGCACCACAATGACACGTCTTTGTTCAGAAGAAATACGACCAGGCCCTTCAGTGCTACGGACATTTGCAAATCCAAAAGACTTGCAGGAGAAAGATATCTTGTCTGAGGCTGTTGTAGAACTCAAGAGGGAACAGCCATTCTTGTGTCGTTTATTAACAGCACTTGCTGACCCTCCTTCAGGCCTTGAACAGAAGCCAAACACCCATCATATAATTGGTACTATATATGGGATGATCATGTACAATCGCAACAGAAATCTCAATGCCATACAGAAGATGAACATGGCTGCAGCTATCCGCCTGCGTGCAAACAACGAGCTCCTCGAGATCCTCCACCGTTGTGGACTCTGTCTAGCTTCCAACTACAAACTGACTTTCCTTGATAAACTTGGGAAGTTTAATACAGCTGGTCTTGTGCGTAGTCTTCGACAAGGACGCACAGGAAAGTTAACACTAGACAACATCGATGGTATGATTAAGGCTCGGCAGATCAGGGCAGGACAAGGACATTCTGACTACCACTATGCAGCATCAACCTACTATCCCGACCGTTGTGGCCCTGAGCAGTTGGCCCACCTCTCCATGGTTCAACCTCCAATACCTCCTGTCATTGACAGTGCTGGGTTCTATCTCACGCTCGAGGAAGAAACCATCTTGAAGAAAAACTATTCATACCAGGTATATTTGAGTGATATTCAACGTTTTACATAGCTTATTTCCATACATATCTATACAACAGAAGTGTTCTATTCAGGACATTTTATTTTCTTTTGTATTACGATTTTGGCCTATTGATAGGAAGTTTGTCTAACAAAGATTTTGTGACTTAGACCATTTTAGTTAGGAATGGTATAAATAACTTTTAATACAGGGCTGCCAAGTGTCCCGAATTTCCCAGGACAGTCCTGAATTTTAGACCTTGTCTCTGGCATCCTGAAAAAGTACAAAATTATTATGGTGTTTGTGTAGGGGGGTGGGGAGCATAAGGGTGTCCTGAATTTTAGGCGTCAGGGGTAGGCAGGCCTGGTAATACTTAATTTCATTGTCTTATTTGGGAAAGCAGTTTGTTTTGGGGAAAACTTATCTTTTGGACAATACCAGGACAAATTTTGTTACTTAGCTTTACAATTCATTTGCAGCTCGGCCGCTTGCTTGTACGGTTCTGCCCAGAGCTCAAGTGGATGGAGAAGTGCATACCAGACCACATCCCCCACGAGTACAGTGAGCTCATGGCACAGAAATCAGAAATCCACCCTCTGAAGGTAGTAAGATAAGATGAATTATGAATGCATGTTGTTGCTATTGTTTCCGTTACTAGTGCTGTGCATATATTTCCTTTATCTAATGCAGCAGAGTGCCTATGTAGAAAAATAAATAAGAAGTATGATTTAATTTTGTTGTGATCTATATATATTTTATCGTCATTGTGAAAAGCACATTACTTGTATGTGATGATTCAAATTAAAAAGGAAAGAAAGTCCCAAATTTGCTTTAGGCATACAATCCAACTATTATTTCATCATTTTGATCTGCAGACACATGAATGTGTACCATAATTTGATAATTTTTATTGTCAGCTCATGACCATATGTAGGGAATCGACAAATAGGCTTTCTAGTTCAAAGCTAATGTCCACAGCATTTTTGTTACAGATCATCCTCAAGGATCCAAAGTATCATGTCAATTGTGTAGAAATCCTGAAAGAGCTCAATGCTCTTTTGAAAGATTGCTACCAGGCAGCTGGTCGATGTAACTGCAGTTTATATAATCAAACTCGCACTCTAGCCTAAGAAAAACGTTGTTAAACCATTATCAACCAAAATAGAAGTATTTAAGTGCACATATTTTACTTGCTCTTTATGTTTTGGAGTATTTCATCTATAAAATCTAAGCCTAATGCAGAGAGACCCTCATCTAATATTCCAGACATGTACAAAAATCGATGTAGCACTGAATGAGAATCAACATGCAGCACAATCAAACAGGCTAAGTTTGGGTACTACCTTCATGTGGTGCCGAAACTTGAAAGTCCTCACTCCTACACTGCCTATGAATGTATATATAAAACCTCTCGGCTACCTGACTTTACAAACATGCAACGTTTTCTATCACCCAGGTGTTTTTGGTTAGGCAACAACATGAAAATAGTATCACAAATGTATGGTTTTATAGCAACATTTTCGTTTAGGGTCATTACGAAAGTATAGGCCTGTATTCTAATGATCCGAGTGCTGAAACACAAACAAGTCTATATTCTAACAGTCTTACTTTGCCCCAAACTAGTGTATATCATTCCATGGATGTGTAGCTTCCCAGGTAAAAATCTGCCCATGTGGCATAAAACTAGCTGCAAAGCTTAACCTTTTGCAGTCTGGTAAAAGAACCCAGAAAGGTTGTCCAGACGTTAAACTAACCCAACAAACAAACAATTCCAGGTAAAAGCCTGAGGTCCATATAATAACAAGTTCAGGCTGAAAACGCTTCGATATATCTCAACATCTACGACTTTTAAAATCTGTTGCCGAAGGATTAACCCAATGTCAAGTTACTAATAGTGTGTTAGGTCTGCATGTTTTGTTTTTATTATAATCGTTTGTAAGAACTGCATGCATGGTTGTTATCAAAGTACTTGTTTATCAACAGTATAATTTTGTCATGCTCTGTAGATTTCTATTATGATAATGGTCACATCATTTTTAGCAAAACTTTTTCATTTGCTCATTTTGGCCAATGGAAATCTAGCGAATTTTCAGTTTATTTTGTCACATTGTCATAACGTTAACGTGATTTGATATTAATGCAGGTAGCCTTGCAGCCTTGTCATTTTGCATTGCTGTACTTTTTATTTATTAGATAATCCTGTCACTTTAAATGTAGTTGATGCTCTTGGTAAATGAAAGCCTGGTTGGGAACTTTGATTCGTGCTATTCAGTCAATGTGATTGATTCAGATCCTAATTACAATAATATTCCCTTTAAGCGGATGAATATAAAGATGCCATAGTTCCTTTGGGTGGTGACCAGCTGGTAAGAGTACGAGTTACTGGAGCGCGAGACATCGGTGCCGATGGACGTCGGAGAGACTGCCAAAATGAACGGGTCTTCCCAGAAATCATCGAATTCTTCCACATTCAACAAGATTTCCTCGACGTAGGTGATCCGATAAAAACTAACAAGTGGCCTAGTTTTCTGACTCGACTTGACTCAAACATTAAGAACGTTATCCCATAAAAATTAACAAATGGCCTAGTTTTCCAAGTCATACTTGGTGGCTTTATTTTGTAATACCAACGCAATGTGTCGACAACAACCTCGGAACATTTCAAAGTCTCATGGAGTATTCATTCTGTGATATTCACCTTTGATGAGATTTTGTTCCTTGCCTTGACAGGCACTGGCCATTCACATCAACGTTGAAATATCACAGACTTTATACTCGCTATTATTCTCTTTTATTTTAAACTTGACCTAACAAAAAAGTGAACAAATATTGCAAAATTAAACCTTTAATAGAATAATATTTGTCTTTCAGAAAATGGTGAAAAACCTGTACAATCGGAAATCAGTGAGGGATGTGTGTAGTATGCCGTATTTCAAAAACGTCCTGAATCGGAAGAACGTCAACGGCGAAGTGAAGGGAAAGTATCAGTCGCACAACGACTTTGTGCACACTGTTGGTGCAAGTCTCATGCTGAGGCTTGCTATGGACAAGATGGCCATGGAGAACATAGCAGACCAACCAAATGTGCCTGGTCTACCAGAAAACATCAATAGAATGCACATCCGAGGACGCACTGAGGTGTTTGAACAGATGACAGGCCAAATTGTCAACGAAGTGTACAAGCCTTTCACTCCCCCAGAGCCTGACCGCTACATGCAAGTGAACATTCATGTCCCTGGAAGAGGTCTCATGCCTGTCAACCTGAACTATGGCTTGTTGGAAAGAGAGCAAGCCATACATGTTGGTGTGCCTCTCAATGGTGGGATCCACATGGTACAAATTCGCCTGAATGACGAAGCGCAGGATGATGTCAAGAACTACGCCACACAACTCTTACAATGGTACCTACATCTTCTCGAATTTGAGGACGCCATCAAAGAAGGTGACATCGTTCGGTGCAACCTATGCATTAAACTGATGATCCCTTTCTTTTATGCACATTCACCGCGATCCAAGTACCTTGTCGAGTGCATTGACTACATCCTCAAGACAGAGGCAATCCTGCCGGCAGCCCTTGCCATCAGATGTCGACTTGGAAGTTTCATAAACCCACATGGCAAGCCAGGTGGAAACAAACCAGCAGACATGCAGCAGGAAAACAACATACTCGTTTTGAAGGATGCTGTCAAGGCACTGGGCACTGGAAAGACTAAGGAGGCTGTTGTGCGAGCGTCACTGGCAGCACCGGTAGCAGATCACATTGTTGCACGGTATAGAGAGATCCTTGGTATGCACACTAGGATTGGTCACCATGTAAACAAATCGGATGATGTTGACATTCTGGCAGCATTACCGTTGATCAATGCAGAGGATCCCTTTGCCAATAAACCTGGCAGACAAATGATACACTACAGGGGAATCAAGGACAATGCGTTTGCACGCATCAACAAAGTAAAATTTCTCAAACTGTTGACCAAGATCGGAAACCGACTGAAACGAGGTCTCAATGTCGACGACAATTTATACAATGAACTAAATTTATAAGACGTCACACATTCCTTTGAATTATTGGTAGCCAGGGGCCCTCACAGAGGTGCTCTACAAACAGCTGAAAGCCAATAGCTTTTTCATAGGTGATATCTAGATTTTAAGGGATTTCATTCAGAGGGCGTTATGGTTGGTATGCAATACAGAGTGAGCAAAAATAGGGACATAACAAACTTTGGTGCCCTATTCTTTTTGGCGTTCTTTTAAAAATGTTTTTCAGTACATAAAAATTATGGTTACTAAATTTGGTTTTCTAGAAATCTTGTATTTTTTTAAAACTTTTTATGGAAATAGCTTTTGCTAAGTATGTTTTTATGGAAATGTTTGATTTTTTCAATAAGTTTTTATAGAAATTGTATTTGTTTTTTTACATCACATTATACCAGGTGTAACTGAGAAAGTATTAGTAAACAGAATTGTAACTTTTAGAATTCATAGCTATAATTATACCAGTTTTACATGTATACACTTTTACCTGATTTTGTCATTTAGTACTTTTAGGATTCTGAATTTTGAAAGATGGCTTATGGTCACACACCAGGGAGGCCTTATTATGCCGCCCTTTACACACAGAGGCACGTATAGCCTACTGTCACATTCTAATACTCTATTTTTAGACCATACAATTTTATGACATATTTCCTCATGCACATAGCTAATTTAGATTGTATCTTAATTGGTGCTGTCTTTTCACATCTCCTTTAAACAGTGTTATGAATCAGATTGGAACGATGTGATTTAGCATGTGTTTCATATTCTCTTTTACTAATGGAGGTAGATATCAGTATGCCATGATTTGGGGGTTCTACATGTATTTGTATTGTCCAATCTTTTGTGCTTATGAGTGAAACACTCCAATAAACAAATTGTATATTAAAAGTGTGTTGATAAAGGGTCATTACAATAAGTAAAATTTTTCTTTTGTATACTGCTTCTCATGTAGTCATATCCTAACGCGTCAATTTCTTTGGCTGAATAACATGAGGTCGTAAGAAATAAGTGTTACAATAGCTGTCCCTATAACTAATCCTATTGCTCTTATGGAAATGTTTTTTTAATCCAAGCTAAGTGAATTAATGAGCGTCCAGGTACTGTTACTATTTGCCCCACCTATTTCAAGGGACCATTTCACATCCCATTTCATTTCTATTCACAACCCCCTGGTCAATTTCACGGGTCTCTGAGTTTATACAATGAAAAACCTAAGACAGTACAGCTTCGTTGGCGTTGCTCTTATTGCAGAAAATGCAGAAACAGACCTAGCCTGTCTATGTGACAGAGTCAACATAGGCATATCACGTTGCCCCACTTGGCCCTCACCCTGTTGTCATTACTTTAGTCTCCTTGCTCAGCCAGTGCCTCCACAGCCCTGTGTGGCCAAGATGTGGCCATCGGGGTTTTTGGTTTGAATGTATATGTTGTGCGTTGGTCAGCAGGGCCTTTCCTTTGGAGACTGTATATATTCGTTGCTATCTAAAAGAATTGCATCAAGATCGTAGGAACATGTCATAGGCTCTATAAGCTGTGTGCCCACAACTCAGTTCCAGCACCCTCATAATATATAGTAAAGATATTCATAAAAAGGGTGCACAAGATGGATGCACAAGAAATTGTGTACCCAGCAGTGAAAATGCTCATGCTGGGTGCAGCGTGATTTCAAGCTTGTTTGTTTGTTGGGGTAGTTTAACGTCCGGCCAACCCTTATGGTGATTGCACGCAATAAAAAGAAAAAACTTATCCAACTTATTCTGAAATACGACCTTATCCTACTCTGAACTGGTAACTTATTGTCTTAGATTTCTTTTTACATCATTGTCTATAAGATACTATTACACCAGATTTGTTTTTGGTATTAGATCTAAATTCAGCTACATAGCTATAGAAAAAAAAAGAGAACAGCCTACAAGAAGGCATACATTTCCTAATATGCAGCAATGAATTGATAAATTGTCTAAATCAACCTATATAAAGTGTCCCTAGATTTAAATCAGTAAAGGGTAAACGATGCAATTACATTTGGCAGTTGTTCAGCCAGACACATGAAAATGATTTTATATAAATGAAATTCCTCCCAATATAAAAAACAAACAAATATTTTTAACTATTGCCTGCGTTTATTATGTTTTTGATAATTTACCAAGTATCTCATGTAGCCAAACACATGAACTAGGTAGTGATTTTCCATTTATAAACCTGACGAGACTCCATCAACAACTGTTTTACCATAAGTCGGACCATACAGACCAGCCTTATAAACGTGAAAAAACGTGAACATAATCATACAATAAAAATGTTGACGCATATTGAGCCTGATTAGATGTACCCTGTCACCAGTTTTGACACACATGACATTCTGCTTAAAAATCAGATTAATCAATTAAGTGTCTCGATCATTTTAAACATTCACCTGAATTCAAAAACCTGTTGCTGGACTGAGTATTAAACCTTTTTGAAAGAAAGATGTGAAACTATAATGGCCACACCATAAATACCACGTGATAGCTAATAAATATCTGTATTTAGGGCTAGCAGATTTGTGTGTTACATGTAAAGATTTTCCTATTATTCCAAAGATGGCGAGTAGATACTGAATTTGGAGTCCAGAATTGATTACTGCAATGGCCCTGGAAAAGATAGCACACTTATACAATATATTGTGATATATTGAATCCTGTATGCTTGCATATCACTTAAACAATAATACACACTAATTTTCAACCATTAGACTAAACATTAAGTTGAGAAATTACTCTAAATAGACTTGATTTAAGAAATTCATAATTTCTTAGTGATATTGATTTACTGGGCCAAGACTAGAGCTACGTCAAAACTGGCTTCTCTACTCTACCTAAACTGTCAATTTTTACTTAATTACGCTACAGAGATCAATCAACAGGAGATGTTAGAATGATGTGACACATAGGGGCCTTCCATTAAGTACGTACGCACCAAGGGGGGGTGGGGTGGGTCTAAAATTTTTGAAAATTTGCGTACATACCCATACAAATCCAATGCGTATTTTAGTCCAAGGGGGGTGGGGGGTCTAGAATTTCATCAAGTTTGCGTACGTACTAAATGGAAGGCCCATATTAAAATCAGAGAACATTGCATTTTCTTGTAAATTTAATTTAACTAGAATCTCTCAAATGAATATTCAGTCCAATGCCAATAGTTTACAGCCTGACACACCCAGCATGTGTTCCATGGAGGCTAACAAGTCTGGAACTTAATTGCTCATCAGATTTAAATGTCCTGTATAAATACGAATGCTATGAAAGAAGTCTTGATTAGCTGGCATAAATTACCCTAAAATTACTTTAAAATACTTGAACAATGTAATAAATACACAATATATCTACCAAAGTTCATCACAGCTTGTATGAAATAATTCATTTATCACTTATAGACCTCCTGCCAGACGCGCCGCCACCCCAATCATTCGCGCAGATTTGGTAGCGACTTGTTGACTTCCGGCCCACTGGCGCAATGCAAAACACTTGGATTTTCGTTGCCAGTATCTTTTAAACTCATCCCTCAGCTATAATACGCATAGGTATAGTTAGCTATAACCATACTGTATAATATATATCCAAACAACCTCATATTTTTAGGATTCAGAACAGAAAACCCCACTTGTTTGGGTCCTGCAATGCTAAAGCATAGGGCGGAAGTTCATAACATTACAGCCATGCGCGACAATTGGCAATCGGTCTATACCATAATATGGCCCAAGAAAATGCCCTGGCGTACATAAATGTAGTGGAGGCCCTGCCCCTGGTATTTAATCAAAACAAGTGCAAATAAGTTTAAAATAAGCAAAATATGGTACATATTGGCTACAAATAGTGACATACGTCTACATGCATAGTACTGGGTCTTTAAAGTTCCTAATTCTTGGCCATAAAATCAATATAAAATGTCAGGCCAACACTCAAATAAATTGAGTCAAACTCTCTGTCTTAAAATATTGATTCAAACTCTCTGTCTGAAGATTTCAGAGAATTTCCAGTTTCTCATGGTCAGAAAGGGTTAACGTGGTATTGCATCAGTGTTTGAGACTAACTTTTTTTGACCATCGGCCATCAGGGCCAATCATGTCAAAAGATCTCTTCACTTGTGGATGTGCGAGACTTTAGGCCTGAAATATGGCACAAAGACTTAAATTCCCCCCCCCCCCCTCCCCCCTGGAAAAAAAGGTGGGGGTGTGTCCCCCAGACCCCCTCTAAATCCACCATTGTGCTATAGCAAAAATTTGCATGCCCCCCCCCCCCCCCCCCCCCCCACTTAAATCTGCGCCTTGTGACGTCCAAAAAAGGGTGTCGGCCAGCCGGGCCGATTTACTAGTCTTTTCCCCATTTTTTATTGGCCCTGATCCAAAATGGCAGGCGTTAGTCTCGAATACTGTTGAATACATGGAGCATGCCATACATTCACACAGTGCTTTACAAAACTGACAACAGTAGCAGAGTAGCCGATTTCTTGGCCATAAAATCAAAATAAAATGTCAGGCCAACACTTTAAAGAAATTGAGTCAAAATCTCTCTCTTAAGATTACAGTGAGTTTCCTGTTTCTCATGGTCAGAAAGGGTTAACGTGGTTTTGCAAACATGGAGCATGCCATACACTCACACAGTGCTTTACAAAACTGACAACAACGGCAGAGTAGCCGATTTCCCTCTAGGTCAACATCAAGGTTCTGAAGAAGGATCTTGCGGAGACACATGTTCTGTGCTTTGCAGTAGTTTGTCATGGCAAGTGTCTGACCATTTCTGTTTGATCGTATGTCAGTGCGATTATAATACAGCACTGCCTGCGATAGATGCCCATCCCGTCCGGCCCTCCCCGTTTCCTGCAAGTACTTTTCGACACTGGTAGGGCTTCCAAAATGAATGATCTTCCGTATGGCAGGCGAGTCCAATCCCATTCCCAGTGCTATTGTGGCTAACACGAAGCGAACTCTTGAATTACTTGTTGCAAGCTCTGACACAACATGAGCCTTCATATATTGGGACGTAGATCGATGATACATGCCAAACAATCGATTTTCTGGCACACCCTCACCAACATACTGCTTTTTATCAAGAGCTTCTTCAAGGTACCGGTATGAATATGCAATGTTGTCGAAATTGGTGTACATAATGGTTATGGGATATTCCCGTTCACGTTCTGCAAGACCATCTGCAACGTCCGTCAGGATGACATCGAGGTCATCCAACTGCTGAGTAGAAGGAGACCGTTCGTACTTGAAATACATGATGTTGGGACGGTCAGGATTGACACTGATTACTGTTGGCGTTCGTAGACCAAGATCCTCGATGATCTTCTCCCTCGTGGATACAGAGGCAGTGGCAGTAAGAACCATGGCAGGTGCTGCGGAACACAAAGCGAGCAGATCTTGAAGGCGTGAGAAGTCTTTCCGGAACGTTTCTCCCCTGAAACGATAACAATAAATATTTTCAAAATAACAAAATATAGATGGATATGTACGAGTGCATTTCTTTTTTTCTGGCAATCATATTTACAGAGTTGCCGAATCTCCTGTATCTGCATTAGATCACCTCTATAAACGAATTTATAAGCATCTCCCGGTCTCCTGCATTTAGAATGATTTCTCCCGTATTTCTATACAAGTTTAGAACCTCAGACTTACACATACGAGTTTTGCCTACAAGAAACAATAAGACACAAACATTTCATGAGAAGCTCTCAAAACTTAATATGAATTTAATTCTCTGATAAGCTCGCTTCATTATTCTCATCACTATAGGGTAAAAAGGAGGTATATCGGCACCATTCTAAATACAGCAACACTTCTCTTTTGCATTTAAGTTTTTAAATTAAAAACTCCCGATTTTATTTTGAACTACAGGGCCCTATGAGGCGTACCTATGGCCTTTATTTTTTTTGTCCTAGCCGTAACCCTTATTGATTAGGGACAGCTATCGTCATAAACAAATTTTAGGCCTCGTATCTTACATATCAGCCTAATATGGTGTATTTAGCCTGCCTGATATCGCACATCTTACTTAAAATAGAAACTGTGAATTTTTAAAGAAAAATAGATTTGTACAGACTTCATGTCCATTTACGTTATGATCATCGATCCAAATTGTTTATGCTTTGTTTGATATTCTAGAACATCAGTTTTTTGGGGGCATTTTTTATAATATCCATCTCATATGTTCTACAAAATATCTTTATAATTTCATAGTAATACTAATAAATCTGAATTTTTAGTATGAGTTTGATCCGTAATCTATTAGTTTCTTTAGGAATTCTTTCACTCAAAAAGTGGTGCCCCCCTATTTTTTTCAGCATTTCTACTGTGTATATAGACTTGGCTTTAATATCCCAAAGTTAAAAGAGAATCTAAATTTCAGAACTATAATGGAGCGATTGTCTTTAAGATCAGAAAAGTATTCACCACTCTGTAATCATGTGTGCTTCATCAATAGCAACACAGCAAACCCTCTTCTGGAAGCTAGACATTCGGATCAGGTCCATTCCCACTGGAGAAGTCAAGAAGGCCTCGGGATGCGCGTAGATCAGTCTATAACCCCCAGACACGATCTTGTCGACAGGAACAGAAACACAGAGGAGGCCAGGTGGTGGTTCGTCAGCGTCTTCAGCTTCAGACTCAGAATCGGAGAACATCTCATCATAACTGTCAGAGTCATCGAGCTCCACATCTAAAATAAAGTGATTGCTTGTTACACAGCAGCAAACATTAGCTAAATGGGTAATTGGCACATCCATGCTCAGGTTAATACAGGGATGTAGTGTCAAAAAATGTTTAACAAATGGTGCTAACAAATATATCACACACAGAAAGGTGAAAAATAAAAACTTGAAAAGCAAAAAGTTTTTTTTTTTTTTCAAATTCGCATGACTTCATCCAAAATGTTCTTAAAGGGTTCCTTGCACAGATATGAACCATGTGCTACACTGATTTCATTGAAAAAAAAAACACAAAAAAAACGATCCTGTACTTATGTGCAAGGTTTCCTTTAAACAATCCTTTCCCCCGCCTCATTCATCTCCATCACAAATATGATGCATTTATTAAATGAGAAAAAAAATGGAGGCACCTGTTTCTGTTTCACAACTCTGCGGCTTCTCATTATTTGATGTTGGAAGGAACTTATACGTCTCCCCTTTCTGACACAGCATATCCAAGTAGCATGCCTTCACACCTTGTCGACACAGCTTCATCACCTGGTCCTGCATTATACTGTTTAGAGGGGAAATAACCAATGTCACACCATTTTGAACTTTGTGTTCCAAGAGGTACGGGGTCAGCTGATAAATCAGTGATTTGCCAAACCCAGTTCTGAGTATACAGACAGTGTCTTTTCCTTGGTACACTGACTCCAAAGCTTCCACCTGCTCAGACTTCAAGGTGAAGTTGATGCCGAATTTTGCCTTGGCCTCTGCCAGTCGTCTCTCAAACGATTCCATGCTCCACCTGGAAGTACATGAAATAGAAAAACTAAGTATCAATAAAAGCTTGTAAGGAAAAGTAAGAAATACTTATTATCTACTATTCTTGAACATGAAACCTAATCCCTGCACAGGGCAGGGAGGTGAGATACAGGGCTGTGAGGGGATGCACAGACACTAAGGATGTCCCAGATTGGATAACCTGATTACTTTCTAATGTTGCAAAACACGTCGCCGGCTGCGACGTCGTTAGGCTTAGGGGTGGAGACCTTAACGTTAGCAACACATGGTATTATATTGTCTTTAAGGTACGAGTTTTGAAATATTGGGCCAAAATCTGAGAGACTAGGTTCTACCAACTCAAAAATGAAAATTTCCTTTTCATCATGAGCTATGACTCCATTAAAAGAGATTCTCATCTGAAACCCAAAACATTATTTTTCTAAAATATATGACCTACCAGAATAAGAGCCCTGGATTAGCTCTTTTAATTGATAGTATTTACGACTCATTCCCTTCAAAAGTTCCTGAGATATTGTTAAATGAAGTGTACACCAAAATCAGGGCTGAAATCACGGGTGATCACAGAAAACAGGGCTTAAAGTGTCCAGAATGTAGACCAGTGGCGTTATTTTTTTTTTTTTTTTTTTGTGGGTGGGGGGGTGGGGGGAGTGCCCTTGCCCACCCCCCACAAAAAAAAGAGGGGGGGGGGGGGGGAGGAGGAGGAAAGAGAAAGGAAAAGGGGAGACTTCTGAGGGCTTGAATAATCTCGCCATTACAGTGATAATGTTTTTAAAAAAGTCAGAATGCAACCATGGCACCCTCCCTATCAAATTTACTGAGAAATAATTATTGTACTGTAATACGTCACCTTTGGTACATTTAAATTAAATCTAGATCCACATTGTTCCAAGGGCACATTGACCACAATGTAAATGTGCCATTTAAAATTTTAATGTGCCCAGGGTACATGGCGTAGCCCTAACACTTTCACTGATTACACGATTAAAAAGATTAAAGGAATTGTATATTTCCCCTGATTATTTAAGCAGGAAACTTCAGGTTAGGGGGCCGACTTCTGAGGACTGGTGGGCCTTGAATAGGTGTGTTAGAGTGGTCAAAACCCACTAGAACTTTCCATATAGGTGTGGGCAATACTTGTCTGAGGCAAAATTGATCAACTCTCAATTTTTCCCTATTAATTAGGTCCTGGGGTAAATATATCCGACCTCATACTCCATAATAGTGTCTTCTTATTATAGTATTGATGATTTATATGATAGGGAACCGATAATACAAGACAGGTGCCGATAATACACTCCAAAACATGAAAAAATATCTACATTACTATTTCCAATATCAAAATCCGAAAACATTCTGGTACATATTCAGGGGATGCAAATATCTTCAGAATATGTTTTGGGACACGTTATGATTCAATTGTAAAGAAAATGAGCATAGATCTACAGACTACAGTGCTAGACTACATAATCATTTATAGATCTAATGCCCTAAGGTGCCGAAAATACCCGCCACTACTCTATTCATATTCTTCTAAATCAGCCGTCATCAAACAGTTGTCTATCCTTAAATCAATACATTTACATAATGATATTTAACTAACATCATCATAATCATAATCGGGATCATGATTTTATACTTACAAACTGTTAAAAACTCTGCTGTACTGCTGATCAACGTTTTCCCGCAACTGGCTTCTCTGTGTTGGCTGGTTAGAACAGGTTGGAACTCTAAAAAGTGTCAGCTCACCAGCAACCAGCTACAGCTCGCTGGTTCCGACCGAATGTCAGGCCGGCAACAAGTTACAGCAAAAAGTAGGGCACGGCACTTCCCAGAATGCTATAGTCGGAGCGATGATTACACGGGAATCTGAAGCGAGAAGGGAGTTTGACTTGTTATGACTCAGATCGCACGTGCTGCCGTCTAGTGGCAAAAAGGGGAAGTGAGGAAACTAGTTTGTAGATTTACCGCTAGAGGTAGACACTGTACCGTTCTTGCGCTGCTTCCCGCGCCGCATAGCTACAGACTGATAGATGCCAAAACGGGTCCAATAACTTTGTTGATAGGCCTACCGATAGCCGATAGATCTACACTGACATAGTTGATATTTCATAATTTCATAGAGGGCTCAGGGAAAGGGGGAGGGGAGAAAAAGAAAAGAAACGTATAAAAATAATGAGTAGGCCTATAGGGCCTATGCTTACCATAAAGGAAAGCTTGCACATAAATTCATGAAGTACTGCTTTTGTGTGATTAACTTGACTTAAGTGTTCTAGAAATATTTCTAAAGTAAAAACTAATTATTAGGTGTGGCATTTAGGAAGAAAGAAAGAAAGAAAGAACGAATTCACATCAAGAAACCTTGCACATAACTGTAGAATAGTTATTTTTTGAATGAATTCAAATTCAGCATGTTATTCACTAGTTGCACTATCAATGTAATCAAACTGGAAGGAAAATTCTTAGTTTGCACACAATTATGGGGCATTATAAAAACTGGTATTTTATTTAATTTTTTAGGGAAATCCCTTATTTATGACGTAGCAAGGGGAGTAATTGGGGAATCCCATCTGCGCATGCCCTTAGAAGGGAATCCCCATCCCTGTAGAATTTGTAATAAGACTTATGCTCTCTAACCCAGATTATATATATTTGACCTAATGTAACTCATGATAAATTACATATAATTATATCCATCTACAACCATCAATTAAACGAATAAGTCTCAGCAGGCCTGGGAACGGAGTGACATCCTCTGCGAAAAGCAGTCTTATGGCCTGGGATATGGAATAAAGAAGATGTCTTGGGGAATCCAATACTGAAAGAATTATGTAAATATTCTGATTAGAAAAAAAGTTATGCTGATTTGAAGATGTGAGGGTCAGATATGCTAAATATAGTAGAATCGACCAGTTATTGGTATTTGTAAAGATATAACATAGTTAATCTGGGCCAAATATTGAAGTCTCAAATACAATTTCATGAAACATTTCTATTCATGATATTACTAATCTGTTTTTTGCAGAATATAGCCAAGCAGTCCCTTGATTCAGAATTCCAATTTTTGGAGACTTACTTTTGTTACATGGTTACCATGGAAACCCTCATTTGCATAACAGTAGTATCGGCAGGTTAGGCCTTCTATCAACATTCCGGTTACCATGGCAATGGAATGCAAAAAAATTTGAATTTTTTCACCATTAATGAAAACTATGGAAAATTTCACTTAGGCCTATAGCATAAATTTAGCTTCTTTTTATGATTTTCATGATTTCTAAACTAAATAAAGGCTCTAGAGCCATGAATATGTATTTCCATAAGGCTGGAAATCCCAGAGATTGTTTAATGAGTCGCTTATTTAGCATAATTATTCAATATTATATCAAAATTAAGTTATTAATAACATATAATGGAGTGGAGCACTAACTCTCCGTCAGAGAGTATCTTATAATGACACCATACTTCACTCCTGCACAAGACAAAAAAACAAAAAAAGAAAAAGGGGGGGAGTGGGGGGTGGGGGGGGGGGGTGGGGGGGGGGTGGGGGGGGTGGCGGCATTGTATCTTTTTTCTTTAATGACTTTTTGAGTGAATTTTACATTAAATGCTTAATTCCCCCCCCCCCCCCCCAAGGGAGGGGTGTCCCCCCCGGATCGGCCCCTGCAAGAGAGTAAGATTCTACTGGAGGTATACTTGTGCAATGAAGGCTAAAATCTCTCTTGGTTTACATGAGGAAAAACATTTTTCTACTAGATCTATAAAGTTCTAGTGTTTTCCGGTTTCTATAATCTATAAAGTTTTATTTTCCTCTAAGAACAACATATGAAAGATAGTGATTGCAAGAAGGCATTTATTGATCTTCTAATACAGATTATTAAGCAGCATATTCAGTCTTCAATCATATTAAATCTTGCCAAATAACATAGTCATGATTATAACACAGTTATTCAAAAACATTTGATAGATGCATTTGGTTTCTTGATTATATCAATTTCATCTATATGCAGTTTTATGGAAGTCCATATTTCTGTTACCAATCATGCTAATCAGGTGGCATTTGATTACTCTCTTGTGATTAGTCATAACTGTGATCTGTCATAACTGGTTAAGATGTTGCAAAAAATCTGGAAGAGCATTTTATTGATTATTTATGTGACAAGCATTATCATTAATGTTGAGACAGTATTCAGAATTCACCTGGTAAGGCTCATAAGACTTATGAAAATTATGGTCTCAACTGTCTCAAAAGGCAAATGAAAATAATAATGTTTAAAATTGGGTTAATATATCAATTTCTCATTTTGAATGTCAGATGTAAAAATACATGAATGGTTTTTACCCTCATTTTCCAGGAAGTGTATACCTCATGTATTTACAGCTCACGCGACTGTTTATTGTGCATTGTATGTGACATTATAATGATTAAGATCCACTGATTAATATAATTGTTCGTATTCCATATGTAATTGGAAGGCAAGCAAGTTATTTTGTCCATTACTTGTGTGTCCTATGCAGCAGGCCTAATATTCCTTTTCAGGTTTTAAATTGCGTATGCAATTGGAAGACAAGCAAGTTACTTTGTCTGACACTAGTGTATCCTAAGCATGGCAGGACTAATATTCTTTTTCAGGTTCGTAGCTGTTGACAAGTGATGCTTTCATTGGATCATCAAGGGCGACCCATAGCTGTTGAAACATGAAAAAACACAAACAAATATAGACATAGATATATTATAGACTAAACCTGTGAAATATAAGCGGTTCTTTTATCATCATTTACACTGAGGGTTTAGTTGGCTAGGCAGCTTTGCTTAAATGACATGCATCAGCCCAGTATTTAAGAAACACGGAGGCTGTACGTACATCAAGTACATTCTCCAATCTAAGCCAAGAGCAGAAAAAAAACTTCACATTTCGATGTAAAACTAAGCAAGTTACTGTGATTTATTACCATAAGGAGGGGGGGGGGTAACCCAAACTATACCAACTATGAAACTAAATAAACATAAAACCTAGAAATTCAAGCAATAATTTTGTATCAGTCTATTCCACATAAAAAAAATAAATTCTTCTATAAACTTTGATAACTGTGAGCCTCTAGATCTCTTGTTGTGTTAAGTTGATAAAAAATAGTTGACATTTTATTATTTTACAGGGTTACAAGTGCAAGTGATACCATGGAAAGCCTGTGTTTCAGCATAGATTGTATTATAATATATATGACGTTTTGTTCCTGGAAACCAATATTCTATGCATAATAATGCATGTTGGTTAAAAAGAAATAAATCAATACAGGGGCCGACGGCTCGTAGCTCCGTCAGTTGATTTGTCCCTAATCACCAACGTCCCTAATCATCAACTTAATTTACCTCATGAGTTAGATTAAATATTTGGTCGCTAATCATGATTAAGGTGGATCTGATTAAGGGTAAACCAATGAAATTGCTTGTTTCAAATGTTCTTGGGGGAGTTACGAGCCGTTTCTGCTGATTATGATTAACACTAATCACCTAACTTAATTAGGAACGTTCGACGTGATTAACGACGCTACGAGCCGTCGGGCCCAGTACACCTTATTTTCGATTAAACATCATTTGGCTGTTAATTGTTATTTCAAGTTATTTCATGTATAACCACAGGTGGATCCAAGGGGGATGCCCTTATGTAACAATAACTTGGGGGCCCCTCAGGGGCTTAAATTTTACGTTTAAAAAATTAATTTAGGGTTCCCAAAAAGGGGGCTGGGTGTGTGCCACATGTGCCGCCCCTTCCTCTAAACCCATCCTTGATAATACCATACATTCTTTAATTGGTATTATTTAGTATCTTCACTTATTCACACGATACTCACCTACACAAAGTTTGTCGAGCACCTTATTTGCCACGTTGTCCGCGGATTGGGGATTGGTTGGCATATTCTGTGGCTGTCCGTAACCATATGGGACAACATGGCCGCCATATACAAGGAAGATTTGCATGTCGTGCATCCTCCTCTTGTAGTATACGATCTTTAAAAGAAATATTTCATAAGATCATGGTTCCATAGAATGATACCCCTGGGATGATAGTATATCAATATTCAATATCACTATCAATATCAATTTCTGTTTCAAGCTCTTCCTATCCATGTGTAGGTACATATTGTTTGACATACTGGTGATATACGGGTGATAACATCTGCGATTTTGGGAATGTCAGCTTCATCACAGCAGTAATTCTACAACTTGACATTTGATAAACATTCTGGTTACCATGGCAACAACATGTAAACTTTTAGAAAATTTTGAAGTTTTATATTAAACAACACAAAATTTGATTTTTAGTCAAATTTTAGCTTATTTTATCACTTTTGATCATTTTCTGTCTAAATATTGAACATAGACCTATTGAACTGTTGAAGTGTATGTTATTAGGTGCCAAATTTGCACAGCTGGTAATAATGCTTACATGATTATCAAGTAGGATGTTTGCATTATATAGAAAAACTGGGAGAATCCAATGAAAATATACAGTTTGCTTATTGTGCCCTAATGATAATACCTTAACCAAAGACTTTACAGATTGGACTCCGAGGGTCTATATTTTCCCATTTAAGCATTTTCATGGTCATTGCCATTTTCAATAAAGTCTTTTAACAGCGATTACATGTTACTTCTTTCTGATGTTACAGGTATAATGCGGTCTCCTTGCATGTGGTCTGTTTTTTTTTAGTTCTGTTTCATTCAAATACACCCTTCTGTCAAATATTAATATAAGAAGACCTGTGGAGGTCGTCAGAGGGTGCCTGTACGACCCATAGGGATTGTATATACCTCGGGCTTTGCCCTCGGTACGTGACGATCCCCTATGGGTCGTACTGGCACCCAAGGATGACCCCTAAGGGTCTTCTATATTTTATCACCCAATCAAAAATTCTCTAGTGAATACAAGGAGCAGTACGAACAACCTATAAATACGCAGTATGCCTATAATACGCACTGCTCGGCAACCGCGCGGGTGATAAAACTTTAGTATTTCTTCATCAAGGCTATACATTGGGATGTACACTTACGCTTCTGTCCAAGTCATCGATATCACTTAAGAAGACCACCCCGACATTTGCTCCTTCATGCTGGTCCCCTCTGGTGAATGAAATCGAGTTTTCGAGCCTACCAGAGTCCTGGTTCTTGTAGGATGCCAGGTAGCGCTGAAAGAACAGAAGATGAAACAATTAATGTTTGTGAATGCTGCCACTTCCTGCAGCTGCCTCATGGAAGGAGGCCATGTAGTGCTGAAAAAAGTGAGCATGAAATATGGATATCTAACGCTTTAAGAACAGAGGATGAAATAGCTATAGAGTTTGTGAACGTGCCCATATCCTTGTTTTGTTATGAAGTCATCTAACGCTTAAAGGGAGCCAAAACCAATAGATTTGATGAAATTTTCCAAACTCAAATAATCATGGAAATCCATTCCTTGAGCCTATTCCTGGTCCATGTTAAAATCTAAACCATGAAATATGGTAAAAAATAATTAAAAACATGTTTTTCTTGCTCAAATCAATTAATGTGGATCCGCAAAAATAGGGTTTGTTACAGACAAATGCAAATATTACCATCTCTTGTGGCATTCTACTTCAGTTTGAGCTAGCTTTCACAGCTAATACTTTACCACTGACCTTAACTGGACTCATCCAACATATTTCTATACCTATCTGAGTTTTGAAAATTTTGCCAATTATATTGGGTTTGGCTCCCTTTAAAGAACAGGGAATGAAATAGAGTTTGTGAATGTGCCCATATTCTGGTCAGGTTAAGACGTCATAATTATAGCACTGAAAAAAGTGGATTCTTTTAATTTTAGGGTCATGTACTTAACCTTCATGACTGATAGAATCTTATTGTTTGATATCTTGCAACCTCTTGCCCATTGAAAACCATTGGTGCAGGAGCGGAACCCCGGGGGGGGCACTCGGTTCGAAAATGGGTACCAACTGCGGTCGGAACCTCTGGGGGCTGTAGCTGTGAATCGCCAATTTGGCTAAAAAGAGGGGGCTGTGAAATTATCAAGGGGAGCTCTCAATAATGTATTGTCCATTATATTATATTAACAGTTTATTTTATGTCATTCAACCACTTCATAATGCTTCTTAATCAAACTTTTTTGAGTACCAAAATCAAATAATGGACACAAAATTTGTCAACAAATGCCTTTTTGGAGGCCTGAAAAGGGGGGCTGTCAGACTTGATCTATACCTATTCAAAAAAAGGGGGGCTGTCCCTGACATAGCCTGAAAAGGGGGGGGCTGTCAGAATATTCCCATCCCCAAAAAGGGGGGGCTGTAGTTTCGCAGTTGGTATCTACCTTCAAAGAGTGAGTGCCCCCCCCCCCCCCCCCCCCCCCCCCCCGGAGCGGAACTTAGATTTAAAAAAGGGGGAGGTGGTATTGTGGTTTACCTTTTGTCATAATCCTCAAACTGATAAACAGTGTAAGTTACATTCTCACCTTTTTTTCGTTGTGCAGAGGAGGAGCAAGGTTGGGCTTAAAGCAATCGAGATCAAGTGAGCTTTTGCCCTTTTGCTCTACGCTAATCAGTCTAGATTGATGATACAATTTCATGAAAGCCTATACATTTCTACTAAACTCATAGGCCCTTCAAAAGTGCTCCCAATATCCAATCATGAGCTATTATAATCATACATTTATATGGGTAAAATTGCTTTCAAAAGATTGGGTTTGTTTTGATCTGCACAATGGCTAAAAATAGATCTACTGCTTGGGAGATACCCCATGTGACCAAGTTATGATGGTGTCATCTAGCATACTGCTTGCAGTACAAGTGTTATTCATCAGTTCATTTTGACAAAGGTTGTGCATAACTAAAGAAATAGTACCACTTAAAGGGAGCCAAACCCAATATAATTGGCAAAATTTTCAAAACTCAGATAAGTATAGAAATATGTTGGATGAGTCCAGTTAAGGTCAGTGGTAAAGTATTAGCTGTGTGCTCAAACTGAAGTAGAATGCCACAAGAGATGGTAATATTTGCATTTGTCTGTAGCAAACCCTATTTTTGCGGATCCACATTAATTGATTTGAGCAAGAAAAACATGTTTTTAATTATTTTTTACCATTATTTCATGGTTTAGATTTTAACATGGACCAGGAATAGGCTCAAGGAATGGATTTCCATGATTATTTGAGTTTGGAAAATTTCATCAAATCTATTGGTTTTGGCTCCCTTTAAGTGGATTAATTCATGTTTGCTCCCCACCTACTAGTGGGCTTGCCTATGGTCATATTAACACAAGGTGAACTTCTGATCCATTCCATCTGCATCTCATTCTAATTCTACTTTACAAAAGAAACTTCTTCAAATAATCTTTATAGAAATATAGAAAAAGCAATAAGTCACCCAAAGGTATTAATTCAGTGGAAGACTTAGGGACATTCCTGATTGAAAAAAATGGAAAGGGATATAGTGTGAATTGGGTTGAATTTGATAGTGGGGGAATCCTATGATAGTGATGTCATATTTCTTTCCTGTCAACAATAAAGAGGTTGTGTGGACCGATAATAATAGAGGGAAAACAATAAAAAAAGGTTTTGTTATAATGTTTGAGGTAGATGCCACAGTTTATAGCTTTCCAAATTCTTTAACTAAACTCATGCAATGCATTTGAACAATTATTAGAACTTACAAAATGTTGTCACTATACATTGATTGTGGGTTTCTATAAGCCAGGGGCGGATCCAGATTTTTGAAATGATGGAATGATGCCAATGAAAAAGGGACCCGCACCCTATATTTTCTAGTTTTTATATCGAAGTTATATAACTTTTGCCCCAAAAAAGCAGCCATTATCTACATTTTTTCGGCAGGTTTAAGTCCAATCAAACAAATGCCAGAGTCTGTTGACAATCAAAAGCAGCAGAGAAAATTAAAAACCAAAAAGCAGCCATTATCTAAATTTGCCACTCTGAGGTCCCCCTGAAGTATAAGAAATCATACATACATCTAAGTGCCTACTGTAAGCATCAGATGTGTCGTGGTCAGCCAGACCAATCTGGTTCCAGGCGTTCCCGTTTCTAGCTGCAAGTCCGAACTGAATGTGCCCTGGTCCAATGGTAGCTTTACTGATCACCTTTTTCATCACGTCAAAGGCAAATCTAGTTTCTTTTTTGTTGGCATATTCTGACACTGCGAAGACCACGTCAAGGGGGTTGTTATATGTGCACCCTGTGAAAAAAAAAGTTTTGATTGTGTTTGAAATTGATCGCCTTAAACATTCTTGACCGCACAACAACGAAATACTCTTTTTTGTTTATTAAACCACAATCATCATTACAATTTGTTTGTTCTTCCTTGTAGTTATTATGCATTTTTTGAAAGGAAGGAATGGTAAGTCTACAGAATTCAATTTTGCATATTCCTATTTTTTGTAAATCATCTAGTTTTAACACATAATTGGTTAAGTGAATGGACCACGAATTCCACATAGTCGAAATGTGGTCTAATCACATTTTTTGTTTGGTATATTCTAGATATGTGTCCTGTTGATAAACCTCTGATTTTCTTTTTATAGAATTCCTAGTCGAGAATTTACCTTTTTTAAAGCATTTTCAATATGAATGTTCATAGTTAGCCTCTCATTTAACCATAGGCCCAGATATTTATAATAACAAAAATATCATCAGTAATTTTAATTTTGTCTTGTTATAATTTATCATCGTGAACTTGGTTTTTCTTTGGTTGATAGTCAACTTACTTATATCTGACCAATTTACGAAATTATTCATCAAATCTGGAGTTTTCTCATCTCTTTGGACACAGATTTACAAGCACAGACCAAAAGTGCATTGCCTGTATACATAAATGTATCCGTACCAAGGTCACCTAAGTGCTTAAAAATTGTTCATGTATAATTATTATAAATGATATTAATGACCTTATGACCTTGAGCAGTGCCACACCATAGAGGCTCTGATGTGTACTTATCTATTATAGTAAATTATATTAGCAAACAGTTATATTATGAAAATCAATTGCAAGACTCCAAGATCAGTTCATCATAAATTTCATCATAGCTAGGCTAGATGAAGCACTAAATCAGCTATCTACCAATATATTAGAGTATATCTTTCAACATTTATATACATTCCTAATAATATCTCTTTTCAATCAATATAGCTTATGGGTGTTCAGGTAATTTGTACCACATTATTAAACATTCCGATATGATGAGGACTTATGACTGTTGTGGACTTGTAGGACAATGTATTAGTGACTGATTAATTATGATGGTGAGGGCAGCAAGTTCCTGTATTACATCAAGTGTCAAACCAAGTTGAGATGACT
The DNA here is from genome assembly GCA_936440205.1 of Lepidonotus clava. Classification (NCBI taxonomy): domain Eukaryota; kingdom Metazoa; phylum Annelida; class Polychaeta; order Phyllodocida; family Polynoidae; genus Lepidonotus; species Lepidonotus clava. Next base: position 20,403,425 of record OW387138.1, read on the forward strand.
AAGATCATTTAAAATTAATTTGAACCCATGAATATCCAGCGCGCATGCACACACACACACACACACACACACACGTGCACACACACACACACACACACACACCTTAGTTTTGAATAAATGAATAGAATGTCCTACCCTCTAGTTCGGGTGGGGGTGGGGGTGGGGGTGGGGGTCGGGTCGGGGGTGGGGTTGGACACGCCTCTGTAGCCACTTTGTCCTCAATGTGGGTGAGTGCTCCGCCCCAGCTTGGTGACCGGAAAACATTTTCTTCTTTTGAAGCTATAGCCCTCAGTTCTGAATCCTTGGGATTTGGTCCAATGCCAATAGCGATGACCGTGATGTCCTAAAAACATAATGGGATGAGATTAAGGAGCTTTATTGTTTTGACCAGACAATTTTACTGAAAGAATAATAATTACATGAATACCGGTAGTACATCACTGAAAGACCTGGGCCCATACTTTTGTAACTAATTAGGCTAATAAGGGAAATTGTGATTAGGATCTCAAGATCAGCAATGGTATTATTTTTGTCTTTTACCAAAATGAATGGTGTTATTGCAAAATAGTCTCAAAGAGGGATTATTAGGTATGAATGATCAGTTTTTTAAACAAGGTAATAAACTAATATAAATTTCCTTAATTAGCCAAATTAGGTACGAAGATATTGGGCCTTTTGATTGTATTACCAAATACCAACACATTATTTGATATCTCCTGTTTCAAGACTATAAGAGACAATTTAAAAAAGATATGATAGCAAGTCAAGACCTGTATTACTGACATTGCTTCTTTCTCAATGTTATGTCTAGGAAAATTTTGATACAATAACTGGATTGTGTCTGAGATTATAGATTTGGTGGTACTTGCCTCATTATGCAATCTTTTAGCAGATGCAGCTGTTTGGGTTGCTTCCTGACTTTCCCCATCAGTGATGAGAATCACCACAGTCTGGGCTTCATAGCGTGGTCGTGCATGGGGGTATACCACACTCATGAATGTATCTAGGGCATCCCACGTATTAGTCTCGACACCAGCAGCCACCTGAAACAAACATGATAAGCCCATCCCAGATTGGATACATTCGTAGGGTTGGACAAGGGTTGGACAAAATAACTATACATGCCATCCTTGTTTCCAAGAGTGGGGGTTACTGAAATATGACAGAGTTATGTTTTTGTGAGCCCTTAATTATAGTTTTTAGTATTGTAGCTTATGGGAAGGGCTCACTCAATCAGTCATGTCTTTTGTAGGTATTTGGGCTTTGATCTGATTGCCCGGTTACACAATCTTACATACAAGTAGCTACAGGCCTTTGTCCACTGGCATGCATTTGTAAGCAAGGACAATTAGTGTGTATCAAGTGTTATTGAGTGGGCAGGCCTCTCCCCTGCACCCTCCCCCACCCTCACTCATTGAACTCAGTTCAAGGAGTGGGGGTGGGGGAGGGTGCAGTTTGAGAAGCCAGAAGTGGGTTACATAACCAGTAGGCCTACTTGAGCCAATCAATCCTCACCCCTCCACATTAGGACCTCCACTGTCACCTGCAGATGGGCAGGTCTAGGTTTCCTAAGCCCCTCCCTGAGTTGTGTGTGACAGCAGGAGTGGTGGTGGTGATCACTACTCATAGCCCATATAGCCTTCAGGTTGTAGGAAGGCCTTCATTTTATTGAGGGAAGACCATTGCTATAGATTACATACATTAGATATATTGACACTTCGTTCAATTACCTTTCAAAAACAATGAAATGTCCATTGTTATGTTAAGGGTGAACATTGATCGTTCCAACGATCGGAACTTTGATAGTCATTTGCTTCTTGTTATATATCCTGAAGTGCTGTCTGAACGTTATGATTTCTTAAATTTGATCAAAATTTTTGACAGATTTACAGGTTTGCCAACCAATCAAAATGCAGTATTTCAGGGCATAACAGGGTTGGACATTATCTGCTAGCCTGACAGGCTTTAACATTGGCTCCTATGGGAAAATGCCAAAATATAAAACTGCAATTTACGAATTTTAGGAGCGATCTGTCAACTAAATCGTAAATGTCAAGGTCATGGATCTCGGGGGTTTAGCATTGATGAGAAACATACTATCATTATTTCCAACAACTGGAAGAACACATTACCTGAAAGTGAAGCTGCATCAATGAAAAAACATAAAAATGTTAATAATGCAGGCTTCTGATCTGTCAATGCTGGATCACGTGACTATTTATGTAAGATTTGATGAGGCACCACAAATCTTATGTGTCACTGTAGAAATAGACAATAAAAAAAATAGGAAATTTAGGCTAATTTATCAAGAACACAAAATAGTAGTCACCCACCGGATCAAACCTGGCGTTTCCAACTAAACGGATAGCTGAGCTTTGGCTTCCGAGCAGGTTGAACTCGACGGTCGATCTTGTGGCATAGGTGATGAGACCAAACTGACTGTTAGGACCAAACTTTCCGATCACATTCTGAATGAAGGCCTTTCCCTTCCTATAGTCATTTTCGATGATGGATCTAGAGCGGTCCAAAATGAAGACCAAGTCGGTTGCCTTTGGACATACGTTGCCTGATAATAATGAGAAAAATCAAGGACATATTATTATAATGTTGTAGCATTGAAAGTGAGCCGTTTGAGGCCTTTTAGTGTCACAGAACCCCTATGTAAATTAGTCAGTCCCCAGTAACTTCAGGGGGGATGGACCCCTAAAGAACAAAAAGACGGGGAGAAGCTGCGAAGCACTGAACTATAAGGAGGTTAATTATCCATTTAATGATAGTGTGTGTAAGTTGTATTTAAATCTATAGATGATAGCTAGCTCCATTCGCAGTCTCCTCCTCGTTGACTGCAATCGTCCAATACATAATTATAGTTCCCACATCATGTAAGACGTGAACACTCGCGTGAAAGGATTTAGTTTATTTATTATCCAATGTATAGTCATTCCGTGACAAGAACTCAATTGACCATGATCAGTCCCAAGGTAAGAGTCGCCTCAAACACATTCAGTCAACGCTCGGCGCTCTAACACAATTTCTATGCCTCACTCCAGAAACCAGACTGCAGGTTAAAGGTCCAACCTTCACTGGATGTTGCTCACACAGTGTTTACAGCTACTCTGGCTAGCTAAGAGCGGAACACATTATTATAAGATGGTACGTCACACCATGACTCCTCCCTCATTTCACTACTGTCAAAGTGAAGCATTAGCTTACACGTGCGCTTCTAAGCTCACGCTATGCTGCCCAAACATGGACTGGCCACCCGCGTCAGTACAGCACCCATAAATACATGTCTTTTCAATACTTAGCCTATATTCTACCCTCCCCCCCCCCTTTCTTCAAATCCTGTATCTGCCCCCGTCCGTAAAGACACTGTAACAACCAGAATCCTTACTGGACTACAGACCAAAACCAGCTCTCGGTTCTAATCACATCTTATTACGATAATCATTATATGCAGCATAATTATAAAGATTTGACAACAATTATGAAAAAGGGACCAATACCAGTATGTAATACAAACTTGATGTTGAATGATTATTATACCTTAGGGTGATACATGTTTAGTAGTTAAGAGTTCAACACATGCCGTATCACACCTGGGTGATAACCAGCCTTATAGTACCCTGCAGGGCGATACAGAAACTTTTATTTTTCAATAATTCATTAAAAATAGAAATCATTAACAAATATAAAATCTAACATATGCATTATCTGCACAATGTTTCTAGCTATATTTTACTTGCTTACTGTTTGTGGAATTGATGGATATCAAAAGGGTTATATGAAAAGTCATAAATAAGAATCACAGCCCCACCATCACTGATTGCTGTGCATCCTTCCTTGGGAACTCAGATCTAACAGAAAAGGTATAATAAATCCATAACCAACCTCAAAGGGAGTACTCGGGCAGTTATCACCCCTCGCCAGGACCCCAATATCAGCCCTCGGCCGGCCCTTTGGGCCCTGGCCTCAGGCTGATATCAGGGTCCCGGCTTAGGGTGATAACCACCCTTGTACTCCCTTCTTGGTTGGTTATATGTATTTATTGTATGACTATATCATACATATCTTGTAAAGTCTGGAAGATCAGACTACTCTGAAGACAACAAATAGAAAAATCATCAAATATATATATTCATATCTATACCCAAAGCCTGCCGTCTGTCCAAGTCCATCAGGTCCTCTAGCTCGCGGAGATCTCTCAGGAACTCTCCATTGGGGGCCCCATCAACTCCTAGAACAGAATTATTTATACAATTTTGTACTATTCCTGTAGGGGGAATGTGCATTTTATCGCGCTTGTGTGTTGTATCATGCCCCTGTAGCTAATTGCTTATAGATTTAAGATTATAGGTATATAGTTTATAAAAGTAAACGTAGGTGGTGGAGAAGCACCTGCATTATCTATACATCTTACTTTACACTTTTTATGACATATTTATTGGAACAGTTGCAAAAGCTTGTCTCCACTTTATCTTACTACTGAGCATTAAAGGTCTAACTAATTTGATTTTCAAATGATACTTATTATCAGAAATATGATGGAAGGTAAACCTTAAAGACTATTGTTTTTCTGAAACCTTACCTCTTACTCTATTGCATATCTATAGAAAAAAAATGAAGAATTTAATTTATAATTATTGTAAAGGTCAATTAGAGCATTTCTTAGTGTTATATCGCGCTGAGAGTGTTGTTATGTCATGCAGGTCACCATTAATAACACATTATGTAGTTTAATGTGATGCATTTCCCTAAATAATCATAATTTGAAGTGTTTATATCTGCGTCTTTTAAATAATCTGATCATTATGTCTGAAAACTAAGTATTATTTGATTGGTAGGCACATTCCAATGCATATTTACTGTATGAAATTACAGTCTCAGAACATTTGGGGGACAAATCCCAATGGCAAGCACAATCTTGCTAAATTTTGTATACAAATAAGATAAGTTAATATGCATGAAAATTGTTGTTTTCTTTAAGATATTTTCTGGTCAATTGTATTATGTATTCGTTGCTTTGATATAACAAAGATAATTTAAAATGGGTTTCTAATAAACGATACAACAACATAATACAGGATATAACAACATAAAAATCATTTTCATTAGTCTGTACACTTTTTTTGGGAGTCCCTAGTTATATCTATGTAGTATTGTGGCTATTGGTGGGGACTCCCTTAATCAGTCATGTCTTTAACTATTTAATTCTCTTTGTTCTCAATGACCGGTTACACAATCTCATGTTCATCTGTTGAAGGCATTGTCCTACAATGGTTGTTAGAGTCAGGCACTTTGAGAAGCCAGAAGTGGGTTACATAACCAGTACTTGAGCCAATCAACCCTCAACCCTCCACATTAGGACCTCCACTGTCACCTGCAGGTGGGCAGGTCTAGGTGGGTGAGTGATAGGTCATTCAGTACTGGGTCCCTCCTTGAGTTGTGTGTGACAGCAGGAGTGGTGGTGGTGATCACTACTCATAGCCCATATAGCCTTCTTGTTGTAGGAAGGCCTTCAGTTTATTGAGGGACGACCATCGCTCATGCGTGAGCGGAACTTTGTAGCTCTTTTGCTTCTTGTTTATTATTATTAAACCACATTCACAATAGCGTGATCTTCCATGTAGGTGAAAGTTATTAACAAATAAGTAAATGAGTAACTTGAGTTTAAGTTGCTCAATAAGTTGTTGACATTAAATGTCAACAATGATGCATAAAATGATGGTAAATTTTACCTTGTAGATTCATAGGCTCTTTTATGTACGTGTGAATAAGGTAATTGCGTGTTATAAATTCCACATAATTAGAAATAATATGTGCTTCCATACATTATTGTTTAGAATATTAAAATAAAAGTTCATTTGGTGGCCATGGCAACCAAAAGCAACAAATTAATCCATTTTTCTCTATTCTGTTCCTATGGAACCAACAATTTCATGAATAATTCATCATAAATGATATAATTATATTTATGCAACAATCCTTTTGGGCAAAAAAACTTCATAGATGCATTTTATTTGTTAAAAATTCACATAACTTACAATTTTTGCATTTTTACCCCTAAATATTGACTTAAACGGCCCTAAATTTGGTTAGATACTTTTCATTTTGATGAATCCATAATTCTTTTTATAAGAGGTTCATCCCAAAAATAACTTCAGACCTATCAGACAGTATGTATTGAAAAGTTGAAGCAATGGTGTAATAAATAAAATGGCACTAGATGGAAAATACATCCAAAGCGTCCTACCAGTAGGACGTCAGTATGAATCTGATTTGGGTTAACTGTGTGACACAAGGCACATTCCCCCTATATAGAAATGTGAATAAAGAGTTATATGTGTCTATACCACATGACTTAAAGAGAAGAGCCAGTGAAAATATAATTATGATTATTCTACTCATTATATGCGTTATGAGTTATATTACCGAGGGGTAAGGATCATGAAAATATGACATTTTGTAGTCACTGGCCCTTCCCTTCAAGGGCGATCTCACCAATCGGGAGTTGGAATGAAGTAAATTTATCCTCTCTTATCAAAATTACTTGCCTGTACTTTTTTCATTTTGGGGCAACAAGCTTGCAAAAGCTGAAACATGTCAATCTTGTGTCATGGAAACACATGCAACACTACCGGAAATAGTTGCTGAAAAGAACTGATCAAATACTGTGCTTTGTAAAATGTATGATTTACTTAGAAAAGGGTTTTCTCTTAGCCTAATACACAGCATAATGTTCTCTTCTTGCTGTGAATTTTCCTAATTTGTTTATTCCTGAACCTTTTCTTTTGGAAAACTGCGGAAAAAATTAGCTGCTGAATAAAAACTTACCGAATGATGAACTGCACACCTGAAATGTTTAAAAAGCATCATTGATGAGTAGGGTCCTTGCACGTATATCACAAAATGCTAATTACGGGATATTTCACTTTACCTATGTGTTGTAAAAATGTTTTTTCACTACTCCCCTTGCTATATCATAGTAGTTCAATAAAAAAAATACAGAAAAAGAAAATAATGGGAATTTTCTTTCAAAAGACTTGGGGTTCCGTGATTAATACATGAATATAGCTAAATAGAAATTATAATTGGTAATAACCTGTATGGGGCCTTATCTAAAATATTTTATGTTATCTGAGCCCAGTTTGCTATTTAAATATTTCATAGAGTGGGGGATTCCCATTTATGGAAAGCTAGGGATTCCCAATTAGTGGCCTTGTGACATCACAAATTTGGGTATTTCCCAGAAAACAACAATATAATATCTTGCTCATCTAATTTCATTTGGAAATATTGACCCACTATTTATGTGCATGGTTTCATTTAGCCTATTTGGCTCTACCTGAAACTTGGCATGTCGACAAAATTTGAGTAAATTTGACATGTTGTGTCTGTAACTGATTGCAGGGCTATAATTATGTATATCTATCTGAAAAAAGCATGAAAACAGTTCACCAGCATATGTACCAATCATCACTGCTTTTGGAAGAATTTACATACTTCACAGTCCAATTAGGATAATGGCCCATCACATAACAGGTCTCGCTGTTGCGAGATTTGGCACCAACAGTGAGACCCATCCCTGTTGAATGGCTTTGGCCCGTCACATAACGGGTCTCGCTGTTGAAGACCTCTCCCTGTTTAAAATTGACTGTTTTTGATGTGCCAGTGGCCCGTCGCATAACGGACTTTGCAACAGCGAGGATTGTCCACCCCACTCCCGCAACAAGGATGTCCCTGTTGTGATGGGTTCCCTTGTTGATTTGTGGCTGTTCTGCTCAACCGATTTTAATTCTGTAAAAAGTTCTGGAAACTAGACATTTAGATCTTAAATCCCTGAAATTTTCATCCCGGAAAATTGATCAGAAATGGGTGAAAATTGATGCCGAATTTCACGTATAACAGGGAGATTTTGCCAAACCCTCCCTGTTTTAAGGAGCGATATCGTTCCTTCTGTTATGCGACGGGGCACAGGGGGACATTTTGGGGTGTGAATTTTAATATTCTTTTCTTCAGCAAATGATAGCAGTGTCCTTCAGCTTATAACATATATAGGAGGTGAGTGGCGGAAATGTTTTTATGTGTCAATTAAATGTGTTCAAAATGTGTGCATAACAGGGAGAGAAAAACTAAACCATTTTTAATCTCTCCCTGTTGCAAGGGTTTGGTTATGCGAAGCGGCATAGTCTAATCCAACTTTGGTGATAACAGTGAGGGTTGACACACCACTTTTTTTAAATGTGGACATTTTGGCGTCATTAATTCAATATTCTCTTCTGAGCAAATGATAGCTGTGTCCCTCAGCTTATGAAATATTATACAGAAGGGAATTGGCAGAAATGTTTTCATCAGTCAAATAAATGTGTTCAAATTACATGCAAAACCATTGCTGTTACAAGGGTTGGCACTTTGAAAATCATAAGGATATCACGGTTGTAAGATCCTCGCTGTACTCTGTGACGGATCATTATTTGGTCTGTATATATAATGAACTCATCACAACAGTGAGAGTTTAAAACTTAGTTAGATCTGGGTCTCGCGACAGGGATATCCTTATCGTTTTCAAAAAAACAAGTATAGCAACAGCAGAAAAAGCCATCGCATAATGGGCAATTTAATTTCAATAATGTTAAAGGGATTTGGGACTGACCACATCAGCTCCACCTAGTGTGAAAATCTTAGAGGCTTTTTGGGAAATGTCAAAGTCTCGCTGTTATGTAAAAATTCAGCATCAATTTTCATCCACTAATAATAATTTTTCCAGGAAAATTTATCCATTTTTAGAACTAAGTGTGTATTTTTCAAAACCATTTATAAAATCAAAATCAGCCCCCTAGAACAACTACAATTTAACAGCAGGACCCATCGCAACAGCGACGTCCTTGTGGAACGATGTCCTTGTTGCGAGGGTTTGGTTATGCGACGGAGCACAGTGGGTATGTATATACATTCCAAAGTATTATCAGATTTGGACCCTTTTATGATTTGTACTAATATGATACAGAATTAAAATGATTATGACTTACCGCAATGAGAACCGTCACCAGCAGGGCAATGTTCATGATGGGGAAGTGAACCATCTTCTGGAGATTAACACCAACTCACAAGAACTTCATGCCTCTTATATATACACACCATGTATTTGTTTGGTGAAATTTATTGGTAGCATTATCATGCCAAATAGAACACTCATTTGGAACATTATTGTGTTGAGATAACTCATCGTTTTCTCTTCGATCAGTTCCGACAACTTTCACTTTCAGGTCTGGTGAAATATTGAATCTTAGGAAATAATGGATGACAAATGTAGAACATACTTAAATATCCGCATCAAATGGGACAAGGCAAACCAATTTGTAACAACATTATCAGAGATGTTCATGTTTTTGTCTTTCCCATAAATTACATAAGAAATGTAATTCGAGACTGTATTCATATTATAATTATATACACATTACTGAGTTCCTCATGGAGATGACAACTAGTTTATTAATGAGCATAAATTAGAGTTGTAAATCATCAAATAATTATTATATGGTTATTTATGAGGGAGGCCATTCCAACATACATCTAATATTGTGTGCAAGAGGAAGCATAGTAGCAATTGCTGCACAGAATAATAATGGTTGCGAGAACCTAATTTGAGAACACCAACATGTTGCCCCAACCATTACCTTCTAAGCCATTTATTATAATATCATATATATGTATGTGAGAATTAAGTTTTCAATAGACTCCATAAGCCCAATCCAGTTTACACCAACAAAAATTAGTTTACTATGAAATATTTTCAAAATTGCATCAATGTTTATTCCCAAACTGAAGACAGTTATAGAATACAAAATTAACCAATGCAAAGCACTTTGGGTGACAGGTTGCTCCTAAATTTGGTAAAATGTAACTTTACATATTTTGGCATTTTCCCCACAGGAACCAATGTTACAGCCTGTTAGACCAGCCTAATATGTCCAGCCCTATTTTGCCCAGAAATATAGCATTTTGATAGGCTGGAAAACCTACAAATCTGTCAAATGATGATATCTAAGAATTAATAATGTTAAAACAGTCCTTGAGGATGTTAGAAAAACATAATTCTTGCTTATTTCAGTAAACCCAACTCTTGGAAACAAGGATCGTGTATACTGTAATTTTTTCCAATATATCCAATGTGGGATGGGTTAATTGGGGAACTTACTTAAATTCCTGATAGAATTATTTCTCTATCACTGTAAGAAATCAAGTTGAAAATTACTGTCAATGGATTGGATATTAATGATAATCGAAAGAATTGAGAATACTGACAGGTAGTACAGACAACACCTCGAAGGGGCAGATTCAGGAAGGGGGGAGCAGGCAGTCCTGAACCCCCTTTTCCCCCATTTTGGTGAAGAGAAAAAAAATGTCACCTGTGCTGGCACGAATGCACATCGCTTTAGTACTGCCACCCCTGCCTCAATATGGTGATTTGACACATTTATAGAGAATTATTTTGGGTATTGTTTGCCTAATATGATAGAGAAGAACCTTTTGGGTTGTCTTCGGGACACCTCAACCCCCATCCCACTATTGGGATGGTATGACCCTTAATTGGGCCTTGATACCCCTGCCTCAATATGATGATTTGACACATTTATAGAGAATTATTTTGGGTATTGTTTGGCTAATATGATAGAGAAGAACCTTTTGGGTTGTCTTCGGGATACCTCAACTCCCATTGGGATGGTATGACCCTTAATTGGGCCTTGACAAACTCCTGGTTTGTATCCTAAGACAGTCACCATTGTTATTCTTATATTAGTATATTTTATTGGATTACTGTCACTGTTATAAATTGACAAATACACTTAATATAAAGATATAAGATTTAAATAAACATAATGGTTGGCCAACTGTAAGTGTATTCTATGGAAACGGTATATTTTGCCGCAAGAGGAATTTTGTTTTCCCACAAATGTATATTGGTGGCATATATACCCAAGAGAAATGATGGGATGCTATCATCAGTTCAGGAAGTTTGACTTGTGTAATTTGTGGATGGTCATATATTTCATCAGCGGGAATTACAGATGTATACTGATAAATAACCTAAGTATATATGTCGGGAACTAATTACATGAGGATCATATAATGTCATGCTAAACTTCTTAGTTTTTTATAGAAGGAACTTTCCACCAGAGTTTTTAGTATGATTTTTGATGCCCTGTGCTATGCAAAGATAATTATAATGAAAAAATGAAGTGTGAGGAAATCCAAGGAGGCATACTGGATTTGAATGGTCCTTTTGTTGTTGTGCAATGGTCTTTGAAATTGGGCTATTAGCACTCCCCACTCTACCCTCCCTCATCCCCCTTGCCCCTCTGCCCTCAGGCGTTCCTCTCTCCTTTGACTGGTCACTGGTGGTGGTTGTATTATGAGAAGTAGGAGGGGGAAAAGGTATGATTGCCTGGTGGGGCACGGGTCATGGATGAAGAGTAAGTAGGTGGGGAGGGGTGGGGGAGTAGGGTGTATTTTTCACTGGTGGAGGTTGTAGTAGTAGAAGTATATATAGCCTTAAGCCGGTCAAAAATCTCCAGATTTCTAGTTCTTCAATTCTTAAGTATTTTTTACTCAAGGTGGCCAGCCTGAGAGCTTTTGTCCTTTTCTCCAGACTTGTGAAAAATGCAGAAACACTGTTAATACAGCATAAACATTTTCACATTTTTTCACAAATTTAATCAAAATATTAGGGTATTTGTAAAAAGAAATATAGAAACCTCGAGCATCCCCTCACTGGGTCACATGACTGTACCCAGCTTGCATTATTCAACCTGATATTATTTCTATGTGGCATGATATATATCAGTGGTTCAATCATTCCTCTATGATGATCTCGAGAAGTCTTTAGCTGGTGGCTTGAATACCTGTTATAAGCTAATATATATATTATATATATATATATATATATAAAATAGTTCAAGCAACAAGTAAATACAATAGAATGACCCAATTCAAGTGCTTAGCCTAAGGGGGTTTTAGTATTCGAAATAGCGTTCTCCAAAGTCTAATGTCACAATCTGTTTGACTTCTGTCCAAAATCTATTTTTATGGTTCTCATGGTTTAGCTGGTAATACAGCAACATTATAACAATATGTTATAATAACCACACAACATACTCATCACAGCCAACTGAACTTGAATTCCATAGAACTCATGTCGTTTTTTCCTGTAAACAACAGTGTTTGTAAACAAACCAATTTTGTGGGTCACGAAAATTCACCAGGGACATATCTAATTGTATTGTGATGAACTTTAAGCTTGTTTTCACCATCATGGGCCTCAGTTATGGGGGGGGGGGGCAACTCGAAAAAAGTGATAATATCCGTGATAGGTCCATTTCTTATCACAGGATTGAAGCTTCAGAATTTTTTTGTGGATTTTTCTTTCATTTTTTTCCTCAAAATTCTACACTCCCTTTAAGGACTTTGACCCTTTAGACCCCATATATTGCGGGTATGGAGTGCTGTTTTTCCCCAGGATTTCCATGTATTTCCCTCCCTATATTGATAAGAGTTATTGAAATCAGATTTGCAGCATCAGATAGGGAATTAAATCAGCTTTTACACGATATATTTGCCATATTCAGTACTCATTACAACGTTGTCTTTAGAAAAATATGTTTTTCCAGGCGGCTACGGCCGGATTGGGGAGTACACCTTCGGGCGGCCATGGCCAGATTGGGGTATAAAGGGTTAAGCTATGAAAATATGGTAAATTGGCGTATTTCTGTGAAAATGTCTCATTTAATTCAGTGATGAGTGCACCACCATCGTATGCCAAGTTTTTCTAATGTTATCTCTGTACAACTGTAAATTATGGGCTGTCTGCTCTGTTAGCAGCTTTTTGACGACCTACTGATATATAAACAATACGAAAGGAAACCAGAAAGTAAAGGGTCTCATCATCCAAGTCTATCTTACTGTTACTTGACTGTCATGTTTTCTTGGTTATCTAGGTCGTGAAATACCAAATGTTGGGAATGATTTTGCAATCATTAATTTTTTGAGCACAATGCGCATTGACTGGGAGTACCTCCCCCCAAGATGAAACAATGTTTATATCTTTGGAAATCTTAGATGTAGAAATAAAACCCTTGCAAGCTAAAATCTCTCTCGGTGACTCAGTATCAAATGCCTTTCAGTTAGATCTATAGTGTTCAAGTGTTTGCTTGTTTCTATAATTGATAGAATTATATTAAATTTTGTTTTTCTATTAACAACAAAACATGGTACAGATTGCAAGCAGGCATTTATTTATATTCTAATGCAGATTATTCAGCTGTTTATTCAATCTTGACTTCAGCTGTATTTAATCTTGTCATAAAGTATATTATTGTATTCATGATTGTAGTAATTTCAATAGTTGTGCAATTGATGTACAGTCGATGAAAAACGTTTGATATATTATATACTTTGTTTCTTGATTATATTAGTTTGATATATACTTGTTTTTCTTTTAGCAAAGTCTGTATATTTATTACTGAGTAGGCTATTCAGGTGACATTTGGTAACTGCCTCATGGTTATTATGTCACAAATAGTAATAATTAATCTTGAGTTGTACTGGTATTAAAAATGCACTAAGTTATGTTAATATGTGCCAGCTGTTGATCTAAAAGGCAAAATAAATTAAAGTTAGGACTAAGATATACATCTGGTTTTGAATGTTTGATTAAAAATACATGAATGGGTTTTCTTTTCTTTTCCAGGAAGGGTATAACTCATGTATCCATGGATTCACAGCCGTTATTTACGCATTTTATTTTTCATGTGGCCTCATATTAAAGGGTTCCACTGCGTGAAATTAGACCTTTAATGACATTTGATTAGGTAAATGGGGCCATTGAGGTTCATTAAAGACAAAGGAAATGCCACCTTTTCAATACCTTTGCAAGATCTTTGATGAATTTTAAAGGTCACCTGAAAAAGTTTTGGTAAGGTCTTGTAAAGATGACCTTTCCATTACCTTTAGCAAACCTGAATGGCACTATTTACAGAAACTTATAGGTCTTAAAGTCTAATTTCACGCAGTGTTCCTTGTACGTAAAATAACATGTTTCTGATTTTGTGTGTGTTTTACTTCAGTTATGTTTCATAAAAATGTTGCAAATACAACAAAGCAAAATATCAAGACAAAAGACAATAATTCAGGAAAGAAATCTTAATTTGGGATTTCCTTGATACATCATCATAATGGGAAATGACTTGGAAATCCCCAGTTATTGAATGCATATGAGTGGGTAACAATTACAAGTGATAATACCTTATATTTGGCTTAATATATTTGGTACCAAAATGTGGGGTTTATACATCCCCCTCTTCCCTAGGCCTTTAAATATGTCCTCATCATACCATCTTCACCATCACAAAGTTTGCTCCAAATCTGTTTTGCAACACTGTCTGTGGACTGGAAATTTGCCAATATAATAGATTCAAAATATATAGTTCTAAAAGGGCTGACACCGCCACCATACACCATTGTCTCCGTGTTATTGAAAGTCGGGGATTCCCAATAAGTGTCCTTATGACATCACAAATTTGGGGATTCCCCTTAAAATACATAAAATAGACAAAATCTTAAATTATCATCACCCAGTCTTCACTGTGAATATCCTTAAAATACTTGTGGCATTATCAGTTCATTGTGCATATAGTATGTTCAAATAGTTTCATTTTGAAAATATTCATCCTTCGATTATGTGCAAGGTTTCCTTTAAGATCCATTAACCAATATAATTGTTTATGTAGCATACATAATTGGAAAGCAAGCACATTCTTTTTCGTTGTCCAGTTCTAGTGTATCCTATGCACGGTATGCCTCATAATCCTTTTTCTGGTGTGTAGGCCTAGTTGTTGATGACGTCAGATAAGACCAAGTGATGTATTTCCCGGAACTTCATGTGAGATACATAGCTGATGAAATGTGAAAACAAACAAATGAACAGGGGCCATATCTTCGTAACTAATTTGGCTGATCAGGGAAAATTTGATCAGGGTCCCTTTGATCAGTGATTTTGCCTTTTACCAAAATTTATTGTGTTATTGCAAAATTGTGACAAAGAAGAATTATTATTTGTAAAATTTATTCATGATAGACAGAATTTGTGATCATGGGACCCTGATCAAATTTTCCCTGATCAGCCAAATTAGTTACGAAGATATGGGCCAAGATGAATACATGTTTATATTATATGGACTAAACTTGTGATATAGAAGCTGTTCTTTATCACGTTTTAAGCTGGCACTATTATCAAGAGTTTAAGTCATCAAGGATACGGCAGCTTTGCTAAAGATTACATCAACCAAGTATATAAAAGACACAGAGGTTGTACATCAAGAACATTCTCTGATCTAAGCTAAAGACAAAAAAGAATTGTGGTTAAAAACCAGGCAAATCACAGTATCTTTTTACCTTAGAGGGGTTGGGGGTCACCTAAACAATACAGACCTTATTCTGAATAAGCATAAAACTTGGCAGTTAAAGCAATGATTTGCCATCAGTGCATTCCCCCTAAGAAATTCAATTATTGCATAGATGTTGTCAAACTGAACTCTTGACCATAAGTTACTCTTTTTGTTCTATGTTGACTACAAAATGGTCCTATTAAGTCATTTACAATGTTAAAATTGCAAGTGATACTATGAAAAGCCTGTGTTTCCACATAAGCTGTGCTACATCATACATGGACTTTTGTTCTTTGAAGCCAAAATCAACTACCCGTGCAGCCTAATAGTAAAATATATCAAATTTCAAAAGTAGTGGCCAATCCTTCCAAAAACACCTTATTTTATATACCAAACATCAAGACACCATAAGCTGTTAACTCTTGCTGCAAGTTATAGTTGTATTTTTTTTTTAAATTAGATTTTTATTGGGTCAGTAAAATTCGGCATAGCCGGTCTTCCATTAACCCCACTTACATGTGAGTTTACATAAAATGTAGGGGTAATGTATGCAGATGTATTACATTCGATCAGTCTGATAACACATTATAATGAAAGATAATGAAAAGAAATAACGTAATGAACAAAGTCAGTTACACAACTTTATACCAATCTCGGTTCGGCTTGATAAAGGGGGTTCTAATATACCTCAATAGTGACGTTTTAAAGGTACATTTGCTTAAGCATTGAACTATATTCACAGGCAAACTATTCCATACTATAAAACATTTTAACAACTGTTTTTAGAAAATGTAGTATGTTTTGTTTTGGGAATTTTAAATGTATGAGCAATAAGTTTAATTATTACCTTTAAATCATTCTGCATAATCAGGGGTGGATCCAGACTTTTCAAAAGGGGTGAGGCATCCTTATGTTATATTATTCAGCACCCTAAAAAAGTTAATATTTGGTACAAAAAAGAGGGGCATATGCATCCCCCTTGCCCCTTTGAACATATCCCTGGTAATACTTTACTCACCATCACAAAGTTTGTCCCACACCTGCTCCGCAACATTGTCCATGGACTGGAAATTTGTCCATATAATAGAGTCGAAATGTATAGTTCCAAATGGGCTGACACCACGACCAGACACAAAAATCAATGGAGTACTCATTTTGTCGTATCCCACCTTTTAAATGAAATGTTTCATAATAACATTATAGTTCCAATAGATGATACCCTCAGGATGACATCAATTCCTATTATCTTATTATGATTTTTTTGGTCATGCCCTAATGTCATTTGTGTACATCTTGTTTGACATACTGGTCATATACAGCTTACATCAACATAATATCAGTAATATGCCTGGGGCCCGTTTCCATACTCCCGTAGGTGGAGAAAAAAAACACCTAAGTGCCTAGGCGTGGATTTTGCGTTTCCAAAAATTCACGCACAAAACCCACATACGGACGTGACTAGATCCACGCCCAAACGTGGGTTTTGGGTTTCCAAAAGAAATTCCACCCACAGAGTTACGTGGATTTTACCACACTAAGGTGGATGTTCACTGTATTTGTAGGAACATCACTAAGGGTCCTCCTAGGGCACAAAAAAAGCTTTTCCAATTAAATAATTCCTTTATTGTGGTTATTTTTATTTTTTGCAACAATTTTGGATGCCTAACTACGTACACAACAGCAAATATTTGGGATCAGAGAGAATTTTTAATTTTAGAAAAATTTAGTCTGTATGTATTTAGAAAGAAAAAAGCCATCTTTAATCTACAAAAGCATCCCTCATGATTTAAAAGTGGTTATGACGTTTAATTCAAATTATATAGGACTTATCTATTTTCACCCACCTAGAGCAAAATCCACGTCCAAATTCCACCTTCGTAGGTGGATTCTGTACGTGAATTGGGAAAAATCTTAGTGTCTGGAATCACAATAAAAAAGGTATGGAAATGGAAGTAAAGTTAGGGATTTTATGAAAACAGATTAATACAACGTATTTCTGAAGAAAAATCATTTATACATTCCCAAATAATCTATTCATGCTTCAGTAATATTTAAACACTTGTGGACCACCGTAGCTGGACGTGGATTTGGCAGCGTAGGTCCTTTGGAAACAGGTTTTGAAAATCCACGCCCAGATTCACCCAAGTAAAGTCCACTTAACCTCAGATCCACGCCCAGAACCCACGGACGTATGGAAACAGGCCCCTGTGTGATCATGAGGTGCGATGTTCTCGATTATGATAAACATGTAAAGTGGTTGGCCAGAAGAAATTCCGATGGAAAAAACATGGTTAGCTAATTGTACCCTAACATATTATTGCTTAACAAACATATTTACAATTTGAGGCCTCAGACTAAGAGATCAGACTTAGATGATTTATTGCTTAAGAAATTAGCTTACAATTTGAGGCTTTAGAGATCAGAATTACATGGTCTAAATACCGTACATGTAACTAGTATTTTGTCGAACGTTGTCATTTTTGATCAAGTCTGTTAATGGCCAATACAATGTCATATTAGCATTATATCTGAGCACAGGTATAATTTAATTTATTTTCATGTTGACATTCTTTTATAGTTCTGTTTTATTCATATGATTATACCCTTTCTGTCACATGCAATTTTATCATTATCAACACTTATCCTAAACTATACATTCACCAAGACCATACATTGGGATAAGAAGTTTAGACTTACATCGCTGTCTAAGTCATCAAAATCACTCAAGAAGACCACACCCACAACCCTGCCTTCATGCCTGTCCCCTCTGGTGAATGAAACAGAGTTTTTGAAGGAGTCCCAATCCTGGTTCTTGTAGGTTGCCAGGTAGTGCTGAAAGCCCAAACTATGAAATAAAATTTGTGAATGTGATAGCACTTTGGTTATGGAAGGATGCCATGTACAGGTTTGGGCCAACATAGGAAAACAGGAACGTCCTTAAGTTTTGGTTGGTCCTAGTTAAGCAGGATGTCCTATAAACTCGGACTGTCCTGAAAACTCAAGCTGATTGATATTCCCCACCTTTTCTTGTTTCGTATCTGACCACTCTGGGCTAGCCTGGTCGCCTGTCCCAGGGAGGACTATCTATAATTAGCCCTACTATGGAGGCGTCATAGGCCAGGGACAGGTTATATAAGTGTGATGAATTATAATTAGCCCTACTATGGAAGCGTCATAGGCCAGGGACAGGTTATATAAGTGTGATGGATTGTCCATTCATCTGTCTTTGAGGTACAAACTAGAATGTAATCAATGTCAAAATAATATAGTAAAAGTGTAAGGTACGAATCAGGTACAAAAGTATATCGGGAAATCCTGAAAGCCCAAAAGCATGGAAATGTATTGTAACCGGATATGATGTCTAAATAGTCACATGAACTAAGTGACCAATCAGAATCGAGTAATAGAGTATAAAAAGGGGTGTGGGGTCACTCTCCTGAAAAGTGCGCAGTTCACTAAAATTTTGGGTCAAAATTCAAGAGCTATTTTCATAATTTCTTTTGATATTTCTCATTTCTAGAGTATTTCAACATTATTATTTAGTAAAAAGGGAATTCCCATTGTCTTTGATTTTCTCATATTTTCAGTTTAAGTTGTGGACTTTGAAAAATTCTGTTTTCATGTACGTTCAGAACCAAGGTTTTACATTTTATAACTATATCTGCTACACCTATGTGCTGCACATATTAGTCATTTTCTGCTTTTTATTGATATCTACTTGTGTTTCCTAATTATATGGAACACTATTTTTGAATGTGAACAATTCTCCTATACCTAAAAGTTCTACTTTGGTTTTTCATTATTTTGAAAAGTTGACATTTTTGACATTTTTGGTAAATTTTGAGCTTTACATAGCTGTAAACAATTTCTCAGAAGGGGTAATTGTCATTTTGCATTTTACTGTAGTGCATTTATATAGTATGAATGCATTTAAAAGGAAATTGTGTTGATTGAATGTATGTGTTAGGTATTATTTCAGTTTATTCTTTAAAACCTTGGTTCTGAACGTACATACCTTGGTTCTGAACGTACATACCTTGGTTCTGAACGTACATACCTTGGTTCTGAACGTACATGCATGTCTTGGTTCTGAAGTCACTTATGTTAGTATTTAACAGAGTTATCTTGCTTTTAAAGGGATAATTTCATACCAAAATATTAATTCATATTCATGGATGCCAAGAAAGCATTGCACAATGTAAAATAAGAATGTGGCATGCATATAGAACTTATAACTTTAAAAGATCATAAATGTACGTTCAGAACCAAGATATGTACGTTCAGAACCAAGGTTATTTCATCTATTGATCCATTATATGATAGACATAAGGTAAGATATGAAAATTAACAATGAGGCATAGTTCATCTTAACCACACAAAAAAAAGAAATGTTTCAGAACACAAAGCAATATCCCAGGGAGCTTTGCACAAAAAAGCTTGGTTCTGAACGTACAAAGCTTGGTTCTGAACGTACATATCTTGGTTCTGAACGTACATAGCTTGGTTCTGAACGTACATAGCTTGGTTCTGAACGTACATATGTTGCCCACAATCCAGAGGAGTTCTTGTGACATTCCATAGATTTTTTTTAAGTACTTCAATATTTTGTCAGTAAAGCATTAATGAATAAAACAAGTACCTCATTTGTACCTATCTTCATGGTAAAAAAGTTCACAACCAATAAATGTACGTTCAGAACCAAGCTTTGTACGTTCAGAACCAAGCTTTGTACGTTCAGAACCAAGCTTTGTACATTCAGAACCAAGCTTTGTACGTTCAGAACCAAGGTTTCCACCAATGAAAGTGGCATATAAAGATTGAAAATGACTATTATTTAGAAACATATGACAAAGCATATCATTTCTGCATGGGTTGAGAAGAAAAACATTCATAGAGACATATTATATCATTTCTGAGAAAAGGAAGAAAAAAAAGCTTGGTTCTGAACGTACATATATGTACGTTCAGAACCAAGCTTTGTACGTTCAGAACCAAGCTTTTTCCTTTATTTTCCACTATTTATTCAGGAACTATTTGGTGTCAGATGATAGAATACCCTCCGGTAGGGTTTTCTTTACATCTCCAAATAAGCATAAACAAATAAATGCACATTTTGCATGAAAAAAATGTAAAAATTATAAAACCTTGGTTCTGAACGTACATTTTAACTTTTTGGGAATGCCCATGAAAATAAACTTAATCTTTATTTCTAGTATCCTTCATTTTTTCCTATAATTTTCACAAAGGGCTGAATAATACATTATTATGGTATACTTCATGCTCCTAACTCAAAATTCATATATTCCTATCTTATATGTACTTTTTTGATCTTCAAAGCTTGGTTCTGAACGTACATTTGTGAATTCAAAAAAACTAAGAACTTCAATAAAAATCAGAAAATCATTAAATTGGGGGAAAATATTGTTTTGTTCAGTTTGCCTCAACTCAAGTTATGTCTCAAACTAATATTATAGCTGAAACACTAAAACTCTAGTGTTTATTGAATAAATTAAGCTGAAAAAAAACTCTTACCTCTCAATTCTTGGCTATTTCCTTCAATTTAGGCTTAAATTTCTGAAAATCTGAAAAAAATTATCAACTCTAATATCTATTTTCTCAAATCTATAAGTCTTGGCAGCATGTTAAGCCCAAATTGTGTAAAAGTTTAATTTATGTCAAGATTCCAGAGCCATCTAAAGAGAAAAAACACTGATTTTGCCAATTGAGGAAATTTCTGGAGAGTGACCCTGACATGATCACTTGAAATAAACAGTCCCTTCTTGGGACTCCTTGTGTTCACATGATTGTGTCTTCCTTAACCCTTTAGACCCCATCGATTATGAGGATGAATTGCTGGATTTCCCCAGGATTTCCCGGGATTTCCCTCAGAAATACCTTAAATTGATTCTAATTGAGAAAGTTCAAAGGGTTACCCACCTTTGAATAATACAATTATTGAACTCTTGTTTGAAGCATGGAATAAGGAATTAAATCAGCTTTTAAACGATATATTTGCCATTTCTGTACGCTGATCACAAATTAATGTGTTCTCATTTGGAAAAATATGGAAAATTATGGAAAAATGGACATTTTTCCGGGCGGCCATGGCCGGATCGGGGAGTACACCCTCGGGCGGCAATGGCCGGATTGGGGTCTAAAGGGTTAAGTAATAGAGCCCTCGAACGGGTTTAAGTTGAAGATATGCTAAAGTAGAAGTTAATCAACCAGTCGAACTCAAGTAAATGGTCTAAGAAACCCGAATCGGCCTGAGGACCGACCCGCAACCGAAAGCCCAAACAGGTACAGAAGCCTGAAATAGTAAGCGGCCGGCCTGTGACCATCGGGACGAAGGTGTGACCTGCTTGGCCCCACACTACCAACCACTAGGCAAGCAGCGACCCGACCCTGACGGAAGATCGGACTGGGCAACACAAGTACAAGATCCACTCCCCTCCTCCAAAACTTCTACACCTCTGCCAAATGTCCGAAAACTTCAGGCCTGACAGACCGGCACACCACTCATCCATCCGAGAATACTGATTCCCCGACTGTCCCACTCACTCCCCCTCGTGTGCGAGGCTGGTCTCTTAATCTTACAACTCTGTTTCCTGCTCAAACTCTCCGTTCAGCTTGAGACCAAAACAACCCCCACATAAATCAGCCCTAGTCTGCTCCCCGTAACCAGCAGTACTAAAGTACTTAGGCTGACTATATTTTTTGATTTGCGAAAAAATGTTCACGAGCCAACATCAGGGTTTAGGAAGGACACAGAAAGAATGTGAATTTTCAGGGTCATGCACCTATAATCTTTGTGATTCAGCTCTTTGGAGCTGAATTGCATTTCATTGGAGACATGATATATAAGTAGCATAATCCTTTTATTGTTTTTAATATGTCATTTAAAATCACTTTCTCAATGTATTGCTCTTATGGCCATGCATGGCCATCTTGCGACCTCTTACTCTTATCCCTTTGCTACAATTGATGCAGGAGTGGAACTTCGGGAATTTAAAACGGGGAGATGGGGGGAGAGGGGTTTATTACTGGAACTCTTTTCCTAAACTGTGGTTAGTTTTAATTCTGCATAGTAAGTTTCGTTTTCACCATTTTTAGTTATGAAGAGGAGGAGCAGGGGTCAGGTTAAACCAGTAGAGGATCAAAATTTTTGAAAGGTAGCTAGCAGCACAAATAGAAAGAGGGAACACATCCACTGTTTCTTGACTCATACATTAAAAAATCGAAATTTGGCAAAAAAAAGTACCAAATTTCCCCCTAAATGTGCCACTGTAAACTTCCCTTTAAGTATAAGAAATCATACATACATCTAAATGACTAGTATATGCATCTTTGGTGTCATGGTCAGCCAGGCTGATCTGGTTCCATGTGTTCCCAAGTCTACAGGCAAGTCCGAACTGGATGGCCCCTGGTCCAATGGTAGCCTTACTGATCACCTTTTTCATCACATCAAAGGCAAATTTTGTTTTCTTTTTGTTGGCATATTCTGACACTGCGAAGACCACGTCAAGAGGGCTTTCATGCTTGCACCCTATGAAAAACATTTTGATTGTGTTTGATGTGATATCATGTATTAAGTGTTGTCCACCCAACCAACAAATACCCCTTCTTTATTAAGCTATAATCATGATTGTGGTTTAATCAATTTTATTAACCCTTTCAGTGAGGGAAGCCACAAAAGCGGCTCTATAGTAAATTCCCAAAGGAAAGGCATTTATAGAGGAGGAATTAAGCTTTCAGAATCTGAAAGAATTTTTCAAAAGTTCATATTAGAACTAGAGGTATGGTCATTAGAATTGCAATCGTAACAATAACAAGTCCTGAACTTAGGGTAAAATGGCCTGATACAAGGGTCTTTTGCTTGAGGTATTTCGCAACTGTGGGGCTAGATTAGAGGCAGTTAGAGAAGGCTTTAGGGCCCAACTTACTGCTGCAAGGTGCAGGGTCAATTCTCAGGTTGTCTAAGGCCACATCTCCTCTAATATCTGTACCTCTCGTAACCTCAAAGAATATCTACAAAGATAGAATTAAATGGATAAACTTGTAGTTTAATCAATGATGAACTTGTCTATTCCACAAGGCACTACTTTCCAACAACAACTGGTAATTCCAGGATTATGAGGTATACAACTTACCTCATCAAAGAAGTTGAACTCTTTTATAGGGTATATGAATTAACTTGTTAACGCTGAACCACTTTCTATGGGGTATACAACTTAGCTTATCAAAGAAGTTGAACCTTTTTTATAGGGAGTACAACTTACGTCATCAATAAAGTTGAATCCGGTTTTACAAGTAGGCCTATAGGGGCTGTCCATAAATGACGTCATGCAGTAGGGGGGGAGGGGGTGGGTTAATGTCTCCATGACCAAGCATGACAAGTGGTGCATGACATCATGTTGTGAAGAATTTCAATTTCAAGAATTTCAGAGAATTTTAGGTTAGGTTGGGACGATGAAAGCTGAAGTTTTCATTTTCAGTTAAAATCAAAGATTTTTCTATGGGATGGTCATGTTTCTAGGCATAAAAATGAGTTTTTGTTAATTATTACATCTCTGATGGGGGGGGGGGGGTCCACTTGATATGACATCATTTCTAGAGGGGGGGGGGGGTCAAGGGATGCATGACGAAACATGACAAGGGGGGTTAAAAAAGGTCAAAAAGAGCATGACGTCATTAAATTTTATGGACGGCCCCATATGATTTACCTAGCCAACAAAGTTTTTATGGGGTATACAACTGACCTCTTCAAAGAAATCTATACATGGGGTGCACAACTTACTTCATCAAAGAAGTTTAACTCCTTCTTTATGGGGTATACAACTTACCTTGCAATGTAAATAAATTATTACCTCCCCTCCCGACAGAACGCAAAGTAAACAATTGGTTTCATCCTTCCCACAAAACCTAGCCTCAGGACCCTCTAACAGAGACCTCAGCAAGTGCCTCCCAGTAATACATATGCATCAAGATTATCATAGAGTAGATTATAATTTCAGTGGGGTTTAAAAGCAGATTAGAGCATCTTAAGACATTTCCAAAATCTCTAATGCCTAAAATGAGTAGGATTTAACCCGAAAACAATTCAAATGTAGCCCTGAGCGAGCCTGTCTATTATTCAGGTTCGGGACAAGCCTGAAACTGGCAACATTGGTATATCTTACACCGTTCCTAAATTTTGCAACACAGGTAACTTCTGATCTTGCATCACTTTAGGCATTTTAATTTCTAATTAAAATAAAAACATTTTATCTTCGTTGCCGAATTCTAACAAATGTATGCAAACAAATAATAATGTAATTTAAATAATATTTGAAATTTATACAGGTTTTTACCATACAGATTTTCTAAAATCTTTGTTTAAGTATTTTTGACCAATAGAGTTACAGTATTTGTACCACGTGATGTAAACAAATGTAAGAAAATAGAAATAAATCATCAAATTTATGTTGCCGAATTGTAACAAATCTATGGAAATAAAGAATAATGTATTCTAGATTATATTTGATAACTAGACAGATTTTTACCATCCAGATTTTCTATAACCTGTGTTTAAGCATTTTTGACCAATAGGGTAAAAGTATTTATACCATGTGATGTAAGCAAATTAAAACAAGATGGCGTTCTTTTTTTGCTGATTCAGCACTCATTTCTTAGCATTTTGGGTACAATCTTGTGTTTCAAACTGATGTTATAAAATATTTTTGAGTAAATATGATGTATCTAAAATTTCTTTTTAATTTGATGTGTTTGATTCTATAGTAAAAGCATAAAACGGTTTATTAAATATATCTGATGGCAAAATATCAACCTTGCCATTTCGTGCATCGTTGCACAATACTGCATCAGTACAAGAACAACATCACGTCCCTAACCTGTTATTTACATGCCTGAAAAATGTGAGGCAACAAGTAAATGTGCTAGAAATTTTCATTGAATTTTACTATAATTCCCGTCCCAAAAAAATCATCAAAGCAACTTTGCTGAAATTTTCCCTAAAATTAAATGATATATAGCCCTTGTGAGTATAGAAAATCTTGAGAACACGGCCATTCCCTCACCTCATCCCACCTTCACCAGCCTCCCTAGGCCTCCCTACCCCTTAAACCACCTTAGGTCTGGGGCAAAGTTTTGTAGAGAGGATGAAACCCCTATATTGATGCAGTATTCAATTCCCCATAGTTAGTGGCTGGATGTTGATCTAACAGTCAGATTACAGTGAGCCCCCTGCCCTCAAACACTTTCTGTCATCCTAATAAACCCCTTTTCATGGGGCATATGACTTACTCTGTCAAAGAAGTTGAGCCTCACGTCAGCAGTGGCCTGATGCCAGGCATTGCCTTGGTTACCACTCAGGCTAAAGATATTCCTGGAAGGGCTGTTACTGCCCGACACATAGATAAAGAAGTTGTCCACGTTATCACCGTACATGTGGTAGGCAAAGGACACACATGCCTCACCATTGAAAATGATAGGCTGCGTCTGTAATCTGAAAGGTGGATAAATTTGTACCACAAGTGATTTGGAGCAAAAGCATTACTTCAAGGATACTCACTAATTTTGTGAATTTTGTGGCAGACACAGGAACAGCTATTGGATTTCCAAAAGGAGGATCAGTATATATAGGCCAAGTACTTAAAAGATTTATGCATTCTTTCTATAGTTTGGGGTCCCACAAAAGGGGAGGGTCAGGACCCCCTGGACCTCAGCCCACTGGATATACCCCTGAGACATATCAACAGGATGAAGATAGAGAGAATATAGCAGTAGAAGCTACTATGAATTAGAAGTGATCTTTATGAATGGTCTTACATAACAATTTCCTTTCCTAAAGTGGAAAATTGCCTGGTAGAACAATTTGATATTTGAGAAACATAGACTACTTGACCTGTCACATACCCTTTACAAATTTAATATGATTCATATATAAAAGAATTTGCTGCACAAAAAAGACTTTTGATGAACTTTCTAATGAGTTTTATAAATGGGACAATCAAGGTACACCAAAATTTGATGGAAATTAGAGATCTTGTAAAGGTGACCTTTCTTGAATTTTAAGGGTCGCCTGAAAGACTCATTAAGGTTCTATTTAAGGTCTTGCAAAGGTGACCTTTCCCATACCTTTAATGTATTTCAATTGCCCTATTTATAAAAGGTCAGAGTACCATTATCATCATTTTATATTTGTGTGTCTTAACATCCACATATATTACAAAGCACATACATGAAGCGGTCTCCTCTCTGTCTAGGCTCGCTGGTCTCAGCGTAGATGTACCACTGGCCACTAAAGGCCCATGCAGGGCCTGTACCAATGGTTGGGGTAGTGTCCCTCTGACGGGTCCATGTCAATACCCCATTCACATTACTCTGACCACATAACCCACAAAGCGATGTCTCAAAGTCACACACGTAAGGCAATGTCACTGCAACATAAATGACAAATGTCAGAATGTGTTGTTTATTCACCGGATAGGAATATAGAAATGGTGGTCATAAACCCTTTAGACCCCACTGATTACATGAATTGCTGGATTTTCCCAGGATTTCCCTCAGAAATCTCTTAAATTTGTTTTAATTGAGAAAGTTCAAAGGTTTACCCATGCTAAAATATCAAAATTAGAGGAATCCGGTTTAAAGTATTGGGTGAAGAATTCGATAATCTTTTAAATGATATATGTGCCATTTTTGTGCACTGAACACTATTTAGAGTGTTCTCTTTGGAAAAATAGGGAAAAATTAAGGAAAAATGGCTGTTTTTCTGGGCGACTATGGCTGGATCAGGGAGTACACCCACAGGTTGCCATGGCTGGATTGGAGTTTGAAGGGTTAAGGATTTCTATGTTGAAGCATCTGAGCTCCTTTTTTTTATATTTCTTGTAGAAAATCATTGATTGTATGTTACCGTTATCTTTATCTAATGTTTATTTATCAATCATGAATTTTGTAGGTAGAACTTCATTAGAATAAAAAATAATAGATTGGAAATATTGCTGGTGTTATCTTATTAAATGTACCACCAAGGGGATTTACTATTGATGTGATAAGATTGTTTATGATATCTAAGAATGTTACCATCATGAAATGTTTTCCCTACATTTTCAAAGTAATAATTATAGAGATCAATATTTTAATATTACTCTTTCACAGACTACTTTATTACAGTTTGCTACCTAATTTATTTGATTCTCAATTAAGTTCTAATTTTGATGTGCAAATTTTGTAGATTCTAATGGCCTATTGTTATTGTTAACATATTATATTTAGCATGTGAGTCTAACACTTGAACTGAAAGCAATGATCTTACTAGATGTGAAGGGAATTCTAGAGCAATGTTTTAGAATTGTTATTCTTGGATGGTAAAGCAATCAAAGAGAAGACAGAAATGTATGTCATAGTTTGATTATGTGATTAACATGGCAAGACATTTGATAAACCTTATGTTTCAAATTTGATGATATAGATTTTTATTTAAGGAGTTTAGGTGCAAAAGAGTTGTACAGATTTTTCAAAAGGGACCATCATACCAAATACAGTGAAAATAATTACAGTGAAATAGTACTATCAGAGAATGAGAATACAAAGTTGATTGCGTAAAGGTGAAAGAAAAGTTATGAACGATTATTTTAGTAAAATGCAATTTTCAAAAGGACATTAATCCTTCCTATGATTGTCAGACCTCTAAACTTTCTTATATACATTATTTAAAGTTTAATCACATAAGGATAGGAGGCTAAGAGGGTTTAAAATGGCAAAAAAGTGCTACCCTTTATGGATTGATACATTGTTTGACCTTAGGTTTGTTAAAGTTATTTTCCTCGTGGGGTAATTATTCAAAAAGAGATAAGATCAATTTAAAATATCACCCAGATTGTGATGGTTGTCTATATTCAAAGATGTGATGTACTAGCTACTGTTCACTATGGGAAATGAATGAAAACCAAAATCTGGAAAATGTAATTATGCCTATGGAAAGGAAACAAATCAAAAACACGATACAGATATCAATAGTAATTGCCATTGGAGCTGAATGATCACAATGGACAATATTGTATTTCAAATGTTGAAAATAATTCTTAAACATCTATAATACTAAATATAAATCATACATGATTGATACAGTGGGTAGAAAATGTTTTTGTTTGTTGTAAAAAAAAAAAAAAAAAAAACTGTTGAATAAATCTTTAGAAAAATGTAGCAAAGTTTTTTTTAAATACAATTTTCAGCCATGAAACTTAAAGTCTTGCTTGTAGGGTCAGTTAAAACTCAGATAGGGCATGACATATTTTTTACACATGCAGAGTTCATCTCTTTACCTTCTTTGTCTTCTTGAGGTATCAGATCTTCTGCCGGAAGGGTTGGTGGGAAGGTAGGAGGACCTAGACTCACAATGACAAGACAGCCAGACAAAACATTACACAACGTTACATAATGTAACACAACCCAATGAGGGTGGAAGGGCATCGAATGATGCCTTTATCAAAAAACTAATTAAATAATTATGTATCTTGTTTTGTAAATATCACTAATATGGCTTACAAATTATAAAATGATTAGGTTCTGGTAATTATAGAGGTACAACATACAACATTTTTTTATAAAAATATAGATGGACTAGGTTAGCCGACTCTTTTTCATAAGAAGGCCCAAAAATAAATATCATTGTTATGAGCTCGATTGAAGTCACTTGGGAAAGGGCAGAAGACATTTTTTTAAGGCAAAGCAGGTTTTCATAGCCAAGATGGACATGCTGTTATAAGGAAAAAGGAGCAATTTAAATGTTTTTCAGGTCACAGGTTGACGTTATATTGTTGGACTAGTTAGAGTAGATGACCTTCCACACAACATAAGTGTCTCACCACACAGAAAGGATGCTCCTTGTGGGAATTAAGCATTGCATAGGATGTTCTAAGCTTTCTTGTGTTATCAGGCACAAGAAAATTCATGGACTGAATTAGGTAATATATGGGGAAAAAACTGTTAACATTCCAAATAGAATGTTTTTCAAACAAAATGGAATGTTTAGAGTGGGTTAACTGAATTATACATAAAAAGTTGATTTAAGAAGACATTTTCATCCTTTTTTTCACAAATCTACCCATATCTCCCTTAATCAGGTTGGAGCTACGACGGGAAAAACGGGACGTCCCATTTTTTCAGGACGGGACCCTTTCAAATCATTTCCAAACATTCCATTATATTTTTTTCAATTTCAAAATATAACCCTACATGACAAGCAATTATTTGGTTAAATTAGAATTGAATCCCATCATTATAATAACTGTTTTAATGGTTTTTAAAAGTCTGCCTGAAAAAACAGGACGTCCTGAAATAACAGCTCACAAAACTGTCCTGTTATTTCAGGATGGGCTGTTTTCTTGGTATGATTTTTGTAACTTTAAAAAAATAAAAATCAATATAAAAAAATTCAACGATAGAATGTGAAAATGCAACAATCATTTTAATGCAAAAGATGTGTACTTTAATTAAAAATAGTTTTTGAATTTAGCAAACTCCTAATTTTCTGAGCATTTTTATTTGTGTAGAATTATTAACTATGAAATTTTAATTTTATGTAATTTTCAAAATGGAAAATGTTATCAAATTCATGTTAAATGCAGAATTTCTGCTGTTTGCATATGTAGAAGTATTATATTATGTTTGCCTTATGTACTATTTGTGTATAATTTCATCTAAGATATTTAGATATTACAATTTTTCATAATTGCCTGTTTTTACAGGACGTCCCGTTTTTACAGGACGTCCCATTTTTCAGTAGTATCCCCAACCTGTTAATATTAGCCTTAGAGCTTAAGATATAACTTCCTCAGTGAATCCTTTTTCTGTGTTGGGTCACATTATAACACAACATAATTAAATGTCACAATCAAGCCTCTGCACATATCATGTATTTGGGTATGTAGACCATACAAAGCACAAACATCACATAAGGGTATATTCAAACATAAATCTATATTAAGGAGTTTAGATAAATAAATGAAAGCATTAAGGAGTTTAGATAAATAAATAAAACCAAACACAGTATTTGCCTTTCCCTTCACAATTTACCATCAAATGATAACAATTTCCAAATGACAAATACATGTTACATGTCTCTCATATTCATCTCACAAAACAGGTAGTATATATTTCAATTCTAACACAAGGTTTTGTATAATGCAATTAAGATGCCGACTAAAACAACATGTCATCACTTACAATTAACATAATTTAAATATGATTTAATGCAGTCATGTTCAAGACTACCCAAACAAAAACTGAGAGGAAAGATAGTTTTGTGCTCAATATTTTTAACTTCATGATTATCATATCTATATAGCTTGTCATATACCGTGCAAAACCTCTATTGGTCAGTTTGTCTATTTTATTGGCAAAGTATATCTACTTAGACCTAATTTATCTTTCAGGTTACATCTATAAAAATTATGAATTTACTTAAAGTACCTAACTAGAATTTATCAAAAGCAAGGGATCTTAATAACTTATTCTAAAAATGGCGCTAAAATTGAATTTAAAGAGAGGAGCCAGTGTTTTATAACTTATATGCTCGTTTCATTGCTAAATAAAAAGTGTGGTTGATTACTTGGCTGTTAAATAATTATTTCTATGTGACAAATGTTGCTTTATTCTGAAGCTTCTCAAATCCCTAATGCACAGACAAATGTGGGTCTGTGTGTGACGTCACACCAAATAGATGTTATTTCTTTTAAAATTTCAGACTTTTTAATAGAACCTGACAATGGAAAATTTCATCATGAATCAATGGATTTTATCATTGTCAGGACTGGTACACTCAATAAATGAACTCAGGAAGGTTGTACTATGATGTTTTTCAATTTTTCTATTTTCAATATCATCTGTTTGTGACGTCACACAGAGGGAAATGGACAGTGCAAGGTGCAGCAGTTGTCTAAGGCTAAATTCATAAGCAAATAGCAAATTGACTATAGAATAGTTACAATGATAGATATAGGCCTAAAAACTGGTATAATTGTTACTTGGGTTTGAAGGATCACAACAATATAATCAGTTATATTCACTGGCTCCTCCCTTTAAGCTATTTGGGTTAATACAAATAAATGTTACTCAACATTTTACAATGTACGCATGCAACATGAGGAATCAACATTTTTTTCAATTAAGCAAATGACTAGGAGGCAGGATTTAACCCTTTGGACCCCATATATTGCATTCATGAATTGCTCGATTCCCCCAAGATTTCATGGATTTCGCTCCAGAATTCCCTAATTTTCTTTTAGTTAAGAAACCTGGAAGGTTTACCAATGCTTACAGATTACAGTAATGGAAATCTTGTTTCCGGAATTGATTAGGGAATTAGATTAGCTTTAACATGGTATATTGGGTGATTTTGCAGGTTGAATATTTATCAAAGTGTTCACATTGGAAAAATATGGAAAAATTATGTTAAAATTGCCATTTTACCAGGCAGCTACTGCCAGATTGGAGATTCTACCCTTGGGCTGATGCAGCCAGATTGGGGTCTAGAGGGTTAATACACATAGAAATCTATAAAATAAAGATGATCACATTCTTTCTTAACATTTTGCACTAACCATGTGATGTCACCATTTCTTAGATGAATACAAATCATGCATAGTCTCACATCATTTTAGAAAATGCAGTGATCTGTGAATTTTTTTTTATATCTAGAATAGCATATTCATTCTCATGATCTTGCATGTAGGTATGCATGTGGATTCAGAGACATTTAAGTTAAAAGTTGCATCAATAGAAAAAAATGCATTGACAAAAAGGGGTAAATATGTTTTCATGTCAACTTCTTTATAAATATAGACACTGGGAAGCCCAAATGACCACTTAAAGTTGTTACACTTAAGTCTCAATCCACATGAGTGGGAAGAAGGAAAAATAAATAGATATTTTTCTATTTAATCCATAAAAAATTCAATGCAATTTCTTTTTTAATCTACTAGCTTTTGCTAATTGTAGCACAATATAGTCAACTACATTTCAGCTATAAGTTCAGATAGTTTTGGACACTGATTTTTGATAAGTAATCTAAGATGGTATTTAAAATAATCTAAAATGAAATATAAATACGAAGAGGGAGAGGACAATGGAAAAAAAACTTTTTCCCAGGCAACATGAATGGTAAAAGACAGTCAAATAAGGCATCCTTGGTTCCTGTGTCTATAAATAGAACATCTATATGTCTCATCACATGATCAGCATACAAAAGGTATTTTCAATACTTTAAGACAAACAATTCCAGGCACTTGGCTGGGCTACTGTTCATGTATAGTGGCTGTACCTCTCACCTTCACTAGTAGGGGGAGGAGCTAAGGTAGGTGAAGTATCACCTTCACATCTCCCTCTCAGCACTTTTATAGTGTCAAAGGCCAGGTCTCCAGACCACCCAAACGCCGAATGGAAACCACCTCGTGTCCCTTGGAACTCAATCTGAAGATCAAACAAAATGGTGTTTTAGTGAGAGTGAATTGGGATTTCTGAATCTTTGTTTTTGGATGACCTTCATTTTGAAAGTGAACCACCTCACATCCCTCAGAACTTGATCTGAAGATCAAACAGAATGGTGAATTGCGATTTCTGAATCTTTGTTTTTGGACAACCTTAAAATTGAAAGGGAACCATGTAACATCCCTGATCATAACTGTGGAGACTGAAAACTTTGATAAGTCTTGCATATACAAAAACGGTAAACATATCATTTGAGAGCTGATTTAATTCCATATTTAATGCTTCAAACCAGATTTATATAATTGTAATATTCAAGAGTGGGTAAACCTTTGACACTTCTCAATTAAACCAAATTAAGAGATCTCTGAAGGAAATCCTGGGAAAGCCTGGGGAAATTCAGCAATTCATCATCGTAATCAGTGGGGTCTAAAGGGTTAAACGGGAACCACCCTGTGTCCCTCAGAACTCCATCTGAAGATCAAAGGAAATGGTGTTAGTAATAGACAGTGAATGTGGCATTTATAAATCTTTTTTACTGGATTACCCCAATATTGATTGTGAACCACCTGGTGTCCCTCAGAATTGAGTTTGAAGATCAGAACAAAATTTTGTAGAAAAAGAAGAGTGGATTTGACATTTCAGGATCTTTGTTTTTAGATAACCCTTATGTTGATAGGCAATCTTCTTGAGTCCCTCAAAATTTGATCTGAAGATCAAACATAATGGTGTTTTAGTGAGATGAATGTGGGATTTCGAAATCTGTATTTTCAGATGAACCAATGTCAAATTAGAACCATCCAATGTTCATTAGGACTAAATCTGAAGGTTAATTGCGATGTTTTCTGTTGTGAGAGTGAACATGGATTTCCAAATCTTGACTTTGGGATGATCCAAATGTGAGCAGGTCAGAGGAAAGGATAGTCATAGTTTCCACGTTTGATATTCTAAAGCTAATGTTGAAGGAGATATGGGTGATTTGGGAAAAATAAACAAAAAGCAGTCTAGGGGCAACAAATTTAATCATCCTATTTTCTGTAAAATTGAATTCTTTTCCTCTGAATTAGTTACTTAAAGATACTAGATGCTGTTCACCTAGATGCCACCTGGTGGATTATCGGAAATCTAGCAACTGCTTGTACTTATTTGCAGTTTGGGAATTTGTACATCAAATTAAAGTGAATATATTAAAAAGATGAACATAAGTAACAATTTTCCTTTCAATTTAAGTGATATCAGATCAAGTTTGTGTAATTCAAAGTCGCTGCTCTACTCTATTTTTCAACACATTATGTTGTAACTTTTCTTATAAACAGTGAATATTTATATAATTAATTGAGCCAAATATACATTGTTACCTACAGTAAATAACTACTGCATTTCATTAGAATATTGTTGTTTTTCCAATTGAAACTAATGGTAAGGGGTGATTTCCTTCATTATGCAATAAAAAGAATTCACAAACAGTGAAAAGTGAAAATTTTAATCTCTATGATCTGCTTAGGACATGAGCTATGCTGACAGCAAATATCTAAGATTTATTGTCTTTCATTAATAACCAAGCTTAACACCCCCAAGTACCTTTAATATCCTTTAATATAATTTTGTTACCTTGGAAAAAACTCTTAATAACGGTTGTATGGAGAGAAATCTCAATTTTAGGAAATATACATAGTAAACAGAATAGGAGAATGTTTTCTGAATAAATGGTATATTTTCCTTTTATCTAAAGGTAGCATGGTCATTGTTTTCCATGACCATGCTCCTTCAAAAAATTTAAATGATTATAAATAAAAAAAACAACTATCGTAGATGAAAATCAGTGTGGAAACCTACTCTTCCTCCTGGTTCATCCAGGTGGGCAGTAAGCCTGACCCTGAACCAGGTTGGCCCCATAGAGTTGGACTGGGACCACACAGGAGAGGTGTTGCGGACCACCAGGTCAGGCTGAATATAAATCGCAAGGGACCCAACATCAGCCCCAAGCATGTGGTAGTAAAAATCCAGGCAGATCTCCCCATGATAGTTTATAGGAGGTGTCAGCAGCCTGTAATTATAACAAAATTGATGTGAAGTATTATGATTTAACATAAAAGTTATGTAATAAGCTACATTATTTGTCTCTTTTCTCTTAATCAATTCTGTCCAATTCTTAATTAGTTATTTCAGGATCAATTTTGACTCAATTTGATCGATAGTTTATAAACGATTTAATTGATCCACCCAGGATACCATTTAATTGTACACTTGTATATGGGTCATTGTACCGGGAAATGTACAATTGGGTCTAAGGATGAGCTTTTACAAAATTCTTTAAAAGGTGCATGTCATCTGTTTTTCTCATAACAATATGTATTTGTCTATATAAAAAAGTAGATTATACCAGGAATTGCTAATGCATTTTAGTTTTTCTCACATCTCCTAAAATAAAAGTGTTAATAAACAAACGTTCGTGATCAAAACTCAACATTACTTAAATTTTCCTATTATTCATACATTCCCCAGTGCTTTCTGAGGTACAGTTATCACTTAGGTATTTGCCTACATTCATGTGAAATATTAACCTTAACAATCATATATTTATCATACAAGGGGTTTCTGGAAAATTAATAAAATTAACAAAAATCAATCAACTCTTTTCAGTTTATCTCTGTTGGCCAAAAGAATGAAGGTCACCAATTTCTTTGGACTATCCACAACCTATAAAGGTTCCTGATCCATTCCAATGAAAATAAAAACCAGAAATAATAGATTTTTCTCAGAAATGCAGATTAATGAACATCATATTTTGGTCACAAATGTTTGTTTTTTTGATCACGAATGTTTGTTTCTACATTAAAACTGTAGTAAATTGAATATTTATGGTGTTTTTTCTTCTTTTATTGTTTACAATTGATGAAATATGCATAACTTATGAAAAACATCACATTGAATTAAAATGAGTATGTCATGAGATCATTTATTTAAATCACGAATGTTTGTTTTAGTCACGAACGTTTGTTGCATTGTTTTAAAGTATCATTTATTATACTTATCAATAGATATCACTTCCAACTTCTATTTGTTTAACAATTCTATTATATGGGGAGCATATAGAAATGCATTTTTACTCAGAAAATAAGTTCACTATTCTCAGAAATATCAACTCATACATAAAACAAACATTCGTGACCAAAACAAAAAATAAAAGATTTTCTTTTTCAATGAACATGTTTACTGTCAGATAGATGACTTATATGTGCATATTTTTCAACAGGATTCAAAACGTTTTCTAAAGGTTCAATGTTGTTTTACAGCAAATAACCTTAAAAACGTTCGTGACCAAAATGAAAATCAGGATATGTGCAAAAGATAACTAAATTCATCTAATAGAAGTACATATTTTTAAAAAGGGCAACATATCATAAATGTATAATGGGAATTTCATGATTGAAATCCTTTGAAATAATTTAACTATCTCAATAAGGAAAACAAGAACAAACATCCGTGATCAAAACTGAAGAGCTCTGTTATCAAAATACTTTAAGGTAGAGTTCAGTCTATGTGATATTTTTGTAATGCTAGCATAATAAACCAAATGAAAAAAGCCTTTAAAATTATCCTAGCCACGTTTTTCTTATTTTCATAGTTTTAATCACGGATGTTTGTTTTGATCACGGACGTTTGTAGAAAAGCTTATATCTAATATATTTCTTGAAATTATTTTTCTTTCAGAGTAAACATGATTGGTAGTTAAAGTGAATATGATGACATTTTGAAACTACTAGAATAGCATTTAAGACTTGTGTTTCTGGGGAAATATAACATATTAAATTTGACAAACGTTCATGACCAGTTTTGGTATAAAATCAAATACTAGAGCATTATTCTGTGTTGAACTATGGAAGAACTTAGAGTATTACTTTTCTGAATTGATATACCATTGGGTGTGACAAAACAAGGTTTTGTTTTAACCCATCATTGGAATCACTTATCAAATGACATAATTGAAATAGTGGTCACGGATGTTTGTTTTCTATTCTTTACTATATATTTTGGTCATAAAAAGAAAAAGGAAACATTTAATTCGTCTAATATACAATATATGGATACTAGATATTGTACTTTTGGGGATATATATCCCTCAACTTGTTTGTGGTATGCATTTCCAAAACATTCAGCTTGAAAGAAAGAGATTATGTAAAAAATGCACAATTTTGGCATTTTTTCATCATCTATTGCCACTTCTAATGTCAAAAATCATGAAAAGTACTTGAAAACACATATAATCATGTAGCTTATTATGTTTTCTTTCCATTGATACTAAAACTGGCCCTATCAAAGGGAATTCACTGATTATATGCATGATTGAAATGAAAAAGACCCAAAAAACTGCAATTGTACATTTCCCGGTACAATGACCCATATGACTATTTCACATCGTAGTTCGGTATCAGGTTAGGGCCACTATAGGAAAACTAGGATGTCCCGAGATCAGAGTTCATCCTGCAGCTGGATATTCGGGACGATGACACATGCTGATTGATGTTCCCCTTTCTTTTACTGTTGTTTCTGATCACTCCCAGCAGCCAGGAAGCCTGTCACTGTGTGGGAGTGACTATAATTAGCCGTACTAAGTTAGTGTTGCTCCCCTGGCCTGGGTCATGGTCAGCTGCCCCTCCCACCCTTCATCACTGGTCACATGAACTCCCAACCTGACCCTCCCCATATACGCTTCCTAATAGGAAGGTAAATACATCAAAAAGTTATAAAAATGTATCGATAAAATTATAGCTAACCTCATTAAGTAAGACTAAATCATGTTTTGAACTATAGCAACTTCTCCAAGAATTAAGCAATCCAGGAAACAACCCAAACTGAGATTATATAGCAATTATATCACTACTTTTTATGACAGAAATAGTTGTTAGTTATTAAACACTTAGCACAACACTGTCAGGCCCGTATCTAGGGGGGGGGGGGGGGGTGGCGGTGGTGGCGGGGGTGGCGGGCCACCCCCCACAAAGGAATGTTTTCCAAAAGTTCCACCTTCCCAGGGGTGGATCCAAGGGGTGGGGGAGAGGGGGATCCTGAGGGTCCTGACCCCTATGAAAAGAGGGGAAAACATTGTACACATATGCGCAAATGCACACCATTCTAGTATGTTTTTTTATGCTGACCCCCCACTCCCCCTTTGGAAAATTCTTTATCTGCCCCTGGAACTTCCATTCCAAAATTTAATGTAAAAATCCCTAAAATTAGTAGGAAAATATTGAAAATTTTACTTTTTACTCCTCGCCACCCCCCTTTTTAAGTTTAAATTACTGAAAATATAGGCAACAGTTCCACTTGTGGAACCTCGCGATCCCCCACAGCAGACCCTGGGTACGGGCCTGAACACACTGATGAGTAATATGAAAATAGCTTAGATTACAATCATACCCATGAAAAAGTAATTGAATCCTGCTGTATTCACTACCCAAATGGTACAATAATTACTGGCTTAACCCAAAATAGTTTTAGTTTTTTCCTCCTCTCATTATACAAGCCTAGAAGAGCAAGTATAATGTTTGCATTTGTTTTGCTTAATAGAAAGAATGGAAGGAAATCTTTCCTTGTACCTGGCTGTATCATTTGGCATGCGCGGGTCACTGGCCTCTATAAAGATGTAATAGCGGCTGTTGCCCTGACCCGCAGTCGGCCCTGTCGCCAATTTGTCATTTATATGCAGGGCACCAGAGGGCGTGTAGGCCTGACCTATCGTCCAATCAAACTGGTCCGAACCCTGAACCTCTGTCATCCCGCACTTATTGAATTGCTCAAAGTCACAGACAAAGGGGTCGACGTCTGCAAGGAGAATGTTTTGGTTTTGTCAAAAAGTGTCAGCACATGAATAAAATTGTCAAAATCAATTTTGATGTAACTGATATATATTTATCTCTTTAATCCATGAATGTCACAAATGTTAATTGTCATAGTGAAAAATATCACAAATATAAAGTGTCATAACGATGTGACAGAACAATTCCCATTCATAAAGTCATATCTAGGCAGATATGGTCATTCTTCGGTTCTCCTATAAGGGTGCCAAATTGGAAAAATTCATTAATATCAACAACAAAAAATAATTAAGAAATATTGTATTATTTCATGGATCAAAGTGATTAAACTTGATTAAATATTCATTCGGCACCCTCCTTATGAGGATACTTGATCAATATTTTAAAAGTTTTTGCTAAAAACTTATTTTGTAGCCATTTTTATCAAGAAAATCATGTGATGATAGTGAGAACAACAATCATGTCTTAATTTACGTACATAAAAAGAGATAAGAAAAAACTGATCTATAAGGTGGTAACTTCTGTTTCTTTAAGTGTGGGAAGCTTATGTATTCCATTTGTCCCATACATTAGGGGGAATTTTGACATGCTATAGAATATTATGGACGTATTGGCACCTGTACAAAACTATTTTAATGCTGATCTACTTCAAATAGATCCAGTGATCATGTCCATCCTAACGTATGAAATTCCATTTTATTGCAGCATAATCCTCTCTATGAATTGACATTCCCTATAGGCCTATATGCTATTATATGTCACATTTAGTTATTGTATCATTGATTGAAAAAGCTAATAGGTATGCATTATCAAGGACCAAACACAAAATAATTTAATAGATGCATGCTACTGAAATATATGGGCTGATGCATTCATTGTTATTTTAAAGAGGAAATTTAGCACTGACGCGGGTGGCCAGTCCATGTTTGGGCATTAAGGCGTGAGCTTGAGATGCACACGCGTAAGCCGTGTTTCACTTTGATAATGGTGAAATGGGGGAGGAGTCATGGTGTGACGTACCACTCTAAAAGAGCATGTTCCGCTCTTAGTCAGTCAGAGTTCGCTTTAACGCTGTGTGAGTGTAACATGCAGGGAAGGTTGGACCTTTAACCTGCAGTCTTGGTTCTGGAGAGAGGCATGGAAATCGTGTAAGAGCGGGGGAGTGTTGACTGAATGTGTTTGAGGGGATTCTTACCTCGGGACTGATCATGGTCAATCGAGTTCTTGTCACAAAATGACTATACACTGGGTAATAAACAAACAATATCCTTTCACGCGAGTGTTCATGTCTTACATGATGTGGGAACTATGATTATGTATTGGACGATGGCAGTCGACAAGGAAGAGACTGCGTACGGAGCTAGTTATTATCTATAAACTAATTACGACTGTTATGCCCCTATAAATAACGGATAATTAACCTCTATAGTTCAAAACACTTTATTTGACATTGAAAATGCAATTTCAGTGTTAAATGATATTCAAATCGAACAAGAATTATGATTTTCAGCGATTTGTTAGCTTTCAGAAATAAATAGATACCAATATACCCAGCCAACCTGTGACATAACAGAAACATTCTGCAACCATACTTTTTTAGTTGGTTTGTTACCCTACTTGTCCTAAAATGATGTCCTTTCGCATGTTGCTGCCTACATACTGAACTTTCTTTAGGTTTTACCAAGAACCAGCGAAATGGGCAATAACCAACCTGTCAATCTGGTTGCTGTTTTGTTAAACTGCTTTCTAAAATTAAAGGACCTGTGGGAACCACTGAATTGGGTCATGACCCCATTTCTTAGTTCCAGCCTCATACTCCATGGTGTAGTGGTTAAGACCCTCACCTCCAAATCCAAAGGTTGTGGATTCAAATTCTGGCAAAGCCACCTGTTACTTACTAAGATGGCATGTAACAATTACGATATTGATGGTGGGGTTGAAACCTCACCAAATGAGAACATTATTATAATGTTATTTCATGGTGAGGTTAGGATGAAGCCAAAACAACGTTATAAGAACATTCTGTTTAGGTTGAAGAACATAACCAGAATGTTATAATAATGTCGCAGTGCAACACAACAGAAGTAGGTTGCAGCGACATAATTGGGAGTCATCAAAAGAACGTAACAAGAACCAACCCAGAATGTTGCTGCAACTTTAACCATTATAATTTCACACCTCCGGCTGGGTATAGGCCTATTCAATATACATTTTCAATACAGGACACCCAAACAAAATAAGATTAGTCAAAATATCATTAGTGAACTGTAAACAAAATGGAATTTTAAGAGAGTATATCATTGTTTTTATATTTAGTGGCTATCCATAGATGATGTCACACACAAAGGGGTGGGCGAATAGGTTGAACAGTGTGACACTGCCTGAAAAAGCATTTACTACTTACAAAAAATAAGTCACTCCCATCATGTACCACCTTTGACTGACATATTGGTTGTTTTGGTAAGATATGTTTCCACCATGTGACTCAAGAAAAAAACATCAAATTTGTATATACCAAGGCCTTTGAGGTGCTACAGAGGTATGTATAAGCAAGATGATGCATCCCAGAATTTATATATCGAAAGTATTTTACATAACATTGAGTAATTATGTGTTTTCTGACCTAAAGTCAGTGCCTGTATGCGGTAAGCCATGTGACTAGCCCAAAGGTAAAGCTTTCTGGGCCAAGTAATGTATCATATTGACTCAGGCATGAAAGTATAATATTATTATCCTATATCCTATATGTAGAAGATTATCAGCCCAAATGAGGCTATGGTATATTTTGTAATGCGCCTATCTATACATCTTTTTCATTAAGGTGGCTCCCCCCTGTGGCTTAGATAGGAAACACACTTTTAGGTCTGGGCCCTAATAGCAGGAACATAGTATAGCACATTCATAGCTTTTGACTCCTACTAAGTCAGGCAATACACTGAGGTATAAAGGTATGTCATAATTTGAATATTTTGGAGTGGTAATATGTTGTAGAATGAAAGAATAATATTCTGTTGTAAATGTAAACATCTGACAATGAGTTGACACTTTCAAGTGCCTACTGAAAGGGTCAAGTGTCTACTTATTTTGATTGTTATGGAGAGTGGTGGTGTAAGGTTATGTAGTACACCACAGCACTGAGGC
Source organism: Lepidonotus clava (assembly GCA_936440205.1). NCBI lineage: Eukaryota > Metazoa > Annelida > Polychaeta > Phyllodocida > Polynoidae > Lepidonotus > Lepidonotus clava. The sequence continues at coordinate 20,445,318 of OW387138.1, forward strand.
CAAGGTAAAAAGTGGCAGGGTGGTCATTTGGTATACAAGAGGGGGGGGGGCATGCTTTATTTTTATGTTGCTAGTTGACTTTTGCCCTAATGTTTTTTGGGAATATATGAGGAATGCAAAGTTCAATTTTAATTCTGTTTGAAATATAAAAAAGAACTTGAATAGGTGCATCTCATATGCCTATTCAAATTACTGAAAATCGAATTTACATTTTTGTGTGGTACTCCTACCACATTCACAAAACAAGAAATGTCCCCTCCCCTTTCTTGTATAATGGCCATGCCTGTCCACCACCCTGCCAAGCAGACACTGCTAATCACCCAATTGATCTGAGAACCCAAACACTCACTCACCAATCAACTTGTTTTGGCATTTGACCTCTTTTCAGATTTCAAGCCAGGTTAGTCTGAATAAAACCCTTAAAGCATGCAAACTGTAGCATTCAACATAAAAACAGTTTCAATTATGACTAGAAGACAATGCAATACATACTAATTTGTGGTTTTAGTAATGTACTTTTACCTCTTTAATAGAGTTTTGTGGACTTGCAGCACAGAATTCCTAGCAGGCCCCTCTATAACCCTATATACACTGAGGTGACCCAGATCACCCTTCCCCAAAAACACTGCAGCCACTGTGGGGTTGGGGCACTGCGCAGGGTCGTGGCAAAGGTGTATAAGAATACTATTAAGATCTTGAGACTGAGAGTTGTAAAGATAAACTGAACAGTGGCTGCTGCCACCTAGTGTTTACTATAGACAACACCCTATTTTGCTGGTTCCCCCACTACCTTGTCTTAGCCCATAATAAGTCAGATCACCAGTGAAAGAGTCAAATAGAGTCACAGGCTTTCACTTTCTCTCCACGTTTTGATCTCCTGTGCCTTATCTACCGCTCATCTACACGTAACATATTTTAAGGCTTTAACCCTTTCCTGACGATACTGAAGTGGCTTTTATCAAAGAGAATCAGCATGATAATTTCATTTCTTAATTCTGATATTGTGGATGAGAGATTGATAAAAAAAGGTTGTATGTCATGATGGAACACATGATCACAGGATTTAGAAAATGTTTTTTTCATCTTATATTTTGGTTGCCATGCATATGGTAACCATAGAACATTATAATCTGGAGTGTTTTTTTTTTAAATGCCCATTTTAAAGCCTATTTTCTAAAGTATGGCAAAAAATGTAAGCAACTATTAATTTTAGAGAAAAACTTTGAATTTAAAAGTTGTTCCTAATGGGATTTACTATCATTTGGTACCACATTCTTTAGAATATCTGCATTTTTTGTTCATTTGCCCTGAACTTGATTATGGGGACTTTATGGTGCTAAAATAGTGAAATATCCCTGATTTACCTGTCTTAATGATAATGTAATATATAGGGAACAAAAAATGAAAAATAGGAATTTAAAAAGAATAGCTATTTAAACCTTAATCTGTGATTTTTAAGCGTGAATTAAGAGGGCCTCGTCAATGAGGTGTCAAAAAGGTAATCTCCATTCATGCCCCACAAAGTTGATATGGAGGGACCGATCGTTACTAATGATTTTAAAGTAGCAGTGTTATCTCATCTAATATAATCATTCCAAAAATCAACAATGGGCTAAAAAGATTATAGGCAGTGTTGTCCAACAAGTTACCATCGATCATATATGATCGATTTCCTAAGGAGCCGTCACTAAAGGGTTAAGCCAGAGGCTTTAAGCCTGAGTGTGTCATCAGCCCAAATGAGGCACGATACATTTTAAGGCTTTGAGCCATAGGCTTTATGCCTAAATCTAAGTAACGGTATGTAAACATATTTAGGCTATGATATATTTTAAGACTTTAAGCCATAGGCTTTATGCCTAAATATGTGTAAAGGTGTAATATGTAATATGTGCAAATTTTTCAATATTTTAGACCCCCCACCCCCCCTTGGGCCAAAGTACGCATTGGATTTGTGCTGGAACGTACACAAATTTTCAAAATGTTCAGATCCCCCACCCCCCCTTGCTGCGTACATACTTAATGGAAGGTCCCTAAAGATTATTCACCCTATTGGGCAAAAAGGTTATTGTAGATTTATCAAAATTTGTCAAAATCCTATCTCAGTATTTTCCAGTTCCATATGGTGGTTTATTATACATAGTTCTCATCAGAAATAATCATCAGTTAAACTCCACAAGAAGTCCGTCTCAAATCATTGGGTGAAGTACATTTCAAACCTTTTCATGGAACCTAAATCAATAGACAATTCACACCAATGAATATCTTATGTTAAGGACAATGCTCTAATGCATCCTTTACACATACACACACATGAATATACAAATTGAAACCAAGCCTCCTCCTCCACTAGAATCAAATAAAGATAATGCCCTACCCTGCATTCCACATGCCTCTCCTGCCACGTTTTTCTCAATATGTCTGAGTGCTTTGTCCCAGTTTGCTGGCTGGAAAACATATTCTGCTTTTGAAGCTATAGCCCTCAGTTCTGAATCTATGGGATTTGGTCCAATGCCAATAGCAATGACTTTAATGTTCTAGAAAAATAAAAGGACACTATTAAAGGTAAATACAGATAACCACAGCAGTGCCACCTGTTATTATTTTATTTCTATTGCCGGAATTCCTTAAAATTTCATGAATATTTCAAGTAACTCTTAGGAATGATGAATTTTTAATGGAAACAAAATAAGAATAATTAGGTTAATGTAATTACTTTTTCTTTACTTTTTCCTCATTTTTAAGGATAGGGTTAGATTCTGATTGGTAACCTAAGGTTTACTTTGGCATAAAATACTCATTAAGGTCCTACCCACATTTTGTCAGCATTTAAAGTAAAAACAATAGTAATAGTAAACAGTTATCTTTTCAGATGCTCACATCTCTGAAATTGATATGGTGACATATGATCTTTAACCCTTTAAACCCCAATCCTGCCATGGCCACCCGAAGGTGTACACCCCAATCGGTCCATAGCCGTGGAAATTAAAAACGACCCTTTTCCATAATTTTTCCATATTTTTCAAAAAGAATACACGCTAAATAGTTTTCAGCATACAGAAATGCCAAGTATATCATATAAAAACTTTTTTTAAATTCTCTATTCAATGCTTCAACCATATTTCTATCATTTTAATATCTAAGGTGGGTAAACCTTTGAGCTTTCTCAATTAAAACAAATTTAAAGGATTTTTTAGGGAAATCCTGGGGAAATCCAGTAATTCATCTTTGTAATCGGTAGGGTCTAAAGGGTTAAAATTTCTTTATGTTCCTTATACATCCACCTAACTACCCTCTGGGTTTCATAATCTTGTCAAGGAAGCATCCCAAACACCCCTATTTACCTTTAAGGATAGAGTAGGGTGATGAGCGCCTAGGCTTTGTTGGTCATGCTTAAATGTTCATAACTCTCTTAATATCTAAGATATCTTAACATGTTATATACCAAAAATTAGCTGCTTATCATATCTATCTCATTGTATACGTAATATAATTATTGATTGATATGTTAGCCACAAAATATGGCATCAAAGTTTAAACTCGAATTTTTCTACTTTTATTTTTTTAACAAGGATTTCTCACTTAATAATGAATTGACAGGAATGAAACTTTTCAAACATGTTTAAAACATTCCTCTTGAGGGAAGCGTGTCTCAGAATTGTGATTTAGGTCCTAGTTATTTTTTTATTGAATGTAGAAAAAAAATATTTTTTTTTTTTCAACATTTTAAACATTTTTCATCATAAAAAACAAACAAAGCCCTAAATCTGGATTTTGGGACACGCTTCCCTCCAGAGGAATGTTTTTAACATACTTGAGAAGTTTCATAACCATTGGGCCATTGATAAGTAAGAAATCCTTGTTCAAAAAATTAAAGTTAAAAAATCAGTTTTGTATATTCTTTGAATTATTTTAGGGACTAATATATAGCGCAACTAAATAACATTTAATATCATTAAATAGCTGAGATATTCAGCTTTAAAATGAGATATGGCATGCCTACATTGAGAAAGAACTAGCAGAGTTATAAGCAAACACGCACAACTGTTGAAAATGGGAAGCTGATCCCCCTACTCTAACCTTAAAGCGTGCTTCTATTGTGACCAGACTACTTAAATGGAAGAGTAAGTAATTACATAAATTTTAGGGCAGATGATACATAATTTTACAAAATATTGTAGCGAGTCAATATGGGACTTGTTTTTCTAACATTGCTTCTTTCTTAATGTTATATCTAAGAAGATTTTCATAAGATATTCATCAGTAGATTGTGTCTTAGATCATAGGTTTTATGGTACTTGCCTTGCTATGTAACCTTCTGGCAGCTTCAGCTGTTTTTGTTGGACTCTGGCTTCCTCCATCAGTGATGAGAACTACCACAGTCTGGGCTTCCTTGTCCCACACATATGGATACACCTCCCCCATGAACCTGTCAAGGGCATGCCATGTCTCAGTTTTGTCACCAGCAGTATACTGAAACAAACATGATTATTGTGAATGCATTGGTTGTCATAGAGAGGTTGGCAGGGATGAGAATCATGTCTGACTATCTTTTCCCATTAACCCTTTCAGCGTGGGAAGCCAATAAAGTGGCTCAATAGCAAATCGCCATTGGAACACCCTTTAAAGAGGGGAATTTTGCTGTCAATAACTGAAAGAATTTTCCAAAAATTCCCATTAGAACCAGAGATATGGTCCTCCGAATAAGCTAACCTACTAGAGAATAATAGAATTCCAATCGAACAAACAAATATAGTAATATACACAGATATGAATTTTCATCACTATTCAAAACCATGCAAATATGCTAATTAGTGGAAAATCAATTGATTTTCAAAAAGTCATAACTTTGGTTCTATCTATGATAATCAAAACTTTTTTTTGTTTGTGCAAACATGATAAATTCTCAAAGTTGTATGCAAAGCAAATAAAAAGAAAATTTAACTAAATTGTTGGTTGCCACTGAATTCCATAGTTTAAACATAGTACTGCTATTCACCTAAAAAGACAAATTTTCGACTTTGGCACAGTGCCAACAGTGGAACATTTTGGAATGTTTTCATCAAAATTGCATGAAAAAATGTTGTACCAGAAGAATCTAGAGACAATTAGTTTTAGGTAATTTTTAGACTAATTTTCATACTTTGTGCAATATCTCAGTAATTATGAACATTAGAATGACATAGGCCTATTCAGCATCGAAAGGGTTAACATTTTTGGCATGTTTTTGTAAGATCTTATGGGGGGGGGGAAATCTCTTACACGTCATTTGTATGTCTTTTCCCGCCATTTCAGCGCAAATTATGAAAACATTAGGTAGCTGAAATGCTGTTTTTCTTAGTGTTACATGTGTGTACAGCCAAAGTAGGAAGAAAAAGTGCACTGATTTTGGATATTGACAGTATCTTACAGTAACATTGAGCCAATTTTCCATGTATAACTAGACCCTATATATGCAGCATAATTATGTAAACCTCAATAAAGCTAAAGGGATACTTGTCTACTACTTCTTCAAAAATAAAATTGATCTGATTATTGAAGGTCAATTAATGTACCTGAATTTAAATGTGAGCAACCAAAAAATAACCTGCTACCAATAGGCAATAAGTTATAGATTAATTATGAGGAGCACAAAATAGTAGTCACCCACCACATCATACACTGTGTTTTCAACTGCCTGGAGAATATCCATGTCTCGGAAACTTGCAAGGTTGAACTCCACAGTCGATCCTGTGGCATAGGTGATGAGTGAAAACCGACTCTCAGATTCAAACTTTCTGATCACATCCTTAATGAAGGCCTTTCCTTTCTTATAGTTGCTTTTTCTGACAGATATAGAGCGGTCAAGAATGAAGACCAAGTCTGTTGCCACTGTGCAGAGTGCATCTGATTATAATGAGAAAAGGTGAGGCCAAATGATAAAATTGTAGTCATCAAGTCATATAAACCTCTTTAGTCTTGCAGAATTCCCATGTGAACCGGTCTATTTCCCAATCCAAATTTTTAAAGTTGAAAGAAATTGCAGGTAATCGATCATGGTCATATGAGTCATATGGGGCTCAAGTTGCACACTAAAATTAATAAATATCTATTGTTATTCTACATTGACAGGTTGGGGCTACGACGGGAAAATTAGGACGTCCCGTTTTTTTCAGGACACAACCCTTTAAATCATTTTAAAACATTCCATTTCATGTTTTCAATTTTAGAATATGAGTCCATATGACAAAATTTAATGATTATTTGGTTGAATTGAAATTGAATTCTATCATTACAATAATGGTTTTAATGGGTTTTAAAGTGTGTCTGATAAAAACAGGGTGTCCTGTTATAACAGATTACAGAAACATCCTCTTATTTCAGGACAGGCTGTTTTCTTGATATGTTTTTGTAACTATTAAACAATAAAAATCAATAGGAAAAATGCAACGACAGAATGTGAAAATGCAATGACAATTTTGATGCAAAAAATATTCTCTTTTATTATAAATCATTTTTGAATTCAGCAAACCCCTCTTTAAATTTTTCTGAGCATTTTTATTTACGTAAAAATATTAATTGTGAAATTTTTATTTATGATTTTTTTTCAAAACGGAAAATGTTATAGATTATGTTGAATACAAAATTTGATAATTTTTGTATTTTGCATATGTAGAAGTATCATGGCTGTCTTGCATATTATTTACGTATGATTTCATCCACAATATCTTTATGATATACTTTTTCATAATTGCCTGTTATTACAGGACGTCCTGTTTTTACAGGATGTGCCATTTTTCTGTGGTATCCCCAACCTGATTGATATCTACTTAAAAAATCATGAAAATTAAGTCTGAAGGGTTGCAGTATTACCATTGTATGTAAACACACTTATTCTCCGAACCTCAGATTGATGATTCTATGTTACCGGGTGCCAGAAGTTAAGACTGACAAAATTAATATTGTCAACAAAAGAAATTATAAAATATTTGGCTTTATGTCTTTTTTTATAATGGCAGGACATTCAAATCAACTCACTACTGTGAACGAAAACTGGTTCAAAGCAAGTGTACTATAGTTGTTGTACGCATCATGCCAAACAGTGCTTAACCCTTAAGACCCCACTGATTGCAACCAGGAATTGCTCGATTTCCCCAATATTGCCATGGATTTCCCTAGAAAATTCCTTAAATTTCTTGTTATTGAGAAAGTTCAAAGGCTGATCCCCCCTTATTGATGAAACTTATTGATATGAGATTTGAAGTAATGGCAAGAGAATTAATGTATTACCCATTTTTGTAAGTTGAATACTCTTAAGATTGTTTCATTGGAAAAATATGGAAAAATTAAGGAAAAATGGCCATTTTTGTAGGCAGCCACAGCCGTATTGGGGAGTACAGCATCGGGCGGCCATGGCTGGATTGGGGTCTAAAGGGATAAGTTTAAAAAGGAATAAGGAAAGAAACGCCTACTCAGCTCTTTGTGGAAGGGAAAATTCAATACTCAAAGTTGGTAGAGCCACCCATGTATGTTTTCTAGTCATGATTAATTACATTAATATCCTTTAGGGGCAGATCCAGAAGCTGCCCCCCCCCCTTTACAAAATTCTATATCCACCCTGTTCTTATCACATCTCATTATAATAATAATCTTTGTATAGAAATCATAACGATAATAGGGAATAATGGACTTACTTCAAGTATAATTAATTATTAGGATCTAACATCTGGAAGATCAGACTGCTCTGAAGACAAAAATCACCAAATTACCAATTGAATAAATATATTATATACCTGAAGCCTGCCTTCTGTCTGAATTGTTCTCCAGAGTGTGGAGATTTCTCTGGAACTCTCCATTGTAGGCCCCATGGACTCCTGAAACAGAATTATATTAAAATTTGTAATATTGCTGTATAAGAAATGGAAAACAAATTACTTGTCTGAATAGCATAGAGAAAAAGTTATGTCACCGATCGAGAATTCAAAAGAAGTACTTGAAATTTTAATTTCTCTCATCAAAAGTATTTGCCTGTAATTGCATTGCTTTCAAAATCATAATTCATAATTTAGGCGTTTCTTGAGAATTCTTCTCAATTGATGAAAACTGTGAATAAGATGGGTGGCCTCTGTAAGACACAATTTTCATCCTTGTTCATTTTGTGTATTACCTGTACGTGGTATAGATATTGACTATTCAGAAAATGTATGGTTTTACCAGTATAATATTATCATGCAGGAAAATGTTAGAATTATCATTAAAATGTAGAAAAGTACTATAAAGTCCCATTAATATTTTTTTAATTTACATAGTGTGATGAATTTATAGGAATCAATTCAGGATTTTAGTATGAGTTCTTAAGTACCGAATTATTGATGATAAGTCAAGGTGTTGTTACAAGAAGTTAGGATAAAATTGAATGCTAACTAACATAAAAATGTGATCACAAGGTGTATGAAAATATGTGACCCATTTTGACGAATTGAGTCGGATGTTAGCTTTAAAACGAGGTATAGCATGTCTAGATCCCATATCTAGGGCCTGAGATCAGTTGCGGCGAAAATAAAATGAACCACGCCTATGCGGGTATAAGAAATTGAGAAAAATGAGTTCAAAGTTTTTCTTACCGCGCGCTACCGTGGTCCTCCGATAAAACCCTAGCAACGTACACTTGTAATCAATCCTTGGTCCTGAAACTTTACATAGTCATTCTACACTATTCTAGCTAACAAATACCAGGAATTCATGTGTTTATAGACATAACTTTTATTCATGCCGGTGCTGCAAAAAGTGACAAAAATCTGGATCTGAAACAACAACTTAAACTAGAACAGCAAGCATAAAGGATCACAATACCTCATCTTGGCAGCTTAAAAACGACTCTGTGATGACCCTATGTACCCTGGGTATTCATAATGTGTCTATAAAAGTTCTTGGAATGTTCATGATTGTCTTTGGTTGTGAAAATAGTGAAAAGCCACTGAGGTAAAAATCTTAAAATCAAAAAAAGTCTTAACAACTGAAAATAAGTTAACAATGTTCAAATAGATTTCAAATAGATTTCTCAGGTGGTCCTGGGCCTGCCATGACCACGTTTAGCATGTTTACTAGGACGGCCCCTGCCCCTAGGTGGGGGTGGGGGGCCTTCCTCCTCTGAGTCAGAAGAATTTGACTGCCTCTCCAGCTGTCTGACCAACTCCTCCTCCTCCCCCTCCAATCCTGATGATGTGTCTCGAGTCCTCTGCCTCTGCCTCTGCCTCTGCCCCTGCCTCTGCCCCTGCCCCTGCCGCTGCCCCTGCCCCTGCCCCTGCCCCTGCCCCTGCCCCTGCCCCTGCCTGGCCCATCCCCCTTGCCAGCCTCTGGATCTGATTCTGCATCTGGTTCTGGTGGAGGTACGTCACGGGGGCCTGGGCCGGGTGCTGGTTCAGGTACAGAGGGCTTAGGGCACATGTCCTTTGTGTCCTCAGTACAAAAATCCCGAATGTTCTTGAAGAGATACCACTGTCTTTTGGCCGGGAGGCCAGGGGATGGGATGGGCTGAGGGCCTTCCTGGGGGACAGCTTCAGGGGCGACAGTCAGCATCTTGAAGGTCTCGGGGGCCGAGTTGGCATACTGACAGAAGGTGACGTGGCCCTTGTTCTAGTCAGAGAACACAAAGTGATGATACTGTTTTATGCCCTTGACTGGTTTAATGAAAGGGGTCAAAAAAGATTGCCAGTCATACGACTCGACAAACACCTTCCCATTCTCGTCCCCCACAAGTTGGACAAGGTTGACACATTCTTGGGTACTCTTCACCATAGTCTACACTAGCACAAACTTGTTCTTGTTCTGACCACTACAGTTGTCACAGTGCATGTTCACCACCTTCTCCCCCAGGGAATAGGTTTCAAAATAGTGGTGCATGTATGGAATAACTGCATTTGACCGCTTACTACCGCAATGGCTTTCGTCGATCAAATAGTTCACCTGTTGGGGGATGGCCTCGGCACAGACCCCGAAAATGCCGACCTTGCGGGGGACAAGGAAATACAGTTGGCCAGGCTGCATAGGAAAGGAGGGAAGGTGGACCTACTGGGTATAATCAAAACTGATTAGGACCTTCGTGTCAGAAGAACAAGGGGGGTGGGGGCCAAGGGGAGGGGACTCGGCTTCCTTGTAGGCAGCCTTGGCAGACTTGACCATATCCTGATAAAAGGCCCTCTCCTGAGCCACCACCTTGAGGTGAAGTTGTTGCTTTTTCAGCTTGGCCTGTTTCACGTTGTCAGGTAGGTTACTAGAGGCAGAGATATCCCTGTTGTTGCGCTGGCATTCCCAGCAGAGGTCAGTCATAGGGCGGGAACACACTACGCGAGGGAGGAGATGGAGCCACAGGTTTCTAAAAGTTGAGTCAGCCACGAACCTGAAGTTTGCCTCCTCCATGGCGTTTCTGTACAACCTCTAGATGTCGGCCTTAGTGGAAGAGGAGGGGAAGAGGAGGATGTCATCCCGTTTGTGGGAAGACACACGGCCAGGTAGGACGAGGGCGTTGGTCTCGGCATAGGAGTTGATGAAGTCCACAACCTGCCTGATGTCCTCCAGCTGGAGGATCCTTGCAGTCACCTGCAGACGTCAGCTTGTTCTGGCTGATGCTGGAAAGGTCACAAGGTAAGAGTTACATTAGGCCCATAATTATGGGAGATAGGCAACAAGTACAGGTAATTATTGTAATATTAATATGGACGATTTGTGAAGGTAAGTGCCATGATCTGTTATAATTCATTACAGTTCATTATTGTAATTTACCTCAAGTAGTACAATAATAGTAGGGATATCTTGATAGACCTTAGTTGAGCAAAGAAGTTGAATATCAAAGCTACTCACGCGTACATGAACTTAAAAGTTTCCCTGCAGACTGGCCGAGAACTTGCGAGGTAGTGGCTTCGTTGGTGCTGCCTCTCCCCTCTCCCCTAAATCCCCTTCTTCCAGGTGGACAGCCTGCTGCTATTGTCTGTGCAGGTACTGACGATGCCCAGTAGCAACATGTCCTTCTCACCTAGAAAACAAGGTAGATTAGGATATTAATAATCTGTACATGATATGCATGTGACTCAAGGAATGAGGTTTCTGGTTTGACCCATGAACTAGGTTAACGCGCCCTAAATACTAACTTAAAAACGGTCTGGTTGAGTGTTAATAGTTGTCTGTTATACTTCAAGACATTGTCCTGGATTATGGGGTAGTTTTGAGCAAGAATGACATAGCTACATGGTTGCGGCGACAGGTTTGCAAAACATGTATCTCATGAAAAATGTACCTGAGGATAGTTGATAGACCTCCTGCCGAAGCTCGACCAGCTCTGTCGTCATGAACTGTTTACTGCACTCCATGTCTTTGTAGTGCTTGCAGGAACATCTAAATACAACAACATACATGATATTAGACTTAGTTCACCTTCCTGGGGGCCACAATGGCATGAGACATGATTGACAACCGTTACAGACATTAAGTAGGTCGCCGGACAACCCCGACGATCAACCCTGTTTATGGCACGAAATCAACTTTGAAACTTGATAAAAACTAGTTAGGCAGCTACAATACATACTAGGGCACAATCGTAGGCAGTTTCATCAACATTGAAAGGGATTTAGGCACTTTGCGTACTTGTTTTAGAGATACAGCAACTGACCGCATGTCGGCCGTTATAAAGTTTTTCAAAACTCACATGAAGTTTTCGCAGTCGTCCCACTCCGCCTGTAGAAGGTTGTCCGTGGGGTCAGGGATGACCAATAGCTCATCCTCATCGTCCTCCAGTTCCCCTAGATCCTCCTGAACATCTTCTTCTTCCTCGGGGGCCTCGACTTTCTCCTCCCCCTCGGCGAAGAGAAAGTACTCGTCGACCAAAGTCCGCCATTGCTGTGGCTCGGCTATACCACGTAAATTCGCCCGATTTATGGTATTCAGGGCATCCGCAACAGCTGCCTCACAATCCATGTCCTTCCAGACATTGTTGGGAGGTAATCCACATCAAAATCCAGCAGTGATCCAGGATTAAAGCAGCTAAAATCGTTGGAGAAGTGGTGCGCTTGTCCGTCCTGCATGCCATGTGTCCCTTTAAATTTCGTCAACAACTGAAACCGGAAGGCACGCGAGGCCTCTCAGCCAATCAGTGCATCGCATTCCGCACATGTGACCTCCTTGACGACGATTGTTTACGGGACGACGATCGGGAAAACACGTTCTGATTGGTCCTTGCAGGCGCGAATTCAATATCTGAGGCTGTGATTGGGATCTCGACCGACAGGCGAGCAGCGAAGTTATGGGAAAATGGCATGAAGCGAGGGTCTTTTGTTTCAGATCACTGAGGTGTTGCGCGTCTTTGGGGCCTAGTTAGAGGGACTTAGAGATGGCTTTAGGGCCTAAAAATCTTTTTTGGGAAGACTTCTGATATAGGAGATATGAGTAAAAGAAACACCCATTTCCAATAAAAAAAGGTGAAATGCGACTTCAGAGCCCCATATCTCAGTTCAACTTTCCGCGACATCCGACTTATTTCGCCAAAATGGGTCACATATATTGTATGAAAGCACAAGTTGTATAAAATCACACTGTATGAGTAACCTGAATTGTACGAGATGTACAAGAGTCAAAATGTTCAAAAGCTGAAATGTAAAATAATAGTAAGTGACCTGAAATGACCCTGGCAAAAGGACAAAGTGACCACGTGATGTTGATTAGCAATCAGAGGCCAGTTGTGGCTATATAAAGAGTGTTGTCTCATGAGAATAAACAGTTCCATCTTGGTACTCACTGTGTTTGTACCTCCTTTATTTCTGGGAATGGACCACAAGATGACTTAGAAGACTAATGCAGCTTGAGATAGAGGTCTGAGAAGTGAGATTAGACCCAAGTTTAGCCTAGAGAGGGAAGCTGGACAAAAGACTAATGGTATGAAATCAGGACAGGGCCAGCATTAGAGATGAGACCATGGCTGACGGGCCAGCATGCTACCACCCGTTTATTTTGGGCGTCACCCCCATCTTACATCTAGCCCCATAAGAGACCCCAAACCCAGACAAGGTGTAACGCCAGTCCTTGCCATCCTACCCCTTAAGTAATGAGTCCCCGTTGGCGTCCACTTGCCAAATCCCACAAGTCTTATCCTGACCGCCATCTGCCCCCGTGCATGGGGCACATCTCTGAGAACCCTACGACCGCTCGCTTGATCGGTTCCTTTGCAGCTTTGCAGTGGACAAGAATGAACGTTTGTACTAGTCATCCCACTTGTGCTCTCATGATACTGAGGATGACCGGGTTGAGAATAATTGAGATTCCGAATACAAAAGGGGAACCATTGAAAGAGCACTTCGCTCCCCATTCTTCCCCGGAACACAAGGGAGCTTTTTTCCCCAGAGGCGTTTCATGCTGAAATTGACGTTTCTTGCAAAGATTCCTATCAAATTTCTTCTTACGCAGCATTCTGTGTCGTAACCTTGTGAGTACATAATGTGCGGCGAAATTTGATATAGTGCACAAACATAAGCCGAAACCCCTTTAAAAACTAAAAAGATGATTAAGTGTATCATTTGGCAGTCGAAATGCAAGTGAGGATAACAGTTCTGATGCATAGTTCAGGAGCAGAACCAGAAATGTTAGAAAGTGGGAATCACAAAATTATCAATTAGTGGGATTGAAACAAAATTGCATAACCGTGAAAGCAGAATGGTTATGTCACCGCTGCACTAGAAATAATAGTTTTATTTTATGCCTCACTATACAAAATAATACTTTTTTGCATTATGTTTTACATAAAAAAAATAGGCCTATTTGAATAATCTCAATATAGTTCCAATATCCTCATATAGTGCCCCTTGCAAGAATAGCATATATTCCATGTTTTAAATACTATTTACCCGCATCAGATATTTTTCTTTAGAATAAAAACAATTTTCATATAAAGTAATTATATCATTATACATAACCGAGCTTTGCTAAACCCTCAATTAAAAAATTATATGATTTACTCTTGAAAATCACTACAAGTTAAGCTCACGATGTTGGCTACTTCTGATAAAAGTTTACTTTCAACATGTTGTTTCATTTGCTCACTATGAAAAAAGTACCTGTAAATCTTGAAAAGGATGCATACGTATTATATAGAACCAAGCTTTTACTAGATTTGATGGTTTTGCAGTGAAATAACCTTGATAATTACTGTTTTGTACTCCGTTACATCAGGGCGCTGTTCCACAAGAACTTTGCATAAGTCTCAGGATTAACTTTGGATTTGTATGCAAATAATGTTAGTAAAAAAAGTGTACATAATGTCAAAAATAGCTTGCCACTTACAGTGTACGTAGAAAACTATTCACAAATTACAAAAGATGGGATTTTAAATAATTATTTGTCTTTCTCTTGTATTTTCTCCTATCTGTGGATTCTTAACTGATTCTAAATTGGTTTCTACCAACTGATCCCTTATAAAGTAAGCTTTTTGTGACGTTCTTTGGTGAGTAGGGGTTTCCGAACTACGACAGGAGACATTTGGGTTGTCAAGTCATCGCTCGCCTAGAGATTGGTAGCATGTGGCCGAGCGGGTTGTACCTTCTTCCCTGTTGTGTTGGGCTGACTGCTCATTATTTCGGGCTTTTGTACATGTCAGGTCTTCCGGTCTCAGGCCGCTTCTCGGGCTGATCCAGGCTTTCGTACCATCTTTGGGCTTCTCAGGCCACTGTCTTATTTACTGATAACTTAAGTCTTTTAGCTAAGTTTTACTGGATCACTCACTACTATTATTGCATATCTTTGACTTAGGCCAATTCGGGAGCCGGACATCTTAAAGAAGAGATGTGTGAATACAATGAGTACCAAGCAGGGACTGTTTATTTCGGGCCTTCGCGCCCCTTTATATAGTCTACAACTCGATTCTGGTTGGTCAATCTCAACCACATGACCATTCTGACATCACATCTGGTTATCATAATGCTTTCGTACCCAAGTACAAGTTTCAGTCTATTTTCGTACCTGTTTCGTAACCTTACATTTCTATTATCGGTTGACATTTGTTTTACTATTATTTGATTATTTCACATTATAATTCATAATAGTTTGTACCTCAAAAATAGATGAATGGACAATTAATCACATTTTCAATGATACCAACTTTATCATCATGGCCTTAGCACTTCATGATGAAAATAAGCTATGAAAATCAAAAATGATATACGAACACTAAATTGCATATCCAAGATAATTGCAAGCTACGCACACTTTAAATTTTGTTGTCCTGCGAACAGTACGCCAAAATATATCTATGTGCGTATCTTGTTTCTTGCAACGAAATATAAATCTTAGTAGTTTGTAAGTTTTTATGGAATGGCCCACTGGTTATTATGACTCCTCCCAAACATAAGCAATCTGGCTATGCAGTGCCATGGCATAGCCATACGTATAGCAGAAACAGCTTGGATGTTACAAGGTGTGTAACATATAGGACCAAGGTTTTGTCAATCTTACTGCATAGGTTGCAAAATATTATATTAGGAACGTTCTTTATATATTTCTTAAGACATAAAAAACTATTATCTTATGTTTCAGAAAGTGAGACTTTACAAGATAATATATTTGTCTAGCCTTAGGTGTCAAAAACTTTCGGTTCTCTACATTACATAGAGAATATAAGGCATTATTTTCAAATCCAAACAAGTACAATTAAGAATAATGATTATAGACATACCCCCTTTTGGATCCTGATTAAAGGTATACATGTTTTAATTTATAGCCAAAAGACTTAATTTTGTAAAATTATATCCCTAAGCTACTTTCACTGTAGAATTGTGGAATTGTTCTGGGGAATGGCCCAATTAAATCAATATAACTAGTCAAGAGTCTGTGCTTTGCAAAATATAAGTATTTACGTAGAAAAGTTTTTAGTGTAAAGGACATTATATGTTCTCTTCTTGCTATGAAGTTTCCTAATTTGTTTATCCAATATATGAACGTTTACTGCTGTATAACTCTGCTTACAGAACAGACTACTGAATCAAAGCTTACCGACTGATGAACCGCACACCTGAAATATCAAACATAGCGCCAGCCATGAGTAGGGTGTTAACACAATTATTTGCACTATCTCAAACATTGCATCTTGAAAAAGATAGTATATTTGACCTCTTTGAAATGTATCCGTGACTGATTGAAGGCCCATAATTATGTATGTACCTTTCTGAAATTGCATGAAAACAGTTCGCCATATGGAACAATCATTGCCTCTTTCGCAATGAATTACATACTTTCTATATTAAGATGATAAGTCTTAGGAACATTGCAACGATATCAAAACTAGTTATAGTCGTCTTTTATGTTACCCCCACTGTGAATTGGTAGCCCCTTAAGGGCGTTCAAAGAGATGTCTTTGAAATAAGTATTATCAAATTTAGGCCCTTTTATAACTGATACTAATACAATAAATGATAAAATAATATTGTTGTAATGATTATGACTTGCCACAATGAGAACCGTGACCAGCAGGGCACTCTTCATGATGGGGAAGTGAATCACCTTCTAGAGATTAATACTCGGTCACCAGGACGGCGTTCCAGAGTTTTTTTTACAGCGGTTCGTATACCAATCATAAGCTATACGATGTCTATACGATGGAAAAAGTGTCCAAAGAAAATATACAAATTATTTTATGTGTCCAGAGGATGTTTACGACCATATGTATACATGTACGAACATTCGTATATAGTACTTTTCGTGGATATTTACGATAGGGTATGGGGGTCAATGTATATGTAACAAGAAGTCTTCAACTGTCTGGAGCCCAAGGCTGGGGTCCATCGGCCCCTCCACCTTCCACTCGCCACTTCCTATCGTATTGATTACAGTGGTGGTCACTGGTGACCATCATTTGTATACCCTATTTTCCGTACATCATATATTTGAAACCCCAAGTCTCAATTCGTAAATCTTCAGCCAGACCTTGCAATGTATCATAATGATATGCATGACATGTTATTTACTTGTTTTGACATGTTATGACATGTTATTTACGACGGGTTGTAAAAATGTATGAATACGTTTCAATACTTTACGATACAGATTGGTGAAGTCTTTGGACACACTTTGCTGGGATAGACGTTAATTTTTATTCGTATATGCGGTATGCATCAATGCGTCGTAAAAAAGCTCTGGAACGCCCTCCAGTACTTCATGGCTCATATATGCAGTCTTTGTATTTGTTGTGGGAAATTGATGGTAGTATTATCATGCCAAAGATTACAGTTGTTTGGAATATGAAGGTTGGGACAACTTGTCATTTTCCCATTAATCACATCGGATAACGTTAACTATCACTTTTACTATAATATTATCAAAACATTAGAAAATAGAAGATATTCAAATAGTCTCTTCAAATGACATAAGGCGACCAATTTGTAACTACAGAGATATTCACCTTTGTATCTTTCCCATCAATTACCTAAAATATAATTGGAAACTTTAGGTTACATATATGCACATTGTTGATTTCCTTACAACTGCGCCTGTAGGTCAGCTGGGCAAATAGGGGATTTGGAAAGTTACCTTTTAATAGTTTCTTATTCCTAAAGGAATTGATAAATAGTGCTAGACATCATAACATTCCATATTTACCTAGGGGATATGCAAATGGTAAAATATCAATTTCCTTCAAAATAACCAAAAACGAAAGGTATTCTATACCGTCCATTCACCCCTGTGTGTGAGGCATGACTCCCGACTGTACAAGTCGGCCTCCTGTCTGAACTCTCAATCGGCCCAAGACCAAGAAGACCCGAAACTCCCCTCGTCGCGGAGGCCAGAAACCCCGACTCCCCGAAGAATATCGCACGATCATCAGGGATAATTGGCTTAACTTTAAAGTACAGGCATATTACTTATGCTTGATGCATAGCAATATCTATATTGTCTAAGTTCTGCAGAGGTCCCATTCAAGAAGGAAGGCAGTGTTAACACATTGAGTATCAAGTAGGAGCTGCCCCATAATTCGGGTATTTTCGCGCAGGTGTGTAATTTCACGCACCATATCTCTGTTTGGCCTAAAATGTTCACAACTGGTGAAAATAACAATATTTCTTTTGTAAAATGTACAATGTCATCTGAAATGCATTTCTTATTGTTCTGACCGTCATTGCATATATGTTATATTTGTTTTGACTGGGTAGAAGATACTTGTTTATTTTGTCTGTTTTATTGTACAATTTATTAAGAACACAATTTTTCTCTTAAAATATACGAAATTAAGAACTGCAGTCAAAATATTTGTAATGCACTTTGCATAAATAGGAAATGGCAATGGAATCAAACCTAAAATTTTAATGTTAAACATGAAATTTTTGATTAAACAAAGAAGGGATAACTTTGGTCGATCATTAGGCTTAATTTCACGCACACCTAGCCTAATTTCGCGCATTAAAAGCCTATGTAATTTAAGTAAATGCGCGAAATTAGACACTAGTAGGCCTAAAATAACATATTTCTTTTTATGACTTCAAATATCATTCATTTATTTTCATTTTGAGATAACGTTTCATGCATACACATCAGGGTAAATGAATCTGTTGTACGACTTGTGATGGCAAAATGGTTTAAATTTACTTATTCAAAGTCTTTGTAAATGATACTCCTTTTCTTATATTCATACTAAATCACGTATTGTCTGCCATGTTAAGATAAATTTGAATTATTCATTTCAAAATAATGTGACAGTTTAGATACAGGTGTGAAGAATAGGCTTGAAAAATTGTTTAAAAATCGATGTAGGCATTAATTTATGGGGCCTTTTCTCATTTACACACATTTTCCCGTAGGTAATGTATGGTGCGCGAAATTACAATAGGTGCGTGAAATTAGACATATTGGCTGTTTTAATTTCACGCATTTGTCTTTGAATTGCTTATAATATATTATAAGCTTTTCTAATTGGCTCTGTCCATTCCAAGCCAGGACTGCACCAATTGATTACAATATGCGTATTGCATACCTTGAAATGTTTTGGAACAAGTAGTTCATCTGTATAGGCTACTCTTTGATTTTCTCATTTTGCAATTAATTCATGAAAAGATATCTATAAAACCTTATCCCCTTTTCCTAAAAGTCTAATTTCGCGCATTAGGTGCGCGAAAATACCCGAATTACCCCTAACCCCCGCATGCTTGGTCATGGATGTCCAAACACCAGGCCTTAGACCAATCCCCTGGGTTTTCTTAAAGAAAACCGGCCAAATCTTCACACAGTCACTAGTACTTTTTCAGGAAAGTTTCAACATGACGCCACTATTTGTCACTTCCCACCACCTGATTTCTAAATAAATGGCTGCGTGTTGTTTGAAAATCAGCAGAAAAATCTAAACTTCTGCTAAACCGCTCTCATTCATTTTCATGGAATAACATGCACATGCAATTATAAGAAAGTGCTTGATTGGCAATCATCCAAAATGGTGACATGTCATACGTCTAGTTTCAAATAGACTTACTTGTACACTTATTTATGTGTCTTCGTTTTGAAAAGTGTCAAGAAAGGAGCGATGTGATTATAAGTCATTTGGTAAAACTGACAATTACATGTATTGGTACTATTTTTTGCTAATGAATATCCTGACTATTCCTGTTGGAAAGCTATTCAAATTTCTTACACGTGGAATTATTTAATAATTCATATGATTGGAATTCAAATAATTGTCCCATTACCTACCTATTAGGAAGGCGTCTTTGGTGCACTCTTTATGTAGAAATGTCTCCAGAAATTGAAACTAATCTGCTTCAATTTTATCAGTTAAAACCTTTGTAACATCACTTCTACCAATAATTGTCCAATTGTTCGAGCAAGTATGTCAGGACGCAATTGATATAGGAACTCATAATGTGATCATTATTCAAATGCAACTCTTGATAGCTTCCTAGTCGTGACAGGCTCAAGTGAAGTATTTACTCACAGATATGTAACTGACGATACGATATCATTTAATTGATATCATTGATAATTATTGTCAAAATATACAGCTTTATCTTTACGCAAAAAATGTTTTTCTCTTAACTAATAAGTAATGAGTCGTTTTTATCCTTTATCCTTCTTTGTTACCTGGCCGTTGTGTTGGCTTGTGCTTGGTAGTTTTTGTATTAGTTGTTGTCAATGTATTTATCATTTAAAATCAATTATTTTTATTTTATTATACATGTACTCACTTGAACAAATCTTAAGAGTTAGAGGGAATGAAATAACACATTCTACTGCGTTCAGAATTCCTGAACACAGAAGACGGTTTGTGACTGGTCAGGACGCCACCTGGTTTAAAAGCTGGGAACGAAAAGCTTGTTTTCACTTCAGTCCTGTTTGAAAAATAGCACATAATGCGAAAAATAATAATAATATGATATGACAATAGAGTATAGTAATAATGAGCTAAATTTTAACAACATTTGTCATTTTGTATTAACTGTAAAAGAAACATAATTATTCCGATCTGCATGAAAACAGTTCATCGGTCATTGGAATAGAGAAAAGTCTGATGAGCTTTATGTAGAAAGGAACAAGGTTTTGAGGTAATCCCTCACCCCCATTCCTATCAACCGCTTGGGTTATATACTATATCTAATACAAGCTTTTATATATTGATGTCATTATTCCCAGACACTTATATTCAGACAATACCTGGCCATGGAAAAAAACCATTTTGTTCTCTAATCTCTGAAATAATGTGGTTTGCTGTGGTAAATATTGGAAGCAATCCTGTTAATATAAGTATAGGGCTGTATGCATCTACAAAACTATCTATGCTTCGTTTTAAAGCAAACTGTACGTATTATTGTCAAACGGTGATCAAAGTGAACTATTTTCCATAAATACATTTTGTTGGGTGTGTGAGCCATCCGCGTTCCCACAGTCTAGTTGGCATCACACCTTTTGGTCTCCCGAGTTTTCAATGGCAAAGGTTAAATGTCCAAACGTATAGCCGCATAGTCCCGATGCACTCAAGACAAATCGCACACAAGCACGCAATGGCAGTAAATGCAAAGAGTGTTTTGCATTTGAGTGTAAATGTTTGTGTTAAGATTATAATGTAATACTTAAGAATCTAATAATCTGTTACTGCATACCGGATACTTGATTTCTATTTTTGCATACTCATACGAATATTAAAACTTATAAATCCAATTCATGTAGGTGCATGCAGGCACCAGTAAAAATAATATAACTAGTGATATGTATGTATATTTCTTGCTACGTGCTTTATTCAAGGGGAATTATATTTCACCTCAATAATTATATCAACACAGAATGACTTTTGATACTATTAAGACAAGTAAATTGTATGCTATATAGATCTATACGTTCGCCATGCAATTCATGCGAGACATTTTGGTACCATCCATTAGAACACTTCCAAACCTATATTGCGGCACATCATTTTACATAGGCCAACTAAAGTTATGGCTAAGCTGTTAGGACCTCTAGTAAAACTGGACCGCTGAAAGGTTGCCGTCAAAGGTGCGGTGAAATTCTCGTCACTTGTGAAGAGGTACCAGATGGGAGAGAACTGAGTGGTTATGATTTGACAGAAAAAACTAGGTCTCTTCTCCACCTGGTAGCCATATGTGAGTTCCAAGGGTTTGCCTCCCCTCTGTGAAGAACAAGTATGGGGCCATCTATTTATTTGTTAGTGTTTTGCGGGCATGTTTACCTCTGTTATGTTGTATGCTCAGTTGTAAATAATTTAGAAAGCTTGGCATTATGTTGAATTTGGCATTCATGGAATATTATTTGGATTTCTGTTATTGTAATGGATGGATTTCCACCAAAGAGGTTGTATACCCCTTAGAATAAACAGCCAATAGAACAAAGCTGGGTTAAGCTGGGTCTTGTCCTACCACATAGCCATTCATATATAATCGTATAGGATATCTTACATAGGGGGCTTATTTGTAAGATATCCTACAATTATTTTACATGACTGTTATCTGTTGGCTATTTATAGAATCCTGTTGAAAAGACCTATCAGGTAACCGAGCTTTTAGAATACAATACAATGCAATACAGATCAGAAATTTACATTATTATGGTTCGATATAATAACATTTTGGATTGGCATGACATGAGAATCAGGGACTACGACCTACCTATATTATGTACATATACCTATTTTGTATATGAGTACTTATATAGGCCTACTGTCTAGAAAAAAGCACAAGTCTCTATTTGTATTCCTTAGATAGATGCCATAACTCTAAACAATCTCATGATGTATACTTTAACTAATAAATAACAAGATCCATAACAAAACAATATAAATATGAGATAATAAGAGATCCAAGTTCATTTTCTGAATGGCAATAACCCACCAGGCAATGGAGATCCAAAACAGAGATTAACATCATTGCACAAAACTCCTGTAGCTAACTGGTGACAGACTGTGTTAAGTTCTCACATGCATCTTAAGCCCCGTTCACACTGTTTTCTTTACAGGTGACCGCTGACCACTAACTGGCAATCGATGACAGAATTGCTGATAACGTCATCATGCATCTGAAGTATTTTATTGGCGATTGTCGCCCAGTCTGCGCTCCTTACTTATAGGTTTTTGGAGGCACATTTAGGTCACTGGAGGACCACAGTAAAATCGCCTAGTGGGTATGGAACTTATAAAGCCCCATATCACTGGGACAGTTTTACATGGTTGGCCAATTGATCGACGCTATAAACGTCAGACAATTTTAGTACTTATTCAGATAAAACATGCACTTTTAATGCAGTAGGCCTATACTGACGGGCGATTGTAAAGATTGGACGATTTTAGGGCCGATTCATTGGCCGACTGTCTAAGATATCTCCTAGTGGGTATGGGGCTTTAAACACTAGAACAGCCATCTGTCTAACCCCCACAACACCAACCACCCACCATGTGGTCAGAAACCTGACACATACCTGGGCGATAATAAGACGATTGTTTTGTCACCCATTTGTTTGGACTCAACCACTTGTCAAGGCGTCGCTGTCGATCTTTGTCGCTTTCTGTTCTAATCCTGCAGGGACCAGAAAAGAAAATTGACACCTTGAGGGGGTACGGTGAGAGGCGATGAGAGGTTTGGGTTCAAAAGCAACTAATAATGGTGTATACAAGTGTAAATATGTTTATTGTAGTTAGGGTATCACGTGAACTGGGCACTTAATGAGGCTAAACATTGTAAGAAGAGATGGAACTCCATATCTTATAAAAAATAGAACAAAAATTGTGATCTTCAGAGAATGGCACATTTAACTTTCCTTTATAGATTGCAAGCTGGTCATATCTACATCAGTGACTTTAGTATTTTCGGGGGCATATGCATAGTTTCCGAAAGGAAGGGGAGTGCATACGGGCGATTTTGTTCAAAGCAAATATAACAATGGGTGTAGAAACCTAAAATTGACAGGGCAAAATGGTAATTTCTAGGGATGGGGAAATTGACATCTTCATATAGGCTATTATCGTTATGCTGTTTAGCCACTTAGCTATTAATATCATCGCAAAAGCGATAGATCTTTATAACCGTTGCTCGAAATAGACATTACAGAAATAACACTAAGTTTAGACCCTTTAATACTTTTGTTTGATTTCAGATTTTTACCATTATAGATATGCCCTATGCATCTAATTGGGACCTCAGTTTTTACATCTACATACTTTGGATTGAACATATAGGAAAGCTGCAATCCATACTGCAATACCCATCGTAATAAGCCCATCGCACATTGGGTATATATCCCGTGGTTGGACAATGTAACCATAGGCCTATAAGCTTTCATTATCTTCTATCTAGAGTTGGGGCACTAAAATAAGCAAGACTTGCAATTTGTATGTTTCTATATCCCCAAGTACTGCTTGAATATTTTGATTTTATCAGATTTTTGTCAGATTTGCAGGTTTTCCAACCAATCAAATTGCTATCATGCAGGAGAAAATAGGATTATAAATTGGTCTGGCAAACTCATTGTTTGTGATGGGAAAGAGGCGAATGGGCCGCATTTTACCGATTTTATGCGCTATCTGTCAAATAGTTTTTGTTAATTTTTTATTGTGCAACTGGTGTAGGGAATAGGTACAGAGGCAATGTAGTTAATGTTTCACGATAGACTTTCATGTTGGTGTCTGCTGATATGGGCTTATAGTGTCGGTGCTCTTATGATAGGCATCATTTATACCTTTCCTTGCAAGTTATCAAAAGAGTGATCTATATGCAAGGAGCTACAACTGTCCTCTGCCCCCCCCCCCCCCCCAACCATACAGCCCTTTTTGTATAAGCTGATTAGCAGACGTCGGTATCGCAGTTGCGTCTCTAATAGCCCTAGCTTTAACTTCGCATGTCCACCAGTCGAGTTGTTTTGCGAATAAATCATAAATAAAGAAGGGTAAGTTGCCCTAGGATCGTAAAAAAAAGAAAAAAAACTCTAAGTTTGAGCAACATTCCAGTTCACAGGTACTTGGCTAAACTTACACTGAGGAGGAACCCCGTCAACTATTTCCGAACTGAGTGTGACTCCTCGGAGTTCCCAGGGGTATGAAGGTCATAAATTTGTCATGTTTAGTAGATGTTATGTCCTGGGAAGGCCTAGACCCTCCGCCCCCGGCCTCGGACCTTATGTAGGACACCTGAAGTCCCCAATTATCACTCGGACCATGATAATCCTCTTTTCAAACACACCCCTGGGCCGTTTACTTTGAAAAATTGTGGGGGAGATTTACGGCCACTGAGGCAATAGCTTCTGGCCTGCACCGTTTGGACAGAGCCCTGCCAAAAAGCATTATTAGACCCGTGAAGGCATTTGTATCTGACACCACCTGCTGGTTAACCTGCTGGGGACCTTGGCCCTGTGTTTGCTTTATTTGGTCGGGTGGGGTAAGATGTCAAAATTTATTGAAAAAGATTCGAGGTTAGAGCGTTTACAAAAGCGTTTAAAATTCGGAAGCCTGTCCAGGTCATGGTCAATGTCAACTTCGTAGGTGTCCCCCTCCAAAAGATGAGTGAAATAATGAGATCTATAGCAGTATAGTATTATATAGCATACTCACATTGCAGATTTCTGGAACATAAGAGGTGCAAATCATTACATTGCATGTATGGAACTGTTCAACCTTTTATCAGCCCAATTGTGTTTATAAATAAGTTGGTTTGTCATGCGTTTAATAATTTTATAGACCTTGTGCAGACAGGGTAACTTGACCACTTTTTGTTGGTCACCATGAGATTATTGATCACCAATAGGGAATCCAGTCCATGTTAGCTGGTTAGTTGGTGAAGGACAACATTGTTTATGATTGTGTACTATGATCAACCGGTTACGCCTGGACCTATCCAATGGAGGTCCAAGGGGTCCTGACCCCCTCTCTCCTTCCGAGGTATAGGTGTATCATAGGACAGACATCTGCTGAGTTAGAATAAAAAACAAATTGCCAGCAGACCATTTCTGTCAGCGAATGGATGCCTCATGTGACATGTAATAGACCAAGAACAGATGCAATAGTTTACATTAAAAAAACTGTGAGGTGAAGAAGTGGTAGGGGAAATTCAACTGACAGCATCATGACTAAACATAACAAGTCACCAGGGGACTCCCATGACCAAACAGTTTGGGTTTCCAGACCCCCAGTTCGTTTTGTGAAGGTAAACCGCCGCGGAGGTGTAGTATATGCTATATAACCTCCGAGGCGTCAGCCGAGGAGGTTATATAGCATATACTACACCTCCAAGGCGGTTTACGAGCTTATACTACATCCCATAACCATGAGATACATGTTTTGGGGTGAACAGAACCTTTATGGGTAGCGAAACATAGATTATATAATTATTATATATATATATATATATGTGTGTGTGTGTGCCAATACAGGCATACTGTATAGGGTCCTTATGGAAGTTTAACTTCTGCACAGTCAAACAAGGGTTCCATTAGTATAGTGGATAGAGTGAAGGTCTCTCATGCAAGAGGTCCTGGGTACGAATCCCCATGCATCTGTTTTTTTCCCTATGTTTTAAGAGGAAGTTCCCTTGTATTTTTAGGCCCTTGTATTTACTCTAATGAAGTTATAGGGGAACCAAATTTTTGTGTAATAGTTATCACATTAATACACTGGATAAAACAGATGACAATTAATAACACCAACCCCACCTATATGCCCTGCCCCCAATACACACCGTTCGCCGGTTGTGCGGGTGAAAGATCATCTGCCTCAATAGGGTAGTGGTTAGCCTCTTGGACTCTACATTCAAGGGTACCTGATTCGAATCCCAGCAATGCTTTGCTAACTAAAACTTTTCGGAAATTCGAAATTGAACCTATAAATTCTTGTGACTATGTTCACATAGCCTGTGGAGACCTGTGTTACCATGTGTCAAATAACCTCCTCAGGAGGTTATTTGGATAACCTCCTCCGGAGGTTTACCTGGAAAACCTCCTAGCAAGCCTCTAACACCAGAGGTTACGCTCAGAAACCTACTAAGGGAACAATAGGTACGAGGGCCGGGAGGAGTATAAGTAACAGTATACCTCTCATCTCACCGCAATGACAACCTCAGACAACATCCCATAATCTCCTGACTCCGTCCTCTCAAAAGCAGGAACGTGTTGCAGACAAACGGAAGGCTGAGCTGGGTCCTAATGCTGGCCGCAACTTTGTAAACATTCCCTCTTTTTACCACAAATATGCGCGCGCACGGCTGCTGCCACCCACATAAGGGGAAGGAAGGGGAAAGGAAAACAAGATAAACAATATGAAAACATGGCTGAGGATAGAAAAAAACTTGGCTGCTGCAGCATCAGAGTGTGATATGACTGACTGTTTTGGGAAATCAGTAATTCACCTCCAAAATGGCAGCTGACTCATTATGCTTTATGATGTCATTGCAATATTATATTCGTTTTGATAGTTATGCAATGCAAGTGATTATAGATGAGAGAAGGTTAAAATCCCTAATTTATGCAATGCAAGTGATTATAGATGAGAGGAGATTAAAAGCCCTGTTATAATTACAGTTGTTATAAGTACATGAAAATATGGTAATGTTGTAGAGCAATGTTAAGTCACATTCATAAGACGAGTTTCACACTTGAAGTACCTTACCTACTTACAGGGCCAGATTCAAGTTTTAAAACTCCAACCATTTCACGTCTGAAGGACATCAATGGATATAACATCTATCGATTCATAATATGAGATAAAGGATGACAGAAAAAACAATAGTTACTTATGCTCAGCTGCAGGACCAGACTATACGTTGGCCCGTTCTTGGGTAACGGCATGGTTTGAAATTGGTCTCCAACAACAGATCAGTA
The DNA here is from genome assembly GCA_936440205.1 of Lepidonotus clava. Taxonomy (NCBI): domain Eukaryota; kingdom Metazoa; phylum Annelida; class Polychaeta; order Phyllodocida; family Polynoidae; genus Lepidonotus; species Lepidonotus clava. The sequence goes on from OW387138.1 coordinate 20,472,618, forward strand.
TTATCAATATATGAATAATATTATTATTGATTTTATCTATCTTAGAATTAGGTACAGAATTAGTACCCTCATGGCCGTAACTCCTCACAATAATGCTGTAGCATACAATAACCAATACAGTTTATAGAAAGTATAATGTGGCATGATGTATATTGTACAACTATCGCAATGGTTTGTGTTGATACATTTTTCAATTTGCTGAACATCATTATTTGACACAGCTCTCCTAGGCATGTACAGGATCCATAAGTAGCCTATGTGCATGGTAAAAATATGATAATCATAACTGAGAACTGTTTATTACATTACAAACACACATCAGATGGTTAAAGTAGTCCATAATGAAAAGCGAAAACTTAGCATAACTGGTTGTTATTGCTGTCAATTAATATGCACTGTAAGAAGTAACTACTGTAAATTTACAGCAAAAGTTGCTGGCAGCAAAGGTTGCAGCAACTTTTGCTGTAAATTTACAGCACTCTTTGTACTGTAAATTTACAGTATAATGTACTGTTGATTTCATACAGTAAAATATGCTGTAAATTTACAGCAGACAAAGTACTGTAAATTTACAGCAAAAGTTGCTGGCAGCAAAGGTTCCAGCAACTTTTGCTGTAAATTTACAGTACTTGCTGTATTTTTATAGTATGTTAAATAAACGATTTTACTACTTTTTCTTTATTAATTTCCTTCCCAAAATCCAACTAAATGTTGGAGAAAGGCTTAATTCCAACCTCAAACCAATGTGTTTTGGATGAGGGATGTATTTATGCTAAGTGTATTAGCAAATACATGCATGGAATGGTGTTACAATGAGGCACTGCCAATCCAATGCAGACCTATAAAGGCAATTTGCTACCAAAAAGGTGTCTCAATCAGACAATTATCTCTGTACTCTGAAATTATTAAGACAGAGTAGGGATATCTATTATGTGATATACTAGATTAGTATTTGGATCTCTTTATCATATTTAATTTTAATTGAATATGAATAATTCATCTTTAAATATAGTTTTAAGATAAAAACTGCCAACGTTTTACTGATGATGAGCATTTGCCCCACCTGGTGGAGAATAAATTTACAGAAAAAGTACTGTAGAATTACAAAGTTGCTGTATTTGAGTAAATTTACAGTACTAATACTGTAATTTTACAGTGAATGTTGCTGTTTAATTTCATACAGTAAAAGGTGCTGTAAATTTACTGCAAGAACTGCTGTAAATTAACACCAACTTTTTACAGTGTGGTATAGCCTATGTATCACAAGGATCAAATTGTATTAAGCCTGAACGAAAACAATCAACTTTTTCTTCCCAAGTATTGGTTACTCACATAATCATTTGCTTTATTTTGTGGCCACGCTTACGTTTCACACATTACCTCTATGTCATAGAAGCAGAAATATAGCATTGCATTGGAGTGCTTTATCAATACAACGGATATGTATTCTTCAGATATGACTGATGTTGTCATGGTGTGTCTTCTTGACATTTTTTTTTTGTTCTACAAGGTCTTTAATTTTTGTAACTGTTGCCCTATGGATTAGGGATTAACACAGGGAGTCCTGGCAAAACAGAAAAACGTGAAAGCCAATAATGAAAAAAACTAAGTCTCAAAAAATGTATCTTCATTTTGTCAGATTTAAGGAACCATCTTTTTTTTGTTCTTTTGTTTATTAAGTCACCATCACATACATACAATGTGCTTTTCATGGTGATCTACAAAAGGAATAACATATGTACAACACAATATACACAAAAGCAGGTAACAATCACATACAAATAATTGACATACGCATGTCCACAAGTCATTATACGCATACTTGTATCTCAAGGTTTCATCACCCGTTCATGTTTCAACGACAATTCTGTCAAGAACTCTGTTGTTAAATGCTTTACAAAATCACATTTTATATCATTGTTTTTGTTGCAAATTATAGGGTAACAATTTCCAAACGAATATGCCCTATATTTTACATTTTTCTTATATTTCTATTTTTGGTTTATCTATCCTAATCTTTCTACCTTGATCACTACGTAACATCCTTGTTATACATATATCCTCAGGTCTATCTTGCTCTTTTATCATTAAATCGAAAAATACACATAACAATCAACGTATCCTTCTTATATACATAATTTCAACTTTACATAGTGTGTGTACTCTCTCTTCGTCCTTTTCAGTAATAGTCTTCCCATCACAATGGTATTTACATACTATTTTTAACCCTCTAAATTGTAGAAGTTGTAACCTATCAATCAACAATTTTCCACTGCCATCAATTAATATATCTTAATAATCAAAGAATGGCAGAACTATTTGTTTGTACACTAATAAGACTCCCAAATAACGATAGTTGCGAACCAATCCCAAGGGGGTACCTTTCATCAATATAGTATTTGTTGGAGCCTCATACACCATGTCTAATTTACGGGGCGTGGTAAAAAACATTTGTTTTGTTTTTTCAACATTCACACTCAACATATTATTATCACACCACTGTAGATCTTCAACAGAGGTCTACATCCATCTATATAAATCCACATGTTATCATGGAGTTCTGGTGGAGAAAATAGTTGTTCTTTTTTTCGTTAGAATCATTCTCCACCCAGATTTTTACCTGCAATCTCTATACAAAATGGAAGCAATCTTACCACACCTCTGCATGGAGAGCGCCACTCCGAGCTGTCATCCACATGTTGGGAGATTGTCCACCGTTTTCCTATCAGCCATGCTTGTCACAAACAGCCCGGGAACTCCACGTCTAGGATGGGGAAACACTGGAACAGTGGCTGCCTTGTTCCTCCCTCCCAGGAGGGTGGGAGGGCACAGGGAGGGCAACTGTTCGACGTCGTCGTGCAACACGACGTCGCCATTCCGACGTCGTGTGCTGCAGTCAGCCCATCCCCGGGGGCCCTACATACATAATCAACTGCTTGATACACGCACGGGGCCAGATGGCAGTGCCAAACAAAATCCCTCTTTCTTTCCTCCCCCCCCCCCTTCTCATTCCCCTCCCTCCTCCCTAGGCCCTCCTTCCTCCCACTTGCGCGGCTGCCAGAGTGACAACAAACAAATGACGGTGGTTCTAAATCTCTCAGAAATGTGTCGATGGAGGGAAGTGGGGATAGTTTAGGGAAAAAATACAAAATAAAAACAAGCAAATCAGAATGAGGAATGAGGGAGGGGCCATAGGATGGATTTATTGACAGGGGCACATAGAGTAAAATATATTAAAAAAGGAAACAAATCTGGAGAAGTTCTGGCTGTGACTAAGTAGCACCTGACACATGGAGACACCTGTGAATCACAATCCCTACTTCCCAGTAGAGAGAGCCCATTAGGTTTACTTTTAGGTGGCGGATATGTGATTTCCAGGAGAAAAAGAGGGGCATATTGGATGAGCGGTAGCGGATCTTTGATTTACTAAGGGGGTACTGGAAATTGTTTTACTAATTTCTTTTGCAGAATTTACCGACAAAAAACCATCAATTTCCTCGACAAGAAAAAGAGAAGGCCTCTGCCCCCTCTAAATCTGACACTGCTAAGAGTAGTACTAAAATTTGTATATGATCTTTCCATTCTCTGACCCCCTAAACTGCCAATGTGTACCTAAATGAGTGATCTTTGACAATTCTTTCATCCTTGATGCAAACAAAAGCTCTTATGTAGCCTCATGGATCTGTATTTCCATACATCAGTTATGCATTACATATCTATAATACTGTGGATGGATAAAGTGCATTTAAAACCCAGCGCAACTGCATTTACAATAGTACGTACACGATTATATAGAGTCAATTAATTAGACAAAATATTTTATACATTGGGATATAGACAAATCAGCAAATAGGTTTATATTAGATGTATTGATACACCATCTCTCTTTGACACTCTTCAGAAAAAACAATGGAATCTAATTAGAACAGGAATTATAAACAACACGTGCTTTTCCCCACATTCGGAGTGGCTGATGGGATGCAGTTCTAAGTAGAGTAGCAACTCCCAACCTCCACAGCAACATAGTTACCTGGCATCTCTCCTCCCCATCAATAAACAATGCACATCCCCTTCTAAAAGCAGCCTGTTAAAACGCTGGGCTAAAAAGGGTTGATGGAAGGCAACATCTAGAGGTATGTTGATGTGAGATAAACAGAAAGGTGGCCAGCCACAAGCACTGACGGCTGTGGCTATAACATACACCAGGCCAGGACTCAGACTAGAAGAAGACATAATACCAGCAACCGTCTTCTATCACTTGTACTGGTCCATTTCGCATAGGGTGATCTAACTTTGATACTTTCTACTGTTTTACGGGCACACGAGACGGATGGGAATTCATTTATTAGATAACACACTGGTAGGCCTACATGTACGTCTTCATAATATGAGGCACATTTTAATAAAGTAGGCCCATTAATTTGTGTGTGAATGTTAATGTATGTATCTCTTGGAAATGTGAGATAACCTTGTTGAAATCAATGTGGCTACCACATTAGTAAATTTGGTAAATATGTAATCATTGCCTGGAATTGTTTATAAGAGTTATGTTGAATATATATAGACTCTTATCGAAACTAAAATACCTATAATTGTCCACAGGAAGATATTTCTGTCTTGTGAGATAATACAGTTAGGAATAAGATGTGAGACTGTACATGAAATGTTAAAGAAAAATTGTTTAAAAGTAATGCACCAAAGCAGACTTCTTTTTTAAATTGGACATGTTTAATGCTACCCCCGGAATGCTACACCTTGATGGAAAATGTTACGCGGATCCTGTACCCACGGGTACTTTTTCCCATATAACTTCACACACTGGGAAACGTTTTCCCCATGCACATAAACAACACCTTTCAGATAATAGCACCAACTGCTGCCGAAACAATAATTTCCACACATTGCCCTGTCAGGATCCCCTACCTCTCTGATACAACACCTGAAAGGTATGCCTTGATGTACCAGTAAAGGTGAGAGCCTGACATGACAGACTTATAAATACACACCTGAACTTTTCTTTTTAATTATTTTTCTCCTATTCTCATCTATGAAGGAAATTCCTCTTGAAGGGGTCAGGGGAGCTATGTAGACAGAATGTTGACCACATGAGGAAAGTTTGGTATGAGCGATGTAGAGTTTCTGGGTCTGATAAACGTGTATCCTAGGGACAAACAAGCACTGGGTTGACTTCACGGAGTGACGGGCTGCCAACGGGAACAGAGAGTCACCATGTCAATACTAAAATAGGGTAAAAAGATGTAGTATAATGCTACTGCGCAATATCATATACCGAGAAGGAAGTGTGATCGTCTAAACAGGACCAGTACATTTGATATTCACAACTGCTTATCTAGCTTTAAATGCATATCCACACATATCACCATTGCTGTGATGGAGATTTAAGTAAACCTTTTAAATTTTCATTTTTTCAATCTTTATATTTTTTCCTTATTTCGCTATCTAGAGTACGTATGTGTATAGAGTTTTTCGTATTTGCATCAATGAAATTTTATTGAAATTACATATGTTTCCTTTAAATGGGAAAGACAATACAAAAATATGCCGCACATAATGTAATATTATTAGGAAGTCCCAAAGTATCAGGACGTGAAATTTCAACAGGAATATCATAATTATATCACAGCTGGACGCCGATAGGATTACAAATAACATGTCATCCTATGAGGGTTAAAATTAATGTATTCTGTAAAACATAAAATGTGGCTCTTAACTCTAGATTATGAATACTACTGACAAACAATCAATAATAATTCATAGCCTTGAATATATAAGGTACAATGGTGTGTTTTATATATATATGCAGGGGCGGATACAGGATTTTCAAAAGAGGGGGGGGGGGTCAGCATATAGGCTAAGTACTAAAACCACGCGCAATCGCGCGTACATGCATTTTCCCCTCTTTTTGTAGTTTAAGGGTCCATCAAAAGGGGGGGTCAGGACCCCTGGACCCCCCCCCCCTCCCTCTGGATCCGCCCCTGAACTGCCAACTGTAAGTAAACGGTGAAATAATTATATATAGTTCTGGTGTGGAATAAACCACTGTATTGCATTGGATGTTTAGATGAGATAAAGTGGTGTGAGAAACGATGAAAAAGGATTTAAAAGTTTTGTCTAAACAAAAACACAGTCAGGAAACAGACAGTAAATCAACCAGTTACAAAGGTACTTTAATAAATTCGGTCAAATAAAAGATGGAACATTTATGTTATAACTATATAAAGAGCAATCCCATCTTTTGATCTCATCTTCTTTAAAAAAAAACATGCATCACAGCTTTGATATTGTCCAGACCCAAAGGCCAACAGACTCGGAATAAGCCATAAAGACCAGTGGGAAAGCGTTTGATCTTTTTTTCTGCACAAAGGCAGTGGTGATAATGCCTCAATACCTACATGCGCATCACCTGATTCTGAGTTTTATTTTATTTATTTTTTCATCTTTTTTTCTTTTTTTTTCTGTCACCTGGATCATATTCTGCCAGTCCTGGTGACCCTTGGCCTGGCATGACTCACATCAAACATGACCAGGGATGGCCGCTTTTGTTTTTGGAGACAGATTTGACTTTTTGCATCCATATAACTCCGACCTGAAATATCGGGCAAAGGTCCACATATAATTCTCTCATCTGTATAATACCATAAACTCCTCTTTTGTTTTGCTCCTCTCATTTTTATTTTTGGCTTTTTATAATAGAATTATTCTTGCGCATATACACAACTGTACAGTTAGAATACGCACATAATATATGGGTGCGCACATTTAGGCTCTTGCAATTCTATTGATTATACACATTCCAAATTTATACGAATAATAGTATAATAATTATTATAATCCATCCCGGCGTGTTGAGGTGTAAGATTTGTGTTTAACATGTTAAAGATTGAATTGTCCAGAAATGTAGATGTAGATTCTCACACATTGTACATAAATCTGCAGAGTCACATTTTAGACTAAATTTGAAAATCCATATTATTTGATTTTATTAGTTCTAGTTGTTTGAGCATCTGGCCATTGCTGTTTTTATCTGAGCACATTATGCTACCTTTATACTGAGGTCAACAGCAGTGCTGCCACAACGATATTGCGAGTCTATTTGGGAAACAACGTTTTGTAGATACTACAAGTACAACATAGTACACATCAACCAATAAAGGAGCTATTAATGCTACGAGTTTTTTTGGCATTTGATTTATTGGCTTTCTGAAGTTAGTTATAATAATCATTTTAATCTGGGAGCCCCGTTTTCCCAGATAGTATTCCCTCACATCCCTATAGGGAGCAGAGAGTGCTCTGGGAAATGCGTCTGCACAATATGCTAAAATGTAAGAGAAAGGCACTCATAATGGGCAAAAACAAGTCACAGGAACAAACCTTGTTACATGCAATTTTAATACCTCCAGTAAGCTGACAAGTCATATTGTACATTCATAAATTGTTAAGTAGAGTAGAATATCAATTTTGATGAATTCTGTAACCATTTCTTTTAAATTCAGGGTGGTACACTTTGTTCCTCATACACCTACACATACTCACACTCGTCCAGTGTCTGCGTCCAATCCCAGCCTAAAAAACCGTTCGTCGGCTGTGCATGTTTAGAATACAGAAAATGATGGACTTTTAAAGGACATACGTACCGCGATGCCCAACGTCCAAATTTGCACTCATTTTTGTAGCTTTCGTTGTGATGCTTTAGGATTTGCCAAAGGACGGTATGGAGTAAATCCAGACTTGTAAAATGTTGATAACATAATCGAGTAGTGGTGCAATCTATAGGAAAGAGCGGAAGGTCCACACTTTTTTCAGTGTTGGGGAAATGCTTAAGATCAGGGAAGGATTTGGCCTACTCCCTTAGCGCAAAAGTTTTCCAGAAGTGCCGGATCTATTTTACCATTTTTTGGAATCAAGAAAAATCTTTCCTAATATATCAAATATATAATATATCAAACTTCTATAGTATTCTATGGGACAGGCTTTATGCTTGTATTTCGGTATTTCCCCATGCCATCATTAATTAAAATCATTACTCTTAGCGACAAGAGTCTATATACTCAATAGAATCTAAGAAAACAGAACTACACACTCTTCTATTATAAGACATTGGTCACATGTCCCTACATAGGTCCTGACTGCGGGTCGTCCCCAGTCCCATGACTGTGACTCTGTTTGGTCAGGTAAGGCTGCATAAGGGTAGGTTTATACGATACGATACCAAGCTTACATTGCTAAAGGAAAAAGACGAAATAATTGTATAATATATGATATCTAATATTATGGTATAATTATTATGTCAAAAATGGTGGAGATGGGGGCTAGAGGAAAACCGGATTACTTTGGGAGATTTGGAGGGGTGCGGGCCCCTCCATTCTCTGACAAATTTACCTTCGTTGATGTTGAGAGATATTTTTTTTAATGACCTCCTCTCCGATGAATTGCTGGACCAACCACTGATCAGTGGCAAAATCTCTGGATCCGCACCAGCTGATTGTGATTAGGATTAAAACCCATGTATACATACTATTGAGTTTTCCTTCCTTTTTAGAGTTTCAGAGTAAGAATTATCCTCAATATATGGATAACCAGAATCTCATAAAAAGTTTTACTTTGTAAGGAACTACAGACAAAATGCATTTCAACATTTCCAGCAAAGTTGCGATGTAACAGTTCCAATATCATTATGGTGTTTTTATTTTGCCAGAATGTTAATAAAGGATTTCTCAGAAAATGTAGGGAAAAAGTTATAAAAACGTAATTTCCTGCGTTCTGAGACTTTCACTCATATTGGATTTTCTCCAAAATCTTGTCTAAAAACGGGACATTTTCAACCCGTAGCGGTACACACGGGACAAGGGCTAAATCACGGGACTGTCCCGTGAAATAGAGTAGACCTGCAGTTTGCTGTAGTAATGTTATTGGCAGCAATGAGAATAAATTAAAGTAGCAAGCTATTAAGAATGAAAACAGAATGAAACAGCACGTCACTGGAACATTATAGTAATGTCGCATCCTTGGCTAGGCCGACTTCTTATAATGGCACTCATCTTGATGTGTAAACTAGGCTTAAAGTTAAACGTGCACGGACCTCAGCCGTCAACGGTAGGCAGGTGAGCTGAATACCACACGATCCCTGGTTCTAGATGATTCAGCCACTTATATGTATGTATGGCCCTACGACCTAGAGCTTGGTATGTAGACCACCGGCCAGCATAAACTGATAAATGGGGCATCAAGAAACTGTGATTGAAAATTTGGTTTTTAGTGACACTTCTCGTTTTTTCCTGAGTTAATATTAGTAATGTAATCTATATTTTTTCTTTATTTTATACTAAATTTACATTCGCTTAGAGGTTCGTGTTCTTCCAGTCAATTAGAGGGAGACGTTAATGGTTTGCAAGCAAAAGATGTTACATAACGGTTACGTGCATTACCAGCATCTTAGCAGCTTCTTCTTGTATGAGCTTTTGATGTTGGCAGAAATGGCGAAAAGGGAAAAATTAATAGCTTTTAATCTTATGTTTCCTTTTAGGTCCCCCCCTCGTGATATCGTTGGATTCACACCATTAAGCCATATACCTCAAAATTAATACTTTGATGTTTTTACCAAAACGAGCCTTAAGTTTCGATATAATATTATGTTTTGATTACCTTGATTATATTTTGCATTGTATGTAAGAAGATACATTTTTGTTTGTTTTGTCAGTTCGAAAATAGTTTATTACAATGGGATAAACTATTTTCGAACTGACTATTTCAGTTATACTTTCCCTTCAGCCAAAGTTCAGATCCCTTGTGTTGAAAATGAAATACCTCGATACCTTGAAAAGTCTAAAGTTTCTACAAACTAATGTTTTATTCAGCCAACGTTTTTTTCTCTCTTTGCACTGAGTTCTGGCGATTCCCAGCACGATGGCGTCATACAACAAGTAAACTCAGGGGATTTCCCAGAAAGGCAGAAACATATTTTCTTATAGGTCTAGATTTAAAACCACGTCATATTTGAGGGTTGACTTCAAAGCTTGTGTGGTTGAACAGGCCGAATATTATGCGGGGGAGTATTATGTACCATATCCCGATCGCAAAAATAATAAATTTTATCTTTATCTTTAAAAATGTTTTATTTTTATCTTTGAATATGAATGGAAGAAGGATGGGTCAAAAGAATAGTTATATTTTTACTAGTATCTAAAATTAGTATTTCCTAAATAGTGGCCTGAGATGAACTTCACTGAGCGAAAGTGAAAGGGATTTCATAAAATCATTCAATGAATTATCTCAAGTGCATTAGGTTTCTTGTTCCTAGAATACAATCAGCTACTTATCCATGAATAATTATTCTTGTATTCATGAATATCTCTAAAAATGAGCTATAGTTGGCGCCCTGGAAGCGATTCTTTATTTTGACCATTGGAACCTAGAATTGAAGAGTTACTTGAAAAGTATTGTATGTATCATTTTCCGGTATATCTTTTTATCAGTATTCTATTGTTTGCAGATCCGTTTGATTGTTTTCTGATCGTAAAATATGAAAATGAGTGTGACAAATCTCTCAAACTAAAATCTCTCTAATATTCTTTCAATGCAAATAAGATGTAATTTGGATAAAAGCTTGTCAAATGTTTGCCCTGTGCCAATTGGGCAAATTTGCCTTTGTTAGCTAATCTCTGCACTGTATTCAATTTAAGGGTTTCCAATGCAATCACTAATAGCTGTTATATTTATTTCATATGCTACTAATTAACCGATTATGATATTGAACAATAATAGCAAATTCTTGTTTGTGTGTATCACTACAAATTTGATCAATTAAAAGCACATTACATTCTAATAAACTGATGCTAGAATATTCAAACGTCCGTTATATATCTGGATCTAGTTGGAATTTCTCTAAGATTCATTTAGTTCCTGATACCTATGTTCCTTTTACCATAGAGCCACCCGGGTGGTTTCCATTGATGAAAGGGTTAATATGAAATTAATATTTCAAAATTTCCTCATAATTGAATTTAATCAAATGCATATCTTAACAAATAAACGTAATGTGTTTAAGACCAAAACTCTGTCGATTTAATTAACTCCTTCTTTTTATTTCTTAATAAAAGTCAGCTTGCCAATGCAGATAAGACACTGTTTAAATAAATAATGTCTTCAAATACATATCTCAGATGATGTTCTGCTGGAGTGACCTTATACATTTCTAAACCTTGCAGTTAACCAATATCCAGTGAAAGTTCCAAGCCCTGTCCACATCCTTGCCTTCAGGCTGGAGAACCTCACTTTCGTATTCCATTTGCAGACATTTGTGTGCTCTTTGCCTACCAAAATACTTGACTCCAATGTAAGTTAAACCTTCTCAGTGCACACAAACCCAAAGTCCCAGGTCCTATAGAGGATGATGTAGGATTGTGCCTTTTATAGGTACACTCTCTCCAATCGCAGGTGGCTGTGTTTAGTCTTTCATTTCTGTCACTATTTCACATTGCTAAAGTCAGTCTCTTCACATTTTAAGTTCATAATTCCAGCAACATAGAAGTTGTACAGCTGTATAAGCTGGTGTAATGAGCACAAAATAATGAGTATACTTAATACAATAAAGATTGTAATCAACGCATTTCTTATACTATAAGGCTTAAGATACCTGCAAAAATAAATATATGGTAAATTGTCTTACTCAAGGATGTATTCACATATATGCTTTAGGATTTCATTAGCTCCATATACATAATACTCTTCAGTGAAGGAGGATATGTGCCTGCCTTTATCAAGTTTGGTTTTCACTGTATTAGGTCTATATCTAGGCTTTCAGATAAGAGAACATTATTCCTCATTCTGATGACACTATGTAACATCATATCACAATACCTAATGCAATCCACCTTTGCTCTTGTAGAGTTGGCTTGTCTCACTCAATAACACAATTATCACAGCTAAAAATCCATCCTCCATAATTATTATAAAAGCTAATTGCATACATGATTACCATATTTCCATTTCAGATGTCATGACAAAATAATAGTCTGGCTGCATGTACTTATATGTATTTTGCCAAGGAGAATGTATCATACAAAAGTGTACCTTAGCCAACATCAAAAAAGCTCTGATTGATAGCTAGAATTATGAGTTTTCTATAGAGAAAGCCTATTGAACCAACAAAATTGCATAATAGTCCAGTTAATGGTAAACTTACTTTTACATCATACTAAAGCAAAGTACTGCAGTTATCATGAAATTGCTCTTCTCCTTTTCTTAGATATTCAAATGCATATCAATTCACAATGTCTATTATTAGTTAGGACATCCCCAGAAAATGTGAGTACATTCTATGTTTTTACTTCTTTTTTCTACTATGGATAGAGTATAGGCTAAGAATGTTATTTTTTGGTAAGGGTATCTTCTGCCCATTTCACCCTGTGCCTAGGCTTTACAGTTCCCTCTACCTTGAGTTCACCCTGGGGACTCATATCATACTGAAGTTTGGCCATGCGGGTGTTCTCTGGTAGGTGATACTGCTGTTTGAACACACGACATGTTACCCGGTTAGGGTCCTTCTCCTCATGGTGGGCGGTTACCTCAAGTTTATTTTTGTCCGTTCGCACTTTCACCTCATCAGGTGCGAATTCATGCATATCCAGGTTTAGTTTCAACTGCTTCTTTCCTCCTTTGCCACCAAGTGTATCCTCCACTATGGGCTGTCCCATTCCCATGTCTGATGACATCATAGTACCAAAGTCTGGCTCAATCAGGGATGGTGTAGACAGGTTGGACATGGAGGATGAGGTCTGTCCTGGAAGTTCAATAGCTGGTGGAGGAAGACTTCCAAAAGGTGGAGCCATCATGGAAGGAAATTCTGGGAAACTAGATGTGCTGCTGGAGATGGATGGAGGTGCACCAACTTGTAGATTGCGGAACTGATTTTCCATTTGTTTCTGCATACGGTGCATTTCCTCTTGCATGCTGCGCATCTTGCCCGAGATATCCATATCGTTGTCGGACTGGGCTAGAGAGAGCATGCTCCCTGTTTGGGGGAACGTGTTGTGGTTATTTGGACCAGGGGGTGGGATGGCAACTGCCTGGGATTTGTGGTTATGGGGTTGGATGGACATTGTCATGGGGGAGGGGGAGGGAGGTACATTCATCAAAGGCGGTTGCACGCGATGGTTGGGAACTGGGGAGGGTGAAGGGGAAGGACGAGCAGGTTGCTGGTGATGTTGTTGGTGTTGTTGGTGTTGATGGGGATGCTGGTTGTGATGAGGGTGGGGAAGGGTGGCTGCCTGTAAGCTTGAGGTAGAAGCAGGTGAAGAAGAAGGAGACGGTCGGTGGACATGACTCGGGATGCCGCTGGACCGTGGAAGGGTAGCTGCATGGGCCATGCCATGGGACTGGGGACCAGAATGAGGGAATCCCTGCATTGGGGCATTAAGCTGGAACCCCTGTGGGGCATGACCCCCATTTCCATGGGAAAACCCTTGGGATTGTCCACTGCCAGTACTTGGGTAGAACCTCTGGGGCTGAGGGGTGGTCTGGGGAGTTGGGAAACCCTGATTGAAAGACCCTGGTCCACCCATAGCATTAGGTGGAGTTCCTGCATGACCTTGGAACTGGCCAACCCTTGGAGAGGAGGACATAGGCACTTGCAAAGCACTCTGGGACCTTGGGTAAGCTTCTTGCCCAGGGTCTGATATGGTTGAGGACGGTGAAGGCGAAGGGCTGGGAGATGCCCGCGCAGTGATCTCACGACTTCCATCACCCACCACCATGAAGGGCACCTGCAGGATCTTCACCGAGTGGCGAGTGAGACTAGGTGGGGGCAGCTGTCTGTTGGGCATCTCCTTATGCTGGGTAGGCAGGGTCTGGCTACTATACTCATGATGGCTTGGCAAAGCCCCATAATTACCACCTTTAACGGGCAGTGAGTTGTACCCGCTGAGCTGAGACGAGCCGCTATGACTATTATTGTAACTCGGAAGCGGACTATTTGAACTCCTATGCTGAGAAGGCAGGGTAGCATAATTGCCTTGCGGATGAATATTGGCTGAGCCTGCATTATTCTGAGAAGCTATTAAATCACTGTAGCTGGGAGGGGAAATGGTCTGATGCATGTTACCAGGCAGAGACCCATAGTTATCCTGGAACATATGCTGGTTCCTGGTGGGTTGCAAGGTGTAGTACACATTCTGGGGAGTTCCCCCAGGACCTACTCCACTTTGCTGTCTCCGTTCCATCGTTGCATGAGGCATGAAGCTTTAATTTGGTCTCAGTTCAAGTAGCAACAACTGAATAGATTATCCTTATAAGATTTACTATAGTGGCCTTCAATTGACAGGTCCTTTCAACTCAGATACTGTTCACAGATACTGATCATGTAACAACTCCTTTGTTGTTCCTCTCACGACCGGTTGCCACCTGTTATTGGTTCACTGGTATCACACTCGACGACTTGTACTGTTTACCAGCAGGGGGTTCTGAAAAATACAAATAGAGGATGTGTTATATAACTGACAGCTATATATCTGTAATAGAAGAACAGTTTAAGTGATTCAGCCTATTCATCTTAATTTCTACTCTTCACAGTTTAGAAGAGCATTAATAATTGTCCCAAAACGATATATTTTGATCTAGAATGTCTTGAATGTTTTATAATCCGAATTTGTGAATAATATCATTTTAGTTTGTGCACCCAAGTTAAACATGGATGCATGCTTTTCACAGACAGACACAGTTCTGACAATTCTTTACATTAATCTGATAATTGGGTTTAAGGATTTACATCGCCAATCTCCTTATTACTAACGACAGGATATTACCGATACACCTAATCCATCATCATTATTATGTCACTAATTTCCCAAGCAGTCCCACTAGTAATTATGTGTGCCCTTTCATGCTGCATGTGAAGATTGATGGTACAGGTGACACATTCCTAGCTTACCATTATACCTCTGATTACCACCTGTGACTCATCCCCGGCTCATCACCCCACCTGCTCTATACTCCAGGTATTTACACCTGACAATAAGTCAAGGTGCAATGTATCATAAGAGAAGCATGTACAGTTCAAACATGGAACACAGGTGTATTTTAACCATTTCATTTCGCAAGATGCTTTCAAGCACTCCCAGAGTAATGCCCAGAAGTATCATTCTTTATCATTATCACTGTATGATGAGGCTTTCATATAGATAATGAAATTAATGCTTATGTGATGCAGAGATAATAATTTGTACTGTCAGAAGAAAAACACTATCGCAAATATAAAAAGGATGACGTTTCAGGTCTCCATAAAAGTAGCATCAATGATTACCATGGGGATGGTTTGATTCTTGGGCATAATGATATCTATATATCACTATAGTCCGTGCCTAGCCTATCGTTCCAACAAGAAAATATGCCCATAAAGGAAATGGTTAAAGATAGCTTAGCCGATCCCTTTAAGGGGAAAAGGTGAATACTAAAAGCATAGAAGCCCTATGCACCTCTTTAGGCTTCCAGGTAATACTGAAAGGGTGCAAAGGGGTATGACCAATAAATGGATTCCACATTTACCCCTGTGGTTCGACATATTGTCCGATCTTTAGTTCAGTAAATACCACATATGCTGTCCCCTTATGAGCAGACTGCAAATCCGCCCTCTACCCCCATACAAGTCACCCAGCCTGTTCTACATGGCTACATTCAGGGCTTTGTGCTAGGTGTGTGTGCAGGATTTGCTGCGCCTCTATGCACACATTCCTACCACTTCAATTACAGAGAGCCTCTCCAAGCTGGATTGTTGTCATAAAAGGCATTTCCCAAAAAAGAGGTAATGATCCACGGCCCTTTCAAAAGGAGAGGTTCAGAGTAAGTATCCATAAACATTATCCCTGCTATTCAGCATGGAAGTGGTATGATCTCTTAGCGGCATTATCAGCCTTTAAGAAAAAGAAGATTCAGGTGTTGGTGTGTTTGTTCATGTAGGAAGCCGGTGTGTGGTGAGGAACAACGGAATACATTTAGAAATAGTTGCAGTGTCTTGTGAATTGAAAACCTGACTGTTTCAATTAGCATTGGGTGTATGTCAATCCTGTGCTTTTATTCCTAGTTTGCACATACTTTAAATAACCCCACCTTTTTTCTTAGGAACATAAGAACTTTCCATGTGTGGTTAATTCATTAAGTCATGCCCCCTCCCACACAGTCGAACCATCCCGAACTCACCTTCTCAATAGTAAACACAAATCACTCCCGAAATCATCACACAATAACACCACTCTGTTAGAACTTTCAAGATATTCGCACCAAAGAAAACACCATTTCGAGGACCCTTACCTTTCTCCTCCATTTTTTCGATTTTCATTCTAAGGGGGCAGCCAACAAAAATACCATTCTCTCCCTAGACCATCCCACGTCCCTTTAAGTTCAACCTCATGTCGGATCAGACGCAATACTGAGCCAAGAAACACACCACAAGTTCGCTTCTCCGGCGGTCTGCCCTGGCCGGCCTCCAAATTTAACGTATGTCATAATTTCTACACGCAGGGAGGAGTACGAGAAAAAAACGTTGCCTGTACTCGCCAATTTTGGCCAGGTCTTTTTGTGTAGGTTTTGTGGATGGATTTGAACACCGTTGTTGGCAGCGGACATCATACTGGGTGAGTTTGTATATATAATGTGTGTCAGGGCTGACTGATGATTAACGTATACCATCCCTCGTTGGATGTGTGATAATTACTAGTTTGGTGACGTACTGCTAATGGGATGGGCGTATAGAGTTAAGCCTGTGAGTTGTATATCACCTTGCAAGTTTGACTGAAAGTGAGTTGGTAATTGATGACATTTTACCATAGATATGCCGAAAGACCTTGTATCCTTCATATAAATTGAATATCTTATGATTATAACATATTTATGATTAATGTCTATTCCAACAGTCCCCGTGGGGGTCTGGGTGAGAATAGGCCCTCAGTAGCCCCTGCTGATCATAGAAGGCAGTGATAGGGGGGACCCTGCACTGACCAAGTGGTTCTTTGGGTTCGATTTCCGGTTAGTGCTTGGTCCACTAAGGGATGAGGTACAGCAAAAATGTTTGCAGGTTTTAATCGACTGCTGATTGCCTGCCCTGTCACCTTCATCCCATAGTAACGATCACCAAAGACAGAATTAGTCCCAACATGTTTTTGCCATGAAAATTACCCTGGCTGTTGGTATGGCGTAAAACACTCCAACACTTACTCACTCACTCACTCACTATTCCAACAGTGGATCTCTGATATCAATAGTAAAATCAGCTAACTAGTGCACTACAGCACGCATAATGCATACTTTAAGGCTGGCGACCAGAAAGCTTAAGTTTGCATCTGGGGATATCTTAAAACATGTTTTAAATTACTCATGTGTGCTTATAAAACGAAAGCTTCACATTTCGTCTCACTAAATAATCAATTAAGTGATCCTTCCACGTAAAGTGGGCTTGCTAATCTTATATCAGTACTTACTCATTGCCAGTTAATCCCAAACCAAAACCTTCAAACGTGATGGATTAGTTTTATCCGGTGCACCACAACAATTTAATCTGCTAACTTTACACCTTGAGCAACGTGGGTGTTGGGCCATAAAAGCTACCTGCAATGAATGAGATTGCTTAATCGTTTGACTAACAGGCTTATGAGCTTTGCTAACATTCCACTATGTTTTCCTCCTAACATAAACAGTTAAGAGTACTCCTTAAGAGATTACAACTGCTAACTGGACCTCTACAAGTGAGTCAGAATAAACCATTACCACGCACAAAAAGTGATAAGATATTTTGAAGATTAAATTGCTTCAGCATAGATAGCACATATTGTAAAGGCTAAAAAGAAAATACTTAAAGGTCATGGCTGCTGGTCATGGATATATATACTCAAGTGTAAAATGGTTCTTTTTGTATGGATAGACTAGGGCTTAGTGAGGGTGCACCAGGTTCTTCTGTTAAGTTCACAAAGATAGCATTGATCCCTGGATCAGGCCCAGAACACCTTCTGGGTTGTAAATACTTCTCCATGGTGATATCTGGAATCTAGACGTCTAGGGTAATACTATACATCAGATAAGCTACTTTTAGTCTTTTATAAGTGAAAAGGATAAGATCAGGTAGGTTAAGGGAAATGAAGCAGACTCACTACCAAGCTATGCTGGGTACGATAGTTTCACACAGTTCTTTCCTATCCATATTAAATATAAACCAAAGGTAAGATGAATACATCTTCACCTAGGTTATAAAAATCGAGTAGTTTGAAATATTTCCGAATTCTTTCTGACCAGATAAATTGGTTAGTAACACTAAAGGAACTATAAATAAATCTTTCAAAACCAGGATTATAATAAAGATTTTCCATTCAGTTTGTTCACAGTGGTCCTTTTGAACCCTACTCCCTCCCCACCAGTATGGGGGGATTTACAAAGGTCAAATGGGTAAATGACCCCTTAAAGCTGTTAAGCCCTCCACGACCTGTCACTCACCTGCTGTCCACAGTGTAAGCGTCCCTCCCACCTGACAGTCAATAGGCCTACAACAGGTGGGTCCAGGTAGGGGACCAGACCACCAGGCATATGGCTGAAACACCTGAGACACCTGAGAACTCCCACCTCCCTACTAAACACACACACTCCCCTTATTGCCACTGTGTGTAGGTCATTCGAGGGGGGTCACTATTGAGTTATCCTTTTTGGTCAAGTTAGGCTTGTGTTCTCCAGATGTCAACTCTGTATTCAAGATACAGATTCTGCTACTGATATTAACAATCGGGACTGGAAACAGAGGTTAAGTACAGGTATCTTATGTATTGTTAGAAAAGTTCTATGATTCTCTTTCGATATATCCTTTTCAATATATTGGCCTGATTGTATTCTAATCATCAGCTGTGTCCAAATTTACATACCTATTGAGGGCTTCTTTACTTTTCTTAAAGCTGCACTCGTTCAACTGCAGGTAAAAGAACCACTTTAATTTTCATTTACAATCACTTAATTCATCTAGACTAAATCTAGTCTCGCTATATATACTGCAGCAGAGACTTTCAAGCAACTTGACCTTCCCTGGCTGAGTCAAGTGTGGTTTTCTAGTATAGAACTATTGATTCAATAGACCTTTTCTTTAGTGGTTCTAAATAATTTCCAGTTTGCTATTGAATTATTATTGGGTGTGTTTTCAATGCAAAGCTATATATTTTGGTCTTTTTAATATACAATGATAAAGAGATCAAATATATATTAAAAAACTATGTCCAGAAAATATCAATTTCAGGCCCCTATCCTCAGAGGGCCAGAAAAAAAGAACAAAATTATTCAAATAAAGAGATCAAATATAGTTGAAACATATCTGCGTCATATGTCCAAATATACACTGTATGAATGTGTCACTTCTGTCTACACAATTACACCACTCCCCCAGTGTACCTGCCTCTCAACCCTCTCACACAGTACAAGACCTCCTGGAAACTTCCCAGGCCAGGGGGGTCTCAGGGGATGATGACCTCCCCACCTGACAACCTTACACTGGAGGAAAAAACAACCCCACACCTTAGGCAAACTAATACCTCCAGCATCTAGGACCTGTTGTCGTGATGTGGCAAGGTAATTAGGTGTAGGTGTGTGTATTCAGCGATGGCAGGTACACAGGATGTCTTTTTATCAAGATGTGTAATAACGTAAAGTGTTACTGATAATTTAGAAGGATTGGCTTTTAAGGGGAAATATAGAGATAAGAAGGTAATTCAAAGTTTCACAGAACTCTGCAATTTGTATAAAATTGATATTTCACAATAAAGTAGGCCTAGTTCCAATTTGATTTGGAAGTGAATCCCTTATACTATTCTCCGTGTGACTCTTTTAATGGGTTCCATGAAATTAGAAATAAATGTCGAGACGCTATTCAATGTCTTGCTTTTAAGTTTTCATATTCTAAAATGGCTAACGTCGTGATGGATTATTTTGTTAACTGCCCGGAATGCTTTACGATCCACATTGTTTATGAATTCGTCCAAACTAGTATTCTTTTCATAACTGTGCCAAAGATCGACGATCAGATATAGATATCAGGCTAAAATTGGCTATTTAAATTACTTTGTAACTGTCAAATGAGACGTGTCACTCAGAAATATGAGTTTGTTTAACAGACCGTCCAGGCCTATGCCATGATCTATTAGTCAAAAATGGATATGCTAAAGAGGTCCCTCTGAGTTGTGAAGTAGGTGTCAACTTTTAAAAGCCAGAAGAATAGTCGACTGTTTAATTACTGTGAGTAGGTAATCAGAGTATTTCAGCAAAGGTATACAGTGCCGCTGTGAAAATAGGCAACACCCAAACAAAGTGGAAACCATTCAAAGTGGTAATCTGTAAATAGAATTACAGGCTCAAGTTTCACGAAAAGTATCCATGATAACATATGGCAAATATTATATTTAACGTAAACATGCTATGCTTTGCCAATTACCGTATAACCGAATACATGTATGCCATGGCCTCTTGGTGCGGCCCTGAATCTTCGCCTATTGCTTTCTTGGCACTCTTTAATTTCTCACGAAACTGTCTCGGTTGAACTACAGTCATGTTGTTTCAAATCTTATACATATATTGTCTTTTTTTCATGGCTTTATGTATTGAATATCTAATCGAAAGGGCGTTGGTGTAGTAATCTTGGTCGGGGACTTGTAAATAATTATAATAGTCTTATTTGTAGGTATAACAATAGCTAGGGGCCGTTTTCTGGTTTTATAATTTCCAATGAATGGTTCCCTATACAGTAGAACTTATTTGAGGACAAACCACATTAATCAGATATCTACTTGACACGTCTAATCCGAATCGGCATTGTCAATCCACGCAAGGGGTATAATTTGACTGTTTTCCCTTAGTGTCATTAAAGTAATTACATGTGACCGCGGGCTGAAATAAAACAACAGCACTTCTGTCTTAACAAAACCAATACTGTCAGTAATTGTAGGATAGTGTCAAAACAGATTACTATCTGAGTTTATCATCTGTTAGGTAGGGCTACATATAGGAATTTCCTCTAAAATGCGCCAGTACAGATTCAAATAAGACCTATTGTTATTTTGCCCAATGTTATTGTCTATTCATTATTGGGGATAAAGTTTAGTGGCTGATCAGCTGATAGCAAGGAAATATATATAATCTGCAACCAGATTTTCCAAAGGAGGGGATCTATTCGTAGGTGTACGAGGTGATCGGATGTGTTTGATATTTGGATGGAGTTCGTTTGATAATTTGATTGACCTGAATAATTGACTATAAGTGATTTATATATCGTGATTTAGTAAGGAACTCCCTCTCTTATGAAGTTATATATTTCATCTAAATTCTTTCCAGATTATTCCTAAGTTAGGGCATTTCCTTTTTCCTCTGTAAAACATGGGTATTTATCATGTTTCTCCAGCAGAAGAATAGCTATCTCATTTTGACATAGTAATTGTTATCGAAAGGCCCAGTATGATACTGCACAATCAAATTTAAACGAGTTATTGAACTAAAGACACCAATAAGACCTCCACATCTTATAGGATAGCATACATTACTCATTCCCATTGATATTTTTTTTCAATTGATTTTGTATTTGGGTATCTATTGTGTTACTCGTTTATATATTGTGTTATAGTAATTAAAGCAGCCATGGTGTGTTTCTCGCTGCTGTTTATGTTAAGTCGAGAACTGTTACTGGCTGCACCCAAGCAATATTTCCATTTGCGGAATGGACCACCACGATTATGAATTGAATGGTCCACTATATACTCGTTATGGATTAGTGATAATCTATTCTGGCGCCGTTGGAGATGCTTAATACTCCATTGCACCTCACCTCCAGCTCACCTGGACATCTCGTTTTGGCAGGTGTTACAACTTGATCTCAACCCTGGAGAGGTTACAAAAATCTGACCTAATTGGACGAAGGCAGTCAGGAGTGTACCTAAATGAGGGCAAATTCGGCAACAACAAAGCAACCACGCCATTTAGGTACTGATCACGCACCGTGTCATCTTTATGGCATTATTCAGCAATAATGAATACACTTATACAGCCAGCAAGCGATTATGTTTTCGGGTTGACCGATATTCTGGAATTTCCTGGCTTTTGTGAATAAATTGATCCTCCTAGGATAGAGATGGATAAGTCTCCGTAAATGGCCCGGGTCATTCAGTATAAGTAACTTATACTGTGATTTATGAGATAGATAGTGATTAGTCTCTGGGTGTAGTGACAGTACCCAGAATGTTCCGTGCTGTGGGGTCGAGTGGTGGACCACCCTCACACGCCTACTGTTATAAATGTCCGGGACCCTGATGTGAACGAATGGGGGTCTTGGGTAACAACCCTCGTTACTCAAGACCCCCAGACGTTCACATCACTTAACTGTCCATACTGACACTGATCACGTGGGTATAGGTTAAAGGTCAAAATGCCGATTTAACATCATTTTGTGGGCTTCCATCGCAGGTAGATTGAAAGGCTAACAGGGGTGGATACAGGATCTCGGATCTCGGATCGACATTTTTAAATATTTTCTTATTTCTTTAAGTTCTTTATTTCATATTGGCTAACTCATAATATGTTTAGCATTTACATGCACACTTGATGTTTTTTCTCTTTGTCAATTTAAGTCTCGACCAAAAGAGGGTATCGGGAACCCCTGAATGTCTCCCTAGATTCACCTCTGTCAAATACCAAATTGATATCCTCTATCTTATCGTGAATGGGAAGAACCACAGTTGCGTTCTATATACCTACAAATTCTTGCTTTTAAGCAGATCCATTTTCCCCAAAAACTGAGAACATGTGTTCGTGACACTTAATTTACTATTTTTAGCACAAATTGGTGGAAGGGCGTATACAGGTTTTCTTTAGGTGTGATCAAATCTAATCTTAGATAAACATCCTAATTAAATCAAAGGGAAGGAATACCATAATCTTAAGGGGCGTTTACTTTTACACTTTAATTACACACCTTGTTATTATCAAATGATAAACGTGGGAGAGTGTGTAATTTTACTAATTAAACATGCTATTTTTCACCTCCCAGTCCTGCAATTCTGGTAAATGCTTAGAGGGAAATGATGGCTTATTAAAAGTTTCTTTGATACGTTGGGATTTCTTTCATTGACGCTCAAGCGTCCCAGATATCAGAATTTCTAAACGTACTGAGATCATATATTTTAGGATTTCCCCTCATGATATGACGTCATAGATACATTTAAACTCAATTCACATGAATTAGGCTAATGGTACTAAGATTATGTATTCAGGATTCCCCTCATGATAATATTATGACGACAAAGAAACCTTTAAACTCAATTCACTGGAATATCCGGCTGTTGATAAATGTGGTGACTCCTGACACAATGATAATCGCTGCTATTCAATTACAAGCATGTGCAGTGCATTCAACATTGAGTACCAGCAGCATTCAATATTGAGTACCAGCAGGGTAAACCCATTATGAGATACTAAACCTGGTCCACAACTATAACCACTGTGTGGGGGTCAAGTCAGTCAAACCACACGTTTCTTCTCCGGATCACAAGCCTGGATAACAACCCCCCAATGCCTCCAGGGTACAACAGGGTTGTTTGTCTACCTGGCCGTTAGGGGGAGTCCCATTTCCCCCAGCTCAGGTGTATATCACCCGATGAGGACAGGTGAGAATGAGAGCCCCTTTATAAGGCCCTTTTATGGGGCTCTCCATGGCCCTTTGGCAGGGCATTCTGCATACCCTATGTCTGACTCATAGGCTGATGGGTTGAGGGTATGTATCTTTGGAGGGGTTAAGCTGGTGATCCACGTTGCGACATTTCCTGAACCGATGAAAAAAAGAAATAGCCAACCGATTTTATGACCGATTCTTTTTTGTCGGTCCTGAATCGGTTTGCCAATTAACCTGTCTGTCCTGAAATCGGTCCAGAATCGGTCCAGAATCGGTTCTACACCCATGATCCACACATATGATGAGAATTGGCTATTTCCTTGAATCCTAGATCACAAATTAATAAGAAAACAGTGAAAAAAAAATCGGTTGACTAAATTATCACAATTTTGGAAATATTTTAATGATTCATATCAAAATATTGTCATTACGACCAGAAATATATATTATTTAATCTGTTAGATTAATAAATAGTAAAATAGTAAAATACTTGTCAAAAAGCATTAAAAAATATATCCTGTGAAAGATAATTCATTTTGATATATTTTGGTAACATTATCGTTCTATTATTCCCAAAAATAAATGAAATAACACTGGAAATACTTAGATATAATAAAATCGGTCCACAATCGGTCCACAATCGGTCCAAAAATATTAAACAGGTTTAATAATTTTGTCGGGCCGTCGTCGGTTGTAAATCGGTTGGAAAAATTTAGTTTAAAATAGTGTCGGTTGTAAATCGGTTTGAAAAAATCGGTTGACATGATCCACGTTGCGATATTTTCCAAAGTGAACCGATTTCCAACCGATTTCCAACCGATTTCCAACCGATTTCCAACCGATTTTGGAGATAGAAAATATTTTGGAAATCGGTTCACTATCGGTCCATTTTTGTCGCAACGTGGATCACCGCCTTTAGGGGACGTATGGTAGTAGACAGGTATAAAATAGGCCAATCTGAGCCCTATTGCCTCATCGCTTTTTCATTTATTTTTTCAATCAAATGGCGTTCGGATCATGAGTACGGATCCGTAGTATACTATTACTTATTGTGAGGTTTAGTATTATGAGAAGTTTGCATCGAGATTATAAAAGGGACTAGGCGGCATAACTTTATTGGTGATCATTGATAATTATAATAAGTCATGAGTCAGAGTCAAGCTTTGTAAAGCCATCAATTACATTAGACAAAGCTGATTATTTCACCATGCAGTTTTTACTTGTTCTTCATTTGTCATTGATAATGATAATCAAAATGACGAATGATCCAGTAATAAAGTATTGTAGCATTTGCCTTGTCAGGATATCAACAATAGTAAATCAACATATTGAAACATATCACCGATCATGAATCAAAAGTATTCTACTGTATCAATAGTTCCGACGTTGAAATTCGTTTCACAATTTCAATCGATTATGTCGATTGAAGCTCATTTGACCTCTTTGAAAATCTCATACTTTCTGAGGAGCCAGATAGACATATTGAGTTTGACGATACTATATGGCTAACCTGGGATCCGTTCCCCACTTATTGACACAGGTAGGCCGATGTTGGTTGACAGTTAAGCCAATCAGTGCCTATTTATATCAGGAGTGAGGGGTTGGTTATACTATCTTCCTATCTTTGAAGTCAAACATGCGGACCTTGTCGGCAAAACCTAGGTTTCCGTTGATCCAAATTGATTCGTCTGAATGAGAGGTAACCTGAACTAATGGTAATTTCTGTCACGAAAATACCTAAAGTGTTGATGAAATAGTATACGGCCAGGGTTATTTAGGTATATGTGTATGTTACAGAAGTAGCGAAGTTAAATATGTATCACGTCTCAATGTTATTTGAAGAACATTATTCTTCTACTAACCAGTTCGTAACCAAAACTATAAACAGGTAAAGCTGACTATGTTCAAGATATGTGAGTAAACTTATAATTATGTGTATGACTTAAGATGAGGATTCCCACCCATTATCGGGAAAAATTCTAATAGTTTTTAGATATTTTATCAGTATCTTAACAGGTGTCACTTCATTAAAATCACTTAACATCACTTATTGATGTCGTGTTGTAACAGATGTGATATCAATATATTTTCTGTCTTGTCATCTGACATAGACAGCACAGAATGAAAAAGTCATTTAAATAAGGTAAAACGTGCGAAGGCCTGCAGTAATCTAACATACGAAAGTAATTGTTGCTATTCTCAAAGGTCTACAATACATGACATGTCTAAAAATCATACATCATGTCATAATAAATGCTCTAACCTAGATTCTATTTCAAGAGACCCGTCAAAGAAATAGTTTGTTTACCTTCGGCTGGACGGGCACGAGTCAAAATTTTGTTATTGAGGAGTTAACAACAAAACGTGCCGGGGTGCCCTAAACGAAGTCAGACCATCCCATTTACAGTTTAAATTGCGTCTCCCCTTTAGAAAGGCCCCATTTTGGATTCTCCTCGTGTCTGCTATTCGTCCTACTAATAGATAAAATATTATGCCAAAAAGTTTACCAACGCATGTATCACTAAGTAGAAGCTGTCGCTAGTGAATACACTCAGTGACAAACACACAAGTGCCCAGAGCCCTGAATTCTTCAATTTGGAAACAGATGTTTGTATCCGATTAGATAAACCTGTCACTGATCAGTGTGTTACATAAGTGTCTCATAATAAGTGATTTTCCTTTGGTTAGAAAAGGGAGTGATGCCATTGTGAAATTGACTTGATTGTTAATGGTAATTGCCTTTGGTGGATAATCATGGTGGATTTTCTAATCATAAGACACTAATCAAGGCACACTGATTAGCAACCAATAAGCCTACTTAGTTATGGAACTGCATGTATCATTTTGAGCTGAAAGGGTTGAAAGGTATTAAAGGCAAGTTTTGTAGAATGTAAATTATTTCTATAAGGAATAAAATCATACAAAGACACCATTTTTACTAATACCATCTTTCATGGTACTACCTGGGATTGAAATTAATTCAAGGAAAGGTTTGCAAAATCGTATCCATTTGAAGCAAAATACCATAAAAAGGTGCCCCTTTTTACCAATATCATCTTCATGGTGTTATCCTGTATCTCACGATCTAGCTTAATACAAACTGTGCTCAAACTATTAACACCTTTTCCCAATTACCTCCCCACCCACAGGGCTCCAACCACATTCCCTCCCACGGCCCAGCTCCCCCTCAAATCAGCTGCTCTGAAGTCTGAACCACAAGCTGCCATTCTCAACAAACAAATGCATCCTTTCACTGTTGATGTCCGTGTCGCACAGTGTTGGTATTGTGCCTAGCAGCTTCATGGGTCAGTGGTAAATATGTCTTCTTTTCTTTTTCTTTTTCTTTTTTTTCACCTTTTCCCCTTTTTTTCCCTATTTCCTAAACATTTTAAACTCACGACGGAGGATTGAGAGAGGACTGACGGTGTGGGGGCATGTGTTCATGAGTTGGTGAGAGATTAGTTGAAGGCAGAGTGGTATATAACGTTTGAGAGCAAACAGGGCAAAGCAGAATACTACAGTTTGTGAGTAAACTTGATTTCAGCTGATGGGAAGGCAAGACATAAAAGGTAACAGAAAAAATATAGCTCCGAATTGGGAAATGAAAAAATATTGGGAAAAAATCATACCAAAAATGTAGACGGAGAATTAAAAAGAATGAGAAAAATGAACTATAGAGAGTTAATTATCTGTTTATATTAGGTGTACTTAATTAGTTGTGTTATCTTATGGATAAAAGGTAGCTCCTATTGCAGTCTCCGCCTCGTTCGACTGCTGTCATCCAATACATAATCATAGTTCCACATCATGTAAGACATAACACTCGCATGAAAGGATGTTCTTTACTTATTTATCTCCTGTGTATTGTCGTTCCATGACAAGATCTCAATGACAATGAACAGCTCCAAAGATGGAATCCCCTCAAACACACTCAGTCTATGCTCCCTCCTTTCTATACAGTCTATCAGCTTCTATTCCAAATCCAGGACTCAGCTTCTAAGACTCAACCTTTCCAGGATGGTTACTCACAACAACATTGTTCAGCTAACTCTGACTGAGCTCAAGCATTGTGCGCCCCTTTAGTGTGATACGTCACACATAGACTCCTCCTCTGACTCCCTCACATTGACAAGGAGTTACGGTAAATGATGTAAACATAATGCTGCTAAGCCTAAAGGGCATGGACTGGCCATCCGCGTCAGTACAAAAAATCAAGATGGAAAATTGATGAAAGTCTTGCAAGGGAACAGACAAAGAAATGGAGGATAGAAGAAAGCACGATTCAAGATAGAAAGGAAGGAAAGAAAGGGGAATCCTTGAAGATAGTAGTTTGATAGTCAAATGAAACTCAATATCAGACAATAAGGAATGACCAGACAGCTAGGGGCTGATCCAGGAATTCAAGAAAGGGGGAGGGCGCCAATATTAAAAAAAGTCCAAGAGCCCCCTCTAGGGGCGCTAATTTTACGATTAGCATTTAATTTTGACCCCAAAAAGGGGGCCGTCCCCCCGGATCCTCCCTTGTCAGACACCAAAAACAGAAAATATCATTCCAAGTCGAATAGGAATTAACGATAAGAACTGAGAAAGAAAATGGCAGGGTGCCAAACAGCCAAACTAAAGCAGTCGTGAAGAGAGGACCGAAACTCCCCAAACAAGTGTCCAGCCCTGCACACTAGCCAGAAAACATCCTCCAGAATGCTGCCTGGAATTTCAATGGGATTGTCGCTAGGCTCCAGGCATTGGTTCGGCCTCCAGGGCAGGTCCTAGAAATGCGTACAGTATGCGTTCTGCTACATACCACTGGTTGGTAAACTAAAGGAGATGTGGGAGGAGCTTGGGTGAGGGAGGTTTTGGGGTTCACTTGAGGTTAGCAGCTAATGGTTTGGTGCTAAGGGGGACCCATGTAAGACCTGGGGGATATCGAGTTGAGCATTTAGCTAGAACTGAAATGGAAGCCTGAGGTATTGATATGTATAGAGATATAGCTGTCACTTTTACATAATTATGGATGCCATAATTGTTGTTTTATATGACAATTAATACATTAATTTTATCAAGGTGGAAATGTTGACAACATCAACGGACTATGTGATATAATCTGATAATACATTCAATTCTCATGAATAATCATCAGCCCATGTTATCTAGGAGATAGTATTAATGGTTTACAATGTATCATACCTACAAGGGTCACAAAATGGAACAGATATAATATTATATTAAATGTTTATATAATCAGTAAGTGGCTTCTGCACTTATAATGCCTCCTCTTTATCTATGCAATAAGGCTGTAACTGTTCACATTTTATTTTGTTAGTTTCATTTCACTATAACTGCAGATTAGAGTACTAAAACCACAAGGCTACGTTTAACTCCTACCTAAATATTCTGTCAAAAAACATGTAAATAACTTTGCTTTAACAGATTAGGTCACAAAGGGTTACACGATGATACTTTGGGATCACTTTCAGTAAAGCCTCCACGCGATAGCGATAAAAAAGACACAAAAACGTAAAATGTTTGAAACTTGGCAATTACATCACGCACCTGTAGGACGAATCAACACCAATTAAAAAGAGAATCAATAACCTCCCAAAACTCCAAACAATACACTACAAGATCTTTCAAAGAAAGACTTGCAACTATGAATCACTTGAATTTATTTATTCCCCTTTGGCTAAGGTATTTCCTTTCAGTGCGAATTAAGAGTCACCTTACATTTTACGATCTTTTTCTCTAATGTTTTATTTTTTTCTCTATTGACCGTCTCGACCCAGACTAATAGCTTATTCGTGGTACGCTTTCTAGGAGGATGTGGTTTGTGTGTGGGGATCATGCCTAGAGACCCTTGGGGTACTTTTCTACCAAGCTGTTATTAGTGAAACGGGCTTTAAACAGGAGTTTTTTCAATGTCTAAGCTCTCCTTTGTCAATATTTTCAACCCTGGCGGATGTAAAATGAATAGCACCCTGAATGGAAATGGCCTTTGGAACACAATATCGCCGAAAACCGGATCCAAGAATCAGAGGAAAACACAATGAAACATATTGCTTCTACATGTACGTGTATATCAATACTATGATATTTATAGATTGAAAAGGGGTGTCTTATATTCCATACCATTGTCAATAAACGTTAACAATTGATTTGCATGCTCCATCCATACATATATTATCACGCTTATGAATTGAGAGAACGTCATGAATTGATGAATGTTGTCTCCGAATTTAAATGAAATAATGCAATTGATTCTTATACTAATTTCAGGACGGGCATTGGAAAGTTTGAAATTTAGATATATTTCAGCACTGCAACAAACCTTTGAAGCTTTACAGAATCTGCACAAAAACACGCCACAGGACCCACATCACTGCAAGCAGTAGGATTCCGCCCAACAATTTTTCAGCAGAAACCCCCAGAAGTATGATTGATGGCGGACATAGTAGTGGTAATTGGACCCCCGGCCACCTCAGTAGTATAGCTCGCACCAGGTTCCAATATGTACCAGCAGCCCCTAATGGCCCACTCACAATACTGGGAACAATAATGGGAACGATTTGTAAATACACTTACAAAGCATTACTGATATCCTCTGTGTATGTAAGGGTGTGTGTTATATATGGGGTGGGCGTAATCGCGTAAAGAGAGGATAGCTTAGATTTACGGGCATGGTGATGTGGGTATCACTGGTTTTGTTTGGTAGTCATAAATGAATAAGAGAAAAGTAGATATCTAAATATTCAAATGATAATAACATACAAACTAAAATGAATGTGAAGATAACATAATGAGGAGGACACTGCGGGTAACAGCTATAAGTTCATTAGGTGGGTATTCCATGTGGCAACAAATTAAAAAGATTCCCTGGGAAACACTTGACAACAAAAGTAATTGGCAAAAATGTTTGAATTAGTACAATTATGCTGTATTGGTCATATTAGATTTCATGTGTTTGATTGCTTTAATCTTTCTCAGCAATAACTCGCATCCATTTTTTTCTGGACAACAGGGTGGCAACAATTTAGGAAGGTTGTTGTTTTGTCATTGCTGGGTTTTTGTTGCCATAAGAAGGCCACCTACAGCTAATGTACCCTGCCAGGAACTAACTGCGCCACTGGTCCCTGGTTCATGTCGTGAAACATAACTTATGGCCGGCGCCCAGTGGCCTGGAAGGTAACTTGTACTCCTCATAAATTTTATGCCCCAAAGGATACTAATACAGCTTCAAGCATCCACATAATATACATATCATGTGTATATATCTGTCCTGGTAAATATGATTCATATAAGTATAAAAACAATGGGATGGTCATCAGATGATGATGCAGATTTTTAGTGCAAAGTGAATCACACTGGAGATGTTATTCAAATCAAACCCGATGACCCAATAGCTGACCATCCCTAAGTCCATAGCTCAGAGACCATTGGAGCATGAGAAGGGGGAGGCAGAGAACTAGGACATTCAGTGTGGACACCCAGTGCAAAGCTCAGTCCATGCCAAATATACATGATACAGGTTCAACTAGGACATTTTGGCCTAGATATGTGAGCTAGATAGAAATATCTTCTACATAATACTGATATATTTCGCTTTAAGTCCAATCCCATATAATCGTTATTCTAAAGCTAGAATTAAGGTATACCCCATCAACAACAACACCAACACCAAACTGCTATTTGGAATTTCTTTCCAAAGCAATTAGATACATACATGATTACTAGACTATTTCCATATAGATAAAAGGTAGTGCTAGGGATGTGTAAGTTCTAAAGTGGCTGGCAACGTTAAGAAATGGTAGATTTACGACTAGACACATCTTTGTTCTATGCCTCGTTAATGTTGCACCTGATAACAATGGACGTCTGAGAATTAGCCTGGAGGACAGAAAAACAATTACTGAAGCATTAGGAATGACACCGTACATTTGTCATGCGAGTTTAATTTGACACATTTAGGTCAAGGGACTTATATCCTAAGGAAATATCAGCTAAGGGACCACCAAGTAAGAATGGACAGAGGCTATACATAAACAACCTGGTCTATAGCGCAACAATAATGGTGTAACAATGTTAATATTTTCCAATTGCAGTGTAACAATGTCCATGTGTTATGATATATAGGGGGCAATATTGAAATATTCCCCCTTGGCTAGAGTAGTTGGGCTAAGTCGGTTCCCTCTGCATGGATTCTGTAGACAGGAGCTATTCATAACTGTCAGGTTGGGTTAATGGTAAACATAACAATATATTATATATGCGTGGGCCTTACTATGACAAATAGGGGTGTTGTTGAAATATTCCCCTCAAGCCTGCCCCCTGTTAAACTATAGACAGTTTATTCTTAATGAAGGCACCACCTGGTGTTAAAGGCACTTACTGGGGGCAGGTGAGTTCCTGTTACCTCTGACAGAGTAGAGTTTGGGGAGAACATTTTGACCTTTATAGAAAGAGACCGGTCGCCTATGGCCTGTAGGGAGGAGATATGACACACCAATTAGGTGTGGGTCTTGGCACCTGATAGTCCTAGCACAAAAGGCTGGGACATGTAGCCTGGCCTGGTGTAATATGGGTGAGAGACTGCCTGACATCTAATATATCTACATCGTCAGGGAATACTCGTCAATCTCTATACACTGGCCTTTAATTACATGCTAATAGATATGTATGGGATTGAATGGTGTGAGGAGGTGCATTATTTTTCATGTTCAAAGTGTCAAGTATATTTGAATGATACATGAATGGCTTGTCTGGTGATATAATGAAGTTAAAGAAGGCCTATAGGAGTCTACTCGTCATAACTTAAGTCTGACATACATGTTGATTATAAGGCGGAGAAATGATATATGAGTACCATACAAAATAAAACCATAATGATTCGTTTTAAACGATTGCAACCACCAAAGGGCAAATAAATTATGAGTGTTATACACCAAAGAAATGTACTCAGACGTGTTCTTCCAGGTCTATATTTGAAGTATTTTCTTCCCATAGCACCATGTGTTTTGGCTCTCCCAGCAATGATCATATAGCATGTAGCATGATCGTTTCTTTTGCATGCTTGCTTGGCTTGAAGGCGTTCCATCCAGGGCACACCCATTCCTACACAGTTGTGTTTATCTCTAGTTCAACTCCCATCCACCTCTCAAAGGATTCCTAATGGTTAAAAAAAATCAAAGACTTTGTAATTGGTATTCGAGAAGAACAGATGGTCATGAAGCAGCCCATTCTCGAATTGGAAAATGACCGGGAACATAAGGACTACAGCCAGAGGTTGTCATGATAAAGATATGAAAATGTTGGAGTAAATGAAGCACTGCCAAAATTACTGAGAGTGTTCATATAGCCTGTATTCTCGATATGTTTAAGACTAGTCACTACCCATGGATATTTGTCTAACCTGTAGTGTTGCATAAAGGAATGGGAGGCTGTTGGGGCGACGCCCATATTGCTATGTCTTTAGGCTACATGCAAGGGGAAGTATTATGTAAAGGAACATGGGAAAGTCCATCAAGACACGATAGGGTGGGCCTTGTCAGGGCCAACCCTGGGGCTCTGGATGAGGGGGGTCCAGATTTTTCTTATAATATATAAGAAATGGCCCTGTTGCCTGTCGTTGTCTCTAAAATGCCTGATGTCCCCTGTCACATTTAAGAAATACCCCTGTCACACTGTCGAATTTAACAAATGGACATGTCTTGTCGTTGTCCCTTAAAAATGGCCATGTCGCGTGTCAATTTTAAGAAACGGTCTTCTTGTGTTGTCGAAGTTAAGTGTCCAGACCCCTAACCCTGACCCCAAAACGAGGCAGATGATTTACTGTCTTCCCAGCATGCCCCAATGAGCCCAGTTATAATCAGTCTCCAGGCGTAGCCCTCGCAGTTATTCTCCCAGCACAGGTTATGATATATGACATTGCTGAGTCTGACAAGGTTATCAGGTTAGGTGTCAATATGACTTTGGACCTTTATTTATGTGGTTCGCTTGAGTAGGTGTGATCCCGATAGACATGGATGGTGTAATATTTCACTTTGAATACAGTTTAACGGGAACAGAGGCTCGGCAAAGTGAATCATTAGATGATAGTTCAGGTGTTGGGGATCAATAAATCAATCTATTGAAGCTCGCTTTGCTGTCTGACTAACTGCTTGAGTACTATTGAGGCCAGGGTAGCAAGCGTGGCAATAGTAACGGTAATACATGTAGTAACATCAATCGCATGGCCTCCTCACTTAGCACCATGTCCTTTGAATTAGCAATCAATCTATTGAAACTCAGTTTGCTCAACTGGTCGAGTGCTATTGAGGCAAAAACCCGCAAAGGATAGCACACCTTATTATGACATTTTTTATTAAAATTTCAACAAATATATTTCAACTGATACTACTGATGCAATATGAAATAGGTCTAATTTATGGTTTCCCGTGGATTCTATCTAAGAATGATAAGAATTAAGAGTAGGCCCCCCTACTGCAAAAAAAAAAGATTTGCAAGTTAGATCTTAGTTTAAACATGATAGGATGCATTTAAAAAGTGAATGGGTTAATCTATAATGCTGTAGGAAACCCAAAAGTATTAAGGCAGAGATATGTAAAATAGAGGGTGCCCTCTGTATGTACATAGGCCTTTTTAAATATGATATGTCAGTCTAACAGTGACATTCTATATCATTGACAAACAGCTATTTCCGTTTGCCCTCTACCTACTTTCAGGTTTTAGTCCTCATATTGCTGGAAGGCCAACCCATCTTTCAGTAAAGGGTAAGGAGTAGGTTAACTGAAAGGGGCTTGACATACACCCAACCTAAATGACTTGCCATGTTGCCATAGGCTATTAGCTTCCATGGACAAAAGCAGGTTTGTTTATAAGGCCCCCAGATCTGCCTCTAGGACATGTACATGATTATTTACCTCATGCAATGCTTTATTATAGAGATACTTAAAAGTTTATTCCAAAACGTTGCAGACCTGTCATGACATCGGTTATCCACCATATGCATAGTTTATCCACTACTGATACAATTTAAAACAGTCAGAGGTCAAAAGGATTGTATATAACTTTGTTGAAATTATTTATTTTACTAGGCTTATATATATCAAATAATATCAACAAGAGTACTTCAGTGTTTCTTGTGATACCCTGAATATCAGCTTCTAGCTCTAACAGGGTCAGTGTTCTTAGTTATTGAAATAGTGACCAACTGACCCTTACAGTATCATTTAACTACCATTTGAAATTCATAACACGTATATCATACCAATAGTTGAAAGGGGATTCTTGAGGATGGTCCAGAGTTGTCTTAGTTTACATAGTACATTAGGGTTGGCCTATTAGATGTTGATGCTCTGATCAAGGTGCACCCTGCAGACAAACAGAGCAATACTGGTGCTCTGATCAAGGTGCACCCTGCAGACAAACAGGGCAATACTGGTGCTCTGATCAAGGTGCACCCTGCAGACAAACAGGGCAATACTGATGTCCCGATCAAGGTGCACCCTGCAGACAAACAGGGCAATACTGATGTCCTGATCAAAGTGCACCCTGCAGACAAACAGGGCAATACTGATGTCCTGATCAAAGACACCCTGCAGACAAACAGGGCAATACTAATGTCCCGATCAAGGTGCACCCTGCAGACAAACAGGGCAATACTGATGTCCTGATCAAGGTGCACCCTGCAGACAAACAGGGCAATACTGATGTCCTGATCAAGGTGCACCCTGCAGACAAACAGGGCAATACTGACATCCTGAGCAAGGTGCACCCTGCAGACAAACAGGGCAATACTGATGTCCTGATCAAGGTGCACCCTGCAGACAAATAGGGCAATACTGATGTATTGATCAAGGTGCAACCTGCAGACAAAGAGGGCAATACTGATGCTCTGATCGAGGTAGACTCTGCACACGAACAGGGCAATACTGATGCACTGAGAAGGTGCACTCTACATCGGTCAGTCAAGGGTTGTGGTGTCCAGCCCAAGGCCCATGTCGGATGGAGTGACCCCACCTCTGTGTGGAGTGATGGGTCAGAAGGTAGGAGCTGAGGGTCAGGTCGTTTGACCTCCCACAAGCCCCTTCACCGGCAGACACATAAACCACGATGTCCGTTACTTCGGACAGGCTCCACTACTTGAATACTGATTGAGAACTCCCCTCCAGTGCTCACTGCCCACTGTGGTTCTGGACTTTAATATGTTAATCTGATTACCTACATTATTTTAAAGAAACTTCGAAACAGTTTGTAGGGAGTGTGCAGGTGAATGTGTAATAGAATATCACTTCAATCGGTAATATCATTATTATGGCAGTGTCTGTTGTTTAGTTTTCTCATTTTAATTTTTTTTTCTTTTAATTTTTTTATAAAGATGATTTACCAGCGTGGCAGCTCTGAAAAATCAGTGTCATTAGTTCACCTCTCACAGTCTTGCACAGGCTCTAGACACGTGCGTTGGTGCATTGAAATACTAACGCCCTCAGGTGCTCCCTTGTATTCCTTTCTACTGCTATTCCCTAGGAGATGCTCTCAGGCAGCATGAGCCGAGTAGGGGGCAGTTTTCTGTATTTACTACCTGACGCTTTTGTTTTATTTATGTCAGGACAGATAGGATCAAAAAGCACGTAAACAACCAAAGGTGCGCGGCGCAACCAACGCAGTTCACTTTCTCTCACTCTCCAGCGCAATATTCCGTTGTGTTTTCTCTTGGAAAAACGAGCGAAGTTGTGCTGGGAGACTTGTTTTTTGTGAGATCGTCGCGGCAGGCCA
This sequence comes from Lepidonotus clava, assembly GCA_936440205.1. Lineage (NCBI taxonomy): Eukaryota > Metazoa > Annelida > Polychaeta > Phyllodocida > Polynoidae > Lepidonotus > Lepidonotus clava. The sequence continues at coordinate 20,509,069 of OW387138.1, forward strand.
GTAAACAAAGCCTCAGTAGGTCAACTCGGAGGGGATCTGACGGGCATAGTAATGAAGCACTATCGGGGGGGGGGGGGGGCACTGACTCCCTGAATGGTACTGCCCACTGCCACACTACTGCCCCCACATCTTATGTGTTTCATATTATTTATCATATTTCTGTGGTGAACTGATTCTGAATTTTACGTGACTGACCCCTATGTTCTTGGGATCAAGCTGACCACCCCAGCAGAGAATCTAGAGTGCCTTGAAATAACACCATACATGAAGTATAACCAGAATTGCCCTAGCACGCCAATATATAATCAGATAATTACAATGACCATAATTAGTTCCATAAACCTTGATAACTACATAGATAAGTTAATAATTTTATTGTTTGTTGCATATGGTTTTAAGCCAATATGTGACCAAACAACTGACCGCCCTCCATTTTAAACTCAGTCTTGTTCAATACTTCCACTGTGATAGGTCATTTGGCGGTTGGTGCACTTTCTAATCCAAAGTGACCCCTTCCCCCATCGGGGGAATCGCACTGGGCTGCATACTCGGAATTCTACCACAGAACTATATAATTTTTGTCCAAGTCGAATATTTGCGTCTTCATTTGGCGTGTAGAATTCGACTTCCCTCAAGCCATGTACGTGTTGAGAGACATCTAGTTGTCTGGGTCGTGTTTTAAGTTGGAGAAGGGTTATGAATTCTAAAGTAGATTCAGTTTTTGGTCATTTGTCAATGGCAAGCCGTCAAAATGCTTTAAGATCTTGATATTGCCCTTTTGGAGATATAACTCAATACTTGGATCGATGAAAAGTTCTGACTAATTCTCTTTTAGTTTTAGTTCAATACAAAAAATTATTGAATACTATAAATAAGTATATTGTAAATATGTAACATTCCATATGATTATTTCTATATTGTTCACATATTATAAAGGCACTCTGTACCCAATAAATTTGAAGTCCTCTCCTGCTATTGTGCGAAATTACCGTCATAGAATATTTTTAGATACAGCATAATATTAGTTGGTTGGTTATTGGTTGCTTTACGCCCTAATTAACAGCCAGGGTCATATCAAGGGTGGTGATGGTGATCGAATCTATGAGAAGGTAGAGACCATACCCCTACACTTTTACCGAGGCAGGTGTTCTTTAATGTGCATGGTCCCATAGACAGGGCCACACACACAACAGCCGGTGGTCTACTAGAGACCTTTGATATCCCAGTTGTTGCCACTGGGAGACATGCAGAGGGGAGCAGTGGCCAGCTCAGCCGAGAATTGAACCCCGGCCGCCCGCGCAACAGACGGACTCTCTTACCACTACACCACCCCGCACGCCTGCATAATATTATTGTATATAGCATATACTATTATAGATATAAGAAATTGTAAACAAAATTATAAAATTACTAAGTAAAAGGTCTTACCAATATCAACTTGTGTACATATATATGATATTCAATAATGAATATCCTCACACCTAAGGGCGTCAACATGATGTGGGTTGGTGCTGGAGTGGGCTACTTCTGACATGGTCAGCTGGCAGACCCAGTCAGCCTGCCAACAGGAGGAAGGCCAAATGGACCCTACCTGGATGCACATCACCTGCCCCCACACCTCCAGGGTTAATGGGCCCCTCCTCCAGGTGAGAATATTATATACTATGGACTATACTGGATGCAGAAGCAAAAGGTATACAAAGATTTCCACGACCGAAGGCATTACACTGCTGTACATGACTTGATCTGCGATATTGGGTTTGATATATTACAGACAAATCAGAACATGAATGATTATTGCTTAAGATTGCAATTTGGAGCTTCTCATGTAAGTTTGACAAAGAATTTCATCTTAATCTGTGCAACTTCTTTTTACATTGCAGCTCAAGTCGTGTAGTGGGATATCACCTCAAGTGAAACGTTTAGATTACAAAATAATTAAGTGATTGAAGACCTAGATAGGAAACTGAAGTCGATGAGGAAGTAAATAATACAAGTCCAATGAATATAGATCGTCATTGCATTGAATAGGAAATTAAGTTAAGGGAAAATAAACATTTTGGTGACCAAAACATACTCGATCCAGATAAAGTTGATCGATTGAGGAAGTGATCTTATGACAAGAATTACATTTCAAGGAAATTAATCTCTAGTCCCAGGACAGGTCATATGTGCAGTGAACACAAAATAAGTATATATTACGACAACGTTGCAATGAGTAAAAAAAGAATCTTTTTTAAAAGAAAATAATATATTATGTAGCCGACGGTAAATAGGAAAAGAAATGGAAGGCAATCTAGGATAAAAGTAAATCGAAGAAAGAGAAGAATTCCAAGAACTGCTTTACACAAAGGAGCAGGAATCCCTATGATAGAGAGTAATCAAATTCTCTATTGCTAAAGTTTGCCTTCCAATTAGTGGCAGGGTAAAAGAATGCTTTATTCAAATACAAGATTCAACGAAGTATTCATTAGCCCAATAGCGCAGTCTAACTCAGTCTGTGCATGGTATTGAGGCAAGGGGATTGGTCGGGGAAGCTACCTTTCATGAAATAGTGTACTATATTTCGAAATTGGTAAGAATTCACATTAATTTCTCTAGATAAATCTAAATAACAAATTGACATGATCCTTCAATCCTATTCATATATCCCTTCCATATAATGTCGACAGGACCAACCATGCATTCGACAAAAGTGTATGGAAGTCATGATATTATTGAAAAAAAATGGATTGCCAGGTGAACATGGTTTGACCAATGTAAAAGAGCTTATAAAGTCAGCCCTGTTTTGGGAACACCCATGGCACACATGAACCGGGACCGTTCTGTCATTGTTTACAACCACGCTTGACGTTGTAAACATGAATTTCATTCGGCCTTGTTTGATTCCGCTTGGTTTATTCGTAGTCACTCACAATTATGTTGGTTCACCAGATCATGTGTAGGGCGCCCCTCCCTACCCCCGGCACCCCACAGTGTTTGAACAACTTAGTCATCGTGGGCCTGTTGACTTTTGTCCTGTTTTGGTCAGAAAATCACAAAGCTATGCTCCCAACTTTTTCACCTATTCCCTTTGCAAATACCAAACCTTACCCCCTGTGGTGTGGTGCACCCTCGTGGAACAAGACCTTACCTCCACGTGGAAAGGTTACGATAGAGAAAGCTCACAAATATAACACAAGGTATGTCAGAGGTAAGATTAAAAACAGTTTCTTGTGAAAGGGCAATACGTCTGGAGAATGATGTTTGTACTACAGCAAAGTTAGGCCTACCTGGTAGTGGTTAGAACTGTTTAACCTCCTTGTAATATTGTAGAATCGTATTAACAGCAACGAAATCCAGAAAGGAGGTCTATTTCTAAGCCCTCGTGGATTTAAAACTAATACTTTGAACGCGTTGAACAATCCTTCTCTACTCCCAAACTAGTACTCTGTTCACGTCTCCGTGTGCATGTCCTATGGCGTTTCTTTCTTGTTTTTATTTTCTTGTATTTATTTTCTTATGCAATTCCAATGACACGCTATGTATGTCCTGTGACTCCAAGTGAATTACACCCACATCCTGTTGAATGGCCTGAGGGGCATTTTTTAAATGTAAGAAATTCCTGGCGTGTGTGAAGAAGGAATGGAAATGGATCACATAAATGGTGCACAATCCTCGCTGGTGATATGATCATCCTGGTTCCTCCTGTCAATTCTCATATCAATCCACATATTATATACACTGACTCGTCCAAATGCCAATGCATCTCTGGAATGAAGTCACCATCTTTTTTCTATATATTTACGGATTCTTTTCCCATATGCGATTCCACCAGTGGACATATGCAACATAAATATATACACCGATGTCCATGTATATACCAGAGCGATGCTTGTTTATAGGTCCACTATAGGATACTATAGGCCATCACGAGAGTATAGCCGCTGCAACACCTCCGCCTCGGTCTCCGACCCTGTACTACTAACAGCGGCTTCTTTAACGCCGACCACTATATAGGCCCTGGCTATTGGCCCTGACTCCAGGCCTACCTGCACGCTACATACAGGCCCCACCACCACCACTGGGATGTGGGATACGCCGGGGAGCCCCTGTGGTGGTCGGTGGTGTATGGTGTAGTACGGGCGTACTGGAGAATAGTGGGCGGGATGGAGGGGACGGGAGAGGGTCATAGATTAAGGAGACAATAAAGAAGGTGGCGGAGGCTGGGGATGGCATGGACTTGCTAGAGATTCTGACATGAGTCAGGAGAGGACATGGGCCTGGGGAGTGTGGTTTTAGGACATGGGCCAGGGTAACCTGGGTAAGGAGGAAATTGCAGTGATGGATTTAGAGGGGGGGGCAAATTTTGTTTGCCAATTTTAGACTTTTTTAATGTAAAATTCTGCCAAGAAGGCAGTAAGGAAGATTTGTTCCAATAGCGCCCCCCTCCTTTCAACATCCTGGATCCGCCACTGAATTGGCATGGAGGGCATGGTCAAGGAGAGGTTGGTTATGGAGAGTATGGAGGGGAGGATCCAGGATTTTGAAAAGGGGGGGGGGGGGGGGCATACTATTGCAAAATTTTCCCCCGCCCCCTCCAGGGGCAGGAATTTTACATTAAGAAATATATATTTGGTCAAAAATAGGGGGGGGGGACAACTGGCACAGTTAATTTAGGAGGGAATGGGACAGGGGAGGTTGCTTTAGGAGGTCTTGGCTGAGGAGGACATGGGCCAGGGGAGGTTGGCTGAAGAGGGGATGGGCAAGGCTGATTGGTTGGAGAAGTCTTTGGGCCAGGGGATTTGGTTTGGGTGATTTGGTCCTGGATAGAACTAGAGCTCGGGATGACTGGCAAATTCATAGAAACAAAGGATCAAGTGGTGAGAGATTATAATAATTTTAAAATTCTGTGGATCCATCACTATAGCTAGGTCCTTTCTGTGGTTATCCTCCTCCTATTATTGCGCTTGGTCTTTAACACTTTTGTATAGAGAGGCTTATCAACTGACACCCTGTTACTAGGCCCATCATAGTGATGTTTGTAACAAGAGAAGATTTCTTTCCTCAAGAGAAAATGTCTTTCCTTAGAGCAACATTCACTGTAATCACTTTGAACTAATCACAAAAACTGTACTCCTACTCCTACCCAAATAGAACAAGCTCACTCTAGATCCTCAATAACATATAAATCATAATACATTCTCTATTTTAGGCTTCTATTCTAATCTTGGTGTAACTGTTTACGACGATGGTAAAGGACTGAGAGCTGCCCAAGGTGACCGAGTCCTGATCTCAGAGTGATTTGTGTGGGTCTGGACACCCGCCAACTGTGAGCCGGTCACACCTATGGAAAGCTCATCAGGGGTGGGAGGGGTACGTAGGGAGTGAGGATAAAGTGGTAAACAGTGAGAAAAGGTCGTGATGGGAGGGGAATACGACGTCTAAACTAGTGAAGAAGGCTACATTATATTTTATATGAAATATACAATTATACATTATTTTATATAAGTTAAATTGGTATAATTTATATTATATATGTATCTAAGTTTTTATCTATATATATTTATTTTTATATATATCTTAACTATCCTGATGAAGACACTAACCTGGTGAAACATGTCGATTCAGCCTTGATCCTACTAATAAATGTCAATACACTGTACTTCAATTTATATTGTCGTCGAGTTGTATGTTTCTCTACACTTCGAACCTAACTAGATAAGCACATTGATGGAGGAATGAATGAACGGGAAAGAAGTGAGCTTTGATTACAAGAGGAAAGGTAAATAAAAACAACTTTCATGGAATGGAAGACAACCGATTAGTGCAGATACATTATAATGCTGATAAGATTTGGTTAGAAGAATTAGGAAGGAGTGGCGAGATATGAGAGATAACATTACAGCTGTGAAAAAAGACCTGTAAAGATAAGGATAAATCAATAGAGGATGTTGGTTGGGCGATTAGACATCGTTACCAGGAAATTATAGTGAATGAGGGAAATAATAACGGGGAAGGGCAGGAGGGTTAAAATTGAAAGACAGCCCAATAGAAACACGTATAGCACAGAGGTGTTGATAATGAGAGAAAAGTCTCGTGGAGCCTCCTGAGTTGCCTTACAAACCAAGAACAGACCTCCACACCCACCCTCCTCCTACCTGCCAATATGCCCCCATAGATTATCTCCCCACCTTCAGCCTACGCCAGGAGGGCAGGTCTCTTACCTTTGTACACAAAATTAGTGGGTGGGCTGCCAATCTATCTCCCGTTTCCGTCTAAATAGCCCCTTTGTACTCTCAGTATCTTGTGTTCATTTCTTACTGACAACCAGCTGCTATCATCCCCCAATCTGTAAAGTGTTTTTTGGTTAAAGGGAGGAGGTGGTTTTAAACTAGCTACCTCTGATTATTTTTACTCCTCCTTAGTTTGTGTCTTATATCTGTGGTGGTTTATTTATTAATGCTATATTTTACTGGTGTCACTTTCACAGGTTTTGTTTCACTGGATACACAATAACTCACCGAAACTATTTCTAGCTGTGCTTCGTCTGTATACAGTGTAATTTTAGACTTTAGAAATTAAAAAAAAAGATTTAAGAGACCTACATACTTTGACCTTGTATGTTGTCAAATAACACCATTACCGTCGCCTCTGCTGAGCATAAATATTGCAATATGTTGAAATAATATTTCTATAGAGATAAATCTTGACATAGCTTGAGGTGTTTTGACTACCATCCATCAGAACTGAACACAGTGATATAGGCATAAAACTTCTTAAAATTGCAATTTGTCAGATCAAAGTTTAAGATAAGAGGAAGACATATTTCTTGTCAATATGGCAAAATGAAAAAGCATATTGGAGAAATATAAGCCATGATAGTTCACTAGCCATTCATAGGGTATGTAGAATGGAAATATTTTGATATCTACACTGACATGTGCATGGAAAATGCTGATTTTGAATTACTTTGAGGCACGTAAAAAATCCAAAAATGCTGATAAGTTGTTTTGATATTTCCCAAAACTTTCTACATAACAGCAACGATGCAATGGCGATGTAAAAACAATAATAAATACATTCACATCCATGACAAATCTATTTATGTTGGAAAGAAACAAAGAAAAAGAGGGGAAAATATACGTGGGACACCTCCCGCCCCCTAGTGAGCGTGAGGTGCATTCCGCGAAGCCTGACAAACGGTGCATTCCTCTCCAAGCACATCTTCACACTATTGCTCAGAATAAGTGTGAGTGTGGTAGGACAGTGGCCTCTGCTAGGAGAGTGGAAGGTCGACGTATCCGGTTCAAGAGGAGGGGGATGTAACCGGACTTAGTTACTGTCTCAAAGCTCTTCATCAAACAGCAGAAAAAAACAAAGTACACTCGGAAAGACAATTTCCCTGGTATGCACTGAGTCCGTGACCTTACAGACAGACATGGGTGTGCTGTGAGAGAGTGTCTTGATAAAATGTGAACTTGGTTAAGGATAGACAAGGGTTATCAATGGCCTTTTCAATAAAATTGCAACAGTTTCCTTAATAATGCTTGTATTTTGATGTATGATATATCAATTGAAAGGGCAGATTTTTCTCTATCTAATGGTATCCATAGTTCTTTAGTTAAGTGTAAAGTAGAAAAATAAATGATCAAAATGTGAATTTTTCACTTTATTTTTTGAATGTCGATATCTTCATAAATAATTTCTCCTTAGCTCTGAAACTGTACATGCAATACAAGAACTTTAATGTGGAGGGAACTATGTCTCACTTTTTTGTTCTGGGTCCTGGTTTTTATTTTATTTGAAAAAACGGGTAACTTTTTAATAATTTTTTTACATTTTTTTTCATTATTTTCTAAAAAATTAACCAGGACTTATATACCAATTCTGAGACACAGTTCCCTGTGGAAGAATGTTTTGAATGCATATTCAAAGTTTCAACTGAGTACTTAAAGAATTAGGTGAGATATCCACCTTCAAAAAATAAAAGTTAAAATAAAAAAATTGTTTTCATGATACATTTACTTGGTCAAGTTTCAACAAATTACTATATATTATGCATGACCATGTAGAGGACATATTCAAGTATAGATATCAAAAATATTGGCCAGATATTCTTAAAAATGAATCATGAAAAGAACAATAGATGAAACTACCGCAAATTACACCATGATAACCCTTGTCTATCCTTAAAGTCTTAGACCATGTAAAGATTTAGCCTATTGATATCGATCGGATAAGGATAGAATATAATTAAGATGAGACACACAACAGATACGTAGGTTGGGAATATTTGTGTTCCCTTCCTACATATCAAAGTTGGACCTATAAATCAGAAATAGCATATTGATATGTCCATAGACATGCATACTATGCTGTATAAGATTTACATGTTTACTCTTTTCCCTTTTGTAATGAACTGAAAAACAGAGGCAACCTTGATGTTTGTTACTGAATAAAATGTATGTACCAAAAAGATAGGCCTAACTTCATTTCCTCATCAGCAATGATGCTATAAATCTTATTCAAACGTAAATGTGTTAATGAAACAAAATAACAAACGTAACTATGACAAGGAGACTTGTATAGGTCGAGTTGGTGATTTTGGGACATAATTTCATTTCAGAGATTCATCATGGAAATAAAAAAGGGGACACCCATTCCCCCAACTTCCCAAAATACAGTCCCGCATTAGACTGTGGAAATCAGTCTATCTAGTCTAGGGGGAAATTGCTGCAGAACCGTAGAGCACTGGACCAGACACTAACAAAAGTGGGGGTTGAATCCTAGTCTCTATGTCTGGGATATGTCATGTGTAGTGTCCACATGGGGAGGGCACTGACTCTTTGAAAGTTACCAGCTGGTTACTATCCACTGCCAAACCCCTGCTTCTTGGGAGGGACCACTTCTGAATTTTAGTTGACCACCGCTATATCTAGGGGATACAGATCACCCCCCCCCCCCCCTCCGAAAACCATTCTGACCCTACACGAAAATGAAATATTATTAGGAAACCTTATTATAACATAGTCAGGTAAATTATGACATATTGAATTAGGGAGACGTGGCGTGCGTACAATCCTATGGCAGGACCACAATGAAAAAAAAAATTCATTCACAAGTGCTAATCGCACATTGTGAGAAAAAATTATCATAAATTATGACATATTGCTCCTATATTATTTTATGGTATCATTTTAGGCCTAAAAAGAAGTTGACCGTCCCTCAATGTTAACATGCAATGCCTCCACGTCATGGAGCCGTTTGGCAGGTGGTCCTACTTCAAGACAAATGTGCCCCCCACCCACCTGGATAAGTGTCTGTCTGGTCATTAACGTTAATGATCTCCCTCACAGGGACATCATGTAAATATTTGCACCAAGTGAACCTATGCAGAACCTGTAGAATCTGAGAAGGAACTGTTCTTCTATGATCCCGTTCTATCATATAGGCATTATAAGCAAACAATGCCTCTTATGCAAGTTACATACTATTGTGATATATTAAAGATTATAGTTCAGCTCATTTTTCGCCTAAACATTGATCCTTGTGGGACCAATGCAATTCATAGGTATATAACAAATGCAATGGTACAATTGATTTCGAAGAATGTAGCAACTTATATTCATATGCTTTTAAACAGCCATTTGTGTTACAAATTTACAGTTATTGTAAACTCTGAGGTGAAGCTTGATCCTAATAGAGACATGTTTTTGGAACATTCATGGAATATTTCATTGGTTTTCAAATTCATAAAGTTGATCTTTGTATTACAATCAGGTCAACTCTCGGCTGTCAAAGGACATTCATTCAAGCAATCATTTATCAAATAAGTACCATTGGGTAAGTACATAGATTTCTCTGGCACCTTCCCCCGACCGAATTCCACATCTACCAACTCAGATTTTGTACCTCCACCCAAGGCCTGGCTGTCTCATGTATTATACCCTTGAATGATGTCCCCCTTATCTTCAACACGACCAAGATACATGTTGAAAGATAACATATTTATACCTCCCCTTCATCACTCAATACCAGCAGTGTATTACACTTACTGTACACCCTCGCTGCTTTAGATATTTTCTGGTATTATTTCCGAAAGATTGTTCTCGTCTGCGTATGCATAACATAAGCTTTGCCATGCAACCACATGTGTTTATTTAGGTTCCAGTTAAGGTCTTACCCAGGGGGGTTTCCAAGTGTGATAAACCTTCATTAGTTTCCCCCAAATCGAGGTGAAACATACGGAATTGCGTAGGAAAATGCAAAGGAACACATGTTGAATTACCTGGAACCCTTTCATTTTACTTGGAACCCCCTTGAATTCCATCCGGGTTGGCCGTACGCCCCTGCAAGCCTACAGATAATGGGGCGAGATCGCGAAAGATTCCTTTGCCCCGCTTCCAACCATGCATGCTTACGTCAAGTAATAAAGGTGTCGTTTGTGCCAGGCGTGTAGTATATGAGTAGAGAAGGAACGGCGACCTAGAACGGTCCATAGCCAGTATCCCACTCGGCGATTCTGACTGCCAACAATTTTGGAAATTTAACTTTTCCCCCAATACAACTTGTGAACATACTTCCTACGTATCATTTGAAAGAGAATTGAAAATCCTGTCTAATGATATGTAACATGATTATAAACAACGTGTATTCCCATTGACGACTTTTTTAAATCACAAGTAAAATGGTGTAGTGGAATACTGGCCTGGTGGGAGGAATGTTTGGGAGTACTGAGCAGGAGACCCACGTGTGGGGAGTAAATCACCACGTGTTGTTCTTAGGGAGGTACATCTCTAACACGAAATCAGGAGGTTTAAACTAGGTTTACACCAGACACAGTAATTTGTGCATCCAGGGGCTTGGGAAAGTGGGTGCCCCGCGAAAGAATAAGCATGAAAACGTGTGTCTGTAATTGATTAAAGTAATACAGTTTTAAACCGATTGACAAGCTAATTGATAGTATGTCAAAACGTTTGTAAAGTCATATTGATTGAACTTAAATTTTGTATACAGAAACTAAACTTGCAATTACAATATTCCCACCGCCATAATACAAATCAACAATAATATAACAAAAAGATTAGTGTATGCAACCAGAACCTTTCCGAAAGGTCCTGACATTGCGATATCCCAAATTCCAGATTGGCTTATTTTGTAATAATATATCCATAATGTTAATAGATTATTATTCAATTCCGTAAAGTTTTTATAATTCTAATCGACTGAAGAGTGTATCACTCTCAAATAATCAGACAAGATAATGTGACGAAGCTTGTACATAACGATCACTAAAACATCGATGTCATACACATGCAGACAGCCTCTCTTGACAGGCGTTGGCCATAATAATGATTAATCATATCCACAATGGACATGCACTGAGTGACCTCAGACATAATTAGCCTAACCTGTATATACAGGAATCTAACATGTATCCTGTGTATAACACATGTCAGGCCTCTCACTCCCTAGCGGAATAATCTAAACTCTCTTCGTTGACCTTGCCAAAGGTTACACTTGAAAAAAGTCCCAGCCTTGCACTTTTTAGAGAGGCACCATACACTTGAGGTTAGTCATCTAACTTAATGTGTTCCATATGAGAAAGCTGTTGATTAATGGTCAGGGATGCCAATTCGAGAGACCGTGTACGCATATATGTAGGGTCTACATTTACAAACGGTTTCTAACCGACATTATACACAGACCGCTGAAAGATGTAAGGGAACATAACATAAATTATAATATCTTCAATTACTGTTTTAATCAATTTGAACAGTGGAACCAGAGACCTAGAACCCCACCCCCTCCTCAACACCTTTCCCCTCTACCATTCTCGGATTCGGGACCCCCTGGTTGCTATGCTCAATGCCTTATCTCCACCATTTTCTTTGTTGACAACAACTCCATAGATACCACTGATAAGGATAGGGACTGGGAGAGCGGGAAACACTTTTACAGTTAGAAAACATGCTTAAACTATTCAGAGAATTGTAAAAAATGCACAATACATCCTTTGTAATGAAATAGAAAACATACTCTAACAAGGAGGTGCTAGCCTACTTAGATAATTCAGAATGTTGAAAAAACTGTTCCTTAAGCATTGAGTCTATGGGGTTGTATTCCCCAACTTTCACACCTTACTGGAGCGCCACCATGGCCAAGTGCCCGGATTACCAAATCCGAGAATAGTTAAGAATATTGATCAACGATAATCCCCTTTACGATTCAAAAATATGAAATCATCCCCTGACGATATTTATAGGATTATCACTTCCAAAATGATAATTCCAAAACAAAGGTGGTTTGCCAAAGCAGCTAGCCCACAATGACCTTAAGGGATCTCTTCAAGGCCTCATCACGCTTCCCCTAAACCAATCCATCTCCCTTCAGCATTTCTGACAAAGGAGGACGCCGCCATTACCCAGGAGGTGGACCAGGGAGCACGTGAAGGAGGGAACACTAACAAACAAGATGCCAGCAGCCTCCCCCTCCCCACAACCCAATCCACCACACAGGTCCCTGACATGGGGGGACCCATGTGTACTGTGTGGACATGTCGGTTTGGTTATCACGACCTGGGATATCTTTATGTAGGCCTATCACGTGGGGGAACGGACAGGGGGACATGTCAGAAAACACTGCAGTCACTTCAGATGCATTAAGGAATTTTTCCTCTTTTTTTCTCTTTTTTTTTTCCCATTCTTCTTTTTTTTTTGCCCTCCTTTCGTCTTTTTCTTTTTCTGTTTTTCTCTGTTTTTCTCTTTTCTTTTGCTTGTCTTTTTTTAGGGTGGGGGTCTTGATAATGTGCCTCAATTAGACATGCGCTCAAAATTTTGATTTGTTTCAAATGAACACATGGCATTGTGTATCACTGCAATATCATAGTGAGACTTATGGACAAGTGAGATGAATGCAATGTTATATAGATAGGTCAGATATCTTCCATGGATTCTAGATGTTTTAGTTCGAGAGGAAGGGTTTCAGAGGGTATGGGCAACCTAATTACCCATGATTTCAGTATAAAGCCTTTCTGAACATGGTACCTTGTAAAGTATGTTTCCAATTTAACTTGGTAAATAGGTAACTGACTGTTTGCAGATCGTTTCCTCATGGTCAATTTGCAACTCAGTATGAGCTTCTTTACGGGATACAATTGGCCAGCAAAAAGTATTCATAAACAATGATTCCATTTGCTTATTCACTAATAATTTGAAATTTGGCAATTTTAGGAGCACATAAAGTAGCATCTTAAAGTTGAATTTCCATACCCGATTTGATATAAGATATACTATGACATGTAGGTAAAATATAATCGCCCCTACTGCCTGCAGATACTTAAGTAGTGATATAAAGCAGGTAAGCTGGATCAAGTTACCCACATCCCATACCAACATGTATGTTCTCCATACTATAACCTCGTCTCCGCTACCCGTGCCCCAGAACACCTAGCCACCTTGTATGCGTTCCACCCACATACTCGGCGTCCTATATACCACAACCACCACTCTCTCCACACCTGTCCACTTAAAACTCACCCACTCTTATCACATGTAGACACCACCCCACCCACGGGCCGTGAGTCACTCCCCGCCCCCTCCACGAGCAGCTCATAGACAAGAGCAGTTGGGGCAGATTCACCCTCAGTACATAAATACCACTAAACAGAATCATTGAAATGTTTATTGGAATCATACTTGTATCATAAGAAGCTATATGGAGGTGCTACATATCGTAGGAATTATGGGTTTTTTTTCCTATTACTTGAAAGGTTATTAATTTTCATGTACATTCGTTATCTATAGAGTTGTACCCCACTAAAATTTAAGATGTCAAAAGTTTAGTCCAGGGATATAGTTGAGGTTTACCGTTATCAGCCACCTGTGAGGGTGGGAATTCCGTTCCTTCCTTTTTTTGTACCAGTGCAGCAGCGACTAAAGCGTGAGTCATCTCAGTCTACCCAATTACCATTGCACAATTCAGTCTAGCAATGCTTCATTAAGTGAGCAAAGTCCCATCTTCTGGATAATTTTCTTTTATCATGAACCGCTCTTGTCCAATGTCTAACTCCGAGCAGTCCTTATCATATCTAAATATCATTATCATTTTACAGTCATGAGTAGATCTGACCAGTTGTGAATATCCCAAAATAGCTCTAAGCAGCTCAAAACAAGCCTAGAATAATCCCCAACAGCTCTTCATACCTCTATGCAGTTCGGAATACCTCTGGGCAGCTCTGAATAGCCCTCAGTGGTCCTGAGCAGCTTATCATATCTAAATATCATTATCACTTTACGTTGACTATGAGTAGATCTGACCAGTTGTGAAGATGCCAAAAATAGTTCTGAACAGCTCAAAAAAAGCCCAGAATAATCCCCAACACCTCTTGATACCTCCAAGCAATTCAGAATAGCTCTAAGCAGCTCTGAATAGACATCAACAGCCCTGAGCAGCTCTGAACAGCTCGACCCCCAAGTCAGTGGGTGGAGGAGGAGGAGCTTAGAGGTGAGCAGCTCATTGCATGACGCTTGGGCGGGTGGGCGTCCCGTGTTTATACCCTGGAGGAGAGCCTACAGCCCCTGTTACCACACGGAACATCCACCCTGGAGAAAAGAAAACCACAACAGATGAAGCCGCCTTGACTCCACCCCCAGGGGCAGTGCCTACGACCTGTGGACGGTTTGGGACGGGGAGAGTTGAGACGCTTTGATCAGAATGGTTTTTTGGGGTTGGTGTTGGCATGAAGTAATTTATAGCCAACAAATCCAATGTGGAGTCTGGGTTATTAATGGTGCAGCAAAAGAAAGGCTATTTTCAGATCTTGAAGGAGTTTGTATCATTGACTGATCTTCCAGTTGTTTTACATTGTATAATGGCAGATATTCATTAATAAATACTTGTGCATATATTTGTAGCCAGCTCATGTTAGGATACAATTTTGGATGAAAGTCTTGAAAATAATCTTGTTTTCATGTCAACATATTGGTAATATATATCCAACCCATACGTATCATTGTAATCCGAGGCACTACATTGCAATAGAGATACACAGACCTTACTGTTTCATTGAAGCTATAGGCACGCTTTGCTATGTCAGGCAACATAAAACAGAGAGCTGTAATATTGTGAAATCCCCAGGTATCTTGGAGAAAAAATTGAAACCATGCAGGGACAGATATTTTGAAATGTGGACCCCAAAAAGTTAACTGATGTACCCCCCACTGTTACCTGCCGCCCTCAAATCGGTATAGGGTCCCCTATAGCTGTCTACTCATCCCAGAGTGGAGGTTCCTATTGCAGGGGGGATGTTCCCAGACCATGTAGTCTAAAAGCTACTCATTTAGGCCCCTACAAATATTCCAAATTTCGCTAGGGTCTATTATACGCATGCCCGCAAAAAGTAGAAAAGGGAGCCTATTTTGGAGGGAGTTATTCCGAAATGGTGTCCCCTTTTGCCTGTAGTAGCAATTTCCTTGTACATTATCATTTCTCATTTGATGAGCATCTTCGATTATGGGTTCAAATGTGAGTGTCTTATTTTTCATCAAAGAGGGGCCTCTTTTTGGGAGCGAAACTCATCAAACCTGTAGGACGTTGAGAGAGGGGACTGAAGAAATGCATTTTGCTTTGTTTTTCCATCGAATATCATCTAAATACATCTCTTCATGAACCAACAAGAAAGAACTTTTTATAGTAAATGGGAAAACCCCAGTGCAAAGGACTTGTAATTAGCTGTCAAGTTGAACTTTGTTAACATGTAATCATCTCTGTTAAAATAATTGTTAAGCTATTGTGTCGCTACATGAACATTAACGTAACAATATACACCCATTCTTAAGATCTCTTGGATTTGTTTTTTGTTTGATCTAATTTGACTCCTTGAAATCTAATAGTAAATCTATCTTTCATATACTCTTACACAATGAATGTGGTATTTTCTCCAACAATTCTCACCTGAGTATGCCCCCCCCCCCCCCACCCAGGAGATTCCCACCCCTCGGGCCTCAGGTAAACCGATCCGTCTACCTGGGCCGACATCTCAGTATCCATCACAGCCCTAAGCACCACCCAGAACACTCCCCCCATCTCGTTTTTTATCACCTGTTTACACCTGAGCTTTTTCCCCATGCTTCTCTCCACACTTTCAGCGTCCTTGAGCGCTCCGACCAAGTCATAGCTTTTCCACTTTCCCCCAGAGACTGAAGGGTAGGTCTGGATGGGTAGGTTTGTTTTTGTAGTTGTGATCTATGTGTTTTCGTCAATACTTCTCTTCATCTCCCAAGCTATTTCTCTCGAGTACTTGGCAAGCAGGCTGTACCTAGTTGTTCGTCTAATTGCACTATTTAAGCAGATTTATTGTTAGAGTGTCCTCACTGGTAGATGGCTAGTATTCTGTTCTTATAAAACTGTGTCAAGTTAGCAGGTAGTTGAAGATAGGGGTGGTCTAAAAAAACACACGTCAATTTGTGAAAAAAGAAAAGTTTTAGTTTAAGATCAAATGATATCCTCAATATGAAATTATCCATGTTTATCTTCATTCTAAGTAGATCCAATTCTACACAGGACAATAGACAGATACAGTTGAAATAACTTTAGTCAAAACAGAACTTTGTGTAGTCCATCTGGCCTGGTAATGAATTATATCTGTTTTCCCATGAGAGAAGATACGTAGAAACCACGTCAGCAACCAGTGAACTCACGTAGGCCAAAGTACGGTATTTTGGCATTTGGTTTAAATGTTGTTCCTGTAGGGCCTCTTTCTTTATGGCTGTATCTTTTTTCCTGCTGTGAAGTGATGTCTTGCTTATGAGTAGTGTATTTCAATGATGTATTACCCTATAATGCTTTCAACACTGCTTCCAACTATCTTCTGTGTTGTGACTGGTAAGAGAATAGGTCACGGTTGAGTGCATTCTATGGATTTGTAGAAACTAAAAACTAATGATGAAGTGTGTAAAGATATGTTTTTGGAAATAGTTCTTGTCTGGTGAAAACATGTAACGGTACCGTTTCGGCTGGGAAAAGGTTTGATTTTCATGTAATGAACAAGAATCATATCTATCTTGTATTATATATTTAGGCCCCTTGCTTGATAATAGTATCTTTTATTCTCGCCATCGTTAAATTGTATTAACTAATATAATATCATGCAGCTATTAGATAGTATAGAACTTAATGTAAATCACTCTCTTGGTATACCTTTGGTTCATGATAGAATTAAGTTATGAAAAAAAGAAAAGATCATAATTTAGGTTGTGTAGTAAGCCAGTATGTGCCTCTCACTTGTAAGCCCTCCCCCTTGACATCAGGCCATCAGGGAAACTGCTTACACTTTAAACCAGCTCCATGGTTTAAGGCTGTTTTCCGTCTGCAGGGCACAGACTGATTGTGGCCCCATGACCTGGAGGATAAACACGTGGCTCCTAGTGGTTCTAATCAGGGATGTAGTGCCCCCTGCTGGCTTACCCCGTTACCTAACTACCCTCTAACTGACCCCTCATCACTGCTACTACCAAGGTCCAGGCCTATCCAAACCTTGACCACTAGACCTTGTCATTAGCATAACACGGGCATGTTAGAGTAGCCTGAGCATGTATATATGCTGGGACACATATCAAACAGGTAGTTTGTTGGTGGTCAGTAGAAATTGGTGTTTGTTTGACAGATTAAGCTATGTATTATGTTATATCTAGACCTATATCATTTTCTCTAAGCTATCATTAATGTTACAAATTAAGCTTTCAAATTAATTACACTTAGACACGTTGGCACTCAAGTTTAGACATACTTCAAATGAAACTTCGGATCTCAGAATAAAAGGAAATCATTTGATGTGCTTACTTTGTAGATATAAACAAAATGCATGGAAAATTGCTTCTGCCGAAGACAGACGCTAGCTATAGATCCTAATGTAAATATCTTCAGATTCAATGTGTCCTGTTAGTTGTAGCACTCTAAATTCTGCATTATCCTGCTTGTTGGCAAAGGAGTTTTTAAGTAATATAGGGGTCCACTTGAGAAGAAAATAACCAATATCAGTAACCCCAGGCCCTCTTTTCAATTTGTTCTATGACCGTGATGTGTGAACTCTTCGAAATAGAATCATCATATCTAAAACCCTGAGGGTAGGATAAGGATGACCACCAGGGCTTAAGCAGAAACGTATAGGCTTTCCTCTATAATAGAGCTGTTGGAGCGCTTATTAACCATTGGGCGGAACACATTACTCCTTGAACTGGTTTCAATTGGTTAAAATAGTTTTACATATTGTAGGATCAAATATAAGAGTGTGTATTCTAAAATCTAGGAATAAAAAGATATTTTCACATCATTCAATAAAATTCTAGAATGCATTATTTTCATCTAACTATTGCTTTGCTTGCAACCCAAACTTAAACACAATGTATTAAATACTGGTGGGTGTTCAAATAATGATGTCACCGATGAAATGTAAGTTATTAATGTAACCTCTATTAAAGGTAATGATACTGACATTAAAATTTAATATGGCCAGTTTAAATCCAACATAATAATTATGACCAATCTATGTCTAGCATGCTACATGACCATTCAAATTTGACCTAAATAGGCATAACGGAAACCATGGAGGCAAACCCTGGAGAACCGTCCCACCCATAGAGATCATCAGAGGTGAACCAGGAAGATACCCCAACTGGAGCCTAGAACAATCCTGGCAGAGGCTTGGATCAGCTGGCCTGGAGGGACCTCTGTACCTACCAGCCGACCTCTCACCTGGCCCTAACCCATCAGCCCTCAGCCCCTGCTCACCTGAGGGTTACTGGAGGTAAACAGCTGAGACACAAACTGAGGGATATAGGAATCTGTTTACTTGAGATAGGATGGTCATGGGAATGCTGTTTTGATACAAAATTCCAGACGAGAATTTCGAAGAGCTGCTAAGTTCAAATCAGGTTATTATTATTCATATGTGTGCGCTGTTTCCTGTTTTTAACCCTATCGATGTTTACTTATATGCATTTCCGAATCAGGCTACATGGAAATGCAATAAAGGGAGGTCCTATATACTAGAATAAGCATTTAGTGATAGCCAATTCATAGTGTGACAAAGAATGGTAATATTTTTCTCCTTTTTTCAAGATTTCCTCTTTAAAATATAATGTAGAAAGAATACAGTAATTATCCTAAATTGCTTTCATCTACAGACACAGTAGGATTATGACAACAACTACTTCATGCAGATAAAACTATTTCCCATTTGCAAACCAAAAGGTCATGAGGTCGTATAACATCAGCATCCTCGGTGGATCCCCCAATCCAGCCCACCACTGGCAAGAACACAGCGAAAATATCGTCCTGTTTACAGTATAGCAAAACAGATTGATGGAGATAGGTACTCGCACCTTTTTACCTGTTTGTTCTTCTCAGATTTCCACAGATGCCCAACAAAAATACCACAGTCCCAACACGTGATTTTCTATTATTCTCGGCTTCTCAACAGTCACGTGTTTGTACCTTTCTTGCCAATTTTGGGACTTTTTAATATGTTTTTATTGTTGCATGACTCTGTGCATGAGGCCTTTGCCAGGTTTATGCCATGTGTGCTAAACGTGTTCTGATTTAATGGGAATGTTCTAGTGCCGTAGTGATATTAAACTGACATTTCCAAAACAATGCCCCTGACACTAGCTCATAAGGTTATAGTTTTCGAAATGGTTTGATTATAACACAATCCCTTATAAAGGTAGTATTGGTGTTTTTATTCTTTATTATAGTTTCTCACAGATATGAGTCAAATGAATCATTGTTTTAAAAGCCTGATATTAAGACTAATCGTCCCCTGTATGGTGACTTGCCAGTTTCAAAAGTCATTGATGGTTTTGAAATCGTCTTTTAAAAGTTGTCATAATTTGATCGATGAAAAATGCAAGTACCAAATAACCGCAGTTATAATGCGTTTTCTAGTATAAGAACATGTTTCATCAGTTATATGGCAGTAAAATCACACATGGAGTTTCTTCAAACCGTCAAATTTATTGCTTGTATGATAATTATCTTTTGCAGTTATATCCCCCTCCCCTATTAATAAAAAGTTCTAAATGAATTTAGACTGAAAATAACCATATCATTAAGGTGTTCTTTGGAAGTTTTTTTATGTGAACTTCAACCGGAACCCACGGCTTTTTACAGATATTTTACAGATTCTTTTGTACCCCCCACTATTTATCGTTACTGGTGGCTATATGTCCAATGGTAATAGTTGTCATTATTACATTGTGTTTTATTGCTGAAGAAAGTTGGATTTCTCTAGAACTTTACAATTTCTGCATACTCAACCTCCCTCACAAGAATTCAGTCGCCCATCAATCCCATCCTCTCCTCCCAACCGCCCACTTACCACGCCACCCACTCAACCCCCAACCGCCCACCCAACCACCCACCAAACCACCCACAAAAACAGCCAGTAATAGCCCTTGACTGCCCGACCCCCTACCTTCACTGTTGATTTCTGCAAATGCTGACAATCATAGCCAAACGCTCTATCATAAATCACATGGCGTAATTTGACAAAATAATAGCACCGGACTATACCTAAACCCATGTTTACCACTGCCTGATTCATAGCTGGGAGGTATTTAGGTAATGCCCTTCAGCATGGCAATACCAGTGGGGAGTCAGGCGGGGTCAGATTTCAGTTTTTTCGTCTATTTTTATTCAGAATGATGACACTGTTTACAAGTTTCCCATGCAGTAGAGATTCCCAGAACTGCTGTCAGTCACAAAGTACCTTATGACACATGGATTAACCTACGCCGTGGGACATCCTTAGTATTTTTACCACATCCCAAGTACAGAATAAGGATATAGACATGTTCGAAAACAAAAACCGGAAAAATATTCCCAACCACAATGTTAACATTGTCAACCACGTCGGGAACATACTGCAAGGGTGCTTATTGTATGATTATATAGTTTGTTTATGGTCCTTTCAGTGGCATTATAATCTTATCATGCCTTTCGTTTACTATAAAATCAAATTGGTCCCAATGGCATCTACGTAGGCTAATCAATTTATATTAAGAAGGTTATAACTCAGGTTCATAATTTTCATAATCAGATGCTGTGGTTCTTATAGCCAAACTTCAACACTAATGGTTAGGCCAATTGCATAACCCTAAAGTACAATGAATAGAAAAACTAGGATATGACTTTCATTATACCTTTAAAGATTATATAACAATGTAAGACCTACCTTTTAGAGTACACTCCAATTGGTTGTCGTTATGAACTCAAATTCAGGTGATTTCACAGCAATCCAAATATCCTCTGGATCTAATCCAACGGAGGCAGTTCTCACAGTATGGTATGACAGTCACACTCTCCAAAGTGAACCACCTATCTTTGTTCACCTTGATATCATCCTCACAGCCCACGTGACCACTCCTTAATGAGCAGCCAATCAGAAGGCGGCTTACAAGTCAAGTGAATCATCTCGGGTCATCGCTCTTTGAAAGCCGGCTTTGTATTGGTTGACTGCGGACTCATACATTCCCAGAACCTTGGGGAGTTTTCTGAAAGGACGATTTATATATGATGACGCAAGCTGAGGCTACTGTGTGGAGGGGCTTGCTGTGTGGATGTATGGTGGTGCATGTGGTGGAAACGGCCGAGCCTGGGGCAGGGGGGAAATGTTGTTAAAATGACACTCACGTGTGAGTCAGAGCACATGTGCGCAGTAACATGATGTTTCTTGTTAGAATCCCAAGGTGTACACGTAGCCTCCTCTCATATATACCGAAGGTAGGTGGAAAGGCATTCAGAGAGGACAATGGATGCGGAGAAAAAAGGATATAGACCTGTGGGATGGTCAAGAGTCAGAACAAACAGTGGTTTGTTTGTGTCTGACTTATCCTTCCTTGGGAACTAAATTTCCTGGCTTCCGTCTCATCTTTCTTAGCCTATATCTATTCTTTTCATTGATTTCTTTTCAATGATTTCTGTCTTACTTTTAAATACATGTCAATTAAATACTTATAATATAACTTTTCCCTCTCATTACATAGGCCCATAAATAGAGTCAAGCTCAAACTGTGCTTGTACCTTTAAAGATAAATGTTTTTGGTAATGTTTATCCATGTATCTATGTCAGCTCTTTGTTCCTCTGACATCCTCGAGGTATGCCTTTCACTTCTATCAGAAATATACATTCATTACCCTGAAGGTCTCTTTTGTGTCTTCCACTTTTTATTCTTCTTCACCTCTCTAGTGTTGTTCTAAAAAAAACATTCCTTCTTGGTATCTCCTTCATATATAGTCCCCTCTCTCATATATCCTTCCGCCACTTCAGACACTGAGGCTCCTTGATTTAGGCTGGCAGAACCTAACTCCAAGTGTTCCTTCGTTAGCTCCCTGAAGGCCTGGTAGGTGGGACTCAATGCCACGAGGCCTAACCATCCCTCAGGCAAATGTCTGCCAACAAAAACAAATGCAATTCAGGGAGGGCTGCAAGCCTATACACCCCCAGGTATGAGAGAAGATTCAGGCCTAAATACTCTAATGGATTCCTCTTGATTTGTTTTCTGGCCCACAGGTATACAGTTTTAGATCTAGTCCAACGTGGTTTATACACAAAGTTAAGGTCCCATATATTGAAATTATTCTTAAAGCATATTTGTTGAGTATTATTCCTCAAGTTCCAAATGACGGCAAGCTGTCCTGTATATATGTAGCCTAGTAGTACAAATATCCAGGGGTGTATTACAGAAAGAGGCAGCGAATCAAGACGAGATCGTAACAGCCAGCGTTCCTCTATGGCGATACTATTGCGTCATATATAAAATGAACAATTTGTCAGTCAATTTGTAATTGCAATGCGTAGCGAATTCTGCAAATGCTCCTACTCTAAAGTAACGTATCCCTCCTGTGGGTATGTGATGATACTGTGTGGTCCTCCCCAGAGTGTGATACCTATAGTACTTGGAGGAACGCCTATAGTACTGGAGGAACACCTTGGGCCCCTCAGACCCAAGTAACAGTGGTTTGTAGGAGCATCCCTGGCACACCTATACCACAGCCTCTATACCTCCCTGGCTGCGTGCCTGCCGGATCAGACTGAACTGTGCTGTGGGGGAGATGGTTTGACTCTCGCTTATAGATGTCAACATATAGGAGGCAATCTCCAACGGATAGCGTTGCACAGCATGAAGTCACAAACCTGGGCCAAAAAACACCCTGTGTATCTGGTTGTCCATGACCCCAGCTATCTGTACCTGTGTCAGTCCCAGCCTCTGTGTACATCGAAACAATTATCTATAGGGCCTTTTTTGTGGGTGTGGACCAGCTTACTAATTGCTATGTGTGTTTTGCAATTGTTTTAAGTGCTTGTATCGTTTATCTTACATGATTATTGCAAACCATTTTGACCTAGGTACAAACTAAAGGAAAAAACGTATGTTGCCATGCCATGAGCATATCTAATGACCTTGATGTTCTGTTACAATGGAACAATTGCTGTCTACTGAAAAATATCTGAATATGTAAGCTACAATTATCTAACACGATATTTAATATTTTCAAATCACCAATTTTATCAGATAAATACCAATGTTGATTTATTTCTAATTACACCAAAAAGCAATGGCATGCATAGCTTTTTCATATCTAAGTGTAGATTGAGTGCACTATAGTTTAATTATTCATAGACAGATCTGAAATCCACTTAAGCCTTTGTATTCCCATATTTAGTGTGCTCGACATAAATCATGTTTGTTAGAAAAAGATGGATTGTCTTGAGAGAGTTCTAGGACCGAAATTATGAGACCTCTTGGCCTTGCTGTGACCTTGCAGTGACCGCTAGTCTGGTCAAGCTGACCCTTGAAGGGTATTGTTTAAAGATGAGCTAAGCAAGTCAGGTAGAATGTATAAAGCCACTACCAAGCTATTAGCAGTGAGAGTCTTTATTAAGGATGATCGACACTTTTAAAATGGCATAATGTTTTATTATTTTATCTAAGAAATACTAAAACAAAATCTGCCCACATTCTGTGACGTCCTAATACCTTATTGGAACGTTAGTAGAACGTCACATCCTCAACTGGATGACGTTCAGTAAATAATTGTTATAATAGTTGCACTGCTCTGACTTGATTGAAAGGGAAACCCAATTAATGGATCTATTTAAAATTCCATAAATGATTGAAGAGAATCTGAATACTTACAAAACTAAACCATCAATGATTGTAGGAGTTACTACATGTGACTTTGGTGGCTGCCTGTAAAGAAACCTATCCGGATTGCCATTTGATTAGGTTTTCTTTCTTTTCTCACTTTTTATTCCATTGCATATGGGGTTGTTTAATCTACAATTCAATCTAATTTGACAGGTGAGGTTGCAACCTGAGTTGCCCCAGGTGTTCAAAGGTGTGAATATATACAGGTATAAGAGATCTACCCACCAGATATTCCAGGCGCTCTCACCTGCCACATTAGATAAAGTAGTACACTGTTTCACAAGACTGTTGGCCTATATCTTGCATGTTGAACCAAAAGGTGGTAGAGCTTCAGCTGGTGGATCTGTAACAATGGAGTAATTTTCATGTAGAGATAGAAATAGAAAACCTGTGTAGAATTGGTGGCAACCCATTCTTCATCTCCAATTTACTTAGTACAAATTATAATTATGTAGGTGTTTTAATTGCTAGCCTTTGAGCAGTTGTTCTTGTTCTTGAGTGTGTGTAGAGTTTATAAATAATGACTAACCTAGTTTATTTTAAATATTATAATATTTTATGCATATACATGTACACGTACATACAAATAAGTATACAAGGATATAAACAGATAAATTCAGTTTTAGAATTGGAAACAGTTACTGCAAGGTCTGTCAAACAAGTTAGTTGCACCATACATCTTAGGCTCCTTGTTTGCTTAAGTGCCAGGTAGTGTTTCACATGAAGATACTTCAGGATATTTATCTCTCCTTTGAGGTTCCCATCACCTTGACTGTTTACTTAAGAACTCAAGAGCAAGGACATGGGGGAAAGGTACTTTGGATAAAAGGATAGAATTTCTGTTCCAAGAGAACGATTGTTATTGTATACACTCCAAAGTGCTTGCTCTGTGTACATTTCACTTCAGATGTAGCTAAAAGTGAATTTCTTAATAATGAGTCCATTCTTCATTGCCCAGGACTGTCTAAAATACGTAGAAGGCCTTTTAGGGACAATAGATCTGCAAAGGTAATAGGCCTATATAATAATGTTTTTGTTAACCAGAGATAGTTTGTATCTGGTTTGCAAATTCAAATGTCTTGGATTTATTTTGGTTTGCACATATACCATGCATTCTGACCGTCCTGTTCCGACTGCCTCTCTCCTATAGAGTGGAACACAACTCATGATCACCACAAGCCATAAAAATGTATGATGCTTTCTAAAGGAACTCAAATTCCAATTGATATAAACAATCTTCTTTTTATTGAAAAAAGGGGAAAAAAGTATTTTTTCTAACGTGAAAGTCAATTTCAAATTGTTCTCCATTTCCCTCATCCTCACCGGAGTGATGCTCTAATGAGATGGAGTGAATTGTACATTTTGATTGTTATTGTTAAAATAATGACAGTATAGGCATCTAGGGTGCCAACTCCCAGCGGCAGCGGAAGTGAGGTACATAAGTGTATCTTGGGACGCCATCTGACCCTAGCGGCAAAGTGTGGAAGCTTCAGGATGGCCGATGGTATCATTATTCTGTCAGCAATAGAGTCTGAAGCCCCATTTTTGTCGCCGCAATTTGTCAAGTCAAAACGCTTTAGGCAAAAAGGGACATGCGAACCTATGATTAAATTGTCTATTTCAGGTAGTTAGGTGTCTGTACATTGTCAGACACTATGCTTATCATTAGGATGAGTGATTGTGGTCGAGCTATAGCGATGATGGAATGATACCTAAATTGTGGGGGTTTAGACTCTTTACTATTGGATTCTAACTTTATTCCGTCTTTTCACAGGTGCTGTCAGAACTTTGATAACCTGTACTATTTAGAACTGCAGTTCATTTTACAAAGATAAAGGAAATTCGACACTATGCTTTCTGCTTCAAAGGGGACCTAATATTTCTAAAACCTGTGATAAGATTTGCTTTTGAAACAAAAGAAAAGCGAAGTAAAATATTCATTCGTCCAGATTTCTAACCGATATTATTGACAACAACACCAATACCTTGAAGTATAACATGCCTACATGTTAGTTTTCTAAGTCAAACATAGCATCCCTGTCCTGCCTCTCTAAAACTAGGGGAGCCAAACGTGCATGTTGTAAGTGACAGGTCAGCAATATATGCCACCTGGGCGCCTTTGATGTGTGCCGCCAGGTAGGACGACCTGGGCACAGGTGAGGTGAGGTGTGGCTGTCAGGGTTATCACCTGAACACGGGGTCTATACCTCGTCACACATGGCTGCATTCTGATAGCCACAAGCTGGTATCTGTTTGGGACCCTACCCTTTACCATGTGCGCTGCAGCCTGAACTCCATGGAGTGTCTACCCTGGAAGACTGACTAAGGTGAGGCTAGGATCAATCTTTGAGTTGTATTAGAAATCGCCCCTCCCCCCTGCTTTTTTCACAAGGAGCTAGATCCACCAATAGTTGGTGTCCGATTCTTTTTAAGTTATGATTCCTTAAATCATTGTGAGGGTATTCCCTGTTCTCTGAGATCAAATAGGGAACATATTTTCATTAAACCAGAATTAATACAATACCTATGTGAGATTGGATTGTACGTCAACAGGGGTGAGGATATACTTTTTTTTATTAATTAATTTTAACTGGGGAAACAATTTAGCCATAGGCCATTCTTCGTTGTGTCCCAGATCTTACACGTATTCATGATATTACTATTATTACCTAATTACACTGACGCAAAGAAAGATAGCCAAATTTGACATCATATTATCTATTCTATTTATATGCCCATGTTGTTTAACTAAAAGAGTTATGATATCATACGCATTTCCATGAATTTACGTTCCACGCATTCTCAAATATACCTCTCAAAAAGATTTATGAATATTTACACCTGCTAGTCAACGTTTCGCATGCCAAATAATCTAGTAATCGGGACTATTATTGGGCCACCCCAAATGATCTACAAAAGTTCCATAATGAATAACATTCATGTAATTCGAATAATCATAATCAGCTGATAATATAGTTTTCATTGTCAGTGGTAGC
Organism: Lepidonotus clava; assembly: GCA_936440205.1. Taxonomy (NCBI): domain Eukaryota; kingdom Metazoa; phylum Annelida; class Polychaeta; order Phyllodocida; family Polynoidae; genus Lepidonotus; species Lepidonotus clava. Next base: position 20,536,256 of record OW387138.1, read on the forward strand.
ACCAATATGCATGCATTTTTCGTCAAATTTCATACAAATTAGTTCCTCATGGTGTCATTTCCTATGTTCCAATTCCAACTGCACGACATATCATCTTTCTTGATAAAAGCACCCCACATGACTAAGTGAGCAGTCCATTGGCCTACATTTAGTCTTTTTAACATAAACACACGACCTAACCACACATAAACAAAGCCACCTTCAACACTGCTACAAATATGTGCCCTTATTATTTTTTCAACAGATGAAATATCTCTCTCCCTCTCAACCACACGTGTTTCCTACCACTAGTACCAGTTGGTTTATACAGGTTCCCACGCTACTTAGGCCCCGCCCACTTGAGATGATTGACAGGTGACGCCTGGAGTGTCCAGGGAGACAGGACCATAGGGTACATCACCTGTGAGATCTGACAGGGTTACTCCACCCACAGAGAAAAGTATGATATTTATTTATTTTTATGAATGTATGACTAGGAACAGTTTATGTTTAGTACAAGCAGGCGTTCTTCAGGTCACCTCTGCCATTGTACCATAGAACCTCTCTTTTGTATCCATTGAGAATAGTTTTTATAACCCTTATTTGGCTTCCAGCCTCTATTCAAAAAAGGGGACGATGAGCTTTTATCAGTGACTGGAGTACAAATATTCTCGTCAGCAACATTCAGGAATTAAAATATAACTTAGGCGGGGTTATCAATTATCCGTGTAGATCATGCTCAATGTCTGGGATCTAAATGTGTCTTTGGCCAGCTCGTGTCCTCTTTCTTGGTATTTAACGAAAGTAATTACAGTAAGAATTGAATCATGCATAACTCCAAACTACTTATTTCCATTGTTCTCCTTCTTTATAATGTCCAAATCTATTGTTGTGTTTTATTCCAAGGTAAATTATTAAAAAGTATCATGCTTTCCAATGAGTACCGACTGAGATAAGAAGCTGCATGCATTAGGTGTCTCTGTAATCACTATATTGATGGCACATTACAGATACTATTAACAGTCCTGAAAAAGATGGGGTTCAAATATTTGTATTGCTCAGTAGTATTTGTCTTCACAAGACATCTGCGAACTGGTATAAATGACTCAAAAATAAAGAAAACTTTAATACAAATATCTAAATATTTACTTTGCTAGAGCTCTGCTGGGTAATAAAAAGATTGTTTGTACAAAGCATGCATGAGCCATGAGACCAAGTGTTTTCTTGAGACTTCAGGATGTTAAAACTAATTCCCAGCCTCAAGTATTTACTTGCTGTGTTAGTATTTATGACCCAAAGACCTTGGGAGAGAAGCTTAAATAAAGCGAGCACTCCTTTCAGTGATAAATGATGACCAAAAACCCTACTGTGCAAACTCTTAACTTTTTCTCTCTTCTTTTTTTCCTAGCCTTTCTTTTTGCCCATCCTCAGCGTGGTTAGATATTTTATGGGTCCCATTTCTGCCTAAATTGATATTTCCCCATTTTTCACTGTATGGGTTATAGGATGAGGCCTTTGGAAGACAGCTGGAATAGAATAACAACAGAATTACATGGAAAATGTGCTGAATGAGAAACAAAGTATTTGATTATCTTCTTCATACAAACACAATCATAGATAGATATATATCCTTGTTTTATTACAATATTTCTTAATCCTATGTGCAAGGAGGGTGCTTATCATGCTTTATATGAGAATGCAAAGCAGTTTTTACTAATCATGGTTGTCCCAAGTTCTCAAATTAGATGGAGATTCTGTTGTTCAGATTATTGCTTTCGTCTGCATTCTAAATCTGTATGAATGATGCGGTTATTATCGTTTAGTCCCTTTCCTCAGAAATAGCCCTTTAGATGTTGGGTCCCCTATACCTCGCTCAAAGGGTTGCAACGGTTTGTCCATAGGGAAATTTGTAAGTGGTGTTTCCACTTTCTTGTAGTCGGTATTTTTTGTTAATATGCTGTTCAGCCCTAAACCTATACAAACGACAGATGGGCACCACTATAGTGCTTACTGCCAAATCCAGGACTGTGTTGTTGGTGTCTTGTGGCAATGAATGGTACCAATAATGTGTAAACTTTGGTTATGTTTCTGGAAAGACAAAATGTCAATAGTCAGGTGTGGTACCATGGAACTACATGATCTTTTATTATTTTGCATCGTAACCTGCCCTGAGCCACACCCATAATAGACTCCCTAAATCCTCCACTTTATTAAGGCTTATGTCTGTCACAATTAAAACCATTAAAACCAGTGGCGGATCCCTGAATTTTAAAAAAGGGAGGGGCGTCCAATTGTGAAATTTTCAGCCAGCCCTCAAAGCGCAGAAATGTTACATTAAATCAAATGTTTTTGCCAAAATAGAAGCGAATACATCAAATATTTTTTATAGACCATATAAGAAAAGATCGACTTGAAAATGCATCTCTACAGCAGCAATCAAGGTAGATTGGTCCAAACGATATGAAACATACATTTTGAATAACCTGTAATGCTAAAGTCCAATATACCCTTAATATATTAGTACATTACAAATACTTTCTGTGATGAGCTGAGGAGGTCCATAGTCCCCACCACCACCACCTGCTGGTGGTTAGGGTACACGTAGATCTAGGCCGGGTCTCTGACATGCTGAGATAGAGGGTATTTTCATCTGACAAGCCCTTCTACTCGGCAGGTGGGAGTAATGAGAACGGCATTCTGGTACCCAACTTTCCACTCCCCTGCCCATGGAGCCTTTGTTTCTGCTGCTTGAAAACGTCAAGTATTTCACCAATAAAGTACTGTGTACGAGGAACGCGCTGTGGTAATCGTTTCAATTCAATTTGTTATTTGTTTGGTCAGTTTTGCTCTGCTTCCAAAAGAAAATGGAGTAGCAGGGTATCACATCAAAAACATAATTTGTAAGAATCCCTATACAGTTTGTTCCGCAAATCCCCTGAAAAATTCTTCTGAAATGTTGGGATTTTCTCAATTTTGTACCTTGCATAGTTGGTATCTAATGAGTAATATCAAATGGTTCTTTTTAAACAAAAGAATAGATGATTGTTTTGTAACAGATCACTTTCTTAAAATCGCTAGATGGCATTGATACCACTTCCATTGGGGGAGTACCCACACATGTATGCATCATTCTGAGCTACCTGAAATCGGTTACCCAATTTGACATGCTGAATGATAGCAAGTATACATGTGTTTCCATGCAAACACATGTAACACCATACATATATCAGATATACTGTAGTATTTATAGCTCTAGAAACAGATACATCTGATCTGCTGATATCTTGGGTTACAGTAGCCTGAAGAGAAGTATGGGGAAATCAAGCAAATTGATTTGGTTTATGTGCTTTGTCTTCCTGAAATATTGAACAAATCGAAATTATTCCTTCCTGGGGGTCTGAAGTTCTGATATAATTTCATTCTGGGGAAATCTAGAATATGATACAAGGTGAAATTACGGGAAAATATAACAGTTGATGCACATAAAGTTCCTCTCCGAGATCAAACCCCCAGAAGCTAGTCAAGAATGTTTCAACTGCCAGAGTAGTATTACATTGAATCATTCCTTATTATGAAACAAAGGCATATTTGTTTCCTAGATTCCAATGTACTAGAATTTCCATCTGTCTTCCCGCAATTATATCATGCAATATGTTTGAGATATAGACAATGTCTGATGTTAAATGTTGAATCTAGGCCTTCTTCTTTCTGAATCTGCTAAAATAAATCTCGTCTACATATTTTACCAACAATAGCCATAGATTTGCCAACAATAAACGATGACATTGTACTTTATTTTGAAACCTTTGTTCTGAAGGACCCTGGAGGCACCTTAAAATCCTTTACAAGTAACCCCAATATTTAAAAACCCATGGAACTGCTCCATTATGCTTATAGCCCACTTAACTGCTGGAAGAAGAACCACTTGTATGGCGCCAACCAGGGACAGGTCTACTTGTTGGGAGCATGCAATCGATCTGCAAATTCCTGCCGTGTTAGACCAGGAAGCAAATATTAGTGCGTTCCTGACAGAATGGCCGTCTAATAGAAATGGGAAAAGACCAGGAAAGTTGCCATGGCAACTCAGGATTCCCTTTTTGGAGTAAGGGTAAATTGACTTAAGTTTCATTGCAAGGCGATATCATTCTTGGATCATTCTTGGACTACCTCGCCCTATAGAGTATACAGATACAGATGTATCTATTCCATTCAAACGCAATTTTTACCATATTGACTATCATCATATCAATGACAAAGTCAGTTCTTTCCTTAGTATCTCAAACTCTCAAAGGGCGGTACTGGTGACTGTCCATCCTTAAGACCTGAGGAGGGATCATAGGAAATCATACAAACTTCAATTTTTACCGATCCTGCTATTTTGGAAATCTTGTTTCTTAAATCTTAAATCTTTTCTTTCTTTTAATCATTTTATTTTTGGTCTTTCTATTGATATCTCTTTGATATCTCGAGAAAACTCTTCTCTTGTTGAAGGTTGGCTGTTCAAAGGTTATTGAATGTATCTACTGGATTTAATCATTCTCATATAAATACCAGCCGCGAGAGGGTTAAATATTTCTGAGCTACAAATAAGGAATTTGGTTGGCAAATATGGCGCTTATAATACGTATGGTCCTATACCCACGTTTCGTCAAGGTTGTGGTCCATACTGCCAGTGGTGGCACAACATATCAAATTTATCATGGCCTGTGGCTATGTGTTCAACAGAACCGGTGGTGAATATCAATGGGAATCGTCCCCTGTTGACTGTCAGCTTTTCACTCTGTGAAGGCACTGGTTGTAATCATATTGGTGGAACGGTAAAATTAATCATAACACCACTGATTTCTTATTGTAAGTTCCTCCCAAGCCTTCATGCCAATGTTTACCATACAAATGCTATGAGAAAAAAGAATGCCTAGATAGAAAATTAAATTACTCTTAAATGAGTATAGATTGAGACTACTTTTAAAGATAGTTCAGGAGACATAGACCTATTCAATACGATGATCAAATTTTAATTTTAGGGGCAGGAGATAGCTCACCACTTTTAGAGGCAAACATAATTTAATGACATGCAGAGGAACTGATTGAAGAAAAATATACCTCCCAAAACTTTCGTTTTTCACTTAGTATCCCCAAGATAGCCTAGATTATACCTCATCATCCTGTCCGTCCACCTCTTTTTTTTTATAAAAAAAAATTCTCACTTAGCTCCAGGGGCAAAAAGGCCTTGGGAATAAGGTCAAAAGGTCCAGTAGATCTGACATTATGCAGATGTCCAGTGGAGTCTGGCAGACTGGCGGTCAGTGACCTCTGTAGTCCCTATACACATCAGCACATAGACTGAAAGACAGAGGTCATTCGGGTTGGTGGTCACCCATCATGGTATACATGTACTGGAGGACGCATATACCTGTCACTCGTGGGGCAATAAAAGGACCGTCAAAAGGGCACCTGGTATCTGACTTTTTTATAACCTATAAATTATGTCATCGGTGGGTTTGTTTACAGCCGGTCGTCTTTCTGAAGTTTTACCGTCAGTGTGGGATTGTGCGCTTTTGTTCGAACTCCAGCAATTTTAAAAAGGGGGTACCGGTCTTATGGAAAGCAATTTCCTTTATGAATCAGGGTCTATACAGAAACGCAAATTTTCCGGGGGGAAAATATGGGCGCGCAGCGTTATTCCTCGCCCTGGATCGGCCCACACTCTGGCTTGTGCATTGGCGGATGAGTATACTGAGAAAAGTTAATTGATTGAAGATATAATTATAAACCATTTGAAGATCTGGCTAAAAGCTTATATTGCTTAATAGTCAATTTGATCAACTGAATCATTGCTAAAGTTTTTGGTGGTCATTGAGCTGATGGACCATATTATTTATATTATAATAATTATTACCAAAACTACTCAGAAATGCTATGATGTGGTTCAAAACCTGTCCCGCCATCCGATTTAAGCATAAACTGCACATTGTCAACTTCATACCTTTACTTATAAACCAGGGGCAGATCCAGGAATTTTCAAAAAAAGGGGGGGGGGCGTGCTATAGTAAAAGTTTTCCCGGGCCCTCCACGCCCAGGAATTTTACATTAAAAAGATTAATATTTTGGCCAATAAAAAAAGGGGGGGCGTGCACGTCCCCCCCCCCCTTTTTTTTTGGCCAAAATATTAATCTGCCACCTGGTTTCCGTACGGTGAAACAATCAACCCTAAATCCGCGCCTGTTACCACTATTGACACCATTCTCAAAAGTAAGGCAGAGGATAAACAAGTGCCTTGAATTAGGGTGCGCCTTGAATAATGGGTTTTAAGGTACGGACAAATGCGTTTTTAATGTGAAATTGCTTCGGAAAGCCATCCAAGAAAAACACTTTCTAAAAGAGAATATCCCTTCCCAATACCCTAGGTCTTTCACTGATACACCCATATATGGTGTTCCACTTCCCTCCCTACTGACAAAATCATTCCCTCCTAAAACCAAACATATAAGATACACCCAAGACAATCGCGAGAATATCAGTTACCAAAAGAAAATAATATACATCTAGACAAAAAGGAAGATGGAAAGAACCCCCAGGAAAGAACCCCTACTGGGAAACATCAAGCACACCAGGGCCACCTGGGGAGAGATTTAGGAACCAAGTGCTGCCACCTGGATTCCGTGTGGTGAAACATTCAACAAAAGCATTACTATTGCTGTTATGATGATCATTTCTTATTTGAGCCTTGAGCGGGCAGATGATAGGGGTAGCTTGTTTAGAATGATTTTAAGATAAATAAATAAATAAATAAACACTTTGTGACAAATTATGTGTTGCATTAATAGTTTGCAGCTGGTACTAAGCGAAATAGAGATATCACTAATTAATCATTATGGTCGTCATTTGTCGTTAATCGGTTAAACATGATTGATTACACTGATTTATTGGGAAGATGGATAGGCCTATCGACTGAAGTAAATACAAGAAAGTCCCCGTATGCGTCCATTCTTTTTCGTGATACTATTTCAGTAGAGTAGTGATACGGGCATAACTATAATAAATAAAATCATTAGATTGGTGGAAGTTCGTTCTAAAGGGATCTATTGTTCATTACACAGCTTTAATGGAATGATACATGTGCAATTATTAAATATTGAGTAGTTGTCCGGTTAAAATGTGACAATACATGTATAATGATCGTTATCTATTTTGAACACGTACGCGTGTTCGAAAATGAGGGAATTAACAGAAGAACACCATGGCAATTTTCAATTTTTATTTTCTTGGCGCATTATAAATAGTAAGGGAAATTCCACTTTTTAAAAAACTCCTTACATTTCTTATCAACATTTCAAATCAAAGCTTAGCATTATTCTGCCTTCCCATGCCTAACAAGCCTTTAGAAGGCCACCTTTGTTAACTCGCCAAGCACCCTCAAATGTTAATCACGTTCATGAGCGTGCCCTTAAAAACAAGTTATGCATGTCCTATTTTTGCAATGTGCGAGAGTATTACAAATCTTGACAAGCGGTAAATCTGAAATTCACTCCATTGATTGAGAACTGAATATTCTGTCTCTATTTTTCTTGGATATTTCACGTATCCTGATAAATCTTTGGACAAAAATATCTTGCCTTGTCCCTTTAATATCGTATAATAACATGAACCAAACAACATATTGTACAGGTATATCAAATGTTTTTCAATTCTATCTAACATTGTTGAATCCTGAACGTTGCAGTAGTAACTGAGAGTTTCCATTTCGTGTAACATTGTAGGGTCATTAACATGTGTTTTCCTAAACCAGCAGGCAGTGAAAAAATACTGACAAGTTATTTGCTTCTATTTGGAAATATATTAGATTATCGTTTTGTTTGAACATGTATAGAAAAATCAGAGCAAGTCTTGACTGTTAAAACAACATATTGCACATAGCTTGTTTAAAAGTACAATTTCAACTTTTCAAAAAGTTACTTCTACGTACAGCAGTTTGGTGTAAGAAATATAACTCCTAATTCAACATTCTGATGTATCACGTTACACTATTGGGTCGATCCTAAAACCCTACAGCAAACTTACTTGATCAACCCTATTCCTTACTTAATAAACCCTATTATCAGAGGACAGACCGAAAGTTAAGCATGTATCAAAGTTTTCTTTTTAATTCAGTAGTCAGTAGTATAAATCGTAGACTCCTTATTTTTCAATACACGACAACAAGGATTAAAGTTTCAGAACTTTAGAGTTAACGAATGTCGTATATTGGTTTGCATGGCCCTATATATCTTATGAATATTTTTCCTACGTCAGATTTTTGCCCTGCGTTCAGTCGATCTCTATTTTCATTCTGAGTAAAAACACGGATATGTCCCGCGATTTTTTAAGCTTAAAGCCCCATACCCACTAGGCGATTTTGACCAGAGTGGGCTGATTCACTGGTGCTAAAATCGGAAGACTCTTCTAGAAGAGTTGGCTGATTTTAGCACCGACTCAGATCAAACATCTATATTTCAATATGTCATAATGACGTTTAATCTGAATCGGTGACGATTTTACCAGCGATTCTGCCAGTTGCCCATCGCCAGTTGCCAGGAAAATCGCCTAGTGGGTATGGGGCTTTACTGAATGGCTTAATTCAAAGTATCTCCTAATAAAAAAAGGTAAAACAAGCCAGCGATAACCGTCGTGCATGAGTAGCTGACAATTCAAAAACAATTCATCATGATACTGAAAACATGTGCATCTCTAGGACTACAACTAAGGTGGCAAAATACATAAATATATAAATATTGGTGTGACCTAGCGCAGCTGTAACTCTCCTCCTGATTTCCAGTATTAATTTCTGGGCATATATTTTGGCAGTTTTTTTCATCCAAAAGTAGCTCACCTCACATTACAGTTTGCATTTCACTTCACCACACATTGACAAAATATCATAAAATGCAACAAGAGAACACTTCATAATAACTGCAGGTTATGTACTGTAAGCAATGATACCTATGAGAGAAGAAGTTTCGCCGATACACTGACTGGGAGGGACGAGACAGTTCTGGAATATATTTTCTCAGAGGTTGGTTACTGGCCAGTATAAGCTGAGGGGTTTGTTAATGTAAAATATAAAACTATGATACACGCAATGTCATCGTTGTTGACAAGTGGTCAATATTTTAAATGTGAGCATGGGGTTGCTTATTATCATCACACACGCCAATTTTCATCTATGACACACAAAACCTAAGGTACAAAAACACGGACTCGTATTTTGAAAGACTGACACACCCAAGAAACAATGGATTCCACTCTATCCTATTTTTTCAGTTGAAAAGGGGAAGTTTAGTGCAAATTACCTAAATTGCTAGTAAAAATTACATCTGAATTGTTAAGGGTTAAAACAACTTTTAAACAAAGAAGTCTGGGCTGTATCTAACAATACAACACAATACAAAAGATTAAAAAGAAAAAACAAAGGCCGAACAAAACTTTTTTTTTAAAATCACAATGAAAGATTTGCCTGCGACACGTTTTCAATCTATAAAAACTTCTGAATCTTTCGCTATTTACCATAAAGGACAATACAATGAATTTATGTCTTCAACGCCGAGTCATTTTGATAAGTATCTATTAAGAAAATTCGCTGTGCCGTTTTCATTGTATTCTAACCGTAAATTTTCTCTTTCGTAAAATATATTCACTTGATTCGTTGGGCCACAATTTGAGATCACAGGAAGAGCAAAAGGCTGATATAAAATTGAACATGAGGGTTATCCTAGAACTACTTCGACAATATACGAGAAAATGATCCTCACTCTTGATAATTAATAACCAAATTACTTTTTTTCAAATGAAAAAATACAAAACATTCTTTTACAAATTTCACATCAACTTTATTCTTATGACGTATCGTTTACCGAGACATAAGGCGTCTTTCAATATTATTTCAGACAAAGTAGTATCACATAGAGATGACTTATCGGATCTTTGAAGTAATTATGCTTAAATCTCGAAGAAACCAGGCGTGTTTCCATACAAAGCTAACTACTGAAGCCTCAGTCCTTAACCGTGCATACATTTCTGGGTTAACATAGCATAGGGGAACTATGTGGACAGCAGCAAACCAACAGACTGTGAACAAATAAAACCCTTTCTACTGAAAATCCAATCCACTCCACTAATAATCACACGTTTTGATCTTCTATATTAATTTCCAATATCTTTTTTTTTCAAATGCAGTGGCTTTAAAACATTCGTTTAAAACTTTGCCTTTGTTTAGTAAGGACAATTGTAAAATGTAACTAATTAATTGAACCGACTGCGTCGCTTAGATGTGGTAAACTATATCGTTGAAATTTATTAATTTTCATTCTAATTTACCACTGGTTTGTAAATACTACTTTTAACACGATTTTCAAAAGTGTAGCAGATAGATGTTAATACCATCGATAGGTCTCTCCAGCCTCAAATGATTTCAATTCTCATCCAACAATTAATTGTCTATGGTGTCTCTATCGTCCACACGAAAGTTTCCCCCTACAACTCAGCTTGAAACTCAGTCGTCAGTAATAAACTTCTTCTTGCAATTAAAAAGCACATTATATGAAACGACGTGTCTAGGGTTTTAAGGCAAACTTTTCACATAAGTTAAGAAACAAATGCAGTCGATTACCCTAAACGCAGATCCTTCTTTTGTTTTACATTCAAAGAGCAAGCATTTGGCATGAAACCTCTCTATACAGAAGTATCTGATATGGCAGTCTTTTTTACCAGCCTAGTCGAAAAAGAATAAATAACTCTGGATCTCTTTGGAACTACTTTATCTTCATCGTTAAAAATGTGAAACTACATTATTATGTACAGTTTCTCTATTATAAAACTTGCATGTGGCATTACTGAAAAGAGATTCAAATGCTTCTTTTCTTTTGTTCATAAGCAACAGCTTTTGATATAATATTCTAAGTTTTAATATACATTATATATACAAGAGGGTATAATGCTTTGCAGCCATTGTTGGCCACACGGTCCACTTTAATATTGCAGTAGGATTTCAAGTCTGGGTAAAGTGGAGAGGACTCTATACACCATTGGAAGCATGTCAAAAAAAAAACAATTGAGCTTACCACTAACAAATATAACTTAACCATCCGGGTAAAACACAACCTGTATATTGTGATTGTTGATAACAATGCCGTAATAGTACATCAACACACACTGCTAATCATACATAATAAATAGCTCTATATCATTAACAACTAACCTCACTGTCTAATACCATCTCAGTCACATGGGACGTGTTCTGGCCCCCATTTGTTGTTTGCTTTTGGACCCCTTGATTTCCACTAGCACCAGAGTTGTTTGAAGGCATGGTTGTCTCGTTAGACATTGCCTTCAGTTCCAGTTGATCAAGTGTTCCCTGCACAAGCCGCACTCCCTCCTTCCGCGCTTTGCGGATTTCATCTTGTCCATTGGACTCGATCCGATCGAGCTTAATCAGAAGTCGGGTGAGCATTTCTTCAAGATAAAGATAGCTTTTATCCTTTTTGATGCCAGGGAAGGTGTCTACCTTAAGGCGCAAGTTCTTTGCCTCTTCAGAGATCATGCCGATGTGCTCCAAGGGGCCAACGTTTGGAGGAGCTGGGGATGGCGAGCGACGATTGGCCGTTCGCTCCTCAACCTTCAACTGGTCCACAATCGGTGAGGCAGCAGGGGCTGGAGCAGGTGGTGCCGGGGCCGGAATGGGTTCCGACTGTGGTGGTGGGGTTGGCTGAGCAGCTGTGGTGGTGGGTGGAGCCTGGTATTTCATTGTGTTGGCTGGGGCCTGCCCTGGTTCCTTGCTGTACTGGTTTGGCATTGGTGCTGATGGCTGATACTGAGGCTCATGCTGATTCTGGTGCATGGTGGTTGGTGGTGGTGGTGCCTCGTAAGACTGCATCCGTGCTGTTGGCTGTGCCGGTGGTGGTGCCTCATAGGACTGCATCCGTGCCGTTGGCTGGTGTGGTGGTGCCTCGTAAGACTGCATCCGTGCCGTTGGCTGGTGTGGTGGTGCCTCGTAAGACTGCATCCGTGCCGTTGGCTGTGGCGGTGGTGGTGCCTCGTAGGACTGCATCCGCGCTGTTGGCTGTGACGGTGGTGCCTCGTAGGACTGCATCCGTGCTGTTGGCTGTGGCGGTGGTGCCTCATAAGACTGCATCCGTGCCGTTGGTTGTGGTGGTGGTGCCTCATATGACTGCATTCGGGTTGGAGCTGGAGCTGGTTGGGCCTGATGCTGAGGTGGTGCTTGCTGATGATAGTGGTTGTTGTTGTTGTTTGAAGAGGGAGAGTGTGTGAAACCACCCATACGTGGACTGCCTCTCATGCCCCCAAATCCTTCCCGTTCTCTCATAATTGGAATGCCCATTCCTTGGCTACGAGGAGGTTCCATTCGAGGAGGTTCCATGCGGGGAGGCTCCATACTAAATCCTCCACCATCCCGATCGTCAAAGTCCCGCATGATTGGGATATCGCGGGTCCACAGGGGCTCCGATGCAAACCCAGAACCAAATCCAGATCCAAAGCTTGGGAATCCATGCTGCTGAGCCCACTGTTGGGTGCTGCTCGGTGAACCGGAGCGGAAAATAGGGGAATTTCTCCCCTCCTGCTGCATGTGCATTGGGAGACTCTGGCGAGTTGGGGTTCCTCCACGGTTCTGCTGGGGAGAGGTCCTCATACTCTCGTGTTGAATAGGTATCTGGAAGATCCCAGACTGGTTCGGACTGTCTGTGCGAGGTGGCGTCCCGGTCCGGAACCCTGGAGGATCAGTTGCCATGCGCGGAGAGTCTCTCCCAGAGTTCTCATGGAAGACTGGAATCTCTCTCACCCGTTGATTTGATGGCTGAAAGGATGAAGCCATAAAGATATCAGTATAACACATTGACTTTTGAAATTCATTTTCAACAAGAACAAGATATAAGTAACGTCTTCTGAACAGTACCGTCTTTCTTACACAAATATAGATAGAAACAGTGATATAGATTCATCAAATCTTAATACTCTAAATCAATTTGATATGAAGCTGCTATTTCAAGGATATGGATACTTCAATGTTTGATCAGAATGACTGAGATAGAAAAAACGGATATAACCATTTACTATTGCTGGAATTCCATGATATTTTAAAAGTACATCAAGATACACTTCAGTGAACCTTCTTCAATATCTGACATGGAATCGAAATCCTCATTTGACACCTATTTCACTTTCAAATGGGGGCAGTGACTCCGTTTTAAATTCAATCGTGTGTGTAAGAGCACAGAAGACTGAACTTAGTCACACTCACTGAGTCAGTGGCATGCCAGAAATGTTTTGCTGGATGTATGCCCCTTTATGGTTCTTGGCTTGCTAGTGTCATAAGCCTCAATTGGTTCAGGATACAAATTAAACTGACTGATATGGCAACTATCAATACTTAGTCCTAGTTAATAGGTAATTACTGGAGTTGTATTTGTGGCATGCGCTAGACTCTGTCCATCTATGGTATAGCATTTGTTTCATATCCTGGCCCTGAGGGAAGACCTGACAGTGCCAGATTAGTGAAGCGCACTGACTGTCATCTGACATTTGTGTCAGAAGGCGGATTCTACAGACTGAGTCTGCCCCCGTCATTTTTCTGTGGTGAGCTAAAACCACAATCCATCGTTTCGGCAGCCCTTCCACCCACGACAAAATGACCTCCACCCACGAAGTGAAGAAGCAAGGGCCCATGAATGCATCCGCTGTTCCACTTCAGTTTTGGGGTCAACCCAATTTACCATAACCTCGATTTAGGACTGGTGAATCCACTCTGTACCCCGTCTAACCATGTTTCAAAATCCCAAAGTTACGGTTGAAAATTCACGCGGAAAACGTAAGGACTACAACACCCATCTGACAGTAGATCGAGGATGTGCCGCTACTATTTTTATATGGGAATGTGAGAGAAATGTGCCTACCTGCTGCGATTTGCTTTTACGGGGATCTTGCCAGGTTGTCTGCTGAGTTTGGTGGTCCACGAAGAACGGCCAACCGGTCTGCTTATCGATCATCATTTCCCAGCCGGAGGGTAGCGGTTCGCTGTCTTGACTGTTTTGTCCGTATAACGATTGTCCATACTGGTTGTGGGCCATGGTTTTATATATGTTCTACCCCTAGGTTCGAGATAAATCCCAGTGAATCTTCCCGAATCTCACCGACCCTTCTGCTCGGTTCTAGTTCTTTCGGACGGAAGCCGCCATGTTGGCCTACAATATGTACGGCGTGATGTGATTGGTCGCCTTGGTTGGCCCTGACCAATCAGAATGCTCGTAAGAAAGAGGGAGATGAGATTAGTTAACAATTTTGCCGGGAGGTGGCGCGCCTATCTGTAGAAGTGGGCGTGGCTTCATTTATACAACACACGAGGGCGACACTAATCACGGTAAATCCCCTAGAGCTAAAAATACAATTCCTAGAATTTCTTGGAGTTCCCAGGCTTGTGAGTGTCATACCAATAAGTTGGCCTATGTGGCATTGTGCTGAAATCATTTATTGCTACCCCTACAACAAAGGTGTTTTAATATTTGTAGATTATGCATTGATAATGATATTAGGCATCTAGATCTACATGTAGGGGCATTTTTGTAGGGTCTAAAAACATTGTTGTGTTCAGGTAAACCGGCCTACCCTTATATTTAGCCCTATCCTAATTTATTTCATAACATTTTTCTTTTAAAAGAAATAAGATAGAAATGACTTAAACGACGGGAAATGGCATCAGTGTTATCAATAGATGTATTTTATGCCTATTCATTCTAGAAATGGTTGTGGAAGATGTCTTTTGTTATTTCTGAATTTTTAGGAATGGTCCAGTCTATCTTTATTTATTTATTTTTTTCCCAACGACTAAAAGAAATTTGATTGACCCATGTACTCTATTTTTTTGGGGGGGGGGGGGGGCGGGGGGGGAGGCGGGGGGGGGGGGGCTTAGACTATATAATAGGCCTATATTATCGTATGCATATCGTAATGTTTCATCAGTACTTCGGGAAATAGAAAAATACAATTCTTGCTAATTTCAATAAACCCAACTCTGGGAGGCAAGGATTGCTCATTCAAAAATGTTACCCAACCTTTGTCTAACCCTGGGATATACCTAATGTGGAATGGCTTATTGGCGACCCTATGTGTTCAATAGACCTAGGAGGGCACACATATTAAACAAAATCTCAATTTTACAAATTAGTTGATATGTGTATTTTGTTTAGAAGGAACTTTTTTTTTAAATAATGAGTGCCATGTGATCTTTACACCAATATTTTTCCCCGTGAAACTTAAAACATAGTTGGGCACATGTCAAGTATGCAAGTGGTCCGACCTGGGTAACATTTTTATGATATTCACAAACAAATATGTATAATGAAAGAATTTTTTTTAAATCGATACGAAAGGGAAAAGAGCAGGATTTCTAGGTTTAGGAATGTAATCCAGGGTGAATGAAGCACGGACAATAACACAAACAGAATGGAGAAGTAGTAGAATTTGTTATGATTATTATAATCATCATTATCAAGATCTCCGTCAATCTTTAACAATTCTGTAGGTTTTGGTCAGTGTTAAAAACTGAATTCAACGGGGTGGATCCAGGAATTTTGGGAAAAGGGAGCGCACATAATAAAAAGGGTACCAGCCACCCCTCCAAGGTCTTGAGTTTTACTTTTTTTTAAATCGAAATTTGGTTCCCCCCCCCCCAAAAAAAAAAGGGGGGGGCGCACGCCCCATGCGCCCCCCTCTATATCCCTCCCTGGCATTGGTTTTCAAATGCTTCAAAATAGTGTTCTTACCATTCGATTTATATACTCATCAAAACAATCAGAAGAAGAATGAATCACAATATCTTTTATGGCAGTTATGGGTAGGTTTAGGGTTAGTTATGGTATTTATTCAAATCTTTATAGATTCGATCCAAATTATTTTAGTCTTGCAGGCTCAGGATTATTGGTCTCAAACAAACATTACGTAAGTGGTTCTTATAATCATTATGAGAAGTTACCCTTATTGATACGATTGGCCTGTTAATGTACTACTAGTTATAGTTCTGGCTTTAACTAATTTTGGAATAGAAAAACAATTAAGATATCCTATCATTCCAATAGCAATAATTGATCAACCTAGTTGGTAACAATAATGAGCTTGAGGTAGCTCAATGCGCCGTATACGTATTAGCATGTTGACTATTTGTCTAGTACAGACCCTGGTGGTTCTACATGTATTCTACTGCAGCTGGCGAGATGCCAACATCTCCGGGGACACACCCACAGTGTGAGTGCCAGCAAGTTGGGTGTCAAGAAATACAACACACTGGTCCGTATGCATAAAGGTAGCAGGTAGGCTATATCTATTTCATCTACTGGTTCTATGATTTATAGATGCCACCAAAAATATGATTATTTTGCATAGTTATGTCACCAGCATCTATCAGAGACACACAAAACATGACGAGAGTGCATGCAAAATGAACAAAATATTAACAACATTATACGAATCAATTGATAGCTGTAAGGTATTGTACTAATGGCTTAGTACTTTTAATACATTGTTATGATATATAATCCAACAAGGATCAGGCTTAGCAAGTCTACTTCTAGTCTACTCCTAGAGGAGACATTTTACGCTCCTAGCGCCACCTGTTAACCAGTATAAAAGGCGCTGCAAGGTAGGGAGCGAGCAGTTAGTGAGTGAGTTGGTTAGAAGTTAGTAATCACTCAGTTTAGTGAGAACATCAGCTAAACATGTTTAGCCAAGGAGTTATACCTGGAGTAAGTACATCGACTCCGTGTAACAGACTGGAGTTTACCAATACCCACTACCTCGGACATAGGATTGTGTTAGAGCTGAATGCTAGAATGGTCTAGAAGGCGTTGGAGCAACTCGTGTTCTAAATGTGGTTGATTGCTGATAGGAGATGGGAGGTGGACTGATGAAGACTTATACATGGTGGCTTTGACTCGGGATGAGGTGTTTACTGAATAAAAACCCTTTCATATTAAGAAGCTCCCTCATCGTTCATTTCTTTTGAACTATTGGGAAGTGAATGGACAAACCTTAAACGCGGTCTGAATTACTCAGACATTCTGGAAAGCAACTTACGAAGACTTGGATATACACGAATCTTACGCAGTCTTAAATCAAACATTAACAATAGTTCATTTGGTGGAGAACCCGGGTAAAAAATTAGAAATAATTAAAATTAATAAAGGAAATGAGCGGCTTCAGAACTGACCGCCGTCGAGAAAAGAAAATAAAATAAATGAATGAAAATTAGTCTTGACCGCCGTCGTGGCGCTAAAAGCATCCAGGTCTCCGCTCAACAGTTGAGCTGAAGAGGGGGGACATGGACTACTGATTCCCTGATGAACAAGCTACAATAAACTTGGTTGACACCCAGAGCTGATAAGTTTACCCGATCTATTAGAAAGGAGATAAAAAAATTCTAACTCTGTCTTTAGCACTACCTATCCCTGCCCGGCATGCGCATAGTTAGGATAAGCTGGGGGCGGAGTCTTTTCAGGAGTAGTCTTGACTCTCCACAAGAGAAACGGGCATAGACCTGAACAAGAAAACGGGTTTAACCTTGTACTGTACTTCGGTAAAGGCCCGACTTACTAGGTGCTGTCTGGAAGTAAGTGATCTAAGGAGATGCATTTACACATCTCTATAATTTAAAGGGGGTGTAGGCTGCATATTAAAAAAAAAAAATATATATATGCAGTCTGCTCCCAATTATAACAATGGAAACTCGGTGCTGCCCATTCTGGTCCTATGAATGG
Source organism: Lepidonotus clava (assembly GCA_936440205.1). Taxonomy (NCBI): domain Eukaryota; kingdom Metazoa; phylum Annelida; class Polychaeta; order Phyllodocida; family Polynoidae; genus Lepidonotus; species Lepidonotus clava. The sequence goes on from OW387138.1 coordinate 20,554,030, forward strand.
GAGAGTACCGACAAACCACATGTAACTAATGAGGACCGGGAATCCGATCAGAAGTGAACCTGAATCTGAGACCCGATCCTCTAGTGATAACAAATAAGGAACGAATAATCTCAGCCTCCTTTGTACAGTTACTACTTAATGTCCTTTAATGACATTTATACCTCACGGAATGAAAACGCTACCCCAACCGCTTGCCATGTTGGTTTTTCCCATGTGATGTAGAGTATAGGGTAGACAGTGAAATGTCACTGTTAACATAGGTATAATATCTATTCAGTGAGCCGTTTGGAGTTAGTGGCGCACCCGTTTGCATTCAGAAGGGCGCCACTACCCAATATAAAGTGGAACTCGGTCTTCAAACCCCAGGCTGAATGTAGGGGGTGAACGCCGAGCTACCACCTGTAACTAGCAGAAAGAGAAGAAATCTTGTCGTGACATAATCATTCGATAAGAACAAAACTGGGGGTTTAAAGCGGAGGCTTCACAAAATGGAGTCAAATATGTTAGAACAGTTGTCACCCTTGAAGGGGGTGTTAACTTGTTTGCGTATAAATCTTTGAAGTGTATTGGGTAATTATTCTACCACACTGTACAGAAAGAGTGTTATCAAGAGTATTGACCCTTGTGACCCCTTAAGGTAAATCACCAGGGATCCAATTCCTATCATTATCCTTATCTCCCCATGAGGTCGGTTAGGGAATCTGAGCGGGACAGTTTTGCATCACCTCTCGGGCACTCATGAAACCTTTGTAGGTGGATGTTCTTGTGATGGCTCAACTCCAACCTGTGGGTACAGGCTTTCACGCATTCATCGCAAGGATATCACTATCTGAGGTGTTTGGAAATCTCAGGTGCTGATAGGCGTGGTTCTGTGTTCAGTGGAACGGTGCCCACTTGGGCCCGATCTATGAACGTACGAGCTGCCGCAGTGTTCACATGTGTATCTCTGCTTGAGACGCTTGGTAGTCTTTGTGGTTTTGGTGCCTTTCTAGCCCTTAACAAGGATACCATTCCTTTTTTCACAATGACACAGACAGAATCTTCATCTGGGAGTTCATTCAGTGTCTTAGAGACTTCATCTCGGTCTCCTCACAGTAGTATTTTTTCCTCTTCGAGACGACTTTGGACAATAATACTCCTATAAAACTTATTCTAACACAATGACACTGACGCAGTCTTGCTGTTAGACTAAGACATGGAATGGGTATCTGTGGCCTTCGCCACTACATCTCCAACTTACCATGGAAGTCGCCAACAACTTGTTGGACGGCTCCACCTGTGGTGTCGCCTCACGTGGCCGACACGTCAATATTTCCTGTAACCTGTAAGGGGAAACTACTCATCAAAGAATTCTGTCACAGCCAATCTAATGCTGGGAAGTCTGGACCAAAATACTTGGTCACCTACTGTCACTTAAACTTACCAGGGTGAACACCCTGGGAAACGCTTGTTACCTAGGGCACCCCATGTGAATTGTTTCCAATGTAGACATTTACACTAATGTTCTGTACGTATAACGACTAAACAAAGAATCCTGTTACAGCAAATCTTGTGTTGTACAACTCAGACCGGAATCTCTGGCCACCCATACCTGATTATCATGTGCAGTGTCAGTCCCCAACAGTTAATAGTATCAAAAAAAAATAACAATACGATACGAATTACCCACACTCCAGAAAACCTACTTAGATCGGTAATGTCAACAAACCGCTAGTCAGAAAACCCCCTAATATCGCCCGACCACGCGCGAGGAAAAAATGCTTGATCATGTTAGCCTAAACAATCCGCCCACTAAAATTATATAGCCTGACGCTTTTCAGTGCCAACCGTGTCACATTGCTTCATTTACATCACCCTAACATACCGCAGGACCTGGAAAAGATAATAAGTTTAGTACGTAAGATCCTAGTTCTCGGCCCGCGTCCACCATCTTGGAACCAAAAGTAAACACTAGGTGGCCACCCACGCTACCCGTTACCAAAATCACCAGCGAAACACAGTTTCTGGTTCCGGGAGTGACATCGGCTTCCGGAATACAACCACGTGAAGGCGAGCCGAGAACCACCAAGAAGAATTTGGCCAACAATCTCCTTAAAATCTACGGGTTAGTAGCCTGCCTAACATGCAAGAAACGGTGGGAGAAGGAAGATTGAACTTACCCGGTCCCGGAGCGGTCGGGGCTTGGACCAACTCGACGAGGGGAAGGCACCCGGTGGCAGGCGAGGAGACGAGGGGGACGACGCCCGGCAACGGCAAAGAACACCCACGATCCAAAGAAAAAGAACAGTCTGTGGTCCGTGGTCTGGCGTCTCCCGTGTAAACAAACTGGCCGAAGCCTCCTGGATAGATAGTTCTTTAGTGTCCTGAGTATTGGTCGGGAATTGGATTAGAAAATCACTAGGTAAAATCACTTTAAGAAATCAGTATGTACAAGGAAAATGAGTGCCGACGGTCTACATCGGCAGCCGGGCGACCAGGCGCCCTAGGGTCCGGGCCCATCGCCGGACCACCCGGTCGGAGGGCATATAGCCATCGACCAATTCCCTGAAATCATTTATGGTCATGCTCCCGTCCGCGACCTCCTTCACAATGTGCAGGGCACGCCCGGTGTCCGCTGTCGGGACCCCAAACCAATCGTTGGCCCGACGAACTTCCTTACTGATCCGGGGTACCACTCGGTTAATCCATTTCTGGAAGGAACTGTCACTCTCCGTCAAGGGCCACTCACACGCGTCGAAACCCGACGGGGTTGTGAAGAGTAGAGTAGACGGTTCGGGATGAGATTTAATGTTCAGGAATGCCCGATTCAGAGTCTCGGCGTAGAACTTTGAGACGGTGTCCACGCTGATGAACAAGGGGATATATAGCTCCAGGTCCTCATCCCAAGTTAAAACGTCCAAAAGATTACACATGACCACCAGCACGTCTTCGGGGTGCATGACGTGGTGCGCGAACGCGTACCCCGCCAGCTCGGCGGTGGTAGCGTCCACACAGGAAAAAATAACCACCGACTTGTCTGATCCGGCTAGAATGATGTCGTGGTAAGCGTCAACTCCTCCCTCGCGGTTAGAACAAAAAATGGCGATGCGGACCATCCTCGAGCCGTAGAAATAAGAAATAAAACTGGGACTAAGAAAAACACGTCTGTATGCTACAGAATGACCGTCGGCACTAATTAAAATGACGTCAAAACGAGGCTAATTTGGGAAACCCCTTTTTGATCCAAAGGATCCAAATTCTGAAATCGGCTAGCATGATCAAAGCATCGTATAATTTCTTATAAAATCTGTGCTAAACTAAAGTTTAGGTCCCCAACCAACATAATCAAGCGCCAGAATTAATTCATATAGGCCCAAAATATCAGGTCGAACCATCAAACTTGCAGATTTGTTCGAAACAGAAATTTGCCATCCGGGCGCTTCGCGCCTGAAGGATCCAAATCGAGGTCAAACCTTGGGGGGGAACTCCAGTCAAGCGTCCCGCTAAGTACACGTGTACTAAGTATAGCTGGCGGACGCGTGACGGGAATGGTGGTATTTTCTGGTTCCAACTGCTCGGTATTACTAAACCTGATACAGAGACCTTGTATTTATTGTAAATAATGTTGTTCTGGTTGAAATTTGATTGAAATTCGACACGCATTGTATCATGAAAGTCGTTCGTTCAAAATGTCCGAATTCTCTGAATTGACTTATGTTGTGTTAATTTGTTCTGAAATTGGATTTGATGTACACTTGTTACTCTTAGAAGTTTAAGACAACCCTACACTGTATATATGTTGAGTTCTGTCGACTTGTGTTACAAATCATAAATATCAGAAACTGTACATGCATGTACTAAGTCAAAAACTCACTTGGTCACCTTATGCACGGGTGTCGTTATCCCTAGGCCTTAATATGGGCTAACAATTCTGTGAACTCACTTTGTCACCTTATGCACGGGTGTCGCAATCTTTGAATCTTAAAATCAGCTAACGATGCTGAGAACTGACTTTAATGTACAAGGCACGTACTAAGTGAATACCTAAAGATGACGAATACTTCATCCTCTAAAGTTGACTTTGTCATTTTGTAACCATGATTATGTCATCATCTACGTTGTTATCCAAATAATCATGTTATCAATTATTAACACTTACCTTGTCATTTTATGAACGAGTTCTGCTAACCTTGAGCTTCAAAATGTGGAAATCAACTCAATGAATAATTTCACTGTGAATTTGTGTTGAAACCGGATCTACAAATCTATTGATACTGTGTTGAATGTACCACGAGAGTCAAGGCCACCCCACCATGGTTTAACAAATATATCCAATCATTAAAATTGGGAAACTGCTACATTTGGTTAAAAAAAAATCTTCATTTGGTTTGAGCTATGTCGTCCACCTCCTTAAACTCAAACACCTGACCGCCGTCGAATGTACTAATGGCTTAGTACTTTTAATACATTGTTATGATATATAATCCAACAAGGATCAGGCTTAGCAAGTCTACTTCTAGTCTACTCCTAGAGGAGACATTTTACGCTCCTAGCGCCACCTGTTAACCAGTATAAAAGGCGCTGCAAGGTAGGGAGCGAGCAGTTAGTGAGTGAGTTGGTTAGAAGTTAGTAATCACTCAGTTTAGTGAGAACATCAGCTAAACATGTTTAGCCAAGGAGTTATACCTGGAGTAAGTACATCGACTCCGTGTAACAGACTGGAGTTTACCAATACCCACTACCTCGGACATAGGATTGTGTTAGAGCTGAATGCTAGAATGGTCTAGAAGGCGTTGGAGCAACTCGTGTTCTAAATGTGGTTGATTGCTGATAGGAGATGGGAGGTGGACTGATGAAGACTTATACATGGTGGCTTTGACTCGGGATGAGGTGTTTACTGAATAAAAACCCTTTCATATTAAGAAGCTCCCTCATCGTTCATTTCTTTTGAACTATTGGGAAGTGAATGGACAAACCTTAAACGCGGTCTGAATTACTCAGACATTCTGGAAAGCAACTTACGAAGACTTGGATATACACGAATCTTACGCAGTCTTAAATCAAACATTAACAATAGTTCAGTATACTTGTGAAATGTTCACTGCCCCCAAGTATAATTTGTACATGTTTCATTACAGAGATACATAAGACCTCCTTTACAATTATAATAAATTGTGACCCACCTAATGGAAAGGATGCTCCGAGGTTATCATATTTCCTATCCTTAGACTAATATTTAAGAAGATATGAGTAGATTTGTGCAAAATAGTGAAAATATTTCATTAGGCCAACTTTTTGTGTAGAATTCAGCTATCCTACTCAAAGCATTCCATTTTAATGCAATATTGCTCTATTTGGAATGTCAATAGAACGTTTTGAGTCTGAAAATTCATATCATTTCTTCCATTCGGTTTCCATGGAAACTAAATCTTAGAAAATTTAAACAAAATAGGGCCACATATTAGAAACTATTCCTATAAGTAATTTACATTGAAAACAGAATGGAAACATCAGTTATAGATCAAAATTAATCAATATTTAAAATTGTATTTTGGACTATTTGTTTCATAACGATTATAATTTATCATTTCCGCTATGATTTGTCAATAAGCAAGGGATATTAGGGATTTTCACCATTTACCTGTATTATGACCATCACATGTTTGAGGGGACATAACTTACTTAATACTCATCACATTCGGACATGTTTACTACCATTTGAAAGCTAAAAACCTGCTACAAGTTTGGAATCAAAGTAAATCCCGTACGGAGCATCCTTTCTCCCTCGTCTGTTCGCAGTCATGCCTATTGGGTCAAGTACTGATGCATATGTCGATTTTTAATTAAACTGCATGCATTATGTTGTATATCGTTGTTGGTCGCGCGATATTCGCAGCGATCCATCGTCCTGGTGAATTCAGGCAAATCTTATTTCTCATACCCCCCTGTTGTTATATTATAACCATTGCATAATTATTATGTTTCTTTTTCGAATTCAAGAAATTACCAGTTTGCTGTGCACGACATGTTAATTTTAGATCAGAGTAAGCGACACTTCTATAGTATAACCAAAGGAAGTCTTTCCGATAATTTTTATTAAGATATGAAATCTTTGAAATTTTTTATTTTCTTACGAAGATGGGGAATAAAGAACACCCTTCAGAAACAGTGGTCCAATATGATGTTCTTGTCTACCTTTAAATTGATAGTGGACCCAATTCAATTGGTCTGACTGCCGCTCGCTAGTCAACGTATCACAACATTGGGGTTAAGTAGGTGGGCGTGGGGTGGGGGATTAGGCCGCCGGGTCGGTCGCCCTCGGTCCACTAAACTGTTGTACAAACAAAACCGCGGTTGCTAGAAGTGTCTAAAAACGCCCCCGTTAGGCTTAGGCCTAGACCGTGCTTGTGGCGCAGACCGGCCTTCAAACCCAGTCTAACCCGCCAGCGTGGTGGCCGAACCTATCGGTCCGACTGCCCGGGAGGATATTTCCCGCACGGTCTCTCCGCCCCCTCGCTCGGTCCCTTCCCCCCCCCCCCCCTCCCTTCTCTCGGCCTAACTTTTTTTGCACACGTGGCGAGCCGATCAACTATGTTTTTTTTTTTTTTCAAACGCGGTCAGACTGGGTTTGAAACCCAGTCTGACCTATTGGCGTTAGTCCATATGACTTTTATGTGGTTAGGCAGTTCGGGTGTAGGGTGGTAGACTGGGTTTCAGACGCGGCGCCCCAAACGAAGTGTGGTTAGGCCCCCGCCTTCGGTCGCTAGGATTACCGCCTAAGTTAGACTGGGTTTCAAATACGGCCATGAAGAAATTTTTACGTGTCGACTTTATTCCGGTCAGACTGGGTTTCAAACCAAGTCTAACACTTTGTCTTTGGCGTTATACTGGGTTTCAAAGCCAGCCTTCATTATCGATTGTCGTACTACATCAGTACTACAATTTGGCAAAGAAATTTTTACGTGTCGTCTTTATTCCGGTCAGACTGGGTTTCAAACCAAGTCTAACATTATTTTTTGGCGTTAGACTGGGTTTCAAAGCCAGTCTTCATTACTAAATCAGTACTACAATTTGGCAAAGAAGCCAATAACTGGGACACCTTGCTGACGTCAGATTCGCTCTTCGTGGCTTTCCCACGATATCAGCGCCGACTTTTCCCTAATAAGGGCACGTCATCAGGCGTGGCGTCGCCCCACCCCTGGGATCTGCGCCGACTTTTTCCCTAATAAGGGCACGTCATCAGGCGTGGCGTCACCCCACCCCCGGGGGCCATATATAAGGGCCCGCAGCCGACCGCGTTTCAAACCCAGTCTGACCTCGTCTCTACTAACATGTCCGGATTTAACATCAACTTGGCGGATCTGTCGTCACCGTCCTCCGGCCCGGAGGGTGCCACGCACCAATTTGTGGCCGACCTGTTTGATCCCAGCAAGGAGGAGGAACGAGAGAAGGGAAGGCGAAGGAGAAGGAAGGCCCGGAAGGCCCGGAAGGACGGCGACGCGTCGGAGGGCGGTAGCCCGGGCCCGGGGGAGCGGGACCCGGCGCCTGAGGACAGCGAGGGCAGTTCCAGTGTGTCGGAGGGGGAACGTGAAAAACGGGCCCGCAAGGCCGCCAGGAGGGCCGCCCGGAGGGCCGCCAAAAGGGCCCGCAAGAGGGCCGCCAGGAGGGCTGCCAAGACAGAGGAGCAGGAGCCGGAGCACGAGGAGACGGAGCCGGAGAACGAGGGGGCCCGGCCCCCAACACCGGAGAAGGAGGGGGCCCAGGGCCGGCCCCCAACACCGGAGTACGCCCGTCGGGTCACCGAGGCCGGCCGACAGAACATCCCGATAGTAAGTAAAATTAAAATTTTTGGTTTTAGACTGGGTTTCAATAGCATAATTCTGTAGACTGTGTTTCAAAGTAGTCGTAGCCTTATTGTTAGACTGTGTCTGAAACAAAGATTGTGTCAGGCGGTAGGCCTGAAGGTGTATCTGGCGGCGGTAGACTGGGTTTCAAACACGGCGAATTAGTTGTGTGGTCAGACTGGGTTTCAAACCCGGATATCAATATTAGCGTTAAGAGGTACGGAACGTGGGGTACGTGGGGCGGGGTGTTTGGGGTTAGGGGGTGGGGGTTTAGTGGCGCGTGTGTCGCCTATTTTTAATAAGTGGCGATGTCTCACTCTCGGAGTAAGAATTAACCATGTCGCCCTGTCTAATTTAATAGTAGGTTAAAGTATAAAGTCAAATTAATGGTACCACCAGACCAGGTTTGAAGCGGAGATAATAACCCTCACCCTAACGCTTGCAGGTGTTCGGGGTGCCTCCAGTACAGCCGGGCCGGAGGGGCCCTAACCGGGCGCTGTCACCCGCAACGGCGGAGCGGACGGAGCCGGCGAGGGAGCGGAGAGCCCAACATGCCCGAGTGAGTTGATCTTTATATTTGGTATTTTATTTTCAATTGTTTGGTGGTAGACTGGTTGTCAAACACGGCGAATTAGCGGTGTGGTCAGACTGGGTTTCAAACCCAGATATCAATATTCTGTGGTCAGACTGGGTTTCAAACCCGGATATCAATATTAGCGTTAAGAGGGACGGTGACGGTTATAGTAAATAATATAACATTAATTTAGTTCGTCAAGTAATTTCTATTGTCTCTGTTTACAGGAGAAGTACGTACCAAAGGTACGCGGGGCCCCCGAAACCCCTGAGGAAGCGGAAGCTCGTGCCTTGAAAAACTTCAATGACAGGCAGTCGGCGGCGGCCCGACTGCGCGACCAGGGCATACCGGCGCGTATGTTCAAGCACAAACGTAAGTGTAACTAAGTCTTTATAGCTGTAATCGTGTTATGCCCCAGTAATGCATTCTTTTGTTTATAAAAAACCTGAATACTGACGCTGTGATGGTAATGGTAACAACAAAAATGTATGATTTAATGTTTAACCACTGGTGCCCCCTAGTGCCTAAGTTATTAACCAACGGAAGAATGGTTAAGGTCCTGATAGAACTGCTTTCAGTCAGAGGTAGTAAATCTGTGTATTGATTCTTTTAAATGAAAAAACAGTGGTCCATGCCTAATCCAAATTGTTTTCCATTTCAGCAATCTCGGGGTATGAGACCAGACCCATACCACTCCCCTCAAACCACCGACTCACAGGGGCTCTCAGCCAGGTGGGGTCGGCCGGCCGGCCGCGACGCAAAACCAACTACGCGCCGCCTTGTTGCAACCCCAGTCTAACGCCTAACCTGGACCGGCATTGAAACCCAGTCTACCGACAGGCCTTATCAGCCCAGCAGGTCGCCGGGTTTCAACACCAGTCTACCTGGAAAACAACTTACCTGCGACTACATGGGCGCCCGGGCAGGCACGCAAGTGTAGTCACGGGTAGGTTGGTTATGACCCGAACAGTTTTATAAACAATTAAACTATAATATTAGATTTCGATAGTGGCTACGCCAGTGGTTTGGGGACCAGTGGCGCGGCCAGTGGGGACTTTTTGCGAATATTTTTCTTTCGCTTGGTTTCAAACCCAGTCTGACTTATAGAATGCGCACCGTTAGTGGGGATTTTAATAGAAAATATTTGTTGGTTGTGATTCTGTTAAACAATTAAACTATAATATTAGATATCGATAGTGGCTCCCCCAGTGGTCGGTTGACCAGTGGCGCCGCCAGTGGGGACTTTAATAGAAATTTTTTTTTGGGTTTGAACTTATATATATGTTTCAAAACCAAATAAACTATAATGTCAGTGGCTCCCCCAGTGGTCGGTTGACCAGTGGCGCCGCCAGTGGGGACTTTTTGCGAATATTTTTCTTTCGCTTGGTTTCAAACCCAGTCTGACTTATCGAATGCGCGCCGCTAGTGGGGACTTTCATTGAAAATATTTTTGAACTGTTATAGAAGTTTTAGAACCGAATTAACTATAATGTTAGTGGCTCCACCAGTGGCCGCTTGACCAGTGGCGCCGCCAGTGGGGACTTTTGGAAGTTTTTTTTTACTGTGTTTGAAACCCAGTCTGACTTAACAAATTGTAAGGATGACAGCAGAGCGCGGCTAGTGGGGAATTTTTCGGGGGGTTAAGCAGGATGGGGGGTACTTGAGTGATCACTTTTGTGAGAGTATGGGGCCCTGAAAAGGGCCATTTTTGTGGTATGGAGAACCGGAGAGGGCATTTCAGTCATCGAAGTTGGCGAAGTCTTCTTCAGCTGGGTCGTCTGGGTCATCCATGTCCGCGTCGAGCTCGTCATCGGAGACAGGTGGCGCATCCTGTGGTGGGTCAGGAACTCCGACCAATTCTGCAGGGTCAACTGCTCGCTGATCCAATCGAGCCTTTGGGGGGTGGTAGATGTTGACGACTCTATTCAGGAAGATCATTAGAGCCTCACCACCCAAGTAGTCAGCCTTCGCTTCATCTATTTTGGCATTCTTGATTCGTTCTTGCAGACGCTGTGGACGCCACCTCTTATGTTGGCTGCCTTGGATAATGGAGATTCGTGAGTTGTCGATCTCGTGCGTGAGGAAGGCCAATAGCCGGAAAATGTTGGGATGTGCGGTCAGCTGATTGTTTATTCTCTTGTTGTACGACTCGACGTGGTTGTTGGTGCGCACATCCGCATCGAACACATTCCAACGCTCTGGGTGGTTGTTTAGCCAGTTGCGTTCGAAGTACCTGAGGAATTTGCGCATGTCACGCACCACAAACATCGGTAGCACATCCCATCCATTTTCGCTGCTGAAGGTCCGGTAGACTTCGACTACTTTGTGTAGGGGGACAAAGGGCAGTGCGTAGATGCGATGTTTCACGCTTTGCACCGTACCACGGTGGTGCGCAAACCGGGAGAGGCCCAGTCGAGAGAACCTTTTTCTCACGGCCTGGCAGTAATGGAAGTAGCAGCCCTGAATCCGCACGTCTGGGAAAACTTCCAACAAGCTACGGTGAATCGCACGTTCAAAGTCCACCAATACTCGAGGGGGGTTGAAGCGCATACCAAGCTCCACTGCCTTGTCCTGCAACAGCCGGAAGAGACGGGTGTACCTAGTGCTGTTCTTACCGGGCAAGAGGCAGTACAGGATTGGGATTACAGTGGACCTGACCAATGCGTGTATGATGAATAGTTGAGAGAACAGGGAAGGGCAACTGCGAAAGGTACCATCCATGTGCACCCGACGCGAGTCACACATCAGGGCAAAACTGTCCTTGTCCCCCACCACAAGGATCCGATCCTCCACTCCGTCATCGATCATGACGTTGTGTAGGTCCTGGCAGCCGGTGAGATCCATGCCTGCCAGGGATCTTGGGAGAGGAGGCTGCTGTGTCTTCCGGATGCGTTGGAGACTAGCAGCCATACTGTAGTCGGTGGGAAGGGCATCCACGATGGCATGACTGTCCTCCATGTGGACAATCGGACGTGTAAGTTCTTGGTAAATGGCCCTTACTGGGGTCTGAAGATCGGCCCGTGCACGCTTCCTGATCTGCGCCTCGATCTCCTCTGCCTTCCTCTTGTTGATCTCTGGTGGATGATTGTGCCAGCCCTGGATGTTAACGTTGTCCATGTCTTCCCCGATGTAGTTTGCCTGAAATGGGAAGAAAACCCGTGTAAGTTATTTGTGAACGTTGTTTGGTAATACGGGTGAAAAATATAAACATTTTAGTTAGACTGGGTTTCAATTCAAACCAGATGTAAAGGTAGACACATGGATCAGACCGGGTTTCAGACCCAGTCTAATTGTTTAAAAATACAAATTTGATTGAATTAATACAGTCGCCAGTGGCGAATGAATAAGTCTTATTATAATAATGATATTCCACTATTGTACATACGACATAAGAGTATAACTTGCAACAGATTTACATGGTTCAAGAACCCTGTCTGTATGAAATGCTGTCATGTTATGTTGATAAAAAGTTAATACCTTGGCAGTACATTTGGTGACCTTGTAGTGACTGCAAATGAATTTTTGTTTCCGGTTCTCTCCAGTCCCTTGAGTACCGTTCCTGTAGAACTTGTACCCGCCGGATTTCAAAAGCAAATTCCCACGTTTCCCCTCAACAAAAACATGCCTCTCATCAATCCCTAACTCCTCTTGAATGTTCTGGTTGGGCCCTTCCATCAGTCGGCGGCGTACGGGGCGACGAGGACGGGCGGCAGGCCATACAAGTTCCGGTGATGGAGGAGGAGGAGGTGCAGGGGCTGCCTCAGGAGTCCCTGGGGGCTGGAGTCCAGGTATGAGGGGCAACTCCTCCAGGATCAGGTCCAGGGCAGCAGGATATGGTTGTGGTGCAGCCAGTAGTTCTTGTTTGGCTTCTGGTTCCAACAGTATTAACTCAGGTTCAGGTATAAGGTTATCTTCACCTTGGTTGACCAGGTCGATGGCAGCAAAGATGGCTTGTGAAAGATCCATGCTGGAATGATGACCAGTATGAAGGGTTGACCACTATTTAAGGGGAATCGATGTGCCCTTATCAACTCACTGTGCCGGACAACAGTAGCTCAAGGGAAGCCCTGTTAGTAGACTGGGTTTCCACCCCGACATTGACTGAGCGCGCGCGGTCGCGCTGACCGGCCGCTGACCAGTCGTCGAGTATGTCAGTGGAAGCCCTGTTAGTAGACTGGGTTTCAAACCCGACATTGACGGAGCGCGCGCCGTCGCGATGAGCGGCCGCTGTGCGTAGCCTGGGTTTACACCCCGACATTGACTAAGCGCGCGCGGTCGCGCCGACCGGCCGCTGACCAGTCGTCGAGTATGTCAGTGGAAGCCCTGTTAGTAGACTGGGTTTCAAACCCGACATTGACGGAGCGCGCGCCGTCGCGATGATCGGCCGCTGTGCGTAGCCTGGGTTTACACCCCGACATTGACTGAGCGCGCGCGGTCGCGCCGACCGGCCGCTGACCAGTCGTCGAGTATGTCAGTGGAAGCCCTGTTAGTAGACTGGGTTTCAAACCCGACATTGACGGAGCGCGCGCCGTCGCGATGAGCGGCCGCTGTGCGTAGCCTGGGTTTACACCCCGACATTGACTGAGCGCGCGCGGTCGCGCCGACCGGCCGCTGACCAGTCGTCGAGTATGTCAGTGGAAGCCCTGTTAGTAGACTGGGTTTCAAACCCGACATTGACGGAGCGCGCGCCGTCGCGATGAGCGGCCGCTGTGGGTAGACTGGGTTTCAACCCCGACATTGACTGAGCGCGCGCGGTCACGCTGACCGGCCGCTGACCAGTCGTCGAGTATGTCAGTGGAAGCCCTGTTAGTAGACTGGGTTTCAAACCCGACATTGACGGAGCGCGCGTCGTCGCGATGAGCGGCCGCTGTGGGTAGACTGGGTTTCAACCCCGACATTGACTGAGCGCGCGCGGTCACGCTGACCGGCCGCTGACCAGTCGTCGAGTATGTCAGTGGGAGCCCTGTTAGTAGACTGGGTTTCAACCCCGACATTGACTGAGCGCGCGTGGTCGCGCTGACCGGCCGCTGACCAGTCGTCGAGTATCTCTGGTCAGAGTCTGAGCGGTGCGGTGCCTGCCTCTGGTCAGACTGGGTTTGAAAACAAGTCTGAGCGGTGCCTGCCGCTGGTCAGACTGGGTTTGAAAACAAGTCGCTAGCTCAGCCAAATTTGCTTTTATAGTTTGGAAGCACGTTGATTTGTAGACAGCAAGGATGGCTAATCGAAACATTCCATCAGCTGTAGTAAATGCCAGGGTTCTGCGTGCCTCCATGCCAATCTCATTGGATCTTCATGTCAGACGAGTGCTTAGAACTTTGGGACCTAGTAGACTCTACATTGTCCTAGAGTCTAGTGTAGATCCATTCCACATGGTGGTCCAGTACCGTGACCATGAGTACGACCTACCAGATTGGGGTACATGGACAGATTTCCAAGTTGCCATGTTTGAAGACTTCAGGAATCTTATGGATCCGGACATGTCCCTGCGCCTTCCACAGTACCAGTATAGAATGACATTTGACCTTGATGTTTTCACTATCAGAAGCCCTCTGCACGAAGAACTGTTATATTTAGAGGCGTGGGAATATCACCCCTTCTTGGCGGACCTGATACAGAGAGATCAAGAAGAGAAGAGGATGCAGGACCAACGATGGTCACGTGGGAATTAATACCCACATTTCCCGCTTGTACAACGGCCCTTTTCAGGGCCAACAATTTTACCAAAAAGTTACTTTCACTCAAACAATGCAAGTTTAACAGCGCGACTGCACGCGTCGTAAAATCCACTGTAATTAGACGTGGTTTGAGACCAGGTCTAAAAAAAAGAAAAAATCAGGCCTGGGTTCCAAACAAAGTCGACCAAAATCTTTATTAGAAATATATTGGGGTCGTGGGGGCTGGGGTGCAAGCTTTTTCCAAATACCCAAATTGGTTAGACTGGATTTCAAACCCAGTCTGACGGCGCGCCTACATTAAACCTGGTAGACTGGGTTTCAAACCAGGTTTGGCCACATATGAAAAGAATAAATGTGGCAAATAAACTATAACATTTGATATCGAGAGTGGCTCCGCCAGTGGTCGGTTGACCAGTGGCACCGCCGACCAAAATCTTTATTAGAAATATATTGGGGTCGGGGGGGCTGGGGTGCAAGCTTTTTCCAAATACCCAAATTGGTTAGACTGGATTTCAAACCCAGTCTGACGGCGCGCCTAAATTAAACCTGGTAGACTGGGTTTCAAAACAGGTGTGGCCACATATGAAAAGAATAAATGTGGCAAATAAACTATAACATTTGATATCGAGACTGGCTCCGCCAGTGGTCGGTTGACCAGTGGCGCCGCCAGTGGGGACTTATAGAAGATATTTTTCTTATCAAATTAGCGCCAACATGCTAGAATTAAACCCCACTTCGAATGAGGTTTAATGTGGGTCGGTGGGGGTGTATGGCAGGGGCGTATGGCATAAGAAAAGCAACTTTTGATGAGTTTGTTGGCCCTGAAAAGGGCCTTTTAAATAACAAATGCTTAGGCTTGCACACTACTCATTCCTGGTCCACTCCTGTTCCTGTTCTTTTTTGGCTGCCCTGTCATAGTCTGAGGTCAATGCCAGGATCCAATAGGTTACGGAAGTCCTGTTGCATGCTCATTTGAAAATAGAACCAGTCTGGCCAGTTTGTGAACTCGTACTCTGTATCTCTGTATTCTATACACAGGTAGTAAGGATTCTCGTGGAACTCCACCTGCCTGTAAATACTGTCCCCGGTGTGGCGCATGGTACGCCTGAATCCCCGCATGACACGCCTCACATGGTCAGCGACGGATTCTGGCCTCAAGGCGCGGAGTAACCTGGAATGGTTTAAGCTATTAGGGATGTACCTCGCCATGTTGTCGATCAATACAGTGTATTAGGGACTATAACAGATGTTTATAAAGCCTGTACTTGTCAACATTCACTCAGGTAGCCGTTATCGACTCACTGTGCTGGGTTTCAACCCCGACTGAGCGCGCGCCGTCGCGCTGACCGGCCGCTGACCAGTCGTCGAGTATCTCAGGGGAAGCCCCTTGGGTAGACTGGGTTTCAAACCCGGTTTGGCCACATATGAAAAAAAAAATGTGGTTAGACCGAATGTACACAGGGTAGACTGGGTTTCAAACCAGGTCTTCCAGGCGCGCCTATGTGAAACAGGTATAGACTGGGTTTGAAACCCGGTGTGGCCGCAGGGGGGGGGGGGGTGACATGCCGCCTATGTTGGAGTATAGTCTGCCGGCGAGACCGGGTTTCAAACCCAGTCTAACCAGGAGAGAGAGAGGGGGGGTCATGCCGCCTATGTTGGAGTATAGTCCGCCGGCGAGACCGGGTTTCAAACCCAGTCTAACCAAGAGAGAGAGAGGGGGGGTTATGCCGCCTATGTTGGAGTATAGTCCGCCAGCGAGACCGGGTTTCAAACCCAGTCTAACCAAGAGAGAGAGAGGGGGGGTTATGCCGCCTATGTTGGAGTATAGCCCGCCGGCGAGACCGGGTTTCAAACCCAGTCTAACCAAGAGAGAGAGAGGGGTGGTTATGCCGCCTATGTTGGAGTATAGCCCGCCGGCGTACCATATGTGCGCACGGTCTTACCATCGGGATCCTCCTTTTGAGGGAGTTAGTCACCACTGCACCGGGGTACCAATTTTGACCATTCTAGCCAACGCTTTCAACTCCAGTCTAAACACACCCGGCGGGGGGTGGGTTGGGGGACCCTCGACCCGAGCTCCTTCCCCAAACATTCCCGGATTATCCTCTGTAAACACGTTGACTAGTGAGGAGCTCCCATTGGTCTTATTATAACATTAGAATCTTATGAGTATAGTTTTCATATTTACGATATCATGGGGAGTAGTTAAAAGCAGTCAATACTTTTTTCTTTTGTTTGGAACTTTTATTCAAAAATAGACATTATAAGAGATCAATTAAACCCACAATTGTGGATTTTCGTCTTTTTCCAATTTGTCATGCATGGCTTTTCACGTCATTCACTTTCTCGTTTACAGCATTCCTGATTATAAATAATGATTACCAGTAACATTACACTGAACACGATGTATAGATAATCAATAAGCACTTTGTACACGCATTTCATGTAAAACATAAGAATTATGTCAATAATGTCATAATTATATTGATCACCATAATTGACAAGCACAATAACACATATAATAAGGTAAACAATAAAGTACTTTTCGAAAACAATGATTTTTCCTCGCTCTGGACCAGCCAGAATGTAGATCGTCTGAAAAATATGCGCACTTATCCAAAAAGGCCTATCTTTCACATCCATTTCTATCTATCATTCATTGTTTCCCTGTCATTCCTAATATTTCATTCATCATCATTTATTTCATCCTTACAACAAATAAAATATCATAACAGGAAAATACACAATAATACTTTCCATCATGTCATTTTCCGTTCAATCCTTTTTATATTTAATATGACATTTCTACACTTAATCAGATTTTTTCTCAAAGAATCCTAATCATTTTACGAGGCTAAAATGAATATTTCGTTCATAACACTGAAATATATGCATACCTCCGATTTTAGACAAAACATTTATGGCAGTTATAAATGACGTATGTACATGGATTTCAAAACATTCGCAATAAAGGTTATTGACCTTCTATTCGAAATAATAAATATTAAGATAATCTATGATTGTTTTCATTTGGTAACAGCACTTTGATTTTTAGAAAACAGAAGAATAATTAAATAATTATGCAGTAGACCCATTACAATTACTTATTTTGGTGAGGACCTAACTATGGACTATGAGGGGGCATTCTATAACATAATACCATGGGTGCAAATGAATAACCTTTACCCATTCAGGTACATTTCGAAATGTTCGCCCCATTTTTTAAATCCTGGATTCGCTTATGCATGCTAACTATTACATTTTTTCTTCTAATGAGATGTAGACGTTCTGCATAGGACTTTCTTTTCCCCATCGCACCCTTAGCACCCTCCAGTGAAGACTCTTATCGAATCCAAACCGATATCTCCTGAATATTCTCCACCCCTAACTCCGGTAAATCCGAGCTGCAATGACAAAGAAAATCAATTCATTAGCAATCTAACAGAAATTAGAAAGCAATCATGATAAACTTCCTATCACATACCTAATACAAATGGCAATCACGATAAGATAACTCAGAACTCCGTCGACATCATTAGGGAGGGGAGTCTTATTTTAGAACAATAATATTATTATTGTTAATACCATATCGAATATCAGATTTGAACAGCTGAGTATATCATTTGATTATCCTTTCATATATCCAACCTTTCATAACTTGAAACAAAAGATTTATTGAGGGGATCTTGTCAGTAGTAAGGTCAAAGATCACAATGATAAAGTGTCATGTGCACAGAAGAAAACTTCATATAAACCACTCACATTTTAATTGAATAACTATGTTATATATAATTATAAACCTACCCTATCGTGATATCTGAGGTCAACATTGACTCGGCCATACACCCACTGGTGTCCTTGCTCGCCTTTCCTACTCCAGACCGTGTCCCTTGACTTGTTGAAGTTGTCCCTGAACAGTCTCAGGGTGTTGATGTGGAAGCCGTACATGTGGTAGGAGAACTCCACGCAGTGCTGCCCCCAACTCTTCAACGGAGGCAGTAAAATGCTGCAAGGAGAAATAATGTCATATTGATTGTAGCTAATTTTTGAGTTTGGTGTAATTGGGTAATTGTTAGTTTATACTACATTTCATTTTTGAAATGGAATGAATGGATGTATTTGGTACTTCGTATCATGGATCCAAAAATGTCAAGATATTGGTATATATGACATCAACATTAGTGGTTATGATTAATTATTTTTGAAATATCATTTATTATAGTTAAAAAATATCATGTATAATTACCAAAAATGGTATTTATCACTATAGAAAATAGCATGTTTTTAAACATTTTATTCATCATCATTGAAAATATTTGAAATTGAAAATATCTTTCAATATTATTGAAAATATCCGATGATCTATCATTATCAAACATAATTACTGATTATCTATCATAATTGAAAATATCATTCATAATTATCAAAAATAAAATTATTATTTACCTGGCCTCATCATTAGATCTCCGAGGATTACTGGCCTCAATGAAAATGTAGAACCGTCCACTGTGTGCATAGTCGGGCCCGGTTTGACTAGAAGGGGTGTAACCACTGGTCATGGACCAATCAAATTGGTCGTTTGTATCTTGAGTCATGGCACACCAAGATCCTCGATCTGATTCGCTCTCAAAGTCACATGACCATATTTGCGACCTTGCTGATGGTGGAGCTCTTGTTGTGGTTGTTGTTGTTGGTCTTGGTGTTGTTGTTGTGGTTGTTGTTGTTGTGGATTCGGTGGGTACGGGAATGACGTCACCAGCAATGCCAGGGTTACTTGGTACTGGAATTGAGTATAACAATATTTCAATTGTATGTATATTCAATCATTTATTTCATTTTTTAATTCTATCTGATTACAAATGCCAAACTTTATTTTATATTCCAAGTGGATATATAATCTTCAGTATTGAAACTATAGAATAGGCATAGACATAATAGAAAATAAGACCTGTATCTTTATGTTACTACCTATGTCGTTATATAACATATGCACTGAATGGAATGAATGTAATTGAACATAACTATGGCCTTTGTTGTCAAATGGAAACAAAAAGGAAAGAATGGGGGAATAAGGAAAATGTAAACATTGGGGGAAAATGGAGGAAAATGGGGGGAAATTAATGGGAAAAGAGTGAAAAAGAAGGAAACCAATGGGAAAAGAATGGAAAAGGAGCGAAAGAAAGGAAATAGAACAAGCTAGAAGGCAAAGTCTACGTACCTGCCCAGTAGTAAGCCTTGAATCCTCGCCGGGCACTTTTATACGAGGCCGTCCAGTTGCTCCTGAAGACGACGGCCATCTCCTCCGTCTCGGAGGTGAGGGTGGCCGTGGGCCGCTTGTAGCAGCAGAAGCGGGGCCCGGGCAGGCCGATCTGGGCCGAGTACCTCACCTCCACCCAGTGGTAGCACTGGCCCTGGTTGTGGCAGTACACTCCGAACTCATCGGTGAACACCAGCTGAACTCTCATGCCTCTTGGGGCCTGATGGATAAAAAGGAACATGTTTGTTTTTGTATTACATATAGGCCTATTGGCAAAGAGACATAATTACTTATGCTATTTCAATAAAGTGTCAGTGTTACTATATTTATTTATCTTTATTTACTAATCTTATTTCTTTTATTTCATTATAGTATTTTCTTCAATTAATTTATTCTATTACTTTTCTGGGGGGGGATTTGATTTTTCAATCTGTTATCAGTCACTGACCCGTGTTTAAATTGGGTCTCTGACTTCAATTTGCGGAGATCAATAATTACACAACAACTTACTTTTTTTTTCTAAATAATATAATATTATCATATTGACTTCCAATTAAGAATTCTGTCCAATTGATTACAGCAATCCATATCATGGTACCTTGGACCATGCACTCTCACATCAACCACTATAGCTGCATACAAGTTTAATCAGGTCTATTGCTCGATATAACCTGATGATAGTAGTATATAAATTGAGATTTTGTCGCATGACTTTACATAGTGAGATATTCCTTCCTCCGTTGGGCCATGCTTACCTTGATCAGCCAGTTGCACTCCTGTTTGTTCTCATAGTTGCCTTGGTCATAGTTGGGACTAGAGATCAGCTGGGCTGTGGGCGAGGCGTCTAAAGTTCCACCACAGTGAGCTGAAGAGAAAATGATCCGGTTTTATTTTCTGGCTGGCAGAGTTATGGGGCCACAAAGTTTGCATCAGCTTTAAACAGTTAAAGGCTCCATTTTTTATGCAAAATTTGATGTTTCCTCAACATTTTCAGGAAGATGCTTTGAGGGATTTGAAGAAAATCTGGGACAAAATGATTGGGGCCCTCAAAAATTTGGTTGAATTGACATGGATTGACCTATACTGTAAGTGCGTGTCTTATACGATTAGTATCTTGGGATTTATCATCTAAAACCATTACTGGCAATGAATGCACAATAACATATGAGTAATCAACTGATAATGATTGCATAATAAGATGTTTGTAATCAAATAACAACGATGGTATGAAAAGATATTGCTATTCAAATGGTCTTTTTCATCACTACTAGAAAAAAGCGGCGAAAAAGATCTTGATCCTTAATCCCCCGTGGGGGTCCGGGTAAGAATAGGCCCTCAGTAGCACCTGCTGATCATACAAGGCGACGATAGGGGGGACCCAGCACTGACCAAGTGGTTTTTGGGTTCAATTCCCGGTCAGTGCTTGGTTCACTAAGGGATGAGGTACAGCAAAAATGATCGCTGGGTTTTGATCCCCTGCTGTTTGCCTGCCCTGTCACCTTCATCTCATAGATTCGATCACCAAAGACAGAATCCGTCCCAACTGGTTTGAAAATGACCCTGGCTGTCGGTACGGCGTAAAACACCCAACACTCACTCACTCACTCTTGATCCTAAATAATAGGATTGGTAACTAATCCCTGGTTGTGCTTACCGTTGCGGGCTGGTGCCACCTGCTCGCAATACCTCCCGGCGAACCCTGGAGGACACCTACACCTGCTGCAGTCCTTGGGGTCCTGGTACCCGAACCGCTGACAGGCACGGGGGAGGGGGCGGCCACGACACGAGTCTAAGGGGAAATAATGATAATTAGTTAATTATTAAAAACAATATTAATAAAGATTCCAAGTTTCTAGTTCCTGATAGTGATAACAAGTATATATTTAAATTCCTGTATTTACTGCCTACAAAATAAACCAAGCTCAAACCATAATTATTTGTTATTGGTTATGTATAGACTATCTATAGAGACCTTTCTATAGAGAAACAATCATAAGAATTTTTCTTAAACAACGAAGGACATTATGCTAACGATAGATCACGGTCTTCATATTGGGAATAACCAATTGCCATTCAGATGTTTTCTACTGATAGTTGGTGTCTTTCAGTTTGTACTTTGTGTAGTCCCAAAGAAAATCAAAATGCCTATAGCAAACAAAGATGAATCTCCAATTACCCATTCCAATTTTTCTTGGATTATACAGTGCGTTTTGATCTATGTGTACGAGTGAAAAAAACATCCTGGTCATGTGTAATTAAAAAACTGTTATCATTAAATCTTACCTGCGCAGTAGGCCCTGTTGATGATCATGGCGTCCAGGTAGGACAGTCCTGTCTTCTGACCCATGTTCCTCTGGTACAGTGGGTTAATCGTCTGCATGGTGTTACGGCCGTTAGAAGAACCGTCCTGAGAAATAACGTCACAATATTAGATGTCATATCGAGAAAAACGCAAGCAATAAGTTTGTACTGTATAACAAGGATATATGCTAGGCCTATATTTTCAGAGCTAAGTGACCTTAAGCTTGTAGGGTCTCTTTGATTTGATTTGTTATGGGCTGGAATGCTCATTGTGCAATTGCTGTGCAATTATGTGAGATCCAAATCAATCGTAAAACGATTACATGCCAATACTTATCTTAAAATTAATGAAATTGATAACGGTTTGTACTGGCGTTATGCAATTTATGAGATTCCAATCAGTCATAAGAAAAAATGCAGTTCCTTAAAAATTTGAATAATAAAATAAGCCAATGATAAAGGTTTTCACCGGCCTAATCCCTACACTGTATGAATGACATTTTTTCCTATCACTTTGTCTATATATATATGCCTACCCTCCATTAACCATGCTTTAAGTTTTATTTTACATAAAATGTAGTAGGAAACTGTGAAAATAAGATTGAAAAAAAAGGTGCCCTACCCTTGGTCCGTAGTGCATGACTGAGGTAAGGTCGTAGGGGACGCCCCTGTTGTCGGTGTTGATGGGGGAGAACTGCCCCTTGTAGTGGCCCAGGTTCTCCCAGAGTACCCGGATCACCTGGTCCCTGTCCGACCTCTGCTGCTCGTGCCACAGTCCCAAGGTGTGGCCGATCTCATGAGCCACGATACCAAACTGTGGGAGGAAAGAATTAAAATAAATTGATTTATTTCAACTCGTAAAGTTAAATTCTATTGATTTCATTACCTTACCCATTGGTTACCGATTTTATTAACAATAGCTGTCCATATTAAAATGTACTTATTATATCTTTTATTTTCTTAGTTAATTTAGTATTATGATTAAAAGTTTTGTATAGAAAGTATAGTATATACCTTTTATTGAACTGGCTATCTATTTACCTGCTACTATAGTGACAGCTATTATTTGAAATAACAAGATAATGATAGTTAGACATTATATCATGAGAATAATTCTTGATCTGTTTATCTTTTCTTATTTACCTACATATTTCGTATGTTTATATCATGTGTGTGTAAATATATTATATATAGGCCATCAAACTGTTTTCTTACCTCCCATAAGCAGTTGTATTGTAAGTTCAGTTGTTGAGGGTAGAAGTTAACGCGGCCAACATAGGAATGACACCTTCGGGGAGATAATTAAGAAGCATTATTATTATATATGTGGATATGAACTATTTGGTTTAATATGGATCATTTACTTAGCCCCGTCAGAATAGGAGATATGTACTATACGTTCTTTTAATGGGCAAATTTGATTACAAAAGACAGTTAAAGGTTTGCAGAAAAATTGTTTTGCAAGTGATTGTATAAGGACCTGCACGTAGAATAACTGCATGTTACAATAATAACACTTTTAATTACCCAGTCGTATTTCTGGTGATGAGAATGTGACTGCGGTCCAGGAATTGGTTGACGGAGACCTCTTTGAACGTCAAACAGGTATTGTCCATCCAGTGTTGAAAGGCTGAACGAATGATCTGCTTCTCAATAGCAGCTGGAAGACAATGTAATAACTATTACTACATAGCAAACACCCATATGAACTAAAAGCTACAAAGGAAAGACGAAGTTAATAGGGTCCCTATGCAATCACTGATAAATTGCTACAAGACACATTGTAGCATCAGGTGTTATACATATCATGAACGCTAATATAAACAGTAAGCTCAACTTGGGTTGCAATAAGGCCAACTATCTCATTCCTTACCTCGGTTGTAAATGAAATGTTGAAAGGTAAAGTATCATAAAATAACATTTATATAATCATATGGGGATATGAATTGGGTTATGAGGTTTACCCAAATAAACCTCTATGATCAGTAGGCCTATGTGTGTAAGGGTATGGTTGACTAGTCTAAATATATTGGATAAAATAACCTCCCAACCTCCCGAAAAGGATTTCAAATGGAAATGATATTTTCTGGTTGTAATCTAGATTCGGTATACAATGTCTACTCACTGTGGTCGCCGTTAAATTTGTACTCTATGGGTCCCCTCGGCCATTTGCTATAGGCGTTACTCCTGAAGGTGTTCAGTTTCCTCTTGTAGCGTCCGCCGCGGCTAGTTTGGGGCTGCTCCTCTCTACGTATGTTCTCTATAATTTGGTCTGCTTGTTCATTGGTCAGCCAGATACAGCCATCTAGAGAGCCGTCCTCCTGGTTGTAGGATATCTGAAAGTGTGGAAATACGTTGGTTAATTTGATCTGGAAATATTGTTTTAAGCAATATTTGTTGGAATCATTGTTGTAAATAGGTTGATTGTCATGAGCATTGAATGTTGTGCAGATGACATAATCTCCCATCCCCCTGGAACCATATTGATGATGAACTGCAATCTATTTGTTACTCATAATTACAGTATATGGAAAAAGATTTGATACCTATAATAATTATAGGCATAATTTCTTTTTAGTGGTCCTTATGTAATCATCATAAACATTTCATTATGAACTAAATATAACTAAATATTGGGAATAACGCATTTGCGCATACATAGCAATATTTTTGCTATGTATGCGCAAATGCGTTATTCCCAATTGACAAATAGGTATACACTTTTGAATACCAACATAATCATGATATTCATACCATTGGTCCGGTTCTTAATTAGCATTTCAAATATCACATCACGCTTATCATGATCTATCTCGCGAAACTTGATACCAGTGCATGTGTACACTTCCGAATCGTGCTATTAATATCATGCGGGTCATCTGCATCCGTCTTTAATTAAATAATACATATATGTCATTATCTGAACCGAGCCAGTGCTGATTCATGCTGTCTTCACACATGTTCCTTCCCTATGTCAGTGTATACCTGGATCAGTGATTTCTGTTGTGATGGTAACGCAGCTTTAGTCAGGAAAATAAAGCAATGCATTGGCCTTTCAAGTTTCAACCCCAGCTATATCTGGGTGCCAGCAGATCCTGTAGCGTGGTTAAAGTACACATAAGAAGCTTTGATCAAGTAATCCCTGTACCGCAAGTGACGAATTTCTTAGTAAGAGTCACACTTTTGCAAAATTGGCAGATTTTGTAAGGAAAACAACTGTGACAGACTACTCTCGTGATAACACCTACATGATCCGATCCATGTTTACCCTCCTCTAGGCTATTATAATTATATTCATGGTGTATATGTATCCGCTTCTTTAGAGGCAATGATTTATCACTTGTATGAAAAATTTCTGTTTGGATATCAGAGATCAACTCTTCAGATTATATGGTAATATCACTAAATACGCTATTACGTACTTGATTATAGGATACTTGCATTTACACACAAAGTTGTACATCTTAAAAACCTTCAAATAAATCTGCTGCCAGTTAGATTTCTACATAATTATAACGGTTTATCTTTTATATGTGATAAAAGACGGTTATATTTATAGTCACATCTTAGACACGACCCCATGGTTAACGGTACAGTGGATTCATTGATGTCTACCCCCTGGTCCTTTTCCTGTCTAGTCGTGGTTTTTGAACATGCTCCCCGTAGTAACCACAACTAATCACCACAAACCATCACCTTTTGTAATGAATGAGGAAAGGGTCAAAACGTGACCACGGGGACACTATTTTTATAATTCTAAGTATGGAAAAGGTTGATAATTAAAAAAGGAGAGATGTGTGGTATAGTGTGGGAAGACAGGGTGGGATGGAGTGGGGTTTTTAAGTGGAGGTGGTTTGGGGTGATTGTCCTGACCATCACGATTCAATGGGTCAGTTTTACCCAGTCACCCACTACCCATTTGGCCATCCACCTCCCACTTGCCCATCCACCACCCACTTGTCCATTCACCACCCACTTGCCCATCCACCACCCACTTGTCAACCCGTTAAGGTTATGACTGGAGACGTGACAGTAAACCCATCACGATCCAGCCAGTCACGCTTCGATGCATACACAACAGACCGGTTCCTAAATCCTAACCCACAATGGCTAGATCCGTTCAGAACATGTCTTTAGGTATCTCGCTGTTTGATGTGGGCCACTGTCTGTGTGGATTTACTGGGGTAAGGTTGGCCTACGGGTGCCCTTGTGTTTCTGGCAAACAACGGCTTGTAACTTTACTCTACTAGAGTATACCCTAAAGAGTTTTTCTTGAACATGCGTTCCCAGAATCCGTGTCCTTCTTCCATTCAGTCCTTTCACAAACCAAAATAGACTCAATTAACAAACGCATCCCTATGGGGCAAAAGTGAGTTGCTGTATTTTTTGTGCCTAGTTTCCATGGCTATACTCCTACACGAACATACATGGTGCAGTAATTTATTGGTATATTCTTTTGTAAGTTTTTGACGTCAGAGCTTGCAAGCTCTATTGTTAATGAGTGAAAGGTTTGGGTTGATGTTGAAAGGAATGGTGTACGTCCTGACAATGCCATTATGAAAACCTTATGTAAGGCTACGTCCGGAAGTTCACTTTAGTCATAGGTGCAAACTTTGTAATCATGACCCTTGCTTATATGATTTATTGACTGGTACCCCCCTATTCGCTTCATATTTGAAAACAACATGAATGCAATATAAATATTATTTTGTCCCAGTGACATTGTTCTCTCATATACTTTCGTAATGTTCCTTTTGACTTTATTTGATTGAATACCCAAATAAAAAACAGTATTAGAATCAATGCTATACTGCATGCATTAACATCCTTTTGCGAAATGTGTAAGTCAATCGACTGAAGAAATAACTTATAAAATTGTAATAGGCATAACAGGAATTTTGGGGCAGTCCTGTTAGTTTGGTGTCATTGAAGGACATGACCTGTTTCTTTGACCTTTACAGGTCAAGAAAGATCTACAACCCTTTCTCTCACCTGACTTGGCAATTTTTCTGGATTTGGGGCTAGACTGCACCTCACCAATAACATAAACACTATTTACCATAATGTACCAGATTCGGAGAAGACGTTTCACACGCTATTTGGACAATTAAGTAAGTTGGTCAAGCTCTTTGTAGGTACTTATAGAAACGAAGTAGGGCACTTGACACTTTTATAAACATATTATAGCTGTAAGGTGTAGTAAGTAGTCAAACTAATCTTGAGTGCAAACATTATGCAAACAGAGCTATGCCTCAGCCTATAGCCCATTTCCCTACTTGTATTCTACAACAGAAGTGTGACGAATGGAATAAGACTAAGATTTGAATGAACCATTTCACAGGGTTAAAAATCGCTCTATTATTCTTAGTAAACGGAATACCAATGACGTTTTACTGAATGTAGTTTCTCTATCATTGTAACCGACCATTGAAAATTCAGACTATTTTTATGATTCCTTCCTCACGTCCCATTCTTCAAAACAACATGAACTGAATATGCATGTAAATAAGGAAGAATACTCAATACTAACTTCCCTGTGTTTAAAAGCACACACACACACACAACCATAACACGCTTGTGGTTGGAAATAAACTTGTCGACATTAACTTTCACCCATGATGCCCAATGATTTAATCTGCAGGTTTTCATTAATAAAATAAATCAGTGAATCGCTTCTGCGACAATTGTGTATCCTTAACCCTTTCCCTAGGCCACACACATTTCATTCAGGAATTATAATACTGCCAATCTACTATAGGAAATAATCTCAAAATACGCCACATATGACACAATGACATGATATAGACATAAGTCTATATGCGCAATAGGTAAGTTTCAGCTGTGTATTTTTAAAAAAAATCTATTATTACAATATTATAAGAAAAAAAACTTATCTATAACATTGAAAACACTCACCCCGTCAAAGGCGCCCTGGAGCTCCCCGTTGGTGCTGTTCATCTCGGGTTCCCGGCGCCTGAAGTACCTGGTCATCTTCTCCTGCATCTGCTCCCACTGGTCACAGGGCTGGCCGTGACACCGGTACCACTCCTCCACGGTCCGCCCGTCCGCCGGCCGCCACGCCTCCCGCTTCTGGCGGTGGTGGAGGCTAC
This sequence comes from Lepidonotus clava, assembly GCA_936440205.1. Lineage (NCBI taxonomy): Eukaryota > Metazoa > Annelida > Polychaeta > Phyllodocida > Polynoidae > Lepidonotus > Lepidonotus clava. The sequence continues at coordinate 20,581,770 of OW387138.1, forward strand.
GAGCCTGCAATTTGAAAAAAAAGTTGTTATTTCTGACACAATTAGTGTTTATTTAATTTTCGTTATATTATTATTATATTTTTAGTATTTGTTATTTTATCATTATTTAACTGCAAGAAATTCTTGCAGTCTCTTGAAGGAAAATTGATGTTATTTCCAAAACACCAAAACGGCAATATGACTTGGAGTAGGCCTATAGTAATTTGATTCTATTTTTCAATTTATTCATAATATATTATATAAAGCATCTATTGTCGAAAAAAAGGTTCCATGTTTCAATTCATTCCTAATATTTTATATAGGACCTATTATGAATCAAACGATTTCAGGTTAAATTAATGCCTTTGCAGCAATGATGCATAAGATTCAATGATGCACAAGACTCAATTGCAATCAGGAAGCCAGGAGACTACTGTGGTGAATTCTAGAAGTGATAGAATTACAATACTAGTAACCCTTTTATTAAACTTTTTTTCAATTTGGTTTCCTTATAAATATTCGCAATATCTCAAACAGCACATCAGTAGTCTATGCTGCCCACCTCCCCCCCCCCCCCCCCCATTAAATGTTGGCTACGCCAAGCCACTTTGCAGCCATTGGGAAACTAAACGGGGCAATTTAGCACCACTTATTACATTAGTGAATCATTCTCTTTGGTTTCGGGTGTTTTTCAGGCTGCAATTTGGTTTGGAGGAAGGATGTATGTGCGGTTCACGGTAGTTCAATAGGATCCAGTGCCCAACACCTGTTGTGGAGGAGGGTACGCATGTCCCCCACCAGTCATGGAGTGCAGGTAAATGGGAGGTGAACCACCGGGCTATAGGAGCATGGCCACACACACAAACATACATATATATATATTATATATATATATATAATATATATATATATATATTACGTATGCGTGCACACAGGCACAGAGAATAATGTACGCACGCACGCGCGCACGCACACACAGTATCATGTCTATATACACACAAAAGCACACATTCACATAAACAATACAATACATCTCAAAATATATAATTTATAATATAAACTACAGTATCTACCAATATGCGTCTTCCCTTTTATGGTATGGGGGGGATGCATGACTGTGGCTTGGGAACTGAGCCAAGCGCGTGTCCATATGCCTAAAGGCACCGGTTGGTGCCAGAAGTGACGTTTTTTGTGTTTCTGCTTTAAAGAACCAACACGGCTCCCAAAATTATGCAGATTTCATGCTTTACTAACATATGTAGGCATTATGGAATTTGCGCAACAAAATAGACGTTTTTTTACATTTTTTTAATCCATAGACGTTTTAGGGCTTTCTAATGTTTCTTTTTCTTCTTTAGCAATAATGGAAATCAAAGCTCAATGAAGTTCATTCCTCATATCAACCTAACTTTTAGATGTTCAATTATATCCACTATAAAAGTAATTTCCTTGATTATTTCCTTCACACATCTAACCCGAGCAGTTTCAGCCATATTCGGGTATTTGTTCTCCTTGGGTTGTCATCATTGGCATCCATTTGGAGTATGAGATCAGTTGGAAAATTCTAGGATGAGATATAGTCGATGGCATAAGCTTCCCTTAAGGGCAATGAATCCTGTCTATGGGGGCGTTTCACACTGTACACATTGTGATCTCAGGTGAAGATACGATCTTAAATAAGTAATTACGACCTTTGCATTTCTAACCAAGTACTCTTATAGACTTAAGATAGTTGTCTGCTCTATGAGCTGTTTAAAACCGTTTCACACCATGGTTTTCTAGGTGATATTTTAAGATAAGATGTCCATTTAAGATCTTAAGTGTACGACAGCTCATGGGCTATCATAACATTTAAGATTATGGAAATAAAGCATAAACTATCTAAGAAGAAAATTAAATATCCAATATTTTGTTATTATCCATTTAACTTTGAATAATGTAGTACCATTTTGAATAGTTATTGTTTGGTCATATCATATGTAACCATGATAAGTTTGAAGTTAAAAAATGTCATCAATTCTTTGTTTTCTGTTGTAAATAGCTAAGATATTGCCATTTCAAACCAGACAACATATAAGTTATAGTATCTTATGTCCAAAGTAAAGATCCAGCCTATTTAGTTCAAACAAAATACTCTAGATGGAGGCATTGTTCCCACATTGGTGGGAAATACAAAGCTCACTATGAACATCCATATCTAACTATAGACAAGCACATCAGCAAAGGAACTGAATTATTTTGATGCTAGAAAATACTATTATCATTATGTTATACAATGGTATAAAAAAAAAGATAATTTTCAACATGAATTGCAATATTTATAGCAATTCTTATATAAGTATAGTCATATAGGGGAGACATAGAACAAAAGTGCCATCTGCTTTTACTTAAACAAACTATAGCCAATTTGTTTTCTTTGATATAAGGGTTTGCATGCCCTTCAGGTAAAGATGAGTCCTCATTAAATTTGACTATAGTAAGTGTTAAGATAAGATGTTCAAGATACGACCCTGTGTGTAGAACAGTTTGTCTTAAATCAAACATCTTATCTTAACACTTAAGATCGTAACTATGGCCTAGTGTGAAACGCCCCCTGAGTCTGGACTACATCTTCCGAATCCCATACAAAGGAACCATGAATCGCCAGAATTATTATAGAAAGAAAACCACGTATATTGAATTGACAAAATTATCATAGGAGGAAAACCATGTATATTAGTAGATTTTTTCCCAATGATATTTATCATCATCATAATGCTAGCTGACCAAAAATAGTAATTGCTTTCGCAATTGCTTATTCATTTCATGCCAGTCCAGCATATTTGCCATCTTGCATTACATTTTTCCAGCTGGTTGAACATACCATTTTATTAAAGGCCTGTCCCTACTATCACCGTAGATGTTGGATGCGGGGATAGACCCCTCAAAACTAACTAACCAACCAATCAATCTAATTTTCGAATTAACAAAATCTACATTTTTAAACCATGACTGAGTTGTTATCTTTATTTTTAACATTCAGCTCACTGTGAGAGCCCGAACTATCAATAGTAATCAATTTTTGTTCTAAAGTGTGCTGTCCTCGAAATAAAAATGTATACTGATCTATGAAACAAATCACAAAACAAGCTACTTATATAAGTATCTTCTAAAAATGCGAAAATTCAGTATGTCGTTCACTTACCTCTATAGTAATGAAGGTTGCTGCCAAAAAGGCGAAGACTAGCGTTCCTGACATCATGCTTGGTTTTCCAATAAATTACGAAATAATAAATTATAGAATAAATAGATAAATAAATAAAGTACAAAGAGATTGTTTTCTCTTTTCCTAGAGCGTCTCTTGCCTTGAAGTCAATGAAAATCTATCAAAGGCCACTTGGAATAATTCTATGCTCCTATATAATCGAAGTGAAGGTAGAAGTTGTGTTGGAGCTTGAGGTAGGCTTGTGATGGAGACCGCTCTCTATCGTGGATCCGGCCAGTCTTCGGTCTGTTACTGATTCTGTGTATGGACCTTAGGGTCTTATATACCCACCTGGAAATGGACATCGCATAGAACTGTTCTAGGACCATATTGTCAATGAACCACCCCCTCCCTAACCCCCTCCCCCACTCCTCGCACCCCCCCCCCCCACCCCTAAACCACAGATACCCCCTCCCACTCCCTGTCAGCCCTCCTATTCCAGATTTGCCCTTACCTTTTACCACGACTCCCCCCCCCCCCCCCTCCCTCCAACCTCCCCAATTTCTCCTCCCCGTTTCCGGAACTCTTGCTGGGCTCAAGTCCGGGCAGTGTATTAGCCAATGACGTAGGGACGTTGTATTTGTCATATTCCTATTCTCTGAACGCCAGCTTAAGGATCCAGGGCACCCCCAACCCCCCAAAAACTGTCCAGCATAGCTTCAATACTCTGCACACCTCACTACCCCTCTGCGCACTCTCCCACTTCACTGACCATGAACCGACCCCCTTTTTAGGTCCACTACCTACCCACTTACCTAACCCACCTACCTATCCAGACCCACTTGACCCCTGTAGACCCAGGAAGGATCACCACAATTGTTATTATCATCATCATAATGTTCACTCAAGCGTGGAGTGCACGCGACCCTGACTCAACATGTAAGGTAACAGCTGATTGGTGCATTTAGTGAAACTCCATGTAACGCCCACTTTGGTTGGGTGCTTTTCTAATCTTGGCTCCATCCATACCATTTTCCACACGACTTATGTTAAGCTTACCTTATCACTTGGAGTAATATTTTTATTAGGGCAGTACTCCCAGCATAGTACTCCCTTTTACTATGTTTTTATTTATATAACTACATTGACAACATATATATCGAAGTGGAAATTCTAATTGCCGATGACAATGTATATAATGGTGCACGTGTGTGTGTGTGTGTGTGTGTGTGTGTGTGTGTGTGTGTGTGTGTGTGTGCGTGTGTGTGTGTGCGTGTGTGTGTGTGTGTGTGTACGAGTGACAGAAGTAGAGCCTCAACATAAGCATAATGATAAAACATGCCATCCCAGACCCCCCAGCCTATCTAAACATTAAATAAAGTACATGTATTTGAAAAAAACAAACATGTATAAGACTGATAAAAAAGAAAGTGCGTCTTAATGATGACCCAAACCTTTTTGTTATTGATAATATGCTTAAAGAAAATATCGGAAACAGATACCCTGGCAGGAAATAAGTCAAGCCCTTTTCACAACAGGAACCCTACTTTACTAGGTTTTCACTTTGCGCTAACTTAGCATTAACTTAGTGTTCAATATTGTGCTTGAAGGGGCTTCTAACCAATAATAGGATTGGATTGGGACCAGTTCTAGATAAAACTGTATAAGTGGATCATGTTGCGATTGATCTATTGAGTTACATAAATATTATTTTGCTTCCGAACCATATTTCTACTGTTGATTATTAGTATTAAATTTTTGTCCACATAATGCATGTTGTTTTCCTTGTACAAAAATAGCCAAACCAAGGAAAGTGGGAATATCCTTCATGCAGATTATGACTTTCGCAGAATCATTTGTGACTCTATAGACCATTGCCGTAGGGCCCAGACACATAGATACGTCTGCAATTATTGTTTTTGAGGTATCTATTAAAACTTTAAGTTTTTCTCTGAGTTCTCACACAAATCACGAGTCTCCGATACCCTTACGTCCGGGTTTGTGGGGGGACGTCGGTCACGGATCGCTGAGCACGCCATAGAAGAGTAGAAGAGTGTCTCTAGGGTACAAACATGCTCTTTGACATCATGGACTTAATTAATGATGCTTTGAAAGCTTAGAACCAAAGTCCCAGATTATGCTAAAGTGTCAAAATGAATCAGAAGTGTTCTGGATTTCATATTTGCGACCATATATGAGGTGGTAATCCCAAAATAAAATTTTGGGTCTCCACCTATAGTAGGACCTGAGATATGAGCCGTCCTACATGTAGGACGTTAGTATAATCCACTACTGCAATGTAAGGTTAACCACAGTATACCATACTACATTATACTACACTTTTGTGAACATTATATTGTCATAAAGCATTATGATTATTTTCTAAAAAATAGATTGTGTTCTTATAGATGCCTAGAATATTACACATTAAGGGGCTCAAAAGACTTAAGATGGAATTTAATTTTGCTTTAACTCTTTAGTGACCCTTTAAGGCAAATAATTATAAAAAGGGCCTGCTATGTTGCCATGGCAGCCAGCAAAATTGATAATCACTTATCTAAAAAAAAATCTGAAGCTTGGATTAATTAAAATATTTCTCTTTCTAGTATATACAATGCATGAATACAAAATTTGTTGATTATCAATATAGGTTTTTAAATACTATTTATTGGCTATTTTGGCTATATTTAGCATATACAAAGGGTTAAATATAATGGTCATTTCAGTAGTGGATTATACTGACGTCCTACATGTAGGACGGCTGAAGAAAATCATAAATATCTCTAAAAGTTATCATTCAATTTAAATGAGATTTGGTATGGATGTAGAACTATATAGGATCAAATCATAGTTACGATTTCATAAAAAAATAATAGTAATGTTATGAATTGGATAGAAATTCATTTTGTGATTCCACCACAGCCCATTTTGGTACATTATGTGGTTTTGCGTTGCCATGGCAACATGTGATGACAGGTGATTTATTATATTTTATTAATGTTTTATTTTCTATGGGTGTTGAAAGTAAAATTATTGCAGAAATTACTTTTCTGTTTATATTCTAACCTTTATTTTCAAGCAATATGAAATACATTGCATGGGCGTCCTACCAGTAGGACGTTAGTATAATCTGGGATAAACATTATTATTTAATGCTTTGCTCATTACAATGACATTGAATGGGATTGGACTTTCCGATGGGATTGCTTCCTACAAATTGAGAATTGGATCTAAATTTCACTCAAAATTATCATCATGAGTTAACGTTATTTTTTGTCTTCTCGGGTTTTGTAATTGTCTTAATGGCATATGATCTGATACTACATAGTAATTCAGTTACAGATCCATCTTTTTGAAAATGTGAGGTGTGATAATAGAAACGGGGACGCACCGACTATTTTCCATAATTTTACATTAAAAGAATCTCTAATTATTTGGTCGCAAAAAAGGAGGGAGCCCCCCCCCCCCCTCCATTCAAAATCCGCCACTGAAATTGCGTTACATCTCTTATGAAATGTCCATTTTCTTAAATTATACAATCTAGCTGATATCAGTAACCCTGATGCTTTTATAGCAATCTAATACAAATTGCATTATTTTCATACTTTGTCGAAAATCTTTTGTGTTTGATCCAATCGTTTCCTTCATCGTTCAAGATTTAGGAAATGTTTCTTTTTAATGATAAAAAGTGCGTGGGTATTGGTCATATTGTTCAGCAGTCTTCTCCGAAAGTCAGGAGGTCTACTGCCAAATGGGCCAAGTCAGCTTAACCCTTTGGGAAAGTAAGTCAAAGCTTTCAGAGGTTCAGTTTGACCAACCCACATATAGCCCAAGGTCAATCCCAGGGTCTGCATTCATTGAACTTTCAATCCGTTAAAGTATGTTAAACCCATACTACTTTATAAGTGTACGACTGATTTACATCGTACAGACTAACATCGGGGTTTATTGTGAAATGTGAGTCAGAAAAGTAGGTGTTGGTCAGAATTTTTAATTCGGATGAAATGGATTTCATTCTGTTTTCGGTAGTTCATAATCCCCACCCTTCAGCGAAATCCTCAACTCAACCCCAAGCCTAAAACACTTAACAAAATCACCCAAAAATCGATAGATGGATAAATGAATAAAAAGAATTTAGAATCAGGAAGGACAAGTTTTAGATAACACATCTCAGAAGACAACCTTCTGGCTTTATTTTGATTCCTGTTGAACAAGCCATGTCAAATCCAAATATTTGCTCACACTTCTTTTACAAGGATACAGAAAGTGGCAAAGATGAGTAATATAGATACTTCAGGACATGAAAAGACGTCAACAAACAAGGAGTAATAATAACTTTCTATTGGGTTGAGTATTGGGAACATGCTTCTGTGGTATCTATTGATATTTGATTTAGTGCGAGGAGGACCTTTCTAGCACGAGCCCCACATCTCAGCTGGGGCCTTTTTCGGAAAGGTCCTGTCATGGGTCCTTCAGGAATGCTGACCGGGCCATGTGGTAGGCAGTAGTCAGTAGTGGTAGGCGAGTTGCTTTGGGGCAGTAGTGGGCAGTGATATATATATAATATTTGCGTGTTTTCGGGGAAGGTACTTAGCCTTTAGTACATTGGCACCTAGTAGCCAGATGAGTGAATACAATTTTTTTTCTATTTATGGGCCACTTGCATGTTGTACTTCAACATTACATTTATCAAAAGACTATTCAGAAAATGGACAATACATTTGAGTGTACTTCCTCAAAATATGCAGAATGAATGCGTTTTGCCTAAAATCAAAGTCAAGAAAATTATGTTATGACGAAATAGTGACATGTATCCATTTGACCAATAAAGAAGAGGGGCGGGGCCTAAGGGATACAGAGGTGTGGTCAAGAGTTGGGATACAGTTATAATTGTGGTTTTCTGGTAACACTTTTTTTTTAGTAATGATGTTTTTACTGAGAATAATATTGGTATTCTAGTTTGACGATATTACATACAAAACGACGAACATAATTGAAATGTAGCGCTTGAATTGACAAGACAGTTGATGCTTGTATGATGAGTAGATGAATAGATAGTAGAAATCCCGTAAGGTATAGAACAAGAAAAAAGGAGCACCATCTTTATTGCCCCATATCCACTAACCGATTTTGGGACGAACCCTCTTTTTTTTTTTATAGTTTATTATGTATTTCCTAAAATCTTCTTTAACATACTCCATGTGTATCCTTACCCTTATGTAAACATGAAGGCCGCAGAGGCAGATCCAGGATTTCCAAAAGGAGGGGGTCCACATAATAAGCTAAGTACTAAAAATGCATGTATTCGCACAAACACATGCAACATTTCCCCCTCTTTCCCTAGTTTAGGGGTCTACCAAAAGGAGGGGGTCATGACCCCCCGGACCCCCCCCCCCCCCCTCTGGATCCGCCCCTGCAAGCCTTTATCCGTAATTCCTGGTTGACCGGTGAGGAGATGCCGTTGATGCGTCATGGAAATAATAAAGTCTAAGTTTCCTTCTTTGACACATGTTCAGCTCTGCGATTCTGGTATTTCTTAGTGAACGCCCATTAACCTCCTCCAGTGAAATCACTCCGTGCCTGACATCACATCACTGACACAATGTAAGTCAGTACACTTAGCCCAGGTGGGCAGAATGGTCCAAATATAACTAGGTGCACACCCTAACCACAATATTTCTCTTTCCTGCATACCGATATACTTATAAAACAGATGGAGTACAAATAAGCAACCGCCACCTGAAGAATTTTCTCCATCAGACAGGATGTAAGCCAAACTCTGAGTCTGGACCCCTAAAAGTGACACGGTGATGTCGATTTTCTCTAAATGAATAGAAATGGAAAATAGTTTTTTGTTCAATCAAATGAGACATGAGGATATCTCTGATTCCAAATGAGACATGCATGGGAATTTCTTGGGGACCATACCCTCGTAGCAATAGCCCATCCAATATGCGCAATTATTAAATTTGACAAGTGACATGAGGACCCCCTTTCAACATAGTACTCTCTATGGCCAACCAGCTGCCAGGTGCCCCATGTGTATAGACACCCACAGGAGGATAGAGTAATCATTAAGTATACTGTAGGAAACATCAAGGTTAATTCCTGTTGGCTTATTTCATCAGCCACTTGGTTAAGAGGTTTTATTACTCACAAGAGCATCACCTTGTTGTGACGAACCAGGTAATACTGCCTAAGGGAAGGGCATCATGTTATTGGGGTTTCATGGAAGGGGTTTCGGTTTCCGAAATAAGGTGCAGCAATACAACAACACATAATAATTTATTGCATCCTATTGCCCCTTAAACCCTTTATCAGGCAGCTCATTTGGAACAATCAGTTTCCTATTGTAACCCGGATGTTTTGATGGAAGTTGTAGCCTTATATGAACCGGAGGCTATTTATAGAGTATGTGTTTGTACAGATCTGTTAAATAACAACCACATGATTATACATATAAATTTCAGGTTGTCTCTACATGCCCCTTGTACGCTCCATTTATCTCACTTCCTGCATCTCTTCCTCAACCTTGATCCCTATCCTACAGAGCATCCTACCATAATGATGCATCTTAAATCATCTTATTTATTGTATATATCAAGTTTTGAGGTTTTGAGGAAACTATTTAGATGGTATGATGCCCGTATCACATTTTTATTCATAACGTTTTTAAAGTTTGACGTTCAATATTGCCTTAGTATCTTATGTATAATCAGTCTATCGATAATGCCTAGGGGATCTAGTTTGGCAGCAAAACAGGGTAAACCTATTTGAGTTCAATGGTCTTTTCCTCATTTTCCTCAAACTTTCTATGCATATGTTTCATAACAGATCAATCATCCGAAGAAAACCGAAAAGGACATGCAGCTAGGATTACCCAAATAACCTACTAAACTATGAACTAAATAGTAACAAATCCCGACCTGACACATAAGTCAACACCTTCTTCCCTATAACCTCTGGCACAGTTTTACAGTTTTACTTACTATTTCCCTATTTCCCTATTCTTAATGATTCAGAATTTCCTATATATATATATATATATATATATATATATATATATATATATATATATATATATATATATACAGGCTAATCTCCACACATAAGCTGCAGGGGCAGATCCAGAGTCAGGCATCTTGGGGGGACAAACCAACTCCCTCCCTACCTATAAAAAAGTTTTAAAAAATATGTCAGATTTTTACAAATCAACAAGCTTCTAAAGATTATTTGAAAGATATTCCACTTGGTCTGGGGGGGGGGGGGGGGGGGGGCTTTTGCCCCTTTTGCCCCCCCCCCCCCCCCCGGATCCGCCACTGAGCTGCATTCTCTCAAGTTCCCTTCAGGACTTCAGTCACGCCCCAGTGATTTCACCTACTGAGATCACTATTGGGGCAATGCACCACTTGACCTCCGACCTCCCCGAAACGAGACCGGAACCAGGAAGCCGCACGGCAGCCATATGTCGTTGTGGCGTTTATCGCCTGAGTCGTCCCTAAAACAAAACAGGCATTGTGGGCTAAGTCTAAACCCCTTTCATTTCATGGGGTGCTGGTGTGTACATAATAGGACACTTAATTCTAGGAACCTTCTGGGCAAAGATGGGATTGTCAGGTGTCAGTATAATACAGGTGTGCTTCTTGTGATGGGGTGTAGGATGAGTGGTTGTTGGAGTAGAACTTGTGGTTTTCTGGTTTAGGAGTGCTCCTCATAGGTGCACAGGTGATTGATTATTATTTGTTTTAGCTGATGATTGTGTGCCACCTGTTATTCACTGATGTATCATAACAATAATTACAAGATCAATGAGTCAACTCCTGTTTCTGACTTTACTCATACACAATTGAGACCTACCCATAATGTTTTTAAGTTGCATCCTACCCTAACCTATAGCCACACGTCATTACAATCTTAGGGATTGCAACATGCAAAGTTATTGTATATGCTTTTACATCATTCAACAACTATATTCCTTTAGACCCTATAAGTTGCTACTAGTATTACTGTGCTATTATCATTCCAGTGGCATTTCAGATTTCAAAATAACATTCAAGGCTACAAACGTGTCATAATCTGAACATTATAAGAAGCTTCCTCATTATACTATTCCTGGGATATACCTGGGACCGTTAATGAACCAGCAAATGTATCATTTTGACATATTTACAAGTGGTGTCGTCTAACCTGGTATAGGCAATTGAGAGATACTTCACATAGGGATAGCATGCGCATCCTCCATGTATAGGAAAGAATGAAGACAACTCAAAAGGGAATACAAAAACTAGATATTGGCAATATTCTAAAAAGATAAACGCACTGCTGAAATGGTCCTGCCTCTATAAGGGCCAATGTCCTTTTGCTGATCTAATAGGCAATGTGGCTGAATACAGGCCACCACCACCACAGCAGTAAGTGCACCAAAATGTTTCTAACTAATAAAATAACGAAAAAGAAGTGTAAAAATTGACATTCTTTGCGATGGGTTTCTACTATAAGGTGTAACCTCTTCCTATGTGGTTGTGGTATAGACAGGAAGAGTTTTGTCTACTTATTACTTTGATACCTCGCCATAATTGTTGCCGCACGCTTGTACTTGCACCTTAAACGTATGGTGTTAACCATGAGAGTTTGGTTGGAGGTGACAAATGCCCAGAATATGTAGGTACACATCCTGTATTTCAATTGTTCTCTCATCACACCAATTATCTTCAGGTCCTGGCATAATAGATTCATCCAGATTTATCGCGTATCCAAAGGTGAGGGCATGATATTATCCTTAAATTTCCTAAGGACGTTTGATTTCCATAAGGCAATACCACCTGAAGAGGAACTATGGTTCACCATAAAAATACACTGAGTTGCAAGAACTCTAGCATAGTTATTATATGCAACGTCCCTACAGACCAAGAAATATGCATCATTATGAAAATAACAAAAGTAGCAAGAGCAGCGGTCTCATAGATACTATCTAATGTTAATGATATGCAAATAAGTAGAAGGACGGGGTTCTTATGTTAAATTCATATATAATATAAAATGAAAAATAATTTGGTAAATTGCAACTTAAAATATGATTAATATGCATGACAATTATATATATATATATATATCAGATATATAGGAGTGTCTTGTACTGACTGAACTGCACTGATAGTATAAATCATAATTGCCTATAAAAGTGTGTTGAGAAGCAACTACAAAATCAGTCATATGGCTAAAGATTACTAGTGCGACGGTTCAAATAAAAAGCATGAAGGTGCACAACCTAACGACCCGTACTGAAAGAGCTGAAGAGTCTAATAATGCTCCCATTGTTTCCTGATGCACTTCCCTTTTTTAGGCAAAAGGGAGGAAGAGGACTTCAGAGGGGTAGTTAAAGGGACCATGATCTCATTCACCTCCACCATGTTCAAAATGACATATTTAAGAGTTGTTTATGTCCTTGACATTGCAAACCCAAATGAACAATTCAACGTGCTTGTAGGTATATGTTAAAGCTTTTATTAGTAATAATCATCACTGTTTACCTTGGTTTCAGAAATATTACATTGCATAATGAAACAATAATGTTCACAAAGATACAATACAATTATTATTCAATGATGTATAGTGTTCGTGCAAAATGCAGTGAAAATTCATATGATACAATGTAAATAATTATAATGAAAATTACTGATCTGTCAGAACCAGAAGGCTTAATCACAGAACATTTGTTTCGAGAGTATTCATGTATTTATTCTAATAATCGGGACAAAATAATAAGATGTAAATGTAAAAGCAGGGGATCCATATAAACAGTTCTCTGGTTCCTTGATTGCTGTATATGATCTTAATGTTTAGGGGCCTACTTCACGTACAACCTTTTCATTTACTTTGCATCAATAACCTAGAATCAAATCCAAATTCGTCAGATTGACATTTCCTTGTACCATCAATCGACTCAATGTATAAAACGTTGCACATGTATCAGGAAAAAATGAACAAATACATTTTTTTTCAATATTAACTCGTTTTCGGCAAGTTTCGAATTGCACTAAATGAAATAAGCATATGCTATAAATGTGCAAATATTTTCAATAGTTCATGTTTATTCTTCTCTACTTTCCTCGTTAAGAAATCAGGCATATAAGGGGTAATACATGTGGCGAGAGTGTTTGGTAAAGCGTGGTGAGCTCACGACTTTCTCCTTATTCAAATAACACTGTTTTACCACATGAAGGTGATATGAGCATGCGCCGGGAAGAGTCGTGCGTCTACCATCCAGGGTCTGTACATGACTTAATATGGTTATAAACCGGGTTACCTTTAAAGTTTGAGTGGAATCGTGTGCATTCAATTGATTTACCAAGAATGAGTTTGAGTTTGAGATGGCAAGATTTCTAGTGTTTTTTTTTTAGGAAAATAGAAATAAAAATCATTCATTGCAGATATTCTTGTATATCATATAGGCTTTATATATGAAAATGATAATATTCTCATAGGAACATGCTTGCCTGCTTACTTCAGATTGTCAATCTCGGTCTGCCCCCATATGCATACACACAGACTTTGTGTAAAATCGGGCAGTTATTGAAACATAAATAAAGTTACTGGGATTTCATACCTCAGGTGAAAAGGAAACAAAAGGACGTTTTAGACTGTCGATGCTGTGTACAAGATACACATTGTAAGTTTGAGATAGTTTTCAATAATATTTTTAAAAAGATCAGTGTTTTTATATCATAAAACATAATATACATGATGGTTTATTAACCCTTACACTGCCAGAGGCCTCATATGGGGCCCTATACTAAAATCCCATAGGAACACCATTGAAAGAATGCAAATTGTGCTTTCAGAATCTGAAAGAATTTTTTCAGAAATTCCAATTAGAACCAGAGATACAGGTGTTTGAACATCGGACTATCAAGCGACCCAAAAATGTTAGAATTGCGATTCAAGAAACCATAAACAATGTATTTACATTTGAATTTGCCATACTAATTAAAAAATCATGAAAAATGGTTGAATTTATGTAAATGACATGATTTTTGATTTGCTGTAACTTTTCTTTCATTTATGATAATCACAAACTGTTTTTTTTTGCACAAAAAAAATAATGTTTTCAATTTATTTTTATAAAGAGTGTAATAGTTATTTTACGATAGTATGAACAATTACTCCTTATGGGAATTTTGCCTTATTGGCACAATGCCAACATTTGGAACATTTTGATCAAAATTATTGAAAAAAGTTTTTCATCTGAAGAATCTAAACTAAATTTGAGTTTTATGGAATTTATGCACTAATTTTTGTATTTTGGGCAATATTTCAGTAAAATATCAGTTATATTATAATATATCTGGCAGTGAAAGGGTTAAACTAATACGTTCTACAAATTCACTGACCAGTGACTAATTGACATTAGTGCAATCAAGTTGTCCCAAAGACTTTTTTCTTTTTCTTTTTCTTTATACATTGAAAAACGTATTCTAAGATTCCCGGTTGAAATTACATATTTCTAGGTTGTTATGACAGGAAGTTTGTTTTACCTTTCTTCCAAGAAAACTGGTAAGGGCAAAATTACCTCAATAGGTCTAATCATGCTTGATCGAATTACACGCGATGGACAACCACAGTGACGTCACACTCAGCGTCTGTGGCGTCAGTTACCATCCCATATAGTTCAATGGATTATTAAATTGCTGCCTGTTCCAGGTAGAGAGGGTTACGTTTCTGATGAGAATGTGTTATGGTTGTGTGCTTAGAGTGGAGGTGTGGAGGGGGAGGGTAATCGCCCTATGTAGAGGGATAGGCTACGGAGGAACAAGGATATTTTACTCACGGCACAATAGTCTATTGTTGTCTTGTCAAAGCTGATGATGAGATGACGAGGTTGATATCCTTTACAGAAAAACAGCAACTGCCTTGCCTGTCCGGGAACATTCTTAGTAAAGTTGATTAATATAGTATTCAGGGACGGATTTAGAGGGGGCGCCTGAGGCCCGCCCCCCCCCCCCTTAATTTTTGCTAAATTTAGATTTTTTAATGTAAAATTCTTCACCATAGATGGTGCGCCGCAAAATTTTATATTAGCCCCCCCCCCATGTTTTTAAATTTCTAGATCAGTCCCTGGTATTACATAGTCCATTTAATCGGTCATTGGTGGAATGAGTGTTTGCAGATTGAGTGGGAAGATCCCTACTATCATACAGCTAACTGCTTACCTTCGACCTCTTACACAACCGATACCCTGATTCAACTATCCTTCCCCCTATAAACCCTTGGTTTGTTTTCCTAAATCCTGCACCAAATAACAGTTTTAGCAAAATGAGGGTTGGGCAAAATAACGTTAAAGTTATTATCCGGTCACACCGGAACTACTAGAGAGGCGGGATAGTAGGCTTATAGTGGGTAGGGTCCTCGCCTTGCATGTGGGAGGCCCGGGTTTGAGTCTGGGCTGTGCCTGCTATACTACCTTGCCTTGCCATTGTTTCCACCATCATATATTCGATCATTGACCTTGGTCGGTCAAAAATCGGTGTTGGTCTCAATATAGCTGAAAAATTGGTGAGTCAACCTTAAACTTTAACATCACACCGGAACTCCATCCCCGTCCCTGATCTACCATCCCCTATCCCCATCTCCATGCATCCCCAGTGGCGGATCTAGAGGGGGGCGCAGGGGGCGCGCGTCCCCCTATTTTTGACCAAATATTATTTTTTTATGTAAATTTCTCAGCCCCGGAGGGTCCTGAGAAAATGTATACCTTCACCCGATCGCAGATCATCGACAATGTTCGATTTTCCGAGTGAAAGTAAAACTTCTTACATCAAATAACCTCAAGACAAGGCATATAACATTGACTTGGCAAACAAACCTTAAAGTTAGCGACATCCTTATGTATGGGGAATCCTGTTACATGCGAACGAAATCCCAGAAATTCCATATTCGATCTTTATGAATTGTTAATTCTTAAGTAAATGAAAAGTATTACTATTTACACTGCAAGGTAGAGACCAAATGAACCAACGCGGTTTTTTTTATACGTTTATTTATCCTGAAGATTTTACAATTAGCCATCGGCTATAGTTTTCGGTGTTCTCCAGCAGTGCGGTCGTACATGTCGCGGTGGCCATAATAACTATCACGTGCGACATGGCCATTTCTTAAATTCAACATGGGACATTAAGAAAACATGCGACATTGGCATTTCGTAAAATCGACATGCGACATTGGGCCCCCCAATCAAGGGCCCCTATTAATATTGTTAGTGGAGTTCTGTCTGTCGCATGATAAGCATATATATTGGACAGCAGCCCCCCCCCCCCCCCCGCCCTTCTTTTTTTTTTCTCTTTGACCCAAAATCGATTTTCTTGTATGTATAACTGGCGCCGGGACCCTTTCTGAGATAGCCCCCCCCCCCCCCCTTTACAAAATTTTTGGATCCGCCCCTGAATATTCTTTCCCTCTGCAGTGTTTAATTGAATCATAACTATTTCACATTACATTTTGTGAAATAACACTTTCATGTGTGTCCAACATTTGAATTCACTTATTTCTGATAATATTAGATATGACAAGATATCTTCGTGTCTTTGTGTTATCAGTCGATTGCATGGCAAGGAGGTTTCCTCCCCATGAAATTCATCACTTTCACTTCTTGGTTTCATAAATACTCAATCCCGATGTATATTTTCAATAGATACTGTCTAAGATGAATAATGGCAAGGAGGTATCCTACCCGGAATCCAAGATGCCCCGGCCAATTATCATTTGTTACACGCTTTATTTCAATTCATCATGTGTAGGCCTATATATGAATGTTATATTGTTGTCTTCATAGAACGAAACTTGACCCTTATTTTTCTCCTCGTGTCCCTCACTCTTTTCAAATCGTGGATAGCTCTATATCCCAGCGTCCCTTACCTCCACTTACTGTGTCCCTATCCCTTCATCAAGAATAGCGGCATAATTAGGGACCCACCATTTGATAAGTGCGTGCACGTCAAAGAGGGTTGTTAGGTCTGAATTTCTTAGGAAATGTGCCTACATTCATGCACAATTTCAATGCGTAGTTGAGTCCAAGACGGCGGTTGTTTGGGTGGGGGTCTGAATCTTTTGAAAATGTGTGTACAGAGGGGCCTCAGGGATTACTGACCGGTTATAGTGCCACCTAGTGAGTAAAAGTGCAGAACTTCAAAAATTAATGTACTTTTACTGGAACATTATAGGGAAATTTGATTTCTGGTTAAAACCAAGGTATCTGTCCAAACCAAAGAGATTTCAAAAGTGTTACAGTAGCTCCCCCTGGTGTGAAAATGAAACTGAAAGTGTGTACTGCATATTTTCGTTTTGTTGTTCTTTTCGTCTAAGGCTAATGATTGAAATCTGTTTCAGAGGTCTAGGTCTGTACTGGATTTTAAATTCCATATAATCAGTAATCCCTTTATTAATGGGAGGTCCCGTAGCGTAAAAACAGGGGTACCTAATATGATTAAAATCAAAGGACAGACGTGCTCATTTTGTATAATACTAAAAATCAAATCTTGATCTGGGGAGATTATTGAAACCTAACATAGATTCACATTAGTACCATTCTGGACCAACGGCCCTTCTCACTGCCCATAACGTATCGTCCTAAAATAGGAATCTAGACTAACCACGCCATCTGGTGAATATCTAAACAAGCATATCGTAGACCTTGCTGGGTCTGGACTCCCGAAATCGACATGGGCATTCCTTATATTCGACATGGCGAGATGGGCCTAAGTGACTTAACGTGCGAGATGATCATGACTTAACTTGTGAGTACATGTGACTTGTTCAATGATGAACGACAAGGACATGCGCCAGGGCAAATTTCTAAATTCGACATGCGAGAGGAGGAACCCACTCCCCTCAATGGCCCCAATATACTTTGGGGCCTTCCTTAGAGTATGCACGCAGGCAACAGGGAGGGGGTCTGAGATTTTTGAAAATTTGCGTACGTTCCTGTATAAATCCAATGTGTTCTTTGTCTCAAGGGCCCTTATCTTTTTCTCATTGAGCATATGCTAACGGTGAGAATGTATGTGGTTTTCAAGGATGTATAGTCCATTAATTTAATGGGGCATTTAGAGAGAGTTGTGATTGCAATGGAAGACCTGGAATGGGTTTTAATTTATTCACTTTTATTTATCAATCAAACATTTGCACTATAAACAGGGAAATAGCGTCAATCAATAGAAGAAATCATCTTACTCATACCCACTTGTGATCAGTAACCACTAAGATATATTTTGAAAGGCATTTTCTTAACAATGATAAACGCCATATATATTGTATTCTTCTTTAACGTAATGTTTCCAAGATTTTACGAAATAATATAAAAAATTAATCATCAAACGATTCTCGGGCAATATCTTGCAATTATTCATCGGTCGAAATGATTCAGATTTAGTAAATTATGACAAAAATATAAAGGAATTAAGTACAAACTCAAGACTTATTTGGTGATGCAAAATCAACATTCAGGCAAAGGTCTCTCTCAAACAATGACCAGGCTAGTCTACTCGTGGTTTCTTGGTGCGTTCGCTCATGATTGGGTAATATACTATAATGAACATAAATAGAGATAACACTTGGTAATAAAAATACTTGGAATGCCACAGAAAGTTTCCAGACTCGCGCAACCCTTATAGATTAACTGGGGAGTTTATGCCGTCTTTTTGTGGCCACCACCAATAATCTTCTTCCTCTGTGCAAACATGTGAAGATAAAGTTGGGGGAAGACTGGAAAAGAAAGAAATACAAACAGTGAGAATCAAAGTTTTGATAAACTACATGATGATAAACGTTCATCGACATGATAAGAAACGTATACTAGATATTTTTCTTTTGTTATTGTTGTATGTAAATGTATATTGTGATGATAAATGGTGAAATAGTCCCGGCGAGTTGTAACATGCTACACAAAGTGTTCAAGAACGATCACTTTTCTTTAAAAACATATAACAATGTTATGAATTCAATTGGTCAATATGAATACCAGGGTAGTATTTTTAAATATTTCCTGCATTATCATCTAATTACATCTCCCTCAACTTCATTTTACATTACCAAACCGTCAGATTTCCTTTGCAACAAAAAAATGACGGACAGATCTAGAAAGTTTCTGACATGTCCCTAACCTATTACATGTTATTTCTCAATCGCTTTATTTTCCCGTAAAAATGATACTCACTGGGGATGTAGGAGGCCATTACAATGAAGAGGAAGTGGTAGTAACTGAAGGACATGTTGGCCACGTTGGGCATGAACACGGAGTACATGCCTGTCCGCTTCACATGGGGAAGCGAGTGGTAGATGCTCAGCAACTCCCCCTGGTGAATAAAAAGAGGATCAATTGTTGAAGCCGCTGTATCACTCAAGAATGCCAAATCGGAAAAATATTGGTTCGGAGATCATAAAGTGAAAAGGATTGAGTGAGACATGTTTTAATTACAGCAATTCGGATAAATAAGATGACTATCTGAGATCGGTTTCACACTCTATAAGCCTCTCTCTATATTTCTATAGCTTTATTTCCGAAAAATTATGGGGAGTAGTTGACTTACTAAAATGCTTAAGATATAGGAGTTTGGGGAATATAATATATTGATATTAGGTTCAATGGATAATGAAAAAACTTACCGTCACTCCAATGGGGTATAGCACTATGAAGAATGTATATCTGAAATTAGTAAAATGTGACGGAAAGGTGGTATTAGCAAAATGTTGGATCATTTCTTGAGAAGTAAATGCGATCGGTGGTTTCAAGAGCTATGTCTGAAATGTCAAATTAATAAGTTATTCTAGGAATTCTAGGAAATCAATCGGGTATTACTATGTATGAGATAACTTTGGTGAGGTATCAGAGTTCTTACTGTATCCCAAATATTTGATTCCCTTATTTTTTTTTGTATATTTACCTTTGTTATTCCATACTCGTTCCAGCAAAAATTTTCACCTTTTAAATCATAATGATATTAAAGTAAATTTCAGTCACAATTATTTTGTCTTTACCTTGCCCATGTAAGGAAGGGTGGAACTTGATTGACGAGGGCGAAGGCGTAATACGAGTAGCGGATCATCTCTGTGACACTCCAGGCGAACAGCAGCATTATCATAGAATACTCGTTGTGGACCTGAGAGAAGAGTGAAAGAAACCAACATAATTATGTTGACTCTTTTTTTGTAACTAATCGTTTATCATTAATTGATCCTCTCTTAATGCAGTGAGTGGTATTTCAGGAACTCATATCCTTAGCAGAATACATACAATAAACGCTCAGGTTAAGAAATATTGGATCGAATATTCACATTTGTAACATGTCGCACATTTCATGACGATTTATATATTAAAATCACTTGAAGCATTTGGATCCGTATACGTTGTTCCAAATTCATCATTTCATATTTTCGATGCATACATTAAATCTTACAGCCGATTTGTTCTCTTATTAGCGATCTCCACAACATGTTTGAACAAAGGTTGTAGAGTCACCGTAAGAGTCAAACCTGACTCCTAAGTACATGTGTACCTACAAATACACATGATCGGTGAAACCTCTCCATCTATTACCCGCATTAAATTAAGTGGGCGTGTCCAGGTGCCCTAGTTTTTTTAGTCTGATCCCTCGATAATTTTAAGATAACACTAAACGGTTTATACAATTATTCTAGTCTGTTCCCCCATAATAACATCAACTGTAATTGATGTTCAGAACAAGCTCCAAAACCACCTGGATAATATAGACCAATGGTGTAAAGTAAACCAAATTACATTAAATTCAACAAAAACTGAATACATACACTTTGGCTATAGAAAGAAATGGTCAGGTCCAGAACTTAGGTTACAGCTTGGCCCGGATGTTTTAACTCGCACATCGGATTATAAATACTTGGGTACCGTTTTTGATGAAAAGCTTAATGCAATTAAGCAATACCACAGAATAATAGGCATACTATCCCAAAAGAAAGATACTTTTAGTAAAATACGTTACTTGATAAATACTGACACTGCCGTTGCTCTATACAAAGCAACCATACAACCACTCTTTGACTATAATGATTTTATCTATATGTTATTACCATCAGACAAATTAAAGAAATTACAGTCAATGCAAAATAGGTTTTTACGTATCTGCTTTCAAGGCCATGAACTTCATACTCAAGAAATGATAAGACAAATGGGTGTTGGCAACTTATCACAACGAAGGGACATACATATGGCTGGACAAATGTATAGGAGGTCAAACTGCTTGACCTACCGAGATATCAGGGATATGCCAACTAGACAATTTGACAAAAAAGTGTTGAAAATACCTAATGTCCAGTTAACAAAATCATTTGAGTGTCCTATGTATTATGGTTCAAAATTATGGAACAGCCTTCCACTTGATCTGCAAAACTGTCAAAACTATAAAGAATTTAAATTTCAGTATAAAGGTTATATTGGAATTGACGCCTTATGAATCAGTGATCACAACCTGTAATTTATTAATGTACTTATCTCTCCTCACCCCCCCCCCCCCCCCACCCCCTTTTGTTTTTGTTTAATTTTTATTTTATTTTTTACTTTCTCTTAGTGAGTATTTGTATGAAACAAGTTTAACTGTGCTTGTATAGTTGATAAAACAACTCGCATTGCTGATTGTGTATGATAAAAAACTACTGTTGACCATGACGATTAAATGGAACATTGTTTGTAATAGATATAAAACAGTGTACACCCGGAAAAGCAGCGCCTAGCGTTGAGGCGTGTCTACTGTATAAAAGCTTTAATAAAAAAAAAAAAAAAAAAAAAAAAATAATGTGATAAGACTCAACGGTATACAATATTTCTAGTTTGATCCTCCGATAATAATTCTGTGCGATAAGACTCAACGGTGCATACAGTATTGCACACCTGGTATAGACGTTGAGAGATAAGCGTTCTCACCTGTTTGACGGAGTGGGCGATGCCCCAGACCAGGAAGACCCTGGAGGCCACCTGGAAGCCGGTCAGCACCCAGTTAGAGCGCACCAGGCCCAGCAGGGCGTGAATCACCTACACGGAGAAAAGACACAGAACAAATGGATTAGTTAACATAGTACGCTCTTTAAGTAAACTCGTAACTATCCATAAGATTACCATATACTTTCATCAATCAGAAGCCCCGGAACTACATTGTGAAGCCATTCTAAAAGGACATTATTATTTTACAGTTATTAAACGGAAATAATTATAAATTTTGTACAATCATATATTGTGAAGCTACTCTAAAATGACACTTTTATTTTACAGATATTAAACGCAAAAATTGTCACTTTTGTACAATCATATAATATTATGTACCCCCCTCCCTTAGTCTCATGTAAGGAGATGACATGCAATAACAATTTCTTTCAGAGTTTACCAAAAACCTCTCCCACTGCGGACTCATGTGCTGTAGTGTTCTATTTACCTATTGAGTTGGACAATTCAACGCGTATAAACTTGTTTAAATCATGTCCGACATGTTCAATGATTTTAGGGGTTAAGTTTTACTATCTATTTAAGTTGTAAGTATGGTTAAATAAACAACAACAACGAAATCCGAGAGGTAAAATCTAACAGGTTGGTGGAGATCGCCTGGCCAGAAGTCTGCATCCAAATTTAGAGCAAACTGTTATTTTTTTTTGCCAGGGCCCCTTCGCCTCATTTCAAGAAGTATGATATACTAATTATTGATAAATCATTCTACTATTTTAACGAAGACTAGAAGGATTATCACTTATTGCTTCAATTCATACAACTGTTTATTTTGATCGTTTCACTTGCAGAGAAAAACACTGAGAGACGAGGCCACGTCACAAATTACACAGTGCAATACAGGCTGTGATTTAACCGCACTGGTTACTCACCTCTAGAATAGCCGCTGTTTGGAAACATTTTAGGAGGCTAGCTATGGAATGGTATGCTCCTACGTGCGTTCCTTCTGCCATCATATGCAGAGTAATAGTGAACAGTATAGCAGTCCATCTGGAATAAAGAAAACCTCGATTTTAGAAGTTTTTTTTTTTCAAATCGCAACTGAACTAAAACGAGAAAATGAACTTTAAACGATACATAGGCCTACCTTATGAAAACATGTCTCACAGATTTTAAAAACCAGCGCACCTTTGCACTGATGAAGTCCCTATAGTTTTAACACTTTCTCAGTCCATCTTTGCAGTTAGTCCAAAAATAATTTTTCCTACCGACCCCCTTCCCGTTTTTCTTGGGTGTTATTTATCTTTTCAGACAAATACCTGAACTCAAGAACGATTTTAATCATCTTTTCGTATATGTATTTTTATTTAATCATTTATTATTTATTTATCTTTTTTTTGGTGGGGGGGAGGGAGGGCTAGGACAAACCTGACATGGCACAAAGGATACCTAGATCTAGTTACATTTTTCTAAGGATCTTCATCAAGTTGAAGTTCATGACATGTGTTTCCCAAGGCTACGAGTGAAGCCATTAATTATCTCAAAACCCAGTACTCAGTAGATCTAGATATATCATTTATATTTTGTATTACTTTATATTGACATGAAACACTCAGATATCTTGATTATAATTCTATGGTTTCATTAAATTAATGACATCTTTTAATATCACAGGGACCAGTCACCTGGGTAGCTTTCTCTTGCCTGGAAACCAACTTGTTTGGTCAAGGTACAACCAGCATTTCATTTATTATCGCCCAATGCGAACGAAAGCCGGCGATTGTGGACAGTAATATAATTTTCCTGCAAACAATCTTTGGTCAAAAGATGAACCTCAGTAACTTACCCTAGAAACTGCATAAAATTGTAGAAAATAAGGTAGGCTGCAATCAGTGCGCCACTGTTTGACTCCTCTTTACTGCTTTTCTCCGGCATCTTGAATCGCGACGAGTTGACCTCAGTGACCTTTGACCTACTTTCTAAAACAGGTGCCCGTCGGTAAAATGTGTTTTTTCTTTGGAGATGAAATACTATTAGCTCCAAAAATACCTAACAAATTAAAGAATTAGATTTCTCTAACAATTCTTTGATGTACATAATATATATTTTGTAGTTTCGTATCTTGTAAAGTTGACCTACTTTCAATTGTCATTCTTCAAACACATTCTGCGTCCATCTGTAAAGGCTTTATGAGGCAAAACTCAGCTTGGAGATTGTAATATTTGGTCACGTGGTTCTCCTGGACGACGAAAGGTTGTTGTTGGCAAGCGCTGGATACCTTGGGACGAAAATGGTCCGGAAAATCACAATCTAAACTGAAGAAATACATCGATTCCGAGGAAAGGCAAACTAAGGATTTTTGTAACAGCTGCGGCCCAGGGAAGAAGAACCCGTCAAGATGAGCCACTTCGAAACTGGGTAAGTCCAAGGGTCTGTGGAACCTGATGAGCATGTGTTGAGTTTTGACAGGTTGTTGATCGCCCTCACAGCAGGTGCCCCCCGCCATTATCGCTGATAGTATCAGTGTCACTCACTGAGCAATGCTGCCCCGGCATGCTGAATTTCAATTGTGTTCCTGTTTTCTTTGGTGCTAGTCCTACATAGGCTACAGGCCACGGTACAATAATAATTTGTTGAACTTGAATAAATTTGAACTGTTCTTGAATGAAACATCGATTGTTAGCCTAGGCTAGTGTCAATTATTATTAATTGCCTAGTGAGGCTAGTCTAGTCTCTAGACTCTAGTCTTTAGTTTGAGAAATTGTTCTAGTCTAATCTAGAAATTAATCATAATGCTCCCTGACTTTATTGGTGCCAGTCCTACATAGCAAGCCATAATCCACGAATAATTTGATGAAATTGGATTCGAATCGTTCTTGAAACAAAAAAATTGTTAGTTTGTGAAATGGTTTGTTTAAAATAAAAAAAAAAAAATTATATAGAAAAAGTCAAAGTGTCTGCATTGCAATGATCTGTCCAGAATCTGTTGAGGACTCCAATTAGGAATTGTTGTATTCAGGTAACCCGACCTACCCTGAATTTTTGACCCTACCCTCACTTATTTTCAGGGATATATATATATTCCTTCAACATTTTTTCAAAAATCCAATAGAATTGACCAAAACAACACAGAAGAACAATTAGATGCTCAGGACATGTATCTCAGATGCTAGAAATTATTTCAGAGGATGTTGTTAGTATATCTTGTTTATTTTCTACACTCTCTTGGTCCATATGTCTAAGTAATCAACAAAGCAATAAAAGGGGGGGGGGGGGGCGGAAACAACAGAAAAATCGTCCTACCTATTATAGGCCTACCCTATTTTTTCAGGCTTAGCCGCTATGTTACCTGAACACAACAATTGTTTTTTGTAGGCCCTAGAAAACTACAGCCTCTCTACCAGGGAATGGTAGTAATGATGATGCCAGATGGCATGCAATCTTTCTGCAAAATTAAAAGTACTGGGCCTACCTATACTTTAGGTCTACTTGGATTTAATTTTAAATCAAAATACTTGCTGTTGTTACAAATGAAAGGCAATTCAAATGATCATTGATAAAATAATTAAAATAGGTCTTATTCATTCATTTTTTATGTTATTGTTTGTTTGTTTTTTGTTTTTACGAAAACAAAATAACAAACTTTATCTAAATGAATGTACCACTTTTTGGACGTCCTGAGGACGTCACTTTGCTACCTGGGAAGGTGCAGATTCGTAGAGCTAGCAGCAGAATATGTCCGGGTCAACTGAACACCCAGATCTAAGTTTTAGATCTCTGGTTCAGCTTTACATTTAGATCTTAAGTTGAAAGTGGCTTCGAACACTCTGAAGATCTGCTTGATCTCTTTCCTGAAAATTTCAGTGATTAACGTTCTCCAAAATTAATAGACTCTAAAGTCTAATCTGTAGTAGCCCTTCCTCAACATTCAAACGATTGATTTTGTCTAATGAGATGGTTTAGATGGTCGAATTATGAATATAACAGTAACCCCTTACACTAAATTGTTTTTTGTGGAAAATAAATAATATCTTATAATAATCCAGATTCACTTGAAAAACATCTGTGATTTACACCTGTCTTGGCCGCCTTGATGTTGGACCTCTTTTCATCTTTATCAGTATCACTTAGTGGTGGAAATATGATTTTGAAATCATAAAAATCAGGAGGCCCCCAAGCTTTTAAAATCGAATCTAGGGATCTTCGCTCAAATAGTTATACGTAACTCTAATATTTTTTTTACTAAGGGAATAACAAGAGGGTTCGTACTGCCGGCATGAGTTTGTTGGAAACTTAAATTAAAATCCAAGAAGTTGGACAATTTGTGACTTTTCATACAGAAATCTTGGGGCCAGACAGGGCCTGTGACCCATGACCTAGTGGTCCCAATCCCCTTTTTTGAAGCCTCTAAGTATCAAGATGTGTCTTTGGATGTAGACGATATTTGTAGAGATCTATGGTTGTATGTAGACCGTAGACTGAAAAGATCATGCTCTGAAATTTGATGAAATAGCATATTTTTGGTGAATAAATATTGATGGAAGAAAAAGAATTATCCCAAAACAAAAGAAAATTCCTATACGTAGAGATACAATTGTTCTTTGTAGAAGCCTTATAGGTTATTCTAGTATATGTTATGGTCACTCATTAATCATATCGTCCTTCCTCTCTCCCCAGCCTGCTGTCCAGGTATAACAGCCTGATGGACCCCCATCTGGCTGCCTACTTCCAGAACCCTAAGATGCGGCGACAGCTGAGGAAAAACGGACTGGTACGTTCTTACTCTTTGTTTACTTGTTTCTGATCTTTCTCCATTATTAAAACATTGTAGCATTTAACTTAACGACACCTAAAGAATATAAGCCTACGCTGAATTTTAGTTGTCATTTCTAGAAAAGTAGACATTTATGACATGTTCCAAAAGACCTATATCAGCATTGAAATGATGAAAATCCAAGTTACATTTCGAAACAAATGTACTATCAAATAGATTTATTTCTCCAGGTTAAACAAACATGAATTAAGAAATCATGTTCTGATACGGTCGGCGCACACCTGGTAATGCACATTAATTATTTCTCGACCAGCAGCAGTCTGGTAGGACAGTATATGGCCTTTACCCCTGTTATTCAACGTATTGATTACCTCCTGCGCTCTCAATAGTACATATTATTGAATATATAACATTAGCAGGAATCGAAATTGGCCATTCAACGTTCCGAGCAACCTATAGATATTCCATACACCACTGATCAGTCCAGCCCTATATAGGCTGTCGAGCCCTATGCTAATAAATGACAAGGAGCTGAGGTGTGGAGAATACATAACGTATTCTTCATATCAGACAATAATACTTTACATATATTTCATTGAAATCGTCCTTCGAACAAAAATTGTTTCTTTACTGATTCCTGATAAAGGACAACTGATGTCCTAAAACAATGAAATAATATTTAGCTTACTCCATGAAGCCCATTGATAATTCCACTCTCATCTCTGAGCTTGGTCGTTTCACTTGCGGGCGGGAACTTACACACATAAAAAACCAGCTGCAAGTGAAATGACGTATCCTGGAATATAGGAATATAAATACATTTAGCATGGTTTTTTGTGTGTTTTTTTTTAAATAAATAAATAAATAAATTATAATAGCTTATATTGACAACTGTGTTGGTCAGTCCTGGTCCATGTGTCAGACGGAAGCTGGGTCCCCAAGGACTTCCAGGCATAAAAGTACATGTTAGTACAGACTAGGTCTAACGCTACTGACTATATAGGCAAATACTAATTCTTGGTCTCGATATAGCTGAAAAATTGCTGAGTAAACATGACACTCCAACACCACCACCCACCACCCCCACAAATACTAATTCATACCACACAACCTATCTGAATTACAAATATTCTCCGACGACCCACAGATCACCAAGAACGGAGAGATCATCTCGGAGGCGTCCTACCGGCAGGTGATGGCCCGTAAGGAGCACCAGAAGCACGTCCGTGAGCTGCTCGCCCAGGCCATCGTGCACAAGACGCTCGACATGGAGCGCACCCGCCAGGTGGAGATCAAGAAGAAACTCGAGGAGATCGCCAAGATCGAGCTGGTCCGTAGGGTCAAGGTAAGCACGGGAGATTTGTATTAGATGTTAATATTTAAAAAAAAAAAAAATCTTATTTATACTGGGAGTTGCAATTTGGCCAGATGTAGGCCATTTTTCGTTGTTCCCCAGTTATTAATATTACATCTAGATTTGGGGAAATTTATTACATTTAGCACAAAATAGATATTTCCCTACTTTTGGTCTGGGTGTGAAGGTATGGCCCTGTATGCTGGGTGGACAGATAATGTTTTTTGCAAGCGCTGGAGTTTTGTTATGTTTGTTGTAATTGGGTGATATTAACTATTTATTGGGATTGTTGTGTTGGTTGTGGGGTTATTTCCCAGTCTCGGGCCATCTGGAAACTAGAATAATGAATTTCTATGTTCAGTGGGTTAGAATTTTTTTGGGGGGATGAGGATTAAGCATCTGTAGGGCGGTTCAAATTTCTTTTTTTCTTTTAAGTTGTTATTGCTGTCAGGGAGAACCAAGGATACATGAAGGCTTTAAGTTTGGCAGAAGAGACAAACATATCACTCAGTTGCAATATAGGAAAAAACACTCGGGCGCCTGACAGCAAGGGGTATGCAATTAATAGTGGTCTAATGATATGTAACGTTGCTTTAAGTTACGGACGGATAGAAACAATGATAGGAAATGATAATTGAAAAATAGAGACTGGTGCAGTTTAAACACCATTGGATGTAGAAAAATAGATCATTAAATCTAAGTCGCTTCCCGTGATTCTCATAATTTTTAGTTAAATCTGAAGTAATGTGTGGTCCTATGTTCATTTTGAGACTTTGGTGAATCCTGACATAACAGTTATCAGAAACATCACGATTACGAATCGGGGGGAGGGATGGTCCATTGGATAGCATGTGGATCAAACTGGTCCAACTTGAACTGCGAGGTGAGCCTGGGCTTGATTCCCAGAGGTGTGTACTGTTGGAACACCTTTCCTTGCTGTAATTCTCACACTAGTTAGTAGATTCAGTCATCAGTACTTTGTAAAAAGCAAAACATAAGTTGGTCATTATACAGCTGTAAATCGCTGCGTAGACCTTAAACTCCAAACACATCATTATCACCAAAGGCACATATATGCCGATGAGGTATCTTGATTCGACATGGCTATATTTATACAAACCTTTGTATATGTGTTCTGTCGTGCCTTTACAGATTATGAAAGCCTGATTAAATATCAACCATTGAATTTATTTACGAGGGTACAAAATATTTTAAGTGTCTTTCATTATCTAATTCAAGAAAATTTATCTTTTTCATATGATTACATTTTTTCAGGCAAGTTTACGTCTCGATTATACACGGGTAATCATAAACTAATATCTATTCTGTGTATACAAAGAAATAAAACAATAGCCTTGCCAAGGTTACTGTGATTTATCTATGTTTATATCGTTATCTTGAATATAATCTCTTATCTACGAACCACTTGGATTCCTACCAATCGAGTGATACCATCATATTGTGTTCCATTCGAAAATATTTTTTATTTAGTGCATGAACAACAATTTTCCTCTAACTAAAGCGAAAATTGCTGGTATGAAGGTACTAACAACTAGATAGAATCCCCTCGAAAAGAAAGGGAATATACACTGAAAAAAGGGAAGAAAGGGGATCAATTGATTAATCTAATATGTCAAGTGTGACTCTATATCTTGCGTTGTTTGGCATTCTTTCATTGCTATGGTGTGAGTAGATCGTACCGGCTTCAAGAGTATCTATTCCCCGCATGTTTGAGACAGTGGTTAAGTTGCTAATGGCATTACGTTCCTTGGCCCCCACACAAAATACAGACATAAAAACACTTTGCTTCCAACTTCCAGATTGATGAGCCTACAGATATCCAAGTACGATTTCTTAAGACTATTTTTTTAACTGCATGTGCTGTTGTATTAGTTTCATTTGCTGGTACATGTATGCCAAAAAATTAGTCATTCACAATTATATTATTCCACATATAAAACAGATGTTAAATACATGTAAATGAGTCATACTGGGTCACTGCAAGCACAAATCTATTTTAAAAAACAAACCAAGTATTCTTTAAAACAAATAACACGTCGTTGCATGTTTCTCGGCACGAAAGAAAAGACCGTAAGCAACTGCAGACATGTTGCCAAAAGAAAAGACTCAAAGACTTAGTCAACGTTTGAAATACACTTTTTGTGTTGGTCTCGAACTTTGTAATGTTGAGGTTTCGAAGTAGTGTTTGCCAATAGCTAATGTGGCAGATAGTATCGAGACCTTGGATGCGAACAATTAAGCTCACGTTGCCATTTGAAAAAAAACTAAAACAATAAAAAACTTTTCAAATAGATAATTCTACATTAAGGTGATTTTATATTTCGATTTGGAAGTGGTCAGTTCTCACTGCTAGTGCTAATGCTACGCCATCTAATAAGAAAAGGAAATGAATTTATAACTTTTGTTTCGGTGACCATGGAAATAATCTCATTTGCTTCAAGCTTTTAAAATGTAATTCAGTTGATATCCTAACATCCAGGGTTCGAAAGCATCCCGGATAAAAGTTATTGATAATATTGATCCCCAATACATGTCCCTGCATCAGCCAAATGTCTGTAGTAATTTCATATTAACCTTTTTATTCAACCATGTCGAATATTGTTTAGCATATGCCAGACATGTCCGGCAATAATGGATTATCTGAAAAACTGCGGAAGTAATAAATTGAATAGTATTCATTCCTGGTCGGGGGGGAGGGGGGAGGGGGGAGGGGGGGTGGGGTGGAGTAAACAAAAAATCGGAAAAAGTATATCAGAAACCCACAGAAATTTATACTTTCAAAACATAAATGATGGAAAACCCTCGTAGCCATGGTAACTTGGTGACAACCCAAAATCCCCGTCCAGGGGGAGGCGGTCCCTATGTTTTCCTGTTCCATTGAGGGCGAACTTTAAACTTTTCTAGGCTGTTATTTGCCATGTGGTCTAGGCCGGCCTGGTGTTTGTGGATGTGTTTAGGCCCAGCCGACCATCCCTGGTTACAATCAATACGGGAGCCGGGCGAGCCACCGTGCCCAGGGATTGCCAATAAGTACCGTAAAAGTTAAAATGGACCGGTCAACCTATACACTATAGTGTTTTGTATATCAAAAACAAATTGATAAAAGAATATAGTGAAAAATGTCAAATATACAGGCTTTTGTTGATAAAACTTTTCCTGAAATAACGTAGAAAAACTCTGACCTCGGTTTGTTTTTAAAATGCCATAAGAACTGTTAACGGTTAGGAATTTAAGCAACGAGGAATTCTGAACAATACCGAGTTTAGTTTGTAAAAATAACTAGGTGGATGTGCGGTTTTCCATGAAATTGTTCTGGATTCCCCTCCTGACTGTTCTCCTTCACAGTGTTACCGTAGCTGAAAAACAATGCAGTCATAAAAACGATTAGCGTTGATAAGCAATTTGAAAAAAGACAAGCAATTCCTACTTAGGACGAGACTGAAGATACGTTTAAACAACCACAAACTAAAGAAGCTTTAGGGATATTAAGGCTGCGTATCCCAACCCCAAAATGTTCAAAACAACTTTCCATCAATATATTTTCTCTGGTGGAAACATATCAATTCAGACTTCCCCCTAATTTCAGTTCAATATTCCTCATGTTTTTCATGCGAGGAGGCTGTCACTAGAAGCAGTGCAATTTGTGTCATTTTGACCGTTTTTGTAGAGCATTGATTTCACATTGTTGAAAGGTCCATCAAAGTAGTAGTGATCGGAACATGATGGATTGGCTGATTGATTACGTCTAGAAAATATCGATTGATTTAATGTAAGAGCCCTGGAAGCTCGATAGGCAACTGAACGTCTATTGATTAGCATCGACTGGTTCCATGGCGTATGGCATTAGTCTGCTCTATCGGTTTAACGCCACCTTTTCCTGTCTTTTCAGTAATGACGCATTTGAGATGATTCTAAAAGGTTTATAACTACTGAAATTACAGAACTCATTAAAAAACAACAACATTCAAACGTGATTTTTTACCATTGGAAGCCATTATACCATTGATCTAAAGTCAATATAAATGCTTCAGGTGATTTTCGTTTTAGCAGCCAAAAAAGACATTTTACTATGGAGTCTACAGGATAGGAGGTTTATTGTTCTTCTAGATCTATCTTTAATATTCAACTGGTTAAGTGTATTATATAAAAAATCTTTCAATTAATTTCGGATCCAACCTTATACCACCAATATGTATGCGTTATATTTTCTTGCCCGAGCATTTAAGGCATCTTCATGTTATTCTCCTTGTATTTTGTCTCTAATTATTTCAAGAGTCAGTTAATATTTCAATTGTTATGCCATTCTTTATACAACTTAAAGATATTCGATACTTCATGCCTTACCTGTAACCATTACATGCAGTCTATAAAGAACACACGCAGGATAATACTCCAACGACAATCAAACAGTACTCATTCAATATTTCCAAACAATGGTGAATCATTATACACAAAATTTCGCATTTTATACGGAGTTTTCCTTTGTATTGATGAACAATTTCTCTTCAAAATTACTGCATGCCATTGGCAAGGATTTCTTTTTCAATAAATAACTTTGAATTGAAAGTACTTTATCAAACTCAACTCTCAGCTTTTTATGGATGGTTTGGTTTTGATACAACTTTGAGCATTGAAAATTTATTCATATATATAATTATACTAATATTTTTCATTCTTATTATCTTTTTTGTCACTGCCCACTCCCATTCCATCCTGTGGCAGGGTGAACCTTCAGTCTGGGCGGAGATGGTTCAAGACCTCGAACCCAAAAAGAACAAACGAAAAAAGCGCGTTGCTCAGAGAAATAATGTCGCGCAAACTTCTCTGTCTGACTTCACAAGTGTAGGTTGTTCTTGTTGGTTCCACTTATTGTCCATAGGTGGCGTATCGTAGTGTGATGCACCACCATAGAGGTCGCTTTCACAAGCGTCACGGGCTACGTCACGCATGACATGTCATGTCACGTCACACATGTTTTTTTTATGTCACGCATGTATTTTTACGTCACGCATATCACCAATATAGCATACATGTACTCACTACGTATACATATTGTGCGCAATACCCTGCTTGTATGTCTCTGCTTTAATTTGTTGTCAATAATTCATATTTTTGTTAGTGAATATTTATAAAGATAAATCGTGTCATTTTTCTATTAGGAGAATTAAACCAGTGCGCATACAGACATGCAGATGACGTTTAAACGATGTTGAATCTAGGTATTTTGGTTGCGTTTTGGCAACTTTGAGAACCAACGATAAAAAGGTCATATTGATGTCAGTTCTCACTGTTGAACCAGTTTCCAAAATCAATACCGAATCAACTTTGATTTAGTTCCCAAGTTCAACAAAAAACAAACATTGAGACCTTTATCTAAGGCATTTGGAAGTGAAAGAGCGGATGAAAGAAGTTGAACTCATTACCCTAGAAATGTTTGAAACTTCCTGGTTAAAACGAGAAACTATGAATGAACTGTCTAATTAGAAAACGGGAAATGCTTATCCATATGCCGCAGTGCGAGACCAATATATCCTATTAATGTCTTGAGCTTAGATTCAATTTTTTTTTTGCATCTCAGTCACATGAGGAAAAAAATAACCCATGACAATGTAATGCTAGGCCTATATTGAAGTAGGGACAACAATTTTAAGTGCCAAAGAATGTCTATTCTGAAACATGAATGATTTTGCAAATAGAAATGATTGTCTAGTTTGTTTGTGTTTGTCCCACATCTTGTCGAAGTATGTCTAGCTGTGTCATATTCATTAACAAAATTCATTACCTGGGGGTATATTGTTTTTTATGTCTCATTTTTTTTCTGAAATCTTTCCAGCAATCAAATATGTTGATTACGAATTGTGGTGTGCCCAGTGTTAGACACCTGTTTATAGTCTCCTCAGTACGTCATATCCACGTAATTGACTGTTGCAGTTGTAGTTCTATGTCCGTTAAAGTAAACACGCTACATTCTATTGCCAACTTGAGCCAATTAAGGATTATTTACCCTGACGCGTGCATAGCTTTTCTGAAAACAGTACATTGGCAAATATCAAAAGATCATGACTTATTATAGGACCAACCTCTCTCAAAATAGACACTATTCAGAGAAAAAAAAACCCACACAAACAACAGAAAAGCCTGATATGGTAGAACCAGTAAAATTCAGACGCGCGCTTGATCTCATTTATTTGGAATTCCAGTTCGATTTTTAGTCATTCAATATTGGTCTCCTGCTTGTCTGTAATAAGAACAATAATAATGGAAATATCCCACAGTAAAAACACACTGAAATATCAGGGGACTCCCAAGAAGAAATATCATACAAAAGAAAATGTGGGGAAACTTGGGAAAAACTGAGTAACAGAGTGGGTAGAGAAAATGTGTTGATTTTCTGTTTAGAAGGTGTATGTGTGTTGACCAGGATCTCCTCTGACTTTATGGGCCTACACAGGCCTAAGTCAGGTCTGCCTAGGCTTGTCGACTAAGCCTGAATGTACTGGCGGCACACTTTAGGTGTATGCTTAGCGGCTTTTCCTGAAACTGTTGTGTCAAGGAGATCTAAACAACGCTTGTTACTCTTTGAGAGCTGACCAACAGAGTTTGACCTAGCCACCCCGTTACAGAGAATTCGTGCCTAATTTTATCATGCTGAATATCAAATTTGATATTTATCTATCATAATTAAATCAATATATTTATGACTAGAGTCATAACTGTATTTGTCATAATAACTGAAAAGTATCGCTGAATACATAGTTACCACATAGTCAATGTGTACTTTATGAACGTTAACAACTGTCCTGTAACTTGCACAAATGCCTTTAAAAATCTAGATACGTAAGTGTTGTCAGTAGCTTTTAAACTGTAGTAGCGACAACAACATATAAATGCGAAATTGAAAGTTGGAAATGTAAACATATTGTGGGAATAACTTTTGGCTTAATTTTACATAATCTTATTTCGAAAGTTCTTTGTAATATGATATGTCGGTACGTACGTACATCTTTGAATATTGATAGCTCTTTCTCCATTCTATATACATGCAAGCAAGTCAAATCAACCTTAAACGTATTGTCCTGTGGCTTTCAAGACACCTGCATAAGTTGTCAAGAATAACTTATAATTGATTTTGTCACAAAAGGTGTTTCTTAATACATGAAAGTATACGAACAAAGTTGAATTCAAAATAGAATTTAAATGAGGCGGCACGGCTCGCACTCTGAATGGAAATGGGTCTAAAGCGTGTATTGTATTGGCGCGATTCCAATCTCACCTTCTACTGAGTTTAGAATAAACATTTAGTCATTCATTTTCCACACATTATTCGTAGCATATTAGAATAATGAGTATATTGGAACAAAAGGGGAAAAATATTATATTGCAACAAAAGAATAAGATCCATGAAAATTCATTTTTGCTTACAAAAGATGGATCTTTTCATAGTTCACAGTTTGAAAAACTTTTGTACCGTACTTAAGCTGATGTGATAAAAAAAGAATCCAGAAAGGATAAAGCCTTTAGGATTAAAACTCATTTCCCAATAAATTCGGGTGATCCAAATTATTTAGGAATATATTTTTGGCCATGTAACAGTAAAGTGATGACTTTGAAAGGCACAGCTGACTCTCAAGTCGGAATCATGCTTTTCTGGACAAACTATGGAATCAGTGAAACAGCATTGATTACAGCCTTCCCATTTTGGGGCATGACTGGATTTCAATAGTTATGATACATCATAGGTACACAGAATATGATGAGGGTTAACGCTCCCTACTTCAGCTGGTAATATCACTAATTCAGTCGGTCCGTGTGACCACCGTCTGCAGGTCGATGGTATTACTGAATATTTAAAGACGGCTCGCCACCTCGAGTTGTCATTAGTAACGGCTGTTTCATAATGTTAGTCTGCAGGATCGAGCCAGACCAATATATAAATGATATGTTGTATAGGGATAGTAATATACAAGGTTTTATCATCAGTAGTATATTTTAGAAATATTTTATTTGCCTGAATTATATTCTAGCATTAGGAGAATTTTGCATTAAACTGCTACAAGTACGCCTAGCCATAAATCGAATGCGTAGATTCCTACAAGTTAGAGCATAGAGATGTATGATACACACTTCTATCAGCTGATATATGGTTAGAGTCAGTTCAGAAGTCAGCATAGCAGTAGTCAGGTCTTCAATAAAAGACAATGTAGGGCAATGCATAGTTAGAATATTTAGCTTTTCCAATTACCACCTTTCGCGTAGAAACACTTTTCATTGCTTTTAACATTTATAATTCTTACAAACAATACACAAATTTCCAATATCAGCACCTTATTCCATATTTTTCTTTTATACATGTACACACCTGAATATTACCTAAACATACCAAATTCATGAAAATAACTAATGCATTGATTTTACACTTTATTTCATATACAAGAACACCAATAAAAGTACCACAAATAACAAAGAGCACTCTGTATCCTGTTAAGGTTTTAATATATGATACAGTTCATGTTCTTCTTTGGGTAAAGTTTTGTCCAAAAAATTGTACTACGTTATTTTTCTTAGAAACGCATAATGTAATTCTTTCCTCTTTTATTATTTTCAAAAACATTGTTAACAACTGAATCTCCTTTTATTTTTCCAGCACAAAAAATACCCCGCAATCGCAACGACACCTACCCTACCCCATCCCATAACAATATACATATCCCATTAACTAATATACCCTAATATCTTTTCCTCCAGGGTGATGACATGCGTCGCGGAGATGAAGACATCTTACCCTACCTGTCCCCGCGCCGGACCAACTCGCGTCCCTCCAGCGTCCCGGCCGGAAAGACCGGTCGCAGGAAGTTCCGCCCTGTAAGTGCGCCTTCTCGCGGAAAGAAGTCATGTGAGCAATGGGAGGTAAAGAGATAGAAGCAAGCAAAAGGGAAAGACACCCAAACATTAACCACTTTGGAGTCATGGCCCTTGTTTTATTTTTTTCAGTAGTTGCTACTCATAGATGGTGGTTGGTGATTTTGCTAATTTGCTAATTTGTGCTAATAATTATGGGTCTTATTTTGCTTAGTTATATAGTAGGAGCATGGGTAGTATGCATTGGTAGTTTGGATTTTTTTTGGGGGGGGACATTTTGGTTTAAGGTATCATTGAAATGGCTGTTACAATTTTATTCTCCGTAGTAAAGGTATATGCATGGTGTCGCTACAAATGCAGTTTTTTTTTTATTACAAATATATGTTGAAAGTATTTCGCCTTAAGGAGTTTAGTGGTTGAATGCCAACGTATTCAAACTGAATAATCGTGATATTAATCGAAATGGTCATGACTAATTTAAGTTTTACCTCCTTTTGAAACGAATCAGTTTCATGTGGCTTATTTTTTCATATGTCTCCAATTCTTCACTTGTTTTGTGCACAGAAGTCGCACGTTTATGCAATATTATTTACTTTTCTTTTCTACTGATATTACTAAATACATATACTAATTGCTGATACAATGTGTGCTTGTCCTAAATGAATTTTATTTATTTGCAATTAAAAAAGTGCCTCATTGTGTGAGAAAATTATCTAATGCTTATTTGTATAATACAAAAATGGTCCTCCTTTTATTGATGACCATTTTAGCATAGTTGTGTAAAGAAATAGCTTAGTATAAAGCTAGGTTGACTGCTCATGAAATACATCGCTCTGGTATAGGACCCTTAGTGCATTAATAATCTCGTAAATTGCTTTTTTTCGAATAGATCTTAGAATTTCATGCTTTTTTGAAATACTGATTTTAACTTTACCTCCCCTTGATATCGAAAATGTTGATTACCGAAACTTGTTGATAAGCATTGATTCGACCTATCATATTTTATTTTAGACGAATTACATATAATACCATGTAGAATGAATGATAACTTAGGAATTAGGAAATGAACTATTGAGAACAAATATCCAAGTCATATTTCCCAGATGACATGAGTACATTTTTGTCTTTTGTCTTTATAATCGTTTTATCGCGCCTTATTCCCCCCTTGAGTTGCTTTACTGAAAATGATTCCAATAATTCTTCTATTTGGATGCAATTCTTTTACGTAATTACTTTTCCTCTATTAATTTTAACAACTCTTATTAAAACCAGTTACTTATTCTGGGCCCGGAGTGGCCCCGATGGTGAACCTTGTAAATGTTATCATTCGGACACAGATAGGAATGCGTTTTGAGATTGCTGGTGTCAGCCTAAAACTGTCAAAGTGCTATGCATTAGCATGACTGTGGGAACCAGCTTTCAGAACATTTCTACTTCCGCTTCCAGTTCCTCCCAAAAGACAAAAGAAAATTGCATTATTGTTGTCTCACAGCATTGTGGGAATGCAAGTCTAATTAACATAATGAATATATCAATGCCACAATAGGTCTCACTCAACCCTTTTATTTTCATATGGGGGTAAGGGGGTGAAGGGGGTGAAGAGGGTGAAGGGGTGAAGAGGGTGAAGGGGTGAAGGGGTGAGGGGATGTCATGGGGATGTCATGGGGATGTCATGGGGATGACCCACATGACCCACATGAACTTACTAACAGGGACTAAGTCAGCAAACGTCAGTCACAAAAAGATAACTAGTAATGAATTAGTAGATAAAGGAACACTGACGTAATAATCAATTAATGATAAATAATTAGCAAATGAACGTCAATAATTTTCTCACTTAGTGCCTTTTTGTACTTAGTACTGTAACAAATGTCATGTCAACGTCATTGCATTGTCACAGCAATGTAACTTCATATTCATAATTAGCAAGATGTACAGGTATGAGTTTAACATATTTAAATCTAAATTTTCCTCTCAAACTTTTTATTCTTTCATGATTAGGTAGGTCTCCAGGAATTAGTTACGAATTTCGAATCTTTAAACTTTGCAGAGATTTGTACTCATTTCTAGTCACTCAACTGAAAACTAGGATTTCTTTGAAATTTGCTATACTTCTACGGGCCCAGGCTTTAATTATTGCAATAATTAACCTATTTACTAAGTTTGTATTTATTGCCTTTTTAACTTGTTTTGTAGAGTGCTTTAAGATTTCATTCATGACTGTTAAAGACAATAATTTTCAATACGATGTAAAGCGTCTGCGCTACAAAGAGAAAAATGTAATATAAAAATGCCATTTTAAGTTCATTTGCAAGAATCATTGCTTTATATCACTAGGAAAAATTGCTTAGTAGTGAAGAAGACATTTATAAGAAACTCTGTTCCATCCATCCAATTTTTCCTGCAGCTCATATACTCCTAAAGAATCAACAAGGAACCTTTAGTATATTTAACCAAAAAGGTGAAATTTTTCCAACTTTCTGTGTTGACTTAAGCACCTGCTAATTTCCCACCACACCCTGACCTGTGGCTTTCACCTGGAGTTGTGCCCTTTCAGCTTGTGACCGACGAACACGGAATGCCCATGAGTCCCAGCGACCAGTCGCCGGACGAAGCGCGCCCCAAGGGCAGGGGCAAAAAGAAGCGATACCCCGCTGAAATAGATGACAAGCATTTGTATGCTGTAAGTTTAGTGCAGTAAAAAAAGGAGAATTTATTTTGATTTAGGATTTGTAAATGTACATTTGTAGATTCGGTAGGTCTAAGGGGATTTTGTAGTCATTCCAGCTTCTCTAATTTCCATTTAAATTAAAATGACTGACGATAAGTTTTTGCTGTGATTTTAGCTTTTATATTATTCTTGAAGTTTTGAAAATGGTGTTAAGCTTAAATATATAATGACGAAAGTAGTTTGATGAATTTGATACTTTTTCTGAATTAGTTTAGTTAACGATAGGGAGCGCAATAATAGTTGTTCCATTAAAATATTCAGACTTTCTATCAAGATCGGACTTGAGCTCTATCCCTATGCATTGCTTCTGTTGAATTTTGCATGCCTAAACTTGAACCACTCTGGATCCAAATATTTTATTGCACAAAAGCTTCAATACACGCACACATTTGAAAGATATCCTGCATGCTAAAAAGAATGTCCAAAAAACTTTCCAGCCTAATTCCACAATAAAAGCAAAGCGAACAGTTTTCGCGGCCACTTTCCCTAGGGTTAATAAATGTGCCCCGATCTAATAGATCCCTCCTTTTCTTAGCTGGACTCTCAGGCGCTGAGGGAGTATACAATGACGATGAACCAGACCCGGGGCGGCCCGTCCCCGTACCTGGGCCCGGACCTGGTGCCCACTCCGCCCGCCACCTCCCGACTAAACCGGCGCCGTATCCAGCACACCGACCGACTCGGCCGGCCCGTCCGCTCCAGGAAGGTTGGTCATACTTTACACTGTCTGTGAAATATAAACTTGTATTCATAATACAAGAATGGACACATGCCAAGGCTCATCCAGGTTAAATCAAGGAAATAACAAGAAGTTGAAAAGAATTAGGGGAAAAGCTTGGTCATCTATCGAGAGACAAATACCTGACTATAAATAAGAAAATAATTTATTTGCCTCCTAAATCTGAAATAAAACAAGGGTATGTGAAAAGTCTTAAATAGATTGATATCCGTATTGGTTTCCTGGTTGAGACAAACAAGTAGAGCATATCTTCATCCTAAACATAATGTTTAATGTTAATCTGCCTAAACTTAATGGCCTTTCTAATACGACCACACTATGTACTACTTTAGGTATGGCCCTAGCTGTTCAAAATGCTGTAATCCAGACAACCAATAGTGATGTCATTTTTCCGATTTTTTTCCGGATTTTTTTCCATGTGTATAACTTAAACCTTTCAGTTACAAAATGAAACTCCGCAGATGTCCTTCCTACTTTTCCCAATGTTCACCTCTCCTGATTGGAATCTCTGAACCAAACAACCAATCCATCCTTACATATCATAAATACAATCTTGCTCCCTCTCAGGCTGGTTTGGTACTTCACCGGCCCGAGCCTGCGATGCGTCACCAGGAGCGGGTTCAGACCCTGTGTCACATCACGCTGCACTA
This sequence comes from Lepidonotus clava, assembly GCA_936440205.1. Taxonomy (NCBI): domain Eukaryota; kingdom Metazoa; phylum Annelida; class Polychaeta; order Phyllodocida; family Polynoidae; genus Lepidonotus; species Lepidonotus clava. The sequence goes on from OW387138.1 coordinate 20,623,019, forward strand.
CTTCGGCTCCCACCTCAAGCTGGACTACGAGCGACTCGACCCGCGTGACGAGGTGATCGTCGAGCAACAGCACTGCGGGGGTAACACGCTCACTGTGTTCAGGGAGAAGATCCTATCCAAAAGTGAGTCATTTTTATAGTGTATCAGAATAATGTGTATTTATCGAGAGGTGTATTGCAACTCAGGCTCAACTTTGTCAATTTTTCTGGTCAGAAGAAGAAGACTTGTATATATTTTATATCTACTCTCGACAGAAAACTTTAGGTAATCTGTTTCCTGATGTAGATATATTGTAAAAGAAACCCATAGATAAATAGACTAAGAAAGGTTATAACAGTAGAGTTCTTGATTAAAATTGAAAATTGAAGTCGTATACATTAATTTATAATCAAATGATATTATGTCGTACTGCAATTTGAGAGGTCATAAGTCCTTCATGCGATTTGCATTTGACTTTTTCACAACAATCATCATAGGTCAGATGAGAATTCCCAGAGATGGTGCACCCTACACCCCACTACCAGGTTGTTAGATAAACTCTGCTTCAGATAGCATTGTATCAGTTGGAGTGGCACAACATGATATATTGCGCGAGATTTAGGAATGTTAATTTCATGATTTTGCCTTTAGAGCAAACATTTGATATTTGCGATGGGTTACATGTTTCCTGATTAGCGTTGAGTTCTGAATTCATAAGTTGAAGTATACATATCTTTTGAGTGACTGATTAGCCAGCCTCAGCTACTAGGGATTTAGCTTTATAGTAGGAACGTGATTCATGACAAATGTCTCACATTTTAGCAGGCTGAGTCATAACATAGAGATCAAAACTGTTCTATTGGTTTTGTTCTTTCACATAATTCATACGGCTTTATTTAAATAGTAGTGTTAGGTATACACACAGTAATATAATACACTAGTGGTTTCTGTCCTTAAGGTAATACCATTATTTTTAAAATTAATGTTTGAAATATAATTTTTTAAGGCGAAAATTTTGTTATTCTGAAAACACAGCGGTTGATTGATATCCACTTGCCCTGATACAATATTTCCTAATTCTCTATTACCAGTAATATATCTAAAACGTGTTTGATTTACTTTTTCACGTGATCCATTTTAATAGTAATTGTCAAAATTATTTCTTACATCACGTTTTACAATATTTCTTTATTCTCTATTACCAGTAATATACCTAAAACTTGTTTGATTTACTTTTTCACGTGATCCCTTTTAATAGTATTTGTCAAAATCATTTTTACATCACGTTTTACGGAGTTTCAGATTTTTTCCTTAACCCTGACTCAAATCCATGGCATTACATTTATCTAAACTGCTGATTTAAATCAACAACACACACAACTCACACCCTCACTTCTCCTGCAGGTGACTTCACGTTCGTGTCCCGCCGTCACCGCGGCTACCCGTTCAGTCTGACCATCTACATCGAGGGGAAGGTGGACTGTCGGCTCAGCACCTGCTGCGAGTACAAGCACGGCAAGGGGTCCCGGCTCGGAGGGGCCCAGGGACACTTTGGGGTCGTCCACATCGACGGAGCCGCGCCCTGCTACAGGTATAATAACATGAACATAATATTGAGGTTTTTTTTAATGGTGACTGTGTAAAATTCAATTATATTTGACTAGAGAAATAGAGTTTTCCTGCAGTTGGGAATATGTCAGAGATGAGGTAAAATAAGTATTAGTTGATTGATAAAAATATTTATGTCCTGAAAAAACTTTCATGTCTCAGACTATCTGTACAGTGTGCCTGGTGTCAGTATAATGGGACTGGGTGGGGTATTGTGTGGGCCTATGACATGATATCTCAGTGTGGCAGCACTATAAAAAGGGCATTGGGTCCCACTGCTACAAATAGGCACCTCATTTCATAGATTCCGTCACCGCCCCTGTGGCTTTACCTTGTGCAGTCTGGTAAAAGAACCCTGAACACTGCTGAAGGGTTGGCCAGACGTTAAACTAATCCCACAAACAAACAAACAAATCTGTACAGTGTGACATGTACTCATTTCTCGATGTGGCCACATAAAGTTGAACAGAATAATACAAACTTTGTCTCTCTTCACAGGTGTCAGATTAACGATAAAGTCAAGCGGCAGGAGGAGAAGAAGAAGCGTAAAGAGCAGAGGGCCCGGGAGGAGGAGGCAGCTGCCAAGGAGAAGGCGGCAGCTGAGCAGGAGTCGAGTAAAGCCGACTACTCAGATGACGAAGATCATGACAGCGACAGCGAACGTTCCGAAGACGAAGACGAGACCCCGCGCCGACCGGAGCCGGAGACGGAACGCGAGATCAGGGGGCTGCCTGATGAAGAAGAGGAGGAAAGCTCCTCAGGTAAATAATGTTGATACATTTGATTATTTATGTAAAATTAGCAAAGTTTTTGATATAGAAATTAGCAAAACAGACAAAAGAAAAAATTGTATGCAAAATTGAGAAATCTTAATAGCTTTTATAAAAAAGTAAAAAGATGAAAGACAGAACATAAGGTATCCTCAGGCTTACGTAATGTAAGAAATCAGTTAGGATCTAGTTCTTCATAGCCCTTTTTACATTGCATACACAGATTGTATAAGAATACATTTTTTATTAACATAAAAAATTAAGGATTAAGGACTCGACTATTTAGTCACAAAGGATGGTAATCACACCTTGTTTTTTACATCATCAGTTTTAAATACAAAAACAGTATTACATTTAAAATTCAAACATACATATCAAGCTTTCAGTAGGGATTTTCCAAGATGATTTTAACACAAATATTTTATTGATATCAATGGCATTTTACAACTTACATACTCTGTTGATGAAAAACCAGCAAACGTAGAAATAGCTGCTCCTGACGAGGAGGAAGACAAAAAGGACACAAAAGATAAAAAAGACAAAAAGCAAGGTGAAGTCAGATGACTGCATGCTGAGCATGAACACCCCAGCCCCCCGGCTTTTTTTTCCTTTACCATATCTTTTTTTTCTGTGCACTTGCATTGCCTTATAATTGCACGGAAACGATGACATATTGACTGATGGTCAATTTCCATACCCTCATCTCAGAGGAATTTATGTACTTGGAATATGTTTGCATGTCGACGAGGTCCATCAACTAATCACCCCACTTGCTTTTAATGTTCGATTGTTTTCCACAGGGGGTACAAAATTATATTTATATATGTAAAGTTGGTCCTACTGTTTGACAAATTCAGTAATAGAGTGCCACCATATAAATAGTTGAGTTAGCTCCTTTTAAACATGTTGGTTTTGGAATACCCTAGCTCACTGATGCATCCCTCCTCACATGAGACATTGTCCTCTGATGTCGAGAATTTCCACCTTTTTCTCGGAGGGTTGTAAGTTTGTAACTTGGCTTAAAACCCCCATCGATCCGTACCGAATCATTTCATTTGCTTGATATGCATTCATCCCTCTGCCATAGTACTTTTCTAGATGTGCAGTGCTCCTTTACTAGAATATACGCATGCTGTCATAAATGTTCTAAAAACGTTCTAAATGTATCTGAATGGCCATCATCGTACCATAACTTCTGTACGCGATTTATAGATAAATAATTGGGTAGGAAATAGCTGTATAAAGTAGATCTGGTGATAAGACAATAGATAAATAAGATCCTTTAATATGGCTGCTATGTCTAAGGCCACATTTAAGTAAAGTAACGTTTGAAATGTTTCCAAGGGTGAAAAGGTTTGAGTGAATAAGTAGATAATTTAATTTCCCAGACCCTTCACATTCTCTGTTTATATTTACATCACATGAAAAATTTCGTTTTCAACACGAGAACGTTAAACACCGAACTATATTAAAGATAAACTATGTTAATTACATCAGATGAAGATATAGCCGAGGAGATTCCCGAAGAAGAGGAAGATGGTGAACTGCAAGCATTACCATGGAAAACTGGCACAGTGCCAGAGGAGAAACAAGGCATATCATATAGCATGCCTCATAATTATAGCATGCCTTGACGTCACAAAATAGCACGCGTTGAGACATCACAGATTAGAATCACAAACTGAATGAATTTGCATTTTGCAAGGCAAAGCACAGTGAATAATAGAACTTAATTCTCAAAATTTGTAAGTTCGGGCTCAGGATAAGCTTATCTGCTCAGAAAGATAGTCCACCGAGAATATCATTAGCAAGACAAACATGTGCTTCGCTGAGCAAAATACTACATTTAGTCTTAACATGTATAAATACGATATATCATTCTGATCTCCCGGTAAAGTAACATTAGGTGCAATAAGAAAAGAACCGTCTTTTGATTTAGTATGATCTAGGTATTTCTATTGTTTTTGTTTTGTTTTTAATAGCTGCATGGTGCATAGAACCTGTAAATGAAACGCTGTTTTATTGGGAATATTATATATCTTTACCAAATTAACATAACAATTATTCATAGTTTTGAAAACAAAGTCATTGTAATTCCCATGAAAATCAGACAGAATTTTCAGTATTATGTGTCAGAGTATTACTATCAAAGTAAAGAGAATTGGCAACCTTGCCCTTTTTTTGTTATTTTTGCGATAAGGAGAAAGATGACAATTTAACACAGTCATTCCACTGAAAATATTTTTCTGTGCCTCCGACACAAACAAATATTTATTTTTCTCAGATGTGATACCTTTAAGTTTAAGAAAAAGTTTTCTTTTTACACAGCTTGTGATGCATGACGTCGAACATCTAGATGGACACGGTCTTGACCTAGTTGCTTGAATTGAACATCTTTAAAGGAAATCATAATTGTTAATTTCATCGCAATATGATTTTCATTTCAGATGACGACTACTCCTCTGATGATGACTTTGACGATGAGGTAAAAAAATTTAGATTTCCTTATTGTTTTCTCCTTTCTTCTACGTTTCATCTGGACACTGAAAGTTTGTTTCAATTGATTCAACTTTGACCTTCTCGACGAGTCTTTTTGGAAGGACTTATACTATTTGAAATACAGATAGATCAAAATAACTAGGTCAATTTTACCGTTCAACCTCTTTAACCAATAATCGTGATGTGCAACAATAGTAAAATGGACCATTATAGAGCAACAGCCCATGAAAAAACATACGTTGCATGGTTTACAAAAATTGTTCCGAACTGCGCTTAGGTGGTCAACATTTCCAGGGCCCATATTTGCCTGTAACTGACAAGGCTTATTGGTCACTAATTATATTATCTCATGATAAGAGATTCTACCTGTCCAAAAAGAAATTATTCACACCTGGCAATCTATTTTTCACGTTTAACAATGATGATAATCAGACGTTTTGTGACAGACAAAATAACTTATCACAAAACACTAAAAATAGTCACACACTGGTTAGTGACTTGCATTTTGTAACTTAATAGTCTGATCAGGTAAAAAATACCAAAATGTCAAGTCCATTTTGTAGAAGCATCCATACTTCATATCACACACAAAACAAATAATCATGAGATGCTAATCATCCTAATCAGTTACCTAAATATGGGCTTAGATTGCCATTACTACTTTTTCTGGCCCGACCCAAGTTGCTCTATCTCCACTTTGTGCCCACCCCCTAGAGAGCTCCTCCGTACTACCCCGCGTGGTGCGTCTTCCCGCCCTGGTTGGTGGAGGTCCTCCCCTCTTGGATCACCCTACAGGCCCCACCCGAAGACTCAGACGAAGTGATCTTAGTGTTATACTCAATATAATGCAGAGCCCTAGTTGCTTAGATCCCCAAGCGAATTTTTTTAAACTTACTTTTCTTTATGTTTTTGCTTGGGCTAGTTAAGTAGTCCTACCAGCTATACATGAGTTGACTCAAATAAAAAATCATATCAACATGGCCCATATTCTTGTAACTAATCAGACTATAAATTGAGAGTATTATGATTAGTGTCTCATGATTTGTGACTATATCTGTCACAAAAGAATTGTCTTGCAAAATAAGCACAAAAAAGGAAATTTTGGAGGCAAATATATTATACTACAGATGTAATCACTGATCATGAAGCACTAATCATGTCAAGCCTAATCAGTTACAAAAATATGGCCCCATATTAGTTGACTGGATTATAGAAAAAACATCGTACGCTTCACGCAAACGTGGAATAACCCAATTTTAAGGAGTTTTGAGTTTTTGGCACTGAAACTCTGTCAGGACCACCCTTCCATTGCCTCAAGTATTTACCCAGTACCTATATCCCTTTAGGGCATTTAAAACGATTTGAGATGCTTATAAGACCACTTAGTTTTGTGTGGAAACCCTGTGATGTTTTTTGTGTAGTTTGAGCTTTTTCAAATTCATATTCCCAATCTTTTACAGGGTTCCGGCCATTCTTTTTTTTTAGTTTTTTTATTGGCAGATCATAGCTTCAAAGCTACCGAGGCTTTATATATGTAGGAAACAATGTTCTTTTTTTGTTCTGAAGGTTCTTAATAGCTATAGCGTATCCCAGTGGCTTTGTTTCTTTTCAAACTTTACTTATACTAACCAGAATAGCTTTTCAAGACGTGACGTTCAATTTAGATTATAATTTTGAATTTCAGTCACTTAGCTTGGGTGTTATATCGTCTTGATACATTTTTCAATTATATGGACAGAAAGACAATTTAAACAAATTTACAACTATCTTTGAAAAAATACTATCACATAAATGTACAAAGCATTAATTAAAGATGTCCAACAATTCTCCCAAGGGATTATAAATTATATAAAATAAGTCACAGATAATGCACTTTGTACAGGATACACTAAAAGATATGTCAAGGAATACGTGTCGCTGGTCTATTTCTTTTTGACACAAAATAATTGGTAAATTCTGTGCGCATTTAGATAATTAAATGTATTTCTCTTTCATTAATCAGGAAAAAGCATCCTCAGCCCAACGCTCAGAAATCAATGACGGTCGGGCCTCCAGGGCAGCACCCCGGGCCCGATCTAGGTCAAGGTCAAGGTCCAGGTCCAGCTCAAGGTCACGGTCAAGGTCATCTTCAGGGTCGTCTTCAAGGTCAAGCTCTGGAGAGAGGACAAAGAGAGGTAAATCAAGATTACACATTTTTACATATTTATGGGGTATCGTTAGTTGGGATCATTTATTGTTCCATTACCGAGTTCTTTACTCGTGACATATTCAGTTCTCTATATTCGTTTTATAAAAATCCATGTCGTAGACTACATGATTATGCTTCATTTGTTGCAAAGAGAACAATATGGAACAAATCGAGCGCATTATCACTTATGTTTGGATCTCAATTCTTTACTAGGTTAAGTCAACTTGATGATCTTTAGACTTTTGAAAAAAGTTCTAATCCACTCACCTAGCTTTAAGTTCTCTAAACGACATCTATAAACATATTGGCGACTGTTCCTGTGATTGATTTCCTTGCTTGAATTTGATATCAGATCTAATAACCGTAAATTGAATCTGTTTAAAATGATTCGTTTGGAGAGAGAGAGGGTCAGCCACCTAAATTAACTGTACACAATATTTTTGCCCACATTTGATTTAATGACGTATCCATATGAAAATGACTGACGTATCCATATGAAAAAATATATATATGAGAATGAAAACCAAGACATATTTGTTGCAAAATGTACATATTTCACACAAGCACTAGTTGTGAGCAGATTTTTAGAACACGTCTAAGAAAATTGGTGAAGAAATTTGTCTCAGTCATCCGAGCTGATAATTCATTTCAAACGTCGAAATATCTATCTATGAAAGCACCGATTTAAACAGGATAGCTGTTTCTGTTTGATCTAACACTTCCACAAGCCTATTAGTCTCAAAATAAGTTTATCGACCTAGGGGTATCAGTTTTCTATTGTTGTACGAAAACTTTAGCCGAAATATAAGTTTCTTAATACGTTGCCATATTACCCTCCCTCCCACACACACTCGGTGCACGTGACATCTATGTCTTATCACCTTACTTAGTATTTAGCCAAGCTAAGCATTGTCCTTTGCCCTTAGGCGACTCCAACTCTTTCTGCTTTAATTAAATAAGGTAGCTTACTCGTATATTTATTTTTTATCACACAGCATCTCCTAGATAAAAAAGCACAGTTTCCCCTTATGTAATCTATGCAGAAACCCTGTTTATTTTCTATGTAGCACTTTGAAATCAGTAGACATTGCACTTCCAAGATCCACATCATTTTGCTCTGAAAGATTTTGTTTTTTCTGCTTTCCTAGTATGAAACCTTCGGAATTGACACAATTTCCAATTACCTCTTTCTTATTTCTGTTAATAATTCTCATAAAACAAATCTTGAGTATTGGTTGATATTCTGTATATAACTGTGTGAAACCTCATCCAATTAGAATATTGGCCACGAAATGTTTGAATAATCCTAGATGAGAGTGGTAGGGCATAATATGGCAAAGTATTAACCATAGTCATTCGTTTCCTTTCTGTTTCAGACTAGGACACCGGATTGTCACATTTACAACATAACTTTCACGCTAACCCTTCAATCTTTTCGCGTACTGATCTTTTTTCTCTAGACTAATATATGTTATATTGTATTTGTAACCACTAATTTTTACTTCTTGTCAATAATCGGAATAATATGGCTCTATAGACGTTCTTTTATAATTTTGTTCACTGAGTGGCCATTTTATGCAATAGTAAGGATGAAAGACTTTATACGCGAAAAGTAATTGGTGTAAACGGAGAAATTACATACTGAAATTAAAGTTCACTTTCCTTGTCTCCACATAAAAAAGAATTGATAAGTCATTCTCCTTATGCAGAGCTTCTCTCAAGTATACATTGCATTATATGGCCACAAGTGTTAAACTATGATAACATTTAGTTCTTTAACTTTGGTAGTATAGGAATCCTTCAGTTAATCATTTGTTCTACCTCTAACTCTCCTTGGCCTTTTCTTCACTATTCTCAGCCACTTTCTCCGAGGTTAAACCTAGGCAGGGTATGTACCTAAATCTCCATACGTTAGGTACCGTACGTCTAGTATGGTAGTTTTATGAATATCCTGCTTATTGGGGTAAAAGTCAAGGTGTTGTTCTACTCTTCTGTCACATAGTTCAGGACACAAAAAGTCGACTCATGTATGGTTTCCCCAATTGGAAACTAAAAATCGAAATCCTTTTACGTTTCGACCCCTCATTTTTCTGAATAATTGGACTTATTTTAAGTGGATAGTAGTATTATAAATGTTATAGCAGTGGGATACATACTTAGCTATACTATAGGAAGTCATTTCTGTACTTAATTATGCATAGCTAATACATTAATAGAAATTCATTGCGCATGAGTTATTCTTTGTGTCCTAGGCTATGTTTCGTAGATGTTAATTGTTTTAACTTAAGAACAAAACAAGCCATGTTCAATTCCTTTGTCCTCTTCTGATGTAAAAACGTGATAAAAGAATTATTTATCTAAAAAGGACTTTTTGACCGTAGTAATTGCTCAAGGAATAAGGCTTGGTGAATTTTCACCTCTATAAAGTATGAAAAAAATTGCTGGATGCGGTGTTAAACCTGGCTTGTTTATTATTGATGGTCTTGTGTCCTGCACTAAAATCAAACTGCTCAAACAATTCTCTCTCCCAAACTTTAATAAAAACAAAACAAAAACACAAAATTAGACATAATTGTAAGCCGGTATGTATGTCTTGACCCTTCTCAAAGTGGAAACCCCTCCGAAGACTCCAGCATCTCCCGCCTTCGAGCTAAAAAATAATGCGCCTTCAAGCGACGAAGAAAAAACTCCACGAACGGCTAAATCCTCGAGCAGCAGTGGAAGCAGCACAGGCCGCAGCACTGACACCGATACTGATCGCGGGGTGGACAGCGACCGCAAGAGACCACCAACGAGCATTGCCATGTCTCCAATCAAAGAAAAGGAGAGGGAAATAACCCCAACGCCTCAGAAGAGAGAGAGCATTGAAAAGACTCCAGAACAGATTGCTACCATTATTAATGCTGAGACTGTTGAAAATTCTTCAAAAGAGATTGCGGCCATTATAAATGCTGAAACAGAAAAAAAGACCAGTGGAAATGAGAGTGATGAGTCTCGCGAGCGGAAAAATGTCATCGTAAAGGGTATGGCCCCCGAATATAGTGAGGACGAAAGCGAAGAGCCGACTCCGCGTGTACAGAAACAGGTTTCCGGGTCTGACACCGAACATGGCTCGGGAGAAGGCGGAGACGATACACTGAAGGCCCTCACTGATGAAATGGCCAAGGTGTTGGAAACAACCAACAAAGGTGGGTTTATGAAGTAGCAAAGAAAATATTTCCTTAAGATACTGGGATGTTAAAAATCGTAGAAATATAAACTAATTATACTGATTTTTATGTTATTGGGATAAAGGAGCATGCATATTTAAGGAGTATGCTGACAGAAAAATTATCAATCAAAATACAATATAGAATGAAGCAGTCATTGCAAACATCAAGCAGAGCAAAATGTGAGCAAATGCCATAGAACTATAAGAGGGGCATTATTGCTCCTCTGCATCGATTGGCATTTCCTTGATCTTTATGGCCCCATTCTAATTTGGTAATTATCGAATCTTAATTGCATAAATTAAATCGAGAAAGTCCAATTTCTCTTAAGAGAAAACAAAGGTGAAGATTTATCAACAAGTGATTTTACATGTACATCAGTTTTTATGTCGGTGTTATACGTATTGCATGGAATCTTACTTCTAGTTGAAGTGAATTAAAAAGACTTATTGTTGCAAGTTTTTTTTTTTATTATTTGTCATCACTAAATTGATGATAGGGATTCACATGCAAATTAGAATATATTATTCTTTGTACTTTTTAAGAAGACAAAGTCGCAAAGGGTAGGTATCAATTTATGGTCATAGACGATCATTTCATACGCTTATCAATGATTTCCAACTACAGATTCAAAAGCAAGCTTATACCCAGCCCTTAAGTTAAAACCCTGAAAATAAGCTCCCCAAGCTTACAATTTAAGACCCTGTGCCTAAGATGGTAGTGGTTTATACGCTGATAATGTTGAGTGTTGTCAATATGTTCTGCAATGTTGTTCTAGAACATGCTTAAAGTTGCAGTGTTCCTCTTTTGCGCATGAAAAAAATCTTTTGCTGCAGTGTATAGTGAAAGTGGATACGATTCATTCGATTTTATTTTTCAAAACCTTTATGATGATGTGTATTTGAATTTCTAGCTACTTATTAATTTTTCTTATTCAGTTCAAATCATTCACAAATATTTTAACGCGTTTACGATAGGTAGAGAGAAAATCAGCAGGAGTTTAACTACACCAATAACAATCCTAGTGTAGACTCGTGATTTCACATTGTTATTATAACAATATATATTCCTACTAAAATATATTGATTTAGAATAGAGCATGGGATAGATATAGTTTTCTAATGATGAGTATATTTTAAGTTTAATTCATATATGTATTTTTCATTTAGAAGAGTCGCCCGTAGAGAAGAGCGATTCACACGATTCTTCGTCCGATTCCTCTTCCTCTTCGTCTTCTGACAGCGATTCCGATTCAGAAGATGAGAAGTCCAGTAACAGCAAAAAGAGTAAGTACAAATTTATTATGCTGAATTGAAAATGGCCATGGAACAACCATGAAGTTTTGTAAAAATTATGAAAGGCGGTTTTTTAATGGGATTTTCTCATTTTAATTCTTTATCCTAGCTCATATTGACATGTCCAATAAGAGAATTATTATTCACCGCCCGTCTTTAATCTCTTTTAGAAGAAACAAAACAACAGACTACAACTGACCAAGAGACCAGCGACTATGCTGGAGGTAAATCTCTTTGATTTTGGTAAAAGAATTTAACACCTAAACGTATTGCCCTTCAGTTTGGTTGTTTTATTGCTTAAGATTTACTAAGTTTTCCAGAAAAAGCTCGTTTTCCCACGTCATTAATTTTGTTATTTTATGCATGCTATAGACCTTGTGCAGACATGGTCACGTGACCACTTTTACAATGTGCTTTTTATGACCACGTGGCTATTACAAATATCTAGAAATCTTGCATTTTGTAAAACACAAAATGTTCATTATGATATCATACAATTATTTTAGAAACATTAACCAAAATAATTCTTCTAGATGCTTGTGCAGTGGTCATAATAAGATTTCTAAACTGATCACCAAGATGGCGCCCAGCCCAATTTGGAGAGGTGTGACGTCATGTGCACAACGTCTATACTTCATATTTACTTCACTCAATCAGTTTTTCAAATAGATTTATTGTTTCTGGTCTTTCTTTTGCACCAAAATTAATCAGTTTGAGTCTTATAAAAAGAGAGTTCACAGAGTAACTATCTCAAATACATATTTAGCTTTAATAAGCATGACCATTTTTTATTTCAATTGTAATTTGCATGAAATTAATTATGACTCGCACGAAATTTGCATGTTATCAGCTTTCTACCCGCTGTTTGCTCGTGTGATCCCCCCGTGTGTATCCAAATTGTATAACATGTTATGCTGGCTTTTATAAGAATTTAAATTATATATTTCACAATTAGAAACTGAATACACATGTTTTATACAAGTTATAATGTTTTATCCTATCCATGGAAAAGCGCAGACGCTTGGTAATTTCACTCCAAGATAAAATTAAAAAAAGAATAACAGAGAGCTAAGTTTAAGTGTCTTCCAATTAATCAATATTAGTTTTCGTTTGGTTTGCAATTGCATCGTATGTAGTCTAATAGTGGGGGAGGGGGAAATAGCTATATCGCATATTGAATTTAAAATAATAATAAAAAATCTCCTTCTGCTGTCAAGAGTTAATCATAAAATTTTAATACCAAAGTTGATTTTTAAGAAATGCTTCTATCACTTTAGTATTAATAAAGCTAACGCATGTCGTAAGGCTATAAATCTGCATCCAATTCAAGGCAACCTCTCTGAATCAGTTTACAGGCCTAACACTATCTATCATTTTGTTAACAACTAGTTTTCCATCCTGGTGTAGGTAACGACCCCGACCGCGTGGCGAGCGACTCGAGCCAGCCGGCCACCCACCTGACCAACATCGGGGTCACCCCGGGCCCGCGACACGAGGGGAGCATCCGCCCGCTGGTCGAGGGGAAGAGGGACATCGAACTCACCAGCCTTACACTGTCTGAGGACCAGGTATGGCTTTTGTGTTCAATTATTCATGATTACCAACCCCACAGTGAAAACAGGGAAAATGACAAAAAGAAATTCCCTGACAGGGAAAACACAGAGAATTGGAAATTTTGCTAAAACACAGGGAAAACACAGGGAATTTCATTTGGCCAGGTTCTGAAATTACTGATTCTCAAGATATTAGGGATTCAACTTTTTGTTGTTGGGTTGTCCATATTTTTTCTACGCACAGAGGCTTTCAAATTTGATCAACTTGCTGGATATGACAAAGGGAAAAATTGCTGTGGGACATGGAAATCTCAGGGAAAACACAGGGAATTTGAAAAGGGAACTTTGGTTGTTACCCTGGGATTGGGAAATTGTACACAACCATAAAACCCTACTGGGCCCAAACTCATGTAACTGATTAAAGTAGTTATAATCGCTAGGCAGTGTGAAATGATTCAAGTGTCTTGTGATAATCAGTTTTGTCTCTCAAAAAAGAGTGCACTTATAACAATCGATTGTGAGTGTATTTGGCAATGATGTCATAGTATATGCCCTGCTCAGGGCTGCCAAAGTTCTCCCTTTGGCTACACCGGATACACCCGATCAAACTTTCCCTTTTCACACAGCAGTTGGACTAAAAACTATTCACTCACAAGCATGTAATGTATATACTATACCTTTGATTGTTGATCACCACATTCCATTGTGTCTGACTGCACAGTAATTCAAGTCTGTCATAATAATTATTATGTTTTAGGAAGTTTGATGTATTTCTGTTCCAGGTCGCAGAGCTTGGGGACATACTCCGTCGGGCGGACGATGTTGAGTCTCTCGTTCTGCGAAACAGTGGAATCACTGACCAAATGATGAAGGATCTCAACTATGGTCTGCAGAGGAATAAATCTCTCAAAGTAGGTACACCGTTACTTTTTCAATAATAACTCTACACTCATCGTTACACACCCAAAAGTCTAAAGTGAATTTCTTCAAAATGTCAACCAATAGAAAATTGTAATGATTAGAAGGAAACGCTTCGTTTTGTCGCAGCAGATGGTAAAAAATTTTGAATTCCGATTTTTTGTGTTTAAATCAAATTGAAAGTGCAACCCTGAATTAATTTTTCCTCCTTTTCAGATGGTGAATCTGAACTGTAACAAGCTGACTGACGCCGAGCAAATTTCGGAGCTGCTTATGTATCCAAAGTCGGTGGAAATACTTTTGTGAGTAGACAATGACTTATATATATATATATAGATGAATATGCTTTACAATTGCCATACATACTGACGTCATATTTTCTTTAAGAGGAATCAGTCATAAATATATCTAATCACAGCCAATTTATAAATACTGTTAGCATGTTATGAATGGCACGATTGCACAGAGAGTTTCAACTTTATTCAAATGCAAGATGTTTCTGCATTTTCATAGTATTATTGCAATCACGTCAATAAATATTATGTCAGTCAAGTTCTACAAAAACAACCAGGCAATGACTTGTCAATTTTAAGAATTATTTATATGATAAGTTTTTGTTGAGGGGAGTGCACGTCAATTCTCAGTCTGAATTTTGTTAGATGCCCTCCTCGAAGCTTAGTAATATACATACATATACATTTGTGTACATTTATGTGTTATTCATGTCTCCTACTTTCTCTATGGCTCAGGCTGCATGGGAACCCTCTGGGTGACGCGGGCATCAAACAACTGGCCTCCTCCCTCATCAGCCTCCACCGCTCAGCCGCCAGCGACGAACAGATGGTCGACATACGTCGCAAAGCCAAGGACGTGGTAGCCGACGTCATGTACGACGCGCTCCACTCCAGCTCGCTCGAGTCCATCGTCACCGCCGGCTCCAGCGCCAGCACCGAGGGAAGCATCGCCAAACTGTTAGCGGAGTCGGAGCGACTTACCGCAAGCAATCTGTCGGGTCTTGCCTTGAAGCAACTGGACGTCGGCGACTGCCAAATGACGAGCACGGGGGCCACTGCAATGGCTGAGGTCATTGCGCACAGTCTGCCCATCGAGAATCTCAGCATGACTGGCAACAAAGAAGTAGACATTATGGGCTGGGACGCCATTGCAGAAGCCCTCAAAGTCAACACAGTTCTCACCACCTTGAGCCTGGATTATAACAACCTTGGGGACGGAGGCGCTGCTGTTATTTCAGAGGCAATCGCGGAGAACAAGAGCCTTAAGAGTATAGATCTGGAGGGCAATAAGATCGGGGAAGAAGGGGCACGGAAGATACTGGAGGCCATCCGTAAACGGCCCAATGTTCAGGACATTACACTCATGCCTGGTAATAACATCCCCCCCAGTCTGCTCCAAGAAATCAAGGAGGAGCTTTCGTCTCCCTCTCGGAGATAAACGGCGGAATTTAGTGCTTTGTTTATTTGTTTATATATAAGCGCAGTTGCAGAGATGCCATTTTCCTTTCTTCATATAAAAAAAAGATTTTATTTTTATCATTAGAAATTTTGATTAAGATTTAAAACCATCACTTTGTACTACACTTTGGATATTTTATAGTATATGTTTAATCTAAGTGCAAGAATTCATAATATGCTTCTCAATTGAAATTAAAATCACAGAAATGTTTATGCCGTCCTTGCTGTACTAGAAATTAAATTTGACCCAGAGAGCTTCTAATTTCTAGTAAATTGGACCACTTTTAGGCTGAAGTTGGTATATTTCAGATTCAAATCACTAACTCAATCATAGTATTCCTGACTGGAGTGTGGCATCTCTGTAATTATAAATAGTAATACTCATGATAATCATATAAGCTTAACTTTGAATCCAGATGATTCGATTCTCGTAGCAAATGTATCGCCCTGCCTAACTATCCTTGAATGAGTGAAAAAGCTGAGGAGATATGTACGCGGATAATACTTGGCTTCGGGTTGCCTCAGCAGCTGTCCTTTCGCAAGGTTCAGTACAATCTAACTAATGATTAAAAGCGGTTACATAGTAAGATAATAAGAATATTCTATCTGTTCATGAATTATTTGTCTTTTATGGCATTATTTTCTCAATTTTTTAAAGGATTTTATTGCTCTTTGCATGGAGCATAAGAGATTTGGGAAGTTAACTGCAACTGGAATATCGATTTAAGAATCTGTCTGAGTAAATAATAATGTTAGGATCCAGTTGTACGTACCTATATATATTCAATTGGACAAAAAATTGTACATTCTATAGAGAAAACAATTAAATTTTCCCACCTTCGTTTGAATGGATAAGATCGTAATTGATATGTTATCACGTAGCGTTCCTTAGGATTTCCTCCTGAAAATGATGTCTGTGATATGTCTTGTGATGAATGTCAATAGATTTTCTAGAGGGAACAACTTTTTTAAACTACAGGAGATTGTACTAATACGGATAGATGTAAAACTATTATTAATCCAGTTTTGCATTCATGATTGGTTTTAACATTATTTTTCATTGAAAAACAATATGTGATAGTAATATATTATTTAGTGTATGTTTATTTTAACAAATGTATGATATATATTATTTATAGAAATCACGACCTATTGCTACTATTTATAACGTTTCACGTTGAAGTCAGTAGCGTCAAACTTTCTTGAAACAATCGATTGAAGATGTTTTATCTTTAATAACTTTCTTGATCTCCATTGCTGAATGCGAAATGCTAACTAAGCAGTAAAACTTTCAGCTATAGTTATTCCTTTGAAGTATAGATATAAGTTTATGGAGTGGTATAGGAGTATTGTATCATGTTACTTGTAATATTCTTTCAATATAGAGATGTTATCAGAGCTTTAGCGCTTTGAATCCCAGCATAATGATGTCGTGTGTATCATAGATATGCAATTTTAGACAAGAATTGTCTTTCAGTTAACTATAGAAGCATCGGAAAATATATGGAAGTAAAGCGCCATACCCACCAGGCGATTTTGGCTGAGTTGGCTGACTCATTGGCCCTAAAATCGGCCGATTCTACCCTTAGAATCGGCCGATTTTAGGGCTGATTCAGATCAAACATACACAATTCAATATACTGTACTGACAGGCGATCATAAGAATCAGCCGATTATCCCTGTTGCCCATCGGCCATCGCGGGTAAAATCGCCTAGTGGGTATGGGGCTTAAGTTCTTTTAGAGATGACAGTTTCCCCTCAGTCAGGTTCCATCTATCAATTGATGACGTCTTTCTTTTCATAGATATGTGGCTATTAAGACAGTACACTAGCTTTGGATTTAAGCTTTACGTTTCAGCTTCGTTCCCATATTTATAAGTGTTTTATACATCTGGGCCCATATCTTCCTAACTAATTTAGCTGATCAGGGAAAATTTGATCAGCGTCTCATGATTCTGTCTATCATGAATAAATTTTACGCATAATAATTCCTCTTTGACACTTTTTTGCAATAACACTAAAAATTTTGGTAAAAGACAAAATCACTGATCATAGGATTAGGAGCCTGATCAGCTAAATTAGTTACGAAGATATGGGCACTGGTTCCACAACATCTAAACATGAAGGGTTTTTGTAGCCTTGGCTTATATACCTATAGTTAAATGCCAGTCTGTGATGTAGGTGTGTGCCTGCTTTACTGATGTGTTTTTAATTTTTCGATGTATAGATTTTCACCGAAAGCGCAAAATTACAATTATATAGTCTATTTCCCCCAAAAAATCATCTAATAGAAGTAAAGCTATCAAGTTATGTTAAATCAATTTTAAATGATCCTATCAAAAGGTTCTGTAAAGAAGTTAAACGGTGATAAGATCTATGTTTACATCATAGAAGGAATGCATACGCCCAGTGTAATCTAGATTTTAAAAATAAACCTGTCTTGTGATAGAGTATTCTAGAGTACTACGCAATGTTAATCCGGCGGCTTTTTGTCGTCAAGACCGATTGCTTCATCCTGTGATTCAGAGATCCGTCCTGTACTTTGTTAGAGAATTACATAAAGTTATATTATCTTAAAATGCCTTCCTGCAGTCTTGATTGAAATTTCTATGGTGACGATGTCGCGTTTGTAAATGGTAAAAGTCTACGACTAACAATAGAAATGCATTCCATTCCAAGAGTTTAACTTCATAAATATGTTTAAATAGTGCTAAAGTATTGAAAATGAAAATACTTATAATTCAATAGGGGTAACAGTGTTAATGTTTGAGTAGGTAGGTCAATTTTTTTTTATATAAATTTCGATTTTTTTTAAACGTCATAATTCATAGACTCCAATTAGTGACACAGTGTTTTGAACATTAATAATTTCCTTCAGTTACCTTCAACAAGACTTGTTATCATCTAGAATGTGTTCTGACATTCTATGTGACATCTGTGCCTAAAAAGTCATTTTTATTTAATTTTATTAAAATTTTGAAAACGAAAATTAATATTCCTCCAAAGGAAGTTTATGGTCGGGCGAAAAAATTAGGGTCGGTCCGGAAACCTGAACACAAATCTTTCTTTTCTGACCTAAAGAAGAACAAAAATTTGATTTAAATGGAGACTAGTGTAATAGGGTATGTGCGGCCAAATAGCAGTGCAAACAGACCTGACTAGTCCCAGCTAGGTGTAGGCATGCGGGTGGTGAAGCGATTAGAGTGTCCGTCTGCTGTGCGGGCGGCCCAGGTTCAAGTCTGGGCTGAGGTGGTCTGGCTGCTACTCCCCTCTGTATGTCTCCCTGTGACAACAACAGGGTTATCAAAGGCTGATAGTGGGCCACCGGCTGTTGTGTGCAGGGCCCTCACTATATGACCCTGCACATTAAAAAACACCTGCCTCGGTAAATGTGTAGGGGTACGGTCTCTGCCTTCCCATAGATATGATCATTTCATAGATGCGATCATCAAACAGACAGAATTGTCAAGACCTTGTTCTCACCGTGATATGACCATAGATGTCGATGCAGTGTAAAACCCCAATAACTAACAAACCAGCAGACCTGACTAGTCCCAGCTAGGTGTATACAGGTGGGCCACCATGGCCAGCGGCCACTGTGACCTGTGATCTGTGCATTAGGGCATATCACCAGTGACCACCGTTAGTAGCTGTAATCAATGACGTGATGGTGAAATTATAACTCTAAACGATCCATAAAAAAGCATTATTATCAAAACTATATACAGTTTGGTGACCAACTTCTGACCGCTATTGGCGCACACTCCCTGTTTAAGGTTTATGTTCCTAATGGTCATTATGTAGAAACTATAAGAAATAATTGATCCGTCACTTATTTGAGGATAATAGGAAGAAAACGAAAACGTGATAACAAATTTCAATAAAGGGATTGCAGATACATTGGTAGTTTCAGCTTTTTTTTTTAAAGTTGGGGGCGCTTAAAGAAAAGAATGGGGCGGATCCCCTTTTCCCCATTATTTACATTAAAAAATCTAAATTTGGCCCAAAAAAAGGAGGGGGCGAGTGCCCCTGTGCCAGCCCCATAAATCTGCCACTGGATATATATGTATATATAGTACAAAGTTAAAAATAAGTATTGATATTGGGAACTCAAAGAAGAAATTGATTTTGATGTTTTTAGACCTAAAAAGTATGGTTAAGGCTCACGAAAATGGGTCCATTTGCTTTTTCCAATTTGAAAAAAAAAGAATTTGAGCTAGGGCTCTGTCTCTGGTGTTTCTAAATAGTCCAAGTGTTGGTTCTTTATGGAAAAATATAATTGTCACATTATCTCTCATAGCTTTTTTGTAGTCAGCCCTCAAAGTTGGGTCTCTCAAAGGGCAAAAGTAAATGTGTTCTCCGTTATCCGCAATACATATATTTGTTGCCATGCTTGTATCATGTACAAATATAGGATTCTAGCCTACTCTAGTGTATTATATGTAAGGTAGACAGTTGTGGCTGATGGAAAAATGTATCATTAGCATTCTGTTGGGACTGTTACTTATTCAGCGGACACTCTGAAATTCCCTCAAAATGTGTGCGCCCCTGTAGGGTCAGTTATTTGAAAAAATACCTATTTGTCATTCCTTGTAACTTGAAAATACACACTCTCCTATCTTTAATACCTGTCGAAATACATAGAGGAACATGTTGTCTCAACAAAGAATGTGTTTGGTAAGCTCTAGCTTAAGCCACAATGGAGTTTCTCTCAAGATCTATACTCGGATAACGGAGAACACATTTTATTGCTCAGTATGCTAAGATCATATCAATTGGTATTTATATCACTTATTCTGTACTAAACATGTATCCTGGTTGTAGAGTAGTATTATTCATCTTATTTTTACCCAAAATTCCCAATGTTTTATCAAATGTGGTCAGTATGTATCATTTTATGCACATAAAACAATATTTTCTATCAGATTTTACTTGAAAATGATTAATTTGGTACCAATATGTGAGGCAAATAGGCTTATTACATTTCTAGACATGCTAGTAGAATGTTCTATATGTTGCATAAGTCACTCCTGCTTGGTCCAGACTGAAACTATGTTTTTATCGGATAACGGAGAACACAATAACGGAGAACACATATCTTGCCACCTTCCCCTGGAATGGAATTATTTATAAAATGCATGTCTACATATTGGGTTATATCTATGTTTTGTATACTAAAAGACTATGTATTCTGTTCTTTCCTTTTGCTGTGCTTTGGAGCTGTGCTTTGGAGCTGTACGCGGATAACGGAGAACACATTTTTTGTTGTTTTTGAGTTGGACTGTCTCAGCAGTTTGTATAAGTCAGTTATCGACATAGATAAAGTAGAACACATGTTAATAATAAACATCAGTGACCTAGAGTGTCTTTGCACTAGTTTTTGGGGCTGTATGTATTTGTATGTCAAAATCTTAAAAATGTGTTCTCCGTTATCGGAACTTTCATGATGCTTTTACATATTGAAAAAATAAGAAATTCTAATGGAAAAGGCTGTCAAACTGTGCACACACATGTACTTTATACAAACCATTGCTTATAAATGTACAGTAAGGTAAAAATTCTGAGGTACAGATGAAATAACACGGCAATGTCAAAGCTTTGTGTTCTCCGTTATCCAATATAATGAATGCTGAGTTATCAAAATACCTAATATCATATACTATCACATTTATTATAGGTACACAAGTCCCCAAATACATGGAGATGACACAAAACTATGATAGAAACCTGTTATTACTGAGATGTCCAATATCTTTGTGTTCTCCGTTATCCGTCTGTGTTCTCCGTTATCCGCCAGACTGTCAACTTCGGTGGGTCACCTGTGCCATTTTGAAAAGATTCAAAAGAAATCTTCGGTCCCATTTGACAAAATACAAGTTAGTTTATCAAAATTCATAGGGCATAGGGGTTCCCTACCTATAATTATTCAAGAATGACTGTTAATTGTGGGTGATGTTGGAAAAATGCTCATAGTTTCGTTGGAAAAACACTGAAAAAACTTGAAAAGTCAGCATCTGTGGTGGTGCATGAGCTGGGTGGAAGTGAAGCATGGTGAAAGCAAGGCATAAAACATGGTCTGGCTGAAACTGCTTCACTCTTGAAGCCGTTGCAGTACATATTTTACACACGGATAACGGAGAACATGGATAACGGAGAACACATGCATTTCATGTTTTCTGTCATATCTATGGAATTAATCAATAGATTTTCATTCTTGATGTCTCTAATTTTTTGTTATTTTTTTCTCTTTTGGGGATATGGGGTAAAATAACCACAATTGACTTAGTGTAGACACAGGGTGGATAACGGAGAACACATTCTTAAGTGATACTGTCATTTTTTCTGCCTGTCAGGGCTCATAGCATCCAGAATAGTCCTAGGTGATCATTAATAATTTATTTCATCAATACCAACACATGGGTGCTTTGCAAAAAAGGGTATTTAACATGTCTGGTTGATTTATTTATTTCCATTCATTGCCAATGTGTGCGGATAACGGAGAACACATAAAACAATTGGACATTGCCATTTCTGATGGTATAAGCAAGAAAATTGATATAAAATTTTAATTCCTGGAGTTCTCAGAGGCCAAATATATACAGTTACTCATGAAAGTTAGATATTTAGTGCAGACTGTTTTTGAATCATAATAATCAACAATTGAAATTAATTAAATACCAATTGGACATGGCAAAAATGGCCTAAATTGCCTATGTCCCCATGTTTAGAGGCAGAAATTTCTATCAAATATTCCCCGCACACATGGAAAACCATACATGTCCAAATTTGTATCGACCTGATCTTTAAATTAGTGCATGTTTTGAAGTCCTTAGGCTAAATTTGTAGATATGCTGAGCAAAAGACACATTTTTTAGCTAATGGACCCATTTTCGTGAGCCTTAGCCGTATAATTGAAAAATAACTGACAAGTATAAAAAGGATTCTTCAATTTGGTCTGAAAGTAATCCTAATAGGTTCATATGATATCTGACGATATTTTATCCCTTGACTTGAATTCACCTTGAAAGTCTGTTTGATAAATCCTTTTCTGACATTTTTCTACTTGTTAATATTTAGCTAAAAGGAAAGGTCGTTGTGTCCTGGTATTACGTGGGACGGGGGGGGGGGGGGGGGGGGTAGGTAGGGTAGGTTTCTTCTACTTTATGTAACTCTTAATTAACATGAATGAAATGTGGGCAACAACTTGCATTAGGCGAAGTAACTGAAAAACAAGATTTTTCTCAGACCTTACTCACTCACTATTTAAATTAAAATCATCTTAAATAATTTTTTGGGAGGATGCTTTTGTAGCCCTAGTCACTAGGAAGCCCTGTGCTCTGGAGTAGTACGAGATTTCTCCACCAGATGTCCCCAGTTGGCCTTCATTTACAATCAAGGAATTAGAATTCTTTTTGAAAACCACTCCTGCTTTACAAATATATCCTGATGATGGTACCAAAAGAAAACAAAACTTGAATTTTACTGTGTTGAGTTATTACCATGTAATATAATTTTATTTTCAACAAATAGAAATGATCTTTTGAGAAAGAGCAGTTCTATAGACACCATTTTTGTTTGACTACAGGTTTAGTGTGATCTAGCAATAAGAGCAACAGAGTGTACTTTCCTCTCCTTGGCCATACTTGTTATGGGTGGCCCAGTGGATTGAGGTTGGTTCTAAAGGCGTGGCATCCCCACCCACCAGGGGTGTGGTTACTGCATTCTAGGGTAAAGTAGTCTCATCCTTTCTGGGTGCGGCTGTTGCCCCTAAAGGTCTGGTAGCCCCACCCTTAAGGGTTGTGGTTGCCTGCCTAAATGTGTGGTTGCTCCACCCCGAAAGGGTGTGGCTGTCACAGCTTAGGGCCTGGCAATCCCACCCTTTTCATGTGTGGTTTACCAGGCTTGCCTAGGAGCAGGGTTGCCCCACCCTTTTAAGGGGGTGGGTCCACCACCCCTGTCCTTTAAGGCTCTCCCCAGCCCCTTCCAAAAAAAAAAGAAAAAGAGAAAGAAAAAAAAACGTGGAGATTTTAAGGAGAAGAATCAGCCATTTTAAGGGAAAGCTCTTTCAGGGCTCATTTTGGGAGGAGGGGGAAAGGTTTCTGGGGGATGGGATTGGGGCCATGACACATCAGGATATTAGTAGAGCAATAGGGCCATATCCCCCCCCAAATGAGCTCTTAAAAGGGTTGTTCCTGGACCCCCTAGATAGGCGCTTAAAAGAGCCTGCCCTAAGAAGGGCTGGTTCTCCTCCTTAACCGTCCTCTCCAATAGATTCCTTGTTGGGAAGCTAATGGAAGGGGCTTTGTTGGGAAGCTAATGGAAGGGGTTGGAGGGAGCTTTAACGGACAGGGTGGGGCAACCCTGCCCCAAGGCAGGCCTGGCAAACCACACCCGAAAAGGGTCGGGTTGCCAGGCCCTAATGTCTGGCGGTCACACCCTTTTGGGGTGGGGGTCACCAAACTTTTTTGGAGCAGCCACACCCACATAGGATGGTGCCACCACACCCTAAGGCACAATAGCGACACCTAGAAAGGGTGGGGCCCCCTTTCACAAGAATGCAGCAACACCCCCCTGTTGGGTGGGGCTGCCATGCCCTTAGAACCACGCCCAGTCTTGTCGTCCCAGCTACTTCCACAAAGGGTATAGACAAGACTACCAAAATTGGTGTGGCTAGGTGTTGTAATCAATTCTGGAAGGGTAGGGGAGATGTCACAGACCTCTCTCCTCTCCCTCCAGTAATTACTCACCAATACTTACTTTGGACAAAAGTCCCTGGTCACAAGTCTGTAACCAGCCTCTATCCACTGGCCCACCCATTACAGGTATGGCCAGGGAGAGGAAAGTACAATCTGTTGCTCTTATTGCTAGATCACACTAAACCTGTAGTCATACAAAAATGGTGTCTATAGAACTGCTCTTTCTCAAAAGATCAATTCTATTTGTTGAAAATAAAATTACATTACATAGAAAAGATTCAATACAGTAAATTTAAGCTTTGCTTTCTTTTAGTACTATCATCAGGATATATTTGTAAAGCAGGAGTGTTTTTTCAAAAAGAAATCTAATTCCTGGACTGTAAGTGAGGGCCAGATGTAGACGTCTGGTGGGAAAATCTCGTACTAGAGTATGTAGAATTGATTTTAATTTGATTGGTTTCATATTATGCCTACAGAATGATAATTTGATTATTCATTTCGAATGTTATTGTTTGTATGAAAAAAAAAAGATTTTTTCATTATTATTCATTTTTTGTTTAGAATTTGCAAAATGTTTACAAAATTAATCTTATTTGACCATTTTTATTTTCAAAAGTATTCTTGGTAATCGATCTTTCTTTTTCATTCATGACTAACCAAACAATTTCAAATATTTCTGCTGCATTTGAGAAAGACTGAAGGACTTTTATATTGTTTAATATCTGGAAACTTAAAAATGGCACAATTCTCCTCAGGCCGTATCTGTCTTTAAGAATTGCAACTAAAAGTTACACCAATGGTAAAGGATAAGGATACGTTTTGGAGGATGCAGCACCTAGTACAAATCTTGTGCCCCTGACTTTGCTCTTGCCGCCCTCTCAGTATTTCTGTTATTTCGGAGGCCTACATTATGTATAAACTGAAACTGCTAAACCGATTCTGAGGTATTCCTGAACTCAGACATTAGATGCTATCAGCGAAGTTTAAAACGTCATCTCCCGTTTATTTATCATAGAAAAGGATGATTTAACTTCATGTTTCCAGATCTTTTAGCATGTATTTTGATGCTATAATCGTATATAAAAACAGGCAAGAATAGTAACAACATAATTTCTATGTTAAACCTTTATTAAACTGTTTGGCACACTCTACAATACAATAGCAACAGGCAATGGTGCGATAGCAAGACAACGTGCTCTGTATCACGCCAACTGTATTATCACACTGCTAGAGGCAAACTGGTAGAGTAGTTACATTTCTTCCCTTAATATGGCCATTAATGAATAACATTATAATTAGTTATACAAACATAAAGAAAGAAACTTTGTTCGCAGACATGCGAATAGGTCATAATATGAGTATATTATAATTCTATCAGTGGAATATATGGTTAGTAGATAAGTATGTGGATACCTATAAAGTGTATCAAGTAAGTATTTTTCTGTGTACATGGCTATATCATAAGCAATTTGATATGTCACAGTTTTGCACTGGAAGCTATATATTAAAGTGATCTAATTGACTAGATATCCAGCTGATAGTGGAGATTAACATTGTTATTTGTGTACAGTGGCTGCGATTTCTCATTACGATTAACATTCATCTTATTGCTGTGTGTGGAGTAATATACCATTATTTTTAACACGTCCACTAACCCGGGGCATGTACAATGTCAATTGGGCGAGTGTATCTAAGAATCACTGTTCCTTTATCTTTTCATGACTTGCGAGTAACAGCATCAAACATTCTTTGATAACGCGCCATGACAATCCTCAAATATTGCACGATTATAATTCTGAGCAGGAATACATATTGGTAGTATCATTCTTATTGCCTTTTTAAGTCTAAACATGTTATCAGTGTGGAGGTTTTAAACAAAAGTTCCCAGTGATTTGACAATTTCTGGATCAGGTACATCTTCAAGATGATTGCAGTGGATATACTTCTTATAAGAGGCGCATGTGTACATTGCCAAAAGTAACTGATTCAATAATCTAACATTGAAGTTATTATTTACAACAAAGCTAAATGGCTTTTTAATCTCCATGTATGGCACTTTATGCGAAATAAATATGGCTTCGTATGTAAAGAATCCAACTAAATACAATTATCTAAATCAAACTTTACAATCACCTGTATTGTAAATTCAATTCATAGATCAGTGAACACAAAAACATGGGAATGAAGTACATTTTGGGGACAGGCAAGAACATGCTAACATCTAACAACTAATACTTGCAGTATATGGCAAACATATAAATCACGACACTGTAATGATTATGGTATTACAATTATTGAAAAGTTCCAACTGAATCCTACAACTATTTCCAAGACTTCGTCGTGACTCTCTTTTAATTTCCAAGTTAAAGTTTTCCAATGCAGAGTGTGTAAAGTTAAGCTTTGGCAAACTATTATATTTTTTTGATGATATGATAAGAAAGGCGGACGTTCTTAGATGATGCCATATTTCAGTATTTCGTCTAAAAAATGCAATTTCTGGAGAAAATTGAATAATTTTCTAGTATTTCATACAAAGTACATTTCACCGTCTTCCTTTTTCGAATTTGCATGACTTTTCTTTGATCACTTTAATTTGTCAAGGTTTGCAGTCTCTGATCACTTTAATTTTGAACCAATCATGACAACTTATAGTTACAATACAACCACAGACGTATAGTCACATGTATGGCTTAAAAACTATGAACATCAACAACTGTTTACAAAACACTACTACAACTCACATTTTGAAATTGACTTCAATATTATGTCATAAGTATTATGAGCTCAAATTTCTTTCAAATAATAATTCAGTCGGAAGATTCACCACATATTTTGATGCATCAGAGCATTAAAAATAAACAAAATATGGAAAACACAGAACAATGAGTATTTATGTATTTTTTCTATGGTTAGTAATTAACTGATGACTTTGATGGCACTAAGTAAATGTTCAATTCGATCAGCTGTTGAAAATGCTTCGTTATTATACAATGAAAGACATGTTTAATGAGTGAATTATTTAAGGAAACACAATTAAATTGGTTTAATAAATTAAAAAAAGAAAAAAAAAACACCAGCAGGCCCAGACAAAACACACCTATTGGCAACTACAGTAACAGGGAAATGTTCATCACTTTTCAACATTTGCCAATAGTTATATCACTTAATAGATTAGTCGATCTACACGGTATGGGTCGGGGAAAAGTTGCCATAATATATTGCACAAAAGTGTCTTATTGGCCTACCAACAACCTGAAGATGGTATACCCGTGTTTTAGCTTTCCTGTGGTTCCTGTGGGAGTGGTAGTTGATTAAGTATATACTGACCAAAATTACATTCAAATAGATACTATAGTTTTACACGGAAACGGTTGCTCCTACTATGCCATATTGCTATATGATGACTTTCCTAGTGGCTGTTATGAGGAATGTCAACCAGGTATTGATATTGGTTAGTTTTAATAGATTATGTGTTTTGGCAGCGCCAAGCTTTGTGTAACCCCCTTCCAAGTAATAACGCTACAATAGTCTGCCAGGAATGACTTACATATCAACAGCCAGGTGGCAAAAAATTAGAGTACAACAAGTACGCAAATAAGTGTCCACTCTATAATATTTCAAGACTCAAGAGTCTGCTAAGACCCATTTGACCACTGGCACCTTGATTGGCACTACTTAAGCATTTAATTTAAGCGCATGGAGTATTAAAACAGTCATACGAAATATATTAACATACTCAAAATGTCTCTTTTAACCCCTCGATCTAACAAAAACAAATAGACACCTTTTTCTTTTAAAAATAATATTGGCCACTGAACCTGAATTAAACAGACTCTAAGTCATTATTTAAGCACCTTGAGCTGAGCTGTGCATATAAAGGGACAAAATGCACCGGGAATGAACCATGAGAATAAATATTATTCTCAACAAAAGTCTTTGCCCCACCTTTCGTTATGGAAGCATAGAACTGAAAACCAAGAAAAAGTGTATCTGTGCGGTGGGTACAGTAAGATTTTAGTAATGCAAGAGACGGATTTTGTAGATCTATGTTTACAGGCACTACCATACCAAGTATCATCTATCGTTCCACTGGGTCTAAACTCAATGGTTTAATTCCAGGTTATACCATATGGCTTCCCTCCGTCCAAATAAGATTGTTATGATGCTGCATAGAACCTAACAAAAATTAGTTCTAAATTTCAATTAGCGTACCCATGCTTTTAAAAAAAATAAATTATCATGAAAAAAAACATTGTAAAGATTAAGTTTGATGATAACTTGATAAGTCACTAACAATTAATTACTGATTTTCACTTTCAACATTTAATTTATCCACGACTTTTTCTTAAACCCTTTTGCTGAAAAGCTGTAAGTTTTAAGACCTTTTAAATGCCATAGCCTCTGAGTCCCAAAAGAAATCCAGAATTTTTTTAGGACTTTCTTTGGCACTGTCAACAGGTCACAAATTATTTCTGTGGAGGTGATGGGGAGAGGTCGTTAATATAACAGAATGGGTCATATAGAATGAGTATCATGTTTTAATCACATTCACAAGCCTAATGTTGCGATAAAACAAGAAAATAAATATTTAAAGACCCTAAACTCTGATACCGACATTTGAAGATAATATGGGGAGATTACGAGTATTTATCTATGTTTTTTCAAGCCCATAGAAATTCATCCATAACCATCCGTAGTCTTTCAGCAGTCTCCAGCATTACCGGGTTAGTACTTGATGTATCTTTTATAAAGAAGATAGTTAGTAGATTAGATCTGAAATGTGCACTCTAACTCTACTAACACTCACAAACAACACATTACTCTGAGCTTTGACAGTGATGAAAGCACTTTTCAAGAGAAAATTCCATCAACAAGGCAGATTCTAGTTTTACAATTTAGACTGGCACAATATGTGCAATCTCAAGATGAAGTTCAAGGTCACGACTCAGTGACCTTGTTTCAAGGTCATAACTCGGGTAACCTTGACCGAATTCCATCAGTTGACCTTCACTGATTCTGACCTGGGAACCACTTAAGCCCCTGACCCACTAGGTGATTTTGACCAAGTTGGTTGACCTATCGGTGCTAAAATTTTCCTATTCTACTAAAACAATCGTTCAATTTTAGCAGCACCTCAAACTGCCCATCTGCATGAAGAATTGAAACAAACTATTTTAATCTGAATCAGTGACAAAGTCTGGCGATTCTTTTGGTACAAACAGCTGATTTTAGCCCCAAACAGTTGGCCTACGTGATAAAAACAACCTAGTGGGTATAGGGCTTTACAGAGGTGACCTTGGTCTACGTCCTTCAGTTGACCTTCACTGACCCTGACCTTGGATGCCCTTACAGAGGTGACCTTCGTCGTATGACCTTCCACAGCGGGCCGCACACAGGAGGGAGACCTGGCACTTCTGGTCACAGACGGCACTTGGTGGGTGTCCATGGTAGTAGTACCTGCAGGGAGAAAATTACATGTTAAAAAAGTATTACCTTATAAATACTATGTTATATGACAGCAATTGATGACACAATCATATTATCTTCCACTATACTTACGAGTAGCCAAAGGAGTATTATTTTTAAAATTCAATTTCTTTATTTCATACCCTCTCTTCCATGTTAGAGACATGTAGAATAGGCATGAGCTCTCTTTTTCATGTGTTAAAGACACACACATATGCTCTCCATTCTAATCACTGGTACTAGTGGTAGTACATCTTTTAATATTTTATTTGTGTTAATCATGCATCGATGTCTATTCTACTCACTGGTGATAAATGTTGATTAAGGATACACTCTCTATCTTATGTGTGATAAACACACATACACACTCTATTCTACTCCCTGGCACTACATGAACAATAGTTATATCTTCTATTTTATATGTGTTACGTATATACACTCGCTCTTCTACTCACTGGTAGTACATGTTAAAGAGGCGGTCATCAGTCTCCATTTTCTGCAGCAGTCTGTCCCAGTCAGCAGGGTAGAGGGACGTCATGTTGTACGCCATCTACAGGCAATATAACATGCATATCAAAATGTGCATTATATAGAAAATAATTGTAGAAATAAAGATGATGTTAAACACCAAACTCAATAAGCATAACTTGTTGCACGAGAGTTTTTCAGTAATCTTAGGTAGACAGTTAAAATAGCAGAGTGATCAAAATGTTTCGACTGTTTTAGAAAATAGTTGTATTTACAAGACTAGCAGAATTACTTAAAATTATCTGACACTCATACTGGTTTTGAAGCAAGTGTTTCCAGTTGAATGCCTTATGTAAACTTTGAAATGAACAAATACGTATTTTTTATCAGATTTATTGGCCGGAGCTTTGTCTCCCATATATTTACTTGTCTACTGTTGTAAACTTTCTAGTTAATTCTCCCAAACACGGAGAGCCAGTTTTGTGAGTTTTACCTGCAGATTAGCATCAAACAGGGTGCATGCTGAGTAATATGTCATCAAAACTTATGGCTTTATTATGTAAATTTTCATAAATTGCACCATCATTTGTAGATTAACATTTGGAAAAATTAGCCATCATCATTTTTTGAATTAGTAACCATATACATTAATATTTCCTGAGTTGTTTGAAAATGTATTCATTGTAGGTGGAAATATAACAATTATTCATTAATTTTCTATAGTTTTACCAGGGGTTTTGTTGACAAAATGGTCATAATTAGCCTGTAGGTGCTTAAAATATCAGCTATCTGTGGTCGGGCGAATTAAACGTAAAGTTTTCTATATACAAAATAGATCCTGACCTTGGCGTCGTACTCCTGGTACCAGTGGGGCGGCTGGTCGGGGGTCAGGTTGGCCTCAGACAGGTTAAACATGTACGTCTGGTGGTTCAGCACCTCCTGAATAGCGTAAGCAACAATGGTTAGTATTGAGATTAGGGCTGAGATATCATT
The DNA here is from genome assembly GCA_936440205.1 of Lepidonotus clava. NCBI lineage: Eukaryota > Metazoa > Annelida > Polychaeta > Phyllodocida > Polynoidae > Lepidonotus > Lepidonotus clava. The sequence goes on from OW387138.1 coordinate 20,654,133, forward strand.
TTTCTAAGTTTATCCCAATAAATATGGAGAGTGCCTATGTAGTGTTGGTTATGTTCTTATCTGTATTGATTACTTCCTATGTATTGTGTATTTATTTAAATTATCATTATTGTAAATTTTTCGTCACTTTCAATGGCAAATTCCACCAATACGAAAGATCACGTGTACTGTGAGTATGGTTCAATAAAAAAAAAAGAAAAAGGGAAAAGAAAATGCTGAAAAATTGCAGTATTTCGTACCCTCTCAAAAGGTTGACCTGTAAAGGTATATAATAGCTACTTTCCACTAGTTGCTGGGCCAGCAATGAATTAGTTTTCATCATTACTCAACAACTAATTCAAGATACTTAACACATGTATTATTTTTTTACAAAACATGAGCAAGACAATCTTCTGAACAATAAAGGCAATTATTGTCTACTGCCTTAGGATTATATTTCTCAAGTTATAACTGTTTCAATCACATACGATTCTTTTTACACAGCACAAAAATGTTATACACACGCTAAGTTGTAGGCTTTAGAAACTTATCAACTGGTAACTGTTGTATCAAGCTTGATCTTTTTAGATCCCCATGGACTAGCCTCAAGATGACCTCACAATGACTGTTCAATACATGCAATATGCTATTTTGCGAAGTCTGTAAGGGATACAATGGCCGTGCATGTTCCACCATTTTGTTTTTCAACAACCTTTTGTTGAAATATTTAGCAATGTGGCAAAGGAATTATTTTCACATCCAACCTATTACTGATGCCTAAAAGCATTGATTTGAATATGATAGACCAAATTTTCCATATGATAAGCAGAGAATTATAGTTTTTAAAAAGGCTTCAAAAACTTGTTCTGGCCGAAAAATAATGTAGTTCCGATTTCTGTGATTGGGAGAATTAGGACCCTCATGAGCCATATTAGAATCACCCTGGAGGCACAGTCCTAGCCGCCGCCCACCTGGGCCCATATATTCGTTACTTATTCTGCTAATAAAGGAAATTTTGATTAGCACCTCATGATCAGAAATTCCGTCTATCTTGAATAAACTTTACACCTTATAATCCCTATGTGATGTGGTTAAATGATGATGGTAAAATATGATCAAAACTGTGATTGTTTAAACTATAATTGTAATTTGTATTGAATGTGTTTAACTAACCGAATGAATTGTATTAATAATTATTTTTTCTATATTATACTTGATCTGGAAGACCAGGGGGTAACTCCTGAAGATTGATTCAGAAATATAAAAAAAAAGAAAAAAAAAGTGAGACTAGTTGGTTGGTTGGTTATTGGTGTTTAACGCCGTATCAACATCTATGGTTATTTCACAGCGGGATGATTTTTGACAATTCTGTCGTTTTAATGATGTCTATGAAAGGATTGTATCTATGAGGAGGTAGAGACCATAGCCCTACACTTTTACCAAGGCAGGTATTCTTTAATGTGCCTGGTCTGATAGGCAGGGCCAGACACACAACTGCTGGTGACCCTCTGGGGACCTTTGATAACCCTGTCGTTGTCATAGGGGGACATGCAGAGGGGTGCAATAGCCAGCCCAGTCCGGGATTGAACCCCAGCCACCCGCACGGCAGACAATTATGCTAACCACTACACCATCCCGCACGCCCTCTATGTGAGACTATCTTAAAATAACATTATCAATGTGGGGCTGGGCTGGGACTGATGTAGACTTATATAAGGGGTTTTACTGTACTCACCCAGGAGGCACCCTCATAGCCCCCGTCCACCTGGTAGACGCGGTAACTGGGGTTGGTGCCCAGTCCTCCGGCGTAGGGCGTTACGCTGGGACTGACGTAGGCCACGCTCACCGGGCGTCGGAAGGTCACGTCATCATAGTACATGGAGACCGAGTCGGCGTGGGTGTGGCCGAAGAACTGACCAGTGACCGTGCTCTCGTACCTGGAATGGACAATGGCAGATGTGGGTTTAATACGGGTGTAGTTCAAAGAATACATATTTATTTCGCGTTAGGGGTTGATTAATGTTTTTAAAAGGATAGAATGAAAAGACAACATGACCATTCAAATTTTCCTTTCTTCTTGTGTTTTCCAGAAATTTTCTTTTTTTTCTCCAAATGTTAAAGTATTGCAACAAAAGTAGAAGATTATTCAATAGAAAGTACAATCTTCAGTGTTGTTAGAATTAGAGGGAATTGTTTGGGTTATTTCCCATTGCAGTGGTTAAACTGTAAAGGTACAAAATGGGACAAGTGAAATGTATAGCATGGGAAAAGCAATTTTACTTTAACAAACTGGAAGAGTTGGGTTGAAGAGGCAAAATCAATGAATAAAAATAAACTGGTAAATCATGATTCCCAGTACGTTAGTTACTTTTTGGCCTCCACTTGCTTTTACTATAGTCATATAACTTAATATCAAATATGTTCCTTCTCATGCTCTAGAGTTTTATACCATGGAATGACCTAAATCTTATCCATATTATTTGAGTTTTTTATGAAGACCTCCAGGTATAAGTATATTTTGATACGCGTCATATCGACCCATTACATCAATTGATCTCTCAGTCAACACTCAGCAGCAAAGAAAAGAGTAACAAATTAATCTGCCTTTGTGTAAACAAACTTGGTCGTCATTCAACCACTCCACTTTACATAACCCAACGTGGCAGCGGCAACCCAAGCCATGTCGCCTTTTGACATGGGATATCCAAAACTCCATAAGTGCTTGAGAGGTCAATGACAATACCCAAATAATCAGATTACTTGGCATTTTTTCACAGGTCAATGATAATAATATTATGAGACTATAAGCCTATGGGTCTAAAAGCTCACCCGGAACTACCCCAGCAGGTAGTGATTGGTTTAGTAGTTAGCCCAAATCCCTTCTATCAATGGCAGGGGCTCTCGATGTGGGGGTCTCCATGTCGATCGGTGATTCAAAAGAATTATTCATTAAAGATATGGCATGCAATTCTTGCTAAAGTTCCCACAGGGAACAGAAATGTCCATAATTTTTTCCATGACCAGGTCCCACATCTTCGTAACCAACTTAGCTAATCAGGGAAATTTTGATTAGAAACTCATAAGAAATTCTGGAATCATGAATTAAATTTTAGACCTAATAATCCCTCCTTGAGACTATTTTGCAATAACACTATAAATTTTGGTAGAAGGAAAAATTCCTGATCTTGAGACCCTAATTTTCCTGATTAGTCAAATTAGTAAGGAAGATATGGGCTAATATCTTTTTTTTTACATTTTACGCGTTTTTCATACCTTGGTACCTCACATTTTTGCCCTTTATGTTACCAATTTTGCTGAGACTCAGATAAGGTGGACTTTCTAAACTAACACTCCGTTTCCTTATTTTAGTTTAAAGCTGTATAACCTTGTCACTTTTCTTAGCAAAAATAGTAAATTTTAATGCTAATAAAGTCTTACGAGATCCCTTTTTAGGTTTACCAGGTCTCTCTAAAGTCACCACGTTTTAACTGAATAATGTCTGAGTGGCGCTAGGATTCTACGGCTTTACTCAGTTTAGACGGTTTAGAGCCATATGAATAACCAATGGTTAACACTGATTATACCATACTCTAAAACTTGATTATAAAAGTTTGCTTTTTCAACATTAAGCAAATTCTATTAAGTTGTGTAAAGTTTGGATCAAAGTATTACATTAACTCGGGCTTTGACCTGGAAAGGACCACTAATCCTGTGTTTGTAGGTGAAAACTGAAAACCAATTATATGTACCATTGGTCGTCCGATTACTTGTATAAACACATAAATACGCCATTGGTCAGTTCATAAAAGTTTTTGTTTATGCACTAGCAATGCTGAATGTTTGCTATATTATTTCAAGGATCGAATTTGATATAAAGTAACTCGGAATTCTGTGAAGAAATAATCTAGGAACAAGTCAATGTTTACAGGTCAGTCATTGTGCTGTAAGAAAACCAAAAAATGAAGAAAGAGGGATAAAATAACGGGAAAATAGGAGAACAAAATAACTAATTCTAGGTACGAAATGAAATGCACTTATTTATTATTCAGGGTATTCACTACCTTGACTTGTTTATCGGTAACAAAGTATCTAGACGCATACGAACAATATATGGATTTACCAAATTCCCTAGTTTTTAACACAAACATGAGAATCAAATCGATCTAAAGGAGAGACAGATCCTATCCCCTTGTAAATATATATCTTTATCAGACCTATAATTAATAATGAAAATGGATCAACCATTGATGACAAAGTATGAAATAACCAGTTCTGACAAGCGGTAACTCTTGACGGGCGATTGTAAACAAAAAATTCCGAATTAATTCCTTAACGGCTGCTCTCCTAAATTGCGATAGATTACTAGGCCCGGAAGTATATTTCTTCTCCCCGCCCACCATTTTAGAGTAATGCCATTCATACTTGGTGGTCCCACTGGTTCCTTATTACTGAATGAAGATTAGATCAAGGTGCATGCTGGGAAATATGTAGACAACTGGCCAAGACATTTTCATTAATCATGGAATTATTTGTGGTGTAAATATTGGAGAAATAATACATATAGCAACTATTCATACTTTTCTGTTTTTCCTGTGGTTTTGTCGACATAATTAATTCATTTTAACCTGCAAGTGCCTAAAACACTGTAAATCCGCTATCCATGGTATGGAGAATTATAAACATTAGTATACAATACTTTATTTATGTGATTTTGGGTTTACTTATGTTTAGAATTTTCTAAGAAACAAAGTTCTCCATGTAAGATAATTAAGGAAACTTACCAAACAAAATTGTACGACAAATATTTCATTCAAACATCATCAAAATGAAAAAAAAAGAAGACAAATCATATGCAAAAAGTATATTTCTCCTTAGAATTATCACATTTATTATTCTTGGCCTATGGTATGAGTCATAGACTGGACTAGGCCTGATCATGCCTTGAGTCAAACTGGGCGGAGCATTCTCTGAGAGCACTACTGCAGCACAATGGGAGTTTCTGATACACACAAAAGGCGGGCAACATACGTATAATAGGTGCAGAACTAACCATGCAGAATAGCCTTTTCTCAGGACATGGGACATACGAAGCCAGCACATACCGTGGAATGTGTGTTGGTTGGTTCTACTGGTTGCCAATCAATATGAGACATTACAGTGTCATGGATAGACCCGTCCCGTGTTAACTAGCGATTGAGTTTTGCTAGACTAAGGTAAGTTATCTTTATAATTATGATAAGTTGTCGTTCCGATGCAACTTCGTGGTAAGATTTTAAAGCGTTAGCTACAACGTGAATAACATACTGAAAAATCTTACAATGTCGATCAAACATCGACAAACTTAAAATCTAAATAAAATCCCCCCATCCCAAAGAAAAGAAACAGCACTATATCGTAGGACCTAGACATACGATCTTGAGTATATATAAATATATATAATGTAATCACTTAAGTAAATCCATGCTCAATCACTGCAATTGAATATAATCATGAAAGGTCCCTCTACAAAGCCGAGTAGATTTATCTTGAGCAGAAGTGGATTAGACAGATCGATTACCGATTAAGTGTTGAGCAATAAAGAGTTCGTAACAACAACATTGTACTAATCTTAACACTACAGATTATCAAAATAGTAGAACATAAACTTAATTTTGCAAATGTCCCACAGGGCCCATATCTTCGTAACTAATTTGGCTAATCAGGGAAATTTTGATTAGCGTCTCATGATCACGAATTCTGTCTATCATGAATGAATTTTACACCTAATAATTCCTCTTTGACACTATTTTGTAATAAGACAATCCATTTTGGTAAAAGGCAAAATTGCTGATCATGGGAACCTAATTAAATTTTCCCTGATCAGCCAAATTAGTCACGAAGATTTGGGCCTAGTCGTAACAAGACAAATGAACAGAACAAATAAAAGGTTTACACTGCAGAAAAGAATTGTGGCAAATAGAGTATACTTTATATTTGAGATCAGAGGATTAAGAGTTGGATAATTCTCGCATTGATTGTTAGGTAAACAAAGAAGTGTCAAACCCCACGCCTGGATCTCGCCCTTTGACTTATCCCCACCTTGGGGGGTAAAGCCGTGTGTACTTATGATCACTATAGAGGACGACGATAACCTGATTTGGCAGGTGTGTATTATAGTATTATACCTCCAGGGGTTGCGTCTATCAGCAGAGTATCATATTGAGCCAAAGCTTCTATCGGAGTAAAGCCGGACATGATATTTCAGAGTAATAATATACATAACTCCCTGACGTTAATCTTGCCTGCATTATTTATGATAATCATCTTGCCGTGCGGACGTAATTTCTCATCAGAATTCTCGACAGATTGGGACATAATCATTTGAACAAGAGAAGAAGGATGTGTGATCTAAAATACGCAGACAACGTAAACGTAATTGTCTTGAGCAAAAATCTAACGTTGAAAATTCTACATAAGTTCCTGACGTTAATCTTGCTAGGATTGTTTTTATGATAATCATCTTGCATTGCAGATTTATTTCTATTCAAAATCCCCGTCAAGTTGAGACATATTCATTCAACAAGAGAGGAAGGGTTTATAACTGAAGATACTCAGACAACGTTAAATGTACATGTATTTATTTTCAGTAAAAAATCTAACGTAGAAAATGGAATAAATTTTTTTTACTAAAAACATGAAAATATTCAAATATTTCCAATAAAAAAATGTCAGATAATCAGCAAATACTCCTCCATGCTCCATGCTAAATCCTATTGGCTAAGGGAAGACTCTTAACCTCACAAGAGTAGTCAGACTCTCCATATCCACTTGGGTTATGTATGTGTGAGGTAATATTAGTAAGAAGTGGAGGGACCGTACTTATCGAGCCATGGGCTAAGAATATATAACTCAATAAAGGCTTTGTTTGCAATAATCAGATAATGTAATGCTGGTAAGCTGTATTTCTGTGAAAAGATGTAGATATAGATCGCAATATCATCTTATTGCGTATTTAACGCACTCATGTCTATCTAATGATTGAACACTTGTTTATTCCTTATTGTTTGCATACATGTTCATGGGGGCTACCAGCATAAGTTATTACACCATTCAATGCGAACCACTTATTGCTATGAAATTGGTGAAGATTGTGTACTTAGAAAGGTATTTTTCCGTGGAATGGAGAACATTCTGAAGAACATTATTGTGAACGATTGCTTGGGAAACAGTATAGGGGCTTTCATGTACGCATCTAGTTGTGGGGGGAAGGGGCAGGATAATATCCGTACATCCCTTTAGAATCCAAAGCCTACTTTTGATTAAGGGGGGAGGGGGGGGGGGGGCAGAATTAAGGGAAAATCGTGTACGTTCTTAATGGAAGTTCCCTTGGGAGAACTACTTAAGTTATGACTATTTGAACACGATTGTCTCGACTAAAAACTCATTTCATAAGATTGAAAAGATGTATATATATATATATGCTAAAGAAGGTATAGTCATTTCGGATAAATGAAACTATTAAAGAAAACACGTTATGAAAATTAAATTGTAAAGTAAAAATATCTAAAGCTGTAATCAAAATATCCTATACCTGTGTTTATCAAAACAAGTTTTCTGTATCCACCAATAACAATATAACACGAAAACAGTGTTTTTGTTGCTGGCATACTGCTTTTCACCACCATTTTTTGTTTGTTATTACATCATTCCCTTTCCTCCTACATTTCCAGAGATGCAATGGAGGACGTTCCCCTTCTCTGCGCATTCTCTACCAATGTTGAAGGTGAGGCCCAAGTAAGCCGTCTAAGCGACGAAGACCCTGCCCCCAGCGACATAGTCATCAACAGTCAGGGCCAGTACGTGGTTGTCGACAGCGAGGCAGCCGTGTTACGATTCTTCGCCGCGGATGGTTCCTACCTACATGATGCTGGAGTCGAGCAGCTCAATTCAGCCTGGGGGCTGCTCGCGACTAACAGCGGAAAGCTTGTGGTCAGCGACCCCGTGGACCAGGACTTGAAAGTTTTCTCCAAGAGCGGGAATTTTCTCACTAGTTCGGAGTATGGTACACACTTGTTGGAGCCTTATGGAATCGCCTATCACGAGACGACATGTCGCGTGGCTGTGGCTGATCGCATTGCCTGCTGTGTTTATGTCCATGACCCTGATGGTAAAGTCAGGGATGTTCTGAAGGTGGATAATGAACATAACAGAAGTAATGACTCTGGGGAGCAGATGCACCAAGAGCAGATGTTCAATCACCACCAGCAGATGCAATGCCCTTCTTATGTGGCTTTTGCAGCCAATGGGGATGTCATAGTAACAGACATGGAGACAAACTGTGTTTACCGCTTTGCTGAAGAGAGCGGTGACCTAATGTGGGTCTATGATGGAGTTGGCCCGGAGGAACAGCTCCTCTCCTGTCCATGCGGAGTCGCAATCGACTCCGCTGACAACACCCTTGTCGCAGACTCAGGAAACAGCCAGGTTATAATACTGGATTCCCAGGGACGATATTCTGGTACGGGCCTTGGGTGGGAGGCCGGAATCCTTGAGCCGCGCGGGCTCAGGCTACATGAGGGCCACCTAGTAGTGACTGAAGGAACTACAGGTATAGTGAAGGTATTTGATTATAACAAACTTCAGATAAGGACACTTGCAGATCAGGTCAGCATAGAAAGTGACTGTGACAACGACTAATACATTGTGCCACAGAAGAATATATTTTATGACTAAGTTGTTGTCTAGACTACAATGATCCACGACAAAGGTTAGCAAACGTTCTACCTGCATAATGACCGTCAAAATTATTATTTTGACCGAAGTAGAAAGCTAAGTTAGAATAGGCCTATCTTCTATAATAAAGCAAAGAAATAAAATATGTTTTCTTGGCAAAGGATTACTTAGTATTAATTACGAGATGACTCTTCACCTAGAATGTACTTTTGACTTGGTTTAGCGGGATGTGTTCATGGTATCAAATACAAAAAAAGTTTGGCTATATGTTTTGTACAACTGCCGTGCTTACAGATTAAAAAAACATATATATTGGTACACAATATGTTTTCAATACTTTGTTGTTTTTATCAATAACTATAGCACTCTCAAATATACAAACAAGAAAATAAGAAAATATTTTACTGTAGTCATATAACATTTTACATTCATTTAGATATATTACATATCCCTAGGCAATATCACAATTCAAACTTCACCTATCTAGCTTAGATATATTAAGTTTCGAGTTCATAATACTAAAGGTTTAGGACAAGGTCGCTCCATTCCTTAGGCCGGGGTAGGCATTTGTCCTATACAAACGAAGTACCATGTTGCTACAGGGTTTATATAGAGTTCTGCCAGTTGTGCCCCAAGCATATTTCAGGGACGTTCAAGGCTTATGGAGTCTACTTTATAGCTGCATTATACACAAGGGATTTCCAAGAAAACATGGCAAAAGTAACATGAATCAACGAATCTCAATTGAAATCCATGCCAAGGGGTTTGAAGGAAATAAGTTTTACTTTTAAATCAGGCTAAGTCTAAGTTCTTTTAAAGACATGCGACTGGAAAGTTGGCATATTTAAGACTTCCTATGACCTTGCATCTGAAAAAATAGTTTAAGAGGTTTTAGACTTATGCGAGCTAGGCGAAGAATAGCAAAAGTGAGAGACATAATTATTTCAAAATATTGTTGAAACTATTTTTATCATTCCAATAAGACATGATTAACGAAAAAAGAGAGGAATATATCAAATCATTGAAACAATGCATAATGGAAAATAATCAAATTCTAGATTCTCTTTAGTCACAATTGTACTAGATTTGTAATACTTCTTTACATCGTTTATAAACGATTTTTGAAACATGTTTTAGAGAATGATTCTATTCATATGAGACAGTATGGCTTTCTTCCAAACCGGTCAACACATGGAGCTATTTTCGATATTATGAAAGATGTTAATATAGCATATAATTCAAACAAATACACAGGGTTATTATACCTAGATGTACGGAAGGCGTTTGATTCTTTAAACCATCCCCTATTATTAGAGAAAATGAAAAAAATTGGATATTCCTTGAAAACATTGTTGTGGTTTGCAAGTTATTTAAATAGAACACAATCGCTTAGGTATAATGAAAGGCAGTCACGTCCTAGCAAAGTTATATCCGGAATAGGTCAAGGGAGCATTCTCGGACCAACCATGTTTATATTCTATATTAATGATGTTATTCACAGAATTGGCAATGTTAATATAAGTATGTATGCTGACGACTGTGTACTTTATACTTCAGGGTATAATTGGAACCTGATTAGTAAATATCTCCAAGATGATCTTAACAATTTTGTTTCCTGGGGTGAAGATAACTCACTTTTTCTCAATGTGAACAAGACAAAAGCAATGATTATAGCATGTAGCGCAAAGCGGAGCAAGCTAGATGCCATTCCCCCTTTTCATGCGGGCAACAACAATATACAGTTTGTTGAGCGCTACTCATACCTAGGTATTACTATTGATCATGACTTGTCAGTTTGTCCAACTTTTAATAATGTTAAACGTATTGTAACTAATAAGGTATTTCAGTTGTCCAAAATTAGAAAATCAATTGATTGTTCAACCAGCATAGCAATTTACAAGCAAACTATTCTGCCGTATTTCGATTACTGTGGATTTATATTGATGTCATGTACACTTGAGCAGAAAAGAGAGCTTCAGATACTGCAAAATAATGCAGCCAGAATCTGTCTTTGTGTCTCTCCCCGTGACCATGTCACCATTGAATATCTACATTCTAAACTAAAATTGACTAGTTTAGAGCAGAGAAGGCATAAACAACTACTGCGTCTGATGTTTTTACATAGTGTTAAAGATGGTGTGTTAATTATTCCAGTAAGACAAACTAGATTGGCTAATAAGAAACAGTTTATTGTCCCAACAAAAATGAAAACAAAATTCCAGAATAGTGCTTTTTATAAAGGGACAATCATTTGGGATGAACTATGCCAAGATATGCAATTTGCAACCTGTGTCAATGAATTTATTAATCTGATTAAACACAGATACTGTGCTTATACTGATCTACTTTATTAGGTCCAATATATATTGTATTATCTTGATGTACATACTTATAGATTCCACCTGAAATGTTTATTTACTACACTTTATCATTGTAATATCACCGAAAACCAGGGGCAACCCTGAAGTGATTTACTTAATAAACAATTTAAAAAAAAAAAACAAAAAAAAAAAAAACAAACATACAAAACAATAACAGTCGTATATTGGTCTGGCAGATGGTATATGTAACGGCTAACACAGTTGTTACACGCGTAGTTAATGGTTATACAGGCAGCTGGTGCACTCTCAATGAATCCACGTAAAACACAATTTATTTCCAACGTTCATTATGGTACATAGTTAATGATGCTACCGTGGTTGTTTGGCGCTTTGGCTATGTCTGTCATCCAAAGAGAGATTTTTTTTTCATCAATCTTATGCATTTTAGGTAACACTTTCTATCATTCAACTTGGAACTTTTATTTTCATTCTTATGCGTTTAGGTTAACACAAATACTTCCTAAATATTCAAGGTAATATGTATTATACATGTGTTCCAACACCCTGATCCCCAAAAACAACCCCCCCCCCCAAAAAAAAAAACCCAAAAACAAACAAAAACAAACACAGTATTTATCAAAAATGTGATAAAGAATACAACACCAATACATCCTAATAATCTTAAATACTCTTTCCGTTTTTCCCAACACTCAGATCAATAACCTCAGAGAAACGAATATTTCCTATGACATTATTTTTGGTACTTTCTACAATAGGGATGTAAGTCAAGGTTTATGAAAAAAATCTGAAACCTCAGAGAGAAAATTTAGAATAATCTTAAAATGCCATAAAACGTCATGTAAGGAATTCAGCTTGAAAATTATTATTTGGGGTGACAATGTGAAAAAATCTGAAATCAAATTAAAATCTGAAAACTTACATCCCTTCTACAAAATGGGACCCTCAACTCCCCCCCCCCCCCCTTTCCATCCTGTGCCCTACACTGAGGTAGTTGGGCCCCAGGACCCAGCCCCCAGAGTACACGGAGACCACGACTCACCCTACAGGTTACGGAGACACCCCAAAGGTAAATAGCGAACCACCACTACCACCGGGACGTGTTACACCGAAACCAGGCGGATGTTGCCTAGCTACTTCAGGTGCCACAATCCTTATATCATGACTATTACGTCGAGTATAATTATAAAGGCGAATACCCAGTATTACAGAGATGCCACTCCCAACTAATGAAGAAGTAGGAAAAGCAGGGAAAACTTTTCCTACATTTATTTCAGAAGAAACTAGGAGGGAAATAACCTTTAGGAATAGCTCTGACATTGAATTCATATTTGAAGAGCTTGAAACCAAGACAAAAATACAATAAAAAAGAAATTTAAGTGATGTAGGAAAATTAATTGTACAATCCAAAGTAACCAAAATGTAGGAAATCCTACAAAAGTAGGAAAAATGGCAACTCTGCAATATCCGCCTTTTGCAGATGTTCTCCCCCAATATACTACCTGGGATAGGTTCCCTATGGAAAGCATTGTCCTTACTGAGGAGGCCTTAACGGTAAACACGGGTTACCTCAGCAGCACATCTATGATTTTATTTCTATTGCAGGATTTCGGTGATTTCAGAAATATTTTATGGATCACCAAAAAAAAAACCCAAAAAAACCCAGACACCAGCCTGGTTTACACTCAGCAGGTTACCGTCAGATGACAACGTTAAACATGCCCCCCCCCCCCCCTACCTCCTCCTCCCCCCCCCCCCCCCCCGCCACACCCAGGTGTGCCTACCACCTCACCTGACAGACGGTCGGCCGGAGGGGACAGGAGAGGGCCACCACCAGGTACGTACGGCTTTAAGACTTGTAAGGGTATAAGATTAGGTAATAAAGTGTATAACTATATTTTATTTGCGGTAATTTGCGATACATACATTCCGCAAAAATGTTGCCGATGTTACCACTTATAATCACCTGGTTACCGTCAAGGTTTTGGTTGGTACCTTTGAAACCTCTTTATAATGGGTATCTATTGCGTATCATAGAAAATAACATATGATGTATTATTAGGTATCACAAAATAAGCCCTAGTGTGACAAAACATTATTTTGTTATATTTTGTATTGTTTACGGTCAGGCTTTACGACTGATCATATGAAACACAATACACGGAGGGTCGAGGAGAAAGAGTATGCTCAATATTTCCATCTGCTAAGATTTGTTACAAATTCGTAGATTTTTAAATAGTGCAAGGAGAAATTCTGAAAACGACTTGTTGATTTACGAAACGACCTATACATAGAATCTTCATCTAGTAGGAACTAGAGGGATCGTGGTGCGTTTGTCTTCCTTTGATATGGTTATGGGAGGAAACAAGTTGGAAAATGTTTTAAGTCAAGGACTGACAAGGGGGAACGGCACGTAATTCGCTATATCTGCACATATTAAAGGCTCCTAACTGCAACACAAATGTCACAAATATATGATATATACCATCAAATAGGTAGGCATGGTAGTTTATAAGAAATAAAAAGCAAATTGGTCATAGAAACTCGAATTTTAAATGGGTATTAAGATACATATGGAGGGAAGCATGTCTCAAATTTTTATATATAGGCCCTAGTTATCAGTCTATGAAATGTAAAAAAATGTTTGTTTAAAACTCTTAAAATGTACCCGTTTTTTGCCATAAAACATAAACTAGGACATGAATTAAAAAATTTGAGACAATGCTTCCTTCGAATAGAAGGTTAGGAATACATTTTGGGTCAATAATCTAAGGAGTTATCGAGTTGTCCTCGTTCAAAATATAAACGTGGAAAAATCAGTTTTAAATTCATAATTACCATAATTCCAGACCGATTTTCATGTAACTTACATAAAAGGACAGAGAAAGACATATGCTTTTAGATATTAATACCCTGTTGTAATGAATATGGTTACGCTCCTATGTGTAATAACTTTAACCCCCGCCCGAGAACCTTGAGAAATCCTTAAGGCAATGATTAAAGTATTGAGTTTAAAACATTCTCATACTATTTCTTATTTTGTGAATGGGTATTATTCAGAACATATGGAAATTACAGCAACATTAGAATATCACTCATGTCACCTTTAATTATGAATAACATGTATTGGTCTAAAACATTCCACAGGGGAGATCTATAGGGAGTTCGATTCTGTTTCGGAAAGGAATGTTTACTGTTTTAAGCACAATAACCACACGAATTTACATAAATAGATAAATAGAAAGTTGACCCATCTGCTCTAGTCACGCAGCCACATAACATGTTACACCTGTTTGATGTACTTTCATACTTTGCATACTTGTATCTAGTACTTGGGCCCGAGGCGGTTGTCTTATCCTACCTGTATTTAGAGAGAAAAACATCCTCTCGCAAAATTCCTCACATAGTCACAGAGTATGTACCATTGCAATTCTCCCTACTACAGATAGCCGATTTACAGTATCTACAGGATGATTTACTACTCATTTAGACTAATTATGTCTCCAAAACTTATAGAAAATAAATAATTGTTACATATAAATTCATGATAAAAGAATTTTCAAACGACTAAGAAAATATCTAATGTATATGTATACACATTCAAAAAATAATGATTACCAGTTTTTCACTGTGTTTAAGAGCAAATAGTGATATGATTAATGAAAATTTACATGCTAAAGCCTTGTGATTTGTCGACATATTACCCAGCATTCATCCTGATCTAGGCTAACTTGCATGTAAAACTCGAGACGCATTTCAGTAGGCAACAATCATACTTATCATACTCTATCTAAATGACATTGAGTACGTGGCTGAAGATACCTTTAACCACAGAAATGTAAGCAGTATTGAACATGAACAGTTAGTCTTTGTGAGAGTTAACAAGAATTTAGATTAATATTTCTCTTTCATTGTGTCCATTCATTTTTCACTTTGAAATTCTCCATGTTTTTCCAGTTTACCTGTCCAACGATATATGTCATATAATGTTTTCCACAGATATATTTGGATGTGAAAGCGTTCAAAAACAAAACTGTCATTAGTGTCAACTGAAGATTCTAGGGAAAAAAGAAATTATCCTATGCCTGGCAATTATAGAATAAAGAAATTTAGACTTGGGAAATCAAATTATATATTTCTTTTAGCAAATTTTTAAATTCACTGTCACTTCTAGCCAGTTTCCTTGTGCAGCGGTCAAGTTGCTTTAAAAACACTAACACTATCCTTGACAGACTTATATAATTGCTACAGACAAGCTGACCTATCATTACCAGTAAATGTTTTCTGTCCTCTGAATGTTGCAACAACACATTGTTTTTATTTTTTCTTCAGGTGTCTGTTGGTTTATTGAGAAGAGTGATGGCGGCCACGGTAGCACTGGACAATGGTGTACCCATGACACAATACCTGTCAAAACAACCGTCTCGGGCCATAACAGCTGTCCCCGAGCTCACTCCGCTGGTTAACGTAGTGGCGGTCGACCCTGCCACTTACAACGACACACCGTTGGAACATGCCAAGTACCAGCGACAAGCCCACGGTAACATCCGGGGAACTAAAGCGCCACCTGGTGCCACCAATATAGTCCTTGATGGTGTTTATAGTGGTGGTGATAATGATGTACGGTTGGCTTGTCGTAACGTCAATGTCATCGCGGTTGATCCAGAACCGGTCGCGTCAACGGGGAAAAAGCCCGCAAACCCAATTCGGAAACCAACCCAGGCTGATGTGACAAAGGGTAAATTACTGAAGAAAGATATAACAACTTCACTGCATGTTAACAAGGTTAAAACACCTAAAGGTAAAAAGGCCAAGGGGAACGATGACCAACTGCCAAAGGCGAAGAGTAACTCCTTCCAGAAGACCAATGAGTGGCTTCATAATGAAAACAATAACCTTCCCTTAGTCCCTGGTGGTGTGTCAAAGGTCAATGTGGAAGATGATGAACAGCCAAAAGCAGAGATTCCAGTCATTGAAGTGGATATGCCTCAGCCTCAGCCAGTTGTTCCTACAAAATGTGTCCAACATATTGGTCTTCCAACTGTTCCAAATGAGACCCAAAACACACCACGAGAGTCAGTCTACTACATGTTCAGTGATATACCCGAAGACGGACCGAAAAGGGTTGCTGAGATCGAGAGATACTTGAATCTTCCAAGTGAGGATGTACTGGTCAACAAGAAGCACTGGGCCAAAACTGCAAGAGCAGAATATGAGGGCAACAGCAACAGCACCACTTCCTATGAGGAATCAGATGATTCAAACTACATAGATGCTGAAGTGATCATGACCCCGCGAAAGCGCATTATAAAGCGGGGCCCATCGAACAGGTCATATGAGAAAGTCCACTATATTGTTCCGGTAGAACCTGAAGTCATTGTGGACCAACGCCCAAGAACCAAGAGGATAGTTCGCCAACAGCCAACAGAGGCAGAATATATCATCTATGCCTCTCCTCCACCCATGAGAAAAACATCTACCCCAGTTCAGAGGAGAACCACTGCACCAGCCCAGAGAAATGTAAAAACACAAATGTCTGATCTTTCTGTAAGAAACATCTCCTCTGGCACACAGATCCACATGGATGAATTGGAGCCTTCTGACAGCTATGGAGAACAGGACAGTGACATTGTGTCAGTGGAGGAGTTTGTTACTGGAGGATCTTCCAACAGAAATATGTCAACACAAACTCTCCAGGATCAAGGAACCCAAACACTGCAAGCAGTTGAAAGAGTTTCTACTATCAAGTCCTCGGGCACAGTTACTAGACAATCTGAAGCAGCCAATGAGGTGAAAAAAGCAAAGAAAAAAGCTAAGAAGGAATCCCCAAAGAAGATTGAGACAATAACTACAACTACAGAAAAGAAGAAGAAAGGAAAACATACTGAAATTGCTTCAGTATCACCTAAAGACCCATATAAGATATATAAAAAGGAACCGCCAAGGGAAGATTTACAGCCTAAAAGAACCGGCTCATTCACTGTACCTGATGTACTGAAACCGAGATCAGAGTTACGAGTTCAAATTGAACCAAAAGGGATGGTTCCTGAAAATCTAGATTCTGACCCAGAAAGCTCTGAAGATGAACAAGGAGTTACAAACCAAGAGAAAATCAAGAGAGAAGTCAAGACCAGAAGGCTGTCCCAGTTGGATCAGATCAAGAAACCAACCATGCGTAAAACTGAGGTGAAAAATGCAGAGCCTGTGAAACCTTTGGTGAAATTACATCATCGGCCTCAGCTTTTGTCTCTGTTTTCCATCACGGCCCATGCGGATAATCCAAACACGAAAACCCGCCCGACCGGCCTTTGTATCGCTCCGAATGGAAACTACATCATCACAGACTACGCAGATAAAACAGTGAAGGTCTTCAACCGAATGGGCCAGTTGAGGGTAGAGTTTGGTCAGGACACTTTGAAAAGGCCCTGGTGTGCCACCATACTAGCTGATGGGAGTCTGGCAGTTACTGACCCAGGGGACACTGCTGTCAAAGTTTTCTCCAGAGGGGGCAAGTTCCTGAAAAAGTTCGATTTTTCTGACCTAGTGGAACCTTATGGAATCACAAAGAGCAGTACAGGGGATGTCCTAGTGGCTGATAAAGGCGCCAATGGTATCTATGTTTTTAACCAGGAAGGCAATTTGAAAGGTTCCCTGAACAGCCAGGATTCTGAGCCGTTCAGCGTTTGGCCACAGCATGTTGTCGCGGATAAAGATGACAACATTGTCGTCAGCGACTTTATGACTCATAAGGTGAAGATCTTTTCCCCAAGAGGAGAACTAAAGCAGGAGCATGGTGGTATGGGTACAGGGACGGCCCAAATGATGTGCCCACAGGGGGTCTGTGTCGACGATCACGGGCATATCCTTGTGGCCGACAACATCAACAACCGCGTCAAAATGCTGTCCCCGGAGGGGGAGTTCGTCCGGGATTTAGTGTCCCAGAAACACGGTCTGGACAGCCCAGAGGCCATTGCTGTTGACAGGGATGGTAACCTTGTGGTGACCCAAGGAAATGGCGAGGTCAAAATATTCAAATATGTTAACTAATGCTTCTTACCTCAAGAAAAATCTGACAGAAAAATCAGTTGTTTTTTTAAATAGAAAAATCTTATGTAAATATAATATTTATTTCTTTTTTTTTCAAATCAATGTTCTCACAGTTAAACGTTCTGGTTTGAAGAGGCATTGAATACCTGCTGCTGCATAAAGGTTTAGCTTTTGGGATACATACATTGCCGGCTTGAGGAGCTGTCTTTGGCATTTAAACTATATTTTGAATTCATAATCACGTGGACATGTTATAACTTGTTATCGGTAAGGTGCAATATAGTCTTCCTTTTGTACTTATAGTTAATGCTCTTTATCAATTCAATAACCTCTTTTAGCTTCCTTAGTTATTGTGTATTACTTTGCAACTGTAGATGTGCGAAATGCATAGATTTTTTCAATGTCAGAAAGCAGAAATTTGCGAGTCTTAAAAGTGTATATATGCATATAGAAATATGAAATTCAAAATACATATCTAAGGTAGTATTAACAAATAATATTGCTGACCAAAAAACGTTATTTACGGAAAAAAAGGGAAAATGATTAAGAATTAGCTCAACATTATCGAAGGTTCTCTAATAATGCTATAAATGGCAATGCTGTAAAATTATACGCATATATATATTACTGCAATAATATTTATGAAAAAAAGTCTTCATATCATCTGATACAAATGGGAGAAACAGTTCAATATTCAAATACCCTCTTCAATAATATATCCCTTGGTTAGATTCTTACCAAAATATCCCAACTTCATTCCACAACCCCTCCCTCACACTTTTACCCAACAAATATTAGCCGTGGGGCTAAGAAATCCTCGTTTGCCCCGGCAGAGGTGGGCTGTCCCCACGCCCTTGTTTGAGGAGAGCGCCCGGTGTCCTATTTGGGGAGTGTGTACACATTATGGCAAATAACAGGTGCCCCCATTCCTTCCTATGAAGGACACTGTACTTCAACTTGCGGCTTTAAAAGTTCATGGTTGATAGGGAGAAGACTGGTTCTTCAAATGTATAACGTTGAATTCAGTTTTAAAAAAATACGGATTAGATACCTACGTTCCGATAAAATGATTTCGTATTTTCTGGATAAATTAGTAGAAATAACGGCCTTGAGTTGAGGAATTTTATTTTAAAATTAACAAATTTGGACCAACATTTTTTTCGAAGGAAAATGATTTTGTAACTGTAATACCGTCATATTCTAATCGTTGGGTGTATAACATCGTGTAATATGCCGGTATCTTCTAAGGCTGCTGAATTTCCTATGTATATTTCATGGAGGGAGACAGCCTTTATTTGTATTTGATATCAAATAAACGGTTAATAAATATGCTTTGAATTATTACATGCCCTATTCTTAACACTGAAAACTGTTTATTTTACTTTTGTGAGAATATGAATTTAAGGGTCTCCATCCTGAGAATAATAATTAACTATTTTTCAACGCCTAAATTTAGTTCTTAATTATGTGTTATACTTTGGTTAACCTTGTAGGCTGACTTTAAAAAATTAAAAACAAAACTTTAAAGAAATTAAAAACAAAACTAGAGAACCGGTAATTCTCTGATCATTAGAAAACCTAAACCTTGTTAGTGGTGTTTCTGTTTGTTTGTTTTATCTTTTAGAATTAGAATGAATTTATCTTGACAACCAATACATTCTGAGGATATTTCTTTAAGGGGAATACTTCACCACCCCTCCCATACGCACGAGTCATGAATGTTTGTATACACAGTAGAGAACGGGTCACTCACGAAAATGCAGATCTTGGTGGGTTTTTCGATTTTCGCGATGAAAAATTACAATAACATTGCCGTATGATAACCTCAATCTAAAGACACAGAGCCACTGGATTTTGAAACAGGTCCTACAAGACATTCCCTATCCGACATAAGCATCTATACTCTTACTAGCTCTTGACTCACTTATACTACTTTAATTTTAAGCCTGAGGCCATCATTCAAAAACATGTTCGCTTGTATTACATTATAGATGTTTGAGTATATCTCGGATATTATCATGGGAGCAACATCACAGCTGTTTTCAAACTACTACCTGAGATTAAAAGAAACAAAAAAACATGCACATTACAGAAATAGACATTTACCACAATAAGAGAAGGGAGGTATCATAACCTCTATAGAGACTGCAATGCTCATTCCGGTAGTATACACTACGTCTATAAGTGTCATCTTCTGTCAAAGTTTGCGGGTCATATATATTTACAGTTGTAGGTTTAAAATGCTTACCTGTTGATAATCTTATAGTAGTTCCAGCTCCAGGCTTTAAGGCAGTTGTCAATGCCCGTGGGGATGTGGCCCAGGATGTGTACCTAAAACCACAATTAATATCTTTTAACATTGGTTAAAATTATATTAAACTTTGTGCTTGCACATTATTAGATGATGTAGAGATTACTTTTTTCTCAAGCGATAGCATCCTAAATCATTTCAATACCTAGACATGTGTCCCAAAAAATTAATGTAAACATATGGACATCTAAAACACTTTCATGACTTGATACAAATCAAATTCTCGGTGAAACATGCATAAACCAATCTTTGTATTCAATATAGAATTTCACTTCTGTATCTAAAGAGGTATCAGACCAAAGGAGAAAACATGTATTTTTAGAGCGTGTCTAAGTTACAAATAGTTTAATTCTAAACCACCAGAGTGCAGCACACAACCCGTACACCATTTGAAAAAAATATCTTCTCACTTTTTCTTTGTTGTCTTCGGCCGACTGGAGAACCTTAATCAACCATTGGAGTTCATCAGCAGGGTCTGTTGTATTTAACAACAACCACCTGAGGGGAAAAAAGGTTTTTGTTTGGTTAGCTGTAAAAGAAATCCATCAAAACTTTTAACTAACATACTGCTTGGTTTAGAATCAACTGGTATTACTCTAAAATGACGCATTTCTGTTTTGTATATTTAAATTCACATAACTAAGCTTGAGTTTTCAACAACATAACCAAATTCGATATTCATCGAACTCCAGCCTTGGTTATTCTGGTAGTAAGTCTCATATCAAATATTAGACTTTTCAATGGGCCGTAAGAGTGTACAAACGGATATGAACACAACAACGAAGCGTTAAATAGGCCGCCAATGAAAAGTAATCATTATCTCGTAATCAGATCTTATGAGATTTATTGCACGCATATAGTCTACATTTTAGTGATACTTTCCAGACTTGGAAAATGAAAATTCTCAAGGAAGATCTTACCAGTTTTGGTTGTTACAGTAGTTGGTATTTACTGAAACCACTCGGAATCCTGGCTTTACTAGAACCGAGTAGTATCCGCCTCTGTCAACATGAACAAAAATATTTTGAAATAGTTTCTCTTCCTGTAAAGGTTTTCTCGTTTAATATTCTCAAAGCACACCCGAGAGATATAGAAGCCATAAAACTCTAGGAGTGAGTACCTCATATGTATAACAACAGTCTAGAACTAGATGTTATTCATATAAAATCATTGTATAAAAAAGAGCAGGAAAACCTCACAATTCCAGACTTCTGGCAAATACACGGTTGCATAATAATTCTACATAATTGCCTTTTCATATAAAACGAATTACTTTTTCATGTATCTCTCCATATTCCCTGGAAAAATATGTACTAGAAATCAGAAGATTTTCGGCCGGCTGAAGATGCTGGCCGAAGATGCCTTGCGGACTTTAAGTGGCGGTGGCGGGTCAGGCAGGGGGGGGGGGCTTCCTGGGAGGGATAATGCAGTACAATGTTCATTGGCCACAGCTGATCATTCTCCATATGGTAAGAAACGCTAATAGGCTTTTGATTTACACATATCATATTCTAAATATTCATTAATCAAAGTAACGGGACATAGGCCTTTCATCATTTTGAATCATTGGAACGGGTCGGTGGCGGCTACTAGGGGGGAAAGGGTTGCCGGTGGCGGGGGGGGGGGGGTGCAGTGGAGGAGGGCGGAGGGGGGGGGGGGGGGGGGGCAGTGCCATACAGGACGGAGGGGCTTCAGTAGTAGAGAACCAAAGCAAGAATTGGTTTAATTGGTAATTACGACGTATATGAACCTTGAGTCTATACATAAAACTTTTTTATAAGCTATTCGTTTTTACCTTTATTTTATGTTTATCTAATGTCTAATGAGCGGTATTACGCATGATAAATGCGTGATATTAGCCTGATATGCACAATATAAATCCCAAAATTAATATAGGACAGTATTAGTGGAAGATACTGTAGCGCACCACGTGGCGTCCAGTGTACCCCCTCCCCCTCCACAGGCGTCACGGCTGATTGAGCGCACGGACGGTGGTATAGGATGGAAACCTACTATTGGTCAATCAGGTTGATCAATGGGCGTATAGGGAGGAGTGGGGGGAGGCACTAATAGCCCAATTACATACCCCATTGCACAACAACAAAGAACAATTCAAATCCAGTATGCCTCCTTTGATGCCTTACTTACATTACATTTATATGATTATATCTTTGTATGGCGCAAGGCATCAAAAATGAAACCTAATTTTTCTTTAAAGAAAATTATTTACTCACTTGAGGACGTCTGGGACGCTGCTTTTGGGCAGCCACTCAGACCAGTTGGAGGCTAGCGTACTGTACAACCAGTCAATGGACTGGTCGCCCTTCACGAACGGCGGTGGAAAACTGAATAAAAAAAGTGCAACAGTGCATTATTACAGGGTATCAACCCAAAATCGATTTTCAAATTCCCTGTGTTTACCCTGCGATTTCCTTGTCCCGCGGCAATTTTTCCCTGTGTCATATCGAGCAAGTTGTTCAAATTTAAAAGCCTCTGTGTGCAGAAAAAATTTGGACAACCCAACAACAAAAAGTCAATCCCCAATATCTTGAGAATCAGGAATTTCAGAACCTGACCAAATGAAATTGCCTATGTTTTTCCTGTGTTTTGGCAAAATTTGCAAATTCCCTGTGTTTCCCTGTTAGGGATTTTTTATTGTTGCGATTTTCCTGGTTTTCCCGGTGCTGTTGGTACCCTGTTTACAGGAAGAACAATCTATTATTTTGATCATCAACTTCAATATTACCACTTCAGAAATCTGCATGGAAACGTTACTCGATAAGTTAGAAGTTGTGTGCAGTTGTGAATATCAATACGCCACGCTTCTATGCATACACAATTGACAGATTTTTGTTTACTTTAAACTTTGGGTGTTGCAGTTTCCATAAAGATATCAGCACGCACAAGGAGGCCGCAGGAGGAAAGCGAAAGAGCAGGAAATACAGAGTGACACTGGAGAAAAGGGCCCTTTCATAATATCCTCACAATTCAATAGCAATTTTAATTGTGATTGATTTCTGTTGCATGCCAGAGATTTAAGACTAACATTGCATGAAACTGTATTTTTCTCTATCCCCTTTTTTTATTTTTCTGCTTTTTATTTCCATTCAGTTAAATTACATATAAGCTACATGTAAAAATATCAAAATACATACATGAACTTATTAAATAGCTTGCCAGTCTTATATGTAAGCGTTAAACGTATAGTTCATGTGGCATTCACCTGTTGACTGGTGCACTCTCATGGTTGCCGATACTGGGGAAGATGAGCGTGTTGGGGAAATACTTCTTGAGGAGTTCGGTTAGATAGCCCTGCAGACGCTGCTGGCCATTACGGGTCTGGTTCCACACTCTGTGACTTGGCAGGTCGCCCGTCCAATAAATGTAATCGAACTCAATTTCGGGGAAAAAAATTAATATGATTATATACTTGAAAAAAATCCCATGAGCTAACAAATTGGAGTTGGTAATAAAATTATCACGGCATACTACGTCAGATCGTCCATCTTTAGTTCAGCCTTGTGACGAGGTCATTTTGCTAATAATTTTGTAATCGGAAACAGAAAAATTATCATGTTCATCCAGTCCCTAAGAATAAGGTGGTGTATTATTCTGAGACAGATTTGTACTACAACTTTCATTAAACCCTTAGACATACATTACATCACATGTATCTCTACGATAAACCTAAAAAAAACGCAGCCTCCCGCCCCAGCTTACCCCGCCAGCCTACCTATGATCCTGTTTTTACATATCCACCTTAACTTCAAAATAATATTTTTGCGCTCATTACCTTCTCCTGGGTGGCCAGTCGTTTGAGTACGTTCTCCAGGGTCCAGGTCGGGGTGTCACAGTTTCGGTAGTCACCCCACTGACCCGCCGGGGCGCCCTCTGTGGGAAAGAATTTTTTTATCAGAAATTAATTTTTAGAGCTTGCCTATGATACATTATCTAATGGCTTTATGATGAAGACAAAGGATGTCAAGCTTTTATTTTTAGAATATGCCAAAACAGAAATAGAAAAATATACTTTAAATGGCGTTTTAATTCGAGGCGCAATCTCAAACATTTTCTGTCATTTTTTACCGCTGTTCTAAACCATTTTAAGGCTGGGAAGGCCAATTTGATCAATCCTTACTGCATCTTACTCATTTGCAAACTTAAGAGCAAAGCTTAAACAAAACATGAAAGCGTGATGTCAACTCAATCAGGCTCTCTCAGTTTCGTTATTTTGTTTGGTATAGTTATCCTGGCCAACCTTAGAAATAAGTTTGTTTCTGGTTGACCGCCCGACTAAGTTGTTTTCGTACCTCCTCAAAAAAGTTTTTCTCATCTTTTCCTTGAAACACATTATATTCTAAAAGACCATTATTTTCTCAAAGGTAACAAACAAAATGATAACGATATAATCTGCCATATTTTTAGATAAAAAACTAAGGTCAGCCTCATTCCGACGGACTTTATTAAAGTTTCCCCCAAAGCGGCACTTACTAACTGGCCCGTCGTCGGCATGGCAACACAGCGGTTCTCCACACAGGGCGTTAGACCCTGGTTTGTAGTCCAGGTCGACGTGGATATCTGACAGCTGAACGATACGGATCTGGGGCGAACCAGGCTGAAGTCACACAATCAATGTTCAACATTTAGGGTATTGGCTGATGATCAATGGTCGCTTATGAAACAATACTTGGTATGTGATAAGGAATCAAATTGTGTATTAGATAAGCAGGATGTACCGAAATGAATGGATTTTTGAACGGTTTTCACTAAGTTTAAATGCCATACATTATATCTAAAGAAGCTTAACTGGCTGAACTCAATGTAAATGGAAAGGTTAAAATTTACGTCAGACACGTCCAGACATCTGCAATATTTATTTTGAATACGGACTAAGGAAAATAAGGGTACATGTACTTCTAATATACTAATATTGAGAACTTATAGATAAAAAATTCTATCCCTCTGTGATGAAATTCACTCATATTGTAGACACTTTAAAAAACACAGGGTTTTCAAATTCAGCCTTCAGTCTTTTCGCATAATTCAAAACTTGAAATATAGACTGAGGGCGACACTTCAAGGTAAATGGTTAAAGCGCAGTCAAATGATTCTGATATGTCCTAATAAATGTAATTTTATTCCCATCTGCATAGTTCTGAAGAATCTTAACATCCACCCTCTCTCCCGCATATATAATATATATTTATATGTATAGAAATATTATTTCTTAAACGATTTATCTATAATCCCCATGACCCTCCTTTAAACATACAAAATTCCCTTACCTTGGGTGGTACTTTAGGGGTGACTGGAGGTTTAGGCGTATCGGGTAGGGTGACGTTCCATCGGTCAAAGGGGTTGTAGGCGTGGGCGCAGTCCCCGCCGAGCATCACCCCGCACACCTCGCTGGGGCTGAGGGCCAGCTTGTCCAGTACGGTGAGCACTTCATCCTGTAAATTGTAATAGAATTTAGAATAGTGAAAGTTCAATGGACGGTTCGTACCATCATAAATGCATTATCTCATGTATACATGTTTAATACTAGATACCACAGTCAATGAAAAAGTAAGGGCTTTTAAAACCTAAAACAGCAAAATAATTGTTTAACTTATAAACCCATGGAACACTTATTATTTTAGAAGTGCGATTATTTGGCCAGTTTGATTTAATGAGAGGTGGGTCATGATCGCATACCATTTTTTTCTAACCTAATAACATATCATTTTATCATTTCCTATTTGGCAAGCAGTTTCAGCACTGTTAGAGGTGCAAAAAATACCAGGGAACCGAAACCAACGTTATCCTAGTAAATTGGTTAGTGTACATCTCTATTGCAACTTAGATCCTGCCTTTTCCAAAGCAAAACAAACAGATCATACGGAAATAGAAGGATAAAAATAGTATTCGCCGAGTCAGATGGATTGGATCAGAAACCAAAACTCAAGACACTCCTATCCTTACCTTAAATTCCTGGATGACCGACACACAAACACGCCTGTCCTCGATATGAAGCTGGGTACAGACCACGGTAAGGGCCGCTGCGATCTCATCACGAGTCTTCCCCTGAGCCATCAACGTCTGTACCAACATGACCACCAACTTACAGATACTACACTCCATCCTGTTGACAAAACTATCCAATGGGCCCTCCTTTTCTGCCGACTTCAGGAGTGGACCATAACTTCCCTTTGGAGGATTAAGTGATGTTTTATCAGGTTTTGATTTCAATGAGTTGTCCCTGAATACTGTTCCAGCTTCCATCTTGACTATGTTGTTCTGGTCGATTGTGGTTCGAAATTTGGGAGTTTTGGATAAGTAATAGAGGAGCCTGTCTTCTTGTTCTGATGGATTTAGTTGTTCTAGTTTTACACCCTTGGTGGATTTCGGGACGACTGGTACAGTTTTTACTGTCTCCATACACATCAGTGTAATGAGGATGATGAAAATTGGCTCCTTCATGGTGTGGGTATATTCGAGGCTAATTCCGATATTTTTAAGCAAGTGGAGTTTTCTGGAAATATATAGAAATGGAACTCATTGAATTAGTGAATGGGTGGTTCTTTCATCGTGCAGTTTTTGTATCTCAGTTTCTAACGATGGATACATATGGCTATGCTAAAAAAGGAAAGATAACATAACACAATATGCATCGATATAATTATATCATAATAATATTATATATATATATATATATATATATATATATATATATATATATATATATATATATATATATATATAAAAGTAAATTATTAGATATATCCCACCACTGTGAAAAAGATCAGTTACATACACCATTGAATCTATACGTAATACTTTCTACTAAAGAAAAGAAGCATTTAGCCTGAGAGGGCACCTCTTCGTCTAGCCGTACGACCCTGTGGGGTCATTTACGGTCCCTGGGGTACGTCTTCAGTCAATACTCGTCTGGCTGCCCAAGTATGCCCCAAAGGGGCCTCTGCAGTGTATTACCAAACCATAAGACAAAATGTACGAAAAGCAACGTATACGAGATGGGGTAGATGTGGTCAAAGACATACATATCATCACATAATTATCATAGATCTAGATCTTTAGACAGTTGTCCTGTTATTTAGAAAACTTAGATATCACTGAAACTATTCAACCACTCATAAGATGCAATATACATCAAATGAGAGCATGGATTACTCTTGATCTGTTGGTCTAAATCAAAATGACTTTACATTACGAAGAGCAGTAGTGCAAATAAATTGTTATTTTCTAAATGTTACATTTTGAACGTAGATATATATCTGATTAAACCATCTCACTCCATCTCATACTTCTTCACCTTTTTATTCCTTCAATCCTTGTACATACTTGTATAATTAACTTACCACACGGTTAAAATAGAAGTTTGTCTATTGAAAACAAACATTTTATAATTGTTTGTTCTATCAAAAACAAACATTGCGTAATTATTTGTTCTATTTATGTTTTATTGTAAATTTAGTTTTAATCAACATTACTGTAAGGTCTGAGGCTGGCAACCACTGGAAGACCGGCTAGTATCAAACTGCTGAAGTGTTTTATGTGCTTTTGAAAATAAATTTTTAAAAAAACACGAAAAAAACAACAACAAAACTCAACTTTGTAATATGAGCATCTGTGTAAAATAAGGACGGGACATGGTCCGGGACCTTCGAATTATAGACCAGTGCTCTACCACCTACTCCCTGTTGAGTACCACTAGGGTTGTATAGAAAACCCTCACTGGCCTCAGCCAGAAAAGCCTCATGTTTATCCAATTTCTTAGTACAAAAGATCCCCCCAGACACTATGGGGAAGACACTTTGATTTACTGAATAATACCATTCCCATCACCCACCCTCTCCTTCAACCAACGAACGATACCAATGACATTGTCAATTATGCTTGTAAGCTATGTAGAAGTTTGATACAATTTATAAAGTCAGTGACATAGTGACTAATGTCAAGTCATAACGTTAACTTTGACAAGAGTAAGTTCATGTTGTTAGACCCTACAAGTAGATCTACAAAGAATGAATTAAGACTAACGTTAGAGAGTTACCTATAGATCTAGATCAAGAAAGAACTGTCACTTACCGTCAAACATAAAATGCAGAAACTGAATGGCTCCAAATCTATTTTTCAACCTCGGTCTCTATCAAGATGTAGATCTATTTTACTTCATATTTAACCATAGATTAAGTTGTTCCTTGATCATGTCACTTGACGGATAATCTGCATGGCCATGGGCTAGACAAACTTGTGATTGTGAATGTGAGTGTCAGACTCAGAGACAAAGTGAGTCTAAGTTACCACCGGTCCACTGGCACTGCACTGGTCAAAATGTATTCCATTCCTTCAGTCCAGGATATAGTGGCCTATAGTCAGTATCAATTAAACTACCACTGTCACATGTTTCCTGTATGTGGTCAGGGGCGGATCCAGAGTCTGTCTTCTAGGGGGGGCAATATATCTGCCCCTCCCCCCCATGATTTAGCTTGCAAAAATTCTCCTCAGATTTGTCAAAACTACGAGAGTCCATTTTTGGTCTAGGGGGGGCAATTGCCCCTTTTGCCCCCCCCCCCCCCTGGATCCGCCACTGGTGGTTTAATAAAGATATCGATATCCTTGAACACACCCACGTACGTACATAGTGGGGTCTGGGACAATGTATGACACTTATATTATCGCCCAGTCACCACTGGGTACGCGGAGAAAAACATAATTTCACACCTATAAAACCTCAACAGACTTTTTCCATCACCACAATAGTTAGAGTAATCAAGAAGGAGTTACTGTTGATAGGAATTTTGATGAACTTACCTAGTTTGACGATGATATTGTGGTTCTATTGACGTCCTTTACTCGCTCTTGTCAGTAAATGCGTCTGCAAATATTTAGGTCTCACAGCGTTGTTTTGTTATCCGGTGCATCCCGCCCCGGCCCCTTCCCGCGCTGACGCTGACCGGGCGGAGTGTGTCTCTGGCCGGGTCGTGGGCCGCCGGGTCACGGACTGTAGTGTAGGGTCTACCAATAGGCCTAGTTATTATTGAGATAAGCCTCGCAATTAGTAAATGATTCTAGATTGAACACAAGACAGCAGTGGCGGATCTGGGAGGGTGGGATAGAAAATGGAGTTTTCTTGGCAATGGCCGGTGGCGGATAGGGTAGAGTCATTCTCAGGTAGAGGACACCCTCCAATTTAAAAACACCGGATTTGGACAAATCATACAATTTTAAACTTAAAATTTTCCAGAGTGTAGTCCTACATCAAAAATCAAACACTTAAGCTTCAATTCCATTCAATTGTGACTAAAAATGTTGATTAATTGATATTAGGCCCCCTATAGGCCTATTGCAATTCAGAAAGGGAATAGGCTAATTATGCATGGCTCTCATTTAGTTTCAGATCTGGAACAGGTGAACTATGACTAATTTTCTGTGGATCATGCTTTCACTGGAAAAGGCCTTTGGTAACAGAATTTTCTGGAATCTCGATGTAAGTTAAAATCATATGTCTTTTTGTCTTAATGTACTGTCCACACATGAAACATGGAAAACACACTGTGTTTTAAATTCATATTTTTTTTTTCTTCTCATTTGTTTTTTGGGAAAAAAAAGGATTGGCAGGATAAAATAAACGTAGACCTACACTGTAAGAAGTAACTACTGTAAATTTACAGCAAAAGTTGCTGGCAGCAAAGGTTCCAGCAATTTTTGCTGTAAATTTACAGCACTTCATGTACTGTAAATTTACAGTATTATGTACTGTTAATTTCCTACAACAAAATATGCTGTAAATTTACAGCAGACAAAGTGCTGTAAATTTACAGCAAATGTTGCTGGCAGCAAAGGTTCCAGCAATTTTTGCTGTAAATTTACAGTACTTGCTGTATTTTTACAGTATGCTAAATCAAACATTTACCATTTTATCTTTACTAATTTCTTTTTTAAGATCCAA
Source organism: Lepidonotus clava (assembly GCA_936440205.1). NCBI lineage: Eukaryota > Metazoa > Annelida > Polychaeta > Phyllodocida > Polynoidae > Lepidonotus > Lepidonotus clava. Next base: position 20,684,473 of record OW387138.1, read on the forward strand.
CTAAATGTTGGAGAAAGGTTTTATTCCAACCTCAAACCCAATGTATATTGGATGAGGGACATATTTAGCAAATACATGCATGGAATGATAGTACGATGAGGCACTGCCAATCCAACACATGCATATGAAGGCAATTTGCAACCAAAAAGGTGTCTCAATAAGACAATTATCTCTGTATCTTGAAATTATTAAGACAGAGTAGAGATATCTATTATGTGATATACTAGATTAGTTAATGGATCTCTTCATCATATTTGATCTTAATCAAAAGTAAATAATTCATCTTAAAATATAGTTTTAAGATAAAGACTACCAACGTTTTACTGATGATAACCATTTGCCCCACCTGGTGGACAATTAATTTACAGAAAAAGTACTGTAAAATTACAAATATGCTGTAGTTTAGTAAATTTACAGTACTAATACTGTAATTTTACAGTAAATATTGCTGTTTAATTTCCAACAGTAGAAAGTGCTGTAAATTTACTGCAAGAACTGCTGTAAATTAACAGCAACTTTTTACAGTGTAGTCTAGCTTGGGGGGGGGGGGGGCATACCCCACGTCACCCACCCCCCTGGCTACGAGCTTGAAATAGATGCATGGGCACCTTTTGACCATAGTCATACATTGTTTTTAACAGATTTCGTTTCCTCCAAAGGGGTAAAACGCCTGGGTAAAACGTGAACAAGAGGATGTTATGTATTGGTAAAACAGGTATTGTAATTGTGATGAATGTCTATTCATCAATAGACCTGTCCACTTTGGGATGTATTGCTGGCATGATACAGAGGTCGGACATAATTGCAGTTTTTGTAAAGTCAGGCGCTAACACAAATCTGAGTGAATGAGTTAGTGCTTGCGTTTTCTAAGGCAATAAGGTGTTGATAAATGAGGATGAATTATTATTTTTTCTCAATTAAGTAATTACCTTCATTTTAGGTGAAGCAAAATAAGGTATGTTTTTGTGGTTTTAGGGTTGGACATTGTGAGCATAGCTGAAGGGCTTTAACACTGTTCCCTATGGGAAAATGCCAACATATTTAACAAAAAGCTACATATTTAACATCATATTGAAAGTTAAAGCTTATAAAGTTTAGTTTTGGGTAGTAGTACTAGGAAAATTACTCTGAATCAAGTATGATGCACATTATTCTAAAAATGTTGATATCATAGAAATAAGGGGTGGGCTAGCTGGCAAAGTGGACAGGTCTAATACGAAAAGTAAGACAATGCGACAGATTAAAGTATATTTTGTAACGGGCCCGAAAAGCCCGAAAAACCCGAAAGGCCCGAAAGGCCCGAAATTGTAAAAGCCCGAAACCCGAAAGTCCCGAGAAATATGTAAACCGGAAGTAATAAAAGTAAACCAGAAGTGACGTCATTTGTAACCACGTGATCAGAAACAGCCAATCAGGGCTGACCACTAGACTATAAAAGGGGCGGTGAGGCCCGACAATAAAAGAGTTCCTTTGCAGTACTCCTTGTGTCAACATGTGTCTTCTTCCTATAGTAACTGATAAGATGATCCAATACAGGCTAATTGACTAGAAAGTACAAGTAAAATAGTAAAAGTTAGAAGAAATTAGGCGAAACTTAGGACGGGGTCCCGAAGGCCCGAGAGACCGAAACAGGGCACGAGGGCCCAAAAATGGCCTGGATGGAGTCCCGAGAACGAAGGACCGAACTGGCACGAGGGCCCGAAACAGGGAACGGAAACCCAGGAACCGGGGATACGAAGGCGCGACCGGCTCGGCCCCACGCTTCCAAACAATAGGCGACCGTCGGCCCGACACCCCCGCGGAACGAGAACGAGGGTAGATCGTCTGCAGTGGGCCCCGAAGAGAGTGCCGGCACCAAGGAAACGGCCCGCACCTATCCCCACCATTTTTCCTCCTCTGCAGTCCTCCGCTCGTTAACGGAAGTGCCTGTACCCCGCGCCTGGTGGCTAAGGCCCCTCGGTCCAGCCCGGCTGATACACCCCTCCCCCGTCGACACATACCGATTTCGCGATCGACCTGCTCAAACCACCTCGTGCGCGAGGCACGACTCTAAATATCTATGGTGACTGTTGTAAACTATTTTGATCGATGGACGATACCACAAAGGTAGGAGACAGGCGAAACAGGTGAACGCAGGCACCTAGAGGATGTATAGTGCAATGACCAACCTGTGGGGACATTGTGTAAACATAACCGATTCTAAAAAGAGAGGGCATTATGAGACCAAAGGCTTTCTAGCTAGCTTAGCCTGAATGTAAAACCAATATCTTATACCTTTTGCTTTAGATTATGATATGAGAAGATAAACTTATGATATTAAGGATTAGGCGGATGGTGCTATACATAGGTATAGCGCAAGCCTACGGCTGATATAAAGGCACATTCCTAGAGCTAGGTGAGTGGACTACACTAACATTTGAGAAATACAGGTGGGAGCAATAGTTAAGTATGTATGGTTGCAAGATGGAACATCATGGGTATGAATAGCCAGGTGAACTATAGTAAGAGTTAAGACCAATTATGGACTTAACCTTATGCAAAGCACTTAGAAGAGACCAGGAGAGGTAGGCTAGGCTTTCATGGACTCCCACTAGGAAGCAAGCGGTATTATGTTCCTCAAAAGGGGAAGCTCATAGTGAATTATACTGGGTTGGATTGTAACTGATGTTGTCAGAGTTGAAGATAATGAAGGTACATCATGTATGGAACGCAATGAGACTATTCATATATATCTTTCAGTGGATATAATAAACCTTACCTCTTGTCAAGTGAGTGTTCTTTGTGTGGAAACGAACCCCCATGCATGGAGTCTCTATATATTATATACCGCTGGAAGGATTTGCTTATACCTATTCATCTACAAGAACTTTACTATAGACTGCGATCTTAACATAATTACCAAACACAATATTAAAAGACAAGCTAGTTTACTCTCCATATTCTTAAATGCGATTAATTCATATTCACAAATGAACAAAATTAATGCAAGTAATGAAGAACATAACCATTTTAATATCAATGAATATCAATGACGATCACATAGTATATATAATAATAGATGAAACCCTACAATAGCTCAATGCCATCAAATTTTCTTTTAGTTGCCCACACCTTAGCTGCTTAAGACTGCACTTGGTTGTGAGAGTGTTATCTTTTATGAAATTTGAAATTCCCCAAAGCATCTTTATTAACCAATTTTTGTATTTCCATCAAATAATTTGACAACGTTAGCTAAGAGGTTTGTATGGTGACCCAAAGATTTCTTTGCATTTTTGAGAAATAATTTAGATGTATAACTTTGATTTTGAAATCTTAGAGATATATTTGAACAGTGGATCTATAACTTATAAGGCCAACATTTTCTCCAATGGGGCGGGGACGGGGGAGCAATTGCCCCTTTGACCCCCCCCCCTACCCCCGCATCTGCCACTGCTGGTATAGTAGAATTGGAGGATCTGAGTAAATCTGGTCTTTTTTTTAAATTCATGGACAGGGTCACTTTTGAGCTTATTATATTATATGTCATAACTATGTATTTGAAATCATAATGGGACTTGACCCTTTGTAGCAATACAATTTAAATGGTTGGTAAAGTCTGATCATTAAAGTCATAATTAGCGATTTAATGTCTCCTAAATTAACGTTTGGAGTGTATTTAAACTAAACGCGAGGCGCTGATAATGTGAATTCTACTCAAATCTAATTACTACATTTCCCCATAAAGATATTTATCATATGCAAATTGTGGACAACGTTATGGCTTCTAGAATATCTCAACACATCATTAACCGTTCTATCCGGGAACATAATGTATTCATTGCATCACAAAGCAATCAATCAAGCCTGTCAGTGAACTCACCTGTGATCTTTTATCATTACTCCCTCTCAGCTTCTTGTATACACTCCGCGGATAGAGCTCCAAGACCAAAAACTGCCCATACCAACCACTTTACCAGGCGGCGCGAATGGTCCACAGACCAAAGAACCACCTCTCACCTAAAAGCCTTGACGTTTGAGGCGACTTCCCATTTAAGGCACACATAACAGAGGGGCGACGTGGATATTCAGATATGAGAGACATTCAGGCATATTCCCTTGTTTTTTGCTTAGCGAAACAAGAATGATTTTCATCTAGGGAATACGCATCTGATTATTGTTGCATTGTTCGGGACCAAGGATGCATTTACCAGGAGTACCTAATATTCTACTCTTCATTCTGTCCAGTACCTTCCTTATTTCAAGAACCATACAGTCTCAAGGTAGGTGCCAAAAAAAACCGACTCAACCGGTTTGCTCATTCTCCTGAATTCCAAAGCAGTCCCACAGTGGATAACCTCCATAAACTTTACTATAGAAATTCATAATTATTTAAGGGAATAACGTTGTAATTATGGTAACAATTAAAGTTCAGGGGCGGATACAGGATTTTTTTTTTGCATTATGTGAATCAAAAGTCTCTTCCAAAAATTAAAATGGGGGGGGGGGGGGGGGGGGGTGATTGGACAGGAACCCTTCGAGGCCCCGCACCTCCAAATCCGCACTGATAATATAGTTGGCATTTTTTAAATTTGTCAAACGAACCTCTACTATTCCACGCTTGGAGCCCATAGACCTTATGTCTATTCATCCCTCAGGGACTATTCCTAACCTATCTAAACATAGATCCGTTTATTTTTAGATCACAGTGAACTTATTATATGTATAGAGAGGTCAGCCGTTCCAGGTTAGCTGTTCCAAAAACATGTATAATTATTTCCCTCTAAATCTTACACGTAGTCATATAGACATCTCTTTATAAAAAGACGTGCATGTACTTGTAGGATAAAATGTGCGAGACTTGTTGACATTATTGAACTCTTTTTATTAGGAGATCGTTCTATGACGAGGGAAAGAAAACTAGTTGTTCATGCACCGTTGGCTTTGCATGTGCTATACAGTGTGGTACAATATTGTTGTTGAAACATAAAAGACACATAATTATTATAAGTTATATTTCCAGATGAAAAATCAGACCTTTTATTTGAACAATAAACTGTTGAAAAGAGAATGATTTATCTTTAGACTGTTTTGATGCTTCAACTACAGGCAAAAATATTATAATGTATATAGGCCTATACCTGTATACATATAATATTCTTTGTACCAAAAGGACAAAATGGGAGTAGCAAGGGACAACATAAATCTCTATACCTTCACCATTGTTTTGTCCTCTTAAGGCTGGAACCTTAAAGGAAACCTTGCACATAACTTCAGGGTAATCATTTTCCAATGAAATTAATTCATCATGAAGTACACATCCAGCACAAAAGATGTGAGAAAAATCTAAGAAAAATTCCAGGTTTTAACAAAATCATGAGCCATTTAAAAAACATGCATTCTATTATATTTTTTTAGAGAAATTCCCAAATTTGTGACGTCACACGGTGACTTATTGGGAAACCCCACGTTCCTAAAAAGGGAATCCCCATCCCTCTAGAATTTGTAATGAAGATTATGCAACCTAACACAACTCATATGAATTTGGTTCCATATAGCCCAGAATTATTTGTAAAATATATCCATCTATAATTATTTATTAACAAGAGAATCCCAAATTACCTTGAGAGGGAATTCCTATAGTTGTGACGTAGCAAGGGGAGTACTGGACAGCTCAAAATCCAGGGGATTCCCTAAATTATTTTCCTTTCATAAATAATTCCTTCATGCCTCAACATTTTCCTTTTTTTCCTTTTGAAATGTTCTAAGAATACACGAGTGAAGTTAAAAATACTAAATTTAGGAACTTGTAAATTTATGTGCAAGAGACCCTTTAAGCGATTAAGCGATTAAACTAAAATTGATCAGTTCTGGTCGTTCAGTTCTGGCCGTTTTCGACTAGAAATGGTCACAAACGACCACAACAGGTGTTCCCACTGAGCGATTTACCAGAAATCGCACAATTGGAACACCATTTCTAGTCATTTCTGACCATTTCTGGTCGTTTCGACCAGAACCAAATGACCAGAACTGATCAAAAAGATCAGAATTTTAGTTCAATCGCTTAATGGGTTCCAGCCTTTAGGAGTGTGTAGATTAAATAACTGCAGGGCAATGATGCTTGTTTTTGAATGCTAATGACAATTTCTGTGTTGCCAGTAACACCTTTTTGTTGGTTTAATTGAAATAGAATAAACCCAGTACAGACAGTGGGCACACTCAGTAATTATTATTGCAATAGGTCACAGACCTATCACCAGAGATGGTGCTACCAGAGATGGTGCACTGGAGCAAATTGTTGACCACTGGTTCTTGGCTGATAGGACAGTGTATAGCTTATTACCTATACCTATTCCCATACCTCTATTGTTACAGTTTAGTAACACTGCTGGGCTCTATTTATCCATGGGCCTCCATAGCTCAGTGGAAGTGTGCAGGCTTCATAATTATGTGAGAGGTCCCAGGTTCAAGGCTGAGCAGTTGTAAAAGGACATTTACTTTGCAGTAGTAGCATACAATCAATGAGTAATCTTTATTTAGGGAAAAAAGTTGTAAAACTACACTTACTTTGCAGTAGTAGTAGTATGCAATCAATGAATAATCTTTATTTAAAAAAAAGTTGTAAAACTACACTTACTTTGCAGTAGTAGTATGCAATCAATGAATAATCTTTATTTTTTCATAAAGATATGGAACTTAATGATAAATTAACATTTAATGTTAATTTTAAGGAATGAAGCTAATTAGTAATAATGTTGCTGTATTTTTAGGAAATGTTGTGCATGGAAAAGATAAAATCATTGTAAAACAGACTCAATGTAGGCTGTAGGCCTAATAGTGAAAAGGTTATTATGAACAAGGCCCATTTAGATAAATAGAATCAAGCAATAAAAGTTTCCAGCGATAAAAAAGCACTTTATGCATGGATCATGTTTTACACATAGCCTACAACCATTTGGTCTTTAAGAACTTGTCGTGGAGGATCATGTAGTTTTGCCTGGGCTTGAAGCCTAGCAGGATGTAGCTAACAAAGTAAATTTTGTGTCCAAAAGTGTTAACATTTATCTCCTACAGAAAAGGTATTTAAAACGTTATGACATTTTTTTAGGGGTGTTTTGGTTGCCAGTCCATACCAAATATAGTGCTTAATGTTGCTCAGGCCAATGGGATAATTGGTCTCTTCAAGGGTCTCCCAACCAATGAGACCCATGTTTCCATTGCCCATGAACGTACCTATACCGGGCATGGACAGTGGGGACTCACAAACGTGAGTGGTCCTGATAAAGCTTAAAAATTGCTGTGCAGACGTAAAACTCCAACAATCATCAAAATCTAAATCTTCATTAATTTTGAAACACTTATATCTCGGACTAAAGCCCTCGACGGTGTGTGCAACCTACAGCAATATCAATTAATTTGTGCCCCTTTGGTCTGTTATATGTGTATCTTTCCTCATTTCTACATGCCGTAATCTGAAATACTGAGGTATTGCCTATTTGCTTAAACTTTTATAGACCTTTCTACAATATTCTGCAATGGGACCCAAGATTACCAGATCAACGACTCTATGGCAAGAGGGGGACTTGTCAAGGTTGAGGGATACGCTAATGATTCTGTTTGTACCTGGAATATCAGTGTACCCTATCCAAAGGTAGGCCTATTTTATATGAAACGCGGTAGCCCTATGCCTATAAGGTTGGGAATTGAATTTGAGTAGCGTCTTATTGCCTTTTAGATGAAGAAGTTATATCTCATGTAACGTATCTCATATGGACATTCATTTAACATAACAATATTATGTTGGTCAAAAATATATTTCAAGAACATAACTCTAGTTATTGGTAATTAAAAAAAGAACATAACAACAAACGTATTTATGAAGAAAATACTTTGATTGATTTCTATGAGACTGAGCATGATCTGATGATGCTATTGCTTCCAGTTTATTGTAAATGAAGTTTATAGCATATTTTTTGAAGTTCGACTTTATTTACATGGTTTACATTCTACCATATACCTGTCTAAATTTTTCAAAACAAATCTATAGTCTATACAACTTTGGTTCCAATTCATTTGCACACCATTAGGTAGTACTACTGAGGTTCAACTGGATCGACCTTCCTGAGTACAAATCAGGATGTATAATGGACAAGATCAGCATGTACGGTGACAATCTAACAGACCTTTTCATCGTCTGTGGTACCTGGAAACCCTCCTTTTCCTACACCTCTGGATCCTCCACCTTTTTACTGAGACTAGAGTCGGATGACAAGGTTACAGGAAAAGGGGTCGAGTTTGTGTGGTCTAGTGCCAACTACGGTAAGGAGAATATCATTATGTTAATGTACAGTGTTATGTTTATGTTTTCATTAGCAAGAAACAGTTGTAAATCAATTCTGGTTGACGTTGTACATGGCACGCTTTCCGCTGTGATTATGAGTGAATGTAATTAGTGCTTAAGTATGTGTGGGGGATGCAGTTCCATCTGTTTAGGAAGTGATTTAATGAAACACACACACCTGCCAGATTTTTCTGTTATTTGTTGTGTGCATATCATCTAAATCTAGTAGTTCTTTATTAGGATTGTATTTACATAGATATGATTTCTGTGTCATATATAATTATCTCTACTTATCTTCAATTATCTCTACCACGGATAGCTTAGTGACTGTACTTCAAGTACCTGCAGGTTAATTTTGGCTCATTTTGTAGCCGAAAAACTGGAAAAATCTATAGAAAATTTACAAATATTTACTTAATTTGGGGCCTTCCATTAAGTATGTACGCACCAAGGGGGGGTCTGAAATTTTTGAAAATTTGCGTACATTCCTGTGTAAATCCAATGCGTACTTTGGTCCAAGCGGGGTGGGGGGGTGGGGGGGGGGGTCTGAAATTTTCAAAAATTTGCGTACGTACTTAATGGAAGGCCCCTTTCTATCTGTAATGGATGTATTTTCGGACCAACCCAATTATGAAGTATATATACATAGAAACAAATTAAAGAAATACCCATTACCTGTTTCTCATTATGTTAAATCATAAAGAACGTCATGCTAATGAAAGATTCCGCTCTTTGTGACATGTCTCCAAATTTCGCAGCATGCATCTTGATCTAGGCTAGTCTGCAAGCAGGTGCTTTGAAGTAAATGGGCTATCCATGATAGAATTATATCATGACTTAATATTACTTGTGACGTGAAGATACTGCACTTTTCATTACAGCATGATATGTATTTAGTAATATTCACCATCAGAATAGAGAAACGGCTAGGGAAATTGCGTCAAGAACACCACTTCATATCAGCATAATTTTGTAAAGAATTATTATTTTTAAATAAAGTATCAAATTTGTTAATGATTTGTTCTGGCCAGACTTGCGAAGTACTTCTTCTGCTGGTAAATGCTATAATAGATAATTCATAACAGGGATTTACAACCAACATAAATAGCTCATCGTATTTTATCATTATTCAAATAAATATTTATTTGATCTTAAAAGTTCATTACACCAAACATTTTGCCACAGGCCATTTCTGATCAAATTTCTAGTTCAGTTATATGTCGTTACTTAATTGTTAAGAAGACTAAAACGTTTATCTGTTCGTATCCCATCTACCAAAGAGGATGTGCTGTGCAAAGGTCTCACTGAGCTAACAGAATCTCAAGGGACGTTTTCGTCGAGTTTCAATGGAGTTCAAAGTTATGCCAATAGTGCTAATTGCAGCTGGAGAATCATAGCACCTGCAGGTCAGGTAAGGTTTTGGTATGTTAATTGTAAAATAGAGCATTTGCAGCATTGGTTAGTAAACTCTCAAACGGATAGGTAGGTCTGTAGCCATACCATGACAAATAAAATGGACCCGAGTGTCTCTGCCAAATCCGAACCGCAGCCAAATTAATGGATTTGTCAGGTATTTCTGAGTATTTCTGAGAAAATAATCATGAAACAGAAAATAACTTTCACACTAAGTAAAACCTTTGACATTTCCCTTTCCTGAAGACATTTATATGCCTTCTGTTGGAAGATCTTGTACATACAGGAAACAGAAATAAAAACTAAAGAAAATATAATTATTATGATGCCCCCATTTCTTCTCGATGACTTCCCAATAAGGTTAGACTATATCAAATCAGACACAGCATTTTCTACATTGGTATTAACTATATTTCTATTTTAAAAAAAACACCTCAGAATTTTAAGTTGTGCCCAATTTAAAATCATGGTAAAAATGAATAAAAATCAAAGACCTTCTTTCTCCATGAACAATCCATGGCTTTTCCATGCGTATCACCGTCACTTAAGGTTTCCCAAGTAATTCCAGTCTCCCCGGCAACCATGATTATATAATATCACAATGCATAATTTTTGTATAATTGTACCCATCCTTTCTGCCAGGTGATCTCGTTGGAGTTCACCGACTTTTACCTGATCTGTGACAAGGACCACGTTGGTGTGTATGACGGCTGGTCCGACTCGGCCCCCCTCCTGGCCTCTCCAGGGCTGCCCGACTGTGTGGGGCAGGCCTCCCTCAGCTTCTCCTCCACGGGAAATGCCCTCTTCGTGTCCTTTGTCTCCGGGTTGAAGGGCACCTTTGACGGCTTCAGGGCTGAGTATAAGGTCATACAGCCAGAGCCTGGAGCAAAAGTGGTCAACTGGAGTAAGGATACTTTACTTAGTTTATTTTTAGATGTATAGCCTATCTATTCTATTGTGGTGGTTCCCTATATAATTATGTGTACACTGATAATCTCTCAGCATTGTAAGTCATATACAACTTTGTTATCTAGTCATATTGCTTTAGTCATCCTGACTAATTTGAATTCTGGTATAGTCATTAAAGTTAGTCAGATTAACCAATATTGAAAATTTAACTAGTCAAATTGCTTTAGTCAACCTGACTAATGTGAATTCTGGTATAGTCATTAAAGTTAGTCAGATTGACCAATATCAATAATCAAACTGACTATGTTTTGGAGAGGAAACGATGTCATAACTGATAGAAAATAGCATCGAAGTAAACAAAAAGCAGCCATTTGTCAGTGACAGAATTATTGTAAAGGCCTCAATAAGAAACTATGTGATAAATAGTGTACTAACATTCATATAGGACATATAACCAAGTTGCAATTTAATGTATTTGATTCAGCAGCGACCACTGTTGCCATGTTAGACAAAATTGTCTGTCCATTCATATAACAAATTCTATATCGTTATTTACCTTGTACTTCAGCACCCTCTAGCTACACAGGAGATCTCTCAGAGTGTCCGAGTGGGTTTGCTGGTCCTAAATGTGATACAGGTATGAGAAGTGCAAGTCATTTTTATATGCAAAAGGAGTTACAATTATAATAATGATTACTGAAATTATGAAACAGGAATGACATTTATTTTTCTATTACCATGCACATGTGTATATCCATATAAATGATAGAAAATAATAAAGCAACCGAAAAACATGTACTTACCATAACATATTCAAATGAAACTGAGTAGAACATATCAACACCTGTTCCAGCGAAAGTGATGCAACTAGGCCTCCAGGGGCCAAAAAATCCAAATAGGAATACCATGAAATCCTATTGTGTGCATATAGCCCAGGTGTTGGGGCAACCTATGATATAGGTGAAATCTGTTAAATATGATATCCGTTGCCATGGTAACCAGGCAAAGTCGGTAACCTCATGGGGTGTGATGCGCGTCTCAGCATTAACTCCCAGATATGGATATATAGTCTCCATATATATATGTTATCTGCTTTTTCAGAATATTATTGCATATTTGTGATCTACTTATGTAAGGCTACAATGTAAATAAGAAAGATTAAGAATATATGTACTAGTGCTCGAGAAGCAACAGGTACAAAAATGTTTATTTTACTGTATTTTGCAGGTTTTTAGGTTCTTTTACATTATACTACATATCAGATACTCTCATTTAATAACTATAAGCATTTACCAGGTATGCATTCATATTTTGTTTCTTATAAGGGTTGCCTCTTACTCGGAAAAACATTTTTGGTTCTAGGTTCATACATATTTCTATAGCTAGGACTTTATGTATGCTACCATTAGTGCTGAGAATCTCGCCGTTAGTGCTGAGAATGCTCTCATTAGTGCTGAGACACCAATACATGAGACAAATACTTACTATGTGCAGTAATTACTCTTTTTGAAGATATCATTGCATCTGAATCTGCTATACCTTGCATGTTATGAATAACATACATATTTCTGCTATATATGACAGAAGATTTATGTATGTATATGTCCTATCAATGTGCTTTTATGGGTGTTTTGTCATAGGAATTAGCTCAATTCTACCATTATCTGCTGCAGTAGTTAATTATGTGGCAAATATAACTGATCTCTTAGTAATTAAATAAAAGCTTATGAAATTATCCATTCCTATTGAACCACTATAACCTTATTGCTGAGATACACCTGTTAATGCTGAGACGCGCATTACCCCTGACTACAGCATATAGCACTGTACACCTGTTGAAGTATTTCTTTGTAATTTCTGCAAACTATACTGTACAATATAACTTCCATATGTCAATAAATGTTGAGAAATATGTATACAGATGTACCATTAATCAGATCATACAGTTAATGCTGAGATATCTTTGGTAGAAGTTACTGCTGAGAACCTTTCTTAGCTTTGGTCTATTTGTCACTCCTTTGTAGGAAATATTACGATTCTTCTCATGGTCATATTATGCTAATATTTGTCTAGTTCACTTCAGTGATGAGAATTTCTAGTATACATACATTCACAAACAACTGTCAAGTATGAGCTAATGCTGAGAAATATTACATCACTGAACACAATGCTTCGCACATATAAGTTTCAAACATTAATGCTGAGAATCCTCTGGTCAAAGTCAGTGCTAAGAATCTCTACTATGAAATACTTTCATCAAGTACTCCTAGGTATAAGTTAATGCTGAGAAATCTAACATCACTGTTCATATTCATAAATGCTGAGAATCCTCAGGTAAAAGATACTGCTAATATTGTCTACTTCTACTTCCTCCTCTTTATGTATCTCCTACACAGGTCTTCATAAGGAGACTTGCTATTGGTTGTGATCCATCCGTGATTTCCCAGTTGACTTTTTTCTCTTCTTTTCCTCCAACCTCTCGCTTGCCTTTCTTGACTACAGGTCAACAATTGACCTCTAACCAGTTCCAGGTCACACGGATGTTGTACATGTCTGGTGCTTCAAGGAGGAAGTTGTACACATGTTCTTATAATTGCTTGAATGAGAGTTGGAAATAATGTGCAGATGTTGTAGCTGAGGCTTGAAGTCTTCTTCAATGTGAGGTATCAGGAGGTCCAGGAATGACAGTGTGGTGAAGAACTTGTGGCAAAGCACAGGGGATATCCTAGCACATGCTTTACTGTTGAGAACTCACTTGTTTTCCTCTGAGATGGTGATGTAATTAACTACCATGGGTTGTATGGTCACCTGTTTTTTCCAAAAAAACTCTTGAATGATCTCCTTCATATAGGCCACATTCCAGTTTTCACTGTCATCAACCTGAACTGGCAGTGATTTTCAGGCAGCTCCTTCTTCAATAAATTTCCTGCAGCATATTGGGCCTGAACCCAATATGCGTGCTTTGAGAAGGCTGGCAATGTACTCATTATTAGCTCCTCCATTTCTTTTTTGGTTACTTCCTTCTTGACCAATTCTGTGTGGGGTATTGTCTTGACCTTCTTGGTTTTCTTATCAGTGTATTCCTTTTGCTCAGTTGTCCATGTTTTGTAAAACAGATTGTCCTTGTTGGCCATGTGAATGCTACTTCTGATCTTAGTGTCATCCATAGCAAGGAGTGCTGTTGTTGATGAGGGAAGGGTTGGTACACTCTGTATCAACAAGCCCATGTTGGCATGGTAGATGCATAGGCATACATGTCTCTCCAGTTATTTGCATAGCTTGATGGACCTCTTGTTTTCTTCTCTTACAGCATAGAATAAGGCTAGAGACATTTGTATTGATGTCTGAGTACAAAATTGTTGGTGCAAGTTCCTCAACATGTCAGTGAGGGCCACTACTTGCTCTTTGCCTTCTTTATTATTCTGCTTGTCAGGCATGCTGTATACATTGTCTTCTCTCCACAGGAATTCTATTGCGACAGCTTTCTTGGACAATACCAATTTCTTTCCTGGTGGTAGACTTCAGTTGCTCTCCTTTGTAAATCTTGTTCCTGCATAATTCCATGGCTTTAGATATGGCACTAGCAGAGCCATGGTATGTCTTTGTAACTTTGTCTTAGTAGATCTTCTTTTAAATCATGGTAAACTATTGTACTGCCTGTGCTACTGCCTCACATAGCGCCTGCACATTCCAAACACATTCTCTTGTAGGTGTTACACCCATAAAACTGTCCCTAAACATAAAGCTGTCCCTAGCATTTCATAGAACATATACATGTGCATAAATGTACTGTGATATATAACAAAGATATGTTTGTTATTGATTACATGCAAGGGATATGAGGTTCACCTACAATGATATACTGAAAATAGAAATTCCTGCACATAGTTGGTATATATGTCTCAGATATTTGTGTCTCAGCACATTCTCAGCACTAACGGTAACATTCTCAGCATTAACACCTATGTACATCAAGTCCCATATACACAAATCTGTACAGGCCTAGAACCAAAAATGTTTTTTTAAGTTAGAGGCAACCCTTACAAAAAACAAAATATGAATGCATACCTCTTAAATGTTTATAGTTACTAAATGACAGCATTTGATATACAATGTAATGTAAAAGAATGTAGAAATCCTGCATACAGTAAAATGGACAGATTTGTACCTGCTGGGTCTCATGCACTAGGAGATATATTGCTAATGTTCATCATTTACATTGTAGCCCTACATAAGAAGATTACATATATGCAATAATATTCTGAAAAAAACCGGATAACACATACATACAGACCATATGGACGTATCGCTGAGACAAGCGTTATTGCTGAGACGCGTTATTGCTGAGACGCGCATTGCCAGGAAGCATAAAAAATGCTTCTCATTCCCACTATAATGCATGTACATGGTAGCCCTTCTATTCATATATAGCCAACATAGTTTTGGACATGTCAGATATAGTGTATATAGTTAAATATAAAAATTGTGCAAAAGCCACGCAAAATAAGAAATCTGTTATTGCTGAGAAATCTGTTATTGCTGAGATTTGAGATGCATTCTTAACCTACTGTGAGCCAGGTATTATATTTTAAGTTCCAATAAATTGAATGGAGGTTTGCCATCCTACCCTGCTTCCTATGTACCACAATTGGTATCAGTATATATTATTCCTGAAATACTGTGGTGCTTTATAAGATTAATGCTGAGAATGGACATTTTCCACTTTACAATCACTCATTTTGGTCCTGTGCCCAAAATATTGGGTTAATTTGAGTAAATCTGGGTATTAATGAAAGCTGATGTAATTTCCATGCATATAAACATTAAAAAATCCATGTACCCGGCATGTTCTTTATGTACTGAGTGCATGAAATGAAAGAAAGGTGTTCTAAATGTCAAAAAAGGCCATTTTTGGCATGTTTTTGGCCCACAGTTCCTTAAATATCGGTCACAGATATGTAAAATCATTGTTACCTTGAAAGCTCTCATCGAGCCGGACCCAACAGGATAAAAAATAATAATGCAAAAGCATTTGGGAAACTTCCAGGTCAGAAAAACCTGATTTTGGCCTAGTTGCATCACTTTCGCTGGAACAGGTGTCAAAATCGTATACACAAATTGAGCAACCGTAAAACTAATGTGAGGGAATCATGATTAATTATATGAAGCTCCCTACAACTAAATCCTCTCTTGCAGAGCTCCCATCGCCCATACAAACACTTAGGATCCTGTCTATTACATCAAACTCTATTGAGCTTAAATTCATCATAGAACAACAAGGAGATAATCACCAATTTACCCTGGAGTATCGTATGGAATCGACGGGACAATTTCAACGGGGCAATAACATGGAGGTCTCAAACCCCAATATCACAGAATATGTGGTCACCCAGGCTGGGCTGAGTTCTAACACTGACTATGAGGTCCGTGTGATACCCTGGAGGAAAACAGACACCCTGGAGGTGTACAAAGGGATCCCCTCAGGGCTGCTGCTGTTCAGGACTACCAAACCTGAAGGTAAATGGTTCAAACTGGTACAAATTCCGAAATGTATCAAGGAAAGAGGGAGGTGGTTTTAAGCTGACATAATTGGTTTGTGTTGTACATGGGGCAATTGATTAAGGGCAATTGGGGGTAGAGACTACATATAATTTCCCATACAATAACAGATTCTGAAATATCAGATGAAAAAATATTGAAAGGGTCTTGACATTCCATGAACTTTTATATTGATGCTTGATAAGTACAAACATTATTAGGTAAAATAAACCTCTAAGAGGTCTCTGCAATGATTATAACCAACACGAAATGAAAAAAGAAATTTAAACAGCCTGATTGAATACTTGTTTTCAGTGGTTATGCCGTTGTGGATGGTCGGTGCGGTTCTTGGTGCTGCAGGTTTCATTGTGTTCAGCCTCCTTATTGCAATGATGGTGACTTGCTGCCTCTGTAGACGAAGATCAGGTAAGTTTTGAATCTCAGTTTCCCCACATCTTAGCTACAGCTTTTGAATTTGATGCACTCTCTTTATTTCATATGGGTGTACAAAGTTACAAAACAAATTTGACAATCAGTATGCATCTGCGATTTAACCAGGGATATACTTCTGTTTCAATTGGGCATAAAGGATGATAATAGAAAGTGTTCATTCAAATTGTAAAGGTACATGAAACACCAAACGAACAAATTTGTAAAAAGTGTATTGGAGTATAGGATTCGGATGAGAAGTCATGATTATCGGACATTTTTTTTACACTTTAAATTCAAAAGAACCTATTCTTGAATTAGAATTGATTAATTTTGGTACACATACCTGGTTCATATTGCAATTTGTTTCTACACATTGTCCAGTTCCAATAATAATTGATACCATTTTCAATTATTTTAGATAAGAAAGGAAAAAATGCAGCCGGAGCAATAGAAGGTGACGTTTGGTATGAGTCCAGAGCAAAGAATGGTAATATCATTGATCCATATCTTTTTTGAATTCAGAATGATGAAATTACTTACATTCAATGGAGCCAAAAACAAAGCAATGTGGTAACAAGAAATAGAGTTTGTCAAAGTCATGTGACAAGAACATAACAATTCATTATTTATATAGGACTCAGGTATACGTTGGTTATCATCAGTATTACATTAGCAGATTAGTATAATTATAAACGTACTATCAATTTTATAAGGAAATATTGAACAGGTCAACATTAGTTAGTCCATCATACATTGAACAACCAGGGGCGGATCCAGGATCAGAGGGGGTGGGTCGTTAACGCAATCTGAATTCACCCTACCACAGGTAGGTCATTTATAGTATTTTAAGCACCTGCAGGCTATAGACCCATGCTCTAAGAAAGGTTGACTTTTTCATCGTTTTACAGCCATTTATGAAGCATGTGAATCACACCGTAGGAACTTTAGATTCAACAATTTTTGCTCTTTTTGGCCATTTTGAATTTTTAAAGATTTTGCTGTAAAATTATGAATATACATAACAGCCACTAACATTATACATCATTGTAATCTTCAAGTAAAGACAGATATGTCTAATAAATTTATTTTCACATAATTATCACAAACAATACATTCTTTCTATAGAGCCTCAAATCAGATTACATGACTTAATAGAATTTTTTTTTTTCGATTTTCTGAATTTGGTTCTAAATAGAACATTTTTATTCTATGGTAAGTTTTACAAAACAAGTCTGGTTAGCTCATTTACCTAGAAAGTTATGGTTGTTTGAAAAAAATGCCCTTTTCTATAACTTTTAAAGTCACCCTTTCTTGGTGCATAGATCAATTATGTCGACATATCTCCTGGGAAAACTATAGAAAATTTGAGAATAATTGTGATATTTCCACCTAAAATGAATACATTTATTTTTTAAACAACTTGGAAAAAATGTAATGTATATGGACACACATTAAAAAAATAATGAGCTCCTGGTTTTCTTCAGGTCAAACTGGAAATAGTGACATGATTAATGAAAATTCCTATGCAAACGTCTTGCAGTTTGTCGACATATTACCCAGCATGCACCCTGATAAAGGCTGACCTGCAGGTAAAAGTCCACAATTGGCTATCCGTGGTAGGGTGAATTCTGCGCTTTCTATGTAATGCATGGGAGCCAAGCCGATGCGCTTGGAGCCAAGCCAATGGTGGTGGTGGGTCAACAGGAGCGAGTCAAGCCTTTTAAAAAGTAGGGGCCTTCTAATGAAAAGAGGGGGCGCATCCCCTATGTTACAATGAATAACATAACAACTTTGGCCAAAAAAAAGAGTGGGAGCGTGCCCCCGTGCCACCCTCCTAAATCCGCCACTGGTCAAGACCAGGGCCCTGCCCACCCCCTGGATCCGCCCCTGACATATTCACTTTATGTTCTTAACCTCTATAGGCGATCTCGCACTTCATAACAACCTGTACATGTCCGAGGACATCGAGGTACCGAGGGACACCTACGGAGTCAACCTGAAGCACACCATGGGCGTTGTATAGTACAGACCAAGGGGCACAAAACAATTAGAATTGCCCTGGTTTGCACATACTATCAAGGAGTGCATTTCCAAGTGTGATTTGTGGAATCCAGAAATTGTCCACAGGCATTTTTATGGAGAGCTAATGGTCTTCATTACTTCCCGTTTCCCTTGGTGAGCTTCACCTAGGTGAAAAGTGTATATATCTCTTAGGTTCTAATTGAGTGTGTTCAATCTCTATGTAGGTAGTAGGTCTCTGTTTTGACCACAAAGCTGACTCTGGAAAGCACAAAAAGGCTGTACAAACTGGGGCAATAACAATTACTAGGTGTGCCCGCAGTCTGTACTTGATTTGTTCTATGTCAATTACAAAGAAAATGTTGGAAAATATCAATGGCACAAAGATTGGCATAAGCATTCATAGACAGGCATTATTGCCCTCTGGGGTAATAACGCATCTTTTATTATTGGTTTCTGAGAAGGCAGGACAAGATGAAGGTTTAGGGTGTTGGAATCCTGATATAGTAGAAGATGACTGTGACCCATCGAGGGGAAAGGATGCTCTAAGGTTCCTAGATATTGTACCCTTAGACTAATATTTAAGGAAATTTATGAAAAATAGTGAAAATATTGGACTAGACCAACTTTTTATGGAGAATCAAGCTATCACACTCAAAACATTCCATTTAAATGGAATGTTTCCTTCATTTGGAATGTCAATGGAACATTTTGAATTCACCATTTCCTTCAATTTGGTTGCCACGGAAACTTCCTTTTGAATATTCTTACTAATAAAGGGGCACACACTAGAAAATATTCTGTTAGGGTCATCAGATTGAAAACAAAATGAAAATACCATTTATAGATCAGAATTTATTCAAACAAATATTTTTCTGACTAACCCTGCATGATTATCATAATTTATCATTATCATTTATCATTATCAATATAGTATAATGAATAATTATTGGTTAATGAGGCTTTTGTCCATTTATCTGAAGTCCAACAATGTCATGTTTAGGGAGAATTAACTTACTTAATAACTATTGGAAATAGGCATGTTTGGTATCATTTGAAAGCTACAGACATGCCTTACAATAATCAATTTGAGGTAAATCCCGCGTGGAGCACCCTTTCCCCTCGTTGGGTCACAATTTGTATAATAACATGAATTGTTTATGAGCTAGGGTATAACGGATCAGAGAAGGGCAATAATGGCTTGACCATCAGAGGCTTAAGTGACTCACATAAAGCAAGGACATAACTAAGACATGTAATAAAAACATATGTGTGTATTTCTTGTTAGTTGGATCAATGGCAATTAATTACTGGACCTTTAATTGTGGGCATATGATTATGTCATACTACTGCTGGCAATCCGGACTAATAAGGGATGATAAGATGATGGAACATCTTAATGACGATTCTCTTCTGTACGGAAGTATAGCTACAGTATCATTGGACCATCTAATACTTGAACATAACGATAGATGGAGGTACCTGACAGCTGATAATATATTCATTCTCTCTCTCTGTATATGGGTTGATTCCAAAATGTCATAGGGTGCTTTTATAAACTATGTTTTGCTTTTATCTAAAAGAACTGGTTGATAAGCAGCTCAATAAGTAGTCTAATGTTCCAGATGATTAAATGTTTGATACAAGTTTTTCATTGTTATTATGCTATATAATAAATGTATATTCACAGAAATATATAGGTAGAACACAAGAATATCATCATATTACTTATACATTTTCTTATACTTTTGTTGTCAGTTTGAAAGACTGAATTTATTGGATATGCCACTCCCGACTGATGAAAAAGTAGGAAACACTTTTTTCTAGATGCAACTAGGAAGGAAATAACTTGTAGGAGTAGAGACCTGACATTGAATTTGTATTTGAATAACTTTGAACTAAGACAAAATACTCTGGAACTGATAATAAAACGACATAGGAAAGATTCGTTGTTCAATCCAAAAAGTAGGATGTCCTACAAAAGTAGGGAAAATGGCATCACTGATTTATAGAATTATAGAAGATCACATTTAATCACGCATGTAACTTACTAAAGTCCCTAGGCCTACATTAATTTTATCTGTGCTCATGTTTCCAAAAGTGATATTGCTAATCATTTAATTATTATTCAGCACATAGATGAGTGATTTTGAATAAACCGGATTTAGTAATTTATTTAACTACAGATGCTATAAACGAGCCATCAACAGCAGTAAGAGAGGGGACTGTTCAGTGCTGCCATCTTTTGAAATTGTTCATACTAAATTCCTATCCAGACAGAACCCATAAAGAATATTAGGCTACATTTCCTGTAAGTTGTGCTTATTTGTAACCTAGACAATCAATAAAAGACACTTTTTATAACAAGATGTATCAGATTTTATTTTGGTGTAAGCTTACAATAGTGCGATTTTATGAAAAGCAAAATATCAAACATTTCATTGAGGGTGGTTAGTTAAACCTGTGATGTCTTTGCTCTGAAGGTAACAGCAAATTTGTTATTTTATAATTGGGAAGCGTGGCAACTAATTGATATTGTAGCCATTGAATTAAGATGTCCGATTCTATGTTTCAGTAAACACAATGAAGATGTAGGACATTAATTACAATAATTATCACTGATTATTGTTTATATATATATATATATATATATATATATATATGTATATTTTACATGACCTATGCATTCTAGTATAGGCCTATACCTTACTGAACTATTCTGAGTTCCAGAAATATAACCTCATTTATTTAATGAAGAATAGCGAAAAAAATAAGCAATTTATACTCATATCTTGCCATCTTTACAGCATAGAATCTGATTATGCGGGTCTAACCTTTGATTCCATTTCATGAACTGCCGAGCGATTATCACAGTATAAAGTGTTGGGCATTGACGTACACATGTATATAAATATGGAAAAAAAGAATCTCCAGCGATTGAAAAGAATCTCCGAGGTTTTTGCTTTTGTGGGATCAATGTTGTACCATTCTCCCTCAAAGTATCAGATAGGAATTATAGAAATCCAAAATCACCACTTTGCCAAAGAGACATGTATCCAATGTCTTAGCAATAATGTTATATGCTAGGTGGCAAAATACAGCAAATCGTAGTTCCAAAGCTATATGAAAAGTGTAATGGTATCCGTGCATTTCTTAATTGACAATCCTACAACACCAGTGGCGGATCCAGGATTTTGAAAAAAAAGGGGGGAGGGCGCTTTTTGAAAAACATTCTTTAATTACTTTTTGGCCGAATTTTACATTAACAAATGTAAAATTCCCCCCCCCCCCAAAAAAAAAGGGGCGGGGGGCGGGGCGAATACCTTGCGTGCAATTACAGCAAGCCTTCCAAGACTATCTTGTCGAAGGAGAAATCTGCGACTGTCTAGTTGGCAAATCTGCCATGGCATATCACTATGGGTTCAACTTTCCAAAGAACGACAATAAGGGATGCAAAAATGCCAATGCGAATAAAGCAAGTTTAATAAAAAATAATAATATGCAATTGAATTAATCACATTAACATCTCCCTAAACTCACTTGAACCTACCCATTGCATTTCGAAATACCGTATACCAAAACAAGGATGTAACATACTAGAACGTTATTATCAACTTGTAGAACGTCACAGAACGTTATTTAATCGTCGCAGAACGTCACCGTTACGTCGCTCCCTAGCTAGGGAGCCCCTGATGTCAGCTACAAATAAATCAAACCATCTTTAGGAATGGGAATCGACTCTTCAGCAGTGTGAGGACTGCGAAACCAGCGGCTTTCAACAAGGGCACTGCAAAGTCTTTAACCTTCTCCAGAAACGTTTTGCTGGTGAGTCGCTCCTTCTTGGCCGCCAGAATTACTGGTATGGCCTCCCTCAGCTGGTCTTGTGGGACGTTGGCTCCCTCATCTTCTCTCATCTGAAAAAAAAAGTTTTACATCAAAATGATTTGTTTATTGTTAACCACACATGGTTTACTGTGGAGGACGATTATGGATTTACAGAAGTGAAATCAAAGTGCTTCTTTGTTACTTATTTTTTGTTAGTTTTTGATAGTTTTTCCCTACGCGTTCTGCAAGATCATATGAGAAATCTTGAAAGACTTTCAAATTCTTAAAGACTTGAGGAACTAGAATTACCAGGATCGCGAATTTTAACCGTGATCTGTATTTTATGACTGTGTAATTATTTCGAAGAAAACAATGCTTACTATTATGGAATTTTACGTTAGATCGAAAAAACAACAACTACAATCCCTCAAAAAGATAAATATCTACACGTAGTTCATATTTACCCTTCTGTGAACCTCCTCAACGATTCTTTGCTTTTCCATGTCAGAGAGATCTCTAATCCTCTCATTGGGCATTTTCTCCAACTGAGTGGAGACTCGGTCTTCAATAGAAGAAGCCAGGTGACGGACGGGCTCCTGGATCTGGGATGCAACTTGTCCTTTGTTCCTGAGAAACTAAATGGACCAAAATTATTTTATTCAAAACCATAATAATGCTATAAACATAAGCAAAATGTGAAGATAAATCGAATATTTATTTACCAAACAACCATAACAGGACCAAACAAACATAACAGGATTAATTCTGAACCGCTCTGTTGTTATTTTTGCTGTTCCTTTGTTTCCAATTTTCTTATGTATCACTTCATCAACAATGACTCTAAGACTCAACGTATTTAACTGTATAACTGGGCCTTTAATGATCTGCAATTTCGATTTCTATATATTCAATGAAAATATATTGTTATTAAATACCTATTAAGGCCACACATCTTACAGAATGGGCTTGTAACGCCTTTTTACTACTTATTTTCATATAAGAGTTTTTGATTATTACCTCCTCAAAGGTGACGTTGGTGTAGGGGCGTGCTACATTCTGTGTGATGAGCCTTATGACCTGTTTCCTCAACTCCCCCCTGAAATAGGCATTAGGGTCCTTGTTGTCCACTGCAATCAGCTTAGACTTGACACTACCTGATAGGAGTTCACCAAAGGGAGTGCCTCTCTCTTGGTGAATTTTGTCAATCACTGACTGGTCCTCCCCCAGGCTGTCCCCATGGGTTAGGGCGATGAAGCAATGGTCAAAGAAAGACTCTCCTCCGAAAGCCTGGAAAGAAACACAAATTTAAGACATAAAGATGTATCTTGAAGGTGTGAGTGATATTTGATTTATGTGCTCAAGTCAATGAACATTTAAAAGTACTTTAAGAAGGAAAAACGAAAGTTTATGGTTGTGTGTACATTGTAAGTTTTGTGTGACATTTATTTATGTGTTCAAGTCAATGGAAAATTAAAAGTACTTATGCATAGTCATTGGTTTCTCAGCATAATGACAAAAAATAACTTTCAAACAGTGCTGGAAGATTGTAAGTTTATCTGTCTATACAGTGCCATTATTCTTGGAACCAGTAAGGGTTTTTAATCACTAATAATTTTGCTATGTCCAGTGACGAGCACTTATGTGTAATGTAGTCTCATTTTTGAAGTCCTTGAACTTTTCATAATGTATCCAAGTGGTCTTTCATTCTATTGCAACTTGCCCAGGCATATATATATATTATATATATATATTATATATATATATATATATATATATATATATATATATATATATATATACTGTTAAACCAGTCTATATAACACGGACAAAAATTGCAGTTTTACATATATTTACCTTCTCCATGTAATCAAATGCATCCTTTTCCTCCTGTGTGAAGCGAGGGTTTCCCAAGGAGTAGACGAACACGAACCCGTGAACTCCATCACTGAAGTTATCCAGAACCTGCATGGGTTAAATACAGAAAATAAGGACATTAGGCCTATGGCACCATATTGAAACATAAATATCCTTATAGTGAGACGGATAGTTAAATTTGTTTTATGTTACAAATTTACATATTGAGTTGAATTCCTTACACAACTTTTCACTATCAGTCTGTGAATTAAGCTGCTCGTTTTCACTAATTGCTCATTTTCAATTTTCTCGTTAACAAGTCTGAGTACCAAAGATTCCATTCTAAGTACAGTTTTAAACTAATGCCTCTCTTTCATTCATGCTCATGCTAACGCAGTATACCACTGACGGTAATTAATGCACTGAATAAAATACAAGGTTGTTAAAAAATATGAATAATTTTTTAGTTTTAGTTTACAAACCTTTGCTATCTCAGTAAGTATGTGATCAGCGCCGTAGGAGGTGTCAAAGAACCCTGGGGTGTCAATAATCCGCACGTGGACTCCTTCAAACTCCACGCTCTCCTCCTGAATCTGTTCCGTGTAGGCTGACAATTTAGACAAAAACATGTATGTATACATTTGGGAAATGATATTGTTAACGTAATGCAACTTTTTATGAAAATATGGAGAAAATGATCAGAGACAGAAAAAATGCTGAGTTATATCACTTTTTGCTGTGTGTCAGGACAAAACCCCTTGGACACATTCCTATGATATAATACTTATCAGCCAGACACCTGGTCTTTTACCACCCATGCAGGATACCCCCAGGACATTCCTCATACATATAGGGTTTGGGTCAGAATGAGAGTTAAGGTCAGGTTTAGGTTACGGTATGGCTTATGGTTTTGTTAGGGATAGGGCTAGGGTTAGAAATATGTCATGGTACGGTTTTGCTGGGGGTCTATCAGTATGGTATTTTGGAGGGGTAAATATCGAAAGACTATAGTAGGGTCCAGGGGCTAAGTGTCCGGGAGATTAAGGTCCCCGAGGATTTGTTTCAGGGCTTCTTTTTTTGCATTGGTATTTTATCAATATTGCTCTAACACATACATACTCTTCCAAATGACGTAAACATGGGTACAAAGAGAAAGAAGTAAACATGAATACATACAGGTACTGCCTGAACTTTCAAGGAACCGGTTTTCACCAAGGATCAAGTTTCCAGTAGAGCTCTTCCCTGCGCCTGTCTTCCCAAGCAGCACCAACCTAGAGAGATAAAGATGAGAAGTCAAAGAAATAAGATGTTCTAGGAACTAATAGAAATATAATACCCAAAATAACACAATTTTGCACATAGAAATATCAGAAATTACACCACTTATGTGGTATTCTAATAGTTAATTATGTGTAAATATTGATATTGTCAATGTGTCATGTCAACTCTTAGTAGTCAGGTGCCTCCCCCTGTTGTAATTTGAGGTAACCTTCTCTGTTGGTGGTTCATTCTACTTTAGCATACTAACTAACTAACTAACTAACTAATAGTTAATAGTTCCATTCTATTTGGACCACCAACAGGTACAGAGGTGTCTTCCAGGCCTCCTCGCAGGTTTCCAAACATTGATTATATATATTTACCAAAGTAAAAATGCATTAAATTTGCATTCAACTTTGTCCTGATTCCTGATGATTTACATAAGGCTGAAAATGTTTTTTGTGCCATGAATCATTCCTTTTCGTTGGAAAAGCCCCGATATACTGACGCACATTTAAACAATTACAATACACTGGTTTAAAATGCTATCAATATTTATGAGGCCATAGTAATAATGCACCCTTCTCAATAATTGCGCAGAGGTGTCCAAGGCCAAAGTTGAAAGATAGCTGCCCAGGATTAAAGAAGGAATTGTCTGGGAGCCAAGAATTAATATCCTGTTTAAAGCAGATGTTTCTTTTTAAAGAATATTGACAATGGCAAATTAATGTGTTGTGATTTTATCAGTCTTTATGCAGTGTGGGAATCCCTTTAGGTACATGGCAGCAACCTTATTGAGGAAGACGTATGAGCTGTCAGACTATTGTGAAGAGTATACAGTTCCAGCAATGTAAGAGACATACACTGTACCGACCAGGGGGCAGGTGGCAATAGTTATTGCCTTAGTTTGCACATATCATTGATATCAGGGCTTTAGCCTGAGACAGATGATAGGTGCTGAGTACGCCCCCCGTCTGATCTTAATCTATTATATATCAATTTCACAGAAATTGTTGAAATTCTTTACTAACAACACAAAAAAGCAATATTATTCTCAGACAGGCATTCTGCCCTCCGGGGCAATACCTGAACTTTTATTCACTGGTTTCTGAGAAGGCGGAATAATTATGAAGGTATGGGGGCTGGAATTCTGATAAAGAATAAACGTCTTTACTGGTTGAAAGGATTTGACAAAAAGTCGCATCATTATCTATCAAACTGATACAATTTTCTCACGACCCTGGCAGTACAGTCCACCTCACCAGCAGATCAAGGTGAGGGAAATCAACTAACTGGTTCACTGCACTGCATACAGCTGCAGGCCATAAGTTCTTTTTCTCAACTTCAGCATTAAATTATTAATAAAAAAAGTATATTCTTTGCTATCAGTAATCGCCTTTAGATGTATTTAGGAATTTCTCAGCTTTGGTTGACCTTTATTGTAAAGGTAGTTCTACTATAAAAACAGGTTAATCATGTACTCAACAATAGGGATTGGTTTGGGCCACAGCTTGAGTGAGTGTTTGGGGGTCCTGAGCTGTGGAGCTGAACTGGCAGAACACCATACACAGCTTCCTCCTCTCCCATCCCTTCCCACACATATATATTTAACACACTGCTGACAAGTACATGCCGTTCACCATCTAATTGGGCAGCCATAATCACTATTCTCTACTCCCAGGGTACCAGCCAACATTGTAGGCTGTATTGTCAGATCTGCAGTCCCCTCACCACGGTTCTTATTTCTTCTAAGAGGGGGCGCCAGCCTAAGATAGAACGGTGTACACTCAAAAATATTGTAGCTTGCCTACAGAATCGTTGGTGCCATGCTAAACAGGCTGAGTCATTTGTACCTAGAGTCGGTACCCACTGTGAAATGAAAACATAATTTTCTAAATGGTCTGAAAAAATGATATTTGAAAACACAAAACTGCTGCATATAATTATATTTATATAGGACGCATAGATGTTTTCAAAGTATACATGGAAATTAATGGTATCCATTACAGTGTTATAAAAAAAATCATATGCAATGCTATTTTCCCTCTTAATGAATTCTTGAATTGTTCCAGGTGCAAAACACACTGATCCGAAAAATTCCTTATCATTGTATTGCGATACCTTCCTAGCAATTGACCAACGGAAAAAAATTGCCACGGGCAAATATTAAGAAATATTCCAACAATTGATATTTTTGGAGAAGGTACATAACTGAATCACATGCAGGTCTGATAATTATGTTTGTCATAGCTAGACCAATATTTGGGAGGGAACTAGGGCCCGGCACTATCATAAGAAAATCGAATTTCGAAAAGCATCATCACGGGGAAAAAAGAAGAAATATCTACCATCCTTTTTGTAGGGCAATCACAACTCCTTGTGGGCTATGTGTTACAATGACATAGGCCTATAGCACGTTGTTATAGGTTATCAACTTATTGGTAGGCTATATGATAACCTGCTATATACATGTCATAAAGTAATATGTTATCACAAATGGAAATTGGATTGTACCTCAGTTCCTGAGCAGGGCCGGTTTCATCCAATTTCCTTAATGTGAATCGGTCGAGCTTCTTATCGTATTTCTGAACAGCCTGTAGGTTATGAATTAAAATTGTCAATTATAGCACTCAAAAATCGAAAACCTCAAAGGATGATTACAGGACAAATAATCTTTAGCTAGTTACAGAAATAGATACTTAAGGGCCAATGCTATAGTCATTCGAAAATTTCAATAAAAGAAATATAAAAAAACATAAGCATAACGGATAGACAAATTGCGGGGCATGCATCAGATCAGATAGATAATAAGAGAGCATAACAAATAGAACATGTAGTATAACAAATAGAGCCGACGTTACAAATGGACAGAACAGATCAGATTCTGCATAACTACAATAAAACATGAAGAATTATAAATACATACTAGATCATTAGACAAAAGAATCTCAGCCCACAGGGCTTAACATAATTATTATGTAATTCAATATTATAGACAATGGCGGATTCAGGATGGGCAGGGGCGCTATTGGAAAAGCTTGTCTTTGATTACTTTTTGGCCAGATTCTATTTTAAAAAACACACAGATTTCCTGAGAAAAGGAAGGGGCGCTCCCCCCCCGCCCCCTCGATCCGCCCATAAATTCAGCTGATGATAGCCTGCAACGCATCCCCTCCCCTGCTCCTTCACCTCCGCTGTGTAGCCTAGCTTAGCCTTGAATGGGAATATCCAGGGATGAATACTTTGTCTAAGCTGATGATAGAACCATACAGTCATAACGGTAGAGAATTACAGAGACTGAAAGTAATAGTCAGGCCGTTATAATTATGGTTGTCCTCACCCGTTGGCTGCGTTTCTCAATCTGGGTCTCAGTGAACCCATCCTCTCTCATCTCCTGCACCTCCTGTGGGGACAGCCCTCGGTATTCCATCTTCAACCCGATTTGAATGAGAGATCACAAGCTACTCACAATACGACGCGGCGAGTGTTTTTGTTCAATATTACAGTCTACAACTGTCAGACCAACTCTCCCAAGCACGGAAGTCTATCTGAGGTAGAGGTGAATCGATTGGGTCTGTGCACCAAGGATGGCTAGCGGTATGAAACCAAAACTAGCCAAGGCTATTAAAGTGAAACAGCCATTGCATATCTCGGGCAGGCCGAAATATATGTCGCTCTAATGCTAAGGTATCACCTTGTTGGAAAGTATGTCACTTAGTCAGGTAGTTGCACTAGGTGACTGTATATAATTGATAACGATTATAAGTAGTCCACTGGGTAAGGTTTCAGGTGGGAATTGAATTGAAATAATAGAAGAGAAGGTGCTTTCTTAGATTTCTCCACGTTATTTCATTTTGGACTCTGAGAATATGGTAAAAAATCATCAAAAACATGTTTTTCTGGCTCAAATCAATTAATGTGGAACCACAAACATAGGGTTTGTTTAAAAACAAATGCAAATTTTACCATCTTTTACTATCTTTTGTGGCATTCTCCTTCAGTTTGAGCTAGTTTTCACAGCTAAAACTTTACCACTGACCTTAACTGGACACATCCAACATATTTCTATACTTATCTGAGTTTTCAAAAGGTTGTAAATTATATTGGTTTTGGCTCCCTTTAAGGATTTTTTTCCCCAATATTTAACGCACCCCCTCCTTTTCAAAATCCTGGATCCGCCAGTGATTATATTAAAACGTCGCAGAACATTACCGTAACGTCGCACTTAAGCTAGGGAGGTTCATGTCTTCGTAGCAGGTTAGGAATTTGTGATTAAGTATCAAGATAAGTAATTACGTCTTTACAAAAACAGGATGATGTTAATTCACAATAGTCTCGTAGATGGTTCTTACGGCATAAATCCCATTTGTGGCAGACGGAATCGCTAATCATGAGATATTAGGCCTAACAAAACTTTAGTTATATATGGCACAACTTATAATGACAAAAAGGTTTCTTACGATACTAATACATAATCACCAAGGATGAATATACTTAAATGGAAATTTGTTGTGATGTTCATCCACAGTCGATTCATTAATCAATTCATTTTCATTTTCAATTTCATTTGGAGGTGATGGTCTCATCATTCATGGGGCACATGGCGAATTGTTATTCAGTGCTTGACCCAGACACTTATAAAAAATTGCTTATAATGAATAACTGAACACCTCAGCTCAGCTCAGCTCAGACAGTTTCACTTTCACTTTCACTTTCTGTTTCTCGGAGTGTCCAAGCAACGAGAAAACAGTAACGTCCTGATGCTTTTATTTCCCCTAGCTACATCAAAAATCCCCCGCCTACAAACACCCCCCAAGCTCGCGAGTGACTCATTCCAAAAGTAGAAGACTTGGGATTTCCGCTTTAGCTGTTATCCCAGAAATGGATACTCAGACTAAACCTCCGTGGGTCGTTGGCAAAATCCACGTTCTATCGCATGCAGATCAGCAGCGGAACTTTAAAAGAAGCAAGTCGGCCCACTATACAAATATGATATTGTATTATAAGCAACCCCAGCCAACTTGCAATGTAACAGAAATATTTTGCAACCATACCTTTTTTTAGTCAATTTGTTACTTACTAAGAGGGCACATAACAATTATGTTATTGATGGTGAGGTAGAAACCTCACCAAATCAGAATGTTATGATAACATTATTTGTTGGTGAGGTTAGGATGAAACCAAAACAGAACCTTAATAGAACATTCTGTTTGGATTAAAGAACATAACCAGAATATTGTAACCATGTCACAGTGCAATGTCACAGCAGTACATTGCAGCGACGTAATTGGGAGTCATCAAAAGAACATAACAATCTGAACCAAATACAGGACCAACCAGAACATTGTTGCAATGTTATAATAACATTAATATCACATCCTTGGCTGGGATCCCTATCTATTCTTTGGAAGGAAAGGGGTAGATCAAGAGAGAGGCCTTTATAAATAGATAAATAATGTAAATACATAGAATAGTTCTATATCTTATACTCACTGATCATTGTCGGTGCTGGGGGCAATCGACCATGCCTCCTACACTGAAAACACAGAGTTGTCAAAAGTGGTGCCAAAAACGACAACCCAAGGTTGTCACAGGCTGTGTCTGTGTCTGTTAGACAAAAAATCTTATTTATGAATATTTTCATGTTGTAGATATCACAGTCATTATAATGGCATCCTATTATGTTATTACTAGTTATAAGTGTGGCCATAACACATAGGAGGCCTATGAGTTGTATGGTTCTGACACCATTCACTTACAGCACTGGGTTGATATAGACAGAGGCTATGACAACCCTGGGCTGTCACTTTAGGCACCATTCACCTACAACCCTAGGGTAGTCAGGCAGGACTTTTGACTTCTGTGACAACCCTATGACAACCCTATGACAACCCATTCTTCATTTTTGCTTCTCTGACGACCTTTTTGGCCTAAAGCAGTCGGGAGAAAATGACTACCTTTGGGTTGTCAAACAGCCTCAAAATTCACAATGACAACCCTCTGACCACCCCAAAGTTGTCAAAGGATTGTCACAAGGTAGTCACACAGCATTGATGGCCTGAAATGAGCCCTGTGATGACCCAAAAGTCACCTATGAGAGCCCAAAAGTGACCTGTGACAACCCTTTGACAACCTTGCAGTGGCTCTCTGACGACCTTGTGTTTTCAGTGTACATACCTTTAGCGGGGACCCCCCCCCCCCTCCTCTCTTGGTGCGTACGTACTAAATGGAAGGCCCCTTAGATAGCTATACAACCGATATACACATACACAGATGGCACAGATCCCCACCTCTAAAACCCCAGATCCGTTTCGTGATCGGGGAACTGACCAGACCCTATCTTACATTTCAAGATACCGACTCGCCAATCCAGGGTACTCAGTAATAAACAACTCATATGTTAACTCTGGCAAATTCCTATACTTCACCATAGGAGGATTCATGCAGAGTGGGGTCAGGTGCGCGCACCCTTGCTTTGTATTTCGGTAAACATTATTTTCTAAAGTAAAATTCGCAAAAAGTGATTAATTAAGGATTTTCTCACCAACAGCGTCCCTCCCCCATTACAACATCCTGAACTGTCAACTCTTATCATATGGAAATTGCTTAAAATATGTGCTTAGGGACCTTCCATTAGTATGTACGCACCAAGGGGGGATATGAGGAGGGGAGGGGGGGAGTTTTGAAAACGTGTGTATGTCCCTGTACGAATCCAATGCATACTCTAGTCCAAGTAGGGGGTAGGGTGGGGGTTCTGATTTTTTTTTAAAAGCGCATACATACTTAATAATGGAAGGCCCCAAAGCAATTCTCTTTCAAATGGTATATAGGATATATGGACTCTTATATGGACTCTGATATGGCATTTTCCTGAAAAAAAATGTCTGGACTGAGACAAATACAAAACCATCAGTATCAAAATTGGTATATGGAATACAGGCTTCGATAGATTATTGTCCTCGCAGGCAGCTGTAGATGAGATAGTTTGATTATAACTATGTATTTCTTACTTAAAGGACCAATGGATGATTCGAGAGAAATCTACAGTGGCATCCATGGCCATCAAACTGGAAATTTTACGTAAAATGTGTATATTTATATCAAAATTAATGATAAGGATATCGATATCAATATAAACTTGCAAAAGGCATAACTACTGTTTGATCATTTGCGAAATTTAACCAGTGATACTAAATAAAAAAATAAATGTTCAAATGATTTTGACCTAATAATCATGCTGATATTGCATTTCTTCACGGACAATAGTATAACCGATCTTATAACAAAACACAGAAAAAATGACTTTTATGTATTCAGTCATCTACACTTCCAGTGAATTACACATATGCACAAAGACGAAGATGGCATACCTCATAACATAGATAAATGGTAAATAATTATGTGAGAAGCCATAATTACAGGAGACGTAGGCTATAGAAAATAATAGATTATGATCGTTATATAATACATGAACTACAATCATATAAATCTTCTTTAGCAGAAGAGCAGAGAGGACAAGCATGGAAAAATGATGCCAAGCATGGAAAATGGTGCCATTCGGTTTTACTTGAACAAGCCATACCCAACTGATTTTCTTTAATATATATGTCTTTACTTGAGTACATATCAAAACACCAATAATCATCATATAGTTCACTTTGTGATATTAATTTGGAATAGCACCAGAAACTTTTCTTCATTAAGAAAATATCAATAATAATAGAAACGCAGTAGCACCAGATAATATTATGTCTACCATGAGATGATACTGCTTTTTGACAACTGCAAATCTATAGGGGCATATACAGATATATGTGTCATGAGATCTAGATCTATAATTGCTATCCTGGAGTTCTAACTGTCTAGAGATTCAGTTAATGAATGGACGCGCTATATACAGTAGGGGTATAGACGGGGGGTCCCGATGTCCCGTGTCGAATTTAAGATTTGCCCATGTCCCCTGTCGTTGTCGCTAGGGAATTGCAATGTCCCATGTCGAATTTAAGAATAGCCCATGTCGCCCTGTCGATTTTAAGAAATGCCAATGTCCCCTGTCGTTGTCGCTAATGAAAGGCCATGTCGCCCTGTCGAATTTAAGAAAAGTCCATGTCGCCCTGTCGATTTAAAGGGTCTACACCCATTACAGTGATATAATAATGGCAAAAGAGCACCGTGATCTTGTTAGCAAAAATGCAAGACCTGTAATGGTAGTGATACTGGTATTGTCTCAAGTTTTCTCTGGTTTTGAATGCATGGTATACAAGAGTATACCAAGTGCTTTGTTAACTTTAGCATCATTATTACCCATAACAGAAATACAAACAAGTAGTACGGCCCCACCTTTTCAAAAAGCTGGATCCGCCACTGAGAACAGTTTGTACGTAATGAAATATCTTTTAGGAACAAATATGAAATATGAATAAAAATTAAAAAAAAAAAAAAAAAAAGTAAATAAAAATATCAAATATACAGTACACTATAAATCCTTACAATCAGTACCTCTACCCCCATGTGCCCCTAGAAGCCCTCAGAGGGACACTACACCTTCCCTCATCTCCCACTCATGACATCCACCACTGTTAAAAGCTAGGGCCATTCAAACCAAATACTACCACGACTTAATTACTACAGTAATAAAGAAGTAGCGCGAGTGATGCTCCACTAGACTCACCCTAATTGATTCACTTTTTGGGATATATCTTAAATACGATATCAAAAATACGGTAGTTGTGTGTCAGGTTTGCCGACCAGCCGTATTTCTTTATTCACGACCCAAGGAATATATTGGGGAAACCATTAAAATCAAAGTAAATTGAGCAAATGAACATCAAAAAGCCCATATAACATCAATATGACTGTGAATACAGAAGCTTAAAATCGTGACACACGTTCAAAATCGTTATGACCATTATGACACTCTTCATCGTAATAAACCATATTACAGTCCCTACAACAGGCTGTCGCATGTCGAATTTAAGAAATAACCTATATCATAATTCATTTTGATATTATATTTATGAAATTGCTGTCATTAATGTGTGTGTGCTTGAATAAAGAGTCCACTTTCTGATCCTGTCAGTTTTTATTCATGTTGTTATATTGATCAGGTACAGGACACAATCCCCATAGCCTATAGCCACCTCAAAGAAATCTAAATTTACCCAGTCCAGTGTCAGTGGCGGATCCAGGCTTTTAATAAAGGGGGAGGGGGGAGGGCTATTGGAAACAATCTTCCTTAATTACTTTTCGGCCGAATTTTACATGAAACAAATTGGCCAAGCTGTGATCTGTGATCTGTGATCTGAGATTATATTAAATCATACCAAGATATATAATTATGTTCACAGCAATCCACTTCTACACACATATCTATAGATGCATTATAATTGTCAAAGAGAATATAAAACATAGGCCCAACACATAAACACTAAATACAAATGTAAAAATCAATATAAAAAATAACATTTCAGTTTTTGAATAAATAATGTAATATATATGAAGTCCCATTCTGTACCGTCAGAGACAGTCAGTGTTTCTAATTTTGGTGCAGCGGCTTACATTGTATATATTTGTTGTATTGGGCAGGGGGAGGGGGTTCTCAGTTTTCTGACCTGTTTTCCGACTCAACCGAGGTCTATGCTAGACTAGTTTTTGCCAAACCCCTCGACCTACTAGCCCAGCTCTGCTGGCCTGCAAACCGATTTGTAAGTAACGTTGGCGTTGATACTGTTTTTTGACTAAACCAATTGGGTACATGGAGTACCAACCCCCCAGCAGTTGCCACTATTATAGACAGCCAGCATCCTGGGCCCCCAGGACGTAAATAATTGTATACATGTATTGATGTGTCTGAGTATTCACACAGTCTGACAGAGTCTAGAGTTGGACAGGTTTGGCCTGGAATCACAGGTAGGTCGTTTAGAAATATAATAATTGTGTTCTAGACTAGTCTATGGCTTTTCGATTTAGTTGTGGTTGGCCCGGAGCTTGTATGATTATATAAAAACCATAGGAACATGCAGGGACGAGTAAGAAGAGGTCCATATTTATAACCTACTACAACTGATATTGAAATATATGTGTGGTGGTAGACATAATCATATTCTGCAACCAATCCCATTTCGCTGCATGTATAGGAAACGTGCAGTTACTGGAATAGGAGGGGCGGATCCGATGGGGTGGCGGCGGATCCAGGGTGTTCTACCCCTCCCTCCCCCTTTTTGATGGGGACTTAAACTTGCCAAAGAGAAAAAAAGTTGCTCATGGGTATGCGAACACCACTTTAGTACTTGGCCTATATGTGAGTTCATGTGGATCCCCCTTTGGAAATCCTGCATGTATCCGCCAGTGAATAGCATGAATGGATTCAGGCAAGGAGAAAAAAAAGCTTTTCAAAATCCTAGATCCAGCATTGTCATCTTGGGATGTTGATAGGGGGTCCCCGTGTCGCATGTGGAATTTAAGAAAGCTTGATGTCGCCTGTCCCTAAATTTTTATTTTCCTTGTCGAATTTGAGATCCTCTGATGTCGCATGTCGAATTTAAGAAATGACCAATGTCATGTCCCTTAATTTTTTCTTCATGTCACTAAGCCTCATGTCGCATGTCGAATTTAAGAAATGGCCATGTCGCCTGGTCGATTTTGGGGGTCTTTACCCATTCATCTGAACCCCTAATAAACTGAATTAATTAGGGTTCCTCCCTCCCCATCCCCACAATGACGGTAATTTTACTGTTTAATATAATTATAGAAATTAATAAGAACCAATGTCTGATAATCGTCCACTGGGAGTGTAGATAGGGGAGACGTCCTGGTATCACCACGTCGAATTTAAAAAAAAAAAAAACTGATGTCGCATGTCGTTGTCACCACCGAATTCCTCGTGCTGTTTTTTATGTTATACAATTTAAAATAAATGGCTATGGCATCGTAATGCATGTTCCAGAATCGGAAGAACAGTATATATATTTAGAAAGAAGTTGAATATGTAATTATAACGAAAAAGGAAAAATAAGGAGCGACATCAAGCATATAGATGCTCGGTATCAGATTATACCACCATGGTTATAAAGTATCGTCCATCTTGTTGGTAGTGCAGGTTGCACACCGTTGTTTTAAAGTTTCTAGTTGGTGATGCGGGTGGCCTATAAGGGAGACTACTGCATCGTTGTATAGACATGATTTTATCATCTTTCCAATAATTTTAATAATGATATACGGAGACGCTTCATTTGTGTTTCAATCATTCTGCATGAAGGACAATACAATTTGTAGAAGTCATAATTTAAATTTGTTTCTATGGAAGATCACTGATGGACTGTTTTATAGGTCTCATTCGCCAGCCAGGAAAGTATAATATTCATAGATCTAGAAGGAAAGTAAAATAATATACATAGACAGGATAGAGATGAATTATTTATCTACATTATCTACAGTGGCAGATTTAGAGGGGGGCCTATTTTGTGCAAATTTAGATTTTTCTAATCTAAAATTAGGCCAATCAGTAATCAAGGAAAATCTTTCCAATAGCGCGGTCCCTCTATTCAAAATCCTGGATCCGCCACTGATCAAACAATATTATGGTAATACAGGAAGATGTAAATGAGCATTCTTTTATGCCAGAAATTGCCCAATTCTCCAATTTTAGATCTCGTATATCCCCTAATACTAACCCCCCTTCTCTCTATATATAATAGATAGACCTAAACTGACAGCTAACCATCACAATCCAACAGGCATGTAAGTTTTCCGATTTTTGTCGGATTTTTCTCTTCCCCACTCCTCAAAAAGCGGCTTCAAAATTTGATAATAGGAACACAATTCACAGCATTTTAGGACACTTTAAGATTTTCTTAATGCTATTTCCGATTTTTTCACTGTCCCCAACTTATACCCCTGATCCAATCGCCCATGGGCCACCATTCGTTCACCGGTGATTACCTCTTTATCAGTCCTCATCGGGTCAATCACACTACCAGGGGTCAATCACACTCTACCAGGGGTCGCCAACTAGGTCACCTGTATACGATAAATATACCAGTACTACCACCCAAGTTTCCTGCTATTATCGCTCAGTGCCAGCCTGGATCACTCTCTGAATAGTGTTTGTTTGCACAGTGTCTGGCCGAAAAGGGAGCAAAAGTAAAAAGGGTATAAGCCCAGGGACCAGGGTACAGAGGACCAGTGTCATCGTGAGAAGTTTCGAGAGTGTCATCTCCACAGAACTACCATGGGTCGTCACAGCAATTGGAGAGATAGCCAGGTAAGCTTTTTTGTAACTGTAACAATTTTTAGATTATTACAATCATAGGCCTATACATATAATATGCCCCTTTGATACATACCAATGAACATTGATATACTGTGATGTATCATAGTTGTTATAATCATTGCATAGATAATTGTCAGGGACAATGGGGGGGGGGGGGGGGGAGCACCTCAAATTCTATCAAAGGCCCCCTTTTTGAAACCTCTGGATCCGTCCCTGATTATAAGGGCTGACCCATGGGCCTGACCCATTTTAACTTCCATGGTGTATATACTACGCCCCTAGATAGAAGCCGAAGTGTTCTATTTCTAGCGGCTGGAGCATCTAGGCTCATTCAAAGTTCTAACCTACGATATCGTAATGACTCATATTCTCGGTCAGGCAGTAGATCGGAAAAGCAGAACAGGAATCCCCCGTGCTGTCATAAACATATATCTGATATCATAATTATGTCTATAGTCATTATTATGAAAGCTGCCAACTAAGCCCTAAATCGTGCAATAGGCCTATACTCTCATTTCTGGGTCCTCTCCACCACATGCTGCTACATATATACAAGCAAAAGGGCACTCCCATGATCGGCATTTAAATCATTCAAATGTGAAAATACTGAAAATGGTATGGTTTTATTAGGAGGTCTCTTATATCTGTTTTTACTCTGATACTCAATACTCTGATCCTTTCAACTTTGTGGTAACATTCATCTCAGGGTTGTTTTTTTTGTTTTTTTTTATAACTTTTATTTATCCTGGTCAAATGTTAGCGCTAAAGCGCTAGTTTACATCAAATGCCAGCATTCGGCTATGCTTCCTCTTTGTCAATAGCTATTTCCATCATCAAACAACATGATATAATAACATATATACAAATCAGATATATACAAAATACAAAATAATAGTAGTAGTGCCGGGGTATGAATACTTTTCAATTTCTACACCAGGTTGTACACTCTGGTTGTATAAACAGCTGTAAAGAATTAAGTTTTGGATTTAACTCTATACTGTATACTTTTTTCTCTAGGCCTGGAAGGATGAGGGACTTCCCATGTCCACCACCAACAATGAGGCGGCCAAGATGTTTGATGCCACCCTCACACAGGTGACTATGATTAGGCCTATGTACTCTGTCATAAAACCATAATGTGTAAAGCCCTCTTGTCCAGGGTCGTATTTCTGCATGCATTAAGTTTCTGCCTCAAAATAGTTATATATATATATATAGTCATGCATGGGGGAAGGTCTAGCTCTTACTTGTTTTTATATGTTCCATGGTGCCGCCAATAACTTGGTTTTTAACCCTTTCATACTTTTGGTGCAATAACGCAGACTGGGTTATTATCTCATGAGGGTCATTGTATACCAATTATCAATTCATCTACCCATATCACTCTGTGAAGATTGTGCTCATTACGATATGAATTAACATAATTGTATCTATTTAGATAGGCATATAAATTAGTTACCTAAATGGATCTAATGATACTAATACCTGTATCCGTAATATGTCATCAGAAATGTGTCACAATATGTCACATGAAAAAGAAAGGAGTAAAATGCTACAGAATATCATGAACTATGACCCCTCCTTTACGCATCTAGACAGACAACAATTTATCTACATTATGAAATCTACCGAACCCTCAGTAGCCTCGATTGTTCAACCCTTCATTTCAGAGGCCATTATATATCATGCAAATGGGGAGCTGTAATCAAAAACAAAAAGCCCTGAAACTACATTGCCAGGTCACCAATTTATTCATCCCTATACGTATTATGTATAGGAGAGAGGGCTCTGGCGTCATCTTCTCTCTTTCATCTTGTACAATCATCAGATTGTTGAGTAGCATGTAGGCCTATAGCCATACTAGAAACATCGTAGGTTGTTGTTTTTTTGTTTTTGTTTTTTTTGTTTGTTTTTTCTGCTTCATTTATCTCTGTGTATGTAGTCTTAAAATGCTTTGTGAAAAATACTTGTAAAAGTGCATTACAATAAAGCAACTTGACTTAAATTGAATTGAGAAATAGCAATTCAACTATGGCCGCTACCTTCAAAAGCTCCATTCCTGAAGTATAGTAGATCCTTACTTGCCTGTTTCGCTGGTTGCAGTACGTCGGCTGGTACGATGACAAGAGTGTTGGTGGCATTGAGGGAACCTGCACCAAGATGATGGAAGCAGACCCCGACTTTAGTAAGGCTTTTTATCATATAGAATAAACTTTTGCATGGGTTCTGGGTGGGTTTGGGGTTTGTCTCACTGGCGGATCCAGGATTTTGAAAGGGGGGGGGGGGGGCGCTATTGGAATTTTTTTCCTCAATTGCTTGTTGGCCGTGTTTTACATTAAGAAAACGTACCCCTAGCTCTGGATCCGCCCATGTGTCTAGGGACTAGCTTAATAGATTACAAAGAAGTGCCCAGTTGCAGGGATATATAATTCATATCAATTGGAGTTCATAAAGGTCGACCAATGAATTGGATGCAATAAAATTCCTCGTATACATGCTTGTTAAGAGAGGCGGAAGGGGGTAAAAGATAGAGGAAATTCTCTAACGCCCCGCATTTCTATTGAATGAAACGTCTCAGTTGAAATCAGGAAGCCATAATCGCCCCTTTTAATAAGTAGTCTGTAAAAAGTTAACCCAGGTTCTGGCGAGGTTCGAACTCGCGGCCTTCTGCGTGTAAAGCAGACGTGATAACCACTACACCACAGAACCAGGCCTGCCTCAGGTCATTCAATGACCCAACAAATTATTCAAACTTCAGCAGATGTCTTAGAAAGACTTGCTACAATAATACATGGTATCATTCTTATAAATGTAGTGCAAGCATTCTTAAACAAAAACTTTCTCTTGTTTATTTTGTGTAAACAGTAAATAGGCCCTTATATTAGTTATTATATGAGCAATATTACCCTAAATCATAGACATGCATAACAAATCGAACCTATACAGGACAAAGGTACACAAAGTAATGAAGGTTGACAGAACAACTATAGAAATGATGCAGATGACTTCTCAGTGCAGTGAAACGGTCTGAACGCCTTATTGGTGATCAATTTAAAATAATTAGTATTCATTATTCAATATAGAACATGATTTATGTTAAATTCATTAAATAATCTAATCTTATTAAAAATCTAAGGTTTTGCTTATCTAGAATGGATGAATTATAGATTTTTTCCTGATAGCAATGTGGTTGTAATGAACACAAGGTGATCACCAAAAAATCGATCGAATAAACGTCTACATAAGGTCTATATTGCAAGGATATATAGATATAATATTATATCGGTAGTTGGAATATAAATACAAAATAAAACTGTAGCTATCCACTATAGTGTTCTGATTGTGATGCTTTCGTTCCCTCATCATCAGATGCATAGTCGTTGTTTGTGAAACACTGTCCCTACAGTTTTCCTTCATACCAGCTTATTTATTATCTAACTCGATATGTATTTTTCAGTCATGGGTCATGTGCTATCTAACGGCCTGGAGCTGATGGGAACGGCTCGGTCGGTAAACCTGGACCCTACCTTTAAAGCGGCCATAGACAGCTTGGTGGACCTAGGGTCTAAGGCTGAGCTCACCGACAGGGAACGCAAACATGTCAACGGCATCAAGACTCTAGGAGATGGGTATGTAACGCCAGAGACATTATTTTGAGTTGAGATGTATGGACACGTTTTTTTAGAAAGATGACTAGGCTATAAATTGACTATAGTTAAACATAAGAGTTGAGCTATACATTGATGTTGATATTCTTTTCAGGTCATGCATGATTTTCCATCTGAGCCTTGATTGTTCCTGAAGAATTATAACCTGACTTGAAAAGGGGCCTTTAGATTCTAAAACGACCTTCTATGAGATTCAATTAATTCATAGTAGTTATTTAACGCATACGTGAAATTTTATAATAATCATGCACAATTGAATTGCGTTCAACTTAATAAAATGCTAAAGGGTGTGCTGCATATATAATATATATATAAGTATGTTACAAGCTATATATTACTTTAATCTCCTCCTCCTGTAGGTACATGCTGGAGGCCTCCTACATCTGGGAGGACATCCTCATTGACCACCCCACTGACATGCTCGCCATCAAGTTCACCCACGACTCGGGCTTCTACCTGGGGCGGCAGGCTCAGATGAGAGACTCGGTGTGCAGAGTGCTCCCCTACTGGAAACCCAGCGCACCCCTCTACAAGTATGTGAGTTATTGGACTGTTGGGATTTTAATTTTAATTGTGGTTTATAGGAATAATATTCCTATATTATATACAGTTCCATGTTGCAGCTACCTATAAGGGATGCAGGTATAGGCTGGTGGAGACCCAGTGTTTTGACACACTTAGAAGGGCAATGTATGCATACAGTTTCACATTTCAGCTACCTGTAGGTCTATGGTACGAAGGCCTTTAGGTTGGTGGAGACCCAGCGTTTTGATGATGCTGAGAAGGGCAATGTATACATACAGTTTTCAAATTTCATCTACCTGTATGGGATGAAGGCCTTTGGGTTGGTGGAAACCCAGCATTTTGATGCACTAAGAAAGGCAATGTACATACATAATACAGTTTCACATTTCAGTTACCTTTATGGGATGAAGGCCTTTGGGTTGGTGGAGACCCAGCGTTTCGATGATGCTGAGAAGGGCAATGTACATACAATACAGTTTCATATTTCCGCTACCTGTAGGTCTATGGTATGAAGGCCTTTGGGCTGGTGGAGACCCAGCGTTTCGGTGGCGCTGAGAAGGGCAAT
The DNA here is from genome assembly GCA_936440205.1 of Lepidonotus clava. Taxonomy (NCBI): domain Eukaryota; kingdom Metazoa; phylum Annelida; class Polychaeta; order Phyllodocida; family Polynoidae; genus Lepidonotus; species Lepidonotus clava. Next base: position 20,727,069 of record OW387138.1, read on the forward strand.
GTACATATACAGTTAAACTGTTTGACGTTGCAGCTACCTATATGGGACGTTTCAATGATGCTGAGAAGGGCAATGTTTACATACAGTTTCATATTATTTTCAGCTACCTTTATGTGATGAAGGCCTTTGGGTTGGTGGAGACCCAGCGTTTCGATGATGCTGAGAAGGGCAATGTTTACATACCGTTTCATATTTCAGCTACCTGTATGGGATGAAGGCCTTTTGGTTGGTGGAAACCCAACGTTTCCATGATGCTGAGAAGGACAATGTATACATGCAGTTTCACATTTCAGTTACCTATATGGGATGAAGGCCTTTGGGTTGGTGGAGACCCAACGTTTCGATGATGCTGAGAAGGCGGCCCGACATGGCCTGGAGCTGCTCCCCCAGGACGCCTGGTCTACGCATGCGATGGCCCACGTGTTGGAGATAGGCGGCAGGCCAGAGGAGGGACTCACCTTTTTGTCGACCACAGTCAAGGATTGGGAGGTAGGATTATCTACATTTTCTTAATATGATTTATTATTACATTTTCTTATGATATCTTATGATGTATTGCCTATTGTAAAGGCAATATTATGTTGGGGAACACTTTATACATGTATATGGTAAGGGCTCATTTTAGCAAATGAAACGACTCATATCAAATATTCGATATTGCATAGGGGCCTTCCATTAAGTATGTACGCACCAAGTGGGGGTGGGGGGTCTGAAATTTTGGAAATTTTGCGTACGTTCCTATACAAATTCAATGCGCATTTTAGCCTAAGGGGGTGGGGGGTGGGGGGATCTAGAATTTGTGAATTTTTGCGTACGTACTAAATGGAAGGCCCCATACTGATTGGTGATCTGAATCGGTACAACAGATTGGTCGATTCTTCTGTTAGAACTCTTTAAGCACCATTTAAGCCAGTGGGTATCGGGCTTAAGTCTTGTATGGATGGAGTTTTATTGGCAAGTGATAGAAGGACGTGACTATACATGTTACACAGTAAACATTGTTGTAGGGACCATAGCTGGGTACAATGAGAGTCACCAACAAGTATCACAGGGTGGCCCCATGTCTGGGTAAACATGAGTCAGCATGCAGTCATTGTACAAAGTATTGTGATAGAGGTTAGCTCATACGGTAATTGATAAACCAAAAAAATATGTATGAATTATTTAAAAAAATTCTAACCACATTCATTGCAAGTAATGATCTTCCATGTAGGTGAGTTAGATATAATTATCATATAAACGTGATAAGGAGAACTACAGACAATAAGTCTAAATTACGACGTTATAGAAAAAAAGGATCAAATATGTAGAAAGACATTAGATTTCTATATAGCAATTGCCATTCATATAATCAAAGGTAATGGTTATGACTGTAACACCTTTTTTACTGCCACTTTGATTCAGGGTATGCTATAGGATTATACATGATTTGTGCATGTTTAGCTCTATGATATTGTATATGTGTTAAAAAATGTATGCTTAGAGTTTATGAAAGATAGACCCACTAGACGTAAATTCCTTGGTCTAATTCCACATTGCGTAGACGGTAGTTTAACCGGTTTTAACTGACGACCACTTGACTTATGTTTACTTTTTTTCTGTTATGTTTTTGTCATTCAGCCTTGTGGTATGTTGGCCTGCCACAACTTCTGGCACTGGGCTCTCTACCACATCGAGAAGGTGAGTAATACACTGCGATACATACTATTAATAAACATAAATATATGAATTAAACAAAATACAAATAAAAACATAATAAAAACAATAATAATATCTTTTTCCTTTAATATTTCTGTGTGTTAGACTTTTGGATTTTACAGTCCTTACTTATTACTTAAATTAATACAGAAGTAGATAATTATTATGAATAAACCAAATAAGATGACATTTCATGGTTCTTGCTTTCCAGGGAGAATACCAGGGTGCACTGGACATCTACGACTCACAGGTACATAAAATCATGATATTATGTGATTATACTATCAAATCATGATGTATAGCAGCAATACTGTTGGCAAACTACAACATTTGAAACATGTAACACTTTTTTAAAAGATTAAAAGACAAAATTAGACATTCAGTCTATGTTGATAGCATGTGCCATGGTTAAAAAAATCACAGATTATATTTCATAACACAACGAAAATAAAAATATCATTTTTAAAAGTTCTAATAGCAAACCCTACTTTACATCACAATGGGAACACTAACTACATACTTATCTTAATCTCATCTTAACCTTTATTTCTGACTTGCATTGCCCTGTCAATGTACGTACATGTATACAGGTGGCGGAGCGGGTCAAATCAGGGGCCATGTTAGACATTGTAGATGGCTGCTCCCTTCTGTACCGGCTACAAATGGAAGGTGGGTGAAACAACACTCCCCGTGCAGGAGCGGATATAGGATTTCAGAAATGGGGTTCCAAATATAGGGGGTCAGCAGGCGCGGATTAAAGAGGGGGCGGCCCCCCTTTTTTGGCCCAAATATTGAAAAAAAAGAAGAAAAACGTAAAATTCTTGCGCCTTGAGGGGCTTGCAAAAAATTGCTATAGCACCCCCCCCCCTCCTCTATTTAACATTCCCAGATCCGCCCCTGGTCAGGACCCCTTGGACCCCACCTCCTGCATCCGCCCCTGTCACGGGTCTCTTATAATGTCTTAGTAATACAGCCCAACTGCTGTCTAAAGAATTTGTATATAATTTCTAACCTCTAGGTGTCAGAACGTGTCAAGTCGGGGGCCATGTTTGATATAGTTGATGGAAGTTCCCTGCTCTATCGACTTGAGCTGGAAGGTAACATGGAAGCATGAAGTCACTTAAGACCTAGCAGGTCATAATCTACCCATGCATTGCAAATAAACCATTTTAGTAGAAACGCATCTACAGTCTCCTCTCAAACCCTTCAGAGACTATCCCCGCTTGGGACTGCATATTTAGCCCTGCTAAATTTTTGCATAACATTATCTAGAATGCACATGGAAAGGGTTACTTAACAATAGCCGACCGACGGAATGCTTAATTTGCTGGGGCTTATATTGCTCGTGGAAACGCGGCTTTAGACAAGGTTGACTTGTTTGAAAACACAGCCACCTGGAAAATTGGTGAATGATCACGTGTTCTGAAAGAATTCTGTTCTGATTTCGACACAATCACATAGACTTTGCATATTTGATGATTTGCATTATCAGAACATGTATTTAACAGACAATGCAAGAAACGATAATACACCCCTACCTCAAGGTAAACTCTCAACATGTTAATAGACATATCTTCCTACTTCCCTGCTATTGCATCTTGTTCAAGTAGATCACAATATGGTAATGTGTGCAAACAATGTGCAAACAAACCTTTCTACTTTACAATGCTCTTCAATCACTACTTGATATCAAATTGGTTGGACATAGTAACATGTTAGTCCCTTACTTTACTACTGCTTACTAGACAAAAACACACATTCTATTTTTGTTTTTAATTGCTTGTATTGCACCTGTACTGTATGTTTCAGTTGAATACCATTCTGGATTTGATTCAACTCGTGTATGCATGTATTATGATACTCCTCCATAGGAATCATGCCTAATTTAATATCCACAATTGAATAGTAAATAAGTTCATGTATGATTTAAAAGTAAAAGAATCGAACATGCCTTAACCTAGGGTGAAAAACACTTTCTTGCAGGTTAATACTGTAAATGTTCCCTTACCAATGAGTTGAACCTTTATAGATGATTTATAGGACATTTTTAAATAGGATTTCTCTGTGTTATGCAAGATTTTCACCATAATTTATAATCAAGGGCGAAAGTCTCCCTCTTTGTTCCACAATTATTCCTCAAACTCTGATATCTACATTGATATACTGATTTTAATTGTTATAGTAAATGTCCCTTTTAACTATAATTATGTGAAGGACCGTTGGCAGAACATGACTGTAATATACCTCCCCACCCCACACACACACTGGGGATCGCCTTATGACCTCTTATGACATCAACTTCCCCATGTCTTGTATCAAGTAATTATTGTATATTTTCCATATTAATAAAGTATGAATATGGGTGACCTTTGGTAGGACATGGCTGAGATCTGCCCCCACCTTGATGAATATCTAATAGATTGTAATGACATCCACCTCTTCCATGTTCTTTATCATGCAAATGATTATTTATAATATAAACGGGAAAAATACATTATATTTCCCGTTTCTAAGGTGTGAATGTGGGTGACCTTTGGCAGAACATGGCTGAGATCTGCCCAACCGTGATGAACATCTAATAGCCTGTAATGACATCCACCTCTTTCATGTCCTTTTTAAAATAATTATTATAATATAAACGGGGAAAATTCATGATATTTTTCCCGTTTTTAAGGTGTGAATGTGGGTGACCGTTGGCAGGACATGGCTGAGATCTGCCGCCCCCACCTTGACGACCACCTGATGGCCTTTAACGACATCCACCTCCTCATGTCCTGTATCGGCTGTAAGAAGAAGAAGGACACTGACTACATGATGAACTCACTCAGAGAGTTTGTCAAGTACGTCTGAACTATTTGTATAGATTTCTGAAAATCTCAAATAGAAAGTATTGTAAATGGGAAGTTTTTTTTAACATAGACACATCGCCTTTAAATGATATAGAAATAAGTTACATGTTGGCTATTTTGATGTGGTTCAAATTAAATATAACTTACAAGTGTCTCTTTAAGTGTAAAGTCTCTCATAAATGTGTACTGAAATTCATTCAGCTGCGACGCCAAGCTGCGTGATGCCCTTTCTTTGGGATATTGCTTTTCAAAGACCCCTTACTCGACACTCTTAAAAATAATATCAGGGTGGTGATCCTGCATCTATTCATTTTCGAATTAAACCAACCTTTCACAAAATTTACTCTAACTAAAATACTCACAGCCTCTCCCCCACACGGGTACCAGTGCACATACATTTTACATAAAGATCAGTTGCCTTTTGCTATTGAACAAAAAAAAGTTTATCTTTTTTTGTGTGTGTCTCAGGAACGGTTCTGGCACGAACCACGCGGTAACCAAAGCAGTCGGCCTAGCCCTGTGCGAGTCGTTCGTGGCCTTTGACGAGGGGGACTACGCCAAGGCCGTCGACCTGCTCGCCCCTGTCCGCTACGACATCATCAAGATCGGCGGCAGCGACGCGCAGGTAGGGGCCCTATTACACTACATGACATGAACTGCGATATGACGATGTCACAGAGAAACTACACATAACAGAGGCAACATTCTTTGTTAAGCATGTGTAAAATCCTCAAAAATGCCAACTTCAAACAATATAATCAGTGGCGGATCTAGGATTTTGAAAAGGGGGGGGGGGGGGGGAGCGTGCTATTGAATTTTTTTCCTTAATTACCTTTTGGTGGAATTTTACATTTAAAAAAGTCTAAATTTTGGCCACAAAAAGGGGGGGAGGGCGACCCCACGCCCCCTCTAAATCCGCCACTGATTAGACCCGTGTGAGAATTTTCCGTAATATCATTTTACCACGCCGATATCATGATTCTAATTCATATAGTGTAATAGGACCTGTTTCCACCAAACGATTTTTAGTGAACTGTTGAACGCGGTAAACAATTACAAAATTGTATATATTCTAGAGCTTTTGTCACTAAACATTTAAATTGCCTATTTGCATTTTTACAGAGAGAGCTCTTTAACCAGTTTCTGATCCACGCTGGGTTAAGATCACCGAAGCCGGAACATAAGAAACTGGCAAGGTGAGACAATTCAGAGATTGATTACAACTACGTGTATATCTGTTCAATCAGGAAAACATTCACCAGTAAACATTTATCGTTTAGATATTCCCGTAAACCAAGTAGCGTAATAATATTTTGATGTTTCAAAATTTAATGCATTTTAACAAGCACTTTCGTTAGCCGAGGTAGGTATTTGCCGTGTGGAGCACATAATCATTATTATCACCAAGAGTATAATTAATCCCACTCACAAAGATATCAAAAGATTTGTCTGTTTTTCAATAACGTTCGATCAAATCCTGCAGCGTTTCCCCATGCCTCGGGAAATTTCTTGGCACAATGTCTAACCATTGGTAAGTATGTAACCTACATCTTCGTTTCAGGAGCCTGTTGTATGAGAAGAAGGCGCTGAAGGAGAATTCTTCACTGACTGACCGTCTCCTGGCCAAAGCCATCTTGGCTCATGCCGACTGAATAGGAGGCAAATATTTCGACCTGCAGAGGATCTGATAGCGTAACCTCGTAAGGGGCTTCCATTTAGTACGTACGCAAATTTCAAAAAAAATTAGACCATCCCCCATCCCCCATTTGGCTAAAATACGCATTCGATTTATACAGGAACATTCACAAATTTTCAAAAAATTCAGACCCCTCCTTTGGTGCGTACGTACTTAATGGAAGGCCCCTAACTGGTCCCAACTGTAAACAGATAAACATGCACCGGGTAAAAGCTACCAGCAGATAGGTTCAATCTGTTAACGTTGTTATGTTTCATCCCATATGATATTATCAAAAAATAACTCTGCAGCGAATCACCCTCCGTGCCAGAAATGACACCCGTGAGAAGTCGCGGCAGGAGGTGTCGATGTAGCAGAGTGAAAAGAAACGGTACAAAAAGGAAAAGAACAAAATTGACCAAACAAAATGATCAGTCCCGAGGTCAATCTTTTATTGGAGAAAAAAGGAATGAATACTAGACGGTCCTAATATTACAATGCTTATGGATCAGTCATGTAGCATAAAAAAAAATATGTTTACCACCCGCAAAGGTAATACAACAGTAGTTGCATTCATACGAACTGCTTATGCTGCGACACATAAACTAATACTCATCAATCTCAATAGTATTATAGAAACCCATACTTCTAATAATATTATATTTCACAAGACTGATAAAACAACAATAGTATTTGTTGATAGATGATTAATATCTGGTGCTAGGATACAATGAAAACGGCAGCCAAATTGCAAAATAAGGAACATGCCTACTTATCGATATATTAGAAGGCTGTTTAGTATTATTGGGATTAGAGTGCGAACTACCTTTTGATAATATATCTATGAGTTATTGTTGTCGTATTGCTTAAAGATAAAACTGTTTCTGTTTTTGGATGTCAGCAATGGCGCAGTTTCGATTATGAATACATATTTCGATATCTATAAAGTGCTCAATTGAGAAGTTATTAGAGATTAGTATATATGATAACAGCATATATGTAGCAGCATTTGAAAATACTCGCCACTTGCAAGTATAATGATCAAATGACATGCAACAATATTGCAGAAAGTCGGACTGCCTGGGTCCTAGCTAATCTATGTACGCTAGATCAAAGTAAACACCAGCTTTTCTTTACTCAAAGGTGTTTGAAATATCAACATCAGGGTAAATGGGGTACTTGAGCTCTTCACCAATAATACTGTTATCAATGTAATATACGGCGAAGGGTTGAAAATCAATATATTATATTAATTATCAAGACTTTGGTTGACGTCACCATGAGCACATGGAAGTTGCAACGTTCCATGAATGAAAAGAATATTGAGTTATTTTGCGATAAGACAAATATCGATATATAATTTTATTGAAGAAGCATGCGGCAGTGAAGAGGTTAATTCTGCTTTATACTGACAATATAAAGTTAAAAGTAGAAATTGTAATTAGAAATAAAGGAATTTTCCCTTATAAAATACATGCCATTGTTTGTCATGACTCTCCAATTCACTAAATATTGCCATTATATGCATGTCAAGAGCTTTATTAGTATCAAAGTCTACACCGTCAAGTGGAATAGAACTTGAGAAAGCCAATACAAGATAATAAAAGTCTATAAAATCACACATAGTTTTACCTCGACATATCATGACGCTGCACTATAATAATCTTCTTTGAAGATTATGATGAAAACATCATGTCACTCTGTCGATTTTTAAAGTTTATGTTAGATCAGGCCATTATCTCCTAAAATTCCATTTCACATATCGTTCGAAAAAGATAATATTGGGAAAACAACAGTTGAAAAGGCTGACAATATCTGAATAATATCTGAATAAGTAATGCTGCGTTCCCTCCTGCTACCCCCTGATACGTTTGCAGAGCACCCAACTACCTGTGACATTTTGAAACCTGAACAAAAGAAGTTCAGTCACACCTATAAGCTTAAACTGATAGTTAAATCAGTTTCACACACAGCTATATTTTAATTGTTTGTTTAATACCTAGTCAGAATATGATGATGATATGTAATCTTGAGTGCAACACGTATCCTAGATAAGATAGACATCTAAAAGTCGGGTCTATTACTTTACACTACATTACATACTTGAGGACAGCTCAAAGTCTATGAAAAAAGTTGGACAAATGTAGTAAACTAAAGGCCGACTCACTGGGCCTCCCACTATTTGTATATATCACCCCTGGTTCAAGAAGAGCAACCATGGCAATTGAAGAGGGGGGGGGGGGGGTCGCAATCATTGCTGCTGTTCGAAACTGAAAGGAGACCATCACTACAAGACTGTGACGTGTGAATAGTTTATGCTTCGGATACGAAACCAAAAGGTTCTGGAAACGCTTATTAGGAGTCAAGCATTCCAAGCCTCCTAGGTGGCTCAGTTCGGACACTGGCACTCGTTGAGGCAGTTCTACAGACAATTACACAAAGAAGATCTAACCAGCTAACCAGAGATGGCTATGGCAGATAAGGTAAGGCATGATGTTTAGAGTGTGTATATACACTGAAAACACAGAGTTGTCAAAAGTGGTGCCAAAAACGACAACCCAAGGTTGTCACAGGCTGTGTCTGTGTCTATTACACAAAAAATCTTATTTATGAATATTTTCATGTTGTAGATATCATAGTCATTATAATGGCATCCTATTATGTTATTACTAGTTATTAGGTGTGGCCATTACACATAGGAGGCCTATGAGTTGTATGGTTTTGAAACCATTCACTTACAACACTGGGTTGATATGGGCAGAGGCCATGACAACCCTGGGCTGTCACTTTAGGCACCATTCACCTACAACCCTATGGTAGTCAGGCAGGACTTTTGACTTCTCAGTTTCTTCTGTGACAACCCTATGACAACCCATTCTTCATTTTTGCTTCTCTGACGACCTTTTTGGCCCAAAGCAGTCGGGAGAAAATGACTACCTTTGGGTTGTCATCCAGCCTCAAAATTCACAATGACAACCCTCTGACCACCCCAAAGTTGTCAAAGGATTGTCACAAGGTAGTCACACAGCATTGATGGCCTGAAATGAGCCCTGTGATGACCCAAAAGTCACCTATGAGAGCCCAAAAATGACCTGTGACAACCCTTTGACAACCTTGCAGTGGCTCTCTGACGACTTTGTGTTTTCAGTGTATAATCCAGTGGCTTTTTTAGAGGGAGTGCAGGGATACGCCCCTTATTTTTGGCCACAATTTAATCTGTGTAGTGTAAAATTCTTGGCCCCGGTGGGTTTGTGATAGGGCGCCCCTCCCCCCTTTGAAAATCTCTCGATCCGCCCCTGCTACCGGTCTGTCTACTTCTGTCATCTAATATAGCCTATTAGGGTATGCATCAACGTTCTGAAGAGTGTACCTTACAATGGGGTACCCAGCATTAGGTGAGGGCGCTTTAATAGAAAGGGATGGAGAGGGACGCACTGGCATCTCCCTCCCACCCCTCAAAATTGTACATTAAAAATCTAATTTTGGTTGGCATGTTGGTGAAAATTGTTGGAAACATGGGGTTCAACAGTGAGAGCCTGAGGGCCTTTGGCACATACTGTTCTCCCTGAACAGGGACGGATCCAGAGAATTTAGAAGGGGGGGGGCTTATGAAAAAATTGAGGCTAGAGTTTTGCATTTAAAAGATCGAAAATTGGCAAAAATTAGTTAGGGGCAAGCCTCAGGCGCCCCCCCTAAATCTTTCCCTGCTGACGTGGCCCTCTTTGGGCCCAGTGACTGTTGTTTTGATTTAATTGGACTTTGCAACATGTCTTCTTCTTCTTTTTTTAAAATCATATTCCACAAGAAGAAATTGCTATTTCTTAACTTCAACATTTGACATAAGGACCTTCCCCCAATGAAGGGCCCTAAAATGGGGGTGCTTTTTCATACAGTAGGGCGGAATGAGTTATTTTTGAAAATGGACAAAGCTGAATGCGTAATAATCTAACTTCGGGAGGACACACCGGCCTTGAAACGGAAACTACTGGATTGGAATAGAAGCACCTTTATCAATAGAGTCCTACTTGAGATAACATCAATAGGAGTAAAGTCGATGTATTCAAACGGACTGATATGGATGTAGCCTCTTAACATCGACAGGGCATGTGTTTAATTCGACATGGAACACTAGCGACATCAACAGGGGATAGGGGCATTTTTTTTTTTATAAATCGGCAGGACGAAATTGGCATTTCTTAATATCGACATGGGACATACGACTCTACTAAAGTCAACAATATATAGGGGACATTGGCATTCTTCGTATTTCATAAAATCAATATCATATGGGACATAAGGACCATTCCCATCTACACTTTTATCAATAGATATTATCATCGAAGCTGAGAATTATTTTGTCTTAAACGCCTGCAAGTGCAATGGGGCAGGTTGCTGGTTTAATAAATATATGGAAATAGTATAATAATTTTTCTATTTTCCACAATATTCCTCTCCTTAATAGACATAAAAAGTAAAAATTTAAGCAAAGTGAAATTAAGGAAGTAAGAGATAATTGACCACTGGGGCTGAAGCCTTGTTTATTTCGATTTCAAGATTTCATCTGTAGAAAGTTGGTTTGAAAAAAGAAGAAATAGGAGGGAGGTCGGGTTTGTTGTTTTTAGAAATTAAAAATAATCAAATGTGGTACGAACAGTAATGATTGCTGATGTTTTTTTCCTATAAAGCTGATAATTTTTCCTATAAAGAACCTGTCCAATAGATCTAGTTACAAAATAATACTTATCATACAATTATAAGAATGTATATCGTTTGTTGTTTAAACCATTCCTTTTAAAGATCTCTATTATCTGAACAGTATTGAGTTTGAGCAGTAATATCCCAGACTTAAACAGTATTGTGTCATTGTTTGAATTATTATCTATGTGATTAAATACATACGTCATATGCAACATAAAATTGTATTTCTCTATAGTCCAGTGCTGAGTACCCAGGTCTGACTGAGTCAGAGGTGGCCGACCTGAGAGAAGATGACTTCACTTCCGAACAGATAAAGAAACGGAGCGACAGGGTGAGTCTATAATATTTACAAACCCTTCCCAGTATATATGTTTAGAAGCATTTAAGTAGATATCAGAAAGAGCTTTAAAGTACTAAATACTGGACTTTTCTGACATCTACTACATACTTTGTATTCAAAATGTGCAAGTAAATAATGACAAAACTTCAAAATAATGCTATATCATGTAGTATTCACATTGATGCAGGGCACAAAATTAAGTAGTAGATTATGCTAATGTCCTACATAAAGGACAGCAATAGGAAATTCTTAATATCTCTGGACATTATTATTTGATTTAAATAAAATTTATCCTGCATATGTAACCCTATAAGGTCTACCTAATCTCAAATTTTGTCCTAAAGAATTTGTCATATCATGGGAAAAAATATTATTGATTTTTCAAATTGTCTATCACCTGTATTAAATTACCTCGTTGATTGTTGTCATGACAACATGATGTTGCATGGTATATGTTCATATTTGGAATGATTCCATGATCTATAGGTGTTGAGGTCATATTCACTATAAGATTTTAAATTGTGAACTATAGGGTTTACTTCTATCACCAATCATTAGTCTACTCTTTGTTATATTTCCATGTGTATGGTTCCAATAGACTAGCCGTTGATTGCAGTCTTCCATCTTGTCTCAAACATCAATCATCCTTGAAGATAGTTCCAAATTCAGTGATGACAGAGAACACTCGTGTGAAAGTTTAATGTTTATCAATCCAAATGCATTTAGTATATGTCACTGATTTTCCATTGACCAGTGTCAAGTCAAAAAGATAGTCCGCTCCACTCCATACAACCAATTCTCCTGAACTATCTGGTTCCTCTCATTCATCCAGATGTTACCTGAGCTCACTAAGCCCTCACTTTCAGACTTGCTTTACAGGCCACTTGGTTCACTCTGAGGAGCAAGGGCACAAACTATGTATCTTATTTGTCACCTTCCTATGACATCATCTCTACCCTCTCCAATCACATACTTTATTCAGAGAGCCATCTAAGCCCTGATCCTAGCCTCTAACTAAAGCTAGCTAAGATATCTACTACGCAATAAGACTGACACACGCGTCAGTACAATTGTATTCATGTTTTGATTAACTTCAACAAGTAGCACTGTTATTTATTATATACAGTGTTCTCCCCAGGAAATGCTTATAGCTGGCTCTTTCTGTACCAGTGGTATGAAAGCCGGTCAGTAATTTAATTAATAATTTCTTTTTCTGTATATTTCAATATTATGTTGACCACCTTCTGCAGTTCACAGGTGGTTGGTCAGAATTGCAGCTGACAGTAGAGCCAGCCGGGTCTGGGGAAAAGTAGGCGCTATTGGAAAACATTTCCTTGATGACTTATTACACGAATTTTACATTAAAAATGCTAAATTCTCTGAAGAAAGGAAGGGGCGCCCCCCCCCCCCCCCCAGGCCCCCTCTCTGGATCCGCCCATATCAAGTCCCAGGGCTTATTGAGGTCCACTGTTCTACATTACCCAAGGGGCCTTCAATAAAATGTGTTCACAATTTTCCTGAGTTTGAAATCCTCTACCCATTTTGGCCTAACATAGGCACTGGATTTATACGAAAACCCCCCCACATATTTTGTTGAATTTCTGATCTCACTCCCAACCCCTTGATGAGTACTTTGGAAGACCTACATACTCAGCTTTGTTGATACACCTGACTAACAAATTGAACTGTTAAGTTTCTCACCATGATTTCTTTTATATGTATACATGTTAAAGTTCCTATCCTATTTGGTACTGGTCATTGTCTCCCATGTGTTAACTTTTTGCTACTAGATGTGGACTTTAGACGTCTACATGATGCGATCAGGCGATGTCTGAAGGGTTGAAACTAAAACAGAAAGTGGTCTGACCAGAAAGTACTGCTAGCATAAAGAAACCCGTCTGAGCTGACCATTTCCCGATTCTCACTCGAGGCTATTCTGGTTTCTGGAATACGCCATGATGACACTCTTCCGTTTCACTTCTTGCAAGACAATGGCTTCATGATGGGGCTCTTAATGGGGGTCTCCATGTCGCTCTGACGAATATGTGAAATTGCAAAATACAATACAATACAATAATGGTTTATTTGACTTATGTAGTTACATTCATGTCAGCACCGTATATGACAACCCATTTTTGGGTTAGGCAAGTTCATGCATTGAGTATTTTTACCGCTACATATACACTTTTTACAAAGCTACAGATAATTGATATTGTAGTATGATGCTGTTCCTTTGAACAAGAAGGTATGACAGTCAGGATTTCATGGTTGTTTTTCTTTGAATTCTTTTACATATACAAAATATTTTTCTTCAATTTTTTTAAGTATAGTTGATAATCCCTCAATTTGACAGGTAACGAGTATGTGTTCTACATCTTGTGTATCTCTACCACACATACAGATACTACTTTGAATATTTTATTTCTAAAGCTCTGTATACGGCTATCCAATGTGCAATTGATGTCATTTATCCCTATCTTCTCCTTATTCCCAGCGTTTTTACCGTATCCTCAGAACGCGGAACAAAAAATATTGCATGTGTTTTCTAACAATAAAATCCATACCACTTTTAAATGTTACTTTTCGATGTCTGTTCCTTCCTGAAATACAGGATGTCTGTTTCACAAATATCCGGATTAAAGAGTAGAAACTCTGTTTGCAATGTCTAAAGGTTGATTATGTTTCCTTGTGTCATTTTCAAACATGGCGTTCACTAACTATTTTACCAAGTGCACTTTGGGACAATCGTGTAATTTCCCAAATATCCAACAATTATTTTCAATATTTCTGAAATATAGCTAAACTGTCTATCAATATGTAAGTAGAACTCATGATTAATATTGATAACATTGCACAATGAAGTACCTGAAAACGTACCATTGGATTGTCCTTGATTGTCTTCCCAGGTCAGGGGCGGATCCAGGATTTTTAAAAAGGGGGGGCGTGCTATTGGAAAATTTTCACCTGGACCCCCTTGGGGCAGGAGTTTTACATTAAAAAAATCTAAATTTTGCCCAAAAAAGGGCGCCTGCAGGTATTTCATTGAACTGAAAGTTAGGTTTTATATACATTTAAGGATGCCATAATTATTTATTTTGGACAGGCCCTTAGTAAAATCAACTCGTACCTGGACGGTCTGACACATGTCAATGTCGGGGGACTACGGCAACAACGTAGACATGGAAACACCTACAGGGAACTCAGGTAGATGAATTTTTCTATTTCTATTTGTAACAATCATGTTCATGATCCATTTCAATGTATCAAAAATAGTTTAACATTGATCTGTATATAGATAATCATAAAAGGCCATACCCACTTGCTGACTTTCTCAGAGTTGGCGGACGAATTGGCTCTAAAGCCGTTGGCTGACTCTGAATGTCATCAGCCGTTCCAAGAATGTAGCACTCATCTGTGTGTTGGTATGCCTTGCAAACTCAGAGTCAGCCGACGGCCACACTCATATTAAGCATGTTCGATGGCTGACGACTGTCGGCATTAGCATTGGCCGTCGATCCGTCGGTCCGTTGGTTAGTGGGGATGGGGCTTTTTGGAAAGCCAACATGAACATAATTATATTCATATTGTATAGGATTACATAGGTACTTGTACTAAATCATTGCAGCCCACCAATGGAATAAGGATGGCGGCATGGTTTGGGAATGAAAATTTTATTGAGTTTTGATAAAAACTGGGAATTGATAAGTTATAATAAGATATTAAACCGCCTATGTAGTGATGATGATGAATGGAGATGATGATGAATAAGTGAAAGGGAGTAGGAGAAGATGTGGGTGGGTGGGTAAAGGAAATGAGTTGTAGAGGTGAAAGTTTTGTTGTGTTTTGGAAGGAGGAGGTTGAAGAAGGAGGAAGGGGGGGATGTATGGGGGGGGGGGGGGGCTTGTGGGAGGGAAAGTGGTTGTGGTATGAGAAGGTATGGGAAGTTGGTGGAGGGACGTAGGATGTGGGGTGATGTAAAGATCCACCAGGTGGATGCAATCATACCATCTGCCCAGCCCAGAGTATACAATGCTTTATCTACGTAACACTTAGAATAATAATTTTTCTTTTATACTGCCCTGTAAACGACTGCATGTGTCACCAATACCTTACTTCAAAATATTATAGGGGCCTAGATACAGTGTTTACAACACACACATAATACATTGAACCTTCAGTACTTAATGCTCTACTCAAAACACTTTTGAGTGACCAAAGCAATAGTTGGCACGGAAATTGGTCTCAAAACTTGAAATCTATAGATGCTACTGGCTGGTACTTTGGTCTAGGTGTTTTGGTAAGAGATTGCATATCAGAGCATATCCCCTTTCTTTCTCCACAACAGATACTTTGGGGTCTCGAATGGTTTGATGGTCTTGGTTTTTGGTAGAGCAGTATTAGAAAAAGAGACAAGAGGGTGTTGCAGATCATTTGATGGCTTCACTGGTTACTCAGTGTTACATAGTTGTGATTAGGGGTTGAGTGCTAGTTCTAGTCAGAGGCCACCCTTGGTGCTCCTTCCTGGGGCCCTTGTTTAGTCAGGGCCAGGTGATTGAGTTGCCTTAGGCTCTTTGGCATGTTCTATAATATATATATAGAATCTGTCCTTAGGTATCAATTATTATCACTGTGCTGCTTTCCCTGAGCACAAGTCAACAACAGGTAGATGACCACAGAGGCACTGATTTATTTCGGGATAAAAAGTAGCCTTTTATAGGCCTCCGAAAGATACAATGTCATAATTGGTGATTGCAATTGGCTAAGGACAGATCATGTGACAGAACTCTTAAAACCATTGTGTTTTGGGTCGCTTGAGACAGCTTAACAATTCAGGATACCTGCTGTCAACCATTCATGAGTCACTTTTCAAGCATTTACTTATTTTGTGTTATTTAATACATTTGATTATTTTTTATATACCATTACTATTCATGTTATTCACAATTTTGAATATTTCAATAACTGATTTATCTAATTATTACAGCTGCAATCAGATACACTAATTTTTATGATTTTCAATTATCAGATCTGAACAGACACACTAATTTTTGTGATTGTTAATCAATTATAATTAGATTTGAACAAAGATTTTTTTTTTTTTTTTTTTTTTTTTTTTTTTTTTTTTTGTCGAAACCACTTGCCTGGGTTTGGTTTCCCAACCATCCCTTACTTTCAGCCCAACCCCCACTCACCCTGAGTCTGGACCTGGGCCCCTGGGCAGTCCCCTGGCTACACTGGTGCCTGGATGACTGCACCAACCAATTGTTACTGGTTACCATGGAGAGTGACAAGGCACTTAAGGGCTGGATCACCAGATACCAGCTCACAACAAGCGGTAGCATCAGAAAAGAGACACGACTAGCCCCGTTTCACGTCTAGATTTGAACAAAGAGTCAACATTTCACAACTTAAGAGATTTCAAGACTTGATTTCTTTGTAATGAAGACTGGCATAATTCTATTTAATGGGAGTCAACTGTATATATATATCTTTGATATATTTATGCAGACTGGTATTGCTGGGCAAAACTGGTGCTGGGAAAAGCTCAACTGGGAATACAATCCTTGGAAAGAAGGCCTTTGAAGAAAGTGCAAGAAGTGTTTGTAAGTACCGTGTTAATGTTTATTGCAAATATTTTGGGATTTCAAGAAGTTTTATGGTCTTGGTTTTTGGTAGACTAGTATAAGAAAAAGAGATACGGGGGGTGTCGATGGTTCATGTGATGGCTTCACTGGTTACTCAGTGTTACATAGTTGTGATTGGAGGTTGAGTGCTAGTTCTAGTCAGAGGCCACCCTTGGTGCTCCTTCCTGGGGCCCTTGTTTAGTCAGGGCCATCCTTGGGTCAACAGGTGGTTGAGGCACCTAAAACCCTTGGGCCTGTTCTATGATATAGAATCTGTCCTTGGGTATCAAATATAAGTCAATACAAACGTTTGGCCCAAGTGATTGAGGGTTAACCTTGCCAGGCGATTGAGATTTATCAGAATTTGTGAGTATGTAATTTAAGTTCCAAAAATAGGATTGTAAGATTCATGCATCGATTGTTTGTTTTCATCAGCTTGCACTGAGTTGATCAAGGAAGACTCTGCTGTCGTGAATGGGATCAATGTGCGCATGATAGACACTCCAGGTCTTTTTGACACATCCAAAGGCATGGAACAGGTCTTCACAGAGATAGCCAAGGCAAGTTGAAAATACTCTTTGATACACTCATTTTCACTTATTTTCACTTATAGTACAGTAAAAAGCTGATACATTAACTGGGTGCTTAAGATAGGATGAGGCCTGGACCACATCCTTCAAAGTACAACAAGAGTTTCAATATCATTGTGAGTAGATGTGTTGAGAATTGTAGCCTAATGGAAAAAATACAGTGTAATCCAGCTAAAGAAGCACATTCTGTTAGTAAATCAATTGGGGGTGTAATTCTATCAGGACTAATTTTGTTTCAATGGAGATGTGGTACCTGCAAGAGTTATAATGTCTGGAACCCTTTAGCAATGTAACTTAATAGACAATACAATAACTGGCCAGCATACTTTGAAGACAAAGTGAGGAAGGCTAAATAAGATAAAAAGATGACATACATAAGTGATGAACTATCCTTGTATTGTTATCTTTATAGGTCCTTGACAGTTTCAGTGAGGGAATCCATGGCTTCCTGTTTGTGTTCAATGTGGGAAACCCACGGTTCACCACTGAGGAAAAAACAGCCTTTGATCAGATGGAGAAGGTAAAACTTCCATCTTGCATCATCAATTTGTTTTCATTTTGACCATTGCCCTAACTCCTAGTTCTTCACCCTCCAATGACTTTTATCATGCATGGATTACTAATATGGAAATTTCACCCTGCTGTTTTCCCACATTAATATTTTTGGGAAGGAAAATGTGCTGAAATCTTAAAGCTTATGTCAGCAGTACAGGCTTTTTCCCCAATGAAAGCCATCTCAAAGTCTGTAAGTGGTTTTTGATGTGGCTCTGCCAAAATCCTGAATTCTGTACCATCCTGAGTATGGCAAGCCAAATGGGTAAAACTGGGAAAACAATGTTTTCCGACCGGAAAACACCGTTTTCCGACTGGAAAACATTGTTTTCCGGGAAAAACACTGTTTTCCCATGGGAATCAGAGTTATTTTGGGAAAACAATGTTTTCCCACCGGAAAACACTGTTTCCCCCCGGAAAACATGGTTTCCCCAAGAAAACACTGTTTTCCCATAGGAATCAGAGTTATTTTGGGAAAACAATGTTTTCCCCTGTAGTATCATTCTGGTCTAGAGTAGTGGCGTGTATTATCGGCAGTCGTCTATTATCGGCACCCCTTAGTCATATTCTGATATTACAAATAAATTTGTGCTTTTCTGGTTTTAAGATTCAGGTATATTTGAAGACATTTTTCACTTTATCATTTAGCATGAAACAAGTGTAGTACTGACTGTGCGTACTTAACATGTCATTAAAAGAAATATGTATGTACATGAGTACCTTTGCATAAATGACCAGTTTATCACCCTGGGCAACATACAATCATGTATCTAACTCATTAAAGCACCACTAAAATAAATTACATCATATTGGTATGATGTATATCGAACAAATAAATAATAAAAGAACAATTTACCAAAATATTTTTGTTGAGACTACAGGGGATGCTTCACCCACATGGATGCCGATAATACACTCCATTTCATGTGTATGTCTTGTATTATCGGCAGGGTTAAGTTACTGACTGTAAAATTAGGTTAGAAAATATATCAAAATCATCATGAATTAAAAATTGAGACATAGAATTGAGGGAAAAGTCTTGCAGTGACTTGATAGTTACCAATTTTCAAGTAACAACACTTCTGCAACAAATTTATTTCAAGAATGCCAAAGCAAAACGAAATAAGCCTACATGACACACAATTAATATGGAAGCAAAATGCATATTTCTGATTGAATTATGTTGGGTTAATTTGTTTATTTGTTAAATTCAATAATGGACTCAAAATCTACTGGAGGCCAAAGAAGATTTGATAAATACCTTTTTCTGGTCAAAATTATCATTTTATCTAATTTAAGCTCCAAGTATTGTTGATTTACATGACAGGGTACCGATAATACAAGACAGGTGCCGATAATACACTCCAAAACATGAAAAAATAATCAACCTAATATTTTCCTTATCAGATTCTGAAAATCATTTATTACGCCCTCAAGGGATTCACATATGTACAGACTGTGTCCTGGAACAAGTTTTCAACGAAGATTAGGTAAACTGAGTATCCAATGATACATAATGCCCTAAGGTGCCGATAATACACGCCACTACTCTACTAGATGGCAAATAATTTTGTCAACAACATTCCATGAGACACCTGCTTTAGCTGATACTTGGCAAGTTGTATGTATTCACATATACCTACCAACCCAGCAACTTGCTTGTGGGCCGTTCACCCACTTTAAGGTGCCCCAGGGTATAACTCAGAGCCATGCCCAGGGTAAAATACAGAGCAGCCAATCAGAAGCAAGCATTCCTTTTTGATATTTTCCTATGCATAGTGTTAGCATTCTAGAGGTAGGCTAGAATACCCAGGGTACAGAGCAGATAAAAGTCAGTTGAATACCAAGAGTATTTAGAGGTTGCAGGGGTTATGTAGGGGTATACAGGTAGTATATGGAGGGAGTATGGAGGGGTATGGAGGGGTATAGGGGTAGTATATGAAGGGAGTATGAGGGGGTAGAATACCCAGGGTATGGAGAGAGTATGGGGGGGATATTTAGGGGGTATGGAGGGGTAGTATACCCATGGAAGGCATATCCCTGGGTACACTGCCCCCTATACCCCTTCCATACCATGGATATACTACTCCTATACCCATCTATACCCATGGCATGCTATCCCCTATACCCCTCCATACAACCAGTACAGTGACAGGACACTAACCCCCTGGACACTTACCCCTGACAACCCCCCCCCCAGACACTTACCCCCTAAATACTTACCTCTAGGCACTTACCCCCTGGATACTTACCTCTAGGATACTTACCCCTTGGACACTTATCCCCTGGATACTTACCCCTAGGATACTTCCCCCCAGACACTTATCCCCCAGACACTTACCCCCTGGACACTTTTTTTTATTTTTTTTTTTATTGAATCCAATTCCTGCGCACAAGTTCTTACCCCTATGATACTTACCCCCAGGACACTTACCTCCTAGGACACTTACTAATAGGACACTTACCCCCTAGGGCACTTACCCGCCAACCTTGGGGCACTCGGTCCATTGATGTTTTGACATTTCCCCATCCACTAACTGTTGAGTAGGGATGAGTTAACCTTTTACGTATGAATCCTAGACATCTATTAGAAGAGAGGGATATTTATTTAGTTTGCTTT
Organism: Lepidonotus clava; assembly: GCA_936440205.1. Lineage (NCBI taxonomy): Eukaryota > Metazoa > Annelida > Polychaeta > Phyllodocida > Polynoidae > Lepidonotus > Lepidonotus clava. The sequence goes on from OW387138.1 coordinate 20,747,715, forward strand.
CAATTAGAAAGACTAAGTTCTTACTACATAATTTCCTCTACATTATAAGCAAAGGTAGGGTAAGTGTCCTAGGGGGTAAGTGTCCTAGGGGGTAAGTGTCCTAGGGGGGAAAGTGTCCAGGGGTGAGTGTCCCAGGGGATAAGTGCCCTAGGGGGTAGGTGTCCGGGGGTAAGTGTCTGGGGGTAAGTGTCTGGGGGGTAAGTGTCCTGGGAGTATATCTCCTAGAACCCTAGCACACTACCCTTTTTACCCATTCAATACCTGGGGTATCCCATACCCTTCCATACTCTTCGTATGCTTCCCCTTTATGCCATTATACTTCTAATACCCTTTGGTCCTCATCAAACCCCAGAACTACGATACTGGTGATTGTGTGTGAATGAAAATATGAAAAGGAAATGCAGCCTTCTGATTGGCTGACTGTGAAGGAGACCCTGAGTTAGCTCACCCAGGGTGCAAAGAAAATGGTTGAATGGCCCTAGTGAAGCCAGACCTGTGGTTGTACCAAGAAAAATGACTTGAAATAATTATTAGATTTGCTTCTCATTTTGTCCACCAGACTGCTCTACATATTCACATAGCTATTTGGGAAAACAATGTTTCCCCACCGGAAAACAGTGTTTTCCCACCGGAAAACAATGTTTTCCAGCGGAAAACAGTGTTTTCTGACTAGAAACCCTGTTTTCCGGTGGGGATCAAAGTTATTTTGGGAAAACCTTGTTTTCCGACCGGAAAACAAGGTTTTCCGGCGGAAAACACTGTTTTCCCAAAATAACTCTGATTCCGACCGTAAAAGACTGTTTTCCGGTCGGAAAACATTATTTTCCCAGATTTACCCATTCGGCTTGCCATACCTGTGTGTGGTCCTGATCCCCATCTTGATAAGCCACAATCCCCTTGATAAACTATCCCTTACTATGAAGACTTGTAATGAAGATTGACTGACCTTATTTTTGTAATGTGAAATATCTTTTTAGTAATGTGAGATCAGTAGTGGTAACTATGGTCAGGGTAATTAGAAGTGTGACATGTCATGTTATAACAGATGTGTGTGAGTCATCATTGTGTTTATAGCATTAGAACTCCTGTCTCACAAGTGTTGTGATAATAGCAAATTGAAATTTTTATCTTTTACCATTTGTGGAACATGTTACAGCCTAAATAAGCAAATTACCTTTACCATTGGTTTCTACAGGAAAAATGGGTTTCTGTAAAATTACAAAAAAACCACTAGTGTTTTTACCACCCAACTCAGTATGTAACAGGTATTGACAATTACATCAAAAACATCAATATAGGCTACAGGTTCATATCGTCTTCAATATGTCAATATATGATATAGCATTTTCCCTTCGTAATATACCAATATCGTTCTTGTCTTCTGAATCATTGTGGAATTGTGGTCATTCTCAGAACATTAAGTTAATATATTCGGCCATCTTGAAATTTGGGTTATTGCATTGGATGAATATTATATCTTTTGAGCCCTCTATGTTATAAACAACTGATATTTGAACCATTAAAATTTGTTTAGATCTTTAGCAGCTGATAATGAGCTGGATTTTGGATTTCTTCATTGACTTTAAATGTGAATGATTTAATTGCCTGACCCATAATCAGTTCCCCAATTTTGACACCAGCCATCCCAGCTAACAATTTCACGTTTCCACAACGTTGCTACAACGTTACGTTTTGGTTGTAACAACGTTGCAAATTTACGTTGCTACAACATAAATTTGTGGACTCCCAGAAAGGTTGTAGCAACGTTATTCACAACCTTGTACTGCAACCATTTCACAACCTTTTCACAACCTTAAAATTTTGTTCTTTCCATTTAAGAATATTATTTAGGTTGTGTAATTAATTTGTACTGCAACATTCCCATTCTCTACTGATGATATTCCACATTTTGTGTTGTCCCTGGATTATTTAAAAAGAAATAAAAAATTTTAGATAAAAAAAAAATCAAAAGTATTTTCAGAAATAATTATAGAAGGTTAGACTATCTTTATTCATGATACCATAGCTTTTTATTTCAGACTGCATTTTGCATCTAAAATCTAACTCAGGCATCATTTATGTTAGATCATGTCAGGTTAATGACCTGTTGCATTTACAATTTGAGACTCTCAAGGCTGAATGGGCTATACTATGCTCACCAAATAAAAAAGGTGTTTACCTTGATGTTTTTATTCAAAGTCTCAATGTTTATTACAATAGTTAAAAATTATGAACATAGATAATGTTCCTTTATCTAGTACACCTTATTCAAGCATTGTATTTCAAAACAAATTCAAAAATCTTGTCTTAAATGACTAAATCTAAAAAACGTTTTTGAAATATTGCACATTTTAGACAGTGGTGCCACCTGCATGTTGTTCTTAAGTTGTCTCACAACGTTGTTACAACGTTGTGAAATTAACGTTGTCACAACATTGTGGAATTGACGTTGTCACAACGTAATTTTGAAACATTGTGTGTATGTTGCAACGCAACGTTGTATATCTGGTTGTAGGAACGTTGCTGCAACGTTGTATTTGGTGGTTGTATTCATGGTGCACAACAACATTGTGCTGGTAGGTTGTAGCAACGTTGCAGGCATGTAACATCACAACATTACCAAACTGCAACCAAAAGCCAACATTGTATTTACGTTGTGTGTTTGCTGGGATATGTCTTCAGTCATTTTAGAAGCTGAGACATAGACCTTTTGCAGACATGGTCACGTGACCACTTTTTGGTGATCAATATGTGGTTAACATAACCATGTGGCTTTCAACTAAATGCAAGATATATTCATGTCAAGTGTTGATAACTGTCTATCCTCAATGGAGAAGTTTGTTTTGAATGATTTTGGCAAGGACATGTATTCTACATGTATTAGAATTGTGAAGTAATGATAGATTCATATTGATCACTAACGTCTATGAGACTGTTTATAGCAAAGATCGGCCATATTGGTTTTCTGGCCTCCACATCCATCCTATTGATATTTAAAGGTGGCTTCTTTTCCAGATTTGATAGTTACGCCTTAGAGGTGCCTCATAACCAAATATGGGTACTTTTATCCGCTCTGGAACTAAACTTTTATTAACAGAACTAACCAATACTGAGAGCAGCTGTGAGGGTCCTCTTCTGAGTGTTTTTTCCCTCAGGGATGGGGATTGGGGGAAATGCACTTTGTGATGTTGTATTTACTTTTGGAAATGGACCTCATGATTAGGGAATCTTGTGTATAAGTTGCATCAATGTCAGGTTGACATACATCATACTCTCGTTCCCTTTACTAACTTGAAGTAGACTAACTACAGCCTAATAACAAATTATAACAGCATCCAAAATCCAGTCATTTCCTTTTCATTAAAGGTACTCGGGCGTGTTCAGCCTGATTTTTATTGACCAGTCAAATTTCTTATATAATTTTTTTGATTAAAGCTAATGCCTATAGAAGAAAATAGAGACTGAAATTTCGATCTTTTACCGTTTGTGACAGACGTTACAGCCTAGAAAAGAAAATTACCTTTACCATTAGTTTCTATGGGAAAAACGGGTTTTTGTAAAATTACAAAAAAACTACCAGTGCAATCCCTACCAAACTCAGCATATAACAAGTATATACAATTACACAAATTTTAGGAGAAAATAACGAACATTTACCATTTGAGAGATTAGTTATAGTGAATAAACTTGAAAATGTGACTATTTGAGCACTATTTGCTTGGATCATTGTAAGAAATTTTACCCTATTCTAAGAAAAAGTGTGTGCACTGTCCTCTCTTGAGTGTCCAAATACATAAAATAACATTTAGATTGTTTTAAAAACAAAATATTTTTTTAGTTCTCAATACACCTCCCAGGTGGTGCCCTGAACACACCCAAGTACATTTAATAATCAATTCAAACTATTTTCACAGAGCTTCAAAGGTCCATCCTTTATGGACCACTGCTTCGTCGTTCTGACTGGGGCCACAAAGGAGGTCACTCTTTCTGAGAGACTACATAATGAAAGGGAGACTCCCTTTGGGCAACTGATCATGGACAGCTTGAAAGGGAAGGTCATTGCTGTGGACAATAAGAACCCCAATGCGTACTTCAAAGAAGAGCTCCAAAAAAGGATTGTAGAACTAGTAGCAAACAGCGTGGATGTTCCCTACACCAACAAGGTGTTTGAGATTGTGAGTATTTAGTTTTGCAGATCTAAACACTCTGTGAAATCACATCAATGCCCTATTATTTTACATTGCGATTTAATGCTCAATTTTGCAAGGTAACATTTTGAAAAGAAATGCTGATTGATCTTTGAATTAAGGATCTGCAATGATAATTACAGAATTATTACAGAATTGCTATTTGTATGTGATTTCAATAAGCCCATCCTACATTGGGTCTATCCCATGGTTAGACAAGGGTTGGATAGAATTACAATATAAGCCATCCTTGTCTCCTAGAGTTGGAATTGTTGAAATAAGCAATTATTGTATATTTCTATATTACTCAAGCTTCACTAGTTCTTAAATTTCATCAATTGACATATTTTCAGGTTTGCCAGCCAATCGAAATGCCGTATTTCAGGCCATAATAGGGTTGGGCATTAAAGGCTTGTCTGACATGCCTTAACATTAGTTCCTATGGGGAAAAGGCCAATATGTAAAGCTGCATCGTACACATTTTAAAGGCAATATGTCAACAAAATTACTTTGGTTCATTTTGCATTATGCAACTGTCTTCAGGGAATAAACTTGGAGGCAATTTAGAAAATATTTCCTGGAAACTTTAATGTTGGTGTAAACTGGGATAGGCTTATTACCTATAACCATTTATTCCCAACAGTATGCAGGCCACAAGGAGAAGACTGCATCCCAGCTGCCAGAGACGGTACAGCACCTGGCACCACAGATAGAAAGCATGGTGGCCAACAAGTTCCAGCAAATGTCCTACAGCCAGATGAAACACCTCTCCGCAGACCAGACACAGCAAATAGCCGATGACATCTACGAAAAGGTAATACAGGATTATCAACACCCAGCAATCTTGTGGGTTTGTCTACAATGAAAACTTGTCAGAGGGAGCGTTTCACACTAGGGGAATTGGAAATGCGTTTCTCACATCTCACAAAATTTAAGATAATATGATCTTAATAATCAATTATCTTAACTCAAAAAATATATAGATAACAATAGGAACATAAGATCATAAATTCTGAAACTCAACCATGAAAAAGTCAAAATATCTTAACTAAAAGTACGATCTTAAAATTATGACCAGTCTGAAACTCGCCTAGAATTACATAACCCTACACTTATTCCAAGCAGTTGGAATCAGAACCCATATACAAATCTTTTGCATATTTGTATGTAATAACTAACTCCTTCGTAATCATTAATATGCCTTGCATTCTGTTCTAATTTCATTTCCCCTAATCTGATACATTTACCCATATGCAGAATCTTATGTGCAAAAGAAAAGAATAAACTCGTTTCCCATAAATTCTGTCATTTCCCTTTCTTTCTTATTTCACAGTTGAGGCAGACCAATGAAGATGACGCAAGACGGGTTGGTCAGGAAGTAATCCAGCAGGCAATCCCCGTCATACGGGATGCCCAGAGAGAACGCATTACTGATAAATCATTCCTGACAAAAGCTGCAGAATTTGGGAAAGATCTCTTATGTGCCGCTGGGAGTGCAGTAAAGTCAGGGTTTTCAAAGGTCAAAGGCTGGTTTGGGTTCTAACTCAATGAGGACTGGAAGGCTGACCACAACAATCCAAGGAATGTCCTAGGGGTGATGTAAGGGCCGCGATGAGAACGTTCTGTCCCAAAGAAATCCATGAGATTGTGTGCACGTGAAAATTCATGTAAAATATCATACGCAAATTATCCACAATATGTTTGTGTTCACAGGTAATACTTTAAAATCTGTTTGTGGAGAGACATCTAAACCGTTTGGTAATTGAAAAAATTGAAAACAATAATTAAAGAAAAAAATCGTGAAACTTCTTGGATACTAAATTTTCAGGATAGCAGTGATAGGAACTGCCCAGAGAGGAAAACCTTGTGGGATACTTCATAATAACCTGCATAGCTACGGAGATGTTATGTGCCCTTTAAGCACAGTATGTAAACTGTATGGGAGTCGTGGATTTAACGGGCGGTCCAGGTATTTTTTAATATTAAATTCCTGGGCGCGGAGGGTCTGGAAAAGATTGTGTTATAGAAATTCCCGGATCCATCCCTGGGAGTTTGAAACTCCCGTAAACCGCTGTTGCATAATAAAGGTCAAGTAAATCTAGCCCAAACCTTCACAAATCCACCCCAAACTCTTGTAAATCTACCCCAAACCCTCGTAAATCATTCCAAATTCACATAAGCAAAAATGAAACTCACATAGCTACGATGACCAAATAGGTGGTTGTAACTTTATGAAACGTAGCCAAATGGAGTTTTATTATCAAACAGACCACTGAATACTGACACTTTCTAAAGTCATAGGGCCTAGATCCATTGCTGAAGAAGAAGCATATGGTAAAGAAAATAGGTTCTGCATTAGTTTTTTCTCTCGCAATTACTACAGAGCACACCCATGTATACAAAGCGCAAAATAATTATCAGAATAGAAACTTTTATTTGTTATGGATCTTTATGTAGATTTGTGTTACTTATATAGATATATAGATAATAAGATGTGTTATGGTTAATATATCATGATACACAATGATTGTATCTGTCATAGAAAGCATTGATGGCAGGTTGAAGGATATTCTATTCCATCTCGTCATAAGTCGTAAATAAATTGATTATACAGAGCTATGCTCCTTTGAGATGTCGAGGAATATTTGGGAAAAGATTTGTGGATTAGGTATGAAATAGCTCTCAATTAAGGTTTTGATAACCAATTTTGAGTATGAAATACATTGAAGACTTGTTAAAGTGTAATTGTATTGTTTGAAACGACAAGAATTGACCGTTACCTAGAGCAAATAAGGATTATTTTTCGTCATAATAAAATCTCACGAAAAAAACTTTATTCTGTTATCTTCTTTAAATATATCAGGTTGTAAATATGTCAACTTTTTCTGGATTCTCAACTTTTTGTTTTATGATTAGTTTCACTCTGTTAGTAACAAAATTAAACATAATCTCTCTAATTTTCAGGATCTTAACTCCTGAGTAGCATTCAAGAGAATTAAAAATGCAAAATAGTTGACAATTGAATAAGATCATCTATATCTTGAAAGAATATTAGTTTCTTTATACTTCGCCTTAGCCGAATACAATATACAAATGCAATATACAAAAGCTACCAATTTCAGTCAATTTGATATTGTATTCGATATTTTTATGATTGAAAAATGTTAAGGGATTTTGGTGTGATTCTGTCGTGAAATGGAAATGAAAGTTGGCAGATCTCTTATGTAACACTAAATTTTCATGCGAAAACCAGATAAAAATCAAATGAATTCATAGAATGAATTAATGATGCAAAATATCAGTATAATGAAATGATGGTATCAAAACATATAATAATTCAATCTTTGATGCATTTTCTTATTGAAATAGTCATGCAGGGCGTACATAGAACAGTGGTGCCATCTACTTTGACTTAAACAAATCATACTACTCAAACCCGATTTGTTATTGATATTAGAGTTAACATGTTCCTCACATAGGCTAAAGGTGATTCCCCATTAAGGCTGATTATACTAAAGCCGGGTACCCCATTGGTCGACTAACCACAGCAATTAATGGATATCACTCATTGTCTCGCTAATGAACCAAGGACCCCAATAATCTAAAGCCTATATTCCACATGCTGGTATAGACTATTATGCATCACATAACAAATTCTCTTTCCAATGGTATAATACTCTCAGAGAAAATCAAACAAATACAAAATCATAGGCATCAAAGTCGGTGTGTGGAATACATACTTAACAATCCTAATGTTCCAAGGTCACATTGAACCTCATCAAGAGGTGTGCGGAAAAATTCAAAGCAGATATTATTTTTCATTTCTTGCGATTCTTGGGAAGATTCCTAGCAAAAATGGTTGCATCTCATTGCAATGGACCTTTCTATAAGAAAATGGTCAATTGCTGGGAAACAATGTTATATATTTGTCGCTAGCAATATCATATTATGATGTAAGGTAGAAATTGTAATTTGAAATAAAGAAAGTTCTCACACAAAGTCTATGCCGTTGTTTTTCATGACGTCTATTTCTTTAGGGTACGTAAGGGTCAAGAACGTTATCAAACTTATGGCGCTCTTAACCTTATCTACTTTGCACTGATAGCCCAGAGGTTAATCTCATTGATGTCAGGATATTGTGAGCATCTTACCTACTTGCAAATACTGCGAAACTTTAGGTTGTTTGTATCAGCCAAGTGGAGTAGAACGCCAACAGAAACAGAAAGGTCTTGGTTTCTGGATCTACCCTTGCCATTACATTTGTAGAATAACTGATAAACAAAATTGTGTGACATCAAGTATGGCAAAGGAAGGCAAAACAAATGCTGGCCACCGCATTGTTGGAATATGGCCTTTATCCTATTGTAGACTGACGAAATCAGGGTGGGGATCCAGGGAGAATTTACGAAACGCTTTGTATTTCAAATATACAAAGCAAATATTTCATATATTCTCAAGTGGAGTAGAACGCCAACAGAAACAGAAAGGTCTTGGTTTCTGGATCTACCCTTGCCATTACATTTTGTAGAATAACTGATAAACAAAATTGTGTGACATCAAGTATGGCAAAGGAATGCAAAACAAATGCTGGCCACCGCATTGTTGGAATATGGCCTTTATCCTATTGTAGACTGACGAAATCAGGGTGGGGATCCAGGGAGAATTTACGAAACGCTTTGTATTTCAAATATACAAAGCAAATATTTCATATATTCTCAACCAGGGAGAGCTATGATTCATAAAAATACACAATAAAATGCTTTGTAAATGCTTTGTAAATGCTTTGTAAATGCTTTGTAAATTTACGAATCATAATTTGAAAAATTGAAAACATTGAAACAATCAGTTTAGACCTCACACCTCTTGATAAACATTATAAGATGAGTTAAATGATATGTTTCTATCATATTGGAAGAGTATCTGTGTATAATTTTAACAATTTTAACAAAATTTACGATCCCAATATTTGTGTTCGTATATTTTAGCATTTACGATGAATATTTTTGCTTCGTAAAATTTACGAGTCATAAAAAATGTGCCGTTTTTGCATCGTAAATGTTCCCTGGGTCCAGAATTTGCTTCGTATTTGAGGATTTTAAAATATGAATGCTCCGTAAATTGTCCCTGGATCGCATCGATATGTAACTAGTATTCCATTGTCTAAGCCCTTTCCCGCCAACTACATAATATTATTTATATATAATATTGTCAGATTGTATATTTATATAATGTCCATAATGCAAACATGGAAATACAGACGTTTACAACATAAACAACACCTAAGACTAATTTGAGTTAATAACAACATTAGTCTATTTAGACATACCAAGCAACAAGCTACCTGGCTGGCTGGTGATTTTGACTACGGCTCATGATTCTTGCATTAGTTAGCATTATATAGTTAACATTACTTAAAATTAGTTAGCAGATTGTGATAGCTGAACCGTCTTGAGACATAACGTTAGGAGAATGGTTCCAACTTCCATTCAAGGGACGACTGTCAAGGCTTGGTCTTGCCTGCAGAGATTGACAAGTCTTTTACCATGATACCGAAGAAGATTTCTGGATAACTTAAGACTATAAGTCATAAGACTAACAGTATTTATGAATATATCCCCTGCCTTGATATTGGGGATCAGTGTATAGAGTGGCAATTGTATTTAGCTTTCATTTACTCCCATTCCTAGATATGAAACAGCTCTAAATATCCACATTTTACTTATGTTTTCTTCATTAAACTCATATATCATATACAAATCTCCCCTTTATGTAAATATCAAATACAAAATACAAAGTCTAATAATATACCAAATGCAGCATGTGACTTCAAATCCATCGAAATCTGATGAATTTGGCAGTATTTGGAAGTATGTATTGCATTTTGTATATGGCTTTAAGGTTTAAGGTTTTACATAGGCTAAATCTTTATGGAAAACATTCGAATTTAGTGATTTGGTTTAGATATAATATGAAATAGGTTATACATTTTAAAAGTAGGTATTAACTATTGATGTATTAACCATGATGAAAATACTATATTGAAAAACTGTTCTGACTTAGAAGTTAGAGCCTTTTTGGTTTTATGTTCGAATTTTATGATTTGAGAGAAAAACTAAAACAATTGTCACTCTATACACGCATCATTGGGGGTTTCCTCCAGCCCTTGCTGGTTAGAAGGCCTGACTAATATACCACAAATACAATGGTTTTATAGATGGTTCTATACAATTATAATAATAATGATAATGCATAATTATAGAGGTGCACATAATACGCCTTTTTCAATAGTGGCTCCCTTTTAGTGGATAGACCTGGACTTAGTGAGACGGATAATGGATGGGAACAGGACGTTGGGACGGTTCACTACACAGGTTCATGAAGCAGGTGTATACACGAACAATGTGTATTCGAACGGAGTTAAAAGCAGTATGATTACTATGAACCTTCAACCTAAATTTATTAAGATCTAATCTAGTTCGTTATCGTCTGAGAGTGTTAGGTCTGTGGAGTGCAGCTGTCTGAGACATTTCCTTTACCTTTCACCTACGAGGCTACGTTAGATGATTGATGTCAATAAAAGTATGTTGGTAAACAAATTGATAAAATTCATTTCTATTTAGGATAGGTTGGCTGACTTTCACTCTGGTGTAACGGCACTTGTACCAGCAGATCAATAAAAGATGGGCAAAGTGGGAGAAGACCAATATTGGAAATTTCTAAAGTAGTGAGTCAGTGGACAGATCGCTTGGATACGAAACCAAAAGTTGCTGGTACGGTGGCCAAAATGTATATAATATATCAAATGTTTCCAATCATTTCATTCTCTTCTGCTGCTATCAAAAAATGCTCTTATCATACCGCGATGTCACAAAAAGTATACTGATTCATTGGATTGTAAAACCGCCTCAGAATGTATTAAGAAATATTGGTCTGCTGTACAAAAAAAAGAACAACAACCACAACAACAACAACAAAAAGAAAGAAAAAAAAAGAATGGACCGAATTCGGGCTAATTCTGAACAGATCCAGGACCTATTAACTGTATGGTATATACTTTTTCTGTAATATTTAATGTATTTCCAAGCTTACTGTAGCCCAGGGCACCATGGTACCGCTCTTATCAGTCTACAGCTCATACTGTTATCTCAACTGCCCGCCCACTGAGCACTACTGCTGTACTCCAGACGGGGTTAAATATGGGGTGCATTCCATAAAATTTTCGCGATAATCCAGGTTGATGAAATACCACGATACCAACAAATGTTATCGCCACATAAAACTTTTGTTTTTCATTTTTTTGTTCAATTCATTTTTCGATCAAATTAAAATTTTACAGGCTTCTTCCTTGGTCACATATATACATATTATTATTGTGAGACTGTCATCCTATTGATCTGCTTTGAAGTGCCCATCCCGACCTCTACTCTCACCATTCAGGCAGATCAAATGTTTAATGGCGACAGAACGGTACCGGTGATGATCAAACTGGCTGGAGAGCGCTGGCATTCAGGGGCAGCATATATGCTTCTGGGTCTCCGTAGCTGATAAGGCTCACTATAACGGTAATCATTCCAAGAGGTGGCTCAGTTGCGTCCAGAAGATTCACCAACGATGGCTAAGGCAAATATGGTAAGTCACTGGACTAGCCTGGATATTATCGTTCTGCTCCTGCATGCTATGTGAAAGGGGACATATCAGATTTTTTTTTCAGGATAGGTGTGTTTTTTCCATGCATGTTTTTATTCATGGGGAACAAGTTATCATATTGAAAAACTTTGGAAGTTATTTCCACTTATTCTTTTTCTATTTGTTTTCGATATTTCAAAGTGCGTCTGATATGTCATGAACACTCATCTATTATATAATTTTATTCTTACTTCATTACCTATCCCTTACACTGCCAGAGGCCTCATATGGGGCCCTATAGTAAAATCCCATAGGAACACCATTGAAAGAATGCAAATTATGCTTTCAGAATCTGAAAGAATTTTTAAGATATTCCAATTAGAACCAGAGATACAGGTATTTGAACATTGGACTATCAAGTCACCCAAAAATGTTAGAATTGAGATTCGAGAAACCATAAACAATGTAGCTACATTTGAATTTGCCATACTAATTAAGAAATCATGAAAAATGGGTGAATTTATGTAAATGACATGATTTTTAATTTGCTCCAACTTTTCTTTCACTTATGATAATCACAAACTGTCTTTTGCACAAAAAAGATAATGTTTTCATGTTATTTTTATAAAGAGTGTCATAGTTATTTTATTAATTATCGGTTACCATGGTAACCTACAAATTACGATCGTACGAACAATTACTCCGCACATGAAATTTGCCTTATTGGCACAGTGCCAACATTTGGAACGTTTATATCAAAATTATTGAAAAAAGCTTTTTATCTGAAGAATCTAAACTAAATTTGAGTTTTAGGGAATTTATGCACTAATTTTTGTATTTTGGGCAATATCTCAGTAAATATCAGTTACATTGTGATATATCTGGCAGTGAAAGGGTTAATATAGATTAACTACTAATGCCATAAAGTGTGCTATTCGTTATCTAGTAAACAATCTAAGTGATCCAAACTCTGAAGATGCTTCAGTATTGATAAGAAAAAGGTCACACATCCGGGTATGGAAAACCCAGGTTATCAATAGTAAAGCAAAGTACCTTTATCAACACCTTTGAGATTATTACAGGCCTGAAGAATGGTAAATTTCTAGTCCCGCAAAAGGTGCACAAGTAAGATAATGAAAGTCTTTTAAGTGCTCTATCTAGGAAACGGGCTGAGGTGTCCCTATCTTATATTGATCCTTGTGGGATCCAGAGGTGGAGGGGGGAGGGGGGGATGCGGGGGATGCGGGGGCGTGCGGCCCTCCTTTTTCCCGGAAAGGTTTGCACATCTTATGTATAATTCGGCCAAAATGTAAAATCCCTTTTCAGAATCCTGGATCCGGCAGTGAAGCCTAAAGAACTAGAACCAAAATACATGTTGGAATATAAATCTTATTTCACATGAGTATATAATAGTGGCCTCAAAATGACTATATGTTGTGATTGTTAACATTATTATTAAAGTAGTTAACTACACATTTGACATGATGCCTGTAATCATTCCTCTTTAGTCCAGTGACAAGTACCCAGGTTTAGCCGAAGCAGAAGTTGATAAACTGAGAGAGGGTGACTTTGGTCATGATGATACTAAGAAACAACAGGAAAAAGTAAGTTTCGAGCAAATCCGAGTATGCATGCATGCTGATCGACCAGACAATTATGCACTATTACTATGGCCTATACAACAAACTTTCCTGTTTCCCTTTTTGGACTAAACAGGCAGGGGTAAATAAAAGTCTCAGTTCTTTTCAATAATTGGTAGTATACTGTGATGAATTATAAAACTAATCAATTCAATTTCACAACACAAGTACGTGCAGTTAATTATAGAGGTTAAAAGACAAGTAAATGTTCACTGGTAAAGTTATGGTTAAAGTTAGATGTTTTGGCGTGATCACGATGTACACGCGCTTGTATGGTACGAGCTGCACGGAAATGTATGTACGAGTTATGAAACACAAAGTCGTAATACACAATATATTGGTGACCAGAAGTGACCCTGGCAAAAGGTCAAAGTGACCATGTGATGTTATGTAACCAATCAGGAGCTAGGGTATGGCTATATAAGAGAGTGATTGCACACAAAAAAACAGTCCCGTCTTGGTACTCACTGTGTTCACACCTCCTTTCTTCCCACAAATGGAACGCGAAAAGACTTAGAAGAGTAGGACAGCTAGAAATAAAGGTCCATGAGATAGAATTAGACCGAAATTTAGCCAAAAAGGGGAAGTTGGACTTAGATGAAGTAAGGGAATAGAACAAGGAGGGGTGAACTCGGTCGCACGAAAATAGGGACACCGACCAGAAGCACGAGCTCAGGCTGCCAATGGTTTTAGGGACGAAAACATGGGCCTACACGCTACCACCTTTTAAGTTTTTGGGCATGATCCCCGTTTCAAGCCTATAATCATTGGTCAGAAGTGTCCGTTAGACATTCTGCACGAGTAGTAGTACGGGAGATCCAGTTCGTGTCATCGTTCGAAATTCAAGATCCACTCCGTGTCATCGTGCGAAATTCAAGATCCACTCCGTGTCATCGTGCGAAATTCTAGATCCAGTCCGTGTCATCGCACGAAATTCTAGATCCAATCCGTGTCATCGTGCGAAATTTTAGATCAAGTTCATGTCATCGTGCTAAATTCTAGATCCAATCCGTGTCATCGTGCGAAATTCTAGATCAAGTTCATGTCATCGTGCTAAATTATAGATCCACTCCGTGTCATCGTGCGAAAATCTAGATCCAGTTCATGTCATCGTGCTAAATTATAGATCCAGTCCGTGTCACCGTGCGAAATTCTAGATCTAGGGTGTATCATGGTGCGAAAATGGAGTTTCAGTTCTTATAATTTTAGGCTTTATTTATTTTAGTTCGGGGAAATGCATTTGAGATTACCAGGCTCATGAAAATATTAACCTTATAGGAATTTTACCTTTTGCTTATTTTGTAAGTAAAATTTTATTTGAGAGGAATTTTCCCTCACGCTCATTTTCTAAGTTTATGTTTATCTCAGAAGAGTTTCTCCTGCTGCTCATTTTCTAAGTCCAACTTTATCTCAGGGGAGTTTCTCCTGCTGCTTATTTTCTAAGACCATTTTTATCTCAGGGAATTTCTGTTAGGAGTTTTACGGCGCGCTTCTGCAGGCCTAGAAATACCCTTGTGATGAGTAACAGTTCAAAATAGGGAAAGCTTTTCCTGGAGAAGCCTATTCATCATTGACGCAGATTATTATTTGACGAAGCTTTACTTGAGTTCAAGAAATATGAGTGCTCAAGATTTTTGTCTTTTTTCTGATGAAATTTTATATTCTATTGCGGATAAGTTATATTGTGATTGGGAAAAACTAGCAATATATTTAGAATTAGACAGTAAGGAGTTCTTTAGAATTCGCGGTAGAGATAGAGCTTCGTTGTTACTCTCGAATATACTTCATATGTTGAATTTATGGTGGAGCAGAGTTGATAAAGATTATTATTTAAACGATTTACTTTCAGCTCTTACACAAATACATCGTGAAGACCTTAAGGAAATTGTTTTAAGTTTTATACTGGATCATGATAAAAATGTGTTGCTCATATCTAACGAAACTATTCAGATTTTATTTTTAAAGTTATCTGAAAGGTTATGTTCAGACTGGGTAGATTTAGCGGTTCGTCTATCTATTTCTTTCACCGAAATAGATAGTATTGTTTGTAGCGCAAATCAGCCCAGATTCCATCGCGCTTATGAAGTTTTAAAGGCTATTCAACTAAAATCTGATTCAGATTTAAATATCTTATTAAAAGTTTTAAGACTTATGCATAGATTAGACGTGGTTGAGTTTATTTTGAAACAAGAGAGGCCTTCTACTAGTGTTAAGAAATGCGCAGTTCTTGGAATAAGTGAACGCCTCGAGCTCGGAACGTGATGAGAGCAACTCACAAGCGAGGGAGGTAACTTCCCATCTTCAGTGCCCAGATGTCTATGTGTGTTGAGGGGCTAGAAAACTAGAACATTTTGAGAGAGTCCTATTTTTGTAAAACATACTTATATTGAAGGGATTTAGAAATCCATTAATACGGTACTCATTAGGTTTTATTCTTAAAATATATATATATATATATAACATAATTCTACAAAGAATTAAATCTGGCGAGCAGTTTTCCACATCATTGCAAACATTTCATCAAAATTTCTTACCTATTTTGAGTAAAGTGACAAATTTCACACCTATTTTGCATGAAATTTTCTCACTCATTCCACGCGCTTAGAGCTGAAAACAGATCTATTTCTTTCACTTTTGGGACACACATCCAGACATGGTTGAGACCGAGTTACCCCCTAGGCTCACAAGTTCCGCCTTAAATTATGAGCGTCCCTGATGTCAACAGCTGCACTTCATCGGCTTACTACTTTGTCCGGACGTGGTGATGTTACGGTATTTAGGCCGGAAGTAACAGATGAACTGGTTTATGGTCAGAGTTTCAAGGTTCTTTGTCGTCTGTCCGAAAGCAGACGCTAATAAATCAGCTTGTCTTGCTTACTTCACAAAGGACTTTGTCTTTAGACTAAAAGTTTCCAGTTTTTGTAAAATGAAAGCGAATTCGAGATAATTTGGAAGTTTTATTCTTGAAGATAATTTAAATGTTATGCATAGTCTGATTTTGCTCGGAATTGACAAGTTCAGTACAGTTTTCATTGCTTTATTTGAAATACTACGTTTTTTATATTTAGTTTGTAAGAGGGAAATGCATCATGTTTAATCTTTTTATTTTAATTTTATGCGTATTGGCGAATATGAATGTGTCTGTTTTATTCCTCTGGGTTAAGCAATATATAGAACTTTGACACAGATCTAGATTTTCTAGGTCATCTGTCTGGGGCGTACAACTCCGGTCTGGAGTGACATTAATCGCAGGGGAAACACCCAGGCACTGGTCCTGAACCCAGGGTACGAGAGTAAAATCCGCAGGCAAACTTTTGAATTTCTTTTCTAGTGCGAGCTTAACCGATTGGTTTAATACAAGAGATGTTCATATTTAAAAGCTAATCATTTTCATATTAAGTTGTAACAGATTGAGAAAGTTGAGACCAAATCTGCGCTACTGTTACTATGTCTATCATGCTCAAGTGGGGAAATGTGAAATACGGAATATACCGGTGAGCAGAGCGTCCTAGTTAGGCTTAACCTACCCTGGATGGCCAGGGTCCTGCCTGCATGTGTTAGGAGGTGCTTGTTGCATCTTTGTTGGTGTGAGTGTCTTTGTCACATTTGATGGCTTTTCCATATTTGGGCTACATTATGTCGTTGGCTGAGTAACCAAAGGTCGTATCTCAAAAATATCATATTTTTTTTATTATTGAATATATTTCCTGACCCCTTGAGTCATGTAGACAAGTTGGAATTTTTTCAATCTGACTGTATGATGGAATGTTATGGGTCAGTAAACAAAGGTCGTATCTGACCTGGCACTTTTGTCAGTGAGTAACCAAAGGTCGTATCTGATAAGAAAAGTATCAAAATATAGGTTTTTATATGAAATATTATCAATCAAATTATTAAATCTTTTACATAATTATTCAGAAAGGGATATGACAAATCATTAAAGTACAACTTTGATCAATTATGGTAAATTTATCAACAAAATAGCAAAAATGCCAGATACGACCTTTGGTTACTGAACTGATGATTTGGAAGTTGAGTAACCAAAGGTCGTATATGACAATAATTTTCAGTTTTGCCAATATAGACCTCGTTCACATAATTCAATTTTGATTTAATCTCATGAAATGAATAAGAGTATATTGACTTTACCTGTAAATCATGATTTTATAATTCCAAAGTCAAGAGAGTATTATGAATTTGGATTTAATCTAATACATTGTTTACTAGATACGACCTTTGGTTATCAAAAAATAACCATGTTTTCTCTGAAAGATTGAGTAACCAAAGTTCGTATATATGCATTTATTTCCTTTGATGTTTCCATGGTTACTTTAATATCCAGCATTTTTTTCTCCAAACCAGCTATTAAATTCACCCCTTAATACCCAATCAAGCAACACAAATTTACAAACCTTTGATAAGTATCTAGACTTCTATAGACAGTTAAAATAATACTAATTTATATATTTGTCATTTCCCAAAATCTCCAATTTTCATATACGACCTTTGGTTACTCAGCCAACGATGTGCACAAGCATTATTAGCATGAATATCTGTTATGCGATTCGTTCTTTTCTAGGTGACTTCAGTTGACCATTTAAAATATTCATATTAGCATTATTTAGAATAGTTACATGCATATTTTGGGAGGTTCTGAGAGGGCGCTTTTTCTTAGTTCGTATGTTCTGAGTGTGCTTGTGACAAATATAACCTTTCAGTACCTCTAGGACGCCTTCAGATTAATATGCGCTCTTCTTAAAATGTGTTTTCTTATTGGGCAACAGCTAATTCGGTTCGCACTATATAAGCTTTGCGGTTTTCATTGTGCGCACACTTTGCCTTCAGCTCATCTACTAAGTTCGCTTTCTAGTGCGGACTTAGAAAATATCTTTCAATCGCGGGCAGCATATTGCAAGGGAGTAAGGATTCAGATTATTTCAAGGTAAATTTTTAAAAATGAATGCAGGAAAATGATTTCTTCCTGAATTTATTATAAGAGCGTGCTTTGGGATTATACACGATACATTTAAATAGTATTTATATAGTTCTAAGTGAGTAAATGATGAACATGTTTTATTTTTAGTTCTGCTGGTCAGTGTTCATATGATAGAGTCTAGTTCCAAGCTTGATATGCTGGTTGTTGTTCGTCTATATATTGGATTATTTTGCATAGAGAGTTTCTTCTTGCGTCGTAAGTAGAGGCAGATGATAGCGATGATAAGCATTATCGAAGTCAAAGCCAGGACTACGATTACAGCCTCTCGCCATGGTTTTTCACTTTCCCTGAAATGAGAAATTCATCTTATTACTTTTAAGTCGAGTGTAGAGGAAATAGAAGAATTTCTGGACGAGGTTTCTTGGTAATTAATTTTAAATGAGACTCTCGACTAAAACTTCTTTTGTTTGAATGAAGTTTATTTTGTATTACAACTTCGTTCAGCTGTGTTCTATTAGTTATTATTTTATTAATTAAATTATTGAGCCTGTTAGTTAAATCGTGAAAAATTAATCTTACTCGTTTTCAGGTTCTGTAGTCAGACTTGAACTTGTTTCTTCCCAGCTAGCAGTAGCGGCTTCTGATGTGAGGAGCTCACCCTCAGTAGTTAATAAGCTTATGTTTCTTGTGCTGTTTCAAAAGAAACATTAAGAGTTCAGTTACTTTTATTTATTTCAAAGTTTTGGTGAAAGCTTCATGTATTTGAAATTTTCATCGTGTTTATTTTCTGTATTTTCTTTTGGATGTTAGTAGTTAAGCAAATAACAAATTTTAAGTATTTCAGGTACGCACGTGCTTTTTTCTTGTAGCTCAATTATCGTTAGGCTTGTTTCTTCTGCGGGCGTGTTAGTATACTGAGGGGTGTTTTGTGTTGTTTCAATATTTTGTGTTAATGGAGGGTTAGTATTGCGGGCCCAAACAGTTTCTCTTTCGTTTCCAATATAAGGGTTACTAGTTGTGATTTGAGTAGTATGTGCAGATGTTTGGATCGATTTTATTATATTTTCGCTCGAGGTTATGTCAGTGGGTGCGCTGCTTGTAGTAAAGTTTTCATTATCCGTATTTTTATTAGTTTCAGTGCTAACGATAAGCGGAGCTAAGCTAGTTTCTGGTTGCATGGTTGTGCTTTCAGTATTATAGTTTAATTTTCTTTCTGCAGAGTAATTTTTAAGAGGATTTTCAGTTGAGGTTTGTTTAAATGTTAGCTTTGAGGTTGATTCTGGTTTGGTTAGTGTTGACATGTATTTTTCCTTATGATTCAGTTTTTCTGAGGTAAAGTAATCTGTTAGTGTATGTGTTGAAAAGTGTTTATTAGAACTCATATATGTTTGCGTAGTGATGGGATTTGAACTATCAGTACTATCTGTTAGAGTCTGGGTGCTAAAATGTGTCTGCGTAGTGAAGGGATCTGAACTATCACTAGTATCTGTTAGTGTTTGGGTGCTAAAGTGATTACTTGTTAAATGGGCCTGCGTAGTGAAGGGATCTGAACTAATCTTTTGGTAAGCGGAGTATGTGGTTATTTTAATGTATGCCTGTGTTGTTTGTATTGCTGATTTAGCTAACTTTTCTGTTTGGAGATTTCTGTTAGTAAGAAGGCACCCAGTAGTGACAGTAGGCAGCTTCGTTTCATCACTACGTCTTTGGATTTTTATTCTTGATTTCCTAAAATTAAGTTAAGTCAGAGAATTAGGATATGAACACGATCGGATCCAGA
Organism: Lepidonotus clava; assembly: GCA_936440205.1. Classification (NCBI taxonomy): domain Eukaryota; kingdom Metazoa; phylum Annelida; class Polychaeta; order Phyllodocida; family Polynoidae; genus Lepidonotus; species Lepidonotus clava. The sequence continues at coordinate 20,767,881 of OW387138.1, forward strand.
AAATCTTAAAATCTATTTTGGGACTGAAAATAGTAGGAGCGCGCGCCTGGGTCGCACCATCTCAATCTGTTGCTGATGAAGTTGTTTTAACTTTCAATTTTAAGCCAATATAAAACTACAATTTAGATTTAATAAGTTCATATCAAAGTTCAAACTTACCTGCAAATTCCACTTTCACAAAGGAAGACAAAGCTTCCTTTTTCTATCGTCTTCAGATATGGGAATACTCCAATGTTATAGCGAATTTCTGTATCCGGATCAGTATCTGGGACAATTCCAAAAGCGTTCAGGTCTAGGTGAAGAGTACTAATAGTTGCCATATCCACGTTTTGTGGGACGCAATCGCATCCCAGTGTTGCCGGTGTCGAGGTTCTTGTACAGTCTTCTTCTACTGTACAGCCAGATGAGAATTGGAGGTGAATAAGCAGGTAAAAGTAAAGAGCCATCAGATACATTGTGCTTCGTCTTCCAGACATGACTGAGCTCCCTTCAAGCAATTCTCTGAGTTTCGTTCTCTTTCCCTCTGGGTTTCGTGAAGTGAAATTGATTGGCGTAGTTGTAAACAGAGATTGACTTATCTTCTAATGCTTTCCGCCCGATTAATTTCACACGATACTACTATCAACTGCAAGATTAGCGAACATGAGGCTGTTTCAGTGTTAGGTCTAACTACAAGTTTGCTTATTTTCAGTTATTTTCAGATTCAGATACTCGGTAAGTTTTTAAATGTCAGTTACACTTTATTTTGAGAAAGTTTTAGATTCACAGCTATATTGTTCTTGTTTTTTTTGTTCAGCAATAAATAAAACTCTTGAGGATACAGTTTCTATGAAATTGTTACGTTCGGCTTGTCCTTCGCGCACTTTTATAACTTTAGAAGAGATTGATAAAGCCGTTTCGTTCGTTCGAGAATTGATTTTAAAATTAGACGAGTTTACTTTAAAAGATTTATGCATAGAGACTATTTTGAATTTAAATAGAAAAATAACAAGTGAAGATATCATCAGTTTAGATATTCCAGAAACTCTGAAAGAGGAAATCTTATCTTTTGAACACGCTCAATATTCTGATTTTACCAAGTCCGCTTTTCTGCCTTCTTTTGTTCTGTTGCTTAGACATCATATTGGTTTCTTTGTTATTTATGAGGAGGAGATAGCGAATTTAGATTAGATTGATACAAATCCGATATCTCTTCCTCTAAGTATAAAGAAATATCATATTTCTACTGCACAATGTAAAATGAAAAGGAGATTCTATTTCTATAAGTATTTTAAAGCAAATGGGAATGCAGCTCCTAAGAGGTGGATGTGTAGATGTAGAGATTGCGTAGTTTACCTACCAAAATTTCGCTACAAGAAGGGTTATAGCGTTTTCTTCAAATATGAGCATATGATTACGAAGCGTCAAATACAGAATTTAACTAGAAGGATATTGGATTATTGCGATATTACACCTTGGCAGTTCTTGTCAGAACCAACTGAATTTTTGGCTTCATATGCAGAATTTTTCATAAATGTTTCTCAGATATACCTTATACTAATGAGACACCCTTCTTTCAGATTAGGGGTTATGCGAGCTTAGCATCTTATTTGATTTTGTTTGTCGCTTAAATAGGGTTTGGTGTGATTTTTATATTAACTCATATACTATTATATAAAGTAAATGCAGATCAGTTATAGTGTGAATTTGGCTATTTTTGGTTTGATATATACTCCTAAGATTAATTTCGATTTGAACAAAATTCATGCTTACACAAGAGATTCGGGTTCTTATCTGTATAGAGGATCTTTAACATATAAGAAAGGAGCTTATACTATAAAGTTAACAAGAAATGGTTTTTGTTCGATTTATTTGAGGAGGAATTTTTTATTTTTTTTCAGAAATCTTACATTATTAGCTGAAGAAGTTTGCGAATTTATAAAACAATTTTGTGTCGAGGATTTGCTTTCAGTTTATATGTTTCCAAAGAATATTCAAATTACTTTTCAAATATTGGTGCAGAAGAAGATCAGTTTTAAAGTATTTAGCTTAAAGATTATAGAAACATTTTCGAACATATACGACTTTGAAATAAAAGAATCAAATTCTTCCGATTCAGTGTGGTTACCTTTTGTGAATTCAGATTTTTATTTTTCTAGTTTGCGTATCAAGATAAAGGGTGAAAGTACTGTTTTCACTTTTTCTCATACTTTTAGAGGAAGTTGCTTGACTAGCAACGTTTCTGACTTTTGTAACTTTTGTGACAATATCAGGTTATGCTATCTTGATAATTTTCAAACATGACTTCTGTGCTAGACAACTTGATTAAAACTATAGTTAGTTTCTTAACAACTGCTCATTCTGAAAACAGTGAGTTTTGGGAGAGTGTTAAGACAAATTTCGAACATCCCTTTCATTTCAGTTATATCTCTCTGAAAGATAGCTCTAAGGATAGCCAATTTACTATTTTCAGAGAGGAGTTGAAGGCCGCTCTTCTTTCAGTTTTGAAAGGAAACTCTTCTACTAGGAATTATGCTTATTTTATTTTGTCAAATGATGTTGAGAGATTACGGCTCGATCTTCGATCGCATCAAAGTACTCTATTGCAGAATCTTGTTGATATTCTCAAGATTGGCATTCTAGTTTATACTGGAGATGGGAGATCATGTCATTTTTCTCCTTGTACGAGTCTTTTTAAACACGGTACGCCTTTAGTAATTCAGTGGTCTAAGAGCGAGAATAAGTTTATTGAAACTGATTTGAAATATCACAAATTAACTAAATTTCATGATTCTTATAAAAGTAGTAAGGGAACTAAAACAGCAAGCAGATTTAATGGTACTTTATCTAAGAAAAGAAAATTGGACAGAAAGTTTAAAAGTAACAAAGTTATCACTTCAACCAACTCTTCAGATTCTGAAGCTGAGATAACAGATTCACGGCGCACATTACCCTCTAAAAGAAAAAAGCGTCCTTCAGTAGTTAAAAAACCATCTGCTAGTAGTGTAAACAGTACAGTGAATCAGGTTAGTGATTATAGCCTCTCTAGGGATCTCTCTTTATCGGACACAGATGAATATGAGGAAAAAATTGATGAAAATAAAGCAAAGGATAGTAACGATTTTCTAACGGAATTAAATAGGCTAAAGGAAACTCTGAAGGTTTCTTCAGATCACGCATCTGCTTCAAATAAAGGTTCTTTTGTAAATGATGCACATTGTTCATCAAATAAGTCAGAGAAGGACATCGAAGTAAATATTTCAGAAAGTGGTAAAAAACTAAAAGATTTTTCTCCTTACTCGATAAGATATCAGGATCAAACTGATAAAATAGAAGCAAATTTAAAAAAATTTATTGAAATTTCAGATAGATTGAGGAAGCATGCAGAAGTGCTTCAGAATAATCTGCTTCCATCTAATATGGAATCCTGTTCAAGCTGTCCTTTGCATTGTGCACAAGCTCTTTCTAAAGCAACGAAAGACAAAAGAGGACCGAAAGCAAAAAACTAGTTATTTGTTCTTATTGTCGTAAAGGGTTTTCAACTTTAGCTGTTTCACGTTTGCATATTCTGAGAAAACATTCTGATTATGATCCTAAAAGGCACATTTTTATTCCTCCACCTATAAGGTCTTTTTCTATCATTTCTAGGAAATATCAAGCTTAGACGACAATAAGAACATGTTCAACTTATTGCATTTCTTTATTAATTTTGTTGAAAAATTATTTATCTTATAGGATTCAATTCGGATCTGTGAGTATTTGAATATTTAGTTTCAGTTAAAACATGATGAAGCTAGATGAGGGTTTTCGCTTGCTTATGATGAGATGTCTCTATTTTTCGGCTATGGTGTCTTTTTATTCTGGAGATATTGAAATTCCTCTTACAATTGAAATTCCTGCACAACCTTATTTGAGTGAAGAAGACGCGCTGAACTTGATAGAACTAATGTCAGATGATGAGAAAACTTCGCACCAAATCAAGAGGGGGTTTAAGACTTATGATTATGGTTCACTTATTTTTTTCGCCTCTTTTTTTCATTGTAATATGATTTTAGAATATATTTTGGAAAATATGTGGAGTGATAGGAAAAGTTTAATGAAAGCTTTAAGAATGGGAGTTTTGTATTTCGGTATTCATGATGTTTTTACAAAGTCTATTATAAGATCAATATCTGATTATATTCTTTCTTCTGATCATGATGTAATTAAGTTGGCTAACCTAACAAATTTTCATGAGGGAAGAAGTTTAAGAGCTCTAGCTAAGAAAATTCGCGATGTTTCTCGTTATCGCAATCTGATTTTTTCTGAGTACAATCTGCCTTGTGTAGTTTGTCAAACTTCAATAAGGTTTAATTATAAAGGAGCCGATACTCCAGTTGTTTATTTGAGATGTTGCGCACGTCCTATTCATGATGAATCATGTTTCAGTGATTTCTTTGCTCGATCTATGCGACGCTATACTCCTTGTCTGCATTGCAAGACTCTTTGGTTTGAAGGAAACCCTTTAATAAACCCTTTGAGTCGAGCAGCATGCAAGAGAGAATTTTTATCACATGCTGAGTATTATAAGAGTCGCAATGGGAGTTTAAATTCTTAAATAATTACCTGCATGAATTAATATTCTTGTGATCGAGTGCTTTTTCATGAGTTGATTTGATTTTGATAAGAATGGCAAACGACAGAAAGTCAAGCGGTTTCTAATGTTCCTCAACTAAATAGAGATAATAAGACAAGCTCTACATGAATTAATATTCTTGTGATTGAGTGCTTTTTCATGAGTTGAGTTGATTTTGATAAGAATGGCAGCTGACAGAAAGTCAAGCGGTTTTTTATATACGCTAGTTTCTAATGTTCCTCATCCAAATAGAGAAAATAAGACAAGCTCTTTTGTTACCCAACTTCCTATTCCTTTAGAATGCAAAGGTTATTGGGAGGTAGCTTTAGCAGAAGTTGATTTTCCTAAGTCTTGGTACAATGTTAATAAGCATCCTGAGCAAGATAGGACTATTGTTTTAGCTAGAGAAATTTTTCGGTTGAAGGATCCTTCTCTTAAACAAATTACTAATGCTTATGAACAGGTTTATCGAGATTCGTATAAAACTGCTACAAGAGTTTTTGTACACAAATTTGGTAATTATAGAATGCAAGATTTAATTAAAGAAATAAACGATCGTTTCAGTGATATAGACCAGGATCTGATTAAGAATTATCCTGGTTATTTTAACTATAAAAGACACACTCATATTAAAACAGATGAGCAAAATTTGATATGCACTTTATATCTTGGAGCTGGTGATAGAGTATTTATATCAGAATATTTAGCCAGAGTTCTTCGTTTAAGTAATTGCGAGGGCATTATAAATCATGAAAATAATGTAATTGAATTTCAAGGACCTCGCTTGTTTAAAAAGCAACCTTATGATTCTATTGAAGGTGTTAATGCAGTTTTGAGTTTAAATGAACATGGATCTTATGATAATCTCTTACGGCCTCAGTTTGGAATAGAATATATCGGGCATGGAGTTCCAGTTTTTCCAACAGAAACTTCAAATCTGTATATATATTCGAATATTGTAGATTTTGAATACGTAGGCAATATTACAACTAAGCTGTTGCGAACCGTTAGAGCTCGAGGTAAATTTGGAGATTATATAAAGATGACTTATACTAATCCTCTCTATAAGAAATTGGCCTATGATAAGTTACAGGAAATAGAAATTAGTATTAGAACCGATGATGGAAATCTTGTGCGCTTTGAATATGGCGTAGTTATACTTATTTTACATTTCAGGAAGGTTTCTGAGGAATGAAGAAACTTTTTCCAAAGAAACAGAAGGCACTAGGTGATCTAGTTGTCTATTATGATTTGATTCCTGATGACTGTATAGATGCTGAGTTATTCCTGCATTTAAAGTCTAAAGTTTTGATTAGAAAAATAAGTAAAGCGCTTTCTGTTCATGGCGGTATTAAATTTCAATTATCTCTACATGTTTTACTTGGTAAATTTCATATGGAGAGAGAGACCTATTTTGAAACTAAACCTTGGTTTCATAGTCCAATGATTCAAGTTTTAACTTTTCATTCTATTAAGAGAGATTTAGCCCATGCTAAGAGAGTAGTATTAGCTTTTTTCGATTGTTTTATTCAAATGGGATCAGGTTGGTTTTTGAAAGAGATTATTTCTTTACGTTTATCTATTTTTAAGTGTAATCCTTTTGGGGGCTGCTCTTCTTTAAAACTTCCGATTTCTTTGAAGCATTCTATCTTAAATATACCTTGTAAGGATCAAAGATGCTTTTTATATTCTGTTGTGGCTGCTTTTAAGAGATGTTCAAATCCTAGAAGGTTCACTTCTTATCTTGATTTGGTGCAAAGTTTTGATTTGAAAGGTATTTCTTTTCCTACGTGAGGTAGTTAAGTTCGAGAAAAATAATGATTTAACTATTAATGTTTTCGGGCTTTTCCAAGATAAGCATGGCAAGTTTTTACCTTATCCTATGTATATTTCTACTAATTTTAATGAAAATCATCATCGCAAACACGTTAATCTTCTTTTATATGAGAGTCATTATATGTTGATAAGAAATCTTGATTCTTTTATTACTCCATTTTTCTGGAAGAGATCGAGGTTTTTTTGTCCTAAATGTCTAGTTTCCTTCAATTCTAAGATTTCACATCAGCTTCATAAGACTCTAAATTGTACTAGTAATATATATACTGGACAGTCTTACCGATTACCTCTCAGAGGATCTAAACTAAAGTTTAATAATATTTCTAAACAAATTAAAAATCATTTTATTATTTATGCTGATTTCGAGACTTACAATGAAACTTTGAATACACCCAAGGGCAAGAGCACATTGAAAACAAAGCATACTTTAAATGCAGTAGGAGCTATCCTACTATCTAAATATAGCGAATATTCAAGACCACCTTTTCTTTATGTAGGACCATTAGTCATCCAGAGATTTCTAGCTTATATATATAATATGAGAGCTGAAATATCTTATATTTTTGATAATAACAGATCACCTCTTGAGTTAACTTCAAGAGACATAGCTCATCTTAGTTCGCAACATTCATGCTACCTCTGCGACACCTCATTCAGAGATGTTAATGTGAGAAAAGTTATTGATCATTCGCACTTGGGAAGAGAGGGGAAGGGAAGAGATGTTAACTACTGTTGCAATACATGTAATCTTGTTTATAGTTCAATTGTTTTTTCCAAATTTAAAATACCTATAGTTATGCATAATGCAATAAATTATGATTTGCATTTTATTGTTAAGTTTATACATAGATATCTCAAAGAGTTAGATATTCATGTAATACCAAGAACATCAGAAAAGTTTTTATCGATCTTTCTTGATAACTTCGTGTTTATTGATTCTTTTCAGTTTCTACCAAATTCTTTATCAAATTTAGCTAACTTATTAGCAAAGAAAAATCAAAACGATTTAAAAGAAACTAGAAAGTTTTTCCCAAATAAAGAGCTTTTGCCTTATGTTATTCGGAAAGGCGTTATGTGCTACGATTATATAGATTCTTGGTCAAAACTAAAGGAGAAGAGACTTCCGCCTCGAGAGGATTTTTTTAATTCTATAGCTAATAAGAATATAACTATTTCAGAATATGAACATGCTTTATCAATGTTTTTAAAATTTAACTGTAAAAGTATTAAGGACTATTTGCAACTTTATTTAAAGATCGATGTTTTATTGCTAGCAGATGTGTTCGAATCTTTCAGGGAAAAAGCATTAGAATATTACGGTTTAGATCCTGCAAAATATTTAACAGCTCCTGCTCTCAGTTATGATGCTATGTTGAAACGTACTAAAGTTCATCTTGAATTGATCCATGAAATTGATATGTTTAATTTTTTTGAGAATGGTATACGAGGCGGTATGACAAATGTAGTTCATAGATATGCCAAAGTTGAGAATAAAGATCAGCATATAGTTTACTATGACTGTAATAATTTGTACGGTTATGCTATGATTCAGCCCCTACCTTTCAAAGATTTCTGTTGGGTGAACCCACAAGAATATTCATCTTTTGACGTTTCTAAGATTTCTGATGATGCTCCTGTGGGTTATATTTTAGAAGTTACTTTAGATTATCCATCTTACTTGCATGATTATCATGACATGTTTCCTTTAGGTCCCGAGAAAATATCTATACAATACAACCAACTTTCTCCATATGCTAAATTTGTTTTAAGAGAATTTGAGATGAAATATAAAGAAAGTCCACTTAAATTAATTTCAACTGTGGCTAGGAAGGAGAAATATATCATCCACTATAGAACTTTAAAACTTTATCTTCAATTAGGTTTAATAATTCTCGAGATTCACCGCGTTGTCTCTTTCAAACAGGCTTGTTGGATGAAACCATATATAGAATTCAATAATCAAAAAAGAAAGGAAGCTACTTCTGATTTCGATAAAGAATTCTTTAAGCTTATGAACAGCTCTACTTTCGGTAAATGCATGGAAAATGTTAAGAGGCGGATGAAGATGGTTTTGACATCAAGTGAAGCTAGGTGTGCTTCATTAATAAAAAAACCAACTTTTCATTCTTTACACGCTTTTGATCCTAATTTTGTCGGTATACAGTATAAGAACCCTATAGTTGATTTGGATAAACCTGTTTATATAGGCTTTACTATTCTAGATTTATCTAAGATGCACATGTTTAATTTTCATTATAATGTTATGTTGGAAACATTCGACTTGAAATCAATTCAACTTTTATATAGTGATACCGATTCTTTGATTTATTTTATAGATAACAAACGTTTTTCAGATCTCCTTTACAAGATAAGACATTATTTTGATTTTTCTAATTTAGATGAGAAAAACGAATTTTATTCTTTGGATAATTTGAAAGTTTTAGGAAAATTCAAAGACGAAGCTGCAGGAAATAGAATATTAGAATTTATTGCATTAAGACCTAAAATGTATTCCTTTGTACTGAGTTCAGGAGAAGTTATTAAAAGGGTTAAAGGAATTAAGAGAACAACTGTTCAGAACCTCCATCATGATCAGTTTAAAGAATGCTTATTTCATTGTTTGAGATCTTTTGTAAAATATGATACTATCCGAAGTTTCAAACATCAGTTATATACAGTTAGAGAAAACAAATTGGCTTTATCTCCTTTTGAAGACAAACGCTGGCTTTGTTCTGATGGAATAAGCTCTTTTGCTTATGGAAATTACGAAATAGATAGAATAAATAAAAGAAACAAACGTAAAAGATTATTTCAAGATACCTGACTTAAGCAGACGACTAATTTGAGTTTCACGAAGAAATTAGCCTGTGATTGGATCAGAACTATAAGCTGCTACGATAAGTTCCTGTATTCAGTGATCAGTGTTAACTTAAGATGGAGAAGTCTGCGAAGATGTCTCACCGTCATTATACACTCGCTTTTGGAAGAAGAAAGAGAATTGATATTACAGTTTTCAGAGGTCAGATCTACCTTCATTTTAATGATATGCTAAAGTCTAAGAATTTCACATTAAGTAAACATGAGTTCACAGAATTATTTTCTATAAAAAACAAACTAGACAGAAGAATTAGGAAGATAGACAGTCAATTAGAAAAGGAAAAAAATACCTCGATTTCAAGTGAGAGTTGTAGTGAAGAAGAATCAAGTAAGAAGAAAAATCCTTCTAAGAATAAGAAAGCTTGTATGGATAAGCGTCTTCTTTCTAGCGATGATGATGATGATACGCAAGAACTTTAATGATTCAAGATTAGGTTGTTAGCTGAAAAATATCTCTGAGATTAGGTTCTTTATCAAGCCCTCGAAGAAGTCGGAATATATAGCTAGCTTAAATATCCATGTGATAAGGATTTATTTAAAATAGTACTGAGCGGGTTTAAATTGAACTAATAATAACCATTTCACTTTTTCTATTATTAATAATGTCACTTCCATGCTGCTGGTGCGGGGGTGTAGATGATCCCCTAGTAGAAGGTAAAAAATACTGTTTACCATGCGGAAAATCAATGTTTCGTGAATGTATTCGATGCCACAAACCATATGAAAAGGCACAAGCTTTTACCGAAGATCAGCTTAGATGTAAATCTTGTCATAAAAAGCATTTAAAGGAGAAAGAGAAATACGCACAGAATAGCACATCTAAATATCTTGCACAGGAAGATAGTTGTAATGATAATAACGCACTTTCTGGGGAAGATGATGATAAGAGTAGTGTTAAGGTAATAACATCTGGGGAGGAAGATATAGTTTCGAGTGATGATAATCTTTTTCTGCAAAAGCCGCCATCTACTTCAGTTCCAAAAGTAAATATGGAGGAAGCTAATATTAAGAACTGCAAAGATAATAAGACAGTTCGAAGATCTAGAGCAAAAGTACAGATTAAAGATAAGATTTCCAAGCCAAGAGTTCAAAAAACTAAACAGAAACTGAAACCTGCTACCAGCAGACAGACAAGAAATAGAAATTCAATTAGAGCTAAAAACAAATCTACAAATTCTGAGTTAACTAGTTTAGGCTTGCTTTTACCGCTTAAGTTGATAGCTAATGAGGCAGAGTTAAAGACTTTGTTCATTTCTAACTAGTTTGATTATGACATAATATATTCAATGCGAGAATATTAGTCTACTAATATTTAGGTTTATTTATAAAATAAACTAAGCGTATTGAGAGAAGCGAGAATATTAATCTTTATTTAATTTACTTACTTACTTTATATTTATATTTATTTACTAAGTCGATATTGAGAATTTTATTTCTCTGTATTGCTGCTTCTGGATAACCGAAGTAATTACCTCAAATTCTAGGTTTAATAATATTGAATGCGAGTGTTTATTGCGATTACATGCTACGGATAACCGGTTTGTATGAAGCTTAGATAAGCACTCTATTTCAAGTTGTTGCTTTTTGAATTCGAGTTGTTTATAATGTGCATATATAGATTAGGGATTTAACGCGTTTGTTTCATAGTTACAGCATGGGTTTATTTCATTTGATGTGTGATTGCTTTATTTGCTCGTGTTTGTAGTTTAGTAGTCTTGAATCTATGCTGTGTTGAGGTTTTCTGTGTGGATCTAGTGTTTCTGTTAACGATATTGTGTGTGTGTGTTGTTTTCAAGATTTTCTGTGTGTTGTTTTTATAGTTGAAGTTGATCATTTCTTGTGATTACTAGTATCATGTCTACTCCGAAGAGAAGCATTTATGATCTTTTGATATCTATTTATTTTAATCCTAAACATCCAGCATCTTTTTCTTCTATAAATAAATTATACCAGGCTGCTAAGTTGATCAATGCTAAAACTACTTTGAAGGATGTTAAAACATTTCTCCAGAATAGTAAAATTTACACTTCTTTCAAGCCGGTTCAAAAGAATTTTGTTCGTAGGAAAATAATTGTACGAGGATTAAATGATCAGTGGCAGATAGATCTCATGGTATTACCTCAATTGAGAGATTATAATGAAGGTTATACCAATATTCTAGCTGTAATTGATTGTTTCTCAAGATTTGGCTATGTTGAACCTATGAAAACCAAGATGGCTTCTGAAACCATTAAGGCCTTCACTAAGATAATGAAGAGAGCTAAAACAAAACCTAGATTACTTCAGTGTGATTTAGGTTCTGAATTCAAAGGAATATTCGCACAATATTTACAGAAAAATGGAATTCACCAATTTTCAACTTCACAGGATCCGAAATGCGCCATTGTAGAAAGGTTTATAAGAACTTACAAAAATAAGTTATTTAAGTATATGAAAGCTAGTAATACAAAGAAATATTATAATGTTCTTCAGGACATAGTTTATAGTTATAATCGTTCAAAACATCGCTCATTGGGTTTAAGTCCTTCTGAAGTAAATAAAAGTAACGAGGCTGATTTATGGCAGAAACAATATAAAGATTTCCTTTTCACAAATAAGTTAGATTCAAAATTTAAAGTAGGAGATAAAGTTAGATTAACTAAATATAGAAAAACTTTTAACAGAGGTTTCTTATCCAATTGGAAACAAGAAGTTTTTCAAATAGCTTTTGTGCTCCATACTAAACCATTTACTTACGTTTTGCTGGATAAAGATAATGAAATATTACGTGGCGGAGCTTATGCTAAAGAGTTAGCGAGAGTTATTTCAACTTAGAAATAGTGTTAAGATTCATGATATTTATTTTTGACATGACTTATTTATAGCTAATATAACAGTGCTCAGACATGCCAAGTGAAGAACAATTTAAGGTCTTCGATGCTAGACTGAAGACACCTTTTTCCTCTATTATAGCAGGACCTAGTAATTCAGGGAAAACCTCTTTTGTAATTGATCTTTTGAAAAATAGTGATAGAGTAATTGACAATAATTTTGATTATATTCTTTGGTTCTATGGTGAGACTTTTCCTCGCGATCCATTTTTATCAACTAAGAATGTAAAATTTCACCAAGGATTGCCTGAATCCTTCGATGATTTAATCGATCCTAGCAAGTGCGGGCTTGCAGTTTTTGATGATTTAATGCATGAGTGTGGTAATAATAAGTTGATAACTGAATTTTTTACTAAACGCACTCATCATGAAAACATAAGTATTATTTTTATTTCTCAGAATTTATTTCATGAAGGTAAGGAGCGCAAGAATTTTACAAAAAATGCTACTTATCTTTGCATTTTTAATTCTCCTTTAGATCAAACTATAGCTTATACTCTAGGAAGAAGATTAATGCCTAAGAATCAGCGCTGTTTTGTGAATATATTTTCGCATGCTGTTGATAGACCTCATGGTTATTTGTTTATTGATGGTCACCAACAAACTCCTAGAAATGCTATGTTCCGCTCAAATTTATTCGGCAATGTTCAACACGTTTTCATACCTCAGAACGTTAAGTAAATTAAGCATTTAAATATTCCTGAGATAAGACTAGTAATCATGGTAATATTATTTTACTAGCGTAAAAATGGAATATAATAAAGAAGTTAACCGGAAAAAAACTCAGAATTCAGGTTCTGAACGAGCTCCTAATAAGAAGAAGAAAATTTCTAAGAAAAAATATGCTCACAGACATAAGCATTTCTTAGCTTTATTGTGCAATTCAAAAAATAATGCTAAGAAACGTAACAGACTTTTGGAATCAGCAAGTCCAGATGAAATATATGCTATTTGCGATTCAGTTTATAATGTATTAAGGGGCAATGTTTCATTAAAGAAAGCTGAATTTGATAAACTGAAGAAATATAAAGATACTTTAAGAAAGATTGTGAAGCCGAAAATAACTGTGAAGGAACGAAAATCAGTTTTGAAGCAGAATGGAGGTTTTCTTCCATTCCTCATCCCAGCATTGGGGGCTATTATTCAGAATTTATTGTAGTGCTGATGTAGTGAAGCTAATTTCTTTAAGATAAACAAGCATTTTCAGTTTGCAGTTAGTTTTTGGAATTTATCGTATTTACTAACATGGCTTCTTTTAAAGAATCGGTTATTATTCCATTATCCATGTTTAAAAGTTGTAATTTCAGCGAGGATGGAGGTAAAGACAATCCTATTCTATCAAGACAGAAAGAATTATTGCAAGAACGCATGTTTAATAAACAACCATACCCAATTTTCAATACCGATGTTCCTCCTCCTCCTCCTCCTTCTCGTTCTTCACTACAAAATTTAGATATTAATTCTACTCATAATGATTCTTCGATAATATCACCAATTTTAAAAAGTATTTCTGTTTCACAGAAACCATATGCTAAGTTTATTTTAGATAAAGTTTTGAAAAATGGAGGTTATTGGGATAATAGAGGACAACTCATATTGAAAGGAAAAACTATTCCAGGTTCTAATATTAAAGATCTTATGATGTTCTTATCAAAATCTAAATCCTATAAAGAAGAACCTCTCGGACTTTATGAGTTCTGGAATTTTTTAAACGATATAAAGATACCTAAAACTTGGATAAAAGGTAAGCCGTTCCGACTTCGACGCGATTTTGTTCATCAGAAGTCTTTAGATGAATTTCTGAAACCTAAAAAGTATCCTCTTGAAGACATCGATGCGATGAAGATAAAGGAAGCATTATCTTCATCGCCTTTACTTCAACCAGAAAAGCATAAAGCACGCGATTGGATTAAAGAAAAGTTGAAATCTGATGATGATGTTGATGATGATTGGATTAAAGGTAAGATGAAATCGGATGAAACCAATGATGACGATGATGATGATGATGATGAAAATTCAAAATTAGATTTTGCAGGAGCATTTGACGAAGAAAATAAAACTCCTAAATTGGTTAGCCCCTTCAAAAGAGGGAGTATAGATGTGGGTGAAATAGAAGAGAAAACCCCTGTGAAATTCAGCGCCAATGTTGAAGATTCCGAAGATGAGGGAGACATTTTTGGTGACAAACCTAAACCAAAGAAACAAAAGAAAACTCGTCGTAAACCTCGAGAAGAGCCCCCAGAAAGAGAAGAAACTGTTCAGCGACAATCTTCATTTGGAAGGATACTGAAACCTAATCGAAAATGGGATAGTTGGGATCCTTATAAGTAACCTTTTTAATAGACGAAAATTGATGTAAGATAAGCATTGCTTATAATGTTAATTATTTAAATCAAAATTAAAAATGGCGAAAGATTGTCAAAGTCAGCATATGAAACTGTATTGCAGCAATGACCATGTTAAGCATTTTCGAGATTTTTTTCAAGAGTCAAGACCTGAGCAGAAAGGGGATGGTTTCTATTATAACCCTTATATCGGAATTCAACACCAGAGAGGTTATGGTATAGGTGCTGTTTTTGGATCACTTTTTAAGGGCTTACTTCGCACTCTACCCCGAATAGTTAAACCTATTCTTAAGACTGGCTTGAGAAGCGTTAAGCAGCAGGTTATGAAGAGAGGGCTACAAGCAGGAAAAAGCACAGTGAAGGGTTTGCTAGAAGGAAAAAATCCTCAGCAAGTATTAAAAGACGAGGCCAAGGCGCAAATGAGAGAGATCGGTAAAGATGCCTTAAAATTTGCTCAATCTAAACTAGAAGAAATGTCAGATGATGACGAGGATTCAAAGAATGAAAAGAAGCCGAATAAAAGGATTTCAAAATCAACTAGTTCAGGCCCAAAGAGAAAAAGGAGAAGGAGGAATAGACAAAATGTAAAATATAAAGATATTTTTGATGATTAATCTGACATAAGAAATAAGCTTAAGATTACTGTATTTTGAGATTGGATCTATTCGAACTAAGAAGTTTACATCATGGCAATGCATAAAGATTCTTGCCCTTGCGTGGACGGAAGTTTAGATTACTTCACTGTCCCTCCAACAGAAGTTTCTTCACGCGCAAGTTTCTATTCTAAAGAATATCCTATTACAAATTTAAGCCAGGGAGGACCTATCGAGTTTATTATAAAATCAAATAAAAATGATTTTATTGATTTAAGTAATACTTATCTTCAGTTAACGATGAAAATTTTAAAATCTGATGGTGTACCTCCTGCACCTCCAGTAGCAAATCAAGATGGGGTTTTAGGGGCCATTCACAACGAATCAAAGGTTTTCCCTGTGAATTATTTATCTGGGGCTATGTTTAAAGATGTACAATTATATTTAGGAGGTAAGTTTTTAACGAGCAGTAATAACTTGTATGCTTACAAGTCTTACTTGGAAATACTTCTAAATTACGATAGAGCCTTCTTAGATTCTTTTGGTAAAGTCTCCATGTTTTATAGAGATACTGGTAATTTTGAGGCGGTTGATCGGTTTGATGCCGAGACTAATCATGGAAGTATGGAGAGATTTTTAAAGACACAATATGGTTCAAGCTTTCAAATGATTTGCAAGATTCATAATGATATTTTTAATCAAGAAAGGAAGTTTCCTGGAGATGTTGGTTTGAAAGTAAGATTTATTAGAAATGAAGAAAATTTTTGTTTAATGTCCGCTCGAGATGTTCAGTATAAAATTGAAATTGAAGAGGCTGTGCTTATGGTGAAAAGATCAACTATGGATGAAGTTTTTGTGAATGAAATGGAGAAAGCGCGTTTACCAGGCAAATTTTTGAAATTTCCTTTTAAACGGATAGGAATGGCTTATTCTACTCACGGACCGAATAAATCAGTTTTACAGGAACAACGTTTGGTTTCAAATACTGAAACACCTAAGAGAATTATAGTCGGTTTACTAGATTCTCGTGCTTTTGATGGTACCCATAATTTCAATCCATTCAATTTTCAAAATTTTGGCGTTACTGAAATGAAAATACAAAGGGATAATGAGATTTCTCCTTTTTATGAGATGAAAGTAGATTTTACTACTTCAAAGTACTATGAAGCTTACCTTTCTCTTATATACGGCACTGGAAGGCTTTTCGCCAGTAATTCACTTGCTATAAATCCTATTGAGTTCAGGAATGGTTTTACCCTATATTGCTTTGATTTGAGTAAAAATAGTCCAAATTCGCCCACTTTCGAATTAAGTGAGAGTGGAACTATTAATGTAATAGCTACCTTGAGAGCTCCTCTGGATCATGGAGTTGTTATGATATTTTATTTAGAATATGATAGCATGCTAGCAATTGGAGATACCAATTTACCTGAAGTCGTAAGAACTATTTAAAATGTATGGTTCTGAGATTCAAGAAGTTCTTTTGTCACAGAGTGCATCTTCTAATATTTTCCAGGGTATATTTTCAAGTAACAATTTACCTAAATTAACAAATCAACATTACCCTGCCGCTTTCATTGCAAATACTCATGAAAGTCGAAAACCTGGTGAACACTGGGTTGCGTTTTTCTTTAAGTCGAGAGCAGCTCTACCAGAGTATTTTGATTCTTTTGGACTCCCTCCTTTGAAAAAAGGTTTTATTGATTTTTTGAAACAGAGCAAAAAATCTGAATTCAGATATTCTTCTAAGACTATTCAAAATTTATTTTCCACATTGTGCGGACAATACACTATATATTATGTTTTAGAGAAATGTAAAGGAAAGTCTTTAACTCAGATACTTTCCGCTTTTTCAAGCAATACTGTAAAGAATGATGAGTTGGTAACCAATTATGTGAAAAAATTAAGAAAGGTTAAACGAATTCATTCTAGAAAAAAGGGCAGAGGGGTTGTACATTTTACCCCAATATTAAGATCGCAGTATTCCAAGTCTATGCATGATGTATTATCTAAAGCAAACTACCTTAAGAAAAGCTGCGCGAACTGAAATGTTAATTGTGTTTGTATTAAGTTTGAATACATTGTAATATGAAACATGGATGTTATAAAACCTACACCTACAAAGCTTAGTATAGGCGGTTTATATGTAACATTATTTATAAGCCTTATTGTCATCGGCTTAGAATTTAAGAAGCCAAGCATGTCATCTACTTCACCTCGTGACTATTATTTTAGTTGCCTCCTGAACGGGGTAGGAAGAGACAAAAAAGTGAAGAGGTATTTTTTTAGATGTGAAAATGATCAAAGACTATTCCAGCCAGTTATTGATAAAGATTTTAACGAAAATCAACAGAAGTTACTTAAATCAGATAATGATAAACATATTACTTTTTCAAAAAAACGTTTAAGTTCAACCAACTATACTGCTCAAGCCAGTGCGCGAAGTTTATACAATTATACTATTCAAGATGACCTTCCTTAAATTTCTCCTTGAGTAGAAGTTAACATTTCCTCAGCTGTTTACCATGTATATATTTAAAGAGAAATGATGAATGCGAGTTTTGTGACATAGGATAAAGAATAACTTTGGTTAGGAAACCGATATTACCATTGAATGTAATAGTCAAGAGATATTAAGTTATTTTTCATTAGGGAATAATAATTTGATGTAACAATTAACGCATCATCTAAGTAGAGCGTTGATTTGCACCAGTTTATTGTAATCCCTATATTTGTAAGTAAGCTCGATGTTTATACACTATGGAGCTAAGCTTCACATTCAGGACAAAGTTTAAAGAAAGCTGACAATTTGTATGCAAATCACAAGTTAAGTTCAGTTATAGAAATTGAATTCAATTTGATGGTTTGTTTAGTATAGAACTAAGCTTCAGAAGGAAGTTTGCAAATTGTCACAATGTTTCTAATATTTATTTTCAAGCTTTCTTTTTTCTTTCTGTCTCGTATTATAAAAGTAACATGTTTCCTTTCTTTCAAGATTTTAACGTGTATTATGATCTTGAATATATTTTCATTGTTACGAATTATATAATGAAGACAATCCGGTGGAGAAGCGTTATTATACTACAAAGACGACTCTAGACAATCTACTCGAAGAAGTAACCGCAGGTGCTCGACTGGAAGAAATAAACCTTCATGTGATTCCGCTAGGAAGATACTCAGTTCGAGCTGGCACCATCGAGTAGAAGAGGTCGTACGTGACACTGACATAGAGCTACTACTGGGAAAAACGAGCTCCTGAAGACCGGTATAAGTTAAGGATGTCCTCTGCGAAGTTATGTTAATAAGTTCGAGCTCGGCGTTGATCTACTGCTGGGAAACACGAGCTCCTGGAGACGAGTCTAAGAGAAGAATGTTCTCCAAGAAGTTGTGTTAATAAGATCGAGCATGATTGACGCTCTTTAAAGAGCACAATTGTAACACTGTAAGATGAGACCCGACTGAATATGCTCCCCTCATTTTATTAACTTAGTTGTTTACTCTTGACTGTTACTATCCTGATCATGCTGTCTTTCCTGCATATTTAAATTTGTTACTTTCTTAATGTACATCAAGGTCTTGACTGTTACTATCCTATCATGTTGTTTTCCCTGCTTATTTAAATTTGTTACTTTCTTAATGTACATCAAGGAAGTTTTATGAAAATGTATACGAGTTCAGCTGAGGTTGTGTTAACTTTATTGGTTTAGTTAGGTTTAATAAAACATAAGTTAAAAGGTTATTATGCTTCTTGACTCGGAAGAGATGTGTATCTTGATTGAAGCGATTTTAGTCAATACTTATAGATGTGTTTTTCCATTGCTTTATTGGTTTAGTTACCACGAGTGAAAATGTTTTTAACCAATGCTTTTGGTTTAGTTAACTTTAAAACGCGAATTAAAATTGGTTATTATGCTTTCACACTCAGAAGAGATATGTATCATGCGAGAGTTGAATTTATTCAATTTATGTCATTATTTCTAATGAGTGAAAATGTATTTTTCCAGTGCTTATTTGTTTAGTTAGATAGAGTGAAAAGTGTTTTACCAGCGCTTTATTGGTTTAGTTAGCTTTAGAACATAAGTCAAAAATGGTTAATATGCTTTCATACTCGCAAGAGATGTGTATCTTGAATGAGGAGAATTTATTCAATAGATCTTATCATTTCTATCGAGTGAAAAATGGTTCACCATCTGTCATATGCGTTTGTAAGAAAATCCACCAACAAAACCCAAGAAGATTGAAATGTGAACGTATACTGTAATAAAAAGCATTAACCACATTTATTTTGTTTCTTTTCTATAAAAAATTAAACTCGTCTACTGATTTAGATATTGCTTGAATTATATACATAGACTTTACTATAGAAATGAAACTCGTCTACTGAAATAGATGTTGATTGAATTATATACACAGACTTAAGTCACGGCTATTGAAACTATTATACAATTCTGATTTTGAATATGAAATGAAGTTACTATTGGCACACGCGTTGGTATTATGCATAAACATATACCTAGACCATTATTTCGTGAGCTAGGAAAAACGAAGATTGAGTTCAACTCGTTGGCGCGAAAATGCGCAAACGCCTAATATGCACATTTTCACGACTATTGAAACTATTATACAATTCTGATTTCGAATATGAAATGAAGTTACTATTGGCACACGCTATTATAGAGCCTAGACCACTAGTTCGTGAGCTAGAAAAAACGAAGATTGAGTTCAACTCGTTGGCGCGAAAATGCGCAAGCGCCTAATGTGCGCATTTTCGCGCCACGAGTTGAACTCGATCTTCGTTTTTACTACTTGCACGAGACCCTGTCCCCGCGCCTGGTTTAAACCATGACTTCTACCTCATGCTGACCCATCCTGGATCGAAGGCCCTGATGCCCCACTTGTGAGCGTCACGAACTGTATTCCACCCACCGCCGACCCCCGTGCACAGGGCACGTTTCTGGGAACCATACAACCACTCACCCATCCTGTGGCTTCACAGCGAGCTTGGACGAGTGCTCGCGTGATTCGTCCCGCCCTCACTTTCAAGAGATCGAGCATGACTTGGACAAGAACCGTCAAGAGTACGAACATCTTAGCAGGGAAACCGTGGAAGAGTCACTCGCTTGTCCTGGCTCCTAATTTTTCCTGAGAACATCACAATACTATATCAAGATAAAGTGGAAAATCAGCTGAACCAGCTAAATATCAAAATGTTTGGTTTAAAAACACAATACACAAACTGTCTTCCTTAAAAATACTCCTTAGCATGGATAATGTCATAAACTTAGTAGGCTTCCTCCCCAGAATAATCTGAGAACTTGATGTCTGCTTTTGTTTATAGTGCAGTAACAGGGACCCAGATGTGACTGAGGCAAAGGTGGACGAACTGATAGAAGACGAAACTCGTGACCAAGTAATGACACAGAGCAACAAGGTCAGTCTTTGTGTTCAAACCCACCAACATTTGCATTCCATTACAGGGTCCAAGTAGATATCAAATTTAGTAAATATCTAGTTTTGCACTATGCTGAGGGCACTCCTGGGATACTACTAGTTTCCTCTTCAGATAGATAAAAGCAAGGGGAAGCAAGAGGTACTGCTTCTCTCCGTTTGTCTAGAAAGATGGCAGTATACACCAGAGTAATGTTGGCAACATGTAGAAAAAGCTGTACAGTAAATTTCTCCAGCCAATTAGAAACATAATCTTTAATGTTTCTGCTCTAAACAAACAAAAAAAGTAAACTTCTCAAATAAGAAAAGGTCCCAAGGGCCTTCTTTCCAGTCTTTTGTTTGATGTTAACTCATCCTTCTTCTTCTTTTTGAGAATTCGATTTCTGCTTTGGAGTTTAGCAAGTAAAAATTGCTAATATTGTAACCGAACTATCATTAAGGTTGCTAACCATATATTTTCTGTATAGTCCGGTGAAAAGGAGCCAGGTTTGACTGAGGTAGAAGTGGACAAACCTGACAATATAAAGAAACATGGCGACATGGTAAGTATAAGTTTACATGACAGTATGCATACTTTGTAATGTTAAAGTAGATATCAAGGAGATAACTAGTATGCATGATGCCTACCACACGAAACTTAACAGATTCCTTTTTGGATTAATTAGAGCAAGGGACAATTTTAAGAACACTGATCTTTGTTCTCTACAGCAAATGGTAGTATACTATCCTACAATAATGTATGAATCTAGCTGAAGCTGCTGAATAATGCATGTCTGGTTTTAGAAAAACTACATTTTTGATATGTCAAACCCTACGCATGTAAAATAAAACTAGTCCAATATAAAAGGCCTTTCGTTCTGGAATAATCTTGTTGGGAGACGTGGCAAGATGTGTATTCATATACACCTTTCTCATTAAAGTGTGGCCCCCCCTGCTGAATTAAATTGAAACACATTTTTAGGTATTTTCCTATAGTTAACCTATATGTAGTGAAGCATATAGGTTAACTATAGGAAAAGACCTAAAACATTGTTTCCATTTAATTCACCAGGGGGTGCCACACTCATAATGAGAAAGGTGTATACTTTTCCTATCCTTTCTTCTGGAATTTACTACCTTCATTTCCTTTTGAAGAACTTGATGTACCCTATGGCTTTGAGCAGTTATGCTGCGATTGTTATTGTTAATGAGATTAACTACTTAAAAGACATGTCACCTAAATTTGTTTATAGTCCAGTGGCAAGGACCAACGTTTGACTGAGGCAGAGGTAGCCAAACTGGGAGAGAATGACTTCTCTCCCGACAAGACACAGGAACAGAGCAAAATGGTCAATCTCTGCTTAGAAACCCCTCCAAGTATACATCCATGCAAGTGTGCATGTCGAGTGGCATTCAAGTAGATGTCACATTGATACCTAGTTGTCACTATCCCTTATGCAAAAAAGTGTTCTTTTTGGAGTCGTTTAAGCAAAGAACAATGGTGTGAATACTTGTCTTTGTTCTCTAGAGTAGATGGTAACTCAAGAAGTTGAAGATTAAAAAATTGGAAAGGCAAGGAACTACTGGAATAAACTGGATGAAACAACCAGGAATATACAAGTCATAAATGTTTTTGAAAAAATAATTAAAACAAACCTCCAACAGGAGTATGTTCAGAATGAATTAACAAGGCTCTGTGCTGGAATAAACGTGTGAGATGTATATATAGTCATACTTGTGTGCGCGTATCATCATCCCATTAAACCCCTCTCATCTTCATAAAACTTTAAACATCATATCATATATGCAGGAATACATCAAATAACCTTACTGGAATATAAATATGAGCAAATTGATGTATTAGATTAAGTTATGACTGACCAAACGAGGAATACTGGGGCAACCCAATCTTAGGCCAGGGTGAATAAACATGTTTAAAAAAGAGGAAACATCAATATATTTCTCCCTTTAAGAACTTGGTGTATACCTTTTAGTTTTGACCACCAGTGCTCTTCTAGGATATTGTAATTGTTTAAATTATGAATAAAGTGGTGTAGTATGTATAAAACTTGTTGCTTTTGTTTTTCTTCAGCCAAGCGACAAGGACCAAGGTTTGACTGAGGCAAAGGTGGTCAAACTGAATGAAGATGACTTCACTCATGACCAGAAGAAGGTATAGTGTAACAGCATTTGTTTGTCTTAATCCCAGTATGCAAACTAAGTAGTATTCCATAGGGAATCAGTAAAAAGAACATGTGTATTAGCATTCTAATCAGAAAACAAAATGTTTAATCTGGATACTCTAAACAAATACACCCTAACTTATAGAATAAGGAAGGCCCCACAAGCCTTCTTTTATTTGCAGTATAAAACTCATTGTGTGGATGATGGAAAAATCACCCTTCTTTCTTCTTCTTCTTCTTCTTCTTCTTCTTCTTCTTCTTCTTCTTCTTCTTCAAACACTTTATGTCTGCTTTGAAGTTTGGCCAATGGAAACAGCAAAAGATTTATAATGTTGTTATTGAATCACTATAAACGTGCCTTGCCACAATATGCTTCCTTTCTTTCTTTATAGTCCAGTGACAAGGAGCCATGTTTGACTGAGGCAGTGGCGGAAAAAGGTGGAAAGGAAGACTTCACTAGAGAAAAGATACAAAAAGAGAGCGTCAAGGTAACTATATAATGTTACAAGCCCATTCCATTATGAATATTGAGTAGCATCCGTGTGATGCCTTATACAAAAACACTTTAATAGTTTCCCTTTTGGATGATTAGAGCAAGGGACAATTCTGGGAATTTTTGTCTTTGTTCTCTACAGTAGATGGTAGCTGAAAATTAAACTGAATATTAAATGCCTCAGAACAATTCCCACACCGCTTATATCTATCTTACCAAAACAAAATTCACTAAACCTGTAGGATGTGTGATGAATCTGTAGTACGAGCTTTGAAGCCTTGTAATTCTAGTGGCACGGATTTTAGGGGATCAAATAGAGTACAAATTATATGTTAATGACTTGTAAACGTTTTTTGTTCATCGGTTATCATTGAATATCTGTAACTATTCTAATAATCATTTGAAAGAATGAGTGTTCTCCTTTTGGAACAAGTCTTCATGTCATATCATGTCTTGGAATTGTGCCTCATGTAAGACAGTGAGCTCTTTGGGGTGTTGTTCCACAGGGGATGAGCAGAACTCGTGAGGGTGAAAAGAGGGGGGGGGGATGATGTAAGCTCTGGTAGACCTTACTGCTTTGTGCAGATGCTTATAGGAATATGGGGACCCTGTACGAGGAACAGGATGAGGGGTTGTTGCCGATCGCATAGGATTTGTAGCGTGTTGGCAGTCTGCTTGACATCTTGTTCCCCGTGCCTAGCTGTGGACTTGTCCTGCCCTTTAGTCGTACCATGTTTCCCATTTCTCATGCCCGTTGTGGCAAGTCCAATCTTCTACTAGCCTAACTGTACTGTTTAGGCATTCCCCAGTTCTTCATGCCTAGTTAGTGGAATGTCGTCTAAGTTCTGCTGAAGGAAGAGGTCTGGACGCAACGAGTACCAAAGAGGTACTGTTTATTTTATAATCACACAACTATTTGTATAGGCATGTCTCTCGTCAGCATGGCATTGGTTAACTCTGGTCACATGACCTACATAACTAGTGTGATGTCACTTCTGGTGGCATACTTCTTGTGCTATTAATTAATTACATTACTCATTAACTTGGGCTCTCATGTCATAGCTAAAACACTCATCCCGTCTCAGGAACGCTCATTGAATCGTGACATTAGAGGAAGAATTACAAGTATACATCAACATTCAACAAACAGACCACAAATACATAACTTTAGCATATAATTTTTAATTATTTTGATTGCCTAAAAATTCGTGCCATCAAAAATCCAAGGCTTCAAAAACTTGTGACAACAGATTCGGGAGCGATAACTGAGATGTTGCATATCGCGCTATAACTGCATGTCAGTTGTAGCAGCTGTTGGGCTTGATGGCATATGAGACATAAACCGTGATTTTGTAACTGATATATATTACTACTAAAGTTCTTGAATATATGGAAAATGTAGAAACAATATGTACAGTTCTTTGGGATAATTCTTTGGTTCTTTCTGTATATAAAAGTTCACAAATTCCAGTTTCTTTGTACAAGTTTGTTCTTAATACTATGTTCTTAGTTCGTATTGTAATCTTTGATTGTAGTAACAAATAACGTAGAAAACTGAAATAGACAAAAAGGATATTTGTGTCTAAATAATAGTTTGAGACAATCTTAGACATGGATCTATATTAATAATTCTATGCTTACTTATATCCATAAAAGTGTACAATAATACACACAGTCTTCAGTCTTTCATAGTTCTTACACTGACTTATTACCATATTTATGAGATTAGGATCAAAGCCTACATAAATCCTTTACTCTGTAGTTCTTTAGTATACTACCCAAAGTACATACTTAGAATAATTATGATGTCAATACTACTGACACATCATAATAACCTTTGGCCTTATTTAGGCTTACATGTACATAAATCATGGATTCTTAGGCATAAAGCCTTACAGATTCTTCTAGAACTTAGTCACATGGCCCATTTTACAACTGTCTCTCACTGCTTAGATCTTACAAGTCATGAAACAAAATATGGTTCATACAACTCTGAAGATATTCCTACATACCTTTTGGTTTGTCCAAGCCCAACAATGCTTGTTCAAAGGTTCTTAAACTTGGTTTTCTTTTGGACAAAAACAGGAGCTTTCATCTTGTTGTTTTGCCTAGGTCATCTCTCAGATCTCACCCCAATGAGATTTTCTTACTTTTTGTTCTAAGTGCTACATGCAGATCAAAACCTATGCATAGGTCATGAAATATAAAAATATGAATTACCCTTGAAAGGTAATCAAAAAATATACAGTAGTTCAAAAAACTGACATGAATTCTCAAGTCTCACTCTCTAGAGAAGTGGAGCCAACATGGCCACTTTGCAAAAGTAAACAACATGTGTGTCTCAGGAGTGACAAGTGAAACACCTGATTACTCTGAAATACAGGACCAACACTGTAAATATGACACAGTTACAGCATTAGGAGACCCCTCTGATATTGGCAAGACAGGTCTGTCCCCTTACAGGTTGGTTATTGTAATGTTTTAATATAGTTTCAAGGAAGAATAAAGTGAGCCAAACACAGAGACTGCCATGCTTGGGATCTTACCAGACTGGAAGTGTTACTTCGCGCCTTTAGGTATCACTACACAGATTTCAGAATATTATGCAGGTACTATATCTCTCCCCTTTTTGGTTATAAACTATATCTACTACTAATAGTGTCTATAATTATGGGAGATAATACTACTTCAGTATGATAGTTAGTTAAACTGTCTCTGAGATCTTCGCTCTTCAAGCAGTCTTTGGTTTTGTAGTTTCTGATCACATGAACATATAACAGTTCGTCATAGTACATAAAGTCACAGTACTACTAAAGATACATATTTTATATTTTTTTTACTTTAACTTTTCAATGACTATAACTTGACCGAAACAAAGAGGCAAGGGTGGACTTCCCTGTTACAGGCCTCTAGGACTAGGGGATTATTTTGCCCCGTTAATATTTATCAACATAATCTCTCATCCAGGTGGGCTCACGCCGTGCCCTGTGTGGTCTCGCCTGTGCGGGTGATGGGTTAGGCACAGGTCAGGGCACAGAGCTCGGAGTGGCTCTCTGCACAGGTGGTGGTCTGGGCACAGGGCTCGGAGTGGCTTTCTGCACAGGTGGTGATCTGGGCGGAGTCTGCGGGATAAAGTTGTTATCCACAGTGTTCTCTGGTGTCAGTTCTGTTGCAGTTCGAGTATGGTCAGGTGGCATGGGTAGCATTACGGGTTGTCATGTTATCACATCACTTTCGTCCTCAGAACTGATGTCTCCTACGTGGTTGTCACTGACACGCTTAAAGTGACAACTGTTCCTGGTGATTTGTTTGTCCTTACGCTGAGCTGTGACCATAGTTCCTTTTCGTGCAGCAACCAAATACGGCTTTCTGTCATACGGTGACGTTGTTTTGTTGTGATTCAGCTGTTTCACTAGCACTGTGTCTCCTGGGTTTAGGTCACACTTTGTTGCATGTCTCCTTTGGTCGGCATACTCCTTCATTTTTGCCTTTTGGTTCGCATCCTTTTCGTGCATTTCCTGATCCTCCCTCTTTTCCTCGGAGGGTGAAACCACGTTAAGTGTGGACTTTGATGTCTTCATCATATAAAGTGCTGTAACATTTTCCATTATCATAATTGAATACCATTGTTTGTTTTGCTAAATTATTCATATAAAAATCAATCTTAGCATATAAAATTTATTTTTGTACAAAATAATAAATTATTAGATATTTAGAGATAAAATAGGCTTATACCCAATAAATACTATGTCCACAGGGAGAGGTAAAATTTTATTTTGATCAAAATATTGATTAAAATACTGTATGAACAAAGGAAATGACTTTTATTACAATCTATGCAATATCTTTTATTAGATGATCATTTTTGAAAATTTATATCTATAATTCTTCATTTTGATTTAAGTCACGGAAAAGTGTCCACAGAAAAACGTATCTACAAGACTTTTTCATTCAATAGGGCATTTCTATTGAAAAACAAATGAAATATAGGATTTTTTTAGGGACAATAATTAGAATTAACCAGGACCTTCCAACTAAAAACTTGAAAATATCCAAAATGCTATATCATAATGGAAATCCAGGGGTGCAAAATGCATTTTTTGGAGAGATTATTTAAGAGGGTATCTACAAGACCATGCATATATCCCAAAATAAAAATAAATTTTCACATTTTTTACTAACAAAGGCTTGACCTCCAGCAAAGTAGACAGTATACCAATTTTCAAGCCAATGGATACATTATTAAGGGTCCTAGAGGCAAATATGTAGTAAAAAGTATCTACAAGATGGTATCTACAAGACTTTTATGGTATCTACAAGACTTTCATTTTAACCCTTTTTATCCTAGATTTGATAACAAAAATTACCATAATGCTATATTATATCAAAATAAAAGGACCTAGAACCGTTGTGCAGTTGCCAGTGGAAGCTTTTATCATAAATAGTACAAAATTGACTTTATTTTAAGATAATTATTAAACTATTAACAACTTATCTTGGAAACAGTCCCAAATTTGTCAATATTCACCATAAGCAAAGGTTTGATATTTACAGTATAAGTTCAAAATTGATAACATTTGTGCCCTTGAAGTTTATGGCCAGAGTAGTATAATTTCAGTATCTCTGTAACTTAATATCCGATTTCAATGTTCTAGATATCATCTGAAAGATAATTTCGTATTCTATAAGGTGCAATACACATCCTTACATTTGCTTAGAAAGCTTATTATTTGTATGCAATTGAATATTATTGATTCATTTTATTTTTATTAGAAAAAAATGAGAGAAAATGAGTGAAAATGTTAAAGATAAGGACCTGATTTTAAATCATTCTAACTTTTTAACGAAAAAACTTAACGTTCTAATTTTTTAGAATAAGTTTGGTCCTTACATGTTTATTTGGGAAATACAACCATTGGTTCAATAACTTAAATTCTTTTTTTTGACTTTTTTAACACTGAAAATCCACACTTAACGTGGTTTCACCCCGGAAAAGATTGGGAATTTCGTCTTGGGCTCATGACCAAACAACGCACACGATGGGGATTTTCCAGTAGTGGAGTGAGGCGTCGCACGGTAGTTGCGGAGGAACTTATACAGTTCCTGCTTCCACGGTTTGTGTTCGGTGCGGGCTCCTTGAACTACCTTTCCGAGACTCCGCATGAACCTCTCACACTCTCCATTGGCTCGTGGCCATAAGGGCGTCACTTTGCGATGTATAAATCCCATGTACCTTGTGAAACTTGCCAACTCGCTCCCTTTGAGTGGTGGTCCATTATCCGTTTTGAGTTCGTCTGGAATGCCGAATACAGAAAATGTCTTATCCAGGGCAGGGATGACAACTCTGGCACTTGTCGAGTACACAATGTCAACTACTGGGAAACAGGAATAGTCATCGATTACAACCAAAAGATATTCGCCAGTAGGTAGCGGTCCATAGAAGTCGGCACTTAGTGATTTCCAGGGTCCGTCAGGAAGTGGTGTCATCTTAGCGGGTGTATCATCACGACTTTTGACTGTTGCCTGGCAAGGCAGACAGGAATTGATGTGTCGTTCAGGAACCACACCTTGGTCCGGATTAACTGTTTTGACTTGACAAGTCCTTGATGGCCTTCATGTGCCAGGTCAATTGCTCTGTCCTAGAGTGCTAACGGCATGATGAGTCGAGTCCCTCTAAGTAGGTACGAGCTATCACGTGCGACCGTGATCTCATTCCTAACCTTGTAGAATGATTCAAAGGCGTCACAATTGGGGCTCTTCTTGTCCAAGAGTTTGTCCCAACGATTTGTTTGCACAGCGGTGGCGACCTGCTGGAGAACCTCGTCCTTTTGGGTTTCCTCACGTACTTCGTTGAATGTGATTGCTTTCGGAACAGCGTTAACCACTACGAAGTTCACATACTCCTCACCGTCCTTCTCTGCTCGGTAGGCTTTCGGATGAGGGTCGGGTCATAATACTGCGTCACAGTGTCCTCCCTGAGTGACTGCTTCAGCTCATTAAAAGGGTCCTCCTGGGGTTTACCCCACTCCCATTCGCTGTCCTTCTTCATGATTCCTCTCATAGGCTTGGTGATGGTTGCGTAGTTCGGGATGAAGCGGGAACAGTAGTTCGCCATACCCAGTAGAGATCGTACTTCTGTTGGATTGCTAGGGGCGGTTGCGTCATTTAGTGCTGATACTTTGTCAGGGTCCGGGGACATACCTTCCTTTGCGAAGATGTACCCGAGGTACTTCAGGTTGTCCTGGCCGAATGCGCACTTTTTGTTGTTGTGAGTCCTTTCTCTCACAGCCTCTGTAGGACTAACTGCGGGTTCTTGTTGTGGTCCTCCTGGGATTTCCCATACACCAGGATGTCGTCACTGACGTTTAGAACTCCCGCGATTCCTCCTAAGGTCTCGCAGATCGCGTTCTGGAAGATCTCCGATGCACAGCATATCCCGAAGTTCAGCCTTTTGTAGCGGAACAGTCCGACATGCGTGGTGAAGGTGGTGATGTATTGTGACTCTTCATCCAGCTTCAGCTGATAGTATGCTTGGTTAAGGTCTAACTTCGAAAATTTTACTGCTCCGTTAAGACCGCTGACGATTTCCTCTACCGTGGGAGTTATGTTGCGAGTGCGTAATATTGCCTTGTTGGCCATACCCAGCAGAGATCCCATCCTCTTCGCCAGATGTAATGTTTTAATGTAGTTTCAAGGAAGAATAAAGTGAGCCAAACACAGAGACTGCCATGCTTGGGATCTCGCCAGACCGGAAATGTTCACTTCGCGCCTTTAGGTATCACTACACAGATTTCAGAATATTACGCATGGATACTACAATTATACCTTAGAATTCTTTGGATTCACTTCGACAGGTTGACCTACTTTTGGCCGCTCGTCCATGCCGGTGAAGCCCATTAAGCGGTCAGATAAGGGCCGTTATTCATCTAGACAATGGGCTTCCAAATCCTCAAGGGCAGTCAGTGTATCTGATGAATCTTCAGATATGGATTCTTCGCAGTCCGATGCGAACCAGGCGAGCAACCGTAAGAAGCGCCCACTGCGCAATCCCCGCAAGGGGAAAACTGTCGTCAAGTCCAGCGGTGATGACACCTATTGTTCTCAGAGTTCCTCATCATCAGAGAGCTCATCTGACAGCAATAAGAAGGGCAGGTCAAGTCGTAAGTCTTGTCTTAAGCAGTCTTGTCGTAAGTCAAAAAATGGCATGGGTGGCCAGAAGAACGGGCGATATGATGTGTGTGCCCTGATAATCCTACAGTTACAGTGACTAATACCTCTCACCATGACGGTCCGGTTGATAATATTTTAAATTATGTTATGTCAAAGGAATCTAAATGTGAAGTTAGGTATACACACTCGGCTGTAACATGGGCTGATAATCAAACACAAAACTGGTGCAGTCTTGACAATTTTATCTATACGATTGATAAAAGACAGATACATTAAAAGGAATATACAATAATAGAAGTTATTAAAAGACATAAAATGGGCCATGAGGGCCGTGATAAATAATTAAGACTAGTGGTTGACACAGCTGGAGTCTTCTTCAATAAGGGTGAGGAGGGCGGGTCAGTTCTCCAGTGGTTGAAACATGTGGCCAGTCTGAGGCAGGTACTTGAACTTGAATTGAACTTGAACTTGAATGGGTTTGTAGGTGTGTATTTATACAGCAGGCCTACTGGAGCATTGTGGCTGTGAGCTCTTGCTCCTGAAAGCTGGTTAGGGGTAGGGGTTGTAGGTAATAGGACGAGAGCGCTCCGAGAGGAGTATTTATATACCGCACCCGAATAGGCTCAGAGATGCAGTTGGAGGTGGTGTGTGTAGTCTGCGATGTGTGTAGTGAGCGTGTATGGCAAGCCGAATGGGTAAACTATGATAAACACTGTTTTTCAAGTGATAAACACTGTTTATCAAATGATAAACAGTGTTTATCAATCGAAAAACAGTGTTTATTGCTGGATAAACAGTGTTTATCTAAATAAAGTGTGCTTATCAGGTGATTACAGAGTTAATTTTGAAAAACAGTGTTAATCAACTGATAAACAGTGTTTATCAAGTGATAAACACTGTTTATCAAAATTAACTGTGCCTATCACTTGATATCACAGTTAATTTTGATAAACAGTGTTTTTCACTTGATAAACACAGTTTTTCAATTCATAAACAGTGTTTTTAATTGATAAACAGTGTTTATCAAATGATAAACATTCTTTATCAAAATTAACTGTGCTTATCTCTTGATTACAGGATAAAAATTCAATAAACAGTGTTTATCAAGTGATAAACACTGTTTATCAACTGATAAACACTGTTTATCAAAATTAACTATGCTTATCATGTGATATCACATTATTTCCTGCTCAAACATCCAGTTGCACATTATTATTGAGACACCATCATGGGAACAATGTTACAAAGCTGGTTAGCCATTTGTGTATAATTCCTTGTTAGGCAAAAATTGAGAGTCATATGTGACATCCTCTGCGAAAAGCAGTCTTATGGCCTGGAATATTAAATTAAGATGGTGTATTGGGGAATCTGATACTGAAAAAATTAGGTAAATATTCTTATTAGCGAAAAAGTTATGTTAATTTGAAGACACAAAGGTCAGATATGCTAAATATGCTAAAATAGACCAGTCTTTGGTACTTATAAAGATATAATATGTATATATTCAAGGCAAAAAATCAAAATCCCAAATTTGATTTCAGAAAGTATACTGCCATTTCCTATCTATTCAAGATATTCAGAATCTGTTTTTTGCTGAATATGGCCAAGCAGTCCTTTGATTTAGAATTTCAAATTTTGAAAACTTAATTTTGTTCCATGGTTACCATGGAAACCAACAATTACATAACTGTAGTATCGGTGGGTTTGGACGTTCTGTCAACATTCCGGTTACCATGGCAACAAAATTAAAAAAATCCAAATTTTTTCACCAGAAATGACAACTATGAAAAATTTCATTTATAGCATGGATATAGCTTATTTTTCTTAATTTAATGATTTCTAAGCTAAATAAAGGCTCTAGAGCCATGAATAGGCATTTCCATAAGGCTGAAAATCCCAGAAACTGTCACATATATTGCCTGCTACCCATTACAACTTAAACATATACATCACCATGACAATCACTTCCTGCCTTTACAACGGCAATTGGCAGTGTCAGTGCCCCTTCAGGCTTCAAAAACTGTTGAGTAGACAAGTTACCCATTGAGGTATGAATCCTAGTGAGGTAAAAGATATGAGGGAAGTAGGATATGATAATGATTATGCCAAGTATCAGCTTCTGAACCTCAACCTCCAAACACATGTGTAATATGATAGGAATCTATAACTACTTGGCATATCTGCTGGAAGAATGATATGGTGTCTCAGTAAAAACTGAAATTTGAAAAATGTTCATAATTTGGAAAACAGTGTTTATCACTTGATAAACAGTGTTTATCGCATTTTTCTTTGTTTATCACTTGATATCAAAGTTTATTTTGATAAACAGTGTTTCTCAATGATAAACACTGTTTATCATGTGATAAACACTGTTTATCAAAATTAACTGTGATTATCACTTGAAATCATAGTAAACTTTGATAAACAGTGTTTATCAAGTGAAAAACACCGTTTATCAGTCGATAAACAGCGTTTATCAAAATTATCTCTGTAATCAAGCGATAAGCACAGGTTTTTTTTATAAACACTGTTTATCAGGTGATAAACACTGTTTATCAAGCGAAAAACAGTGTTTATCAAGCGATAAACAGTGTTTATCAAAGTTTACCCATTCGGCTTGCCATAAGCGTGTAGTTGTAGAGTAAAGTTGATCTGTATGACTGTAGTATGTTGCAGAAGGAATGGAAGTCGGGTCCACTTCGGGTGTCCAACTGTGAAGTTGTGCTCTGTGTGCGTGTGTGTTGGTGTGTTGTCATCAGGGCCCGTGTAGTGTAGAGAGGTCCTCGTCCGGTGGTGTGATGGTGTGCTGAGGCAGGTTGGTTTGTTGGTCTGAACCACCAGACTCAGTGGTTCTGGAGCACTGGGATGTTTCACCCTTGCTCCTGGATGATCGAATCTATGAGGAGACCGTACCCCTACACATTTACCGAGGCAGGTGTTCTTTAATGTGCAGAGTCTCATAGACAAGGCTCTACACACAGTTGCCACTGGGAGACACACAGAGGGGTATAGCAGGAGCCCAGCCCAGGATCGAACCCAGGCCGCTCGCATGGGAGTCCGTCACTCTGACCACTTCACACCCCGTGCACATAAGAGGCAGGTGTGGGCTGCCGGAGCTTTATAGTCCGGTGGTATGGGGCCGCCGCCAGTGGTGCAGGGGCTGGGGGGTCCTCCCCTGTCAGGTCAGGGACAGGTAGACGGGCACAGGTAAAGAGGCCAGGTATGGACTGCAGGAGCTGAGCCAAGTGGAGCCTCCCAGTGGTAACTGATGGTACTGTGTCTGTAAAGAGTTATCAACCAGGGCATCAGTGGGTTGATTAAGTGCAATTTACAATACATCACAATGTTGAAGTTGGCAACCTTCTTGATTGTTCAGTTAGTGCTAGCGTTCGTTCAGTAAGTGATACTTGTGAGTTTAGCCATGATGATAAATCTTATGGGACGGTTTGTGTGATGGCTTTAAAATTGTAGATGCTGATTGTCAGTCACGTTACTCATGTGAGAACTATGATTCCATCACCAAGGGGAAATTTAAGCCGGAGATGGACGAGCTTCTAACATGCAAGATGTGTGAGGGCAAGGTAGTTGTTGAAGAGTCTGAACCTGCAGCTGATTATATCCACGACCTAGGCGGCATCGAAAAAAGTAACTGTAAATTTAGACCTATAACGGACTGTAGCAAACCTGATGATGTCTCAATCAACAACTTCATGTCATCGACTTGTAAAAGCTACAGTTATAATTCTGTGGATAGCTTAGCCCAGATGTTAGGCTAGGGCGACTATATGGCTGTGATTGATATAGAGAGTGCCTACCATTCTATGAACATCCACCCTAGCCAGTACAGGTATCAGGGGTTGAGATGGGATTTTGGGGAGGGACAGTCGATCCTAGTGGATGGAATGCTTTGCTTGGCCTGAAGTGTGCCCCATATGTGTTCGATAAAATATCAAATCTTGTAGCGAGAAGCAGGGGTGTGTCACGTATTGTGAATTATTATATACCAACTTCGTAGTGCCTATTCCTTCAGCATTGTACTTCCCTGCGAGGAAAGGTGGGGTAATCGAAAGTGTTATTTCCCTGCAGGGAAGTAATCTGAATTATTTCCCCGCAGGGAAATAACGATGCTTGCTGGAGTGGGAACCATGTTATTTCTTCACATATCTTCAACATAGGCAGGTATTTGATATATAATAAAACAAGAACTAACCTTGGGTACACTCAGCCTTGATCATTGCCCCTTGTCTCAGCCTATTTTCAGGGTCTCGGGCAAAGCCCTCGACCCTGAAAATAGGCTTCGACAGGGGACAATAATCACGGCTTTGTTCCCCCTCGGTTAGTTCTGTGTATTTATCTTGAGGATTTCATTGTGCTGGGCTCTACCGAGGAGCAGTGTAGACGGGCCTTGGCGGTAACCTTGTCGTGCCTTAGATCTTTGGTTTTTAATATCTCTTGGAAGAAAGTAACAATGCCAGCTTGTAGATGTACCTTCTTGGGGATCAAAATCGATTCTAGCAACATGACATTGTCTCTGCTGCTGTCGAAGGTGGATAAATTAATTGGTAAGTGCCATTGAATACCTAGAGTCCAAGGGCTGGGCCAGTAAGAAAGATCTGGAGAAGGTCGGGGGTCTCGTTTCCCATTGTTCGACAGTGATTGATGGCGGTCGCACCTTTAGCAGAAGGATTTTTGATCTATCAATGTCACGCAAGAGAGGCAGAAAAGTTAAGCTTGATAACGAGATATTAAAAGATTTCACCTGGTGGAAAAAATTTGCGAGGGTGTTCAATGGCTCAGCAAAAATCATAAAAAAAAAGTATATCACAATAATATCTGACGTGTCCACCTTCGGCTTCGCTGCGTGGTCAGGTGTAGATTGGTTCCATGGCACATGGTCAGAGGGGGGTTGACGATTTCGATGTTCACGACCATATGTTGGACCCTCCATCCTTTGAGAATCTGTCTGTGAATATTAATGTCTATGAGTTATGGCCTATTGTTCACGGGCTGAAGCGTTGGGACCCAAGTAACAGGGACTCCTGTATCTATCTTGTAACGGATAACACAAAAGTCATGTGCCTTATCAATAGTGGTAGGAGCTCGAACCGTGTGTGCATGTCCTGGCTGCACGAGATATTTGGCACTCCAGTTACCTTAAATCAGAACACAATGTCCTGGCAGAAGCGCTGTCTCGCCTGGACGAGCGTTCTAAAGCTTAAGCCCAGAATGCTGGGGAGTTGATCGTTGATTTTGAAATGTGTTGTATTGAGTATTTCAGACGTGTACAAGGAGGACAATGTCAAAAGGGTCAAGAGTCTAGATCTGCAACTTTATTCCGCATCAGACAATACGAACCTTGCAAGGAGTTACCAACGGAGATGTTATCTTGATTTTTGCTCAGACTTTGGGTTGTCTCCAAACACCTACGACCAGGGAACAATCGTCAAGTTCATAGCGTTCTTGTCAATGTTTATGACCTTCACTTCCATCGTTGCCTACCTATCGGGCCTGTCACACTATCTAAACACTATAGGATCAAGTGGTATCAACCTGGGCGACTTCAGGATAGCTGAGGCCTTAAAAGGGGCGAAGAGACTGGCCAGGGTAGGGGGGCTTCCATTTAGTACGTACGCACAAATTCACAAATTCACAAATTCTAGACCCCCCCCCCACCCCCCCTTTGGGTAAAATACGCATTGGATTTGTATAGGAACGTACGCAAAATTCCTAAGATCTCAGACCCCCCCCCCACCCCCCTTGGTGCGTACATACTTAATGGAAGGCCCCTTGGCAGAGGTCCAGTACCACTCTTATCATTGGTTCATCTACAAGGTATATGTGGGACTCTGAACCTGTTGAAATTCAATGATTTAGATTTTGGGGGTGCTGTTACCCTGGGGTTCAGGCTGTTGCTACGCTGCTCGAATTACTGTGACTCGAAACATTCTTTAAGAGCAGGGGACGTTGTAATAAGCGACTGGGGGTTGTCAGTTACCATCAGATCAACTAAGACGAAACAAGAGATGGACGATTCTGATCAAGAGATCATGAACAAAATAAACAGTTCCTACTTGGCACTCACCATGTTAATATCGTATTCCTTCCTTACTAGGGCCTCTGTAGAACTTACACTATGTAGAGATACTTACGCATGGAATATGAGCAACATGCCTACACAGTTAGGCCAATTATTCTAGCTGGTTGGACTAAGAAGAATTCCGGTTAAGAGCATGAGCAGACTAGTAATGGCACAGTATACGTATGAGACTAGCATGTACAACTGGATGGGCATGGGGAATGAGGTGTTGGGCATGAGGCTGCCATGCTATATACCATCCTTCTGAGATCGGCAAAGACCCTGCATCTGTCCCCTTAACCAGAGTTTAGCTTGCACGGTAGAAGCCCGCATAAGGTGTTGGGTCTGCCCTATCGTTCCCCCTCCCCATCTGGTCTTCTCCTATGAGACCACAGCCCATCCTTGTGTGCGAGGCATTACCGCCAGAGGCCGCTCTGTCCTTGTTTCCTGCGCGCATCCATGCCTTGGCTTGAAAACAAAACGGTGGCTGAACCTCAAAGACTGCAAGACCGACGGTCACCGAACCATAATAAATCCTACAAAGGAAAATACCACAGATGAACTAAGCCCAACAAACCTTCCTTCTCAGAATATTAAAGTCTCTTGACTTCAATGTATTCCTCCTCTGTATGAACTTGTTGTTTACTTTTTAGTTTTTACCACCAGTAATATTCTAGGACATTGTAATTGTTTAAATCATGATTACAGCCGTGTAGTCTGTATAAAACTTGTTGCATTTGTTTGTCTTAAGCCAAGCAACAAGGACCAAGGTGTGACTGAACCGAAGGTTGACAAACTGAAGGAAGATGACCTCAATCATGACGTGAAGAGGGTATGGTGTAACAGCATTCAACTGTGTTTTCAATTTCATCCTAGTATGTGTACTAAGTAGCATTCCAATGAAATTAAAAAGATGCCCAGTATGCAATATGCCCTATGCACAAACTATTTCCAGTTTCCGTTCCCAAGTGATAAAAGCAGGGGGCAACATGCGCCAAATGTGAAACATGATCAGCACATTTCGAAGCCCAGGATTCAGTTCCTGAAAATTGTTGCTTTGGAATAAACACCTATAAAAAATGCACTTGGAATACGGGTCTCTATTTCCCATAGAATAGATGGTAGCATACTATACCAGAGCGCCATGCCATAAAACCTGTGAACAAATAAAAAAGAATTATTGTTCTTTTAATTGTGCAACAAAATATGTTAGTAAGGAAAGGTGGACATAACTAGCTGTATCACTATTTCCCTTGTACAATAAGGTTTTCAGTGATATCATGATATACCATTATACTGTAAAATCAAAGTGATAACAATAATTATTTTGATTTAATATTCATAGTAAATCAAGAGCACATGAAGAAAAAGCTGTGTAGTAGTTTTGTTAAATCATCATGAAAGTGCCACACCATAATATCATATGTAACATGTCACCCTTGTTTCTATATAGTCCAGTAACAAAGAATCAGGTTTCACTGAAGCAGTAGCAGACAAACTTGGAAAGGATGACCTCACTACAGGAGAAATACAAAAAGACAGCATCAAGGTAAGTATGATGTTATAAGCCTATCCAAGTAAACTGACTGAGTCGCTATAGCATCCATGTAAATATCATGTACAGGCCCGTAGCCAGCTTTTTTGAGAGGTTTTTAGACTGATAGTTCTTTTTTTCATAGGGAGGGGGGGGAGGGGTCGTTTTTTGAATTTTGGGCTAAAATGTATATATATATTTTTTTTAATTTATAGGGATCATAGAAGTGATATTTTAAAGCAGGGTTCATCAGGTATGAACCCCTGAACCCCCCCTGGCTATGAGCCTGATGTAGATACCTACCTAGTATATAATTATGATGCCCATACGCAAAACTTTAATATTCCCTTTTTGACTTGATTAGAGCATGGGGCAATACTGAGGATGATGGTCTTTTTTATCTTCTGCATATGGTAGTATACGAGTATAAAGTTGAACAATAAGTGCTCATTTCTCCTATTTAAATCCTCCTCAAGTTTTATATAAAATAGATCCAATAAGCCTTCTTAGAATATACATGTTTCATTGTTTTTGAAAAGACTAAATCTTGTGAGTTTGAGCATTGATTACCCTGAAGGGTTATGTTGCAATTGTTTAAATCATTATCAATTGGATTAACTACATATGATATTATGACATGTTGCCTACGTTTTTCTAGTCCTATGAGGAGTACCCAGGTTTGACTGAGGCAGAGGTTGACGGTATGAGAGAGGATGAGTTTACACATAACCAGATCAAAAAACGGAGCGACAGGGTCAGTCTGTACCAACAAACAACTCATCCCATTAGATATATCAATCTTCATGAAGGAATATTTGTGACATAACACCAGTGTTTACATTGACTTTCAAAAAACGGTTATTTCGGTTTAACATAGCCAAAATTATAGATAGAAATAAGAAAATTACTGATAATTTTGATAAAGTTGTTATGGTATTTGGATGATTTATAGTAATTAATCAAATGAAGATGGAATAGAATGAATGCATTTTGTTTGTATAACATTGCCTTTGAAGAGCTTGAGCAAGTCTTGAATACATGGATGAATGTATGTTGTTTTAAAGTGTCATATAGTTAACCACCCATGATCTGTAACCTATGAGTTATATTTAGCATTGTAGTTTTTATACTCTAACCTTGTAATTTATGTGTGTAACTCTTTTAGTTTACATATGTAACCTATATATCTGTATCTCACACCTGTAAACATATCTGTTCATTTCCTATGGATAAGCATTGCAACCAACTGGACCTACAAAGAAAACCAGTACCCACTGATGTAGTTTCAGTCTAAATAAAGAATGAAAAAAAAACAAAGAAAAAACAAACAAACAAACAAACACCAGTTTCATTGGAACATGACATTCGTGCACAAAATTTGATTGTGCAACACGATTCATTGGTTCATCATGTCCTCTAGCACTTCTTTATTTTGATGGCAGGATTATTGTCTCAGGTATATAGTTCTGCTAAAAGTAAGGAGTCATATAAGTTAAACGATAGTATATCCATTTTGACAGAAACTCGCTGAAATAAAGTCCTTCCTAGATGGTTTGACACATGTCAATGTGGCAGGTCAAAGACAAAAGCATAGAAAGGAACTCAGGTAGATAATTTTCTTCACTGTTTTTTGTAATGATATTGTTGCCTGATAATTCCGTCTGACAAAAATAGTGCAAATTCATTCTATATCCAGATGCAATCCAATTTATCGTCAATAGTGCCAAGAAAAATGTTCTTTGAAATCTTCAATTGTGTTTATTCTTCCCCCAAAGTATAATCGTATATATGTGATAAAGGACAGGAAATGGATTTTCCAGCGGAGTATGATTTAGGTTTAATATGTAAGGAGACATGAACAATTTCATGAAAAGGTTATGAAACAGTCCTATAAAAACACATGTTATGTAGTATGAAGAAAACTTGATAAAAAATTCATTTTAGAAAAAAATGAATGACATTATTTCAGTTGTCAACGGAATACTTTTTCCATTTATTTACAACGCGATGTGTCTACGTTTGCTATGGAAACAATTAAATTTTGTGTAGTCTAGAAAATGTCCATATATACATGGAAACATATTAAATGGGATG
The DNA here is from genome assembly GCA_936440205.1 of Lepidonotus clava. Taxonomy (NCBI): domain Eukaryota; kingdom Metazoa; phylum Annelida; class Polychaeta; order Phyllodocida; family Polynoidae; genus Lepidonotus; species Lepidonotus clava. The sequence continues at coordinate 20,807,973 of OW387138.1, forward strand.
ATTAATTAATGATACAACTACCAATACATTTTCTTGATCCACAATTATGTTCAGGATAGTGTTTTAGTTAATATTCAAAATTCAATATTCAATAACTTTCAGAATTCTAGATCTAGAAAATCACTGAAACTCTAATTAGTCAGTATTCATTGAGGTAAATCATGCAAGAATGATTATCCGGATGAGTGGATAAATAATTTTATCTAGAATACTGAAAGTAGGCCTACTGTTGGCAAGTGCCAAGTTCTGCACACTGCAAAATTGAGAGCATTCTTTCCTTATGCCTTGTGACATATATACAAGTATGTGCACTACAACATATACAAATACATATGTGGCAGTCTATGGGATTTCCAGCCTTATGGATATACATATTTATAGCTCTAGAGGTTATATTTAGCTAAGAAATCATGAAAATAAGAAAAATAAGTATTATTTATGTCCAAAATGAAATTTTCCATAGTTTTCATTAACGGTGAAAAATTCAAGATTTTTTGCATATGGTTACCATGGTAACCGGAATGCCGATGGAATGGCCAAACTAGCCAATGCTATCACTATGTAAATAATGGTTTCCATGGTAACCATGGAATAAAATGAAATTTCTTAAAATAGAAAAGATGAATTTATAGATTCCTTGGCTATGTTATGCAAAAAACAGCTACTGGATATCTCAAATAGAAAAGAAATGGCAGTATATTTCATGAAATTGTATTTGGCATTTCAATTTTCGGCCCAAGTTCTTTTGCGTTTTATCTTAATAAATATCAGAGGCTCACCCATTTTACCAGATTTACTCTATCCGACCTTAGCATTTTCAAAAAGATGTAACTTTTGTTCTTATTGGAAGATTGACATAATTCTTTCAGTGTTGGACTCCTCAAGACATATTCTCAATTCAATATATCAGGCCATAAGACTGCTTTTTGCAGAGGATGTCACATATGTGTTATGTCTTATTTCTGCAGACTGGTATTGTTGGGCAAAACTGGTGCTGGGAAAAGCTCAACGGGGAATACCATCCTTGGAAAGCAGGCCTTTGAAGAAAGTGCAAAGAGTGTTTGTAAGTGGAAATGACAGTTTCTTTTACCACCAAGCTATAATTTGTCCCTACCACGGATAGCTGATTTACAGTATTTTAAGGACCTGCAGGCTAATTTTGACAGTTTTAGTCGACAAAATCTCTGGAAAAACTATAGAAAATCGACAAATAATTGATATATATACATTAATTTAAACGATTATATTTATTATGATTGAATTTTGAAACAACTCAGGAAATATTAATGTACATTGATACTACATAACAAAAGATGATGGCTAGTTTAACCAAATGTTCATCCACAAATTATAATGATACAATTTATGAACATTATATAGAAAAGCCATGAGTTTTGTCGACATAGTACCCAGCATGTATCCTGTATGAGGATATCCTGCAGGTAGAACTCACAAAACTGGCTATTCGTGTTTGGGAGAATTGAAAATTATGATTCTGTTATGATTATGACTGTGTATGAATTATTCATCAAGAAACATGAGGAGGATATAAAGAAACAAGTTTTTAACCCAAGTCTGCATCCATTAGGTAATTTGGCAAGTCATTTTTGAGAGGGGCCTTCTGCTAATTTAGTATACATAGTGGCAGAGAGGGGTAAGTGTTAATATTATGGAAAAATGCGTTCCCCCAAATGTAAACCTAAGGTATATGTTAGGCCCAGAGGTATGCTGGAGTTCTAAGATTAGAGCAAATGGTGTGTAGATAATTGATGAAAGGCTTAGACTATGATATCCATGTTTTATCATTATATTTTGTAAGCATGCACTGAGATAATTAAGGAAGAATCTGCAGTTGTTAATGGTATGAATGTCAGAATCATAGACACCCCAGGTTTATTTGACACCTCCAAAGGCATGGAACATATTTTCACAGAGATAGCGAAGGTAAGCAGTAAATTTGCTAACTATTAGTTGAATATTAAGACTTAGTTAAAAATCAATAATTAATGACTTATTGCCATTAAGAATATGCAAAAAGGCAAAAGTCGATTGAGAAAGTGCATTACCAATTGAAATTGAACTATACCATTGTATTCTTTGTTGATAAGTTGAGCAATTCAATGTAAAAAAGCCAATAAATTATTGTCTGTTTCTCTGTCTGCCTGAATTATTACAACATATTCCCATCAGGTATTAAGTGATGTGCGAAATGGCACCGATGTGAAATATGGATTTAGAAGGTTCATTGTATTATCTGTCTGGCTTATTCTAAAACCAATCTGAGAAAAAGGACAATGTACAGAAATAATATTAATCATCAAAGATGTTTATAATACTATGAATTGTGTTTACAGGTCCTTGACAGTTTTAGTGAGGGAATCCATGGGTTTCTGTTTGTGTTCAGCTTGGGAAACCCACGGTTCACTACTGAGGAAAAAGAGGCTTTTGACCAAGTGGAAAAGGTACAATTTTTCCATTTTATTTCATTGATTTGTTTTTAAATATTCCCCATGTTTCTAGTATTTTGACTGCATTTTTAAAATACAAGTAACTCATTAGAGCTTGACACTCATTTGTAAAACGTCACTATGCCATAATGAGAGTCTGACAATGTAGTTTGCAATTCTACTATTTACACCTTTGTATGTGTATTGTTGTATGAATTGCAGGTGCTCAACTGCTACAATTTTGATTCTTTGAATACTAAAATAAAGAGAACATTTAAACGTATTATTTGATAACAGCTTTAAAAGAAATAAAACATTTGAAGGTGCATGTTTTATGGCTGTAAAGTGACTACTGTGATGTCTGATTTGAACAAAACTCATTTCAATGTTGCTGTTGCAATAGTTTGCAGTCGCTGCTTTATTAGTTCCCATACCAGATGGATGAATTATGAACCTTTTACTTTGAACTTACTTTGTCCTGATCACATGGAATGATATTTGTCCAAATACCTTGAAAAGTACCAAGAAATGAAGCTGCAAGTTCTACACCAATTTTGATACTCATTTCTCTCTTTAAGGCTCACAAAGTCCACCCATGTCCTTTCCCACTACTCTACTGGTTACGGGTACAATTTCATTCCATTGTCTAAATTAAATCGCAAAATATGATAATTATTTGGTTTGATTGTTTTAAAAAGAATGCTTTTAAAATTTGGACATCCTGTGATCCTAGGACACCTGACCTTTCAGTTATTCCAAGACAGACTTATCAGGTTCAACATTTCAATTGGCGAGCATAAACTTTGAAATTTAATAACTATAATCTTTGATATGATACTATTATTTTAGCTACCTTACCATTTTCAGCGGGTTTCCATTTACATTAAATTTGTTGAAGTTTTATGTTCTAAAATAGAATAGCCGTGAAAAATAATATTATGATGATATGTATATTAATTAGCAAAATAAATGTTCATATAAAAATGCATCTATTTTGTCATATAAAACCTAGTCATTTGAAATATACTGTACTAGATACAGACATAAGATGAAAATATGAAATGAGTGACGCAAAATTATTTTAGATATCTAACTGATAACTTTCGATGTCACGTTTTTCTGGGACATATTTTTGGTCAGAAAAACAGGCCATACTGTTATGACAGGATGGGCTGACTTCCCATGGTAAACCCAATCTGCTAAGATTAAACCAGGACATCCATTTTTCTAAATCTTTGGATCACTTATGCTTAAATTGATAGTCAAGTCAACTTCTTTTTCAGAGTTTTAAAGGACCATCCTTTCTGGACCACTGTTTCGTTGTTTTGACTGGTGCCACCAAAGAGGTGACCCTCTCCCAAAGAGTGCATGAGGAAAAATCAACTCCTTTTGGTCAACTCATCACGAACAGCGTGAAGGGAAAGGTCATTGCTGTGGACAACAAGAATGCTAACAAATATTTCAGAGAAGAGATCAGAAAAAGGCTAGTAGAACTAGTTGCCAACAGTGTGGATGTCCCCTACACAAACAAGGTGTTTGAGGCGGTGAGTATTTTATTCTGCAGATAAAGATGTAATAATACCTGTATCCTAAAGCATGCTCAATAATTTTGACAACTTGTTTTTTGTGCTGTTTTGAATATAAGTGTATATTCATTTATATTAATCTTCGGCCTTAGATATTTTCATCTTAAAGATCTATACAGTTACGGTAAATAGTAATTGGACAGCTCTTTTTGCCTGCTATTGGATACCAGCATTAGTTCATCAGTACAACATGTTGTGAATCAGTTGCAGAAATGTTCCAACATGGTACACTAACAAACTTTGGCTAGTACCCAGGGGCCTAGAAAACTACTACCAGAGAAAATATAACTTAAACTGCAATTTATCAAAGTCTTGGGAGAGTTATATTAGTCTGAAGAACTTACAAGGCTGAGAATGATCAGCACCTCAATTTGAATTTTAAATTTAAATAGAATGGTTTCAAAAAAGTTGCTAGCTATGTTAAGCCAATACCTTTGTTTATAATTATTATGTACATACATGTACATACATGTACACATTTCGAATTCCTTTTAAATTCTAAAATGCATTTCTGTTTATTTCTATGTGCTATCACTATTGTATTCTGGCTTTGGCAGTATTCAACCCACAAGAAGCAGGCAGCAGCCAATCTGCCAAAAAGCATGCAACACCTGGCACCGAAGATAGAGAGCGTGGTAGCTAGAAAGTTCCAGCAAATGTCCTATGACCAGATGACACGCCTCTCCCATGTGCAGACACAGAGAATAGCTGATGACATCTATGACCAGCTTAAGGTATGAGAGGTTTTCAACACGACACTCCTTTAACTGAACTGAACTGAACTGAACTGCTTCTATCATTTGTTAGAATTGCTATATCACCTTTACTCCTGACCGATTGTTGCGGGCACTGGGACTTCTGATATCCATGTTGGAACATGATATATCCTTTATAATTTGTAGACTAAAATAACTTTGTATTTGGTAATCTGCAAAACATGCTCACCTCTGAACTTATTACTTATTACCACATTAAGACAATAATGCAGGAGGACTACACACAACTTCCCTCCCCAACCACCCCGTTTATTGCAATTAAACAGTCGGTCATAACTGTCTAGCCAGAGGTAGTAATTAAAAGGAGAGCTTCAACTTTCAAGGTGGTTGACAAGCTTACACTTTTCCCACGATGATGTATATATTTGTAGGGTTTGACGTTCGAAAACATCCAGTTATCATTAGGCCTAAATGATAATAATTAGTATAATTATAGTTACAGGGATTATAATCAAAAGACAGTGAAATGGAGATGCATCTACAATGCAAAAATAGACCTTTGAATTTTTGTAAAATGGTAAATGGGGCCATCTGGGTTGATTAAAGATCATTGTGATATCTAGTAAAAATGACATGTCCAGGCTTATAAAATTCACCTGAAATACCCTTGTAAAGGTCTTGTACAATTCTTATAAAGGTGACCTTTCCATTGCCTTTAATATACCTGAATGACCCTATTTACAAAATCGGGATTCATTAAACATCTGATTTAGCACATTATGATACTTTTTTATAGATGAGACTGCCTGATTACATGCGTTGCATGCAGGAGCCGGATCTGTGCTAACTAGATCTATTTAGACTTTATATAAAGAACTGTGGGAATCAAGAGGTGGGCCATGTGCAAAAGTCTCCCAAAAACTGATCAGAATTGCCTAGCTTGAACAGATGCTTGAATGGACCTAACTGACTCTCCCATCTGTGCACTACAAGCACACTTTAAAGGGTCAATTAATTTTTGTTTAGATTTATAATTTCTTATTCAGATAGATAAAGGTCAAAACATTTTGCTTAATTTCAAGAGGTCAGTATCAACTACATATGCAGGTTGGTCTGTTACACTAAATGTTAGGCATCCACAGAATGCAACAATCTGATTGGCTGAGGTGCACTCCACTCCATGTTACTCCACTCAGATCAGCTAGATGGCAGCACCAGCAATAGCCTTCTGATTGACTGATATGCCACTTCCCCCCAGCTATTTTCATGCCAGTGTAATGAATTAGAGGAACTGCGAGGAACAAGCAAAACATGTCTGCACAGGAGCCACCATGCAGACATATGTCTGTCCAGTATCCACTATATAGACATATATATGTCTGTGGACTAGGAATCCTCAGGAGGATGGATCCATCAGAGAATTAATTAATTAATCTAAATGTAGTCATCATAGTTAACAGATTTGAAAGGAAGAGCCAATTTCTATTTATCACAACTGGATGTTGTCAAATTTGCCAAAGGCACTTGTTACCCTACTTCTTCTAAAACGATGTCCTTTCGCATGTTGCTGCCTACATACTGAACTTTCTTCAAGTCTTACCAAGAACCAGCGAAATAGACCATAACCAACCTGTCCATCTAGTTGCTGTTTTGTTAAACTGCTTTTAAAAGGACCTGTGGAAACCAGCAAATTGGGTTCTTAGTTCCAACATCATCCTCCATGTGGCTTCATGGTGTAATGGTTAGGACTCTCACCTCCAAACCCAAAGGTTGTGGATTCGAATCAGACCGTGGGTTTCTTTGACCTGCGCCAGCGTGTGCCGCCATCCCACAATGCATTGCAATGCAGTTCATAGGGTAATTATTATGGGATGGCGGTGTAAGCCGGCGCAGGTCAAAGAAACCCACCCAGCAAAGCCACTTGTTGACAATATAAAGAGCTCTTGACTCTATATCCAAGACTCATATCTAATAGTATGTTCTCATTTTTGAAGCCCAGCTAACAATTTCACGTTGTTACAACGTTGCTACAACGTTACACTTTGGTTGTAACAATGTTGCAAAATCATGTTGTCACAACGTAAAAATGTGGACTCCCAGAAAGGTTGCAGCAACGTTATACACAACTTTGTATCATAACCAGTTTACAACCTTTTCACAACTTAATTTTTATTTTGGCACAGACCTAGAATTCCCATAGATAGAATAACTGATATTCTGGAATTTTATTAAGGTTGTTTGTTAAAGATTACCAGTCCCTCCTTGATCATTTGAAAATTTTTCAAAATTTTTCAAAATTTTCAAACATATGTAAATATATATCTAAAATAATTATCAGATCAATCTACAGCTTTATTTATGATCACCTAATATTCATTCAAGAGTACATACATGAACTCTCAGAACACCAACCTTATGCTTATTAGGTTAGATCATATCAGGTTAATGACCTGTTGCATTTACAATTGGGTATTTCAAAGCTAAGAAGGTGCATCATATTTAGGAGCTACGAAAAAGGTGTGCAACCTTAATATTTACCTAAATTTCACTCATAATATGATTATTTTGCTAATATATCTAATAAAACCATATTCTCTTATTCAGAACATCTTATTGATTCATATTAACTGAAAACTATTTTCAAACATATATCCTGAATTACATATTTTGAAAAACGTTTTTGAAATTTGTTACCTTTTAAACAGTGGTGCCACCTCTATATTGCTTTTAGGTCATTATACAACGTTGCTACAACGTTGTGAAAATAACGTTGTCATACACAACATTTTTACAATGTTATTCTACAATGTTTTGGATACATTGCAACCCAACATTATCTTGCAACGTTGCTGCAACGTTGCTGCAACATTTTTCTATAAATGTTGTAGAAAGGTAATGTTGCACAACGTTGTCTGAACGTTGTGTGTTTGACAACATCATAGCATATAGGTTACGATCACGGATCTTTAATGCAACAGCAACAGGTTGGAGTCGGAATTAAAACTAAAAATAATGTTCCCTGAATTCTCAAAGTACAACATTCTATAATCTGTATAACCCTAAGTCCTCTGATTGACATGTTAGGAACAAGCCTGACACTTACAACATTATCAACTCTTGCGCCGTTTTTAATTCTTGCATTCCAAGCATATTATGATATGACAACGTTATAGTACAAGGTTAAGTACATGCATACTTTTAATCTAATAACTTTATACTATTTCAAATACCTTAAATAATCTTGATTTTATACATTTGAGGTATAGGTAAGGGGTCAACGTAGATCAAATACATTGCAATTACATTATATACAACATTCAAAATAATAAATCAAATTTGTCCACCCAGAATTGTGAATGAAACCCTTAAGTTTTTCCTAAACAAGGATGAAATTAATTATCATAATAATCATTCCCAAAGGTATTTTAACCTACTGAAAATTTTCGTAACAACAAACATATTCATTATGCTATCGTTAAGGTTATCATAACAACGAAATTCTATTGTGCAACGGGCCACAGTGGCCCGTTGCACAGTGGCCCGGGCCACAGTGGCCCTTTGCACAATAGAATTTTGTTGTGAAGATCAAGTTAAGATAGCATAACAAACAGTTTTGTTGTTACGAAAATGTTCGTTTTTATGAAAATAGTAAAATATCTGCTTCTAATGAATGAAATTGAATTCTGTAAATTGATATAAAAAGGGAAAAAATTAGAGAAAATTCAGTAAACGTTACTGCTCTTTTAGGGCATTCTAGATATAGAATAAAATTGTTGCAAAACGATCGTTGTTACGAAAACATTAACAACAAAATGTTTCGTTAATGATATTATTTTCGTTGCTAAGAAAATCATTGTGCAACCGGCCATAGGGGAAAATAAAACTGAAATACATGGTAATTGGCTATAACAAATGGTATCTGAACGGGGCCTACATACCCATTAATGCATTTGGGGTACTATATATTTGAAAGGTCCTTTTATTAACATAAATTAAACAAAGATAATTAATAACATTAGATCAATAATAATTAAACAAAAATTACGATAATGGTAATAATAAATGTAAGCAGGGTGGAACGTCTGAGGCTGAAAGTGGCTAGGATTCAAAATAACTTGCTGCTAAAACAGTCATTTGATCTGGGTAAATGTAATGAACAATAATCAATTTACATCAAGACATTACTCATAAACGTATATCTACATGAAACCAAATAAATATTATATGGGTGATGTATGTTTTGGAAGGCCACAACATAGATGATGAAATAATTTAATGATTTGTATACTTCTCATAATATCCACACCATATCATTCATTTGAAAAAGAAAGCTTTGATTAAATGTGTGATTCACATGTTTTTTTAGCCAGTTACTCTAACCCTAGAACTATTGGAATTACATTTTACGTTCATTTATTATATTTACATTTTAAGTTGATTTGTTACATTCTATGCTGGTTCATGTTTACATTTTAGGTTAACACGGCTTACATTTTACATTGAATTTACATTTTACGTTCATTCCATTTACATTTTACGTTGGTTTACATTTTGTGTCAGATTTACATTTTACGGTCTAACAACTCAGCCTATAAAATGGAAAGAAACATTGTTGTATACAACGTTTCGGCAACATTTCGTGGAGTCTACCATTTTATTTTGTGACATTTTTGTGTAAATTTGCACTGTTGTTACAACCAAACAGCAACATTGTACCAACATTGTACCAACGTGAAAATGGATACCAACGTGGAGAGACGAATTTCTGAAAAATAATAATATATGATGTGTTTCCTAAATATTTATTTTTTCATTGTTTCACAGGTAAAGCAGACCCATGAGCCTTATGCTAGACCAGTTCCTCCGGAAGGAGACGTTCGAAAGGCAGTCACTGCTACTCAGAAACGCGTGGTAATAGTCTACACTGATAAATCATGGCTGAAAAAAGCGGCAGACTTCGGGGGCAAGCTATTGTGTGCTGCTGGGAATGTGATTAAGAGTGGAGTATCTAAGGTCCTTGGTTGGTTTGGTTGGTAGATGAATAGACCTGCATGGGTTACATGATTGCTACAGCCCTAGGATTCTTTGTTAATATTAATACAACATAATCATGATAAAAATTACAATGGGTCTTGAGTAATGTTTCTTAAACTGATCAGGCTAATCAGTTGCTGTATCATTTCCTGTTTCCAGTCTTATTTTGAGTAATTCAGTCTGCCAGAAATAGTCAGTATCGATGTTGTTATGAACATTTCCTCAAACAGAGATGAATAATTATTTTATATTTCTTTTTGGTGCCAGATCTAGATACAATTGCTAAAAATGAGACACTTACAATAAACTCAGAAGTCAGCTGAATCAGTTGTAAAAACACAGGCCCATCTATGTTACAGAGGATATTTAAACAGCTGTTAATACACGCTGATTTCCTGGATAATTAATTAATGCTACTTAGAATCTATAACAATTTAGATAAGACATATGGGATATTCATAATTGATATCTTAAATATGCGTTAGATAGTATGAATGGTACATGTTGACAATAATAAAGTTTTCCTGTGATTTTCATGAATGATTGAGTTTTTTCCATTTCTGAGAACAGATGCTTGGACAAAATCACAAGGGATGAAGCATAAACAACTAAAAATATTGAAACTCATTAAAATTTCATGTTTTAATTCTCAGTAGTATGAAATACATTGATTACTTAGAATCATTCGTAGTAGCATCTACTATAGATGATTGCATTGTTGCTGGAATTAAGCAACACCGGTACCCTTGGAGAGGACCCCCCGTACCAATTAGGTTTGAAAACCCCTATGTAAACCGATTGAAAATTGGAAAACATTGCACTATTACTCAAGAAAAAGAAACACCATTAAAATGCTTTACAATGATATATTCAGGTTCCTTTCATATTCGCTGAAACTAGGAAAGGTTATTTTCAGACCTAAACCAACGTTGTCCATCATATGCCGATATTGAGCATCTCCATGGTAACATTCTATATTGGGATCATAAACTTTCGGTATACTTGTGGCACACCTTCCATGCCAAAAGTTCGCCGAAAAAATGTTATACTGGTTGTCACTTGTAAAATCGGCTGCTGTTATGTAAATCAGTAGGAAATAATTACCAACATGTTGGACAATATTATTGGCAGTGCTGTTCATTGTATATCGGCAGTGGCGAAATTGTATCGGCTTCACATTGGCAATGCACACTCGATATGCGGAATACGGCCTAATTTATAGTCTATGAAAAGGGTTCTGGATAGAGATTTTTCAAGATTTTACTTATTGTAAAATTGATATTCTTTTCTCTTTATGGGAAGCGCAATAAACATTTGAAGAAACAACCAAATTACTATAGATACATATTATATATACATCCCTTTAGACCCCAATCTGGTCATAGCCGTCCGTGGGTGTGGTCCCCCAATCCAGCCTTAGCCGTTTTTCCGGGTGGCTAAGGCCGGATTGGGAGACCATTTCTAGGAGTATGATAAGTATTGATGCTGAATATCAATGCAGTTGCATTTCTTTCACCAGTACCTAAATCTGCAATACCTAGAACATGAGTTTTGTGATAAAGAAATTAACCCTTTCACCGCAGGAAGCCACTATAGTGGCTCTATGGTAAATTCCCATAGGAATAACAGGTGAGGAGGGTGAATTAAGCTTTCAAGAAGTGAAAGAATTTTCCAAAAATTCCAATTAGAACCAGAGATATGGTCATTTGAATATGCCATCATCAATTCATTAGAAAATAATAGATTTGTAATTGAGCAACCTTGTAGCAATAGACATAAAGATGATTTGCCCATCATTATTCAAATTTATTAATTTGTAGACAAATTTATGTTTTTTACAATGTCATGATTTTGGCTTCATTTATGATAATCACAAACTTTTCTTTTGTGTAAACAAAATAAACCTTGGCTGTTCTCTTTGAAAAACTAAAATTAATATTTCTCCAATTATTGCTGGTTACCATGGAAACTAATGATTGGAACAGAGTGGGATACTACCAACATAGCCAAATTAGAAAAATTGGCACAGTGCCAATATTTGGAATATTTTGATCCAATTTACATAAAAAGAAATTCTACCAGATGAATCTAGAGAAAATTTGAGTTTTAGGCATTTTTAAACCTAATTTTCATATTTTGGGCAATATCTCTTCAACTATTAACTGTAGAATGACATATTCAGCAGTGTAAGGGTTTACAAGATCTTACTTTTTGAATTGTATGTGTCGCTACAAAGTTACTACCTTATATTCAAAATCAAAAATGAAATAAACCATTATTCATGCCATCCTTGGTAGTTTTTACTTACCATAAACAATGTATATATATAAACAATTTTCTTTCCTTGGCCTAGCCCTATCGCTGAAGAACCTAACCGGAACGTTTCTATAGTGTCCCAGGGTAACGTCAAGGTAGACAGCACCAATGTTTAAAATTGTGAAAGTTTTTTAAGCCATCAAAATAGCATAACATGAGCAATATCTGAACGAAACACAATGTTGGTATACCTCGCGATGATAACATTCCAAACATGACTGGGAATTAAGCCCTAATTACACTACGCGTCGGGTCAAGGCACGCGTCGGGTCTCTGTGCCCAACGTGTCTGATTCGTGTTGGGGGAATATTACACTATGCAACCGTATCGGTGACAGGACACTTACCCCCCGGACACTTACCCCCTAGGACACTTACCCCCTGGACACTTACCCCCTGGACACTTACCCCCTGGACACTTACCCCCCGGACTCTTACCCCCTAGGACACTTACCCCCTAGGACACTTACCCACTAGGACACATACCCCCTGGACACATACCCCCTAGGACACTTACCCCCTAGGACACTTACCCCCCAACCTAAAAACTGTGGAAAATAGTCACTAGGAATAGGGACAAGTTAGCCTTTTAGGTATGAATCCTAAAGAACTATCAGAAGAGATGGATAGATATCTAGTTTTCTCCCCATTATTAAAAACTGTGGAAATAGTGACTAGGAATAGGGACGAGTTAGCCTTTTAGGTATGAATCCTAAAGAACTATCAGAAGAGATGGATATTTATCTAGTTTTCTCCCCATTATTAAAAACTGTGGAAATAGTGACTAGGAATAGGGATGAGTTAGCCTTTTAGGTAAGAATCCTAAAGAACTATCAGAAGAGAGGGATATATATCTAGTTTGCTTTCCATTAGAAAGACTAAGTTCTTACCACATAATTACCTCTACATTATAAGCCAAGGTTGGGGGGTAAGTGTCCTAGGGGGTAAGTGTCCTAGGGGGTAAGTGTCCAGGGGGTATGTGTCCAGGGGGTATGTGTCCTAGGGGGTAAGTGTCCTAGGGGGTAAGTGTCCTAGGGGGTAAGTGTCCTAGGGGGTAAGTGTCCGGGGGGTAAGTGTCCGGGGGGTATATGTCCTACAACCGTCGGTATCCTTAAGGGGGGAACCCATTGAGCGATTTGACTATAATTTTGGTCGTTTCGACCAGTTCTGGTCGCTCAGTTCTAATTGAAACGACCAGAACTGGTTGAAAACGACCAGAACTGGTGTTCCCATTAAGCGATTCGACCAGGAATCCACTTGAAAACATCAAATCGGTTGCAAAATATCTGACATTGTTAGATATTGGTCGCTACTGACATGTATTTCAACCAGAATTTAGATCGCTTCGCTCAATGGATACCCCCCTTTTGCAACCCAACACGAAGCATATTATACTAGGCATTTTGGGTCACGTTGGGTCGCGTTGAGTCGCGTTGGGTCGCGTTGGGTCACGTTGGGTAGCGTTGGGTAGCGTTGGGTAGCGTTGGGTAGCGTTGGGTAGCGTTGGGTAGCGTTGGGTAGCGTTGGGTAGCGTTGGGTAGCGTTGGGTAGCGTTGGGTAGCGTTGGGTAGCGTTGGGTAGCGTTGGGTAGCGTTGGGTAGCGTTGGGTAGCGTTGGGTAGCGTTGGGTAGCGTTGGGTAGCGTTGGGTAGCGTTGGGTAGCGTTGGGTAGCGTTGGGTAGCGTTGGGTAGCGTTGGGTAGCGTTGGGTAGCGTTGGGTAGCGTTGGGTAGCGTTGGGTAGCGTTGGGTAGCGTTGGGTAGCGTTGGGTAGCGTTGGGTAGCGTTGGGTAGCGTTGGGTAGCGTTGGGTAGCGTTGGGTAGCGTTGGGTAGCGTTGGGTAGCGTTGGGTAGCGTTGGGTAGCATTGGCATTGGGTTGTGTTTTTACATATTACACTTCTCGTTGGTCATTCAGATTTGCGTTTGCTATTCGCAAAAACGCGAATGAAAAAGCCCAAATGCGAGCCAGCAAACGCATAGTGTAATATGGCATTAATGTCACTTTTTAGTTTTACAGTGACTTCAGAGCTATGCCCATCTAAAGCCCCAAACCCACTGGTGATTCTACCGTCGATGGGCGATGGGCGACTGGCAGGCATTGAAAGAATCAGCGGCAAAGTCGTCGGGTGACTGAATTTTCATTGGATGCCGGCGACTCCCTGTTAGTATGGTGCAGATTTGGGGCGACGGGCAACAGGCATCGGGATCACCAGGAAAATCATTGGTAAAATCACCAGGAAATGCTTAATATTACCGTCGCCAGACGATTTTTCTGGTGATACTCCCAGTGGCTCATCGCCTGTCGATGGCAAAGTCGCCTTGTGGATATGAGGCTTAACCCTAGTCGGTTTCATCTAACAATTAGGAGGAAAATATATTTGTTGATAAAAGATTTCAGACAGGTCACAGTGGCGGATTTAGAGGTGGGGGGGGGGAGGTGCGGGCGCGCGGGCCCCTACTTTTTTGGGGGCCAAATTTAGCTTTTTTTTAACTTAAAATTCTGAAAATTGGGGATGTGCCCCCCCATTCTATTAGGGCGCCCCCACCTTTTTAAAGAGCTGGATCCGCCACTGGGTCATGAGATTCTGCAAAATAGTTATTCTGCCAACAGTACAGGCCTGGCTCCAGTGACTGAAAGTTGAGTTGAGTCCTAATTATAAGGCCTTACGACGATTATGACTTAGATAAAGAAAAATTGGGTCAAAGGCCTGGCTCCACTATGAGACTAAAGGCCGTATTATACTATGCGTCTTTTGAAACGCGTTTGGGCCGTTTCAAACGCGTTTTTGGCAACGCGAATAGCAAACGCGAATCTGAATGCCTAACGCGATGTGTAATATAGAAAAAATGGTCAAACATGGCCAAAACGCATAGTATAATATACTTCACATTGGGTAAAACGCATAGTGTAATGTACTGGCACGGATGGTCAGTCCATGCTCTGTAAGTATAGCGTTGTGTGTTTACATCAGCGCACGCTTTAGCTATAACTCCTTGTCAAAGTTCTTGGAGTAAAGGAGGAGTCTAGGTATGACGTGTATACTACCACCATACATAAGCAGCGTACACACCGGTGCTCAGTCAGAGTTAGCTGAACGTTGTTGTGAGTAACCATCCTGGAAAGGTTGTGTTCTAGAAGCTGAGTCCTGGATTTCGAATAGAAGCTGATAGACTATTTAGTTGACAGGAGCGTTGACTGAGTGTGCCTGAGGAGATTCCATCCTTGGAGCTGTTCATTGTCTATTGAGATCTTGTCATGGAAGTACAATAACACAGGAATAAATAAAGAACATCCTTTCACGCGAGTGTTGTGTCTTACATAATATAGAACTATTATTATGCATTGGACGACAGCAGTCGTACGAGGTGGAGACTGTGATAGGAGCTAGCTATTATTCATGAGGCAAATCAACTAATAAAGTACACCTAATATTAACGGATAATTAACCTACTATAGTTCAGTAATATGCCCTGAACGCGACTCATATGCGTTGGATAACGCGACCCAACATGACCATAGACCCGATGCGCAGTGTAATACGACCTTTAGTCCAACTGACTATTGGCCAGTGGAGGGGCTTAAAATGCTAGTCAAAGTATCTCTGCACAAAACTACTGAATGAGTGAAGACTTGAACTAAAGAGAAATTCAGAGTATTGGGAGTCTGTACATATAACCAATACAAGCTTGGATGATTATAGTCGCGTTTTCAGACGAACGCAACTAAGAAAACACACATGAAAAGCAACAAATAACTTATATAGGTGAGATGCAACTGATGTTTTTAAAACTCGGGTAGCGCAATGGCTGATTTAACATGCTTCAGTTATACAGGCCCTTACTTGTCTAAGGTTATTCGAGCCAACAATAAAACAGTCCTATTGTAAATTGTATTTTATTTTCTAGTTTATCTTATACGAGGACATACATATGTAAATAAGTTATATGTACATGAAAAACAAGTGAGAATATTGCATAATTGAAGGTAGGAAATCTCAGAATGTTAAAATCAATGTCACCGAAATTCAAGTTAAATTAAATTCATCCTTTGATATCAACTTGAACACTAGGGCATACCATCGGTCAGCATCCTCTTTATAAATTTGGGATAACTGAACATTAGTTTATCTGTTGATGAATTCTAGATTATTATTCTGTTATAAGCGGTGCAACCATTTCTGCAGATGTGAAACCTTGATTACATTATTCTTTGAAATCAGACTTAATCAGATATATTTGAATTATGAAATAACATTTCTATTGAACATAAAACACTAATTGAATATGAGTGTTTTGTTCTATACCAAGATTCTTAATTCTGTACCTTCACTTATATCCTGCCCTTTCAAAATCAGGTAAATAATCAGACGTGTATTGGCTTTTGGAAGGCACTTGATGCTCAAACAAAACCCATCACTCTGTGACTCAAAGGTCTGTAATTATGTATGTATTAGTTATGTACATATTTATCAATCTAAACTTTTGGTTAATTATATTTTCTTATAAATTCACTATTAAATTTTATCCATTTGGCACCTGGGGGGCGTTTTAAAGACAGGATACATATTTTTGGTAAATAAATTATTACAAAAAATGCTTTACATATACAAATGAAAAATATTGCCAAGTCGAGCTTAAGACAGGGTTTTTTCCTTTTGTATATGTAAAAAAAAATTCTGAATATTTTTCGAAAATTTTTGGTAAATATACAAATTCTTTTGTAAATTTACAAAATTTTTGTATAATTTTACCAAAATATTTGTAAATCGCGCTTTTGGTCATGTGACTTGCCCGAAAGGTCATTTCCGGTTTTGCTGGTTTCCGGCGGGAGGACTACATTTTTACATACCGATCTCAGTTAACCAGCGAAAGGACGCCATCTTTGACGCCATCTTTGACGTACCGTGATCCGGCCACAACCGGAGGTAAGAAATCATGCGAAATCATCATAATTCACTGCTAAATTGTTCTGATTACAGGTAGTTATCGAGTACAGATAATAGGTGTATCTTACATAACGTAAGGGTTCCGTGACATAGCTTCATTTGTTTGATTCTCGGTATTTTCATCCTATCAATGGCGCACGTCGTCCATTGCGTAATGAATGAACAACATGACTCTGCACATCGCGTACCTTATGTCCAGATTTTCTGGATATTATACTTTGTAATACTGTTGTGCACGTGTATTTGGCTTTTTATAGTATTTCTCTAGAAGATGTTCCTTGAATTGAGTATAGTGCATCGTCTGTAGTATGTGTGAGACCGTATTAGATTGTCTGCTAAGTGCGGGCGGCGCCGCAGGGGTGGATCCAGGAATTCCTAGAGGGGGGAATGTTGTCTGACTTTTTCAGTGTATTTTTAGTAACCTTTATATACTTTTTTTTTTATTTTTAGATGGATGAAAGTCAGCCAGAGCAATCAACTATATACCCATCACAGTCACAGTCACAGTCTGAGTCGATAACCCGCCCTTCCAGACATAATAAAAGGAAATCTTCACCACCACCCACATTTTCTGATGACGAAGAAGACCCCATTAGAAGCCCAATAGACGACACGGATGCGGATGAGGATTTCAAACCTGATCCAAATGAGCGTTCATCATCTGAAGATTCTAACGAAGAAGAAGAAGATCCAGAGTTCACAGCTCTAATTCAAAACCAAGAGATACCTGCCAAACAACGTAAGCTAATGCAAGAACTTATGGAAGAGAAGAACCTAAGAAAAGCTAACGCTAAGAACAAAAAAAAGGGTGTATCTAAAAAAAAAAGTGAAAGTAAGAAAGGTGAAAGCTATAAATCCTCAATCCCTCCAAAGAAGAAAACAAAGAAACTTCCTCGTGCATTGCATAAAGAAAATACTGATAGTGAGGACAGTTCTGATGACTCAGGAACATCTGACGTTGAGATCATGGATTCCCCCTCAGATCTCCCACAGTTATCCACCAAATCAAAAAGACATTCTAAGAAAACCAAAACCAAATCAAGAACTCCAAAGGTAAAACACAAGAAAGTGGAAAAAAAAGCTGGGTCAAGAAGAAGTTCCAAAGTCTCCTCCACGCCCATTAAGAAGAAAAAGAAAAAGAGGTCTCATGATACCAGTTCATCATCATCTCCAACTACAACATCATCTTCATCGTCATCATCTTCTCATGACAGTGATAGTGACAGTTTAGAGTACGTGAGTCCGGTAGAACCGAGTGGCTCTAAGAAGAATAAAAAGAAGAAGAAAACTAAAACTAAAAAGACATCTAAGACTCCGTCTAAGACACCAGCGAAAAAAAAAAGCGTTACTACCCAATCATGGATGCGATACGAGGGGGAAAGTGACACTGAGGGTAGTGGAAAGTCATCTAACTGGAAGGATGTGGAGGTCGAAGCAATGTACAGGGTTGCTAACCACTTCAAGTAAGTTATTTATCCTGTAAACACTTTATCTTATATTTACAATATATATGTAAATAATACCATATACTGCGTAAGGGATTACTTATTTCAATAGTAATTCTTATGATATTCAGCAATTTATACTCATTGAATTTAAATACATTCCTAAATAGTCATTTACACTGACACAAATTTGCCCTTTATATTTTTTAATTAATATCTGGAATCTTCATTGCTTCATTGTTTTTACTCATTGTGTGCGCTTACTTTTTTTAGTTTTACATTAACTTTTCCTCTTTACAAAATCATTTGTAAATAGGACCGACGTTATCTGTGAGAGGGACAACAAGAAGGATCCCGAGCGTAAAAAGAAGAGATGGATAGCATTTCGCAAGATGCAGAAAGCCGTTAACGCTGTAGGGGGTAAGAAGCGTTTGGTTCGACACGTCTTCAGTAAGTTGAACGACCACAAAAGAACCACCAAAGACAAGGTACATAATGCTTATCATTTAAGTATGTCCCACCATGTCATGGGAAAAGTAGAGAACTTCCATAAATATAATATATGACAATTCAGTACAATCATTTCTTAATATATTAAATATATATCCATTCATTTTGTGTGTATATACATTACTGCATAACCGAATAATATACAAAGTTTTATGAAACACTTGGACATTATATAAGGGCAATAAACCTATTGCACTGATTGCAAATGTGATTTTATTGGAAATATGTCGTGTAACTTATGCAGTCAATTATCTTTAATACCCAAATCATATCATATCATTATGTCTGTTAAATTTCTATTTTCTTTCTATGATTCCAAAAATTCTTCCTACAGGTGCGGAGAATCAACAACAAATACGGGAAAACTGGTGCGGCGGGGGGGAAAAAACCAGAGGAGTTCACCCTCAAAACTTGCGAACTAATGTGCCTTAGTTTCTGGGGTGAGGCATACTGCGGAGGTAACTACAAACAATGAATTGGAATTAATCAATATATATACAGAGAATACTTAGTTAAAAATGACTTGCAATAAATCAGTATATATACAAATAATATGTAGCTATATCTATATTTTGGTAAATCTGTAAATGTCATATTCCACTTCTTATTCTTTGACCCTGAGTAAAATTAACAGAATGTATGAATTGTATGGACTCTAATCTAGTACTTATATTTATTTTTTTATTTGTGTGTTGTTGTTTTTTTTATAGCTGTTCCCGGTGCTCAAATCTTCTCTGTTGACCCTGACTCGGATGGTGAGCTGGATACATCGGCCGTAGTGTTCCAGAAAATGTTCATGGGCGAGGAACACCAGAAGAAGGAGGCTCAAAAGTACAAGGATGACAGGAAACAAGAAAAGAAAATTCAGGCAGAGGAGTATGGTAGGTGTTTCAAAGATAACGACTCTGAGACTCCCCCTCACTATCCCCCTGTCTGTCCCCTACGCTCCGCCCTCCCTCTCCCTCCCTCTCCCTCAATCTCCCCCTGTTATAGTTATTTAACTAATATTCATTTATATAAGTACTTGCACTTCATGTGGTATAAAGAAAATTAACTTCAACTTGCACTTAGATTTACTCCAAAATAAAACATCCAAACTGATTTAATATTATTACAATCAAGTGACACTGTTACATTACTGTAGGTATGCTGTCAGTACCATAACATAATATTATATAATTTGCTATATATTGAATATTTCCTACAGGCGTTACTTCTCAGATGTACCGTATGACCAGTGACGAGGAGATCCAGAGGAGAGCTGAAAAGTACAAGCCAGCACGTAAAGTGTCAGTTAGTGGGAAATCCTGTGCCCATAACAGCAGCAGTGAGAGCGCCGAGAAAACAGCACATGAAACGCCCAGTGAAGGTATTTAATTTGCATTTTTTATTGGTTTGTTTATACCACATGAGTAAAAAGTACCTTTCAGAGTAATTCTAATCTGAAATTACCATATATTATTTGCTTTATCACTATATTATAGGTATAAATGTACTCATAGTACTCACACTATCTGTGTTAACTCTTGAAAAAATTATACATCCGCTCTTTAATATTTAATTACATTAAACCTTTTTTTGGTTTTAAGCTGAAACGAGTACTGAAAACTTCTCAAAAATCCCCACCCCTACCAAGGAATTTGCTAGTGAACGTCATGCAGGTAAATATAAATTGAAAATATAGTCGTAATGTACTCACAGCAATTCTGAGAAAACTATTTGTTAGTCACAATTACAGTGTGTACTATACTTTACAAAAATTTTGGTAAATGCCCATATTCACGTCGCGTTCAAGTCAGGTTATTTTCATATATTACTTCTTACTTTATTGCATGATTTATTACTTTTATTTTATCTGGAAATATCAATGTTTTTCCAGAGAAACAACAAAGAAAGACAGGAAGGAAGGATGATTCTTCAGAACAACAGTCTTCTTTTGAGGGGGAAGGTATGTATTTGATCGTAGGTCTTGTAGTATATGATGTACATAACATAGGTCAAGTTAGCTCATATTAGGTCAACTTATGCACTCATGTCATGTAGGTCAAGTAGGTCATGTGTATACCATAGGTCAACTTAGGTCAACTTATGCACTCATGTCCCGTAGGTAAAGTAGATCATGTGTATACCATAGGTCAACTTATGCACTCATGTCACGTAGGTCAAGTAGATCATGTGTATACCATAGGTCAACTTAGGTCAACTTATGCACTCATGTCCCGTAGGTAAAGTAGATCATGTGTATACCATAGGTCAACTTATGCACTCATGTCCCGTAGGTCAAGTAGATCATGTGTATACCATAGGTCAACTTAGGTCAACTTATGCACTCATGTCCCGTAGGTAAAGTAGATCATGTGTATACCATAGGTCAACTTATGCACTCATGTCCCGTAGGTCAAGTAGATCATGTGTATACCATAGGTCAACTTAGGTCAACTTATGCACTCATGTCCCGTAGGTAAAGTAGATCATGTGTATACCATAGGTCAACTTATGCACTCATGTCCCGTAGGTCAAGTAGATCATGTGTATACCATAGGTCAACTTAGGTCAACTTATGCACTCATGTCCCGTGCGTCCAGTAGGTTAAATACATGCTTCGTTTCCTCTTCCTCCAGAACCTCGCCGTAGTCCTCGTCTGAAGGCTGCAGAAGGTGTAGCCGCTTATAAACCTGTCGAAAGTAAGTATCTATTAAGCACTTCCATCATACAATGTATCATTTTCAGACCCCAATCTAATAAGAACCATATGTCAGTAAAACCACTTAAAAAACTTAAATTATAATAGACCTAGCCAATTCCTAAATTCTCCTGAAGCTCTACCATAAGAATGGAAATGTTATTTTTAATAATACTAGTATTATAATGTTGTTGTGAAACTTGATTGCAAGTGTTTTTACTTGTTATTTTTCAGAAACAACAACTCGTAAAAGTCCACGTCTTCAAGAAAGAATGGCCATGGAAGGTAAATGCAGAGAGGGAGCGTTAACCCCCAAATCAATGTAGCTAGAACCAGCTAGAGTATGAAAGGTACATGACAAGCATCCGTCACAAAGTGTTTGCCGATAGTGAGGTAATACCAGGAACTATTGAAGGAGGTAAAGGAGACATTAGATGAACTGAAAACAAAAGGTGCGGCTCAAAAGAGTAAATTCAAAACTCTGAAAATTTCCCTTGATATGGAATCTGATGCTAAAGAAATGGTAGAGTGTGGTACACAATATCATAAGAATGATTTGCTTAAAACTCCAACTGTTTTTAAGATTAACTCTGGCAATACAGAATCGATCCACTCCAGGAAAAAAGAAATGAATACTGGCAACACAGAGTCGCAGCAGGAAAAAACAAATGATCAGGAGGAAATGCAGGGTGACAAGACAGGGTCGATCCACCAGACAACAAATGGTGAGCAGGAAATAGACTCTTGCAAAAGAGGGTCGATCAAGAAGACAACAAATCCTGACCCGGAAATGGAGGGTGGAAACTCAGAGTCGCCACACCAGACAACAAATGATGAGCAGCAGGAAATGGAGGTTGGAAACACAGAGTCGATGCAGGGCACAAGTAATGATCAGCAGGAAATGGACTGTGGCAACACAGAGTCGCCACACCAGACAACAAATGATGAGCAGCAGGAAATGGAGGTTGGAAACACAGAGTCGATGCAGGGAACAAGTAATGATCAGCACCAAATCGACTGTGGCAACACAGAGTTGCCACACAAGACAACAAATGATGAGCAGCAGGAAATGGAGGTTGGAAACACAGAGTCGACACAGGGCACAAGTAATGATCAGCACCATGTCCAGCACGGTACCCATCATGGGAATATATATAATATTCAAGACCAACCTATGTATACTGGGGATAGAGTTTCCACAAAGTTTCTATCAGAGGACTGTGTTTTGGAGGAACTGAGGGATGTTTCATCTGAAGCTAGTCTTGAGAAAATACATGAGGTTGCGGAGGTTCTGGCTGACATGGAAGGGGTGGTTAATATACAAGAGTACAAATCATCTTCACAAAAAGAAAGTTCTCTATCATGGCCAAACCAGCTAGAGTATGAAAGGTACATGACAAGCATCCGTCACAAAGTGTTTGCCGATAGTGAGGTAATACCAGGAACACCACCGGGACCTGGACGACTACTAGTACCGGAAACGCAAGATGATTCTGAAATATACGAAAGAGAACAGGAGGCGGGTCCAGAGGTAGTAACTCACGAGTTCAATATAAATATTGTTAAGAAAGAGCCCAAAGACGACGACTGTGTACCCATAGAGGCACAAGCAATGGCGACAGAAATGGAACCGCCCCAGGAAGTAGCTATAGAGGAAGAAGAGAGCCAGAGTATTCTCCAACCCAAAGGGAACCAAAGCAGTAGGGGGAAATCGAGGGGAAAGGCCAAGGGAAAGGGCAAAGGAAGGGGCCGTACTTTGGGTCTTAAACTTGTCAGTCTTCCCCTTCAGAAACAAGAGGATGATTGTAGTAGCACATGCTCGAGCCCTAGAAAGTCCTCCAGACAGAGGAAGCAGAGGAATGTGTTCAACATGTGAGGGCAATATTTACAAGTATTTGTGTAAGTTTACCAAATAACTGAAATTTCTCGTTCAATAGTTAGAAGTTTTGTGGAATATGGTCACCACCCTGTTCTACTATAAACATGTTGAGAAACATGTTGAGAATGTTACTAGTATTATTTGACTAGCATTGTCTTACCTTACTATGCGGTTACTTATGTAGTAGGTAAAAAAGAAGTAACATGATACACAAGTGAAACATGTGGCTGTATTGTTTATGAATAATTGATAATGTTAACCAAAGATACTGTAATTTTTTGCTATTTGTGTGACCCACGTATTTTGTATTTGACAGTCTGTAGCATGGATACAGGAAAAAAGCATGTGAAACATGTTAAACATGCGGGCGGATTGTTTGACAATACTTTAGAATGTTTACCAAAGGTACTGTAATTGTTCATATGTATATGAGACCTATGTACTCTGTATTTGATAGTCTGTAGCATGGATACAGGAAAAAAGCATGTGAAACATGTTAAACATGCGGGCGGATTGTTTGACAATACTTTAGAATGTTTACCAAAGGTACTGTAATTGTTCATATGTATATGAGACCCATGTACTCTGTATTTGATAGTCTGTAGCGTGGATACAGGAAAAAAGCATGTTAAACATGTTAAACATGCGGGCGGATTGTTTGACAATACTTTAGAATGTTTACCAAAGGTACTGTAATTGTTCATATGTATATGAGACCCATGTACTCTGTATTTGATAGTCTGTAGCGTGGATACAGGAAAAAAGCATGTGAAACATGTTAAACATGTGGGCGGATTGTTTGACAATGCTTTAGAATGTTTACCAAAGATACGGGAAAATATGTGAAACATGTTCAAGATGTGGCCGGAATGTTAATAAGTACTTGTGATCGTTTACAAGAAAAAAAAAAGTTTAGAATGTTATAGAAATTGACGTTTTTACTTAGTTTCTGCAAATAAATAGTGGTTAACTGTCTACGCTTTATTTGTTGATACTTTTACATTAAATAGTACAATTTGTAAATCTATATACTTTGTATCAAAAAATAAGTCAATAAGTACTACAATATTAACCAATTTTTAGCAAATATCCATCTTTATTCTTAATCTCACAAGCAAACTTGCACCATTCTCCTTAACTGTTCAGATATGACTTTCTAGTCTTTGGTCCATAGACCGGAAACACCATTGCCTCAGTAATTCGGTTTGGGGAGGTACGCATCTTAATCCTTGTTAGATTCAGGGCCCTTAGCTGGACCACGGGGACGGCCACGGCCACGCCCACGGCCACGTGCCCGTGCACGTTCCTTTGCCTTGGCCTTCTTGGCTTGTGCCTGGGCACGGGCAAGCTCGACGGGGGATGGACCCCCACATTCTTGGTAGATGATCTTCTTTCGGCGTGCAACTCCGGCCAGGTGCGCATCCTTGTCAAAACGCCTCCTGGGGTGTACGACTGGGTCACGCCCTCGGGCATCTCGCAGCGCTTTGAGAAAGCGCTTTGCAGCTGTCTTCTGGATTTGGCCCTCGATGTCGGGGTCATACCGATCTTGAGGACGCACTGCACGCAGACCCCAATCCACGCACATGTTGTGCAAAACACAACACGCCCTCACGAGCCTTGACGCCTGAAGAGGCTCCATTTTCACGACGCCCCCCCCGTTCTTTGCAAGGCACCTGGAATGTGAAAGTTAGACTAATTTAGAATACAATATCATAATATACACAATAATTCCATGAAATCCAAGCACACTAAATTATTGTTTTTGTTTCAATCAATGGAAAACATTAATAAGATAATGTTTAGAGTGTTTTTTTCAAGTTGTTTTTCTCAAGTCCATTTAGAAAAATACCTCCACCGCGTCTTGAGCTGCCCGATTGCACGTTCCACAGAGCTTATCCCAGGGCTCCATGGTGTCAATGTCGACATTTTTGAACGGTGTCATCAGGCGTTCTGTCAATGCGTACCTGTGCATGATAAGCAAGATAAAATGCAACTTAACCTAAAATAATGTATAAACATCTAACTATATACAGTGGAATTTGTAAGTTTACCAAAAATTTACAACAGTAAAAAACAAGTGAAGCCAATTATATTGTCTAAAGTATTGGTTTGAAAGCAAGAAAAACCAAGAAAAAAGCAATTTATATTTAAAGATAATGTTATGTATTTCTTTTACCCGCTGTCGGCCAGGAGAAAATAGTCCCCCATCCTGTCCGTGTTCGATACTAGTTGCCCGAAATCCGAAATGTCGAACACCGACATGTCATGGTGGGATCCGGCAACGGCTGACTCCACGAAGGTGAATCGCTGTCTGGCATCGGTCACCAACTGAATAGAAATAGAAGTTTTAGCTTTTTCTTATTTTACAAGGTAACATAATCCAATTTGAGTAAACATAGGATTTTAAACTAGTAGGTTATGTAGATAAGAAAAACAAAAGTATTATTAGTATTTATAAAAAACTAGATCATATGCAACAAAGGTGTAAGGGGTTTTTACCATCACATTCAAGGCGTGGTAGCCATGACGGCAGATGTAATTGGCCTCTTGGTTCGTTGGCCTCTTTATGGGGACGTAGCTGCCATCTATACACCCTACACACTGATTGAAGCGGTAGTTGTTGGCAAAGCGCACAGCACTCTCGTGCAACTCGTACCCCTAATTAGGTAGACAAAAATAGACAATTAGCGCTATTGAATATACATGAATACATACAGTAAATGATAACATGTATGAAAATTTGTTTAGTTTGTTGCAAGTATTTTTGTATCGATCTAGTTTGTATCTGTAAAATAGCAAAATATGTCTTAAGGGATTAGAAAATATATCATAATGAAATGAAATGTTACTCACAGAAGGGAAAGTGATGTAGTTCTTGGAGCGGGAGCACAAGAACTTAACGAAGCGGTGCACCGCGTCTGAAAGGGCACCTTTGGAGCAACCTCCTTGGGTATCTCGCAGGGCTGTGTAGTTGGCACCGGTTGCCATGAACCGAAGTGCGAGGCACACCTGTGGGAAAGAAATTAAGTAATAAATAATAGGAAGTTAACTACATAATATTGTAAATATTAAGTTTTTTTTAAGAGAGGTGGGGGGGACACACATAGAACTATAGTTCAACTGAATGATACTATGATTACAGTGAACTGAACTAAAACTTAATATGTACAACAGTATGTACAACAAAGTATATATATATATATCGTTTAAAAAAAGGTAAATACATACTTTCTGGAAAACAGGAATGGGGCTTCCCCTGCCGTTCGGATCATCACCCTGGGTGATGTAGATAGAGCTTCGGAAGAACTCCCCAGCAAGGTACTCCACCATTTCAGGTGTAAGCCGGTGCCTTTGCTCAAACTCTCGGCTGCGAGGCCACAACATACGGGGGTCATTTCTTCTCCTAATAACGCGTTGAGCCCTACATCGTCTCCTTCCTATACCCTCTCTGAGGCGTTTGGGATGTTTCAAAGCACTGGGGCACAGCCAGAATCGCAGTGGCATGCTCCTGGCACACTGACCGATGGGAAGCTTCACCATGCTAAACAATGAAAGAAGCATACCCATTACAACATTTGCTAATTGTGCAGAAATAACTTGACAAAAGAAAGTAGAAATATGACACCTTATGTCTATGCATTATCATGAGAAAAAGTGAAAATACAAAAACGTCTGAAAATGGTCAAAATCATCTCAGAACCCTAAAAAAAAAAATAGGCATAATACTTACGTCTCCGTCGATCCGCCAAATGCAGTTTGGCGCCCAAATGTCAATATTTCCCGCCCAAAAAAATTTACCATTGCTCATCGCACTATCTGTAAATTTTGGCGTTTACCAACGATTTTTCCATTTGTAAATATTTACAAAAAATATGTAAATTTGGGGCATTTCTCTTAAGCTCGACCGAAATTTTTGTATCCTGTCTTTAGTCCAACTTTTGCTTTTGCAAAGGGTTTTTTTCTATGGTAAATTTACAAATATTTTGTATCCTGTCTTTAAAACGACCCCCTGGACTCATGCTACTGAACCCACTGAGCATCATTTAACGCAAAGCTCTTAAAATAATATAATCTGGGTTACCATGCGAGATTCAGCAATGTCCAACTAAGGAGGCATGAGGCATCCTAGTTTTTATTAGGCTTCCTATTTATAGTAACGTGTCTTTTGTCTATATTTCAATACTTCGATACTCAGTGACATAATGCTCATCAGCAACCAACATATTAAACTATTTCCACAAAGGCGTGGGGAATATAATTATTATCCCAAATTGTATTAACAATTGCCTCCATAGTCGGGAACAATATATATATATATATAAGAATGGTGAATTTCACCCTCAGGGTAACGAAATAACTACAATGATTAGCTCTAAGTTGATATTTCGGCCTCCCTCTGAAGCGGATTACTTTTAGCCAAACCATCATTGTGAAAACTGTTTTTATGGTGTTTTTATTCATATTAAACAATAACGTGCTTGACATATTTCCGAAATCCTGTATCTGCTCCTGAACAGGCAGGCTGTAAAGTTGTTCTTTTTTCATACAGACATGCCCTTGCATATAGAGGTAGCAATTCATCTCAGCATAGCCTCAGCCTTCTTCAAATTAATTCCCTTTTTTCATAAACCATAAAGTAGCCAGCTTTTCTCAGAGGGGGGTTCATTTTTTGAGTAGTTTTTTTCCCAGGGGGGATCGTTTTTTGAATAAATACATATTTTTTGGGATTTAGTGTCATATTTTACAATAAAAATTAGACTCAGACCCCCCTGGCTACGGGCCTGACATGTGGATTCTTTAGAACCCAGCAATCATTGCCTATAGGCTTGTGACTCTTAGTTCTTAGTATAGTTAGTGATCCATGTCTTTTAGAACCCAGCAACCATTGCCTACAGGCTTGTGGCTCTGAGTATATTAGATGGACTGTGTCCCTCACTCACAAAAGCAGGGTTATCTTTCCCGTTCACCACCACATCTTCCCCCTTATCAACCTGCTTCACATCATTGGTCACCCCATTCCCAGGCTTCTCTTTACCAACCGAATCTGTATTCTCCTTCTTATAAACAGCGTGCAATAAATCAAACCTTTCCGGTAAAAACCTATCAGTCAACCAGGACACAATGATAATAAACAGAAGGCCAAGCAACATGGAAAATGTTCTTATGGGGAAACACTGAATTTTCGTACTTTCATCATAGTACCAGTACTTTATAAGGGGGTCGAAGTTGAGCAGTGGCTCCCCTGCCGTTAGCCTGAAGAAGAAGCTCACAAAGTAGCCGGTGAGGGCGCCATAGGTGTTGGCAAACTTGAGGTAGATGACACAGGCCAGTTGGGGGAAGGCCACCACGTAGACAAAGTCTCCACACAGAACGAAAAGGGCATAGATGGAGCTAACTTTGATGGCGATCAGAGTGGCCAGGGCACCCAGAACCACGACAGCTCCCCGCATCACCCAAAGGGCCTCCACATCAGTCACCTGGAAAAGGAAAAACAATAAATAATATTATTATTGTATATCAGGATTCAAACGCTCGCACATTCAATGCCCAAAAGTGGTCAACTATTGTTTAAAAGCTTATTCAATCCCCTAATCGATGCAGCAAACCAGATGTCTATAACATTTATTTATAGGGTTGGGTCACCTTTTGAATATCGTTAGTTGTTTGGAATTAACCCTTTCACTGCCAGACATACAACAATGTAACTGATATTTACTGAAATATTGCCCAAAATACAAAAATTAGGGCATAAATTCCCTAAAACTCAAATTTAGTTTAGATCCTTCAGGTGAAAAGCTTTTTTTGATAATTTTGAAATGATCTGCATCATTCTCAGTAGACATCTGTATAATGATTGTAAATATCAAAACACATTTTGTCTGGATTTCCCTGTGCTCTCTCAACAAATTGACCATCAAAAACATTCTGAAGAATATTTATGTGTGGCTGAATGACTCATTTCTACTGACCTTTCTGGAGGGAAACAGCAGATTTCTCACTGGTCTGTAGACGTTCCAGGCGAACATGGAGGAGGAGGAGAGGAGGGAGGAGTCGGCGGACGACATGACAGCGGCTGACACAGCCCCTAGTCCGATGACGGAGACCACAGGAGGAGTCAGGTACTGGAGGACCAGGGGAAGGATCAAGGGGTAGTTCTCGGACTTCATGGGGAGCTCCCAGTATAGGCGGAAGTCAGTAGCATTCCAGTCTGAAAGGTAATGGAAGAGCTAATTGCATAGTATTATACATGGGATGTTTTGAAGGGGCTGCAGGGGCGGATACAGGATTTCAAAAAAAAAGTTGGGGGGGGGTCCATATATAGGGTAAGTACTAAAAGTGTGTGCATACGCGCGCACGCGCGGGACGTTTTTTTCTCTTTGGCAAGTTTAAGTGTCCACCCCCTGGACCCCCCCCCCTGGATCCGCCCCTGGGCTGTCGCGTCCTGCCGTCGTTAGGCTAAGATACGCCGATGTTAGCCTAACGACGCGACGGCTGGCAATGTGTTTTGTGATGTTAGAACGTAATTCTGTGACGTGATTGGTCATGTCATGAAATTGGGGTGCCAGGCAGGGGGTTACAACGTATTAAAATACGTCCGTCACACGGTCGAGAAAGCCCCTTTAATTTAACTGTAATAATTCTTCAAAATTATTTATATGCATTTAAAAACAAACAAAAATCGTTGATGAAGAATTTATATGAATGGAAATATTCTGTTGCTGATACTCCTACAGGGAAATGTTATTGAATTTGTAGTATGGTGATTATTTCTCTTACAGACAAATCGTACATATAATTTTGTGTCTCTGTTTGAGACTATGATACAATGTATACCAATATGGAGAGCATAGTGATGAAAACCGAATGTAAATTCGAGACTATCCGGGATAAATAAAATGAATCGAAGATAAAAAAAAAAAGAAATAGTTATAATTATGTGTTTTATTAACAAATGTTATAATTTGTTTTAATGATCAAATACATAATGAGCATAACAATGTACAATGATATCAGCATCACCTACGCCGGGACCTGGGTATCAATTTTATATTACTGTGAATGCAATATTTAATATGTTTATATTTTGATACAATTGAGAATACTAAAACCTGCATAATAATAGTATGATATCAAACTGTGATATTATCAATGTTTCCCGTACCTGTTGATTTTGCGATGGCCCCAATGAGAATGGCAGGAATGGAGAGAAATAGGCACCCAAAGGCACCAGCAAAGGACAGGATCTGGGCGGACCTGGAGGTGTTGGCCGACAGCACCCGCTGGAAGTACACCTGGGACCGGAGATAAGATTACATGATAGTTATTACCTAAACTATTTTTATCATAAAAATGGAAATTACATAGTTTATGGTATTATTCAAATAAAACAAAATAGAATAATCTGATGTATTTGTGTATGTGTGTATTATAAACGGCCCATGCCAGTCTGTACTACTTAAGTTATTATTCGTTCTGCAGATGACGTCATAAGGCACAGAAAGGGAGTAGGCGCTATATTGGTGATCATATTAAAATGTTCAATATCATCAATTCAAAAACATCTGGATCAAACCTTTTTCATTATTTTATCTAGAATAAAATAATCCTTTGAAGTCACATTATGCAATTACTTTAATTTTGAATTCATGAATTGTGGGTTTATCAATTAGTGCACATGCACATGGTGATCACCAAAATGTGGTCACGTGACCATGCCTGCGCAAGGTCTATAAGTTCATTGAACATTAACTGATAAACCTACATTGCCCCATCACTGTTGCAAGAGATTAAAACCATTTGTGTAAAAAAGGGGGAAAAGAAAAAACGTATACCAGCAAAGACTTTACCATATGAAATTCAAGCCCATAAGATGGTTTTGAGGGGCTTGACTTTTTTTCACCAAGCATGGCCCCTATCCTAAGCTGCGATTTGGAATTAACAATCAAAAACTGCATTCAAAAAAAGAACACCACCTCTTGCAACAGCGACACCACAACTGTGATAAATGTGGGTACAAGTCATTGCAACAGTGATACTCATTATACAACGGGCCACAGGAGATAATGAATGACCATACAATAACGTTTAACAGTACCTGCCAAGGTATGCCGCCAAAGATAAGGAGCAGGCCGAGATCTATCCAGTGGCCGACGAAGGGGTCTGGTTTGAGTACCCCGACCCAGCCATCTTTCCCCAGGGCGTTCTCACCAATGTTGGATACAGCGGGATGGACAAGGGCAAATCCTACACCTATCCACTGTAACACAGATTTAGATGAATTTAATTATGTAGGATATCTCCTCATGGGTTAAAGGGTTAAGTGTCATACCCACTTGGGCAATTTGGTCACTCAGTTATTGTGTATTCCACTGATCGCCTGTGAATTTGTGTTAGTTGAAATGTGCAGGTGTTATTTGATTAACTGCGGAAATTGTCCAGAAAGATTTGACCAACACATAGTTATTTAAACATTTTCAATATAGCCTAAAGATGAGCGATCAGAGGAAAATACAGTCGCTGAGGTGCATATCGACCTTGTAAAATGGTGCTTTACTATAGCGTATTTTATCATATTTTTTGACCACTTGAACGTTATTCTGCCTCTTCTCATTCGCATAATGATTTCAATCTTATTTCCGTTTCACTCTTTAAGTGTAATCTAATTGGTTTTCTAAGATTCATGGATGATATCGCTAGGATAGTGCAGATGAATGATTTGCACAAAAAGCGGCGTCTTTTGGTCCTGGAAAATAAAAGTAATTTTCACTGCTACAATGGAAGCTGCTTAAAAAGAATACAACAATGTCATGAGAAATTGCATATAAATGCGGGTCCTGTCTTATTCAAACGATTCTCATTTCTAGATTATCACCAACCAGTTATTTGTTGGAATGTCTTTAATGAGTATAATATTATGCGTAATTGATGAACGTTTTATCATTATAATAAGATAATTCCTTTTATGATTCCTGAAATGAAAAATAATCTTTACTGCAATAAAAATCAATATTTCTCTAAATCATTTGGGACTTATAAATTCACCTTACCAGTCCAACAAAGATGCAGACTATTTGTACTACATCGGTGAAGACGACTGAGTAGAGGCCTCCGAGGACTGTATAGAAGACGGCCACCCCAGCCGAGATGACGATCGACCACTCCCTGGACAGAGCCAGAATCACCTTCAAACTGGCTCCTGCATGAGTAGAAAAGGACAAAAACAATTATTATGGTATCCGTGCAACCCACTTCATATATCAGCAGGGCGGATCTTTCCATATCTTTTGTAACGGGTTGCATGTTTGTGAGATCGCATTTCAAACTCCTTTCTCGCTTCAGATTCCCGTGTAATCATCGCTCCGACTATAGCATTCTGGGATGTGCCGGGACTACTTTTCGCTGGTATTTGTTACCGGCCTGACTTTACACCTTCTCTAAGAACTACTTTTTCGCAGCAGGCCACATGCGTGATGCGGTCACGTAGTACTACAGTAAAAGTGCGTGACGAAAAAAGGCTATAGTCGGAGCGAGTATTAGGGCTTACATGTGGAATCCGAAGCGACGGGGGATTATGATCGCATTTTAACAGGTAGCACAGACTCTCGCAGGGGGCACCACCATAAAAAATATTCACAATAAAACATTACAAATTGATTCTCTTATGTTAGATGCTCGTTGACGACACCAAATAAATCATTATTGCATAAGCTTTGCAATAATATCTCAATGATATTTTGATGATGTCGTAACATCAAGAACACATTGTTCGACCAACACTAACATGAAAAGCTGTATGTGTGGTCAAGGTCAAATCCTGTATAATTGAAGTTTGATATGAAAGAGAATTCTAAATCGAATTCATGTCATGATTATTCTGGAAATAACAGCCTAAATGGCAGATGCTCTACCTCAAATGTTTGTGGCTTAGCAGTTATTCGTACCTTAGTGTCTTGTAGTGGTGCTATCCAACAAACGGCTGCTAAGCTACAAAGATTTGTAACTTAGCATCAGATAGACTGCAGATGCTATCCCCCAAATATTTGTGACTTAGCAACTGTTTGTGGGATAGCATCCTGTGGTGATGCTATCCTACAAACTAACACATATTTAAAAGGATAGCATCTGTATGTGGTATAGCATCCTAACAGATGTTAGACTCCAGTCCACTATAACACGTAGTGGAGTGATCTGCTTGGAGAATGATTCAACAAGGGGGTACGAGGGTGTTGAAGTGGTTAGTGTGACTGACTTGCATGCAGTAGGGGGGGGGTTGATGCTCCAGTCAACAAGTCTCTTCACCTCTTTTCATTCCCCCAGTGGCAACAATTAGGTTATCAAAGGCTTTCGCTGTCGAGTGTCTGGCCCTGTCTGTGGGACAGGCACATTAAAGAACATTAAGTGTTGGGGTATGGTCTGCATAGGGCCATTGAGGTCCATTAGAGGCATAGGATATGTCACCTTTCCAAGATCTGTGGTGAATTTTAAAGGTTACCTGAAAAAGTTTTGGAAATGTCTTGTAAAGGTGACCTTTCCATTACCTTTAGCAAACCTCAATGGCCCTATTTACAGAAATGTAAAGGTCTGTTTGTGCAGTGATAAAGATTCAATCATCATCACTGCCCTTTGTTATGACCCTGACAGCTAATTAGCACGTAAAGCAACCGATAACCAACCAACCAAAACAACAAGGGACTTGTGTGTCGGCCAACAAGAAGCTAGTAAGCCGTCAAATTGTACCGACCATGTTCAAAATAATACTAGGATAGGACTGTTATGTTTGTTGCCTTCAGCACAATGTAATTAATGTATAATTAGCTGGGTATCAAACTCTTAAACCTGTTCATTTAATGCAGGCCTCTAATTTATTGTCGGTCAAGTGGAAAAGCCACCTTGACCCAAATAAACATAAGTTCTTTTACTTCATTTTTTGCCCATTTTAACAGGCCTATGGAGAAGGATGATTATACGTTAAATTCAGAGAAAAAACTCAGGCCTAGGATTGCCAACCAAACCTTTCTGACGCTTTGTGTAAAGCCTGGTCCCCACTTGGGCGACTAGATTTCCTTGGTCGCCGAGCGACCAATTTAGTTAGTAGCCCGGCGATCAAGTCCACACTGGCGCCTTGATGTCTGGTGACCAAACCACTAGTCGCCGTGGTTTTGGGGTAAAATATTTGACATGTTTAATATCTTCCAATGACCACAGGCAATTAGTTGGTCGCCGGGCGATGTACTAAAGTGGCGTCTGGTGGCCTCTAGTCACCCAGCGACCAACTACAAGAGTGTTCCAACGTGGGGATTACTTTTTTAGTAGCCCGGCGACTAATAAATCACCCGGCGACCAATATTTCTTCCTTGGTCGCCAGGGAAATCCACTAGTCACCGTTGTTAATCGTCCAAGTGGGGACGCGGCATAATGCCGTGTCCCCACTTGGGCGACCAAGGACGGCAACTGACGTTGGTTGCTGGATGATTAAGAGACAAGTAAGTCGTCGGGAGACTAACTAAGTTGCTGGTGGGAAAAAAAGTTAATTGCCACGTTGGGATGCTCTTGTAGTTAGTTGCTGGACGACGAGACAAGATTTTAGTTAGTTGCCCGGCGATTAACTTTTCACTGGCGGGCATAGAACAATATTAAACATGTCAAATATTTTGTCCAAAACCCTTGGCGATTAGTGGTTTAGTCGCCAGACATGACGGCGACAGTATGGAGTTGATCGGCGAGTTACTAACCACCTTAGTCGCCCAACGACCAACGAAATTTAATCGCCCAAGTGGGGACCAGGCATTAGAGAGCCAGAAAAGGTAACAGCATCGAAACTTTAGAATGTTTGTCCCAATGTTTACAGACACCCTCCTCAAATTCACGGAGGCAGATACAGGAATTTCAAAAAGGTTGGGGGGGGGGGGGGGGTAGGCGTGCTACAGCAATAGATTTTACATTAAAAATGTTATATTTTGGTCAAAATAGAGGGGGCGTGCGCCCTACACATTTTTCCCCAGTTCACAATTATTTTGATAAATTCTGATAGACTTTGCACTTGGCTCCTCATAACATCATAATTGTTCCCCCGAAACTAGCACTTTTTCTAAAATGAAAAATGAAACCACGTCACTGGCTTATTTTGATCTTTTTTGTTTGATCTTTCAACCTGTCAAAGTGGCTTACATAAAGTACACTTGCACTTTGCTGAGGAGCATACAACCGAAACCTTCCCCCTGAGCAAAGCTTTTTAACCTGGAATAGACATAGGTGCTTGAATTTATTTGCATTTTTAAACTCCTGTTGTATACAACCACGGAGCTGGCAATTAATTTGTGTTAAAGACATTGCTAAAAATCTATGAAAGTCACTAAACTTGTTACTATAAATTTATATCTTCCTTGCAGTACATAACATTCCACCGGATACATAGTTTTACCACAAGGAGGATATAAAATCCTTAGTCTATTATCATTTTGTTTCATTATAATTGGAAATGTACTTATGGTAACCCTGGTGTGAAAACAGCCATTGTAAGCTTTAATCTAAAAAAAATACTAATCCAAGAATCACATTGGAACTGAACGGGAGTCTTACCTAAGGCCGAGAGGATGGCTCCGGACCAGAAGAGTTCCCCCATGAGGGCAGGGACATAGAGCAGGGCTGCTGTTAGATCCCCATACCGCACTTTGAACGGGTCAAGCATCGTCACATAGCCTGCCTCCCGCATGGGTTTGGCAAAGAAAATGCCCCCTTTCGTAAAATAAAAAGCATATAAAGATTTATTGTAGATATAGTACAGCGAAAATCCGAAGAGATTTTCCATGAATTTGGTAAATGATCTTACTCCATGTACGTAAGCATCCATGGTAAACCCGTAGAAAAGTGCTTTACTTGTATTGGCACTTGGATTAGGTCAATGCATGTAAAACACCATAAATAGAAGTAAAGCACTTCATAATAGAAAGGCGCCTTTAGAAGTTACTTACCAAGGACTAGACTAGTGTTAAAGCCCCACATGGGAGAATATGGCCTTTAATAGTTACTTACCCAGGACTGAACTAGTGGTAAAGCCCAACATGGGAGAATATGGCCTTTAATAGTTACTTACCCAGGACTAAACTAGTGGTAAATCCCCACATGGGAGAATGTTGCCTTTAATAGTTACTTACCCAGGACTAAACTAGTGGTAAATCCCCACATGGGAGAATGTTGCCTTTAATAGTTACTTACCCAGGACTAAACTAGTATTGAAGCCCCACATTGGAGAATATGGCCTTTAATAGTCACTTACCCAGGACTAGACTAGTGGTGAAGCCCTACATTGGAGAATGTGGCCTTTAATAATCACTTACCCAGGACTAAACTAGTGGTAAATCCCCACATGGGAGAATGTTGCCTTTAATAGTTACTTACCCAGGACTAAACTAGTATTGAAGCCCCACATTGGAGAATATGGCCTTTAATAGTCACTTACCCAGGACTAGACTAGTGGTAAAGCCCCACATTGGAGAATATGGCCTTTAATATTCACTTACCCAGGACTAAACTAGTGGTAAAGCCCCACATGGGGGAATATGGCCTTTAATAGTTACTTACCCAGGACTAAACTAGTGGTAAAGCCCCACATGGGGGAATATGGCCTTTAATAGTTACTTACCCAGGACTAAACTAGTGGTAAAGCCCCACATGGGAGAATATGGCCTTTAATAGTCACTTACCCAGGACTAAACTAGTGGTAAAGCCCCACATGGGAGAATGTGGCCTTTAATATTCACTTACCCAGGACTAAACTAGTGGTAAGGCCCCACATGGGAGAATATGGCCTTTAAAAGTTACTTACCCAGGACTAAACTAGTGGTAAGGCCCCACATGGGAGAATATGGCCTTTAATAGTTACTTACCCAGGACTAAACTAGTGGTAAAGCCCCACATGGGAGAATGTGGCCTTTAATATTCACTTACCCAGGACTAAACTAGTGGTAAGGCCCCACATGGGAGAATATGGCCTTTAATAGTTACTTACCCAGGACTAAACTAGTGGTAAAGCCCCACATGGGGGAATATGGCCTTTAATAGTTACTTACCCAGGACTAAACTAGTGGTAAAGCCCCACATGGGAGAATATGGCCTTTAATAGTCACTTACCCAGGACTAAACTAGTGGTAAAGCCCCACATGGGAGAATGTGGCCTTTAATATTCACTTACCCAGGACTAAACTAGTGGTAAGGCCCCACATGGGAGAATATGGCCTTTAATAGTTACTTACCCAGGACTAAACTAGTGGTAAAGCCCCACATGGGAAAATATGGCCCTTAATAGTCACTTACCCAGGACTAAACTAGTGGTAAAGCCCCACATGGGGGAATATGGCCTTTAATAGTCACTTACCCAGGACTAGACTAGTGGTAAAGCCCCACATGGGAGAATATGGCCTTTAATAGTTACTTACCCAGGACTAAACTAGTGGTAAAGCCCCACATGGCCTGGGTCCAGGCCAGGCCATACCCTGGAGTAAAGACAAACTCGGCTGTCCCATTGATGTACCCTCCACCGACCCAGGTTGCTGAAATATACAATTAAAGAAAATGTATACTACCATCAAAGTATCATTGCTGATAGAGTAGGTTATCTCACCGTGCAGGTACAATTAAGGAGGAATGAATGGGCAAGGCTGAATATCAGTTTTGAAATTTGGTATATAAATACAGAAAATAGAAAGAGTGATTTTATATGCATATATTTGTAGGAGACATCCCCCGTTTTGATACAATATAGTTTGGCCTACAGGAATCCGATTTTGAGGGGAAAAAAACAGTAAATTGGGATTCACCAGAGACCAAGATGAAAATCCTTTTGTATCTCCTGAGCATTTCCAGAATAGTCTCTCAATACAAGTAAAAATAACAAAAAACGTCTTAGGAAGCCCCATTTTTAAAAGTATACATTTTTGCAATAATTATACCATACTTTTGATAACCTTAAATGCAATGTGTAAATGCAATTTTCTCTTTGCTTGACCCAAATCATTGATGGTACCTGTCATGGTGAATATTCCAACGATGGGCCCCACACTCCTACCAGCCAGCATCACGTCGCTAACACTCTTGCTCTTCAGGGCCTTCTTCCTCCAGGAGGCCCACACTCCAATACCCAGGATGATCAGGTAGAAAATGATCAGAGACACCAGCCCCCACACATTGAGGGTGCGTGGGAGCAGCTCTGTAGACGGACTGAAAAAGAGCAGGAATGAACAGGGTACTGTAATAATGGAATAATTATTATGAATATTACTTGAAAGTCAACTTGAATTTTGTGACTAGTTGAAAAATAACTCGTATCATGTGACTACTCAAAAAGTAACTCAAATTGTGTTAGTATGTGACAAGTAACTTGACTTATGTGAGTGCTTAAGATATGACTTGAAGTGTGAGATTCATGGGGCAAAGCCACTTGACATTTTCTTAGCCAATCATTATCAAACTGCTGTCTGCAGCCTACAAAAGGGGCATGCTATCCCGAAAGGAATCAGTGTCCTCTTTGGCACTCAACTGTTAACATCTGTTTTTGGCTTATGCTTGGGACAATATAGAAGCATGATAATAAAGAACACTCAAGGATGGGCCGTAGCCATGACACAAGGACCCTAGAGTGGGAGCATCTGCTGACCCAAGCCAGCTCTGTCCCAATGGGGGCTTGGGAAGGTGCATGAAGGGTGGCCCTGAGGCGACACCAATCCTCCAATACATTAACGGTTATTGAACAGTAAATAACTTTGCTTTGTTAAAAGGTTAATCCCTAACACCCCCTACCGGTATGTCTTTTCGAGTATGCCCCCTTGAGCCCCATCACACAATATATGAAGTATGACTAAGGGTGAATCTAAATGATGGACAACATCTTCTTAGAATATTTCATAGGTTGCAATTGGGACAGGTTTTGTAAAGTGTTCAGCTTTTATGGTGTATCCACCTTGTGTATGGAAATGTATGTAGCAAACAACGTCGCTTGTTCCGTCGCACTTGAATTGCCAAGTGTAACCTACCTAAAGTAACCAGACACTTTCGGGGGAAATGTCACATTGCCTGCCTGAATAAAAAGGTTACCATATTGTGTGATTAAGTGATAAATGTTACAAGTCACGGGATATGACGACCTAGATATTCAATAATTTGCTCTCCATTCATTAATGAGTGAGGTATTGATAAAAACTACTAAAGGCCCTATTGCATGGACCGAAGTACTTAACTTGCTGCCGATACTAAGCATCTCCGTGGTAACATTCTTTTATTATACCTTAGGGTGATACACGTTGAGTGGTTAAGAGTTTAACACATCTCATATCAATCCTGGGTGATTACCACCCTTGTATCACCCTCCAGGGTGATACAGAAACTTTTATTCTCAATAATTCATTAAAAAAATGAAATCATTAAGAAAATAAAATCTATATAATGCATTATCTGCACACTATTCCTAGCTACATTTTATTGCTTACTGTTTGTTGATTTGATGGATATCAAAAAAGTTAAAAAAAAACATGTGCAACATCACAGCCCCACCATCACTGATTGCTGTGCATCCTTCCTGCAGAGCACGGATCTAACAGAAAATGCATAATAATAGGCTAATCCCGTCCCACTCGTGCGTCAGCCGACTGAGCACGAACACGGATATTCGAGAATATTACTATCTCCGTCGGGAACCACAAGTGTTCCCCACAGAGAACATCACAGCCTTTTTGGGCTCTAACAACATGCAACATCAGAATTCTTTGAATTTGACAGGCTAGGGCAATATCAGGATTTTCTTAGATCCAACAGGACAACTTGGCCCTACCAATCTATTTAAGAAATCAATTGAATTTAAGAAATGGTTCTGTTGGGTGTCACCTGTTGTTGTCCCTTAAAGACTACCCTGTTGCCTGTCACATTTAAGCAAGGGCCACGATGCATGTTATTATCCTTTAATAATGGCCAGGTTGCGTGGCGAATTAAAGAAATGGCCATGCCATGTTGTCAAATTTAAGGGTCTAGATTAATAGAGCTGTGCTGCAATTTGTAACACCGATCTTCACAATTCCATTCCCCTCGAATTCCATGTTCTTATCTTTATCCCTTCCTTTTCCCTCAAACTAAACCATTTTTTTCAACATGATGTCTTTCATCCCATGATCCCCCCTCCCCCCCCTCATGTCATGCCTGGTCATTGAACCTGGTACAACTCCCCCCCCCCCCCTCCCCCTTGTTGCATGACTTCGTTTATGGACCGTCCCTTGGTATGTCGCTCGTCCATGCGATAACACGGTATTACAGTATACATTTTTTCAATCCCAATCGTATAAATGGTCAGAAATAAAGATGCATTTCACACTAGCGAAACCATTTAAGTGTTTCTAACAGATTGAAATATAAGATGGTATGATCTTTCATTACTTTTAACTATACATACGTCGCCCAAAGTCCTAATATAAAGCTGCAGATATGTAATTATTTCGTATAAATATTATTGGTGATGTGTCAGGGGTTCGCATCTTGTTACTTGTGTTCCCTGATAGTAGAGTAAGTTATACAGACCAGGAGAATCTATTTTACGGACTGATAATGACTTACAATTGTTGTCTAGATACCATTGAAAATAGTATTCACAATACAATTATATCATACATTTCTTTATCTACCAGTGCTGATACGTAACCCCTCACCCCCACCCCCTCAAAATAGTAGAAATAGTATGAAGGAAGTGGATTGCTGCTTAGAAGCCTAACTGGTCCTTTGAAAATATTTGATCTTACCTGTATATATAAAAAAATCAGCATTTGAAATCCGGACCTAACCTAAAACTTTCTCTTAAATAATTATTTTAACATGACGTCATGCAGCATATGACCCCCTTCCCCCCTTGTCATGTTTGTTCATAGAAACATCAAGCCCCCTACCCCCTGCTGCATGATATGACGTCATTAATTTTATGGATGGCCCCTGGATAGCAAGTAAACAAGGTTTCTGGCTGCTCTCTGTTTCAGAATGTTATATACATACAGACCAGGGGGGCTTTTCACACTGGTCGTAACTCTAAGATCGTATTTCAAAGTACGATATTTTCACATTTTCATTGTTGCATTGCAGAATTACGATCTTATATTCCTGTTGATAGCTAATACAATATATGAAGTTAAAGGGGCTTTCTTGTCCGTGAGGATGTGATGATTGGATATGTTGTAACTCTCGTAGAGCGGCACCAAATTCATTACGTGACCAATGACATCGCAGGATTACGTTTTAACGTCACAAAGCACATCGCCGGCCGTCACATCGTTAGGCTAACGTAGGCGGACGTTAGCCTAACAACCGCAGGACATAAACGTCCCTTTAAGATCATTGATTGCAGAAACATCTTATCTTAAAATCTAAGATATGAGAAACGCATTTACGATTCTCCTAGTGTGAAACGCGCCCCAGGACCTCTCCTGCAATATTCAGAAGCGTCTCTATAAGGACGAATACTAGCAAAACAGCAATACCTAATTCAATAGGTAATTCAAGGATGTGCAGACAAATCAAAATTTCGATTTGATATGTTCGAATAGTGTTATTGTCTTTTATATACCTGAATTTTATATTTTTATTCTCAGAATTATAGGGTAAATTGAAAGATTTTCCCCTAAATTTTTCTGACAATATTTACAAGTTCATGTCCATTCTGGGATCACTGTTAGGAGTAAACTAGCTGTTAGGTTACCAGTATAATTATTTAACAGTGTAACTCTATTTAGGGATGGGTGATGTAACAGCATTGTGAGCCATACCAGATAACTTTTCTGACATTACTTTAGGAATCCAGCTGCCTTGTACAGACATACAGGTCATTGTACATACTTTGACCTTTTTCAGGCCTATATTTCCATTTTATGATATAAAGATAACATAGGATTTTAAGCTTGGACTATCTCAAAGTCAAAACATCTTATTCAAAAAGATGGATATTTGAAGCACCCCATGGGCCTACTTGATATGCTCCTATTTGGTATTGGTGTACAATGCCATTTTGTTTACACACATGAAAAAGCGTTGTAGTTTGGCAACTCTCTTTGCCACTTTTTGCACCTTCAAAGTTAAGACGGATAGGAGCCCGGTATCACCTTAGACCTCACCAAGAAATTCGTATTCAATGTGAGTGGGGCTGATGTTGACATACAAGGATGCTGTCTTCCTTATATAGACTGATGCAAAACCTGTTCAGATGTTCAAGATAATTGTTTGTTCATACATAGGTACGAGTGTGCAAGGTCTAAAAAGGAGTTTCACGCAGCCTAAATCATAAGCATAAATGTACTAAGGGCGAGTTCACACTAGGAGAATCGTAAATGGGTTTCTCATATATCAGGTTTTAAGATAAGATGTTTCTGCAATCAATGATCTTAACTTCATAATTACATAAGCTATCAACAGGAACATAAGATCGTAGTTCTGGAATGCAACAATGAAAACGTGAAAATATCGGACTTTGAAATAAGATCTTAGAGTTACGACCAGTGTGAAACGCCCCCTAAGATCTTGAATCGGTATTTACGACCCTTGGGTTTCTAACCCAGTGTTTTTTTTTTATGGCTTATGATGCTTATGATGCTTATGATATTGTTTTTTTTCTGTTTGTGCTGTTTAATATCATTTCATAACATGGTCTTTGGTTGTAATTTAAAGATAAGAAATCCATTTAAGATCTTAAAAGATGGCCGTAAATGTTAGATCAAATCTTAGCACTTAAGATCCTAAAAGCTCCCAAGTGTAGATCAGCTCCACATGCAGATCAGCCATGCGCTACTTCGTTCAACAATTATCAAAAAATAATACAATTATACTGCGAAGATTGTACACGATCTCGTCAGGAAAGTCAAAAGGTAAATCAAAGTTGTATGAAAGTGATAAAATAAGAAGTAAAAAGTTATCTATCCCGCGTGACTCTTTACGGTAGGACGGGTCCCACTGGTCTTGACTCTCAGACGGTAGTTAAAGGAAACCTTGCATATAAATTTATAACTTGATATTTTTTGTATATTTCATTTCATTTATGTATTATAAAAATATTTGATACAAAAAAGGCAAAATGTCTGCCTAAAAGTCAAATATCAAAGAAAGGAAATAAAATGAGGGGAATCCCTAGATTTT
Organism: Lepidonotus clava; assembly: GCA_936440205.1. Taxonomy (NCBI): domain Eukaryota; kingdom Metazoa; phylum Annelida; class Polychaeta; order Phyllodocida; family Polynoidae; genus Lepidonotus; species Lepidonotus clava. The sequence goes on from OW387138.1 coordinate 20,851,683, forward strand.
AGGCTTTTAAGTATTCCCCTTGCTACGTCATAATGCTAGGATTTCCCTTTCAAAATAACTTGGGAATCCCAGGGTATTGAATAAATTTAAGTGAGTAAAAATACAATTAATGATAGCCTCCATGGGGCTTGAGGAAACTATAGTTTATTCTTCAGCTCAATTTCCTTTCTTAGAATTTGTGAGAGTCGGGGATTCCCTTTTATGGAAACCTGGGAATTCCTAATTAGTCCTTGCTATGTCACAAATTTTGGGATTTTGTTAACTAAATACGGTTTGGTTCAGGGAGCTATAATATGGAAATGATGCACAAATGCTAAAACAGGGGTGCGCCAGTGTGTACTGCATAGAGGATTTCAAACACCCATATCTCAGCCTACAATAGGAATAAATTATTTAAAAATGGTTTGCATTGTCTGAAAGGTGGGATTGTAAATTCATTTTCATACTTTCCCCCTCTAGGACACCAATTCCCATGATTGGTCACAATTATACTGCGTGTCGGGTAGACGGACGCGTCGGGTCCCATGCCACGACGCGTCTGGTTCTCATTGGGGCTGTATCAATCACACTATGCGGTGGTTTGGTCGTGTTGAGAGCCAACGCAACGCAACGCGACCCAATGCAAAGTATATTACACTACGTATTTTTGGTCGCGTTGGGGTCATGATTATTGGGCATGCGTTGGGTCGCCTTGGGTCGTGCTGGCTCGCTTTTTTTTTTTTTTTTTTTAACAAACATGTCTGTAAAATAACGCGAATCTCGGGTCCCCCGACGGTAGTGTAATATAGCCTTAATTTCTTCTCTGCACGTTCAATAACTACCAAATGTATCGTACTGACTACTATAATTATAATTATCAAATGAGATAAGTTGGCAACGAGCGCTAATTTTGGGGCCCTCGATGGGGGATCTTTATGTCGCATGTCGAACTTAAGAAATGGCGATGTCACCTGTCACTTCATTCCCCATGTCCCCTCTATAAGATACTGCTGTGTCCCATATCGAATTTGAGAAACAAGCCATGTCATGTCGTTTAGTTTTTCACTCATTTCACTTAAGACCTCATGTCACATGTCGATTTTAAGAAATGGCCATGTCGCCTTATCAAATTTAAGGGTCTATATATAGGGCCATAATTTTGCAAATGGTCACGAAGCAGTATATGGCAACAGAATAAAGTTTTTGTTAAAAACACTGTGGCTGGTATGTAGTACCTTAGGGACCTAGTTTTTTATTCTAGAAAGAAAAGTACGTTGAAATAAGCACAGAGGTCATATGGCGCAAAAACAAATATGGTTATCCGGGGCCGTCCTTTGTTGTACATATATGTTGTATCCTAGGTTCTAAGATTTATCAAAAATAATGGTTGGTGTCAAAATCTGCAGATCAATGGTCAGGGAGACTATTAATTTCATTTTACTTTTACAAAATAGTGTAATTCTGCCCCGTATGTAAATTCAAAAGTATTTCTTAAAACTCCCCAACCCCAGATCCTTTTCTATAAATCAGATGGGCGAGGGCCTTAAAATGACAAGACGACATGGGCATTACATTTTTATGACATTAATGACATACTACATGGGCATAGATAGTGACATGGGACTTTGTGATTTGGTAGGGCGACAATAAGACACTGGCACTATATGTCATTGTCACTATATGTAAGCATAAACAGTGTGTTAAAAAGACATTCAGTCTTTTAAAATTCAAGAGAGCGATATCGGGACATCCCCATCTGTACCCCAAATATCCTTCATTGATGTTTAAAAGACTGCGCGTGCAGAACAACTAAAAAGACCGTGATATATATCATACATTATACGTACTAAGGGTACGTCTATATCTTTGCTTATGCATTTGTGTGTCTACATATGCCTTCGATTAGATGTTGAAACAATGTATTTAAATAAATACGTGTGGAATCACAAAGTATTTTATAATTATATGATATGCTGACATGTTTTTAAACTATTGTGATATACATGCTTTACCAAAGGATTGTCCCTACACCAGAATGACACTAAACTGACAATAGAATGACGCTACAGACACTATAGTATAAATGTGTGAATACATGTATCACAAGACATTATAAAGTTTATGAAATGGAACTGAGTACTTTATAAATATGTTAACATGAACAGTGTGTTAAGAAGTGTAGTTCTTCTTAGTGTATGATTATGTCAAAACTAAGGATAAAACTTATCGAAACTGTAGTATTACTCAGCGAATACCATAACACTAGCATAACATGATTTTAACACAGGTTAAATGGGGAGTACACTTGTTCTGTTTGCTGTGTTAATTACCAGCTGAACTTTAAAGTCTGAACTGAACACCTGTCAATTTGCCAAAAATGTGCGTGGAGGGAGGGGGTTGCATCATCTGGCCATAATTAATATACGTGGGGCAACCTGTGCCATCATTATTCTACCCTAGGGGCAAGAGATACAGGACTCATAATTATATACAACCTGTCCTTCTGTTTCCAAGGCCGACGTTCTGTACGTGCAGTATAAGATACCACCTCATGGACAAAACGATCCTTCAGTAAATATGAAAGAAAAGTTTCTATACTTACGATTCAGTCGTAACATTATCCATGGCTGGTGCTTGATTGGTATACACTCCTTAACAAATAAAAATGTTGGCGCCAGAAAGTATAAAGATTGTCAGGCTCAGTGTTTACTCGCGTTCAGGTGTTAACCCAATGCCCTCCAGCCGACGGTGTGTCCTATGATGTATGTCGGAGCCTGCATGGTAGTAAAGGCATAAAAGTAAGCGGAACAAAATGGACCAATGTTGGGCTGTGTTCACACTGCGTGAAGTTATTGCGAATGTATTTTTTCAGGGACGAATTAACATGGATTTGATTATGTATGGGGGCACGGCCTCCCCCATTATTGTTAAAATTGTGAGTTTGGAGTATTCCACATATATGTATAACAAATAATTTTATCTCTAATATGTGTGACATATGTGGTACATTATTATATCACAGCTAAATCCTCGTCTATTTCACCTCATCTATATTTCTGCAATATTCTTAGATTGGAAATGCAAAATAGCACGTGAAAAAAATCGTGGTGTCCGATAGGCTTCACACGGAATGGGGATACTAGTCCTTGGTTCGGTCATTGATAGTCGGAAAGTGATAATAGAGGCTGATAATTCTAGTTCATGTAGCCAGTTTAACTAAATGGCTCTCATCAGAATCCTAAATGTACCTGGGTTACAATTAGAGCATGCAAGCATTCATCCCAAGAGGCTGTATCGGACATTATATAGAATATTCTATTGTTGAAACATGTATTATAACTGAATGCAAAATGCTAGATAAGGGACCATGGCACCTATACATCAACTTCATTTACACTGTGATAAAAGTATATAATAATGGATAATGGCTTAAACCCTTTTTCATTGTTCTAATCATCAAAGTCTTACATTTTTGATAATATCTTAACTAATCTTTTATTCAAAGAACAACTTCTGTCTGCATCAATGATTTTAGTGCAAATGAATAATAACGTCATTAGATACACTTACATCTTTCTGTAAAGGTGTTACCAGAACATAGCGGGAGGACTCCCCAATGGCAAGGAAGTTTTGAAAGTGGCAGACCAAGCTTGCGGCAAATCTAACTATCATCACATTCAATGCCTCCCATGTTGGTCGTAGCATTAGACGTTCTTCCTATTAAGAGGTCACCATAATTTTCACCGTGAACATGATATTATAACTAGGATAAGAAATCACAGGAAACAAAATGCTGGCAAATTACAATAAAATGGCAGTGTTTCGGTACAAGCCATTTTGTATCTCTGTGGTCACTTGCTTTGAAATGAAATTGCTATGTGTTTAGTTACACTGCGGTTGGGGGAATAGGTTCAGGATCAGTTGCCCCGATTCACGAATGCTATTCGGGTCAATCAAATATTTGAAATAAGTAGAACATAGCGTGAAGAGGCATTTACATAGCCAGTTGTCAGGGACAGCTTATTTCCTATTTCCCCATCTAAGAATTTGATGCAAAAGCGGGAAAATGAATGTAAAAGTGGGCCATAAAATGATAATTACTGATAACTGTGGTATGATCTTGTAACTAGGCTTTGATGTGTGAATCTTTACTTACTGCCCCGATAATTATCAAAATAATTATGATAAATTCAATATTAAATACAATGTAGTATGTATGCTTTTCTTTTTACAAAAAAAGGCATAATTGCTTTATTGTTGTAAAGTACACTACTTTTGGAATAATACCTACAGCTCATTATGGTAATAAAAGGCCAATATAATTAGCAGAAATATGAACCTTTGACGAGGGGAATATTGTCCAGTTCAGTTTGCAGCACTGACCACAAGGCTTCGAGGAGGATACAATGACAATTGGTGCCCACTCGGATAAAATTAAGGGTCTGCAATTATAAGCAGTATGTGGAATGTGAATGTTGGTGGTGGTGGGGGGGGGGGGGGCTTATTGTGGTCGTTGAGACAGATCCAAAATTATCCCTCTTGGGGATTCCTTTTGGTTAGTACCTGTAATTAACTGTTTTTCAGTCAAAAAGTCAAGCTAGACTGAAAGATTCCTTTATAACCTGACTTACTAATAAACTACATGTTTTAATCAAGAAATTAGATTATTTGTATTAAAGATGAAATGTCTTTGCATGCTAATATAAGTGCTAAAATGGATAGATTTGTTTTTGGTCATTGTATTGTCTAGATTAAAAAAAATGTTCAAAATGGTCGCAGTGTACGCATATATATATATATATATATATATGCAGTGCAGTGGCCCAGTTGGGTGGCTCCCCCCTCCATGGTCTGGTCAGTAGGTCCACTCTGCGCAAGCTCATGACAAAGGTGTATAGCGGACCCCGATTTTGTACCTTGGGCCTGTGAAACGTCAGGTGAGTGTCACACGCAACCAGGAAATAGGTCAGATCAGTCCTGCAATGCAACCAAACGTGCCCCAGGCAATTCGACCTGGATACCAGGTAGATACAGGTTAGGTCGAGGATGTTCTGTTGACCTGTTTCTCACTAAAAACTTACCCCAACAACAAATCATAAAAGTTACAAATCCAAAAAGGTATAAAAGCTTACCCATACAACAAATTATAAAAGTACAACGCTATGTTGCCGGTCAAACGCAGCTGACTCCAAATACAACCAATGGCAGCAAATTGCAATCAAAAATCCAAAGTTCCTCTCACACTTTACACAGAACTTATCATTACACTTGCAATTCCTGGTCTATATAAATCATTTTAGTATTCTTATGGAGAGTGGAATATGTAGAATATGGATCCGGACCAATTCTGTTCAGATCATACGTTATATATAATTTGGAATGTTTTGAATGTCTTCCAAAATATGTGTGGTAATTTGAGTCCATTATATGTATATATATATATAATATATATATATATATATATTATATTTATAATATTTATTTCCATATTACTTGCCTATTCTGACTCTGTAATCTCTCTCTCTCTATATATAGGCCTATATATCTACAATCTCTTAAAAGTTTAATTTTGTGAATAAAGAATATTGCAATCACAACAGTTTGTTCGGGTTACATGTTATTTCGGCATTTGCCAAGATAGAATCAAAAGTAAAGTTATCTATTTGTATATTTATTTAGATACATGTATAAAGGTACAGGGACGAGGACCTTTTTCTACTCAATTGACATTAAGGAAAAATGCTACAATTGTATATATTCTATAAAATGCTCACCACTATTAGACCAGTTTCATCCAAATATTGGTTATAAAATATGTTGAAATCAATATCTTAGGTGCATACATAGCCTGATTTTAGACTTATTAGAGTATTCCAAGGGCGATTTGCTAATCGAAAGGGACAAACTGCTTCACAATGATATCAAACTCTTTAGAAAATTTGTTCCTTTATGTGTTTCCCCTTAATTCATACCAATAATCGATGAATATTGCCTATAACGCAGATCAAAACTTTGATCTATTTGTTGGAAAGATCTATAGAAACCTCAACCGGCGTTTTCAGGTCAATGGGTTAAGGCCGTATACTTGTCAGGACACTTTCGTTTTGGGTAACGGCACCTAATTCCATGATTTCCATTATGTCTATATATAAGCCATATTTGCGTGAGCATTCACATCTGGTTGCGTTGGAATTGAATTGCGTTGGGTTGAGTCGCATCGCGTTGGGTCGCATCGCGTTGGGCACCAAGTTTGTGTCAGATCATTACAAACAAATATATCTATGATATATATTTGTCAAGTAACGCAAATCAGACGCATTGAGCACCGGAACCTGACGCAAAGAGTAATATGACATTCACAGTGGTATTAATGGGTACTCTAACCCAATTAGTGGGGTCTGTTAATAACTTTTTCGTTACAGAGCGGATAAAAGCACCAAATATTGCATGAGGCACCTCTGAGGCATAACTATTAAATCTAGAAGGGGAGCCACCTTGAAATATCAAAATGAAATTTTGACAAATTTTGTATGTTTATCAGCTGTTTATAGCATTTGAAACTAAAGCCCCATACCCACTAAGCGACTTTACCGGGGACTGGCGATAGGCAACTGACTAGAGTCGGCTGATTTTTATGATTGCCTGTAGGTATACCATATTGAAGTGTGTGGTTAGATCTGAATGGGCACTAAAATCGGCCGACTCTTCTAGTAGAGTCGGCCGATTTTAGGTCAGTGAATCGGCCGACTCTTGTCAAAATCGCCTAGTGGGTATGGGGCTTTAAGATATTTAACTGAAAGTATTGGCCATCTTGGGTTAGGTCTCTTGTGTATAGATTCCAAAGGTAAATAGTTTAATTTCCTGACCTCTAATCTCCCAATTTTGAGACTAACAATGTGTTTCTAGGCATTTCAAAAGCTGGGATATCAGGTTATTTAACTGAAAATCTGCTATTTTGGATTTTTGGCCCCCATCAGGGTTGTGTAGATATTTCAAGGTGGCTCCCTTTTTAAATTTCATTAAGAGGTCCTAGGGGATCATCATGCCAATTGAGATTGAGAAATCTTTTGGTGAAAGAGTAAAGTCAATAACCCTTTCTTTTGACTAGTTTCGGAATAATATTTATATGGTCATTGTCAAAGGTATAATTCATGGTATTGTATTGGATGAATATCATATTTATTGAGCCCTCTAGGCTATAAACAACTGATATTGGAACCATTTCCCCTTGCCTTATACCTTAAAAATCAAAATTATTATTTCTCAAAATAAATCAGCCATCTTGGATTTTGGATTTCTGCATTGACTTCAAACACAAATAATTGAATTCCCTCACCCATAATCTCTCAATTTTGACACCAACCATGTCTCATTAGTCTTTTTAGAAGCTAAGATATAAGATTTTTTGTAGCAAAAGTAGGCCATATTGTTTTTTTGGCCCCAACATCCATCCTATCGATATTTCAAGGTGGCTCCCCTTCCAGATTTGAAAGTTATGCCTCACAGGTGTCTCGTACCAAATTTGATGCTTTTATCCACCACGTAATGATTTCACAAAAAAATGACTTTAACAGACCCCACTAAGAGTGACTGTAGATCCGATGCTCAAGGCGGTGATCCACGTGCCGACGAAAATGAACCGATAGTGGGCCGATTTTCAAAATATTTTCTATCTGTAAAATTGGTTCAAAATCAGTTCAAAATCGGTTCAAAATCGGTCCACTGTGGATCATAATCGTGACATGGATCATGTCAACCGATTTTTTCCAACCCATTTCCAACCGACATTTGTGATAATGAATTATTCCAACCGATTTCAAACAGATTTCAAACCGACGATGGTCCGACAAAATTATTAAACCTGTTTAATATTTCAGGACCGATTATGGACCGATTTTGTTATGTGTGTGTATTTTCAATGTCGTTTCATTAATTTTTGGATTTATTAGAGTGAAAATGGTACCAAAATATATCAAAATAAATAACCTTTCACATCATATACTTTTTAATGCTTCATGATGAGTATTTTTCTATTTCACTCTTTATTGATTATTAAATGTTTAATTTTATTTTTCTGGTCGTGATTAACATACTTACTATTGAAATATTAAAGAAATTTAATTTTGTGAAAAATATATACCAACCGATATTTTATTCATTGATTTACTATTGATTTGCAGTCTAGAATCCAAAGAAACAATTGGTTTTCACCTTTACAGTGGATCATTTGTATAGGACCGATTCTGGACCGATTCTATGACCAAAAGGTTTAATTAGCAAACCGATTCTCAACCGACAAAAAACCGTTGGTCCTTAAATCGGTTTCCTCCTATTTATTCCGTCGCTTTAGAAAATGTCGCAACGTGGATCACTAGCTACAGTGTAAAAGCCATATTACACTATGCATCTACGTTTGCATTAGGTTCCGGTGTTTGTAAATCCTGACTCGAACTAGGCCAACGCAACCCAATGCAACCAAATACAACCAAATGCAACCAAACGTGCACATTTTGTTTACCAAGGCAACTGATTAGCCAAGACAACCAAATTTGATGTCTCATCAGATAGAACTCTTGGAATGCTTTGACAGTTCCGGAATCCAGAGTTTAAAAAAAAAGGGGGGGGGGCGTTACGTGGTATTGAAAATTCTTTCCCTTAATTACTTTTTGGCCGAATTTTACATTAAAAAAACGCAACATTTTCCGAAAAAAAGGGGGGCCCTCTGGATCCGCCACTGCTATTGGTGTGTCAATGATAACTAGGTTTTGTTGTAACAGGTCTTTTATTAGAAGAACATACACAGGTGACCACCTGGAACATACATAAAAGTATACATAAGAAGGTAGTATATATAAATCTCAGACAATTGGAATGCATGTTGGAATGCAAACTCCTAGACTTAAGCCTTGGGACTTGTCGACATATTACCCAGCATGCACCTTGATCTAGGCTAACCTGCTGGTACAATAAAGTAAATGGGTTATCCGTAGTAGTGATAACTATGCTTGATATAATGATAATAATAATAGGTAATGTTTAATTCTACTTAATGACAAAGGCAACCTTTTGGTTCTTCTCCACTAATCATTATTTCCCAAACATGTTACAATCTCCTCAAAGGAAGTGTAACTGAGACATTCAACATGTCCAAAATTTAGATATATTTTTATGAAAAACCTGACAACGAAAAGAAAACTACAATGCCTTGAAACCTCTCATCTCATCTGGAACAGGTAAAGAAACCCAAATCTGGCCATACCCATCCATGTTTGTCTCCTGAATCCTTGGTAAATACCCCAATATCAATCCCTTGATTGGAATACTAAGCCTTCACAATCATAGTGTGATACTTTTGTCCCCCGTGTTATTTTAGATTTAGGGTGAATTGGGAACAGGGGAAAGGGTGAAGACAGCAGGTAGGATGCCGTGGCAAGCATGTGGTCAAACTTGGGTAAGGATTATGAGGTTTTTATTCAACTATAGGTGCTGGGGGGGATACTGGGTTTCAGAAATGTGGTGTCCATACAACGGCTGAGAACTAAAACCTTGCTCATTCGCATGCACACACACAGAGTGTTTTTTCTTTCCTGTTAAGTAAAAGTCCCCACCAAAAGGAAAAAAGAAGGGAGGGGGGTCCAACTGGGATGTGGCAAGGCCCTTATATATACGGTGTTCAGGCCTCACCGCCCTTCGCTGATCGGCCAACAGCACTCATATCAAGTGATTTTTATCATACTCATGTTTATGGACAAACTCGCGATCGTGTATGGGCGCGCTAGGTGTGTTGAGTCAATGCAATACCATCTGCAGAAAGATTACCCAGAACAAGTAAAATGCAAGCAACATGCAAGCAAAAATACCCAACAGAACAAAGTGAAATATAGACTTTTGTACCTAAAATGACATTAGCTCCTTAATTTCCTGTCAGGTTTGACACTTTTCTGCCTAAAATCTGGTACATTGTAAAGTATCTGTCCATTTTACCATTGACTCAGCACGCTGCTTTTATACCTTATTAGCTTATATTACTTATTATGCGTTAGGCTACTGAGCAAATTGTTTTGTCCCCAGCCAAGGAGATTTTTCTTTTGTTTCTCTTGGTTATTTCAAATTGTCCAAATATGTTTTTAATACACAACGGGATGATACATATTCCAATGACAGGGTAGTGGTCAAGCCACCAGCCTTGATTTGTAATGTCCATGGTTCAATTCTAGGGTGGACAAAATAGGTCTTAAAGGGAGCAAAATGCAATTTAGCGTTAACATTTTGCAAATTCAGTTAAAGCATTTGAAATATGTTCCAGGGCCATAACCTAGGCCTGTGGTAAAATATAGAATGTGAATATAAACTTAAACTCTATTTAAATACATTTAAACTACTGGCGTCATCTGTATGTTTGTCATTGAACTAAGTTTAACTGTTGAGCCGCTGGGCTTGCTCATCATCAAAAAGAGAGCTCCCTTACAAAAGATTTTCATTATTTGTCTACTTTCATATTATGACAATCTTATCATTAGCTGTACATCATATACTATTTGACTTATCCGTTCATCACCACCCTCTTATATCTAGTCATTCTAAGATGTTGTACTAAAGTACAGTTAGAATTATGCTTAGTGATGTGATCATAGTTTGAGTTATGTATGCGCCAGCATGTCAGTTGCTAATAATATGACTTGTAATATATACTTTGAAGGCAATGTTTATTATGAGCAATGATGCAATCAAGCAACAGTGATTAAACCCTGAGTTTTGCATACGACATAGCACATTGGGAATCACATGTAGGAACTTTGTAGTGTATGTAGTTGTGAGAACATGGCTGTCATTGTGAGAACTTGGTGGAATGCATATGTAGACATTAAAGCGATGGACGATGGAATCACTGTAATTGTTATTGTATGAAGAGAAATCCATAACTGTACGAGTGGAGTGTGGACAATCTTGTATTGATCGCTTGAGTGTAATTGTGCCTAATTAACCTTGGATTAAATCAACGCCAATCCTCTTACAAGCACATGCTATCATTTGTCTAGAAAGCACTACTGGGATGAACGAACATAAGGATGGAGGCGATGGTGGAAGACGTATCCATATTAAATCAACGAAAGATGAAGGACTGAGATAACATTTTATGAGCCAAGCTTGCAATGAATTATCATAATCATATATTTGTATGGCCTTTATCAAAATTTGTAATTCAAGCCTTTCGAATCTGAGTGAGAAGTCGTATGAAAGGATATACTTATATATAACTTATTGCTCGATGAAGCATTTTTCAGTCCGACCAATGTACCGAATAGACTCTTCTCCAACCAAGGCAGCTAAGGTCACGGTCCAGTGGAGCCTGGACAAACAAACCCCTGTGGTGGGAGTAGCACGACATCTGATTGGTTGGGGGTCATTACATAATGCTGATAAGGCCACTGGGTAGACCTCCTATTGGCTAAGCATTAAACCAAAACTTTTAATATGAAAAAATGTTTATAAAAAAGATGTACATTCCAAGTTATGGTCAATAAAAAGTTCTGTACTATCGGATCATTGTTACAGCATTATTGAAACTTGTATGTATAAAAAGCTATGGGCCATTCAATATCACCAATTTACAATGGCTCTAAGAGAAAATATCCCAAAGCTTGTCTGGGTAGCCCATCTTTGGCTGGGTTCCACACTAGGTGGCGTGGTCTGGAATCTCAATTAAGCCGTCCATCGAGGATGTGAACCATTTATTGTGACCCCCCCCCCCCCCTCTCTATTAGACCTAGATTGGTGTACAAATTAGGTTTCAATGAACAGCACAATGAAAACGATAACGCATTTCTGAAAGCTGAAGATACCCTCTTTTATGAAGTGGTCCTGGGCCACCTTAGATTTTCCCAAATGGAATTAAAAAGACATTTTTTGTATAAATTTTGTGTGGAACCCCTTTGATTCACTCATAGTCCACTCAAAACTACTTGTGACCCCTTCTGATCAGAAATGCCCCTGGTTCCCAGAGTCCTATGAATACAGTCACTTTTACACCAGAAGAAACCATCCAGTGCTAATAGTACGCTGTTTTTTGGTCTTCTTCCTTATACCAAGGTCAACACCTGGGACTTCCCTCTCATAAAAACAGAATCTTGCTAGACTACATGCAGCATTCAAAGGTATGTCACCAGGAAGGAATCAGTCGGCCTACATACTGAGGAAGCATAGGTGGTAGTACAATGATACTTAACAGGCTGATAGGTCAATGTCTTCTGATGATTGCATCATTGACAGGCTGTGCAAATGGCCAGAGGTCAGGTAGGATTTGTTTTTAATTCAACAGTTCACCTTTCTGGTTTCAAACTGGACGTCTGTGCCATCTGAACCAAAACACTGAATCTAGGACACTTGTAATGGTGTAGCGATTCTAGGTCAAAAACATTATACATGGATATTTCTTATTTTTTGATTAACGATTACATAGCATGGATTGTGGATTGTAACACTGCATAATTAAAAATGAATATAACTAAAATATCAGATTTCACAGGACCATTGTTGTTCCTTTTATTTTCATGAGCAATAATGTCAAATTAATGTAGATCAATGTTTTCACATTCCTGGGAAAAAACAACATTATGGTCAGAGGTGGATCCAGATGGGGGGTACAGGGGGTCCTGACCCCCTCCTTTTTGTGGACCCCTAAACTAGGCAAAAAGGGGAAAATGTTGCACTCATGTGTGTGAATACATGCACTTTTAGTAATAAACCTATATGCTGATCCCCTCCTTTTGGAAATCCTTGATCTGCCTCTGATGGTTGGTGTCTTTGTATGTTAGATAAATGAATGTATATTATGCATATGAGAAACAAGTCCAATGTCATAATACTAACTTAATATTTATTTTTCGTACTAGTTAACAGACTATGCAGAGGTGACTTTAACACTGCTGGCCGCTGCTACGTTGTAGTCAACAACAATAAAGATTGGCATGATGCTAATGACTACTGTGAACAAAGGATGGAGAGAAAAGGTTTCTTGGCTTCCATAGAAGACCAAATGACCCAGGATTTATTGTCAAACGAGCTTGAGGAATATCAAGGACTGAATGATGTCTGGATTAATGGTTTGCTTATATCTACAAATTTTTGGCAAAATGGTAAGAAAGAATTGCATAATGACAAAAGGTCAATAGCTACAATTCCTTGAAAATATTATTTGAGGATAGAGTATAGACCTTGCGCAGACGTGGTCATGTGACCACATTTTGGTGATCACCACGTGCTTATCATAAACATGTGGCTCTGATATTAATCTAAAATTCTAAAGAGCGAAAATGGATACTTATGACGCTAAGCAAGCCCGTATCCAGGGGGGTGCTAGGTCCAGTTTTGGGAAAAGGTTTTCATTATCTGTTAATCTGTATTCCTTATTGTGACACAATGTATAATACCCTCTACAGACTAGCCTCAAAATGTGCTCATAATGACAGTTCAATACAGGCAGAATGCGCATTAGGATATTAGATAAGCCCATCCGTGGGTGGATTCAGGAATTTGAAAAAAAGGGGGGGTTCATACTATAGCAAAATTTTGGGCCGCACCCTCCAGGCACAGGAATTTTACATTGAAAAATGTAATATTCGGGCCAAAATAGCCCCCCCCCCCCCCCCCGCCTTTATTTTCCCACACTTTGAAATTGATTTATGAAAAGGTCCACCTTTTTGGATATGGTCACCCCGCCCCCCCACATGTACAGAAGTTCTTGGATACGGGCTTGCACTATGTTACTATTAGAGATAAACCCAACATAAATATACATTCTTGGTATTTTTGAAGTGTCAATAATTAAAGTTTGGAAATGATCACCAACTTGGCGCCCAGCCCCTTTCTGGACTTGTGACGTCATCTGCACAAGGTCTATAGAAGTGCCTCAGAGATCCCCTATGGTCATTCTCAATAATCATATCAATCACATTTCATTTTTCAAGCTCTACTTGTGGTAACACTGTGGTAATCCAAGATCTTTCCAAAATCTGACCATCTGTCTCTCTTGCTTGAGTGATGCATAATATCATTAATTTTATATTGGAGTTCTAATTAGGAATCAAATGCTCATGGTGCTTGCTCATCTTAAACTTAATAATCCATGCTTGCAACCATACACAAAGTATAATTGATCAAAGATACATGGGATGGCACAGCTGAAACGTAGTAATGTCAAACTATTGAAATCAAAATATCTTATTTGATTTTGAACATGACTCCAACGCCCCATAATTTGAGATTTCTTCTTGTGTTTCAGGAATGCATGCTCTTTCCTTCCAGGGATGTTGGATAGATGATTCATCGAGCCCACAGTTACCAGTTTTGGTGAAAAACAATCCCAGGAAACCTTCAGATTGTATATCTGAGTGCAGACGTAGAAGATTAGGGACACTTGGTATTCAGCTGGTGGGTTATGTTATCACTTTTATGTTCAAGGCTTTGAAGGTTTCTTTTGTGTGTTAATCCTTTCAGCGCTGGGAGTCACAAAAGTGTCTCATAAGTAAATTCCATTGGAATTCCCTTTACACGAGAGATATTTTCTTGTCCAGGGAATATTTAAGAAATTGAAATTAGAACCAGAGATAATGGTTATTTTCTCAATATAAAATGTCATTATGAAAAAAACCACTTTGGTTCATTGTGGTCTTGATTTAGAACCAGAGATATGGTCCTTTGAGTATTCTAATGACAGTTCCCCTGACAATGATAAAATTTCATTTGTACAAGTGTGTAGTGATATAAACAAAATTCATATGAATTTTCCATGATTATTCGAATCCAAATGGTAATTGGACTGATGGTACCATGGACCGATGGCACCGGACTGATTGCACCACTTTTCCTGGACCGATGGCACCACCTTAACAGATCGATGGCACCACCACAATGGACCGATGGCACCACCTCCATGGACCGATCGCACCACCTTAATGGACTGATCGCACCACCTCAATCTCACCAATTCAGGATAAATAATTTGTATCATAATTTTTCAGGGCAGGTCCCCCATCCTGCCCCTTTCTTATCCCACCCCCTGGACACCCAGGGCAGGTCTCCTGACCTCCCCCAACCTTATCCCACCCCTGCACACCTAGGACAGTTCTGCCAGACTCCGCCCCCCCCCCCCCCCTTATCCCGCCCTCTTATTTCACCCCCGATACGTAGCCACCTATCTTTTAACACTGACGGACACCTGAGCACCGGCCCGGGCAATACAGGGTTTGTATTGCCCTGGTGTGACGTCACGAAATCCGGATCGGCCCTGCTATGACGTCATGCGTAAACAAAACGTAAACAAATGTAAACAACTTCGCATAAAACGAATTATAAACGCATAATTTCTGTCCAAAACGCATAATTAGTAAACAAATATGTAAGAGGAGGTGAAATAAATACGATACTGACCTTGGTCGGGGTCCCGTGCTGCTGGATTCCGTCTCGGGGTTTGGTCTGTCCAGGGTCCGCTCTCGGGCCTGACGGCCCTCTAGCGGACCCTGGACAGACCAAACCCCTCGACGTAATCCAGCGCGCGGGACCCCGCCCCGGTCAGTATCTACTTATTATTTTCATGATTTTAAAAATTGTAATGACGACAATAGAACACAGAGAAAATAGAATCAGAATCTAATATTAATTTATAGATTCAGGAAGGTTGAAATAATGTGCGATACTAGGCATGATAAATGACCTGCATGACCTGCATGAAAAAAATAGATCATTGCATTTACACCCCCCACTCATAAAGACTTACATACATAAAAGACATAAAAGACATTTATTTATCCATATTACCATGAAATTAAAATGATATTTTGTAGAAATAGTACAGGTCCCCTGGATGATGAACCCTCTATTTACGCTAATCTTACTTTTAATACGTAAACTTTTAGACCTGACAGTTTTACTGGTGCAATAAGTCTACAGGTGGTGCGATCAGTCCAGAGAGGTGGTGCGATCAGTCTAGAGGTGGTGCGATCAGTCCAGAGAGGTGGTGCGATCAGTCTAGAGGTGGTGCGATCAGTCCAGAGAGGTAGTGCGATCAGTCCTGAGGGGCGGTGCGATCAGTCCTTCAAAGTGGTGCGATCAGTCCACAGAGGTGGTGCGATCAGTCCAGGGTGGTGCAATCAGTCCATGGTGCCATCGGTCCATGGTGTCATCAGTCCATGAATCAACTATGTTTTGCAGAAACCAGATAAATTCTTTACCTTCTCTTTAAAGCAAATGAAATGAATATTTCATCAATTTCTGGTTGCCATGGAAGCCCATTAATTGAAGTGCTGCTATTTGCCAACAAAATCAAGTTTGTCCTATTGCTATAATATCAATATTTGGAAAAATGTGGAATTACATTTAAAAAAGTCTACCAATGGAATGTAGGGAACACTAGATTTTTAAACAATTTTTAGACTTATTGTCATATTTTGGCCAATATCTCGGTAATTGTAACTTTTATAGTGACATATTCAGTGACCAAAGGGTTAAAACAAGAAAGAAGGCTCAGGAATCATTCAAGCGTTTCCATTGTATCAATACGTGTTTTAACTGATGTGACTATTTGATGTTTTTCTTATCAATATAAAGACAAACTTTATCTTGTATGTTATTTCGTTCTTAATTGTAGAATCAAACAGGACACCTGGTCTGTCGTTGTGGTGAATCGTTTTGGGAACTTGGAAGGTCATACTCTTCAGAGTGTGATACACTCTGTCCAGACAGTTCAAACAATGAGCAAGTGATGGACAGAACCTGTGGGAATATTGGACACCAATTGATTTACAATATAGAAGTAGAAGGTAACAAATGGAGATTTGATTTTTTAGTGAACCTAACAAAAATGTTAGAATAGAAAATTATGGTTGGGATGGTGAGCCATTGGATTATATTTACATAAGTCTTGTCCATATCCATTTGCAAAGATTAAATTACAATAATTTTATTTATTAAACTTCCAGACCTTTTTCAGAAAGGGAAACTGCTCTGACGCTCATCTTTTCTTTTTTTATCTCAATTATTTTGACATCCAACTACAAAGCCAATATGTGATTTTATCTGCTTTACAGGTGGATTTCTAGCAAAGTCAGAACTTGGCATATGCCCTGTTTACAATTTAGATTTATCAGACACTTTGACTGAACTTTAAATCTCAGCTGAGATCTTACAGTATTATGGCCATCAAAGTATATGTTAAAGCAACCCCAAAGCAATGTTTCCTCTTAGTGTGATAAAATACTGCAAGTTCAATTAACTGTTGAAATACATTGCATCTAGTTGAAGCCTTTGAAAAGCTATAAGGTGTAAATTCTAGCTTGAACCATATCTAATAGCATATATTACTATCTTCCTTCTATTATTGTAGATCCATACAACTTATTAGTTCTTTACAACAGATAGTGATGACATCACTATCATAGGATTCTTCCACCAACCCTTTAAAACCTATTTCACAATATGTACGCTTTATATTTATTTCAAACAGGATTCAAAGTGTTTTTAGCAGCTTAATACCACTGGATAACTAATCAATTCGTCAATTTCCTATAACAGTATAAGGTTATCAGAAAAAGTTTCTCTTTTTGTAATTAGAATGAGATGCATCTCTAATATGCCAGCATTTCGCCTAGTGTGAGTGTGGCAAGAGGTCCAGGCTCCACCACTGGATTGTAGATGATGCCGTGGTCAACCATGTAGATCTCACTTGACCCAGTTCCAGCTCAGGGCACATTGCTATTATCTAAAGACCAACCCATTGTTGGCAGAGGAGCACGCATCTTCCAATCAAATTGCCTGGCCCTGTTTTTCTTGTGATATATCATTAAAATGATTTATTTATTGATAGGGTCTTTATTCTGGAACGTGCTGTATTTGTGGGGTGGAAAAGGTCTTCCAAACTATAGAAGTTATGTAAACCATATTTACAATATGCAACCCACCATCCCTTCTATTAAAATGAGTATATTCTGCAAGTACTTTGTCAAATGACATCATCATTTCTTAGGTATAACTTGGTCACATGGGGTATTTCCCAGAAGTATATTAGTCATTGAGCAGGCCAAAACAAACCAAAAGCTTTGAAAGCACTCATATCCATCACAATGTGTCTTGTGGAACATGAATGAACATGCAATGCACTTTAGAATCATAAAGGGGAGTTAGAAATGTTTGTACGTTTTCATAAATTTGTAACAATTTATGTAGTTGGATTGGTTTTGGATAGCTTTATTACAAAAAACAAGACAAATCTAATTTATCACAAAGTAATCAGAAAGTATGACCTAGCTTATCTCAGTTTTGTGCTCATATGTAAAGTAGAAACAAAATTATATTTTCCTTCTTTCCAGGGACAAGATTCCATGCCTTTGCCCCGGCAGCCCTGCGTCAGTACAATCACTGTGTTGTATTTGATCACAGGTTCAACCATAAGTGGGCAGAACACAGTTGCCTAGAGCCTCTACCCTATGTTTGTGGGCATTGTAAGTATGATATCTAGAAATATCTGTATTCAATAACGACCAAGATGATCATAATTATAATTCATGTGGCATATTATTCATTTTTAACTTGTGACTTTTTATTTGAACATGTAAACGAAGTGACAAGTGTTTTCAAGTAGAAATTATGGCTCTTTTTGTGCAAAGCGTTTGAAACAAATTCCATAGCAACACTGAATCTTAGACATTTTTGATAAATCATCTTGATCTACCATGTGACATTCTGTGACTTTCTGTGGTTGTCATTGCAAGTACGGGTGTGATATCTCTTGGATCCAAATGTAGTTTGATAAAAATTAATGCATTTTGTGATAAAGACTTTTTATATTTTCATAGATGATCCCCATCAGTGCCAATCAGGGTCAGAATATACAGCAGCAGGAGTATGCATCACCATTGAACAAGAGCCAAAGGACTTTTTTCAGGCTCAGGTTTCTTGCAACCGGTCTGGGTCAAGTCTGTTGAGGGTTGAAAATGCTGCCATTTTCAATGCTGTTGAACAACTTTTGGACTCAGACAAATCCTACTTTTTCTTACTTACGGATCAGTACTGGTCTTCCTCCCTTGGTAAGCTTGGGATTATTTAGAATTCCCTTCAAAATTATCATTGTTATATGTTTCATTAAATTTAATGATAGTTGATTGATATAATTAGTAAGGGAGAATTGCAAAATATTCTATTCATATTAACATTCTAGCAAGGACAATTAGCCCAAATGTTTTGCAAGGCAAAAGTGCTTCTTTTGCGCTTCCCAAATGGCATTATTATAGGCTATTATTAGAATTTGAATAACTTTAAAACAATTTGAATAACTTTAAAACAATTTATTACATATTATGTCTTATTTTTCAGTAGTTAGAAGTAGAACCCAAAAATAACTATAATAAAACTTTTATGATAGTTACAACTTTTTTTTTAATTATGACACCATTTAATGGTGAAAATATTATATTCATATTAATCATTTGATTTATTTTTAATCTGATTTAAAATCTATTTATATTAACCATCTAATGGAGTCATAACTCCGAAAATAGTTAAAATGCAAAGGAACTATGATTAAGGATAGAGAGGGGTTATTATGTCGTTTTTCACAACAGTTACATCTTTGATCTATCAAAGTTTCAATTTCATGAATATCTGCCTAAGATTTCTCATAATTACACTTGAATTATGCTCTACTTAGCACTATATAAAATATGTTAGTTTGTTCAAAATTGACTGAGGAAATGATTCATAAAAACAAAAATGTGATAGTTAACTTTCCTATTTTAAAGGTTGATATCCAACTTAATGTTTAAGGTACTTATCAAAAACTTTGAATATATTCAAAACATTCTTATGCACAGAAATGTGTCTCAGATTTGTTATATCGTTCTACTTAAATCTTTAGAGAATATTCAAGATGGGTTTAAAATTTAAATTGCTACCATTTTTTAGATTAAAGTAGAACTCGATTTGATTATAATACCTAAATCAATAAGCAGTATCTAAACACTATTGCAATCTTACTAATTGATAACCTGTTGATAACCCTTCTCTATCCTTAACAGAGTAAAGAAAGCAGTGAGTCCTTTTTTGAAATACAACCATAATAATTATAATAATTATGTCTATACATTGATAAGGTAAGCCGATTGCCGGGTACTTCAATTGGGGATCAAACCAGCCTGATGATGATAAGGTTCTCAAGTGCTTGGCAATGGGAAGATCAGACAGTTTTAAATGGCATAATATGAACTGTGAAAGTGCACAGCCCTTCATTTGTATGGTTGGTAAGTGACTAATTGTTTTCAATGTTGTAGGTCGTTTTAAAATCAACCATAAACCTCAAAAATGAGCGGCAGTTTCAGTAAATTTGCAATATTTCACACTAATAAACCTCAGACAATTGGAATCCCAAATTGTAAAATGTCATTCCCAAATCAAATATGTCTTATAATTTTGGGGGGTTTGTACCCTCTGAAAACGCACTTTGTCGCCAGCCAAACTGGTGCCAGACCTGTTTGTCGGTTCCAAATATGTCGCAGAGTCGAGGGTTTTCTCATTGGGGACCCGGCTTAAAGATAAAGTGGTAGCGTGGCAGCCGCCATCCTGACGCCTTGTGTCCTTAATCTTTGTCGTCATACCCATGTCAGCTCCTCCTTCTGTTGTTGTGCCTCATGTCCCCATGCCACTGGCCCCCATGTTCTGTGTCATACCCAGATGCTGTCGTGCCTTGTGCTTCGTGTTGCATCTACCCAAGTTATTTTTAAGTCCAACTGCCCATTTTTACCATAACTTATGGTTAATTCCCAGCTTTGTGTTTTGTGCTTAAGAAGCTAGAACTAGGCCTTAAATCGGCTTAACCCCTTCAACCCTCTATTCCTGAGAATATTAGGTAGAAACTATCTGCAGACAAGAGAAAGTAAGCTTTCAAATGCTGCAAACCTTTTTAAAATATTCCTTTTAGAAGCTAACATATGGTTGTATGAAGTGCCCTACCTCTTGTATAATAGAAACACCCCAGTCCTGATTATCATAATACTTTCCATGTTACGGCAACTTGAACTTCACCATATTTGGTAAGGAAAAGAAGGCAAATCTAATTATAGAAAATGGTAGAAATGTAATAACTTTTGATTCAGAAGGTAGATTTTCTATCTGTTTGAAGTATTAGGCAAACAAGGATATTTTCTACAATATCCATGAAAAACGTTCCATTGACCCTCAATATTCTTTTTTCCGTAACCATGGTAACTTAACAATCTTTCCTAAATGTATAATTTCCCGGAAAAACCATTCCAATGCAAATTTCCCATAATGCCTCATTCATGAAAATTTGGTTATTTCTGTAAACGCCATTGAATTCTCTGGAAATTTTCACATAAGTCAAGTTTTCACACAAAATTAAAGAAATAAAGAAATATGTTTTTTTCCAAATAATTCCTTAATTATTGCAATTGAGAGGGTGATTTCAAGGTTTTGCCACATTTGCCCTAAATTGGGCATGATGTCCTGTACTTAAAATATGTGTTCTAAAAGACCTAATTATCTTTGAAGGATAATATAAAAAGCTGAAGATTCCTTAGAGCATCAGGAATATTTTGATATTTACCTTTTGACTGTAGGTTAAATACTCATTTTGCAATTAGAAAATAACCATACCATTAGGTCCCAATTTATGGGTAACAGCCATGTGGTGGCCAAATATGGCCTTATGGGGTGGAAGGGGTTAAGCCCAGGAAACAGAAGACGTTAACACAATGAGTTCCAGATCAGGACTGTTTAATCTTGGTCTAACACAAAGGCACATTCTCTTTGATCATTGGCTAATCAAGTCACATGATTATAATTACTTTCTTGACGTCACTTTTGGTTTTCATATAATTTTGTGTATTACCCTAATTAACTTGGGTTTTGTGTCAGTACAAAGATATTCATGTCAAAGACAGACACCTTATTTAACCATTACGATATGACCAGAATGATAAATCAGAATTTCTACTATTTAACTTATAATTCGTACATTTTTCATTTTCTTTAAAAATCGTGTCAAACATGAATCACCCATGGATTCATCACACTCCCTACCTTTTTTCCTACCCACCTCCTAGTACTCACAGGGACTGCCACCTCATATGGCTGATCATGCCTGTAAATCATCTCAACTCATTTGCATATTAAGTCTGATTCCAACCGACTATTTTCTGCATATTTGAATCATATAAGAGTTCTGCTTTAACTGAAGCAAAACAGAGAAAGTCAATGAAAAAATTAAAGTGATTTAAAGTAAAAAGTGCGTTAATTGTTATTTTTATTGCATTTTAATTATTAGATGAAAACATTTATGTAGAAATACAGAGATTAAATGTAAGAATAATTATACAAATATTAGACTTGGCACTTTACCGCTTCATCATTGCTCGGCATATGAACAATTACCTATATTTATCCATTTCATAGATATACCCAGCCAATCCTCCCACAGTATCAGCACGGCTACTTCTTGGGCTATAACAGAGGTCAGAAGAATTAATAATGTAATAACTGGTATGTACAACAGTAATGTTAATTGGCCTTTCTCTGGAGAATAAGACGCTGAATATTTGAGTTCATTGTGATGACATTATTACTTTATGCTTCTCGTCAGAAAAAATGCATGCAGTTGATAACATGAGGCTAAAGAATTACATGATTTCAGCAATAACAGAATAATTTGGGGTTTGTTATAATTTTAAAATTGTACCTTATCAATGAAGTCATATACATGTATGTATATTTTATTGTAGACAAACAACTTTCATGTAAATGAACATAATAACATCTCTCATTTTTTTCATGAATAAATTTTTAATATATGATTCTATTAGATGAAAATGGTCATGTAACAATTTTCATCATAAGATATCCACCACATACATTTGCATTCAAAACGCATTATAACTCTCTCTTTGTTCTTCGTGGATTTCACAGAACTCACTACTGCCATGGAACTTACTACTGTCTCTATTGGAGTCACTACATCTAATCCTTTGGCAGAAGCTGCGGCAGTCAATGGACTCCCAAAGAATGCAATCATAGGTAGGCATAGGTTTTACAATTCTATAGCTCATCACCGAAACCTTGCTGCACACTCACATATTTTTTAATAATACTAAAGTCCAGATGTGGTTGAAAGGAGAGCTAACCTCAAAGAATTAGAAAAAAAACCTAAAAAATGGCTAATGAGCAAATGATGTTGATCTCATTGTTGTCATACAATTCTGCATGTAAGCATTGATTAGCCTTTGTATCATGTATATATATGGATAAATAAATTACATAATATGAGTATGTGTTGCCATCATTGCTCGATCTGGATTCTAAACTTGACTTCAAAGATCGACAGGGTTATATGTATTTTTTCATGTACAGGAATAGGAGTAGGAGTTGGTGTCTTCCTGATTCTCGTGGCGGCAATAGTTATGGGTTTCGTTATACTTTGCTACGTAAGGTAAGACATTTCCTTCGTTAAGTCTGAATCGAAACGGTTGGTGCATAGAAAGAGACAATTGCGTGATGTGTACTCTTACATATCCCCTTCGGAATGTCCCTTTTGAATCAAATGTTTGTCAGCATAATTGGAATAGTTTGGAAGAGCCATCACTATGAAAATAATATTTAGATACATATCTATCAAATAATAAGAGGGAACTGTATAAACTAAATATTAATTTCCCAAATTTAACGTATCTGATCTTTTTGCAAAGGTGCATCACTGAGTGAAATACCGTTTTCCATAATCATTTCATTAATTTGTTATTTCAACGTAACTACAATTTCAGCTGCTTTAACCTATCAACGCTATATATCATAATCCACAAAATATGTTTTGGACTGAGTTGACAAGCAGTTGAAGTATTGACATTTTCAAATGTCAGCCTTTTAATTTCATCCTTGGAACCATTAGCAATTTTTGGTTACCCTGCTTCTTCACAAAACCGAAACTAGAGTATTCCTCTGGTGATGTTAATTTAAATTTCTCTTTCTTCAGATTAGAGAAATCAAAACGAAGCAGTGAAGATCCACCAGGACTTGATGAACTGCAAGAAACTTCACAAGTTCCAAATATTTACACCTAAATCCAAGGGAGGCAGCCATAGACAAGACAAGCTCTGCGTGAAAGATGCTCCATTTGAGAAATTCTAGAGGTGATAGATTAAACATTTAAATTCTGAAAACAATGATGCACAACTAAAGTAGCTTGTACTTACTTCATAAAAACAAGGCTTCAAGAGAATATTGTTTCAACAGGGACATATTCTAAGATTCTGTACTATAACCAAAATGTACAAAAAAAAGTCTTTTATAAACTACGATTTACCCATGGTTCACATGGAATCTTAAGTAAGACCTACATGAAGTTGAGACACTCTTCCCTCAATATAATTCATATCAAGACTTGATATTACTTAGTAATAATATGAAGATTGAAAACTTGAAAAAAGAGGTCTATCAAAATATCTGTAAACCAAGCGTATTTATCCTTAACTTAATACTGATTAACATTTGGTCACGGTAAACAGTTACAGGTTGAATGTGTGCATGTGTGTGTCAGTGGTTGCGCAAAGGTGAAGATTGATGCTAATTCAGGCAGTTAATTATAGTGCACTATAGAGCTCCACTGAAGCTGCAATATAATTTCTATGTATTTATGTTTTGTATTAGAAAATTGTGCAATTCAGACCTTAGCTTATGCAAAAGATCAGTTTAAGTTGTTTGAGTTAAATAACAGCGAGTTCCTATATTTGCACTGGATTAGACCACTTTCAAATTACAAAAATATAAATTGAGTTGTATCACAGCATCTACTGTGAAGTGGAAAATCGTAAGTTATCCATCTCATAATCAAATCCTCACAACAAGGATATAGTTGTACAGGGTGCTGAAAAAGCAGACATTTAAATCTAAAAATGCTCAAATTTTCAGCCCAGGGTAATAGTTCTAAGGGGTAGTTGTCCTTGGGGGTAGTTGTCCCCAGGGGAGTTGTCCCAGGGGTAGTTGTCCTAGGGGTAGTTGTCCCAGGGGTAATTGTCCTGTCACCCTCTCCTAGCCTTCCAGCCAAGTGTAACAGATCCTGATGTGAATTTCAAGAACAATGTTTGCGTGCTTAATCTAGCTTATACACATAACAGACGTGTGTGTGAGTGAGTGAGTGAGTGAGTGAGTGAGTGAGTGAGTGAGTGAGTGAGTGAGTGAGTGAGTGAGTGAGTGAGTGAGTGAGTGAGTGAGTGAGTGTGTGTGTGTGTAAATATTCACATTTAGTTAATAATGTCGACTCAATTAGGAGCATTGAAGTGGGATATACATGCAGAGGCTCATGTCGCATGAAAAGGCCATGTCACCCTGTCGATTTTAGGGGTCTATACCCATCACATTGCTCATTCAATGCTGGATTATTGTCATCATACTTAAACAACGATATCAATTGTGTTAATCATCACGAAATAATATATAGTAATAGTTAATAACGTCTAATAATTCTTCAATCTTTTTAACAGCCTATTCTGCGATCTAGCAAAAGGTATAATTCATGTAATCAGAGTCTCATCATTTCTGTAATGTCCCATACTCAGATTGGCTAAATAGTAGTCCAAGGTCCAGGAGGATGTTTGTCAGTAAAAGAAATGGGAAGAGAAAAATATTAAAAAGGGATCGACCGGACTGTGCACTGCTAGGCCTATGCAGATAAGATGTTCAGTTGGCAGTGGATGAGGGAGCCCAATTTGAAAGATTCTGACCGGCATACTATGATTACAGTTCAGCCGTGAACAATAAAGTTGGATAATGCATTACCTGTGTATGTTAGTTTGTGAATAGGATGCCCCAGTTTAAGGTTCCTAAAATTAGCATACACTAAATTGAGCACTGATGACAAGTTACACATAACCTCTTTTAGGGACGGAACTAGGGGAGGGGGTATCCAGGGGGTCCAGTATCGGATCCAGGATTTTGGAGGGGGGCGCTATTTGAAAATATATTCCTTAATTACATTTTGACAAAGTTGTACATTAAGAAAAGTCTAAATTTGGCACACAAAAAGGGGGCGTCCGAGGGCGGATCCAGGTTTGGGGGGGGACTGACTTTTGAAAATCCTGTATCCACCCCTGGCGTCCCGCCTCTATGTCCGCCATTAGGGTCAGGGGGTGCAACTATGGCGGCTATGGCGACCAAAAGCAATTTACACAGTAGATATATAGGAAAATAACATATATATTGTAAATTGTAAAGTGAGTAGTCTGTGACTGACGTAGCTCATGGGACAGCAGCAGCACTTATACGTTTTCTGCATGGCCGTAGGTAAGATTTCAAACAAAGGAGGTGTTTTTTGAGGAAAGGAAGGAATTACGAGAAATGGTGTCCACGTCAATTTTCAGTGGAAAAAAATCTATCATCCCGCCCTGTCTACACTATAGTTCATTGTTTTATACTATACTTGATTAGCAAAAGCGATTAGTAATTCTAAAGGCCTATACCTCAAGCATATACTCATTACAATTATGATTTGGATTACCAGCGTGCTGCCTATCCTAGTAAAATTATGTTGTTCGTACAAGACCTCATAATGAATTTACCTGAATAATTGATAAGGATTTATACTACATATTATAGGCCTACTCTGCAAACTTACAACCTGCTAGCAGCTTGAATTAGTTATTTTTCTGAAGCATCAACAGAGCGTAACCATTGGTGGTTAGTGGTGCATTGATCCAAGATATGGTGTAGTGCAAAGTACTTTTGGTGGCCCATTAGATCCTGAGGCTTGGTAAAAAAAATATTATTTCTTTCAAAAATGTATCATACTATGCTTCATCATTAAACGGCTTTACTATGGGAAGCTTCTATTTTTGCATTGCAGAGACTCCCCTGTGAATCAATGCTGGTCCTGAGTTTCTTTCTGTGGTGAGTAGTAAAAACGAAGATCGAGTTCAACTCGTGGCGCGAAAATGCGCACATTAGGCGCTTGCGCATTTTCGCGCCAACGAGTTGAACTCAATCTTCGTTTTTTCTAGCTCACGAACTAGTGGTCTAGGCTCTATAATAGCGTGTGCCAATAGTAACTTCATTTCATATTCGAAATCAGAATTGTATAATAGTTTCAATAGTCGTGAAAATGTGCATATTAGGCGTTTGCGCATTTTCGCGCCAACGAGTTGAACTCAATCTTCGTTTTTCCTAGCTCACGAAATAATGGTCTAGGTATATGTTTATGCATAATACCAACGCGTGTGCCAATAGTAACTTCATTTCATATTCGAAATCAGAATTGTATAATAGTTTCAATAGCCGTGACTTAAGTCTATGTATATAATTCAATCAACATCTATTTCAGTAGACGAGTTTCATTTCTATAGTAAAGTCTATGTATATAATTCAAGCAATATCTAAATCAGTAGACGAGTTTAATTTTTTATAGAAAAGAAACAAAATAAATGTGGTTAATGCTTTTTATTACAGTATACGTTCACATTTCAATCTTCTTGGGTTTTGTTGGTGGATTTTCTTACAAACGCATATGACAGATGGTGAACCATTTTTCACTCGATAGAAATGATAAGATCTATTGAATAAATTCTCCTCATTCAAGATACACATCTCTTGCGAGTATGAAAGCATATTAACCATTTTTGACTTATGTTCTAAAGCTAACTAAACCAATAAAGCGCTGGTAAAACACTTTTCACTCTATCTAACTAAACAAATAAGCACTGGAAAAATACATTTTCACTCATTAGAAATAATGACATAAATTGAATAAATTCAACTCTCGCATGATACATATCTCTTCTGAGTGTGAAAGCATAATAACCAATTTTAATTCGCGTTTTAAAGTTAACTAAACCAAAAGCATTGGTTAAAAACATTTTCACTCGTGGTAACTAAACCAATAAAGCAATGGAAAAACACATCTATAAGTATTGACTAAAATCGCTTCAATCAAGATACACATCTCTTCCGAGTCAAGAAGCATAATAACCTTTTAACTTATGTTTTATTAAACCTAACTAAACCAATAAAGTTAACACAACCTCAGCTGAACTCGTATACATTTTCATAAAACTTCCTTGATGTACATTAAGAAAGTAACAAATTTAAATAAGCAGGGAAAACAACATGATAGGATAGTAACAGTCAAGACCTTGATGTACATTAAGAAAGTAACAAATTTAAATATGCAGGAAAGACAGCATGATCAGGATAGTAACAGTCAAGAGTAAACAACTAAGTTAATAAAATGAGGGGAGCATATTCAGTCGGGTCTCATCTTACAGTGTTACAATTGTGCTCTTTAAAGAGCGTCAATCATGCTCGATCTTATTAACACAACTTCTTGGAGAACATTCTTTTCTTAGACTCGTCTCCAGGAGCTCGTGTTTCCCAGCAGTAGATCAACGTCGAGCTCGAACTTATTAACATAACTTCGCAGAGGACATCCTTCACTTATACCGGTCTTCAGGAGCTCGTTTTTCCCAGTAGTAGCTCTATGTCAGTGTCACGTACGACCTCTTCTACTCGATGGTGCCAGCTCGAACTGAGTATCTTCCTAGCGGAATCACGTGAAGGTTTATTTCTTCCAGTCGAGCACCTGCGGTTACTTCTTCGAGTAGATTGTCTAGAGTCGTCTTTGTAGTATAATAACGCTTCTCCACCGGATTGTCTTCATTATATAATTCGTAACAATGAAAATATATTCAAGATCATAATACACGTTAAAATCTTGAAAGAAAGGAAACATGTTACTTTTATAATACGAGACAGAAAGAAAAAAGAAAGCTTGAAAATAAATATTAGAAACATTGTGACAATTTGCAAACTTCCTTCTGAAGCTTAGTTCTATACTAAACAAACCATCAAATTGAATTCAATTTCTATAACTGAACTTAACTTGTGATTTGCATACAAATTGTCAGCTTTCTTTAAACTCTGTCCTGAATGTGAAGCTTAGCTCCATAGTGTATAAACATCGAGCTTACTTACAAATATAGGGATTACAATAAACTGGTGCAAATCAACGCTCTACTTAGATGATGCGTTAATTGTTACATCAAATTATTATTCCCTAATGAAAAATAACTTAATATCTCTTGACTATTACATACAATGGTAATATCGGTTTCCTAACCAAAGTTATTCTTTATCCTATGTCACAAAACTCGCATTCATCATTTCTCTTTAAATATATACATGGTAAACAGCTGAGGAAATGTTAACTTCTACTCAAGGAGAAATTTAAGGAAGGTCATCTTGAATAGTATAATTGTATAAACTTCGCGCACTGGCTTGAGCAGTATAGTTGGTTGAACTTAAACGTTTTTTTGAAAAAGTAATATGTTTATCATTATCTGATTTAAGTAACTTCTGTTGATTTTCGTTAAAATCTTTATCAATAACTGGCTGGAATAGTCTTTGATCATTTTCACATCTAAAAAAATACCTCTTCACTTTTTTGTCTCTTCCTACCCCGTTCAGGAGGCAACTAAAATAATAGTCACGAGGTGAAGTAGATGACATGCTTGGCTTCTTAAATTCTAAGCCGATGACAATAAGGCTTATAAATAATGTTACATATAAACCGCCTATACTAAGCTTTGTAGGTGTAGGTTTTATAACATCCATGTTTCATATTACAATGTATTCGAACTTAATACAAACACAATTAACATTTCAGTTCGCGCAGCTTTTCTTAAGGTAGTTTTCTTTAGATAATACATCATGCATAGACTTGGAATACTGCGATCTTAATATTGGGGTAAAATGTACAACCCCTCTGCCCTTTTTTCTAGAATGAATTCGTTTAACCTTTCTTAATTTTTTCACATAATTGGTTACCAACTCATCATTCTTTACAGTATTGCTTGAAAAAGCGGAAAGTATCTGAGTTAAAGACTTTCCTTTACATTTCTCTAAAACATAATATATAGTGTATTGTCCGCACAATGTGGAAAATAAATTTTGAATAGTCTTAGAAGAATATCTGAATTCAGATTTTTTGCTCTGTTTCAAAAAATCAATAAAACCTTTTTTCAAAGGAGGGAGTCCAAAAGAATCAAAATACTCTGGTAGAGCTGCTCTCGACTTAAAGAAAAACGCAACCCAGTGTTCACCAGGTTTTCGACTTTCATGAGTATTTGCAATGAAAGCGGCAGGGTAATGTTGATTTGTTAATTTAGGTAAATTGTTACTTGAAAATATACCCTGGAAAATATTAGAAGATGCACTCTGTGACAAAAGAACTTCTTGAATCTCAGAACCATACATTTTAAATAGTTCTTACGACTTCAGGTAAATTGGTATCTCCAATTGCTAGCATGCTATCATATTCTAAATAAAATATCATAACAACTCCATGATCCAGAGGAGCTCTCAAGGTAGCTATTACATTAATAGTTCCGCTCTCACTTAATTCGAAAGTGGGCGAATTTGGACTATTTTTACTCAAATCAAAGCAATATAGGGTAAAACCATTCCTGAACTCAATAGGATTTATAGCAAGTGAATTACTGGCGAAAAGCCTTCCAGTGCCGTATATAAGAGAAAGGTAAGCTTCATAGTACTTTGAAGTAGTAAAATCTACTTTCATCTCATAAAAAGGAGAAATCTCATTATCCCTTTGTATTTTCATTTCAGTAACGCCAGACTATACGACAACTGATAATTCAATATTTTCGGATGGCATATTCTATTGTGATTCAACTGGTCCCTGAGTCAACTGGGTTTATGATCGGTGGATCGGTCTCACAAGCCATTCCTATCCGTTTAAAAGGAAATTTCAAAAATTTGCCTGGTAAACGCGCTTTCTCCATTTCATTCACAAAAACTTCATCCATAGTTGATCTTTTCACCATAAGCACAGCCTCTTCAATTTCAATTTTATACTGAACATCTCGAGCGGACATTAAACAAAAATTTTCTTCATTTCTAATAAATCTTACTTTCAAACCAACATCTCCAGGAAACTTCCTTTCTTGATTAAAAATATCATTATGAATCTTGCAAATCATTTGAAAACTTGAACCATATTGTGTCTTTAAAAATCTCTCCATACTTCCATGATTAGTCTCGGCATCAAACCGATCAACCGCCTCAAAATTACCAGTATCTCTATAAAACATGGAGACTTTACCAAAAGAATCTAAGAAGGCTCTATCGTAATTTAGAAGTATTTCCAAGTAAGACTTGAAAGCATACAAGTTATTACTGCTCGTTAAAAACTTACCTCCTAAATATAATTGTACATCTTTAAACATAGCCCCAGATAAATAATTCACAAGGAAAACCTTTGATTCGTTGTGAATGGCCCCTAAAACCCCATCTTGATTTGCTACTGGAGGTGCAGGAGGTACACCATCAGATTTTAAAATTTTCATCGTTAACTGAAGATAAGTATTACTTAAATCAATAAAATCATTTTTATTTGATTTTATAATAAACTCGATAGGTCCTCCCTGGCTTAAATTTGTAATAGGATATTCTTTAGAATAGAAACTTGCGCGTGAAGAAACTTCTGTTGGAGGGACAGTGAAGTAATCTAAACTTCCGTCCACGCAAGGGCAAGAATCTTTATGCATTGCCATGATGTAAACTTCTTAGTTCGAATAGATCCAATCTCAAAATACAGTAATCTTAAGCTTATTTCTTATGTCAGATTAATCATCAAAAATATCTTTATATTTTACATTTTGTCTATTCCTCCTTCTCCTTTTTCTCTTTGGGCCTGAACTAGTTGATTTTGAAATCCTTTTATTCGGCCTCTTTTCATTCTTTGAATCCTCGTCATCATCTGACATTTCTTCTAGTTTAGATTGAGCAAATTTTAAAGCATCTTTACCGATCTCTCTCATTTGCGCCTTGGCCTCGTCTTTTAATACTTGCTGAGGATTTTTTCCTTCTAGCAAACCCTTCACTGTGCTTTTTCCTGCTTGTAGCCCTCTCTTCATAACCTGCTGCTTAACGCTTCTCAAGCCAGTCTTAAGAATAGGTTTAACTATTCGGGGTAGAGTGCGAAGTAAGCCCTTAAAAAGTGATCCAAAAACAGCACCTATACCATAACCTCTCTGGTGTTGAATTCCGATATAAGGGTTATAATAGAAACCATCCCCTTTCTGCTCAGGTCTTGACTCTTGAAAAAAATCTCGAAAATGCTTAACATGGTCATTGCTGCAATACAGTTTCATATGCTGACTTTGACAATCTTTCGCCATTTTTAATTTTGATTTAAATAATTAACATTATAAGCAATGCTTATCTTACATCAATTTTCGTCTATTAAAAAGGTTACTTATAAGGATCCCAACTATCCCATTTTCGATTAGGTTTCAGTATCCTTCCAAATGAAGATTGTCGCTGAACAGTTTCTTCTCTTTCTGGGGGCTCTTCTCGAGGTTTACGACGAGTTTTCTTTTGTTTCTTTGGTTTAGGTTTGTCACCAAAAATGTCTCCCTCATCTTCGGAATCTTCAACATTGGCGCTGAATTTCACAGGGGTTTTCTCTTCTATTTCACCCACATCTATACTCCCTCTTTTGAAGGGGCTAACCAATTTAGGAGTTTTATTTTCTTTGTCAAATGCTCCTGCAAAATCTAATTTTGAATTTTCATCATCATCATCATCGTCATCATCATCATTGGTTTCATCCGATTTCATCTTACCTTTAATCCAATCATCATCAACATCATCATCAGATTTCAACTTTTCTTTAATCCAATCGCGTGCTTTATGCTTTTCTGGTTGAAGTAAAGGCGATGAAGATAATGCTTCCTTTATCTTCATCGCATCGATGTCTTCAAGAGGATACTTTTTAGGTTTCAGAAATTCATCTAAAGACTTCTGATGAACAAAATCGCGTCGAAGTCGGAACGGCTTACCTTTTATCCAAGTTTTAGGTATCTTTATATCGTTTAAAAAATTCCAGAACTCATGAAGTCCGAGAGGTTCTTCTTTATAGGATTTAGATTTTGATAAGAACATCATAAGATCTTTAATATTAGAACCTGGAATAGTTTTTCCTTTCAATATGAGTTGTCCTCTATTATCCCAATAACCTCCATTTTTCAAAACTTTATCTAAAATAAACTTAGCATATGGTTTCTGTGAAACAGAAATACTTTTTAAAATTGGTGATATTATCGAAGAATCATTATGAGTAGAATTAATATCTAAATTTTGTAGTGAAGAACGAGAAGGAGGAGGAGGAGGAGGAACATCGGTATTGAAAATTGGGTATGGTTGTTTATTAAACATGCGTTCTTGCAATAATTCTTTCTGTCTTGATAGAATAGGATTGTCTTTACCTCCATCCTCGCTGAAATTACAACTTTTAAACATGGATAATGGAATAATAACCGATTCTTTAAAAGAAGCCATGTTAGTAAATACGATAAATTCCAAAAACTAACTGCAAACTGAAAATGCTTGTTTATCTTAAAGAAATTAGCTTCACTACATCAGCACTACAATAAATTCTGAATAATAGCCCCCAATGCTGGGATGAGGAATGGAAGAAAACCTCCATTCTGCTTCAAAACTGATTTTCGTTCCTTCACAGTTATTTTCGGCTTCACAATCTTTCTTAAAGTATCTTTATATTTCTTCAGTTTATCAAATTCAGCTTTCTTTAATGAAACATTGCCCCTTAATACATTATAAACTGAATCGCAAATAGCATATATTTCATCTGGACTTGCTGATTCCAAAAGTCTGTTACGTTTCTTAGCATTATTTTTTGAATTGCACAATAAAGCTAAGAAATGCTTATGTCTGTGAGCATATTTTTTCTTAGAAATTTTCTTCTTCTTATTAGGAGCTCGTTCAGAACCTGAATTCTGAGTTTTTTTCCGGTTAACTTCTTTATTATATTCCATTTTTACGCTAGTAAAATAATATTACCATGATTACTAGTCTTATCTCAGGAATATTTAAATGCTTAATTTACTTAACGTTCTGAGGTATGAAAACGTGTTGAACATTGCCGAATAAATTTGAGCGGAACATAGCATTTCTAGGAGTTTGTTGGTGACCATCAATAAACAAATAACCATGAGGTCTATCAACAGCATGCGAAAATATATTCACAAAACAGCGTTGATTCTTAGGCATTAATCTTCTTCCTAGAGTATAAGCTATAGTTTGATCTAAAGGAGAATTAAAAATGCAAAGATAAGTAGCATTTTTTGTAAAATTCTTGCGCTCCTTACCTTCATGAAATAAATTCTGAGAAATAAAAATAATACTTATGTTTTCATGATGAGTGCGTTTAGTAAAAAATTCAGTTATCAACTTATTATTACCACACTCATGCATTAAATCATCAAAAACTGCAAGCCCGCACTTGCTAGGATCGATTAAATCATCGAAGGATTCTGGCAATCCTTGGTGAAATTTTACATTCTTAGTTGATGAAAATGGATCGCGAGGAAAAGTCTCACCATAGAACCAAAGAATATAATCAAAATTATTGTCAATTACTCTATCACTATTTTTCAAAAGATCAATTACAAAAGAGGTTTTCCCTGAATTACTAGGTCCTGCTATAATAGAGGAAAAAGGTGTCTTCAGTCTAGCATCGAAGACCTTAAATTGTTCTTCACTTGGCATGTCTGAGCACTGTTATATTAGCTATAAATAAGTCATGTCAAAAATAAATATCATGAATCTTAACACTATTTCTAAGTTGAAATAACTCTCGCTAACTCTTTAGCATAAGCTCCGCCACGTAATATTTCATTATCTTTATCCAGCAAAACGTAAGTAAATGGTTTAGTATGGAGCACAAAAGCTATTTGAAAAACTTCTTGTTTCTAATTGGATAAGAAACCTCTGTTAAAAGTTTTTCTATATTTAGTTAATCTAACTTTATCTCCTACTTTAAATTTTGAATCTAACTTATTTGTGAAAAGGAAATCTTTATATTGTTTCTGCCATAAATCAGCCTCGTTACTTTTATTTACTTCAGAAGGACTTAAACCCAATGAGCGATGTTTTGAACGATTATAACTATAAACTATGTCCTGAAGAACATTATAATATTTCTTTGTATTACTAGCTTTCATATACTTAAATAACTTATTTTTGTAAGTTCTTATAAACCTTTCTACAATGGCGCATTTCGGATCCTGTGAAGTTGAAAATTGGTGAATTCCATTTTTCTTTAAATATTGTGCGAATATTCCTTTGAATTCAGAACCTAAATCACACTGAAGTAATCTAGGTTTTGTTTTAGCTCTCTTCATTATCTTAGTGAAGGCCTTAATGGTTTCAGAAGCCATCTTGGTTTTCATAGGTTCAACATAACCAAATCTTGAGAAACAATCAATTACAGCTAGAATATTGGTATAACCTTCATTATAATCTCTCAATTGAGGTAATACCATGAGATCTATCTGCCACTGATCATTTAATCCTCGTACAATTATTTTTCTACGAACAAAATTCTTTTGAACCGGCTTGAAAGAAGTGTAAATTTTACTATTCTGGAGAAATGTTTTAACATCCTTCAAAGTAGTTTTAGCATTGATCAACTTAGCAGCCTGGTATAATTTATTTATAGAAGAAAAAGATGCCGGATGTTTAGGATTAAAATAAATAGATATCAAAAGATCATAAATGCTTCTCTTCGGAGTAGACATGATACTAGTAATCACAAGAAATGATCAACTTCAACTATAAAAACAACACACAGAAAATCTTGAAAACAACACACACACACAATATCGTTAACAGAAACACTAGATCCACACAGAAAACCTCAACACAGCATAGATTCAAGACTACTAAACTGCAAACACGAGCAAATAAAGCAATCACACATCAAATGAAATAAACCCATGCTGTAACTATGAAACAAACGCGTTAAATCCCTAATCTATATATGCACATTATAAACAACTCGAATTCAAAAAGCATCAACTTGAAATAGAGTGCTTATCTAAGCTTCATACAAACCGGTTATCCGTAGCATGTAATCGCAATAAACACTCGCATTCAATATTATTAAACCTAGAATTTGAGGTAATTACTTCGGTTATCCAGAAGCAGCAATACAGAGAAATAAAATTCTCAATATCGACTTAGTAAATAAATATAAATATAAAGTAAGTAAGTAAATTAAATAAAGATTAATATTCTCGCTTCTCTCAATACGCTTAGTTTATTTTATAAATAAACCTAAATATTAGTAGACTAATATTCTCGCATTGAATATAATATGTCATAATCAAACTAGTTAGAAATGAACAAAGTCTTTAACTCTGCCTCATTAGCTATCAACTTAAGCGGTAAAAGCAAGCCTAAACTAGTTAACTCAGAATTTGTAGATTTGTTTTTAGCTCTAATTGAATTTCTATTTCTTGTCTGTCTGCTGGTAGCAGGTTTAAGTTTCTGTTTAGTTTTTTGAACTCTTGGCTTGGAAATCTTATCTTTAATCTGTACTTTTGCTCTAGATCTTCGAACTGTCTTATTATCTTTGCAGTTCTTAATATTAGCTTCCTCCATATTTACTTTTGGAACTGAAGTAGATGACGGCTTTTGCAGAAAAAGATTATCATCACTCGAAACTATATCTTCCTCCCCAGATGTTATTACCTTAACACTACTCTTATCATCATCTTCCCCAGAAAGTGCGTTATTATCATTACAACTATCTTCCTGTGCAAGATATTTAGATGTGCTATTCTGTGCGTATTTCTCTTTCTCCTTTAAATGCTTTTTATGACAAGATTTACATCTAAGCTGATCTTCGGTAAAAGCTTGTGCCTTTTCATATGGTTTGTGGCATCGAATACATTCACGAAACATTGATTTTCCGCATGGTAAACAGTATTTTTTACCTTCTACTAGGGGATCATCTACACCCCTGCACCAGCAGCATGGAAGTGACATTATTAATAATAGAAAAAGTGAAATGGTTATTATTAGTTCAATTTAAACCCGCTCAGTACTATTTTAAATAAATCCTTATCACATGGATATTTAAGCTAGCTATATATTCCGACTTCTTCGAGGGCTTGATAAAGAACCTAATCTCAGAGATATTTTTCAGCTAACAACCTAATCTTGAATCATTAAAGTTCTTGCGTA
Source organism: Lepidonotus clava (assembly GCA_936440205.1). Taxonomy (NCBI): domain Eukaryota; kingdom Metazoa; phylum Annelida; class Polychaeta; order Phyllodocida; family Polynoidae; genus Lepidonotus; species Lepidonotus clava. The sequence goes on from OW387138.1 coordinate 20,888,772, forward strand.
TCATCATCATCATCGCTAGAAAGAAGACGCTTATCCATACAAGCTTTCTTATTCTTAGAAGGATTTTTCTTCTTACTTGATTCTTCTTCACTACAACTCTCACTTGAAATCGAGGTATTGTTTTCCTTTTCTAATTGACTGTCTATCTTCCTAATTCTTCTGTCTAGTTTGTTTTTTATAGAAAATAATTCTGTGAACTCATGTTTACTTAATGTGAAATTCTTAGACTTTAGCATATCATTAAAATGAAGGTAGATCTGACCTCTGAAAACTGTAATATCAATTCTCTTTCTTCTTCCAAAAGCGAGTGTATAATGACGGTGAGACATCTTCGCAGACTTCTCCATCTTAAGTTAACACTGATCACTGAATACAGGAACTTATCGTAGCAGCTTATAGTTCTGATCCAATCACAGGCTAATTTCTTCGTGAAACTCAAATTAGTCGTCTGCTTAAGTCAGGTATCTTGAAATAATCTTTTACGTTTATTTCTTTTATTTATTCTATCTATTTCGTAATTTCCATAAGCAAAAGAGCTTATTCCATCAGAACAAAGCCAGCGTTTGTCTTCAAAAGGAGATAAAGCCAATTTGTTTTCTCTAACTGTATATAACTGATGTTTGAAACTTCGGATAGTATCATATTTTACAAAAGATCTCAAACAATGAAATAAGCATTCTTTAAACTGATCATGATAGAGGTTCTGAACAGTTGTTCTCTTAATTCCTTTAACCCTTTTAATAACTTCTCCTGAACTCAGTACAAAGGAATACATTTTAGGTCTTAATGCAATAAATTCTAATATTCTATTTCCTGCAGCTTCGTCTTTGAATTTTCCTAAAACTTTCAAATTATCCAAAGAATAAAATTCGTTTTTCTCATCTAAATTAGAAAAATCAAAATAATGTCTTATCTTGTAAAGGAGATCTGAAAAACGTTTGTTATCTATAAAATAAATCAAAGAATCGGTATCACTATATAAAAGTTGAATTGATTTCAAGTCGAATGTTTCCAACATAACATTATAATGAAAATTAAACATGTGCATCTTAGATAAATCTAGAATAGTAAAGCCTATATAAACAGGTTTATCCAAATCAACTATAGGGTTCTTATACTGTATACCGACAAAATTAGGATCAAAAGCGTGTAAAGAATGAAAAGTTGGTTTTTTTATTAATGAAGCACACCTAGCTTCACTTGATGTCAAAACCATCTTCATCCGCCTCTTAACATTTTCCATGCATTTACCGAAAGTAGAGTTGTTCATAAGCTTAAAGAATTCTTTATCGAAATCAGAAGTAGCTTCCTTTCTTTTTTGATTATTGAATTCTATATATGGTTTCATCCAACAAGCCTGTTTGAAAGAGACAACGCGGTGAATCTCGAGAATTATTAAACCTAATTGAAGATAAAGTTTTAAAGTTCTATAGTGGATGATATATTTCTCCTTCCTAGCCACAGTTGAAATTAATTTAAGTGGACTTTCTTTATATTTCATCTCAAATTCTCTTAAAACAAATTTAGCATATGGAGAAAGTTGGTTGTATTGTATAGATATTTTCTCGGGACCTAAAGGAAACATAGGCGTGTGGGGTGGTCTAGTGGTCAGCGCGTCCGTCTGCTGTGCGGGCGGCCCGGGTTCAATTCTGAGCTGGGGTGGGCTGGCTACTGGGCCCCTCTGCATGTCTCCCTGTGACAACAACAGGGATATCAAAGGCCTTGTGCCACCGGCTGTTGTGTGTATGGCCCTGTCTATGGGACCATGCACATTAAAGAACACCTGCCTCGGTAAAAGTGTAGGGGTATGGTCTCTACCTTCTCATAGATTCGATCACCATCACCGCCCTTGATATGACCCTGGCTGTTAATTAGGGCGTAAAGCAACCAATAACCAACCAACCAACCTAAAGGAAACATGTCATGATAATCATGCAAGTAAGATGGATAATCTAAAGTAACTTCTAAAATATAACCCACAGGAGCATCATCAGAAATCTTAGAAACGTCAAAAGATGAATATTCTTGTGGGTTCACCCAACAGAAATCTTTGAAAGGTAGGGGCTGAATCATCGCATAACCGTACAAATTATTACAGTCATAGTAAACTATATGCTGATCTTTATTCTCAACTTTGGCATATCTATGAACTACATTTGTCATACCGCCTCGTATACCATTCTCAAAAAAATTAAACATATCAATTTCATGGATCAATTCAAGATGAACTTTAGTATGTTTCAACATAGCATCATAACTGAGAGCAGGAGCTGTTAAATATTTTGCAGGATCTAAACCGTAATATTCTAATGCTTTTTCCCTGAAAGATTCGAACACATCTGCTAGCAATAAAACATCGATCTTTAAATAAAGTTGCAAATAGTCCTTAATACTTTTACAGTTAAATTTTAAAAACATTGATAAAGCATGTTCATATTCTGAAATAGTTATATTCTTATTAGCTATAGAATTAAAAAAATCCTCTCGAGGCGGAAGTCTCTTCTCCTTTAGTTTTGACCAAGAATCTATATAATCGTAGCACATAACGCCTTTCCGAATAACATAAGGCAAAAGCTCTTTATTTGGGAAAAACTTTCTAGTTTCTTTTAAATCGTTTTGATTTTTCTTTGCTAATAAGTTAGCTAAATTTGATAAAGAATTTGGTAGAAACTGAAAAGAATCAATAAACACGAAGTTATCAAGAAAGATCGATAAAAACTTTTCTGATGTTCTTGGTATTACATGAATATCTAACTCTTTGAGATATCTATGTATAAACTTAACAATAAAATGCAAATCATAATTCATTGCATTATGCATAACTATAGGTATTTTAAATTTGGAAAAAACAATTGAACTATAAACAAGATTACATGTATTGCAACAGTAGTTAACATCTCTTCCCTTCCCCTCTCTTCCCAAGTGCGAATGATCAATAACTTTTCTCACATTAACATCTCTGAATGAGGTGTCGCAGAGGTAGCATGAATGTTGCGAACTAAGATGAGCTATGTCTCTTGAAGTTAACTCAAGAGGTGATCTGTTATTATCAAAAATATAAGATATTTCAGCTCTCATATTATATATATAAGCTAGAAATCTCTGGATGACTAATGGTCCTACATAAAGAAAAGGTGGTCTTGAATATTCGCTATATTTAGATAGTAGGATAGCTCCTACTGCATTTAAAGTATGCTTTGTTTTCAATGTGCTCTTGCCCTTGGGTGTATTCAAAGTTTCATTGTAAGTCTCGAAATCAGCATAAATAATAAAATGATTTTTAATTTGTTTAGAAATATTATTAAACTTTAGTTTAGATCCTCTGAGAGGTAATCGGTAAGACTGTCCAGTATATATATTACTAGTACAATTTAGAGTCTTATGAAGCTGATGTGAAATCTTAGAATTGAAGGAAACTAGACATTTAGGACAAAAAAACCTCGATCTCTTCCAGAAAAATGGAATAATAAAAGAATCAAGATTTCTTATCAACATATAATGACTCTCTTTAAAAGAAGATTAACGTGTTTGCGATGATGATTTTCATTAAAATTAGTAGAAATATACATAGGATAAGGTAAAAACTTGCCATGCTTATCTTGGAAAAGCCCGAAAACATTAATAGTTAAATCATTATTTTTCTCGAACTTAACTACCTCACTTAACTTTGTAGGAAAAGAAATACCTTTCAAATCAAAACTTTGCACCAAATCAAGATAAGAAGTGAACCTTCTAGGATTTGAACATCTCTTAAAAGCAGCCATAACAGAATATAAAAAGCATCTTTGATCCTTACAAGGTATATTTAAGATAGAATGCTTCAAAGAAATCGGAAGTTTTAAAGAAGAGCAGCCCCCAAAAGGATTACACTTAAAAATAGATAAACGTAAAGAAATAATCTCTTTCAAAAACCAACCTGATCCCATTTGAATAAAACAATCGAAAAAAGCTAATACTACTCTCTTAGCATGGGCTAAATCTCTCTTAATAGAATGAAAAGTTAAAACTTGAATCATTGGACTATGAAACCAAGGTTTAGTTTCAAAATAGGTCTCTCTCTCCATATGAAATTTACCAAGTAAAACATGTAGAGATAATTGAAATTTAATACCGCCATGAACAGAAAGCGCTTTACTTATTTTTCTAATCAAAACTTTAGACTTTAAATGCAGGAATAACTCAGCATCTATACAGTCATCAGGAATCAAATCATAATAGACAACTAGATCACCTAGTGCCTTCTGTTTCTTTGGAAAAAGTTTCTTCATTCCTCAGAAACCTTCCTGAAATGTAAAATAAGTATAACTACGCCATATTCAAAGCGCACAAGATTTCCATCATCGGTTCTAATACTAATTTCTATTTCCTGTAACTTATCATAGGCCAATTTCTTATAGAGAGGATTAGTATAAGTCATCTTTATATAATCTCCAAATTTACCTCGAGCTCTAACGGTTCGCAGCAGCTTAGTTGTAATATTGCCTACGTATTCAAAATCTACAATATTCGAATATATATACAGATTTGAAGTTTCTGTTGGAAAAACTGGAACTCCATGCCCGATATATTCTATTCCAAACTGAGGCCGTAAGAGATTATCATAAGATCCATGTTCATTTAAACTCAAAACTGCATTAACACCTTCAATAGAATCATAAGGTTGCTTTTTAAGCAAGCGAGGTCCTTGAAATTCAATTACATTATTTTCATGATTTATAATGCCCTCGCAATTACTTAAACGAAGAACTCTGGCTAAATATTCTGATATAAATACTCTATCACCAGCTCCAAGATATAAAGTGCATATCAAATTTTGCTCATCTGTTTTAATATGAGTGTGTCTTTTATAGTTAAAATAACCAGGATAATTCTTAATCAGATCCTGGTCTATATCACTGAAACGATCATTTATTTCTTTAATTAAATCTTGCATTCTATAATTACCAAATTTGTGTACAAAAACTCTTGTAGCAGTTTTATACGAATCTTGATAAACCTGTTCATAAGCATTAGTAATTTGTTTAAGAGAAGGATCCTTCAACCGAAAAATTTCTCTAACTAAAACAATAGTCCTATCTTGCTCAGGATGCTTATTAACATTGTACCAAGACTTAGGAAAATCAACTTCTGCTAAAGCTACCTCCCAATAACCTTTGCATTCTAAATAATAGGAAGTAGGGTAACAAAAGAGCTTGTCTTATTTTCTCTATTTGGATGAGGAACATTAGAAACTAGCGTATATAAAAAACCGCTTGACTTTCTGTCAGCTGCCATTCTTATCAAAATCAACTCAACTCATGAAAAAGCACTCAATCACAAGAATATTAATTCATGTAGAGCTTGTCTTATTATCTCTATTTAGTTGAGGAACATTAGAAACCGCTTGACTTTCTGTCGTTTGCCATTCTTATCAAAATCAAATCAACTCATGAAAAAGCACTCGATCACAAGAATATTAATTCATGCAGGTAATTATTTAAGAATTTAAACTCCCATTGCGACTCTTATAATACTCAGCATGTGATAAAAATTCTCTCTTGCATGCTGCTCGACTCAAAGGGTTTATTAAAGGGTTTCCTTCAAACCAAAGAGTCTTGCAATGCGGACAAGGAGTATAGCGTCGCATAGATCGAGCAAAGAAATCACTGAAACATGATTCATCATGAATAGGACGTGCGCAACATCTCAAATAAACAACTGGAGTATCGGCTCCTTTATAATTAAACCTTATTGAAGTTTGACAAACTACACAAGGCAGATTGTACTCAGAAAAAATCAGATTGCGATAACGAGAAACATCGCGAATTTTCTTAGCTAGAGCTCTTAAACTTCTTCCCTCATGAAAATTTGTTAGGTTAGCCAACTTAATTACATCATGATCAGAAGAAAGAATATAATCAGATATTGATCTTATAATAGACTTTGTAAAAACATCATGAATACCGAAATACAAAACTCCCATTCTTAAAGCTTTCATTAAACTTTTCCTATCACTCCACATATTTTCCAAAATATATTCTAAAATCATATTACAATGAAAAAAAGAGGCGAAAAAAATAAGTGAACCATAATCATAAGTCTTAAACCCCCTCTTGATTTGGTGCGAAGTTTTCTCATCATCTGACATTAGTTCTAGCAAGTTTAGCGCGTCTTCTTCACTCAAATAAGGTTGTGCAGGAATTTCAATTGTAAGAGGAATTTCAATATCTCCAGAATAAAAAGACACCATAGTTGAAAAATAGAGACATCTCATCATAAGCAAGCGAAAACCCTCATCTAGCTTCATCATGTTTTAACTGAAACTAAATATTCAAATACTCACAGATCCGAATTGAATCCTATAAGATAAATAATTTTTCAACAAAATTAATAAAGAAATGCAATAAGTTGAACATGTTCTTATTGTCGTCTAAGCTTGATATTTCCTAGAAATGATAGAATAAGACCTTATAGGTGGAGGAATAAAAATGTGCCTTTTAGGATCATAATCAGAATGTTTTCTCAGAATATGCAAACGTGAAACAGCTAAAGTTGAAAACCCTTTACGACAATAAGAACAAATAACTAGTTTTTTGCTTTCGGTCCTCTTTTGTCTTTCGTTGCTTTAGAAAGAGCTTGTGCACAATGCAAAGGACAGCTTGAACAGGATTCCATATTAGATGGAAGCAGATTATTCTGAAGCACTTCTGCATGCTTCCTCAATCTATCTGAAATTTCAATAAATTTTTTTAAATTTGCTTCTATTTTATCAGTTTGATCCTGATATCTTATCGAGTAAGGAGAAAAATCTTTTAGTTTTTTACCACTTTCTGAAATATTTACTTCGATGTCCTTCTCTGACTTATTTGATGAACAATGTGCATCATTTACAAAAGAACCTTTATTTGAAGCAGATGCGTGATCTGAAGAAACCTTCAGAGTTTCCTTTAGCCTATTTAATTCCATTAGAAAATCGTTACTATCCTTTGCTTTATTTTCATCAATTTTTTCCTCATATTCATCTGTGTCCGATAAAGAGAGATCCCTAGAGAGGCTATAATCACTAACCTGATTCACTGTACTGTTTACACTACTAGCAGATGGTTTTTTAACTACTGAAGGACGCTTTTTTCTTTTAGAGGGTAATGTGCGCCGTGAATCCGTTATCTCAGCTTCAGAATCTGAAGAGTTGGTTGAAGTGATAACTTCGTTACTTTTAAACTTTCTGTCCAATTTTCTTTTCTTAGATAAAGTACCATTAAATCTGCTTGCTGTTTTAGTTCCCTTACTACTTTTATAAGAATCATGAAATTTAGTTAATTTGTGATATTTCAAATCAGTTTCAATAAACTTATTCTTGCTCTTAGACCACTGAATTACTAAAGGCGTACCGTGTTTAAAAAGACTCGTACAAGGAGAAAAATGACATGATCTCCCATCTCCAGTATAAACTAGAATGCCAATCTTGAGAATATCAACAAGATTCTGCAATAGAGTACTTTGATGCGATCGAAGATCGAGCCATAATCTCTCATCATCATTTGACAAAATAAAATAAGCATAATTCCTAGTAGAAGAGTTTCCTTTCAAAACTGATAGAAGAGCGGCCTTCAACTCCTCTCTGAAAATAGTAGATTGGCTATCCTTAGAGCTATCTTTCAGAGAGATATAACTGAAATGAAAGGGATGTTCGAAATTTGTCTTAACACTCTCCCAAAACTCACTGTTTTCAGAATGAGCAGTTGTTAAGAAACTAACTATAGTTTTAATCAAGTTGTCTAGCACAGAAGTCATGTTTGAAAATTATCAAGATAGCATAACCTGATATTGTCACAAAAGTTACAAAAGTCAGAAACGTTGCTAGTCAAGCAACTTCCTCTAAAAGTATGAGAAAAAGTGAAAACAGTACTTTCACCCTTTATCTTGATACGCAAACTAGAAAAATAAAAATCTGAATTCACAAAAGGTAACCACACTGAATCGGAAGAATTTGATTCTTTTATTTCAAAGTCGTATATGTTCGAAAATGTTTCTATAATCTTTAAGCTAAATACTTTAAAACTGATCTTCTTCTGCACCAATATTTGAAAAGTAATTTGAATATTCTTTGGAAACATATAAACTGAAAGCAAATCCTCGACACAAAATTGTTTTATAAATTCGCAAACTTCTTCAGCTAATAATGTAAGATTTCTGAAAAAAAAAAAAAAAATTCCTCCTCAAATAAATCGAACAAAAACCATTTCTTGTTAACTTTATAGTATAAGCTCCTAAGAAATTTTGAGGAAATGTTTGCAATGATATGGAAAACTGCTCTGCAGATTTAATTCTTTGTAGAATTATGTTATATATATATGTATATATATATATATATATATTAAGAATAAAACCTAATGAGTATCGTATTAATGGATTTCTAAATCCCTTCAATATAAGTATGTTTTACAAAAATAGGATTCTCTCAAAATGACCTAGTTTTCTAGCCCCTCAACACACATAGACATCTGGGCACTGAAGATGGGAAGTTACCTCTCTCGCTTGTGAGTTGCTCTCATCACGTTCCAAGCTCGAGGCGTTCGCTTATTCCAAGAACTGCGCATTTCTTAACACTAGTAGAAGGCCTCTCTTGTTTCAAAATAAACTCAACCATGTCTAATATAGGTATAAGTCTTAAAAACTTCATAAGCGCGATGGAATCTGGGATGATTTGCGCTACAAACAATACTATCTATTTCGGTGAAAGAAATAGATAGACGAATCGCTAAATCTACCCAGTCTGAACATAGCCTTTCAGATAACTTTAAAAATAAAATCTGAATAGTTTCGTCAGATATGAGCAACACATTTTTATCATGATCCAGTATAAAACTTAAAACAATTTCCTTAAGGTCTTCATGATGTATTTGTGTAAAAGCTGAAAGTAAATCGTTCAGGGATGAAAGTGGTCCATGAGAAAAAAACTGGAACTTCGCGCGCGCGGAATTACATGCATAAAGTTTTTTAAAACTGTTTTAGCAAAAATAGCTTATAAATAGTTATATTGCAGAATAACCCATGTTTCAATCTATGCTTATTCAAATACCACAATATTTGGAAATTTCTCAAAACTTTGTATTTCTCTTGATTATTGGTCATTTAACATATCATTTTGCTCACACTGATGTAAAAGAATGTTTTCCATAGAAATATCCAACCCTCATTTAATATCTCCACACTTTTCTATCTTCACTCTAGGAATAATTTTATGCTCCACAGGCAGAGACCACATGCTGTGTCAATCACCCCACCCCTGTCCTTCCTCCAGATCAGATAACCAGCTGGTCACCAGACACCACTAACCGCAGGCTAAGGAAAAGCTTGCCCTATTTTGAACTGTTACTCATCACAAGGGTATTTCTAGGCCAGCAGAAGCGCGCCGTAAAACTCCTCACAGAAATTCCCTGAGATAAAAATGGTCTTAGAAAATAAGCAGCAGGAGAAACTCCCCTGAGATAAAGACGGACTTAGAAAATATGCAGCAGGAGAAACTCCCCTGAGATAAAGTCGGACTTAGAAAATGAGCAGCAGGAGAAACTCTTCTGAGATAAACATAAACTTAGAAAATGAGCGTGAGGGAAAATTCCTCTCAAATAAAATTTTACTTACAAAATAAGCAAAAGGTAAAATTCCTATAAGGTTAATATTTTCATAAGCCTCGTAATCTCAAATGCATTTCCCCGAACTAAAATAAATAAGCCCTAAAATTATAAGAACTGAAACTCCATTTTCGCACCATGACACACCCTAGATCTAGAATTTCGCACAGTGACACGGACCGGATCTATAATTTAGCACGATGACATGAACTGGATCTAGATTTTCGCACGATGACACGGACTGGATCTAGAATTTAGCACGATGACATGAACTTGATCTAGAATTTAGCACGATGACACGGACTTGATCTAGAATTTCGCACGATGACACGGAGTGGATCTAGAATTTAGCACGATGACATGAACTTGATCTAAAATTTCGCACGATGACACAGACTGGATCTAGAATTTCGCGCGATGACACGGACTGGATCTAGAATTTCGCACGCTGACACGGACTGGATCTAGAATTTCGCACGATGACACGGACTGGATCTTGAATTTAGCACGATGACACGAACTGGATCTCCCGTACTACTACTGTGGTGCAATGCCGAAGTAAATATAGGCATGATGCTCTCTCACGCCGTCTGGCTCCAGTACTGGGGGGAACCCTGCTGTGACGTCATTATTTGGGGTATCCCTTTTCCATACAAATTCTTAAAGCATCGATAGGATATATCACATGGGGTAGATGTGTTGTCAAATTACTGTTGCAAACAATTTAGAGTTACAATTCAGTGAGCATATATATCTATTTGAAACGAGCGCAGACATGTTCTACCACGTTCAGGTCCAGCCATTACCTGATCGTATTGGGCTATTTTTAGCATATGACGTGACGTAGTGTTGGCCCTTCGTGGGGATTTCCCATGCATTAACAACCCAATGTATATAAACAACACGCACCCGACCCGGCAGTCAGATCCCCAGCTCTCAACCAAACGAGCCACAGTATAACACTGCCATATTTCTCTCAGTAAAACTGAGCAAATCTTCCACTCTGTTAAAAAATCAGTGAATTTGCAACTGTCAACATGAGTACTGACGCTGAAATGAAAACCGAGGTGACTGAAACCACTCCAGTGCCGTCCTCCATGGCCGAGGCTGGACCGACCGTGGAGGAGCCGGCCACCAAAGTGGAGGGGAAACCAGAGGCCGAGAAAAGTGCGGAGAAAACTAAAGACGAGAAGGAGGAATCAGGAAGCAAATCAGACAAACCTCCACTGGCTCAACATGATTCTAGCATCTTGGACCTGGCCTTTGCCATGGACTGCACCGGCAGTATGGGTTCTTACATCCATAAAGCCCAGACGGTATGTGGGTTTTCTTATTTTTCAATGTTTTGTTCATAATTGATTCCTTTTTCTAATACATCAAATAATAAGCATTGGCAGTTTGTATCAGGGACGGATCCAGTTATTTTCAAAACTGGGGTCGCCCTAACGTACAAATCTTTAATTTCTAATTTAGAAATAAAATGGTATTTTACTATTTGATCAACAAATGCGCCCCGCCCAAGTGGCGGATCCAGAGGGGGGCGCGGGGGAGCGCGTCGCTCCCTTTTCCCGGAATATTTTGCATTTTTCAAAATGTAAAACTCGGCCAAAAAGCAGTTAAGGAAAATTTGTTCCAATAGGGCGCCCCCCCCCCCCTTTTTTTCCAAAGCCTGTATCCGCCAGTGCCCCCACACCCCCCACCCCCCCCCCCCCCCTTGTTAGTCCATTTGTATTGCATTATGGTAACGTTAACCCTGGACCATGCAATATGTAGAATTGATACCAATGGTGATGGGGGTGGGTCCGACAGGATAATCGTGCCAATGAGTGAGTTGGCCGGCCGCCCCTAGATCTATATGGCACGCATTGAGATATCCTTTGGGTTTTCTGTATTTCTATTTATAATTCTCACGTCCCTTTCGTGCATTGCAATCCATGGCCAACGATCCAAATTAATGGTTTTCCGCCAAGACAATAATGGCTTTTTTGCTTATTTGAATATTGCGCCATCCTTGTTCATACCATACCTGCAGGAATTACATTAGCACCACGAGTTGCCGAGATTTTTTCTTGTTGCCTTCGGCCAAGTTCGGAAGAAAACTCAATTGCTGATGGAAATTGATAATCAGCCTTTTCAAAATATAACTTGTTTCTCTATGTAATATGATATAGTCTATGTGCTCGCCCTCTAGAGACTGTGTTTGTATAATCCCGGTGGCATGCCAAAGACCCTGCTTAGGAATATTCCATTGATTACGTACGTGTCAAGAAGTGGATACTTTCTTGTACTATAAGCCGAAGGGGTGGGGGTGGGGGTGGGGGGGGGGGGTGGGGCTGAAAGTCAGCAGGGAAAGGGAGTATGAAGCGTACATAATCAACGGACCGCTCATCACTGATAATCCTAGGGGTTAAAAAGCTAGTCACATAGTGACTAATTTTCATAGTCAACTTGATGGGGCCTGAGACAACTAACTTTTTCTGGTCAGCAGTGACTAATGTGACTAACTTGGACTAGTCACACTAGAGAGTGCAGGAATCATGACTAATGTTCTTCGTCATAAGAGGCTAGGTGTTCTCAGTCTATGAGGACTAAGGTTTTGATACCTACACAAATTTTTCAGGCCCCTCCCCCATCTTCGTTTACGGCTATACAGTGGCATTAAATTCCGGTTCAGGCGGCTGGCCAGCAGTCTTTGAATCGAACCGGGGAATCGAACCTGCATAGACGTCCAAGCATGGGGCATCATTTGTTCAATTGTGTGTAATTTAAAAGGGTTTGAACATACCCAGAACATACTATACCACCACCTGACATTGTGCAATGCGCACACCAGTGGGTGAACGGTCACTCGACCCCAGCCTGGAGGCCGCCACCAGGTCGGATTTTAATTACCACACCCACCCGCAGGCCCATACCCAGGGTTTGCCTTGTGGGGTGGTGAGGTTCCACAAGTGAAATTTTTCCTTATATTTTCAATAATTTGAACTTGAAAAGGGGGGTGGCTGGCAGTAAAAAGTGGAACTTTTTATATTTTCCTTCTAGTTTCAGTTTATTTCCATTAAATTTTAGAAGGGAAGGTAGAACTTTTGGAAAATTTTCCTTTGTTTGTGGAGGGGTGGCCGCCACCCACACCACAACCCCTAGTTACAGGCCTGAACCCACCCTTGAACACATGTCAGGCCCGTAGCCAGCTTTTCTCAGAGGGAGGCTCGTTTTTTGACTAGTACTCTCTTTTTTCCTTAATAATAATATTTTACCTTAAAAATTACTGGAGGGTTCCTCCTAGGGCCCCCCCCCCCCCCCAGCTACGGGCCTGTCATCATATGTCTTATCCTTCTTTCACTCCCTCCAGTGGGGTGGGGCCCATATACTGTGGGGCATCCTTTACCCTAATACCGCGAGTCAGAGATTAGGTATAGTGTTCCACTCCACTGGGCCCAATATGGGTTATAATATGGGTGTAGACCCCTAAAATCGACAGGGCGACACAGCCTTTTGGGGGCTTAGTGACATGAGACATCAACATTTTCTTAAATTCCACAGGGCGACATCAACATTTCTTAAATTCAACAGGGTGACATCAATATTTCTCAAGCCCCATACCCACTAGGCGATTTGAAATGACCAGGTTTGATAAAATCGCCGGGCGATTTCCCCAGCGATTATCCTGACGACTCAGATCAAACATATTCCAATACACCATACTGACGGGCGATGAGGGGGAAATACGATCGGCAAGGCTCAAATCGTCTAGTGGGTATGGGGCTTTAGATTCGACAGGGCGACATGGGCCCCCCCCCCCCCCCCGACCCCCCCCCCCCCGACCCCCCCCCCCCCCGACCCGACCCCCCATCTACACCCCGGCCGCTTTGACGGCACCTAGTGCCGGGGGTGCAGTGGAGGCTGAATCGACGGCCCGAGTGTGCAACGGGCCACCTGGCAATCACGTGGGATTATCACCTCGGGATTATATCACGTACAGCCACACACTCATGCTGTATCTACCACGTAAATATGAGGGGGTTAGCCGGGGTCAAGTCAACTAAACCCCTAATGTGCGACAGGGAGCTTCACCTTGGGTAGAGTCTTCGGCTCTTGGACCCTCCCAAAATCTAGCAATTCTCACTCGTTTTTGTGTGCCAAACTGGTAATCATGATTGATATAGTACATTATCTGAAGAATTCAGTGCCTACTCACATCATACCTGGTGTGATGTCTCAGATGGCATCAGATAATAACATCCTGACAAAGAGGTTTGTTCCTTGTTGATCTTAAACTTGTGACGTCACTTCCTTTCAACATCCCATAATATGTTAGTCACAAGTGACTATATTCTTTGGTCAAATTGACTACCTGCAAATGACTATGCCAAATTTGACCCTAGCCATTGTGATCAAGGGGGGTTGACTAATGCAACTTAGCCATCAGTTGACTATGGTTAAAATAGTAAAAGATTATCAGTGATTTATCAAATCCAATCCTGACCTATAATATCCTTTACCAGCATGTTATCTTTGTATCGGCTTTTGTCTGTTGGTCATTATCAGTTGTTGCATGTTCTTTGCATTTGCCTTTGGAAAAATCATTGCAATTATATAACATGCCTACATGAATAAAGACTTCAATTGATTAGGCTTTAAGAATGGGTATCATATCGGTAGACAGTTTGGGATTTAGGGGGGGGGGCGTGGGTTTTTGTTTTACCAAATTTAGATTTTTTAAATGTAAAATTATATCCGCACCTGCCACATACTACACACAGATGTGCTGCATCAATTTGTCTAACCAACTACATCAGAATTGTAACAATAAGGTGACGTTAGGCCCCCAATAGAGACCCTAGACGTACACGACAGTAAACACTGGTAAACATTGGCCGTAGAGATCACACCGATTAGCATACCCACAGTGACGGAATATTACCTGATTACTCCAGGATTTGGGATTAAGAGAATGACATAGAAGAGCTTTGCTCTTTGAATGTATAACTAACAGTATTATATTACATATTATTTATTAATATATTAATATATGTATTATATCAATCATGATAACAGTATATATATTATATTAATATACATAGTAATGTATATTAATGTATTATAGGCAAATTTTGTATTACCTTTACCTTTTCTGTTGTTAGTTGAATTGAAGGTTATAATATCATACCTTCTCATTTGTGTTGTGCCTTTGTGCTCCATATACATTGACTGCGGTGCCCTAGATAGGTTGACTTACAAAACGTTGTGCAATCGAGGAAGCTTTCCGTGTCAGTTCTAGCAAGACCTTCCTCTTGGTGGATAATTATGAGCATTTATTAGAATATGAATGATAAGTTCATGAAAAGGCAATGTAAAGTGGTATAAGTGGGTCAATTAAGAAAATAACGTTTGCTTTGCTCTTTGATCTCTCACACATCTATTCTCTTCAAACTTGTTTGTAATAGAATAAGGATGCTTAACATAATACATTCAGACAAGATTCAAATTGCTTCTTAATCTATATGCCCCAAACTCACGTTATATCTATACTTAATTATTGGTAGTAATTTTTATTCATTCTTTCTTAAACATGTTTGTTTTTCTTTTCTTTCAGAGCATTCGCCACATCGTTGAGGAGATTGTGGCCAATGAGAAGTCTGATATCCATTTGGCGCTAGTTGAGTACCGTGACCACCCTCCCCAGGACAGGTCATTCATAACAAAGGTTCTTGACTTCACACCATCTGTTGGCAAAATGAAGAAGAAGCTTGACGCATGTTCTGCAAATGGAGGTAGGTCTAAATGATCATATTAAAATAATTGGATTACTAATGAAAGGGACGTTTTTTTTTTTAAAAAAATTCTACTGAAAACAGTTACATCCTCAATCATTTAAACAATGCAAGGAAAGTATTCAAAGCCTGTATATCACCTATAGGACTGACTAT
This sequence comes from Lepidonotus clava, assembly GCA_936440205.1. NCBI lineage: Eukaryota > Metazoa > Annelida > Polychaeta > Phyllodocida > Polynoidae > Lepidonotus > Lepidonotus clava. Next base: position 20,904,316 of record OW387138.1, read on the forward strand.
TTCTATTTATTTTCGGGCATGCTAATCATGGATGAAGACCCTTAAAATCGACAGGGGGACACGGACATTTCTTGAATTCCACATGCAACATGAAGTTTGGTGACATTAAGAAAAAAACTAACGGCACGACATAGGGTATCCCTATAATTCGACATATGACATGGTGGGCTCTTGAAATTGACATGAATTTTTTTAAGGCACATGAAACATAGTCATTTTCTAAATTCGGCAGGCAACATGGGTCCACCCTTCTACTCCCTAGGCTTCTAATTGCATGCCATTAAATTAGAATCTGTCCTAGTATGTACACCATACAGACATTCAGCACCGTCCACGTCATTTGCGTGATCTAGACTTCTAGGTCACCAGTATTCTAGTACAGTAAAATTCTGCCGCTGTAGTCTTGTTCATGGATTTACCAACGTTGATACACTTTGTAGGTTCTCAATAATTATTTGGTTTTGACTACCATTCTTTTGCCAGCTTGAGTCCTCTTTCAAAAGGATTGCCTAGCCCAAAAGTTTTAGCATTACTTTTTCTTATCAAAACACCAAATCAAAATAAGTTTTCAGCAATATAGTAGTACATGCAAAAATGAGGAACAGTGTCTCAATGGGGCCGTCCATAGATGACGTCATGTTGTTTTTTAACATTTTTAACCCTCCCGTCCCCTCCGTGTCATGTTTTGTCATGTGACCCATAACACCTCCCTCTTGACATGATATCATTTCATCTTCATCTGGAAGGAACCCCCCCCCCCCCCCTACTCCCTCAAAAAACACACATGCACACACAACATCACAGAAATATTAAATATTTCCATAAAATTTGTATGGACATAACCAGCAGCCCAGGGCACTGAGGCATTTAAAAAGCAGATAGTCACTTAGATTCTATTTGCCTAGAAGCCTAACAGACCCTGAGAAAATGTTGACCGTTAATTGAAGAAATTCAGCATTGAATATGCTAACCTTACCGACATTTTTTCTCTGATATTCTTAAAGTTGCAAATTTTCAACATGCACCTCAGGTGCCCACATCCCCCCTTCTCATGCTTGGTCATGGAAACATGAACCCCCCCCCCCCCCCTGGGTGACGTCATAATGGATGGCCCCCCAAGTGGATGACATCCATTTTAACAAATCTAAATACTGATTTCTTCTATTTCATGCCAGGTGGAGATTGTCCAGAAGCTGTTGCAGATGCTCTACACCAAGTGTCAAAGCTAAGTTGGCGCAATGAGGCAACCAAAATATGTGTCTTTATTGCTGATGCACCCCCTCATGGAATGGGTGCAAATGGAGATGGATTTCCTAATGGTAAGAGGCATCCAGGATATGAATGCATGCAATTGACTTACTTGGAGGTGTTCTGTGTTTCATAATAATTATAATTGTTATTATAATTATGATGATTATTATTGTTATTTCATAATAATCATAATTTATGCACTTCAAATCTACAATGCAGAATCATACTTGTTACATTGAACTGTCTGGCTTGAATCTATATTAAAACTGCACATGTTAGGATGTTCACACCAGTTATTGATACAAAAAGAAAAGGGTGGCCATAACAATGTGTATAAGAGAGTATGCATTTACATTTAAGATGGAAACCAACAGGTTATGTAGAGTACAATTATTGAATATGAAAAATAATCTTGTTCCTCTTCTTGCTGAAATAACAATATAATCTGACCTCTTACTTTCAGGGTGTCCACTGAATCTGGATCCATTAGAGATTACAGGGGCTCTCGCACAAAAAGGAGTGACCATGTACATGGTTGGCTGTGAACCTGCTATTGTTCCATTCCGAGACTTTTTCATGACCATTGCCCATATGACTGGTGGACAGTATGTGCCTCTAACAAATGCAGAACTTCTTGCTAAGGTAAGCATAAGATGTTATTAGTCTTTCTCATAGTTGTGTCTCTTTAAGAGCAAACTCAATAAAATGTCACTGCTTGCAATGTTCATGATAATCATATGAATGATTATATTGGTTTTATACATAGTGATTAGAGTTTTTCATGATTGAAATCATCACAACTGTTACTTCAAGCATCTTAAAAAAGAAGAAACTATTAACACTAATTCCAGAGAGAATATATGTATAACTATGTTTAAACAAACCGGCAGAGTGCTTACTGGAAAACATTCATTGCAATCCAGTTGCATTCAATATTGTTGAGCTCTATTGTAGTTCCATGTGCTGTAATCTGTAATAGGGTTATTGGCCAGAGAAAACTATCATTGCTATCACAATTCTTCGTAAAAAGGAAACCAATCATTTGACAATCCTGTATCCATTCCAGGTTATCATCGGAGGTGCACAGGAGGAGATCACCCTGGAGAGACTGATGCAAAATGCACAGCAGGAGATGGAGGAGGAGGTTCAAGCCATGGGAGGTTGGGACCGGTATGACGAGTGTGCAGAGGAAATCTCTGAAAGAGTGATGTCAAGAATGAACCATAAAGGCGGTTTTGTAACAAAGCAGCTGCAGATGAATGCCAGTTCTCTGCCTGAAGCATCCACTAAGGCCAAGAAGTGGGCAGGATTCAAGAAGATGTCCGAAGTGCGAAAGGACTTTGGCGGAGAAGAAGCCAGTTATGCTGAGCGTCCAACTTCAAGGTAACTGTTTTTTTAAATGTTTTTGGTTTTCCTAATACAAAAGTAGAACTAGGATTAGCAAAAATAATAGATTATAATCCGTGTATAGAAAAAGAAAACATTGTTTCCTGATTTAGGTTATCTTTCCTTATTCAGCTCCTATTCATCTTTCCCTATGGCAAAACATGAATTAACTTATAGATCCAGGTAGTGTAACCGAGTAATATATGGCGTTGAAATGTTGTTGGCATAGAGAAAGGGCTAAGAAATGCTGCTGTCATGTTCTGTAATTCAGAGGTCTTCTAGAAACCATATTTGATGCATATTTCTTTGTGTGCATAATGTTTGGAATCCAAGGTTAGCCTCATGCACTAAAGATATCACCTTTGTAATGGGTCTCTAAGTTTAATGATACAATGTATCTAACAATGTTTATGTAAACTTGACTAAATGTGACTAGACAAGCTTCAGGGGATAGGATGCTCCATGCGGGAATTCCTGAAATGTTAGTCTTGTAGAGCATGTTCATAGCTTTCAAATGATAGTAAACATGACCAAATGTGATAATTATTAAGTAAGCTATCGCCTCTTAAACATGCCATAGTCATAATATGGGAAAATGGGCAAAATCCCTATTACCCATTATTTATTGACAAATTATATCAGCAATCATGATAATTATGGAACAAATAGTCAGAAACACAATTATATTGATCAATTTTGATCTATAACTGATATTTCCATTCTATTTTCAATATGAGGTACCTTAAGGAATAGTTTCTTGTATGTGTTCCTATTTTATCTAAATTTCCTAAGATCTAGTTTCCATGGAAACCAAATGGAAGGAAAAACGTGAATTTTCTAATTCAAAACATTCTATTGACATTCCAAAAAGGAAATATTACATTAAAATGGAATGTTTTGACTATGATAGCTGAATTCTACACAAAAAGTTGGCCTAATGGAATATTTTCACTATTTTTCACAAATTTACTCATATCTCCTTTAATATTAGTCTTATGATAGGAATTATGATAACCTCGGAGCATCCTTTCCCCTCATTGGGTCACAAATATTCACAAATAATACACGACTGATGGTGGTATCTTATTGGTTTTCAGCAGAAGGAGCAAAAAGAAAGCCTCTGGATTCATGTCCCTCTTTAAACGAGGTAGTGGAGATGGGGGAGATGGTGGCCGGTGCTCTGACATGCCAGAACCTCTCATGGCAATGGCTGCCCCTCCAGGGGCATCATTTGGAGCAGCTGCATCCCCCGCTCCCATGGCCTACGAAGTAGCTGAGAGGACAGAAATAGACCAAGGACAGGCCAAGAGAATGCTGCAGAGAATGAAGCAAAAAAAGATGTAAAATTATTAAAAAGACTATTTAATAGATATATCTATTGACTGAACAAAGTGAGATGACTACTTTAAACATGTTTTATTATGAATACTAACTGCTGGCAGCTGTGAATTTGTAATAATTCTTATTTATTATTATTATTATTATTTAGGAATTTGTAAAAAAAATCAGTAGCATCAATGTAAAGCATGATTATGGAGCTTCTCGTTTTTCAAGAGAAAATGTTCTGAAAACTGCAGTGCATTTGAAAAAACGAAAATTTCTATTCACAAGATATGATCCACTACAACGTTGAGGTCCTCTTTGAACTCACGTTCCAGTAGCTGTTTTTCATTATATGGGTGGTCCGGATCATGGTCAGCATAAGGCACAAGTTCCTTGATAAATTTGCTCCCATTATGGAGATTGATTGCACTTTTTTGCAATGTGATAGCTCTGGTGGCTAACTGTGGTCAGGGCAATTCGAAGTGTAATACGACATTGTGATGGTGTAACAGATGTGTCTGAGTCATCATCCTGTTTATTGCAAATTTATCCTTCCAGCGATGACTCAGTTAACAGTCTTGAATAGTCCCTACAATTAGTTATTTATTTTTATGTTTATTAAAAGCATTCAGTAAATCTATCATAAACAAAAACAATATTTATCCTCTAGGTTTGATCTATGATATGACGTTTTCTGTCCTCACAGCACCAGCGCTGTCATAACCAATATCATTCTTGTTTTGCAGATGTTTAAGCAATAAGAAACTTACTGCCTTTATGTGTTATGTAAATATTCTTTCAGATGTTTCTTTTTGTAGTATGACATTGTTTTCTATACACTGGACATTTGTAACACGAAAAACGGGTCCCTGGTCATGTAAATGAGATGTGTTCATATGTTATACCTCTCTTGCGACATATTTAATGTAAATAGGTGCTTTACTTCGAGTACAATGTGGTTGTAGAATAATAGATAAAGACCTTAAATGGACAGTCTCCTTTGAAAAACCATAATGCTGAAACCTCTACCGTACATCATATCTTCAATCAGTTCAAACAAGGAAACTTGATTAAGCTTCCTGTATATTAGCTATAACTATAATGCCTGTAATCTTGGATGATTGTGATGAGTGAAAAAGTATATCCCGAATTGGTAACTCAACGTTGAAAATAAATTATTGTTACCCAGATATTACATTGTCCTTTGTTTCTTATGAAAATGGTTTCTATGAACTGCCCAGGCAAGAATGCGCCGTTATAATTATTATTGTGACTTCATTTTTTGGTTCTTGTTACGTCACATTTCGACGTTCTATAGACATAGATTTGATGGCTGCCAATCACATCTCTGAGACTTCCAATGTGACGTCGCAAAATGACATTCTTATCACATGTTTCTGCGACGTCACAAAATGACATTCTTGGTACATGTTTCTGCGATGTCACATTGCAACTTTCAAAGAATGATTATGTGGATTAGAAACTACTGCTGCAACGTTGCACCATAACATACTGGCATCATGATTATAACATCATATGGTAACCCAAATTATATTCCAATAAGGTTATTTTGTGACAGGTTCTGTTAAGGTTATTTTATGACCTACCTATGACCAAACATTACACTATACATAATACTGTAACTTTCCCAAGACAAGAAATTGTGGTTTCCAGCTTCGGTAACTGTGACTTTGGGTCTTTTAAGTAAGTACTTGTGTACCCAGCCACTCAGTATCCCATTGTGAAAGAATGAAAAGGGTGTTTTCATGGTACTGGTCTTTGATTTCAGCCAAAACAATTAAATTAAACTATAAATAAGTTTCTAGAAGATAGTTTGATATTTCATAAAGAATACTGTTCTAGCAGTGTATAAACATATTTGAAAAATAGTCATATAACCACAAAACCTTGAACTTTAGCCTTTTCTCAACTGAAATGGTATTGCACTGTCCCCTGGTGTTGAAAAACAGTACTATCAATGGTTATGGCTAGACTAGGAAACAAGGTACTTGTGACGTTCTGATTAAGTTAAGTGGTAACTTAACCTAACCAGAACGTCACTGAGACATGGTGATTAGGTGAGGTTAAGACTGAACCTCAGCACGATGTCACTGCGATGTCACAATTAGGTAGGGTTGAGACCTTACCTTCAAAGAACGTCACTGTGACATCATCATTAGGTATGGTTCAGACCAACCTAAACACGTTTTTTTGACATACTGTGATGGTGCAGTCAAGACCTAGCCTAATTAGAATGTCACAAAAACATCACAATTTTGGTTGCAGCGAAGTTTCTGGGAGCCATCAAATAAATGTTGCTACAACGTCGAAATCTCACGTAACAAGAACGTCTCTTTAGGTTTGGTTACAACTTCACTCAGTCAGTACGTATCAATTATGTACTTTTTAAGTTATGTCTCTATGTCACCTAATCAACACGTCATAACTACATTCTTTTTAGGTTTGGTCATAACCACACATAATTAGTTTGTATCAGTTACGTTCTGTAACTCCCGAGTTATGTCTCGACCACACCTGATTGGCACATCACTGTGATGTTACATTGTAAGGGGGTTCTAACCTGATGTTCATAGAACGTCATTATAACGTTCTTTTTATGTGATGTCATAGCATCCCCTTAAAATCACGTAACTGTTATGTAGTTTTATGTGGGTTATGAACTGACCAAAATGGTATGGTCGCCAAATGGTTCTGTTACGTCAATTCTTGTCTGGGTGTGCACTAAATCATATAGCACATAAATGACCATTACTTAAATAAGATAATTAGGTATAGACTTAGGGGAAGTTTCACACTAGCCAAATTGTGATTGTAAATTGAGATATAATCTTAAATCAATATGTATGATTCTTTTGTTTCTCACTAAGATTATTTTTGGAGAAGAAACGTTTTGGAAACTGAAATATGTAAGAAAAAACTATTTACCTCCACTATAAATCATCTCCTTCAATGTTGGTGGTCCCTTTTGATCTCTGTGAACAGTAGCAGCTTTTCTGGCCCAGTATTTGGGTTCCTAGATGTAGGTCATGATAAGATGAACTATAGTAGGTTAATTATCCATTAATGTTAGGTTTACTTTAGTAGTCGATTCGTTAAAGGATAATAGCTATCTCCTATCGCAATCTCCTCCTTGTTAGACTGCCATCGTCCGATACATAATAATAGTTCCTGTATTATTTAAGACATAACACTTGCGTGAAAGGATGTTCTTTATTTATTCCTGTGTTATTGTACTTCCATGACAAAATCTCAATTGACAATGAACAGCTCCAAGGATGAAATCCACTCTTATATAAAAAGGTGTTTTCGCTCCTGGTTTGATTTCTGTTATTGTCACTTGAAATGAAAGATTGACCAATAACATCACTATGATATATATATAACAATAGTTCCTGTATTATTTAAGACATAACACTTGCGTGAAAGGATGTTCTTTATTTATTCCTGTGTTATTGTACTTCCATGACAAAATCTCAATAATTTTTGACAATGAACAGCTCCAAGGATGGAATCCACTCTTATATAAAAAGGTGTTTTCGCTCCTGGTTTGATTTCTTTTATTGTCACTTGAAATGAAAGATTGACCAATAACATCACTATGATATGGGTGATGTTCCTACAATAATATGGTGCAATTTCATATCATCTTCGACTTTTCATTCTATAATATTATGATGTTTCCCCTCCTTACAGCACTCGCGCTGTGGTTATATGCAAATATCATTCTTGTTTGTAAATTTGATGGTGTTGAATATGTGACTAATCATTAAGCATTTTCAAACCATTTCACACCATAGTTTTTTGTGTGTGAAATTAAAAGGTAAGATGTGCATTTAAGATCTCAAGTGTAATGTTGCTCATGGGCTCTCATAACTTCTAAGATTATGCAAATAAAGCTTGTAGTATCTATAATTACAATGAAATATCAAATATTTGTCAATCATTATTGAACATTAAAATGAGAATATAGAACAGTATTCAATATAATTTTCATCAATGTTTTCCATATTATAATGTAAAAAATGTCACTAATTCTTTGTTTTCTGTAGTAAGTAGCTAAGACATTGCCATTTCACACCCAATAAGATAGAAGTTGTAGTACCTTATGAATATCTTATGAATATACATAGCTAGCCAACCATAAATCTACAAAAAAACTGAATGAATTCATAACTTCAGGCCCGAGAATTTTACATTAAAAAACTTAATATTCGGACCAAAATAAGGGGTGCACACTCCCTGCGCCTCCCCCCCCCCCCCCCCACTAACTTTGCAAAGGCCCACCAATGTTTTTGACTTTTGCTGAAAGGAATGTTTTATGCTTGATGATGCAGTGAATTACATGAGCTTTTTTTATAATTGAATTAAATATTTTCACTGTGAAATCTTAAGACCTTGTTGAGATTTTTATTGACTGAAGTTTTGGCCCAAACGGGAACCTTCATCAAGAATACACCCTATTAATATTTTGCTCACTGAAGTATGGTAAAGGTGAAAGTTCATTGTTAAGATGATTCAGGGACAAGGTCATCCACCAATATTTTTATTATGGGATATGATTGAGTTCATTCATGTTTATGATAGTTTCATGGGATATTTTCCTGAAATTATATAATTATTTTATAAATATATCTTAGTCATTCATGTCCATACCTAAAGGTGTGACATTCTGCAACGGTCTGAGGGGATTGTGACATCACATATTTGGCTGGGTGGTACCCAGTACCATGGTTCCTGCACTATGAATTCCCAGTTCTGTGCAACACCAGCTAATACAAGAGCAGGCCTGTATATATAGGTTCTGCTGTGGAAGGGAGGGGGAGTGGCAAGCTTCCCTAAGTGAACTTTTCATAATTACAATAATTGAATGGGAGGAGTGGGGTGGCGAGTTGTAAAAAGTGAAACTTTTCAATATTTGTGACTATTTTTATGGGTTTTTACGTTGCATTTTGGAAGAAAAGGTGGGGACTTTTTGTAATAATTTCCTTTGTGGAGGGATGGCCCATCGCCCCTGCCAACCCCTCTGTGTATGGGCCTGTAGATTCATAATCATTTTGTAAGTTTAGAAACATTGCATAGTGCAGCTACTGCACTAGTGTGGGGTTCATTCTCATGCCTAACTCACAATGTTAATTGTTTGATGTATTTCAGAGCATTCGTCACATCGTTGAGGAGATTGTGGGTGAAGAAAAATCCAATATTCATTTGGCACTTGTTGAGTACCGTGACCATCCACCACAGGATGACACGTTTGTTACAAGAGTTCTCGACTTCACACCATCTGTGAGCAGAATGAAGGAAAGATTGGAGGCTTGCAAAGCTGACGGAGGTACATAGCCTGAGTAATGACTTGGTCCATTGACATTTCCATTGTGCAACCAGCATAATTCTCGATAGTGTACCTGACAGAAATTTTCTTTTTTGATGAGATGATTGAATCAAATTTAGCATTTAGATGTTTTACATCACAGAATTCTGAAAAGATGGAGTTACAGTCATAGTAGTACATGCAAAAATGAGGAACAGTGTCTCAATGGGGCCGTCCATAGATGACATCATATTGTTTTGAACATTTGTCATGTGACCCTTAACACCCCCCTCTTGACATGATATCACGCAATCTTCATCTGGAAGGAAAATGGAAGGAACAGTTGCAAATTTTCAACATGCACCTCAGGTCCCCACATCCCCCCTTTTCATGCTTGGTCATGGAAACATCAACCCCTCCTCCTCCCCTGGGTGATGTCATTATAATTATGGATGGCCCCAAGTGGATGACACCCATTTTGACAAATCTAAATACTGATTTCTTCTATTTCATGCCAGGTGGAGATGGTCCAGAAGCTGTTGCAGATGCTCTACACCAAGTGTCAAAGCTAAGTTGGCGCAATGAGGCAACCAAAATCTGCGTTTTTATTGCTGATGCGCCCCCTCATGGAATGGGTGCAATGGGAGATGGATTTCCTAATGGTAAGAAGCATCCAGGATATGAATGCACACAATTGACTCAATTGAAGGTGTTCTGTGTTTCGTAATAATTATAATTGCTATTATAATTATGATTATTATGATTATTATTTCATAATAATTATAATTCATGCACTTCAAATCTACAATGTAGAACCACACTTGTTACATTCAGCTGTCTGGCTTGAATCTATACTAAAACTGCACATGTTAGAATGTTCACACCAGTTATTGATACAAAAAGAGAAGGGTGGCCATATCAATGTGTATAAGAGAGTATGCATTTGCCTTTAAGATTGAAACCAACAGGTTATGTAGTGTACAATTATTGAATATGAAAAATAATATTGTTCATCTTCTTGCTGAAATAACAATATCATCTGACCTCTTACTTTCAGGGTGTCCACTGAATCTGGATCCATTAGAGATTACAGGGGCTCTCGCACAAAAAGGAGTGACCATGTACATGGTTGGCTGTGAACCCGATATTGTTCCATACCGAGACTTTTTCATGACCATTGCCCATATGACTGGTGGACAGTATGTGCCTCTAACAAATGCAGAGCTCCTTGCTAAGGTAAGCATTAGCTGCAATTAGTCTTTTTCATAGTTGTGTCCCTTTTGTAGCAAAGTCAAGAAAATTACACTGTTTGCAACATGTACATGATAACAATTTGAATTATTATATTGGTTCTGTACATAGTGGTTAGAGTTTTTCATGATCTGTTACTTCAAGCATTTTAAAACAGAAGAAACTTTTAACACCTAATTCCATAGAGAATATGTGTATAACTATATTTAAACAAACCAGCAGAGTGCTTACTGGAGAACAGTCATTGGAATCCACTTGTGTTCGATATTATTGAACTCTATTATAGTTCCATGTGCTGTTTATCTGTAAGTTATAATTCCAACAGGGTTATTGGCCAGAGAAAACTATCATTGCTATCACATTTCTCACAAAAAGTAAACCAATCATTTGACAATTCTGCATCCATTCCAGGTTATCATAGGAGGTGCACAGGAGGAGATCACCCTGGAGAGACTGATGCAAAATGCACAGCAGGAGGTGGAGGAGGAGGTTCAAGCCATGGGAGGTTGGGGTCGGTATGAGGAGCATGCAGATGAAATTTCTGAAAGAGTGATGACAAGGATGAACCGTCAAGGTGGTTTTGTAACAAAGCAGCTGCAGATGAATTCCAGTTCTCTGCCTGAAGCATCCACTAAGGCCAAGAAGTGGGCAGGATTCAAGAAGATGTTCGAAGTGCGAAAAGACTTTGATGGAGAAGAAGCCCTGGCCAGTTATGCTGCACGTCCAACTTCAAGGTAACTGGTTTCTTTTGTTGCTTTTGGTTTTCCTGAATAAAAAGTGGAACTAGAATTAGCAAAAATAATAGATTATAATCCATGTACAGAAAAAAATATTGTTTCCTGATTTAGCTTATGTTTCCTTATTCAGCTCTAATCCATCTTTTCCTATATGGCATAACAGTGAATTAACTTATTGGTCTAGGTAGTGTAACTGAGTAATATATAGCATCTTTGAGACTATTGGCTATGTTAGATTGGCATATTTTAAATCCTGATTGAAATGTAGAGAAAGGGTTTAGAAATTCTGCTGTCATGCTTTGGAATTGAGGGGTCTGCTAGACACCATATTCGATGCATATTTCTTTGTGTGCATAATGTTTGGAATCCAACGTTAGCCTCATGGACTAAAGATATTGCTTTTGTTATGTGTCTCTAAATTTAATGATACAATTGTATCTGACAATGTTTATGTTAACTTGAATAAATGTTCACAAATGACACACAACTGATGGTGGTATCTTATTGGTTTTCAGCAGAATGAGCAAAAAGAAAGGCTCTGGATTCATGTCCTTCTTTAGACGAGGTGCTGGAGATGGTGGAGATGGTGGCCGGGGCTCCAACCTGCCAGAACCTTACATGGCAATGGCCGCCCCTCCTGGGGCAGCAATTGAAACAGCTGCAGCGCCCGCTCCCATGGCATACGACGTGGCCGAGAGGACGGAAATAGACCAAGGACAGACCAAGAGAATGCTGCAGAGAATGATGAACCAACAATCAATGTAAAATTTTAAAAAAGGACTATTTAATAGATATATTTATTGACTGAACAATGTGAGATGACTACTTTGACGTTTTATTATGAATACTGACTGCTGGTGGCTGAATTTGTAATAATTCTTATTAATTATCATTTAGGAACTTGTAAAAATCAGTAGCAACAATGTAAAGCATAATTATAGAGCTTCTAGTTTTTTGGGGGAGAAAATGCTGTACGTTTAAAAACATTATTTTCTAGCCACAAGATATAATCCACTATAATGTGGGGATCCTCTTTGAACTCAGGTTCCAGTAGCTGTTTGTCTGGGCCATTATATGAGAGGTCCAGATTGTGGTCAGGATAAGGCACAAGTTTCTTGACAAACTGGCTCCCATTATGGAGATTGATTGCACTTTCTTGCAATGTAATAGCTATGGTGGTTAACTGTGGTCAGGGCAATTAGAAGTGTGATATGACATTGCGATGGTGCAACGGATGTGTCTGAATCATCATCCTGTTTATCTCACAAGTGTTTTTTATAGCAAGTTTATCCTTCCAGTGGTGACTCAGTTAATAGTCCTCAATAGTCCCTACAAGTAATTGTTTATTTTATGTTTATTAGAGGTATTCAGTAGATTTATAATAAAAAAAACAATATTTTCCCTCCAGGTTTGGTCTATGATATGACATTTTCTCTCCTCACAGCACCAGCACTGTCATAACCAATATCATTCTTGTTTTGCAGATTAAGCAAAAAGAAACGTACTGCCTTTATGTGTTATGTAAATATTCTTTCAGATGTTTCTTTTCGAAGTATGTTTTCTATGCACTGTAACACGTAAAACGGCTCCCAGTTCATTTGAATGAAATGTGTTCATATATCATACCTTCTTGTGATATTATTTAATGTAAATAAGTACTTTACTTCGATTGTAATGTGGTTGTAAAATAATAGAGTATAATTACATTGATACTCTCTTTTGATAATCATAATATCATAATGCTGAAACATTCCTATCTTGAATCAATAAACTTGATTAAACTTCCTGTATATTAGCTATAACTATGTACGTGCCTGTAATGTTGGATGATTGTGATGAGTAAAATGATCATATCCTGTACTGGTTACTCAATGTTGTATTTAAATTGTTGTTACCCAGACATTACATTGTCCTTTGTTTCTTATCAAAATGGTTTCTATGAACTGTACACTACTAAATAGTATAGCACATAAATGACAGTTCCACATATAAGATAATTAGAAAAGGATTTAGGGGGAGTTTCTCACTAGCCAAATTGTGATTGTAAATTGAGATATGATCTGAAATCAATATTTACGACCCTTGTGTTTCTCAGCAATGTTATTTTTGTAGGAGAAACATTTTGGAAACTGAAATATGTATGGAAAAACGTTTCCCCTCCACTGAAAATCACCTCCTTCAATGTTGGTGGTCCCTTTTGATCTCTCTGAACAGTAGCAGCCTTTCTGGCCCAGTATGTGGGGGATCTAGATGAAGGTCATGATAAGGCACAAGTCTCTCGACAGATTGTCTCCCATTATGAAGATTGATTGAACATTTTTTGCAATGTCAGGTATCTTTTTGGCCAATGTTTTTTGTGTAACTTGAGGCAGGAAGTGGTCACTGTGATGATGCCAATAGGAAGATTGACAAGTCATGTGTCATTGTGGTTACATTGGTTAGGGTAACTAGTATGGGGTGAACCATATCCAATATGTTTTCTTTGATATAAGGATTGGCATGTCCTTCAGGTAAAGGATTCCCCATTAATTTTGTCTGAGGTAAGTACTGAGATTAAATGTTTCAGATACAACCCTATGTGTAGAACAGATAGTCGTAACTTAAACATTTTATCTTAGCAGTTACTAGCATTAAAGGCCCTTGGTTTGAAATGCCCTCTATTTCATCAGTCTTTCGATCTAAGTCATGTATTGACGCATTTGTTGGTCTAAAGAAGTCAGACAACATCTTTCTTCATGTGATATCTTTCTTCATGTGATAATTCTGAAAGAGATTTGATTCCAATACAATCAAGATGAGCTAAATTTGTAAGTCCTTTCATGCACACCGGATGATTCTATTTTACTTGTGTATCCTATGTTATTCTTCTCATGTAAAAAAAAGCGGATCCAGAAAAGATGGATAGGGGTGCTGGTATAAAATGTCCTCATCAAGACTCCCTTGATGCATCTTCCCGAATCCGCCTAACTGTCATGGGCATGTTCCGAATGAAATGTCAAGAAAAAACACCCAATACATTTCAATGCATAAAAGCTTAATGTATAGAGAAGAGGGGCGGATCCAGAGATTTTAGAGACATTAATTCCAGTGAAATACAAAATTGTATACCTGCCGAATTGAGGATCAATTAAAAAAAGATGTCACAAATACAGATTGGTTTGGAATTTTGTCATTTATCAAATAACTTTTGTATAGTACACAATCAGGAAACCAATTTGTGTAGGTATAATGACATTGTTAAGATTTTATTGACCGAAGTTTTGGCCCAAGCTGGAGCCTTCATCATGAATACATCCTATCAATTTTTGCTCACCGAAGTATAGTTAATATTTCTTTATAAATATGAGGGAATTCTGACGTCACATATTTGGCTGGGTGGTACCCAGTACCATAGTTCCTGCTAATAAGCGCAATGAATTCCCAGTTCTGTGCAACACCAGCTAAAACAAGAGCTCTGCAGGCCCGTATATAGGTTGAACCATTCTGCTCTGGGAGGGGGGGAGTGACAAGCTTTCTTAAGTGAATTTTTGATAATATTTATAATAATTGAATCGGGGGGAGGGGGTGGCGAGCTGTAAAAAGTGAAACTTTTCAATATTTGTGATTTTTATGGGTTTTTACAATGCCATTTGGAAGGAAAGGCGGAACTTTTTTAATAATTTTGTTTGTGACGGGTCGGCTCACCTCCCCTGCCAACCCCCCTGTGTACGGGCCTGTGGATTCATAATCATTTTGTAAATTTAGAAACATTGCATAGTGCAGCTACTGCACTGGTGTGGGGTTCATTCTTGTGCCTAACTCACAATGTAAACTGTTTGATGATTTTCAGAGCATTCGTCACATAGTTGAGGAGATTGTGGGTGAAGAAAAATCTGATATTCGTTTGGCACTTGTTGAGTACCGTGACCACCCACCACAAGATGACACATTTGTCACAAGGGTTCTCGACTTCACACCATCTGTGAGCAGAATGAAGGAAAGATTGGAGGCTTGCAAAGCTGACGGAGGTACATAGCCTGAGAAATGATGTGGTCCAATGACATTGCGACCAGCATAATTTGCGATAGTGTGCTTGACAGAAATTTTCTCTTTTAAAGAGATAATTGAATAAAATTTAGCATTTAGATGTTTTACATCACAAAATTCTGAAAAGATAGAGTTACTGTCATTTTTTTCTATGGATTTCTTCAAATGACAATATAAGAAGAAGATATTTAGATAAAGTAAACTCAGCATGTGAAACAGCATCAGTTATCTAAAGAGAAAACAACATTTGAGAATATCATTTTCACTTTCTTGTTTCAGTTTTAAATTGTCTTTTTATTCTATTCTTTTTTTTTAACATCTTTATTTATCCTGGGGTGAGTAGGATTGTTCCTGTCTTTCCTCACCTCCAGCCATATCTTAATCTATTTTAAGCATTTGTAGAGTGACACTGAGTTTTTATGACCTAAGGAAACTTATAGAAATATTACATAAAAAAAAGCTTACAATACATATGTACCTGCGTGATGATGAGTAATGAGATGAGATGAGGCAAACAATCATTGGCCAATACAATACATTTAACCTAAATAGTGACAATATTTTCACAGACTAAACGAAAATTCCAGCAGTCAATTTAGCTATTTCCTTTTGCTGATAATCCGATGTCAAGTAGGCCTTAACCTTAAGTTTGAATTCACAGTAAGATTTCAGGAGTCTCAGATCTAACGGCAAATTATTCCATAATTCTTTTGCAAGAAAAACTGATGATTTAAGTACAGACTCTGCTCTAGTAAAAGGTATAATGCTATTGGGCCTTGCACTTGATGTGTCCACCTTGATGTTGTTTTCAACAAGACTTCACCACTTTGCACAAGCTTTTACATGATGTTTAGCAGGAGATTGTTACGGCTGTATTCATATCCATTTATTTCAGACCTACAAGGTAAATATGCATACGTGAGGGGAACTCACTTAAAGTTACGACTCATGACAGTTATAAAAAAATTGGACATTTTTATGGAAGATGATTATAGTGTTTTCTTTGTAGTCCATCCTACACTGTTACTACAATATCTCTCCTTTTAACCAAAATATTGTCAAGATTCATTTTTTTAAGGCGGAGATCATCCAGAGGCAGTGGCAGATGCTCTACACCAAGTGTCAAAACTAAGTTGGCGTGAAGAGGCAACCAAAATATGTGTCTTTATTTCTGATGCACCCCCTCATGGCTTGGATACAACATCAATTGTAGATGGTTTTCCTAATGGTAAGAAGTAAAAATAGAAAAATGACTTATCTGATGCTTAAAATCTTAAAATTGGAAAGATTCAATTAAACTGAATTACCCCTCTATTAATTTCATCGTCAAAATAAAGAGAAAACCTAAAGTATACTGTCTGTATAATGTATAGATATATGTATATGTAATTTTATGTTTACCTCCTCTGACCACCAAATAAATAGTCCAGTATAACAAAAATGCTTTTAATAATTATAATCATCATAATAATTTTGGGGCAATTTATCAAATGTCTTGGGTACGTTAGATAGGGTTGTTCTTATGGAAAATAAAGAAGGTATCAAAAATGACAATAGGTTGCACCCTATCTATTAAGAAAATTAGCATTACATTTTATCAAAGTTTAGGCATGCTGAATCAGGTCACAAAGTATTTACAGGTATTTTCCCAATGTTTCTTTCCTAGGCTGTCCCCTTGGCTTTGATCCAATGGAGATATCGAGGATTATTGCCCACAAAGGTATAACTATGTACATGGTGGGCTGTGAACCTTGCATTACTAGGCACCGAGACTTCTTCATGGCTATTGCCTATATGACTGGTGGTCAGTACGTGCCTCTTCATAATGCAAAGCTCTTGAGCAAGGTAACAAAGTTGCTATATTTTCATATAATTTGCCCAGTTGCTATGTTGACTTAAGTTGCCTAGACCCATTCAAGATTGTCCCGGTTAACCCTTTCTACCCCAATCCAGTTGTAGACACCAATATGCCCGTAGTCGTGTAAACATTGGTGGATATTTTCAATTACGATTGAATTTCCAATATTTATTGCGATGTTTTAGAAATTATTATGAAAAAATTAAGCCCTTCTTATCGCAATAAGGTTGGGTATAAAGGGTTAAATCAGTTGGAAAACGAAATTTATTTTTCAAGCACACAATCATTTACATACTTACAGTGATTAAATTCCAAGAAGAAAAGCAATGTTTCACTAAATTGCAATTTTGATATTAAGAACAGATGCTTTCAGTATGCAATGTTGATTTATGTTGCCTCCTTTCCCCATAGATTACAGAAGCTTTCCCATAAATTCAAAATCTGTTCTAATCAATTGTGCAGGTTATCATTGGTGGTGCACAAGAAGAAATTACCCTGGAAAGATTGTGGAGAGTTGCACAAGAGGATATTGAGTCTAATGTGAGGGCATATGGAGGATGGGATCACTATGAGGAGCATGCCGAAGAAATGTCGAGGGGAATCACCTCGTTACTGAATAAAACATGTCGCGTTAACCTGAAACAACTGCAGATAAATGATCAGACTTTGCCAGAGGCTTCTAAGAATGCTCAAAAGTGGTCTGCGTACAGAAACATGGCTGAAGTTCACGATGATTTTGCTAGAGTAAATCCTCCAGCTGCTCCTGCCTATTCAGGGCCCTATAAACCACCGGTGGAAGGATCAAGATGGCATCCCAGAATGTGAGTACATGCATATGATTATATCTTAATACATACAATTATGATAATAGACAATTATGTTTGGTTTGTAAGGAAGAAAGTGTATTTGTGGAAATGTGTTATTGCTGCTATCAAACCTTTTTCATTAGGGTGTTGCGCCTGCTAGTGAATTAAACAGTTAAATGGAACTAATGGTTTAGGTCATTCCCCATAGTTAACCTATATGAAGTGAAGCATATAGGTTGATTATTGGAAATGACCTAAACCATTGTTTCCATTTAATTCACCAGGGACCACAACACTTTTAATGAAAAAATGTCTATTGTGGCTTACATTCGCAGAGTCGGTTATCATGTAAGTCCACATGGACAGTAGGTTGCAAATACCAGAAAATTATGTGTGAAACATCCAATGAAAATAAAAATCAAGATATAATATTATTATAATAATAAATATCGTAATTCACAACGATTGAATAAAACATGCATGGATCTGAAGCTAATAGCTACGTATCTGAATATCATTCTGTCAGTATGAAATGTAAGCTGATTAGTGCTTAGTATGAATGATTATGTTATATAATTACACAAATACTATCAATATCCTGTCTGGAAGCATTAGATCTTGATCCGTTTTCACTGTGATTATGACCTCTGTTGTCGACACGGCACGTTAAAGCCCCATCACTCACTCATTAAATCTTGAGTATGATGGTATAAAACATCCAACAGCATACGTTTTAAATAAGTAATCGACACATGTAAGTAGTATGACAAACCTGATTATATTCTGCTTTATGGTCCCCCTGCCAGAACCACTCGAGCGTGACCATGAACATGCGCTGCTTTAACCATCTACGTAGATGGAAAGAAGGACAATGGTGAATGTGTGCCCCAGGCATATGGAGACATAGGTGGGACGGGTAGCGAGATATTTTTGTTAAGTCGAGAAAAGAAGGTCAAAATGTATATATGTTGTCCCACTACAATAATCACTTCAGTGGGTTTGTTACCACTATACAGGTTACTTGTGTCTGTGTGTATATACACTTGAGAAGTCGGGGAAGGAGGTTACACGTGTGTTGACTTAAGGGAAAAGTTACATTGTAGAGTAATTAAGTTATGATATTATTGATGATCTAGTTAGGGGCTTTATAAGGGGCGGATCTCTTGGATAATACGTCATATATCAAACACAAGAAAGGAACAGTAAAATATAAAAGTAAAATCTCATGAAAAGTCACTGCTACATTAAATGAGAGGTTATGTCGAGAGTACCATGAGGAAATGTAACAAATGCAGAGGATATCTTTGGCCATTTTACAAAGTATGGTGGACACGGGATTTGATGTGTGATTGGTGTTGTAAATTGAAACCCAGAGATTCAAAAGCAGAACATATATACACGCTAGGATAGCGCACGAGAACATATTTTTGTCTCGTTATTTAAAAATGAAGTGTGCGTGTCGACATTGGCTTTATGTACTTCACCGAATCACTGAAGCGTGACCGCGATGGTCTGCTGCTTAACCACTGGTGGCGCTGACCGTGGAGGACCACAGACCATCATTCAACGCTATTGGCTAACAACATGCTGATGTCACTACGTAATTTCAAACCTACCGATATAAAAACCGCTATAATACAACAGAGTGCGTGAAGTTAGCAGAACCTCACTTGGACGAACACATACAATCAAATTTGAGTGATATCACATTGCCAAATTTTATAAAGCCATATGGACAATTTTGAATGGAATATAAACTTTTATATCTTGATAAAATGTGCATTGAACACCACCATGTGGAATATGACCTTGTTTTACCCTAAATCCCTACTGTAATTTCGATAACTGGTGAGTATGGCAGTTCCCAGAGGCAATTTTTGTGACACTTGTTTCTGGTTATCATGTTTTAGCCCCCCAATTTATTTTTCAACACCTGCACTCCCCCCACTCTCTCCCCAGCAGTGTGAACCATTCATTGGCCACAAAACACTAGAGTTTGAGTGAAATAAACTTTTAACAAGGGTTGGTAAGTTACCAAACACCTAAAGCTTCATTCAAATTGTATAAGTGGCAATAAATCTTGCAACAATGTTAACTAGATAGCCAAACGCTCTAGGAAAATAACGGGTGAGACAAGTATCAGACACAACTTTTAACTAAAGGACTCAGTTTATTCAGTTCAGGAAATTGGACCCTCCAGGGGTTTAGGTTTCTAAAAGTATGTTTGTAGTGTACAGCGTGTTATTTGAATATGGAAAGGAGGACACCATTCATGCATTGCTGACCATGGTGAACAAGTCCTCAGGGAACAATATATGTGACCCCCCACCACATAATGAGGCCTAAGTCGCAGATATGTTTCTATCACATTTTTAACCCAAGTTATACATGTTTAAAGACAATATATCCAAAATCATAATTCTGAGAAAAATCACTTTAAAGATACTATTGTTTTTTATGGCAATGGGAATTTCCATAGTTTTTATCTGACACAACAAAGAAGATGAGCTTAATTGCATGATAAATTATTTCATTTCTTTAAAATTGTACTGTAATATACATCTGATAAATCTACTGTAATATACATGTGTTTGCCATGTTATTTCTGTAGAAAACCCATTTTCTTACTTTTTAACTTTTTTGCATTGTTTTGTCATTTTCTCATAATTGTTCTGAGTGACGTATGCCTCATTTAGTGGTGTGGGGTCACATATATGTCCAGTAGAGAGGAAGGTCACAATGTATATGTGGTGTCCCACTTGAATCATCAGTTCAGCGGCTTTGTTAAAACTATACAGGTTACCTCTAGATCTGTCTGTGTGTGTTAACTTGAGGAGACCCTCTACATTCAACTGTACTTTGGAAAACATTACCGTATCCAAGCATAAAGGATGAAAATGGTGCAAGCTAGGACTGTTTTCAAGGGAATATTTCAGTGTCTAGGGAAAGGATAGACAAATGATCACAGTGGTCACAAGGAATGATTTATGCTACACAGTCAACAGTACACCAGGAAATGAGGACAAACATCATGCATAGATGTCAACAGTACACTTCTTCTTTTTTTTTTGCAATGCTATAGGCCGTATTACCTAAAGTATGTACAAAGTTATAAGTCATAAATGATAAATAAGCATATTGTATTAAGATATTAGAACTGATATACAAAGCAGAGGAGAGGAGAATAATTATGTAAAGAAGAATGTAAAAAGGGGTAAGATTGTGTTGAGGATTGGAGGACAATAGTCATGCCTCACTGCCTATGGTAAACAAGTGTCCAGTTGAATGTGGAAAAAAAGAGGTGACAAACATTTTAGTGTATGTGTTACCTCAATACAGGTTACCTGTGTGTTGGTTTTTTAGGGGAAATATACATTGTAGAGTAATGAACTATTGTTAATGTTTGATTTAAGACTGCGTAAGGTTCGTGTATATCCAAGTCTTCATGAGTTGTTTTTCCAGAATGCCTGAGTAATTCAGACTGCGTTTAAAGTTTGTCCGTTCACTTCCCAATAGTTCAAAAGAAATGAACGATGAGGGAGCTTCTTAATATGAAAGGGTTTTTATTCAATAAACATCTCATCCCGAGTCAAAGCCACCATGTATAGGTCTTCATCAGTCCACCTCCCATCTCCTATCAGCAATCAACCACATTTAGAACACGAGTCGCTCCAACACCTTCTAGACCATTCTAGTACTCAGCTCTATCACAATCCTATGTCCGAGGTAATGGGTATTGGTAAACTCCAGTCTGTTACACGGAGCCGATGTACTTACTCCAAGTATAACTCCTTGGCTAAACCTACTTAGCTGACATTCTCACTAAAACTTTAGTGACTACTAACCACTAACTGCTCGCTCTCTACCTTGCAACACCTTTTATACTGGTTAACAGGTGGCGCTAGGAGCGCAAGATATTTAGACTAGAAGTAGACTTGCTAAGCCTGATCCTTGTTGGATTATATAACATGACAATATATTAAAAGTACTAAGCTATTAGTACAGTAATTCAAGTAGCTATCTTGCATTATTTTTGATATAGCCTTACTTATGTCTTATAATATATAAACAATGATAATATGATTATCTAGTTTGAGGCTTTTTTCCACAAGATGGCTCCACCTTTCTGTACAAACAATGAGTCTTTATTTCAAATGATGGTGTAATAGAGGACTAGTGTTGCGTCTCTCCCCAGCATTTATTTAAAAAAAACTGCAGGCCTGCTAAAACTCGTTGTGTGGTCAGCGTGTTTTGTTTTTTTAGATGTTAGAATTCGCTACCAGGTGACAGAACTGGGCACTACCGTAATCAGTTTTGTTGAATGTTCTCACTGATTTTGAAACTGATTCTAAGCATTAAGCCTATGAGAATGACAAAGGTTAATCATGGAGAATGATCCTAACCCTTTTGCCTTTAGAACAACAGAGACAACAACTGTTCGAGAATGGACAGAGGCATGCCTTCTTTTGTATGAAAATAACGCACAAAGTCGGGGATCCCTCGGTTATACGACCTTGGAATTATTTTTAATGGCAAAGTTTCTAAAACCGAGCGACCATAGTTGTATACATGGTGCCATAATGCGACTGAACGCAATGTACTGGAAGCGGTACTTGTATGTGTGGAGCAAAAATAAGACTGAATCTAAAACAGAGAACTGGTTCCATATTAAGATAACCATCTTACATTATGAGAAGACATTATGGTACGCGACTCCTCTGAGCATTCTACAGGCTACTAAGGAGGAAACTGAGGAGGCACGGAAAGTTCTTGCCAAGTATAAGTTTGGCACACAGTTCACGCTTCAAGCGGCTTGTAAAAATGCCATACTCAAGACCCTTCCTATCCATAAATGTGAAGACAAAGGTCATGGACTGGTTAACAAACTACCTCTCCCCAAGTTGTTGAAAGAAGTAGTCATCAAAGGCCTCTCACAGGGCCTGGATAGTGCCAACTGTCAAATCTACAAACGTTTGGTTCATATCGCAAATCGTTCATTATCAGAGGTATCACACCCATAAACTTTAATCATAGCGTTAACACGCAGGGACTACAGGTCGAGAAGGTCCACCCACCAGTTAGTTGTAAAACCATGTGGGTAACAAGAGCATTAGATTTGCATGGATATCTCGTGGATTACTAGATTCTTTTTTCAAGCAAACCGTGCTGTGGTGTGTAAAGGGTTAAAGGTATTGCTTCTACCAACATATCACAAAAATACATTTATATGTCAACCATTAGACTGGATATTGTGGATACAAATATACGTACATACATTATATAGGCTTAACCTGGACCAATGGGAATCTTTAAGGAAATTTATTTTAGTGTAAAAAACAACAGTCTTCTCATTTCGTGTCATGATGAACGTTTGAGTTTGAGCCGTCAAACCAAAAAAATAAGGTGCTTATTATAATGTTATGTATTGAAAGTAGAACTACAAACAAAATCTTATACAAGTATTCAAATATACAACAGACAGTGTATAAAATGTTTCTAATACATGATCATGTCCTTGCCAGAACCAAAATGTCATATGGCTTTCATGGTTTATACCTCTATTGATATTGTTATCTATACTCATATGCGTATTCATATTTTGGTATAGTGAAACATTTTAAAGATGTTTTTAAAAAAATCAACCACGACTAGCCCTATTTATTTACCAACTACAGTAATGGATTAGGGCAAGTCTAGGGCCGGTAATTGTAGTAGGGTGTGTAACCCGTGCCTACGCATCACTATGCCAACCAAGACCCCAATGACCCCCACCTGACCACCCAACCACTTGTTGAACAATGCTGACACGGCTGATCGCGTACATAGAAGCCCAATGCATAACCCATTTCAAGAGCCACTTGCCCCACCCCTTTCTCTCCCTCCCTCAAGTTACATTTCCATGCTGTTCACATCAAAATAAATATTATGGATACCCTAGTAGACAGGGTTCAGATTTTCCCTGCCAGCCCGTCAGGCTGATTGTTTTGAATCGTTTTTTTTTTATTTAGAAAATTGCATTAAAATCAGCTGAGAGTTTTTTCGTACCTGCTATAGGCTTCAGTACGCCTGGGGCTAACAGCCTTAAAAAAAACAGTTAATTTTGAATCCTGCTTAAATACATCTCTTGCTAGGGAGCGACAATTCTTGAAATATATATATCTTAAAGGAAAAATGGACTTATCTATGTGAGTTATATAAGGTAACACGCACTAAGTGTTTTATGTCCCACCCTCGTCTTAACCGAGAAGAGGCCAAAAAAACAAAACGCATATACATGTATACATGAGTTGTATAAAGTCTTGAAGAAAACTCAAAACTCTGAACGTTAAAGTGTTATTTATTCGCGGTGCAATACGACATTTTCTATGAATGTTTCTTTTGAACGTTTTGACACGCAGTCGAAATATTTTGGTATCGCACGTTTTCAGAAACTGACATTAATTTTGCACTGTTTTCTATGGAACCCGAATCCAAGAAATGACATGACACGCAACAAAATAAGGCATCCCGTATTTGAAATTGTTACCACAACAAAACTGAAAAAGAAAAACACAGACATAAGATACGCGGAAATTCCAAAGGCGTAAGGTGATCGGGCTTTATGACATAACCACACAAAAAATAAAGCTTGTCAGGGGTTATATCTGTTTTTTCCTTTTCCCCACTGAATGTAAACAAAGAAAAGCGCTCATTCTCTTTTCACCCCATTATTTTTATCCAAAAAAGCTGCCGAAACACACGGGGGTACAAAAAAAAGAAAAAAAAAGAAAAAAAAAGAAAAGAAAAGGAAAAAAAGACCCGGACGCGCCCGTGCGCCTCCTTTTGCGGGACGCGGGACGCGGTGGTTTGCGTTTTGCGTTTTGCGTTTTGCGCTTTGCGAGCGCGCCTAAGATAGAGATTCTCAGGTCTTTTGTTTTTTCCAGTTGCTAATCGTACGCATAGACTAAAAATGAAATAAAAAAACTAACATCTACTTCAATCGCAAACTTCCAATAAATGGTAGCGTCTACCGAGGTAGCATAGATCAAACATTCTTGACAAAATATAGCCATAATAGAGCAAAACTGAGTCAAGTATATCCTTCAACTCACAGCTAGTTGTTTGATGTGAAAACATTCATTTTCTAACCTAACACATCTTATACAAACACAGTCTATACAAGTTTCATAATAGTAAGCTTCAATTTACTGATGGGAGATGACTACACATAAACTGATGCATTACATTCTCTTAAACCTTGTCACCTGTCAGATCCATAGTAGGACTCCTGTACCACACAAACTCTGAGATGCTTTAACAAAAAGTGCTGCCATCAAAATCAAACAAACACATTTCTTCATAATCATTTGACTGTGAATCAAGCTTAATGTGCGTCTACCATAGATTCAAAGATTCCCTCACCACCAACGGGGGCTCTCACTCCCTACAACCATCGAAAATTAATAAGTAACATCCAGAGAACCTATTCAGTCAACCCTTTAGATTCACAAAAGTAACAACTCATGCTGTCAGTCAAGTATTGTACAGGTATAGTTTAAGACGTTAGTAAATATACCATGTGTGTATCAAAGGAAAAACACCAACATTGAAGTAGCTCATTGACAACATTAATAACAAAATATTTTTTCCGCAGCTTCTTAACCGGTGACACTACCAAGGCGATAACGACACGAAGAAGGTTCTTTCTAGTTTTCTCGCTGGAAGGATCGAAAAAAAAAGACAAAAACGCCACAGATATCTATTTTTCTGCAGTCCTGCATCACAAGATGTTGTGTCCAACTTCTTTCAGAAATAAAGATAGAGAAACTGTGCTCATATTTTACTGTGCTAAATTAACATGATGCTCTATGTTTTATAGAAATCATGACACAAAACAGGTGTCTTAGAATTTCTGTTCTATTGAATTACGTAATTTTTTTTTTTTCTGAAGCATTTAAAGTTATTTTAGCAGAAGGTGAAAGCCGATTTATTTTTCTGGTGGTGAGTGTCAACTCGAATGTTAGATTCAGGTTTAATAAGGAATTGTTGACCCTGAGTGTTAAATAATTAATGGTTGAAATGGTCTTATATTTTGAATCATTGTAATTTTTGTAGTTCTATTTTGTTTCCATCATAATGTTTTGCTTCTAATGCAGTAGCAGAATCGTCATCTTTCTTTACTGTCATTTTCTGCGGTGTCAAACAATCCTATATCAGGATTGGTAGGGTAATCCGTCTTAGGTGGTAGTAGTTCCTCAACACATATCAGGTTTGCTTCCGTTACCCTAGTGCAAACTTCTTTTGTGTGGCGATTCATTTTCGAACCTGTTTGAAGAGACAGAGAATGGTAAGAAATAATAAGGGACAACCATTGTACTGGATTTGGGTAAGCTATAACACTCCCATAACCAATGTAAAACCCATCTAATAGATATAAACAAAACTGTTTACAAGCTTTTGTAACCTTTGAGGCTCATATATGTTCCATATTTTGAAACAGGACAGGCTGCTATCACAGTACATTTTTGATAACAAAGGTAAACTTTTAAAAAAGAAACATTTGATTTAAAAAAAACTGAAACGATGGGTCTGCAAACGTTATGATCAGTTGAAATTTAAGGATGTAGTCTGTCAGATGATACTTTTTCTAATTTTAACAAATTTACTATTATACTTCAGAGTTCAAACTTAGATATTTGAATTTTTCATTTTACTATATCCTAGTAATTGGCAATAGTATATGAAAGTGGTTAATCATATTTTTAAAATCATAAAAAGACAGAAATACATTATCACACTGTACCTAATAATTTAAGATAAATTTAATAATAAATACCATATAGAAAACAATATTATTCAAAGGATCTTAGATATTCTACTGATAATTCAGGACATCCTGTTATTCTGGGACACCTGATGGGACAGTTTATCAGGCTATGCCATTACTACAGGATGGGTTATTTCCATGTCTGTACATTAACATGTGTTTGAAACCTCGATTGAGCTATAACAAAACAAGAAATGAATACAAACATTAAAAATGCAATAACTTTTTAAGAAATTTTTTTTTCAAGTAATTTTTGGAGTATTTTAAATACAAAGACTTTTCCTACAGATTTTAGGCCATAGCTTAGATTCTCCATGATTAACATTCTTTTTATTTGTTGCAATAATTCTTAAACCAGAATATTTTTCTGAATACTGGCAAAATCAACAAAATAACCGCCTACATAAGTTGACAAATGTAGATATGGGATACAACCAAATATTAGCGATTTTCTATTTTCTCCATGTGTTGCAACCTAAATTCATTATAATCTGTAGTTCTAAATTAAAGTAGCACACTTGCTTTACTGACCTGAATGATATCATTTTAGCATGGCACTTCTTGGTCTTGGTCAGCTTCATCTTGAGTTTCCACAGTGGTCTTGATACAGTAATCAACAGGCTGAATGCTATAAAGACTGAATGAGTCAAGAGAATCGACATCATCTAACGACATCCTTGACCTCCACCCCGAAGACATCATGCTGTTTATACTGTCCCAGATACTGGATGTAGCAGAGCCCTCCCTTTCTCTGTTTATTTTCAGTAGGCACTTGACGGTGTAGTAGATGACAGTGACAGCAAGCATGACCATAACTGTCGTAATTGTCACGATTGCAACAGTCCAAACTCGTGGCTGGGAAACCAGTCCAGGAGGTACGATATTCAATGTAGTGTTCATTATGGTGTCTCGAATGAGTGAGTGATGGATGTTTTACACCGTACCAACAACCACGGTTACGCTTTATCTAACTAATCACATCTGGAAAGTCACTGCATTTCAGAAGTTGCTGATGGGCTACAATGGGTACTGCGCATGTGTATGGCAATACTTCCTACCCTCAAAGCATGTTTTGTCAATGTTTTCCTTAAAAGTTGTAACGGGTAGCAAATTAACAAAAAGTGCTGACGTCAGCTAGAACTAACTTGAAATCTAAATTCAAGTTGCAGTTACTATCAATAACAGGCGTAAAGTTGTTATACTGGGACCAGATAACAATGCTGTATGAAAACGCTGTGGCGGGAGAAAAAAAATTGTTGTGGCGCCACCTAGACAAGTACCCACTTAAACCGAGGCGCTGCAACGGGCAGCGGTGTGTTCACTTTTGAGGTTCGCCATCATGGACGTCTCTGCCGTAAAGTGCAATCTCGAAAACACATCTTTTGCGGAGCTGCATCACCCAAATGTAACCTTCACCAACATCACCTGTTGCCCAGCAGCACAGATTTTGGTATGCGTAGCAGTTATTTGTGTCAAGCTGGCGATCGACATTATGATGTGCCGGGGGCTACGGTCGCGAAAATTGGCAAGTATTTTTCGTACAGTAAGGGTGGAATGTTGCTGAAAACTGAGCTAGAAAAATCGATTTGCAAACTGTGTTTCATAGTTGTGTTGACATCTAGTCCGATGGGCTTGTGGAAATAGTGCCGGTAAATAAGCTTGTATCTTATGCACTCGGATGTCCACAGTTCCTCAAGGTGTACACCCAAAATTTCGTCTCCCCCCTCCCCCCACCTCCTAATATGTACCTGTTACGTAAATGATTTAAATTCTGTACATGGCCTACAATTGAAAAAAAAAACACCTGGGTGCGAAAATGTCCGCCCCATCATTGACACTGACAAATTAATTAATAACATAAGAACCTTAGTGGGGAGTCAAGACTTGCCTGTACAACTAATAGGGGAACGTAAGACCCCTTGCTTTTATATTGTATCACCCAATCGACGCTCCATCAATGCTAATAAATAGCGGAAATGAGGATACTTGCTTACATCCTGTTAGGCAAAAAAAAAAACCAAAAAAACAGTTGTGTTCAGGTAACATATATCCACAAATAAAGAGCTGCACTTTTTTCTTATGTAGGTTGAATTTTTTTTTTTCGATGTTTTTTTCTAACCCGATAGGGTTGGGCAATGTTATGAGTAAACAAAAATTCCAAACATTCTCTAAAAACAGTTTTAGCATTGTAAACACATGTCCTGAGCACATATGGGCTGTTTTATAGTTTTCCCTGCTGTTATAGTTGGACTCAGTTTGGGTTTGAACGCAAACAAAAACCATTTTTTTAAAGAAAAGATAGAGAAGGGCCAAAAATTTAGGGTATTCATGGTTACCTGACAACAACAAATTTCTTTGGCCTTACATTTATGCTGAGGGATTATGACTCTTAAGAAACCCTGCAAAGTACATTAGCGGAGTGACTGCAGTTTAATTGATACATTTATTACTTATTTTTATGCAGGCAAGTCGTCGCCGACCTCTGCATGGCGGTACTTGGTTCAATTGGATGCACCAAAAGGATTCGACCGTGACTAGTTCTTGGGAGGAGAACCTACAGAATTGGAACAACGGTGACAGCAATTCACCTTCACCGGACAACGAGACCACAGTTAAGAATGCCTCGGTGAACAGGGAAACTGCTGACAGTGAGGTGACTAAACCCTGTAATGGAGCGACTAAACGGTAATTTCAGTTCGCCAACTTAATTAGTTATCTACAATGGTTCACAAACCGTTGCTGGCTAAAAGGAAAGTGCTCATCCACACAGTGGCAGGCCTGCAAAGTGTCCCTAATTTCAAGAGGCAGGCCTGATTTCTCGACGCCAAACTGTAGTGAAATTGGTGCATAAACCACCACAATGCACAATTCTGGAAAATGATAACCTAGTAGGGGGAACGGGTCCCGAATTATTGTGTGTACAGTGTCCAGATTATACGTAGAGCGATGTTAGAGTTCTTCTGAATATCAAATAAGAACAATAACTTTATTTCCTTCTTGAGTAATAAAAGTAATGAAAGAAAAAGGAAAACATTTAACAAACATCTGTGACTATCTTTGGTAAAGTGAACTGGGCATGCTATATTGACTGATACGATTATTTCCAGGGTATGGCCACCTGTCCGTAGGTCACCTAGGAATCCACAGCCACCTCACAGATACGGATTTGACAAATAGATGGATTCACCATGGTCCACTACAGCAGCAGACAACAGTGACACATGGACCAGACAAGGGAAGAAGTTTTAAGTATTAAGACTAGACTGTGTACCCCCTGACGCGAAGAACTGTACGGAATAAAGCAAAACATAGATGTCCATCAGCATCGTTTCATGTTTACGAAATGTTATGCAAATACTTGTTACTCTTACTTTTGCGAAATTTACATTGATCTGTTGTTACTGTTAACCGCCTAAATCAATATAATATTTTACATGTTAGACCGGCAACTTGCCGGATCTGAGACTCTTTTCTGTGCACTGACATTAGGTATTGTTGCACTTAAAAAATGATAGGAGGGAATTGTTATTAAATCAAAGTATGTAATTATCAGATTGTTGTTGCATGTTTATGGAAGTTCGTTTCAATTGTCAGCTTAGGTTGACACTACCTTGCGCCTTACGAGACAAATTGTTTAGATTTTGAACGAAGCATACTGAGACTGGCTGATGTAGCTACATCGTTGTGATACGTATGATTATAGAGATCATAAGCAGTCATGAGTGGTACGGTATACTGGAGAGCTATATAGAAATTTAAACAAATGTGACATGGGACTTTACTTCTCAACTGTAGACTGAGTGTTGGCCTCTTACATATAGTAATTTCAAGTATCGCGCCGAAGGGGAGAGCAAATCATGGAAATGATTTAAGTAATCTAATTGATTTATATGACTGTGATGCGTATCTGTCCGTCCATAACAACAGCAGTGGTAATTTACCGAGCCTGAATGCGACAGGTATTATGGACGTAACCAAGTTATCCCACTGTAACTGATTTTGAAATTTCGATAATTGATGATTCGTCAGTGTGACTCAGGATTGTTGATCGTTACTTATACAGCTGTTATGCAGCACTTATTACTTGTCCTATCAGTAGTTTGACCTATGCACTGAGATGGTGTTGCCCATTAGCATGGTCAAGATTTTATTGTTTTTGTAAATTGGTATGTCTATGGAGCTACCGAAAACTAATAAAAGTCAAGTTTCAGAAAATGTACAGGTTTTTATATTTTATTCCTAACCGCCAAACCGAATACCTTCGATATAGTTTGGAAATTGGCTGGGCGATGAAGAGTGCTTTCATTTGAGAAGGACAGCTGTAATGAAACTTGGCGTTTATAGTGATGCGTGGGTCGAAATTAACTTTAGGGGCCATCAGCGCGAACATATTAGACTCTATTGCAAGTGTGAAAAATCCGGACTGATTTTAATGTAATTTTCTCAAAATGTGTGGGCTGTGATTCAAAACTGTCAGTCTGGGGCTAAAGGGCTGACGTAAATTTTGAACCCTGGTCACAGAGGTTATGTAATTGTCAGCTCATCTACAGGGTTCACAGTCTGAAATTCGACAAGTTAAATATAATTTTATCTGTGGCAAACCAGAACGTACGAGTACTTTACGATTGAAGTAGATGTTAGTTTTTTATTTCATTTTTAGTCTATGCGTACGATTAGCAACTGGAAAAAACAAAAGACCTGAGAATCTCTATCTTAGGCGCGCTCGCAAAGCGCAAAACGCAAAACGCAAAACGCAAACCACCGCGTCCCGCGTCCCGCAAAAGGAGGCGCACGGGCGCGTCCGGGTCTTTTTTTCCTTTTCTTTTCTTTTTTTTTCTTTTTTTTTCTTTTTTTTGTACCCCCGTGTGTTTCGGCAGCTTTTTTGGATAAAAATAATGGGGTGAAAAGAGAATGAGCGCTTTTCTTTGTTTACATTCAGTGGGGAAAAGGAAAAAACAGATATAACCCCTGACAAGCTTTATTTTTTGTGTGGTTATGTCATAAAGCCCGATCACCTTACGCCTTTGGAATTTCCGCGTATCTTATGTCTGTGTTTTTCTTTTTCAGTTTTGTTGTGGTAACAATTTCAAATACGGGATGCCTTATTTTGTTGCGTGTCATGTCATTTCTTGGATTCGGGTTCCATAGAAAACAGTGCAAAATTAATGTCAGTTTCTGAAAACGTGCGATACCAAAATATTTCGACTGCGTGTCAAAACGTTCAAAAGAAACATTCATAGAAAATGTCGTATTGCACCGCGATTAAATAACACTTTAACGTTCAGAGTTTTGAGTTTTCTTCAAGACTTTATACAACTCATGTATACATGTATATGCGTTTTGTTTTTTTGGCCTCTTCTCGGTTAAGACGAGGGTGGGACATAAAACACTTAGTGCGTGTTACCTTATATAACTCACATAGATAAGTCCATTTTTCCTTTAAGATATATATATTTCAAGAATTGTCGCTCCGTAGCAAGAGATGTATTTAAGCAGGATTCAAAATTAACTGTTTTTTTTAAGGCTGTTAGCCCCAGGCGTACTGAAGCCTATAGCAGGTACGAAAAAACTCTCAGCTGATTTTAATGCAATTTTCTAAATAAAAAAAAACACGATTCAAAACAATCAGCCTGACGGGCTGGCAGGGAAAATCTGAACCCTGTCTACTAGGGTATCCATAATATTTATTTTGATGTGAACAGCATGGAAATGTAACTTGAGGGAGGGAGAGAAAGGGGTGGGGCAAGTGGCTCTTGAAATGGGTTATACATAGGGCTTCTATGTACGCGATCAGCCGTGTCAGCATTGTTCAACAAGTGGTTGGGTGGTCAGGTGGGGGTCATTGGGGTCTTGGTTGGCATAGTGATGCGTAGGCACGGGTTACACACCCTACTACAATTACCGGCCCTAGACTTGCCCTAATCCATTACTGTAGTTGGTAAATAAATAGGGCTAGTCGTGGTTGATTTTTTTAAAAACATCTTTAAAATGTTTCACTATACCAAAATATGAATACGCATATGAGTATAGATAACAATATCAATAGAGGTATAAACCATGAAAGCCATATGACATTTTGGTTCTGGCAAGGACATGATCATGTATTAGAAACATTTTATACACTGTCTGTTGTATATTTGAATACTTGTATAAGATTTTGTTTGTAGTTCTACTTTAAATACATAACATTATAATAAGCACCTTATTTTTTTGGTTTGACGGCTCAAACTCAAACGTTCATCATGACATGAAATGAGAAGACTGTTGTTTTTTACACTAAAATAAATTTCCTTAAAGATTCCCATTGGTCCAGGTTAAGCCTATATAATGTATGTACGTATATTTGTATCCACAATATCCAGTCTAATGGTTGACATATAAATGTATTTTTGTGATATGTTGGTAGAAGCAATACCTTTAACCCTTTACACACCACAGCACGGTTTGCTTGAAAAAAGAATCTAGTAATCCACGAGATATCCATGCAAATCTAATGCTCTTGTTACCCACATGGTTTTACAACTAACTGGTGGGTGGACCTTCTCGACCTGTAGTCCCTGCGTGTTAACGCTATGATTAAAGTTTATGGGTGTGATACCTCTGATAATGAACGATTTGCGATATGAACCAAACGTTTGTAGATTTGACAGTTGGCACTATCCAGGCCCTGTGAGAGGCCTTTGATGACTACTTCTTTCAACAACTTGGGGAGAGGTAGTTTGTTAACCAGTCCATGACCTTTGTCTTCACATTTATGGATAGGAAGGGTCTTGAGTATGGCATTTTTACAAGCCGCTTGAAGCGTGAACTGTGTGCCAAACTTATACTTGGCAAGAACTTTCCGTGCCTCCTCAGTTTCCTCCTTAGTAGCCTGTAGAATGCTCAGAGGAGTCGCGTACCATAATGTCTTCTCATAATGTAAGATGGTTATCTTAATATGGAACCAGTTCTCTGTTTTAGATTCAGTCTTATTTTTGCTCCACACATACAAGTACCGCTTCCAGTACATTGCGTTCAGTCGCATTATGGCACCATGTATACAACTATGGTCGCTCGGTTTTAGAAACTTTGCCATTAAAAATAATTCCAAGGTCGTATAACCGAGGGATCCCCGACTTTGTGCGTTATTTTCATACAAAAGAAGGCATGCCTCTGTCCATTCTCGAACAGTGGTTGTCTCTGTTGTTCTAAAGGCAAAAGGGTTAGGATCATTCTCCATGATTAACCTTTGTCATTCTCATAGGCTTAATGCTTAGAATCAGTTTCAAAATCAGTGAGAACATTCAACAAAACTGATTACGGTAGTGCCCAGTTCTGTCACCTGGTAGCGGATTCTAACATCTAAAAAAACAAAACACGCTGACCACACAACGAGTTTTAGCAGGCCTGCAGTTTTTTTTAAATAAATGCTGGGGAGAGACGCAACACTAGTCCTCTATTACACCATCATTTGAAATAAAGACTCATTGTTTGTACAGAAAGGTGGAGCCATCTTGTGGAAAAAAGCCTCAAACTAGATAATCATATTATCATTGTTTATATATTATAAGACATAAGTAAGGCTATATCAAAAATAATGCAAGATAGCTACTTGAATTACTCTACAATGTATATTTCCCCTAAAAAACCAACACACAGGTAACCTGTATTGAGGTAACACATACACTAAAATGTTTGTCACCTCTTTTTTTCCACATTCAACTGGACACTTGTTTACCATAGGCAGTGAGGCATGACTATTGTCCTCCAATCCTCAACACAATCTTACCCCTTTTTACATTCTTCTTTACATAATTATTCTCCTCTCCTCTGCTTTGTATATCAGTTCTAATATCTTAATACAATATGCTTATTTATCATTTATGACTTATAACTTTGTACATACTTTAGGTAATACGGCCTATAGCATTGCAAAAAAAAAGAAGAAGTGTACTGTTGACATCTATGCATGATGTTTGTCCTCATTTCCTGGTGTACTGTTGACTGTGTAGCATAAATCATTCCTTGTGACCACTGTGATCATTTGTCTATCCTTTCCCTAGATACTGAAATATTCCCTTGAAAACAGTCCTAGCTTGCACCATTTTCATCCTTTATGCTTGGATACGGTAATGTTTTCCAAAGTACAGTTGAATGTAGAGGGTCTCCTCAAGTTAACACACACAGACAGATCTAGAGGTAACCTGTATAGTTTTAAGAAAGCCGCTGAACTGATGATTCAAGTGGGACACCACATATACATTGTGACCTTCTTCTCTACTGGACATATATGTGACCCCACACCACTAAATGAGGCATACGTCACTCAGAACAATTATGAGAAAATGACAAAACAATGCAAAAAAGTTAAAAAGTAAGAAAATGGGTTTTCTACAGAAATAACATGGCAAACACATGTATATTACAGTAGATTTATCAGATGTATATTACAGTACAATTTTAAAGAAATGAAATAATTTATCATGCAATTAAGCTCATCTTCTTTGTTGTGTCAGATAAAAACTATGGAAATTCCCATTGCCATAAAAAACAATAGTATCTTTAAAGTGATTTTTCTCAGAATTATGATTTTGGATATATTGTCTTTAAACATGTATAACTTGGGTTAAAAACGTGATAGAAACATATCTGCGACTTAGGCCTCATTATGTGGTGGGGGGTCACATATATTGTTCCCTGAGGACTTGTTCACCATGGTCAGCAATGCATGAATGGTGTCCTCCTTTCCATATTCAAATAACACGCTGTACACTACAAACATACTTTTAGAAACCTAAACCCCTGGAGGGTCCAATTTCCTGAACTGAATAAACTGAGTCCTTTAGTTAAAAGTTGTGTCTGATACTTGTCTCACCCGTTATTTTCCTAGAGCGTTTGGCTATCTAGTTAACATTGTTGCAAGATTTATTGCCACTTATACAATTTGAATGAAGCTTTAGGTGTTTGGTAACTTACCAACCCTTGTTAAAAGTTTATTTCACTCAAACTCTAGTGTTTTGTGGCCAATGAATGGTTCACACTGCTGGGGAGAGAGTGGGGGGAGTGCAGGTGTTGAAAAATAAATTGGGGGGCTAAAACATGATAACCAGAAACAAGTGTCACAAAAATTGCCTCTGGGAACTGCCATACTCACCAGTTATCGAAATTACAGTAGGGATTTAGGGTAAAACAAGGTCATATTCCACATGGTGGTGTTCAATGCACATTTTATCAAGATATAAAAGTTTATATTCCATTCAAAATTGTCCATATGGCTTTATAAAATTTGGCAATGTGATATCACTCAAATTTGATTGTATGTGTTCGTCCAAGTGAGGTTCTGCTAACTTCACGCACTCTGTTGTATTATAGCGGTTTTTATATCGGTAGGTTTGAAATTACGTAGTGACATCAGCATGTTGTTAGCCAATAGCGTTGAATGATGGTCTGTGGTCCTCCACGGTCAGCGCCACCAGTGGTTAAGCAGCAGACCATCGCGGTCACGCTTCAGTGATTCGGTGAAGTACATAAAGCCAATGTCGACACGCACACTTCATTTTTAAATAACGAGACAAAAATATGTTCTCGTGCGCTATCCTAGCGTGTATATATTGTTCTGCTTTTGAATCTCTGAGTTTCAATTTACAACACCAATCACACATCAAATCCCGTGTCCACCATACTTTGTAAAATGGCCAAAGATATCCTCTGCATTCGTTACATTTCCTCATGGTACTCTCGACATAACCTCTCATTTAATGTAGCAGTGACTTTTCATGAGATTTTACTTTTATATTTTACTGTTCCTTTCTTGTGTTTGATATATGACGTATTATCCAAGAGATCCGCCCCTTATAAAGCCCCTAACTAGATCATCAATAATATCATAACTTAATTACTCTACAATGTAACTTTTCCCTTAAGTCAACACACATGTAACCTCCTTCCCCGACTTCTCAAGTGTATATACACACAGACACAAGTAACCTGTATAGTGGTAACAAACCCACTGAAGTGATTATTGTAGTGGGACAACATATATACATTTTGACCTTCTTTTCTCGACTTAACAAAAATATCTCGCTACCCGTCCCACCTATGTCTCCATATGCCTGGGGCACACATTCACCATTGTCCTTCTTTCCATCTACGTAGATGGTTAAAGCAGCGCATGTTCATGGTCACGCTCGAGTGGTTCTGGCAGGGGGACCATTGTACTAATGGCTTAGTACTTTTAATATATTGTCATGATATATAATCCAACAAGGATCAGGCTTAGCAAGTCTACTTCTAGTCTAAATATCTTGCGCTCCTAGCGCCACCTGTTAACCAGTATAAAAGGTGTTGCAAGGTAGAGAGCGAGCAGTTAGTGGTTAGTAGTCACTAAAGTTTTAGTAGGTTTAGCCAGGGAGTTATACTTGGAGTAAGTACATCGGCTCCGTGTAACAGACTGGAGTTTACCAATATCCATTACCTCGGACATAGGATTGTAATAGAGCTGAGTACTAGAATGGTCTAGAAGGTGTTGGAACAACTCGTGTTCTAAATGTGGTTGATTGCTGATAGGAGATGGGAGGTGGACTGATGAAGACTTATACATGGTGGCTTTGACTCGGGATGAGATGTTTACTGAATAAAAACCCTTTCATATTAAGAAGTTCCCTCATCGTTCATTTCTTTTGAACTATTGGGAAGTGAACGGACAAACTTTAAACGCAGTCTGAATTACTCAGGCATTCTGGAAAAACAACTCATGAAGACTTGGATATACACGAACCTTACGCAGTCTTAAATCAAACATTAACAATAGTTCATTTGGTGGAGATTACCCGAAACATGACTTGTGCCGTTTTGCTCATCCTTGATGTCAGCCACCGGTGACTTTGAGGCTTCCTCTAACCCCAAGCCTCAATCTTTGCGGCCCGCAGGACACGATGTGTCAACATCATATACAGGGAATGTGGAAAACCGCCACCTGGTAGGTAATCCCTTAGACGGGGAGGCACAGAGACAGGAGGTCGCAGCCAGACCCAAGCAGCTCTGCCCCGAAGGTGCACAAAATTACCAAACCCGTGGCATGGGTAAACCATTTCCCTGGCACCTAGGGTCCAAAGATAGGCCGGTTCTTGACGAAGGACTTGAAACCCTAACACACTCGGGACGAGTTGAAGGGAAGAACCGTCTCACGGAATATCAGCAATATTGGAACCCAGGGTACGTACCACCTACGGACCACGAAACTGGTACTAGCTCTCGCTCCACCTGTGAATCTGATGTGAACAATCCGTGGTGTAACCAAAGTGTTCCTTATCGTTTACTACCCGCAGCGGGAGGTGAAAGCGAACAGGAAGTTTCCAATGAAGATAACCTATTTTCTTCAGGAAACCTAAAACAACGACAAAACACCGCGGATAACTCCAGCCCATCAGGGGGAAAACGCCCCGAAAATCCGGTAATCCTACCTGATGGGAGCTCTCTCACCTATCCATTACCCCAACGACTTGAGTTTATCAGTCACCCGCTGGTAACACCAACTCACCCCAACCCGGGGGCGTCCATTCCTTATTCCACTGTAGCTAAAGGAAAAACAGTGGGAGGGGATAGGGGAGTGGGAAGGGAAGCAGAGGGAAACAGCGAGAAAGTAGGCAATTTACAACCCTATCGATTAACTTACGGTGTAGAAACGAACTTAGACCAAGCTGGTAAAAGAGCGGAAGCTCGGGCCTTTGATCCAGCCGAAATATTAAAGCAGTGGGCAGACTCAAGCCCCGAAAAGCACATAGATTTAGAGAGGCTAAGCGATCAGGATAGTGAAGAAAATGTAACGCTTAAAGCACAAGATTTTAACACTCTAACTCATGAATTGTATGAAGAATACGAGGACGAGTACGAGGAAGAAAATAGCGAGACAGAACAAGCAGCCGCAGATGTCAGAGGGGGTAGTCCTGATAGAAAATTAGCTAGAGAAGATAAATCAACCTCGTCTTCATACGAACTTATTACCGAGGATGTTTTAGACACAGGTAAGAAAGCTAAACTAGAAAGTTACCGAGAGGGATGAGCTCCTCAACGGGTAGCTTTCAACAGGCGGCAGTGGGCTCGCGAGAGTCCGGGGACACGTTAAAACTGGTTTATAGTGCTGGGGAGAGACGTACTGAAGGCCCCCGTGTCTAGCGAAGGATGAATTAACATCCTACTGTGGTACCGTCTAGTCGGCGCACATATCGGGCTGCTGGGTCTTGTCCCACTACCAGTAAGTGGTATGTGCGTGGTACGGGGTCGACAGACCCCACCTAGCTCCTGACAGTAGTTCCATCACTCAGGAGTGAACAGGCAAGGCCAGTGAAAACGGTCAAAGTTCAGTGTGGGTTTGCACGATTCACCTGGATCAGACCGTCGGTGACCACCCAGGGTGACCTGGGACCGGTAATCGCTATCGACTGGGTCACTGGCCGGTCGTCTCTGTCGGACTGGTAGAGTTGTTGGAACCTATCGGCGTCGGAGAGGGCTCAATGTACAGTCAGGCCATGGTAAAGCTAAACATGCCTATTCAAGACCTCATTTCTTGGATTAGCGTAGGTTATGGTTGAGCCATGCTCTCTGTGATCAGAAAAGATCTGGTTTGAAAAGAACATTCTGGGAAGCAGAGAGAGCCTTATGGCTGGAAAGGATCCCAGCTCAGGTTGCAATCCACTATGTCTAATGACATAAGGGAAAACCGAAGGGATCAAGCGGAGGACGAAATTAGTGTAGAAGAAATACCTGTGAAAGAACAGTGGGACGATCACGATATACAAAACCTCCACGAAGATAATATGGCGGTAGGAGGCGTACCTTTGGTGAATCTAGTAGGTGAAAGGGATGACCAAAACCAACTCCAACAACCCGGCGAGGGGGGAGCTGGTGGTGTAGATCCTGGGGGACTTCGGCCACGGGGCCGAGGTGCGCCGGCAGGAGGTGGGCTAAACCTTGGGCCTATACAACAAAATATGTGGCAGCCTTTCTTTGCGCAAGCAATGGGAGCCCCTTTGCAGGCAGGTCAAAGAAGAGGGGGAAATGAACAGGCTCAAGGAGGCCAGAATAATCAGGCCGATCCACAAGGGCCTAACCCTCCTCTAAATCAACAGGCTCAGGGAGGCCAGAATAATCAGGCCGATCCTCAAGGGCCTAACCCTCCTCTTAACCAACAAGTCCCGGCAGGCCAGGATAATCAGGCCAACCCACAGGGACCTAACCAACCTCAAAACCTTTTCAACAACCTCCCTCAAGACCTGTTTAACAACCCTCCTCAAAACCCTCTTAATAATCCCCCTCCGAATCAACCCAATCTTGGGATAAACCCTGGGGGGCTGCAGCAAAATGATGGGGGTGGCCAACCAGGCCAACAACCCGGCCAAGCCGTGCCAGCAGGAGGTGGGGTCGAGCAAAACGTGTTCCCTTACCTATTGCAGGCGATGGCGGTCGCAGCCAATCTTAACGCAGGCCGAGGAAGAGCGGGTAACCAACAGGGTCAGCAAGCCCCGGCAGGCCAGAATAACCAGCCGAACCCACCAGGACCCAATAACCCTCCCCCAAACCAGAACAACAATCCTTTCCTAAACCAACTCAATAACCCTCCTCCGAACCCACCTAATCAACCCAACCCGCCAGGTCCGCCGGGCCCACCAGGTCAGAACAACCCCCCAAACCCACCGAATCCTCCACCGCCCGGACCGCCGGGACCGCCAGGTCCGCCGGGCCCACCGGGACAGAATAACCCTCCAAACCCGCCAAATCAACCAAACATTTGGGAAATTCTACCACAGTTAGGTCTGACACTGGGGCAAACACCAGCGCCAGTGCGTGAAACGACTCACAATGGTCACCAAAGGGGACCAAACATTAGGTTACCATGGTTTAGTGGAAAGGAAGACGAGCAAATAGAAAAGTATTTCAGGGAATTAAAACGACTAAAAGCTATCTATGACTGGTCGAACGCCCATCTCCTGAATATGGCGCTGTTAGGCCTAAAGGGAAGGGCAGACGACTGGGCAGGAGCGTTAGCTGAGAGTGAGAAAGACACATTTGAGAAGCTAGAAGCTCAAATGACAAAGATCTTCGGTGATCGAAGGGCTAAGTGGCAGAAACACGCAGAGTTCTGTGCCCTTAAACAAGGAAAGGACCAGAGTGTGATCGAATTTGCAGGTGTTCTGAAACAAAAGCAAGTTAAGGCAGAGGCGAGTGAAAGCATGATGTTAGCTGTGTTTTTAGAAGGATTAAAACAGGGCGTAGCCAGGCAAGTAGCTATACTGGACCCTAAGTCGTTCACCGAAGCGGTGGATTGTGCAACGAGACTAGAATCGTTGGACAAAGGCAAAGGGGGAACTAAAATATCTAATGCAGTGAGCGAACTGGCTGGAAGCCATGAATCAGAGGAGACCGCGGTCCTAAACTCCATCTCCGAACGATTTGGAGTGGTGCTGGCCCGACTGGAGGCCGCTCCATGGTTCCAGAAACCAAAGCCAGGGCAAAGCGGGACTCCCCAGAGTGGTGGTAACTTTAAACAGCAAGGTTATGAGAGAAAGGATAGGTACGAAAATCAGAAAGGTGAAAGAAATTCAGATCAGAAGCCTAAATCCAATACCGCCCCGAACAGAGAGGCAGATAAGGGAAAGAATCTGCCAACTCAACAGAAAGTAGAGAGACCCAGGTTGCCTTTTGATGAAAGTAAGTTTTGTATCATTCACCAACAGCATGGTCACTCTACAGAAGCGTGCTTGTGGTTGAAGAATAGGTTGAGGGAAAAACCCCCGCGGATCTACAAAGATAGCAAAGCCAGTGGTACCGAACAAAAGAATCAGGGAAACTAGAGGAAGGGTCCGTTCATTCCACGATAGAATTAGGCGCAGTGGACGGACCGGCTAGGAGAGAGATAGGAGACGAAGCATTTTTCTTAACGTTAAGATTTGATGATCAGAAGGAGGTTAGATCTTTAGTAGACACAGGAGCGAGCGATTGCTTCATGTCCACCCATTGTAAACGACAGATCCCTAAACAATGCATTTTAGATGAATGGAAGGTATCGAAGGGAAACATCAGTTTGGCAGACAACTCGTCTCAAGTAATACTAGAACAAATTCGATGTAAGTTTTCAATCCAGGGATCGGTGGTCTGCTATGATTTCAACATAGTGGACGATCTATGCCACCTAATAGTAATCGGGAGAAACTTATTAACAGTGCTTCGATCAGATTTATCTCTACCAGGCGCAAAGATAGAAGTGTTTTGTGGAAACCCTATAGTTAGCAAAGAAACAGTGAAAATTCCGCCGGGGAATGAATGCATCATACCGGTAACCACTCGAGAGCCGCTGGGATTAGACTCGCCAGTCGCTTACTGCGCACCAGCAGTCACTGCCCCGGTCCTAGTGTAGGGGTGCGTGAATACGGTGGGAAGTCAGTGGTGGATCAAAGTCATGAATCCGCTAGATGAAATGCAAGAAATCACTCCCCAGGAAGTATTAGCTTTTGCAGAAGAATGCGCAGTACCTGAGGTAAACCAAAATCAGATAGAGGAGTTCCTAGACTTGTGTTATCTAACTAAAACAGAGACCCCAATGTCCATCTGTAGGATTTCTGTAGAAGTAATGAAAGACGCAGTGCAAATGGAAAGCCAAACCTCTGAGGAGAAATCCCGAGGTAAAATGGATGAAAATGTAAGTAAAATAGATCTAACCGAGTCGTGCTTAAACGAAGAACAACAGGTAAGGTTTAGACAAATGCTTAATAACAACAGAAATGCACTAGCGTTCTCAATGGAAGAGTTAGGTCACTGTGAAATAGCGCCGATGAGAATCATTGTGGATGAGTCGCAGGGAGTCATAAGTTCTAGACCATACCGATACTCTCCACAGAAAATGGATATCATCGATGAACAGGTTAGGCAACTCATAGATATAGGTGTCATAGAGCCCAGCGAATCGGCTTGGCGAAGCCCGCTGGTGGTAGTGCAGAAGAAAGATGGCAAACCTAGGCTCTGTACAGACTTTCGCATGCTTAATCAAGTCACTTTTAAAGATAAATTCCCCATGCCCACGGCTCGCTCGCTTTTCCTGTATATGGCTTACAAGAAACCCACTATGTGGACAGCTTTAGATCTGTTGAGCGGCTATCATCAGTGTGTAATCGAAGAAGACAGTAGAAAATATACCGCTTTTGAAACCCCGATGGGTGTGTATCAGTATAAGCGTGTACCATTTGGCTTAGTTGGCGCGCCTTGGCAGTTTACCAAGGTAATGGCCATAGCGCTAAAGGGATTGATTCCTAGAACATGCTTAGCATATTTAGACGACGTAATCGTCTACGACACTACATTTGAAGAACACCTGGCAAGTGTTGAGGTGGTTCTCCAAGCTTTGGCGAGAGCTAATCTCAAACTGAAACCGTCAAAGTGTGAGTGGTGCCGCAGTGAAATCAATTTCCTCGGCCACGTAGTAAGCGCGGAAGGAGTGGCTACACAAAGGGTAACCACAGAAAAGATTACAGCCTTTAACCGTCCACATAATGTGAAAACCATTAAATCATTTCTGGGACTGTGTAATTACTACCGATCGTTTGTCCCAAATTTTGCTGATCTAGCTAAACCATTAAATCGGCTGCTAAAGAAAGAAGTCTATTTTGAGTGGACGGAGGCTTGCGAGGAAGCGTTTCAACAGTTAAAGAAACTGCTCACCTCGCCACCCTTACTAATCCATCCGGATATAGGAGGGCATTTCTATCTGCTAACAGATGCATCAGACGCCGCGTGCGGTGCAGCGGTTTGTCACAAACTAGATGAAATCTACCGTCCGGTTGCTTTCTGGGGATGTACTCTCCGAGACGCCGAATTAAATTATTCGGTA
Organism: Lepidonotus clava; assembly: GCA_936440205.1. NCBI lineage: Eukaryota > Metazoa > Annelida > Polychaeta > Phyllodocida > Polynoidae > Lepidonotus > Lepidonotus clava. Next base: position 20,947,947 of record OW387138.1, read on the forward strand.
ACAGAAAAGGAGGCTCTGGCAGTAATTAAAGGCATTAAGAACTATGAGGACATGTTGCAGGGAGCTAAAATCACAATAGTGACTGATCACAAACCGTTGATTCCCCTGCTACAGAGTGCCTACAAAGCCCCGTCAGCCCGGCTGAGACGGTGGGCTTTAGCGCTATCAGATTTTGATTTTGAAATTATCTATGAGCCAGGAGCGACTCATTTTCTACCGGACTATTTGTCTAGGGTCTATCATGAACATGTCCCAGGTGAGGAATATGAGCCCGCTGTGGGATGTGAATTATTCGAGGCCGAAATTCAGGATGAAGAGCTTTCTGTGGCTACGATAATAAACGCGCAACTCCAAGATGCTGAGTGCGCGCAGTTGATAGACTACCTGCAGGACGGAGACCTACCGACAGATCCCCTTGAAGCTAGGCGAATAATGGACCAAGCTGATTTTGTAGGAATGATGGCACCGGGGGTACTCTGTAGGTTCAACGTAAAAAGGTATAACAAACACCAAGACCAACTGGTCAGACTAAAACCCCGCATGATAGTTCCAGGTAGGTTAATTCCCAAAGTCCTGAGACTATTACATAATGACATCTTGGCTGGGGGACATGTAGGGATCAGTAACCTCACTACCAAAATCTCTGATAAATTCTACTGGCGGAACATGAACGCCGATATAGTAGACTATGTGAAAGCTTGTGAGACCTGCTCTCTGAGAAGACGGGCTCCGCATTTCAAGGCCTTAGCTAAGTCTTGGGAGAGACCGACCCGACCCTTTGAGGTGGTTCAATGTGATTTTATCGGGCCACTAAAGAGAGCTAGGGATGGGTCAAAATATATCATGACCTTCATAGACCTACTAACAGGTTGGCCGGAGGCTTTCACCACGAAAGACTCCACTGCGCAAACCGCGGCCAACTGTTTCCTAACCGGGATAGTGTGTCGGTATGGGCGGGTAAACCGTCTGCACACAGACCGAGGGGCGGCCTTCCTATCAGGACTGTTCCGGGAGATTACTACCCGACTAGCGTGCAAACAAACGTTCACTACCGGGCGAATGCCGACTGGCAACGCTCGAGTAGAAAGACTACATAAAACCATTGAAAACCTGATTGCTTATTATATCCCTGACGACCACTGTAACTGGATCGATCTACTTCCCATTGCATTATGGACAGTTAGATCCACAATCAGTGTACGGTCGGGATACAGCCCGCACACCCTGCTGTTTGGCAGAGATCCAATCAGTATGGGAATGCCTGAGCAGGGAACGATCCCTGAAACGCTGAATGACTGTGAATTCTTCATGCAAACAAAGGACAACATTGCTATGTTTAGGAATATGGCTGAAAGGGTAGTTCAAAACTACGAAAAAGATCTGAGGCTGCGAATTGATGAGCGAGCGCGGCCCACTCAGATGTACGAAGGTGATATGGTATACATGTACGACCCTTTAGCTAGTGAAAATAAAGCGTCTAAGTTCTCAAACAGGTATACTGGGCCATTCAGGGTAATTGAAACAAAAGGAGACCACCTTGTTAGACTAGTGTCTTTAAAAACTGGAAAACAGGTCCCACATCTAGTAAACATTTCGAAACTCAAACCTGCACATGGGCCTTGGTCTCCCGCCGTCCCTCATAACATTCCCAAAATGGTGAGAGAAGCGAAAATCACTAACTCAAAAGGGGCAGATCCTGACCGAAACCCTGAATTGCATCACACTCCGACGGGTGAAATCGCTGAGGAAGATGGCGAAATAAGGGGTGCTGAGACTGAAAACTCAACGGGAACGACCGGTCCCCGTGAGCATGATGCAGTTCCTATGACCAGGAAGGTACCTACACAAAAACCTGGTCCAAGTCCCACTGATTTAGCAGAAACGGATGGGCAAATCACTGATGGTCAGGGCACCAGTGCGGACACCGCGCTGTCAACAAACTTATCCTTTGTTCCTAATAAAGCCGCCTGTGAACGGGGAACAGCTGGCGCTAATGGACAGAGGAAACGCAAACGAGCTAAACGAAGGGGCAAAAGCCAGCCGTTGGAGGGGAGATCCCCTCCAGGCAACAACAAGCCCATAAAACTACCCTGCGGTGATGTGCCGATCTTGGATACATCGGAACAGAGCCCAGAAAAAACAGTAAAGGACCATGTCCCGACGAAAGGTGGCTATAACCTACGTCGGAACCGCCGCCCTAACTACGTCGCTCTGTCCAACGGCGGGGAAAGCGACGACATGGATGATTAATGCAGGAAATTTAGCCGCCCTGTGAAAATAAAGGTTCGGCGGAGCGGCACCGTTAGCATCAGCGCTAATGGAACAGGTGGTCTACCTCACGGCCACCTCGCCGCGCCCAGGGGCGTGGCAGAAAGGGAGGGTGCGCACACCAAGAGAGATGCCAGTGGTTTGGCGTCATCTCTTGGGACCGGATGCAAGCGTTCCCCCCCCACCTGAAACAAGATACAGCTCCAAATATGGAGACGGCATGGACAAGCGGATCGGTTATAATTTCGTGGGATCCGCGCCGATCCACCAGTCGGTCCGCAACTCTGCTCCTAGACGGTCACCTCTGCTGCAGGTGATTGTACGCACAACCCAGCCCGGGAGGAAACGGAGATAGATATTGATTCTATCTCTGAACAGAAGTTGGAGATAGAGATTGTTCAACTTCCGACTTCTCCTGGAAGGAGCAGAAAGAGAACTTAGCTGGGACACTGATCCACCGACTCATGGGGAACTGTCTAGCCCTCCGGCCACATAGCAATCCAAAGGGAACCACTACTTTCCCTGCGGACACGGAGGGAAGGATCATCGTCCCCCTGAGAAGGAAACGGATTAGCCGCCCCCACCAGAGGGCGCTACCTACCAAGGGAAGGTTCGTTGGGCCATTCTTTTAGGATTTTACCAAATGAAAGAAAAGACAGTCGAAAAGGAGAGTGCTAGGAAACAACCGGCTCAGACCCTTAGGCGGTGGAGTTGGCCGGGCCGGGGGGGTGTCCGTCCGGACTCAACCGACGCCGGGATTGCCCGGAAGAAGCCAAGGACACCAGCCCGGCGGCCCACCAGAACGACCACAGGCGGAGCCAAGAGGTCCGCTAAATCGGCTCCAGCCAAAAAGAAGACAGCAGATAAAGACTTCTACAATTTATCTGAGGTGAGTGACTCGGAGCCCGAGCCAAGGCTAACGGCGTTGGCCAAGCCGGTTCAGAAGGAGGAAGCGGCCAACCAACCGGTGCAGATTCAGGCCGGCTGGTTCTGGGACCTTACGCAACCACTGTTCCAACTATTTGAGACTGTTGACGAAATTAGAAGGACAGTAGGACTGGATGTGCCAAAATCAAACAAACAGTTAGCTGAGATTAAAACTCAGGTAGCTCCTTTCATTCAAAGGACCACACAAAACTCTAAATGCGTCAAGGAAAGTACCAGCCTACAAACAACACGAGGCGGCCGACCTCTGCCCACTCTGGAAAGGCGATCGGGAGGGGAACAGCTAACCGTCGCCGCTCCAGGACTAAAAGTGGAGGTAGCACCCGTTCAACACGCGCCAACCCCACCGGTGGGGAACGGGCCGGCGGGAGCTCCCCTCCTCCACCACTTACAGCCTGCGGACCCCGCTTGTTTAGACTTGAGCAGCTTGACAACGAGCTGCAACGCCAATCCCTCACCACTGCTATGGAACCAGCAGCAGTGGACGCCAACCAGCCAGCCGGGGGGCCCACTGTGGCCGAGCCCACTCCCAGCGACAAACCCACCGCAGGTACCGAACCCATACCCCTCGAGCCAACCGTCGTACGATCCAACGGGGGCCGTTTCGGACTGGAACCTACTAGGCCAAGACCCCTCAGAGCAATGCGCCCCTCGTCCTGCGAACGTATGAGAGGCTTGAGGATCACGGTCACCAAGGACGAGAGCGGGATCATCAGGCGAGTGGTAAATGACAACGGGCAAAACCTCTACGAGCATGTCCCAAACTAAACAGACCAGAGGACCCGGGAGGAGAGCATACTTCGGCGCATGGATGATAGTAGTGCGCAGGAAAATAAGGTAACTTTGCTGTGAACATGTTTTAGATAGACTGCAAAATTAACTTTCTCAAGCTATCGCTAAGGCCAAAACAAAGACAATGAAGTGGCTAGTGCTGTTCGTATTAGCTATAATAGGGGGCATTAGGGGAGTGCATAACGACTCCAGCCCACCTGAAGGGCTAGCCCCTAACGCTGAAGTGATAGCTTTAGAACAATATGGAGTAGTGTTAAAACCAGGGAAGTTAATGTCCACCGCGGATATAACACACGTCCGACAAGGCTTCCTAATCACTATTCCAAGGAGGCGCTCCTTCAACAAAGCTACCTTTGGCCAGGTCTGTCACCGATATCTACAGGGAGGAGACGCCCTCGATCGGGCCTGCTACCATATCAGGTCGCTGGTCAATTGGATGGATCAGACGTCGCAAGCGCTTAAGGGTCGGTACCGGGAAGTTCTTAATGAAACCTTAAGTTCCCTAATAAAGAACACTCAACAAGACCTTCAAAATCAAGAGTCGGAATTAAATCCAGGTGGAAGGGTCAAGAGAATGAAGAAGTTGCCCACAATGCTGGACGATCCAGGATGGCCGACCTTTCCTCTTCCAACCTCTTGGAATCAAGGGCTGGCAGCTGATGTCAAATATAACAGAGAATTGATTAGAGTATTGCAAGAATCTTCGAACCAAATGATCGAAGACTTGGCTCTGATGAATGAAAAACATGACGAGGCTGTCGAAAGGGTTAACCATGTCGTGATAGGCCTACTGGACAATCTAAGATCACTAAATAAGGCACACAACACGACTCGCCGGAGGATGAAACTCGTGCAACATAAGGTGGATTGGATGGAACTGTACCTGAATATGATACCGGTCGCTCTGGAAGACAAGTTAGGAGAGATGGTGTATCTTCAACTGATGGTAGAGCAAACTCGCGTGTTCAGGAAAGGTGTACAGCGCCTGACGCGGGGCCAGCTGACTATGGACTTGGTACCCCGCCAATATATGGTCGGAGCGGTCCAGGAAGTTAACAGATATCTGAAGGGGATCCACCCCAGGTTCCATGTCGCGTTCACAGATCCTTCCTTCTATTACGAGAACAGTCAACCCTCGTTCAAATTCGATGAAACCACTCAGGAATTAATAGTGTATGTAAGGGTGCCTGTGGTGGCTGACGAACATTTGTTCAGGGTCTACGAAGTACTAACTTTTCCTGTGCCAGTGACGGTTAGGGGGCGACTTAAGAAGGACGCTCTCCAAATTGTTAATCTACCCAAAAGTGTCGCCATGTCCATGTCCCGCCAGTATTACGTACCATTGGCTAGTGGCAGTTGGTCAGGTTGTTATGGACAAACCATCACGCTCTGTAAGGATCTACCCTATATGAAAAAGATTACAGACAACACCTGCACTGCTGCGCTACTGAGGCGCGACGACCTAGCGATCCAAGAAAAATGTGAGCTGGACTATCTACTGGAAGCAGACTTTGGAGAGATGGCAGTGTACCTAGACGACGGAGATATGCTAGTGGTCAGCGCCGACACCCGAGGCCAAATGATTTGCAGAAACCAGCCTGCGGTCGGAGTGAACATAGAAAATTACGCAAGGGTTCAGGTGGAATGCGACTGTGCATTCCAAACACAAGGAGCGTGGATACCGTATAGCTTGCGAAATTGTGACCGGCACACCAGGATCACCACGGTTGTGTACCCACATAATGACCTGTTGGAAGCAGCAAGTCGTGTGAAGGGGTGGGACATGAATTTCACAACGTCCAAAAACGAACCCACTATGTTGGAGTCAGACCCTATCCCTGAAACAATTAGGAAAGACCTGCTGGAAATCGAGGAAAGCCTGAAGGTCAAAATACCTGTAACCTCCTTGGCCAAACGAATACAAAAACACCGTAAAGACTTGGCCAAGGGCATCAAGAAAGCGACTGACCGTTACGAGGTAGAGAAACACGCCCCGTGGTTCTCTATAGGTAACTTCGGAGGCGGTTTTGGTCTCCTCACCATCTTCTGCATAGTGGTGGCTGTGACAATTATTGGATGTGTCCTCTGGAAATGCTGGCGGAACCATCAAGGTAAGGCTGCCCTAGCCGGACTAACCATGACCTTACCTCGGGCCATGGCCTTGGAGACGGCGGACCCGGAGAAACTGTTGCACCATGAAAAGGCACTAACTGGGTGTCCAGACGCGACCGCCAACCCCACTGCAGTGGCAGTGCTGGCTATATTATTAGCAGTACTAGTCATCGCTATAGTGGTCCTCGTGTGGCGAAAGTGGAGAAATATTAGAAGAAAGACTGTGGATGGGTTGTACGTACAGTTTGCCAATCCACATATGATAGAAACAATCTTCCTAGGCGAACTGGCTATGCCTTCAGACCACACTTATACGGAGGGCTATGTGCTCATTAGGGATCTACTGGTGACCCAGCTGTGTCTGAAATATACTCTGACAGTAACCTGGGGGGCGCAGCTGATGGGAGCAGCGACTAGACCTGGACAACATCCATCTAAGGTGCCACTACCCGACACCCTGAGAGTGTCTAAAAAACTAGCCCGTCTGATGATGAGTAACTTAAAATACAATACCAGGGCCAGACTACTGAGATATTCCTCGGGGCTAGCCACTCCTGTACCCATGGGAGTACCTCGCCTCATCGACGCAGGCTGGTCCGATGTCGGAGCGGACTGGCCTCAACCGGTGATGGGACATGGAACAATGCCTAACGCTCCTCCTAGATCGACCACGCCCACCTCAACAGCGACCGGAACGGGATCTGCCCGAAAGACAGTAAGGCCAGGGACATCCGAAATAGATCCAGGAACGGTTTATGAAGTTATCATATGACAATGTAACGAGTGTTAAGACCTGACCTAGTGCTGTACAGGTAAAATTGGTGAATTAATAACACAAAAGTACGAATACTAAAACTAAAATGTTACAGGAAGTTCGCTAGGCAATACCTGTTTGGGTAGGTAGGGTTCTGTTGACTAACCTGATCAATAAGGATTCACCAGTCAGGGAAACCTGGGTCGGGTAGGCTGGTCCAACCGTCTCTCTATGGACCCATGGGTTATCTAAATTTCTCTCAAGTCGAGTGTCCCATGCCCGGTAGCCTAGCTCAACACTCTCATTGTTATCGATTTGGCAACTCTTTTAAAGTAGGGAACCATTTGGAACCGGTCCTAGTGTCGCGAAATTTTAGCATTTAAAAAGATACTCAAAATTCTGTATAAAACCTAAGAGCGCTCAACGGGACCAATGCTCCCAACGAGCGAAGTGAACTTCCCCAAGCAAGTACCATCTACACCTGACCCCTGTGCTGTTGTTACCGCTAGGATCGGGCTGCAGTACAGGAGTCACTTGGGGAACGCCACTGTCTATTCTTTAGCATGCTTACATATATAATCTTCTCAAAGATGAGGGGGCTGCACAAGCAGCAGGAGCCTGCCCACAGGCCTGGTGTCAGTGGTGCCTGACAGGAGGCAGGACGTTGGGGTTACGCGTCACTGACGCTGCGAAGGGCACTGGGGTGGACGCCCGACCATGGCAGTCACTATGCCCCGGGTGGATTGGCTCCTGACAAGCGGTCTCTTCATCACAAAAAAAATCGACGAATAGAAAGAAATTTACCTAAAAACTAATATATAAAGCAAACCAATATTTGTGTAACTAAGAGCTCTTCCTCAGGGAATTTTGGGCAAAATATAATAAGAACGCAGAATAATTAGTAACATTCTCAGGGGAAACGCTCTGTGACAGCACACGAGAGTACCTTATACGTGGCTCGTTTGCTCCTAGTATAGACACGCTGCAGCGGCAAGGATATGTGCAAATCCTGACAAGGCGTGCCATATTTGGGAGCTATAGCGGAGGTCACAAGGAAATGTAGTTACGGGACAACAGCGAATTGGTGACATTCACAGGGTGCTCGGCTCTCTCTCACCATATCGCGACTCCCTCAGACTGGACAAGCCATCCCTGGGGGGGGAGAAGCTGTAGCGAAAACTCACAAGGCGGTGGAGCGAGGTGCTGTCCTTATTAATAGCCCCGTCGTCTTGGTTATGTGTAAATGACCACCGGATCACCGTATGTCTTAGGTCAAGGGATCCTGACTTTAACATAAAAGTCAGGATCCAACGACAACTAGTATCAAGAAGAAAGAAAATAATGAACAACTGCCCATAATTCAAGACTAAGTTATTTAGACCATTTTTAGACCAGTTTTTAATCGGGACAGAGACAAAACGGCAAGAAGTCAAGTTTCGACCCGGGTAAAAATTAGAAATAACTAAAATTAATAAAGGAAATGAGCGGCTTCAGAGCTGACCGCCGTCGAGAAAAAGAAAAAAAATAAATAAATAAATAAATAAATGAATGAAAATTAGTCTTGACCGCCGTCGTGGCGCTAAAAGTATCCAGGTCTCCGCTCAACAGTTGAGCTGAAGAGGGGGGACATGGACTACTGATTCCCTGATGAACAAGCTACAATAAACTTGGTTGACACCCAGAGCTAATAAGTTTACCCGATCTATTAGAAAGGAGCTAAAAGTTCTAACTATGTCTTTAGCACTACCTATCCCTGCCCTGCATGCGCATAGTTAGGATAAGCTGGGGGCGGAGTCTTTTCAGGAGTAGTCTTGACTCTCCACAAGAAAAACGGGCATAGACCTGAACAAGAAAACGGGTTTAACCTTGTACTGTACTTCGGTAAAGGCCCGACTTACTAGGTGCTGTCTGGAAGTGAGTGATCTAAGGAGATGCATTTACACATCTCTATAATTTAAAGGGGGTATAGGCTGCATATTAAAAAAAAAAAAAAAATATATATGCAGTCTGCTCCAAATTATAACAATGGGAAACTCGGTGCTGCCCATTCTGGTCCTATGAGTGGGAAGGTACCGACAAACCACGTGTAACTAATGAGGACCGGGAATCAGATCAGAAATGAACCTGAAGCTGAGACCCGATCCTCTGGTGATAACTAATGAGGAACGAATAATCTCAACCTCCTTTGTACAGTTAGTACTTAATGTCCTTTAATGACATTTATACCTCACGGAATGAAAACGCTACCCCCACCGCTTGTCATGTTGGTTTTTCCCATGTGATGTAGAGTATAGGGTAGACAGTGAGATGTTACTGTTAACATAGGTATAATATCTATTCAGTGAACCGTTTGGAGTTAGTGGCGCACCCGTTTGCATTGTCAGAAGGGCGCCACTACCCAATATAAAGTGGAACTCGGTCTTCAAACCCCAGGCTGAATGTAGGGGGTGAACGCCGAGCTACCACCTGTAACTAGCAAAGAGAGAAGGGATTTTGTCGTAACATAATCATTCAATAAGAACAAACTGTGGTTTTAAAGCGGATGCTTCACAAAATGGAGTCAAATATGTTAGAACAGTTGTCACCCTTGAAGGGGGTGTTAACTTGTTTACGTATAAATCCTTGGAGTGTATTGGGTAATTATTCTAACACACTGTACAGAAAGAGTGTTATCAAGAGTATTGACTCTTGTAAAAAAAAAAGTGACCTCTTAAGGTAAACCACCAGGGATCCAATTCCTATCATTATTCTTATCTCCCCATGAGGTCGGTTAGGGAATCTGAGCGGGACAGTTTTGCATCACATCTCGGGCACTCATGAAGCCTTAGCAGATGGATGTTCTTGTGACGGCTCAGCCCCGACCTGTGGGCATAGGCTTCCACACATTCATCGCAAAGATATCACTGTCTGAGGTGTTTGGCAATCTCAGGCACTGATAAGCGTGGCTTCTGTGTTCAATGGAACGGCGCCTACTAAGGCCTGATCTATGAACGTACGAACTCCCGCAGTGTTCACACATGTATCTCTGCTTGGGACGCTTGGTAATCTTTGTGGTGTTGGTGCCTTTCTAGCTCTTAATAAGGATACCATTCCTTCTTTCACAAGGACACATACAGAATCTTCATCTGGGAGTTCATTCAGTGTCTTAGAGACTTCATCTCGGTCTCCTCACAGTAGTATTTTTTCCTCTTCGAGACGACTCTGTACAATAATACTCACTCTAAAACTTATTCTAACACAATGGCACTGACGCAGTCTTGCTGTTAGACTAAAACATGGGATGGGTATCTGTGGCCTTCGCCACTACATCTCAAACTTACCATGGGAGTCGCCAACAACTCGTTGGACGGCTCCACCTATGGTGTCGCCTCACGTGGCCGACACGTCAATATTTCCTGTACCCTGTAAGGGGAACTACTCATCAAAGAATTCTGTCACAGCCAATCTAATGCTGGGAAGTCTGGACCAAAATACTTGGTCACCTACTGTCACCTAAACTTACCAGGGTGAACACCCTAGGAAGCGCTTGTTACCTAGGGCACCCCATGTGAATTGTTTCCAATGTAGACATTTACACTAATGTCCTGTACGAATAACGACTAAACAAAGAATCCTGTTACAGCAAATCTAGTGTTGTACAACTCAGACCGGAATCTCTGGCCACCCATACCTGATTCTCATGTGCAGTGTCAGTCCCCAACAGTTAATAGTATCAAATAATAACAATACGATACAAATTACCCACACTCCAAAAAGCCTACTTAGATCGGCAATGTCAACAAACCGCTAGTCAGAAAACCCTCTATTATCGCCCAACCACGCGCGAGGTAAAATGCTTGATCATGTTAGCCTAAACAATCCTCCCACTAAAATTATATAGCCTGACGCTTTTCAGTGCCAACCGTATCACATTGCTTCATTTACATCACCCTAACATACCGCAGGACCTGGAAAAGATAATAAGTTTAGTACGCAAGATCCTGACTCTCGGCCCGCGTCCACCATCTTGGAACCAAAAGTAAACACTAGGTGGCCACCCACGCTACCCGTTACTAAAATCACCAGCGAAACACAGTTTCTGGTTCCGGGAGTGACATCAGCTTCCGGAATACAACCACGTGAAGGCGAGCCGAGAACCACCAAGAGGAATTTGGCCAACAATCTCCTTAAATCTACGATTAGTAGCCTACCTAACGTGCCAAGAACTGTAGAAGGGAGGCGGAACTTACCCGATCTCGGAGCGGTGGTTAGGAAGGCGGCTCCACGAGAAGGACGAAGGCCCGGCAACGAGCGACGCAGACAACGGGTCCCGTGGCAACAGTCTATGTTCCTGCGGCTCCTGATGAACAATCTGGCCAAAGGCCTCCGGAAAAAAAAAAAAAAAAAAAAAAAAAAAACACTGTCTGGGGTGTCCTGGATAAATACATCTTAGTGGACTAGGTGCTGATCGGGAATTAAATCACCAGAATCACTCGGTGAAAACAACCCGGAATTAAGTGTTCCAATCACAGGCCGGGAATTGGATCCAGAAAATTACTTGTTTAAAATCACTAGAATTAAGTATATACAGAGAAAAAATTACGAAGCAGGCTACTGGGCTGGGTAGTACCGCGCCAGTTCACCAACGCACCGGGCCCAGCGGCGTAGCTGTCGGCGACTCGGGAGGATACCATCGTTGAACTCCCGGTAGTCGTGGACCGTGATCGTCCCGTCTGTGGTCTTCCGCGTGACGTGCGTGAACCGGGCCAAGTTAACGCTGGGGGTCCGGTTCCACGCGTTGATGGCACCCAGCTCGATATTTATCCTCGGGACGGCTTTGTTCATCCATCGCTGGATGGCCAAATCATCACAAAGTCGTTCCCATTCCAGGCAATTAATCCCGGTCAGTTGCGCGATGGTGAATTGACAGGAGGCCGGATGACACTGGAGTTTAGTCACAATGTCATTTAGTACTTGCACGTAGTGTGCCGCCGCCGTGTCCACCTTGGAAAAGCGTGGTAACCAAAGCTCCAGGTCCTCGTCCCAGGTAAAAAGGTCGTAGATCGACGGGACAATGACGAGGACATCCTTGGGCCACACGGTATGGTGGGCAAAGGCTTGACCTCCAAGGTCGGCGGTGGTGGCCTCTTCGGTGCTGATAATCTCCGCCTCCGCACCATCCGCCTCAATTAATGGGAGAAAGTCTGTGAGGCCGGCGACCCTCTCGTCTCCGAAAACCACAAACTTGACCATGGTGAGGCGTAGAAGAATAAAAAGTTAAAATTTGGCTAAGACAAAACTGAGGTACGTCCGCACCAAACAAAATAATAACCGGCACTGATTAAAATGACGTCAAAACGAGGCTAATTTGGGAAACCCCTTTTTGATCCAAAAGATCCAAATTTCGAAATCGGCTAGCATGATCAATCCATCGCATAAATTTTTACAAAACCTGTGCTAAACTAAAGCTTAGGTCCCCAACCAACATAATCAAGCGCCAGAATTAATTCATATCGGCTCAAAATGTCAGGTCGAGCCTTCAAACTTGAAAGTTTGATCGAAGCAGAAATTTGCCATCCGGGCGCTCCGCGCCCGAAGGAATCATATCGAGGTCAAACCCTGGGGGGAAACTCCAGTCAAGCGTCCCGCTAAGTACACGTGTACTAAGTATAGCTGGCGGACGCGTGACAGGAATGGTGGTATTTTCTGGTTCCAACTGCTCGGTATTGCTAAACCTGATACAGAGACCTTGTATTTATTGTAAATAATGTTGTTATGATTGAAGTTTGGTTGAAATTTGACACGCATTGTATCATGAAAGTCGTTCGTTCAAAGTGTCCGAATTCTCTGTATTGACTTATGTTGTGTTAATTTGTTCTGAAATTGGATTTGATGTACACTTGTTACTCTTAGAAGTTTAAGACAACCCTACACTGTATATATGTTTAGTTCTGTCGACTTGTGTTACAAATTACAAATGTCAGAATCTGTACATGTATGTACTAAGGAAAAACCCAACTCTATCACTTTAAGCACGAGTGTCATAAATCTTCATCCTCTAAAACTGAGTACGCCTGTTTATCAACATGATTATGTCATCATTTACTTATCATACAATGATCATGATTCACTAAAACTTACCTTGTTACCTTATGAACCTGTTCCGCTATCCTTGAGCCTTGGGCTAATGTAATCATTGAACTTACCTTGTCATCTTGTGAACGGGTGACATGATTCTTAAGCCATAATATGGGCTAACAATGCTAGGAACTCTTCCTAAAACTTCATGTTTATGAACCTTTTCAACGTGATCTCAAGTCTTAGCATGGACTACTGGAAATGTACTTATGTATTAAGTAAAACTGGACATATGAATGTAACTTTGTTTACAATTCTTAAAAGAACTTCTGAATTTATTGACACTGTGCTGAATGTACCACGAGAGTCAGGGCCACCCCACCATGGTTTAACAAATATATCCAACCATCAAAATTGGGGGTTCATTATATTTATTTGGTTTGAGCTATGTCGTCCACCTCCTTAAACTCAAACACCTGACCGCCGTCGAATGTACTAATGGCTTAGTACTTTTAATATATTGTCATGATATATAATCCAACAAGGATCAGGCTTAGCAAGTCTACTTCTAGTCTAAATATCTTGCGCTCCTAGCGCCACCTGTTAACCAGTATAAAAGGTGTTGCAAGGTAGAGAGCGAGCAGTTAGTGGTTAGTAGTCACTAAAGTTTTAGTAGGTTTAGCCAGGGAGTTATACTTGGAGTAAGTACATCGGCTCCGTGTAACAGACTGGAGTTTACCAATATCCATTACCTCGGACATAGGATTGTAATAGAGCTGAGTACTAGAATGGTCTAGAAGGTGTTGGAACAACTCGTGTTCTAAATGTGGTTGATTGCTGATAGGAGATGGGAGGTGGACTGATGAAGACTTATACATGGTGGCTTTGACTCGGGATGAGATGTTTACTGAATAAAAACCCTTTCATATTAAGAAGTTCCCTCATCGTTCATTTCTTTTGAACTATTGGGAAGTGAACGGACAAACTTTAAACGCAGTCTGAATTACTCAGGCATTCTGGAAAAACAACTCATGAAGACTTGGATATACACGAACCTTACGCAGTCTTAAATCAAACATTAACAATAGTTCACCATAAAGCAGAATATAATCAGGTTTGTCATACTACTCATGTAGTGAAGATGAATTACAAGTGTTGATGCACAAACAGCTATTTACCATTGAATCGTAATGATAACTCAAAAAGAATTTGTCTTCTCTTAATTTCTTAAATCCCCAAATTCATAATTGTAAAATATCTTATGTACATCTGTCAATATTAATATAAACCACCGTATTCGTTTTAAAACAGGTATAACAAGGGCTCGGCATGGAGGTCACCAAGGAACCTGCCAGACCGTTTAGACAGGGGTGAAGTGGAGGAGACAACTGTCGGGGCTACAGCACCAGAGGCTTCTACTTCAGCTACTTTTGATGTAGCTGATAAAAATGTCATTGAACAAGCTCAGACCAAGAGAATGATGACACGGCTAATGAACAAAACCACAAAGCCTGCCTTCTAAAGACGTTAAAGGAGGTCTCTAACACCAAACAAAAGAGTCGGTTAGGATTTGGTCAACGGATAAGCATGTATTCATAAGTTTTCAGTGTGCATTTCTCTGTGTATTGCTCTATAGACATTGTGCCTACTGTAATATTGATGCACTACTGGATTCCATGTTCCAGGTCACACCCATGTGATACATTCTGATAAAGAATACGTACCCTATTGGAATGTAGCTTAAATGTGTTACAATTACAAGTTGGGGTACAAATTTGGCGCTTTAGTATGTGATAATAACATAGGAAAGGTATGCTTCATCGTAGTGCATAGTGTCATCTGGTCATAGTAAAAGTAAACTACATCGTACATGGAATGTAATCGGGAACTTGAGTATGATTTGGGAACCCACCAATTGTAATGTGATGTCTTAATTTTTAATTCACTGACTGTCGATCTTGTGATTTGGGTGTTGAACGCCGCCTTGTCTTCATGCCAGGGTGCCAGAACACATGGGGAAAGAAGGATAAGGCGGGATTCAAGAGGTCGTGTCTTGTGCATGAGGGTCAGCTGAGTAGTATCCTTAGGGAGAGGAACGAAGAGGAAGGGAGAATGAGAGGGCGGAGCAGTCGCCATATATGAGACTTCTACTGTGCTACTAGGATACTAACAGGGAAAATGTTTGGGGGGTCTTTGCCGGTCTTGGTAGGGTTTTGGTGTTGGCCTCATGCCCGACATCTGATTCCCCGTGCTTGTCCAGTGGCTCATGCTAGTTTCGTACTGTATCATAGTCTAACCATTTTTCTAGCCAGAATTCACCTGAGTCTGATCGTCAATGCTAATCAGCCTATCTGTACTGTGTAGGGATGTCTCTTGGGGACCGTGCTAAGCTATCTCTATATCGTCTAATTTCTCAATAGGTCCTATTCAAGAAGGAAGTCTATGTTTACATGTTGAGTACCAAGTAGGAACTATTTATTTAGTGCAGAAACTCTGGCTTATATACCCATACAACTTGTTCTAATTGGTCAATAAAGGTCACATGATCGTCATGAGACCCTGTGACGTCACATCTGGTACCATTTCTTTTGTACCCAATTTCTCATTATCTCCTATGCTACTCTTACTTTCGTGCTATAGCACCAACACTTGTTCCAAAAGGAGAAGCTTTGTTACTTCATAGAATTACTCCAATAATCACATATATACAACTATTTGCAGTGAACGAACAACTAAATGTATACCCTAATCAGTCCCCCATAACTCGTGCCACTAGAGTTATAAGGCTCTAAAAGCTTGTACTACAGATTCATTACAATAGCGTGCCAATTGCATATAGGATCAACGCTGGTAGAGTAGCAGCCTACTAATGGCATTGAGGTATAAAGTTTGGAAGTTGAAAGAAAAATTGAAAGAAAATCTTTGAAATCTCCTTTGTATGCTTAATAACATCACAGTGTAAATCATGATTTAAAAAAAATAATAGCTAGGCCTATGTTGTTGGAAATGCTGTGAACGCCTTTGGTGGTTACCTAAGGATAATGAAAACTTACTTAATATAATACGTGTCCTACTTGGCTGAATGAAAATCGCTACTAGCTCGTAATTGAATAAATGTTGTTACCGCAAAGAATGTTACGGGTACTTGTGATTCAATTCCAGATAGAAAGCGTGTAACCTACTCGAGAAGGTCAATACTAATCTACAGTATGCTGTGCAGATAATTCCTTCTCTTCAAAATGGGCCGGGCTGTAATATTTTTATACTCATGAAATCATAATGATTGTGCTATTTATTAACGTTACTAGTCATAAAAGAGAGATTGTAAATAAAAAAAATTAATTGTCATGTTTGGGGGTGAAGATGGGAGGGGGTTCAAAGTGGAATAGAAAGTATGATCCTGGGGCCGTCCATAAATGACGTCATGCAGCAGGGGGGGAGGGGGGATTCATGCTTCCATGACCAAACATGCATATGACAAAGGGGGGAGGGGGGGTCATGTGGTGCATGACATCATGTTTGAAAAATTTTAATTTCTAAAATTTCATAGGAAAATTGTAGGTAAAGTTGGGATTTTTCAACGTTGAAATTTCTTTTTAAGGGTCAGATTGCCTCCTAGACAAGAAAATCTGCGTTCTGTGGTCTTTGGGTCCTAGGTTATGTCCATCCTTGCTTATATTTGATCTGTGATTGGAGGAGGAGGGGGGTCCTTTTCATATGATGTCGTTTATCAGGGGCGGATCCAGGGTCTGTCTTCCAGGGGGGGGGGGGGGGGGGGGGGGGAGATATCTGCCCCCCCCCCCCCCCATGATTTACCTTGCAGAATATCTCCTTTGATTTGTCAAAACTACGAGAGTTCATTTATGGTCTAGGGGGGGGGGGGGGCAATTGCCCCATTTGTCCCCCCCCCCCCCCCCCTGGATCCGCCACTGTTTATAGAGGGGGGGGGGGGGGCGGTCAAGGGACGCATGACAAAACATGACGAGACTCTGGATCCGCCCCTGATGATATTCTTGTTCAAAATCATCGTAATTCGTGAAGAGGATCGACCTTGTAACAAGATAATTATTTTCTTTAAATTCAAGTCCATTACAAAGGTCCAAAATTCTACTAAGATCGAGCGCAGCTGCAGAGCGGGAAAACACACTGGACCAACACACTATGCTGCCACCTGTCGGAATAATCATACATTAGAAACCAAAACAATATGGCGGCCCCCATGCCGGTGTTGTTCACATGCTGATAAAGTTTTACGTCAATGTAAGTGTTGATTTTCATTTTTCTTTTTCCTAATGTGTTTTGTGGGAAAAGGATAGTTGCCCTTTTTGTCTGACCAAACCAATACACTCGTTTGTCCTGTTATCGTGTTTGAAGAACCACGTGGAAATGAAATTACCTGTATTATCGCTCAAATTTGGTTTTGATGCCTTAGGCTGGCATCCGACCGGGTTTTACAACAACCGGCCGGTATTAGGTACTACTTGCAAATGTGGCGATTCTGCTCAATCCTTGGGCAAAGATTTTTTGTTCACAGTAAACGAGTTATGCTTCAGTAAATGAACTACAAATAAGTCATTCTAGGGAATCAATGTGCTTTGACTGCACAGTTTCAGCATGTAAACGTTGTTACAGTGTCCCTAAGACCAGACTATTTTCTATGGTGCAACCACTCTGAGTTACAGGGCCCTGTTTTCTGGCGAGGTCCAATTCTGGACTTTGAGGTCTAATTATGATGAATCTAGATGAAATAAAATTCTAATTTTTGGTTCATTTCTTAGTTATAACATATTGTATGACCTCGTAAGAGGAATAAGTTGTGGAGTCCTTCCTTATATGTGAACTCCAAATGTAAACAAACCCAAAAAAGTTACGAAAAATTAATGGCGGACCGGCGTTACGTTGGTTACACGACCTTGACCCCAAGACCCAATACTTGGCCTGTGTTCTCCGACCTGGCCAAGCGGCGCTAGGCTATTGATGCCTGAGTCAGTGAGTGATGAAATCAGGAATGACATGAAACTTAGGGGAGCAGATAACCTGCGCCGCAACCCCCTTCCCTGTTCAGGAATGGCATTATCTAGAGATCAATACTTTGGGAGCAGAAAGCTTGGATTGTTTCCGGGTTCGCTACGGCTATTGATATCAGCCAGTAGACTAGTGCGGCAGTAGTAGTAGTGAAGAGCCTCAGGCTTCAACTTGAGCCTGAGTCTCTTCACTAGGTACTAGTTCAAGAGGTCAACCATTGGACCAGTATGACTATCAAATCACAATACTTACTAAGGTTGCCCATAAATGACGTCATGCTATTTTTTGACCATATTTTACCCCTTCCTCCACCCCTTGTCATGTTTTGTCATGCAACTATTGTCGCCCCCCCCCCCCCCCCCCCCACTGTAACCTATAACTTGTTAATAATAATAATAAAAAAAAATGTAACAAAGTTGTATATTGAAATTAGATCTATATCTAATTGTATATTGAAATTATAGAATGTAACAAAGTTGTATGTTGAAATCATAGATTATTGGACTGGGTAAGTTGTATTTCTAAATCATAGATTATTGGATTGTGTAACCGGGCCTATTGTGCTTGGCTGTCTCTGATGTACAAGGTCCCTTCTGACGCCAATGGAAAGGACTCACTAAAGGGATCGTGTCACCAGTCACAAAGGGGTGATCACACTGGTGATCACACTGGTGATGATCTCTTTGTGGTCCTGTAAGTTCACTTGTGTTAGGCCAAAAAAAATAAATAGTTGTGTTCAGGTTTCATCATGCAAAAAAAATAGGGTAGGTCTGTCGGCGTTTTGTTTAATTCTTCTTTTTTTTATATATTAGAATATACCCTCATGGGTCACTGACCCTCATTTTTAAACCTCAAAATTCTTTAAAAAGCGCTCAAAAACTAGGGCCGGGGCAAAACTGTAGGGTCGGTCGGGAAACCAGAACACAACTTTTTTTTCTTTGGCCTCAGTCCCCCATGCATTGTATCTGTCACCAACTGGGAATGGTGGGAGCTTAAATATTACTACAGGGCTGGTGGTGGGCAGAGTTGGTTTGGGCTTGGAGAGAGCAAGTAGGAACTGTGCCTGCTGCTACCCCATTTTCAGTCTGTAGACTACCACTCAACTATCTCCAATGTACACAACTTTGGGGGAAATACATTTTCGCCACAAAAATAATCTAGAGGAAGTTGTGTTGTTATTTCCAAGTCTCCACCTAGCCACCTTAATTATACCACCCTCTAAAAATTCTGATTATGAAACAGTAGATTACAGAGGGGACACCCCCCCCCCCCCCCCACACACACACACACACTTGGCTGCTGATAAGTTCTAGATAATTCTAAACTCCCAGATTGCAAAATATACGTTCCAAATACCAGGTTCGTAGTAAACAGACTGAACTGAATACATTAAAAATCAATAATTAACTTTAGCCTCTCCTGCTTCCATTAGTCCACAAGTTAGATAGATAGGCCTAGAGTCTACCTTATAATCATTTCCAAGGTTGAAATGAAATCAGAAATATTTTCTTTTTAAATTTTATGAGAAATATACTGGTAATTGACTACTGTCCATTTGCCATATCTCCACTATAAAACGCTTTTTTTAATGTACTCGGTACCTTCGCGATCAGTTTTAATGGAAAAAAGCCTTTTTACTGGCAGCGTATGACCTAGGCTTTAATTTGAACTTTAGCAAACTTCTATAAACTAATCCAATAGATCAAACTCAGTAAATTATACACCAAGGCAAACCTAGCAACTCTTGGGCTACGTGCAATGGAGGAATGCAAAAGAATTGAATTACGATTAGATCTACAATTTGGAGTATACCTGAAATCAGGATCATGTTGTTCCAATGATCAAATGTTAGATATTTTAAAGCTTACAACAAAAAACAATGAAGTGTACAAATAAACAATCATATTTAACTGATTTACTGCTTTAAACTCATTGCAGGTTATAGGAACATAACCACAATGAGCAACATCAAACTCTCCGCTCCAAAGCGCCGTCGGGGCCCGCGTCCGGATGGCGACTCGTCGGTTCCGGTTCCGGTGACAACCAACACAGGTGACCCACCTGCCGTAGACAACTGGAACTACTACACAGGAGATCTCGTTGAAGATCACGTACTGGTGAGACACAGCGGAGACATGGACCTACTCTACCGAATGGTAAGTAACTGTAAAAGCTCATACATCATTTGTAAATTTGAATGGAAAGGACCAAAAATGTATTCAATGTAAATGTTAAATCCATGTTTCAGATATTAGTGGTGATAGATAAGATTTGCATGGAAATTTAAATGTTGGCAAAAAAGATCTTTATTGTTAAGGTATATTCGTAAATAAGTCCTGAAACGTTTAAGATGTACAAATTGTACATATAATTATGTTTGTTTTTGAATTGTCACCGGGGAGCCCTGATGGCTAGTAATAAGATAAACAAAATAAAAAATAGGGAAAATTCTTGATAAAAAGAATATTGTATGAATCTACAGAGAAGCAAAAGTTACGCATATAAAATTAGATAATTATCCACCACTTCTCTGTCTCTAATGAGTCTATGTACTTCACTTGAGATTCTCTTTAAATTTTGTCTCTCATCTGTTTTAGGGATTTTTTGGCAAAGGCAACCTGTCACGGAACAAACCCGAGTATAATGAGGGGTTCTGGACTGTTCGTACAAAGAGGCGCCGACCGGGCGACACCGACGAACCCTACCTCAGGGTTGTCTCCAAGAGACAGTGAGTGCAAACAAATTTATTTCCTAACGACCTTGGCCAATGTTTTTGTAACTTCTTAGTCTAATCAGGGAAATTGTGCTTAGGGTCTCAAGACTAGCAATTCTGTCATTTGTTATGACATCTTATTGCAGAATAAAATCAAAAATGGAATTCTTTGTGTGTAACATTGATTTCTGACAGACTTTAATCTCTAATCGCAAAGATTTCCCTGATACGCCTAAATTTGTTAGTTACAAAAATATGACCATAGAGAGTTTGGCAGGCTACTTGTTAATGGACCTGTGATTAAGTGTTTATGCATAAGGAAGGGGGAGGGGCGATGAAAGGATTTAAGGATGCTTTGGAAAATATGTGAGTCTCCGTATAGGATCATATGGTTCTGATTGCATGTGTTAGCCCAAGGGGGTAGAGGGCGACACTATGAAATTCGTGTATACGTTATCTGCGGAAGGTTATTTAACCTATACAATCTGATAACTGGGGGACGTCGCTACAAGGATTATAATTATATACACGGTTGATCTTCTTTTGTTTCTGCCTAGTAGGGCGAAATTTTACACATTTGACAAGAAATCCTTATGAATTGATGAGTCATTGTAGTTCGATCCAGGCCTGGTCTGACAAGGGGTTAAAGAATATCGCTCGCTATGTCTCATGAGTCTTAACTCTGCATTACGCATTGTGCATAACAAAAAAATCCTAAATTACTATTCAGATGAATAGGAGCTTGGCAGGGGCTGCCCTGGGACTGGAGCAATATTGGTCTCACAGTGGATAGTATTACGCTACACCAGGACAGTGTGGACTGGAAAATTATTTGAATATGTATTCGACGTTTGTTTGATAGCATGAATTAACACTTGCAATTCAGCTTTGCCCTCGAGAGAAAGATACTAGATTGGAAATGTTCCGTTGGCATGTATGCTCAATTTGTGCGATCCCTTGGATCGATTATTGTAAGATACGTATGGAATCACGTGAGATATCGTCATGTGTACATCTCTCCATGGAGTCTTTGTTTTTTTCAACCAGTAACTTTGTTATCTTAGTAGTGTACGCATTACCGGTTGAAAATGTCTCTTCTTTAAACTTAAGAGGAAAAATGATGCATTGAGTAAATTTAATTTATTGTTAGGAAAAAACACTTTTTGTATGTAATCTTTTCTTATGTTTAAGAAATATATTTGATAATAACAGTACTTTTTTCGCCAAAAATCACGTTATTTGATGCAAGATCCGTTCATGTAGGAGAGCCGTCATAGAGAGAGTGTTAAAGCTTCAACGTTAGTTGTTCTTCAAAATCAGTAGATGGCACCACTATGTAGTAGATCTAAAGCGTTTCCCTTGAATAGGATGAACTAGGAACACGTGTTTATTAGGAGTAGTTTTTAGGATATATATAGATAAAAATTATGTTATGAATTAGTTAGTGCTTACACCTTTCATAAAAAACGTAGTTTTTGGGATTTACTCACTACATGATAGTATACTCTGTATGCGTTCCTACCAGGGATGACTGATTGCCCAAGAAAAAAAATACTGGTTTCAATTCGAAGAAAATGTATTCAACAATATACATTTATAAAGATGTGTTATGGAGCAGTTTTGATATATGACACTGGTTCATAAAACATAGAACACTACAATGTCATGTAGTTCTTAACGTTTCATAGAATCTAGACTTCCGTTTCAAAAGTCACAAACGGCATATCCATGAATAATTTTTTTTCATTGGGGTAATATTATATTTGACATAACTGATCTTCTACCTACTACTTTAACTTGACGGAAGAATGAACGAAGCCCCACCTTTACCTCTACCCCAACAGATGAGAGACTTTTTCCAGACAGTGGAAGTTTATTTCTTTCCCAACATATTGCAGAATTCTGTTTCCAGAGAATGAAAAAGTTCCCCCTTAACCTTTCCCCAGTCCGAATAATGAAAAAATAACCTCTGTAACCTGTGCCGCTACGAAATTATCGGAAACTTCTTTTTCCAAAAATTAAACGAAATCCTACCTTAACCTATGCCCAACAGACAGGGAGATTTCTTTTTCTGAAGAATGAAAAAAGTCCAACCCTCACCTCAGCTCCAACAAATAGGAGACTTCTTTTTCCAAAGAATGAAAAAAGATCCATCATAACCTCTGCTCTGACAAAACAAAAACTTCCCAAAGAATAAACCTCTGCCCCTTCATATCACAGACTTCTTTCTCCAAAGAACAAAAAAATAATGTCCCATGATAACCTCTGCACCTACAGACCGGAGACTTCTTTTTCCGAAGAATGAAAAAAGCCAACTCTAACCTCTGCCCCAACATATTAGAGACTTTTCCAAAGAATGAAAAAAATCTCGTCTTTTCCTCTGCCCCTACACATGTCAGAGACTTCTCCTTCCACGTTCATTTCCTCATAAGTCACATTCTCCCCCAGGTCTTGTTGTACGTACCTTCCGCCCCATTTCCCTACAAGCCCTGACAGGTCCCTTTTAGTAGGGCCCATTCCATTCGCCCGTCGCCCGGCCACGACATGGTCGTTCTATGGGTCGGTCCTATGTTTTATGTATGAAACCACTGTACTTGCATTGTGCGCCCATGACAGGCATGAGGGGGCCATTCTGGTTAAACGCATATCTGAACCATTATCAGGGGGACCGGTCATGTTTTATTCTGTAGGCAAAGGGTCAAGCAAGGATAATTGGTTTACAAATAGGTCTAAGGAAAAGGATGAAAAAATTATTTTCTATAAGACGAGGCGACCGGCCCCCTCCTCCGCTGATGCTACCTTGTGAAAAAAAATAAATATATAAAAGCAATAAAAAGATTATTTTAGTTTTCCTTGAAAATAAATGAGGAGTGATTGCACAATGTTGGTAGGTCGATTATCACTTTTCCTTTACAGGATTTCTAACTTGTCGTTGATTTCATTTGGCATAGATTAATATGTTTTATTTGGTCCATTATAGTTTCTAACTCTCTAATCCGTAGAAAGGCAAACGTAAATTGACGGGTTTTTTTTGTCTTTTAATCAACTATTGTAATTATCCTGGGAGTGATAATTTAGCCAGTTGTAATTTTTCATTGAGTGCCAGCAGAGTTATATCTAGATAGGCTGGTACGTCTATAGATATGCATTTTTTTCATCTTATCTTTTTTTTCTCTCTCTCTCTCTCTCTTTTTTTTTTTTGAAAAACCAGACTAGGAAAGGTTAAAATAAAACCTATAAGGTCTCGGAGCCCAAAAAGAATATTTTATTCCCCCCCCCCCCCCCCCCTCCCTGCACTTAATGAGTTCTCCCGTTACTCTGGTCACTGCACGTGTCGTCTCGTGGTGTTGTTGCCATGTAGCCGGCTACGGGGACAAGCTAGGGGAACGCTACTCAGAGTGTTAACTTCGGTTCTCCTATCGGTTAGGCCTTATAAGCAGAATATAGATTTTACACATCTATTGTCAGAAGGCCAATTAGAGTTTTGATATCTTTGCATAATTTTGAATAGGAATGGGAATTTATTTCCCACACAAATAAATTTCATTCTCTGAAATGCCTGGATTATACCAACAAAATTAGATTATACCAAACAAACCGTTTTCCACAAATAAAAGAAAGTTTGAGGCGTGATTCTTCAAACTTTAAGCCAATAATCTATATAATTAGTTTCTGTATTTGAACGTTCTTTTTATCTCATCGTACTATAAGTTGACATCTTTTTTAATCCGTTTCTGGCATATTTGATAGGCGAACTTCTTCCAGTAGGTAGAGGTAGATATCGATGGAATACCGGACTGAGAAGTGCTTGCGATTGGTTTTCGCGTATTATGTATTTTCGCGCATTCATGCGCAGGAATATGTGTGAACAAATGACTATGATGGAACTAGTAAAATCAAATACCAGGTACACAACATTATTATTAAGCGAAAACACTCTTCATCATTCTAAATGGGAAAATGTATGAACATGAAATTAGGTACTTTACATCAATATATCAAACAGTATAAGGATGCTATTTTATTTACAAGCTAATTCCAACTAATCCTACTACCAACAAGACCCTAGTCGAAGACAACCGGGCGTTACTTAAATATTCTCAATCACATGGGATTACGTGAACGAATTGACTAATGGTCGCGTGTTGATTTTAATCAAGATCAAAATTCCATTACCATGAAAACGAAGCATTACGCTTGTCACAGACGATATTTGATTGGGATTTTTTTTCCAAATTATCTAGGGCAAGTTGGCAATGAAGGAAAGACCATGGAAAATGACGTCAAGGTTTATTGAGCTTTAATTTGAAGATTAAAAAATGTGAAATAAATAACGATTCCGCAGCGTCCATCAACCATCGGGCTAATAATAAACCTCCACAACGACTTGGCTTGAGTCCGACTCCTTGCTTCTCATTGCCAATCTGAAAGTAAAAGAAGAAAATCTAAGAACTAACGTCCTTGTTTTTTTGTATGTTTTTGCACGTTGGCATTGAAATTTCTAATTTAAGGGGACGCTTAAAATAACCGCTACTATTTCGGGGATGCCGATTGCTTTGGCTTTAAGCCAATGGGAATGTGATTTCTTTTAAATATTTACTGTAAATATTTCTGCTTTTTGATAGCCGTGTGCCTTTGCTCTTTGATTGTGGATTGGGGAACTGTTTTTATTATTAAAACGTTTATTTCCTTTGAGCAACTAAACCCAGACCCATATTTTATTTTTGCCTCATAACACTCCAAAGAAATCACATAAACATTTTAACTTCTGATGAGGAAAATGAATTAAACTTGGAAAAAATATGATTTATTTTCTCTATTTTGGGTATACATGTAGTGAAATTTGGAAGAAAAATGATACTGCAAAACTAGTTTCTAATTAATGTGAGTAGAGAGAGATGATTTTAGCTTCTAAGAGATTAGGTCCATGTTTTATCATCATTGTGCAATGCTTTGCTGAAGTCGTTTATTTCTAAGCACTCGTGCATTGTTTCTTTGCATTTATGTTTTACATAAGTGGACATTTCAGCACAAACAAATCAACACCGCATTGGCAGTAACATAACCAGGCTAGTCATTTATAAAAATGAAGATCCTGTATTATATCTGGTTTCATCATAATGTCAACTGACAAAACAAACGTCCTAGGATATTTTTCTTATTTAATTTAGACATTTTAGTAACCCAACAACTCTCATATTAACGAAGTGCCATACCCACTAGGTGATTTTGGCTGAGTTGCCCGACTCATCGACCCTAAAATCAGCCGATTATACCCTTAGAATCGGCCAAATTTAGGGCCGATTCAGATCAAACATGCACATTTTAATATACTAACTGACAGTTGATCATAAGAATCTGCTGATTCTCCCAGTCGCCCATCGGCAGTCGGTGTTAAAATCGCCTAGTGGGTATGGGGCTTAAGCCTATATTTCATATGCTGTTTCTGGCATTGGCTATTTTGTATCTGATTGACTTTCTCTGTGGATTTTGCACTTTTAAATCTGTAGCAAAATCGACATGTGGAATATTGGCTTTACTGTATGTAACCTCTCTATGATTCTGATATCTATACCGGAGGATATCGCACCCCTCAGCTTCATATCAAAGGTCCTAAAATAACTCCTTATATATACGGCTATATAGGGATTGTCAACTGACATTAGAAACATTTCCCCCGTACATTCTTTTAATTTAGATATTATAATAACCCAGCAACTGTGATATCAACCTTAATCTCTCTATGATTCTGATATCTATACCACAGGATATCACACTCCTCAGGCTCATATCCCATCATATCATATCAGGGTCTGATACCTATATGACAGGATATCACACTCCTCAGGCTCATATCTCAGGTCTTAATATAGCTGCCCATACTTCTATATAGGGACTGGGCGTAGCCTGAATGGTCAGGGAGGGTGTGGTCATCACATATAGGTAATGTCAGCAGGTCCCCTGCGATAAGTAACCCTACCCCTGTAGGCGAGATGAAGTCGACAGGAGCAGTGAGCACTTACTGTAGCTGCTCTGAGCTGCTCTGTTTGTCAAGAGCATTATATCCTATATCATGGGGCTCTCCACCTTTTTATACGTGAGCGACGTGGGATTTTTCGTGCTTTATCTTTTTTTTTTTTTTTAAAAACCATTAAAATTGACGGGAGGTATTAAGTTATCAACATAGGGATGTCCGTATGATTAAAGAACCCGACTGATACAGTTTTAGTGCATTTCTTTATGACCAGTATTAGGTCAAGTATAATTACTGAATGCAAATTCCTCGTGTACAGTCTCAGAAAATCATGCACCAAGCCGCCATGTTATGCATCTCTGGCGCAGTGTGTATCGTTGATTTCAGACACTGAATGTAGCAACAACAAAAAGATGAAATTTGCACATCCATATTTTTAAAGGAGGAATTATATATATATATATAAAAAATATTTTTTCATTTTTCTATTATGTTAGGCGACATGAGGGTGACGGTCCCCCATATAAGGCCCTATGCATGCATGTCACCATAGCCTCATGAAGAGTTTCATATTTCATTGTTGTCAATGAGTGGGAAATGACAAAGTATGACTTGAGCAGGGCGGGTGGGCCGTGTGAGGGCTCAGGTTATGATACTTCATGTTTACGTCGAGTCGAGTCGACTCAATAAATCTTGTCAGCATATATCTATTTTAGGAACATACCTCTACGCTTGGCCTTGTAAAGCAATTCTGGAACTAACTCTGAGTATAAAATGTGCGCTCTTTTTCCCAGCTTGTGTTTACAGATACAGAGAATGTATGATACAGAGAAATTCCTTGTGTTTGTTCAGTAATGTCATTTTTCCTTCTTTTTCCGGATTTCCCGATATTTTGCCAGTTCAGTATAACGATAAAATTAACATTTCTCTGTGCCGAAATCCCCAGTGTTTCTTTTCACTTATCCCTTCATCGTTTTTAAGCCATTTAGACCATAAATTTACGTTTTTTTAGTGAATAAGTCCACGCTTTTTGTTTCTAAACTGTAAATCCTGATTAGTCTGATGATTTGTGTTTAAGATGGTATTAAAAAGACGGAACACCTCTGCAATCTGTCTAAGATACATGGCATATTTAGTACCTGTTAATTTAGTCAAGTCATGCATTTCAGTTTTTCTATTTCCCAAAAAGATGAAACCCCAAAAGAGCATCTGGATAGTCTCCAGGCCCGTACCCAGGGTCTGCTGTGGGGAGGTGGCGAGAATCCCTAAGTGGAACTTTTGCTTGTAATATCAATCATTTAAACCTAAAAGGGAGGTGGCGAGGTTCCCCAAGTGGAAATTTTCAATATTTTCTTCCAATATTTTTTAGGGTTTTTACAATAATTCATTATAGGAAAGAAGGAACTTATTTTAAAGAAATTTCCTCTGTGTGTGTGGGGGAGGGGGGTGGCTGAATAGTGCATATTACCGGAATGTTCAAACAGCTTTTTTGGTAATTTTTTGGTTTCTCGTAAAAAGAAAATTTAATTCTGTTCCCATCAGACCCCTCCCCCCATGTATCTACCCATCATAAGTTAAAATCTGTTGATAAAAACTCACATTCGGAGAAGTCTGTGCGGGAGGCAAGGCTCTCCTCTATACAGAAGCACTCCTGGTTCTTCACACCGTGTGGGCAGTCCATGAAGGTTCGGTAGAACGAGTTAAACATCTGACACGTGGAGGCTTGGCAGCACAGCGGCCGAGACCCGCACTTCTCTCCGCGCTTCAGCTGCTTATCACACTGAAAAATATCAAATCAGTAGATATTTCATCAAAAGTGTTAAAGAAATTGAGGGGAGCCAAAAGCAATGTTGTGCCAAAATATGACAAAATTTTGCAAAGTCAAATAACTATGAAACTACAGTGTAAACCATGATAACTAGCTATAACTTCACTTGAATGCCATAATACTCTTGTCATGTATACCTGTAGACAGCAATGTTTGTAAATAAACCAATTTTGGTGGGTCACCAAAATTGATCAGAGATACATTTTGATGTATTTTGATGTATTTTAAGTCTTTATTCACAGTCTATATTTTACCACAGACCTTGGCTGTGGTCATAGAATATATTTCAATAGCTTACAGAATTTGCAAAATTTGACACTTCATTGCTTTTGACTCCCGTTAAATGGTTACAGACATTCAGTGAAAGGTCAGAAGAATGATTTCAAAATCGGACAGATGGGGGAAGTCAAGTGGCTTTCACTTTCACTTTTCTCTGCATCAACTGCTTATCACATAGGCTTGGTTTTCAAAAAGTAGATTTGTTGACGGTCTTATGAATAGGATAAGTCAATGAAGCTTCAGTATATCAAACTAAACATTTGACATGTGGAGGCCAGCACAGCAGCTGTGGTCCACACTTCTCTCCAAACTCCAGCTGTTTATCGTACAAAAACATATTCAAAAGAAGTTACTGATTGTAAAGCCCATACCCACTAACCAACGGGTTGACGTCGGCGTAAAATTATTAAACATGTTTAATAAGGATCGGCGCTGCCATCGGCGGCGACGGCCGACGATTGGCGACGACGGCCAGATGTCAGCGCCTATTATGTGTGAGTATGCCTAGTCTAAGCAGAGTCAGTCGATGGCTGTCCCGATGTCAGCTCTGACGTTGGCGCCGATCCATCCCAAAATCGGTTTGTGAGTATGGCACTTTAGAAATGTTATATAGCAGTGGTTAAAAAGAGCCCATGAAGATCTGGCAGAACGAGTTAACCATTGTGCAAGTACAGGTTTGGCAGCATGGCGGTCGAAACCCCTATCTCTCTCCACAAATCTGCTGTTTATAACACTGAAAAAAAATATCAGGAAAGATAGAATTAACCATGGTCCTGGTAAAAAGGCAGTCTTGAAGGTTTAGAAGTGGGCGAGACAAGCACTTCTGTCACCACCTCAGCTACTTATCACACAGAAATGCATAAAAAAAATAATAATAATAAAAAAAAGTATTAAGCAAGAAAGGTATTAATGGCTAAAAAGTAATTCAGTTACCTGATAGTTTTGTCGCCTGATTGGCAGACCTTGGGGCAGGGATTGGAAATGATTAACTAAAGAAATGACCGTGTTTTATATCCCTTCATTTTTTGCATTACATTTTTTGCTTATTGTCGCATGTTGGTGTTAATTAAAGGGACAGAGGGAATAATATTATATTATAATACAAAACAACTATCAGCCCATTCTGGTGTTCCATTGCAACAGTTCAAAAGGGTTCTGATAGTTTAGGGCAGGGGCAGATCCAGAGCCAATGCTCTGGGTGTGTGTGTGTGGAGGGGGGGGGGGGGGGGGGCTGCAAACCCTGACCCCCCTTATAAGAATGAAACCTTGGTGATTGGATGAATCCGATGTGGCCGTGGGCCATCGTGACCAAAAAGGCTAACCAGTTGGGATTCAAAATTGTATATTTCTTCATTCCCATTGAATGAGTTTTAGGGATAAATGGTAGCTGCTTGCCACATATAGCTCTTGACTTAACAGCTTTTACAGTTTTGCTCCATTAAGAAATACCTGTTGTCTTTTGTATTTCTCCTCGTGTCGTTCTAAGCTTCATTTATGATGCATGATACTTCTACAAGAAGAGTTCTATGGGCTAAACTTCAGCTTTTTTCAAGAAATAGTTCCCAGTAAGGAATCTCTTATTTTTGTAACTGTCAGGACTCTAAATCATTTTGTCAAGATACTTGTTATGACCGACCTATACATAAATCATAATATACTATCACGTTTACACACTGATAAGTGACCGTCTAGCCGTATGTACTCATAAATAGTCTATCCGGTTAATCAACAACATCTCATTTCATCTCATCAATATCCACCCCCCGAAAGTGCCATTTCCATGGCAGTATAGCGTTGAACCATGTAAGCGAAGTGTAATGTAATAGCTACCCACACCCCAGTCAGAAATTGTTAAATTAAGGGGTGTGGATTTGATGGATATCAAAAAAGTTATATGAAGAAACATAAAAACATGTGCAGCTCCACCATCACTGACTGCCGTGCATCCTTCCTTGGGAGCACGGATCTAACGGAAAAGGTAAAATAAATCCATAACCAACCTCAAAGCGGGTCCTAAGGGAGTCAGCACCCCTCGGCTGGACCCCGATATCCAACAAACTTTGGCTTTATGAGAACAGGTCTAGCCCAAGTCAAGCAAAATTATACTGTCAAATGATTACATATATATTGGATAAGACAGTCAATGTTTATTGTATCACCGAATAAAATATTCTAAACCTATGGAAAAAAAGAGTATTGCCTTTGTGCGTAAGGATATTCACACACGGCCATTCTTTCATGTCTTGGCTTTCAAATAGATTTACATTCCAGAGACTATTAAGAAGAACTTCCCGTTAATAGATGTAGCTACAGCTGAAGATTAAAAGCCTTGGCACAGTGTGTACAAACTTCTTAATGAGTCACGAGTCATCTTAATGAGTCACGAGTCATCTTAATGAGTCATACCGTCGGCGGCTCTGACGTGTTCACTTCACAAGGAAAACAGCTTTCTTCTCTTTGATTTCAACTACGCCTACATACTTTATCTTATCTACTTACGTTCGGCTGACTTCCCGTATGGCGCTAAGGCTTAGAGCCACATACTCAGCATTCTCTGTGTTATCCCGACTGCAGCCCTAGTTCTCACCGTGTTCATAATTCATTGAGGCTTCTCCTAGCTAATGGTACAATGGACTGATTCTGACTTTTCCTGGTTCTCGGAAATTCTCAGCAGACAGAGAGAAACGCTGGCTAGCTTTCCTGGATAGATTTGTATTTGTATTTAGTTTACTTCTTGGTATGCCTAATAGATTCAGATCTAATTTTCCACCAGGATTGTTACCTGATCCCCTCGGATTCCTAACTAAGCCGGTCTGTTTTATTTGTAGTATCACAGCATTGGAAAAGGTCTGTTATTATATCAGCACAAAAAGATGTTGCTATACTATTAGGCATGGTATCAACCACACAGGGAAACAGGGAAAATGGCAAAAAATATTCCCTGACAGGGAAAACAGAGGGAATTTGCAAATTTTGCCAAAACACAAGGAAAACACAGGGAACTTCATTTAGCCAGGTTCTGAAATTCCCGATTCTCAAGATATTAGGGATTCAACATTTTGTTGTTGGGTTGTCCATTCTTTTCTGTGTGCAGAGGCTTTTAGACTTGAATAACTTGCTGGATATGACACAGGGAAAAATTGCCATGGGACAGGGAAATCTCGGGAAAACACTTGGAATTTGTGTTGGTACCCTGATTAGGGTTGTATATTATTTCCCCCAGGTTCAGTTGAGTAGACTCCCAAATGCACGATCTCCGCTTTTATCAAAGTTATCATCAAGGCGTTCTTTTATTACCTACTGAACTCCGAAGATGAAATGAATGTATTTAAAGATTTATAGTAGGCGGGTTAGAAATGCAGCATTGTATTTTTACCATCGTTTAATCAAAAGCTGATATGGAAGTAAAAGTCAGAATTTAGAAAAGACGGAAAGTGTTGTTTTATCAAAACACAACCGACATGTCATGTTCATCAGAGATGATATGTTTTGCTCGAAGTTTCAAAATTGAACATGCGAGACTGCAATTTAGTCCTGTATCTAAATATGGCCCAATCATCCATAAGATTTCGAAGACAATCAAAACAATTACGCTTTGAATGTTTATTTCAGTCAGGAAAAGCAGGAACCGTATAAAGAATAATGATTTATAACATTTCAGTACTTGAACGTGGCAAGGTAGAGATAACCCATACTAGATTTACGCTTCCCGCTATGCCAGAGAGTTAATCACAAACGTGAAAATGGTCTTTTCTGATGGGACAGTGGCCTTCAAAATCAAATGTAAACGTCCAAATTCTACTAAAAGAAGTTTTTGCTTATTTAAATTAAATGGTTTAACTACTCAACCTGTATGCTTTTCACTGATAAGTGTAAGTTATGGACTCTTTACAGTTCTTTTCTCGTGATATCTATAGTGTAAGACAGGCGCTCGTAGGACCTTCCATATTCCATACATAAATAGAGATGGCTTTAGAAAGAAACCTGTAAAAACAAAACATAAAGCATGCATATTTTCCAAACCCTATGGTGTTTTTTTTCTCTCTCGGTATAACCCTCATGACCCGATTCTTGCGCACACCCTCATCTGTCATGATTTAAGCACTGCTCAACGTCACTTTTTCATTCTCAGGCCTTCCATAGCCTTATGACTGATTCATGTATTATGACCTGACGTTAATGGAAGTATTATTATCGCTACAGAGTTATCAGTGATGTTAGACTTTGAATAAAAGTAAGACTTCGGATCCCCATTGACAAAATGATGAATGCTTTATGTGTTCCTCCTGTGTATTCTATGTACAATACAATCCATGCTTGCTTTTAAAGGCTTAGTGACATTCTCTGTCATCTGTAATTAATCTGCATGTTAATCCGTCCTTGAGTGTTGCATTATCGTCCGAAGTATTTTTTATGTCCATGAGCTAGTATTCTGTAACTATGCGTGGGACTTTCATATACACATTGAGGTACTTCATAATTGTAAGTGAGTGCTTTATATCTCTTTGCAAGTATTTCGTAATTGTGCGTGGGTGTTTAACATCTCTCTGTCTAGACCAATAAAATAGACACAGCCACAAAGCCAACATTATGCTAAGTGACGTGCGACAGGGCCTTTTCTAAAATTTTACATGGCAACAGGGCTAATTCTTAAATTTGAAAGGCGACAGAGCTGTTTCTTGAAATTTATATGCGACATCAGGACCCCCCGCCCCCTTACCCCTTCTGTACTTAATTATGTTTTATCTGCAGGTGAGTATTTTACGACCGAATCTCCGTCTTTATAACTGTACATGGTTGTCTTATATCCGCGAGTGGGGAGAAGTAATCTGTTCATAATAATCTCGACAACTAGGAATGTACTCATGTTTCTTAAGCTTAGTCTAGGTCACAGGTCGGAAGACTGCTTATATAGCACTCAAGACTATTCAGTCTTAAAACTTCAACATTTCAAGATCTGAGACAAGGCTGATCAGCATTGAGAAAACCTAAAACTCCAGTTTTAACCCTATGTCACATATCAAGACCCAACTGAACTCATGTGTTGAGTTGAGTTCAGTCTCTGTATGTGACCGGGCCTTTGGGTTCGTCCTACGAATATGTTTCCATATATACAGGTAAGGGCGTAATCCCTCCATAGTAGAGGGGTCCCAGGACACCCGTGACTGGTCCCGCGTGTGGTTTAATGTTTCCTCATCCATATGTACACCGGTTCTCAGCATTCCTCACTCAGCTATGGTCGCTAAGCATAAAACAGAGTTCTCCTCCAGGTCACAACCCACCTGCCTGCCTCAGGAGGGCAATATGGGCATTGCTGGGTGACCACGACCAGGGTACCAACCACACAGGGAAAACAGGGAAAATGGCAAAAAATAAATTCCTGACAGGGAAAGCACAGGGAATTTGGAAATTTTGTTAAAACACAGGGAAATTCATTTTGCCAGGTTCTGAAATTCCTGATTCTCAAGATATAAGGGACTTTTTGTTTTTGGGTTGTCCAAATTTTTTCTGCATGCAGAGGCCTTTAAATTTGAAAAACTTGCTTTATATGGCACAGGGAAAAATTGTCATGGGGCAGGGAAATCTCAGGGAAAACACAGGGAATTTGAAAATGGAATTGTGGTTGGTAACCTGCACGACACACGAGGAAACAGGAGAAAAATCTCAAATGCGGAAGGCAGGGAATTTGTAAATTTCAGCATACAAAGTAAATTTCAACATACACTTTTCAAGAAAAGTTGCAATGTAAAAGAAAGAAAAACTAGAAAGAAAGAAAATATATGGGTCACCCTGGCACACTGAGGGAGGCCGGAACACGAGTAGGGGTAGGCAAATTGAATTTACATAACCCGGATGTGTGTGGCATCAGAATTTTGTGGCATAAGAAGACGATTCTGGTTTTTAACATCCCTGGAGGCAGGACTGTGATTTCTACCTGTTTTGGACTTACTGTTAAAATGCTATTGACATTATAAAGGCAACGGCTGTATAAAAATAAAACAACTTGAAATTAGCCAATAATCCTCCATATATTT
This sequence comes from Lepidonotus clava, assembly GCA_936440205.1. Taxonomy (NCBI): domain Eukaryota; kingdom Metazoa; phylum Annelida; class Polychaeta; order Phyllodocida; family Polynoidae; genus Lepidonotus; species Lepidonotus clava. The sequence continues at coordinate 20,982,729 of OW387138.1, forward strand.
TGCGCTTTTGCCAGCCGGACTTTTTACGGACTTAAAACACAGACGATCATTGAAAACAGTATGGGGATGTGGATGGGATGTCCCGATGTCGCATGTCAAATATAAGAAATGGTCATATCGCATGTCATTACAGTTTGAATTCTTCTGTCGCTTCTTTAAAACATTTCATGTCCCATGTGGAATTTAAGAAATAGCTCACGTCTTGTCAGTTATTTTTCTGCTTATGTTTCTTAGGCCCATGTTGCGTGTTGAATTTAAGAAATGACCGTGTCGCCCTGTCAATGTTATGTGTCTACACTCATTTTAAATTTGATGAAAAAATCGAAACAATATGGCGGATAAATGAGTGTTGCCTAACTTAGTCGGTGGAAAAACTGACAAATGAGAGGGCTTATAGCTTAACAAAAGTCCATAAACAGGCCTCATATCGGTATTGCTGCTTGAATCGAAAGAACTAAATCTTCGCCTCAAACTCCTTAGATTAACGAGTGTTTGTTTTTAATCACTCATGAACTCTCTTCTGATATTAGCACACACTTGTTTGATTGTATAACTGATTTTTCCTACATCACTTTGATGTCTGTTTTAGAATATTTTTGAATTAGTTGTAAGCTACTTGACTGCAAATTCAATATTACAATTCCCAGTTGTTTCTAAAATAAAAATAATGTAGGTAAGGTATTTCCTATTTTTCCACCTCTTTTATTAGTCGGGACCGGCAACTATGATAAACGCAATTGTGCATTTATTCTTCCACATTCTACTACTAGGTATACCCTAAGGTCACTTCTGGGTAACCTCAGTGATAAGACCATTAATTACCCTCAATCCCAGACTCTTAGCGTCCACAGATACTTTAATCAATGTTGTGGCTCAGTGGTCGTGTCCTTTCATTTGTGTTTTCCCCAGGGATATTGAGTCTGGGAGACTCAAACCAGAGAATCCATCCACAACACTCGTCATATGCAAACTGTCGATGCAGCAGGTTTTGTTTTTGCCCCAAGATTCCGTTTCTACTTTGAAGGTCATTTCCTCATATGTTGCGATGGATTTCTGTTCCCTTTGTTTGTTCTTTGTCTGTGGTTCAAAATTGCATGTGTCAGCTCTTGGTTGTATTTTCACTCTCTGCTATGAATATTGAAACCAAGGAACTTGGCCTATCATGTTGATACAATTGGAGAGATAAGAAGGTATTTAAGAGTATGTCATTCCTTAAATTCTATATTCAATGTAGAATTACAATGCCCAACTTAAGAAAATGTCAACATGGTAACTTAGTAAAAATCCCTTAGGATTTTGTGAATTTCAGAGAATCAAATAAAACTAATAAATGGATATCTCCTTGCTTTGATAAACTTGAATATAGTTCCACAGGCCTATCGTAATCTCTTGTAACTTGAACTGCCTTTCCAATTCTACTCATTGCCACGCAGTTGTTTGCGCTCAATATGTCCTTTAGTCAGTAAAATTTCAAAATACTTCCTTGCAGACCGGCTGAGGTGGATATTGACCTCTTGTCGCCTACTCATTTATTGTTCGAGTCTGGGCCCCTCCCCCGCATGATTTCACCCATGTGCCTGTCTCTGCACCACAATCTCACTTCTTCACCCATTCATCCCCTCACTCCTTAACCCACTCATTCCCTCACCTCTTCACCTCTTCGCCCTCTCAACTCATCACCCCTTCAACCCCTCAACCCCTCCTCCGCACTCCCTTATCCATCATCCGCTCATCCTTTAACCCCCCTCACCCCCTCACCCCTTAACTCTCTCACTCTCTCAACCCCCCTCACTACCTCACCCCCTGTTTTCCCCCTCACCTCCTCAACCCCTGCCCCAGGAGTCCCTCTTCACTCCATGACCTACCCCGTGGGGGTTCCAGGGAAGAATAGGCCCCCAGTAGCCCCTGCTGATTGTAGAAGGCGATGATAAGGGGCACCTGGCACTGACCAAGTGGTCTATTTCAATTCCCAGTTAGTGTTATGGTTCACTAAGGGATGAGGTACAGCATAAATGATTGGAAGGTTTTGATCCCCTGCAGTTTGCCTGCCCTGTCACCTTCATCTCATATACATGATCACCAAAGACAGAATTCATCCCAACTTGTTTTCACGGTGAAAACGAACCAGGCTGTCGGTACAGCTTAAAACACCCAACAATCACTCACTCACTCACTCGCTCGCTCGCTCACTTGCTCACTCACTCAATGACCTCACCCCATCACATTGACAAGGATCCAAGCAATAGAAATAGAAATTCGGTGGTTTGTTGCCAGATTACTCTCGTTATTGAGGGAACTTGTATTCATGCATTAATAACAAGATCTTCTCTCAATAACAGCAAGGAAATACTTTAGATTCATCATAGTATTTCGTTAGTGACATTCATGCTTTAATGTCCATCTGCTTTGTTTGATTGAATATGGATCGTCACAATATTCAAAGTGGTAAAGTGATCGAGTATTTTGTTTTGTTCTGTGCCACGTTTTTATTTGTTTCCTGGCCGTATTTCTTTCTGACCGTATTATCATAACTACGTTTTTTTCTTCCCACCTACGCATCCTGCACCCGGGGTGCATGGGTATTATGCACTATATATAAGAGAGAATGCATAAGACATAGGTCGGGTGCACACTTTTTAGAACCAAGCACCCGGTTGGCGCATGAATTATTTCCTTAATTTCGGACACTGCGATCTAACTATCTACCTATCTGCCTGCCCGCCTGCCTGCCTACATTGCTACCTACCTGCCTGCCTACCTTACTAGCTGCCCTACTGGCTGCATACCTGCCTGTCTGCATGCCTACTGAACTACCTAACTACCTACCTACTATCTAATCAAATGCCAACAATAATGAATTTCCTCCTTTCTTTCTCCTAATATTCCTGCTGTATCCACTTAGTACTTTCATTTCGTTTTCTCGTTTGTCTGAGCTTGCTGATCCTCCTGTTAGTTTATATTCCTTAGCAGCTGAGGCAGCTATCAGTCATTCTGTCTACCTGTTTACCTTTCTGTATGTGTTCTTCCTCGACAAGCACTGGCATACTGTATCTCTCTTATTTCAGAGCATATTTCACCCCTCAAGAAATCAGTCCTCTTTTGTAACCCCATCTATTTGCCCTCTCCTCTGATTGTCCTCTATATTGGCTCAGTCTGCATATATACTTTCCATCCATCCCATCATACCCCAGCCCCACCCACACACTCCCCAGAAGCCATTGGCAGAGATAGATCTGCATCGTCAAAGCATACATTCCTCGAAAACAGGGAGTCCTCCGATTGCGCGCGGGCCCCCTGTATGTGCAAGATTAATTGCACTGCTGCCGGGCTGCAATGGAAATGATGTGAATAATGGATTGGGAGGCAAATGACATTGCATTTACCTCGATGCAGACTGATCGCCGGGAGTTGTATGGGCACATCTGTGTGTAGGGCGCTCGGATGACGGGGGGCGATTGTCGCTGCCGTATCATGGCTACATCGCTGTTTGATTATTACTTATCTGATTAGTCTAGGGGGTTAAGGGGAAATAATTATAGTGGGCATGCTTCCCAAGCATGGTTTTTTGGGGGTAAGGTTTTTCTCTACTCGGTGAGTTCTACGGGCCCATCTTGTCTGTAGGGTTCAGATGGCGATTGTTGCTGCAGTATTATGGCTATATCGCTGTTTGATGATTACTTATCTGATTCGGGGAAATTATTATAGTGGGCTGGTTCCCTAAGCATTGTTTTTTAGGAGTAGGGATATACTCTGAGATGATGAAATGTTTCGTTATTTTGAGGTGGTTCAAGAATGTCCATGTTATAAGCCTCCAGATTTGTTTATTTATTATTCATTTCGAGAGAAATATGTTTTGTTGTACTTTTGTCTCCAGTAAATGTGATAACAACTTAAAGTCGCGCTTTTTCTTCATCTCCTGTTATAATTAATGTTTTATTGAGATGCTAGCTTATCTTTCTTGAGAATGGTAACTTTCGCCCAAAATCCAACCCTGTCAACAGCATTCATTAGGAGGGAACTGTTACAGATTGTCTTTTCCTTATGCCCTAGTTTTTTTCCAAAATCTATTTCAGAACAGAAACTTATCTCTTCCCAAATAATGCAGACACTGTTTCCTACGAATCGTTCTTAACTACATGTATACCATACTTTAGAGATGTCACCCTTCATTATTAACTGAGTTATTTCAGATCAAAAGCTTTTGATCAACTGGTTGAAGTCCATCGATCTCCATTCTGCTAAGTCATGATTATGTAATTTGCACTATAAGATAATGGGATAAGTTGGCTAACTAATGATGCACTCTATAATAGATATTAGGACATAATTATGGGGGCTGAATAATAATCAAACATTATTGCAAATGTTGCAAAATTGCCCAGCATCATCAGAATTTATCCATAGCAACTGGTTACACAATACCATGTTTAATACTTAAAGGGCACTGACCTGAAAGCTGTTGCTAGACTGAGGCCAACCCTCATGGGGATCCTGGGTGGGATTTCCCTTTGGGGCTCCTTGGGAAGAATAGGTCTTAAGTATCCCCTATTGGTTGTAAAAGGCGATGATAGGGGTTGGGGTAGACAAGTTGTCTATGACCATAGTTGTTCACCCTTACCATGTGTCCTGTACCCCAGCTGTCAAGTCTAGTATGGTTTCTACTTTGTAGCAGCAAAACCAAGGTAAGGGTTCAATTCCCTGCCGCTCTTTATTCACATCTATAAGGGTCTAAGACAAGTGACAAAACTGGATTTGGGGTTCCATTCCCTGCTGCATGACCCTGTCATTGATCTTCTTTTATACTGAGCAGTTTTCAGTATATATTACTGGTTTCCGGCGCCACCCAGGTGTGGATCATTTGGGCACAATTCCGAGCAGGGGTCATCCAAATGTCCTATTTTCCATGCTGCACCTCATGGGACTCGAACCCATGGGCTGCCAACAATACCAAGAATGCTTATTATTTTAGATATAAAAGCTATTAAATTGTATACATACTGGAGAAATATTGAATTGTTAGTAATTAAGAAATTGTTAAGAAATTGTTGAATACTCACAAAACAAGATTGATAAAGAAATTGTAAGCCCACTGATGCGGCAACGAAAACCGGATTGTAAACCGAGCGTTGACCAGTTAAATCAAGGTAAAAAAGAAAAAGAAACAAAAAAGATCGTGAGCAGTACCTCCCGATATTTACCAACATGTTGATGTATTTTGGTAAGAATACCCACAATCTCTTGCTCATGATCAACAAGTGTTCGCCAGAGTTCTCCTGTGTGGAACCAATTAGTTTCATAGTTACATTGAACTGACCATCCAAAAAGCATTCTTCGTCGCCGAGATTAATGGCTTGGCATAAAGCCCTTAATCGTATTACATTAAGAAATTGTGAGATTAGATTAAAAACTGTACGAGGTGGGCGTACATGTTCAATTAAGGGGATTATTGTCCATATAAACGGTTTCTAATTACCCATGTTACCCATACTATTATCGTATTTATTATCATAATTGTATAATGATAAAATGATATATATGTTTTTTTCCCTTTGGAGCCTGTTGTCGCTGTTAAACTACATACATGAACTGTATTTGGATACTGGATACTGTGATAGTGATCTTTCTTTTGTATCTTACTTCTGAACTTATGTCGTTTTACTGATAGTTCTATTTGATACATGCTTCAATAAGTATCACCATATACTTGGATTCAAGCAAATTGAAACGTATAAGTACGTTGGAATAACATTTCAAAATCTTTTTTATGGGTATCCTCGTTCGATTTCCATGATACGTGGCTATTGCTGATAAAGGTATAAACAGAGAACTGTTATTAAACAAAATAAACGTTAAAAAGCCAGACGAATCAAAAGCAACAGAATGAATACTCGTTTCTTATCATTCATATTCAACATGGGCTCTATAATATCCCTGTTACACATTTCTTATAAATTGATTTATTCATAAATTATTAAGAGGTGATCCCCCGGGAACCTCTTTCTGGCCCTTGAGGGACTAAGATCAGTTATGATGCTGCAAAACCCGATTTTCAGTGGGTTTTTTTCTATAGTAAACCTTGTGTGACAGCTAATTTTGTCACCAATTTCGGAGGTAAAGTTTACCTTCCAATCTTATTTTAAGTTTCACAAGCTTCTTCCAGAATAGTTGAATGTGTCCCGTTTGGCATATTGGAATAATCAAAATATTGAACATTGTATTATTAGTAGCATTTTGTTAGGTGATTTTCTTGTATTTTAAAGGGAGGTTGGTTCACCAGATGTTTTTCATCACTGTCACAGACTGAGAGACCTGTAATCTAAGGAGGGTGATAATTGTTTCTGCAGGCTGAGGACAGTCATCACTGTCACAGACTGAGACCTGTAATCTAAGAAGGGTGATAATGGTGGGGTGCCAATAGGGAGCCTTCCATCCTCCCTCTCCAAGCACATATTCACCACATCTTAAAGAGCCACTGCCATGATTTCCCACTGGAATTTAAATGGCATTAGAAAAATAAAATGAGTTCAAAAGCTAGATACAGGGATCACCGATTGGGTAGCTATGCTATTAGATGGCCGGCAGCGTGCCTCTTGTTATGAAAACCTGTGCAAATTGAATCGGTTGTATAAGATAGAAATCATCAAATATATTTGCAGTATTAGCCATACTTTGTGTACTTATTGAAAGTCTGACAGCTTTGTCGTTTATTTCGGAGTTATTGCAAGGATTATAAGCTGTATGAAGGAAATAACCTGTGACAGTCATATGATAGTCTTTTCAAAAGCATAGATCCATCGCATGCTCAAAAGTAGCTTTGTAAGCTTTGTTTACTCAAAGGGTACTATCACTTGACACTGAAACGAATACAACTATGTTTTGTAATATAATATCTATTTGATGGGATTTAAACCGGGTTTGGTTTTTTGAATACTCAATCCCAAGCTTTTCCGTTGTCGCATAAACTTGAATACTATAGTTCTTTCAGACCTATTATATAAATGTACGTTAAATTATATAATTTTCTCATTTTTCTATTGGCAATTAAAAGTGAAGGGCACAGAATCGCTAACGAGGGATAACACTAGACTTTGGGCTCTGAAAATGCCATACACGTGCGAAATACCACACTAACACTTTACAGTAACTATTCCTCCCTTACTGTTGGTTTCTCATACCAAGCAACCAGATGACCTCAGAATAAGAGACCCTCGTCTCACTACGCAGTGATCGGGTGATGGATTAGTGTGGGTTAGATAGGAATACACGAGATGTGAGGGTCTTTGTAGAACTGCTTAGTAGGGTTGTGTTACAATCTCACGGCCCATACCCAGCGGGCTGAATCGGCTTACAAATTGGCTAATAACTACGAAAGGAATCAGCCAGTTTTTGGACTGATTCACATTACCAATGAGTAGAAGAGTATGCAATAGTGAAATGTAGATGTCTGATATGAGTTGGTTTTAAAATCATTCTGGTAGAATCCGCCGATTTTAGTGCCGATCGGTGGGTTCACTACGTCGAAATCAGCTGGTTGGTATGGGGTTGATACCGACGAAGTGATCTTTACATAGCCGGCCTGCTGGTTGGCGAATTAGGAATTGGCTGACCCCCAAATATCAAACATGTATGATATGGTTTTGGGGTCAGAGTTGGCCTACTGGGTGTCAGAATTGGATAACTTTATGGTCAGAATCAGGTGACCGTCACACACATTCGCATTTTAAAAGCAAGAGTTGGTGGGGTAACAGTCTGAGACTGCATGCCTATAAAAAACAGTCGAATGGTTGAAAAGGGTCCTAGTTAAGAGACCTGTTTAGGGCTTCACAGTATACAGAACATGAGGGTCTCAAAAACAAGCTTCCCCAGTTCAACATTTTGCTGCCATTCAAGGCTTCAAATTCTGTCGATAATGTCCAGAATCCCTGTTTATTGTACATTATCTTGGAAAATGTATATAGACCCTATATGCGGTATACTACTTAACAGGAACGTGTAATGTAAGACCCCATGACACAAATATATGCCCTCCTTGAAAACTTTCTCAAAAACAAATAATTTCACCTAGATAATGAAAAAGTTAGTCAGTATAGAAAACCGATGTAAAAATGATCGGTTACTTATTTTTCAAAGAATAGGCTAGTAATTGCCTCTCCTTTTTATGGAAGAAACATCATGCTTTCTTCGATTAGATGAAACAGGCATCACTCGAGAAGAGGATACCTTTTGATGAAAAGCCTTCGGAGCAGATTTCATCATATTAGCAATATCGTTAGATATCTGATAACCACAAATTATTTGCAGTTAGCATGTGTGATATCGTATATGTGACATTGTAGGAGTTGCTGAATAATAAACCAAAGAAATATCTACGTAAGAGACATTCAAGCAGATCTCTCGCCATTCAAACTATTAGCTCCAGTTTCATTTGTAGGAGATGATACATAATTAATCAAAGGAGCATCGACGTAAGAGATGTTCAAGCATATCTCTCGTCATTCAAACCATAAGCTCCAGTTTCGTTTGTGCTTTTGAATTGCAATATCTTATATTCATTATACAACGGTATCTAGTGACAATAGTAGATTTGTTGATTTTACTGTAAAATGGATCCGTCCCTGCTAAGTTTACCTATGTTTCATTATGAAATCCAAAACCTGCCTTGTCTGCCCTTTGGTAATCATCTTAGCCACAATGAATAAATGTTATTCTTCCTATTTAGTTGGGAAAAAGCAACTGCTTGATTCGTGCATTATCAGCACAATAGTATTATTCCCAATTGTCATTGGCCACAAAATAGTCTATTTGCACAGAGTTTCATGAACCCTGATAGCTGTTTGACAATAAACCAAAGCAATTATACCTCGAAATTAGCCTATCACTACCTGATTTTCTATTCTCAGAAGAAAAAGAAAGAAGTTTCACTATATTTTTTTTGAGGTGAACATGATTTTATATATTACCGAACTATTAAGAGTTGACATTTGACGATATTTTCATATGCAAATAAAAATATGGATAAGCTTTTCTACCGGATGATTTTTAAAAGAAAATGCAGTGTCCATTACATTTGATATGAAAGAGTGAAATAAAACGCATCAACCGCACGGCCCCACGCATTCTCTCGTAAAAAAAAAGAATTATATAAAGGTCCTTTGCACCCCATGAAGAGAACAATGGTCTGTAATTAATGTGTCGCACAGCAAGTGCCTATAAGTATACTCTCCTTGATGATCTTATTAAAGTAGGGATATGGGTTTGGGTCCCTCTGTCACGATGTACCGACTCTTAAAATAGAGAGCTATTATGAGAGCTTGGGTACTACAATTCAAAAATACTATAAACGTAGCTGCGTTGTCTACGTTTTCGAGCATTTCACGCCCTGCCTTTGAGACGAAAACAAAACTTGAGTGAAAGCAAATGGATTCAACAAAATTATACACATTAACCAATATATGCGCGGAAATTTGACAGAGATATGATCCACGCCACAGGTCAGTAAAATGCTGACTGTGCGAACAATAAGGGGGGCGAAAATTTAATACTTTTAATAGTTCAAAGTAAAATTGCAACTCACCACTGCGATCTCGGGGTCCTCGCTGTGGGGCGAGGCACTGTTGCTCTTCTGCCCCGCGCGTTTGGCGGCGGCCTGTACCAGACCCTGGAGGGGGTGTTGTCGGGGCTGGAGGACGAAGGCCCCGGCCACCGCCACCAGCAGCAGGAGGAGCCCCGCGCCCTGGAGGAAAGGTCCCGGCATGGTGGGGCTGGGGTGGGTGGTTTGTGGTGGTTCAGGGGGGTTAGGGCTTTTGGTGTGAAAGCCCTTGTGAATGCTCACTGGATGGGACCTGCTCACTGGGGCCACTCACCCATGGGGGTAAGGTAGTACTCCTACTGCTCTGAGCTGCTCGTCTTGGTGGGTGGGTGAGTGGGTGGGTGTGGGTGTGGGGTTAATGGGGCGGGTGAGGGTAGGCGGATAGGGTGTGTTGAGTTATGTTTGGGAGGTTATGCAGGTGGGTGGGTGTACGTGGGTGCGGGTGGATTGAGTAATGTTTGGGAGGTTATGCAGGTGAATGTGTAGGTGGTTGGGTAAACGTGTATGTATGGGTGTGGGTGTGTGGGAGGGTAACAACGTAAATCTAGATTGATAGCTGAAATTAGATTTGGAGGTGGAAGGGCGGATGGCGGGTGGGTGGGTGGGGGGTGGGGGACTTTATACGTATAAGTAGACCGGACCTGGTTAAATGACAAGGTAAGTGCGTTTAGTAGACGAGCTTCTGAGTGATAGTCCAGTGAGATGTCCGACGCCGCAGCAGTCAGTCAGTCAGAGGGGGCAGTGAGTGGCTCCGAGTTGCTCAATATATGAGAGCAAGTGGATGAATGAGCGGTGACTGGCACACGGGGCGGGGTGGGGGGGGGGGGGAAGAGGTGCGGGGGAAGGAGGGAGAAGGCAGTGCGATTGGGGCGGGGTTAGGAGGGGTGGGTGGGTGTACTGGAATGGCCTATAGGAGGGAGGGACAGTTTAGGCTACTGGAGGAAACGTCCTGGAGGGCTCCCACGGCTGGTTACAATCCCACTGCTGGTTGTTTTGCCTTAGCTGGTTCTCGGTGAGCAGCTCAGCAGGCCGTCAGTACACTCACAGTCCACTCGCTGGTCCCAGTCAGGGTAGGTCCTCACACCCAGGTGCGATGGAGTTTATCCCTCTGAACTCACCGGACGGCAGCGGAAGGCCGGGGCACTCAGGTAGGTGTCCAATTACTTAAGAGCTGCTCCTTAAAGGCCTCCAGAGGTCAATGGTTAAAGGGCACCCAGTAATATGGCGTCAGTCAGTCAGGGTATGTGGGATTTTTGTATCCATATGAATTTGTGAAAACAAGAACTATCCTTGAGAGTTGTGTAATCCTAATGATCTTTGTTCGTTCTGTTGGATAAATTGTAGGAATTGTGGTGTGAAATACATCAGTAAATCCATCAGAAATGCAGTGAAGCTTGTTAGGTTTTTGCGGGAGGGAGTGGTTGTGTTGGCTCAAGAAGGCCCCATGTGTTGGTGGTTGGGAGTTCCCAGCTTCAAGGCGTCTCCGTGTGTCAGCTGTACAGGTGGTAACCTTACCAGGTCCACAGAAACCCTACACCCGGCTCAGGTGGGCGTCACACTGGAGGAACCGGACCTCTGTCTCCTCCTGGTGATGTCGTAAGCTTAAGGCCCCACCCGCACCACTCCTACCTGCTCCACTCCCACACCAACCTACCACCTCCTCCTGGGTCTGTGTCCCCTTGTCCTCCTGGTGCTGTACTACTAGTAGTCCCGGCCACCTCCTGACGCCCTGACTCCTCCAGTAGGCTCCGGCGCGCGTCTCCAGCTCGGTGTTTTACACTGGAGGAGGCGGAGGACGCGGGTCGGCGTAGAGATAGGTGAGAGGCGGCTTACAAGTCCTTTTCACTGGAGGCTCCGCCGCCCGCCCGCCCTACCTCCCTCCCTACCTCCCTCCCTCCTCCAGGGTGGGTGGGTGGGGGTTGGGTGCAGTCCCACTAACGCTCCTCCTAGTCCTACTACAATCCCCTACACCTCTGACCCCACACACGTCACGGCGACGTCAACGTCGTGATCGTTTAACGTCAGCGGTACGTCACAGGACTAGGCCTATGTATAAATATAGGCCTATGTATGAATATAGGCTTAGGTATAAATATAGGCTTAGGCCTATGTATAGTCCTATTGGGACGCGGCGTTCGTATCGTCGTCAGCTGGGGGCGCGTACTACCGCCGTCAGTGCTGACAGGACCCATTCAGCCGCCGACGAGTGGAGGGCCCTCCACGGTCGGCCAGGAGGGGCTTCGTGTTAGGTCCTACGACCGGCCGTTATATCACGAAATCAAAGAAATCAAGAAAATGCCGACAGGATTCGATTTAACTATTAGTCTGATTAAATTAGGCTCGCAAAGGTATACAGGATGAAGGAATAAGAGGGACTGGCGTTATTTTGGAAGAAATCATGTATTGAATTTATGAAGAATTTTGAGTTACAATAATGCTGTTTGGCAGAGTGTGCAAGTCTAAATAAGACAGATTTTGACTTGAATTTTGTAATTTAGCTTGGAACACAATATGCTGTTGTTGCATAAACACAAAAAGGGTAGAAAGGAAGATGAATTTGACATTTACTAGATGGCACATTAAAGTAGATTAACTCGCTCTTTGTCTGGCCAAATATTATGTCGTGCTTTGTGACCACAAATGGCAGATAAATCCATATTAGTTTATGAAATAAATCCCCTCACAATTTGCAAATTGTATAGGTAATTGAAGTTCATAACGTCATACTAAATTCACCACAATGATGGTAAAACATTACATTATTTGCCATTAATTCTTTCGAATTCCTCTACATAATTGAATTTGATGAGTTTACACTAAACACTCCATACCCCTCGGTCCCCCACTCCGCCCCTGCACGCCCACCCCTCGCCCAAACAGGTGGGGCAATGCGGGGGCGGGCCGTAGGAATACATTACGGGGATCGGCCGAGTACGCCGGCGAGAAGCGTTCTGCAGCGAAACTACCTCCGCTGCTTGAAAATAGCGCGCAATAGTAGTATTCTCGGGTAGAGAGAGTCGAGGTGGCAGAGTGTTGTGTGACAATGTCGCTTTCCTCCCGGCCGACACGGGGTGCAACTATCACAGGACATGATTGGCATATTGCAAGAGGGGAGGGGACATAACATTAGAGGTGTGAGATGTATGTGAGTGACACACAAATGAGGTGTGAGATTTATCTGAGTGACACACAAATGAGGTCTGAGGTTTATGTGAGTGACACACAAATGAGGTGTGAGTTTTATATGAGGTCTGAGTTTTATGTGAGTGACACACAAATGAGGTGTGACTTTTATGCGAGTGACAACCAAACGAGGCGAAAATGTAAGCATTTATTTTGCCTCGCTTCTAGCAGGACATGCATTTTTGGTGTGAAAAGAATATTCTTCGGTATATAAGATATGAATGGATATTTGTGTTTCCTCAGTTGTGTCTGACGAAATATTAATACACATTGTTTATAATTATCAAAGGATCGAGATGTGTAGAGATTGTTATGGATTTCCTATTATTCGTGATATATTATTGAGATGCGACAAGGTGGCTAAGATAATCCTATATAACATGGATGCAACATTCTGACTATCCACGTTAGAAAACATCACTTATAACATGGCTGCCACAGCCCGACCATCCACATCCAATGCAATACGTTTTTCTCTGTGTTTAATTTATATTAGGAAACCGATACAAGACGGGCGTAATAAGAAAACGCAAGTATTATGAAACATTGAATGCAACCTTGATGCAGCTTGATTTGCGAACAGTAAGCCTACTCTGACAGTTATTTTCGGCCTAGTACATTTAATGTATCAATATCAGGGATTTCTATTGTTGGTCGCGTGTTCTATTGTGACCGTCCTATACAGACCATTTCCCCCCAAACCAATATACTTATCACGATTTATCGTGTATCGGTGCCATTCACCGCATAGCTGCATGATTCAATATGTGTATTGTTCGATATAAGTATACGTGTATAGGATTACTGGAAGGAATGTGTATTTGATGCACTCAACAATGGCGGATCTAGGATTTTGATAATCAGGAGGCGCCCTACTGAAAAAAATCCTCTTCATGACTTTTCTGTCGACTTTTACATGAAAAAGGGTAAATTTTCTATATATAAAAAAAAATGAATGGAAGTGAACGGGTATTTACTAGGCACTACAACGGTGGATCTAAAAAGTGGAAAAAGAAAGTGGGGCCCCGAGCTTCTGAAAGGTCCCATTTAACGACTTTTCTGCCCGATTTTACCCCCCAAAAAGGCTAAATTTTCCAGAAAATACTCAATTTACCACAGGTAGTGTTTAGTGACACCACCTCAGTGACGATGGAAGAGCCCACGTCTACGACAAAGACGTTTAGGAACACAATAACGTCGTTTAAAGAGAAAAAGGCCAGTAGCAAACAGACCCACTCTGAGGCCCACACATCCACTCTTATTGGGAGCCGGCGACAGAAAATCAATGGGCGAAACGGCCCTTGTGAAAATGGAAGGCACCCAACGAGAAGAGCTTCTGGGATAAAGCATGGTGGGCCACTGAAGTGGGTGTGGGAGGGAGAGGTGTGAGGTTAGAGGATGGGTAGGTGTGTGGGCGAAAATGAGGGTTTTAGGTCAGGTTTTCTAATCAGGTTAGGGTCAGGGTCACAGCCTTTGTCCTGTTTTTTCTTGTATGTTGAGGGGGTCCTTTCTGAAGTTTATAGCTGTGTAGATTATATTTTTTAGGTTGGGTTCATAAGTGGTTTCTTGTCTGGCTTATGATAAGATGTAGTATTATAGGTTTTATATAATTATTAGTTCAGACTGATCGCAATAAGAAAGGACAACCATCAATCAATTAAGATTCGAATTTTATAACTTGATGGAAGGGAAGTTTACATTAAAAAAAAAAAACTGATTGAAAATAATGCGACAGTCGGGTTAATTTTCCTGCTCCAAACAGCTCTTCCTATTTTGTCCACATTGAAAATCTACTGTCAATAATAATATACACCTTTTTCACGAACATGCGCAGCGAGCCCTCTCAGAGACAACCATTCAACCCTGGGCACATAGGAACCCATATACCAATCGCTAGGTCTAGACTGATAGCGGGTACTTCACGATTGACAAAGGCGTATAAGGCATGTCATTCTAAAAGTGTCTGTGTGTTAGTTTCGGAATATAGGCCTGAGAATGTATGCGTTCCTTAAGAGGAAATCAGTATGGGCAGTACCTGTGGCCTCTCGCAAATTCTATCACCATCACCACATTTGGATAACCATTACTCTTAAAATTGACGTTCCTCAACCAAATTGTTATTTAGCCAACTCATAACAAATAAAATGCTAGACCAATTCCCTTGTCCGTACAGGATTTAAGAGAGTTTTATTATAATCAGGTATTGTTATGTTAGGACCATCCAAGCATCTTAGAGGCAAATCTCTCGAACCTAGTTAAGTTTCCTCCCTCTAATCACAGCGCCATTCATTTAAGTGATTACATGGGCTTCCCCTTTGAAAAAATAAATGGGACTTTAACACACAATGTTGAAGTGATAGCTCCCCATTGGCGCTAATAAGTGCTGCGAAAAGTGTATATCTTGATTATGCTGCTCCCATCTTACATGCATGCATTGTGTACAAATTACTAGGGGATTATGAAATAGCATTAGTGTTGTAAACCTGATGATTAAAAGGTTTTGAGACTTTAATTGCTAGATGAGATTAAATGAGGCAGATGTATTTTCCCCCTACAGCTGGTTCCTTTGATATAGATAAAATTTACATGCCCCTTTATGATAAAGTCAATTCCATAGGTAGATAAACTCAGGACCTTTTTTTATTCTTAATCAAAACACCAGTCTGTAAATATCTAGTACTTCTATACCAAGTAATCTGCTAGTAATCCGAAAACGCCTAGGATGAGAATGATGCTACATGTACCAGTGCTCTAGAAAAAAAAGAGCATATTGAAGAAATACCTACACAATGTAGGCAGCATTCACAGCAGGTGCAAACATCGAGGCTGTCGCACTTAAGTACCCTGCACATGTATACTTTGTATTCTCACCAGATGTGGGTAACCCTAGCAGCAGCTACGTATTTCCCACAAACATCTAATTTCCAATCTATGCCGTTTCAATTTCCGTTTCGAACATCCCCCTTTTCCTGTCATTTGATACCATTGCTTCTCCATTACTCCCCGAGTGGGATCCTGACGGTGTTAGACAGGTGATTGTGGTAAAGCTTGGGAGATTGGTGACAATGCTGTTCATGTTGTTGTACCAAGTTCTGCAATGTAGGGAATTGGTTGCCACCAAGTTTGTTGCCTTATTGATGTAGAACTACTTGAAGGTACAATGTAGGCACCGAAACTTGATCTTTACTGCAGCGCTGCGTTCAATAAATACATGCACTGATTTCTAGCTCTGAAAATGCAATGTCAGTTCATAGGAAAAAGTGAATAGAACAATTGTGTAGTGTGAAATTGAGTATGAAAAAACTACAGTCAGAGTAGTTATCACTATTGAGCCTGAGTATATTTGGTTAGAATTTGGAAGATGGTTTCCAGTTGACATCGATCTGATTATGAAAGGCCGATTGTAGTGTAGGAATTGAGCTGTTGAGTGGGAAGGGATTACTTGTCACATAACAAAGCTGTCCTGATAAACATGTCTGTTCCAAATGTACCCAAACATTCATAACGGTCATTAATGTCACGGAATCCGCCAAATCCGAGTAGCCATTAATGGGACAAAGCGATTAACTGTGCATGCACCAACTGTCTCCAAATATTCATAGCCCTGCCATTAATGTCAAAGAATCCACTGAATCCGAGTTGCCAATAATGGGACAAAGCGATTAACTATGCATGTACGAAATGTCGCCAAACAGTCATAACTATGCCATTAATGTCAAGGAATTCACCGAATCCTAGTGGCCAATAATAGAACAAACCTATTACTGGTGGACCAAATGTCTCCAAAAATTCGTAACAGTGTCATTAATGTCAAGGAATCCACACAACTCCGAGTAGCCAATAATGGAACAAAGCTATTACTTGTACATGCCCCAAAAGTCGACATTCATAACCCTGCCATTAATGTCAAGGAATCCGCCAAATCCAAGTAGCCAACAATGGGACAAACCTACTACCTGGGCACAAAATGTTTCCAAACATTCAAGATTAACAGTGCCATTAATGTCACGGAATCCACCAAATCCGAGTGGCCAATAATGGGACAAAGCTATTACCTGTGCACCACACCATCCTAACCCCATCCCACCCCCACTCCCCACTCCCCTCCCCCATCCCCTTTCCCCCGTCGTTAGGTTAGAGCCGTAATGCGGGATGACGCTGGTTCCTTTCCGCTGAATACCAACACGCCTACACCCGCCAACAACCAGCTGCAGGTCACGCATCTCCCTGGTGGGACGCTGGGAATAGACCGGGCCTCTAAACTAGCCCCCACTCAAATAAGGTTACACAGCTTAGCTACCACTACTACTGCTACTATTCCACACCCCGACTAGTCTGTTCTGATCCAGATAACTTCTGACATAATGGGTCCGTACACCTACCACCATGGCTTTTATTGGCTACTTTAAAGCAAACCACAACGCAAATCAGTTATATATTGTCAAATAAAAATTTCAGTGAACTTTGTTTGTTGACAAACCATGTATGATCATGCTTCATCTGATAACAGAATGGTATGCAAAATTCTATTCAAAAACAGATTTAGACTGTCATGAATACTCATTTTCTGACTTGTTTTGGTCTGTTGTGTGGTCCACACAAATACCTAGATTGTTTACCCAAAAACTGATGATGTCATCAAAATGTCATTTCCGGAATCCCCCTTGCATTTTCACTCTGCTAGCAGAGACTCTAATGAGTATTATTTTTGGTGGAGAATGATGTGGGAATTGAGAGGAGGCAAACATGGATGAGCCTGGCTTAGTACAGAAAGGAAAGGGGAGGAATTGACCTATTGACCCTGAAGATGACATCACTGATTATGGGGGGATTCCCCAACAAGTTGATTGCAGACCAGAAAACAAAAACAAACAGATCCTCTTTCCAAGGATCATAATTATCAGACTTCTAGCCACCAATATTTGATTTTAACTGGCAATATGATTTATATGAGTGTAGTTGAAGATGTCAGGATCGATTTTGAAAATTTAAAAAATTTAAAAAAATTTGATAATTTTGCATTGTGGTTTGCTTTAAATCTGTTAAGAATCTTTTTTTGGTTCTTTGCGTTCAATTCCCGGTTGGTGTTTGTTTTAGTAAGGGATGATGTACAGCTAAAATGATTTCCATGTTTTGATCCCCTGCTGTTTGCCTGCACGCCTTGTCACCTTTATCTCATTGATTGATCACCAAAGACAGAATTCATCCCAATGTGTTTTCACCGTGAAAATGACCATGGCTGTCAGTACGTCGTAAAACACCCAACACTCACTCACTCACTCTCTTTTTTGTGCTCTATTCTTTGCATGGGTAACCCATTGATGGTTCTTGGACTGCTGGCTTGTTTAGAGTCCAACCTGCCATAAATCAGCGGCCCCAAAAGCATGCTGGGGTGCATGGTAGAATTCTCACCTAAAATGGCTGCTCGTGTACGGACCCACTCTAACAGTGGTTCGGGCTTGACAGACTACACCCCCACCCGATCCACATACACATACGCACGTCCTATATCCTACAGACGCCCTCAAAGTGACGTCACCGGACGGTTTCCCCCGCAAAAACGATTGGTTTAATCTGCCGTGTGTCCCTTCTGACGTCATTGTGGCTGGGGTGGCGCACCCAGGGGGTGTTCTAATCACGTACATGTTAGGGGACCCCGCTGTGCGCTTTTCATTGTGATACAGACAAAAGGGAAATTGACCTTTTTCTGTTAACTACCCATTCGTCCTGCTCTAATTTTTATAATCTAAGAACAATAAGAGCATCTATTAATGATAAACTCATCTTTAAAGATCTATTCCAGTCATAATCTTTTCTAGAACTAATAGATTCTAGACCTTTCAGATCACTGCGTAGTTGTGATGGGCAATTAGTGATTTAATTTTATCTATTCATTTATGTATACGCTATATTAAGAATAACATATCCTCTTCCAGAATCCAAAATATATTTCAGTCACTAAGAAATTACCATCATCAGAGTGGCTTTCTATCAATTTCCGGTCAAAATCATTCTAGTTCCGGCCCTCCTGATTGGCTACAGTTCGTGACCCTCATACGACGTATACCACTACAAATGAATGCGAACACCCATGACACACCACACAGACTGTACTCAGATAAAGGCAGGTCGTATGAAAGGAGATTTGTATAAAAGATTCAGGAGACGGGCCGTCCCTGGGGTACTTGTAGGGGGGAGTCTCCTTACTCGTGGTTCGTGCGGTGTGTATGGGAATGCCACCAGGTGCTGAGGGGTGTGTGTATGGACCAATGCCAAGTCCTTGTCCCAGCGCAAAGCTTGGTTTACACATTACGATAACTATCTTGTCCATGGTGATTGTGATACAGCGGGAGGGAATTTGGAACGAATTTGAAAAAATATTGTGAATCCTTATTAAGAATGTATAAAGTATTACTGAATACTGGTATTACCTATTTCATATGCTGTATAAGTCACCTTTTCTCCCTTTTGTAATGAACTGAAAAACAAAGGCAACTCTGGTGTTTGTTACTGAATAAAATGTATGCACACACAAAAAATACGTCTTTGCCAACTAATTTTTTTGTCCTAATCGAACCTGTCGTAATCTAATATAAACAAGGTAAAGACAGGCTTGTTGGGAACTAGCAAGATGTCAAAGAGATTATAATCAGTGTTCTAAAACTAAAAGTCGCTAAGGGCGTGGAATATTAGAGTAAAAAGTCCCCAGGTATCATCAAGAAGTTTTAGGGCGTCCACAGGGAAGTGAAAGAGCTGGAAATATAGAATAGAAACGTCAAATCCAGGGCATCCGTGCAAAATTATTCAAATAAACCTAGGATTTGTACTCAGTGACCCCTCTTAATTTCACGCGCATGTCCCTAATTGGCAATTAAGAAGTTGTGCAAACAAAACCACAGTAGTTGTCTCTATGATATCAGTAGTTTATTGGCTTTAAGATGTAAATAGTATACGGAATTTTTTTTTAGGATGTTAGTAGTATACGAAATTTGTTTTTAGGATGCTAGTAGTTTACGGAATTTGCGATTTGAAACCGGGTTGTCTTAGGCAGCGACTGAGTAGTATATGAAAAGTCGCCATTGGCGTAGGCTACTTAAAATTTTACTGTGATATATATCCTTGCAAATGCCTAAACGCCCATTCTTATATTGGGAATTAGGGGCCTAGCTTGTCCATTAGTGGTATTAACGCAATCAAACATCACCACCTGGGATAGGTCATCACAAGCTGATATCAACTGGTGGGCTATAGGAAATTGTTGTTGCGACAGGGGTATGGCACTGGCACCAATGCCATTTTGATAAGAGGACAGAAACGGTATGTGGAATACAGGCTGTAGACCAATCGTCTGTGCCAACAATGTTTATGAAATCCCCATTACATTCATCTCAGCATTTTCACTTCGAGACCAGACTCTTCTTTGATAAAATAGCAAACAGCCACTTATTTTGAAGATCCTTATACTTGTTGAACTCTCTAAAACACCATTCGTTTGCCACTCCTACTTAGTTCAATAGAGGCTATAAAACGGCCGTTAGCACCTGATAAATCCCACCCTTGTGTATATACACTACACCTCAGTGCTGGGGATATGGGCAATCCCTCTATTTATCGCCCACTGTCGTGACTAGTGGCCATTCTAACTTAGGCTATTCCCATGGCCTTGTGGGTAGGGACCTGGAGGAAAGAGTGGCGCCACCACCGGCGGGTCCTGTAACTATCACAGGGTAGGGGCACTTGGTTACACTAACAGACAATTTATATTGTATCTATACTTGCCTAAGGTTAAGCAACTATCGTCTAATATGTTTTGAAGTAGGCCTAATACCGTAAACATCCTACCGGATGATTATGGTATCTTATCACTTATGCCCCCCGTGGGGGTTCTGGTGAAGAATATAGGCCCCCAGTAGCCCCTGCTGATTGTATAAGGTAAATGATTGCTAGGTTTTGATCCCCAGCTGTTTGCCCGCCTGGTCACCTTCATCTCATAGATACAATCACCAAAGACAGAATTCATCCCAACTTGTTTACGCTGTTAAAATTACCCTTGCTGTCGGTATGGTGTAAAACACTCAGCACTCACTTACTTCCTCTTATCACTAATGTACATTCATTTCACCAGGAGATCGCATGTATAAAATTGGAGGCGAGAAGACAGGGCTTTATACGTAGGATGAATATGTACAAGAAAAAGAAAAGAACTTGACGCCAGGTTCTTATGGACCTAAAACATCTGCCCCATGGCCACATAGAATAAATTTGAAATATGAGCAAAATATTTAAACAGAGAAATAGCTCAAGGCTGTATTGTTTATATCATAATCTACATACGTAATTGCAGCCTTTCCCAAAATGTTTCCCCATGTCGTGGGTGTGTCCAACGTTAAATGATTATCTTTTAACCTTTTGATGAAAATTATCGTACACTGTTCAAAACACGTCGGGAATGTTGTAGAATTCGGGATGATTGATTTTTCATTGTTAATGATAGGCGTAGGCCTATATGTAAGGTATCTTGTCGTTTTCTATTTTGTGTTCTTTAATTTATTAGCGCAATTTCACAGAAAACACGGTCTCTGTTTATCTTCATCCAGTTGCCATAAGTGATGAAGATTGGAGACACATAACTAATCATCTTTTGGATGACAAGTAGGGGCAGTAAAGTTACGTTTCTAATCTGGGTGACGTCTCCAGAACTATCATTTATAATGTTAATCACAATTAAGGGATAAGAAGGCGAGTCGTTTAAGTCAAGGGGCCGGTGTCATGAATTCTTAAAAAGAGGGGCTGGTGAAATTTTACTTCTGGTTATTGCTGTTGCAACAGGGATGTGGTTATGTACATTATATGTTTGGTATAATGCTAATTTAGAAGTATGCCAAATTTTCATTAGATAAGTTTATTTCCTGATTTACAATGTTATGGGGTTGACCAAAAATCTGTAGGATAATCAGATTATGTTATTTCTTGCATCTCTAAAATTTCAACACGTCTGTTTGTGACGTCACACAAATACACGGTGCTCCAGGTGCCATCAGGAACCAGACCTCAAAATTTTCAAAAATACTCACGAAATAAAAAGTATTATATTGACTGATATATAAAACTTGCCAAGACTCCAAGGACAATAAGAATCATGAAAACGTATTGTTTTTATTCACTGGCCCCTCCCTTTAACCGTCCAACTACTTTTGTGTTATATGCATAACATGTATATGTCGGATACCAAAAAGATAAAGTTAACCAGATAATTTTACAGAAACTCATCATTCGGAAAAGATTCTTTTTTACTTATAATCAGGAAAAGGTTTCACAGAATTCGACATTTCATGTTTATAGAGTAGCATCCCTTTAAAGTCTGGCTTTGGTTTACAAATGGCCGCTGCCCCAGGCCCTGTGAGTATTCCCAATGGCTCAGTATGAATATATATGCACATTTTGCAGGACGGCTTGTATGTTGAGTCATGTCCTTTCGCATTGCAGTATTCAGCGTATCCAAAAGCTTTCTGGAATGACAGACATATTGTCCAACATCCAGAGGTATTATATGTATTGAACATGTTATAATAATGTATACATGTATTTAGAAGATAAAATGACAGTGATAAAAAATGCATTTCTTTCTGTACAAAGTAAGATCATTTGGCTTGAAAAAACATAAACAAATAGCACATTTATATATGGTATGATATGAACCTCTTCTTTCATCGATATGAACTAGACACCATTTCGCCAACCAATATGATTCCATCATCTTCCAATCCTTTAATCTTTGCGGGATGATATATAAACATGGCTCTAGCCCCCTACTATGACCATGCGGACATACACATTCCTAAGTTAGAATGGGCCTAAGTAATTAAAACCTGGTAAAAGAAACAGAAAAAAGGAGGAGGAGGAGTGACATCACCATTTTAAAAATTTGGAATGAGGTCCTGAACAGTCCTCAATGGCATATTTAAGCAACAAGTTGATTTTTTAAAATCAAACATTGCACTTATAGAACCCCCTTCTAGAGCCCTACAGATAATAGAACTGCCGACCTTGCACTCTGCCATAGCATGAAGTGAACTCGACAACCAGTTTTTGCAGTGGACCGTCATTTTTCTGCTCTTCTTTTCACTAGGTTATGACCGTTCTCTTCACATCCCCATCTCTGCACTCCATGGGGATAGGGGGCTTATTTTGTGCCAACTCAGCTCTTTTGGCACCTGTAATGCTGTAGGTCTGACAGGTGCGACATGGAATGTTGACATTGGAATCACACAGGTGGGAGGGGAAACAAACCAGGAGGGAGGGGGTGATCACGTGCCTAAAGAGATCACCTGAACAAAGGAATCACGCGATGGGAAGGGCCTGGTGATAAATAGGATACAGCTTGGCTTATCACGATTAGTAGGACTTATTACTCTATTAGAGATGTCACGATGTGCATCCTGCTTTACTAAGGGTGCCCACGCAAGTCTTAAATGTCTATAAAGGTCTTAAATTGATTTTCTCAAATTTAAGGGATTAAAAACGTCTTAAATTTCACGTTCTTCAAGGTGGAGGTCTTAAAAAGGTCTTAAATTGGATATGATTTGAAAATAAAAATCAAATGACACGTTCAGTGATATGCTGCTTTTTGCTGAGTGTTTATACATCAAACCTCATGTGAAGAGATTTGTCTTAGCCTGTGGTGAATATGTCTTAAATTTATCAAATTTGGGTCTTAAATAGGTCTTTAAAAGGTCTTAAATTGATTTTTGAAAAAGCTTGGGCACCCTGTTTACTCTTTGTGTATTTGTAATTTTGTGTGATTTTAAGTATCATACAAAAAAGGGGTTTTGTATTTCCTTTGTTATGAATAATACAAGTACAACATTAATCTAATTTTAGTATTTTCTTTTGTTATGAACAGTACAGCTAGAAAATACTTTGTTATTTCCTACCTGTATTGTCCATCACAAAAGATAAAGGTTTTATTCAACGTTGATGGAGTTGATTCTCTCCCGACATCACTAAAAAGGGCAATTATTTTAAATGACAATAAGGTCTTGCTTTAGTGAAAACAATAAGTCCTCAGGAAACTGACATTAAGGAGAATGTCAAGATATCAACAGACTTGAAGTATCCTTAATCAAATTCCCGGATGCATACAGAAGACTAAGTTGTATGGAAAATCTCTTTTGTGTTTTCTTTTGTTAAGGACAATAACTACTCAAAGAAATAACAATTTCACAATGTTCCGGGCGTGCCTGGTTATATAGGAGAGTCCGTAATTATTTGTATGCGCTCGGGTTCCACATCAAGCAAGTACAAGTGTTACATAAAATATAACTTTTTATATTAAAACATCAAACAGGTTTCCTTCCTCGGGGCATACTTGCATCGCCGATGTTGATTTCCCCCTTTCCCCTGTTTATGCTCCCTCAGCTATACGACCATCCCAAGAGATGTCCAAATCCACTGTACAACTGTCAGCTTCCAAATTATGCTGACGTTTCAAAACGACTGTACCAACAGGGGCGTCAAAGTATGACATGGCACATATCGCATTATAAACACATCAAACGTGTGTTAATGCTTACTCAAGAGAACCTACTATTTATGCAGTGACATCTTTATGTTCATAAATCAGTAAGTTGCGTGTAACTTGTATTCATACGAAGGATATTATTTTTATAAGCGTTTTAGGGTGACGCATGTGTCTTGTTTAATTCTGACTTACAGATGAATAACATGTTCCTGCATGAGAGGCTTTGGTTAATGTCTCGCACATTGTCTGATATCTCTATTACTATTGTGTTCTGCAAGCAAAATCAACTTTTAAAAAGAAACGCAAGGGTTGGAGCTATGTTCCCAGACTTAGGCTCTTATAACCTTCAGTCAAAATGTTTTTCCACCATTTCCACGGTCGTATATTATGTACTGAGTATGCTAACCAAACTGCGTTTTTTTTTTCAATGTGATTTCCACCAATTTTCTTCATAGAAGGTAGACTGAATATCGTTGATATTTATCAAGTCATAAATTGTAGACTTTGGCAAACAACAGTCATTTGTATGTCTGTCGTTCCAAAGTATGGTTTGATTTAATCTATATGTATGCTATAAATCTAGCCATCAAAGATGCGAAATATCTTTATGAATGCAAGACTTTCCTTGTCCCAATTGCAAAACTAAACGAGCCCAAGTCCCCAGGCTACATCCATGAAAGTAATCAACCTAGGAGCAAGTTAACGGCTTAATCAGGCATGACCTTATACGATCCGCTGAATCCACGGCCTGCGAAGCCCTTGATCCAGGCAGGAAATTTAAATTGACGGAGACCTGTGTCAAGTCTAGGTCCCCTCAAAGCGGCAGCCGTGTCTGTGTCGGCCTTCATCGATCCTCGTCACCAACCCCCGCCCCCTCCTCACCCCCTCCCACCCCCTCCCACCCTCCCCCGCACCCCCAGCCCCCACTGGGGCCGCCCACGCACAACCAACACTAGACTTGAAGCAGCCTTCGCAATATTTTTCAATTTTCAATTTTTATCAAAATTTTAGGATTTTTTGTATTTACAACTCTACCCCAAGTCATGATATTTTCAGTACATGTCTATCTTTAAACATTTGAAAATATGGTCTTTGGTGGAATTTTATGTATTTAGAATGTTGAAGGCGTTTAAATGCATATTTGCTTAAAAAGTAGGAGCTGAAAAAGAAAAAAAAACAGAGGGGCCTTTTGGCAATTGCGGTATAAACCGTACCACAATACTGTGACGCTTAACAGGAAACTCTGCATAAAGCACTTACAACGCACGGGGTGATGTGCTGCTCAATGAATAGTGTATACGACAACTAAGCATTGAGAAGAACCTACATAAATGTGACTAAAAATAGCACAGCTATGAATTGTCTGTCACCCCTGGCAGCTATTCATGCTGTATAGTGGCAGTTAACATATTAAGAGGTACGGTCTGCATTGATAATAGGTGGTGTAGAGTTGGCGTCACTGTATGTACTCTACCTAAGTATGGACTGATGCAAGTTTTCTGTATCCTTATGCTACCTATAAGGCACAGGATCCCCTATATTCTCATTGGCAGGCTCTTCTCTGTACCATGGGAAATTAGGCTGTATCATTTGCAAAGGTTAGACATGCTTGATCTCAGATTTCCTTATGCTATTTCACCCCACTCTTTTTAAGATACTAGAGGGATTTATTTAGTTTTGTGTACATCTACATACTTTACTTCTATCTATATTGAATCTCTCAAAGTTTAAAAGATAATGATGATCTTAACGGACTTCAGGTGCATACAAACACTTCCTGGAGAAAATAATATTATATATCCTCTAAGACCTAGTGATATAGCACTAGAATATTCTGAGGCTGCATATACTTATCCCAAGAGGGCCCTCGAACCATTTTGTAAAGTCACAGTCTTAAGATATTGGTAACTCCTGCTGAAATAAATGGGTGACAGTTGTCTAGTTCTCTCTAACCGTGCCATGGGGCCGCACATGTAGGACCTGTACAGAGAGCCCAAGTGTGTGTAATCCGTACGTAGATATTTTTAGAAAACGTCCTCATATACATTTGCAACATCCCCTTGATTTCCAGGATGGAATATGAACTACACATAAATTGGTTATTTCTATCCGTCCAGGTAGTGGAAAGAGAGACTATATATAGTACAGGATTTGCACAGAAAAACACACAGCTTTCGTCCATACACATACAAAAATAAATAGATTTCATATTGTTTCCATCGCCATAGATATTCTGCAGAAAATAAGGGTTCGATTAAACATTTTTGAAACTAAATGTATTGTAATGACAGTATAATCCAATCTTCGTACGATTCAGATTGCCTTAAGGACATCATAAACAAGGTACTGCCAAAATATATATGAGCATAATGAAAGCGTCTCTTTTACATAAGTCTTCCAAATGTAGACTATGCAATTTTGATATTCATAATAGTATTCCACAGAACAGCTCAAAAGGTTTATGACATTTAATGTTAAAAGCATATACCGAGTATTAATGATTTTCATAATAATGCTTAAAATAAATCTGTGCAACAAGGTTCGATTTATCATTGCTAACTGCACCCTTTATATGTTTTAGATTCCAGGTAGTCGGCCGTTTTATGAATAGTTTCCTCTTAAGCAACATCTAACTGAATCCAGCGAAGCACCTGCCCCAGGGGACCACCTGCCAAATACCACGTCTTTTTACCAGTGCCAATCAATTTTCCCTCTCTAATCTAATATATAAGAAGCTGTTTTAGAGGCCTGCTACCGACTCCCTTGCACTTGCCATACTTCCCGTGGTCTCCTTTCAGATACTAGCGCTGTAAATACAGGGTTTTAAAGATTTCCTTAAATCATTTACACTAAGAGTGCTCAGGACGTCAACGTAATTGCTAGTGGGAGTGGGAAGATTGACGCTTAATTATTAACCGTTAATTTTTGCCTGGAATTAAAAGGTTTTATTTCGCGGAAGCCGCGATTGTGAGTCGGGGGCGGAGGCAATAGGTGGCAAGTC
Organism: Lepidonotus clava; assembly: GCA_936440205.1. NCBI lineage: Eukaryota > Metazoa > Annelida > Polychaeta > Phyllodocida > Polynoidae > Lepidonotus > Lepidonotus clava. The sequence continues at coordinate 21,010,023 of OW387138.1, forward strand.
TACTTTGCATATGGGCTTCTCTCCGCGACAGGCCGTCTTGGCGTAATACGATTTCCTTCGTCCTTTTGTAATGCCTCTGATTGAATTACACAGATATCTGTAATTCAGCACAGGGTATTTATCTCTATAGCAACTAGCTCCAAAACTCCAAAAGGATCTATGTTCTAGACTAACCCTGCTTCTATAGGCGAGGGGGGCAGGTGAGGAGGCTAAATAAAGACCAGTTTTATTGATTATTGTTCAGAGAGCGCCAAATGGGACTGTCTTCTCAGATAGACTATTTTGATGGGAGCATGTAGGATTCTATTTTTGATGTTATGTATGTAGTGCGCCGCTATGAATGTGGATATACGTACTTAGACTTGCTGTAACCCCTAGCAGAGTTAGAGCATAAGCTTTTCCCTGTGCACTTAACATTATATATATTTAATTTAATAATTATAATCCATATGAAATCTACTAGTAATTTTCAATAGTGTTTGAGAGTGTAATATCTTTGAATAAAACGTTTTAACAATAATTATTTATCTGCTGTATTTCAGTGAAGTAACGAAAAACAGTCATTTGAGCAGGCAGAAATGGAAACAAGAAATCTTTGTGGGAATCTTAAGTTACCATTATCATCCATGGGTTGTTTTTTTTTACATGTGTACAACAATCAGTTTGTTTAGATAATTATGGCACACAGCTAGTACCTCAGGTTACATCGATGTTGTTCTTTGGTGAATGTTTAGGTTTTAGAATTCATTAATGAGGTTTTATGTTTTAGAGTCATAAGAGACCTTGAATTATTCCACATATCTGTATTTCTGAGATAGCCCATTTTTACTTTGGCAGAAACACCTGCCACTTGGACAACTGCCAAACTCTGATGGGTAATGGTCCATAGAGGATACCCTTTTATACCTAAAAATAGTATACAAAGGAAAATATACAAAGGATGCTGCACAACCTAACAACCTACTGGTTATGTAGCACCACCCAACAACCACCTGATTATAGCACCAGCAATTAACCTACTTATTATAGCATCACCAAACAACCAACTGATTATACGCCTGGTTTGCAAAAAAGACAACCAAGAGATTGGACACCAATTATGATTTGAGATGTAAAATTCATATTATTGAACTATAGAGGTTTAAGACGTGAACACTCGTTGTGAGAGGATTTGTTGTTTATTATCCAATGTCTAGTCGTTCCGTGACAAGAACTCGATTGACCATGATCAGTCCCGAGGTTAGAGTTCCCTCAAACACATTCAGTCAACGCTCCGCGCTCTAACACAATTTCTATATGCCTCTCTCCAGAACCTAGACTGCAGATTAAAGGTCCAACCTTCACAGGATGTTTACTCACACAGTGCTTGCAGCTACTCTGGCTAGCTAAGAGCGGAACACATTATTATATGGTGGTACATCACACCTTAACTCCTCCCTCATTTCACTACTGTCAAAGTGAAACATTGGCTTACACGTGCGCTTCTAAGCTCACGTAATGCTGCCCAAACATGGATGGCCACCCGCGTCAGTACATTATTATCTTGCCCCAACATTGTACGAATTTGATGACTATTTCATTGGCAATTTTACTCCTTATTTCGAGCATACATCCCTCTGTCCGCCTTACGTTTGAATTTCTAGCGATCTGTAACCTTATATTTATCATACTACAGTTGAGTCCAGCAAATGCTTTTTGTAAAATATTGATTTATGATCTTTTCCCTTAATGCGTCTTCAACAATGAGTAAAGATATTAGATTAAATTGGCAGTATTTACAACATAAACATAGATCGATATCTATGCGTCAAACTATCCCAAAATCTATCAAATTCAAGTATGTTAGTTAGATCACAACTCTAACGTCTACGATTTGGAATGAGTTAGAACTGCATAATGAGTGACATGAAAAGAACAAACATAGGTTACCCAATACGATTTTATCCTATGCCTCTGATCAAACACAAAATTTCCTTCTTTTAAACATGAATCTGTGAACTGTACAATGCCATTTCTTCTCCTCTCCTCATCCCACCAAAAGCTCATATCCTATCCTCCCACACAAATCCTTGGAGGACCCACTGATAAAAAGAATTTCCCTCGCCATTGCTCATATTGCCTCCCCTGGGAAGTGGTATCATCTTATATTGCGAGTTACTTCCCTAGCCTTATCACCAAAGGGATTGGTACGAAAGCGAGACTGGTTTTCTGAAACCAATAAAGTCTGCGCACGTCACACCAATTTAGCTAGTCATACCTAAAACGACTTCGCGACATGTCATAAAGAAGCATAAGCCAAGTTCGGTTTTCATGCTAGAAATATGCTCTTGCCCACTAGGTCCCATTGCTGTCATCCATATATTGACGCTTTTCTCCTAGAATAACTGAGCCAGAATTCCTAGTTTTCTACTCGCTCTTGTCCTTTGTACATTATGATGTATTTCCTTTGGCGATGCTAGTTGAAATGTTTCAACGATACTAAGAAATTACCAGATAAAAACGTATATTCTGGAATTGTCTGTTAGCAGTCTATGATAATCAGTCGTGTGCACTTAACCTAAAAACGGTAACCTAAAAATAGTTATCTATAGGCATCCAGTGCAGTTATAGAATGGCTGACGTTGCACATTTTGAAGGCCAATCGATCTGTATTTATTGCAGAGGATTATACTGGATGTCCCAGTGCATTACCCTTCGTAGGAATCATCCCAAACTACATTGACAGATTATTCACATTTCATAAGTCTGATATGTATTGTATGGATACAAGTGATCAGTCAATTATAGAGTAGAAAATACGTACTCCTTTGTGAGATACATGGTTTCTATGTAAGAATTGCTGCAGTCTTTACATAATTGATAAATTTTGCATCCTTTTCATTTTTCTGTATCATAATGCCAATTCTTGAAATTAGCTTTTTTCCTTTTGCAGGTGTAAGATATTCTCAGAAATGCTTTTATTCTACAGCTTTAAAGCACTCACTGATAACACTGACTTGCTTCGGTCTGAAATAGTAGTCACTGAATAACTGTTTCAGATCAAAGTCTGCATCATGATCTATTTGCAGTGTGAAGACAACTCATCTCCCAAAGTCATAATATATAATATTCTTTCTTCTGAACAACATTATTCTTAAGTTAAAATATGATTCCATTCGATAAAATCCTGTTCTTTTTCATTGGTTTCCAGGTTCCTATCTCATCTCTCATGGAAGGAGCAGTCTCTTTCCAGCAATGCCACACCCTTGGAGACAGAAGATCTGGGGAAACTCAAAATCAAGTCCAAAAACAAGCTTTTTGCTCACAAAAGCCATGAGCAGCTCCCGACTCCGTCACCTGCAGACCCCGACAGTGACGTCAGAGATGCCCTCCCTGTCAGAACGTCACCTGTGAGGGCCGAAAGAAATATGGAGGACGATTCACCAATGGAGGGCCAATCAGAGACTGCCGTACAAAGAGATGTAGGCTGGGAGTCTCCACAAAAGGAAACTACTGATTGGTCGAGTCCGAAAGAGGAGGAAAGTGACCCATGGGCCATTGGGGATCAGACGGATAGTTCAGATTTCTGGGGTGTTGGATCCGGTCCTTCAACTGAGAATGCAAATAAGAAAAATAACACTGATTTCTGGGCCACATCTGAGGATCCCAATTCAAATACAAAGTTGTCAGTAAGTCTATCTAATAAGACCAATAGTGATATGGTAACCAAAGACTTAAATCATAAGCAAAAAGCAACAGATGTAAAGAAAGTATCTGAAAGTAGTGCACTTGGCACAGTAGAAACAACTAGGTCTTTTCAAGGAGATACAGGTGGTCAATCCTCTCTGCAGACTAAAACAACTAGCCAAACAGACAACAAAGAGGGAGTTACCATTAGTGCTTCATCAGCAATAACTGCTGAGCAAACAGAAAACACAGACAACATCCAGGAGCAAAGGGCACCCAATAACCAGACCAAATTGCCAGCTCCTCAGATATGTGACATTGTCCACCCCAACACTGCTCAGTCTCATCTGGTGTCACCATCGAAGCAACTTGAGCCTACCCAACCGCCCCCTCCTCCAGTGACCCTTGACCCGCAGTGCCAGGAGGAGGACCCTGGAGGTGACCTCTATGTTGTGGCAGATTCTGATGAGGACGAGGGGCAGGAAAGCAAAGACGGTGAGGGGTGTGAGGAGAGCTACAAGTGGATCCCTACTCAGAAATTAGATCCCTACCCACTGCAGGAGTGTCTGCAGCTGACTTATGAGGAGGTGAGTCTTTATGTTTTATTTTTAAGGTTATTCATTGTGCTCATAAGTGCTTTTAGTATTGTCTTCAAAAGGTTCCTTAGAACAGCAAACAAAAAGTATGTGAATTTATTGACTTGAATTGTCTAATTCCATGACTTGATGTTGTTTATATGGTTTTGTATTTGTATTATAAAATTACTATCTTCTGGAAGAGCAGGGCCACCCTGAAGCTGATTTTGATTAATAACAAAATCATTGACCATGAGAAATGACAAGCCCTCTTTGGCAGACATTTTGGATGACTGTATGATGACCAGTAGCAGAGCCAGGATTTACAGATTAATTTTAAGTGCTAATACATTTTCAAATGTGCCTCTTGATGGAGTTTAAGCCCCTTGTGAATACCTTACTTGTATAGAAAAAATACTTGTTTTTACAGGCTTTCTTTCTTTCATACGGTCTTGGATGTCTCGTAGTTCTTGATAAAAGGAAAGTGAGTACCTCTTTGATTATTTCCTAAATAAAAATTGCATTAGAAAATCTCATCTTGGTTTTTCAAAAAAGCACCTACATGTATCCTATTTCCTCCTCCCCTTTTCTTCTGTCACTATAAGAAAATACTTTCTCGTGAAAACAACAACTTATTTCAACGTGTAATTGAAATTTGATCATCCTTCCATTTAGAAACCCATTGAAAAATTCCTATCCTCTGAAAAGTTGTCCTACGATTTTGTCTTATGATTAAAAATCTAATTAGCTCAAAAGCGTTCAAGTTTCAATAGTTTTGAAGTAATTAGCTTGGTCCTCTCATTACTTTCAGAACCTTTGTGAATGTTCAATCATAAAGAATAGAGTGGTTTTCGCAAGCTCTATTCAGATTGTAAAATTTAATCTGAAATATTTTGAAGAGAACTTGCTGATCCTGGTTCAGTTGCAATTCATGGCTTTAAATCCCTTTTCCAGAATCCTCTAAATCTTACTGAGATGTGGCAGATATTTTCAAGTCGACGAAAGAACTTCGTTCAGAATTACATCGCCTATCACAGCCTACGAAGTCGGGGCTGGGTCCCCAAGACAGGCATCAAATACGGCGCCGACTTTGGTAGGATTATGTTCTCTATAGCTCACTACAAAGTTAAACCTCAATACCGCAACATTACAACTATAATTATCATTAATTTTGTTCTAAACATAATTTCAACGGCTATCTGCGAAAATGCGTTTATTCAGGCAGAAAATAAGCTAGGCTAAATAGAATTAGAAAACTAAAATATGTTTCACAATACAAGAAATAGACAACAGGTATTTTCTCCAGGTCCCTATAATAGAACGTGCTTATATTCACTGTTTTCCCATTAACAGTGATATACCCTAAAGGACCTCCCTAATACCACGGCTCTTTCTCTGTCCTCTGTTCTCCCATTAAGAGTGATATACCACAAAGGACCTCCCTACTACCACGGCTCTTTCTCTGTCCTCTGTTCTTCCATTAACAGTGATATACCATAAAGGACCTCCCTACTACCACGGCTCTTACTCCATCCTCTGTTTTCTCATTAACAGTGATATACGACAAAGGACCTCCCTACCACCACAGCTCTTACTTCGTCCTCTGTTTTCCCATTAACAGTGATATACCATAAAGGACCTCCCTACTACCACGGCTCTTACTTCATCCTCTGTTTTCCCATTAACAGCAGTCTGGTAAAAGATCCCTGAAGGGTTGGCCAGACATTAAACTAATCCCACAAACAAACAAATCCCATTAACAGTGATATACCATAAAGGACCTCCCTTCTACCATGGCTCTTACTTCATCCTCTATTTTCCCATTAACAGTGATATACCATAAAGGACCTCCCTTCTACCATGGCTCTTACTTCATCCTCTGTTTTCCCATTAACAGTGATATACCATAAAGGACCTCCCTACTACCACGTTTCTTATTCATTCTGTTTTCCCATTAACACTGATATACCATAAAGGACCTCCCTTCTACCACGGCTCTTACTCCATCCTCTGTTTTACCATTAACAGTGATATACCATAAAGGACCTCCCTACTACCACGGCTCTTACTCCATCCTCTGTTTTCCCATTAACAGTGTTATACCATAAAGGACCTCCCTACTACCATGGCTCTTACTCCATGCTCTGTTTTCCCATTAACCCTTTCGTGACGCCAGTTGCATAAATGCATTACCATGCTCTTGACGCCAGTTGCATAAATGCAACACCACAGTAAGGACGCCAGTTGCATAAATGCAACAATCGTAAAATTCTTCAAAATCCACAATAAAACCGAGATAAATTGCAAAATTCATAAATTAGTTTTTTTATACATGGGAAAAATATGCATGTAGATTTGCTTTATGATTTTAATCATTTTTGAGTAGCATATTCTTTTATCAGATAATATAATGTATCAATATTATATTTACCAATTATCCCTGGCGTCCTTAAAGGAAACTTTAGCCATACAAATGACTTCAGATGCTACAATGCATGAGTATACATGGCGTCATTAAAGGGTTAACAGTTATATTCCATAAAGGACCTCCCTACTACCACAGCTCTTACTCCATCCTCTGTTTTCTCATTAACAGTGATATACCATAAAGGACCTCCCTACTACCACGGCTCTTATTCCATCCTCTGTTTTCTCATTAACAGTGATATACCATAAAGGACCTCCGTACTACCACGGCTCTTACTCCGTCCTCGTCCGCACCGCCGCCGAACCTGACCTTCGTGATGACCTTGACCCTGCCAACCCAACCTTGACCTGGTCGGGGTTGATGGGGATGGACAGGGTCACGGAGCAGGTAGCCAAGGTCAGTAGTAAACATGGCGGATTTTGTCAAGGTTGTGGTTATAGAGATGAGGAATGGGTTAATAAGTATTGACCCCTGGTATAAAGGGGGATGTTTTGAGATTCTACTCTATGGGGTTTGTGTTAATTCGGGAACATTAGTTTTTGTGTATGGACAAGTGGCTTTGCCAGGATTCGAATCCACAACCTTTGGGTTTGGAGGTGAGGGTCTTAACCACTACACCATGGAGGATGAGGCTAGAACTAAAAAATGGGGTCATGACCCAATTTGCTGGTTCCCACAGGTCCTTTTGAAAGCAGTTTAACAAAACAGCAGCCAGATGGATAGGTTGGTTATGGCCCATTTCTCTGGTTCTTGGTAAGACCTGAAGAAAGTTCAGTATGTAGGCAGCAACATGCGAAAGGACATCATTTTAGAAGAAGTAGGGTAATAATAACACTGGTTATAAGTGTCTTCCGTTTACTACTGAAGATGACCTTTCAGCAAGACAAAACTCTCTTGATGTTCAATAAATTTTCAAGAATTAAACAAAATTTATAAAACGTGGCATTGTGTAGATTAACTGCTTTGAGGAGTAATTCTGGTAACATTCTGTACAAACTTTTGACAGATATATTCTCCAAGGTTTCTTAAACTTTCCTGAGTTTTACTCGTTTGAAGTTTATCCATCTAATTTTAGTTAAAGATTCATAAACTGTATATATCCATAAGGTGACAAGTATTTACTTTCTATACCCTCATTCTCAGGTTAGAAAGATCATCTTTAGTTTGGGTTTAGAGTCAAACCAACCATAAGCTCCAGAAAAATCCAGAAAAAAATGACATGCATTCTGCCATATATTTCATCTGTACTGCCCTTGATATCAAATACATTTTCTGTATTTGATATGAAAGTAGTTTTCAGTCCGTGATATCAAAATAGTTTTCTGTCCTCGGTATTGAAGTAGTTCATTGTACTTGACATTAAAGTAGTTTTCTGTACATGATATCAAAGTAGTTTTCTGTCCTTCATATCAAAGTAGTTTTCTGCCTTCATTTCAAATTAGTTTTCTGTCCTTCATATCAAAGTAGTTTTCTGTCCTTCATATCAAAGTAGTTTTCTGTCTTCATATCAAAGTAGTTTTCTGTCCTTCATATCAAAGTAGTTTCCTGTCCTTCATATCAAAGAAGTTTTCTGTCCTTCATATCAAAGTAGTTTTCTGTACTTGATATCAAAGTAGTTTTCGGTCCTCGGTATCCAAGTAGTTTCCTGTTCTTGGTATCAAAGTAGTTCTCTTTCCTCTCACTAGGAGCCGCTGCTGCTGCTGGTGATCCGACCACGTGACCTGGGAGAGGCCGACCTGGCGTCTCCCAGGTGTGTTAGCAGGTTTAAGGTTCAGGTGAGTCCTGTTTGACCTGTCTGTACTCAATTATGCCGAGTCAGCACTCTATGATGATCGCTCGCACAAAAGGCCCCTAGCATATCACCAGAAATTGGTTTTAGTTCACTTTCAAAATATGCAGGTTTCGTGGTTTTTTCACATGTTATTGAAGGGAGGTCAGAATTACTCATTTTCTAAATTTTGGTGATCATCATTGAAGTTGTTGTCAATTCAATCCTTTGTAAGCTTTGGTTGCTTGTAACGGAATTTTATTTGTTATCTCTTAAGCTTGCTTGCTTTTCCTAGGGAAAGTACAATGTGTATTTGAGAAAAAAAAGGCGTACAGAATAGATATCAATTAGAATTCAATCAATAATATTTGTTTCTGTAAATTATGTGGTTTTTTTCTTAAATGAATGTGTAAACATCTGTAAAATGTTCAAACAGGTTGATAAAGCCATTTTGTCAGTCAACTGGAAATCAGAATCGATATTTCAGCCAACCGGTTGGCTTTCAATAAGGTAACATTAATTTAGAATTCTGATTTTTTTTCAAGTGATGCACACCTCATGTAGCCACGTCGAATGTCTTAATTTAGAATTGTGTAACTGTTCACCCTCCAATAGATTTACCTCTCTACTGACGCATAGTAATCACTTCCATAAAGCTTTAGATAAATTGCACTTTATATCCTATCTTTATTTTTGCACATTTTTAGTTATTTCATAAATCTATTATTGTTTTTTTACCCTCAGGAGATGTTGCTCCGACGGTGGATCCCATCCAAGGAGAGAGAGGCCGCCGAGTCTCCGGAGTGGTTGTAGAAGTGTCATCTTCTCTCGGAAGGTGGCGCCACTGGGCGTGGAAAAAGTGCCAAGTCTGAACATTGAAGATGTCTCCACCCGATAGTGGATCTGTGTTTTGATAGACTTCACGTGTATTTAAACTAGTACATGGAAGTTGTATATATCTGAGCGGTCTGAATTCGTTTTGATAATGAGTTAATCATTGTGGTACTGGTTTTAAGAATATGGGAATATCAGTTATGTTTTTGTGGTCAAGTCGTATTTGATCATCTTAGAATAATGATATTTGATTAAGTGGTCAAAACATTGCATTCCATGCATTTCCTGTGTATATTACGGTGCCTTCTTATTTTGCTATTGCAGTGTAAGATTGCGTAATAAAGATGATTATACATTATTTAAATAGTTTTGTATTTACAGTAGTTATGTTGTACTGTTATCAGCTTATGACGAACGCCACTTTACGATTGTGATCTAGGCTATGCAGATTTCTCATTATTTCAAAACCATTTTTTGAAATGTCGTCTTCTGTTGATTGTTTTCTCATAATTATTCTTGAATAGAATATTTGTGTTCGATAATAATCTGGAAATATTGACTAATATGATTCCCAGAAAGAGAACGACAACATAGGACAACAAATTTTATTTTATTCAACTTGATGTAATATTGGCTTATGTATAAACAATTGTAACTTTATATACCACTTGATTATAAAATTCCAAGTCAAAAAAGCCATCTTTTACAGAAAAGACACGAAAGAAGTTATTATTCAGCCTAAGAAAAAAAATAGAAAAAAAGAGATAACCTAAGTTGGAATAACATCATAAATAAATGGTAGAGTATTAGTTATGGGAAACACAATTTAGGGTGCCATGTCACACATGACATTGGCGAGGGGGCGTGGCTTATTTTCCCCTCCTCCAATCACAATCCTCACAAAAAATCACGTGTTCTGCACTCACACATCAAATCGACAGATATTAATGTCAGAAATAAGTTTAGTTTCCTTTGGGTGTTATGTTGGCCAACCTTCTTAGTTCGTTCAAGGATTTTTCTGTGCTTTGAAATCATTTGATGACGTCACTGATTGCTGAGCTCATTTCTAATGACGTCATAGTTTACACTGTTCTCTCTCAACTGAACGTTCTCTTCACTCCCATCATGCAGTTGGTGACGACTGTACCAGTTAATGAAATGAATTATGGGATATTCACGAAATAGCAATTGTGTTCATAGAAGGCAAGATTGAACACGATATAGTCTATAAGCCGCAGCCTAGTTTTAGCGAAATCCCCAAGCTGTGTTCAAAGGATTGCGATTCAAGGTGTCGAAACGAAACAAGCAGCAACCGTCTGGAACACAGATCACAGCACGTACGATCGATACATCTTGCAACTTACATCACTACAAGAACAGGATCCTTGCATATATATTAACAGTAGGCCAGCTAAGGCAGATTTCCAGGACAGGTGGTGTTGAAACTTTCCGTTACTCTTGATAAATGGATAAGCCTTGAGGAGGTGCTTTGTCTTACTGCAGATGTTTGAGACCTGTGGTAATGCCCATCGTGCCCCCTTTTTTGGGGAACCCTAATGTCCCCCAAGCGGTCCCCCAATTGGTTCATACCCGCAGCACCCGGAAGAGGATGAATGATGAGAGAGAAGTGAGCAGTATTAGATAAGTGGGGTCCACCTCGAATGCGGCTGAGAGGAAACCACCAAAACAGATGAGGGCGATGAACGGTCCCAGCGTGTGGGCTGGTATCTCCGAAAGCAAAGTCAGCACCTTATACTCTGCTGATGAGGATGGGGCAGAGGGCTTTTTCAAAGGTGCTATGGACATTGGTTCACCTCCCTGGTGCTGTGGCTCCACTGGAGCTGGCACGGGAGCTGGGGCTGCCATTGCAACAGGCGTTGCAACCGGTCGAACCGACGACACCACCTGTGCTTGAGCTGGCCTGATGGCAGGGGCTGCGACCGGCCTCGTGGACGACATCACTGGTTGCGGCTCCGGTTGTACAGCAGGTTGCACTGATGGTTGCACTTGTGTTGCCATGATGGGCTGCTGCTGCTGCTGCTGCACTTGGGAAACCATGACTTGTGGTTGATGTTGCTGCACTTGGGGCCTGACCTGCTGAGGCATAGCTTGCTGCTGTTGTGGCACCACCTGTTGTGGCATGGCCTGTTGTGGCATGGCTTGTTGTGGCCTGACTTGTTGTGGCATGACCTGTTGTGGCCTGACTTGTTGTGGCATGACCTGTTGTGGCCTGACCTGCTGATGCATTGCCTGCTGTTGTGGCACTACCTGTTGAGGCATTGCCTGTTGTGGCATTGCCTGTTGTGGCATGGCCTGTTGTTGCATTGCTTGTTGTGGCACCACCTGTTGTGGCATAGCTTGCTGTGCCATTACTGGCTGCCTCTGAACCTGCTGTGGCATGATTTGTTGCTCCACAACTGGTTGCATCGGCTGATTCACAACCGGCTGATTCATTGGAATCACTATAGGGTGGTTGACCGGTGTGTTTGATGGCATCGCAACCTGCATAACAACCGGAACTCCGACTGTTGCTTGTTCTCCCATCGCACTCCGGATAACCGGAGGCTGCACGACAGTTGGCATAGGCTCCATGACCTGGGTGACAGAAACCTGGGGTTGGTAGTCCTGTCCGACTGTAGACTCGGTGGCACGGCTTATAATGTTCTCAATGTAGAAGCCCGACTGGGTGGTGGATGGGGAAGCGATCTCCACCTTAAACTTAGGTGGGGCGGGACCAACCACAGAGACCGGTGTGGGCTGCGGCTCTTTGAGAGAGTCTGCCTCGGTGTCACTCACTGCAAAGATAGAAAATAACCATTGATTTGAATTGAGCGAACAGTGATTATGCTAGAAGTAAGTTACATCCGACAACGGCACACTCCTTATTGACGAATATGAGACAAATCTTCATGAAATGTGCCATTTTTTGTACATTCCAATATATATCCTAATATTCCATTGGCGAGTAGTCCATACTTTTACATAGCGTGGCCCTAACTTTTTAAACCCATACATAACTACAGTCATTAATTTCAAAGTTTTTTCTTTACATCACCCCCCTCCACACACACACACACACATGGATCCTATCCTCAACGTTTTAAATATCGTTTTCAAATGATCTTTAATATTTTGGAGATTTAAGTCGAAGCAATCAATGCTTCATGAAAATAAATAAAAATAAACTCGATTATAATGCCCATACCATACATACCTTAAATCTACATTCCTAATTGCATTTAATTCCTTACAGATTGCATGATTTCTGAGTATCACAATGAGCAGCCTCTTGATATAATCATGTTAGAAAAAGAACACGGTTCCTTGGCATATTTGATCAAATTAAGTAACTACCTTTATTATTCTTCGCGTTGTATTAAGTTTCACAAATGGTATAAAGTTTGATTGGCGAAGTATAGGATGGCTGTTTCTTTAAACAAGTGAAAGAACCTGTTCACCCTATTATCACACATTTAATCCCCTGGTTCCTGTCCTATGCTCGGAGAGTGGATGCATGGGTTTTCTTGTGAGAGGAGATTTTAGTTACATTTAGTTACATGTAGATGTGTTCTATGGCCTTTGACAATTGTTACATTAGAATGGATTTTGTGTTGTTATAATTCTTGAAAAATATACCTTAAAGGTATTTTACATAATTGTATTATGAGTTTATATGTATTTTGTTTGTATTCATGTTATTTGATTAAAATTTACAAGTCCCAGGATAGTTAAAACAATAATAAACAACTTTGAGTTTTGGGCAACTCTAGTAGGAGAGTGTGGAACCCAGGTGAAAATCAATTGCCTCTCATGCTATTAGCTGACCGGCAGACCGGAACATAGGTGTCAAATCTCTTACATTCTGTTGTTATGGTGTGCCAAATGAGAAAAAACAAGTTCACTATTTTGAATTTGTATGAAATTGTTTCACAGTTCCAGCATTTACAGAGGGTCAACAGACATGTTTGTCAGCATGACGGCCATGTTTTTATGATGTGCCAAGTACCCAAAAATGACTTCAAAATTTTAATTTTCAAGAAATTTCTTGACAAGGTCTTGATACATGTTTATCAGCATAGCGGCCATGTTTTTATGATGCGCCAAGTGCACAGAAATGACTTCAGATTCTTTGATTTTCAGGAAATTTCTTTTTACATCCAACTTTTAGACAAGGTCATCAGACATGTTTATTAGCATGGCGGCCATGTTTTTATGATGCGCCAAGTACCCAAAAATGACTTCAAAATTTTTAATTTTCAAGAAATTTCTTTTCACTTCCAAGCTTAAGACAAGGTCATCAGACATGTTTATCAGCATGGCGGCCATGTTTTTATGATGCACCAAGTACCCAAAAATGACTTCAAAATTTTTAATTTTCAAGAAATTTCTTTTCACTTCTTACTTTTAGACAAGGTCATCAGACATGTTTATTAGCATGGCGGCTATGTTTTTATGATGCACCAAGTACCCAAAAATAACTTCAAAATTTTTAATTTTCAAGAAATTTCTTTTCACTTCCAAGCTTAAGACAAGGTCATCAGACATGTTTATCAGCATGGCGGCCATGTTTTTATAATGCGCCAAGTACCCAAAAATGACTCCAAAATTTTTATTTTTCAAGAAATTTCTTTTCACTTCCAACTTTTTAGACAAGGTCATCAGACATGTTTGTTAGCATGGTGGCTATGTTTTTATGATGCGTCAAGTACCCAAAAATTACTTCAAAACTTTTAATTTTCAAGAAATTTCTTTTCACTTCCAAGCTTTAGACAAGGTCATCAGACATGTTTATCAGCATGGCGGCCATGTTTTTATGATGTGCCAAGTGTACAGAAATGACTTCAGCATGGCAACCTTATTTTTATGATGTGCAAGATGTCCAAAAATGCCTTCAATTTTCAAGCTTTTCAAATTTTCTTCTCCCCCCCCAAGTTTTGGACAAGGTCAAAAGACATGATATTCAGCATGGTGACTATGTTTTTATGATGTGCCAAGTACACAAGAACAGGTTCTCAAAAACATTGTTCTCACTTTAATACGGCATCTTTTTTAACCTCACGAGTTCCTCTTTGCTAATAACAACCTCTTCTTTATACAATTATATGATTATCTTACAATTATCTATTTCAAACTTTAGTAGTTTCTTTTTCATTAACAGGCGAAGAATCTCGTTATTTTAATAACGATTTCAGTTTTAAACGAGATTATACAGTTGCACTTGTTTATTCAGACTTTAACAAAAAATAAAGTATCCTCCTATTTTCCTGATATTAAAAGGGAAATTTCAATCTGAAGAAACTGCCTAGAAAGATAGTTATCAAGTTTATTTCTTCGATTCCTTGTTTCGAATAACATTCATCTTCCTATATATGAAACATACACGTGGGTGGAAAGCTTTATGATGTTCAGCTCAAGGTTTGAAAGGTTATCTTCTCATCGCCTGAGTGTACAGCCTGCTTCAGATGGATCTAGACCCTTCAAATCGACGGCACGGCAATGCAATTTCTTAAATTTATGACACGCGACAACAGCATTTTTCAGTGACAAAAAGAAACCATATCTTAAAATTAACAGGATATGTTATATGGTATATAATTATGGCCCTTCCATTTGCGCACATTTTCAAAAATCTTAGACCCCCCCTCCAACCCCCTTTGGTAGACATACGAATTGTATTAGTATCAGAACGCATGAACATTTTCAAAAATGTCAGACTCGTGTATACATACCTAATGGAAAGCCCCTATTGGTATTTCTAGGGACAGTGATAGGCAAAATGACCATTTCTTTAATTCGACACGGAAAATTAGGACCCCTCCAGAGCCCCCTGCCCCAGCTGTACAGAGTGCTGAAGGCTGACGACAGGTGGGGTACTGAGTGATGCACCCTGCCCCTTGGTCTTTTTTTACTGCCTTGTATTTCTAACCCTATTCATGATGACTTGTAGTTCATGAAATTGAAGCCAGACCGATCTGTTTATTATTATATGCAATGGTAGTTTTAACTATCATCTAAGAAGGAAGTAGAAGACAACTGTACATGTGTTATCCTATTAACGTTTCAGTTATAATCCTATATAGCCAAAATGATACACATCTTCTTTCTTCTCAAATGGGAGCATATTTGGGAAAAGGTACCTAATGACATATTTGGTCACCCTGTGGCCGCTAGTTCTGGAGGTTTGTTCATATTATGAAACAATCACTTAACATGCAGCATAAAGTTATGTTTTATAATGTTTCTGAAGTCCCAGGGATTCTTCTACTCTTTGTTTTATCATTCTACGATATTTAGTTCCTTCGCAATCTTACGTACAATATAGGCCATTATGCTCAATTGGGGCCAAATCTGGAAGTATCTGGCAGAAATTGACTCTTTGTTACATTTATCATGAAATATATGGGGAAAAAACTGTTTTTTAAGTTATTTTGTGAAAAATTTTGACTTACATGAAATTTTCCTAAGATTCTCATGCAGGCATGTAAGACTTCCGCGGAAATGCGGAATTCCGCGTTTTTTGAAATTTTTTGATCATTTTTGAGATTCGTCCAAATCCGAGGAGAAAATATTTTTTCTATAGGGGGTGTGGGGTCCCTTAGCAATTTTTGGAAAAAAATATGAAATTCTATGTACATTTTTCTAAATTTTAAAGATATAATTATGATATTTTGCCTTAGGAAACGTGTTATACCTAAATTTCCCTGCTCAAAATAAGGTTGAAATATGTTTCTTAGTGATTTTACTATTTTTCCGCGGAAATGTCTTTCCAAGACTTACATGCCTGTCATGGCATTTACTAAAAAATCTAAATTTTCATAAGCAATGCATCATGGGAAAATCAAAATGGAACGTTTTTAACAGAATTTCTGCACATAATTTAGGTTAGCGAGTTACCATGGTTACGGTAAAAAGAATATAAAAAATGAAAAGAACATTTTTTACAGGTAATGTATAAAATGTTTTTACCTTCTCAAAACTGAAAACGGTGAGTAGAACAAGCACTCCTGTCAATAGTTGTGGCACTTTTAATATTCTCAGAAATAAGAAAACTTAATTTCTTGATAAACATAAGAAACTTTAAGTCGCCATAACATGGAAGTAACAACATCAATTGGGAATAAGGGCTTCTCAATGTACAAGAGGTGAGTAGGGTCATACATGTTTATCTCAGGTTCTATCAGGAATATTTCAAAATGGTTTGCAGCATTTGAAAGAGTAGGTTCTCTACAATAAGAATAATGCTGACACATTTCCCCATGTTTCATGTGATTTTGTGACCTCATTAATTGGCATTAGGTACCTTTTCCCAGATACGTTCTTTTAATGACAATTAGTCCATCTGTTCCCACGACAGTCAAAACAGCTCTAGTTTAGGCAAACTGTGGATAGCTTGCTTAGGCATTAGCTTTAGACCACAGTTACATTATGTTTCAACCAAAGGTTCCATCTACCTTTCGTTATATATGTACCTGAAGTTCTCCATAATTAGTCTGGGGTCCGAGCCATGAAAATTATGATTCCGTGTGCCATGAAAGGTTTATACCCGAAACTATTTTGGGGTGCTAGAGGGGTCCTTTGGGCATAAGAATATGCCTGTTGTCACTCCGTAGAGGTGTGCATGAGAATGACAGGAGCCATTTTGTGTGACAACCCCCTTCAAAATATAACCCAATATAATACAGTCTCTTTCTTTAATAGCAGACTCAATAAGTTAGCTATCTATTTCATATTAGACAAATCAATAGTGCATTAGTAGGAGAAGATAAAACATGAATGACTTTGACTTTATCCAAGGTCAAGGTCATCAAAATTAAGGTCAAACTTTGAAAAACGTTAAAAAATGAGTGTTTTACTCCTTCCAAACTATCTTAGCCTATGAAATATATATAAATAACATCTAAAACTACTCTGGAGTGCTAGAGGGGACCCTTGGGCATAGGAATATGTTTGTTGTCACTGTGTGAAGATGCATGCCAATGGTACAGCAGCCATTTTGTTTGGTTACCTCCTTGAAAAATGCCCCACCAAGTGATGGTCTCTTTCTATAATAGTCTACCTAATTCTTAAGCAATCTATTTCATATTAGACAAATCAATAGTGCATTAGTAGGAGAAGATAAAACATGAATGACTTTGACTTTATCCAAGGTCAAGGTCATCAAAATTAAGGTCAAACTTTGAAAAACGTTAAAAAATGAGTGTTTTACTCCTTCCAAACTATCTTAGCCTATGAAATATATATAAATAACATCTAAAACTACTCTGGAGTGCTAGAGGGGACCCTTGGGCATAGGAATATGTTTGTTGTCACTGTGTGAAGATGCATGCCAATGGTACAGCAGCCATTTTGTTTGGTTACCTCCTTGAAAAATGCCCCACCAAGTGATGGTCTCTTTCTATAATAGTCTACCTAATTCTTAAGCAATCTATTTCATATTAGACAGATCAATAGTGCATTAGTAGGAGAAGATAAAACATGAATGACTTTAACTTTATCCAAGGTCAAGGTCATCAAAATTAAGGTCAAACTTTGAAAAACATCAAAAATGGGTGTTTTACTCCTTCAATTCTATCTTAGCCTATGAAATATGTTCAAATAACATCTAAAAACACCCTGGAGTGTTAGAGTGGACCTTTGGGCATAGGACTATATCTGTTGTCACTGTGCGAAGGTGTGTGCCAATGTGACAGGAGCGATTTTGTTTGGTTTCCTCATTGAAAAATGACCTAGTAAGCTAAGTGATGGTCTCTTTCTCTAAAAATCTACCTAATTCTTAAGCCATCTATTTCATATTAGACAGATAAGTAGTGCATTAATAGGGGTAGATAAAACATGATTGACATTGACCTTATCCGAGGTTACAGTCACCAATATTAAGGTCAAACTTTGAAAAACAAAAGAATGAGTGTTTACTTTTTTTTTTACAAACCATCCTAGTCTATGAAATATGTATAAAAACATATAAAACAATTCTGGGGTGCCAAAGAGGTCCTTTGGGCATAATACTATATCTGTTGTCACTGTGTGAAGGTCTGTGCTAATGTGACAGCAGCCATTTTGTTTTGGTTACATCCTGGAAAAATGACCCAGCAAATGATGGTCTCTTTCTCTAATAACCTACCCATTTATTAGGCTTTCCATTTCACGTTATACAAATCAATTTTGCATTAGTTGGGGAAGGTAAAGCATGAGTTACATTGACCTTAACTAAGGTCAAAGACACCAATAATAAGGGGGCGTAAAGCAACCAATAACCAACCAACCAACCAATAATATGGTCAAACTTTCAGAAACATTAAAAAATGAGTGTTTTTTCCCTTCCAAAGTATTGTGGTCTATGAAACATGTGTGAATAATACTTGAAACTATTCTTGGGTCCTAGAGGGGTCTCATGGCCATTGGTAAATACCTGTTGTCACCTTGTGGTGGTGTGTGTAAGTGTGACAGCATTGATTTTGTTTGACCACCCCCTTTGAAATATGACACAATATGATACAGTCTGTTTCTGTAATAACCTACTCAATATCTTAGCCATTCATTTCTTAGTAGTTAAATGATTAGTGTATTAATGGTGAAAGATAAAACATGAGTGACTTTGACTCTATCCAAAGCCAATATCATCAAATTAAGGTTAGACATATAATATTAGATTATATAAATGTGATTGTTTTGCTTTTTTACAAACTCTCCTAGTCTATGGAATGCACACAAATAATACCTAAGACTACTGTGAGGTGCTAGAGGAGTCCTTTGGGCATTGCCTGAAAAGATTTGTGTAAGTGTGACAGCAGTCAATTTGTAAAAAATCTGAAATGTAATAGCCCATATCCAATATGCTGGCCTTTGGGGGATATGGCCTTACAAACTGGTGGTTTAAGATTTAAGGTCAGCTTATGACTTGGTGTCTTGGCATGCCTCTATAATCACCTCCAATCCTTTTAAATGTCCCTTCCTTCTGTTGGGAGTAACTCCTCCGATATCTTACTTGTTAAACTTTCATCAACTTAGAGCTTTCTCCCATGATAGAAAGGTAATCCTCAGAATACTAAAATGGCTCTTTTGGAATAGGTTTTACTTCATTGATACTGAACATAATTAAGTATTTCTGCACTGGTCAGAAAAACTGTAATTTCATCTAACCTATTCATGAACAATTGATTTCTAAAAAAAAAGATCATAAATATCCAAATGACCGTGTTACATGAATGAAGAACCTTATCAATCTTTTGCCATATTTGTTCAATATCTCTAGACATTTCATATATTGTTTCCAATCACACCTAAAAATAAAGTTACTTACAGAAAGTGGCAAAGAGTCCATAATTCTGCTACCAGGATAAATGAATTTGGAGAAAATATATTTTTGCAAAACCACACATAACCTCTAGTAGGTAACATGTTGATATAACATAATTGAAACTGGGTGAAAGTTTGGATATGACATGTAAAAATTAGAATAATGTACGTAGCCTCATATTAAATCCCTCCTTATTGACATCTGTTTTATATACAATTGTGTTTGGAATTAAAAATTAATTGTATGCACCATCCAAGCACCCATTTCACAAAGCAAGCAAGAAGTTGCAGACCTCAGAATTAGGAACAAATGAATGTAACTCACATACTAAGTATTTCTTTATTGATTCTTAACTTGTATGTCTAATCATAAAAAGGAACTTTTTCTGGTAATATTTATAAACAAGAGGGATGAAGGAAGACAGAGGAATGTTGTTGCCTTCTGCTGTTTTTTGCCTATGCTAAATCTATGAAGATTTTTTACTAGTTCTTGTGTCTAGCTGTTTAGTCAATAGAATGTCTGCTGTCATACTTGCACATCTTTACAGAATTACAACAGTATTTACCTATTCCCCAATGCCTGCTTAAGCAACATATAATGGATTTCAATATTATGTCATTGTGCCATTAATTCCAATGACTTTAACTTAGCTAGGGTCACAATAACCCTTTTTGAATGTTTCTTTTAACCAATACATTTTTGATATATCTAATATAAATAAGATGTCTTGATAATTTGCATGAGCCAACGAGAGATTATTTCTAATGGGGCTTTATGTATGAAGGAGAAGTGAAAAAGATGACTTCTGTCACACTTACACAAACACTCACAGAGTAACATCAGGCATTTACCAATGCTCAGGGGTTTCCTATAGCACCCATAATAGTTGTGTATTTTATTTCTACATATCTTATATATTAGATAGTTAAGAAGAAAAAATACTCTGATTTTGACGGTTTTTTTATCCAGAATTTGACCTTACCTTTGATGACCTTGACCTTGGATGAGGTTAATCGTGTTGTATCCATGCCTACCATTAAACTTATGAATTCTCTAATATGAAATTATTGATTTAAAAATTGAGTAAGCTTTTTTTTCTTGGTCAGATTTTCAAAATGAAAGCCCAACAAAAATGCTGATGTCATGCATAAGCATGGATTAACAAACTGACAACAGACATTTACCAATGCCCAAGGGACTCCTAAAGTACCCAAGGTGGTTTCAGGTATTATTCATACATATTTCATAGACTAGGATAGTTTGAAAGGAATAAAACACTCCTTTTTTGACGTTTTTCAAAGTTTGACCTTAATATTGATGACTGTGACCTTAAATGAGGTGAATGTCATTCATGTTTTATCTTCTCCTACTAATGCACTATTGATTTGTCTAATATGAAATAGATTGATTAATAAGTTGATAGGTTATTAGAGAAAGAGACCATCACTTGCTGGGTCATTTTTCAAGGAGGTAACCAAACAAAATGGCTGCTGTCACATTGGCACACACCTTCGCACAGTGACAACAAGCATATTCCTATGCCCAAGGGTGTCTCCTCTAGCACTCCAGAATGGTTTTCGATGTTATTTATATATATTTCATAGGTAGTTTGGAAGGAGTAAAACACTCATTTTTTGACGTTTTTCAAAGTTTGACCTTAATTTTGATGACCTTGACCTTGGATAAAGTCAAAGTCATTCATGTTTTATCTTCTCCTACTAATGCACTATTGATTTGTCTAATATGAAATGGATAGCTAACTTGTTGAGTCTGTTATTAAAGAAAGAGACTGTATTATATTGGGTTATATTTTGAAGGGGGTTGTCAAACAAAATGGCTGCTGTCACTCTCATGCACACCTCTACGGAGTGACAACAGGCATATTCTTATGCCCAAAGGACCCCTCTAGCACCCCAAAATAGTTTCGGGTATAAACCTTTCATGGCATACCAAATCCTTAAATAAGCTACTTTTTGGAGTTCGGACCCCAGACTAAATAGTATGTTCGCACGATGTACCCAGCACTACATAATCAAATGCTGCTACATGTGCGCAACACGTTTCCTTTATGGACTTAAAGTGTGGGCACGCACGAGGCTCTGGGAACTATTGTGCACGATTCCTCTCTTTGTTGTAACAGGAATGTCTAACATTATCTATCTGCCTTTTTAGCGTAAAGATTCAGAAAAAGGGACGTGAATCACAAGATATGCACACCTTGTGAACTTAGGACAGTTTTTAACTGATGCCACAACATCCTAAACCCTGTATTAAACCCAGTATAAAACTATTTGTCTACAGGTGTATTACATGTTAACATATCCTACTATATATATTGTCTATTCACCTGATTAAAACTTGTACTGTTGTATGTTGCACGGGAGTAGCAGACACTTGTTTTGATATTTAAGGAAGTGTGCATTTAATAAGATTATTCTTTTCGAAATCGTTAGCCTTTGGAGTTTTACTAACGGAGCTATTAGGTAAAACTAACAGAGATTATGGAGGCATTAACAGCACCAGAGGTCTTCCTTGCGAAATACGTTTCCACACAGTCATTCACCATGGATACTTTAAGGAAACATACATACTCCGTATTAGCAAACATTATATTTTTGTTGTTGTTTTCGAACATGCCACAGCAATGGAACTAATCCTGGATCTTCACTTATAATCAGTTTATTAACATTGGGAAAAGTGGTCGGGGTGAGATGCATAACAAATACAAGATACAAATACCAAATATCCACAGATCATACCTTCATCATTAAAATTCAAATTAATGTGAAATTGATATTCATTTTTGGTTGCATATTAGATTAAATACGTCTAACCACTGCACCATATTTGTAGAATGGATAATATAAATATCAGGCATGTCAGTACTTACAAGTTCTGTTATTGTAAACATGAAAAAAAAGATACAACATTTGCCTGCGCCTCTGTTACCTTGCCTCAGAAGGGGATAGGAACCCACCTATACCTGCACCTGTAACTTCAAAGTAGGCTTCTCCTGCATACAGAAACCACATCAAAGACATCCCCGATCGATCTGCCTTGCGCCCAGACCCCTTTTCCATCTCTAACCTAACCTAATCCCAACCTACTTCCATCTGTATGCCATCCATTTGTCCTTGCAATTGGTGGAGGGTTGGTAGAACTGTGCAATACAGAATGTATTCAGTACTATTAGGCCTATATAAATAGTTGTAAGAAATTGACAGTCAGCTGTATGCCTGCTCTAAGGTTCTTTTTAGTTAGATATCTATGTGTTCCTATGATGAAACTAACAAGTGTTGTAACAGCTCTATCATAAATCTGTATATTTTAATGTATAACCACGAATATTTCCCTTGAACTTAATTGGCAAGGCAAACTATAATAATAATTGTTGAGAAACTGCCATATAACGGAGATGGTGTAACTTTTATCGATGTAATGCAAGCATCCATGGGAGATTGAATATGTTACATGTTAACAACATTAGACTACCTTCCAAGTCATTTGAATGTGTGCCTGCTTTATCCCTGCTTCTAATAGAAACGTAATTTTGCCGTAAGTGGTTTATTCTTCAATTATTAAAATACCTATCTGCAATCTCTGCCATGAAAGTAGGTTAATGTATCAAATGCATAACAGTAAATACTTTACTTCAACTTTTCCAGTGGTGCTTGTTACACGTCAGGCAGTTTTTGCAGGTTACCTGACAATGGCTATGACTATGGGTAGCGTTTGATTTCATATCAGACAGTTCCTGGAAAGGAAAATTGGATTTCTAATGGAAACTCTTACAAGTGAAACCAGATAGGTGTCACGACACTGCAATTGATTATCATTTAATAATTTGATGTCAGATCACATTGCATCTAGTTGCTTGGCAGGACTATGTATTTGCTAATAAAATGTTTTCTAATGTATAATATTAGATTTTTATGTGACAGCTATTGCACAGAAGATTAGCTATGTACACCATTGTCTGGATTATAAACACTACTAAATGAAACAACACACTTTATGAGGCTGAAACATGTCGACCTTATTGGCTACATTATTGTCAGATAAATTAAAAGGGACGATAGTGTATATTATCAGAGCTTTCGCCATTATCGAAAGGGTGAATAGCGTCATGTCTTCATATACGTTATAACACAGTATGCATAGTTAAATCTTCCTTGCTCATAATTCTGGGAATTCTAATGATATTTTACCTAGACCAGGTCCGATTTCTTGAAGGGATTCCTAGAAATCAGGCTTCCCATTTTTATCATGCTAGATATTTTCACTGTTCACCAACCACCAAACACCAACACCACTGAATCTGGACACATACTCTTAGATTATACATAAAGAGGCTAGATGCCAGAACCAGAAGCAAAAATGTACTCCATTAGAGATTAGACAAGATCTGACGCCTTGGGCCAGCCACAGTAGTCCGTTGGCAGTTTGCCCAGCGTGTAAAGCCCCAGTGTGCCCCCACAGACTTTCATCAGTGTTATTAGGTTACCCTACCCCCTCCTCTGTGTCCTCTGACTGACGTCAGTGACTGGTTAATGACGTCATTCACGTCATACCAGGGACATCTATAAGACCCATAGCCACTAGGCTGATTTGGACGCCGGTCGCCGATCGTACATTGAGTGATTGCTTATCTGTAATCAGTATCAAAATGTCTGATTTGAATTGGCGCAGAAATAGTCTAGAATCGGTCTATTTTTAGTTCTGATCTTAAAATTGTTAAAATTGCAAAGTGGGTATAAGGTACACTTTGTAAATTTCCAGATGATTCAGGGGAAAATATATACAATCATGAAATGTAACTTGGTTTCTAAACGAAAGTTTTTCTTAAATATCCAATAAATCTATTTGCATTATTCAGATCGATTTTCAGCGAGCCTGACTCAAAGGTTCGGCTTGCAAAACAAGGCTTTACAACTGCAACCAAGTTTTGGCATTGGCAGATGTGACTTAACGTTCTGTTTATAAGAGATCAGAAGCGGTTTAGGTTCGGGGATATGGAGCTGGTGTTATCTAAATAGCATGAACTGGTCTAGGTTGGGCCATGTGGTACACCAATTTCGGTTGCCATAGAAACGGGTATCATTATACATGTAGCTGACCTTACACACCTAAGGACAAGACCTTTTAGTCCCCTTCATATTTTGGGTATATAATGTTTTTCTAAATGCCAACCCTAAATATTACTGACTATGCAGTATACAGGCGATACGGCTGTACCTTGATCTTCAATATCATATGCCTTACCTACTTCGCAAATTTGATCAAGAAACTAAAATGGAAATGTAGTTTATCAAAAATAATGTGAAAGTAGATGGTGAACTATAGTAAGTTAATCATCCATCAAAGTTAAGGTCTAATTTAAGTTGTTGGTTTGCCTTTGGATAATAGCTAGCTCCTATCACAGTCTCTTCGCGTTCGACTACTGTCGTCCAATACATAATAATAGTTCCAGTATTATGTAAGATATAACACTCACCTGAAAGGATTTATTTACTTCCTATGTTGCGACGTTCTCATGACAAGATCGCAATGATAGTGAACAGTCCCAAGGACAGAATCCACTCAACCACACTTAGTCAACGTTCCTGCCATCTAAGCAGTCTACCAGCTTCAATTCCAACTCCAGAATTAAGCTTCTAGGACACAATCTTTCCAGGATGGTTAACTCACAAGAACGTTCAGCTTTACTCTAACTGAGTGCTGCCTTGAACAGCCCATATGTGTGATGATACAATACACATCACTAACTAGACTCCTCCCTACTCTTCACCTATGACAAAGAGTTATAGCTAAGGTGTGTGCTGATGTAAACACTATACTGAGCTACTGAGCGTGGACTGACCACCTGCATCAGTACAATGGGAAGGAAATATAAAAACAATTCGACATAGTGATGAGTAATTGTAAAATGTGATAAAGAATTGATTCAACAAATGAAGCTTTATTCATTGAAATGATACGGAACGACAATATCAATCACTCTCTTGTAATCTGTTTTGAGATAACTTATATATGTGTGATAGCTTTGTCTTAAACAAAATGATAATGACGCTTTCCTAAGTCCCCTTACCAAACCAAATGTAAGCAGCTGATAAGGTATTTGAAAAAAGTTCGTGAATATTGGAGTATGTCAGCGGATTCAAACCTGCTTTCATCCATTTAAGACTAGCTGTCTCATAGCTCTCTTTTTTTTCTAGAGGTTTGCGCTAATTTTAATGGCATTCAGATTAGTGCTACTCTGTCAAACAATTTAATGAGTACCTTTGTAAAACAACAAAAGTATTTCTCAGGCACACTTTTGCAGAACTTTGCAGAATCTGCATAATGACGCAATTCCACGGTTCTTGCTCGACTCTTGTTCTCATGGTAAAGACAGAGTTGTTTGTTTCGGGCCTCCAGTTGTGGTCTATTGGGAAAAACGCCTTGCTATCTTTCGGCACTTTTTTCCCTAGTAACGTATAGCTAAACGATGGTGGTTAGGTGTTCGTGGCGAGAACGGGGTAGGGAGGGGGGGCAAAGTGGGTTAGGGAATGGAGTAGCGTTGAAGTAAGCGAAGCTGGGTGTTTTTGTAGAAGAACCTAATTGTATAAGTATGTGTCCGACAGTGCCTCATCCCCACTGTCATAGATTAACACCTCGTTTTTCAAAAATAGCTGAACCCAGGCAAACTAGCACCCTGCACAAGTGGAACAAGCGTACAAAAATAACATATTATTATGTCTCGCTTGTACCTAGCCTCAACAGGGTGTTTTCGTGTACCGGCGGGCTTGTTCTAGGCCAAACCGCCGAGTACCAGTGGCCCAAACTAAAACACCTCCCACGTATCCTATAGTTAGGCCTATACCCCCCCCCCCCCCCTCCACCTCCATCTTGATCCACTGCAACTTGCCCCCACATTTTTACCTCACACCCTCACACTGTAACACCTTCAATCCTATATAAGTCCTCTACCTTAATCACTCACCCTAACCCATTCTCTCACACCACAGCTTACCTGAGCTACCTACCTTCTTAATCCCCTCCCCTGTACACCTACCTACCGTTTGGCAACCCTCCTCGTATGTAATAATAAACAGCTCCCGAACCTCACCTGCCTCGAGCATATACCTGAGGGGTTAAACAAACCAAGCCCCAGGTAGAATGACCCCAATGATCCTCCGCCGACCACTCAGAGTACCCTATGAGCAGTTCTGAGCAGTTCTGAGCAGGTCACTGACCAGCTCGTTGACAATGGTCTCCCTGAAGGACTCACCTGTAGGAGAAGAGCTGCTCCCACAACCACCAGCCAGTAGCGGGACGAGGAGGAGAGAGGTACAGGAGGGACCCTGGAGGAGGCTGGAGCAGGACCCAGGAGGAGCCAGGGAAACGCTGTGTCAGAACATCCCCAACTCACCAACTCAGAGCCGGCACAAGGGGTCAGGGTTATTTTGGGGAGGCCAGACAGGTTTTGATACTTGGATCTATTATAAGTGAGCAAGTAACGAGGAGAACGCGAGCTGCTCCTGCTGTAGGGGTAATGTACCCTACACCTGGATGGTAAGGGTAGCGGCGGGGGGGATTTATTTACTAGGGTATTAAGGCTCTCTTATCTGCGTGTTTTTTTCTCAAGGCCCTTGTCGGATTTAGTGTCAGCAGGCTTGGGGTGTTTTTATTAGTCATAGGTGAAGCAACCATGTTAGAGATATCCGAGTAATACACGTACGTGCAAACACATAATGTGACTTTTACGAGCCGAGAAAAGTAATTGGCATATACCCAACGCGGATCGTGAAATTACAATAAAGAGTCACTTTGTTGAAATTTCCAACGTCCATCCCTGGCACCCCTAGTATCACCCCCCCCCCCCCCCCCTCGTATGCCATATGTTCACTTAAACGTGCCTTCTCAAATGGAAGTGGTTTTTTTCTATGAAAGTGATATTCATTGCTTTTCTTTTAACTGTTATTTGACGTTGTGTGAGATCTCTGCAAAGAGAGCATGCCCAATAACTATCGTAGAATACTTTTAACTATCTTGAATTCTATGACAAATTGCTAATACAATCGATCAGTATCTAGTTAGTTGATATGAAATCTATACCTATCAACCTACTTATCTAAAGAGGCCAATCGGGTGTCAGTATTACCGAGGCAATGATACGGGTGGATGACATGTGGATAGACATGGAGCAGCTTTGGTAAGGTTAAGACAGCTGTGAGCAGCTCAAGTACGGTTCCGAACACACCCGAGCAATACCGAATACATCCGAGCAGTTCCGAGCAGTTCAGGGAATCCCTTCCGTGTAGGAATAGCTGTGGTGAGCATGATAACTCAGGCAAGGGGGAAGCCATTCTCTTCACTGTGTTTACAGATGGTTTGAATAATCAGGAAAACAGAAGTTTGAATCAGATTGCTGTATTTATCTGTTTATGCGAGATAAGTTTTCCTTTTCTGAGTGTTTTTGTGTGTACATGAACGGCGATACTAAAACCACACGTATATATACAAAGATTGAACTCATTTGTTTCAATCATTTCAGTTTAGTACTTGGTAGTTGCAAGCTAATTAAGCAGCCCTGATTCTCTATCATCGTATGGTCTTTGAATATTCTTTACATCTCTTATACCTGTCTTTAGTAACAGAAAAAAAATCTTTTACCTTTTTAACTTCTTCTTGTTTGTTGTTTTAAGGTAACATTTCATCCCGGTGGAGACTATGCAGCTTTCTATCCTAGAGATTATAATTATATTCAACACTTCAGAAATTGTCAAGCTCCAGTCCAATACGCTTGACGAATTGTCAAAACTATCCGAGAACTAATTCAAGCAAATTGTTCAGTTGAGTTGTACGTCTTTGTGTGCTCAGGCCTTCAGCCTTGTGATCGCGAAAAGAAAAATGTGTTGTGAAATGCATTCCTGCAGCAGGAGGCGTGTGGGAATGTAGGAATGTTGTTGTGAGCTACATGTACGTGGTTACGTCTACTACATGTAAACTGTCAGCACCTTCTAGTTAGGCACCTTCAATGGTGTGATTTAGATAATGATCACGTTGTAAAATTCATCAAAATCTCCCGGATTGAGACAAAAATATGAATACGCTAATATCCCCATTCGTTCAATACTGCAGGAAGAAACACTTTGAATTAGTTCCTTTTTCACTATGCCTTCAATTAAGTCTAATTCCTTATTAATTTGGTCGAAATTATTAAGGTTATCAGACTACCTTACAACGAGGAAATTCTTCAGAATCTGCTTTCAAATTATTTTTCTCTTGAATCAGACGAGTGAGAAGCGAAAATTTATCCAAGATTGGCCGTGAGGAAAAGCTCTCTTCTAATATCAGTGCATCTGAGCTTTTCCCAGAGGTTTTAACTTGAAATGTTCACGTAGACCCCATCTCATGGCCAGGTTTTATCCCAGCTGTAGAGTTGGCAGTGAGGCGGTGGGTTCACTCCTGTCTGACCTTGCCTTGCCCGGTAACACGTGCCTGACCTCAGACACTTAGAGCTCTGATTGGTCTCTGACGTGAGGCTGGATCTCCTACTCTCAAGCCTGCCTCAATCTCCTAGTCCAAGGCTTGGTCTCTGAGACGAGCCTAAATCTCCTACCCAAGGCCTGAGTCTGTTTTGGCAATACTCAGCAGACTACTATATAAGCACGTGCTAATGAAGATGCATACTGTTTAGGATTTAAACACATGCTAATAAATCCACATATTGTTTAGTACTAAAATACAGATAGTTTAGTACTGAAATACATAATAATAAAGCCACAGACTGTTTGGCACTAAAATACAAGCTAATGAATTCACATCCTTTTTAGTACTAAAATACAGACAATTTAGTACTAAAATATATACTCAAACCATAGACTGTTTAGTATTAAGACAGACTAATAAAGCAACATATAGTTTAGCACTAAAACACACAATCATAAAGTCACAGAATGTTCAGTAAATGAAACACACGCTAATAAAGCCACATACTGTTTAGTATTAAAATTTCTATACATTGCTTGATCTACTTCGGTATATGATTCCGATAATTATGCCTATTATAAAAAGAAAAGTGTATAATTAGCAAAATAGGCTTTCTCCAAGGGACTAGACCACTGAAAATGTAAGGCAGCTATATGGTTCCGAACCAAATATCAACTATATGCTAATACATTGTACATTTGTCCACATATAAGCACGGCTGTTTACTTTTACCTGTATAGTTCACCCACATTTCAGGCCCCACCAAAAGGGGTATGGCAACAGGAACCTCTAGGCGTCCGCTGGATCAGCCATTGAGTTCCATGGCTGCAGTATTTATCAAAGTGATTTCTTATAAGCAGTTGCTTTGTACATAGCTGTCTAATAAAACATTGTCTAGTAATTGTTTAAGCATCTCGGTGGAGAATAACAGCTCACTAGCTAAATGACCTAAAGCCGACACTTCACCCATAGGATTGACATTCGCCTAATCAGACCACAAATTGCATAACAGCTTTGCTATTTGCTATACTGCACGAGAGCTACTCTCAAAATATCCAGAACATAGGACGCGAAGTGTACATAGAAGTAGAGCACAGAAGAGTTGATGGCAAGTGAAACTAAGTAAACTATATAAACACTGGGCATTTTGTTCTGTCCATGACTCATGAAGTAAATTTGTACTGTGTAATTTTGTTGAGGAACTGAATAACAACCCTGAAGCAAACAAAATACAATTTTTGGATGATCACTTTTAATTCCAATATTCATTAAAAGTTTACTTCACTTCCGTTGATAACATTTTAATGGTATCAATGGTAATATTCATATAGTTCTACTGCTATATATAACAGCTCTGTAAAACACATTTAAGCCGATCAATATACTACTGGATTCTCTCTAGCACCTTTCATGTAAATCTAATACTATTATAAGTGTGGATACTAGTGAACGTAGTAAATGTCCTATTAGTATATAATTATAAAAATGTTCATATATGCTTTAGATTTAATGGGATAACATTATACGCAATATTGCCTCCAGGACCTCGCAAAATAGAGGAGAGAATGTGTCCTGTATGTTTTTATGTGTATCAAAATGAATAAAGAAGATAAATGCTGCATATTGGGCAAAAATAAAGTACTAGTTTTGTATTGTTTCAACCTCAGCCTTCTTCACAGATCTGTGAGAGCTGTAGCCGTACGTGATGATGGTGATGGTAGTGGGCCCAGCTGAACTGCTTCTGGGGCTGATGGAGCTGATGTCGAGCAGATGTGAGCAGGTCTGAGTAGTTCGTAGCTGCTCTTAGTCTCATTACTGAAGCCCTACTTCAGGCCTTCAATCATTGTCAGTACATCCTTTCACCTGATACTGGCCGGCACTCATCCCTATCGACTACACCCGGCAGGCCGAACAGCCCCAGTAGTGACCCATTCTGTCTATACTACAACAGGCAGGCCGAACACCCCAAGACCCAGCCAATGTGTGACATAACAGTCATGTTATGCAATCATACTTTTTGGGTTTGTCTGTTACTTACTAAAATATCACATAACTGTAACATTATTTTTCTGTGAGGTTGAGATCTAACCAAAACAGAATGTTATCATAATGTTCTGGTGAGGTTAGGTCAAGTACAAATTAAAATATAATGTCATTGTGGCATTCTGATTAGATGAGGTCTAGACCTGAATTGAATGGAACATTGTTGTAACCTTCTGACCAGGGGAGGTCCCAACCTTATCTATACAGAATGTTATTGTGATGTTCTGATTACGTCAGGTCTTAACCTTACCTAAGCAGAATATTACAGTGACCATCTTATTAGGTTAGGTGTCACCCTAACCTAGACAGAATGTTATTGTGACAGCCTCATTCAGTGAGGTCTCAACCACACCTAAACAGAATGTTATTATGATATTCTTATTAAGTCTTAGCCTCATAAATTATTTTACAAGAATGTTATCAGAATGTGACCATGTAATGTCACATCAGTTGGTTACAAACACATAATTGGGAGTCACCAAAAGAACATTGCTGCAACCTAACAGTGTGACGTATCAAGAATCAATCCAGAATGTTGCTGCAGCATTATTATAACGTCATTTCCTTGGCTGGGAAGTGACCCACTTTAATTTGTCTATACTATACTAGGTATGCCAAACATTCTCATTAGTGACTTGAGTTGTCCATACTACATCTGGCGGGCTGACCGTTAGTGACCAACTCTGTCTATACTACACTGGGCAGGCTGAACAGCCCCATTAGTCACCTCAGTTGTCCATACTACACCAGGCAGGCTCAACAGCCCTGTTGGTGACCCACTCTGTGACATTGAGCAGATGACGTCATAAGTACCCACGATGGGCTGGCTGCCATATTGGTGATCAGTTTCTGATTACTATTATTTATATATCTGAAGCACTTGAAATACAATTTTATGCTAAAAAAATACTAGAAATACCCATATGTAATAGTGTCAGCATTCAGAATTGATAAATTCTCATTTTTACTATAGCCATGTGGTGGTCACCAAAAAGTGATCACATGATCACGTCTGCACAAGGTCTATAATGCACCGAGCAGGCTGAAAAGTCCTGTTAATGATCCGCTATGTCCAAGCACCTGATACTCTCATATCTTATGAAACATCTAATAAAAAACCTCACAATGTTTCAATAAGTCATACTTTTTTTAACTCAACGTTTCGAACAAGGAACTAACTCAACAACTCAATAATCCACGTTAGTACTCGAAAACTAAAAATCGTGCACAGAAACATGAACGTGCCCCAGATTTTTTATTAAGCAGTTACGTTGCAAAGAAACACAGAAATACAAACATTATGTCGTATGTTTCTCAAGGTTGTATAGATGTATAGATGTTTAGTTGTATTAGATATGATGGAATAAGTGTGTGATTGTGTCCTATGTACGGTTAGAAATGATAGTAAAATAGTGTAAATCACGCAACCTCTCATGTAGTCATGATCAATCCTTCAAGCTGGTTATATCTATGCAGTTTTAATAAAAACTTAGAGCAGACTTCGTGACATTTTAATGGCTTTCAAACAAGAACCAATTTATTCTACAGTTTCAAGTTTGTTATGAATTACCTCAGGTGCCATGTAGACTCTAACAGGTGTGAAAGTCTGCTGGAAAGTGTCTGCACCTAAAGGTTCACACCACCAACTAGTGTTGGCAGTCCCCTACCTTCTCCTATTTGTGTACTGTTAACGTTGGGGCTATGCTGTCCATGCTTCTTTATTCTGGGTGACCTTTAACCATACAGGCCCTTACTGTTAATCTCTAATGACTGACCTTTCTCATGTTCTTTGGATCCATCCTGAAATGGCTATACTGAGATATAGGATCAGCAATTGAGTGAGTATTGAAATTTGATAATTTGCACTCAAATATCCAATCTAAATCTAAAACCTTAATCGTGATTTTAGAAGTAACATGAGATATCTTATGTTATGTCCTGAGTCGACTAAAATGATATTAGAAGAAGCAATATGAGACTTCCTAATAATTTAAAGTGCATTGAAAATAATTTATAATCCATACTAATACTTATCCATACAAATCATCATCTGAGTTCTAAGTTTATCATCGTGCCACTGCACTTCGTGACAGCTCATGAGTTGATAAGTATTCACTTTGCAATAAATGCAAGTGTAGCGGGCATTAACTGTTGGAAAACTTGAGACTGTGTGATGTTAGTTTATTTGCTATTTCAGCAGTAGACACCACCCCTCTATAATATATCCAATATTGATATGCACAAGGATATTTCTCCTTTCCTATTGCAGTAATAATGTACATTCATTCAACCAATCATCCTAGAATTATTCAATATAATCTTGGACGACCACCTTCGCTTGCATACCAATCATATCCGATAGTCCATTCATCTTGTTCGTACATCCTTCATTACACATACCTGAGTGTGCTAACTTCCCTGCCCCTCCCCCACCCCTTCCCTCCCTACCCCCAACCTCCAACCTCCAACCTCCAACCTCCAACCCCCAAACCCCAACCCTAACCACCAACTGCAAACTCCCAACCCCTACCCCCTTACCTCCTGGTAACTTCATCAATGGTGGATTGAGGAGGGGGGAGCAAAAGGGGCGACAAGACACTCATAGATAAATTGCGTTTTCTTCTTTGTTAACCTACATTCATTGATTCGTACAAACCTAATGTTATATTGCATCACTTGGGGGTGTTCCCCCTTTCGCAGATGACTGACTCTGGATTCGCCTTTCTCCTTCCTTTTTTTTACCCCCTATCCCTGACCCCGTACCTTCCCCTACCCTTACCTCCCACCTTCTCCTGCCCCTACCCCCCTACCCCTACCCCGACCCCCTACCTTCTCCTACCCCGACCCCCTACCCCTAACCCGCTATTTCTCCTACCCCCTACCTTCTCTGGACGGCGTCCGTTTGATCTTGTCGCGCGGTGCCACTAGGGGTCGTGCGGAGGAGAGCAGCGCCCCTTCCGGTTCCGGGTCGGGGGACGGCGGGGGTTGACGCTGGGGACGGAAGGACTCCGCCTCCACGAACTCCTCCTCGATCTTCTGCTGCTGCTGGAGCCGCCTCCTGGTCCTGCTCCCTCCAGGGCGGGGGCTGGCCCGTGGGCTGTGCCGGGGACTGTGCCGGGGGCTGGCCCGGGGGCTCTCCATGGGGTGGTGGTGGCAGCCTGGAGGGGCGGCTCCCTCCCGCTACGTCTCCGGCCGGCGCCGGGCCATCGGTCGGTCGGCGAGTGGTTGGTCAGAGGCCGAGAGGCTCACTCACCCACTCGGAGCTGCTCGGAGCTGTTCGGAATTGCTCAGAGGCGTTCGGAGGCGCTCGGAGTTGCTCAACGCAACAGGGGTGGGCGGGGGAGCTTGAGAATGAGCGAGTGAAGGCGGGTGGTGGTCTGTAGGGTTGTGGTTAAGGAGATGAAGGTGGTTGAGCTTTGAGGCTGTGGAGAGGGGGGGGGGGGCTGACTAGCTATAGGCCGACCCAGCAAGGTGTATCGAGCGTTGGCTGGAGGAGACTTCACAGGAGGAAGCAGCGACTCAGACAGGTGTGTTTGGATTACACACCCCTCTTTTTAGACGACTTAGCGAGCTGCTCGGGGGTTTGTTGTTCCCAGCAGGAGACGGTTGGCTGGTTTAATAGCCCCCCCCCCCCCTGGAGGAGCCCAACGTCCTCCCACCTACCTGGGGTCACAGGAGGAGGCAGTGCAGTCCTGACAACGGCTAATTATCGGTATCGGCGGGGGCACTTGCTGACATGAAGCGAACTGCACTCACTGAGCTTATTGAATGTTCTCTTTTTGGGTGACCGCTACCTCCGATGTCGCTCTACCTGCTTCCTCTGAGGTCGGCGTACCT
The DNA here is from genome assembly GCA_936440205.1 of Lepidonotus clava. Lineage (NCBI taxonomy): Eukaryota > Metazoa > Annelida > Polychaeta > Phyllodocida > Polynoidae > Lepidonotus > Lepidonotus clava. The sequence goes on from OW387138.1 coordinate 21,044,945, forward strand.
GCTTTCTCTGACGTCCGCGTGTCTCTCTGAAGTGGCTTACTGTACGGGTACTTAACTGTCTCTTCAAATATCTCTAAGCTATCTATAGTACCCCTAGACCTATAATATAGCATCTACATGGCCTAGTCCCTGATGCTTAATAATCCATAAGTTCAATAGACAAATCCAAGATCCTGATGCTGAGTCAAACTCCACACCCACACTGTAGGGTCCTGAGGTAATCCTCTAGTCTCCTGCCGTGAGAATTTGTAGTCACAGGTAGGCAGCATCTTTACGTCAGCACATGACAAGGCCCTCTATCCCAGCCATCCACTTTGAACCTAGACCACGCCTGCACCTGTCACAGGGGGTCAAGGGGGTCCTCCCCTCACACTCTCCACCACAGGGGTCTGTGGCAACCAGCCTACACCACTGCAGGGTGTTCCGGTGGGAATCAAGGTCTGCCGGTATGGGCTAAAGGTTACTTCCTATCACCACCTGTTTGAAGTTAGGCCAAGCCTATTGATCATTATTTGAGAGCTTTATTATTCTCAGCCGACGTTTTGGGCTTATAGGAGCACAATAGAGCAGAGTGAACAGCTCAGCTGTTTATGAGCAGTTCAGTTACTCCTAAGCAGTTCTGTTGCTCCTGAGCCTTTCAATGGCTATTTCAAACTTTCCAGCTGAACCTGAGGATTTCAGTTGCTTCTGAGCCGTTCAATTATCATTATGGCTCTTCAGTTTTTCCTATTCAACTACTCTGAGGCCGCTTAATTGCTATTTTTGGCCCTTCAGTTGATCCTGAGTCAGGCAACTGCTCCTGAGCTGCTCAATTGCTATTTCTGGCCCTTCAGTTGATCCTGAGCCATTCAGTTGCTCCCGAACTGTCCTGTGGTTCCTGGGCCATTCAATTGTTATTTTTAGCTTCTCAGTTGATCCAGAGCAGTTCCATTCCTCCTAAGCAGTTCAGCTGTTGTTCCTTATCACAGCAGTTGCTCCCGCCGCAAGTGCAGTTAGAAGGTGGCAGCAGGTATAAGGTAGGACAGGTATCATCCAGATGCAAACACAACATAGAGAGAAAAAGGAGGGAATAAGAAGAGGAAGTTGAGGGGTAACTGGAGGCAAACTAAGAGAGTGGAGAGGTAAGGGGGAGTCTTTGTACTGGCCTGGGGGTGGATAGAGCTATAGTTATTAGCAGGGACATAGGCTTGGACTGATAGTGCCGACAGTGGTCTTTATACAGAGTCAAGTGTACAACTGAAGAATTGCTCATGCAAAGTCTGTGGAATTCTTGAACATTGCACTCTAGATATTGTTTATTGCTGTTTCCGTTTGATTCAAGCGTTTTTGTAATAGGATTACCTCGAAGAAAATAGAGAAAGTGAATATCTTTGACATACGACGTGTGAAATACGAATTCATATAACATTTCTTTTAATGTCCCCTCGTCTATATACACTTTAGATACAAGAGTTCTGTTATTTGACATGGATATCCAAGAGTCTTTTTCAGAAAATGAATCCTAAAGGATAAAAGACCTTTATGAATAAATTTATCCGGGGCTTGATAAACAATGATATGTTAAACATGGTTGGATGTACTCCAAATCTCTCGACGATAAAGCTTGATTCAGATAAGTGCCATTTAACATTATAGATATGAAAGGCCATTTTTAAATCTCGAAATGGAGATTTGAAATACAACGCCATCCACAAACCACTACTTTTATCCCCAGCTCATGGCATAAAAGCAGGATCTAGTAAATAAACATGGCTACTAACTCCATTAGGTAGTTCGCCTGGGACTCTTGCACATGTTGCAAAGTCTAGTATGCCAAGATATGTACAACGCTATTGCACAGCATTTCACAGAAACATAACCAAGAGAAACAAATGAAGTTTGAAACACAATGAATAGATTATGCCCTGTAGGAATATTTGTCAACTTCTCTCTTTTATTAGTCTCTTTCATTTCCCCTATATTATCACGAATCATTCCGCAATGTTATCATAAACGTCCCCTAAATTATGGTGTGGTCCCGTTTTAAAAGTCGAGACGTTTGACTTGGTCTAAACTGCGATTGCGTGGGTTTTACACCAGTAATATCATAAGACTATTTCAAAATTCTTAAAATGAGATTATTTTCCAGGTCTCACTAGTAACCAGACATATCATAATTAGCAACAGAAACATTTATACATGCATTATGATTACAAGTCAGAAACGTCGCCATACTAGATTCAAAATATCCCTTTTGGAAAATTAAAATTTTTGAAATGAGAAAATGAAACAGCACCTTAGCTTAGACACTTTTATGGACCATTAAATATTTTAGATTAAATCATTGACGCCTAGTTAAGATTTATGATATGATATATTATTAGCTACAGTTAAGGTCAAAAATCACAGAAAGTGTGCATATAGGGCTTCAAGGGGTTTTTTGGGGGTCTGAAAAAAAACCTTGAGTATCTCAAAGATATTTTTTGTGGATAATGTATAGGTGGTGGGATAACTGCTCACGAAATATTATGAGTTAAATATAAAATTTGTTGCCATGGCAACACCTGGAACCTACATACCCTGGAAACCTTGTCCTCCCGAGTGACTTTTGGTTTTTTTTACCCCTTAGGGTAGCCAAATGAGATCTAAAATGTTTGTGGTCCACTGTTATATAGTTTTTCTTGTAGAACTGGGTCTAAGGGTTGGGTTTGGGGTGTAGTAGGCAGACTTCATGTGCTTTTTGCCTTGCCCAAGGTAATTTTCCTATGGGGCCTAGCATGTATTTCACATAAATCTCGGGTCCTAAAATATTCATTTCTTTCTATTGTACATAAAGGAGGAACTGACTTAGGTATGAACTATCAAATGTATGGAAGACAATGCCCGCGGCATGTATTTTCAGTTGGTATATAAGTTTATAGGTGGAAAAATTTGTCTGTACCTTAGAATTTCTATGAGAAACATGTGTTAAATACCCCAAATATCACTCGGGAGGACACTTTTCACAGGAAATGCTATATATCCATTTGTGGTTTTTGCAGTGTTTCAGAATGCATCTGTTATGAGGAAATAATTTTTTATGTACCACATATATGCTCCTCTCTTGTCTGGACATAATTTTTATGCACTATATTCCTTTTAAGGTCACTCGCCCAGACATTTTTCTTATTATTTCACATATAAATGTCAGACTGTATACTAAGGGATGTTATCCATGTTACTACGTTACTTTCCATAGCGTTTCTCTTCTGGTTGACTTATATAGCTTCTAATCTTTTGTTTCTATGCAAAAGGGATATTTGCTAATGATGTATAGGAGCTAGGGGTGTGGGGAGAGATAGAGAGCTAAGGTCACTCGGGAGGACATTCTTTTCCTCAACACTATATCTCCATCTATGGTTACTGTAGTGGGTGAGGATTTTTCAACTGTAGGTCTTTTGCCTTTTTAAGACTGAGGTAAGGGTACAATAATCCGGCATACTGGGGTTGGTTGATTAGGTGGATGGGGAGGGGCAAGGGTCACTCGGGAGGACAGATATAGGATTACCATTCCAATTAAGCAGATTCAAAAATTGTGAAAGCTTCAAAAACATGTTTTATTTACCATTCCCTGCCCCTTCCCCCCCTTTTTTTCCCCCTGACCGTGATATGAAAGGCCTTTACTAGTTAATTCATGCCCTCATAGTAGAATTAGTACAGTAGGATACAGTTTAATTTGTATACCGGTATAAATCCATGTAACACAAATCTTTTTTTCTAATGAGATAATGGTGATGATAATTCCATCTCCTCATAATATACTGCTCAGTACAAACATATATATACAACATTCAAATTCATTGTTATTCTACATTTGTTCATTGTTGAAATCACTCGGAAGGAATGCATTATATAGGTATAAATGGAATACCAGGTCACTCGCCCAGACATTCTACATGTATACATACTTTTAATGTTTTGAGGTATAAAGAGAAAACCATGTCACTCGCCCAGACATTCTACATGTATGCATACTTTTAATATATTTGAGGGGTAAAGAGAAAACCTGGTCACTCGGCCAGACATTACAGGTAAAAGCATGCACATGCAATGTGTTTGAGATCACTGGGGAGGAAATGAGTGTGGGTCTTAAGTATACAACAGGTCACCGCCTGCACGTAATACATGCATGCATACAATAATATTTGAGATCACTTGCCGAGACATATAATCAGTGTTAACAAATACAATGACTTAATCAAACTAATTATGCAAAAGAGGGTTATGCCCACCAAAAGTACAAAATGGAGGATGAAGCCCACACTTATAACCTAATGCATCTAGAAGGAATATGTACATCTCAGTGCTGTAGTTTGGATGAGGGGGCGCAGCGGGCACCCCCAAGCAGGTAATCCCATGCTTTCTATAGAACAAGGTGCTCTATGTATACAGTACAGAGACAGATGTTAGTTTAATTTTTTCCTTTTCTTGATTATTTTTTTGGCAGTTCTTTGGCAGGCTCTAGAGGTGGACGTATAGGAGTAAAAACGAGCAGGTCTTGCTTCTTCTTCGTCCGTGTTTGGCTCTATGACCTCGTGCGGAAAAGGAATCTCGTTTTGAAGGACCTCTTCATTTAGCACATATGGAACATTGTCCTGGTCTTCCTCTTCTTCATCGTCACTGTAGGATACCCCTAAGCTTGGAACAGGGTTCCATCTTGGCACCCCTTCAGCATACGCCCATCCTCTCGCATGTAGCATTCTTTGAAGCAAGAAAGATCTCTAATATGTAAGACACCATTTATCACGATGGCCTGGTGGGCCTTGGATATGCCATCTACAGAGGGAGCTCCCCTGGTCTTCCTGCATTTCCCAGACTCTCTGTTTCTTTGGATGTCTTCTTAACTTTTGTACATCAGCTCAATCTTTTCAGACCTTACGTTGGTAGCAAAGTCCTCAGCACATTGGATTATGACATCTGTTTTTGTTTCCCTGCTTGCTATTCATTTGACTGTGCCACTTACCCTGTCGCATGGGCCTTTTCCGTGCCCTGCCTCTAATCACATCCATGAGCATCTGATGCTGAAAAGGCTTTTACTATCTATTAACATGTAGTAAATGTATCTATTGTGGTATTGGCTTGATTGAGAGTTGCTGACAAAGTATATATGCTGGAGATTAGGATGCTTCTGTGTTAATTTCTTTGTGATCAGTTCCTCGATAAAGGTGAAGGTTGACTCAAAGCCAGGTGTGTGATCGTCCATCACACCTACAAAATTATAGTGAGACAAAGTTCCTACATCCCCTTCCTCTGGTACAAACTCTGGGTCATTTGGATCACTCGGTAAGACAGAAAAATCACAGACTTTGGCAACTCCCCCAGTTCTCTGCATAATCAACTTGTACTACACGTGATCTGTTGTCGTCTGGCAAAGGGAGCATCCGTACAGCCAAACTGGGTGGTCACATGATCGCTATCAGCCAATGGCAGGCCGAGCGCTCTGTTAGTTCCTAAATGAAACACCAGGTGTCACTCGGGAGGACGCACAGTTCGCCCGGACATAAAGAGTTTCCCGCTCACTGCTGGAGAGACAAAGGCAGTATGAGCTATCCTATGTGCTGGCCACTTAGGGATGTTGGGGGGGAGGGATAAATAACTGTCATAGTCAATATATTTAATATATTAATTAAGAACAGGGGGGCTGAAACAATTTTTCAGGTGTCACTCGGGAGGACGGGCAGTTCGCCCGGACATAAAGAGTTTCCCGCTCACTGCTGGAGAGACAAAGGCAGTACGGGCTATCCTATGTGCTGGCCACTTAGGGACGTTGGGGGGGTAAATAACTGTCATAGTCAATATAGTTAAATATATTAATTAAGAACAGGGAGGCTGAAACAATTTTTCAGGTGTCACTCGGGAGGACGCCCTGTTCGCCCGGACATAAAGAGTTTCCCACTCACTGCTGGAGAGACAAAGGCAGTAGGGGCTACCCTATGTGCTGGCCACTTAGGGAGGTTGGGGGGGTAAATAACTGTTATAGTCAATATAGTTAAATATATTAATTAAGAGCAGGGGGGGTTTAAATAATTTTTCAGTGTCCGGGCGAATTTTAGGGGTACTTTTCTGTAAAATCACTCATGGCCTGCTCACAGCCAAGATATTAGACAAATTCTAATTATTTTTTTAAAACATAACACATACTACCTAGCTCTAGCTTTTAGTGACATTTTTTAACCAAACTGCCTTACAGGTATTAAGGAGGGGGGTCTATAGGGCCTTTCTGTTCGGGAGGACAAAGCATTTCCCCAAATTAAAAAATTCTCCAGGATATATAAAAAATTGGCCCAGGTAAGCAATTATTGGCCCAAATTTTCTGTATTCCTCTACTCTATAGGGAAAAACTATGAACCAACACATATCTAGTCCTTTTTTCTCAAAATTTTATCAAATATATTGATTTTATGGATTTTTTCATGAATTTTGGGTAAAAAATGGCCTGTTTTAGGGCCCTGGAGGCCAAAAAATCAATATTTCACCAGTAAAACCCATATGTAACATGAGGATCTCATTGAGCCTGACAATTTGGGCCCAAAAAAATGGGGGGAAAATTAATATCCTAGGGCTAGGGGCTGGAATACCTCCAAATTTTCTATCTGCACACTTTCTGTGATTTTTGACCTTAAAAGTACTACTTGCAACCTAGACCAAGCAGATACAGTGTAAGGAAAAGGTGCATATAAATCTAATGAACAATATTTAATATTTTCATCAAGTATCGATATGAATTCGGTTCATGATCCCATCATTATAGTTAGTTTTCCAATAATACAAGTCCCATAAAACTGGTTCATTTTTAACCCCTTAATACAGACATCCAGTCAAGTAATGTCTGAGTCAAACCCTTGCCCCAAATAATGCCTGCACCAGTAGGTGCCTCATAGGCCCCGGGGGTAGGGAGGTATCAGTAAGAGAGGTACACGTGGGTGGGGTGGTCGGGGGATGAAGGAAGTGAGGCTTGGGGTCAGGAGGTTAGTGTAGGAATGTGGCCAAAAGCAGCAGGTGGAATTTGGGGAAGTTTCCTGCTTCTGTCCATAGTCCCAACGCAGGACCAAAAAGAGTAGATTATGCTAGCTTATTACTGAAGATGAGTTAAGTCTTAATAACATAATTATTATTATGGTCGCAGATTCCTTTGAGGATTCCCACCTTAGTGAGCAATAGATCTGGCAGAAATAGACTGGTCCTATGACTCAATCCAGATCAGGTGTTAGGCAGAGCAGTGAGCTCATCTATTAGATTAGTTATAAAAACTTGTATTTTCAACATTGCATGTTCTAATTTCTAGTTTTACATGTTATTATAAGTGTGCCATGTTTGCATGGTATACTCTAAAACCAACATCTAAATACCCAGATTCTGGAAAACTCCGTGGTTTATTAAGTGGCTATCACGATTGGCTATAATTATAATTTGTATTTGGTTTCTTTCTCTCAGACAGCAATAACTTACAATATTAGGCCGCAAAGTTTAGTTATTTGTGCATCTGATAATTGGTCGTTCCTTTCAAGTAATCTACATACTTTAATTGTCTGGTAAATTTATACCTCAGCAGACATATTCTTTATGCGTTTACCAACAAACTGGTTATACTTGAAGCTCCAAATCCAATTGGGGACTTTGACCAGGTCGAGCAGATGATTGGTGCCAAAATTAGCTTTATCTACCAAATAATCATATAATTTTATCAGTGCTTCACATGAAGTATACACATTACATTTTCAATATTACATAGCCTACTCATTGGTGACCTGAATTGGTGCAGAAATCGGCCAATTCCTTTGGTAGTAATTGACCAGTTTATACGTCGATTCGTCCCAGTGGGTATTGGGCTTTGCATACCAGTACTAGTTCCTAGCCCCTCGACACCTTACTGGAGGAATGACAAGTACATGTTGATGTGGGAGGTGTGCCAAACTACGTGGGCTGACACAGGAGCTCCACCATCTGTCGGTTACTTGATGCAGAGGTGGGAATCCCCAGATCACACAGAACTAATTTCTTTCCAGTGTAGTTTAATATAGAAGACCACAAAGAAATATTCAGGACATTTCAGCTCCTAAAGACTCAGTAATCTACTGTGACCTCTTTGTGACACCATATCAGACCTTCTAGGTAGGTTTGAACTATAAGGAGGTTAATTATCCATTAATGATAGGGTGTGCAAGTTGTATTTAATTTTATAGATAATAGCTAGCTCCATTCGCAGTCTTCTCCTCGTCGACTGCAGTCGTCCAATACATAATTATAGTTCCCACATCATGTTAGACGTGAACACTCGTGTGAAAGGATTTTGTTTGTTTATTATCCAATGTATAGTCATTCCGTGACAAGAACACGATTGACCATGATCAGTCCCAAGGTAAGAGTCCCCTCAAACACATTCAGTCAATGCTCCGCGCTCTAACACAATTTCTATGCCTCAATCCAGAACCTAGACTGCAGGTTAAAGGTCCAACCTTCACTGGATGTTACTCACACAGCGTTTACAGCTACTCTGGTTAGCTAAGAGCGGAACACATTATTATAAGGTGGTACGTCACACCGTGACTCCTCCCTCATTTCACTACTGTCAAAGTGAAACATTGGCTTACACGTGCGCTTCTAAAGCTCACGCTATGCTGCCAAAACATGGACTAGCCACCCGCGTCAGTACAGGTTGTTACTTCTGACCATAATTATATCTGAGCAAGATTCGTAGAGTACAGGGCCTGTTTAAGATATACAGTAACTGATATCTGCGAACAAGCAAAATATCATCATGGTTTCTCTTTTTTTTAAATAACACATGATTGTGAATGCCCTGTGATTTTTCATTCATTCCCGACATTTTTCTTTAGAACATTTTCACTACAAGGGGGCGCCACATTTAGGTCCGAGAGACCCCTATGCAGTCTGTTAATTTTAGTTCAGGGTTTCCCCTCTAGAAGTCACCACAAGAGGCACCTGAATGTTGCAATTCCCTGACGTGTTATTTAGGTGCTGTTAAATGATCAGGTCTGGGTGCATTACTTGGACTAGAAGTAAAAGACTAACTTCAAATCCACCCAAAACACCTAAAGAAAAATAGCAATAGCCAAACATTGGTCAGTCTTGACCCGTTTGATCATAACTGCAGCTAAGGAAATGGTCACATTGCAACTATAGCTTGGTCTCTGCTGGAATATGTTTGGTATGAGATGCTGAGGGGATAAAATAGAACACTAAGCACAGTCTATGAGTACGAGAAAGAACCCAGTTAGCACACAAATGTTCACTCAATATTGAATCAATGCTTGCCATCAATATTGAATCAACATCTAATATTGGTTGTTATTGGAAGTTTTTTTAAACTATGAAAAGATGATGTTGGTTCAATATCAATTTCCAATATCAATCCAATGTTGAAATCTGACATTAAATCATCATTCCTGATAAAATGTGTTATAAATACTAGGAGGAAATACAAAATCATCATTAATTTTTGCAAAAACATTATTTGCTCTTCTTGAAACTTCCCAACTATAAATCAAGGGAGAAGAGATGTGGAAAAAATGTATGAAAAAAAGGCTTACAATATTTATAGAATAATGTTGTCTCTCAACTGAATTATTGTCTCGATCATACAGTCTGTTTCAGAAAAGTCTCTTCAATTTTGGGTTAAGATAGAAAGAGTGCGACCACAATTATAACACCTACATTTCATATATCCTATATTTCATACATCTAAGATTGCTACAGAGCGTGGTATCTCATCGTCTCTAAGATTGGTACATCCCTTCTCCGTAGCCTTTTTAGAACAGTAATGCTATACTAGCCGAGACCTTTCAATCATCCATTTCATAAAACAGTATCGACGATACATTTGCTGCAGCAATAATTGAAAAGAGATAGCAAACAACAAAAGTTCGTCTTATTCAATGACTTCATCTGAGAGAATTGTGTATCGACTATATTGGAACATGATAGATGTTTATGTAAATAAGCATACTAGATCTAAAAGGTTTTCAGACGAACAGTTGTTTAAAACCAAGGCACTGTCCCTGCAGTATTACCCTGACACCTGGTATCAACAGTAGGAACTATTCCCTTCACTCCTTTTCCTCCAGTTATAGCCTATCCCAGGCAAGCAGAGATGTAACAAGCACGTTCTGTGACCTTACTTTTTAGGTTAGTCAGTAACCTGCAGCCCAATTTTCACATAATAGTTACACTATTTTAATAAAGTTGAGACCTTACTAATAAAGAACATTATAATGACATTATCATAATGTGAAGGAACGTTACAAGAATGTTACAATAAGGTAACACTAACAGTGTGATGTTGCAATATAAGGTTCTAAAGATGGTTTTGGGTACACGAGCAAATGAAGAACTAACCAGAACATTATGATAACGTTATAACAATGTCATATTCTTGCTTGGGATTGCAGCTGGCAAACATTAAAAAGAATATGAAAAGTCCATTTTCTGCCATTATTGTAGCATTAGTTTTTTATCGATCCAGTTTGATATAGTTTTTGATAGTAATTGATATATCCTCTGTATTATAAATTTAATGAAATAAGATTCCAATAATGATTTGTTCCACCTTTGCACGTCATACACAAGTCTCACTCATCCTTTCGACTGTTCGATGTTAGCATACCATTCCTTATTTAACCCTGTCTGAAACTAGTGCTTTTTAATCAGTAATCAGAAAAGGCCTTTATGTTATAATCTATATAATATACAATTCCCAAAACACCATACCATTTCCTATAGACGAGGCACTCTATTATAGATTGCAACACTGGCTTTTGTATTCTTTTGTTCAGACTGCGCCAATTATTTACAACTGGAAACCCCAAATATAAATCATGCAGAAATCTATTCTATTTCTATTGGAATAGTATGGCTTTGATGCTTTGATTTGCAAAACGGTCACCTATTTCCATGGGAATCATTACTCAATGCCCTGTCTTTGTTCTCAATTGAACTCAGATAACTACATGATCGTTTCAAATCAATAAAACTTCATTGTGTGAGCGTTGTCACCTTTAAGAGCGTATATATGGATTGACTCGAGTACTTTTGGCAGAAGCTCCCAAGCTCTGAGTGTATTGGAGGTGCAGGGGAAGGGACACGGTATAGGAATATAGACTGACAAGGACCAAGTATCGAATTAACCTGGCGGTCTGTACCTCATGGACGAAGGTTAAATGTCTGCACTAAAGTTCGTATACTCATTGAAAATAAGTTATTTATAGGATTCTGCTCCAATATATCCAACACAGTATCCTACACAATATATTTAACATTAGGTGAAAACTACCAATGGAACGAAATGTGAATGTGTCATAATATTTTCCTTGTACAGCTCTAATAGAATGTCAGTGATATATTATACTGATGCTACAGTCCACAACTTCAGGAGTTCATCAATTTGAAAGTAAGTTTCTCTGCCCAGTAAAAGGCATTATTGTCATCTGGTATGAAGATCATAATTAACCCTATCTACTCTATATAAACAAGGCCTCCACAGATTTAAAACACATAAGAGGCCGTTAGCCCGTGTACACCCTTAATTTTCTTACCAAAAAATAGGTAGTAAACTGCGGCAGTTTGACAAGAAATCGTTTACCAGGAGGAGAAAATACTCAGGTTCACTTATGCCCTGTTTCCACCAAAAATACTGACAACTTTATTATTAGAAATAATCGTGGATCAACCATGATTTTTTGCACGATTTTCCGTTTCCACCAATGGACCATGAAACGATTTTACCAACGATTTTACCAACGATTTTACCAACGATTTTACCAACGATTTTACCAACGATTTAATTAAACAACAGTTTTATCTAACAAATACGGGTTAATTCATTATGATAGCATATACAATTTTTATTTTCATTCAATATTTATTTTATATCATCATATTTTTGTTATTTACTGAATCATCCAAAGATTTCCTGTTTCTACCAGAAGATGAATGTAAGATTTGTGTAGAAAAATCGTCCAAGAAGCCAAAATCGTCTGAAATTATTTAACATGTCAAATAATTTTTCTGACGTCTGTCTGGCAATATTGTCAGTTGATGAGGCAAGAAATCGTCTGTTAGATCTGTCATTTGGAACGATTTTTTTTGTTTCCACCAACAGATTTGTTGGAAGATTTGCCAGAATTTAAAAATTTGGACGATTTTTATGGTATATTTGGAATCGTTTGAAGAAATATCTTTTGGTGGAAACACGGCATTAGCCACACTCTCACCTGTTTGAAATAAGGTAATGTACATACCGTAAAATCCCTATAGATAAAGCCTCACCCCTAAGTAAGACACGTTCACGTTATTTTTTCTTTTTAGTTTCGATTCTGGCAACCTCTCCTGTTTGTAAATGTTGCTACATTAAGCATGGGATTTGTTCTTTAATTCGGAGTATTTATGGTTCCTTGATTACTTTGGGATTCAGATGTGCTATTCAACTGTTCAATCACCGTACATTGTACATTGACATCGTTGTCATTCTAGTGGGTTACGTCCTATATTATTCATGTATATGGAATAGAACTCAAATTTATAAAGAATACTTTTCCCATCCTTATCCTTGGTATTCAATGGATCCTGACCCACCCACCTACCCTTTTGGTAAACACCTAAAACAAAGAGGGGGGAATGATACACGTGTGCGCATGGATACGCAACGTTTTGGTAGTAACCCCATATATTATGCAGACCCCTACCCTCTATCCCACTGAATCCGTCCCTGTCCCTTCACAGATTTTGTGACATAGTAACCGGGTCCATCTTTGGTCCTACCAGTAAAATGAACACCATATATCAATATATTGTCACTGAAGTACCAAATCCACACCATTCACTCCTGTATTTAACCCTTGGGTCAAGACCACAAACGAGAGGTCAGCCATTGACTAAGGCACAGCTCAGCCAATCAATAGGCTACAATTACTGCTGAGATCCTCAATGTCCATCAATAAACTATCACAGGGAACCGCGCCCAATTTATGATCACAGTGAGCACTTTCTAGTAGACTTGCTTTAAAATGGACTCGTTAATTGTATTTCTGATGAATATAGGACTATACAGGATTAAGTGCGACAAGTATTTTGCTTGATGTGCCTGGTCCAAGGAGGAACAAAGAAATGAGTATCTAATTATACATCTTTGCCTGGTCTTCTGGGTGCAGACGATAGGGTTGTCACAGGGTCTTCAGTAAGGTTAGTAAATTTAACAATGTATTTATGTTTGCTGAGTTCCTATTATGTAATGTTACTAGTTATTATGTATGCCCATTAAAATTAGGAGGCCTAAGTTGTATTAGTTATTAGGAGTTGTATGGTTTTTGGCACTATTCACTTACAATACTAGGGTTGTCACAGACAGAGACAGTGACAACCTAGGGCTGTCGTTTTTGGCACCACTCACTGACAACCCTAGAGTTGTCAGGCAGAACTTTTGGGTCTCCTTTTCTTCCCAGACAACCTTGTGACAACCTGATTTTCACTTTTGCTTCCCTGACAACCTTTTTGGTCTAAGGTCGTCAGGAGAAAATGACAACCTTTGGGTTGTCATCCAGCCTCAAAATTCACAATGACGACCCTCTGACCACCCACAAAGTTGTAACGGGGTTGTCGGAGGGTTGTCACACAGCATCAGTGGTCTGAAATTAGCCATGCGACAACCCAAAAGTCACCTATGACAACCCAAAAGTCACCTATGACAACCCTCTGACAACTTTAAACTGGCTTCCTGACGACCTTGTGTTTTCAGTGAAGAGGCTCGAATCAGGTTCTTTACGAAGACGTTACTTCATTCAACATTTAACTAAGTTTCTAGTGTTTAACAAAGGTTTCACAGTATACATAAGGGCTTATAATTATTTCGTTTGCCAGTGAAAAAAGAAAGGACTGTATCTGTGCGTCTGCAGTGAAAAGTTTATTAGGACCTCAAGATCAGCAATTTTGTCTTTTACTAAAATTAATGGTGTTGTTGCAAAATAGTCTCAAAAAAGGATTATTAAGGTGTAAAACATATTCATGATAGACAGAATTTCTAATTATGAGATGCTGGTCAAAATGTCCCTGATTAGCCAAATTAGTTATGAAGATAATGGCCCTGGTGCGATTAAAAGATGATGAAAAAATCGACGCTTTCGATAACATAGGTTTAGTTACTTTCTTCCTCATTCGATTTGTAAATCAATCGTGTAAGTACAAGACAAAAGCGCAAGTCTACACCTTTCAGCCCCCCCCCCCCCCTACACTCCCTCACCTGATAGAGGATCCAAGAGATCAGAGATACCTGGGATCAATGAGATCAATGAACGCTGCTGCCCGGCGAGCTACGAGTGTAAGCCTAGGACATGTCGGGTCACAGCGAAACATACCCAATGATGTACATAAACAGGAGTGTATCAACGGTGGAGTGTGGAGGACATAGGTTAGGGTAGGACGACGTGAGGATAAGGGAAGAGCAAGGACAGAAGAAAGGAGAGGAAAAAGGAAAAGAGGAACGGGAAGGAGTAATCTGGTAATATTAAGAGTGCCTGAGAAAAAAACCAATGTCAGAGAAGTTTAAACAGGAATGGAGAAATATTTTGAAATGAAAGAAACCACACCACATCTCATAATTACACAAAAGATGGAAGAGTATTAGTACAAAATATAAAGAAGATAAATAATGAGAGAGAAAAATTGGCAGAGAAAGGGTTCAGGATATCAGGATATACTTACATTCCTTTGTAAGCCATGATACAGAAAAGGTAAGCAGGTAAGAGGTTAACTTGGAGCACGACTAAAACTTTGTCAATATCAATCACTTTTTAATTGTAATAACTTGATTAAACAGCTGTTTAACCAAATGCAAGACCACGGCGCCCCCTGTTGAGAATAAGTGGCGTGACAACAGCAAATAGCATGGCGGCCCCGGACCATGTATACACCAGCGCCACTGGAGACTGACATGCATGTTTTGTGTACATTGAGCACTTTACAGGTGAACATGAAACACGGTCACAGTTAAATGGCTCCATACCAGACACTTTTACTAAGGTGGAATGGATATGGAATCTCATCAGAAACGACTCAGCCTTGGGATAACATTGAAATGACTGGTGCAACTCATTGGATACTTCTGTCATCTTCAGGATGTTGCATGAGTATTCCACCTACTCAACCTCAAGCAGAGGAAAGTTAAAAGTGTTTTTTCTCAGATTTAACTGTGTGACAGGATAAATCAGGACCATTGTATATACAAAGCACTGATGTGCAACCCGTTGGATATATTTCATGTTTGAGATTCTAACACATTATGATGCTTTATACACCTACCTCATACCAATACCTCATTCATATAACCATATGACACACACAGGACACACATAAGACACTGGGGCAGTAGGATTACCCCCAGCCCTTACCCTGGCACTGTCCCACCCTGGAGGAGGTATGATCGCGGGGTGGGTGAACCAGGTGATGGCCCGGGAGGCGGCCGACTACGCCCGGAGGGGGGTGACGCCGTGCTACGACTACCGGCCCACCACGGGGTACCGCCGGGAGGCCCGACCCAGGACAAGCACAGGTAGGCCCAAGGCATTTTCTGAATTCAGATTTTTTATAATTTTTATTTATTTATTTATTTTTAATGTATTTATTTATTTTTTTTTATTTTTTTTTATTTTTTTTTTTGGGGGGGGGGGAGTTCTTATTTATTTCTCCCGTTGTGTTGATTATTTCAGCCTAAGGACCAGCACAGGTAAGGACTTTCTGATCATCAAAATATATTTGTTCTTTTATCTCGAAGCGGGGATATTTTCCCGGATGAAGGCCATGCAAATTGGTAAACAATGACAAAATCAAATGAAGGGCCTATTTTAAAATATATACAATAAAACTAGCTTAATTATACAGTATCCTTTATTATTTGGCCCCTACAACAGCTGTTCAACGAATGTGGATATGGCAATGTCCAATACGTTGTCAACAAAAATAACTGTGAGGAGGTTTCAACTCCTTTATCATCAACAGGTCTTTGTACTTGGACCAATCTTTTGCAGCTCGGAGGATAGGGAAAGGCAAAACTACTCAATTTTATCCATGTTTCTTTGATTTTTTTTCGAGCATAAAGTGAAGGAGCAAATTATATATTTCATTTGTCTCATATCTAAGAAGGATCTATGATTTCAAACAAAAATCAAAGATGGCTAGAGCTGGGATCCAATATACATGATTGTAGTGTTATGCACTGAGACACATCTCAATTTTGTCTCACTATAAAACGTCTGAACTGTATTTAAGATTTTGGATCCCAACAAAAGGTTTTTTTCCTAAACCTGCATCCCCTGATCTATGCTCACCCCCTTCTGGTTATTACACAATATTAGGTTACACAATGCTAGTAGCGATATACATGTTTAAAGTGTCTCCAGAAAGGACAAGCCTGCTTGCAATTACTTGATTATAATTATGACAATAATAACGTTTATCGACAACCAGAAGATACCCTATAGGCCTGCTCTTTCTATCCTTACCAAGCACAATGTAAGTAAACTTAGAGGGGAACATTGTCAAAAGATTATAGTTTGATTAATAGAGAAAAATAAAAGTGTCAGTTACTCAAAGTCTATTCTTGAATTGAAATTGCCTCTAAACAGAGGCTTCTATGATAAACAATATGTATCATTCAGGAAGTTTTAAATACGCTATCAGGGCGATAGCAAAGCGATGGACACAAGTCATGCACATATGTATGACACTTAGTACCATTGTCATCTAATAGACTTATCCTCCTACCACCCCTATCTTAATCCTTGCATATCCGGGTATCTTGGATGAGGAAGGTTTCAGCACACCGGACTAATGTTATCACCAGGTGATAGAGAATTGGATTAAGCTTATCATGCGAATCACAGCAGTTGTAAATCATGTTAGACCCCCACCTTCAGAAGTTATCATTAAGAGCTAATGTTGATAAAGATAGATGGTAGATGGGTTTCGTACTGGGATACTTTTCAACCGGGAAGTTCTGTATCATTATGGTAGGTATCATATCAGGGGCGGGTGGGGGAGGGGGAGGAGTGTGCCCCTAACAATTTGAGTAATATTCAGAAAGTCTATACGTTATAAGGCCGATAGCAAAGCGAGAGACACATACACATATATTTTCCTTTTTGTTAGGGACACAAAGAGGGTAAAACGTTGCACACACACATATCTTAGTAGATGAATGTACAGGATTCTCACAAATGAAAAGAGATCAATTTGGTATCCTTATTTTTATTTCTTAATTGGCAGTGCACTGGCCATTTCATTAAACTTACTGATAACATCATGAGGGTCGCAATCTTTCTTGGAACAATATAGATTGAGAGCATCAATGTCTCAATTTGATTCTGCTCATTTCTTGGAAGCTTCATTAATTTGATAACTATTGGAACTGTCCTTAACCGTATCCATATAACGCTCTCAGGCACCTCCAGGAATAGCACCAGCACACTTCGGGGGCCATAAACAACTAACGGTAATGGGTAAAAGCAATTGGCTCCTTGTTTACCTACCTCATAATATATTAGCCGTGACGTCACTAGAGGACAGGAAATTGTTGTTCAGTGGAAAGTTAGTTGGTTAGATATTGATCCAAATAATTACTGGCCACGTCGTTTTACGACTGTGTATACAGGTGATAATGGGTTGTAAACGTTCTGATACGGTTCTATGTAATCCGTGATGCTAAAAGCGGATTACAGTAATTTGGATTACATCGACGATTATTTGTAAGCTGGAGTAATTAGCTGTTGATGCATTAGCCTAATTTATTTAGCGCCTCTT
Organism: Lepidonotus clava; assembly: GCA_936440205.1. Taxonomy (NCBI): domain Eukaryota; kingdom Metazoa; phylum Annelida; class Polychaeta; order Phyllodocida; family Polynoidae; genus Lepidonotus; species Lepidonotus clava. The sequence goes on from OW387138.1 coordinate 21,062,768, forward strand.
ACGAATTGACTGAATTATCAAGTCAGAATTATAACATATCTTTCTTCTCAATACAGGGTAGCAACATTGGAAATTAGACCAATATATCAGGATTATTCTCTTATCTTTCGAGACAGCAAATACAGTAATGATTTGCCATTGAATGTTTCATCTTACTAATATGTAGTATCACATAGACGTGTTCATTCCTACGTACCTATAGAGGCATCCCATGCAGGTCAACTTATGTGTCATACCCAGGGTCCAGCTGTCGTTGAGTTAGATATACTTTGGAAATATATCCCCTATAGATTAAAAGGAACTAACTATGAAAAGACGATCAGTCCATCGGATAAAATTTTGCTTCCTCGTTACACTGTTTGCAAACTAAAGAGCAGTCCAAGACCAGTTGCACTGGATGTACTATTTGCCCTCTTTGTGAGTTTCAAAGCACAAGTATTGTGCTGAGCTAAAGCTAATCATCTGAGTATACAATATACTATTCGATTTGTTCTTCGACGGTTATGCCCTATTCTGATTTTGTTTGAAACATATTTATTTTATGAATAGTATCAATGCATAGGAACGTTGGTGGTAAATTGGCTTCATATAGAAAGAAATCACTCTGAAGATTTATCTCAAAGAATTAAACACACACACACACACACCCCAAACACACACAAGAGGGGGGGGGCAACCATCATTCGTAATAGAGAAACGAGTACTTGAATCTTTGCGACTAGGCTGTTTAGTACTTTTATAATTTGTACTTATAGCCCTCTGCCTGTCTGGCACTCTGTCACTCTGTACACTTTTGAGAACTCAAGTTCAGTAGCACACGCCGAACGAAAGTAAGCTGTACTTGAACTTCATAAATCAATTTCTTAAGTACTCTTCAGAGACTTGTACACAGACCGAGTCCTTATCGTCATAAATATGTCACAAAGAACTATCTAATGATTAAACAGCAAATGTCGTAATCCCCCTCGCATAAGATTTGAAACTTCCAAAGGCATAACAGTTAATTATGAATGATACACGAAAATGGTCTCATAATCCATCAATAATGCAATTTCCATTTCCTTGCAATGTATATATAAAATATTCTGTGGTTATTCTAATTGTAAATGAAATGGGTATGCACGACTGTAATCGACAGGGTGACACAGCCATTTCTTAAATCGAACATGCGACCGCGGAAGCCCAAGCAATAATATTACCAAATGGTTAGTTATTTCTTACACTTCTTAATTACATTCCAAAGCTTATATCACCCTCGGTAGATAAAGGAGGAAAACAGTTGTATTTGTCTTGGCTTCTTTTCAAAATGACGATCGGACGTCCATATCGATTTTAGCTTAAATCATTTTGCACTGTCATATGGATCAGGAGAAGTTATTCGTGAACAGATCTGACTGGTTGTACTGAAAACAAGTATCTCAAGAAAACTAACTATATGACATTTAATGTTATTATCCCTGTTAAACTCATATTTATATGTTCAAATCTCATTCAAAGGATACACAATGCTCTACAGGTTTTTTTCACAATTCAAAGGGAAACTTTAGAGTATAGGTAAAATTAAAAAGGGGTACAATCGTTCTCTGTGGTAACATTAATTTCTAGACGTCTATTGAATTGGTACATAATGTACCAGGTCCTCGATTACACATATACGTTTGGAACCACTGTTGATGCAAAAATTAAAAGTTTGCTAAAGGTTAAACCGTTAAAATCACATGCTGCCTTTTAAAGATGCTGTTTACCCTCCCAACCGAAACGTTTTAGCATTGATCCCAGAACTATAAAGAATAAACAACGGCCCGAAGACATATTTCAAATTTGAACTAGAAGAATGATACACTTACGAATAGCGACCCACAAAGAACCAACCAACATGTTAAAAGATTAATTGTATGTTTTCCATCTATAACTACTCTAATGGGGCTTAGTTCAATATGAATACCTTATTTATCTTTGAGTGGGAGATTTTGATAATAAAAAAGGATTAATTTGGCCCAGCCGGATGTGATGTGGAATGTTTGAGTAATATAGAAGGGCTATACTTAAGCAATTCTCAAGTGAAGTTCATTAGGTAGGGTGAAAATATGGCTTATGTAATGGCAAATTCATAATGCAGCCCCAAGAATGATTTATGTATAAGGTACATACTGGGTGGCATGAGTATTAATGATTTAATTTCGTGTCAACAGTAAGAATTACAATTATCCAATCCCTTGAGATGTAAAATATCCCCAGTATCCCTTACTCATTTGACTAAGTAAATCAGCTCATATATACACATATGTTAAAAGAATAGTCTGACTTGGAAATGACATTTACCACACAACTACACGGAAGAAATCTGTTACAAGCAATGTATTCGCAGCATCGTTCAAAGGCATTTGGTCCATTCATTTAAATGCAATTTCAAGAGAGGTTCAATTTGAAACAAATCACTACAATTGAGACTTCTCCTACTTGAGAAATAACAAAACTTTATCCCGGTATCACCTTACTCATGAATATCAGCGCCTCATGGTTTGGTCAATTCAACAAAGGAAATATATGGGTGTAGCCCCTAAAATCGAGAGGGCGATATGGCCATTTCTTAAATCAAACATGCGGCATGGGCTTTATTGACATGAAAAAAAAAGCGACATGACTGTCTCTTAAATTCGACATGGAAAGTAAATAGAAGGGACATGGACATTCAAAATGAAGTGACATGAAACATTGCCATTTCTTAAATTCGACATGGGACACCGAGGACCGCCATTCACACCCCCATAATTATACCAATAGGTAGCCAGGGGTATCAGAAAGGAGTCATGATAAACTTGTTTTGATAGTGTTGATATAAGTACATAGGCCCCTAAAGAAATTTCAACATTCACCCTGTAAGAAAGAAACCATAATAACCCTTTTGCGTGATCAGCTCGATTTCTGAGGCAATGTTGACCTAAAAGCCAACCACTGTTTCCGTGTAGCCTTACTTGCTGAACAAAGAAGTGGCTTTTTAATACCTCCCCTTTCTTGCCTTTACACCCACCTAAAAGGCCAAGAAAGGCACACGAATACCCAGGCGGGAGAGAGGCAGACTCATCACAGATCACTGAACCCCTCCGCCACAAAAACCAGACTTGTTTATGCCGACGCACCTCCCAGCATGCATTTTTAACCAGCGGAAGTTGGCCTCGATCTGAGAGCAGTCCCAGAGGGGGAAGGGGGTATCACAGGATCCCTTGCGGCCCGTTGCCATGACGACACACAGACGCCTTAGCCCTTGTTGTAATGGCTGCCGACTTCTTGTGCCCCGCGCATGCGCCCTAGTGTCGGGGGGAATCGTTTCACACTTCATTTGACGTTTTGATTCCAACCCTTGGAGCGCCTGGCAACGGCCGCCATCTTGGATTGTCATGTGGGATGTAGTCCTAATCTTTACACTTTGCCCTTTTCATACCTTACTCTTTATTATATATATATATATATATATATATTAATTGTAATCTACATTAAAAGAGATGTTATATTTCTAAATTAAGATTTCTGACTTCACTGTACATTTGGCAATATCAATCAATAAATCAGTAGAGATGAGATGTCTTTGCAAGGTGTTAGAGGGGTGGGTAAGTTGGCAAACTACCAAAGGTACAAATCGTTAACTGTTCTCCACCTGTAGCCTAACCTCCACCTACCTCCTAGCGCCAGTAAAAAAATCCCATTTCATATGTTGAGGTCGATGTATCCTATCCCCATCGACCACTCCTTTAAATCTCTGCTGTTGTTAGTCTATTAGCAGTTGGTTGTTAGACACGGAGTGTTAGTTAAACATCGCCAAGGACCTAGCTGTTCGAGAGGATGGATGCAGGTTGAAAATCTTGGATTTATGGTTGCCAATGTGGAGTACATGCATACTGTGGAGGGACTTCAAAACCCCTAACCCACTTGCTGGCATTGCCATTGGTCTATACCAGATCAGTATTCAATTACCGAGTATTTTGGCCAGAAGAAGATAATAGGTACAGCCATGCCACCAAAAGCCCAGAAAAAGAAGAAAGTTGCTCCTCCAAAGAAAAAGGCCACAAAAGGAACAAAATCTAAGGATAAGGCAAAAGGAGGAAATAAGGCAAAGGGCACCAAACCTGCCAAAAAGAAGCCAGCTGCTGCCTCAAAAGCAGCCAAGGATGGAAACAAAGGAACAACAATCAAAAAGGACAGTGGTGGAAATAAAGAAAAGTACCTGAAACCCTTGCTTCAAGTCCGTAAATCTGCAGATGAATCTTGGATGCGTGCGCATGGCCATGATACAGAAGACCTTGAAGAGGAGGAAGAGGTGGAGGAGGAAGAAGAAGAAGAAGAAGAGACACAAGGGGATGAAGTCACAGGAGAAGAAGGGCAAGAAGACAATGGGGATGCACAGGGAGAAGAGGATGAAGAGGAGACTGACGAGATCTCGCAATACTTTGACAAGCTCGAACAGCGCGTGCTGGCCACGCTTTCTGACCTACCCTACCATGTGACTTCCATAACAGAAACAGTACAAGCCGCCTTCAGACAGCATCGCCAGACTATGCCCATGCCAGAAGCAGTGGCTGTGGCCACCACAACCACTTCTGGCATAGGGTCATTAAGCCAAGCCCCAATTTCAGAACTGTGGAGCAGCAGCACCCCAAGTAGTTCCTGGATGGGGTCTCGCACAGCGACCTTCCTCAATGATGAGTTTGGTCGTCTGACGCAGGGCAAATGGGCCACTAGTGGAGAACACTGTGCATGTAGGGAGGAGCAGGAGGAGGGCTATGTGACCCAGGAGGAGATATACAAGACAGTGCAGTCCTACAGTGCTGAGATCAGGAGGGAGTTGTCATGTAGGCCACTACTGCTGACCCACACTTATGTTTTTATAATCCCTATAGTGGTAGGGCACCACACGCAGGATAATAGACCCTTTGCATATCGCATAATAGCATACAGGAACAATGCAATAGCACCCATGACATTATTGACACTTATCTATGATAAATCCACACTAAGTCTTATTCCATTGGTATTTTTTATACGTTGACTATCATTCACACAAATTGTACCAGCACTTCTTACACCATAACGCCACTTTCAAGTAAATTTATGCCAAATAAAGTAACACAACTTATAGTATTGTATTGGACACAAATAGGAAAACAATTGACCCCATGGCTAGACGATATACTTATACATGAATTCACAAGATGCAGATTAAATCCCAGCAATGAAATACTTTATATTTAACGTCACTATGTGCATTGTGCAGTGTGCACGCCAACCTAACCTCTCTCTTCTAGGTATGAATATCATTTTGTTCTAAAAAGATAATTGCTATTTTCTTAGACATAAAATCTGTTTGAATATCTAATGTTTTAATCAAATCTAAGTAATGCAATCAGCTGCAAAGGCGCAATTGACCCTATTTATATGCCCCATTCTTTTCATATTAGACAAAATCATTTTAATTCAACTTAAATGATCAAATAAACATTTAATGTCATGCACCTTATCTAGACAAGTACTTTTTTGGGGGCCTTTTTTCAATTGCATTCCCCTTGTCTTTCAAATTCCTCCAATTGCAGTCTCCACAAACACCCTTACACTTGATTTAGTAAATGATATTGATCAAATACGGTAAAGGGAAATGATATTGCCAAATCATCAAAAAGTGATAGTTATGTCTTTCAGTATAACTATACAGATTTCAGACACAATATTATAATGTCTTCTGCTAGTCAGAGACACAGTGGCTAATAGCATATCAAACTACTACTGGGGGATTTTTCAATCGTAATTCAAGTATAATCACAAGGGACTGGTGGAAGACAAGTGATTGCCAGATGCTGCTGTTTCTTTGGCATGCATCCCACATATGCGTGGGATCATCATGATCACTGGGGAATGTTCATTATTTATACAATGTAGGACTGAAGTGTGATCTGGCCTACTGATGGGAAAACTGGTTTTACTTTGATTGTTTTTGTAGGCGACGGCAAATCACTATGCAGTTATGGCCCAGTCCAAGACCGGTCTTGAAAAATGAATATATTTCAACAATATGCAATTGACTTGATGCTATGAAATTATCATTATTTAACAAGGAATATTTTCATGAACGGTATATTTTTTATCTGTGAAAAATGCATGTTAAGACAATCGAAGACAAAATAATACATTTTTTTCATCATGAATCAACAGAATCAGGCCAGTTCAATTGGCAAAACACTGGGCCATCCATCTACTTTTTTCAGTTCATCTCATTCAATTAACCTGGAGGGGTCGTCATCTTGTCAATAAAATTTATACAATACATTTAATGTATTGTTGCATAGTTCAAAATAAAGACTAAAATCAGAATACGATAAAATTAATTATAAAGCACCTGATTTGCTTATTAAATCATGATTCTTCACCGCTAATCCCAGATATAAAGGATGGTATGAACGCATACTCTATCATAGCCCATTATATAAACCATCCTTTCTTAAAAAAAAAGAAATTCTGTTCATGAAATCCAACGTAATTATAAAGGCATAGGATAGGGCCTAATGCAAGATGGTAGAACTCGGCCTAAATTTCCCCTATAAGCTGAATCGAGGTCATCTGTATCGGGGCCAACCCAACGCGTGCATGTTGGTGTGGTGGCGTGCCGCCAGGGGTGCTAGTCCTCAGGGAGTGAACACCGGAAGTGTGTTCTAGTCACATGGTAGCGTGGTAACGGGTATAGGCTAGCACAATACAAATATGATATTGAAAGAGGGCCGTTGATGGGGGGTCCCCAATGTATCATGTTGAATAGTTATAAGAAAAGGCAAGGTCACCTGTCACTTAGCACTCCATGTCCTGTCGACTCTAAGAGACCCTTATGTCACACGTCGAATTTAGGAAATAAGCTTTGTCATGTCTTTTTTCCTTCATGTCCTTAAGGCCCATTTCATATTGATTTTAAGATATGATACTGTCACCATGTCGAACTTAAGGGTCTAGGGCCCCGCAAGAAATAGCCTTGGGTTTCGAAATTAAGTAAGAGATAATGGTCACCCTAAATTGAGCTGTTATTCATCATAATAGGTTTGTATTTATCTGATGAATGTTGGTTATAGTTGCCAAAGCCTTCAGTAGTTAGAATGTGGCATGCAGCATTACAACATTCACAATAAATTAATTTGCCATGAAGCTGCATTAGTCCATGTATTGATCGGATCATTTAGATATGTATAGCACCTTGCAGTAATTATTTTTAATAATTCATAACCTCACCAAGTTCAACCATTTAAATTCTGAAAGATCGAACAAGGTTCAATGGATAGAGAGTAAACCTAAGCCAAAAATATTATAATCATACTGTCGTTTTTCCGTTCGAATATTGCTTAAAGAGCCTTGTGTTCGGTGGTTTAGTGGTTGTCAATCCTAAAATTATTATAAATTAATACTAGTATAAGGGCTCTAGATGAGAGGTGGCAAGTTTTGTGTCAAATTTAAGAATTGCCAGGTTTCAGCAATATGCATGCCCATGTACTGTATCACTTTATTAAATGCCCACAACCCTTGCCATTATGATTTTTAACCTGCTGCCACCTATCAAGTGCTAAGCTTTATGTCAAGTGACTGTTTCCAATTTAAGAAATGTCCTCTGTAGTTATAACCTTTAACCTCCCTGCTGCCTATCACTATTATAAGCTCCAATGTCCTTTGATTATTTTAAGAAAAGTCCCTGTCACTGTGTGCGTGTTGATTTGTGAAGACTTGGCCTGTACTAATTATTATTATAAAAAAAAAACCTTCGTGCCTAGAAACTACAGTTAGCGTTTCGGTACGTGCACATCAGAGCCCATGCTTATCTTGGTTATCTTACTTCATCCTTAGATCTAAGGAGTCGGGGTCAGAATTTTCCATTAAAAACAACATCAAAGACATTGATTTGCTTTATATATTGCCGCAATGTCTTTCTATACTTATAGAAATGTAGGATTTTAGACTGAGCCGACCTAGTTATGCATGTATGGAGAGTTAAATACTTAGACTTTGAATGGTACGTGCAAGGGAGCTTCTAGGTTCAATTACTAATCCCCTATATTTAGATAAATGAGCTACCAGAGGTGATATGATTTTGATGTTCAGAGCTCTATAGAACTGAATGGTAACCATTGTGGGAGTTGAGCAACAAGATGGTCATTTATTTTATGACACAGTGGCTCAAAATAGCAATTCGACATTGGAGTTCTATTCAGATGAGATATAGCTGAAACGTCTTTGTCTAATGATTAAGCCAAAGAGTATCTTCTAAATGATTGAGGACTACCTAACTCCTCCAAGGGTTTCTGATATGTAAAGGATATATCACTGCTATTCAGCAGATCAAGGAAATACAATTGCCTCGACTATGGAGATAACTGGACAGCCCGTTTAGCCAAATCAGAAGAGTTATAGGGAGACTTTAGTTCAAGGCTTTCTCACCAGAGGGAAGCACTGTATCAAGGAACCATGTGAGCAATTGGAATTACTGTTAGTTTTTGTCTAATACTATATGCACACGTTAAGGCCCCTAATGTCGTGTGTTGAATATAAGGACATCTGATTTTGTGTATGTTCTCAATTCCCCCTAGATCTATTCATTGTCAATAAGTAATGGGTTGGTCTGCGGTGTAGGCCTAACTGTTAATCATTTTTTCCTAGCACTTTAAGAAAACATTATTTTACCATATGCTATAATACGACATAGACCCCAACGTGTCGAACAAATATTAACTTGAATTTAAAAAAAAGAACCATTCATTATCAAATCAAATGTAATAAAGAATAGAACTGTGTAACTAAAACATATAATGAACGTTTAGAATTGGGTGACCCCATTGGCCGGTACCATAATCATAAGGCATGGTTTTGCCGCTAAGACAAGGGATCCCTCTTAGTTTGTTGATCGTTGTGTGGAGCTAGTATAGAGTCTTTTCCACTGGTTGATCGCCTTGATAATACTGAACAAATAACCATGTATATGTTGACCACTGTTGGCTGCCTGACAAAAGTTTAGCAAGATGCAATGACCCATGGATGATGAATGGAGGAAGCGGAGTGGAGAAAACTCCCATTATTCAATGCTGATAAGGATTCTGCAAGCTCCCATACTTTCTGGAGTTATCAATCATTCTTTAACTTTTTCATTGCAGGATATATGCCTAATCACAATAAAACATGTAACATTATATCCATATCAGGAAAAATGAAAATACCTGGAGAATTATGTGCACGGAAAAACTTTAAGAAAGGGGATTTTCCCTCAAGATGCAATAATTAGGCCTAGATAGGTATAAGTTCAACCATTATAGGCGGGTAGATATGGAAAATCGCCTATTGAGCAGGTGTGAGCCGCTCTCATTGCAGGGGGCGGAGCACGGCTCGGAGGGTGGGCCTCCTCGGTTTGTATACATAGATCTAAGTCTGGCCTGGCTGGTCCCAGTCTGGTCGACCCGTATATTTTAATAAGGCCGCTGGTTGTTTACCCGGTTACCATGGTGAGCGACAAGATGGCAGCCTGCCCCTAACAACGGGGGCCGCAGCTGTCCCACATAATAACATTGTTAAATGGTTCTGGGTTTCCAGGTAGAGTGCCTTATGAGAGGTGTTCGCATATCAACTCACTATACTTGGTATTGGGTTACCTTTCTTCACTATCCTCTTCCCATTTGGAAAAAGTGCCTTCGGCAAATTTGACAAAATCCAGTTGTAATAAATAGAAAATGGCTCTTCCTTTCAAATCTGGTAAGTATGATGACTACATTTAGATTAATCAATGAATTCTCTGAGGGATCTATCCCCATGAGGATTCCTAGTCCACAGGCATATATATATATAATTATGTCTACATTTACGTCGCGGCTAGAACAACTTAGAATAAATACAGGACAACAAACAAGGTAAATTGGTTTGGACATATAATAAATAACATTTATTTTAATCCTCCCTGTAACAATAATTCTAAAGTTTAAAATTCTGCTGCGATGATGAATCTCTGGTGGTTGGAACGAGAATGACCAACGGTCAAGCTCGGGCGATTTATATAGTCGAGGTACAACAATCTCCGTAGCGATGGAAACGGAGGGCGATGACGTCACGCTCACTCCGAAATAAATAAATTGCTTAGGTATCGCTACACAATTTAATATCATTTACGTCGCGGCTAGAACAACTTAGAATAAATACAGGACAACAAACAAGGTAAATTGATTTGGACATATAATAAATAACATTTATTTTAATCCAATTCCTCCAAATCAATTACCTAACGTAGTGATAAAAATTTATCATAATTAATTTTATCGGAGATTGAAGGCCTAATATATTTGTAAATACAATCAGATGACCATTGGCCTCTCTCCTTAATATAAGTTAAAGAAGCACCTTTATTATACAAGTCTGTGGTGCCCCCCCTCCTTAGAGAATGGGTTGAAAAATTACCCTTAATTTTTGAATTTGATAACATTTGTTTAAATTGTTTATTAACCATTGTGTAGGATAAATAACCAATTTTATCAGTGGAGAACAATGGATCATCCCTGGACTTTGGATGAATTTTAAATAATTTCTCCAATAAATATACAGCGCAGACTCTTTTATTTTCTAATCTATTAATAGGTATCTCATGTACCTGGCCTGGTTTTTTTGTTTTTGAGGATGTAACCTTTACAATACAACCCCACTTATGAAAAATAACATTTTTTCTCAGAAGCATGTGTTCCGACCTCACAGTGTGTCCTACTCTAAGTAGTGTCCTAAACAAAAATACAATTACAATGTATATTAAAATCCCTAACTGGTCTGACCAATCTACCTTCCTATACAACATTTCTAAATGCTTCTCTTTCAGTGGTTCTTTACTATCCACCTCACAAAAATTGGAATTTTTAATTCCTTTTACAACCATCTTTATGTTTACATCTGACCATCCTGCGACTGGCTTGGCCTTGATATTATGATAATAGATAACCGCTTGATAATAGTTTATCACAGAGGATGCTTTCATAAATTTTGAAATATAAGAAATATACAGACAACCCTGATTTGAGTCACATTTATAGGGCGCCCAATGAAATTTTTTACATACCTTTAGGTAACATTTCCATTGCATCCTCCGCAATTTCTGGGTATTTTCCCCTACAGCGGCTTTTTTCAACGCCACAACGCGCCTTTTCAGGCTTATTTTCTCTGCAAAATTTAAAAATCGCATTAGAACAACACAAATTCGCACCAAAAATACACTTTTTAACTGCGTCCTCACTTTTAATATATAAAAGGCGTGATAAAGTGTCTGCCACCAAATTATTTTTTGTGTTAATATAGTGTGGGACCAGTCTTATTTTATAAATTTTACATATCCAAAACATCTCCCTAAGCCAACTCATGCAAGTTGGATTGGTGCTAATTCCCTTCCTAATCATATGAAAAACTTGAGTATTGTCTGTATAAATATTTACGCTGTGACCTGCAAGTTGGCTCAGCCATTCCTGCAGGCCACGTACTATAGGGAAGAGTTCTAATTCATTGATATTATTATTATCATAAATAATATCTGATGGGGCTGGCAAAATATGATTACATACAGAATCCGGAAAAATAATGCTATTATCCCAGCTACCTGCCCTCCAGTCATTCCCCATATACACTGCAAAGCCTTTCATAGATGAGTCTGATACCATCGGGAGGGGAAATTCTTTATATTCGATTTTTCTTTTGCCATTAAAATTTTCCAGGAATTTTTCCCACCATAACAGGTCATCCCTACATGCCTGTCCTATTTTTATTGCCTTTAAATTATTATTTAACAGAACCTTATAAAGATTATAAACCCTTCGACAGTAAACCCTGCCTCCTTCCACAACGTGAGCGCAATGGGATAAAAGTCCCCCTAAACTTTCTAGTTCTTTCCTGCCTATTGTTGCCTTCTGACCGTATTTTACTACCAAGTTTTTTAATTTAACCATCTTTTCTTTAGGCAACCGAATTTCCATTTTAATAGAATCAATTTCAAGTCCCAGATAGGTACATACCTGGGATGGTGGGGTCACCTTACCCCAACTAATGTGAAATCCTATATATCTTAAGACTCTTATTGCTACCTGTTGAGCCCAGGTAGCCTCCTCCAGTGTTGATCCTACGACAATAAAATCATCTAAGTAATTTACTGTTTGGATCCCATAGATATCAGATAATATGTGATATATAAATTCAGATATTTCATTGAAATACATTGGTCCTAATCTAAGACCAAAAGCCAAGCGAGAGTCCTGTAAATACTCCTCTTTTCCATTAATTTCCCATCTACTACCTAAATATTTCTGATGATCTGGATAGATTGGGACAGCCCTATAGGCTGACTTGATGTCCACCACTGCCATATAATCCCCTGGGTTTAAAAGGGCCACAACATTGTCCACACTTTTATATTTGAACTCCTCAATAATATTATCACAATAATTATTTACTGAGATTTTTTCAGGCATACTGCAATCTGTTATTGGTCTAATATTACCATCAGGTTTAGGGACTGCACCCATAGAGTGAATACAAGCCGGTTTTTCCTTTACTATTTTTAGGTAACCCTCAGCTAGCTCTTTGCCAATAATTTTGTCCATTTTTTTTCGATTATCACCTTCAAAAAGAGAATTATAATTTTTGCAATCATAACTCAGACCCCCGCTTGGCACTGTGTCATCAACAATTTTGAAACCATCTGTTATACCATCAACCATTGGTCTAAATCTGTTTTTACATTCATCAGACCCCAATGATAAAAGATATTCGAATCTACAAGGCCTAAGTTGCGCCAATGCACCGTTAATATAATAATCGCATGTGCATTCACCCCGTGCGCATTTCTCGAATACATTGACAGTTTGACCACTCGGCGAGCGTGCCGAGACCAAAAGATTATTTTCAAAATATTTAATATCTTTTGAACTACCCGATGGAATTTTTTCAAACTTGGGGTAATTGTCGACAAGGACCTCAACTCCATCCCTATCGACCGTTAGATAAGAACTATCGGCTAGAATTTCTATATTTTGAACAAATTTACCTTGCCGATTGACATTTTCCTCCTCCTGCACCGACACCGCTTGTGTACTTTCGACACGGAAATCCGTGACGTCAGCGGTATCGGTGCTTTGACCCGGGCTTGACCCCGGCGATGCAAAGTACCGGCGTGTACCGATCGTACCAATACTGGAGATAATATTTGAACTACAACACGAATCGTCGTCAACCACGACTGGATTAATACTTTCTACCTCTAGAACACGGAGGAAACCACCATTACGACCAGAACTCCTGGAATTACTGTATAATTTAACATTTTGGGCTTGCGAGCCCGGACACGACTGAGAAGAAACCCATGTACCCGTGACGTCACTGTCAGATAAGTGTTTACCGCCTGGAATCTTCTCAGATTTTTGAACGATATCCTATTTTTTATCGCTGCTTACACGCACACAATCTTTCTTACTGTGCCCTTTCTTCTCGCAAATTATACAAGCATGATTGAGATTACATTTGCCATAGCATCCGCTGTCAGAGTTGAAGCGGAAACAAATCTTTTCGGAGTATGATCTCCCATTTCCCTGGCTTTGTTTACCTTTGTAACCCCCTCCAGATTTGCTACCGACACCTGCCTTGAACGTGTTGTCGAAGGAAAAAGATGACATTATCTCCTCCTGGTCAAAATTGCCAAATTCATCGTGTCCCAGCCTCCCAGCCCTCTCCCTTACTGAGATATCATATTGATTAAACGTGTCGAACGTGTACAATCGCTTAGAGGCTTTCTCTGTCAATAATTTTACATGTTTGACGGCGGGGAGTGGGTCCTTTTTATCCAAAATTAGCTTCTCGATTGTTTTTAAACCAACCAGCAACACTTCCTCTACATTTTTAGGCTTATCGCCGCTTTTGCAATACAATTTCTGGGCGTATTTCTTTGTTTTACCTTTGTCTTTCGTAGGGGAGGCAGAGCGATCGCTGGAGTGGCTCGACTCATCGCCAGACGACGCGCTGACAGGGCTGACCGGCTTGGGCGATGCTTGCACCTTCCCCCTCTTCTTCGTCTTAGGCCTGGACTTTCTTGGCGATACTTCTACCCAGTCATCGCTCTCTTCGTCGGAATCGTCGCCTGGATGTACCTTGGCCTTCTCCTCCCTCTCCGTCAGCCGATTCACGGCGCCCACGAGCCTGGAAATGTTCTTTTCCATCGCTCCCATCCTGTCGGAGATGCCATCCTTCACAGCCGCTTTCGGAGACGATTGGATCGGCCCCGGGAAATTGCCCAAAGGGCGATTCCCCATCTCAATTCCACCACCAACATCGCCGCACAGGTCATCCGACCCGCCCGTTGCAGAATCGTCGCTCATCTTCAGGCGTTTGCATTTCTTCCCCGTTGGAGCTATGTGTCTGGTCTGACACTTTCTGCAAAAATTCTTCTTCTTGCTCATTTTCGGTAAGTCCAATTAATTATTTCTTGGAATCATGCGTAGAAAAAATTCGTACGCCTCAATAATACGGTTTAAACCCCTTAAAACCGCTGAGAAATTCAAATAATCTCTCTTAAAATTCTGCTGCGATGATGAATCTCTGGTGGTTGGAACGAGAATGACCAACGGTCAAGCTCGGGCGATTTATATAGTCGAGGTACAACAATCTCCGTAGCGATGGAAACGGAGGGCGATGACGTCATGCTCACTCCGAAATAAATAAATTGCTTAGGTATCGCTACACAATTTAATATCATAGTGGCTACTGTGCAGACATGTTTTGCTGGCTTCTAGCAGTTCCTCTAATTCGTTACACTGGCATGAAAATGGCTGGTGGGAAGTAGCATATCAGTCAATCAGAAGACTAATGCTGGTGCTACCACCTAGCTGATATAGGTGGAGTAACATGGATTTGAGTGCACCCCAGCCGATCAGATTGCTGCAAGATTTAGTGTAACATGGACCATCCTTCATACTGTAGATGATACTGACCTCTTGAAATTAAGCAGAAATATTTTACCATATCTATCTGAATAAGAAGTTATAAATCTAACCAAAAATTAGGGAAATGGTAGTGGACTATTTATTAACCCCTAAAAGTGTGCTTGCAGTGCACAAATGGGAGAGTCAGTTAGGCCCATTCAAGCATCTGTTCAAGCTAGGCCAGTTTGGTCAGTTTTTGGGAGACTTTTGCATACGGCCCACCTCTTGATTCCCACAGTTCTTTACATAAAGTCTAACATACATAATTACAGTTCTGTTAAATATTATGGCAATTGTTAAAAGATATAAACGACTGTTATACTCAGAACCTAATATTCAAAACATTATCCTATCATCAGATGTAGATGTGCACAGCTACGACCTTGTAAATTCTGAAGGCTCCTCTAAATTATGTAACATTGTTCTATGAAGCAAATACAATTGAGACATTCAGTCCATTCTTTACATTGTAAGCATATGAACCCTTTGAGTAAAGTATGAATGGTAGCCCTATGTCAGGAGGTGGTGCATTTGACTAGGTATTATACACCTCACGCCACTCCCACAAACCACTCATCTCAGGGAGTCACGTTAAGAGCTCGTTCTGTGAGCTACTCAGCTACTGGAGTTAGTCCCTGGTGAGTTACTCCTTCTCAAGTAACTGGGCTAGTATTGGATCTGGTACCAGTGGCATTTTCTCTGATTGGATCATCTATACGACCAGGCGAATGCCAACTCCAAGCAGATGTTGGCTCTCAGTGTACAGAGGTTGGCCCTCTCAAGGGATAGACAGAAGGCAAGAAATAATTATGTGGCCGTTGGTCAGTGGCTAGTGATTTACCATGTAGTTTCTAATTGTTTCTACAGAAACTGTGTCATGATCTTAATACATTATGATTATGTGTTAAAGTCACCCCTACTTTCTTTTTCTTTGAGGTGTTCTGAATTACTAAAATATCAAAGGATTCATGCATTTTAACCACTTGCAAACAAAGTTGTATTTACTTCTCGCAGTATCAGTATGTACCAATAAAAATAAACTAAGAACCTACTAAATTTTCATAATACTGACCGAACCCTTTCTAACAATAACTTACCCCAAATAGCTATTTTGAATGTTAATAATTTCCCACGAATAACTCTATGAGAAAATTACCTTAGAATCACAATTGGATTAAGATAGATAAGTAGATCTAAGGAAGGCAACGGCTAGATAGGAGAGTAAGACTTTCTAGAATACCAGTCAGACTATTGGCTATTAGAAAGGAGGTACAGCCTAGTTGACACTATAAGAAGCTGAACGGTTATCTAGGTGCCAATGTGTGTTGCAATGGACAGATATGGACTATGGGGATGGATCTTAGGGCCAATGAGAGAGGAACACGTCTTGAATTTAGACTCTGAAGTCGTTTCGGGTCATTCTCCTTACGACCTAGTTGAAACGCCAATACACTATTGCGTCATTGCAATCGCGTCACACGTATCTAAGAAAATCAAATCTGATCTAATTACTTAAAGGACATTTTGGGGTGACCAACGTTCCGTTTCTACATTCTTGTAGGTCTCAGTAAAGGACCACTTCAGTGAAGCTAGATATGTTGGATGCATTTGCAATAGAATGGCGTATTATAAGGCCTATAAAATAAATGAATGCTAAGACGTAAATTAGAATTGTAAGGAAGGTTATAAGAACGTGATGTGAGAAAAATACCTTTGGTATAAGAAAAGCAATAGAAAATATGAAAAGAATGTATTAGTAGGCTCTGGGGGTGGGTCGAATACCCAGGAGCAGGTGTATTCCCCCTCCACATTCATCGATCCCTCCTGTTGGGCGGACCACAAGGTAAAACCAATCAGCATTGATCTAATCCGACTGCCCTGGGCTTAACCCTGTCAGAACTAATCTCTAATCCCAAGCCCAACTCCGCGCCACCACCCCAGAAGCTATCATACGTGGCCTCATTATATTGTTGATGAGACAGGGCCTTCAGTTGGCGAATTGTACGGAAGAGGAAATATGTGGAATACTCAAACAATGCTTGGGACTATTAGAAATCATATCTGGAAATATCTGACCATTGAGAGATTTCTGGGGGTGAGGGTTAAGACTTAGACTCCCATTTATTGGCCCAGATTACCACAAGGTCCAAGCAACTTCATCAAAACATCATCAAGAGGAGTGTGGGCTTCTAGCTGGAGCTAGATAGGTGGGAGGAGGTTATCTTGGAAGACTGACGTGACTTCTACAATCAACCAATCATAACGAGGAGGCTTGGATATTCAGGATTAATGTGAATTACTTTATTATTTCCTTGCATTTTGTAGTAAGGTGTGTCATTTCAACCTTGTGGCATACATGTGTGTTTCCACCCGTGCCAGATTGCTGGAATACCAAGTGTCCAGATAGGGAGGTCTGACGCATTCAAACAATTTACTATAGCCACAAGGAGTGCTATTATCATTAGGGTTTGACCTTTATATTCTGAAATTGGTCCAATTGGATTGACATGGGTGGGTTGGCGTAACTAGTCCCAAGGATACACTATTGAGCGGTTAGAAATAATTATGTGATGCTATACGTTCATGGACTTATTGGGCTCATCAGTTTGGCCAGCACTTTGTATATGGAACAACGACACGATCTATTCACAATCAAAGAGAAGATGCTAGGCTATGGAATTATCAGGAAGGTAAATGTAAGTATAACTTCCCAGTTCAGACACGTCCATGTTTCTATGTTCTTCTTCATGTGTCATGCCCAGAACATTTTGGCATTGAGGGTAAAGGTTACTTATACATCCTAAATATGTTGTTTTTTTAAAGCTGGAAGCGGAGTAGTGGACCTATAGTTAGGCCTACGTGTAGTGGGGTATATTATGTCTTACAAGTGTATTCAGACACATATCTGCATTGCAGCGACAAGTAAAAGTCGGTAGATTTGTATGTTGACCTCTAGGAGTAGAGAAACTTAAAGACCAAATGGAGGACGAAAATACATAACTTCTTCATTTGTATCCTCTGATACGCGCGTGTTATTGCGCTACTGATCTTAAACTTCAAACGGCGACGAAGTGACGCAACGCTCATAAGATTTTATACTATAGGATTCTGCAAGTCCTTGCAATGTTTTTTATACAATAAGTTCTTTATACAATAAGGAAATAAGTATATAAAGACAGATGTCCCAGTCACTACCCGGGCTATCATCTACCCGAGACAGCGAGTGGGAGTTGTTTGGTACCGGCACTTGAATCCTCCCCCGCATCCACCAATATGCCCACATTGCTTCATGTGATTCTCTCTTTATTTTCTTACGAGTGAACTAGGCGTTACATTATCAACGCCATAAGCTCTTTTGGGAAAACACAGATAGCACTAGATATTAAACTAGTTCCCGATTTTGCATCTAAATATGTTTACATTATATGTTTCATATTCTTGAAAGGAATTATTCTATGACAGATGTTAATTGGGGAGTAATGCCTTGCGATTCGTAAAGACCATTGTGAATTCCAATTTAGAAGTCAGTGCATATTCTCGACGAGTTATGAATAATAAAAAACATAAACTTATATCTAAACTAAACCTATAGTACATATATATAAATACTATATTTCTACTATTTAAGACAGGTTCCTTAAATAGATATCCCGAGCTTAATTGTTTACAGCAATTAAAAAGGATTTTTTGTATTTATTTATTCATACCTATTTTACAATAAATGATCTTCCGTATAGGTATAGGTATGGAAGAAATGAAAGAAACAATAGTAATATACAGATTTCGGACAATACAAAGAGTGAATCAATCGATTTCAGCCCAGTTCTTCATAACTTCTAATGAATCACCATATGAAACCCGAGCAAACACAAACTAGAGTAATCATTCCCATGGATAATTCTGCACCCTCTAGGAACAGCAGGGATAAATCCGTAGTGTTTGTCCTAGAAATGTCCTATACAGACTAACCAATGTCCATTACTACAACTGCAGGCATTGCCCATAACTTCTCCAGCTCAGACCAGTTGGATCCTGCCCTCAGGTCAATAAGTACAGCCCTGAGCAGCTCAGCTGGCCCTGTCAGTAGGTCAGGAACAGATGTGAGCAATTTAAAAAATCCCATTCAAGAGATCCACAATAACAAGACTTTATAGTGGATTTTAGAAGAAAATATGAAGAAAAACTACTCACTTTTGTTGGATTTGTGCAGAGAAGACCCCAAGGTATCCCTATTGGTAACGGATTGTTGTTGCTATGGTGAGCAGAATGGGGAGGAGGTGAGTGAAGGTCTGAGAGGGGAGGTCGGTGCTGCTGCTGCTGGTTGGATCCCTCCTCCAGGGGGTAAGGGTAAAGGGTGGCTGGAGGGGGTAGCGGGTGGAGTGGGGTGGAGTGAGTGTGTGGGAGGGCTGGAGGGTATTGAGTGTTGCCCCCAACATATATAACGTCCCAAATGGTATTGCAACTGGGTAATGTTTTTCAGTTTTCCCTTCTAGAGTTTGTTCACATAACTCAAGGCACGTGGTTTTGTAGATGCGACTTTAATTCTGTTCTTTTATTTTAGTTCACTTCTAGAGTTACGTTTATGAATCAAAATCCACCTAAGCCACCAATATAGTTGACCTGCTCTGCGATTTTAGGGCTTATTGACAGAGATTATGAATTTAGAACATGTTTCAGGCTTTCTAAAAATGTGAAAAGCCCCTTATTAGTATTAGGAAATAGTACATAACCATTCAGATATCAAAAAAGGAGTCCCTGCATCAATATTCATAGGTTAATAATTAAATCCATGGTTCCATTCAGTTTTAGAACAATATATAGACACCATCTGGCTTACACTAGGTCATTTGTATGTTTACACGAGCCCTGCTTCCTTTGGCCCAACCTACCCTGAAGCGGTCCCTAGTACATATATCCTGGAACTGCTGAGGCCATGGTACTAGTGTTTGTGAGTGTAACGTGGAAAGACCTATAGGGTTAGGGGTAAAGGTTGGCCTGAGGGAGGGTCAGAGGCAAAGGTAAGGGGGGCTGAGACGTCAGGGGTCGGTTGCTGTGGCAACCCATAGATCTCTTGCTATAAGGATCAAGATTATCTATAAATCTACTTAATCCACCTGGTGCTATGAGAAGAATTTGTAAAGGTATATTTGGTTATGTTACGTCACATATGAGTATCAATTTGGTGTTGTTATATTGGATGTTTGGTGTAATTGTATTGAGGAATTGATGCTTATTGATATATTATGCAGATGAATGATCTACATGGGAATCCCATGGGAAACATACAATGTCATGTTCTAATGCTTTACTAAGGTCTTATTTCCCCTGATACCCCTTTTTTACAACCTTATGCAGAAACGTTCTAGCTAAGGTAGTGGAGGAGTTCACAAACAGTATCAGGCTGGGAGTTCTTTCTTTTTAAGTAATTAGGAAACATTTTGTCAGTTAGGACTTTAGGTCTATCTTCTATTATCATAGAATGCTCACATTAAAAAAATAGAGAAGATTTATAAAGGATCATGTAACATTATAAATTTCATCAATTTGTGTATGCTGTCCCATTTTTTGTTAATAGATTCAACCATGGGATTACCTGTTTTTAACGGATCATATAAAAGCACAGCTTCAGGTCTGTCAGGCACACACCATCTTGTAAAAAGGATAAACAGGCTATCAACTTACATCTATATTCTATCTATGAAATATTGATATACATATATTATATCTATACATACTTAGCTTTGTGTAAAATGTGTCCCAGAACATTTGAACAGGGGAACTTTATACATCCTACACCCTCACCCTCCACAAGAGATCCAGGATTGAGGTGGCATACTATAAAACAAGGATGAAGTGGGTGTGTGGGTTGAGTGTATGGGCCTTAAGATAAACACAAAAGGATGACATGGTACAACATGTGATAACATGTAAAAGCATACACTAACATGGCGCCCAGCATGTGAACCTGTCAATGGCATGAACATATCGAATTTCATTTACAGAAAGGAACATTCTGCTTTACATATTTTGTATTGAAGAACATATGTGATGCTTCCTCCCAAACATTCAGGCAAAACCTAGATGAAACTACATTTTTGATATGGGGCGTTTCTAGGAATAGCATGAATAAGCTCATCCCAGTTTACACAAAAGTTAAAGTTTACCATGAAATATTTTCTAAATTGCCCCTATGCCTTTTCAATGAAGACAGTTGCATAATACAAAATTAACCAAAACAATTTGTTTGAGAAATTTCTTCCTACAATTGTAAAATGCAGCTTTACATATTGGCTTTTTCCACATAGAAACCAATGTTAAAGCTGGTCAGCCCAACCTACAATGTCTGACCCTAGTTTGCCCTGAAATACAGTATTTTGATTGCCTGGCGAACCTGCAAATCTATCAAATGGTAAAATTTTAGAAATCATAAAGTATCATCAATACTTGTGGATATAGAAAAACATAATTCTTACTTATTTCAGTAAGCCTAACTCTAGGAGACAAAGGTGCTTTATACGTGAATTTTGTCCGACCCTTTTCAACCATGGAAATCCCCTATGTGGGTTGGGCCTATTGTTATGCAGGAGATTTAGACTATGAATACACCCACCTGTTTATCCATAGACTAAATACAGAAGTCTGTTTACTATATTATTTAGTCTAGTATAGGGGATTGTCTGTTTTTGTAGGATCCTTAGTTGCCAGGCTAATAAACATAAGTACCCCAAAGATACTTTCAGTCAGAATTTTAGTTTTAATTCATATGGTTAATACCCATACATCATTAGCAATTAATATAAAGGGGTGAATCTTTACTAGACGTACAGAACACTCCATAAAGCGCTTATGTCCTTAATCTAGGTCAATTCATTGGAAAATCATTGCTGAATTCTATATAAAGACATCTTATGAAGGTTGCAATACCTGATTTACTCACAGGGTAATAGGGAAAATTATACAATGATGTAAAATGGTAATTATAAATTACCAGAAATTCTGAACGAGCTGAAAGAGTATGATAGAACCCAAATCAGATCAACAAGTGAAGATCCCATCGGTCACTGACTCTTTTCCCAAGGGATTCAAGTAATACAAAAGGATCAGCCAAAGAGTCAGGCTCAGATGTTGGCACTACATGAACAGGTTCAGTTGTGAGCAGGTTAGGGTTACAAGTTACCCAGGTAAACAAGTGGGTGCAAAACACCCCTGCAGCAACTAGAACAGTAAAATGTTTGATATTGTAAACCTGATCATGAAGGGTTCTAGGTAGTAGTGGTAGATTAAAATGGTTCTGATTTAATTACCAACTACTCTATGTGTGATTAAAATTAACCTAATTATAGAGATATTTTCTGCCAGTATGTGCTTTTTAATAGGGGATGTTGAGCAATCAATCTTGGGCTAGTTTCCGCTAAGCGATTTTGGAAAGCAAGAATTCCGTTCTGCATAGATGTCATCAAACTTTTTGAAATGTTGGTAACATGAATTTTGAACCATTTTAAATTATTCATTAATAATATTGTAAATCCTATGTCAGTGCCCATTAGGTTATTTGATCAGACTATTTAAACCTTCTGCTAGTTCGTTTATCAGAGTAATTTATTTAGTGCTTCAGAAGATTAGATTGCTCATTTTCGCTATGAATACTGCGTGAAATAAGCATTATACACATCTTTAAACTGGTATCAGTTGCCCAGTTCTAGTCTCACTTTGACGCAGGAATGGTTTAGTTAAATATACCAGTACCAGCATAGGAGGTCTAGTCAGTAGAGTAACATAAAACTTTAAATGACACTTGCACCCCTTGCTCTATTTACAAAATGTCTCCCCTATCGTGTGCGGTCCATTGCTATTGCAACCATGTAAACAAGACCGAGGTGTTGATCAGACTCTTAATCAGCCAACAGTAAATTATAAATAGGCTACAGATGTTGAAAAAAAGCAAAGTACGACAGCAATAATTTCTTTCTGGAATTTTACGTTGCTAGACTTAATAACTAATGAAGGAATAGTTTAGCACCAGCTGATAAGAATAGCTATAGTTATGTTGTAAACCATTCTAATAATTATATGTTTTTAGAGAAAGGGAGAGGATCTATGGATTGAAAGATTGGCTTTTTTTTTATGATATACGATTTTCGCAGTGAATGTTGTTAGTTACCACAGAGGTACATACGATAAGATATAACATTTGTCTATGAAGTTACACAACTCTGATAAGTCTGATAGTTTTGGCAATGAAAATTGAAAGCCACACACACTAATGATATATGAACCTTCCCAGGAATAGTTTGTCCTTGAACTAGATTCTGGCATGTCCAAAGACACAATAATCAACTACCTGATACCCTGCTGGGGTCCTGTTGTCGTGGCCTGAATTCCGGCCTTATTGGTGGGGAAAAACAACTCCATTGAAAAAGGTAGGGTGGAAATCGATACGAGTACAATACATTTATGAGCCCTGGGAGAGGAGGGCTAGGGGCGGATCCAGGAACTGATTATCTGTTCCTGGATCCGCCTCTGAGGACCTCTAAACTGAGTGCAGTTTTAATAGACTATAAATATATATATTAGACATATAGGCTTGTGTGTTTAAGCCTATTAAAACTGTACTCAAATAGATGAAAGTACAGGGGAAGTCTAGATGTTCTAATCCTTTTTTAAAAGAGTGGCCCAGAACCGGAGAGGGGGTCCGGAAAACCCTCCCTTCCATCACCTGGACCCAATTCATATGCACCTATTGCTGGACCTTTTCAGTGATGTTCTTTTCTTATTGTATTTTAAGTAGATCTTACTTTGAAATTATAATAACAGATAAAATTACAGTTTCAGATCTCCATCTTGCTGAAATTTTCTGATATGATAATTATAGGCTAAGCCCAGCCAGCTTGCGACGTAACAGAAACGTTCTGCAACCATACAGTTTTTAGTCAGTTTGTTACTTACTGAGATGGCACGTAACAATTATGTTATTGATGGTGAGGTTGAGACCTCACCAAATCAGAATGTGATTATAAAGTTATTTTTGGTGAGGTTAGGACAAAAAAGAACATTATAAGAATAATCTGTTCGGGTTGAAAAATGAAACCAGAATGTTGTAATAACATCACAGTGCAATGTCACAGCAGTACGTTCCAGCGACATAATTGGGAGTCATCAATAGAACATAACAAGAACTAAATACACAACCAACCAGAACGTTGCTGCAACATTATAATAATGTCTCATCCTTGGCTGGGAAGGATTAATCAGCAAACTAACAAGTTAATATTCTATCATCGACTATTAACATTTTATATACAACTATATTGGTTTGAAATCCGTCTACATTATGTTTTCTGTGAAGTTTGTGGTTGTGCTAAACCTCCCATGACGTCAGAACAGCCGTATTTCTGGGCTAAGTGTCTTTTTACACTCCCGAGAAGTGAACTTTATGGACAGTCTGGATGCCAGGGGGCGGGCTATGCCACTTGGCAAGATGCAGTTTGTTTTTTCATGTGTTGCTGCCTGCCCCTGGTGTTTATAACCTTTGTGTATGTGTTACGGAGGTAAGCTGAGAAGGAATGTTTTCCATGTGCTTACCTGCTTGGGCCTAGGTTTGCAGATGTTTCTTAAAATTGTATTTAAATGAAATGGGAATTTTGCTGATTATTTTTGCTCTAGTATTTCTAGAAGTTGAAGTTCCAATGCATGTGTCTGTGTCTTTGTGTGTCTGTCAGTGATGTCTCTTTCAAGTTTGTGTGTGTGTGTGTGTGTGTGTGTGTGTGTGTGTGTGTGTGTGTGTGTGTGTGTGTGTGTCCTGCTGGCCCCCTGGACACACCCTCCTGCAATTGGCGGGATTTCCCAAATAGGCATGTGAGCCTTTTCCCCTAAATAGAAACACATGCAAAAACATCCTTGATATAATGCCACTCCTAAAAAAACGATTAACTAGTTTACAGTGCTCCTACTTTACTTCTCCCAACCCACAAATACCGTTTAACAATACCACTTAGGTAGCAATCCCCCCTATATCCGGCACGACTTCACGCATCATTAACCATCCACCAACACCTGGTGTCATGTAACGGAACTAGAACCATGTATAGAGCAACCAAGTTTCATGTCGCGGACATAGCTTTTTTTAAATAGGTGTGAAATTAGTTTCTATTCAAAGCGCTGTAGGGGGTGTAGGAAGTAGAATTAGTTAATTATAGAAACCGGAATCTATTATTAGACCAGCACGACGAAAACACGTTTGTTTGTTAGATTGTTTGCTATAGGATATTCCATGCAGGACGTAATCATATTGTCGGGCACGCCCTGATATATATCATATAGTGTCAACACTCTTGGACAAACAACATTTCTTTTACCTCTTTTATTTGTTTGTTTGTTATTTCTTCTATGTTTATTTTGTTATTGGTGTTGTTTTGCTTTTTACACTAAAAAGCTATTAGGGTGGAGTTAAATCTATAATAAAAGCCATAAAACTCCTCCAATATGGAGTTTTCGTGCTTTTATCATTGTGGAAGGCTCAAAGGTTGCAATATGATACTTATGTTTTGCCACTTTCAATAAAGGTTTGTTTATTTAGGATATGATATTTGATATAATCTGTATACTTAATTATAATGATTTCATAGTGAGAAAGGTAGATTTAGAGCAATTTAGATCTTCTTAATACTGTATGGTGGCTTTGGAGCAAAGCAAAATACAATTGCCACTCTATACACGCATCCAAAATCAATCTGCTTAGATTTCTAGGATGTATACATCAAATGCCTGACTATAAGAGGATGAGGCAGCTGTGACGTCACGACCTAGGTCCCCCACCACGCCTTGGACCCCCCACATTGAGTGCAGTTTGAGGACTTTGATGTGACCCAGGGGTCAGTTTCACCAATACAAATATGGGAGGATCTAGAGGTACCTTGCCCCCATGGCCAGCCCCTCCCCCCCCTATTTCCTTTCAATGCGGGATGGGACCAAAATTGCAAAGTTTGGGGACAATTTTGTAAGCAATTATGTTAGTCAGTACAGTTCAGTACAGTTGAAGTAACAGCCTAAATTGGACGTTGGGCATTTGAACTAAAACCAGATCAGTGTCGTCCAGTGTCGTCTACAATAATATCTGATTACGATTAAGGGAGGTCTAGACAGCATGCTGCATAATAAAATACCTCTCATAAGTGCTGTTTCATACCAGTGTATTTTGCCCCATTAATTGTAAGCATATGTTCTGCGTCCCAGATACTAACACTTACACTTGTTTGTCTCGAACCTGGTCAACAATGGGCTGAGGGCAAAGTATGGGCTGATTCAGGGGGTCCAGGGGGTCCTGACTGCAATGTAATTAGGAATACATTCTAAAACTCTAGAAAGGAAAGGGGAATGCAATTCAAATGTCAGGGAGTAAGCCATGTTTTCTTTCAACATCTACTGCTCACCTGAACACTTATTTCTGTAAACCTCTGGCTTTGAAGAAAGGGAAAATCAAAAAGAGGGGGCCCCTGCCACCACCACCCCCGTGGATCCCCCCTGTTTAATGTCTTGTACATGTGGGAATGCTTGCCTCCCAATGAATGCAATGTATATTGGGGTCCACAGAATTCATTAGAGATGATCGAGTTCTATATAAGTCTCATGAAATGACTGGTTCTACTCTTTGTAAGCTCATAAGGAGTTAGCGAGCTAGTTAGGTCTACGTGCGTGTCTCTGTATAACAACTTGATGAGATACCACTGGATCTAAGTTTCTCAGGCCTCCTCATCCCTGTGAACCTTATCTGTAACTTCCCGGTGGTCTCACTGGGATATCTAGTGTAAGCACATGCAACATTTATCAAGGTAATTCTGAACAGAGTTTGATACAAAAAGGTAATACTAAAAACGTTAAAAAATAACGTTTAATAGGAAAGAATAAGAATAGGTCTTTCAAAGTGTCTAACCGTGCATTATGCAAGAGGACTGATGCATATACACTTTATATACATTTATATACTGATTTAATGATGATTGCACAACATCTTGAGTGGTTAATGGCATTGCAGGTTGTGAATTAGATAGATCTATGTCTTTAGATTAATATAACATCTTGATCTAATGTCATTAGCGGAAATACTTGCTACATTCAATTATTTAGAAGGCTGAAGATTTTGAATATCGTCTTTATTCTTAATTTCTATACAGTGTACACATGTAGAACAAATAGTGGAAATAATTATGATAGAATTACGAAAAGTCTTAAATTTACAAAGCTATCCATGCAGAGCACATTAATTGCCTGCAAATCCAGGTACCTATACTTGATTCCCTGTTCTATCACTGTATGATATGTGACATCACACTTTGACTCTTTTTGTCGTCCTGGCCTAGCTCTAGTGTCTATGAGTCACCTGAGCCTATAAAAACGTCAAACTGACCCTGACAAAAAGAGGTAGATAGGCTGCACGTGCCTAGCAGGAGTGTCGGCCTTTATAAAGCTTCTAAACCTGGATCTAGCCTTAGTAGGAGATCTATAGGCAGACAGACACGTATACATACTCTTTACCAGAGAGAGGATTAAAGTGATTAGTAAATTAAGGAACTGGTCACTGCTTACTGTATGTTAATATTACCTGGGATAAGCAACATACCTTCAATACCAGTCCTTCTGAAGAAACTAGACACAAATATTATCATTATAGTAAACGGTTCGGATACATGAAATATTGACAGATTATAGCCAGAAATAATCTGTTAAATATTAGTTGCAATTTGCCAGGAGGCACAAATCCTCGAGATATTGTGCAGGGACTCATGACCTTTTTAACGATGATAGATGACTTCCATGGCAGGCGAGTCCACGAGCGGATCTTAGGCAGACTTGTGGGTGAGTGTTACCTTTTGTTTTTAGGGCCACATGAAGTCTATATTTTTTTCAAATATTTTCTTCGAATCATGTCAACTTAGCATGGATGGGATGTATTAGTTATGATAAGAATTATCTTATAATTGATTGCATGGTATATGGTTTTTCTACCGATCTCGATGTTTCATCTCCTATACAGTCGGTTAAATTCATTTTTTTCTCTATACTATTTCTTATCTCTTATTGAACGAAAATGGAATAAAAACTTTATGCCTATATGGATAACTCTTTCAGGGGTGGAAATTAGGTATTGTTTCACAAAACGTAAGAGTTTCTTCTATACTCCGATAGACATATACTTATGTCAGTGAGATTATACATGCATGGTCCAAATGCATGATATTATTCTCACAAAAAAATAATCACTATGCAATCTTCTCCAGCAATAAATTCTCTGAACTCATCAAAACAGGATTTATGAATCGGAATAAAGCATAATGATACACGATAGTATTTTCTTTTCGCTCAACTTTTCCGTGGATGTGTTTACAGGCATTACAGCAAGCCCACTCAGACAAACCATTTGAATTTGCAATGTCGTCCAGTTCTTAGAATTATGCTATTAGAAAACCAGGCCAATGGCTGATCTTGAAATATATGGGTAGTACTCTAAAAGATTGGTAACACCATGAACTAAAGATATAGCGTCAGGTGATAGTCAAGTCAATTGAGCTTAGCAGGTATCTGAATAGGAGAAGGTTCCATGCATCCGTGTAAGCTTATTGCCCTTTCAGTAATAAATTATCTAAATAAATTGGGGGGGGGGGGGGGGAATGGTGTAGTGGGTAAGCCCTTCGCTTCGCCAGTGGCTGGACCGGGTTTTAATATGGGCCTTGCCTGGTACACCACCTGTCCTTGCCGTCGTTTCCACCCCCATAGATGCGATCACAGTACCTTGTATAAGTCAAAAACCATCAGTTGGTCCTGATATAGCTGAAAAATGCTGAGTGGACATTAGTTAACATAACAATCATCATAATCATCTTCTAAATGATTGTCATTTGTTCATAGGAAGAAATTTACAAAAAATAAAAAAAAATAGAATTAAAAACACTGAGCATTTGAATAATGATGACAGGTGCTTTCATTTCATGTGCACATTGTTCGCGCATGGTGCATACCATGCAGCCAAGAAACAAAATGCAGATATAATGCTATGAATTATTAATCACTTTAAGTAATGATATGAAGGGATGTCTTTGTAGTCAAGTGCCTGTTGCAGTTTTAAGAGAAAGTAGGTCCTCACTACCTTATCTGCCTATCGTCAAGATCAATATCATAACATTCACTTGATAGTGTGATGTTCTTGTGGTTTCCCGACAGAGATACTAGTGATATTCTCTACGGTCTGTGTCCAAGTCTTGCTCGGTCTGTCTATGCACGAGTGGGACGGTATTACGCGAACACTCGTCTGAACCCGTGGTGAGGTAGCCTGTGGGCGAGTGGTTGTGAATGTCTCAGAAAGGTGCCCCGCATGCGGGGGTTGGCGGTAGGTGCGGTGCGGTCAGAAGGGTGATACATCATTCATTACAATTCCGTACTTATAAACTCATGCATGCATTTTCGTGCAACTCATACTGTACAAGTTCATACCGCACGATCTTGTGTACTTCCTGATCGTATCCCAAAACACAGCTTTACTTATTTCTTTAACAGAGAACAATACTTGTCTTTTTAACCTTGATACTGCACGAACTTGTGTTGTGACATTGAATTGATTACTATAATTCATCACAATAGCTCAATCTTACAGCTGATATGCTTGACAGAGATTTGAAAACATATATATATTATGATATAATTATTGGGATACGAGTAAATTCAATTGCAACTCCGGGAACAAACTCTAGTTTTTAGTTACATGCATGGAGCGTACCACTTGAATTCTCTTGCATATTGCAATTGATCATGAATAAAATATTGGTATTTCTCATGAGAAACGTTCTTTTATTTTTCATACCAGTTTGAAGATAAGTAATTAAAACAACCAGGAAGATGTAAACTGTTATGAGTTCGTATCGGGTTTTGATAGAAAAATATGACAAGGTATTACTTACCAAGAGATAAGATATGGTCCTAAATCCAGCTACTAAATCCATTTCTCCTTGATACACAGCACTTATTAACCTTGCGTTATGGCAACATGGTACTAATAAGGAAGCAAAGACTGGAACAGACACTTTTTTTTTTTTTTTTATCTTTTTTTAAATGAAATCAATCATTCCAATAAGTTTGCTATAGATTTTACTTTAAAAAAGAGCGTCCTGGATCTGGCAAGGGGAACTATAAGGTTATTGACTGAAGTAATAGTTATGTAGCATTTGTAACCTCATGTGGAATGTCACGCATGTGAGTGAAAGGAAAAGGTTTTATATCCATGAACCCCAAAGGGACATGGGCAACATGGAGTTAGCCACAACGTCTCTGAATAGCAAATAGACCGATACTTGTGAAAACCTTTAATACTGCTTGTAACTTGAGTTATGATGGCTAATTATGTAAAGAGGGACATATTTCAAGTAACTTTTGTGAATCAAACGGTTTATTACCAATAGAAGTGATCGTTGAAAACAATGTTGGATACTGAATGGCAGATAGCATTTTCTCAATGCTAATTTCCAAATGTCCTACTCTCCCACAAGAAGATAGGTTTTATTTTATCTAATTGCTAGTTGGTTGCCAACCCACACATACATCCACATATTCATCTTACATAGTAATTACAGTTGTATACCACTTTATATCAATTCTTATACCCCAGAACGCTCAGGTTACGTCCGGCTTTGGCCACCCTTTGGTTCCGGCGCTCATTTAATGCTCGCCATATAACGCTTAAGCAAAGAAAGCCTTTCCTTTACGACCACTGAATTTCGAGTGTTTTATTTTGTTCGTCTGGCCGTTCAAACAAGGCGGAGAGTGCTCTATTAGAGTGGTCTGTGGACAGAGAGGTGGATAGATCCGACTGTGTGTACGTGTGTTATGGTAGCAGCTCTTTGATGGTTAGTGCGTTGGGAGCGAGGGAAAAGGGATGGCCATTTGGTATGAAAGTGGGATTGGCTGGAAAGTTTTACCTTTTTTCTGTTCATGACAAGTGACAGCGAGGGTAACATCACTCATAGATCACAGATTGCAGTTGCATTTATCTATAGGTTACTAAGCCGTATGTACTTTTGAAGCAGTGAGAGAACAATAAAACAATTGGAATACGTACACAAATAAATTAGCATACATGTGAATGCATGTGCAATATAAGTGCATGTATCATTTGTCTTACATAATGAACTATCGTTCCAAGCCCATTCTATCATTCAAAGCCTCGACGAATTCCATGTTATTCATGGAACTACTTATATTTTTCTGGTTCGAAATAACTTGCTACTTTCCTTTCTCTCAAATCCCAAATTAAACTGTCCTTGTATCCCCTCCATTGAGTCCTCAGCCATTCTATAGTACAGTTGTATGAAGGTGCCATGCATGATTTAGACTAAAATGGTGTCGCTAAAGGAGGGGAGAGCTCCTTGGAGAATAGTTAATGATAAACTTTATGGACGATTGGGCGACTTGTGGGGACCAAAGCTCAGACTTGAGTATACTTAAAAATGAAAGTTGCTCACTAAAGGAGCAACTGGGCTCATAGCCAATATTCATCTAGCACATTACAATAACCTTACATGTACAACGACATAGAATATCCAAGCATAAAGTGTGCCTCCTATGTTTAGGGGAAATTACATCATAACGCGGGTACCCCCTTAATATCAAATGGTCAGCCAGTTCCAAGGGAGGCCTATGGTATGGCGCGAGTTTGGGGCAATCAGGGGCTTAGGGTAACCTTTATACTGGTAGATACCCACTGACTTACCTGTGACAACCTTAAACCTGTGATATACCTGACTCGAACCTGATCAAGTGGTGGCTTAGCCAGACTGGACCCTGACCACTCACTGACCACAACTGACCAGTAGTCCATGGACTGTTGGGAAGATCATACATGTTTCTATGAGAAGGATACACTTGGAGTAGAAATCGGAGCCTTGTAGTAAATGTGTTACACTTTAAGGGGGTCAATGTCCACGTCTGGAAAGTGATTGGTCTTGACTTACTATTAGCAGTTAGACTGTTAAAAAGAGAACACACGGAGAAACTGGAGAAGATTACGGTATAACAAGCAAAGATTTATTGGACATCAGCAAAAGAATGATTGAGTAGTATGCAGTGGTAAAGTATCAGAAAAAGTACTTTGTAGCAAATTTTAAGAGGAAACATTGAGAAGCATTTGATCAGAAGAAAAAAACAATGAGTAAGTAGTGACCAAGAGAAATTGCACTCAGGGGAAACCAGGACTAAGCAGGTAGTGGTCAGGGGACACAGCACCCATAGCCAGTGGTCAGAAAACCTTGTGGAAAAAGCAGGCCTACATATAGAGAAAGCAATAACACAAAAGTATGCTTTAACCATCGCCCAATTGACGCTTGCAACATGGACTAGCATATTGACAATCGGTCAAGAGACTGTAACAACACAGGGGGAAGCTGGAGGTCGAGGAGGCCGACTTTAGGGGGGTGGGGGGCAGGAGCCGGAGGCGTGGGAAGATGTCTCCTTTTTCTACCATGGAGAACTTTATCAACCCTATGGAGACCTACCATTATGCCTGTGGGTGCCGGGAGAGGGCGTTACGAGCGAGGAGGCGCAGTACAGAACGCTCCGATGATTTCAGTAAGTCATTTTAATAAAAAACAAACAAACAAAAACGATCGAGCACATGACTGTGTGTCAAGGGGGGAAGGGGGTTTATTTCGTTGTTTTCATGAAGATCCCATTTTGAAACTATATGGATCCAACCCCGGTAGGTTCAACAAAAGAAAGGTGAAAATAATAAAGTATCTCCCTTCGCAAGCAACTGGTAAATCAACTTTGCCGATCGCGAGTAGGGCACTAACCTTTGTTACCATAAAACAGTTTATCCCTCTCCAAATTGTCAAGCCGTCAGTACATGTTGTCAAATCCCAGGCTCATAACCCGGGATAGTAATAGAGCTGTGGTTACATTATAGACGAAGTGTTGCGCATTGCTCCAGGGCTCTGCCTGAGATTGTGCCTGTGCTATATTACAAAGAGGAAATAGAGGCATAAAGTGGTTGGGTGACATTCCACCAAAGTTTAATGGAAAGTTCCATGTAATTTGTTTTCTTTTTGTATTTGAAACATATCCATAATCATTTTCCCCATCGGAATCAAGGTTAAAGCCTTTCAGCCCAACCTATATTGTCTAACCCTTTTAAACCTTGGAATAGTGCATTTTGATTGACTGGCAAAGATGTAAATCTCTCAATGTATCTTATGTATAAAATGCACTAGGAGATCGTTATAGTTAAGCAATACTTTGTTGTATAGGAAAACATAATTCCTTAATACTCCTGCGATATCTTGTTTGTGGAGACTGCGATGGCACATTTATGATGTGTTTGTTTTTTTCAACTCTTGGACAATGCGTGGACGTACACAATGTAGGATGGGTTTATTGCTATCCATTGGTAAATACATTCGAAATTCTTATATTCTTGTTCAGACAGTTCTTCCTAAGAATGTTCTCATACAAACGATGACCACAGCGTGTCAAAAAATGCACATAGTTGTGCTGAGATATCAGAGGTAAACGGGAACATGTATGTCTCTCTTCTAACCATGTTAATACTAGTACTAATTCCTATAAACGATATGTGGTGTTGTATAGGCTAAGGCGTTCATGTGACCATTAGAAAACTTAAATTTCACTGTTAACTGTTGTCCTTATTATAGAGGTATTAAAGAGATCTCGTAGGGTAGCTAGATACAATTGATCCCAATATTCAAGCTACTATGGCAGTGCCATTGCTTTATGTTGATGCTGGTCCCGATCGAGCAAACTGAACTAATCTTAGTAACAAATAAAAATAACGTGTATACTTTCACTAACAGATTACACGAAACGGTCCCTAATTAAGGTGGATGCAGAATTCCCGAAAATATAAGAGAGTGGTCAATTATTCTGTTAAATTCTCGACGTCACTCTTTTAGGCAATCATAAACTAGATCATTCAGCAAAGGTAGAAGTCTAACTCTTAATCATAAGATCCACAATGTTGTCCTCATTATAGAGGTATTAGAGATCTCTTACATCTATTATAGAGGTATTAAAGATCTCTTACATCATTTGCATGTTATGGATGATCCAGAATGTGAGATTGCAAATGTGAGGTGTGCGTCTGGAAACCACTGGAAGACCGGCTGCTCAATAATAGCCGAAGTGTTGTATGTGCCTAAATTCTGAATAATAATAAAAAAACAATGCTAAAGGCTTATGGCTCAACGCAATGTCCTACCCTTGAATGTAAAAAAAACAACTGGACAATCTGGTTGGCTCACAATACTGTTCATCAGTAGGTTTATTTCACTTCTAAATTCAATATTTTGTGAAAGACACTAACTTGAGGTTGGTCAGAGCCTAGGATCTCCACAGGGTTTAAACAGTTAACCCCAATGGTGTACCCAATAAGGAAAGCACTTATTGCACCATGACCTTTCCAAAGTCTTAATTCAAGGGCACTTATTGCACTATGACCTTTCCAAAGCCCTAATTCAAGGGCAGAATTGAAGTCCTTACATAAAGTCCCCAATCAAGCTATTTTCGCCCTCTTAAATCAGGACTTCCTACACTTAGTTCAAATACGCTATAATTATTACTGAAATCCTGAACCCAGCCACAGTGTAATACCTTGTGGATAATCTCTTAGATCAGACTTTCTTATCTCTGTAACCTTGGCCTCGATTCAGTATTCAAGGAACCTGTGGTACTTACATCATGGATAGTTGGTATCATGCCTTGTGTAATCCCTAAATAGTGAAGAAAATCTGGTTAATCAAAACATGTAATCAATGGCGGATCCAGAGGGTGTGTGGGGACGAGCGCCCCTCCCTTTTTTCAGAAAATATTGCAATTTTTTAATGTAAAACTTGACCAAAAAGCAATTAAGGAAAACACTTTCCAATAGCGCACCCCCCCCCCCCCCCCCTGAAAAAATCTTGGATCCGCCAGTGGTAATAGGACGTGATTGTAACCCCTGAAACAAGAAATCATTCATATAAGATATATAGTATGTGATGAGTAATAACAGCAAGCTTAAGGACAGCATAGATAACGAATATACATATGGTGTGCCTCTAATGCTGGTATGTATGCTAAATCCGCGCCTGAATCATGATGGACAGGTTAATTGCAAATGCCTTGGAATCAGCCTACCCCCTCCTCTCTTTAGTTTGCGTTGAACACTCTACAAGACCTTAGCCTGAAATGTCCCATTGGATATTACACAATTAATTTGTGGCTTTCCTTAAGCCTTCATAAATGACACAATCAATATTACACAATACGTGGTTATCCTGATCCGACGGGTCAAATATAGTATCTCCTTATGTGTATTACATACGTAAATGCTACTATTTATAGACCAATGTTAACATTCACATAACGGGGCCTACAGCATTAATGCATACAGTTCTAAACCCCTGGTAATAGGACTATCATCTGAAATATACAGTCAAACGGTATAGTTATTATAGCGTCTGAGTGGGTTCTCTAAGGGCTTGGTTTGATTTTCGAGCTGGGACTTAAAAGTAATAAGTGTCAGCTTTAAGTATTGAGTGTCCGTATTAAGCCTTTCCTGTTTGCTGGTTTACCTGCATGTGTTTCCCCAAGTTCCCCAAAGGTGGCACACCGACATGGGTACCCCTGGTGGCAGAAATGTCAAAGACATCTGTAAGAAAGTATGTGCAATGTAGTGAGATGTTAATACTGTTTCTCTAGAATAGGTATTCAGTTAGCCGGCAAATCAGTGTTAATTATTATGTAGTGAGTTCATTAACTCACAAAGAATATGTGTGGGGTATTCGTGATTTAGTTATGTCAAAATTTAATGTTATCAGCTGATTATAATTCTCTTTAAATGTAGCCATTATCATTTGTGGCAAATGATCGTTGGTTTAGTTCTGATAGGATTGTTGATGAAGGTACAATACCTAATTTCATTACGTTTCTGAA
This sequence comes from Lepidonotus clava, assembly GCA_936440205.1. NCBI lineage: Eukaryota > Metazoa > Annelida > Polychaeta > Phyllodocida > Polynoidae > Lepidonotus > Lepidonotus clava. Next base: position 21,098,737 of record OW387138.1, read on the forward strand.
ATGATACTTTGAGAGCAATTGAACATATTCAATCATAATAATGGTACAATGCAGCATTATGTCTTTTGATAATCAACATAAAACAGTTAGGCCAATATTTACAGAATACTGATGGATTAGGCGAATTCATCACTTATCAGAGTGTTATGAGTTTCATTCTATTTAGCCTATCACAAAAAGAAGGCGCATATATATATCGGACCACTAATCATAATCACACTGATTAATGACTAACTAATCTAATCAGTTACAGGAATATCAATTCTTATTTCATATATGTATATGTGACATATATTCTTTTATTCATATATGTATACGTGACATATACATATATATGAATACAAAAATTGATAATGTTACTGATTCTGGCTTATTTCTCCAAAAGATTTTCCCCTTCAGCATAACTGGTGATGATACATGTTCCACCACCTTGTCTTTCACACCTTCCCACACAAACTGCTAACCATACCATCTCCCAACCACATTGAAGCAAATAATATTGAAACCAAACTGACCTCGGCCCAAACTGTTGAGGGCTCTCCACACCTCAATAATGAGCCAGATTCTGGACTATTATAACTGTTAAAACTCCTCAGATTGTAACCTAACCATGTTGGACCCAGTTGGGCACCCTTGGCTTCATGCCACGTTTGTAGTAGGTCCGACGGCCATAGATGTTGACCGATACGATTTATTGTTCTTGTGCAAATTAAACAAAGACCCAGCGGTAATACAGAGAACAATAAAAGGACCGGTTTGTTATGCTTATGTGTGGGTAATAGTGTTAGGGGTTTTTGTTTGTTGGTGTTTCGGGGTGTTGTCGATGGCTGGTGACTAGGTATCCTATACCTATATATTTCCTCGAGGAGTCAGAGCATGTGGAGAGTCAAAACAGAAGTAATATAGCTTACAGGTTTGATAAAAAGATATGAATAATAACATATTATTGCATATGGGATGAGTTATGTATCATGAATATATAGAAAAATAGTTAAGATTAGTTATGTTATTTGACAAGTGGAAGTCATTGATATAATTATCTCTATCAGCCTTAGCTAATCATACTTATTTAGCTCTCTTATGACAAAAGCATTCGTAATCAGATATAAGGTTTATTGTTGGACTGCTTGTAACGTCAATATCTCTTTCAAAATTTATGAAAATACATGTACATGCATATTCTGTGAAGGATCCATCAATAAGGGCAAAAAGCCATGGAACGTCATTTATGTTATCGGTACAAGATACCTACCATGCAGTGCCCGTTCAAAACTAATAAGCCCTATTACTGGTTGTTTCCCATCCCCAACACATAGAGATACTCATATAGAAAGATATAAAGATCTATATATTTGTAAACAGGCGAATAATCCGCCGAATTTAGCATATATGACGTGGTATCTACAACCTGTGGGAAGACTTACGCTTATCTCCGTTGCTAAGCCTTGAACAGGCGTAAGCTGACCAATTTAGTGTGAATCAGCTATGTAAATACCCCGCCATATACTATAGGAATTCCACCATTGACATTGAGTGAACTGGAGATCTCACAAAGGCAGTGACGAGTATACACCTTTTGTGTAGAACTTGCAAAATATACTTCTCGGCTCTTTATGCAAGGTATTGTGCATTTTTATTTTGTGTTTACTATTTGTTACTATATTTATCTGCAGCTATTACTGGGAGACTTCCCTGTGTATGAACATGCATCTATTAACTCCTTTTGATCATGAGTCATGGAATTCGGCACTACGGTTATGTCCGTTTGTGTTTTTGAAAACGTGCACAATAATGCCAAATTCCTATGCTGAATATTTGATGGGATGTATGATCATAAGACTTTGTCTTCAACGTATTGCCATTTCTAAATGAAAGTTATACTGACAATGCAAGACAATTTAGACAAGGGTGTTCTAGATCACTTACAAAACCATCTATTCAATAGATATGTTGCACTATGGTACTTTAATTTTCTACATTTACCTGATGTTTAGTGATATCCCTGTTGTAGGTAGGAAGGTGTGTTTTGGTGTCCCATTTCTCTCTTTGATTACACTGTGGTAGATACAGATTTGTGCATCGAGTTCCATCATAAGGTATTGGATCCGAAGTATGTTTCCAGATTTTCTATTTGGTTTGCTATGTAAAGAGCATCATAATGACAAAAGAAATCTGTGCAACTATGTCAATGATCAAATGTTTCTCTCTACAAAAGAGGGTTATGATAATTATATGGGCCTGATTAATGAGTACATGCATATAATTTAATTTAATATTATTCTTCATTAATTAAACTAATGATAATATGCAGCAAAGGTTTAACCACATTAAAAAGAAAATCAAATTCCCCACCACTTTCCGCCCACCCTGTACCCGGTCCAGAAATGCCTTCAACTCGTTAGGTGCTGGTAGTAACACTTCAGAGGCGCCCCCTGTGGGGCAGGTAACAAAGCTCACGCCTCCAGCAGCCTCCAGGTGGGCCGTCAGGTGTTTGGGGGTGTCCCTAGGGGGTCCTGGAGGAGGTAGAGGCAGGTGAGGGGAGTCTGCAGGTATATAGCACTGGAGGAAGCTGTAGGTGATCAATAGGTCAACCAAGGAGTAGGGTTCACTGCTGAAGGCCTCCACGGCCCAGACTCCTCCTGCATTCCTCCAGGGTGGCTGCATGATAAGGAAACTAAGCATAGACCATGTAGGGATATTATGACACATGGCAATACACGAACTGCTACACCCAGACTTGACCATGAGACTGAATTTTAACAGTGTAAATTAGTCCATTAAGTTAACTGGACAATGGAATAACACTTCCATAGGAAACAATACTGAATTTAAAGGATTAAGCAGAATTGCTGCTGTCAGACCTGAATGTGTTGAATGACCAGGATTATTAATGTTGCCCAAATCAGGGAAGACACCCGTTCAAATAGGTCAGAGCTCCTATTCTAGCCCTGCTTTGCGATTGAGATGATATTACGTTTATAAGGACGTAGTTCCTGACATGATGTCACGCCGCCTCATGGGAGAGGATACCCATGACGACAAAAGTGCCAAAATGGAGATGCTTTTCACGTACCGTTTCCGACTCTCGGCAATGCCCGTGCTGAGATTCTATAGTGAGTACAAAATGGAATTAATGGCAAAACAAATGTAGTGAATTATCTAGTAAAACATACTTAAGGCAGGTTGTATTCTTCTGTTCGTTTTATTTTCGACCTTCATAGTTAGCGTTGTTGATGGCATTCAATTAGACATTGTTGCAACCTATTTCTGCATCTTTTAAATGCACACTATCCTACTTGACAATTGTTTCAAAACAAATATCAACATTTTGTTCTAAATGACTTAATCTTAAAAACGTTTCTAAGAATTGTTGCATTTCAAACAGTGCTGCCACCTGCATGTTTTGTTAAAGTAGTCCTAGAACATTTTGGCAACGGTGTAAAATAACATTGTGACAACATTGTGAAATTGACGTTGTTACAACGTAATTTTGAAATGTTGTATAAATGTTTCAACACAACGTTGTATATTTGGTTGTGGCAACGTTGCAACAACATTTTTGTATGAATGTTGTGGAAAGGTAATGTTGCACAACGTTGTCTGAACGTTGTGTGTTTGCTGGGAAGCCCCTGAGAATTTCCAAGTGTTTTCAACATAATGCATACTTTGGCCACGAATTAAGATCGCTCATAGTTAACTGTCTTGATATATTGTGTTTATAAGGTGTATTATGCTAGAGAAAATTATTACAAAGGAATTGATAATCATATCAATTGTGCTGATGAATGAAGACCATGCATAAAAAGTTATATTATTCTAGCAAAGTCACGATTTTATGATCCACTGATCCTGTGTGGAGAAGGGGGAAGGTAACGATGTCAATATTTATATCATGTCATTAACAAATAATATTACGTATTTTTTATCACTATTGATTATTATTTGTGGCTGCATCGCTAGGACACATCCTATTTTTTCTTCAGGTCGTTCCTAATTTAGCATGAGGTAGCCTGTATGAATGCCAATCCTTATTTTCCTTCTTTTATTTTGGTATTCGTGACTGCTTTAGTTTAATACAATGTAATAACGATAAACCAGAAAGACACAACACCTCGAAGTCATTAGTGTATTGAATAACATACAGGTGTGAATAACCGTTTTGCCTTTGTGTCAAAGTCAGAGAGGCGTAATCGACCATAAAAGTCTGGATTACATACAATTGGCCTATTGTGTATTACCACCATACTGGAACATTGGTGCCAACACCTACAGGCTATAACATGGTGGTTCCCATCAGACCTGGCCTAATGCCTAGAGTTGTACAACTAGAAGATTGGTACAATGATTTTTTCTGATGGACCTTTTACAAAATATCAAAACGCTATAATTCATTAGTTGTCAGTTATTATTTAACATGTTATTCCTACCGCAATGTCTGACAATGGTAGGGTAATTTAATGTTCTGGCCAGTGAATCTTTCTATAGTTTGCATGCTGGTATCATTTGTGTGTCTGGGTCTGCAGGTACAAACATAACGAATAGTTTCTCCCGTCTGAATTCTATAGGCCGACCGTGTGATTATGCCCCCAGTTGCATAAATGCTTAGAGGAAATATTGGTAATTATTGGCATACATGTTAAATGTCACAAGAAAGGTTATCTAACTCCATTGCACCTGATATTATAGGATACACACAGCCAGCCCTAGATGTGCTCTTGGTAGGAGAGTGATCATGAGCCAGGCAGTAAATATGACCAAACTGACATGCATATGCATAAGTAAAAGAAGCTGGTGTGATTGCCTTGGGTGGATGGCGATGGATTAGAGTATAAGTGTGTGAAGAGGCCGCTGTTACTTGTATTGAGTGGAGTGTGACAAATCTTGTATTGATCGCTCGGATAACAATTTGACAAGCTAACCTTGGATTAAAAAGCCATCACTCCACCTATGGTGCGTACTATCATTTATCTTAGCCAAACAACTAAGAAGAAAAATTGAAGGATGGAGACAAGGAAGGAATATGAATCCATTCTGACATGAATATAGACCAAAGAACCATATAGTTAATTCTTTTTGCAATATGACTGGTTCTATACTGTTTAATTTCCAACTTTTGGAATCACTTAGTGAATCTTTTTCTGTTTATTGGTATATATTGAACCCGAGGGATGCTGTAAATCTTGGAGGACACGTATCCATACCTAACCAACTGTTTTGTTCAACAACTAAACGAATGCAGTGCAATAGTTTCAATATGATTGTAGGCCTATGTCTTTGTTATGAGGAACTAAACAATGATGATAAAAAATTGAAATTGTTAACTTGAACTGTATAAACGTTGTGATGTTAAATGGACTGCACACACTTACACCTCAATTATGGATGTCATCCAACCTTTCGAATTCCAGAATTGCATTGTGGGGCTATGTATTTTCATCATTCGACATGTCAGCACGTAGCACTATGCCTATTAAAAAGAAGCATGGCTCAAGCCGTAACAAAAGACTGTATATCTCACCTATAATCAATTGAACTCAACTCCAAGGGTTTACGCAGTTTTTATGGTAAACTCTTATGGAAATTATTTTTCACACCATTGATACCATCTTTTCTGTGTACCTCTACCAAAAATTCCTCTACAATAGTCCCCCTCCCCCTTCTTTCCCACCAACATTCTCAAGATTCATGAGAACTTCCATCTGCATTCATATTTACTTGAGGGATAGCCTAGAATTACTTTTGTCCTAAAAAATGTTATTGATAAAATATCATTCCGCTTTTCCTCCAGGGTCGATGCGGGAGTCCCCCCGACGATGTCGCTCGGCGTCCGTAGACCGGCTGGCCGTGGCCCGCCCCCACTCCTCCCGGCAGCAGCGGATCGGCTGCTCCTGTTGTCGTAACAACAACGCCACCAACGTCACCAACGTTACCAACAACGCCACTGACGTCACGACGGACGCTGTGACGTCACGCCCCCTGACGGCGTCCAGCCGCACTGCCCGGATGGTACGTCCCCGAACGGCCAAAGGGGCGAACGCCAAGGTAAGGAAATTAGGCTATCTGAGTGTAAGAAAGGGTGGATAGGACTTAAGACCCAGCCAAACATGTGCCGTTATCATAATGTTGCAACAACGTTCTGTTTCATCCTGTATTGGTTCTTGTTACATTATTTTGATGGCTCCCAATAATGTTGCTACGACATACTGCTGTGATGTTGCAATGTGACATTTATATATTCTGGTTAGGTTCTTCAACTTAAAAAGAATGTTCTCCAAACGTTCTGTTTTAGTTTCATCCTAACCTTCCCAAAATAAATTAAGTTAGCATTAACATTCTGATTTGGTGAAGTTTTAACCTCACCATTAATAACTTAATTGCTATGTTCCATCTAAGTCAGTAACAGACTGACTAAAAAGTATGGTTGCAGAAAGTTTCTATATGTCACAGCTTGGCTTAGGAGGGGGCAGAGGAATGATCCTTTTTTCAGAAAAGCTGAATTTTTAAATGTAAATTTCGGCCATAAACTCTTTAAGGGACAAAAAATGATAGCGCCTTTTGGGGGCATCTTGTTGTTTGTAACTGTGCCCCCCAAAACTTACTATCATTGTCTGCAAATTGAGTAAGTAGTTGGTTATGCAATTTGTCTTGTGCAGGCCCATGTTTCTGAATATCGTTTGTTACAATTTACCCACTCCATCACTCTCCTCTGTTCCTTAAGCCTGTGTAAAGTCAGGGAGGCAAGAAAGAACAGGTTCGCATAAAAACTTAATAGAATTATTGTTTCCAATAAATACACTTATGAAACAGTCTTCCTCTCTGGACCCCTGAGGTATGCCTAGTTAAAGAGAAAAAAGCGATTGAATAATCATGGTTTCAGTAAGTTTATATGAAAAAGAAAACACTTTACAACTAGATTGATTAGTTGGTTATTGGTTGCTTTATGCCCTAACTAACTGCCAGTGTCATATCAAGGGTGGTAATGTTGATCGAATCTATGAGACGGTAGAGACCAAATACTCCTACACTTTTACTGAGATAGGTGTTCTTTAATTTGCATGCATGGTCCCATAGACAGGGCAATACATACAACGGCCGGTGGCACAAGGTCTTTGGTAACTCAGTTTTTGCCACTGGGGAACACAAAGAGGTGAAGAAACCAGCCCTCTGCAGTCGCGAACCTGGCCTGACTGTATGCGCTAACCACTTCACCACCTGACACCCCACAACTAGGTTGATCTAGGCTCTCAGAGTGTATTTGGAGATTTAATTTTTGTGGAATTTTTGTGTTTGCTTTGCACACATTTTTTCAATCTAATATTGCGTTTGGCTCCCTTCAACCGTAACCTTGCAAATCCAGACATTACCTTTGTGCCATTTTTGAGGTGGTCTTTTGAGGCTTATGGTTTTGGCCGGTGCCTCCCACTGGTGAGTAAAATGAGAACTACAATAATATTGATCCGTTACCCTGATTAATATGTTTTGGGTGACAACAGAACTATTAGAATATAGGCTTTCATCTTAACATTACAGTGTATTGTTGGAAATGGGTTTTTATATTGCTGAAATCTCATATGGGTTGTTTTAAAAACATCTCAGGTTCAAATTAAAAACGGTCTTGTTCCTCCAATGTTTGATCAGGACACTACACTTTATTTAATTGAACTGACTTCTGAGGCTGATAACTAACTCCGATCTTTTAATAAATGATATTTCTTTACAGAAGAAAATCATAAAGCTCTCGTTTAACTTCCAATGACCGCTTATTTGCCCTAGACTGCCACAATAGTGCAGGTATTTCTTGTATGTTTTAATAATACTAAAATACACACTAGGTGTCAGGAGTGTTCCATATTATACCTGGGAATGTAGCTCCTCCTGGTGGGCTTTCCTGCCAATCACTTCAGGCTGTACGCCCCTGGGTAATGGTTACTGGGTATACTGCTTTGAAAATGAACAATTACCCTAGCTTCTTAAATTGACTGTTTTACGTTGGCAGTCCCTTGTCACATAAAAAGTTTTAGATAAAAACTTAATACTCCCAGACATTGCTTTGAAATTTACACGCCTTATTTCGCATCGAAAGAGGGAGTTAATCATATTTATACGCTCAACGACCCACGAATATTAGTATAATCATCAGGGTGTTTCAAAGTCATGGTAAAATTGAGCTGTCATCATGATTTCCAATTTTTCTTGGTTTGCCCAGTATAGTATAAATGTACAATGTAGTTTTATAAACGTCCCAGACAGTCTGTAGACTAGTAAACTTTGTGATAATGATAGTATGTGATAATGATATTAATCCATTATATCTTTTATAATTTTGCATTTTAAATATCATATTATTAGTTTCCGTTAATTTTGGTATATATTTAGCGTTCAGAACCCTGGAAACGATGTTCTTGACAGTCGCCCCCCCCCCCCCCCCCCTGCTATTTTAAAAATGTTTAATGTAAAATTTTGCCATAGCAGGCCTCCGACCCACTTTTTTTTTTTTAATCCTGGTCCCCCCTGTTTGACAATATACATATAACTCTCACCCTACATGCGGAACTTCTATGCTTCATTTGCCTTCCGCCTTGTAAGGGAAACTGTCTTATCGTTGCCATCTCTCCAAGTATGGCCGAGACAGGAAATACTATGGTCCTGATCCCAGAAAGTCCTCTTACAGCTCGATGTATAATCTTTATCCCAATATAAAAGGCAATCGTAAGACACTATTTTAATGCTTCATGTGGTTCGTTCCTTGGTCCTACCTTTTACCAAGTCTATACTGCACGATGCTTAAGTATAAAGAGTAGAGAGTTTCTCAGCTATGATAAAGAGTGACGGGCCAGCAAACAGAGCGCATCTCAAAACATCGAATTATCTTAGATATTTCCAGTCATGTTTCAAGCATCTGTGTCTGCCCTCATCTGCTTATTAATTGAATGTTCATCATAAATGCACACTGGTATAGTTATAAAGGCATAGTTGTGGAATAGATTATAAAGCCTGAGAAAAAATAATATAATCATTACAATCATTTACGTAGGGTGTGCTTTGGGGGATAAAATATTCCCTAAATATTATGATGTGCATTATTCATTACTGTTAAGCTATGCACTTACTGGTATAAGACTTTTTCTGCTTGTGCCGTAGAGTATTCGACAATTCTAAAAGGTTTAGTTACACTTTCAGAACATCCCCGACAGTTAAAAAGTTTATGAGTTTATTGTTTTCAGGGAAAATGGTAATGTGACCGTGGCATATTGGACTACTGATAGATATTAAGACCGCAGTGCAACTATATACGGGATTTATTATGTAACATTCCTTAATATTAATGGTGCACTGATCGTATTACTTAGGTACTTAAAATACTTCCTACTTCCCTTCATGCTACCTGTGAGGTAACATTTTCTGACCCGATAATTATAACATGTAACCCAAAGGAATCATGCTATAAAGTCTTATGAAAGGATCGATACCTACCATTAAATGACAACTCATCACCCATGTTACCGAAAAGTTAAAAAAACAAGGTTTCATTTTGACTTAGAGTTATTTCTTATGATTGCCAGTATTAATAAAACATAATCCCATGTCATAGCTTGAGAGGATAATAGAGGTAATACATACTTCTAATTGCAACTTCATGGAATGCTTAAACCCATTCAATGTTCCTATGGTATTCCCTTGATTTCCCAGTCGATCTAATACTTTCTTAGAATTACACCCATGTATTTCAATTAAATATCCGTTTAACCATTCATAACCTACCAACCGGGAATCCCCGACCCCCTACCTATACTTATATTATACTTGATATGCCTTTTAGCACCTTAATACTATCCCCCGTGGCTAAAGCCTCACTACCTAGAAATAACCGATGATTCATTTCAGCCTAATGACCTCTGGCTCTGGGTAATTTATGCTAGGATGGTGATTTAGCAAAAAGGAGTTCCATAACTTGTTCCTATTTTCTTAGGCCTTATTAGTCTGGCCGACAAGGCTAAGTAGCTGCATTAAGTGATATCAAAAAGTAAAATTCGTTGGAGCTGAATCTCTTAAATAAACATATCATCTAAAGTCGTTTTAAAAAGACCTGTATGCATTTGAGACTATTAATAAAATCTATTGAATGGATTCTGGCGAAAGCCTGAAATCGGAAGGTTATTAACTGTACCAAAGTGTAGAGTGAAAGTCCAAATGTTATCCTTTTTTTTCGCTATGCTAAGCTGCGAGTTCGAAGTTTTTCGTTTGATTGACAAAATCACCTTACATAGAAAGTTTATGAATTATTCAAATGCAAACACCCCATGGTTAGTACTTCCCACATCATAATGTTTGCAAGTACAAGGCTTAGGAATGCTCTAGTAAATTTTAGTCAAGTTTGCTAGAGTGTATCGTGACCGTGAATGCGTAGGTGTCACTCGTAAAACTGATTGGATTATGTACATATCTTTTCATTCATGGACGTAATAAGTATCGAAAAAGCATGAAGAAATAATAAGGTTAAATTTATGGTTGGACGAGGGTTGGACAAAATAGACTTAAAGCCATCCTTGTCTACTAGGGTTGGGGTGACTCCAATCAGCAAGAATTATATTTTACTGTAACCCCCAAGTGCTGCCTAAATATCACGATTTCTTAAATTTTATCAATAGATAGATTTGCAGATTTACCAACCAATCATATTGCTATATTTCAGGGCAGAATAGGGTTGGTTGGGCCAACAGGCTTTAAGATTGGTTCCTATAGGAAAAGGGCAAAATATATGGTTGCATTTCAGAGATTTTAGGAAAAATTTGTCAGCCAAATTGTATTGATTAAGTTTGTATCATCCAACTCTCTTGATGGAATAAGCATGGAAGATATTTTGAGAACAGTTCATGGTAAATTTTATTGTTGGTGTAACCTGGGATCGGCTTATTGGCAGAATTTGAAGGTGTGGCTAACTGACAGAATTTAAAATCAGAACTAGATGTTCTTTAAAGAATATTTTTCATAATAAATCTGCCAATTATCCTCAGGTGAGACCTGGAGACCTCGGTATGCTCGTGTAACTATCAAAGTTTGTCTAATGCTATAACTGAATTGTAATTAGGTCGTAGGCAAACATAAGGGGTCGAGTGGTGGCTGGTACCTTCGCAATGTTACTGACTTTATTAGCTATAGCTGTATAGTAAATCTTCAATAATATGAATTTCTCCCCTTTAGACAGACTCATTAAGTGCATTTAATGTGACATTAGCTCATTTTACATATGATAATTCGTATTTTTCCAGTTATGGAAAATCTTTCTGGTGATTTTGAAAAGTTTTCACAGTGATATTGATTTGAAGATGGTCTAATGGGATGAGAAATTATTTAGTAATTTCCGAGTCAGTTTGCATTAACTTTGCAAGGTAAAGAACCCATGTCTTGCAATAAGGCATTAAGAGGGGTTGGACCTGTACTTTTAGAGTAATAACCTTATTTACAGACTTATACGCCATACGTTTTATTAATGACACTATTTGAGGACCTCTGGGGAATGTTCAAATGTGATCCAAAGATTCACGCTTAAGTCCTAAGTATCAAGGTTCCAAGGTGGCGTCCTAGCTAAGATATCTCAAGATCGGACAAAAGGGCAAAGGTAGGAGCAAACTCTAGATTTAAAGGACTCCTTACATTAGTCAGCGTGCTCCTTAGCTTTGCAGAAATGTAGGATGACATTGTAACCAAAATATTTTTTGATTATATCACATTATTTTTGCATCAAAATATCTCAGAATTGTGGTCACCTTTACCCCGTCCCTACTGCTGACCTTTCTAATGTTGTTTTCTCCAATTACAAAATCAAATGTATATATTTGCAAAAACTAGTAGACTTTACATGCACGGCAAGCGCGTACTTGTATATTGCAGTCACTTTATTGAGTGCAAACTCCTAGTTCTATAGGACCCTGTTAGAGTTGCCAGAGTCCAGTCCTCAATGAGACGAACTGCATACAGGACTATTTACTCTTGGTTTACCCCCGGGTGTTATGTTAAATATTTTTACCATTTGGGCTTTGTAATTTGATTGCTTTTGGCTCAAGACTGAAAATGCTTTTTATTCGGCACAACTTAAGGCCATGCGTCATGCCCGTTGAGTCAGGGAGTACCGTAATGGGTTCAACTTGTTGTGAAGTTCCTTTAAAAATGACGTTTATTCTGACTGCACTGTTTCTGTAGAACTTGGGTATACCCCTCTATCTAGAAAGAGATTGTGACCATGATGCTGTGCAGATATACCACTCTCAACTGATGAAAAAGTGGGAAAAGTAGGAAACACTTTACCTAGGTTTTTTCCAAAAGCAATTTAAAGGAAAAATTTCCAAAAGAATAGAGTCTGTACACTGAATTTGGTATTGAAGAGCTTAAAACTAACACACAAAAAATGTTCTAAAACAGATACTAAAGCAATGTGTCAAAAATCTGTCGTGTAATGCAAAAACACCAAAAAGTAGGACATCCTACAAAAGTAGGAAAAATGGCATCGTTGGCTGTGACAGCTTCTCATCTTAGAATAGAATAATAGAAGTGTAAAATCCTTTTGGTGGCAGTACTTCTGTGATGTAGAATTATTTCGATATTGAATTATATTAATAGAAAAAATAAAATAATTTCAGTTTTTATTAGTTTTTGAAGCTGGAATTCAGACACATGGAAGAAACATAATAAAATTAATAATCAGATAATGTGTGCAAAAATCGACAATACGTTAAGCAGGACAGCAGCATTGTATTGTTATGTTTTCAAGGTCCCATGGGCTGATTTTATTTGATGTACGTACATAAAAGTAACTTCGCAATAGAAAAGAAAACCTAACAAAAAATCTTCCATCAGGTAACAGCTTGAAGGAAAGAAGTGGGAAAGACCCATAACACGATGTCAAGGCCAATTATACGGTTGAGTACTGCAGTGAACTGAAGTCTACACGTGGAGTTATAAAACCACAATAGTCAGCCTTACCACTTAACCTCCCTCCCCCTCCCCCTCCCCCCTCCCCCTCCCTCCCTCCAGTACCTATACCTACTCAACTCTCTCTACTGCATGGCTAGTCCTCTATTAGTCCAAAAATCAGTTCTAAATTCAGAGGTCCAAGGTCAGGACATTAGGTCTAGTTCTTACTCCTTTCAACCTGCCGAGTTGACTCGTTTAATACAAAATGTTAAATATAAACTAAAAGCAGTAATTTTGCAAAGAGAAAAAGGTTGAACCCTCAAAGGAATATAAGTAAACAAAGAGTGAGGTATTACTGCCTTCCTTAATAATCAAAATCATTTTCAATGAGCCCTCTAATCTGTGATATTTTCCTCCCCTTCCATCCTTATTCCCTTCATTCTTTCTTCCCACCTCTCTGACTTCTTACTCCCATAAAATTTCTCTACCCATCCTCCCTCCCTCCCCCCCATCTACCATTCTCCCTCCTCCCATTCCCTTTCTTTCTCCTCCTTCATTTCCTTCATCCCTTCCACCCACTACTCCTCCTCCCTCCTCCCATAACCTTTCTTTCTCCTCCTTCCCTTACTTCCTTCCCCCCTTCCTCCTACTGCTCCTTCTGGATCCTCTGTTGCCATTTCTCTCCCCTCCCTCCCTTCTTCCCTCCCCCTCTCCTCCTCCTTTACCCCATGTCCCTTCTGTTTTCTCCCTCCTTGCCCCCCTCTATCCCTTCCTCTAGCCCCAATTTGATCACTCAGACTTCATTAGGTCCTTAATCCCTCCTAAACCTCCCCACATAGCATTACGGCTTTGACTAGACCGCAAAGAGGTACCTGTTCAAATACTACATGTATATATGTGCTGACGTCATCGGTTCACGTGAACAGCACATGCTGAACATGTAGAGGTAGCATGTAAGAGTAGCATGTCATGTAGGGCATTCATAGGGGTGGACACATGCCAGAGGCAGACTTAGCAGAAGCCCCTAACCACATAAAGCCTAAAATCCATATGACCTGCTGTGGGACGGAAGTTATGGCCGTCGTATATAAGACACATTACAATTTGTGCACTTCCACCTATAGGAAACTATGTTGAAACTTTGCATTGGCCATGGGTTAGAATATGGTACGGACATATCAAAAGTTTTAATTTGTAGGTATGTGACTCAGATATAGAATCACAGATTAGATATTCTGAGTGTCCGCTCTTTTGACCAAAGTCAACTGATTTACACATCACCATGATTGACAAGACATATTACCATTATGATACTTTATCAGTAAGGTTTTATCATTTACTGCATATTGGTTCCCTTTTGATAACATACATACAAATACATACATATTTCAGTTGCGGATCCAGGATTTTGAATGTTGGGGGGGGGGGGGGCGCTATTACAAAAAAAAAGGCTCTTTAATTACTTTAGGGCCGAATTTTACATTTAAACAGGTCTAAATTTGGCAAAAGGAAAAAGGAGGGGGGCGTCCCCATGCCCCCCACCTCTAAATCCGGCACTGTAGTTGTGGAAGGCCTGAACTTTTTACTAATCAAACGAAATTTGAGACCATGTAATGAGTCGAAGTCACTTTACACGCGACTTCAGAACCTGGTTTAGTCTCCGCCACCTTCATGGATTAATGATAAAGGTCAAGGCCACTACAAGCATTTAAGTCAATGCCAGCATTGAGGCAAAGCTGTAGACAAATGACCCGACTTTGTAATGTAAGGCCAAACCAAAAAGGATACAGCACTTGGTTACTCTATTCATTGTATATAGACCGTAGCCGAGTTCAATTGGGTCGCCCGGGCTATAGATTCGGGTTCCGTACGGAAGCGGAAATCAATGTTAAAAGATGAGCCCATAATACATGACCAGAACCCGAATTTACAGCCCGGGCGACCCGACTGAACTCGGCTCTTGTACAAATTAGGTCATGTGGATAAAATGATGGACGTTTAATAAACGTCTTTTCTTTTAGATAAGAGATCAGAATTCGCAAGGATGTCCCATGCTCTTATTGATCTGTGTAATAATGTTGGACATCTTTTTGCATAGGGAACAACAGCTACATGCCCACAGCCTTTTGAAAGTTGTTGACTAGTCCAGGAGTAAGAAGCACAAATGTACCTGGTCATAACCCATGATTCTGGAGCAAAGCTGGTGAAAAAAATTCGAATCCAGGACCTTTGGATTAGCAGAATAATACAGGACCACTGTGCTATAACACAGATCCAATATCATAGGCCCTACTTCAAATTGTAAGTAAAAATAAGAGGTTCTTATGTGACAGTCTTGAGATCACTTATATAAGTTGCAGACACGAAACGTTGCCCCATTCCTGACAAAAAAATGATAGGTGAATTAAGTGGAAAAGCAGTTCTCCCAAATTGCCTTTTACAACTGTTTAACTCTGACGGTGATGGTCTGCGTTTGAATAGATAGGCCTTTCATTTTTAGATTGATATTCCCATGCATGTATATCAAATCTTCGTATTACTAAAGGTATGATTCAACTTGAACTGGGATTTAGAATAGCCCTTTTCCTGATGTCCCAGGCTTTTCACCCAGAGTAGTAAGTTAATGTATTGGCCTTGCCTAAGGGAAAATATTACGTGGGAAGCAAATAGCATTGACAGCCACATACGGCAATATATATATATTATGTAAACATAGCCTCAGCCTTGGTTGTATACCTAACGGTCTATAGATATGGCCATGTTGTAAATGTAATGCCCCAAAGTGGCCAGACTGAATTATAACCAAGTAATGGTATGGTTTTTAGTTAAATTTCTTATCTATCGGAGTAATTCGATTAGGTAGTGAATTGTGCATTGAAATAATAGGTCGCTTTTCAACAGTTCAAATGAGGGAACGCTAAATATACCAGTCAATTAAGCTTTTATTATATTATTGATGCATCGCAATATTTAATTGATATGCATTGCAAAGAGTATGGTATTTCGTTAGTACACTTTCGATTTGTGGAATGCGGGCTTTACTCCTCCCTTCCCAATTACCGATTATAAATACCACTGATCACACACACAAAAATCTATTTCAATGCACATAACTACAGCATTGTATTTCTCTCCCAGACCGACCATAATAAACCCTGCCAGGCTCAAAGCCACCGACATGCTTCTGTATACATACAACCAAGGTAGAATAACAGAGAACTGACCCCTAATAAGGAACCAAAACATGTCTACTGCCTCAGCCGGCCCCTGGTCACAATACAACCTATGGTCAGTGGTGTCCAGTTACCGTGCAGTTACACCATGCCACTGGTGCCAATAGACCAATCAGACCCAAAGGGTGACAAGGTAAATTCTATAACATAGACTGATTAAGCCACCTTATGGCTAGAACGTGCAACATTGTAATTATTAGGGGAAACTGTGTATGGTAACATGATAGCAATTAATGTATACAGTAACATGATGTCGATCTGTTGCTCTATAGAAATTGTTTGCATATCGTTATACTTTATTAATCACAACAATGAAAGCATGGAGCTGTATGAATTAAAAGAAAATCTGGTGTACTTCAACCAAATTTAGTTTCACTAAAATTGGCTTTTTAGAGTCTTTGGCACCGATGTTGTCTTGCCTTCACAAAGCAAAATGGATTAACAATGTCCACATTTTTAGGTTTGCTTTAGATTCTAACCTGGAAAAGCGAACAAGAGATTTATCAGCGATGGAAGGTTTGTTGCATAATGCAATGTTTGGTCTCGTACCTGAGGTGTTCATTATGATAATTTACACCTGACGTGGAGCCCAATTCCTCAGCTAAGAGGCTTTAGCTAGGCACCTTGCAACTGGACTCTTATTGGAGTGGGGGGGGGGGGGAGGGGAGTGAGGAGTTCAGTATTGTATGTCAAGTTCAAGACATGCCAACGTCATAAGATTGTCTGACATTGTGCCGCTATTGGTGAGCCCTCTGTTATGTCGTATCCAAGAAAATCCCCCATGTCCTATGTCACTTTACAACAAGTCTCCTGTCCATGTCATGAAAGTTCAGGCCCATACCCAGGGGGGGAGGTGGGGGTGGTGGGCCACCCCCCCCCCCCACACAGAGCACCAGTCATAATTAGTTCCACCTATATAAAGGTGGAAATGTTTCTTTCTTCAACATCTTTATATTCAAACATTAGAGGGAAGGTTCCACTGAAATACTTTAACTAAAAAATTTTTTTTCCTTTTCAATAACCTTTGAATGCAACCTTTAAAAGATACTATACGGTTGATTCAACAGTCCAGATGATGTTTGATGAATATATGTCCCCACCATTGGGGTTGCCCTGCCATATGCATCAAGGGGGGGGGGTATGAGTTATTTGAAAATTTGCATACATTCTAGTACAAATTCAATGCGTATTTTTGACCAAGGGGTTGGTGGTGGGGGTCTGAGATTTTTAAAATGTGTGTACGTACTAAATGGGAGGTCCCATAGTGTTATGACTTTATGTATACATTAGACATGCTCTGCTCCCATTTATACAATAAAGTTGTACATGAAACTTATGAAGTATTTTCCCAATATTATTTCCCCAAAATAAGGAAGAGTTCCACTCTTTTGGAACTCACCCCCCCCCCCCCCTCCGCCGCCAACCCTGGGCACGGCCCTGATTAAAGCTCATGTCAACCTGTCAAATTTAATGAAAGGCCGGGTCACGCTGTTGGATTAAAGGTCAAGGGTCATTCTAAAAGGCATGACCGCGAGAGTTCCTACTCACAACCCACCAAACTCACTCTTGGCGTCTCCATCCCCCCTACCTCTAACCAAGCAGGATTACCCAACCACTTACACAATACTTCTATAGACACACTCTCCAATCCAAGGAGTGAATGTGTAGCGCCATCTTAAGGCCTGGAGTGCTGCTTGGAGAGTGTAGGTTCCAGTTATGTCCCTGGTTCCTGGCGTGTAATTCCCATGCCGTTAGTATGTTGATTGTGTGGCTTTGAGGTCTGCTGGTGACCAGTGGAATGGGATTTGCTTGTGGTGGGTAGGGGTGAGAAGGCTACTGCACTTTGGTCGGCCACTGACAGGTTTACAAGATCAAGTTTAGTTACTGTCATCTTATCTAAAGGACTCTTATCTCACTGTCACTGCTGCCAAAGGACACTGTCAAGTACCTATGTACAAGGATGTGACAGTGGCATCATATTGTCATAGCCCGGACGCTTTTGTGACATCATTAGTTTGGACGAAATATCGATGACGTCATGCTGAATATATAACTCATTAGTTACATAGTTATGCACGAATGGACCCTTATGGGATGAATTCTATCTTTACCCCAAGATTTGAGCAAACTCCGGAAATATAAGTGAGAAGGTAGGTCTACACAGTTTGCAAATAATTTTTTCCTCGATGTTCATTAGAATTCACCTGGCCAGCATAACATGCAATAGGCAGTATGATTGGTTTGAAGTCAGTGTCATAACAAATTGTTTTCTTTCACTGTAATATGTCCGACTTATAGAAAGGATTACATTCGTTAGTCCTTTGTACAATTTAACATACTTTTTTGATTCCTCATTCGCTAGGCATAATTCTTTATAGGAGGGTTTCTTTATTGATTCAGTCTGTCTTGGGTTCAACAAAACATTATATATGCTAGGGTTGGACAAGGGTAGGACACAATTACTGTATACCCTTTCGTTGTTTCCAAGAGTTGGGGTTACAGAAATAAGGATGTAGGTTTGCAAGCCAATCAAAATGCTGTATTTCAGGGCAAATAGGGTTGGACATTATAGACTAGGCTGACAGACTTTAACATTGGTTCCTATGGGGAAAATGCCAAAATGTAAAGAGACATTTTACCAAGTTTAGGAGCAATCTGTCACCCAAATTGCTTTGGTTAATTTTGTATTCTATAACTCTCTTCAGGGAAGAAGCATGGAGGCAATTTTGAAAATATTTCAATAGTAAACCTTAGTGTAAACTGGGATGGGCTTATCACAAGGCAATGAAGAGTCTTTGACTTGGAAAACTATAAAGTTCCAGGACGTAAACCTCATAGACACTCACCAATCACATGTGTATCCTCCACCAAAATGATACCCCCTCAAAACGTACCCCAACATATACCCCTTAGACTCTACTCTCCCCAAATGGTATACACTACCAAAATCCTCCCTGACCCTAGCCCAAGTCTACCATAGGTCTCTGACCCTAACCCTACCTTTGGCTATATATTATATATTCTCATCCCAGAGCTATATTTATGTGATGTCTGGCGTGTAATTGTCCAGAGGACATATGGCTTAGGAGGTCAATGTCCTGCGAGTTCTGGTTCAGGGATAGGGGCTATCTGGTTTAGGTATGTCATGCCCCCAAAGGCTAACCAGTCTTTACATTTATCAACATAATAAATATTCACCAAACCCAACCACTTGTTCTCGGACAGTTGTTGATTACTGTCTACTGATGCAGCAGTGAATCAACGTGTTTCGAAGCTGTAAGGCATTTTAATGAGGATCAAATAATTGTATTATCTCGGAATGAATCACACTTGCATTTACTCAATAGCTTTTCGCACTTCATAAGTCGTAGGCTTATGCATTTTCACCATTCGATCTATTTGATGAGAATGAGATCAATATGATTAGCAAATAACTGAGGACTTTACGAATTTCAAATTGCATAGTTTTACTTTTCGAAAATTGATATCTCAGTCCCTGTTCAAATCATTGATTGAAATGGGATTTATTTTCATTTTTTAAAAAGGGCTGCTACCTTTCTGATGCCTACACAAGTACTTCCTCTGCCCAGATCACAGATCATACTTATTTAAAATAATATAATCCAAAATCATCTGGGGAGTCATGGAATAACCAAAATTATTATGAATTGCAAACTCATTTGCTTGGATTTCATAACACCACTTCGTATGTTCTACTTTGTTATAAAAACTGGCCATGACCCTTAAGCTTGAAACAGGTGGAACATCATGTGATTCAAACTTACTTCAGACCACCTATGGCCTTTAATAAATATTACTTCTTGGAAAGGCCCGGCCCGAGAAGGCTTGACTTTAACTTCACCTCCGGGCTTCACATCCATTACCACAGAGACAGCTCAATCCTCTTTGCCACTAGAAGATCAGGTGTATGTGTGTACCTTGCCAAAAAGTCAAAGACACCAGCCAATAGGAAGTTAGCAAGGATTGGTCCCTTTTTACACTATGATTTTACAAAATTGTTAAGACTATTATGCTAGAAGAAATAGCATGGTGCAAAAGGAACAAAATACATTCTGTGCAATATTTGGTATTCTTTATATATTCTTCAACGGCTTTCAATTAAATATCATTAATAATTATTTCATGGGCCGGCTAAGGTGTGCCAAGTTAACTGGTTAAGGATGACTAGCGTAGGTCTTGAAATATTGCCGTTGGAATGACTAACAAAAAGTGAAAAATAGATAGAGTCAAATATAATGAATGATAATATAGACAAGCCGTTGTGCTGTGACTCTATATAGTATATATAGTAGAACAGCATTTTCTGCTATTGTTGTCATAATCATAGTTGTAACTGGAGGGCTCGTCATGTGAAAATGCTTCTGTAAACTGCTCAGAAAGGAAAGTTGGCAGGACCATAGAGCGCGGAAGCAGTGTTGAACATGCCTCCATCGACTGGTATGAGGTAACCGTGGGAATACCCCATAGCTGGCACCAAGAGAGTTAGTTATGGGGATTAGGGAATTGACTCGGCTTCGGGCTCTGTGATGGTGCATGGGTCTGGTCAAATGTGCTATGCCATGCTGACTGTACATAACATGGGATCAAAATGCTCTCAGAATTTCTATAATTGATTACCGGCCAATTCAAAAGGTACTATCAAAGATATCTAGACATTTTAATTATGATACATATTCATTATCTGGTATGATGATGTCGTCACAGCTCTAGGCAATTTTCCACAATTCATGATGTTTTTCTTGATTGTTTGTAAAACAATTTGATTTGTGATCGTGCACATTGATTTAAGATAACAATATTAAATTCTTTTCAATAAGGCAATTATGTATATCATTTCTGACCTCAAGAACAATATATGTTTAAGTTCCAGAACGAGCCATTTGTAGCCACCTCACGAAAGGTTATTGCTATTAAAGTTGGATTTGGAAGTGACATAAAAGATCCCAATTGTCCCAAACTCTCCTACGGCCCACATATTGTTCATTGATCGTACACACGGCACACCATACTGGTAGCACACACCTATGCCTACCACTGGGACTACTCCCCTCCCCCTGGTGCCTTATGGTTCTGACCGACCACATCTCAGACGGATTAAAGGTCTCTTACAGGAGGAGGGTGGGGCCTGGTCAAGGGGTGGGGTATGGAGAAATATGGGAGAGGTACCATCTGTTAGATATCTAGATATTATGCTATACCATAAACTATTCCCGTCCCATGGGTATCTTCCTGGAAAATGAAAAAGTTTCAATATGAATTAACCTATATGTACACATTTTAACCAAGTATGCTTCTTAGATACCGATTAGGTTCACTTCATACAAATATGAATGCATAGGTACAAACTTGAACGCATACATAATATATAAACATACTTACATATTTACATTCACACATACATAAAACATAGTTTGGTAAATAAGTTATTAACCAACGTTATTAATCTTTCCTCGCCATAAGACTCCTTCAACACGTATAATATATGGCTAAGAATGACGGAAAAGACAATTCTAAGCATTATCTGAAGTCTTCTGATTCTCCGTTCAACCTGCATTGTCAAAGAGTGAGCCTAATACCAATCGAAGAACCGGTCTTTTTTAGGCATGATGATTACCGATTATATACCTTGCCTTGTATCTATAGGAAATATAAGTTGTTCTTGGAATCTGTGAAACTCATACTTCCGGAAGTTAAAAGTTAATACCCGCTTGGAATAGCCATAAGTACCGAGTATCCTATTTCCCTGTGGCCATTACCAGATGAAATGACTAAGAATAGCCAAAAGTCAAATCCTTACTTTACAGCTATAAATACATATCAATGTAATGGACATTTGGGTTCAATGTTCATTGACAACGGTCGCTTATAATCTATAGGTACAAAATGGTTTAATGGGTATAGGCCTACCCAAGGCCAGACAGGGATACTACTTTTTATCTATAGACATACTCACCAAAAGCATATAGCCCTCAAAAAGGTTCAGTTTTAGATACCTGATCAAATGTAATGCTGTTCAAGTATACTTCACTAGAGATTAATGATATGTGCCTGTATGATGGACCGATATAGGCCCTATAATCACGACCCTTAAATTAATTAGGAAATGAGATGGTTCAATTGATTTTTAAGTAACTGTATTTTATCCTTTTCTACCATTGATTCAAATTAATGATAATTGAATCCAATGGCGACTTTGCGTCATAGCTACTTGGATGAATCCGCACACAAATCGGCGAATTATTTGTAAAATTTGGTCTAAAAGCAACCAATACTGTGACAATGCAGATGCAATACAATATTACATAGGCCTATTTACGGGTGATCACTCTAAACGGGATGGGGACCCCAGATCACTCTAACGGTCAAAGGCCTTCCGTTAAATATGTACGCACCAAGTGGGGGGAGGGGGGTCTGAGATTTTTGAAATGTACAAATCTAATGTGTATCTTTTTATCTGTTTGTACTGTCTCATTCTCAATATTATCATCTCTATGTATCTCATCATCATTCATTACGGACAACTGGAAGAACATAAACCTTGTGTATATGAAGTTGTGGACAAAAAAAAACAAATAAAAACAAGGGGGTTAGGGGGTCTGAGAATGTCTAAAATGTGCGTAGGCCTACGTGCTAAATGGAAGGCCCCTTATGCGGTTCCAAATACCAATGTATCCCCCTTGGGTACTCCGTGGCATTTTTTCCTTATACTCCCATCCTGTAACATGAATTATACTTGCTAATCTAACCAGACATATTCCCTTCTCTCTTGCAGGACGTTGAGAAAGACCTAAGAAAAAGTCTCAGCAAACCTCCTATTTCCCCCCAAGCCCGTCCTACGTCCCGGATCAGTTTCGGCATACGTCACGCCCGGTCTACGTCATCAGTGAACGCCGCGGGAACCAGCAACGTCGCCTCAAGTTCAAGGCTGACGTCAGAAGGTCACAGTTCCAAGGTCAATGCAGCGGGAAATGGCGGTTACTATGACAACGAGGACCTGGTGGACCGGCTGCAGGATGGTAGTAATGGTAGGTGGATCTTCAGATGAGGCTTAAGGGCCAATACGTATTATGAATCCTCATAATAATTGTATATATCTTGACAATGTGTGTGCAAGTGGTATGCAAGTGTATGATTTGTGTTTATGTGAGAGTGTCTACGGATATATTAGGAATCGAGTATTACATTTTATTTTTAAGTATATTATGTACAAACTGGCCCAGCCCCCACTTTAAAGACATTGTTCCAAATGCTCTCCCCCTTTCCCCATTTCTCTAATCCTAGATCCGTCAGGTTTGAAGTGTAAACTATTTGCTATGCCTTTGTTCCTTTTAAACCGGAAGTTCTCTATAATATATTTTCCAAATCGATGAATGAAATCACCAAATTACATACAGTGTCCTTTCTGATGAAAATTAATAATATCGAGAAAAGACTGGATTATTTGATACAGCAGCAAAATAGTTCGTCATACAAAGAATATGTCGGTATAGCCTTCTAATGATTCCTCGTCATATCCTAAAGCCTATGTCCTAGGTCACTTTTTCCCGCTCCCTATAATCAGCCCTCTCTAATCAAGGGGCTTATATTCATGATAAGCTGTTATCTCAACTAAGTCTGAGTCTTAGCCTATTTATTGCTAGTGCTAAGTATAAGCCGCATATCGGCCTATGCTCTAAGTTGCAGTCAATGAAAGCAAATTGGTCTTAATTCGAAGCTTTTCACCTTGCAGATAATAACATTGTTTTTGTGTCGTCAACACAGACTTAATCTCATTTCAATACTAGGGGTAGCCATAATAACTGCTCATATATAGGGAATCTTCCATTTAGCATGCACATCAATCAGGGCTGGGGGTCGTAGATGCTGGGGAAAAAATATGCATTTGCTTTTAATTGATTGAATTACACACTTATAAACCTCAGCAATGCACAAGACCAACGGTGGCTATTAAATCCAGGTTATACATCTTTTTCATTAAGATGGCGCACCCTGGTAGATTTCCATAGTTAAGGTATATGAAGTTAGGTGACCTAGTTACCAAAAGCCCCCAAAAGTGTGGAGCACTGCACATGTTCGTGGGAAAGGTGTATAGACATCAAAAACTACATTATGCTACTCTAAAATCTTTTCTTTTTCTTCTGTTTTATCCATAAGATATGTTTATTCATTATTATTACAATGTATATCTAGATCAAATGCACATGCAACATAAGAAGGGCAGTGTATATACTATAGGAATGCTGTCGCCCGCCCACAACTTGATACACATTGCACTACGTGAATGGACCTCCTAACGCCTTCCAAGAAGTCTCCAATCTGTCAGCAGTCATTAATTGCAGACACATTTTATTGACTACACACACAAAAGAACAAACACCCCCAGCAAAGCCAATGCACACTTAGGTGTAGCATACTGAGTAACTGGATATAATAAACATCCTATAGGTTTCACAACTTACCAAGTGGATCCACTGCCAGACGAGTTTATTAGTTGATTGATAGGAGGTTTCCTGAGAAATGTTATGGCTGTCTGCACTTAGTGCACTCAAGACGGAGGATGTTTACGGAATAAAAGACCATCCTTTCATGCTTATAAGATCATATTGTTCTGTTACTACACTGTTTGGGATGTATCTAGTCATTCTTATCATCTTAATAAAAAGGACAAGCGGAGATGAACATACACTTGACAGTGCACTCGACTGATAACGATGCGATGTCCTGTTGTTCTTCCGCGAAAATGTTCATAATTTAAAAAATGAACTGCATAGTATGATTATATATTGGAAGTAGAAGACTCTTAATTCATGTATAGTCGAAATAATTGTGTAGTTAAGTCCAATACCCACTCGAAAATCCGGTACTTTCGCTATAAATGATTGACCTAAACGTATACAAAAAAAAGGAAAAAATATGTATATATAAAATGTGCAGATCTTAGAAAGGGACTGGCTGCCATATTGATGATCAATTTAAAATCCTTACCATTCAATATTTATTATAAACGAAAAGGTAGAACATAATAAACATTATCACAAGAACTCATTATTTACCACTTTTACTCTTTTGACATCGTGAATCCTATATTTTTATGTGTTCTTGCTATATTGGCAAGTATTTTGTGATGAGCACATGGTGATCACAAAAAAAAGAGGTCACGTGATCACGCCTGCACAAGATCTATATGACCCAAAGATACCAAAATCAATGTTTATCTTTCTGTCACAACATTAGCATGGCCTAAGTATTGAACTATGTCCTCAAGTAGGGGGGAATCATCTCCTCCAGAGCTATTCATATCTCTGTTATCTGTGCAATACCTTAGTATATGCCAACTATAACCAGCCCATGCTTGGATCCCAAATCATGTTAATATAGATTGTGCCATGAATGTTTAGCATGTTTAGAATATAGTGTCAATTAAGGCAAGTAGTTTTGGTTTTTTTCTGTCTCCAGGCGATGTACTAATTTTGCCTGACTTTAACATCAAGTTATATGGATTAAGTTTAGTACTTGATCTATATATAGTGTAGAGCAATGTAACTTTTACTGGGCTTAGATATTAATTGGCCGCAGGTTATAGAACAGTCAAGTTTTGATCCTTATGGAAAGTAGTCTCATGGTACGGGCAGAGTGCCATTGCTTCCTACTAACCATTTAACAGTAATACAAAAATCCAGTATTTTATTAATTTTATTGCATTCAAGATGCATGTTTTAAGTCCTACAGCTTTACAAAAGGATGCCATGCATTTTGTAAGTCCCAGATGTAGTGTTCATTTGTTTCTATATAGTTTTGACTAATTTCAATATTATAGGTACAAATGTAATATAGGTCTGATGCTATATGGTTAAGGCATTTAATCCTAGTCAGACCACCAGATGTGGCAAGCTGCCAACATGTTCACGCATTCTCAAGGACGTCACTAGGTGGCTCACCTTCTACCTTGTCTGGGAAATTTCCAGTCAGGTCTAGGCTAGGAGAGTGACCAAGCCTTGTCCACATGATTCATGAAAGACACACTCTCCAAACAGAGCAGGAAATCCTAGGGGTAGTTCTGAGTTGCACTCCTGGTGTGGTCAGACGCTTACAGTCTGAGTTTCCTTACTGGAGCTGGAAGCACTGTGGAGATACCTAGAGATAAGATAGCAGATACAGGTGTTCATGCACTGGAGTCCTTATGCCTCTGGTGTTGTCTTATTGGCGGGCCTTGAATCAGCCTTCAGAGTCGCCGCGATCTTCAGAATGTGGTGGGTTTTTACTTCTTTTAATCATTTTTACCTGATTGATTTCTCGTGAAATTGCCTCCCATTGAATCATGTTACGTTTGTATTGTAAGCATAATGTACGAGAGGCGCTCTTCATGCAATTCATGCAATTCATTTATGACATTGCATTCCCCCATTCATTATTCTATTGCAATGCAACGATTAAAGGATAATTGCATCTCTGAATAATTATCCCCCTCACTGCACTTACGTTCTTCCGTATTCCCAAACGTTATTGACAAGCTTAAGCTCATCTTCAATGTAGCCTATTGGGTGTTTGTTTTTTTCAAATTCAGATAAAGAAGCATTGCTATCAGTGAAACAATAACACTAGACTTTTAATGATTTCTTGTGATTTGTTTTTAAATTGTGATTGTTGCTGGGATTTATCCATTACAAAGATGTAAGCGTGTACACTGGAGAGTTCATCAGTTAAGATGTTAGAGAAAATGCAGTGTCACGCAACAACCCTGCATTGTCACTATCACCGTTTATGTCACCAACACAACAACAAACAATCACAACTTGCCGCAGGGATATCTTATACCCTATACAGACTTGCCTCAAAATGCGCTCATAGTGACAGTTCAATACACGAAGAATGCGCATTCTGAGCCCGGTCTGTAAAGGGTGTAATAATCATAGGGATTTTAAATCATGATTTTGCAAAAAGGAGGGTCCTACACTACTCTGTTGATAATGCTAGGAACCTGCTTTAGATAGTAAAGCCATACAGTGCTGTAGCAACGTATATTGATCAGTTTGTGTGTATATACATACGTCTTGTGGTCTAGCATCGTAACACTGTATACACAGTCAACGTCGGACATAACCCTGGCTATTGGTTGGTCCTAGATGCCAGGAGATCTCCATGCAAGGTTTCCCAAGAATTAGATGAAATATCTCGAAATATAGAAAAGGCTCTGGTTGAAATACACGTGTCGGAATACTGTGATAATTATACCACTGCAAATTGTTTTCTTTTGATGATTAACTCGAATAATTCGTTCCCCATGTTGGGAATTTGCAAAGATAGTGTGCTTGCGGATAAAAAAAAAAAAGGGGGGGGGGGGAGGGTCTTCACATTTACTATTTAACGTATGCCTTTGATTCAATCCCTTTTCTTTAAAATAAACATAAAAGATCGAACCAATATTATCATAGCGCGGGGTAATTACTTCTTGATGATCGCCATGCAGTGATCAAAAAGTCCATAAAAATGTATTCAAAATTCTTCAGAATGGTAATCGAAAATGATCATTTATAAATAGATTACCAATATGCCAGCTCATTTTGGGACATCTGACGTCATCTGCACCACCTCTATAAGCATAGTGTGACCTGATGATTATTGAAATAAGAAAGATCATAGATAATCAGGAAGAAAGGATATTATGATTCACATCATCGGTTACACTGAGGAAGGCTCTAAAGTACATAGCTGTACTTGTTAAATTGAATTAAATGTGTGAAATGTCACATGATTTAGGTTGCAAAAAAAGTAATCACTTAGTTGAGCATATTCTATATCACAATCTATGTCCTAAAGCTCTCGTAATACACTTTTGAGTCTGAAAACTACCCAGGGCACTCCATCATGCCATGAGGACACTTTATAAGAATCTAGGGCCATGGAAGGAGGGCCAAGAGTATTTTGGCAAAAGAAAACCTTAAGACTGCAACTTGCTTGACACGGCAATGCCTAGCCGGCTGAGGAGACTCCACTTGGGAATTTCCACAAAGCTTCTGTAGGGCTTTTTCAAGGTCTGGCCAAAAGCCAATGCTGACCGAAGTTTGACCGCTAACTAATCCTCATTATATTTCTGGATATAATTTAGATTATAAAGTGTTGTAATCTATATTACAAGCCTTTTTTTTCTTTGTATTTTCTTTTCTTCCGTATTAATGTGCTGTTTTAGGCCTGTATCTCCTAGGTTGCACCTTGCATTATCATCATTCAACTGTATAAAGTGGCTATATTGTGTTTCTAGCTGAATCATTCATGGTTGTATGTGTGAAATGTAGTGGTATTGACATAGACTATAATATCGACGTGCTCAAGACTGTGGAAGAACATTGTGATGGTTTTTGCATGAATGGGTGATTGCACGTAATAAAAAGACGCATATGACATATTGGCGTATTGTCTGGATGACTGCATTAATGATTCAGTAGAATTGTGAAATATGTCTATGGTGTCACTAAGTGCATTTCAGTAACTCAGATAGTTGTTGCAGCCACTGAATGTAACTTCAGTCAAATAAAATGATAGTAGAATATTACTCCCGCCATTACTGTGAAGAGTTGTAACCAACAACGGATGGGTAAATATTTGTATTTGTGAGATGAATCAGAGATAGGTTAGTTTTCTGTTCCTAAATGATTCATGCTATTGCTCATTTTATGACATTCTATAACATGCCTAAAAGCATTAGTCACTATTTTACAATATCCTTTTGATAAATTGAACAGCCGTTGAAGGCACCACTCACATATAGCCTATAGGCCTATGAATACCAACAATCAGACTCTGTTAACCATATAAATATATCCTTCCTTCTTCCTGAATGCTTTATCCATGGAAACATAACATGTTATGATACTGTTATCAATGATCAACATGGTCAACATGATTAAGACGATAGTAAAATATAATACCAGTGCACATGGCAGGGGCAGGCCAAGACATATCGTTTTGCATTAACAAAATAGTTATTGTGTCAAATAAAAAAGGGGGCGTCCACCCCATGCGCCCCCTCTTAAGTCCTCTTCACGTGAAACGCAATTGACTGAGGGTCAGTTTGGTTCATCTATATTACTATTCTAACAAAATAATATGAAACGTTTCTAATTCCAATTTCTCTTATTTTCTTTAGGAAGAATGAGCGTGTCGGAACTTCCACCCATAGGCGGGGTCACTTCCGGTAGGCGGCCGGGATCGGGTCGGTCGCGCCGATCGTCGACACACAGTCAGGGCAGCAGGTCGGGCGGCGGCGGCGGAAGCGGAAACGCCGTGGCGCGAGCGGAAACAACGGAGATCGTCGCGTTGAACGGCTATGCCGACAACGGCAAGATGACCAAACGCTCCAATCGTAGCCCGGGCTCCACGGGCGGGTCCTCAGGGCATGCGCCGTCAAACGGAACCGGAACCAGTCCGCGCGTGACGGCGACGGGAACCGGAAATGGGGGAAACGGAAGTGGAGGCTCGTCGGACGGCGGCATCCGGTTCCGGGCCAAGTCTTGGTGCGCGCCGGATGGCAGCAGCATGACGGCGGTGGCTGCTAAGGCGGCGGACTCTAAGCTGGAGACGTTGTTTGAGGCCAAGACCCAACGTCAACGTCGCGTGAGCGACAACAACGCCCCTCGACTCACAAACGGCGTGGGGAGAAGCAGCGGTGGAACGGAGGAGGGAGGTGAGCTGTTCAAACGGACTAAGTCATTTAACAACCTCAGCAAGGGGAATGACGCCAACCTAAAGCCTGGTGCTCAGGGCAAACAACCCTCACAACACCTCCAGGTGGCGACAAAGTCAAGAGGGCTTCAGAAAGTGTCCTCAGACCAGAACATCGCTGGTAAGGGCGCCACTGGGCGCACCCAGGCCGCTACAACAGTGCGCCGGCGCAATGCCAGCACGGGACAGAACCCCAATCTGGGCAGACAACAACAACAACAACCACAACACAAGCCTCTCAGGGTGTCCAAATCCACGCCCAATTTCGAGTCCCAAAAGGGGCCTAACAACAACAATAACAACGATCCCTCCTCCCCCTCTCACCGACCCGCCCCACGGGACGACCCCAAAGCTACCATCGCCGCCATTGCCGCTGCCAACGAGAAGGCCGAGACGGAAGTGACGTCATATTCTGAGGACATCTTCAATGACGTAGATCCCGAGGAGGGAGAGCGCGAGCAGCGCATCATAGACTGGTTAATAGGGGTGGAGAGTGAACGGCCCGAGAGGCCTCCATCTCCAAGCATAATCGACGAAGAGCCGACGCAAACTGATACCGCCATTCACATTATCTATGACGGAGAGTAGAAGGAATCTGATACGTCACTTGACTCTACCCATGAGCTGTGATACTACCAATTGCACCTGTGATACTGTACATAAACCCCCCTTTTCCCCCAAGTACATAACTCCTACTCCCCCTCCACCCCTCCATCCATCACACATTAAATCGTATTGTATGTCCGGCACATTCTGTACATACAAAATGTTATTTATTAAATATCAATTATCTCATGCCATTGATGTGCATTGGCTCGCGGGATGATGAGAGAAAGTCGTGTAAATTGTGATAAAGAAATCAAAGTATTGCTTGATAGATATCGTATTCTACTGGATTCTAACTTATGGTATGGACAGAAAATTTACCCATAAGTAGCCAGTAAATTTACACGAAACATGTATACATTATTACGTCCTTTGTAGAAGGTCACCAGGTGCGTTATCAAGGGTGTAAATTGCCCTTCACTTGTGTAAATTGTCCTATGATTAATTCATTTACACTTTCTGCTTGTAAAACATTCCAAGCCAAGTCAGGTCTCAATTCAAATCCACACTTTCGATTCTGATATTCAGAAAGTAAGTTCATTTGATGGCCAACTACTCTTCCAATTTGGAAAAAATGTGAAAAAAGAGTTATACACAATGGAATTTACACTTTAGAATGAGAATGAGCATCCCTGTGCTTACTTATTTTCCTTTCAGTGACTTATAAACTTTGTGAAAATATAAAAACAGATTAATTATCTGTAATAGAACAACATTCCTAACATACATGTTGAATTCATTATTCTGTCGATTTGCATTGCCATAATTATCATAAAGTATTATGTGTTCTATTTCCACAAACGCTGCGTTTCGTCTGATTTAAACGCTAAGATAATGCAAAATAACATTAACAAATATGTTCATTAAGATTATTTCTTTATTTGCCACAATAAGACATCCCTGATATTTGATAATAAGTTAACAAATTGATAATAAGTTAACAAAAACAAATACGAATTTGGGGAGCGTTGTAGTATTGTGAAATTCGATATAATTAATAGGCGTCTTTGGTTACCAATGATTATTATGTGCTTAATAGTGATATTGAAATGGAAAAAAAACATGTATGAAAGGATTTCGTTGAAAATATTGCCATTGAAAAAATGCCTTTCTATGAAGTGCTTAATATTTTTGTTTCATACTGGTTTTCGACAGAGAATTGCCTACTTAGGTGGTCATACTTATTATTGTATTTGTTCACAAGTAAGGATAAAAGAAGCACATGGCTACTTACCAAACTTCATGTGCACACATCTTGTCTGCACACATGACATCAGATTCATGTTGTAAAGTGAAGGTATTAAAAGATAAATAACTGAATTCGCGTCACTGTCTTTTTCACCTATTGCATTCTATGAACTCAATTGGAAATTAGCTTAATATATAAGACGCGTGTTCTATCACAAATTACAGAAAGATTGCCACATCACACTATTTAATACATTTTATTAGGTTCTTTCAGCCCCGATAGACATTGCTAAATGCAGACAAAGCCCCCTTTACGTGCAAGAAGAGCAATATGAATAATACCACCAACATCAAATAAATTATTAAGATAATAATTTGCGTATATAGGTTAGGTTCAGGGAGAATAAGAAAAGTATTTTGAGACTATGGTCCAGCTTTACACCATCAACGTTATAATTGTCTTAAATTTCATATTTCAAATGCGATATAAATTGAAAGAATATCTATTCATGCATAATCCACATGCGGGCCACCCTTCTTCTTTGACCTTTGACCCTTCATAATGCCAAAGTTGGTAGTACCAGGGGCACTTGTCCCCAAGACCGTTTTAACATCACAGTGTGAGACTGGTGGGCCTGCGGGGGTGTTGGCACAACGGGGGAGTTCCAGGTTGAATTTGGTGTACGTACCCGGGGTCCCTGTATCAGCTATACTTAATTAAGATGCAGAAGTTGATTAACTTTCAAACTCTATAGTGCTATTATGTTGGGTTGGATATAATGATATCTTGCATTGTAATCTCTGCCCCGTGTGCAGCACCAACCAGGGTACGTTTAATTTTCTGTGGTGCAGGAAGAGGGTGTATTGTAGTCTTTGGGTTGCAGTCAAGTTGATACTGCTAACTCTCAGTAGATGGGTGAATCGGGAAAGTAAAATCTGTGATTATTTTCTGATGTTCTCAAAATAATACCAGCCACTTTTTCATCAAGTCTTTATCTTAATGAATTGCCTCTATGCAATGTTATTATAGAGAGTTAGACTGTACATCGAGTTGTCTTGTAATACATTTTCTGCCCGGAAATCTACCACAAACAGAAGGATTTTTATATCCTTTTAGATTCTCGAAGGTTGTGAAAATATTCAATCAGCCATACTTCTCTGATGAGGACATTTCAGATGAATGGTTACTTTAGCCTACAGACGTCGCCACAGCTGTCCGCTAGATGGCGTAGCGGTGCCTTAGCTATGCTTCTATCCAGGGATGGCCGATGTTACTGCTCATTAGCATGTTTCCCAGGCACTCTCCTTAGCGAAGTGAAAGGCTACAGGTTTTAGAATCAGCATTTTGCTTTGTTTTTGATATATAACTTTTTAAACAATATTGTCTTGTTCAAAATATGAGTCAGTCTAAGGTTAATAGGACGTACAAAAAACAATATGATGTATGGCAACAATTAGGGGTTTTGAAGTGAATTCCCCTTGAATTAGAGATTAGAGATAAGACACTTTACGTATCAATGATAGGCTTGGCATAGTTCTGTATGATATTGGAAAATGAAAAAAAATCTTGTTGGTTCAATTATGATTATCTGTTTATAGCGTCTTCGTTTATCCCCTCAGATTGTCCAGTCCTTTTGTAATATACACACGTTTTTTATGATATCTCTAATGTCCTATAGATTAAGAAAGTCAATTAAGCATTTTATGTGAGTTTCTTTCAGGACCTCTTATTGTAGTAGGTACAGCAAAGACGTAATTAATTATAGGCCCTAAGTTCCATTGAAATAATTATAATGTCAGCCTCATTGACCTTAAATACTCTTGGCTCAAAGTAGGTATACCTATACATATGGGTAAAAGAGTCTTGTAGGCCAATGTGAAGTGTATGACATCTGATATGCAAGCTTATGTGTACCTACACGGTGACGGAAATGTCTTATTCGGATGCTTGTTCTAAGGAAAACACTGTTACTGCTCTAAAGGTCGTAGTTCGCAGACGCTCGTGAGCCTGCTGCAAGCCCCACTTCGCCTGCACTACTTTCTCTCAGCATCCTGAGAAGATTCCCACTTTTTATATACTCCTTACTCATAGGTGATGCCTGTGACAATGGACTTAGAACATGTTGTGTGGCAGGGAAGCAGGGTAGTTCCTACGATGGCAATGTAGGAAATTGACAGATAGTTAGTTCATCTCCCTGAGAAATCAAAAGACCTGTGTCCTATAAATTTCAATTTAAATATCAAAATCAATTGTTGATATTTAGATTGGGAATACACAGGGACGCTGTATATGGCATCAAACGTTCCAATTGGGAGTCTGCGTGGATATCAAATTCTGATATATTACTATATATGCCACCTCTTCCTTAACACGTTTCATTCCTTTTTTTTTACCTCTTGTTACTTAAAGTGCAAACTGTGTTTGATGCTTTTGAATCTTTTAGACTTTAGACCTAAGATAGTGAACATGGTACATCGCCCTGACAAAAAAAGGTATACATTTACTAAAAGAAAGAAGATATATATTGAGGCGTGGAACCTATGACTGTAAGATTAATTGCGCTTTCCAAACATACCAATTCTTGTATATCTTCCACTGTCGTTTATATTTTAGTATATGTACTGCCAAAGCAAGTACGATTGTGGTTTATATTAATTTGCAACTATTTAAGACAACGAAATTCATTGACCAGAAAACAAAAGATATGCATATTCATCCAAAACCTTCAGATTTATATTACACCGTATGATAGGAAAACAAAAGCAAAGCCGATGCTGCATAAGAAAGTATAAGGCAGGCCATTTTATTTTCAGTTTACACCCCCGTGCACAAGGCTACAGTGCCATAAGCTGGCCATAAGGGGGTGGGACATGGAGCACACCCAGAAGGAGGCAGGAGGAGGCAGGTGCGCCGACCGAGGCACTGCAGGACGCACCCATAAATCGTGAGCTGCTCCCGTGCCTCCCCGAGCAGCTCTATCCATAGAATATGAGCCGCCCGCCCGGCACGAGTTATAAGCCGTTTGTAAGTAGCGCTGAGAACTGACCCGGAGAATGGCGTGGTCGTCGGATGGCTCAGGGAACTGTATGAGTAGTGTGTGTAACAAGCCCGAGTTGACGTTATGGCTTAATGTTCGCATTGAGGTTTACACATACGTGTATACATACCTGTGTGTACTTACATACATACATGAATGCATACATACATTAACATACATATATAGGCACATACATACATACATACATACATACATACATACATACATACATACATACATAAAAGTAATACATACATACATAGGCCTACATACATACATAAAAACATGTGCAAAAAAGGGGGAGGGGGGTCAAGGGCTTTAGCAAATCTCTAAATGCGTTTTAGATCTACATACTAAAACGGGGTGGATATTTCGAAAACATGTCAAATGGGTATTATTGATGGATGGCCCCGTAAATACATACATGCATGCATACATAAATAAATTATACAAACATTCATACAATTAAACGTGCATACACATAATTACATCCCACAATCCATTTGTATAGGCCTATTTCTTGCTGGAACCAGTCCTTTACCCACTCAATTTCAAGCAATGCAGTCAGTAATTTGCTTTTAAGGTCATATCTTTGTGTATTGCTTAAACCGATACAGCCCACTTCTTTTTGTGGACTATGACCATTCCCGTTCCGAGAAACATCTGTTGGTTCCTGTGATATGTGTCTTTCACATTTAGGAAATATTTTAGGAAATATACCACTTCTGGGATTTAATACTCCCCTATGCAAGGAAGCCAGTGGTTAGCTCACAGATAGGCATTTGCGTGATATAATAGTCAAGTAGCTTGATTCACTAAGGGCTCAAAATAACATCATCTAAACCTTTATTTAAATCTGTATTTTAGTTATCATCAACGCCACAGCCTACTATGAGTTATAATTACAAATACCCGGAACCTCCTACACGAAATAGGCTAGCCCTAAAATATGAGCACGTGAGGGTTAGCCTAATTGGCAGTCATTGTTTTGTATCCAGAATACATCTATTCATCGCCCTTTCCAGTCCCAGGCCGTTTCAAATCATTAGAACGGCCCTGTGCTTTTTGTTCAGAATAATATATTAAGCCCAAATAGTGGCTTTATCGCCAAACGGAATCTAATCTAGTTTCTTTGAGCACCACCTGGTCCCCGGCCTACTGGCCATTACATTTCGCGCAACACGCCGGCAACCATTTAGCGGTACGCATGCGCACTGAGGAGGCCGTTAAACTTTCAGTGGGGGCATAGATCACGTGACCAAAAGAGCGCCCCCACCGGGAGACGGCGGAGTAACGCGTTGTAACGGATCTATTTCCCCGGGTGCGTGTTTTGGTGAAGGGGAAGTGACGGCCGCTATAGCTCTGGGAGAAACGGAGGGGGCAAGGAGATGGAATGGAAGAGGGAGGGAATAGAACGTGGAATAAAGTCATGATAAGAAGAGCAACATTTAGAGATGAAGAGAGGAAAAGTCCATGAAGGAGGAAACGTTAGAGTTTTGGTAGAAAGGCGATGAAACCATTCAGCTAAAACTCATTATAAGGGAAATAGGGTGTTAGTAAACTATAGTTAACAGAATAGGAAGTTTCAAAGGAAGGGAGACTGGTACAATAGGGAGAGTATGATTATTATTGAGAAAAGTTCAATATTGCTCTTGAATAAATAGTCATTAGCAAAAATGTCATGACCTTAACTCTATAGGCTAAGTTTAGTAGGGCAGACAAAATGTTCTACTACTGATTCTTGTAATGAAGCAAGTACGAGGGACCTGTGCTGGCTTTGAAATGTAGCTTTAAGGTAAGACAAAGACCACAAGTAGTTGACATTGTGAGGTTTCAAAGATCAGCGATGTTTTTGTTTGAAATTACTTCAGTGTATTTTATTATCATTGTTAGACATGCATAATTCTCTAAGTAGTATGTTCATTATCCTTTCAGGTACTGTTTAGGTTTTTCCCCTGAGATCCCTAAGATTACCCTGAGTAGATTAAAATTACTTTATTCAGTGACCTTAGCTTTCACTCATACCTTGTTTCCATGCATTTTGCTTGTTACAGGACTACACCTATTTTGTTCCTAGAAAGACAAAATTGTTTTCACTATTATCTTACAGTTACCCTACAGCACGAAAAGGAAATGTGCTACAAATGTAGGCTTAGGCCTATATATAGGCCTAACGGGCTATAATTATCAGGGATGTGCCAAAGTCTTCACTTTGGCGTCAGTAGCCGAGTGGCAACCCGTTCAGTAAAATGTAGGAGTAATCTACAAGACCAACACGCAGACATAGCATAAACTTAAAGACCTGCAACTTAAGAAAAATGGAAATATATAATACCAGGAAGTGCTACTCATTATTTTTCTACCAGAGCACAATAATCATTATTCGTGGTTTAAAAATGAAATTTAAAAAAAAAAACGGTGAGAAGCGAATAATGATACACAGGTGGGGAATGAAATTTCACAACAATTATGGAGAAAATAGAAGTGAGGTTGTGACAGGGAGAGCCTGGAGTGGGACCCTGGAGGAGGTGATGACTCAGCAGGGTATGGAGGACGGCCCAGGGCTGATGTATGGGGTAACGGGAGGAGGGGCTGCCCAACAGACAACGTGGGGCAGGGGAGGGGAGGGGATAGGTGGGGCCTCATTGGGTAGGGGTGGCAAGGGGAACGTTTATGCCTAAAGTCCACAATGCAATGTGTTTCATGTAATTTGGTTGCGAATAGTGGGCGATGCAATATCGTGACCATCGCCGAGAGAAATTAATCATGATGTTGGTAAACGTCGTTGGCAAAATTGCTGCATTCATACACCGCACAGGGCAATAGGCCTAGTGTATCAGAGGTAATTCTGGAAGGTTTGTTATAATGATGTGATAGTGATGTTATTTATTCCAGCATTGCAAGAGAACAGAATCGGAATGTGGAATACGGCTTGAGAGGCACAATGATCAAACAAAGAGGGGATTGAGAGAACACCAGTTACTAAATCACATAATGTATTTTTGTATATATAGAATTGATCTCTATTTTTGTGAAAGAGTATCATCGTAATTAATTTGTAAATCGATATTGTTTATTTTGCCACTGGAGAAAGTACAGAAATAACACTCTCCTCAAAGATGTCAACGGCCAAGAGAATTGACCAATGAATTATGATTGCAAGGAATTATGTTTCTTTCAACTGATAGTGTATGATTGCTTAAATTTCACACATGAGATGAGAAAGAGTTGAGGCTGGCATCTGGTAAGACTAAATATCATGGTAGCAGTTTCCAAAAATGGTTGATAGATTTTGAAGGACATTATGACTAGAACAAAGCACGTGGGAAAGCCGCGCTTGTTACGGGAATAAAGAGGCACAAAACAGTATGTTTATATATGCAAATTGAGCCATTGGTAGAAGGAAAGGGAAGGACAAGTGCCAATTAAGTGATGAAAACATGAATCCCACATTTCATATTCATCACATTAGTGTCATTCTGGTGAAAACAAAGTCAAATGAATGATAACCTAGTGTTTACATTTAGTATTTGTTATATTGGGTCAATTATGCACATTTTCTATGATGATCAGCATGTAAAGGATTATCAAATCAAAAATGAAACATTCAATTGAGTATCAATCTGATCCAAGATAAAAAAAAGTACAAGTACATGTACATGAATGGGAATCGATAGAATTTAATATAGTTCGCGAAAGGACTGTAGTGCAATGTAGTATAAACAAAAATCATACATGACAGACAAACCTGAAAGCAACAGTCAGAGGGCAGCCTACATTTAGGCCTACTATGCGCATCTACTAGGCTCATGATTAATTAAACATGAGGCTTAGGCGGCCTGCAGCAGGGTCGGCCTAAACCCGTGTCCCATTAAGGGCTCAGTAAAGCCGGAGAACCTAGGCCCCTCCACACCTTGGGACGTGTTCCAGTTACGAATGCATGGCCTAGAGTCTTCTTACAGCAGGAACAGTACTAAGGCTGTGTCGAAGAGGTGAAAAAAGAAGATTTAATGATGATGGGTTCTGAGTATAATGCTGTTGCTAATTATAGTAATTTCTTAAACAATGTTTAACTCTTGATTGTAGATCAATTTCTACCGTTAGTTTTGAGAAAATACATGCAGTTTGTTACAAATTTTAAAGCTGCAATGAACCAAATGTTCAAAAATCAGTTGCTAATTACAAAAATAGTCACATTTTATTATCATTAACAACAAAATTTCAACGCAAGAATAATCTTCTCAATGTGCCATTCCTATGAAACAAAATCACATAAAAATGGGAATATTCTTGTTCTTAGGCTTACTCTCATCCCAATAATCAATGGGCATTCAGTCCAAAAGTTGAGTAGAAGAAAGGGTACCTTTAAGAAAAGAAAGTGAGAGATGTAATCAGATATTTTCACGTTTCGTCGGAATTAGAAGGGAATGATGTTTGTTAAGATGGAAGATATAATGTCTGGAATCATTTACTCTCAAAAACGCACTACGATCTGAGAGTCCCACAGATACGATTAGTGTTTTGGTGGATTATGATCGATCGAAGCAGTAAGAATTTTTCGTGAATTTATGAAAATTGATATTTAATATCAATTGCAAATAGCTCGAGGCAAGCTTGGTGAAGAATTCGCAT
The DNA here is from genome assembly GCA_936440205.1 of Lepidonotus clava. Taxonomy (NCBI): domain Eukaryota; kingdom Metazoa; phylum Annelida; class Polychaeta; order Phyllodocida; family Polynoidae; genus Lepidonotus; species Lepidonotus clava. Next base: position 21,138,086 of record OW387138.1, read on the forward strand.
TATAGTGTCATTCATCATCACAATTTACGGAGAGATGTGGCACCCAAATGCATTTTATGAAATGCAGAAGCTTTATACATTCCCTCTTTTGACCAGACAAATAACTTTGCTGTGAGTCAGACTTTGACCTGATTATACTGTCATTGAACTACCTTCGGTTATAGGTGATGGTCATTTAGAAATGACCATTAGGTTTAATCAAAAGGTCCATCACACAAAAAGGTTACTTCTTACGTACCACAACTATATTTTCAAATCAAATAATCAGCCAGTGGCAGCAGCTGACTGATTTTCTCCAGCGAACTGGTCAAATATTTCATAAGCAAGTCTACTAATACAACAGGCAGCTAGAATATAGTTAAATATTGACTTTTTTTGTGCTTCATGTATCACCTTAGACAACCAGAATACACCAGTAATGACCAGACCATTAGTAACATGTCAATTGCTTGATCCACCCAGGAAAAAAGACCCGTGCAATATATTATAGGGGCCTATGGGCTCTGATATTGCCTTAAAACTAGATCACAAGTCTGCACACATAATACACATCTGCAGTCTGTGCCACAACCCTTCCTCTGTCCCCTAGTACCCACAGTGGCCGCCTTGGGAGAGGGGGAGCCACTAGCAGTCAGTCTCCAGTCACATCACTGCGCGAGAATCGGCGAGAAGTGACGAGAGTGGGGCAGAGGAGGAGCTTCACGGAGGAGGCAGGGGGCAGAAGGAGGAGTCGGCAGAAAGGCACGGACACAAGACGAGATATGGCAGGGTACGGAGTCAACTACTGCGCCGGGGGGCTTTTCCTACTGATGCTTGTATATCTTCAGCCATCGCAAGGTAAGTAAATTTGGTTGTGCAAACAGCTTCGCACATTTGCTCTTTTTGAGAATATATTTCTTATCATATTTGACTTCTTTTTTTTCAGGCGAGTGACACACTTTAATTATATTTGAAATGATACCATTGGCGTTTTTTATACATTGGAGCACAGTCACATCTTTTGGTCTATCTTCAATTTATTGGATTCATAAAGGGAAAACTTAGAGAGGATCAAAATGAATCAAGATGAAATGTAAGAATTATATTTCGTATTCCGAAAACGATCCTGATGGAGTAGGGATGCTAATTCCTTTTGGAGTTCCCCTGAATGGACCTAGCCTGAGCAAAATGTCTCCTTCTAATGCCCTTGCAATAAAGCATCGTTCATTGTAACCAGGGTAACAGTTTTCCCAAACACTATAGTATTTCATTCAGTTATCAATGTAGGCTGAAAGTATTGCAGTATTTTAGGGAAACATTAAATTTTCTTTAAGGCATTACCCATGACTTCAGAGAGTCTGTCAGTTTGAGTCTTCACCACACGTCATTCTGGAGAGTAGGAGGAGCGCATGATTATTCATTTAGACGTGAAACTTTGATGACTAGCTCTGGGCCTCCCTCCGTCTGTGGGAGGGTTCAGGGCCTTTTTAGTAACCTAGGTGGCGTCCTGGGAGGCACGTCCGAATGGACACTGCCTGCATAAGTGATGCCAAACGTTTTGTGAGGCGACAGGAGCACATTTTGACTTTCATGAGTGCGCTGCATGTGCCTGGTTGATGTGTCTAGTACACAGACAGTTCAACACCCTCAAACCTACTCCTGACTCCGGTGATAGTCTTTTATCATTCTTTCCCAGCAAATAATTGGGAAGAGCATGGAGAAGAAACTAGATCAGGGATTCCAGAATCTGTTGATCAAAGTAATTGATAATCATATTATATTTTACCACTTTTTTGGATACGTTAATGCTCTCATCTGAATGAGATTAAAGAGAAAACAGATTAACATATTGTGATGGACGACCTCGAAGAGCGTCCTATGCGTCTAGTTTGTTTTTATGATACTCTACAAAGTTTTTAGAAAAGGTCTGACACTTAACACGTAGTGCAAATAAAGCCATGTGATATGATAGGCATGCAAACATTTGCGACACAACGATTGAGATCAATAATTCTAATTGTCATGATTATTTCTATACTAAGGAAACAGTTGTACTATGGCAACTGACCGAGGTCTAAACTGTGTTCACAATGTCTTTTTCTCATCTAAGATGTGCTTCCTTGAAAAATGTAACCATAAGAAAATCCAAAAGGCATTTCAAACATGGCTCTCGCATGAAACGCTCTATGGCTAAAGCTCAACCATTTTTATCAAACCAGAGCTATCTTTAAACCATAAGTGCAAATACAGCTTCCACATTTCCTTTGGCCAGGCAGTAGGAAGCATTGATTCTGTACAGGCTCTAAGGGGGACATTGTGTAATTCATCAGAGGCCATTTTGCCCCTCCCCCTCTCTACCCTTATTGATGGGGGAATCTGATTGGCCCCGCATTGGGGGACATTACGCAGACCCCCTGCAAGGCCCTGAACAAGTGGTTACAACCCCCCTCCCCCGCCTTCCCCATCTCATAGATAAGGGCTAGCTATAGATGTCAGTTTAGCATCCCTGCCCCACTATCTCCTTTGGTATCAGTTTTATGGGGAGTCTTTCCATTTGAGACTGATATGGGTGTAAGATTGCATGGGAATTCCCATTTTCTTTCTTAGTACTTTCCGCGTCGATTCTAATTGATTTCACTGGAGTGTCATACATACCTGATAAACAGGCTCATACCAACTCGCATTATCTATGACCATGTATTTAGTTGATTTTGACTGTAATCTGCATGGTGTTATAATTACAATCAGCTACACTTATAGAATTGCCGACTCATAGTATTACATTAAGATTAATGCATGTAAGCTTACCATTGGGAAAGAATAATAAATGGAACCTTTTTACTTGAATTCATGATGATTGAGTTATCAACCAAGACTAACTGAACTACATTTTACTAGGCTGCCTTAACTACTTTAAGTAGCGCCCTCCAGTATGATAATACCTCCTGACTGTCTCACTGCTGCATTAAACTCTTAACCAGTTAACTACTGAACGTGTATGACCTTAGGAAATGATTGTCACATTGACAATAGTTAAAAACTCGCATTAGTGTTTTTTAATTTACCCGATTCCAATTTAGTTCAAAAAGGATATTTTGGAATAGAAATACCATTATGATATATTTTGTCACCATATGCAAGTTAAAACACTCTGCAAAAAGAACACTTTCATTTACTACCCAGTACCACTGTTGCATCTTGATAATTTGAAGCTGAACGAAACATAACAAGCGGACTCACAATTCATGTTCATACAGTATGTTAGTTTCCCATTTACGAAAATGCCATTCTCCTCCTAATGGGAGCATTGTTGTAGCAAGGGAAGCCCAAAGGCACTGATGTATTAAAATTTGAATTGTTTGAATTTTACATTAAATTGAACCATCCCAACTCCTCCTGGCGAATCGCTTGATTGGAAACGGCAACTATTTATCTGTTGGTTGGATTCTGTTTGTATTTCCTCCTGCTGTAGGGGTGAGAAATATGTATTTGTGACTGGGGCTTGGTTAATCTGGTACTCACACTTCTGGAGGTGTGTAATTAGGACAATGCCGACCGGAGTTTAATAGGCTGACCTATAGCATATCAATCTGCATGGGGGCTGTTAACAGATACACAACTGACAGACCTTGACAGCCGCCTTCTGAATGTGGAACATACACTTTGAAATAAAGGAACGGATCTGGGGGTTGTATAATTTGGTTAGAATGTAACACATAATATGAGGCGGTCCCCTTACGCACCCCTTTCTATAGAAGGTAAAAGGAAAGGGTATTGCTAAAGATTGTGGCTTGTGGAAAGACGTTGTACATTTGACTACATATGTATGTAGCATTTCCCCTCTTATCGTGCATTTTGCATACTGGCAAATGAGAGGGGCATCTTCTGTTCCCTAGCCTTTCTTGATTCTATCCTCTACGTATATATATATATATATATATTCTTATGATGTACATGTGTTCTTCATTCCTTTTTTTGTGTTGCTATCCATTGAAAAGTGTGTGCGAGAAATCATTGTATTGCTTCCAATTTAAATTGAAAGTTTCATAAGTTCTGTTTGGTTTTAACAAGGGCCATTTCATCAATGGTGACAGGTTAACTTTACATGTGTATTCCAATAGAATACAAACCGGGATGACTTTAAGCAGTTTTGATATCCCTCTTCTCTCCATTCCTGTCTCCCATGTCGTCCCCCTATCACATTTGCCCTTCTCCCCTTAAATTAGATTTTTATCAGTTCCCATCAATCACTATCTTCTTATCTCCCTCTTTTGTTTCTAGTTTGTGCCGATCTCGTTCTCTCAATCTTTCTCTCATTATAATACATTCTCCTAGTTACGTGACCTAATTAATCTCGTTACACCACGTGATGCATCCCATGATGCCTCGTGCAAAATGGCTTCGCATTTTCGGGCTAAGAATCCAGTGTCCCTGGTGGCCTCAAATTTTGACAATTTAATTGAGTCATCGGAGCCTGGTTTTCTATCTTCCAGCAAAGTAAAGAGGTTATTACCCACTGAGTTATGATGTCTTTTTCTTGAAATGATTGGCCAATTTCCAACCAGGACGATTAGTCTCGGTTTTGTTTGCAATTGTCACTGGTTGGTGTTGACAAGACGATAAATTATCATTCATTTTGAGATAATAGTATGGTTCCATTTACAAATTGCTGTCACACAGAATGACATTGTTTCTGTCATTTTACAAATTGAGACAGTATGAGGGTAACGTTTTCTCCATTAATTTATTTCTTCTTTTTTTTCCCGCAAAAAAACAGTTAGACAATTCTCAACGCTAAGAGCTGATTTTCAGAGTTATACACTGGTTTCTATCAAAGGTTAAATGTAACTGTAACATTCTTGGCACAGGTGTTTAACTGTTTAACAATATAAAGATTCACATACAATTTAATTATCCATTTAAAGGGGTTTTATGATGATAATGCACTTATGTTTTGTACGCAATTCTCCGAATTAGTATACATATTCTGGGAAACCTCTGCTGTGAGTTGTTGTTTTTTTATTGTTTTTATTTTGGTATAACAGTCTCAGCTTAGCTTATCTTCCCCCTGTCCCCACTTTTGACAGCCATTACAAGATAAGTGGGGCAGGTCATTCGTTACAGCAACATATACATCCATGGTACCCGATTAAGTGAAAATGAGATGATGATGAAATGAGATGGACAAATTCTGTCCCATCACCTACATTTCTATGTTCCATTAGTCTATTTGACTTTTTTATGAGTTTTTAACTGACAACATAAGTTTAGCTTTGAATTTGTCCTTGTCACATGTGGATCATCACCAGATCTACTGATAATTTGTTCCACTCTTTACACGCTTGATAAACAGGGTCACAGGGAAACTTGTAACAGAGGGAACTAGACAATAGTAGAAAAGGGCCGGCACATCTTCTAGCTCTTATGTCCCTAACATCCAAAATGCAATCTTGCTTAGTCAAACCAAAGGCAAATGCTAGGAGATGCAGGTGTCATTGATGCGACAAGCAAAATAATTTTGCACATAATTACGTGTAAAGTATCATTTTATGTCCTCATGTGGTAAAGTAATTTAAATTAATTATAGGCTATATAGTTATCTATAGCCATCAACCATATCTAAGTTTGTTTGATTTATGATCAGATTCTGCTGACAACTGTCATCTTTGTTAATTGTCTCTCACCACACAGAAAGGATGCTCCATGCGGGAATTAAGTATTATAGAGGCTGTCCTAAGCTTTCAAATGATACCAGGCACATCAAAATTGGATACTTTTCAAGGGAGTTACAGGCTGTTTAACACAGGACTGTGAGTCTTCCTGAAAATGGCAAAAAGCTCAGATATTGAATATCTATCTAAATATTTAGTAATATAATACAATTTTCTCCATAAATTGAGAAAAAGCCTTAAAAAGCTATTATGTGTATAACTTTTGATCTAGAAAAGATAGTATCTTTTAGTTTGGGCTGAAAATATGAACAGGTCATGTTTTTCCAAATGGGTTTCAATTTTTTACAAAATCTGCTAAATGTTGTTGTTTCCATGGTAACCAAATATATAATGTTAGGTAATTTATGGGGGAAAATATTCCATTAACATTCCAAGTAGAATGTTTTTCAAACAAAATGGAATGTTTTGAGTGGGTTAAATGAATTCTACGCGAAAAGTTGGTTTAGGATATTTTCATCCCTATTTTTCATAATTCAACCCATATCTCCTTTAATAGTAGCCTTAGAGCTTATGATAATTATATCCCCCTTGGAGCATCCTTTCTGTGTGTTGGGTCACAATTTTTGAAGTTCGCATCCACATTGACTTCTATCATTATTATCACACCAACAGGTAACATTGTCTAGCATCCTTTGCAGTATATTGTTATCTGTAAGGTATAACACAGTGTCATGTGCATAAAGCATCATAATAACCTTATTTTCCATGTATATTAATGATATAACTTGCATTCCATTATTACACAATGGAATGCTAGGTTGGTCCAACTGCATTTAGTTCCCATCCCAACCCTTTCAGAAGAGGATTGACTAAAGGCTATATTCCATTATACGGTACTTTCTTGCAGCACCATCAAAAAACGCAAGCAAACTGCCAGAAACCTGCTTGCGGTTGGGTGCTGCAAGGTGGAATAAAAGGGTTTGTGGCACCTGCTTGCAGCACCTGCTATTTTATATAGGTTTTATATGGTTTGCTTGCAGTACCAGGCAGCAACATGTTGGTATCAAAACCGCAAATTGCTTGCAGCACCTAAAAATAGCGACCACAAATGCGACCTATTTCAAAGTGGAATATAGCCTTTACATTTCCCTATGTCCTCTTCCCGGCTTATTTTGCTCACTCCCTGTCTGTTTTGGTATTTTTCCTTCTTTCTTAACTTGCTCTCTTAAATCTCAAACTCCATTGCTGTTCTAAACAGGAAAATAATCTAGAGTCCCCGCATTCTAATCCGTTCAATAGACTTTTTCCTTTAATATTCCTTTTGCATGTTTGACATTGAGGGTTGTGCGTTTGTAGATGGAGGGAAGGAGGGAGTCCTCACCAACCCTTAATGGCCACCCCCTACCGTCCTATAATGGACATCCCGCCCCTCCCCCTACCCCCTGACCGGCGCCATTTTGTTGGATCATCCATCATCGACCACAGCGCCACCTGCAGAGTGAAAGGCGACGTGGTGGGGTATTTATCAAAGAGGCAATTTGGGGAAGGGACAGGGGGACAGGGGGTTGGGGTAGGGGAGTATGGACAACTGAGGAGTGTTCATGGTGTGCAATGAGAAATCATGTGAAAGCAGGGGATAACATGGAAAGGAGGTCAGATTGCAACTGTGTACTTGTACATTGTACAACTTACAGGGGCGGATCCAGGGGCTGTGTCCAGGGGCTCGTGATTTGCGTCCCCTTTGGAGGACACCTAAGCTAAAAAGAAACATGCAGTACAGTGTGTATGAGTGCGCAAATGACTGCAGTTTTAACACTCTGTAGTATGCTTATAGGCAAGATTACTTATTTCATCATCTAATATGCCACGCAATTTTGGGAATAACATTTTTTTACCATTGACTCTATTAAGGACAGCATTTACATTTGTCCAAATGTCAAATCTTTGTCAATAATTACTCTGAAGTAATTATACTGGTCTACACATTGAATGAACCAAATTAATCCAGACATAAGGATTTGTTGCTCCGAATGTTTCATGCAAATCTTCATGTTCACTGTCTTTTTATGATTTATTGTCAGACTATTTTTCCCACACAAGGTCTCCAGCTTGTTGTCAAATTGTTGTAACGCATGCAAAGCATCATTTCCAGTAAGACCATGTTTAACATTAACTGTATCAGCATTATCCCTAGAACGCTTTATTGGTGATTCTTTTATCAAATTGTTTGCATACACGGCTTTCTGCATCATTACCGAACTGCTATTCAGTAAAAGTCTGTCATTACTTTCGTTCTTTTAATAATCAGAACAAAAAGCACCAAAGAGGAATCTTTGATGTAAGTTCTAAGTCATGTTTGATGTAGTAGTATGTTCATGTAACCTCGTCTCCAGTGCCCCGTCGCATAACGGGTCTCGCTGTTGCGAACATTGGCACACCACTCTCACTACAAGGACGTCCCTGTTACGATGGGTCCCCCTGTTGATTTGTGGGTCTTCTAAGCAACCGATTTTAATTCTGTAAAAAGTTCTAGAAACTAGACATTTAGATCTAAAATCCCTGAAATTCTCAGCCCAAGAAAATGATTAGAAATGGGTGAAAATTGATGCCGAATTTCGCATATAGTAGCGAGACTTTGCCAAACCCTCGCTGTTTCTCTCCCTACAGCGAGCGTTTGGTTATGCGACGGGCCACAGGCCATATAACAGAGACTGTCAGAGACGGTATATCTATTCATGTAGGATGCAACAGAAGGGACTTTATGCGTCGGGGAGTGGGGCATACCCAAAATGCGACTGCTACTGTAGACCATGATCCATAGAGAAGGGAAGAAATAAAATGGAAACGTGTTGCAGTCCGGAGAAGAATGTATTGTGAAAACAATTCAGATTATTTGCTGTTCCATCTGTGTTTTTCGAGGCAATATTGCTAATTGCATACAATGTGTATGCTCATATAACTCATGGAGAAAGGGTGTATAGAGGCTAATGTGTACGACTACCATACAGAGAAGTAGGCTATAGTTTACATTATGCGCAGAGCTATGTGCATAATGTGCAAAGTGGACCATGCCTCACAGGGCTGGGAAGATGAATACACATGCAAGGAAGCTAGAAGCATGTATAAGAAGATCATACAATGTGTTTGCAAAAACGAAATAAAGGGACATGGGACAAAGAGCGACATAAAGGAGAGACGACTTTAAATACAAGGTGCAAAGAGAATGAGAAAAACGTGGTTCTTCTGACCAGAAGTAAATACATTCATGCAGAGTGAAAGCAGTGTTAAGAATGATAGAGGATGAAGATGGAGAAACAAAATGAGCATATATATTACCTTTGCCATTGTTGTTGTTACTTTGTACACGGCATCACATGGGTAAAACTATTATGGCAAAAAAGGCAAAAACTGCATAACTGAATAGACCACTTCCCATAGCAAATGACAACTTATTGAATAAGGAAGACAAAGATGGACACCCACAGGCAACAATGGGTAGATGGGGTCAAGTGCCTGAAGGAGGAGGGAGGGGAGGAGGAGATACTTAAGGAGGGGACAGGAGGAGACAGGAGGGGACAGGAGGGGACAGGAGGAGGATCAGGGACAGGATGCCTCATGGATCTCAGAGGTGATTAGGTGGCTTCCCAGGGTTCCTTGCGCGCTCCGACGGATATAGATGGCGCCACTGAGAGGCTCGCGAGTGATTAGGGAGCCTCGTTCTCGTCCAGGGCTATCTCTAATTCTGATCAATAGGTACATTACTCTGTCCACGAGAACGCTTTTATGGCCACGACAAAGAATGGCTGATACAAGTTAATTAACGTGGGGAAGGATGGAGCAACAACCTAGAAGTGACGGTGCTTGTTTTACGATTAATTAAACAGATACATGCCTAAAATGACCTGGTTTGAGTAATGCCATCTTGAAACGTTGTTGTATTCATATTAGGTCATTTTGTGCTGTGTATATCCAACAGAGACTGGTATTATAGAGTGAAGTATGAATTTATCATCATATGATTTGACATTGTGGAGACGCTGGCCTGTATCTGTAAGGATGCATTAACAATATCACAATTAATCACAAAATGCTTCCCTTTATGCTGAGGTTTATCATGTAAATCTGCTTTAATAATACTATTATACACAAGGCTCAATAGATTATCCGTATTTCAAGTTCCAAGGCACACTTAAATGCTTTGGTTTCTTAGCATGACCATTATGTCCATTAATGTTTTACAATATATATAATGTACCTTATTACAATATATAGTGGGACTTTCTATATGGATACGTTTGTCAGCACTTTTCCTGTTAGGTCACAATAAGCCCATCCCAGTGTACATAAACATCAAATTCTAACATGAAATTACATAGCAATTTCTTTCTGATTTAATCCTTCAAAACAGAAGTGTAAAACTAGATGAACCATGGTGGCTTGGTTGACAAATTGCTCCTGAAATTTGCAAATGCAGCTTTATAATATTGGCTTTTTTCCCATAGTAACCAATGTTAAAGCCTGTCAGCCCAACCTGTAATGTCCAACCCTATTTTTGCTAAAATACAGCATTTTGATTGGATGGCCAACCTGTAAATCTGTCGATTTGTAAAATTTAAGAAATGATAACGTTTTATCAGTACTCGGGGATATAGAAAAACATGATTCTTAGTCATTTCAGTAATCCCAACTCTAGTAGACAAGGATCGCTTATTCAGTAATTCTGTCCGACCCTTGTCCAAGCCAGGGATATACCCAAAAGGGATGGGCTTGACCTAAATTCTAAGTTAGTAGTCCTGGAATTTGGATTTGCCATGGACGTTTCCCCCGGGACGTCCTTGACAGGGGCCCTTAAGGACTATTCATCTTTCATATCAAACCATATTAACTGCTAATCGGGTGATGGGGCTGGTTGAGATAGTGATAGGTTGTGATAGGCTTACAATGTAATGCACTTAACTAGGTATTATTTAAAATGCGTCTATCATGATATTATCACGTGAGACGCATTTTAAATAGGCCTACATATCATATTATGAATAGTGAGACGAAAAATCTTTTTTACTACAGTAAAAGTCATTCAGTCATCATTAAGGACTAATGACAACTAAAGACAGAAGTCAAAATCATTCATTACTACATATCATATTATGATTTACATGTTATTTATTCTGCTGTCACGCTGTCAATAAGGTATGCAACCAGGGCCCGTGATTTCGTAACTGATCAGACTAATCAGGTAATCTAGGATTTGTGTCTCATTATCAATTAATACGGGGTCGGTCCATTTTTCCTCGGGGATTAGTGGAGGAGAGGAGACACACACCGGGGGGGGGGGGGGGGGGGGGGGAGTAACATGATAGGTATAGTGCATGCAGGATTGTTTATGAAGGGAAAGGACTACAGCAAGAGATGTATGTATTTTCTAACTTCATAATCAAATTCTCTAGTATGGAGAGTCTGATGCTACTACTTCTGCTAATATCTTTGAAAATAATTTTCAAATTTTATAGTCTTTGTCAAGGAATTATGATTGCCAAATGTGTCTAATGAAATGCTGCTTGGAACTTATAAACTACCTTTGCAACATTTTTATAGGGCACCCAAAGAGCCCACCCAAGTCTAGATCTGTGTTACTGTGGTTTATTTTTCCTTGGCATTTATTGGCTTATGTCAAACAACACCACCAGAGGAACGATATTTTTACAGCTGAAAAAAACAATACTTACTGTCCCCTGACAGACCTCAATATCCCAAAGGGACACCCATTATCCATTCCTCTTCTAACAGGGGATAAATGTCATATAAAGTATTAATGGACCTAATAACCCTACTTTGTGTCATTTGTCAATGACATGATCAGTTTTCTGACAGACAGTAATCACTAGATATGAGACACCTTTCATAGAACGCCTGATCATCGGAATAAGTTATGTAAGTATATGACCCCGCTGTGGTATATCACATAAAAGGTCTCGCTGTTGTGAGGGTTGGCACTGATAGCAAGACCCATCGCTGTTCAAAAAAGTGAAAAAATGCAAACCCTGTTAACCCTCGCAACAAGGACATTGTTGTTGCAACAGGTCCCGCTGTTGAATTGTGGCTGTTCTACTGGATCAATTTTAGTTCTGTAAATGTTTCTGAAAGAAAAAATATTTAGATCTAAAATTCCTGAAATTTACAGCCTGGAAAAATTTATTAGAAAATGGTGAAAATTGATGCTGAATTTTGTTAAAAAACAGTTTGACTAAACCCTCCTTAGCCTTTGCACTGTTTCGAGATCCAAATCTAAGTCCTTCTTAAACTCTTGCTGTTGCAAAAGTTTCAATATGCGACGGGCCACAGGAAATACGTAGCCATTATTAATTTTGATACCAAAAAAGTTGGATCTGAATAATTATGATCACGATTCTGTTCTACGGTTATAAATAGCATTGCTATAAGCTAGGTCAGCAATGTTTACAGAAACAAAAAGTGTTAAACGAGTGATCCCTTGCCTTTTGGGAGAGGGCATTAACCAAGAGATGTAGATTTAATATAGGTTTAAAAACTTAACTTTCATCTGATGCCTCAACCCCCATTTCATATTCCCGGATACAGCTAGGCTTGTAGCTGGTATGCCGACCATAAAGTTTTGACGAAAATGCTTTGTAGGTTCGTGAAGACCGAGTCACTTCACGAACCTCAGCAAAAAGTTTGTCCAGAAAACGGTCAGTCAAGTAAAAGATTCGTCATACCAAATATTCGTGAGTAACGTCACGAATCTAACGAGGTCCGTGGCCGCGAATCTAGGTCAGCCATTTCACGAATCCGGGTCAACCCGTCTCCCCGCCTTGTTTGTCAACTCGTCCTTCCGGTTTTACCGGAAACGCGCTGGTTACCAGCGAACCTGTATGTAACACCTAGCCGACTCGCTGGGTATCTTCGTCGCCGCTGGTTACCATCGTCTGTACATACGAAAAGCTTATCTACCTGCAAGAAACCAGCAACCCCCTCCACCGACATCTTGGACGTATGGCGTGCGTTGTTATCCAGCTTCTTGTTCCCTTCATCTTTTTCGCCATTTTCTGCCGTCTCACGGTAAGTAAACCTTGTACATATGTTTTCATCCGAGTTGTAGATTATCTATATCGAAGATTTGATAGTGTGAACCTTAACATCAATCCAAATTTCGGTGAAATAAGCCGCTATCTGCACGAGATCCTATTTTTGTACATCTCTTTCATTACGCTGATGTCATTCTTTCAGTGAACTCTAATTTTGGTTCAACCTAATACTATAATTTTTCTATTCTTCCTTTCACAGATGGCGTCGTTCTTCGAGGACGACACGGTGACTCTGAACTACCGGATTCGGAGTATCAAGGCCATTCTGCAGAGGACCGATTTACCCCCAGATGATCGAGTCGGCCTCACGCAACTACTCGAGGAGGTCATGGAGGAGAAGAAACAACGTTACGGTAACATACTCGATAAATATGAACTTGTGCCACACTCCACACCGTCTAAGTCTGGTGCTGCGGCTTTTAAACCCAAGCCCGTTAAGCAAGAGAGCATGGATGACATCGACATCATCACGGTAGAGGATACCACTCCCAGCCCACCCCCTAAGAAGTTTCAGTTTGTGGAAGCGGCCGAAGAGGCCCAGCAGAAGGCTATCTCTGCCGCTAGTAGGAGCAGCAGTTCTCAGCCGGCCCGAAAAAAAACCAAAGTCGAAGCCGCAGGAGTGCCAGCCCAAGCCTTAACCACTGACGTATCCGCAGCAGACACTTCAGATTCGCCAACTCCAGCTGGTAGGGGTCGTGGTCGGGGAAAAGGCAAGTCGAAGACGAGCACCCCAGCCACGAAACGTGGGCGCGCGAGAGGAAAGAAGGCGGCAGCAGCACAGGCGGTCCAAAGTGAACCAGCCATCCAAGAAGTTCCGCAAGTAGCCGCAGCCGTAGCAGCAGGTGGTAATGCTGACCAACTTCCAACCATTGGTGGTCATCGCCTCACGGGGCGCCGGAAAGACTTTAGCTTCTGTTCCTCAGATACTGAGACAGACGGACCCGGCAGCTCCGACTGGTATACCCCTGAGGAGCTGAAGATCCTCTACGATACCATGGATGAGGACCCGTAAGTATATTTGCATCCTATAATTTATCGTATTGTTTTTTTTAAGAAAAGAAATAAAAAAACAAGCTGAAGTAGTCCTATACCAGAAACACAGAAAAGAACAAGAAGGTTAAGGTAACCACAAAATAAACTTTATTGAAAGTCTATAGAAATACAATTCATTGTACGTTAGAATAATTTGGAAACAAGACTAAAACATAGTATTCTCTAATACATCTCGAATGTCCCATAACAGTTACTTAAGATTAAATTATATAAAAGGAAAAACCACTTCCAAACCACTTAGTTGTACATAACTTAAATGTGATTTTTTTTTTCTATAGAAAAGCTGTGAGGGGGAACTGGAAGGAAGGTGAAGTCTCTCCAGAGCAGCGGATAGCTAAGCGTAAGGCGATCCTGAAGAGGGTCCAGGAGAACGTCAACGCCCACACTGGTCTGAAGCGACGTAAAAAGTACATCTACATTAAAATAAGGGACCACAAAAGTAAAACAATCGAAAAGGTAAATATTAGCACCTCACTTTTCTATTTATTTTTGTTCATTTCTTATTTGTTAATTGTGAATGTAATGAAAGCCGCGATAGCCACAAATAATCTTCAGAATTAGTTATTTAAAGAACAAATCTGACCAAGTGTAATTATGATTCTGTGTAGCGAAATGGTCTGTATTTAATTTTCGTTATAGAATTCAATGAAATTATTTATTACACACTTGTTTAAGAGTTCTTAAGACGATAATTCCGAATTTATTTCAGATGAGGAAGTTGGAGAATGAGTTTGGGGGTACGGGAGCTGCGCCCATTCCCCCAGAGAGAGTACTCCTTCCCATAGAACTCCGATGTCTCGCTTTTTGGGGTGTGGAATGTGCAGGCTGTAAGCATTATTATTCACTTCAAGCAACAAATACCTAACTATAGAGAAATATCGCAGAAACATTTCAAATCAGATTCGTCGTCACTGACACAGTAATAAACGAACCTGTCAGTTTGTCTACTATTACTAGAATCGTGACAGCGAACCTTTTCTTATTTAAATGCTTGTAACAGTTCAAATTTCGACGCCGTATAAATTAGTATCATTTGTAACTACCATATGTTTTGTAAGTCATGAATGTTGGATAAATGTCACCATTGTTTTTCTACCTGAACAAGTACCTAATAATGTTTTATAATTTTGTATGCCATATTAACACTTTTTACAGTTATTGCCGGTGCAACGAAAACAAAACTGGATGTGTCGAATTCGGACGTTGACTCGGCGGCTGAAGCGGAAGCGCAGGAAGCCGGCCTTGAGCAGCAGAGGCAGGCACATGCGCAGTACCGCAAGAAGCCGAGGGATACCATAGCCCACATCAAGGGCAAGTACGCCAAATGTAAATAACATAAAAAACTATTCCTCTATAGGCCTAGTTATAGTATTAGAAACACCTTAGGACTTGAATCATAAGAAAAATGAGAAAATGATAGAATAGCTATGCTGTGGCACTGTAGATTGTAGTACTCAACTAAAAAATATCTTGTAATTTAATGATTTTTTTCTGATGTAATTCTTCCAGATAATAAGGTTGACTTAAGAACAACGGTTCATCTTAAACCTATTTAAATGATACTATTTTATTTTTGGTAGGAAGTATACTTGAAATACTTAATGGCGTAAGGATGTTAACAAATGTAGTAAAAAATCTTTTATGAAATAAATAATACAATGTGTACCATTTCCAGATATTGATCCGCAGCCTGAGGGTGACGAAGGAAAGGCGGCTGCGGTTGCGACGACCTCTACAGCACCTTCTGAGTCCTCTCCTGCTGCTGCTGGCAAGGCGTCGCGACTCCGGCTGAGGAAAAAGCAACCGAGAACTGTTCTGGTCAACAGCGAGGACGATGACGACACTGCGACACCTGCTAAACGTGAGTAGCATTTTGTGTCTATTTTAATAAAATAATTCAAAAGTAATCTTTGGTATTAATTATCTAACTATAAATATCTGTGAAAAAATATTTCTTTGAACGTAATATATATCTTACTTCATTACCTTAGCTCTTACTGAAATGGCTGGACGAGTAGTTATTTATTAATCATAGTCTAAAGATGTTGCGTAAAGATGAACATGTTTCGACTGTTTAAAATGTTCGTGAAATGGTATTATATATCATATTTTACAGAAGTACTCACGAGTCCAGTGCTGCGTTCACGTGAGCCTAAGGAACGACGAACCTCCGAGCGTTTGGCAAGCAAAGCCACACCCGTCCCGTCCATAGACCTTTCCCTCTCCCAACTTGACTGGTCACCTGGTGCTGCCGCTGACGAATCCATGGCAAAGCGGTCACTCGACTATACCCAGGAAACCTTGGAAGACAGTTTCCAGCAAGGTATTTATGTCAATTTTTGTATAACTATTCATCATACTAACTAGCTTGAAGAGTTTATATGTAAATAAGTGAAACCAAATATTCGTGGACACAAATCCTTTGCGAACCTATAATGTTAAGGGTTCAGTATATTTTATTTTAATTTAGCGTTTGTGTAACTGTTTTGGTCTGCACAGAGTTAATACCTTACAACATTGGGAAACGTTCTGAAGACTATCGTTCTAACAATTAAAAATGGTAGTGTCTTAAAAATAGAATAAAATTGTTCTTACTTTGTATTTTGTTTCAGCAGGTGAAGGTCTCCCTGACTTGAACGACACCCCTCTGAAGGAAGTTGGCGATCTCGGTCATGGACAAGGTGTGGACGACAGCCTAAACTATATCTACAGATTGGAAAGAACTGAAACTTTTCAAGAAAAAGTGGCGGAGATGAGGAAGAAGGAAGGGACTGTTCAGCAGGAAAGCAATCCTCCATCGACACAGGGGGGTGCTGGTGCTGGTGCAGAGGCTAGTATTGCGGCGGCCGAAGTAGTGACTGTCACAGAAGTGAGCCAAACGACAGGTCATACTCTGACTGAGCAGCACGTGTTTAACACTGTGGAGCAAACACTTGCACGAATAGGACAGTACGTCGATGGCCGAGTTCAAGATCAAGTGCACGTGGAAATTGAGCCTCTTATAGCTACGCTGAATGGTCAGTCTACACGGCTAGCGTCGGTTCAACAAGTTGTCACAGCGGCCAAAGGTGATATACAGAAGATGGCAAAGACGAACGCCGATATTAAAATCATTGGAAACAGTCTGGAAGTCCTAGAAGGTGACATAAAAGCTATTAACTCCGACATTACAGATTTAAAGTCGTCGATGGGGTCCGCCGACGAGAAGTTGAACTCTGTCACTGCGGATATGGCCGGGTTTAAAGGCTCATTCAAGAACCTCAAGTGCGACACTAACGCTTTGAAGACAGAAGCTCACAGTCTAAAGGGGCGCCAGGCTGCAAATGACAATCTCCTTCAGAAAGTTCATGAAGAGGTGAACACTGTGAAATACGAGTTACAAGTGATCAGCGGTGACAGCGACATAATAAGAACGGACATGGAGCTACTGAACAACAATATCACTATGGTGAAATCGGGTATGGACTCCTTGGAACAAAAAAATCGGGTGCTCCTTGTTGAACTCAATGCTGTAAGATCAGAGTTCAAGTGCGAACAGAAAAAAATTCAGGAATCACTAAACGTTGTTCAATCTATGGTCCAATCCCTGTTAATGGGAGGGCCTTTGGGATCAGTTGAACCACATCCTGGAATTCGTATCAAGTCCGACTCGGAGGGTGAGAATGAATCTGCAAGAAGGAGAAGCCCACCGATGCCTAGTACGAGCACTCCTGTCACTGACAAAGGAAATAGCGCCAATACCTCAGAGGTCACTTTTAAGCCATCGGCAGGTGCGCATACATATGCACGGAGCACCGCGACGGCGGACGAGATCGCTAAAGCCCGACGTGAAATGATGTTTAATTTATCCACGGACACGCCTTCTTTAAATTCGCCACCACATCTACCCGCCAATTTAGACACCCCTCCGTGCACTATAAGTTTACCGACTACTATGGAACCCCAGGCAATTGAGTACGACTCCTCCACGTGGCCCACTACAGGGGAACAACAACAGGCAGAGCAGCAGGAGCAGCTCATTGTCCCGGCAGCTCCTACAACATCTAACACTCCTCCAGTCACTGTGGCGGAGCTTCAACCTCAAGGTGCGGCTGGTTTGATCCCAGTTGTTAGTGTTGGCGAATTTTACCAGCAGGAAACTATTGGGTACGTCAGTGAGGAAATTGTAAGTGCCATGCACGCACGGCAGCAACAAGAAGTGGCGGGACAGCAGCCACACCAGCCACAGGAGTAGATCATGGTTTAGACAGTTCTAGGCTTCACTTCTATAAGACTCAGTATGCAAAAGTTAATTCAGAGTTTCAGTAATAATTGTTCAGTTTATTCGATTAATTTCTCTTCGTTAAAGTGAAATGACTGGGGGTGTTCGGACAGTAAATGGTTACATGCTCACATTATAGAGTCTATCTCTAACACACAAGTTCGTTGATAATGAAGATTCGTGGTCACGATTCTAAGATACTGTTTTTCAATAGAAACATACTTTATCTGCGATTTGTGTTTGTGACTCCATGATGACATACTTGGTACCGACACATTTTCTTATATTTAGTTGAGTCTGTACTGACGCGCACATAATGAAACTACCGGCTTAAATGCTGTACAGGCTTATTTCTGGAAAAGAAAACCTAATAATATACTCGGTGCTTTATTTTAGATTGTTAACGACCATGATATTATTGAAAATGTGACTGCTGCTGCTGGTCAATAACATGAAGGTATCGTTATTGTGATAATATTTGTCCGTACTTGAGCATGTTAGATGCACTATCATGTCTAGTCAGTTTCAGCAGCGAGGTCAAGGTATTTTGTATTTGGAAAAATGTGTTTCAACTTCTGAAAAAAAATGTTTGTCAGGAGGTCACGATTCTAAGATACTGTGTCAGGAGGTAAATGAGAACAAACGGGTACAAAATCTATATTTTGAGTCACATATTGTCAATTGAAAAGTTTAAACGATGCCAGTTCGGCCACGGCCTCTTGTATGTCCCCTTGCGCCTCGACCTCGTCCACCGCGAGCGCCGCGGCCGCGAGCTGCTCGCGGGAACTCCGGTCTCGGGCCTCCATACTGGTTGAAGATGTACATCGCCCTCTTCCGCAGACCGGCATGTGTAGGTCCGTAGGTCTCACGGACAACACCTTCGTCTTCTGGTACGCTTTCGATGTCGATTCGACTGTTTGCCCGTAGGAAACGAGCGTATGCCTCGACCTGGATCCTAAGTTCATGCGTAGGATCCCTGTTTTGTCCAGGCTTCAGCTTCCGCAGGCCCCAGTCTAGGCAGCGATTGTGTAGTACACAGCACGCTTTGACAAGCCACGATGCTTGTAGAGGCTGCATGTGGATTGCCCCAACACCAGATTTGGACAAGCACCTAAAAGAGAGAGGGAAAAACAGTTATGTATTTCTGTGCAAATGTGTAATGATAGGAATGTGGTTACATTCTTAAGATAATGTACATGGTCGTCTAACGTTGAGGGTTGATGTTCCACACTGCCCTAATAGAGATTCTGTTAAAAATAATTAACGGCTATTTAGTACGCGTGTCTCTCAGTGAGAATGTTATATATTATGGAGTTGCGATTGAATTTGAAAACCTACCGCCAACGACTCTTGAGTTGGCCAATACAGCGCTCGACCGAGCTGCGAGCAGTGGTGTGGGCCACTTGATACTTTTGTTGATGAGGCTCGAGGTCCGTCAGCACGTTACACCGGAAGGGGGTCATTACGTTCGGCGTCAGCTTGTATCTGAATTGTAAAATATTAATTTTAATATTTTTTGGTAGGAGATGATTATTCAGACTTCGATCGATCTCTTTTTTATAAATACATAATTAGAGAGCACGGACAAGTTGTATGTGAAGCGCTGACATACACTTACTTAGGCGTTAACATTATTTTGAATGTAAGAAGATTTGTTGAGTATATTTACCCTGAGTCTCCTAGGAGAAAATACTCCCCCATGCGTTCGGGCCGATACGACATGTGGTGTCCGAGATCGGAGAAGGCCAGCACCGACTGATCGTGGTGACATCCAGCCATGGATGGCTCGACATACAGGATTCGCTCCTCAAAGTCACTGACAATCTGAAAATTAAAAAGGCTTTTAGAAATACAGATTTATATGGTATCCGTTTGTAAGGTATTACTTATTCCATGGTGTGTATCAAGAGTTTGTTCAAGAAATTGAAAAAATTATTGACTTTCTTGAGGCCGAGTTTCGCAAATATAGGTATATGATAATGGGTTTACCGACTTGTATACAACAGCTGAGTTAAACAAACTAAGAATTTTAGAAAGGTTCGTAGTGACGATTTTTATAACACTATTCAGAAGTTCGTAGTCACGATTATATAATAGTATTCTGAATTACTTGCCATGACGTTAAGGGCATGGTACGCCTTACGACACACGTAGGTGTGTTCATTCCTGTATGGCCGCATGATTGGAACATAGGTCCCATCGATGCAACCTATACACTGCTGCACCTTGTGCCGTTGGGCGAAACGCACTGCAGCTTCGTGCATGGCCTGTCCCTGCAATTTAGTATAACATAATTGGATTGTAACTTTGTCAGCATGATTAAAGACTTCCGTGTAGTAAGTTATGAAAAGGAACAAGGTTTTTTATAATAAAGATTATTTTAATTTTATATGTTTGTTTGTGGCTCTTCTTGGTAAATATAAATGTTCACAGAGGTATGTAGGAATTAATGTATTCCAAAGTGTAGAGTTAAAAAAAATATTAATACCTTTGGGAAAATGACATGCTTCTTGTAACGAGATGCAAGAAATCGGATGAATGCTGTAACAGCCCGTCCAACACTCGATCTGGAGACGCCCCCCTGCGTGTCTCGGATCACTTGATACACTGACCCAGTCGCCATATATCGTAACGCATAGCAAACCTGAAAAAAAAAAATTATCCATTTCTTCAAATACAATTACGGCTTTTCATTAGTGTAGAAGTATTTAACTTCATTCTTTTTTTTAATTGCTAGGTGGCAGCACCGACAGGGCATGGTACAAAAAAAGACAATTTTTTTTGGTCGATATAAATATTTTTTTTCATTGACTTTTACTTCGAGAGCGCTTTCATTGTATTATTTTTTTAACTGTAGTATTTCATGTCATAATTACGGATTTTCGAGCACTATATATATTTTTTTACATTAATTTACGATATTTACTTTGTGGAAAAGGGGTATTGGTGAGCCTCTCTTCTCCTCTTTACCCTTGCCCGGGCGGAAGATACTATTTTCGAACTCCTCAGTCAGTTCTTCAACACAAGAGGGAGGGAGTCGATAGCGTGCCTCGAAGTCTGCAATGCGGGGATACGCAACACGGGGGTCGATGCGCTCTCTGTAGGTCTTCATTGACCGACATCTCTTCTGCCCCCACTGTCTCCGGTAGCTCTTATTGTTCAGATATGTCTTGAGGGCGAAGTCCTGAAATGGCCTTACTCTTGCATTTTTTTTGTCCTGTTTCGGTGGACGTACTGAAAAAAATAAAATATTGCACTGATATTTCATATTTCTATTTCATTCAAGACCAAAAATTTACTGTAGATTATTTATTAACAATGATATAGACTTATTAGCTCAGTGGGGATACAATTTCCCACATACTTTTAATAAAAAGTGATAATTCCTACCCTCATAAGGCGTACCTGTCTGGGTCAGTGTAAGCTACTCTCAAAATTACTTAGAATCAACCCATTATCGCCCAAAATGAACGTCGAACAGTCAACAAGTATCATATTTACATGATATTGACATGATATGACATTTATCACATGCTAAGCGATACGGTCAATTCACGCGTGTCTTATAAATCTAAAAAAATTTGAAATAGACACAATATATCATGTTTTGACACTCACCCATGTTGCTACCGACTTGTAAATCCTGAATCAGGTCCCGGATGCACGATATAATACGAATTAGATAGTTTAAGACACGTTTATTGCTATCACGTACCCAAAATTTGGGTTCGTCAAATTGGCAGGATACGAACCTCCGAGAGGTCCGTATCCTCTGCGCGGAGATTCGTATCTTTTTTCTGGACAACGGTTCGCGACCGCGGAGATTCGTAACTTTTTTCTGGACGTACTTTAGATTCGTGACGGCGAAACTGCAAGAATTTGGGTTCGTCAAAACTTTATGGTCGGCCCCCCTGGCAGCTGTTGCCTCCAGACATAGGCACATGACGGATACCTCCACTTGGGGACAAATCACCGTCAGAAAAGTGATGAAGTGGTGAAAATACTTCACTGCTTTAAGAGTGAGACTTGGTTCGGTCATAAAATCACTTTTTGTTATACTGAGAGTAGATTCTTTTGCGATTATGTAGCTGATAGTATCAGTTGCATGCATGGATATGCAAACGTTTATTTACAGGATAATGACACTTAAAGAATTTAAGTAGAGGAGAGTTTGAAAGAATACAATTTGCCAAAACTATTAACACGTTGATAAAGGCACTCTCAAATTATTGTGCATTTATATGAATGGACCTAGATAAGCCTAAAGGTCTTGCATGAGTATACGGAAACTCTAGCTAACTTTCTATCAGCATATAAGATTACTCACATTTGTATAAATGACTATATTGGACATAATTCCTGGTACATTTTTGCATATAACGTGACTCGGTAATGATTCATTATGACGTAATACACGTGGTCTGATGTAGTAGATGAATAAAAGGCACTTAAGATAATCTGAAAATTATTGGGATTGATGCATTGTTGCAACTCTGAAACCACGGCGCAACCACTCGTGCCTAGATGACGCATCCTGGGATTTGGGATACTTTTTTATGTCTGGTTGGCATTGTGAATCCTTTCTCAAATGGCATGGTACAGCGTTCTTCTACACCAATCCAAGTCTATGAAAAGTGCATAGCCGAAGGGCGTCCGCCGCACTTGACAGGACCTTGGGGAAATTTTACAGCTCCACTTTGATTAGATTCCTTATACTTTTACAGCCGCTGTTTTATAGCAGTGGGAATTGCAGCCAGTAAAAGTGACAAGCTTGGCCCATATTTGGGGTAGTTTGGCGTGCCGTGTAGAGAGTACATGTTGCAGAGTGTATGGGGCGCTACGTGTAAACCGCACAGTTTTGCTACAGCGAAAATTTGTAATTTGACATTGTTTTGCATTAGTAGATCAGTATTATTCTCTATTCATGAGATTTTGACGTACCTATGGAGAGTGCATGTTTAGCCATATTACATGCAGTGCCTTTACTGGTGCCCCGCACAGGGGCTGCATTGTGTTTGGGTTGGCATTATAACTATTGTGTTAATTGCAGAGTAGCACACTATAATTTTGGATATTTTATTTTGGATAATTTGATGACCGAATTAGTTATAAAGACAGGAATGTTTATACTCTATAATATACCCAAGATATCCAAATAACCTTCAGGTCTATATTGATGTAGGGTTAAGAATCATATCTTATTTGATAAACTGAAGCCAACGCTCCAATGATTGTTTCAAAATGCCTTTTAAAAACTAAAATGGTATACTGCTTGGCTAATATCATCATTATTGTTAACTTTATATATCTCATGCTGTCCTATTATAAATCGATCGGAATGTATTTCACAAAACATCTTCTGGCAGATTTCGAATGAGATTGTTCGCAGCCAAGGAGTGACATAACAGTGACGTTCTAATAATGTTCCGTGACTTCCCGCGATGTCACAATATCGTTCTACGATATCACATCCTTGACTGAGATTATACAAGTACATGAAACCTCATCACAAAAATGTCCTAAAATATTAAGTACAACAGACGGCATCGTGCACAAACCATGAGATCCAGGCCATCCCTGCCCCCCTTTCTGGGTTATTACTGTCAGTGGCCCATAGAAGCCGGCAGATGAGTGATGTGCACGTATTGGGCCCACCTCATTGTGCCCTCCCGGGGGACCCACTGTGGCTAAGTACCGTCTTCTCATTCCCTATGATGTTACTGGATGGTTCTTCCTTGGTGACATGTGTAATGGCTGCCATAAATCATGGATCCTGTACCCCGGCCAACATCTGTACACTGGATTGGCTTGTATACAGTTTTTGCATAGTTATGGAGCCGCCATTCCACGTGCTGATTTTGATGCTGCTTATTTTGTATTTGATTGATTTTCCCCAAAGAATATTACATGGAATGATACGTTCTTTATCAAATGCGAAAAATAATTATAACACATTCCTATTCCACTGCTCATTTTAAACATCGGCAGCAAAATCGACCTGTGGAATGAAGGCTTTAGGAGACTAATAGCGTCGCAGAACGTAAAGAAAACGTCAATAGAAAGTTAGAGAACGTGATTATTACGTCAGTGGGGTTATCTATGCTAATTGAAATGCCGGTTTATATTTCCTTGTATGTATGTTATTTCAATTCTCAGCAGCACAACATTGATGTAACGAAAAATAACACTTTGGTGATTAATAATGTTAAACAAAAGATTATATCAATTTCCTTTGTTTCGGAAAGACTATATAATCAGTTGGTGAGGGATTATTCTTTCATGAATAAGGCAGGTCTGTAAACAAAGAAATTTTGTTAGTTTCCAAAATTTATTTTTTCTATTCAGGGTCGGAGGAAATTGGTCACTGTTTTTTATGTTTTTCGTTGGCCTTGAATTACGGAGATACTTGTCCTAACTAGTAATATAAAATGCATACATTGCCATCAAGAATTTTAATACATAATGATATTATTCAGAATTAAGAAAGAAGACTCAAGAGGAATAAGTTTTGTCGGCTCCTTCAAACTATGCATGGAACTTGGGGCCTTCCATTTAGTACATACGCACATTTTCAAAAGTCTCAAACCCCACCCCCCAAACCCCATGGGGCAAAACTAGGCATTAGACTTGTATAAGAAAGTAGCCACATTTTAGAAAATGTAAGACCTCTTGGCCCTCCCCCTTGATGCGTATATACTTAATGGAAGGCCCCTTGCCAAAGGATGAGTCCCTAATTCCTGTTCCTAAATCTGGGATCCTGTTGTTGCATTGCAGTACTCTATATTTCTCATATGCATGATTATATCGTATAGGATGTGTTATACCCTACCTCTGGATTACCATGTTGTAACAGTTGATTGGAGCAGAGGCCCATGGTCTAAACGAAGGGATGGCTATCAGTAATAATGAGATAATTTGTATGCTAATCAGAGGCCATGAAAGAAATCAATAGCTTATACCTTAAGATTCATGGTATGTGAACAACTAGAAGCAGTTCTTGCCTCTATGTGTACGCGTTCAAAATAAACAATTACATTTACACATTGCATTATGTTGCAGGATTGATTGCAATACCAACTGGCTTCACAAGACAAAATTGCCTTCTAAATGTTTAGTTTTTCAAATACAGCTGATACGCTGATGTCAGTACTCAAATTAGAATAAAAGTTATTTGATCACAGGAAGGTCAGATATAGGTTGAACATAATCAGATGGAATTGCTCCTAAAAGGCATTCCTTTAGACCCATCATAATATATATCTGGCTAAGAATTTATACTCTAACGTTTGTTTTTTTAACAAGGTATGGTGACCAAAAAACTTTCACGAATATTTGTGATAATAATTTGTGCCTCACAAACCTAGAGTGCGTCCAGAAAACATTTACGAATCTCCTAGAGCATTCACGAACATTTTCAAGCATTGAAAAAAGAAAGTGTTCATAAAGTGCATATATTTGTAAATAATAAATCCCTGTATATAATAGAATAGCTTTTAAGGGTAATGCAATAATTTGGAAGTGGAAAAAATAAGAAAAATGACAAATACAAAAGCATAGGATTCGTGACCACGAATCCTTCACGAACCCAAAATTTGAAATCGTGACTATTTATTGAATTTGGGATTCGGGAAAGTTTTTTGGTCACCCCCCAAGGTGTTACATAATTTAATATAATCGGTATCTGCATTTTGCATAAGACATGTATGTAAAGAATCCATGATTCTTTGAACTGCCAATAAAAGCAATAAACGTAGCATAGCAATATTGTACACGCGAATAAGGCTGGACAAAATAGACAACATCACAATATGTAATGATCTACATCGCTTTGAGATATCTGAGATCAAAGTCTGCTTAAATTATTCCCCTTGTTGGTAGGGTTAACTTCGTGTGTGACCAGTGTATAAGTTGGACGGCTCAGTACCTCAGGGCTTCAAAATCAATGATGTGCCTGAGTCGAATACCCTTTCGCGTGCACTTCTACGACCAATACTATCGTCTTTTTTTTGTACTGATATTTTGGCCATTGTCGCAACTATTGACTCTAAATAAGTGTGTCCCAGGTAAGCCCAGTTTATTATGTCATTATGTCTTTAAGTGATTGATAATTGCTTAGATGTTTTACTACTTAAATGTTGCTGTGCCTTTTCACTTTTAAGAACATTCAATCATCAGAAGTCAAAAAAGTTATGCTACATGCGACAACCCAAGAAGGAATGCGACATTATTATGATGTTGCAGCAACGTTCTGTTTAGTTTTGCTTTGGTTCATCCTATGTTATTTTGATGGCACCCAAAAACATCTTTAGAATCTAACATTGTGACATTCTTCTTACATTCTCTCACATAAAATAACATTATCATAACGGTCATTCCGTATAAGTGGGGTCTCAACTTCCCTAAAATGTAATGTTATTATAACACTCCTTTTTAGTAAGTATCAACCTAACCTATGATAACAATAAGCCATTACTTTATGTGACAGTTTAACAAGTGACAGACTGAAAACGAATGGCCGCAGAACATGTCCAATACATCATTGCTTGCTTGGGAAGGTCTTGAAATAAGAAACTAAATGAACCCAAAATTTGATAAGTCTCATATCCACTGTGTCTTTTCCATCTAATAGACAAAATGAAAAAGAATACCATTGACCCAGAAACTTGAACTACAATGCGAGTCATATAATATTATGTGTGTTATATCATACACCGTCTATAACCAACATTCAACTCTCGAACAAATTAACGACTTGAGCTAGGAGGCAAGAAAGTGCCAAATGATTCGATCATCATGATTATATTTTTTCGTGTAGAGTTGGACAAATTTTCAGTTCAGTGCAATGAATTGTTTGACAGCTTAAAAAGAAGGAATAATCATTATTCATTCATCAGAACCATTCGGAATAGTGCCATAACCGCCTCGTAGATCTCTCACAAGCGACCACCACTTTCGCTAACTGCCCATTCATAACCTGAAACTACCAGCTGCGCCCTTTTTCAGTATAATTGAATACACCAATAAATTTTGATACATGTGGTTTGCAATGCAAGTGCTCTTAAATATATGAGTACCTTTGATAAAATTGTGAAATATGCAAATGGACAGCTTCATGGTACAAAGCGTACGTATTGCGTTCGTACAACGATAGGTAAGGAAAATACAAAAAGAATGTAGTCAATAAGGGCAAAAAGTCATATTTCAGGTTGGTTTGCTCGATCGGAGAGACTTAAATACTATGTCAGTCGCATATTGAGACCAAAAGCGGTTCTTCTGGATGCCCCATTGTGATTAATTTGCTCAATCACCTCATGATTATAACAGAAAATCATTTTTCAATGTGTTCAGCAACTAAGGAGGAATCTCTGGGAAAGATTAGTTCATTAAATAAAGAAACCGGATTAGCTTTATAATAAAGGGAAGCGTCAATCTTTTAGCTGGCCTGGTATAGGGAAAATGTTGGCCTAAGCATCTGTTAAAGATTGGATGGAGCTCTTGGCCTCTAACGACCAACCTCCCTGGTCAGGGGTTAAATATGTATCATGGCTGGCTGGTCCTGTGGCTGGCTAGGGGCGTGAGGTAGACGTGTGGTTTGACTGACGACATCTCAAAGGAAGTCTCCTAATCTGGCTCTCTCATGTTGTTCCCATACTCGCATTTTCCTAGCTATTTTAGCTCAGACTATATTATCAAATTGAAAAATAATTATAATTTCCGACTGTCCCAGTGTTTTAAACTGATAATCTTTTCAGAGGCAGATCCATGATTTCCAAAAGGAATGGGTCAGCATATAGGCTTAGTACTAAAATGCATGTATTTGCCCACATGCGTTCAACTTTTTTCTCTCTTTACTTAGTTTGGGGGTCCGCCAAAAGGAGGGGGTCAGGATCCCCTTGACCCCCCACCTCTAGATCCGCCCCTGCTTTCGCTGTTCCTCTCACATGAATAGAACGAATTTCAAAGCCCAATAATTATGTGGTAAATTAAATGTTTGCCGAGACTAGATAACGGAATAATATCTGAACTAATCTACTCATGGATGAATTTCGAGATAAGTCAAGAAACTGTTCCTGTCTTTGCTCCCTCCCTCCCCTTTTCCTTCTGTCCAGTCCACCCTCTACTCCCAACCCCCCCCCCCCCCCCCTCCCTGATCCCCTGGACCGCCGACTATGGACCGGAAGTTGTAGGGGACCAGACGCCCTGATGACCTTTCGACCAGCACTTCCGGGGTCGGGCTATGCATCATGGGATATGACGTCTAGCGGACGCTGCGTCGCTCATTTCAAGGCGTGCCGTGTGCAAACGACTCTCGTAAGGTATCGCGTAATCTCTCGTTAGGCCCGAGACTGGCCGAGACTTGGTCCCAGGGGGGACTGCCTCGTTCTCACTCCACGCCTTAGCTGCGGGGTGGCGCCAGGGGCATGATGGGAAGGGGTGATTGGGGGTGGGGGTGGGGGTAGTGTTGAGGGTCGGGTGGGGGTGAAGGGAAATGAGATGCTCTTTGGTGAAAAGGTGGTGACAGGAGTGAAAGGGGCAGTAGAAAGTGATTAGGTGTTGTTGGAGTGATGGGAAATGCAGGGGCTTAGATAGCCTTGATTAAAATTTAATGTATTGGCGGATGCAATTTTTTGAAAAGGTGGGGGGCCGCTCTAATAGGAAGGGGGCGCCCCCCTATTTCTAGAATTTTACATTAAAAAAGTCTAAATTTTGCCCCCCAAAACAGGGGGGAGCGCATCCCCCTCTAAATCCGCCACTGTAAGGTATAGGCCTACAGTACACTTCGGGTTTTGGGGCTTCAGTTGTAGTACACTTTCCTAAAGCTGTAGTGCATGCACTAACTCTGTCAATTTGGTTCCATCCAATTTTCTCCATATCACTGCGATGTTATATTACTTTTGTTGATGCCGATCCTTAAAACACAATTGAAATGTTTGCAGGAAGTCTGAGACGGAAATTCATGAAACAATGTCTATACGAACTACATCTGTTACACCCAAATGTCAACTACTGTGAACAGAAGTGACAAATATTTGAATTGTAATTCTTTATTAGGCTATGTACTACGGGTGGACTTTATATTTTCCATATTTTCATCTTTATTCGAAACCACAAATAAGGTAACTTCAAATGGCAAAAAAATAAGCCTAATGACAACTCTCATAGGCATGAGACCATGTCCCACTGACATGACCTTGACATTGGTTGCCAACCACCTTGGACAGCCAATGAGAAGAGCCATACCATAGTTACAAACAACAATTCTGGTTAGCTGACCAAACAAGCCCAGAAAGAGTGGGAAAAACAAAACCCACTGGTCACTTGTGGTTGAGTAGCCTTCTGCCTCGTTTGCAGTGTTTTCACTGCACACACAGAAGTGACATATATTATACGTTTACCGTTAGAGATAATTCATACAAGTATGAAAAGTTGGTTGGTCTTACAAACCGGGCTTACAAAGATAATAATTATCTTTGTAAGATAATTATAAGATAATAGAGCTCATACAGCAATGTTTATTGGATGGAGATCAGCTAGCACAGTTACTACAAATATGACTGTTTACATGAGTCACACCAATATTCAAACAATCAAGTAATAGAAAAGTATGATATTATAATAAAAGAAATTACACAGATTTGTGCATTTCAGGAAAATCCAATACATGTAGCGTCTAATTACCTTGACTTCTCTTTTTTTTTTAACATCTCTTCAAAATACAAGAAGTTCTTCCGATGTCGATGATTACAGATGATCAAATTTACAATGATGAACAATTTATGAATATACAATTGATGGTATCATAATAACATCTCATTCAATTTACATCTATTCATTATACAATTTCTCAAAACACCAACCTTACAGTCACTTGATCAAATGTTTGTTCATTTGGTTTTATTTACACAAATCCTAGATTTATATTGCATCGTTCATAATTTAAGTAAACACTGATTGCATGGACAGCATAGAGCATGTATCAGTTATAAGCCCACGCTCACACAGTAACCAGTCACAAATTTATATGCGTACATATTTATACATACAAGGATATAATTACATGCATATGATTATATAGAGAGTGAATGGTGGGACCTTATGACTGATTTTGAGTGATATGAGTGATGAAGACAGATCCATAGTAAAGACCTGTCATAGATGTGCAAGAAGACAATGATGGAAAAGTCATATTCTATCCCCTCTATTCCCAGCTGCTGCCCACCATCAGTGCTTCAATCTTCAAACCCATGCCTTCAATTTATACTTCATCATGGTACCCCAAGCAGCAAAATATACAATCAATCATTCCGTTGCACAAGCACCAAACAGGCCCGTGCCCAGGGTTGGCGGCGGGGGGGTGGTGAGTTCCAAAAAGTGGAACTCTTCCTTATTTTGGGGAAATAATATTGGGAAAATACTTCATAAGTTCCATGTACAACTTTAATTTATTGTATAAATGGGAGCAGAGCATGTCCAATGTATACATAAAGTCATAACGCTATGGGGCCTTCCATTTAGTACATACACACATTTTAAAAATCTCAGACCCCCACCACCACCCCCTTAGTCAAAAAATACACAATGAATTTGTACTAGAAAGTAAGCAAATTTTCAAATAACTCATACCCCCTCCCCCCTTGATGCGTACATACTTAATGAAGGGCCGCTATGCATCAAGCAATATTTAGATTTGGATATGAAAATGGCAGGGCAACCCCAATGGTGGGGGCGTATATTCATCAAACATCATAATTATTCCATTTTTCATAAATACAAAACTAGGACCAAGGTAGATGATTCTGTTATAGCAGTATGTCTATACTGAATCATATGGTTAATATTAATTAAATCAGCTTTTCTTTAGTATAGACATAACACATACATCCTTTAGGGTTGATCGGGGCTGTTGACTGTTGAATTAACTGGATAGTATCTTTTAAGGTGGAATTTAAGGTTAAGGTTAAGGTCAATATAAAGATGTTGAAGAAAGAAACATTTCCACCTAGGTGGAACTGATTATGACTGGTGCTCTGTGGGGGGGTGGCCCACCACCCCCACCTCCCCCCCTGGGTACGGGCCTGCCAAAAGTTCATAGTTTTCTGGTAGAGCCATAAAGTGTTTTTCTTATTTCTTATCTTATTGAGACATCCTGGCGTTGACTACTCTCGTTTGAAGTATTAGATTTCAATGCTGATAATCCATATTCATCTTATAGGCAAATGAGTTGGCTTTGGGTTTGTGGTTCAAGGCCAGCGAAAATAATGTCAGGCCAGTGGATTCAATCAACCCACTATAGCCCATGCAAAATTTATTTTTGAATATTTGCAGTACAGTTCATCCAGTGGTTTCGGCCTGCGAAAAGATGGTCGGGCCGATGACTTTCCCGTGGGCCAGAGGGAAAACAATCGCAGATTGAATTACGTAATAATAGTAATATGAAAGATTATGGAGACTCGATCATTTTGAGAAGAAAATTTCCCGAAAAAGTTTATGACACAAATGTACGCGACTAACATTAAAGACCCACCACAGGACCATGTATGGTGTAGTCTGTAATACCCAACCAATCTTGAGAATTATTAGCCCGACAACCAGAAATTAGTCTATATGATACGACCTGTGCTAATAGTATAATATGTTTATAACTATACTTATAATTCATAGCTTATGACTAGGTAGCAACTAATAGCATTCCCAATACAGTTTTCCTTGTATGCTCACAGTTGTTTCCAATGAGTTGCCTGGGACCAAAAGGCAGTGGTTATTCTGAGCGATGGGTACCCCCACCCCCCTCCTCCAGCCCCTGGTTCGTGGCACGCCCCATTCGGTATACAGGATGACGCCGGCGTTCTGTGCCACCTGCCCCAGCGTCCCATCCCCGCCACCTGCGGGCGTCTGAGAGAACTAGAAGAGTGGGGGGGGGGGGGGGGTCGTTAGGTAGGATGACCAATGGGAGTTAGGAATGTGTAGGGTTGACTGAATTTAAAGGAAATTAAGGAATCAAGAAAGTGACGTATAGGAATAGTGTATACTAAGCTGCTAAGAGGGGGAGGGGGGGCAACAGTATGAGGCAGATAAGACAAGAGACAAGATGAGGCAAGGCGGGAGGGCACAGGAAGTGAGTTCCAGGGGAAATGCAAGAGGGTATACATGAGAGAGAGAGGGGGAGTATAGGGAGGTAGGAGAGGTGCAAAGAGGGAAGAAAGGGATAGAAAGAGGTAAAAATGAATAGAAAGGGGTAGAAAGGGTAAGAAAGGGGATGGACGGGGTAGAAAGAGGCATAGGCCGGGATGCAGAGAGTAAGGACATTATCAGTGAGAGCAGTAAGAATGGAACAGAGTATAACCAACATCTTTACAGGCACTGAATGATTCAGGAACAAATTAAGGGAGAAGAGGAAAGATGCAAGATCCCATAGGGAAGAACAGGAGGCGACGGTTAGCCCAAGAGGCGCAACAAGCGACCATTAGCCTTGTCCATGTAAATCAGGTGTCTTCCAACTCAGCCCCTCGTTACCTTGATGTAGTACCTCCTCCTGCCAGCCACCCGGAGACTCACCCATACCAGTACAGGGTCCTCATTAAACAGGGGATGAATGAAGAGGGAGGAACCACAAATGGGCAGAAAAAAACACACTTTGTAAATCTTGGGTAATGAGTGCAACTTGTGAAGAATTACTGTTTTTGCGCATATTATAAGTGGGAATTTAATAGTAGGGGGTCGTTTTATGAATTACCATTATCCATTGGACGTCCATTGAATTCTGCTGAGTAGGCTTGACGCTGTAATTGCTTGCTCTCTCTACCATGCATTGCAGCAGTTATGTGTAAGTTTTGTGTTACTGAATTTATACTCACTAGGCGCCATATCCTGAAATTAAAAAACAAATGCAATTGCTGGTGTGGGTCCTTGAGGACCTATGGTCAAAAAGAAAAATGCATTTACCGAAAGACCTAAATATTGCATTTTGCGATTTCGTTCTGGATTTAAGTTTTTTGACCGAGTTATTTCCAAAATACAATAAGAAAATAAAGAAATTGCCCTCTATCCCCAGTCATAAAACCTTAGGTCTACCGCTGCATTATCCTTGCTCTCTTTCTTCCAACATTGACCACCCTTAGTCTTAGCACACTATTGTGAGACCCAATGCCTGGTCCAAATGGACAAAGATACACTGCTTACTTGGCAGTTGACCTTCTAAGAGGTACAGGAGCAGGTCTCCAGGGTCCAGTCAGGTATAAGGGTGCTGTAACCTTTACTATACACCTGACAGGGCCAGCTGGGGCCCGGGAACCTGGATACGGAGATTACACAGCAGCCTGTACAAAGGTGCCACGTCCTCCTCCAATAGCCTGTGCAAAGGATCCCGAAAACCAAAGACGTTTCCCAGCAGGCGTGAATTAGTCCTGATTCCTCCTTTTTTTGTATCTCTCTCTCTCCCTTTATGGATGAGGACGTACATATAGACTGGGGAATGCTGTGTGCGTGAGCATTAATGCGTGGCATTTGACGTTTTAACACTGCAATACTGTTAGAGTAATACTCCGATTTCAAACCGTGTACCGGTTTCTCATAATGTCTTGGATTTCTTAATTTGCCTCATGTATGCTCAATTTATTTGCTGAGTGTATCTAGTATTCGTGAGACATTGTATCATTAGTGTTCGTATTACAAAGGAATTCAACCTTTGATTAGAAAACAAAGGAATTCAACCTTTGATTAGAAAAGGTACATACACATACCTATGGGTATTACAAGGGGTGGGTTAGAGATATTGAGGTAGCAAGAGTTCTAAGTGTCCTTCTTGTCTTCTATAATACACTGTGGCTTACATGCCGAACATGGCGAATATGCTTGTTGCATGCTCAGTGAAACTACATACAACAATTCTGGTTCCACTTAAAGAAGCAGTGGACAATACCTTAGTAGGATTCCGTAATAAAGTATAGGTTTAACTACTTTTACTACTGCCCACCAATCCCGGAGTTGCATAACTTTTCCACTAAAATGTTCGCTATGTCCTGTCCATTAATGAGCTATAACAGGATTCCACAGGGTTGCATATCTCGTTATTCTAATTAACGGATCCGTTAAAGAATATCTTCTATTTTTCCTGTTATTAGCGGAAATTATTAGTGGAAAATCCACTAAAATTCACTCTTAGCGGAAACTTCTTAACGGATTTTGCAACACCTAGGCCTCCGTTATTCTCTTTGCAACACTTGGTCTCCGTTACAGATCCGTTATACATCCGCTAAAGTTATGCAACCCTCTCCTGGTGAGTGTTATTATATGACGTTGTATGCGCTTTCCGCTACAGCAGCCCTGATGGCCGGTGTAACGGACCACCACCACAGAAGTGGTCCTATTTCCATGGCTTAGTCACAATTTGCATACCAATAAAAAAGACACAACTGAAACGCCGTGCCAGCAAGTATCTTCACGCTTCTCCTTCACATAGTTCCTCACACTCAACCAACAGCCCATACGCCTTTCTCGTAATCCTTGTGTGCACCTTCCAACCTATAGCCACATACCTCCTCTCATATTGTATAAACCCATGCACTGAAGCATACATCATTGCTCGTCTATATGTATGTGGATGCACTTGATCATTTTATAGGTCAGGAGGCATTTTCAGAACAAAATCTTAGTTAAAGATTCTTTTTCTTTGTTGTAATAAGATTTTCTTAAAGATAAGAGAGGTTTTAAGAAGAAAAACAGAATTCTTTGTAAAGGCTGTATAAAAAATCTGTGTTCATTAAAGAAACCTACAACCTGATCTTAGACCCATTATGGTCAATGTTATATCAATGGCAAAACACAGGTAAGAAAGTAATTTTACCTAGGTATTTCATAACATGATGTTAAGAATCAATCAATTCTTAAAAAGCATCTTTGTATAATTCAACATCAACTTTGAATTAAGAATATCTTATTTCAGGTACTAAGATTCACCCGTTTCTTATTATTTTGTTATGAAATACCCTCCTGGAGACACTTTTCCTTTAGTACTCCAACCCTGCCTAAATCTTCCCTGACAATTGTACATCTTCTCTCCATTTATGCCCTACTTATCCATATCCTTCCTAAACATCCTCCCTACCACCCACTATAGGACAACTCTTTACCGAGCCCCCTCCTATCCAAACTTTATCCCTCCCCGCCACCTCTACACCTTCCCATCTACCCACCCAAACCTCCCTCCCTCCAATACTTTTTTTTTTAATTCTTTTATTTATTCAGACACATAATAAGTGCAAAAGCACTTGTTTACATTAAATGCCTGGGTAGCATGTAAACATGTTTTGATATTAAGTGCGTATATACATAAAACATCACAATAGTGACTTGTGTAATATAAAAGACAAACAATAAAAATGCCTTGACATGATAAATTGCACTATGATACAAAGCTGGATAGATAAATATTATTAAACATCACTTTGACCGTTGGAACTTATAATAAAAGTAAGGTGTATAAATGGTGGAGAAGGGAGTCCTAACGTTTACGACAATAATTATAAATATGTTTCCTTCATGGAATTACTTATAAATGCTTTAAAATCATGAAAATCCATATTGCGCTTGTCGGAGTTCAGCTCATTCCATGATATAGCGCCACGATAAAATATATACTTTCTCCATTCCGTCATCTTATATATTATTACCCTCTGGATCGACGAGCCCGGCGTATTGTGTGCAGTGCGTATTGCCTGGCCATACGCCCTGCATCATTTCCAGTTTCCAAAGTACACTTGTTCCTTATATTTTACAAAAATTTACAATATTTTACTTCATTAGAGTCGGGTAATAAAATAAAGAATGCCCTTGGAGGCCGTCCTCGGGTGGCTGTACGGCCCTAGAACCAACTGACGGCGCTCGCCCTTCGGGCTCGGGCCTTCAGCTGGTCCCCGGGCCGTACAGCCACCCTCGGACGGCCTCCGTGGGCGTTCTTATTATAATATATAAGAGGACCGAATGGAGAAAGTATATATTTTATCGTGGCGCTATATCATGGAATGAGCCAAACTCCGACAAGCGCAATATGGATTTTCATATTATAGAGTATGTGTACAGGTATGTGTACGGGTGGTTGTGAAGGTGTATACACCCTCACAACCACCTACACACATACCGATCTATCCACCCATACTCCCATTTACCTCTTTATTCCACATCCTCCAATTAAACCTCCCTCCCTCCAATATTTTCTCCATTCTATCCGCCTATGCCCCAGCCAAGGATGTGACGTCGAAGAACGTCCTAATAACGTCGCAGAACGTCAAAGAACGTTATTAGAACGTCGCAGGACGTGACCGTTACGTCGCACCTTGGCTGGGGCATCCTCAAAACCACGTATACGCCCTCCCATATATGCACTCATTCCTCTATTCCCCTCTCAACTATATACATACCCATAGACCTCCCTCCAACCAATACTTTCTCCATTTCATCCCCCTGATATTATACACCTGTGTACACCCTCCCTTCTATCAACCCATACACTGATTTCTATCTCAAATAATTATGATTATACATTCTCCAATGAAAACTCCCTCCCAATAATACTTTCTAAATTCCATCCACCTACACATCCTCAGAACCATGTATATACACCTTTCCTTCTATCTACCCAAACTCCCATTTCTCACCTCCCGTAAATACCTAGCCTACTGATACAGCCACACACACACACACCCCGCCACACACACACACACACACACACACACACACACACACACACACACCGGTCCACCGGTCCACCGGTCACTGGAGGACTTTAAGAACCTCCCCTCCCCATTCCCAGGCTGACCTCTACCCCCCTTTAGTCGGGCCGGACATTCCCACTGAACACCAAACCCATTAGCACCCCCCAGTGTACAGTGAAAATGAAATTAAATGTCCCCAGGGCAGTTTCTAGTTGTACCAGCTGTAGCTCTTAGCTTATTGCCTGTTAGTAGGGCCCAGCCCCTGGCCACAGGGTTAGAAGGCATTTGCAGTGGGCAATCTTTGGATTATCATTAATACATCATTTTATTTATAATCCCCAGCCTTCTGTTCATGTGTTTGGTTGGGGAGAGGGGAGGGGAGGTGTGGCAGCTGTTTTAGTTAGTCCTCATTTTGCTGATTTCCTTCTGGATTCGGAGCCTGGTCTCCTGGGGGGTGGGAGGTCTGATACTATTGGGGGGTTAGGGTGTGTCTGGGGCGCTGGGAGGTTTGGGGTCCATCCAGGGTCCAACAGGAATGCTGCTTTGCAGTACGGCGTCTACCTGGGTCTTTCCTTAATTGGTGGTTAAGAGTCTCTCATCTGTACCGGTACATATTCTAGAGGCGAATAGGCCTACTAGCATTTGGAAAGGAGGGATCGACATATAGATTAATGCCTACAAATACTAAAAGGTCGCACCTCTTTCGTGCCAACCTATTAGCAATTTCCTATCTTTGTAGAGTTTATATTCCAACTTAAAGGTGTATTTGAGCTCCTGCACCCCTACCCCTGTCAGGCTGACCATATCTCATCGCATGCATAGACCAATGCAATTACAAACGATATAACTATAGGCCCCTTCTATATCGTTGAATTGGCACGCTTTCAATTGTTACCCATTGTCTTACTTATCTGCTAATAGAGGTAACCATAATGTGAAAGTATTGTTAGGCAAAATGTTATTTACAGAACTGAATAGAACTGAAAAAATACTTCCTTAAGCGCAACGAGCTGGAGAATTCCAAGGCACAATACAAGACTTCTTTACAATCTGCTCTTTATATAAACGTGCCAGACGTCAAGTCATCAGCCATGCGCCAAATGTCGGTTAACGGTATGAGAAAGGCACTGCCTCTTTGTAGGCAACTCGTACAACCTCTGTGATATATTGCTGCAGTACAGTTATACATTCCCACCCTGTTGGGCCAGGTACTAGTGACACAGGCTAAATATAGAACAGGGGGCAATGTCCCTGGGAGTGGGAGCCCTGGCTGAGCTTATACATTAGGTATTCCCCGACCATCATGGGGGCAGTCCCTCCGCTCACCCGGCCCGCTCACACCCATGTATAATGTATCAGTACGCGCACACAATGTAGTACCCGACCGTGACCTTACCTCACAAGCCACTAGGGGGCGCTACATGAATAATGACGTCAGAGGCAGCGTCCCAGGGCCACCCTTGCGGCAGCCATCTTGGAAGGTCGCTGTAAGGGGGCACAGTGCCACCTGTGGCAGCCGAGAGCACTAACTGTCACGTGATCCTGACCGCCATCTTGATTTGTCTCCATGCAAAAGGTCACTCAGCCTAATATAACAGTCAATAGTGCCTGGTTTATGGGCAAGAGAGCTTATTTATGGGAAGATAGCTTGGCAGGTCTCTGTGACGTCTATTGATAGCCCTTTTGGTCAGAATTCAATGGAACTCTTAGGGGGTCTTCTTTATTAGTTTTCAGGCAATCCCATTGTACAATACTCCGCCAAAAGAAAGCTAGAAGTCCTAACCAAATTCTCTTTTGACAAAATATATTCATCGATATAATAATTAGGCCTTAAGGCCTGAATGGACAAGGGTGCATAGGCAGAGCACAGTAGGCCTACTGGGGCAAATATCTACCTTATGTTCAATGTACTGGATCGACTATCACATTGCATTAAATTTTAATGACTTAAAGGTTTTGCAAATTAAGGCGACACGTGTTTTGTATCTGCCATTTTGTTGAAAATTCTCATAGAACACAGATAAAATGATGAAAATTTGCTATAGGGGCCTTATGCAAAGAATCCAACTTCTATATTTGGCCTATTACACACTGAAGAGTTGAGCACGAGTAGAGTGGAATGCTTATTATAGTAATGACACATGCAAATACATCATAATGGCTTCCACACCACTGATGCTACCATCATGCTCTGCCACCATAATCATGCCCCTTTCTCATTATGAACATTATGTTTAATGAATGATACTAGCACAATATTGTACTACAGAAAACCTATCATTTGGACTACCAAAACTAAGGAACGTGTAGCCTATGTGGAAACAACTTTCTGGGAAACGTACATTATGTCTGAGAAAAATGTGCATTATGCTGATACGGTGTACTGTCAATGTACTACTTACTATTCTAAGACACTGTATTATGATGGCTTTTCATATATATTTTCTACTGCTAATGTAAGGAAACGCGTACTACTTTTCATATACTACTACTACTACTACTACTAATCTATGAAAACGTGTATTGAAACCCCATGTAATTGCTATAAGAAGGACTGATTTGGGAATTCAAATAGCTTTCATTTGATAGATGGAATGTCCTGGTTGATTTATTCTTTCTGGGTATGCTCTGCCTGTATGACATGTGGAAAACTATGGAAAAACCAGCTGTTTACCAGGAGGCTATATATATGGCTGAATCTGGGAGGCAATCAAC
Organism: Lepidonotus clava; assembly: GCA_936440205.1. Classification (NCBI taxonomy): domain Eukaryota; kingdom Metazoa; phylum Annelida; class Polychaeta; order Phyllodocida; family Polynoidae; genus Lepidonotus; species Lepidonotus clava. The sequence goes on from OW387138.1 coordinate 21,177,579, forward strand.
ACGCATATTAGGCCAGATTGGGTTGTATAGGAAAAGCTTGAATTGCTACTAATTACAGAAAACGTGTAACAAGTTGCATGTTACATGCGTGTTGCAACATTGTTATGTTTCCCAATTTTATTGCAGATAAGGGAAACTATAGAGAGTAAAGCCTGGTCCCCACAGGGCGACTACTTTCAAAGAAATCGACGCCGACCAACGTGATATTCGGCGGTTTGGTCGCCCGACGACTTAGCATTCAAGGGCGCCGTGATGTCTGGCGACTAAACCATTATAGTCGCCGTGGTTTCAGGGCGAAATATTGGACATGTTTAATATTTCTCCATAGACACAGGCGACTACTTAGTCGTCGGGCGACGTACTAAAGTGTTCTCTAGTCGCCAGCAGATTTATATGATGAGCGTCCCAACGTGGAGATTAGTTTTTTAGTCGTCCGGCGACTACTTAGTCACCCAGCGACCAATATTTCTTCCTTGGTCGCCGGCAAAATGCACTAGTCGCCGTGGTTTAGTCGCCACGTGGGGACCCGCCTTGATGCACACGCCTTCCAATTTTAGGGGTTTTGGTCGCCACTTGCTGTGAATATACAACAGGAGCGAAGCATGGAGGGCATTTAGAATATCTATTGTATTTTCAGTGTATTTATTGTTCACTGAATCTTTTTTTCCAGGGGCTGAAGTGCGCGTCAGAAGGGGAGATGATGACGAAATAAAGGTCACCACTTTAGAGGTAGGCTTCATACAATGCGACTCACTTCCCATCATAATCCAAATAACCATTATACATATAACTACTTGTTCAAACATTATAGTCCCTGACACTAAAACTAAAAAATTAAATGCCGAGGTATATTTGGCGTTAAATTGTAGTCTATATATATAGGCCAAGCTCCCTTGTATGAGGCCTACCGCTTGAACTCTAATATTCTGCGTTATTTTGCCTGAAATAAGGTCTGAAATACCAATATCTTTGATCGGCTGGTATTGTCTGTAAATCGTGATTGTGATTTATCCAATTTTCAATGTTCAGATTCAGGTGGGTAAATTCATCATAATAAAACAATCAAATAAAGAGTTGTATTTAAGAATGTATAGAATATAATTAATCTGCTATATATGATATTAAAAACAATTGGAAGATATTTACCTATCTGCACTGAATGTTGCACTTAAAGTGGTAGCTCATGACTGATTCTGAATTGTTCTTGATGTGTATAGTTACTATATATTTTGTTCTGTTCTTCGTTTCCTACATAGCTTTCTTGTTGATCATAACCTGTGAACTTGTATTATACTTAATTCTATAATACTAACACATGATGTAGTATCCTAAAAATCAGGGGCAACCCTGATGTTTATTACATAATATATTATCTAAAAACAATAATTATTTCCTCCCTTTCCAGGAGCCACCCTACGTAACAGTAAAGTCGGGGAAGACTGGTAACGCCCGTTTTGAGGGCTTCATCCCCGAGTTACTGGCCAAGGTGGCGGCCAAGGAGAACCTGAAGTACAAGATGCACCTGGTGAAGGATGGTCTATACGGCATGGCGCAAGGCGGAGGGGAATGGACCGGCATGATCGGCGAGGTCCTCAGAAAGGTGGGTCATGAGTATAAAGTCCAGGGACGGATCCAGAGATTAATAAAATAAAAGGGGGGGGGGGCGCCCTTATATAAGGCACCCTAGGTTAATATTTAACATGAAAAACTAAATTTGACAAAGATTAGGGGGGGGGCGCGCCTCAGCCCCCCCCCCCCCCCGCGTCTAAATCCGTCCATGAAGTCTGCATTCTATACACCTTTCCCACGAACCTGCGCAGTACCACACCTTGCCCACCTTTTAGGGCTTTTGGTAACTGGGTCACCTCACTTCATAATTATAGGTTAACTGTAGGGAAAACCTTAACCCCTTCAACCCTGTATTCCTGGGAATACTAGGTAGAAAATATCTGTAGACAAGAGAAAGAAAGCTTTCAAATGCTGCAAACCTTTTTGAAATACTCCTTTTAGAAGCTAAGATATGGTTGGATGAAGTGCCCTACCTCTTGTATAATAGAAACACCCCAGTCCTGATTATCATATTACTTTCCATGTTATGGCAACCTGAACTTTACCATATTTAGAGAGGAAAAGAAGGCATATCTAATAATAGAAAATGATAGAAATATAATAACTTTTGATTCAGAAGGTTATTTCACTACCTGTTTGAAGTATTAGGCGAACCAAGATATTTTCTACATTATCCACGACAAATTTTCCATTCACCCTTAATATTCTTTTTTGTAACCATAGTAACTTAACAACCTTTCTTAAACATACAATTTCCCGGAAAAATCATTCCGTTGCAAATTACCCATAATGCCTCATTCATGAAAATTTGGTTATTTCTGTAAACATCATTGAATTCTCTGCAAATTTTCATATAAGTCAAGTTTTCACACATAATTACATAAGAAATTAGTTTTTTCCAAATAATTCCTTAATTATTGCAATTTAGAGGGTGATTTCGAGGTTTTGCTATGATGGCCTGAATTGGTCATGACGTCCTGTACTTAAATATGTGTTCTAAAAGAACTAATTATCTTCAAAGGAAGATATAAAAAGCTGAAGATTCCTTGGAGCACCAGGAATATTTTTATATTTACCTTTTGATTTTAGGTTAAATACTCATTTTGGAATTAGAAAATAACCATAACATTAGGTGCGAATTTATGGGTAACAGCCATGTGGTGACTAAATATGGCCTTATGGGGTGGAAGGGGTTAAAAAATTCTTTCAAATTTAACCCACCAGGGCAGCGCCACTTTAACGAAAAGGATGTTATGGTATGTTCTTTAGTTCATGTACGTCCTAGGATGTTACACAAGTATCATATTTATCAGGGTATAATGTTGGTTGGAGACTGTGAAGAATCAAATTAAATTTATTGGTGAGATCTTTTTTATGGTGCATTTAGGGAATGCGGTATGAACTACTTTTCCTATACTATGAACAGTCAATGTGTGGATTACATGCAAACAGATATTGGAGAGCTTAACTTTATTGGTGGGTAATTATTAATCAATATGTTTCGAATGGTTCAGTTCTTGGTGGGGATAAAAAAAGGTGTACAATATCAATGGGCCAGGCCTATAGATCATTGCAGTAAATTGCGATCAAAAACATTAAGTTGCCCTAACATTTTTCAAAGAAATCCTCATAATTCTTACAATTCTTGATCAATTTCAATAATATTGGTATCGTTCTAAAGCTAGGAAAATGTTTAATATAAATGGATAAAATGTGTTCCAACTGAACATTCCAAATTATTTGGAATGTCCTCCAAAATTTGCCGAAATTTTGTAATTTTCCTGACTTCCATCAACTTAATTCCAAATAGAATCTTCAATTTACATCTTATTTCAATTCTTTCAATAGGGAGTTTAGAGAATTAAATTTGGAATCTAATGATGTGTCATTCACCTATATGCAACTATTTTTCAGAAAAAAATTGACAGAAAATGACAGAAGACTGAGGTGAAATTATGAAATATTGCCATTTTGTACAGATTTTCTTAATAAGCCATATGGGCACTGAGCAGAAATTTGATCTTTTTGTATGATCATCTATTATTACTATTTAATAGGTTTACTAATTGAAAAGTATGAAAATTTTGCAATTATAACAGTTTATGAGGGTAACATGTTCTTATACATCATGAAAATGTCCAATTTTGTGTTTGTATCTTACTGAACACAGCACAATAGACCTGTCCACTTTGGGATGTATTGCTGGCATGATACAGAGGTCGGACATAATTGCAGTTTTTGCAAAGTCAGGCACCGACACAAATCTGAGTGAATGGGTTAGTACTTGTGTTTTCTAAGTCAATAAGGTGTTGATAAGTGAGGATGAATTTTTTTCTCTCAAATAGGTATCTACCTCCATTTTAGGTGAACCAAAATAAGGTATGTTTTTGTGATTTTAGGTTGGACATTGTAGGCAAAGCTGAAGGGCTTTAACACTGTTCCCTATGGGAAAATGCCATTTTTGCTTTCCAGTCCTACAGCTACATATTTAACATCATATATGGAAAGTAAAAGCTTATAAAGTTTGGTTTTGGGTAATAGTACTAAGAAAATTACTGTGAGTCATGTATGATGAACATTTTTCTAAAAATGTTGAAATCATAGAAATAAAGGGTGGGTTAGCTGGCAAACTGGACAGGTCTATTGGGCCTATTTGGGTTGTTTTCAGGGGTCAACTGTAGTTATTTTTTGCAGTTTTTTATGCTTGTTGATAATAAAAGGATAATATTGAGTTACATATAAAGGTCAGATGCTACATTTGCCTTTATTCGATAGCAAGATTATCAATATTAGTCCATAGTTCCATCAATCAGGCTTTGAAATAGAAAATATCAGATTTCAAATATGGTACTTTTCACATATGATGTGCATAATCAGCCCAGTTCTGTGCATATTCAAAGGATAATTTGTCAATTTAAATGGTGGAAAATGCTTTAAAACATCTGAAACTCTAAGGAAAGATCCTTAGTACATGTATCTCTCATAATATATGCCAATAATTGATGATACTTTTTCCTAACACAGTTTAAAACCTTGGAAAAGCTTAATATGTCCTTTGCTGCAATGATCTATGCTATATACTATGAATCTAAAGAAACGCACGTTCAATAATCTACGACATAAGGGAAATACGTAGTCCATCCTACATGTTTCCCTTGATGGGAAGTATATGGAAAGTAGTCCATAGTATGTGTTTCCTTAGATGGGTAAGTAGTACATCCATGAAAGAAGTCCGTGATACAGGTTTCCCTAGATATTAAGTAGTATATGAAAAGTAGTCCACAATACTTGTTTCCCTGTATGTAAAGCAGTCCATATAATAAAGCACAGTCCAGCCTACCCGTTTCCTTATATAGATTAGTAATATTAGAACTATTCAACATATTGAAAACCCTATAGGAAGCTGACCTGGCCGCTGCCCCGGTGACCATCTCCGAGCAGAGGAAGAAGGTGGTCGAGTTTAGCGAGCCCTTCATGAACATTACCACCACCGTGCTGATCCGCCGTCCTCCAGCCGGCCAGGAGCCCCCCTTCTCCACGGTCAAGGACCTGGCCGACCAGTCCGCCATCCACTACGGACTCATCAAGAACGGCATGACCATGGTAGGCTAGGAATTCCGTCTTTTTTTTATTGAATAATCCACTTCCTGATGATATACAAGATCTTCCAGTGGGTATAATAAGTTGAAACGAACATATGATACAACTTCAATATTTACATTATATACAAATTAGATTGCAAAATTGCTGTCATATATCAAGATCTTCCTGCAGATTTTCAGATTATATGTTTTACATTTCAAAAGTGATTAATCTTTACAAAATGATAAGATGAGTGATGAGATATTCAAAACAAAAACAGGCCTAACAGGGGCGGATCCAGTGAGGGAATCCAGGAGGTCCTGACCTACCCCTGTCCCCCCTCCCTCAATCGCCCACCCCTTTTGGTGGACCCAAAGAATGAGAAAATGCCACACATGTACATGCTAATGTATACCGTTTTTAGTACGTTGCCTATCAATATGCTGACAGCCTCCCCCCTTCTTTTCTTAAATCCGCTCTTCATATAAACCCAGCATTGATGTCTATTAACACAAGTTATTTGTTCTCGTAGGCATTCTTCCAAAACTCGCAGGACCCGACTTACAGAAAGATGTGGCAGTACATGAACACGCACCCTGAAGTCAACCAAAATGCCTTGGCCGATGGCGTAACCCGCGTGCGCGAATCGAACGGCCAGTACGCCTTCATCATAGAGAGCAGCTCTGCCGACTACTGGATTGGTGAATATCCCTGTGAATTGATGAGAGTGGGCGACTTGAACAACCACTACGGCTACGGCTTTGTGACCTCAGACCAGCCCGAACTCCTGGGTAAGGTCAACAGGGCCTTAAAGGTCCTCAAGACCAGTGGGGAGCTTAAGGACCTTAAGGATAAGTGGTGGAAGTCGGACAATACTTGTGGGAGTGCTGGGGCACCTGCTTTGGCCAATAGTTTGTTTTACCTAACTGGCCTTGTGTTTTCATTTGTTCTGGTCCGTTCACTGTAAGTTCTTTTTGATTTCTTACTTGTTTTGTCAGCTGTTTTTATAACGTTTGGCATCATTCAAATTAATTAATCTTGTAAATGTGTAATGTTTTGGGGGGCAGGGTTTAGGGTTAAGATTATGAAGGCATAAGTTTTTACCATTGTTTTCGAATGTGTACTTTTTCAAATCTGTTATTGGATTTTCTAGGAAGTCTATGCCTTATTGTGTGTCACGCTCTCAATAACTGTTGTCGCCTTCGTCATAATTGGAATATTGAAGGAATAGGCTATAAACAGTACTAGTAAGAAACTTGCTAAATCAATGGGCTAATTGGTAGGGTTAGAATAGCTGTCATCTGGAGTTACTTAGAAGAAAACTGGTAGAAGAAATGATGTAGGATTATGTGCGAAGTACGAATAGGCCAATCAGACGGATGGTGTATGATGACGACAACTCTAATAGGGATGTCTGAAAAGTATGCAGGGAGTGGTACAGATACAGTGGGTTAATAGTTTGTTATAGATCTTACAAATGAGTCCAATAATTCCAAATACAATCTTACATGCAATATGATAATGATTACACTGCATCTAGGGATAATATTTACATATAGTTCGTAGCACTCATCATCATATAGTATACAATAAGAAGGAATTTATCAGTTCATTTGCTGTTGGTTGGAATAAGAAAAATGGTATATGACTATAAGGATAACTCATGAAATAAGGCACCTAATGACCTGTCGGTCTCTATACCTATATCATCTCACATTGGACTCAATCTAGATAAAGTTTGATTAAGTGATATCGAAATCCAGAATTAAAACCTGAAAAAAGTATTTGGATACTGTTTTCGCCTCGTCATATTCCTGCATGTGGGGTCAAATCTTATTTGTACTACATTTCTTGTGAATATATATAAAACTATGACGGCAACGGTCAGAAATTGAACTGTAGCCTGAACGAATTTCGATATAAGTACCCAATTTGGGTCTGGAATTATAGTCCATAGTCTTCTTCATATTGTACAAATAGTGCTTGGATATGAGCTAGTCTTAGAATATTCCCCGTATCGAAAGCTTAATGTTTCTGGAACATGTATGTGTTGTAAATACTTAGTAAATATTCGATGATTATTGATATTGTAATTTGATGATGTACACTCCAGAAAAGAAGAATACTGTGTGAAGTAACAATGATCAAGTTCAATTTCCAGGCTTGAATTCTTCTAGCACCTAGAAGGAATTTGTTAGAACTACACGTATGTAATTGAGTACATTCTACAACCCAGACAAGGAAGTGACGTGGCAAAACGCTATTGTAACGTTGCAACACGTCACAGAACGTTATAAGAATGTGACCGTTACGTCTTACCTTGGCTGTCAAAATACCACCATATTAGACTTTAGTCCATCGGTCCATTTAGTCCATTTAGTCCACCTCTGCCATTTTCACCTCAGCAGAGTAGGCAATTCAACTTGCGTCATTCTCTAGCCAAAGTTATGCTGGTCGGTTAAGATAGTTACATCAGCTTCTTATGTCAGCCTGAAATCCTCTAATTACTGGCATACCTACAGCATCAACCTTAATTACAGACACAACTACGCCGCTACACCACTAAGTTCAATTACCGAAAATTGTGCAATGGACTGCTTGCAAGGTCTAATTGGATTTATTAGCCGCCACCTAGAATACTCAAATGGGCTGATTGGCATTTCTGTAAGCTACTTTATAAAAAAAAAAAAAGGAAACCTTTTGGAGAAAATACTAAAAGGATGTGAGGTACCTTTACTTCTTAATAATAGATATAAAGGAAACATTGCGCACAGGAAGGTACATAATTATATTGTACATGTTATGTTGTCTCTTCTCACAGAATTCTCTAGGCTGACAAAAATAATCCTCTATATCAATGTTTCAATATTATGTAAATCACTAGTGCGACCTTATATTCCTTATCGTAGAAACTAATTGAGTTTGACATTCTATTACTATAACAATTATGCTTAGGTTTTTGATGTAAAATTGAATAGTCCGACATATTTCCAGGATCCAAATTTTTGGAAAATATTTCTGATAAGTAGTTACTTTGGTACATTACAGCGAATTAGATACAATTATTATTAATGTCAAGTGACTGTGCTAATTATCATTTATGCCTTTGAATCTTTTGTATTGTAAGACAAAAATACACGGTCGTTCACTTGGATATCGTTATACCTATGTCTACCAACATATGAATGTAGATATGACGCAAACTTTAATCCACGCCCCAGTCGATTTTACTTGACGGACCATGCCAGCAGTGTTTTAACTGTTACAAAGTATACGGTATTCCCTCATTCAGCATTATACCTATGAGATGTACGCGATTTCCACCTATGCATATGTATACATACTTATACCTAATTATGAAAGGGTCATCCAGAAATCAATAATTTTATCCTATCACATTTCGAAAGTTCAATTTCAATATTAATATTCTGTATCAATTATGTTTATGTCTCGGATGTGTTCTACGGTAAAATAATTTGCAAATCTGATATTCATATAAAACCACATTTCAGTCATGTAAAGCGTTATCATTGTGTTTTTCGACTTTTTTTTTATTACTCCATAAAGATGTTTGTGCACCTTTACCTTTTTCTATGAGGAATAAAATATTTTGCCTTAAACAATATGGTCTTCATTGTATTTCCTGATACACTTAAGTGACATCAATAAAAGGTCTGTGGGTTGTTCCTTTCCCTCTTTAGGGCATAAACTAGTGTCCTGGGAGAGAATGTTGCATGATAATTAATATACAAAGTCAAGCCAGTGTGGTCTTCAAGAAAACCAAAAGCTCCGTCTTATCCCCCTTGTTCAATAGGTCCTGCTGTGATTGGAGAGTGAAGTATGGGCCAAGACGTGTAGCATATTGTCCATACAGAATACATTGAAAAAGCTATAATCTCAAACCCAATGACCATGTGTGTGTATGAATAACCATGTCTGCATGTAAATGATCAGATCCCATCTTTTCTATCCTGGTTTGAGGTCATTATGACCCTTTTGATGATGCACATTAGCATATGAAAAAAAGATTCAAATATCATATATCATATACCCAGTGCAAAACATACCCTAAGAGCTGTGGCTTAAGGCCATATTCCACTATGCGGTGGGAGGCTGTTTGCGGTGGGCTGTTCAACCACCGCAAGTAAATTGCATTTCAGAAACCAACATGTTCGTTTCTGCCACCGCAAGCATTCAAAAGAAAAAAAGATAAAATCGTTTTAAACTATAAATATAAAATCATAAAAAAATCATAAAAATCATAATAAGATCATAAAAAAGTGAACAAAAATTTGTTAAGTCATATAATAGAATATCAAATCATTTGCGGTGGTGCTTGCGTTGGCTCAAGGCAAGCACCACCGCAAGCACCACCGCAAGTAATGTCTATATTCCACCTTGCGGTGAGCAAATTTACTTGCGGTGGGGCCAATCACCGCTAGTAAAATGCCCACCGCAAGCAAAACGCCGCAAGGTGGAATATGGCCTTTAGTGTGAGGCAAAGGCGGGGAAAACGGTGGCTGTCACTGAGGACTCCCCCCCCCCCCCCTCCGGATCCGCATCTAGTTTTGATGGAGATTTCCCTCCAAAACAAGCTAAACCATAGGTCAACAAACAAGCTAGTCATACCTTAATTGTGCAGAAAACAGCTAACGATAACAACCATGTACATAACCAGGCTTACATCTTTCTGTACACCTCTTGATTGTAGACATATATAGAGATATGCTGTGTAAATACTTAGATAGAACCTGTGTAGCAAATAGAATACAGGTATAGTTGTAGTCCGTAGCGATTTCAGTTTTCTCAAACTTGACTGAATAATGTACTGTCAAGGACACTTAAGTCAACCATGACTTCCAGTCTGTCAATAAAAGATCTACTACTACTACTACTGCTAAAAGGAAATTACTTTCACCACAAAATCTGCACGAATTCTCAACGTTGTTTGCACTGTGCCAGTGTTCCATTCTACAGACACATTAACTGTCTCATGGAAATTACCTGTCTCTGCAAAATCGAAAAGGAAATTAAAGAACCCCTCCTGATGAAGGAAAAGGGAAGTAAGATACACCGGAAGAGACTGACGCAATGCATGACGGGGCAGGTGCAGCTGTAGACTGGTTCCGTTTTCTGCCACTTGATGTACACAGACCTTTATCATAACGTCTCAGTCAGACATTAATATATGGAGCATTTGAACCGTTAGCATCAATATGGTGAACGGAGGACTTCTTATCATTTGATGTAGTGCTGTAACATTTGGTGATATAGGCCTACTAGGGGTAGCAAGCTATAGATGCCAAATAGGACATTCATGGGTCCCCCCCCCCTAAAATCCACGTCACGTGCATAAAGACATAAAGATATGCAATGGCCATCCAACATGTGCATATGGTTATGGTGAATTATGACCTTGAGACTAGTACTATGCAGTTTACCAATGCTTTATAGAAACGATGGTAAGCCATTAAGCTGCACTGGTATTTTCGCAGATTCTCATCGTTTTCCGCACTGATGTTGACGACTATCACCGACATCATAAACGACCCTTTTCAACAATATTCATCTATTAATATGGTAGAAACAGACCAATGATTATTCTCCATTGGCCATGTTAATGTGGGGATCCTTTTTCTACAGAAGATGGCGCCAACGTACCTCGGCCCAAGTGAATACTTTTGTGTCTTGTATCCCAAGGCAAATATCCATTTCTTGCACATTATGGTTAATTCAGATTTGATTGGGTCCAATTATGAACATTGGTCTTTTTTTAAGATTCGCCTTTTTTTTGTATTCCATATCCAAAACGATTGTTATGTCTTTAGTAAGCATCCTATGTGGGCTAACGTTTTGGAATACCCAATTATGGTCAATCGTCAATTACGGAGTGCGCACTCTATTGCGATACGAGTAAATGGACATTGAGCAATTATCTTAAACTCTGTTTTGTGTGTATGCCGAGCGAGCCATCCTGTAGACGCATTGAGCCCGATGTTTCTAGCCTGGCTGCATTGGAATACATTATAAAACTCATTGGCTCAGATTATACCACCAGCAGGGAGTCACACTCATGAAATTTGTCTATATTTGGTATTGTGACAAACCGATGTTCCTGAACACTGACTAATTCTTGCAGGTAGAGAACCCCAATGATAAAATACAAACATGTAAACATTTATATACTTCACTTTTATTTGCTAATCCCGTTTTGTACAAAGTACACCAAGAATCTGTCAGCCTATTCAAGCCTACGATAGGCATATGAAGGCCTGGTCAAGTTTCACTGGCCAGAAAACTATTCTGGTTACTAACCTTTAAGCAACAAAGGGTTAACAATTTAGGAAAATATATCCAGAGACAGTATCCTAAATCATTAACAGTATCAACTAATACAGCAAATTTTACATCTCTTTGATTTATTGGCACTTTATTCTCGAGGTGTATATGGGACTGAGCTGGAATTATCTGTCTTTGTGGCGCAATAGCATCTAATATTATTACATAAAAGTGTGGTCTGTACCTGAATAGCTTAAATCAAAAAGCGTCTGCTCAAAATTAATAACCCGAATACATCATATTGGAGCTTATCATTGGAGCGGGATACAAAATGGGGTAGGTTGGGAAAGCATGTAACGACTGTTTTGTAAATATTGCTCTCCTATTGTATAATATTGGTAGAAATAAAATGTTGATCTCAAAAATATACAAACCACATATGAATCATTTGATATACTATTTGTACACTTATTTTGTCCGGTAGATTAATATATTGGTGTACCGGGTACTTATTCTATACACGAGACAACATTTTGTAGTGTTTTTACTACCTGTGTGTCTGATATTTCTTAGTGTAAATACATTTTGTGAATTATAACATTTCTGTTTATAACTTGTGTATATTTCGTCGGCACAGCCAGGTACCTAAGTCCGCAGGCACATATGTGTGTACAATTACGTACATTATAATTAACATTAACGTATATAGACCAATGTCCATAATACACGACATTTTATCAGAAAAAAACGTTTTCTAAGATGAATCCAGAAAAAAAACCACCTTCGATAGACCTCGGGACACAATATACAACTTAAGAAATTTGAATACTCTAGTATGGTACAACATTCAATTTGATTGATATGGACAAATTATATATTATTCAGGAATATTCAATTAAATATTTCATCCGTCGTGATGAATTAAGGAGAACACAAATACACAGTTTTACCAGAACACAATACAAGAATTTCAAAATCCTGCATGTGGAAAATGGGGCAAAAACAGGACTTTTGTTGTAATCACGAATTAAAGAAGTCTTTTTGAGACATTTTGCTCCTTATTCATGCTTTAGTATAGAACAGAGTTACTTGTCCTTTTTTCTGTCCCACTAAGCTCGAATGGGGATTATTGGTCCCAATATGAACTAGGTCCTTATAACTAGGACTAACATCAAACCCAGATAGTTTGGGTCAACTATGAACGGTTCATAAGAACCTACTTTACACTAGGATCCTAGTGTGTACCAGTATGTCCTCTGGGATGAGGACTACGTTAAGCATCCTAATAGCGACAATCAAACCTGTGCCCATATTTTGGTAACTGAATCGGTTAATCAGTCACTAATCAGCCTCTTATGATCAGTGTTATGTGTGGGGATGTAAGTCAGGGTTAATGAAAAAAATCTGAAACCCCAGAGAGAAAAGGTAGAATAATCTTAAAATGCCATAAAACGTCATGTAAGGAATTCAGTTTGAAAAATTTCATTTAAGGTGATGATGTGAAAAAATCTGAAATCAGATTAAAATCTGAAAACTTACATCCCTGTATGTGATAAGCAAGTTTGTTACAAGAGTGTTGGGATGATTATGACATATCGTCAGAGAGGTGGATAGCTCTCAATACGCTGTGATTCACTCATCACAAGAAAGTAATCACAACATGCTGATTAGTAACAGATTGGACTGATCAGTTATTAAAATATGGGCCTAGCGGTTATGAGCCATTAAACAGAAAGATTCAACATAACCCTCATGCTCAAAGCAGGAATGTTTAAGTATAACAGTTAGCACATTTATCAGTGTTTATAATATAGACCGGGCAACTGGTTTCTCGAGTGATACACATAATTTACTATTAAAGTTGTATGCGCACATTGGGACTTTAGCTTCCCTATGAAATAATCATGAGATGAACCAGGGAAATGCTAACTTTTTTTGTTGTGTATCTATCAGGTATGCAAGATTAAGCAACAGACCTGGCAGGGGGGGAAATCAGCAATCTAGTTTCCAATGAATAGAAAACTTCATAATTCAAACGATGTAGATGACTGACCAAAATCCCATTTGCAAGAAATTAAGTGGAATTTAATATGATAAAGTGCCTGGTGTGGCAAAGAATTATGCACAATTGAATAACAAGAGAATTTTGTTGATTAAAACACAACAGCTTTATGAACGGCAACATGTAGGTTAGATATATATGTACACACTAAAACATTGTAGGATGAAGTTTGTGACAATGAAAATGTTGCATTTTAGGAGTATAATCCTTCACTTTTATCATATACGTGCCCATTACCAGACTTTATTTTAAAAAACATAACATACCAATGAAATGGTATTTGAATGGAGAAGTCAAAAAAAGTATACAAATGTACTGCAAATGTTACATATAAATCTTTTTTTCTTGGATAGTCATTCACATTTATATAAAAATTTGTGATATAGATGCCACTGGATCTAGTTGTTAAGCACACTTTATCTTTGAGAAGATTCTTACGGCAATGGGCTAATAATAAACTGTAACAAAGGATATTGAATAAAGCCTTAGATAGTGAAACGTTTTGATAAATCACAAATAAGGATTGGTTTAATTTTCTAATCAACAGTACTTTAGAACGTTTTCGTTTTTTTCAAATCCAACAATGTGACCATTAGAAAATATTATTTTCTAGTCGGAGTCATTTCTTTGCTAGTCTTCATATTTAGGTATACAAAGGCAATTCCTAATCTCCATTTGCTTTTAAAACACTGGCAATAAACAGAGCACCTTTTTAGTCTGACATTTCTTTTTGATTTGACAATAAGCAACATGTTCTGTCCATATTTTGAATACATAAACAGTGAACTTCTCATGCACAAATACACTTTTTTTCCAATGACTGAAATTTCCTTAGAACACAAGAATTATACAAAAACAAAGTCAATTTATTTTTTTTAAGAAAGCAGAATGTGATATCCCATTACTGTCAATCATGGAAGGTGCTTAGTCTAATTCATCTCTATGTAACTTTACACCTATGGATTATAATTGTTTTCTCTTAAAGCGCTATGTTACAAACATTGTACAATATACATTATTTTCTGTGTAGCTAAACAGCTAGGTTATAGGACCTACATTTAGAAATTTGTACACTTACCAGCCCAACAATAACAACACAGTTTAAACCCTCGGATCTACACTCATTTTCCCATTATATAACTACTCCTCTCATATTAGGCACTGGGTGTGAAAACCGAGTCACTGGTATCATAATTCTTCTTTTTGAGAAATGTATGAAAACTTAATTCTTTTTTTTTTTTTTTAGACAATTTAGGAATATTGAGAAAGGGGACCAATACTCTAGTCTAGCTTTGGCCATTTTATCAAATTTTATTGATAGATGTTCAGTTGAATTATAGTAAAATTCTGTACCACTTAAGGGCTCATAACTTTGTAGTTGGTGGTTACCCCCACTTCAATTAGACTACAATCCACAGATTACCAGTCATATTTTACCCTTAGATTTAGAATTTCTTTTGTGGCCAATATCCAAGTAGTCATGGAATAACAATTTTGCATTCAGATTGTGGTCTCCAACCCTCCCCTATAAGCTCTGACTTGAGGTTTTCCCAAAAGGGTTATGATTCTTTGATTCCCCAGAGAGAAGAAGGCACTCAGTATCTGGTTTCTGGGATCTACAAGATGTCCTGGCACATTTTGACCTTTTAGGAGTTTTTTGTTATCCTTCTATTACTTCTCTGAATTAATTTTGTTGTCATGAACTTATTTCATGATACAGCATTTGAATTCCACCAGAAAAAAGGACTAGAATAAAGCATGACCATAGATTTTAGACTTGGGATTTTACTACTGAAATGAATGAATCAAACCCCATTCCACAGAAAAGTCTCTGTGACCAATTTGACAATAACTGTGAGCACCATTAATTTTATAGAGGTCAAATAATTCAAGAATATTCTGAAACTGAACAATGTGAACCTAATTACTTGATAGTTCTTTGAACAACTGGGGACTGTCGGTTTCTCCACATGCGACAACACTGAAGACTAAATTTCACGCGCGGATTAAGATATTGTAGTATGGTGTGGCACGGGTTTAGATCTGGCCGCAGTGTCTGTATCGTAGAGAGGGGAGGAGTCAGTAGGAACCGGGCACTCCTTCCCGCTTGACGTGAATAATCCATTCAGCGTTAGGGTTCACTCGTAACAAGGCCAGCATCATAGTGCCTGGGTCTAACCGACGCTCTCCTATAACAAGAAAGATTAATATGTTACATTCTTTTGTTGTTGTCCTCATTGTGAATTATGAGGTGAAGTATGTTCAAGCTAATGAGGACTCTATTTCGCTAAGATCTCTGCCGTATTTTCACAAGATTATATATCAATTTTTAGAAAATACACAAATGAATGTTCTTAAAAGTTGAATACTTGAGCAGAATTTTAAAATGATATGGCCAAATACATATGTTTTAAACGTGTATAGACAAAATAGACTTTGCAAGAGTTCTTCCCCCATAGTTACCCATCATGAATCCAATGTTAAATCTTTCAGTCATCTATCCAAGATGTATTTCTTCCTAATACTATAGCCATTCTGATCTCATGTCATCTTAAGTGGTTTAAAAGCTAATCACTTACCTATATTACCACCCACTTCATACAAGTACAGCTCATCGTGTGGCAATTCACCTTTGACGCTGGGTTGTCGGTCATTTTCACTTGAAAACCTACAAAATAAATTTGACATTGAATAAAATGACATCAAATGACAGCAATTACCCGGTTTCATTGAAGATATTTCCCCTTTTCCCCTGGCCAAGTATATATAAATGTGTAAGTAAATCAAATGAAAGGGACGTAAATGAATTGTCCAAGAACAACATACATGTAGTAACATAAAAGATAGTTTATTTATAGTTTTAACAAAGTCTGAAGCTGTATAAGATTAACTTGTGGAGTGAGTAATGACACTTTACTCATCATTTAATAAAAATAGCTAACGATTTGGAATTACTAAATGAGTATGGACATGACACCTTTGTAACGATGTTTGAAAATAAGTAAACATTGGCTAGTTTTAAACCATGTATAGAAGGTCTGAATCTGGGACTTACTTTCCGTTGGAGTGTTCTGCGGAAGGCGGGTGGGCGACGGTTCTCCGCCGAAACTTGTTGACGACGTCGTTGGCTGTCGTCGTGGAGTCCAGTTGGATGGGTGTCAGATACTTATTGACGTGAGGGCAGAGGACTCGGATCACCCCCTCCTGGTAGTCGGCCTAGAGAGAAAACAGGAGAGTGTCTTCTATATATTCATCTTAATACAAGGTCCCAAAATGTTGCCTCTACTGAGCAACCTAATGTCCTGGGTATTTCTTATATCTATTCCATGTTGTTTGAATTATTTCACAATACTTCACCCTTCCACGGATAGCTGATCTATAGTTTTTTTTGCACCTGCAGGCTATTTTTCACTAGTTTTGTCGACAAATCCACTGGAAATACTATAGGAAATATGAAAATATTTTATCTGTATCCATCTGTAATGGACATTTTTTCAAACCAACTTAGAAAACATAAGATATGTATGGATTCTAAATGAAAAAATAATGAATTTTAATTTTTCATCTTGTTTAAGTACAAATAATGCCATGATTAATATAAATTCCTATACATAAGCCTTGTGACTTGTCGACATATTACCCAGAATGCACATTGATCTAGGCTAACCTGCAGGTAAAATCAGGGTACCAACCGAAGTTCGGTTTTCAAATTCCCTGTGTTTTCCCTGAGATTTCCCTGTCCTACAGAAATTTTTCCCTGTGTCATATCCAGCAAGTTGATCAAACTTAAGAGCCTCTGCGTGCAGAAAAAAATTGGACAACCCAACAACAAAAAGTTGAATCCCTAATATCTTGAGAATCAGGAATTTCAGAACCTGGCCAAATGAAATTCCCTGTGTTTTGGCAAAATTTCCAAATTCCCTGTGATTTCCCTGTCAGGGATTTTTTTTTGCCATTTTCCCTGTTTTCCCTGTGTGGTTGGTACAGTGTATGCCAAAAACCGCCGGACATCTGGACATGCCCAGCAGTTTTCAATCAATGTCCGATGTTTTATCCTTTGACATCGGACATTTTGTCCGACACTTTTTTCCCTGAAAATGAAATATTTTAACTTTTGCTGTATTCTACAATATATTTATTTGATGATAACATGTCCGGTTTAGCAAAGAAATGTCCGACATATGCCCTATAACCCTCGGACAATTTGTCCGCCGTTTCAGAAAGTTTTTGGGAAACACTGTTGGTACCCTGTAAAATATAGTAAATTGGCTATCCGTGGTAGGGAGAAAATGTTCAGTGACCTTAACCCTATTGGGTTGGTGAATTAAGACTGGATTTAGAAGTGTTTTTATTCAGAGATGCCACTCTTCAGTCATGAAAAATACGGAACTGCATTTCCGTATTTTAATACGGAAACAACAAAGGTAGTCTATTTTTCTATATTAAAGCTCTGATACTGAAACAAATCATATGTACATGTTATGTATCATATTCTTAATTTATGTTACCTGAAATTGAATAGAAAACTATTTTCCTTCTAAAATTGTGGCACTTTTTAAGACTTGCTGTCAAAGCAAAAATACGAAAATCCGTATTTAGACGGAAAAGTGGCATCTCTGTTTATTGTGTGTGTTTCTTTTTTTGTTTTTTTGAAATAAACACAATCATGATTATCTAATGGCAGATAGTTGAGACTTGTAAAAATAACAGTTTAATGGTTACCAATTTAAATTGAATCTTTACATGTTTTTCAAGATTGGATAAGGGAGAACATTAAAGCTGTGCTGCTAAAGTTGTTAATCTTTTACCTCTTGATGGATTGCTGGTTTTCTGTAAGTTTCTGCCTTTTCTTTGCGACCAAGAAGTTTCATGATCTGCAAATAAGCGAATGAGAATTGACTTCCAATATTTCAAACGAATAATTGCATGGGGAGAGTAAGCATAACAGTCGACAACTGAAAATCTTAAGATTCAAACCAAGTCCTCTTTGCACAACATTCAATGCATTATTATGTACAGTATCTAAAATGCATGTTGTGTCTGTACAGTCCTATGAAAATGCCACTTTATACATCATGTCCTATGTTAATCGCAGTTATTCATCCAAATCGCACAATCGAGCCATACGAATCTCACAATAAGCCATACAAATTGCGCAATTAGCCATACAATAGCATACAACCTTCGCAGGAAAATGGTAAATAACATTGAAAATGCAAATAAAATGCTTCACGGCGTTTTCACTTTATTATCGCAACTGAGATTCATATGTTCAAAAACGTTGTATATTGCTCCTTTTAAGTTTATCGATTTCTCTGTATATTTGAATTAAATTTTGGGAAAAAAGAACAAAAAAGAACAAAAAAACATGGTAACTAAAATCATGCTCAAATACAGAAGCAACATGAAAAGCTTTCCTGGCAGACAAGAGTTTCTATTCTATAAGTTATTTGGATTAGTCTGTCAAACATAACTACTATATGCCTAGTTTATGTCAAGTAGCGACACAGATTGTTTGATATAACCCTGATTATACAATTTTCTGTTCCCAAAAGGTAAACTTAAGTGAGCGAAACCATTTATGTATGCTTTGTTTGAACTTGGAAGTTGTATTGGTCCTGAGTGTTATGTAATGTGGATGTTATTTACCTCATATGATGTGTTCAGCACTACACAGTTGAACGTATTAATGATACTTAACAAAGGTCAGCCATTGTTATTTCTATGTTAATGTTTATTCTCATGCTACAAAGTATTATAATTCAGGTGAGTATTAGTATATACAAACACATGTCAGTGAAGTTATGAGTTACTACCAATGATGAGTACTTAGTGTCAGTTCTATATGTCAGTGCTACATGCGTACAGTATATCAGTGCTTAATGCGTACGCTATGTCAGTGCTGAATGCGTACACTACAACCAAGTCTATGAGGTGGTGAACCTCCACCCCTAGTGACAGACACAAACCAATTAGGGGCCGTCCATAAAATGATGTCACACTTTTTCAGGGTATTTTTATGACCCACCCACCCCCCTGTCACACTAAATTCTCTAATTTAGACATAAAAATAACACCCGTTTTCAGGCAGTATAACACTGTTCAAACCACCCACCCACCCCTTTTGCGTGACATCATTCATGGACGGCCCTTTAAGACTTTAGTCAATACATCAAGTCAAACAATTGCAACATTCAGACTTCTTTGGTTGTTTCTTGCAATACTATAAAGATATGCACAAGCTTCAGCCAATAAATTTCACTTTTTCAATCATCCTTCTATTAATTAAAGAGGACCTAATACTACATTTCACAGCTGTTGCAGTTCTTTTGACTGCCGAAAACTAACGTTATTTTTATTCACAAAAAATGTCTAAAGAGGGTAATCTAAAAGCGGGTGGAGTATGGAACAAACCAAAGAATACTGTGTTGTGTTAGTGCCTAACAAAGTGCCTACAATCTAATCCATCTTTACCCCTTTTGGCAACTGAATATGCTCCACCTTCAAAGAAACACAATATTGGAAAACTAATTATAAATATAAGTCCATGTCATCTCTGATAAATTATAGACATAATTAGATCTAATTTTCAAATCAACTTGACTTCAAATGAATACAAATATCCTTTTTTCTTCTTCTCAATTTCTAAATATTAAATTTTGTTTCTAAATGGAGGGACATGATCTTGTTTCCAATAAACATAACTAATGGGGAGAGTGTCAGTTGAACAAATACTAAAATTGGAGTAAACATTCTTAGGGTACTGTGATTATACAAGAAACACATAACAATGTAGTCGGAACATCCTATAAAACTAATATCAAAAGTTAAAGGGGGAAATATAAGTACATCTGCTTATAGTTACTTACCGGCTTTTCCCTGAATTTCCGGACTTGATCAACTTCATATTTTTGCCGGATTTGGGCAACCATAAAAGATGGAACCTATGAAAAAGAATGAATTCAGAAGAGCTTGAAACAAGTTATTCGTCCCCAAAATCTGTGGGGGTTCCATGTCAATTTCAGGGTCTTCCCTGCAGAGCTGAAGGAGGTTCTAGTTTGATAACATTCACTACATTTGGAGTTCATGCGAGCCGATGTCCGAGAAATCGGAGTGTGTTTTAAACATCCTTGCAACTTCACTAAGGTGAGGCAATAAGTTCACATACAATAGGTGGAATAAAAATAAAACTCTTATAGTATAAGCTATCATTCCTTTAAATGTGTTGCTACAAATGATAATTTCAAATCAAGATCACTTCAAAAACGATCTTTTAAACCTTAACGTCTGGAAGATCAAAAGATAATCAAATAAAATAAATCATATATATGAAAAAAAAAGTTCAAAGTTTGCTACGTACAGTCCACAGTAACTTCTGGTACTTGATGAGCATGCGCACAATGTTGGAGGTTCCTGCCGCCATTCGGATCTCGGCCTCCTTAAGCCCGGTTTTCTTACGGTGGCCCGACGCGACAAGGAACAGGTTCGGCGCCATGATCATCGACACGTTATGAAGGTTCATCAGGTTCTCTTCGTTCACCACCACCTTCTTAAGGAAGGACAGCAACATCTGGAAATGATATGGAGAAAGGGAATACTATTGAAAAAGTGTTTGAATCAATATTGATATGACCTTGAAATATCAATATCACATAGTTTATCGATATAATAACAGGGTGGTAAAGATTTGGGCAGGAATGTGGTCTTTCATGTGGACATGCAAGTATGATTTCGAAACAGATATAAATTGGTTGAAATATCTAAAAAAAAATTATCAATCCTACTAGTTAAGACACCAACAACCATGGGACAGAAAAGAATTTTATATATCATACTATTGTCTATATACTTTGCTCCGATAAAAACAAGTAATAGATCTAACATGATTATGGACGTAAACTGAAATTGGTAACCGAACGGGATTTCAAATAAGCACGTAATCTTCTGTGAAATGGCCGTAAAATCATACAGTCGACTAAAAGAGTATACTTACGTGTAATGTGTTTCTATGTACATCGGGTAGAAGTAGAACTAACAGGTTCAACGCCTGCACCTTTTGTGTCCAATCTTCAACCTCTGATATACGAAAAATGAAAACATTGATGAGAGGAAGAAACAAATAACCTAATCATTTTTTAAACGTATGAATAAACGTGTTGTAAAACATAACTTAATCATCTTTTAAATGTGTGAATCTCAAAATCACAATGCCTCTTCAGAATGCTTCAGTGTCAACTATCAGAGTAAACTATGCATTTATAAATTAAAATTTTGTGATTATTTTTGTTATGCAGTTACAAAAACCACCTCGCCACGTCATGCGAAAAATCCAAATACTTCGTATTATCAGATTTTTCTTTGGGGCCTTCCATTAAGTACGTACGCACCAAGAGAGGGGGTGGGGGTGGGTTGTCTAAAAAATTTGAAAATTTACGTACATACCTGTACAAATCCATTGTGTATTTCAGCTAAAGGGGTTGGGGGTTGGGGGGGTCTGAAAAATTTGCAATTTTGTGTAAGTACTGAATGGAAGGCCCTTTTTCACTTGGACATTCAAATGTATTGCTTACTTTCTACTTGAGCAAAGGCGTCGAGGTATTCGAAGGTGAGCAGTGGTGCGGGCAGTTCGCGGATGAACTGCTTGAGCAGGCCGGCGGCGTCGTTCGGCATCACCTCCTCCCACTGAAACTTGTCCGCGTTAAACTTGGCCTCGATCTCTGCCCTCAGGGCCTGAAGGATATGGAGGAAAAGACATAAATTTGGGATTGTTTTTGGTAGTTCAATGATTGCTAATGCAGAAATATGAATTTCTAATATAGAGATTATGATATTATCAGGGATGTAAGTTTGGGTTGATGAAAAAATCTGAAACCCCAAAGAGAAAATTTAAAATAATCTTAAAATGCCATAAAACGTCATGTAAGGAATTCAGTTTGAAAATTATTGATTGAGGTGACGATGTGAAAAAACCTTAAATCAGATTAAAATCTGAAAACTTACATCCCTTTTATTATATAAAGGTATAATATATATTGTTAAGAGTTTATGTGGTTTGTTTCTTTATGCTATTGGAAAACTTCCGCTACTATGCTAACCAAAAAAATATCTTATAATGTTGAAGAGTAGTGGGGTGTATTTATCAGTTTAAAATGGTCAGTGGACCTCAAAGAAAAAGCTGAATTGGGATGTGAAAGTTGATCAATATGTTAATCTTTTTGGTATGATGAAGAAAATACTTAAATAAACACTATTTACGTGATCATCCCTTTGAGTTTTCATGTATTTGTCAGTATGTATTTAATTCATTTAGTTATTTTCATAAACAACGATTAACCTACCTTGATCCTCGTCTGGGAACCGGGTACGCGGAGAATACCCTCTTCTTTTATACCGTGCCTCTCCACAAAGGTAACTAACTGAAAGCAGAAACCGTGTATATAGAATAAAGATAATCAAGAAAAATATAGAAGAATCGAACATAGTTTATACTATGAAAAATACAGTAACATGCAAAGTTTTTTTCCTTATGGGCCTAGTTTTTCTAGCTAAGCCGTCTAAAAGAAATACCGATGTTAAAGATATATTTACCTCTAAGAATATTTTTGGGACTATGATAGAGGGGTACTTTTTCTGGTCGTGTTCTATCAAGGCCGTCAGGGGAACCCCGAATACGCCATGGTCTGAAAAACAATGAAGGACAATGTACTTCATAAATTCAGTTACCGATTCAAAAAGAATATCGACCATTAAATATATAATAAATCAAGTGATTTCAGGGGGAAAAAAACAAAGATATCAACGGGGATAAGTTGAAGATGTGCCATTGATTATTTATCTTTGGAGGGTTAAAAGCTGTGAAACACTGACCTTCAAAATGAGGTAAAATTTATCGGATTAGAGATCAATTTAATTGAGTTCTATTAGACATGACACAAATATTCTATAGTTTGACTATATTTTTGGAAATCAAAGGGGATCCTAAACATTGGAAAAACATACCTTTTAATCGTTTTTTCGATTTGTGTCGTGTGTGGGTGATGTTATTGGTGTCAAAGAGTGCGGTCAACTCGATGAGCGCTAGTGCCCGCACGCGCTCCGTGTCGGCCTTACTCAGGTCCATCACCTGCGTTACGCCCAACGTGTCCTTCTGAAGCACCATGTTCTGGGTAAAGACAAATTTGTACCTTTTTATCTAATTTGTAAGACTTTTGATACATTTTATTTACAGGTCGATATTTTACACAATCTCTCTTGCTAGAACATGACTAATGTCTTCAAAATCATTCCCTGCGTCTTTTATTTTTGTCCAGTGGAATAGTTATAATGATACAGTTCTTTGCATATTTTTGAAAACATGTACAGATCTAAATTTGACTTCATACTCATCCCTCATCTCTCTTTTTATCATATCAAATTGCAATATAAATCATGGCGTTTTTGTAAAACAACTAAATTTTGCGGCAAATTCTGAGGCTGACAACGCATCCATATTGTACTGTACACTAATGTTGCACAGTACCTAATATCTTATTTCTGACACTGTCAGGCACGGAGGCTTTTTCCTTTACATATAAACAATGGCATTTCAAGAATTTATTCTTTGAGAGTTTACATCCCTCTCTGCCCAAAACTAACAACACAATACAAAGAAAATGACTATTTGTTTCCTACCGGTAGTCCCCCGTCGAGTATACTCTCCCGATGTTTAGTGGTGTCTATGGAGAAGGTGGGGGTGACATCCGTGTCAGCGCCCGGAGACGTGTTCCCCGAAGACCCACTGTTTGTGGGAGGCGGGCGCGACTCAGGCGCACCCTTAGACTGAATACTTATTGTTTCGATACCTGAGGAGAGAAAAGGGCAATCAATATATTACAATTTATTGAGTTAAGCCCCTGAATTTTGGATTTTTCCATTCAAACATAGCCCTTATTACTGCAATTTTACTAGTTTATATGTCTTGATAATCGAAAAAGATGTATCATTTCAAATATTTAGAAGAGCATTTGACGATATCTCATTAATCGATGGGATGTCAGATAATTCAGATAATTCTTGGAAAATCAAAGATATATATCAATTCAACCTTTAAAAAATATGATGATATTTCAATATAACATACTGACTTGGGACATCTACCCTTTACAAAAATTCCATATTCTAGTTTATGCATTTGTATATCAAACAGTGAGTAATTCAGTATAATCTGTACCTTTACAGTCAGGCTCGTCGTTCATGTAGCCCCGTGATATGGAGTACCCCCCAGTCCGCTTTAAGAACGACCCACCATGGTCAGTTTTTTTGGTGGGTCGCCGCGTTACCTTCCCACCACCAGTCCGACTGTCCAGGTCCGACAACTCGGACTGAAGAAGAAAACAGGTATATTTTAAGCTGATTAAACATGAAACATGTCTTAAAGTTCAGCTTTTGGGTACTTGATTTATGATGTATGTATTTCATGGATAAAAGTTGTGCTGTACGTTGCAAGGCAAGATGCAAAAACAAACGATATATCTGGATATAGTAACTTAAAATTGTAAGCGAAAAGTGAAAACAGTTACATACAATGTTAAAAATCAGATATGGATTATACAAATGTAACAGCCGTTCATTTGGTTCATTCCCCCTAAGATCAAACCATTATTAAAAGCTCAAAAACTTGCACCATTGCATCATCATAATTATTTATAAATAAGATATGAAATAAATATGATGATAAGTATTAGTTATAATATTTATAAATATCCTATTTAACCAGGATCTTGATGTTCAACCCAACTAGCCAATTACCTACATTTTCTAGAGTAGATATACCACCGTCTATTGTAGACACAAGAGCGCAATATTCCCAGGATTGCCCACAGCTCTTCATTATCTGAATGCTAATCTTGGTCCATATTTTGCTTAGAGTTCAGAATCCTGCACACCCAATGCAATCGGTAAGTTGTAGACCCCTCAAGTAGTATGATACACGTAACAGCATGCCTAGTCATAACCCATGACCCTCGTGAGAAACCGGACCTTAAACAACATCTATAAATCAATTTAAAGCTAAGAATTTACTTGTTCTAAGAGGTCAACAGATGGCTATTCCAAATGGAACGTTTTCCTTCTATAGAACTAAATAGAACCTACAATTTTATAAAAAGTTGCCGAAAATATAGAAATATTATATAGTGTTATAGGTATAATTTAATGGATTGTATTATGGATATAACCCTAAATACTAACGAATATGTTCAAATAATGGTCAGAAATGGTAATTTTTATGTTTAATAAGGTTAAAATCCCCTCCAAAATGTATAAATTGTATTCTTTTGAGCGTACAATACGTTTTTAAATATCTTTTCTTATCATTTTGAAGGAAATTGATATTTAACCACATCCTCTAGGTGAATTTGGAATATTATGATGCCTGTTCATCAATTTGATCAGGAATAACAAACTATGAAATGGGTGCCTACCAAGTCCCCTATTTGCCCACCTGACCTATAGGACCTTAAAGGTGATAAAAAGAGAACGCTGGAAATGAATTGCTTATTTGGGGTCGTATTCTTGGTATGCAGCAAAAGAAAAATTCAAATTGATTAACAATTAACAAAAATATTGACGTTTTTCTGACATGACCTTGCCCTCAGCGAGCAGTGAGACAGGTGAGGCACATACCCGGCCTGATAAGCCATGTGAGGGGTATCTGTGACGTCACATGCGCCATGCTTTGCTCAGAATGCATACCTTGGTTGCTGGTTTTATCAATTTTTATGGATACATAAGCATCTGAATTTCAAAGTGTGCCATCTGTATATATATGTAAATAGACAGTATGTAAATATGAATTGGTGCAACGTGTACCATTCTATTTAATTTACACAAAATATTGCTTCAAGCAATTTGCAGTATACTGGTATAAGTTTAACAATAATTATTTTCATTTTGATATACTTGAGTGACGGAGGGTAGGAAGTAAATTTATAATCTCATTTCAGACTAGTCAGAGTGGAATTAATAGGCAATTCTCTAGAGTCCTATGAGAAATTAAAGTGTCATATAGGGCAAGGGGGATAAAGTTCGCACACACCTATGTGTTAGAGGTCACAGTCAACACTGGTATGGCACATATTACGTCACTAGATTTAACACCCTGCGCCGACTGGTGAGAAAGGATAACAACATTTTGTAAGATGAAAATCACAGCTGAACATGGGGCTAACAAGGACAAATCACCCATTGTTTGCAAGTGGAATTCTAAATTGAACATTCCAATTCAAGGGATATGTTTATTGGGCATATAGCTATTGTGAAAACCGGTTAGAATTATACTGTGACGTTTCTCTTTCTATCACCTTTAACAGCTGCACACAGACCTTAACACTCTCCTAACTCTTACGTCTGTGGGCTGGTCAAATATCCTCCTGACATCCCTCCTGTTAGCGATTTTCTGTTTGTTGCGGTGTTTCTCCCTGATGGTGGCGTTGAGCGTCTCCACACGTCGCTTGACAGCGGCCGCCTGCGTCCTGGTCAGGGAGGCCGTCTCCTTAGACACCATCTCCTCCTCCAACTCACGGCCCTCTGAAACAATAACAAGAAAAAATATTTAAAAGAAGCAAGGGTGAGGGGAATAGAAAATGAAAAAAAAAGAAGAAAAAAAAGAAAATTGTCTTGAAAAATTGTTTTACGGTGATTTCTTCTCTGATTTTACTACTGAATATTTTGAGAGTTTATATTTACTCTTCTTATAACCCTTTATGTTTAAGTTGGGCACATTTTCACTTTAAAATATTCCCTCATTTAAAGGTTCATAATTGAGAACAAGTAACAATTATTCTACTGCATCAACTATAATATAGAGCAGGAATAGCTGTATTATTTTTTGCTGTATGCTGTTCATTCAGTCCTTCGTAAAGTTTGTTTGGATGTGTTCTGTGAGTTCTTACTGATATTCTTCAAGCCGGTAATCTAGGTACTTTAGCATAGTTGGCCATGATAAGGGTGCTATCAATGGTGCAAACAGTCTTCCAGGGGGTAATGCCAAAGAATCAAATATCAGGTCCTGGGGCAAGGTAGGGCATGGCTATAGATCTCTCTTTAAATGAATACTTTGGACATCCTTTATCTAGATAAAATTTAATAGTGTTAAGAATTTAGATATATTACAAAAATATTAAAAATCTAGGAATTTCTGATTTCCCTGGATGTTGAATTAAGAATGGTAATTGAGGAGCTGTTTGCACCAACAATAGCGGCCTTATTAGGCACTGAAGCCTGGCAAAGGCCTATGCCGACTTTACAAATAGCGTGACATTGTGAATTAAGACCTTGGAACACAATGTTTGGTCATGAACTTCTGAAACAGCATTTTGTGTCATGTTAGTATACTCTACTCTTCAAGACATAATTGTATGTCTGAATTCAAGATAAAAACAAGACTGTTTCTGAATTGATATTTAAGTAGGAAGATGTGGAGGTCTGATTATAGACAACAATGCGAGGCCCTATACCCAGATAGCAGGCGTGAAGAAACATTGAATCAATGATGATTGAACTTCTCTGCAATGCATTTTAGAACCAATGTGATACTCACTCTTACGGTCGCGTTTTCCGACCGATGCGAAATGAACTAATTTGGTAACAAATGAGTATGGTTAGTTCTATAAATGGAGTTAAATAGGCTGGGAGATGGGTGATTCTATATTATTAAATATATAGGCGAACAACACGTGAAAAGGTAAAAAAAGAAAAAAATGTAAAAAAATGTGATGATTAGAGGAGTGATTTGTAAGATGGCCACTTTCGGAAAGTGCTCTGTAAGATGGCCACTTGCACACGAAAGCTTTTTCTTTAAGCTTCCCCATTCAAAATTACCACACTCACGCACTTCAAAAACATATTTTCTTTGACATTTGCATTTATAATCCTCTCTGATTTTCAAATTTTACAAATTCAAATTGTCTAAGCCGATGCCCAAGTTAATTTTAGTTGAAAATGAAAAACAAAATCTGGAGAAATCAAAATTCTATATGAAATCAAAAACAATCTGGAAAAATATAAATTGCAATCTTTTTTGGTCACATTTTTTACATCCATGATTTTTCAATGACCAGTTTAATTTTCCGGATTTTCCAGGACCCAAAGTTTCTGGGTAAACCTTTAACACATCTCTGGGCTCATTCAGTGGGGACCGGGCATCAGTACGTACCTTCTAATTTAGACACCAGGTGGGCGTACCCAGCGTCCGTTAGCCACGCCACCTCCTGTTCCCCCTCTGAAACAACAAAAACATTTGATAATGAAAACTGAGTACTTGAATCAAATAAAAGGAACACACAGTTCTATCGTTAGTATAAGTTAATCTATTGAATAGTCAACAGTGAATAACGGAGCAGAGTTTAGTATACAGAATATGAGGCTAAAACTATAGATGGCACTGAGGTCTGGGAAAAGAGCTAAACTCTTTCCTAAAATCCCTTGTACCTCATACATTATTCTGAATATTTTTAATGAGAGTTTATTATATTTATTAAAGGGTAACTGTAATCTCCAGAAAAATGCTGTAACGGGTAACATCTCCTAAACACAGGTACTCTTGTTGAACTTTGGCTTTTAAAGGGCCAATTTAACCACTAAATAATATAGAATAAATATATGATTCATTGTGTCCTAAATATTAAATTCAGAAAGGGAAAGAAATTTTAAAAGAACCCTATTTGACCACTCATCATTCATGCAATATTGAATTTATCCGTGGGGGCCTTCCATTTAGTACATACACCCATTTTTTTAAATCTGAGACCCACCCACCCACCCCCTTGGGCAAAAATACGCATAGGATATGTACCAAAAAGTCCGCACATTTTCAAAAATCTCCGCCGCCGCCCCCCCTCCCCTTGATGCGTACATACTAAATGGAAGGCCCCTTGGAAAAAACAACAACACGAAAACACCAGAAAATGAAAGAATTTGGAAACACATACTTTAAGTGCTAAAAGAATTTTCCCCGAAAAAAAACCAAAAAAAAACGAAAATACAAGTAAAACTCTGCTCTGACCGTCGGGCGTCTTGGGCTCCTCCTCCGAGGTGTCCTCCGTGTCCTTGGAGGCCTGCTCGATGTCGTCGATCTCCTGTAGGTAGTCGTCCAGGTCGGCCGTGGGGGGCAGCGAGGGGTCCGGACCCCCCGCCGTCTGGGGCGTCGCCATGGGCTTGCCGGGCTCGGCTACCCACTCCTCACATGGTGGGCCTGGGGAGGAAAAATTAATGGAAAATTTTAAGATTTTTGTTTCTTTCTTTAAAATCTATTCACAATTATTATGAGTTTCCAGCAGGTGAAAGTTTGTATTTGGAGAAAACAATATTATAAAGAAAGGTGGGAGACCATAAGAAACATGTTCTGATTAAATGTGTCTGGTTCCCCTTTCATTTTAAAATTGTATTCTGTAAGGACAATAGTATCATGAATAACTTGATATTCTATGTATTAGTATTAGTTGGGACTAGTATCAAATGTTCTAAAACGCTGTTCACTCTTAGACGGGAATGCACGACATAATATTATGTGAAGGATTGTTTCAATAGTATTTGTGATGTAACCTTCATTTTCGGTCAGTAAAATGAAATACAACCCTTAAAAATCTTGCATTATACACTTTAGAAATCCATGGATAAAGATTGGGGCCTATGTACCTATTGTATAGTGAACATGTTTAGTTGCGTTTCTACTCGCCAGGCGGAGTCTGTTGTAGCATGATCAATGTGCAGAACCATTCGTGAATTCTAAAGGGCTAGACTAGAGAACTTGATTTGCTTTCATTCCAACAGAGCCCACCTCGAACATACACCACGCAGACAATCTACTAGTTTTAATATATTATTGCACGTGGTTTATGTGTATCAACAGACTTTCATTTCTATTTTACATTACCCAAAATTACTTGAATTTGGCCTACTTTTTAAACTTTGTCTTCACTATATTCTTTCTTTCTATCGTTGAGTATTATATTGCCTATCCGTCAAAATAGTCAGAAACAGATTTATTTTCAAGAAAAAATACATAGTTTTTTCCAAGATAAACAAATCTAAGACTATTAACAAGTCATAATGTCTGTCCTGGAGTGGAGCTTCCATGAGAGGCGAAATAGTCCTAGGAATTTGTCATTAAGTATGAATAGAACCATGTGAAAATGTCTATCAAATGTTGTTATGTCTTTATATAAAAATACTAGAGATCTACTTATAAGTGACTTTGCCAGGGAAACCCCCCTCATATTTTCCAAGGGATGTAAGTCAGGGTTAATGAAAAAATCTGAAACCCCAGAGAAAATTTAGAATAAACTTTAAAATGCCATAAAACGTCATGTAATGAATTCAGTTTGAAAATCATTATTTGAGTGAGGATGGGAAAAAATCTGAAATCGGAATAAAATCTGAAAACTTACATCCCTGTTTTCCAAAGAATTAGTTTTTCTGGTTAAATAACTCATGTTCATGTGAGATCTTGCCCCAGGCTAGGAAAATCTGCGTGTCCGCATGTCCTCGACAACCAGAAAATGCCTGTGGACGACCAAAAAATGATTTCTGGTCGTCCACATGACGACCAGATATTCTAGAATTATCTCTGAAATATCTATCTGTAAAATATTGTTTTCTGTCTATTTTGATAGCTTTTAAAAATATAAGAAATAGTCTATATTGTGGGCAACTTAAAGCTGTGTGTGGACGACCAGATTTTTGCTAATGGTCGTCCTCTGACGACCAGAATTTGGCCAAATTTTCCTAGCCTGTGCCCATGTCTGTTCATATTTCAAAAATGAGCCCGGAATTCCATGTATTTCCAGAGATATAGCGAGTTGAAAATTTGCCTTTTAGGCTTAATACCGGCGCAAAATGCCGATGTCACCAGCCTCCAGCCATGGGGAAAAAGTTCAAGTTCAATGCATATGTCACTGTTGCCAGGCGCCTCAAAGTCCCAAAGATTATCTCCTACCTTTAGTATGCATGCACTTAAGCTGTTGCCAGGCGCTGGGTGCCGGTATATTTCAATTTGCACCGGCGGATTTTGAAAGCACAAAAAAATGGAATTTCTCATCATTTTCAAACTTCAAAATGTGACTTTTATATGATGTTATTTGGAAAAAATGGAATGGACTATTCTTCCCCAGATCTGGAACTGTCACCAGGATGTATCCATTTCTTTGTAACAGTTCATATGTCTGAGAAAAAAGGGAGGACAGGGCAAGTAAAATCTGAAAATAACAAATTTTTGGGAGTTAACTTGTTTCCGGCGAGACTTACACATTTCCTATGTCTAAAGTCCCACCCTCCGAGAACCAGCGTCTTTTTGTCATTATTGGAGTACAGAGGCGAAATATCATTGCGCCTCTAAATTATGACTATAAGGACTAGGCCCAAATAGCCCAAACATAATGTTATGGTAGAAAATGCGATGCTTATGCTTGGAAGTAATTGTGAAACGATGTGTTGGATAATGGAGTTAATTCCAGAGTTGATTTAAGTTATATAAAGCTAGACTAAAATCAAACTCTCTATAACAGGCTATGTCATGATAAAACACATCACCTCTACCCGAGCAGGGTTCATATCTTCGTAACTTATTTGGCTTATTAGCGAAATTTTGATTAGCATCTCATGATAAGAAATTCTGTCTATTATGAATAAATCCTACACATGATAATACCTCTTTAAGACTATTTTGCAATAACACTATAAATGTTGGTAACAGACAAAATTGTTGATCTTGGAACCCTAATAAAAATTTCCCTGATTAGCCTAATTAGTCATGAAAATATGGGCCCATGTATTATGTCATGTCAATAATAACGACATGTGCAGATTGGCGAAAGAATTTTTGAAGGAAATAAAACCTACCCTCATAATTTGGTGAGGATGTTGCAATGTTGTTTTGATCACAGAAACCGCCTGAATGAACACAGCAGTGGAGCTGTGTTTCTTTTATACTCAGACCAGGATAGCCTTAGTGAAATGTTATGTTTCCAACCATCTAGGACCTGTGATGTCACAGAAGTGTGTGACAGAGGTGGTCAAATTGAGGAATTGAGGGGGGGGGGATACCCTCATAATTTGGTATAACAGTTGGAATCCGGAAGATAATGTTTCAGTTGGGTAAATATGACTAATACATTGTACAATGGGGAAGTCTAGTCACTGTTGATTAAATACATCAGGAGAGTTGACTTCAATTGGACACTGCAACATATCGGAAGATGTCAAGAGAATAAAATGTGATCAGGTGATGTTATGCTTGATAGCACTTTCTACATTGTGAACACCATTGATATCCTCTATGATCTTCTCAAATTAAAAACTAATTTCATACAGTCCCGTTGTAATTCTCATATGATAGGATGAGCTAAGCGTTTTTTAGGACTAAGGCTCTAAATGAATCGAAAAGCACATGACCATCATAATAGATTAAGTCCACTACCCATTTTATAAGTGTACCTATGATGGGTTTATTAGATTTCTGAAACCGGAAGGGGAGGTTCATCATTTTCTTTGGCTGTCTTACTGGAAAGGTTATGTTTAGCTTGTTTAGCTTAGCGCCTATTATCTTCTAACAACTCTAGCGGGAAACAAAGTACGACATAAAAATCGATTGCATTGACGAACCAATGTTCTACAACTGAGGTCAACCTCCTCCTTTAGTTAACCAAATCCAACACACTGTGTCAGACTTGAGGGTCTTGGTTAGTTAGTGATCATTAGTTGACGATCACCCAGGAGTTAATTTCAGAAGGATATTGTGCCTGGTACGTACCATCCATAAACCCGGGTATGAAACCGGACGGAGCATAACGCTATTAACAGGGTGCTCTTAATGACACATGTATGTATCCCGCGAAGTTATAACTATGATCCTAATTGCAATTGTAATGAATCTTATGTGATTTACCTTTTTGTGAATATTGTACGTGAGTCAATTCAAATCTTGACTTTAGGAGTTGTACATTCAAAAGCGCAACTTGGATTTAAGGTGTGTCAAGTTCATAAAGGGGCCTTCCATTAAGTACATACGCAGCAAGTGGGGGTAGGGGGTATGAGATTTTGGAAAATTTGCGTACGTTCCTGTACAATTCCAATGCGTACTTTAGCCCCAGAGGGGATGGGGGGGGGGGTCTAGAATTTTGGAAAATTTGCGTACGTACTAAATGGAAGGCCCCAAACATATACACAATTATTTTTTTTAATATCTAATATCATGATAAAACTTCCTTTATTACGACATTTTGATATACATAATGGGTCGGATTTCTCAGATTTAATGTTAGAAAAAAAATGTTTCTGGTGTGTTCCAATATTTCAGAAGTATATGATTGGCCAAGAAAAGTTGTTTGCATTGGGACAATCTGTAATTGTAAATGATGTAGAAGACCTAGAGCCCTCATGTGCCATACCAGTGATCGTCCTGATACCTCCCTGAGATTAGGTGACCCATTAGATTATTCCCACATCGCCATAGGTGGTATGTCAATAACATAATGCTTAATGCTACAGCAGTTGATAATTCAGAAAATGATAATGAATAAATACAAAGTTGGATCTGTGGGTGTGTCTCTAACTTATTTCTATATGTATGTATGTCCAGAAAGAAGAGGTTGCGATATGTGTGCATGACCCAATACATGCCTTATATGGTGTTTTGGACAATGATTTCCTATTACGGTTTACGCCATGAGGTATTCCCTGAGGAAATCCAGAACTGCAAATGTCAGCCAACGAACAAAGGGTGTATCGTGTTACGTACTTGTAATTTTTTGTTGTTCTGATTTACACATACCGAATTTCACCAACCTAAAACAACTTAACATGCATAGAAGATCGCTTTCTATAACAGACTTCTTCTGTGTGATATTCAGACCCGGGTATTCACAGAACAAACAGACATAAAACCGGTTAATAAAATTCCTTTCTTAGTACTAATGTACATAATACAGCCCCCCCCCCCCCCCCCCCCGCGCGCCAAAACAGAAATAATAAAGACAAGACCAAACGACATAATGACCAAAGTTACTATCAAAAGTATTTGATAGTGATAGGTCGGCCCATTTTAAATCTTTAGGCCTAAAATAATCAAACAATATGATATATCTAGCATTTATCTCTGTGTCTTATATAAATCAGATTTAATATATTGATGGTAGGTCTGAAAAAATGACACTATAGTGACAATTTCACAAATAATTTAATCTTTGAATCATTTGAATCTTAAATCTGTGTCTGACCCTGACAGCACCGGAGAACTTATTGACAGTGTGACGCCTATGTTTTAACATTGAATGGCAGTGTCCGAAATTAAGGTTTTATTCTATGCACCAGCCGGGTGCAGAGATACTAAAAGTATGCACCCTGAGTAATTTCTGTGTGTACAATGCTATAAATGGTTATGTAAAACCATGGAAAAACATGCACCAGCCGGGTGCATACATTTGAAAATCATGCACCCTGCCTCAAAATCATGCACCTCGGGTGCAGGGTGCACCCTTAATTTCGGACACTGAATGGGAATGATTCAGACACTGACAGTGACTTAGGCCTAGACATATCAAAGTTCAGATTGAATATTTTGGTGGTAGGTCTGAAAAAATGACACTATAGTGACAATTTCTCAAATCTTTTAATCTTTGGATCATTAATAATTGCTTTCGGAGCCTCCATTATACATTGACAGTGTTGCAGGAGGCTTAGGCCTAGCCTATCTGAGCCTGAGTCCAGTCATTTTTTCATACCATCTGTAAAATATTATTGCAAGCGTTTCCAGGCCTAAAATGCTAAAACTATATGATATGTATGAACCTTAGATATATGGGAACATAGATATCTACATCACTTTCATTTTGGTAGGGGTAATAAGGCCTAAAATAATTATTTTTCAGATTGCCAGTGTCCGACCAAACGCCCGAGTTGCTTTGACATCCAGCCTCTAGGCCTAAAAATCTACCATATGCAAAATATTCTTGCAAACTTATCCAGGCCTAAAATAATCAGACCATTTGATATTTAGGACCCTCACATATATGAGAACATAGATATATACATGAATTTCATTTTGATAGGCCTAATAAGGTCTAAATAATTATTTTTGAGATTGCCAGTGTCGAACGCCTGAGAGGCCGAGTCCAACAGCTTGTCTAGGCCTATCATTTGAACTGCTGGAAAAGATATATGTACCTACCTGTACAGCCTGAGTCCTGAATGCTTCCGAATACTTAAATCCTCCACAATTATTGGGTTTAGTCCAATGTCATCCTGGTTTCCTGATTTCAATGAATCGGTGCAGGCGTGCGGGGAGAGAACCCGGCCATGTTGACGGTCTGACAGCAGTGACAGTGCCTCCACGTGTCCGATTGATCCAATGTTTTGCCTTCGATACGAACGCATGGTTCCCGCATGAATTGTCAATGCGTTGTATGCGTTTAAGGGGGTCCAGACTCCAAAATATATATATTGAAAGCATCAGATACCGCCGTATTCCAGGTATCGAGGCGGCGAAAGAGGAGCCTCCCGCCAACACGTCCGACCGCGGCGACTACACCCGGCCGTGTGACAGTGTCAAGCGGTGGGGAGGCGAAGGATTGCAAGACAAGAGAAAATATATTTTTCAGTCCTCTGGACTGAAAAACCTGCTTTGGTGGCGAAAAGTAATCATCTATATTGATCAATAACTTGTGATACCACCCTTGATACCCCCCTGACAAAGAATTAGCTTGGGGGTAGTGGAAGGTGGGATGGGGGGAGGGGGAGGGGGAGGGGTGTTGTGGTGATTCATTGAATTCAATAGGGCATGTGCGGCCAAATAGCGGTGCAAAAGGGCCTGCTTGGTACCAGCCAGGTATATACAGGTAACACACCTTGTCCAGTGGTCACTGGCACCTGTGATATGTTCAGTGAAGCATGGCACCAGTGACCACCACTGGTACCTGTAATAAACACACTGGTAGTCTGGTGGCCGGCTGGACCCACTTCCAGCCGCTATTGGTGAACACTCCCTATTGATGCCAGACGTTTGTTGGGGTCCTTTACCTGGTGAGTATTGGCTGGTTTGATAGGCCCTTCTGTGAGGGCCCCTGTACTGTGTAAGGTCTGCCCCATCCCTGGGCTATTTTGGGGGTTCAATGACGACACACGTACAGGTTGGCATTCACGGACCAGTCTCAGGACGTCATTTCCGCGGAAAATCCGCGGAAAATCATAGAACTGATTAAAAACACATAACTTGTTTTAGGGAAGAAACGCACTTAGTTAGAATGTTACAACGTGGGCCCCATTAACTGTTTCCTCACAAATTGTTCATTTTGGTCATCGAAATCTATCAGGGTGCCCCTACCCCCCTATATGAAAAAAAATGGATCTCAATTACCCAAAAAATATCAAAAACCGCGGAATTTCGCAGATCCGCCTCACCGTGGGGGAGGTGGAGGGGCTGACGGCTTGGGAGGGGAAGGGTGCCCTTGGAAGGGGGAGGGGCGGGGTTCACACCACCTTCACCTGTCAATCAGGGCCAACCAGAGGGGACCGCCTTGACCAATCATAGGTGGAGGTGGAGGGGCAGGGGGAGGTTGGAGGGGAGAGGGTGAAGGGCCCAATTATCACCAATTTCACGCCTGTTGGTTGTACACAATAGAAAAACATCCGACAGTAAGGCTTTTGGGGCGTACTCCACCAATAACCACTAGATGGCGCCCCAAAAGCAAAAATGGCGCGATGCATTTACGCGTTTAGACGCGTTATTTCGCATTATTTTCGATTCTGGGACAGTGGGAGGCTTAGCTATGGGTCGAAATCTATCTATGGATACCAATAACTAAAGTTAGAACGACCGATTTCATGGTGAAATAGGTCTGCAAAATTGATGAACTTTGACCCAGATACCTTCTTCACCGATGAAAGCGAGGCTGGGCCGCGTTACAGGCATAACGCGGCATTTTACGCGTTGGGACATCGTCACCGTAACGATTCCAGACTAGAAATGTCTTATTTGCCCCATTTTGGACGATTTTAACGGTTAGTTTGTCTCCTATATATCAAAATCGCTGCGATGTAAGCTCAAATAAGCCCCAAAATGTGGTTATTTTAGCTCAGAATCGATTTGGGACATCGTCACTTTGCCGCGTTACAGGCATAACGCGCAGCAGCCGCGCGATGGGACATGGTCACCATTGAAATAGCATTGGCAGAATTGACGCGTTACAGGCATAACGCGCAGTTTACCCTCCATAGGAATAGCATTGGGACGTTTGGCGCGTTGGGGCGTTTCAGGCATAACGCGAAATTCTGTCACCGATCTAAGAAGTGGAGAAGAGAATAGGTCGGCTTCGATTTAAAGCTTTAAAGACTTTAAAGTCAGACTCTATATGATTTCATCGACAGAGTGATCAAGCCGACCTATAAAAATACTAATAAAAACCGCAAAGAACCCACCACGCTCTCGAAAAGTATGTAATCTAAGGGATCCAAGGACCAATGAAATAAGTATGTGAAGAAACCGTAATCTTACCACATTCTCATTAATCTGATACAAGTTCCTTCGAAATCGTTTAAAATGCTGCTGCATGCACGAGGATTTTTCTCGTATTGAAAACTAAAAATATCTAGCATTCACCGTATCATATATATACACTTGGGCGTTGATTAGGTTGAACGTGGAGGGGTCTGCACCCGGACCAGAAGGCAGTGGTTACTCCTTAAATCAGTAGTACTGAACTGTATATTTTTTCAATACTTGTTGTGGCAGTATATACTCTATGGATACTGAAATTTGTAGACGTGAGGGAAAGTATTTGATTAGTAGTATACTGAACACCCACTGATTTAACAGTATGAAAGGAGTATTCCACTGAATCACTACTGCTTTTACTTGGAATATTTTTGGCTGTACCTAAAGCTACTTATTGAATACTTCCTGGACATAGGCTGCAATGTGTATAGCAGTAGTCCAAGCAGTAGTCCACTGAATCTATACTGATATACCAGGGTCACATTGGTGCTGTTGCCCCAGTTCTTTCTGGGTTACCAGACACATTAGTGTGAGACAGTTGGTCAAAAGGCGGGAAACAGCACTGGTCTCAACAGTAAGATGCATACAAGGAATATATTTCAGAGAAATATGTTATCAAGGAGCTATCTTTACATCATCATAAGAGGTTTATCATTCAATGAAGATGCAGCGGGGGTATAGAAGACTGCAAAGGAGACATATCAATAGTTTTTGGTAAGTAATTTGGCATTTGTAAGTCCAACACTTGTGATGGGGATCAGATATCGGCAAAGAGGCTGGGCTTTCTCTATTCAGTGAGTTCAACATATAACCTAGCTATGTATTTACAAAATACAGTTGTATGTAGTCATAAAATTGGTTGAGTCTAATATTAACCATATTACACTCCCAATTTTAATATATGTGATTCATATTTTATACCTTTATCAAATATCTTGATATCAAATGTATGCAAGATACTTTACTATGTGTATGTCGTGGTCCATGGATATATATATTTTAAGTGATATCAGATTTTCATGACATGAATATTTTAGATATTGTTTTATGATTAAACAATGATCACCAGGCTATCAACAAAACAGGAATACTGACTCACTACTGGATAAAAGTAGTAAAAGAGTAGTACTACCTCTATCTCATTTAAATATTTCGGACATACTGTTTACCTACTGAAAAAGCAGTATAGAATAAGTAGTACTGATTCACTACTCTTCTGGACCAGGGGAGGCAGAAGCAAAATGACTACTTATTCACTACTGAAATGCAGTATTCAGAAGTAGTACTTCCACCCCTACTTCTACCTCATTTAAATATTTCGGACATACTTATTGCATACTGATAGTATACTGATCCAATACTGATTGACTACTATTTTTCCACTGATGAGCCTCCCTTTTTACGTGCAGTAGTGCAAAAAGTATATACTGCTAGAGACTACTTTTTGTATACTATTTATATACTGTTTATCTACTGCTTTCTGGTCCGGGTGACCAGCACAACACCTGGACGTTGATATAACGATAGTCAATGGATATCTTTTCAAGCGTACCATGTCTTTCATATTCAAAACATGGTTTTCAATTCTTTATATCCTAGGTAATGGGTGGTAACATCTTAATAAGGTGAGGTCATTAAACATGCTGCCTGATGTCAGATATAGAGTAGAATGATGTCATTTCGTGTGCTGTAGGCAGGTAGGATTATATGCCCCTCCCTAAAAGTGAAACCACAAAATTAAACATTCCACTAATAAAGAAAAAGTAGAAGTATGTAACTTACTTCAAACTCTATGTCATTTGTCTGTGATCCCGGGGTTATCAACACCACAAAAGGACGTGTCCTACTATAGAGAACTACGTCCGGGTCACACGGTAGCTATAGGGGATTTCCCGTATAGCACCACCTAGCGGATTTTGAATACAGTGTTACCTGGGCGATCAGGGATTATGGGAATAATGTCTGTAAATAGATACCAGTACAGTAAAATGTACGGGCATTTTCTAGTTTGTCTACGGAAGGCAATGCAGTGATTTTAAAACCTGATGTTGTAAACTGAAGATACATTTAAGCTGTTAATTCATTACTGAGATCGAGGAAATTTATTCCATAAAATCTACTTTAATAACTCAGTATTTCGATGTGTTTTGGCAAGTTAATGGGTGATACAGTGAATTGGATAGTACTGACAAATACACATATGACGCTCTTGCTTTAACCTATCAAACATAACTCAAGAGAAAATATATGGACAACTTTTTCTTCAGTGAGGGCCGTCAGTTGCGTTCTTCTATAACGTCATTAAGACCAATTATCATTCTCATTATTTCAAGAAGAGTCTTTATGAAAAAAAGGTTTATTATAAGGGAGATCCCTAGGAGGTTATAGCCATGGGGGAAGGCTGGGGTTTGACCGACTAGTGAGAGGCACAGGATGCGAACCAGGAACTCCAGGTGGAACTCATGAGAGTACACATAACATGAGACGTATGGTCTATGCTTCATATGGGTTTAACATATCCTGTATGACTGTATACATAGCATTCGCATTTAAATAACTTTATCGATCAGGGGAATGATTGCATCGAAAGTGGTGCTGGACAAATTAACACAATTTATTATCACCATCCCGATTAGAGTTGCAATTGCCATTTTATCTAGGTGGTCAAGATTTAAAGGGTGCTCAATAGTGTGTAAGAGCAAGCTGAAGGAAACGTCCAAACAAGTGAAAATGACAAGAACATTATTGGCTATATTATGACTAAGAATTATGTAGATTTATAATATACAGAATATACATATAGTCTCAGATAAACATAGATATACACACTAACACATAAATACATATAGGTATAGCTTTGAAAAGTTTTTTGTCACGCGTCCTGTATCTAGATACGCCCTGAGGAGTTTGACCTTCAATATTTCCTTCTCTGTGTACATAACAGGTATGTACCAGGAAGGTGACCCTCCAGTATAGAGAGACAGGACTACGTAATTTATCATAACCAGCGATAACATTAAAAGAAGTTTAAAGATGACATAAACTGTTAAAAAAATCATACACACGATAAGCTCAGATACTACTATCACTGTGGGTGTGCATAGGGGCGGGAATCCAATAAATACTGGTCAATTTTCTTTGGGTAATATAAAATGACTGCTTGGCTACACGCTTGATTTCTGGAGTTACGATAATGTGGAGACCTATCTGGCGGCGCAGGGCATAAGTAAAACTGGTTGAAAATACATCAGATCGATAGGCTAAAAGGTTCGAGTTTGTGTTATATATATACATGTAGTAAGGTTAGTGTCAGTTAGGACCATGTGATCGACTAGAGCATATTAGCACCATATGATTTGGCGTTGGTAGCACCGTGTCATTTGGCTGAGTTAGCACTATATATATTGCCTTATTAAGTATCTGCATAGATCCATTTTATGGCGCATGCTTTATATACTGCCATAGGTACATATAACCAACCGGGGAGGAGGTCCAAGATCGGTTATCAACCCAAGTAATGTCATGGATATCGGCCTGAGGGTAGGAAAGGGCAGGGCAGGGATGGACCCGCAGGCCCATATCAATGACATACTGAGGGTTGATAAACCCATCAGTTGGTTATATATTTATCATACCTTCAGGCTTGGCACAATATCAATGTAAGTGCTACATTAGCATGCAATCAAGCCTTGTAGTAAATTTTGAAGGCTAACTTTTCGGCCAGCAATGGTGCATGAATATTGATAGGCCTATGGACAGTTTCGGCCATACTTGATCATAGATTATTGCTTTGCTTAGTAAGACTAACATCCAGAAATTTGGACTATCTTATCTGAATGATGCTAACTGATTTATACTGATTATCAGGATTCACCTTCGATACTGATATATATGTAAACACTTTTCAAGCTATTTGATCAGACCCAAAATAGAATTATGATGATAAAATGTTTCATACTTAAGAATAGAGGATTTCACAACCATATTAAATTTTTATACCCAATGTCAGTCAGTCCAACCTGTGCCATACTTCTCAGTAAAAAAGATCAACGTTAACAACACTCAGCAGAAACGTCGTATCTTTACAGATAATCATTATGCGAGTTATCAGACGTCCACAGTATATGCCACTTGTGATTCCTCTTGCTAGGGTTGCTTGCTTACGTAAGCATCTGCATTTTGTGAAAACCTCAATCCATATTCTTAAGTTTGTTATATGTATTATGTCAGACAATGGAGAGCCCATTGGAAACAGAGTTTAACCCATGTATTGCGAATCTATTGTACCGACATTGAAACCCTTTGACGTATCAACAGTTGTTATCTGAGAGACACTGTTATCTGTTCTCCAAATGGTCAAGTGAGTTTAAGGTCAGTATCAAGCACTGATTTATCAACTAACACACAGGGACCACTATCCAGTATCATCCCCGTATAACGGAGTAAATCGATGACAGTGTCCTAGATTTATGAGATAATCCCGTCCAGGGTCGATTAGGTAGGGTCAATACTATATATTGTTGACCCTTCCCACCTCCAGCACAAGCTATGTATCGGTAGGGCGATATTATGTGTTTACATTATGATGGGAAGTTTTATTTTATCAGGATTATTCAGTCATTATCCAGTTACTGTAAATAGGTCAAGTTAAAGGAGGAAACACAGTACTGCTTAAGATCTTTTTTTAAATTGGAATTATAGTTATTTACCAAAAATAGGTCA
The DNA here is from genome assembly GCA_936440205.1 of Lepidonotus clava. Classification (NCBI taxonomy): domain Eukaryota; kingdom Metazoa; phylum Annelida; class Polychaeta; order Phyllodocida; family Polynoidae; genus Lepidonotus; species Lepidonotus clava. The sequence goes on from OW387138.1 coordinate 21,220,316, forward strand.
AGTCAGGGGAGGATATGGAGCACTACTTGATAATTCATCATCGGGAGGTAGCAAATATGAAAACTATACTTAACACAATATTGCAATTGTTGTAGGAAGTGAGATATACTGTATTGCAAGGATATATGAATACACCTTATTTCGGGTACAAAAATATTTGTTTTTAAATCACGAATACTTTTTTCATAAATCTTTGTTACTAAAATGGTGATGACTAGAATCTACCTGTTATGATGACTAGAATCTACCTGTTGTATTACAAATTGTTTGCGTATGTGTAATCTAAGTATAGCAGTTGGGTTTCTAATTAAACTGTCCATATTGTTGGATTTTAATTTCCTGATGGCGATCACGCATACTTCAAATGGAGTGGTTTAATATATCATGACATGTCGTGCACTAAAGTGAATAGGTAATGCTAGCACTTTGTGCACGACATATGAGGATGCATAATTTACTCTCGGTGGCTTTCATTGCAGCAAGGCCAATGGTTGTACCTTTAAAAAATGGCAATGCTTTTACATGATTCAATAAATATCAATTTAATTTAAGTACCCGCACCATATGTCACTGGATATACTGAAATGGAGAGCGTCGGTAGGTAGGTATGCAGTCATCAAAAAGTCTGCACTTAAAGAATAAAAGGCTATCGGTATATTACTAGGATTTCAACCTCATGAGTAGAGGCATATTGTTCTTTTATTTCAATGCGTATACAGAATAATTAAATATTTTGCATTGTAGTTAACTTTACAGTCACATTTTCATACTTTTTATAGGTCACTCTATGGGGATACCTGCAGAATATTTTAAAATCATCAAATCCCTAACAATTCAGCATATTTCATTTCCAATACTACAGAAGCCCATTAATATCCGAACACACGTTAAGCTATAACAACACATGACCCCAAAATTGAAAAGAGAAGTCGCGCAACCTTCTAGGAATTACTTATGTACCTACACAATTCAAATCCAATTTATAAAGGTTAAGTTCGTGGAACTTCAGCAGAAAAGGGCCTCTTGTTCGTTTTATGAAACGGGCGAGCAGCTGCTAAATAATGGGTGAGGAACTGCTCAATAATGGGAGAGCAATTGTCCATTGTGACACGTACTCAAAGACCTTAGATCCGGACGAATGAGCACTCCGTGGTCTACTGTGGTCTATTGTGTTGCCTTTTCGTTTTTGGGTCATCTGAGTCTGGGATGATCAAATTGAGTTTGATCAAAGTTAGGCCTTTGATCACAGCTCATTGTACAAGTGGCAAATTTCTAATAACTCTTTAAATACCAAAACAGGAAATGACCAGCCTATAGACCTTTCCCATTGGTGTGGCGCCCTATTTTGTAGGCTACTAGCGTTACGGTCATTGTCCCAATGTAAACGGATATAGATTCCTATGGGCCCAGACTAAATCAGTTAAGCCCCATACCCACTAGGTAATTTTACCGACGATGACCGATGGCCAACTGGGAGAATCGGCTGATTCTTATGATCGCCTAATGGTACAGTACATTGAATTGTGCATGTTTGATATAAATCGATGCTAAAATCAGCCGATAATTAGGGTATAATCGGCCGATTTTAGCACCAATCAGTCAGCCGACTTGGTCAAAATCGCCGAGTGGGTATGGCCCTATAGGGTTCACTGTGCAGAGTGGTGAAAAGGGATACATAGCAGCACCTAAATAGTTTTGCTCTTACCAACAGCCGGATTACAATATAAATAAGAACAGGGAGTGTACAATCTCTATAAATAGGCCTATAACGTCTCTGATGTCGAAGGCTGTTACATCAAACCATTGTTAGCAGGGCCTATTTATTTGGTTACAAAGAGGTAGTGTAGAGTCTCTATATAGATACAAGGTATCTGATCAGTGATGTAATAGTCCCTTACATCAAACCATTGTTACCACTGGGCCTATGGATTCGGTGAGCTGCTCATTGAAGCCACACTTTGATGAATGGTTGAACGTGAGCAGCTCCCTGCACTCACTCAGTGAGTGATTAGCGGGCATCTGTGACCAGGTCAGACTGATAATGGGATTGGTGGGCAGACAGGTATGGGTTGAACAGGTGAAGTTCTACTCTGTACAGGTGTGCATGTGCATATCCATATGGAGGTGGTAGTTCTGAGTTCTTACCACAATACTACACTGCTCAGCCACAGCTTTTGTATATCTTTTAAAACTGAATTGCAAATGGAGACATATTCCAATTTAGGAATTCAACGAGGAGGCATTTTGTATCACCCCTACTCAAGCAATTTCTCCTCTAATTTGCTCAATATCACGAATTACTATGTAAAATAAACACGGAAATGTATCGCACAACCTCGGGGAGTGGTTGGTGGGTTTGTGTCCTAAATTAAGATTATCCATGCCCATTGATGCTAACCTTGTAGTGTTGAGTTTCTATTCTGAACAACAACTATTTGCATGCTTTTGCCTGACTGAATTGCAATACACCAAGCAGTTTTGCTTGATTTATCAAGCTACTTCTCTTAACCAACATATTGTATTATCCACTAGCATAATATTTACAGCAGCTTAACATAGCCTGGTAAATACATGGCATGTTTATGTTCATTCTTCTCTTTGATTCTAATTGCTGCATTTTGAAGGGGGGGGGGGGGGGGGGGGGACAAAGATATCAATAAATGCATGCTTCAAGGAAAGTAACCGTCGTTTCAATTTTGCTAATATCTCCTAGGGGTCCTCCCATTAAGTATGTATGCACATTTTCAAAAATCTCGACCCTTACCCCCCACTGGGAGAAAGTACGCATTGGATTTGTACTAGAATGTACGCACTTTCAAAAATCGAAATTCCCTTCCCTCCTCCGTCCCCCTTGATGCGTACATACCTAATGGAAGGCCCCTAATTGTTACCTTTCCCCATTATAACACTACCAGCCTATAGTTATCAAAATTTTCAATGAAATATAATATTATATATATCCGAAGTGTCTTTTAAGCTTGGTTCCAAATCACCGTTGCCCAATCGATTATATATCAGCGCTGACAGTTGGTTTTAAACTAAGATAAATTGTAAGAGTGGATTTAATTTCAATTTATTTGGTGTGACGGCCAAATTGACTGAGGAGAAAAAAGGTTAATTTCTAACCCTGTATTATAAAGTGATGAAATCTCAAACACAATCCATCAAGAGATGTGTGGGCGTGCTATGAGGAAGTGTATGGAAAGAGGAGAGAGTAATAGTTTATGAAAGGCGATTTGAAGGTCACTTTAAAAAGCAGCCTTTTACTCACCATCTATAAACCTGAGTCACCTACGGCACAGTTTCAAATCACCCCACCCTGCAGTACCCGCCCCCCTTTTCAGTATTTTTTTCCAGGATTTTGAAACAGGGTGGTTTCAGAATTAGAGGGGATGGCCCTTGCCCCTCCCTCTTTCCTCAAGGTTTTGGCTGAACCAGATACTACCTCCCTTAACCAACTCCTACGCTGAAGGGTGGCTATGACACAGGAGACATTTTTGTCATTTCGAGAAATTGTGCCTAAAAATGACTTATTCACTAAACTATGACTACTAGCATAGAGATACATAAGATTATGTATGTCTATGCTACTAGCCAAGGGTTTATATTAGAATATTATTCTAATATAAACCACGAACATATATTAGAATATTATTCTAATATAAACCACGATACATGAAGTAAAATATTATTATTACAGAATAAAATGTTCTGTTGAGGATCTTTGGCTAGTAGCATAGACATATATAATGTTATGTACATCTTTCTTTACATGTTTCTTATCTTACATTAAAACTCCATTATTATGCTTCAAAGCCGTAAATTCATACACTAAAGCCTATACTTTCCGAATGACTGTATCGAATGCTTTGGTGAACTATGGAATTAAGTGTCATTAATGACTCACATGGCTATATGACACATCTTAATCATGTTATCTTATATAGATATAGTTCCTGTCACTTATGCGGAACATCATTTACATGAAAACTACATATCATAATTAAACAGGTTTAATTGAAACCATACGAAACCAAAATAGTTCAGTCTAAAACCAATATTTGTATGTCCTACTTCCAAACAACCTATGCCAATTTAGACGTGTGTTTCCCCATGTCACACATGTAAACATACATGCTTGTAGACATCACCCGGCCCCTTTTTGTTTCTGGAACATATAATAACAAATTCTAATTTGTATAGAATTCTAGAGCCATATAATATTCTGTGTCGGACCATACTATCTTTAGATTATATGGGCCCTATAGCCATAGAATTCAAAGATAACCTGTAGCTGTCCTGCAAATAGTTCATTATTACAGCACGTACTTTACAGGGTTAACCAACACTATCTGTTCTCACAAAATGCTGCTTTTATTATCAATCCACTGTCCACTACTCAACAACCCTCCTCTACATTCCCCCCTAATCTTTTCAATTCTTCTCCAGGCTTCCGTGATTTTCGCACGCCCTTGCAGGAATTAGAAACAGGAATAGGTTCTATAGAGGGGATAGTTAGCCATGCATTTTCCGCCTTTAAATATAGAATGTGGTTGCTCAAAAAGAGACAAACCTCATCTAGGTGTGCAGGCAGCGAACCGTGACCTCGTCACGACCGTGTCCTATAAGGTAAGGTAGGTATAGGCTGCTGATGACCGTGTGCTACCACTGCTACATATTGGCAGGGCAAATAGCAGACAAAAGCAGAGCGCTAAAATGCGCAAATTTACCTTTGATGTTTTTCAAAATTCAGGAAAACATTAAACATTTTGGGATTATCTCTTTTTAAATCATACTATAGTGCTTTTTGAATGGTTATCCTACTTTTTGTTGGCTCAAAATATATTTCCGGAGGAAGTACTGAAGTAAAATAATTATTTGAATAGGTTGTTATTTGCTGCTACAAACTGTAGAAATATATGCATGGTAGGTTTTACCTCCTTACTAGCTGGTTCCTTCTGGATTGAACAGTGTTCTTCCTACTGCAGGTAGATAGGCAAAATGTTTTCGTAGTAATTTCTTATCATGAAAATCATTGGCCTCTGTCGCCAATACTTAAAAATATTTCCATCCTGTGTTGCACAAGCAAATCCAAGATATTCCCAGCAGGTCCATAGATATGTATGTAAACAAACGTAACTTCCACGTGTATTCCTTGTGTCTCCGCCTTTCCTGTGCCCCCCTTGTTTATCAGGTCCAAAAGGAGGGATTTTGGCCCTCTATATCTTGTTTTAATCCAACTTTTCAACACTTTCTCTTAGGAGGCTGAAAGTGGGTACAAGAAGAGAAACACTCCTAGCACTACCTACTTTCCGAGCTCACCAGTGCCAGTCGTTTCAATGACCTCAGTAGTAGAAAGCATGTGAATGGAGATTTTGCTTCGTGTTCAGCCAGTGCGGAGACACTTATTAAATACTAAGTCATATTCCCCAGAGGGAGGACGCCAGAGGGGGCACCGGCTGACAAGGACGGAAAAAACACAGCTTTGGCCTGGTTGCAAACATTTGACAAGACTTGTTATGCTCTGCCTAGTTCCACTTAGAAATCGTCCAAGTTCCACTAGACATACGAAACTAGGGGCAGATGGATTGGGGATTTTCTTGGGAAATTTCAGGCTTCTTTTCCTAGCACTATACGGCCTACTTCTAAAGCACTTGTGTCGTAATTAATCGAATGATGAGAGTTCAATCTTACCTTTGCGTTTTGGAAACAGATAGGATAGGTATTTGAGGTAGGAAATATGGCCTACTGCGATTGATTTGTGAGTCATGATCTAATTCTACGATTGATTCATGATATAGTTCTATGATTGACCGTGATGATTGAAGATCAAAACTGTCACATGATGATCAAACCATGAAAATGATCAAATCAGAACTTTTAATCATTCAACAAGAAAACGTATAGGTGCTCTCCCGGGTGAAAGTATCTAGTTAGGGGCTGCAAATGAATAGGTAATATCCTAAATCCTGATCTTAGTTTAGGTTTCCGGCAGAACTCGATGTAGAACTATGTCTCTCCTGTATATGCTTTTTGACATTGAAATAACATCTCTGTCCATAAACATGAGTCAAGTTATCACACAAAAATACATATATATCTTAATGAAAGCTCATCATGAAAAAACAGCAACCAACCAAGACGACTCAACGCCTTACATCATGATTCACCGCACATTGTTTGTGTACAAACTTTTTGTTATACACAAAACCGGTAATCAGAGACACTGATCGTAACACACTAATTCTCATGAACCAATTAGCATAATAAGTTACGAAATATAGGCCAATGTATTACCTTTATGAATCATTCATCCTGAGACGTGGGAGTATGTCAAAACTAAGTTATGGATATAATTATCTGTGTTCATGTCTCTTTGCATGTCTCTGTTGTACAAAGAAGCTGTCAAAGAATGACTTTGATTAATTTCTGCTATCAATTCTGAACAGTAAGAAGTGATCAAAGTTAACTGATGAAAGAGATCATGAAGGAATATCGTATCTCAAACTTAATTATCGTCCCTATCCTTATTGTATTCATGGACATGTGTTTCTATGTTAAATAAATTACCAGATGTGTAATGTATAGATCAGAGGTTTTAGTTGACTGAATAAAGATGTCACACTGTGCAAATTCTATATTTATAATATAAGCTATGGATCCTTTAAGGCTGTCACTATGGCTGATGTCGCATTGTCCATTAAGAAAGAGCCGTATACAAGTATAGCTAACTGTTTAGTAAGCTGTTTACAAAATGCTGAACAATAACATCGAATTTGATGTCCATCTACATAATCATCGCTAAAATATTGTTGAAAAGAAACAGCTGCCATACCAACAGAACTATAAACTATCTCTTAAAATATTTCTTGTATAGACACCACGGACTAAATTAGAACATATACCACTTACATCTGTAGTCTACTATAGAAAACTACTCTAAATCTACACTATTCCCAAACACCTAAATCCCTCACCTCTATGGACCTTCAAGGCTGAGTCAGCCGTTTTAGGTTCTTGCAAGCGCAGCGCTGGTCTATATTTGGCGTGGATCTTTTCTAGCAGGTTGTGTGTGAGTTTGGGGCGTGGGGAGGGTGTCACACAGGGTGTGCTGGGGGAGGAAAAGGTGGCTGAACAAATTCTGAATATGCCCCCTCTTGGGTCGTGTGTACATACATACATTAGACAAGCTAGAGGGAGGCGACCCATAGCAACCTCCACTACCTAAGATTTATTAAGACGAGTCTAAATTTGGACATTTCTATGCTATCAAGGATATACTGGGACTTTTATATCTTTCATTATTAGCAGTTGGACATTTGATCATCTACATATACATGGTTACTGTATCATTACAGCCATTTTAATAACATTATATTATTGAGCAAAGTCTAATCTGAAAAATTAGGAGAATGCTATTGACCTTCGAGGCCAGATGATCTGAGTTCGTTAGGTCGAGGGCAATCTGATGAGCAAAGTCATTGATATATCTTTATGGTGAGTTCAAAGTTAGCGATACTTGTTATTTTCTTGCGCAATGCTGTATGGGAGGCAAGAGGGAAGAGTTAGAAGACACAATAGAAGGCTCAAAAGGAATGTGTTTATCAGGGATGAAAGGGGCTTCCCCCCCACCACTCCCCAAAGATGCACCTGTTATTTCTTTCAGTTTCTGATGCATTAAGGACATTCAGAAGATCACTCAGTTTAGTGAAAATAATACATTTTTAGCCTACTAATGTGTCTAAAAAACAAAATTTCGGGAAACGTCCAAACGACAATCTACCATATGGATTCAAACTGTACTTGTCAAATCACAATCTCATATGACAAATACACTAGTACAAGATAAAATATTACTTCAATCCAGAGTCGTCGTGCCGAGTGGGAGCTGTTTACTAACAGCTGCAGTACATTTGATAAGAGTTTTTTCCTGTCATCTTACTCTAAATAGTGAAGTAAAAGTTACATACAGCCTCCCCGGAGTAACAAATGAGTACAAATAGCAGCAGGTGGCATTGCATTTGCAGGTGATAACCCGTAGAATGGTGGATAAGCTAGGAGGCTCCAGGGGGCTACGTTGTCCTTTATAGCAGAAATGAGCTTTGACATAGATTTGGTTTGGTCCCTTCTATTTCAAATGTGGTATGATTACATATTGATTTGGTTTGTTTCGTTCTACCTCATACACAGTTCAATTACTTGCACAAGAAAAGGGCATAGTCCTAATAACAGCTGTTGATTTAGCTGTTTACAGCTTGGGAGTATTTCTCAGAAATTTTCTTTTTTATTATTATTATTATTATTAACTTTTATTTAAACTGGTCAAATCTCGGACAAATTCCGGTATTCTTCATTGCACCAGTACATACATATAATGTCATATAAAATCAGATGATAAGTCTGATCTGTAATTTAACAATGAAATTTGAATTATTAACTTAATTACAAAACTTTTATATAGTTTGATATAAGTGGCATTGACTAATCCATCACTAACTGTGAATGTCTCGATCACATCTGTCACTGCATTCAACTAATTAGAAAAAAAGATCAACGTAACAAAATTGCAAGATTTCTCTAGAACGTTACACTGATGTAATGCAGTATTTCAGTTCCTTCCTATATCCAACTCTATACATTAATGGTAAAAGTACCTCCCCCATCCTCCCCACGTTCACCATCCCCCATCCTCTCCACCTCATCATCCCCCATCCTCTCCCCGTTCTCCATACCCCATCCTCTCCACCTTCACCATCCCCCATCCTAGTCTATAGGTGAGTCACAGGTGAGGCGTACAGGTGTTTTACAGGTGTGTACAGGCACGTGTGGCCCTACAGACAGGCGGCAGTGGCTGACGTCCAGACTGCCCCTTTAAGGATTAATCAGTCACTACCATTAGCGGGGTCAGGGCCTGCCAATTGGCCTGACCAGGCACCTTTCAACATTAAAGCCCCATACCCACTAACCGATTTTGGGACAAATCGGTGACGATGTCGGCACTGACATCAGTGCGGCCATTGGCCGACTCTGCGCAGACAAGGCATACCCACACATTATCGGCACCTATGTCGGTGTCATTGCTGGCGGCAGTGCCGATTCATATTAAAAATGTTTAATAATTTTATACAGACACTGACCGTCATCCGCGTTGGCCGACGGTAAATCGCTTAGTGGGTACGGTGCTTAACACTACAAGGCCTGGAATTACGACTATAACAATTTCAGGATAAGTATTTTAAAGATAACTGAGGTACCAAAAATGTCATCACCAGCCTGATACTTTTTTCTGATCTATTTTTTTCAAACTTTATTTATGTGGGTTTATACCTTGAGCACATATAATGCTTTTCAAATTTTAATCTTTGTAAAAAAAATGAGATTGTGTTATCGTCAAATTTTGTCATGATATTATTGCGGAGCCTTCATGATCATTTTTGGAGTGGCATGAAATCTTTATGGACAACATTTGGTTGTGATAATTTTCGCGAAATTGCTATGGTCATCACTCCTGTCGGACAGTTGCAAGTGGCTGGTGGTTGTCAGATGTATACTTGACCCCTGACTTGACCCTTACACCTGTGTTTGTCTACCAGCTGGTGACACTGACACACCTCTGTGTGTGTAAACCCATGAGTTCTGGTCGTCATGAACTGTCACTTCATCTCAGGCCACGCGTTCTATCATCTCATAAACTATAATGTAAACTGTCTTGGACTTAAATTTCTTTTTTTCACGTGAAACTGCTTCCCTTTTTATTTCAGGTGCAGTTTCACTACAGTACAAGTATATATTATAGACGTACATGTATTATCTGGACTCGTGTTGTTACCCTCTTCCTGTTTGTTTTTGTCCATGACAAAGTCATTTTTCGTGTCATTCTCTTCAGGAATAACCAGTCCGGACAAACCTTTAAAGGCTTGACTCCTGACAGATGACAAAGTATGAAACTTCTATTTCATTTTAAAAGCAACTAGGGGGAAGATAACCGCAATGAATAAAGTCCTGGCCCCTTATGTGCGCCTGGATAGGTTATCACAAAAATATTATTAACGGATAGATTCCCTATGCCAATTGAAATCACTGAAAAGTATGAATTTCAATCTTTCCACTGCATCACAAATTCCTTCTGTTCAACTCTACCAAAGCATATGGCTTCATTTATTGTGGTTTTCAAGCTTCAGGTAACCTAGCTAACCTGTGCTACGTAATGCTTAATCACCCTATCATCTGTCCTAGAAGATTTCCTATGTCTTGACCATAGATTATCAATAAGATATCTTTCAACGTGATTTGTAGTGACACCCCCTATAGATAATCATCCTATAATGATAAAAGTTCGTAGATATTTGAAAGAAAATTGTATATTGCATACATGCCAATAAGTATTACTTTCCTTGATCTTCTCTCTAATAATCGCCGTGAAAATGACCCTGGCTGTCGGTACGGCGTAAAAGACCCAACACTAAAGGGGGTATTCCACTACACGACATGGGCTGCGATACCAGTGCGATATGACGATATTATAGACATATTTGCATACAAGAGTGATATATTGGTATGAAATTGGCAGTTTAAAGCATGTGTCATAAGTGTATAATAGAATATTATCTTAAATATGTGCAATTTCCTTGCGACATCGTCATATCGCAGCCCATGTCGTGTAGTGGAATACCCCCTCTACTCTCTCTCTAATAAAGATATAGGCTCCTATTTCAAATAGCTACAATATTAAGCTGCCCATGCAAGTGAGAGTGAGTTTGCTTGGTTCAGTAATTCTACAATCCCATGACAAGCACATAAAATGATTCAGAGTAGGTTTCATAATTATTGTCCTTATATTTCCATATTAACAGGTGTTTTCGTTAGAGATATCCTTAACTCTTCACTTCTAATCTGCTTTTCTCTAGTTTAACATGCACGGTTATGGTGGCCTACAATTCCGTGTACATGATTGACAACTGTAAGAAAGGAATTTACATTTATAGATTAAGCTCATCCCATAGGTTACGAAAGAAATTAATTGCTCCATACTTAATCATCTGTCAACGACATAATATATCGTGAGACTCAACGATGTACCATTGATCTAATTGTATAGAGCCACCTGAACAAAATTAACCACACACAGGTTTGCTACAAATATAGGACCACCTTTTCACACTAGGGTAAACGCATGTACGATGACACATTTCTGCATGTACGGCTTCTGTGCGTGTTCACAGAACAAGGATGAGGAGAAGCACGTTTCTGAGTTTACGGCCATAAGGTATCAGTGTACCTCTCTGGGAACTTTCTCTACCACGGATTCCCAGTGGCGAAGAACAATATTTCTCGTCATTATAGATAACAAAAAATCTGTAACCGTAAGTGACGTATCTGTAATCATGTATGACGTATCTGTAATCATGTGACGTATTTGTAATCATATATTTGACGTATCGGTAATCAAATACGTCACATCACATATCTCATATGTGATGTATTTGTGAATAATTTATGAATATCTGAAATTCTACAAGACTTCAACAATCGTATGTCATTTTTGTAACAATATATACTACGGGCACCCACAGAAATCTCAGGAATAAATCAGTGAAACTTCTTCAGATTTGACAAGTATTCTACCTACCACTCAGTGGCCGTCCAAGTGTGAGCGTGTCTGGCTCGTGCTTCATTCCTCGATGTGTTTTGTACAAACCGCCCTTTCACACTGGTCTCTCTCTCTTTCACTGCCTACTACTCAAACATTGTTCGCTCCCCTACTCACGCCGAGATCACTCCCCCACCAAATGACTACCTCGAATGAACTAGCGACGTGATCCTCGTTCACCTATTTCGGTCACCTTAGAGGCTTTTTGTTTAAGTTTTTTTCCCACTGTTCCTTGGCATGGTGCACAAAGTCGAAACTGACTGATGATATAATGCGCTTAAAAGTAATGAATATATGTAATGGTATACTTTTCCATGTGTTCGTATTTATTGGCTACACCCCCTTATTAATGGGCTTACAAATTATTTAATAAAAAGAAAGATGTGATATAGTATACTTTAAGGTCACATAGGTATTGTTGTCAAGCTCCCAGGCCTGTTTTTTTAGAGTCAATTATGTAAGTTTCTTAAGAATAAAAGACTTAAGAGAAAAAACCTTCATTCACATTTAGTTCTAAATTTGGAGTGTAAACCTTCTCGTAAAGGAAGTCACGAAAATCGTGTTCACGGGATATGAGAGGTGAGGGGTGTGTTGAAGCGTAACAGAATGGTGTCAGCGACCGCGACTAGGACAGCTACAGCGACTAACTAGACCATGTAATTTACGAAATGAAATACAAACTAACACACATTGTAAACAAAACCAAATAAAGGCTTGTTCTAATGTCTGGATTCTGCTCATGATTTTATAAACTGCTTATAGTAATATGGATACAATAATATAAGAGGCGTGCTTAATATTACAAGAAAGACTTGATAGTTTCCACCATAATCTTAATTATTAACAGGTTTGGGTTAAAAAAAGAAAACTAGTGCAAATTCAAGAATATCGCTCTGAAAAAAATGAATTTAGTTCCTGAAATACCTACTTAGCATAATTATATTTAAGAACGTACTATACGTACGAACGAGACATGGATAGAAGTGAAATAAGCATTATTCAATTATTACGTATATTCAATCTGAAAAGATGCAAGTGCAATCAATTACAATTTGTGAAAGGGGTATTAAAAGTAAGGTAGCAACTGAACATGGAAATAGGTTTTCCTAGTGCTCCCACGATAACATGTATACGTAAAACCCATAACAGCAGATTTTTGATGACAAAATGGAAGCCATAAATTTTAAAAAGGTAGCAAGGGATTTGCCCCACAAGTAAGTTTATAAGCCTTGTCCTATAGAATTTTGGCAACAAACGGTAGGAAAATCTAAAGTAGTGATACCAAAATAGACCATAAGTAAAGACAGCAGCTATAAACAAAAGTGCATCCAAGCATCCAAGCAGTTGGTTACGGATGTAGGCTCAACTTAGCTTTCCTATAACACTGCCCGGAGTGCCAAGATGGAAGGAAAATATATGCATTTCGGTTTTTGTCTTCTTCAAACCGTTGGAAGCTGCAAAACGTTACACCATAGCTTCTGTTATTACAAACAATGACTACACCCGAATATATCAGTGGCGGATTCAGGGGGGCGCTGGGGTGCCCCCCCCCCTCTACTTTTTTGTGTGGCCAATTTTACATATTTTTAAAATGTAAAACTCGGTCAAAAAGTCATTAAGAGAAAAAAAATTCCCAAAGCGCCCCCCCCCCCCCTTTTCTTTTCTTCAAAATCCTGGATCCGGCACTGTATATGAAGGTTCATAGGTAGAGAAGTTATGTGCAGTACTTGTAAATGTAGTCAGCACGTTTCTTTTTAGTCTCATTCAGCGAATCATCTTAATGTCGATAATTTGAACTGTGGATTTATTTCCTTTTCTGGCGAAGGGCGAGACGTGAAAAGTCCCGTCTCCTTGTCCGTAAGAACGCACATCACTGTGGATCTACTTACATTATGTCCGGGGTCAGTGAAGATCCTATTTCATAGACTGAGTTAATTCGGTCGTATTGGCACACATCAAACGTAACCACATAGACTTTAGATCAGTCTGTTCGCTTCAGTTACAGAATGAGTCTGTCCGCTATACTTACAGACTGAGGACTCTATTGAGAGCAAGGCACTCATTGGTCTATAAAGAATGAGAAAAATATTTTTACTGGTAGTCTACATTTGGACAGGCAAAGCCCTTTACCGATTAGGAACTGTTTATCTAAAGAGAAAAAAAAGGTTGTCCAGAACTATTTAGAAAGCCATATCAGACGCAAAATGGGGTTGAGGGTAGGGTTCTTTCCTAAGACACGATCATGTACAGGTGTTTTGATATGGGGCATATAAATTGTGCAGTACCCCCCCCCCCCCCCTTCTGTCTGCCTTTACCATTTTGTGTGTGCAGTGACTAGACATTTCAGATTGTAATATGGAGAGGGAAAACGGCTACACATTAATGGCCCCAGCACGTGGGTGTTATCTCCAAACAATAGAGGATACAAACAAGAGAACAGGAGAGATCCATTTCAAATTTCAAGACACTTTCTATATAGCAAGGTGTGGTACTGAGTCCTTTATAGATCAACAGATATTCCGTGTTTCACATAAACTTCCCGCATCCTTTGATAATTTACAGGTATGTCCGGATCCACATTTTATATTGAGTATAGAATTACACGAATGTGTACTGGTACATAGCATTTAGCTGCTAGGATGGGCTTGTGGAGAAAGATACTAGCGTAGGCCTCGTATCATATATGGATGCTGTTGTCTTGTATAATTTCTCAATAAATGCTAATCCCTAATCAAAACAAAAGCTATATATTTATTATTTGACCTATTTCAATCTAAACAAAATATCATATTTGCTTCTTATATCATTGTTCCTAATACGTAATCAACTAATCGCATTAACAATCAAGTTAACGTAAGCCGTTTTAACAACCGATTTTTGAATTAGCAAAGTAGCCTGTGTTATCAGAATAAATTTGCTGGAAACCCTTTAAAACTATGTTATGATCTACAGTAACATTAATTATTGACTATCCGATATACTATATACCTAAATTGTAAAAGGACATAAATGATCTGGTAGGTCGAGGACCTAAATAACAGGTAGGGGCTGGACCTAAATCATGATGGACAGCATGAGGACCTAACCTCTAACTGACAGGTCGGCTATAATATTACACCGGACACATTTGTACATGGGTGACAATATTGACCCACCTGTCGACGGTCGGTTCGTGACACCTTACGACACTCGATCACGACATCCACTTCCTATAGGGTAACCATGGCGACGGCCAAGGTCCCTTGGATTGACCTGACTAGGAATGACCATGAAAGTAACGATAAAACACTGGGATTGCTAACTACATGGTTTAGTGAATGTCCATTTATACAAATGTCCCAAGGTGGTTGTACAGGTAGACTTGAAAGGAGGAAGTGGCCTAACCTAATAAATCCTTATATGGGCCTTAATAATTGACAGTTTAAAAGTTTATGACACAATGTTAAGCAGTTCCCACCCCAATTTACATACAGGAAAGAATAATCATGTCTACAACCATTCCCAATAGATATGATAGTAATTTCCGTCATAAAAAAAAAGGGCTATAGTACTTCCCTTAAACACGATATCACGAGATTTTAAACTAAATGCACCATATAAATCAATATAATATATGTCAGATAGGTTCAATATCCTATCACCAAAAAAAACAATACGGCCTTCAAAGCTAAAGACTATCTAAACACTTACCTGTCCTAAACTAGACAGGTATGGAGGGTTAGATGAGATACGACAGATAATCCATTCCTTCTTTGTTTTTGTTTTACTAGTTGGTTCCATTCGTTTCGAGCCCTCATGTACCTATTGATTTCCTCTATTTGCATGGACCGATTGTTTCTGATCTCGTTCAAAGGGTGCTTGAATAAGTACACAGATATGACCGACTCACTGGGTACAGGTGAGCTGACCCAGTGACCTACTTAGAGCATGACCCACTGACCTAATTATAATGCTAATATTGAGCAGCTCACCTGGTGGAAATTTCAAATGCCTAGTTTTTACAATTCATTTTGAATTAAGACTTGTTTAATAGAAGTGATACTTCTGAATCGCCTTTAAGGATTTAAAAAAAAAATCATATTAGCATTATGACCAATAATTATTTATATATATATATATATATATAATCAAAGAGAGACATTGATGCAGACAATTATTACCGACATACATGTCTGTTATTTGCAAATATTCTTACATGTACATTATCCGCATCTGAAACTATTGGTTATGGTTTTCTGACACCCCGTCCCGTTGAAGAATTCGTAGATCATGGAAGGCTATGAATTACTGAAGGGCCTATAAATGTTGCAACTTCATTAATAATCATAAATGATATTCCAACGGTACTCCACACCAGTTTGATATGTGAAATCAGCATCCAAATAATGCTAGGACTCTTCATATTTCTTTGTTCTCATTCTCGGCAATTAGTGGAGTTGTATGAAAAAGTTTTAAAGAATACCTCTAAAGTTTCCTATAACCTTCATTGGTGGTTCTGGGACCCGACCTTTGCCTCAGTAAATGATCCCCCACGAATAAAGTTCAATGAACTCTCATAAATATTATTAATTGAAGTTTCAATTTAATGTATTTGACTTGAGCCCTGGAGCACGACGGTTTCTCGTAAGATAAGTAGAGTTGCACATTAGCACTCAGTTCACGCGAATAACCTGAATCTAATAGCTTAATAAAATTATATTTAAGAAAAAGAGCAACGGCATCATCAAACCGCCTTTGGATGAATGAATCGGACTGTGAGATTTTCTCAACTAAAATTGTGTGTCTTTTTATGAAAGTTAAAATAAAATTCTCACCAAAGCCATCTAAAATAGTTAGATAATACAAAGTCAATATTTGACGCCCTGTGGGAAATTAAACCTTAGTGAAGGTATAAATTGACTTGGATTTCCTTTGAAGCATTATTGCTGTACAGAAAATTCTATTATGTTATCATAGCTTTGGGATAAGTTTATTAATTTCAATATGTTACCACATAATATTATTTCATATGAACCATGAAATAAGCTATATTAACATCATCAGTACGAGTTAGCATAATCTTTTACTTTAACATTTTGAATTTTTATTTGACTTTACCCAATTATATCAAATGTAATTTAAGTCTATTCATTTTCAGGTGAAACCCAGTTGTAGATATGTCAGGAGTCTCATCACTATAATTGCCGAAATTAAATTACACTGACGTGTTCTGAGCATAATGCGACTTAATTATCTGCTGACCGCCATCTTCTTATACCACCACCATCATTCTATTGACTGTAAACAGAAGAAAGTCTACAATAGAGCCACAAATAGAACCTATTATATCTGCAAAGACTAATAGTCGACCCACGCGTATAGTGGGAGTAGCTGACGCACTTAGTATCTATATTTAGAATTTCCTTGACTAATTATAGTCAATATATTTCATTCCCCCAGCAGACAGATTTTTTTTTTACCATATGGGGATGTATTTACCAACGTTCACCAGCAGCCCCACCTATGCCAATGTAAACCGATCTGACAAACTATGGTCAAACCTATATTTCTAATCCATTACTTTATAAAACTGTTTGCGTACTGTATAACGGAAACATAACATAACACCACCTTCAGTATACGAAAACAAATTCTGAAAATTGTGCAGTTCCCATAATTCTTATGGTGGAAATCACAGTTTTGGGGATATGTGATTCTTTTCCAGTGACACTTTTCATTAAGTGGCACTTTAAAGGGGTAAACAAGTACCAAGTACCTAGTAAACAAGAACCAATAAGCACTCTGCAGGATTCCTATAGTAAAGCAGAATCAATTAACAGTTTGAAGGAGCTCCCTAGTGAACCAGAATCAAGTGACCCTCTGAAGGAATTTTCATGTGAAGCAAAATCAAGCAATACTCTGAACCTTCATTAAATGACCCTTTGAAAGGGCTTTCTAGTAAACCAGAACCAAGCAACAATCTGAAGGAGGTTTCTAACTTACCAGAACCATATATGTGACACTATAAAAATTACTGGTTAGAGCGAATCAAGTGCCACTCAGAAACATCTTCCAAGTGAATCAGAATCAAGTGATACCCTGATTCTCAATTGTGACACTGTGAAAGGGCTTCCTGGTAAACTACAACCAAGCAGCTATCTGAAGACCCCTAAATCATGCAACACTGTCAAAATTTATGGTTTGGGAGAATCAAGTGCCTATCAGAAACAGCCTAATGTTGAACCAGAATCAAGTGACACCCTGAAGGAACTCTCTAGTGAACCAGAATCAAGTGACACTCTGAATCTCATCTGTGACATTTTGAAAGGGCTTCCTGGTAAACTAGTACCAAGCAGTGATCTGAAGACCCCTAAATCATGCGATACTGTCAAAATTTCTGGTTAAGGAGAATCAAGTGCCTATCAAAAATGGCTTTCAAATTCTGTTGAACCAGAATCAAGTGACAGCCTAAAGGACCTTTGTAAGTGAACCAGAATCAAGTACAACTCTGAGCAAACCAGGTTTAAGGTCGCATTTTCAGTACGTGAGAATAGGCAACAGGCAACTCAGGTCACATGTTCTGGCTGACATACTTAAGTTAACATGTCAGAGTCAAACTTTGGCAGGTTCTAGCCTTCTTATAGTAAGGGATCACAGGTTTAGGTGATTACACTGAAGCCTTGACCCTCTATTATAGGATGAGAGTGTTAGGTGGTCTGTGTGCTAGGGTTCATTTGGAAACTTGCCAAGAGAATCCACTAGTCTACCCCTGATAGTTATTGTTTTGTCATGAAAAAGGCTACACTGTATTGCGTAGAGGATATTTTGTATTTACATGTATTTTGAAGGTATTTATATTCCATTTATATATATGAGAACCATTTACGGGTACCAATGGCATAGAAAGAATCCTGCTTCTATTTATCCCTAAAAGAGCTATTACACTATAAATTATAAAAAAAAAGAGGTAAGTGAAGCGAATAAAAACTTTATTTCAAACACTGAAAAAAAACTTGCATAAATGTTTTTCTTGTGTCTAAAAGAAGGACGGGCCTGATTACATTTTCAGGTCCTTACAAAAGAGCATAGATTTTGATCTAAGTTTGAACTGTGTTTTCTTTTAAGTTTAGGCCATATACTTTAGGTGTCTTATCTACACTACCAGAGTTCAGCTTTGATTCAGCTGTACCTACTAATAATATTAACATGGATAAAGGTAATAAATCGGTCAACAGTGTCTAAATTTGCATTGGTAAGACATAGGCATTTAAAATGATTTCTCGACCTCTAAAGATTTCTTCCTCTCTCTTTTTCCAACTAATGTGTAAGTTCCAACTATTTCACAGCTGAAAATATAAAATAATATAGTATGTAGTAAAGGCTTAGATGGGCTGGAAATATGATGTGCCATTTCATCAAAAGTGCAGTGAGATAATCTACAAACTCTCTACCATTACTTAAACAAATGTCCCTCAAAAAAAAATTCGCCTTGGCTATCATATTCATCACATTTATTTTGTTGTCTGTAATAAAGAAGGAGATGTAAAAATGGCACTTGTACAGCCACTAACTTTGCCCGGAGCATTAACAATAACATACTTGGTTTGAATATCATCTTATTCAAACAGATATTAGGATTACCAAAACGGCTTCCCATAGACAGATTCAGTGACGTCAGTGGTTACCATGGCAACAATCAGAAGCACGTGGAGTGTTATGTAGTGTGAACATTATTCCACAAAGCCACTAATTAACCAGAGATAAGAATAATCTGACCCCAGATAGACCAGTCACGAAAACTGTCAAAATGGTCCAGGCCTCATTCAGACAAATCCTACAACCTTACACGTGCGATGGAGTGAGGTTTATTATCAACTGTTGTTTGTTTGTGAGAACTCTACTTTCTCTTTTTCTCCAACTGTCCAATTCGAAAGTAACTAATTCATTATTATTGATGAGTATGGTATTCTTGCTCCTATACCCCATCCCATGACATCCTTAACTTCCTTAACTTCCAATGATTACTCATGCATGTATTCTTATAAATCTCTCGAGAAAAATAGTTCAAAACCAGTCGATGACTAAGCTCATAAACTGTGTTTATGAAAACTGAGCATGAGAAATTATATATATCAAAAACCATGGTTAGACTATTCAATCATCTTCTAATAGTTTTACAGAAATATAAACTCATCAATCAAATTCTGATGCAAAAACGGTTTGAGGCGTGTTCAGTCGCCCTTAGCATTTAATTCTTATTCTGCCAAGTCATCATGATCTTAACCCCACCCCGACAGAACTTTCTTTATGATACTATGACCCTGTATGACAATAGGCTTTCAACTAAAATTATTTTTTAGTTTCACTGTGACAATACCATCAAAAAGAAAAATCACTGACTTGACACCCTGAGCCCATTCTGTTGTTGAGGACATATGGGAAAGACTTAAACCCTTTGATGTATATTTTCACCCTTACACTAAGGCTGGGTGACCCACATGCTTTCTGGACTCTAACCAAAGTGCACACTGCATGGCGCTATATATAGATGATAGGTTGCTTTTTCAGTCACTTATGAAAAGAGGGGGTCAATAATTGCCTACTTGACATCAATATCGTGGTACAAAGACTCCATCACTCCTGTCCCCCAACCCCAATCCTGTCAAATATCCTAGATTTCTCGTTGTATCATATTTCATGCCATACACACTTGGCGATTTAACTGATGACCAGCAACTGCCACCCGGCAATCTATGATGTAGTCAGCGGTAAAATCAAACAGGTTTGATATTTTACCACCTATTCCATGGGCGGTTCTATGAGCGATGGTTGGCGCGGAGCAGAATCGCCTAGTGAGTATGCAAATCGCCAGGAGAATCGGCCGATTTATGGGTGAAGAGAATCGTCAGTCGCTGGTACAGTCGCAAAGTGAATATGGGGCGTAAGTCTGCCCTGGGGGTACAAGATTCAGGTGTGGGTGGATCGTGGGAGACCTTTTCAACTCCCGTCCCGCTTATTTGACTTTTGTTATATTTCATTTGTATGATGTTGAAAAGTTTACAGCAGAAAAAAAGTAAGTAAGTTCTTCGTCCTAGAATAAGCACGATTTAGTTTTTGATGCATTATAAGGACATGACATACATAGTTATAGAACGTACATAAGATACTTTTAAACTCTCATAAATGATGCTGTCCATAGCCTATTTTTGTAATTCTAAATTAATTGAATTTATTCTAAATTAATTCATAAATATATTTTGGAATCTCAATTATGATATGTATACATATAGTCCATACTGAGTCAAGTCGTTCACTGCCAGGCAAATTGAAAACAAATCAGTTAAAGGGAAAGTTATTCTGGGGATATTTCACTAGTAACCAATCAATTCATATATAATATACAAGTGAAAGTAAATACTCTCTTTATGTGTTTTCTTTTTTAATCAAAGACTCCCCCTCTATTTTTCTCATACAACAGGTAGCTTGGTCTCTACTAATACCTGCCATCTGATAGTCTTCGTGCCCCGGAGGAGGAAAAAGGGAAGTCACAACTCACATACACTGAACGGGGCACGTATGACTCATTCGTCTACTCACTCTCTCAAATAATAAACTGATAAAAACATCTCACTTTATTAGGGCAATAGCAGATAGATGTAAGGTATTTACAGAAGAGTTTGTCGTTTAGTTATGAATATAATAAAGTATAGAAGGCATTTTATATCTAAGTAGGCCTATCAATTTCATTGTTCGCTTTCATTTTCATACCAAATTAAATTTAAGAGCCACAATATAAATGTCCTTCCTCAACTACTGAGGGAGCAACCTTACAGACCGTGGACTGAGAAGGGAACAGGGGAGGTAGTGAGAGCCAAAGTTACCTACAATATAACCTTACATGGGTTGGACTGAGGAGGGGACAGGTGAGGTAAATAGAGTCCATATTACTGAGGTAGTTAGGGCTGATGTTACTTACGATGTAACCTTACAGAGGGTGGACTGAGGAGGGACAAGTGAGGTAGTTAGGGCCGATGTTACTGACAATGTAACCTTACAGAGGGTGGATTGAGGAGGGGACAGGTGAGGTTGTTAGTGCCCATATTACTGACAATGTAACCTTACATAGGGTGGAATGAGGAGGGGGCAGGGGAGGCGATCAGGGCCTAATTACTGACAATCTAACCTTACAGAGGGTGGACTGAGGAGGGGAGAGGTGAGGTAGTTAGGGCCCATATTACTGACAATGTAACCTTACAGAGGGTGGACTGAAGAGGGGACAGGTGAGGTAGTTAGGGCCCATATCACTGACAATCTAACCTTACAGAGGGTGGACTGAGGAGGGGGAAGGTTAGGTAGTTAGGGCCCATATCACTGACAATGTAACCCTTCAGAGGGTGGACTGAGGAGGAGATAGGTGAGGTAGTTAGGACCCATATTACTGATAATGTAACCTTACAGAGGGTGGACTGAGGAGGGGACAGGTGAGGTAGTTAGGGCCCATATTACAGACAATGTAACCTTACAGAGGGTGGACTGAGGATGAGACAGGTGAGGTAGTTAGGGCCCATATCACTGACAATCTAACCTTACAGAGGGTGGACTGAGGAGGGGGCAGGTTAGGTAGTTAGGGCCCATATCACTGACAATGTAACCCTTCAGAGGGTGGACTGAGGAGGAGATAGGTGAGGTAGTTAGGGCCCATATTACTGATAATGTAACCTTACAGAGGGTGGACTGAGTAGGGGACAGGTGAGGTGGTTAGGGTCCATATTACTGACAATGTAACCTTACAGAGAGGGGACCGAGGAGGGGAGAGGTGAGGTAGTTAGAGCCCATGTTACTGACAATGTAACCTTACAGAGGGTGGACTGAGGAGGGGACAGGTGAGGTAGTTAGGGCCCATATTACTGACAATGTAACCTTACAGAGGTTGGACTGAGGAGGGGACAGGTGAGGTAGTTAGGGCCCATATTACAGACAATGTAACCTTACAGAGGGTGGACTGAGGAGGGGACAGGTAATGCAGTTAGTGCCCAGCTCACGTCCTGCGGGGTGTTTGTACAGGGGGAGGCGGTGGCTTGGTTCAGGGGGTTGGGTTATGTGTCTGCCCCGCTGACCCATTAGGAACAGCCCCAGTCAAAGCCAGGGACATTAGCAAAGGTGAAAATAAAAAAATACAATCAATTTTTATAATAACATAGAAATTCGCTGTCGCGAACCTGATGAAACATTGCTTGTGTAGGATCAGCTAAGTACTTCTTCAACTACAAAATAATCAACAGCAAAATTAATCTAGACTAACAGCCAAAGAATTCTCCCGGACTCTTCTGGAGAATACTTTAAATTGATACTCCCATCCCCACTCCATTATGACATACTACAGAATGATACACATTTCAAACTGAAGAATAACACTCATAAACATGTTCTATCCGTTAATGGAGTAATTATAGCTGTTGTTGGGCGAAATAATTCTTTGCTCTTCAATCTTATTCCCTTTGGAAATAACTTATGCCTACACTTTTTTCCATTCTTTAAATATAAACTTTCGATGAGTCACATCAAGTGGATAGTTAAGTTTTATTCATTCATCTTACATCAGATGTTACTTACACATTTTTTTCAAAACTTATATAGGTACAGGGTCCCAGAAATGTACACTTTTCAGTCCGCAGTTTTCCTCATTCCCTTACTTATAAGACTTCAAGAACCCATGCATATCCGGATGTATACTTCTAAAAATAAATGCACTTGAGGGTAAACTAATGCATCTGGTATACCAAAGTAAACACCTCAAGCAGCGGGCACCCAGACAAGTGTCTGTAAGAAACCAAGAGGAATGATAAAGGGTTGGAGTAAAAAAAAACACCAAGTCAGCATTTTCGGGGTCAGACTATCTACACTGCCCCTGACCTATATGTCTGTGGTATATAGACATCAGGGGCGAGGCTTTTAGGGCATTCTAACTTAAGAATGATTTTTTTGTGGTTTTGCATAAAAATATTAATGCCACACCCACTAGTATTATTCCATTCACATTGCCAAATGGTCCCAGCAAATTTGATGTTCAACCCATGAGTGCCTCACAATCACATAAAATGAGAAAGCTCTTTTGATACTTGAGATTTTCTTCCTTTAAACCTGATAGGATCATTATCCGAGATCATTATTTGATTTTGAAATTATAATATTTCACCTAATATTTGTTTATAAATTTACCTAATATATCTTTTGAAACTCTCCCTAATCATGACATAGCATATAGTTATCATTTCCTCTCTTATAGAAGTCATTGTGTTTTCCACACAAATATTTAATTTTTCTTTGAGGCTCGTGTTGCGGTAACCGGGCCGACCTACCTAATTTGCTGTCAATGTCCTAACGTTTCTGAAGACTTGATGGTTATTTATCAAATTGTTTAAAGAAATATATAACAATAATACACTGACCATTGGGGCATAATATCCATTTGCTTTGTAAACGAAAAACCAAAACACTATAGAAATTCTTAAGCTACCTAAATTTTGAATGAGACTAATATAACTTCTGTTAGATCTAAATACTGATGTTACCTGAACCCAAATTTGTTTTCCCTTGGCCTGCTCATAAACATGGAACTCGTGCCCAGTTTTGTTTCATTGATATATTTCCGGTAGTAATAAGTGACGCCGTAGGGGGCGCTCATTAAGAGAAGTCCTTCGCTGGTCGCCCGCACGCCACACGTGTTACTACAGTGTCCTTCGGCGACCAGCTGCACCTGATAAAACCCTGCCACCTACCTGGGCGGGGACGGGCCCAACCTAGACTTGCCAAGTGCCAACTACTACAATATTTTTTTAATATTTTGTTCTTGTTGAATTGTCGATTTAGTATTACACATCATGTGAAACAGTACAAATCAAGAATTTTCCACAACCAGAGAATTCTAGACATTGCTTAAAATTACATGATTTACCAGTTGCTTTCAAAGTATTACTGGAGAGCTAGTGATCTTTCACACATTACTACTCATAGGGTATCATTTATTGCTTAGGTGATCATTCTCCAGTATTCCCAGGGTTATCCTCTTCACTGGGCCTCTACTCCTGATAATTCTAAAAGGAACCTCGGATTGTTTGAATTGGGGACAGAATGCTACAGATCCACGGCCTTTTATACGTTGTAATGCACTATTGGTATGTTATGTATAAAATATACCTGGTCATAATGATAAACTAGTCTGATATGAATCCAATGTGAAAATCAAACTCAGAACCTTTGGGTCATCACACTAGTGCTCTACCACTGAGCTTAATCTTCTTCAATTATTATGAGTACAGCTAATTGATAGCAAATGTAAATTTCCTCAGGGTCAATACCATATTCTTTCCAGGTCTTCAATTTATTATTTCCCCCTAGAATTTAGAAGTGGGAGGTGAACATTTTTGAGGATTTAAAACTGCATATTGTTCATTCTTTGAACTCAAATAAACCAAACTTTATCACACAAAAATACATCAATATGAAATTTTTGGAAGAATTTTTTGAAGTATAATTACTGGAAATCCTGAGGAAAAAGGGTGAAGAGCTAATTATAATCTCAGCTCATAATTTTATTCCCTGCAATGAAGAATAACTACAAGCCCTATTCAAGTCTATGGTGTCAACCAACACGATTCGGTCTCTGGACTCGGGGCGCCCGGCGGTGCCTTGACTCGATCGACACGGTAGCGGCGGCGGTGTGTGCGGTATCAAGTCAAACACCCCACAGAATATAAAAACACATTGACATCACTCACAGGGGCGCAGCCTAACCAGCCCTCCCCATACCCCACCCCTGCACTTACCTGCCCCACAGGTGCGTTGTCTTGCCGCGGACACCAGTAAAAGCTCCAAGGACCAGGGTGGTGGACTCGCCTGTTACACAGTTTCTGTCTGAAGACCCTGTCGTTGAGTCCCATGCACTGTCCTCGCACCTGAGTGTTGGCAGTGGGTGTGTGTTTGTGTGTGAGTGAGTGGACGGGGGGGACGCATGCGTGATGGGCCGTGAAGTGTGACGGTTGGTCATAGGTGGCGCCACCGTGTTGGTCAGGGCGTCACCACAGGTATGAAGAACCTAGAGGTGAAGTAAAAGAAGAAAGGTTATTATATATGCTAGAAACCAGTGTAGGTATTTTTGCCAAACCGTAGTCATTCTCAGAAAGAAAAAAAAACATTTAACGTTTTTTTTTTACTAGTCTCCCCCCACCCCCGGCCCCCCCCCCCCCCAAAAAAAATAAAAAAAATAAAATAAAAAAATAAAAAAGAAAGTTGTTTTCTGTATGTCTATGTTTTCAGGTAGCATAGCTCGAAAAATGTAGGGTAGGTAGGTCGATTTTTTGTCGTTTTTTTTTTACTTGCACACATGGGGCCAAAAAAAAAAAAATTGTTGTGTTCAGGTAACCCTACCTACCCTAAATTTTTGGCCCTACCCTAACTTTTTTTTAGGAAATTTTTTATCTTTTTGTTTCAAAATCCAAAGAATTGACCTAAAGTACCATGGAAAACCATAAAACAGCACTCAGATGCTCAGGGCATGTATTTTAGATGCTAAAAATTGTTTTTGACGATATTTAGAATATCTTTTTTATTTCCAACACTGGCCGGGTCTCTTTGGCAAGTAAAAAAAAAAAAGCAAAAAAAAAAAGGTTTTTCTACCTAATTACCCTATTTTTTTCAACCTATGTTACCTGAACACAACAATTTATTTTCTTTGGCCTGGACACTGGCAGTGTAGACAATAAAAAAAGATAATCTAAACGTCCTCTAACATAATTTCTAGTATCTGAAATGTAAATTGTATGTCCTGTGTATATACCGGTATTTGCTGTTTTATGTTATTTTGACCAATTTGATTTGATCTTGACCACTGTCTGGTTATGGGTAGCCCTGTTCGTTTCATCTACTCTTTTCTTTACTGCTGTGGTTCCTCTGATAGCCAAGAAATGAGAAATGAGAAATTATTCCTTCATAATTTCATGTTCATTCTTTTATGTCACAAATAC
This sequence comes from Lepidonotus clava, assembly GCA_936440205.1. Taxonomy (NCBI): domain Eukaryota; kingdom Metazoa; phylum Annelida; class Polychaeta; order Phyllodocida; family Polynoidae; genus Lepidonotus; species Lepidonotus clava. The sequence goes on from OW387138.1 coordinate 21,246,968, forward strand.
CGCACCAATATCTGAAATATTGAGATTTAATACATTTTTGTCATTATAAGAACCCCCCCCCCTGGAGGTAGTCGTAAGGAGAGTCGGGAGTTAAGGTCTGCGCATGCCTGGTCCTTTGGCGCCAATAGTTTTCGGGGGTCAAGCGCGACCTCCCAGCCAATGAGGAGTATCCAATTGTACCATGTGACACAATATGGCTGTGCCCAGTGCCAAACTCCCGTGTGCGCTATTCCCCCAAAGGCAAAAGGATAGTTAAAGACTCGAGATCTACTCTACTCAAGGTTAAAACGAATATCCCTCCAGTGGATCGATATCAATCTCAGGGTTACCAGATTTCGTAACTTTGAGATACTTTGCTGGGGTGGCCACCAATACCACCTGGCCAGTGGACAAATGCAAAGCTCAGAAGACAAAAGAAAAATCACCAGATAATCAGTTTTGTTGTTGTTGTTGTTGTTGTTTTTTTCCCCACAAATTTCCTAACCCCTAGGCCTTCTTTACCTTTCCTTGTCAGCCTATGGCTATGGATAGCAAACCATACGTTGCACTGAAATCAAGTGCAAGCAATCATATGGGTATTGCTATTCCATCGGTCTTGGACCCAATGAGCAAGAATAACGGAGAGGTAATCTCTGATGGAACTGAACATGAACTTCATCACTTGTTGTAACATGTACCATTTCCTATGCTAGCTTACATCGCTTGATTACTATATTTAATACCAACTGTGAGAAAATCATATAGATCTATGTAGGAAACAATGCGGAGCACCAGTGTTGCATAGTTTAACCATAGTCTTGCATAGTTTAACCAAAATCTTAACGTTAGATTTGTATTGGTGCGATTGCCTTTAAGTATGGACCGATGCTACATCAGTACAATATTCAGTTTTCACCTTTTCTCAATCCGAAATGGGAATCCAGATGGATATATAGTAGGGGCCAGTTGGAAACAATATCTATTTTTAGAAGAAAAGGGGAGCAGGGGTGGATGAACCCGGCCCCCTTTTTTCTCAATTGTATTTCTCTTATTCATGATATAGTCTAGCCTGCGCCGCATGGCTCCTCCCTTTTCGGAATGGCAGAGACGACTACTTTGGTATTACTTTGTCTACAATTGAATCATGTAACATCTGGACCACGCCCCCCCTCCCACCCTCCGCCCACTTGGATCGCCACCCCCCCTCCCCAACACCCCTCCCCCCCATTCCGTTTCATCCTACCCTATCTACCCTACCCAAACTTTTCCTACAATGTAAGAGGAGTTTACTCAATTTCTAGAGATGCTACAGATTGAGGACTGATGAAAATAATCAGAAAATAACTCAGACTCACTCAGACTCACTCAGTGGATGGTCAGTCACTCACTGACTCAGACAAGTCAGAGTCAGGCTTCCCTGGGCTTAGCCTTAGTCAGACTCCGTCACGGCGTCAGAGCCAGAGGCTTTGCCTACGCCCTACTGTGATTTAGTGTAAAGCAACCTGTCCTGGACAGGACTGCTGAAGAAAAATAACCTTTGGATATAAAGTCCTTACCTACATTGATACTAAGAACGCTTAAAATGAACATCTGAGTGGCCAACCAACCTCAACCCGCCTCTATCCAGTCTGTGCAACACCTCATCCCCGGCGGCGGGAAATTTGGACCAAAGTGAGCAGTTCAGAAACGCGCTATGAGCGCAGAATAACAACATCCGGTTTAATCCATCATGGCGACTGAAAGTTTATTTAAAGGTAAATCGGGTAAATCGCACTAGAGTTTCTGTATTTATCTATTCAATTTCGCATCTCTTTATGTTTCCTGTTGTTGTTGATAATTACATAAGTTATTGTCTCTTATATGGTGACATTTGAGTAGCTGTAGCCTTCAGGTTATTGAAATATTTGCGTTTCAGATGTCGGGGAGGTGTACGCCCGCTTGTTGGACCATCGAGCCATCCTTCACGGGGAAGTCAACTTCTTTCTCACAGAGTTTGAGGTAAGCTTGAGAAGCTTATTATTACGTTTTTTCTGTTATCTTTTTTTTCAACATTTTGCCTAAAGGCCTAAATCACTGAGTTCACCAACCAGTGTTGCTCGGTTAGTTGTAGGCATTTCTAACCAACGCTGTCAGTGTCAGCCCCACTCTTGCCCCGCCCTCTTCAGGCTCTTGCCCCACCCTCTCCCTGTCGAGTGGGGCTGACCACAACAGCCTATTCCAAAGTGGAGCAAACCCAACTCAAGTTCTGGGACACACACAAAAAAAGCAGTGTGCCTACATAAATGAAACTCACCTGTGTATTAAGACCTGTTTTACCATAGCATAGCCATAGGCGTGCGGGGTGGTGGAGTGGTTAGCGCAACTGTCTGCTGTGCGGGCGGCTGGGGTTCTGGGCTGAGCTGGCTACTGGACCCCTCTGCATGTCTCCCTGTGACAATGACGGGGATATCAAAGGCCCCTGGGCCACCGGCTGTTGTGTGTAGGGCCCTGCCTATGGGACCCTGCACATTAAAGAACACCTGCCTCGGTAAAAATGTAGGGATGTGGTCTCTAGATCTACCTTCTCATAGATACAATCATTTCATAGATACGATCATTTCATAGATACGATCATCAAACAGACAGAATAAGCCCATCCCAGTTTACATCCATGTTAAAATTAACCATAAAATATTTCCTAAATTGCCTCGATGCTTTTTCCATGAAGACAGTTACATAACACAAAATTAATGAAAGCAATTTGGTTGACAAATTGCTTCTTAAATTTGTAAAATGCAGCTTTATATATTAGCTTTTTTCCCATAGGCACCAATGTTAAAGCCTGTCAGCCCAACCTATGATGTCCGATCCTATATTCCCTGAAATACAGCATTTTGATTGGCTGGCAAACCTGCAAATCTGTCAATTGGTAAAATTTTAGAAATCATAAAGTTTAATCAATACTTGGGGAAATAGAAAAATATAATTCTTGCTTATTTCAGTAACCCTAACTCTAGGAGACAAGGATGCTTTATACATGAATTTTGTCCGACCCTGGAAATACCCTATGTGGGATGGGCTTATTGTCAAGACCTTGTTCTCATCATGATATGACCATAGATGTTGATATGGTGTAAAACCCCAATAACCAACCAACCAACTGTTACGGACACCAACATACTATGGACACCTGTCTTGAAGTGACTGACTTGGGCCAGTTCAACATGGCTGCCCTTTTGACAGAAAAGGTCCCCACCTTCCCAGAGTTCAATGTTTTTTCACCACTTTTTTCTATGTTGTGCTGTATTCCATCTAGAACATTTCTAGATCTAGATATACAATTTGGCCAAAAAGGGGGAGGGGCGGGCCCTGTACGCCCCCCCCCCCCCCCCACCCCCACCTAAATCCGTCCCTGCATGGTCACCCATGTCAGACTGTTATCTACGACACCTTATTCCAGAGCCTGGCAGAGGGCAACAGATCAGGTTTGAGGTGAGGACTGACCAATTCTCGCATTCAGGACGTCGGCTGTATTTTATAATCATAAATCTACAGTCTGTCTTATGCTCTGATTTTATGCTATTTAATGAGAAAGTTGCAGGGGTAGAGGGACCGTAGAGCTATTTAGAGGGACCGTAGAGCTATTAGCTCTATTCTTATACTGTACTGACGCGGGTGGCCAGTCCATGTTTGGGCAGCATATCGTGAGCTTAGAAGCACACGTGTAAGCCAATGTTTCACTTTGACAGTAGTGAAATGAGGGAGGAGTCACGGTGTGACGTACCACCTTATAATAATGTGTTCCGCTCTTAGCTAGCCAGATTAGCTGTAAACACTGTGTGAGTAACATCCAGTGAAGGTTGGACCTTTAACCTGCAGTCTAGGTTCTGGATTGAGGCATAGAAATTGTGTTAGAGCACGGAGCGTTGACTGAATGTGTTTGAGGGGACTCTTACCTTGGGACTGATCATGGTCAATCGAGTTCTTGTCACGGAATGACTATACATTGGATAATAAACAAACAAAATCCTTTCACACGAGTGTTCACGTCTTACATGATGTGGGAACTATAATTATGTATTGGACGACTGCAGTCGCAAGGAGGAGACTGCGAATGGAGCTAGCTATTATCTATAAAATTAAATACAACTTACACACCCTATCATTAATGGATAATTAACCTCCTTATAGTTCAATACCAACGATCCTTTAGTGAAGCTTTAATATTTTTGCTTATACAATATTATTTGCAATTCATATGAGGGGCAAACAGCTGTCATATGAACGGGAGCTCAATAGGTACATCTCAAGCATTCAAATAGGAAAAAATTATATTTGCTTAGAAAACATGGGGACATAGGGATAAGAGTGACTTCATGTGCAACAAAATCACTAAATATATTTTCCCATGTTAAGAAAAAGATTTTGGTTTACGTTCCTTTCTTCCTAGAAATATAGAAATGTTATGTTTTTCGTATGATTTTTCCTCCAGAAACGACGAGGGGATACGGAATACCTAAGGCTCCAGAAGATGCTAGAAAACTCACGCGTCATGCACGAGTGTCTTGTTCCGGACAGTGTACAAGCGATGAAAAGCAACTTACCCACACTGACTGAAAAAGGTACACGGAAATTTCTTGATTAGACTAATGAGAAGGTACAACCGAACAATAATTCTTGGTTACTTGGAATACAATTGGTTCCATCAGGTTAGGCTGTTATCGGTAATTTATTTTGCTCGTTGAACGTTAACAACATGGATTGTGCCAACATTCTTTTTTTGTACAAAACATGCTAATATCTACGTTTATAAGCAATGCCAGTTATCTGAATAAATCCATAGATATTTTGAGAACAACTGATGAGGAGCATGTTATGATGGATGTGCAATTTGCTTATTCGAGACACAAATGTTGGAGGATTTTCTTTATTCACATGCATCTTTTAGTTTTGCGTTCTTACCCCATCAGTGACTTATCACCTTTGAAAAGAAATCTGGTAGAAATAGGCCATGATTGATTGTAATTAGAATGCGTTTATCCTTTTTCCAGTTAAAGCAGCCAATGAAACTTGTGAGAAAATTCTACAAAGTGAAGGCACGTCAACAAAGGTACGTATCATCTATGGCACTGATTGTATAGCATAAAAAAATATGTTAAGATGTAAATCGAGGTGTTAATGCTTACAACATATCCAGAAATGAATAAACTGATTTTAATATTCTTTATTGATTACCAATGGTGGCATGGTCATTTGGACTGATAAAACAGTCCTGCAATTAGCTGGGATCCTGAGGAGACAGTTAACTGTTTGCGAAGTACCATATGTTATTCAATATTGTAGTGCACAAAACAAGTTTTATCAACCCTAAGTTGACCCTGGGCAGGGATATTCCTAGGCATACCGGCCAAGTAATTCCCGCATTGGGAATTGACACCCGGGTTTTCTTTGGAGGGCTATTCCCCCTAAAAAGAAAAATTCACAAACAAACTTAAAAGACTCACGTCTTGATAACTACCCAGATGTCTTAATATTCGAAATTACCTCAAAGGAAGTTCCCTGATCCTTATTAACAGTGTTTCTAGCTTTCCAGCTTTGGAAAAAAATCAATCTATATTTTTATCCTGATGGTTGACAGAAAATTCCCGCACTAAAATTTCATAAGCTAAATTCAGGATCGCCCTTTTTAACGTCTCCTTGATATTCACCCAAATGGGGCTTTTGATTTTTTTCTAGTAAGCTCCCTTGCCCTGATACATCTTTCTGTAAAAATATCTTTGGGTTGCCAGGTAAGATATCCTGATTAAAAGTTACCCCTTTTCTTGGTTGAATGACAGGAGAAGATGCTGGAGACCCGGCGAGCTGCTCGTGTGGCCGAGTGGAAGGCCTTCATGGAGCAGATGTGTGAGGCGAGCAGCCAAGTGGACCGTGACCACGAGACGGAGGTGGACCGCGTCAAGCAGTACTACGCCGATATCGAGGAACGACTCAAGATCAACAAAACGTAACGTCGTACCTCTTTGGTTTAGTTCTGTTTTCTGGGTTTTTAAGTATGGGTGGGACTTACCAGTGTTACTTTTTTTTTCACGAGAAAAAAAAACTATCACGTAGATTTGGATCTCCACAACGAACTGTACATTATCTGTATTTTGGTTTGATTTGAGTAAATAGGTTGGGCCTCGCGCCTATTTAAACTTTGTATCCCGCGGACCAATACAAATACGCCAGGCTTTCTTATGGAGCAATGGAACATTCACTTGGGACCTAAAGAATACCCAAAACAATGAGAAGCATTTATGATCACTGAAAGGTTTCATCCGTTATATATGTTACTATTTATTGTTTTCAGGGTAATTTGACTCCCGTTGTTCGTCCCAGGATCTGCACCTGGTATCAATTGTTGTTCAGTATCGGGTGCTATATGTTCCAAACGTTTGTACGGAATAATTTGTTAAACAATGCAATTACCCAGATCAGTCCGATATAATAGAGCATGTACAAATATTAAATTTTAAAGGTGGACTTGGAAATATACATACATATTGATGTACATAAATATGTAGCGGATAACAAATTGAAAATATTTATTCTGAATGGACTTACGCCTCTTGTTATATGCCACTGATTTCAGATCAGACATCTATCAAAATGTTTCTACCGTCTGCAAAACACTATAAAAGATTTATACAACAAAGTTAATAAAAGACAAAAACAAATCGACACTAATAGTTTCGATGAATGAATGAATTTATTTATTATACAATTGATGAAAATTTCAACACAATCGATACACGTCTAGTGTACATATCAATGTTAATATATGACTTTCCCAGAATGTTTTACAGTGTACTAAAATGTGGATTTATAACAGTGTTTAAATGAGATAATATATTGATAAATTATGCAGATTTCATCCTTCCTCTTCCTCCTCACCGTCCTCTTCACTCTCCCCCTCAGCCGCATCTTTCATGTCTTCATCTGCTGCCTCGTCATAGTCTTCTGGTGCTAAATAATTAAAAGGGCAAGGTTACACTACATTGGGATCAATTTATTTCACTGACGTCTCTTTGATGCTTGATAATCAAGGCAACAAGAACATTGACTTGTTTGTTTGTGGGGGAGTTTCACGTCTGGTCAACCATGGAGAGTAAAATAAGTCTTATTTTACTCTCCATGGGTCAACCAAACAAGGTCATTTCCAGACTGCACAAGGTAATGCTCTTCAGCTTATGGTTGATCGTATCTATGATATAATTAAGAAGAAACCCACCGCTGGGTATGATATCCTACTCTTTTCAAAAGGTGGGGAGGGGTCTTTCATGTGCAATGTCCCATAGAAAGGACACCACTCAGCCAGCCTTTTAAGAACCTGTCGGGGGCACAGGGTGGAGAATATTGACTAGAGCTACCTAGTTACAGAATCGTCTCTTGCACTACAATCTATTAGTTATTTTTCCTTTTCCCTTCTATGCAGTATCAATGCGGTACTTAAGTCATTTACGACGGCATACATAATTCCATATCCTATTCTGCTTTCGAAGTCTGATTTGCAAACAAAACAATTTCTTTATGTATAAAAGAAATTGTGTTCAGGTAACCTACCGAAAATGTTTGGCCCTACGCTAACCTTTTTTTTCAAAATCCATAAGAATTGACCAGAAAAGCATGGAAAGTAAGGAACAGCATAATAGATGCTCAGGGCATGTTTTTTTTTCTTTTTTTCTAAACACTACCCAGGTCTCCTTGGTAGGTGGAAAAAAAAAGCAACAACAAAACTACTCTAATTTTTTCGACCTATGTTTCCTCTTTTCCCTCTTCTTTTGGCCTTATCTACCAAAGGACATAACCCCCCTCCCCAACCCATTTATCACTAGATGTCGCCAACAATCAGCACGTCATATCTTACAACGTAGGTGTCAGCATCATTAATAAGATGCCAAATAGTGCATCGTTTACTTTGTTAGCATAAAGACCTTTTTCATTAGGGTGTGGTGCCCCCTGGTGAAGTAAATGAAACCAATGGTTTAGGTCATTTCCCATAATTGACCTATATGAAGTGAAGCATATAGGTTAAGTATGGGAAATAACCTAAACCATTGGTTCCATTTACTTCACCAGGGGGCGCCACACTCTTAATGAAAAAGGTCTCTCGACAAGTAAAGTGTGTACATCTTGTCGACGATTACAAATTAGCATTTACTTTATTCCTAATGTTTGGTTTAGTCTTAAATATACGTCCCTCAACTTTCGTATTATTCTTATGCAGTTATGCTAGAATCAGAAAATGATTTTCTTGTGAAAGCATCAATGAATATCTTCATTTGATGTAAAGAAATGTAGTACAAGACATCGTTCCTATTGGCTCGATTTCGTAAGGTAATTCTAGTTTGGCCTAGTATTGTTCGAATCCCGCGGTTCCACAAAAGATTCACACTAATTTTGGTTGTATATTTTTAATTCCTACGTCGTGCACTTGTGAGAACCCTTTGTGCACACCCCAGGGAGCTGAGGTGAGTGTGAGTGGATTGGGTGACGTACCTTTGAGTGTGAGGGCCTCTGATTCCTGGTCCCCGTCCGTCTCGGCGAACTCCTCAAACGTACCGTCGTTGGTCCACATCGACTCGACCCGGATCTTGAAATCAGCCATCTGGTGCCCGAAGAGTTTCTGGGAGGAGAGAATGAGCAGTTATGTTACCTAATTCGAGTGTATCGATGTATCTATCAGACTATCGGTTTGAGAGCTCCGGTTGATCGAATTTTTTTTAGCTATACTGTGACCAAGGTATGCCCTGGCTATACTCTAGTTTTGCCCCTTTACCTCCTTCATCTCCTAACGGTAATACCCCATTTTCGAATATATCAGTCAGATACCCCCCCCCCCACACACACACACACCCCCCCCATGCCCAACGGTCATAAGTCAATCCACCATCAACCTCAATATTCGCGACTTCTATTTTCTATATTCATATTTTAAGTTCGTGGAAAAATGAGTTTTAGTTTCTCAGAATTAGAACTATTGTTTCAAGGACCAAACGGTTTATGACCGTTGTGAATGCAGCTGCTCAGGTATAGAATCTTGCCAAGACTCCAAGATAATCATTTGTCTTAATACCGGTTAAATGCAAGCCTACCAGTTAAGGACTACTGTGAACGGAGTTTTATCGGCTATGAACCATAATGGTAGATCATAAATTTGATAAGAGAATCTGATGGATTCAATACTTTCTCAATAATTCGCACCGAGACACGTCTATTCTTCAGGTAGAGATAGTGTATCAGTCCGTTATATGACGCTATCACCTGATACTGGCCTGATACGGGTCGTGGTATCTATTCGATAGATAAGCCGCGCTATACAACTAACTAGATCAAAAGTGCCATTGATTTAATTGATCAAGTTTGGTGCTGTAGGCACCTATGGGCCGGTGTATTCCAAGATTCAATGTAGAGGGGGGGGGCTTAGGCCTAAAAAAATGATTTATTGTGGTAGGTCTGAACTGACACTATAGTGACAATCGGAAAAAATATTTTCTTTCAAGCCTATAGGTTAGACATTAACTCAGGTCTAAGGGGGTCTGTATGTCTTATACAAATCAGATTTTGGTGGTAGGTCTGAAAAAACTGACACTAATCCACTATAGTGACAATTTCACAAATCATTTTAATGTTTGAATCATTTTAAATCTTAAATCTGTCAAACTTGGTCTGAAAATATTTGAATTGCAAACGTGTCCAGGACAGTGTGACGCCTATGTTTTAACATTGAATGGGAATAGTTCCGACACTGACAGTGACTTAGGCCTAGACATATTAGAACCCAGATTTAATATTTTGATGGTAGGTCTGAAAAAATGACACTATAGTGACAATTTCTCAAATCTTTTAATGTTTGGATCATAAATACTTGCTTTCGGAGCCGCCATAATACATTGACAGTGTTGGAGCCTATCTGAGCCTGAGTCTAGTCATTTTTTCGTACCATCTGTAAAATATTCTTGCAAGCGTTTCTAGGCCTAAAAAGATCAAACTATATGATAAATAGGACTCTGAGATATAGGAGAACATAGATATTTACATGAATTTCATTTTGATATGCCTAATAAGGTCTAAATAATTATTTTTCAGATTGCCAGTGTCCTCCTCCTGTCCGATCAATCCAATGTGCGTTAGGCCAAGTTTAGGCCTATCTCAACGGTATCATTTCAAATGCTGGAAAAAATATATGAACCCACCCTTAAGGCCTGGAGTCCTCAATGCGTTTCAATGCGTAAATCCTCCACATTTCATGCGTTTAATGTCATCCTAAACAAGAAAGAACCATTGCAGCCAGCCGGGTAACATTTCGACGGAATCTTCCGGTAGACTGTATTTACCGTGTACGCTAGGTGCTCACAGTGAATACATACAACGAAAAATGGGTCAAAGACGGACTACAGAGTGAAGCAAAATGCAGTTATCAATCTTTTCCCTTCGATACGAACGCATGATTCCCGCATGAGTTTTCAATGCGTTGTATGCGTTTAAGGGTATCCAGACGTCCAAAATATATATCTTGAAAGCATCAGATACCGCTGTAATCCAGGTATCGAGGCGGCGAAAGAGGAGCCTCCCGCCGACCTGCCCCGAGCGGTCTGACAGTGTCAAGCCTCCACGTGTCCGATCGATCCAATCTTTTCCCTTCGATATGAACGCATGTTTGATGCGTTTAATGTCATCCTGGTTTTCTGATTTCCAAAGTATCGGTGCAGGCGTGCGGGGGAGAGAACCCGGCGAAGAGTTGACGCCATGTTAGGTCTGACCGTGACACTGACAGTGCCTCCTCGTGTCCGATCGATCCAATCTTAAATCTTTTCCCTTCGATATGAACGCATGGTTCAGGCCACTTCATGCGTTAGTATGCGTCCACAGGTCCACATAGATTCCATTAATATATATTGAAAGCATCAGATACCACCGTAATCCAGGCTGGAGAGAGGAGCCTTCCGCCGTAATGTCCAACGGCCAGCACGCTCTCGGGCGGTCTGACAGTGACACTGACAGTGCCTCCTCGTGTCCGATTGATCCAATGTTTTCCCTTCGATACGAAAGCATGATTCACGCATGAATTGTCAATGCGTTGTATGCGTTTAAGAGAGTCCAGACTCCAAAATATATAAATTGAAACCATCAGATAACGCGGTAATCCAGGTATATCGGCTGGAAAGAGAGAGCCTCCCGCCGAAAGGTCCGACCGAGGCGCCTGCCCCGAGCGGTCTGAGCCTTTTCACCCGGCGGAGGCCGAATGATTACCAAGAAAATAGTGCGATGCATTTACGACGCGTTATTTCGCATTGAGATGCTTAGCTATGTATCCAAATCTACCTCTCTATATATATTTGACCCGTCAGAACGATTGATTTCATGGTAAAATAGGCCTGCAAAGTTGATGAAGATTCAGACTTTGACCCAGATCCCATCCTCCCCGATGAAAAGTGGGACACGAAGAATGCCGAAGATACCCGATTACCGCCGATCTAACCAACTTTTATTTTGCGCTAATTTATCTAATTTGAACAATTTGGAAGGAATTTCACCATTCCTGCTTGTTCTATAAGTCACAATTGATATTACTATAAGCCCAAATAAGCCCAAATAAGCCCAAATGCTTGGATTTAAGACATGAATCGATCGTCGACGCTCCGGGGGGTCCTTCCAACAAAGTGACCATAAGTACTCTTCACGAAAGTCTATGTCTTAGTGGGCGGCGAGCGCGCCAGATTCAAATGACCAAAGAAGACTCAAATGCTGTACTGGCTCACCGGCCCACAACAATGCACTACGTGTAGCACAGATTAGGCTAAGGAGGCGTCCCAATACCAGAACGCATTCAAGTCAAAACGGCGCATTTAAACGGAAAATTACTTAGGATCATATTTAAGTATTAAACAACAAAGTTCAATACATTTTTCGAAAAGGCTGTCGTTTCTCATTATCAATTTATAAATATTGTACATTTAAAACTAAAGCATCAACGATAACGTTTGATCTTAGCCTCTGCACCTTGACGGACAGCACAACACGAAACTGGTTTAATACGTCGTTTTTCCGTAGTCTCGCCAATAAAATCTGTACATGTATGTTGGTGAGAACGAGGCTGGAGGTACTAAATCTCACACTACGACTCAAAAGTATTATTTCACCGATCCACCAAAAGATATTTAATTTTAAGGTATGGCAACTTACCAAAATTCTGGCCTGCTCCGGAGTGAGTTTTGTTCCTTTTTTACAGACGGTAAAGTCCTCTAATAAGTTAATGACACCTGAAAAAGACACGTCAGTATATAGAATTTACAGAAGAGACCAAGCAACATTAAATGTACTATCACGGTGACGCAACTGTACCATCATGTACGAATTTGACGCAAGCCTGACAAAAAGAGTGACATGTTCTTTCAGACAGGTTTGTAATTTCTTTGAAAACCTACTCTTAACAATTCTAATTGCCTGTCTCAAATGTTTACATGAGAATGAAACGAAACCTCCTAGACAAAGCCTGAAAGAAACAGAACAGGATTTTTTTTTTTTTTTTTTTTTTTTTACAAATACAAGGCAACAATACAGCCATACAAATATTAACATTGGATTTATTTTAAAAGAAAAAAGGGAATCGTATGAACACCGGATTAATCTCAAAGGAATCTCGTCTCCAGGGACAACTCACCTTTTTGTAGGTTGACAGGCATGTTGAGTGTGCGGAGGTGTGGTTCGAGGGAGTGCGGGAAGGCGAAGAGTGGGCCCTTCTCTATGAGTATCGTTTTAGTCGCCATATTCCCAGAACGGGCAAAGTCGGAATCTGTGTAACCGTTGAACCATCTGCAAATAGAAGGGGAGTGGATTGGAAGAAGAGGAGGAGAAAGAAAACTAAATGTCCTTAATACGGAATCCAGTTTTGAAAGATTTGAACAAGATTCTGGGTTTGTTTTATGGAAATGGATTATAATCAGTATGGATCGAGAAGAAATCGACAAAAATATTGAGAAAATTGGAGTTCTTTTAAAAGTGATTATGACTGCTGTCGAAAAGGACAAGGACTAGTAAGTCTTTCATTTTTGTTGGCATACTGAGTGTAATTTACTCTTATATCTAACTGGAATATGATACTGATAAATCAAATGATTTTAAAAACTGATCCCTTTGCGCAATAACATAAAAACAATCGCACCATCTCTCTACTGAATCGAGTATATTCACAGCTAATCGAGAGTAGATTGTGTGGGCGTAGAGAATATATCCTACCTCGGGCAGTAAAAGTATATATAATCGATTTCTGAGTGATAATACTGTCCAGACTGTCTTTTATCTCCCAAACCTCTCCGATTTAGGGTGGCTACGACCTAATATATCGAATCGATTAAGGCATCTTAATCTCAGTAAGAATTGGCGATGGGACGCAGAACTAGTGATCGTAGTTGTATTAGTCTATTACTGATAAAACATTTTGTAAATAAGTACGGAAAACCCTTTTCGTGGACCAGGGAATATCTTTTCTTTTTGAATATTTCTTTCAGCTTAATCTTTTTGATAGGTAAATCCAAGCTGGGATTGAAATTTCATCTAAATTTTAAATCGAAATCAAATTAATAGAATTACCAAACAACAATGTCGTTTTCTTTTCATTTGACACATCTATCCAGCTTCAGCGAATTATGAAATAACTTTTTTTTTGTACAGCCACCCCCTGACACCAACCCTGACACACTGCGGACTACAGGAAAACTAAAGCCCTTGCCTTCCCAGATTAAATCGATAATTCTCTGACTACAACAACGTAGGTATAAAAACAACTGATGCACTGGGAATTTGAACAGATGCTTGGCCAAATGGTTTTGAAGCAAGGCACTATAATTAAAAGACAACAAACTTTTTCAGAGTGAAGGGTCGAAAAAAGTGTTGTTTATCTGACTCTTTTGTTTTAATGCAGACTCGGTCAGTTGGCCGGCTTGGTTTTTTAGAGCCATTAGTGCTTTTAAAATGCAATTAATTTGCAGGCAGCGCAGCGGTTGGAACTGGCTTCATTTTCAAGAAGCACTTTCAAACATTGAAACACACGAATATTCTTTCCAGTACTTACTGCACAACCTCTTCTTTCGTCTTGTTTGTGAAGAGTAGACCTTTTTCGCCCCAGAGCTGGGCACTGACTTTGTGTAAGTTGTCTCTATATTCACTTTGTTGATCCTTCCCGAGTGCTACCATCGTTACTTTATTTTTCCCGAACAAGAATCTGCAAGAGACAAGATAATTACATTAAGTAAAATTAAGTTTGCAAATTAATGTCAGTCGATGAGCAAATGGCTGACTATTTTCGATAACAGCGGACACATTTTGAAGAGACCAAGGAATTATTATTCGTATTACAGGCCCTGTTCCACTCTTCTCCATACTTCAGATAAATTCTACATTTCTCGTCAACGTACTTTTAACAAATTCTAGGCCCATTAAAATAATGTCATTCTTTAATATGATACTTAATACATTAATATATAACGAAAATATACAATAAAATGTATAAAGTGTATGCACTTTCGTGACAATCATGTACCCCCACTGAAAAAAACACACAAATAGATGTGAATGAAATGCAAACCGAACAAGAATAAAACAAGGTTTGTATTACTTGAACATTAGTATACAGTGGCAACTGGAACTCGGCACTATGAATATGCTCACACAGTTCAAATTTGAGCTGGGCTTAGAAAAATACAAAGGCCGTTTCAGCAGTACTGAAAGTAAAGTAAAGTCTTACTACCACTGAAGAATGATTGTTTTCCTAAAATTGAAGCATCTTCTCTTGCTGGTCAGTCAAGTGTCTGTACGAAAATGAGTAATCATTACAAAAATGATTGAACTTACGTGCTGTGACGCCATTCACATCGGACGTCTTTTAATTTGTTGTTTCTCATATTTTGTGTGGAGAATGTGAAAATACGAGCGTAAGAGTCCACATTTTCTCTGATCTGAAACAAAGGTTAGTAAAAGGTTCAGAATGATCATAGATGCAGGATGTTTCTAACTGAAAGGAGAAATACAAAACTAAGCGCCTATGAGGCATGAGACTGGCAACCACTGGAAGATCGGCTAGCCATAACAATCGAAGTGTTTGTGTTTTTTTAAAACCAAAAAACAGTTTTAATTGATATATTTTGGGGGGTGTACTCCTGGTTTCACTCTTGCAGGGAAACAGCTCATCTTAGCAATCCCACAGGATATCTCGCCTTCCTTGGAATATCAAGGGATGTAATTATGTGTAAGTAAACGACGTAATCTCTGACCACTTTACAACAGGGTGGATCCCTGCTGCAAGAATAATTCGGGAATATCCAATCTGTGATTATCAATTAAACTTTCCGATACTAGGTATGGTAATATGCAAACTTACTTTATGTTTTATGGACTTCAAAAGTGAACGTTATTTTATTCATTGCATGACATGACATTACATTACACCATACATAAAAACGTTTTCCCCTTAAATATGATGTCAGCGGGATAGAAACAGATTCACCCGGCTGCCTCATTCATTGCAGCGGAGAGGGGATTAAAAGCAAAATCCTATAATTAAATATTCTTATTTTCTCGGTGTTCATTAACTATCTGAACGTCAGGCAACCAGACTATAATATATCTTAAGCCCTGATTGAATACCTAATTTTGTACACCTATGCATGTAGTACTTCTTGAAAGTAAGTAATAATGTTACAAATATTCAATCATAATAGTAGGATACTGAATGAGTCAAACTTTAATGTACAAAAATAAATATGTCATTTTTTCCCCTCTGAGAGCTGTCAGACATCTGGGGTGATTTTTATTTTTGGTCAAGACTGTCAGTCCTACTAAATCTGATTAAGAATTTGTTAAAGAAAATTTCAATTTTCCTTGGTTGAAACGCAAAATATAACCATTAAATTTTAATCAATTTTACTTGTTGGGGCTTGTTCAGATGACGTGACTTGTTGGCTGTCGTGGCCAAAATGCGACCATAACTTTCTAGTTCCAATAGAAATCGGTTGGCTGATTATTGGGGTTCAATGCCGCATTATTGCCTATTCTCATATCACAGCCAGAACCAATCTTTAGGCTAGCCTTAAAAAAAAGGTTTGTTTCCTGTCCAGCGGGTGATCAGAAAAAATGCCAGTCGGGAGGTCGGCACAATGAGTGGCTGCCCTCCATTAGACCGAGGGATTTTTTTGGTGATTAATGTGGGTTCGTTGAATCGTAGAGCCCCAGTAATGAGCCAGCTGTTGAGTGATAAACCACCTACTAATTGATGATGGCCTGGTGACCCCCCCCCCCCCCCCCCCCCACCGATCCGCTGCCTCTGAAGGGTCTTATCAACTGATGACAGGTGGCTTGAGTATCAGATTCAAACTATTTTGTCTACTAGTCAATCGGGCTAGTGGACCAATCTTTGCACTAGCCCTGTTCAAAGTTCTACTTAAGATTTTCACTGGTCCACCAGGCTTGTTGTTAATAAATTCCACTAGCCCTGGAGGATTTTTACTAGTGCCCGGTACGAGTAACTCTATGTTAAGGAAAATCCCTGAGGCTATAGAAGCATCCCCATCCATATGCACAAAGATTAGGAAAAAGAGGATGATAAACTTTTAACTGAAACACATTAAGTGATAATTCAATGTTTTACTATGTATATCAGACCAATCGAGTTAACATGTATGGGGTATTCAATCTTTTTTTTTTTTGCGGAAAAAAAAGGTTAAAAAAACACCTGAGTGGCGACAAAAAAAGGAGGTGATCAGATGAGTGCTGGTGATCATGGTTTTCTCCAGGCCCCTTTAAGTTTAACCCGACTGGGGTATCCATGTAGCCGGTTTGTTTTTGTTTTTAATTCTTCTGAACTTGTTTTTTTCAAATGAAAATAAATTATTGCCACACGGCACCAAAATAGTCACCCAACTAATAATCAAACATCATGCATATTATGGCATATAGCTGCATGGCCCTTTTGTAGCCAGGGTACCAACCGAAGGTCCATTTTCAAATTCCCTGTGTTTTCCCTGTCCCACAGAAATTTTTCCCTGTGTCATAACCAGCAAGTTGATCGAATTTAAAAGCCTCTGCACACAGAAAAAATTTGGACAACCCAACAACAAAAAGTTGAATCCCTAATATCTTCAGGGATGTAAGTCAGGGTTAATGAACAATCTGAAACCCCAGAGAGAAAATTTAGAATAATCTTAAATTGCTCTAAAACGTCATGTAAGGAAGTCAGTTTAAAAATTATTATTTGATGCGATGATGTGAAAAAATCTGAATTCAGATTAAAATCTGAAAACTTACATCCCTGTATCTTGAGAATCGGGAATTTCAGAACCTGGCCAAATGAAATTCCCTGTGTTTTGGCAAAATTTCCAAATTCCCTGTGTTTTCCCTTTCAGGGATTTTTTTTTGCCATTTTCCCTGTTTTCCCTGTGTGGTTGGTACCCTGTGTAGCCTACCTCTGAGAAGTCATATGGTTCCCACTGACTTAAACAATTATTTTCCATGAAATGACTTTCCCCATGAACTTTTCTTTTTTTGCGGACCTAAATTTTTGAGGGGATCTTTTTTCTTCTCCAAAACCCATAATAATAGACAAGAAAAGCATGGTTTAACACCTTGGAAAAGCAAAAAAGATCTTCATGCAGGGTATGTATTTTAGAAGCTTGGAATTGTTTTTAGAGTATATTAAGAATATCGAAGGTGGGAATTGTTTTAGAAGATATTCAGAATATCTTCTTAATTTTCAACACTGTCCGGGCCTATTTGGTGGGTAAATAACGAAAAGAAAATCGACATACCCACTCTATATTTTTTTTGGGGGTATGGCAACCCTAAATTAGTAAATAGTCTTAATGATTTAGTTAATTTACGATATTATCGCCCTCTTTTAGGTTAATTAATTTTCCCACAAAACAGCATCGATCTGTTCATTATCAAACAAGATTAATTAAATACTTCACTAGATACTACACAAAGATTACTCTCGGTATGTCACATCGTAATAATATTTGTATCATGAAATGTAGACGGCCTAACACGTCTGGATTTTTCTGACCAGCAATGAATGAATGAACTTACCCCTTCAATCAGCTTCTGTTTCGACTCAAGTCCCTTTTTTCTCGTCTCTGTCAAATGAACTGCAATGGAAATAATGAAACGTCAGTTCATTACCAATGTTCTCCCTGAATTGTTTGAAATATATGCCCATGGAACAAGGCCTACCTGTCTTTGGTCTCTTCGATTTCGGCATTTTTGCTGTGTTTTGCAGAGTTTTCCCCACGTGTAAGAATTAGGTCAACCGGATGTGAGAAACGAGGGCACATGGGATGCTGGGATAGCCATGATGTAATGACCAAATTTTAGCGTGGAATGCCCAGAAATTCGCCCAAAATCAACAATTCTAATCTGAAATTCACCCCCTATGATACAGGGGACCAATGAATAAAGCATTTGCAGACGAAACCGGTTTAAATTACATCGTATTTATGGTGCATTTAGCCCCAAATCTTTGCAAGAAGATGACCTATTTATTGCTTCCCCTAGAAACCTGACGTCAATAGTCCACGGCCTACAAAAGGGAAACCCCGTTTCCCAACTCGAGATACGCGCAGGGAACTACATTTTTACATCACTTCAAACTTAATCTGCGATCTAAAAGAAACATCATTGAAATAAACGAATCCCATTTAGATGTCGTGTGTGGTATAGAACAAAATATTATTAATTGCACCCTGATCATCACCTAAGGTTTGGAATTAAAGTGGGACTATGTTTTAATCTTTTCGCGCACGGATACATGGAGTGACGAGACCCGTGACTCGGTCCCCGCAGACCGCCATATTGCCTGGAGTGGGTGCGAAGCGACTTGGGTGGAATCAAGTAGAGACATTTGACAGTGTCCGCTGCCGATTCAACAGGAATCATGACTGACGCCGACAAAGCTGCTTCCTCTCCTACTAAGGATGAATTGGTGCAAAGGGCCAAGTTGTCTGAACAAGCAGAGCGGTACGATGATATGGCCGCAGCGATGAAGGAAGTCACGAAAACAGGCCTGGAACTGTCGAACGAGGAGAGGAACCTTCTGTCAGTTGCTTACAAAAATGTCGTCGGCGCCCGACGTTCCTCTTGGAGGGTAATATCTAGCATCGAACAGAAAACAGAAAGTAATGAGAAGAGGCAAGATATGGCCTCTACTTACCGTAAGAAGGTTGAAGCCGAATTGAAGCAGATCTGCGAGGATGTATTGGTAAGACTGCCCTAGGCCTATCATTTGACAGCTACCCTACTCCCATCACCAAGTGCTAGAATTCCGATCTTTCTATGTATTTGCACCATGGCATGTAAATTAAAGACGATCTAGTCAACAAATCAATCTATCGTTATCAGCAGATTTATTCTGCTTCGTAAAAGTAAAATCAATTGGTGGTTATACATACAGAGCTAACGCTAAACCGTAAAACTGAGTGAGAAGGAAGTGATCTAATGGTACATGAAATTTGCATAAATAATTTGACCTAGCCGCTTGTACAGCTAAGTACCGTTATTTACCTATTTTGAGCATTGGAACCAGATAAATGGATGTCGAATAAGCTGTGTGGGTTAATTGTGTGACATTGCACTTTGCATGAAGGATAATATTCCTGTCAGTGCAATGACTCATGAACTCGAGTGTCGAGTAATAATGGCCGGGGTCGCCGCGGCCTACTTTCCCCTGACTAGAGAGTCGGGACCGAAAAGGTCACCTTTCTCTGCTATTCGTGAGCTGTCAAAATCTGTAAATTGTGTCGATCTCGATAATATTCCAACTAAGTGTACATTTGTTATTACTCTATTGGAAAACTGATTTGTAGAAGACTCATTGGGGTGGTTTCATGGACCAGGGGATCATGATTCATGATCCAAACTCGCCTTGTTACTCCGCCCGTGGCCCAGAGTCAGAGCAGGCTGAGAAATGTCAGCCTTGAACTCAGTCTGGCCAGACGTGGGTGGGGCCCACTGCCTCCTCCAGTCCCCTAATCAAACGTAGTGGAAAAAAATGGGACAGAACCTGGAAAGATCCCAGACTAAAGCAGAACTGGGGAGTTCTTGATCTGAATCTCTAAGTAGCATCATGGTGGTTTAGATCTGATAGCACCAGTAGAACCCAAGTCTGCGTGTCCTGGCACATATTGGTCCAGAGGTTGAGTAGTTGGTGCTCCAGATCTCAGAAACTAGTTTATTAGACCGGAAGCCCAATCCAGTGCGCAGAACATGCTTGGGCTGTGTCAATAACGCAGACGCGATCAAGATGTTCAGGACTAGGTCTGTGGGGGGCACCTCCTGCGTCCAGACCTGCTGCTAGCCAACTCTACAGTCACTGGTTCTAAGCCAAGGGCTTACTCAGAATTAATCATAACTACCAACCTTAGTACCCAGAAACAGTTACACTTCTTGCCAATGACGCTATAACGTCTTTTTGTTTAATTTGAAGACTTTCAAGTCAATGAAAATAAAAAATTAACAACCTGAAATTGTCATCATTCAATATGGTTCTGTCTGGTTCTTGTCTATAGATCAATGTCTTTTGGACCTTAAGGAACAAATATGTAATCTTTGTACTAGGTGTATCCACTTGCCCACCAGGCTAGCTGCTTAGAAAATACTCTGGTTCTGTGAGATTTTCAGTAGTACCCGGTACTTCTATGTTAAGGTCAATCCTTGTCCCTGAATGTTGCCCTTCGTTATATTGCAAAAAGTGTAGACCTAGGGGTCAGCACAATCCAGTTGCATGTATATTTGTAAATTTGGGCCTGCTGTAAAAAGTACATGCAGGGTGCCAGGGGACGTGGAGGGAAGTTTACTGGTACTTTGATCATATTGTTAGACCATTTTGGCTTTTATGCACTGCAAAGAAGTTGTAAAAAGTTTTTGGTGTCTGCATCGATTTTCTAATCAGACAGGACAATCTATCCTGATCTCATGATCATTTCCAGTGTTTAACCTTAAGACAGTTACTTCTACCAGGTACTACGGTCTACTGTAAGTCTGCCAGGACTAATATGATGTTTGAGCATTAAACCTGATGGGCTAGTGTCATTTGTATGAACTAATCAACTCACTCTGTTTCATGAGGCCGTCCTAAAAAAAAATTGTGTTTCCGGTCCAGCGGGTGGGGTTTAAAAAGGTGACCCGGGCGGCCGCAAATTCTTTTTTTTTTTTTTTTTTTTTTTTGTGGTTGGTAAGGCTACAACACAAAATTTTCAACAAAAAAAAAAAAAAATTGAAAAATGAAAAAAAATGTGTTCCACCCGGCCATAAAATACTCACCCGGCCGGTCTACCGGAAACAGAATTTTTTTTTAGGACGGCCCGATGACCTTTCAGGGATTTTCTTAAATTACATAGTTACGAGTATCGGGTACTATTGCTACTACAAATCCTGCCGGACTACTGTACTTTCCCTGTAACCAGCTCGGTGGGCCAGTAGAATTTTATTAGAATTGTTAATATTAACTTGATATGGACTTGTGGACACTTGATGTGGGCTATTGCAAAGACATTACCACAAGCCCGGTTGACAAGTGGACAGGATTGTGATGGAACACTCCTACCTTTTAAACAGATTAATCTTATATTTTTACCCCTAGGGCCTTTAAAATTATATATTGATTGGCGACCACAGAGCACCTATCTATTGCTTTAGCAATTTTGGGAGTTTTTAGGTCATATAGTGATTTTGCTTGTAGCCTGGAAGAAGGTACTGATGCATTGATCAGTGTGTGATCAAGTCTTAAACCACCTATGAATTACGCTACTTGGTATTACCAAAAATGTGTCCAAATTTTTATGTTAAACGACATGTCCGTTTTGATTTGTTTTGCCATCCTGTTGGAGGCCATGGACTAGTCTTGCATATTGAAACTGCATGGTATAAGTGCATTACACATTGTATGAAATACATTTTTTGGGGCATCAGCCATCCAGGCTGAAACTGTCTGCCCTGGTAGAAAAAAGTCAGCCCTGCAATTGTTTGTTGCAAATAACACGCTCATCATGCAAATGTCCAGAGCAGTGTGATACTTCTTAGATCGGTAACAATTTTCCCATATTTCTTGAAACACATTTTTGGCCAAAATCATCAGCCCTTATCAGAAATTAATTGTCAGTCATTATATCACCAAGTCTCCCAAGTGCACACTTTTCAAAGGGCTTGGTGGTTTGTGGACAAATTTAGACTTTCATTTTGGACACTGGTTTAGGTGAAAGAACCATGGTTCTGCTGGAAGCAACCAATCATTTTTAACACTGAGAGGGCCTATGTAGAGCTATGCATCATCGAGCTTCTATAGCTTAGCTATTTGTATCTTTCTTTTTCAATGTTGGTTTATTTTCAATAAACTTATACCTCCACCCACCCATCCCCATTCCCATGTACACCAGGTATAAACAGTTGACAATTTCTTCCACGCGTTCTTAATAAAAGTATAATGTAGCTCTTTTAATTTGACATTTGCCTTTTGTTGTAAAAATAACATGTTTTTTGCAGAACCTGTTAGAAATCTACCTCATTTCACGAACAGACCCAGATGGCCCAGAGAAAATTGAGAACAAAGTTTTTTATATAAAGATGAAGGGAGACTATTACAGATACCTAGCAGAGGTGCTCACAGATAAGAGCTCTGCCGGAGCCAAATCGGGTAGGTAAAGCCCATCTCAGCTCTGCTAGGTCGTATCGTCTCCCCAACTAGAAACCTGTCTAAATATACTCGCGAGAAATCGCCTCTGACATTAGTTCACGAAGATCAGCGAACTCACAATTAGAATTTGCACCGCCAAACTGCACTCTGAAGGCTTGCAAATTCTAGGTGGTGTGCTTGGCTCTTCTTCGGGAGTGGGTTCTCTGGACTGTCCGGCCCCGCCTCCATACGATGTCACTCAGTGAAACACGTGTATACATTGTCTGCTCTCTCACTCTGTCTTTCCAGGAGTTGTTAGACAAGCACTTGATCCACAAAGCTTGCAATGCTGAAAGTAAAGTGTTCTATCTAAAGATGAAAGGGGACTACTATAGGTATCTAGCTGAAGTGGCGGTGAAGGATCGGGACTGTGAGTATCGTAGCCTAGTTTCTTCACCCTCTCTAGCCTGTCCCTACACCTTCTCTACTCTTAACGAAAAGGCAATCACTCCCGCACATCTGTTACTAATATCAAATGCTGGGTAAGAGGAAGGCTTCGCATAAATATGTAATGGAATATGTGATAAAGAATGTTTGGCAAGCTTAAAATTATAAGATAATATTTAATTGTGATATAAATATTAATACTTTGGTTAAAGTATGGAGCTGAAGGGACATGAAGTTTTTCCAATATCGTCAAAATTGTATTATCTAAGTAGTACAAATTGGTAGTAGTAAGTCGGCGTTTAAAGAAGTTCTAATGGTTCGTGTAGAACCCAAAAGCTTTGTGACGATTAAGTATATTTAGTTAAGATTTTAGTCGGAAATCCGAGTTCAATACATTCGTCTAGTAACCAAATGGCGACCCTCTGGTTTCAAGCCCCTGAGTCTACCACCATTTAAGCAGAATGAAACTTTCTACCAACGCAACATACATATTGACAGCTAGGATAAACTACTGATGACGTTTCGATTTAAGAAAAAAAATGTGTTTACCCTAGTTGCTTCATATATAGAATTAAGGGATTTTTCGTACTTTTCCATCTCTTCCTACGAGTTTCCGACTTTGGGGCACATAGTACATAATATTAAGGAAAAGTTTATGGAGTGATTGCCTTTCGATAAAAAGCTCCCTCTTTTGGATTGCAATTTTACGTTTTTTTTGTTTTTTTTTAAATAGACCGAAAACAAACTTGCATGAGCATGACCATTCAAATTCGTTTTCACTATGTAGATCTGATACATAAATTTCAAAGATTGCATGACCTCGACGTCTTATCGAAATCTTCTTGAGATATAAAGATGTCAATGAGTTGATTTATAATATTCAAAATACAACAATTCAAGTATCCTTATGCAAAGTTCGTTTTTTAGTTTTAAGTTATTTTAAGTGTTGATTCGTGTGTTAACAAAATAACTTTTGTGAAAGTTTTTTTTTTTTTTTTTTTTTTTTTTTTTTTCCCCTTCAAAATTTGTTCCAATGTTTCCTCAGTCCATTAATTTTGGACTTTTTAGGTAAGGAGAAAAGATGTTGATAACCGTGTTCAGATCACATTTATTTAGGAGGGGGAAAAAATCACTAAATGCTAAAAGACTGGGGCAAATACTTTTTTTGTACTATATATTCATAAACTTATCCTCACGTACTAGCTTACGCGGAGATGGCATGTCATATGAGCCAGAAATATTTTTATCTAAATGTATAGATTATACAAATCGTTAGGATTCAAACCAATTTAAATTTCTTTTCCTAATTTTCATAGTGCATTTTTCAACATGATTCCGTTCTTAAGTATTCTTAATGCCATGCGATGAGATTATTTCTAGTGAGCACTGCATGTTACAATAAAGTCTCGAAGTGTTGATTTAGTGATGTCCATGACCAACAAAAACGTGTTGATTGAATTACTAAAACCAAAAGACCTATTACGAATTTGCTTTCTCAGATAAAAGCAAACTTGAGTGCTACAAATATGTGTATGTCTTCAAAATGTATGCACATATGCTGGTTTTCTTCTTTTTTTTTCTTTTTTTTTTCCGTTTTCCTTCACTGTCTCTTGTAACCGGGGATGGAATTTCATTAAGATGTTTCATCTAATGTAGTTTTGATAACTATGTACTCACTGCTCATTCCTTTGCATTTTACTATATAAAAGTCATCAAGTTGTTACCAGTCGTTTTTTAAGAATTTGTATTTTTAAACTGTTTACTAACCCCTGTTAAAATGAAAGTTGTGACCATTAAGTCACTTTTGCCATTTCTATCATGCCGAAAGATTACCATTTAAACACTGATGTAGAATTGTTTCAATTTCTGGTCATACCCGAAATAATAGCTAGTAATCTGAACTTCCCAGTCTGCTTAGCTTTTGTAACCTTCATGATGATTTAACTGCCTTCAAGTAACTTGCCCATTGTATTATGGGGAGGGTGGTAGTATCAGAATAAGATCAGTAATTGAATTTAAGCTGGGAAAATATTGGCAAGTTTGGCATGAAGTTGAACCTTTACCTCGTTCGAGGTTACCTGATGTTAACATATTTATTACTTATTATGTTGCATGTTGCTGGTGTATTCATGTGAAATCTTTTGGATTTCTAAATCGCTGGTGACACCTTATTTTGCTATGGTAAGAATGCATTGTGCTTATACTAAACTATTGGTTTTATGCAATTGATGGACCCGTGGTCCCCATTTCAGACAGTCCCTGATTTTATGCTTTCTGCTCCAGCTCTACTTTGAGAGTTTTCATGATTGGGCTTTCAGGTGCTGTGCTTCACACTAGTACCAAAATAAGTCAAAGCGCACTCAAGTTTGCTCAAAGTTAGGTGCTCGACGTGGGTAAAGATTCAGTCCAATAAATGTATCTTAGTGTACCTCAGAATCATCAATGAAAGACGAAGTTTTTTTAAACCACGTTTTGTATGGGAACGGGACACATTAAAAACACAATATAAATCTCTGTTAATCGCTAGGAATTTATGGCCTTTGGCCTCCGCGATTAAGGAAAATAAAATCTAGGGCCTTAACGTTGCACATTACCAATATTCTATATATACATGCTCTCTGTGCTCAATAAGAAAGTTGTAATTGATCTTTTTTGAACAATGACTAGCCAATAGGGCCTCAAAACTTAGAGCTCCGATCTTGAATTCAGTCAATGACAGTTTCCGCATATTCATCAAATTAGGTTTGATTACTAGAATTAAAAGTTAGTTATTCATTGCACAGCTTTCATTTTAGTAACGCATGTATATGTTTATATTACAGCAATAGTGTCAAATTCACAAGAATCCTACAAAGAGGCGTTGAACATCGCCAAAACGCAGATGGCACCTACCCACCCCATCCGGCTTGGCTTGGCCCTCAACTTTTCAGTCTTCTATTATGAAATCTTAAATGAACCAGAAAATGCATGCCACCTTGCCA
Organism: Lepidonotus clava; assembly: GCA_936440205.1. Lineage (NCBI taxonomy): Eukaryota > Metazoa > Annelida > Polychaeta > Phyllodocida > Polynoidae > Lepidonotus > Lepidonotus clava. The sequence continues at coordinate 21,273,050 of OW387138.1, forward strand.
AAGAGGTAAGCTACTTTGCTTAATATGAACTGATTTATCAATGTCAGAAGAAAGGGTTAATTAAGAGAAATAAGTCGCCAACGCGCACCTGGTCCAGAGAAAAATATTAGTAAATTGAATGTGTAGAAGACAAGTATTGGTTTCCTGGAAAGATTTTGCGGAAGAAATGAAAAATGATATACAATTGTGACCCTTTCCTACATCTTTAACGGAAATTCGCACTCGTTTGCCTCTCTAAGATTCCTTTAATTTCCCTTCCCTTCTGAGTAAGTTATCTGAAACAATTCCTGGATTCCCCGCGAACATGACCTCTGGTGGTTTAAATAACAGACATACGTTTTGATTCACTTGTCCGTTTAATTAACCCTTTGGCCTGTCTGTTTCTAGGCCTTTGATGATGCTATCGCCGAGCTCGACACATTGAACGAAGATTCCTACAAAGACAGCACGCTGATCATGCAGCTGCTCCGTGACAACCTCACCGTAAGTTTTACAAGGCCCGTCGCTCATAAACAACGTGTTAACTTTGAAATTTAGTACTCCTAAAGATAAATGTATGCAGGGAGGGGGGGAGCTCGATATAGATTTAAAAAGAACTAATTCATTAGAAAGGATGGGGGGGGGGGGGGTTAGTTTTACGAAGTTGGGATTTCATGTCCCGTTGTGTTGTCCACAAGTTTGTACTCATAAATGTATTCATTTATTTCAGCTCTGGACGTCGGACACTCAAAACGACGAACCAGAAGCGGTTGAGGCAGGTGACCAGTAGAAAATAGATTCCCCCAGCCCTTCTACCCTAACCAAGGGCCCACTCCATCTGGTCTCCACTCATCTTACTCTAACAGACAATGACATCCTACCAATGGAATCAGTGAAACCAATCAACCTACTACCAAAAGTGAATGATTGTTGTTATCGCTCCTTTTTCTGCAAGCTCAGCGTGTGTGTGAGAGTGTGGGACGGCAGGCGGTCCGAGTCGTACGGGCGGCAGCAGTAGTGTCAGTGGCGACGGCAGAATAGGGCGGATGCAGGCTAGTCAAGGGGACACTGTGGAGACTACCACCACCACCACCAGAACCACTTCTACCAGTATCACCAGCACCACCTCCTCCCAGGAGGACAGCAGGGGGAAGACCAGGGATATTTGGTCCAGTGCCCTCCTCCAGCCGCCCTAGACCGGTGCGCTGGCCAGCTGTCGTACCTTGGACTTTACGTGCTTCATCAACCAACCATACCCCGCACACAACTGTCTCTGGTCTCCCTCCTCCACCAGTTGAGCGAAGCCACGAGAAAAAGTGACCATCATTGCCATCTGTTTTTATTGTTCTCATTACCACAACCAAACAAGGAAAAAACCCTCGACTGTCTTTCCAGTTGCCCGCAGGCCGCCCAACCGCCAAAACAGTAACCAATAATAGTCGGCCTACTCCACAGTTGCTCGCTCACTTTGGTTTCTAGGGCGATGCGGTGTGGACTTGCAAAGTTTTCGACAAGCAGTGTTTGAATGTGAGAGACTTGCACAAGGAGAACTAGGAGCGACTCCCACTGGCTGCTTTGTTTGTCGGGTCAGTCGGTCGCCGGCAGTCGCCTTTCCTTTCCAAAGACCCCCAACTTTACTTACGTGACTCTGGAGTGGATACGAAAGAGTGTGACTTCGGAATCGTTCGGAAAGACTTGGGACTGCTTGTGGATGGGCAGCTGCCAGCGACTGTGGCCACGGCTCGTTGGGAAGCGATGTCGCGATCATCGTAAGCCCCTCCCGGCTGTCACCCTAACCAACCCCATCACCACTGAGGAAGTGACTAGTTGGACTTGTACTGCAGCAGCAGTAGCAGCTCAGACGGAAGAACAACAAAGCACACGTCGTAACGACTTTCAATTTAAACCAACTTATATACGCTGGAGAAGGAAAACAAAAAAACTGATGGGAAAGAAAGATGATTCATTGAGAACTAACCAAGCTTCCTTTGCATCACGTGTTAAATGTTATTTCGTTTTTGTACCCTGATTGACCAGCATCATAGTTGCTCGTTGAACACTAGAAGATATTGATAGTGCATAATTTGATACATAGATAAGAGATGGATAAAGGGAAAAGTCAAACGAGGATAGTAGCTTTGAATATGGCAGACTGAATGCCCCGTAGATGACCCTAGTAACTTTAAAGAAAAAAAGGAAAACAGAAAAAAAAATTAAAGAAAGAGTCGCTAGCGGACCCGAATAGTATGCTACAACAGTCTTGAACGCATGGGGAAGAGAAAGCATGTACTTGTAGTTGTTTCCATCCAGACTTGTCGGGGCGATCGTCGGCTTATTTTACCTCCCAACTTTTAGAGTAATACCATAAAAAAAACGCCGACTTGGGATTAGCGGCAACTGGGCCACCAAGAGAAGGGTGTATTACTGACGATATATCTATAGACGTTCTCTGGTATTTATTGCTTTCACTGTTGGTTCAGCAGTCAAAGCCTCATCCCATTGCGTCAGATACTAAGAATTAATCAATTCTATTGCTGGGTGAACACGATGGTACTATTTACTACTACTAATACTACCTACCCTTGGAAAGACTTGTATCGGGCAGTGAACCATGGTATACAAAGTGTACAACCTTTGACCTTTCTATCTGTTCTAGTTGCTACTACTACTTCTACGATAATAATTATAAACTACCGTGGCCACTGTGATGTGTTTTTCATTGCATTGTGTTGTGGAAGACAAAACCAAAAACCAATATCTAGGAAGAGAAAAAAAAAGATCCAGCATGATGCTGTCCTAAGACAACCCCCCAGTACCCATACAGTTAATGGTATCAATACATACGTGTTCCTGGAATATGAAGATTAAACCTAAACCAACGTAGTGTTTTCCTCTTCAATAGCCGTTCTTGGCCGGGTTTTTGCTTCAGCTTGTGGGGCGAAGGCGGTCGGGCGGGCTGAGGTTGTTGGGGCCGTCGGCGGTCCGCCACGCCCGGTCAAGCCTGCCCCGCCCCCGCGGTCCTGGTCAGGGCTTTGTTTTTCCGTTGCTTGTCGTGTACGTGTTATTCGCTGTCCCGCCGCTATCCCCCTTCCTCCCGAGATCAGTGTCAGGATCCCAACCCCCGTACTATTACCCCTGCACATTGGCATTGTAACTGCCGTATCTGTCCTTTGCTGTGACACCCCTAGTCGAAGTAGTGATATCTAAAAGGAACTAAACCCCCACCCCCTCCCTTACACCTCAACCAGCTCCCCCCGACCCCTCATCATTGATCAAGTTGCACTAGACATTTCTCCAATTGATTTCTTGTTATGAGAGTAATATACATCCATTTATTATAATTATTATTATCTAGAACTGCCGGGTCCTATCGCGATCCAGAGAGACCAAAATCGATCAGTATGCAAGGTTTAATCCTGAAGAAAAAAATAATCATAAAAGACATACGTGTACACGTTTTTTATATTTTTTTCCTTTAAAAAAATACAGGAGTAACATGATGCATGCTTGTTTCATAATGATTATGAATTGGCCTTGTTAACTGAAACTGGTAGAAATTAAACTGTTTATCCTGTGGAAATTTGACGGTGTCTCTGTTGGTGATTTCATGCTGTTCACCCCCACCTTTAGCTGACCACCATGGACCAATCAGTGTTAATGTTAGTAGTGTTGGAGACCGCCACTCTTAGTCCCTTCATATTAATATTATACGACATGATTTCATTACATGTTATTCGAGCGACACAAAGAATTTTATTGGAAAGCCGCTGCCGACTTGCGTGATATAAAAGTATAAAAAAAACAAGTGAGAGTCCTTATGATTTATTTTGTTAGATTGAATAATCTCCCCTGTTATCTTTGTGTCTTTTTTTTTTAATTGTTCGTGTTAATTAAATGCGTAAAATCTGGACATTAATGAGTGTTACTGAAAGTACTTATTATTAGGAATTGGTCATTTGCTGGGATATTTCCCCATGAAAAGGAAGTGCGTCAATACAAAAATAACATGTTGTAACGGTTATAAATCCGATGGGAATTCCGCGATGACTTCCCACAGCGTTTCCCAAAGCTATAGCAGTCCGCCCCAGATAGGTTTCAAGTCGGAAATCAGTTCACCTTGAAAGTTGTTGACTTGCATGGGGCAATGTTAAGATCTCCGGGCAGATGTGTATGCAAACTGCGCCGGTATGGAGGGGGCGGGTAACGGGGCACAGGAGGATTCTTCCTAAACCTGTAGATTCGCGAACATTCCGGCCGGCGCCCGTGGAGAGCCCTGGAGTAGGGGAGGGGAGTGAGTGGGGGCGGCGGAGGAACACTGGCCGGGACTGTACGCTGCGAACCGCCACCTACTCTGCTTCAGCTATTCCAGGAAGGGGCACCCGTCCTTCATAGACTTGGTTACCTACCCCTTTTTGTAGTTGGGGGTTAGATTGGGCGGGAGGTCCCTCCTATTCGGAAAATGTCCCGTGATTTTAACGTTAGACTTCGAGAACCAACCACTGGTGAAAATTACCCAATCCCATCCGACTTTTATTTTTTATTTCCCATTTAAGATCTTGGCCCCGCCCCTGAGTTTGAATTCTTGTCCAGGAACTGTGCCAGAATCAGATGTCAAATAACAACTTGATACATTGGAGACTACTTCGCATGTCTACTCAGTATACTATAGTATAAGTCCGCGTCACATGATGACGAGTCAAAACTTTATGAGAAAAAAAATTATATGTATTTTTTATTGTTAATTAAAAACTCAATCAATAGAACAGTATTGGTACATGCTTGTTCTAACAATAGAACTAGTGATCTGTCTTATCAGAATGGTATGAAAATTTCCAATCTTAACTGCCATCTCGCTGCGTAAAGCCCTTCACAAGTCTAGTCCAAGAAGCGGCGTGGTGTAGCACGGTTCAATGTCATGACTCACTCGGCCGCGCGGAGGGCTACAGCCGGGCGGGAGGCGGTAAAGTGGCCGTCGGTACCCGGCCTTCACCATACCACGTGAAGACCCACACCGGCTACCAGCAGTCTCCCGCCCTCAGCATAATGTACCGCAGCCTTTTGGCTGCTGTGGTTGTGTGCTTAGACCAGCGTATATAAACCACAGGGGCGGCTTCTACCGGCCGGCCCACGCCAAGGATTAGTAAACTCTAAATCTGGGACCGACCCCCACTGGTTGCATTGGCAGGAGGAAGCTGTACTGGTCGGTGGGAGCTGGACCTGATCCTCTGAAATCTGGATTTATTTGACATGCATGTACGTGCACGTGTTTTCAGGGACTTTGCACACCAGACACATTTTTATAACGCTGGCAGTCATGGGTTGTTGATTTTTGTTTTTTTCGCGTTCTTTCTTTTTCTTTTCATCTCCTTTGTTTCTTCCATTTATCTTATTTCTTTCTTTCTCATTTCTTTCTTGAAAAAATATTACCCTGTCATCATTTTTTCCACTTAGAGTCTGGACATTTTTTTTTTATCGCATATATATTAGAGGAGGGTAGCCTCTATGTTTTCTGTTTTTTTATTTCTCTATGTGCCTGATATCCATCAGCGAAATTGGTTTTCGTGAATTAAAAAATGAAGGCTTATAATTTTTCTCAAGAGATCATACTGGCGGATTCAGCACTTTGAAAAGAGGGTTGGGCGCGCTTTTGGATATTTTTATCTTAATTGATTTTGGACCAAACATCTCTTGAGAAATTGGGTAGGCCTTTAAGATCTTAAAAAGGGACAGCTGTTGGAAATTTTTCTGTCTTACTCATAAAAGCTCCATACTTATTTCTGTTGGAATTTGCTTTGCTGTTGCTTTTGTTCACATCTATTTAATCCAAAGTGCACGCGTTTTGTATAGAGTTGAGTCAGGCAGCCGGGCACACCGATCTCCCAGGTTCAACCCCCGGTACACCCAGACCATGTTTGATTCTGTAGGCCGAAAAAAGGACCTTCTTTTCTTTCAGGCATGTAAGATTTCCGCGTTTTTATCTTTTTCGGGGATCATTTATGAGATTCATCCAGATCCGTGGGAAAATAAAATCTGTAAAATGGGTGAGGGGATCCCTCAACCATTTTTGCAAAAAAAAAAAAGAAGTGCACAATATGTGAACCTTTTTCTACATTTCGAATGTATATATTTTGCCTTAGTAAACATATATAATACCTTGTTTTCTCTCCTCAAACATTGGGTTCATATCGGTTTCCCAGCAATTTTGTTAATTTTCCGCGGAAATGACTTTCCATGACTTATATGCCTGTCTTTACATCTTTACTTCCTCCTGACACAGATTTATTAAGTACCTAAATCATGCGTTTCGACCTTCGATGAAACAACCTGTAGCATCCTTATAGGCCTGCATCTTTCTAGGTGCAATGTATATAATGCGAATATAGAAATTATATAATTTTTTTCGGCCTCCTACGTAATTTTAGTCCATTATTATACCATTATTCTAATGAATTATAGCAGTTATAAAAATCTTGAAATGTAAGGCCAAATTGCGCATATTGATCATGTGGGTATACTTTGCCGGTACAAGAGCACCTCTAATTTTAACGAGGAATATATATGATGTACTAATGGCTTAGTACTTTTAATACATTGTCATAATATATAATCCAACAAGGATCAGGCTTAGCAAGTCTACTTCTAGTCTACTTCTAGGAGAAATATCTTACGCTCCTAGCGCCACCTGTTAACCAGTATAAAAGGCGCTGCAAGGTAGGGAGCGAGCAGTTAGTGAGTGAGTTGGTTAGAAGTTAGTAATCACTCAGTTTAGTGAGAACATCAGCTAAACATGTTTAGCCAAGGAGTTATACCTGGAGTAAGTACATCGACTCCGTGTAACAGACTGGAGTTTACCAATACCCACTACCTCGGACATAGGATTGTGTTAGAGCTGAATGCTAGAATGGTCTAGAAGGCGTTGGAGCAACTCGTGTTCTAAATGTGGTTGATTGCTGATAGGAGATGGGAGGTGGACTGATGAAGACTTATACTTGGTGGCTTTGACTCGGGATGAGATGTTTATTGAATAAAAACCCTTTCATATTAAGAAGCTCCCTCATCGTTCATTTCTTTTGAACTATTGGGAAGTGAATGGACAAACTTTTAAAAACGCGGTCTGAATTACTCAGACATTCTGGAAAGCAACTTACGAAGACTTGGATATACACGAATCTTACGCAGTCTTAAATCAAACTTTAACAATAGTTCATTTGGTGGAGATACCCGAAACATGACTTGTGCCGTTTTGCTCATCCTTGATGTCAGCCACCGGTGACTTTGAGGCTTCCTCTAACCCCAAGCCTCAATCTTTGCGGCCCGCAGGACACGATGTGTCAACATCATATACAGGGAATGTGGAAAACCGCCACCTGGTAGGTAATCCCTTAGACGGGGAGGCACAGAGACAGGAGGTCGCAGCCAGACCCAAGCAGCTCTGCCCCGAAGGTGCACAAAATTACCAAACCCGTGGCAAAGGTAAACCATTTCCCTGGCACCTAGGGTCCAAAGATAGGCCGGTTCTTGACGAAGGACTTGAAACCCTAATACACTCGGGACGAGTTGAAGGGAAGAACCGTCTCACGGAATATCAGCAATATTGGAACCCAGGGTACGTACCACCTACGGACCACGAAACTGGTACTAGCTCTCGCTCCACCTGTGAATCTGATGTGAACAATCCGTGGTGTAACCAAAGTGTTCCTTATCGTTTACTGCCCGCAGCGGGAGGTGAAGGCGAACAGGAAGTTTCCAACGAAGATAACCTATTTTCTTCAGGAAATCTAAAACAACGACAAAACACCGCGGATAACTCCAGCCCATCAGGGGGAAAACGCCCCGAAAATCCGGTAATCCTACCTGATGGGAGCTCTCTCACCTATCCATTACCCCAACGACTTGAGTTTATCAGTCACCCACTGGTAACACCAACTCACCCCAACCCGGGGGCGTCCATTCCTTATTCCACTGTAGCTAAAGGAAAAACAGTGGGAAGGGATAGGGGAGTGGGAAGGGAAGCAGAGGGAAACAGCGAGAAAGTAGGCAATTTACAACCCTATCGATTAACTTACGGTGTAGAAACGAACTTAGACCAGGCTGGTAGGGGAGCGGAAGCTCAGGCCTTTGATCCAGCCGAAATATTAAAGCAGTGGGCAGACTCAAGCCCCGAAAAGCACATAGATTTAGAGAGGCTAAGCGATCAGGATAGTGAAGAAAATGTAACGCTTAAAGCACAAGATTTTAACACTCTAACTCATGAATTGTATGGAGAATACGAGGACGAGTACGAGGAAGAAAATAGCGAGACAGAACAAGCAGCCGCAGATGTCAGAGGGGGTGGTCCTGATAGAAAATTAGCTAGAGAAGATAAATCAACCTCGTCTTCATACGAAATTATTACCGAGGATGTTTTAGACACAGGTAAGAAAGCTAAACTAGAAAGTTACCGAGAGGGATGAGCTCCTCAACGGGTAGCTTTCAACAGGCGGCAGTGGGCTCGCGAGAGTCCGGGGACACGTTAAACTTAGTTTATAGTGCTGGGGAGAGACGTACTGAAGGCCCCCGTGTCTAGCGAAGGATGAATTAACATCCTACTGTGGTACCGTCTAGTCGGCGCACATATCGGGCTGCTGGGTCTTGTCCCACTACCAGTAAGTGGTATGTGCGTGGTACGGGGTTGACAGACCCCACCTAGCTCCTGACAGTAGTTCCATCACTCAGGAGTGAACAGGCAAGGCCAGTGAAAACGGTCAAAGTTCAGTGTGGGTTTGCACGATTCACCTGGATCAGACCGTCGGTGACCACCCAGGGTGACTTGGGACCGGTAATCGCTATCGACTGGGTCACTGGCCGGTCGTCTCTGTTTGACTGGTAGAGTTGGGTGCAACCTATCGGCATCAGAGAGGGCTCAATGTACAGTCAGGCCATGGTAAAGCTAAACATGCCTATTCAAGACCTCATTTCTTGGATTAGCGTAGGTTATGGTTGAGCCATGCTCTCTGTGATCAGAAAACATCAGGTTTGAAAAGAACATTCTGGGAAGCAGAGAGAGCCTTATGGCTGGAAAGGATCCTAGCTCAGGTTGCGCTCCACTATGTCTAATGACATAAGGGAAAACCAAAGGGATCAAGCGGAGGACGAAATTAGTGTAGAGGAAATACCTGTGAAAGAACAGTGGGACGATCACGATATACAAAACCTCCACGAAAATAATATGGCGGAAGGAGGCGTTCCTTTGATGGATCTAGTAGAAGAAAGAGAGGATAGAGATCAACGCCAGCAACCCGATGAAGGGGGAGCTGGGGGTGTAGATCTGGGGGCATGGCATCCTAACCGTGGGATGGACCCTGGGGGACCTCAACAAAACAATGGGAATGGCCAGATCCTAATCCAGCAGCCGGACCGAGGCGTGCAGGCAGGACTTATTCCTCCTCTTAATCAACAGGCCCAAGGAGGCCAAGGTAATCAGGCCAACCCTCCCCTTAATCAACAAGTTCAAGGGGGCCAGAACGATCAGGCCAACCCTCAAGGACTTATTCCTCCTCTTAATCAGCAGGTCCAGGGAGGCCAGGATAATCAGGCCAACCCACAAGGGCCTAACCCTCCTCAAAACCTTCTTAACAACCCTCCTCAAAACCTTCTCAACAACCCTCCCCAAAACCTTATTAATAATCCCCCTCCGAATCAGCCCAATCTGGGGATAAACCCTGGGGGACTCCAGCAACCCGGTGCAGGGGGAAATGGTGGTGCGAATCCGGGAATACAGCAGCCTAATCCTGGGGTAAACCTTGGGGGACTGCAACAAAATGATGGGGGAGGCCAACCGGGCCAACAGCCTGGCCGGGCCGTGCCAGCAGGAGGTGGGGTCGATCAAAACCTGCTCCCTCACCTATTGCAGGCGATGGCACTCGCTGCCAATCTTAACGCAGGCCGAGGAAGAGCGGATAATCAGCAGGGTCAGCAAGCCCCAGCAGGCCAGAATAATCAAGCAAATCCACCAGGACCCAATAACCCTCCCCCGAACCAGAACAACAATCCTTTCCTTAACCAACTCAACAACCCCCCAAACCCACCGAATCCTCCACCGCCCGGACCACCAGGTCCGCCGGGCCCACCAGGTCAGAACAACCCTCCAAACCCACCGAATCAACCAAATATTTGGGAAATTCTACCACAGTTGAGCCAGGCACTGGGGCAAACACCAGCGCCAGTGCGTGAAACGACTCACAGTGGTCACCAAAGGGGACCAAACATTAGGTTACCGTGGTTTAGTGGAAAAGAAGACGAGCAAATAGAAAAGTATTTCAGGGAATTAAAACGACTGAAAGCTATCTATGACTGGTCGGACGCCCATCTCCTGAATATGGCGCTGTTAGGCCTAAAAGGAAGGGCCGACGACTGGGCAGGAGCGTTAGCTGAAAGTGAGAAAGACTCGTTTGAGAAACTAGAAGCCCAAATGACCAAGATCTTCGGTGATCGAAGAGCTAAGTGGCAGAAACACGCAGAGTTCTGTGGCCTTAAACAAGGAAAAGACCAGAGCGTGATCGAATTTGCAGGTGTTCTGAAACAAAAGCAAGTTAAAGCAGAGGCGAGTGAAAGCATGATGTTAGCTGTGTTTTTAGAGGGATTAAAACAGGGCGTAGCCAGGCAAGTAGCTATACTGGACCCTAAGTCGTTCACCGAAGCGGTAGATTGTGCAACGAGGCTAGAATCGTTGGACAAAGGCAAAGGGGGAACTAAAATATCTAATGCAGTGAGCGAACTGGCTGGAAGCCAAGGATCAGAGGAGACCGCGGCCCTAAACTCCATCTCCGAACGATTTGGAGTGGTGCTGGCCCGACTAGAGGCCGCTCCATGGTTTCAGAAACCAAAGCCAGGGCAAAGCGGGACTCCTCAGAGTGGTGGTAACTTTAAACAGCAAGGTTATGAGAGAAAAGATAGGTACGAAAACCAGAAAGGGGAAAGAAATTCAGATCAGAAGCCTAAATCCAACGTCGCCCCGAACAGAGAGGCAGATAAGGGAAAGAATCTGCCAACTCAACAGAAAGTAGAGAGACCCAGGTTGCCTTTTGATGAAAGTAAGTTTTGTATCATTCACCAACAGCATGGTCACTCTACAGAAGCGTGCTTGTGGTTAAAGAATAGGTTGAGGGAAAAACCCCCGCGGATCTACAAAGATAGCAAAGCCAGTGGTACCGAACAAAAGAATCAGGGAAACTAGAGGAAGGGTCCGTTCATTCCACGATAGAATTAGGCGCAGTGGACGGACCGGCTAGGAGAGAGATAGGAGACGAAGCATTTTTCTTAACGTTAAGATTTGATGATCAGAAGGAGGTTAGATCTTTAGTAGACACAGGAGCGAGCGATTGCTTCATGTCCACCCATTGTAAACGACAGATCCCTAAACAATGCATTTTAGATGAATGGAAGGTATCGAAGGGAAACATCAGTTTGGCAGACAACTCGTCTCAAGTAATACTAGAACAAATTAGATGTAAGTTTTCAATCCAGGGATCGGTGGTCTGCTATGATTTCAACATAGTGGACGATCTATGCCACCTAATAGTAATCGGAAGAAACTTATTAACAGTGCTTCGATCAGATTTATCTCTACCAGGCGCAAAGATAGAAGTGTTTTGTGGAAACCCTATAGTTAGCAAAGAAACAGTGAAAATCCCGCCGGGAAATGAATGCATCATACCGGTAACCACTCGAGAGCCGCTGGGATTAGACTCACCGGTAGCTTACTGCGCACCGGCGGTAACCGCACCAGTCCTAGTGGAGGGGTGCGTGAACACGGTGGGAAGCCAGTGGTGGATCAAAGTCATGAATCCGCTAGATGAAATGCAAGAAATCACTCCCCAGGAAGTATTAGCTTTTGCGGAAGAATGCGCAGTGCCTGAGGTAAACCAAAATCAGATAGAGGAGTTCCTAGACTTGTGTTATCTAACTAAAACGGAGACCCCAATGTCCATCTGTAGGATTTCTGTAGAAGTAATGAAAGACGCAGTGCAAATGGAAAACCAAACCTCTGAGGAGAAATCCCGAGGTAAAATGGATGAAAATGTAAGTAAAATAGATCTAACCGAGTCGTGCTTAAACGAAGAACAACAGGTAAGGTTTAGACAAATGCTTAATAACAACAGGGATGCACTAGCGTTTTCAATGAAAGAGTTAGGTCACTGTGAAATAGCGCCGATGAGAATAATTGTGGATGAGTCGCAGGGAGTAATAAGCTCTAGACCATACCGATACTCTCCACAGAAAATGGATATCATCGATGAACAGGTTAGGCAACTCATAGATATAGGTGTCATAGAACCCAGCGAATCGGCTTGGCGAAGCCCGCTGGTGGTAGTGCAGAAGAAAGATGGCAAACCTAGGCTCTGTACAGACTTTCGCATGCTTAATCAAGTCACTTTTAAAGATAAATTCCCCATGCCCACGGCTCGCTCGCTTTTCCTATATATGGCTTACAAGAAACCCACTATGTGGACAGCTTTAGATCTGTTGAGCGGCTATCATCAGTGTGTAATCGAAGAAGACAGTAGAAAATATACCGCTTTTGAAACCCCGATGGGTGTGTATCAGTATAAGCGTGTACCATTTGGCTTAGTTGGCGCACCTTGGCAGTTTACCAAGGTAATGGCCATAGCGCTAAAGGGATTGATTCCTAGAACATGCTTAGCATATTTAGACGACGTAATTGTCTACGACACTACATTTGAAGAACACCTGGCGAGCGTTGAGGTGGTTCTCCAAGCTTTGGCGAGAGCTAATCTTAAACTAAAACCGTCAAAGTGTGAGTGGTGCCGCAGTGAAATCAATTTCCTCGGCCACGTAGTAAACGCGGAAGGGGTGGCTACACAAAGGGTAACCACAGAAAAGATTACAGCCTTTAACCGTCCACATAATGTGAAAACTATTAAATCCTTTCTGGGACTGTGTAACTACTACCGATCGTTTGTCCCTAATTTCGCAGATCTAGCAAAGCCTTTAAACCGGCTACTAAAGAAAGAAGTCTATTTTGAGTGGACAGAGGCCTGCGAGGAAGCGTTTCAACAGTTAAAGAAATTGCTGACCTCGCCACCCTTACTAATTCATCCAGATATAGGAGGGCATTTCTATCTACTAACTGACGCATCAGACGCCGCGTGCGGTGCAGCGGTTTGTCACAAACTAGATGAAATCTATCGTCCGGTTGCTTTCTGGGGATGTACTCTCCGGGACGCCGAATTAAATTATTCGGTAACAGAAAAGGAGGCTCTGGCAGTAATTAAAGGCATTAAGAACTATGAGGACATGTTGCAGGGAGCTAAAATCACCATAGTGACTGATCACAAACCGTTGATTCCCCTGCTACAGAGTGCCTACAAAGCCCCGTCAGCCCGGCTGAGACGGTGGGCTTTAGCGTTATCAGATTTTGATTTTGAAATCATATATGAGCCAGGAGCGACTCATTTTCTACCGGACTATTTGTCTAGAGTCTATCATGAGCAGGTCCCAGGTGAGGAATATGAGCCCGCTGTGGGATGTGAGTTATTTGAGGCCGAAGTTCAGGATGAAGAGCTTTCTGTGGCTACGGTATTAAACGCGCAACTCCAAGATGCAGAGTGCGCGCAATTGATAGACTACCTGCAGGACGGAGACCTACCAACAGATCCCCTTGAAGCTAGGCGAATAATGGACCAAGCTGATTTTGTAGGAATGGTAGCACCGGGGGTACTATGTAGGTTCAACGTCAAAAGGTATAACAAACACCAAGACCAACTGGTCAGACTAAAACCTCGTATGATAGTTCCAGGAAAGTTAATTCCCAAAGTCCTGAGACTATTACATAATGACATCTTGGCTGGGGGACATGTAGGGATCAGTAACCTCACTACCAAAATCTCTGATAAATTCTACTGGCGGAACATGAACGCCGACATAGTAGACTATGTGAAAGCTTGTGAGACCTGCTCTCTGAGGAGACGGGCTCCGCATTTCAAGGCCTTAGCTAAGTCTTGGGAGAGACCAACCCGACCCTTTGAGGTAGTACAGTGTGATTTCATCGGGCCACTAAAGAGGGCTAGGGATGGGTCAAAATATATCATGACCTTCATAGACCTACTAACAGGTTGGCCGGAGGCTTTCACCACGAAAGACTCCACTGCGCAAACCGCGGCCAACTGTTTCCTAACCGGGATAGTGTGTCGGTATGGACGGGTAAACCGTCTGCACACAGACCGGGGGGCGGCCTTCCTCTCAGGGCTATTCAGGGAAATCACCACACGACTAGCGTGCAAACAAACGTTCACTACCGGGCGTATGCCGACTGGCAACGCTCGAGTAGAAAGACTACATAAAACCATTGAAAACCTGATTGCTTATTATATCCCTGACGACCACTGTAACTGGATCGATCTACTTCCCATTGCATTATGGACAGTTAGATCCACAATCAGTGTACGGTCGGGATACAGCCCGCACACCCTGCTGTTTGGCAGAGATCCAATCAGTATGGGAATGCCTGAGCAAGGAACAATTCCTGAAACGCTGAACGACTGCGAGTTTTTCATGCAAACCAAGGATAATATTGCTATGTTTAGGAATATGGCTGAAAGGGTAGTTCAAAACTACGAAAAAGATCTGAGGCTGCGAATTGATGAGCGGGCGCGGCCCACTCAGATGTACGAAGGTGATATGGTATACATGTACGACCCTCTAGCTAGTGAAAATAAAGCGTCTAAGTTCTCAAACAGGTATACTGGGCCATTCAGGGTAATTGAAACAAAAGGAGACCACCTTGTTAGACTAGTGTCTTTAAAAACTGGAAAACAGGTCCCACATCTAGTGAACATTTCAAAACTCAAACCTGCACATGGGCCTTGGTCTCCCGCCGTCCCTCATAACATTCCCAAACTGGTGAGAGAAGCGAAAATCACTAACTCAAAAGGGGCAGATCCTGACCGAAACCCTGAATTGCATCACACTCCGACGGGTGAAATCGCTGAGGAAGACGGCGAAATAAGGGGTGCTGAGACTGAAAACTCAACGGGAACGACCGGTCCCCGTGAGCATGATGCAGTTCCTATGACCAGGAAGGTACCTACACAAAAACCTGGTCCAAGTCCCACTGATTTAGCAGAAACGGATGGGCAAATCACTGATGGTCAGGGCACCAGTGCGGACACCGCGCTGTCAACAAACTTATCCTTTGTTCCTAATAAAGCCACCTGTGAACGGGGAACAGCTGGCGCTAATGGACAGAGGAAACGCAAACGAGCTAAACGAAGGGGCAAAAACCAGCCGTTGGAGGGGAGATCCCCTCCAGGCAACAACAAGCCCATAAAACTACCCTGCGGTGATGTGCCGATCTTGGATACGTCGGAACAGAGCCCAGGAAAAACAGTAAAGGACCATGTCCCGACGAAAGGTGGCTATAACCTACGTCGGAACCGCCGCCCTAACTACGTCGCTCTGTCCAACGGCGGAGAGAGCGACGACATGGATGATTAATGCAGGAAATTTAGCCGCCCTGTGAAAATAAAGGTTCGGCGGAGCGGCACCGTTAGCATCAGCGCTAATGGAACAGGTGGTCTGCCTCACGGCCACCTTGCCGCGCCCAGGGGCGTGGCAGAAAGGAGGGTGCGCACGCCAAGAGAGATGCCAGTGGTTGGGCGTCATCTCTTGGGACCGGATGCAAGCGTTCCCCCCCACCTGAAACAAGATACAGCTCCAAATATGGAGACGGCATGGACAAGCGGATCGGTTATAATTTCGTGGGATCCGCGCCGATCCACCAGTCGGTCCGCAACTCTGCTCCTAGACGGTCACCTCTGCTGCAGGTGATTGTACGCGCAACCCAGCCCGGGACGAAACGGAGATAGATATTGATTCTATCTCTGAACAGAAGTTGGAGATAGAAATTGTTCAACCTCCGACTTCTCCTGGAAGGAGCAGAAAGAGAACTTAGCTGGGACATTGATCCACCGACTCATGGGGAACTGTCTAGCCCTCCGGCCACATAGCAATCCAAAGGGAACCACTACTTTCCCTGCGGATACGGAGGGAAGGATTATCGTCCCCCTGAGAAGGAAACGGATTAGCCGGCCCCACCAGAGGGCGCTGCCTACCAAGGGACGGTTCGTTGGGCCATTCTTTTAGGATTTTACCAAATGAAAGAAAAGGCAGTCGAGAAGGAGAGTACTAAGAAACAACCGGCTCAGACCCTTAGACGGTGGAGTTGGCCGGGCCGGGGCGGTGTCCGTCCGGACTCAACCGACGCCGGGATTGCCCGGAAGAAGCCAAGGACACCAACCCGGCGGCCCACCAGAACGACCACAGGCGGAGCCAAGAGGTCCGCTAAATCGGCTCCAGCCAAAAAGAAGACAGCAGATAAAGACTTCTACAATTTATCTGAGGTGAGTGACTCGGAGCCCGAGCCAAGGCTAACGGCGTTGGCCAAGCCGGTTCAGAAGGAGGAAGCGGCCAAACAACCGGTGCAGATACAGGCCGGCTGGTTCTGGGACCTCACGCAACCACTGTTCCAACTATTTGAGACTGTTGACGAAATTAGGAGAACAGTAGGACTGGATGTGCCAAAATCAAACAAACAGTTAGCTGAGATTAAAACTCAGGTAGCTCCTTTTATTCAAAGGACCACACAAAACTCTAAATGCGTCAAGGAAAGTACCAGCCTACAAACAAAACGAGGCGGCCGACCTCTGCCCACTCTGGAAAGGCGATCGGGAGGGGAACAGCTAACCGTCGCCGCTCCAGGACTAAAAGTGGAGGTAGCACCCGTTCAACACGCGCCAACCCCACCGGTGGGGAACGGGTCAGCGGGAGCTCCCCTCCTCCACCACTTACAGCCTGCGGACCCCGCTTGTTTAGACTTGAGCAGCTTGACAACGAGCTGCAACGCCAATCCCTCACCACTGCTATGGAACCAGCAGCAGTGGACGCCAACCAGCCAGCCGGGGGGCCCACTGTGGCCGAGTCCACTCCCAGCGACAAACCAACCACAGGTACCGAACCCATACCCCTCGAGCCAACCGTCGTACGATCCAACGGGGGCCGTTTCGGACTGGAACCTACTAGGCCAAGACCCCTCAGAGCAATGCGCCCCTCGTCCTGCGAACGTATGAGAGGCTTGAGGATCACGGTCACCAAGGACGAGAGCGGGATCATCAGGCGAGTGGTAAATGACAACGGGCAAAACCTCTACGAGCATGTCCCAAACTAAACAGACCAGGAAGCCCGAGAGGAGAGCATTTTTCGGCGCATGGATGATAGTAGTGCGCAGAAAAATAAGGTAACTTTGCTGTGAACATGTTTTAGATAAACTGCAAAATTAACTTTCTCAAACTATCGCTAAGGCCAAAACAAAGACAATGAAGTGGCTAGTGCTGTTCGTATTAGCTATAATAGGGGGCATTAGGGGAGTGCATAACGACTCCAGCCCACCTGAAGGGCTAGCCCCTAACGCTGAAGTGATAGCTTTAGAACAATATGGAGTAGTGTTAAAACCAGGAAAGTTAATGTCCACCGCGGATATAACACACGTCCGACAAGGCTTCCTAATCACTATCCCAAGGAGGCGCTCCTTCAACAAGGCTACCTTTGGCCAGGTCTGTCACCGATATCTACAGGGAGGAGACGCCCTTGATCGGGCCTGCTACCATATCAGGTCGCTGGTCAGTTGGATGGATCAGACGTCACAGGCGCTTAAGGGTCGGTACCGAGAAGTTCTTAATGAAACCTTAAGTTCCCTAATAAAGAACACTCAACAAGACCTTCAAAATCAAGAGTCGGAATTAAATCCAGGTGGAAGGGTTAAGAGAATGAAGAAGTTGCCCACAATGCTAGACGATCCAGGGTGGCCGACCTTTCCTCTTCCGACCTCTTGGAATCAAGGGCTGGCGGCTGATGTCAAATATAACAGAGAATTGATTAGAGTATTGCAGGAGTCTTCGAACCAAATGATCGAAGACTTGGCTCTGATGAATGAAAAACATGACGAGGCTGTCGAAAAGGTTAACCATGTCGTGATAGGCCTACTGGACAATCTAAGATCACTAAATAAGGCACACAACACGACTCGCCGAAGGTTGAAACTCGTGCAACATAAGGTGGATTGGATGGAACTGTACCTGAATATGATACCGGTCGCTCTAGAAGACAAGTTAGGAGAGATGGTGTATCTTCAACTAATGGTAGAGCAAACTCGCGTGTTCAGGAAAGGTGTACAGCGCCTGACGCGGGGCCAGCTGACTATGGACTTGGTACCCCGCCAATATATGGTCGGAGCGGTCCAGGAAGTGAACAGATATCTGAAGGGGATCCACCCCAGGTTCCATGTCGCGTTCACAGATCCTTCCTTTTATTACGAGAACAGTCAACCTTCGTTCAAATTCAATGAAACCACTCAGGAATTTATAGTGTATGTAAGGGTGCCTGTGGTGGCTGATGAACATTTGTTCCGGGTCTACGAAGTACTAACTTTTCCTGTGCCAGTGACGGTTAGGGGGCGACTTAAGAAGGACGCTCTCCAAATTGTTAATCTACCCAAAAGTGTCGCCATGTCCATGTCCCGCCAGTATTACGTACCATTGGCTAGTGGCAGTTGGTCAGGTTGTTATGGACAGACCATCACGCTCTGTAAGGACCTACCTTATATGAAAAAGATTACAGACAACACCTGCACTGCTGCACTACTGAGGCGCGACGACCTAGCGATCCAAGAAAAATGTGAGCTGGACTATCTACTGGAAGCAGACTTCGGAGAGATGGCAGTGTATCTAGACGACGGAGATATGCTAGTGGTCAGCGCCGACACCCGAGGCCAAATGATTTGCAGAAACCAGCCCGCGGTCGGAGTGAACATAGAAAATTATGCAAGGGTTCAGGTGGAATGCGACTGTGCATTCCAAACACAAGGAGCATGGATACCGTATAGCTTGCGAAATTGTGACAGGCACACCAGGATCACCACGGTTGTGTACCCACATAATGACCTGTTGGAAGCAGCAAGTCGTGTGAAGGGGTGGGACATGAATTTCACGACGTCCAAAAACGAACCCACTATGTTAGAGTCAGACCCTATCCCTGAAACAATTAGGAAAGACCTGCTGGAAATCGAGGAAAGCCTGAAGGCCAAAATACCTGTAACCTCCTTGGCCAAACGAATACAAAAACACCGTAAAGACTTGGCCAAGGGTATCAAGAAAGCGACTGATCGTTATGAGGTAGAGAAACACGCCCCGTGGTTCTCTATAGGCAACTTCGGAGGCGGTTTTGGTCTCCTCACCATCTTTTGCATAGTGGTAGCTGTGACAATTATCGGATGTGTTCTCTGGAAGTGCTGGCGGAACCACCAAGGCAAGGCGGCCCTGGCCGGACTAACCATGACTTTACCTCGGGCCATGGCCTTGGAAGCGGCGGACCCGGAGGAGCTGCTGCGCAGTGAAAAGGAACTAACCGGATGCCCGGACTCGACCGCCAACCCCACTGCGGTGGCAGTACTTGCTATATTACTGGCAGTACTAGTCATCGCCATAGTGGTCCTCGTGTGGCGAAAGTGGAGAAATATTAGAAGAAAGACTGTGGATGGATTGTACGTACAGTTTGCCAATCCACATATGATAGAAACAATCTTCCTAGGCGAACTGGCTATACCTTCAGACCACACTTATACGGAAGGCTATGTGCTCATTAGGGATCTACTGGTTACCCAGCTGTGTCTGAAGTATACTCTGACGGTAACCTGGGGGGCGCAGCTGATGGGAGCAGCGACTAGACCTGGACAGCACCCATCTAAGGTGCCACTACCCGACACCCTGAGGGTATCTAAAAAACTAGCCCGTCTAATGATGAGTAACTTAAAATACAATACCAGGGCCAGACTACTGAGATATTCCTCGGGGCTAGCCACTCCTGTACCCATGGGAGTACCTCGCCTCATCGACGCAGGGTGGTCCGATGTCGGAGCGGACTGGCCTCAACCGGTGTTGGGACAAGGAACAATGCCTAACGCTCCTCCTAGATCGACCACGCCCACCTCAACAGCGACCGGAACAGGATCTGCACGAAAGACAATAAGGCCAGGGACATCCGAAATAAATCCAGGAACGGTTTATGAAGTTATCATATGACAATGTAACGAGTGTTAAAACCTGACCTAGTACTGTACAGGTAAAATTGGTGAATTAATAACACAGAGGTACGAATACTAAAACTAAAATGTTACAGGAAGTTCGCTGGGCAATACCTGTTTGGGTAGGTAGGGTTCTGTTGACTAGCCTGAGCAATAAGGATTCACCAGTCAGGAAAAACTTAGTTCGGGTAGGCTGGTCCAACCGTCTCTCTATGGACCCATGGGTTATCTAAATTTCTCTCAAGTCGAGTGTCCCATGCCCGGTAGCCTAGCTCAACACTCTAATTGTTATTGATTTGGCAACTCTTTTAAAGTAGGGAACCATTTGGAACCGATCCTAGTGTCGCAAAATTTTAGCATTTTAAAAGAAAAACTCAAAATTCTGTATAAAACCTAAGAGCGCTCAACGGGACCAATGCTCCCAACGAGCGAAGTGAACTTCCCCAAGCAAGTACCATCTACACCTGACCCCTGTGCTGTTGTTACCGCTAGGATCGGGCTGCAGTACAGGAGCCACTTGGGGAACGCCACTGTCTATTCTTTAGCATGCTTACATATATACTCTTCTCAAAGATGAGGGGGTTGCACAAGCAGCAGGAGCCTGCCCACAGGCCTGGTGTCAGTGGTGCCTGACAGGAGGCAGGACGTTGGGGTTACGCGTCACTGACGCTGCGAAGGGCACTGGGGTGGACGCCCGACCATGGCAGTCACTATGCCCCGGGTGGATTGGCTCCTGACAAGCGGTCCCTTCATCACAAAAAAAATCGACGAGTAGAAAGAAATTTACCTAAAAAACTAATATATAAAGCAAACCAATATTTGTGTAACTAAGAGCTCTTCCTCAGGGAATTTTGGGCAAAATATAATAAGAAAGCAGTATAATTAGTAACATTCTCAGGGGAGACGCTCTGTGACAGCACACGAGAGTACCTTATACGTGGCTCGTTTGCTCCTGGCATAGACACGCTGCAGCGGCAAGGATATGTGCAAATCCTGACAAGGCGTGCTATATTTGGGAGCTATAACGGAGGTCACAAGGAAATGTAGTTACGGGACAACAGCGAATTGATGACATTCACAGGGTGCTCGGCTCTCTCTCACTATATCGCGACTCCCTCAGACGGGACAAGCTATCCCTGGGGGGGGAGAAGCTGTAGCGAAAACTCACAAGGCGGTGGAGCGAGGTGCTGTCCTTATTAATAGCCCCGTCGTCTTGGTTATGTGTAAATGGCCACTGGATCACCGTATGTCTTAGGTCAAAGGATCCTGACTTTAACATAAAAAGTCAGGATCCAACGACAACTAGTATATGAACAACTGCCCATAATTCAAGACTAAAAATTATTTAGACCACTTTTAGACCAGTTTTAATCGGGACAGAGACAAAACGGCAAGAAGTCAAGTTTCGACCCGGGTAAAAAATTAGAAATAATTAAAATTAATAAAGGAAATGAGCGGCTTCAGAACTGACCGCCGTCGAGAAAAGAAAATAAAATAAATGAATGAAAATTAGTCTTGACCGCCGTCGTGGCGCTAAAAGCATCCAGGTCTCCGCTCAACAGTTGAGCTGAAGAGGGGGGACATGGACTACTGATTCCCTGATGAACAAGCTACAATAAACTTGGTTGACACCCAGAGCTGATAAGTTTACCCGATCTATTAGAAAGGAGATAAAAAAAATTCTAACTCTGTCTTTAGCACTACCTATCCCTGCCCGGCATGCGCATAGTTAGGATAAGCTGGGGGCGGAGTCTTTTCAGGAGTAGTCTTGACTCTCCACAAGAGAAACGGGCATAGACCTGAACAAGAAAACGGGTTTAACCTTGTACTGTACTTCGGTAAAGGCCCGACTTACTAGGTGCTGTCTGGAAGTAAGTGATCTAAGGAGATGCATTTACACATCTCTATAATTTAAAGGGGGTGTAGGCTGCATATTAAAAAAAAAAAAATATATATGCAGTCTGCTCCCAATTATAACAATGGAAACTCGGTGCTGCCCATTCCGGTCCTATGAATGGGAGAGTACCGACAAACCACATGTAACTAATGAGGACCGGGAATCCGATCAGAAGTGAACCTGAATCTGAGACCCGATCCTCTAGTGATAACAAATAAGGAACGAATAATCTCAGCCTCCTTTGTACAGTTACTACTTAATGTCCTTTAATGACATTTATACCTCACGGAATGAAAACGCTACCCCAACCGCTTGCCATGTTGGTTTTTCCCATGTGATGTAGAGTATAGGGTAGACAGTGAAATGTCACTGTTAACATAGGTATAATATCTATTCAGTGAGCCGTTTGGAGTTAGTGGCGCACCCGTTTGCATTCAGAAGGGCGCCACTACCCAATATAAAGTGGAACTCGGTCTTCAAACCCCAGGCTGAATGTAGGGGGTGAACGCCGAGCTACCACCTGTAACTAGCAGGGAAAGAAGGGATTTTGTCGTAACAAAATCATTCAATAAGAACAAAACTGGGGTTTTAAAGCGAATGCTTCATAAAATGGAGTCAAATATGTTAGAACAGTTGTCACCCTTGAAGGGGGTGTTAACTTGTTTGCGTATAAATCTTTGGAGTGTATTGGGTAATTATTCTAACACACTGTACAGAAAGAGTGTTATCAAGAATATTGACCCTTGTGACCCCTTAAGGTAAATCACCAGGGATCCAATTCCTATCATTATTCTTATCTCCCCATGAGGTCGGTTAGGGAATCTGAGCGGGACAGTTTTGCATCAACTCTCGGGCACTCATGAAACCTTTGTAGGTGGATGTTCTTGTAACGGCTCAGTCCCGACCTGTGAGCATAGGCCCCCACTCATTCATCACAAGGATATCACTGTCTGAGATGTTTGGCAATCTCGGGCACTGATAAGCGTGGCTTCTGCGTTCAATGGAACGGCGCCTACTAAGGCCTGATCTATGAATGTACGAACTCCCACGGTGCACACACATGTATCTCTGCTTGGGACGCTTGATAATCTTTGTGGTGTTGGTGCCTTTCTAGCTCTTAATGAGGATACCATTCCTTCTTTCATTATATCCTTACAGAATCTTCATCTGGGAGTTCATTCAGTGTCTTAGAGACTTCATCTCGGTCTCCTCACAGTAGTATTTTTTCCTCTTCGAGACGACTCTGGACAATAATACTCACTCTAACACTTATTCTAACACAATGACACTGACGAAGTCTTGCTGTTAGACTAAAACATGGGATGGGTATCTGTGGCCTTCGCCACTACATCTCAAACTTACCTTGGAGTCGCCAACAGCTCGTTGGGCGGCTCCACCTGTGGTGTCGCCTTACGTGGCCGACACGTCAATCTTTCCAGTACTCTGTAAGGGGGACAACTCATCAAAGAATTCTGTCACAGCCAATCTAATGCTGGGAGGTCTGGACCAAAATACTTGGTCACCTACTGTCATCTAAAACTGACCAGGGTAAAACACCCTAGGAAGCGTTTGCTACCTAGGGCACCCCATGTGAATTGTTTCCAATGTAGACATTTACACTAATGTCCTGCACGAATAACGACTAAACAAAGAATCCTGTTACAACAAATCTAGTATTGTACGACTCAGACCGGAATATCTGGTCATCCGTACCTGATTATCATGTGCAGTGTCAGTCCTCAACGGTTAATAGTATCAAATAATAGCAATACGATACGAACTACCCACACCCCAAAAAGCCTACTTAGATCGGTAATGTCAACAAACCACTAGTTAAGAAAACCTCCTATTATCGCCCAACCACGCGCGAAGTAAAATGTTTGATCATGTTCGCCTAAGCAATCCCTCCCACTAAAATAGTAAGCCGAACGTTGTTCAGTGTCCAGCCGTGTCACCTCATTTCATTTACATCACCCTAACATACCGCAGGACCTGGAAAAGATAATAAGTTTAGTACGCAAGATCCTGACTCTCGGCCCGCGTCCACCATCTTGGAACCAAAAGTAAACACTAGGTGGCCACCCACGCTACCCGTTACTAAAATTACCAGCGAAACACAGTTTCTGGTTCCGGGAGTGACATCAGCTTCCGGAATACAACCACGTGAAGGCGAGCCGAGAACCACCAAGAAGAATTTGGCCAACAATCTCCTTAAATCCTACGGGTTAGTAGCCTGCCTAACATGCAAAGAACAATAGGAAGAAGGCTGTACTCACCAAGTCTCGGAGCGGGCTGGGCGAGGGGCCGTCTCTACGAGGAGGGCGGTGTCCAACGACGAGCAAGAGCGGTGAAACATCTGAGTCCTCCCATGTTAACAGTCCGGAGCTCCCGTAAGAACGATCTGGCCGAAGCCTCTTGGATATATGAACTTAAGTGGACTAGGTGCTGATCGGGAATTAAATCACCAGAATCACTCGGTGAAAACGACCCGGAAATAAGTGTTCCAATCACAGGCCGGGAATTGGATCCAGGAAATTACTTGTTTAAAATCACTTGGGAAAATCAATGATAAATTAATATATACAAAAGAGTGCCGGCGGCCTACTGCTGAAGAGGCAGTCTGACAAAAACTCGGCCTAAAGCCCGGGCCCAACGACGAAGCAACCGGGTGGACGGCATGTAGCCATCTGTCAGCTCGCGGAAATCGTTGACCGTCATTACCCCGTCCGCGACTACCTTGGGCCGGTGGAGTGCGTGACCCGTGTCTACCGTCGGAACCGCATACCACTCGTTAGCTCTTCTGACCTCTCTGCTGACTCGCGGGATGATCCGGTTCAGCCACTTTTGTAACGAGCTATCACTGTCAGTCAACTCCCAACTCCGGGCATCAAAACCGGAGGGAGTGGCCAAGATCAGGGTGGCTGGGATGGGATGGGCTCGCAGGTTCAGGAACGCCTGGTTAAATAGTTCCGCATAAAAGTTCACTACTCCATCCGGGTTAATGAATAGTGGCAGGTAAAGTTCCAATTCTCTGTCCCAAGTCAAAATGTCGAGGAGGTTAGTCATAACTATTAGCACGTCTTCCGGGTAGAGCATGTGATGGGCGAAGGCGTGCCCCGCCAACTCCGCTGTCGTTGCGTCCTCGCTCGGAAAAGTTACAAAATAATGGTCGGTGCTGCTCCGGATTAGATCAGGATAATCCTGGAGTCCGGCCTCCCGGTTTGAAGAAAAAATAGCCACTCGGACCATGGTGAACTTGTGGAGGATAGAGTAAAATGAACGAAGATATCAAAAACACGTCTTGACTCTGTAAAAATACCGCCGGCACTGATTAAAATGACGTCAAAACGAGGCTAATTTGGAAAACCCCTTTTTGATCCAAAAGATCCAAATTCTGAAATCGGCTAGCATGATCAAAACATCGTATAGTTTCTTATAAAATCTGCGCTAAACTAAAGCTTAGGTCCCCAACCAACATAATCAAGCGCCAGAATTAATTCATATCGGCCCAAAATATCAGGTCGAACAATCAAACTTGAAAGTTTGATCGAAGCAGAAATTTGCCATCCGGGCGCTTCGCGTCCGAAGGATCCAAATCGAGGTCAAACCTTGGGGGGGAACTCCAGTCAAGCGTCCCGCTAAGTACACGTGTACTAAGTATAGCTGGCGGACGCGTGACAGGAATGGTGGTATTTTCTGGTTCCAACTGCTCGGTATTACTAAACCTGATACAGAGACCTTGTATTTATTGTAAATAATGTTGTTATGATTGAAGTTTGGTTGAAATTTGACACGCATTGTATCATGAAAGTCATTCGTTCAAAATGTCCGAATTCTCTGTATTGACTTATGTTGTGTTAATTTGTTCTGAAATTGGATTTGATGTACACTTGTTACTCTTAGAAGTTTAAGACAACCCTACACTGTATATATGTTGAGTTCTGTTGACTTGTGTTACAAATCATAAATATCAGAAACTGTACATGCATGTACTAAGTCAAAACTGAATTGGTCACCTTATGCACGGGTGTCGTTATCCCTAGGCCTTAATATGGGCTAACAATTCTGTGAACTCACTTTGTCACCTTATGCACGGGTGTCGCAATCTTTGAATCTTAAAATCAGCTAACGATGCTGAGAACTGACTTTAATGTACAAGGCACGTACTAAGTGAATACCTAAAGATGACGAATACTTCATCCTCTAAAGTTGACTTTGTCATTTCGTAACCATGATTATGTCATCATCTACGTTGTTATCCAAATAATCATGTTATCAATTTTCAACACTTACCTTGTCATTTTATGAACGAGTTCTGCTAACCTTGAGCTTCAAAATGTGGAAATCAACTCAATGAATAATTTCACTATGAATTTGTGTTGAAACCGGATCTACAAATCTATTGATACTGTGTTGAATGTACCACGAGAGTCAAGGCCACCCCACCATGGTTTAACAAAAATATCCAATCATCAAGATTGGGAGTTCATTATATTCATTTGGTTTGAGCTATGTCGTCCACCTCCTTAAACTCAAACACCTGACCGCCGTCGAATGTACTAATGGCTTAGTACTTTTAATACATTGTCATAATATATAATCCAACAAGGATCAGGCTTAGCAAGTCTACTTCTAGTCTACTTCTAGGAGAAATATCTTACGCTCCTAGCGCCACCTGTTAACCAGTATAAAAGGCGCTGCAAGGTAGGGAGCGAGCAGTTAGTGAGTGAGTTGGTTAGAAGTTAGTAATCACTCAGTTTAGTGAGAACATCAGCTAAACATGTTTAGCCAAGGAGTTATACCTGGAGTAAGTACATCGACTCCGTGTAACAGACTGGAGTTTACCAATACCCACTACCTCGGACATAGGATTGTGTTAGAGCTGAATGCTAGAATGGTCTAGAAGGCGTTGGAGCAACTCGTGTTCTAAATGTGGTTGATTGCTGATAGGAGATGGGAGGTGGACTGATGAAGACTTATACTTGGTGGCTTTGACTCGGGATGAGATGTTTATTGAATAAAAACCCTTTCATATTAAGAAGCTCCCTCATCGTTCATTTCTTTTGAACTATTGGGAAGTGAATGGACAAACTTTTAAAAACGCGGTCTGAATTACTCAGACATTCTGGAAAGCAACTTACGAAGACTTGGATATACACGAATCTTACGCAGTCTTAAATCAAACTTTAACAATAGTTCAATGAGACAACATAATTATTCTCTTAGAAGCGTATATGTTATAGGCGCGGTCATTTTACTCTTCAATATGAATTGATAAAGTGGCGGATCTATAGTAGTTTTATGAAAATTGGGCCTGCTTTTGGTAAACGTTTTCCCTAATGACTTTATGAGCGAATTCTGGTTTCAAAAGACGCGTTTTTATCACACACACAAAAATCCATGACTGCGATAAATATCTTTTGTAAGAAAAAAATCTTTTCTCATTTAAGGCAAAAATTTGATTGTAATCACCAGTCGAATGCTCTGGTTAGCATGTCGTTTTTAGGGGTCCAGAGCCAAGAGATGCACATAGTTTCAAGATGCGCTTGTTTATGTTCTTGCCGAATTGTTTACCCTATCCTGATGTGTATATACTTAGTGTGCTTATCCATATACCATCAAGATGATGTCATAATTATTGGCGGTGGTCTCCGAATTATCAATGATGTATAGGCCTACGTATGAAAGCGTGCTTGGAAAATTGACTCTATTTGAATTTTTTTTAAAAAGAGCAAAATTTGAGGGCACATCCCGGGGGTGGGGAGAGTAGCTGGGGGGACTATAACAACAGGCTACAAGTTTAAATGTTCAGTTTATCTTCAGCTCACCTTCTGCACACCTTTGGATGCCTATTACGTTACATAAGTGCAATTAAGGTATTTGTTTTTCTGCCAACTACCACATCGTATACACTGTCTCGATTTATGAAATATAATGATATAATCATGGCCATAATTGGTCAAATCTACCAACATGTTGATGGGTACCAAAACTTGTGGGGGGGGGGGGGGGGCGAAGCACGTACTTATAATCATACATGTTTTTGAAGTTTAACTATGTGGGTTGAAAAAGAATAAGGTAATGTTACAAAAATGCGCCCGCCCATTATTATCCATTATTGCCTTTATTGATAGCCATTTTTGATAGGCGGGGGGGGGGGGGGGGGGGGGAAGCACGTACTTATAATCATACATGTTTTTGAAGTTTAACTATGTGGGTTGAAAAAGAATAAGGTAATGTTACAAAAATGCGCCCGCCCATTATTATCCATTATTGACTTTTTTCAATTTCTATGAGATACTGGCAGGATGGAGATTTAGGCTCGGATATATGACCCATGTTAAAGATCTTTGCATATGCCCATCTGCTTAAAATAATCCTTTATATTTCGCTTCTTATTTTTACATTTATTTCCTTATAAATAGTAAAAAGTTATTTTGCCAATGAATTCACACCTGAAACAGAAACTTCTAAAGAGGATCCAAAAAGAAATAGTCATGAGACCGCACCTTTTTTTTCAACAGAAAAAAACTGCCTCATTAAAAGTGACCTAACCGTGACCTAATACGCGTCCATTACAGCACGCGTCTCCGCTTAACTTTTTAATTCACTCGTGAGTATTTAGGGGTGGTCCGGGGGGGGGGGGGGGGGGGGATTGTAACGCGTGTCATTTTCTTTCTCTGAAAATCTTATTTCTGAATGCAACAAAAGTTGAACTGAATTACTTTTTGAACGAATAGCATTTTTTTTTATAGAAAATATATGCATTTTCAGACCAAAAAGGCTTCCGAATAAATGAACTTAAAGTTGAATGAATAAAGGCTGAGACTTATGCAATTCACAAAATATTCAAAAAGCGGAAGTTTTTGATCGACGGAATGGGGAGCTAAATATATTTCGAAAAAAACTCTATTATCATTGTACACGTTTTTCCAAATTCGCAGATTTACATTCTATTCTCATGGAGGGCCCAGGGCACCGCCCAGGATGCAGACTAGTGACGCCCTCTGGTGTTGTATTTACGAAACAGTTCGATCATTTAACATTTACTTTTATGCTATCTGTTGGATGTGAATGACATCATTATATATTTGTTTTTGGTTTATATTTTTGGCTGTTCACATTGTTTAATTTGGCATTCATTTTCATCCTATAAACCCATGGTGTTTTATATGTTATGGACAAGTCCAATAGTCAGATGCATAAAATCAGTCATAACCAAAACTGAAAAGGGGCCAAAAGGAGATTTGGCTGAAAATGAAACACAAGTCCAATAGTCAGATGTATAAAATCAGTCATAGCCAAAAGGAAATTTGGCTGAAAATATACCGAATGCCAAAGGGGGTGGGGGACTATTCCTGATATAATGACCGGGAGGTGTGTGTGCAATGGGGGTACGTTTTTTGTATGTTCAAACAGTTTTTACCAGAGATGCCCTATATAAAAATGAAAAATCCGAATATTTGTGAGACCAACATTGCGATTCTAAGCCGTAAAATTTGAAAAGAAGTCGGTCGTAACTATAACTTGACAAAAATTAGGGTACGACCTGGAAATCCGGGGGGAAAAAAGGAAAAATGGCATCTCTGTTTTACTCAAATAGGAACCAACCATCTACTTTCGGTCTACGGTAAGTTTTCCTTCCAAACACATTTTTTAAAGCATCATTTCTTTGAACTGTGTCAATCATTGAATTTTGAGCCAAGTCTTGGACTTTTGTGACTTTCAAACGATGACACTTTGCATTTTGCTTGGAGAATAGAAATGGATGTTACCTTACCAAAACAAGAAGTACAATAACTACAAAGTTTCGCTTTATGAATGAATGAAAACAAGTAACAAAAACATTACCAATAGTAAGCTGCCTGGGCAATGAGTACTGACCACCACCACTGATCTGCTGTCACACAGAGAAGGGGGGGGGGGAGGGAGGGGGGCCTAGGAACTCCTAGTTCCATGCATGCACTACCATTCAACTAGTATACTACAGAGTAGCTTACGACTCAACCACCAAGACCTGCCCACCTGCAGGTGATGGTGGAGGCCCCAATGTAAAGGGGTGGCGGCTGTTTGGCTCAGGTGGTGGTTATGTAACCAATCTGACTTCTCAAACTGGCCGATTTTAACATTTATCACAGGACAATGCCCTACCACTACTGAACATGATGTTATGTAACTAGTCATTGAGAACAACGAGAATCAGATGGTTAAAGGCATGACCAATTGAGAGAGTCCCCACCAGTAGCTAATATGCAATATAGATATAACAAGGGATTCCCAAAAATGTATGTCAGATTCCCGTATACCAGCCCATTCTGCTACTGTGCCTGTGGCATCATCAACGGAACAGGGCCAGTCCCCGAATTACAAATGAAAAGATAATGTCAATACATAATTAGTTTATTTAACCTCGTTCATATAAAGGTACTAACGTGACCTTTCCCAACGTATTTGCTCCCACTTTAGCTTAGAAGCTGATTATATACAATCACTTATAAATGAACTGTAGATGCATCAGTGAAACTCAAAATAAACTAAATCCTCTGATATGTCTAACGTTTTAGAAAGAATGTCCAACCAGTTACAATAGGTTGTTAAAAACACTAAAATTCAGCCAAATGTAAGATGTGTGGGGGGAATTTTTTGAGATACACTGATGCACAATCGCAAAACATATAAGTAAATTATCTAACATTTAATCTTGGGAAAATATTTTACATGCATGGTTGAAGATGAGTTCTCAGATTCGAAACAAATGTATGCTACACACTTAAAAGGTATCTTAATCACTATCCTTAACAAAATGAAATTGACATAGTCCTCCAAGGCTTATATTTACAGTTAAACCAACTACGTATACTAAATCCAACTGTTGATAATATATGTAACTGGTGCATTGCAAAGTAAGTATACACATCTCAGTAAAATTAACGTTCCTTAAATAATCATAAACATTAGCGATATCTTCACATTTATCATAGTTCTCAAATTATTTGCTGGTTTGAGACAATTTGTGTAACAATTAAAAAAGAACACCTTTATTTAGTTCAAGCCAAGGGGGCTTTGTCAATGTGATAACTAATAAATGTCTAACTGAAATGGTGCAGTTTAACCCTCAAAGTTTGAGCAGGTCGGCAGTATCCAGGTAGTGAGTAAACAAGTGAAAGTACGAGAACTACAACTGGCTTAGTAATATTCAGTGTATCTTAAAGGCTCTTCTCCACATCTAATCAGACAATTATCTATTGTCCGACGTTAAAAATTACTTGTCTCCTCATCGTTTGGGTATGAGATGTTAGCCATTTGTCAAAGATGGCGAGCATTTTTGAGAGGGTTTCACCAAATATTCTACAAGCACATAGCAGTGTGCAGTAATACTTATAAGGTAAGCTTGGCTAGGCTGTGATTTGAGGGAAACGCTGAATGGTGGTAAAAGAGAAGACTCGGAAATGTTCACATTGTTCCGATTTCTTTTATGTATACGTCATGATGGAGATAACCAATTTAAAGACATTGAATAAAATCGGACCTCGCAATGTTCACAAAATGCTAGAAAAATGAGTTAGGTCCTTTTTTTACATGATGCTTGAAAGCTTGTACGTTTGATTCACCGCATCCTAACCTACGCTAAGTCCGTGGGGTTGTATGTGCATGTAAATATATGTTGGATTCCCCTTTCAGTGATATTACTAGTAGTGTTCATTCTGCTAGTTATCATTTTCGTGACAACCCCATAAGCAAGGCCCCACAAGTTATTTTAGCATGACCTATAGATTTGCCCAACTATATCATAACATACAAATGTTTAGGACTTTCTATTTACAGTTTAACGTGATAACCCCCAATAACTTAAAACTACATTATTACTACCAACTAGGATCGCTGTAACTTTAAATGAATATTTGATTTGTTTTTGCAAAGGATTGCTACAAAATAACAGTACATTTTATTATAAATTTATGTACCGGTAAATAAGGTCAAAGTCTTCGCATAAAAACGCAGTTTAAGTTTTTAAGAATATGCAAAGTTTAAAACATTTGCTCATCATGTTAACGCTCCCCAGAACGTACCCACAATACTTTAGGGGGACAATAAACTGTAACAGAACATGACAATATATATAGTTAACTCTAATATTACTGCTATACATAAATATAGATATGTACGAAACTTCATCGAGTTTGAATGAACAAAAATATTTGTCAGAACAAAACCTGTTTAGCTGAGCTTTAGTGAAAAGCTCGGCATCCACATAAAGATATAACGTTTCTATATAAGACTCTGTTACACAAGTCACAAGGAAACGATATTCATATTTTTTTTATGGGAAACACATACATCTATACGGCAGTCTATCCTTAAGGATTTTGAGACCAACATGATCGTCGCATAGTTGTCTATAGACAATGGTTTCTATCACAAATAGGCGAGGATTATGACACGAGTTAATAATATACATGGATATATACAGCATATTCCCTCGGCACTATATTCATAACATACACACGATTGTAACTAAGATTCTCACACCAATCTCCAGGCCTTTCACCTTTCGTAGACATGTACATCCCTGGCAATAATTTGTTCAGCAAAGATTGAAGAAAACACCCACAACAGAAAATCCAGCAGACCATTATCGGTTAGAAATGTTGTACGTGTTTCTCGTCAAAAGTTGGTGTAAACTGTCGCAATATGCATTTCTTTGATTCAAAAAAAAAAACTTGAAAAATTACAAGCACCCTATATACTGCACGAATCAGCAAATCAGGTATGTCATATGGCCCCGCTATTTTTATACCAGATTATTTCTGTAGTCAGGGTGGTACATTCGAGAGGTCCAACATCAATGGTTCAATTACGTTTCTCTTTCTATACAAAACCAACAACACACGACATCTCAGTGGATGATTTTCAAAGAATATAAATCAAAAGATAACAGCGATGTAAGAAAAATGTCTCATGTGCTGGAATTTTCCAACCGTACTTTACCAGGTACAACATTTCTTCAGTAACATAATGGTCTTAGTTGGAGTATCAGGAGAGTTTGACGGCAGAGAATGGCGAGTCTTTGCGTTGAGACTTGAGTGCGTCCTTCTCTTGTCGCTTTCGCTGCGACTCCATGTGGCGCCGCTCTCGCTCAAGGCGCCGCTTCTCCTTGATGGCGGCCTCGGCCTCCCACGACAGGTCCTCCACGGCTTCCTTCCCCCAGGCGTTGTCACCGTCCTCCCAGCTACCCAGCTCACCGTCCTGCGAAAGTTGAATAGACGTCAAATTCATTATCAATATAGGTATTTAGACAATTTTTCCTACTGCTTTTAGCTGTCATAATCTCTATGAGTGTAAACATTTTAGGTAATTTTTCCTACTGCTTTTAGTTGTCATAGTCTCTATGAGTGTGAATGACTTTAACTTGTAGAAAAAATATTAATACTATCAACATAGGTTCCGAAGGATATGACAGTAGTCCATCTTGAACACAAAGTTGAAAGTTGAATAGACGTCAAATTCATTATCAATATAGGTATTTAGACAATTTTTCCTACTGCTTTTAGCTTTCATAATCTCTATGAGTGTAAACATTTTAGGTAATTTTTCCTACTGCTTTTAGTTGTCATAGTCTCTATGAGTGTGAATGACTTTAACTTGTAGAAAAAATATTAATATTATCAACATAGGTTCCGAAGGATATGACAGTAGTCCATCTTGAACACAAAGTTAAACACATGTGGATAGCCTGTATGATCCCAAATGTTGATACTAAAGCCGTTCATCCTCAAATATCAGACAGCTCCAAGTCAATTATTTCTATAGTTTTCCGGACTTTTATTTATCAGGACATAAAATACTGCATTGAATGATGTGTTTTTTTTATAATTTAGTATTATCTAAATAGATATTCAAAATGCAATTATTTTTACTCGGTGAAACCTAAAATTAGTCGTTGGTCGCTTTTTGAACAATTTGTGATGTGTTGTACTCGGATTTTGGCAGATTACTAGTTCCAGACGCAAGTAAAGGTTTTTATAACAGTTTCTACTAACGATTATAACACCTATGTGTTCCACAAGCAATTCCATAATCATATGCTTTAACTAGTGCCATGGAAATAATCAAAACGGTGGCAGCACATATACACAGGTTTTCATTATGTGATATTCAGCGTAACTCAACGGTGATGTAATAGATACCACAATGGCACATGGGCGTCTTGTTTTAACATTTAAACAATGGGAATATGGATTTATTTACCTGAATCATCTATAGAGTAGAAAAAGAGAAGCAAAAAAGATCCGCAATGTTCAGAGGAAAGTTTTTTTTAATCAGGTTACTGGTAGTATAGTATGCATGATATAAAGATGTACATTTGACATACTATTATAGATCACCAAGTTTTAGCCGATAATATTTCTCGACGTTGAAAA
Source organism: Lepidonotus clava (assembly GCA_936440205.1). Taxonomy (NCBI): domain Eukaryota; kingdom Metazoa; phylum Annelida; class Polychaeta; order Phyllodocida; family Polynoidae; genus Lepidonotus; species Lepidonotus clava. The sequence goes on from OW387138.1 coordinate 21,307,482, forward strand.
TGACACCAAACGAAATGGATACAAACATAGTGTTTAAGGTTTTCTCCGACCAGTAATACATCAAAATACTTACGGCTACAGGGACCTCAGAGGTCATGGCGAGTCGACTGGACAAACCTCCACTGAAATTATTCATGTTCTCCTTCTTACGGATAAGGATCTAAAAACGGAACAGAGCAGAATTACAGACAGAACATTTTTTTCTAGAGAAATTGGATATAGATCTTGTGTATGTACCGTCACGTGATCAGATATTGTTATCTTCCGATTACTTAATCACTGCCCTCATTCCTCGCAGCTAGAGATAAAAAAAAGGACATCAAATCAAATAATTATGGCAATTAGAATATTTTGAGACAACATAAGGACATTCGTTACAAAAGTAGAATGCCTTAACCAAATATGTATACAATGCATATTCATTTACCTCTATTTCATAAATCCATATTTGCATAAATTTGTATCAATAATTTCTAATATTTTACCCTTGTTCCTTGCCAAAATTGGGGCTCTCGGATAGAAAGTGGATTCTAGAACTACTTACTTTTGGGTTCATTTTAACCTGGGGTGTCATTCCGCTGAAAAAGTCGATGTCTGGTTCGGGCTCGGGTTCTACGGCCTTGTTACCCCGGTACATGGCGTTGTTTCCAGCCACGTGGTTCTCTAGTCCTCCTGGCGTCTGACCGTCCATGCCCCAGTTGTCCCATGACTCCAACTCAATCTGAAAAATAATCCATGTATAGCGCGTTTATTTCCGTTTTTTATATGCAAATCTGTAACCGGTATTTGAAACAATGTTTGTAAATGTAAGCAAGTTGAAGCTAGGAAAATCTGCTTGCCCGCATGTCCTCGACGGCCAGAAAATGGGTGTGGACGACCAGAAAATGAATTTTGGTCTTCCTTCAGACGATCAGATGTTCTGAGTCAATTACTGAATATATTTACCTCCAAAATAATGTTTCCTAGTTATCCTGATAGCTTGTTAGAATATAAGAAATTTTCTCTATATTGCGGACAACATATAACTGTGTGTGGACGATCATATTTTTGTTAATGGTCGTCCTCTGAAGACCAGAATGTTGGCCGAATTGTCCTAGCCTGAAGTTATGCACACTTTATTCGATAATTGAAATTTGCTCTTCTCCATGGCTTGAATGATGTCATTTCTTATTAGTATGTCTCAACAGTATTGTCACGTTAATGAAGTATTAAACCATATAAGTGATAAGGTGATGTTTAATATATAGATCTACAGAGGGCAATACTGTTTAGCTAGCCATTAATGCATATAAAAGTACTCACATCATTACTTGGCACCGATTGTTGTATTTCTGAGGCAGTGGCAATATGGTCTGTTACCACAGGGAGGATTGTGCCTGAGTTCTTCCGACCTCTCCGTATTCTGCACATTAACCGCTTGAAGAATGCAATGATGCCAAAAAATAGGCCGAAGATCTTTTTCACAATCACTTGAGCAACCTTCATCTTGATTCTTTATCAAAGCATACCTGGAAGAAAACACAATTTAATTGTTTATTTCCGTTTTTGTTCATAATATGTTACTTAGATGTTTGAATATGATTGACAAATTTCCCACCTGTCTCCCAATCGTTCCCCAAGAACAAGTCTGAACGGTCTTAATTAATTTTTTTATAATGCAATGTCTGAACCGAACATGCTTAAAAGTAGTAGTAGTAGTTGTTTTATCGACAACTCGGAGTCATATACACTGATCTCATGTGTCATACATATACAGAAAGCATATGTACATACATACATAAATGCAAGTAAACAATAATAAATTAATAGATATAATAGTTTGATAAAAGGTGTCTACGTTTGCACCTGTAGATAGATGTACCTACCAATTATTATAAACTATAAATATGTGATATGAACTGACGGACAGTTTTTTTCTACCAACAAATATGTCATAGTTGGACAGCAGGATAAGCCATGAAAACGCAGATCTACTTTCTAGACATATACAAGATATTTGGGTACTAACGTACCAAAAGAGGCGGGCAAAAATAACTAGATCTATCTTTTTATAAGAATACAAATCATAACAAGCACTTTGTATGATTGTGCAATTATGCTAACAACTCCAACCAGTTTCTAATTGTTACTTCTCTTGTCACAAAACTATCAAGCAGTTCCATCTCTGCCAAAGTGAAACCTACTTCCTCTGACAGTCTGCATATAGTAAAAAGTTTTGCTGTGTGTAGAGCTGGTTCTTTATTATAGAAAATTCCTATTCAAATTTCTGAAAAAAGAAACTGTTTCTTTTCCAAAATACAGGAAATCAAAGTAGAATATTAAATTTCCTTGGCCAAACTACAGTATACTAGAAACAGAGCTACTAAACTACATATAATTTGATACTTATCATGCAGCAATAACTTAGAAAACTGGAACAAAAAATTACTGACAAAATGCTAACAAGCTTCGATGGTACCCATCATGCTGATTAAAATAGAGAAACAATTGCCAGGAACCAGCAGCTGAAAAATGAGTATAGGGAAGGTCGGCAGCCTAAGGCCTGTCTCCCAAAAAGACTTATGATACACAGATCTTTGGCATGGAGTAGCACCATGGGGATGACTAATTTTTGTGTTGTACAGTGTGTGGTCTACATTTGTGATATAAGAGGGAAAATACCATTTTTTTTCTAATTTCTAAAAAATATCAGGAGACGACAAGAAATCAGTTTCTGGTTGTCCATAACGATTTTCTGGTTGAAATGTTGGGAGATATGCATGGTCTTGTAGATACCCTCTTAAATAATCTCTCCAAAAAACGCATTTTGCACCCCTGGATTTCCATAATGATATATAGCATTTTGGATATTTTCAATTTCAAGTTTTTAGTTGGAAGGTCCTGGTTGGTTCTAATTGTTGACACTAAAAAAATCTTATATTTCATTTTCTTAAAAAAAGAAAAGGCCTTATTTCATGAAAAAGTCTTGTAGATACCTTTTCTGTGGACAATTTTCAGCGATTCAAATCAAAATGAAGAATTATAGATATAATTTTGCAAAAATGATCATCTAATAAGAAATATTATATTATAATACATGTGTATAAGTCATTTCTTTTGTTCATATGGTATTTTAAAGCATATTTTGATCAAAATGAAATTTTATCTCTTCCTGTGGACATAGTATTTATTGGGTATTGGCCTTTTTAACCTCTAAATATCTCATAATTAATCATTTTCTACAAAAAATAATAAATTTTATATGCAAAGATTGACTTTTATATGAATAAATTAGCAAATCAAACAAAGGTATCTAATTGAAAATGTTACAGAGCTTTATATCCTGAAGACATCAAAGTCCACACTTAACGTGGTTTCACCCATACATATTTATAGTGAGTAGATCTCTTTCAACGTCCAATTATGAATATTGACGTGTCATAGGTGGTGAGAGGACCTCCCTCTTCTACTGTTTGTAAGGCTAGTTAAAGTCTGGCAAACCCTTCACTGATTTCAGGCCAACCAAAATCCTTTCCAGACTACAGGCCTCAAAGCGGGGATCATGAAAAAAAGGTCCCTTTAAAAGGCCGCATTTTGGAAAATAAAGGTCGGATAACAGAAAAAAAGGTAATTTAAAAATCATAATTTTAAGTAATTTCATGATGAAATTAGATCAAAACCATTATGTTTTATTGTTCCATGTGCTTGGCGTAACTACCTTGAAAGAATTCAATGTTAATTTGACTTTGGGTTTGAAATAAAAGACATCCTAATGCTATAGGTAAGGGTGGGTATGGTTGCCTAACCACTCTCCATTGGTTTGAACAGCTTCTCGTATTTAGAATTGCAAGTAGGTCCTAGTAATAACCCATTCAGTGCTCGACAAATCAGGTGCCCCGACGCCCGGGACAAACAGAATATAGGTCTAGGCAACCATACTGGAAAACCTAGTTGCCTGACGGGCAACCACTCTACTTTTCATGTTAATATAGAAGCAATACCAGGGTGGCCAAATGTCCATCATTTCCTGGGATAGTCCTAAACTTTTCCAAATTTTCCCGTTTCCTATAAGTCCAAACTAATGTGTTCTTGCTGCATGTGAGCTGACCCGATGCACCAGGCATGCCCCCATGACATGCCTCCCAACACATTGTACTTATCATTTTTTAAGGTTTACACAATGAACATCTGGGCAACTAAGTTCAATAGCCGGGCAACCAAATGAGAGCCAGTGGTTGCCCGCTGGGCAACCAGGTTCAAAAACGATTTGTCAAGCCCTGCCATTTTATATCGAAACCACATTAGCAAAAAGTTAGCATTTCAAACCTGTATTCCTTAGAAACTCCACTCACATTTTTCAAGAATGCTATCCACAATGATTCGGTCGGAATATTTTGAAATGCACAAATGGCACTCATTAGATCTATACATTTAAATGAGTCATATAACCCTTGAAATGCATCATTTTTCACAGATTCACAATGATTTCCTGTGTTCAGGCCAGATTCTTCATGAATTTATTATCCTTCTTACAAGTTTTAATACTTATCGGTCACTTCAAATGAAAAAAAAGGTCATTAAAGGTCATTGAGAGGAAAATAAATGTTTAGAAGGGAATAGATTAAGTTTTTCACAGATTCACAATGATTTCCTGTGTTCAGGCCAGATTCTTCATGAATTTATTATCCTTCTTACAAGTTTTAATACTTATCGGTCACTTCAAATGAAAAAAAAAGGTCATTAAGGGTCATTGAGAGGAAAATAAAGGTTTTAAAGGTCCAAGAGGCCCAAAAAAAGGTGTTAAAGGTTTTAAAAGTCCCGCTTTGAGGCCTGAGACTACACAATATAATGCTTTTCTGGCTTTTGGTGAACATAGGGGCCATCCATTAATGACGTCACCCACAAGCCAAGGGGGTGGACGGGTTTCTTGAACGATATGACACTGCTTGAAAACGGCCCTTATTTTCATGTTTAAAACACACAATTCAATGTTAAAGGAGGGGTATCACCCAAAAGTTCCTTGGATTTCTGGGCCCAACGATTTGCCTTTTTTTCCCGTTGATAGTGGGGGCGCTGCTGTCCACTTTGTAATCTGACACCAACAGTTGATAAGGGTGGGGGAGTGAGGGCTGCATCTGTTTATGGTCTGCCTCTGACCACTGATGACAGCAAGGGGTCCCATATCCCAAATGGACAAATACCACTTGTTGTGGGGCACTAGAAATGGGGTGGATAGTAGACAATTATTGAGGCCAATCCCGGTAATGTGAGCCGGCCCTCAGTTTTGGGGGCACCAGACCTGAGCTTACATTCACAATTAACATGGATCATTAGTACTCTCTAGGACTCTGGGGGACCACAGGAGGTAAAATTGAAGACAAAGGTCTTTGGTCCCCAGAAGCTATGCCCACGAACACCCTTTTCTTATTTCTAGATTTATTCTATGAAGGTTACCCATACAAGTATATATAATTATGTCTGCATGTATAAGTGGTTGGATATGCTCGGGGGGGGGGGGGTGGGGGGGTGGGGGGGTTGGGGGGGGGGGAGTTGAAGTCCGACGTCATCACCGCGCAGGCACGCGGCGGCCCGTTCAAAATACCCCCCCCCCCCCCCCCCCCCCATCACCATCACTGCTGTGGTCACTCCCGGCACCCGGTGGGTCAGGGGCGGTCAACATCTCCATGGTTCAACACGTGGTGGTTGGGGGTGTCAGACTTTTGCCTGAGATGGAAATCGAAGGGGGGGGGGGGGTGTGGGTGGCGTCTTCCAACAGGTGGCCAGTGTCTGTTAATGGTATCAACCTCCTGTTGTGATCGGTGGTCAGGGGTAGACATCAGAAAGATTGACAGATACGGGCCATGAAGTGTTACTTCAATGATCATTTTGACACTAAATCAAGAAACCTGGCTAAGGACATTTGTCTCAGAACCAAAATAGAAAGAAATATTGGTCATTGAAGAATGTCATTGTGCTACACTTATCTTTGCAAATGAACCCGTCACCGGGATCTTTGTCCAATCACTACCCTACTGACTAATTAACTGAAGCTACTCTTTTTGAGGGATGGCTAGGGTCTGAAGGGTGGCTAGGGTCTGCTAGGGTCTGAAGGCATATCTTGTGTGCCATAAAATTTTTGAAAGGGCATTAATGCCATCAGTCACATCCGGCCTTTAATGACCCTGTTGCGGGCGCAGTAAACCTTCAGAAATCACTGAAGGCGTGACTTTTTCAGACACACACTTCGATACGATCGAAGGTGTGGCCAAACAACAGTAGATCTAGGTGTATTGGAATCGCCGGCGTGGAAACTGAAATGAAACCACGATTCCCAGGCCGTGCAGGGACACGGGTCACGTCGGCGTAGGTTGTTTCCACATCGGAAAGTCCTTGCCATTACTCTCCAGAACCTTGTATCAAGTCTGTTCTTTGGAAAACTTTGAATTACACTTTAAAGTTTCACTTGCCTTCTTTTAGAACTATAAAACTTCAACAACTTCAGCAAAAACGGCGTAAAACTTCAGTTTGTTCCATCAAACGTAAGGAAAACAAGCTTCACCGGAAGCCATGTCGCCAGCTGGTTCGCACCTGCGCACTAGCATAGCAACAAACGTAAACTTCCGGTTTGGTCGGAAAATGTGATTTGGGAAGCTGTGCAGCTTGATTTAAGGCCAAGAAAAACATAATACATGAGTGTAAGTATATTTTTCTGTACAGCTATGACGGTTTTATCAAAGTGCATGTTTAGACGAGAATAGATTAAGTTTTAGGTAAAGGAAATGCGAAATATGATCCTCAACATGCAGACTGCAGCCATCAACTTTTCAAGCCTGGCCGCAGGGCCAAGGCCAGAAACCACTGTCATTGAGTTTCCTTTGCATGAAAAGAACAGCCTAACCAGAATATCAGGGACCTATTTCTATACGGACAAGATTTCACGTTAAGGTAGGTAGCCTCGTAGGAACCTTGCAAAATCATGAACTTGATGAAGCAACCAATAACCTAACGGGACTGCCAATAAAATAGGTAAAAAGTCTACCACTGACTGAATGATAATCTGTATTTTTCAACCTAGTCTACCTTGTTGTGCCGAACATTCGTGTCAGCTCCCAATAAGTTAATGATAATTGAAATAATGCAGAAATATTGAATTCTTGTCGTATGCATGAGGATAACAAATAAACTGGAGCTAGAGATAGGCCAGGGGATTTTAATGGTCTAAATATTAATAAAAATGGTTCAGCTACGGCTACCCTAACTTGACTAAGACTCTACAGAATCTCGTTCTTAACGTTATAAGTTATAGTTTTATTTTCAAACTAAACTATAGATGCATCCGCTATAAAGTTGATTTAACAATTTCTGATCATCTGAATGGAGCAAAACAGTTGGCCGGTGTCTATTAGTAGATAAATAGTGATTTACACTTTCATTTGGAATATACACAAGCAATAATGTGACAATGTAACACTGTCCTGACAAATACTGATTTTCTAACATATTTCACCTTTTGTTTTGAAAAATTCCACGTACACCAGACTTTTCCTGACACAGACTGGCTTTGATCAAATTCATATACTTCAGTCTCCCTCCCTGTCGTTAAAATCAATTAAAAAGTATAACAGAAAATACTTGATTCTTCAGTGTTGGCCATTAACACTGCCCCGTTGGCCAATGGGCAAAAATGTGAGAGTTGGGCAAGCAGTTTGCACCAAAAATAGTATCAAATTGGCCCTGATGGCCAACAGTGATCAGCTGGACTTTTTTCATACTCTATATTATGCACAGTTACAAAAACAATTAGGGCCAACAGAAAGCTATCAGGGCCAACAATGTTATGGCAAGATCACTTCCAGATGTTCAATCTATTTTTCCCACTCAGAATGTTCAGCTTTGGAAACAGGATCTGAAAAAGAGACACATGCCTGAAAATGTTTCAGAATCAATAACCTAGGTTAAATCCTTTTCTTACCAGGACATTTTGGGTCCAGGACGGTAAGGACAGAGGCTAAAAATCAGGACTTTTATATTGGTTGGCAGCCCTGGCAACGTTCACAATGAAAGTGACTAAGTTTGTAATAGTTCTGTAGTTCAACTGGGGGAAAATACCATGTTAATACATTATATACACTGATGTTACTACTACCCAAACAATATAGTTTTTTTAAATCCTCGTTTGTCGGAAATAATGTTCGCATTCACATATACTTGTTCCACGCTGTGCTCAGTAATATTGTTGAATTGAACTTTGTTCAGTCACGGAGCCTCAGTCTGAGCCAGTCTCTGACGAGGAGATATGGACGGGTAATGTATCTAGATGTGTATTTCATTCAGATTTTGGATAGCCTAGAACGTTATTTTGTCTTATGGCACATATTTTGGTCAATATGCTTTTTTTTTCAATCTATAAAACAGTATCTTAGTCAACGTTACTGATTACAGACGTATCAGTAGTGTTTGAAATTTTAAGTATCTAGAATTCTATATCCCTCTTATTCCCGACCGCCATAGTCCAATAGTTTCCATAAATTGCATTATGTATCATCAGTGCACCCCTTTTATATATAATTATATATATTTCAGTGGCTACTCTTGCTGCAGACCTTTCCTAATCATGACAATTTTGCTTAGTCGGCACTTATGTGTATACTTAGATTTTGGTATCAGTAATATCTATATTTTGATACATTTTCAGCGACCAACTTTGTAAGCTTAAATATTGTGTCCAGTAAATTCTGATAAAATAGGTGTATTTCTTTGTTGTTTTTTCGTCGCATCTGATAATCTTTTAATGTATTAGAATGTCCTGGCGTAATACGATTTTAAATATAATCAAAAGCTGAAGTTTTTATCTTATCATTTTAATTCAAGGATTCTTTATCAAGTCATCGATATGATAATCGATGAATCCATGAGATCCTTTTAACCAGTTTTTAAAGTTTCCTAAAACAGAGCGAAGTATCCTTAACAAGTTCCTAGTGGATACAGAATTTGATTAATTTCTTTTTTTCAGGAGGGCAAGGGCCAAAGCCTCCCTCCCATCGGGGAGAAGAGGGGAGGAGGCGGTGAAGGTCCCTCGGGTGAGAAATGGGCCCCGCGCAACTGGGACTACTTCAAGAAAGGAAAGAACACCTCCAAAATGGCACCACAAATTAAAAGCAAATTCCTAGCGGTAAGACAATCAAACACCTTTACTTTATTCATGTTTTCAAAGCATATATCAATCAAAGAATATTTTTACAGCAAATTTATTTGAGTATGACGTATCGTTTTAATTCCAATTTACTTTTGTCTTTGTTGTTTTTCTGGGGCAAATAATATTTAAAAATACTTTACTTTTCAGTATGAGCCACCACCAAAAGAGATAGCAGACTACCAGCACAACTGTAAACAACGTCTGATCAACTTGAAGAAAAACTATTTGAAGTAAGACATAATCCTCATGGAAAATCTCTGTTCAAACATTTCTTTGGAGCATTGTTGACATGGGACATATGCACTAGCCATAACGTAACAGTGTCAAACAGAATACTTGCACACACAAAATATTTGATATATTATGTGGTTTGTAAATATTTGAATCTCTTTATCATAAAGTAATAATATATTTCCTAAGTTTGATTATTTTCTTATACGTTGCACAAAATTATACAACCATAAGATAAGTTGTCAATAAGCTTACTATGTTTTCTTTCATGTAGGGTGAACAAACCGACCACAGAAGAAGAACTGTCAGAGAAAGACAAACATGAAAAGTTGATCGGCCAACTGAAAGCCGCTGAGGCCAGAAACAGAATAAGAATTATGCGACTCCGCTACGAATCTAATCGGGTAAGTACCAGCCAATCCAAATAGTTAGATTGATAGAAGTAAACTGGTAAACGCCTTGTATTCAGCAACTTTACTTAACAAAACAATTTATGATGATCACAAAGTTCTTTTGTGATTCTTCTTGTCTTTAAGACAAAAGCTGACCGCAATCAGTGTATTCTGTAAAATTGGCATTTGTTCTACAAGCCCATAGGCCTAAAGTCATAAAAAAGATAATCAAATATGTTTCAGTTTTCCAAAGCTTACATTGTATTACATTACATTACATTGGATTTTTGTTTCATGTTATAGTGCCAAATATTCCTTTAAAAAAACATATACGTCCTAAACCATATAATTATTATATAGCATTTAATGTGAAACATAAATCTTACTGCTGTTAATTTGTATTGCAGGGTCAGGAGATTAACCACCTAATCATGTGTCAGCCCACCGCCCGGAAGGCCGTCCGCCTCCAGGCCCTCGTCCCCACCAAGCCCGAGGACCGCAATGGGGGACTCGACATGGATAAAATATCTGTAAGCTCAGTGAAACTTTCTATATTTTAGTAGAAAATAATAAGGGCTTGTTCAAACGGAGTAGGTCATCCAAGTGTTTTCCTTTATATAGAATACTCCGCATATTTCAATATTCCGTATTTCTTTATATATTTTGGGAAGATATATATGTATGGGTGTGGTTTGTGAATCGTAAAGTAGATGCAGCGTGAGAAATTTAGTGCATAGCTCTTGAATATATATAGACATCAAGAACAGGAACGTTCAAAGGCATTAAGAGCGGGAACGTCCAAAATCCAGGCAAAACTTCCTGTTTGATAAAAGGCATCTTGCCTCAGTCGAGATAGCATTTTCCTTTAATATGAAATGCAAATTAAAACACATATATCAGAATATCTAACCTTGACATTTGATCAATTCCATTCCTTTATATTTGGCTACCACTGTCACCGTAGTTTAGAAAAATAGTTTGTAGGACCTAATAGAATTATACGCTTAAAAAAAGACTACAACAGATTTAAATAAATGTAACATTTATTTCATGCTTTTGTTTTTAACATAACATGCTTTAAGATCAAATGAAGAGAAAATATAAAGAGTATGCATTTCTTCCTTTCTTTCAGCGCACTCGTATTGAGTCCTTGTTGGAGGACTCCCGTGGACTGTTGACGGGAAGAACATGAGAAGAGGCGGCCCAGCTACTGCCTGCTTCTCTGTCCCTACCCCGGCCCTACTCAACCACGGTTTCACCCCCACACACAAACCCACACCAACACCCTGCTTTTTACTACTACATGTACAACATTCCCAGGTTTTACGCCTTTTTTTAACATTTCCTCATATTCCAATCAATGTGTATAGAGACGTATCAAATGATACAAAGGTTTTAGATTCTATCATGGAGTAAGTTAGAATTTATTCTAGGAATTAAAACAGTGTCGGCTCAAATTGAATTCTATGAAGTAGATTTTACTTATGATACTAGCTAGTGTAGGATTCACGACAACCACTGAACTCACATCGCAGAAGGTAAAGTTATGAGATTATTGCAGCTTTCTTAGCTTAGCTGACAACAACGAAAAGAAATTGATGAGAATTTAAAATTTCAAACCTTCTTGCCATTGGCATAGATTACTATTAAATATCTGCTATCTGTCATTATAAGCACAAAAAAACATTTTGTGTGCTTTCTGAACTTAATTATTACATTTTGGGGTTTCTGATTCTAGACAATCTTTGGAGTGAGCTGCGTGGTAATCTGACCGTATCTTTGCGATCACACCATAAAACATAACTATCTAATATCTTTACGCTTGTAGATTACATGGATATTGTACGTAAATCATTGTAAATATTTTTCATACTTATTAAATATGCATAAACGTCGTTCTTATACTTGGTACTTCGTATTTGGAACATATTCATTGTTCAGAAGACCTAAACGTTATTTTGTATACATAGACGACAGTAAAATATATTTTTTTTGTATCTCCTAGGCAAGATTTTCTCGAATAATCATGTGTACGGAAATATAAAATTGCAGTCTTCTTCTGGTAAACATTGATTCTGTGATAACCAGTTACATATATATTGCTGTGATGATTTTATTTGGATTCATGTGATGTTTTAAGTTTACAGTTGACAAGTGACAACTCATCTGCATTTGGATATGTTTTATCGTACTTGTATTTCTCAATATAATAATGTTTAATGGTAGTGCTAGTTTGAAAAAGTATATATCTTGAATAAAAGAAATACCATAAATTGCATATGATGATTTCTTAGAAATGTGTTAATGTGGAACAGGCTTAGAAAGCTAAAGGAAAAACGACTTTGTGCCATGAAATATTCAGACGGTTGAAAGAGTAGAAAATCAAGTTTGGCGAGGCGGCAAATCTAGTTTATATCAATTGCCAAAAGGTGGCATTCCAGTAGCGACATTAGCGTGACATTGCCAACCAAGATGAGCAGTGTCATAAATCTGGGGCACTAAAACTACCTGTTATAGAATACGGATTTATAGTCCATCTCAATCTATGAATCGCAATGAACAATTCATTAGAACGATTTGTGAACTATAGATACTGTGACCGGAAAAAGGGCACAGGGCTTTTTGTTTTTTTAATCATTTTTTTGCATTTGTCCCAATCGCAGATAGCCAATTTCTAGAGTGATATATGTAGGTTAGCCTAAAACTGGATGTATATTGGGTAGTATGTCGACAAAACTCAAGGCTTTAGTATATGAATTTTCATGAATTGTATCATTATTTGTAGATTAACATCAAGGAAAACTAGCCATCATTATTTTTTGAGCTAGTATAGGTTAAATATTTCCTGAGTTGTTGGAAAATGTATCCATTGTAGATGTACTTATAACAATTTATTATTTCCTGCAGGTCATTGAAATACTGTAAATTAACTATCCTTTGTATGGAGAAATTCCTATCCCCACCTCAATACCAAATACCGAGAATTGAAAACACATCAACGTAGAGCGATTTCTTACAAGCATACCAGAGGGATACGTTCGCAGTATTTTCTCTTTTAATTAAATATGCATTTAGAACAGGTTACTTTTGCTAGCAACCACGCCCCTCCTTCCCCATTCCCCGTTTTACTCAACCAATTTCTCCTTCAAAGCCTTCAAGGTGTGACGAATGTTTTCATGAAATTCAGCACCTTTAGTTTTGCACATAATATTTTATTCAAATATCCATACTTCAGCAGGGCTCAACATTAAGGCTTTTGGCTTGGCTGCCCGTCGGGCAGGTGAGGGTGCAATTTTGCCTGCCCGACCCTTAGATTTGACTGCCTAACCTTACTATATTATTACTATATGGCAAAAATGTTACCTGCCTTTGGGCAGGTGAACCTCAACATTCACCTGCCCCACCTTAAGTTTTACCTGCCCCGAGCAGGTGTGCAATGCTGATCCCTGCTTCATATTATTGTAATAATTCGGTAATTATTAGTATACAAAGTCTCTTGGGATACTTGAGAGATGAGGAAATCATATAAACTATGTAAGTAATGGAATAAGTGCTAAAAATATAAGATACTTAAAAAATGATAAGATACTCAAAACGTAAATAACATGAAAAGTAAATCAGTCAAGAGTAACAAAAAAACCTGAGATTATTGGGTGAGCACAATAGTGATAGGGAGTCTGTCACGTGAATTGTTAGCCAATAAGCATTCACCTGTGACCTATAAAAGGTGGACATTAGTAGTAAAAATCGAGCTCGAGTTCGACCCCGGCCCGGTACCCGGGGGAATATTAGGAACCTGATCCCGGGTACCGGGCTGGGGTCGAACTCAAGCTCGCTTTATTACTACTCGGAAAAGGTAGTGAAATTTAAAACTTAATGTAAAAAGTTTTACACCTAATTATGCAGACCGATTGTACTACTACAACAATACTACTACTTTAGAGATTATTATAAAGTAGTACTTTATAATAATTATAATCTCTAGTGACGTAGTCACTTACGTCAATACACCATTATATACGCTAGGTGGCGCAAATGTCTAATTGATCAATTAAGGTCAAGTAATTCACAAGATGTCGTCACAACTACTCGCGGAATAACGTTGCACGTCAATTTAACAAAAGATGTTAACTAAAGAATCTTCAATTGAATTAAATATAAGAATGTAAAATAAACAACTTAAATATGCTTACGATACTATTTTTTATAATCATAAATTTCAAAAGCACGTAAACATTCAGTTATTAAAACTACATTTTCAGGAACACCATTCCTACTCCAAATTACTTGAATGAAGCTCCTTACACATTATAATTTGTCATCCATTCACATTCAAACTAAGCGTTAATCCGATACACCCTCTCAGTTGTCAGTAGGCTAGAGGTAATTTTTGACAGACTCGTGCTGGAAGTGTTGCAGGTCACCACTTGGTTGCCCTTTACACAACCCACGAGTCAATAGACAAACCAAAGTTAATAGATCCAAACGAACATTGACGAATATTTCCTACTTGGTTACTAGTAGTTATATTCGTCAATTTGTCACGACGATGAATATTTCCTACTCGGTTACTAATAGTATTAATACTTGACAGATATATTCATCTTAATGGTATTATATATATTCGTACATGTCAGATATATTCATCTCAATGGTATTATATATTCGTATTATAATACATATCTGGAACAGTATATATTCGTATTATATATTCATAGTATATTCATATTATATGTAAATAAATACCCAACAACAAAAATTGGTCATAATACATTTTATTATATACATCTATCAATATATACATCTGACCAAGATCTCAGGTGTTACATACATCTCTAGATCTTTCCGGTGGTATGTTAATCTTAACAATATGTCACCTCAAATTCATAACTTAAGTACTAAGAATGTACAAAGTACTAAGAATGTACAAAGTACTAAGAATGTACAAAGTAGAAATACGAGTAATATTGCTAACAGTTACGAAACATCAGTAACAGCGATATTTAAAACAAAGTAATTAAAATAGTATGAAACATCAGTAACAGTGAAACATCAGTAACAGTGATATATATATGTTCGAATTTGACAGCTACTTTACTTTTCGTCTAACCATGTATTATGTTTTTCTTTTAATGAACGAATGTTAAGCACTTTAATAGCCAACACATTTTATAAAAGCAAGACACCATACATTTATCAATAAATTTAGCACTTTGATAGTACTTTAATAGCACTTTTAGTATCAGCAAGTTTAACTTTAACAGAAAACACCATACAGACATTTTGACAACAAAATTTAAACGTCAACTTAAACTTTAAAAGACACCGCACAGTACAGACACCTTACAGACATTTGACACCAAGTATTTGACACCAAGTATTTGACACCAATTGACACCAAGTATTTGACACCAAGTTTTCAACATAAAGTATAATAGTAAAACTTGAAGACAGCATAGTAACATTTCATGTCATACAGTTACTGTACGCACCATACAATAAGTAACATTACATACAATAGTGTGCAAAGACAACATACAATAACAGACTATGCAAAGACATCATAAAGTAACAGTTATTTCTCGCTGTATCATAAAGTAACAGTTATTCTCACTGTATGGTAACGAAAATAAACAAGAAAAACAAAGTCAAATAAATTATCGAAAACAAAACAACGTCAACTTGATGTAGGCTACATCTTCATTCGTTGCAACTCACTTTCGCTAGACTAATTATCTTATAGTTTCCAACAAATTAAATAACTATTGGAACCTCTCAAGATAATATAACAAGCGAAAGGTTAACGAAATTAAACTGAATTATTGTAGACAGCAGTACATTTCCTTGAATAGAATTGTAGACAGCAGTACACTTCCTTGAATAGATGTGCATCTCTCACAAAAAGTATACTAGGTCTGTTGGGTAATTGTTCTCATCAAATTACCCAACAGGCTTAGCTCATCAGTTGCAAGATATAACAGTAGATGCTCGTTACTACTATTACAACAATCTTGCTAGTATCCTTGTATAGTAGTAACGAACAAGATCCTTGTAATAGTAGATGTAACAGTAAGATCCTTTGTTACAAGTTCACAAGTCAGTCTTAATATCTCACGGAGCATTGAAGGAGTATTAAAGTTCACAAGTCAGTCTTAATATCTCACGGAGCCTTGAAGGAGTCTTAATATCTCACGGAGCATTGAAGGAGTATTAAGATAGAAGAATATCTCACGGAGCATTGAAGGAGTATTAAGATAGAAGAACATTCAACTAAACTACGTTGACAACAATGTTCACAATGTAGTTTAATATGAACATTCTTCTAACTGAAAAAACATTCTTTCAAAGAACAAGTTATTAGTGTAGAAATAGTTCTCAAATAGTCCTATGAGAATGCATCCTTCGCATTAGTCCTATGAGGGCATTCTTCACGATACCATAACACTTCGCGTTGGTCCTATGAGTGCATTCTTCACGATACCATAACAAACTGCATTCTTCACGATACCATAACAAACCTACAACTCAAAACCTGAAATACAATATTCAAATATTCAATTAAAAAATGAATTTCAAAACTATTCGTTCAGATAGTATAAAGAATCGATTCTGAACAGTAAAATACAATATATAAACTCTTAACTTACAAATAAAGAATACCCTTTATAGAATTAAATACACTAATAATGCGCATTATAATTCTATAAAGAATGCGCTTTGAATTTAAGAATACACTTTATGGAACTAAACAAGTAAAGTAAGAAAGAAATAAAAGAATACTTACATTTTTATAAAGCAATCTTGCATCGGATGAACGAAATACGAGGTATCACCTAGTGTATAAATAATAGCATTATTTACATTACATTATATTTACAATCATCAACCATGTACATGTACAACTTTCCAAACAATGTACAAAGCTACGCGTAACTTCCACAACATGAGCAGTATATACATGAAACCCACACAACATGAACAGTATATACATGAAACCCACACAGAACGAATGTACTAACACAATATTTGTATTATCAACAAACATCAATTGGCATAGTTGAAATAACATATGAACTGTTAGCTTTGTAGAAAGCAACATAAAATTGTATGATTGCATCTTTAATAAGATGCTACAAACATTCTTACATTGCCAACAGTAAATTAGCAGAACTTTAACCAAGTCAACTTTAATTTGTGGAAATAGCAACTCTTATTACAGTGGATGGAACGTACACCTGAACTTTAACTATAGAAAAGAATAATATACAATTCTTCTATGGAGAAAAGTATAGAATTCCTCTACAGTCGGCTCACTGATAATGTGTAGTTCTCTACAATACTGTAAAAGAAACTTGTAACTAATTCCACAGTTGTTGGTCAGCTCATGCTAAATCGCACTGCGCTACTTTTGCTTACAAACTCATTTGCTTTCCAAACTCTTGCTCAACTGAAATGTTAGTCAACAACACTAAACATTGTGTAGTACATTTACAATTATAAATAAGAAAGAATATGCATCTCATTTACAAATAACTTAAATATCGAATGAAATTTACATCTTAAAAAAGAACGAAATGATTTAATCGTTCATCCAAACTCAAAATGTATTCAAATGTTTCAACTGCTCGATGAAAGTATTCACATTACGTGATAACGTTACTGTAACTGTGCGTAAACTAAAATATTCAAATGTTCAACTGCTCGATTTAACATTACGAACAGTTGAAGTAATGTTAAACTAAACTGCTTAAAGTAAAGAACGTTCAGTAGACCAGTTTGCAGAATTCAACAAAGAAAACTTCGTTGAATTTAACAAATTTGTTAAATTCAACGAAGAAGGTTCCACCGAATGAACTGCTCGACTAACTGGAGAGACGCTCTGAATTTCTACGTTTCTACAAATTAAATACATACTTTTGACTTTGTTATTTCTAGTTTGTATAGAATTAGTTGAACAATAAAAGTAATTCTCTGAATTCGAAGACTTTCTTAATTCCAATCCGATAACAACTACAGTTAATAATAAAGTTACACAAACTCCTCCAATACTAATTTTATTAGGGTTTGGATACAATTTCAAAACGTTACTTTTTATCATATCCATACTTCAAACTTGAAATAACTGATATAAAGTATCAAATCCAGCAAATTTCTAGTGACCTAATGAATATAATCACACGATAATTAATCGTTTTGCTGTCTTGATACAAACCTTTGGTGTCTAGGCTACATAGAATAAAGCAAACCTTTGGTGTCTACATGGTGTCTGGTTTGCTTAAAGAAATTAATGTAACCTTTTAGTGTCTGCATGATCATTTTGGTGTCTATAAAGTTTGGTGTTGTAATACGCGACACAATTCTGACAATTCTGAATACACCTTGCAGTGGATTTAACATCTGCAAAACATTTATGCTTTTTCATATTTTTTATTCTCTTTTTCATTTTCTTTATAAATGCGCTTACAATTAAGTCATTTCTTCGAGTATCATTTGAAAAATTCCTTAAAATACTCTTCATGTCTTGACCTAAACATCTATTATATATAAAATATATAACATAATGTCCGCAATATGCTGAAAATAAATTTTGAATAGTTTTCTGAGAATACCTGAAATTCTTTTTAGAAGTTGACGATTTTAAAAAGTTATGAAAATATCTTTTCATAGGAGGAAATCCAAAAGAATCGAAATATTCAGGTAATGAATTTTTAGATTTAAAATAAAATGACACCCAATGTTCACCTGGTTTTGTAGTTTCATGAGTGTTAACTACAAAACTTGATGGATAACAAGAAACAAATTTTGGAAGATTATTTGCAGAATAAACCCCATGAAATGTAGGAGAAGTTACTTTTGAATATTTTAAAAGATTTTCAATTTCATCACCAAACATTTTGATTTCAATCTCTAGCATCAATATCTACTTGGTTCGTCTCACCAAGACTTAACATAGAATTATATTCACTGAAAAATATCATAACAATTCCGTGTGCTTTAGGAGTCTTTAAATTCGCAACAACATTTAATGTACCACTTTCAAAAAGCTCGAAAGTTCCAGAACTAGGTAAGGCTTTACTTAAATTAAAAACAAAGAAACAACTTCCTTTCTTAAACTCTGAAGGTGTAATACAAGGAGCATTGTTGTTGAATAATCTTCCTGTTCCAAATATCATAGCCGAATATGCTTGAAAAAAAGTATCATCAGAAAAATCCACCTTCATTTCATAAAACGGTGAAGTTTCATCACCATCTCTTTGAATTTTTATTTCCGTGACATCAAAATTTTGAAAATAAAAAGGATTATGTTTATAATTGCCGTCAAAAGCCCTAGCATCAACCAAGCCTACAATGATTCGCTGTGGAATTTCATCATTAGAAATCATACGATTTTCTTGTAAAATACTTTTATTCGGACCTTGGGTTGAATAAGTGACTTCTACTCTACGATAAGGATATTTTAAATGTTTACCTTCATATCGCGCCCTATCTGATTCAATTAAAAATGCATCACTTAATGACATACGTTTTGAATAAAAAACTGCATCCTCTATTTCAATTTTATAATTTGTAGCACCATCCTTTGCCATCAAAGCAAACTCAGGTGAATTTCGAATAAATCGTATTCTCATATCTACATCTCCCGGAAATAACCTATTCTGATTAAACAAATCATTGTGAACTTTAGCTATCAATTGGAAAGTTTTTCCATATTGAGTTTTCTGAAATCGTTTATATGCCCCTTCATTATGATTATCATCAAGATTGGTAATTTCATTAAAATCTTTAGTATCTTTAATGAATCCGCAAACATCTCCCCAACTTTCAACATAAGCAGGATTATAATTTAATACAAATTCAATAAAAGCCTTATATGGATATAAACTATTGGATCCTGAAATCAATTTACTTCCAATATAAAGTTCTACATCTTTAAACATAGCAGCACATAAATAATTTACAGGAATTACTTTAGAAGCTGCGGGGACAGGATCTGCTCCTGTAGGTGCTGCAGGTGCACTTCCATCCTTTTTCAAAATTTTGAGTTTTAGTTCAACAAAACTATGATACAAATCTATAAAATCTTTCTTGTTAGCTTTCAATAGATATTCAATTGGACCTTCTTGCGAAAGATTATTCAAAGGCCAAACTTTAGAAAAGAAACTCTGTTCACCTACTGCGTCAGTAAAAGGAACAGAAAATAAATCCACAGTATCAGGAACACATAAACATTTAGAATGCGACATTTTGAAACTTTAAACTTCATTCAAACAAGACTGCTAGTCAAGATTATATATATCTTGACTAGCAATCAAAATCGATATCAATCTTAAAGATATTAATATCAAACTACATCTAAAATATCTCCAACTTTCTTTAATATCTTTATTTTCTTACTAGTCTTCCTTTTTTTCCTAGTCGGGCTTGAAATAGAAGAAACTATTGTATCACCAGAATCTGAATTAGATTTACGTTTCCTCTTTTCAGATTTAAAATAATCTAAAGCATCAGAACCAACTCCTTGTAACTGCGACTTTGCTTCATCTTTTAAAGCGTCTTTAATATTTTTCTTTTCAAAAAATACCTTTTTCACGACATTTAAACCACCCGTCATCAACCTTTTTTTAGCCTGTTTCTATGCAAAATTGAATAACGGTTTTATCATAGGTTTTAAAAAACCTGAAATAACATTACCTATTCCATACCCTTTTTGATATTGTGTGCCTATAAACAGAGGAATATCTAACGTTCCACCATATTGTGATGAATTTCTAAAATGATTGCGATAAAATTCTGCAGACATTTCGTTATTACAACTAGTCAATACAAAATACCAGCGAAGATTTATTTCAAAATAAAACTCTTAACTCAATAACTCAATCTCAGCAACATTTATAAATATGATTTAATATTTAGATTCCCATCTTGCAGGTAATTTAATTTTCCTGCCATATGAACTAGTTCTTTCTGAAGTTTTAGCAGGAACTCTCTCCTTTTTCTCCTTTTTCTCCTTTTTCTCCTTTTTCTGCTTTCCTCTTTTCTCACTCATTTTTTCCACACTATCTGAAGTTACACTAGGTTTAGGTAAACCTGGATACGGTGGAACTACAGTAGGCAAAATTACAGGAGAACCTTTGTGTTTAAATTCACGAGACATTACATCAGAACCTTTGTGCTGAAATTCAGGAGAAATTGATGGTGGGCCTACATGATGAAATTCAGGAATAGAATGTGGAGTAAAATCAACAAACTTCATAGGTTCTTTTTTTCCAACATCACCTACCTTTACCTTCATTTCTGGTGTATAAAAAGTTTCAACTTCATCTCTATTAGCTTTCCTTAATGGAGAATATGAAAATTCAGGTACATCTTTTTTCAATGGAGAGTATAAAGCTTCAGCTACATCCTTTTTTTCAGATTCCTCTAAAGGAAAATTTCTAATATCAACTTTTTCATGCTCTACTCTTTTAGATTTAGGTTTATATTTTATCCAAACTAAAGGAACATTTATTTCTTGAAAATAATCATACAATTCTTCTACTCCTTCTGGTTCCTGATTAAAACTTATCGTCTTTGAAAAAAACTTCATAATATCTATTATATTAGACCCTTTTATAATCCTATTTTTAATAGAAACCAAACCATTTTTATTCCAAGTTACCGAATTTTCTTGAAGTTTTCTTAAAATACTTTCAATGTTAGGTCTCTGTCTAACGTTAATCTTTCTAACAATATCATTGATCATTAAAGTATCACTTCCTAAATATTGTTCTGTAGGATGATACGTCGAATAAATCTCATTATAAGGTTTCATACCAAACATTTTTTCCTGCAACAGCTGGTCTTGTCTCTTCAATGCATAATTCACATTTTCATTTCTGTTCTCTTTATCAAGCTTTTCGAAATTACAACTTTTAAACATTTTGTATGGTATTATAATACTTTCCTGAAAATTTGACATTCTACAATTTCACTTTATATTCTTTAATAATTTTAAAGCAGCAAGTGAATTTTTTATAATGATAGGTAACGAATTTTTACCTAACTGTTTCATAGATGCGCGTTTAATCTTATTTGAAACTGATTTCTTCGGAAGTAATCTTAAACAAATTTTATCTTTCTGTAAATAATTCATTTCTTTTGGAGATATTTCAACATTACCTTTCAAAATGTTATACACACAATCACAAATTGATTTCAATTCATTACTATCTCCTAAATCGATAAGTTTATTCCTTTTTTGACCTTTACTATATGATAATAATTTCAAATAATGTTTACAAGCATAAGTTTTTAAAACATCTTTCTTCATCTTTTTTTTATCGAAATCTTTACTACTACATTTACCTTTCATAATTACCTTTTCCTAAATATAGAAGACAATAATCCTAATGCACCACTAATAATAATAGGAAGAATTCCTTTACCTATTTGATTCAAACGTTCCTTCTTTTCTCGCAACCCCATTTTAGAATGTGCCAACAATCTTAAATGATTTCTTTCAGCTTGCAATCGTTTTATTTTAGCTCGACTTAATTTCACATGACCTTGCAAAATACTCTTTATACACTGACAAACTGCATCAATTTCTACTTTACTCCCTAAATCTATTACACCTTTTCTATCAGCTGAACCTTTCGCCTTCGCTAACATATTTAGAAACTTTTTAGAATAAAGAATCTTTCTTAAATTTTTACTCAAATCATTACGCGTTGGCATTATGAATAGCTACTGCATACAGAATTACCATCAAAGTACCATAACAATTGTACGAAATCATTATCTTAAGAACATTTCTTTCGTACTATAAACACATGTTGAACTTCTCCAAAAATATTTGACCTAAACATAGCATCTTTCGGAGTCTCCTGATGACCGTCTATCAATAAATAACCATGCGGTCTTTGTACAGCATGATTATATATTTCAATAAAACATTTACTGTCCCTTGGCATCAACTTTCTACCAATAAAATAAGCAGTCGTCTGATCAAGCGGAGAATTAAATAAAACTAAATAAGTTGCATTCTTTACAAAAGTTTTTCTTTCTTTACCATCCTGAAACAAATTTTGAGTAATAAAAATGATACTTACATTTTCATGATGAGAACGTTTAGTAAAAAATTCAGATAAAAGTTTACTATTTCCACATTCTGACATTAAATCATCAAAAACTAGTAATCCAAATTGATTTGAATTGACAAATTCATCTAAAGAATCAGGTAAACCTTCATGAAACGTAACTTTCCCCTCTAACACATCTTTATCATTTGGAATAGTCTGACCATAAAACCAAACAATATAATCAAAACGTCTACTTATAAAATAATCATCATCACCATTCTTAATTAACTTTAATACAAAAGTAGTTTTCCCCGAATTACTTGGACCTGCAACTATCATTGAAAAAGGAACTTTCAACCTTGCATCAAACACATTTACTGTTGATCCCATTATCTTAAAACCGTTCAAGTAAATTACACAAGTTTTAGGATAGATACAATCTCCTATTAATACAATATCACCTATCTCAAAAGTATTCATATATACTTAAAACACTCAAGGTTGTATTTTTATTACTTCATATCTATAAAAACTACCTTTCAAAATTTCATTTGAACTGTCTGAAAGAATGTAAGTAACTGGCTTTGTGTTCAAAACAAATACTATCTGAAATATTTCTCTACTCCAATTCACTGAAAATCCGCGTTCAAAAGTTTTTCTATAATGTCTTATTCTAACTTTATCACCTACCTTTAAAGATGCAACATTCTTAATATTTGTATAAAGAAAATCTTTATACTGTTTCATCCACAACTTATCTTCGTTTTTCTTATCAACTTCAGAAGGTGGTAAACCTAAAGATCTATGCTTTGAGTTGTTATAAGATAAAATAACTTGTGGAAGTATAGGAACATAACTTTTTGAATTTATTGCAGTTAAATATTTAAACAATTTATTCTTAAAAGTTCTAATAAAACGCTCTACAATAGCACACTTAGTATCCTGATATGTAGAAAAATAATGAATATTATTCTTTTTTAAAAATTCTCGAAAAACTCCTTTAAATTCATTTCCTTCATCTGTCTGCACATTTCGCGGTTTCACACCTGCTCTATCAAGAATTCTTTTAAAAGCTTGTAAAGTTTCCTTTGCATATTTTGTTTTCATCGGCTCTACATAAGCATATCTTGAAAAACAATCAATTGCTGCAAGAATATTTGTAAAACCATTATTGAATTTTTTCAAATTTGGTAAAACGATCAAATCCAGTTGCCACTGATCATTAATTCCTCGAACAATAATCTTTCTTCGAGGAAACTTTCTTCTTCCAGCCTTATGAGATGTATAAGTTTTAGTATTACTTAGAAATGAATCTACATCTTCTAAAGTAATATTTGGGTCAATTTTTCTTGCAGCTAAATATAATTTTCGTTTTGAACTGTAAGATGCTGGATGTTGCAAATTAAAATAGATTGAAGTTAGTAATTTCCTTTTCATAACAGACATAACTGAAATACATCGAACAAGCTTTTCGAAACAAACATGCCAAGCATTTTCAATAAATGCAACAAGAAACAACTTGAATTCATAATTTTAAGTCGTTATATATACAATTTATACATGAATAACAAAACTATCGACTAGAATCGCATTCCACTCTACATGAACTGTATCACAATCTAAATTAATCATGCAATCAAATCAAAATTCAATAATCATTCTTAACAATTTAGTTGGAACACAAAATGGATATCCTATAATGCGTTCACAAATGATACAATCACAAAAGAGTTTCCAATTTCTTCCAGTCTTTAGAAATAATTATTCTTCATATATACATAGTATTACGGACCTCCGAAATACCCTCGCGTCTCCGCAAGATTGCATATTACTACAATTTATCAGAGTAAACTACAAATTTACCTGAATAAATTAATATGCAATATTATAAATAAATAAATAACTAATTAGGTGCATAAAGTCTTGATTACTTTGAACAAACATTTCAGTCTTGATTAATTTGAACAAACCTTCAATATACATTCAATCCAATATCCACCGGCATTCAAATTCTCCTTACTTTACACACACTTAACAAATTTCAACTTTATATAAAACAAAGTTTTAAAGGAATATTAATATTACCTGAATATTCCAAAGCATGTTCAGAATGTTTTCCAAGTTCTTCAAACCTTAATTCCACTTTAGATTTTGTATTAATTTTAGACTCCAACTTCTTTCTAGATCTAGAAACGTTTCTTTTAGTATCCTTTACTTTACTGTCCTTTACTTTACTACCCTTTACTTTACTATCCTTCACTTTATCGTTCTTTTTCCTTCCTACGCGTACTTTATCCTTTTCATCAACTCCATCTCTATCCTTCAATTTCCTCTTTCCTTTTCCAGCAACCTTCTTTTCAGATTCAGGTGCATATATTGATTTCTAAATCATCATCATCATCATCATCATCAGAAATTAAAAACTTTGGAATATTCAACTTCTTATGCTTCTCATCTTTCGCATTATCTACTTCTGGTTGTAAAATCAATGTAGAATCTTTCTCGTCGTCGTCAGCATCAAAATCTACATTCCAACTTTCAATTTTTTTCTTCGTCATTTTTGAAAGTGAATTATCTTTCTTAGAAGACATACAATTGTTGCACTTATTATCATCCATAGTAAAAAATCGAGGAGAATCATAAGGTAATCCACAATTAAAGCACTCTCTAAACATTTCACCCTGACTTTGCTCGCAGTAAGTTTTACCTTCAACTAATGATATAGGATTATAACACTTGCTACAATTCTTCTTTTCTGGCTTGTTTAAAAAGTTGCCCGCCATTTCTATAAAGTCTGATATACTTAAATATGATATACAAACCTGATTCCTTACAACCTACAAATCTAGGCTAAAACCTGGTACCTTACAACCCTACGATCCATAGCTATCACAAGAACATTTACGAACCAATCTGTGAAGTTCTCGCACTCGATCACTTCCTCCGTTTCATCATCACTCAACTCTTCCAATTATAAACTTTGGAATATTCAACTTAGAAGGCAAACAATTTTTGCATACATAATAATAAGGTAATCCACAATTAAGACACTCTCTAAACATTTCACCCTGACATTGCTTGCAATAAGTTTTACCTTCAACTAATAATACAAGATTATTACACTTGCTACAATTTTTTTTTTCTGGCTTGTTTAAAAAATTAACTGTCATTTCTATAAAGTCTGATAAACTTAAACGTGATATACAAACCAGATACCAAACTTAAATTAGATATACAAACCTGATACCTTACAACCTAAGAATCTAGGCTAAACCTGGTACCTTATAACCCTACGATTCATAGATATCACAAGAACATTTACGAACCAATCTGTGAAGTTCCCTCACTACAATCACTTTCCTCCGTTTCATCATCACTCAACTCTGGTTTAAATTTTGTAAAACTTGACTTCCTTCTCTTCCTTGAACTTCGCTCTTCATCGTTATACTTTTGAAGTTTTGAAATCTTACTAGAAATTACACTTTTCAAATCTTGAAACTCTTCCATTTTCATAGAAACAGTCTTGTCTCGCATCACATCAGTTATATGACAATACAAATCTCCATTAAAACGAGTAACATCAACCCTCTTCTTACTACCGAAAGCTGAAACATATAATCTCTCACTAGCCATTTTAGAACTCTTAGACTTAGGCATAACTAAATACCTTGAAACAAAATTCAAAAACACTACAATCGCAAGTAAATCTTGGAAATTCAAAACACAAATAGTGGACCACATGCTTATCACAAGAACATTTTCACATTAACTAGAAAAAAAAGAAAAAAAAAGAACAGATTATTCAAAATCCTTAACTCTTTTTTCCTCGTGCTTTTTTTTCCTCGTGCAAATTTTTCTTTTTCTTGAACATATATTATAATTACCATATGCTAAAGATTTAATTCCATTTGGATATAACCATCTTTTATCTTCAAAAGGAGATAAAGCCAGTTTCTCCTGCTTAATAGTATAAACATCATGTTAAAAACTTCTAATAGAATGAAACTGTGTTCTAATTTGAGAACACTTCATCAATACATCTTTAAATTCAGAATGAAATAATGCATCTACACTTGATCTAGCTATTCCCTTTGCACGTTTAATAACATTACCATTTTCTAAAAATATTGAATATAATTTAGGACGTAATGCAACAAATTCACGTATCCTTTTACCACCAGTTTCGTCCTTAAATTTTCCAAGTACCTTATAGTTCTCATTATTGTACAATTCATGTTCTGTTGAAAGATTAGAAAAATCAAAATAATGCAGCAAACCTTTCATTTTTCTCATAAAATTCTCATCTCTTATCTTGTAAATCAAAGAATCTGTATCAGTATACAGCAATTGAATATTCTTTAAAGTAAAATTTTTCAGCATAACATTATAATGAAAATCAAACATGTGTAATTTAGACAAATCCAAAACACAGAATCCTAAATAAATTGGTTTATCCAATAACAACTGTGGTTTCCTGAACTGAATTCCAACAAAGTCGGAATCGAATACATTTACAGACTGGAAAGTTGGTCTATTAATCAAAAAAGAAGCCCTTTTTGGGCATGAAGTTAATTCCATAGAAACGCGTCTTTTCACGTTCTCCATACATTTTCCGAATGTAGAATTGTTCATCAATTTAAAAAATTCTTTATCAAATAAAGAAACAGATTCTTGTCTTTTCTTATTGTTAAAATCGATATATGGTTTCATCCAACATTTCTGTTTAAATGATAAAATCCTATGAATTTCTTCGATCTTCATACCCAGCTGTAAATATAATTTCAAATTTCTATAATGCACAATATACCTAACCTTTCTAAACAAAGTAGAAATCAATTTCTCCGGACTTTTATTATAGTGCATATTAAATTTAGATAATACATCCTTAGCATATGATGATAATTGATTATAATGGATTGACAATTTCTCCGGAGCTAAAGGAAACATGTCATGTAAGTCGTGCAATCTAGAAGGATAAAGTAACGTTACCTCAAACACATAACCTGTTCTTCCTTCATCCGTCAACTTTAAAATTTCTTCCTCATTAAAAAATTTTGCTGAATCTAGCCAAACAAAATCTTTGTATGGTAAAGGTTGCGACATAGCAAATCCATAGAGATTATTACAATCATAATATACAATATACTCATCCACATTATTAGCCTCAGCATATCGTCTAACAACATTTGTAATACCACCACGTATTCCTCTTTCAAAAAAATTATACATATCCAACTCTGACAATAAATCGCATTTGATACCTGTAAATTTTAACATAGCATCATAACTAAGAGCTGGTGCAGTCAAATATTGAACAGGATCTAAACCATAATAATCTAAACTTCTCTCTCGAAACGATTCAAACACATCAGTAAGCAAAAGAACGTCAATTTTTAAATAAACTTTCAAATAATCTTCAATATTTCTACAATTAAAAATATTAAACATTTTCAAAGCTAATTTGTATTCTTCTTCAGTAATATCTTTATTCGTAAGAACATTAAAAAAATGTGATTTATCTGGTAAACATTGCTCCTTCAATTTATCCCAAGAATCTATATAGTCATAACACATAACTCCTTTCCTAACAACATACTTTAACCACTTATTATTGAAATACTTTCTCGTTTCTATGAATTCATCACTACCCTTTTGAACCAAAAGATCTGCTAAATTTGATAATGAATTAGGAAGAAATTGAAATGAATCAATTATAAAAAAACCATCAAAACTTAAAGTCAAAAATTTTTCAACGCTTCGTGGTAAAACAGTTACTTTACTAGTTTCCTGTATACACTCATGTATTTCTTTAACAATAAAATGTGTGTCATAATTCATTGCATTATGCATGACTATAGGAATTTTAAAATTTGGAAACCTTAAAGAACTTCTAACCAAATTGCAAGTATTGCATGCATAATTCACATCTCTACCTTTTCCTTCTCTACCTAAATGTGCGTGATCTATAACCTTCTTTACACCCAATTCTGAAAACGAAATACCGCACAAGTAGCATCGAGTTTGCTTTGATAAATGTGCTAAATCTGAAACAGTCAATTCTAAAACTTTCCTATTATTATCAAAAATATACGAAATTTCGGCTCTTACTTGATTCAAATAATGAATAAATTTTTGCATAACACGTTTTCCTACATAAATAAATGGAGGTTGAGAATATTCAGAATATTTAGAAACAAGAACTGCTCCTACTGCATTTAAAGTATGTTTTGATTTTAATACAGTAGACTTTCCCTTAAAACAATTTATATTTGAATTAAAAGTCTCAAAATCTGCATAAACAACAAAATGATGTTTAATTTGTTTATGATATGATCTAAACTTAACTTTCGTACCTTTTACTGGTAAATTGTAAGACTGTCCAGTATACTTATTATCATAGCAAGTAGACTTAGTATGCATTTCACAATCCACTTTCTTATTGAAAGATTGTAAACATCTATCACAAAAATACCTTGTTCTTTTCCAATAAAATGGTCTTATAAACTTATCCAAATTTTTAATAAATAAATAATGATCCTTAAACAGCAACAAATTTACGTGTCTTCTATGTTCACTTGTAAAATTCGTAGAAATATACATAGGAAATGGAACCAATCTTGAACTTCGATTACATGAAATTTTGTTAAAAAGACCGAAAACATTAACTGTAACATTATTATTCTTTTCAAATTTTGGAATATCTGACAATCTCACAGGAAACGAAATACCTTTTAAATTTAAACTATTCAATAATAATGAATATTTACTTAAATCTTTAAAAACTCCATAAATTGAAGCTAATATACAATAAACAAAACACTTATTATCTTCACAACCTAAATTAATCAATCTCTTAGCTTTCAACCAATCAGGTAACTCTATCTTTTTACCACCAAAAGGATTAGCTCTAAAAACTCCTAATCTTACCAAATTTATCCCCGTCAGAAACCAACCAGAACCAGCTTGAACAAAACCGTCAAATAATGCTAAAATTACTCTTAACGCAGATAACAACTTTTCCTTTAATGAATAAAACGTTAAGACTTGAATTACATGGCTTTGAAACCAAGGTTTGATTTCAAAGTATTCGTTTGTATCTAAATTGTATTTTCCTAAAGTTGCATTAAAAGAAATTTGAAACTTTATCCCTCCATGTACACTCAGTTTACTTTCCAATTTCTGATACAGAACATTAAATTTCTTTTGAAAATAAAATTCAATATCCACATGCTTATTTCTTGGATAAAAATCATAATCTACAATAAGACCACCCAATATTCGTTTCCTTTTCATTCGGCTACCTTCTCAGTCATGCCACCTAGCGTTTCAGACTGAAAACTATTTCAACCACCTAGCGTTTCAGACTGAAACTATTTCAGTTTCTATACATAATAAAACAACTTTCGATTTTAGACCATTAGACCATTCATCTCAAGAACGTTTTACATTATAAAAAAAATCTAAAAACAAAACTATGAAATTTTCCGGAAATGTAAAATAATGCAAACTGTGCCAAACTCAAACTTAACCAATTCACCATCATCAGTTGTTATTTTTATTTCTATCTCCTTAATCTTTTCATATGCTAATTTCTTATAATGTGGATGAGTATATATTCTTTTAATTATTTTTCCATATTCCCCTGCACAATTAACTGTTCGTAATAACCTCGTTTTCACATCACCTACCATTTGAAAATCTACCAAATTTGTATAAACAAACATATTACTAGAATCTACGTGAAATCTTGCAACCCCACTTCCTTCATACAGATAAAAGTCCGTTTGATCTCTATTTTGACTCAAACCAAAATAATGCATCCTCATAACCTCATTAACATCATCAACAGTAGACGTTAACTCTGGTCCATCCAACGTATATGTAAATAATGAATCATCAGGTTCTATAGAATCTTCTAAACGTAAAACTCTAACTAAAAAAGTAGGAAGTATAATACTGTCCCCTTTACCCACTCGAAAAGTTACTCTATTATTTACAGAATTATACTCAAATTTAGAATATCTTCTATAAGAAACACGACCTACACCAGATATAGAATTCTCAAATTCAGCTATCTTTTCATTCAATACATCTACCAAATGTTTAATCGAATAATAGCCAAAACTCAATTCGAAATACATATGTCGTAAACCAAAAGATTCTTCTTCGTTCAATTCATCTAAAGATGTTATGCCAAATCTATCTATATCTGGATTTTCACGTCTTTTTAAATGAAAAGTTTTTCTCAACAAATATATAATTCGATTTTGTGAAAGATGAACTGGATAATTGTACCAAGATTTAGGGAAATCTATTTCAACTAATGCTAACTGCCATTGTCCCTTACATTCAATAGCATTTTGAAGTTCTATATGATAATGACTAGTCTTATTTTCTTTCGTTTTATGAATAGTATTGGAAGGTAAAGTTAAATAAAATTCACCACCAAAAGTTTCCTCCATTTTTGACTAATATCAACTAATTATTGATTTAAATTAATACCACTTTCAAAGAACATGAATGATACAGAATGTACAATATTAAGAACATTTAAACACTATTCATATAGCTTAACATTTCCAAACTCAACTTTAATAACATTTATGTTCACTTCGAACATAAATGTTATTAATCTCATACAATATCAAGAACATTGAAAAGATTAACATCTCTTCAAGCACAGCTTTGTGAAATTATACACATAAGACAAACTTTCTCTTTTCATATGAACTCTCACATACTCATTTCGAAAAATTTCACCATTCACCCATAAAGTTCTACATGAAGGGCAATTAAAACTTGATATATAATTACAATTAAAAGAATGATATGAAACAAATAACCTTCTAAAACAAATCGAATGCGCAGGTTTCGAACAACAACGCAACAAAAGCATTTTATCAGACTGGCTATTATCTTTACTAATAATAAGATTCCTGCAAAGTTCGCAATATATACGAAAAGTTTTGAAATGGAAAGAATTCAATCTTCTTGCATTTCGAAGACACCTTTGTAATTTAGTTCTCACAAACTGACTTGGATTATGTACATTGTATGTTAGTTTATAAAATTGAATTTCTGTAATTCTTAAATAATCACAAACTGACTCTATTGCAATACATGAATATAAATGCTTCGTTCCTAAATAGTAAAACATGTAATCTAAAATAATTGGAATACATTTTAAATCTTGCCACATTCTAATTAATAAATATTTCAAAACAATTTCACAATCAAAATAAGAAGCAAAAAAAACTAAACCTTCAAAAGAAAACCTTCTCATAGAATGAACATATTCCAAATCATCACTTTCAGAAATAATAACCATCAACTCGAGACATTCTTTCGAAGATAAAACTTTTAAATCTGGAATCTGAATATTCATAAGAATAGAACTTAAATCACTAGTACTTATATGAAAGTAAAAAGATACCAAAGCTGAGAAATACAAGCAACGTTCTTGCAAAGCATGAAAACATACAAAACGACCTCGCTTACCCATGGTGACTTCACTTGGAACAATAATAAGTGCAACAATAAGTATAATCTACAAAATCTAAATTATAATGCGATCCCTAGTGTAACAATCTAGGAATCACATTATAATCTCTCAAAGGTGGTGGAATAAAAAGACTAGAGATAGGATTAAAACCAGTATGTCTCAACCGATGTAATCGTAATAATGTATATGATGAGAACATCTTTGAACATAAAGAACAACTGAAAATCAATTTTTTTTTTTAGGGCCGCGTTTACCCCTAGTCTCTTTTATTAAAATAGAAGAACAATGCAGCGGGCAACACGCGCAAACTTCTATATTATCTGGAAGAACATTCTTTTTTAAAACCTCCACATGTTTCCTTATACGATCAGAAACTTCCAAAACATTGTCCAAATTACAATGAACCCTTTCGCATTGTTCTTCATACAAAGTATCAAAAGGTTTAAAATTTTTTAACTGCTTGACGCGACTTGAAGATTCTACATTTATTTCCTCCTCTTGCTCACTATCGCATTGACAAACCATCTCTTTCTTAACATCATCACTTTCCTCTTCCTTACACCTTTCCACATTTAAAAAATCATTCGAAACTGTAGATGGGACAAAATGTCTCAATTTCTCAACATGTCCTGTAAAATCACAATCTTCATCTGAAGTTGTCTGTAAATCTTTCCTTACTTGATCTACTAAAGCTTTCCTTGCTTCACCTACTAAATGAGACTCTGGTACAAGTTTTCTTTCAACTTCATCATCTGAACTAGAATCCGATGATACAAATTCAGGTGTCTTGTAAACTTTCATTTCCTTAACCTTAGAAGCCTTAGAAACATTAGTTAAATCTTCAGTATGTTTTATTGTACTTTCACGTGATGTTCTTTTTCGTGATGTAATAGAAAGCGGTAAAACATCTTTATTCCTACTTTCAAAACTTTGACCTTTATTCTCAATTCCAATACAACTTTGATCATTTCTCCTCACACCTCTACTTTCTCCATTTTTACATCGAATCAGTGCATCACTTTTCCGTTTACTCTTATCCTTCAATTTCTCATTACCTACTTGATTATCTACACACTTCTGCATTGCCTTTTCAACAACTGGAAAAATTAAACTACTTTTCTGAGCACCCAAATCAGTCTTCTTAAAACAATTTTCGCTATTACTCCATTGAATAACCAGTGGATAAGATTGTCTATAAGATTTACTAGGATGAAAACTCACATTCTTTCCATTCGCTGAATAAATACAAATTGGTAATTTCAGCAAATCACATATAGTTGGAAAAATCAAACTATCTCTTGATCTTAAATCAGTCATAATCTTTTCATTTTCATTTTTCAAAATCCAATAAGCGGCTGAAGTTGAAAATGTTTGAGACCTTAAAACCTTAACTAAAGAAGTCTTAAAGTCATTCAAAAAATCATGCAGCTTCGACCAAGATTCCTTAGATTTCATCGGAATCAATGTTTGAAAACAAATGTAAGTAAAATAAAAAACATGCTCTTCATCACGTTTAACACTATTCCAATACTCAACATTTCCCTTTTCATCACAAAGAAGAAATTTCAAAATAATATAAATCAACTTGGTAAATGAATCCATTTTAATAACGATTCATTTACTATCAAATACCAACTTTATATCATTACAAATTTTAAAAAAATGAAAAATATCCTTCGTCAAACAATTACCTTTATAACTATACAAAATAGTAAAAACTGTACTCAAATTATTCTTTAACTTTAATCTAAAACTTGAAAAATAATAAGTATTATTAAATTTTAACCACACAGATTCAGGAGAATTCGACTCTCGAACCTCAAAATCATATTTCATAAAATATGTTTGCACAATTCGTTCACAAAATTCTTTAAAAGTCAATTTATCAGATCTTGATAAAACTAAACTAAATGTAAACTGAATATTTCTAACATCAACAAAAACTGAAGAGAACGAACAAGAAATGCCTTCAGACACAAAAAGAGAAACCTCTGAAACAAACTTATCTATATTCAATAATACAAATGAAAAACAACTTCTCAAATAAACACTACAAAACCCATTTTTTGTCAATTTTATTGTATAATGAGAACGTCTACAACTTACAGAACCGCGATATAAAGTTGAATTTATCCATTTCTTATACGTCTTAAAAAGATCAACACTTACTGTAGGATTAAAATCTAAAGAAAATATAATCAAATTTACTCCATACGTAATATGCATAAACAAGTTTAAAACTGGCACCTCATAGACTAGACCACACACATTTAACTTGATTCAAGTTAAAAGTGAAACCATACAACCTTCGACTCTTGTACAGCGCGAATATACTGTAATCCACTCTACTTGAACCGTACAACTCCAAGATGCTACACATCACCACAATTCTCCTTATCCTAACCCAATGCCTAACCTGCAACTGCTACTCTTCAAATTGTGAGTTTTCACAAGAACCTGCTGCTATCACATGCGACTACATTCCCGAAAAATTCACCACTCGTCTGCTGACAGTAACCAAACTTTACTGTCGCCTCTGTGATCCTTCGACCTCAACTCTCTCATATCATCAAAGCCTTCTACCTTACCTCTCTTCTATCTTCACATCTTCGCACTCTTTCACATGCGAAGACGGTGAATGCAGGTAAGTCAAATAACCAATTTTATCTGTTCGTTATCAATTAAGACTAATATGCAACCAAGGAATGTTTACATATCACAATTAATATCACAATGTAAGCTCATATACAGAACACTTTGACAAAACCTTACATACTATATGAATGTTATATAATACCAGACATTCTATCAATTATAACTTCTAAGTACTATTAAGTTAACGATAAACCAGGCTTCTCAAACCTAAAACAAGAAAAACACAATCTTAAGTTAAGTCTGAAAGACAAGGAACCAATCTAAGTTAAGTCTGAAAGACAAGGCGATGTCCCTCCTACCAATAACAAATCCGAAAAATAAAGCAAAGACAAGGCAATGTCCGCAAAGACAAGGCAATGTCCCTCCGGACAAGGCAATGTCCCTCCAAGGCAATGTCGTCCGCAAAGACAAGGCAGTGTCCCTCCTTGTGACGACTAGATCTGCAAACCAAAAATCATCCTACAAGTAACGGCTCTGCAAACCAAAAATCATCCTACAAGTAACGACTCTTAGATCTGTGAACCAAATCATCCAGCGTGATCATCAAAACCTTATTTCATAAGATTCATTCGTCGTCCCTGTGACAAGACTAATTGAAGTTTCACAAGGTGAAACTTTAAAGTTAATCGCACATTCAACTAATATCCCGCAAACATCTCAAAAACGATTATCATAATCATATGCTAACCGTAATATAAATAACCTTGGATGTCGATACAGTGTAAAACCGACAATAACCACCCATTTGAAAGAACAGTAAAGTAATTCGATAGAACAAAGCGCTATTCAAGTCAAGTTTCAGTAAGAATAGAAATCAAACATGAGTCAACTCTCGAGATTCCAAATAGAACAAAACATACACTCAAGACCTCTAGGTTCTTATCAACGAACGCAACGCAATAAGATTATTCATACTCATATTACCTAAAGCCTTATTCCACGTCCCCTTATCATGTCAAATTACCCTCCTAACACTACATTTATAAAACAGGAAACGAATGTTACACTGACATCTAACTAAGTTCAAACTTAATCTGAAATCAAATACTTATTAAGATTTCTTCCAAGCTTCATTACAATTTATCTGAAACACTTAATAACCTTTCAAAATAAACCGTAAATAACTGAATGAACGAGCAAGCCTGTTTAAAACCTTTGTTCATGAATGTAAACCAAATGATTATTAGGATAATACAAACCAAATGAATGATTGAATGAAACATGAATGAATGAAATGAAAACCAAGATAGCAACGAAAACCAAGTTCACGTATAGTGTCGCCATCTATCTAGATTGTCGAGCAACGTTTTCGCCTTCAAAGATAACAGCGATTCTGACAAGAATCATTTCTCAACCACCGTGATGCAAAAAGTAGTCAATTCACAACCACCATGACTCAGAAAGTCGTCATGCAAATGAACTGCACACTGAAATAGGTACTCCATAGACAGTAACACGGTTGCGATTTAGATGATATGCAAATCAGTGACTGTGATTTATAGACAGTCCATGCATGAACAGAACTTTGTAACAATTCACTTATTAGACAGAGATCCAAAAAGTCAAGAAAGGAATGGTGTCTGTTGAAGTGAAGAAAGGAATGGTGTCGTTATTAAAAACTGAAACTGACAAAATGAATTCTCTGGGCAAATAACGAAACATTCGAATAGGTGATTCGTCAATATGCAAGTCAACTAAAGACCAAGCAAGTTTGAATGTACGTGGTCCAAAAGTAGCAATGCAGATGAATTGCAAGCTGGAACGGTTACTCCACAAATAACCAAGTAAGTTTGAATGTACAGAGCCCAAAAGTAGCAATGCAAATGAATTGCAAGCTGAAACGGCTACTCCATAGATAATAACAAACTTGAATGGTAATACGCAAAAGAACAATGCAGATGGAACTTGACGCTAAACAGATACTCCATAGATAACTACTATCCAGGATGTCGAATCTCAAGCAAGTTTGAGCAATTACCCAAGATCTCATCAATTGGCTAATCAATTCCAACAGTAGTCCTCACATTAACCATGATATCAGCATCGTCATTCGTCAAGAAACCAATTGAAACCTGAAATGACATTCTACCTTCTTTGAGAACGCAGAAATTCTACCTTCTATGAGAACGCAGAAAACATCACAAAGATCACAAACTTGACAACAGAAATCACAAACCTGATGATCTGATATTCGAAAATGATGTCCACAAACCACATTCGAACTGGGTAAGATATGACAAAAGATTAATATCAATAATTAAACATTTCATC
Source organism: Lepidonotus clava (assembly GCA_936440205.1). Classification (NCBI taxonomy): domain Eukaryota; kingdom Metazoa; phylum Annelida; class Polychaeta; order Phyllodocida; family Polynoidae; genus Lepidonotus; species Lepidonotus clava. The sequence continues at coordinate 21,344,769 of OW387138.1, forward strand.
TCCGTCAAACTAGAACACTTGTTTAGTATGATCCACAATGAAAAGCATGAAAACGTTTGTGCTAAATCCTATGACAAAAGATTAATATCAATAAAGTCATGAAAACCATCTCCGTCAAACTAATCACCCTACTTCTCTCTGGAACACTTGGTACAGAGAAGTCTACCTTAATCCAAAGAAAAGAAAACAATATTAAGTTTAGTATGATTAATGATCAAATCTATATGATAAACTTGACAGAATAGGTAAACGAGGGATCAAAACCCTATATTCATTTTTGTTATACCATATCCTTAATGATGAATAGAATAAAAAAAACATGAAAACCAACCCTGTGAAAATAAAAGAATTGTCAAAATATCACACCTTGACCACGAAGAGTCACACGAACACGAGGCAACAGAAGATGCATTGGAATACCTTATGCACTAGGCAACAGGAGATGCATTGGAACACTTGTCGCAATTCACACTCAAGGTATACTACCTTCAGTTCCATAGAAGATGCATTGTGTACCTTATTAAACACAGGACAGTAGACTGCAGACTGAAGGTATGGGAGGACCTGACGCTGAACAATGAGTGTGACAATGTAGGTCTGTGGGTGGTCAAGTCCAAGCGAGTTCTGATTAATGGTTAATACTGGGTCCACTAATGTTTAAGAACAGAAAAATCCTGCAAGCAAGAAATTACAAGATCCCCCATGAAGAAAGTAATCAATTCCATCAACACACGTTCATGACATGGACGATGTACAAAAACGGGAGAGTATGGGAGAGTAAAGACGCCTTGTGTTCAACTTCAACACAAGAATGTTCAACACAATTTCAATACGATGCCTGCATTGAACTTGTAACAGAGCGTGTTAAACACAATTTCTGGATTGAATTTGTATCAAGGCACATTCGTGATATAAATGATATACAGACAAAGATCTCTAGGTTTAAACCTCCTGCTGTATCCCTACCCCATGATTATCTATAGATAACGTTGAATGAATCATGAATGAATGTTACACCAAGAGGGAATCGAAACCCACTAATCACCCTACTTCTCTCTAGAACACTTGTTTAGTATGATTAATGATCAAATCTATATGATGAACAACAGAATAGGTAAACGGGGGATCAAAACCCTATAATCATTTTTTGTTATACCGCATCCTTAATAAAATCAAAATGATGAATGGAATAAAAAAAAACTTGGAAAACCAACCCTATGAAAGTAATCACCCTAAAACACATCTCTCTGGAACACTAGGTGCAGACAAATCCATCTTAATCCCAGAAGAAAACAGTGAATTGTCACAATTGCACACCTCAAACAATTCAGCACAAATTGGATTGAGAAAACAGCAAACCAGCAAGAAACTCAAAGAAAAACACTAACACCAATCACATTACATGCAGTAACACCTCTGCAAAGAACTACTAGATATAGATTATGCAACATAGTCATTCATCAAAAAACCAATTGAAACGAATTCCGCTTTAGAAATCCGAATCCGCAATGAAAAGCATGAACTGAATTGTCCAAATTTCACACCTCGAACACGAGTCACACAAACACAAAGATACCTTATACACTAGGCAACAGAAGATGCATTGGAATACTTGTCACAATTCACACTCAGCACAATAGAAGATGCATTGTATACCTTAAGCTCAATAGAAGATGCATTGTGTACCTTATTAAACACAGGACAGTAGAAGATGTATTTAACACAAGTCGGAACCTTTTCAGAAATCAATTTCTGATTGATGCTGGGTCCACTAATGTTTAAGAACAGAAAAATCCTGCAAGCAAGAGATTACAAGATCCTGCATGAAGAAGGTAATAAATTTGATTTTCCATCAACACACGTTCGTGACATGGACGATGTACAGACACGAGACAGTAAAAGACGACTTGTGTTCAATACAATTTCTGCATTGAACTTGTAACAAGAGTGTTCAACACAATTTCAATACAATGTCTGCATTGAACTTGTAACAGAGCGTGTTCAACACCATTTCTGGATTGAATTTGTATCAAGACACATTCGCGATATAAATGATATACAGACAAAGATCTCTAGGTTTAAACCTCCTGCTGTATCCCTACCCCATGATTATCTATAGATAACGTTGAATGAATCTTATGAATGAATGTTACACCAAGAGGGAATCGAAACCCAAAAACCATTTTTACTGGAAATAACTTCAGGTGGCGCCACCTTTCGTAGATTATCTTATGAATGAATGTTATACCAAGAGGGAATCGAAACCCAATAACCATTTTTACTGGAAATAACTATGAATGAATGTTACGCCAAGAAGGAATCGAAACCCAAAAACCATTTTACTGGAAATAACAACGTTGAATGAATCTTATGAATGAATGTTACACCAAGAGGGAATCGAAACCCAAGAACCATTTTTACTGGAAATAACTGAACGTTGAATGAATCTTATGAATGAATGTTACACCAAGAGGGGATCGAAACCCAAGAACCATTTTACTTGAAATAACTGAACGTTGAATGAATCTTATGAATGAATGTTACACCAAGAGGGAATCGAAACCCAAGAACCATTTTTACTTGAAATAACTTATGATGAATGAATATGTCAAGAAAGAATCGATGAATGTTACACCAAGAAGGAATCGAAACCCAAGAACCATTTTACTGGAAATAACACGAATGAATCTTGTGAACGAATCTATGAATGAATGTTTCTTAAAACCTAATGACCACTTGACTTAACTGACAATTCAAGAAAGAATTTATTCAATCAACAAATGATAGGTTTTGTTCTCAACAAAACAAACAAAACCTATTTCTCAACAAACCTAACTAACAAATAAAACCACTCACGCTTAGTCAAAACCACTCACACTAAACCATCCAGAAATACAAGACTAAGAAATAAACTAAACTAAATTGAAATTAGCAATTTCATTTACATACGCATATTGTAGGAAATAACTAAATATAATCCTACAAAGCAATTTCATTTACATGCATATATATTAATTACGAATCATTCTACTACTTTACAGGCTAGCAAACATTCAACCGGAACCAAGCACTACGACAAGAATTACCCTCACTCGGACAATCCTGTAACTATGAATTCTAACTTTCTAATTCTAATGTACAATCCTAAAGCAAATCCTACAACTATCAATTATAATGTACAATCCTATAACAAAATTAAAATTAATAAAATCTAATTACCTTAATCCGATTCTGCACCTCTTCTCACGAACTGAAAATACAACATATAAATATTCATCAAACGATAAACAAATCTATATTTCTTCTCACTTCAGAACTTCTATCACTCATCAAACGATCACAAAACCGAACGGACGAACAACCAAGCCAGCATCCAACCTTACACCGTATCACTCGACCTTACGATCCACTTTGTCTTCAATACAAAGTACAACACGCGTACAAACATCAACACACACAAGTACATCTTCAAGTACGCACAAAACCAGCACTCCAACCCCACAACAACCTACACAATCAACAACTAAACAATCATCTAACCGAAACTTTACAAAGCAACTACCTTCACATAATACGACGCACCCTCCTACACAATCTACACAACCTACGCACCCTCCAACACAATCTACGCACCCTCCAACACAATCTACACAACGACCTACACAACCTCTTAAACATACACCACAGGAACCTATGCAGCCTTCTCACAAACAATCAACTCAACGCAACTGGGCACCACAACCAACTACAACAAAAAGTCGCACCTTACAACTATACACAACTTACACTTCAACCACACTCGCGTATACATCAAATAGCTACACTTCAACCACACTCGCGCTTACACCAAATAGCCACAACTCGCATCTAAGCTCAACTTTGAAAATAACGATCGGATTAATTTCTTTTGTAACAATAACCTTGACAATAACATTCATCGTACACTTTATAAAACAAAAGCCTAAACAAAAATATAGTCGAACTTATTTTTTAAATCCCAATTATAATTTTGACGATTTTGAAATTGAAACTAATGACCCAAGACCAATATTCACTCCAAGAGTACCATTACCCGCAAATTTCTTTTACGAACTACCAACCACCGAAATGTATGAAATGGAAATACTGCGTCCCGTCGACGAAAATAGCTTTCCTTCGCCACCTCTAGAAACTTTCTCTGAACCACCTCTCGAAACATTCTCTACACTTTAAATACACACTTTAAATACATCACAAAAACTCACTCTCACAAAACACGCTCACTCTCACAAAACACAAAACTTTCACTCTCACAAAACTCTCACAAAACACAATATCAAATATATTCTCAACAAATACATCATTCGTACTTAAACAAATTTAAATGTAAATACTTATGTACATTATGTAAACCAAATGAATTTACCATTATGCATTGTTATAACCGAACACCATATGTGAAAAGCTTTACTTGTATATATAAATATTTGTATACATTATGTAAACCCGATGAATTTTAAATTTCATCATTATGCATTGTTATAACTAAACAAGAACCGTCCTAGCCTTTTAGAATTAGACATCAATTACCGGTTTAGTCTCAGGACTATTACCAAAAGGAAAAGCCATATCATTATTTGAATCATCAGATGCAGAAAATGTAGCTATTGACGTCCTGACGTCTTTATAAAACGAGTCCTGCTAAACACCATATGTGAAAAGCTCTATTACTTGTATAATTGTCAAGAATAGTCTCGACAACTAGATTATTGATTGAGTATTCATGAATCCAGATACTCAAATTCTTGTTTACACCGTTTCATGCTACTTACATATATGTAGATTCTTTGCAAGAACGTAAAGTAACATAATATATAAAATTATAATATACTCACATCACGTACAACATACGCAAACCCGCAAACGAAAGCGAAAACGAAAAGAAGATCGCACCTGAAAATATGAAAATATTATTTACTTCTTCTATTATAAACAAAATAAAATATTTCAATCGCAATGAACTCTTTAGTTTACTTTAAAATATTCCAATTAGAACAAATGCATCGAATCATAAATTTACATTTTCTACAAATCTTTTCAATTGTGATGAACGGCTATTCATCCAAAATACATAGAGGTCAAAATAATAGAAATAAGGTAATAGTAGAAATATATGTAAGAGAACGAAATAGATGTAAAGGAACGAATATGTAATAATAAACGAAAGTATAGAAAGCCTGAAAAAGAGGCACGAATATGTAAAGGAACGAATATGTAAGGAACGAATATGTAAGGAACGAATATGTAAAGAACGAATATGTAAGGAACGAATATGTAAGGAACGAAAATGTAAAGGAACGAAACCCGGAAATATGTAAACCGGAAGTGAAATGTAAACCGGAAACGGAAAATATAAACCGGAAGTGACGTCAGTTGTAGGTCACGTGACCGAAAGCAGCCAATCAGGGCTGACCTCTATAGTATATAAAGGGGCGGTGAGGCCCGAATAAACAGAGTTCTTTAACAGTTCTCCTGGTGTCCAGACGTGTCCTCTTTCCGGAAACAACCGCTAAAGATGAGCCGATTAGAGTAATTAACCAGAAGTTAGGACAAAACAGTCGAAGCTCGAGATAGGTAGTCGGAACACAGGGTAAGGGGCCCGACGGCCCGAAGAACGAGGAACGAGGGAACGGAGTAAGGCACGAAGGCCCGAAGTAGTCCTGGAAACCGAGGCGTAGTATGGCACGAAGACATGGGGAACGGAACGAAGGAACGAAGTCCGCGGGGACGAGGGCGCGGCATGCTCGGCCCCACGCTACCAAACAATAGGCGACCGTCGGCCCGTCGCCCCCGCGGACCGGAACTCAGGGGTGGACCGCCCGGTCGGGGTGAATGCTGGTCTGGGAGATAGAGCGAGACGAACCCCGGCCGACCCGTACCCCTACCATAATTTCCCTTCCCCGCAGTCCTCCGTTGACATCGAGTGCCGATTCCCGACCGATTCGCTCAGCCCCCCCTCGTGCGCGAGGCACGACTCTAGAAACACATCTCGGTTCTTGGCCCGGATTCCCCGTCCGCCCCGAGACCCGAACAACCCCCACGTTCCTCTGTTGTAAGAATCGGCAACCCCGACTTACCAGAGAACGTCACACTGGTGGCAGCGGTGGTGCTGAAATAAGCACATACGGACTTGTGGATCTTGGGTGTTTCGTCGGTATTGGATACTCATGGCGACCGCGGCAGTCTTCGAGCAGATGGATTCTGACGTCGCCTTCAAGGAAGGTGGGGAGGAGAAAGGAGGTGCGAAAACCGAGACCAAAGGGGAGGACACGACCATCATGGGTAGGCAGTTTAATTTTATGGGAACGTCCACCCCGACGGATGAGCAGAATGCGCGGGCTCAACAACAACAGACCGGCCAGGTAGGAACGAGTTTGAAGAAGTTTAGTTTACGACCGGAAAAGTATGACGGTAAACCGGATTTCGAGGGATGGATCAACCAGTTTGAGGAGTACGCAACATTGGGACGTTGGACGGCCGAGGAAAAAGCGGCGATGCTCTTTCTCTCGCTGACGGGAATGGCACGAATGTACTTTGTCGGACTCCCGGACAGGGAACGACTCCGTTACTCGGCGAGGGTAGATGCGTTGCGACGGAGGTTCGGTCAGGAGAAGGACACGTGCAATGCTCTGCAAGAGTTAGCAGGATTGAAACGTGTAAAGAACCAGACAGCGAAGGAGTTGGCTGATAATGCCCGGCGACTGGCATCGAGAGCCTACTTCTCCAACGACTACGCTAGCCAGGAAAAAGCAGCATTACATGCGTTCCAGGCTGCAGTTGGGGAAGACCTTCAGCTGAAGTGTGCAGAGAAAGGATGCAAGACACTAGAGGAGGCGGTAGAGGTGGTAGAAATACAGGAACGATACTCACGCCGCCTCCTGCGGGCAGTGAAGCCCGAGGAAGACGCCAATACACAGATCATGGCCTTAAACGGTAAGTTGGAGGAGATGATGAAAGAATTGGCAGAAGAACGGGAAGCTAGAAGACAAGCAACGGCCCGGAGGGAGGCGTTTAAGAAGCGAAAAGAAGATTTAGAGTGTCATCAATGTCACCAGAAGGGCCATTTCGCGAGAGAGTGTTCTCAGCGTCAGGGAAACGGACAGTCGCCGTCGCAGTAAGCGCGGGGCCCCCTTCGGGCGCGGCGAGAGAAGTAGTAGGCATGGGAGAATGTGGACTTTATGTGGCCGGGACGGTGGGAGAGAGTGTCGTCCGTTTTTTGGTTGATACCGGATCTATGATCAGTCTGCTGTCGGAACGCCTCTGGAGAGAGTGGGGACGAAAATGGGAAGAACTGGATGGATATGAAGGACGTCTCTGCTCGGTGGATGGTAGTCCGTTGCGGTGCTACGGATGCACGAACTTGCCAGTAAAATTGGGAACGCGCGTGTTGCAGTGGACATTCATGGTGGCAGACATCGGTAGAGATGAAGGGATCCTGGGAAACGACTTCGCGGTGAAATACCGGCTAACAGTTAAGCCCCACGCGAGTGCTATCTTCCTGCCCGCCGAGGGGGAGGGAGAGGGGGAACGAATCCCGGGAGCAGAACAAAGGACGGATGGGATTCGGGCAGTTACCGTCGGAGGACAGGTCGTGCGAATCAAGGGAACGACGGAAATACCCCCACTCCAAGTGACCCGAGTAACAGTAGTAACGAGAGTAGACATAGGACAGAGTGGACAGCTGGCTGTCATCACCGGCGCTGGATTACCTATGGGACTGGAGGTGATCCCAGGAACGGTGACATTGGGAGAAGAAAATAGAGTTTGGGTGGCCAACCGAGGGACCGAGAGCGCGAAATTGGAAACCGGCGGGGTACTCGGAGAAGCCACCTTCGTACAAGAGGTACGAGGAATAGGAAGTGAAGTAAAAGAACCCCCTGGAGCGCTCGTTGAAATGATAGAGGAGGCTAAGAAAGACCTGACCACGGAGGAAGGCGGAGAGCTGGAGAAAGCCATCATGGCCCGGGAACAAATGTTTGCGACCTCGAAACATGAGTTAGGACGGACAGATTTAGTACAACATCGAATTAAAACGGGGGATCAGATGCCGATCAAGCAGAGGGTCAGACGGTATCCAGCCACCAGGAGAGAGGAGGAACGAGCACTGGTGGAGGATATGTTAAATCTAGGGATTATCCAGGAGAGCGGGAGTGCGTGGAGTAGCCCGACCGTTCTAGTCAAAAAGAAGGACGGAGGAACGAGGTTCTGTATCGACTACCGAAAACTGAACCAGGCTACGAAAGTGGACGCCTATCCGCTCCCACGGATAGAGGACAGCCTCAACACCTTGGGAGGAAGCCTATTCTTCTGCAGTCTGGATCTCGCAAGCTGATATTGGCAGGTGGAGATGGCACCGGAGGACCAAGAAAAGACGGCCTTCGTGACTCAAGGAAGATTGTATGAGTTCAAAGTGATGCCATTCGGGCTAGTGAACGCCCCAGCCACCTTCGAGAGACTGATGGAAAGAATCCTCAGAGGAATCGTGTGGGAGGAGTGTCTGGTATACTTGGATGACATACTGGTCTTTGGACCGACGTTTAAAGTGACTCTGGAAAGATTGGTACGGGTTCTGGACCGATTGAACGCTGCAGGACTGAAGTTAAAGGCGCGAAAATGCAAGCTGTTCCAGAAGAAGATTCCGTTCTTGGGGCACGTTGTCTCATTCAACGGGATCGAACCCGACCCCGAAAAGTGTCGGCAAGTAACCGAGTGGCCGGTCCCTCGGGATCTCCATGAGGTACGAGCCTTCGTGGGATTATGTTCGTATTATAGAAGGCATATAAACGGCTTCACGGAATTGGCTGCCCCCTTGTATGAATTGGCAACGAAGGAGGAACCGTTCGTGTGGAGCGCGAGACGACAAGAGGCATTTGATGCGATGAAGAAGGCGCTAACAGAGGCCCCGGTGTTGGGATTCCCGGAGGAAGATGGACAATGGTGGCTTGACACGGACGCCAGTGACGTGGGGACAGGAGCCGTGCTATCACAGGAGCAGAGAGGGGAGGAACGGGTGATAGCTTACACGAGCAAAACCCTGGAGTCAAACGAACGAAAGTATTGCACCACGCGGAAAGAACTGTTGGCGGTGGTGCGAGCTTTGAAGCATTTTCGGTGCTACATCTATGGTCAACGCGTGATAGTCCGGACGGATAATAGCGCGGTCAGTTGGCTGCAGAGAAGTAAGGAACCGATGGGGCAGGCTGCTCGGTGGATTGAGATTATCGACTTGCATGATGTGTCGTTCCAACACCGACCGGGCAGGAAGCATGGGAACGCTGACGCGTTGTCCCGGTATCCGTGCAAACAATGTGGAGAGGAGCACGAGAATACCGAAAAAGTGAGAGTAGTGACGCGGGCCCGGGGGTACGAGCCCGGATGGTCCCCGCAGGAGATGAGAGCAGCGCAGAGGAGGGATCGAGATATAGGGCCGATTGTCGCACGGATGGAAGAGAATGCGGACCGGCCAGGTTGGGAGGCCATATCTCCGGAATCCCGGGAAACAAAGATCCTATGGAGGCAATGGGAACGATTAAGCCTCAGGGATGGCGTGCTGCATCGGAAGTACTGGGAACTAGAAGGACATGGTTGGAGGAACCAGTTGGTCGTTCCCCGAGGGGAACGGGCCAAGTTGGTAAGGGAATACCATGGAGGCGCGGCAGGAGCGCATTTGGGAGTCGCCAGAACGACGGCCCTGTTGGAGCAAGGGTTTTACTGGCCGGGACTCCGGGAAGACGTGCGGAAGGAATGTCGAGAATGTGATTGCGCGTTGCTGAAAAAAGGACGAGGGAGACGGGAGCCGCTACATCAGTACATAGTGGGGGAGCCGATGGAACGGCTGGCCATGGATGTTTCGGGCCCGTACCCAGTCACCAAACGAGGAAATAAGTATTGCCTGATGGTAGGATGCTATTTCACCAAATGGTTGGAGTGTTTCCCAATCCCGGATCAAAAGGCAACGACAGTGGCGGACAAATTGGTTGAAGAAGTAGTAACACGGTACGGCGCGTTTCGGGAACTACACTCGGATCAAGGCACGAATTTCGAATCCGAGGTGGTGGCTCAGGTCTGTGCACTATTTGGAATACACAAAACAAGAACGACGCCGTACCACCCCAGGAGTGACGGGTACATAGAACGAAGTTTCCGTACTTTAGGGTGTTGTTTGAAAGCCAGCTGCCGAGCAACAGGCCGGGAATGGGATGAGATGGTCCCGCTCGTGATGATGAGTTATAGAGCAACGCCGCAAGCCAGCACGGGAGTGACACCGAATATGATGATGCTGGGCCGACAGACCATGATGCCGCGACAAGCGATTTATGGGAGACCTCTAGGACCAGAGGAGGAACCCCGACGGGTAGGCGACTATGTGGAAAGCCTGGAGGAAGGGCTAGTCGCGGCCTATCGGGAGGCCCGGACGGGGCTGAAACGAGCCGCCATCCATCAGAAACACGAGTACGATGGGAAGGTGACTCGGCGGGAATACCACGCCGGAGAACTGGTCTGGGTGCACGATACGGTAGTGGATAGGGACAAAGGAACGAAGTTGCGATTTCCATGGATGGGCCCTGCACTGATCGTCAAGGTGCTTGACCGAGGACGGGTGGTAGTACGGAAGAAACGAGGGAAACCGGGGGGGGTAGTCCATGTGGACCGCCTGGAACCCTACCGAGGACACGCTGCGCCAGCCTGGATGGTAGCTGACCAGCAAGGATACGAGGCTGCACAGTAAATGCTTGGGGTGGGGCGCGCTAGGGCACGTAAGGAAACGGGGCACCCCTTTTTGTGATGAAGTCGTTTTCGTGTCTCGATTCCGCAGGTGGAAGAGGACCAAGGGAACGACCAAATCGGCGCTACACAAAAAGGCTTTGGCCAAAAAGGACTGATCAACCTGGGGCCATTGAGTCGGGGCGGTGCGTTGACCACTACAGTAGGAGTGCAGGTCGTTAGGCTGTCGAGATTTGCTACCTAGCTGAAGATTGGTTCTCTTGCGGATGTAATATAGGTGGGAAATGCGGGGTTGGAACGAAAAACGGCGTTCGGGAGCCACGACGGCCCGAATGTCTAAAGTAGTCCCACGGAGCAGCTTTCCGGTCAGTTCGGAGGAACCACAGCGTGGAAAAGATGGTTGGATTACAACAGAAGACAGACCCGGTGGCAAGCTGGTGAAGACTTTTGAAGTAATGCTGACTTGGTAATACCGCTTTACAACGCCAGGAGACCGGAGGAGAGTAGATGCGGCACTCTCGGGAACGCCGGAGGAACGAACGGACGGTTGTAAAAGGCGAGGCCTGAAACGAGGACGGGCTTTAAAGTAGGTCGTAAAAGGAGTAAAAGAGGACAAAGAGAACGGGGCGGCGGCGAGGAGATGATAACGTCGAGCCCCTGTGTTCTCCGGGAAGTGTGGGGAAGCACTGTGAGGGCCAAGATGAAAAAGGCAAGAGAAGGCGACGGAGGATGAAAAGACCGAGGACGTCCGGTGGGGCAATAAAAGGCCTAGGAAAAAAACGCGTGGACGGGCGAAGGGCCGCGAGGTAAAAAGCAGGCGAGGCGGTGACCAGCGGCGGGCCCCGGGGACCGGAAAATAGTAGGGGGCGCCACCGTAGAAGTGGATGGTGAGTCTGACGCTAGGGGTCGCTAGCGCAGGCCACGCCCACTTCCGCCTGCGGCGGCTATAAAAGGCAGAGCGCTCGCCGGAGCAGGTCATTCTGGTCAGCCGATCAGGATTCATCAAATCGCAGACGAGCAGACTGAGCTAAGGAGAAGAAAACAAGAGAAAAAGCAGAGAAGCGAGACGAGCAGCATCACCACGAGACAAAAACGGAAAAGGCTGACGGGACGAGCTTCAGGATTGGAACGAGCCCCGAAAGCCCGGAAAACGGACACGATGAGCGGACAGTGCTGGGAAGGAAATTACCGCGGAAAGGAGTTTAAGCACCTGGTCAAGCATATTAAAGGCCAGCACGATGGATTACGGAAGCAGTACTACATGTGCCCGGTGTGTTCGAATCGAGCCTATTCGACACACCAGGACTGGAGGAAGCACAGAGGGGGATGCCGAAGCAAGACCCCCTTCTGAGGCTGGAGTATGCTGCGGCGTTCGCCTTGGACCCGAAAGGACGACCGCCGTACACCAGTTTCGCTCCTGGGGATGAAACGGCGGCCCGGGTAGCCAATTTGGAACGGGACTACGCGGTGCGCCATCCGGAGGGGTTTCAACCCCCTGAGAGGGCGGTGGATAAGGAGGCACCGGAGAGGCCGCGACGGCATATCCGCGTCCCTTACTTCCCGAGGGCGTTGAGAGGGTCCGATGACAGCGACGCCGAGCAGCCGGAGCAGGTAGCAACCGAAGAAGGATCAGAGGCCGACGAGGCCGGCGAGGGAGCCCAAGCAGCCAAAGCAGCAGGGAAGGGACCCCTGGCCGAGGTAGCGGAACGATCGACGCCCACGCGTCGTTCCCCTCGGAGGGCCGCGAAAGGAGTGCGGAAGGAAGCCACGGAGTCGCCGCGAAGTGCGAGCCGAGCCATGGTCAACCCGAAACCACTTCTGACAGCAGACCAAATAACAGGGTTAGTACAGAGCCGAATTAAGAAGTTAAACGCCCAGGGAGAACCACGGGAACAGAGAGGACGAGGACTCCCGGGCAGAGGAAAAGGAGGGAGATCCACACCCACCCCGAAGCCGGGTTGCTCAGGAATACCACCGGGGGCTGAGGTGGTGGAATTGGTGAGCTCGTCCGACGACCAACGTCCGAAAGTAAAAGAGGAAGAGGAGCCGCTCGCTTTCAAGAGGCCCCCGACGCAGGGATGCCCGGCGGAGGAGCCGTCGCGAAAGAAGAAGTGGAAAAAGGTCAAGAAAGTCCCGAGAGAATTGGAGGAGGGAACGAGTTCGGACCAGTCGGAGTCGGGCCGGAGCATGTTGGTCCGAAGCGATCGGTCCCTGATTGTCGCCGAGTCCAGTAGCGCGGGAGAGTTGGGACCATCACAGCCTGAGACCTCGACAGGAATCAAACGGACCACGGGACTAGAACCACCTTGCAGCGACGCACAATTTACTATGATGACGGTTCACAAGAAATCAGTGATATACGAATCGCGACACCCGAGGTACCCCGGATATTTAAAAGGAACAATGAACCGGGAGGGATCGTTCAGGGGTTACCACGAGGCAAGATCCGACCGGGAGCTGGAGGACAGCATTCGGGAAGCGCAGGGAGGCCGGCTGGTGGAAAGAGAAGCATTGTACCTGGGGAGGTTTCTACGCGAGATGGCAGAAAGGCAGGGACTCAAACCGTCGGGGCGAGTGGAGAAAGTGAAGTATGTTCGGCATGCGGCCAGGCCCGAGGACACGGCGTCGATGGCCTCGACGCAGCCGCTGTTCTCTACCCCTACCCCGACGAGAGCGGATTCACCCCTGGAGAAGATGGTATGTAAGCAGCCGGTAGTGCCGCCCCCGGGACTGAAACGAATGAGAGACATTACGGTAGCACCAGATACGCCAGAGACACGGGCGGCGGTTGACAACCTGACTCGAGCCAGTTTGGGGAGCTCGTTCTTCGGATCGCAAGGATCGGAGGAGACCCCGGGACCGCCGTCGCCCGAACGAATGGGATCGCCGCCAGGACCAGATACCCCACTCAAGGACGAGGATAAGTACGGGCGAGCGCTGCAACCACGGGTTGTGATACACAGACTACAAATACCGGCTGCCCAGTCCATGGACGCGGAGGTGGAAGACTCAGAGGACATGGAGTTGGGGCAGGCCGAGACCAGAGGATACGAGCCGGAGAAACCAGAATTGGACGAGTCGGGAGCGGATTCAGTGTTCGGGTCCATAGGAACGGAGGTACCGACGGCAGGACCATCTAAAGAAACACCGAGACTCAAGTTATTACGGACACAGGCCATTCACCAGGTCTTACAGGGACACTTTCCGGTGACGGCGCGAGCAGTACGAGACTGGGACGCGGAAGAGGCCATTCGGGTGCAACTGGTGTGGCCCCCGAGGGAGGTGCGAGGAATGACGGCTAAGACAAGAGCAATGGCTTCGGCGTCTATGGCGTTCCTGATGGCACTAGAAACGGGCCGCAAGCCAGAGACATTTGAAGAAGCGATGGCGCAGTTCCCTGACGGCGGCACTGGGGCCGTTAACCAGGGAGTTCCCGGGAGTCGACCGACTAGTTAACGAACACAACCGGACCGTCCAATTGGCTCAGACCCTAGTGATGTACAAAAACGAAGATCAACTGGATGACTTGTTGAAGGCGACAAGAGAGGCGGAAAAACAGAGCGGAATGGTGGATCAGCTTCTCGAGCTCCCCGCTAGGGAGGAGAGGCTGTTGCTACCAATCCGACGCCAAGAAGAAGGGTGAAGTAGATGCTGCTCGAGGTCTTGCACGGAAGAGAAAAAGCGCGACGGAACCAGAGGCGGAATATGGCGCGTCGCGAGTCGGGTGGGGAGGGATTACGGGGCGTTGGCTCCTCACCCATAGTGTCAAACCCCCAGGGAGAGAACCGGGCCGAGGCGGAGGTACCTGAGCCGCACAGGAGGCCGAAGCCTGGATAAAAAACTCTCCTGGAGACCGCTGGACGGGCCCGAAACTTTACTTAATTCATCGGGAACGGACTGGCGGGCTCGAACATTCTTATCTTAATTTATTCCTACTAGTTTCTTTATGGGAATCTTCTTGCGGAAGTGAACGAAACCACATGTGTTAGGAGGTGTTGAGTGTAATCAGCGAGCTGGAGGGTCCATGACTGGAACGAACTTACCAAACCTGCGGGGCGAATACGGAACGGGAGGAGGCGCTAGGAGGAAAAAAACAAGTTTGTAGCTGTTCCTCTTCTTCCCTGGAGCCCGCTGCGTTGGTTGGGACCGAGCAGGTGGAACAGGATCGTCCGGTCGCGGAAATCAAATGGATAGCGGGCCGGGCGGCCCAGGAGCGAGAGTGAAAGTTGGGAGGCGGAATCGAAGAAAGGAAATCAGAATGGACACAGACCTGTCAACTTTTGAGAATTGGTATCAGTGAGATTTTGCGAACGATCACCGGGGATGGCAGAGCCATCCCAGGGGAGGGTGTGGGAGGGGAGACCCCTCCCACTGGGGGGGTATGGGGGGCCACCCCCAGGAAAATTTTGAAAAATTACCCCTCAAATATGACATCTGAGACGCTTTGAGTGAATTCAGATACCTATATAATCAGAGGAGAATAACCTCACATTTATAGATGGACACTGTTACCCAATAAGGATATCAATTCCATAATGTTGAGATTTATTTCTATCCTTTGAGAATATCTATGCACTGGGGGTATGGGGGGCCACCCCCAGGAAAATTTTGAAAATTTACCTCTCAATTAGAAATCTGGGACACTGAGTGAATTCAGATACCTATAATCTGGGGAGAATAACCTCACATTTATAGAATCTTGGACACTGTTACCCAATAAGGATATCATCTCCATAATGTTGAGATTTATTTCTATCCTTTGAGAATATCTATGCCCTGGGGATATGGGGGTCACCCCCAGGAAAATTTTGAAAAATTAACCTCTCAATTAGAAATCTGGGACACTCTGAGTGAATTCAGATACCTATAATCTGAGGAGAATAACCTCACATTTATAGAGTCTTGGACACTGTCACCCAATAAGGATATCAATTCCATAATGTTGAGGTTTATTTCCCCCAGGCTCCCCTAGGTATAGACAAGCTAGGTGGGGTAGGTGGCACCAAGGAGTCTACAGGGGAAGGAGGTGTAACTAGTGAGGGCGGTATATATAAGAGATTTGGCCCTTTTCAGTGCTAATTAATGTTACCAATGGTCCCAATGGCCTGGAAGGACTCTGGATACTTGTCCTGGGGATACTTTGGAAAATAAGGCAAGACTGTGATGGGTGCCTTTAAGAACAAGGGTTTTCTTGAATAAGATGGAAAATAATTTACTATCATATCAGTGCATGTCTTGTCCCTATAGACGTTGTGCACATGACGTCACTCACCCCAAATTGGGATGGCCGCCATAATGGTGCACAATTTAGATTGATCATTATTCACAATTCTAAAGGATATATGATGTATTTTTTTGTCCATGTTGTCAAGGGAAAACTCATCCAACCATAAGGAACAATTTTTTTTCATATTGTTATTGATATAAATTATTTGATAGCCATGTGGGTGTGGTAACCACATGGTGATCACCAAAATATGGTCACGTGACCCTGTCTGCACAAGGTCTATATGTTTAACATAGAGAAATTTACCACCTCAGGAAATATAATCTATTTCTGACTGTTGATTAGGCAGTTATGGCAAATAACACACATGACTATACCATCCTCCCTCTGGAAAATTGGTTTTCAATTATGAATGGAACATGGCAGTCACACCTAACTTATACCAATAGGTAGATAAATATATCACCCTTTGATTGATATTGTTTGTAAAAAGACTGCCATTTTCGGATCATATCTTTAAAAATTAAAAACTTTTGGTTGTTAACCCTTAATTCATATAATACAAATAGTCTCCAAATCCTGTCCACCCCTCCCTTTGTAATACGAGTGTCCCCAGATACTGGTCACCTCTCAGAGCAGTCTTACCACATTTTTCAGAAAATCATATGAAAAAAAAGGTTCAAATCGGGATTTGGAATACGGGCCCATAGAAAGTATACTAAGTTGACAACAACTCCATAGATACCACTGATAAGGCTAAGGGGAACTAAGGCTAGAAAAACATATTCAATGAAAAAAACATACTTTGACAATTCATTAAAATCTAAAAAATATACAACGTACTCTTTGGTACGAAATAAAGAACATTATGTTTCAAAGGAGATTCTAGCATTCTTACATCCTTAAAAATCTTGAAAATTTGTTCCTTAAGCTTTGAGCCTATGGGGTTGTATTCACCAACGTCCATACCCTGATTCCAAAGGACCTCCTTGGTGCAGGTTTTGGGCCTAGTGTGTCAACGCATTCTAGTGTTGTATAAACAACCCCCACCCAGAAGGGATCGACGGACTGATGACCTAATCTCACCCCCCCCCCAACCCCAAACACTACCAGATTAACCTCTATCAACACGTTGACTAGCAGGGTGATCCCGTTACCACTTTCTAAAATCAAAATGATGAAAATGTAAGTTGTTACTGATAACAATGTCCCTTCATTCCATTGATATTATGGTGATCTAACTGTAGAAATGACATTGCGTAACCAAATTTTAGTTACACAAATAATGACCCTTGCGATCATGATCACAAGCTTGTGTAACTTACCTAAGAATTTTATGGAACAATGTTTTTCATCATTCTTGTGATAATAATTTTTCTGGAACACTTTGTATGTTCGCAGCTTGCGTACATGCATTGCGTAACAAACGCAAGTTTTCTGGAACAGCACCCTGATAGTTTTATGGGTATACAATAGCTAAAACTTGTATTTATTCAAATTTGAAATGAATAACGGTGATCCCTCTTGCCCCCTATACACCCTATTATGTGCACGAGGTCCTTCTCAGCCCGAGTGCATAGACTTTTGACAGTAGTGGATTTAGGGTCGGAGGGGAGGGGGGGGGGCATGCCAGGCGCACACGCTCCTATTTTGAGTCAAATTTTTTTAATTGTAAAATTTGTCAGGGACAGGCCAGGTGTAGGGATATTGAAGAGGGATGTCACATATAATGACCATTTGGTCACAGGAACTGCGTTATATTTCAGTATTTAATCAGATATAGATTATGAACTATATGTTTGTAAAGTAGAAAAATCATTAGAAGAGGAAATATGTCATGAAATTTTCTTTTAAAGTATCGACATCATCAAAGTTCATATTGCTTATCATAGAAAGAATAGTCACACGAGAATGAACGGCATATCATTTGAAAGCTAATTTCATGTTCTATTCAAAAATATGAATTAACTTTAGATATCTACACATATGAAAAAATGAAATGGCTGGGATACTCCCCACAGACAAAACAGTTGATTTGTTAATCTTCAATATAATATATATGTGTCTGGGCCTTCAGATAGGGGCGCCTGAGGTGCATGCCCACTATTACTAACCAAATTGAGATATTTCTAATTTAAAATTCTAGACCCAGGATGGGGCTCCACAAATTTGTATAGGGCCTATTAGGGCATTGAACCCACCGCGCCATTTTCTTTTGTGAAAATATTTTGATCCGTCACTGAAGGGGACTTTACACCTATGGGACTTACAATATCGCTATATCTGTTCAGCGATCTTTTATGCTATCTCAGAACTTGTCTGTCACCTTATACTATATATGATTTGGCCTTACAGACATGTTAGATGAAAAAACAATCATATCTATGTTATGTGTGACATCTGTGCAACATCGCAATATCGCACCCATATCGTATAAGTGTAAACGCCTCTTTAATGTGTGTGCCTATCACTCCTGACTGCCCTTTGTGGGTGAGACTATTACACCCTAAAATGAAAATCTCCTGACCCCTCCTCAAAAATGACACTGCATAAGCAAATTTCACTTACACAAATAATTGCCTTTGCGATCATGATTACAAGATTGAGTAACTTACCCAAGTATTTTATGGAACACTTTATTCTACTCATATTCTGATGGCAGTTTTTCTTGAACAATATGCCATGATCGCAGCTTGCATACCTACATGTGTAACAAACACACATTTTCTGGAACAGCACTCTTCCACTCACGTTCTGCTGGACTACTGGGGCACTGAAGTGCAGGGGGCTTTTTTTGACACTAAGTAACGTATCATATCAGGACTGCTGGCAGGCCTGCCTGAGTAACTGTTACACATTTGAAAAAAGGGCATGTTTTCTGAACATGTGTCAGCGTTTTGGAAAATAGGGATCATTTTTCCATAAAACCAAGAAAAAAGGGTCATTTTCAGGTCTCAAATGTCCGCATTTTAAAGAAAAATGGGTCGTTTTTCAAGTTAAAAATTAGTGGATAGGGGGTGCCCAGTGTGCACACCCCCGTTGAATAAACGCTGCATTTTAACTGCATTTTCTGCAGCCTTAATTTATTATGCTATATGCAGCTGAAATGCAGCTGTCAGAGCAACAGCTGACCGCTGCTGACAGGTGACATTTGTTACAGCTGAAATATAGTATACCTGTACTTTTCTTGTACAATTTAGAGAAAGTGAGTCTTAATACCAATAATTAGATGAATATGAAAGAATATTTCAAAGTCTTAAAAGATTAAGAATTATGTGCAACACTTAATAAACGATTAATAGGGGCTGAGAAGTAACTCAATGATCATATATTACTTATAGAATCAAATAATCATATATATACTATAGTATTTCACTTGTCAACTTAAGATCTAAGTAAGATTTAATGAATAGATTAGATATGTTTCATCGTATTTCAAAATGAGAAAGTGATTTGGAAACTTATTCTTTACTCACTATAACCCTCTATTCCAAATAATTTGTGAAAGCAGAACATGTTTTCTGTTCTGAAGAACAATGATATGTCCTGCTTTTATATAAGAGTGGCGGGACCGGGCACATTCTGCCCTCATATACGCCGTATGCGGGTCTTAAAATAGGGCATCGCGCACTGAAATTTCGCGGAAATCGCGACCGGAGGTTGGGGGGGCGCTTAACATAGGATCCTATGGGAGAAAACAGGTTAATTCGCTCTAACTTTTTAAATATCGCTCCAATCTTCACCCAGTAAATAAGAAAAAGTTTGCAATTTATCCCAGGCATCCCATACAAGTCTTCAAATTTTCCTAATAGGTCAATTTTTTGCACTATAGCGAAAATTCCGATTTTCTCCATAGGCACCAATGCTAAGTAAGGTCACTTCTGGCGCCCAGTATTTCACTGCGCGATGCCGAAAATCGCGTGCATACCGCTAACCCGTTTACTCCGTATAGATCTACCCCCATCTCCTTGATTTCCGTGAGATTTTGGCCCTCTCAGGGAGGTCGGGAGATTGGGTCAAAATCCGTGAGACTCACGGAAAATCCGGGAGAGTTGACAGGTCTGTGGACAGATAGTGTTGTCATTGTAGTCTTTGAGTCGACGGTCGTGCCGGGGTAAATAAGGTACCGGTGGGCCGGCGACTCGCCGCTGGAGGAAAGGCTGGCGCGGGCCAAGACTGAAAACCCTTCTCCCGTGCTGCCTTGAGGGATCTGGGGGCGAGGAGGAGACGACCTCTGTCCTCTAGCGGCACTTCTACTCCCTGCAACTTAGTCTTCTTGATCTTGGATGGATCGATCAGAATGTGGATGAGCCCGGATTCATGTACCATCATCTTCTGAGTTTCCTTGTCTTCAGCCTCTTGCCGCGTACGGAGAGCGGTAAAGTGGAACTTTTCGACCTGAATGCTGGTTTTATCGTGCCAGAGTTGATGCAGCGAGTCGTGAAAGGATTACGGCGAGTCGTAGATGTCTCCCGGAGGACCAAGGCACGAGCAGGGACGATAACTTAGGGGCCCTGGCTCGTGACTGACCGAAGCGATACATAAACAAGAACGAAAATTAATAGACTTACTAAAACTTATATTAATAACTTACCTCCAGTAACGGCAGTAACTGCTTCCATGTCGTACTTCCTGGTATCTTCTTCTCGAGGAACGGAACAAAATAGTCTTTGAAACATATAGGGAAGTAGTCTTTGAAATATACAGGAAGGTGGTGCTTGGAACGTCGACTTTGGATGCCTCGATAGACGCCTCAAGAGGTCTGCAAAGAGCGGCGAGGAGCGATCCTTCTTGGAGTTTGATGTCGGATGAGTTCTTCTCTATATGCTATTTGTGAGATGGGCTCGTTCTGGATCTCAAGGGTTGACGTTGGGTGCATATCCCAGTTGATGTCGTCCATCTTCACTTTCTACGGCTTCTTCCTCTCCTTCTCACCAATATCTTCAACTTACCAACTTCGAACCGCCGTACCTAGGAGCAGCCCGGAACGGCTCGGAGCTGTTGTCTCGGCGTTCGTCATAGGCATAGTGGCTTCATGCAAGGTGACATGGCACCGTGGACGACTGTGGCCTTACTCCAGAATCAAACCAGACCAGATCTTAAACTTACCTCTATTAACGAACTATTTGTTGGTATTACAGTCTCACGAAAATCGTCTAAAAGCGTGGTCCTCCGGGAGGACGAAGAGAAAAACTTAGTAAGCAGAGCGAGGCCCGAGAGCCTAGGAGACGAACGAGGGCCCGAGTGCCCGGAGCAGGAATCCTCTTCTTAGGAAAAATCATCTCATCAGTGGAACGAAGGAGCCTCCCTCTCGCCCCAAAGAGGATTGTCTTCCTGCCGTTGCTTACGGAGGGGGGGAGGGATGAGAGGCACCGGCTCCTGTCATCAAAAGAAACTTCATCAAAATTATCTTCTTAATCGGGTCTCCGTTCCGGTTGTTGTCATGCCACTTGGGCCCGGAACGGTGACGGAAATACTTTACTATGGTGGACTCTCTCCGACATCTCTTTCTGAAATCTTCGAGTGTGTCGACGTGGTCGAGGACTGAACGTCTTGGTGCTGGGTTAACCACGAGGACATGTGCCATAAAAGTCAAACTTCAGTTCCTGTACGGAAAACGGACACCTCATCGACAATTAATGATTCTAATCTTCTCAATCTTACCTTCACCCGGACTCCATCTCAAAGTTTCACTGTGACAAATAGCACGAACCCCGCGACGTCGTCTGCTGAAGCTTCCACTCTAAGCTTTGATGCATGAAGTTAAGTTCCTTTCCACACACAACGCCATTTTCTTCTTTGGGTACCTTGGCCTCTGGCTCGAACATGTTGTCCTTGCCAAACGTGAAAAAGTCACTGGAGGGCTCTGAATGCCGAGGCGACCGAGGGTGCGAAGTCCAAAAAGAACATTCTATCTACAAAAACTTCAGTCTTTCTTCAAAAACTCATCCCTAAAATCATCATCATCACCTAAGAGAACGCAGAGAAGAGTAATAGTTACGGAAGAACGAGAGGTCACGACCGACCGGGTGGGAGAATCACGACCGATTCTCTACCCAAAAACAACGGAGAACGTCTGGACGACGGAAGAACGGACCGAGGGTCGAGAGGACTAAGGGTCACGACCGGCCCTGGCCTCTGGGTGGGAGAGTCGCGACCGATTCTCCACCCAAACTAGGGGAGAACGTCTGGACGACGAAAAACGAAGGGAACGGGGGCACTGCGGGTCACGACCGACCCATGGCCCCGGGCAGGAGGACCACGACCGGTCCCTCTGTCCTAATGAGGGTAAAAGGCGAGGAAAAACGCGCCGAGGGGCTAAGTAAATAGAGCCCAGAGGAGAGGAGCGGGGGCGACGGGGTCACGACCGACCCCCAGTCCCGGGTGGGAGAGCCACGACCGGCTCGCTCATCCTAAGATGAGAAAAGAAGAGGAGGTGTAGAACGGGTCCTAATAGATCCAGGATAAGAACTCTGACGAAGATAAAAAGAGACTAGGATATATAAAACGAATTATATGAACTTTCACTAAGAAGAGAGAAAAACAAAGAACGAAGAAAAGAAGAGAAATAATGATTAGCCGGATAGGCCCCGGGGGCCCTCCGAAGTAGACCGGGGAGGACAGAGGGTGACACCTCCTCCTCTACCGATAAGGAGCGTAGGATTGAAATGTTTCTGGTTTTAGAGTATGTTCTGTTGTCATTGCTGTATGAACTGTTTTGAAATTTTGTAAAACGTGTTTTCCCACCTTTCAAGAAGGTGCGGGAGGGTGTGATGAACGGCTATTCATCCAAAATACATAGAGGTCAAAATAATAGAAATAAGGTAATAGTAGAAATATATGTAAGAGAACGAAATAGATGTAAAGGAACGAATATGTAATAATAAACGAAAGTATAGAAAGCCTGAAAAAGAGGCACGAATATGTAAAGGAACGAATATGTAAGGAACGAATATGTAAGGAACGAATATGTAAAGAACGAATATGTAAGGAACGAATATGTAAGGAACGAAAATGTAAAGGAACGAAACCCGGAAATATGTAAACCGGAAGTGAAATGTAAACCGGAAACGGAAAATATAAACCGGAAGTGACGTCAGTTGTAGGTCACGTGACCGAAAGCAGCCAATCAGGGCTGACCTCTATAGTATATAAAGGGGCGGTGAGGCCCGAATAAACAGAGTTCTTTAACAGTTCTCCTGGTGTCCAGACGTGTCCTCTTTCCTGAAACAACCGCTAAAGATGAGCCGATTAGAGTAATTAACCAGAAGTTAGGACAAAACAGTCGAAGCTCGAGATAGGTAGTCGGAACACAGGGTAAGGGGCCCGACGGCCCGAAGAACGAGGAACGAGGGAATGGAGTAAGGCACGAAGGCCCGAAGTAGTCCTGGAAACCGAGGCGTAGTATGGCACGAAGACATGGGGAACGGAACGAAGGAACGAAGTCCGCGGGGACGAGGGCGCGGCATGCTCGGCCCCACGCTACCAAACAATAGGCGACCGTCGGCCCGTCGCCCCCGCGGACCGGAACTCAGGGGTGGACCGCCCGGTCGGGGTGAATGCTGGTCTGGGAGATAGAGCGAGACGAACCCCGGCCGACCCGTACCCCTACCATAATTTCCCTTCCCCGCAGTCCTCCGTTGACATCGAGTGCCGATTCCCGACCGATTCGCTCAGCCCCCCCTCGTGCGCGAGGCACGACTCTAGAAACACATCTCGGTTCTTGGCCCGGATTCCCCGTCCGCCCCGAGACCCGAACAACCCCCACGTTCCTCTGTTGTAAGAATCGGCAACCCCGACTTACCAGAGAACGTCACACAATCATATCAAACAATGTCAAACTACCTTAATACCGAATCGAAATAAACATTTCCTACTAATCATCTAACGAAAAGTTTAAATTTCCAACTCTCATCATCTCAAGATTCCACATTTATGTATCGAAAAGTTACATGTCCACCTTAACCTTGAATATTACCAATCTCTGAATTAACATTTCCACATTTATATATCGAAAAGTTACATGTCCACTCTCAAATATTACCAATCTCGCCTCGACAGTACAGTACAGTAAAGAGCAGCTCTTACCTCGGACGTCCCAACGAAACGCCTTGGTCAAATGCGACGCCGCAGGATCCGCGTCGTCTCTTATATAGCTTGTGCATGAAAAAAACCTTCGAACCGTCTTCCAAGACCGTGAGAAAAGCAAAACCTTTACAACCTAACGTTGAAAAACTTCTCATTACATGACAACACAGAAGCAATAAACCAAACATTTTATATAAGCACTAACGTTAAAGCAACGGACACCTGTTACCATCTTCTCAAGTCAAAGTCCCTCTCGCCACTACCGTCCTACCAAGCTGGAGCCTGGTATGCGAAGATGCCTGTTACACGCAATACACCCTCATAAATCGTAAAAGAAACTGCAGATGAAAACACATTATTATAAATCACTGACTACGGCTGCCATGAGAAAAGGCGTAGAACGACTACCATGAGAAAGGAAGTAGACTTATTTCTAACAATGTAGCACAAGCAATAATAGATTCTTACGATATGAAATAAAACAAACCCAATGTGTATCCGGTTCATTAATAATCTATTCCAGAACAATCAAAACTCATAATTTCATCTCTACCCATTAAGAACATCTTCTTAAAACAAAAATATTTAAAATCCACTATGAATAAATAAAAATCAAACAGAAAATCAGTCTTCTGCAAATAAGTTGCAATCAAACACACGGCTCGCCAACAAGAAGGAGAAAAAAAGAAATGTTCTAAAATATCATAAGCATTAGAACTCAACGAAAGCCTTAACACAGAATCACCATATTTACAACAAGGAATACTACCAAATACTGCCTTATCTATCTCTAACTTTCTTACAAAAATATGATTAAGCATCTTCTTATAACAATAAGAAATCTCTGAATCCAATAAAGTTATTAACATTTTACTATACCAACAACCTGTACTATAAAAATGAGAATCACTAACACATCTTAAACTCCAAGACTTTCCCGGAAAAACACCTAAAGTATCTAGACAATTTTTACCTATTCTAAAATTACAGAAGAAACATTCGAAAGCTCGACTTTTCAAACCATTACAATAAAACCCCGCTCGTGCAAGTATTATCATATAATTCTCTTCCATTAAAGGACAAAATGTTTTAAAAGAAAATAATCTTTCCTCAAAAGATCTAAATATCTTATTTGTCTCAACGTTCAATTCGCTAAATTTCAACTCTATAATCTTTGACTCTATCTTTAAATCAAACCATTTAATATCTTCAAACTGATGTTCATTACTTAAGCACAATATTGAAGACGATTTTACATGCTCTTTACTTGAACACAAGTCTAAATTTAAATCTATACTTTCATCTTTCTCCTTTTCAGAAAAATCATTCCTTGGATCAAAAATAATGTCATTATCGTCTAACAAACCAATGTCATTATCGTCTAACAAACCTGCAACATCACTCTTATCAACTTCAATAAAACTTAAATCACTTTCAGATTCCTTTAAATCTACTTGTGATTCCTTAACCGAATCAAATTTTAACTCATCTAAATCATTATTCAAAAATCCATCAAACTTGACATTATTATCTAAAATATTCTCTGTAAAAGTAACTAAATCACTATCAAAACTCTCGTTAAATTCATCATCGTAAATGTCAGTAATGTCTGCTATAAACAAATCATCACAATCTAAGTCCATACTAATAACCAGAAGAACCAAACCCTAAACTAGAACGAAAACTACTATCTATACTTAAAACTTCTTCTAATTCTACAATAAATATCCGTTCTATTATAAGCTGGGCAACTCTATCTCCTCTATAAATTCGATATTCAATATCACCAAAATTAAATAACAAAACTTTTATATTTCCTCTATAATCCTGATCTATAACACCTGCACCAACATCAATAAAATGCTTCCATGCAAGACCTGAACGAGGTGCTATACGACCATAACATTCTGAAGGAAATTCAATTTGAATATCAGTTAAAACTAAAACCTTATCTTTCGGATGAATTACATAATCATACGCACTAAACAAGTCTAATCCTGCAGAACATGACGATGTCCTCTTCGGAGTAAAAGCTCGATCTGTTAACTTTACAAACTTCATTTTCATGCTTATCTCAAGAAGATTTCATAGTACGAATAATGAAATAAACCAGCACATCCTACAATTTGCGCAAACAGGGTGATCTCAAAAACATTTCGAGAAACAACCAAAACCAGATTCTCACAATTAAAAAACTATCTCACCACATGTGCAGTCCTTACAGACGACAAAGCGTAACCTTTCTCAAGACCTTGCTTCAACATGTCACGTACGCCACATGAACATAAGAAATAACAAACCAAGTTATCTAAATACATGTGTTCGCATAAATCAAATAAAAAATAGTGGAGGCAACAGAAACGGTGAAGAGTCTAACTTATAAAGATACGTCACCACTGTCTGTTTCGTACAATAACAATCCCATAAACGATAAAATTAGAAACTTTAAGCTAACACCGACAACCCCAGTATTCAACTCTGCTTCTCAAAGTAAAAGAAACGATCAAAAGTAACTGGAACTGAACTTGATCTGTTTCTCAAAGTAAGGGAAGGGGGGAGGTTAAAATAGTAACTCTAGTTCAGTTTAAACTCGATCTGTTTTCTAGAGAAGGGGGTTAAAATAGTAACTCAAGTTCAGTTTGAACTCGATCTGTTTTCTGGGGGGGGGTCAAAAAAGTAGCTCGAGTTCAGTTTGAACTCGATCTGTTTCTGAGGGGGGGGGGGTCAAAATAATAGCTCGAGTTCAGTTTGAACTCGAGCTGTTTCTAAAGAGGGGGGGGGTCAAAATAATAGCTCGAGTTCAGTTTGAACTCGAGCTATCCCTATACTACTGACATTTACCTGAATAAATCAGTATCCCTCAAGGCGCTCACTTGTGAACATCCGATCCATTGTTGTCTTATGCTTGAGAAAGAGGCCACAATGGCAAGTACAACTACCTGAACATTGGGCCTGGGAAGGTGCCTTGAGGGCAGCCACATAAAGACCCAAGCCTCTGTGATTGACCTGAAGCATGTAACCTTGTGAAGTACTTTAAGTTTTGGTGTATAGTAGTACCTCCTAAGTGTTGTAAGTAATAACACAGACTCAGGTTCTTGTTGCAGAATAGATGTTGACAGTCCCAGCTCCAGCCTCCAAGAGAGAGGCTGGGTGTGTGATTTGCCTTTTTATTATCTTTCTCCCCTGTCCTGATTGGTCAGAACAAAGGAGGCTCCATATGGGGGCTAGAGCCCCTATTGGTCAGAACAAAGGAGGCCCCACAGGGGGTTACAGGATTAGTATTTTACTCAGCCTAGCCTCAAAGCAGGAGTGCTATATGGCTAATATATAATATATATTTTACATATGGAGCATAAAGGCTATTGTTTGATAAAATATATAATAATGGTGAAGTGGTGTATAATTAGAACTTAGATATGTATAATTGAAGATTAATAATATATGAAATATAATTTAGAAATAAAACATTTTTTCTGAATAATAAAATACCATACCGTTTTGGGTATGACATAATGCCCCCCTCCCCCGAAAAGTTATTTGCCTCCGCGCAAATGTGTTGTTGATTAAATAATACACCACTTTACCCATTGACTTCTAATACAATGATAGCATCTTCTAACTGATAGCGATTATATAATAGCTTTAAGTTTTAAAATTGCTATCTAAACTTTTCTAATTTATCAGGATATTTATCAAAACCAAGTCACAAATTGACAAGGTTGTGTTTGCTAATACAATAGTATTCACCTAACCTTAACTTTAAAGAGAAGGTTGTTGTGTAAAGATTACAATGAATATTAGTATCCCTAACTGTTTTTCTTTCTAAAATGCCATACCGTTTTGGGTATGACACTTGGAACGTAAACCAAGACACAAAGATAGAATAGACAACCCAACACTCCCCCCTCCAAATTCGTCATGCACACCTTGACCCCCCCCCCCCCCCTTCGATACCCAAGAAACCTCGGAAACCTGACCAATAAAGCATAAGTCTTCCCTAAACCCTTTTCGATGACCCCCAATTAATATTGTCTCATGCAGAAAAGCCCACAATGGCCAGGCATTTACACTATACTTATTTTATTTCATTATCAATGAAACATGGTTGGTATTTTCTTTTGTTACATCTATCCGCAAGGATCATTCAACCGTTCAAAGTTGAGATTAAAAAGTCATAAGAGTTTTCTTACAATACATGAATTATATATGTTTTACATGGCTAAAATAGCAATCTATGAATTGTAAAGGGCAATGTTTCAATTTTTACGGGTGTAAAACCACTTTCATAATTGAGGGGTGCTATTTTGCGAAAAGAACAGAAATGTCAATCGAGGTACATGTATATACCTTTTCAATCAATATAGGATTGGCACTGTCAAATTCACTAACCACTGCTAACGGGGATAAGTCTAATCATTGTTCAGTTTGCTTTGACATGTACTTTATCACATAATATCAATTAAGGAAAAAATATAGTTGTGGTGTAACCAAATTGATCTGATAAGGATATCTTAACTAAAGAGTGTAACAATTGTTCGAAGGTTCTCATTTGCATTCAGTTCTTGCAAAAACATTTTAAAACCAGAACATTCTTTTCAGATTGCGTATTGTGTAATTAAAGGGATAACAAATTGTTTAACCACAATTCTAAATCCATTACAGATTCCCAAAAACAAATTTTGGTTGGCCCAATGCAAGAAGATCATATTGAAACAAAAAAATAAAAAAATAAAAATGCTTATTTCTGAGTGAGATGATAAGAAAGGTAATGTCCTTAAAGGGATAGTTTGCTTTAGAAACAACAATAATATGATGTTTCCATGGTTCAAAGTATTCATTATGTGCAGGTATAAAAGGACAATTGTGCAAGGTGTATACTTAATTCCTATGAAACATCCTGAATGCAAGATTCCTGTCTCACCATACTCTGCCCTCATGCCCTCTGGTGGCCTTATAGGTTGATGACGTCACACCTGAACCATAAATACTAATTATCCCTTACCCTCCTCTCCTTCCACCTCCCCCTTCCACCTCCCCCCTCCCCTATCCCCTGAATCTGGACAGTATGGTGGGACAGGAAGCTGGGCTTTAGGGGGTATTTATCATTATCAATTATAAACCCTGCACAATTTTACACTTTATCCCCACTTATGTTGAGCACTTTAGATACCTTTATCATCTTATTAAAATAGTTTCTGTAGAAAACTATCCCTTTAGAAGTCTATGGGGAAATATACTCATTGATATTCAACTGATCCTAGAACCTTCAAAACCCTTTAAAGCCCCATGAATCCCTAGAAATATGTGCTTTAGGTCTGTAGCAAGATTTTATAGCCAAAAAAAAAATAGGGGTCACCGATGATATTTAAGGGCTGGAGGTATAAATCATAGTGGGTGAGTATTTCTGTATACTCCTTTATGATACTTCATTATCTATTCCCCTAAATTTTTAGTTTAATCAACCAGTACTTATTTATTTTATTTCATTTTCAAACCCTGCTTATGTCTAATGAGAGATTTCTTAATTTTGAGGTACTTCATTTTTCTCACTAGGGGGCGTATGTGTGCCTGATTAATTAAACGTCAATTACTCTTTTGATTATCATTGTAAGTTTCTGATATTTTAAATTTTGCATCTTATCTGCTTATATCAACTGTCATCAAAATATGATGTGAGATTTTAAGATTTGATGATTTTAAAATTTTACCACCGGGGGGCACAGCAGTGAATAGCACGTTATCCATTTAATAATTATTAGATTGTAATGGACGCTATTCACACATTTCACTGTGTAGTGATCTGGTCATGATAGTCAACTGATCTAGTTCACTAGTCTAATCTGTTGTAAGGAGATTAAGAGCATGACTAAAACTATAGCATCAAATGTTCATCCTGTAGAGCACCAAATAGCCTATATAGTCTAATATATATAGTCAAGTCTTTTTTCTCTTTTGCCTTGTTCCTCATGGTACAATGGTAACCGATATAACAATGAGGAGGAGAACTTCTTTTCTGGGCCTTTGGGTTCAAGCTATCGGATACCATTGTACCATGCAGGGATCTTTCTTTGCCACTGGCTCATATGGCTGATACCCAGCGGCCCAGAAAAGTCGTTCATCTCCTCATTGGCACTTATGCTGTTGTTGCTGCCTGGGCTGCCTGGGACATTGGCACCTGTTAATCATGGGAAGTCCGAGCCCGTGTCTGGGGGGGGGGGGGGGGGTGATGTGGGGTTTGGGCCCCCCCCCCTCTAATCTGGGACAGTCCCCTTTCTGAAACCAATATTAAAGTTTTCCCTCCTTCATCTTATGCTGGCCCTCTGCTACTCCTGTAAATCATCTCTTACCCTTCTCAGTCCTCTGCTTTCCCTGTAAAAACTCCCTCTTATTCTTTTTGGCTTTCTCATAAGCTTACAAGATTCACGATGTGACCAACAACATCATTGGATTATGTCCTATAACGTTGCAAAATAAATTGCCAGCTATAACATCCCTATGCTAAGGGTCTGAGCCCCTAACCTTTATAACCCATAGATGATACCCTAGCTTTGAGCTATTATACCTCTGGAAAGTCCACTTTTTAAATGGTTAACCCCCCCCCCATGAAAAGTTCTGCATACGGACCTAGGAACCTTACCAATCACCCCCTTCCTCCACCACACAAATCTCCCTCCAGCCACCGCCCATACCGGACCCCAGGGCAGGGCCCGGACAATCGTAGACTTCTTGTTATTGAAACAGTCATAATAATATCAAGGGGAAGCTTCACTTTTTAGCATTACAAAAAGAGAGGCTGAAAATCTGATTTTTTAAAATAACACACCCTCTTCTCTTTTTACCATTAATTTATTCAATGGACATTATAATATAAACGATTAAAGAACCTATCCTATAGTATTATAGATAAAACAATATCATGGTATAGGATTGTGGCTCAATGACACTGGAGTTACCGTTTGTGAACCTTATCAATTAATTTTGTATAACAAACACACACACAAAAATGACAAAAACTGTCTATGCAGCGCTGATCAAATTACATCATACACCAAATGCATCACCATTACCCATACACATGGTGACGCAACCAAATTATTAAGTACTCTAATTGGCAAGTGTTTCGGCGTCTAGTTGAATGTAACACGTCTGATTTAACGCCACATGACCAACTACCGGCCGCGCCCTTGCACCTGTAGCCATCCTGCAGGTTGCCATAGAAACAAGAATATGGCTGTATGTGAAATCAAGTCATCGCCGTCGGACCCTCAATGTGAGCGTGCGGGCGGGCGGGCGCCGCTCTCCACTATACCAATAACCTCTAGGGGCTGAGTCTAAAGAGACGATGGACAGCGCTGGGTGGATCCGGCGGCTTTACCTGTACATCTACTAATTATATATAGGCCTAATATTTTTTCCCATTTTATTTGGGAGGAATCAACAAGGGACTGGCATAAGGTCTTTCTGTGATTGGAGCTGGTTTTGTTGGACGACCACAACAGGTGGGTGGTGTGGCTGGTGTACCTCAGCGGTTGGACCCTGCTTCTTTACTTCATAGCAGGCAGACACTGGACGTTATTTTGTATACCTTACCTGTATAGGGCGGAGACATCACCAGAGACCAGGTGCAAAGTGAGTTACCTTTTCGTATATAAACAAATAGAGGGACAGCCAGACTCAGAGCACTACATTTCTAATGTAAGAAAATCGTTTTGAAATGTTTGACAACAACTATGTGCAAAGATAGTTTGTATTATAACCTAACGAATAATACTCATAGATAAATTGAATAAAAGTAAAAGAAAGCTTTTGATACAGGATAACTTATAAAAAAAAGAAGAAGTGTTGACCACAAGTCTACAGTACGATTATTATAGGCGTATAAGAAGCAGTTTGACAAATCATGCCTTTCCAGAAACCAGGTGCAAAGCGACATCTCTTTGTAATTTACATTACTAAAATTAAAAAAAAACAAATAATTCCAATATAGATTATCAATAATTATTGGTAAAATATATATAATTATATGCAGGAAACTATAATTTTTCTATAATCAATGGTATAAAAACATGATTCATGTATGTAGTATATCGCATAACACTTTTGGACAAAAGTCTGAATTATAAAATGGACGTGTTGAAATCAGTGTGACAAATATCATAATTGACATTCATTTAACACCGTCAAATAATGTACAGTCTTGATAGGATTACTTCAGCTGGAAGGAGTTAGGGGATGAACATGACAAAGAAACACTAAGAGAACAATCAAGGTATGGGTGGGAAGACAAGCTAATACCAATTTGGAATTACAAAGTAGACTTAACAAGGAAACATAAGTGAAAGAAAGGAATTACCTATACAAAAACATTTTACTGACAAAATAAAAATAAAAATATAATCCGAAACATTTTTTGAAACAATCGAATAAGCAGACAAAATTACACCGATTTATTCACTATTAGAGTAGAAACTGAGACAATACAATGATAATAAATTTCAGGTGACAATTATCAAGGTAAAACAAACGTATTAGTGTTTCTTTTTGGATTTTACCTATCTGAAACAAATATTTATTGATATTATATCTTCCTGGTCAGAAAAGAACGTCCAAATATACTTAGAGCTTTATGAAAAAGGTAAGAAGGGAATTACAATTTATTCTAAGATATTAACTTGATTGATTTATCAATCAATTTTACAGTTATTGGATCAACCGATGGGTACCTGGCTGGCCAGAGAGATAGATTGATAGATGGATAGAATGGTGAACTCCGATTACAATGGAGGCATTGTAATCACTCCATCCATTAACACCTGCTTCCGGCTTGCAGCTTGGCTTATCTGATAAGGAGTGGCTACTGTTTGGTAGTGTGTCCCCGAGCTGTGATTATAGGCCTGATCCATGGCCTACTCTAGACCAAGGTAGGCCAAGGCAAACAGATTCTGTTTCTTGTTCCTTCGAGATTCAAATATCAACCTAATATATATATATATTTATATATATATATATATATATATAGTCCCTTTTCTTTATTGATTTTAGATTCAAATTCACTGGAAAAGCATAAGGATACAAGTGTATTCTGGTCAATTTATGGACCATATAGATAAACCATTTCATATGACTCTGGCAGTTGATTAGGGCGTAAAGCAACAAATAATCAATCAACCAACCCAGCCATTTCTATTTTATTCACCTTATTGTGTTTTGGTGCAGAGCCGACTGGTTAAAATCTGGCTCAAGAATAACTTTTCTATACATTCACTGATAAAATAATGGTGCGTGGCATTTGAAAAGACAGGATTCAACATAATTTAGGCCAATTGGGATTAGGGGATGGGTCATCAAAAACATTGTCATACCTAAGCTTAGGCTTGGCATATCCTCCCTCTGACAATAACATGTATCTATCAAATCTAATATATGAAATATTTTGTTATCATAATTTCCTTAATGATTATAAAAAGATATATCAAGTAAGTAATACTACATCATAGGGTTTATGGTAATAAGCCCATCCCACATTGAGTTAGGGTTAGTTATGTAGGCAAGAATTATAATTTTTTAAGCTCCAAGTACTGCTAAAACATAAGTTCATCAATTGGCAGGTTTGCAGGTTTGCCAGCCAACCAAAGTGCTCTATTTCAGGGCAAAATAGGGTTAAGTCCCTATGTCACTTTATTTCACTGCTTACTGTGTTTTAGGCAACAGTATCTTTAAACAAATATTTTGTGACTCCTGATAATCGCCGTATGCCACTTTTATATCTGTCGGAATATTTAGAAAATAAATCTTTGGAAGATCATGCTTAGCAAATGACTGTCAAATATATCCTTTCTTTGCGCCTTGGTCGATGGAACTAGAGCCTTTCAATGTTTAACAGCCATCTGAATGTCTTTCACAAAATTCTGGATCTAATAATCACATTCACGTGAAAGGGTTCTATGTCGTTCCTTTTTTTTTTTTTTTAAATTCCTTTATTTAATCAGACATAAAATAAGTGCAAAGGCACTTGTTTACATTCAATGCCTGAAATGCATATATAACTATGCATATTCTAATGGCCATATTAACCCTTTAGACCCCAATCCGGCCATAGCCGCCCGAGGGTGTACTCCCCAATCCGGCCATAGCCGCCCGGAAAAATGCTCATTTTTCCACAATTTTTCCATATTTTTCCATGGAGAACAACTTGATGGGTATTCAACATACAAAGGCGACCAATATATCGTTTTAAAGCTTATGAAATTTCCTTACTAATGCTACAGACCATATTTCCTTAACTTTGATTTGGAGGGGTTGGTTCCACTTTGAACATAAGAGATGACAAGGAAAATAGGGAATTCCTGAGGGAAATCCATAGAAATCCCGGGGAAATCCGGCAATTCATGATTGTAGTCTGTGGGGTCTAAAATCATTTGTAGAAACAAATATTCATACAGTTATAACATACTCGCATACTCTAGACAATAATACATCAAAAACATTTGCCGGATATATCACAGATAGTTCACTTAAGCATCTATATATATAGCCTAAGTATTTCATGTATTGTTGCCAATTAGATATATTTCATCCTTCATCCCCAGAACCCAACTCGTGGGGATCCGGGATGGAAGTTTTCCTTGAGCTCCCTTTTGATCATAAAAGGAGAGGATATGGGTTGGGATAGACAGGTTGTCTATGATCTAGTGTCCGTGTACAAGATCTAGTACACGTAGGTATCATAATATATTATCAATAATAATAATTCTCGTCTAATTAGACGAGAATGTAACTAGAACACTGATGTTAGATTTGATATCCTGGAGCCATGAGGGAATTGGATACCTATGTTTGCATTTAACATGGATTTGTCGTGGACAGATGTCCTCGATGAAGACCAATGTGAATATGCCTCACTAACAATTAGGTGAACATTTGTTTCCACTAATCTTATATACATTCCTAATTTCTTAACCTTTAATCGAACAGATTTTGAAAGGAAATTTCAAATTAGTTTTTCTCTCAGGTGTTCATCCTTACCATATGTCCTGTGCCCCAGCTGTCAAGCCTAGTATGGTCTCTCCTTAATGGAAGCAAATCTGGTATTAGGGTTTAATTTCCTGTTGCTCTTTATCTACTTCCAAGGGTCTAAGACAGGTGGTTAAACTGGATTCAGGGGTCAATTCCCTGCCACATGCTCATTCATTTCCTCAATTCATTCATTTGAACTGTTCTCACTGTGAATATGACCATAGCTGTCAGAACGGCATAAAGCGACATTCAATCATGCCTCAGAACGATTTCTGAAAACTATATTTCAGTGCCCATTTTCACTGAGCTAAACTTTTTGCTGAGAGGGTTATGGGAAATTACAATTCAATGCACGCCTTCAGCGAGGTTTTTATATCCTGATATCATAAACCAGTGTCAGGATAAGTTATGAATACTGACCGTAAACTGCCACGAATTAAAAGTGTTCATGGTATCAACAACCCATTGCGTAGTATTACACAATCCTGGACGATCCTTCTCTTATTCATTTTCAATTGAACCTTTTTGCATGATTATTCTATTCAATTCTCAGTGGAATAATGCAACCGGACAATCTGGGAATATATCTTTTATGCTTAAAAGTGAGAGAAAACCATGAAAAATATTGGAAAAGACAAGGTTGTATAGCCGGTCAGTACATTGTGGTTCAGCTGTGATTTTAGTTTATTACATTTAACTACTTCAATAATATGGTATACATTATAATGAAAACAATCCTCGGTTGAAAGTGCGATCCTGAATACTTGGTGGGCCATCAGAAGAATTTCTGACTTAACAGTTTAACGGCCTCGGTCACCATTTTCTGCTGGCCAAATCATATTCTGAGTTGTACCTTTAACCTCAGAGACCTCTCCTGTATTATACTCAGGTGCAAAAGTACACAGGTAATAGGTAATTTGAATGGCGTGATGTGAGAGGGCACAGGTAGTTTAGTCACCATTAAACTGTTAAATCTCACATTGTACACACTCTCCAAGTCTATCGTTTTATCAGGTAAACTCTAGTTTTCGGAATCGACTTTGAAATTTTAATTGAAGGGAGAGTAGGAGTCTGAACACACTGTTGTGAATGCATTTTGCGTTCGATAGTTCATCATCTACCTATTTTGATCAATGTTGTCCCAGCCAAGAATGCAATGTTATTATAACGTTGCAGCAATATTCTGGTTGGTTCTGTATTTGGTTCTTGTTATGTTCTTTTGATGGTGTTGCTGCCACGTACTGCTGCACCAATGATGTTGCACTGTGATGTTATTAAAACATTCTGGTTACGTTCTCCAACCCAAACAGAATGTTCTTATAACGTTCTGTTTCGGTTTCATCCTATCCTCACCAAAAAGTAATGTTGAAATAACATTTTGATTTGGTGAGGTTTCAAAGTGACCTTCAATAGTGTAGTCAAAGAATAAAGTAGGCTTTAATGCGAGAATCTATCCACATTATGTATATATATTATATATAATATTCATACATTTCTGTAGGGTTGAGGGTCTAACAAACAGGGATTTCAATGTATACTCATAAGCACGGCTTCAAACCATTTGGTACTTTTTGGATACATTTTACCATAGTTCTTCACAATTCTTAGTGTTCCTGATCAATAAAAAATATCGGAGCAGCGACTTGTTGCTGTGCAAATATGTAAGGGGTTCCCACAATCGATCCATCCATCCTTGATGTAAACTGTATCCTATCAAAACAGAATAAACGCCAATAAATACAATGCAATTTCGCTCACATATCGCATGTACATACTCTTTGATGATCTTATAATGGTTCATTTAGAGAATTCTTATGAAGTAGTTCATTTTTCTCGACTCGAATAACGCTATACTGAGATTATTATTTACAACGGTGCTTTGTAATATAAGCAGTAGAAAATCGGTTCAACACCTTCCAGCGTGTGTGTAATGCGATTGAATTTGTTGGAAGAGAAAAGTACATAACAGTTATTCTAGCAGTAGTTCTAGAGTCCGTCTCCGTGATCTAGTACACATAGGTATCATAATATATTATTAGACTAGACTAGAACTAGAACACTGATGTTAGATTTGATATCCTGGAGCCATAAGGGAATTGGATACCTATGTTTGCATTTAGTTTGGATTTGTCGTAGACGGATGTCTTCGATGAAGAGCAATGTTAATATGTATAACTAACGATTAGGTGAACATTCATTTCCACTAATCTTCATTGTGGCTTATATTCTGGTAAATTCATGCATCATTCCTTAACCTTTGATCAAAAAGATTTTGAAAAAATAATCTCAAATTGTTCTTTATATCTAATATGCCCAAGGTCTCAATGATAGCATGCAAAAGTACCCAACATAAAAAAATCAATGTGAGAACTGTACAATGATAGGTAAGTGGGTGAATACCTTTTTGTTGTGAATATATAGGCCTACCTATTTTGGTCAATCCAGTTCAAAAGTATGGCACCCATTTGGGATAGAAACTGCTTGGAAAGCAGATTGCTGACTATTGGGATTTTGGGTGTGATATAGGTGTCAGACATTCGCTAATAAGCAAAACCCTGCATTAATTCATGTTCTGTCAACATAGCCGATGACCAAGACATATATTTAAGTGGCTATTTATATTTTGGAATATTTGTTTTGATGAATTTAGAACCTGATTCTTTTAATAGTCGTTGATTAAATATAAGACAAACAATAAAACATGATGGTCTTAGTGGCTATGATTTTAAATCATATCAAACAAAACCAAGCATAACAACAATGCAATTAGCCAAAGGGTATACAAGAAAAAGATACTAACCAGCAGGCAAAGTAGGTTCTATCTTTCAGCTCACTGATTACCTTAACGCGACATTTAGGACAATAGTAGTAAAATGACAACGGGAAAAAAGCAGAAATATCGTTGCCTATCCGACGTTTGCTTGGAACGTAGGCAGGTAAACATTTCTTGGAAGATATTTCAAAGACGTCACTAAAATAGGTTTTAATTAAATTCTGAAAACCATGAGTGGTAACATGTGGAGCCCTTTACATACGAGGCCAGCACTGACCAAGTGGTTCTTTGTGTTCAATTCCTGGTTGGCGCTGGGCTCACTAAGAGATGAGGTACTGCAAAAATGATTTGCATGTTTTGATCCCCTACTGTTTGCCTGCCTTGTCACCTTCATGTCATAGATACGATGACCAAAGACAGAATTCGTGGCCATAAAACATGCATCACTCATTCACTCACTCACTCACTCACTCACTCGCTCGCTCACTCACTCGCTCGCTCGCTCGCACGCTCGCTCGCCCGCCCGCCCGCCCGCCCGCCCGCTCACTCACCCACTCACTCACTCACTCACTCACTCACTCACTCACTCACTCACTCACTCACTCACTCACTCACTCACTCACTCACTCACTCACTCACTCACTCACTCACTCACTCACTCACTCACTCACTCACTCACTCACTCACTCACTCACTCACTCACTCACTCACTCACTACACCACTTGCCTGGCAATTCTATGTATGAAATTAATAATGAGATGAATTTTGGAGTAATTCATATCACATGTACATTTCAAAATGACATACTTATTTGCAGTAGGCGAGGTGCAAATTGCCCAGTTGGTATGGGCCTTTAATAAATAGGACAAAAAAGGATGAGAACTTGAATAATTATATTTCCTTAAAAAACCCCCACAGATTTTAGACTCTTTTTTAAAAGTGCATTTTAACGCTTCTGTTTACTCAGTACAATCCTCATTATCAAGGAGCTTTCAACCTAAGAACTCTAAAACTGTTGTGTTGTTTCTCTGAAAGGCTGTATATTTTATATATTATATTGTGTCTGTAGACTAGCCA
This sequence comes from Lepidonotus clava, assembly GCA_936440205.1. Taxonomy (NCBI): domain Eukaryota; kingdom Metazoa; phylum Annelida; class Polychaeta; order Phyllodocida; family Polynoidae; genus Lepidonotus; species Lepidonotus clava. The sequence goes on from OW387138.1 coordinate 21,383,715, forward strand.
TCCTTATGAGGATGGATCTATCAGACAATTCATTTATAATCTTAATGTAGTCATCATATCTAACAAATTTGAAAGGAAGAGTTTATTTCTATTACAACTGTCTTTTGTCAAATTTGTCGAAGGCACTTGTTTATCTAATAAGAAATCAGTAATTATTATGTCTGCATAGTGGTTACTGCATAGACATATGTCTGCACAGTGTCTACTGTGCAGACATGTTTGCTGGTTCCAAGCAGTTCCTCAGATCATAGCACTGGCATGAAAATAACAGGAGAGAAGTGTTATATCAGCCAATCAGAGGGCTAGTACTGGTGCTGCCACCTGGCAGATTTGGATGGAGTAACATGGAGTGGAGTGCACCTAAGCCAATCAGATTGCTGCATTCTGTGGGTGGCTAACATTCAGTGTAACATAGACCAACCTGCATATAGTTGATACTGACCTCTTGAAATTAAGCAAAAAAATTTGGCCTTTATCTATCTAATTAAGAAATTATAAATCTAAACAAAAATTAGGGGAAGATTAGTATTACATTGAATTATTTATCAACATCTTGGTTTGCTTATTTCATTCATAGATAGAAGGGGAAGTATGCCCCAAAATTGTATCATTCTAGCATGTGTTCAATGGAGGCAAATTTGGTCAGTTATTTGGAAGATGTGCACATGGCCCACTTGGGAATTCCAACAGTTTTGTCTATATAGTGAAATCATTCATAGATAGAAGGGGAAGTATGCTAAAAAATTGTCTCATTCTAGCATATGTTCAATGGAGGCAAATTTGGTCAGTTATTTGGGAGATTTGCACACGGCCCATTTGTGAATTCCAACAGTTTCTTCTATATAGTGAAATCAGCTCTTTTTTAATTTTTTTTTTTATTATTCACAACTTCACATACACGAGGTTTATGTTATTCCAGTTGTCTGTAACAAATGATTATGTGATACATAGAGATGATAAAGATAAGATTGATATAGGTGGATTTCAGGATTGGGGATCCTTAGCGCCAATGCTGGTGCATGCCAATGTCATCCTTCTGTACTGATGTAGCATCAGTCCGCACACAAGATAACTAATGTAAAGAGGTTGCTTGTGAATATAGGCAGGAGACCTCCGTGTATTATTTAGTGGAGGGTAAATACACAGCTAGCTTGCAGTGAAAATGCAGGCCTTGGACCCTCAGCAATCAGAGTTGTTCTAACTACCCATGAGTAAGGACCTACAGAGGGCCAATTGCCTGAGTATTGGTATTGATTTTTGGTTGGGTGAGCTTACTGGACTTAGCCTAATGACTGGTGAAATGCTAGCAGGAAGTCAGTGATGTATATCACTTGTTTGAGACTTTAATAAAGCTTTCATGGGAATGTTCTTTTCAACTCTTGACTACTGAACTATGTCTGGAACCAACGCATGATCCTCAGGACAGAAGATCATGACTTGGACTAGCTATCCCAACAAAGTAATCTATTAGAGGGATGGAATACAAGCACCACATCAACATAATAATAATAATTTGATAACCATACAGTTCACTCCTTTCCTCTATTCAAAAATGGGGGGGAGGGCAAACTTTAAAAGGCCTTCCCCTCACAGAGTGTATTCAGAAACATATTCTGCTTTTGAACTTTTCCAGTAATATCACTCTGGAGCCAAGCGAAGCCCGGTGTTACCATTCTGGTATATACAGTTTACTCTCCATATGTTCTTCAAGATTCTCTAAATAAAAAAGTATTTTTCCGCTGGCAATTGGGTTTTAAAACCAACCCCTCGTTTGCAAAACACTGACCACCAATCCTAAAAATGTGACCTTTATTTTAGAATAAAGGGGACAAATGGAAAAAAGACCTAATCAAAAAGCACTTTCGTATTTGTTAGATGCATTTTGCCAAAAAAAAAATCATTTTGCCAAAATTAGAGACCTGGCAAAATAGACCATATTTTATGTTGGCAAACATACCTAGGCAGGTCTGTCGAATTTATGACAGGGTGATGAAAAGCCATAATCATGCCAGTAATTCAGCTAGAGAGTTATGAAGAATAGCCAGTAGGATGTGTGAAACTGGCCATTCTGTGTTTAAAAACATTGTATCATAATCTTATCGGACATGTCGTGGTTACAGTGGAATTGGCGGCTATTTTTAGATGCTAGTGATCGCCTACCTCCTTCTTTCCCAAAATAGAATTCCTGCTAGTGTCACAAGAGCCTTCTTCTAGGAACACATTAGTCAGTCTAGCTAATGGATGGTTTTTTATTATTCAATTCTATATTTTTTGTTTTATTGTGAATTGTCCATCATGCATTCGACTATTGGTTTGAGTGTTTGTCTCTTTCAAGGATGACATTTCTAAAGAAGCAATGGTAAAAATAATCATTTAGCATACGATTTATTCAGTATCAGGAACAATCCCAGGGGCATGTTGCATATTTGGCTGGCGAGATTTAAATCCCAGTTAACTCCCTGTCCTGTTGTGCATTCCCCATAACTCCCCTTGTACTGTTGCAAATGGTTGGACTTAAATCCATGGATTTATATTGGGGTAAAATTGGTGTTGCACAGAGAGAGTGCTATGGATTTAATGAGAGGTTAAAGTTCAAAAACAAGGAGCTAAGGGTGGTTTTTGCTTCACTTTTAAATCACACCTAAAGGGGTGTGATTTAAGTTCAAGATTAAGAAATCTAAGCATGTTTTCATAAAATAATCTATTAAAGGTCAATAATCAAGTATGTTTCCCAATTTTCAGTTTTGTGGATACACCAAAAGTATGAAAATAGGACCATTGTTTGTAAATCTCATATACTCAAGAAAATCCTGGGGAGACAAAGAGCCCATGGACGTATAGAAGGGCAAGAATCCGTGGGCCTAATCTTATTCATAAGGATCATTATACTATTACTGTATTTGTAATGATTTGTAATTATATCCATATGCATCAACAAAGTAAGGGCTTCTGATATGATTATGTTACAAAGTTTCGTAGATCTAGATGTTATTCTATTGTTCTTAGTATGAAATCACAGTCATGCAATGCATAACAAACTATCTATTATGGAAACATCGGTTTGTGTGAATGTAGGCCTAATCAGTTTAGTCAGAAAAGGTCCCCCTTAGGAATGCCTCGTTTTAGTACGAATCTAATACGTATTTTTGCCCCAGGAGGGTGGGGGGTCTGGGATTTTTGAAAATGTGCGTACATACTAAAGGGAAGGCCCCTATCTAGAGCACCTCTCAGAAAGAGTCCTGCCTCAGGCGGCCACACCATTTTAAGCCGCGCTCCAGACTGCTAAGATTTGTGCATGTCATTGTCAACTTTCCTATTTCGGGGGTACTTATGAGTGTGGCGTTTCTGAGTGACCAGGTGCAAACCTCCCATCAATTGCATCTAAAAATAACCATACCATTGTCATGTGAAGGTGTTGCTAAGTGCACCAAGGGCAGAGGTGCATAACCTTCCCTTAAAATTGTTTCTCTGCTATTCCTTTTGTAACCTTTGTTCTCTGTTATGAATCCGCAAATTATAACAGAAAGTTACGCAACCCCTTCCTAGTTCACCTGTAAGTGATAAGGATCTTGCAATTAACAAGGGCAATGCAGTTGACCTATCTATGTTTCATAACTTTTGTAAAACACTTACTAAAATGACACAGTAGTTTGGAAAGTAATTACACAATGAAAAAGAAAGTTGTCTATGCGAAGGAAGGAGTATTTTTTTCTATCTTTATATTCTTTTCATTTTATCCTGAGTTGTCGTTGTTTTGTTTTATAATATTTTACTTTTGGTTGTTTATCTTACCCACAAGGCATAATGTAGACTGGCACTTGCAATTTATTAGAAGTCAACAAGGATCAACGACCAAGCTTTAAATTATATATACCAAAAAGATCTGTCGCCGATACATAACACACCATTTAATTTTATATATTAACCAAATAACCCTAATATTTTCTTTTCACGTGGAAAACAGTCATAGGGTGGCCAATGAAAATACTCTGAACATCTCTAGTAAGTTGAGCATCCACGAAAGTAACCACTCGAGAAGGCAACTTCTGGTACTACAAGCCAATCAACTAAATCATAGTGGATTTAGGAGAGGGTATGGGCTCCGACGTTTGTGACTGTAAAATAAAAGTTTTAACATATTTACATACACGAAATCCGCTAATATTTACCGGAAGCAGGAACTTCTAAACAGAATTTTGCAATAATCTGGGTCTCCGTTAAGTTTCGTGTGCGTGCAGCGGAGCGTGACTATGAGCAGTTAAGTGGTATCAGAGGCACTCGCGAGGTGCTCAGATCTGCTCATTGGTCATGATTAACAACACGCTGAGCTGTGCCTGTCCTCAGCCTAGAGTGATTCTAAAATAACATTTTTGTTAATATCAAAAACGCTTTCTTTCCCTAACAGACCCCTTGCAGTGTATGTGCAGCGGAGCGTGACTATGAGCAGTTAAGTGATATCGGAGGCACTCGCGCGGTGCTCAGATCTGCTCATTGGTCATGATTAACAACACGCTAAGCTGTGCCTGTCCGCAGAGTGGGGTGATTGCAATATAATATTTTGTTATTATCACAAACCCTTTCTTTCCCTAACAGACTCATCACAGTGTGTGTGCAGCGGAGTGTGACTATGAGCAGTTAAGTGGTATCAGAGGCACTCAAGAGGTGCTCAGATCTGCTCATTGGCCATGATTAAAATACACTGAGCTGTGCCTGTCCGCAGAGTGGGGCGATTCTAAAATAACATTTTTGTTAATATCAAAAATGCTTTCTTCCCTAACAGACTCCTTGCAGTGTGCGTGCAGCGGAGCGTGACTATGAGCAGTTAAGTGGTATCAGAGGCACTCACGAGGTGCTCAGATCTGCTCATTGGTCATGGTTAACAACACGCTGAGCTGTGCCTGTCCGAGCCCAGGGTGATTGTAAAACAACACCTTTGTTATTATCACAAACCCTTTCTTTCCCTAACAGACCCCTTGTAGTGCGTGTGCAACAGAGCATGACTATGAGCAGTTAAGCGGTATCAGAAGCACACACGAGGTGCTTAGATTTGCTCAGTGGTCATGATTAACAACACACAAGGTTTGCCAGTCCGCAGAGTGGGGCGATTGCAAAATAATATTTTTGTTGATATCAAAAACCCTTTCTTTCCCTAACAGACTCATCACAGTGAGTGTGCAGCAGGGCGTGACTATGAGCAGTTAAGTGGTATCAGAGGCACTCGCGAGGTGCTAAGATCTGCTCATTGGTCATGATTAACAACACGCTGAGCTGTGCCTGTCCGCAGCCTGGGCGGTCTCCACGCCTACGTCATAGGATCAGGGTGCACCACCACCACCACGGCACCATTTCCCCCATCACCCCTCTCAGCACCACCTCCAGCTCCGGCACCACTTCCGGCACCACCAGCACCACCGGGGGCACCACCGGCGGCACCACCACCGCTATCACCATTGTGGTACCCACGACAAACTCCCAAGGTGCTTCGAAAATGGCTGGAGTTGCTCCAAATAGGGTATGATCCATTGATATTGCAACTACGGATTAAATTTCAGCCAAGAGAGAAAGTGGTATCTCTTTTTTTTAAAAATAACAATACAATAAAAAGAATATTTCAGGCTATAAACGTAGTTTTCTTTAAAGCAATTATGTGAAAACATGTGTTTATGTCCTGCCATCCTTTCTTTTCTACTCAGCATCCAGTCAATAATAATGTCACAATTATAATACGGTTCTGTATGGGCTAGCTAAATACGTTCCTCTGTTCTATTATGCATTCTTAAATTACACTTAATAACAAATATGGTTTTAAAAAAACCTGAGTCAACGAAACTATATACATGCACAAACCTTCTTTGGCGTTCACAAACAGTGGCATTCACAAACGTCATCCGTTGATTAGTGACACTTTAAAATGGCAATTTTGCTGACTGTGCGATACGTCTGCACACCACCCAATGAACCTATTATCCACTCCAATCCCAGTCACATCCATGTCCTCCCCACACTTCAGGTGATCCAGGAGCTGCCTCAGCAGAACTTTGACAGCATCCAGCGGTCCATCTTGGCCAAGAGACGTCACGGCGTTCTGCCATCAGAGGAGGCCTTTGTCGACCCCAGGTTCCCTCCTGACCAAACCTCCCTGACATATGTGTACAGTGGGGATGACAAGTACGAGCGGATGGTCTACAGACGGCCACAGGTAGGTGATTTCTCTGTTATACCCAGCTTCCCTTCTGACCAAACCTCTCTGACGTATGTGTACAGTGGGGACAACAAGTGCGAGCGGATGGTCTACAGAAGGCCACAGGTAGGTGACTTCTCTGTTATACCCAGGTTCCCTCCTGACCAAACCTCCCTGACGTATGTGTATAGTGGGGACGACAAGTACGAGCGGATGGTTTACAGACGGCCACAGGTAGGTGACTTCTCTGTTATACCCAGGTTCCCTCCTGACCAAACCTCACTGATGTACGTGTACAGTGGGGACGACAAGTACGAGCGGATGGTCTACAGATGGCCACAGGTAGGTGACTTCTCTGTTATACCCAGGTTCCCTCCTGACCAAACCTCCCTGACGTACGTGTACAGTGGGGATGACAAGTACGAGCGGATGGTCTACAGACGGCCACAGGTAGGTGACTTCTCTGTTATACCCAGCTTCCCTCCTGACCAAATCTCACTGACGTATGTGTACAGTGGGGATGACAAGTACGAGCGGATGGTCTACAATAGGCCACAGGTAGGTGACTTCTCTGTTATACCCCGGTTCCCTCCCGACCAAACCTCCCTGATGTATGTGTACAGTGGGGACGACAAGTACGAGCGGATGGTCTACAAACGGCCACAGGTAGGTGACTTCTCTGTTATACCCAGGTTCCCTCCTGACCAAACCTCCCTGACGTATGTGTACAGTGGGGACGACAAGTACGAGCGGATGGTCTACAAACGGCCACAGGTAGGTGACTTCTCTGTTATACCCAGGTTCCCTCCTGACCAAACCTCACTGACGTATGTGTACAGTGGGGACGACAAGTACAAGTGGATGGTCTACAGACGGCCACAGGTAGGTGACTTCTCTGTTATACCCAGATTCCCCCCTGACCAAACCTCCCTGATATATGTGTACAGTGGGGATGACAAGTACGAGCGGATGGTCTACAGACGGCCACAGGTAGGTGACTTCTCTGTTATACCCAGGTTCCCTCCTGACCAAACCTCCCTGACGTACGTGTACAGTGGGGACGACAAGTACGAGCTGATGGTCTACAGACGGCCACAGGTAGGTGACTTTGCTGTTATACCCATTACAGACTTTAGAAACAGAATGCGCATTTTGCCTGCATTGAATTGTCATTATTGTCGAATGTTGTGTTAATTACTGGTCCAGGACGCATTCTGAGGTCAAGTCTTCAAAGGGCTTACAACAGGTGTCCAACAATGGTCTTGGGGGCAGATCTGAATTGTGGTTGTATCAATTAGACAGGTGCAATTCCGTTTACCAGGTGTGGTTCGTCTATTAAAATTTTGACAGGTCTGGCTACATCTATCCGTTGTGTTGTTCTTAATAAGGCAGATATGCTTCTGCTTATTAAGTGTGTATACAAATTGGACAGATAGACGCAACTGTCCGTAAGGTTCAGCTTTGTCTATAAGACTGATGTAACAATTTCTTCTTCGATAGGCATTTGTCTTACCAATTCAGCATCATTTGATACTACAAACAAATATGCTTATATCGGATTCCTTGTACACAAACACATATAACCAGATAACAGCTCAAAGCCAGAGTAAAACAAAAAAACTGATACAATTCAATTGAAGTATCCACAATGGTTGGCGTGCTTTGTAAATGCATAGGACATTACGTGGTGAACACTTCTATGGTAATGATTAGTTGTCTCGTTATACAGGCCCAGGTATTTGTACCTTTGTATCTGATACACCATTGTAATACGCCGGAGGAAGCACAGTATTGTACACTAGTATGTTCCTTTAAGGGCGTGGTCCTGTATCACATAAAAATAATCTGACAAAAAGGTAGCGGAAACAATGATAGGCACATAACCGACAAGGAAGGGCGTGGAAAGGAGCAGGCACAAAGAGTTGTGATCATCTAGTTTCAAACTGTTTCAAACAAGGTACCAAAATAAAGAATAAAAATAAACATGCAGACGGGCAACTCAAACACATCACGTAACGTGACCATTATTGTTTTGGCTAGCCTTTGCATCAGAACTATGCCTTAACGATATAGTATATTAGAGGTATTTAAATTTGACCATCCTATCAATAATACTTATTATATCCAGGTTTCATAAAATTGTACTGGATGCCTTTGATTGGAGAACACAGATACTTCGACGTAGGTGGAGGGTGCTGTAACACCTCAATACCTTGACCTCGAGCGCTGGTGAAATTAATTTATTTCTGAACTATTCTTGGATACATAAGCGGATGTTTAGGTTTAAGAGAGCATTCACTTAGGTAATTATGTAACTGAGATGCTGCCAAACCGGAAGACAGGCTTTATAGGGATAAATACACCTCTCTATTTTGCATGGGGAGCTTGCACCCTACCTTCTGCGAAAGCTACTTAAAAAACTAGAAAAAGCTACACCATGTATATCCGTGTATCCTATCTTATTACGAATTTGATGTTTTCTTCTATAATTACAAATTTCACTATAGGGCCTAATAGGCAACTTAGAACTTGTATTCTCCACACTAAACTGTAACATTACGTTTAGTGCAGAGCGCGCCCGCGCGCGCGCGCACACACACACACACACACACACACACACACACACACACACACATATATATATAGATATATAGATATATATATAAACCTAAATGATTGAACTTCAGTGGCGTACCTAGAAAGGGATTCCTTGGGTTCTTGACCTCCCCCCCCCCTCTGGGTTTTCCAAGATAAACAGCTTATCTTATATTTTACATAGTGTAGTGACTATATGTGTGTCAAATATAAGATGTTTATTTCGGAAAATCCAGGGGGGGGGGGGGGGGGGGAGGTCAAGAACCCAAGATAATATATGTGAATTGTGTTAAAAATCTCTAGAGGATGGAACCACTTTTTATTTACTTGTAATCCTCTAACTACCATCGGAACCCCCTTTAATTTAAGGGTTGTCTACGCCCCCGTCAGACTGCATTCCTTCATCACTTTGATTCTAACTTTGGCCCTTTGTCCCCTCCTCCAGGTGCTATGCTTCCCCCACGGACCATCCCTACCCTTTTCATTAATGATTTATGTTTCAGTCAACTTAAGACTTAAGTCACACTCACAGAATTGAACTGCATTTTCTAACTTTGTTCCTTTCTCCCCTCCTCCAGGAGCTGTGCCCCCACCCCCTCCTGGTAGGCCCCCCGTGCGGTGCCCTCCTGCGGCACCCCGTCCGGCGGTGGGCCGGTCGGCAGTGGCTCCTCCACGTGTTGGCCACCGTGTCCTTAAACCCGTCCTACATGGAGAGGCTCATCCCGGGCACGCGCAACAGGGAGCAGAGCTTGTGCAACAACTACACAGGTAAAGACTGGTAGACATGAGGGGATTCTCAAGCTGGAGATTAGTTATTTGTAAGTTTTCTTTAATAGGAATGTAGAAAGAACCCATGCACGCTGTATATCATTTTGAATTAAGGTTTTTCATCATTCTAACGGGGAGCAGGGCTTCGACAATAAATACAAAGGCAATGCCTGTTTTTCACTACGTAATTACGACTAAATGTGCAAATTTGTAAGTTATCTTTAGGATATATGAAAGGGGCCCGCGCATGCGACATTCATACCATTTGAATGAAAGCGCTAATAATTTATAATCTTTTGTGACATATCCTTAATTAACCCTTATTCGCACTGATGACTTATGAAATGGCAAGTAAAAATCAGCTAAGGAACAAAGTCTTAGAGAGAATGCAACCATCCAACCTAAAGCCTGTATTCCACATACCTTTAATCATTCTAGTGTTTCATGATTCGAGTAGGGGGTTATGCCCTTAAGTTAATAGAAAACTAATTTATAGCAGTGCTATAGGTTCAAATAAGCCAATTTCTGTAACAACCTTAACCTCTACAGCATTTGTTTCCGTCTAGCCTCAACCAAGACAATCTATATCTTTGCAAGATCTTTGATGAATCTTTAAAGGTCACCCGGAATTTTTTTTGAATTATATACGTTTTATAAGTTTTTAATCACATGAACGACCTTATATCCAAAGTCACTTATGCACTTGCATGTACATAAATACTCAGCTTCAACTCTTCCTCCACTAGGTGCTTTCCAGTTCGAGTTGTGGCGGTTCGGTGAGTGGGTGACGGTGGTGGTGGACGACAACCTGCCCGTGTTGGACGGCCGCCTCGCCTTCTGCCCCGCCCTCGGCTCCCCACCCCAGTTCTGGACCACCCTGCTGGAGAAGGCCTACGCCAAGTGAGTCACAGCTAGTTATTTTATTTAATTTTTTTAATTTTTTTTTGATACATAAATTCATTCATTTATACTGAAACAACTGATTAAGAAATCAATGCTAGTTTACATCAAAGTCCAGTTCTCCTTTTCGTGGTTGTAATTCAATCATAACATTAGGTAAATATACATAGTAAACAATTGCAAGTAAACATAATAGAAACTATTTACATGCACAATATATAATACAAAATACATCTAATTAGGTAATTAGATGTAGATAGTTAAGGGGGATCAATATTTTTCTGTATTACCAAAGTGTGGTAGGCCCCTAATAGTAATACAGAATTTTTTTTACCACAGTCGAGGCCGTCACTGTATGCCTATTTAGCAATTCCGGAAAAGTATAATAAAGTGTTGTTCAGCGGGTTGAGTGAAATGGTATAAAGCTAGTGATCCACGTTGCGATATAATTGGACCGATATTCAACCGATTTTCAAAATATTTTCTATGTCCAAAATCGGTCCAAAATCGGTCCAAAATCGGTCCACTTTTGAAAATGTCGCAACGTGGATCATGTCAACCGATTTTTTCCAACCGATTTCCAACCGATATTATGTGAGGGTAAGTTATTCCAACCGATTTCCAACCGATTTCCAACCGATGATGGTCCGACAAAATTATTAAACCTGTTTAATAATTTTGGACCGATTGTGGACCGATTTTGGACCGATTTTATTATATCTAAGTATTTTCAAAGTTATTTAATTCATTTTTGGGAATAATGGAACGAAAATGTTATCAAAATATATCAAAATGAATTCTCTTTCAAATTATATATTTTTTAATGCTTTTCAACAAGATAATTTCTGATAATTTAATCCACCGATTTTTTTTTCACTGTATTCCTATTGAATTGTGATCCAGGTCACAAGGAATTAATCAGTTTTCAACTTCACTGTGGATCATGGGTGTAGGACCGATTCTGGACCGATTTTAGGACCAACAGGTTTAATTGGCAAACCGATTCCAAACCGACAAAAAACCGTCGGCTCTGAAATCGGTTTAGTCCGAATTTCTTTGTCGGTTTGCAAACTGTCGCAACGTGGATCACCGCCTTAAGTAGTATATATGAAATGGGGATTTCAAGCAGGCTATGTTTTTACAAGAACCTCTCTATTTTTTAATAACTTATTCAAAATGATAAAACTACATACAAAACCATCAAATGAACCTTGTATTGTATGTTTGCTTTATTAATTTAGCTGGTTGCAATAGTTTGGTCGATTAAGAAAAAACAATGTTTACTCAAGTAAGTAGTATATGAAAGCGGGTTTTTCAGATTGCTGCATATTTTGCAACTTTGTGGGGGTGAACAAATAATGTTCGCGGTATACTTGCACTTCCGGGTTAATTGTCCTCATTCTAACTTAAAGGTTAATTGTAAGTCTTGTTATCAGGGGCTGAACATTATCTAGTTTGGTAACATATTCTACCAGCGTGCACGTGTACCAATGACCCTTAATCACGATCAAGAAATAAATTAGTTCATTATTTCCTTTTTTCGGATAATGGTTCTCACTTAATCTATTAATTGACCACGTTTCTCTTTAACTTGACCACTTCATAGGCATTATAATGAATTCCGGAAATCACAAATTGGTCACAACTTTAGTATAAATGCTGCTTCTAATATCTAGATGGAAATAGGTTAGGGACATTAACCCAGATCTTAACCTGCAGAAACACCTTTTTTGGCAATAAGTAGCTTGCATTTCCAATAGATCTAGGCTACTATAGATCAATAGAATCTCATTATTTTCATATTTTTACAATCAACACTCACCTGTTGAGAGGAGGTATTTCCGGTAGATCTAGGTAAAGGGACACTGAAGGGATTCTCACATTATGCCAAGGCTAGACAATTCCAAATTAATGGAGCTTAGGTCTACATTTTTGATAAAGACCACAAACGTTGAAGTAACGTTTTGTCCTATGAGTCAGTATTATAACACATCACATATCATTAAAAGTCCGTACTGAGACCTTGAATTAACAATGCTTTATTTTAAAGGAAGATAAATTGTTTACTCTTGCCACCTTGGTTTTGTATCACATCTCAGCAAATCACAGAGGTGTATAGGGTCCAATATTATGGCTTGGAGAGTGCCAGGTGTGTCAATATCAAATAAGGTAGACTGTATAAGAATATTTCTGTAAGGAATATTGGTAGTATGGAACTTAACACTGAAACAGTTAGAATCACCTTGTAGACCCACAATGGTCATACAGTTATGTTAAATCTGACAATGCTTACCATGACAGGTGCAACAAGGTGTACAAGGTCATAGAAGTAGGCAACCCCCTGTCAGCCATAGAGTATATTATCATTAGCAAACCTAACACTGCTACCCCTTAACCCTTTAGACCCTAATCCTGCTATAGCTGCCCGAATGTAAACTCCCCAATTTGGCTGTAGCCGCCTGGAAAAATCAATGACGATTTTTCTCAAAATTTTCCAAGGAAAATACTTTAAATGATAAGTCTTCAACTTACAAAAATGGCAAATATATAATTTAAAAGCTTATTTAATTCCCTGTTCAATGCTTCAAACAAGACTCCTATAATTCTAATTGCTATTTGCGGGTGAACTTTTGAAATCCCTCAATTAATGGACATTTAACCCTTTCCACGCACTGGTTGCTCTGAGGCACCGCCACCCAAAATGTTAGATGGATTGATACATTGCCAGCCAAAACAAGCCAGAACCTGCCTAAAATCAAATAGTAGGCCTATAGCTTACAATTCAAAGGTTAAAAATAATTGGTTATAATGTACCTTAACTTAGATCTTGAGAGGGAATTGTGTGGCGTAGCTGTTTACAGCTATCTACTATAGCACATTGGCAGTTTTCAAATCCTGAACGAAATGCTTGTGGCGCAGGGAAAGGGTTACGGAATTCGTTAGGGAAATCCAATTAAATTCAAGGGAAATACAGCAATTCATTATAGTCATTATAGGTAAGGTCTGAAGGGTTAACAGATGTAACAAGTTCTATGAGGCCATAGAGATAGGAAACCCCCTATTGACCATACAGTTTATCAAAACATAACAATGCTTCTCCTTGCCAGATGTAACAAGGCATACGAGGCCATAGAGGTAGGAAACTACATATTGGCCATGCAGTTTATTTAAACCTAACAATGCTTCTCCTTGTCAGATGTAACAAGGCATACGAGGCCATAGAGGTAGGAAACCCCCTATTTGACCATACAGTTTATCAAAACAGAACAATGCTTCTCCTTGTCAGATGTAACAAGGCATACGAGGCCATAGAGGTAGGTAACCCCCTATTGGCCATACAGTTTATTAAAACCTAGCAATGCTTCTCCTTGTCAGATGTAACAAAACTCCCTTTTGGCCATACAGTTTATTTAAACCTAACAATGCTTCTCCTTGTCAGATGTAACAAGGCATACGAGGCCATAGAGGTAGGTAACCCCCTGTCGGCCCTGACGGACTTCACTGGCGCCATCTGTGAGCACTTCTCGCCGCAGCAGGAGGTGGCTCCCTCCGGCGGGTACCTCTTCTACCTCCTGTACCGCAGCAGCGTCAGCCGCTCCCTTATCGTCGCCTGGCGCAGCGTGCACAGCTTCCGGGAGTCGACGATACGGCCGGGATCAACCGGTGCAAGTAACATCTACAACTACGGCGCGGCTTGGTCACAGGTGAGACTAGTGCATGTTTGGGATTTGTGTTACATTGCCGTTGCCTGAGTATTAGTGCAATCTTTGTATACTACTATACCATTACTGCTTTGTGATAGATATGGCGCTTGTTGTCAGTGTAAAGTACTATAGGCCTAACCATCACTCAGTTGAAAGTTAGGCTTTTTGTTGCATATAAATAATCTTTTATCAATAATGAATTGCAAGTCAATTGATAATATAATCTTTTTTTAAATGCATATTAAAAGAGTTGATTAACACATTACCTTAAAACATGGCGCATAGGCTATAGCACATCTTGTTTTAGCCCTGTCGAAACATAAAGCAGGTTAGAGTGTCAATTCTTCTTTTGTTATATTCTTCAACTATAGATAAATAATGTTTTATTATCAACCACCAGGAGAACCCCAGCAGCCTAATGATGCTGGGCCCCAACCTGTTCCTCATCACAGCTGTCACAAAGGTAATGAATGCCCACATAATTAGAATATTCAACATGTAAATTACAGAACGTATCTATCCTATCTAGCATGTATATACAACACATACTTGCATGTATTTGTCCATCATCCAGTGGAGTAGATGGGGGGTCCCTATGTCGGATGTCAAATTTAGGAAATAGCTATATCGCATATCACCATTTCTGGTTTCCTGCACCGCCCAGCACTGTTGACTTACATTGAAAATGGTGCGGTTGCAGGAGAAGTCGCATTTTGAATTTAAGGGATGAACTATGTCATGTTGTTTATGTTTTTTCTTCATGTCACTAAGCCCTATGTCACATTTCGAATTTAAGAAATAGCCATGTTGCCCTGTCAATTTTAAGGGTCTATACCCATTGTATTGGTAAAAATTTAATGATTTACTCAACCAATGTTTATTCACATGATATGAGGAATTCTTTCAAATTCACATCTATACCCATTGTATTGCTAAATACACTCTTTTTTCATATTAGTTACGCCACTTTGAATATAGTAGATTCTGATTCCTTTGTGTGTTTTCTTTTCACAACAATAACAACCCACGTTTTGTATGTGCCGTCAGTTCCCTCTCCGTGACGGCCGGATGTTGGAGATGGTCCGACTCAAGTGTCCCCACGACGCCGGCGTCACCTGGTGGGGAGACTTCTCACTACAGTAAGTCTACCTTCATCCCCTCCCCAAGGAGCAAAGAGATATAGCGTAGCATATTATGGATCTTTGCCCTCTCCCTCCTGCCATCTGGATGAATTACCATACACGACCAGTCTTTTCTCTATGGGGCAAAGACATGCTTCTTATATTCCTTTTATAACGACAATTGAAATGTTGCCTTCATACCAGCCCAATTTCCATATACTACTTACGGTGTTCTAGAAGGGGTTTAACTGAGACATTGGCGTTTCAGAGCGTTTTTCCTATAGCAATACATTCCGACAAGGGCTAAGATTCTTCTGAAATATGGAATGATTGAATTGAATTAGGGCCTACACATGAACTTAAGTTATTCGATACATTTAAGGTTTTAAACGAAGCAGTGCAGACTAATATTATATAGAATACAATGCTGAGTTTGCTTTGGTTGAAAGCTTTTTACGTCCATATTATGAAAAAATAATGCATACAATAGCGCAGTAACATACTTTCAAATTCATATATTGCAACACGCTGTCTCCTGCCGATAGACCATCGATACTATATCTGAGTGCGTTTGACGCAATTAACAGTCTCTGTCAATTGACATTAGTATGCACGGGGAGAGAAATTGCCTTAAATGCAAAAGGCCAAAGTAAATATATCCTTCCAGCATCTGAACGAAGATCGGGAGGGAATAACATTGTTCTATTGCTACAAGGACTAATAAGATTTTCACGTGGCCTCATTGCTCTATAATAATATTGCCCCAATAGGATAGGACTTAATTGTCGACATATATGGTTTAAGTAAATGCATCTATCCAATATCGAAAAAGAATATTTAAAAATCTAAAAGTGTCATTAAATATATAGAGTCCTATATCTACACAGTATTAAAAGGGGAACATCTGATACATCTATAATTAGACCTATAGCTATTAGGCCTACCGGTACAGATATAAGTTTTTAGCGCTATCAGTGTACGCTTTCTTCCATTGACCTCATGAAATACCTTTTCTATAAATGGGGTTTAATCAATCAATGAAGAATAGATATTACCACATATAGTCTATATCATAAATATATTCTTTTGCAGAAACGATTTGAGTTGGCATCGTGTGAACCCTACCTTTATGGAGAACTACCGCCCTCGGCACTGCCTCGACCCCAGCGAGTTCTGGATCCCCTTCATTGAGTTCTGCCGCCACTTCGCCAACCTCGTCATCTGTAGCAGTACCCAGCCCTACAAGGGCTTCGACTGTAACGACTGCAGCCCCTGGCAGGGGGAGGACGACTATAACCTCACCATGGAGGGCTTCGGCAGCGAGTACATTGATCCAGTCATGGGGAAACCTCCTCCAGGGGCTCCAGAAGGGGTCCAGTCGTTTCAGAGGTCGCCCTTACATCAGTATTACCACCAGGAGGGAGGTGGGGGTAGTATAGGGATTACAGTACAGGAAAACCCAGATACTGTGAAAGTGGACACCACGATTGACCAGGAGGAGGGATCGACTTTGTTTGTTAGGAGGGCTGGAGGGGGCAGGTTGCAGCAACAGCAACAACAAGGGGGTAGGAAGGATTCAGTGACTACCATTACTTCAACCAGGAGTCGGCACTCCAGTGGGGACAGTATGACAGTCACAGCCGTCTCGAGACGGCCCTCCATGTGTAATAAGGCGGACAGAAGGGGTAGTAATAGCACCAGAGGTAGCAGTAGTGACACTAGTGGTACCACCAACACCTCGTCACATGTGGGCAAACTAGGCTCACCCACAACAACAACAGCAACAGCAACAACAACAGCAACAACTACAACAACAACTCACACAACATACTCCTCCGTCCGCCGCGACGAGAGTGTAACCTCGAACCTCTCAAGTTTGTCCAACTTCTCTAACACTTCTCTCTCGGACTCGGAAAGCACAAACAGTGCATCTGAGGTTAAGATCAGACTGAAATCGTCCTCGTCCAGCCATAGGCACTATGCAGACCGCCCCTGTAGTGCCCCGGCCAAGTCGCCCAATCACAGCAGGGGCACCCGGAAGTCGCTGAGTATGTTCGACGCGCGCACAGACTACTTCCGGTCCCAGGGAAGCTGGAGGACCGTCGTCCGCTATTTCGGTCGATGGGAGAGTGAGTACCTAAAAGCATTTTAAGAACTTTATAAGAGCATTGTACATGATTGACCTCCCAGGCATGACCCACATGTTTTGCAAGATTTCTTTTGCCCCTTTTAAATTTTCACATTTGAAACAGTTGTTTTCATGAAAAATGTTTTAAGAAAACAGGTAACAGAGTCAAACGATTCTTTTCCTAATAATTATTCATGAATTATAAGGTATCAGACTGTATTTAGTAGACGGTAGCTTTTAATTTCTAAACAATGACAGGTGTGAAATAGAGGGTTGCAAAATATCAATCAATGTTGAGATTCTACCCTTTAACAAAAGTGCGGTAAATCCCTTCATACGTTCAAATTGGTTAGGCCTATTTTTAGTTCAGGAATACAATCTAGAATCTCAATGTCCCAGGGCAATATGCGACCATCTATGTGAAAGGTGAGATGCCACAATTCCCAGAAAAGCCCTGTCCCCATCAATCTGAATACGAATATAGCACATCTTGATGCACACAAGAACGTAATATTACACACTCTTTGCATTAATTCTAATAAAATTGTGGACCATTCCCAGAATAAGATTCAAGACCATTCCTCCCGTCATTCTCACACCTTTGTCTATTTTCAAATTTCAGAGGCAACAAGTGGTGGTCCCCCATGTGACATGGATGCCCACTCCCGAAACCCACGTATCACCTTTGCACTGAGTAACCCCGACGCCGTCAACGAGATCATCCCTGCCGAATACCATGGGAAGTGTCACATCCTGGTCAGCCTCCTCCAGGACTACCGGAGGGGGGCCAAGACGGCCAACGGGCTGCTGGTCAACGTGGGCTTCAGGCTCTACAAGGTGAGGTCAAGGCTCTAGGAGGCTTAACCTATAGGCAAAGACCAAAAAGGGGTAATTCTTTCCTCCTTGCATGCTATAGGCCTAATGTCCTGGAGGAGGGATGGGTGGGGGGACTGGTTTTGGAAGATGTGTGTGTTGAGGGGGGGGGGGGGACGTACACATATAAGCTAAATACAAAAGTAATTTATATTTGAGCACACTCACTTGACATTTTTTCTCTTTTAAGTCCTCATCACAAAGAGGACCCCCCCCCCCTTGGATCTGCCCCTTAGGTCATACAATTTGCTCCTTCTAAGTATGTATGTTGAGAATGCTGTGCTATAGGCATTATGCATATACTAAATCTGGAAATGCTAATGAAATTCCATAAAAAACAACATTTTAAAAAGCACAAAATAATCAGAGGGCTCCACAGTTGATATTTGATATTGATACCTATAGGGCAGGTGTAGATCAGATTAACCTGCTTGACCCTATGTATAATTCACCCGCCTTCCTTTACTGGATTATCATCATTGGACAGAAACTCCTACCTGCCCTTTGGGCATGTGGCCGTGAAAATCCACCTGCCTTACCTCACGTTTTATCTGCCTCAAATAGGCGGGCAATGATTGATGTCGACCACTGAGATATAGCCAGGGGGGGGGGGGCAAACCCTGACCCCCCCTCATAAAAATGGAAAATTAAAACACCATTTTTACAGAGATCTCCCACTTTTAAGATTTCAAATTTTTGTCCCTCGGGTCTAGGGGGGACAATTGCCCTTTTTGCCCCCCCTTGGATCCGCCACTAATCACTGGTCAGTCAACATTCATATCTCTGCTTTGAAGGCTAAATTAGGCATATTTAGATTACCTCATGAAATGGCATGATTTCTTCTCAAAGTCGGGAATTTGAGGTTATTTTCCCAAAAGATCACCTTTTCGGCTTTAGACCTTTACATGTAGGCCTCTAAATGAAGGTCAATAACCTAGTCAATTAAATGTTAACTCTAAGGGGCCGTCTATAAATGATTTAGAGGGTAGGTGGGTGTGTTGAAAAGTGTGACACTGCCTGAAAGCAACCCTTATTTCCATGTTTAGATTAGATAATTATGCGTGACAGCAGGGTGGGTGGGTCGTAAAAATACCTTGAAAAAGTGTGACATCATTTATGGACGGCCCCTAAGTGGCTATTAAAATCGCAGTTTGCATGGTTGCAGGATGGCAGATCTGTGCCCTATTGCCTTTTGATGTCTGGCTCACAGGCACTCAACTGGTCCAGAACAAATATCAACAAATGCATTTACTATCTTTATCCAGTCCAAGGCACCTGAAAAGGATGAAAAACGACATCTCTCTAAACTACAAGTGATTCGTGACGTCACATCCGCCAACGAGTCTCGCGAGATCACGGCTCGCCTTGACCTTGACCCTGGTTTCTACGTGCTGGTTCCCTATACGTACCACGTGGGACAGGAGGGGGGATTCCTCGTCCGGATTCTGGCCGAGAAGGACCAGTTGGCAGGCAAAACAGGATGGTGTGTAATTGCATACTTTTTACGAGTAGAGTAGAGGAGCCAGTTTCCGTGCATTAAGGGCAAGAAGTTAAGCTTTAACAAAATATTTAAAGAAAAAAATTATATTTTTAATATTTTTTCTTCCATATTCAGGGGAATAATGTCTATGAACATAATCATAATAAAAAAAATTAAAGTTTAAAAATATTTTTGTAATATCTTAAGGTTTTACTTTAACATGTTAATTCTTCAGTTTCCGCGCACCTGGAGCCTATTTCCGCGCATTTTGGTGTCAGTTTCCGCGCATTTCCCATATTTTAGGTGTAAAATGAGTAAAATATCTTATAGAAAGAAAATATGATACATGGGGCATCAGAAAAAGATTATCTATTGATATCCGTTATACAAAATAATTGTTAAGTTCTTAAAAATTCATAATAATGCAAATAGAAATGCTACCTTGTCAGGGAAAATCTAAAGAATATATTCATGAAAAGAAGGAAGAAATATGCATATTTATGCATTTTTATTATATGACAAAAGCATTAATTCGCCTCAGTTAAAGAGAGAGAAAAAGTTCAGATTTGAGTCTTTGGTTTATATTATTTTAGGAAAGTGTCTTAAGATTATATAGAACCTTGCTTTGAAAATTTTTTATTTTTATTTTCTTCGGAAAAATGTTTGAAAATTTGGAAATCTCAGAAAAATAGGTGAAAAATGCACGGAAACTAGAGACTGTCTAATTTATTGTCCTTAGTTTCCGCGCAGGGGCCTATTTTCTATATTATCCATGAAATTTTATGTTTATGACATTAAAATGATTGTATATCACTTTAAACTAATATCTATGACATTTTTTAAGAGAAAATTATATTTTTTCTTGAAGAAAATGATGTTATGCTCCTTATTTCAGAAATATTAACTTTTTAAGGATCCTGTCATTTTCCTTAATAATAAGGACATTGAAACATATATTTGGCCTTAGAATACATAAATTTATATGAAACATCATCAAAAATGACAAATTAATTGCATAAGAACATTATTTTGGGTCTGGCATTTTAAAAATAGCATATCTAATACCTAGAGAAAAAATGCGTCCATAAAATGCGTAAAATGCGCGGAAACTAGAGATGCGCGGAAACTGGCTCCTCTACTCTAAGGCCTAATCATTTTTCAAACTTAATCGAGGATCTGGCGAAGTCTTATATGCCTAAGGACCTTTTTCCCTTACAGATAGGCCCAGAATACCTATTCCACTTCCAGCTTAAAACAAAGTAAAAAGTAAAAGTTTACAATGGAATATTACTACAATTACTTCCTGCTTTATTCCCCAGAGAGAGTAGCATAAGACAAAATGAACCACAGAAGTTGAAGAAATTTGGTTGACAAATACTTAATCTTTATCAATGTTATTACTTTACTTACATGGAAGATCATCTCTGATGAATGAAGTTAATACATAAATAATAGTAAAAAAAAACAATTACTCCGAAATGAAGCAAAATATAATAACCTTTTCCCAATAGGCAACAATACTAAAACCTGTAGGCCCTATCTGTCAAACGATTAGATTTAAGGAGTCATAATGCTTTCGCAGTGCTTGATGATACAGAAAATCTTTAGTCTTATCTATATCATTTTGAATCTAGTATATAGGCCTACAAAGTAGAAATAGGTAGTAACATTTGGTATTATAGTCTTATTTGCTGCTCTTTGCTCAGTATTGCTAATCACAAATTCTGAGGCTAGTCTCTGAAGGGTATTAGGCCTATAAGTAGAATGAAAATGAAGTTAACTCGAAGTAGCAAAGGACACATAATGACAGAACCATTCTTCTTCCTTTCCATTTAGTCATCTTTGATTAGTTACTTATTCTTTTTACTTAGACCCATATTACTTTAGCTTATTCAATGTATTTTTCAGAATGGTACAGCACAATGTATGTCAACATTATGAAATTAAAGTGAATTTTGAATATAGAATACTCAATCTTAAAGCATTCCTGTGCATACTTCTGACAGGATTATGTAACTCGTTTGATTTAATTTCTAATTCATGTTGTTTTCTTCATCTTTCAGTACCGTATCGTGAAAGCTCTTGTTATCTTCTATAGAGACGATCAGCTGACTGTCGACCACATACTATGAGACGGATTTGTTTGCGCAACTGCATGAAGCATATAAGTTATACAACTTGATATTTTTTATACATCTTTTTAAATCTATATTTCAATAATGTTTAATATGTACATAACACAATGAGAAAAAAATGTTTGTTGCGTTTAGTTTACTGCTGTTTCATAAGGGAAACTTGTGATAAATGATGATAATTATGTGATTTTAGAACAAATTTAAGATTTATAAAGAAAAAGGTTCTCCGAATAAGTGTAATTTAGGCAAAGGCTTAAATATAATTATATGATTAAATTATAATGGCCCCCAAGGTATTTTGACAAGAGTCAATTCAACATAGTGTTCAAATTTGATTAATTATCTGGATCTTCATTTATTGGTTATGTACATAAGATACTATTTATCAGAATGTTGAACTAATCAATGAAGCTTTATTTGAAGGTCAATGTGAATATTTATCCCAGTATGACCAATTTAAGTATGCTTAGAGAGATTTGAGGTCTTTCCCTATAGTTTCATCTTTAAGATTTGGGTAGTGTCCTAATAATGAAAGTGATTCTGCTGAAGTACCTGGCTTGTCTATATTATAAGTAAGCTTTCCGATTTCTATGACACTGTTTGAATCTCATTTTATGTTTGTGTTCAGTAAAGGATAAAAAGAACGAGTGGTAAGCTAATAAAGTACATAATAAAGTGTTATCATTTAAGCTGTTTGAATTGAAATTATCATGATTGTTAACTAGTTCACTCTACCCTATAAGCTGTTGGTATAGTGTTGCACCCATGGAAAACACCGAATATTATGTATATACTATGCTTTCAAATATCATGCTTTCCATATTTGGGTAATAAAGGCGGTTGCCCCCTAAAAGCTGGAAAAAAACACAGCCAATGAACCTTGTTCAGATGTAGTCAGGTGACCAATTTTTGGTGATGACCGTGTGTTGATTATAAACTCGCGGCTTTTACAAAAACGCCGAATTTTTCAATTCAACCCAATGAATATGTTAATTGTTATATCATGACATTACTCAAGACAGATTTTCCATAAATATGTGTTCTGCAATGTGTAATTTTGAATAGTGGATGAGGATTATTTTCTGTTGAACACGAATATGCCGCCCAATTCACTCTAGGAGCTGTGACGTCATCTTCGCAACGGCGATATAATATAAATTAAGCTGTGATTCCATCTTTAATATTTATTATTAGTAGCATAATCAAAAAGGGCTGGTCTAATTTCTTTTCAGACTTTATTTCAGGTCACACAAATTTAACTTATTGAGTTTATGGCAATAAAAGATGTCTCTCAATACTATCAGCAGTATAGCCCATGTGCTCTTATGCATAAGTGTCGCCTACCCTTGCCCCTTAACCTCATGTTAATTCAGAGGTATTTGGATATATACGTTTATGTTATTATTTGTACATATGAAAATAAATATGATTATTGTAATACAGATTTGTTGTGTGGAACTTTGCTTTTTGGCTTATTGCAACACTAGGAAATTCGATTGTTTCCTTTGTTTAACTAGTGTAATTCATAACCCCATGTCTTTGATAACATCAGGCAGCATACTTGAATCTAACCCTATAATACTCTGATACTTACAATAGATAATATAAAATTTGGTAAAGGATTCACTCTATATAATCATCATGAAATTAAAATACGGACCGTATATTGAAATCAAGATTAACTGGCAACAAAATGTGGCACGAATTATATTATAATACCCTGTGCACACGCATTATGCTTTGGTAATTGCCCTAGTTCTGGATGTATAGCCATTATCTAATATATAAAGCTCCCATAAGAATGACTATTGCATTGAATAACTCCATACTGGATATATAAAGATTTCCACCTCAACTCCAATCCTTCAATATTAAGGCCTATTTCAAATTGCAATTTACCGAGAGCCTTGGGAAAAGTGGAGTCGGGAGGGCCTGCTTTTGTTAATATTTGTACACGTTTGCCCTCTATTTAAAGACATTAATCTACTGTAGATAATGACTAGTGTCTTAATAGTGTATCTTAAAAGTATGTTTGAATAGAATAGAATGTTATTAGGTTAACTGCATCTCTTATCTCCCTAAATATGATTGCTAGGGGTTAGGGTATAACCCCCCTCGGAACATCCCTTCCTTGCTTTGAGTTACATGTATGGGTTATATGTTTGTTCGCACGACTTATATCATTTGTTATTATTTGTTCAGTTTTAATTGTAATTAGGGAAGTTCCCCTGATGTCATATCACGAGGTTAAAATTTTGTCGTATGCTTGGGAAATTGGAAAGCGTCAGACAGTACCACAGTTACACACTTAATCAAACTTTAAGGTGTTTGTCAGTTTATCCATTAAGAGAAACTTCTCTGGTTATTTCCGACCACGTACTTCTGCTATCAGACTTGGAAACTATTCAAAATATATGAATTATAAATCCAGCCATCGATTGTCATTGTTTCAGTGTCAAATTGAAGTACAAGCTAGGCAGTCGACCGTGAATTCCTGTCAATTCTGTATTATCGAACGCATATATTATGTATGTAGTCGTTGGCTTTATGGATGACTTTCGCCTTCCAAACTTCCTACTGCGTGGTCAGCACCGATGTTTATGCAGAACATTTGAATAAATACGTCAATGTCTTTATAAATATTACATCCAATATGGACGGATGAGATAGCTTTGTGGCACTGTGCTCTCATGAATATCTATTGTAAAAAGTCAAGTGTACCGCATTTTATGGTCTGTATTGGCAAAGTCCATCTGAAGATGAAACACTACAAAGATCAATGAGCTTCTGATGCGTGACGAATGACGTCAAAGAGCAGACGACAAACAGGTTGGTGCTCCCGGATCTGGCGGGAAAGCGCTGTCGTCTGCCGAGCAATGAAGTCGTGAGTAAAGAGGAGGCACCTGTTGAAGATGACAGCACCAGTCTCAACTTTTAATTTAAAAAACTTATGTGTTTGATTCAGAATTTGGCCTAATTCTGGCTTATATTTGATTTGATTTGATTTTTCGTTAAAACAACTGATTTGAGACAAGCGCACCCGGAAGATGATTGCGGTGAGAGGAAACATTTGACGTCGAGCAATTGTTACAAGGGATGACCAATATTACACTTTTAAGGTAAGCATCCTAAAACACTTTAAGGAACAGAAGTAACAAAAACTATTATAGTTGAATCTTTTAATGTGATAATGTTCGTTTTACTGTCGTTCTTATCTAGTATTTGTCGTAGTGCATAGCATAAAGTAAGAAGCAATTACAGGAATAGAAAGGAGGGAATACTTATATCAAGATCTCCTTATTGGAAGAATGGTTTGCCCAAAGAAAGCAGTATGCTAAGTAAATGTTTTCCGCCAACCCCCCAGGCTCTTAACCACAGAGATATCGTCTAACATACTCTTTGGTATGCTTACTTACCTCGTAACTCATGAATGCCAAAATTAAAAATAAACCTGTCCGTGTATGAGATGGCGATAAGCATATGTGTACTATGGCTTACTTTTTATATTAATTGTTTAATTGCCAAAACATTCTATCAGTACCGCAGGATATGTCCCAACCAATGTTCAATGAGAGGTATGCATTTTGTCTAAGACATTAACCGATTGGGAAAGCTTACATATTACTCTATAATTATGATAGAAAAGTGATCACTGTTTGTATCATTCTTTCTTTTAGATTACGATGGGCTTGTTTCTCAATGCCAAACATGTCACTGATGTTGCGGCCTTTACAACTGAATAACCAGATAAGTATATTTTCATTTTTGTTTTAGAATATCACTCATGAAATTCGGACAGACCCGTGGTCGGGCATAGGCCTATATCAAACAATTGGATGTTTTCATTCTACAAATCTATTTTACAGGATAATGGCTTATGACGTCACCAACCCATCAAAAATCACTGCGACGTCAACTATATCCAAGTCAACGGAGCTACTTAGATCTTTTTTTTTAAAGATAGATTTATCAAAAATACCCTCAAATCATTTACAAAAAAGGGCCCTAATTCTGATGAACTAGGGCCGCACCCCCAAAAAAACTTGTGATCCTTTCAAAACACCCCAATTGATGGGGCCCAGAAAGATGCTGTTTCACACCTCCATTAGAATGTACCGTTATTTGTGGTCAACAAACTATAACACCATGTCTGAAACGCACATTAAGACATTGTGTAACCTTGACTATGCTGTATCCTTTTCAGTCTATCTCATCGAGGGATTGGTACTTGAGATCTGGCCTGTCAATGAGGGGGACACTACGACCATCAACGTCACCCTCACCTCTGGGAGTGACATGACTTTGTTCATTGACTACGGGAATGGTGATTTGGAGGAGAAATTCATCCAGGAACATGACGACCTAACACCCTTCGAAGTGCCGTACTCAGCAATAGGAACGTACGAAGTGAATGTCTACTTAAGCAACAAGTAAGACCAAACTCTTTACACATTAAATGGATTGCTTTTTGTTCAGCCCAATCTTCAAATCCTCTAGAGTCCCCAAAATGGGTTTTAAAACTAGTTCTGGCCACGAAGGAAATCTAAAATGCATGTATCTATATTGTGTTCGTAGATAAAACGTGTGGAAACTTCAAACCTCTCAAGGTCTCATGTAAAATGTAGAAAGTGGTAAACTCAAATCAGGGATTCCCTTTGGGGTATGACTACAGGCTTTGGTTGTTAAATGTGCTAATTCCTAATATGAAAGATTTTTTGAGCATCATGTCATGAGAAATTGGAAAAGAATGTTATATGACCACTTACAAGAATTGCCATGATGTTCTCTACAGGTTCTTCAGATATTCAATTAATGAATTTTGGGGACTATAATGTGTTTTACATTATTCATAAATGCCTGCTAAAGGATGAACAAGTCACGCCTTTTTAGTGTCTGGGTCTATAATCACGAATCACATAATTACGGCCCATATTCGAAGAGATTGAACACATATATTTGCACACTAAGTCAAGTGTGATGTAGATAATTAATGAACAAACATTCACTTCAGTTGTCAGTGCTTCTACATATGAAGATGATATATTAACTTTAAGATATACATTACACTGTAAAAATGACGTTTAGAATTTAAACATGTTAAGGGCCTAAACATGTTTAGAATCTAAACACAAGAAGTCTCATGTATTTAAAAGCTAAACACTTGTAATTCCTAAACGTGTATGGATTAGATATGCTTAGAATATAAACACATGAAATTTCAGGTGTTTAAAACCTAAACACTTTCTAATTCTAAACATGTATTGGATTAGATATGCTTAGAATCTGAACACATGAAATTGCAGGTGTTTAAAACCTAAACACTTTCTTCTTCTAAACATGTATTGGATTTATCATGTGTGTAGTTAAACTTTACTCCACCAGGTGACACTGTATGCCAATGCTCTGTAGTTCTTAGATATTTCTTGTAAATGTTGATATGAATTCATTATGAAAAAAAGATAATTTTCTAGGTACTGTAGAATGTTTAAGAAATGTATATGTAATACATTAGAAGCATTTTGAGTTAAGGAAAATCATCTTGTTCAAGGTTTTGAAGATGTACTTTGTTAAGACACCTTTTCCATATGCAGACAGACATAGGGACTAGGGTCTGGGTCTAAAGGTTCTGGGATCCACTAGAGGTAGCTAAGCCTTAACTCAGTTCAGAGGTCAATTCTGCATTTCCCCATGCATAATACTGAAAGAGGTGTAACTCTATGCTTGAATTTTACCTCTTTGTTGATCAATTGAGATCAAGAAACATGTTTTCCTCTCTGAATTGTAGGTACATAACATTCCAGAATAATATCAGTGATCATTACCAAATAAATTGGTTTTATTGACTTATATGCCATGTAGTCTAAATAGTTTGAAGCTAAAAAATATTTGCTAAACATTAAATAAATCCTAAGTGTTTAGACTACAATCACATTGAAGACCTAAACACTTTAAGGTAAACACATAAACATCACACATTTCTAAACACTTTACCCTAAACACCAATAATTTAAACATGTTTAGGGAAATGAAGTGTTCCAAAACTGGATGCGCCGAAGTGTTTAGGAAAGTGTTTAGGTTCTAAACACTTGTTTTAACAGTGTATGCTTAAGCAATGTAATCACATATTTCTGGACCAATTTGTGACCGAAAGTTCAAACATTTTCTTTCTAATACAATTCAATTACAGTCAATTAGATTGCAATTTTAAACGTACTGTAGGAAATCGAATAATTATAGTTTAATGCAAATCATTTTGATGCCCTTTGGTGGATATATACTTCTTTTACTTATTTCTGATCATACACACTAAATATTTTTTGTTTCTGGCTGCATTAATGCTGTAAATGTGACCCGGAGGTGACATTCAAAATTATCCTTCATTTGTAATGTCACTGTAATGTTTTGATTCAAAAAATTCTGAACTATATGCGTTTGTATTTTAGTTATAGTCTAGTTATATAGGGAAAGTTAGCTTAATGTAATAGCAAAATAGTGTTGGTCCTATCCTAAATCATTGCTAGGTTGGTCAAGTCCAGAACTGAAGAGGCCCTTGTATTAGAGATAGTGATTGTAGTTTATCAAGACGTATCCACACATGGTTACATGTCACATCATCCCTTCTCACTCTGTTAGAATCACATAGTTTTATCATGTCCAATCAACCTACACTGCAAGTAGCTCTGACTACCTCCCTATATAGTATACATGACACTCTAATCTATCACTGGCAGCATGGGTAATCTGACCGTTACTACTAATAGTAGTTCTACATGTTCGCTACAGACTTTAGCTACTAATGATCTAGTATGCAGCACTAGGCTGTATTTATATAAACTGTAGTAGAGGGAATGGTCTACTGAGCAAGGCCACTCTTACAATCATATAAGGTAATTCTTTTATAGAGTCATCACTTTTGGATAGGAGTTTGCCATAATTATAAAATGGGTTATTCTTATAGATTAATGATGAACTTTTAAGAGAATTTTGTGGTCTTGACTAAGGAACCAATAGCCTCGTCCCCCACACCATTCTTACAACCATCCCCTTTATATGCATTAGCACAATTATTGAACTTGTTGCTTCTATATGGTTACCATGGAAGCTATGTCTGAGGTTATTTAGAAAAAAAGTTCAAACATTAGAAACTATTTCATATCTGCTTTTGGATCTCCACAGTGAAAAGAGAATGGAAATGTCATTCTTAAATCAAAATTGGCAAATATTATTGTATTTCTAACTATTTTATTCATAATTATTATACTTTTTAATTAGTAAAGTAAACTTGAAACTGTGTATACCCCAGTAAGATCCTCTTACACTTACAGGGAAGCATGATTCAGGTTCTTTTTGTGTCGGTACTACTTTGTATCTTATTACAAAAGGGGACATTTTGGTGTCATTTTCTAACCCTTTCACTGCTGAGATGTCACTATACAGTTCATGATTTCTGATATCTTTACCAAAATATCAAAATTAGTCCTGAAATTGCCTAAAACTCAAATTTTCTCAAGACCTTTTTTCACAACATTATTTGGAGAAAAAACGTCTAAATGTTTGAAATGTTGGCACTGCGCCAAACTTGCCTTTATTAGTAATAATATAGGTTCTCTTACAAGTATGGGTTTGATATAGTGATATATTTATTCTTTTCGTTTCAAAGAGAACATGTATAGGCCTAAAGATCTATTGTGTTTGCACAAAAGAAATGTCATTATTATAAATCTCTGTTTTTTCTCAATCTGTCAGTCGCTGATAGTTAAATTCCCCCTCTCTAACTGCTATGGAAATATGTCATAGAGAACCACAAGGATGGCAAAAATCAAGACCTAAATAACAAATCGGAAAAGTACTTCACTTCAAATGGTTTTGATGTACATGACTTTCAAATTCCAAGCTTTTGGGTGAACAATTGACTGAAATTCCTATGTTCAAAGAATTGTTTTTCAACTTTCTTGTAATTGTACATAGGTTTCCAGCATAATAATTATGCTTCTATCATTTATATCAACAGATAAGATATTAAATTGGCTTTTAGGTGTCATTCAATACAGAATTGTGTGTAAGAATATTGTGAGCATATCCAAACATCCCTTCCCTATTGTCTATCCTTAATCCTTTCTTGACGCCAGTTGCATAAAATTTATGCATTTAATGCATCACCGTGCTCTTGACGCCAGTTGCATAAATGTCACACCAGAGTAAAGACACCAGTTGCATAAAAGTATCCAAATATAAGAATCTTCAAAATTCGCTAAACA
This sequence comes from Lepidonotus clava, assembly GCA_936440205.1. NCBI lineage: Eukaryota > Metazoa > Annelida > Polychaeta > Phyllodocida > Polynoidae > Lepidonotus > Lepidonotus clava. The sequence goes on from OW387138.1 coordinate 21,413,858, forward strand.
ATTTGCAACATTTACAGATTCATTGCCTTATATTTGTAAAATCATGCCTGGTTTTATTTGCTTGATTTTTTGTTGATTTGACCAGAAATTATTTTTATGATGTAGGCGTAACATAATATATTAATATGCATTGGATATTTTTCCCCCTGGCGTCCTATAGGAAAACCATTAAGAGCAGAAATCTGGCGTCAAATGTTACAATTTTTCAATATACAGTCAACCCTCACTACTTGGAGGCCCCAAAACTTCAGATCCCCTGCTAGTTGAGACACTGACACTGACTACCAATTATTTCCTTCTATAGACCTTTCCCACGAACCTGCACAGTACTTCAAACTGCCCACTTTTAGGGCTTTTGGAAACTAGGTCACTTCACTTCATATAACTTAACTATAGGAAAGTCCTAAAAGTGTGTTTCAATTTGAATCTGCCAGGGGGCACCACCTTAATGAAAAAGATGTATATTAGTACTCAGTACTTCAAATAATTCACAACCCAAGACTTGAGACACTTCTGAGGGAACCAAAGTATAAATTAACATAGAAAATGGTCTCATAACTTGGAATAGATGCAACCTGAAAGCCCTCCGAAAACACCCAAGGCTGGGTGTTTTGGTAAGAATTAACATATCCTCTTTGCTATTACACTTATTTCCTCACCTATGCTGCACTTATACACCAACACATATTGTTAGGACAGCAAATCTGCCTAATTGTGTCTATTTTGGGGAATAGTAAAAGGGATTTTGTATCACTTCTTAGATGTGAACCAGGAGGCCAAAATTCATAACTTGAGACATTTCATTACTTGAGACATTTTTTAGGCGACCAGCAACATTCCAAGTAGTGAGGGTCGACTGCACATTGTGTCACGGCTTAACACACTGATGAATAAATTCCAAATTTCATATTCCTGATCCAGTATCAAGTAATTTTGGTGCATTATATATAAATGGATTTGTCACAAAAACATTTCTAAGGGACCATAAGGTTTCAAACGATGTTGGACCAACTTTTCGCTATACAGCCTGTCCATGTATCCAATTATGGACAGATAAAAACATCATAATAATATTATGATCCTCATATTATGCTGTTATTGACTGGCACCTTATTTCTAGAATTTCTTTACTATAAGTTGTGTTGTAAACCTAAAAGTAAAGGAACTTGGTTTTAGAGCCTGCCAATAGGAGGTAGAATTTAGTTGTTTTATGGACCTTTGTCTATTTCACACTTCTTTCAGGAGAACATACGTCTCAGCAACAGCTTACGCAGAAGTGGATCAAACGTTAACCCTAACTGACTTAACCTGGAACCATGTAGAATTTGGGTCTGAAGTGTGTTTCAATGTCACGGCTAGTAGTGGATCTCGCATCACTATCTTTGTGATTCTTGGCAATGGCTATGCTCTGGAACTCTATGTTCAAACTTACGCCGATCTCCAGCCAATCTGTTACAATTACACAACTAAAGGATTCAATGATGTCGAGATACGCATCAGCAACAGCAAAAACTATACCTATAGATCCATTCTAGTTGCAGTGGTAGACCGAATCACTGAGTTGAACATCACAGCAGACCAACTGGCACAGAATGACACAGTTCCTGTGAATTTCACCAGAGTTGCCAATCTTGGTAGCCATGTTACATGCGAATTGTCGTTCGGCGATGGTGAAATGCAAGTGTTGTATGAAGAGACGATTTCGTCCACTTTTGCATTCACCCATGTCTATCCCCTCCCTGGTATCTACTCCTGGGATGCAATGTGCACCAACTACCTTGATGTCTTTACCTTCAGTGGAGATGTCACTGTTGAATTACCAATAACAGGCCTGGTTGCAAGCACACCATCACCAAAAAACCTTGGTGGAGACATAACTGTCACCTGGACCTTGGCAACTGGAACCAATCTGACCTTTCGTATAAACCTGACCGACACAATAGCATCTACCACAATTTCCATACCCAGCGATAAGATATTTTATGAGGCCAATGCCCTAACTGGCTATGCGCTGATCGCAGATGACCTATATACAGCGAGTGACTATACCATCCTGGTAGAGGCGTCCAACCTGGTGAGCAGTGCCCAGGTTACTGTAGAAGTCAAGGTTGATGCAGAGATAACAGGAGCAAAACTGGAAACATTTGGTAATATCACACATGAGAATGTGACTGAGACAGTTTGCTTCAACATGTCAACTCTTACAGGTTCTCGATATACTTACAGCTTGGACTTTGGCGATGAAAGCACACCAGCCACTGGAGGATCAGGACAGGAACCAATTGGTCCCATTGCTTTTTCTAACTGTTATGCATATCCCAATGCTGGTTACTATATTGTTACCCTAACAGTGACCAATAGTATTAATGGTGAGATTGTCACAACTTTACTTGGCGCAGAGAAACCCATCCAGGGTTTTACCATGTCGCACAATAATGTGTCACATCCTTCGGAGCTAGTCAATATTACTCTCCATGATGCTGCTTCTTCTGATCCAACACATGTGATGATCTTTTATGACTTTAAGCATGATGAAGAAACCATTGAAGAAGAAATGTTCCTTGATGTATCTGACAGCCACACCCACAATCACTACTTCCCTTACTACACTTACTATACAATAGAAGTGAGGATGTGGAACAATGTCTCTGAACAACACCTCACAGATACTGTCCTGGTTGGAGTTCTAATTGAAGGCCTTGCAGTGACCTACCCAGCTAAGGTTGGAACTGAATGCCATGCAAGGACCATACCTCCTGCTGGAAGCTATTATTCTCTTGAAAATGCAACCATTAGTATATACATCTCACAGGGATCCAATGTTAACTTTACAATAAACTTTGGAGATGGCACTCCTGAAGTCTTGTTGGAAAGGAATGACACAGATTGGCCTAGCCCATATACTGTTACCCCTGAACATGGTTATGCAGCACCTGGAACTTATACGGTCACTGTGACTGCCCAAAATAATGTGACATTAGTCGATATCACAGCTACAATGGAATGCGCAATCACTGCACAACATCCTGTGCCTCCATTCTACATCACTGAGCTACCCACTCAAAGCCTTGATCCTGATGTCAACGTTCAATTTTCTCTTGTCAAACCTAGTTTGGAAAAGTCCCCAACTGATGCTGCATGTAATTTCACCTATGATGATGGTAATGTTGAGGAAGCTGTTCCCATGGTGATGACTGGAAATACATTCAGTCACCAGCATGTGTATGATGTTCCTCCAGGGGAAAAAACTGGAATATCCATTTATTGCTACAATAAGATTAGTGGAATAACAAATACTACCAGAATTATGTTCCACAGGGCCATCAATGACCTTACTGTTGGCATATATGACTGGACTGTTGAGGTAGATGCAGATGCTACCATTTGGATGAATATCAGCTGGGGATCTCACATAAATGTCTCGGTTGACTTCGAAGGAAATGGAGATTGGAATATATGGAGAGAGTTTCATGAAGATCCTACCTTTTACAATGCAACTCCACTGAACAAAACTTTCCAATATCCAGAAGGCAACTACACCTGTAGGGTAAATATGTTCAACGATGTGAGCAGCCGTACTGTTGATTGTCCGAGGTATTTTATTGTTCAATATCGATCGGTTCCTTTTGTCATTACAACTAATAGTCCCTTCAAGATGGTCTACCCTTCCTGTCAAGGGCAAATATACATAAATCTTGATGGTAATCCTCAGCCACCAACAGATGTCTTCTGTAGTCTCAATCTTCCTGGTTCTAATAATATTCGAGTAATAATCTTTGCTGGCCTTCTTCGACAAAAAAAACAGGTGGATTACGTCCACACATTCCCATACAGTCAAATTGCACTGAATAAACGAATCGATATAACATGCTACAATTACATCTCTGAAAACTTTGCCCAAACTACAGTGGATATCATTGAAGAACTAAATAATGCCTCTCTCCTGATAGGGAAATCTGGGACAGGACAATGTTTTTTCAATGTTTCGCAGGATGTTCCCTTTGTAATGGATCTAAAATATGGGTCTCACCTTAGCTTAACTCTAGATTTTGGTGACGACAGTACTATAGTATCTGATTCACGCGATTTTTCTCCATGGATGGGTAATTTCTCACATAGTTACGGATTGGCTGGTAACTACACTCCAACTGTTCAATTAGAAAACTTAGTTAGTACCAAAGTTGCGGATTTACAGTGCGAAAAAATGATTATTCAAAATCCTATCCCACCAATCAGTATAACAGTTATTCCTGGGATTGTTGCCTTTCCCCCAGGTGAGATTAAATTCGAATTCACTGCTGTAAACACAGGGGATTTGGCAACTGATGTCTTTATTGGTGTTGGGGAACTTGATGCTGCCGCCATCTATATTGGGAATGAACTTGAGAGGCCAATAGGTCACGAGCGGACATATTACATAACCGAGCGAACCTTTCTTGGAAACAATACTCTCTACGTAAATATATCAAACCTGGTCAGTTCTCGAGTGGAACCTATCTTTTTCCAAATGCAGGAGAAAATGGCCGGCCTACAGGTTAGTCCCCCTAACACTTGGTTTAAAGTGGGGGAGTCAGTTGTGGTTATTGCAAACCTCACAAATGGCACACATTGCCAGTATCATCCTGATTTTGATAAAGACTCAACGGCTGACGTCACCCAAACACTTACTGTTCCTGAGGCGTTAGATTGCACTGGAAACTTTTCAATGAGTCACATCTACAGTGCAGAAGGTACCTTCACTGTGAACATCACAGCATTCAATGCAATCAGCAGTATATCATCAGACCTTGTATGCTACCTAGCAGCTGAAATTCAACCCTTAACCCTAACAGTTCTGAACTCAGTCATTGCCTCACCTCCAGGAATTGTGAATTACTCTTTATGTTACAACACAATAGAAAACACCCCTATACCAGGCAACGTCACTGTATCAATACTCATAGGAGATGGCAGTCCAGTGGAAGTAAAACAAACCAATAAATTCAGGGATGCCCCAGACCATTGCCTTAACATAGGAGCACAGCTTCTAACAAGCTTCAAATCAGGGGTGTTATCAACAGAGATTAACGCCTCTAATCCTGTAAGCCAACAGAACAACTCGACACGACTTTCTGTCTTCCGAATGATTACCGAGCCAGGAGTGACATTAGTTGACACTGTGGTGGCCTCTGGACAGTCCTTCAATGTCACTTGTGAGGCAACGGAAGGTTCAAATCTAACCATTATAGCAGACTTTGGAGATGGTTCCGAGTCCAGTGGAGTTTTCCTAGAAGAGCTAAAAGAAAATATACATGTAGACTTTTCACATGTTTACAACAGTAGCGGCAGATACAGCATTATGTGTAGTTACATAAATGCTGTTAGCTCTACCAATTCCACTTCAATGATCGATGTGGAAAGACCTATTCCACCTCCAAACGTCACATATCCGGATGTTGTATCAAATCCCCCTGGCACTTTCAATTGGACCATTGACTTTTTTCCTGGTTTTTCAGAAAGTATGAATGTTAGCTTTACATTCGATGGAGTCCAGGTTGCAGACTCGTTTCTTAGCACCTGGCCAAGTCAAGTAGAACAGGGCCAAGCAGTATATGAGGCTGGGGATTACAACTTCACCTTAACTCTAAGCAATAGAGTATCAATGCAAGAACAGGTTCTAGTGGTTCATTTTGAGGAACCCATTGAAAACCTTACACTGGAATGTCTGGCCGATAACGCTACAAGCATTTCCACTGGAGAACTTCATGTTATCAGCCTGACCAAAGTTAGCGGAACTCACATGACTGTGAGGGCTGCATTTGGAGATGATAATGTAGAGGAACAAAGTTGGCTCGGTGAAGATGCAATGGCATCTTTGAACCATACATACACAGAAGACGGTGACTACACTGTGGAAATTGAAGTCTCAAACTTAGTCGGAACCTCGAATGCATCATGCCTCTTATCAGCCTATGACCCAGTCTTGAACCTAACATTTGAATCAGATCTTCAAGTGGCAAACCCAAACCAAACTGTCCAATTCTTTGTGAGAGTGCCAGAAGGGATAACACCACCATCAAGAGCTTGGATAGAGTTCAGTACCAATGTCACCAACAGTTCAGATGTGTCGGAAGCGTCACCTTTCTTGGCCAACGGTGCCGACTTTTCTAGAGGATTTGATGTAATAGGAACTGTCCAAGTCACTGTCAGAGTATGGAACAACTACAACGAACTTACTCTGCATACGTTTGTCACGGTAGCTTCACTCTGTAGGAATCTTAAAAACCTTACTTTTAATAAGATCATACGACCCAATACAACTGAGATGTTCACTGCAATATTTAACGGACCAATTGTGGACCTTTGCCTCACCTACTCATTCATGCCAAGTAACGGTGAGAGTGTCATTTACTTCCGGGGGACTGAGGACCAGTGTGCAAGAGACCCCTTATTTCAGCCCAGTCGCTATGGGAATATCAGCACCGATAGTACCAGCTATGCCTTACCTGTAACCTTTCCCCAGGTAGCTACATTAAGCTTAACCCTGACTTTAAGGACTAAATGTAATGTATCTCACACAGTCTACACTGCTAATATCACACGTGAGAAATGCGCAACCTTGTCGTTCATCAATGACTTCACTAACGGGTCATCCCCAGAATGGTCTATGGTCTACAGGAAAACTGACCAGAAGAAGTTGAACCAAAACATTCTTGAACTGAGTCCTGACTGCCAGGCACCAACAATGACATGTAAAGTCTTCAAAAACACAACAACTGGTCCGCCGGAGGACACTGGAAACAGTCTAAATCTGGTCACCTACGAAATTGCAAACGCAGAGACCAACTTCGAGTACGGCGATTATTTCGTTCTCTGTGATGCCCAGATGGAACTGGAGCCTCATAAGAACGCCACAAGAGCCTTCTTCTTCAAGGTGGAGCCTAGGCCTATCACAGTGGCTCTTAATGAGAATAGTGGTACCATCTCTAGAGGGGTCACCCAAGAAGTCACCCTCTCTGCTGAGGTGGACGATCCGGATGGTGACACACAGAACCAACTGGAGTATTCCTGGTTCTGCTGGAGGGAGGACGAAGACCAAATCTTCTCAACTGACCAAAGGATTGCAGTCCCAACCGCAGGTATTCTTAACTCTATGCTTCACATACCGACTTTGGTGTTGGGGATTTTGTATTTCTTTTACTGTCTTGAATATGACAAGACACCATATATTCTATAAAATAAGATAAAATGAATTGGAATAACTCTAACCTAATATTCCTTTATAGTATAAACTCTCATACAAACAAATACTTGAACTAGCCTCTTATCGTTTCCACTAGAATCCTAGAACCTAAATTCAGTTTGAAATATTCTAGTGTTGTCATTGATTCTCTTTTGTCATCTATCTATACATATCAAAATGGAAACTATTTTCTCAGAGAAAACTTAAGTACTAGTGAAATAAACAAATGCATTCGTTTATCTTACTTTACCTTTGTTAGTTAATACCCTTTCAGTTCTTATTATCGTTTCTTGCCAAAGTGCTAGTTTTAAGTACGCGTTGTTGTGTATTTTATGATATTGGTATCATTACCCTATTCTTTTAAAGCTGTCTTTTCTTTCTTTACCCAAACAGCCCGCACGATCCCCGGTGGCTGTTTCGATGGTCAATCAGGACTGCTTGATGTGAGTGCCAAAACCTTTACCATCGCAGGCGACACCCTTGAAGCAAGCGTCAACTACATTATAAAGATCAACGTCACTAAAGGCTTCCGCTGGACTGGAAGTCAAATTCTGATAGAGGTCAAAGTCAGAGAACAGCTAAACGTGAACATCAGGTAAACGATTTTATTATTCAGTTGTGATCTAAAAGAGTGATGCCTTTATTCCACTTTCCTCTCTCATCTTACTTCAGACTTCGTCACTGAGAATAAGGGTTAAGTATAGACCACTAAAAGACATGTTATTTATCATTAGAAAGGTTTATGCTCGTCCTGGAAATTTTATTTAGGATGCATGGTTTAGGATTGATTCCTTGATATTGAATTAGGAAAATTGTAACCATGCAAAACAATTTTTTACCTCTAGAAACAGGTGTTACTTTTGACAACTGCAATAGTCAGTTTCAGGATGCAATATTTTCCTTATGTAGCAACGTCTTCATGTCCTTTGCATTTCATTTACATCCTTCTTGAGCACAAAGATCCATACTTCTACTGTCAGGAAATGCTACAAACAATAGCCATTAATCATATAACGACACACATGGTGCTACAAAATTAACACGTTAGCCATACGAAGATTTCTATTCATATTAAAAAAAATGTCGCAAGAGTCTATCAACAACCAGCGGCATATCTACCAAAATAACTGTCCAAGTGAAAGAAATTATGCGTTATAGAAAAATATTCTGGACAACTTCTGTCTTAAAGGTTATTCTATTTGCATTGACTTCGTTTTAGTTTGGGTTGGAGGGCATTGTGTAATTTCCGACCCAAAATAGTACAAAATGTAATACTGCAATAGTAATAGCATCGTCCTTTAATCAATGTTGGGACAATTGAGTATTAGGTATTCTAGTATGTCAATAGTTATGATCAAAAGGAATCTTATGATCACGCTTAACTCTCATATAACATTTCTAATATACCTTTAACAGAGTTTTCCCCAACATTCATTCTCTTTTAGATTAATTGTAATCGCATTTAAATATTTCTGAGTTTATCAAGAGAACTATATTCATCTTTTCATTTATATTCCATTTTCTGACAGTTCCCTTAGAAAACCAATCCTATGAATTCTTTATGCAAATGTACTTCAGAGCATCCCTTGAATAGGAGATATTCAGAAGAGGAATTCTATCGGTCAGGAAGCAAACTGGTAAAACGTCGATAGCCATATCATATTCAGAAAGTCTATGGACAAGATCTGGCACTAAACCATCCAGCTGCTCTTATAATTATTTCATACAGTCACGCTCCGTTGGATAGAGTATATTATGTCCAGTGCATCAGTGAAAGTTGGCATAATAATTTATTCATGAGGCTAAGAGAGCAGAGGGAAAACCCTTCAATAATTTAGAAGGCATAGGAAAGAACCATTGATCATATCCTCCTACTGATGAATAATACAAAGCTTCATAGTAACTGCTATCTGACTTTTGGCACAGTCATTCGTATTTGTCATTGTTACCAGCATAAAATATACATCAGATGGTTTGCTTCGAATCTCTTTATGTTATTGCGATCTATTATTGTTATTGAACTGCAGGAATATTCCTTTCTTAGGAAAGAGCTAGCATCTTTCTGAAAATGCAACTAATAGGATGAGCACCAATGTATAGGTGCTATAACTAGATAATAAGGGTGATTGAAATAATTATAGAAGTGATATGAGTTGTTTTTGTCGGTTTGAATTTGAGTGGGAAGAATGTGGGATTGTGGGTAGAAACTGGTGGAAGTTGAATTGTGAGTTTCAGTGAGAAGGGGTTTTAAGTTAAGAGTTAAGGGTAATTTCCTCCAGGTGGCAGCAATGAGCTCACCTGCCACCCCAAGCGCGGCCTGTGTTACAATTCAAATCTATTGTAATTGGAAAATAAATATAAAATTGTCGTATAGATCTAGCTATACATAATAGTAAAAAAGATCTAAAATTCATGCAATGGTGCGTACGTAATCATCTGATTTTGTCTTTGTTTTGATGACTTTGTAACATAGTATGCATTTCATTTTAAGGACTTTCTGCGACAAATTTGGCAAATTGGCTGAATGGTAGTATCTTTTGTTGACATGATATTTTTGTCATTCATGAATATTATTTTGTCCTTACTTACATACATCTTTTTGCGAACTTTTGTAACCATCTAACATGTTACTTTTTGAATACATGTATATTTTGCTATGCCATTTTGTATTTTGAATATGAGCCTATTTTTCATTCATAAATATTAATAATTTTATCAGTAACCCTTTCATGGCTACTTGAATTTCATTGAAGAAGAAATTTCTTCAGTACCTTCCTTTTGATATTGTTATTTCATATAACTATGTTTTTCTTTTTTCTATATTCATATTCATTCTTTTACTTCTTCTATTTTGTGACAAAATCTGGACGATTGCTTTACCAATATTAATGGTGTTGCCAAGAGCATGGAGTATATTTGTGTATATTTTCTGTTCTCCATTCATAAATTCTCAACATTTGGTTGTAAACAAAAATGTTTATTACTTCAGTTTTTGTTTCTGAAGCGAGGTAATTTTGAATGGTTTAGATCATATGTAAATTTGATAGCAAGGATGTTAAGAGATTTCATTGCAATTATTGTAAGTTTCTCATAGGCTAAAATATCCACAGTTTTATTCGTACGTACAACTTATTTCAGTGATCTAGAAATAGGTTTTGTATGCTCATGCAGAGACTAGGGAGATTTCCGACTAAGAACAGGGGTACAGTATTGAGCGAGTCAACCAAAAATCGTCCAAACGACTAGAAATAATGTTCCCGTAGAACCATACTATCCGAAATCTATCAGAAAAGAGTCAATCGCTCAGAAAATCAAAAATCGATCTCTAATTTGACCAGAATTTCAGTCTTATCGCTCAATCGAGTCAATGGGCCCTCTTTAGGGTAGGGTTCATTTGGGGATTGCAGAAAGAGAGGTCACTTAATATTTTGATTTGGTTTTCAATAATACGGAACAGAATATCCCATCGCAAAACTGAAAAGTATTGTACTACTCTCTCTTAATTTGAGATTTACATCCTTTTAAGCTTTGAAATTCCAACTCCTTTGGCTTAAATGACCAATGATTGTAGGCCTGCATTTTCATTTTGAAAACCAATATTATTCCACTAGAAACGCCCCCCCTCTCAATTCAACTCCCTATATTAAATCAAATATTTTGTTTGTGTTCTTGGAAAATATTATTCACGGAATAAACTATTGTTGGTATTTGATAATAATGGAAAAGGTGGCGTACTTTGGGAACTTGTGCCAGGCATAATTTTCAACCTTAAGTGTATCAGGTGGCGCAGGGACAGGGTTAATTAAACAATATTGAAATTTGCTGATGCAGCGTTATCACGGGAGGACTTAATGAGCGCCTGAACCCACAGCATAACATCAAGGCGTGCGCTGCCTGTGGAGACTGTGATTCGGACATCACCTATGACTGGTCAGTGACGTTAGGTGACATGGGGGCCAGTGTCAACGACCTCACGGACACCGCCACCATAGAACCCGTCCCCGGAGAAAGTAGTGAGTATCTGGAGCTTCCACTTGTTGCAGTCTATTAAGCCCATCCCAGTATACATCAACATCAAATTTTACCATGAAATCTTATATCAATTTCTTCCTGTTTTAATGCTTAAAGAGAGTGATATAAGACGTAATGAACAATGGTGATTTGGTTGACAAACTGCTCCTAAAAAATGTTAATTGCAGCTTCATATATTTGCCTTTTCCCCATAGGAACCAATGTTAAAGCCTGTCAGCCCAGCCTATAATGTCCAACCCTGTTTTGTCCTAAAATGCAGCATTTTGATTGGCTGGCAAATCTGTAAATCTATCAATAGGTAAATTTAAGAAATCATAATCTTTTATCTGTACTTGAAGATATAGAAAAACTTAATTCTTGGTTATTTCAATAATCCAAACTCTAGGAGACAATGATGGCATACATGATTATTTTGTCCAACCCTTGTCCAAACCTGAGATATACCCATGCAATGTGGGATGGGCTTATTGCTGTTGTTAGAAAGGGTTAACACTGGTTGGACAAACATCCTCAGCCATTGCTGCACAATTAAAATCTTTGATAATCCTGCATATGGGTCCATTTATGCTTAAAGGAAGTAATGGAAAGGTCACCATTAAAAGACCTTCCCAATAATCTTTCAGGTGACCTTCTGGAAAGGTATTATATAACTGATCTAATGTTTATCCCTCGTGGCCTTGGAGTTGCCTCATTTACCAAAATTAAAGTTCTTTCAACTCATAATCTCATGCAGTAACACTTTTGGGGAAATGGTAAAGAATGATTAAGAATAAGGCTTTCTTCAGAAAGCACCTTCCTAACACCTGAACATTATGACTGTTTTTACCATATTAATCCCACAATATCACGATTCATCTATCTGTCTTTTCGAAAAGATCTATAGGAAACCTGTCAATGAAACCAAAATAGTCTTGTTTGTGCTAAAATATGGCATCTTGAGGCATAGAAAATAATCATTTGTCTCACCTTTACTAGTTATGTATTGCAATGTGCAGAATACAGAAGTATGATAAATGTAGGTAGCAGCGTGTCTGCTGTCATATATCACAAAACAGTACACATTTTTAGAAAAGGCTATTTCAAAATATCCCAGCCCACCCCCCAACCGATAAAGTGCCAGTACAAGGCTAATGCCATTTTCTCCCTATTTTTTACCTCAACCAACTTTTCGGTTATTTCAGACTGCATTTTTCTACGAGCAGACAACATTGTTCCGTATAAAAGCTACAACTTTAAATGTAAGATTACCTCCAATGGTGCCAATGGCGAGGGCAACAAATTCACCTGTTCAGCTGACATATTACAGCCCGGAAGGTTCACTATCGACCCTAAGACTGGTGAGTCACCTTATTGAAATGCATCTCAAATACTTTTGTGAAGTATGTGTAAATCATGTTAATAATATTACTTTCTTAAGGCATTCTACAAAATTAGGATACTACTTTGCACACTTGCTGTCCAAATAGTTTACTGCTATTGTCAATTATTTCAAGTCGGTCTTGGGATTAATTGCTCTCAGACGACCATGTGCAGACGTCTTTATGTGATCACTTTATTATAGTGATCACCAACAGGTGATCATGAAAACGTGACTTATGCTGATGATCCACGAAACGCCAAAAACGGACCGACAGTGGCCCAATAGCAAAATCGGCCCAGTGTCAGTCCAAAAAGGTTTTCCAAAGTCAGTTTGCATTTTTCTTGGGACTGACAGTTTTTTTTCTTTGCCCACCTGCCTGCAGGTATTGAATTCGTGACGGCCTTCACGTTCTCGGCCATTGGGTGGAGCTACCGGTCATCAGAGGGCTGCAGCCCCTCTCCGGCAAAGACAGACCCGGGCGACCTCAGCACCAGCTTCTGCTACCACCAAGTGGGTAGAACGCCATTTTTTACGCCATGCATACATTATTAAAGCATACTTTGATACACTTTTCCTTAATGTAGCTTTTTGAGGATGGCCACTCTACTATCAATTGTTTGATCGGTGTCCAGAGATCGTATATCATTATGCATATAAAACTATGCATAATCAAATAGTTTATCAGGTGCATTTCTTATCTCACTAACATGGTTATTCATATACTTAATTATATAATTCAGCGATCATGTAATCACATTATTGGAATACAGAGAATTGGGCTAACTTACAATGTTACATTATTCTATGATCATTACCTTTTGTGCCCCATCTTATTCATAAAGTGAGCCAAAACAATGATATTCAATTATATTATGGCCATTAGGTCACTCAGTCTCCGGACCAATGTACAGAGGTGCTGACACCTGATGGCGAACGACTTCCTGCCGGAGAATTTGAAGTCAAACTGACAGCCACAACAGCAGATGGAGTCATTGAGGAAACGTCTGATAAAGTTACAGTAAGCTAAACTAAACATGCTTGTCCTGATGCATTGCTAACACATAGGGTAGGCATCTGCAAAAAGTATCCCCTAAAGATCAGCTAAATTTAACATTACATCCTTTACATTTTATAAGATGATCTTCTCCTCGAGATCGAAACGGCATAACGTTTGGGAGTATGGTATCATTCACTCGTAAATCATGTTTAACATTTCCATTCCGTCATTTTTTTTTCAATGAACAATCTGTAATACAAATACAGAAATAACTTCTATGCTAACTCAATAGATTCAATAACACTTTTTTTCTATCTTCCTGTTTGTTATAGGTTGAGAAGAATGAGGATATAGGTAACATCCAGGTGGATGCAGCTGCCGACCCTGGAGCAGCCATAAATACCGCCTACGCCATGGGAGCCAGTATTGATACCTCTGGGGTGAGTAACACCCAGTCAGCTTGTGATGTAACAGAAACGTTCTGCAATCATACTTTTTTTAGTCAGTTTGTTACTTACTAAGATGGCACGTAACAATAACATTTTGATGGTGAGATTGTAATCTCACCAAATAAGAACGTTATTATAACATTATTTTTTTGGTGAGGTTAGGACTAAACCAAAACAGAACGTTATAAGAACATTTTGTTTAGGTCAAAAAACATAACCAGAATGTTATAATGATGTCGCAGTGGAACATCGCAGCAGTAGGTTATTATAATGTCACACCTCTGTGGCCGGGCATATAGCGCCAATATTATGGCATAATACAGGCGGTGGTGCAAAGAGGTTTTGCAGAGGATTCATATCATTCAATTGTCCTCAGGACAAGGGATAGTGGTAAGGACAACAGGTGTATGTATGGGTTAGGGATTGCCAGATAAAGTTGAAAATTGACAGAAAAATAATAGAACGTTGAAAATGGAGAAACCAGATCGACTAGAAGAATGCCTGTTACAAGGCTAAATTAATGTTGTTAAATACTTTATAACACTAGTATCAAATGGTGAAGTATTTATTTGTAACGTAAAAGTAATTTCATTTGTCGAAATAATTACATGCTACAAAGCACAAGAAAAGGGACGATACACAATTAACCTATTGATGACCATTTACACTAATACTGACAAATATTTTTATTCAACATCCTTATCAAACAGGGTTCAGATCCATCTGATCCTAGCAGTGGTAGCTCAGGCTCCGGAACTGGGACAAGTCTTGAGGAAGAAGAAAGGAGGGTAGGTGCAACTACACTTCTGTAGCAGTGCACGTTTCATAAAACATCTTATGTGAAACATGCTTGTAATGAATCCTGTACAGTGGGAAAGATAATCCTTTGAAGTGGGAGCATTTTTCAGGAAAATTCAAACTGTCTTAAAACATTTTGACACAACTCTTATGTTCAACTGTTGTAATTGCCCAACCTACATCCTGCTTTTTTGTTGTGGATAATCTTTTCCTTAGTTTAGGGATAACTGAGTTTAGATTACGGATATCTACATCCTGCTTTTAGTTAGGTTTTACCTGATTCTGACTTTTGATACACCTGCAGAAGAAGAATGATTATCATACCTAAACAATCAGAATTTAAATCAGTGCATCTCAACAAATAAAATAATCGCAATAACTTTGATGGTATTGCATTTTCAAGTATAGCACAGGTTCGAATTCTTTACACATTTCTGAATACATATCTAATTTTTTTTAGCGTCAAGTCGAGCAAGCCATGCAGCAAATTGTTGCTGCCCTCTTACAGGATCCTTCCCCAGCAACTATTGCAGCCTTGGCGAGTTCGGGAGTACCATTGGTAAGACATCTCTTTACATACGGGTATGATCTATTAAAGTACATATGGGTATAATCTATTAAAGAAGTGTCAATACTTTGGCAAAAAGTATCTTTCAATGATGCAAGGTAAGTGTTAGTTAACATTGTCATAATGTCAAAGGTACTTACTGTTGGAGCAAGGTAAATAAGCCCTTTTGGTACTGCTGGAGACTTAACCCTTTCACTGCTGAATATGTCATTCTACAGACAATATAATTACTGAGATAATATCTGGCAAGAGTACGGATACAAAAGGGGGAAAACCATGGAAAGAGCTATTTGCTCCTCCCGTTCCTTCCCCGGAACATCACAGTTATTATAAATAATTGTTTTGCTGCACTACCTATCTCCATTTTCAATAATAAAGTTCACGTTTTAATCTTACTCCAAACATCTAGAGCGACGACCAGGCCAAGAAAATGTCGTCACAGTTGGACAGCTTACCTCCAAAACAAAAGCAAGAGACGGCAACACGTGAGTTGGACTCCAGTTTGCCAAATTTTGATAATTCTTTTTGATGATATTCTCAGGTAAAAATACTAAATTGTAGTGATACATATTCCATAATGTGTAGATAAGCCTGCATTCCACACACTGATTTTGATGGTCCCGATTTTGTATCTGTTTGTTTTTACCATAAAATACTGCATAGAACAATACATCCTATACCTATGTTTGTGCTTAACCTTTATTTCCCCTGCCGATATAGAAAAATTGAGCAACAAAATAATTTTGAAGCCTGAAGATATTGTAATAACAGACTCCCAAGAAGTAGCAAATACTTTCAATATAATTATACTTCCCTAATATGGGATAAATGATCAAAGTAAAATAATAACATAAGACACAGATTATTTTCTTCTAGCCAATGTTTCGAACTGTTTGCCACTCCATAAACGAAGAGAAGAATGAGCAGATATTATGATTTCGACAATTATTTACTTTTAGATCAAAGTATGCCATCAGTTATTACGCATGTTTGACAACGGTGACACCAGTGTAATTCATCCATACACTTTGCCAAATAACGAATCTAAATGAGCCTGAGGAGACAGATTATCAGTTTATTGGTCTTCTTGTGACACTTCTCTTTATTTGTTTAGGACTGCTCTCCGTTGTGGCCGTTGAGCCTTCAACAGAAGGTAAGTAGACTGGTCCATCGTACAATCCAACCATGGCGATTTGCTATATTTACACATAATACAATTTACAGAATTTTAATTGAGCATAAAGAAAAACTAGTTAACATAACAATACCGTCCATAATTGATGTAATTCTGAAGACAACAAATACAAATATTATACTCATACTCATTAGTCTCATACTTTTTCATGTTTTTTAGGACCCCTACCCCCAAGTTACACTGGATTTTCGTTTTTAAACATGAAAATAAGGCCAGTTTTCAGGCAGTGTCACAATGTTCAACCTACCCACACACCTTGCGTGTGACCTCATTTATGGAAAACCCCAATCAAGTAAGATCCGAACATGGGTCAAACGCATATAAAACATACAATATTGATTGTCGTACAGATTGATGGCATGTTTTGAGCCAGCTCTTTTATTTTATGGTTCAAACTTCTTTGCTAGAGCCTGCTCCAGTCCAAGAAGAACCTGACCCTGACGTGGCCATGACCGAAGACCAAGAGGAGGCCATGGCAGCAGCTGAACAACAAAGATTAGAGGAGGTATAGTATTTAACCTAAGGTTTTGATTTAAACCAGAGAGCATTATGCTATATCATATTCTATCTGTTTAACGTGAGAGCATCTAAAGTTTAAAAGAAACTATGATAGGAGCATCGTGAACAGGCAACGTTGGCTATAACACACAAACAGGAAATATCAGCCTCTTGAAAAAACATAAACAAAATTATTATTTTCTTATCTTATTGATTACCTTGTTCATTGATAAGCGGTAGATGGTTACAGAGAAATTCCATGCAACAGAAATATGTATATAAACATGCCTCTTCTGGGGTTGGAGATGATGTGACGATATTGTTACTACTTTTAACCTACGTCCATTTCCTTTTAATAAAGCAAAAAGCTGCTGCAGCAAACGTTGAGAACTCCACAGGCAACATCGTGTCAGCAATCATTGTCGATTTAAAGGAGGGGGAGACAGTTGTAGTAGGAGATGAGAACCTACAGGTGAGAGAACTTGTTATTAAACCCCAATATATTAAATGGTTACCTGCAGGTGAGAGAACTTGTTATCAAACCCCAATGTAGGAAATGATAACCTGCAGGTGAGAGAACATGTTATCAAACACCAATGTAGGAAATGATAACCTGCAGGTGAGAGAACATGTTATCAAACACCAATGTAGGAGATGATAACCTGCAGGTGAGAGAACATGTTATCAAACACCAATGTAGGAGATGATAACCTGCAGGTGAGAGAGCACAAAACCCAGGGTAGGGAACTTACATCTTATCAAACAAGATTTAGGGAAGAATAGCCTACCAGTGAGAGAACCTGTTATTGAAACCCAGTGTAGGAAATGATAACTTACAGGTGAGAGATAATTATTATGTATAATTGTCCCAACTTTATTACCTTGTTCATTGTTATTTCTTATTACCTAAGGACTGATTCCTTAGCACTTGGGGTTGCCTATCTGGTAATTAAATGTGTTTGCATCTTTAGGTAACTGTATCTAATCAGTGTGGAGGCGGCGAGATTCCAACTGCAGGGGGTGAAATACAGATGCCAAATCGCACTTCAAATTCCTCCTCCAACTCCACTGAGTGTCGTACTATAAGTGTGAGTATAATTAGCATATTTTTTACTATTTCAAGGCATATAAAAAACCTCTATTCAGTGAAAGAATAATTCTTTTATACTGGCGCCAACCATCATATGCAAAGAATTCATTAGCATAATTGATTACTTAAACATTTCTTTAGGTGTTTGTCGAAACTTGAAATCAACAACATTAAATTGGAATTAACTGATTTTTTCCACATTTCTTTAGGTGTTTGGCGAAAATTGATACCAACAACATTAAATCGGACTTTTTTTTCTAACCAAAGGACTAATGATATTTGAAATATTACAAAACATTCTGATATCAACAAGAGAATAACAAATAATACGGAAATCAATGTTCATACATCAATGATTAAAACACCTTTCTATTGGTTGTCTTGGAACTTCTGAACAATATACTTTTGAGTTGACCTCAGATTGTCTAAACAATGTAATTTTCATTTGACCTTAGATTGTCTAAACAATGTCATTTTCATTTGTCTTTAGATTGTCTAAACAATGTACTTTTGTTTTGACCCTAGATTGTCTTCGCGTCCGAGAACCCGTTTTCCTTTGTACCATCAGCGGGCGATGTCACCCTCGGGGTCTTCATTATAAGTGCTACCGAGGGAAACCAACCAGTCGACTTTGAGGGGGACCCCATGACTGTGGGCATATCGACTGGAGCAGAGGTAATGTGGAATATAAATTCAAGGGAACATTGGCTGTAACAGCGCAGGGGCCGGCAGATACAGGAAGGGAGGGTTAGTACGTATGCTAAGTACTAAAATGGCGTGAATTAAATTTTGTGCATGGGGTGTTCCCCTGTTCTTGTAGATTTTATAGGGGTCCACCAAAAATAAAGAGGTTGGCGGTCTGGAGCCCCTGGACCTCCCACTAGAGACTGGCCAAAGGTGTTGGATAAAAGGCATCTTTGGGAAGGTCCATTTTGCGGACGCATGAAGTTATATAGCTCCCATTCTTGGTATACTCGATACGCTGTTGAGGGGGAATCAAGATGAATCAATGGGTTTCAATAGTAAAATTTTTAACCAAGATTCATAGCTCTGTTTTATTCATTTACTATAATAAACCAATGAAGGTCTTATGTGATCCAGAAAATCTAAAACCTCAATTTGATTACGATTGTTAGTGTATCAGTTTATTGATAATTTTCTGTTGTATTATATTGGGGAAATCTTTACAGTTAGATTGTTAGGATCAAACACCAATTTTGAACAGTTATGAGAAAACTATGGACAGTCCTGTGACAACATTGAACAGTTATGTGATGACATTGAACAGTTGTGTGACAACATTGACTTTGTTTAAGAAAGAACACAAGCCAGTTTTCAACATTGCGCAAAGTCAGCCAACAGTATATATACCCAAGTTAAAAATGATGTGACAGTGTTCCTTTTTATTTTCAGGAAAAAGCCCTGCCTCTGGATTGGACGAATGCTACAGCATCTTCGGAGGATAAGCTCTTTTTAACTTACATACCCGTGGAAAAAACATCCAGTGCTTTAGTGATGGCGATCGACCTAGGACCCTATTCGGAATACGATGACCTTATCATGGTCGTGAGTATTAAGCCTTTATTGCACAGGCCTTTGTGATGCCACTGATTTTGTATTCGTGACCAAACATGGGAATTTGTTGCACTAGAGGAGGAAACTATGATTTTGAATTTCCAATCCTACCTTTCAGACAATGCAATCCATTTATCAATATTCCTATCATAGGCAAAGATATGGGAGTTTGAAATCCCCTACTTGGCTAACACCACGGCACTCCTGTTTTACCAGTTGTGCTCCATTTCCATATTATAGCTCCTTGAACCAAGTTATATTAAGAGCTAAAATTTTCACAATTATTCAAAATGCCATAACTTTTCACACAGATCTTCATTCAAATAACAGGTTTTACTACTGGAAAGAGAAAAACTTTTGATATCCAAATAGACAAAAAATTTTCTATGCAATCTTGATAATTATTCCTTTTTCTCTTGCCATGGGAACTTAACAACATTCCTTTCCATAACACCCTTCTATCAAAAAAATTCTGCTCAGGTCACATTTTGTTGTTGTTAGGAAAATATGTATTATAAGGTTGTTTTCATTAACAACTCACTTGATAATGGGCATAGAGCAAAATGACTAATATGTTTTCATTAATAACACACTTGATAATGGGCATAGAGCAAAATGACTAATATCCCTCTAGGTTACCATAGCCCGGGATTGGTCACACTTGTTTGATTTTTTCTGAATGTACACAGAACCAAACATTCGATACTTATAGAGAGATTTATCAAACCTTCAGGGCCTAATGATATATGACAAGTATGCACCTAGCCATTATTTCCCCTGTCTATTCTTAAAATCGGCAGCAAAATCAGCATGTAGAATACAGGCTTTAAGGATAGTCAAGGGGCCTCCTGCCCCCGCATTTAGACACCAGTTCCCTTTACCAATAGCATATTCTACATTTTATGAAATAGTGAAAGATTGTACCCTGTCTGCGCGGACATATTATGTATACGGAGAATTTGAGGCATACCAAATAAAATCTAGATTTAAGGACTTTGCCCGGTTCTATTGTTTTTCCTATCATTGAGGCCATTTGAACTTGTAGATCATTCTATATATTGTACAAGTACTCAATTTACTTGCAGGTCTACATGACTTTCAAAAAGACCAGGGACTCCACAGACCAACCTAGTACGCAGAAATACGACTTTAATACAACAATGTCCAATCACAATGGGTAAGAACACACTATAATTATCAAGCTTCATCAAGAAATCATGAAACTAAGTGTGAGCTTGATATATGTGTCTCCCCACACAGAAAGGATGCTCTATGTGGGAATTGCACAAATCTGCACAAATCGCGTAATTAGACAGTGATCGCATACCTAAATTCTTCGGAACCGTCTTGATTCATGGTCCCTAGGATGCTATAAGATGAAAAAAATCAAGAAAATCCAGGGGGCTCACCGCGGAGGGTAAATCCTTATTTTGACTGATTTCAGGATTTGGCTCCCTGACTAATTGTCATACTTGCATACTTACTAAAACACTTAGTTAGAAAGAGTGTAGTTATGAAGATAATCTTTTTCTTAAACGCAGGGATGACCCTGGAGCAGCCCACACGGTGAGGAGGAAGCGATCAACCCGCACACCGTGAGCATAGGATTATCCTATTTATCAACTTTCTACATACACCAAAGTTGCCTAACTTATAAATTATTGTCCACTCGGACTTTGACCTACGTTGCTTTGGCACTCCTTAAACTAGTCATATTGATGGTGTGATGTATTGCCTATTTCATCCTTATGGCACGAAAAATAAAGTGTGGAGGCACGACTCTTGATCTTTTAACCCTTTAATGACGCCATGTGTACTTATGAATTGTAGCATTTGACGCCATGTGTGTGCCCAAGGTTCCCTTTAAGGACACCAGGGGAAATTGTTCAATATATATTAATACATTATTTTACCTAATAAAAGAATATATTACTCAAAATAATAAGAATTATAAAGCAAATCTACATGCATATTTTTCCAATTTAGAAAAAACAAAATTGTGAATTTTGCAAATTATCTAGGTCTTTATGCGGATTTTGAAGATTTTTTCAGTTGTTGCATTTATGTAACTGGCGTCTTTACTATGGTGTTGCATGTATGCAACTGGCGTCAAGAGCATGGTGATGCATTTATGCAACTGGCGTCATGAAAGGGTTTTTAAGCCAGTCTCCTGCCCAAAATTCAAACTGGCCCGAGACCGAGAAAACAATGGAAAAACAAATTTTCAAAATCCTGGATCTGCCCCAGATAGAGGTGCAAGGCTTCTGAAGGCCCATTCGCCCTGGCCGATGCTTCTGTCGCTCCTTGTACTGAAAAATGTATCGGCGGTTGCATAAGACGATTCTCTGAGGGCCGATAAGATTATCGTATGCCTGGCAAAATTGAAAAAATAGCATTCAAACTGACAAAAGGGGGTCCTGACGATTGCAACCGACCATTTTCTCAAGTACCTGTGGCCCTGAATAGGCTCTGAATCGGCTGAAATTCAAACGATTCAATCCAACATGTTGGATCTGATCGGTTGCAGATGTGTTGTTTGCATTATCGTTTGTACCAGAATTGCAAACGATAAATGTCGCAAGGGATCGCATGTACCAGATCTGCCAGGGTGAATGGGGCTTTAGCGACAAAATGAATCCCCCCGATAGACGTTTTCGCACAAACCAATGTCTTGAACATCCTGAATACTGAACGTCATTCTTTTCCAGTACACAAACAGAGACAGAGTGGACGCTGGTCATCCCTGAAAAGTATCTCGGACCTCCTGGTCTCTTCTTATCCACCCAGTATAAGTGTAAGTATAGTGCTTCTTAAGTTCTGTAAGTATGGCCTCAAGCTCCCCGGTTTACGCATTACAATAGTTTCTACTAAGTGGACAGCCATCTAATAAAATTGGGTTCCAAGACATCAGTATTAACTAAACTGTTCTTATTGCATTAAGCCAATTTCATAAACACCTGCTGTGATTCCGCTTGATATTAACCATACAAATTGTCGTGCAATCTGGGCAAGTATCCTTATTTAGATGATTTCTTACTTTTTTTCTAGCTGATTTTGACGTCATCTTTTTAATCCTTTCTATTACAAAATAATATTATATTGTTGTCATTGGCGTAAAACATATTATTGTCAGTGGCATAACAGCAGGTATACAGAATCACCAGTGAGTAGACACTTCAAACAAAATTAACTTGATTAGCCTAATCAATTACAAACATTAATTTACATATGAACCCATAAGGTATAATAAACTCGGAAAAGGTATCATTAATCTGGAGAAGGGATACAAACTTGGAGAAGGTATGATAAGTTTGGACCGTCCATGATTATGATAGTTGATGTTACAGTGTGTTATTTTCCTCAGTGGGTCCAGACGAACCCCCCCTGAACTACACCCCCTCTGGTCTGAAGATGAAAACCGCCATCACACGATGTCGGTCCTGGAACAGTCTAGATGAGGCGTGGACAACTGAATCGTGCAATGTAAGTGTAGCCTCTTCTCTCTTTCTCTTTTCTTTTTTATTGAAACTGATTCACCTGTTCTTACATCAGACGAATACTTATATTTCTGTTCAAATCATCTTGTAATTATTCTGCAAGCTACAATCATGTAGATGATCTCTTTACATGAAGAAATCATTACAGTATTCAATACTCAAGGTTATATACTTTTTTTTTTTTTAGACAAGTTTATTTATACTGAAGGTATACATGTTAGCTTTCGCTAGTTTACAACGCTTCTTCAGTACATCTAGATGCAGTATTCACAAACATAATATCTTTAAGTACAATTTCGACAGGCAGAGTAACGCATATTTAAATTAACTAACCTTATATAAACAAATAAATAAAAGCAGTATTATTTCAATTATTCTTATAGACAAATGATATATAACATCATTTAAAGACATTCCATGAATTCAAAGTTTCACTACAACAATTACAGTCAAAATAAGATATGTTATATATTTGCATTATAATTTTAAACAAATTTACACAAATAACAAATAAAGAAAACAAACATCGAATATACAACCACTCCAAACAAAAAAGAAAGAAAAAAGGATAACACAACACATATAATCATTCAAACAAAATCCATATAGGTCAGATTTGACACTCAAAAGAATAGATAATCACAGAAATAATTTAAAATAAAAAATATGCGAGGACATTCAATAATCTCTCAGTTTTTCAAATAACCATTTCTTATTCCTATTTTTAAAGGTACTAAATTCAACAATTGATCTTGTCTCAACTGTTTGATCATTCCAGCAATTGGACCCCTGGAACAATATGCTACGTTCAAATGTCACATTATTACTGTGCCATTGTACCATTACAGGAGCTTCAAATCTTCGTAAACGCAAATCTCTAGCATCAATATATTTAGATAATTGCGATCTACTGTAAACAAAGTTTAATAGATGTACATATCTTCTGTCAGAGAGGTAATTTACCCTGCAGTCTCTATGTAATTCAGCAACATTACATCTATTCTCTCTCAACAAAGCAATCCGCAGACCACGATTTTGAAGTTTCTGAAGTTTATCCATAGTCTTATTACTGATTTTTATCATGAAAATATCACCATAGTCAAAATATGGTAAGATCTTACTTCTATAAATAGTTAGTGCTTACTTTTGAGAAATAAATTTCCTAACCATCGAAAATTGATATAATCTGTAAGAAACCCTACGAATACATTCTTTAGCATGTGACTCATAATTCATTCTGGCGTCTAATTTCACCCCCAAATACACAAAATCTTGTACATAATCAAGTTTATGATTATTAATGAACACATCAGGGTTGTGAGTCCTTTTCAACATATTTTTGGTGCCAAAGGTCATCAATTTAGTTTTAGAACTATTTACAGTCAATTTGTTCAACTTGCACCAATCTGACAAAGAGCTAAGATCATTTTTTAACATGGCATGAGCAGTATATTCATTCGAGTCAGCAGTGTATAATACAGTATCATCAGCGTAAAGACAGTAGTTAACATTTGGAATGTAACTGCTGAGATCATTTATGTACAACAAGAATAACAGGGGCCCCAGGATTGAACCCTGGGGAACCCCACACGTAATAAACTCACTGCCAGATGTAATTCCATTTGCTGTGCATTTTTGCAACCTATCTGTTAGGTAGCTATTTATCCAGCTTAGGGTATTCTCATGTAGTCCAAAAGTTATTAGTTTCTTTAGTAATATTTGATGATTGACAGTATCGAAAGCTTTTGTTAAGTCTATGAAGCAGGCCATTGTATATTTATGTTGGTTAATGTTTATAAGAATGTCGTCAGTAAAGTTTGCAATGGTATTAATTGTTGAGTTTAATTTTCTGAAACCTCCTTGTTTTTCATCAAGAAATTTGTTACCTTCTAAATGATTGATCAAGTGAGTATGCATGATCCTTTCAGCTATTTTCCCTGGCAGTGGTAGCAATGAGATAGGTCGATAATTATTTACAAGCGATTTGTCGCCACCTTTATAAAGGGGGATTACATTTGCAATTTTCCAGCAATCTGGAAAGTTACATTTGCTAAATGACAAATTGTACATGTATACTAATTGTGGAACAAGAACAATAAATGCATCCTTCAAAATTCTTGATGACATATTCTCAACCGACGATGATTTGTAAATATCAATATCTTTTACAATTTTCAAAATCTCATCATCATCAGTTAAAATTCGATCCATATAAGCCCTTGGAACTGACGTATAAGTAATTTCATCCTGTGCATCCTCAATTTTCTCAGCCAATGATTGACCAATACCAACAAAAAATTTATTAATATAATCTGATGTATCACCAGCAGAGATCAAATTCTTTGATTCCTTGTCAATTATATTAATGTTCCCAGAAGATGAGTTTTTTGGGGTTAAATAATTTATTTTTTCCCAGAATTTTTTAGGAGACTCTTCCTGTTCAACCAGTACATCCTGCACAAAATCACTCTTCGCTTTACGTACGGCTTTAAGGGAATCATTTCGCAATCGTTTGGCTAATTTAAGATCATTTTCATTTTTAGATATTTTCGCTTTTTTCCAAGCAAGGTCTTTATCATGAATCAGTTCCAATAATTCATTTGTTACCCAAATTTCACGCTTGGCATTAACTAGGAAGTTTTTGACAGGACACATATGGTTTATACATTCATCAATCACCTTCACAATAAAGTTCCAGCAATCCTCTGGGTCATGTAATGTCCAAAAGCCATCCCAATCGTAATTTATGAGATTTTGGTGGAAAACTTGACAATTATATCTCCTATAACTCCTTCCCCTGAAGTTTACTTTTTTATGATGTACTTTAGATTTCTTCTTAGAAATATATATCAATTCATGATCACTCAAGAGTATATCCATTACACCATGTTGTGATATTTCAGTAGAGTTTGAATAGATCAAGTCAATACAGTTGTCAAGTCGAGTCGGTTTCGCAATATGTTGTTTCAAATTTGTTAATTGCTCAAAGTTTGTTAACAGTCGAAATGGTTCAGTAGTGTTATCCAAATAGTTAATATTAAAATCTCCCAAGATAAATAAGTCGGCATTCAATAATGCCAAGTTATTGGCTGCATCTATTAGATCTTCACAAAACTGTCTCACATTCCCATACGGTGGTCTATATACAATACCTATAATTAGATCCTTAGCATTTTCATGATAAATATGGACCCATTGACATTCAACATATTCACAATTCAAATTATATGTATCATGTAAAGTAGTTGAGTATGTGTATGATTCATCAATATAGTCTCCAATGCCACCACCTTTTTTGGGATAAAATTCAGTTATCCCTCCCCAGCTACGATCCTGTCTGATTAAGTTGTACCCAGGTATATTTAACATTGAATCGTTTATGTCAGGAGTCAGCCATGACTCACTAAAAGTGAAAACGTTAAACTTCAAATCCATAATTTGTATTTTTAACAAATCAAACTTATTTTTAATACTTTGTAAATTCAAATGAGATATATGAAATCCTCTTTGCTCAGTAGGTATAGGGTCATTCATGTGGGGATATTTCATATGGATCATATATATGCTGCTTTATCCAAAGTTTAAACAAATTCAAAAACATACAGATCCAAACATGTTTCATCGTAACCAGTTGCATTAAATGCATGGTTACTTCTATACAAGCATACATACTCCAAATACAAAAATGAGTAAAATTAAACAGTATATAGATTTTAGAGAAAATACTACTCTTGGGACATCCAATGTGGGTGTATGTTTACCAATGCACCCATATCTCTATAAATATTCCAAATTCATTTCAAAATAAGTCCGGTGTTTTAATCCAATACAACTTATTATGTGTCAAGAGTTCTAAGAACACGAAATAGAACACGAACAACGAGGCGAGGACTGGATCCAAATTGTGCTCAATATGAAAAATTAATGGGTGTATGTGAACCAATTCACCCTATACATCAGGAAGAAAAGCATATATATATATATATATATATACATACGTACGTACGTACATACATACATACATACATACATACATACATACATACATACATACATATGCACATACATATATGTACATACATACATGCATGCATGCATGAGTACACTGTAAGTATGTCATAAATACATACGTCTTAATATACAAATGCACTTATATATACACATGCACTTAAATAGCATTATCAGAGTGCAGTTGTTGACATTACCTGACGAATTGGCACTGATACAACTACTATTTGTAACTAAATTGCCTTATTATTTTTCTTTTGAATATTAAATTTTTATTCCAAAGCAAAACTTTCAGGATATATCCTGATCTTCCAAGTGTGCCGATACAGGTAACATTCATTGGCACACATCCATACAGCGATAAAGTAATTTAGATAAATTCTATACATCTAGAAGATTTCTATCGTCATAATACATAAGAGAAGAGATACAACCGCACTAAGTTCAGGCTTTTGCACACATATATGGTAATAATATTAACAAGTAAGATTACACAAACAACAAAACCATAACAGCACTAGTCTTCAGTCTGTTATTTGTAACCATCTGAGTAAGTATCAGAAAGGCTGACTAATTTTCAGTCTGACCATGTGCACATCATCAAACAGGTGGACAAGGGGACCACTCTGTCCAGCACCAAGTGCAGCTGTAATAAGGTGAACC
Organism: Lepidonotus clava; assembly: GCA_936440205.1. Lineage (NCBI taxonomy): Eukaryota > Metazoa > Annelida > Polychaeta > Phyllodocida > Polynoidae > Lepidonotus > Lepidonotus clava. The sequence continues at coordinate 21,441,810 of OW387138.1, forward strand.
AGGACGTGAAGACCTTCTCCGGGGGTATAGAGGTTCCCTCTGTCAACCCCATAGACTTCGCCCACATCTTCGCTAACTTCGCATCGTTGTTTAATGGTCTGTTACTTTACACTGTTATACTTATAGAGTGTATTTCCTATGGATTTCTGTTTATGGCTAGTTTTGGATATCGTAGACTTTTGATATTATTGCCAGCTTCACATCATTGTTTAATGGGCAGTTATACTGTTGTATACTGGCGAAAAATAAGTTTATCATTCCAAGAGGCGATTCTGATAACCTAGAATTTGACGAATTAGCAGAGGAATTAGCAGATGCATCTTACATAGGCCTATATAAAAATGGTTATTAGGCCTACTTGTCCCTAACCCCAACTGTGACTTCGGAAATTGTACGTAAAACTGCAAAAGCCCTTAATTAGCAAATTATTTCCTAAATACTGATGAAAACATATCTAATTTCAGCCAATCCCACCGTGTTTGCAACCCTGATCTCACTGCTGTGTATCTACATTTTGCTTATGGTCTGGGCGCGCCGCAAAGACAGGCAAGACATGGAAGGGGTAAGGGTCTCTTCTCTTGAAGGTGCTATTACATTGTACACAACTTGAGCTGCAATATGGCAATTTCGTATTTAAGAGTCATACATATAAGGTATAAAAACGTTTGTTACGTATGTGTAAAATACCCAAAATTTATATAATCAATGGATATATAAATTGGGAATGTATTCCTATGATACTAATGGTTATACATACATTCCTATGATAATAATTGCTATACATAGAGAGTTGTGTATGCAAAAACAACGCACCTCCCCGACGGGGAATTGAACCCCGGTCTCCCGCGTGACAGGCGGGGATACTAACCACTATACTATCGAGGATTGGCTATTAGGGCATACTTGCTTTGTTGACTTTTTCAAAAAAACTATTTTCAAAGCACCGTTTTATGTATATATCGGTTGTTCTACTGAATAACCCGTACTACGTCTAACTCTTACTTTTTGATTGACCTGCATATTGATTCAGTGGGTGTGACTCTGCTCATGGACAACCTACTGAACAACTCGTATGTCTTACTTTTATTGATTGACGTGTAACATATTGATTCAGTAGGATGTTACGCTGCTCATGGACACCTATACCAGACAACTCATACATCTTACTTTTATTTTTCATTGACCTGTATATTGATTCAGTGGGGCGTGATGCCGCTCGTTGACAACCTACCAGACAACTAGTACTTCTTACATTTATTCATTGACTTCTATATTGATCCAGTGGGGCGTGATGTCACTCAGTGGCAACCTACCGGACAACTCGTATGTCTTACTTTCATTCATTGACCTGCATATTGATTCAGTGGGGTGTGACTCCGCTCGTGGACAACCTACTGAAGAACTCGTATGTCTTACTTTTATGGATTGACCTGTATATTGATTCAGTGGGGCGTGACACCCCTCATGGACAACCTACCAGACAACTCTTATTCCTTACTTTCATTCATTGACCTGTATATTGATTCAGTGGGGCGTGACGCCGCTCGTTGACAACCTACCGGACAACTCGTACTTCTTCAAGTTGTCTGTGTACACAGGACTCCGTCAGAGGGCCGGCACCAAGTCCAAGGTGTGCTTCATTCTGGCTGGGGACAGGGGTGACACAGGAGTCAGGGTCCTCGACGACGGCAGGGGCAAGGTAGGGCATAAATTAAACATCATTATTTGCATAATTCTTTTTAATGGTCCATTTACAAAGAAACTGTCAAGTGGAAAGTTGTTCTTTCAAGTTATTTACATCAAATCCAATCTTCAGGAGTAACTGGCGTTTGTTGCAAAATTATCATAAGTTGTTTAGACCAAACATATCAGCAAGATGGCTCACAATTTTGTCTTGCTTTGTTAAGCAACCTTGTTTGAACCATGTGTATTAGCTGGGTTAGCGTGTTCAAGCAACCCCTTGATGTAGTGGCCCGTCTCAGAATTATTCATATAACAGCGAACGATATCCGTGTCAATATAAGACACTGTTGTGCCACACTCCAGAATCAAAATTTACCCACTTATAATGATTCCTCTGGGCTGAAAATCTCAGGAATTTTAGAGGAAAATATCTTTTGCTGTACTATGCGACGGGCCACTGACACGGCAGCCATTCACCTACATTTTAGTTTAAGAGCAGGAGTGACTGCTCTTACGAAATCCAACCTCTCTGTACTGTAGTTCTTTGACCGCGGTGCCGTTCGTCACTTCGTTCTCTCCACCAACACGTCCATGGGCCCCTTAAACTTCATGAGGGTGTGGCACGACAACTCGGGCGAGAATGACTGGGCCAGCTGGTTCTTGGACAAGGTCATCTTAGAGGATCTCCAGTCAAAAAAACGGTAAGCCTATCGGATTTAAGCCTGTATTCCACATGCCGATTTTGTTGCCGATTTTAAAAATCGGTAGGGGAAATAATGGTCAAATATAGAAGTGTTATACATTGTTAAAAAGGTCTTACAATTATCTTTCAAATGCTATATAGGATGTCAAGATCCATGTCGTATTCTCAGAGAAAATCAACAAAATGTAAAATCGGCAGCATCAAAATCGGTATGTGGAATACGGCCTTTAATATGATAATTAGCCCCCTAAATCCAATCTTAAAATCATCGTGGATACTCACATAGAATTATTTGACTCAATTATGTTTATACCATAATGAATAGACAGGTAAATGATTGTGGTAAAATACTCCATAAAAAGATCCATTGGCTATCGGTAGATAATAATATTGTTCTTGTGAACACATATTTATTTCCAATGGTATGGAGGATGATTAACCCATTCACTACCGCATATATATGTGTGTGTGGCCCTATAGTAAAATCCCATGTGAACACCACTGACAGATGGAAAATCCGGCTTTCAGAATCTGAAATAATTTTCCAAAAATTCAAATTAAAACTAGGGATACAGGCATTTAAACATGCTATTGATTCACTAGAAAATAATATAAGAATTGTCAATGGAGAAACTATTATCAATGTGTTAACATTTGAAATTACCATACTCATTCAATATATATAAATGACATGACTTTTAATTCACTATAACTTTGCTTCCATTTATGAGAATCACAAACTCTTTTTTGCACAAAAATGATAATGCATTCATGTTATTGTTATGGAGTGTGATATTTTTATGAATTATTGTTTACCATGGAAACCTGTGAAATACATGTACTAGGAACAATGTCTCCTGATGAGAAAATTGCCCTATTGGCACAGTGCCAACATTTGGGACATTGATTTGAATCTGAAAAAATCTCAAATAAATTTGAGGTTAAGGCAATTCATAGACTAATTTGTATATTTTAGACAATATCATAATTATTATGATATATCTGGTAGTGCAAGGGTTAAACAATGAAAGAAATGAAACAAATTTTCTCACAACCTTAACACTCATTTTAAAGGCCTACCAATTGTTTCCTTCTAAAAATGGCAGCTTTAAAAAGTATAATTCCACCCTTAACCTTCAACCATGAATACCTCCCTCCATTCTACAGATACTTTTTCCTGTGTGGCCGGTGGCTTGCGGCAGATGAGGACGATGGTCAAGTTGACCGGTCTCTCCCGGTGGCTGGTGAGGAGGAAATTGATGGCTTTGAGCACCTTTTCTTCTCCACTGCCCGCCGCAATCTGACAGACGAACACCTGTGGCTCTCCGTCCTGTCACGTCCCACGAAGAGTTACTTCACGCGGGCTCAGCGGCTCACCTGCTGCCTGACCCTGCTGATGACCACCATGCTGGCTAGTGCCATGTTCTACAGGGGTACAGATGAACAAGAGGAGAATGCCTCTGCTGACCAGGTGTGTACATTGATGCAGGGCCGGTTCCAGTTGGGGTTAGGGGGGTTGGGGGGGTTGGGGGGGTTAGGGGGGCATCCAGGGTGTGATGATCCCCACCCTTTTGGTGGGGCCCTCAACTTTATGAAGAGAAAAACGAGTGCATGAATATGCAAAGTTTAAGTACTTAACCCTTTAGCCCCCAATCCGGCCATAGCCGCCCGAGGGTGTATTCCCCAATCCGGCCGTAGCCGCCCTTAATTTTTCCATATTTTTCCAAGCCAAACCCTATCATGAATATTCAATGTACAAAATTGGCCAATATATCGTTTAAAAGCTTATTTAATTTCCTATCTAATGCTACAAACCCCATTTCCATGAGGTTCATTGAGAGCAGTGGGTGAGACTTTGAACCTTCTCAATAACAAGGAATTTAGGGAATTCCCGAGGGAAATCCATGGAAATCCTGGGGAAAATAAGCAATTCATGAATGCAACCTGTGGGGTCTAAAGGGTTAACCTGTGTACAGAACCCCCTTTCCAAAATCCTGTATCTGCTTTATGTTTTCTTCTTTATAGGGTTAAGAACTTGCGTTTAATGCCATCATGCAAACAGGTTCAGAGGGAAAACACATGTTGTTGCTCTTTACTTTAGCCTTAAACACATCCTTAATAATTTATTGATGACAAACGGAATGTACAAATCACCTATGCCTCGAAACGAACACAAACTTAAACGCTACATAATGCATAGTGGAATATAGCCTTTACTTGCATATTTGGGAAATATATTAATGATTCAAGACCTTAAATTCTATTTTTAGACCTTTTCAAGACTAAAGGTAGTGTGATATGTCCTCTGTTTAGGTACTACGTTTAGGCCCTATCATCATGAGTGTGCAGACTCTACTGATCAGTATCTTCAGTAATCTGCTGGTGGTCCCCATCAACCTCATCATAGTACAGCTCTTCAGAAAGTCCAAACCCCGCCACTTTATGGACATGGAGGGAACGCAACGTAAAGTAGAGGAAGAGCAGGCCAAACGGCAGCGCTACCTACGTGAGGACACGCAACTGACAAGTGATGATAAGGTGAGACAAGCTGTGAAAATAGTGAAAAAATGTTAACATTAATAATGAACAAAATAATTACTGATAGTAAGAACAAGTTGACTTTTACACCAAACTTAACTTAGAGCATCCGTTAAAACAGTTTTTTATGTCCAGTTTGCAGTACTTCCTCTTTGTGGTTTCATGTGTTTAGATTCTAAACATATCTAGTCCAACACATGTTTAAAAGTTACAAGTGTCTAGGCTTAAACACATGTGAGTTATGTCTTTAGATTCTCAATATACCTAAGCCAATGCATATTTGATACTTATAAGTGTTTAGGTTTTAAAGCAAGTAATATCATGGGTTTAGATTCTGAACATGTCTAATCCAATGCACGTTTATAAGTTCCAAGTGTTTGGGTTTTAAACACATGTGATTTCATGTGTTTAGATTTTAAACATACTTAGACCCTTAACATGTTTAAATTCTAACATCATGTACACAGTGTAGCTTCAGCGAAAACCTTCAAAATTAATGTTCCTTTCCAAATCTCTCAATTCAACTGCAGAGGGAGCAAGGAGAAAAAGACAAGGACAAAGACAAGGACAAGGACAAGGACAAGGACAAGGATAAAGACAAAGACAAACCCAAAAAGAAGAAGAAGAAGCTCTTCCAGTTCGGGCGCTACCCATTGCCATGGTGGTGTACGGTAGTGTCGTGGGTGCTGGCCTGCCTATCATGTGCCATATCCGGCTTCATCGTTTTCTTCTACAGTCTCCAGTGGGGCAAGATCGTATCAGAGGAGTGGCTCAGCTCCCTGCTCTTCTCCTTTGTCCAGTCAGTCATCGTCATACAACCGATTAAGGTGGGTTCTAAACAGTGTTAGGTTTAACCTGGTAAGGTGGGTTCTAATCATTGTTAAGTTTAACCCTGTAAGGTGGGTTCTAATAATTTTTAAGTTCAACCAAGTAAGGTGGGTTCTAATCCGTGTTAGGTTTAACCTGGTAAGATGGGTTCTAATCAGTGTTAGGTTTAGCCTGGTAAGGCGGGTTCTAATCAGTGTTAGGTTTAGCCTGGTAAGGCGGGTTCTAATCAGTGTTAGGTTTAACCTGGTAAGGCGGGTTCTAATCAGTGTTAGGTTTAGCCTGGTAAGGCGGGTTCTAATCAGTGTTAGGTTTAGCCTGGTAAGGCGGGTTCTAATCAGTGTTAGGTTTAACCTGGTAAGGCGGATTCTAATCAGTGTTAGGTTTAGCCTGGTAAGGCGGGTTCTAATCAGTGTTAGGTTTAACCTGGTAAGGCGGGTTCTAATCAGTGTTAGGTTTAGCCTGGTAAGGCGGGTTCTAATCAGTGTTAGGTTTAGCCTGGTAAGGCGGGTTCTAATCAGTGTTAGGTTTAACCTGGTAAGGCGGGTTCTAATCTGTGTTAGGTTTAACCTGGTAAGGCGGGTTCTAATCTGTGTTAGGTTTAACCTGGTAAGGCGGGTTCTAATCTGTGTTAGGTTTAACCTGGTAAGGCGGGTTCTAATCAGTGTTAGGTTTAACCTGGTAAGGCGGGTTCTAATCAGTGTTAGGTTTAGCCTGGTAAGGCGGGTTCTAATCAGTGTTAGGTTTAGCCTGGTAAGGTGGGTTCTAATCAGTGTTAGGTTTAGCCTGGTAAGGTGGGTTCTAAACAGTGTTAGGTTTAACCTGGTAAGGCGGGTTCTAATCAGTGTTAGGTTTAGCCTGGTAAGGTGGGTCCTAATAAGTGTTAGCCTGAACCCGGTAATGTGGGTTAATAATTTTTAAGTTCAACCAGGTAATGTGGGTTCTAATCAGTGCTGGGTTCAACCCAATAAGGGGGGTTTTAATCGGTAAGGTGGGTTCAGATATATGGGCACGTTTATGACCGGTTCCTGGTCTTGAACCTGACGCGCAGGCAGAATTATGTGTTCCTAGGCTGTTGCTACAATGTCAGACGTTTATTGTTATTCTCACAGATTTTCATATTTCATAACAGTTCTCTAACAAAACTACGTCAAGAGGATACACAAACTGATAATTCCATGTCAATCTGAAAGAAAAGAGAATCGTATTAGCCAGTATAGAATTGCCTAAGTTACCTAGGAAATTACCATTGCAGTATTTTCAAGTTGACCCTACTCTTTATCTACCCCCTGCAGGTGATCGCCTTGGCCATGCTGGTGTCGTGTATCTTTAAGAAGTACACCGAGGAGGAGGAGGATGACGCGGCGGCGGCCAAGGCCAAACTGGCCGACGACGAGGAGATGATCACAGCGCCTAACGTCGACCTCAGTGAGTTGGAGCAGGGTTTTATAGTGAATGTGTACTTTTCACAAGGGTAAATATATTAGAGGTCCGAAAACATGTGAACTGCATGTTACCGGAAAGGGATGTATTACTACTCTAAATTTATTGAACTTGATTTATTGAAGATTACGGGTGCAGAATTTCGGTGTAAAATGAGATGATGAAAATACTGACATTTAGCAGGTTAGGGAAGAGACGATATTCCTGTGATGATGCACGATTCTACACCAATGCAAGATATGAAAACGTCCTTAATTTCCCCTGATAGGCCTACTTGTCTAATATCCAGTTGTTGACATGAGTTGAGAAGATGAATGACAGGGTCATGCAGCAGGGAATTGAACACTGAATTTAATCTGGTTTTGCTGCCCTTCTTGGACCCTTGGAAGTGCAGGGAATTGAACACTCATACATAATGTACATGTTTGTAATTAGCCCTTATACGTACCTTTTCACAATTTGGCGAAATCCCGAATAAAATTTGGTAGTAGAATACATGCTTAAAGGCTGTATTCCACATACCGTTGTTGTGAGGCCGATTTTGTGTTTGCTTCACTTTCTCAAAGATTATGGCAAGGCACCATGCTTACTATATACCATTTGAAAGAAATTTTCAAACCCTTTCGAGCAATATAGGCCTATAACATGTTGGTATAAGACCTTTATTTTTACTACCTATTTTTAAAATCGGCAGCAAAATCGGTATGTGGAATACAAATAAATCCTAAATCCTCTTATCTTACCACCAGACATCCTGACGGCCCCTGCTGCCCCCAGTAAGCGCGCTCTGGAGGAGGCTCGTGCCAAGGCCGAGAATGACAAACGTATGTGGGGCGTGTTGAAGGAGTCCCTCGTGTACCTCGTGTTCCTGCTGCTCGTGGGCTTCATCGCCTGGGGCCCCCGCGACAACAACACCTACAACATGGTGAGGGCCATCAATGGCTACATGGCCGGCGACGACAAACTCAAGGCGCCCAATAACAACGAGACCGTCGGCTATGTGAGTACTAGTCACCAGGGGGTGGTTGTATACCATTTACTTTCCATTGTATTTATCGGATCCATAACAGAGACAAACTGTTGCAAAAGGAATAGCGGATACCTTAGTGTTGTAAAATCCGTTAACTATTTTCCGTTAAAGGTAAAATGTTAGTGAATTTTACGTTAAAGACTTCGTTTACAGCTAGAGAAAAGACTGGCTAAAGACTATAGGAAAAACCGGAATCGCAGTTTATTGTGACTTCAACCTTGATACTTAATGTAACAAACTACATATCGTATATTTCATACTATTATTTTTATCCATGGATATCACACAAAATATTACATGAAAACAGGGCAACCCTGACAGTTTGCAAACTAAATATCCCTTAAAACATACATCCTGTGTTTACTAACTCAACTACCCCTCTCTTTACTAGCTGGGAGACCCGTTCCGCTTCTGGCTATGGGCTAACACCACCATAGTGGACTCCCTGTTCAACTTTTACAAGTATAACGGCCAACCGACGACACACCGGAACCGACAGTTCATCAACGACCAGGTCTCCTTCCGGGTCGGACCTGCGCGCATGCGCCAACTACGGATCAGACCAGGTAAATTAGCCATGCAAAAATAAAAACAATTAAAAAAAACACACAAACAAACAAACTAACTAAAGAAACACAAAATACGTTACCATTTAAAATTGGTCAATAATCCCCTTTTTGAATTTTTCAGAGTAAGAACAATGTAAAACATAGAATTTCACAGCATTAGATATACAAGATTAGGAGTAGATGTATTTCGTTTGAGCTTCAGAAAAGATAAAAACCATAATAATTAAGTTTTTGTCATGTTTAATTCTTTACAACGGCTTGAATTTGTAACTCGGCACTTTGTATGTATACAGAAGAATTTGTACAAGGTTCCGGTCACAAGCTGTGCCTATATGCTTAAAAAATTTCACTTTAATTTGAATTCAGATACTTTATTGAAATACATTTTTGGGTAATGGACCTTAGTTAAATTGAAGGTCCAAGGCTTTACATTGTGGATTTGGGGTAAAAGTTAGGTTAACCAAGATTGGGAGGCCAATGAGCAACTCTAAATTGCTGCTTTGAGGAATAAATAAAAGGCGAATATAGCAGATTGGACAAATAAAATAAAATACATCCAGCTTTTGGACCAAAGATTTAACTAACCTCATCTCTGTCCCCATAGCGGCGTGTGAGGTGCCTGAACTGATGCGGCCCTTCATCATTGAGTGTAACGTCAACTACGAGATACACAGCGAGGAGGACCGTAACTTTACTGCCGGCTGGTTCCTCGACCCACCCAACGCTACTGAGCCGGCACCAGAGTCGGTAGACCTGGCCTTCAAGCACTTCAGGTGGGTACTTTAGGTGGGGTAACGTTTTAGGACTGTTAACAGTATATTATGGGGACCTGGCCTTTAAGCACTTCAGGTAGGATAACGTTTTACGACTGTTAACAGTGTAATACCCACTGAGCCAGCTCCTGGGTCGGCGGACCTGGCCTTCAGGTAGGTACTTTAGGTGGGGTAACGTTTTAGGACTGTTAACAGTATATGGGACCTGACTTTCAAGTACTTTAGGTATGATAATGTTTTATGACTGTTAACAGTACAATACCCACTGAGCCAGCTCCTGGATCGGCGGACATGGCCTTCCAGTACTTCAGGTGTCGTGTTAATGCATCTGCCTAAAGTAATTCCATATCAAGGAAGATACATGGCTCACAACCCAGAATTATAAACTCAATAAATTTGACTTCCACAGCCACATTTTTCTGACATAGACTACACAGAATTACAACTTTGAAAACACTTCAATTCAAGTAGTTTTATATATCTTAGTTTTTACACTATCATAATGAAGGAAAACTTACTCTCTCATCATCAGTAGGGGCCTTCCATTAAGTATGTACGCATCAAGGGGGGGGGGGATCTGATATTTTTGAATATGTGCGTATGTTCCATTGCAAATCCAATGCAATTTGTTTTTACCAAGAGGGGTCTGAGATTTTTGAAAATGGATGGCCCCTAGCATTCTGTCATTTATCAATCACTTTACCACTATATTTTCAGTATGTTTGACCTGAATGGCTTCCCGCTGTGGGGCCGCATGTCGACCTACGGGGGCGGGGGGTATATTGCTGACCTCAGCACCTCCCCCCGCAGGGCCCGCCGCGCCCTGGCCAACCTGATGGAGGCCAACTGGGTGGACTACTACACCCGTGCCGTCTTCGTCGAGTTCACCGTCTACAACCCCAACGTGAACCTCTTCTGCCATACCTCCTACATGGTGGAGTTTCCCCCCACTGGGAGTCTGCTGATAACGCCCAAGGTAGGTGCATAGGAGTTTTGTTTTGGTTATGGAGTTGGGATAAGCACTTGGTGGGTCGAGGGAGTGTCGTGTTGCAGAGTGGTGGATGGATTAGGGGTTTATTTGAGGGAGATGGTGGGGTGTTTGGTGTATTGGGAATATATGCCATATGAGGGTCCTAATTCAGCCTATCAGAGAGACCGGAAACCAGTGGATAGCAACCGGAAGTGGATAGGGGACGAGTCCATAATGATGGTCATTATGTGAAATGTGATTACAATGTTTTTGAAACATCATCTAAATTTTTTAGTCATAATTATGTATTTCCAGTTAGTAGAACAGCTCACATTAAATAACTCCATGCCTCAGTGCTAATGAAACTTGCAAAGAAAAGTAGTGAACGCACAAAATGGGGGAACTCTCTTGGAGTAATTAATCCATTGTCATCGACTAGGTAAACATGAAACGTTTATACAACCTTTATTACAGCCACAATAATTATGTTATTTGTAAACGTTTGGACGTCCTACTTTCCTTTTCGAGTGCCCTGATATTATATACACATTCAGGCTTGCCATAGTCAAATTGATTTTCAACTATACTACTTACACAATAAACTATGCGTAGCCTGATATCATGCACCATTTCTATATACTACTCGCACCCAGTTCAAAATCTCGACATCTTCTCTATATTTTTCCAGATTTCTGCCTTCCAAGTTTACAGTGGCGTGGGCGGAATGGGCACAGCGGTGCTCGTAGCCCAGATTATCTACATTCTGGTGATGTTGTACTTCATGGTCCGGGTAAGTCGACCAACGATAACTTTATGCGTTAGGCGTACATTGTAAATATTTCAGGATTAAATAAGGGCAGAAACCCGTCATAAAGAACATTACAAAACGGTCAAATTTAATGATTTGAAGAAAACAGACATAATTATATAGGGATGATGCGGTCTTGTTTTGTCTAATGTGACTTGCTAGATTTGGGTCTGTGTAATGAAATTTGTCCATCATGCAACAAAGGAACAGGAACAGTAATACCATAATTTAACCCGTTTTGCTTTAAACTTCTCGTCAACTGGTTATGTTAGTGGATAGAGTGTCTGGAAAGCCTGATATAACAAACCTTTTTACTCGAAACTACTCACAGGCAATGACACTTGCATCTATAGATGATAACTCCTTTAAACCTTTTACTAAAACAATTTCTGAAACCCCCTCAGAACCCAATTACATGTATAAAACGCACATCTAATCTTTAACTGCTAGCACCACAAGTTTATTCAAACAAACAACCCTATGGATATCTCCATCAGAAACAGTATCATAATAATTATGTCATCTCGAATAATGCCAAGATGATCTTAATCACAAGTATTCCTCGATTATTCCAAATGATTTCATCAATTAATTGTCTATTTCTCAGGCTGTGAGGGAGTGTCGAAAGGTGGGGTCGTCCGTCTACTTTGCCGAGCCGTGGAACATCTACGAGGTGGTCGTCATCGTCTCGTCCATCGTCTGTATCGCCATGTTCGGTATGAAGGAGGTGTTCGTAAAACTGGTCGGCAAGCAACTAAGGGAGAACCCGGGTAAGGGGATACCAACCTTATGTGTGTGGAATCATTTGTTTGCCCTTTTTACCCTCATATGCAGTGTCCTAATAATTATTGTGTGAGGAAATAGATAGATGTTACTGTTATTTGGATATCTTATCTTCAAACTGGGAAAATAACAATCGCTGAGTACAATTCTTTGTTGAACTGTTCACTAAGAATACTAATTTTTTTAGTGACAACACAAAAATTGGTATAAACATGCACAGATAGGTATAAAATGCTCTCAGGGGCAATACAGCTCTGATTACTCACCCACTTTTGAGAGGGCAGGGCAATAGTGAAGGTATAACAGTTGGAATCCTGATAATTATAGAATAAAAACAATGAAATAAACTAACAAATGCAATATCGAATCCCACCGTAGGAGGCTACAGCAGCTACCTACAGCTCGCCACCTACATTGAGCTCGTCGACTACACCGTGGGCTTCATCGTCTTCATGGCCAACATCAAGTTCCTCCGACTCCTCCGCTTTAACAGCCACATCAACCAGCTGTCCCGAACCCTGAGGCTGGCCGGCCCAGACCTACTCTACTTCGCCGCCAGTTTCTTCCTGGTGTTCGGGGCGTTCAGTATGTCGGCAGGGCTACTGTTTGGTACCCACATGTACGACTTCTCCGACTTCATACAGACTCTACAGTCTCTGTATGCCATCATGTTGGGGAAGGTGGACTTTGTCAACATGTGGCGCTCTCAGCCGTGAGTATTTTGTTGATGTTGCTGTTCACTTATTTCTGTTGTTGTTTTGTTATTTCCGTTTTGTTGCTGTTTTTGCTATCTTATATCCTGGACCCGTCGCATAACGGGTCTCGCTGTTGCGAACATTGGCACATTTCAAAAGACCTCTCCCTGTTTAAAATCGAGTGTTTTTGAGGTGCCGGGGGGGGGGGGGGGGGACATTTTGGGGTGTGAATTTTAATTTTTCTTCCAGAAAATGATAGCTGTATCCTTCAGCTTATGATATATATACAGGAGGTGAGAGGCAGAAATGTGTTTATATGCCGATTAAATGTGTTCAAAATGTGTTCACAACAGCAAGAGAAAAACTAAACCATCCTTAATCGCTCGCTGTTGCGAGCGTTTGGTTATGCAACACAGCACTGTGGGCCGTCGCATAATGGGTCTTACTATTGTGATAACTTTGTCAAATAGCAAGAGATGTCCTTGTCCAACAGTGAACCTTTGCAACTTTGTGAATAACAACGATGGTTTGTACACTGGTATAAATTGGTTTTTGAAAAGAATTAGGATAATGGTGGATAATTATCCTAAAAATTTAAGCTGGTCTGAGATTGAATATAGGGCACAAAGCCTGCCCATACATAGTATGTCGACGTTTCCTTAATCCCTAAAGTAAGCCATTTATGGCAAATAACTATAGTTAACGGAGAGGAGGTATTACAGGATAATTATTTTCATTTACTGTATACAGCAAGAGTTACTTGTGTACCCGAGCTTGTCTAATGTATAGGAGGTGAATGGTAGAATCATGGTTAACATTATCAAAATTAATTTGACCATTATACAACGGGGTGTTGTTGCTGTTGCAATGCTTGTCAATTTGAAAACCAAAAGGATAATTATGGCTGTTGCTGTTGCGAGAACATAAACTTACTTGGTTTACTCTTGCTGTTGCGATAAATTCATTATGCGACGGGCTCTAGTCACAAAATTATGAAAGGTAGTGTCCATAGAGTGATATTTCATATTATTAACTTGAAATTAGAAAGACCCCTTTGGAATGAATAGTATAAAGGATTGGTAATAACAGATTAACATAGACCTGCGAAGCTTCAATATCAAATTCATTCAATTCAAATATCATTTTTTGATCGTACGGTTTCTGAATTGATTTGTAAAAGAGGTAGATATTAAATATCTACCTTTTTTACAAATCAATTCAGAAGAGGTAGATATTAAATATCTACCTTTTTTACAAATCAATTCAGAAACCGTACGATCAAAAAAAATGATATTTGAAATGAATGAATTTTTTTTTAGCATCGTAGATTAATGCTTACATTTGTGACATTTGCATTTGAACTGCATACAGATTTGCAAGATTAAATGATAAAAGTTTTCGTACTAGCCACAAGCCAAAGTGGATGTGGTACAATGAGAATCTGCTAAACAGCTTAACAGATGCCTTTTTCACAGCGTCATTTATTGTTATATAAGCATTGTCTTTTGTTTCCTTCTTAGAATCCTGGGACCTCTTTTCTTCCTGAGCTTCCTTTGTATGGTTTACTTCGTACTGGTCAACATGTTCGTCTCCATTCTAACGAGTGCCTACACCACGGTAAGTGAGATAATTCAATGTTGTTCCTCTTGAAAGTTATTGTACCAACGAGACAGGCAGCTATATCAATATTACACAAACCACAAAAAAAAACAAGACAAACTGACAACAACAACAACAACAACAATAAAGAAGAAGAATATGAAATAGGTTTCCTTTAGTGAATCATTGCACTATGGATATTTTATTCTAAAGTTCATCCAGAAAATACGCATCACAACCTAGCCTAATATTGGTAATCATCAATTTAAAATGCAATCTCATAATTATTCTATATGTTATCTAAATTTATTTCCTATGCAAATGGCTCGTCATGTAATAAAACATTAGAGTGAGCATGGAGAGTATGGGGTTCCCTGTCTTCGCTCTCATAGTGTCAGTAAAAAAAACTTCACTTGCATCAATTTTGTAATTTGGATATATTTTTAAATCTTTTTTTTAAAACATTTTTGAATTAACAACATTAAAAATTAATCTTGCTTCCTTAGGTGCGCCTGTCGGACATCCAGGACGAAGAGCAGGCCGTTATCCCCTTCTTCTTACACCGCTTTAAGAAGGCCGTCGGCATGCAAAAGGTCCAGAAAGGTCAGTACAAAGATACAATTTTTATAAGGGTGATCAAAATAATTATGACGAGGATTCCAAGAGAGATTCATTGATGGTATACGGATTACGGGAAAGACGTAAAACATGAAACAAAACGTAAAACATAAAACAATCTTAGAATTATTACTTTACGGGATGACCACAGGAGGTGGAGAAATCATTTATGTTATTTCTTTTCTTTTGAAGGATTCTAGGTCCAATTGTATATCAATCACTGCCATATTATGTCCTTTATTGATTTCAAAATGTTTTTTCCAGTCAATTTAATATAATTACCAACAGATCGAAATTGCTTCAAGTTAATTGTCTTCATACATCTCAGCTGTTTCATTTAGAGGAAAGAAAAAATCAATTTGATTGACAGTAAAAGTGACAAGAGTGCACTGAAAACACAAAGTCGTCAGAGAGCCACTGCAAAGTTGTCAAAGGGTTGTCACAGGTCACTTTTGGGCTCTCATAGGTGACTTTTGGGTCATCACAGGGCTCATTTCAGGCCATCAATGCTGTGTGACGACCTTGTGACAATCCTTTGACAATTTTGGGGTGGTCAGAGGGTTGTCATTGTGAATTTTGAGGCTGGATGACAACCCAAAGGTAGTCATTTTCTCCCGACTACTTTGGGCCAAAAAGGTCGTCAGAGAAGCAAACATGATAGGGTTGTCATAGGGTTGTCACAGAAGAAAATGAGAAGTCAAAAGTCCTGCCTGACTACCCTAGGGTTGTCAGTGAGTGGTGCCTAAAACGACAGCCCAAGGTTGTCATGGCCTCTGTCTACATCAACCCAGTGTTGTAAGTGAATGGTGTCAAAACCATACAACTCATAGGCCTCCTATGAGTAATGGCGATACCTAATAACTAGTAATAACATAATAGGAAACCATTACAACGACTATGATATCTACAACATGAAAACATTCATAAATAAGATTTTTTGTCTAACAGACACAGACACAGCCTGTGACAACCTTGGGTTGTCGTTTTTGGCACCACTTTTGACAACTCTGTGTTTTCAGTGCATGATGCTTTAGGTTTCCTGCAAAATTGATTCTTGCAGCTATCCTTTAATTTTTCATATCTAAAGATGGCACTTGTGATTAACTCTTTTTAATACGATACTGTCTATAGATATAACTTATTCATGATATCATGTAGCAAAGAATATAGAACAGAATGCCCTAGAACATTTAATGGTGCCCCCTTCCCAGCAAATCCTCAGAGAACCTCAATTGTTATTTTTTCAAGACTCGAATATACGTGGAAATAACGTTATGTTTTCAGAGATTGGCGAGGGTTACGTGGAGCCTGCCGACCTCCTGGACAGACGGCTTGACGTTATTAACACCTGGATTAACGAGTTCTACAAGGAGGAGGCTCAGACCAAGAAGGCCGTTATGGGTAAAACGCCTCAAAAGTACGACCCCAGGCCAGAGAGCGTGGACCCCAGCACAAAAAAGGCAGCCTTTGGTGAAATGTGGCGCTTTTAGAACCATTTGTTTCTTTATCTCAAGTTATTGTACCCTGTTGCCAATGTTGTATTGTATACATACATAGATGTAATATGATGTTAGAAGATTATTACATTTTGAGACTTACATTGCTAGTTTATTGTTGATTGTTTTAAATAACTTATTCTCAAGAATACACCATGTCATTAGACGATTATCGTGTACAGTTTAAATACTCATTCTCACTGTAAAGAATTGCACTTATGATATCATTATCATACAGCTGGCTACTGTGTAATTTGATCATAATTATGTAATAAAATGGGCCGTGATGGTCGTACTTGTTTACATCTATAGTTATAACTCGGTAGAAGGTAGGATAAACAATAGCATCCAATAGCATGAGCATCTAATCGCAGACAGACTGTTATCAGTGTATATAATGCGGTATATAGATAACATGCAAAACCCACAGTCAATGTATGTATTGTAGAAAATATTGTCCTATTGTAATAAATATATATTTATTCATGTATACACAAGCCTCTCTGTTAATTTCTGCCTTACAAACAAATAACAATCAACTATGAATATAAGGCAAAGTGGAATATATAAAAACTTATAATTTTCACCTACATAATTATAATTAAGGCATATGATAAAGGCATAATCATATAATCATAATCGAATATTAATGATAGGAGCAATAATGATATAAATAATACAAGCCTTCAGTGAGCAGACATACCTCTATCTCTGTATTGATGATAAAGAACACTAATTATATACATAATACAAGTTAGTATTCATACTCCATCTAAGTTACACATAAAATGCAGCTGATGCGTCTAACCTAGAGAAACATCCATTTATTCCTTCGACCTTTGCCACACCTCCAGTTACTATTATTTTTCACGAATGTCCAAGGAAGAACGTATATATGTAAGATTTGATTAATGTTAAAAATGATTAAAAAATATCATAAATTATATTATCTGTAGGCAGACAATGGAGGCTAGGTCATAGCACCTCGTTTGGAGGGTATGAAGGTCAGGGTTACATTGTCCTCGGGGCACATATTTATATATAAAGTACATGCATCTGGTATAGGTGTATACTCCATGACCAATAATAGGACATTGTCAAGACGCATCCCAATAGGATCGCTGACGATTAGCTATAATTCATCAAAGACTAGATGCAATTCGTCAACGCATCTTCGTTGTTGACAAATCACAGCTTATTATTGATGAATTACAGCTAGTCCTCGGCAAAATATCAGAAATACAAGCAGCACCGCGCCAGTGTGATCACCTTAGTCGTCAGCGAATAGATGCAAACTAATGACCTCGTGGAGATCCAGTATAAAGGCCCTTCGGTGGAAGTGGGTCCATTAGCTGAAGATCAGGGATATGTTGCACTGGAGGCCTTATACATGCATCTGGCATGGGGTGTATTCTCCATTACCAGGACATGGTAAAGGCCCGTCGGCGGAGGTCGGGAGGGGAGGTCCTGAAGGTGAGGGGAAGATTGTCCTGAGGGCGAGGTACGGGCATGTACAACATTGTTGGGGGTCCGTTCTCCAGACGCCAAGACGCATTGCGAACCAATTCTACTATTAACACCTGAAAAATAAAAACGATCCTGTTCCAAGACATTTTTCTTGTTATGGTTATGAATTTGCTGTGTTTGCTGTGTACTGCTAAAACACATTTGAGAGGGTTAGAGGTAAATCTGAAGGGGTCGCACCTATTTTAACCAAATTTGCTATAATATTTCAAGTCTTGTGCGCCTGCACTTGATGGGCCCAGGGTTTCATAATATGATATATCATATCCTTGGAATCTATTGGGAATCCTTTAGGCCTACTGGCCCTCAGACTTCCAAAATAATAGGCTACACATACAAACTATAAATTGTCTAAATATCCAGTTCGGACGGACACCGTTTTACTTATGTTCTAATACATCTAGAATAGTGCACACGCATAAAGTTACACATGCATAGGCCTACATGTGTAGGCCTACTTACATAAACATGAAAACAAACATATCAGATATATATGTATAATCATACATACCTACAGTGACACAGAAAACCGACACACCCTACACACACAAACATAAACACAGACAATACATCACAAACCAAAGATGGACACTTCGCACCCACCTTAAGGACAACCTCGGCGAACTTTTGCCCTACACATGACCTCTGTCCCCAGCCAAAGGGCACATAATGGAAGTCGTCAGCCATGTCGCCCTCACTCACCCCCCCTGGTGGGGTGGGACCACTGGGGCCTTCAGTAGGCTGAGTGGCGTCACCTAGTGGAGAAGCCAGCCAACGGTCGGGGTCAAACTTGAGGCCGTCTGGTCCGAAGAGGTCCGAGGTGTGCTGGGTCTCCCTGATGGAGTAAATGACCGTCCAGCCTTTAGGCACCTGGCAGCCCTGGAAGAGTTGATGTGAGGTTAACACTGGCATATCTTTTGTCAGAGTGAACAGAGTCTACACCAAGCTCTGTGCCCTGTCGCATAACGGGCTCGCTGTTGCGAGGATTGGCACACCACTCTCGCAACAAGGATGTCCCTGTTGCGATGGGTCCCCCTGTTGATTTGTGGCTGTTCTACCAAACCGATTTTAATTCCGTAAACAGTTTTGAAAAAAAGATATCTAGATCTAAAATCCCTGAAATTTTCAGCCTGGAGAAATTATTAAAAACTGGTGAAAATTGATGGCGAATTTCACATATAACAGCGAGACTTTTGCCAAACGCCCCCTATTCTCTCCCTGTTGCGAGCATTTGGTTATGCGACAGAGCACTGGGCCCATTGCAGAACCTTTTTTCTTCCTTATTAACCACAATCATTTTGACATTGTTCTTCCATGTAGGTTGTAACATGATGTACAGGGAAATACAGGCGTAACATACACATTATGACATAAAGGGTTACAACATAACAATGCAAATAACAACTTGAGGATCAGATGCAACCTTCTTTAAAAACTGCCTAAAGATCCCCTTTAAGTATACCTAGCCCTTGGTTTATAAATTCCAAAGTTTGATCTTGAATTCTTAAGTTCTAATGATTATGACTGAAACAACAGTTTTTCTTTAATTACTCGTTGCCATGATTAATGACAATAACAAACAATACACTAAAAAATCAGGAAAAAAATTACCTTTCAGATGACATATAGCATGTTATTATATCTTAGATAGTTCCTGAGAAATTTAGAAATAACGCGTTTTTCAATTTTTGCTAATTAAGCACAAACCGCGTAATTAGACAGTGTTCGCATACCTAAATTCTTCAGAACCGTCTTGATTCATGGTCCCTAGGATGCTATAAGATGAAAAAAATCAAGAAAATCCAGGGGGCTCACCGCAGAGGGTAGATCAGGATTTTTAGGTTTGGCTCCTGGACCATGTGGTCCCGGAGAAAATATGGAAGGGTGGGGGGGGTGGGTTGGGGTGGGGGAGAGAGGAGGAAGTTCCCATCTCTGTCAACTACATGTAATTCACCATTTAAACCAACAAACAGTAAACTAAAATGGAAACACACAAAAGGATGGGGGAGGGAGCTTATGGCCCCCTTGATCTTGAATTAGAAGGGACGTTTGCATAAAGCCCCATACCCACTAGGTGATTTTACCAGTGACGGGCGACGGGCGACTGGGAGAGTCAACCAATTCTTATGATCACCTGTCAGTATGGTATATTGGAATGTGCATGTTTGATCTGAATTGGGGCTAAACTTGGCCAATTCTTCTGATTTTAGCGCCAGTGAATCGACCGACTGTGGTCAAAATCTCCTAGCGGGTATGGGGCTTAAGGTACAACAGACAATTTACGCTGGTTCTTGACGTACTATTTAAACATACATACATCTATTTCAAATGTCTGCAGCGCCTTCCGGTACCCAGCTCCCACAGGAGGCGCCACCCGCAGCACCTCCTTGACGACGGCGTCTAAGTAGGTCAGGTCAGACAGGGTCGGCAGGTCAAGGTCACTCTCCTTCTGCTTCTTCAGCAGCTTGGCTTTATGAAGTTCAACTGTCAGTTTGTCCACCACCTATAGAAATTAAAACACCGATTTGATAAGATTAACAAAATGGACACCAGGGGCGGATCCAGACCCTGGTTTCTAGGGGGGGCAAGATACCCACCCCCTACCCCCCTATTTTTGCTTGCAAAATTTCTCCTCGGATTTGTCAAAACTACGAGAGTCCATTTTTTGTCTAGGGGGGCAATTGCCCCTTTTGCCCACCCCTGGATCCGCCACTGGACACTTTCTTAATCTGTCGTATCGGATTAATGATGGATACAAGGTTGCATAGCATATATGATTGATCTCATTTTGAATTGCTATTATATTGAACAAACCAGGAGGAAATTGAATATCACCGGAATGCCTACAGCAATTGACATGGGCCTATAGTCTCATATATCTCTATGTTTTAACTAAATAGCACAAGGAGGGACCAACTTCTAAACTAATCAAGATCAAGTGACAGTAACAGGCAATTGACACCATTATCATTCTACATTGCTTCATAATACCCCATTTGCAACTAATCACTATAATATTGCTGAAAAAGATTGAGGATTTATTGAAAAACATTAAAGCTGTAGAGAAACGATTTCCATTGAACCATCCCCCCCCCCCTAAAAAAAACACAAAAAAAACAAGAAAATTACCTGTGGGTTCATGGCCAGCAGCATGAGTACGGAGCAGGCGGCGCTGGAGGTGGGCAGGTGTCCAGCAAACAGCATCTCCAGGGCCGAGTCATGGACCTCGGCCATCGACAGGGGTCTCTGCTGGTCGTCCTCAGCCGCCTCCAGCATGATGGCCAGAGCGTCCTCCGCCACCCCGTCATCGTCCACTTTGTCCTGACGTTTGGCCAGGCACTGGGCAATGGCTTTGAGGACCCCACGGCGGGCTTTTAGGCCCTACAAAATGAACATGGGTGATAAAAAAGGTAAATGACATGATGGCCAGCGCGTCCTCCGCCACCCCGTCATCGTCCACCTTGTCCTGACGTTTGGCCAGGCACTGGGCAATGGCTTTGAGAACCCCTCGGCGGGCTTTTAGGCCCTACCAATTTAAAATGGATGATAAAAAAGGTAAATGACTTGACTTTAAAGAGCCGATAACTGATGGCCAGAAAGTCCTCCGCCACCCCGTCATCGTCCACCTTGTGATGACGTTTGGCCAGGCACTGGGCGATGGCTTTGAGGACCCTCGGCGGCCTTTTAGGCCCTACAAAAATATTATAGCTACATAAAGATATATAGCCAGGCAGGCAATGGCTTTGTGAACCTTCCGAAGGGCTTTTAGACCCTACACATTGGCAAAATGGGAGCCTATCTTGGAAAAGGTACCTATTGCATCAGGTCACAAAACGACATGAAACATGGGGAAATGTGTCTTCATATTTCTTATTGTAGAGAACCTACTCTTTCAAATGCTGCAAACCATTTTAAAATATTCCTGATAGAACCTGAGATAAACATGTATGAACCTCCTAACCTCTTATACATTGAGAACCCCCTAATCCTAATTGCTGTCTTCATTTCCATGTTACGGTGACTTAAAGTTTATTATCTTTAGCAAGATATTAAGGCTATTAAGTTTTCTAATTTTTGAGAATATCAAAAGTGCCATAACTTTTAAGAGATTCTGGACACTCCATACAACAGCTACCTTTATGACGATGCATATATATGATTACAATGACGCAGGAAGAAATCTCAGAAAATGTAATGCAAATCCTTGGTTCACACACCTGATTCTTTAACAGTACATGTATAATCTCTTATGTATTAATGTTTCATGAGAGTATATGCCCTACGAACTATCATTGTACTCGTTTGATTCAGAGGAAATCTTGCTGAACTTTCATTCAGAGGAAATCTTGATGAGCTAGATGGGAATAAAATTAGAAAAGATTAATAACGCCGAAGGAAGAACACCATAACATAGAAGAATACTGCATTCTTAAACTTGGTAAGCAGAGTGGTGGTAATCTCAAAAAGGTTTGGCCATTATGGGGCTCGAACCCACGACATTCGCGTTATTAGCACGACGCTCTAACCAACTGAGCTAAACGGCCAGCTGGGAGCAGCGGGAGGAACTTTATTTCTGTTGCAAGTACATGTGCAGACAACATAAAGAAGATGAGGGGGAATGGAAATCATAAGGCTGGAATAGCAATTCTGGAATATGATAATCATCATGTTGACAATGAATACAAAGGTGGGCAGTTAGGATTAAGACCATGGGATGAGTGGTCTTGCAGTCACTCAAATATAGTAATTACTCAATGTTAATTCAATACTGATATATTAGATGCTTCTTCGCACACAAACACCAACCTTATAGAGTCCAATGCCGGGTATGGGGACTGCCATACTGAAGAGTGTCGTCAGCATTTCCTCAAACTGCATCAACATACGGAACTTCTGTTTCTCCTGTACATCAAAGCCTAGTAGGAGGCGAGCGGCAATGGTGAACATCATACTGCGGACCTCTGGGTAACCATGGATACTGCCCTGTAATTAATTACGGAGCATATAGAAATTATGGTTAATATAGTTATTATACTGGGGACCTTCGGGTAACCATGGATACTTCCCTGTTAATTACAGGACATACATAAACAAAAGTGAATATAGGCCTATCATAGTGGGAAACTTCGGGTAACCATGGATGCTGGCCTGCTAATTACAGGACATACAGAAACATACAGACATATAGATTGATATATATATATATATATATATATATATATATATATATATATATATATACATCTTACTGGGGATGTCTGGATACTGCCCATTTAATTATAAAACATACAGAAGCAATAGTTACCAATATACTGGGGATCTGAAGCTAACCATGAATACTGCCCTCTTATAATTATTATGATATATATACTGAATGAATCATAGTTAAAACCATAATGGGGACCTCTGGGTAACCATGGACATTGCCTTATTAATATAATAAGACATACAGAAACAACGGTAATTGCTTCACTGGAGATCCCCGGGTAACAACTGACACAGACCTGTAAATGATAAGACTTACTAATGCAATGGCGGACATTATCCTCAAGGTAAATATAATGATAAGTGCCTTGTTAATGATAAAGGCTGCAGTTGTAAGGACACAGGTGTGTTAAACCCTCTTTTAAGGGCCATCCTGCTCCTACTTATATTATGACTATAGGAGCTACACTCACTTGGCTATGTGTTACTTAGTGATTACATTGATTTGGCTGAGGGTCATTGCAACAGACCCTCTTTTTTAGCCTTAATGAAATGAACATAAGAATTAAAACAATTAAAACAGGTTTATTACTGAGAGGTTGGAAAGGCCAGTGGAAGACCTTTGTCTGTGGTATATGTTACATGACTAGTCACACACAATGATCTCCATAGATTCATATAATTAATTCACTCCATTATTGTATTTCTTATTAATTTCACTGAGAACTTATCATACTAATAACAATGAACACTGTGGCCTCTCCAACCCACCAGGCCCTCTCACATGCCTACACTTGGTATTCATAATTATACCAATTTTGAGACCTAATATTGGCTAAATGTATAAAAGGGAAAAGAGAGCCCCATCACCAATGGTGTGGGTCTACTTACCTACCTCATAAAAGGGAAAGCCTAGTGAAAGCCTAGCATTGATGACCAACCAATCATTCCTGATACAAGCCTGAAGACACAGAGCCTGATCCAAAAGCCTGGGTGCACACCGCACTACCAGCCCTGACCAACACCAGTTCCAAAGTCCCCGCTCCTGCTCAGCCTGAGCTCCAGCAGTCGAGTCGGTTTCTCCGTACTGAGCCCCGTACCTCCCAGCCGGCCAGTCACCAAGGCCAAGCCCATTAACCCCCTGTTTCTAATTACATTACTATGGCAGTGATGGTTACTCCCCTGCCTGAGTGTGGCTACTCCACCTTTTCCTGTTTCCTATAAGGCCAAACCAATGAATTTATGTTGCATGCATGTGAGCAGACCTGATATGCCAGGCATGTCCCCTTGACATGCCTCCCCAACACAGTGTACCTGGGTGCACCACTTGGAGATGAAGTCGGTGACAATGGTCTGGATGGTGGGCAGGTAGTTGTTGATGGCATCAGGTGAGAAGGCCTTCATGATCCGCTCTCGGCGCCACCGGTGGGCCTCGCCCTATAGGTATAGGCAAATGGAAATACAAAGTAAAGAAAATATTATGAAGTAATAAATATATTGTTTTAGGCAAATATGCACCTACTTAAGCTAATGAATTTCAATTTTACCTTAACATGATAATATGTATAAGTAATCAATATTCTTAGTTTGAAGAGCATTGATCAAACTAAGAAGCTGTTCCTAGAGCGATGCAAATAATTGACAATCATTTTACACGTGCACGTTAATCGCTTAAGTTACTTACACATGCGAAAGACGCAGGTCTCATGCAGAAGAATATAGATTGCATACAGTTAAATAGAATTGTGTTTGCGCACATGACCAGCATTTGTCATGAAAATAAGTAATAAGTACGTAGAAATATTTGAAAACTAAAATTCTAACTTTATCATACTCTGCTATTTCCTGCTGCGGGCGTAGCGGCAAAAAAAAACGTTGTAACCAATGTTCAACCATAAAACAACGTGTTGAAAATACCAGAGAATGATAAAGTTATAACTTTCCAAATAGTTCTACGTCAATGCACTACATACCTGAGAGTGGGCCAGGGCTCCATTGCCCAGAATAAGCCGAGTACTGGGCGGCCAGCAGGCCTCCACTAACGTGCCCTCCCCACGTAGGATGGTGGCTACGTTACGTGCTCCCGTTACACGTATCGTACGTGCCCCCAACAGGTGCGTCTTGTACACGCGGCCGTAAGACTCCGTACGGGTACGGAAAAAGTCTGAACCCTGGAGGAGAAAAGGCAAGTTGAACATTCAAGGATGTTATAAACTACAATGCATCGCCGCACGCTCACGCATCTTTAACGTTTCATATTTGGGACATGAACCACAGGGATATAATACTTTGACGTTGAGTCCTGAATTAGAAATGTTACAATGCTAAACACTTGAAATGAACGTTTTTTCACAGAATTTTACAATATCACTTAGCTAAATAGAATAGGATTTGACAAGATTACATTACCCCAAGATGACGTAAAGAGTCCCACCAGAAAGGAATGTTTGTAACAATACTATTTACCCTGATTAGGGATTGGATTTCTCCAGTGTACCTCCCAAATCAGCCATAACTACTCTGATACATCAGCATTCTTTTATAATTTCTATGAATTTCTTCTCACGTGCACTCCTCCACTCTACGTTGATGTACTATTGCCTATTTTTTCCTTTGGGTATAAATTGATTTTATATAGGTGAAATGAAATGGCATGAGCTGGAGATGGTAATGGTAATGTTTACAGTTTTGTTCTGACAAATGGTATTTCTAGAAAAATATCCCGCCGCAGATCCTATCTCTTTCGTCTTGGATGTATACATTTCAATATTGATATGTGATCCAAACCTTTACAATAAAGTTGAGCGTCTCTCCCACAACCGGAAGTCCCATACTGCCCGGCGGAAGTGGCAGGTTGCATGCTGGGTCCTTGGCGGAGGTATACATCCACCACAGCTTGAGGGACGTCACGGCAAGGACCAGCGGAATGACCACAGGGGTCAGGTGTGACGTCATGAGCTGAGCCACCGACTGCAGGGGTGACGTCATCATCCTGGGGAACAGGAAGAAATTTGTCAAAAATATGAAAAATAATTCCAAACTAGTTTTTCCCTTTTTATTCTTTTCTTTTTCTCTCTCTGTTTCTTTTCCCCTTTTCTTTCTTTTTTCTTTTATTATTTCTTTTATTTCTTTTATTTCTTTTTTTTCTTTTTGTTTGGTTGGGGGGGGGGGGGGGGGGCTTTTTTGGGAATCGCAGCCAAGTCGTCGTGGGTAATGTTGCAAGGTGTGACATTTATCTAGCCTACGGCAGGTCTTGGTTTTAAATGATAGCATGCAATATCCCAGTGGTTATATCTACTAGTTATATGTATATATGCGATATCTTTGCATCTCATGTGTGTATTAAAATGCCTGGATGTCTCGGATACTCTGTGATTCGACTGCGACTTAACTTGGGGGGAATTTTGTTGGAGTACATCCCAATGTGCGTTTATTCCCACAAAGCAAGCTGCGATATGATGGAAATGTACATTTACCGGTTCTAGGACATATAGTGCTGCAGCAGCCAGCCTATAAGCCCTCTAAATTTCTGACCAGCGATGACCCAAAATTAATAAAGGTTGACACATACCATCGCGTTCGGGAGGTCCTAAGCTTTTCAAAACTGCCTGATGCCAGACCGAACACGAATTACAAACTTCAAGGTCAAAGGTCAAAGGTCAAAGGTCAAAGGTCACCAACAAAAGTAAAAATCTGAAAAATATAAGTTTTTATCTTATAGCTCTGCATTCATAATAGATGGAGCTTAGTTATTTGGCAAATATTTAGCCACTTATGGGGCCTAACTGTGATTTTCATATTGGTGACCTTGCCCAAGGTCAAGGTCATCAATCTCAAGGTCAAACTTCAAAAATGAGCATGAAATGAGGATCTAACCTTTTATCAACTCTTATTAATGTTTTAATATAGCCAATATCAAGTGTTATCCTTGAACTGTTTGACAGAGGAGATCATGAGCTTTCTTTTGATACCTCATTTGGTGTGATGGGGCTTAGGTTTCTATGGTAACGGAGCTATCATTTATCACAACCAGTTTCGCGGAAAGACATTAAAATAGGTGAAACATACCCAGAAAACCACAATTCTCTTGATAGTAGAGTGGTCATTCTCAAAAAGAGCCTTATTTAAGGAAATAATCAAAACAAAGCATGCCATAAATGTCTCAAATTCAACGGATGATAGTTTGTACTAAAAAGAAATTGCTCCAGCATTATAGTAAATGGTTGGTTTCCATGGCAACCACCCAAGATAAGGTATTCCAAAATCAATAGTTTTTTTGGACATATTTTCCTTAATATTCAAGATAGAAGCACAAATGAAACATCAAAATTAAGCATTCCTAGAGTTCTATGGGATAGAAAGCTGAAATGGGTTGTCTTGGTTACTGGGTTGCCATGGTTACCAAAAAAATCCCAGAAATTGACTGCAATTTCAGTTTCTCTTCTATTCCTGTCACCATAGCAGCCACAAATACAGGCCTAACAAGACACAACCTATCTATCTCATGAATACATATACATTGAATCATGTGTTTTTGTCCAAACAATCATATGGAATGCAATAAATGAGTGGTTTCCATGGAAACCACTCAAAATTCATGTTTTTTCCCCAAATTTGACAGTATTTGGGATGTATCTCTCTTAATACACATGGTAGAAACACAAATGAGACATCATATTGATGCCTTCTGAGAGTTCTATTGGATAAGATACTAACATTGGTTGTTCCTCTTACTTAGTTGCCATGATAACCAAAAACAACTTCAAAATTGACAATTATTTCAGTTTCCCTCATATTTCAGTTACCATAGCAACAATGAACATGGTTTTTAAGGTATAACAGAGTACAATCTCTTCATAAAATAAACACTAGAAATGTTTTAATTATCTTCCTCAATTTTCAAGATTGAAGCACAAGTGAAACATCAAATTGATGCACTTTGATAGGTCTATTGGATAGTCCTGGATAATCCATGGAAACCAACAAAGAAATCAGGTTATCTCAAATTCATTGATATTTCAGTTGGACCTTTCTTAATGGAAGATAGAAAGACAAATGAGACGTCAAAACATTCTATGGCATACAAAACTAAAAGTGATTGTTTTCATTACCTAGTTGGCATAGAAACTAAAGGTGACTTCAAAATTGCTTAGAATTTAGGGTTTCCTTTTGTTTCTTTCCTATAAGTACTTACCATAAGATGAGCTTATGGTCCCTCAAATATGAACCTAAAACCCTCCTTAAATGCTCTTAAGATACACCTAAGCACCTTAGATGTACCTAACATAACTTGAGGAGCACCTAAGATGTGCCTATGATACTCATAAGATGCCCCAAAGATGTGCCTTAATCCTTTAGACACCACTAATTGAGTTGTATTGTATTACTTCTTTAAGTTTCTAGTCGCTGAGAAACTTCAAAGGATGACCCATCCCTATCAATGAAAATTATTGATACCTAATTTTTGGCAAGGGAATTAAATAAGCTTTTATTAAACAATATATTTGCTATTTTGTATGTTGAATACTCTTTAGAGTGTTCCCTTTGGAAAAATATGGAAAATTACAGGAAAATGTCTATTTTTCTGGGTGGCTAAGGCTGGATCCGGGAGTACACCCTTAGGCAGCTGTGGCCAGATAGGGATCTAAAGGGTTAACCTTTTGGACCCCAATTCGGCCGTAGCGGTCCGGGGGTGTGCTCCCCACTCCAGCTGCAGCTGCCTGGAATAATGTAAATCTTTTCATTATTTTTCCATATTTTTCCAAGGTGAATATGTGAATGAAAAGTCGGCCAATATAGCATTTAAAAGCTGATTTAATTTCCTATCTAATGCTTCAAACCTCATTTCCATAATGTTCATTCATAGTGGTTGGTTAGCATTAGAGTCTGCTCAAGTACAAGGAAATTAAGGAATTCCGGAGGGAAATCCATGGATATCCTGGGGTAATCTTGCAATTTATGTATACAAAGTTTGGGATCTTAAGAGTTAATACCCCAAAGATCCTCCTAAATGCCCCTATGATGTGTTTAATATGCCACAACCATGTATCTGATATGTGTCAAAGATCCCCCTAGTGTTTGCCTAAGATGTACCTAATAGTAGAGCGGCCAAATCCAAAAAGAGCCTTATTTAAGGAAAAACCCCAACCGGAGGTATAACAAAGCATGCCATACCTCATTAGAAAGAGAAATATCTCAACTTTATGACCTGATAGTTTGTACTAAAAAAAGTGCGTCCCAGCATATCGTAAATCACTGGTTTCCATGGCAACCACCCAAAAATCAGGTAATTCTGAAATCAACACTATTTTTGATATATCTTCCTTAATTATCAAGGTAGAAGCACAAATGAGATATCAAAATTAAGCATTCCTAGAGTTCTATGGGATAGAAGGCTGAAATGGGTTGTCTTGGTTACTGGGTTGCCATGGTTACCAGAAATATCTCCAAAATTGACCATAATTTCAGTTTCTCTTCTCTTCTTGTTACCATGGCAACCGTAAATATGGGTTTAGCAAGGAACAACATATCTCATCTCAACAGTATATATCCCCTCTATATGGAAACGAGTGTTTTTTGTCAAAACAATGATATGGAATGCAGTAAATGACTGGTTTCCATGGAAACAACTCATAATTCATGTTATTTCAAATTTAACAGTATTTGGACAGTATCTCCCTTAATATATAAGATAGAAACACAAATGATATGTCAAATTGATGCACTCTGAGAGTTACATTGGATAAGAAACTGAAATTGGTTGTTTCTGTCACTCGGTTGCCATGGTAACCCAAAATAACTTTAAAAATGACCATTTTTTTCACTTTTTCTCTCATTCCCGTTACCATAGCAACCAAGAACATAGATTTTAAGGTATAACAGAGTACAGTCTATCTTATCTAAAGTGTATTAGTCTCTCGTGTGTATATTTAGGGTTTGTACTGAAATATCTTGAGCATAGAATATAATAAATGACTAGTTTCCATGGTAACTGCCTCAGAAAAATAATAGTTTCTTAAAATAAAGACTAAAATGGCCATATCTTCCTTAATATTCAAGCTAGAAGCACAAGTGAAACATCAAATTAAAGCACTCTGGGAGTTCTATTGAATGGCACATTGAAATTGGTTGTCTTGGATACTCAGTTGCCATGGTAACCACAAATAACCTCAAAATTTACCATAATTTCAGGTTTCCCTCCTGTTTCTGTTACCATAGCAACCATGAATTTAAGGTATAACCAACCAACAACTATCTCATCATAGGGGTAAATGCTCTTCCTTAAAGATTTGGATGAAATCATTTCAAAACCATGCTAGGAAATATAGTAAATGACTGGTTTCCATGGAAACCACCCAAAATTCAGGTTAGCTAAAATTCATCAATATTTGGGCCATATCTTCCTTAATATTCAAGCTAGAAGCACAAGTGAAACATCAAATTAAAGCACTCTGGGAGTTCTATTGAATGGTATATTGAAATTGGTTGTCTCGGATACTCAGTTGCCATGGTAACCACAAATAACCTCAAAATTTACCATAATTTCAGGTTTCCCTCCTCTTTCTGTTAGCATAGCAACCATGAATTTAAGGTATAACCAACCAACAACTATCTCATCATAGGGGTAAATGCTCTTCCTTAAAGATTTGGATGAAATCATTTCAAAACCATGCTAGGAAATATAGTAAATGACTGGTTTCCATGGAAACCACCCAAAAATCAGGTCAGCTAAAATTCATCAATATTTGGGCTGTATCTTTCTTAATATGCATGATAGAAACACAAATGTCTTGTCAAATAGATGGACTGAAATGGGTTGTCTTGGTTATCCAGTTGGTATAGAAACCAAAGATGACCTCAAAATTGATCACAATTTTGTTTTCCTTTTATTTATTCCAACATAGCAACCAGTAGTACAAGCTTTTCAAGTCCAAGAAATACAACGTATGACATCTATAAGGTGTACAGATTTCATCTATAGTCTCAAGAAAAGATGTATGACCATGATGCTGATGCGGTCCTCCTGCCATCATCCATGTTGACATGCGGAGAGTACTAACCTTACTGTCGATGCTGATCATGAACATTGACATAATTCTTCATTTCATATTTACCTGGACCAACTCTAAATATTAATAATCCATAATATATCCTCTATAATGCCTGTCAATACTGATTTAAAGGTGTACAAAGGGCTGATATATGGAGGATTGAGACCACCGTACCAACTAGGACCACACCATGTTGACATCAGCTGATGCTGTTTTGACAATACCAGTGAGCAGTCTGTGATCCACCCTGGAAAATATGTGTGCATCCCTGAACTAGTCGCGGGTCAGACCACTAGCACCTGCCATGCTCGCAGTCTTCACCCTACTTTTCATAATTTATTTCAATTCCAAATTCTGAATTTGCCAGCAATTTCCTATATATTTCAATGGTGACTTTAGCATAAATGACCAACTAATCTCTCGGACTTTACCAGAGGACAACAGCATTGCGTTTCTGCAGAAAAAGGATATGACTGCTGACCAGTATAGATGCTTGAATTGACAACCATCTAAAACTAATCAATCTCTCTTACAATAAAAAAATGAATGTCTAATGAAGATCATGAACGAAGTTCATGAGTCAAAATGTACCTGTCATAACTAGTTTCCCTGTTAATACCAACAGTTATACCAAAAGAAATTGAGTATCCCCAAGAATCCCATGAGTACTTACCATTAGATGCACTTACGGGGTGCCCACACGTGTTTTATAAGGTTTTATTTTGGTGCTGTCATTTATCAGGCTATTAGAAACGTCTTATTTTGCAGTCAGAGGTTACATAAACGTCTTATTTTGAGGAATCCATAAAGGATTAGAATTATCATAAACATACCTTTGCACAGGTATGTGGGACTGAAGAGGGAAATGCTTCGACGTAGCTTTTACTCAGTGCCTGACAGGTTTGTGCTGGGGATTTTCATTAAGCCCCATGCCCATTAACTGATTTGGGACAGTGGAAGGGTGAATCAGCATTCCCACCAGCCCACCCATTGGAGCGGCCGTTGATAGACACTGACTGAATAAGGCATACCAACGCACAATTAGCTTGGCTTTCTAGATACAGGAAGATGATGTAATATCGCTGCCCCTGGGGGGTCTCAGGGCCGAAAGGGAGGACAGTTCCTTGGTCAGACATAAGGGGGGAATTGACCTCAGTCTGAGCAGCTCGGTTCTGGTACCTCCTGTGGGGATGGGAGCAGTTTAGAATTAGGTAATGGTGTAACCTTAGGCCATGACAACACAGTTAATGGGTCATTTTGTCCCCATGGTCAAGAGGTTTATGTACAAAATGGTCATCAGTCAGTAGGGGTCTCTGACTACAGGAGTGTGCTAATTAATGCCACCACTAACTACCCCTCTGATCTCACCATAGGGTGGGTATGGTTATTTTCAGGGAACCATGGAGCATTTCTCCCTATATTTACCCAACTTGTTTTGTATATTATTACTTTACACATTTATGGAAGTATTTCCAGTGTTTTGATCAGATTCAATGGACAGATGAGGATTTGCTTTTTCCAAATATACAATTTTCCACCCCTAAAAACATTATATTCCTTGTCTAAACTGGAAATGAAATATGTTTCCCATGCATTTCTATAGTGGGGAGGGGATAGGTGTCTGCCCTTCTGGTGTCTGGACAGGCTGGGAACAAGCTCCAGTCCCTTAAAACCGTGGGAAACCCGTAGGTCGAAAGACGTGTATTACCACAGCCATCGGTGCCAACCACTGATACTGCTGCTGATGGCCATGTGAATCCATATTAAGCATGTTTCAAAATTTGGCTGCTGTTGGGGTCAGCTGTCGGCATCGGTAGGGCATTTAGGGGAGGAAGGGAATGAAGGGATAAAGGGGTAAAAGGATAGAGCGTACCTTAGACATCTTAGGGGGACTTTCAGGCATAATTGTGGGAGGTTGGATGTATCATAGGCAACTTGAGTGCATAATAGGCACATCTGGGAGGCTATTGAGTGGATCTATTAGGCACACCTGTGGTACATCTTAGGCATTTACCAGGGGAATATTTGTGGGATCTTAGTGGTTTTATATAGAACATAGGCTACAGGGTCTATGAATTTTGAGGCACATCTTAGGGGCATCTTATTGGCATCTTAGGTGGTCCTTTGGGGCATCTAGGTGGAATCTTAGGCACATCTTGGCACATCTCAAAGAGATTTTAAATGCATCTTAAGGGGGATCTTTATGGGATCTAAGGGGCATCCTAATGGTATCTCAAGTGCATCTTAGGCATATCTAAGGGGATCTTAGGACCATCATATAACATTTTAGGTGCATGTTTGGTGTATCTTAAGGGGATCAATTTTGGGATCTTAGGTGCATCTTTTAGGGAGATCTTTGTTGGTTCTTAGGGTGGATCTTTGAGGAATTTTAGGTGCATCTTGGGCATTACAGGTACATCTTGGCTACATTTTACGTACATCTTTAGGGCATTTTGCAGGATCTGTTTTATGATCTTTAGGGCATCTCTGGGAGATCTTTGATCTAAGGGTGCATCTTTATGGAATCTCAAGTGCAAATTAGGCAAATGTTATGGGAATCTTTATGTGATCTTAGGTGCATCATTGAAACATCTTAGGTGCATCTTAGGGAATTATTATTGAATCTTGTTGTCATTCAGGAGGTATGAAATATCCAGAAATTAGGGAGGATATTTCCAGATTTTTCGTTCAGAAACTAAAAAAGTGGACATATTCACCAGGAAATGTACATCTATGGTTTAAATGGATTAGAAACAACAGATGTATACATTGAAAAGCAGAACTGGTGACTTGGGTTGAGAAAAAACTCCTGTTCATACTGAACTGGCAAAAATCTGGAAATCTCTGAAAAAATAAAGGGAAAATGATATCTCTGATCTTAGGCACATCTTCTGGATCCCAGAAAAATCTTAGATGCATCTCAGGTGAATCTTTCTGGGATCATACGGTGATCTTTGGTGTGTCATAGGCAAATCTTATATGCACCTTAATTGCACCTTATGGGTAAGTTAATGGCATCTCAGGCGGATCACAGACTGCTCACTGGTATTGTCAAAACAGCATCAGCTGATGTCACCATGGTGTGGTCCTGGTTGGTACGGTGGTCTCAATCCTCCATATTTCAGCCCTTTGTACACCTTTAAATCAGTATTGACAGGCATTATAGAGGATATATTATGGATTATTAATATTATGTCAATGTTCATGATCAGCATCGACAGCAAGGTTAGTACTCTCCACATGTCAACATGGATGATGTCAGGAGGACCGCATCAGCATCATGGTCATACATCTTTTCTTGAGACTATAGATGAAATCTGTACACCTTATAGATGTCATACGTTGTATTTCTTGGACTTGAAAAGCTTGTACTACTGGTTGCTATGTTGAAAGAAATAAAAGGAAAACAAAATTATGATCAATTTTGAGGTCATCCTTGGTTTCTATACCAACTGGATAACCAAGACAACCCATTTCAGTCCTCTATGCCATAGAATGTTTTGAGTGCATCTATTTGACAAGACATTTGTGTTTCTATCATGTATATTAAGAAAGATATGGCCCAAATATTGATGAATTTTAGCTAACCTGAATTTTGGGTAGTTTCCATGGAAACCAGTCATTTACTATATTTCCTAGCATGGTTTTGAAATGATTTCATCCAAATCTTTAAGGAAGAGCATTTACCCCTATGATGAGATAGTTGTTGGTTGGTTATACCTTAATTTCATGGTTGCTATGGTAACAGAAAGAGGAGGGAAACCTGAAATTATGGTAAATTTTGAGGTTATTTGTGGTTACCATGGCAACTGAGTATCCGAGACAACCAATTTCAATATACCATTCAATAGAACTCCCAGAGTGCTTTAATTTGATGTTTCACTTGTGCTTCTAGCTTGAATATTAAGGAAGATATGGCCCAAATATTGATGAATTTTAGCTAACCTGAATTTTGGGTGGTTTCCATGGAAACCAGTCATTTACTATATTTCCTAGCATGGTTTTGAAATGATTTCATCCAAATCTTTAAGGAAGAGCATTTACCCCTATGATGAGATAGTTGTTGGTTGGTTATACCTTAAATTCATGGTTGCTATGGTAACAGAAACAGGAGGGAAACCTGAAATTATGGTAAATTTTGAGGTTATTTGTGGTTACCATGGCAACTGAGTATCCAAGACAACCAATTTCAATGTGCCATTCAATAGAACTCCCAGAGTGCTTTAATTTGATGTTTCACTTGTGCTTCTAGCTTGAATATTAAGGAAGATATGGCCATTTTAGTCTTTATTTTAAGAAACCATTATTTTTCTGAGGCAGTTACCATGGAAACTAGTCATTTATTATATTCTATGCTCAAGATATTTCAGTACAAACCCTAAATATACACACGAGAGACTAATACACTTCAGATAAGATAGACTGTACTCTGTTATACCTTAAAATCTATGTTCTTGGTTGCTATGGTAACGGGAATGAGAGAAAAAGTGAAAAAAATGGTCATTTTTAAGGTTATTTTGGGTTACCATGGCAACCGAGTGACAGAAACAACCAATTTCAGTTTCTTATCCAATGTAACTCTCAGAGTGCATCAATTTGACATATCATATGTGTTTCTATCTTGTGTATTAAGGGAGATACTGCCCAAATACTGTTAAATTTGAAATAACACGAATTCTGAGTTGTTTCCATGGAAACCAGTCATTTACTGCATTCCATATCACTGTTTTGACAAAAAACACTCGTTTCCATGTAGAGGGGATATGTACTCTTGAGATGAGATACGTTGTTCCTTGCTAAACCCATATTTACGGTTGCCATGGTAACAAGAAGAGAAGAGAAACTGAAATTATGGTCAATTTTGGAGATATTTCTGGTAACCATGGCAACCCAGTAACCAAGACAACCCATTTCAGCCTTCTATCCCATAGAACTCTAGGAATGCTTAATTTTGATATCTCATTTGTGCTTCTACCTTGATAATTAAGGAAGATATATCAAAAATAGTGTTGATTTCAGAATTACCTGATTTTTGGGTGGTTGCCATGGAAACCAGTGATTTACGATATGCTGGGACGCACTTTTTTTAGTACAAACTATCAGGCAGGTTGCGGGACATGGTGTACAAATGGAAAAAATTAGTTTCAGCTTGTTATACCTCCGGTTGGGGTCAACTCCCAAAAAGCCTCCTTGGCCGCAGTACTATAAGTCACCCCAATGATGCACCTAAGAGGTGCCTAAGGTGTGCGTAAGATGCAGTCCTCATAGGATTATATAATGATCTCTTAAATGCCCAATAGATGCATCCAAGATGTACCTCAGCAGGCCTGTAGCCAGCTTTTATGAGAGGGGGGTTCATTTTAAGACTATTTTTTTTCCAGGGGGGTGGGGGGGGGGTTGTTTTCTAAATGAAAGGGCTAAAATGCAACCCCCCGAACCCCCCTGGCTAAGGGCCTGCTCAGATCCCTCAAAGATCCACAATAAGATAGTACTGTATAAAACATAGGCAAGGAGGCCTAAAACTTTGGAGGAAATTCATTTCATTTTTAATTATACCACTCAATTTGATGCAGATCAAGATCCTTTTTTTAAGATCTTGATAATGAAAGGATATTCGAATCCTCATAAAATATTGAATTAAATGTGTTCCCCCACCTCATAGTTTAACCCTGTGTACCCTGTAGACCCCAATCTGGCCATACCTGCCTGAGGGATTACTTCTCATACTAGCCATACCTGTCTGGAAAAATAGTTAATTTTTCCATATTTTTCCACATTTTTCTAATGATAACAAATCCAATAGAAATGTCAGAGTAACACTGAATGAGGCAACATTGACATGTTGGTAAAATAACGCGAGTCAGATGGGCAATGGGCAATGGGACCCAATGCAACATGACCCGACGCGTAGGTTGCAGCCGGAGGATAAAGGAGCTTTTCATTTACAACATGACCCAACGCATTGAATAATGTAGCCTTTACAAAAAGCAACAGACCTTATGTCCTAATCATTTTATCATAGGGAACACAGGACACTTTGAAATGTGAAAAAATCATGCATTTTTAAGAAGTTTCCATGGAAACCAACTATGTGCTATAAAAACTCTGGGCCTAAAGGGTTAAATTGTCATTAATATACCTTTGAACGTGCAGTTGGGGCCACAGAGAGTAATGTTGTGACACAGTTTTGATAAAAGCCATACAGGTTTCTGCTAGGGGTAGTTCATGTACATAGTGGGAAGGGTGGAAAAGGGTAAAGGGATAGAGCGTATTTTAGGGGCATGTTGGGGGAATATTGGGGGCATTAGGCACATCTAAGGGAGATCTTTGTGGCATCTTTGTGTAATCTAAGGTGTTTCATTGACACAATTTGGGTGCATCATAGCTGCATTTGAATACCAGTATAGATGATGATTTCCTTGAAAACCGCCCAAGGTAAATAAAAAGGAATAACTATTTTTCAATGGAACTAGTTTAACATGGTATTAGAATCATGCTCTGACAATGTAAGGGACATGTCAAGAAAAATCTATAGGTTTTACTGTGAGTATGGGGCCATTCGATTTCGTATTTTATTTTGTATTTCAATTTAGATGCTCCTTAGGTTTACCTTAGGTGCTCCTTAGGTTTACCTTAGGTGCAACTGCGATTATTGTAAATTCTGAGTTCATTTGTGATTATCAGGGCAGCTGAGTACCCAGGAAAACTAATTTTCATGAAACGCTTATTTTCTAAGGCGGTTGCCAGGGAAACTGGTCTTTTACTCTATTCCATACTCAAGATATTTCAGTACAAACCCCAAATCTACACATTAGAGACTAGTACACTTGGGATAAGCATTAAAAGTACACTTGGGATATACCTTAAAAGCCATGTTCATTGTTGCTATGGTAACTGAAATATGAGGGAAACTGAAATAATTGTCAATTTTGAAGTTGTTTTTGGTTATCATGGCAACTAAGTAAGAGGAACAACCAATGTTAGTATCTTATCCAATAGAACTCTCAGAAGGCATCAATATGATGTATCATTTGTGTTTCTACCATGTGTATTAAGAGAGATACATCCCAAATACTGTCAAATTTGGGGAAAAAACATGAATTTTGAATGGTTTCCATGGAAACCACTCATTTATTGCATTCCATATGATTGTTTGGACAAAAACACATGATTCAATGTATATGTATTCATGAGATAGATAGGTTGTGTCTTGTTAGGCCTGTATTTGTGGCTGCTATGGTGACAGGAATAGAAGAGAAACTGAAATTGCGGTCAATTTCTGGGATTTTTTTGGTAACCATGGCAACCCAGTAACCAAGACAACTCATTTCAGCTTTCTATCCCATAGAACTCTAGGAATGCTTAATTTTGATGTTTCATTTGTGCTTCTATCTTGAATATTAAGGAAAATATGTCCAAAAAACTATTGATTTTGGAATACCTTATCTTGGGTGGTTGCCATGGAAACCAACCATTTACTATAATGCTGGAGCAATTTCTTTTTAGTACAAACTATCATCTGTTGAATTTGAGACATTTATGGCATGCTTTGTTTTGATTATTTCCTTAAATGAGGCTCTTTTTGAGAATGACCACTCTACTATTAAGAGAATTGTGTTTTTCTGGGTATGTTTCACCTATTTTAATGTCTTTCCGCGAAACTGCTTGTGATAAATGATAGCTCTGTTACCATGGAAACCTAAGCCCCATCACACCAAATGAGGTATCAAAAGAAAGCTCATAATCTCCTCTGTCAAACAGTTCAATGATAACACTTGATATTGGCTATATTAAAACATTAATAAGAGTTGATAAAAGGTTAGATCCTCATTTCATGCTCATTTTTGAAGTTTGACCTTGAGATTGATGACCTTGACCTTGGGCAAGGTCACCAATATGAAAATCACAGTTAGGCCCCATAAGTGGCTAAATATTTGCCAAATAACTAAGCTCCATCTATTATGAATGCAGAGCTATGAGATAAAAACTTATATTTTTCAGATTTTTACTTTTTTTGGTGACCTTTGACCTTTGACCTTTGACCTTGAAGTTTGTAATTCGCGTTCGGTCTGGCATCAGGCAGTTTTGAAAAGCTTAGGACCTCCCGAACGCGATGGTATATGTCAACCTTTATTAATTTTGGGTCATCGCTGGTCAGAAATTTTACCTCCCATGCTGCTGCACTAATATACCCCCCGGACACTTACCCCCCGGACACTTACCCCCCGGACACTTACCCCCTAGGACACTTACCCCCCAGGACACTTACCCCCTAGGACACTTACCCCCTAGGACACTTACCCCCTGGACACTTACCCCCTGGACACTTACCCCCCAGGACACTTACCCCCTAGGACACTTACCCCCCAACCTTGGCGTATAATGTAGAGGAAATTATGTGGTAAGAAGTTAGTCTTTCTAATGGAAAGTAAACTAAATAAATATCCCTCTCTTCTAATAGATGTTTAGCATTCATACCTAAAAGGCTAACTCGTCCCTATTCCCAGTCACTATTTTCCACAGTTTTAAATAATGGGGAGTAAACTAAATATATATCCTCCTCTTCTGATAGTTCTTTAGGATTCATACCTAAAAGGCTAACTCGTCCCTATTCCTAGTCACTAATTTCCACAGTTTTTAATAATGGGGAGTAAACTAGATATATATTTCCCTCTATTCTGATATATATATACTTAAATTCAACATGTGACTGTTCCACCTCACCCTCGAGAGCCCCCTACCAGGGGAGGACTGCTGGTTGTCCGGCCTAAAGTATACTTGAGGGGATTAATGGACGTCCATTTGAAGACACCCCGTCAAAACATCATTAGAGCAAGTTCTCCAAGATTGGGGGGTAAGTGTCCTAGGGGGTAAGTGTTCTAGGGGGTAAGTGTCCAGGGGGTAAGTGTCCAGGGGGTAAGTGTCCTAGGGGGTAAGTGTCCTAGGGGGTAAGTGTCCGGGGGGTAAGTGT
Organism: Lepidonotus clava; assembly: GCA_936440205.1. Lineage (NCBI taxonomy): Eukaryota > Metazoa > Annelida > Polychaeta > Phyllodocida > Polynoidae > Lepidonotus > Lepidonotus clava. Next base: position 21,482,094 of record OW387138.1, read on the forward strand.
CCGGGGGGTAAGTGTCCGGGGGGTAAGTGTCCAGGGGGTAAGTGTGCTAGGGGGTAAGTGTCCGGGGGGTAAGTGTCCTGTCACCACATTGACCATATCAGTGTCGGATAAAAAGTGGCGGGGGGGGGGGCAACAAATGATTTTTTTTATCATATAATTAACTTTTTTTGATTTGTACAATTTTGAGGTTATTTATTTTCACTTTTTTTTTTATTTGTGGGGGGGGGGGGGGGGGGGGGGGTAGGCCCTATATCAGCCCCGGTGTTCACAACGGACCCCTAAATGACTGACTCTGGATCCGCCCCTGCATGTGGCCCCTTGTGTAAAACATTGCTATAATCCAGATACCAGACAGCCTCCCACCATGCACACAAACAACACCCCTTCTACCCTCACCTGAAATGCACTGTCCCAAACAAAAGAAATGATCAAGATAAGCCCATACAGTTTGATCTCTAGGCCGGAAACACCCCACAAGTGTTACCTCGGCCGTTCCTGTGAACTTTGAGGGTCACTGAACAGGCCTAGGGGTCACAGGGGTCACAAGGGTCATAAGGGTCATAAGGGTCATGGCCGTCACGGGTCACTGAGTGCAGGCCGGGGTAAGGATAGAGGTCAATGTTGTTATTGTCGTTGTTTTCCCCGAATCAGCTCGATTTTCCATGGAATAGTTTTGCAATTCAATTTGCACATTTGATATATTTATACGACTTTAGTCAAAACCTTAAGCAGTTAAGTATTGATAATCGCCAGTGTGTTAACAGACAAAGTGCCCTCAACAAGAGCAACCTTGTCTATAATATTACACCTTATTTTGCTCTTTTTATAATAATATGAATTTATCAACTATAAACAATACTCACCCTACCGCTGTCTCGGGAATAGTAGAAGTCAGGTTGATAAAGAAATTCATCCTGAGGTAGAAGATTTTTGTTCCCACTTTAGAAATACGTGTGTCCAGGCAGGACTCGCGTCCAATACTGAAAGGGTCAACTCAAACGTCCTGTACCCTCCTCCCCGATAGTACTGCATGGCCACTTCGGACAACAGCATCTGAATCTTCGTGTTCTCTCAGGCGCATGAATAAGCGGATATATACATCGATGCTGTGTAAATGATATTACACTGGTCTTTAATAAATTAGATACTATGTTGGTGAACAATGGGTAATTATTGTCATTCGTAATTCTAAGGTATTTAGAACATTACGTTCTCAAATTTACGCAATAATAATTGCTGATGGAATTATGATAAACATTTATCATTATTTAGCATTAATAAAAGTTAATTGAGGTTATGATTTCCAAATGTTGATCATCGAGAAGTGGTGACATGATCACTAATACACAAGGTTTATATGGGTGTAATTTATTTCCTATAATTACAAAATTTCTAAATGTATACTGAAAGGATACTGTCCAATTTCTCTAAAACAAAGAATCACACTTTATCCTATTAATTCAGTAGTCAGTAACCTTAATGATAACTAAAATAGCGAGCAAATAAATGCCCAGGTACAAAATCTTTACTTCCCAAACGTTTTTTTGTATACATGATTAATGATGATCACAATAGTTATTGATACTTTGCCTTTTCCTTCGCTATTTTGATTATCATAATTATACATAAGAAATTGCAGTCCTGCGATAACTGTTATAGAAGTAACTGTAAGTAGGCCATAAGTATAAGAAGAAAAATATCAAATCCATAGTTTTACCATAACTTATGACAATTGCATGTTTATATTGTTAACAGGAAATAAAATTAATGACTGCTCCATGTCTGAAGAGTAGAGGATGTTAGTACCAATAATATACTTTGTAATAATTGTTCAGGAGAATGAACCTAGTCACATCGACATCAATCATTATCAAATCAACCTTATTACAGAGGTCTACCCCCTCGCTAACCCTCCAACAGTCACCCTAAAAAAGATCAAGGATCCAAGATGACCCAGGGGTCGTTAAAAGGTCACCCACAGATTTCTGATGTACCTCAACGCTGACGGCCAGACCGGAACGTCTGAAATGAGCATAGGTAATCTGCAGCTATATCCGAACGACAAAGGAATCGGAAACCATCAGCGGACCACTGGCCTTTAAATAAAACTTCATAGTTCTTGTATGTTCAGGAAGTTGACTAAGAATTAGGATATTTCTGGTTTTGTCGTATTTATAGAAGGTAATATACCTTGTCACCAATTGAGAGTATTTACCATCGGAATTCTTTATTAAGTTTACTAAGTAACTGGGAAGCCATTCAAATGCTAAGTCTCGATATATAAGGATTCTAAATGACAGGTATGACAGGAATATTCTTTGTCTTTAGTTCCCAGGTGGTTTTCATATGGAATGCCAAATACAAAAATAGAGTAGTTCCCCAGTACATCAACCAGGTGGCACCACGGAGGAATGTTCTCATTTTGGGCTTATTCCTCGGCTCTGTTAAAAGCCTTCGTTATGATTATAGGAGATTATTGAGCAATTACTGCTGAGGTCATGAAAAGCTTAAAAGCTGGTTCACGCTTTTTGAGCGTAGCTCGTTCTGACTTGGTACGACATGGTTTATTAGTGGATAAGCTATGCCAATGTCGATGCTGGAATCAGAGGGGGGGGGGGGGGGGGGGGGCAACTCATGCAAAAAAAAGAAGAAAAAAAGAAAATGAGAAGCACAAAATAGGTAGGATCAAAGGTAAAATGTAAGGAAAAAGGGCCCACATAATTATATATAGCCTAAGGTCAATTTTTCAAAAGGTTCCACCCTTTCCTTCAAAAGTTCAAAGTAATACACCAAGAAAATATTCGATTGTTCCACTAGGTGAACCTCGCCCCCCCCTTTTTAGGTTAGAATTATGGAAATTATAGGCAAAAGTTCCACTCAATGAACCTCGCCCTTCCACAGCAGCACCGGGTCTGACTAATGCCATTGTCGGTCCTGAGCTGCTGACCACCATGTCATATCTCCATCACACCCACCCCATCCCCAACCAAAAAGAAATATAATGATAAGATAAATTATCATCTAATCTTCATGATACTCGAAATGAAACACAAAAGTTATGACACAAAATAGGTACTGCAATTAATATGACTTGAAAGTGTGTAAACTGGAGTGCCCCAAATTTCAATTGCTGCAAATTACCTCTTGAAAAGCTTATAAACCATCTCCTCGCACATGCTGGAATAATAAGACGAACTAGTTGTTGGGCAATTCCCAGTTGGGGTTATTTATTACTAATGTTGGAAAAGATCGGCGAGCAGTAAATGAAATAAGCAAATATTTTCCAGGGCCGATGCTGAGGTGAGAATTGTCAATTCACCTTGACTATACCAGGCAAGAAACAACCCAAAAACTTGAAAAACTCAGGCCTTCTGCATGGTTTTTGTATGCTTAATTATTACTTTTCATCCCATGTCATTGAACTTTATATCTCTAGAAACTACACAACTTTTCCTCTCTATTGGTATATAAAACATGGCCATATGTTATATTGATTTCAGAAATATTTTGATGTAAAGTATGAAAAAGTTACATAAGTTTTTAAAAAGTGCATGCACATTTGATAAAAAATTATAATAGGGAAATTCCCGCTGCACACTACGACATGCTCTACTATAGGTGAATGGAGGACAATCCCCATTTTTCTTAATCAGATGTTAAAATCCTGCCACTGTGCTCCACACTCCGAGTAAATTCGGGTATAGCCTGTTCGGAGATGGATATATTGAAGGCATCAAAGTAAGTCACGTAAGACTACAAGCAGAGGAGAATCCCCCAGAGGCTGGAGACATCGATATTTTGAGCCAGTCTATGGGGCAATTTTCAACAGATCTTTGTAACTACATGGAATTTTAGACTGATTTTTTAAATATAAACAGATCAAGACTAGATCTCACAGGAACAATTTTTATTTTACAGTAAATATAAAATATGTTGAAAAACAAAGTGGGGTTTTCAGACGTCCTCAACTAGTAAATTGTCATCTGTATTATCAAAATACAAAAACAGCTCTTTCTTGCCTGGTAGATCTATAGTGCTGTCCAGTGTCCTCCCCCTGGTGTGGAAGGGTGAACTTTTCCCCTCACATGTAGGAGACTGTCCAGATTGTCACACCATGACTCCTGTGGTTTATATTTCAATACACATGTCTCTGTCTATTAGAACCATAAAAGATGTGAGAAATATATGATATTTATGTGAGTAATATAATATAATTATATCACTCACATATTTCAATTCTAGGCCCCTTTACAAATCATGGACCCACCCCTAATCTTAAAATGGTAATTAAGAACCATAGCCACTCATATGCATGCTCTTACGATCTAATTAAATGATATCATCTCTTTGGCGTGTTAGTATAACTTGTTTTATTGATCTTATATTATTACAAAAAGGCTAGGTTGGCTGGCACCAACAACCAATGATGCTATTCATTACAGTATTTACTTCTTGCTTGAGATTACAATCTCATTAAGGAGTCCGTCAACCATACTGTGCAAAACATTTATAATGTATGTGGTTCCAGCTATGGCAATCTCAATGAGGAAGTATATTTGCTTGGTACAATGAATCTAAGCTTCCTGTCCACATAATTGATGGCCCAGAGTATTAATACTTGTCTATCGGTCAGATTTGGCTTACCTTTGGTTTTTGACGCAGTTTATTAAACACGTCATAGCATGTAACTATTTAGAAGTCAATGTTGGTAGCAGCTTTTGTTAGAATATCTGAAGTCAGACCTCCTGCAGTGAATATGACACTGTAACTTTGTTAGTAAAGGGAAGGCTTCCAGTCGAGAAAGAACAGAGACCAATCGACCGCCTTCTCAGTTTATCGTCGACGATATCTAGGTACGTAACATTACTTTCTGAAAAAGTCCTTTCTGTAAAATATAATCAAAGAGCCAATAACATACTTTTGTATCATTGGAATGTTTGTGTAGTTTATTTATAAAGATCTCATTAGATAAAAGGATATACTCATAATTTGAATGATAGGTAGTCATTGCAAAGTCGTAATTTTCCTGCTAATACCATACTTTCATACCATTGTCAATTGATAGCAAAGTTATAATGGCCTAGATTTCCTTTGTTAAATAAGTCTAATGTATCTCTGATAGAATGATACCATAATTATATCACTTTCCAATCATAAAAAGGTCATTGATCATGAGAATAAGTGGTGTCTTTTACAAGATGAAGCAAACCGTTTTAGCATAATTCCATTACACATTTCGAAGGCCACGATGATACGATTAATTGATATATTTCTTTTTGCACAGATCAACATCATGTGCTCAAGTGGTTGTCTGAGGTTATGTCTCATTGTTATCAACATAGCATTCTTTGTAAGTTGCAGCCATGTATATTCGAATTTCTATCGTTTTTGAAAGTTTTAATAGCACCCTGCTTCTTTGTCATGTCCTCGCACACAGTATTTACTCTCATTCAATAGAAGTGTAAGGGTGGTAGAGTAATTACCAACATAACCTAGCATAAGAAACATAATTTATACAATCCATGCCAATTTACGTACAAATTGATTTTTCTCATGATGAAACATGATTACAATTGCTTTCCAAAGAGAGTAACATAAAACAAAATGAACCATGACGATTTGGTGCATGGGCAAATAGCCCCTAAAATCAATTAAATGCTAAAGCTTGCAAGCCCCATACCCACTATATTATAGGACGATAAATGAGTTGGAAGACAGAGTCAGTCAACACGACAGTCAAATTTCCAACCTACTTAAATATGTACCGGCCTACTCTGAGTGAGTAAAGGCTATATTCCACCTTGCGTTAGGGGGCATTTGCGGCCGCTATTTAAGGGTGCCGCAAGCAGTTTGCGGTTCAGATACCAATATGTTGGTGTCCCTGGGCAGGGGCCGCAACCAGTGGCTGCAACCAGGGGCCGCAACCAGGGGCCGCAAACACCTATATTCCACCACGTTCCACTTGGCCGCAAACAAGTGGAATATAGCAGTAGGGCCCTGGACGCATTTGCGGCTGTTTGTCGCATAGTGGAATATGGCCTTTAGCCATCCCCACACACAGATCATCACTAAATTCTTGAGTTAATATTTAGAGTGTTCCAATGATTTTAGCGCCAATGCGTCCACCAACTATGGGAAAGCTGCAGTGTAAATATGCAATTAATTTGATCAAAATCAAGAAGTCATAATGTTTGAGTAGTCTTTGGTGCTGTAGAATTCTTGCGTTTTGTAGTGTTCTAACTTATGGCAGGCCCGTAAATGGGGGGGTGACACACAGAGAAATTTTTCCCAATAGTTCCACCTTCCCTTCCAAAATTTAGTATAAAAATCCCTAAAATTAGCCCCCCCCCCCCACAGCAAAAGCTTGGTACAGGCCTGTATGGTGACTAGAATGGTTTATTTGATTATTTCACCAAACCCAGAGATATAACATACACAACGTGGGAAGGGAATATCAATTAAAGATGATGAGAAAACTAATTCAAGGTTTCATCTTACATAGTTATTTGGTGGGGGCTGTCTGGGTGTGGGGACCTGGCTCCACTTTGACAGCTCCAGCTTGACCCAACTGGCATCTGGGGTTGGTGTCTCTGAGAACCAGGCCTCCCTGCTCACCACTGCAGCCTACGTCCTAATCATTGTCGGGGCGATCACCTTTTTGCCTGCACTGTTTGGGTGCTGTGGGGCAATTGCCAAACACAAACTCTTCCTGGGAATGGTAAGTTTGTATTGGACACTGCTAATTTTGTAAAGCCAATATACTTTAAGATATGACTAGTAAAAAGGACGAAACATAATGGACACATGTATTTATCCCTTTAGTACACGTGAATCGGATAAATTTGAAAATAGTGTAACTCGTGTAGGGAACACTAGAAATGTTGTCCTCAGAATCCCGAGTTGCTCTTCAGTTGCTCTAGATAATAGTAATCATACGTGCGAATATGAATATTCCTGCAATACATAAATACAAAATGATAAAAGTCTTCTTTTGTAGTATATAGCCGTCATCACAGTGTTCCTCATAATAGAAATTGGATTGGCCATAGCCTTTGGCGTGTTTCATTCGAAGGTGAGCATCAATTGGTTTTCATAGGCAATGCACTTTTACACTGCCAGTCACATACCTATAAATGGTATACTTTATACTAATATCCTAATGAATCCTGATGAAGGCCGTGAAAAGCCGAAACTAGTTGATTCGCCGATTATAATACGTCTGATTAATAAAACCAAGTCATCAACACTCTTGTGTCGGGTTCGGTGTAGCTTCCAACATTTTATACTAATATGTATCAATTGAATGGTGAGTAAGAAAGAAATATTTAGTTGATAAAAAGGTACTTGATGTACTTGATATAAAGCTGTTTCCAAGCAGTTTAGACCTATGACCTCTCAAAATTAGAAAGGATATTTATTTTTCACAAGAAAGAAACTGAACTATGGGGTATTAATGTACTGTTAACCATAGGGGTGCCTTTAATCATTATGTATTGTTAGTTTTTTCAGTATGCTTGCTCTTTGCAATTGCAGTCTTCCTTCCACCTTAACTGCAGGTCATCTTGAAATGTAGCTCATCATTAAGAGTTGACAAACACTCGCATGAAAGGATTCTAATAATTGATCCAAACATATGATATGTGTCACTATGCTCCAGTTGACAGTCCAGTCCAAGAGGCTTATGTCCACTTAACCCAACATGGCCAACACTCTTAGCCTTCCTGTCTGCCGGTCTGCAGACTTACCACAATAGTTACCAGAGTCTGTGGCTCTGCTAAATTATCTGAGGTGTTAGCTATCTACTCATGCACTACACACTGGACACTCTCAGCTCCCATCACTATCTTAAACCAGTCCTATGACATAGCCTACACTCTCCAACATCTATAGAGAGCTACACCTGAAGACCAGAGAGTGCTTTTTTCACAAGATGGCTAAAAATAACTAATGGACTGACACCTGTGTCAGTACAAAACATCGAACAATGATTTCAAATAGATAGTTTGCCAATCCCTGTTTCTAGATTCATTTACCAAATAGAGAGAGAATATTGTTGAAAAATGACCATAGCATTTTGTCTCTTAGAAGCAATGATCTACTGATCTGACAAACTAAATATTTTAAACAATGAACTTAGTGGATGGCATTCAATAAATCGTTTGATAAATCTAACTAAGCTGTAATGTCAATTATTTTTCTTTCATCTCTTTGAATCAATTGCAGGTTGATGAAAAGGCAAGGGCGGTCCTGACCAAATCCCAATCTAGGTATCAAAGGGGTGAGTATTGTACATATTTTAAGATACAATCCAAGCAAATGCATTCAAAAAAGAACAAATATAGATAGAGCAACCTATTCAAAAGAAGGAGAATTAGTGCACTAGACCGTTATCTTAAGAAGGATGCCAGGTACAATTACTGGTAGTTCAGTGCCCAGATCACGCATGCTTCATGTAGCATGTTTCACAGATTTTAATTTCTATCATGAAGTGGTCAACAACTTACGAAGGCTGTGGTTGAACAGAATTTTGTATTTTTATAACCAAAAAGAATACTGTGACGTTCCTCAGAAGTTCGGAGTTTCCAATTTCTAGGGCAGAGGGACGTGGGGGTTATTTTGGTTTTAAGCTGGACGAAGAACCCCAGCAAGAAGCCAAGGTGTAAGATCAAGAGCCGTGCCTCACGCACGAGGGGAAACGAGTGGGTCGATCGGGAAATCGGTATTCGTCGAGGGGGGGGGGGGGGTGCACGCCGGTCAGTTGGGCTTGAGGTGTTCCGGACATCGGGCACAGTGGACTGGGGGGTTCCAGCTATTACACAGAGGATAACAGAAAATGGTGGGGATGGGCCTGTGGTGACCTCGCTCGTCCGGTGGTAGCGTGGGGCCAAGCCAGTCACGGGATGGCCGCTGACTATTTCAGGCCTCCGTACTTGTCCGGTCTTCCTATTCCGGGTCGCACCTCGGGTCGTTTTGGCCGTCTTACCATGCCTCGGTCTTTTGGGTTCTTGTACCCCGTTCTACTTTTTCTCTAATTATCTTTGAACTTTACCTTAATTACTTCGATTTGTCTAGTGAACTATGTGCTATTTAATCATCTTATTGTCCCAAACCCCTTCGAGAGCTATTATATAGGAAGAAGACACATGTGAACACAAGTACCAAGATGGAACTGTTTATTCCAGGCCTCACCTCCCCTTTTTATTCCCTAATACTCGGCTCTGATTTGCCATCTGAGGTCACGTGATCCTTCTGATATCACATCCGGTTTACAATATTTTCGGGTTTCGGGTTTCACATTTTCAGGCTTTCGGGCTTTCGGGCCCTCACAAAATGTACTTTAATTCATAACATTCTATTGTTCTCAATACCTGATGCTGACACTGATGAATGGACATTCACCACAATACCAAAAATTAAAAAATAACACATATATACTAGATGAAATTGTGTGGTAAAATAATGTAAGAATTTATAATAATTACTCACCAATATGAGGCCCAGCTTATGTGGGGAGATATAAAATCACCTATACATTGTCTTAAGGGCCATATTCCATCTGTCTGAATGACTTATGTATTTTAGATGGAATTATAAATACTCTCTTTTTAAATTTCCTAATTACTTCAATGGGAGATTTAATAACATGATCCACAGATTAGATTTATGCACATTCAATCACTTCAAGTTATTCTCTACTCCCCACGTTATAAAAGAATCAACATCCGATTGCACCGAGGTAATAATATCATTACAGGTTTTTGAGGAGTAATATAACACACAATCATCATGGTAACTTGCTAATTCTAACACATTTAACACATCAACCACATTATTAATATAAAAAATAAAGTGACTTGGACCAAGAATTGTTCCTTGACCAATACCTGTTACATTTTTAAATTGTGATAATTTACCATCAAATCTAACACCCTGAACTATATCAAAAATTGCTAGTAAACCATATCATTAAATGGTTAAATCCAATTTCAATAAATCTCTTTACTACTTTATGATCCAGAGAATGAAATGCCTTGAAAAAATTGAGAAACAATAATCAAACAGATTTTCCCTCATTATAATTCCAATGTATGTCATTTACTAGGTTGAAAACTGCCTCATGGGTTGATTTTTTTTTTTTTGAAAACCATATTGCTGTGGGTGCAAGTAATCTATTTGATCTAGGCAATATGTGATGTTCTCAGGGGAAGGAGCCAGGATGAACGGTTGGCTCTTCCACTGTTTCCCTACTTTTAATATTCATACTCTTGATGAATCTCAGCCTGGTCGCACAAGCGGGACGAGCTACACGAACACTCGACTGAGTCCACTGCGAAGTGGCAGAGGATGACTCGGGCGAGCAGTCGTAGGGTTCTCAGAAAAATTCCCTCCACATGGGGGCTGATGGTTGGAATACAAGTCATGGGGCTTGTGTGCCATTGGCTTCTTTGGTCCTAGAGGAATCAGGCAGTGAGAGCTGGTTTTATGGCTTTTCTCATCCCTTATGTCAGTTCTTGGCTTAACTTGTGGCTTCAGTCGTCTCATACTCATTCTCGGATGTCTGAGTTTGTCCCGCGCGTCTACCCCTATTTCTTCTAAGTCCAACTTCCCCTTTTTGGTCTAAGTTCTATTTATTCATACTTCTTGGACCTTTATCTCTAGCTGCTCTAGTCTTCTAAGTTTTCTTGTGGTCCATTCCCAGGAAGAACACAGTGAATACCAAGTTTGAACTGTTTATTCTCGTGAAATCACTCTCTTGTATAGCTTCTGATTGGCTAATCAACATAACATGGTCATTTTGATGTCTTGCAAGGGTCACTTCCGGTCATTAGAATCTCATACATTACAGATTTCATGCATTTTGTGCTTCGTGACTCTCGTTCATTTCGTGTATCTCTAGACATGCATTTTTGTTGGCTGACTCTGCACAAAAAAAGGTCTGCCGTTGGTGCATTGGCCTAGTGGGTATGGGGCCTTGGAGCAGATGATCCATGATGCAATTTCAGGCTGATTGTGAACTGATTTTGAAAATTGGTTAGTAAGACAAGAGTTTTGAATAATCCCTATAGGAAAAATTGTACTTTCACAGGATAATATATCATTCTGAATATGCAAAAAAAATGCATGAAAAGAAAATCGGTTGGCGTTTTGTCACATCTTGGATCATGACTGTAAAGCTAGCTACGATGGCCAATGCCTTAAGCAAAATTCACAGACCACGGCCTAGAAACTGTAATTCTACCTAATCAATAAAGCAAGAACCTGCAAAGTAAATTTTAACCATTCAGATGACTTGGTTGTTGTTTTGGTATGTTGTTCATTAGGCAAGCTTGTAGGTGTAGAACATGCGCAGTAAGTTGTAGGTCATTTGCGGCACGGACAACATACTCAACACGCCTCACTGTACAGGTTGTCAAGCCCTGCCCACACGTAACCAATTGCAACAACAGGCACTTGGGCTTTGCACACTGCGCAGAATACACGCCTACACACCTGGAGTACGCCTGTCACACCCTGGAGGAGGACTAACCTGAGACCTACCTGGAAGTCACCTACACAACATGCCAGTTCCCCAGGTGAGTGTGTGCTGTGTTTGACGTAGTGTGGGTGAGACTGGCGACCTGTGGGCCTCCCAGACCTATCTATAAGGTCCTACCTGTATTCCTGGGAACCCCCATACCTGTACTTCTCACCTGGAGGATAGGTAATACACCTGGAATACGCCTGTCACACCCTGGAAGACTTACCCAGACCTACCTAGAAATCATCTGCACAACCTACCTGCCGTCCAGGTGCAGACTGGGATAACCACAGGGCATACACCTTATCAACCCTATCATAGTCCCCGAAAAAGATGCCAAAAGGGAAGCCCCCCAGAAAAGGAGGGTATCACCCCAGAGCCCACAGTCTTCCCTGACGCCCAAGTCAAAGAGCAAAGAGGTTGGTCACAAGAAAAAGAGCAAGAATGCCCAGCGCATGGTGAAGATGGAGGTGCAAATAGCAGCCCTTACATTGCTGATCACTACCCACCTCTCAGCTCTGGCACCTCAAGTACCAGGGGTGGCACCTACCCTGCCCGTCGTGCTGACCGTGAGCCCTCAGGCCCATGACAACTCCAGCCTGCTGGCAGCGTCATCCCTGACTAACCCGGATAAGCCGCGTCGAGACAAAGCATTCCCGCCTGGCTGGCAAGATCAACTTTATCTCCAGAGTCTGCAGACCCGCACGCCTATTCATGGCGTGCATACTGAGCTATCTCAGGGCACACCCCCAAGGGTATACCAGGATTTCCTGAGGAGCGAGGGCAGACATGCTCTGGTTTCTGGAATTCCTTCCCACATACAACGGTGTTTCCCTCATCACGTCTCATAGAGGCTGACAACTGCATGGTGGGCAGTGGAGCTGTCTCAGGATGATGCTGCTTCATCTATGCCTACCCAGATGCCCTTGCGACCAACCACCTCATCAGTTAGCTAGAGGCTGTGAATTGTATGGGCGCCATCAGAACGCTCACCTCAAAGGAGGACCACGGACGTCTCTTTGAGGTCCATTGCGATAATGCTGCAGCCATAGCCATCTACACCACAGGGAGGGGTAGAGATCCTGTCATCCTGGCCTGTGCTAGGGCCATATGGGCCCATGCGGTGGCCATGGACTGCTCACTTGCCTTCAGACACATACCGGGAATACACATGGAGGTGGTGGATGCCCTTAGCAGGGCCCCCATATCTGGAACCCATGCCAGCAAGGCGCAAAGCATCATCGCCGACCTCTGCCTTACTGAGCTTACCCCAGATAATAATTCATTGATGTATTCTGATTATTTGTAGTCCCTTCATACGATGCCCTCCTTAGTCTGGCAGCTACTGGACAGGCCCAGGTGTACCGCACCGGCACCCAGGCTGCTCACAAGAGAGCCCTTAAGATGCTTGTGGCATTCTCAGCGTACTACTCCATGGACTATGAGACCTGTTCAGCTCATGATGTCCTGGCCTTCATTCAGTACATCAGGGCCCACCTCAAGAGCCTGGCCACCATCAAGAACTTGATCGGTTCCCTCTCTACTGCCTTTAAGCGCAGGGGGCTGGACTCTACCGTCTTCGCCTCATTCCAGGTGCACACAGCACCACACTCTAGAGGTTAACTCTAGGTACGTCCTGTCCCCCAAGCTACCGGTTTCCCCCCAACAGCTTGAGGCAGTCATTACCATTATGAGGGCCCGGGATGAGGACCCGGCCATCATCTGTGCACTCACATTTGCCTTCACCGGCTTCTTCAGGCAGTCGAACCTCGTACCTAAGGCGGAGACCAAGTTCGATCCGACCAGACATACAAAGCGGGGGGACGTTACTAGAGTCTCCGATGACGTTAGGGTCCAGGTAAAATGGTGCAAGACCATTCAGCGGGCCTGTGACTCTACACACATCATGCTTCCCACCATCCTGGGCAGGCTTTTCTGCCCAGTCATGGCCCTAGACTGCTAACTTATGACAGCACCGAATCCCCACCCGGCGGCCCCCCTCCTCATCACCAGAGAGGGTCGAACCCTTCCACTCGCCTAACTCAAGAGAGCCTGGAACTCAGCCCTCACAACCTTAGGCCTCCCACAAGACAGACTCTCACTCCATAGCCTGCGAAGGGTCGGGGCTAAGGCTGCCTGGAGTATGGGCCAGGTCAATGAAATTGACCTGGTGAGACATGGAACATGGGCTAGCACAGCCTGGAAGTCCTACATCCACACTAGTCAGGATTCAACTGTGTCCACGGCCCTCAGGGCTCTCAAAAACTTAACATTACAGGTGACTTGGGCTTGGTTCTCTATTACTATTTAGCCCAATATTAGGGCAGTTATGTGCATATACTTATTCACTATTTCACTAATTAGCCCATTGTTAAGGGCAAGTAATTCGTACTATAGATAGTAATAAAAATTTCCTAAAATTTTCCCAAGTCACCTCGCTCACATTGTCATTATATATTATGGTGGGTTAGTATGTAGACTGCTAATGCTAATGGAATGCAAAGTTCTGGTTGTGAAAAAACGTGGCATTTCATAATAATCACAAAATAAGTGATGTAATTGAATTTTGTTGATACTATTATAAACCATATATTTACCAACATGATAAAGTCTGCCATGTTATAGTATTTGGTACCTGGACCCAATAAGCTTTATGCAGCATGTTTCATGGATTTTATTTCTAGCATGTAGTGTTCAACAACTTACCAAGGCTGTAGAATTTTCCAGGTTATGCAAAAAGAAAAAGGAAAAGGAAAAACATTCCTGAGTATTATAAAAAGGCCAAACTAAGTAACATTATAAAGGAACATAAAACAGATACTAATGTAATTGTATGGTAAAATAATGTAGGATTTATAATTGCTCACCAATATGGGGCCAAGCCTATCATATTGTGAGATATCACTGTACTGTGCTTTTCAGGCATAGATATTGATTCATCTGGGAAACTCACTCCAGCGACCTCTGCTGAGGACCTTGCTTGGGATACCGTTCATATTCAGGTAAGTTTAAGCCTTATATATCGACCTCCTTGTGATAGGTAGAACCAGAATTATATGGGGCACAATAACTATTTAGAAAGAACAAGTTAAAGTATATTTTGACGAATTATAATGATCACGTTTATTACTCCTCGTAGTATAGAAAAGGTAGAATCTGTAGCCGACAGTGTTTATGATATATATACGGAAAATGTGGATTCTATAAAGGTTCTATAACAGTAACGAACATATTTCTATTTGTAAGGTTTTCTTTTAACTGTTCACCAGTGCCCTTTTTTACTTGATGAAAACATACGCACGAACCTGAAATGGGGGGTCTTGCAAACTATTAAACAAATCATGATTGGGAGACTTTAATTTCAGTTTGGGTGCTGTGGTGTCAATGGATCAGCAAGCTTCAAACTTATTGCATCAAACTGGGACAACAGCTACACCATAAGTGGTGTTTCAATCAATGCTAAAGTGCCCCCTTCCTGCTGCAAGATCAAAGATATTCCAAAATCTCCTACTGACCTGGCTGCTATTGAGTTTGTAGACCTCCCAAATTGTATGGACCAGTTGGTAAACACTAACGATGATGTAAGTCATTCAAATTGTTTATTTTTCTGATAATGAGCCAAATGTATACATGTGGCAACTATGTTGTCATAGGCATGTCATATGCAAGTGGCCTATCTAACTAACCATGAATGTTTTTATAACTGGACCAATTTATATTTCGTAAAGAGTTACATAAACCGACAGCTGATATATATTTGGTAAATGATTCAGCTCAAAAACAGCATTATTAACATTTTCTTTTTTTGGTGTGTAAATATCCTATCGGCATTCATTCAGGGTAACAAAGGGTTTTGCTGTTTACCAAATATTCGTTGTTACTGTAATTATTCTGCAATGCCCCATATGACCAGTCACATAATCAAACCCTTGCAACAGCAAGAGTTCTAAGAGGACTTAGATTTGGGGTCTTGCAACAGTGCAAAGTGTAAGGAGGGTTTGGTCAAACTCTCACTGTTTTTCACAAAATTCATGATCAATTTCCACCCACTTCTGATAATTTTTCTGGGCTGAACATGTCAGGAATGTTAGATCTAAAAGTCTGTTTTTCAAAAACGTTTACAGAATTAAAATTGGTCCAGTAGAACAGCCACAATTCAACAGTGGCACCCATCGCAACAGCGATATCCCTGTTGTTAGGGTTTGCATTTTTTCACTTTTTTGAACAGCAATGGGTCTCACTGTGGGTGCCAACCCTCGAAACAGCGAGACCCATTATGCAACAGAGCAATGGTTGCCCTTTGTACAATGACGGATTGCTGATCCATCAACAACTTTACCAGATTGGGGATACCCCTGAAAAACAGGACGTCCTGAAAAAACGGGACGCCCTGGAAAAACAAGCAATTATGAAAAAGTGTATTATCTAATTATCTTTGATGAAATTATGTGTAGGATAATGGACGAGTAGTAGTGCATGGGGTGGAATAATGCACGAGCCCGTAGGGCGAGTGCATTATTCCACCCCATGCACTACTATGAGTCCATTATCTGACATAAACCTCGAGAGAAAGTATCTTATGCCCCTTGGTACCTTATGAACTTCTGAATTCAATACTTAATTCATGACCATTGATATAAAAGTTCACTTTGCCTGTGTATGACCCTAGTGGATGGCCCTAGACCACTAAATACGAAATGGGCATTTTCTTAAATTCAACAAAGTTACACATGCCCTAGTAATAATGACATAGGCTTTATAAATAAAGTGAAAAGGGGCATAAATATTTTTTTTAAATTCAAATGCAACATGAGACAAAGGTAAGTGACAATGACATGTGACATTAGCATTTATTAAATTTGACATGTAACATTGGGATCCCCCCATAGAGAGCCCCCACCTGTGCTCTGACCGGCGCTCCTCCACTCTGCAGCGAATCACCCTCCCCACTAGAAGTAATAGCCTGTGATCACTCTAGTGCCTGAGGTGTCAATGTGGCAGAGTGAAGCTCCTTGCCAACAGAGGGGGAGGGGAGGGGTGGAGGGGGAGAGGAGAGGGGTAGAAGGGGTGTTGATTGCCTACTGAGTGTACAGTCATAGACTGTAATTACATCCCACTCCACTAGTCACCCAAACTCAATGAAAGGGTAAATCTGGGTCAGAACAGACTAACTGATCCAACAATGGATAAAAGGTAAGACTGACCAGACCTGTAACAGCTGCCCCGGTAGGGTAGTGGTTAGGCTGTGGCACTATGAATCCAAAGGTCTATGGTTCAATCCTGGGCTCTGCACATCAATAGTCAAACTTTTCATAAATTCAAAATTGGGTGATCTTGGCAGTATATTTGAACAACAAGTCAGCAACTGTGCATTATTTCACAGAACCAGTGCATTATCTGAGGCCACCAGTGCATTATCACAGTAGCAGTGCATTATCACCTGAGAATGCACTGCTAGAACAAAGGAAATCCGAGTGAGAGTGGTTTATACATGAATAATACACAAGAGAAACATGATATAATACTTCTACATATATATATATTTTTTTTTTTTTTTTTTTTTACTTCTACATATATACAAACTGCAAAAATTATGAAATTCTGCATTTAACATGAACTCAATAACATTTTCCATTTTGACAATTTCATAAATAATTTCACAATTAATATTTTCACATAAATAAAAATGCTCAGGAAATGAGGACGTTGCTAAATTCGAAAGCTATTTATAATGAAAGTACACATCTTTTGCATTAAAATGATTGTTGCATTTTCACATTCTATCGTTGCATTTTATTTATATATATTGATTTTTTATTTTTTCAAAGTTACAAAAATCATACCAAGAAAACGGACCATCCTAAAATAACAGGACAGTTTTGTGATCTGTTATTACAGGATGTCCCGTTTTTTCAGGCAGAGCTTTAAAAACCATTAAAACCATTATTGTAATGATGGGATTCAATTCTAATTTGACCAAATAATTGCTTGTTATAGTTATACGGTTATATTTTGAAATTGAAAAAATGATAATGGAATGTTTTGAAACGATTTAAAGGGTTGCGTCCTGAAAAAACGGGATGTCGCGTTTTCCTGTCGTAGCCCCAACCTGTTTACACTTTCATCTACTGGATCAAATTGAATTCTATGAATTAATACATGAAGGGACAATGTAGGACTATGTACTGTACATGTAAAGATTACAGGTCATTTACAGCAATGTAAAGGACGTATTCCACATACCAAAAATTTGTTGGTAATGTACTGCCGATATACTTTCCCATTGCTGATATAAGATAGGCAGCATTGCCGATTTCCTTACCAATATGTTGGTAAGTACTGTCTGCTGATTATATATATTGGTTGATAATATTGCACTTTCGGCATCTGATATTGAACTTTTGGCAGCCAATATTGTGCTGATAGTGAATGGCTTCAATAAAGAACGTAAGCATGGAGTTGCTTGATACCGGCAACAAGTACCTTTGGTATGTGGAATATGGGTTTAAATAGCACTCTCCACCTGTGAAATATGGCCTAACAACGATCAAAGTGGACAACTGATGTTCATTGTTTAGCCCGGAGGGGGGGGGGGGGGTGACATCATGGTCTGCCCTGATGTGTGTGTCAGAAAGGGAAGGACAGGGGTCCTTTTTCAGCATGGAGGAAGTGAAATGAGTGGCGCTACTTTCACTCCCAAAGGGTGTGAAATGAGCAGGTGCCACTCAGTAAAGGCCATATTCCACCTTGCGGCAGGTCCCGTTTGCGGCTGCTTTTTAAGGCTGACGCAAGCAGTTTGCGGTTCAGATACCAACATGTTGGTATCCTCGAACAGGGGACGCAAACAGGGGACGCAAACGGGGGACGCAAACGGGGGACGCAAACGGGGGACGCAAACATCTATATTCCACCTCGTTTGTGGTGGCCGCAAACTAGTTTTCGGCCGTTAGCTTGCGTCTAGTGGCCGCAAGCAAGTGGAATATAGCCTTTATAACAGGCTTTGCAGCCACCGCAAATGTATTAGCGGCCGCCGCAAACGTATCAGCGGCCGCCGCAAACGTATCAGCGGCCGCCGCAAATTAATCAGCGGCCGCCGCAAACGTATCAGCGGCCACCGCAAACGTATTAGCGGCCGCCGCAAACGAGTTTGCAGCCGTTTGCTTGCGGCTCGTCATGGTGACGCAAGCAAATACCGTATAGTGGAATATGGCCTTAAGGGTGCATTTTAGGAAAGTAGTCCCCTTCTGTAAGGGCATCAGATTCAACTATAATACTAGGTTGACCCACTGACATTAACAAGTGAATAGTTGTCTTTTATAGCAAAAATGAAAAAAAGCAGCATTGGAACATATATACTGTAAATGTCTATTCTGTGGAATAAAAGGAGCGGTGCTCATAAAAAAAACAAATGAATAGTTAGAAAAGAGCTGTTTATTTGGTTTAGAACCTTTAGATCCTTGAAAGTCTTTGAATTAAACCAAACTGAGTAGGACCTGTGGTGCTTGTGGGTCAAATAAGATTTCATCTGTCCTTCGATAAGGTGTATATGATCCCTTCTTTAAGGGTTGTTTTTGCATGGACAAAGTTCTTCTGAGAGGGTCCATTTTTGAAACCCGGACACAAATATCCAGTCATAGCAAGTCACCCCTCCCCCCAGTGGCCCGTTGCACAATAGAATTTCGTTTTGAGGACCAAATTAAGATTAGCATAACGAACTTTTACTTAACAGCAATATGCTTTGTTGTTATGAAAATTTTCATTGTTACAAAAATAGTAATAATCTCTGGTTCTAATGAATGGAATTGAATTCTGTAAGTTCATATAAAAAGAGAAAAAAATAGAAAAAATCAGTAAAAGTTACAGCCCTTTGTGGCCCGTTGCACAATCGAATTTCCTTGTGAGGATCAAATAAAGATAACATAACGAACAAAACTTAATGCTTAACAGGGAAATATTTCTCTGTAAGGAAACTTTTCCTTGTTATGAAAATAGTAGAAATCTATGGTTCTTATGAATGAAATTGAATTCTATGAATTGATATAAAAAGGGGAAGAAATTGAGAAAAACCAGTAAAAGTTACAGCTCTGTTAGGGAATTCTAAATATTGAAAAGAAATTGTTGAAAACCATTCTTTGTTAGGAAAATATCTGCAAATAATTTATTATGCAAGAACGAAATGTTTCGCTTATAATTATTATTTTCGCGCAGTGCGTCACAGTGGCCCGTTGCACAATGACTCATCATAACAGTGACAACTTAAAAATCACTTTAGGTACATTATGGTTAATGGTGGTAGTGACATCGTTGTTGGTTATTGCAAAACGCCTATGAATAGGCCTATATATTCAACGGAATCAAATTGAATTATGTAAATTTAAATAATGAAGGGACACTGTAGGTTTTATCCACTGTTAGAAATTAGAGCCCATTTACAACATTCTAATCAGTATTTCTCAGGGTGTAAAGACAATTAAAGAGGAAAATTAAAACATTCATTGTTGTTCTACTGCCTCCATCTCAGCCTATTGTTTTCAAATAATGCGCAGACTAAGCTACAAAATAATTGAATGATGCTGTATGAATTATCCACATTTTTGGTAAAAAGAATATAAAAATATCAGAAATAATACGTGCTAAGAAATAACATTGACACCTTTTGTAAAGTAAGCTGTATATTATGAATTGTTAAAGGTTTGGTATATACATAATTATGCTAGCTAATCCCCACTGTTCTTCACTTCCTTCAAGGCATGCTATAATGTGTTTGTGGTTGAAATCGGAGACAACATTCTCATCCTTATTGCCTTTGCGGTTGCAATAGTGATTCTTGAGGTAAGTGTGGCTTTGATAAACTACATGATATCTTATTTCCGAAAATGGCAACGTCTTGTTAATGTTAACAAATGTTTGTATTCAAATAATTTCTGCTATAAAATAGTATATCTGAGGCTGAGCAAGGATATAGAATCAGAGCTGATAGATACTAATCCTCTACAACCAAGAGTATGTATATATTCTCATGGCTGAATGCAGAGTTGATTTGCATAAGGATAAGAAACGTCATTTATCCTCTATGATGTACAAATGAACAACCTGAAACAAGCCAAGTGCCGATGCCGTCAGCCGTGCCGATGGCAATGCCAATCTATATTATTAAGTGTGTCTGATAATTCTAATTTACTTCGACGGTCGAAGGCTGTTGGCATCAGCCGTTGGTGAATCATCTAGTGTTTATGGCGTTCTTCTGTCCAATGCAAATAATATTATAAGCTTGGTTCTTAGCCTTCCCCCACACTAGTTTACTTTAATAGGTATAATTGTACTGGTCCTTTAATATTAATATTAATATTTGTGATTTTTCTTCCTCTCCCTGGTACTGGTACCAAAATAGACTGCTATTATGTTAATCCCCTTAGATGGAACCTAACCATATCTGATTTTTTTTTAAAAAAGAATATGTGTCATGTAAAATTATCCTCGAGTTCTAAGAAATTCTACCACTCAACACATAATAGATTTGGCAATTATTTCATCTTCTTGCATCACGCACCATTGTGCAATACATACCAATTCAGATTGTTATATTATCTATACAGGCAATGGGTATTTACTTATTCATCGTCTCAACCAGTTTTTCCATACCGATAGTATTTTACCTGGGACCCAGAGAGGACAGTTTGTAGACAGGTTTTACAACAGACATGGTCTCAAAGCCCTATCTCAATAATTATGGATCTTAGGATATAGGATCTGTACCATCTGCATGCTATCATTAAGAAACGGTTGTTTATATAGCTATTCATTCTCTATATCATAATATTATGCAAAACAGCCATGAAATATACTTTTTTTTTTTTACAAATGGCCCAGTGTTATATCATCAGCTTTAAGAACATGCAGATTTAGAGTTAGTGATTTAGTGCAACCCAAGGCAAATGTTGATTTTATTAAACGAGCATATCAGCTCGAACTAATTAAAGGGTCCATATATCCCAATGCCTGCATGTTTCAGCCTAACCAGTGCTGTTTACCTACAGAAGTCTATGGGTGGACAGGCTCCACTGCCCCCAGTATTGATGTTAATCAGCCAAGTTGCCAAGGTGCCAATGCATGTTCGATGTTCATGTACACACCTTTATGAATATATATACAAGTTTATTGTGGAAAACCGTGCATATGGAGTGAGAGGTGGACAGGTACTGGAAAATGTAGGGTGTTCAACAGTATAAGCTGAGTTGGTTGAAACACCAAACATTGGTTCTTATGCCTTAACGTCTGTTAACCATGAACACATAATGTCTTTATAACTAAAGATAGCCCAAGCAAGAATACAACATTATTAGAACATTATTATAACGTTTTGTTTAGTTCTGCTTTAATTCTTGTTATGTTATTTTGATGGAACCCACAAACAACTTTAGAACCTAACAATGCTAAATTGCACTGTGATGTTATTGTGACATTCTTGTAATGTTCTTTCACGTTATAATAATGTTATTATAATGTGCTTTAATGGTAAGGTCTCAGCTTCACTAAAATAAAATGTTATTATAGCATTATTTTTTAGTAACTCTCAACTTTACCTAAAATAATGTAACTGTTACATGAAAACTGGGCAGGTTACAGACTAACAGACTAAGTAAAGTCGCAGAATGTGCTTGTTACGATACTGCATGCCTGGGAGGGCTGATCCCATTTTCAAGATTTGTATTTCATGTGTGCTTGTCTTTATTTAAAAAAACCGCATTCAAACATAATCACCAAAGAAGTCTTTATTCTGTTTAGGTTGCTGGAATTGCTCTTGCCTGTGCTTTGATCAAAGAAATCAACAAAGACGACTGAAAACTTGGAAGTTGCCACATCACAGAGGGCAAACTTGTTATCTCTTACAACAACAACTTTGAGATAATGAACATTGAGGTTTACCGAAGAAGTGCACCAGGTGGCACCCCCTATGAACACCCAGGAGAGATGGCCAGATGTTTTGGTAGACTTGCAAGGAGACAGAAGTGTTGTTTTATGTGCATGCGATTTTATAACCTTTAAGTACTTAGCTTGCATGTAACCCCTTTCCAACTGTTTTTACTCCTGGTGACCGAATGGCAATGTATATTTTGAACTTTATTATCGGTCCTGCCTAAACAAGAAATTGCTACCTGCAAACAATCAATACTGTCTATTCTATTACAAATAAATAACTTTTCATATTGCATTTGGGGTAGTCATTAACTAATTAATGTTTATAGCTGAATGCTGCTGACGTGACCGTTATAGTTTTGAGTTTGAGGTAACGGTTATATTAAAATTGAAGCTACCCAGGCGTGATGAATTTTGCCTTTATATAGTCCACTGCAACAGATCTTTGGGTTTCTTTTGTCCTTTCTAGATTATTCTTGTATTGATTGTATGGGAATTACAACAGAGAAATGAAGATATAGAGTAAACTTTTTTCTAGAATACATTGCTTTTAAGAATGACTATTAAAGATGAGTGTCAGTGAGAAACATAAAATGAGTTTCAGTCTTATTTTATAATGCATGAGAAGTTACATGTGGTAAATAGAACAACTATAAACATGTCATAATTTATAAAGGGAATAAATGTTATGGAAAATGATATATATATATAACGAAGCTAAAAACTTAGGTAAATAAATAACTTTATTGAGGTATTAATTGACGAACTTTGTACATGTGCCTGCCTGCTTACAGTAAATTAAGATATTTAAATTGGACCTCTCTCATATACCTGATACATTAAATTTTACTAAATTTCGAAATAAGTTTCTAATACATACATCAGATACATGTCTTGCGTATTTACTTTGTATCACAGTCACTAAACATGTTCTAAATGTCGGACACCATCCAAATATAAGGCACTTTATTTAATTATGTCTGTCTTCAGCAATGGCTACTTGTTTAAAACTATGTGCTCTAAAAATCACTTTTGATTGTTTTCCTTTACTTCAATATACTGTAGAAATATTAATCCTTCATAATTGACGTCATGAGTAATTTCACCAAGAATAATGGACAATTACCAGTGGTTTCCTTGAACAAAATGACATTTGTAGGCCAAATGATATCAAGATCACTTCAGCCATAGAGGGATATTTACTTTTCTTTTAAAAGATTATCATTCATACCATTAACTGATAATCATTCACAAAAACAAAACTCCAGTGATTTGTGATTCCAATTGTCACAAGCAGCTGACGGTGACATCATAGGAATTCCTCCAAACAAGGCTGGGAAAGATTATGTAGGAATCTGAACTTTTTGCAAAAGATAGAATTGCTAATTACGGAAAACTAATCGTAACATACTGATTAGTAACTGGTAGTCCAAATCCGAATTAATATTCATCTATATGTTATTTTATCTTTTGTTGATATAGATCTACAAAGGATCCTGTTTTGATGGACTTTTGATTGTAAGTCACATAGAAATAATTACACTACTGTTAACTATGGAAATTGCATGCAGATTGAGATGGTCCCTTCTGCAGCATTCCTTATAAGCTTGACATGAGATTCTTTGGTGACTATTTGGCTGCATCCGTGGAGATCTCCATAGATTAAAGAGATGTCAGTGAAGATGGTTGACTTTGAAGAGAAAACATCTTTGCGG